>FR990073.1:0-10000000 GCA_905404285.2 Erannis defoliaria | reverse complement strand
ATAGTACCGTCTTACACAGAATTGCATCCAAGCAAGCAACTCGTATAAAAAACGAGCATGTTCCAGCTTCCGATACAAAAGCGACGACAAAGAGGCGTCACTTCCACACGAGCTCGGTTCTTAGAACTAATGAAAGGTGAGTACGTAAATAGGACAGTACGGACGGAACAGTCGCCGCTTACCCTCTGATGGACTACTGATTGATTTGGGTGACATTGAAAAAAACATGGATATCCGTTTTGGGACATTTTAGAAAGATTAACACCTATTTAACATCCATTGGGTACAGACAGATTGATTTTGTATCTACGTCTTTTGAAGCGAGGTCTCTCTCTCTCTCTCTCTCTCTCTCTCTCTCTCTCTCTCTCTCTCTATCTCTCTATATTTAGATTTATACTCCACTGACGTCTAAACTCAAGTTCCAAACGGAAATAAATTTAATAGACTAAAATTATATTTTAGCAACGATCTACAAAATTTGCTTTTACTACCGCATTAAGAGGGTTCAAGGCTCGAGAAATAAGATTAAAAGTGCGACCGTAAACTCTATTCGTGGCCAATTTGTCATATTGAAATACCACGGCCCTTGCATCTAGAGACCAAGCTTCCACAGCTCCTGAAATCACACTCATGAAGAATGCGAAGTCGTATTGAATTAATTAGGATACGTTTGCATTGTAAAAGGACATCTATTGGCAAATGCTTAACAAATAAGCAATAAGCAACCTGTAAAACAGGAGCAATTAATAAATGTATAAGTATTTTGTTTTATAAGTATCTCTAGAATAACTACGAATTTTCCCCCGCTTCATCGCATAGAAAGTATTCAAGTCTTGTTTCTACAAGACTCTTTGTTACTCAATCGATGTGTTGTCTCGTCTCCTATCATCGTATCAATTTAAATACGCATGTCCCCCCCCAGGCGGACTCTGCAGTAGAGTCCTACCACTACAATGTTTTAGACTAACAACTCACCTGTTGGTAAATAACGATAGTAGTGATAAATAAACGAAAACTATGCGGTCATGCAAAGTTATTCGCAGTGGAAAAGTCATGTTGCTGCGTAATATATGCTATATCAGCGGGAGTAGAGCAGCTTCATCTGTCTCCGTCAATTAGTCTAAAGCCCTACTCACGACTGTTCGTGTTGAAGTTAATGCACGAGCTCACAAAACTGGGAAAAACAAGGAGAGTCGTGTTACTCAACCAGTGTTTACTCGCCTCTGACTCAACAAAGCTATAGTTAGGTCATGTGAATAAAATATCATAATTATATTCATTTAATGTAATGAAGAGAAAACGTAACGTTGATCTTAGGACTCTACGATATCTAGATAACCCTACTTTATAATGGAAGAGTAGTGTTTTGATCGATAGAAGTCTGTTATCGATAGCCTGTCACAAGGATCCTGGAATAGAGGTAGTTGCCCTTGGTTATTTTCGTGACGGCAATACAATTTAAAACGTAACAATGAAATTGCAGGCTTTACGAACTACTAATTTATACAGCCAGTAATCTCAGCTTAACCTTGATCATAATTGTTTCCAATTCGAGTAGTATTGAAAATAATAAAAATAACGGTAACGTTCTCGTAACTAGCAAAATCGCCGATCAACAAAAAAACTTACGTAAAAATAAAACATTAAAAAACGAACTTTAAGTAGGACATTTACCCATAAACGGTTACTACTTTTACGTCACACATAAGTATAGAGTAAAATAAACAATTGCCGCAGCGAAATGTTTTATCTAACACAAGCTTAATTTGGTGTTTACAACCTGTCAGTTAATCATGAATTAACATCGATTAACGAATAAGTTGGTTAATGGGCCTCCAAATTGACGATTCGATAGGGCAACAAACTTGGTGAAATAAAAGTAGTTTAGCCCGAAGCTGTTTAGCATCACGATGTTTAATTATATAATCAACTAAATGTTACGGCTCTACCTTTAAATCTGTTACGTGCCTACTTATGCATGTTTTGAGATCGATTTATTTCATAAAAGTTAGATTTATTACTCGATATTTGGATTATTCGATCAACAAATTCATGTTTCACAACTTGCTATTAAAACCCACTTGTCTAGTTAGGTAAATGTTTTGATAGTAAATTTCGACAGAATATCCGGAAACCAAAGTTCAGGCACCCACTTGACATTACTTAGCTATTTCTAAAGACATCGTTATAAGGAGTGTGGCAAGTACCTGTGTTTTGGTCTTACAGAGCTATGCAAAAATATCCGCTACGGTTGCTATTCCCATCACATAATATCCCTCTAATGGGTTTTCGGCACTTGAAAACTAGCCAGAAACGATAAAATGCGCATCTGGCCACTCGCGGCGTCCGATTTGATATATAGCTTACTTTAATGTTAAATCTGGTGCCAAAATTAAAGCTTCCGAGTCCGATTGTTTATAGAAAATGTTCTTTTCCGATTTACTGAAATCACGAGTCAAAGCATGCTGAAGATGTCCTTCGTGGCTTCCAATGTTAACGTTTATGATTTTTACGTAAGTAATAACGTTTTATAGCCCGTATATTTATGTTACACGGATTTTAGGATTAGTAAAAAACTATTTTTACTATACAGAGTGTTCATTTGAACGACGGACATATTCTAGAATAAAATAGTACCTTCTCATCATTATGAACAAATTTTACTATGGTTCCATAGAAAAATTACATTCACTCTTGACGAAATGTAGGAAATGTAGGTATTAAATGTAACAGCTGTTTTTTTTTCGCAACGATTATTATCCTGGACCCAGGACAAAAAAAATGTGACAACCATAGATGTTTGTTCTGTGTCTGGGTGTAGTATGTAAAAAAAGTATTTATGTATTCTATCAGCTATCTCATTTCCATTGTAGGTACAAGCTTTGCTTAGTTTGGGGCTAGATGGCGCTGTGTGAAAAATTTCCATCAAAACCGAGGGGTACTGCTAAAGTTATACTCATATATCGTAGACATAATAATTGTAGCAAGATGCTATCAATCTCGCTATTGAATTACAAAACAGTTTTTTCTCATAAATAACCAAGTATAATGTCTATTCATACATGGCAACATAGCAAAATCTATTTACCACGCATCGTTTACCAAATACAAGTAGATTTCACTTACAATGTGCAAATCGCCATGTCATTGAAATATCAGCCTTATAAAGAACACAATGGTGTGTTAAGATTTATTAGGCATAGCGGTTTACTGCTTCCCAAACAATAGGTTAGGATGTAAGTATAGCACGCGATAGGCTTTCACGAAAGAGACATACGTTCATAATTTCATTTTCACAGTCATGTATAGTCCACAAATAGATAATAAATATTGAGTGGTCATTTTCGCACAGCGCCATCTAGCTACAAACTAAGCAAAGCTTGTACTATGGGAACCAGATAGAATACTTAGATACTTTTTTTGTAAAAACTATTATAATACATACAACACCCAGACACAGATCAAACATCGTCACGCAAATGCTTGTCCTGGGTGGGAATCGAACCCATGCCCTACAGCTCTGAATGCACATACTACTAACTGAGCTATAAGGCATTCGATCATCAATACATGCGGGCGTCGTCGTTGTAAGAATTATCTGTACCACATTGAATAAGAAAAAAAAATACACCCAAAATCACAAAGTTTGGTGAAATTATATTAATTTGTAGTTCTGTCATTCTGTGCATGAATTCTGGCGCCATCGATTTTTTTCTCTGTCCGTATGCTCATATAATGATAATATTATATCCATCGTGAAAGTACTTAACTATATCCTATAGCAAAAAAAATTATAATAATACTATACTAATACACTGACAAATATAATTATTATTATTATTGCCGTAGAATAAAAAAAACAAAATAAAAATAATAGATGTCATTGAATGAAACTAACTAAAGACCTAATTCTTCACGATCTAGTTAAAGTTGATAAGCTATGCCTAATATTAAAACTAAAAGTAAGTAAGTAAGTTCGTATAGGCGGAGTGGCCAGCCCTAGTGTCAGAATTAATGTGCCGCCCGAGGGCCTCTGACATGGCTGACGGTTGCTGTTATAGAAACTAGAACAAACAACCGGGACCAACAATTTAACGTGTCATGCGACCCACGGTAGCGCTCAGAAATAAATGCCACTCACGGTCACCCATCCGAAGACTGACCGGACAGTCGGTTGCTTAACTTCGGTGATCATTCAGAATCACCTAGACAAGCTACGCCACGAGCGCTACTTACTAGATATTAAAACTGACGTTTAGCTTTCCAATATGTTTGTGGCAACTTGGTCTAATTTTGATGTAACTTGCATAAAACCAGTGTTATAAGAGTCGTCATCAGCCATAAAACGTCCACTGCTGGACGAAGGCCTCCCCCTTAATAGAGGGGTGTTGCCATAATCCCGACGCTTGGCAGGCGGCTTGGGGATCGCAGAATGCTCACCACCGTTAATCAAGAGAACGCTGCTGCACGTCCTCCGGTGGGTCTGGTTGCAGTTTAAGGACAAACCCAGGTCAGTGTTATAAGATTAAGAGCTATATATTATACTATTAATTTATTAAATATAAATCGCACAGGAGTGACCCTGTATTAAATAATATTTACAAATATAATATAAATACGAAAAAACGTTAAAGTTTGCAAATATCTTGATGTTTCGTTCGAAGCGTATGTTATTATTTAATTTATTAAAAGCTTTCACGATGTCCCGATGGTCAAATAAGATAACATTCGGAGTAAGTCGTCGTGAAGAGTATTCATTTTATTGCGTAACGGCTTAGCTCAATGGTAACAGCACAGCAGTTACTGTTTGTTTTCAACCGACTTTAAAAAGGAGGTTCTCAATTCGACTGTATATATATATGTATGTATGTTACGCGATTACTCCGCCATTTATTAACTGATTTTGACGATATTTTTTTTGTTTGGTAGGTAATACTTTACCATATAAATTTTATCGAAATCAGTTCAGCAGTTTCGTTTTTAAATCAAAATTACTAGAAAATATGAAGATGTCATTCAGGTATTCGAAGTTGAAGTCGGTAGTATTTTTTTTTAAAAGCGTATTATTTTTATGCAGAGTTCCGTCATGTCGACATGGTGTGTATTATTATATGACAAAAATATGCTAGTTATAATGGCTCTTTTGTATAATCAATCAAGTTATGAAAACATGGTAACATAAATAATGTTCATAATTAATAATTAGCACGAAATCAAATACCAAACTAAGAACAACCCTACTAACTTATATGACAACAGAATAATAAAGAGAAAAGTACAACAACGAAACATTCCCAAAGCGCCATGACAAATTAGGACAAAAATTAACCGATGTATTTCTGGAGTCATTAAAGAACCATGAAGATTCACACGACACAAAGGAAGTGTTTGAAGTTAAAAAGAACTTAAAGTGTGTAAAAAATGCATTAATTGGTGACGCGGCTAAAACGAGAAAGCCCGAAATGGATGTAAGTCTACACTCAGTTCAAAGCGTAACACAAGTGCTAATGGCCGAACTCGAACATTTTACTTGCTTTAACTTTCGGTAATTAGTTAATGTAGCTTTTCTAATTATGATTTATTCGATACATACAGAGTTACGGCGAAGTTGAAATAAAACACTACTTTAGACATTAGAGGAATAGATTTAAGCTTAAGAACTGTTTGATAGCATCTACAAAGGACCTAAAATTAAAGAAAACAATAATTATATATGTTTTCTAATATTCAAATGTTCCTTAGTTACAATTTTTATACGGGGAACAACGCTCTTAAATTTATTAATTTCTTAGAACAATAAAGAAATACAGGAAGCAATAAATTCGACGTGGGTGTGTCAATCCTCTACCATGAGATTCCCGGAGATACGCTTTGACTCGCTTCCAAAGGAAAATATTAGACAACTTGATGAAAAGTAAAATGGAAGCAAAATATTAATTAAATGACCAAATTTTACCGCTAATTGGGCTAAATAAGCTTTGATGGAAAACAGATTGAATGCACAGTGACATTTTTATGATGGCACTACAATTTCGTAACTAATTACGTCAGTGGCGCAGATTAGCCAATTTCGAGAATCCTCCCACATGAAGTCGCATGGAAGCAAATAATACTTTCTTTCATTGAAAGAATCAGCACCCACACGAGTGAATTGACACGAATCCTACCGGTTTCATAATGCAGGCTAAGCGGAAATTTCGGTTTTGATTTGTTATATCACACCTTTGAAAACTTATCGTATATTATACATAATACGTACACCGTACAGTCGTACTCGTAAACGTGCTAAATGCCATTGCAAACAGTTGATTAGATGTTCACTTGCACCGACACTTTCTTGCATATAGTGACCATTGAGACAATGTTCATACGCCATCTTTTTACACACGATGCTGTGTATATGTCAGAAATCTCGTGGAAAGTTTGTATAGGCTTGTAATAACTATACATTGTGGGGCGCTTTCACATCTTTACTGTAATTCTCTGTAACTCAATTGCAGGTTGTCTGTTCTGACTGTATGCGCATAATTTGCGCGTTGCAAAATGCGGGCTGATAAAGACAACAAACTGGATAATTATGCTGTTTTATCAATGACCCAGAATAAAATTGAAGACGAGTAAGTGCATAATTAGCTTGTTATGCCTTTTGCGACTGTAATGTGAAATATTAATGAATAATTAAAATGCAATTTCCAAGGAAATTTTTCCAAAACCTCCCACGTCGTTGAACTATGGTTTATAAATGGCAATGCACATCCGTTGCATGACAGGCACTCTAATGCATTAATGCTAATAACGCTTGCACTTGTAGATCTTATTAAAGATCCCATTCAAGCTAAATACTCTCTTTAGGATATTCAATTATTATGACTCTAAAATCGTCATTAACCACATAGAGAAGATAATCTAACTAGATAGTGGGTACTCGGCGGCGTAAAAGTAATAATTGCAAATCAAGCAGTACTTAGATATTTTATTTTGGCAAACTATTGGCGAACAGAATACAAAAGAAATAAGTTACAAAAAAATGTAGGTGTATTTATTTTAGTAACTAAATCTCAATTCTCAAACATCTATTTCATTGAGTATTCCAGAATATTACAATTTAAGTATTTCTAGATTGAGTCAAAGATTGAACTACCGCAAAGTAACGCTTAATTACTTTTATTGCAATATCGAAAAAAGATTGTCAGAGAGTCTCCGTCATATTTTCCAGTCCTGGATAAGGACCGCGTCATGGTATGTCCAGGAAAATCTCATTAGTTTCAGAAAGTTATTTTAAATCTTACATTGGCTATGTGTATCAGAAACAAGTCGAACGGGAACAAAAGTACAGACCATAATTTTGTACCTGTTAACACCATTCTTTACTTAATAAATGGGAAAATAAGTTGTAGTTGTAGACATGTTTTGTGGATTATTTACCTAAATTAAGTTGTGAATCCAACACTCGGTATTCCAGCGCAATGGCATAAATAAAACATAGCTGATAATAATCAAGTTAATAGAGTCTGAAGCTACATTACTTAAATGATAACCTCCCTTGAAACCTTTCAAAAATATTTACTTCTTATCATTGTTTAAAATAAGAGTTAGCTAAATTGCTGACTTGACCGGCATCTGTTAACCTAAAATTAAACTTAAGGAATATTCACCTCTAGAAGTAGTACTTCGGAATCCATGCAGGGATCCCCATTGGCTTGCCTTAAACTCATCACTGCAGATGTTCAATTCACTCGAGAATATTTTTTGGCTAATCAGTTTCTTTTGGTTTTTAGAGTCCGATTGAAAGAGAGACACAAATTTATGGAGGGGACTCATTTTGAAAACTACACTGACTTTAGCTTAAGTATTTGGAATATCAACCACAATTATGAGAACCAACTTAAACACGAAACTTTCACGGAGCTCTACATTTTATTAAAAAAATATTGCATGAAAATTTTATTATATTTAAGAACACTAATAAAGTCAAACACACCTAAAATGGCAGTGACTGTTCTCCGTAACTGTTGACGACCGTGCGACAGTGTCGCCGCTCTTTTACCTATTGCCCGTTGGTGCTGCGAGCGCGCACTTTCATCAAAGTCATTGTAGAACTTTCATTGGACACTTACCCCTAGCTAGATGTTGCCTAGGCGGTAATATTCGTACGGGAAAAGGTTGGTTTATAGAAAAATGGTGATGAAATGAAGGTAGGTAACTAAATTTGGTGCTCCAATCACGAAACTAACACATTATGACACATTTAAGTAAATAAATACTCTAAACTTAGGACTGGGCAATTAACAAGCTAAAAGGAATACTAGTGAGTGAAGTACTCAGAAAATGTAATCAAGGAAAGTCGCACTCAAAAAAAAATTGATAAACTTACGTAATTACTTGTCCGAAATGTTATTTTTTTTATAAGTAAATAAGTTTATTTCCAAAAGTAACAATGAAACTAAACAATTATGTATTTATTAATTATCTTTAAACATTTTAACGGGCGTAAGACCAATTATTTCTTCTGTGGACTAGACTATTTTGTGTCCCCAAATTAATTGACTGGCCTATAAAAAGCAATAAAGTAATTACATTCTTATAATTTGTTAATTTTTTTATTTTAAGACACTATCTAGATATCTCATTCACTGTAACCCGTGGATAAGATTGGCCCAAGAAAGGGATCGTTGGTAAAAGGGATAGCAGATCTACCTATATCCAGCAGTGATACCCAGGCTGATGATGATGATGACTACTATCTACTAGGTAGATATTCCTTCTCGTAGATATCATCTTGTTCTTTATAACTTAGACGATTGTTGGTAGGCAGACGCTTCTATTGCATTAACCAAATAATTAGCACCTATGTGGTAACTATGTGTGAACTCCCGAGATAAACTACTTTTAAACAATGGTCTCAACTGACGATTTCTATGTGAACTGCTTCTTGCAAATACTAGTAGGTACACTTATTTATGTACGGGCCGATTTTTTGATAAGATTTAAAATACAAGAGTAAGCCACATCGCTAAATAACCTAATAAGTATTATTATGGTTATCGTATCGTGTATGTAACACAGCGTAGCGATGCGTGTATGGAACACACAGATTCGAATTAGATTTTATAAAGAAGTGGAAATAAGGGCAAGGGGTTTTAAAAAATATATGATATAGGTTTGCGTTTGACTGCCATCTCGTCTGAATCGTCTGTTTGTATTTTGCCCTAATAGGTACATGTACATGTACAAGTAAATAAGTGAAAGTTGCATACCCCTAGTATTAATGAAATTAATATCTTAAGTCGTTAAGATTCGTTTTGATTTCTACCAATAAATAGGCTAGATGACTGGTTTTTTTTAATTGTCCTATTAAAATGTGGCCCATAAATATAGCCGATTAATAAAAATAAAATGAAAATCTGTTCAAAAATAGGCAACTTATAAGCATTTTAATATCATGCTAGACAGAGAGGCGAAACAGCAAATCGTGACGTCACTTCTCTGTACGCCATATAAATTATATTCTGACAAGTAAGGCATGACGTCATTTTTTGTTTTGTGGGAAAGGGACAGAGTTGTCTCTACCAAAAACTTTAAATGCTTATATATCAGAACATAAATAACCGATTTAAATTATGTTTTAAATAAACATATTATATTTACTTAAATTTTTCATCAAAGCAATTGGTTTCAACGATTTAAACATCAGTCATCTACCCTATTACGTTGACTTCTAATTATCTTTCGTAACTGCTTTGTTTACTTTTAACTCTCATCTCTCGTAGGCAAGTTACGTAGGTAGTGGGTATATATGCAAATATCAAGTATAGTCTAATTTCACGCCTAAAATATTTCATCTTCAATTGTTTTCTTGCTCTTAGAACTCTAAATGTACAGTTAGGTAGGTATCACTGTTGAGTTCCTTTATATTTGCTTAAACAGGCTTACAGACGAGCGTACCTAATTATTTTACCAATTAGCATAAAAGAATAATTAAGTTTACTAGAGTCTTACTTTCTTTTGTTAGGATAATGTGTGCCTTTAGCAAAAACAATTCGTAATTAAAATAAAATAATTAAAAAAAGTAATTGTAATTTTGCATTAAGTGCATTGTTACAATATCTTTTCACCAATTATTGGCGAGTTAATAAGGGGTTTCACGTCTAATACAGGTTATAATCAAGCCTATGCACGTAAAATGTTATCATTTCATGTTTGTGTTACAGATACGAGTACTTTCGCAATTGCACGCACGCGTGGGCGCATCGAGGATTATATTTCAGGGGGCAAGTTTTGCCCAAAGACTAAATGATCGGAAATGGCAACTAATAGGAAATGGTACCTACTCGTATATTACACTACTTACTTATATGAGTTCTGAATGAATGAAGTCGACTACAGTTCTATTATTTTATTTACGGGATATTTACCGTAATAACCGTTATAATAGAACTGTAGTGAACAACCGCGATAGTTTAAAACAGTGAATGAAGTCCAGTTGGTGGTTAAAAACAGACTTTTAGAAGATAAAAAACTAGGCCCAAATATATACAATCTGTAAAAAAAAAGGTTCAACAATACTTCAAGGGTATGTCTATGTATGAACTCATAATTATGAACAACTTTTACTATGGGCCAACCCCGAAATCACGAAAAATCTGCCGTTTCATACAAAAAGTTCATTGACCTTGAACAAAATGTATTTTTGTGTCCAAAAAAAGTTGTTCATAATGATGAGCACATACATACCCTTCAGTATTGTTGAACCTTCTTGTTACAGATTGTGTACTGTAGTATAACATAGCTATCGGAATCGTGGTGACTGCATAATATACTTAAACAGTCATCGGGAATATGGAACGCAACAGACCGAGATATTACAGAGTCTCGTGTATTGGCCAAACCGGCCGGCACTACCTACCACATCAACGTAGTTGAGTAAAAGAGATGTGCCACAATATTTTAAAGAAGATACCCTATGAGACAGTTACCGCCTCTAGAAATAGATGTTGGACGAAAATATTATTGTTAAAATTCAAACACAACTACACGTGAAAACATAGCAAAATTCTCATGTCGTTCAATGTACGGAGGTACCTAAATTTAATTGTATTCACCCCCGCCCGGATACGTCTATGTAAGACGCGGACTGCACTGTCTACACAGAAGAATTGCAGATATTATGGTAGATTAACAGAGCTGTTTGTAAGTATAGCAATGCTTACTTGGTCGATTTCTTAACCTTTGCTGCTAGCAACAAATTGAGGATATCCTGTTCTTTGCCTATTTAATTATCCCGGCCTAGTTTTGAAACCTTCCCGCGACAGGATTTATAATTGCAACTGTGGCGAACCTCTTTAGGCTGATATGCAGCCTCTGTGGTCGCCTTAATATAAATTGATAGGTTTTGGTTTTTGGTTTGAAAGACAGATAAAAATGAGAGTGAAAATTGCTGCTTCGTAAAGCTGGTTTGTAAAATATAAAAATCGTGAAAAAATTTATAAATTATACGTGCATATAATTATAATTATTTTTTTCAATTTTATTGTACTTGCAGTGTCACCTATGTTTTAACCGATGAACTAACTTGCACGCTCTGCAACCAACGATCCGTTACGACTTCACAATACAGCTAGAGTGCGGAGTAATGTTAGTTCTAGCTAAACTCAATAGATGGCAGCACATGTATCAAACATCGACAAATCAGGATAGTTTTCGTTGCGTTACAAAATGAAGTTTTTGAATGTTTTGCAATAACTGACCTTTGTTAGTAGGCAAGGTGGTAGGTCTTTGTGCCGGCACGCGTTGGGGCGGAGGCTTCCGCGGCGAGGGCGGCGGGGCGAGGGAGGTGCGAGCTCGTACCGACACTGGAGATGATGATAGTTTCTGCACCACTCCATTCTTCTTAGCTATAAAGAGGAAACAAAATGCGCATTATTGGCTGGAGTTTAAAACGAAATAGTAGTCGAAATGCTTTCTATCACCACAAGAAAAACCTAACCACAATGATTGAAAGTCTGTGAACATAACATCAACCAACTTGCACAATCAACTTGCTAACTTATCTAGTCTGCTTGGTTGCGCTCCAGCTTATAATGTTCTGCAACACGCAAATCGGTAACCATGCGTACTAGCAAAATGCACACACTATAGTCACCGCGTTACTAACTGAGTCGTGCGGCCATAAATCATTTCACATGTCTATCTCGCTCGCACTTGTGGGCACGCTCGCACGCTTGCACTATGCCTATCTCGCTTGCACTTGCACTATCCCTATTGACGTTTATGGCCGCACGACTCAGTTGATTACGCGGTGACTATAGCAAAATGTACAATAAGGCAAATGTACAATACGTAGAATAAGCCGGAGCGCTTGGTTGGAGTAAGCACACTTTAAAGCACTTCCTTTAGTGTTAAGTACAATAGAATACAATATACTTCATGAACTATATTTAGTAGTGGAGTTTGTTACTAAATCACGGAAAAACTACTGAACCAATTTGGATCAAAAATTTGGTATAGAGATACCACATTTTGTACTATAGGATCCCAGCAGGGCTAGCATGCGCACCGCGAGAAATTTTTGTCGTGTCTTTATGACGTGCGAAAACGAGACAAACTTATACAGATTCGTAGCCTTGTCCTGTTTTTAAGAATCGAGAAAATGTTTCGCGGTGCGCATGCTAGCCCTGCTGGAATAGTGTATGAAACCGCAGGACGCTAAGTACTATTTAGATATGATAAGACAAGAGTACCTATCGTACACAATTTATTAGCTTTTCAACCGACTTCAAAAAAGGAAGTTCTCATTCGCCTTGTATGTTTTTTATTTTTGTATGTATGTTACGCGATTACTCCGCCAATTATGAACAGATTTTGATGATTTTTTTATTTGTTTGGTAGGTACTACTTCAGAGGTGGTCCCATATAAATTTCATTGAAATCGGTTCAGTAGTTTGGTTTTTAAATGAAAATTACTAGAAAATATGAAGATGTCATCCAGGTATTCGAAGTTGAAGTCGGTTGTATTTTTTTAAAAAGCGTATTATCTTATTACGGTAACAAGTAATGAGACGAACAAGACACTCTAATGATGGTAAGAGACAGCGCCTTTGTCTTAGGCAAATTTTATTTAGATCCCTACCTACTTACTAAAATCTTTAAACTTAGTAAATACTACATACCATAAAAGCATACCTAATTACCCATTGGTAAACCCCATAAATAGCTACTATTAAAATATTAGTCTGAACTAAAATAGGCCTTCCTAACTTATCTACCTGGATTCTGGAGACATAAATAGATAAAATAACGGCGAAATATTACATTTTAGACGATTACCTTATAATACGTAGGTACCTAAGTGTATTGCAAAACTTTGTTAAATGCTACAAAACGATTAAAATATAATATCTTCGTCATCTTTGGCATCTCTCAACGAACACATTAAAGTGGTGCAAGCATTCGGGCATTGATCGCGCCAGTTAGCATTTGACACAGTTTCTGGAGGACATGGCACCTTCGAGCTATTGTCTATAAGAGTGGTATAAACACTTGCGCAATATGTTGACGAAACTTTTGCCAATAGATTCGTCTACACTCTACACTGTCTACTGTATGTCTCTTCGTCTACTGTCTGTGTGTGTTTGTCTACTCAACCTCGACCATCAAGGTGTAGGTTTAGCAGAAATAGACATAATTGGTTGAACTTAGAGAAATGCATATAAGTTAGGCATATGGTAAACAAATCTATGAATAAAATGTTTTATGTTTTTCAGTAGGAAAAGTTTTAATAAAATGAATAGCCTTTTCTAAGCAATTGATTTCAACAATTAGTAGATCCCCTTCATAATGGATAAAGCAGTGTCTTACGACACGGACGGCGTATTGAACCCTGAGCGTAACGAAAGACTCTGATAAGTAGAGTACTGATTGAAGCGAGGGGTTCAATCTAACTAAACAAAATACATACAATCTTATCACCTAATCTACTTCAGAGAAACAGATAGATAGCATTTAGAATTGCAGCAGTATGATGAAAACGGCGCATTTCCGCTTGCATAGAAGAAACCTATCGGTCGTTGTAAATATAGGTACGATTATGTTGGTACATCTAAAGCAAAAATATCTGCTGAGGATCACAAACAGGAATATCATCAATTCACACAATGTAAGTAAGTACGTGTGTTTATTACTATCTCAAATGTTAGGTTATGTACTCTCTCTTTCTACATCGCTAATGAGAGGTCAAAAGTGAACAGATCTTTTATTTATGTACAAAGCTCATCAAAGACCAGAGCAGCTAGATATCCATTATATCTACGTCTACTTCATTTAAATACGTATTACAATGTGAAATAAAGTTATGCAACAACATTGACATTTCTGTTAAAATCGTGTCACTAACACAGTTCAGAAAATTTGAATTTATAATTTTCTTATGACATTTTAACACATTTTAAGAATACATTACAATCTTGGAGGATGCAGTGGGTCCAGTCGACCTATTCAAAATGTGACTAGGTTGAGTGAACCCGCGACCCGAAAAATTTGGTAAATACAATAATCCATAACATTTTTGTTACTATTAAACAAGTTGTAAATCTTTAAGGAAAATTACGTTACGGGGTCCTTGAGAATTTAATTGTAATGAGTAAATTTCCTTTTCGTTTTAAACAATTATTTATGTCGTTGACATGTTCGCTAATATAGCTGTACCAGAAAGAGTAGAAATTAAATAAAATGGAACTATAAGTTTTCAATACAAAATAATATTCAGTGTTGCCAAGTTATACGTCATTTTGAAGAGTTTGCTAGAAAGTAGCGCCCTCATTTTTTTTTCTACTCTTTCTGGTACAGCTATACATAATTAAAACGAATTTGAGTCTGAAACGTAATCAAACTTTGCACTCAACAGACTCAACTCTATTTTAGCAGATTTTTTTGGATTAAATATATTATAATACATTTTTTACTATCTATAAAATTAATTATATTTGAATACCTACTTGGTTAAAAAAATTCAAAGTTTCCTATCTACACTAACACTTGTACACTTGTTACTTTAACAAAGTGTTTGAGGTAGGATGTGTAAAAGAAAAATGTTTACTATCTATAAAACTATTTATATTTTAATACCTACTTGGTTAAGAAATTTCAAAGTTTCCTATCTACACTAACACTTGTACACTTGTTACTTTAACAAAGTGTTTGAGGTAGGATGTGTAAAAGAAAAATGTTTACTATCTATAAAATTATTTATATTTTAATACCTACTTGGTTAAGAAATTTCAAAGTTTCCTATCTACACTAACACTTGTATACTTGTTACTTTAACAAAGTGTTTGAGGTCGGATGTGTAGAAGATACTTACTCTCTGGAACTACAGATCCGATACATACATTCTTGCACCGATAGAAAGCTACACTCTTGCTGCGAGACGCCATGGGCAAAAGGCAACATGAATAAAAACATGCCTCCTTCCAACCAAGGCATGGGTACTAACGGTAGCGTAGCGCACACTGGGAATCATTAACTTACAGAATTAATTTGTTTTCCTGCTCACATTTCTAATCAAACGTGTTTTATTTAATTTGCGTAATCGAGCGGTACACTTTAAACGTTATAACTGGATTTTAGATATTCGAGATACCTGGCATACGGAATACGGATGGAGCATTATTGGGATAAAATTAAATTATATAGCGAATAATAATAGAAGAGAAAATAATTATGATTTGCCAAGACGTAAACAGCAAGCCGTGTTTTTTTAACTCTACCACGCCAATATTACCAAGGCAATAAATAATAACACCTTTCATTTTGTTACCTAGTTGCCTTGTCACACTTGCTGTCAACTTTATCAACAACCAATGTTTCCACTTTTAGAGTTTTCTCCCTGTTTTAGGGAAAAAATACCAATATTATGTAAGGTTAGGGACATTTTCATTTCTACAGGGATTTAGGGAGTTTTGGGGAAAAATCGATCTTAATGTGGTAATCCTTTTGTTTATGGTTTTTCGGTCTCAAACTGACCTATTAATTGTGCTATGACCGTAATTACAGGCGACCTAAGTCGTATTATACCAACAGTTGGTTTTTTTTCATTCTGCACTGCAGAAAAATAGAAAAAAAAATTCATTTATTTGTCTGAGTGAGAGTGATGATTACCTATCTAATGTTAAGTGCAGCGAAAAACTGTAAAAGTAGAGCTTCGGCTTCAAATTAGCGATTTTGTTTTTTGATTATGGTCATGCTCCAAGGAATTTAAATATTTGTTTGGGGAATTTTAGGGATAATTTGAAAAAGAAACTAGGAAAAACCAAAATTGAAAGTGGAAACACTGTCAACAACACCAAAGTAAGCATGGACAAAAACGAAGAAAAATGGGATACTTTTTCCCCCGAAAATCCAGGTTTACTGCAAATCCGCGAATACAGGATACGCAGATAGCCTATTTGCTCATCTGAAACATTCACACTTTCGCGATTTAACATATAATTATTTTGATTTGTGCGCGAGATAAAAATCATTATTTGCTAATCTTTCAGTAACCTGAACAACAAAAAACTTTGGATATACTCGGATATGTGTATACGAACGAATAATGTAAAATCATTAGGTAGGCCATTGCCTTCGCATAATTAGTTACCGACCACGGCGACGCTTAACAGCCTAACTGTCATTTACTTTTAGACCTATGCCAAATCGACTTTACAGTTATTTTCCAAACACAAGCGGGTTCAACCATAACTAAATCGAACAACATAAAACCGGTAAACGTTATTAAGCTTTAAGCTCGTTAACAACTATGAAATTTATGAAGAAAAGCTTTATGCGTGACGAAACGAATCTGTCTACGAATTGGAATACAGAAACTACGATAAAAGCTTCACTTTCGGTCTAATATATCAGAAAAGGGAAGGTGTTTTCATACCTACGCACTCTACTACGCAATCATCAGTAATGCGTTTATAGTCATCGGATTTAACCTTTTTTTCATAGTCACTTTCGATCAATGAATATGTAATGTTAGGTGGTCTTTGTTACGTTAGATGGTCTTTGTATCGTTGATTGTGCTATTTCGCTTTTCTAAATTGCTTGTAGTGAAAGGTCGTTAAAAGAAAATAGACCGCTTATCTCTGTAATACAAATAAATGAACGAAAGTTAGTTACGTTCATGGGAACGAACGTCGTAAAGTGCAATATGAGAAAATTGACTAAAGAAAGGGTACGTAATAAGGGCAATGCACTTGGAAAACTTAGTAAGTAGGCAATAAGAATATTAAACGTGTGAATATCAATTGCATTTAAAATTACAAAAAAATATATATATCATTTAGAACCTCACCAAGAAAACAAAATAATGAGAGCCCTGTCCTGTCACGGTACCTACAGGTATTTCTGTAATATTGCATTTGAACTATATAATAGGACTGTACCAATAGCCCGCCATATTTGTGTTTCAAGATACCCTAAATAAGCTAATACGACTCCCAACAGTGGGATGTGAGAAGCTAATACAAAATTTCACAGACTTTCAGGAGGTCGTCTAAGTTATCCCTGCAATATATTCCGCCCATTCGTGGTTCGGTAGTAGAACCACAGAAAAGCGAAAGCCCTACTTCTTAGGTGGTAGAACCGCCAGAGCAATGGGCAGCAGCGTCCTCTCGGTTAGCGGTGGTGAACATTCTGCGATCCCCAAGCCGCCTGCCAAGCGTGGGGATTATGGCAACCCCTCTCTAATAAAGGCCTTCGTTTAGCAGTAGACGTCTTCTAGCTGATAATGATATTCTGGCCCTAAGCAGTAATGTGCAAACATTACGAGTGTTGTAGCTGGCGAAGGCCTAATGAGACTCACCATCGAATGTTTCAAATTAATGAACGCAAATACAATAACAGTGTTGATTCAGTGTTTTGTTTTATTACTACAAGCTTGGGAACCTCTACAACGGTCACGGGCAAGCGTACTTATCCATCAGCTGATTATCATTTCGTTCCTCACATCACTTGTTACAATGAAAAACAAGTTTCTTATTTTGTGCTGTTTTGCGCATGCGTTTTCTAAATTTTCCTGACAAAAGGTTGAATGGATGACTCACCCTGGGTGGACGGGGGTGGTGTGGGTTGAGGCGGGGTGGCAGGCGGTCGTACGGGGGTGGCCGGTTGCGGGGCGCTCTCCCGCTTCTTGCCGTTTCCTGAAAAAGAGGGGGAGGTTGCTGACTCATAATTATGTACTGCGGTTGTTAGCGAATTTTAGCGGATTCCTCGAGATTGTTCCAATTATGAAACCTTTGTTTTTAAATTACTCGTACCTACTATAACCTCGCAAAAAAGAATTTGGGCTACTGTATATTTTAATAATTCTAAATGACTAGGTATTGTTATGGGGTGAGTTGCCACTGTTTATTCCCGAAATCCCCGTCCCCTAGCCATACCTAATAGTGGTATTTTCGATAAAACTGCTTTAAAAGATTATGTAAATTAAATAATGTTCCGTATATTTTCGTAAAAAAAACCCCTTGGGTTTCACATCCCAAGAACCGCATCCGGTTCGTATGTCCTAAAACTGCATCCAGAACCACCGGAGGACGGGCAGCAGCGTCCTCTTAGTTAACGGTGGTAACACTCTGCGATCCCCAAGCCGCCTGCCAAGCGTGGAAATTATGGCAACTCCTCCCTATTAAGGGGGACGCCTTCGTTCAGCAGTGGATGTCTTCTGGCTGATGAGTGAGATATTTTCGTAAAATTGTATATGTATGTAGGTATACATTTTGTATGCATAAAAATATGGTAAATAAGGTAAATCATTACAGAATACACGCCAATAAAATGACGCTAATAAAAGACAGAATAAAACGAAAAATAAAAATTATTGAAATTAGGTAGGTTAAATTAGGTAGTGTACCTAAATATCAAATGAACATTTTGAGTAAATTAAAGTTTCTTGTTATATTAGTATTATAATTATGATAACCATAAAAAGTACTCATTAAAACTCATTACCTCAACAAAACCATTCAAACACAGAAACTATAAAACTTACATAGGTACGTAAAACAGGCACGAGACCTACCTCTAAAAAGCCCCAGAAACTTTCTTATTTTCTTCATATTATTATTATTACGAAATAGCAGCATGATCCATTATTACAGCCTCAATCTGAGATGCCGTGGGAACAACTACTGGGCGACTCGACGCGATAACATAACAGACATGTTATTTATCATCTTATCGCACGGTTTGTATACCGTCACAATCATCTATCATGTTGTCTTAGATTATGCATTCACGTAAACTATAGCGCGACCAACTTTTCTAAGCCAACATCGTACCTATATGTTTAGTTTTAGTTTCACTTTTGTTTCGTTGTAGTCAAGATAATATTTTACTTACATTGCTAATTTATTGTTGTTAATTATTACTGAAATATTTTGTACGCTTGATTTATTCCTATAATTATGTCTACAACTATAATTATAGTTGTAGTTTTTGAAGTGATAGGGCTCTACTGCAGAGTCCGCCTGGGGAAGTACCACACCTTTGCCAGTTATTCTGCCGCCAAGCAGTAGTGTGCAAGCGTGCTGTGTTCCGGTTTGAAGGGCAATGTTACCAGAGAAATTACCGGGTATGAGGAGATTTATCATCTAATATCTCAGGGTGACGAGCGCAGTGCAGTGCGGCGCAGGATTGTGTTCGCAAGTTCGCAATTCTAGCACTGCTACTGTTAGAGGCAGACGTGACGCTTTCCACCAGCCAAACGTCTCGCTTGTTTCGTCACTTGATTGTGTAAAAAAAACATAACAGGTACATTCTTTCTTTTTGTGATATTTATCAAAGGGTTATTGAGGAGCTTTATATATAAATTGTACACATTTTGACCTAATATTAATTAGATTGAAAATGTATACAATCATGATCGGCGCTATAATACCTGTACTATGTATTCTGTGGCTAAAGTGCGAAATTTGCATGAATTCGATAAGAATTACAATGTTTCATTATAGTCTTTGTTTAAAAATAAGTACCTACTTATTTATACACGTTAAAAATGATATCATTTCCTTGATTTGATTAAACCATGCCCAATTTAGATGTTGCACGAGCATGACTGGACTAGAAACTTACCTCGTTATCTGCTCAAATAATATTCCCAACAATGGCCGCTATTAAGTTAGTGATGATTATAATAAATGAGACATAATTACGTATTTTTTTCGTGTACACAAAACATGAGGATACACTCAATTTGGGTTGTGTACCAAGTTTCGTCTCACGTCATTAGTATTTTTTGTAAACATCCCCGGTTCTTTTTATCGATTAAAAAAGGTAAAGTTGAAAAAAATGTGCAGAGGTCATACGTACCTAATAATAGAATTGCAATGTATACTGGGTGTTTCGGTGAACGACAGGCATATTCTAGGTTATCATAGTGTTCATCATTGTGAACAAGTTTCACTAAGCTGCTAATCCAGAAATCACGAAAAAAAACTGCTGTTCCTAAGAAAAAAATTATACACTCTCGACGAAATGTATTGATCAGATGTTTTTTTCGCGATTTCAGACGTGATCCCATAGTAAAAGTTGTTCATAATGATGAGTACTATTGTACCCTATAATATGGCCGTCGTTCACCGACACATCCCGTTTAATTACGAGCCTTACATTCGTAAAGTGTGATCCGGGATCAGGATCCGTAATTACATACCACAATTTCATTTCTTTCGAATTCACGTACGGACTTACAAAAGTTTTTATTTCAGACTTTTCATGAAAAACACATCATGAGGAAACTTCCAAAAAGTCCGCTAAATCCGACTCCTGACGTGACGAGCAAGACGTTCGCCTGGTGGTAAGCGTCACGCCTGCCACTAACAGTAGCAGTGCTAGAATTATGAACTTGCGAATACAATCCTGTGCCGCACTGTACTGCGCTCGTTACCCTGAGATATCAGATGTTAAATCTCTTCGTACCCAGTATGTAGTTTCTCTGGTAGGTAACATTGCCCTTCAAACCGGAACACAGTAATGCTTGCACACTACCGCTTGGCGCTTGAATGACTGGCAAAGGTGTGGTTCTTCCCCAGGCGAACTCTGCAGTTGTCCTAACACTACAAACCTATGATGCAGATGAGGTTTCGCAACTATTTATTTTCGTTAATTGGACTACGGGACTTTAACATGGTCCTGTGGTCCAACAAAAAAAATTGTTGGATCACTACCCCTAGTGAAGGCCCGTAGTCCAACTAGTTGGACAGAGTAGTTGGACCACGACCCTATACCGCGTTCAACTATAGTTTCGTTCTATTCAATTAACGTTAATAATTTACAAAAAAAAACGCATATGCTTTTTGGACAAATTTTTACCATTATACGGAATAGGAAAAGCCCGAGCTTTGTAATTTTATTTGTTTTGAATTAAATTGTTCTGTACTCGTGTAGACATTTTTAACATAAGTGTCTGAGCAGCAGGTAGTATATAATGAAGGCATGATCTTGGCCACGTGACATGAACTTTAATCCGGATTGTGACGCTACAAGGTTTCCTGAGCAGGCGAGTGGAAACAACACAGATTGGCTTTTAAGATTTACTGACAATACAAAATAACTCGACAAGGTTTTACAATACTCCTAACTCACCGCTTTATAAGTCTTTCAGTTCAAATAGACGTATAATCATGAATAATAAAAGTGATAGATCTCTTTTGGGGAAGTATGAGTAACTGAACTATTGTGTCATTGAACTATTTCTTATAACTAATTCAGAATATCCCTCAAGGTCAACAGGTTTTTCACCCGGAGTTAAACTGCTAAAGAAAACTCGAAAATATCATAAATCACGACAGAAGCAAGCTTGAAACATAATAGCAGTTTCCACGAAATAGTAGGTAAGTGGTCTGTTAAGTACATGAATCAACAAAATTTTGAATTACTTGGCTGACAGTAGTAATTGAGAGTCGTTTCCAGGAAAATAGTGAGCGTTGAATATAGTATACATTTTTATATGTGTTGTTGATAAGTAATCCAGTTTTATGGCCTTTCTGTACATATATAGGGAAAAACTCAGGGCAGGACTCATATGAAGGTTATGAAACCAAAAAGACCACAGATCATATTATGTAGATCGAATAAGATACAACCAGAACCTCAGTTCAAAGAGAAAATCATAAGCAGCGTACTAGATCACTCTTTTGAAGCTCTTTGATAAGAGCTAGGCTCTAATAAAGGAAAAAGAAACCGACTAAACCATTTCATTTCATTTTCAGCCTTGATCACCCCACTGCAGGGCAGGGGCAACACCTCCCTTCCCTCTTTCCTTCTATGGAATGGCCGGACACATATGCCGCATGCCGAAGACCTGTGGGCCAAGACCACAACAATGTGGACTCCGAACATCAAAAGACAGGCCATACAACATTCCACCCCCCGTTCCCCCCTTAAATCGCCCCTATCAATATTTTTTTGATAATAGCGTTTTTTATTTTAAATGAACTATTCAAATCCAAATTTTCGTTACTAAAATTTCAAAAACGAAAAACTTTCATACAAACGTCCCCCCCCCTTCCCCCCCCCCCTTAGAGGTCGAATTTCGAAAAAATCTTTCTTAGTACACCCCTACGCATCGAGACGAATACACCCTCCAAATTTCAAGTCTGTACGACCAGCGGTTTGGGCTGTGCGTTGTCGGTCAGTCAGTTAGTCAGTCACCAATCATTCAGTCAGTCAGGACAAAGCCTTTTATATATATAGAAGAAGAAGATAGATAGATTCTGTGCTGAAACTTACCTCTGGTCCCAAAAGATCCGAATCTCTCGCGGTTCACAGCTATCTTGTACTTTTTGTCGTTCGGCACCGGTAGCTTGGACGGATACTTCTCAGAGTTACTTCTGTAAAGTTTTTCTTTCGACCCGTGTGCCCCCATCTTCAAAATCTTCATATAGTTTTAAGACATTTTATTTATCCATCTCGCAATTTGTAGGAACTTTGCCGTCAGACTTGTTATATCACTATCAGTCACATCACTATGGGTTTAACTATTTGCTTGCTTATCCTACGAACTATCGGACATGTCATCTATATTTGACGGGTTTCATATCTACAGGTGATAATTTGTCAGAATAAGGAAAATGTGGTCATCGGTATCAGAGAGTGGTGTCAAAATTATTTTTCATGTAATTTGAATTAAAGTTTACGTTCATGAAATCCAAAAATATTTTAGTCGATTTAATTAATAGGTATCATAAAAGCGCACGTGTTGATTCCTCGGTCAACAAAGCCCATTCGCTGATATAATTATTGCAAGTCCGTCTATTTTGGTAGTCGACTCACTACAAATGCACCAGCATAAAATGACCCCCTCCCTGTGCCCAGTTCTTTTATAGACATCTAACAATAAAACAAAAACGAGGTAAATTAGAGAGCTCTTTAGAAGCTGGTGCTATTCGCATTAGCGGTCTCTTGTAA
The DNA here is from genome assembly GCA_905404285.2 of Erannis defoliaria. Lineage (NCBI taxonomy): Eukaryota > Metazoa > Arthropoda > Insecta > Lepidoptera > Geometridae > Erannis > Erannis defoliaria. The sequence continues at coordinate 9,976,552 of FR990073.1, read as the reverse complement.
AATTATTTTATTACCCGACAATTTTGGCATTTTGTCATTGAATCTGCTTAACTTCATTGTTTCGTTTTAGATATTCGGCCGCTTTATTTATGAAAAAAAACTAGTTATGTAAATGAGAGATTTCCTGAACAGAGTATTTTTTTCTCTTATAAAAATAAGATTGTTTGATCTATTGAGTATCATTGAAAGGAAAATTCGGGCCCTAAATCAACTTTGTGTCACTAAATTTCGTAGCTAGTTACGAATTTTTAGTTACCAATGTTAATGAAGGGCTAAAAACTAAATAAACAAGGTTTATTTATTTCCAATATGAATAGGGAGCTATAACCATGACCGTCTAATAGCACAAATTTAACAAATTTTTTTCACTTGCTTTACTAATACACCTACATATTGTTATGTACCTAAAGTATAATTTCATACATAGAGTTTTGCATATACATAGATATGTTTTATGCCGGCTGTGAGTTCGAACACCGTAATCCTTCTAGAACATCGTTTTACTTATCATTATGAACAACTTTTATTATGGGCACAAACATGAAATCGCGAAAAAAATATCTGCAGTTTCATACATTTTGTCTAAGGTCATTGAACTTTTTGTATGGAACAGCAGATATTTTTCGCTATTTCTGGGTCAACCCTATAGTAAAAGTTGCCCATAATGATGAGTACAATGATATCCTAGAAGGATAACGCTGGTATAAACATAAGTACATACACTAATATTCTTGTTTCATGGGCATGATACTTAATCACTAGCCATGCCCACTTTATGCTCTTAGGTTTAAAGTGTCGTTTTGACTCTCGATCAAGTAGAAACAAGCAATAAAAGTTCATCTAAAAACTCACTCGGCTGTAAAATGTCTAGGAAACATCAGTGAGTAGAAAACGTTGCAGTCAATCGGCGGCTTCATTTCCGGTCGGAGATAGCTTTTCCGTGATACACGGGCAAAAATAATGACATTGGTATCTCTGAAGAATGTGAAACTATCTATGACAAATTGTAAACATTTAAGTATAAGGGTTAACGATCAAGCATTCACCAGATGTTGTACGTCCTTTGGGTACAAAACCCTAAAAAGTTAAAGAAAATATTCGGAAACTGAGTTAAGAGGATTAAACGCATTAGCAGGTCCGAACAGTCTCCAATAAATTGCATCGTTAACTAAAAACTGTTACAGCAATAAGTGCGTATCACTCAACACCTCAAAATAAAGAAGAGTAAGATTTCTGGCCGAGTTCGGAGGCCTTATATTAGAACGCAGTTAATTGATCCCGATTTAGACGCGAGTCGAACATAATTTATCAAATTAACGAAAGAGCCGCAATGATTTCAATGCCATTACCTAATATGATTTTGGTACAGTAAAATTAAAAGTTAACTAGAAAGGACGTCCTGCCTCAATATGTCTTATTTATTATTGCTATGAATTGAACACTTATAACCAAAACGTACGATTCGATAGAGACAAAGGTTACTGATTCTACGGCTAAGGGTAACGTGAAAACGCTGGAACATGATATCGATAAGTAAGGAGAAGCTACTTGACTATTCAGTCAGATTCAAGGGAATTTAAAAAAAGAGTGGACGTGGATATGCGCTTCTAGGAGCACCAGATACCAGAGGACTATTTCGGAAAAGATCAAACTGGAAAATACCACCATATAGTGGTCAGTCTTTTTTCACTGATTATAAAAACAGGAATAGAATGAATGAGAACACTGGATGTGCACATATAACACTGGATATATAACATAAATAAATATAATCGTTTTTTATTTTCAATAATTACGTACCTACTACTCTATTAGGGCTCGTAAAGACAATTCAACCTAACAGCCCAATCTATATTCAGATTACAAAAACAAAACAAAATGAACATAAGTGAAATGAATGATGGAAATGAAAGCAACCAGAGTGGAACAATCTAAGTTTAGCTGTAATAATAGGTCGGTTTAGTCACTTGACTGTGAGACAGGAATAGGCCTATAAATCTTTACAATATTTTAGCATGGTCCCAAAGTATTTTTTGTACCTTATAGCCTCGTAGTACTCGCATGAAAGACTATCAAAAGAAAGATATCATCCAACCTTTGCGAAGTTATTAATTTGTCATCAAGTGCGACATTAGCTGAGATTTATTATGTACTTAGGTTGTTTCCATTTTAAGAAGCACGGTTCTTATACGCGCATGTTACCGATTCCCTCAGTGTCGTGCTATTCTCGTGGGCATTGCTTTCAGGGTTAAATAACTCTACGCCGACCGTCGTTGTCCTTTAGAATGGGCCCGTGTTTTGATCGCATCAAACGTTGAAAAGTATATTTAGCTCATGAAATAATTTAATCCTACTAGCTTTATTGTGTTACAAAGACTGCGACCGTTATTTTATAAGAATATTTTTGATATATGCTTCTAATTTTTACACAGTTCGAAAGTGTTTTTCTTAATATATTTTTTCGAATTAAGCGCCAAATGCAATATTTCTAATTACAGAAAATGCCAACTGTACGCAAGTATACGGCATAATTATACAAATATTTTGGGCCTAACTTAAAAACTCTATTTCCATAACTGCACGATACGAAAATGAAGTGCACAATACTAATTAACGTAATTTAAGTTTAAGCTGCGTTTTAAGTAAGACCATAACCGTATACATAACGTCTGTGACTTGCCATCACTTTGACATCGGTATAATAAATTGTAAAACTTGAGTCTGATTGATGTCATAAAATGTCATATTGTGTTGAATTGTTTTTATCAATCGTAAATGTGTTTTTCTTTTGTCGCTAAAGTACGTAATACAAAGAAACGAAAAATTGTATGTTCCATATTTGAGGTGCCTTAGTGAGAGTAAAGTACAAACAACTATCGAAAAAGTATATAATTATAGTTGCAGTTCTCCTTGGCCGCGCTGATAAATTGCTCATGTAAACCATCGGAAATGTATCGCACACTTGCATTAACGAATCTAGCGTGTTTAGTGTCGCATACTCTCCATTGTAATAAGCAATCAGATTGGAATGCATCGCTTTGTTTGTAAACAAAATAATTGCGGAAAGGAGAGCTATGCTTGTATAAAGGTTTACCTTCTCTGTGTTTACGCCTAGAATTTAAAGCAGGAGCGTCTGCAACCAGATGCTCGCCTTAGATATTTGCTAAGTTTGTACACTTTATCTTCAATTTCACTACATCTGTTCATTTGTAGCTTTCTCAGCCGCAGCTCATTTATATTCTTTATACGATTCAAGCGTAAACAAATAGATAGTCGTTACAGGAGCCGCTTATTTGAAAATTATATCAGATTACGTATTTTATAAGAACCAACAGCCCGTTAAAAATTACATAGCTCGCCGTATTTGAAGAACAAAGATGCATGGAGGCGTGCTATATGGCCACATCTTATCTTAGTTTCGCAATAACCTAATGCTTCTTGCATTAAAAAGATTAATCGCTTTTCTAACTGTTGTTGTTTGGTTGGTGAGAAAAACTTTTAGCAGCTTTGGAGTATTCTGTGAAGTATCAGAATACCCACGGATTGGAAAAATCCCGATCTAATAAAACACCAATAAAATAAAATACATTAAATTGAATATTAAAATTCGAATTAACAATTTTACTAGAAATGTTTAAAATACAAGTGTGGAGCCAAAGACAGAAATATGTAAACAGAAACCTCTATAAAAAAACAGGGCGAGAAATTATTTGAATTATTTCACGTGATAATTAAAATGTTGCCTCGTCCCTTAAAGATAGAAAAAAGACTGCTGCCTAAAAATTCACAACAGACAAAATAATTTCTTCACATTCAAAATGATAACACAAGCATAAATTATATCTGATATGAGAAGAACATAAGGGCGCTCAATTACGTTCATCCCTTGGTAAACAATCTCACTGCTTACCAGTCAAAGATTTTAGTGCAAGAAGTGGCTCTTTTTGAGAACAAAGTAGCAGAACGAAGTTATAACATGTCACTCAGACTCATATCATTATCAGAATTGTGCAAAAAATACACATGAACCGGACACGACTGTCAAGCGACACGCATGTGTGAACTGCACCGACCCAACCCACACTAGCACCCCACCCAAACCGCAACGACAGCTTGAGCAAGATACTCAAAAGTAGTAAAAGAGGCAAGTTTCATAAATATACCAATACTAGGTGAATATACATTAAGCGTTGTCGTATTACTAAAGGTCATTGTACTCACCATTGTCAACAACTTTTACTATGGGGCTAACCCTGAATTCGCAAAAAACGCGGTTCCATAGTAAATTGTGTCGTATGTACCGTCTAGGTATGGAACAGCTATTTTGTTCGCGAATTCAAGGATGACATAGTAAACGTTGTCCACCATGATGAGTACAGCAATACCTTCTTCTTCTTAGTGATGCCGATCCGCCTCACCCTCTAGGTATATTAGTTTTTACTCCAGCTTTTGCTTTTGCTATTACTAAGTTGCAGAAGGCTCATTGGCGGCCCACTGGTGTCCACACTAAATTGTCTCCCATCATGAGTTTCCTTGAAACTAATTTGACCTAGAATATCGATTGTTTTTATTTCAATCTTCTCCACTATATACTTTATTTAAATCTTAGAGTGCTTCATCGTTCATGAATACATAATTTTATTACCAAAAACGGGAATGTCTTTAAAGATTTGTAATGTTATGGGATCCAGTTGAGACATAATTATGCTCTTTTTGCAACAAATTCTTCCTACAAAATAACTGTCCCATTTTCCATATATTTTTCTAATGCATCCTACGTATTTTTTAGTTTCTGTTTATGTTATGTTTCGGCGAACTGTTTAATTTTACAGAATGGATTTTTTTAAAAACCCTAAAATGCAATTACCCAAGTAGGTTACAAGATTTTTTCATTGTAAAATTTCTACAAATTACAGTTACAATCCAATATGCTTAGCATATTATATTATGCGTATTTAATATACTGTTATAAAATTATTTCCTAATCCACTACCAAAAGACCAAAACCGGTCTTTCTACATTTAATTAACTTGGTTTAGTGAACTCGGCACCTTTGGCGTAAAAGACAAAATAAATACCTTAAAATTAACTTTATATCAGCTAGTAAAGTGGTTTGAGTAGGTAGGTATGTTGAATTTTATATTATTTAATACTTACCTATAGATATTTAGTTGTGACCTAAGTAGAAATTTGTTAACTAAGTATAAATAAATATCGGTAGACATTTTTCACACAGCGCCATCTAGCCCCAAACTAAGCAAACTAAGTATACTCATTATTTTTGTGAAACGTGCACATATTGGTTCATTTGGTCATTGCTTTGGTTTTTGTATTGGTTCTTTTTGTGAATAATGTATTACTGTTTGAACCTTTTCTAATAGATCCGTGTCTTAAGTTTTTATTTGCTGTGACAACCACCTTTATGCCAAGTCAGATGATTTCAATCGGCATACATCAATGGGGACATTAACTTACAGGGTTACGCGGAACGGACGTCTTAAGCCGGAATAAAAATCTGTTGTCAAGAGATTTTTTTGTATGGAACAGCTGACTTTTCTGCGATTTTTCGAACATTTGTTTAGTTTTAACCAATGGTCATACTATACTAGGTTTTAACAAATGTCTATCGAAGGCTTTTTGCTAAACACTGTATGCAGGTTGCTACAGGCGGCTAAGGCTATTGATAAACCCATAAATGTGAATAACTTTTACTATGCGCGTATTCTTCGTTGGCCGGACTGAACTTTGTTATGCGTCTTCGTCCGGACGCAACAAATTATGTTCACTGCGACGCCATCTTCAGTGCGTCCAACGTAGAACTAGGTATATTAAAAAAAACATGAGTAAATTAAAAAAAAGTACTTAATCGGTTTTTGGTTTTCCAATCTATGGCTTGTTTTGCTGTCCGTACATTACATAACGTTGTCGTGTTCGATGCGCTCACAGACGCGTCGTTATCGAATTTCTGTGTTCGCAAGTTTCCACAAAAACACGACACGCTTCGTGGACACGGACGCGTATTTCCCCGGATAGGTAAATCAATAATTTAGCGCATAAATTATGTGTGATGGTCTGACTGCAAGGGGAAAATTATTTTAGGTATGGCAACCCGATGAGTTGGGGGATCTATTGTACTTACTCGAAATTAATGCAGTCTTTGTCATACGCAAGGGTTTAAAACAGTCAGAGGTTTACTACACAAATCGAACTTTTTTAATCCGAATCAATTCTATTAGCTTATTGTATTTTTTTCAACAATGGGTACTTACAATCATCATCATCATTATCAGCCAGAAGGCGTCCACTACTGGACGAAGGCCTCTCCCTTAATAGGGAGGAGTTGCCATAATCCCCACGCTTGGCAGGCGGCTTGGGGATCGCAGAGTGTTACCACCGTTAACTTACAATACTTGCTGTAAAAATTGGACCCGAAGTACCTATAACAGTGGGCTTAGTTTCCCCTCTGTCGAAGAGCAAACCCCATTTGTATAATACTCTTTAAAAAAAACTATCAATTATATAGCCAGGTAATTTATATGAACTGTGTAATGTAAGGGATCTATCGCAATTTCTGTAGTAAATTAATATGCTTCCCGGTGGTATTTTTAATTTTCAGGCAGCGATTAATTAGAGAGGAACTAAATCCTCCACGTTTTCAGGTCAATACTGCAACATTTATTAACAATCGATACTTGAAGGTTATTGGGTCAGAGTATCACATAGAGTGTCACATATGTAGAATATATCAAAGGGTGGCAACATTTAGATTTTCCTGTGTATTTTTATATGGCCTTTTTTATATCGATGATGAAAAGCGGAAAAGTAGGATTAGTGCGTTGTTTTTTTACACAAATCGAAGGTAAGATAGACCATCTTAAAAGTTTAATAATTTATGTTAATACTCTTGTGGCTTTGTCATAGTCTTTGTTCTGTCCGCGTACCGTTAGTTGCAAGTATCTAAAAATAAGGTATTATGCGGGATTCTTCTCCAGTATACTTACATTTTTACATGAGTTAGTTACCCAGAGATGAATAAAAACCGACACCAGTATAAGCACAGAAGAAATAATAGTATTTATGTACGTGTTTAGCATTGAACTCTTTACGAATACAAAACAACGATTGAGAGGTCGATGAGAACAGATTACATCGACTAAAATAGCCTTTGATGATGCCATTAGGACAACACTATGATGTCTAGATAAGTGCAATTTATTTAATACCTATGCGAGAATTAACCGCAGTTTTTCTGCTATTACGATGAGATATTAGTCATCTTGCATTGCCCATTACTAAAAGTACATGTTCGTGATATTTGGTATTAAAAGTTTATTTAAAGCAATCAACAGTCGAACTTTAGAACATACTTGGTCCATATAAGGTGAAACAGGCTGTTAAGAGTTCAATTCTGTTTCTTTTTAGTTTTGTATACAAAAAATAAATTAATAGAGCATTGCACCATGGCATGTCAAATTCGCATGTTGGACACAGCCACGTGCACAAATAAAACGATGCACGCACTAAGTATAGCTATCTCAGCTGTCTCAACACTTCACCTTTGCCATAGACAAATTCACGCTCCAAATATTTCTATAAATACCTGACAATATGTGACCCAATACGTGATAGAGCCCGACCAACATATGTGTGGAATTAACGAAACAAAGGAACTAAAATTTTCACTTGACGCTGCCCATTTAGTTCCGACTCTACGATGGTGGCTCCCCGACCAAACGTGCAGATAAGTTGGGTATGAACGAACTCACCCATAAAAGAAGCGCGGGAGTGGTACTGAAGCGGATGCGAACCGCTCAGCACAGCGATTTTCGGGCTACTACCTGAATGACATAAGTTCAGGTTCTTCCATGTATTGTGCGCCTAGTTTCAGCCTGACTGGTTAATAGGCCAGGGAAGCCGGTCATGCGGATCTTCGATGGTTACGCACTGTAGTGTTGGCGACTGGTTTTCGCGAAACTATAAGATGTTGTAAGCATTTTGTTATTTTAGCATCTCAGCTTAGGCCGATATATATATATACTCTACAAAAAAAAGACTCCACAAGCTAAGTGTAATTCTTCCAAATATCAAGAACGTCAAATGAGAATCATGTAGAAGGCAAAAATCTAAATTAACTCTACCTACACCACGGTTATTGGTATATTTAAATTTGAGAGAGTACTTAGGGGTACCTTATGTGAGCTAGGTCAGTAGCCTGGGCATTAGGAATGGGTAGCGTGAAGCCTATCAGATTTGGAATAATGTCAACCAGTCTGGCGTCAAACGATATGCAAACAGCTTGGTCTACGATTCGAGTGCCACGAACTCAATACCTTATATACACCCTTATATTGGGAGGTCTTCGTCCACCAGTGGACGTCTTATGGCGTGACGACTAACTCTATACCTTAAGAAAATACAACGTGGAATTCCCATTAGCCATTCAAGTTCTAAGTACGACATTAAATAAAGCCGTCAAGTCTGACTCGTTCTTGCGACTCGGACAACGAGGGTCCCGTACCACCACAAGTACTAGGTAATCCGCGATAGTAACGAATGATCAGTGAACATTTCCACCGGCTATCTATTACGATTCACGAGATTATAGGTCAACGGGAAGTACCCTATGAATTTTGATTTAGTTCACTCTAAAAAACTCACAAAAATGGCCGCCATTTTTTATTGCGTTGACTTAGAAGCTTTATTTTTTACAGATCCTCGGGACCGTGGACTGACGTATTTGATATTAATTGCAACTTAATACCGCATACCAGAGAAAAAGGGTATTGACAGACAGACAGAGAGACACACAGACAGACAGACAGACAGATAGACAGACAATTGAGTGATCCTATAAGGGTTCCTTTTTTCCTGTTTGTGGTACGGAACCCTAAAAAGTAAAGTTCGTTGATATTATAAGGTTTCTGAACCGCGGCACCTTATATAGGGCACCTATCTTTCAAATCTTTACGAAAGTATGCACGTTGTTATGTTCGTTTCCAGTCTACTCCGTAATTAAAGAATTTATTTTCATGAAATTCACTAAAGGAGCCTGGCCAATTAGTTTTTATTCTAGAAAAGTCATCGGTTTCTGTAAGATGGTTGAAACTGCCGAACGCTTCCAGTAAGATTATAAATACAATATAAATAAATAAAGGCATAAGTACTTAAAAAGTTGTCATAAATATTAGCGTACCTAATAATATAAGTTTACTTCTAGAGATTTGAATGACTGCTTTTAACGCATAACATTTATGAACTCGACATAGCTCGCAGGGTTTGTAAGTTGAAGTAGCAATGGGCAGGCCACATCGCTCGAAGAACTGATAACCAATGGGGAAGAAAGGTTCTTGAGTGACCATGTACCGGAAGAAGCAGCGGAAGGCCTCCCACTAGGTGGACCGACGATATTGTGATAGTCGCGGGCAACCGGTGGATGTAAATGGCAGGTTGTCGTACAGGGTGGTGGTCTAAGAAGGAGGCCTTCGTTCAGCAGTGGACGTCTTCGGCCTGATGATGATGATTTATGAACTTCAAGTACCTATAAACATTCGTACCTAATAGTCTCCATTGCAAAATCACCCTACCCTGTGACCCTACCGCATCCGCGATACGCCATCGAAAGCCATCAACAATGCTGAATCAATGACGTGAAACTAAAAGCATACAATAAATCAATAATGTTTTCTTTCTAATCCAATATCGATAATAGCTGAGCATTAGTAATATCTCACAGTAAACATGTCATGAGCAACCAAACTGGGTCACTCCTGGTTACTGCAACAGTTTTGTCGGAATTTCGTAATAGATATACAAAACGGCAGTGTTGGTTGCTGGCGGGTTGCCAGTTGCAGTCACCGTCAAGAACTGAATAAACTGAACTGCGGGTTAAACTAAACTTTGACATGACAAGCATGACACCATCGTGTGATGTCTCCAAATCTTTGAGTAACTAGCCAGCTCCAAATGATTGGCGTGTTGGTTTTACAGTTACTACACACAATAAATTAGTTTTTTGCCACGAGACTGAAGATAGATATTTGTATAATATAAAAATAAATTGTCGTGCGTTTGTTCCATACATTTTTCTCAAAGTCGATGAACTTTTTGTATGGAACAGCTGATATTTTTTTCGAGATTTCAATGTTGGCCCCATAGTGAAAGTTCTTTGTTTTGGTGTACAGAATATGCCCTTAAAAGGATGCTAGCTGATTAGAACTAACCCTGTATAAATGAGACTGAAGAGAACTTCATACCTCCTAATTTGTTTAACCCAGCCCAGAATTGAGGCACACAAAAAAAATACAAATCGGCCGAGCCATTTTTGAGTTTTTGCGGGACAAACGCACGACAATTTATTTTTATAATATACAAATATCTATGTTCAGTCTCGTGGCAAAAAACTAATTTATTGTGTGTAGTAACTGTAAAACTAACACGCCAATCATTTGGAGCTGATGGCTAGTTACTCAAAGATTTGGAGACATCACACGATGGTGTCATGCTTGTCATGTCAAAGTTTAGTTTAACCCGCAGTTTTTTTTTTAATAAATAAATATATAAATAATAAATAAATATATAAATAATAAATAAATATATAAATAATAAATAAATATATAAATAATAAATAAATATATAAATAAATATATAAATAATAAATATATATATAAATAATAAATAAATATATAAATAATAAATAAATATATAAATAATAAATAAATATATAAATAATAAATAAATATATAAATAATAAATAAATATATAAATAATAAATAAATATATAAATAATAAATAAATAATTAAGTAAATTAGTACTAACCCTGTATAGAATGTGTAACATAGGTTCAACAATACTGAACGGTATGTACCTTTGTAGTATGTACTCATCATTATGAACAACTTTTACAAGAAGTTCATTGCCTTGGTCAAAATGTATGGAACAGCTGATATATATTTTTCACCATTTCTGTGATGGCCCCGTAGTAAAAGTAGTTCATAATGACGAATATATAAATTCCCTTCAGTATTGTTAAACTTTTTTGTTACAAGTAGATTTTTTTATATAAAAATCAATTAAGTACCTTGCGCTATCGCATAAATAAACTCGAAAATGGATCGAAAGAAATGTTTTTTTTTGTTTAATCTCCTCAATTCTTCGGTTATTTAGGAAAATAAATTAGCCGGTACGAAGTTTACCGGGTCATTGATTAAGAGATAGTTAAGGTTAATTAAGAAGTATAAAGCCTAAAGTGTTTTGTAAGAATCTTACAAAACTCTACCTAAATGAAAACAGGTTAAACAAAAGACTATATACCAACAGGTGATAATGAAATTACTTTTAGATGTTTTTTAATTCGTATTCTACTCTCTAGTTTTCTAATTATTGCTTAACAAATAAAAAAACGTATTGTGCCTTTATTGAGTGAACAGTTATCTGTGGAATCCGATTCCCGATTGGATCCCGATAGATAGTACAATCTGGGTTTTTTCAAGTCGCGACAATCAGTTTCCATCATCGTTGGAGTTAGCGGTCAAACACAAGCCTATACAGAAATTTAAAAAAAAACAAATATCTCTGTCATCAGGTCTAACAAAGACCCACATAGCCAAGGACGCATATAATGCAAACTCGTATAAATTTACGTAGTTTACGATCTTGTATTTCATTCCAAGAAGCGACATAATACTTGCGTATAATCTATTAGCCAACCGCCTACAGCAAAATACGATGTTACTTAACAGTAAACACAATCAAGTCTAAGACTACAATTAAACCAGTAATAAAAAAAAATGTTACTCATTTTCAACCGAATTCAAAAAAGGAGGTTTGCATTTCGACTTTGTGGCTTTTTTTGTATGTTGGTTACAGCGACAGTGATAATGGAATGGACGGGCCCAGCGCTTGCAATACGTTCAAAATTAACAAGTCAACACAATCAAGCATACCATAGCTAAAAGTATGCATATTACATTTGCCATAAAATAGAGATAGCTAATCTAATTACTGCATGACAAAAAGAGAACACATGTACATATTGTACATGTATTAGAAGTAATAATAATAATAACGTTTATTTGAACAGTTTACAAGGTTGGAGTAAGTACAAGTGAATCTTATGAAACTAACAAGTATATATTTTAATTCTTAGAGAGTAGGTACTTGTACATACTACGCGGTGGTGAACCCTGAATCTCACACTAGGTGAGTCCTGTGCTGTGAGATGTTGTATTATTGTCGTATCGTACGGCTCGCATGTTGCAAAGACAGAGTATGACTGATGCGTGAGGAGAGCCGGCGCTCAACATATAGTCTTCATAATCTGTGCGCCTATTTCCCGTCCATTCATTTTATCATTGTCGCTGGTTGGTTAAATTGTGAATTGATTTTGATGATTATTTTTTTGTTTGGTAGGCCATCGGAGAAAAAAAAATTAAAATAATTTTGATGATAAAAACTAGCCTATAAATGTTATTCCGGGAAACAAGCTATGCCCATTCCGAGTTTTATCCAAACGTATTCAGCTGTTTGGGCGTGAAGAGGTAACATACATTCACACACACATACCGACAAACTTTCGCATTTATAATATTGGTGTGATGTGATTCTGCTATAAAAAGAACATCTCCAAAGTATAACTACAACCAATTGGTATCCCCGAGGAGATTAAATCAGACGTGAGGACACATGAATATTCACATCCGGTACTTGATTGAGTTCGCTCGTTGAGAATGTAGTCCTGCTACTAAAACTAGGTATACGAGGTTACACGGAACGGCAATAATGACTCATCATCATCATCATCATATACGAAACAATAAGAGCAGTTCAATTACCTTTCTATTATTTAACAATATATCCTAATAGAGAGACCTTCGAGCATATACCATTGGAGATGGCAAGCCAATGTGTCTCCAGCCAGCCTCTTCCAAAAAGTGTACGGTCAGTGACCATATACCCTTTGCGTGTGTTGCGAGTTTGTTTTAGTGTGCCATGCGAGTTTGCCTCGTCCCCCGCAAAAAGAGGTGAAAAATTATGTAGGCAGTATGGAGGCCAATGGCATCTCCAACATAGCTTATAATCGAAGAGAGAGATTCCATGATTAATTAGGAATCTACATCAAAACAGCAAGAGAATTTTAAATGCATAGATAATTAATTATCCTAATTTTGTAAACCTAGTCAAATCTATTTGTAAACATTTTAACTGTAACTTTATTTTGGTCACAGCCCGGAATGGCGACACCGGAAAAAATGTAAGCAATATTAATGGAGTCAACTAAACTTTTATTTCTTCCTGTTAACGCTGTAAAATTCGTGTGCTCACATTAAAATTCCCGATCAATGCTGCTTGGTAGTTAGCTACAGAGTTATTAATTGAAGTCACGTAACTTGAGACTTGAATTACATAGTCGTAACGCATTCACATTAGTTACGCGACCACGGTCGGAACACGCTACGTTACTAGTTTTCTTAATACGTCTCTGGTTATTGTTGCTGCCTCGTTTGGAACCTGGATTTTATATACTAAAACTTCCACACTAGGTCACCTTATTAATAAACGTGGAGTAGGACTGGATTAGTTAATACACCTGTTAACTTTAAACATTGCGTTTAAAAAAAAAAAAAAAAGATGGAAGAAACTAGTCCGTGGCTATTCAACGTTTATTAATAATGTGGGATTATGGTCTTTGTATCTTTGAATTAATAGTACGTACCTTGTATTATCTTACATAGAGTAATACATTATATGAAATTGTTGTAATGTTGCAAAAACCTAGACTTAATAAAAAAAAATAACAACTAATACCGTGTACATGGAACGTGTGGACCTGTGTAATACTGGGTATGTCCTTAAACTGCAACCAGAGCCACCGGAGAATGGGCAGCGGCGTCAGGTGGTGACCATTCTGCGATCCCCAAGCCGTCTGCCAAGAATGGGGATTATGGCAAATCATCCCTATTAAGGGAGAGGCCTTAATAGGTCTAGAGTTTAATAGGTAATAGAGTAGTGGACGTCACTGGCTGATGATAGATGATGATGAATACCATAACTTTTTCGAAATCTTATTTTTTCACATGAAATTGATGTCCTTTATTAGGTTGTTCCGTCGCGTCGTCTCCCCATCTCATCGGATTATAGGTAATAAAAAAATACAATTATACCCTAAACAATTCCCAACATTGCATGCATATCTGCACACATACTGCTTCACAATACATGCCAGCAAATATAACGTAGAGTTGGATATCATTCTAACTATATAACTTTTAAGTTTTAAGAGAGCAAATATAACGTAGAGATGATATCATTTTAAGTAGTAAGTATTAAGTACACAAAACCTATTGCTAACTTAAGCAGCAGTGTAATACAAACAAAAACCAACCTCGAGAGCATTATAAGAATTCATTGGCAATGTATTTCAAGGCATGACATTGACGCACCATTGACGTACTAGTGGAGATTCTTCAGTATAGCTATATACTATATAAAATATGTCTTATCTAGACAACTCACTCCCATTTATTGATAGCGCATTGGACAGACATCCCGCCGAACATAATATATTATAGTTTTGATAACACTTTGTACAAATGCGTTGAAACTTCGGCATTGTTCATACATCACCTACAAATCTCCGCTAGGCAATCAATTTAAATTTATGTTTTACATAATTATGTTAAAGCACTATTGGCATTGCTGTGGCGGTCTAAGGGGGAGGCCTTCGTTCAGCAGTGGACGTGTCCTGGCTGATGGTGATGATGATGATGACTATTGGCATTGGGCTGTGAAGTAATTAAATACGTACTTTCCGTGCCACCGCATTTACTTTGTCACACAACTGAAGCAATTTTGCCATCAAACAGCAAAAACGTGACAGCACAGTTCAAGCTTCATTCCAGCTACTCTAACATCATTAGCACTTACGAGTCAAACAATACGGTCGAAAATACGATTATTTAATTATTTTTGGTTGCAAAAGGAGTATGTTCTATTCTAACGTATCCAACGACGAGAATGTCTGTAGTAGAGAATGTCGAATGAGTAAAAACAACACAGAGTAGCAATTACTTTGCTTTCAAAGCCTCGCTGTTACTTTCTTCTGAACGATCTCACGATTCAAAGCCTTAAGCAGGTAAGATTGATGGTTTAACCGAGCGCAAAGTGTGACAGAAATAATTACGCGTACTGAGTATCTACTGACGCCATAATAAAGATGCACGTATGATCACCGAAGACTTGCAAACACCAAACAATTTGTGAGAGGCCATAAAAAACTCATATCGAGTCAAATAATTATCATTCCAGTTATATTTCTAATGGTTATTGACGTGACCGTTTTAAGATCCCGTTAATAAGGTACGATAATCTGTTGTGAAGTATGTATAGTCGGAAAGTGTGAAACGAACCACAAATAACATTTTAACTTCACTTCATTATGGTTTTACAGCATTATGGGACAAAAAAATGTAGTACTGCGACTCTACCTGCAATACCTGCACTATAGTAAAAGTAGTCCTGTCCACAAAAATTATCAATCCGTCGGGCTCACAAATAAGTTGATATTCCACAGTACAATGAGGAACCTGTTCTTTATTGGCATCACCTGTAGATACAACTATCTCGTAGAGACCGGTTCGTTGCGGTCACAAAACCACAAAAAGGTGCCGTCACACTTTCTGTGAGGGGTAATGTTATGCTATGCAATATTGTTAGCCTCCTTTGTGACGCTTGGCAATGTTTCACTACAATGCAGATTTAAAAAACTCTGATTACACACAACAGTTTCTCCAAAATGACAAGTACTACAAAATTAAATAAAACATTCATTGACTCTATTTGCTACGAGTCGATTGAGTTTAACCTTCACATTTCAAATACATATTTTGAAGCGTACTTATTTTAAATTGTTGTTAGATACTACGCAACTAGAAGTGGCCAAAGTTATCCATTTGTTGACGCAAATGACACGACTCGAGATTATTTCTTCGACGTCGTATTTTCTATATATTAACCATATACCTAGTACTGAAATATGTTAGAGATAAAAAAAAAACATTGTTATTTTCTAGATTTATAGACGAACCATTAGCAAGGCACTCAAATTTATACCATTACAAAATATCCCGTTTGGTAAAGCAACTTTACTACACTATTACTATCGGAAACTTTAATATTTGTTCTCAAAGCTTTATATCAGGTATAATAGAGCACTACTCGTAAACCTACATCAGCTTGAAACGACCAGTAATGTAAATTCTACGAAACGTCAGAGTTTATAAGTAAAACAAACATGCTGAGCCGTGGGAGGCTGGAGCCGGCCTAGCACCAATGCCAACTGTATTCACTGTGTCAATGCACCAAACAATCAACGGGAACCTTACTGAGAACTGTAACGCGCTAACCGGTAACTATTGCAACGGTTTACGTTTTTCTATCTAGATCGAAGTGGGCACTAACTGCTAAATAAGAGAGGGCATTTAGAAAATATCTGGTTACCCTAGCGAAAATCACAATGGCATATCAGATAACTCGATCATTAAGTAATAGATCTCATACCTTTCTATTTGATCTAGAAATTCGATAGTGTGAATCTGTTCTATACACAAACCCCTTTACTTGTTTGATCAACTTGAATAAGCACTATGCTTAAGAGGGAATCCGGTGAGCGATTCTCCATACAAACGTATTCCCCTATTTTCTGCTTGGATAATGCCTCTAGAGCAATCATTTTTATACAAAGTCTAGGTCTGCTGCAGACATGTCTTTGTCATTTCATATTTTTCAGCAACTAATTGCTAAAATAAATATAGCCCTTTAAATATTTTTATAGTTTTCTTTGGAGTCATGGAGGGCTATATTTTCTTTTGCAATTAGAAAAAAGAAAATGTCAGATACATGTCTGCAGAAGATCAAGAATTTATAAAAAAAAAATGATTGCTCTAAAGGCGTTATCCAGGAAGAAAATAGGGGAATACGTTTGTATGGAGAATCGTTCACCAGATTCCCTCTTAACAAATCAAGAAGTATGCTTATTGGAAAACTCTTTTCGCTTTGTTAAGCAATGAGTAATCAATCAAGCAAGACTCATAGAACCTTTGATCAACGAGCTCACGCTACCTATAAATTAATATTGCGCTAAAATGTTGCTCTCTTGGTTGTATGCAAGACATCCGCAGTGCTGGTGGGCGATTCATATAAATGGTCCCTGGCATGTAACAAATGAATTACATAACAACTTAATGTCATGTCACGTAGGCTTTTAGGCCATGGATTGTGTTCGAATGTGGGTCAGACGAGAATACAACAGCTCCAAATAATCGGCTTCCACGACAATTTACCCGTAAGTCGTCGATGGAAATCGATTGCCTGGGTGTCCTAAAAACTTGGTTTTACCACGGTACTGAAGCTTGAACAATCGAGAAAGGATTAACTAACTGACTGCAAAATAAACCCGCGTATTTTATTGTCCGCAGCGGACGATTCATTGTTTTGGTTGGCGTTCCGTCGGTGTTTATCGATGGTTACATTCAGCTCAACCGAAGCCCTAAGGCGCGAGGTGCAAGTTTAGCGGGCGGTTAGTTCGCACTAGTGGGTTTCGCCTTTACCAGTCGGGGTCAACGTTTCTCGGCTCGTCAACAAATCCATCGACGAGAATAACCCGTTACGCTGCATCGGCGTCTACTGGGTTTCACTCGCCTAGACCATTTTATACAGTCTCCATTTTTGAAGGCTGACGATGAAAAGGTGCAACTGTCCTACAAATAGACCGAGTGTCTCTTGTCCGATTTCTCTAATTGGAGCAGCAACAAACTCCGCCTTATGTTTTGGTCCAAAAATACGTCAGCGGTTTCAACACGACTAAGTTACTTTTGTACATTTTACGAGAACATTCAAAATTAGTCTTCCACACGTCTATCCATTCTGTTGACCATTTTTGCGAAACGCGGCTTATTAACAAACGTCATATAACTTCTGCGCAATAGAAAACTGCAGTTCGCAAAACGTAACTAACGTCATTTAAAATAATGAGCCGTTTTTTTCCAAATATTTTTTTAAGTTTTGTTGTTTTGATAACTATCGATTTGCCCAATTTATAGTATCCATAGCAAAAATAGATAGTCCATATCTGAATAGTAGGTATATAAGCTTACGGATTTATTGCAGTAGGTACCTACAGAATTCGGATTTAAGGGTACAGTGCAATAGGGTAGATGACTGATGTTTATATCGTTGAAATTAATAGCTTTGATGAAGAATTTAAGTAAATATAATACCTACGTTTATTGAAAAAATGATTTCAATCGGTTATTACTGTTCTGATATATAAGCGCTTAAAATTTTTGTTAGAGAATTTTTGTGTTAAAAATTACGTCTCGCCTCTGTGCGCCGTACTTGGCAAAATAGAATTTATATGGCGTACACTGTACAGAGAAGTGACGTCGTAATCTCCTCTCTGTCTAGCATGATATTAAAATGCTTATAAGTTGCTTATTTTTGATCAGATTTACATTTTGTTTTCATTAATCAGCTATATTTATGGGCCACATTTTAATAGGACAATAAAAAAATACTAGTCATCTAGCCTATTCGACAATAACTGTAACTTATTGCTTAAATTTTTAAAACAAAGTTAAAACAAAAGAGTTCTAAAACAAATTCATTGGTTTTTTGCTTTGTTATCAGTTATCGTCCTGAGATAAATTAATTTCTGCACCTTCAAAAAACAACTTTTAGCAATGACAGTGGTATCTAACGGTCAATTATCTAGACCGTGAATCTTTTTTATAAAAAAAAACGTTGATTCACTCTTGAATAACTGCGATGATCGGACTCTTCCAATCATCTCCAAAAAAATGTGCTCTACTATCTAAATAATCTTTAAAAGTTTTTCGTAGTGATGTAACAATAACGTCTTATCTTTAGTCGTACCTATACGTTATCATAACGTAACCTACGGTACTTTAGGAAATTACCTTGCTTGAGACTGTTACATCTGTGAAATATAATATTAAAATCTGTAACATAATATCGCAACTCTCCGATTTCATGCTTTCGAATTGAGGTATCTCTATCAATTAACAGTTTTCGTACAATTACTTTTTGCGTGCGCTTGCGCCGGTAGATTGGAAACACGCCAGCAGATAAAGCCTTGATGAAAATCTGATAGACAAAACTAATTATGTAAAGTAAATTAGAAAAGTCTTTGAGAAACTTTTCGATGTCTGTCCGATATAAACGTGCTGAAACATTTCAACAGAATGGATTCCTTTACAAAACAAAATATTAAAAAAATATTTAGAAAAGCTACAGTGTACTTTATCATCATCATCATCATCATCGTTCAAAGACTTTCTTATCCCACTACTGGGTAAAGAATGCTCTCTTTTACTATGCTATCCTGCCCATGGGCGGATTCAGGATTTATTTCTGGGAGGGGCACATGGGCCAAAAGCCTTAGTTACCCCATAGTATTGTCCTATGTTGTCTTTGGGATCGATTATTTTTCAGTGAAATACAAGAATACCTACAAAAATACTTTTAATAAAGATTAAATAATAAGAAATTACATGTTTATTATGCAAAAAGAAACAAATGTTATTAAAGCGGTATCAAAAAAAACCAGTTCTTTCTTATATTTAAAGAGGGGGGGGGGAGCACGTACCCCTGTGCCCCACCCCTGGATCCGCCCTTGATCCTGCCTTATATCCTATGCTAAAGTCAGGGCAAAGTGAATGAAAATAAATTAAGTATTATAATAAAATAGAAAAAAATAGTTTTCAGTAGGTATTTCGTTTGACCTATGATTATGAATAAGTTAGGTATTTTAGGAATTAGGGATATTTGTATAATTTTATAATTAGTATGTTCATGTGTTTCCTAAAATTAGCATTATAAAAAATTATGGTTTTACAAAACATAAAATCCCTAAAAGCATTCAAAACACAAATACAAAACTATTTTTAATTATAAAGTGTTACGTATTCTTTATTCAAACTCAATTCGAAAAAATCTAAAATTGGCAAAACAAGGTTTTAGTGTTTTATATCTGTTTAGGTACATCGTGCAAAAGGCAGTGTGGGAGTTTTGGAGGGAACACGGAAAAATCATGTCGTTGCATTCTATTATTTTCTTAAACTTGTGTTTTTTCGCGAATTAATCATTAATAATGGTGGTGTTTTATTCATTGAGTGTTGAATTACATGCACGAGTGTGGGCAAGTGATATAATGTGGTGTAACATGTCTTTTTGTGTTGTTTTCAAAACTCCGTAGAAGCTCATAGTAAAGTCGCCACAATTTTACTAGGGCATGATTTGGACTCGACTATGACTAATTTCGTGTGACTGACTGTGATATCATGACATATTTGACTTGATTTTTAATAAATACTAGAAAATTCATAAACTTGACACTGGCAGAATGCACAACGTGCGATGCCAAGAACTAAGAAAAAAAAAGGCAGTGTGCCATACGTCATAACGAACGGCAAAGATGACTAGTATACCAAAAATTAAAAAAAACGGGTAGTAGAACGAACCTAAAATCTTTGATCCGAATCATTATTGCGCTCTCAGATCTCTCTAATTGCGCAGCGTTCTTCAACGTCTTTGATTCTAATTAACCTCGTATTAATGCACACCCTCTAAGCCGTTAATGACAAAACCAGTAGGTACCAAAAACTGTTATCAATCTTATTTTTTTCTTCTTTCCTCTTAAGAGGATTATGGCGTCGCACTCTGTGCATTTGCCAGTGTCAAGTATTAAAAATACATAAAGTTTTTAAAGAATTTCAAGTCGAATGAGTCTTAGTCACAGTCAAGTCCAGTCATGCCCTAGTAAAGTCGTGGCAACTTTACTACAAGCTTCTTCGGAGTTTTGGAATTGATATGTTTTACTACATTAAATCACTTGCCCACACTCGTGCGAGTAAATCAGCAGTTAATGCATAAAACGCCACCATTTTTATGCATTAACACTCGAAAAAACAGTTAAAGAAAATAATACAATGAAGCGACATGATTTTATCATTTGAGAAAGGTTTGTACAAAAAAGTAATCTGTTTTGCAATTGCTATATAATTAGCAACTCGCACGAGAAGTTGTAAGTATTGACGTATTAACTAGTACTTAATCTGTAACCAAGTTGCATGGTAGCTAACACGTAATCTATGGACTAAGTTACACACTAACTAGTAAATAATCTATGTCCGAGCACTACTTTCTACGACTCATATCGGGACTTATTACAATGGTATGATTTATGTAATCTACAAACATCGTATTGAATAATTTCTAATGAGACTCGTAAATCGTTATTGTTAACGGTCGTTTAGATAACTGTCTCTTCACTAAATGGTAGAATAAACCACATCTTTCGCTTAATATATACCTATAAATATTAGAAAAAGACTTAACGACAAGACGTTGGTAAAGTAGCTACCTATCAATGTTTCGAGTAGATATCTATCGACAAAACATTGGTAGAGCAACTACCAATAGCAGTACTACAGTTTTCACATAACTGAGTAAATCTCTAAATTATTTATTTTAGCGTCTTAACAATGTAAAACTTTTACACGAAATGTAAAATTTGTCTACCTATTATGCTACAGTTTCACCTGCGTGTAATGCCATTATTTAGTGCGGTATTTGATACAGTACGCAGATATGGCCGGGTGGTAGCGCGCCCATATGTTAGAGGCATTATTAACGTCGTTAGACATTAGACGTTAATCGAAGTCATATGATAGTGTGGCCACCCATGTAGCGCATTGTTTAATGCGTCATTTATTGCACATGAATTTTTCTTATAATGGGACGTAAAGCGTCAGGTAGGTGAAGCCCCAGCATTAGAAAAACACGTGTACCTATTTGTCCAACTGCGCCCTACTTCACAAGTACCTATACCTATAGATGAAATGATGCGACATTTGCATTCTATGAAAACACATCGAATTGTTTACCAAAACTATACTTGCGGTAAAATTGTATGTTACATAGAAAAGGAATGTTAAGCAGATGAAATCTAGGAGATTTATATTCAAAACAATGAATATTTGCTTTTTTACATTACGACTTACGTAGAGATAACTTGTAAAACCAGTTACCGGACCCGCTACGTGTTAAAGTACCAAAACGGACGCCTGTAAAGTGTAAAGTAATATTTAAGTAATGTTAACAACTTATTTAAATTAGACCGAGAGCTATAGAGAAAGAAGCAAGTTTCAAAGTTACGCCAAAATTTTACATCGTGATGTGTAAACAAATTAACGATTCGCCGCGTAAATTTTTTACGCAACGTAACACGTTCCTTAATGACCGAAAATTTACACGTGCTTCAGTATTTCATACTTTTAAAAAATTGTGACACCACACAAAACTAAACTTGAAAGTAAGTTCACGTGACGCGATGCATTTTCCATCGAAATGTCATTATCATTATCAGTGTCCGTTCGTTAACACTTCACTGGCATAAGTGGCATTTTCTTCGAGAAAATGCGGTATGCGGGTAACCTGGGTTCGTGGAGGACTTTGAGAGGGGAATCCATTGATTTTTCACGGTGCAAGTTTTGACGTCACTCGCGACAGTGCGGCGCGCGCCGGCCGCGTCTGATCGTCGACTGGCGGTGCGGTCCGCAGCGGACTACCGGCGGGCCCAGCCGAGAGGAAATGCTAGTTGCCATGCGGTCCTCCGCCGGCTCCCTAGCCACGGGCATTGTTGACCTTCCGTATCGAATGGACCCACAGCTGATTCCTATTTAAATTTAACACCTAAGAAACTGGGATGTCTGGGATTCCAATGGCTTCTTAGCTATGTGGTTTTTACTAGTACTTACATACTTCTAGGTATTTGGATGTTGTGTTTGTGGTATTTGAAGCTTTACATGAGTAAATAAACGCAAAATTAAGTTGCAATAGAGTAAGATATACATAGGGCCTGAGGACAAGGTAAAGTTGTTAATATTTATTGTGATTATTTTACTTCACCGATTACCTTAAATAACTCTACTTCAATTGTTTCTAAAGTATATACTATTAAGTGAAGTGGGTAAATACAAAAACAGAACGACAACCATTTAATTACTAGTTATTTTTACGATAAAGCCTACAATTTTTTTAAGAGCAAAACTCTTAAGTGTAGTAGAATAATATGAAAGTAGTTTTCATTAGTTTTCATAACACAATTTTCCCGCAAGGCACGTATAAAAAAAGAGGCGATCCTGTGATCTTAGCTCTTAACGTTGGAATTATCTAGACTCAGACATAAGGAACACCTACCTACATCATCCTACGTACAAAGTTTACATACTACACTGCGGAAAACTGAGTGACGTAAGCTTCCAGTACCCACAAATAATAATAAAAAATGATTGAACTAATTATATTTCCAATAATTTTTTTCATTTCTATCTAATTTGTTTAAAAAAATTACAACTTTATGTACTCGAATTGCTCTAAACTAAGAAACAGCTTCATAAGTTTTAAAACAAAACAACCTATCCATAGAAAACAAATGGATGAATAAATATGTTGTTTTATGTCTATTTATTTCATGGTTAAAGAAGAAATATAATTATGTGAAATTAACGGAATACACACTTAATAGAGTCAATAACGTGGTGAAAACATTATGCTTTCCTGTTTATTTTATAATAGCAAACACGCAGATGTGCTATTCTCATGTTACGTGCGCAGGTACGTGTTAAACCACTACTTTTATTCAGATTTTCGTGGAAACATCTTTCAATGTTTTTTTTTTAAATAAATGTTACAAAATAGAAATTAATTATATTTTGTAGTGGTAGGACTCTATTGCAGAATGCGCCTGGGGAAGTAACACTTGCCTTTGCCAGTTATTCAACCGCCAAGCAGACAAACATTACTGCAAGCATTATTGTGATTCGGTTTGAAAGGCAATGTTACCAGAGAAATTACTGGACATGAAGAGATTTGACATCTAATATCTAAGGTTGACGAGCGCAGTCCACTGTCCAGCAGGCCTAACATGCGCACCGCGAGAAAATTTACTCGATTCTACAAAACAGGACAAGGCTACGAATCTGTATAAGTTTGTCTCGTTTTCGCACGACATAAAGACACGACAAAATTTTCTCGCGGTGCGCATGTTAGCCCTACAAGTCTAGTGCGGCGCAGGATTTTGTTCGCAAGTTTACAATTCTGGCACTACTACAGGCTACGGGCATGGGCAGTCGTAACGCTTACCGCCAGGCAAACGTCTCGCCCGTCTCATCAATTTTTATATTATGTACCTTCTATGTTATAAAAGCAAGTTAAAACCAAACATTTTTTTAATCTAGCAAGTATATTAGTATAATTCTAAAACTTTTTCTGCAATATCCCTGGGTATGGAAGATCAAAAATAAGAAGAATGTAAAAAAAATACAAAGATTTCGAAATACCATAAGAGTCAACGACTTTTCAAGCTACTATGAACCTCTAAATGCTATTGCTCTTAAGAAACTTGTAGGCATTTAAAACTTTGATAGTGTTTGATATGTTAAACTCGTATTAAACGATTCAATTAGTAAAAGTACTAAGTATTTGGATTTAGTGCCAAGAAAACATGCCAACTACTGCGTAGATGGACATTATTGCTCGATGATTTAAGGCATATTTAGCGACTTAGCTAAATTTGTCCAATCCGTTCTCATTTACCTACACCTACTATAAAAATTAAGGCTATCTAAATATCTTTATAATAAAAGGCTAATAACTTATTGCATAAGGTCATATACCGTCATTTCATTGACATTGATGTCCCATGAATGAGATAGAAATGTAAGTCTGTTGCATAAAGAAAAGATGTACCTATTTGTTGTGGACCAAGCACTAAAGCGAATCGATCGAAAGTATGCAACCATGACGTAGGGTTTTTTCTATAATTAAGCCAGAGACTAATATCTAAAAACCAGTCAAGTGAGAGTCGGACACGCGAACCGAGGGATCCATACCTAGTTACCTACCACGAATAACTCGGTATAGATATAAAAAACATATCATGTCATTAGTGCATGCCCAACTCGCAAGGCTGGCTTTTATTAATTGCTGCTACACGTTAGAGTTTCCACTATGGTTACTTGTTGTTGCTTATTATTATTTTTATTATTTGTTAGGTAATCCGCCATTTTAACGCATATTTTGTGACAAAACCTATTACGATTCGCGAGTAGTTGTTCACATAAAGTTCGGACAGACCGACAGACGGCAACGTAGGCTTAGTAGTAAAGTCTGGTTAGATATATATCGGGTATAGACCTCTAAAAAAACTTCTCATAACTTAGGTATCTATACTTCAAAACTACATAATAATACCTACCCGTAGAATTAACAATAGCAATAAATTACAAGGAAATTGTTAGCACAAAGTTTAACCAAAGATAATATCAGTTAACACTATAAAGACAATAAATTAATTGTTATAATTGTTATTCCGTTCGTAAGTCACTGAGTTAGAATAGCCGTGTTACCATGAAAATGGTGTGTGGCAGCCTTGAAGTAGGCAAGTATTTCAAACTATTGCGTTGTTATCACACAGGCCTGGCGTGGTCACACGTGATAGCTTCAATCAGACGCATAGATCTGGCATTTTTACTTATTCATCTCTAGTTCATACTTGATAAGACGTCATTGCTTGATAAGCAGTTCTTAAGAGAGTTCAAAAAGAAGAAACTTTCTCCATTCGATTTGTTTTTATTTTTTCGCGAAAAACTGGCTATGGCTTAATGGCAATCGAACCCGCGCGCCAATTTATAAGTTCTATATCGTAGATACCGAAGAAAACAATGTGGTTTCTTTTGTTCAATTCGGAATCCTTAGTGTAGGTGTGACTCGCGCTTGACCAGTATTTATATTCGTTATTCTATTTTGGAGTTTGCATAGTGCAAACTCCAATTGCAGTTTGTCGCTTCTGTTTGATATGAAACGTAAAGGTTAGTAAGCATGTATTTTTATAGGGTTCATATTTCTATTTGTTAAGCGATCTGCCATTACTTATAGCACATACTGAGCACATTTTGAAGATTTTAACTATTTATATGTTTTATTTTAAAAGGCAGACGCGTTGCCATATCACTATAGATCGGACTGAAATGAAGAGCTTATAGACCGCTTTAAACAATATTTGCACTTGGCATTCTAAAAACCAGCTAGAAACCATAAGCTCACCCAGTGTTATCCTATTATACACATCCAGTAACCTTTAGGTTGACCACGGGAAGAAGAAATGTTCTTGGTAGGTACAGTTAGGTGAACTATGTAGGTGGACCACGGGCAGGGCTTTCTTCGGGTGTAAGTGTAGTGTAGGTAGTTGGCCAGCGTTAATTGTAACGCTGAATTTCAGCCTAAATTTGGAGCCCTCTTACTAATTTAGTAAATGAGGCCTTTTAGTAGCGACCTAGAACTTTGCTTACAACAGAAACTGTGAGCGCTGATGCAAGCCGGTTAACACATTATACATATAATGTAATATTGTAATGTTTTGTAATATGTAATATTACAAAACTGAATGCGTAAAACAATTTTATTCAAACTTGCTTTTCTAGTTGCACTAGAGATGTTCGGTCAACATTTGTTGATGTTATTTGTTTGTTGAACAAATTTCAATATTATATGATAAAATACAAAAAATATGCAAAAGTTTCTAATAGCAGTTTAACAACCATGTAAAAGCATATTTTATAGTCTATGATTAGCTCGAAACCTGTATTGAAGTCAAAAAGAAATTAGAGTACTTCCTGCAATGATTTTACCTTCCTTACAAAAGTTAGAACTAAGATGGATCCTTTTCCAAAATAGTTGAAGTCTACGTCTCTTTACTCCGTAGTACTATTATTTATTCTGTGCCTTTACCACAGATAAGATAACAATATACCTACCTACTGTTGTATACTTACAATTTTACTCTGTCGTGGTAGCTTATAGTTGTGAGTGCGCACGCCTCACATTCGTGATATTGTAGGTACGGGACCGTACCAATGAGTTCGTGCAGGCACCCAATGATTTATAGTGGAGAAAAAATGTCATGAGGATATCTGTATGTTCTAAGAAGAAATTTGAAGGCATATAAAATAAATAAATCCATCAGAAACCAACGTGAAAACGTGGATGGGCGACCCTTTGATAGCAGACTAACACCCAGTGGTGAATGATAAAGGCTAATAATAGTCACCTTTCAATCGAAGTATGCAATCTTTTATCAAACACTTTATAATTATAATTCAATTGAGTGTACTCACTCAGTAAAGGAAAGCGGCTCGCTGAATGTTTGCTAAGAGGAGTGCTGATTGCGCTGATGTCACTCTGCGAGCTGTGCAGGCTGCTCTTGCTGCTGGCATTCGCCGAACCCAACTCCATGCGCATACGCATGTGCCGGCTGAAAATTTAAATTAAAATTGTTTTGCGTATTTGAAATTCGAAGAAAATAACTAACTCGTTAGCAATCTACGTAAGGTTAAACGCTAGAAACAGAAGTATGTTTTTATTTTAGGCGTAAACGTCTTTACGATAAAAGATTGAAAACATCTCTGAGATAGCGTCACAAAATTTTAATAGGTAGGCTTAGAAAGCATGCTGATGCTGTTAGAGAATGTTTATGAATGAATGTTAGGAGTATTTTTTTACCTTTTAGGTTTCACGTTGTTGGCAGGCGACTTTGAGCTAAGCATTCTGCTTACACTGCACGAAGTTTGTGATCGTTGCAAAGAAAAAGAATCTACTTTTGACTTGATATCTTTAAATGATTTTATTTTGTAATCAGTCTTCAGCTCCAACGAATTTTTCTTCGACAAGTTTTCGCGCCTGTCGGTTTTTTTGGTGGCTTTGGGGCTACTCTGTACGCTGTCTATTTCTGTTTTTCTGTTTGCCAGCATGCTCTTTAGCTTACTTGGCACATCTCGTTTAGGCATTTTGTACTTTTTCAACGTGAACCTTTTTTCTTCCTTTTTCTCGATAACCCTTTCATCTTTCTCGCTATTTAATGAATTCCGTTTACTAGTATTCTTAGGTGTCTCATCTTCACCTCGAAGAATAGGTGCTTTTGGCGTTTGCTCATCTGGATTTTCTTCCATCGGAGTAAAATATGCATTAATATTCCCTGTGCTATTTTTCTGACTACATTCAGATCTAGTAGAAGGTGTAGAGCCTTCCGGTGACATATCATCAATTACGTTCAAGAAAACTGGAGAGGAACGGTGGTTTTCAAAGTCTGTGTAAACTCCACTTGATTCCATACAAGAATCTTCATTTCTATTTACGATCAATGGTGGGTTTCCGTTACCGTTTTTACCACCGTAAAGAGCGCCGTCGATTACTTGAGCTCTTCTATCACCTCTTTGCATATGGTCATCTAAACCATCTGCGTCACTTTCTGTAAAGAAATCTGAATCTGTCATAGGATCTGCCCTTCTAGTCACGGGAACATTTTGCCAGTCCATTTCTATAGCGTCTTCCCTTATCTCCATAGAATGATCTGCTCCCCTGCTCACTGGCCTTGACATTTCACCATCACCTTGATAACCATCCAAACTTGTAATGCTAGTAATACTTGTAATAAAACTATTGGATACTTTAGATGTTTCCATTGACTTTGTGTAGTCGTTCTTACTATCAGAATACGTTTGGGAATCGTGCAAAGTGGAAGCTGAAAACTGAGAATAAGTACTTATTTCTCCATTTATATCCGAGTGGTCAAGTGGTAGATCTTCTGGAGATGGAGTTTGTTCTATTCTATTTGCAATGATGATATTCTTGCAATCCAATGGAATTTCTAAATTAACGTTTTCAGCTATAGAACTGACTGGTTCTAATATGCTACTGTGAATCGATGGCATGAATTCTTCATCTATTACGATAGACATGGATTTTTCTTTATTAACATCTTCTTTTGAGCTTTGAACTGGGTTATTGAGTTGTGTATCATTAGCACATATTAATTCTTCATCGATCGTTGGAGCTGCTATGTTTTTTAGTGGTAACGTTAAATCTTCGCTTCTCATGATAGCTTCCATACTTACAATAGGTGCAAGAGATCTTTCGAAAGGGCAAGCTTTACTGTTTGCGTATTCAAATCCATCATTCTGAATTGTAGACGCAGCAGAGTTGCTCTCAGTCTTATCTGTCGATGGAGTATCTCCATTATCTGGAGATATCTTGCATTCAGTAGTATCACAGAAACTTGGCAATCCCTCCACAGTTGGAGAAAATGCATTTTCCAAATAGCAGATATCATCCATCTGATCTGGGGTCAAAATGCCTAAACTATCATCTAACGAATTTTCTTCGTTGGGTCTGCTAATTGAGTTATCATTGGGACTTAGGTTGGTTTCAAAAGTACGGTTATACATGTGTGACTTCAGTTGCAAACACAGATCTGACCTCGAGTGGGTGTTGAAGGGCTTTTTGACTGGAAAACTTGATTCATTTTCACAAGAATACTCAAACTCTTTCATGGGTTTATCATCAAAGTTGATAACATTTGGTAACCGGTCTGCACTTTTGTTGATAAAATAAGTTTTTTTTGAACTTTCATAACTTGCATCACTACGAATTTTTCCGTCTATCTTTTGGTTATACCAAACACTAGAATCCACATTTTGTTTGGATGATGAAGTGTTTGGTTGGAGATCAAATAGTAGACTATAAGGTCCGGATTCATCTTCATCTGTTTTGTCAACAAGCTGTGTAATATCATTGATCAAAGCTTTAGTTTTCTTGTCCACGTTGCGGTCTTGTTTTCTCGTTATTTCGTTCAACTTTTCACGCAAATCAAGTATTCTTGGGTTTTTCTCTACTACTCTGTCTAAGCTTAAGCTCATTTTTGGTATTAGCGAGGCATAACTTTTAGAAAAAATTGATTCTTTCCCTTGATTTTTCGATTTCGTTTCGGATTGTAGCTTTTCGGTTGCATCTATTACCCGTGGGGTTTCGCTGGAACAGGTCGCATCTAAGCTCTTTAATTTCGGAAGACTGCCGGAGTAAATTCCTCGCAATTCCAAGGATCGTAGTTTGGTGTTCTTATCCACGGGTATCTAGAACAAAAAAAAACACATTGGTGGTGACCTGATAAAAATAAAACTTGGTGGGAAATAAATCAGAGTTTGAATTGAACGGATTTTTTGCGAGACGCTTTATGCTAATTGGAATGCTACATTTTGTTCCGTAAAATACTCTTTACACTTGGACCGAACTGCCTGCTCCCTGCTGTTTGTCTGCTTATCACGGTTCAGAGGATTGACACGCATGGTGCGCTCAATGCATAGCGCATAGCCATTATTGTACAATGCTATAAACTTATCTGTACAAACTGAACCAAGGGAGCCACCATCGAGTTGTTTGTCACAACTCACGTTAGCAGCGTTTAGTCTGCTCATTTTGCCGGCAGTAGAGTTAAATTAGGCGCATGAAACTCGTATAGCTAGGTGTAGGTGATGCAAATGCTGTTGTAAACTCGTGTCTTTCCCTATTTCGTCAATCCTAGTATAGTATTATTTTATCTTTGCGTCAAACAATTATTAGGCGTTTATTTAATTTGATCTAGCAGAAAAAAAAAACTATAACAACAGAAAATAAAATGAAATATTGAACAAGGCATAATAGTTAGGATAGTTTAGTTGTGGGTTAGTTAGTTACTAAGTGTTTTTTTTGTAATTGGTACCAATAACACCAACTACAAAAACAAACGTATATACTTACAGAGTTTGTGTAGCGACAACAAATATGGAAAAATACAAGAATACCTACTAAGTGAAACGACATGCACTCGTAAAATAATCAGATTTCGACATACCTACTACATTATAGCTAATATTTGAAATTAACACTTTTATAACACTAACTGACAGACATCGCACTGTTTATATTGAAATTAAATTATACGTAGAAGATCTGTTCGGCAGAAATTCTCTAAAGATCTTCTTGAGTTTAC
The DNA here is from genome assembly GCA_905404285.2 of Erannis defoliaria. NCBI lineage: Eukaryota > Metazoa > Arthropoda > Insecta > Lepidoptera > Geometridae > Erannis > Erannis defoliaria. The sequence continues at coordinate 9,945,614 of FR990073.1, read as the reverse complement.
ATTTTCATAGAGGATGCGGCGACGCAGAAATCCGCGGGCACAAATAATTGTGTAGTAGTAAAGAACGAACTAGAACTACCAATTAATTTTCTACTAAGTACTAATAATTGGTCCGTACTGGTTGTCTGTCTAAATTCGCGTTGATTATCACGGTTTTCACCTCGCAGAAGTGGTATCAGAGCACAAAGTCACGAACGCACATCGTAGCAAGAACCGAGGCCAAATGAATGATTGGCCCAAGAACGCTTCTCAGCCTGATTCCTCTGAGAATCGCAGAATCACATTCATAACGTTGTAGCATGCTTTCGTAACTAGAAATTGTTGAAGAATTTTATTTATTTGAATTTTAAAACTTCCTAATATTTCTAAATTGCGTCACTATATATTATATATAATTTATATTATATAATATTTCTTAATTACGTCACTTCATTAGAATGAGGCCTGAACGCGTTCATTTTTCACCCCGCTAATTTGAGAGCGGGCTGCCAGCGTAAGATAAAATTTTGGTCAGCTACAAGAGCGTTTGGGAGGCCTTCGTCCAGCAGTGGACGTCTTATGGCTGACGACGAAGAGCGTTCTAAAAACAGTAATACTAACAACCTAGTTCCCCTAAAGAGCCTCTGTACTAAACAGGAGTTTTCGGTCAGCTGGACCCGCGGGTCCACTCAATCTAGTCACATTTTGAATAGGTCGACTGGACCCACTTATTAGTACAGTCACGGAGTAAAGCCGAATCTTTTAGTTTTATTTTTATGAATTAAATATACCAATATTATTCAATTAGATATTTACACTTACTCACCACATTTATTTATACTTTACGTTTACAGGTTCTATTATTAATTAAGTTATTTTTTTGTCATCCTCTCCAAATACTATTTACTTATCGTTGCTCTTTATGAGATCCGAGTGGCAGACATATTTAAACAACAAGAGTGCCAGATTTGCCATCTAATTCCCAGATTTGCCATCCAATTCCCAGATTTGCCACCCAATTCCCCATACAGATTCTAGTTGTTAACTCTTTCGTGTAATTGTAGGAATATAAATAAAATCATTTAATTTATTTTATTAAATGATTAATAAAATATATAGGACGTCACTTCACACAGCGCCATCTGGCCCCAAATTAACATTCATTGACATATTGATTTAAGCACAATTTTCACAAATTCTAACTATACTCATATGCATAACACTTACGGCCTTACTTAAAAAAACTTCTCAACCGTTAATCACTGCTTAAGATGCTCTGCCATCTTCTCTGACGTGAAGTTGCACGTGCTAGAAAAGGACAGAATTTTAAGCAGTGACTAAGAGAACCGAGATTAATTTAGGTAAGGCTGTTAATGTTTTATCTACTCACTAGTTTGCAACACTTGCTATCAGTTAACCGTGACTAGATATAACTACGCTAACTGCAACGCCCAAAAGATTAGATATAATGGTTTATACCTGGTAGGCACACAAACTTTACTTAGATGGCTATTTTAAATAGGAACTTTAAAAAAACGACTTCAAACTATTAGGATCACCCCGTGAGTATACCTTTTCAAACACAAAAATAATTTACAACACATTTGCTCGAAAAATGCATTTATGAAGCCTGTATTGCTGAGGTGGGATCGGTTTCGTGACAAAGAATATAGGTGCTCACTATTTATTTATTATTTAAATTTCTTTCTTTTGTATGAACTTTTGTGTGTGTGTCTATTTTTTTGTCTCGAATAAATTTTCTTTCTTTCTTTCTTTCTGTATACATCGTTCGAAAGTTGAACATTACGCACCATACAACTAGGCGTGCGGTAAAATAGCTAGGCGTGCGGTAAACCTATTTTACCACATGTCTAGTATTAGCGTCGTGCGTATCCTTTACGTTATTTTTTAAATTTCTATAAAAATATAATAAGAATTCCACCAAGGAGTTTCACTATACGAGAATAAATAAGCTGAATGATCAAACGTCCTTGGAAGCGCTTTTGCTCAATACGTTTGTCTCACTTTAATACTAACTAGAAAATGAGACGGAAGATCTAGTTCTAATTTTCACCACACGCACGTAGCGCCATTTGTTAATTAGCGCCATTTCATCTTTCCTCCTAGGAAGGCACTCTTATGGCGTTGCACTTTGCGCATTTGCCAGTGTCAAGTATTTATATCTTGGAGGATCTAGCTCTCTCTCATTTATTTGTATCAAGTTTTTGATAATTTATAAGTCGAATGAGTCTAAGTCACAGTCAAAGTCACACTTAGTAAGACACAGTCAAGTCCAGTCATGCTCAAGTGAAGTCGTGGCAACTTTACTACCTGCTTCCTCGGAGTTTTGGAAACAACACGAAAAGACACTCACAATAGAAACGTTTTAACGAAGACAAACCTCAGAACGATGTTTTTTTCTTTCCTCCTAGGAGAATTATGGCATCGCACTTTGAGCATTTTCCAGTGTCCAAAAACCAACTTACCGCACTAGTATCATAAATAGCTATTTCAAAATCGTTTGACGGAGATTCGGTAAAAGTACATTTAAAAAAACATACATATGGTTGAACATTGAACCTCCTAATTTTTTTAAGCCGGTTAAAAGTAAACCTAAACACCTTAACTTTAGTCTCCCTTCGTTACAAAACAATACTATATCAGCTAGACGTCCACTGCTGGACGAAGGCCTCTCCCTTAATGGAGAGGGTTTATTATTGTTTTTAGTTTCCCTTACATTTTAGAAAATGTAAAATCTGTGAATTAATGTGTCTTGAATTGAGTTGTAGGTACTACCTACTTGGTACTACTGGTAATAGGCCGAATTGTTAGGATTCGTTTCATCAATCAAAATATGAGCTGATTGATGATAAAAATGATAGTCACAAGTTGACCATAGTTGACACAATTTTTACAAGTGAGTTGAATAACTGTGACGGATGACCAGACGCATATAGAAGCCCTTAATATGTTTGACCTTATTTTAACCTCGTTGCTAATAGCACAGAATAAATAATAGTACTAGTACTTAAATGTAAATTGACTAAGAAGTAAGAACCTGTTGTAAAGAACTAATGAAAATTAGGGATAAAACGAAATTACCGTGAAATTCTATCAATAAGTATTATAGATATATAATAATTAAACTTCTTACGAAGATTTTTCGATAAAAGTTTGTTATTTGAATTAGGTGATTTTTAACCTTCGATGCACGTGTCCAACTCGCACTAGGCGGGTACAAAATATCCACCACGGTGAGACATTTTCGTTACGATTTATAACCAGCGACAATGATAAAATGAATGGACGGGATATAAGCGCACGGATTTTGAAGACCAGCAGGGCTAGCATGCGCACCGCGAGAAAAAATTGTCGTGAGAAAACGAGACAGACTTATACAGAGTCGTAGCCTTGTCCTGTTTTTAAGAATCGAGAAAATTTTCTCGCGGTGCGCATGCTAGCCCTGCATATGTTGAGCCCCCTTGAGCGCCAGCTCTCCTCTCGCGTCAGTCATACTCTGTCTTTGCGACATGCGAGCCGTGCGATACGACAATACATACTTCTAATACATGCACATATGTTCTCTTTTTGTCATGCAGTAATTAGATTCGCTATCTCTATTTTCTGACATATATAATATGCATACGAGGTATGCTGGATTGTGTCGTCTTGTTAATTTTGAACGATTTGCAAGCGCTGGGCCCGTCCATTCCATTATCAATGTCGCTGGTTATAACAAGATAATGAAATTCGTGTCATTCATAAAAATCGCACTCGTACCTAAGGTATGAATTAGATTATTTTTACTGATAACAGTGTCGAGTAATCCCCTTCACTGATTTAATCGTACAAACAAAAACACTCTTTCCAATTTCCGAACTAACCTTTCATTGTTAGTGTATGCATAACACCTTTGATTACCCAAGAGAGCTAGATCCTCCAAGCATAACACAAAAATGTAAATAATATCTTTTTTTTTAAACAACCGACTTCTAATTTCTATTACCTGGATTACATATTTTTTCCAGTTGTTTTGATTTAAAAACCAGCTACTGAATCGATTTTGATAAAAAAAAATATGGGACCATCTCTAAGTATGAAATAAACCTACCAAATAAAAAAAAACTTCAAAATTAACTCATATAATAAACTTGATTTATTTGCCAAAAGATTCCAAACATGTATCTTGTAAACCCTGCACTAGGAAAATCCTGTGTCGCAGGGGCCATGACTGATACGATTTACATTATGGAGTTACAGTGTCGCGGAATAATCGCGTAACATACATAAAAAAATACAGTCGAATTGAGAACTCCTTTGTTGGAGTCGGTTGATAACATGCCGAGATCCACAGTCCACACTACTAAAATCTGCTTGTGTCTGAATGATTACATAGGAGATCAATACAGGGTTATGCGTACCTATCGGTATTACTAAAGCCAAAAAGTGGCAGATCATCGTAAGATGATGATTACTCATGATTAACTCGCGAAAAAAAATTGCTGTGTAGAAAATTCCATTCACCCTCGGAAAAATGTATTGTATGGAACAGCGTTTTAGGCTAATTCGGTGTTGGTCCCATACTATAATACTTACGCTACTTTTTATCCCGAAAAAAAAAACCGTGTCTGTAGGATTGTCGCCGCGGGTAAAGCCCCTAGATCATTATTACAGTACCTGCTGAGTTACACGAAACGGCAGTGCTCATCATTATGAATAACTTTTACAATGGGACCAAACGTGAGATCGCGAAAAATCCACCGTTCCATACATTTCGTCGAGGATAAAAAAGATTTTTTATTATGGAACCCAAACCACTGATTTTTGTTTTCCGATTTCAGAGTTAGTTGAATTATAGGAAATCCGGTCCGAGATTCATGATGAGACAATCATACAAATGTATGCCCATATTTACTTCCTGGATAATGCCTCTAGCTAGATCAATGTTTTTTTTTTATACAGGGTTAGTTCTAATCAGTTAACATCCTTTTAAGGGCATATTCTGTACATCAATACAAACAACTTTCACTATGGGGACAACATTGAAATCACAAAAAAATATCAGCTGTTCCATACAAAAAGTTCATCGACATTGGGCAAAATGAATGGAAGAGCTGGTTTTTTTTGCGATTTCTATGATGGCCCGATAGTAAAAGTTGTTTGTTCTGATGTACAGAATATGCCCTTAAAAGGATGCTAACTGATTAGAACTAACCCTGATAGTCTAGTTCTGCTGTAGACATGTCGTCATTTCCTTTTTTTCTACAAGTTAGTGTAAAAAAATGCAGAGAGACCGACGCGCATGCGGCCGCGTGCTGCTTCGCACACGGAACCCGTATATCTTCTGCCTATTCATAATAGTTTCCACAAGTTTCGCGGTCGATTAATAAAAAAACTAGTTTTTAACAAACAGGTATTTATTTACTTATATATATTATTGCCAGGTCGAAACGCATTTTGTATAATCAAACCTGACATTAAGTCGAAATATCTTATTAACCTCCTACTTATATGAATTGGTTGGTATTTTAAAACGTATCCTTTTAATATTAATGGGCGAAACTATTAATAATAATGTAGTGTTGGAAGTTTGGAACTGGGAGCTGTGCCAATTAAGTTTAATCGATGATTTAAGTAATGAAGCAAAACATCAATAAATCGCAGCAATTTTTCCTTCACGTGGAATGATTTAGGTTCACGTTTGACCTCACTACAGCGAAAAGATAAGGCGAAGGCTTATTTGAAGATTATTATTCACTCTTCCTTTAAAGTCTATGATCTTTAGCCACTGAGATAAACATAGTACATCATTGCCTGCTGCCAAATTACTAGAGGGTGTTACTGGTAGGTTGTCAGCTTACGTAGTATCAAAGATAATATAATACCTACCAGATACCTACTATATACTAATACAGAACAAATAATAGTACTACGATAGTAGTATTGAACCCTCTTTGGTCCTCGTTAGTTTTGGTCTTTTTAGTTTTTCTTTGGGTGTCGATTGATTGGATAGAAAGACCCAATACCTACATAAACCAAACAAGAGGTCGCCCGCGACTTCGTCCGCGTACTGAAGAAAATTCCCCGCCCCGCTTCCAAATACTCGTATCTTCCATACCGCTGGGTTAATTACTCATTTTTTTCCTCCCCATATTCACCAATCACCACTTTAAATCATCCCGAGCAAAAAATTTATTTCAGAGTTCAATCCTAATATTAATATCATCACCATAACTTCAAAACAAAAACTTTCCATACAAAATTTCATCCCCCATTGCACCCTCTTAAGTCACCCTTGTCAAAAAATATTGAAAACAGCATTTTTTATTTTAATTGAACTATCCAAATACAAATGTTCATCAGTACAACTTCAAAAACAAAGAACTTTCCATACAAAATTGTATCCCCGATTTCAATCACCCCTGTCAATAATACGAGGCGCGTTCATTATAAAGTGAGAATGAGGTACAAACCTTTTGGAACCGAAAACAGTACATACTGGTTGGTAAAGCTGGAATATTGATAAGATTTAAAAAAAAAGGAAATAATTTGAATATCATTTGTTTAAAAAAAATGGAAGTCTTTTGTTAGCAGTCTCTCGTAGCGTGTTGTATAAAAATGGAAAAAAATATGTTATTAACGGTTATTAAGTATCTGTGCTTCAAAAATTTCACTACGGAACGAACTAATCAAGACTTGCAGGATACTTTATGAGCAAATGCACCACCCACCAACGAGCAACTGTAAAATAACAGTTGCTCGTTGGTGTGCCGAATTTAAACGGGGAAGAACATCCACCAAAGATGACCCTCGCCCGGGCCGCCCATAACGGTAGGTGTCCGAAGAAATGGTAAAAAAAGTCAAGAACATTGTTTTAGCAGATCGTCGTGTCACGGTAAATTTTATAGCCGATGAAACAAAGATTTCGACTGGCAGTGTGCATAGCATTTTACACGAACGCTTGGGGATGAAAAAACTATCCGCGCGCTGGGTTCCCAGAATGCTTACCGATGCACAAAAACAAACCAGCCTGAACATTTCTCGAGCTTCATTGGAAATGTTACAACAACATCCTGATCGTTTTTTGTCTCGATTCATAACAATGGATGAAACATGGCTTCACCATTACGATCCTGAAACAAAATTACAATCTATGACTTGGAAAATACTATCATCTCCAACTCCTAAGAAATTTAAGGCGAGTCGTTCCGCCTGAAATATTATGGGCTCTCGTTTCTGGGATAATAAAGGGGTGGTCATGATAGAATATCTCGACCATGGAGCTACTGTAACGGGCTCTTTGTATGCAGAACAAATAAAAAAAATGCGTAACGAAATACGCGAGAAACGGCGAGGCATACTAGCAAAAATTGTTTTGTTCCATCAAGATCGTGCCCCGGCTCACAAGTCCGCCGTTTCTATGGCTGCAATTTGTGATGCTGGCTTCCAAATACTTGAGCATCCTCCATATTCACCCGAACTTGCCCCTAGTGATTTCTATCTATTTCTGAGGTTGAAGTAGTCTCTGAGAGGACAGAGGATCGAAAATGATGAAGCAGTCGTCGCTGCAGTACAGGAGTTTTTAGGTGCTCAGGATGAAGAGGTTTTTAAGATAGGAATTTTAAACTTAGATAAAAGATATTCCAAGTGTATTACGCTAAAAGGCGACTATATCGAAAAATAAAATAACATTTAATAAAAGTTACCGGCAACATACTCATTCTCACTTTTTATTGAACGCCCTACGTATATTGAAAATAGCATTTTTTATTTCAAATTAACTATCCAAACACAAATGTTCACGATTAAAAGTTAAAAAACAAAGGACTTTCAACAAAAGTTTTTACCCACTTTTTCAGGGGTTGCATTTCGAAAAATCCTTTCTTAGTACACCCCTAATATGCATCAAGACAAATACACCCTCCAAATTTCAAGTCTGTACGACCAGCGGTTCATGCTGTGCGTTGTCTGTCAGTCGGTCAGTCAGTCAGGACAGTGATTCTTATAGTATTAGAACATAGAACTTATGGAACACGATACCGCAGAATAAAATAAATAATACCAACCATAATGCGGTGTAATCCAAATCTCTGATGTTGCCAATATAGTTCAAATGCGATTGGGTGACTTTCGTCGGATACTGAAAGAACACTGGAAAAATATCACCACAGATTGGATCCCACCCAATATATGAATGCTCTCCCGGCCGAATCAGACGAAGGTATGGTCACGATGACGAACTAGCATCAAACAGGTCGAAGACAAAAGCCGGATAACGGGCAGTCTGGAAGGGGAAAAGGTCCTTTGGCCAGTGGGACATGCAGTATGAAAATAAATTTATAGGTACCTAGTTCCCTTACTCAATGACTTCTCAGAAACACACAATCATCTAATCTGTACCTGCTGAGCTGACCTTACGCGATGATCTAATAACGACGGATGATGCTAATAGCTCTAATGTAATTCAATCTACCGAACTTCTACAGTGAAGCAACTTGTTCAATTAGAATTATGAATGTGGCCTTTTATCTGTGTAGGTATTTGCATTTTGTGAGCCTAGTATTGGTAAATGTAACCATTTCGTTCAATATTTCCTGAAACATTTCATCATCATCGTCATCAGCCCAGAGACGTCCACTGCTGAATGAAGGCGCCTCCCCCTTAGACCGTCACACTGTACGACAATTGCATCCACCGGTTGCCCGCGACATTTACAATGTCGTTGGTCCACCTAGTGGGAGGCCTTCCTACACTGCGCCTTCCGGTTCGCGGTCGCCAGTCAAAAACCTTTCTTCCCCATCGGTTGTCAGTTCTTCGAGCGATGTGGCCTGCCCATTGTCACTTCAACTTGCAAACCCTGCGAGCTATGTCGGTGACTTCGGTTCTTTGGCGAATTGATCGCGCAAAGTAACCATAGTAACCTAAAATATTTAAAACTATGGATCTCCTCGGTTCGTTAGGTCACTACTGAGCGTTGATGATGCTCCCGCACCTGGGTCCGTATCAAAACATATACGAATAAAATACGTAAAAAAAATATAGGTATATCTTCATCGTTTATACAATTCTTAGCACCCTTATTGTATTGACCTAACAGTGCCTCTAATACCACCCGTTATAATTGTATAATTTACTCTATATGTAAACTTCTTCACTGAGGTAGTTAGTCTGTGAGGTTATAAATTTGTTCGGAAGTGCCGCCCAAACTTTTTAAAATATAAATAAGTAGCAAAAAAACGGGTCACCTGGTGGTAAGTGATCACCTCCGCCTAATATGGACACCTACAATACCCGGAGCATTGTCTGAGCGTTGCCTACATTTAAGGACCCTATTCACCCATTGTTTGAAGCTATTCAGGTTACAAAAACCATTAAATTATTACAAGTGATGTATATATGAACCTTACACTAATTAAAAGCTATACTATCCCTGATTGCTATAGACTATATTTTATTGTAATATAATAATGTTATGTTATGAGCCAGAGCAACGCGTGACCGGGCACCGAAAGTATACTTAACATATATTATATCCCCAATTCAAGGCAAAGTATATTACTCAATGAATACAAATGCATTATAATGTATTAAGACGAATAGAAATAATAGGCTTAGAACCAAGTCGGCCCAAGCTAAGTGAAGCGATTTCTAGTAGGCCTTAAAAGGCCGAGTACGGTACTCGATTGTTTTTCTCACGATGACAGTAGGTACTTTCTATACTGCCTTCTGTTCAATTTCCCAACTTATAGCGAAAACATCTATTTATTTGTAACTTTTTTCGATCGCTTGTGTGCGTGTCAAAGAAAGTAATTACGTAACGTTCACGCACACAGATTATTTTTCGGCTTGATCCTGAGAACGGAATTTTGAATGAAACTATCGCTCTAAGAGTTATATACTCTAATTTAAGACGTATAAGTAACTATATCGAATAGTAAAGATTGTCGTTTTAGACGTCTAAAAGTCTGAAAAGTTATACAACCGGAACAATATTGGAAAATTTCAGGCAACCTTTCGCTTTCGTGACAACGTTCAATTAGCAAGTATGAAAAAATATATACCCGTTATATGACATAGAAGATAGCTAAGCTCGAGTCGAGATTAAGATCGTGTGAAGAGAACTAGAAAACAAAAGGAAATGCCAGCAACATAAAAAGCTGAGTAATCACAGTTAGCTAGAACTATTCAGAGATGTTGTTTAAGTATTTTCTTTGTAGAGACATAAATTAGAATTTCTAAGATTAGAGCATTGCAGTTTGCAGCTACCTCCTGGCAACTTTGAATTACTGAAAATTATAACCTTAAATTAAAAATGAATTTAGCAAATAAAAGCACACTTGTTAGTGAGAAATTTTTGTTTTTCTACCAATCTTAAAATTGAAGATAAAAATAAAGAGAATTTTATGTTTTTTTTTTTATGAATTTTAATTTTTAGCTGTTTCATACAAAAAGGTCATTGCCCTTGGACAAAATGTATAGAACAGCAATTTTTTTTCACGATTTCATAGTTGGCTCCATAGTAAAAGTTGTTCATAATGATGAGTACATACATACCCTTCAGTATTGTTGAACCTTTTTGTTACACATTGTATATCTTAGGCCGAGCAGTGTGCGATATTAGGATATTGTCTGCAAAACCCATAAAACCTATCTAATTCTATAAGCGCCAGATCGAAAAGGCAGTAGTTAGTTGATTCTGAAGTAATGACCTGTATTCCTACATCTCTTTTACTTATTATATTACATTGGCAAGTATTTGAATTTAAACTAGTTTAGTGAAATCGACTATTTTCTAATGTGACCGCTGCAAACTAAGTACATACATACACCCGCTCATAGGTGTTAAGTCATTACGTCAGTCAGTCTGTTCTCTACGGCAGAGCAAGATAAGTAAACAGTTGGCAACAAGGAAAATAGAGAGTTTTTTATCTTGTTGTAATATCCACCTATATAAATGTATAGTACTTCCTCTACTTAGAATACTCAAATCAAAATGTCAACATAACTGCGTCCATATCTAATCGCGTACTCATCAGATAAATATAAACTAGAAGACTAGGGACTTCTGTTACTTCTACTTCCGTGGTATACGTTGTATGTATACCACGGACCATCCATACGTCATAATACGCAAAACAGAAATACATATAGATGGCAAAATATGTATTTGTTATACAGATTACAGACACCCGTGACACCCTTGAGGCATTGCGGCATTTTTCGATCTTTGCGTGTGTCTGGAATTCTGGATATAAGATTGGCGCTAAAGACTAGTTATTATTCTGTGGCTAAAGTAAGTTCAACGCTAAGTTTGGCGAAAAAGGGAGGAGGCTAATACCTACTCTGTAATTAAATGGGCCGAATAAGGCCAGCCGCATATCATAAGAAATTTCTATTAGAAAAGTTCTCCCGCGCGCCGCGGAAGGCACTCCGTGCTGGCTCATAATGTGCGGCTGGCCTAAGCTGTCAATGATGATGATGATAATTACGTATCACAACCACTCATTTGTGTCAATTGTATATTTTTTTTTTTATTGGGATATTTTTAACGTTTAGCCTTTAAATTTAGTTAGATTAATTCTAGCCTAATAATTATGCTGAATATTACTTGGAAATAATGTATGCAAAGAAATTTTCATTATTGCTCCCGTGTTCTATAAAGGCAGTAAGTACGCAGTTTCTTTCTCGAGTTATCAATGTTTGTATGGTCGGGGAGCTGCACAGATCATTATAGCCTGGTTAATAGTCTTTGGGGAGCTGGATGGCCTAGTTCACGAGACTGTTGTTATTGGTAAAAAATACTAACAGACCACTGTTAGTAATTTTTAACGAAGTTTATGGAAGAGGCCGATAGATGATCCTTTTTTTATACTTATATATTTTTATATTTCTGCTGTCGGTCTCAGACGGCCTCTACATTACAGCGTCACTAGATGATCGCTGAATCTGGGATATTTTAATCGTCCGCCATACAGGGGTCCTTCATTTCTCAGTCATAACTGAGAAAAGACCATGTATATTAAGTACCCTTATAATGTAAGTATACGTATATAATTTTTATCACATCTATTCAAAAAGAGTAATTTGTTCTTCGCAAACAGGGACCAAAAAAAGAGATTTGAATTTGGAATGTGGATATTGTTAGTAAAAGTTCCAATCACCAAAGAAACATTGTATGAACAAGTAACAGGCTGCATGATAAAGAAAATCGCGCGAGTAAAGGCTTAGGACATTTCCAATACGCAGGCGGCCTAGTGGTACTCATTTCCCATACCTCCTTGTATGAACCCTCCTTCCAGACTGCACGATCTTCAGCTTTGGTGGCCCAGTGTTTGTAATATTAAAAAAAACGTGCAGTCGAATTTAGAACCTCCTTTTTTGAAGTCGGTTGAAAAGTAAAGTGCAAGATCATCTACCATTGTCGTGTGAAGAATTTAGCTATATAAGGACTTATTATTACAAGTTTTCCTCATGTATATAATAAAATATTATCTACTTTGACCGCCACCTCTTGCTGCACGATCACGGAGCTACTCGTATAATATCAATAACAAACAGCACATGTGTATAAAAGTACACAAGTAGGTAATACCTATATTTATAGTAAGGAAATCGATACGAGACTGAACATAAAGCCTACAAAGGTAAGTAAGTAAGAATATGTCTGCTCTGTACTCGGGTACTGTACTGACTTGAGCGGGATAACGAATATCCACTACACAACTTTACTGATGACAGCCGGTGGTGGAGCAATTGCACCCATCCCCCTGCACACCTCCTCGACAGACTGGGGGACCGACGCACTACATAATATTTGAAGAATTTACTAGCTGCGCTTAGGTATCGTTTCTTAGTTATTACTCGAAACGTTATTAGAACCATATAGGTCTATGATAAGAACCTCGTTCGTCACTCAGCTAATATAGGCACGTATACATTTATTGCATAGATCATTCAGATGATTCAGATGTTTCTAAATGAAGTAAGTAAATTTGGCACACTTTTTCAATGAGGTTCCACAGGCAAACATTTTGCGCAGATGGCGCTAGGGGCGGTCCGGATGTGGCAAAATCAAATTTTATTGTTTTTCGTTGCTTAAAATCTATCTGCTCTTGTTGTTGTCGATAATCTAGTCTAAGGAAAAATACTGCGTACTGTGCCTTGTTTTGAGAATCTATGCAGCTGTTGACGGCCTGAAAATTGATTTGTAGGTTGGAGAGTTGTTTACATTTTATGTTGGTCAGAGCTTTAATTAGCAAGGCAAAGGATTGCCGTACATACCAGTATAAATACAGATACTCCCTGGTAATAAGAGTAAAAACATTAAATTGTAGAAAAAACAACAAAATGTATGAGATTGACAGTTGACTGGCCGTTTCGACGATGCGCCACCGGAAAAAATTACTATGCGGATCCCCATTGAAAGAAAACTTGCCAGTCATTAAAATATCAGCTGTAACCTGTAGGTATTTGTGATCATTTACGTTTGCGTGAGGGTTTGAAGAGTTGTGTGTATGATGAAGGAAATAAATAATGAATTAAAGGAGAAACTAAACTAGGTATTTCGTAATAAATTAAACACTGATAAACCATTTTTATAGTAGGCACTTAATGCTTCTGGTTCCCATATCATTATTTGTAGCATTTCCCCTATGCAATAATAAAATATCAGTTGGTTGTATTTTTTTTACTAAACTACTGAGTTGAGCTTGAATGTAAAATAAACCTAATTGAACAACAATTGACCTTAAAACAAGGAAGTATCATGAACTCATTTAGGTATTTTGAAGCGGTTTTAATTTCATTGTCTTGGTCTTCCGTATTACCTATGTATTGCAATTGTAAATAAATCTAGTATATACCTATATCAAATTACACGTAACACAGCTATTAATTTGCTTGAAATCAATACATACATGTAGTTTAAAGTTTAAGTTAGTTGTAAAAAAAAATACAATCCTAACAAAAGACCTATAGGTATGAGCCGCATCCGTCGTGATCTCGAGTCTTGAGCCATTCCATCCTGACATCGTGAAAAGAAAAACTGCTTTCTGAGGAGCGGAATGTTCTCCCTGCCTCGGTATTACAACCTGGGTCTTTTCAGGCTGCACCATCTTAGACCACATCACTTATCTTTGTCAACCGCAGTTGGTTATACTATAGAAGCTCACCTAAATAAAGGGATAACTGTGTACAAGCTGTTCTCGAGAGTCATTACGAACCGTCTCGAATGATGTTTTTGATGACTTCCAGCCTCCCAAACAAGCCGGTTTCCGGAAAGGCTTTGGCACAATAACATCCACACGCTCCGCCAGATTATAGATAAGACTGAGGAGTATAATCGGCCGTTATGTCTAGTGTTTGTGGACTATGAAAAAGCCTTTGATTTAATCGAGACCTGGACAGTATTCTAGTCCATTCAGCGATATCATATCGACTATAGGTATAATTAGGTATATCGCTGAAGTGTTTGTACAGAAACGCCACCATCTCAATCCGATTGCAGTACAAGACCACGAAACCAATCCAACTAACTGCAGAAAAGCGTTAGACAGGGAGACGTTATTACTCCGAAACTGTTTACGAGCGCATTGGAGGACGTTTTCAAGCTCTTGGATTGGAACGGATTCGGCATCAGCATTAATGGCGAATACATCACCCACCATCGCTTTGTCGATGATATAGTCATCATGGCAGAATCGCTGAGGACCTCAATACTATGCTCAGCGACCTCTGTAACGTTTCCAAACAGGTGCGTCTTAAAAAACATGGACAAGACAAAGATCATGTCCAATGTCGATGTTGAGCCCGGTACGGTTGTCGTTGGGAACGATACTCTCGAAGTTGTTGACCACTATAACTATCTAGGACAGATTGTTCAGTTAGGTAAATCAACTTCGACAAAGAGGTCGCCCGAAGAATCCAACTCGGAAGGGCAACGTTCGGGAAATCGCGTAATATCTTCTCGTCCAAAATCCCGCAATGTCTGAAGACCCTTGTCTTCAACCAGTATGTTTTGCCAGTGATGACATTTTGGAATACTTTGCGCGATAAAATCCGGAACGAGGATATTCCACCAAAAACCAAAGTCACCGACATAGCTCGCAGGGTTTGCAAGTTCATGTAGCAATGGGCAGGCCACATTGCTCGAAGAACTGATCATCGTTGGGGAAGAAAGGTTCTTGTGTGGCGACCGGAAAATTCAGCGTGGGTAGGCCTCCCACTAGGTTGACCACAGAGTAATAGAAGTATTCTGCATGAGGTGGACTGAAGACATTGTAAAAGTCGCGGGCAATGGCATGTATATGGCAGGTTGTCGCACAGTGTAGCGGTCAAAGGAGGCCTTCGTTCAGCAACCGTTGTCAGATGTGGGCAACCCACAAGTGGACGTCTCCGGCCTGATGATGATCTAACACAACTAGTAGGTATTTTATATGTTTAATATTATTAAAATCACTACACATAGTTGCGTTATCTTGCAGCGGCATGCACGCACTAATTTAGATAAAATAGTAGGTAAAATAGATTACTGCTCGCTTTAGCCGGACAGGTGAGTCAGTCTATCTCTACCACATAATATTATCACATCGTGTAATAGCTAAACAAATCATTGCCTCCTACGGATAAGGAAAGGACCTATTTCTATAAATAATCATCTGAAATTGAACTTTCAAAAATGTAGGAACTTAAAAAAAATGCAATATATTCGAGCTTTAATTTCTATTTTATTTGAGTTTAAGCCAACGTAAAATTGTATAATTCTATTTTATAAAATAAAAATAAACATTTTAATTTGAAATACTACCACACTTTTACCATAAATGGTCATATTTATCTGGCCAATTTTAGGCTTGAACCCTTGATCTATTGTTCAAAATGAGCGTAGATTATATTACGATGGTTAATTTCTTCTCAGTACAAAGATCTGACCTGGGTATGTCCTAAAACTGCAACCAGACCCATCGGAGGACGGGCAGCAGCGTCCTCTTAGTTAACGGTGGTGAGCATTCTGCGATCCCCAAGCCGCCTGCTAAGCGTGGGGATTATGGCAACACCTCTCTATTAAGGGGGAGGCCTTCGTCCAGCAGTGGACATTTTATGGTTGACGACGACAAAGATCTAGATTATTTTTTACACTGCCGCAATTCCTAGTATGATAGTATCCTAGTACAGTAACATCCAGTCACAGTCTCTCATGGCATAGCGATATCATACTCGTACTCGTATATAAACATACTTTTGTTTCTAATAGTTACAGCTCGTTATGTATAAAAAGGAGCACAAAAATAATTATAATTACATTTCCAACTAACGAGGCTCCTAATTGAACTCAAATACCTTCCTCTTTATTTGGAAACAATTTCTTGCGTTTCCGCGTCTTCGCTCAGCAAGTATTTCATTTAAGTAAGTTTTTTGTTACATAAAAGGTCAACTTCGCTCACTCAAGGATCTTGTGTCCGATCTATCGGACGATTAAAAATACACGATTTACAAGTCCAATGAACGAGCTCTGAATAATAAATTAAATACTTAGTTGAATAGACCATGGAATAAAGTTGAATAGGTCGTGTAGCTACTGACTAGCTCGACATTAGCTTTATAAACTTGTATTATTCTTCAGGACCACTTTATTTGTACAGTAGAAATGAAGATGAAACGATTTTATCAGAACGACTTCGGTATAATCGAATCATAATCGAATTTAAGCAGATAATTTATTTGTGTGGTCCTCATGACAAGCGATGTTTATGGTGCCATTGATTATAGTGACTGATTGGTTAGGGCTAGCGTAATCCCTAATGGTATTTTTAAAACAGAAAAACGAATAAACTTTCCTTCTTCAGTGTATTGAAAGCCCAAATCGATGGGTGTTTGGCTAGTTCTGCAAGTGATCATCCTATAGGTTTTATTTTATTATAAATAAAACAAAAATCCTATAGGTACAATACTTACAGTTTTAAGTAGATACTAAGTACCTACAGATAGGGTTAATTGATAAGCAACTCGTGTCCCGGTTAATCTTAACAGGTCAGTGGAACCGGGCTCTTTGTCTCAGCTACGTGACTTTTATGTAGGACAGAATCATTTCTTTGCAAAAGTCAACTAAGAAAGGAAAGTAACCACGTCTGTAATCTCTAAAATACTTGCGACTATACCTAGCGTTTTATTTCAATCGGTTAATTCTATCTTTGCTTCGGACATTACACACATACAGGGACCAAAATAGCTCTTTAATCCCTAGGGACTAAAAGTGATTTGTAATGTGAATATTGTTAGTAAAATTTCCAATCACCAAAGAGATCAATCACATGGTATGATCAAGTAACCGACTTTATGAAAAAGGAAGGCGCGCGAGGCTAATAAAAAAAACTTTAAATGTAAGGCGCGCTAAGCAAATAAAAAAAAGTACGTGAATAAAAAATTACTTATTTTTTCTTAGAATGATAAAAAGTAGAGTGTCCACCTCGGGAGCAACACTATTTTACTTCCTTTTGCTCCATCGGCAACCATCTACTATTTTCGAAATTCAACCCCTAAGAGATTAAGAATGGGTGAAACTTTGTATGGAAAGATCTTTGTTTTTGCAATTAAAGAGATGGAAATTTGTTATTTGAAATAAATATGTGAAGCAGTATGGAAGATATTTGGTAGCGGAGTTAATGTCTTCCGTACGCGGACGGAGTCGCGCGTAAAACTAGACGCTCAATTTTGTCTAAAGTCAATGAACTTCTTCTATGGAACAGCTGTTTTTTGCTAATTTTAGTTTGGCGCCATACAAAAAAAAACAACGATTATTAGTCACTACATTCTAAGTTTTTTCTAGAAAGGTCATAAAGTTCCATCAGTATACCTATTAGGAGTATTTCTCCTTTGAGCACCAATTTGTTAAGCACCCATGAAAAGAGCACCATTGATAAAACTTTGACTAGGTAAATTTAAAATAATAACAGTTCAAATAATCTATATATATAAAAAAAAAAAAAAAAAAAAAAAAAATTGCAGGACATTTTTTCACACAGCGCCATCTAGCCCCAAACTAAGCAAAGCTTGTAATATGGAAACCAGATAGCTGATAGAATACTTATATACATTTTTTTTTTGTAAATACATACTTATAATACATACTACACCCAAAGTCCCAGACACAGAGCAAACATTTATGTTCGTCACATAAATGTTTGCCCTTGGTGGGGATCGAACCCACGCCCAACAGCTCTCTCATATAAAAGGCTCTATCCTGACTGATTGACTGACTGACAGACTGACTGGTCGCACAGACTTGAAATTTGGAGGGTGTATTCGTTTCGATGCGTAGGGGTGTACTAAGAAAGGATTTTTCGAAATTCGACCCCTTACGTCAAACGTTTGTATGAAAGTCCTTTTTTTTTTACAGGGACGGTTTAAGGGGGGGGGGGGGAAGGGGGGTTGGAATTTTGTATGGAAAGTTATTTGTTTTTGAAGTTATAGTGATGAAAATTGATATTTGGGTAGTTCATTCAATTTTGGGGTCGGGGTAAAACCGTTGTGAATTTTGGGAGCGGGCCGAATTTCTTCCGTACACGCGGGCGACCTCTAGTACTTAATATACAGAATTATTATTGAAAAAATAGTACGAACCAAAGCTTACCTATCATACTATAAGGTCCAACAGACAATTCGCGAAAAAAAATACAGTTGTTCCATACATTTTGTCGAGGATTAATATCATTATCCACGGAACACATCAGATATTCTTTCGATTAGTACAATAACCTTCTTTCGGCTTAGTAATACCGTTCCACGCAACCCTGTCTAACATTTCGTGATAATTACTCTTTTTCCTGTTTTTGGACCGAAGTTTCAAAACTGTTGAAATGCAGAAGTGGTAACAAACTTTCCCTCGCATACAACCACTAGTTAGGTTACTGGGTACGAATGTAGCCAATACATTATTGATGATTGCTCACAACGATACGCACCGGTGGATACGGTTTAATCGTGCAACCGATAATATACTTACTTCGTTAACAAGCCTTTTTAGGGTTCTGTGGCAATCTAGGAACTCTTAAACATGCCTGTCAGTCCATTTATATGTCACGGTACTTTAATACGATTCAGAATTCAGAATTTATAGAAAATCCTCAGTCGGGCTTCGGTGTGGTGAAATTAAACCGAAATCTGGCAGAGATTTGACATCTATTGATACCTACTGTACATTTTGTTTTTCTTAGTTATTGGCATCGCACGTTGTGCATTCTGCCAGTGTCAAGTTTACATATTTTCAAGTTTTTATAGTATAATCAAGTCAAATATATCATGAAATCACAGTTAGCCATAGTCGAGTCCAAGTCAAGCCCTAGTAAAGTTGTGGCAACTTTACTATGAACTTCTACGGAGTTTTGAAAACAACACAAAAATACATGTTTCACCACATTATATCACTTGCCCACACTTTTGCATGTAATTCAACACTCAATGAATAAAACACCACCATTTTTTATCATTAATTTGCGAAAAAACACATGTTTAAGAAATAATAGAATGCAACGACATGATTTTTCAATGTTCCCGCCAAAACTCTCGTCACGGTACTTTAATACGATTACGAATTTATAGAAAATCCTCAGTCGGGCTTCAGTGTGGTGAAATTAAACCGAAATCTGGCAGAGATTTTACATCTAAATGACAACTGTTTTAGAATAATTTAGAATTATAATTAATTGAGCAATTAATAGCCAGTTAATTATCTAGTTTCCATATTACAATTACAAGCTTTGCTTAGTTTGGGGCTAGGTGGCGCTGTGTGAAAAAAAAAATGTCCTGCGATATTTATTTATTTATTTAATTAATTTTGTGGGTATATTTGTTACATCTGAATCTGTCATTGTTCTCCATTTGCGACACATCAATATCCACGCGGACGAAGCCGCAGGGTGCAGTACCTAGTACATAGTTGTTAGACGCAAAAGACATCCTGTCAATATAAAAGAGAAGAGAGATATATAAATGTAACTAGACTTGTTTTTGGGGTAGCTCCCGCCATCGTAACGTCCTTCCATCTGTCGTAGTATCGACAAAATGGGGGCTATTTTGCCCAAACTACAGAACCCCAGCGAAATGTTATCAAGCCGGAAATCCTTCCTCCGAGACAGAACCCTAAGTACCATAATCGAGTCAGGATTATAATTCACTTGTTAAATTTTGATGTGTTTGTTTTGATGCAGAAACCAGATAATACAAAAAGAAATCTGACGAGGTTATGTATAATATTATGAATGTTACGATCAAAATATTAATAACCTTGCAGAACCCTGTTATTGAACTAAAATATTAATGAATCAATGGAAAGGGCATAATAGTAGATTACACACCTAGGGAGCAAAAGTAAACAATGTCTCAGATCTCATGTACATATTGTCTCCAGAGGCGAAGCCGAGGGTGACAAACATGAGATCTGAGACATTCTTTACTTGCTCCCGTGGTGTGTATACGATTTTACGTGCCGCTGCGGGGAGGAAGTGGTAATTTCGCTCCGTGTAGCGGGACGAAAGTAACCTTTTTCGTCCCGCAGGCACGTAAAATACATTACACATACAAAAGCTATGACTGCGCTGCTATTTATATCTTGCTATTTTAAATGTTAATGGGAATGAAAAACAAAAAAACAAAAACGAGTAGGTACGACACGACTTGGCGGCGTAATGTTGGCGCCAGCAACCAGTTGTGTCGACCAAGTCAAGGGCCTTCAGAAATGTACGTATTTACCAGTTACTTATTCACTCCTATAATTATGTAGTCTGGTTTTTGATCCCTCATTCTTACTCATGCCTTCATATCTTACACGCTTCACCCAAACCTGCTTTCGGTTATTTTACGCCGTGAACATTTTTTAGTAGTTGGTAAAGTTATGGTACCAACCTTTTGCTCGCGAGGTTGCCGGTTTGTTCAGAAATCCGACGGTGGCTCCAATTCTCAACTGTACAGATAAGTTGGCACCTATACTAACTTTTTGCATGGAAGTGAATCGTATCGATAATGATTGTCGGCTAGGCAGCTCGGCAGTTTCGTGAATGCAGTGGTGCAACCGAAGAAACGGTTTTTAATTTTAATCGATTATTAGACTTTAGAAGGATGGCTGCTTATTTTGCAATACTTTTAACTAAGGTACTTTTTGGAGAAAACTACGAATGCGTAAATAAATGTGCTGTGTAGTACAACTGAACATTGGAGTCAGTCACGGTTACAAACAAAATAGTAATAAGTACCTACTTGAACATCCAAGTCCTAAGTACCGTAATGATGCGATTCGCAGGCGCAATCTACTTGAACCGTAATTTGTAACGATTCATTGCAAAATTAGTTTTTTCTTGTACCTTTTGGATGGTGCTCTCATCTCTCGGGCAAAAAAGTACTTTGTGCCAAGTCAATAACCTTTTGCTGAATTCTGCGATGACGTAAGTCCTAACGAAAATCAAGCAGAATCGTAACATTGTCGGCTGTAGAGCACCAAGAAAGCAAAGGTTTTTATGTACTTACTAGCTTTTGCCCGCGGCTTTGCCCGCGTAGTAATGTTGAATACTTGAATTCGGTTAAATCGGGGCCCAACTCAATTGAATCACTAAAATACGTATATTATTGCATTTTTTCCAAGCCGCTTGCAAGTCTTTAAGTTTGCTTGAGGATGACCAAATTTGGCATGTCGCGTTTGCAATACTTACTTCAAAACAAAGCCGTCTTGTTGAATTTTAAACAGACAGACAGATGGACATGACAGAATAGATGGATGGATGGACATGGAACTTCTGAAGATTGTGAGGCTTCTTTAAAAATATATGTGGGAGATATATCACTGCAGGTCGGTAAATTAGAATGTTATGAACTGGGAATAGTTGGGATGGTAAATGTAGGTGAAATTAATTTGTCTTTGTTAACTGATTAGGCTGTACCGTAAATGTAGGTGAAATTAATTTATCAGACTGAGCCGTAAATGTTGGTGAATTCAGTTCAGAAAAATATCGGGCTGAAGAAGTTTGGACGGTATGAGTTGAAGACGTTTTGTAATTATTTTTGGTCATCTCTACAGTTAAAGAATCAAAGTACAAAGGCAAAGTAGAAGTTGCGTCAGAACTTATATCTTCTGTTTGAATGGAACTTGGAGATGTAGGAACCTCAACACGTCGCTTAGTTATTTTTTTCGCTACTACTGGAACACGTGGAGTGCCGTTAGAAATTATATCTATGTCTTCTAACAGATACGCATCAAAATGATTTCCCGTAAATTGTAGCCGCTTTATAGGTCTTCCTGCTGTACCAAACTTTGCATACAATTTGCCATTTTCATAAAATTCAAACTAAAACTCATATATTTGTCCTGCAGCGGCTAGTTCACACGCAGTGCCCCAACTCGACTGCCGTGACATGTCATCAAAGTATGCAGTCGCAGTGGTGTAGTTGTCGCCGTTTGAATCATGAGACATGATTTCAAACTCCTCCCAATTAGCTACTACATGAGTAACGATGTTTTTTCGCACCTCAATTGCCGTTTCTTGGGTACCGTGCATTAAAAAAGAACGCGCACGAAAAAGACACGCTCCATCACCAACGAAGGGAACAACATAGTGTTTTACCTTCGCTCCATGAATGAAGAGAAGTTCACTAAGCATTTTAAATAACTAAATAACAATATCAACAGTAACAATATAAAAAAACCTAATAACAAACAATGTAAACTAAAAATAAAAAATAATACGAATAACAAACTAAATAGCAATCTAAATAATTAAAGGAACAAATAACGATAATTATACGAAATCTAAATAACAAATGAAATGAAATAAGCTTAAGCATAAAAAGTATGATAACAAAGAACGCAAAAAGATCACCAAAATATCGCAAGAATTACGAAACTTCGATAAAATACAGTGCTGCACTGATCGCTTAGGTAGGCTCGGTGTGGGTTGGAGTGGGGCGCGCTCGACGTACAGCGCGTCATTATACTCGGGTTTTAACGTATCTGAGCCGACGCGGGATGGACGTTTCGAAAGCGCTGTGCTTGGTGCGTGCACCGGATCAAGTACATGTGTTTAAATCATTTATCTTCTTACGCATAAACACTCGATTAGCTATTATTATTATTAGCTAATCTATAAATATAACATTTTTTTTCAAATGAAAAACTGACCCGTGGCCTTCCAGTTTTGAAATTGTTTGAAAATTCTGAAACATGTTTATGTTTATTTTATCTTATCTCTTAAGCTTAAAACTTAACAGCCTTAAATGAATGGTTTCGGCAAAATGGTATTTTAATGATACATTGAACCCCTTGCG
This sequence comes from Erannis defoliaria, assembly GCA_905404285.2. Lineage (NCBI taxonomy): Eukaryota > Metazoa > Arthropoda > Insecta > Lepidoptera > Geometridae > Erannis > Erannis defoliaria. Next base: position 9,922,328 of record FR990073.1, on the reverse strand, counting down.
AATTTTTCAAAATCCTTGCTGAGTGTGCGTTTCTCTGCATCAGCCCTTAACACTAATGGAATATCGGCCTACCCTGATTGGGCCATATTTACTACACTGGCCCAGTGCAGGTTGGCGGATTCACATACACTATCGTATTTCTTCTCCGGAAACATGTAGGTTTCCTCATGATGTTTTCCTTCACCGAAAAGCCAGTGGTATTTATCCATGCGTAAGTTTCAAAGAACTAATTGGAACGGGCTCGCCCGGGTTCGAACCCGCAACCCCAAGAATGTGAGTCGAGCTTGATCTCACTGAAGCTACCACAGCTTGAGCTGAGTGTAAGTTTACACCATTCAAAATTTAGTTTAGGCATTTAAAAGTAAGTTAATTTCTTATAAAATATTAATTTAGCAGTTTAGGCTGTACAGTATCTATAATAATTATGTCCGTCAAACATTCGTCTGCGTGGACCTACAAAAAAATTGCCTATGTCCGTTTCCGAACCTTATGCTATAACTACCTATCCAAAAATTCCAGCTGACCAATAAATACGCCCATCCCCGTCCCCATTCCCAGCCTCATCCCTATAAGCGCCCCCTTCCCCATCCCCATCCCGATACCAAATGTCATTTTAATATAAACACGCCCATCCCCGTCCCCATGCCCGTTCCCTCCCTCATCCCCATTCCCTCCCTCATCCCCATCCCGAACCCCATCCTCACCCCATCCCATCCCCACCCCCATCCCGATTTCAACTTTCATCTTAATATGGACACGCCCATCCCCGTTCCCAGCCTCATCCACATCGACATCCCATCCCCACCTGTCCCCACCAAATCCCCACCCATCCCCACCCCATCCCCATCCCCACCCCATCCCCATCCCGATACCAAATGTCATTTTAATATAAAAACGCCCATCCCCGTCCCTATCCCCGTTCCCTCCCTCATCCCCATCTCGAACCCCATCCTCACCCCATCCCATCTCCACCCCCATCCCGATTTCAACTTTCATCTTAATGTGGACACGCCCATCCCCGTTCCCAGCCTCATCCACATCGACATCCCATCCCCACCTGTCCCCACCAAATCCCCACCCATCCCCACCCATCGCCACCCCATCCCCATCCCCACCCCATCCCCATCCCCACCCCATCCCCACCCCATCCCCATCCCGATACCAATTGTAATCTTAATATTAACATGCCTATCTCCGTCCCGTCTCCGTTCACAGTATCATCGCCACCCCCACCCCCACCCCACATCTATCCCCATCCCTATACCAAATTTCATTATAATATGTACAGCCGTTACAAAGTTAAGGAGAAACAAACGTACTACGTATCACTAAAACTTAGTTTTTTTTTTTATACTAACGGGAGCTGATTTTGAAAAAACTGTGACACCCGTATCTTCTTATTTTTATAGTAGAATATGTATACCAAGTTTTGTATCAATCGAACCAGAGAATAAAAAGTTTCATACAAACTTTAACACCCCATTTAACCCCCTTCGGGGTTGATTTTCGAAAAATCCTTTCTTAGTGGGCGTTTACACCTCTCCAAAAACATACCCTCCAAATTTCAAGTCTCTACGTTTAGCGGTTTGGGCTGTACGTTGTCTATATGTCAGTCAGTCAGTCAGTCAGTCAGTCAGTCAGGACAAAGCCTTTTATAGTTATAGATATTGTAAATGATTGACTTATCTAGTTATAAGATCATGACTCTAGATTTCTACCTACCTAACCAAAAAAAGGGCAGAGAGGGTAAAGAAGGATGAGACGTCATAGGATGATTGAGGAACAGATCTGACATTTCTTTAAAATTAACAGCCTTTGTTCTCTTTACTAATAAATAATCCGGGCTTTATTTACCTTGTATGGTTTCTATGATCTATTCCTTATTTTCCTACGTTATGCGTACCTATAGATATATAGAATAAATAAATATTTGCGCATTGCGTAGTATTTCAATAGAAAATTATAGTCGTAGTCTTGCCGAGTTGTTTATAATTTATATCAATTTGCCAACAATTGGATTTAATTGGTGTTTTATATCGGAAGCTATGAAGGGGCCAGTAAGGTACCTTAGCAATGATGTCATACAGACTTTTTGTGTGCTTGAGTGATAGGTAAGCATCATCCAATGGCAAGCATGTCGTTGACCTGATGGTAAGCTTGTACATGACACTTCTGCCCTACATACTTAATCTATTATATGCTCCTACTTAGAATTTTGAACGTCAACAACAGACAATTCATATTTATTTTGATCAAAATCAAATGCTCAATGTAATACTATAAGAATCTCTGTCTGACTGACTGACTGACAGACAACGCACAACCTAAACCGCTGGTCGTACAGATTTGAAATTTGAAGGGTGTATTTTGTCTTCTTGTGTAGAGGTATACTTAGAAAGGATTTTCCGAAATTCGACCCCTAAGGGGGTAAAAGATTTTGTATGAAAGTCTTTTGTTTTTGAACTTGAGTCATGAAAATTCGTATTTGGATAGTTAATTTTTTTTTACAGGGATGACTAAGGGGGGGGGGGGGGGGGAAAAGGGCGGGTGAAACTTCGTATGGGAAGTTTTTTATTTTAAAGTTATTTGCTCGGGATGATATAATGTGGTGAATATGGGGAGGAAAATAATTAGTAATTAACCCAGCGGTATGGAAGATACGAGTATTTGGGAACGGTGCGATGTTTTCCGTACGCGGACGAAGTCGCGGAGGACCTCTAGTACATACCTAATTATGTATATGCTACATAAATTATGTGATGTTAACCTCGTTATTTCATGCATAGTAAATGCCTTAAAACATGCTATATCAAACGAGAAAAAAAAACAGTCTGCCCAAGTGATTCTAAAGAGCTGCATAATTAATATTTATGTCCTAGGTATAGGCATTCGCCTTTGCATAATGCCAAGGGAAATATATGAAATGATGGGATTATAATAGGTAGGTACATTGCCCAGTTGTTGCTCACAAGTCCGGCCTGTACAAGTACACAAATTAAATGTACAAGTTTTGCAAAAGATTTGCAAAATCGTCCAGCAAGCGGTTGAGAGTTGAGACTCGTCAAAATTTAATCTCGTCACGATTTTCATTGAGCAATCAGTAAAAAACTATTAGGTACCTATAAACCATAGACCTTTATGTACGTAGTACCTATTTATTAGTATTTATAAGCAATATTTTAATATTTTGTAAGTAAAATCTAAAAGATATGGCTTTTCTCCCTGAGTGAACTAATAATACAACTGGACAGTGGGTCCAGTCGACCTATAGTTGAATAGATTCCATATGCGACTAGGTTGAGTGGACCCGCGGGTCCACTGGCGAGTGGGTCCAGTCGACTAGGTAAAGACTCGTTTGCCAAGGGAGCAAACAAGGCGAGATTGTTTGTTTGAATCCAGTGCTGAGCGAAGGATTCTAGGTTGGATTCAAAATTTCAAAGTAGGTAGGTAGGCACCTAGTACCTACACCACTCGAGCTTAAAATAGTGTTTCTCCCGAGATGGACACTACTTTTTATCACCCTCTATGAGAAAATAAGTAAGTCCAACTTATGAATAAGAATAGCTTATTTCATTTACTACCTACCTAGGAACCTACTTGAGGAAGACACTCTCATTTTTTATATAGGTATAGTACCTACCTAGGTAACAAAGTAAAATCCGAATTTGAGTATGTAAACAATAAAATTACGAACGAAGGCGGAATACATTTCGTGTGTTTTATATTTATTGACAAACTTTTTTATTGTCGCTGTTTTCTTTATTTTAATTCATAAAATATCATAAAGCCTGTTAGGCAGATACCTACTTGCTCAAACAGTGTTCGTGAATCTTTTTGGTGATTGGATCTTTTATTATCAATATCCACATTCCAAATTCAATACACTTTTATCCCCTAGGGATTAAAGAGCTATTTTAGTTCTTGTTTAGGTATTCGATGAATATACTAGCTCTTTTGGAATAGATGTGATAAAAAATATACTTTTATAAGTAAGTAAGTATAATAAAAGATTCAATACGAAGCACTGATTACTCTGCATAGTACCTACCTAATCATAGTTTGCATAGAGCCTACAATCACAAACGCTGCAGTTACCCCTGAAGGTGTAACAGTAGAAAACTACACTTTTCTAGTAAATTTACATCACTATTGAGTAAACAATAGGCAATTGAAATAATGAAAACAATTTTCCGAAATGCGACAAATCGCTTAACGTCCTTGGCAATGATTTTCGCAACTACCTACAAACCTAGAACCGTTAATACAGGCGAAATATTGTTAGCGGATCTTATTCTCACCTTCGACATGTCGTCCTCCGTTTCTAAACACTCAAACTGCACTTCCTGTTACACTTCCATTGTGAAAATCCTTTAGATGTGAGCCCGTAAGCTACAATATTGCAGTGTTCACTGATTAGACGCGTCACACGCCTTTTCGTAGCGGAGGCTCGATCAATACTGTCTCTGTACTGTAGGTCGTAGTCGTAGGTCCGTCCGTCGGTCGGTCGGAACGGTGGAACTCGGCACACGGCGCTCGCCTTGGTTCAGTTTCAGTCGGTCGTTCGGTCGGTGGATTCGGATAGATTGTTGGGTACCGGCGAAAACACTACGATTTCGCTTGCGCGCGCATTCTGTTGTGTTGTTGATTGATATGATAATGGCGCATGTATTTCGGAGACTTGCTAGAGCGCCCTATGCCCTCCATGTGAAATGGACGGCAAAGCAGCTAATAAATATTATACCATCTACCTAGAACATAACATCTATAGTTTGCTGTAAATAGTAGTCACAAGTTCACAAAACAATATGAAGGCTGCTCGGAGGAAGGATTTCGAAGGGCTGTACCCAAGCTGTACCTATCTGTATGAGTAGCCATGTGTCGTTCTTGAATGAATCATTCAATTGAAGTACTTCAGCTGTGTTCGTCCTTCATTCACTACTTCAGATAAAATGTAGCTACTTCTTAGTTCAGCTGTCTAGTTCACTCGATGTCGCGAAGTCGCGAACGATGAGACACGAACGAGCCCAGTGAGGAAGGATATTTCTTTGGGAAGGATAGATAATGCTATCACGCTCTGTTTTAGGTACTGAAGTAATTGTCTATTTCACTCAATCTTTGGCTCGTTGCGTTCGGTCCTCTGGTTACCTATTACGATAGTTCGAGAACGATTTTAGGAGTCCTCTAACTTTTATCGTACATTGCTTGTTATACAAAATAGGTAATATTGAACTAGGAAGGAAAAGGGCAATGTAAAATTTACAAACACGTTTGTACGAGCTTGGATATAAAATGAAGCAATCATAGTAAGCGACCTGTTTTCGTTCGTAAACGTATCTTCTTAGTAGTTAGGTATCGAATGGCGAAATCATTTCAAATGAGCAACTGGACTAGTGAACTAGATGAGTGAAGTACTTCTTTTAATGAAAAGTTACGTTATGTATCTTTTCATTTTAGTGACACATTCTGCGCAAGCCTAGTGTATGAAGGGGCTAGAGGATTTAATCTATGCCGTCTGTATAACACGGTTCTTTCATTCATAGATAATTGTATCCTATCTATGAAGATTATATAGAGTTATATTATATAGTTATGTACTTATTATGTTTCAAAAATCTGAAACCGGAACCGGTTCTGCATGCCCTACTCACACACGACATGACTTTAGAGTTTTTATGGTTTCAAAAACTCATCGCGGACACCATAGGCCCTCCTTATATTTATAATATCATTGCCATAGGCGGACAAAGAAAATGGCTTTTTTCATTATGAATCTGTCAACCCGTACGGAGCCAGCAGGAAGACGTCAAGTTGTAGCTGAATCGCCGATCGAGGGACCTATTCCAAAAAAAACCCTAAATTTCTAACGTTTCTCGAACGCAGCTGAAACACGGTAGGTAGAGTTAACTCACTCGGTCTTACATAAAAAAACTTCTCAACCGTTAATCACTGCTTAAGATGATCTGCCATCTTCTTGCAAGAACAAGACAGAGAAATTTAAGCAGTGACTAAGTTATGAGCGGCGTTTTTAAGTAAGGCCCTCAATAATTATCTTTTCCGCACAAACTAGTAGTTCTTGCATTAGCAAAGATAGAATCCAATAATATTAGTTTATAGCTTTTCACATAATCCTTATGCTTGGCAGGTGGCTTGAAGTTCGCAGAATGCTCACTACCCAAGAAGCCGCTGCTTCCCGTCTTCCAGTGATATAGCTAATCTTAGAAAGACCTAAGAGCTAATAAATGTTAAAACTGGACACTGACAGAAGCAGCGATGCCAAAACATAACAAAAAATACTTGGTTTGCTGTTTGACAATGACAGTTCATATATGACTTCGGATCAGTGTTTGCACTTTTAGGGATTTTTCCCTTTTTTAGGGAAATATTACCAATATTATGTAGGGTTTAGGGACATTTTCATTTCAACAGGGATTTAGGGAGTTTTGAGGAAAAATCAAACTTAGTGTGGTAAATCCTTTTGTTTATGTTTTTTTGGTCTCTAACTGACCTATTAATTGTGCTATGACCGTAGTTCAAATTCAAATTCAAATATATTTATTGTCTGCTTAAAGTACTTTTACAAATATTGAACGCTAATCTCCCAAACTGGGTGCAGTTAAGTACCCGTATCTTGGGGATTAGACCTTCCCGTGAATGCGACAATTATATAATGTTATTAGTACATTTGATAATATTACCAGTATTATGAATTATTATGAATTTCATTTAGTTAAAATTACTTTAAATTATTAATATTATCATTTAAATAAGAATCAAGATTAAAAATTTACAGGTGACCTAAGTCGTATTATACCAACAGTTGGTATTTTTTCATTCTGCACTGCAGAACAACAGCGAAAAAATATTCTAATATTTGGCTGAGTGAGAGTGGTGATTACCTATTCAATGTGAGGTGCAGCGAGAAACTGTAAAAGTAGAGCTTCGGCTTCAAATTAGGGATTTTCTTCCTTGATTATGGTCATTCTCCCTAAACCAAGGAATTTAAATATTTGTGTAGGGAATTTTAGGGATAATTTGAAAAGAAACTCGGGAAAAACTAAAATTGAAAGTGGAAACACTGCTTCGGATTGACTTGACACTTGCATGACCATGACAGCTTCACTTCACTTCACTGCTGTGTTTCCACTTTTAGGGATTTCTCCCTTTATTAGGGAAAAATTACAAGTGTTATGTAAGGCTTAGGAACATTTCATTTCAAAATGGATATATGGATTTTTGAGGAAAAATCGAACTTAATGTGGTAATCCTTGTGTTTATGGTCTCAAACTCGTAAAGAATGTAACCCGTCTAGTTTAAGTTGACCTATTAATTGAACTACGACCGTAGTTACAGACGCAGGAACTAAGTCGTATTATACCAACAGGTAGTTTGTTTTTCATGCTGCATTGCAGAAAAATTGCGTCAACATATTCTATTAATCATCCGAGTGAGAGTGCCTATCCAATGTTAATTGCAGCGAAAAACTGTAACTACTTTTACAGTGCTTCGGTTTCAAATTTGGTATTTTTATCTTTATTATGGTCATGCTCCTTAAATCAAGGAGTTTAGAATTTTCTTTAGGGAATTTTAGGGACAATTCGACAACAAACTAGGGAAAAACCAAAATTGAAAGTGGAAGCACTGCTTCACTGTTCCTTCCTTCGTCAATCGTCACTGACTGAAGTCTGCTTGTTTTGTTGTAATGCGACTTTATTTTCGGAAAATTTAATTTTATTTAAAACTGTGAAATTTTATTGTAGCGCGTTGTCAGTTCTCACTTCACAACAATGGTGACTACTACACTCACATTAGGAGATATCTGGCCCTGTGGGTCAAGTAAATCGGGAAAGGTGGACCTGGACGCAATTCTACCATACATTATTTTACCCGTTCTACTTCTAATTGCTTCAATATCTCGCATAGTTAACATAATAATTATGATTGTCATCGGAATGGGTGTTCTGTATGTATATACTAGACCACGACAAAAGAATAGGTAAGATTTTGGGTCATGAAACCGATAGGTAATTTTCCAGTTTCCCATTCATGCCGGAAATTCTCATAATACAAATAGGCAAAGTACTAACAACATGCCAATCTGTATGAAGTGTAATCTCAACAATATATTTATGGTTTATTGAAAAGTAACTGACCTGACCAAGTCAATAAAGAAATCCTATTTAAAAAACATACTACCTATTACATTTGAAGAAGGCAGTAAAAAAAATTTCTGGGAACCCCTCAGAAAACACTTTATTTAATTAGGTACAAACTGTAGGTAAGTATAGTTATTTCTGCCAATTTCAAGAAAAGAAATTGAAACATAATTATTATCTGTAATTTGCCATGTTTCACACTCACTTTTCAGTCATACGAGACAGAGTTACTTTATGACAGGTATTTTATTTTAGTGTTATGATAACATCAAAAAAGGGAAAAGTCTTATGCCATGCAGTGAGCCAAATAAACTTGATTATGACTCAAAATTATTAAAATACTTAGTACCAGTGAAGTTTTTTTTTTTCTGTTGTTAAAACAACGTAACATATAAGCATCATATTTGATTCTAAAGAAAATAAGAACCAGCCAGGGTGGAGGTTGGACAATAACTACGTGTTTCAAACACAGCAAGAAAGCTGCAATTTTATGTTAAACATTGTATATCATGTAATAAATAAATACGTAAATATGTACTTATGTTCTAAAACTGCATCCAGAACCGGACAATAGGCAGCAGCATCCTCTCAGTACACGGTGGTAAGCAATCTGCAATACCCAATCCGCCTGCCAAATTATGGCAACCTATTACCTACCTATAAACCTCTTCTGGCTGATGATGATACAATAAAGTGAAATAAGTGTGTATAAGCTGAGTGGCCACCCTAAAAGAATATTATACCCTCCCGGGAATATGTCACACTTCCACCAGGCGAATGTCTCTCTCGTGTCATCATTCAATTCCATAAAGTTTATTTCATCTGTTCCAGATCTCCATTTTTCTTCTCATGGACGATGTCATCATGCGTAATTATGTTATTAGTCTTCGAATTTGGCGTACTAGGAGAGCTCATGACCTCACAATTGGAACATCTAGTATTTTTAATACTACTAGCCTGTACATGTTACTTTTTCTACAAGTTAAAAGCAGTGGCCGATTTTGTACTTGCTAAAGGCTCTTCAAAGGGAAAGGAATATAGGTGGGTTATTAAGATGTCATTAAAAATAAACTAAAATTTTCAATTTCCTTGGGCCTTTGGTCCATTTCAACTTTTATTGTTATGTGGCAAATTTCTATATTTCTCAAAAAACAATCATTAAATATAATTATGTATTTTAAGTTAGGTATTTGAAGAGCATTTGATTTGATTTTCAGCCCAGTATTAACATCAGAGTCGCAGTATTGCCAGATTTGTCAAATTGAGGTCAATGAAAGGTTGTTCCATTCTATATGGTAAGTGTAACGTTACACTAGTTAAGATATATTTATGTTACACACATCATTTTACAAACAAATGCAGTATATTAAAGAATGAAGCCATTGTCTCTTTATGTCAGTGCAGGACTTATCACCCCCACATCGAATAAGAATTGTTTAAATACATTATATCAGATACTAGAAAATAATATGAAAAATGAAAAATATTTTATCAAATCCCAAACACAGGGAAGAAAAATATCTTATAAAAAAAATATTATCTAAGTATACTGTGGTGTATGGAGAGAGCTATGGTCGATAGAATCCGGAACCAAAGTTACCGACATAGTTCGCAGGGTTTGCAAGTTGAAGTGGTAATGGACAGGCCACATCGCTCGAAGAACTGACAACCGATGGGGAAGAAAGGTTCTTGAGTGGCGACCGCGAACCGGAAGACGCAGCGTAGGAAGGCCTCCCACTAGGTGGACCGACGACATTGTAAAAGTCGCGGGCAACCGGTGGATGCAAATGGCAGGTTGTCGTACAGCGTGGCGGTCTAAGGGGGAGGCCTTCGTTTAGCAGTGGACGTCTCCGGGCTGATGATGATGAAGTATACTGTGGCATATAAGGACAATATGTTTATCTTCAAATTATATTTAATATAATCTTACACATTAGCTTGGCTATGTATGCTAAGAGTGGGAAGGACTAGAGGTTACAGGCCACAAACCAAGCTTGAAAATTCAGTCAAATTTGTTGATGCTCGCTTATTATCAACATATTTAGGAGTCTGTACAAACTATACATTCATGTTGCTTTATTAAGTTTATCGAAAACATCTTAATATATTACAATTTACTGCGGCTATCTCTACACTTCTTCGGCTGCTTGATTGTAATGTGTTATTATGAAGAATAGATACCGAAAATTTCATTCTATACATTTTTAACTTATCTTTAATTTGTAGGTGGGACTGTTGTATTTTTAGGCCCAACTATCGTTACTTCTTGGCTGGCCAAGTCTTTGCGTTTGCAACATTGTTGTATGGCACAAACCTGGGCCTGACTTCTGTGTGTAAACCATGGGCATTTTATTTTGAAGATATATTATCGAATGTTTACTACTGTGACGATGTCTATTACGATTTTACGTATGTATATTTTTAGTATTTTTTTACATAAATTAATGGCTATGTTTTTGCACGGTGCAAGTGTTCTAAATTGATATTGCTGGAGAGACCATGTGGAGAAGAACCTCTGAAATCTTCAGGTCTTCCTATGGCAAGAGAAACTGCACAAAACATTGTCTCCTACAGCCTATAGCACGCGCCGGGGACTAATTGGTATTTACACCCGCGCGGGTACGTGATAAATCTAGAATATTGAATTGATACGTCTGTCTCGTTTGCGAAGGTAAAAATTAGTGGGTAGAATTTTATCACAGCTCGCGTAATGAGCGGGCTTCGTTTCTCTTTTCTATAATCTCTATTAAAAATAACAACTTGATTTTTACTTTTTCTGTGTTTTCCATGTAATAATTATGAACTAATGAGATGCGTATTACTTTGCAGATTAGCAATGTGTTTTGTAACATCTTTGTATGGCATTGGATACCTCTTTGTCATTGCTCTAGTCTTAATACGACAGCTCTTCATTTACATTCCTAAATACGGCGGTAAGTTATTATTACTACTTATTACAGATATGTAATTCTAAAATATAGGGCTATGTAGGGCTAACAGGAGAAAAAAGGAAGGAAATAGGTTTTATTTCTTTTTCTCTCGTTAATCATATGGAGGCATGCTGTTAGTCAGCGTAAGCCAAAGCCTACTTAAGGCCGGGTATTCCACGTTTCAAGCACATTTTTTAATGAGATCAATCAATAGTCTAAAGCTGTAACCACCACCACCACTGGTGGTGTAACCACTTAATTGCCATACCCTCATTTGGGTCATTATGTTTATGTTATTATTATTAATTTTACATAATCTATAATGTGCAATAAACGATTTGACTTTGACTTTGTATCAGGTAGGGTCACATTTAGCGGAGCAAAAATATGGCGGTTACGCAGATTCGTGCGTGACAAACTTCAATTTTTGAAGATTTTCTCAGATTACTTGAAGAGTATAGAAATTAATAACTTTTGAACCACAGAATGCTCTCCAAAATACTATTAACTTATAATACATATTTTTTTTATGTGACTATTTGCTGTAATTAGGACATAAAACTGAAAATGGTTTAAAAATAGACACTGTTTCGGTATTTTTTTCTATCGAGGAAAGTATATTCAATCGTGTTTTCTACCACAAAAGTTACTAAGACAGATGCTCTTCTGCAACATTTTGTACTTTTGGGCTTTAAATATAGTAATTTGACTAAATAATGTTGATTTTGCGAGTGGCAAATTTGGGAAATACAAGCCTTAAATGTCTGTCTTAATTTTTTTGGCTATGAATTAAACGGTCATACGATCAATTTGCCCAATTTGTCTGATAATAGGTTAGGTCATAGTCCTACGAAAACCACATCAACTACAGTTTTTTCAGTCAACCTCATGAGTGATAGATTATAGTCATATTTTGGTAGTTGAAGTTTAGGTTGTGCTTAGTGTTATGATACCGCGATCAGCACCCTTATCATGGACGTTCGTGATTCTGATTGCGAGCGTGCGCGAGCAGGAGGGCGCATGGCGCGAGTGGGTTAATACGAGCAGGATGACATGCTATCGCAATCGGAATCGCGAACCTCCATGATAAGGGTGCTGTTAGCTAAAAAGCAGTAAACTAAAATAAATAACTATGTCGATTAACTGCTTTTTAGCTAACAGGCGGCAGGCGATTAATCACCCTTACTTTTATTTTATTCTTTTTTTGCGCAGTTAAATATTTATTTCGCGGAAAACAGCAATATCAACCGGTCAGCCAGCAAGATGTTTGATATAAAAGGTTGGTACACACTCGTATGTTTGCTCGTATGCGACAACATTTCGAAATACACATAAAACAGATATATCTATCAAACACAGTGTAGTATTTGACGTGTGCTTCTGTACTGTAATGTTTTATGTTTTAATTGATTACCTTGGTTTTTTATATTGATATGATATTATGATGACTATGTATATTGACATGAATAAAAATACCAATACAGGGTTAGGTCTAATCAGTTAGCATCCTTTTAAGGGCATTTTCTGTACATCAAAACAAACAACTTTTACTATGGGGCCGATATTGAAATCGAAAAAAAAATATCAGCTGTTCTATACAATACGATCTATGTATATAACAAAATCTATGGAACAGCTGGTTTTTTTTTGCGATTTCTATGTTGGCCCCATAGTAAAAGTTGTTTGTTTGACATAAATAGACAGATCATTTTATTCGTAGGTAGATTTACAATAGTCCTAATTAAAGTATTAAGAGTTGTTCATCGTACCATATTTCGTCAACAACACAACAATTATTATTAGTACAATTATTATTTAATACTATCTTAGATAAATTTAATGGGTCTTATTATGCTGTAAAAGGGCATCATTATCAGATAAAATAAAAGGTATGTAAAAGAACCTCCTATGTGATTAGGTGTACTTATTTTCAAGATTGTCTTTTATATTATAAATTGTCTTGTCCAGTAAAAGTAGTCTAACTTTATTGTTAAATGCTGTGTCATTAGCTGTAGCTTGTATCCTCGCTGGAAGTTTGTTATAGAGTTTTTGGCCCATGATCATAGGGGTTTTTTTTTAGATAAACACAGTCTGGGATAAATTGGCTTTAAACTTGAGTTACTTTTACAGTTTCTAATACTGTGTTAGTCTTGTGACGTTTATACATACTGTAGTTATGTTTTGTCTAGTATACTTTATGGCTTCAAAAATATAAACTGCAACAGAAGTCAGGATCTGCAGATCTTTAAAGTGCTCACGACACGATTCTCTAAACTTTCCATTTACGAGAACACGAATTGCTTACTTTTGCATTTTTTATATTCTTCGGTAGTCCGTTGAGCAACCCCACATAATAATGCCATATGATAAAATCGAATGAATGTATGAGTATGTATAAACTACTTTGAGGCAGTCGGGACCTGTGATTTGTTTCATTTGTTTTAGAGCATAAATTCCTTTCGCCTTTTTTTTACATGTGGCATCTATATGACTCTTCCACGTCAAAGACGAGTCAAGTTCAAATCCTAACAGTTTCACGTGATTCGTGAAACTGTTAGGATTCGATTCCAGTTTAAATAGGGTATCTTTTATTTTTGATTTTAACTTTACTTTAGAATCGTCTGTTAATATAATCGTAGTATCGTCCGCGTACTGAATTATTTCTCCTTCTATATCTAGCTCGGTCACATCATTTACAAATAGAACAAAAAGAACAGTACCAAGTGATGAGCCTTGTGGTATGCCTATCCCAATACTTTGGAGTTCAGATCGATGTCGTTTATTATATATTTTAACCTCTACAGTTTGTTCCCTGTCTAATAAAAAAGATTTGACCAGAGCTGAGTTCATAGCAGCATACAGAATATGCCCTTAAAATAATGCTAAATGATAAGAATTAACCCTGTATAGTATACAAACACATACAATTTATACATATTTTGATATCAAAGTACACAAATACCAATCACTATACTATAACCTAAGGAACCATGTTTCAATAAACCAGAATTCTTATAATTAAAAAAATCCCTGCGCCTGCGCAGTTTTTTTTTTGCAAGTTCATAATTCTGGCCTGCTACTGTTATGGGCAGGCATGACGCTTACCACCAGGCGAACTTCTAGCTCGGCTTGTTATACAATAACATAAAAAATCTAAATATCTATCATTATACTAATATCAACCACTATACTGGAACCTTACACACATTGGACATTGTAAAAGTCACGGGCAACCGGTGGATGCAAATGGCAGGTTGTCGTACATTGTGGCGGCCTAAGGGGGAGGCCTTCGTTCAGCAGTGGACGTCTCCAGGCTGATGATGATACTGGAACCTAAGGAACCGTGTTTCGCTAAACCAGTATCATTACACTAAGTAATTCCAATCACTATACTGAAACCTAACGATAAATAATTATCAGTCACTACACTGGAACCTAAGAAACTGTAATTTCACCAAACCAGTACCACACCACATGATCAAACTAAAAAGCAATTTAATAACGACACGCGCAACAACGCTTTTTTTTTACCCGACTACGCAATAAATAAGGGGTTTGAATTTTAATCATTTGTTTCAGAACCACAATGGCGTAGACTAATTAACGCTGTAAATGTCTAATGGCATTTCCTTCGGACTTGGATCTGAGTTGATTAAACAGCAACACGAAGTAAAATGTCTAAAGGAACAAAAAACTAGTCAAGAAATAATAATTAGAACATTACTGAAGAGACTTGGACTAAGAGCACCCACACTTGTGTATTGTGTCTTAAGGTGGCTTTCCACTGTGCGTGATTCTGCGGATTATCACGCACGGCCGACGACCACGGACAGCCACGCACCGCGCACAAAGCTCTTCCAAAGCGACGGATTTGTCTGCGCTACCACGGACGACACTCTTCCCTTGGTGCGTCGGTGCCGGCTGCTCCGCGTCCGTCCGCAATATCACGCCCCGTGGAAAGCCACCTTTATTTGGTGAACACTTAAAATGAAAAGTAATATACCAAACAAGTAATGAACTTAATTCGGATGCTTCGTGCATTTTAGATGTCGCGCGCGCACTTAGGTTTAACATTATTGTTTTAATGTAATATTTATATTATCAGATATTATTAATTCAATATAAATATAATATGTTAAAAATTAGAATTGACTGAATATACTTTAGTGAAATGTAAATTCTATTCTGATGTAACGTATCAAGAGTGTTACAAAAAATACAAACATGATTTCAATTTGATTCGTAATACATTTATAATTTGAGAAGTGGATTTTTTGATTTTTTTCTAGATAGGACTTAGTCTAAAACTTGAAAAGACAAATTATTTATTTTTATTATACTAAACAAATAAAATATTTAGTTCATTTCACCACCGTTGAAGTTTCTCATTAAAAATTATGTTGCCTGTGCTAAGAAATATTTTTTAAATAGATTATGTATTGTATATTATTTAATTTTAATTGTACATACTCCCACAACAGCTCAACGCCTAATTTTCATACAAACAATAGAAAACATTCCATGCCTATAGGCCTCTTAGCTTAGGTGGCTTCCCACGGTGCGTGATCCTGCGGATTATCACGCACGGCCGACGACCAGGGGCCTTATTTTTGTATCGTACGCAAGAGTTGCGCATGCTAAAGGAACCGACCTTCGAGCGATAATATTGTTTGGAATAAGGATCAATATCGTTTAAAAGTCGGGGGCTTAGTTTTGAATCGTACGCAAAGTTGCACATGCGAGCGGAGCCGACCTACACACGGTATTGTTTGAAATAAGGTTCAGTATCGTTTGAAACTCGCCTCCGCTCGCTTGCGCAACTTTGCGTACGATTGAAAAAATAAGGCCCCAGGCACGCACAGTCTCACCGCACCTTTGAAGTTAGTCCCTGCGCGCCATTAGCACAGAATAAAGAATAGTACTAATAACGACGATTTATGCAAGTCTTCGTTGGTACTACGTACCACTAGACCG
Source organism: Erannis defoliaria (assembly GCA_905404285.2). NCBI lineage: Eukaryota > Metazoa > Arthropoda > Insecta > Lepidoptera > Geometridae > Erannis > Erannis defoliaria. Next base: position 9,906,271 of record FR990073.1, on the reverse strand, counting down.
CTACGGACTTGCCTGCGCTGCCTCAAACGACACTCTTCCCATGGTGTCCATTCGTAGTCATAATCACGCACCGTGGGAAGCCAGCATTAGAATTAGCACGATAGATATAAAATCAGTAATCTTTTAATTTATATAAGTATAGTAATAGTTAGTGATTTTGTAGGTAGACCTTTCCAAAATAGGTCGAATGGCCACCCAAACAAGGTCTTATCAACTTTCTTATTGATCAAGATGAACACTAAAGATTGTTGTAATTTACCTGTAATTTACCCGTAAGGGGTGTTCCGAGCCCTACACCTGCTAAACTGAAAGCCGCGCGTGCGTGTTGCCTATGATTATATAAATTCCCTTTTCATCACACTTGCTCGTAAAGTGGATCTTATTGCATCGGTTTTAGGCTCATAATCCAAGCTATTACGCACGCGTGCTTTTTACTTTACATTACGGCACTTGTGTTATAATAGGTATAACACGGTAAAGTCAAGTTTGTACGTGTATACGAAGCACTCTTAATATAGCCGGGTAATACCAACAAAGAGTTCTTATGCCGCTGAAGTAAATGTCAACCTGCGCGCGCATTGCTGGTTTGGGCGCCATTTACCGCAAATGTTTGTTGACGTTTTCTCTGTGTGGTTGATTATAATCAAAAAAAGTTTGTTTTTTCCTCGGAAGTGTGATGAAAACAGTCGTATGAAACTCTTGTGCTATGTTTCAATACACTCTCGGCTTCCTTATCGCATAATACCGCCTCTAGTGTAATAACCAACATAGCACACTTGTATCATAATGTACCATAACAGCATTATTCTAGTCTCAATACTAAACACCCGTTTCAAAATGTATGCCACGCATAAGCCATGCAGGCAATTCAGCTGGGTACGAAGCCCACTGCCTACTTTTGGACTACCTAATTAGGTATCTATATACTGATAAAAGTCTAGATATAGTATAGTGTATTACAATTATAATTCAATGATTTTTGTGTACTAGTACCTGATAACCGATGGGAAAAAAGGTTCTTGAGTAGGTACGCGTCCCACTAGGTGGACTAATGACCACCGACAGGTTGCCCCTGACTTTCGCAATGGTGTCGTTATTGCGAAAGTCGTGGGCAACATGTCGGTGGCTAGTTATCGTACAGTGTGGCGGTCCAAGGGGAGACCATCGTTCATCAGTTCATCAGTCTGATGATGATGATGATGAAGAAGTAGTATCTAGGTTTAGTTGATTGTTTGTATTTTGTTTTAGTTAGTAAAGGCTACGTAAGGGTTTAATAGGTAACTAAATAGTTCTTCTAAGTCAGTAGTACCTATATTTTACTTTCCGAAACTTATAACTAAGAAACTGTATATAGGATAATATATAACTACAATCTAAAGTGATTATTTTAATATTAGGTGGCTCTCTCATGTATTATCAAATAAAAACACTCGTGTACTAAGTACTCATCATTTATTTAATTTTAGCTATAGGAAAACATGTAGGTACTTCGGTAGAGAATTCACAAATATGACGCAGTCCCTAAGTACAGTTAGATGTCTATCCTATGGGATGTCTATAGATGAATTTAGCCCCAACTGTAGTACTCAGCCGAATATTGTGCTCATCTTTATGAATCACTTTTATTAGAGGCCAACGCTGAAATAACGAACGAAGTTCCATAGATAAAGTCATTCATCCTCTACAAAATGTACGGAACAACATAACTTTTATTCGGGATTTTAAGGTTGGCCCCATTGTAAAAGTTTTTCATAATGATGAATAAATCTTTGATTAAGTAGAGAGAGACAGCTAGATCCTCCACGGAGTACACATACCTTTTAGTATTATTGAACCTTTTTGTTATACGTTGTATATATCCCTTCTGTCTCTTAGGTCCAGTTCCTGTTAAGTCCAGTGTATTTTGACATTCCTTTAATGTCAATTTCTTTAAATGTCCAGCACCCTTATCATGGACGTTCGTGATTCTGATTGCGACCGTGCGCGAGCAGGAGGGCGCATGGCGCGAGTGGGTTGGTACGAGCAGGATGGCATGCTATCGCAATCGGAATCGCGAACGTCCATGATAAGGGTGCAGTTCTGTGACCGTCCATTTCTTTGAATATATACCTACCCTGAATAAGATATCGCCATAGCGAACTTTATTCAAATTCGGTATGGCGATAGCGTGAAGACTGCATAATACATACACTAAAAACATTTATTATACTACCTTAATACCCTTGATAGTGTTGATAGATAATTTTACTCTGCTTGGGGTAATTTTTTCTGTGTTTAACTTCTTTAAGTTAGTATGAATATTAAGTTTTGTATGTACATAACTAAGAAACTAAGAAGTAAATTTTTTGGCATTAAGTATGTGTATATTTTTGTGTAAGCACAAACCTACCACTAACACTGAAATACAGTGCACATAAACACTACTCAGTACTCACAGTTTGGTACCTAATAAAAACATTGGTATATTTCTACTATAATAATACTTGCCAAAAGAAGGTAGCCACTCAAAAATTGGTCATCTCAAAGCTTGTCTACCCTTTAGACTCTAAAGACCAGACCAGCGGCCTGATTGTGTAACTACAGTGAATATGAACTTCAGTTTGACGAAACCCAGTCTGACGTTGCTTAAGCCCAGTCTGACGTGCCTTGAAGCCCAGTCTGACGTTCCTTTAAGCCCAGTCTGACGTCACATACTGGCCTTCGTCTAATGAAATTCATTTTCACCGGTTTTAAGCCGCAGATGCCAAAGACTCTAAAGTTTAGTCTTAGGAATCTGGACTTTATATTAACAGTGCAGTGGGACAATACGCACTAAAAATTAAACTAGATAACTATAATAGCATTGTTACACCAAGTAGCTCGATGGCTCGAACTATTCTTCGGGAGGCATGTAGTCGGGCACCACTTGCAACACTTTCTCGCGCCATCTAGCTTTTCTCGCATCCTGCTGTCTTTGCAAAGCGTTAAGAGCCGGCAGCGTTCGCCAGCATACGAAGGTTTTAAAAAGTAAATTGCTGAAAATATTAAAACGTTACGAACATTCGGCTCGAAGGACCAACTTGTTAAAGTCTCTCCTAATTCAATTCAATCATACCTGTTGTGATATGCGACAGCTCTATTCCACTTCATTTCTTGTTCTTTCTTAAAAATTTGCAGTCCTTCGCGAAACTTTCTGAATACCAACTGAGTTACGTACAAATCGTAGTAATCATCAGCCACTTGCTTCTTGAGTATGTACTGGCGCGCATTCTGTGAAACACATTTAAATGTATATTCCACCTACATATGAAACAGAAATTGTAATAAAAAAGTTATAGGGTATGTATTCTATGTATTATAATACCCTATACATATTATGTAACAAGTCCCCCGCGACTTCGTCCGCGTGCGGAAGAAATTCGGACCGCTCCCAAAATTCTCCAATTTAAATCATTCCGAGCAATCTCTACCAACTCTACCAACCCCCCACTCTCCCCTCAACTTCCCCCATTTGAATGAACTACCCGAATATCAATTTTCATCACTATAACTTCAAAAACAAAGAACTTTCCATACAACATTCCACCTCTAACATTCCTCCTTAAATCACCCCTGTCAAAACATTTTTGAAAACAGCATTTTTTTTTTAATGATCTATCCAAATCCAAATTTTCGTGACTAAAAGTCCAAAAACAAAGGACTTTCATACAAACGCTTCCCCACTTACACCCTACTTTCGAAAAATCCTTTCTTAGTACACCCCTACGCATCAAGACGGATCATCATCAGTCCGGAGACGTCCACCGCTGAACGAAGTCCTCCCCCTTAGACCGCCACACTGTACGACAACCTGCCACTGCAAGACGAATACTCCCTCCAAATTTCAAGTCTGTACGACCAGCGGTTTGGGCTGAGCATTGTCTGTCAGTCAGTCAGGACAGAGCCTTTCATATAGATAGATAGATAACAATCTCACCAGCTTGAAACCTGCTATGGCTTTCCTCAAAAGGCATTTTCTATAGAACTCGTCGGCTATAAAATTTCTTTCGTACCACATATCTTCTGTATACCACATCCAGTTCAAAAATACGTGGTTCTTTAATTGGAACAAGTAATGAGCTTTTGCCTTTTCAATGTTATCTCGTTTTATTTCAAGCAAAATCTTGAACGGCCGGATTCCATATTTTGTTATCAGTGTCTTTTCGTAATGCAAATCTGCCATTACTATGAGTGCTCTCAACCTCGCCGCGTATTGTTTCTTTCTGATGCTTTCTATTTTCTCCCGTTTCCGCTTCTGTCTTAGTTCTTTCAACCTTTTCATCTTCTCTTCTTTGTCCATTTCTACTTTTGCTAATTCTGCCTGCAAGCGAATTCATTTCATGTCTACACGTTTTGTATCAAGTGCCAGTATGAATAATCTAAAATGTACCATACCAACCTGTTGCTTCAATCTTATCCTTTCTTCTTCCATTTGCCTTCGTCTCTCTCGAATCATGGCATGTTTCTCTTCGCGATCTCGTGCTCTTTTTTCCATTCTTTGTAGAAACTGTGGCACTTTGAGGCAATGCAAAACTAAGGACGGTTCTGAAATGACATCGAAAATGAATTGAACTGTTTGTTATGAATTCATGTTTGTTATTTTATCCTGCTTTAATTTATTGTTTACCTTCAATGTTGTGTAGATTTAATTCATTACTCAACATTTTTATTTTTGGTTTTAGTTGACGGTCTAAATTGTGATAGTTTTTACGAACTTCTTCCCTCATAGCATCGACGGATTCCCTTGAAGCTTCTAGTATTTTTTTATACTTAAGTTCTTCTATCGTCCTCTCTTGCTCCTCAAGTTTTGCTCTTTGTAGTGCTATTATATGTTTTTGAAATTTGTATCTGAAAATTAAATTTGTATAATAATATTCATTATTATTATATTAATTATTCTGTTACAACTTGTTTATTAATGAAAATTCGATCGACATACCCTTACCTTCGTTGATAAGTGTTGAAATCGTGCGCAAGCAATTTCGCCTTTTTAACAGATGCAGGGCCTTCATTTATTTCTATCTTTTTCTTAGCCAATTTGTCGAAAAATACATCCAGAGCAGCTTTTCGTTGTTGTGAAAGCTGTTCCTTTTTAAAGGACACATAACTCCTCCATTTCTCTACATATTTCTTTAGAATTATTTCTTCTCGTTCGCTTATTTTAATTCTCATTGGAGCAACACATAGAAAATTTGACATATTTTCATCAAGTTTACTTCTACTACTATAGGGCACACAAGTGACATCATCGCTTTCATCATTTTTTATTTCTTTTAGTTTATTTTCGTGAATATCGGATCCAAAGCAGTTGCGATCATCATCAGAATTATATTTTGGAGTTAACGCCATCATAACCAATAAAGAATTTAAATCATTTCTTAAATAATTATGTTCCCTGGCACAAATTTTTAATTCGGTTTGGTTTTGTTCATTTTCTTCAATGTAGTCTTCAATAATTTCATCCGATTCTATGTTTGTTGATTCGTTTATATATTTACATTCTATCCTCAAAAAGTTTTCCACAAAGTCAACATCATCTTCTACTTGGGTATCGGGCTGTGAAGAGATTGTGTTATTTTTAGTTCTGTCTCCATTTTGGTTAATGGCTGCCACTTTGGTTGGCTTAGGTTTATTAGTTTTATTATTAACTTTAAAGTCTCTGTCGCTATGAATAGCTAGATTATTCATATTATCTGTTATTTCTTGCATATAGTAATTTTCCTCTTCTTCGATTTCGGTATCGTTTCCTTTTACTAAAATCTTGTCTTTGCTTGTAAGAATCTTTGGTTTAATTGAATCCACATATTTTAGCATTATTTTATTTTTGAGATTAAAGTTATGAAAATTGTTACGTATTTTAACAATTTCTTTGTTGATTTTGTAGCAATCCTTAGTTTTCTTGATGGATTTTCTGAAATAAATAACTTAACAGTGCTCATAACTCAACAGAAAAAATGCACCTAAAATCAAGTATCCAGCAGCCTCACTTGAGAGCTAGTTACCATTCCAGTTTAGGCATTTTTATCATCTTGGACTATCTACTATATTATCAGCTCTAAATATCCCAATGCTAGGCATAGGCATGTTGAGTTGGAGTGGGTACTCGACTCACGAATGGCGATTGGGTGATACCCCACCACGCTGGCCCGGCGAGTTACGGGTTAGTGGATTCACATACGCCATTGAATTGCATTGTCGCGGACTTTTAATACTGCCGATTTAACCCCAGATTATATGGTAAGAAAAGCACATCGGAATCAGCTTATTTATAGTCAACTTATGGTTAAAGGCCTAACCATCGGAGGGTGATTGGACCATATCCACCACCCAAGCGTCCCAGTTGCGGGCTAGCGGAATTTTTCAAGATGTTTTCCTTCACCGAGAAGCCAGTGGCACAGAATAAATAATAGTACTACGTACCAGTAGTATGAAAATCCGGACGTCTGCCATTGAGATATATTACTACGTGTCTATGACATCTGCAATGAGATCTTTGGTACGGGTCTTGGATTTGAACCCCATGATTCCGCGTCTAGCGGTCTTCCCACTAGGGTACCACGGCTTTTATCAAGTTTTCCTACTACAAGCTAACTAGGAAAATTTAGTCTTGCCTGATTGATCTATAATGAACGTAAGAACGCTGACAACCAGACCTATCAACAAACAGGACAAAAAAGAGCTCTTTTATGCCATAAGGACGAAAAGTGTTTTGAATTTAGAATGTGGATATTTTTTTTATTTTTTTTTTTTCTTAGTTCTTGGCATCGCACGTTGTGCATTCTGCCAGTGTCAAGTTTATGATTTTTTCAAGTATTTATATGTAAATCAAGTCAAATATGTAATGATATCACAGTCAGTCACACGAAATTAGTCATAGTCGAGTCCAAGTCATGCCCTAGTAAAGTTGTGGCGACTTTACTATCAGCTTATACGGAGTTTTGAAAACAACACAAAAAGACATGTTTCACCACATTATATCACTTGCCCACACTCGTGCATGTAATTCAACACTCAATGAATAAAACACCACCATTTTTAATCATTAATTCGCGAAAATACACAAGTTTAAGAAAATAATAGAATGCAACGACATGATTTTTCCGTGTTCCCGCCAAAACTCAATGTGGATATTGTTAGTAAAAGTTCAAATAGATCACCACAGGCTGTAATACAAAGGTAGGCGCAAGTTAAAAAAAAAGTTGATTTTTTTTAAACGCGCGAATTGCGTTCCGGTATTTATTTTAACTGAGTGTATCTTCTTCAATAAGAAGTGAGTGTGAGTAGTGGGAATGAAATAAACGTGGCTAGGTACTACATATTCTTATTCTTAAGTTGCACTTATGTAGGTACCTACTTATTTTCTCATAGAGGGTGATAAAAAGTAGAGTATCCACCTCGGGATCAACACTTACTAAGTATTTCTCCCCCCAGGGCTGGGGCATCCGGATTTCTCATGAAGTGCGTACCTACCTACCTACCTATTTATGTATTAACCAAAATAAGGGACATTGAAAATTATGCAAAAATACGGGACGTCCTGTGAAATATGGAACGGTTGGCAACGCTAATGGACCTACCAATGACGTATCTAGATACTCGTAATGTTATGTGCCTATTTGCAAATAGGTAGGTATGTAGAGCCAAAGCCAAATAATATGACCGACCTCTTATTTCCCAACTGCAATGCTGAGGTAGGCAAGTTCCAATAAAGTACCTACCTGTGCCAGCTGCTAGTCCTGAAAATGCCATCCCCACCTCCCCCGTGGGAATCTTTCATCTGTAAATAAGTTTCTAAAATAAGGGCAAGCAGTCGCAGGTAATGAATGTGAAACAGTCCGTTGTTGTATCAACCTACCAGAAGGTAATACAACGCGGGTTGATAGTTGATAGCAAGTAATAACTTACCAAATTTCTTCTCATTTCCATACGCAATGATGTTGAAGGAATATAATCAGGAGAAAGCTTAATCAAGTCTCTTTCATCAAATATATTTTTAGTTAGTAATTCTTCCATTACCTTGACACCTCGATCATTTCTCAGATATTTTAATGCGATGGATATTGTTTAATCGATAAACCTTACCCACATAAAAGTTCAATTTTGCGCCATCTTGAAGCTAAATGCGCAGATAAGTGCTAAGCCGAAAAAGTGAATAATAAAAAATTGAGATATAAGGCCGATTTACACTTGTTAAATGCAAGTGCGAGTAATATGAACAGAGAAAAATATGAAGATAAAAATAAGGGAGATTCATGTTTTTGTGATGTCAAGTGTTAAGTGTATTCAAACGTTCACACTCACACAGAGTTTAGTGGTTTGTGCAGGCTCAAACTAACTTATCGGTGCAGTTATATTTTATTAGCAGTTATATACAGTTATATTTTAAGTACTTTTTCACGTTATTAATCGTCTCCTCCTCTTTCCACTTTATTGTTCATCCGTACTATGCATATGACACCGCGAAACTGTTTTTAATCTGATGAATTGGGAGAGCGTACGTGTCAGAGCTTACTGGGTTTTCTTAGTAGTTTGATAAAGACCAATATAAATTGTCCTCTGAGAATTTTTATTGTAGCTACATGTAGTTAAACAGTGTTAAGATTGGGCGACACTACGAACGTGCGTAGGTGCGGGAAGAATGGGGGGGGTGTGCTTTGCCTTCGCCTCGGGAGACAACTTCTTTACTGTCTTTTACTTTATCTGATGAGAAAGTGGTTCCTTTCGCTCCACGTAGCGGGGCTAAAGTAGCCACTTTAGCCCTGCAGGCACGTAAAATGTAATGTGGAAGCAAACATAATATAATTATGAATATAAATCTTTCAAATAATAAATAATAATCTTCAATTTCATTGTTTAAAATAGCAAGATTATTCAGATTCGTACTTTGCTTTATTTTACTGTCAAAAATATATTATATAATGATGTTTGATACTATTAAAATTGTTTAGAATAGTTATAATGTCACCAAACACATGTTTAATGCAAATAAATAGAACATAAATATATACTTGACACTGGTAGAATACACAAAGTGCGATGCCAATAACAAATGAAAAAAAAATACATAGGGCAAGGGCATACAACAGATTTAGCCTATGTAACGTATGGATGGGCAAAAAAAACCGCAACAGCTATTCATACTCAGTCTAGTCAAAAATGACAGTGACAGCTGACAGTGACATTGACATATCTGTAATTTTTGACAGTAAATTGCTAATATTTGTTCTCTCTGTGCTTACATTAAAAATAAAATATGTTTTGACCATGAATAGCTAGCTTTGTATGTCAACTTTAAAAGTTACGAAATATGTACCTTGCGATTTTTGTTTTTACTGGCAATTCTAAGGATTTCGGATGTAAGTGTGCTGTCAGGTCTTTGTGCATGTGTGCAAGTAAATCTTGAATGTGTTGTTGTTTTTGTCTTTGTGTTAGTAGTGCGTGGACGTCATCGGGGTTTGTTTTGGCTATTTCCACTCAGTACCATCTTACGTCGTGCTGTGAATGCATCCATATAACACTAACAATAAAGCTTACTGTGCCGTGCGCAAGTGAATAAGGGTGTGGTTTTGTCTTAATGTTTCCATGTGTTCTATGATTACAAGGCAATGTACACTGATATTATTACGTTCCCAACTACGAAGGAAAACAGAATACCGGATATTTTTTTATTATAATTAATGTTAAATTCTTTCATGTATGTACCTACGTTATTAAATTGCAGTATTTTTTAGTACATTATATGATTTATTTTGATGTATTTTTTTCTTCTTATAAATTCCACACATATTATTGCCAAGACGCCAAGTGCGTGTCATAGTATGACGTTTAGGATTCCGTAGCAAACACATTAGGGAGCACAGAAAAATAACATTAAGATAGGGATAAGGAGGCAGAAAAATAGCCATATTAATATTAGAGGTACTTATGGGTTCCCTGACCATCCTATCACAGCTGTGACTTGAAGGGGTAATCCAGGGAACGGAAATATTTCCGATGGTGATGTGAATACCCCTGTTGAATATTGTGAACCGTATTGTAACAGGCAGATTGAAGCTTACGAATTAATATTTAAAAAATAAAGTTTTATGTAGGTATGATATATTTTTTAATAATGTAGGCAATTGGGCATTTAACATAGGATTTGGTACCTCCATGGATTGTAGGCATCGTTTTTTAGGGTCCCCCGCACCGTAACTAAGTCTACGTGGGTCATCTTTATAAATAATTATTTATACCTTTATATATATATATATATATATATATACGTATCCATTATATATATATATATGTCGGAGAACCACTATTCCCATCGACATCGTCATTAGTGGTTGCGGGCCTAGTGGGCGTCATCAGGGTAGAATGCGAGCACAAAACACAATGATCACAGTTTCACACAATTTTAATTTAGATTTAAGCTTACTTCACTTTACACTTGTGATTTTACAATAATTTATTTGAAAAATTAAGTTAAGACCGAGCAGCGGGTTCAGGGCACCGATCTTACTTTAACCAACGATACTTCTTATTCGAACGCTTGAAACGATCCAACTCGATCGGTTGCTGTCACCAGAATCTGCCGCTAAAAGTGCCGGCCTCTCTAAAGTCAAGATGGCGCCTCGACCCCACTCGAGGCACGTGCTCTGCTCTGATTGGTCGATATTTGAACAACAATATTCATAACTTTTAATACATTGGTAAGGTCTTTAAGTTTTGAAAACGTAAGAAATCAAATTAAATTAAATTATGAATTTTAAAAGTAATTAAAATGTAAACAAATAACATTACGAGAAAAGCAAGTAAACAACAATCAACCCGATTCATAGCTTCCTCCGACATATATATATATATATTTATATATATATATATGTATATACTTATAAGTATATATATTTTTAAATCGGACGATCGAACGGACAGACGATATATATATATATATATATATATATATATATAATGGATACGTGATCCGCTTACCAAAATAAAATGATCTAAATTATGATAAAATGTAGGTTTTTTTTTTTTTTTATTATTTAAGTGTAAGTGTATAATTAATTATACAAGGATTAAAAATATTTATACTTATAAGTAATAACTATATTATTAATAAATAAAAAAACATTTTATCATAGTTTAGATCATTTTATTTTGATAAGCGGGTCACGTATCCATTATCATGGCTGATACCTAAAAAAATATAAATATAAGGGTAGCTGTATATTTAAGTCCCTTGCACTTGTCAAGACTTAATTCTAGAGGGGTAGGGGGGGTGGCATATCCACGACGGACCTAGACAATAATTACATGAATAATGAAAGATATTTTATCTATTGTTGGTTGCTCCGAGGTCCGTGCTTTACAAAAGGAATGTACAATATACCTACTGAGGATTTTTATTCTACTTATATCTAGCTCTTCGTCTATACTCTGAGCAGACCAAGTTAAGGATGATTTTATGATAGGTACCTACTTCTGCTGTTTATTACACGGCGCTTGATAAGAATGCATCAATATTGCGTGACCGAAGTGAGTCAAAAGACGAATTAGAGCGGATTTCACGTCGTTTGTAAATAATAGGTAAACCATAAGTCAACACACACGTGAGCGTAGCGAGCGCGAAGCTGTTAAGATTTTTTGTCATGAACAAATTACTCCTTTCAAGTTCAATGATGAAAATTGATATTTAGATACATAGTTCATTCATAATAAAAAAGTATGTTTCAACTCACTGTGTGTAGGTATGTTTGTTTCTTCTTCATGCCAAATGTCTGAACGGATTTTAATGAAACTTGGATTGGAGATAAGTAACTCATATGCCGGGACATAACGGGGATAACATTATAACAACATTATAGCATTTTTTTAATACCTACTCATCTTCGCCATTTTTCATCATTACGCTGTGGAACCGCGTGGCACAGCTATTACACAGCGACAATGATAAGATGAAGGGACGGGAAATAAGCGCACGGATTTTGAAGACTATAATTATGTTGAGCGCCGGCTCTCCACTCGCTTCAGTCATACTCTGACTTTGCGACTTGCGAGCTGTACGATACGACAATACAAACTTCTAATACATGTACATGTCCTCTTTTCGTCATGCAGTAATTAGATTCGACATCTCTATTTTCCGACAAATGTTTTACCTATGCATACTTTTAGCTAGGTATGCTTGATTGTGTTGTCTTGGTAATTATGATCGATTTGCAAGCGCTGGGCCCGTCCATTCCATTATCCCGTCGCTGATATTAGGTACATACAAACGTGTCGGTTTATTTACCGCCGTGTGAAACCGGGGCGGATCAGCTAGTAAGATAGGTATAGTAGGTAGTAGGTAGCTTAGTAGACACTTCGGGTGCGAAACCCTAAAAAAGCGTAATTTTATATTATTATGTACTTTTCTCTATGAGGTTAGGTACTTTACCTACATAATAAATTTAAATAACATAGGTACTACTATAGAGGTAGGAACTCTAGGCTCTACCCATGATACCTACCTACCTACCTTTACAGAAGTCTAGTCAATACCTACTACATATCCCTATTCCAATATACTTTGAATATACCTAATCAAAGCCTATTCCTTAACTTTTGAAATAAGTACCTATTCGAATAAGTATTTCAAAATTCTACCTATACTCATATCTCCCTCCTATAATATCATTGGGTGAAGGGCTGTACGAATTACATTTTAAAGTGCAATAAACAAAAGGTGGTGTTTCTTATGACCCATAAGTCAACATTTAAACATAGCAAAACAAAACGCCATCAAAATCACAAGGCACGAAAAAGACCAGTCGAAATCAACTTGCTGAAGTCCCTTTTACAGCATACAGCAGCTCTGCGCCGCATTAGAGCGACCAGAGCGAAGAAGTTGTGGCAGCAGCACGCAAAGGGTGTATAATAGCAAATCATACTTACGAATGAGAAAATCTTAACTGTAGAAAAGAAGTTCAAAGAAGCTTCTGAGAAGGTGCCATCATCAGGGAAAGAGGCCATCATCCGGCCACAGTCATAGTTGTATGGTGGGGTGTTGTTAGACAAGGTGGTCACAAAGCACCACGATGATCATATGGAGACTGTTGCTACCGAGCCAAACTTTATTTTACCAAAAGCTTTGAATATTCCAACTGGACCATTCCACACAAAGCGAGAACCATGGAATGTTGGTTAAAGGACAATTGACCCAATTTTATGGCCTTACATTAACATTAGCCCTCCGATAGTGTCAACCTCCACCTATTGAACTACAGACTATGGGAAGATTTAGATGTGAAAGCCTGCTTTGAAGATTTAGATATTGTGGCAGCAGTGGCTTCAATACCTGTGAAAATAAAGCATGTGGCAATGAACCAGTGGCCAGATCAATCGAAGAAGTGTGTCAAAGCACTAGCACTAATAATTTGTGTTGTATCTAATTATATCAATATGGAATGTATTTTCGTTCTTTCTCTTTCTTCCAAATTTTTATAAGCGGTTCCATTGGCAGAACATTGAAGAACGGTCACACCTTAGAGTACCTACCCCATTTGTAATTATAGCTTTGCACAACCACCTCTAAGAAGAATATGGTGCGTTTGGGAACCAAACAAATCGGCCTTTATTATCTTGTTTTGGGGCCCGGAGCAAAACTGCTTGAACTGAATCGGTCCCTGCCCGTGGTCCACCTACACTGTTCACCTGGCTGTACCAGGGGCATTTTTTCTTTCCGTGGTCCACCTCAAGATAACTAGGTGTACCAGGGTCTTTTATTTCTTCTCATGGTCCACCTTAGTTCACCTGGCAGTACCAGGGGTAATATTTTCTTCCCGTGGATCACTTGTATTATGGATATACAGGCTGTGCCTAAATACTTAATTTTACATTTAGCTTCGGTCTCTTTTAATTACTTTCTTTAGGTCAAAGATAATATAATAATATACTAAGTACTTTAGGTAGAATTCAGTTACTATGTAGTAGACTAGTACAGGAAGATCACAGAACAAAAGATATGTTATATAATTTATGTCTTATTTTACATCAAATAACAAACAATGTTGAATGATCGAGTTGGATGGGTCCATGCCATACACCACAACTAGTGCCGTAAATAGGGCGTGACAGCAGTGCCCAGGCACAGGGCACTGGTCCTGAGGGGGCGCAAAAATTACCAGAGTAGGAACAAGTTTTGAATATTTTTTGCAAGGATGCAATTATAGGCTGCTCGCACCGGGCACATGAAAGGCTATTTACAGCACTGACCACAACACAGTTTGTTCTTAAAAGTAACCTAGCTGAACATGTCGTGCACTTGGCAATTTCTTATTCAATAATTGGTAATAACAATTGGTAATTGGTGGTATCAGTAAGCCAGTTCATAGTAGGTAATTTATATAAATAAAAACAAGTTTTATTAATAATACTTATGATTTTATTATTATTCATGTAAGAGACATAACTAAAACTATGAGTAACTGTCAGTCCAGGTAGGTAACAGAAGTTTTTAATATAAAAACGTTTTAAATGCTTATGTAAGTCATTACATTATTCAGTGAGATACATCAGCTTTGTCGGCAGTTGTGAACCTCCCTAGGTATCAGAATTGTTGTTTGTTTTCTCCTTTACCTGGGCTGAGCACCGGCATCATAAATAAAACAATAAAGAAGCATTTATGCGGTGGAGGTACACAAATAAGCAAATATTTTACTCCTGATCTCCTTTAATCATGATGATGGAGGACTCCATAGGTTATAATTTCTCCGGAACATTTCTATGATAGCCTGCGATTTTCCGATCCACTCATAAGCCACATATTGAATCAGCAACACCATCATCCTAAAATTCAACTCAATAAATCTACAAAATTATAGAAAATCAAACAAAAGCAAAACAAATTAAGGCAAGGACGAGACAAATGCTGCGTTCCGTAATGCGCTAAAAGTGATAATATCACGAATCCGACCAAAGTCAGAAGTATTACTCAACCAAATCAAAGCCCTTATATTTTGTGACTATTAAATTTGGTCGGATTCGCGATATTATCACTTTTAGCGCATTACGGAACGCAGCAAAAGGATCGACACAGTGTTGCCTTCTCGGCTACTATAAAATATGCTAAGCTGGTAGTCATTAAACAATTGCTTAGGCTAAGCTGAACTACTATAAAATATGCTAAGCTGCTTAGGATATTTTGATTAGCTGATAGGCGCCAGGCCGAGCAGTGTAGACAAGGGCGTGCACTCACCATCATCATCATCTTCATCATATATCGTAATGAATCGGTTTTTTTTAATGTCACACCCAAGTGGGTATATACAATTTAAAACAGAGTTTGATATTGATATTATTTTAGTAGGGTTAGTATGAGATATCTATTAAAAATTTGTTAGTATATTATAGTAGTTAGTAGTTATAGTTGTTTTTATTTGTTATTATAATGTATCTGTATAAAAACCGCCTATAGCGCTAAAATCCTCCTCCAGCTGTTTACATTCTTGCCTGTTTCTGGCAGTTTTAGTCCAAAGTTTTCCCGCGATTTGTATGATGTCTTTATTCCATCTATGGATTGGTCTGCCTCTCTTGCGTTTTTTATCTCTAGGGGTTAGTTGATATCTGTGCCCATCTATTTCCGTCTAGCCTGTGTATGTGGCCAGCCCACTTCCATTTTAGTTTTTAAATTTCTTTCATGACATCTTTGCCTTTTGTTTTCTTTCTAATGTGTGCGATTTAAATTCGGTATTTTAGTTTCACGTTTATATAACTCCTCTCTATTCCTCTCTGAAATATTCTCAGCTTTTCTATTTGTTTTTTGGTCAAATTTCAAGTTATCTTATACGACTTTATAATGTTTTTCGACTATATCTTAATCGTGGTAATGGCAATTTGGATGGAGATAGCTTATTTCTCGGAACTACAAATTTTACAAGTTATTTTGTGTCGTCATCATCATCATTATCATCACGCGGGTGAAACTACGGAGAGCAGCTAGTATTGTAACAATTATATATTGAACGCAGACATTTTATAAATATGTAATTAACTTACATAAGTCAAATTCAATGCAATTTACAATTTTAATATTAAAATAAGGTACCGGACTTGAACATTGTAAAAACTTCTTAAAATTAAATTAAATCTATTTAGATGTATAATTTAACGGATATTGTTTGTAGTATCTTATAACAGTCTATCTTATCTCGTATCAGTATCTTATCCAGATTCGTCCATACAAACAAAGATAGCTAATTTTAGCAAATAACATTCTGAACTGGCAATCCTGTTGGTTAAGTCCAGTCGACTCAGACTTACGATTTTGACTTTGACTACTGACAGTGACATTGACATCTATGTTTTTTCACATTTTTCCTCCTAGGAGAATTATGGCGTCGCACTTTGTGCATTTACCAGTGTCAAGTATTTTTAAATAACAAGTTTTTGATGATTTTCAAGCAAGTCAAGTTAGTCACAGCCAAGTCCAGGCATGCCCTAGTAAAGTCGTAGAAACTTTACTACAAGCTTCTTCGGAGGTTTGGAAACAACACGTAAAGACAGGTTTCACTACATTATATCACTTGCCTACACTCTTGCGCGTAAATCACAGCATAATTAATAAAACACCACCATGAATACGCTAAAACACAAGTTTAGGAAAATAATACAACGTAGCGACATGGTTTTTTCGCGTTCCTGCCAAAACTCTCATCTATCTTATTAAAGGAACCTATTCACGCTCATCATATCATCAGAATATCGATGAATTTTCAGTCCTCACAATGGCAATACTGAACCTTAGAGACCGAATGATTTTATTATCTGTGGTGCTGAATGAACAAAGAATGAACGATTGAACGAATGATTGAACGAACGTTACTGCCTGAAAATAGGATCGGCCAAAAAAAACAATTGTGTCATGTCTCATGTCAGTCATTGTCATGTTTCGTAAATATTTACGTTTTAATCCCTGGTTTTACTTCATTCATTTTTACTTTTACGTTGGTAAACGCTTTAATTAATTAAAGAAACTTAGAATGTACCTCCCTCTTCACAATGCGACTGAAAGAAGTTATATTGTTAGAATCCCGGCAAAGTTGTGTTTTCTCACTGTATCCGTACCTCTATTTGCGTTCACAACATGTGTCCTTATAACTATGTACAAAGACTTTGAAAGCGCCAATAATACACATTGCAAAGTTCCTAATATATTTCCGTCCATATCTGCTTCTATCGGTAACTATGAGCCTCAAAGTACGATTTGGAAAACGGCAATATATCTTCACTCTCCTTTAAGATTTTTCATACTTTATCTTCGATGGAAAAACTACAGAAAAGTAATAAGAGAGGAATTAGATTGCATAGTGAATCTAGCAGTATTCTTTAATGTAATAGAAAACCTATCTCTATTAGGATTAACTTACTGGACATCATCAGATAACTATCGTAAGTCACCAAGATTATATAAAGAGTTTTAAATTGTTGTTACTGCTTGGAATGTATAAATGCCGCTTTGTTCACAGCTATGCATGAAAAATGTTTTAAAACATTTATTGGGACTTCCGTTTTCTACATGCTCTTATCATGTCTGATGCTCACAAAATACCGCAGAAGACCTCCAGTAACACACAAAGAAAAATTATCAGTGAAATTAAAATGGCGATCATTTATAGTCAATGTCATATCATTTGCTTTAGCAGCATATTTTTTCTTGAGACACAACAGCCTATGTGAACCTTATGGTAAGTTAAATGTGTATAATGTAACTTGCCCCATCCAACATTTAGTCTATAATATTATCATTTGGTTTAATACTACTAGACTTTTATCTTATATTTATTGCCTAGAAGGTACCTATTTACTTAACCAGGGTAACACATGTAGCACATTGCCACATATGGTTTTGATTTACTTAATTACAACTTGGGAGGAAGTGGCATTGAACAGTATGTGAGACAATCATGCAAGATGCGTTCGTCTCGTATACAAATGCATACAAAGAGATATGGCAAATATTCTGTAAAGGATACTAATAAGCATCTAATTTCCTTTTCAGTTTATTCAGTATTTGGATTTTTCGAATACATAGTGGTCATAAGCAACATTGCATTCCATATGACTACAGTTTATGATCTTCAATTAAACTTCATTTATGTTAGTAAGCATGGAATAAGAACAGAGTGAATAATTCATATTTCAAGTGAAAAGGAACTACTAATAAACTTTCTGTGATTATGGTAAAATTAAGTTTGGAGAACTGCAATAATTGGTATGTTATTAGCTTAGTAAACGCCAAATATTATTATAAGTATACTTTTTTCAGTGAGAAAGTTTTTATTTTTCTTCCTATAAATTAGCTTACACTTAAAATATGGCATAGAGCCAATAGCTCTTAATTTAATTAACAAACACAATGATATTGCTAATGACTAACCTAGCACCTTTTATTATAATATATAGACTAAATAAAATAGAATTTGTTTTTACACATAAAATAACAATAAAAATGCAGTTCTATGATTATTTACAAGATCTTTACCGTGATTATGTTGTTTTGCCGTAAATTACCATAGTTTGAAACAGTGAAAAACAATGCATCTCTGTATATAGGAAATACAAACGTTGCACAAAAGTGATTCCCAAAAAAATAAATTTAGTTTGTACAATAGACTAGCTCCCCGAGTTTCAATAGCATCTGAATATTATGCTTAAAAATACATTAAAAAGTTTTTATGGTAACTAGTTATAAAATAGTAATAATAATACCGGCAGCTTGACCCCTGCCCTGCTGCTGGTGGCACTCGAAACTCGATAAATGCGTGAATAATAATAATAATAGCCAAACTATCTTTTGATGATAAGAGATGAAACTTAAGGACCTCACCTCACTACATTGGCTCTCACTCATTACACTGAGACATTCAATGATATATTGCAAGGTGATACAAGTACTATTTTTAAAGAAATAGAAGTGGGTCTATTACCCCGTCCGAAGTGAAAAAGTGGGTAGTTAGAAAAAACTAGTTATTTAATTTGTATCATTAACCATAGAAGCTTATCGCTTCTGTGGTTTGCACCCCTTCATTTTTATAACTCGATATACATTGTGTGACAAAAAGTTTGAACAATAAATACTTAAGGGTATTTATGTATACATAGCTGTTCCATACAAAAAAATCATTAACCTTGGACAAAATTTATGGAACAGCAAAGATTATTTCCCGATTTCAGGTTTGGCCCCATAGTAAAGGTTGTTCATAATGAGTCATGAAGGGTAGGTATGAGACATACATACCCTTCAGTAGTGGAGCGGGGGACTTGTTGTAACAGGGGTAAGTAGTAACAGCTTAATTACTCGGCAGGTTTCGAATATTTTGTTCTGTAACCATTGAAACTGAGGCGCGGGAGAGTGCAGTGAGTGGTTTTCCTTGAAATATAAATGTATATCTAAGAAAGAATAATATATGTCGCTTACATAGTGTTCAATGTATGCTTGAGCGCTTGTGTCTTATCGTAGTTCAAGTCGTTCAAAAAGTCGGCGCACTGCATAGCGTGTGCCGAGTTTTGACGCGGACATTTTTTTTGTACGTTTGTGACTTTATATAGATATTAGCACAATGAATATCCTACATTTTATTTTTGTATGGAAAAGGTTCACACATAATCATTGGTTGAAAAACTATGTCTCTCACATTGCCTATTGGCTCTTTATAATAATTTTATACATTATAGTATAATATATTGAAATTATGACTAAATATATCACTTTTAGATGATAACAGCTATACTTTTAGTAAGTTTAGTTAATTCATCTAAAATAGAATAAGCTTTATTAGCATTCTGCCACAATTAATGAAAACAATAGCGCACTGTAAATAGTCAGGCGGAAATCGGCCCATTTGGAGAAATCTCGTAGCCATCTCTTCTATATACTTACAACCGGTATGGATGTGTTCCTTGTTGTCTCCACAACACGAAATGGTTGATTGTAATTCGCGAAAATGGGGCCAGTGAAAGCTATGACGTCACAAAGATGGCGACAAAATAAGCAGTTTTTTTACGATTTCTCGAGTTCTATTTCACCAAATAGGGCGTGTGGGGTGTGGCGTTAGTTTAGTACATAGTTATAAATATATTCGAAGAAAACTGTTTTTCTGACCCTATACTTTTACATATTTATCAGTTTAACTCAATAATGTGCAACTGTAGCAATATTAATTTTACACTATGAAAGATAGCACATTTCATTCGCTTTTCAAAACTGTAATCCGAATTGCCATAAAATAATAATCAAAGAAGCTATGACCGATTCTATTGTGCGAGAACCACGCTACGCTCGACTGCCGCTTCTACTGTTGACATAGTCAATTTGGTTTTGGAAGGTACTTATGGGTGTCATTTGAAAGCTTATTTCGTGTACTACAACTGCTTGTATGACATCTATTATGTAAGTGTAGTAGTTCTAAAATATATATATATATATGTAAATGTTTTTTTTACCTTATTACTTTGCATATTTACCAGTTTAACTCAATAATTAGCAACTGAAGATAAATATGTCAACTTATAGGGTCAGAAAAACAGTTTTCTTCGAATATATTTATAACTACTACACTTACGCTATAACTTATACAAAATCAATTTTAGCACATAAAAACCTTTCAAATGACACCCCACACGCCCCATTTGGTGAAATAGAACTCGAGAAATCGTAAAAAAAACTGCATATTTTGTCGCCATCTTTGTGACGTCATAACTACCACTGGCCCCATTTTCGCGAATTACAACCGACCATTTCGTGTTGTGGAGACTACAAGGAACACATACATACCGGTTGTAAGTATATAGAAGGGATGGCTACGAAAACCGAGAAGGAGACGACTTTTTCAACATTTGCCTACAGACTAAAAGGTATGGAACCACCGAAATTGAACAATACCACGTCCTAGATTGCACTAGCAGTTTTTATAATATGCTTACTCTTATAAACTATTAAATAAATCAATGCTAAAATTTAATGACTGTGGGGTGTGACTTGCTCAATCATGGACTGCCCCAAAATTGTTGCCAATATCATAAAACTTATTTCTGTATAGGGTCGTTATTGATTTTAACACTTAGGTAAAGGGGTCAGATCTAATCATTTAAATGTCTGTTTTCAAAGTAAAGTTGGAAAACTTTACTGCCGCAACTGCTTACTGCTTTTATGCCGAGTTTTATTATGATGTAGCTTTTTAACTTTTTGGGCTCTTACTCGAACTGTTAAGATTTTTGTCCCAATTGGAACTGCTCTCCCATTTTATCAGCGATCATTTTGGCTATAGCCAATGAAGAAGTGGCACCGGGGGATGGTGCATTCCTGCAGTGCAGCACTCTACTTCCAATAGCCCCAGCACCAGGCTTAGAGTCAAATACAAAATCTTCAATAAGAGTACCTGGAAAATGATATAAGGTTATAGTTAATTGGGTGGAAACGAGTGGACTGTCATGCTGATATCCTAAGTACAAAAACAAAAAAATAGCAAAATTTTATTAGTACTTTGAATTTTAGTATAACAATATGATCTGCAGGGCTAACATGCGCACCGCGAGAAAATTTTGTCGTGTCTTTATGTCGTGCGAAAACGAGACAAACTTATACAGATTCGTAGCCTTGTCCTGTTTTGTAGAATCGAGAAAAATTTCTCGCGGTGCGCATGTTAGGCCTGCTGATGTGGTTTTGACACATTAAACGTGAGTAATCCTATTGCCTAAACTTGCCTATGTAGGTACATGCTGACATGTGCGTGCGCGAAGGATACGAGAATATATGACTAAATAATTGTTGCTAGGATAGCCATCACAGCGAGGATATGGAGCTCTATGCTGGGAGTATGTGTTTCCTCAAAGGTGACATAATATGAGTATCTACAAATCCAAAGTCAACAGGTTCCTTTCAGGTAAATATGCTCTACTTAGACCACATCACTGCTTAGCACCATCTGCAGTTTCATCTGCATCTGCAGTACCATCAGGTAGCATCAAATTGAAAAAGTCATACAAATACTAACCCTACTTAACATGTAAGTAGGTATACTCAGTTTATCTTTTACACGCATTGAGCTTGACTGATTGATAGAGTAAAGTAGGTACTTACTTCATTTAATTTATCTATGGCTGCTATCCTGTTTGTGACACATAATCCTACGACATACTCGTGTCCTTACAGGCTGGTGCAGAAGTTGTGCTGGTATCATTGAGCTAATATCTATAGTCACAATCGTGCAAAATAAATGTCCGCGCCAAAACTCAGCACACGCTATGCAGTGCGCCGACTTTTTGACCGACTTGAACTACGATAAGACACTAGCGCTCAAGCATACATTGAACACTATACAAGCGACATAACGTCTAAATTAGAACAATTATGAACTATATAATGCACATATAGGTATGTACAACGGCAGTCGGACGTTTTTTTACTGTTTTAACTTAGAGATTGTAACTCTTTAGATATTAGCTCAATGTTTACATGGTAATAAAACAATATGTTTAACTTTTTCTCTTGAAATTAATTCCAAACAAAGTACTAAAGTAAAGCAGAATCCAAAAATCTGCGTTTAATGATTAGTAGGGGATTTTGTCTCAGCATGTAACATTATGACTTTGGGATTTTCTTTTTTATCACAGGTGTCACAGTGTTACACTGAACTTCCAAAACCTACATTTAATGCTGTTCCTCGAAAGGATTTTTTTTCCTAACTAGTCATATTGTACCCATTTGGCGTTACTTATTGGGAGTTCATAGTCATTATAGGTATTTACCATCTTTTGCCATAGCCTGAGCCCGAACTCCTGCTGGTCCTCTCTCACAGTCTGCATTAGTCAAATCCTGAATGTACTTTTGCAACTGCATTACTTGGAGTGGCATGATGACAGATCGTATCATTTCCTTCATGCCAAAACCAGCATATTGAGATGCCAGCTTACGAAAACCAGAAAATTTTACTATATCTTTTAATTCTGTAAAATTACGATCACTCCATCTGAAAATACAAATTAATTTATCTAATATGAAGGCATTTTTTGCTAATACTTCAAACTACGACTATTTAATAATAAATCTAGCTAAAAGATCAAGACTTTAACAGCCTTACTTAAAAACGCCGCTCAAACTTAATCACTGCTTAAGATGCTCTGTCAACTTCTCTCTGACGTGAAGTGTCACATGCAAGAACAAGACAGAAGTTTGAGCAGTGACCAAGTTTGAGTTTGGCGTTTTTAAGTAAGGCCGTAAGTCTTAAGACCTCTCAACTTGGTCTATGGTGTAAAAGTTGGGAGTGTCAGCTATCCGATGACAATATCGGAAATAGAATAGAACAGATAATGCAGGTGACCTTCACCGTAATGTGGAATGCATACCTAGTCAGAAAAGGATAGACAATAAACTAACATGAAACAATGAATGCATTGTAAAAACCACAGTATAATAAAAGGTAAAAACCCATAAGGAAAAGTTTCTATTAAGCAGAGGTTTCAGCGGTGCTGTAATTAGGAAATGCTGTGAACTTGTATATTAATTATTACTTCATGGAAGATCTCATATACTAGATTAATGGAATATAAACTACTTATGTAGAAACTAATAGAGTCATGTGTTTACACACACTATATTACCGAAGATAATATAATACAATACTTATTAGTAATATTACAGAACATTTTTAGAGAAAGTATCATAGAACAAAGATAAAACCAATAGATCAATGATATTAAATATTATTATCATCCAAATTCATTGTCATTCATTTTAATATCAGTGAGCATTTTCAACAATCACTCCATAATTCAGTTAAATCATAATTACATCATAATATATTAAAATAGTAAAATAGACATGCTGAAACTAAGGTTACTTCTTATCTTTGGTATATATTGTATCAACTTTGTTTATTTATGATAATATCAAACTGAGAAATAGATAACCTTGAATAAACTTAACCCAACATCTACAATTTTCCACCCACTGTTGAGTATAGAAGTTCTATCGGTATCTATCTGAAGCTAACATAACATTTACAGCTGGAAAATAATTTTAGAAAATAAATGATTTGATACTCATAATAGTCAGCCAGAACACATTCATTGGACGAAGGCCTCCCCTTAATAGGGAAGTGTTGCCATAGTCCCCATCCTTAGCCACCTTGCCTTGGTCACCATCAACAGAGGGCACAGAATAAATAATATTACTACGTACAGAAAGGTCACTCCGCAATGGAATTGAAATAAATAAGGACTCTATCTACTAGGCAATAAAGTAGCAATTCAACTCGCACAACGCTGGATACCACTCGCTATAATCACCTGGATATACAGCTCTCTTTCTATCACTTAGTTACGTGCGACGAGGCTAGCGTACGGGCGGCCACTGACCTCAGCATTGCAATGACCTCTCGGCCGAACATACCTAAACTGCGGAGTGACACCCCCCCTGCCGAGTGGACACTGCTGTTTGTCCTCCTGTGGTTCTGGATACAGTTTTAGGACATACAGGTCCTAAAATGCTAGACTAGACTGGACTAGATACTCACTTGTAACCTTCTTTACAGAATGCTAAAATTGCGTTTGGTCCCAGAATGACACGGCCATCAATAGTAGGAGTAGCATGGACACCCAAAAAAGGAAATCTTGGATCTGGCACCGGGTATATGTTTGTTTTAACCAAATTGCTCTTTTTTGGGACCAAATACAAGTATTCTCCTCTAAATGGTATGATCTTAGGCTCTTCTGGGCACCCTGTTAACACAGCCACGGTATCAGAGTGCAAGCCGCAGCAAGTCAGGACATATTTTGCTTTAATTGTATTGTTTTTCTTATCTGTTATAAGAACAGGATAATCAGCACTGTCGTTATCAGTGAACTTCTTCACCTCAAAATTAAGGTATGCTTTCCCATTCTGCTGGACAAAATCTTTTACATAGGCATTGGTGACTTCACCCCAGCTTACAATGCCAGTGTTTGGAGACCAAAGGGCCTGCACTCCCTTACATTTTGGTTCCAGTTCTCGCATCTCTTTGGCATCCATTAGCATTAAATCTTTTACACCATTTTTCATGCCTCTATCATACAAATCTAGTAGTCTTGGCACCTCAGATCTAGCTGTAGCTACTATCAATTTACCACATCTGGAGTACTTGATACCTTTTAGGTCACAAAATTTGTAAGTAAGATCAAGACCTTGAACACATAGTTTGGCTTTTAAAGAACCAGGTTTATAATATATGCCAGCATGTATTACTCCACTGTTATTCCCACTTTGATGAGCTGCAAATGAATCCTCTTTTTCCAACAGAGCTATTTTCAATGAAGGGTGCCTCATTATAAGTTCTCTTGCAGAAGCAGATCCGACGATGCCACCTCCAATAACTACTATGTCGAAGCATTCTGGAGTTTTATCACTTTTATATCTAAAATAGAGTTTAAAAAGAAATTAATGGTATCCAAGTGGTTGGTCTTAATTTATAGTTATGTAAAAAGGTCAAATCTTTTTGTAACAACTGGGCCAATAAAGCCTTAAACTGTGAAGAGTGGAAGGAGTATAAAGAGGCATTTGTCTACCAGCAGGAAAGTATAGGCTATTATTATATAAAAAGTGAAATTTGCTCCATTTAACACATTTTACTATAAACTAGCAGCACCCCTAAATTTCCATTTAGTATTTCTTAATATAAAAAGTAGCGTCCAGTTAACTTAAAAAACTACCAAATTTCATCCAAATCCATTATTCGGCTAATAAGTTACCACACAACAATCTTATTCGTAATATGAAATTGTGTGTAAATTATTACTTACCTTCGACTGTGATTCCTTGACACTGATGATGCACATGATATTGACCGTATCAGCACATTTGGAATTATAATTGACTTGCTAATGATAGTCATACTCAAGTTTTTATTAAATGCTTTCTGGTGATGTAATGTCGTATATACGTACTCTCTTCAAGCATAAAGCATGTTTGATTTTTTTACGGTAAGTAGTATAGTACTGATGGCACACCGCTTCTCGTAATGTTATATTATTAAAATAAAAGTTTCACGGCTTCACGTTTGCTTAATATTTATACCAACTATACATGCCAACTACAGATTTAATTGAGTACTTTAATCTATGTCGTTTATAACAGTAGAGTAAAAAGTATAAAGTAGTAAAAATACCTATTTATATTACATATGTTTCACCACAATACAATTTTATTATGTACTTTACCAAGTTGTAAGGTAATAAAATCAGAGGGTACTAAGTACAATCAAATCAAATGGCCAAACTGAACAGTAGGTGCTGGTGCATACTGGTTTTCTTCAGACCAATAAAGTATTAAACAAATAAACCCGCCACTAACTAATAAATACTAGATGGAAAAGTGAAAAAGGCCAAATATTATGATATGTATGAATGTTTTTTGTTTTTAATAGTTCCTGGCCATGGATACTAGTCTTTCAGCCGAATCATATATTAAGTATATACTTAATCTATGGCCGAATACATATTTCTTCATCGATCCTTCTTTCTGCAGTTAAATGAATCGTAGTCACATTCCAAGTCACAGTCACACACTGTAAGTCACAGTCAAGTCCAATCATGCCCTAGTAAAGTCGTGGCAACCTTACTACAAGCTTCTTCGGAGTTTTGGAAACAACACGAAAAGACACGTTTCACTTTATTATATCACTTGCCCACACTCTTGCTCGTAAATCAGCACTTAATGAATATAACGCCACCATTTTTATGCATTAAGACTCGAAAAAACACAAGTTTTGGAAAATAATACAATGCAGCGACATGATTTTCTCGCGTTCCCGCCAAAAACTCCCATATATGTATGTACGAATGTTTATTAAACATATTTTTTTTTGCTATGTTTCACCGGCCTGGATTCTGCCAGGCCTGTTTTCCTAATTCCCCGAATATTAGGTGAAATTCCCCAAAAAAATAAACCCAATTCCCCACAATTTCCCCACATACTAAAAAAATACAAAAATGTGAAATTTAAGCAGTTTATATTGATAAATACTCAGGCTTTTGTGCCATACAGTGATCTTGAATGAAAAACTGCAAATTCAGTAGATTTGTGTTTTTTCTTTAAATTTAAGTAGGTACCTATTTTCAAAATCGGTAGAATAAAATTCGGTAAATCACTGGCTAACTGACCATACTTTTATTTTTTTTTTGTTTTTTTCACACGTGTCCGGATTCCCCGCAATTTGGAGAATTCCCCACAAATTGGTAACGCTGGATGTCAATGAGAATGAGACATAGGGGCCTTATTTTTGAATCGTACGCAAAGTTGCGCATGCGAAAGGAGCCGACTTTCAAATGATATTGAACCTTATTCCAATCAGAATCGTTCGAAGGTTAGCTTCTTTCGCATGCGCTACGCTTGCGTACGATTACAAAATAAGGCCCCAGAGGAATTAACTAGAGACAGAGAGATCATCTTTAGAATTTGCACAATGCACAAACGTGCTGTGGGCACAGAACAAAGGAAAAATAAATAAAAGACAGAGATCCATAGAGTAATATGGTTAAGCCAAAATATATCATGAAATCACAGTTAGTCCCACGAAATTAGTCATAGTCGAGTCCAAAGTCATGCCCTAGTAAATTTGTGGCGACTTTACTATGAGCTTCTACGGAGTTTTGAAAACAACACGATAATACCACATTATATCACTTGTCCACAATCATGCACGTCATTTGGCACCTATTGAATAAAACGCCAATACAAGTTTTGGAAAATAATACAATGCGGTGATACATGAAATGTGTATTTGCGAGGCCGGTGAAAAAAAAATGTGTTCTTTTGGTGGTTTTGGCGGGAACGTGATGAAATTATGTGGTAAATTTTTAAGGCTTTAGATGACGGTTCTAAACCAATTAAAATATTGCTGTCACTTTTTAAGGAGAGCCATACTTTCGTTCGTGTAGTTTTAAACCTTCAAAATCGACCACAATGTCGCCGCATTGTATTATTTGTGTAAACTTGTGTAATGTCGAGTGACACAATGTTTATAAAACATGGCGTTTGCCGATTTATGTGAATAAGTTAGTGTGGGCAAGTTACAGAGCAAGTCGAAAATGTGACTTATTCCACATGCATATCATGCATGTAGGACAGTGATAAAGTACCCAAAGAGAGCTAAATTAAAGAATACTATTAATACCACAGAGTAATAGAAGCAGAGATGTGATCAAAGGATTTTTTACATGTATGGGCGCGTGATCGTGCGGTAGGGTTAGCGGGAGGAGTGGCAAATTCCGCACATGGTGCTGCCATCTAGCAGAATTCAGGCAGAATTCAGAAGTTTTTTGAGAAGTGCTTTATCGACAAAATGGAGAACCACAGAGTAATAGATGCAGAGACGCGATCAAAGGATTTTTCTATAGAAGGACGCGTGATCGTGCGGAGAGGTGTAGGGCTCGCGGGAGGGGCGCTAGAGTCCGCACATGGAGCTACCATCTAGCGGAATTCAGAATAAGTTTTTGAGAAGTGCTTTATCGAAAAAAGTGGAGAACTCTTATAAACACCAGGTTTCTTACTCTCTCGTCAGATGTCGCTTTCGTAAATTCTAAAGACAAAGGTTTTAACTAGAACCACTAGTTTAAAAGCCGGAATAAACCAAAAACACATTATATAAAAATAATAAATTTAAGCAAGAATAGTTCATGTAATTTAAAAAGTGCTCTGAAACGTATTTTTTTATGGTTAACGTTAAATAAAGTGGCGCCATCTCTAGAACTAGTTAAAAACACCAAGAAACATTACATATTTTCTAAGACGAACCTTAGAAAATACAAATAAAATTACTTACGAATGAAATGAGACGCGCCATTCATGTCATCAGAATGTTTGCCGCGATAGTTTTTACATGAAGAAACACAGCAACTCATTTTATATTCACTTTTACTAAGTAAAAACACTAAAAGTCGTACGTGTGTTTTGTAAGCCCGAATGACTGTTACGCGAGGCGAACGCTAGCAGACTGACCAAATAAGTGTGACGTCACACAATCCGTCTACAAAATCCACAGGTTCGGCCGCAAGTTCCTCATCACAACTCCCTATCCTCCATGTGGAGAACTCTTATAAACGCTAGATTTACTACTAGTGGCGCCATCTCTGGAGCTAGTTAAAAACATCAAGAAACGTTACCTATTCCATAAACAAACAAAAAACTTATCAATGAAATGAAATGCCAATCATGTCATTGGAATGTTTGCCTGGATAATAAGTGCAAGAAAAAACGCATCCAATCATTTTCTTTTCACTTTTACTGCGCGTAACACTAAAAGTCGTACATCTGTTTTGAAAACCTGAATGACTGCTACGTGAGGCGGTCGCTCGCAGACTGATCAAATAAGTGTAACATCACACACTCTGTCCGCAAATGCTGTTCTACGGCCGTAAGTTCCTCATCGCAACTTCCTATTCTCCATGATTAATACTATATATACTCTAGCTAGACCCTCTCAAGACTTTTCCGTTCCCAACGAGTCACACCAAAACAGTCATAGTGTTCCTCCTTGGGATTTTTCTTCCCATCGAGTATAAAACTGTGATAACTGTGTGACTCGTTGGGAACGTAAAGACCTACGGCCTTACTTAAAAAAACTTTTCAACCGTTAGTCACTGCTTAAGATGCTATGCCATCTTCTCTCTGACGTGAAATTGCACGTGCTAGAAAAGGGCAGAGAAGTTTAAGCAGTGACTAAGAGAATTGAGATTATTTTAGGTAAGGCTGATAGTTTTTATATCGAGACAGTATGGCCTTACCAGCAGCCTAATCATGTAACTGTTCGGGATCGCGATTCGGATCGCGATTTGTCATTAATGTCACTTGTCACTGTCACAGCTTCACAGTATTACGGAGGGATTTCTCTCGCTATCGTTATCGAACGAATGCATTGATTTCCTTAATTAAGTTAAGCAAATCCGTCGGTCTTTTGGCGTTTCATCCTGCCCTGCAGGGTCAAATGAGTTTTGGCAGTGACAGTGACAAGTGTATATTTTTGACAACTTGTATCTGAATCGCAATCCCGAAAAGTTACATGATAGCCCCGCATCTTCAGCTTTCCTGTAGGGCGAAAGAACAAAAAAAAATGCAAATTACGTAAATATATGTCAGTGTCAAATCAATCAATCTGTCCAATCTGTCTGTCAATGTCAAACTAGTAGTCTTCGTCTTCGAGTTTGCGATTTTCATGAAAAAGAAAACACAAAAAACAAATTGAATAATCACAAGTTCTTTGGAATAATCAGTTCAATGTTTTGTTGTTTGGACTTAAAACCAAATAAGAATTCATTCGAAAGTATGTAATCATTACTTTTCATATAATTTGTTGTAACAAATCGAAATCTTATTTTAATTAATCTTAATCTTTATTTTTATTTTCAGCATTCTGATTTTTCAAGCGCCTGAGATAGGTACGACTATCTCTTAAGCAACGTATCAAACGTATCGTATTATTTACCATGGCCGGAGAGGAAGAGGATAACACCTGGTATGTAAATGTTTTTGATGTCCTTCTCATGACTGTGTCCCTTCACTACCTAACATTGCTGCAGATATAGCTACGATAGGTAGATAGCACAGTAGATAACAGTCCCCAACCCTAATGTTACACGATTCTGTCTCGGATATTCATGTACGTACATATTACATCAATTGGTTTTATATAGACGTAGGCATGTATTATTATGACAAAGTTTAAAGAAAAAATAATCATTGAACTTAAAATGATATTTCGTCCTACATAATGAATAATAACCCCTAAGTGTTGCGGGTTTGGACTGACGCCTAACCAAAGAAAGAGATAATTAATATTTGTACTTTGCTCCTTATTTGGCCTGCATGTCAATTAATAGTGTGATATTTGATTTTCAGGCTTATAGAGCTGGAGTCAGCCTTGCTAGATGGATGCTCTGCACATGACATCAATGTCCTAACTAAAGGAAAGAAAATTCCTGACAGCCTTCGACCTGATGTTTGGCTGGTATGTCTTAACTGCCAGGATGCTAGCAACCAGCTTCTTCTATTTGATGAGATATTTGATTTACCTAACCAAAATGATCTAAGAGATGATGTTAAAACATTTGTCAAACAACTTGGCAATGATGAGGATGACAAATTGGCTGTTATTTCTGACATCGAATCCATTATTACTTATTATTGTAAATCTAATTGTATCAATTATACTTCAAATAATGGCTGGATAGAGGTACTTCTGCCTCTTTTAAGCTTGAAGTTGCCCAGAGCCGATACATACAATCTGTTTGAAAGAATCCAAAAACTGTACATTCCCAAAGGCTGTGTTAAAAACGGAGTACCATTCCATATTCTGCGGCTAGTCCTGCAATACCATGATCCTGAACTTTGTTCCTTTTTGGACACAAAACGTATAACCCCAGAGCAGTATTGCATGCCGTGGCTCAGATCTCTCTTTGCAGGCACTTGCAATTTAGAAGTAGTCCTATTCATGTGGGATTTGTACTTCCAAAGATCTGATCCATTTTTTATATTTTTCCTCTGCTTGATTATGATAATTAATGCAAGAGAACAACTGCTACAAATGAAAAACGAAGATAAAGCGACCATAATAGAAACACTTAGTGGTATGCCAGCAGATCTCGAAGCTAACGATGTGTCAGACTTTTGTTCATTGGCACATTATTACTCATTGAAAACTCCATTGTCATTCCGGGAAGATGTACTAGAAGTACTATTTTCTGAAAGTGGTTTAGAAATTAACTCCAAACTCTACTCACAAGCTTTATGCCTCCCTGTAGCGGTTCATGAACTGATAGAGAGTGCAACAGTAGATGCAAATGATGACAATGTGAAATTCTTCTTGGTGGACTGTAGACCTTCTGAACAGTACAATGCCGGTCATTTGTCTACTGCCTTTCATCTTGACTGTAACTTGATGTTGCAAGAACCTGCAGCTTTCAATACTGCCGTACAAGGCCTGCTTAATGCTCAGAGACAAGCATTAGCTGCAGGTTCGTTAGCTGCTGGTGAACATCTTTGCTTTGTAGGCTCTGGCAGAACTGAGGAAGACAGCTATGCTCATATGGTAGTTGCATCTTTTCTAAAAAGGAACACAAAGCATGTATCCATGTTGGATGGTGGCTTCGTAGCCATACACGATTATTTTGGACCACATATGACTGACTGTTTGGAAGAGCATAATCCGACTACATGCTTAGTGTGTGCACCTAATAACAATAATTGTGGTGCTGAATTCTATCAAACCAAAGTAAGAGACAACATTCTAGCTAAACAATTATTTAGTAAACTGTCTTCTGCCATGAAAGCAAAGGGTCAGGAAGTGAAGGGGAAATTGATAGAATATATTGTTAATCCCAATGCCACAGCCAACACTGGGGAGTGGCATGTTTCTGCTACCGATAGGAAGGACTCTAGGTACCGGAATGTACCACCAGTATTCAGTATTAATGACGAAGATGATGACTCGAGATCAGATAGCACCAAAAAAGATTATATTGATCATGACTTGCTGGAAGAAATCGTAGATGTGAATTCCTTCATAAAGGAATCTAACATTGTTGACAGCTTTCAATGCCAAGAAGTGCTGTTGAATGGGTACATGCATGACTCGTACTTAGTTGTGACTGAAACACAATTGATAATTTTAAGAGACATTCCAAACAAGCGTGGAGCGGCCAAGATAATGTCTCGACGGCCGCTATCCACGAT
Organism: Erannis defoliaria; assembly: GCA_905404285.2. Classification (NCBI taxonomy): domain Eukaryota; kingdom Metazoa; phylum Arthropoda; class Insecta; order Lepidoptera; family Geometridae; genus Erannis; species Erannis defoliaria. Next base: position 9,873,528 of record FR990073.1, on the reverse strand, counting down.
TGTCAAGATTACTGCTAAAAAGAGGCACCCTGAACTAATAACTTTCAAATATGGAGTGCCGGATGGAGACAATTTGCTGATAAAGGACATGGATCGGTTTCTTATTCCCAATGCTTCCGTAGCAACAAAAGTAGTATCGAATCAAATAGTCAACCAATTAGATAGTAAATTTGAATAAACTAGACGAAATTGACTAAAGAACACAGAGTGCTTATTAACTGCATGTGAACGAATGATGCACAATGTCTTGAGAGAAAGGTAAGCAGGTTCAGCGGCAGCGGAAGTGGGGGGGGGGATCTAACGGGGTAAGGAAGGTACCTCTGTTTGCTATTATACGTCATGGAGTACCTCCGCGGTCCATGAGCAGGTTCGTAGTAGAGCATCGTTGATAGTTAATAACTTGGTACTGGTGTCAATTCTCTTGTAGTTTTCTTATATAAACTTAATTAGACAGATATAAGTTTTACCATCCTTTTATCTATCAATCGGAGTAACAGAGGCTATCCCTATAAATGCAATACGAAAATAGTGGCATTTAGCTATTCAAAGTAATAGCAACTGTGAGGTAAAAGATTAAGGCAAAAAATGCAAAGTATAAAGTGGGTGTCCGTCATGGCCCTAACGAAAGTCAAAAGTCAAAAGGCCGAATTGCAAGCAAACTACTTCACCGGAGAGTTTTGGTGGGCTGCAGTCGTGTGGATGGTGTAGAATTCTGTTTATTTGATCAGAGCTTTTCTCACATACAATTTTAGAGCACTCTCCCGATAATTATAACCTAGGTGTCTTCAAGTCGAGATTGAATCGGTTTCTAGGCAAGCGTGCTTCTTCGTAGACTGCATCTTCGTTAAACATCATACGAGTTGGCAGTCAAACGCAAGCCTATTAATAATAAAATAATAAAAATAGGTCTAATTATGTCAACTCCGTTTTCTAATCATACCTAATATAGGTTAAGAAAACGGAGTTTATTATTCAATACTTAGTGTGATATTCATAATTTCCTACTATTACTATAGGTTTGTATTACTGGTCATCGCCACTTATTCCATAATTATTTAAGCAATTAGCTATAATACTTGTGAACGCCTTGAACCTTGTTAAGTAATTAATACCATTATTATGTCTTAAATAACCATTAGTATTTAATTACTTAAGGCTTAATTATATGCGTCGGCGCAGCCAAGCGGCACGGCTGCTGCACTGTGAGATTACACAAGACCAATCCATACGCGGTGAATTATAGCTACAGGGGCTCTGGCGCATTCGCAGACGCAGCGCAGTCGCGCCACGGCCGTAGCCAGGGAGGGCAATGCCCCCCAATTAAAATACCAATGCCCTACCTTAAAAGATACCATCAGCTAATAATAAGCAAAGTACTATGAAACGCCCTACCTTTAAAAACAGCTGCCCTACTTTAAATTCAGGTCTAGCTACGGCCCTAAGTCGCGCGGCCGCGGATGTGTTAAAAAAAGGATATGTTGCATATAGCTGGTATAAGGTAACAAACTTAGTGCGGTGCATCTAGTAGTTCCACTAGGACTGAATCAGTTGTCTGCGAGTATCTATTGCAATGATGTATCTACTAATATTTCTTTGATCTGTAGTATCACCTGATTCTGAATGTTTAAAATCGCGCAGGACAGCAGAGCCTCGGCTACCTACCCTAATCCCCTCCAACACGGGACTCATAGAGTGTTAGACTGTTAGCGAAACACGAACGCTCCATGTTAACATGGCTCACCATTTTAAACCTTCAATTTAGCAAATATTGTCATCGACTGCACCAAGCTACTACTGCTCCACCTTAGGCCAGTAGGTTAAAGTTGGGCCTTTTATCGCTTGAGAACCCATTCTACACAAAAATAAAATCGGTCAAGTGTGAAAACTCGCGAAATAAAACAGCTTTTCGAATTCTTTTAATTACATCTTTTTTTATTTATTTATTGATTTATAGTTTACCTCGCACTTAATTCTACACAGTCGTTAAGTAGCTATTAGTTTTTTTAGTAATAACAAAGTTAATATAATAATAATTAGACAAATGTGCTGTCTACTTGTCTACTTATCTAAGAAATTGTACATTTTATCTCTATTATCAGCAACCACAAGGCTTTGGAAGAATATGCCTATTACCTATCCAAGATGCGGTTACATATATAATGGTACTTGGTCAACAGCAAAATCCATTATTATTATTAAGTATGTAAATAGTAAAATAGGCATACATAAATATTAGTTATTTTCTTAGATACATTTAAATTATTTACATAGTTTACTTACCTATTTAACTTTGTTATTGTTCATAGAATAATTTGGATTTACTTGCCTTTACGTACTTGGGTACTTTATACAATTTTAGAGAGACAGAGAGTATTATATTGTTTTCTATGTTGTGTTTAGTGTTTTATTCGCATACGAACTTTTTGTCATTGAGTCGGAAAAACTGCGGATGGAGTGGACGGTAAATAGTTGTTGAAACCAGATTGAAATTTTCTACACATACTTTAACTGCCCTCAGAAGCCCAAGAGCGGTATCTAAAGGGCAGTTAAAGTTAAAGCTAAAAGAAATCCGGGCCACCATAGGCAAGTCCGCGCCATCACAGTCAAAAAGCTGTTCATATGTAGAACTATTTGCAATAGTGTCGCCCCCTATTTTTTGTTCTTTTCGGTCAATTTATAAAATAAATGCCTGAAGTTGTTGGAAACCAGCTGTTGCTGATAGCCTCAGAAGACAAGAATAAAAGTCCTTTTCCTTTAGATTAACATTTTTATTCTTTTAGTCTGCGTGAGATTAGCGTCGGTATCAAAGATCTAGTATACTTATTATTATTCTTTGGTCGGTAATGTATGATCTAGATATAATTATTATATCTACCTGTGTATTTTTAAAATGCCTATCGTATGCTTACCAACCTATTCGTTTTATTTATTATAGTAAATTGGATGTTATTTTATAATAAAAATACTGAATGTTATTAAAGTATGTTTATTTTTTTGACGTTAATCACATCGTCTATAAAATCACACCTAGAACTTAGTGTTAAAAACTCTTTAGATCACACCCAAACGAACAGTGTACCAGCAGGGGTATACACAACTCAATCGGAAAGATTTCCGATCGGATCCACGGGCCTTATTTTTGAATCGTACGCAAAGTGAGCGAGCGGCGCCGACTGAAACGATATCGAACCTTAATTCCAAATAAAATCGTTCGAAAGTCGGCTCCGCTCGCATACGCTAACTCTTGCGTAAGATTCAAAAATAAGGCCCCACATTCTCCGTCTCTGTCATGCTGAATGTAGATGACTGGGACGGATAATGTGAATCCGAACGGAAACCTTTCCGATTAAATTGTGAATAACCCTGTCCACATTCTCCGTCTCAGTCATCCTGGCTGTAGATGACTGGGACGGATAATGTGAATCCGAATGAATACCAAGGGTATTCAATTCCGCGGCCGACTATGTTTAACACTGCTTTGTCACACTGGTGGCTGGACCTGTGTAGGTATTCTAAACCCAATCGGAAAGGTTTTTAATCTGAAACTACAGTATCTTTTATGGCAACACCCCTCTATAAAGGGGGGCCTTCGTCCAGCAGTGGACGTTTTATGGCTGACGACGAGTATCTGTTATCGAATAGGCTAGATGACAGGTTTTTTTTAATTGTCCTACTAAAATGTGGCCCATAAATATAGCTAATTAATGAAAAGAAAATTAAAATCTGATGAAAAATAAGCATTTTAACATCATGCTACACAGAGAGGCGAAACAGCAAATCGTGACGTCACTTCTCTGTACGCCATATTAATTCTATTCTGACAAGTAAGGCGTGACATAATTTTTTGTTTTGTGGGAAAGGGACATAGTTGTTATCAGAACATTAATAACCATAGGAATTTTTTTTCAATCCTCGTCAGCCATAATACGTCCACTGCTGGACGAAGGCCTCTCCCTTAGTAGAGGGGTGTTGCCATAATCCCCACGGTTGGCAGGCGGCTTAGGAATCGCAGAATGCTCACCACCGTTAGCCAAGAGGACGCTGCTGCCCGTCCTCCGGTGGGTCTGCACCCTTATCATGGACGTTCGTGATTCTGATTGCGAGCGTGCGCGAGCAGGAGGGCGCATGGCGCGAGTGGATTGGTACGAGCAGGATGGCATGCTATCGCAATCGGAATCGCGAACGTCCATGATAAGGGTGTCATCAATCAGGTTTCAATAAACATACTATATTTACCTACTTAAATTCTTCATGCAAGCTATTGGTTTCAACAATATAAACATCAGTCATCTACCCTATTGAATCCGATTCAATTAGGTTTAGAATCAATAGGCACCTTCTTTACCATAAGAGCACACGGGGCCTGTGCCCAGGGCCCTGCATCGTCAGGAATCAAGGGGCCCGAAGGACTGACAATTTCTCTCACATTTATTCTCATAACATTTTTGCCGGACACAGTAACAGTGAGCACCCGACTCGAAAATAAGACTTACTTTTGTTTTAAAATTTAAGTCAAAATTAAGTTGATTTTATATGACCAAATCAAGACAAAATCAAGTAAAACATTGCCTTTTTTCTTTTAGGAGTATACCTCTATAATTTCCATAAGATTTGACTTATTTGGGTTCTTCCTCGTGGTCAAACTAGTTAGTCTATCTGATTTGTCCAACAGAAAGAAAAAAAACCTTGCTAAGATCGATTTAACACAAAAATGTTAGTATAATTCGCTTTCTTTACTTTCCAATAGGGCCCCGAATTCTTGTGTGCCCAAGGGCCCCAGCATAGCTTAAGACAGCCTTGTCAATAGGGACATCAATGGACGATAACATTAAAAACTAAATAATTCACATACTTTAACACTGGCAGAATGCACAAAAGATAATACGCTTTTAAAAAAGAATGCACAAAAGCGAAAATTTTCTCGGGGTGCGCATGCTAGCCCTGCTGGACGACATCTTCATATTTTCCAGTTATTATTCCTGTAATTTTGATTTAATAACCAAAAAATAATAATTGTGTGATAGATTTTAAGATTCGATAAAAAAAAAAAAACTTCTGAACCGATTTCGACAATATTTAATATTACTTCGATAATATTTATATACACAGTATAGCCGTATTACCTACAAAACGAAATATATTTTTCAAAATGGGTCCACGAAATCGGTGAATATACAAAATATATATAGGTACATGCAGTCGAACTTCGAACCTCCTCCTTTTCTGAAGTCGGTTAAAAATAGAAAAGGCATGTTTCAGAACGGTGCAACCACAGTGTGAAATATCTCTTTTCGTGTAGTCTTCAAAACTCTGTTAAAGCAGCGACAATGATTTATGATGAATGGACGGGAAATAAGCGCACGGATTTTGAAGACTGACAAAAGACTGAGATTTTTTTTTAAGTAAGGCCGTATATATATATATAAAAAAGTATGTTTTTTAGGTACCAATAGAGGGAGGCAATAACGTACGACACAGATAATGTACGGCATGATATTGTACGGCATAATAATGCACAGCATGATAATTGGTGTACAATGTACTTGTACATCGAATATCATGCCGTACATTATCGGCTCGGCTCAATAATGCACTGATAACAGACTGATGTACAAGTACACGAATCCTTTATTTGTATAGCAGTTAGGTTCAGCACCCTTATCATGGACGTTCGCGATTCTAATTGCGATAGCATGCCATCCCACTCGTACGAACTTACTCGCGCCATGCGCCCTCCCGCTCGCGCACGCTCGCAATCAGAATCACGAACGTCCATGATAAGGGTCCAGATTATTTTTTTAAATATGTCAATTTGAGAAATGTACTTGGATTATTGGCTGTACAATATAGGGCCGTACTTAATAGACACGAGCCGATAATGGACGGCCAGTATTGTACGACATGCGGGCCTAGACAAGTGGCATTCGCTTCGGAGCGATTCCATATCGACAGTCGCTATCGCTTAAGCGATAACGAAGTTCGTTTGGTAGACAAAGTCACATAGGTTTCGCTAACGCCTTCTCTATTCGTTTGTTCGATAAACATTACATTTTGTCTCTGGACTTTCGTCGGCAAACGTCAAATTGCCATAGAATACTTGAGAGTTAGTATGAAATAATAGAATAAGCAGATTTTGGTTTCACCGGATCATTGTTTATGTTAGTTAATATAAACAATTCTTATTGCCATGATCTTGGCCTTGTACTAACCGACCTTGAAAAATGTATAAGTATTTATTGTTACCTATTACATAATATTGCAAATAATTTTAAATTATGTTTTTCTTTTAGCCGCTTTTTAAATGCAGTTTTTTGAGCCTAAAGTAGTTGCATCACATCACACTTCTAATATTTTAAATGCGAAAGTTTGTTGGTGTGTGTTTGATTCTTACTCTTTCATGCTGAAACGGCTGAATGGATTTGGATTACATTTTATATAGAAGTAGCTTATACTTTGGAAGAATACATAGGCTACTTTTTATCCCAACCACCGCGGGGTGCGGCTAGTTATAAATAATGCTTTATCGCGTCTTCTCAACGGTTTCCAATAAGTTCTCCACTGGCATTCACACATACCTACACATTTTATTTTAAACAAAAAACTCAAAATAAATCACAACATACCGCTCAAAACAGTGTTAAATCGCCATTTTGTTTCGTTTTCTACAGGGTCTCGGCATTCGCTAGGGTTTCTATCGAACGAATCGAAAACTAAGCGATAACGCTAGCCAAAAGTGTCACTTGTCTACGCATTTCTATGGAAGTTGTTATTCGGCGATGTCGATTCGTTTCATGGAATCGAAAGATGTTGACATTGTCTAGCAAGTTTTTATTCGTTAACGTAAGACCACGTGACGTTGCGATAGCTTATGCCAATCCCATACATTTGGGACTTTTCAATTAGCGTCATCGCTAATCGAATGTTACTTTGTCTAGGCCCGATGGATTGTACAGCATGATATTCGATGTAATGTACACCAATTATCATGCTGTGCATTATTATGCCGTACATTATCGTGTCGGCAAATATCATGTTGTACATTATAGACAGTAACACTGTAGACACCCCAGAATATTCACCCGTTGTGTGTATCGTATTTATGGTTGATTTATAGCTCAAAAATTGGTTTTTGATGACTTTAATTTAAAGGGCTTTATTTTGTCGAATTCTTTAAATTGAAGTATAGTTACTTGATTACCAAAGAATCATAAAAAATGACTTCATCATCATTCTTTAACCTATCATGTGATTCCTATAAACAAATTGTGTTTTCTGGTTTTACCAGGCTTCAAGAGGTAAAACATTCAAAACCTTCTTACCACTATATACTGGAACCTTTATTCCACAACCAGTAAAAAATACAAGTTTTTTCCCTGATAATGTGTGTGTGTTGTATTTTTATAAGAAACAGCCTAGCTATTTATGAAGATGCGAAAATGGTTAGATCAAAGCCCTCTTTAAGTTATACGAGTGAAAGCAGGCAGTCAAGTCTTGGGCCAGAATCAATACAAAGCTCAGCTCAGCAGTTCAGCTTACAAAGATGATAGCCTGAATGACTGCATAGTGCATACCTACCATACAAGTAGTTTAGTAAACTACCATCTAATGCCTGCCAGAGGCAAATACGATGGAGCTAGATACAACTATGGCGCCCCCAGTGGTGTAGCTAGGTGGTCTCACCAGCTAGTACTAGCTTTAGGTCTGAGCTTAGTCAAAAATGTTGAGCTGAATCTTAATTATTTGTGTGAGCAACAATGTTTTTTTCGGTTTTGTATTCTATGTCGTTAATTTTGTACAAACTACCTATTATTTGACCATTAATGTACAAAGCTTAGTACAGTAACAATGCACAAGTGCATTAAGAGCAAGACAAGCTTGTTTTGGTCAGATGCAAAAAAAATACTTGCCAAGAATTAATAGAATATAATAAAGAATGGAATAAAATTTTATTGTTCATAACTGCGCTTACAAGGGCTCAAAGTTAATTTGGGTATGAACAGTTATTATCCTTACGGACGTGCAATAAGTAAACATAAAATATATGCTAATAGGTACATGAGTGTAACAAGCTAATAAGCACAAAGTTATTAAAATGTTAGGTTGGTTTCAGTCACTTTTACATGGGCTTTGGCCTCCATGGAACTTGATAGGGCACCCTCTTTCTTTTTACATATGCCCAGTTGACACAATGGTATGATTCCTCTCCTGAAACTTTGTGACCGGAGTGGCCGCTCTTTGCTGTGGTATAGGGTCATCTCTGATAAGCATAGCCTAGCTATTATACCTAAAGAAACGCTAATAATATGTTTTCTGGGTTAAAAAGTATCCTACACTTTAAACTAGTATTACTTACTTTTATCACATAATAAATAATAGTACTACGTACAGAAAGTTAACTATGCAAAGGAATTGAAATAAATAAGGACTCTCTACTAGGCAATAAAGTAGCAATTCAACTCGCACAGTGCTGGATACCGCTCGCTATATTAACCTAGATATACCGCTCTCTTTCTATCACGTATGCTTAGTTACGTGCGACGAGGCTAGCGTGCGGGCGGCGACTGACTTCTGCTTTGCATTGTCCACCCGGACGGAGCGCCGGCTGAACATATCTAAACTGCGGAGTGACCCCCTGCTTTTATCTAGGATATTAGTTAATTTCAGAACTAAGTGAGAAATTGAGTAGGAATAAATATTTATAATCTCACTTCTTTCACACTAAAATAAGCTTATTTTATGGATTTTTAAATGAAGCTAGCTGTTCAATGTGCTGTGCTGTGTTTTAGACACAACGCCACTCGCTCTCATATCATTTTCAATTACAGCAACAAGAATTTGTTGATTTGACTCTGGCTGCTGATGGACACATTGTAAAAGTACATAAGAATATAATGGCTCTGGCAAGTCCATATATTAAAGAATTATTGAAGTTATCATCTAGTGACAGCCCTGTTATATTTCTAAATGTAAGTGCTTATTATTCCTACTCTTCCAACAACTTCCCAGTGGTGTAGCTAGGTGGTCTCACCAGCTTGTACTAGCTTTAGGTCTGGGCTTGGTCAAACATTTTGAGCTGAATCTTAATTATTTGTGTGAGCTTAACAAACAATGTTATTTATCTCAATAAATATCAATATCATAAAATATCAATAGTTTGTCTGACCACACCCTGCTTGATGGTATGCGGTGCGGTCCAGGACGGCAGATGCTTACCTAGATCTGTTATTTTCTCATTTCAGAATGTGAAGCATGATGTGTTAAAGTATTTGCTGGAATATATTTATCAAGGCGAAGTAAATCTCCCAAAAGATAGCATTGAATCTTTTTTGCAACTTTCACAATCTCTACACATTACTGGTATGGGCAAATTAAATCAATCAAAGGTATGTTCATTAATCTTTGAAATACATTTACCTGACTGCATTTTATAACTGGTGAAGTGCGAGTCAGACTCGTTAGCTGAGGTGTTTTTTCCGTTCTGAATCTGTAGTGATCTAGGAGAACCCAGCTCGCACTTGGCCGATTATTTATTTATTTGTTATACTTTAGTACTAATACTAATCTGTGGCAGCCTAATCGGGAACACTCGACTGATAATTGTGGAGTTGTAGGTTCGAAACCCGGCCCGTACCAGTGATCTGTTTGGAGTTTATGTATGGATTTTTAGGTGTGTGTGAATAACTGTTTTTTTTAAATTGGTTTATTGGAGAGTTTTTATATCGAGTGTAATAATTCAAAACCTGAATTAATTAAATGATTTTAATAAAGAATTCAAAAAAATCAGAATTATTAAATTAAATTATTAATTTTTTAAATTAAGTCGCGGGCAACCGGTGGATGCAAATGGCAGGTTGTCGTACAGTGTGGCGGTCTAAGGGGGAGGCCTTCGTTCAGCAGTGGACGTCTCCGGGCTGATGATGATGATGAATAAAGAATTAAGAAAACAAAGGAGTATAGGAGTATACTTAACAAAAAAAAAAAAAAAATATTTTATTTATTACCATATTTTTTTTCGGGTTATTCACCAACTGGACTCGAAGGGCTGGACACGCGTGTGTTCAGTTGGTGAAACTCAAAATTGGTATCACTTGTTATTTCGTCATCTAGACTCGCTAGAATTTTCTCAGTCGGGACTTAAAAGTTGCTTCTAACGTGTAAACCAATTCTGATGATGTGTCCTTCACCCAAAAATCAGTCGGATGAAAATCCGTACCTACATAATCTACAAAGAACTCGGTGATTTCGAGCGGAGCGGTCTCCCAATTAGCTATCTCGGCTTAGATGGTAGCGTAATAAGTTTTTCATCACACTTGCTCGTAAAGTAGATCTTATTACATCGCTTTTAGGCTCATAATCCAAGCTATTATACACGCGTGCTTTTTACTTTACATTACGGCACTTGTACTATAATAGGTATAACCCGGTAAAGTCAAGTTTGTACGTGACTGCAATTAGACGTACGTGTACGAAGCACTCTTAATATAGCCGGGTAATACTTACAGTTTTTTTGTAATACCAACAAAGAGTTCTTATGCCGCTGAAGTAAATGTCAACCTGCGCGCGCATTACTGATTTGGGCGCCATTTTCCGCAAATGTTTGTTGACGTTTTCGCTGTGTGGTTGATTATTATCAAAAAATGTTTTTTTCCTCGCAAGTGTGACGAAAACAGTCGTATGGAACTCTTGTGCTATTAGTCATTACGCTCTCGGCTTTCTTATCGCGCTCGCCTGCGGCTCGCGCGCATAATACCGCCTCTAGTGTAATGACCAACATAGCACACTCGTATCATAATGTACTATAAAGCCACGTTGTGATTAAAGACCAAATTCTAGTATCGTACCTACCTGTTATAAAAACTACGCGGGCGAAGCCACGGGTAACAGCTAGTGTGTGTATAGGGTAGGAACTCATAGAAACTATTAGGTGTAACTGTGTTTGCCCTAGGGCGAAATTAATCAGTCACGAACTCGTTTTCTGTTTGTTAATGTTTTTATTACCAAATGAACTTTCCCAAAATTAATGATAATCGTGATTGTGATTAGTGTGGATTAAAATTATTCGGTTGGTATTCTGCAATCACACCTTCTTCATAATTTTTTTCATGCGAAAGTGTGGCAACAGCCTCCTAAGTTATAACTTCTCCTGGTCTGATAACTGTTCCAGGTCTGATTAGAACGCCTGCTCCTATAACTGATCCTGCTCCGATGACCGCTCCGTCTCCTATATGTGCTCCTTGTTTGATAACTGCCCCATCATCAACAACTACTCTTGATCCAATTACCGCTCGTCCGATGAGCGCTCCGTTTCCTATACGTGTTCCTTGTTCGATAACTGCTCCTGATTCAATTACCGCACGGCTGATGATCGCTCCGTCTTCTATACGTGCTCCTTGTTTGATAACTGCTCCATCTTCGACAATTACTCTTGATCCAATGAGCGCACCTCCGATGACCGCCCCGACTCCTATACGTGTTCCTTGTCTGATAACTGCTTCTGATTGGATTACCGCACGTCTGATGACCGTTCCGTCCTCTATACGTGCTCCTTGTTCGATAAATGCTCCATCTTCGACAATTACTCTTGATCCAATTACCGCACCTACGATGACCGCCCCGTCTCCTATACGTGCTCCTTGTTTGATTACTGCTCCTGATTTAATAACCGCACGTCCGATGACCGCTCCGTCTTCTATACGTGCTCCTTGTTCGATAACTGCTCCATTTTCCACAATTACTCTTGATCCAATTAACGCACGTCCGATGACCACTCCGTCTCCTATACGTGACCCTTGTTTGATAATTGCTCCATCTTCGACATTTACTCCTGATCCAATTACCGCACCTCCCATAACTTCCCCTGCTCCGATAACTGATTTTGCTCCAATCATTGCTCCGTCTCCTATACGTGCTCCTTGTTTGATAACTGCTTCGTCTCCTATACGTGCTCCTTGCTTGATAACTGCTCCATGTCCGATAACTACTCCTGACCCGATTACCGCAGGTCCTATAATTGCTCCTGGTGATATAACAGCTCCTGGTCCGATAATTGCTCCTGGTGATATAACAGCTCTTGATCCTATATCTGTGGATAATAGGAAGCCTGAGTAGTACACTATTTGAAATCGTATGCCGTTTGAACTTAGGAATGAATTCGGCTGTCTTTGCTTGATGCATGAACGTAATAAATTATGAATAATCAAACAACGCGTATCATGAATCGAAGAAAGTCGTAGTCAGCCATAAGACGTCCACTGCTGGACGAAGGTCTCCCAATAGAGGGGTGTTGCCATAATCCCCACGCTTGGCAGGCGGCTTGGGGATCGCAGAATGCTCACCACCGTTAACCAAAAGGACGCTGCTGCCCGTCCTCCGGTGGGTCTGGTTGCAGTTTAAGGACATACACGGAAAAAAAGGATGTTTTACGCCAAGAATTTCAATTCTCTCAGAAAAATTGTTTTGTAACAAGTGTATATTTTCTCAATACTAGTAAATTATCTCGATCCAAGAAACCTTGTTTACTCTAATGAACAATAATATATTCTTCCTTTTAATCCTTGGCTGAAGAAAAAAATCTTGATTTGAGACATTTTTATACTCGATTGAAAAAGTTTTGTAATGTTGACTGAAAAGTTTGACTTTTTTTAAATCAAGATACTTTTGTCTGCTATAAAGAATATTTTTTTCTTGACTCAAAACAATTTAATTATTTTTGAGTCAAGACATGCATTTTATTGACTGTAAAAACGTTTGCTTTAAACAAGAACATGTCTCTCTTGATTCGAGATTAATAATTTTCTTAACTTAAGTATGAGGATACATTTTAAACCAAGACTATCTTTTGTTTAAATAAGAAAAAATGTCTTAACTTAAGAGTATTATATTTTTAACTGAAGAAGTTATTAAATTTTGACTGAAAGTCTGAAAATGTTGTTAAATCAATATAGTTTTGTCTTCTTTCAAAAAACATACCATTCTCAATTTAAATCAATGTCATTCGTTTTGAGTCAAGACGTGCATTTTATTAACTGTAAAAACGTCTGCTTTAAAAAAGAACACCACACTCTTGATTCGAGATTAATCATTTTCTTAACTTAAGAATAAGGGTACATTTTAAATCAAGACTAACGTTTTTTTACATGAGAAAAAAGGTCTTTATTTTAGAGTATTGTATTTTTTACTGAAGAAGTCATATAATTTTGACTGAAAGCTTGAACATTTTGTTAAATCGATATAGGTTTGTCTTCTTTCAAAAAACATACTATACACGGTTCAAAACAATGTCATTAGTTTAGAATCAAGCCGTGCATTTTTTTTACTGTATAAACGTTTGCTTAATATAAGAATATGACACTCTTGTTTTAAGATTAATCATTTTCTTAACTTAAGAATGACGATACAAATGAAATCAAGACTATTATTTTGTTAAATCAATATAGTTCCATCTTCCTTTAAAATCAAACATCTTGCAGTTTAAAAAAACTTTATTATTTTAAATCAAGACATTCATTTTTTAACTGTATTAATCGTTTGCTTAATATAAAAACATCACACTCTTAATACGAGATTAAAATATATTTTGAATTGCTTACCAAAAATAAATTTGAATTAGTTAGTTAGTTAGTTGGGTTAAGTTACTATTGTCAAGAATAAAAGCAAGGTAATAAAAGCTTTGAAAGCTTTACTTGATAAAAAATATTGTTGAATTTATTAATTACTTTAAACTGTTATATTCCATAAAGAATATAATATTATGCTTAATTATTTGAAGAGTGCCAATAAGTACAAACAAGTATACTTAAAACTGGGCCATTTTTCTTGAACTTGAAATTAAGTTCTTTCATCACGCTAAATCACAAGCTTTGGTACATTAATAACTATTTAAATGCCAAAGTTAATAAGTGTGACCTTTTCAAATGGATTTGGTTGAAATTTGGTATGTAGGTAGGTACTAGGTAGCTTGTATACCTACCCAAATGTACATAACTGAATAACATTTATCCTGGAAAATTATTAGCTAGTAGAATAGTGGGTAAAACTGCGAGGTGCTTAGTTAAGAATAAAGTAACCTTGCTTACGTACATAATATGTAATTAATTTAAAATACACATAATTACTTTATTTTAAGAATGTGTTTATTTAAGGTAATTAAAATCAAGACTTCATTCTTACTCTAAGACTTTTAAAGTTGATTTAAGAATACATAATTAACTGAAGAATATTCTGGCTTCATTTCAAGAATATCTTCTTCCACGAAGACCTGTTTTCTTATTATAAAAATACTTTTCTTAGAATTACTAGCTGCTTATATGGTACCTATCGTGAGTAGGTTCGATGTTTATACCTTGCATTGTTTCGATTTCCATATTTTAGGCAAAATACAGTTATTAAGTTTTATTAGCAAAATCGGTCAAAAAATTGTAAGGGTAGGTAAGTATAGTAAGTGTTTTGCTATCAAAAAAACTAGAAGTTTGCCTCAAATTTTGCTCTGTATGTTTTGTCACAGCGCAGCATATATAAAAACAAAAATTACAAAAAAACCTAAACTAGCCTTTATTCTGAGATTTTTAGCGGGAACATGGAAAGATTAAATGTCACAGCAAGCTAAGACCTCGCGGCCCTCATCTTCACAGCCCTCGATCAGTTTGGCTCATATCTTAACTTGATAATTGTATTTGGATGAATTACTAGCTTACAAAATTTCATGAAAGTCGAATCAAAGGTTCGCAAGCTATCATCGAAAAAATAATTTACATACAAACATACACGCATTATGTAAACATTCGTATTTACATACAGACACAAACATACATACTAACGCTGACCTGTCCTCTTATACTCGGAGACTTTCGCTTAGATTAGTATTTATTTTTAAATTGTTTAGACTTTTAAACGATATGAAAAAACTGTAATTTTTTAAAGTGCTTTGTAATATACCTATAATTGTCAGTTTTTAGAGCGAATCTGCAGTTTTTTCTAAGTTAGGGGCGAGCGGGGCTGGTGGGGGGGTTGACAGCACTGTCCAGTATTCTTGTGCAGTCAGCCACAGTCAGTAGGGCAGTGCGTATGTGCGTCTGCGATTTATTTTTCCGCCTTCATTGTGGTTTTGAATAATAAGTATTAATGTGTTTCGGAAAACCGTAGTGAACTCAGCATTGTGAATATGTCAGGACGTGAGATTTTACGAACATGGAAATAAGAAGATGAAGTATTTGTAAATTTTGGAAGTAAGTACTTTTATGTTGTGATCTGTTAATTCTAAATGAAACAAGTTGCCGGCGCCAACTATCATACTATGTATGTATCTAGTAGGCCTATGCACCAGCATAGTTCTAGGTTTTAGGTAGGTCTAGAATATAATACTAGGTTCCAAACTCTTCTTTTCTTGTATTTCTTTTCATGTGTGTAGCCTATACAATACTACTTGTTAAATGCTTGTGATAACTAGCTCAGTGTGTACCTGCTTGACTCAAAACGTGCATACCTCTTAGTACAAGAGACTGTTTTTCAATACAAGACTGCGATTCTTGAATAATCTCACACTCCTGACGTCATCATGGCATTTAAGAATATTCTCTATTGTAATGTAAGACTACCATTCTTGAATGAATAGCTCATCATGTCATGATTGTCTTTATAGGCGAAAGATACTACTTTATAATAACTGCATAGCAGCCTTTAGGCCTCTTACCTTACAGGTTATATTTGAATGAACTATGTACCATCGTATGTACCTAGGTAGCTCTTTGTATTTATTTGTGTGTGATAATAGATGTGTTTCAGGTTTAATAAAAATTATTTGTTTCAGTTTAATAATACATTGTTACAGCTTAATAATTATAATATTTTTTTCATGTGAATAGTTACAACTATTCGTTTCAGACTAAATTAATTATTTGTTTCTTGCTTACATGTTCATCGGGTTCATCAAATTCATCGGGAAAACATCAAATACAGGAAGATAGGTTGTCAAAGTGTACTAGAGAATCAACAATAACTCAATGCTCTCTATATTTATTTGTATAATCTCTTAATATTAATTGTATATTTTGCTTTGGATTATCATTATGCAGCACACAGGGTTTTTTGTTTCTTTTAAAAAATGTTCTTTAAGTGGATTCGATTCTATCTACTAAAGTCATTAAGCTTGTATAAGGATTGTGTTGAGTCAGATTATTGTTTTTTAATTTGTTTGTAGAAATATTACATTGTGTACTTTTATAAATATTTTATTAATTGATGGTTTAGTTCGGGTATTAGTATTTTGTATGTTGTTAATAGCGTTTGTTTTGTTTAAATTTTTGTGCTGTGATCTGTCGATTCTATAGTTTTATTTCAGTTCTATATCTTGTTTAGTGTTAGTCAGAATATTTTCACTGCAGGTTGAGAGTGAAAAGTGATCCTAGTAGGCTCTTTATTAGCATGATGCTTTTTGAATAAGGTCAACGGGTTCTTAAATGTATCGCAGAATTTTTCTAGTAATTTGCACAATGATAGTATAGTTATAGTAGGATTGGCTTTTCAACTAGCATCCGGTAAATACTAACTGTACCAACTTTTTTCTTTCATAAAAAGTGAGCTGCTTTATCGTTACCATCAATTTGTAATGTATTCGCTTTTTTCGTCATATTTATAAATGTAGTTTAAGTTTCTTTTAAGTTTTAGGCCCTAAGAAGGATAAATGTTTTTGTTTTGTTTTAACAGATTACAACAATAAAAAATAACGTGAAAATTTACGTGTTTGATTCACGTAAACCACCACCTAACCAGACTCGAGAAACATACGAGTCTGGTGTCTCTTAACAAATATCTCTTCAGATAAGAATAGTAGTGGCTTTACCTAAAATAATGTTGTCTTAGTATTTTTCATATTTAGGCAATATTATCTTATGCAAAGCACCTACCTATTCTTAGCTAAAAAGAAATTCGTTTTAGAGCAAGACTCGCATGTTTCATACGAAAGATAATATTATTTTAAACAAAGTCCACACTATTCTTAGCTGAAGAGATATTTGTTTTGAAGCGAGACTCGTCTGTTTCATATTAAGAAAATATTATCTTAGATAAAGCTCGCTCTATTATTAGCTGAAGAGATATTTGTATTGAGGCGAGACTCCTCTGTTCCATATTAAGAAAATATTATCTTAGGTAAAGCTCGCACTATTCTTAGCTGAAGAAATATTTGTTTTGAGGCGAGACTTGTCAGTTTCATATTAAGAAAATATTATCTTAGATTAAGCTCGCTCTATTACTAGCTGAAGAAATATTTGTTTTGAGGCGAGACTCATCAGTTCCATATTAAGAAAATATTATCTTAGGTGAAGCCCACACTATTCATAGCTGAAGAGATATTTGTTTTGAGGCAAGACTCATCTGTATCATACTAAGAATATGTGATCTTGGGCAAACATTTCACTATTCTTACCTGAAAATAAATTTGTTTTGTTTAAACATATAATTTATCTTCAGCTAATAATAGTAGGGGGTTGTTCTAATATGCGTTGTCTTCGCATAAAACAACCGAATCTTGCTTCAAAACAGTATCTTTTGAGTCAAAAACAGATAAAACAATGTTATTGTTTGATAGAGACAATTTATTCTACAATTAAGGAAACTTTCATTCTTCAAGCGAAACTCTTTTACTTTATTTAAGAATATATTGTTTTCCCCATATATGAGACATTATTTGTCTTGACCAATATAAAGTCTTAAAATAAGATTTTGTTATTTTTCGTTTAAGTAAACAGGAAGTTTTAACAAAAGACATCGTTATTTTCCATGTAAGAAAACGTACATTCTTCAAATAAAACCTCAGAATTCTTCATTCAACACAAAATGTCTTATGCGAAGACAAGAAAACTAAGACAATATTTTGCTTCCTTTAAGAATATATAGTTTTCCCCATATATGAGTCTATATTTGTCTTGACCAAGTGGATATTGTCTTAATATAAGACATCCTTTTTTTCCGTGTACCCAGGTCCAGGAATCGAAGAAAGTACGTACTTGTTACTTTCTCTAAAGTATCCGATAATGACTAGGCAAAGGACGATGATTATTTTATTTCTAACAACCAATCGACCATATATTGTTGGTAGGTGTAGGACTGTTGGTGCTTATCCTGTACTCACATTATGCATTAGCGTAATCAATAACTTTGACGCGGGCGTAGTGAGAGTGAGAGTTTCAAACATGAACGTGTCACACTCTTGGGCGGTTTTTATGCTATTTATAATTACCTAATACCTAAAGAATATGATTTAGATGTTTTACCATTGCTTGGAAATAGATTCGTGGGTTGTTGCGTTTCCATGTGGGATTGTGTGGACAAAGCTGCTGCGGCAATTGTGGCAGCAAACCATATCCATCGGAGATCCGTCATTTCCTGTAAAATATAGACAAATAGTGTATGTTTATATTATCTAACTATTAATAATGTTCCCACCTCTTTGCTATTTACCATATCTTAGTTAAAAGGGAAAAAAACCTCCAATAATTACTATGAATATTTTTGAAGGCTTATATTTTCTTTAGCAATTAGTTGCTGAAAAAAAGTTATGACAGAGACATGAATACAGTGACCTAGATTTTATAAACAAACACATTATTGCTATAATATTCATCAGCCGGAATACGTCCACTGCTGGACGAAAGCCCAGTCATAGTCACGACTTAAAGTATATCGGACGGAAAGTCGTAACTAAATTCCTACTTGACACTGGCATATGCTCAAAGTGCGATGCTATACTCCTCCTAAGGCGAAAGAAGAAAAAAAAATTCGTTTAAAGTTCGTCTTCGTTAAAACGTTTCTAATATGAGTGTCTTTTCGTCTTGTTTCCGAAACTCCGAAAAAGCTTGTAGTCAAATTGCCATGACTTTACTTTACTGTGACTTACTAAGTGTGACATCACTTTGTGACTTCAACTCATTCGACTTGAAAACTATCAAAAACTTGATACAAATAAATACTTGACACTGGCAAATGCACAAAGTGCTACGCCATTATCCTCCTAGGAGGAAAGATGAAATGGTGCGAATTAACAAATGGCGCTACGTGCGTGTGGTGTAAATAAAAAAAAAAAAGAAGAAATTAGCGGTGTGAATTTCTTTCTTCACATTTTCTGTTTAGTATTAAAGTAAAACAAACGTATTGAGCAAAAGCGCTTCCAAGGAGGTTCGATCATTCAGCTTATTTTATTTTCGTAATGTGAAACTCACATTATTATTATGGAAATTAAAAAAATACCGTAAAGCTTACGCACGGCGCTATACAAGGGAGTGTGCGGTAAAGGCTTTTCCGCACGCTCCGTTGTATGGTGCGTAATATTTAACTTTCGAACGATGTATACAGGCTTCGTAAATGCACTTTTTGAGCAAATGTGTTGTAAATTAGTTTTTTCTTTTGTTGTTGGCCAGTTTTCGCACATACTCGGAAATCGAAATCGATGTTTCCTATGAAAACAGAAAAAAAACCTTATGAACATTTTACCTAAAACTTCTGCTACGATTTAGGTAGTATGATATTGAATATTTTTTTTATAATAATTTAGAATATAAGTTTTCGATAATTTGCTGTAAAATACGATCATTAATCGAAAATTACTTGTGGAAAGAAAGCCTTTGTGATATGTTGTGTTTCGGAACATGAGCCACAGCTTTTCAAGATTTGTTTATTTTTGCATTAGACATAATATGAACCAAATGCATCGGCAATAGAGAATGATAGCCCTCAATGTTTAATTTCGTTGTCAAGCGTAATACAGGCGAGGCCTCATTGAAGCGGAGACTTCGGATATAGTGAAACATTTACATTTTGGTAAAGTGTATGTAATGTAGGCTATTGCCCGGATGTAAATAAATAAAATCCACTCACAGTTCAAGCAGGGTATATTGTCCAAGCGAGAACAGTACACACCTTACCTACACACGTAAAAATTCAGAAGGCACAATAGGGAAAGCACAAGCACAGGCGCAGGTGGGATAGAACAGTAGATAGCTGAGAAGAGACACGTAGTAAAAAAGAAACATCGAAGTATGTAAGCGAAGTTGTTTATACCAAGAAATTATAGCGCGAAGCGTGCGCTTCGCGTCGCAACTCGCAAGGGTATCACGATTGGTTTGACATTCAGTTCACCGCGGCGCAGGCAACGAAGTAAGTATAAGAATAGGGAGTAAAGTCGATGACTGTCCACGATACCGATATTGACAAACTGATGGGCCTTTAAATAGATAATTTTTACAACGTGTAACAAAAAGGTTCAACAATACTGAAGGCTATGTATGTACTCATTATTATGAACAACTTTTACTATGGGGCCAACCCTAAAATCGCGAAAAAAATATCTGCCGGTCCATTCAAAAAGTTCCTTGTCCTTGAACAAAGGTATGGAACAACTGTTTTTTTTTCTCGATATCAGGGTTGTCCCTATAGTAAAAGTTGTTCATAATGGTGAGCACGTATCTACATAGCTTATTATCTACATAGCATAGTATTGTTGAACCTTTTTGTTACACATTGTATATTTACCGTCTTATGCATAAAATACTAAAAAGTATTTCAAACCTATTTTAGTTAAAAAGTGTTTACTCATCATTATGAACAACATTTACTATGGGCCAACTTTGAAATCACGAAAAAAACAGCTGCTCCATACATTTTCTCCAAGATCGATGAACCTTTTTGTATGGACCAGCTGTTTTTTTTTCGTGATTTCTGGGTTGGCCCCATAGTAAAAGTTGTTCATAATGATGAGTAAAATGATATCCTAGATGGATAACGGTATTCAAACTAACACCCTGTATAATATACAAGAAAACTAGGTAAGTAAAGAATAGTGTGAATTATTTCCCATCACTAGTCATGACCAACTGACAGACTTCAGGATCGCATTCTTTCGTTGGCCGCACGCACTGTAATGAATCCTTATACAATTAATTTTGTCGATACTATCTTAAGTATTTGTCGATATTATCTTATGTATTTGTAATAATGTTAAATACAAGCCAGTAATGATCATATCTCATTTGTGATAACGTTCAAGTATGTTTACCCGCAGAGCTCCAATGTATCTTCTTCTTTCTATGGGTACATACATTATACTTATACATAAAACGACTTGATCTCTGAGGCTGAAATTTGGCAGCTAGGGGTAGGAAACCTCAGCTAAAAATGAATGTTGCGAAATTCCTCCCCTAAAAGGGTAAAATAGGGATGCAAATTTGCGACATAGTTTTGTACTCATATAGGAAGGGAAATATAATAGACGTGTAATTTATATTACTCCGGGCGGGCCCGCAACCCTCCCGCGCCTGCACCATCGACTCCACACTAACTACCGGTTATCGCTTCACTTTGCGTTCGCCTCTCGGTCTCTCTCAGACGGATTGGAAATAATATCAGTGATAGCAGTAGCAGTGTCACCGTGCTGTGGTCCTGTGGTGCTACGTAGTCAGGAGTCAGGAGGAAATCACCATCATAGGCATCTCTTCAATAATGTATTTTTTCATCACACTTGCTCGTAAAGTGGATCTTATTACATCGGTTTCAGGCTCATAATCCAAGCTATTACGCACGCGTGCTTTTTACTTTACGGCACTTGTGCTATAACCCGGTAAAGTCAAGTTTGTACGTGACAGCAATTAGACGTATGTATACGAAGCACTCTTAATATAGCCGGGTAATACTTACAGTTTTTTTGTAATACCAACCAACAAAGAGTTCTTATGCCGCTGAAGTAAATATCAACCTGCGCGCGCATTGCTGGTTTGGGCGCTATTTTCCGCAAATGTTTGTTGACGTTTTCGCTGTGTGGTTGATTAT
This sequence comes from Erannis defoliaria, assembly GCA_905404285.2. NCBI lineage: Eukaryota > Metazoa > Arthropoda > Insecta > Lepidoptera > Geometridae > Erannis > Erannis defoliaria. The sequence continues at coordinate 9,851,712 of FR990073.1, read as the reverse complement.
TATCAAAAAAAGTTTGATCGCAAGTGTGATGAAAACAGTCGTATAGAACTCTTGTGCTATGTTAGTCATTACGCTCTCGGCTTCCTTATCGTTACCATAATACCGCCTCTAGTGTAATGACCAACATAGCACACTTGTATCATATTGTACTATTATCACATTTTTATTCTATTTTACCACAGAAAAGCGAGCCCTACTCTCAGGTTATTGTACCAAGTGAGTCGTGTTATGTCATTTGAAACGTTTTGAACGTATGTGAGTTTAGTAGTTTAGAAATAATACTAGCTGACCCGCCTTGACTTTGCACGGGGGTATTTATTACCGACTTTTTCCGATTTTTCTTTTAAACTTCGAGGAAGGTTTTTTTTAAACTTTCCTCGGACTTTAAGGAATACTTAAAAAAAAGTTTAATTGGCCAGCCGTTCTCGAGTTTTGCGCTTAGCAACACATTTAGCGATTCATTTTTATTTATATAGGATATACCTACTGTTTTCTTTTGCATATTTACCAGTTTATATTAATAGTGTCCCCGTTTTTATGGTGCGTGGACCTTCGACACTCAACCACCAAAACCACCATCCCAATAACTTTGTGGTTATTTTTTCAGTAGCAAAGTTGAATTATTTATTTGAATTCATTGTGCTTAGATATTGGCTCAATGTTTGAATTCCTTTGTTTTAGAATAATCTTCAAGCAGACTGTGCGAACCAAAATTCAGGTAAAAGTATAAAGCAGCAGCGAGTTCAAAGATGCCCTACAACGTTAGATAAAACATGCACACACACATCACATCAACAGCCGGAAGACGTCCACTGCTGGACGGAGGCCTCTCCCTTAAAGGGAGGTAAAACATGCAAAGACAATGAAAGGTGTGTGTACCTTACCTAATCCAAAATCTATATTATAAATGTAATTTTTAACTTTTTAACAGTAAGAATCTCGGCGCGTCACATCTCTAAACTATGTTATTACTAGTAACTAGCGTAATGTCAAGTAGTACCTAAAGACGCGGTCTGTACTATACGCGTATATTCATTAGGTACTAGGTACCCGAAGGATCCATTATAATATTGGATCCTTCGGGCAGGAGGGTGTCCCTCCGCAGTTTAGGTATGTTCGGCCGGCGCTCCGTCCGGGAGGACAATGCAAGGCTGAAGTCAGTGGCCGCCCGCACGCTAGCCGAGGCTAGCGACGCGGGCGACGAGTCGCACGTAACTAAGCATACGTGACAGAAAGAGAGCGGTATATCTAGGTGAATATAGCGAGCGGTTTCCAGCGCTGTGGGAATTGAATTGCTACTTGATTGCCTAGTAGATTTGATTAGATTTGCCTTTGCGGAGTAAACTTTCTGTACGTATGTACTATTATTTATTCTGTACTTCGGGTACTGAATAAAGATGGCGAACACATTATGGGTAGAATCAAAAGAAAATCTTTATCGTGTCTATATTTGAGGCCATGAACAATTTTATCAGCCTAAGTATAGTGAAAACCAAAGTACCCATATTTTACGAAGACTATTTTCTCTAAATTGTAGATATATGTCTATTTTCTTCCAGTACCAGTAATGTAGCAGCTAGCATCACAATAAATGACGATCACAGGTTTCAAGTGCAACAATTTAAAAATATACAAATTTCAAATGATGGAGACAGTCTCTTTTCAAACTCAAACAATGATTATGGCCAGATCATAACTGCAGAAAGTATCCAAGCCATGCCCGTTGTTGAAATTATTGACAATCGAGTAGAAGATCCTGCATTCGAAATAGGAATCGCTGCCACTTCGTCTCACGTTGACTGTCCTGATGCGACAGTCGAAAAAGAGCAAACAAACCATTTTCCGATCATACAAATATTAACCGACACCAATGAGAATTCAGAAGAAACAGGGTTGATAGACTTGAACATTCGTACCCTTGATGAAGAATGTAAAGATGCGATAAGTAAGTTTTTTGACACAATTTCTCTTGTGAGCGTCTTCAATCTTGCAATCATCTTGTCAATTTCCAATCTTAAATCTCGTTCTTTATTTTCTCGATAGTCCATTTTGTGATTAACTTTGTCTTTTTTAAGTAACAGACAATAAATACTTTTTCTTTTTTTGTCCGTCAAATAATTTGCATTTATTACTTTATTTTATTTGTGAAACATACAGTGATAATAACTTAAGTAAACTTACAAAAATTTGGATAACTATACACCATTTACACGTTTCCGCATATAAAAGTCTATATCACTTGTTAACATGGTTAACTAAGGATTTTGATTAACATTGAAAACAATAGATAGATCGATAGATAGAAACACTTTATTGTGCACACCAAAAATAACATTACAATAAAAGAAAGAACCTTAAGAACTAGTGCCACAAGTGGCGGCCTTATCGCTAACAGCGAACAATATTAGATATTACACAATTTAAAGAGAGAAAAACAGTTCAATTCGCACCAAACCAGTTCATACCACCATGCCTGATGGTATGCAACGCTCTTGCCCATGACAGTTCTGCGGTGCTCAAAGTATTATATTAAGAACTCTGCATGCCCAATATGTTTCAAAATCTTTCGAACGCCTGTTATTTGATGGTAAAAGCATATAGCATGGTTTTTGAAGATAGAGCAGGCAGACCTGGAAGATACTTATTCACTCTAGCCTTGAAGACGTCCATGTTATAGTTATTAGGAAACAATAAGGACGTTTGTAGTGGTAGAGCTTGGTAGAGCTATTGCAGAGTCCACCTGGGAAAGCACCGCACCACAGCACCACAGTTATTCAGTCGCCAAGCTACTGCTTGGGACATACTACTGTATGCAAGCATTACTGTGTTTCGGTTTGAGTGGTAATGTTACCAGATAAATTACTGGGCATGAAGAGATTTGACTTCTAATATCTCAGGGTGACGAGCGAGACGCTCGAGCGCAGTGCAGTGCGGTGCAGGGTTTTACCCGCAAGTTAACATTTCTGGCACTGCTACTGTTATAGGCAGGCGTGACTTTTACCACAGGCGAACGTCTCGCTTGTGCTGTTACTGTTACCCCAAGTACGGTAACGCATCAGGTCCCTGCGGTTCGCAGTGGAAAGGTTCGTAATATTTAAAAATAATTGATCGATTACAGAAAAAATAACGCAGTACACGTTCTCAGAAAGAGGATCGGTACAGATAATTGTCAACCGGTATATGTACAGCTGCCACCACAGCTCCAGAGGAGGTCGCAAACAACGGTGGCGATGCATCGAATACCGCAAAAAACACTGCCGAGCCTACATTGACAGTCTGGATGACCGTATCATGATCAGGTACCTACTAGTAAAACAGTATATTTTAAAGCTTAAAGTTTCAGCACTTTTCTCGTTCTTTTGCGTATTCTTTTTCAAGTTTTTTTTAAGGAGACCACTATTTTTAGCTGACTAACCGTTTTTAGAGGTAGCTAAATAAAACTCAAGACTGCTGTTAGAACTCCTTGACGGGTGGAGCTAGACATATCCGGCCTTACTTAAAAAAACTTATCAACCGTTAGTAACTGCTTAAGATGCTCTGCCATCTTCTCTCTGACGTGAAGTTGCACGTGCTAGAAAAGAACAGAGAAGTTTAAGCAGTGACTAAGAGAATCGAGATTATTTTAGGTAAGGCAGACCGTGTTTGGGTTCGTTTCGTTAGTTGTGATGAGACCTTTCTCCACGATTGAATGGACTGACCTGATGGTAGACTTCAAACACTGCTGCTAGAACTGCTAGACGGGTGGAGCTAGACATACCGTGTTTGGGTTCGTTTCGTTAGTTGTGATGAGACCTTTCTCCACGATTGAATGGACTGACCTGATGGTAGACTTCAAACACTGCTGCTAGAACTCCTAGACGGGTGGAGCTAGACATACCGTGTTTGAGTTTGTTTCATTAGTTGTGCTTGTGAGGAGACCTTTCCCCACGATTGATTGGACTGACCTGATGGTAGATTTCAAAGACTGCTGCTAGAACTCCTAGATGGGTGGAGCTAGACATACCGTGTTTGGGTTCGTTTCGCTAGTTGTGATGAGACCTTTCTCCACGATTGATTGGACTGACATGATGGTAGACTTCAAAGACTGCTGTTAGAACTCCTAGACGGTGGAGCTAGACATACCGTGTTTGGGTTCGTTTCATGAATCATTCATTCGTTGATTCATGGTTTCCCTTCTAGAAAACTTTAGAACTGTAGGTATTAATGATTAATAGTAGTTGTATCCCAGGCTGTCGTCAAATCTTCATTCTCGTCTGCTATTTTTTGATTCACAGAAAAGGACTCCACGACCACGGATTTCATGATGATAGAATATACAAAAAGCACAATCTAGGCCAAATATTTCACTCTTATGAAGACGCCAAAGAAGCCTGGGCCCCTACTAAAACATTTTCAGACAATCAGTTTGACAATGAACAAACTATCACATAAGTAAGACATACGTATTAATAAAGGATAGGTAATAAATAATGATGTGATGATTTCAATGTTCCGAGTCTTATTTAAAACACCAGACTTATCTCATGCCTACAATGTATATTCCACTGAGAGAAAATATCCTGTAAAAATATCTCCTAAAATAAAATACCTATCTCCTTTTTATTAAAATTAAGTCTACCGTCGAGAATAAACTACCTCACTACCATAATACTATGTCCATGTAGGTTATAGCTTCTCTCTTTTCTATGTCGAACTTTTAGGATTTTGATGATATTATCAAGAAATCTACAAAAAACTTCTCAACCGTTGTTAGTAACTGCTTAAGATGCTCTGCCATCTTCTCTCTGACGTGAAGTTACACGTGCTAGAAAATGACAGAGAAGTTTAAGCAGTGACTAAGAGAATCGAGATTATTTTAGGTAAGGCTGTTAAGTGTCTTCAAGTCGTGAGTGAATCGGTCTGGTTTTTCCTTTGCCATTGCACGTTGTTCATTCTGCCAGTGTCAAGTTTATGAATTTGCAAGTTTTTATATTAAAATCAAGTCAAATATGTCATGAAATCACAGTTAGTCACTAGAAATTAGTCATAGTTGAGTCCAAGTCATGCCCTAGTAAAGTTGTGGCGAGTTTACTATGAGCTACGGAGTTTTGAAAACAACACGAAAATACATTTTTCACCACAATATATCACTTGTCACACTCGTGCATGTAATTCAACACTCAGTGAATAAAAAACCACCATTTTTAATCAGTAATTCGCGAATAATCCGAAGTTGAGAAAATAACAGAATGCAGAGACTTGATTTTTCCGTGTTCCCGCCAAAACTCGTGTGCGTACTCCTGGCGGAAAAGTATCGAAAATCGAATTTTGGTTATGGCAAATAATTAGATCATGACGTCGTGTAAATGTTTGTGGTAATTTGAAATTTGTTCATCCAGCCATTTTTGAGATATCTGCAAAATAGAGATTCCGCCAGGGGAACGTTCCCACAGCGGCACTTTTTTCTAAAGAAAGGACTTTCGAGAAAAAAAATTATGCCACGAATTAGATCATATTTGTTCGTAAATGTTTGAATGGAATTTGTTTGTCATAAGACCTCCGAGATATTCAAGTTTTTGCTGGGGGAACGTTTGCGCATTTGCTGGATTTCGTAAACGGTTAGGCGCACAGTTATGATTTTATTTGCACATATTGCTATGAATTTGTTTATAATGTTAGTGCAAACAGAATCCGAAAAAACAACACCGTTTGGAAGAAAAAAATATATTCGAAAACAAGGTTTTTAGGTTCTAGTACTTAAAATATATGTCCTAGAGTCTACATTTCAATGTCAATATATGCCTTACAACTGCTTACAACGTCACGCCAAGTATAATTTGTGTGATGTAAGTAATTAACGAGTTATTATGAGTTATGTGAAAAAAAACTCGACTAAATCATGACAGTTTTCGCCATTGAATTGCACGAGTTCCTTATGTACTGACAACCTAAAAGTAACGCAATAATTAGATCATTCTTTCAATTATCTACCTGCCAAATTTTAGCTCGATGCACTCGATAATTAAAGAGATATTAATCTAAACCTAACAAGACTTCAAATGGTCGATAAACCGGCCAAGTATCAAAGGTCACCAAAAAGCGGCCGCGCGGTAAATAGTGCTAGCCTTCTAAAATCGATAGGGTTGTACCGATGCTTTTGTACATGTGAGCACACAATCATGATCGAGTGACAAAAAACAACGACGGTTTAGTTTATAAACAACTTTTTGTTTATTTACATATTTCTTTTGAATTGATAAATAACTAAAACGTATGGTATTTGTTTCCTTGTAACCCATACGAATTGGATTCGATTCGAAAACTTTCTCTCGCCATCTCTATCTATCTTAAGCATGAAGAATGACAGAGACAGATAGTGAGTGGTTTCTGTATCAAAACCTTTCCGATTGGGTTTAGAATACGGAGGCAAGAGCGCGAGACGACCTTAGCATTTTATTTTGTGTCATTAACTTCCTGAACGAGATTCAAGATTGCATTAGGTACTTCAAATTTTTCCCACAGCTCAACTAATCGAAACATCGGAGCGAAATATTGACAACGCCATCGCTCAAATATCATCAAATATTCTAGGGTTGTATAGTAAGATGTTTGCCGGGCATTATACTATAACTAAAACAGATTTTAAAAAACTAGAATTATAAAAATAATAATCAGTTGTTTATTTTTAAACCTACTTATATTATGTACTTATACAATCACAGATCAGTTTCAATAATTGACTCATTTATAAAAGCAGCTGTAACAAATTATTATCTAGCTTTCCTAATTATAATGTTCACGCATAATCGAAGCAGCCACTGTGTCGTCGTCAGCCATAAGACGTCCACTACTGGACGAAGGCCTCCCCCTTAATAGAGGGGTGTTGCCATAATTCCCACGCTTGGCAGGCGGTTTGTCAGTTCATGCATAAACTTTGTATTAAATGATTAAAATAATAATAAATTCAACTAGAAAAAACTAACATGACACATTGACATGTAAAGCTAATTTTCTTATACTAGATAGACTGATTAGGTCATCAGTCTGTCTATTATACAATCTGTAACAAAAAGGTTCAACAATACTGAAGGGTACGTATGTACTCATCATTATGAACAACTTTTACTGTCGGGCCAACCCTGAAATCGCGGAAAATAAAACAGCTGTTCCATCCATTTTGTCCAAGGTCAATGAACTTTTTGTATGGAACAGTTGAGCTGAGCTAAGTTAACATAATGTGTAGCGCGTGTAGCAAACGTTGTCGGGGACTTACACAAAAATACTTACTCAAACTTGTTTTATTCTTATAGTATGAAAAAAATACGTGCATAAGAAACCAAGTAAACGATTTTTTACGAACATGTACCACCTCGATAAAGGTACAATGCCACCAATTTTAGAAGGCTAGCACTATATACTGCGCGGCCGCTTTTTGGTGACCTTTGATACTTGGCCGGTTTATCGACCATTTGAAGTCTTGTTAGCTTTAGATTAATATCTCTTTAATTATCGAGTGCATCGAGCTAAAATTTGGCAGGTAGATAATTGAAAGAATGATCTAATTATTGCGTTACTTTTACGTTGTCAGTACATAAGGAACTCGTGCAATTCAATGGCGAAAACTGTAATGATTTAGTCGTGTTTTTTTTCACATAACTCATAATGACTCGTTAATTACTTACATCACACAAATGATACTTGGCGTGACGTTGTAAGCAGTTGTAAGGCATATATTGACATTGAAATGTAGACTCTAGGACATATATTTTAAGTACTAGAACCTAAAAACCTTGTTTTACGAATATATATTTTTTCTTTCAAACGGTGTTGTTTTTTCGGATTCTGTTTGCACTAACATTATAAACAAATTCATAGCAATATGTGCAAATAAAATCATAACTGTGCGCCTAACCGTTTACGAAATCCAGCAAATGCGCAAACGTTCCCCCAGCAAAAACTTGAATATCTCGGAGGTCTTATGACAAACAAATTCCATTCTAGCACAAACATTTACGATTATCTAATTCGTGGAATACTTTTTTTTCTCGAAAGTCCTTTCTTTAGAAAAAAGTGCCGCTGGTGGAACGTTCCCCTGGCGGAACCTCTATTTTGCAGATATCTCAAAAATAGCTGGATGAACTAATTTCAAATTACCACAAACATTTACACGACGTCATGATCTAATTATTTGCCATAACCAAAATTAGATTTTCGATACTTTTCCGCCAGGAGTACGCACACCCAAAACTCCCGTCAAGGATTTTTTTTCTTAGATTTTTTTTTTCTTAGTTATTGGCATCGCACGTTGTGCATTCTGCCAGTGTCAAGTTTATGAATTTTCAGGTATTATTAAAATCAAGTCAAATATGTCATTAAATCACAGTCAGTCACACGAAACCAGTCATAGTCGAGTCCAAGTCATGCCCTAGTAAACTTGTGGCGACTTTACTATGAGCTTCTACGGAGTTTTGAAAACAACACGAAAAGACATGTTTCACCACATTATATCACTTGCCCACACTCGTGCATGTAATTCAACACTCAATGAATAAAACACCACCATTTTTAATCATTAATTCGCGAAAAAACACAAGTTTAAGAAAATAATAGAATGCAACGACATGATTTTTCCGTGTTCCCGCCAAAACTCCTTTTTTCTTAGTTTTTTTTTTTTTTTCTTTGTTCTTGGCATCGCACGTTGTGCATTCTGCCAGTGTCAAGTATATGATTTTTTCAAGTATTTATATGAAAATCAAGTCAAATATGTAATGATATCACAGTCAGTCACACGAAATTAGTCATAGTCGAGTCCAAATCATGCCCTAGTAAAGTTGTGGCGACTTTACTATGAGCTTCTACGGAGTTTTGAAAACAACACAAAAAGACATGTTTCACCACATTATATCACTTGCCCACACTCGTGCATGTAATTCAACACTCAATGAATAAAACACCACCATTTTTAATCATTAATTCGCGAAAATACACAAGTTTAAGAAAATAATAGAATGCAACGACATGATTTTTCCGTGTTCCCGCCAAAAAACTTTTTCTTAGTTCTTGGCATCGCACGTTGTGGATTAGAGGTGGGTCGGTATGTTATATTGCAGTACCGAAACGGGTATCGGTATTGAATGGCAATACCGTGTTCTGAAACTGTTTATTTTAATAACTAGGTATTGGTCGTTTCTTTAATAACGTAGTTTTCGAGTTTCTGCAGAGGTATTTGGTTTCAGTTGGTATTAAAAAAACGCTTTACAAAAATAACTGTGTTGCACAAGAAGGTACAAATACCGATTGGTTATGGTATTTTTTTTTTATTGGTGTCTTTTTGATGATGCCGTTTAAACTTTTTATAATAATAATATTAATTTATTTGCTTTAAACTATCTTTGCTTCCTTTTTTAACAGTATAAAAATGCTTAGGAATTAAAAAGATTACTCATTTAAATTCAACCTTGACCCTAGACATTTTTCAAAAAACGCATTTAATGTTTCAGTAATAAGTGTTTTAATAATTGCCATGTTTAGTTTTACTTTAGGGGCTCTAGTCGCCTCTCGGCCTTGGAGAGTACGATAACATTCGGAATATTACGGATAAACTCGGGCGCATCACGTCGGCTGCGAAGCGACGATCGGTATCGTTCGTCGCCTGTCGGTACTCGGCACGCGCAGGTATTGGTTCCCGCTCGTTACGACGACGTGGAGGCGGTTCGCGTTTTCGCCAATACCTAGTTTCTCACTATACCCAGTTATCGAAACTCCGAGTACCCGGTATTGGGTATTGCATTGATAACTGGGTATTGAAACTGTTTACGGTTAGCACTTAGCACCGACCACCCCTATTGTGCATTCTGCCAGTGTCAAGTTTATGAATTTTCAAGCTTTTTTAAAATTAAAATCAAGTCAAATATGTCATGAAATCACAGTCAGTCACACGAAATTAGTCATAGTCGAGTCCAAGTCATGCCCTGGTAAAGTTGTGGCGACTTTACTATGAGCTTCTACGGAGTTTTGAAAGCAACACGAAAAGACATGTTCCACTACCTTATATCACTTGCCCACACTCGTGCATGTAATTCAACACTCAATGAATAAAACACCACCATTTTTAATCATTAATTCGCGAAAAAACACAAGTTTAAGAAAATAATAGAATGCAACGACATGAATTTTCCGTGTTCCCTCCAAAACTCTCGTCAAGGAGGTTAGAACTTAGAATTAGAAGCTACGTTTGTTTAATTGGGTGTCTATAATGTACAACATGATATTTGCCGACACGATAATGTACGGCATAATAACGCACAGCATGATAATTGGTGTACATGTACATCGAATATCATGCTGTACAATCCATGTCGTACAATACTGGCCGTCCATTATCGAATCGTGTCTATAAAGTACGGCCCTATATTGTACAGCCAATAATACGAGTACATTTCTCAAATTGACATTTAAAAAAATAACCTGAACCTAACTGCTATACAAATAAGGAAATATATAGGATTTTGTACAGACTGATTTTTGATGTACAAGTACACGAATTCCTTATTTGTATAGCAGTTAGGTTCAGGTTTTTTTTTTTAATGTCAATTTGAGAAATGTACTCGTATTATTGGCTGTACAATATAGGGCCGTACTTTATAGACACGAGCCGGTAATGGACGGCCAGTATTGTACGAAAAGGATTGTACAGCATGATATTCGATGTACATGTACACCTATTATCATGCTTTGCATTATTATGCCGTACATTATCGTGTCGGCAAATATCATGTTGTACATTATAGACACCCCACCAATTATCATGCTATGCATTATTATGCCGTACAATATCATGCCGTACATTATCTGTGTCGTACATTATTGCCTCCCGTTTAATTTAACTTAGCTCTATGGTTCGTTCTTTATTTTCTCACGGAGTTTTGCTTGTGGGTTGTGTTGTGGTTTGCTTATGATAATGGAATGTATGTAAACTGTATTTGGTCTTATGTTGAAGCTGGTAATAGTTACAACAAAAACTAAACTAGTAGTGCTAGATTGTACTGATTAAAGAGTATCGGTGAAAAGTGATAATGACGCAGTCCCAGTATTCCTTAGCTTGGGACTCATTCAAAACTAATATATGTACTGGGTTTAGTGCTCTTCAACAGGTAAGTAATATCCTGTTCTTACTTATTTAACAGATACGTGTTTTTCTGAGTTATCTAGCTATCTTCTGTTAAATGTTTATAACCTGTCAGGCAACAAGAGCTGATGGCTAAGCTTATTTACCGACATCTAGACGAGAAATATTCATTATTACTCAGAAATTACTGGGCTTAAAGGGTTTTCACAACTAGTATCTCAGGGTGACGAGCGCAGTGCAGTGCAGGATTGTATTCGCAAGTTAACAATGCTGACAGTAGAAGACTGTTATGGGCAGGCGTGACGCGTACCACCAGGCGATTATCTCGCTCAAATCATCACTCAATTCAATAATAGAAAAAGAAAACTACCTATACTCACATATTAAGTTTATAACAACTGGAAATATAAACCATCATAATTATTCTGTGTAATTGTTGCTTACAACAATACTTAGATATATAGATACATACATAGATTTTCTTCACTGTTATTTTTCCAGAATGGGGAGTTTGTTGACATGACCATAGCAGCGGATGGTCATTTTGTCAAAGTCCATCAAGTAATTGTGGCGCTTGCAAGCCCTTATCTGAAGAACTTGATGGCGTCAGCTCCTTGCCAACACCCTATTATATTTCTCAATGTAAGTGTTGAATAAGCTTTCTGGGATTTTGGTATAATGATGGGACATCAGTACTAAAATTTTTGTAGAAATATAATAACAAAGGTAGCAAATGAAATTTAACTGTCTGTCTGGTTCCTGTTACAAAACAGTATTAATTTTTGAATATTTATAATATGGAATGTTTCAACACTTTAGGTATTTCTGTTTTCAACAATTTAGTTGTGCAGCATTATACAGTTTGAGGACCTGGGTATGTCCTTAAACTGCATCCAGAACCACCGGAGGACGGGCAGCAGCATCCTCTCAGTTAACGGTGGTAACCATTCTGCGATTCCCAAGCCGCCTGCCAAGCGTGGGTATTATGGCAACACCTCCCTTTAAGGGAGAGGCCTTCGTCCAGCAGTGGACTTCTTCCGGCTGTTGATGTGATACAGTTTGAGAATTATGAGGGGTAAGGTAGAGACTTCTGTAGATTGCTAGTATGCATACTAGCAGTATCCGGTTCAAGTCCTGCCAGACATGTTAATTTTTCATACTGTCTATACATTCATTATATATTTATCAACAGGATAAACATGTGCTCAAATCGCTAGAGTTTGAAAGAAATGTAGCATTAACCTGAAATGCATAAACAATGGTTAAACCTTAATATTGAAGGAGAGTGGCTGCAAAGATAAAACAAATTAAGATATTGTTCGTATTGAGGGAGAGTGGCTGCAAAGATAAAACAAATTAGAAAATTAAAAACAAATCAAGATATTGTTTGAGTGTATCCTTGTTTGCCCATTCATGGTCTCCATTCGAGTACATGTCAACCCCAAATGTTAATCATCACATGAATAAATAAATGTAAAATTTTGTGACTGAGTAGGTATGTACGAATGTATGTTTGTTACTTTAAGGCCTGATGGCTCAATTACCAAATCACTGATATTTTCAATGGATTTAACTAACACTTTAGTACAAGAGTAACACATGCAATCTTTTATTCTAAAAAAAATTACTCTTCAAGTAGGATTATGAATAGGAAGTATGGGTAAAACCACCAGCAGGCTAATCATGTAATCACGATTTGTCATAGTTGTCACTTGTCACTGTCACAGTTTCACGGTATCACGAAGGGATTTCTCTCGCTATCGTTAACAAACAAATGCATTGATTTCCTAATTATGTGAAGCAAATCCGTCGGTCTTTTGGCGTTTCGTCCTACCCTGGGTCAAATGAGTTTTGGCGGGACAGTGACAAGTGACAATTATGCCAAATCGTGATCCAACTCGGGATCTCGAATAGTTACAGTACCTGCATACCTTAGTAATAAGTATATTGGTTTGTATTTTCAGAATATACCTCATAAAGTGCTATGCTATTTGCTGGAATACATTTACACTGGAGAAGTAATGGTGCCATCTGAATATTTGACCACCTTCACTGATGCTGCCAGAGAACTTCACATTAAAGGCTTAGAGAATGTTGTAAGTTGACAAAACATACATTTTGTAGTAATGATAGCTCTGGGGTTAGCACGATAGGATGGTACGCCGCAGGGCTTGGGTTCAAGCGCCACCAATTAGCATGAGATTCTGTTGAAGGAAAACATAATGAAAATGATAAATTATTTTTACATAAGAATACACGTTGAATACAAAAATTGTAGAGGCCTTCTTTTGAGCATAGAAATACTTGTGACAGAATACCTCACTCTTCCATAACATTACAAATATTAAAGCCAAAAATTCAAAAATATTAAGTATGTTTATCGTACATATGTAAGTATCAATAGGTAAGAATTTATGTGACAATCTGATTAAAAATAAAAAATCATAAGGAAACCATAATTACCACATTATGGTTTCCCTCAGGGCTTGAAATACCGGTTAAAAATGGTATTGTTACCAGCAGCTTGATGCAAATATCGTTTTAAAAAGTATTGTTATCAAATATACGTTATCAAAGATTGTGTTTGCAGGTTGTCAATAGGCTAGATGACTGGTTTTTTTTATTGTCCTATTAAAATGTGGCCCATAAATATAGCTGATTAATGATAAGAAAATGTAAATCTGATCAAAAATAAGCAACTTATAAGCATTTTAATATCATGCTAGACAGAGAGGCGTAACTACTAATCGTGACGTCACTTCTCTGTACGCCATATAAATTCTATTCTGACAAGTAAGGCGTGACGTAATTTTTTGTTTTGTGGGAAAGGGACAGAGTTGTCTCTAACAAAAACTAAAAACTTTAAACGCTTATATATCAGAACATGAATAACCGATTTAAATAATTTTTACAATAAACATACTATATTTACTTAAATTCTTCATCAAAGCTATTGGTTTCAACGATATAAACATCGGTCATCTACCCTATTCTGGCACTGCTACTGTTATGGGCAGGCGTCTCGATGTGTGTTGCATAAAAAAAACTTTGAGATTAATCATTGATATTTCATGAATTTTCAGAATAACCACACATCTACGAGTAAAGGCAACTCCATACTTCCTGCAGTAGACAATGTTGAAATTAGCACATTCAGTAGCTTGAAGCGAAGAAATCCTACGGAAATAGATCAAGTAAGTTCCTAAAAATACGTAATATTTTCGATGAGATAATGCTGTGAATAATAGAACTGAGAAAACATTAGTGATAGTTTGTAACAGTGTTTTAAGTAAGTGCCTGTCAATTATAAAACAGCATTAACCGTCTTATGCATAAAATACTAAATGAAAATGAAAAATGAAAATGAAAATGTTTTTATTTCTGTAACCAAGATTACGCTTCAAAAAGTAGGTTGGGATCTTCTAGTAAGTATAAAATACTTGTAACAGAAAGTCCCACTCTTCCATAACCATTACATTCATTTTATGATTACAGACATTAAACAAGTAAATAGTTAGTATACCTACATATACCTACTAACATTTAATATATTTAAGTATTTGTTTATTTAAGTTTTCTTATATATTAAAGTAAATCTTCAACTTATGCAATTTGCCTGAAAGTGGTGTTTGTGTGTACGTGTCTGTGTGTGTTTAAAACTAAAACTAAAACGTACATACTTATTCTAAACCTTTTATGTAAAAAGTTTTATTTTTTCAAACTCAATACCTATAAACGTATGTAATTTGCAAGAAATTAACAATACACTTTTAAACTAAAATAGGTTTAAGGGTTGTATGCTAGATTGTATTGAGTAACTCGATTTACGTTCCAAATAACAAAAAAAAAATTGGATAATTTGTGACCTAATCACAAAATGTATATTATAATATTAGAAAGTTTGTCGGCGTGTGAGCGTGTGTGGTATCTCCTTCACGTTGAAACGGCTGAACGGATTTGGATGAAATTTGGTATAGAGGTAGCTTATACCTTGGAATAAAACAGACTACTTTTTATCTCGCGGGATAAAACATATGCTACTTTTTATCCCAACAATCGCGGAGTGCAGCTAGTTATCTAAAACAACAAACAATATCTAATTGGAGTGCGGTGTGATAATTCACAGCTTGTTAACTATCTTCGTTTGTTAATTCTTAATTTCAACCGTCAATATTCTCTTTATACTCCTCGCATAAGCAAAATTTTATTATAATTTCTTGTTGAGGTTGAGAAATAAAGTACAGTGGAGCCTCGATAATCCGAACACCTAAAAACAACCCCTGTTCGGACTCACGGAGCGTTCGGATTATAATATGTAAAAAAAATGTATGGCACACTTTTCAGCTATCGTTAAAGTTTTATGGTTGCGTTTCGGTGTTGGAACCATTTTTATAACGTCTAAAACACGTAGCGCGCAAGTTTAGCACTGAGTAACGTCAACACACAAGGTGGTTCATTCGCAACTGAAGACAAAACATAAGATCAGCGGTTACGGTAAGAGAGAGAGAGGGGCTGTCGGCATTTCGGCTTACAGCGACGTTCGGATTAGCCAGAGTACGGATTATCGAGGCTCTACTGTATTCTGTTCTTTAACCCAATTATTGCAGCTCTATCACATATCACACACACACAAAAACTTTACTGTCATAAAAACAAGGTAAGTCTAGGTCTCTTTTTAAAATATGTCTCGTTTTAGCATGACATTAAGGCATGACAAAACTTTGGCACAAGACAAGATGCATGCTAGGCCTGCAGGGTATATATTTTGATAAAACAATAGATTTTTATTATTAGTAAGATTTGTTTTTCTTTCACAGACACAGTTGCCTCCGTCTGCTAGAAAAGTCTTCATTAAACCTGAAGGTGCTCACATGTAAGCAAAACATATTTTTGAACCTTCACGTCAGGAACGAGGTGATGAAGCCCTCCCCTTAACAGGGGGTTGCCATAATCAGCTTGGCTTGGTGTTTCTACAGTGGCAGTGGTAGGACTCTACTGCAGAGTCCGCCTGGGGAAATACCGCACCTTTGCCAGTTATTCAACCGCCAATCAGTAGTGTGCAAGAATTACTGTGTTCCGGTTTGAAGGGCAATGTTACCAGAGAAATTACTGGGTATGAAGAGATTTAACATCTAATATCTCAGGGTGACGAGCGCAGTGCAGCGCGGCGCAGGATTGTATTCGTAAGTTCACAAGTTCATACGTACCAGACGTTTACTCCACGTTTCTAATCCATACAGACAAGGAATGGAATAAGGAATGCCGGCTTCTTTGTTTCCTAACCGATAATCTAGTCCCTTTGAAGGTCAAAATCTTATAAGTCATCATTTTCGACCACATCGTCGCTTACCAGCGGGCGAGTTGGCGGCCAAACGCGAACTAATACTTGCAAAAAAAAAATACCCACATTTTCCAATCATTAATGTTTTTTTTATTATTATATAGAACACATACTTTTAACTTTTAGGTCAGTAAACCAAAGCATAGGAAACGATTCTCACGACTACGGCGAGGACTTTTTAGATGACGGTGCACATAATTCTGACGAAGATTTGAAACTAGAAGGACAAGGGAACGATGCGGTGGACATGGATCAAGTTAAAGGTAAGTTTATAGAAGTTAATAATGATGAACCGCGAACCGGAAGACGCAGCGTAGGAAGGCCTCCCACTAGGTGGACCGACGACATTGTAAAAGTCGCGGGCAACCGGTGGATACAAATGGCAGGTTGTCGTACAGTGTGGCGGTCTAAGGGGGAGGCCTTCGTTCAGCAGTGGACGTCTCCGGGCTGATGATGATGATGAATAAAAATGAAAGGATCGTGAACATTTTTAAAATATTGAAGTTGATCAACTAAGTGTTAGTCACAGTAGAAGTTTCACAAAGAAGTCGGGGTCAAGCCATGCATTATGCCACTGTTAAATATAAAAACAGTGGCGTTGTATTCTTGATAAAATACAAATATTGAAAAATAATACAAAACATGCGACATGTATTTCCAGGGAGATTGAATTTAGGCATTAGTAGTGGTAGGACTCTATTGCAGAGTCCGCCTGGGGAAATACCAAATCTTGACTAGTTATTTAATCGCCAAGAAGTAGTGTGCAAGCATTACTGTTTCGCTTTGAAGGACAATGTTACCAGATAAATTACCGGGCATGAAGAGATTTGACATGTAATATCTCAGTGTGACGAGCGCAGTGCAGTGCGGCGCAGGATTCTGTTCGCAAGTTCACAATTCTGGCACTGCTACTGTTATGGGCAGGCGTGATGCTTACCACCAGGCGAACGTCTCGCACGTTTCGTCATTTCTTTGCACAATTTTTTTTACTATATCGAATCGTTTTTTGATGTGATTGTTTTCAGCGTCTCGACAGTAGTTCAATTCAATTCTTTATTTAATTTAAACATGTAATTTACAGACAGGTCCAAATCATACAGACAGTAGTTGACAGAGGGGGCCAAAATGGCCCGCTAAAATCAAACGGGGGGGCTCTATTTTTTCTACCTGGTAAAGAAGGTTTCTCTGTGTGCTGTGTTTCACAGTGCTTTTAAAAAAAAAAAATGTGGAAGGTCAAACGCAAGGCTATAAACAAAAAAATACTTTAGTACGTAAGAAAACATGACGAAGGGATTTGACTGATAATTTAATTGACTACTTCCGCGGTCACTCTCTCGCCCAAGCTAATGCAAAAAGTACGTTGTATTTGCAGCGAACCCTTCAAACATGCTGTACTCGGTGTCGATCCGCGGCTCTCTGCAGGTCATCCTGAACCGTTACATCTACAACCTGAACACGACGAATAACCGCACGGGCGTGCGGCGGTGGCGCTGCGTCGAGTATCGGAACAACAAGTGTAATGCGTATGTCGTCACTAAAGGGAACCTCGTTGTTAACAGGTGCGTCAAGATTTTTTTAATGTACAATTTGTAAGAAAAATGTTCAACACTACTGAAGGGTGTGTATGTACTCATCATTATAAACAACTTTTACATGGGGCCAACTTTGAAATCACCAAAAAAATATCAGCTGTTCCATACAAAAAGTTCATTGACCTTGGACAAAATGTATGGAACAGTCAAATGGCTTCGCCGAGTAGGATACCACACTTATTATAATTATTAAAAAAAAAGTCAGTGTTAGTATAATTTCAAATGTTTTTTTTCAGATCTCACCTCCACAATCATCCTTTCCATGACAAGAAAATTCTCTCTAAAATAGAAAAAAAGGCAGTCTTCTCAGCCATAGACGACGTCGAGGCATATAGAGACAAGGAGAAAGCCAGAGACGAGGAAGACAGAATCGAAGAGGATGGTTTCGATAATTTAAAAGACATAAAAAGTGGATAGCTGTACTAAAATGTGCATATAATGTACAGTTTGACTGTATGTATTTTTACAGGCTTGAACTTTCAGTTTGTTTGTAAATATGTATGATCAGGGACTGCGGAAGTACTTCATGTCGTTGGGGAGCAAACAGAAAAACCTTTACCAGGTGTTAAGATTTATAGGGGCACAGCCCCCAAAATTTGATTTTAGGGGTGGCATTTGGCCCTCTCTGCCCCCCCCCCCTTCCGCGGCCGCTTTGTATGTTGATCTTTCTGGATCAAACCTTGGAATTATAGTTATAGTTTGGCAACATCGTGCGTGATCCTCCTGCGGGGCGACACAAGTTAGGGGACCAAGGTAGCACGACCTCATAGAAAAGATAATATACGTGTGACGTCAGGGTAATAAGCTAGATGACCGTTTTTTTTAAATTGTTCTATTAAAATGTGGGCCATAAATATAGCTGATTAATGAAAAGAAAATGAAAATCTGATCAAAAATAAGCAACTTATAAGCATTTTAATATCATACTAGACAGAGAGAAGAAACAGCAAATCGTGACGTCACTTCTCAGTACGCCATATAAATTCTATTCTGACAAGTAAGGCGTGACGTAATTTTTTATTTTGTGGGAAAGGGACAGAGTTGTCTCTCACAAAAACTTTAAACGCTCATATATCAGAACATTATTAACCAATTAAAATTATTTTTTCAATAAACATATTATATTTACTTAAATTATTCATCAAAGCTATTGGTTTCAACGATATAAACATCAGTCATCTACCCTATGCACGCGTAAAGAAAATACTAAAGTGATATCTTGGGATAAATTGTACCTGCTGTGACGTATCATACCGATAAAAACAATTAATTTATGTCACAAAATCATTTGGCTGCAAACAAACAACAACATTTGAATGTATTCAAGTTATTATTTTTTATTTTAGACCATCGATGTTGTTGCAATTCTAATTTCGTAGCCTAGGGTCAGGCCTACCTCAGAGCAGCTTGCGAAAAGAAATACATTAGAGTCTGAGTAGCGGTAGCTTTATTTTTCCATACGACACAGTTTAGGACACAAATAGATACAATTAGATTACAGTTTTCTTAAGTCTAGCTTAGGCTAGGTTCACCGTTTCCCCTGGGTCAGTCTTAGATTTCTAGCCTAGGTTTCTTAAAAGCTATCGCTTACATAGAATCCTATTCAATGCCAACGTGGTAAGAAAAGTACACAAAGAGACTCTAGACCGGGAAGTCGAGAAGTGTGGGCTAATCTCTACCGTGTATAGCCTTCGTGAAGGTTTGTAAAATATAAAAAGGGCGCCACCTGTCGATCCGGAGAGATACAGGAGAAGTTACTTGGGGAATCCACGAGCTCGCGGGATAGGGCGCTCGTAGCTGAAGCGTGGCGACACGCGGTCACTGGCAGCACGCGGTCACTGGCAGCACGCGGTCACCGGCAGCACGCGGTCACCGGCAGCACGCGGTCACCGGCAGCACGCGGTCACCGGCAGCACGCGGTCACCGGCAGCACGCGGTCACCGGCAGCACGCGGTCACCGGCAGCACGCGGTCACCGGCAGCCCGCGGTCACCGGCAGCACGCGGTCACCGGCAGCACGCGGTCACCGGCAGCACGCGGTCACCGGCAGCACGCGGTCACCGGCAGCACGCGGTCACCGGCAGCACGCGGTCACCGGCAGCACGCGGTCACCGGCAGCACGCGGTCACTAGCAGCACGCGGTCACTGGCAGCACGCGGGTCGCGGACACAGAGTAATAGAAGCAGAGATGTGATCAAAGGATTTTTCCTTAGAAAGACGCGTGACTGTGCGGGGAGGTGTAGGTTCGCGGGAGGAGTGGCAAATTGTACTGCCATCTAGCGGTTTTCAGGAAAAGTTTTTGAGAATCGATTTAGTGAACTAACACTTAGCTGAATTAACACTTAATTTCTTAATATCACGCTAAATGTCGCGCTTTTAAATTTTATAGAACGGATCACTAAATATAGAAATAAAATTACTTACGAATGAAATTAGATGCCAATCATGTCACCTGAAGTTTTCCCTCGGTAATTTTTACATAAAGAAACGGAGCAACTTATTTCGTTTGTACTGTTACTGGGTAAAAACATAAAAAATCGTACGTCTAATATGTAAGTTTGAATAACCGTTACGCTTGGCAGACTGAGTAAATAAGTATGACGCCACACACTCCGTCCACAAAATAGGATCTGCGCGGCTGCAAGTCGCTCATCGCAACTCCTTATCATCTATGGTCGCTGAGCAGCGCGGCCACGGGCCGCGGCACCGAGAAGGAAAACATAAAACCCTTGGCGGGGGCTCCAGTTCGATTTAAGGAACAGAAACAGCAGGAGCTGCGCGAGCAGACTGGAGCGATGCCGGCAGAGGTCACGCAGGGCGCCACCGCGTGATTGGGACACGCGGCGCGAGAGCAATGTTTCTGGCCGAATTTAAACCGGGTAATGATCGACCGCACTGATCTTTGGCAAATCGCAAGCTACTTACCATGTAAACGGGTTGGGAACACGTGCCCGAGCGGAGCGAAGGCTGGACGGCGGGGACACGTGCTCGGCGCAGGTTCTACGTCAGGTTCCGTCGACGCCAAACTGTAAGAACAAATTTGAGGTTAGGGCCTATGGCGGGCGTCGTGGTACCGTTTGATCGGGCGGTCCTTACCTTTTATAACCCAAAATACGGTATGGGAGGCCCGGGATCACAGCCGTCCGTCGTCGACGCGGAATAGCGACGCAGTCGGAACATCGCCTATTCGCCTACCTGTAGACAAATCACGACAATCTTAAGCCCGGACTCACAGGAAACGACAGAACGAAGGGCGTAGTTACCTGGTCTTGATTGGCAGGCAATGGTGGCTGGAAGTGTTGCAGAAGAAATAGGACGATTGCTTCTCGGAGCGAGCTATTTATAAGATCGCAAAACCGGTGATAACAGAACTCGCGAGACAAAATCTCCCGACCAACGACAGACAAACAAGGTTTTCCCGTAATTTGTATTCAGCGTGCACGAACCAACGGTGCGACGGCTTTGTAAGGGAAAAGGTCCAAAAGAACTCTTGTCCGACGGCAAGAAAGCGAGAGAACAGCGGGAAGATTTATACACTGGTTCTTGTTCCCGTCTTCGCGCACCCGCGAAAGCGCGCGTAAGAAAAAAAAGACGTAGGGTCACGGCATTATGCCAGTTTAGGTTGTGCCTACGGTGTTTGAAAAAAAGGCGGCTTAATCAAAAGCAGAGCGTAACAATGTAAAAAAAATAGACAAACAATAATAAATTTTCTGGTTACAAAATATTTTCAGTGTAACCATATTTACAGAAAACAGATACTGGTGGTTTGATAGAATAGTTTTTTGTATCATCTCCACTTATCGTCGTGATCTGAAATCTAGTGGACAAGTGGATTGCTGGTGGTCTGATAAGACCATGTTTTGATAACTGACCACCTAGGTACACAGCTGGTGGTTTGATAAGATCAAGTTTTCCTAACTGACCATCCAGCCCGCCTAGCACGCGAGCCGTGATAAATCCATGATAAGTCTATCCACTCTTTTTTCTCCGCGATAACGAGACAGACATATTCATATTCTAGCTTTATCACTTTCCCGCGCGGGGAAAGACCAATTGCTAGGCTGGTGGAAAGCTGTCTTATAAGATCAAGTTTTCCTAACGACCACCCAGTTGGATGGTTTGAGTGGTCCGTTAGTAATAAACGCCGCTAACATGTACGTAGAGTACCACGTCCCCGCAGTCTGTCACCCCGAAGGAAGGTCACGCACGAATTAGCCAAACTATAGACATTTACTTTTTCACGTAACATGATTATTTAGACGTATATAGTTTTTAGATGAGACACTTCGCCAGTGGCGGATTATCTATAAGGCACACTAGGCACGTGTATAGGGGCGCCACGTTACAAAGGGGCGCGGGCGGAAGTTTTTAAACGAAAATCAATTATTTGCAAATTGTTTATGATATTACCAATAACTACATATACATAAAATCACGTCTGCTTTACTTGTAACAATTTGCAAGACAATGTATGGGCACCAGATTCCAGAGGGACGCCAGGTTACAGAGGGGCGCCAGGATACAGAGGGGCGCCAGGTTTTAGAGGAGCGCCGAGTGTGGGTACTAGCCTAGAGCGCTGTCGACATTTAATCCGCCTCTGCACTTCGCAGTGTCCAGTCGAGAACTATTTTTTATTTCTATGTTTGGTTATAAAACCACATACGTCAATTATCTTATTTGGTATAATAAAATTAATAGTGGTACCACAGAACTGATCTGATGAAGATACCGGGAGAAGGTATTTGAAACATCACAGAAATACTGATTGGCCGGTAGAGTTAGACCTGTCTAATTTGTTATCATGAGATTTTTTCAATACAAGCGAGGAAAATGTAGAAATAGTTGAGTCTGATTATGAACTGAAAATGGTCACCGAGACGAGACTATCAAAAAGGCAAAATGGTCATCAGGTTGGACTCGTTTTGTTTAGTTATCTTGAGGATATTTTGCACATGTTCCGCAAGCAAAAGTCTGTTTTTTAAATGTTTTTAAAGTGTAATAAGTTGGTATTATTGACTTGTACAGTTTTACGTAACTACTGTTTCAGACTTCTCACGAAGGAAGATGTAACGAAGTTGTCAGTAACAACTTCCATATTTTTTATTATTATGTTTAAACCTTATTTTGTAGTTTTTAAAATGTATTCCGTCTTTCCCCGTGAGGGTGATAGTGTGAGATCGGTTTTGCAGTTTATTCGTCAATTGGTAGCAAACAGAAAGCCACATTTGCGCCACATTGTAAATGCATACTTAGGTAACTGTCGGTTGTGTTAGTTACCTTGCGTTCAAAGAAAATTGTAGTTAGAAAAAATCTGTTTATATAATGGTGAAGGTGGTTTACATACAGTGGCATTAGTAGCTAGCTACTAATGTATGTAACCACTGTATGTAACCCACCTTCACCATTAGATCACCTTCTAAACAGCATTCAACTTTTATTGCGAGAAATCAGCTGTTCGATAGACGTCTGTAACATTTTTTTCTCGCGATTTTTTTAAGTCATCGAACAAAAGTTTTTAATAAGATTACTGTCATTAAAGTCGTAGGACTCTTTTGCAGAGTCTGCCTGTGGTAGTGCCACACCTCTGCCATAGGTATATTTTTTACTGCAAGGACAATGTTACCAGAGAATTTACTGAGCATGAAGAGCATGATGACATCTAATATCTCGGGGTGCCGAGCGCAGTGCAGTGCGGCGCCAGTAACCACCAGTTACCAGTAATTGGAACGACTCGCCGGTATCGTCACTCAATTGCTACGAAGCTGATCGAGGCTGTTAGTTAGTTACCAATAACCCTGTATCAGTCCTGTTTATATAAAACTTGTTTACATGGCATTATAATGTTAGTTTAAAAAAAAAAAGTTTTGAATTTCTATAACCTTGGTCCATCGACAATATCTTAAAAATATATATTTTTTTAAGTTGTTTCGACACAGTAAAACATTTTATTTTCTCTTTACTTTTGTAATACTTATTTAAAACCAGAAGACTTTACCAACATGTACTAGATAGATGATTTTGTTAGTTCGGATGAATTCTTAAAAAATTATAATACTATATTTAGACAATTGAATTTGATATTATTTTGTCCAATTTTATAATACCTTTTATTGAAAGATTCCAGCTTACTAATTAGCTACAAAACCTATAATTATCATAAATGTGACCGTTACGCTGGTTACTTCGATTTACATTGAAACTTATTTTAAAATAAGTAACTTTATTATTTAGTATTATTTTGGTAAATTATAATGAAGTTCGCATAGAATAAATAAAATACTGAAGGTTTTTATGTCTTTTTATTATAAATTAATTAATTAAATATACGATTAGTGCTGCAAACAAATAAAAGAACATAAAATGTATTCCATAAAAAAGTATTCATTTTTTGTTGAAATGATCCTAATTATTAATAACTCTTTTACCTGGTATGTCCTAAAACTGCATCTAGAACCACAGCACCGGAGAACGGGCAGCACCGCAGCAGCGTCCTCTCGGTTAACAGAGGTGAGCATTATGTGATCCCCTAGCCGCTAAAAATGCTTAATTATAGATAAATGATAAAGAAACATTTTTTTAATAGGCTAGATGACTAGTTTTTTTTATTCTCCTATTCAAATGTGGTCCATAAATGTAGCTGAATAATGAAAAGAACATGAAAATCTGATCAAAAATAAGTAACTTATAAGCATTTTAATATCATGCTAGACAGAGAGGCGAAACAGCAAATCGTGACGTCACCTCTGTACGCCATATAAATTCTGTTCTGACAAGTAAAGCGTGACGTCATTTTTTGTTTTGTGGGAAAGGGACAGAGTTTCTACCAAAAACTTTAAACGCTTATATATCAGAACATTATTTTTTCAATAAACATACTATATTTAACGCGCAGCGGCCCGCAGTGCTAAGCAGGACGCAGCTGCACGCGCGTCGGGCTCTGTTTTCACTCTTTGAAAAAGGTCACCGGATGTGATCGAAACTATAGTCGGAGTATCCGATTTAATTAAACGTGAGTATTCCCGTATAAATAAAACAAAAATACTATATTTACTTAAATTCTTCATGAAAGCTTTTGGTTTCAACGATATAAACATCAGTTATTTACCTTATTTTGGTGCCTTAGCGTATACAAAGAGGTAAGATCCGCGTACGCTTGGCGTACAGGGCACGGTGGCGATTCAATTATGCCGTGGCGGTCAAAAGTTTAATGAGCCGGTTAGGGCGACTGTTTAATTCTTACGGTTAAATTAATTATCTCCTTCGTAATGCAATGAGGTACCTACCCAATTAAATTTTATCTGAATCCAACAGCGGGCAATAAAAATGTGCCATGAAATGCCTGACACCTTGATGCTTGATAGAACTTAATCTTGTACCAATTTAGGGCAATAAAGTCATTATAAGGGCAATAATCGGTTAGAACTGAATAATAAGGGTATCCCACTAGTCCCATCGAGTTGTCCCGTGATGGGACAACTGCCACTATTTTGACCCAGTGTCCAAATAGTGTAATGGGACAACACGATGGGACTAGTGGGTCCGAAATATTGATGCCACTTGTCCCATGGGACTACTGGGTCAAAATAGTGGCAGTTGTCCCATCACGGGACATTTCAATGGGACTAGTGGGATAGACCCAATAATAAGAACATCGAAAGTAGTTATGTACATAAGTACACACAAGTAAAGTAAGTATGACACAGGGTAAGTAAGTTCGTATAGGCTGTGGCCAGCCTAGTGTCAGAATGTGCCGCCCGAACGCCTCTGAGGTGGCCTGACTATTGTTACAGAAAGATACAACAAAAATAAAAACGACTGGGACCAACAATTTAACGTGTCGTCCGATAAGACCCACGCCACGGTAGCGCTCAGATATACAGGTGATATTGAATTAATGGGCATAATCTTATAGAGCTCTTTTCATTCAACTCATCGTAATGAACTTTTACAAAGAAAACAACGCATAAATCGCGAAAAAAAGTCAGCTGCTCCATAATTTTTTTCTTTCGTAAAAGCATTTTTGTATAGGGCAGCCGATTTTTTCAAGGTTGGCCCTGAAAACGCGGAAAAAAATCTGCTGAAAAATTAACAACTTGCCCCCATGAAACCAATTTCATTCTAATTTCTAAGATAATGCTACTACTACTACTAACATAATATCATAGGTTTTCTAAGTACCTACTAAAATACTGTATGGATATTTTGTCTGAAATAAAGTTTTTTTTAATGCCCATGAATTCAATATCACCCTGTAAATGCCTCCCACGGTCACCCATCCGAAGACTGTCCGGATCGACCGTTGCTTAACATCGGTGATCTTTCAGAACCACCTAGTCAAGCTACGCCACGAGAGCGATATACGATGTGACATTTTGCTGATTCAACTTTCTGGGCCTGAAGGCCTGTCAGGTAATAAACTCGAGAGAATGTTGTTATGTTGTTATGTGAAACTTTGTTCATTCTGAATTTTGTTTTTGTACAGAAATGTAATATATAATGTGTTACCAAAAGTTTCAACAATACGAAAGGCCACGTATGTACTTATCATTATACTTAAACAGCTTTTACTAAGGGGCCACCCTGAAATCGCGAAAATTAAATCAACTGTTTCCATACAAAAAGCTCACTGTCTTTGGACAAATTGTATGGAACAGAATTTTTTTTTTCGGGATATTCATCTATTTCTGGGCTGGCCCCATAGTAAAAGTTGTTCATAACGATGAGTATTATCTACCTCTGCAAATTTGGCGGCAATGCAAAACAAAAGCTTGTATTTATATAATTTCAACATAGTTAAATAGGTAAAACATTATAAACAATAATAATAGTAATGCTGTCATATTTTAATTAGGTAATAAGGTACATGAGGGAAGGCCTAGCTAAGGGAAATTTGTTGTAAAATATTATATAAATAATTTAATCAACTAGATTTATTGGTAATCAGTCATTTAGTTATGGTACTACAAAATTAAAACAAAAAATAGCAACTTCTGCATAAAACTTTAACAAAATTTAACTTTTTTTTAAACACTCTCAATAGGCCTTATTATAATTAGGTAGGGTAAAAAGGCCTACTGCTTAAACTATGTAAGTAATCAACTTAAACATCATAATTTGGTACTTGAGATCAATTATCGTTCAGATAATGGCACAACAATACTTTATAACGAAATAAATGACCTTGTCTAACATCCATCAGGACATATGAAGTCATCACAATCATCCATTGACAACCCGACACACTCCTCATGATACCACTTAGAACATTGAGAGCATTGCCTCATGTCATCCATTCGGTCTTCTTCACAGGCGTGACAGTACCAACTAGCTTGATTGCCTGCAGTGTCCTTGGTTCTAGTAAATCCGTGAGATGATTTTGTTTTAATTGATTTTGAAGTTAACTTAATTTTTGAATTTCCTTGGTCTCTTTTCTTTCCCTCGGTTTTCTTCTTCTTCTTCTGTATTATACTTTTCTTTCCTGCATTGTTTTTCTTATCTTCATTGAATTTTTCAAAAAGATCCTTGGTCACTGGAGTACCTCGGTAATTAATAGCCTTGCGTCGGACAGTAGGTGTTTTTTCTTGAACTTTAGCAGGCGTGGGCATGAGATCATGAAACCCAGATTTTATTTGAGTAAGCGGCACATCGTCTTCAGAATCACTTGAAGAAGTTCCATAAATTTGGCGATAATAGCTGCGTTTCGCGTTTGGTTTGCTTGGGGTCTGCTGATTTGGTAACACTTCTGATAAAAATTTGGCTGGCGATCTAAAACTTGTAGAAGGTTCAGGAGTCTTTGGAGAAGAATGAGCAAGTGGCACATTCTCTTTTCCGACATCAGGTGCTAAGATCTTTGGGGAATTTGATAGGGACCTACTATCAGCTTCTGGAGTCTTTTGCCTAGCATAATCCACAGGTGACACATTCTCTTCTACGAGATCAGGTGTTAACGCCTCTGTCAAAATTGATGGTGAGTTGCGTTCCGGAGTGCCGATTCCAGAATTATCAAGAAGTTGCATGTTTCCTTGTTCAATATCAGCAGGCGCTGGGCCTTTTGTCAAAATTGAAGGAGCGAAGGCTGTTTCTGGTATCGCCTGTGGGTTGAAAGGGTACAAACCAGTTGCTTTAAAACCACTTGTGATGTTATTGTGAGTCATACATTTGGACCATACGCTTGAAAGTATGACATTGAAGCGTGCTTTTGTCAGTTTTTTGTCTCTGTTTTGGTCTAAGAATGCAAGAACTTCAGCATCCCAATGGTGCTCGAATGATCTATAAACGGCTTTGTCCAGAGGCTGAAGTTCATGAGTGGTATTTGACGGTAAGCAATATAATGATATGTCAAGTGATTCTGATATATCGACAATGGAAAGGTCTAAATGACATGCTGCTCCATCAAATATCAAGAGGCACGGTCCTGCACTTTTGTATCTGGCCAGACGTTTCAAAAATTCTTTGAAAAGCTCGTTTGTCATGTACCCCTTTGCAGACTTTTCAACCAAAGAACCCGGTGGCAAATTGTCGTACAATTCTGGCTTCAAACGTTGTCCCTTGAATATATTCATTGGCGGTATGGCAGTACCGAGTGCATTCACACACCCTGCGATAGTCACACTTTCTGCATGTTCAGAAGACTGCAAATGAACCCTTTTTGCTCCTTTTTTGGCCAAAACACTTTGCTGGTGATGGATTGTCAGACGGCATCCCTTCTCATCCATGTTATAAATTCTTTCTGGATGATCTTTCAGGTCTAATTTATCATAAACTTCATTCAGTCTTTCAAAGTGGTCATCTACAATATATTTATTTAGTTTTTGAGCTCTAGCAGGGTTCATGAACTGTGCTTTTCGTATAGATAATTCGGGATGTCTTTTCATAAACGCCTTAAGCCAGTCTTTACCTGCGCGTTTAGCTGTCTCATCAAAATTGTGCTTTATGTTATTAAGAACGCAATATTTGTACACCAACCGACGCAATATTCTTGGTGTGACAGGTAAACTTATTTCAGCATACCTGATTACCCTCTTCACAAGATCAGCTTCCTGTTCGGGATTCAATACGGGCTTACGACCCAAGCTTTTCACCACAACACCACTCTCGACATGATTTCTGAGGGTTCTTCTTGGAATCTTGTATCTTTCTGCAGCCGCATATGTACTCATAATTCCTCTCTGTACTGCGTGAACAGCTGAGACCAGGTCCTCTTGTGACCACAATGCCCGTTTAGGAGGCATCGTGATCTTAGACACTGTAAACGATGATTATAAAACTAGAATACACTGTAATAAATTGGTAAGATACGAAAAAGCTGTTAGAATTTACTTAAAATAAGAATATAGATAGATGTTTAAACTAGAAGTATAATAAGGCCTACTGCAAATTTTTATAGGCCTTATTACCCATGGGCAAAGTATTTAGGAAAAACGATATAAATAAAATTTGGAATGTACCATATTAGTTAATTAGGCAGTGTGGGACCAGCGTAAATTAACACTAATACAGACAGTAAGTGTAAGTAGAAAAGTATAATAATAATACAAATACTTACGTTTTACCGGAGCCAATTTTTATTAAATCGTGACGTGCGACTACTCCTAGCAACGTTTGGCTCGACACTGGCGAGAGGGGATGAGGTAGCCAGCGTTTGCTGCCTGGTAGCGCCTTGTCAGTGTTATAAGCATGTGTGAGTGAGACCTTGAGCGCAAAGTCGTATTTTAAACAAGATTTTCAATGTTTAGGCCTTATTAGCCGAAAGGCCTTAATACCCGCATGTACCTTATATGCAGAAAAGATTTGTGTCTAGTAGATAAGTATGTGAGTACGGACTTAGGCTATAGATTAACTCACATTTTTCCATGAAATTTTATTATTATGTATTATTAGCTTGCAGGTAAAACGTGTTTGACTTCTTATTTTTGCATATAATGAGTTATTGCTCATTGTAAGTGTTTAGAAGCCGTAGTAGCCTAATTGGGTGACCGCTCGACTTGTACCTAATCATAAAGTCGCGGGTTCAAACCCAGGCCCGTATCAATGAGCTCTTTGGAGTTTATGTACGGATACCCATACCACTGGCTTTTCGGTGAAGGAAAATATCGTGAGGAAACCTGCAAACGTCCGGAGAAGAAATTCAATGGAGTATGCGAATCCACCAACCTGCAACGTGAGTTGCGTTTCGGCGGTTTTTAACCACAAATAAAAATGACCACTTTTAGAAATGCCGTTTCTTGAAATGAGCACATCTTGAAATTACCACTTCTTGATATGATTATTTCTTGAAATTACCATTTCTTAAAAAAACACTTCTTGCAATGACCATTTCTTAAAAAAAACTACCTACTAGGCACCGCGATGCGACAACACACTGGTGCATGTGCGAGTAATAGGGATTCGGATTATTTGTGTACCTTATCTTTTTCGCGCGGTACCTAGTAGTTATTTAAAAAAATGGTCGTTTCAAGTAGTAGTGTTCATTTCAAAAGGGGTAATTTCAAGTAGTGGACATTTCAAGAAGTGGTCATTTCAAGAAGTAGACATTTTTATTTGTGGACCGAAACCGCCGAAACGGTTAGTAGTAGGTAGATTAATTTGTGTTCAAGAATGGTCGACAGGTAAGTTAAGAAACAACACATTTTCGTATATAACAAAAAAATAAAACCGTAGTAGCGTGTAATGGCCTCAAATCTGCCTATACCTAATGTTTAAGACATAGCAATTAGCTCCTCTCGTCTTATTTCTAATGTTCCGCGTAAACCATCATTTATTTTCTGATTTCAGCATTCTTGATTTCAGACAAAATGTATGCCATAGCTTCCAGTGCGCGCTGGACCTTCTTACGTTTTAGTTGTGCTTGTTCCGTCGACTAGCTCAGAAGTGCTTTTTGGACTTTGAAATAAAAACCTCGACTCCATGCACACACAGTAAGTACGTACTAACTTATGAAATCTGTTTTTTAAATTATCTGCTGATATATTAAATAGGTCTAAACATACAATACATATTTTTTATCTAAATAGGATTGCATTTGACTAATCTTAGCATGGAACATTTACGGCCTTACTTAAAAAAACTTTTCAACCGTTAGTCACTGCTTAAGATGCTCTGCCATCTTTTCTCTGACGTGAAGTTGCACGTGCTAGAAAAGGACAGAGAAGTTTAAGCAGTGACTAAGAGAATCGAGATTATTTTAGGTAAGGCCGTTATAATCAAGGGACTCTAGAGTTTTATGACACCTTTTAGGAATATTATTATTTTCAGGAAACATCATCAAGGATTGTACATCCGCAGTCTATTACCTACTAACTATAGTTTGTATACTATAAACGCGCAAATATAGTTAATTATAATTTAAAAAAAAACTTATAATTATCTAATAGAGGTCCCCCTCGACTTCATCCGCGTGCGGAAGAAATTCGGACCGCTCCCAAAATTCTCCGGTTTAAATTATTCCGAGCAAACTCGTACCAACTCATAAATATTATTTATATTATTATTATTATTTATATTTTATATAATATATAATATCTATACATAATAATCCAAAATCCAAAAATCTTTTATGTTATTACCTAATAATCAATGTACTTAAACTTGTCAAATCTTAAACTATTTATTTTATTATTACTAACTGACTTAGAAAACTTCGTATACTTGTTTTTCGTGAATTTTCCTTAGTTTTAATAGGTATTCTGTTATTCAGGGCGGAGATAAATCAACAAGCCAAAGATCATTCTGACCAGCTCTTCTTGCGTTATAAATGGTGTAACTAACCCGACTTTGTTTTACATATTATCTAGACTAGATAATACGAAATTGCTAAGAGGCACCTATCTAATGCCTAAATGGTACAAGTCTAGTTCTGTTTTGATATTTTCTTATCACTAAACTGTTTAACTATGTTATTGTTGGATTCTTGGAATTTCAATATGGACTAGTACACTTAAAATTATTGCCTAAGCATCATATAATTTTTTTGTGAATATCTAGAGAAGCAAAGCACGTGGTATTGGTAGGTATAAAACATACATAAAAACACATATAAATGATGTGTTAAAGCCGAATAATAATAATAATAATGGTTTAATTAGCGAAAATCAGTGATACGCTTACAAAAGAAAAACAAAAAAAACAAAAATAAACTACTAGGTACTTTTACTTTATCACACTAAAATTATTTACATGCAAAAGTTTGTCGGCATGTGTGTATGTCTGTGTATTAGTGTTTGTTATCTCTTCACGCCAAAACAGCTAAACGGATCTCCATGCCGAGTTTTATTCAAATCCGTTCAGGTTATTTCCTACAATACCATATTCCTATATTTCCTTTCACTTTTTATCATCACCATCATCACCGCTATCCGTCATCACGCAAATGAAACCGCGGGGCTCAGTTAGTGATACATAATATTGTGATTCAACTGTGTTTATACGTGTTTTCTAAGGGACTGAATCTTCTGTACTAAGTACAATACAATAAAATAAAATAAATTATACAATCTATCAATCAATCAATCAATATACAGAGTGTTAGTTTGAACACCGTTATCCTTCTAGGATATCATTGTACTCATCATTATGAACAATTTTTACTATGGGGCCAACCCTGAAATCACGAAAAAAAAACAGCTGATCCATACAAAAAGGTTCATCGATCTTGGAAAAAAATTATGGAACAGCAGGGGGTAAAAAAAAAGGTGGTGAATTTTGGGAGCGGGCCGAATGTCTTCCGTACGCGGACGAAGTTGCGGGCGACCTCTAGTACCAATATAAAATTGTTTACTGACCAAGTATATTACGATAAACCTTTAAGATGGAATCCAGTGAGCGATTCTCCATACAAACGTATTCCCCTATTTCCTTCCTGGGTAATGACACTAATCATTTTTTTTTAAATAAAGTCTAATAATTGCTTAATAGTACATTATGATACGAGTGTGCTATGTTGGTACACTAGAGGCGGTATTATGCGCGCGAGCCGCCGGCGAGCGCGATAAGGAAGCCGAGAGCGTAATGACTAATAGCACAAGAGTTCCATATGACTGTTTTCGTCACACTTGCGAGGAAAAAACAATTTTTTTTTGATAATAATCAACCACACAGCGAAAACGTCAACAAACATTTGCGGAAAATGGCGCCCAAATCAGTAATGCGCGCGCAGGTTGACATTTACTTCAGCGGCATAAGAACTCTTTGTTGGTATTACAAAAAAACTGTAAGTATTACCCGGCTATATTAAGAGTGCTTCGTATACGTACGTCTAATTGCAGTCACGTACAAACTTGACTTTACCGGGTTATACCTATTATAGTACAAGTGCCGTAATGTAAAGTAAAAAGCACGGGTGTGTAATAGCTTGGATTATGAGCCTAAAAGCGATGTAATAAGATCTACTTTACGAGCAAGTGTGATGAAAAGAAATATAACCATTTAAATATTTTCATAGTAATCTTTGGAGGGCTATGTTTTATTTAGCAATTAATAGCTGAAAAAAGAAAATGACAGAGACATGTACAGTAGACTTAGAATTAAAAAAACAAAAGATTGCTCTAGCTAGAGCACAGAAAAGCGAAGGCCCTACTCTAGAGGCATTATCCAGGAAGAAAATAGGGAAATACGTTTGTATGGAGATTCACTCACCCGATTATCTCTTAAGTAGAAGAAACAATTTGCAGATTTTTAAAACATTGTTAATTGTCCATACTGGACATTGGACATATCTTCGACTCGACTGTGGAGTCAGCAGCGCCCTAGTTGCAGTCGACTCCGCCTGTCATCGCATCCGATAAACCCATAGACTAAGCATTTTAATAGAAATTATTGCCTAAGTTTTCACTAAACTTAACTTAACTTATACTGATAATTTTTGTGAATTATTACAAAAAACATTAACCTCAATGGGGATCCATACTGAGAATTTTACCGCTAGGTCGCGCAACGTCGATGCGACAACTGTCAATCTACATGCTGATGTTTTTAAGAATTATTTATTTTGCCACATCCGGACCGCCGCTGGCGCCATCTGCGAAAAGTGATATCACCTGGGTAATCATAGGCGACTCTTTAGTGTCCTTTGATATTTGAACCAAGTTTAGAAGATTAGTAAGTAGTAGTAGTTGTTAGTATTAGTAAGTATTAGTCCTATACAGGACACTGAATTTGAAATTTGAATGGAGTCGACTATGATTTCCAATGTGATTACATTCACGGGTGATCAAAGTACACTAATCAGTCGCCTATGATTACCCAGGTGATCATAGTGGACTAGATCGAAAAGTACGCTCCTGCAAGGCTAAGCAATAAGCCTGGGACTGGCAGCAAGAGTACCAGTCCCGCCCGCCGATGGTCAACCCTGTCCAATGGAGACCCTGGTGTGAACAAGCTCACCAATTATTGCAGGTTATGAAAAATTCTAGTGGACCCTGCACTATTATAGGAGAGACCTGTATCGCAGGGTCCATGACGGATACATACTCTTGATTACTAAATAATTAACAATAGTACATAGGTACTATTATATCTTCTGTATAGTAAAATTATCTACAGACTGCATTATTAAAATTTCGTGATTGTGTATTGGCAGGCCTGGCGCACTCCGCACTTTAGGTATGAAGCTACAAGTACGTAGCGGGCCCCTCTAGACGGGCCAAGTTAGAAAGATAAGAGTTACGCGCTAGACAGAGAGGCAACTTCTAGGTTAATATATGAACTGTAGGTACTTGCGCTCGCACGTCCTGAATTGCACTTTATTGTGTCGTAGCAAGAGTCGCTACTTATTTAAATGATTTTACGGATGGAATCTGTATCTGAATCTGTACCTGTACTATTATATATTCTGTGGTATTGGTAGACACCTACGGCCTTACCTAAAATAATCTCGTTTCTCTTAGTCACTGCTTAAACTTCTCTGTCCTTTTCTAGCACGTGCAACTTCACATCAGAGAGAAGATGGCAGAGCATCTTAAGCATTGACTAACGATTGAAAAGTTTTTTTAGTTAAGGCCGTTAGTTCTCTCTTTAACCGACTTCAAAATAGGAGGAAATTCTATGTTCGACGGTATGCATGTTTTTTTTTATGTATGTTCACCGATTTCTACGTGAATTGTGGACCGATTAAAAAAAAACCTTTTTTATTTGAAAGGGTATACTACCGAGGTGGTCCCATATTAATTTGAAGTCGGTTGAATATTTTTTTGAAATCGTCGAAAATGATTATCTAGCGAACAAAGATTTCTATGTCTATGTGTCTATGCTATCGAAGGTGAAAGCACTCCGTAATGTCGTCTCTGCCTACGTACAGTACAGTCTCTGATATAGTATCTAGATAGCAAATAGGTACGTTTTATTGTAGGTCAGCTTATCGTACTTACCTAAACATGGCGAGTATAGGTATGTAAGTACTAAGAAATAAGTACTTAGATATACACTGGCTTACGGGAGTGGTAATTATTATTCCGGGATAGTTTTAACCTATCTCTATTTTGACTGCCTTATGGCTCAGTTGGTAGTGCGCCTGCATTGAGACCTATAAGGCGTGGGTTCGATTTCAGCCCAGCAGAACAAACATTTATGTGACGAACATGTTTTTAGACTAGATGTTTTTGCTGTGTCTGACTGAGTGCAGTATGTATTTACAAAAAAAAAGTATACAAGTATTCTATCAGCTATCTGGTTCTCATCCCATAGTAGGTAGGTACAAGCTTTGCTTGATGGTGCTGTGTGAATAATGTCACGACAAACGGCCTAAGAGTATTTAACAGCTGTCTCTCGTATATAATCAAAGCCTGGTTCCCATAGTACTTGATTCGTTTGGGGCTAGATCGCGCCGTGAGAAAAACGTGTTGTACTAAGTATATATTTATTTATTTCAAACCTGAAGCAAATCAGTAAATAACAAACATCACTCACTGTAGGTATTAGTGTACTAAAATTCGTCGACAGAAAGACGGCGAGGTCCTCTAAGGTCGACCCTCAGACCAAAACAAAATAACTTTTTTTCTTAGCCGAAGGGATTGAAACCGGCTGTGTTGTGTGTGTGTGTCTTAATAGTTTGGTTTGGTTCAGGGTAAACGCCCCTATACTATATACTCGTTGCTTAGGTCACTTCCATGCTTCCAACTGGTCTTCTAACTATTAAACTTACCTGGGTTGGGTAGGTAAGGTAGGTTGGCTTAGGTATAAAGGTATGTTTATAGCAAACAGTGCAAAAAACAGTTTCGTGAGGCAGACGTAGGAATGCTTCTACAGATACCGAGACTTCCGCAAGGCTCGGAAGAAGGCCACAACCTAGGGCTTAAATATATTATTACTCCCGTCTATGAAAAATCCTGAATTAGTTTAACACACACTGACGCGGGCTACGGAAGCGGCCGTGATTGCATTCAAGAATAGACTAGATGACTGATGTTTAAATCGTTGAAACCAATAGCTTTGATGAAGAATTTAAGTGAATATAGTATGGTAATTGAAAACATTATTTAAATCGGTTAATAATGTTCTGATATATGAGCGTTTAAAGTTTGTGTTAGAGACAACTCTGTCCCTTTCCCACAAAACAATAAATGACGTCACGCCTTACTTGTCAGAATAAAATTTATATGGCGTACTGACAACTGACGTCACGATTTGCTGTTTCGCCTCTCTGTCTAGCATGATATTAAAATGCTTATAAGTTGCTTATTTTTGATCAGATTTTAATTTTCTTTTCATTAATCAGCTATATTTATGGGCCACATTTGAATAGGACAATAAAAAAAACCAGTCATCTAGCCTATTTAGGACGAGTTTGGGCACAGGCTTTACTGATTGCTATCGCGTTTCCCCACCCAACAGAAACCGCGACAGCTTGGGCAGTCCTATATAATATCCACATAGTTTATTTACGCCGGCTCATTTTTAGCCGCTGACACAAGCTGTATCTGTCACAGGCTAAAAAAAATAAGTTTTATTTAAATTAAATAAATATCGATGTAGTGGACCACGGGGAAGAAACGGGTCATTTCACACAGCGCCACCTAGCCCCAAACTAATCAAAGCTTGTACTGTGGAAACCAGATAGCTGATGAATACGTATATACTTATTTTTTTGGAAATACATAACATGTTACACCCAGACAGAACAAACATCTATGTTCGTCTTATAACTATTTTCCCTTGGTGGGGATCGAACCCACGCCCTACAGCTCTGAAGATAGCCATGCCAGCTACCAACAGACCTATAAAGGCAGTCAAAGATGGGCCCAGTCGCGTTTTTTGCGTCCCGTAATTTACGCTGCAATCTGTTTCATACTAAAGTCTGGTTTGTGTCACACGACGATACAATAAGAGTTTTCTGTCGGTCGAGTAAAACACGCGACTCTAAACTCACAAAATTAATGTCGTGTGGTCCCAGCCTAAGTACTACCAATTAAAACTAAAAAGTTTTAATTTGTTTGGTAGATAAATACTTACATAGTATTTTTTAAGAAACCTTCAGAATGGCTGCGTCAGAATTAATAATATGATAACAAACAAGTTCACACGGACTTGAGTTGAGTTGGGAAACGTATTGCATTCCTATAGCGAATTTTATACAGAGTGTTTTTTATTATGATACTTCATATTCGAAAGGGTAAATATATATATTGGGGGGACATTTATTACACACAGCGCCATCTAGCCCCATACTAAGCAAAGCTTGTATTATGGAAACCAGATAGCTGATAGAATACTTATATACACAAAACCACAAAAAAAAAACCACAAAAACCATAAACCCTTATTTTTTATATATTGACAGCTGCAACATTGTCGACTCTACGAGTAGTAGGCACACCGGTTACACCTACCGGTTACGTGTTCATAAATCGAAATTGTAGATTGATTTTGTTCAAAAAGTCAATAATAACTTTAGTTCTCAAAAATACATGGTGATATTGAATTCATTGGAAATATCTTGGGGGTTAATAAACTAATCAGTATTCATTACCAGTACCATGAAACTAATCCTAAAAAAGCGAAAAAATCGGTAAGTATACAATAAAAAATGCAATAAAGTGTATCGGAATTTCCGCTTGTTTTTTTAGTAACAGTTGTTCATTACGATGAGTTTAATGACCCACTAAGATATGGCTAATGAATTCAATTACATCCTGTATGGTTATCTTATTACTTAATATTAATGAAATAGGTACCTTTTTTAAATCTTATTCTATCACTTAACTCAAAAACATTCAAAGTTACTAAACCTACCGCAACTACTTGTTGACTACTTGTGACTTTTCTTATATTATCAGGTCTAAGAAAAAAAAACCTACATACTTATACGTGTATTTTATCGTATTTTTATACATGTTTTACATACCTACTACTTAAGTACCAAGAGTATTAAATGTTGACTTGTCATCATTATGTTGCATGATAGGTTTTTTATTTATATTAATGATGATTAAAAAAAATATATAATGATAATTACTGACCATTCATAAGTTTATTGTATTGTTGTACGTAGGTACCCAATTGAAATAAATAAATTAAATTGAATCGAATATAATAAATACCTAGTAATTTTTTTGGTTCTTGAGTGGCGACCGCGAACCGGAAGACGCAGCGTAGGCGCGGCCTCCACTAGGTGGACCGACGACATTGTAAAAGTCGCGGGCAACCGGTGGATGCAAATGGCAGGTTGTCGTACAGTGTGGCGGTCTAAGGGGGAGGCCTTCGTTCAGCAGTGGACGTCTCCGGGCTGATGATGATGATTTCTAATGTTTGTTAACAGATAATAGCTGCTTCCTTGTTATCAGGTAGAGAGCTAGACCCTCCAAGGTATGCAGTGACGATAAAAAAACACACTGTTTATTATTAACTGTTTTCAGAAGGTGCTCACTCAGTGCACACGCACACGTTTATTCTCGTAAGATTAATTCTAAATGTCAGCAAAACTCCGACAGAAGTGTAACGAAGTTGTGACGAGGTACACATATAATTTATCAAAGGTAGACATTTATCTTGGATCAGTTGAACAAAAATTTATAAATAGTGATAGAGTGATCAAATTCGGTAAGTTCCACCTAACCTAACGATAGTTCCAACAAAATCAACGTTAGATCCCTGGCAAATTCAAATTTAATTTATTTCGATCTTAGTAGCTAAATCATAAATGCAAATCACACATTATTTAAATTAAATTAAAATACGCTTTAAAATCAAAATGATATTTAAATTATTATAAATTAAAATCTAATTTGTAGGTAGCAAACCTATAGATAGTTTAAACGACCTCTAATTAAAATAAAATAATTAAATTTAAATAAACTACCAACTACATACCTGTTTGTATAATTTTGTTCTTTTTCTTTAATTCTGTGTGCTATGTTTTTTGTCGCAAATAAAGTAGTATAAAGTATTTTAAAAAATACAAGTAAATAGGTACCTACACTTAAAAATAGTACATGAACCCTACAACAGTAACAACAGTGGTCCATAAAGCAACAAACTAATAAAAACTGTTTCTATTAAGAGGTTATAGGCTAATAAAATAAATACCTTGGGGGACATTTTACATACAGCGCGATATAGCCCCATACTAAGCAAAGCTTGTATTATGGAAACCAGATAGCTGATAGAATACTTATATACCTACTTTTTTTTTCGTAAATACATACTTATACTTACTTATACTACTACACCCAGACACAGAACACATCTATGTTCGTCACATAAATGTTTGCCCTGGGTGGGGATCGAACTCACGCCCTACAGCTCTGAAGGCAGACCTGCTACCAACTGAGCTATAAGGCTAGTCACCAATAACCATGTATGTCACTCGCACTTAATTTTATTTTTATTTTGGCGTGATTGTGTACATCATTATTTTGCACATTTGTTTTCAGAATCGCAAACATGGGTCACTTCTTCTTTCTTGTGCTACTGAGCCTGTCTCAAGTCCTCGGGGGTCCGCTGAAAAACTGTCCCGGGAGGTACCAACTGGACCCTGCCGTCACTAGGTACCGCCGATACATACAAATAGACACCAGCAAACAAGAAAATATAAGTAAGTGCTCACCAAACCCATAAATATCTAGGTACTCGTATCAATGTTACCGGCCAAACCCGATATCAGGATAAACTAGTTTTGCCTAGGCAAAACTAATTCTTCCTACATGCAATTGGATAAACTGGTGTAGCCTAGGCTAAACTAGTTCGTCCTAAGCCCAATAGGATAAACAAGTTTAGCCTAGGTCTAGTTTATCCTGATATAAATACATAATAGTCTTAGAATAAACTGGTATGGTCTAGTTAAACATTATAGGATAAGTACCTAGAACGACATAATAAATAGGAAAATTGAATAAAATACATAATTAATTAAGGCTAAACTGGTTTATCCTATCGGGCTTAGGACGAACTAGTTTAGCCTAGGCTATACCAGTTTATCCTATTGCATGTAGGAAGAATTAGTTTAGCCTTAGCAAAACTAGTTTATCCTGAAATCGGGTTTGGCCGGTAACATCAACATCAATACGACGAAACGCAACGCATTCATTATATTACAAAAATAGTTACTTAGTTGAAACTTACGATCTATACGCGAGTAACAACATCCTTAATTCGGACAGATTAAAGGAAATTTTGCAACACTTAGTGAAACTAAGTTATTACCTACTAATTACCTAAACTACTCAATTAAAACTTAACTAATCGATATAAGATACCGTTTGAACCGAAAAATAGAAATATTTTCATAGTATCTTTTGAGGGTTCTATTTTCTTTAGCAATTAGTTGCTGAAAATAAGAAAATGACAGACTCATGTCCACAGTAGACCTAGAATTAATAAAATAAATAAATAAATGCATATCCAGGAATATATATTGCATTATCCAGGAATAAAATAGGGGAATACGTTTGTATGCAGAATCGCTCACCAGATTCCCTCTTGTATGCTGTCTACGAGGAAAACAATATATTCAGGGATTTTATATCTTCAAAAGTTGTGAAAGCGCGAGCGAGATAGCGGCGCGCAGTATTCTGACCCTTGTACCCAATGACTTGTTCCTAATGGTCCGGTCCGGATGTAGCAAAATCAAGTTTTCTTGTTGATCGTTGCTTATATCTATCTGCTCTTGATGAGGGCGTTGTCGGTAATCTAGTCCAAGGAAAAATACTGGGTACTGTGCCCTGTTTTAGCAATCTATGCTGCTGGCGACGGTTGGCCTGAAAATAGATTTGTAGGTTAGATACTTTGATAAATTATATGTCTAGATAGGCTGATGGATCCTAAACGCGTCGAAAAAAATAGCGGTTAACTGTTAGCCTCTTATGCACGCACACTATAACAACGACAATGGTGCAACGCGAGTGTAAGACATGGCTGTTACGCACACTAGTATAATAATGTTGGCCTGTCATTTTTCGTTCATAAACAGTACGAGACTCTATCTAGACATATTATGTATCAAAGGTTAGATAGTTGTTTACATTTTATGTTGGACAGAACTTTAATTAGCAAGGCAAAGGATTGCTGTACAAATCAGTATAATTATGCAGGTTCTCCCTGGTAATCGGAGTCTTTAAAATGTTCTGCAAAAACAAAACAAAAAACTACAAAATGTATGAGATTGACAGTTGACTATGGCCGCATCGACAATGAGCCACCAACCGGAAAAAAACCGCAGTATGGATCCCCATTGAACAGACAGGGCGGTGGAGTTCTGGCGGCAGCAGGCCGTGGAGCTGGGGCTGCCGTTCAGCGTGTTCACGCCGGGCGGGCTGCCTGTGGGCGTGCTCACCGTGCTCGGGACAGAGCCTTCGCTGCCCAGCATCATGCTCAACTCGCACATGGATGTCGTGCCCGCCATTGAGGTAAGAAGATTGGCTATACAATGTGTAGCAGAAAAGTTCAACAATACTGAAGGATATGTATGCACTCATTATTATGAACAACTTTTATTAAGGGGCCACCCCTGAAATCTTGAAAAAAAAACAGCTGTTCCATACATTATGTCCAAGGTCAATAAGCTTTTTGAATGGAACATCTGACTTTTTTCGCGATTTCAAGGTAAAAAAGCAAGTAGTTTTTTATTTCAAGGTTGGCCCGATAGTAAAATTTGTTTATATTGATGAGTATATACATACCCTTCAGTATTGTTGAACCTTTTTGTTACACATTGTATAAGGGACTGAGTTGAATTACTGAGACAAACTACTTATTATAATTTGAAACCGCTGATTTCCACTCTTTATTAGTTTAACTTTGGTTAAACTAAATAATATAATAGGTTTAGCCCTTGAAAAAACAAACAACTTTTACTATGCTGCCAACAAGGAAATCGCGAAAAAAAAACAGCTGTTGTATACAAAAAGTTAATCGACCTTGGACAAAGCCAGTAACCCTGTGCACTTACATTTCAGAACGAATGGATATACCCCCCGTACTCGGCCTACATGGACGCCAACGGAGACATATTTGGACGCGGCACGCAAGACGCCAAGGACGTGTCATGTCAGTACGTGGAAGCAGTCAGGAGGATGAAGCAAGATGGCGTCATGTTGAAGAGAAACCTGCATATCACTTTCATGCCAGGTAAAGTAGACCACCACACAACGGGCACTCCAACTCACAGTGTTAAAAGTAAGAATGAAGGTCCCGTACCGTGACATCATAAAATCAAAAAATCAAATTTAAAAATAATAGGATAAATGGAGAATCGACAAAATTATTGGAATCGGCTGGTAAAGTTCTGAAATATAAGCAAATTATTTAGGAGGGAGTCATCTGTCCCTTTCTGGCAAAACACATGCATAGTAGATAGCTCTGGTAGATAGTATAGAATTTGTTTAGAATCGTGGTCTTTGACATCATTTGCTAGTCTAATGCCATCTACTCGTATGTCTTAAATGAAACTAAAACGTTTATAACTTCGTTATTTGTGCACATATAAAAAAAAAACTTTCGATGATTTATTTTGTTACCAGTCAGCTTTTTGTGAATCAATAAAAAAAACACATGCATGTTTTCTTTTAGAATACCTTATATACTAGTAGTAAGTATTAATAAAGTCCGTAGTCATTCATTCTTATAGCTATGCATACATTAGGTAATAAAACATCGGTATAAATATCTATAAAAAAGTACATTATACCTATTTGTTTACAGATGAAGAAACAGGCGGTTTCAACGGAATGAAAGCGTTTATTAAAACGGAGGCGTTCAAGGCAATGCATGTAGGGTTTATGCTGGACGAAGGGTTGCCATCTGAAGACGATACCCTGTATGCCACATACCAGGACAGGAGGCCTTGGCGTGAGAAACCTTTTTTTTTTGCTTGACAGGGTAGTTCTTTGAACACAACTCACGTGATGTTAACGTGTTGACGTGATGTTGACGGCGTGGTCAAAAGACTGTTTAGATCTAACCTGGAATGAGAACTGGCCCTCAAGTGTGGCTACCGGAATACATCAATAGGTGCTTGGTAGAAGATTAAAAAAAATACGTACTCTACCACCTTGGATTAGATAGACACAGGATTTCCTCAAAATATTTTTCCTTCACCGACAGCTCAAGCTCTCATTGTTGGGATTTGAACCCACGCTCTTTGGCGTGCGATCTTAACTTGCTAACCACTGAGCTATCATCGTTACGAAACGTGTTTCACAAGGCGTGTTAATGATATTAAAAGGTCGGCAACTTTATTGAAGTGCCTCTGCAGCTCTGGCTTTACAGACTGCGACGTATTCTGACGGCGTACATCTAAATACCTGACCTGGACCTGGATATGTCCTAACACTTCATCCAGTCTTCTCGGTTAACGGTGGTGAGCGTTCTGCGAAAACCAAGCCGCCAGCCAAGCGTGGGGTTATGGCAACCCCTACCGCTGATGATGTAATCACATCTAAATCTACATAAAATTATGCTACCACTTACTTATAACGTTTTTTTTCACTACTTAAATGGGGACTAAGTTTGAGCGAGAGGGAAAGAAACAGGCGCGCAAGTAGCCTTGCATATGCAGTGCCAGATTTATAGGTGTGGAGGCCCTGGGACAGCAAAGGCGCAGAGGCTCCTAACTATTTTTCAAATAGGTTAAATAAGATTTTTTTTGCAAGTGTTTATATATTTTAGTGCGAGAAAAATCAAATCTTTTCAGTAAACATAATTACAAGCAAACTTAAAAAAAACTACTATTTATGTGGGGCCCGGGCATTTGCCCCGGTTGCCCATCCTTAAATCCAGGATGAGTACGTATATGTTTTGTGACATGACGTACTTAGTAGGTAGTCTTGCATTGCAATGGTCACTTTGTTATATTTTTATCTTTCTCTCTCTTTATTCCTTCGATACTGATTTATGCTCAAAACGAAAAAAAAAACAGTTATAATTTCCAAGTTTCTTAAAAAGGGGTTATTTTAGAAAATCGCACAGGTTGTACCTTTAAATACTAAGCGAGTTAAATATATTTATAAAAGACGTTTCTTTAGAAATACAGGTGACGACACATGGGGAAGGAGGGCACGGATCCGGCATGCCGGACAATACTGCCATGGACAAAGTAAGTAACTTTTTCTATAGGACCAATCTAGGAACTGCGAAAAAAGTCTGTAAGTACATTGTCATTTGACAAAATGTACAGACGCAACAGCAAAGAAACGTAGTGTTTCTTTTGTATCTTTGAGCAAAAGCGAAAAAACAGAATCAACTGATTTTATTATCAGGATTTCAAGATTGGTCTCATTATAATGTGATTGATCAGAACATAAATCCCCTTTTGCCTTTTGGCTTAATAAATCCATATCCAGAATAATATTTGCGAAAATTGTACGGTATTCGTGTGTGTGGTATGTTTGTTACCTTCTCACAAAGGGTTTGGTAATTTG
Organism: Erannis defoliaria; assembly: GCA_905404285.2. Lineage (NCBI taxonomy): Eukaryota > Metazoa > Arthropoda > Insecta > Lepidoptera > Geometridae > Erannis > Erannis defoliaria. The sequence goes on along the minus strand of FR990073.1, from coordinate 9,806,827 downwards.
GATGAAACTCGGAAAATTTATAAAAATATATATACTAAAATATAAAATAAACTATATGTATAAACTCAAGATAGCTTATTTCCCGGAATAACGTACAGACTACTTTTTATCATCATCATCATCATCATGACCGTTTTCGTCATTGTGCGGGTGAAACCAGAGCTGGGGCGCAGCTAGTTGATTATAAAAAACGATTTTCAGAGTACATTTGCGAAAGGCATGTGCCATTTTGCCTAGTTCATATAAGGAGGTATGTGAAATTTGTACCATTAGGCCACCTGCGTATGGGAAATGTCCTAAGCCTTTATTTGTTGGTAACATTTCAGGCAAGGCGATTCATGAACTTGGTAAATGAATACCGAGAGCGGATGAAGGAGGTGATGCGGTCAGCCGAGCCCACAGACTTCGGAGGGTACACCAGCGTTAACATTAATATTGTAGCTGTGAGTATACAATACATAATATCCTATAATAAACTTTTTTTTTTTAAAATATGTTATAGTCTTGCGTTTGAATGCCATCTCGTCTGATGCTAAACGAAGATGCAGTCTCCGATGGAGCACGCTTGCCTATAAGAAACCGATTCACTCGCGACTTGAAGACACCCAGATTATAATTATTGGGAAACACCCATTCGGGCAGCGCAATCCATTGTTTAGCAGTTCGAATAAAGAAAGTGGAACAAACCGTTTCGTACGAGTTTTTGGTATATCAACCATAAAACGGTGTCGCTTTTTCGAGTTTCTGGCCGTCCGATAGAAGAATGGGCTAGCAAACATTCAGAGAGATTTTATCTCTTACGTAACAAAGAAGTTGGTATAGAGCTATGATTTGATTTTGTTTTTATTATATTTTTTAAATTCCAGGGCGGGGTCAGGCCCAACATCATACCGTCCTATTTTAACATGGTGGTTGACATGAGACTGGCCGTGGAGACTAACGTTACTGAAATGGAACAATTGGTAATTACCTATTTTAGTTAGCTGTTTTGTGGGTTACTTTACTAATTAACTACGTGAGTAGGATTGAACACAAGGTTGGTGCGTCTAATGCCGGATACCGGAAAAATATCAGATTTCGCCCGCGCGTCTTGCATTTATTTATAGTCGAAAATCGCATTGATACAATTGATGATGGTTTATTTTTATTTATTTATTTATTACAACAACAACAAAAATAGTATCAAAATAGTCCTAGACCAAGCCGATACTTTTGTCACAGATAACAATTTAATCTTATAAAACCTATTACTATAATATGCTAATTAGTTTGAACTTAATAATCACAAAGCTTGTGAGCCGAGATTGCTCCGAGCTCCATAAATGGTAAGATTTTATTTAATCAATCAAAATATAAGTACTTATATAAAAAAAACGATTACTCAAGTATTAGTCTGGCTATGTAATAAAAAAATAATGTGGTGTTGTCGCTGATAATTTAGAGAAATTGAATTAAAACCGCTTTTTTATTGCCAATCAAATTTTATTTTTAAATAAACTATAGATTAATTTCTTAAATTCTATCCGATTATTCGGCTTCAACAGGTTTTTTACTTACCTGTAGTATTTTTTAATTTGAACATTTACTTTCACTATGTATTAAAAAATGCACTTTCCGCGTTTCAAGTACGTTTGTTACTAAAATTAATTCTTGATACTGTAGCCAAATAGATATAGATAGGTCCAAACACACATTTAGCAGACCAAAAATTTGTCAAATTTGTGGGTGCGAAACTTTGTTTTTTTGGGTTTTTCTCACATTAATAATCACACATAAACATATCAATAGCTACATAATTAAAACCGATTTTGTGTTTCGATTCTTTACGAAAAACTATTTTTCAGTCTCTTCTTTGAGTATTTTGTTTATCGTGTCGAGTATTCTAAATTATGTTTTTAAATACCTATTATGCTTTAGTCAAATGAGTTTTTTTTTGTTATATTTTAGTACCTATCCAGCTGTGGGTTTTTTTAATAAACTATTATTTTAGGTACAATCATGGGTGCATGAATCTGGCTCTGGTACTGAGCTGAAGTTCATCCGTCGAGATGACGTCTCCGAAAAGACTGCCCTGGACAGTTCCAACCCTTACTGGGTGGCCATGCGAGACGCCGTCAATGAAATGTAAGAAAAATTCTAGGTGCCTTCTGAGATTACTCAAAAGCACACATGGCTTTCTTGAAGGATCTCGGAACGCGCCATCTGTCTGTACATATATATCTTTCGTTTCACACTTCGATCAAATATCCACTGATCGAAGGTTTCACAACATAATCACGGTTAATATCCCGTAAATAATCATAGAACTTTAAATTTTACGGGGTGTTTTGGGCGGGGCGAGTGTAGCAATACTTAATAATTATGGACGTTGATCTACCCAAAGTGAACCATTTCTAGAACTCAGGTTTCCTCATTTGAGGAAAAACTAGATCACGTGTCTGGATTTACTATGGGATTTAATTTTGTTCTCAAATTAAGCAAACTTGTGTTCTAAAGATTCAAACCCAAACCTGCACCAATAAGCTCTTGGGGGTTTATAGCTTTTCGGTGAAAGAAAACATCGCAAAGAAACTTGCATACGTCCGGAGAAAAAATTCAATGGCGTATTTGCAAACCACCAACCCGCACTGGACTAGCGTGGTGGAAATGGCCTATTCTCTTTTCGAGGGTAGGCCTGTGTCCATCCGTAAACTTTTAAAGGAATAATTAGGCTTGATGTATTCTAAAAGGTTAGGGTATATCAACATTCGTGTATTGCTACACTTGAATGGAATACCCCGTACGTAATATGCCATTGGTGCTGGAGACTAGCGGCCTTACTTAAAAAAACTTCTCAACCGTTAGTCACTGCTTAAGATGCTTTGCCGTCTTCTCTCTGACGTAAAGTGTAACATGCAAGAACAAGACAGAGAAGTTTAAGCAGTGACTAAGAGAATCGAGATTATTTTAGGCAAGGCTGTAGATTGATATAAAACAGTGGTCAGTTTACTTTATTTATTTAAATTATCCTACAATGTAAAATTTTGCCATAATTTTCAATCAGTGAAAATAATTTAACATAAATCTACTTTTACAACACATTTGCTCGAAAAATGCATTTACGATGTCTTATAAAACTGTGGTCAGTTTACTTTATTTATTTAAATTATCCTACAATGTAAAATTTTGCCATAATTTTCAATCAGTGAAAATAATATAACATAAAACTACTTTTAAAACACATTTGCTCGAAAAATGCATTTACGATGCCTTGTTCGAAAGTTGAACATTACGCACCATACAACTAGGCGTGCGGTAAAATAGCGAGGTGTGCGGTAGCGGGGTTTTACCGCACGCCTAGTTGTATAGCGCCGTGCGTATCCTTTACAGTATTTTTTGTATTACTATAAAAATATATAAGAATTCCACCAAGGAGTTTCACGAGAATAAATAAGCGGAATGATCGAACCTCCTTGGAAGTGCTTTTGCTCAATACGTTTGTCTCACTTTAATACTAAATGGAAAATAAGACGAAAGAAGTAGTTCTAATTTTCACCACGCGCACGTAGCGCCATTTGTTAATTCGCGCCATTTCATATATCCTCCTAAGAGGATTATGGCGTCGCACTTTGTGCATTTGCCAGTGTCAAGTATTTATTTGTATCAAGTTTTTGATAATTTTCAAGTCGAATGAGTCTAAGTCAAAGTCAAAGTCACACATATAAGTCACAGTCAAGCCCAGTCATGCCCTAGTAAAGTCGTGGCAACTTTACTACAAGCTTCTTCGGAGTTTTGGAAACAACACGAAAAGATACTCATATTAGGCACGTTTTAACGAAGACGAACTTTAGAACGATTTTTTTTTCTTCGTTCATCCTAGGAGAATTATGGCATCGCACTTTATGCATTTGCCAGTGTCAAGTATTTAGTTGCGACTCTCCGACCGATATTTATAAACAAAATAATAAAGTTTGTTTCATTATCTGTTGTACTTCTGTTATTTATTTTCTCGCAAATGCTTTGTAAAACGTTGTATGGCACACGTGCGGAAATGCTTTTTACAAACTCGTGACTATGGTAAGCCCTCGACTCTACTCGTTTGTAAAAACAAACTTACCGCACTAGTATCATAAATAACTATTACCTACATTTACTTCTCTCTTCAGTGACCTACATCATGCGATATTACAAGTAACTTAAAAAAAAACAATATGTTATCAAAATATTCAAACTGTTATGGGATCACCTCGAGAGTATTGCAAAAAAAAACATATCGGTCCACAATTGACGGAGAAATCGGTGGTCATACAGAAACATATAACTTTCTCCTTTTTTGAAGTCGGTAAAAATGCTTAACAACTACAACACTACAACAGCTACATGAAATAGGTAGTATTATTAGTAGTAGTACTATTATTTCTTCTATGGTAGTAAGCAGAAAGGAACTCATTTAGTAAAAGTTGTTTACAATGAACTCCTTGCCTCTATCATGTTCCTGAATTTCATGAAGTGTGTAACGGAAACAGCGCGCCAACTAGTGTCACTTAATCTAGTGAAAATGTGGTGACGGGTCATATCAAGTCAAGTATAACGTAGTGTTAAATTCTCTTTGAACACACTTGAAACATTAACATACATTAAGTTTCATAATATTTCATTATTTTGTGTGGTGGTTGATACGACAATGTGACTAAGTACATACCATGTAAGTAAATTATCTTATTTATATTGTAAAATTACTTACTAATAAATCAATGTTTTCATATTGCACTCTCATGAAGGAGTGAGGTTCTATTAATTGAGGTACTTTATGTCTCCAGGCCCCCGCAGCACGCGCCGAGGACTAATTGGTCTTTCCCCGCGCGGAAACGTGGTATAGCTAGATACGTCTACCTCGTTTTCGCGGGGAATTAAGAGTGGATATAGACGTTTATCACGGCTCGCGTGCTAGGCGGGCTGGTTCCTTTCATACTGAAAACCTATAATTTATTAGTACCATTTCAATCGGCTTAAAAAGCCTGTAACTGGCCTTGACCAAAGTGTGAGCAGAATTTAATTCTATAACCTGTCAATTTTAATTTTGATATTAAAACAGAGATAACGCACAAGTTTCTCTTCAACCATTTGGGAAATAGAATGGATAGAAATCCTCATTGACTTTCTCAAAGTTCTGGGTATCGGTCATGGGCAACCGTACCGTATAGCGGCGTGATAAAATGTCGAATTTTTTCGCGCCGCTATACGGTACGTTTTGTACGGTCGCGCAGCGTCAGCGGCGGCTGAACCCACCAATAATGGTTTTAAGACATCACAGTACGGCCTCTGAACTACACACATATTCGGCACATAATCGAGGCAGATGGCAGCAAGGGTGAAGCACATGTGGGATAAGGAAGGCGTGGATGATGATGATAATAATCTGTTTCACCACATTGCTAGGCAGCTCTAGGGTTGGCCACAGCCCATACGAACTAATCTGTTTCCTCTTCATATTTTCAGGAATATGGTAATAAACACAGTGGTTAGTCCGGCAACCTCAGATAGTTTGGTATTGAGAAACAAAGGGATCCCGGCGTTGGGATTCGCGCCAAAGACTCACACTATACTGCGGATTCACGGGAAAGACGAATATTTGAATGCCGACGTGTTTCTCCAAGGAATCGACATTATGTACGAAGTATTGATGAAACTGGGAAACGTGCCGACTCCTGAAGAAGAACAATCATTAAAGTAGTTTCTGTATGTTATTGTATTTATTTCACAAACTTCTGATAAGGTTTGTAGCTTTCGTGGCTTAGCTTGACTAGGTGTTAAAAATATAACCTTTCAAATATCTTCATAGTAATATTAGTAATTTTTAGAGGGTTATAATTATTTTCTTTAGCAATTAGTTGCTGAAAAAAGGAAATGACAGCATTGAGGGATTATTCCGAACCCGCAGTAACCCTCTACTTAACCTGACCCGAAATGGTGTTCCTAACATAACCCGAATTCAATGTAATTTCGGATTATTCCGAATCTGACCCGGTAGCGGGTTAGGTTAGGAAAGCAAAAAGTGATTAACTTTTATTCCGAACGTAACCCTCTTCTTAATCTGACCCGAAATAGTGTTCCTAACATAACCAACCCGAATTCAATGTTATTTCGGGTCAGGTTAAGAAGAGGGTTACGTTTGGAAACAGTATAATAAATATGATTAATTCACTGAAAAACTTACTGCACTTATTATACTGTTATATTTTTCTTTTACTTTTTTTTGATGCTTCTTTAAGTTTCGGCTGTTTTGGATTCTGATTAATTGTAGGCCCGCGGTAAAACAATTGACTTTCGAAAAACAAAAGATAGTTGAAAAAGAACCCTTAAAGGTTACAAGTCGAAAAAATAGGTTAACGCGATTTTCGACCTTATTGACATTTATCCGAATACCTTCATTTTAGACTCCGTAGAGACCTCCTACGTCACTATCCGTATTATGCATAAAACACTAAAAAGTAATTCAAATCTATTTTTGTTAAAAATGGTTTTGTCTTCCTTATTCAAACTCAAATCGTAATTCGAAAAAAATATTACAAAACACTTTTAAATAAAATAGGTTTGAAATACGTTTTAGCGTTTTATGCATATGACGGTAATGCTAGTGCTTCACCTGCGTGACGCTTTACGTCCAGTTATCGTAATAATGAACGTGCAATAAATGATATATTAAACAATGCGCTACATGGGCGGCCACACTATCTTTTATCTTTTTTTGAATATCGCCTAATGTCTAACGCCATTAATAATGGCACTAGCCCATTAGCTTGCTAACACCCGGCCATATCTGCGTACTAGATCAAATACTGGCATTACACGCAGATGGAGCCCTAGCATTAGAGTATAGCAAAAAACAAGTTAAGTAATAAATGTCAATAAGTGTTGTTTATCTGTGTTTGCTACTAAGAGTAGGGCTGCCGCTTTTTTATGGTTGACTACGTCCGACTGCAATGCATCTTAGCATGTTGTGACCAGCGGCAGTGATAATGAAATGGACGGGCCCAGCGCTTGCAAATCATTCAAAATTAACAAGTTAACACAATCAAGCATACCTATCTAAAAGTATGCATATTACATTTGCCAGAAAATAAAGATAGCGGATCTAATTACTGCATGACAAAAAGAGAACACATGTACATGTATTAGAAGTTTGTATGGTCGTATCGTACGGCTCGCATGTCGCAAAGACAGAGTATGACTGATGCGAGAGGAAAGCTGGCGCTCAACATATAGTCTTCAAAATCCGTGCGCTTATTTCCCGTCCATTCATTTTATCATGTCGCTGGTTGTGACTCCGTAACATTTCTCATTGCAGGAACATCAAGATAATTCCCGTGGTGCTGGGGCCGACATCAGATAGCTTGGTGCTGCGGAACCTAGGCCTCCCGGCTGTCGGGTTCTCGGCCAAAGCGCGCACCACTTCCAGAGTACACACCAGCAATGAGTATCTAAACGCAGAAACGTTTCTGAATGGCATCGATATATATTGCCGAATACTGCAATCTCTTGGCAACGTTCCGAATTTTCAAAAGGACTTGGAATCTATTAAGTAACAGTGGTTTTTAATGAATGACTAATGCCGTTGACCTAGACGACATTTACAGCATAGCCGGATCTTGTGCTGTGTTTTTGTGTTGCATTGCTTTTTTAGTATTTTGAATAAGTATATTTAAATACAGTTTTGGAAACCTGCACGAGTGGGGAAGAAGCGAATCTGAGATTTGAGCGCGCGTGGGAGAGCAGGATTTATTTTGTACTTATTTTTTTAGGTTCTTGAGTGGCGACCATGTACCGGAAGACGCAGCGAAGGTAGGCCTCCGCACTAGGTGGACCGACGACTTTGTGAAAGTCGCGGGAAACCGGTGGATGCAAATGGCAGGTTGTCGTTCAGTGTGGCGGTCAAGGGGGAGGCCTTCGTTCAGCAGTGGGCTTCTCCGGGCTGATGATGTTGATGATGTTTACAGAGATAGCACTAGATAAATCATAATTATATGCGTTCACCATGGTAAGAAAATACACAAATCTGTGCCAAACTGAAACTTTTACATTTAGTCCGCACCAAAGAACAAGAACAGCAATAGCCAATTTTTCCAAACGGTTGATCTCATCATTTTTCTAACTTGCTTTATAGGAACCTTTAATAATAATATAACTATACTATAGTGATGATAGTTTAAAACTGTTTTCAGACTGCTTTTTTAATGCATTTTACTACCATTTACGTACCTTCTACGTAATTTTCGCTAGAGTTTACGCAAGATCCTCTGGGATAGCATCCGTTATAACTATGGTGTAAAATATATCTAACTGCTTTCTAATTTATTTTTTATTATTCTTTTTTCATACATTACAGCTATTTATTCTGTCGTTTAGTTTACGTATTACGTAAACTAAACTACGTTAATTTCTCGTCAATAACTGGTAGAGCCTCTGTTTGGTAACTGTTGCAAGTGATATAACTTCCAATAACAAAATAATTCAGGTTCCCCGACCATCATTTTACTTTGTATAAGTACTATAATAATTGTAGTAAGTAGGTACGTAAGTTATTAATAGTTTGTTTTTAAACTTGTAAATAGAACATAGTCAATAAATTGTATTATTTAAGTACATTTAACTCCATTCTGGCATTTATTTTCTACAAATCCAACCCGACTGAATTAGGTTTGGCAATATCACAAGTCACAACCACAGCCAGCCAACTAACCAGCTGACTTCCCCTAGTGACACCATGGTGCCAGGCTGATTCTATGCTCATTTTAATTAATTGCATGAACCAGTGTGTAGTATACATTATACATATAATTGATTGCTATTGAATTATTCATTCAACTTCCGTATCCGGAATATACCTCAACGATCCGGAAGCGGAAAATTTCAACAACTTTTTACCAATATGTTACCGCTGTGTTTTTACAATTATGCACATTAATCCTGTATACGTAAATATCTATAGGTATGGAATAGGTACCCAAGACTGACTCTTAGAACCGATTGTTAAAAAACATTTCGCTGATACAAAAACTAGTAGTTCTACGATTTGTAGGCCCCGTGAGCACACAGCGCGGTACCTATATGTTATTGTATTATTATTATTTACCTAGGTTCTAAAATTTCTAGAATTTTTGTCATCCGTGGTTTTTCCTTAGATCTCTACCAGCAATAAGAAACTTAAAAAAATATAAAAATATTCTCTTCAAATTAATATGGGACCACCTAGGGAGTATACCATATAAACAAAAAACTTATTATTTGAAACCGGTCCATTATTGACGGAGAAATCGGTAAGTAAATAATAAAAAAAATACATACCGTCGAGCATAGAACTTTAGAACTTTTTAGAAGTCGGTTAAAAATTACCGACATCATTATTTCCCCCAATAAGAAGGGAGCGAGTTTGGTGCGGAGCCACTTTACCAGCCGACTTCGAAATTCTTCTTTAGGATCGAGTACCAAATTTTCTACCAAATTTTATCCAATTCGGCCGGTAAATGCCAGTCGCTCCAGTTCGCTCGCTTTGCTTGCTCGGTCAACTACTCAAAGCACTGAGTGATGGAAATAGTTTACTTACTAAAATTGTAAAGACGCGGTTACTTAGTTTACTTACTTAGGTAGTGTCTATAAGGGGTTACAGTTTTATGGGACGGTAGTGTTCACAATTATTATGAGTACAATGATTTTCGGCATGTTACTTCCATTACATTTTCGCAATGTTGGAACTATTGTGAGATAAAAGATCAAAACCGTCTCACTCACATAAAAGATATTTTTAATTTTTTTATGTTAGTAATACATTTTAACATTTCTATTGTAATTTAATCTCACATTGTGTGTGTTGAAGCATTTTTAGCTCTCTCTCTCTCGTGTGTCTCGTATATATATTTTTTAAATTGTTTATTTTGAAATGTGTGATTTTGTAGGTAGGAATATTATCTCTGTATTTGTTTTCATTCTTAGCTTACTTATAGTTTTTTTTACAATATTATGAAGATTTATAAAGCTAAAAAAAAATATAAATTATCAAAAACTAACAACTAAGGTTTAAACCGCCACCGGCGGGCAGGGCTCTCAAACTGTCAGTGGTTAGGGTTGCAGTGTGGGAACCTCCTCACAATTCGTGCCGTGTCAACGTGGCGTTTTGTATCGGACCTTTGACCCAACAGCCTAGCGAGAGCCTCTTGAGGTCATCGAGGCTCTTTGCAATAAGACCGTTTGCCGAAACAGCTATCGTGACAATGATCGTCGAATCAACATCCCGCATGGCGGTTATCTCGTGAGCCAAGTCAAGGCACTTAGTAATTTAGCTATATCATCATTTGTAACTCGTTTTGTGCGGTACTAATTTAATTAATTAAATTTGTGTTTCTTACTCGTAACTGGGGTTGCTAGGTATTATGTAGTACGAGTATTATACCTTCAGAAACTCACATGAACTTGGAAAATAAAAACCGGGATAAAGCATTTTAACGCGCGATGGAATAACAAGAAAGAAAAAAGCTAAGAAAATGAATAGTACCTACCTATGATTTTGTGTTACAATAATTATGTTATTTTATGAAAAATTTAAAGCTCGAAGCGGATGGCAAAAAGATAAATTCGGTAAAAAATGTGGTTTTGATTCTTTTGCTTAATTGATTTACTGAAAAATATTATAAAGCGGGACATATAAATCTCCCACCGGGACATTTTTACATATACACATGGGACATTTAAAGAATCTGCTGTTACACGGGACGTCCCGCTTGAATACTTGGCAACGCTATTTGTAACCCTGAACACAGAATAAATAATAGTGCCCTTAATACGCGTAAACGTTCATCTTTTGAGCGGGACTATAAACTGAAAAAAAACATACATATAGTTGTACAATTAACTTAATATCTAATGAGACACTTAACTTTATCAAATGTAGCTATTAAAATACGTTATTGTACAAGCCACAAAAACAATTGTACCTACTTTACATACCTTTAACATACGGATGTGTGAAGAACTGTCCAATTATGAGGGTACAATAACATTTCCCAAGGTTGCGTCTTTTCTGATGGTAACAGCTACATAAAAAAAGTATATTAATGGTTAGCCTGCAGTCTCGTCTTCAGTTTAGATAAGTATATTAGCGAGTTACATTTCGGTACTAATCGTTTTAATTTTTTGCTAGTAGTTTTTGGTTATTTAGTATGCATTTGAATACTTAGAGTTCATGGTTTTAGAGTTCAATTCATGGTTTCTGTGTCATGAATGTCTTTTTTTTTATGTTAAATGGGTTCGCGTTTGACTTACAACATATCTCTTAAATCTATACTCTATAAAGAACCTCTATGTCTAAACGTGCCTAGGTGATCTTTTGTTGTCTTCGATACGTAACTAATAATACTGAGGTAAGTGCCTACCATCTTATTATATAACTACTGTATAAATGATTATTAGGAATACAGATTAAACAGTGTTACGCGTATCGGTATTAAGGTAGGTAAGGAATATAACATGGAATATATTATGGGACCACCACGAGAGTTTATTCAAACACAAATCAGCTGTTTTTAAACTCAGCCGTAAATTTACGGAGAAAAAAATCGGTGTACTGACAAATAGTAAATGTACAGGTGTTCATTTGAACGATGGACATAATATATTCTAGTATGTATATATATTACTAGGAACTTATAGTTATGCATAACTTTTCCAAGGGGACCGACTCTAAATATCGCGAAAAAAATAACAGCTGTTCCATTTACCACCCATGACACACATACACACACGCATCGAGATGCACCACACACATTGTGATGCGTGTGTGATGTGATCGTGATGTACATCGAGAGTGATTACGGTTGGCCCTTCGATCAAGAAGATTGGCCCCGTAATAAAAGTTGTTCACAATAATGAGCGAATAATGACCTCTACCGGCTTAGTACAGGAAAAGTTTATAACCCTGTATATAATTTATTTATTTCTGAATGCAAATCTGGAAAATACCTCTTTCATATCATTTCTTTTCCTACCACATTCGCATATCGTCAAAGGTTTCCCAAACTAATTATACGATGAACAAAATTGACATGAAATGCTTATCTTTTAGAAATGCTGTTGTTAGAAACTGATAATAATGGTAATTGTGAAACCGAAATGGCTTTGTAGACATCATTTTGTAAGGGTTGTTGCGTAGTGTTAGTTCATAGTGAAGAAAGGTAAACCCAAAAACATTTTTTGGACTGATATAAATGTTATATGTTAAAAAGACATTATAACTAAGCTAGCGGCTTATTACCACTAATCTCAAAAATTAAGTTAAAAGGGAATCTGGTGAGCGATTCTCTGGAAGTGAAAAATGTGTGTGAAATTAGGTTTTTTCGGTTATCTAATCTATCGGAAAATTTAATTCAATCGTGTTTTCCTATCAAGGAAAACTAGATCGTAGAGTCATAAATGACCCAATCTCAAACACTTATTCAGATAAAATTAATCTAAAAAGTGCATTATATTTCAACATAGACCCGAGATTCCCTCTTGTCATAGACAAGCGGGAATCCGGTCTGCGTTTCTCCATACAAATGTATTCCCCTATTTTCTTCCTGGATAATCTTCACTCTTCAACAGCCGGAAGACGTCCACTGCTGGACGAAAGCCTTAAGCCCCAATAGGGAGGGGTTGCCATAATCCCCACGCTTGGCAGGCGGCTTGGGGATCGCAGGATGTTCACCACCGTTAACGGAGAGGACGCTGCTGCCCATCCTCCAGTGGTTCTGGTTGCAGTTTTAGGACATACCCAGGTCCATTAGGACTATTAGGTATCACTCTACCTAAATCACAACACCTAGAAATGCAAAGTATTATCGTACCACCATACGCGCTGTTGAGGTCAGCGTCACAGTGTGGTGCTCTATTGAACCATGGTACGCGACTACGTTGGGGTTCTAGGGTTGGTGGTGGCAGCTACATAATACTCGTAGGTATAAATCAAGACGTAACTTTTGTCACGTACGGATTTAAACTCATAATACTGGCTTTACGGTGAATGAAAGGAAACCTACATATAGACGGAGAAGAAATTTAATGGTGGGTGTGAATTTTGCTAGCAAATTCTCAGATGTCTGCAAATCTGAACGCAGTTAATGCTCACTCACTGTGCTTCACGGCTGGTGATACCTACCTATACGTACTTCTGAAAAACAGGCCTACCACTCCCGCTACGCGGACCGAAAGTAACCACTTCCTCGCCGCAGCGGCACGTAAATTCGTATACCTACACACTACGGAAGCAAGTACAGAAGCCTCAGATCTCATGTTTGTCATAATTATGGGTCATCTATCTATATATATAAAAGGCTCTGTCCTAACTGATTCAACGACTCACTGACAGACAACGCACAGCCCAAACAAGTTGGGAGGTTTGGTAGAGTTTGCTCGGAATGATTTAAAGTGGACAATTTTGGGAGCGGTCCGTATTTCTTCCGCACGCGGACGAAGTCGCAGGGGACCTCTAGTATGGATCATGTAGGTCATATACATGAGATCTGAGACATTCTTTACTTTTAGTCCCTATAGGTGAGTAATCTGGGTCCCTAATAATTCCAATACAAATTTTCATCCTAATTTTGTATTCCATACCGTTTTAATTCCTAATAATTACTCATCCTAATGGTAAATCTACATAACATTACTACACATACCATCATTGCTACTAATATTCATTGGATATAATAATAAAAGCCATAAAATTAAAAATCCTAATTATATCTGATCCTACAGTAAATGAACATAACAGCTACTCATCCTAATATAAAATCATCCAAAAAAAATTTAGTCGCATCATTTCTATTCCTCACCTAACCTATCCGAGTCGGATCTGTCAGCGAGCTACAATATACATAGTGTAGCATGAGCAGTGAGGATTTCTGAGTTGAAATAACAAAAAGGCTAAGGCGGGAAAAAGGCTTTCCAATATTTGATGTATGATTTCGGATCTGTCACTCATTTTGAACCTAACCAACACAAATTCGACTCCGAGTGGGCTAGCCAGAAGCTCTTGCAGTCGCCCCTGAGTTCGCTCCCTTGAGCTTCTGGCTCCCGCGCTTTTTATATACACTCTAGGGGTAGGGGCCACAAGACTAGGTGGAGTCGGGTGCTCTGATTCGGATCTGTCACCTAGTTTGAACCTAACCAAATCAAGTTGATGTGCACCATGGAGGTGTTAATTACACAATTACAATTACACAGCTTAGATTTTATATACATACAGTGTTGCACGAGTAATGAGGTTTTTGGGTTGAAATAAAAACAAACCTTCGCTTCACTCCCGCCTTAGCCTAACTTATCAGCCACTACTATCATACCACTACTAGTCATATCTGTCACCGGACTTTAATACAGATACATACAGCATGTTATATTTTTATTAACAAAAAAAACTAAACCAAAAAAAGGAATAGCACTAATCATTCTTAGGACCAATAACTCTATGAACAAAGAAATTAGTAACATTACTATTTATACCCCTCTATAAAGGGGGAGGCCTTCGTCCAGCAGTGGACGTTTTATGGCTGGCGACAACTATTTATGACAACTAAACTTAAGATGTATTAACCATTATGTCACACTACTATTAATTAGGATCGACAAACACAAGGAAAAAAAGAATTATGACGGTAAAAAATTATGTGCATGTATGACTACAGTAGTTTATGACTAGATGCGTATGACTAATGACAATAGGACAAAAAGCAGTATGTCAATTCTTAGGACCCCGAGTAATCTACTATTGCACAGCTTTGACATACTCTAGGTTAATGGTAGAAACAAATGTAATTAATGCAGCGTACTTTATTTAAGGGGCGTGACGTGTGATCATGAAGCCTGCAACATTCATGCTAGTCCTAAGCGGTGTACTCGTGGCCTGTTTATCTGAAAATGCTTGTGACAAATATTCTGATCATCCAGCCGTAGGGAGGCTACGGGACTATATTCAGATTGACACAAGCAAGGAGGAAAATATGGGTGAGTAATTTGTAAAGAATCACAGCATTATCATATTAGTGGAGAAACGAAAGACCTGTAAAATCAATGTCCGAAAGTGTGTTTTTATAGGTAGGTATATTTTATCACGGTAAGTAGATTGGTAGTTGAAAGAAAATTAGATTACGCACCTTACTAAAGCGAGCAATTAATGCACTCATGTTAATTTAGTGTCCTCGCATGCGCTCGGGCACCAACATAACATTCGTGCATTAATAACTCACTTTGCGCTCGGTGCAGCAATACATGAATTTATCGAAATATCTGTAAAATACGAGTACTTGTACTGCAGTGCTATAATTAAGGGAATGTGTTATCGCTTAGGTACATCCAAGAGTGATCTATTTCCGTCGTCAACGTATTATAAAAAAAATATCACACAAGTAAATAGTAATAATTGAATGATTGATTAATTTATTATTAAAAAATTATGTTACTTTTGTGTTGCCTAAATTTTTAAGTAACGTTAGATATAAGACGCTCTCGATGGTAAGCGATAGCGCCTTCCCATAACCACAGCAGCGATATCCAAAACTTTGTGTAACGTTGTGACCCACAACGCGCTCAACGCGCTTTGGCGCTCATTGCTATTGAAACATTCGATTCATTGAGTCGCATTCGCCCTGTAATTTCGCTACTATTAGTACCTTCACGCCGGAATGCCCAGCACTACTGCTCGGCAATAGAATATAGTTGGATCCTCGCTTCAGAAATTGCTGTTTCCTTTTGGAAGGAGCAAGCGGCCGAGATCGATCTGCCGATAGAGGTGTACCGGCCAGCCGGGAAGCCAGTGGTGGTGATCACTTGGCAAGGCCTCGATCCTTCCCTGCCCAGCATCATGCTTAATTCTCATATGGACGTGGTTTCAGCAAACGAGGTCGGTATTTTATGTTACATTTGATGTTCAATTTTTCGTACCATCTTAAATTATGTTACATATCTGTTATATTTTTGCTACCATTTTATGTAACATTAGTATTAGATTTTTGGTACCTTGTTATGTTACTTTCGATGTTACACTTTTGGTACCATTGTATGTTACTTTTGGTGTGACCAATAACCGCGGTAAAACGCAAGCAATATTATCCCACTTCACTAATATTATAAATGCGAAAGTTTGTGAGTGCGTGAGTGTGTGTGAATGTGTTTGTTACGTCACCTGCGCCTGCCTTCTTTGTGTTTTTTAAGCTGCGGATTTGAGTGTTTGGATTGGAAGTTAGCTTAAATCCTGGATAAACAAACACTAAGTATTTTTTTATTGAGGCTGAAACCTCAACCTCTGGCTCTGCCAGTCATTTGTCCGATTTTTTATCTGTCACGACATTTTTCATGGCTCGATAATGGATAAGGGTTACTTATTTGCGCACAAGGTCACGCGTAGTTTAGGTATACTTACTTATAATCACAGTCGGTCAACATAAAAATGAATAAATAATAGATTTGATTTAGGCCGTTAAAGCATTAATGAAAATGTAATTTTCAGAACGAATGGACATATCCTCCATTTTCAGCGCATGTGGACGAAGATGGTAACATGTACGGCCGAGGCCTGCAAGACACTAAGGACATAGCGATACAATACCTAGAAGCCATCCGGCAACTCAGGAAGGAAAATGTCACGCTGCTCAGAACTTTGCATATTACACTCATGCCAGGTCTGTTTTCAACCGACTTCAAAAAAGGAGGTTCTCAATTCGACTGTTTTTGTATGTTTGATACGCGATTACTCCGCTAATTATGAATTGATTTTGATGATTATTTTGTTTGATAGGTCATACTTTAGAGGTGGTCGAACAACCCTAATTTAATACTTATTGCTTATGTGTCCTACCCATAGACATACATAGTAGGGACGGGTTGGACGCCATTTTGAAATGTCGCTCATTCGTCGGTATCAAAGAAAAGCATTGACACCGATGTCGGCACAGTCTGCGATGCACGTCCGACGTGATTACTTGAGAGCAAAATGCCAAACGGTGTGGTGAAGGGCTGTACGAATTACATTTCAAAGTGCAGTAAACAAAAGATGGCGTTTCTTATGACCAGTAAGTCAACATTTAAAGTTAAACTAAACTTTATTTTACACAAAAACTTTTATTTTTAGGTAATAGGTAAGTCGTTTATAGTTTCGTACAGTTTGCGCTTCTTCTACCACACCTTACTGGCGCTGCACGTAGTGACGGCGAAATCTGAGAGATGGCGTTCTACTTTTTATCAAAGAGAATTATTAATTAATTATTATTAGTTTTACGATTTATTAACTCAGGCGTATCTAGATATAGAAATCTTTGGTCATACCACATAATTAAAAAAATACCCAAATTAGGGGCCGGCCGATTTTGCTCATAATTGAAATTATTGTTTTTTGTTCTTGTTAAGTTGAATGCTTTAGGCGCTGCAATAGCAAACTTTTTGGTATTTTTTATTATAACAGAATATCAAATATCACGATTCGTCTGATGTTAGTTGAATTGTCTTGTCTAAATTTTTCGCAGTACTTATTATTTTGTTTAAAAATAAAGAAACCCAGCAGCGCGAGTACCGTTCTATGTGGCTAAATTTACGTGTCGGTATAGCAGAATTACTTAGACGAATTTGAGAATATACCGAATTTTATTAAATATACCGTTTTAAATATAAAATATACGATTTATATGTCTGATATAACGATCGTTAAGAACGGTACTCGCGCTGCTGATTACAGAAAAAAATATAGATATGTCTTTACTTTAGTTAAATTATTATTATTACGTTAAATTTTTGGACCTGGGTATATCGTTAAACTGCAACCAGACCCACCGGAGGACGCGCAGCAGCGTCCTCTTTAACGGTGGCATAGATTAAGTATATTATTCTTAATCTATGACGGTGGTGACCATTCTGCGATCCCCAAGCCGCCTGCCAAGCGTGGGGATTATGGCAACACCCCTCTATTTAGGGGAGGCCTTCGTCCAGCAGTGGACGTTTTATGGCTGACGACGACGTTAAATTGTTGGTCCCGGTTGTTTGTTCTAGTTTCTATAACAACAACCGTCAGCCATGTCAGAGGCCTTCAGGCGGCACATTCACTCTGACACTCCTTCTTTTTTTTACTTTAGTAAATTACCTTTTTTATAATTACAGAAAGTATAGTAGTTGTCGCTCAAAATATTGAGAAATGCGACACGGATTTTTTTTTCTGATGTTTTATACATTTTTTTCAATATGCGCCGGATAGTTTTTGTACAATATTATTAAGTACTTAAGTCTTTTTGCTATTCACTGTACGAGTATTTTTTCCAAGTGTGTATCAGACTATCAGTTATGGATATTGCCTAACTGTGCGACGAAAAACAGTACGTTTTACGGATTTTGCCGGGAAATGACACCGCAGCAAACTTTCCTCTTTTTAGAGAAAATACCCCAATACGTAATTATGAAAAAGACATTCAAAAGCGTATTTTAACCGAATCTACCAACCTGCACCCATACTGAGGCAACATGGCGGATTATGTTCCAATCACCTTTCGAGACCTATGGCCCAGCCCAATGAGATTTTTTGATTGACAAGGCATTCCATCTTTGATTTTATATATGATAAATAAATAAATAAGGACATTAAATAAATAAATTATGTATGTACATAAATAATAATTATAAGTAAATAATTTTAATTATTTTATAATTACAGATGTGTCTAATTGTAAATGCCGATAGGAAAAATTATGATGTATATCTTCTTTTACTTCGTAAACATTATAATAATATTTTGCATGCCTAACCGGCTAGAGCATAGCGATCTATAGACTTTGTATTACCTTCTATATTCCATCTCAATCCAACAATGTACCTATGTTTCTGCAAAATAAATATTTTGAATTTGAATTTGAATTTTAAAATTTCCAATGAAATATTAACATATTTTTTTTAATTTCCACAGATGAAGAAACAGGAGGCACCGATGGAATGAAGTCGTTCGTACGCACAGATGATTTCAGTAATTTGAATATTGGCTTTGCTCTGGACGAGGGGTTCTCCAGTGGAAACGACACACTGCTTGCATTTTACGTAGACAGACGACCTTGGCGTAAGTATATAATTATTTGAGGCTTCTTCAAATGTCTAATACCATAAATAGGTAATACGTCTAGGCGGAATGGTAGTAGTAAGCCGTAAGAAGTTCATTGTACTCACAGATTTACTTATCAACTTATTCATAATCATCATCAACAGCCAGAAGAAGTCCATTGCTGGACGAAGGCCTCACCCTTATTTATTATCAATAGGTTTAATAGGCTTAATAGGTTATGTCCTAAAACTGCACCAAGAACCACCGGAGGACAGGCAGCGTGTCCTCTCGGTTAACGGTGGTGGGCACTCTGCGATCCCCAAGCTTATATTACGAACAACAAAAACAAAACAATAACAACTTTTTCATTACTCATACTAGGATAGTAGGTCTGAAGTTGCCTGAGGAGCGGGTTGAAAGTAATACATTTCAGCCCTAGGGAGAATCACTTTCAATTGACAGTGACAGTTGACACTCAAATTATTAAAAAAAAAAAATATTATATTTTCACATAATTTTTTATTGAATACATGTTCTAACTTATTTTTCTCTTCAGAGGATTATGATCGCGCACTTCTCGTACATTTCCCAGTGTCCGTTCATGTTTTTATTTTTAGTTTCCTTGTATTCGTAATGAAAAGCACAGTGTTTACCTCGGGGTTAAAGACTTATTTAGTCTTCAAACTATTAGCGCGCTCGCTACGCTCGGGCGCCAGACCCAGGCTCGGGACTAAATAAGTTACTTTCACCCCTAGGATAACAACGTACTATTGTATTTGTATCGTAGCCAGAAGACGTCCCTTGATAGGGGAGAGGGCTGCTTACCATCGTAAACCGAGAGGACGCGACGTGACTGCCCGTCCTCTGGTGGTTCTGGATACAGTTTATGGATGTACTTACACAGTTCCACAATCTCGACATATACAAGTGTTCTTTTGAGATATAAGGATTGGTCCTCGTAGTTACAGTTGATCACAATGATTAGTACAAGACCTCCTGCCGGCTTAGTACAGTTCCGCTTAACCCTGTATGATGACTTTGTTTTAATAAATAAATACCTTCTACGTCGGTGTGCAACATCGTCTTGCATGAGGCGAGTTGGAGGTCAAATGTCCTATCCTTTTTTTTAATACTGTTAAGTGACGAGACGAGCAAGACTTTCGCCTGGTGGTAAGGAAAAGGACCAAATGCTGCGCGCCGCTATCACGCATTTAAATTTTTTTGAAGATATTAAATCACTGAAAATTCGAGTCATTACAATGGTTTAGAAAAAAAAAACTATCCAAGCAAGTATTCATTCATATAACTGATCATTCCTATAAGCCAATTTTAGGTACTAAATTTTTTTTAGATGAAAATAGTATTTTTGATGAAACTTTCTAATGCTACACAGCTATTACACAGAATGCGATTTTTCATAACTTTATTCAGTGATTGAATATCTAAAGATATTAGAAAGGCGCAAGCGAGATAGGGGCGCGCGGTGATCTGGGTTTTTATACAGTAGCAGTAGGTACCTTACGGTAAGGTCCACTCGCTCATTGAAACTAATTGAATTCAAGTTTTGACTAGACTAGACCTAGGTTCCTAGATGCCTATCTAGATATCTAGACAGGCCGAACAGTTTTTTTTTGAACAAGTATGCTTCCCTTATGTCCTACTTCTCAAATAACGCAGTTTAACAAAATATGTGTTAAATTTATTTAAACATATAAACGGCATTACATATAAATTGTAGTGGTAGGACTCTTCTGAGTCCGCCTGGGGAAGTACCACACCTTTGCCAGTTATTCAATCGCCAAGCAGTAGTGTGCAAGCATTACTGTGTTACGGTGTGTGGTGTGTTTGAAGGGCAATGTTACCAGATAAATTACTGGGTATGAAGAGATTTAACATCTAATATGACGAGCGCAGTGCAGTGTGGCGCAGAATTGTGTTCGCAAGTTCACAATTCTGGCACTGCAACTATTAGTGGCAGTCAAGCCTGCCACTTACCACCAGGCGAAAGTCTTGCTCGTCTCGTCACTTGATTCTATAAAAAAAACCGTTATATGTATGCATTTTATTTGTTATATAAAAATCTATTGCATAGAGATGGAGTTCACAATTTATGGAGATGGAGGTCATGGATTCACAATGGCGGAAAACACAGCGATTGAAAAGGTAGAGTATACAACTTTATACTTAACTTATTATTTTTTGTTGTATCCATCCCACTGCTTAGTAGGTACCTACCTACGTTTTGCTCGTCTAGTCACTACATTGCTTAAAAAAAACAGTAAGTAGGTATTTCCAAAGAGTAACTTACTTACCTATCCACGAAAGACATTAACCACGTATTATATGCACGGATATCGTAAGTACGCTCTATTCTAGACCGCATCGGGATGTGGCTAAACGCAACGTAAGGCGTATATTAAAATTCTGAATATTTTGTTAAAGATTCTTAGCATATTTGTTCTATGGCCAAGTAATATTCAAGAAACTCTAAAGCACAAGCTAGCTTATTTATGCTTACCTATATAGCTTTGTTTAGCACTTGGGCCACCTAACAACTAAGTACTAACTAAGTAAGTAACTGTAGGTACCAAGTCTCTTATTGCCCATAAATAATAATGAATATGAATTTGATGTTAAATCTATATCTATAATATAGATAATATATATTGTACAGGGTTAGTACTAATCAGTTAGAATCCTTTTAAAGGCGTATTCTGTACATCAAAACAAACAACTTTTACTATGGGGCCAACATTGAAATCACAAAAAAAACCACAGCTGTTCCATACATTTTGCCCAAGGTTAATGATTTTTTTGTATGGAACAGCTGATATTTTTATCGCGATTTCAATGTTGGCCCCATAGTAAAATTTGTTTGTTTTGATGTACATAATATGCCCTTAAAAGGATACTAATAGAACTAGCCCTGTTAATGAGAACTACTTTCTCATCACTGACTATACTTGCCAGTCTGAAACACCATCATATATATAATCTATGGGCGGTAATCACCTCACTGTTCAAGCAGTTTTCTTTACTCTGTATCTAAAGAAATCTTGATAAAAATCGTTCCTCTGATTCCAGGCGAACCGATTCATCAGTCGAGTACTAAATTTTCGGAGAAAAAATTTAGAAATAAAGAAATCCACGCACGCACTTGACTTCGGGAAATATACGAGTGTTAACGTCAACCTGATTCATGTAAGTTGGTAGATGGCGCCAATGAGAGATATCAGAAAATTTCCAAATTTTTTTAAAATAAAAGTAGTTCTCATCAACTCGATAGATGGCGCTGACTATACTTGCCAGTCTGTAACACCATAATATTTTTGATCTGAGGCACATAAAAAAAAAATTGACATACACAAGGTCAGCACAAGGTCAGCGCCATCTACAATGACACATTTTTTATGTGTGCCTGAATATCCCCCATTCTACCATCCCTCATAATTAAGTTCGAATAAACTAAATCTTCCTTAAATGTAATTTAAACCTTGGGGTAGTTGAAACAATGTCTTTTTCAAATAGATAGAAAATAACATCTAACCAAGAAAGTCTGTGTCTAATATCTCAGGGTGACGAGAGAAGTGCAGTGCGGCGCTTGAATTGCTTAAAAACATTGTTTGTTTCAGAAATTAGCAATTTATTTATAATCGATAGCCTGAATGTCTAAAAAGAACCAAATTGCTACATAACGAGAGTCTCTATACAGTTTCGCGTAACGCCGTAATCTGTGATTTGTTATAATGATTAGATTTTGGATTAACAAAAAATCTTTAAGTAGCATTGTAACACAAAACTATAATGTTATAATGATTAGATCTTGGATTAACAAAACATTTATAGGCAGCATTGTAACACAAAAAGAAACGATAGCCAAGAGCTGTTAAAAATACCGCTACCTACACGATAATAAATGATGATATGCTAATATATCTGCGGGTTAAAAAGAGAGAACTTATTAAAAAATCTATATTGTAAATTACTATTTTTCAGGGCGGTTTTGCTGTGAACGTTATCCCCACAAATATCACAATAGGCGTGGACATGAGGCTGTCTAAAGATAGTAACGTTACGGAAATTCAACAAATGGTAAACATGCACAATTACATTTTGTCGAGAGTGGATGATATTTTTCACATTCTTTATTAATTAACACATTCCTTAAGAAAAATTTTATTTTTTCAGTTCGGTTTATTAATGATAGTGTTCTGAGGTTACAAAAAAAATACAACTGAATCGGGAACCTCCTCCTTTTTGAAGTCGGTTACAACAATATATCTATAACTATGTAATTAATTTTACTAAAAAACTTTACGATGAAACGTGACTTTCATACATTTTAAACATATGCGTAGTTGGAGTAATTGACTGAGTAATCCCGTATAAATAAAACAAAAAAATACGAGTACAGTGATGTCAAATTCAGTGCAAGCTAATTTGGACTCTATTTGTACGGAACGATGTCGATACGGTACCTCTGTACTGCTATAAGACGCGCGCAAAGCCGGTGGAAACTGCGTGACGTCAACAAGCCAAGCGCTACAGTAGAAAATCTATACACTGTCTTATCAAAATAAAGTACAAATTAGCTTGCACTGAACATGACATTGTTGTTGTTATATGTTTATCTATACGTTAAGAAGCGTTTTCTATGGGAGTCAATCTGCCCTGAAAGTATTTACAAACAAGAGACGGTATTTTTTCTGCTACGCAGATAAAGGAATGGATGGAGGAAGCCGGTAATGACACAGATGTTTATTACATTCGTCGGGAAGACGTTTCTGGACAGACTGCTGTCGATGACTCCAACCTTTACTGGCTAGCGATGAAAGACGCTGTGGATGATATGTAAGTAAAGGCTTCGGATATTTCCTCTATGCATGTAATTTAGTGGTAACTAATCGCCACACTTCCACGTACCAACTAGGACAAAAAAAACCTGTCTTTTTTTGCTAGATGTGACAAGCTTACCGTATTAGGTATAGAGTTTATAATTGTGTTTATCACCTGGGGTAGTTTTAAAAAAAAATAAAAAAATATGCATTTTATTGCATTTGACTGCCATCTCGTCTGATGTTAAACGAAGATGCAGTCGACGATGGAGCACGCTTTCCTAGAAGAAACCGATTCACTCACGACTATAATTATAATTTAAGATTATAATAGGCTAGGTGACTAGTTTTTTTATTGTCCTATTAAAATGTGGCCCATAAATATAGCTTATTAATGAAAAGAAAAGAAAAATCTGATCAAAAATAAGCATTTTAATATCATGCTAGACAGAGAGGCGAAACAGCAAATCGTGACGTCACTTCTCTGTACGCCATATAAATTATATTCTGTCAACTAAGGCGTGACGTCATTTTTTGTTTTGTGGGAAAGAGACAGAGTTGTCTCTAACAAAAACTTTAAACCGATTTAAATTATTTTTTCAATAAACATACTATATTTACTTAAATTCTTCAACAAAGCTATTGGTTTCAACGATTTAAACGTCGGTCATCTACCCTATTATAGGGAAAACGCACTCGGGCAGCGTATTCCACTGTTCAGCAGTTCGAATAAAGAAAATGGAATCAAACCGTTTCGTACGAGTTTTTGGTATATATCAACCATGAAACGGTGTTGCTTTTTTATTTACATCGACGCCGACGTTTCGGCCATGGTCACGAGCTGACTGGAGATTGCGCGTCGCCTTGGCGAAAAATTAGGGTGTTAATTGTGGTCTTGTACAAAAGTAGAATAATAATCTCCCATTTGGCCCATACAAGTTAAAAGTTCGGGTGAAGTTAACCCATCTCAGCCTCACTCCACATTCCAACATATATGGATCCGATTGCGAGTCCGCCCAAATAACTACGTTACGTTACCTAGGCCTATTTTAGTTAGTGTGTGTTTTGTTAGAATTACGAATTGAGTTTGAAAAAAAGGGACATACCACTTTTTAACAAAAACAAGTTTGAAATACCTATTTTTTTGTGTTTTATGCATAAGACGGTTAGTGTATAAACTGTGTCAGCTGGAATTTTGACTGTTGGAGAAACTAACGGAACGAAAAAAAACCGGGTTCCGTGGAGAAACTTAAAGATAGCTTAAACGTACTAAAACCTAATACTTACGTTATATTTTAGCGTTTTATTCATATGATGGTTAATATTATACAATTTTTTTTTGAGATTTCTCTGTAATTTATTATCTATTCAATTTTAATCTTTATTTGCAGGGGCTACGACATAGTTACGCTAGTTTGTCCAGCGACGTCAGACATGCTGAAAATCCGCAACGTAGGCATCCCAGCGTTGGGCTTCGCACCCAAATTACGCACCATCTCCAAGATACACGGCAAAGATGAATATCTAAATTTAGAAACGTTTATATACGGAATAGAGTTTTACTATGAAATTCTAAAGAGGATAGGAAATGTACCTGATCATGAGGACAATGAAATGGATTTCATTCATAAAAACAATCTGTGGGATTCAGATCCTTAGAATTGTGTAATCCTTAATCATTCTAATATAATGCTACCGATAGTAACTCTGTCTTTTTCTTTCAATGAACTAGAAAATCAATAGAATTGCCTTTTTCCAGACTTCGTATCCCCCATTTAAGTCGCTTCTTTACTGTGAGCTTGGAGTGTCGTCGAGTGAGATATCGAAAAGGTAAGAAAACCTATGCAAGGGTTCTGTTGTGATGGAGTGGTCACGATTGTATCATAGAACGGAGAGAACCCTATTAAAGCTATCAAGACGTAGTTACAATTATCTTTTAGCTTTCTACCCTGGTCTAAGAATGATCTGAACATAATGATCGAACATTTTACATCCAGTGGTTAGGGTACCAAGAAAGCTGGCTACACTTCCGCGTTGAATGGGGCGGCACTGGCAAAGCTATTCTCAGATGGCGCCACCACCGCTGGTGCTTGGCATTGATGTTTATTTTGAGTTTATACATTTTGATCGTGAATGAAACAGCGTTATCTGATCTCTTCATTTTCCATGAGTTTTCCTGTTAAGTTCTGATATTCAGATCTTAAGTTTTAATTGAAAAATTATGTAAGTAGGTACAATATATATGCGTGAAAAAGAACGTAAGTCTATCGACAGAGCCTACAATTATTTGAACAGTCATATCTTTAATAAATCTTTAAAAAAAGAAATATAATTACAGAGACGATTTATTGTTTACTAGCTGTTGCCCGCGACTTCGTATACTTCGTACGTAGGGATAGAGATTTTCTAAATATTATAATTATTATGTATGCAAGTTGCTATTTAATCGGCTGGGGAGCGGTCGTGAGCATGTTGTAAACAAGATAAGAAACAACTTTTGAACTAAAACTTTTGAAAATTCACGAAAAAAAAACAGCTGTTCTACACAAAATGTTCATGGATCTTGTGATAAAGTGGAATAGCTGTTTTTTTTCGTGAAAAATCAAAAATCCTTTAACTTAAGTTGTTTGTTATCTTGTATACAACATCCTCACAATCGCTTCCATGCCAATTAAGACCGGCTGCAAACCATAAGAAAAACCCGATAGGAAAACTGGACGGTCGCACCAGAAGGCGCTCCGTGCATACATTTTGTACTAGGTCCTGCACACTGTAAGAAATTTCTCGTGAAATTTCCCGTCTCGCTCGCACCAGCTAATTGTGCGCAGTGTGTTACGGTCGGTCCGGTGCCTGTCAGGTGCCGGACCGGAACAGTGTGCGGCCACTCTTAGAGTACACCTACTATGCACGGAGCGCCTTCAGGCGCGACCTTCAGGTTTTTCTATCGGGCTTTTTATAATCGTATGCGGCCGGTCTAAATAGCACCTTGTATAGTTTAATAGCAAAACAACACCAGCGATAATGCGCCACCTAGTGGGATAAATGAACAGCGTGTCTCCCCATTGCCAAATCCTTTTTTGCGTGAGGAATAAGCCAGTTATCTATCCCTGCCTAATTCAACCAACAAAAATTCAAAATATAAAATTCTTATTTTATTAAAGTGTGTTTTTTATTTTATTTGACTAATGAATAAAAACTACATTAACAAACTTAAAAATCTATTATTTAAAAAAATACGGTATTAATATTTTATTTTATATCGAGTCGATGTTTCGTTTTGAAATAAAAAAATGCTTTATGAAGACGTTTACTATACTATATTGTCTTTGATTATACAACGTGTAACAGAAAGGTTCAACAATACTGAAGATGTATGTATACTCATCATTATGAACAACTTTTACTATGGGGCCTTACCCCAAGGCCAAGGTAAGGCCTCCCTTACCTGTTTAACCTACGTTTACCTACCTACATGTCTTGACCTACGTTTTCTTGTTTATTTTCTTGCACAAACAAAACAGCACTATCTTACCTAGCCATCTATTACAGTCAATAAACACAAGAGATTATTTTATCAGTTAGTTACGAATACCTCAGAAGTAGAATAGGTAACATTTGTTTTCTAGTGTTATCAGCATTAATCCTTATAAGAAAGTTATTGAATTCCTTATAGCAATGTCATAGAAGGTCATAAAGTCGTCATATATAAACAGTTTTACATTGAAATAAACACGGAAATAGGGAACATAATCAGCTGCTCCATACATTTTGTGCGTGATTGCATTTTTTGTATGGGACAGCTGTTTTTTTCGCGTTTTCAGTGTACAAGTCGTCCATTATGATGAGTTTAATGACCACCTAAGATATTGATAATTCAATATCAATATTGTATTGTATATCTGTTTCCTTGATCGAAGGTTATCAGTCAGAAAAAAGGCCACAGTTGTCACACTCGCACATACGTCATTGAAGAAATAAAATCACTTTGTGTCTCCACACGCCAATATACTATCGCGGTGATACTTTGATTATAGAGAGACAGAGCTAGTTCCTCCGAGCGGTGATACGACGATTAAGAATGAGGAGCCAAATATGGACCACCAACGTTTGCCATACGTGCTCGCCGCGACTCGTTCGTGGAGGTAGCGCCTTAGGTAAGCAGGAGGGTTGATGCTAAGTAAGAAAATTGTAAGTCATTGAAATAGATAATAATGCCTTCCTATCTCGCTCGTCTGTATTGACAAACAGGCGGCTCGCCCGTCAGTAGAGCCTGCTTCTTCAGCGTCCAATGCAATTCTTTGGAAGCACAAGTCTGGACTGCTAAATAAGGATCTTCAGTGGTCGCGCCACTCATGTAAGCTAAGCTAGCTTTGATGTAATCAATTACAAAAATAATGTTCACTAGTATTTAAAGCCTCCAAATGGGCTACACTTAATTTGTATTTCAATAACTATGTTATAGTCTATGTAGTGCTCCCGAAATTTGACTAGTAATGTAGTAATTGAAAGTAGTGTTGTTGTTTTGTTGTTGTGTAAAATTACTTTTCATCACACTTGCTCGTAAAGTAGATCTTATTACATCGCTTTTAGGCTCATAATCCAAGCTATTATACACGCGTGCTTTTTACTTTACATTACGGCACTTGTACTATAATAGGTATAACCCGGTAAAGTCAAGTTTGTACGTGACTGCAATTAGACGTACGTGTACGAAGCACTCTTAATATAGCCGGGTAATACTTACAGTTTTTTTGTAATACCAACAAAGAGTTCTTATGCCGCTGAAGTAAATGTGAACCTGCGCGCGCATTACTGATTTGGGCGCCATTTTCCGCAAATGTTTGTTGACGTTTTCGCTGTGTGGTTGATTATTATCAAAAAAAAATTGTTTTTTCCTCGCAAGTGTGACGAAAACAGTCGTATGGAACTCTTGTGCTATTAGTCATTACGCTCTCGGCTTTCTTATCGCGCTCGCCTGCGGCTCGCGCGCATAATACCGCCTCAAGTGTAATGACCAACATAGCACACTCGTATCATAATGTACTATTGTTAAAAACGAATCTACCCTTATTATGGTAAATTATAAAGTTTACGCTGGCCGATTATTTCTTATGACTTTTATTAAGGATTATTTTATGAAGGATAAGACTACTACTACTACCTACTACTTTGATGATCTATAATACTTTTAGGAAACAATATTTTAGATACCCAAATGGTATTATTTTGGCATGAACAAACAACTACAGTGCAGCGGTGCTGCACTGGAATCGTATGAAGATGTAAATAGGAGTGACATGAATATCACTATTGTCAAGTGTAATGAGTACAATACAACTTTAATCTACCCATCAAAGACAACTAACTACTTATATAATAGACTTTTAAAAAATACAACTTATTTCTACTTCGAATACTTGGATGACATCTTCATATTTTCTAGTAGTTTGGATTTCAAAACCAAACTACTGAACCGATTTCGATAAAATTTATATGGGACCACCTCTGAAGTGTTACCTACCAAAAAAAAAAAAAACATCAAAATCAGTTCATAATTGGCGGAGTAATCGCGTAACATACATACAAAAAAAACACAGTCGAATTGAGAACCTCCTTTTTTTTGCCTTTTTGTAGTCGGCTGAAAACAAAAGTTTGGTAAATACGAGAGAAATAAATTTAGTCCCCATACAAAATGACCTGTCTTGACCTTTAAGTATTGCCTGAAACTAGCTGTACATATAGAGCGCGTTCTTATAATACGAAATCGGCACCTGATGGTCAAAAAGGTCAAACAACGAGAGTAAAGCCGAGCAGAGCCTGAATAAAGGCAAATCTAGTGCTTTTCTTCTATTGACTTTTTGGTCGAGTGGGTCAGATTCTGTGCCAGTCCTTCAAAATTAAATGTTTTCAATATGATAAGGTAAGCTCAAGGGTACGGGTTCGATAAGGGCTTATCTCATCTCATTCATTTCCCTTCAAGATTAGATAGAGAGATCTTGAATGGCCATTTTGTTTGCAGATTCCAAGTATAACTGCCAATTTAGTGAACAGTACATAATGTGATTGCTCTAAATTTTAATAAGGTAAGATCACTTATTTATCTAAAAACTTGTATGTGTAATCTAATAGTGTGAAAAGAATGTAGGTATCAACATTTTTATCCCAATAATTAGGTAGGTACTTATACTTATTTACGTAAGTATGTAAGAATACATTAAACATAAACACTTTTTTTTTTCGGAAATGTTATGACCCACAAAGCAGAAAAAGGTCTTTGTACTTGACTACTGAGAATACCATTGAGCATTCTGAAAAATCATGAGAAACTTGAATTGTATGATAGAGCAAGCAGCCTGCGAAAGCATATTATAGCGAAAGCTTAGGTAAATTGCGTATAAAGAATCCTGTATAATTCTTCAACTTGATAGATATGAATTGGCTAAGATCGATATACAACATGTAACAAAAAGGTTCAACAATACTGAAGGCTATGTAAGTATATACTCATCATTATGAACAACTTTTACTATGGGGTCAACCTTGATATCGCGAAAAAAACAGCTGTTCCATACAAAAAGTTCATTGATCTTGGACAAAAAGTATGAACAGCTGTATTTTTCGTGATTTCGAGGTTGGCCTCATCGTGATAGTTGTTCATAATGATGAGTAAGATAATATAATACTTTACTAGGTCATACGTATGCCCTTCAGTATTGTTGAACCTTTTTGTTACAGGTTGTATAGTAAGCCTGTAAGCATAGGCTTACGCGTAAGATATTGTCAGACTTGTAAAATAAAGAAGGATTAATAAGTATAAAAACTAAAATAAATGTAAATGTTAAATAAAATAATAAAAAAAAAAAAAATTATATTTATATTTAATAATTAATTAAATTAATTTGTTGTTGTTGTTATGTTAAATGTTCATAATTTGTATTTTCCCAAGTGTCGGCATAGGTACCTACCTACATATATACACATATACATACATACTTAGGTATGCATATATCCTATATAGTATTTACACATGTTCAAAATTAATATTATTATTAATATATTATTATCATAAGCATATACTTTTTTATAATATACAGTACCTACCTACAGATTAAATGAAAATAACTGGTCTGGATAACTAGGATCAGTTTTTTTTTAATAAAAGTCATGTAATTGGTACATTCGCACTAGTTCCATTGAAAAGTTCCATGATAGAACTAACGTATTTTTTTCGCGATTGTTCCATGAGACTAGAGTATGGAACAATTGTGATAGATGAATTCGCGGTAGTTCCGTAGCAAAGTTCATGGTGAAACATATGCGAATGTATTATTCAAGATAGTTCCAAGGGACTAGGGTATGGAACAATTGCGAAAATGATTTGAAGTTAAAGGAGTAAAATATTTTTCTTAAACAAAAATTATACTCACGGCACAAAAAAAATTACAGTGTAGTACATTCTATACCACATCTGAACAAGAGTAGGTACCTACTAACCAAAAAACAGTTAGTAAAAATCCTTAATTTGCTACCTTACTTGAATAACTCGAACGGAAAAATAACTCGAAAACTAAGCGATTTGTACGGCACATAATTTTTGATTTTCTTAACCACCATGATGTCTCCCATTTGTTTGTATATGGTTATCCACTCATTACGCCACACTCTGTATAAAACTGAGTGTGTAACTGTTTGTGTTGTAAATATTTTCAGTGTTACGTATTATTACATTTCCGTGAAGAACATAGCATGCGTAGCGTGTTTGTTCAGTGTCTGGGTGTTGTATGTATTATAAGTATGTATTTACATAATAAATATATAATATAAGTATGCTATACTAACAGCTATCTGGTTCCCAAAGTACAAGCTTTGCTTAGTTTGGGGCTAGATGGCGCTGTGTGAAATGGCCACCAATATTTATTAATTTTATTTTATTTTGTTAATTTAATGTTAAGTGAGTATACTTAGTAGGTATAATACATACCTATACATACTCGTTAGTTGGTATGAAGTATGTGAGTCTCTAGAAAACTATAAGTACCTAATTGCTTTTAAAGGACTAGGTATATTTACATATCACAAAAATGTCCCGTACTATTTCTATCTATTTTCTCTACTGATATTATTTTAATTTCTATAAAACCTTGTCCAACCTTGATCATATTTTTATTGCACGTTCGTATAGGCACTGGTCAGTCAGTCATTCACACAGTTTGTTATATTTACAAGGTAAGTACGACTTATCTTAAGAAAATCTAGACCGTAAATTATACACATCTAGATATACGAGTTCTGTATGAAAGATGGCGAGATTGGCGAGGGACAACCGAAAGACCTGGCAGTAAACTGAACTGGCCATAAATTGCGAATCGATATCATTTTATTGGCAGTGTAAAATAGCACTTCAGGTGAGTAGGAACTTCTTCATTATCACATTGTAATTTACATATATTTAGATATGTATACCTAAGTCATTACGTCCTGCTATCACTGGTGAGCAATTAAAATTATTTGAAAAAGAAACTATTTTGGTAGCCACCTGGGTACTAACTAGTACATATAGGTACCTTTTTATTTTATTTTTTTATTTATAGGTACTAAATAGGTTACTATAGAGATAAAGCTGCAGTTAATTGAAAGTGGAATTCTTTACACAATTTAATTAAAATACGGAATTAGACACCTACTCGTTAATCTAAATTGTGGCTGCAGTGCTGTTTAATAAACGCGACATCCTGGTTTCTTTCGGCAATTTCTTTAATTTCTAAAATAGATAAACTATGACTAAGCCAAATATTAAAAAAGTGAGTACGCGCCATGTATTATGTTTTATTTAAAATTAGTATTAATACAAATATTATATAGGTATCCTATGTGCAGGCTGTTTTTTTTTCATACATTATGTGAAGTGACTAGCAAGACGTTCGCGTGGTGATAAGCGTCACGCCTGCCCTTAACAGAAGCAATGCCAGAATTATGAACTTGCGAATACAATCCTGTGCCGCACTGTACTGCGCGCGTCAAACCCTGAGATATTAGATGTTAAATCTCTTCATGCCCAGTAATTTATCTGGTAGTATATGTCCAGTAATTTAAGAATATTCTTGTAACTGGGGATAGGTCACATCATAACCTACTACTTATATGGCAAAATTTTATTTTATTTTTAAAATGGTAAGTATGCTTATTAGGGAACTTGTTACAGAATATTATAATGGGTGTGGTATTCTGGGTGACACTGTGCGCGGTGGTGCTGCAAGCCACCGCTGGTGATTGTACAGACTACGCTGCGAACGAAGTGGTCCAGCTGTTCCAGCAGTACCTACGAATCAATACCACCTCGGGCTCTGATCTCAGTAAGTGTACTTGTGCCGTAAACTTTATACCAGCTGACTGGTTGAAAACTCTACAAACTACAGACCTGTATGATTTAACCTTCACACCAGTGTGACAGAGCAGTGTTAAGGTTAGTCGACCGCAGATTTCGAGAGGTATAGCTATGTAGATGTGTCAGGAGTCGAGTTATAAATTGCTCTCGTAATATCATAGTATGCATGCTTAATTATAAACGCTTATGCAGTTTACAAAGGTGTTGCGTTTTTTTTAAATATTTCAATCAAGTGACGAGACGAGCATAACGTTCGCCTGGTGGTAAGCGTCACGCCTGCTACTAACAGTAGCGGTGTCAGAATTGTGAGCTTGCGAACACAATTCTGCGCCGCACTGCACTGCGCTCGTCTCCCTGAGATATTAAATGATCAATCTCTTCATACCCAGTAATTTCTCTGGTAATTCTATTTCAATTACTAGTATAGTATTATATTATCTGTGATTTCAATACAGATCTTAGCGACGTCGTTGATCTATGCTAATAGAATACTCAAGAATACAATAAACATTTAAATTATGTTTATTCGTGCTCACGGCGTGAGGAAACTTTTCTTATTGTTGATACTAGATATCATATCAAATATAATAAAGCACCTGTATTTTTACTTGTTTGAAAGAGAATCGAGTACTGAGTGCTCTCTATCTATATGTACTTACATTGTTCAACCAGTCAGCCTGTGTATCACTTACCCAAACATTAATGAGTTCTGGTTTGAAGACTAGTCTCTACTCAAGGGAGTCTTCAAGAACACTCGGTGACCAGGCGGGTTCTCCTAGTAATCACCATGCTTGTGATATTTAATTTAAACCAATATAAACTCAAACTCTAGGGCTAGGGTTTTAGACTTATACTCTGCGATGACGCGACGTGGTCTTCGACCACTCCAGCCATATCGCCGTAAACATTTGGTTATTAGACTACTACCATAAATATAGACAATCCCGTCATATGCATAAAACGCTAAAACGTATTTCAAACCTATTTTACTTAAAAAGTGTTTTGTCAAATTTCTTCTGAATTACAATTTGAGTTTGAAAAAAGAAGACAAAACACTTTAAATAAATAGTTTAGTTTAAATATAATTATTATGAATTATTCTATGTCAATACAGTATAGACGTTTTTTCTCCAACGAATATCACTAAGCAAAGGATGCTGACACCGTAGATAATAAAGTTATACAAATTAAATACAACATCTACTTATACTGGATCGCCATTCATTGATGATACAGAGATGTCATGGACTGGTTTTGCTACTGAAAGTTCTGGCTACCCTAGTCATGTCATCCATAGAGAGTCTTGTGTCTTTAGTTGTTTCTATAAAAAGGTTCCTTTGTAAATGCAATTAAATTGTTAAATCACACTAATATTATAAATGGAAAAGTTTGTTGGTACGTGTGTATGTTTGTTACCTCTTCACGCCAAAACGGCTGAACGGATTTGAATAGAGATAGCTTATTTTGAATATTTTTTGTATGAAGTGATTCCACACTTATGGTATTACTTACTATGTTTTTTGGTCATAATTTTTCTTCCTGTTTAAGCTTTAAAAAAACATAGAGTTAGCTTATTACTTATATTGGCTACTTTTTATCATCAACATCACGTGGGTGAAACTGCGGGGTGCTGCTAGTTGTTAAATATTTGTCATAAAATTGAAGACATGCAAATCAAGAAAATTGATAGAAATAAAACTTTCCTAATCTTACAGCACCAGCAGTAGAGTTCTGGAAGACGCTGGCTGCTCAAGAAAACCTACCACTTTCCGTGTATGAGTATGAAGAAGGCTACCCGGTGATCGTAATCAAGTTGGCAGGGCAAGACTCCTCAATCAGCAGCGTCATGCTTAACTCACATATGGACGTCGTGCCGGCCGACGAAGAGGTAAAACAACAATGTCGTAACATAACAAGGGTATAAGACTATTCGTTAAATCGTTCGTGTATAGCAAAGAGGGGAATAACGAATATGTAAATAATAATAATAGGTAACAAAGAGGTAAAAAGAGAGAGGGAGGGATTGGGATTGGTGGTAATCCCGTATTAATAAAACTAAAACGTGTCAAAATTACGTCAGTTTTCATAGTAAAATAGCGAAGTGATAAAATAATGTAAATGAAAATAACAACAAAGTAATACTCGTATAACGAAGAGATAAAATAACGAAGTGGTAAAATAACGAAGAGGTTAAATAGCAAAGAGGTGAAATAACGAAGAAGGATTCTTAATTTTTTATTATTATTTATAAACTTGCGTTTGACTGCCAACTCGTCTGAGGTGGAATGGTGGAAGGATACTCTCTATTACTCGGTCAGCTACCACCAAATCTGCCGCCAAACACCTAACGATGTATTCCGGCAGCCTTACTTGAGAGCTAGTTCTTATTTCAGGGCAGACGCGTTTCTCATTCATCATCAATTAAGATCAAGTGAGCTCAAACACCTAAGCTAGTTTGTCAACTAGATATATAAAAAAATGCTGTATAATTTTATTAACCCATAAATATATTGCAAATTATCACCATAATCTCGAGTTATCGCGGATGACAAATTTGACATTAGCAACGAATACCTAAGTCCCTCTTATCATTGTACTAAATGCTATCAAACGGATCAAATATTTTTATTGGGCTGTGAAGTACTTACCGATATGAATAAATATGAACTTACCCCTAGCGAAACTATAATAAAATACATGGTACGTAAAACATAAAAAAATAAGAAAAAAGTTATTTCCATTTAGGTCCCTGAAACCACAGTCCCAGTTTTCATATATATTTTTCTATCGATTACGTTTTTTGGATTGTTTGTTTGCTAGTTTAAGTTTTAGTTAGCACACAGTTATGTATGTTCGTGATGACATATGCAGTATGTTGTAAGGATGAAAACGTCTTATTATCATTTTCTTACTATATTCGTACCAAAATATTTTTATACAATCAAGTAACGAGACGAGCACGACGTTCGCCTGGTGGCGTCACGCCTGCCACTAACAGTAGCAGTGCTAGAATTGTGAAGTTGCGAACACAATCCTGCGCCGCACTGCACTGCGCTCGTCACCCTGAGATATTAGATGTTGAATCTCTTCTTACCCAATAATTTCTCTGGTAACATTGCCTTTCAAACCGGAACACAGTAATGCTTGCACACTACTGCTTCGCGGTTGAATAACTGGCAAAGGTGTGGTACTTCCCCAGGCGGACTCTGCAGTAGAGTCCTACCACTACAAAGATATTAATAAAAAGGCCAGTAAAGATGGTAAAAGCGAGGTGTCTATTTTACTGTCTGTTTCTCTGTGTCTTACTCGATAACGTACGAGCTATATAGATTAACGTATTATTATGTTGTTCATAAAATAAATTGTACCCATAAAATAAAATCGGCTGGTTTATCCCCTGCATTGAATTTACTTATATATTGTTAGATAAAAAATATTTCGCAACTTATTTTTTGCAAAATAAGAAGATATTTTTTTAATAAAAAAGTTTGCTTATTTTTATACTTAATCATGTAAGCTAAGTAATTCTGTATTCTATGCCCCATGTATGTAGCCATTAAAAAGAAATGGTTCCATTAAAATAGCCGAGTTCCTCACAAATTCACTATACTGGAGCACGACTTTGGGTCGCGGGAATAATTGTTACACCCCTATTTCGCCAGGTGTCGTGCTATGCACTTTTGATGTAGAGTTTCCTTTGAAATCTCGCCCTTATAGCCATGTGAAAATTGTATACCCATAGCAACGGTGGCTTCATCTTCCTAGGTATTAGTTGTTAAATAATTCTATTTACCCAGGATGGATGGACGTACCCTCCGTTCTCGGCCACCATTGACGACAACGGCGACATCTACGCTCGCGGCACTCAAGACATGAAGTCAGTATCCATACAATGCTTCGAGGCTGTACGACAGCTGCAGGCTGAAGGGACTCTTCTGAGAGACGTTTATATAACGCTGATGCCCGGTATGTTAACAAACTAGGAAAAATAATGTTGAAAACAATCATTTGCTCACATCTAAAGAGACAGTACGAGGCAGGCATGTAACATACAGACCATAATATTCCTGGTTTCATCAGATCAGATCATCAGATTAGCTTTTAGGCTCCAGTTCTGTAGGTTGGTTAAAATCGACAAGTAGGTTTAATTATGTGAAGGCAATTTAATCATCTTCGAGGCCTTGTCTAGTGGTGTTTCCTTACTCCATCATGCTGTATTATAGTCAACCTCTCTTTGAGAATGGGGTCGTTTTGGTGAAAATATCATCCGCCACCATTCACGAGAGGGCATAAGATGGTATGTGCCCCTCATAGTCACTAAGTCATTGTCAGTATAACTCCACCTGCGACTCTCCCTCAGACGGTTCTTACGTCACGCGCAGGAAGATAAGGGACTATCCTATTCTAGGCCAGGACAGCCTCACATGTTAAGTGAATGTAATAAAGTATATTAAATAAGTTAATAAGTCTTACTCGCATTACTCTTAGATGAGGAGGTGGGAGGCGAGCACGGCATGCAAGCGTTCCTGGCCAGCGAAGAGTTCGCCGCGATGAACGTGGGCGTCGAGATGGACGAGGGAACCTCCTTCCCGCTGCCGATCACTGCCATCTTTTACCAGGACAAGGTTGTGTGGCGTAAGTGTGGTACCAAGGGCGACCTTTGGCAAATAATGCAGTTGGTGAAGTACTATCGGTAAAGCGTGTTTCAGCATATCGTATATACGGACCTCGTACCATAGCTACATTAAACTCGTAACACGACGTGCATGTGAGCTTGGCGAGTGGAAAGTTTGCGACAGTAAAACTTAGAAGAAGAAACATCCTTTCCACTGCCTCTCATTTTCATTCGATATTTGAAATCATTTTGCTAATTCGTGTCCCATTCCTATAGCCTGCTTCGTGTGTATATAGATGCACAATATGTAAATGACGAAAAGAGGAGAGATTTTGTATGTGAGATTAGGTATACCTTCATAATGTTTGTTTTATTGTGGCTTGCAGAAATCCAAGTTGATTGTTACGGCGAAGCTGCCCACGGCTCCTCTTTCCCTGACACCAACTCTACGGCTACTGGCAAGGTGACTTACTTATTTTATTAACTAAACACATGTACATGGAAGGATAAGTATTAACAGCTCTTAGGTACTTGTCCGACCGAGTGGCGTGCAATTACGATAAAATCAGCTGTTCCCATGCTATTCAATACGTTATTACGAATATATATTGATTACATTTTGGGACGGGCGTATGTAAGGGGGCAGGGTTGGTATATCCGGGGGGATTTAGGGGGTCCGGACATACCGACATAGCTCTCCCATAACGCTCACAGCCCTGTATGATCCCCTAAATATGCATATTCTTCTCGTCGTCGTCAGATCATAATGAGAGAACATAGTGAGGTAGACTTATCAATAAATATCATCACCTCCTTTGCTTTTTAGGGATTTATTAAATGAATATCCCTATTAGCGATAAGGCCGCCAATTTTGACACTAGTTCTAATTTCACTTTTCTGTTGTGTCTAATTATTTATTTTGGTGTGTGCAATAATGGTGCTATCTGTCAATTTTCTTTCAAACTCCAGTGCAACAACGTGATCAACCGTATATTTGCGTTCAGAGACGAGCAGTACAAGATCTATGAAGCTGCAGGTGTTTTCGCCGCAGGCACCTACACATCTGCTAATCTTAACAAACTTAACGTAAGTGTTAAAACATCTAGATAATTGTTTCTGGTGAAGGATATTTGACTTTATGTCGTTCAACTCGTTTATAATTTGTCAAAGGTATATCAGATTTTTCTTTAACCCGGAAGAAATTTCTGATTTCTGCCCCAGAATTCTGCACTGGCAATTCACTCAAGTGCTATATCTATATATGATAGTGATATGCTATACAGATCTTTTCAATATACTTACCTACCTACTGGGGTTTCTATATTATAGACATATATTATTTACGTAACCGAACATAACTCTGTATGGTAACATCGCACTTGAGCCCCAAGATACAGGCCTAGAGCCTAGTTTGGGGCTCACCGTTAATTATCTTGATAAAAAAACTGGATTTTTAAGTCTGTACCTAATTTATGTAATTATGTACTACTCTACGTGGTTGGTAATAAAAACTATTTCTATTTCTATATGCTAATAAATCAATAGATTTAGAAATTTAATTAAAGTTTTTTTTATATACAATTTTAGTGGTAGGAGGCACGCCTGCCGCTAACAGTAGCAGTGCCAAAATGTTGACCTTGTGAGTACAATCCTGCGCCGCACAGCACTGCGCTCGTCACCCTGAGATAAAGAATAGAATAGAATAGATATCACCTTGAGATATCAGCTGTTAAATCTCTTCATACCAAGTAATTTCTCTGGTAACGTTACCCTTCAAGCCGGAACACAGTAATGCTTGAACACTACTGCTTGGCGATTGAATAACTGGTAAAAATCTAGGTGTTTGTTAATGTATGTTTTATGGATATTGAGTAGATATATGCCCTAAAATTGCATCCAGAACTACCGGAAGATGGGCAGCAGTGTCCTCTCGGTTAATGGTGGTAAGCATAATGCGATCCTCAAGCCGCCTGCCAAGATAACCAGATCCCAGCCTGGGGATTATGGCAAGCCCTCCCTATTAATGGGGAGGCATCCAGCAGTTGACGTCTTCTGGCTGTTATATAACTTGGATAAAAAGTAGAAAATGTTTCGATTCAACGTTTCTAAATCTTACAGCAAGATTAATTAATCAAAACCGCTGAAATTAAATAGCATACTTAATGTAGCATTTAAAATACTTTCTTAATAAATGACGTGTTTATTTTCAGGCTGGAACTGCCAACAATGTGATTCCCCAGCATGTCTCCATGGTCTTTGACATTCGACCGGGTACAAGCGTCAATGAAGACGATTTTGAGGCAATGGTAAGCGATCACATCACCGCTACAACCAGAACCATCGGAGGCAGCGTCCTCTCGGATAACGGTTGGACCCCTCCAACCGTTCAACCCCCCGGTTGGGGTAAAAAAAAATGCTCGGGTTAATTTAAAGTGGTGAATTTTGGGAGCGGGCCGAATTTCTTCCGTACGCGGACGAAGTCGCGGGAGACCTCTAGTGTTATAATATAATAAATGACTAAGTACTTAAAATTACCGTAACAAATTTTCTAAAATAAATAAATAATGTATCAAAATATGTTGAGTGTATCTAAAACCATTCAAAAAAAAAAAGGTTACAACCTTATTTTATACCATGTAATGATTATATTCACAACAAACTACAAATACTACTTAGTCTACTACACAACAAAAAAGAAAAGGATTGTCCAGACCGATGAAAGTCTAGAGATAATCCAAATGCTCAAACCCACTACCAGTCGGCAGCGTACCCAGCATGCTGGCGGCATGATTATACTAGATACTAGAGGTCGCGGGCGACCTCCCCCCCCCCCCCTTTGGGGGGGGGGGTCTAATTACGCAATATCCTTTCTTAGTACACCCCTGCGCATCGAGACGAATACACCCTTCAAATTTCAAGTCTGTGGGACCAGCGGTTTGGGCTATGCGTTGTCTGTCTGTAACTGACGTTAGTCAGTCACCAATCAGTCAGGACAGAGCCTTTTATATGTATAGATGTACATACTTGCATGTTCCAGCTAAAGCAGTGGCTTGAAGAAGCAGGCAGCAACATTACTCTCTCGTACATCCTAAAGGACGTGCAGTCTCCGGCGACCGTCATTGACGACTCCAATCCCTACTGGATGCGTTTGGTAGCGGCCTCAGAAAAACTGTGAGTAACCACTCGCTATTTATTAATATAAATCATTTATTTCAGACCATCAGAATCCATATTACATACAATTAAATTAAAAGTAGAATAAATAAATTAAAAACTCAATACTTACGAATTACTAATACATGTAGTCGGGCTGCATGGGCAGTCACATCTGCCCGCAACTACGCGCAGGATGCTATTGGCGCTGCCCCGGACGCGGCTGAGCATCGAGACCGCTCGTTTCCGCATGATGGCATGGACCCGAGCGTCCGCAAACATGCCAGATGCGCTGCACCTCCAGGGCAGCCCCAACAGCATCCTGTACGTGTTATTGTATACCACACGCAGCGACTATGCACTATGCGACTAGCGCTAATGAAATGCTTGGATGGATACATTTTTCGTTTCCATTACCTGAACATTTATTTTTATTTTTTATATAATATAATGTGTAACAAAAAGGTTCAATACTGAAGTCTTCGTATGTAGGTACTCATCATTATGCACAACATTTACTTTAAAAAATATATATAATGAGTAACAAAAAGGTTCGACAATACTGAAGGGGGACTTTGGGGTATGTACTCATTATTATGAACAACTTTTACTATGGGCCAACCATGAAATCGCAAAAAAACAATCAGCTGTTCCATACATTTGTCCGTGTACAAGGTCAGTGAAGTTTTTGTGTGGAACAGCTGTTTTTTTCGCGATTTCGGGGTTGGCCTATTGAGTCATGAGAACATACATATCCTTCAGTATTGTTGATCCTTTCTTTTACACATTGTACTTATATATATTTTTAAATTTTCAGCAATTTAACAATCATGCCGCTCGTCCCTCCGGGCTCGACCGACGCTCGTTTCGTCAGGAATAAAGGAATCGCTGCCTTCGGCTTCTCTCCCATGGCCAACACACCCCTCCTGCTTCACTCCGTCGACGAACATCTCAACGCAGCGGTATTCCTAAAAGGAATCGAGATCTACAAAGAGTTTATAAGCCAGCTCGCCAATATACCAGCTGATGAGACCAAGAGCGAGCTTTTCGCTTATGTCGTGTCGACTGCTTAGTAGCAACTAATCCATTTATCATCATTTGAACGACGGATATACCGGGTGTTAGTTTGAACACCGTTATCCTTGTAGGATATCATTGTACTCATCATTATGAAAAACTTTTACTATGGGGCTAAACCTGAAATCACAAAAAAATATTACAGCTGTTCCATACATTTTGTCCAAGACCGATGAACAGGTGTTTTTTTCGGGATTTCAGGGTTGGCCCCATAGTAAAAGTTCTTCATAATGATGAGTACAATGAAATCCTAGAAGGATAACGGTGTTCAAACTAACACCCTGTATATATTCTAGGATAAAATATAATTGTACTTACTCATCATTATGAACCACTGCCCACTAAGGGATCACCGCTGAAACCGAGAAAAAAAAACAGCTGTTCCATAATGTCATTCACTTTCGACGAAATGTAGGTTTGGAACAGCTAATTTTTATCGCGATTTCAAAGCCGGTCCCATAATAAAAGTTGTTCATAATGATGAGTACTATTATATCCTAGAAAATGTTCGTCGTTCAAATGAACATCCCCTGTATACAGTAAGATGATATGAGCTCATTGTACTCATCATTGTAAATAACTTTTACCAGGCAGATATCTAAAAATGCGTCTAAACGTCGATATACAATGTAACTACTATAATGTCATATTTAGTGCAAGCGTATTTGTACTTTATTTTAATTGGACGATTATCCACTGGGTCGTTGGCGTCACGCGCGGCTCTCGCCGTCTGCGCACGTGGCTCAGCATTGCAGTGGAATATCGAAGCTGTTCTATTCAAATAGAGCACAAATGAGCTTTCACTAAATGTGACATTATTGTAGTTGTAGACATATGTGTACGTACTAGGTTAGGTACTAATATTTTTTACTATGGGATCAACCCTAAAATCGCGAAAAGAAAAAAAGCCGTTCCGTACACTTTGTTGAATTGATTGAATGTGGATTATATTTTATATTGGACGGCGGTTCTTGTTTTTCAGAATTTCATGTTTGTTCCCACAGTGTTGCGCATAAAACGGCATATACATTTAGCTCAGACGAAGGGTTTCTAAACGTCCGGAACGCAAGGCCGTCTTAAACTATGCTGGGGCCCTTGGGCACACAAGAATTTGGGGCCCTTTCGGAAAAGAAAGAAAGCTAATTATGCTAACATTTTTCTACTGGCTTTTTGTTTAAATCGATCCTAACTAAGCCAAATAAGT
Source organism: Erannis defoliaria (assembly GCA_905404285.2). NCBI lineage: Eukaryota > Metazoa > Arthropoda > Insecta > Lepidoptera > Geometridae > Erannis > Erannis defoliaria. Next base: position 9,763,483 of record FR990073.1, on the reverse strand, counting down.
CAAAATCAAATCAAATGTTATGGAAATGTTATACTTCTAAAAGAAAAAAGGCAAAGTTTGACTTAATTTTGTCTTAATATGTAATAAAATCGACATGATCTTGACTTACATTTTAAGACAAAAGTAACTTTTAATTCTATTTCGACTGGGCGCTTACTGTTACTGTGCCGGACAAAAATGTTTTGAGAATAAATGTGAGAGAAAATGTCGGTCCTTCGGGCCCCAGCGTGTGCCCTTATGGTAAAGACGGTAATGTCGGAACGTTAGATACGCGAGTTAGAATAGGAATAATAGAACAGTTTTTTACTACGTGTACCTACGCTTTTTATAGCCTTTGAACTATGTACCTATATTGACTGAATAAACTATTATGTAGGTAGTTAATTGACACTTACAAAAACGTATGATTTATCTTCTATAACCAATATAGCCCAGGAAAATTAGGGGTTGACCTAGAATAAAAAAAAAGCTTTTTGTTTTCTATGTATTATAACGTAACCTATCTCTCGTATAAAAAGTCTAAAATTAAGCAAAATACTCCAAAAAATAAAAGCGTTTTTTGAAATAAATAAGAACGTTCACACATTTGGATTTTCAGCTTTATTATTAAATTACTCTATTAAAATCAAAAAAACTCGTGTGAATATTTTTTTTGATACGATTTTTAGTTTCGGAGATACGTACTTTTCAAAATAAGTGCCCAACACTAACTACTGCAGACTGGCCCTCGCCGCGTGTGACGTCATCATACAATTCGCACAATTTGTCGCACGCTGGCCTTGTACGGTTCACTACGAACCGTTACCTTCACCCGTGATTCACTTCAACACTACTTCATTTCAATATTCCAAGGTCATATTTATTTTTTACTGATTGTCCGTCAGCTTGGTTGTATGGTTGGACCTGGGTATGTCCTTAAACTGCAACCAGACCCACGGGAGGACGGGCAGCAGCGTCCTTTTGGTTAACGGTGGTGAGCATTCTGCAATCCCCAAGTCGCCACCCAAGCATGGGGATTATGGCAACACCCCTCTAGCAGCACCCTAGTCCCTTCGTCTAGCAGTGGACGTTTTATGGCTGATGACGTGACGTGACGTGTCCGTCAGCAAATAAAGCCACTCATAGCTGAATTTTTATTTTTAATTCGCAAGAACCTCCATACTAAGTCTCGTAAATTGACTGGGCTAATAGTCAAACAATCCAGTCATATATGTTTGTTAGCAATTTTGCTACCTTCCATTATAATAAATAATATACTCATATGTTTATTAATTGACCTAAATATATTTAAAAAAACTTATTATCTTCAGCCGGTAATCCAAATTCGGGGGGCCACATTAACTCTGATAGGGCTGGCCACTCAGCCTACACGAACATACATATTAAATGTTATTATAATATATTGAATGATTACTGATGATAGTACTATGGCATGTATTTATTATTGTACCTAAATAGTAGGGATTTCTGAAATTATTTTTCTTTCTTTTTCTTTTCTTTCTTTCTCTATATGAACAGAATGAAGTACTTATTAAAGGATCTTTATTTGGAGATGATCAAATTGATATTACTATTGTGACTGAAATATATTTAATATAAAATTAAAAGCTAAATTTTAATTAATATAATTTAATTACATTTTTATGTACCTTACCGCACCTGTTTTTCAAGGCGATGCCGAAGCCTTTGCAAATAAATAAATATGCAAATTGATTGTATTACTCATTTTTCTTTCCTTGTTTCAAGCTGTAAGTTAATATAACCACAGAATAAATAAATAGTAATTTAATTTATTCGAGGGTTCTTACGGCAAAGGATTCATGTACTGCAGTGACTTAAAAAAACATAGAAAAAACCACTAGGCCAAAATGTCTTATACCCTTTGGAATACGATTGCTGCATTGATATTTTGAACGGCTTGACGAGTACACAAAATTATTGGCGAGTGTGCAGTGAACTTGACGAATATACTGTGTTGCTAGTAGCTTGACGAATACGCAGTTTAGAGGAAAGCTTAAAGAATAACCAGTATGAAGAAAAGTTGCCCAATATGCAGTAATTGACGAATTCGTTTCGTTTTTATGGTGTAAAGTCCAGTAATATGAAGATGACGAATTTACAGTAATCAATAAAAAAAATGTGATTGAGTTTTGAGTGTGACGTAAATCGATCTGATACAGCGTTTTTGTCTTGTATAAGCAATCTGTTTGTCAGTTACCCCAGAATATAATTCCGTATCTAAGGACGGATTTAACTAGACCATAAAAGTAAGTAAGTATCTTTATCCCATTTAATGTAGAAATAACAATTAATTAATTTGGTCTACTTATGAGCTTTAATGGTTTCATTAAACATGTATTTAAATCATTCGACAAACAATAAAATGGGTTGAATCACATATGCTTCATTTTGAAGTAAGTATATCGCTCGTTTCTTGATTCATTTCATTTAAGCAAACATTTATTTAGGCGTGATACCAGCTTCAGCTAATGTTGTTAGATCGCAACGAGCAATTAGGTACAAAGGCGGAGCAAGGAGTAAGTAAAACTAGAAGAGATAATTTTATCAAAATAGTCTGATATCAATACAGTAGGTACATATATTTTTTAAATGTTTAATTTTAAATTTATTGTTTGACTAGCTTTGACCGCTGAACTTTTGAATTTCGTACCGCCAATAAAAACATATCGTTAGTTTACCCGATGTTTTAATCGTTACTCTGTTATTGGAGCGGAGACAAATCCACCAAATCAAAGATCATAAAAATCGATCCAGCCGTTCTCGAGTTTGTATTCGTTCGTTTTTATGGTGTAATAACTAATTATAAAATCCACTTTCTCTACTGACGATGGGCAAAAACTTCACTAATAACACTGTTTAGTATCAGTTAGCTTCGTTCATAATTATTCCATCGATGTAGGTTTTCCATATTATGGCTCATATGAAACTTTAGAGATTTTAGTAGCATGCGCACATCATCATCATTATCAGCCTGAAGGCGTCCACTGCTGGATGAAGGGGGTTGCCATAATCCCCACGCTTTGCAGGCGGCTTGGAGATGGCAGAATGCTCACCACCAATAACTAAGAGGATTCTGCTACCCATCTTCCGGTAGTTCTGGATGCAGTTTTAAGACATAGGTAGGTACCCAGGTCTATTCGCACGCGCAGCCTTAAAAAGTGCAAGGAGGAGCCAGCTGCCAGCGGAAGTGAGAGGGCCCTGCGTCCAATATCCGGGAGTCTCGGAACCAAATTATTACAAAATAACCGTATATTACCGTTATATTCGTATTGAGTGTGTTTATATGAGTGTAAATTCCAATAAAATATACCTTAATTTATGTTGCATCTAGATAACATGAAAAATGTTTTATAGACATAATTTTTTTGATATATTTTAATTGCCGAAATAAAAGTCAATAAGATAAATTATTATATTAATTTACTTATGTAAGCCTAGCTACGCCCCACGGGTTATCTGCGATTCTTGGGATAAAAAGTAGGCTATGTTTTATTCCAAGGTACCTCTGTAAATCCGTTTCAGCGTGAAGGAGTAACAAACATAAGTACACACAAAAGTATAATGTTCTGTGATACACACACACCGACAAACTTTCGCTTTTTTAATATTAGTAGGATAAAAACTTTGTTTTCGATGTTTAGATGTTTCCGAAATAAAATCTTTGCTTTCGATAAATCTTTGTTGTTGATCTCTTACTTAAATCTATTTTTATAAACATTGATGACACATTGATTGATGTTTGATTGAGGATGCCTGGAAGAAATCGCTTAAGGTGATACGGCCACCCTTGCACTGCCTTGTATGTACCATTATTAGTTTTTAAGATATTTTACTGTTGGTGTACAATAAAGATGTATTGTATTGTTGGTTGTCTTCAACCACACTGGCAACACACGTGTGTGGCCAGTGATGACATATGGAACTGAAACGTGATCTTTAACTGCTGGCCTTTTGGAGAGGCTCAGAGTCTCACAACGGGCAATGGAGAGAGCTATGCTCGGAGTTACTTTGCGCGATAAAATCCGGAACGAGGATATTCGCCAAAGAACCAAAGTCACCGACATAGCTCGCAGGGTTTGCAAGTTGAAGTGGCAATGGGCAGGCCACATCGCTCGAAGAACTGATAACCGATGGGGAAGAAAGGTTCTTGAGTGGCGACCGCGAACCGGAAGACGCAGCGTAGGAAGGCCTCCCACTAGGTGGACCGACGACATTGTAAAAGTCGCGGGCAACCGGTGGATGCAAATGGCAGGTTGTCGTACAGTGTGGCGGTCTAAGGGGAGGCCTTCGTTTAGCAGTGGACGTCTCCGGGCTGATGATGTATTATTGTATTGATGACATAGGTTGGTCCTATAGCTGTTTCACTAAGACTCTACTCAATCGATCTTACGGCCGCTTCCAAAAAGTACATTTTAATAATTGTCTCCGGCAGAGGCGTTTCCTCGTTTGCAGCTAAATCTTTAAACCAACAATCGCCACTTCGCAATAATGGGTGCCTTCCGTACGTGCCGCAACATTTTTAAAAGGACTTTTTCGCAGAACGCCGCTCTATGTTTGCGAAGCGACGCCGGGGATTTGCGGGTAGTCACGATTTGCCGTACAAATGAATTCTTCCGACTGATTGGGATTCGTTGAGTAAACCATTTAGCGCGTGATTCTCGCTACAACAATGTTTTCTTTTCATTTTTACGGCAATGATGCCTTTTTAAGCGATGTTTCTTTGTATTATTAAAAGTCCCGATTTTTTTATTTGTTCAAGTAAACATAATAATATATTTTATTAGGTGACGGCGTTCTTTTACCTTTTTTGTTTGGGAATTTATCCTATATGATTCGCGGAAAAAATAGGGTAGGTATTTTGTTCTAATTTTAAAGTTTAAACTGCATTATAATCTTCGGGTCTATAGATTAGATTATTTTAATTATACATAAATTTATACTGTTTCATAAAGGTGTTACTTTTATAGAACGCTCATTAATTAGTTACATTTTACAAATAAAGTGTCCCGAATCCTCGTACAAAATGAATCATGTGATTGGTAATTTTGTATGGGCACATTTTTATTTAAATCTCGTATTTAACACACTTACACAGATATTAAGTATTGCTGCAAATTTATAGAAAACGTTGAACAGTTGTAAAATTTGGTTAGTGTTAGATATTGTACCTACTAAGTATTTAAAGTTAATCGTTTCACTCGTGGCGGGAAATTCAAATTTTTTAAGTCGTATCTAGGCTGGATAACGATCGTAAATAATCGTAATGTTTGTGTCAATTGATGATTACCTATTCATTAAATTATTACGTATAGCTTTTTGCCAGTAGTAAATAATTACTACAAACACAAAAAATCTGTTTAAAATTTCCGCCATCAGTGGAACGCTGAACCTTAAGTACTTATTACAAGGTATTTTGTACTCGTATTCATTTTTAGTCTAACCCGTACACATAAACACCACCATTACTTACTATAACTCTACCCAATCACAGGTAATCTATCATTAGTAGTTGTATACATAAACTGAACAAATCATTAACACAGATGACATAATCTTGCTCACTTCATCACTAGTTTGCGTGATCCATCACTTTATTCTAACAAATATTAAAATGGACGAGTACACAAGGCTGTAGAGAGACCGCTGCGGGCGCGGCGGCGTTAATTGAAATAAATTGTCACCGCCGAGCGCCGCCCGGGCATAAATCAGCCCGCCTCGGGCGAAACAGTTAAGTGCCTGCTACGAGAGAGCTACGCCGTAGTATAATGTAGACATGACATGAAACTGTGAGAATTCATTTTAAAATTTCCATATAATCAGTATTTTTTTCTTCTTATGTTTTGGCTTCGCACGTTGTCCATTCTGCCAGTGTGAAGTCAATGCATTTTAAATTTTATAAAGAATCATCAAGTCATAAAATCACAGTTAGTAACACGAAATTAGTCATAGTCGAGTTCAAAGTCATGCCCTAGTAAAGTTGTGGCGACTTTACTGTAAGCTTTTACGGAAAATTTTAAAACAAAACAAAAAGATACCACATCATATCACTTGCCCACACTCATGCATATAATTCAACACTCAATGAATAAAGCACCACCATTTTAAAACACTAATTCGCGAATAAACAAAGAAGTTTATGAAAATTATACTTAGATTGCATGATTTTTCTGTGTTTCCGGCAAAAGTCCATTTTCAATAGTCCATTGCTGGAAATAAGCCAACCTCGAAAGGCGATTGTGCCATTTCCACCACGCTGGCCCAGTTGCGGGTTGGTGAATTCACATATCATAGACAGGGACGGGGGAAGGGTAGTAGGGACGGGTTGGACGCCATTTTGAAATGTCGCTCTTTCGTCGGTGTCAAAGATACGCATTGACACCGATGCCGGGTACAGTCTGCGACGCACGTCCGACGTTACTTGAGAGCAAAATGCCAAAATATGTGGTGAAGGGCTGTACGAATTACCTTTCAAAGTGCAATAAACAAAAGGTGGCGTTTCTTATGACCAGTAAGTCAACATTTAAAGTTAAACAAAACTTGCTTTTACACAAAAATTACATCACATTTATTTTTAGGTAATTGGTAAGTCGTTTCTAGTTTCGTACAGTTTGTGCATCTTCTACCGCGCCTTACTGGCGCTGCACGTAGTGACCGCGAAATCCGAGAGATGGCGTTGTCCTTTTGTCAAAGAGAAATAAGACTTACGATTTCTTAACTCAGGCGTATCTATATATACATAGAAATCATTGCTTAACATTAACACTGCTTAGCTGGCCGTTCTCCGGTGGTTCTGGACGCAGTTTTAGGACATAATCAGGTCCATAACAGGTTTAAACTAAAAGAGCGCAGCGAACTGAGACCTCGTGACAAAGTATTTAAAATCAAATGTACTTATTTATTTATTATCACATTTTTTATTTATTTCTAAACACAAACTATTTTAACGTTTGTATGAAAATTACCCGATGCTCAAGGTGCCGTTAAATTGTTTTTTATAGACACTCGTAAAAAGATTTAATGAAAATATTTTTTTTATATTAATCTATGAAGCCGTGGTAGCCTATAGTTGGGAAACTGCACGATTTGAAATCGTGACGTCGAAGATTTAAATTCCGGGCCCGTGCCATTGAGCTCTTTGGAATTTATGTTCGGATTTTCTTACTACTGGGTTTTCGGTGAAGGAAACTCCATAAGTCAGGAGGAGAAATTCAATGGCTTAACCTCTCGGATTTTGCGAGCTGGCTGCCAAGCGTGGGGATTATCGCGTGTCTAGCAGTGGACGTCTTCTAACCGATGATGTGAAAATTCTTTTAGTAATTTAAAAATAAACGTGCATCTCACGTTTAAAGTTTTAATATTTAAAATCATCTATTTTAAATATTAAAATTTTAATCTCATTCGAAAGACGCGGTTTATCAATCCGCCATTTCTATCTGTTTTCAACGTCTGCGGTTGGAGTGACGCTCCTAAGAGACACCGCGAGACGAATTAATTCGCCAACGCTGTACGCGCCGCGATTTTTGCCCCGAGTGCTCATTTGTCACCTCCAGCTACCGCAGGTGCGTATCATCGCACCGCTAAAAGCGATCCTGGCGCTTCGAAACTTTTTGAATGGACATGGTATTGAAAACGTGAAGTCGCGGGCAACCGGTGAATGAAAATATCAGATTGTCGTACAGTGTAGTGTTCCAAGAGGGAGGCCGTTGTTCAATATAATTACAATGTGTAACAAAAAGGTTCAACAATACTGAACAGTATTTATGTACTCATCATTATGAACAACTTTTACTATGGGGCCAACCCTGAAACCACGAAAAAAAACAGCTGTTCCATACATTTTGTCCAAGGGTAATGAACTTTTTGTATGGAACAGCTGATATTTTATTCGCGATTTCAGGGTAGGCCCCATAGTAAAAGTTGTTCATAATGATGAGTACAAACAATACCCTTCCGTATTGTTGAACCTATTTTTCCATATTTTATCGTCTTCGTGCTATACCTTGCACTGTTTATATCACCCCCCACCCCCCAAATAGTCTATCTTTGTACATTTTTGGACCCTTGTGGAAGCTATAGCTACACCCGAGTGGCTCATGATTATGGTAATGAAATGTAATTTTTAGGAGACTGAGTCAACAATTGTATGATTTTAAAGTCAGTAAGTTCGTATAGGTTGACTAGCCAGCCCTAGTGTTATAGTTAATGTGCTGCTGGGAGGCCTATGACATGGCTTGACGGTTGTTGTTATAGAAACATAGAACAAACAACCGGGGCCAACAATTTAACGCGTCATCCGACCTACGGTAGCGCTCAGAAGTAAATGCCACTCGCGGTCACCCATACGAAGACTAAGCCGAAAGAAAGACAATGCATAAACAACTTTTAACTATAGGGCAAACATTGGAAATCGCAAAAAAACTGCTTTCGGCTTAATAATACCGATACGTGCATTCGTGATTACTGTGGGTCGGTTAGGTAGACTATATTTCAATCACTCTACATGTACACAAACATGCCATACATAGACAACTGCGCTTCATCAAAATTCTTCACTTCTTCACTAGAATAGGTTAGAGAGACAGTGGTAAAAAAAAACATCATTAAAGCAATCTATAGTCTGATGACAACTTGACAACTGTTCAACTTTAAAATGTAAAATTACTGGACTAATGTGTAACGTTCAGTATTTGTACACAGCTTTCAGAAATAAAATATTTCTCCATCTACTTATCCCTCTTCTTTCTCTCTATTTCTCTCTAACCTATCATACCACAGAAGGCAGCGTCACATACAGGCGACACAGATTCCTTTACAAATAAATAAATAATTATGTTAGACTGGTAGTGGGTTTAAGCATTTGGATTGTCTCTAGACTTTCATCGATCTGGATACAATCCTTTTTTTTGTGTAGTAGGCTAAGTAGTCTTTAAGTTTGTTGTAGTTAATAAAGGCTTATGCCTAAGAAAAAAGATATGTTAGTATGTACTCGTATTTGAAGATGTATCGTCGTATTCATATCCAAACAGCACAAACCTACTCTTTGGTTCCCTAACGATACCAATGTCTGTTAAGTTGCTTGCTGATACTCGTATGTGGCGCGGTCTCGTACCGGTTAAAAAGAATCTTCAGTATACAGAATGGTCCAAAAGGTGACGTCAACTCGTAAATTTTGTATGCCTCGTACCAATGCTTCAATAAAATATCCCATGTATGTTCTTCGATTTATCATAGATAATAAAAATAAATACATAGATAAAATAGATGGTTAATAGATTGGTTGTTTTTATTTATTTTCCTTACGATTTTCCGCCTGAGCGGCATACAAAAGTTCTAGATTTTTATATGTGGTTTTTTTTGTAGTAATTATTGTTATCGTTGGTTCATTCTTAAATAAAATAATGATCTTCCTACGTTATTGAAATTTGGGCCGGAAGTAATAAATTAGCTTCCGAACAAAGAGAATCTGAAATTTCAGATTTTAATAAAAAATATATGATTTTACAACATATTTGCTAGGAAAATGTTGTACTTCTGTTATCTGTTTTCTCGCAAACATTGTATGGCACAAGTGCGGAATTGGTTTTTACAAACTCGTAACTATGTTACATTTGTCTACTCGTTTGTAAAAACGAACTTACCGCACTCTAGTATCATAAATTTAAAGCTTCTGGATTTTTTAAAACTTTGGAAGAGCCTAAGCTTTTGTAAGAATCCAAAAAATGGATACCAGGTACCATTGCTGAACCCAGGTCTCGACTTGTCTATACGGGGTTACTCGTTACGGTAGTAGTAAGTGGGCAGGAGGTCATTGCGCTCATCGTTGTGAAAACGTAATATGGTGTCCACGTGTTTAAAGTTTAAGGTCACGTGGCTCTCTTTATCCAATTTAAAAAAATCCAAATACATTCAAGTGTTTTTTAAACTTTAAAATTAGCCGAGTGCTGGTCACAGCTTACCCCTTTTCACCCTTCGATTATGGGTGCATATGTTTTTTAAAAGAACAATGAAAATGGACAATCGCTGAAGTGTGATTCTAAAATTTTTGCTTATTATATCATGAGTGGTTAGTGAATGTTTTTTTTATTTTAGTGTAAATTATTTTGGGAGAATACTTATCAGTTCTCACGCCATCAAAAACTGAGTAGATAAATGCGTAGCTAATAAATGTAGTTTTCAATGCCGATAGCTGTGGAGAAGAGGGCTGTTGGGGCATTGAAGCTAAGGAGCTTATCAGAGAAATAGGGCAAAGGTTTATAATTAAGACAGATGACTCCCGCTCGGGTTAGTTCCTGGTGCAGAGGATGGACATTGCCATTCAACGTAGGAACGCGGCGAGTCTGATGGACACCTTTGCACCGGGAACGGTCAGGGGCGGGTTATTTAATAAGAGGTTATTTTTAAGGGTTTTGTTTAGACAAAATTGACATTGAATTTGTAATATTTTTAATTGACTATATTTAATGAAATAAATTATTTTTTAATTAAAAAATAAATAGTTACAACCTATATTATTATTTTTTTATAAATGAATAGAGATATTATTATCTTTTTATCGCGTTTAGGAAAATTACTAGGAAAACTATGAAAATCACAAAATATATATACACGCAAATACAACTAACGTTCTTGGAAAATTGGCACACGGTTTTTTTTTATTGATGGCTCTTTTAAACATATTATAGATTTTAGTTTAATTTTAAGAGTTTTTTTTTTCTGAATAAAATTATAACATTATATAAAAGACAGGAAACGTAACATAATACGTGAGACTTGAAAAAAAGTAACTCTACCACATCAGACAAAGATTAACAAAAAAAATTGTGGTAAAAATAGAAAATTAAATAAAAAAAAAACAAAATAGCCTAATTCTTTTGTTACTTTTACTAAGAAATTTGTTGGAATAGTGGAACGGTAAGTTTCGGTTAAATACCCAAGTAAATGCGTCAAGTTTGTTATCACCACCGATTACCAGGTCACGTGCCGGCCGTCGGTCGGCGCCGGGTCTCGCCTCATTGTCCGGGCGTCATCACCCCCTCGAGCCGGCGGCCGGCGCAAAAACAACACCGACACATCCTCGGATTAGACGAATAACGCACGATAACTACAGGGATTAGAGTTAATTTACGTAGTGAGTAGGTAGAGCAAGTTATAGAGCCGTTAACTAAATTATTAAGCAAATTATTAAAAAAAAGTGTATAATTTTTACCGAACGTCTACCACACGTCCTCGCCAAATATATTTATACTTCTAGAAGACAACCACCAACCACCACCACTATTAACCATTTATTTCAATGACATTTTATTACGACAGTTTTTTCGAGCCTCCAACTCTGCCCTTAGACATCTATACTACTCGTTTTCGAAAGGTACTCGCACATTATATCGAAATACGACCATGTTGCAATAAAAAACCTAAGCTTTACCTTCACGCTATAGTTAGCTATCTAAATTCAAGATATTATACGTAAAAAAATGAATATCTCTTCTATTAATCCTTTCCATCCTAAGGATTATTGTTTTTAATTTTTTTTTTATATGAGCAATAAAGTGTTAATTTATGCATTTATTTTAAAATACAACGTACAATACGTACATAGTACGTTCACGTTTACAAGTATCTGTTTCAGATTTTTTTCTCAACTTATTATAAAGGTAATAATGTTTAAAGTCATTTTCAACAACGCGCCATGAAAACAAGAATAAATAATAGACTTAAAACTGAATGAATTCCTCAGAATCATAAAGAAAGCGAAGCTTCCGAAAAATTCAGATGCTCAGAAAAATATTGTTATAAGAGTATCGTGGACAAAATCTTCCCGTAACGTCGTTGCCGTAGCCGACACAATCGTAGCTTCTCGTAGGTACTTCGTTCACTTGATACCTGTCTGACCTTACTCTACGCAGTATGAAGACTATTTAACATAATTTTCTACAAGTATAATCTATCTATCTGAAAACGCAAAAGTGATCTGCGTCACTTTTCATTTCAACATGTGAGAAAAACCTTGAAATACTTTAGACAAATTTAGTTTGATTTTGTCAATATTCGTAGCATGACAGAGTATCGACTAACTACACAGTACCTTCGAGTGTCCAGTATAAAAATATTATTCAACTAAAATAAAATTATGCGCTGTTGACAAAAATGTACCAACGGAGTAAACGCGTACAAAACTTCTGGAACGACGTACTTTTTTGAATTGAAAAATATCATCTTTAAAGCTTTTTCAATTGAAAGTTCATAGCGAACCTGGCGGGGTATACTGTAAAAGCGTATTGTAGTGTGCGAACGAAAATAGGGCAATATTGTCTGCCCGATTATACAGGGTGAGTTCGCTTCGTAGCTCGAGCACGATTGTCAAGCGCGTCCCGCCCCTAGCCACGGAGCGCGCTGATTGGCTGCGAACCGCCCAGACAATTAGCTCCCTTTCTCACCCCGCGCGACTTGACGTTTGACGCGTACAAATATCGATAGTAAGGACAATTGGGAAATTGGGTTCATAATTATTATTTTCACAGGGATTGTTTGGTAGATAAAATTACCCATTGGAAAAGTTTTGATAATCATTTATTATATTACGTCACTGAATTTTTCAAATATAGTATTAATTCTAGCTTTAACTTGGTAGTTTCTTTAACTTGTTGCAAGGTGCCTGTAGGTTAAAAAAACTACCAATTTAAAGCTAGAAATAATTCTAAATCTTCAAATGAAGTGACTCATATAATAATCTCTATATAATAACCCTGTGAGTTCGTTTGATCATCTATTTTTCGTTAATGGCCCATGGGACTAAATCTTCATTTGTCAGATTTTCAAATACGTCATCATGACTACCCATGGTGTACTGTCTAATACTGTCTATGCCTTAAAAATCATACAAATACCCAAAGTGTGGAAACACTTTATATAAATAAACATACAATAAAAACCCCAAATGGTATTTATTATTTAATAAACGTAATTATTATTTACATGTCAAATAAACGGATGAATATAAACAAAGTCAAAACTTAAAAATAACCTTAAAATAACTAATCAAATAACCCGCCCCTGACCGTTCCCGGTGCAAAAGTGCCCATCACACTCGCTGCGTTCCCACGTTGAATGGCAATGGCCATCCTCTGCACGAGGAACGAACCAGAGCGAGAGTCACCTGTCCTATCTATGAGTCTTTGCCCTATTTCTCTAATAAGCGACTTAGCGCCCATGCCCCAACAACCCATGGTCTCCACAGCTATAGGCACGAAGTGGTAAAGCGGTTCCATGGCGGCGTACTTTAACCTCTTTTTTCTACTGGCGTCTTCCGCGGCGGCTGACAACAATACAATACATACAATATAGTTTTCTATTGTGATCATCATGAATGTAATTATTACAACAAAGACAATATGTACAATAAAGAGTTTATCTATCTATATAAAGAAATCAAAAAGTACTTATACTGTTAACGCCACTTTATCGCGTTACGCTACCATTATGTTTGCACGTAACTCGGTTAGGCTTCACCGTGACAATGTAGCCTGTGGACGGCACACAAGATGGGATCGCCTCTGTCTCGTTCCCTCGCCCTCGTTCCATGTGCATCTCTCTTACTCTAGGGGTGGGTCTCGATGTAATCAGGGGATGATGTGACTCGCGATCTCCGCAGCTTCAAAGATCACAATTATCAGAGCAGTCTGTCGAAAGCCGCGGTCGGGTGCGAAGTCACCTTCAAAAGTCATAGAAACTTTCGTGTATGATTTGCCAATTTACATGACTTATTGGGAAATTTAATTCATTTTATTTTTATTAGTGGTGTTTTCTGTCTGCGTTCAAATGGTTTGAATGTATTATTAGTTTTTTTTTATTTGTAATGTTAAGGTTTGGTGGAAATATGTTTTGTTGAAGTGTTAGACCCGCTTTCGAGCTGTCGGCATTTTGGGAAAAACACCACCGGACGCCGGCGGTGGCTGTCCGTAGAATGGGAACAGGTAAAGCACCCCATACGTTATATGCTGTAATGCTGTAATTCATTTTATTTACTTGAAGAATTGAAAAAAACAATATAGTCCGCACTGCCGATTAAAATTCCGACGCAGGTTTTACTAGAAATCTGAATGCTAAACTCTATGTTCTTTGAGTATTTTAAGGGAATATTCGGAAGTCACGTAATGCAACAAGGCAAAAGAGAGTTTTTCGCGGAGAAAGCGCAATTTTTTTCTTGGCGGGCTTGTAATTTTACTGCAGATCAATCCATTCAGAGTTCCTTGTAACTTTCAGTTAGTAGAAGAGTTCCGCCGCTTGTTTTTTGGGGAACTTTATGAAGAGCTTTTTGGACCTGGGTATGTCCTTAAACTGCAACCAGACCCACCGGAGGATGGGCAGCAGCGTCCTCTTGGTTAACGGTGGTGACCATTCTGCGATCCCCAAGCCGCCTGGCAAGCGTGGGGATTATGGTAACACCCCTCTATAAAGGAGGAGGCCTTCGTCCAGCAGTGGACGTTTTATGACTGACGACGATGAAGAGCTTTTTGACCTTATTTTTGCATAGGAATGACACTATCGACGCAAAACTTGACATCGCCAAAAGGCTCATTGCTAAACCTTGCAAATAGCGTTCGGGTATTTCAAGAAGGTGCAATATCTTTGGGGGGAAGGACATTCCGGCAGGCAGGTCTGGAGGAGAAATAATCGACAAAAAAGCGAAGGACATTCCGTTGAATTACGAATTATATGGAGCGTCTTAAAAATGGTCTCTTTGGGTTGGCAAAGAGGCAGATCTAGATCATCGACAACTATCACATCCTCTATAGTGTTGCAAGTATCTATAAGCGGCGGTGTCTGCTTATTAGTTAACTGCTTTTTTCTATACAGAGTGAACTAAAGATACAGATCTATAGGAGTGCGAGTCTGAGACAATTCTCAATATAAGTCATAAGTTGTTTTTTATTCCTTCGCGTCGGAAAACTGGGCGCCGACACCGCCAGATTACATTAAGTTAAATTTGTATTATCTGTCATAGGCCTTCGAGCGGCACATAATCCGGTCTGCAATTCTCCATACAAATTTATTTTCCATATTTTCTTCCTGGATAAGTCTCCAGGGCAATTAAATAAAACTAGGTTAACCCTGAGGCTAAGGCTGAGCCTTTACGAACTTAATTTTATTTATGAGTATTAAAATCACATATACATCATTGATTAAAATATTAAATATTTGTAGACTTCTAAACGAAAACTTGTTGCCGCTGATTGGTGGATTTTTTTACACAGCGCTATCGATCTAGCCCCAAATTAAGCAAAGCTTGTACTATGGGAATCGCATAGCTGATAGAATACTTTTTAACAAAAAAGAAAAAGGTTCTGCGTTATACAGATATTGTTATACAGTTTCCTAATAGTTGTAGTAGGTTTCTCCTAAATTGAATACTACAAAGACTTCTTAATTTATTTGAAACAAATGTTTGTAAACATCTAAAATCCTTTTATAATTAGGTGCGTGAAGAATAGATTAAAAAAATGTTGTAATAATATGTGCGTGAAAAACTGAATATTGATAAGAGTTCAGTGATTCGTTATTTCAATACGATTCCGTTATCGATGAGACTTACTTACTTAATCTATTAAGCTTGTCTACATGTATGACAACGTACATATTCCACACACTATATCCTCAGTAACTACTAAGTAGCCTATTGTCCGTGGCAAACGCAAACAAGCTCCCACAAGATCAGTCGCCGAGACAAAGGGCTCTTTACAGACCTAACTTAGGGACGGACCCGAAACTTGGTTTGTTACTTTGGTCCCGCACCGTCCCGTCGTCCCTTGATTCTTGTGAATAACTTAATCGCTTACTATTTTACTTGAATAAGTAACCGAATTTGGACGTAGCTTTCCTTTATTTTAAGGGTGTTACCCAGATCTTCACTTAGCTTGTTATGCTAGTTAATTATTACTTCGGGAAAGCAACTTTCATTCGTTTAGGATAGCTACAAAATTACTAGAATCGTGAGTGTTATCAGGATATTAGGCTTGATTATAGGACTCTAATTCCAGGTTTTCACCCCTGTGGCCCTGGAGCTTTCTAGAGCAATCAGAAGAACCCCTTAAACAATGAGCTTCTTCTACGCGGGTCAAGCTGAATATACTTTTTACTAACTTAATGCTCTATTAATTGTGGATTTAAATGATAATAATGATAAGCGGGCTAATTTAAAATATTTTTTAAAAATTTAAAATTAAAAAAAAATGTGGGTCATTATTTTTGTTATACAATCAAGTGGCGAGACAAGCAAGACATTCGCCTGGTGGTAAGCGTCACGCCTGCCACTAACAGTAGCTGTGCCAGAATTGTGAACTTGCGAACACAATCCTGCGCCGCACCGCACTGCGCTCGTCACCCTGAGATGTTAGATCTTCTTAACCAGTAATTTCTCTGATAACATTGGCCTTCAAACCGGAACACAGTAATGCTTGCACACTACTGCTTGGCGATTGAATAACTGGCAAAGGTGTGGTACTTCCCCAGGCGGACTCTGCAATAGAGTCCTACCACTACAGAATATTTCCTAGTTTTTATTATAATATTAATAATTGTTATGATGGGCTATCTTTGTAGGTCGTATCGTGTCTATGTATATACTTATTATGTAGAATAAGTGGGTTAGATATATAAGTAAGTCTCACTACAAAAAAGAACAAGATATTAGATTCAGATTCAGATTCAGATATTTATTGCTTCCATAGTGTACACAGATATTGTCAAAAAGAAGTTTCAGATGGACCCTGTCGGGCGCAGCAATAGTAGAAGAGAGGAAGACGACTTCATTTAACAATAAGATGCCTATTAAATAGAGGTATTTTAGGAGGTTCGTCATAAATTAATAATAAATTGTGTCAATAATACTAGTAATAATAAATTAATAACGCTTCGTAAATAATAAAACAATAAAAACTGAAAGTGAAATTGTAAAAAAAAAAAAAAAAAATATCACTTTGTCAACGTTTCAACAATGGTAGACAACATTACACAATGAAACAAGTGAATTATTTCTATGAATTTTGACACTATATAAACAATGAAAGGTAAACGAGTGTTTGTGGCAATGCCCCTTTTTTCGAAATAATTATTCAAGACCTAGGATTTTTTTTTTGTTTTTGTTTAGTTTATATATCATCCAATGATACTATAGGACGGAGATATGAGATATCGCGCACTGAAATGGCCCATTGAAGACGGCCTTTAGGACTGTCTCGTAACTGTCTGCGCTCACTCAGCGAGAGACAGTCTAACGTATGCCCGTCTCTGCGAGACGAATGTAATTTCCTAACGGCCTTACCTAAAATAATCTCGATTCTCTTAGTCACTGCTTAAACTTCTCTGTCCTTTTCTTGCACGTGCAACTTCACGTCAGAGAGAAGATGGCAGAACATCTTAAGCAGTGACTAACGGTTGAAAAGTTTTTTTAGGTAAGGCCGTAAAAATGCCAGGATGCGCGTATAGAAGCTTTGGAAATCATTATGGTACAGTCAATAAAGCCCAACGAGTTACATACCACCTGTAAGTAGGCATATATATGTCATTTTTCCAAAGTATTTCAAAATTCTAATACGATTTCTACTGCAGAAAATCACGTGCTTTATGAGATAGAAAAGGATAGCTAAACGTATACAACAACGCGTAGGACAAGGATAGCGAGCGCGGGCATGAGTCGTGAGTTCGTGACGTATACATGTCATAGATGAATTAAAGCAGATATGAAATTTCATTTGCGATTTAGTACCTACTTTTCTAATATTTAATTTAATATACTTACCTATATTTATTTTTTATTTAGTTAGATGACAGGTATTCTTTGGAAACAATTGATACAAGATTGTTCAATTTAAATGTACAAAAACATTAAATGACGTATCATGGCAATGATATGTTGTATGGTAGGTAAAAACGTGATTTATTTTTATTATGTTTCCTTCCGTATTATTTTTAATCAATAAGTTTACACATTAAATGAATAAACAATTTTAATTAATTAGTTTTTTTACTACACTTTCTATAACCAACGAATTATTAACTGATCGATTTGGAAATTCGACCATTAGTATTATTAGGGCTCCTTTAGTGACGGAAATAACAGCACAGACATTTTTAATAATGCTTGATACGAAATATTATGGTAGGCATTAATCTTCGTTGTCCAGTCGCTTCAATAAAAATACTAATCTTTGTTCCAACATCGTTGCGCGCTATCCCTTTTGCTCGCATGAATGTGCTATCTTCTTTCTTACTCCGGCGCAACTTGTAAACATAATTTAACTATACAAGTACATATGTATATCAACTGACGGCACGAGAGTCATTTTCAAACGTTGTTTTATTACGCGATGTCGCATCTTTCGTAATCTTTGATATCATCCGCCAAAACCACCTTTTTTAATATAAACTTGGGTTTCTGTAGTATTTTATGACATTTATAATCGATAAGATCATGGTCACGGAAATGTACGGATTTAATTGTGAGATACCTATCTAATAAAAGTAGGTTGATAGCGTAAAAGTATGTAGGTACCTAATGGGTGCGGAAAACCGATTTTTTGAAAACCTATTCACCTGCCCGTCGGAGGCGCCGTAACTTGTAGTAATAATAAATAATAATAATAATAATAAATATCGCTGGACATTTTTCACACAGCGCCATCTAGTCCCAAACTAAGCAAAGCTTGTAATATGAAAACCAGATAGCTGATAGAATACTTAAATACTTTTTTTTGTAAATACATACTTGTAATACATAAGTAAGCAGTGGAATTAAATGTACAGGGTTATTGGTAACTAGCCAACAACCTCTTTGTATCATGATTTTTCTCTGAAATCTCTTAGGATTGGGGTTCTGTACAGCAGCACAAACAATATTGATCCATAATTTTTAAAATTTATGAGAATAAAATCAGCTGTTCATTCTGTCACGGGTATATTAATTTTTTTCTATGGAACCACTGATTATTTTCTGTCACAAACTTTAAGTCAACTTTATTAACTAGTCACTACTGGTGATTATAATGTCCTGGGTATGTCCTTAAACTGCAACCAGACCCACCGGAGGACGGGAAGCAGCGTCCTTTTAGTTAACGGTGGTGACCATTCTGCGATCCCGAAGCCGCCTGCCAAGCGTGGGGATTATGGCAACACCCCTCTATAAAGGGGGAGGCCTTCGTCCAGCAGTGGACGTTTTATAGCTGACGACTGGTGATTATAAGCGACACCTTCGCTCTTAAAAGTTTAGTACCACCCAGATTTCTTTAACTAAGAACAAACAAACAGTACAGAAAAAAAAATTTTTTTTTCTAGTTTTTGTGGGAAATTTTGCATTCTTCACATAGAGGTATTTGACGTAATAATATCTTCTTTGCAACATAACTAGATACTTAAACCCCTTAATCCGAAACACAGTGATGCTTACACACATCACACTGTACTGAATAAAATTATTAATTAATACTTTTGAGGTGCGTAACAAGCTAATGGTAACGGGTGTTACGGTTCACACGGGGACGAAAGTCGCCCAAAACACACGAGGTGAACGGGGCCAGACCTCGATGCAAATATGCACATAAATGTAGGTATACCTATAGGGGGTATACATCAAAAATTTGTTATAAAACTAAATCCTTGTTTTGTAAATGCTATTTTGCAATGGAACTAAAAATTACAAAATTGGGTACATAGAATCTGATTTAGGAATGGCCTTTCTATGTAACAACTTTTGACAACTAATATCTAACATTTAAAAAAACTATGTAATGGGTAGGTGAGTATAATTTATTTTATAAAAATAAGTACCAATGAAACCCGTCAAACGCGATCTATATTGGAACATTATTTTTAAAGTGTAGGCTACATTTCTTTACAATATCGCTCTCCCATAAAATCCCTTTCAAACAACGGAGAAAGGGGGATAATTACGACACTTCGCGGCTTTCCTTCGAGGCTCGAAAGACGAAACAGTAAAGTCGTCTAAGTCCGTTTCAGCGAAAAAATAAAGGTTCTTTTCTTGAAAAGGATTCGTAGCATTAGCGTGGTCCTTGTATCACACCGAAATATATATTGGCCATTTTTTGAACGATGTTGAAGGGTACATACTTTGGAAGAGTTAGCTCATATTAAATCAGTGGTACATACGGACAAAAGAGTTCATAGAGGCTGGAATGGCTCGCTCTTTTAACTTCTTTTAGTTTTATGTTTCTAGAATGGCCTTTTAACTCTCATAGGAATAACAACTGAAACCGCAAGCGTAACTTCTAACCTCCTTGAAAATCACCCATTTGAAGACTAGCTTTTGTCATTGTATAATTTAGGTGATCTGATCACCTATAGACGAGTAACGTCGCAACTGCTTAGTAGCTGCGTAGTTGAAACTAAGACATTTTGAAACTACATTCTAGTATAGTAAAGTCTAGTCTCTACATGCTATCCTATAAGATCTCTTCATTTTCCGGGAAGTAAAACCCTCTGTGTTGTAACTCGTAGTTTAATCTTCATGTCTGCTTCAAATTTCATACAAATCCATAACAGAGATTTTGTGAATCATGTGGAACAAAATAGTTTTGGATCAATGTTAAGTTCAATCAAATATCATAAAAACTTCACAAGTAAGAAGTTGTTACTTTATCACTTACTTATCAACATTCTCGTTGCCTAGTATATTTTTAGCTTGTCTTTCCTTGCGAAATTACGTCACGGTGTAACAGGAAATATTTAGCGCTAGCCAAAGAAAAGGGGCGAAGGGGAAGGCGTTCAGTAAACGGAACAAAAACACCAAGGTTATTAGCGAGATTGGTGTAATCTGACTAATCTATTTTGGGGAAAGAGCTCTAGGGGACGCTTAGAGGTGTCAATTAATAAATAAACGATATTCCTAAAACCCGGATATTATAGAGGATATCTAATGTAAACCAGTGGCTGAAAGTTGCAGGTTCACCCGCTTTTCTTCAGGAATTATTTATTTTTAGAAATACGAGTAGCTTTTAATCGGAAATTAAGCTATCTCCTTCTCATACCATATTTCATCCATTTTTGTTCTGCTGTTATAGTAGTTTTAAAAAAAATATTGGAATAGACATCTTGATAACTGAATTTATAAACTAATTAATACAACTAAATTAAAAAATAATTTATTTATACACCTTTTAAAAAAGTAGTTGTATCGATTTCATCCCAAATCATTTACAATGTAATTTAGTAGGTGTGTAAAAGGCAAATGTAAAAAATGTCTGAAAAAATGCAACTCTACGTCTACGGCGTAGATATTGCGCGTAGACCTGCTACGAAGATCCTGCAAACTTTTAATGGTGACGAAAATAACAAGTTTTTTTTATAGGTGACCGGTTACTGGACATCCCGTGCAATGTCTGCGGTGACAGGAGTTCTGGGAAACACTACGGCATCTATAGTTGCGATGGTAAGTAATGTTATTTTTCGCAGCTCAGAATGTCTTGTCTCCCACAGCTATAGCTATAGCTCCTGCGGATGAATTGATTTTAATGTGATTTTTATTTATTTATAGAAGGCGTGTTTAATTACGATGGTTCTTGGCTGTATAAAGCTAAACATGTTAGCTGTATTTTAGAAAATTAAAACTGATATTTGGGTTAATATTTACAAAACAATACATCTTTATTGTACATCAGACAGAAAATACAGACCAACTTACAACTAATTAGGTACATTATGTGGTAGTACAAAGGCCGGCCTAATCATCTTAAGCGACTTCTTCCAGGCTACTTTTGGTTGGATTCGACTAAAAAAACAAGCTCTTTTATTTATTAACAAGTAGCTTCCATATATTCCATTTAGATACCGGGGCGTAGGGGCGTTTTTTTCAACCGACTTCAATAAAGGTGGTTCTCAGTTCGACGGTATGTTTTTATTTTTTCGTATGTAGGTAAGTATGTTACGCTTGGAGGATTTAGCTCCTCTTTCTCACGTTACGCGATTACTTGATTTTGATGCTCCTTGTTTTGTTTGGGAGGTGAAACCTACTTTACCTTACTTTCTGAGGTGGTCACATATAAATTTTATAGAAATCGGTTCAGTAGTTTGGTTTTTAAATCAATATTAATCATTTTTCAATTAAATAATTGTAAAAAAGATGTCATCCAGGTAATAGAAATTGAAGTCAGTTGTTTTTTTTAAAGTATTATTACTTCAACTGTTTACATACGTATTTAAAATTATTTTGTTGCATTTGCTTTTTTTACTAGCTAGTGCGTGGTCGATTCTGGCGGTTTTAGTTGACAGTTCTAAACTAACTAAAGTATTGCTGTCCAGTGTCCTTAGCTAACATGCCTAGTAAAAAAGTGACAGCAATACTTTAGTTAGTTTAGAACTGTCAACTAAAACCGCCAGAATCGACCACATTATATTACTGATATTATTTAAGAATAAGAATATATTTATTGCCAAAAACACGAGTAACAACAATAAAATAAAACACAACAGTCGTTGTTTGGCAATAGTGCAATATTTGTGTAGTGCTATTTTTTTGTGTGTCCTAGGTTGCTCCGGGTTCTTCAAGCGGTCCATTCACCGGAACCGCGTGTACACGTGCAAGGCGGGCGGCGAGATGAAGGGCAGGTGCCCGGTGGACAAGACGCACAGGAACCAGTGCCGCGCCTGCAGGCTCGCCAAGTGCTTCCAGGCCAACATGAACAAAGACGGTGAGTGGCTAGAACAAGCCAGAGACGGAATAAATCTGTCAACATACACATGTTCCCGTACAATAAACTTAACCCCATAGATATTTGGTCTTTTTGACTGGTAATTTTGATTTTTATCCCCGAAGCAAACAGTGGGGGACGGGGGGGGTTATGACTTTAACGTGTGATTCTATACGTGTGATTTGTCTGTCTGTGGGATCGTGGCTTCAAATGGATGAAACGATTCTATTTTACTTAGTTTTTTTTTTGAAAGATGATTATGAACAAGAGTGCTAGCTAAAACTCAAGAGAGTCGGGGGTATTGTAAATTTTCATTTGTTCCAATATTTGTTACGCGAAACGATAGAACTACGCCAAAAACAGGTAATTTTACCTATCATTTTGAACAACTTGTACTGTAGGGCTCAGATAATATGAAAAACAACAGCAGTTCCATCATTTGGATCGTAGACCAAATTTTGTCCAAGGTCAATCCTATTACATATCCTGATTTCAAAGTCGGTTTCATATTAAAAGTTTTCTCAATGATCACTATGAGTTTCTTTCGACTGTGTACTACAGTTCCGCTTAATTCAGTATTTTATTTTCCTTCAGTATTGTATTAACTTATCATCAATGAGGATGATCAGAAATCATTCCAGTACTTTATGCGGGAGATTCTGCAAATGTCTCGGTATGTAATTCAAAAACACTGTCAAAGACTCAAAGACTGTAAACCCTGTTGACTGGTCGTCCGAGTTCCCCTCATACGAAAATTAGTAGTTTAAAAACCACTGCTAGCCACTGCGAGTACGTCAGAATCTCATTGTATTTCACAACTCAGATTGCGTCATCCCAGTGATTGGACAATCGCAAGCTTAGAACGTTACCTCGCCCCCTTCCTGCAACGGTGAGTCGTGTTTGTAGGAGAATATATGTTAACGAGCCATCAACATGCTATATGTACTGTGTAAAGACTCAACGGGGTGTTTCATGACAATGGCCAAATTATTACCTACACACACATAAAGCAACGCTATACACCGGGGTCGCAATGCATTCCGTCGTCCATCAAGCTCACAGCAGGCTGTTTTGTCCGCCACCGCTTCTGAAATATTGAGTGAAATATAGCGGAGCGTCCATTTCGATCCCAGTGGTAGTTTTTGATCCTATTGTCATTACGTTACGATATATAACCGACATTGTGTCGAGCTGTTATTGTCGCTTTTATTTACTGAAGCATACAACCTAGAAATAAACCATTGCCGGTATTCATAGAATAATGTGACAGAAAACATGGCTATTTTAGCAATTAAATTCAAAATACTTTATTGTTTGAAATCATAGGTATTTTTGACAACCCTGTCTGCAGCTTTGGCGTTAGATGTGTTGCAACTACTTTGCAACTACTAGTATAGTATTACATTGTCTTTGGTTGCAACAAACAATGTCATTCCAGAAAATATGATAACAACAGTAGATGATATTTGTTGTAATATTTCTACGCATCAAAGTGAACAACTTATGGAATGCAAGTTTGCTAAATTCGAGAAAAAAGGACTGGGGCACCCCCCATTCCTTTTTTCTCGAATACAAACCATACAAAATAAAGTTCTATTATTATTAAAGGGATATCTACCGTGATTATGTTGCGAAATGAGCTCCCGATATTTCGGCGCAGTTGTATGCACCATGTTCACGAGTAGCCAAAACAAAACAAAACAAAATAGATATATACGTGGACAATATACGTGGACGGTCATTTTTAACGGAGTTGGAGGCTCATTTTATTTTAAATATTTTGCTTATTTGTGTTTTAAATGTTGTTTATGGTCAGATCCCAGACCCTTAAGTATTGCTACGCTCAATGATGTTATATGTTTCACTAGATCTGAAGTTTCCGCTTCAAGGAAGCCTCGCCTGAAATAAGCTTGGCAACTTATTCAAGCTTTGACGTCTATCATTCTCTATTGCCGATGAATTCGGTTCATATGTCTTACATAAAAAATTATAAAAAATGAGTAAATGTGTCGTAAAAAGCTGTGACTCGTGCTCCGAACACACAACAGATGCCATGGAATTTCTTTCCACATGTTAGTTTCTATTAATATCCGTATTTTACTGCAACTTATTGCAAATTTTCGTAAAAATATTTTCGAAATTATGTGTCATATCATTTTGCTTTCGGTGCTGCCAGGAAATCCTTTTTTGGTTTTCCCCATATATGTGGGAGATTTTTATTATTTTTTATTTGCTTAAATTGCCTTCTTAATTGGTTTACTTCTTAAATCAAAGTGATGTACGAGTATAATAAGTGGTGTAGCCTTTCTTCGCAAGTATTTTAAAGTCAAAACCTATTGAATTCGAGTTCATTCCAGTAAAATCAATACATTTTGGGCTTATATTTCTGAAAAACCAGATGATTTCAATTATGGGTTAGTATTAGAATGGCTAGATCGCAAAATGACTACATTTCATTTAGGCCACATCTCTAAATATCCGAGTCGCAATTTGACTAAATCACATCTATTCCACATCTTAAAATGGCCAAGTCGCAAAATTACCACATCGCACATCGATTTAGTCAAATTGCTACTCGGATACTTTGAGATGTAGTCATTTTGCGATCTAGCCAATCTAATACTAACCCTCAGTTATTTTTTCGATGATCAGATTCAGCTTAACTCTCCACTTATGTTATTATTTTTAATAATTGAAACACATGCATATTCCCTAATAAACAATAGGAAAGTCTCCGACTCTACTTGAACGATGAGGCATTTGTATGTATGTAAATTATGTTTGTTTGTATTAATTTGCTCGATGACATCATGATGATGATGATCATAATAATGTTTAATTATTTGTTCGATGATAGCTTGCGAACCGTTGATATTCGACCTTAAGATTTTTTTGGGCTTTAAATTTTGTTGAGGTACTAAAATGGTGATTGGTCACATTACATACATATATTTTGACCTGGGTATGTCCTTAAACTGCAACCAGACCCACCGGAGGACGGGCAGCAGCGTCCTCTTGGTGGTGACCATTCCGATCCCCAAGCCGCCTGCCAAGCGTGGAGATTATGGCAACACCCCTCTGTTAAGGAGGCCTTCGTCCAGCAGTGGACGTTTTGTATGGCTGACGACGAATACATTTTGACTTTATGGCATGTACTGAAAATATTTTGTAAACTGAAAATGTGTTTGTTGTTAGTTAATTTTTTTTACATTGATGATCCAAAAAAAAATGTGAATCTTTTTATTGTACTAAACTTCAATATGTATTCGATATCATGTTATATCGTAGCAGAAGTTTTAGGGAAAATTTTCATCAGGTAGGCAACATCGATTTCGATATCAAGTTTGCACTAAAACTGGCCAACGACAAAAGAAAATAAAAACTTTTGAAAAAACGGCTCCATATTTTTTTGCGCGATCATATGACGTTTACCCCTCTATGTATTTTACTCTATGGCTACGCTTGTATAAAACATCCTATATAGATAAACTCAACTTGGAATTCCTATACTCTATAACCTACCTTACTAGACTAGCATAGCACTGTACCTGTTTACTTTCTTATGCATATTAAATGAGTATTGTAAAGAAATAGAATAGAATTTCAGGAAAATTAAAACAAATCGTACATGAAACAATCACCAAAAGTAACGAAGAAATAAGCTATACAAAAAAAGTACGAATGACGATCCTCTTACGAGAAGTACGAGGAGTAAGACGAACGGAATAGCCTTCAAAGCTGTAGATATCTGTGTCGTTTTAACTATAAACTTTTTTGTTCTTCTTTGTTTTGTATTCACTGTAATAATAATTCTTTGCAATATCATCGAGATCATAGCATAATAAGAATCGCGTTCGCGTACCTATTATCTAAATGACGCCCCGTGCCTTTAGACTTAATCAATGCCTAGTTATCCATCGCTTCACTCGGATCAATACATGAAAAGGCACCTTATATTTCACACGAGGTCCTATTTGATGTATGAGTCAGTTTAAATCTAAATTCTCTCTAAGTAAAATCTTGTGAATAATTGAATATTCATGGGGTCCCGTGTCGGCCGCAAGTCGGGCTCAACTCTCGCCATGTGACGGAGCCTTTAGGCTTTATACTGCGATACCGTGGATGTGAACCGAGCGCCTCTCTAGCTGTGTGCGCACTAATCTACACTAGGGTTGGATCTACCACTTTTATTGACTGCCTTATTAAGTAATAAGGTATAGTGTATAATGTGTATATTATGTATATATTGTATGCCTTATATAGTATATAAGGCAGACATGCTGCCAACTGAGCTGCTGGTAGCATGTCTGCCTTCAGAGCTGTAGGGCGTGGGTTCGATCCCCACCCAGGGCAAACATAGATGACGAACATAGATGTTTGTTCTGTGTCTGGGTGTAGTATGTATTATTAACCGTCTTATGCCTAAAACACTATTAGTTATTTATGATACTAAGTGCGGTAAGTTGGTTTTTACAAAGGAGTAGACTAATGTAAGCCCTCGACTTAGTCTCGGGCTTACCATAGTCACGAGTTTGTAAAAACCAATTCCGCACGTGTCCCACGTTTTACAACACATTTGCGAGATAACAGATAACAGAAGTACAACAGAAACAGATAATGAAAGAAACTTTATTATTTTGTTTATAAATATCGATCGGAAAGTCACAACTAAATATTTGACACTGGCAAATGCACATAGTGTGATGACATAATCCTCCTAGGAGGAAAGAAGAAATAAACTTCGTTCTAAAGTTCGTCTTCGTTAAAACGTTTCTTAAATGAATGTCTTTTCTTGTTGTTTCCAAAACTCCGAAGAAGCTTGTAGTAAAGTTGCCACGACTTTACTAGGGCATGAATGGACTTGACTGTGACTTAGACTCATTCGACTTGAAAATTATCGAAACCTTGATACAAATAAATACTTGACACAGGCAAAAGCACAAAGTGCGACGCCATAATCCTCCTAGGAGGAAAGTAGAAATACGTGCGCGTGGTGAAAATTAGAACTACATATTTCGTCTCATTTTCTATTTATAATATTTATTTTCTATTTAGTATTAAAGTGAGACAAACGTATTGAGCAAAAGCGCTTCCAAGGAGGTTCGAGCATTTAGCTTATTTTTATTTATTCTCGTAATATGAAACTCTTTTGTGAAATTCTTACATATTTTAATGGAAATAAAAAAAAACCGTAAAGTTTACGCACGGCGCTATACAGGCGCGGTAAAGGCTTTTCCGCACGCTCCGTTGTATGGTGCGTAATGTTTAACTTTCGAACGATGTATACAGGCTTCGTAAATGCACTTTTTGAGTAAATGTGTTGTAATAGTACATTATGATACAAGTGTGCTATGTTGGTCATTACACTAGAGGCGTTATTATGCGCGCGAGCCACAGGCGAGCTTGATAAGGAAGCCGAGAGTGTATTGAAACATAGCACAAGAGTTTCATACGACTGTTTTCGTCACACTTGCGAGGAAAAAACCATTTTTTTTGATAATAATCAACCACACAGCGAAAACGTCAACAAACATTTGCGGAAAATGGCGCCCAAATCAGTAATGCGCGCGCAGGTTGACATTTACTTCAGCGGCATAAGAACTCTTTGTTGGTATTACAAAAAAACTGTAAGTATTATCCGGCTATATTAAGAGTGCTTCGTATACGTACGTATACGAAGCACTCTTAATATAGCCGGAGTACCTACGTCTAATTGCAGTCACGTACATACTTGACTTTACCGGGTTATACCTATTATAGCACCATGTGCCGTAATGTAAAGTAAAAAGCACGCGTGCGTAATAGCTTGGATTATGAGCCTAAAACCGATGTAATAAGATCCACTTTACGAGCAAGTGTGATGAAAATAGTATTTCAAACCTGTTTGTGCTAAAAAGTGTTTTGTCTTCTTTTTTCCAACTCAAATCGTACTTCGAAAGAAATTTGACAAAATATTTTTTAACAATAATACGTTTGAAATACGTTTTAGCGTTTTATGCATATGACGGATAGTAGGATAAGTAAAAAAATGGTACTTAAATAAGTATATATCAGCTACCTATCTGGTTTCCATAATACAAGCTATGCTTAGTTTGGGGCTAAATGGCGCTGTGTGAAATGTCTACCAATCGTTGAATCAGTAACATTAGACAAAGCATAAAAAAAATAAAGCAAACCATTGAATTCTTATTTCATATTTCCTCCATTGAATTCTATTCTATTGAATTCTACCACTAATTTGTTACCTACGTTGAATACAAAATAAGTACCTAAAATACCTACGTCTCTCTATGCTCATTAGTGAGTTTGGTGGTGAGATTTAAAACTACTTTTAAAACTATTACCTACTTTAACATTCACCTGGTGGTTAGCGTTACGCCTGCCCATAACACACACATCATCAGCCGAAGACGTCCACTGCTGAACGAAGACCTTAATAGGGAGCGGTTGCCATAATCCCCACGCTTGGTAGGCGCCTTGGGGATCACAGATTGCTCACCACCGTTAACTGAGAGGACGCTGCTGTCCGTCGTTCTGAATGCAGGCTTAGGACATATCCAGGTTCCTCATAACCCCATAACACAGCAGTGCTAGAATTGTGAACTCGCGAACAAAATACTGCGCCGCGCTGAACTGCGTTCGTCAACCTGAGATATTAGATGTCAAAGCTCTTCATGCCCAGTAACTTATCTGTTATCATTGCCCTTCAAACTGAAACACAGTATTGCTTGCATACTACTGCGGGGCGGTTGAATAACTGATAAAGGTGGTACTTCCCCAGTCGGACTCTGCAATTGAGTCCTACCACTACAAACAAAACATGCAAGCATTTTACCAAACATGCGTTATTTCTGTTACATTTAGGTCATTCTGTCCGTCTCATAATACCAAGAACCTCAGAATGACAAGATCTTAGAACGACGAGATCTTAAATCAACCAGGTCTCAGATCGACGGGGTCGCAGGATGACAAGATCACAAAATGACGAGATTGAGGTCGCAGCAGCCCTAGGTTTCGGCAGAACGCGAGCTGCGGTCGCGGCGCAGGTGCTCGCTCGCTAATTTATTCACGAGCATCACTTTGTGCCGCCGCGGCCCGGATTACCTTTATATGTTTACTCGCTCGCGTAATTATACGCCCTCACGAAACTTACCCGAGCGCCTGCCGCCTGCCTATACGTACACTTGCCATGTATGTGTGCGGAGTGTGTAGTGTAAACTTCTCCGGACTTTTTTTTTTCTTATTTCGTGCTCTTTGAATAAAGAACGAAAAACACTGCCAGATAGGCACTGAGTAGGGCCTTCGCTTTTCTGTGCAGATTGGTAATAAATCATGTACCGAAAGAATTCCGATAATTTTAATGGAGTCAAGTCAACTGTGATCACTAAAGTGATTCACTATTATTCACGGGTTTTCAAAGGACACCAAAGTGTAGCCTGATCAATCACCCAGTTGATCGAAATGGAATAGACCGTTTTTGTGATCTCTCATTCCGATCTGTAATGTTCATGCTTTGTTAGTTGTAAGGTATAATAATAATAATTATTTCACCTTAAAAACACACCATTGTTACAAATTTCATGTTTTCATTACATTTCAAATTTCATTACATTTGTTGGTGTTTTGATAACTTACTCCGTAAGAGCTAATATATCTTAGTATACAAGGTTAGTTTTTATCCTGTACATCAAAATAAACAACTTTAACTATGGGGCCAACATAATAAAAATCGCGAAAAAAATATCAGCTGTTCCATACAAAAATTCATCGACCTTGTGCAAAATATATGGAACAGCTGTTTCTTTTTTTGCTATTTCAATGTTTGCCCCATAGTAAAAGTTGTTTGTTTTGATGTACAGAATATGTCCTTAAAAGGATGCTAACCGATTAGAACTAACCCTGTACAGCTAAGAGATATTATCTTCTAATCTTACCAATCCTAAACCTTATAATTATCAATTCAAAGTTGATGGTCAATGACTTTTCATCTTTTGATGTAAGTAGTTTTCCGAAGTATTTTATTTTAGGACACGTAAATTTAATACTTAGTAGCAATTCTTGGTAAGCCGTGGTATTAGTCTAATGATGTTCCTCAGGCTAAACTTTTCGCAGATGGCGCATACTGGGTACTGTGCCTTGTTTTAAGAATCTATGCAGCTGTTGACGGCCTAAAAATTGATTTGTAGGTTAGATAGTTGTTTACATTTTATGTTGGATCGCAGAATGGTCACCACCGTTAACCAAGAGGACGCTGCTGCCCGTCCTCCGGTGGGTCTGGTTGCAGTTTAAGGACATACCCAGGTCGGGTATACGGTATACCAATATACGGGATGTATGGGAATACTCACGTTTAATCAAATCGGATACCCCGACTATAGTTTCGATCACATCCGGTGACCTTTTTCAAAGAGTGAAAACAGAGCCCAACGCGCGTGCTGCTGCGTCCTGCTTAGCACTGCGGGCCGCTGCGCGTCGCGCGCGCGATGACAGCCGCTGCTCTGCGGGCGAGGGGGTGGGGGCGGGTAGAGTGTCGTGCTGCGCCGGCGCTCTCTGGAGCTCTTCATCATAAGGCCTTCGCTTTTCTGCGACTGGGGTCGTCTCGTGCGGTGTCGGGAATATTCCAGCACGCGGAGATCACCATGTCGCCTTCAGATACGCGTCCACAAAAAAAAACATAAATGTGTCAAAACCACGTCAGTTTTCATCAGGTTTTCATAATAAAATTGACTACCTTCTTTTGCGTTTTTTATATTCTGGTGTAATTTCAGATTTATATTCTGCACTAAAATGGTCTGTGGCATTAACAATTTACGCGGCATGACTTCGACTGTGGCGCTTGCTGGCCGCAGCCACCGGATACTGAATTAATTATATACGCCAGCTATCTAGAAATTTCTTAGATTTTTTCAATTCTTTTTCATAGTAACTTGATAGGTGCGAACTCTTTCTTTATATAATGTAATTAATTAAAGGCATATGACATTTTGGTCTAGTTCAAACAAGGAAGTTTGTTCTAAAATATTTTTTTTTATGAATTTTGTTTCACTGGACGGACTTTTCACGTTCTCCTCTACCAGGTATCTATTGTTCAGTTTCCCCCCTAGCCGGGCGGATACCTTGTTTGTTGCTTATCTAATACTATAAGATACATAGACTGACTGATAGACAACGCATAGCCTAAACCACTGGTCAACCTAAAAATATTTTCATACCACCTGCTCGACAATGTCCAATTACATATTATTACGCAATCTCAAAGTAAAGTAAGGCATTATATCCCAATGGATATTTATAGTTATTCAAAAATCCCAAGAGATATAATGTAAATACAGAAGGTATACAGTATTCACTTCTAGGCCTGTCTTCGTCTTGGACGGCTTGACCCCTCGCTTCACTCAGGACTCTGTATAACTCCGAGTGTAGAGTCCCTCGATATGCTAAGGGTCTAATATGCCGTCCGTGACGTAAGACATTGCTCAATCCCCGTGGTGCACAATCTACTATTTTAAAATTCAACTCTAAGGAGGGTACGAATTTGTAAAAACTTTTGTATGAAAGTTCTTTGTTTTTTGAACTTTTAGTTGTGAATAGTTCGTTTAAATAATATAATATGTTGTTTTCAATATTTTATGGCAGGAACGACTAAATTAATATTTTAAATCGCTACAGACAATAAATGGAATGTCTTTTCCATGTCAGCGTGCTAGGTATCTTCCAAGTCAGTGTTTAATCTTCAGCCTCGTCGTCGCCTAACGACAACCCTTTCATAGTCACGCGGACTTATAATTTGTGACAAAATAAACTTCCAAACACAAAAAGTAAACAGTAGCAGTATAAAGTATTGAGAGCCAATCACCCAAAACGAGAGCCAATTTCAGAGGGATCATTAAGTTGGGCAACTCCGGTGCAGCCAATCAGCTAACTCCAATATCGTTGTGCAAACAGAGCGAATTGATGTCGGCCAAGCGTCAACATGGACCCGACAAACTTGCCACCCTGACTGGCACTCTGTGTCCGTATAAACCTTGCGTACCTGCATACGTCTCATGTGTATATAGGTATATGAATACGTAGTGTCTGTTTTTGCCTAACTGTTCAATAGACTGATCAATTTTGCACAATGCAAGTGTTGCATGATGATGTGATACTGTTTTGTAATAAAATGATTTTCAAGTTTTTACTAACTAAATAACATACTAACAATTAAAAAATCTAATCGAAACAAAAACAATAAGAAACCAATTGAATTGTCTATTGATCGAAAGGCTGTAATGTCTTCCCTACTCCACATCAGCTAAGATAGACAATACTTATTAAATTACCTGTATACCAAAAATAAAAAACCAAATATATACCAAGTTTAGCACATATACCTATATTTATAAAATTTAGTTAACTTAACATATAAGAAGAATTAAGGGTCTTATGAGTCACAAGTCTGACTAAGCCAAACGCTAAAAGCAATCACTTATAAAAAAAAATGGATCTATTCAGAGATGATGCGGATGTATAGGTACAAATACGACCTTTCCCTTTTTGCGAGATCAAATAAACATAATCCCCAATTTAACTTCACAAAATTAATTTAAAATCAATCAAACTGCGAGCAAGCCAGGCTCCTACTTCACCAAGTTACTGATACTTTTTAATTTCTTTGTAAGCTAAAGGGTATCTTTTATAAATTCGTAAATATATTCTCGGTATTTCTATAACGTTCAATGTTTGTGAGACACAGTAATAGTCAAGATCGTGTTCTGTTTTTACTGTAACAATAATAAAATACTCGTATGTGTACCTAACAATACAAATTAAGGCGTAAGCCTACACGGTCTACGCCGTAGACTTCGTAGAGCCCACAGTCAAGCTAAAGGGAAGACATCATCGAACGTAAATTACATAATTATATAGCTTTGTATAAAAACATAGTGGTGCCACTTTCGCAAATAGTTCGATTTGCTCAACCCTGGTATTTTTTTTAATAGGAAGATGATTAGATGAACTTGACCCACTGACGTGTTATCCACAGAATTGTCAAGAGATAGAAAATACTTTTTTCCCAACCTTTATAAGCAAGCTGATGTAGTTAAAAGTTATGATTTATTAGTTACGAATGTGGATGAAGGGGTTAAAATACCTAGTCCGACAAATAAACATACGATGGTTTTTTAACGAGGTAAATAGAACAATTTTAAATCGATTAATAATCCTGACATTTATGTGCAATCGAATCAATTCAGGTATTTTCACTGAATGCATCCACATAATAATGTTTATTAAGTAGACTGTATAGGTAATATATATTATGACTGTTTAACTTATCCTTATACTATATTATTACTTATCTACCCTACTAAGCAGAAGTAACAACAAATTATAATTGGAGCAGTAAACAGTTTTATTTATAGCCTGCGAAGGCGACATATTAGCTGCGACAGTAAGGGCCGGCCAAACGGCCTATACAAACTTACTCATAAACGACATTTCAAATTATAGGTTTAAAGCCCTAGCCGTAAACGCGAGTGAAGGAAAGATACGTCGCCGTCGGCGTCCCGGCAAAGCGTTGGCGTCGTCGGTGACGCTGCGACAAGGGACAAACTTTTCAATTACGCTATGTCGTGTAACCCCGCAGCGGGTTAAATTAACTCCCTCCACTTCACAAAAAGATTCACCTACCTAGAGATACCCCACCGGCTGCGTTCTCGCGCCATCGTTTTTTAGGTAGATTTACTAAAGAGCTACACCGAAACTGAAGGGTGGGTAATTTGACTCGGTTTTAAGACACCGCTGTATTACGTTGGTATAACCCAAAAACAACCATTATTATAAAATAACGGTTATTATTGGTTCATTATTTTAATTATCATTATCAGCCAGGAGACGTCCACTGCTGGACGGAGGTCTCTCCCTTAACAGGGAGGGGAAGGAGGGGTTGCCATAATCCCCACGCATGGAAGGTGGCTTGGGGATCGAAGAATGTTCACCACCGTTAACCAAGAGGACGCTGCTGCCCGTCCTCCGGTGGTACTGGATGCAGTTTAAGAGCATACCCTGGTCCTATACTATTGCGTAAGTCATATTGTTGGTTATTGGTTGCTAAATAAGTCTTGAAAGGAAAACTTTTTCTCTCTTGACAACACTGGTGGATCTGAATTATAATGTCAGTGGGTAAATTTATCCAATCATCGTCCTCAGACGTACTACAGTACCCATAGTACGTACAGACGTATTTTGGACCTGGATATGTCCAAAACTGCATCCAGAACCACCGGAGGACGGGCAGCAGCAGCGGTT
Organism: Erannis defoliaria; assembly: GCA_905404285.2. Classification (NCBI taxonomy): domain Eukaryota; kingdom Metazoa; phylum Arthropoda; class Insecta; order Lepidoptera; family Geometridae; genus Erannis; species Erannis defoliaria. The sequence continues at coordinate 9,728,474 of FR990073.1, read as the reverse complement.
AATGGCGGTGAGCATACTGCGATCCCCAGCCGCCTGCCAAGCGTGAGGATTATGGTAACCTAATAACAAGAGAGAGGCTTTCCTCTAGCAGTGGACGTCTTCTGGCTGAAGTGTGAGACGTACTACAGAGTTGCTAGTATTTAGTACTAAGCGCCCCTATACATTTCTAAAATAATATGACAAACCATGGGTATCTGGATTTTTTGCCTTACAGATTACGCATCAATTAGATTTCATGTAAGTTATTTCAGTGATACGTAGTTAAATCTGAGTATTAAGAAAATAGGTTTAATATAAAATAATAAGTAAATTTTAATGATTAAACCCAATGCGACTTTTAGTTTAAAAAAAATGTGTTATGCGAGCAAAATGTTTTTGTACGCGAAACTTCAAACATAGGTTGAAAAATACATCAAGGGTGAAATTGAGTGAATATAGAGCGAAATCTTCGCAAGTAAAAAAACTGATTACACGAGTATCTATAAAAATCTACTCCTCAGATTGTCGTTCGTCTTTCCCCCGTAACATGCTGGCGTTCCGTAATATTTATTTTTAATTTGCCGGTTCGCGTGCTACGTTTTGATTCAAGCAAGCTTACCTTTTTGAAGTCCTTTTGTGTTAAAAAGATAATTTCGATTTAGCAGGTAACGAATCGAGCAGATGTTCCTCCGAGCGGTGGGTCCTCGTTCCGTATTCAGATTTTACTTCGCTCTTTTGGTCTTCAATTAATTTCTTGTTATTTTCGCTTAATTAATGGGCCTGTACATGAAGTGATTCTTATCAATGTGATATTTTTGCCTTAAAAATATGAGTTTTATGATGAGAAGATAAGTACAGACACAGAATTACCATAGGTCCATGTCATAACATGGACCTATGGTAAATGCTAGTAAACAGGGTGTGGCGTAATGAGTGGATAACCTTATACTAACAGATAGGTCACATCGTGATGGTTGAGAAAATAACAAAAATAGTTTTATAAAACTCAATGTCATTATTAATTTTAAACGAGTTAAATATTTTTTAAACCAAAATTACACTCGCGATAAATAATGGCATTGTTATTTCGATAGCCACTCACCAAACTCACCAAGACCGAAAACACCAAAACTCAACACACTAACCAAAAAACAGATCCAGAAAATTTCATGAATTGCATCTTACTCGAATAACTCGAAATGTCAAAAAACCCGAAAACTATACTATACAGAACTAAATTTTTGATTTTCTTATCCACCGTGAGGTCTCTCATCTGCTGGTATAAGGTTGCCCACTCATTACGCCACACCCTGTTACTAAGAAAGCAATGCTTGGCTATTAACTAAAAAAAATATATTTGTATCTGACTGATTATAGTCGCTTATTGAAGTGTGTGCCATGTTATATGATATACTTACATATCTTTTTCAATTTTTTTTTTTTGAAATAAAATTTTGTACACTTGTACGTATGACCACTTTGAGTAGGTATCTATCCATCTAGTATCTAGTTGAACATAATGAAGGCAAATCTCGAGTTATTTATAAACAGGTGTTGGGTAAGTAGGTAAGTATTACCTACGTAGTCGTAAAAAGTATTCAATCAAGTAGGTACGTGACGGATTTTAATCGTCCAACAATTGCCCTTCATAATTATTTATTTATAGTCAACAAACCCCTCGTTGCATGCACGTATCGAATCGTACAGATCGCTCCTCTCATATGAGAGGGCGATTGCAATAGGCTGATCTTTATTTTTTTCCTATGAATTATTCAGGTAAATTCTCCAAGACTATAATGTACCATAATGACAAATAATTTTTACTTTTCATTAAACCAATGACACATTAACATGTGTTTTATTCGCCTCGCTGTTTCACCCGGGATTCCTGGGATAAAAAGTAGTCTAAGTGTTATTCGAAGATATAAGCTATCTCTGTACCAAATTTCATCAAAATCCTTTCATCTGGTTTTGCATGATTGAGTAACAAACATCCAAACATACAAACTTTTTCATTCAAATAATATTAGTAGAAGAAGAAAGTAGAATGTTTGGTGGCGAGATATCGAACTGACTCGAATCAACTAATCTTAGAAGCATTATAATTTCTTCCCTAGATTAGCTTAACATAAAAGCTCCCTCCGAAGTCCAGAACACGTGTTCAACACCTACTGATCTCATGACCGTCTATGCTATCGAGGGGCAGAAAACTCCCCACGACCGCTGTATAATGGCGAAATTAGTAACGCTTGTGATTATTTGTTACATATAGTTTTAATTATAGTCGAGATGGGCTTTTGAATTCATTGTTTGAAGGTGAGCGTAACCAATTATGTGTAGGGTTTCTCTGATTAAAATTACAGAGTGGAAGTGATGTGTAGTTATCGATATCGAATGTTTTGATCTAGTTAATTTCATTCCTTTGTTGCTTCTATCAGTTTGAGATGTTCACACAGCTGAGCGCTGATGTTGTTCGTTGTATCTTTTGTTGTACTTTGTGTAATTACTGACGTACACTATGCTGATTCTATACTGCATCAGCTTGTAACAATTCAGTGTTGAGCATTTTGCCATCCTCGAAGGGCGATTGGGCGATACTCCTCCACGCTGACCCAGTGCGGGCTGGCGGATTCTTCTACTTCTACTTCTTCAGATAATATGTTTTCTCATGTTTTTTACTACAACGGAAACAAGTGGTAGATATGTTTTTATAAATCCGTCTGTCAAATATATAAAACTGATTGCCACGACCCAGTCACGATTACGAGGCTACCACGGCTTATTACACATTGATGTTTCGTACCAAATCTAACCGTAGATCAACAGCAGATATTATTTATTGTGCCCATATCAGTGCACTGCATATCATAGTTTTTTTGTGTTGTTCAACTTTCAATTATCATACTCTCTATTATAATTCCACCAATCTCAAGAACTTGTAAGTTCGACTCCAAGTACAGTTGTATTTAAGTAGATAAATAGGTAAGTAAATTAAAGTACTTTTTTTACCGCGTTGTAATATCAAACATTAATAAATTCGTCATGAATATAAGAAGGGCGAAGGAGGACGAATATAAATCACAAAATTACATCGCCATAAAGCGTAAATTATTTAAATGAAAACACGTTGAATACCGTCCGTTTGCGAAAGGCTTGACCCACCTTCGATCCGATTATATGATTTCACCGCTTCCGTGTCTCCCCACTGTCCTCTCGGCCAACTAAAACATAGTGTTGCGTGGAACAGTGCCTAAGCTTCACGCAAAATAAATGATTTCTCATAAAATAAAAATAAATTATATCAAATAATTATTCATATACACTCTCAAATTGAAAAACATAACACGTTAAGCCCTACTTGGTTATGTTTAACCTGGTTTTACAATTACGAGTTTTTATTTTAATTTAAAAATACCTCGGTAAACCCTACGCGGTTCGTGTTTGGTCTAGTTTTTATGCGATGATAACTATCTTAATTTGATACTTTATAGTTCAGATATCAACGCAATGGTATCAGAAATATTGTAAGTACTTATGCTGACCGCGTTTGGGCTTATTAGATTTATCTTGGCAAAGCCGGTTTTTGTATAATTGTTAAATCTGCGTTTTCAAAATCTAAATTTAGCCTTATATACGAGTAGGAAGGGGTACCATCACTCCAAGGCTCGGAGGAATTAGCTCTCTCTCCTCCAAGGAGTTACCTACGTGCTTTGCGGTTTTCACTAGAAATTTGAAGTTTAAGTACTGCTAATATAATTAAACTGTCCTAAAATATTGGCTATATTTTGACACAAGCACTCAGCCTGAACCCTCCGCCCCAGGGGTGATTTGTGAATCTCTCTTATCTAATTTCATTTTAATGTTGTGCGTGAACAAATTATTGCAGTGTCATAGTGAATAAAACTACGTTTAATGGGATAATCGTTGCATCTGGTTTAGGGTATCGAACAATGTTTGGGGGAAGTTTTTTTATTTGTTGTTAATTAATATTCGCGCTATAGTGGGTGGACTAATTGCATTATACACGAATGAATTAGTTAAAGTTCGTTGATGATTGTTTTTGTCGAAAATTAATTTGTTCCGGTTTAGTATTAATGCGCTGATTGATTTTTGTGCGGCGACTACTATTTAATGGGCTCACATAGGTTAATAAATATATTAACCTATGTAACGTCAGGAATTAAAGGGTATGATCATATACTTTATATATACTTATACTATATATTCGAAAATAATTAAGAGTAAATATTTTATCACTCATCTAACTACACACATTAATAAGTGAATGTTCATTGCATCATTTAACGTTCTGAGTTTTTCTTAGCTTGCATGCAAAAGTTTTAATAAAGGCCTAATTTAGTTTAAATATTAAAAGCATTTTTACAGTTTTGAAGCACTTTGTAGCTACACCGCTCCATAAACTTTTCGGTTTCGCGAACAAAGTTATTTATAGTGGTGAAATAAAGCGGATGCCGCAGCTCTCAACTTCGGAACAGGCTCGCTCAAAACCGCGCCGGTAACTTCGCGACAACTTTCTGCATGGACGGATGAAACATCGCGGATTCTTTACGTTCGTTTTTGACAGAGAATCAAGTATTTCACTTAAATAACCAAAGGTTTTCCAAATCTCAACACAAAAAGATATTATGAGATAAAAATATAGAAGGGTCATAACACACCCTCGTATCTACACGTAGGTATACTAAGACATACGTTTTGTATCCCAAAATAAAAGAGAGAAAATTAACAGAGCGGAAAAAAGTCCGTACAATTTGTATCACCGTATTGACAGCTCTCAGTAAAACAAAGGCAACAGCCGAGCGCATGGAAACTCGTTGTCATCTCGACATTGTTGGACATGTATTATACGAGATGTTTGTCCGGGCGGCGCGGCGGCCCCAGGGGTGGAAGGTGAGTAAAAACCTGGATATTTCTCATATTTATGTATGTGCACTCGAAAATATTCCCTGAGGTCGCCGTTTCTTGCTCACTAGCTTTATACGGATAAGTTCTCTAAAGGTGGTTGCGGTAAGGGGCAATTTCGCGCGCAGGTGTCCCGGAGCGTGGGAGCGTCCACCTGGCGCGCCCCCTTTGCCTCTTCGCTGCCCTCCGCCCTCTCTGGCTCGTTAATGATGATGTGCTCAGCCAGCAGACTATTTCACTTCTGAATACATCTTTCTCACTTTTGGTCTCGCGTCCCTGTTCTTCGTTCGTGTAGCCTCGCTTCGTCCCGCTTGCTCTCCGTTCGCCTGGTCGCATCCACCTAGTCAATTCGGCAAACGCGTATCTACTTTGAGTCGGAAATGTAATGGAACAAATGCGGCTGGAATTAACGTCGGAACGAATGTCGGGACACGGGGTCGTTCTCTCGTCGGATATTTTCCACGCGATGATTTTGATGCGCATCTATGGAGCGGTAATAACGTTTGTAGCATTAAACGCTATGAATACCCACCTAATACTACCTATACTTCGTGTATTGAGAGCGACTCATTCGTGCTCAGCTGTTTTGATATATTTACCTATCGACCAATGAACTAATCAGATTATAAGACGCTGCTCTATTACTTACGCATAGTAATAACTTTCTAGTTTTTTTTTTCAACTGTAGGTACAGTATAAAAATAAGCCAATTCATTTATAGTCAGGTTGAAAAATTAAATAAAAGTGTACATTGTATGTACGTTTTTTTGTGACAAAATTATTCCATTCATTGTGTTCATAAAGCAAAAAACAGGTTGTTTAACATCTTGATCGTCGTTCAAGGGAGGCTTGCCTCTTGGCGTCTACAGTTGCCGAGTCATGCTCCTTGTGATACCTTCCTTCGGGGTTGTAGTGAAAGCTTTATTATAATTATTTGGATCCAGAAATAAGAGATCACATTGCAGGAAATGTTACTTATTAATGCTTTGCATTTTCATATTGGTCGTTGATTTGATGTCATTGTAAAAGTCGGGTGAGTACTTAATTGTTATTTCATGATCCGTTAAAACTTTCAATAAATTATTTTTTGCAAGGTTATTTAATAGCAGCTATATATGCAAGTAGTTACAGGCGTTAGTTAGTTATCTAGTGATCCATTTAAAATGTCAAGGTGACTTACATATTTTATTCTTTATCTACTGAAACGTTAATCTCAGTGTCGCTTGGCACTACTAGTAAGCAGTATCTTAGATATTATACCTCTTGCTAGAGTACTTAGTGTACCCATTGTTCTGATGCTAAAGAAAATCTATTCACTATCTTTCACAGCAAATTCTGCAAAGGTCATCTAAGAAAAGAAAGGTAACAGCTCTCTGAAAGATGGAGAACAGCTAGCTTGCTAAGAAATTACGTCTACAGTTCAGTCAATAAACCTTTTGACCGCTCACCAAGTCGGCTTCGTGGAGGCTCAGGGCGGGCGGGATTATTGGGTCATTAATCAAACCTCGCCGCTACGGCCTGCTTCGGCTTGTCGCGGCCTCAGAAGCGGAGGTATCGATTAAAAGTGAGGAAAAGGGCTTGGTGTTGTAACAGCGTCTTTGTATGTCGGCTAATTCTCGGGTAGGCGATAACCTGTCTAGGTAAATGTTATATGTCTACAATCAGCTGAGTATTTATATTAGATCTTATTCTTATTGGATCGTGGTTTTATCTTGGATCTCTTCTCATAATTTTCTCTTATTGTTAAAGTGGGTAAAATTGTTCGTCTCCGGGCTGATGATGATGATGATTAAAGTTGGTAAAGTTTACAGCTTGACAAAAACAAGAAATTAATAGGGGCGCCACTATCGCAAATACTTATAGATATTAGCAACAAATAGTACGTCCGTGGAAGATGATAGGTTGGACTATCTGCCGCAGTATTGTCAAGAAATTTCCGTTACATGAGTTTTTTGCAAAGCTGCTTTTTGCTAGCTATTACAGGTATTTACCAATTTCAACTAAAAACGAATGTAAAAGATGAGGATATTTTGCTGGCAAGCTTCGCATCATAATGTGAGCTCATTCAAATAATAATGTTATAAAAATAGTACTAGTATTAATTGATTTTTATTGCTCTAGATTTTTCTCTTCAAGCACTTAGAATTCTAAAGAGGAACTTTTTTTGTTATCTGTTTATAAAATAAAGTTTAGCCCTAGAGCATCGACCGCAGGCTTCCATTTACACAGCAGTAGATACCTAATACACCTGTACGTAAAGCTGAAAGTTAGTTAAAGTTAGTAAGTGCTTTACTTCTTCCCCTTTCTTAGGAGGGGTGTGACACCTTCCACTTATACTTATAGGATCTAATAAAGAATAGTTAGTTAGCATTTAAAAAGATTTCGTTTGCTTGCTCAGTAGGTACACTTCGTTTTCATGAGCAGGTGCATAATGAGTGTAATAGGTAAATCGTTTCTTGAATACACTGAATAGTCGTCAAAATAGCTCACTATTAAATAGATAATAAAATGTGAAGAAAAGAAATAAGTCAAAATGAAACATTGCCGTATTTAAAGCTTAATTTATAAAATAGGTACTTTACACACACACACACACACAAACACACACACACACACACACACACACACACACACACACCCACACATCCTCGCACTTTTGTTAAGGTATAACGATATTTTTTTAAGAGGATGAAAATAGACTAGTGTCTGCGTGATAATAACATCAGCAACATTTTAATTAAATGCCCACCACAAGTTGACGGCCCTTCGTTAAAATAATAAACAAATAAGTACGTATACCTATGTAGTTTTTAGAGCTGCCTTTTTGAAAAACAAGCTTTTGTTTGCTTTCAATTCGGCAGCGAGAGGGGCTTTTTGCTGATACATGTTTGAAGTTAAATCTCCCTTTAAACGCTTCAAATGTGATTCACAGAACGCCTTTTTGGAGAAGCTTAAGCGACGACTTAAGTGTATCAATGGGTTCCCTTCATCGACTTAGATACTTGAGATGTACTTATAGGGTGAATTAAGTTGTGATTAAGTTACAATTGCGGCGATATTTACGTAGGTACTTTCTTATTCCTACCTTGTTGAACTCGTAGTTTTCTAAGGGACGATTTGCAGGAACTTAATTTGGAAAGGTTTATCTTAAGAAGAACAAAAACTATCTAAAACAAAGGTCACCAACTTATTCGAGAAAATGTATAAAAATTGCAAACGTAATTTTTTTTTTGAAAGATATTGAATGGCAACGAAGACATTTTGCGATAATTCTGTGCTACGAGCTACGGGTGGATACTAAAGACCAAACTCACTGCCATCATTACGAACAAAAATGTGTGTATTGTATATTATTTTTTGCCTTACCAAACCTAACTACTCATTAAGGATCGACAAGTTGACGGCTCGAACTCATCGGTGGGCGCAGCTAAAAAGCATGCTCTCTTCATCAAACAAACTGTGGGAAAGGGAGAAAGAAAGATAAATGAGCGCACAAATTTTTTTTGTCGACCTTTGGCTGCAGTAATGTGGTTGAATAAACTCTGAGTAAATTTATTCCAACTTAAATTATTTTAATTGTTTATGGACTAAACTATGCCGCTTGATAAATTATTTTAGAGTTTTCGTATTCCTTATGTTATTTATTTACGTCCAATGTGGCGTTAAAATTGAGCTAAAATACAAGATGTTTCCTGGCTCATAACTTTCATGTTTATTAACTTTTTACTTTCGTAATAATTTACAATCCTAGATAATGAAGAGATTAATCGATATAATACTTAGTCTTGGACCTACAAAATTACATAGTGGAGTAGTAATACTACCGCGTTTCTATGGAGAAGTGACCAACTTGTCTACTCTTAAGCATTATTATTCAGCGCAAACAATAACTCACACTGATTAAACTTCTTTTTTTGATTATTTTATATTATACCGTATATTATACCGTGATTGTGTTGTGAAGCGAGCTTTCGATATTACGATACAGCGTGATAGTTCAAAACAGTGACATTCAACGTTTCCTTTGATTTGTTTTCCATTGAATATTATTAACGAAATGTTTATCAAGAAAAAAAGGTAGTTACATTTCGCCTTCATCTAATTAAAATCTCGCTTATCCGCGTCATACTGGAAACTAAGCCCTTTGGCTTGAACAACCCTTGATAACATCGCTTTGTCCAATAATAAACCCTAATTTGTACAGATTAGGATAAAGTTTCGGTTGAAACTATTGAGAAGAGGGTAACAATGACGTCGAGAAAAAAAGCACGTGTTCTATTTGGGATTACACGCACCCCGAAAACAAAAGACTAACATTGCATCACTGGAGACGCTTCAACATTTTATATAAATATCTATTTTGTAGCAGCCAATATAATAATAACTGTATATTTGTTGTCGGTATTATTTTTATATTATTCCATATCCGTATTTTGCGGCAGAAGCATCAAAAAAAGTTTCGAGAAGTCACAAAAATTGACTTATCCATACAACTTTGTATCAGACCATCAGTCATGTACGGTGGAGCAATAAGCAAATTTTTGTTCATTGTCGAGTGCTATTGCAAAACTCAATAAGTAGTTATACAAAATCCAATTAACTGATCTAATCTTAATTACACAAAAACAAAGGTAAGTATTCTATCTAGATCGATGAAAATCAAGCGACATGCTAGAGATAATCAAAGCGCTCAAGCTTTTTAATAATCGCTCTACCTTCATTATCCACATCTATATCATTCCACATAACTACTACAAGCATTACTTACTGTGTTTCGGCTTGATGGGCAATGTTACCAGATAAATTAGTAGGCACGAAGAGATTTGTGATGCTTACCACCAGGTGAACATCTCGCTCGGCTCATCACTCCATCGCATTAAAAAAATATTCCTCATTCAAAACATGCCCAGCGATCATAGTGGAAACCATCGCCGGATTTAAGGGTGGGCGCAACCGGGGCAGCTGCGCGGGGCCTCCACTAGACCTCCACATAAATTAGACTTATCTTAAAAAACTGGTTTATCCTAATATGTTTGCTGAGATGATTTGATTTGTCACGAAATAAATGATTGAAATACTGGCAATAAAAAAATATTTAACTGCCAAAGCCAAGCAAGAAGATTATGGCAACCCGTCCCTATTAAAGGGAGAGGCCTTCGTACAGCAGTGAACATCTGAGTGATAATGATGATGACTCCTTTGTTGCCCCAGGGCCTCTACACCTCTAAATCCGGCCCTGGTGGAAACAGTCCTCGAGGGCAGGACCGACGCGTCGCGGGAGCGAGCGTATGCGCCGCGCTGTCCGTCGTGCCATGTGCGAACACAATGCCCGCATTCTCATGGACTCAGCCACAGTAAGCTGATTGCGTGACGTCACACTTGCAGGGCCGCTGCACGATCCAATTACCTCACAATATTTGACGGACAGTTTTATCTATTGAAAAGGTATTTTGGCTGATAAATATTCTTATTTGGTTGAGCATAACGGTCTTGGAGAAGTTAGGTGTGGTTTGAGAGCAAATCGATGCTTTTTAAGACTATTTTTAACCGCCCAAAAAACAAAAAGAGGAATTTTATACCTAAGTTTGACGTGTGTAGAAAATTATATGTCTGTGGCATCGTAGCTCCTAAACGACTTAACCGGTTTTTTTTAGTTGTCTTGATCGAAAGTGTTCTAAGCTAAAAGGTTGAGAAAACTGTTAAGAAAATCTTTCGGGGGTTTTCCAAAATTGTTATTTTATATTACATGTATTGTACGACAAACGGGTCAAACGCTCAGTCTTGTTAGCGTTAAAAATCTATTTTTTTACCCGAGCCTTATTTAATTTTATTGGATCTTATTACGTCTACAATCATCGAGATGGCTAGATACTTACGGCCTTACTTAAAAAAAACGTCTCATCCGTTAGTCACTGCTTAAGATGCTCTGCCATCTTCTCTCTGACGTGTATTGCACGTGCCAGAAAAGGACAGAGAAGTTTAAGCAGTGACTAAGGTAGAGTTTTTTTTTTAAGTAAGGTCGTTAATGTGTAAAAGACTGTATAAGACTGATGAGGCAACATGTTAGGTAGGTATATACCTAACAGGCTATAGCTATAGTAAAAACAAAAGAGTACTTATAGCCTAATTTGGTGAATAACCCATATTTACAACACCTCACATCGCTTCAACATTCAACTGTTTTAAACTGACTTCCAAAATGGAGGAGGTTCTCCATTGAGTTGTATATATTTTTGTTACCTTGGAACTCGGTCATTAATAACGATTTGGAAAATAATTTTATTATTTGAAAGGATATTTTTTGCTTTCAGATTGGGTCCCTTAGATTCACAATCTCATAAAAATCGGTTCAATGTTAAGTTTTTAAATCAAAATAACTCGAAAAAATTATGTCTTCCAAGTAAACGAAATTACGTATTTTGTTTTGAAATAGGTTGTTTTTATTAAAATAGCTTGTGTTACTTCTAGATGAGTAAATAAATGGGGCTTGTCTAGAAGAAAATGTCGCATAAATGAACAGAATTCTGCATACAAATACATAAGTATGTATGCCTAACTGCAACTACGTAGGTATGTACATTCGTAGCCAGTGATCCGTCCAACCCTCGCCTGCACTCTCCATACCGAGTTAATGTGCGCCCGATCCCGGCTTACCGAGGGATCGCCGCGAATAATCGGTTCATGGCTCGATAATCCCTCGTGTAAAACAGCGCACAAGTTACGTTACAGTCAAAAACTTTTTGCACGGGTCACTTATTTACATACGTGACATCTAGTCAACATCAGGCTTTTTCGATTTCGTATTTCGTACGATGCATCTACAATGCTACACCGTAGAACATAGTGGTCGGTGATGTTACGCACTGGCGTAGATACTCGTAGCACAGAATAAATAATAGTACTCTCGTAGTAAGGCGTAATGATTGGAGTTTGGAACACGGAAAAATCATGCCGCTGCAATCTATTATTTTCTGAAACTAGTATTTTTTCGCGAATTAATGATTAAAAATAGTGGTTTTTTGAGTGTTGAATTACATGCAAGAGTGTGGGCAAGTTTAAGCATTTATGTGACGATAGCATCCTTTTAAGGGCATATTCTGTACATCAAAACAAATAACTTTTACTATAGGGCCAAATTTGAAATCGCGAAAAAAATATCAGCTGTTCCATTCAAAAAGTTCATCGACCTTGGGCAATGTATTCCCATAGAGGTAGGAACTATGTATTCCCATACTTTTCGTATGTGACCAACAGTTTTTTTTTAAATCAGAGCTTTGCTTTTCACTGTGCATTTGTCGAAATTCAATGAACTTTTTGCATGGAACAGTTGATTTTATTCGCGATTTCAGTTGATCCCTTAAGAAAAGTAGTTCATAAATTAACAGCTCTAAACTTATAAAACATAGTTGTCTTTTTCATTGCCGACTGCAATATTTTTAATTACTTTAAAGATTTGTCAACCAAAGTCTTCCTTCCTTCCTCAAATATTGACTGTAAATACTGTAATGACCCCATATTCATAAAAAAAATTGGTGTAATATATCAAAATTCATACTGAAGATGCTGATTATCAGTTTTTATTCCCGTGCAGCGGTGCAGCACGAGCGAGGCCCGCGGAAGCCGAAGCTGCACGCGTCAGCGATGGCCGTGCTGCCGGCGGGCATGTCGCACGCGCACAAGCCACATGCTCTCAAACTGTCGCCGCCCTCGCCCTACACGCCACTACCACCTTCATTCAACTTTCAGGTAAACTCAGTCTTAGTTACAAAAATTTATTGAAATACCACGACGAAAATACAACACAGTCTTCCAAAATTTATGTCTGCCCACGAAATTGCTTTCGTGGGTATAAAATGTAACCATAGAGTTCTTCTACAGTGAACATCAATAAGTACAGACACTCCCTCACAAACTGCTTCCATACATCCCTCATCCTACATACTTCAGTTCTCGTTCTCATCCCATGCCTCTGCCGTCCCAAAAGTCCCAATAGGGATTGGGAGGGATACGAAGACACGGAAGACACGGATAGAATTATAGATTACTATAGATACTTCAGTTCTCGTTCTCATCCCATGCTTCTGCCGTCCCAAAAGTCCCAATTTATTTTTTTATTTTTTATTTATATGGAAATTATTGACAATGGTTTAGGTTTTTTTATTGTGATAATTTGTATGCGTTTGTATTAATATGGTTAAACTTGAAATTAATAGAAAAACTTAAAAAATTAAGTATCAGATAATAATAAATTGAATCATTGGGACTTTTGGGACGGCAGAGGCATGGGATGAGAACAAGAACTGAAGTATCTATAGTAAAGCCCTATAGTAAAAGTTATGTCTTCCTCGCTTTCTTCTTTCATCTTTCTTCGTTCCTTCGTTTTCTGCTTCCGACCCGTTACTTTCCGCTGCAGCTAGTCTAACCCAATTCTCATAATTTTTTTGCGAACCCGTCCTGCTTCTGTCTCATTTACGTACCCTGATCAACATTTTGCTGCAATACTCTGCAACTAGATGTATAGGCAGGGTTGCGTAAGTACTAAGTACCTAATACCTACCGTATTGTTCTATACGGGTTTTTCCTTCGACACGATTGTTTCTCCCAGACAGACCAATACAGAGGAAATCCAAGCAATGGTTCTTTCAAAAAAGTCTTCGGCTTTGATGTTTCTCAACCAATGCCTATAAAATTAATAATTGTGCGCAGGCCCCACAGAATACAAGTCGCTAAATTTGATATTATTTGGAACAGTTCAGCATAACGGGCTTGTCGGATAGTGCGCCGCTGAGCACGGCGTCGTCGGGCGGGTCGAGCGGCGCGCAGGGCGCTGCCAGCCCGCTGCCGCTGATGCCGGAGCCCTTCCTGCCGCCGCCGCCGCCCGGCATCCTGCACATGCTCATGTCCAGTGACAAGTGTCAGGTAAACTGATACTTAAATCTGACGCTAGATATGAAAAACACAGGCAAACTGTCAAGTTTGCCTGTGTTTTATTTTTATTCGAAATTGGTTTGGGGTTGACCGTACTCCTAGCACAAACAATAACAAAAAATCACGACAACGACGTAACGACGTCTTTAACGTTCGGTGTAACGTCGTCGACGTCGACGTCAGCTTCAACGTTCCACAATCTCACTAAACACTTTCACGTTGAACTTAGTCTTGCCCTCTCAACATTAGGGAGAGCAAGAAAGAGTTCAATATTGGAACAATCAATATTCAAATATCAATGTTCAATATTGTTTTTATTAAGAATGTTGTATATTGAAAATAGTGGTAGGAAAATTGTGTCTGTGGTGCCTGTGGGCCAACTGACACAGAATGTAAGGGTTTTAGCAATAAACGTATTACAAAATATGTGTTCTATAACTCTGAACTAAGGTGTGTTCTTGTATGCATAGGAATTGATGTGGAGCGCGAAACAACTGCAACTGCAGGGTGATCCATCGCTGCTCCGGCCTCCACCGAGCGCGTTCGGTGCTCCACTGGCGCCTACTTGGGAACTGCTACAGGTACTTATTTTTTACTCCCTGATCTTTGACCGAAGCGACAAGAAGGTCTCTAAGGGGACAAATCGGTGTTTGTATGTATATTTGTATGACGATAACTTGCGTGGATCGGAATGTAATTTTGTAAACAAGTTCGAATACAAATAAAAAAAACAAAAAGAAAAAAAATACGGTGGACATTTACACACAGCACCATCTAGCCCCAAACTAAGCATAGCTTGTAATATGGAAACCAGATAGCTGATAGAATACTACTACTACTATGAGCCAAATTGGTCTAGGGGACTGGTGGGGTCATGAGGTTACAGTTCACTGCAAACTAGTAACGCTACTTACATACGGTACCTAATAGTTATTTATGATACCTACTAGTGCGGTAAGTTGGTTTTTGCAACGAGTAGACGAATGTGTGTGTGTGTGTGTGTGTGTGTGTGTGTGACGAATGTAAGCCATATCCTTACCATATCCCAGTCACGAGTTTGTAAAAACCGATGTCGCACGAGTGCCATACTACGTTTTACAACACATTTGCAAGAAAACAGATAATTAAACAATCTTTATTATTTTGTTTATAAATATCGGTAGGTAAGTCGCAACTAAATTTATACTTGACAATGGCAAATGCATGCAAAGTGCGATGCCACAATCCTCCTAGGAGGAAATAAATAAGAAATTACATCGTTCTAAAGTTCGTCTTCGTAAATTAGTGTCTTTTCGTGTTGTTTCCAAAACTCCGAAGAAGCTTGTAGTAAAGTTGCCACGACTTTACTAGGGCATGACTAGACTTTACCGTGACTTTGACTGTGACTTAGACTCATTCGACTTGAAAATTATCAAAAACTTGATACAAATAAACATTTGTAACTGGCAAATGCACTAAGTGCGACACCATAATCCTCGTAGGAGGAAAGATGAAATGCGAATTAACAAGTAGCGCTACATGCGCGTGGTGAAAATTAGAACTACATATTTCGTCTCATTTTCTATTTATAATATTTATTTTCTATTTTATATTAAAGTGAAAAAAACATATTGAGCAAAAGCGCTTGCTCAATACGTTGAGCAAAAAAAAGCGCTTCCAGGGAGGTTCGATCATTCAGCTTATTTATTCTCGTAATGTGAAACTCCTTAGTGGAATTATTTATATATTTTTATGGAAATTAAAAAAGTACCGTAAAGTTTACGCACGGCGCTATACAACTGAGGGTGCGGTAAAAGCTTTACCGCACGCTCCGTTGTATGGTGCGTAATGTTTAACTTTCGAACGATGTATACAGGCTTCGTAAATACACTTTTTGAGCAAATGTGTTGCAATAGTAGATTGTTTACCAAGGGAGAAAACAACTATTTTTAAGGCGAGACTGTTTCTTTGATCCAGAGCGTAGCGAAGTATTCAAAGTACTCGATCTTAAAAATAGTGTTGATTCGGGATCAACTGTGACTTGCTTTTCATCACCCTCTATGAGAAAATAAGTAAGTGCAGCTTAAGAATAAGAATAGTACCTACGTTTATTTCATTCTCACTACTCACACTCACTTCTCACTTTTTATTGAGGAAGATACACTGAGTTAAAATAAAACAAAGTAAAATCCGAATTTGAGTAAACAATTACGAACGAAGGCGGAATGCATTTCGCGCGCCTTCCTTTTTCAAACAGCCTGTTACTTGTTCATACAATGTCCGTGGTTGATCTCTTTGGTGATTGGAACTTTTACTAACAATATCCACATTCCACATTCAATACAGCTCATTTCTGCCCTGTTTGCGAGGAACAAAGAAGGATTTCTGAATAAATCTGATAAAAAATAAATTACAATTACTTGTTTATCACATCTATTCAAAAATACCTACTTTGTTCCTCGCAAATAGGGCAGAAATTTGTTATTTCCGCCCTAGGGAGGAAAATGACTTTTCCTCCCTCCGGGCGGTGATTTGAATTTGGAATATATCTTCCTCAATAAAAAGTGAAAAGTGAGAGTAGTGACAATGAAATAAACGTAGAATAAGAATAGTACAATTCTTATTCATAAGTTGCACTTAATTATTTTCTCATAGAGGGTGTTAAAAAAAAGAGTATCCACCTCGGGATCAACACTATTTTGAAGGTTGAGTACTTTGAATCCCTCGCTGTGCTCAGGATTCTACTCTACAATCCTTCGCTACGCTCTGGATTCAAAGAAACACTCTCGCCTTAAAAATTGTTGTTTCCTCCCTTGGTAAACAATCTACTAAGTATTGCTTGCTGCTTTGCTATCGCATAAGATTGCTTATCGTTTCTTTGTAGTCTCTAGAGTAGTTACTACAGAACCTACGTACCTAGGATCTTTAAACATTTTCAATTTGTCCTCAACTTAATTTAGGTACCTATCCATCCTCAGTATCTCTATCATATCAATTCTAGTAGCAATCCATTTGGAAGCTATGAGAAAATGTGCACGAACTCACTTGCAAAATAACAAGTCAAATAGGTCTGTTGGTTATCTATCTACCAACACAGTTCTATCGCGATTTCTATTTTCCTGTTTATTTTAACTTTCCCTAAACGTTTACTTCCGCTGAACATGACTTTGAGGGGTGTGTACTGCGTTGTCGCCTGTGGCTTTTTGACTGGGGGCGGGCTTGCGTCGCGATTGGGCGGCCGCGAGTGACTTCTCGCCTTCACTTGACTTCCCCCGCCCACCAGCCGCCCGCGATGTTACTGGAAGTCACACAGTTTTACATACGACTGTGCTTTGAGTACCTAATGTATCTTAGCCGCATTGCGCATGTCTTTGTTGCGTAAGAAATAGTGTGTTTATCTATGAACGAACATTTATGCAGTATTTAACCCTAAGCATACAGATAGGTACGAAATGACCTGGTTTTCTTAATACTAATGTAGTACCTACTACGGCTTAATCACAAATTATTAAATTGGGGTGGGTAGTTTAGATAGTGTTTAAGATTCCCTGCCTCGTAGATTTTACCTAAGTATACTTACTAAGTGACTCTACTCTCTAACAAAAACTGCTAACAACAACAATTAAGTATTATAACATCCAAAGTAGGTAACTGTCCTTGTTAACTTACTTATATAAAGTACTTAGTTACTAGTTAATACTAATTGCGGCAAATTGGCAATAAAGCGAGAGATGGCTACTGGACATTGGATTATTGGACAGAATTTATTTGTGTTTTTCGAATACCTAATTGTGATACTTATACCTACCTAAAGAAATTGCGTGGTACAGCTAGTAGGTACCGAAATATGTAAAATTATTGCAAGCCTCCAGGACTTGATAAAATGTCATCATTACCAGGAGACCAGCGCCCGACTGTTATTCATGGCGGTGCGCTGGGTGCGGTGCCTGGCCCCGTTCCAAGCGCTGGCGGTGTCAGACCAGCTGGTGCTGCTCCGCGCCGCGTGGAAGGACCTCTTCCTGCTGCACCTGGCGCAGTGGTCCGCGCCGTGGGACCTCGGTCCGCTGCTAGCCGCGCCCGCAGCTCGCGCCAGACTGCCGCCTGACCCTCTCGCCGACTTAGAGCTCAATACTTTGCAGGTAACTGATTTGTTATATTAGTAGGCAAGAACAGGTGGTGCTATTCAAAATCTGTTCTACATTTTGTTCAGCTCATCGAGGGCCAAGATGCCGCCCGGCCCGCTCGCTAACTTGGAGCTCAATTCTCTACAGGTGACGTGTTATTAGCAGGATTAGCTGGTGCTGGTAAAGATGTCTGTTCTGCACTTGGTGCAAGAATCAGTTCACTATGAAACAAGCAGCTGCACAACCCGCTCTATTACATTAGTAAAACCTAATGGAATCAGATCGACTGTAGCTATATGAGGATCTGAGCTGCTGCACTTGATGCAAAGATAAAGGTGAGGCATCTCTCTCTGGAGTGAGGTGCACTGACGAATCGACACAATACATGTAGCGTAAAGTAGGTTGCACTTTGTGTTGTGATTCAATGGAATATAATTTTTTCAAAAGTGCATAACCTAACATTATTGGCAACAATTAGAAAAATAAGACTATCGGAGATGTTAATGCTGCTTAATCTCTAATCTCCGATAGATTCGTAAACAATCCTCAAATGCTACAGAAATACAACCTGGAAATTGTGTTTTACAAATTAGTTTTCTTTACAGGAAATTCTCTGTCGGTTTCGTCAAATTGCGCCGGATGGAAGCGAATGTGGGTGCATGAAAGCTATCGTTCTATTTTCTCCTGGTAAGCTACAATCCACTTAAACACTAAAAATGTACATTTTGGATTAAAATGAGCTTGAAATAGATAATAGACCTATGCACCTACTTAATAATTATATACCTAACCTATCTGCTGAAAATAAATTGTTTAAAAGGTGTCTCGCAAGCGGACCTAATCGGTTGTTCAATTTCAGATACTGCCGGCTTAAACGAGACACAGCCTGTGGAAATGTTGCAAGATCAAGCTCAATGCATCCTAGCAGACTACGTGCGAACACGGTATTCTAGGCAGCCCACCAGGTAGGCAGCTAACTACCTATCTACTCTTCTTTCGCATAAAACAATTTCAGTTCAATTATTAATTTCAATGAGCCTTCAGAACCTTTAACAATATACCTACTTTTGAACCGGACAAAAATCAAACTAAATATTGTTAAAATAATCACAAAATCAAAATTATTCAAATTTATACCCAGCAGTTATATCTACTTACCTACTTTTATACCAGTAAGTCATGTCCAGCGTTCTCCGAAACACACTGTTGGTCCCACTATAGAGATGAACACTGTATCGCAGGTTCGGGCGCCTCTTGCTCCTGCTGCCGTCGCTCCGCGCAGTGCGCGCGCGCTCCGTGGAACTGCTGCTATTCCGGGACACGGTGGGAGACGTGTCGGTGGCCACGCTGCTGCACGACATGTACCGCATGCAGCCCGCGCCTGCGCCCGCGCCCGCCTTCCACCCGCCGCCGCCGCTCAACGAATGCTCCTCGCCTTAATTGCAGCTACGGAGACATCTAGGTTTTTTAGCCTACTTCAAAAAAGGATAAAGTTGTACTATGTTGTACATTATTGATGTAACACTGCCCTTCGAACTGAAACACAGTAGGTAATGCTAGCATCTGCTTGGCGGTAGAATAACTGCCAAAGGTGTGGTACTTCTCAAGGCAAACTCTGCAATTCTCTACTCCTCCAAAACTAAGTACCTACCTACTTACTTTATTTTGTAAGTATTATGTGTGGTGTGCCTATATAGGTATGTTCACAGATTTCTCTGTCATTTGTGGACCAATTAAAAAACATTCTTGGAGAAAAATCTTTTTTGTTTGAAAGAGTTCTATACTCCTGAGGAGGTCCCATACCTATACATAATCATTGTTTGAAGTCGGTAGTTTTTTTTCAGTTTTTGTACTTGATAAGGCCAGTATGGTCGTGCACATGGAACAGAATAAAATCGCGCGAAAGCTTTCCCGGCGCTCTTCATAAATATTTGAATTACTTTTAATATAATTTAATAGATCACTGTGAGTGAAGTTCTAAACAATAGACATAATGGAATTAGTATCCTAACACAAATACCTACCTACTAACGAAAAATACGTTTGTACCTACCTAAAAAGGTATTCGATATCTAGAAGATGTATAAAAATTTAAAATTAGGGCAAATCTCACAGCAAACGTAATCGGATGAAAATGTTTTCATACAGTACCCATAGTCCAGAAACTACTGAAAAATACGTAGTAGGAACGTAAACGATAGAATATTTTAGGTAGGCATTTTCAACTTACGTCTACTTTTTTGGTATCAGCTGGTAACTGGAAAACGCCGCGCCGCACCGTAACATAGTCGTTCGTAAGCTTGGAAGAGTTCTCTCTTCCTAGGTAAGAAAGAGAGCGAACTCTTCCAACGTATATAGAAATTCCTATTATTTAGATATTAAGTATATTTTGTATCGATTACTAATTATTTACTACCTACGCATTTTTTCGTTCTCCATTCGACACAAGGGTTACTATACGTTTGTATTTTAACTTTGATTGCAAAAGATAATTTCCGGAAACCACTTACGTCGCGGGGTACCTACATCGGTACCTCACAACTCACTAAAAATAAACTGAATAGAGTAATAGAACGGAAAACCTAGAAACATCGTGAGATTTGAAAATAATCTAGTCATGTTATGTGTATGTAGTCATTAAATCTAGTCATAGATTGTAATATAGTTAAGTTTTGTATAAATTGTAAGTACGATTAAAATAATTAGGTAAGTTAAAATTGTAATTAAATAAATATGTGTTTTATCTAATTAACTGTTGAAAACAATATATGCAAAGAAAATTAAGCATATAAAATCATACATATCGTATATCGTGTATCTAACTGTATAGATAACTGTACCTACTGGCAAGCCAAAATATTATCAAAAAATCACAATCGCTATCTAAATCTAAAGACTTGATATTGTCAGCGCTCCAGTTAGTTTTATAATTAGTAAAATTCTATAACTTTACTAGCCTGTGTTACTTTGTAAATATTTAAGATCCAATTGTAATTTATGTATAAGGTTTGTTAAGTGTACCTAGCCTACACTATAATACAAATGTACCTACCCATTATAAGTAAATAAATAACACATTGATCCCAGTAAAAGTACATTTTATTTTGTAAATTATATGCATATTTACATAGAGAAATCAAATTATTATGAAAAGAATCGCACACATAAAACAAGAAGCTTTGAAATAAAGTAATTTTGTGGGTATTATTTTAAAAATACATAACAATGCCCTAGAACTTTCGACATTGTGACATCTCCTCTCTTTTGGCAGCAGAGTTTAAGCTCGGACAGCATACATAAATATTGTAATTCAAACTATACAAGTGTCTCAGAAAGGTCCAACAATATTTAAAGGTATGTGATTGCATCACGCGTTTTTTTGAATCACGTTATTTTTGTATGGAAACTGTGAATTATTAGCCCCCTATCCCTGTTAGTACTCGATACGATAGTACAGCGTAAAAATACTAGAGATACATAAGTTGGAATAATATTTAAAGGTATCTAATAATAATATTAAGTTTCGAATGATATACGTGAAAATAAAAATAAACTATTTCTGTTATTTTATTTGACAACCCTAACAAGCGGTCAGTGACCGCGCTCACCATTTCGTAAGCACAAACGCGTGCGATGCCATTGACAATGAAGGTCGTATTCAGTTGTTAGGTTGTTAGGGTTGAAGCTGGCCAAGTTTACGTGAACTTTCGACTAGTAATAACTGTTGAACTAACATGCTGAGGAGAAAGAAATCTGTCGAAGTGACATCCTCCTCATTATTGGCATGGACTTTTGAATTATTGTGGGAGAAGACTCTGGTCTCCGAAATACAGTGTAATACTAGTTCGGGAACCATTGGCTTCATAAGTATTTATGTACCTCCAACTTTGTGTCAATAAATACATTGATTAATTGATTGTTGGGCCTAAAGTAAACATGTATAATGAGGTTCCACAAGCAAAACTTTTCGCAAATGGCGCCAGCAGCGGCGGTCTGGATGTGGCAAAATTTCTTATTAATCGTTGCTTATATCTATCTGCTCTTAATGAAGGCGTTGTCGGTAATCTAGTCCAAGAAAAAATACTGGGTAAAATAATGCATCTGTTGACGGCCTGAAAATAGATTTGTAGGTTACATTGTATTTGTAGGCTCTGTAAAATGTAAACACCTATTACATTTTATGGTGGACAGAGCTTAATTTGGAAGGATTGCTGTACATATCAATATAAGTAGACTATCCCTAGTAACCCGAGTCTAATATGAGTAAAACCATTAAATTGTAGAAAAACAACAAAATGCATGAGATGGACAGTTGACTATGACTACGGCCGCATCGATGATGCGCCACCTAGCGGAAAAAAAACGCAGTGTGGATCCCCATTGAGTACCTTCTTGAAAATAAATGGAAGTCTTAAACAACATATTCGGAAAATGCTCCAGTCTTCATCATAATGTTTATGCTTATAAGTTATCAGATATTGACTCTCATAGTTTGTATTGCTTCCACTGTGGATAAGTCTACTGAATCATCTTCATCTACTACTACTTCTTGTTTTGGTTGTGGAGTTTCCTTTTTAGGAGCTTGTCTAGGGAAGTCCAGTTTGGCCCAAGCGCCAGGTTCAGCTTTCTTCAGCTTGATTTCTAATTTTGATGGCAGCATTGATGCACTGCTGCTTTCTATGTTGATTACCTGGAGAAGAAAGGTTTCATTGATTATTTTCCACATGATGAAAATTGGTATGGTAACAGTATTATGACAGGTGAAAAATTTAATTAAACGTGAGTATTCCCATATAAATAAAACAAAAACAGGTGAAAAAGGTTGAAGTTGGTTTGTTTTTCTTAATGTTTCGCCTTTGAAAACAGATTTTCAATGTGGACCTTCACTGCCACTTTTACACGCCAGATGGTGCATCATCGACATGGCCATTGGAAACTGTCAGTTCCATACATTTAGTAACATAATATTATAATACGGTATATTTTAGTTTTTTCGAAATATGCCTCTGTGTTCTATACCAGGATGTACTAACCCCAGTGTAAACCTATTTCCAAAAGATTAACATTATAAAAAGTGGTAAAAGCCTATTGGCGTCGCAAAGATTTTGTAGCAACACAGCATAGCAGATTTTGTCGGTAAAAATAATTAACTATAATGATGACCGATGACCAACCAGATTTATGGCAAAAAAACACATGTAAACTAAGCGACAATGATTTGACAGCAGCCATCTCACCGCTGGCGCCCTCTGCGCTGAGCTTGGCGTGTTGATCCCCATTCAGACTTTGGTCAGTTAAAGGCAATAGAAGTAAGTAAATAAGTAAATAGAAGAAGCCATACAAGTAACTTTCAAAATCCGAGACAACCTATAGTTGTATGTAAGTCAATGGATAACTACTCACTCCTCTTAATTCAAGGTCCAATTCAAATGCTGCATCACCTTCCTCCCGGAAAATTAGCTTTGTGTTTAGGCGGATAGGGTTCAATTTGACAAAACTTAATACAGGGTCATACTTCTTGGCATATACACTGACAATCACATGCTCTGGAGTTTGGTGCCAGTCCCAACGGCACTTGACTGTACCTGCAGGTGTGCCCTGAAAATAAACAATAACAAAAATATTGATAGAATGATAGCTGCAATTTTCACTTGATGCTTTATGACCTGCACTGAAAAAGAGGTTTTTTTAAATTTTTATGAGTTAAGAACTTCATTAACACTCAGTATTAGAACCTGCCTGATAAAAAAAAATACTTACAAGAGACTTTAAATTAGAAGTTAAATTAAAACTTCTTCACTTCTTAAAGTTGAGAGCTTTTAAGGCCCAATTAAGTCACTTCAGAGGCCGTAGTTAATCCACATTTTTTTATGGCCTGCTGACGGGCCTTATGACATTTGGTGTCCATTTGTTGTAATTTCTTTATAGAAGTTAGCTTTACATAGTTTACACTGTAGCAATAAGTAAGGATGTAGACAGACAGGTTTCATACCTCTTTAGTCCATTTATGTGTGCCAGTAGTACATCCAGGTTGACTCAAGAACACATTGAAATCTGTGGTTCGCTTCTGGCAGCATGACCAGAACTTCATTCCTTCATGAAAGATTGGGCAGCCGGGGTGGTAAGTGCACATTGACTCGTTAGTGTGAGGACCCTCATACGACGTATTGCAGCCACCATTTTTACAAATTGTACCAATGGCTATGTCTCTGAAATTAATTTTTACTTATGTTATAATGTTATGAACATGAAAAAAACTGGAAATAGAATTGGTAATTTTACAAAATTAGCTAGTTAGATAATACTTATAATATAATATAATATAATATAATAAGCCCTTTTATCCTGAACTCTTTTGTTTGATTGGAATTTTTATAGTAAGTCTCTGAGTTCAGTGTGCCTCCTGGCAAAGGCCTCCTCTAACAATTTCCACTGCTTTCTGTCTCTAGCGACTCTCCTCCAGTGTGGACCTGCTGTGAGTTTTAGGTCGTCTTCCCATCTTGTCATTTGTCTTCCCCTTTTCCTTTTGCCATCTCTGGGGTACCAATCAGTAAGTATATTGCTCCACTTTTCTTGGGTACTGCGCAACATGTGGCCAGACCACCTCCATTTTTGTTGATCTATTTTAGAGAGTATGTCAATAACTCCTGTCTTGGCTCTTATGAGAGTGTTTCTTTTCCTGTCCTTTTTTGTGATTCCTAACATACTTCTCTCCATAGCTCTTTGACAGTATACTAACATACTTCTGTGGTGTTTAGTTAGTGCCCAAGTTTCGCAACCATATGTGATGCAAGGAAGAATGCAGATATTGAAGACTTTCTTTTTGATTCCGACACTGAGATCAGTGGATTTCATAACCTCCTTTAATGACCAGTATTTTTTCCACCCATTAGCAATTCTTCTTTGGATTTCTTTGTAAGTGAGGTCTTTGTGAGAGATGATCTGTCCTAAATATATGTATTCGTCCACATATTCTAAGGGTTGATTGTTGATTTTGATTACATGTGTGTCCGAGTTTGTTAATAGTTTGGTTTTGCTAATGTTCATAGATAGTCCAGTCTTCACACTCTCTTTGTTTAAATCACAAATCATTTGCTCAAGGTTATATGGGTTTTCTTCGAATAGGACTATGTCGTCTGCAAATCTAAGATGATTTAGTTTTCTACCATCTATGCATAGTCCATACTGATCCCAAGCCAGCTTTTTGAATATGTTTTCAAGCACTGCAGAAAATAATTTTGGAGACAGCGGGTCACCCTGCCTGACTCCTCTTTCTATTTTGAAAGCTTCCCCTGTAGCTTCTAGCCGGATTCTTGCTTTACTCTTGGCATAAATTTTTTGAATGGTATTTATGTAGACTTTGGGAGTTCCCTGCTTTTTCAGACTTTCCCAGATGGCTTCATGGCTTATACTGTCGAAGGCTTTTGTGTAGTCAATGAAGGCCATATACAGCGGCTTATTGTACTCCTTGTATTTCTCTATTATCTGTTTAACTGTGTGTATATGGTCTACTGTAGCGAAATTTTTCCTAAAGCCAGCTTGTTCCATCGGTTGATTTTCGTCTAGTAAATTGCTTACTCGGTCTAAGATAATCTTGGAAAAAATCTTGTAGATGTTGGACATAAGGCTTATAGGTCTGTAGTTTCCTAAGTCTTCTTTTGGGCCTTTCTTGTGTATAAGGATTATATGTGATGTTTCCCATTGCTCCGGGATGAGTCCTGATGTTAAAATATCATTGAAAATTTTAGTCAGTATGGGAACTAGCTCATCCAAAGTACCTTTTAAGATTTCGTTTGTTACCTTATCCGGGCCAGGGGCTTTATCTGACTTTTGGCTTAGTATAGCTTTTCTAACTTCATTTGGTAGGATTACTGGTACTGGAATTGCCAGCGATTGTTTCAATTCTAGGTTTCCACATATTTTTTGCGATATGCTCTTATTACTAGAGTATAAGTTGCGGTAGAACTCTGTAGCAGTTTTGATAATATCTTTACGATTTGTAATGTGTTTGCATTTGTTTTTCAAATTTGGTACCCAAGGGTTTGCTTCACGGAGTTCTTTGAGAGCTTTTCTAGTTCCACCTGATCTTATGATATGTTTTTCGAGTGTTTCTAGTCTCTTGATTTTTCTATCTTTTCTAATGCCAACTCTAATATTTTTACTTAGCTCAGTTATTTTTCTGGTATTCTGTTTTATTTTATTTTTAAACAATTGCTTTCTTTCTTGTATTAGTTGCAGTGTCGAATCACTTAGTGTGTATTTTTGTTTGGTTTGTCTTTCAGTTTTTAAGTGTGTGAGCTGTTTTAGTAATTTGTCATAGCTAGTTTTTGTATCTGTCATGTCTGGTACAAGAATTTCTTCCCCTAGTCTTGCTAATGCATGTAGTGTTGAATCTTTGATTTCTGTGTTAGGGGTTGTTCTGGATGGAACAATGTGGTTTCTAGGTATTTTAGGCGGTGTTACCTTGATTGAGGCTCTGACCATACGGTGGTTGGTATTGAAGTTGAATTTTGATATCACTGAAGTATCTGTGAATAATCTTGGGTGACTGCTTATAACATAGTCTATCTCGTTCTTATATTCACCATTGGGAGAGATCCAAGTCCACTTGTTGTTTTTGTTTTTATTAAAAATGCTATTCAAAAGGGTCAGATTATGTTCTAATAATAAATCTATCAATCTTTGCCCACTAACACTTCTTTTACCAGATCCAAAGCTTCCCAGCACATATTCATCACTATTCTGTCTAGATCCAACCTGCGCATTGAAGTCTCCCATGAGAATAATTATGTTACTTGAGTATTTAGATATGATGTGGGATAAGTTGTTATAAAAGAACTTGTGATCTAGAACGTCAGCCTGTTCTGTTGGTGCATAAGCTTGTATGATAGTCCATATTTTTTTGTAACTAGGTATCTGAATGTTTAGTATTGCAATTCGATCTGACACTCCAATGAAGTCACGTATGTAGTTTTTTAAGTGTATTTTCACCATGAATCCGACTCCCCTTTGTCCTCCAGTTTCTCCTTTGTTGAATATAATATACTCTAAATGTTCTTCCACCGATTCGCCAGCTCTACGCATTTCACTTAATCCTAGTATATCCCATTTGAGATCTTTTAATGCTTCTTCGAGTTCTAATAATGATTCAGGTGTTCTCAATGTTCTGGTATTTAGTGTAGAAATGTATAATTTGTTTCTTTTTGTTAGAGGGTAGTGGTCTATAACTCCCGCAGTGACCAGCTGTGGTGGGAGAATTAATGGAATAAGTTGTTTATTTTTTGAGATTGTTTCTTGCAGGTTATTTGATTTTTGTGGATTTATTAAATTGCATTGTTGGGTGTATCCGGTTCTTAAAGTTGCTTTGTTAATTAAGATATGTGTTTTTGTCTGATAGAGAGTATGATCTTTCACGCATGTATTGAAATGCATCTTTTTTATGTATCTAGATAATACTTATTATAGTCTAAATAAATTATAAAATAAAAGTCGAAATTCCATCCTGATATAAAAAATCTAGTATTTATATTTTAATAATTTAAAAGTGTTTCTAGCATCTCCCGTCTTTATGCATGTGTATATTCTTTCTTATGGTTGCCTGGAAGAGATCACTTTTAGCGATAAGGCCGCCAATTGTGGCACTAGCTCATAAGGTTCTTGTATCTTTTTCTATTGTATTTATTGGTGCGCACAATAAAGAGTTTATATCTATCTAGTTGAAGATCAATTACTACTTTTTAGTTCCTCGAAATGTAGCTATTGTGCCATGCCAGGGCCAAACTCCAATCTATTTGAAGGAGCTAAGAGCTCAGCTCATCCCTCAAGTGGAATATGCTTTCTTATAAGTAGTTTGTCATCAGGGTTGTGGCTGTATTTACTCAAACCTGATCTAAAATTATTTGTCGGCCACAGAACTGATAGTGGTGGTCCTTGTTTTATACTCACTATTACAGACTAGTGAGCCAAGACAATAGTACAAAAAAAAATCAATGCCTCTTTTCTTGTCTATGTGAGAGAAGAAGGTGGCATTGGCAACAACTTTAGAGCTCTTAAATCACTAATTACCAAATAAGATAAAATTAAGTCGCATTTCATGTGGGTGCTAGTACATTGCATCAGTATAGGTTAGGTTTGGAATACATACTCTTTGTCCACTTTTGCAGCCTTTTGAGCGTAAGTTTTAGCAATTTCCTTCAAGGAGTCTGCAATACGAGCCTCCAATTGAACAAGAGGAGACTCAAATGGTGGGCGCGGCAACTGCGGTCCCACTACCGGTGCACGGACTTCTATCACAGCTGCCTTTTCCAGTTCTTTGTCTAGTGCCTTTTTCTCAGGTTCTGGTGGTTTCTAAAAATATAAGGAAGTATAATAATAGAACTATGGTGAACAACCATGATAGTTTAAACAGTGTTTTATAAGTATGTACTTACAAATCATATTTCTAGAGAGCTATATATTGTGTACTTACACGACTAACCAAAATCAATGAAAATTTAAGTAAGGGTTTTATCACTCACCACATTGGAATGCTTGGCTAAAGTACAACCCTTGATGTTCAAAAACTCGGTGAAATCCACACTTTTCTTATTGCAGCATGACCAGCCCTTGTAGGCATCGTGGAAGACTGGTGAGCCAGGGTGATGGCAGCATTCATCTGAAGGCATCGATATAACATTCTTTCCATTTTCTTATAGTGATTTGGGGTTATGGAAATATCGAGAACTCCATTACCTACCTTTGTCGTTGTTGTCAGGATCAAACTGCTTACCGCACCCGCGATTGTAGCAGTTAACCAGCTTGGTATTTTCTGGCATATTTTTTTCTGATGGGATATTTGTTTTACTACCGAATTCCAGTGAAGAAAAACTCGTAACCGCAGTGGGAAACGACAATTGAACGAACGTGAAGTCGTGAAGTGAAAATGTAAAGCAAAACTCAGAAATATAAATATCTCAGATCTCTCAGACAGAAGAAGAGCCAGAAACCAGTGTTGCCACCTGCCTGACGAAAATAAAAGACACTCAGTCCCCAAAAAAACCTAAAATGCCTAGATTGATCAAAATCCGTGTGGGCAAAAATCCACTAGCAATCGCTAAATAAATCGCTGGGGGATGGGGTGGAGCTTTCGTGAATCGTAGTTCCTTCGCTGATCATAATACACTGACAAAAGTCGGAAGTCCACTTTCAACTAAAGACAAGCGCTACATACTAGCCGTGTGTCGTTCTTGAATTATTCCTTCAATTGAAGTACTTCAATCGCTACTTCAGATAAAATCTAGCTACTTCTTAGTTCAGCTGTCTAGTTCACTCGACGTCGCGAAGTCGCGAACGATGAGACACGAACGAGCCCAATGAGGAAGGATATTTCTGTGGGAAGGATAGATAATGCTATCACGCTCTGTTTTAGGTACTGAAGTCATTGTCTATTTCACTCAATCTTTGGCTCGTTGCGTTCGGTCCTCTGGTTACTGTTACATCTCTACCAAAGAGTTCGGAAGCACTCAGTCAACCGACCTCATACGTGGTGTCAATGTATCGTTGAGCTGTCTTAGCTGTCATTAATAAATATGAATCTAACTTAGAAATGCGTGTATTTATTAATATTTCATTGGCGACGAGAATAAAAGTGAAATAGGTTCAAAATGAACGATGAACAATTTACGCAATTTTTGCGTGTGCAACAGGCACATCAAGAACAATTTTTAAAGCTTCTGGTACAAACGGTACTGACGGGTCAACACCCACAAACACGGAGTGCGACAAGCGCCCCAAGCACAAACAACGACAAGATGATGATAATCAAAAATTTTAACATGGAAAAACTCGACCCGGAACAATGCAGAATTGAAGATTACATCGATTATTTTGAAAACAAATGTCAAATATTAGAGGTAACAGACGCCAAGCTGCAAAAAGATATACTCTTAAATCTATTAACACCAGATACATTCCGCGAAATTAAAATAGCTCTGACACCGAGATTCGAAGAAAGCACATATGAAGAAATACGGAACAAGCTTCTAGATCTTTTTAAACTTAAAAAAACAAGATATCGGGCACTAACAGATTTTTGGAATTGTACAAGAGAAACCAGCGAATCAATGGAACACTATACAAATAGATTGAAAAGTTTAAGTAGAGATTGCGGATATCAAGACGAATTTTTAGAACGTCAATTGCGGGACCGTTTTGCCACAGGATTAAACCATCCAGATTTAGAAACGGATTTGAAACAAAAATGGCCGGATTTACAAGAAACTGAAAATGGAATAACGCGCGAAATCAAGTTTCAAGAAATTTTCGCTATTGCACAATCACGAGAACAGGCCGAGCATGATTCACCAAACTTTAGTATAAATAGAATCAAAAAGAAAGGTACTTGGAAGAAGATTGACAACCACAACACACAGCGTAGCACACAACGTAAGTTACACTCGAATCAATGTTTGCGATGTGGCAAAAGTGACAAGCATGATATTTCTAAATGTGCAGCGAAACATCACACATGCGTCGAATGTAACGTCACAGGCCATTTTGAAAGTTGTTGCATCAAGAAAGGACGAGCGTATATCATTCCAGCGAAGGGAAAATACATTGGCAAGCAAAAGTTACAAAGAATTGCTGAGATTGAGGCGGCCACTTCTAGTTCTATGCATGAATCGGATACAAGTGATGATGAAGACACGTTTGTTTGTAACGTAACCGGTAATCGAAAGAAAGATTGCAAACAGATTGACACAACAATCAACGGAGTTAATTGTACCATGGATTGGGATCCCGGCTCCACATACTCAATTATTAACTCTGACTTTTGGAAGAAAATTGGATCACCACCATTATCAAAAGCACCTAAACTCAAAGCTTACGGCAATAACAAACTTAAAACAAAAGGACTCACAGATGTGACTGTAGAAATTGATGGACGACAAAAAGTACTGCCTGTCGTAGTTATGAAAAACGCAAATCCAATACTGTTTGGGCTTCAATGGAGTGAAATGTTTGAGATGGAATTTCCGAAACCTGTCTACTCTGTCAAAACTGCAACACCGGTTTCACTCAAACAAGTACTAAGCAAACACAGCCAGCTTTTCGATGAAAAACTTGGAAAAGTCTGTAATTATCAAGTTAACATCCACGTCAAGCCAGGAGCGGAACCTGTACACCTACCTGCACGAACAATTAAATTTAGCATGAAGAAAAATGTTGAACGGGAACTAGATCGCCTAGTTGAAGCCGGTATTGTAGAGAAAGTCGACCCGAACACAACTCCGATAGAGTGGGCCACGCCCACCGTTAACATTTTAAAACCTACCGGCGATGTCAGGATTTGTGGAGATTATAGTACTACTCTTAATCCTGTATTGACTAAACATCTACACCCAGTTCCTATTTTTGATCATTTACGACAAAAGTTAGCAAACGGCATGTTTTTTACAAAAATCGACTTAAAAGATGCGTACCTACAATTTGAAATAGCTCCTGATTCAAAAAAGTATTTGACAATATCAACACACAGAGGATACTACCAGTACAACAGAATGCCATTCGGTATTTCAACAGCACCATCAATTTTTCAAAATTTTCTCGACCAGTTACTTGGAAATATACCAGATGTCGCAGTGTATTTTGATGATATTGCACTGACAGGGAAAAGTATAAATAGCCACTTACGTACACTATCTACAGTTTTAGACCGACTGCAACAAGCTGGTTTAAAAGTAAACTTAAAGAAATGTAGCTTCTTACAGGAAGAAATTGAATACCTTGGGCACACTATAGACCGCAACGGGGTACGCCCAATGAGAGGGAAGATAGATGCGATCACTAAGGCATCACAACCTACCAATGCGAAAGAATTACGATCATTTCTTGGACTTGTAAACTTTTACGAGCGCTTCATTCCACATCTTCATGGAATATGTGCAGATCTTTACGAACTCACTAGTGGAAAACAGAAATGGCGTTGGAATGATCACGAAAAACTAATTTTTGAAGATACTAAAACAAGCATTGCGAAAACAAAACCTTTGATAGCGTACGACGAAAATAGCGAACTGTTCCTAGCGTGCGATGCATCAGAAAAAGGTGTTGGAGCAGTATTATTCCACAAAAATAAGGATCTTGAACAACCTATTGCATTTGCATCCAGAAAACTCAGACCAGCTGAAAGCAAGTATTCCGTAATCGACCGTGAGGCTTTAGCAATTGTATTCGGAATCAAAAAATTTGACCAATACTTAAGAGGAACAAAGTTCACATTAATAACAGACCACAAACCTTTGATCCACATTTTGGGCACTCAACGTAACCTACCCAAACTAGTGAACAATAGACTTGTTAGATGGGCCCTATTGATTGGAAGTTACAGTTACAACATATGCTACCAAAAAGGTGAGAATAACATATTGGCAGACTGTCTTTCTAGATTGCCAAACCCGGACACTCAACCCTCAAAAGCCGAACGCACTGTTCATAAAATTACTTCGGAACTTTTAGGGAACAAACTGCTTGATCTTCAGTTATCGGAGAAAAAATTAAGTGAAGAAACATTCAAAGATCCGATATTGACACAAGTACGTCAAAGTTTAAAGACTGGCTGGAGAGAAATTGATTACAAACAAGATATGAAACAATTTTACAGAAAACGTTTTGAGCTTTCAGTCGAAAGCAATGTTATTATGTGGCAAGGCAGAATGGTTATACCGGAATCATTACGAAAAACGGTACTGACATACCTCCACAGGGGTCATCCTGGGATATGTGCCATGAAGGCTCTCTCACGTTTTTATGTTTGGTGGCCTTCAATAGATGAAGATATAGATGGATTCGTAAAAAGATGCACAAGGTGTCAAGAGAATCGCCCATCCAATCCTGAACTTCCGATATTTTCGTGGTCCATTCCAGAACAAGTTTGGGACAGAATACATATCGACTTTGCAGGACCATTTGAAAACAAATATTGGTTGATATTATGCGACGCATTATCTAAATGGATAGAAGTGAGACCTATGGAAAATATTACTTCAAAGAAACTTTGCCAAGTCTTAGATGACATCTTCTGTACATTTGGTCTGCCACGCATGATAGTTTCTGATAACGGCCCACAACTCACATCATTGGAGTTTCAAAACTATTGTAAACTTCAAGGAATATTACATGTGACTTCATCTCCGTATCATCCCCGCACCAACGGACTTGCGGAGCGTTTTGTTAGAACGTTTAAGTCCAGAATGGCTACAAATGATAAAAGTCAACCGAAACGTCGTTTATCAGAGTTTTTATTTACTTATCGAAATACTCCTCATACCACCACTGGTAAATCACCAGCACAGATGATGTTCGGCAGACAACTTAACTGCCTTCTGTCAAACATACGACCAGATAAGAGGAGGACTCTGGAGTATAAGCAAGTGAAAGCTAATATAATGACCTCTGCGCCTTCTTACATGCCGGGGGAAGAAGTATATGTAAAGACGAAAATCGATAAAAAATGGCAGCCAGCGACGGTGAAATCTCGTAAACATAAATATTCGTACATCATCACAACATCAAGCGGGGTGGAACATAGACGTCATGCAGATCACATAAGACCACGAGTGGCTTCCACATCCAAATCATCACCAGTTGCTGTTAATATACCACCTGTTGGTCAATCCACTTCATTCGCTACGTCTTCCATGTGCATACCATCTACATGCATTACATCTTCATCCATACCATTTCCACGTACGCCATCTGCACCATTACCAATGTCATCTATTCCATCTGCATCTACATCGCCCACATTTTCAACACCCTCTCCTATAGTTTCCGCTTCTTCACCATCTTCATCATCGACGTCTGCCTCTCCAGTATTCGCTACGCCGGCGGCCATTGTTGAAGCTCCTCAGATCCGTCGTAGCCAACGCCAAGGCAGACCGCCACGTCGTCTCATCGACGAGATTTAAATGGGGAGAAATGTTACATCTCTACCAAAGAGTTCGGAAGCACTCAGTCAACCGACCTCATACGTGGTGTCAATGTATCGTTGAGCTGTCTTAGCTGTCATTAATAAATATGAATCTAACTTAGAAATGCGTGTATTTATTAATATTTCAGTTACCTATTACGATAGTTCGAGAACGATTTTAGGAGTCTTCTAACTTTTATCGTACATTGCTTGTTATACAAAATAGCTAATATTGAACTAGGAAGGAAAAGGGCAATGTACAATTTACAAACACGTTTGTACGAGATATAAAATGAAGCAATCATAGTAAGCGCACTGTTTTCGTTCGTAAACGTATCTTCTTTTAGGTATCGAATGGCGAAATCATTTCAAATGAGCAACTGGACTAGTGAACTAGATGAGTGAAGTACTTCTTTTAAAGAAAAGTTACGTTATGTATCTTTTCATTTTAGTGACACATTCTGCGCAAGCCTACTACATACCGATCTATGTGTTTCGTAAGCCAGTGGTACAAAATCTATGAGATTGATACTTGTTTATTTTTTAAAGTCATAACATCTATTTTTTTGTATTATTTGTCCATGGGCTTGCCATCCAATACCACATCTTACGTGAAACAGATGGTTTCTGAAATATTTTTCTCCCATGTTGTACAAAATAAGCCACTTCACAATTATTATTTTTTATGTATCTATCGGTACCAACAAGTTTATTTTTACAAGTTTTCTTTTGAGTAATGTTGGTGTTAGTTCATAAGTTGATAGAAATCACAAAAAATCAGAAACCTTTTAACGATAGAAATAAAAACAGTAAAGGGGTGAAAACAACGCTAGGTCTAGTGCAAAACCACTAAGGGTGTAACACTGCCAGAAACCGGAAAAAAAACTCGTTGTCATACTGAAGATGACAGTAACATTGACAGGTTTTTTTTTTTTTTCTTAGTTCTTGGCATCGCACGTTGTGCATTCTGCCAGTGTCAAGTTTATGATTTTTTCAAATATTTATATGTAAATCAAGTCAAATATGTAATGATATCACAGTCAGTCACACGAAATTAGTCATAGTCGAGTCCAAGTCATGCCCTAGTAAAGTTGTGGCGACTTTACTATGAGCTTATACGGAGTTTTGAAAACAACACAAAAAGACATGTTTCACCACATTATATCACTTGCCCACACTCGTGCATGTAATTCAACACTCAATGAATAAAACACCACCATTTTTAATCATTAATTCGCGAAAATACACAAGTTTAAGAAAATAATAGAATGCAACGACATGATTTTTCCGTGTTCCCGCCAAAACTCTAATTGACAGTAATATTTAATATGAAGGTGACATTGTTTTTTTTTTCTTAGTTCTTGGCATTGCACGTTGTGCATTCTGCCAGTGTCAAGTTTATGACTTTTTCAAGTATTTATATGAAAATCAAGTCAAATATGTAATGATATCACAGTCAGTCACACGAAATTAGTCATAGTCGAGTCCAAATCATGCCCTAGTAAAGTTGTGGCGACTTTACTATGAGCTTCTACGGAGTTTTGAAAACAACACAAAAAGACATGTTTCACCACATTATATCACTTGCCCACACTCGTGCATGTAATTCAACACTCAATGAATAAAACACAACCATTTTTAATCATTAATTCGCGAAAATACACAAGTTTAAGAAAATAATATAATGCAACGACATGATTTTTCCGTGTTCCCGCCAAAACTCCCTGGTGACATTGTTTTTTTTTTTTTTTCTTTTTCTTCTTGGCATCGCTTTATTTGCATTCTGCCAGTTTCAATGTCATTATTATTTTTCGACTTGTGTATTAAAACGGGGAAACCATATGACGCGTAAAATTATCAAAAATATATGAGTATTTAAAAAAACAAATTATATGGATCAGGAAAGTAGGTAAGATTATAATTTTATGTTATTTGTTGTAAGAAAAATTGAAATATAATTATAAATGTCGGAATCTAGGGTAGCAAGTAAGTACGAAATATTTGTGGGAAAAGGAACCTATCATTGATTGACAAAGTTCATCCTTTTTTCTTCTTCTTTATTTGCATCGCACTTTGTGCATTCTGCCAGAGTCAAGTATAAAACTTTGATAAAAATGTATGTTT
The DNA here is from genome assembly GCA_905404285.2 of Erannis defoliaria. Classification (NCBI taxonomy): domain Eukaryota; kingdom Metazoa; phylum Arthropoda; class Insecta; order Lepidoptera; family Geometridae; genus Erannis; species Erannis defoliaria. The sequence continues at coordinate 9,692,468 of FR990073.1, read as the reverse complement.
CAAGCACAGACTTCCTAATGTGGTCGTTTTTGAAGGTATAAGTTGACAGACCTAAACTAACTAAAGTATTGCTATCCTTAGCTAACATGCCTAGTAAAAAAGTGACAGAAATATTTTAATTAGTTTAGAACTGTCAACGAAAGTCTTCAAAATTTACCACGTCTGTGGCCAGTAGTTTCAAGTTTTTATACTAACAACTAACAAGTCATAAAATCACAGTCAGTCACACAAAATTAGTCACAGTCAAGTCCAAGTGTGCCTTATTAAAGTTGTGGCGACTTTACTTTAAGCTTTCATGGAGTTTTGAAAACAACACGGCAAGACATGTTTTACCACACTTTAACAATTTCCCACACTTACGGCCTTACTTAAAAATGCTGCTCAAACTTAGTCACTGCTTAAACTTCTCTGTCTTGTTTTTGCACGTGACACTTCACGTCAGAGAGAATTTGACAGAGCATCTCAAGCAGTGATTAAGTTTGAGCGGCGTTTTTAAGTAAGGCCGTTCATGTATAAAACACCACCATTTTTATTCATTAATTCGCGAAACAACACTAAAGGCTGACAACACTAAAGGCTGAAGCCTTATGCTAGGGCTTTACCTGCGTGTAATGCCATTTTTAGCGCGGTATTTTATACAGTACGCAGATATGGCCGGGTATTGGCACGCTAATAGGCTTGTGGCATTATTAACTTCGTTAGACGTAAGCTGATATTCAAAGTCAAATGATAGTGTGGCCAACCATGTAGCGCATTGTTTAATGCATCATATAATGGTTATTTTTATATAATATATTAAAAAAACTCAAATCAATCGATGAATATTCTCCTCTCTTCTAATTTGCTGTACCCGACGGGGTCCGTTGAACTTATGTACCTACTTTTATAAACACCATGTACTGAACGGAATGGCAATAAATATCTGAATCTGAATCTGATTAATGGACGTAAATTATTTGGATAATAACGTCACGCAGGTGAAGCCCTAGCATTACGCAGAGGTGGCGTAGTGGTACTTTGGAACTAGGCCAAAATGTCACATCATCACATGCCTTGTATGAAAATAATACATTGCAGTTTCATGACTTTTCCGGGTTCCCGGAAAAACTCCAACTTTAATTCTACTTTTCTCCTAAACCTAAATGAATAAAGTCGTCGCACTTTGTGCATTTGCCGAAGTAGTATTTAAAAATTTCTTTATTACGGAATGTTTACCGTAACATGTCTGAAATAGCATGAACTGCAAATATAGGTTTCCAATGAAATTGGCATCACCTATTAGCATCTTAGCATTGGATGCAATAAGAAAATGCTCATAGTGTGATGCCAAAATCTAAGTAAATAATATCACATTGACATTGATTTTCACATAGAAATGACGTTTAGGTTTATAGCAATAAAAAAAAATATGAAAAAAAGAAACACTGCACTTAAATGCTCAATGCACTGCACTGTGGGCGTTCGGATTATTGGGAAAATAATCAATTTTTTGGAGTATCTTCGAAACAAATTCACAGTTTAATTTTTAAAATCAATCCTACAATAAAAAAATGTAGACTATACTTTCCTATAAACATTTTTGCCTAACTGTAGTGCGCACAATGTTGCACTTGCAAAGTCAATAACTCGCTTGTAATGTTTACTTCTCATTGGTATTAAAAATGTGAAACATTCGGGTTTTTTATTTGTTGTTAGCCCTCTTCGTCGAGTGTATGAACAATGCGCGTGTTTCCGTAGACAATAAAAGTCCAAAGTGTCCAATATGAATATAATGCGCAAATTGCGTGGGGCGACGTCCGCCGCGTCTTCGGACAACGGCGAGGCGTCGGGGTCTGCCTCTCACATTCAGCTCGGTCTCATGCACCTCAAGAAGTTGTTCGCGGAATACACTCACCCACCGCAACCTATTACTGACGCAGAGAAAGATGACAAACTCTACAACATGCTGCCCCTCTTCTGTAAGGTAAAATGTCTTCATAAAATGAAATATTTCTACACATTCGATGATGGTAATGATGACAACATAGGAAGTAACTTTTTAGGCTGAATAGATGTGAACTAATAGTATGATTAATATGCAATAATTAGTGGGCAGGTACCTGAATCAAATTTAATAATGAAACTATAAAAGTTGTGACAAGTAACGAAATCATAATTTTTACTCTCAATAAAAACTTCTTTCTTAGGATTACATACCTACCCAAAGAGTGTCTACCGGACCCTTTTTACTAAGCATAAGTAGCATGTCTGCTCCTACCTATTATTGCTCGAACCTCATCAGGTTGCTGATTGAACTTTTTTTTTTTTTATATAATAGAGAGGCAAACAAGCATGCGGCTTGCCTGATGGTAAGCTCACCGCCGCCTATGGACACCTGCAACATTAGAAATGTTGTCGATGCGTTGCCAACCCAGAGAGATATGAGTAGATGCCTTTTCACAAATTGTGCATTAATACAGCAGATTCAATTATAGATAACAAACATAATAATTATACTATAATACTAGAATCATTAAACTTAGTGTCATTATAGAATAAAGCTAAACAACAAATAATAAAACCGACCAAGTTTGAGATTTTTGGTTACTATGGTTCAAAACTACAAAGAAAGAACATAAACAACATAAACATAATTATGTGTTCAAATCGCGAAAGTTTAAAAGTTTCAACAAAGAAAGAATTTTGGTATGGAGCTCTAGGGACGGGAGTCCCTCTTGTGCTATGGTTTATTAAAATCACTGTAAACTTTAAAATCTATCAAAATCCCCAAATGCCTAGAAGAAATTTAGATGGAAATTCTAAATCACTGTTAAGACTATTTCTACTCTGTTTGTTTTACTAAACAGACCTATTCTGTGCCTAAAATAGGTATTCGGCACTAGTCCATCTAGTGAGATGAACGAAAAGTTCTGGGATATCCTGTCATTCTGCCAGCAAGTGTCCAAGCTAATGGTGTCGGAGATACGAAAAAGAGCCAGCAACCAGAGCACCGAAGCTGCTAGCTGTGCTATAGCAAAGTTCTTGGAGATTGAGAACTCGGAGGAATCAAGCAACGGGTGGATGCTGCTCTCTACTCTCAACTTGTTGGCTGCTGGTGACCAGTCCTTGATTCAAGTATGTATAAAACGTTATCATACAAGAGATTTAATTGGGCATTATATTGCGGAAGTTCATCTATAACCCGTATTTTAAATAAAAAAGGAAAAAAAGATAAACTAAAAATAGGCAAGGGCCAATATTAATTATAGTGATTTGTGCATGTTATTACTGATAGTCTATTAAATAGTCATAAGCAGGCATAAAAAGACTGATACAACCTTAATTCAACTTTAATTAATATTAATAAATAATTAACTGGTTATAAATTTTCATCAATGTATTTCTGAATCCTGTCATATATGACGTTCTGATTTACCTAGCAGTCAGTAGCTCCTAGGTAAATTCAATACAAAAAGCTGCATTTCAATACTCTCACAGGTGCTGGTATTATTTATTCTGTGTCCCACCATGTCACCCACACAACACAGGAATCATTTGTTTTCTGGGATAGAAAGTATCCTATATAACTCTCCAAAAAATATATATTTACATTGTTCCATAGTGCCATTGTTGCTGCATGAAAGAGAAACTATTCAAGATTATATTTGTCAAGTAGCAAAGCAAATCAATTATTAAATAAAATATGAGCAATAAATTACTTAGATTAAGCACAAGTTGTACTCACTTTTTTGCTTTTATTCAGTTCAGGGTTGTTTAATTCATTATTTGTGTTTGTAGGTCATGACCACCGCATCTATACCTTCAACGCTGGTCAAATGTTTGTATCTTTTCTTTGATCTGCCTGAGATACCGGACTCTGAGGCAGACGTGCAGGACACTAATAGCGACTTCACTCCTAGGGAAAGGAGGATATTGCTGCAGAAAATATTTGTTCAGGTAAAGTAAAAGGTTGTATGCATGTATGTAACCTTATTGATAGAGTTTGACAAACTCAGTTTGTGCAGAAAGAGAACTGTCATGGCCAAAAAGTTAACTGACATTACGATTTTTAAATATCACTTTCCACCTGCGTCATAGACCTTAGACCTGCCCTCTTCTCTAAGGAAAATTCCAAACTTGGCCTATATCTGTATGTGTCACTAATGCTGATGCTGATATGAATATCATTTTATGTGTGTGTTTGAGTTGGTCCCTGTATGGTTTACATTTACAATGCACTGCAATCAGGTTCCAGGTTTTGTTTTTTCTGGGTAGGACGAATCTGCCAGGTCCGCTAGTTATAAATAGTTGTTGTTTTAGGTTCTTGTAAGATTATGCAGTCATCCATTCCCCTGCGAAGAGCTAGCAAGGAAAGATGACTTGAGCCTTCTGTTCTCCGCCATAACATCATGGTGTGCCCCGCACAATATCATGTGGCGGAAATCTGCAGCCGAAGTGCTGATGACGCTTTCAAGGCATGGACTCACTCAGTCCGTTGTTCAGTATATTCACAGTAAGTTATGTCCAATACCTAGGCACTACATAATACAACACTAGCCATGCCCGCGGTTTAACTCGCGATGACAAATGGCGATGGAAAAGTCGTACTTTTCCACAGTATCAGCTTTCATCTCTATGCCAAATTTCATAAAGATCAGCCAAGTCATTTGAATGTGTAAGTAAAGGTAACAAACAGACAGACAAACAGATAGATAGAGAGACAGAGTTTATTCCAACTTTATAATATTATACTATACTATGTATGTTAGACATAGATTATTGAATACAATTATAGCGTTATGAAAGAAGCTCTGTAGCAGATGGGCCACTAGTTAGCATAGAAATTCCTTATCATAAAACAAGCAGCCAAATTAAGTAAAATAGAACAGCTGGTATATAAGTACTAAAACAGTATTTCAGTTACCTTGTATCTTTGCAATACTTTATACCTACCTAGTTTTCCTATTTGTTTTATCAGTTGTGGCTCACGTTTGACTGTAATGTGTTTTCTTTTCCTATTAGCATTCTAATGATACATTTGCTACATGATTATCAATACTTATGTATTAGTAAACAAGTTGGCTTACATAACTTGCAAAAGAGTGTTTCTAAAACTGTATCTTTTTCAGATAAGGGGTGTGTTGCACTCTGCATAGAAAATATGCAACGAATACCTGAGTTAACTCCGTTAGAGGTAAAATATGTCTAAATTCCTCTATCATACTCTCTATTTATCTTTCTTATGCCATATCACTGAATGTCTCTCCTTCCTCTCACTCACTCTGCACATTCTTTGAATTAAGCTTGATTCAAATTACACCAGGCTCATCGGAACCCTAAAGGGCCCTGGGGCCGGACCATGAACGCTTATTGCGGCACCGAATAGGCTTAGCTACGATTCGCGACCGCGAGCCGTATTACGGGGCGATAAAATTCACAGTCGCGCAACGTCGGCAGCTGAGCCTATTCCGTCCCGCAATAAGCGGTTCACGGTAAGGCCCGTGGTATTTAAATAATAAATTGTATGTAGTTGGATGACATGATGTTAACTCCTCATCATCATCATAATTTATTTAAGAGCACGGCTCTTGTTGGTGGAGTGACTTCCACCTTTCTCTATCTCCGACCAGTTATTTGACCTCCTTGTACGACATGACTTTGGCCCTCTCCTTGACTTGATCAACAAAGCTTCTCCTCGTTCTTCCGGGTCCTCGCTTTGCTTCTATTTTGCCCTCTAGGATGTTTACATAAATTCATCATGTCGCACAAGGTGGCCAAATATTTTTCCTCTGAAGAGGATTTTTTTTTTCTGTGTAGGGGATGTTTTAATTTCCTAGTTAAGGCTCAATTTCAATGTCACTGACCACAGACCCAGTCATCAGTCTTTTTTCATTGCAGGTGGTGGAAATGTTTGTTGCTGTGTTCTGCTTTCTAAAAGACTCAAGTGACGTCAGTCAATTACTGTTAGATGACTTTCGGTCCTGCCAAGGATATTTATTCCTCTCAGAATTCCTGCTCAAGTAAGTAAATAGCACAAATGAGTATGCGTCACTAGGAGCTATATAAGTCTCAGCTGCATACTAAATGGGATCTATTTTCGAATCGTTCGTATGGTTTGCGTATGCGAAAATGACTGATTTTCAAACAAAACTGTTCATCTCGTGAGTAAGATAAAATATCGTCCTTATCGCACAAAGCGACAGGTGGCTTAGGTTTTGATAGTTTGATAGACTTCACCATTCTAATAGAGTTTGTATGCAATTAGAATTAGCATGTGTGCATGTGTTAGAAGCATGTTTTTTTATTTTGTTTATTTATTTTATGTGTTTTGTTTATCACAGAGAGAGACAAGAAGTGCCCGATTATTTGACACCCGGGTAAGCACCCATTTATTATTTCTAATAATTTAGCCAATGTTGTAGTAGAATCACTTAGTCCATTACACATATTTCAGTCTACGAAGTTGCATCCCATCATTTCTTCAAATGCCTCATTGCATCATTTCAATGTCCACTTTTCTACTGTTCTGTCCACTAATAAATTGTTTGTAACAATATAACGACGTAATACTATATTGTCATTTTGCACTATGTTTAATTGTGTAAGCGACAAAAATAAAACAGAGTGTGACTTCGTGGATTGGATTACTGGCAAGAGTTTTATCAGTTACTTATGTAAAGTAACAGTAGATGACATGATGCAGTGATAACCAGGTTTATCTTTTCAACCAACTTCAAAAAAGGCGGTTCTCTTTCGACTGTATGTTTTTTTTGTGTATTTTATATAAATAAATAGATTACTCCGCCAATTATGAATTGATTTTGATGATTCTTTTTTTATTTAATAGGCCATAATACTTAAGAGTTATAACCCATATAAAGTTTATCCCCATCAACAGCGCGAGTACCGTTCTTAACTATCGATAAATTTGACATTGAAATCGGTAAAATTTGATAAAAATCGCTATTTTCACAAATTCGTTGAACAAGTCAATTATACCGACTTGTCAAATTAGCGTCATACAGACCAGTACTCGCGCTGCAGTTCAGTAGTTTAGTTTTTAAATCAAAATAACTGGAAAAAAGATATCATCCAGGTAATCGAAATTGTCGGTCGGTCGGTTGTTTTTTTTTTAAAGTACTTGTGTTATTGAAAGTCCTGAGTATCTATGCAAGTCATAAATAGGTTTTATCTTTAGTATTTCGAGAGCTCCATGCTTATCTTACTGTCAATACTGTAACCAATAAAAAAAAATGTTAATGGTACATACCTCATATTAATGGTACTAAATCTATAGGACCTTATTGCACTCATCGTTTAGAACGACTTTTACAAAGGGACCAACCCTGAAATTGGGATATTTTTTTATGGGATCTGTTTCAGGGGAACCCATAGTAAAAGTTGATCATAATGATGAGTAGAACGAACTCTTGAGGACTTGCTCCCATCCACACCGGTGGTCCTGCCCCACTACCGAGGCAGATAGGAAAAAGTGTTTTATCGACCCCGGTGGACCTGGTGTCGGTGCTTAACGGGGTAGATGGTACACATCAAGTATTATTTACCCCGGTATCGCTTACAATGGGGTGGATGGGACACATTAAGTATCATTTACCGCGGTATCGCTTACAACGGGGTGGATGGCACACATCAAGCTTTGTATTACCGATCCGCATAACCCTGTAGAAATGCCTACCAAGTTTGGTAGACCATGTTTTCGATGCGTAGGAAAATACTTATAGCAAAGTACCTACTTTTGTACATATACAAACCTACTTATAGGAAAGAACTTAAACAAAATACTCATTTTTTTTCGTACTATACCCAAGGTTAGAAGAAGAGCGAGTGAGCGGGACAGAAGCCAGGGCGGCTCTCAGGAACTTGGTGCTGATGATCTCGTCTCTCTGTGCGTGCGGGTTCTCGGAGCTGCGGCCGACGCGGGCCAACACCGAGCTGTTCCAGCTGCAAGGGTTTGTGCTTCCACAGCCCTCCACTCCGGGACAAGCTGTGAGGAATGTGCAGGCTTTTCAGGTACTTTTTTAAATATAATAATATAAATACAAAAGTAGTTGTTACCTTTTCACACTTTCACGCAGAGCTGCAGAGGACGCGATTAATAGATAGATTTTAAGGAAAGAAATTTCACATTTGTATACTGCAATATTATGTTTTTTAATTGACTCTGAAGTTTCAGCCAAATATTTTTGGGCATTATTTATATTTTTTGTATTTGGTTTTATTTAAATTTTGAAAGGTTGGTTTGGTACCCTACAAAAATGATCCTATGTGTTACACAGATAACGGGATAAATTTGAGAAATTAATTAATTATTTATCATATTAATTAATTAATTAATTTGGTAATAATGTTATCTTTCAGGTATTGCAATCAGTCTTCATAAAATCTAATTCTCCCGCGCTATGCTGCACGATATTAGACGCAATATCGAGCGTCTATCACGCCGACAACGCCAACTACTTCATACTGGAAAACCAAAACACATTAAGTCAGTTCTCTGAGAGGATTTACTTGAAAAACGCGGAGATACAAGAGAAATTCTTCGAGCTTCTGGAGTTTATAGTCTTTCAGCTGAACTTTGTTCCGTGCAAAGAGTTGATCTCGCTTTCCTTGCTCTTGAAAGCGAATAAGGCTAGAAGTTGCAGCATACTTTGCATCAAGACTTTATTGAATATTTTGAAGTAAGTTTATTCATAAAGTTTAGCGATGGGAACTTGATAAAATGCAATGAAATGAATGCTTATATTTGTTTTATAAACGGCAAATTTCAAGTGCATGTGTTGTTGGCGCAGTTATTAGTCTTAAGCGCAAATAAATTTTATGCGCATTTCACTGCACTCCAAGGGCGGATCCAGCTTTTAAGTCAGGGGGGGGTCATAGAGTCGAGTCGAGGTCTAGTAAGGACAGTCTCCAATTCGATTACAGCTAGAAAAAATATCAGTGGTCGACCTACACCCAGCCTGCGGGGGGGAGGGGGGGGGGTCATGACCCCCCTGGATCCGCCCTTGCTGCACTCAAAGTATAAGTAGTTTTTTTAATAAAACTCAGCTGTCAAACCTCGGTCTTGCTCTGTGACGGCCTAGTGGGGTGATAAATGATTGGACTTTACACATCTTTAGCTGCGCTATCAGCTCATTAAGGAAGTTATTTCAATAAAATATGTTTGTTCTTTTTTTCGATGTAAATCTATTTCTTTTATTTACAGGCATAATGTAATCTTCAAAGACGTTTATAGAGAGGTGGGAATGCTAGAAGTGTTCGTAACTTGTCTATCCCGATACGCAGTGTACCTCAAAGACAAACAATTGCTCGAAGAGGAAAGACTCAAAGAGAGCACCGAAGCGCAATCCAACATCTCTAATGACTCACCAAAAGCACCTGACAGAAGAAAAAGACTGTCTCTTCGCCATGACTCTTTAATAAAAGACCCTAAAGTGGAAGAAGATGAAGAAGAATTGGGTTCTTTACTCATGGAAGGTTTAACGGCGCTATTGAATGGAAATACTAACAATTGTAATGTGTTTCGAGACTGCGGCGGAGCGAAATGCGTTCACGGGATGGTTGTTCATGAGTCGTGTAGAACTATGGCATTAGGTAAGAAACAACTGAATATAAAGGGTGGCAAAGAAATCCGGAGCCGTCAAAGTTTTTTTCATCCATTACTTCATTCTGGTAACCCAAAAAACTTAGTTTATTTTTTGTTCAGGTATCAAATAGGTAGACAATCTTGAGAAAGATGTTTTTTTTTTAATTGTCTCTCGAACTATGGGAAACAAGTGTGGTCCAGCCATCCTGACGTCAGAATGGCTGGCCACTTTCTTTTCACTTTTCTTCGCTATTTATCGAGGTGCTAAATAATTGAATGTAGGTATCAAATAGTAGCAAAACAGTAGTAAAGTTAGGTATGGAGTTTTTGGCGGGAACACGGAAAAATCATGTCGTTGCATTCTATTATTTTCTTAAACTTGCGTTTTTTCGCGAATTAATGATTAAAAATGGTGGTGTTTTATTCATTGAGTGTTGAATTACACGCACGAGTGTGGGCAATTGATATAATGTGATGAAACATGTCTTTTCGTGTTGTTTTCAAAACTCCGTAATAGGTCATAGTAAAGTCGCCACCACTTTACTAGGGCATGACTTGGACTCGACTATGGCTAATTTCGTGTGACTAACTGTGATTTTATGACATATTTGACTATTAAAACTTGAAAAATTCATAAACCTGACACCGGCAGAATGCACAACGTGCGATGCCAACAACTAAGAAAAAAAGTTAGGTATTTACCACACATCAAATATCTTTGTTGGTCCAGCGGTTTTGTCGGTTACGTATTGCTTCACATTGCTTTGACGCCAAGCTGCCAAACTAGAAGGGTTAGCCAGGCCATGTGGTCATAATGCAGAGTGTATATATGGCTACGATAGATAGACTAAGAAGTGGATGTCTAAAAATCAACCACAATAAAAACTATTGCCTGAATAAAAAACAATTTTTGGCTCGAGGGTGATAAACATACCACTTGATATATAGCACATTCTTGAATAAGCACAGCTCGTTTTAAAATAAAGGTTAATAAAAGGTCAACGAAATCTTTCGCGCCAATCACAAACTTCGAATGCTTGAATGAACTTTAAGGCCAATGATAACTACCATTCGCGACAAGCGATACCTTTACAAAACTCATTTATTTCAGGCGTAATACGAGAGCTCATTGTAAGCGGGTCGGGTGAGGAGGATATGTCAGCCTTACTGTGTGGAATGCATGCGGCTCCCAACGATGCTTTGAGATTAAAGTTGCACATATTGAAAGCATTGCTGGCTTGCTTGAGGGACTCTCATCGTACTAGAACTATATTCAGGAAGGTGAGTTACATATTTAGATAGTAGGTTGATTATAGATTTAGATGATAAAACTGTGAAAGCGCGAGTCGGACTAGTGCAGCAAGGGTTCCGCGCCACCACACAAAATATATTATCGTGTTTTTCAAAAATTATTTGTATGGAACTTGCTCATGTAATAATGATAAAACTACAAAGTTCGCTTCGTCAGATTTTAAGTTCAATGTCGAATTCTTATTCTTATTTCAAGGTAAATTTCATACTCAATAACACTTTATAAATTTTTGGCGAATTATAAGAGCGCATAGGTACTCGAATGCTTGTTCTTCCATGGAGGCAATAATGTACCGCCAGTAATTTACAGCCAAGGAGTATGAGCGAGTACACATCCGTGTACATGACTTTGTTTCCCGAATTGTATGACAATAAGGTTCTGTTATTTTTTAATGTCAATTTTAGAAATGTACACGGATTATTGGCTGTACAATATAGTGGCTCCTTGTCCACAGGTGAGTGGGTTCGTATACGTGACAAGCGTGCTGGGTTCCTTGGAGGGCACGCTAGGTGGCGCCACTGCGCTGGACCAGGACACGCTGCAGCTCATACAAATCGTGTTCTACACCATAAGCACGGCCATGCGCTTCGAGCCCGCCAACGCCAAGTTCTTTCACCACGAGGTAAGATATAGCCTGATTCAAACTTAATGGCGGCTGTGAAGTGCGCTGCAAGCGAGACTATGCGATTGTACGCACACCGCACGCCTAACTTTTGCTACTGCGCAGCGTCTCGCGCCTAACTTCACAGCCGCCATTAAGTTTGGATCGGCCTACCATATGAAAAAAAGGGATAGCATGCGAACTATGATCCAAAACAGCTATGCAATGACTTATTTGTTGTCACATTGACAATAAAACTTATGACGAATGGTAACAAAAGCAAACTGACAGTCCTTGCGCGAGCATGTGCTGTACGAAGTATATGTTTGGCGTAATGTAAATGTATGTACCATCAGTCAAGATGCTTCATTGTCATTGCTTACATTAAACATTTCAAAATATTTTGTTTTAGTTATGCATGACATCTCTCACCGACACCATTCGAAAATTGGGCTGTTTCACTGACGACAAAGAATTACAAAATGACACCGAAGCGGGCGATACTGAGCTATATGAAGTTTTCCATGAGGTATTCACCGGGAACATTCTGGAAATGACGTGAGTGTCGATTCTATGTTATAGATATATTTATATAGTTTTTTTGTGGTACAAGCAGAAATACTCGTTTTCATTACTCATACTCGGAAAGTAGGTCTCAAGTTGAGGAGCTGGTTGAAAGTAATACATTTCAGCTCTAGGGAGAATCACTTTCAACTGACAGTGACAGTTGACAAATGACAGACACTCTAATTATTAAAAAAAAACGAGTTCTATTTTCACATAAATTTGTATTGAACCATTTTCCAACATTTTTCTTTCTCCTCTGAGTATTATGGTCCTGCACTTCTCAAGCATTTCCCAGTGTCAGTATATTTTTAGTTTCCTTGTATTCGTAATCGGGGTTAAAGACTTATTTAGTCCCTCGAACTATTAGCGCCCTCGCTACGCTCGGTTACTTCCGAGTTATTTTCACCCCTAGGATAACAATGTACTATTTTTACTACGCAAAGCAAACTCGATTGACTTGCAGCCCTATTGCAGTTGTTGCCCTGAAGATGTGAAAATTCACCCGCACACGACCGTTTCCCCTAAAGCGACAGCGGGTACCCTTTGTCAGTTACATATTATGGGCCTATTAGCTATATTATAGTAATAATTGTAATAAGAATATTATGCTCAGTTAGGTCACAATTTTCCCTTCGGTTATCGCAGTTCTTTTTTGATGGGATTGTATTATTCTCATTCATCTTATTTTATTATGAAAACTGAAGTGGTTTTGACACATTTTTGTTTTATTTATACGGGCATACTCACGTTTAATTAAATCGGATACTCCGACTATAGTTTCGGTCACATCCGGTGACCTTTTCAAAGAGTGAAAACAGAACCCGACGCGCGTGCAGCTGCGTCCTGCTTAGCAGGAAAGCTAAGCAAAGCAAAGCCGTATAAATAAAACAAAATCTCATTCATCTTATTCGAATTCTTTTGTTATAGTTTTCCAGAAAAGGTTCCCGTGGTGTTTGTCCACGCTTGCATCGTGTTACGACTGTTGTACGACGTGGCGTTAGATTCCTTCGACAAGCCTACCTTCTGCGGATCCCTGAACGTCAAATCGCCTAGTTTGACCAGACAGAGTTCGGCCATCAATGAGGTAAGTCACTGGTTAACACATTACTTACGGGAAAAGATAAAATAACGTATTCATAGGTCAACCAGCTAACTGGCTCGTGCCGGGGGTCGAGGTAAGTTCTACACTATACTTTAACTTTATTGGTAAGAACGTCTCCGACATCTCTGATTGGCGGAAGACTTCATTTCTGGCAGTACTTGCGTAGTGTTGCTCGCGCATGGACTTTGCCAGGCTTGTTTTGGGTGGTGTAGGTACCATACGTCTTTTAATCATCATTTTTTATTGTCATAGTACATGGGAGAAGTATACAAATCTTATAATCGTTAACGTAGGGTGCTTTCCATACAAACATATGACGAATGTTTAATTTATTAAGGAACAAAGAAAATACCATACTTTTCCATGCCCTTTTTTAACACCATAATCACACTGATATTATAAAGGCGGAAGTAACTCTGTCTCAGACTAAGCGGTTGGTCAGATTTTGCAAAAAACGCACTGGGTAGAAAAAACCACGAGTATGAATCGGAAGATCTTGGCAATACAATCTGGAATGCACCCAGTTTTTTTTGTATAAAAAGTGCTCCATCCTGACCATGTCATTCAACATCAACCGGATTATGGTAAAACACAAAACTGAGAAAAATAAACAAAATCTGACCCTAGGTATCGTGTTTCAGTCCAAGCCGGCTGGCCGCACCGCGCCTCTTAACCTATCTTCGGGCGGTAACGGCGGCGAGGCGTGGGTGGTACATTCGGGCGTGGTCATAGTGCTGGCGAAACTACTGCCCGCACTACCTCGCCCGCCGGAACACGAGTCGCAAGCGAGAGCGATACGGGACTATCTAGCTCATGTGCTCAAAAGCCTCGTTAGAAGGTCAGTTTTGCTCGTCGTTTATAATTTGTGTGTATAGTAGAGTAATGTGTATACTACACTGTTTCAGTGGCATTTAGTAATGTTACTGACCTGCCTAGATTATATTTAATCTAATAGACCTTGGTTTTTGTACACGCGGATTTCGCAGACATCTGAACATCTGACATTGGCTGAACGGACGCTTATTTGAGCTGATGTTTTAATCCATGATTAGGGAAGTGATATAATGTTGCCAAACATGTCTTTTCATATGGTTTTCCAAACTCCATAGCAGATTTTGGTCGTCTAGTCGCTACTAAGTCACTACCACAGATAAAATAATAGTATCTGCTAATTTGCTATGGCATGGATTGGACTCGACCGTGACTTAATTTTGTGATTATTTGTCGTGATATAAAAAACTTGAATTCTTGACACAATGCACGTAGTGCGATCGCAAAATAGAAGAAGAAAAAAGCGCATCGATTTGGATAAAACTGCATCCACAAGAAACTGAGGACAGCAGCAGCGTCCTCTCGTCTTACGGTGGTGAGCATTCTGCGATCCCCAAGCCGCCTGTCAGGCGTGGTGATTATGGCAAAGTATTAGTTAAGAGGGAGACGTTCGTCCAGCAGTGGACGTCTTCTAGCTGATGATGGACATTGCGTTTTCGGCAGTGAGCGCAACCAGCAGGTGATGTGCGGGTGCGGGCTGGGCGGCGTGGTGCTGCGCGTGTGCGGTGCGGCGCTGCGCTGCGAGCGGCACCCGCTGCACGCGCCCGCCATGTACATGCTGGAGAGACTCGCCGCGCACGCGCTCCGACCTTCCGAACTCAGGTAAAAAAGATATTAATACCAGTCATTGAGCTAATATCTAAAGAGTCACAATTAGGGTTTGGGTCCCGAGACTTTTTGGAAATTTAGTTGTCTCGGGTCCCGGGACTTACGGGTCAAGACTCGAGTCGAGACAAGACACGGTTGTAGAAATTGTAAATAATGTTATTTTGAAAAAGTAACAATAAACTTTATTAACTTCCCGCACCTTGTCATTGGAGGCGCCATATAATTAGCTTAAAAAAAAAACTTGATACCTACACAATACTCCTAAATGCGTTCGCGACGAATGGCCGACATATTGTTGTTTTGTGAGATTTGTAAAGATCGTGAATTGTGATATTTGTGACTCAGCTCAGTCACACTACTTACTGCTCACATTACTTTTGGTCTGTCTCTTTACAATGACTGTGCCAAACTGGTACTCGATGAGGTAGGGTTACCAACAGTACCCTCCCGGTCGTCAATTTTACTTAATGAGGTGAAAAACTGTGCGCGGTTTTTTTTTTGCAAAATTGCGATTGCGACGCTCTCTTTAACGTTAAACAATTTGATTTTATGTTTAACTAATGTCTATTTTTATTAAAATTGTTTTTTTATTGATACATCTCGCCAAAAATGAACTCGATTCTAATTATATTTCGAGAAGTTTCGAAGTCCTGGGACGTCCCGGGACTTTGGTCGTGGGTGGTCTCGTGCCCCGGGACTTTGAGAATGTCGAGACTTCGCAAACCCTAGTCACAATCTCTAACTGAAAACAGTAAAAAACGTCCGAGTGCCGTTGTGCGTACCTATACGTGCATTATATAGTTCACAATTGTTTGAATGTAGACGTTATGTCGTGTTCAATATATGCTTGAGCGCTTGTGTCGTAGTTCAAGTAGTTCAAAAAGTCGGCGCACTGCATAGCGTGCGCCGATTTTTGGCGCGAACATTTCTTTGCACGTTGTGACTATAGATATTAGCTCAATGATACCAGTATAACTTTTGCACCAGCCTGTAAGGACACAAGTACGTCGTGGGATTATGTGTCACAAAGGAGGATAGCAGCCATAGATAAATTAAAATTAAAACGTCATACGAAGGGTAGTGAAGTATTTACTTCACTCTATCATTGATTAGAATAACCTTATTTCTGGGTATCGGTTTTGACGCGAAAGATTTAATTTCATTGACCAAATTTATACTGATTCCAAAACCGAACTGACAGTATTTGTGCGAGTATGCGCTGTACCAAGTGTATGTTTGGCGTCATTAGAATAATCTAATGACGCCAAACATACACTAAACTAACATACCAACAACTAAAAACACACTACCACACACACCACACACCACACACCACACCACACCACACCACACACACCACACCACACCATACCACACCACACACCAAACCACACTATCATTAATTGCAGCAGAGAGTCGCTAATTTGTCCCGACACCTTGTAACTAGACGGCCGGCGCCTTGTCGGTAGAACTCTATTTTATACTGGTCATTGGTTGTTGCAGTTGTTTCTTTAGACCTTCTTGAAAATTTCACTTTATTAGTTACTGTCTCCAATAGTCAGTCAACTGGGCACTGAATTTCTTCTCCGCACATATTATGCAACTTGTCTAACCATGTTTCGGTTCATCAAAAAGCCAGTACATAGTATAAATTATAAATGTAACAAATGGCTGCACCAAAAAGTACGCTAAAATACCTAACTCATCAACCATGCTTTGCCGATTGTAGCAAAGTCAATGTTTCTTATATCTGTGAGTTATATGATCCAAATTGCTAATCCGCGCAATGTTTCCAGAGAGTTCCTCCGTATGGGCAACCCGTTGAACTGCGTGGCCCCGGAGCCGGGCCAGATCTGCAAGCCGGGCGGGCCTGTGCCTCTCACGAGGATCAAGACTCTTGTCTCTATGACCACTCCGAGAGATTACAGGTAAGTTATATTATTAAAAGAAATATAAAAACACGATTGCTCAATATATTAGACTGTCATCAGTAAAATAAGGATAACGTAACAGCCGATATTCAATTTCCCAAAAAAAAAACCGTATTAATATAAGCTTTTGGTCCATGAAAGACCTTATGAACCTTTACCTCCTTAAAACGAAAACTCATGGACATGTGTATTCTTCCCACCCTCACATATGGCGCTCAAACTTGGTCACTGACAAAAAATCAGAAGTCCGCTCCAGCGAGCCATGGAGCGCAGTATCTTAGGAGTGAAACTTATAGATAAGATAAGAAACACAATACTGCGCTCCAAGACTCAAGATTGCCGACGTAGCTCTGAAGGCCGCTTGCCTAAAGTGGGACTGGGCCGGCCATGTTAGACGGCCGGCAGACGGAGATGGAAGGACGAACTTAAATTTTACCTAAACGGTTGGGCCCAAGTTGCGCAAAACAAAGAGGAATGAAAGGAAGGAAGGGCCTTTGTCCTGCAGTGGGACGGTATAGGCTAATATAAAAAATATATATATATAATCAGCCTTTTCAATAATCCACTGCTGGCCTTAGGCCTACAATCGAAAGGCGATTGGGCCATACCCACCACGCTGGCCCAGGTACGGTTCGGTGGATTGGATTGCATGATGGTGGCCGTTGAATTTCTTCTCAAAGTGTCTCAAAGTTCTCGCAAAGTGCTCATTGGTACGTAAACCCGCGCTTTCAATATTATTTCCTCTTAGGTCCCAAAACTCTTGTACTTTGCCGCCATTCGTGGAGTTCGACATGTCAGCGGAAGGTTTCGGCTGCCTCTACCTTCCAAGCATCGCCCCGCAGTCTGCCAACTTGAACGCTTTAGGGACACAAGACAACGCCACGCTCGGTGGTATCGGATCTGGTATGTATTGACATTTTATGTGATAGTATAGGGACACACAAATGCAGAGTGCACCAATTGATTCCGTATTTTAAAGCGTGTGTTATTGTTTCTGTACCTGTCGCTCTACACGAAAGTAATAACTGACAGACATATTATCGCAAGTTCTGGTGGCATAAATGCATAGTGGGACCGTTTAAATGAGACATCGCCCGGTACATGGGCGCGAGGGTACATGTGATGTCGAACCGGCGGCAGGCACGACATCTACCCCCGTACCCCTGTACCGCGCGGGCGACGATCACACTAAACATCGAGTGGCTTTATCTCTATCGATCTCTTTCAGGTGATCGAGTATTCCCCCCACAAACAGGACTAACATACTCCACGTGGATATGCGTAGAGAAATATTCCGATCCCCGCTCGGACCCACACTGCGTCAGACTGCTAACGCTAGTGCGAAACATTAACAACAGCCGCGACGAGCACCTCGTATGTCTCACCGTTGTCTTGTCCGCGAGGGATAAGGCTATCATCGTATCGACACAGGAGACTTTGGTGCCTCAAAGTGAGTATTTCTAATCTTTGGGCTTAGATGATATCAATCGATAGATTAACGATTTAATGACCCTTTTGACTCATAGATTTAACATTAAATCCATTCACTGAGCAAAGATAAATATTTGAGTTTCTGTAATATAATATAACGCTTTTTACAACCGACTTCAACTTCGAATACCTGGATGACATCTTCATATTTTCTAGTAATTTTGATTTAAAAACCAAACTACTGAACCGATTTCGATAAAAATTATATGGGACCTCTAAAAAACACCTGCCATCAAAAAAAAAACAATCAGTTCAGTTCATAATTGACGGAGTAAGCGCGTAACATACATACAAAAAAAAACATACAGTCGAATTGAGAACCTCCTTTTTTGAAGTCGGTTGAAAAGCGGAGCGGCGCGTTAAACGAAAAGCATTGCAGTGCAGTTAGTAAATCTTCTAGGTGTACTTTTAGGTGGTTCTACGACTACTGCATCCCTATAGTATAAAGCAAAATCATCCTTTCTAATAGTGTGCTGCAGTAATGGTCAGATCAAATGTATTTCCTTGTATGGGATATAACTAGCTAGACTAGACGCTTTACAAATGTATGTCGTCAACTTTGTATGAGCAATCAACAAGACTAATTTAAACTAATTATAAAACACGACTGCCCTGCCAAAACAACGTATAGCCATTGTCACTCGGGATCATGTAAGGATTCTAACGATACCCCATACATCCTAATCTGTTCAGGCTGAAAAAACCTTACACTCCTTTTTTTGTGCAGTCGTGTAAAAAGCGATTAACATAATGAACAGAGTATAGTTTAAAAGTATTATTTTATACCCAGACGTGGGGTCGTGGGAGCCGGAGGGCGGCGGGGAGTGCGGCGCGCGCGTGTGGTGCCCGGACCTGCAGCACGAGGGCCAGTGGCACCACCTCGCGCTCGTGCTCAACCGCGCCGTGCTCAAGAACTCTTCCTTCTCGCTCTATCTTGATGGTAAGTGCTATTACATAATAAATAAATAAATTAATTAATAGTAAAAAACATTTTTTAAAACAAGCTGTTATGCTGCTGTTACGCAAACGTCAAATTAATCGTATTCTTCTCAGCAAACCCCTTCATTTGATACGCATATCAAATATATATTTGCATAAAAAATAACTAGTCCGCCATCTTGTGCCGTCAGCTATATTGGATTTAGAATGACGTCACTTAGCTAACTATGCATTGACATCAAAACTAAACGTGTATTCAAAATTTCACCTCAATCGGTTGAGGATAACTGCTTAAAAATTCAGTTGCAAGTTTTGACCCGAATATACATACTTACACACAAACATTACAAGTTAAATAAAAGCTTGTAAAATGTATATATAGGTAAACCAGAGAAGCGGGCAAGCAGCGCGGGACGGGACGGATTTTTTGTAATGTGTTTGTAAATATATTCTATATTTGCAACAAGGCCTTGATGGCCTAATCAGGAGACCAACCACGAACCATACAGCAGCGCGATACAATTCACCGTCGCGCAGTGCTGGCGGCTGAATCTAACAATCGTGGTTATAAGATGTCACAGTATGGCCCCACATCAACCTTACTTAATATTATGTGAAATTTGCTACCTGTTTGACGTACCTAATGTTCATGGTTGTGCTAAAAAGATGATAATGATAGAACTGTTTAGATTTGCTTAGAGGCCACGAAACGCCGGCGGCTGAACCTGCCTCCTGCTGCTTTTGCCTGGCTTGGAACCATGATCACAAGATGTCAAAGTACGGGCCATGACCTTCTAAGTGCTTGTTTGTTTATTGTTTTGTGTTTCTTGGCAGCGATTTGCAACCTTTTCAAGCTTACAAGTGTTCCTCCCAGGACAACACATGCACTCGGGGAAGCTCCACTACATGAGTGCGAACCCGGGGGGCGGCGCCGCGACGCTGTCGGGCGCGTCCAGCGTGTACTGCGTGCTCGGCACGCCGCCGCAGTGGCGCCGCTACTCCAGGCTGGTGTGGAGGCAGGGACCGGCCTTGTTGCTCGAAGATGTGAGTACTTACACAATTACATGCAGAGCAAAGTAGCCTAATACTATAAAGCCATGTCAAAATTAACATAATACGAAATATTTTTGCTAGTAAAACGATTTCTAGGAATTTTGATAAAAATACAAAATTTGATTAAGGAGCCTTTTCTTTAATTGTCCTGTCCTTACGTGAATTAAAAAAAAAACTTACATTTCAAACGACTTCTTTTTTGTGTGTCTGAATTTTTCACAAGCTTTATTTATATGTTATGTTCTATGTTTTACTAGCAAAAATATTTCATATATTGTTTTCAAATCGTGACATATTTTTTTTGTGGTCTATTCTATGTTTGTTCGGAATGAGACCACGTGATGCAGAGTAAAGTTACAGGCCTTATGAGACTTGCTATCGAAAGTCTCAAAGTCACAGTATTATTAGTATTTGCGGGAATGAAAGGTAATCGGTTTCTTCTAAGTAAGCGTGCTTCATCATAGACTGCATCTTCGTTTAAAATAAGACGAGATGACAGTCAAACTCAAGCAAATAAAGAAAAAAAAAACAAAAGAAATTAAAAAATATGTTTACCGTTATTATTTCGTGAAAGGAGCTCCTGATATTGCGGTGCAGTTGCATGCCCCGTGTTCACGGGCAGACAAAAAAAACATTCGAAAAATGCCACTTTATTTTTCACTATATTCAATCAGTGTTGAAAGCGAAAACAATGGTATATTTAAGATTATCCCATACCTTTTCAGGTATTACCAGCTCAAACCATATCAGTCATATACCAACTCGGTCCACATTACATCGGCACTTTACAAGCTCCACTTCCACCTGGCCAAAGCCAAGATCCACACACGCCTTTAGTCGCCGAAGAGAAGGTCGTATTTGGCATCAACGCAAGAGCCATGTCCCAACTAACACTGGCCAAGATACGTAAAGTGTACAGCAAGAATGACAATAAAGCTATAGCGAAGCAGTTGGGGATGTCTTCGCATGAAAATGCAACGCCTATCAGGATATTGCACAATTCTGCAGGACATTTGATGGGGCCGGCGAGGTGTTTGGGCGGGACTGTGGTGGGGTATCTAGGCGTCAGAGTGTTCTGTTCAAAGCCCGCTGCTATCATGGTAAGTTTGTAAATCGATTTATATAGGTTCACAACTTAATTCCACCTGTGTCTTTTTATTACCCGACAGCCAGACATACGCGTCCAAAGCGTCACCCGTACATGGTGGATATTCTCCACGTACGCAAAAGCGCATTGAATCCACATTTTTTATTCGCACAGCGAGGTTGTGGAACTCTCTGCCGAAGTCCGCGTTTCCCGAAAAGTACAACTTGAGTGTCTTTAAATCCAGAGTTAACAGGTTCCTTCTAGGTAAGCTTGCTCCATCCTAGACCAGATCGTTGCTTAACATCAGACAGGATGTGGTCAAACGCAAAAATATTATCAATAATAAAAAAAAAATGCGTTGTTCCAAAATATGCCATTTCATATGTGGTACCTATATCATTGGTTTGAGATTTAAAATATCTGACTATGGCAGATGACGATTGAAGACGTTAAATTTGTTGTCATGATGTGTCAATTTATTGTTACACGCATATGCACACATTGTTGCGCATGCGTTGAAGTACCTTCACAGTTCTGTTAACCTAGCAGTTCTTCTTTTGTTTGTCTGGGATCATTCTGTCAAAATTCTACCTACTTGATTTATTTTATCACTTCACATTTTCAGTGTTGTTAGCCATTCTATATGTAATTTCAGATTGATACAGTTGGTGGGTGTTCGGTCCTTCTCGGGCTTATCGCTATGGCTCAAGACGTGGAATGTCTGTACGCGGGCGTCAAAGCGCTCGTTTGCGTCGTGCGCTCCAACAAAGCCGCTCAAGCCGAGATGGACAGACGGAAAGGATACCAAACACTCGCCATGCTATTAAAACGAAAGAAACAACTCCTGAACTCGCACATTCTACACTTGATTTTCGGATTGGTCGGAACTGTCGACAGTCAGAAGGAAACCTCTTCGATACCAAACTTGACCGCATTTCAAGTGAGTTGGACGCTCCAATGCTTTGAAGTTCGTATTTTCGTATATTTATCTATCAACCTCATATTTACCTTTACAGCAGGAAGAAAGTAGACCTAAATTCTTATCCAAAATCTATTTTTCAGGATCTAATATGCGAATTGGAAGTATGGCTCGGCGCACCAGGTGGCCTTATAAAATCTCTATTAGAACATTTACTAGAACTGGCAACAGAAACAGCGCACAGGACGCACAATTTACGCACTATGAGGGAATTGCAACTAGTATCTAAACTGCTGTACATAATAAACGACGTCAAGGTCGTAAGCACAAAGAACGTGTTGATACAGTTACTGGCAGCGTTGTTGGGCGGTCAGCCACGACCGAGCGACTTGCTGTGCTTGGGACAATTCATGGCGTATACACTACCCTTGCCGACGCAGACCGAAAGAGGAGTTAACCCTAAAGAAAGCGATAGTGAGAAGGAAAGCGAGGGCGAGCAAATCATACTACGTAATAAGTGCTTCAACGTCTTACATGGGCTACTTTTTACGCAGAGGAACTTGGTGAATGGAATAGTCTGTGAGGAGATATCGAGGGTGTTAGGCATGGATTGGTTGCTGATATTTATGCAAGAGAATGTACATCATACGACGGTTTTGTGGGCGATGAGGATTCTAGTCATTCTTTGTTCTGGGCAAGGACAACAATCTGCTATTATGCAAAGGTAACTTTTATAAACTGTCGACTATCTGGAATATCTAGTAAGAGGTACGACTAGACCCAGTCTAGTTAACCTGAGATGCGCGAGTTGTCGAGGCAGTTTATTAATATCTGCTTTCATGATTATTTGCTTCTCTAAAATAACAGCCTGGGTGCGAATTTTACAGAACTGTACCTCTGGGTACATATCTAGGTATTGGCCTTGAAAACCTTGATGGGGTTAACTTTGAAATTCAGTCGAAAATAAGTTTAAACACCATTTATATCTTTTTTTACACACATCGCTCGAAGAACTGACAACCGATGGGGAAAAAAGATTCTTGAGTGGCGACCGCGAACCGGAACACGCAGCGTAGGCGCGGCATCTCACTATATATATATATATTAGGTCTTTACCTATGAAATTGCCGTTTTGTATGGAAGAAGTGAAAGTACTTATTTTTTTTAACTTTTTTATTTCTGTTATTCAAAGTAATCACCCATGCAATCGACGCATTTTTGCCAACGAATTGGCAGTTTATTGATGCCCTTCTTGTAAAAATTAGCTGGACGGGGAGGCAACAAACTCTTCAAAGGCATTTTGTACTGCCTCTTGTGGGAATTGAATTTTTTACCCACTAAAAAGTTGTCTAAATTTTGGAAAAAGTAATAGTCGGTAGATGCAAGGTCTGGTGAGTATGGCGGATGAGGGAGAGCTTCCAACCCCAGCTCTTGCAGCTTGGAGACTGTCTGTAGCTGCAGCGCGAGGCAGGTCTCAACGCGTACGTTGCGCTGGCGATCGTTAAGTTCGTGGGGCACCCATCTATCAAGTTTTTTTACCTTGCCTATTTGTCGCAAATGGATCAAAATTGTTTTGATGCTAACATCAAAAGCTGCTGCTAGCTCAGCTGTAGATTGAGTTTCGTCAGCTTCCACAATCGCCTTTAATTCATCATTGTTGACCAAAGTCTCCGGACGACCAGGAGCTTCATTTTTCAAGTCAACATTTCCAAAACGGAACCGGGAAAACCAATAACGGGTTGTGCGTTCGTTTGTACAGTTCTCTCCGTAAACGTTTTTGATGTTACGTGCCGTTTATGTCGCGTTGGTTCCACGACGGAACTCATATTACATAATTACACGAATTTTTAAAGTATCCATTATGACGAAAAATGTTCAAATGTAATGAAAATACAACGCTAATCAATAAACAAAAGACTGAGTTTGTAAAAATAATGTCATGTTTTTAAGACAAAATTAATTTGATATCAGAATACAAAGCTATTCCAAACTTTTTTTCTATTTGAAATTACCAGTACTGAAGAACGGCAATTTCATAGGAAAAGACCTATTATATAGGTGGACCGACGACATTGTAAAAGTCGCGGGCAACCAGTGGATGCACATGGCAGGTTGTCGTACAGAGTGGCGGTCTAAGGGGGAGGCCTTCGTTCAGCAGTGGAAGGCTACGGGCTGATGATGATGATGATATATATATATTTTTAATCTTAACTATTTGAATTTTTGTCTAGTCTAATAACTAACTAAATAAATAGTATTATGAGTTCAGAGTTTATATTCGAGGATAAAAATAGAATTGCTCCTTTTCGTTCTTATTAAATTTGATTTACAATTTATAAGAGTCAACATTCTAATTGTCAAAGAAATTGATGATACGAATTATGTTTTAGATTTCGCGAAGGCGTGGGTAATGGCGGCTGGCTCCGACACACAGAAATGGTTGCGTCTCAGCAGCAAGCGGGCGTAGTGATCACTGCCGCGGTGCATTCCCACTCACATCTACATATGACCATACTACACACATCTGGGTTCACTTTACTGGCGTGGTAAGTTTAACAATCATAGTTAGAGAGATGACGGTAGATAAATCAAAAATACATTAATATTTTCCCTATTGACTTGTGTTTGAATGTTGAAATACTGCACTCCTTGTCTGAAATAATGTTGACAAGCTTCTGAGACCATTGGCTCACGTTCTCAACTGAAATCCATTCTAAGCTTTTGATTTTGAGTTTGAGTAATCTGGTGTGCAAGCGAGCACTACTACAATGTTTCCATAATTATCAACCGCAGTCGTA
The DNA here is from genome assembly GCA_905404285.2 of Erannis defoliaria. Lineage (NCBI taxonomy): Eukaryota > Metazoa > Arthropoda > Insecta > Lepidoptera > Geometridae > Erannis > Erannis defoliaria. Next base: position 9,667,426 of record FR990073.1, on the reverse strand, counting down.
TTTTGCGAGTACTAGCCTGGACACTAGAGATATTTGTAGGTACTCAGCTCACAGATTTGCCGCAAAGCCGAAAAGCCGCTTGGCCAAAGTTGATTCTACCTTACAGTTACAAGACGTGCTGTAGCTCAATCGTAAATTCCTTTTAGGCTGGTGTTATCCCACCTACAAATACCAGAGCTGTACTACCTTCTATTCGGACTGACACTCGGCCAGCCAATGAGGAACCTCGGTCCAGACAGGGCCGTATCAGTGGAGCGAGTGTGGGGCGCAGCTTGGGGTTCATCCGCCCCTTCTCGACAGCCTTCTGCTGCTGTCGCCGCCAGGATAACTCTGTGTCCAGAGGCGGTTGTGATACTCCTGGGGACGGTGCGATCGTTGATCCACACCGACAAGGAAACGCTCCCGGATTGGCTCGTTGACCACCCTGTGGCTATTATACAGGTAAATATTGTAACGTCCCAATAATTATAATATTTCGTTATTTTCTTCGTTATTTGATTTGGTTTTTGACATCCAGTGAAACTACAATACGCGCATTATTAGTTGGCTGGACTAAAAATAGCACAAGTGCGTCGCAGTGAATATTTTGTAATTTTTTGTAACAACAGCGACAGCTGGTAGTCTGCTATTTCGTATTGATATATCGAACAAAGAATCCAATACAGTAAACCGAAACTATAAGGTTCACTTTTGCTGTAACATTATGTTTTATTGCTATAATATTATTTTGTATTTATAAGCTATATATTTTAGGTACTGTTCTCACTGTACAACACGCTGCCAGATTTCGTCCCAATCATGATGACGGCCGAAGTGTTGACTGCACTTGCGTCGACGCTCTTCCCTCCAAACTCCTCAGATGATATTAACATGCGTAAGTCAATTTCTACAAAAAAGGCGCAGAACTAACTACTTTCTAAAGGTCTTTTAAAAATCTTGAGTTATGATGAGGTTTATGATGTAAAAAGGTGCTTTTTGACTCCCTAAAGGTACACTGACGTGCATCACGGCAAATCGCGCGCGGCTGGCGTGCGCGACCCATGCAGCAATACTCGCACTATGAAAATGTATGGCGACACTATCGAGGTCTGCAACAGGCGCGCGCGGCGGACGACTGAAGCGGCGCCATACAATTTCAATAGTTTCACGATAGTGTACCTTAACAGTCTATCAAGTTCACCAATGCCACCAGATTTTGATCACTTAACCACCTATGGATATTGTCTTAAAACATTTTTTTTTACGCTTAACTAAAAAAAAAACTCATCAAACAGCAATATGCGAAAGCGGCGAGAGCTCAGGGGCTTCAACGCCGGGTTCCGAAAAGGAAATAGTGATAGCGAGCACGACGCAGAGCGCAGCCCTTACCCAGCATCCCGCCAGGCAAGCCGTCATGGACTTCCTGAAGGTTGTGGTCTTAGACTCACTACCTTTGAACGTAACGGGGAAAACCGCACCGGTAAGTCAGCGCATACTATGTATAAAATACTGAGTTATTTGAAAATATCAATACCATAATCTCGTCCTATTGATGCCTCGAACTGCTTTTTCACGCGTTCGAAACAATAGGGTATTTGACTACTATTGGGAAATTGTTTTAAACCATTTCTTAATATATTTAATGCACACCACATCAATATTTCCTTGAGATCTGTCGTATTTTCGGCAAAAGTCGATGTGAAAGTTTGAATGAGAAAAAACGCGCCATAACGCGATTGGGATCACGGGAAGTATCTGACATCACACCAAAGTAAACAAGCGAAAGAAAGTGATCAAGCCATAGATCTAGTAAAAGAAGGGGTTTATGTATGAAATATCTGTGGTAAATCACTTGAAAATAGCTTTATTTCACTGTAACCGTGATGAAAATGCACGTTATATCTCGTTGTTTACTTCGGTGTGACGTCACAAAAGTTGCCACCAATCACAGTGTTTCGCATCATAAATTGATATGCTTTTTTACGCTGCAATTTGTTAGGATTATATCACTTTGTAGCATATTTTCAATAGAGTCAAATAGTCTATACTGAGTGAACATTACGCGTTCATGCGTGATTGAAAACAAAGCAACGCTAAAGTCTAGAGCATTATGAGGGATCCTATGGTTGTTTTAGTAGTAAAGTAAGTAAGTAAGTAAGTTCGTATAGGCTGAGTGGCCAGCCCTAGTATCAGAGTTAATGTGCCGCCCGAAGGCCTCTGACATGGCTGACGGTTATTGTTATAGAAACTAGAACAAACAACCGGGACCAACAATTTAACGTGTCATCCGACCCACGGTGTTTTAGTAGTTGATGCAACCTATTATTCTTTTTAGATAGACTTTTGGAACAATGCTAGACGTTGAGCATGTCGATTTTCCTGTAATAACAAATAATAGTATGCTAGATGTTGTCGTTAATTCTCTCGTTTTGATGATTTGCTGGCTGATTTTATTTTTAATAGCTAAATACACTGTGTGACCTGCATTATTAGTTTGCTGCATTTCACTTATGTTCATATGTTATCCCACTTTTGTTAGGATGGTCATATAAAAATTTACATAACAAATCTAAAGATTTTATTAAGAAATCTGACGTTGTTTTGACTGCGTCCTGCTTATGCTGCGTTCCGTAATGCGCTAAAAGTGATAATATCGCGAATCCGACCAAATTTAATAGTCACAAAATATAAGGGCTTTGATTTGGTTGAGTAATACTTCTGACTTTGGTCGGATTCGCGATATTATCACTTTTAGCGCATTACGGAACGCAGCATTAGTCAGCTGCACGCGCGTCGGGCTCTGTTTTCACTCTTTGAAAAAGGTCACCGGTTGTGATCGGAACTATAGTCAGAGTATACGATTTATTTAAACGTGAGTATTCCCGTATAAATAAAACAAAAATCTAAAGATATTTCCTAATAAATCTGACAACATTATTTTTTTAGAAATAAACAAACTGTTACATTTTGCTTTGTCTCGTTTACATTCTTGACACTTTTCGTTCGAGTGAAGGTGACTAAGCATTACATGGCATGGATTATATTATCGAAGCAATGGTAACTTTCTACAGTATAGGGAAGCGGCGAGATTGTTTACTAATAGACTTGAACTATATTGACATGACGTCACACAATAGTCTATTTTGCGCACTTCATGCCGCCAGGCTCCTAGCACCATCTGTGACATTATCTCTTTTGGTTAAAATCTCGCCGCTTCGCCCCTCACCCCCTTATCAAACGTTAATCCGTGTTTTATCTTTATCCTCCGCGTTACAACTGTGCCAGTTATTCAATCGCCAAGCAGTAGTGCGCAAACATTACCGTGTTCCGGTTTGAAGGGCAATGGTACCAGAGAAATGAGATTTGACTAACATCTCAGGGTAACGAGCGCAATGCAGTTTTAACTTTTTAATTATGTGCATACCTGAATCCTGATACCTTAACCTGAAATAACGTCTCGCAAAGAATAAAATAAAAAACACATTTGAAAGAGAGGATAAGGCAAAATACGTATTGACCATAGGCTAGATGACTGGTTTTTTTTTATTGTCCTATTTAAATGTGGCCCATAAATATAGCTGATTAATGAAAGAACATTAAAATCTGATCAAAAATAAGCAACTTATAAGCATTTTAATATCATGCTAGACAGAGAGGCAAAACAGCAAATCGTGACGTCACTTCTCAGGACGCCATATAAATTCTATTCTGACAAGTAAGGCGTGACGTAATTTTTTGTTTTGTGGGAAAGGGACAGAGTTGTCTCTAACAAAAACTTTAAACGCTCATATATCAGATCATTATTAACCGATTTAAATAATGTTTTCAATTACCATACTATATTTACTTAAATTCTTCATCAAAGCTATTGGTTTCAACGATTTAAACATCAGTCATCTAGCCTATTGTGAGGCCAAGTTTATTAATATGGGGGTCAAAAAGTAAGCGCAGGTATTAATCGGACTAACACAGCCTAGCTTACGTTTTCTAGAGCTCGGATACAGCCGACTCAGTGCCGCCGTCAATGTTCTGTACGCCATGTACTCCCTGTTCTACGCCGAGATCGTACTTTTATTGCGTAAATATGGCGTTTATTATTTTACTGGTTTACTATCTAACATGTGCTAACGCTTCTTTAACACACTAACGTGTATTTAATTCAAAATAAAGTACGGGGCTGAATCACACTTGTAGGAACACATACACAGCGGAATATTCATAATGGGCTCTTTTTAAACCTTAGCTAGCTGCGCGGTGGAACTGTTTCAAGATGGTCTTCACTATGGATTCATTAGTATGTCATATGTAATATTATTAATTTACGGGCTCACCGTAAATTCAGCTCGAAGGACCATTAAGCAAATTCAGTATATGCTTAAGTCTACATAAGTTGATTGTTCAGCCGACTCTGATTACTGTTGTTAACGCGGTTAACGTGGCCTGTAATATGTGGTGACAAGTAAATGAAAACTGGTTTTAGTGAAACCGCTCTAGCGTTTGCTTTGTTACCATAACTTATTTGACATACATATTGAGAAGAAGTTTTAAGGGAAATTTATTGGTTTAATAAAGCAAACATTATTAGTAAAATTGCTTTCTAATGCTAATTAAAATACTTTTAAGTATTGATAATAAACATTATGTACGCAATCAACAAGGAAGTGCGTAAAAGCGTTATGATAAAGTAGTTACTTGCATACTTCCTGCACGCTTTTCTGATAACACATGCAAACAGTAAACAGCATGGTGCTATTACGCAATAGCTCGCAATTCACGCCAACGCATTGAGATATGGGTTAAATTGCATAATGACGACCACGCACGATGCTTCCTATCCTAGATATCCCTAGGCCATTCACAATAGGCTGTTGCTTCGTATAGCGTTTAGACTTCGGAACATTTTGACTAGCTAACAGTATTTGCTCGGATGATTTCACGCCGCAGTATAGAATAAGATTCGGTTATCGATGCTTGTGTGTGTTAAAAGGAAGATACATAATCGTTTTAAAATTTAATTTATTGATATGTTTTTAGAGGTGTCAAAAGGTGCAAATAGCATTATAAATGTTAGCTTATAAAGCCATTGTCGTAGTTCGTAAACACCGCATGACGTGAGCACCCGTTTTAAGCACCAAGCATGCTATGTTATGTACCTACAAGCAAAGGTGATCATTTAGTGTACATGATACTTTATTGCAATAACATTCAGTGTCATATTTTAGGTGATTGACTTAGTACTCGATGCGTCGCCCCCGAACTCGACGAGTCAACAACAGATTGAATATCAAACGGAAGTGCTAACGACACTGATGGAGAATCTACTCAATACAGAGCTATTCGGCACCGAGTCGAATATTTCTAATGTGTGCTATTTGGCTGCGAGACTGGTTGATAAGCTGTGGCAAGGCCAGCTGTCGAGAGATCCTCATGAGGTGAGTCTAGTGCTTGACACTTGGTGTATACTGTATATAGCAACTTACTCGGAAAGTCTTTAAACTAAGTGACGAGTTCTGGCAAGAACGAAAACTTGTGTTTTTCCAGGGGTTATGTTAAAAAATTGTGGCGTTTTATTCATAAAGTGCCGAATTATCTGCACGGGCAAGTGATATCCTAGCTGATATATAACTCCCTAGAAGCTTCGTGTAAAGTGGGCACTACTTTACTAGGGCATGACTTGGACTTGGCCACGTCTTTGTGTGACTTTACTGTGACTAAGACTTATTTGACCTAATGTCATTAAACACTTGAAAGTATTCAAATACTTGCCACTGGCAGAATGCACAAAGTCCGTTGTCACACCCAAGAATAATGTAAGTGGTTTTATTTATCGTATAAAGTACAGCAGGTTTTCAAACGTTACAGGTGTTCGACTTTATAGTAAAACTCGTCACACAAGCCAAAAAGAAACCCTCGGTGATATCGCTAGAAGGTCTCCACCATTGCTTGAACAGGACGATTCTGTTCCTGCTATCTCGGTCCACAGACTCCATCGCTGATCAAATGTCCGTTTTGGAAGCTTTACATAAACTGACGACGAATCGGTAAGTTTAAGTACCTGCTACTGACATTAGCATTTTCCGGGACACAATGGTGTCGATTCTGTTGCACCGCTAACTAAACTAAACTTAATTTGACAGGAAGAAATCTGTTGACATCCTTTTCTGACATATTGAAATGAAATGAGACGCGTATAATAGGGTAAATGACTGATGTTTATATCGTTGAAATCAATAGCTTTGATGAAGAATTTAAGTAAATATAGTATGTTCATTGAAAAAAATATTTAAATCGGTTAAATATGTTCTGATATATGAGCGTTTAAAGTTTTTGTTAGAGACAACTCTGACCCTTTCCCACAAAACAAAAAATTACGTCACGCCTTACTTGTCAGAATATAATTTATATCACGTACAGAGAAGTGACGTCACGATTTGCTGTTTCGCCTCTCTGTCTAGCATGATATTAAAATGCATATAAGTTGTTTATTTTTGATCAGATTTTCATTTTGTTTTCGTTAATCAGCTCTATTTATGGCCCACATTTTTATAGGACAATAAAAAAAACCAGTCATATAGCCTATTCTAATCCTGTCAGATAAGTTTAGTTTAGTGAGCGGTGCAACAGAATCGACACCATTGTTTATTAAATACATCCTAGTAATGCGCACTATTTTCTTGTCAGAAGATACGTACCATTCAGCCGCGTCGAGTAAAAATAACATATCTACAGGCTGAGAATAGAATAGCATTTATAATGTCCATCATCATCAGCCTTGTATACCCACTACTGCAGTCTTAGCATGCGCCGGGGACAAATTGTCGCGCATAAAAGTGACAAAAGTAGAATATGGATACATTCGTCTCGTTAACACGGGATAACTAAAAGTGGATAGAATCCGGGACGAGGATATTCGCCAAAGAACCAAAGTTACCGACATAGCTCGCAAGGTTTGCAAGTTGAAGTGGCAATGGGCAGGCCACGTCGCTCGAAGAACTGACAACCGATGGGGAAGAAAAGTTCTTGAGTGGCGACCGCGAACCGGAAGACGCAGCGTTGGCGCGGCCTCCCAACTAGGTGGACCGACGACATTGTAAAAGTCGCGGGCAACCGGTGGATGCAAATGGCAGGTTGTCACACAATGTGGCGGGCTAAGGGAGAGGCCTTCGTTCAGCAGTGGACGTCACCGGGCTGATGATGATGATGAAGTGAAAGTGGATAAGATTTTATTACGGCTCGCAACTATTGCAGGTTACTAATATTTGGCGCCGGTAACCATGAGTTGGAATTCATCGGCTGCCTCATGTACTGCTTGTTGCAACTGAGCGCCAACATGAAGATTGCGCTGGACTCGCATATGCGGACCACATGGCATGTCAACCCGAGCGGTGATCTCGAGTCGAGAGACGATAAACTTACAACACATCAAGGTATGTGCCGCTATCCAACGTATCTCTATCTCTATCCTGTCTATCTGTCTCCTCTATCTACCTCCGCTGTAGTACTATGTCGAAAAGAGGTAATTCTACTCACTGTGAACAACTTTTACTACGAGACCGACCCTGAAATGGCGAAAATGAGGATTCGTATTCGTATTGGTATACAGACAATACAGGGGGTTACGCGGAACGTTATTACTAAGTCGAAAGAAGGTCTTTGTACTCACCATTGTGAACAACTTAGTACGGGACCGACCTCGAAATGGCGAAAAAAAACAACTGTTCCATAGAAGGCTTCCACTAGAGCCTAGTTCTATGTTAGAATACCGGAAGAAAAATGGATCGTTTCATAGCGATGAGTGTATCTATAAATTTGGCGGGGGTGCATAACAACATCGTATATATCACACTAATATTATAAATGCGAAAGTATGTCCGTATGTTTCTTACCTCTTCACGCCGCGTAGAATGCCATAAAATGTAGAAGCTACTTGTTATCATCATCATTGTCAGCGTTTTTCGTCAACACGCGGGTGAAACTGCGGGCGCAACTAGTAATACTTAAATTCACAAGTATTACTAAGCTTTCCCCTTCTGTTGACATCGTGGTGGTGCAGATATAGAAGATACATTGATAATCCCGCTTTCCCCTTCTATGGTTTATCTCTGCTTTATGGCTGAACTCACTGAAGATAGAAGCGAATAGAACGGAAATGTGACGGGCTGCGCTAGCCGGCATTAAGTGTAAATGCGCTTAATGAGTTCTAACAATAGACATGTTTTTAAACTGAGAATACTCAAAAAGACAATTTGAATAGACGCGTAGGAAACCAAACCATATTGCATCGTAATTATATCAATTTTAATCTATTGCGAAATGCAAATGAAATGATTGGCATTTTTTGTCGTAGTTTCTATACAATTATGTGTGAAACTGGCGACAGCGGTGTCCCATACAAATGCTTTACAATATTGTTTTGACAGCCGTTCTACCTAAGAAGTAGGGCTTTCGATTTTCTGTGGTTGAACTCAAACGCTTTCAGGTCAAGGTTGCCTGAAATACATCGCGTTTAACCATAAAACCACCACGTGGACAATTTATTTAGCAATTTTTTTCCAGGTCGTAACCTAATGGCAGGCGCGGCGCGTCGTGTCTGGGAAGAGCTGTACGCCTGCAAGAAGCCTGCCATAGAAGAAGTATTCAAAATGACGCTAGTTGCTCCCGTGGGGAACGCCCGCGCACCAGACCTTACTGTCGTTAGAGAACAACTCAACGAAAGCGCACATAAGCTGTGGATTACCTATATTGACACTGAAAGAAAGGTATACTTTTTATAGGTTTTGTTCCTTAGTACCTTGGACTCCGGGCTCCGTGCCTCTTGTCAAAAGTTAACTTAAAAAATTTAAAAAAAGAGATTTAAGTTAGGACCCTACTTAAAAGCGCCGCTTAAAGTGAATGACGGTAATTAGTGCTGTGCACTTTACTTTTGTATTGTGTAGAAATTAAATGACGTTTTTTAACTTGAGCAGCGTTCCTTATTAAGACTATTAGTGCCTAATGCATGTAAGTAAAAAAAAATATCAGCATAAAAGAGATGTCAAAGTTTTTTTTATGATAAATCACAGGTCAACTGGTGGTAAGAGTGGTCTAAGATGAAGCACGCTAGCACATGAGCCGCGCGACAATTCAACTATAGTCTGTCCAACCTCTTGTCATTGTGTCCCGGTCTTATAAGTTATAGCGGCGAAGCAGCATTAAAATAACATTGAAATTTTAATTCTATTTGTTACTTATAGCAATTCTGCTTGGTTCATAGTAAGAGATAAAGAGTAGAACAGCAGAATAGAGAGTTTTGATCACTGAAGAGAGAAGTGAATAGAACGGAAATGTGACGGGCCGCGTTAGCCGGCATTAAGTGTAAATGCGCTTAATGAGTTCTAACAATATACATGTTTTTAAACTGAGAATACACAAAAAGACAATGTAAATAGACGCGTATGAAACCAAACCACATTGCATCGTAATTAAATCAATTTTAATCTGTTGCATAATGGTATTTCGAGCGTTTTACTTCAAATGGCGGATCAATGATTGTAATTTTTTCGTCGTACTGACTATGCAATTATATGTGAAACTGGCGACAGCGGTTTTCCATACTAATTGCTTTACAACATTGTTTTGACAGCCGTTCTACCTAAGAAGTAGAGCTTTCGCTTTTCTGTGGTTTTGAGTCGCAGAGTTTCGGATAGGGCAGCTGCATTCAGGGAGGAAATAATTATTACGTTGCTGTAACTTTACAAAGTTCCGATTTTATCATGCACTTTGATATGTACAAAATCTATAGTTTGGGTCGATCTTGTCTTGAAGTATTGGTCCCATACATTAAGAATCTTATTTTCAGGCCGTGTATCGTGTACCGTGGGAGCTCCACAATCAAATCCAATCCAAAATACAGAAGGTAACGGGTGGACTGACGCGCCTCGCCTCCCGGACCAAAGTGAAGAAAGAAGACTCGGCCAAACTGCGGCCCAACCCACCGCGGGACCACGCACTGGCCTATATACAAGACCACGTACAGTTAGTTAGGTTAGTTTGATAGTAAAAGTGTTAAGTTTGTGTTTCAATAGATGGCGCTCGGAATAGTCGATTCTATATCTTACCCATTAACGTTATACTCGAATTGTATAGTACTTAAATATTCGCTTACCACGTCACGTCAATATAACGATGATCAGTATTCAGTACGGGGAGTCCCGCTCACCTCAGCTAGTTCTCTTAAGTATAAGACTCAATAAATATTATGTGATATTTTCGGAATGCTTGCAATGCTTGTGTACCGCGAGCACGGCATCACGTGAGTTAATTTCCCACTTCAATTTCGAGGTGTTATTAGTAATCTCGACTACACAGCCACTTAACACCAGGTGAGCTGAGGCCAAACACCTAGTCTGTCGATCTTAAAAAACATTTTGACGTAGTATCTGAAGCTGTATAACTTATAATCGATAAGTCAATAATCTTCCACTAAAATGTCTGATTTAACTGCTTACCCTTATTAAAGCTGCCTGAACTTAACTTGATTTCTCTTATTCATGGTTACCTGGAAGAGATCGCTGTTAGCGATAAGGCCGCCACTTGTTCCTAACGTTCTTGTTGGTATTATTGTTTTTTTTATTTCTGGTGTGCACAATAACGAGTTTCTATCTATCTATTACAGACAGTCTTGGTGTGCAGCCTTAGCCAGTAGTGCCAACACAAGTGCACACACCACTCGCTACGTACAAGCGGAGTGGGCGAGCGCCTGGCGGGAACTGACCAGAGAGCGCGCGCTCTGGGGGCCCCCCACTCCCTCCCCTCTGGATAAATGGGCATTGGACAGTACGGAAGGCCCCTGCAGAATGAGGAAGATGTTGAGGCGGAACTACCTATTCTATTTACATTACCCCTACCGGCCTGAGTTGGATAACCCTGATAATGTAAGTAGCAAGTAGGCTAACACTCCATTAAAAAGAAGTGGAGTAAGTAAGGAATAGAAAAAGCTTATGAATACACAAATACAAAATTTCATAATATCCTATAAGACAAGCTCCTGTAAAACTTTGCCATTGGTACTTGGTATTGCCATTGGTAATAATGTAAAAGCAAAATTGGTAAAATCAAGTCACCCTTATTTAGACTAAACACGTATGCTACCATAAATTCATTGTGGGGATCAAAATTATATGTCACTAGTTGTTTTTTGCTGAACTTTAGCAGCGTTTCTTTTCATCCACGTTAGTTTCATCAAGTAAGAACTGTCACTACAAGGTCATTATTACGTCAAATATACCTGTTACTCAATTTGCAGAAACAATTAAAATATAAGGTGGCCCAAAGTCTGGACAGCAAGGAATACTACCGAGTGTACCAACAGTGGCGCACCGCCGGGAACAACCTCGGCGAGACGGACGGAGTGGAACCCTCCGACTTGGAGACTTACGAGGAGGAAGTTACCAAGTGAGTTCTGCTTGATCTAATTCCGCCATATTAATTAAATTGTACTATAGAGATCGCTTTTTGTGATAAATTGTAACACTAGTTCTAAGTTAATTTTACTGTTGTGAACATCATGACTGTTGTCATATCTTTTGGTGTGTACAGTAAAGAGTTCAATCTATCTGTCTATAGGACGGCTAGGAGTTCGAAAAAGCGATATCGTTTCGTGGTTGATATTTCGAAAACCCGACGGAAACAGTTTGATTGCACTTTATTGCGCGAATAGGTAAACTTTGGAGCAATCTAATGTTTAGCGGTTTTGGACATTTTCCCCCAGCCACTGCCAGAGTAATTGTTCCCCGATAGATAAATTTTCTACTAGACAAACGTGATTAAATCTTAGGCTTCAATAGGCTAGATTACTAGTTTTTTTTACTGTCCTATTAAAATGTGGCCCATAAATATAGTTGATTAATGAAAAGAAAATTAAAATCTGATCAAATATAAGCAACTTATAAGCATTTTAATGTCATGCTAGACAGAGAGGCGAACCAGCAAATCGTGACGTCACTTCTCTGTACGCCATATAAATTCTATTCTGACAAGTAAGGCGTGACGTCATTTTTTGTTTTCTGGGAAAGGCACAGAGTTGTCTCTAACAAAAACTTTAAACGCTCATATATCAGAACATTATTAACCGATTTAAATTATTTTTTCAATAAACATACTATATTTACTAAAATTCTTCATCAAAGCTATTGGTTTCAACGATTTAAACATCAGTCATCTACCCTATTGTTCGCAAGGCAAGATGGCGATAAAACGAAAACTTATTAACTCACAAAAAAGCAGTAAAGTTGTGATATTCGTTTAACCCGTCTAAAACTGCATCCAGAACCACCGGAGGACGGGCAGCAGCGTCCTCTAGGTTAACGGTGGCGAGCATTCTGCGATCCCCAAGCCGCTGTCAAGCGCGGGGATTATGGCAATCCCCCTATTAAGAGGAAGGCTTTCGCCCAGCAGCCTTCTTTCTGATGGTGTTGATGTTGAAATATACCCGTGGTAAACAGATGGTAAACGATGAATTTGAACCAGAACATCGTTTATTTAATCTTTCCAGCAACAGAGACAGTTCAATGGATGAGCGGTCGAACGAGGAGGGCTCGCCGTCAGACCTCGTCAGCAGCGGCGTCGTCAGCCGGGGCACTCACCAGTCTTCAGGAGAAGGTACTTTGAAATTACTTAAATTAAAATTATTACAAATCTAAAACGAATAGACTATAAAATGGGATAAATAGAAGGGACAGCTGATCGTTTACGTTTTTATCACACATCCGCTAAACCATAGCATCCAAATATTACTACATTATGTCGCGAATCGAGAGCGGAACAGGCACGCGAATCAGTTGAATTGTAGCAATCGGAGCAAAGGAGTCTCTATCTTATATGTGTTATTTTTATGAGTGATTGATCAAGTGTTTTTTTTAGATTTTTTTATCATTGTTCATATGAATCAAAGATAATATAATACTAGATATGGATACAGAAGTAGAAATTAAATTAGTTACCTTTTTCATTTTTTAAATCTTCTGTCTCGAACAGAAAATTATGTTTTTATTTTTGGGGCATCTATTAAAAATCAGCTTTATAATTACGTCATGGCCATTAGTTCGATACGAATATCACGTTCTTTTAACTAGTTACTTTGAGATAACCACTAGTAATATCTTAAAAATCTATGTAGTATTCAAAACCTGCTTGTTTCGTGTAGCCAATGAAGACGGCCCGGACAACGAGGATGAAGACGAGCAACAGCCCCCTCCTCCAGACAACCAGACGCTGCTACGGCTACTTGAACACCATGAAAAGGTAAGCAACATAAGAAGTCACACTTTGAACACGGTTTATTTTTCCAGTACGTATCCTGGGTCCGCCTTTATGATAGGGAAGTGTTCTAGTATATTCTTTCGCAATTATTGAGCGAGCGCAACGAAGCTCTGAAAGTCTACCGGAATCAGTTCGATCGATAACTTGCGTATCATGCATATCTTCGTAGGGTCAAATTGATCAGACACATATAAGTTCAATATGAGCAAAATTGATCTAGGTTTGTTAAAATATAGCGATCACTCATCAACCAGAAGACGTCCACTGCTGGACGAAGGCCTTCCCCGTAACATATATGTACGTATATGGGGTTGCCATAATCCCCACGCTTGGCAGGCAGCTTGGGGATCTCAGAATCCTCACCACCGTTAACCAAGAGGACGCGGCCACCCGTCCTCTGGTGGTTCTGGATGCAGTTTTAGGACATACCCAGGTCTCAAATATAGGGATACCACCCACAGCCAGCCAGCATCAGCCAGAAAACGTCTACTGCTGGACGAAGGAACTGCTCCCCTAAAAGGGGGAGGTTTTCTTTTGTTATAGGGTTCGTGTGGTTCAATTGGGATAAGAAATAACTAATAGTATTTGTGTATCATGATTGGCCTAAATCAGTTAACTGCTGGAAACTGACCATATCACATTTTGTTCATAGAAATAACAACAAACAAGCAGACGGTTCGCCTGATAGTCGATGGCGGTAACGCCGCCTATGGACATTCAGCATTTTCGATGTTTTTGATACGTTGAGAAAACTTAATGCGATAACTTGTTCCACAGATTTCGCATATGTTCCGCTGTGCTCGAATACAAGGCCTGGACACCGTGGAAGGCCTGCTCCTGTTCGGCCGTGAGCACTGCTACGTCACAGACGGCTTCACAATACTCAAGAACAGAGAAATCAGAGACCTGGACAGCTGTCCCGACGATTATGAACCGATATTGCCGAGTCAAGGGATACAGCGGAGCAATCAGAGACAATGCTCGAAATTCTTGTATGAAGACATACGGTATGTTTCTATATTATTATTATTATTTTTATAATAGTCTGCGTAAGCTGTTAGCCTGGCAGTCTGCAAAGCTGAAAGAGATTCATTTAAGTCATCATGTCCATGATTACTTTTGCTGTAGGACCAATGCTCGATTCCAAAATAGCCTTTTTATACATTTTGTCTAGATTAATATTCTTTGTCAATGGAATAGCTAATATTTTCAGTTACTTTATTTAGTTTATTTATAGCTTGGCAAAAAATAAATTAATAGGGGCGCAAAAAAAAAAACAATCTGTCGCAAATAATTCTAAATACTAGCAACTCTGACAGAACAGAAGTACTACGGCTAAAGACGATGATTGCATCAATTCTTGATTATTCACAGTTTAATCAGGGAGAAAAAAAGTTTCCGTTTCATGGATTTTTTGTCAAGCTGTATCTTGGAAGACGCAAATGAAATGTAAAGAAACTTTATTGTAAACTCCCTTCAAAATTGTATTATATTTTTTAGGGAGGTACACAAAAGGCGGTACCTATTGCAGCCGACAGCGTTAGAGGTGTTTTCCAGTGACGGCAGAAATTACTTGCTCGCTTTTCCACGGAAAGTGAGAAACAAGGTATGTCCATTATCGACCCAAAAACATATAATAAAGTCCCCATAAAACGATCAGCCTCGTAATGTTTTTTGGTAAGGGGACTTCATTTTCATCTCGAATTTAACAAATTTCTGATCTAAAATGAAACTTTTAAACTTGGTAATAGGGTAGAAGACTGATGTTTAAATCGTTGAAACCAATAGCTTTGATGAAGAATGTGAATATAGTATGTTTATTGAAAAAATAAAATTTATCAGTTAATAATGTTCTGATATATAAGCGTTTAAAGTTTTTGGTAGAACCAACTCTGTCCCTTTCCCACAAAACAAAAAATGACGTCACGCCTTACTTGTCAGAATAGAATTTATATGGCGTACAGAGAAGTGACGTCACGATTTGCTGTTTCGCCTCTCTGTCTAGCATGATATTAAAATGCTTATAAGTTGCTTATTTTTGATCAGATTTTCATTTTCTTTTCATTAATCAGCTATATTTATGGGCCACATTTTAATAGGACAATTTAAAAAAACCAGTCATCTAACCTATTTTAAAAGTTTTTAGGGCCGAAACGTCGACGTAAAAAAAAAATGTTTTGTGCGCGATTAAATACCGGTAATAAACATAATTATAGGGTCTAAAAGCAGTTTTGATGCGTAGATCACCACCCTTAACGCTTCACCCGCATTATTATCAAACTGTTATTGTCTCAATTCAACGTTGCTATTATTACACTTTTATACATTTCTTTCTATAGTTAATGTTACTGAATCCACCAGGTGTACAGCCGGTTCACGGCGCTGGCGACGGGCATGGCGGACAGCGCGGCGGGCTCCGTGGCGGGACAGAAGCGCGGCGTGGCGGTGGAACAACCGGGCGGGCTGCTCGCCACGCTCATCGGCGACACCTCGGTCACGCAGCGGTGGCTGGTATGAAACTATTTACTAAAAAAAAAAAAAATTGGGGCATTTTCTACACACAGCGCCATCTAGCCCCATACTAAGCAAAGCTTGTATTATGGTAACCAGATAGCTGATAGAATACTTATATACATACTACACCCAAACACAGAACAGACATCTATGTTCGTCACATAAATGTTTGCCCTGGGTGGGTATCGAACCCACGCCCCACAGCTCTGAAGGCAGACATGCTACCAACTGAGCTATATGGCTGTTATTACTTCCTATTACTCGAAGTACAACTGTGAGCTCAGAAATAAAGTAGAACAGTCGACGTTGATCGACAGTTGCTGACGTATAGTATAATAATAGATCGATCGATGGTAGAATGTGTAACAGGCGATTTAGATCAATAGCATGGATCGATTGGTGGGGTAACACCCTAAGGTTACCTGAGCGATAAGGCCGCCGCACAGGAAACTATTCCTGTGTGCGTAGTTTCTGTAAAGAGTTCATAAAAAAAGTCGTTTACAAATAAATATCTTTCAAAATTTATCGCACACGGCAGTAAGACAAATTCTAAGCTCATAACTATTTGAGACAGAAACCATTACATTACATTGCATTAGTCAACCTAAGCTATTTATCTCACCGTATATCACTATTTATGTCACTATCATCAATTTGTTCCAGAGAGGTGAAATATCCAACTTCCAATACCTGATGCACCTGAACACGCTCGCGGGTCGCTCGTACAACGATCTGATGCAGTACCCCGTGTTCCCCTGGATCCTGGCGGACTACGACTCGCTGGAGTTAGACCTAACTGACCCGGCCACCTTCAGGGACCTCACCAAACCTATGGGCGCTCAGAGTCCGGACAGATTGGAACAGTTTAGGAAAAGATATAAGGTTAGTCGTAGAAGGGAAATACAATCCGTAGGATTCCTATAATCAAGGAGCATTATGTAATTTCTGATTGACTTCAAGAAGAAACCTTTCTGAAACAGTGTTACGAGTGGGCACACACTATATTATAGTATAAACTAGTCAAATCTGTATTATTTTTCTCGACACTGATATTATAAAAAGGTATAATATTTGGATGTAAGATGTATGATCTCAGGAACGAAAGATGCAATAAAAAAATCTTTCTTCGATATGTAATTATATTATTCCTGAGCTATGCAGGTCATAGTTTACACGAATCGGGCCAAACCGCGGGCTAAAATGATAAAGCGAATGGTATTTCTTATAGAAATGGTAATAAAAGCTCATCAAGCCACTCTAGAGCTAAATATCTCCGGCTCTAGCTAGTATATCTGTGACCTTACATTACACTGCTGTACAGATCAACAAACTGAATAGTTACTATAAATTTTACCAGAAAAATTACTGCTCATGAAGACATTTAATATCTCGGAGTAACGAGCGCAGTGCAGTGCTGATTACAATCCCAAGTTCACAATTCTGGCACTGATAAGGGCAGGCTTGATGCTTACCACCAGGCGAATATCTTGCGGGTCTCGTCACGCCGTTCATAAAAAAAAAGTTTCGATACATTTTCTGTGAAAATATAATACATGACGGAGGAGGAGGAGGGTCCTTTCGCCACCTCATCATCAGCACTCGTCGTTGATCCTCTTAGCAGTGGGCGTAGTCGGTGGGTAGTGTCGGATGAAGAAAACAAGCTCGTACAATCAATCAAATTATAATCTTCACAGAAGTTAACAGTACAGTAATCAGGTAGGCACAAATCAGTTGTAGGTAGGTACGTATCACAGAACGCGCGATGGTTCAGTCCACCGCACGCGCCGCTCGCCAATGGGAAAGTGAAGTCACCGATCGACGGCGCGCACGTCACCGACTCCATCGAGTGCCACCAGGTGGCGCTGGCGTCCCGGATAAGACTCGATTACGACATACATATTTGTTTTAGATATCCTAGTGGACCATCATAGTTCGATAGATATATTTAACTTTAAACTAACTAAATTTAAACGTGATATTTTGGCCGTTTTAGAAAAACAGAAACAGCATCAATGAGTTGCTTGTTTACAACGACTTTTTCTTAAATGTATTTTTTATTTTTTTTATTGATTTATTATAACTGCTTATGTTTAATTGTGTAATTACAATACTACTTAATGTTTGATTGACTTATAGATGTAGGTACCTACTGCTTCTATGTTGTTCATGTTGTGTACACATTTATTAGGGATGCAATCTAGAACAATTTATTTGTAACCTATACAATGCAAATGTAAAGACTGTATTCTGTTTTGTGTATCAAATAAATAAATAAAGAATAAATAAACTGTCTGGTTTCGAATTAGTGTAACATGTCCACTTGTTCAGGAGTGGGACGACCCGCACGGCGAGACGCCCCCCTACCACTACGGCACGCACTACTCGTCAGCCATGATCGTGTGCTCCTATCTCGTCCGCATGGAGCCCTTCACGCAGCACTTCCTCAGGCTGCAAGGCGGGCACTTTGATTTAGCTGACAGGTAAGTTATGTGTGACTTGTGTATTCAGGTCAAGCCGCTTTGACAACCAGTTCATATCAAATCCTCATCAGCCCGGAGACGTCCACCGATGAACGAAGGCCTCCCCTTAGACCGCCGCACTGTACGACAACCTTTCATTTGCATCCACCGCTTGCCCGCAACTTTTACAATGTCGTCGGTCCACCTAGTGGAAGTCAAGAACCTTTCTTCCTCATCGGTTATCAGTTCTTCGAGCCTGCCCATTGCCACTTCTATTTACAAAGCCTACGAGCTATGTCGGTGACTTTGGTTCTTTGGCGAATATCCTCGTTTCGGATTTTATCGCGCAAATTGGCATAAATTGTATGCTAATGTAGCTAATAATAATAATGTGCGTCCTCTTAGTTAACGGTGGTAACACTCTGCGATCCCTAAGCCGCCTGCCAAGCGTGGGGATTATGGCAACCCCTCCCTATTAAGGGGGAGGCCTTCGTCCAGCAGTGGACGTCTTCTGGCTGATGAGTGAGTGAGTGTAGCTAATAAAGACCCGTACAACCAGACGGCAATCTCGCCTTATGTGAAGCGAAAATGCCTACGATCGCGATGGAGCATATTAAATGAGTACATTTTTTAAATCATAATACCGTAATGTTGCTTTAAAACGCGTCTTCTATAACCTACCACTTCTGCGCAACAATTGTTGAGTTGATCTTAAATAAATTTAACTAAATGATGATGTTTCAGAATGTTTCACTCCATAAAAGAAGCGTGGAATTCGGCATCACGACACAACATGGCGGACGTGAAAGAATTAATACCGGAGTTTTTCTACTTACCAGAGTTCCTAGTCAATTCCAACAACTTTGATTTGGGTAATATAACTGATTAACTTACGAGTACTATTTAGATCTTTGCATAATATCGACTTTTATTTAAACTTTAATTCAATAGATACTTTGAAACTATTTATTGCGCACACCAGAAAATTTCGTAGAAATACACACAAATAAGAACTTTATGAACAAATGTAAAAGGTGTCTGTACAGGTCAAGCTCAATAGTATTATAGTATTGATTGCTTTTAACACTATCTTAACATCACTCGTAATAAATTATATGATACGCTTTTGAAGTAAAATGTTATAATAATATTATGAAAACTTTATATTGTAAGCATAAAATCCAAATGCCGTATTGCAGGTAGTAATAAGGTCCTTTTTACAACAGGTTGCAAGCAATCCGGCGTAGCGTTAGGCGACACAGTCCTCCCGCCGTGGGCGCGCGGCGACCCGCGAGAATTCATTCGGATACACCGTGCCGCTTTAGAATCTGACTATGTATCGCACAGACTGCACCACTGGATAGACCTCGTGTTCGGATACAAGCAGCAGGGACAAGTGGCGGTGGAGGCTTCCAACGTGTTCCACCATCTCTTCTATGAAGGGAATGTTGATATTTACAAGTAAGTGCTAGATTACGTCCCAGACATGCCTCTGCTCATTCCTTCTGTTCGGGTGCACGACTAAATATTAAATAATAGCCCAGGAAAGTTAGGGCTTGGCCTATAACAAAATAAAAATAGCTTTTTGTTTTCTAAATATTATAACGTAACCTATCTCTCGTATAAACAGTCTAAAATTACACATAATGCGTCTCCGAAACAATCCACAGTTTTAAATTTTGAGGTTATTGAAATAATTAAGAATATTCACATATTTAGATTTTCTACTTTTCGCATTCCCCCACAGATAAAAAATGTCTGTGTGGATTTAATATATAAATATCTTGAACCCAATATTTTATTATGAAAACTGACATGGTTTTGTCACATTTAGTTTTTTTTCGAGGTCTGTGTCTACTGCGCCGCAGAAGCATTAGATTGTTCTCATCTACGTTGATGCCAAATTTACCGGCAAGTTATACTTTAACTAACCATTGTATATTCCAGTATCGACGATCCGTTAAAGAAGAACGCCACAATCGGATTCATAAACAACTTCGGTCAGATACCAAAGCAGCTGTTCAAAAAAGCCCATCCGAGCAAGAAAATGTCGCAAAGGAGTTCAACGATACTGGACCCGAACAACATTATACCGTCGCAGGGGATTACTCCGCCGGAGAAATTGTTCTTCCACAATTTGGAAAACTTGCGGCCTTCCTTACAGCCAGTCAAAGGTAAATAATAAATAAAATATAAAGGTAATATAAATAAATATAATATAATAATATGGTTTAAAATATAAAATAATATTAAAATATAAAGGTATAATATATAGGCTAAGTTCTCATGAGACGTTTCGCAGTGTTGGACATTTGCTATTTAGATCTTCTGATCAGGAGCCAGACAAACCACACACCGGTAAACTATTTGATTATGATTATTTACGGAAGCTAGTTATATCGAGAGCTTGTATCACAATATAATCACGCTAAATATCCCGTAAATATAATAGAATAGCTACACAGTTACTAGCACACGACGTTAGATTTTTGGAAAGAGCGAAATCCGTAGCCCGTGGCCGAAGTGCCCTGGGGCAAGCTCTCACGGTGATGATAAACCACACAAATAGTTTGTACTATGTGTATATTTATATTTCCAGAGGTGAAAGGTCCAGTCGGTCAAATCCTATACACCGACAAAGCCATCCTAGCCGTTGAACAGAACAAAGTGCTGATGCCGCCTTCATACAACAAGTACGTAGCGTGGGGTTTCGCGGACCACTCGCTGCGGATCGGGAACTACGATAACGATAAGGCTGTGTTTGTGTGCGAGACCGTCGCGCAGGCGTGCGGGGAGATAGTAACATGCGTGTGTCCCTCCGCGAAGACGATAGTCACTGCTGGGACCAGCACGGTAAGTAATGCTCACGATCATAGCTCTCTTAAATGTAAGGCTATATTATCGAAAACAGTAGCATGTCTTGCATGCAAATTGACTGTTAACACTATTGGGAAAAGATCACATTATGAAAACAATCATATAATATCATGACTAGATGGCTGGTTTTTTTTAATTTTCGTATTAAAATGTGGCCCATAAATATAGCTGATTAATGAAAACCAAATGAAACTCTGATCAAATATAAGCAACTTATAAGCATTTTAATACCATGCTAACCATGCTAATAATGCTAAACATGCTAATACCATGACAGAGAGGCGAAACAGCAAATCGTGACGTCACTTCTCTGTACGCCATATAAATTCTATTCTGACAAGTAAGGCGTGGCGTCATTTTTCGTTTTGTGGGAAAGGGACAGAGTTGTCTCTACCAAAAACTTTAAATGCTTTTATATCAGAACATAAATAACCGATTTAAATTATGTTTTCAATAAACATATTATATTTACTTAAATTCTTGGTTGGATTATTGGTTTCAACGATTTAAATATCAGTCATCTACCCTATTGTATATTGGTGGACATTACACTTAGCGCTATCTAGCTTCAAACAAACTAAGGAAAGCTTGTACTATGGAAACCAGATTACTGACGGAATACTTTCTTACTTTTTTTTTTAAATATATGATTACAATACTACGTACAAGATCCAGACACAGAATAAACATTATATTATGTTCTTCACATAAATGTTTGTCCTTGTTGTAATAATTTGTTAGCATAACTTTCTAACCACAACCACACACAAACAAAACACAATTTCACAATACTGAGTACAGGCGGGTAATGTTCTGCAATAATTTTGGTTTAGGTGGTAACAGTATGGCAATACTGGGCACGTCGCCGTCGCCTCGCCGTCAAAGTATGTTTATACGGGCACGAGGAAGCCGTGACGTGTCTCGCCGCGAGCCCGGCGTACAACCTCGTGGTGAGCGGCAGCAGGGACGGGCAGGTCATAGTGTGGGACGTGGAGAGGGGCGCGTTCGTGAGGCAGCTGACGCCGACCACGAGCGGGCCCTTGCCGCCCGTCTCGGCGTTGGCTATCGACGATCTTACGGTGAGTAAAACACTACTACAAACTAATATGGTTATTCATTACATAACCATAACCATAGTTCCATTACCAATAGTTCCATATACATAATTCCATAACCATAGTTCAATTACCATAGTTCCATAACCATTTTTCCATTACCATAGTTCCATAACCATTTTTTTATTACCGTAGTTCCATAACCATAGTTCTATAACCATAATTCCATAACCATACTTCCATAACCATAAATCCATAATTATTTACGGGATCATCATCAGCCTGGATACGTCTACTACTGAACAAAGGCTTCCCCCTTATAACTTTATTTATTTTATTTTATTGTTTATTTACGGGATATTTATTTAGAACAATGCTTGTGCTTTGCTAATGCCTTCAGCATAGAGGTGGTACAGTAACATGTTCATATAACCTAATAGGAGGGATTCTGTATCATATTAGGTAATCTACGGGAATAGCTTATTCCGTATTAGTCAAATAATAGTGGCGTGTGATAACCTCTGGTGGCGACTCCTGTAGCTGGGACGGAAATCCAGAGATTGCTCTTCGTATGCAGGTTCAAGTCCTGCCAGAGATCCTAATTTTCTCACTGTTTATGCTTTAAAAACTTAGTTTACAATTATTTTGTGGTCTGTACACTAGTATGGAAAAACATCTAACTATGCGAACTAAGCTTAACTAACGTAGCTTAGCTCTCGGTATGCAATTGGCTTAAGCCTAATGTCGTTTCGCCAAGGTCATCATCATCATTTCTATTCAAGGCATATTTTTTTTGTATTTTAATCTTTTGTGTATTTATGTATGGAACAGCTGGTTTTTTTTTACGATTTCAATGCCCTATAGTAAAAGTTGTTTATTTGACATACAGAACATGCCCTTAAATAGATGCTAACTGATTACAACTAACCCTGTATAAAATATAAGTATGCTTACTTTTCCTAAACAAGGGGTTGCCCTTAGATTTCCGCCTTAGCACAACGTTTCCCTGCTTCTGAAGCTTGCTTCTATATATGAGCTCTAGCTAGCTCTTCTATATATCTTTATCGTCATCTATTTCATTATCACAGTCTTGTTTAGCTTCGTCGCACGAGTCGATGACGTCATCCTTCTCCTTGAGCTCTGATTGGTCATACATACCCCCCATACACCCCAGGGTGACATAGCGACATGCAGCGGCAGCTGGTTATACGCGTGGTCTATCAACGGGCAACTACTGGGCAGCGTGGAGACGGCGGGCGGCCGCGAGCGGTCGCACCAGGTGCTGTGCGTCGCCTTCAGCCAGACGCGCGAGTGGGACCCACTCAACGTAATCATGACTGGATCCACTGACGGCGTTGTTAGAGTGAGTCAACACTATTTGAAACCATATAGCAAAGACTATAAATCCTGTTGTCTGTTCGTCCGACTTACACTCATACGAAAATTAGTAGAAAAACCACTACTAGCCACAGCGTGTACGTCAGAATCTCATTGTATATGTGTACTCCGAATTCGACATCCCAGTGATCGGCCAATCGCAAGCTTAGAACGTTACCTCGCGGTGACGTTCTAAGCTTCAACACGTCAACGGTGAGTCGTGTTTGTAGAAGAGATTATGTTCACGAGCCATCAACAGGCTATATGATCTATGCCACTGACAACAAACTCCCCAATTCCTGTTAGTGACAAGCGGAAATAGGGTAGGTGATGCTTGACTTACTAAAAACATAAATGTGTGTAAACTAGGCATGCTAGTTCGGTACGTATAGTTTCTTGTGTTTCTGTATAAATTAAGTATGGAAGCAGTTTGTATGTGCCAAAACCACGACAGTTTTCATAGTAAGATAATATAATAATATGTATACATTTTTATTAACCTATTCGATCCCACTACTGCGAAATTTTTATCCTATTTCCTTCCATTTGTTACGCTTTATTGCTAGCGGAGCCAGTCCTAACGAAACCCGTTCAGTCTTCTATAGCACTTTCGCTGTTCAGTCATCTTGTCTATTCTCGGTTTGAAAGATTCTGAACAGAAAGTGCTATAGAAGAAGGCGATTCTAAAAACTTATATCATTTTGCAGATGTGGTCAATAGATTACATACCGGAAACTGCTGAAGAACAAGCAGAGAGTATGGAAACGGGCAGCGTGGACCCAACATCATCGATGGACAAAGATCTCAAACTTTCCACACAAGAGAGAGAAGACTTGAAAATAGACCAAGACTTGAAGTCCGAACAGGACTTGACGTCAGAACACGACTTGAAACCAGAACAAGATGTGAATTTAAAACAAGATGTTAAAACGGAGAGCGAAACAAAGACTGAAGAGATGGAGACGTGCGAAAGAGAGGCAGCTATAAAACGTGTCGAAGCGCTAGTCAAACAAATGAGCCTGTCTCAAGAACATAAAAAACAAGGTACCTACCACCCAGTTCAATATTTATTCTTATAATATGTAAGCAGGATATGCCCAGTATTTGGCTTATTAGGATTTTTCTGTAAGTAGTTTAATATGTTTGCTGCGTCATGCTTGTTTGTGTGGTGCTAAGCAGGACGCAGCTGCACGCGCGACGGGTTCTGTTTTCACTCTTTGAAAAAAGTCACCGGATGTGATCGAAACTATAGTCGGAGTATCCGATTTAATTAAACATAAGTATTCCCGTATAAATAAAACTAAAATGTGTCAAAACCACGTCAGTTTTCATAATAGTTTAATATGATTTGCTATCTAATAAGTATGTGCCTTGTTCTATTCTCAGGTAACTTAACAAAGTCAGGCTCTGAAAGTTCGCTGTCAGACGCTTGCGAAACGAGCGCCAAAGAATCCGCAAGAAGACATGACGAAAAAGACACTTGCAGCGACAACGAGGAACACGCCCCCGAATATGACCAATCAGAGCTCAAGGAGAAGGATGACGTCATCGACTCGTGCGACGAAGCTAAACAAGACTGTGATAATGAAATAGATGACGATAAAGATGAGCTCATATATAGAAGCAAGCTTCAGAAGCAGGGAAACGTTGTGCTAAGGCGGAAATCTAAGGGCAACCCCTTGTTTAGGAAAAGTAAGCATACTTATATTTTATACAGGGTTAGTTGTAATCAGTTAGCATCTATTTAAGGGCATGTTCTGTATGTCAAATAAACAACTTTTACTATAGGGCATTGAAATCGTAAAAAAAAAACCAGCTGTTCCATACATTTTGCCCGAGGTCGATGAAATTTTTGTATGAAATAACTGATAATTTTTTCGCGATTTCAATGTTGGCTCGATAGTAAAAGTTGTTTGCTATGACGTACAGAATATGCCTTTAAAATGATGCTAACGCTCCAAAATATGTTTGTCCTCTGTCCTTCTGTAATAGAATGTGACGAACTTATTCTATTTCACTGCTTTGCGTATTTAGAATGAATACTGCCAGTCGTTCGTACTTTCCCCTGATTTCAAGCAATTTAGTTCATAAAATCATTATCGTAACGTCCTATTGTCTGTACAGGTGGAGGCAGTATAGGTGATTCAACCGAGGCAGGTTCCTTGGAGACCCCGAACTCTTCAATGGACGCTGCCTCCGAAGGCGGCCTCAGGAGCAGCAAGTCCGACACAAGCCTCACAGAGTCGTTCGTGGTAGTCTCCGCGCCCGTCTCGCCCGCGCACGTACAGAAGCCGACTAAACCGCCCATCACTACTGTTGACACAGGTATTACGATGCAGCCGAAATGGGACCGCTGGAGACCCTTTTGTTTGAAATGAAAAGTTAGACAAATCCGGTTCATTTTGCGCAAATGGAGGAATTCATTAAAAAAAATGATATCGGATTTGTAATGGTTTTTGCTATTTAATAGCTGCCATTCATCATCCTATCTGAGCTGCCAAAGCAAAGTACCCTAACAGGGCGGAAAGCCGATCTACTCTGTTAACAACCTAGCTCTTGAATTGTCCTGAATTTCACGGCTATTCGTTTGCACACCGCGTACCAATTACTTATTTGATGTTTTGCATTTACTAGATTCTGGCATCAAATGGAAGCGACGTCTGATCCTGCGCGGCAAGCTGACAATGCACACAGCGTACGAGCGGCGCGACAACGCGTGCCCCGCGGCTGTGAGCGCGCTGTGCGCCGCGCGCGCCGGCCGCGGGCTCGCCGTCGGAGACGCGCGGGGCAGGGTAAGGAACAAGCTGACGGTGCACACGGCGTACGAGAGGCGCGACAACGCGTGCCCCGCGGCTGTGAGCGCGCTGTGCGCCGCGCGCGCCGGCCGCGGGCTCGCCGTCGGAGACGCGCGGGGCAGGGTAAGGAACAAGCTGACGGTGCACACGGCGTACGAGAGGCGCGACAACGCGTGCCCCGCGGCTGTGAGCGCGCTGTGCGCCGCGCGCGCCGGCCGCGGGCTCGCCGTCGGAGACGCGCGGGGCAGGGTAAGGAACAAGCTGACGGTGCACACGGCGTACGAGGGGCGCGACAACGCGTGCCCCGCGGCTGTGAGCGCGCTGTGCGCCGCGCGCGCCGGCCGCGGGCTCGCCGTCGGAGACGCGCGGGGCAGGGTAAGGAACAAGCTGACGGTGCACACGGCGTACGAGAGGCGCGACAACGCGTGCCCCGCGGCTGTGAGCGCGCTGTGCGCCGCGCGCGCCGGCCGCGGGCTCGCCGTCGGAGACGCGCGGGGCAGGGTAAGGAACAAGCTGACGGTGCACACGGCGTACGAGAGGCGCGACAACGCGTGCCCCGCGGCTGTGAGCGCGCTGTGCGCCGCGCGCGCCGGCCGCGGGCTCGCCGTCGGAGACGCGCGGGGCAGGGTAAGGAACAAGCTGACGGTGCACACGGCGTACGAGAGGCGCGACAACGCGTGCCCCGCGGCTGTGAGCGCGCTGTGCGCCGCGCGCGCCGGCCGCGGGCTCGCCGCCGGAGACGCGCGGGGCAGGGTAAGGAACAAGCTGACGGTGCACACGGCGTACGAGGGGCGCGCCAACGCGTGCCCCGCGGCTGTGAGCGCGCTGTGCGCCGCGCGCGCCGGCCGCGGGCTCGCCGTCGGAGACGCGCGGGGCAGGGTAAGGAACAAGCTGACGGTGCACACGGCGTACGAGAGGCGCGACAACGCGTGCCCCGCGGCTGTGAGCGCGCTGTGCGCCGCGCGCGCCGGCCGCGGGCTCGCCGTCGGAGACGCGCGGGGCAGGGTAAGGAACAAGCTGACGGTGCACACGGCGTACGAGGGGCGCGACAACGCGTGCCCCGCGGCTGTGAGCGCGCTGTGCGCCGCGCGCGCCGGCCGCGGGCTCGCCGTCGGAGACGCGCGGGGCAGGGTAAGGAACAAGCTGACGGTGCACACGGCGTACGAGAGGCGCGACAACGCGTGCCCCGCGGCTGTGAGCGCGCTGTGCGCCGCGCGCGCCGGCCGCGGGCTCGCCGTCGGAGACGCGCGGGGCAGGGTAAGGAACAAGCTGACGGTGCACACGGCGTACGAGGGGCGCGACAACGCGTGCCCCGCGGCTGTGAGCGCGCTGTGCGCCGCGCGCGCCGGCCGCGGGCTCGCCGTCGGAGACGCGCGGGGCAGGGTAAGGAACAAGCTGACGGTGCACACGGCGTACGAGAGGCGCGACAACGCGTGCCCCGCGGCTGTGAGCGCGCTGTGCGCGCGCTGTGCGCCGCGCGCGCCGGCCGCGGGCTCGCCGTCGGAGACGCGCGGGGCAGGGTAAGGAACAAGCTGACGGTGCACACGGCGTACGAGAGGCGCGACAACGCGTGCCCCGCGGCTGTGAGCGCGCTGTGCGCCGCGCGCGCCGGCCGCGGGCTCGCCGTCGGAGACGCGCGGGGCAGGGTAAGGAACAAGCTGACGGTGCACACGGCGTACGAGGGGCGCGACAACGCGTGCCTCGCGGCTGTGAGCGCGCTGTGCGCCGCGCGCGCCGGCCGCGGGCTCGCCGTCGGAGACGCGCGGGGCAGGGTAAGGAACAAGCTGACGGTGCACACGGCGTACGAGAGGCGCGACAACGCGTGCCCCGCGGCTGTGAGCGCGCTGTGCGCCGCGCGCGCCGGCCGCGGGCTCGCCGTCGGAGACGCGCGGGGCAGGGTAAGGAACAAGCTGACGGTGCACACGGCGTACGAGGGGCGCGACAACGCGTGCCCCGCGGCTGTGAGCGCGCTGTGCGCCGCGCGCGCCGGCCGCGGGCTCGCCGTCGGAGACGCGCGGGGCAGGGTAAGGAACAAGCTGACGGTGCACACGGCGTACGAGGGGCGCGACAACGCGTGCCCCGCGGCTGTGAGCGCGCTGTGCGCCGCGCGCGCCGGCCGCGGGCTCGCCGTCGGAGACGCGCGGGGCAGGGTAAGGAACAAGCTGACGGTGCACACGGCGTACGAGAGGCGCGACAACGCGTGTCCCTCATCCAAGAGTGCGTGGACAACGCGTTATGTTAGGTCCACGCGATGTGCATTTGAGTTTGGCATGAAATTCTCTTCCATAACATTTTTGGGGTATCAAGTAATTCACTACGCTCTTGCGCTTTAGAGATAAAGATTGATGCCTGCTCACGGCCATTGCAGCGGTACCCGTTACTTTTTGTAGCAAAGTGGCCGACTTCCGTGTCATCGGCACTTTGACATTGACATTTGAGACTCATTAGCGATGTTCATGAAAAAAACATTCAATGCTCTGCTTACAGTTTAGAGTCCCTGTGATTTCGCTGAGGGGAGAGTGTTTTCAAATTCACATCACACGAAGTTATATGAATGTAACTGTTTCTGGCTCTGTAAATTAAAAAACAAACGTGTTATAATGTCTGTGTTTTTGCCAGATCTTCCGGTGGTCGGCGCCGGACATGTCGAGCGCGGCGGGCGCCAAGGGCGGCCCGGCTGACCACTGGATACGGGACGACACGGCGCCTTTTTGCACACAGTGCCAAGTAAGTCACACTTCTCATATTGATGCGTTGTCAAAGTGTGCTGTATACATAGTTCGTACTGTTAAAACACATTATTATTATTATTGTGTGTACTAAGCTAATATAGAACTAGGCTTGAAGTTTAGGTATAACTTCATACTTAAACCTGCGTCACTTGGCTAGGGTAGCGCTGACGGCTGCGTGACGTCATCGAACCAAGCGGTTCAGTGGAATATCGCCGTGCTCTGCTCTCCGTAGGGAATAAATTAATTTGCACTGAATAAAATTCACCATTGTAGGTTATTTTTTAAGATGAATGGGTTCGCGTTTGACTTTGCCTCACCGAGATGTACACAAGGTCTAAGGTGGAGCACGCTTGCCTAGAAGATACCTATTCACTATTCGTTTGAAAATCCCCAGATTGTTTGAGCTTGGAATAATGTTGCTGGTAGATAGTATATTTCAGTATGTATTAACGCGTTTTCTATGCGAGTAAATCTTCTGTAAGTAGTACTATTCTATTTACGGTAATAGTATGGACCTGGGCATGGGCATGTCCTAAAACTATATCCAGCAACACCGGAGGACCGGCAGCAGCGTCCTCTCGTTTAACGGTGGTGAGCATTCTGTGATTCCCAAGCCGCTTGCCAAGCGTGGGGATTATGGCAACCCCTCCCTATCAAGGGGGATGCCTTCGTCTAGCAGTGGATGTCTTCTGGCTGATGATTATAGTAGTACGCAGAAATGTTGCTACAATGAAAGTAATGTAGTTTTGTAATGAACTCTTGTATATGTATAGGTGCGTTTCACGGCGCTGGAGCGGCGGCACCACTGCCGCGAGTGCGGCGCCGTGTTCTGCGGGCGCTGCTCGCGGTACGAGGCGCCCGTGCGCCGCCTGCGCGCGCTGCGCCCCGTGCGCGTCTGCCAGCGCTGCCACGACAACATACACAACAAGAAGGAGTAAACCAACACAACAAGGGTTTGAACATTTTTGTACGGAAGCTGGCATTGTCACGATCCGCCATATTTTTTTTTAATCAATGGGTATACCACCGCAAAAGGGGTTTGTTTTGTATGGTAGCTAACATTGTCCCGATCCGCCATTGAATTTTTGTTATTAAATCAAGGAGTAAACCACCACAAACAGGGTTTGAACATTTTGTATGGTAGCTGGTAATGTCCCTATCCAGCATTTAAGTTTTGATTTAAATAATGCGTCGCACAATAAAACTTGTATTTTCGGATTGGGGACAAATAGACAAATAAATAATATCAGATAACGTAATTTCCTAAAGTGTCACGTTATGAAGATAATCGGACATAATTAAGTAAAATAAATCACTTCAATCTTTATGTCCGTTGTATATATGAAAAACAAAATGGTGGATCGGGCTTATGCCAGAAGCTAACAAATCTCCTTAAAATTCTAATGCGCGGATATGGGAATATCTACCATGACACCAATTTACCATACCATATATTACATAGACTAGTGATGCTTAAAGATAACATAACGTAAGGCGGCCTACTATTTGACAAACCAGATATTTTTACTAATAATGATGAAATGTGTACCTCTATGGCTGCGCTATGTGAAAAGAGAGTATGTCGTAGACTTGAAAATCTTAAATGCAGAACATGAGGACGCATCCAACGTTTTCGGGACTATTTTACTAATTATTGCAACTGACATTTCGGAACGGTCCCGCAGAATGAGACTCTAGGCCGCCTTACTATAATAGGGCCGTGGCCTGTTAGCGTGCTGGTCCTACGCGGCATCTTATAATGTTACGAGACTATGTATGTATTAGTATACGTTGATTCGATATCGCGTACATTGTTCAGCTGCTGGAATCGTAGTTTACGAGTTATAACCGCAACGCAAATTATTATGAAAATGTCACAGAAGCGTTGCTAATTATCTGTGAATTGATACTTTTACGCATTGCTGTCGTGTTCTTTTCACAGATTAAATAATTTAGATTTGCTACCGTATTCCAAACCCAATAGGTTTTTTTTTCTGTATCCGTCATGCAGGAGATGGTGATTAGTTTTCGAATCCATCCGATTGGATTTGGAATAAGGTGGAAGATTGATAAACGAACTAGGACTTTATCACTAGAAAGAATAAAAGTGAAACTTGTGTATAAAGGGTGATCTCGTGAGAAATAATTAACATTAGAAAATTAATACTGTTGTTGTGGGACACTAAGGAGCAATTCTCAGAAGGTCGAACAGTGGAGGCGGCGCAGTCAAGCTACGTCCGAACAAGTAACGCGCAAAAGTCAACCCTTCCCGGGTCACAATAGGTACAAAATTGAACGCTTGGCTCCAATTTTTTATCAAATTAAACTATTAATATTTTGAACCTGCGGTAAACCAGGAAGAATTGTTTTTACGTCGCCACGTCGACTCTTCGAGCCCTTAAGCGTTAACACTAATAATATGTTTTGTCTAATATTTATTCACAATTTTACCATACAAACTAATGCAACTGCAGATCCCTAACAGTTGGTAAATTGCTAAGCGAATTAGGTAGTTAGTGCTAGTACAATAAAGCTGAAATTACACTAAAGCAACATTTCACGGAACCTTGTAGCATGCTACATATTAACCCGCAATGCGAACATGCTGGCCGTTGACTGCATGAAGAGTAAATAAATCAATTAGAAGAAAAGGTAAGCTAATGAACCAGAAAAAATACTTTATATTTGTCCTCATTTAAAGCCGATTGAAAAGATGCGAAAATCTTTCAATAGCAATTATGGTGATAACACCCAGCCGAAAAAAGTTATTCTTATTTGTTTATTTACCTTTTATGTTACAACTCGCAAGATATTTCCGTGGTGTAATCGCAGCTGTAGATATTAGTTAGGGCTTGTGTCCTATTCCTATAATGGTCCGCCAATGCCGCCAAGTATCTTCTATCTGTATCCGTATGTCATTACTGTTGTTCTAGGAAATCACAGACTTGAAGAACCATGTATGTTATAGTAATATAGTCAATTTGAACTCCAATAAGTAATCAAACTACACAGATATGATTTCAAGTTTATTATAAACTCAGTATTCACATATTTCCATTCAGAACATAATTTTATAAATTAGTAGATTTTATACAATCTGTAACAAAAAGATTCAACAATACTGAAGGGTATCTATGTACTCATTATGAAAAACTTTTACTATGGGGCCAGCCTTGAAATCGCGAAAAAAAATCAGCTGTTCCATACAAAAAGTCATGGAGGATAAGGAGTTGCGATGAGCGACTTGCAGCCGCAGATCCTATTTGCGGACGGAGTGTGTGACGTCATCCTTATTTGCTCAGTCTGCTATCGACCGCCACGCGTAACAGTCATTCAAACTTACATATTAGACGTACGATTTTTTATATATTTTTTTTACCTAGTGACAGTAAATATGAAATAATTTGCTCTGTTTATTTATGTAAAAATTGCCGAGGGCTTCAGCTAAGTGTTAGTTCACTAGTTCGATTCTCAAAAACTTTTCCTGAAAACCGCTAGATGGCAGTACAATTTGCCACTCCTCCCGCGAACCTACACCCCCCCCCCTCACAATCACGCGTTTCTAAGGAAAAGGAAAGTTCTAAGGAAAAATCCTTTGATCACATCTCTGCTTCTATTACTATGTGCAAAAAGTTCATTGACCTTGGACAAAATATATGGAACAGCTGTTTTTTTTTCTCGATTTCTGGGTTGGCCCCATAGTAAAAGTTGTTCATAAAGATGAGTACATACATACGCTTCAGTATTGTCGAACCTTTTTGATACATATTGGATATTATTAATTGTATTAATGACATAACACCTAATAAAAAAGGGGCTTATTTAAAAACGCTACTTAGGTTAACACACGTATTAACTTCTGTTCGAGCCTAGCAGGCCTAGCATGCGGATCGTGACAACATTTTCTCTATTCCTAAAAAACAGGACAAGGCTACGACTACGACTCTATAAGTCTGTCTCGTTTTCGGATGCTAGCTCTGTTGGGCAGGCGCACTCTGTTATAAAACTGGCTAAGCGTAGCGGTTTACCTATAACGACAACAATAGCATAATCAGTGCAAGCTAATTTGAACCTTATTTGTAGACCGTAGAGTAGTAGATCGATTTACTACTGTCATGCTCGTTGACGTCACGCGGCTCCTGCCGGCTGCGCGCACGCCTCGAGCACTAGTGGAAAACCGACACTGTTCTTTACATATAGCGCCCAAATTAGCTTGCACTGATTATGACGTAATTGTAGTTTCGATGTATGTTTGTTCAACTATGTTTTAGACGCGTTTTATATGGGAGTGAGTCATCTGTAAGTACGTTATCATGTTATCTGTGGTAATAAAAATTAATGCGCAGTACTAAATAATGTCATTTAACTTTAATCGGCGTTTTTAAGTAAGGCTGTAAATGTTTATATTTTAAGTGCTGCTTTCTTTCTGTTATAATTAATCAGTATTAATATTAAAATTAAGTGTAATTTTTATTAGAATTGTTTTTAATATTATTACGTTTACTGTAGATCTCAAATTTTAACTAAATTTGCTTTATATTAATGGTATTGTTATTTTGTAAGATATTTTATTTCTTAATGATCGAATGATTTACAAGATATATTTATTTTCGAAAAATTGTGATATAAGTTAATTATTTATCTTTTTTTAGCTGCTTAGTTAGTCATTCCGGTAATCAATGGAATTTCTTGTGAATATAAAATTAGTGCTAGTCATATTTTTGTATCTGTTCATGCGTGGATATTTATTTTTATCAATTAATTAGTAAAATCAATATATTGTGTACGTAGCCAAAATGTTTTATAATCTACTCTAATAAATTATTGCATTTGTAGATTACATTCCTAGTCTCAAGTAAAAGACTGGTCTATCCAAGCCGCATGTTGTTTGCAAATTGTTGACAAATGAACGATTTAAAAGAAACGTATCGTTCGTTAACTTAATTAAATTAATGAGTCACTTGAACATCTGTTAGTTTTTTAGCGTTTTTTGAGAGCGTCGTGATTCTGGTAAGAGAGGCCAACCCTAAGGTCAGAGTCAGAGTCGAATACTACATGGGCCGTACCATAAACCGTATTGCGAAGTGATAAAATTCAGTCGTGCAGCGACGACAGGTGAGCCTATTCGGTCCCGCAATAAGAGTTCACGGTACGGCCCGTGATAACCAGAAATAGTACAGTAGCTGTAAGCAAAAAGTTGTTGTATAGTGTATAGCTTATCAAAAATGTCTATTTTCTCTCCTGGCAATACTGAGGATGGTTATCCTCAGTATTCGTCTGTCGGGGAATTTATCCAATCGTATTCCATTGAAGTACTACTGCCCTCTTAGCATGCGCCGAGGACTAATTAATTGGTCTTTTCCCGCGCGGGAACGTGATAAAGCTGGAATATGGGTATCTCTGTCTCGCTTACGCTGATAGATTTTTATCACGGCTCGCGTGCTAGGCGGGCTCTCCTTTTTGGCAAAAAGGAGAGCTGTGACTCATTATTTTAATCTAGGTAGTTATAATTTGTGTTATACCTACATTATAATATCTATCGCATGTTAAATTATTCCGTGGCAAGACTTGTATCGGTCAATGTAGTGGCTTTCCTTCCCTATAGCAAAAATATAACTCTGTTTACTTGTTAATGTAGATATTTTACTAAGATTTGCAATTATTAAGCTTATTATTATGGTTTTTATAAGGCAATACAAGCACATGATATTATTGGTATAAGTAATGCAATTAATTATATATTCATATGTAGATCTCTGTTAAAATATTGTAGTGCCCATTAAGTAACGTGTGCAAATGTTTGCAAGCTAGCCCCACATGGATTATTTATATATTATGGTGCGGTCTAAAATACAGCGCCTACGGTAACAACGCTAATGCGTACCAACACGGCTCAAATAAATTGTCTTAATTTTATGTTGGTTCCCATTAGCACTGTTGGCGTCGTAGGCGCTGTTTGCGTATTTTAGACTGCACTCTTTGATTGAATAAGATGCACTGGTGTTAATAAAATTGTGTTAAGGATACTATTTTTTATGTCTTTTTTCTTAAAAACAACAACATTGATAGCTTTGTAACGGTTGCTATCCTTTAACAATGTATTGAAAAGAGGCGACGATGAAATAGGAGAAAAAAGGCGAACATAATCGACATTATTGTTGTCTTTATTCGTACTTATTTGTATGTTACCTACCTACTCGAAACGCGACAAAATTTATATGTTTGTAAAAATTTAAAGGTTTAGATCTAATTCGAAGTGTATCCAAATGAAATTGCTTTCATGTGTTAGAATTATAGGTAACTGTTTGTTTGGATCCCCGTAGTTAATGTAAGATTAAAGTGAATGTTTAGTCACCCAATGAAGTGTATAGAAGAACAGACAATATAAAACATTGTTTAGGTAGTATGTAGGCACTGAAGTTTATGCAGTTGACAAAATTATGTATGTATTCGTGTACCTATAAATTAATAAAGCGGTGCAGCAAATACTTTGTTTTAATGAAACTGAATAGCCCTAAGGTGGCTCGCGCGGTGTTTCCAACAAGGTCAAGGAAAGGAGGATCTCTAACTCCACCCTTACATGGGTGTAGGATGCTTTTAAGGTCCCATGTTGCAGGTGAATATTTATATAAATAAATCAATGTTTTGAGCGATGTTGCGTTTCTTGTATTTGCAGAAGAAAAAGTTTATGGAGAATGAATGAACATATTATACAGATAATTAATAGATGTTGCTAACGATGGGAAGGGTCCTAGGGGACCAGCGCCGCCAGGGCCGCGGACTAGTGCGACAATGTACTAGCCCCGACACATGGGGGGCGTCGCCAGGCAGTGATGTCTTTTTAAAGGCATGTGTCATTTTGGCCTTGTTTTTTTTGGTATTCAAGGAAGTATGGGTGACCAATTTGCACCACTAGGCCACCTGCTTATGGGAAATGTTCTAAGCCTTTAATTATTCTTTTTTTACTTTTATATATACAGACTGATCGAATGCAGACTTCTCTGTTCTTTTCTTTGTTAAAAAACAATAATAGTTTTTTGTTTATTTACGAAAGGGCTCCAATGAGCACGGTGTAAGGAAGTATTTTGGGTTTATAACATAGCTTGTTTGGTGGCTATGTACAGCCCATTAGGACTTAGAAATAAAAACAAATAATTCAACTAAATATAATTTATTATTTTTTATAATATTTGAACTCTTGTTACCTAGGGTATCTACAAAGTTTGCTGATATTTACATGCTTTAGATAATAGATAAATCACTGTATATTATACACAAATAACACCCAACAAATTTCGAAACAACATTTTACATTTAAGTACAGGTCAATATTACTTTAAAAGCACACGAAAATATATTTCGGTGTGTCGTCATTTGACAATAAGTACACGATTACGCGGATACATTGGTGATATATTAAAAAAAACCATTACACACTATATAACAACATTATGGAGTAATTCTCACGGTGTTACATAGTGCAATTCGGTCAACGTTATAATTACGTGCAAATAGATACAAGAAGTTATATACTATATCGCCATATAGTGTAGGTACATATCACATTTATTAAAAGTCGAACGTGAGAAAACCTATTTGTTTTATTTAAACTAATTTTAGTCTTGCATTATCCCTAAAACTTTGAGCTTACACCATTGGAGGTGGCCATAATATTATACCCTTTGCGTGTCGTGTTTTAGTAGTTCGCCTTCATACGAACAGGAAGTTGTTTTATTCGTGTAAAAGTTAACTTGAAAGTGTGTCATGCGTGTTTAACTCGTCCCCCGCTATAAAGTGGCAGACAATTATGTAAAGAGATTATCGCTATTGTCATCTCCAATGGTAAATGCTCGAAGCCCCAAAGACATTGGTACGTATAAGCACATACATTGATAACAGGCAAGATAAAATCACACTGATACAGATCGCTATCAAAGTTTGATCGCATTGCAATGATAAAGAACTCTAGACAAAAAAGATGGGCTGAATCGGGGAAGACTCGTTGGCATCCGCTAAGTTCCCTCTGTTTGTATTTTTAATCGAATATCCACCTTATTTTGTGCTATTTAAATGATTTGTGGTTGAGGGCATTTTTCATCCAACCGATGTGATAGTGACAATAATTTGAATCGGTGAAAACGTTTATAATTGAGCTAAGGTTTGGTCCTTGTAACACTAATCCAAGTAGTAATTGAAAGAATACAATAATTAGTCTTTCGTTTATATTTTGGAGTCATTTGCATAAAACGCTTCATTAGGAACCATAGGAACAACCTTGCTGAGCTTTTTTGATTGATAATGTCTACGTTTTTCCCCATGATCATAAATTTAAACAAAAACTAAATAACCACCAGTACTAAGTATAAAATATTACAATAAAAAAGTTTTCTCTAAGGCAGAGATAGTCCGACAGTATGGTACATTGCATCCGAAGCTTTTTTTATTATTTTTGACATGTCTAAATATTTTTTATATAAAACGTTACAATTCGTAAGTACATGTGCGAGTAAATTTATGCAAGGCTAGTGATATGCATTTATATATTTATTTTAAACTATGATTTATGAATTACAACGGTATAAATATGGAATGTTGTACAGAAATATTGTTTGTTACAATCGGCTTAAACTTGTACTACCGACTTTAAAACAGTTATGCCTAAATAAATCTCAGTTATTCAATTAAATAGACATCGAATTTTATACCTGGCAATCGGAAGTCTAACATCCGGATACTTAAACATGATCATCTCGAAAATTCAAACCTTTTGTAAAACTCGATTTCTTTTCAAAGTCAATTTTAAGTACGACACTCGAATAATCTGCCAAAAAAATGATCAGTACTTGACAAAAGAGGCTTGTTGTAACGGAATATTTTTTTCTCCTTTCGTGGTGCTCCTAATTTGGTGGGTTCCCAACGAGACGCACTGTAACTCGTTGGGATTTTTCTTCACATCATAACACTGTTTTCTACTCTTTTTTGCCAATCTTTAAATTGTATTTCATTGCTACCAATACAACTAAACATTATAATTAGCTTAGCAAGAAGGTTACTCTACAACGGACATTGAATTTGTAAATTTTCGAGACGACAGTTGTTCGAGAAACGGGATGTGAAAATGAAGTAAGTTGTAATCTATGTTAAATTACGACGTATAAATATTAAATTACACTATACCTACATATAAAAAAATAATTCAACATAAACAGAAAATGTAATATGATAACAGATAAAACACCAGTAGCTAAAAGTATTCTAAAACACATAAGTACAAAAATTAAGAGTGACTAATGATTTATTTGTTCGCTCTCACGCCCACTATAAACACGTTTTGTAAAAAAAGTACAAAAACAGATCCACAAAAATGTAAAAAATCAAACACCCTAAAAATTTACAACTATGTACATTAAAAAAAATATAAGGAAAAATATATCCAAAACCGTACTATAGCTACTTTACAGTTACGTGAATTGATTTAACATTAAAAATACTGCATTGTGTTTTGTTCGTGTAACATTTTTCGTCAACAATGCTTTCGGCCAATAATACTGTATGGACGAAAATATTACGGAATTATAAGTACAAGTATAAGATAATATAGTCTTAACGTGCGATGCAAAAGCACAGTGCGGGTTAAGTACAACATTCAACATTAAGCTAAGTACTAAACATTTCCCCTCTTCTTTCCACACGTCTGGCACCGAATAATCGCAATTTAATCTAGGTATTTTACATAATAAGAAAATAGGGAAGTAGTAGTCCAAAAATAACCTGATTTGAATTAACGGATAACGTTAGTAGCGGAAGTATATTTACATACTGCATATGTAATTGCTCATTGGAGTATGGAAGGTTTTAAAATCTTGTACAAACCTCAAGCAAAATTACTCTCCAACTCAATTAAAAATTATTGAAAAAAGTGTAATTTGAGCACTGTTTGCAGAACAATTTCAGAGTTTGCACTGGTCTCAGAAAACATCTTAATAATTATATTATGTACTGGTAAATTATATACACTAAAATTAAGTTTTTCTAAACTCGCAACGTCTGTCGTCAATGTCCATAAGGTACCTAGTAAAAACAAATGCATCTCGAACTTGCACTGATTGCAGGCTCTTTCACCGCCAGCGCAGTAAGAGCACGTCTCACAAGCTTTGGCCAGTTGCATAGTCACGCTTGTCGTCAACGCTGCTCATAATCTATTACTCTGTGACGCTGATGACCCACGCGTAATTAAAAGGACTGAGTAATCGCGCAATTTAGAGGTGGACGTTACGAATAATAAATAGTTACTATAACTCGGTTTTCGCTCAATACCAACACTGTTTTGATTCTACAATAACTATTTATTCTAAGAAACTATTTATTGGCAGATAACGCAAGTAAGTTGCGTCGCGCGTGCCCATGGACCTTTTTACAATAACTAGCTATTATCTGAAACTATTTATTGATGAATTGTTGTGTAGTAGTGCGTTACGTCGGATAATACCGAAATATTACGACGGAATTCGAAGACATCAACGAAACGAGACAACACGATTACGAGTAAGAGCGAGAACGAGCCAATACATAGTTATTGAAATAAATAGTTTTGGAACCTGGTATTGCCATCAATAAGAAAAAAAAATGTAATTGCAATATCGCGTACCTCTACGCTAACTAACAGCGCACTGTGTGCCAACAGCGCGGGCTGTCAGCACGGACCAGTTTAACAGTAAAACGATACAAGAACATATAATCTCGTGCGCGCTTTTCGCTCGCGCCGGCGGCAGGCGGGACTATGCAACCACAATAAACAGTTTCTTCTTATATCGTTTCACAGTGAAATCAAACCGCGGGGTTATCGATCCGGGCGATACGAAGCATGTTTCTCAGATTCGCGGGTCGTCAGCGCGATTACGTGCAGCGCTGACGGTAAGCGCGACTATGCAACCAGCGTCAGCAAACAATCCCGTGAGTAGACTGAGATTGTCAGGTCTTTGACAACATGTTCAGATTTCGTTCGTTAGTTTTGTTAAGACAGGTACTGTCTTGATCAAGATTTGTTGTGCCACGATAACACAAATGTACTTTTATTATGTACGTACATACAAAAACAAAATTCCTACCATCAATCTATTCTATTACTAGGTATATTTTCTAAAATAAACAAATCGGTATTTTTTTACTATTATTTCAACCTAATAAAAGCATTTTAAATAAAATCAGTTTCATTGGTTTATACATTTTAGGTTTTTTTTAAATCCGAAACTGTTTTCATCTTTTTAATATGGAAAAGGAAGTTATCGTGACAATTTTGTATTTTATTTTTATTATCTTTACATTTGTCGAACAACGCTAAATGATTGGGCCAACACATTTGTAATATCTGCCAACATTAAAGTGTGTACACTGGAGTTTTCACAGCTTGTTTATTTAATTAGTAACAATAATGTTCTTTATATTTTGTGCAAATAAGTCAGTCGAACGATGATTCATAGGGCCTAACTTAAAACGCCACTCAAAGTGACGATATATACGTATATGTAAGTACTGCATTTTTTAAGGAAGATCCATAGTTACCAGTACAATCGGACATGTGCAGTCTACATGCTGCTTCGGTAATAAAGAAACAGAGCA
Organism: Erannis defoliaria; assembly: GCA_905404285.2. NCBI lineage: Eukaryota > Metazoa > Arthropoda > Insecta > Lepidoptera > Geometridae > Erannis > Erannis defoliaria. The sequence goes on along the minus strand of FR990073.1, from coordinate 9,626,720 downwards.
GTCTATCACATACCATTCTAGCGTTCAAGCTGAAATTACTTGTAATCACCAGTTGACGACACACGAGTCGTCAACAAGTTGTGAAGTTAGTGGTGCGAGGAACGGGATTGATCTTAGCAGCGTAATCCTCTACCTGCTCGCGTCCGGCCACATACAATGTGTTATAAGCATTGAGTTAATATCTATAGTCCCAAACGTGCAAAAAAAATGTCCGCGCCAACCATACATTTTGGCCAAGGTCGATGAACTTTTTGTATGGAACGGCTGATTTTTTTTTCGCGATTTCAATGTTGGCCCCAAAGTAAAAGTTGTTTGTTTTGATGTACAGAATATGCCCTTAAAAGAATGCTAACTGATTAGAACTAATCCTGTATAACGCACGTATAGGTGTGTAGAACGGCACTCGGACGTTTTTTGACTGTTTTCACTTAGAGATTGTGACTCTTTAGATATTAGCTCAATAGTTATAAATCAATAAAATGACAGACAGCGGCCCACTGAGCTGCAGAGTTATTCGACATCGTGCAGAGTTGTTCACGTCTCAGTAGTAAGTTTGTGCTAGCTACAGTGGCGCCAGCGGCTCGGGCTCGTGCGCTGGTGCGATGGTGTTAATGCTGGCAAAGCGACTCTCTGACTTTAACTGCGTTATGCAGCCCACTGAGCTGGACGAGTTATCGTGTTCACTTCTCAGTAGTAGTTGTGTGTCGGCTAAAGCGGCACAAGTTTGTGCGCGAAGTAGAAGCGGCAGCGCGATTCTATGACTGCACGCTTGCTACCCAATGTGTTGCAAGTCGATCGATTGACGACCGACAGTGGCCCACTGAGTGGGCGGGTTACCCGGTGTGAGTTGTCTCGGTAATAATGACGACTACAGCGGCGCGAGCGGCTCGGGCTCATGCGCAAGGAAGAAAACGCAGCGCAATTCTATGACTGCACGCTACTGACCAACACAATCGTTGCAAGCCGATCGATGACAGACAGCGGCCCGCCGAGCTGGAGGGTTACCGGGTGCGAGTTGTCTCAGTAATAAGAGGACTACAGCGGCGCGAGCGGCTCGGGCTCGTGCGCGGGCGCAAGGAAGGGGTTGGTGGAGGCGGCGCGGCCCGCGTAGGACTGCGCGCGCCCCGCCGCGCCCAGCGCCGGCGCGCGCGCCACGCGGCCCAGCCACGCGTCCGGGTGCGGCAGCGGCTGGAACCATACACAAATAAATCTATATTTTTTTATTTTTTTACCCAGTTTATTTTTGGACTTTTAAATATGACAGTCTCATAGTGTTTGGAACTGAATGAGGATCCTGCTATGTTTTTCGCTAGGTGGCGCATCGTCGATGCGGCCATAGTCAACTGTCAATCTCATACATTTTGTTGTTTTTTTTACGATTTAATGGTTTTACTCTTATTAGACTTGGATTACCAGGGAGAATCTGCATATACTGGTTTGTACAGCAATCCTTCGTGTTGCAAATTAAAGCTCTGTCCAAGATAAAATGTAAACAACTATCTAACCTTCAAATCTATTTTCAGGCCGTCAACAGCTACATATATTCTAAAAACAAGGCACAGTACCCAGTATTTTTCCTTGGACTAGATTATCGACAACGAACAGATAGATAACAACGCCCTCATCAAGAACAGATAGATATAACCAACAATTAACAAGAAAACTTGATTTTGCCACATGACATTTTTAAATCAAATAACTGAAAAACATATTTTTATTTCATCCAAGCAAACGAAATAGCGAATTTCGAAATTGCTTTCTTGATGTTTTTATTGTTTTTAAAAACAACCGACCTTGTTGAACAAGTAGGTACAAAGTATGAGAGTGTATGCAAGTGTTACCTGGTGCGGCTGCACGGGCTCGACGGGCTCCTCGGTGAGCGCGCGCAGCCCGAGCGACAGCTGCTGGCACATCGCCGCCACCGGGTCCGACGAGTTGCCGCGCTCCTACAATTTAAATACACGACATCATGCTATGTTATATTTTTTTCTCTTAAGAGGATTATGGCGTCGCATTTTGTGCATTTACCAGTGGCTAAGTATATTTAGAGTTTTTGCTGAAAACTATAGTCAATTGAATCTTAGTCACAGTTACACACAGTAAGTCACGGTCAAGTCCAATAGGCGTGTGGCCTATTGTTTAATTTATCACAAATAACAGGCTTAGTGATGAATATAACTAAATACATTACACATACTGAAAAAATAAATTGTATTGGCTGATAAATCTCCGAGATATGAGCGTTTAAAGTTTTAGGTGGGGATAGAGAGGGGATGCTCTATCCCTTTCTCGCAAAGCACGTGTTAGTATAGCATTTGTATGCCGCGCCTGAGGCTTGACGTCATAGCTCAGTAAAGCGCACTCTCTGTCTAGCTTGAAATAAAAATTCTTAGAACTTATTTATTTTTGAATTATTTTAAATTTTATTTTCGTTGATAGGCTCTATTGATAATCAGCTTTTTAACGAGGTAATAAAAAAAATGTAGTCATCATGCCTATTATACCCACTTAGAAGTAAAGCCGTGGCCGCTTTACTACAAGCTTCTTCGAAGGTCTCACATACGTTTTTGTTTTTCATATTTATTTTCATCATTATCAGCCAGAAAGCGTCCACTACTGGACTCTACCGGTCCCTTAATAGGGAGGGGTTGCCATAATCCCCACGCTTGGCAGGCGGCTTGGAGATCGCAGAGTGTTATTACCACTGTTAACTAAGAGGACGCTGCAGCCCGTCCTCCAGTGGTTCTGGATGCAGTTTTAGGACATACCCAGGTCATTAATTTTAGGTTGACCGTAAAATCGCAATTAGTAATTTTATGTGGTACTCTGGTTACGTTTCTGGTCAATTAAGGAAGCCTGATGCGCTCCCTATACGATGAACGGTATTAAGGCCCCCAACACACAACCAAACCCACACGTACCCAAATGTGGATTCGAGCTTGAGTAATTGAGTTTAGGCGCTGCAAAAAGTAGCAGCGTCCTCTTAATTAACAGTGGTAACACTCTGCGATCCCCAAACTGCCTGCCAAGCGTCCGATAAGGGCAAACCCTCCCTAATAAGGGGGAGGCCTTCGTCCAGCAGTGGACGTCTTCCGGCTGAAGATGTGTGTGTGATGTGCTGCAAAAACTTATTTTAGAATAAAATTTCCGCTGATTTGTTCGAAATTCTGACTCAAAATCTGTCTGTTGCATACATAACAAAATTACCTCCGTAGCAGTGACGTCAGCGCGCGAACCTTGCTGCAGCTGCGGCTGCTCGGCGCGGGTCGGCGAGGCGAGGCCGGCGCGCTGGCGCTCCAAGTTGGACGGCAGCTCGCTGATGCGAAGCGACATCTGTCGCTTGAACGGAGAACTGTAACACAGCAGATCGTGTGTTACTTCAATTCTATCACAAGGAGGCCAAACTGATCAGACAACACTCTGCAAGTTGAGCCTGACCCAATGCGGGCACGTACAAGGTCAGCTCATTTCTATTTACGCTTTCATTTCGCAGTAAGGTCTAGATCACTGTGCACCGCTACCTCGCTCGCGCATTCAAGATTTTAGAAAATATAAAACTACTGACTATCTGTATCAGAAATCACAATCGTTAAGATTGCTAATACAAAAATAATATTACTAACTTAATTTCGGTCCAAACAAAGTTTGATATCTGATTTATTTGAAATGTAACTTTAGGTTAAGTGCAGTGTTATTAATATAAACTTGCTTGATTCAACACATTGTCTTTGCTTAACCTTTGTAATGTTATTCTTAATTTTTTTACCCATTGCGAGTTTTGACAAGAGTGATATTCAGTGGCTTTTTATATTAAACAAATTTGAAATGCGCGAACGAGATAGCCGCCATGATAGGATATATTTTATAATAAAAGATTTATAATTCGCTACGTCTTTAGTTGTTAGTTCGGTAGAAGTTTTAGGTTAAAATTGTAAGTTGAGCTTATTAGTGTAGCCATCAAAAGCATTATAAAAGCTTGAAAACAAGTGCCAACTATATGGTCTTGCCAATTAGCTTCGGCAGCGGCCGTCGTCATTTGTGTAGAGTTTAGACTATAATAGGCTAGATGACTGATGTTTATATTGTTGAAACCAATAGCTTTGATGAAGAATTTAAGTAAATATAGTATGTTTACTGAAAAAATAATTTAAATCGGTTAATTATGTTCTGATATATGAGCGTTTAAAGTTTTTGTTAGAGACAACTCTGTCCCTTTCCCACAAAACAAAAAAAAATTACGTCACGCCTTACTTGTCAGAATCGAATTTATATGGCGTACTGAGAAGTGACGTCACGATTTGCTGTTTCTTCTCTCTGTCTAGCATGGTATTAAAATGCTTATAAGTTGCTTATTTTAGATCAGTTTTTAATTTTATTTTCATTAATCAGCTATATTTATGGGCCACATTTTAATAGGGCAATAAAAAAAACCAGCCTATTGTCAACATGCTGTACGATTTATATAAAATCCGACAAATTTGATGGTAAATCTGATCATATTTCCAGACAATTTATACCATTGCAAATATGTCACCTATATCTAACAGTAGGTACTAATGATAGCTATTTCAACCACATGAGTGTTCTAAAAATCATGCCATGATCAATTTCAACAAACATTTGTTCTAGACACGAATCGTACCCTATCCCTAGTGTATCTATCTATCCTCGTATCCTAGGGTACCTAAGGATTTTATTACTATTCTCTAGTCAGTGTAGAATTAGAACAAGACATAATTTTCTAAAAAACGACAACGGCTCTCTGTGAATAACTTACCTACACCATCTAATAAATAAAAGTTATTTCGCCTACACCGTTAATAATGCTATCAACTATATTCAACATGGTAAGGCTACGGTCGACTTCTCTGACCTTAAAGAGGTTCAAATCTTGCACAAAAAGTTCAAAATTAAGCGTAATACTCTCATCTAACTGTGATGTAGCGTGCAGCACAAAATACAATCGATTCGTTACACAAGTTCTTTATTTTTGCACTTTAGAAATTTAACCGAGGCAATGACGGAAATAAAACGTGGATCCACCCTTGCCAGGAGGCCCATACAAAGTTAGTTTTATAGTAAGTAGCAGAATAGTAAGTTAAAGCCAGTTCAACAGCGCCACCGTTGAACTGGATTTTACGGCGTCCGGAATTTCTGTGTGGAAGTTTGGACTAATTGGCGTTAAACAGGGAAGATTGAGTGTAAGGAGGCCTACGCCCTATTGTGGGCTGAATAAACTGCCAACGATGATGATAAATTAGCAGTAATCGTAATTATGTGCTAAAAGAGACATATGAACATAATTTTCGTAGTGATTGCTCTGTATCAAATACCAATTCAACTTGTATTTTTTAAATTAGCTACCTTGAAGATCACTGATATAGTGTCATGTCGCACGCATTTTTCATGTGTTACATACCTACTTGCTGTTCGTTAGATAAAATCGATTAATTACAGGGTGCGTTTAGTTTCATAACATGCCATGCTAGGTCGTGGATTAGTGCATCTACCCGGGTTTCTAAACAAACCCAACTAGTGTGAACAATCAGATTTGACCTCTTTTTGTGAGGAGTTATCTTTCTTCTTAATTTTGCTCAAAGATTAGTAACTATAGATCCTTTATAGAGAGACGTGGCTTGGGGAAAGATTTTATTGGCAATAAAGTTCTTTTCACCTTTATATTTAAAGTTCTTTAAAAAAAGTGTCAATTCATAATATAATTTGTACAGTTAGTAGTTTATTTTATTTTTCATCACACTTGCTCGTAAAATGGATCTTACTACATCGGTTTTAGGCTCGTAATCCAAGATATTACACACGCGCGCTTTTATTTTAAATTACAGCACTAGTGTTATAAAAGGTATAACCCGGTTAAGTTTGTTACTGCAAGTTATATGTATGTGAACGAAGCATTCATAATTTAACCGGTAATACAGTAATACAGTTTTTTTTCTAATACCAACAAAATGTGTTTTGGCTGCTAAAAAATCTTGCGAGTAATTTTCCGCAAATATTTCGCTGTGTGGTTGATTATTATCAAAAAGTTAATAACAATTCAAGTTTGTTTTTTACTCGCAAGTGTGATGAAAAACATCGTATGAACCACGTGTGCATTTGTAATTACAATCTCGGGTCCTTTATTGCGCTCGCCTGCGGCTTGCACGCATAATACCGCCTCGGGTGTAATGACTAACATATCACACTTGTATCATAATGTACTACTGTGTACTTATGAGTCATAGTTATCAAAAGTAAACTTATTATTATTGAAGCGATATTGCCAGCACTGCGAAGTATAACATTGTAAAATCACCAAAATTTCACCAGCTTGCCTCAAAAGATTAGAGGAAACAAGCTCCACGTTAAATCGATAAACCTTTTTACACATTGCATATGTTTTATTAGCCTTCGCCGCCACGTCTCTCTGTAGGTAATAATTTGAGCAGATGGAGTCGCGCCCTTTACGATGTGCTCTTTAATACTGGGTTTTCGATTAACGATGGACTTTTAAGATGTCATTGTACTCGTCATTATGAACAATATTTTATGGAGTCGAACTTGATAACGGTAAAAAATTGCTGTTCCATTTCGCCACGACACACCAGTTTTTTTTTATCTGGTTGCTTTGCGTTTGCCTCGAAAGTACTAAGTATTTCGAATGTTTTTCAGATTTCTATCCTCCATATTACGGACTTTAAGAACATTGTAGGGACGCAGCAATGTCGTTATCTTTTTTTGATTAGGGACAAAAAAAATTGAATTTTAAAATGTACGGAAAAGCTGATTTTTTAATGTGGTTATCAGGTTTCGCCCCATAGTAACAGTTGTTCATATACAGTTTGTGCAGAAAGAGAATTGTCTTGGGTTTAGCTGCTGTGCTAAATTACCATTTTTAACACCACTCTTAATTACCACGACTGTTTTTGTTTAGTTACCTAGCAAAATATGGTGTAAAAGTATTAAGCAAGTTTGATATGACAGCTTGACAACCGTGTTCAACATTTGCCAGAGCCACCAACCCGCACTAGGCCAGCGTGGTGGCGAGGGTATGCCTAAGGGCCGCAGTGGACTATTCAAAGGCTGATTATGTTATGTATGTTAGTACAAAAAAATTGGCACGTTAGGCCGCGTTCACACTAAATGTACTGTCAGCCGCCAATTGACAGCAGGCTCGCTGTAGTGTGGTATGTTAATGTTAGTATTTAAAAATCGGCACGTTAGGCCGCGTTCACACCAAATGTACTGTCAGCCGCTAATTGTCAGCAGGCTCGCTGTACTGTGTTTATACAAACACCGCACACTATATAGCACTGCAGCACTGTATAGTTGTCGCTTGGGTGTGAACGAAAAGTTAAGAAGATATGGAGACTGTGAGCGAGTGTTACGCAGTTTACCGCTCACAGTCGGCGGCTGACAACATTTTTGGTGTGAACGCAGTCATAGTAGTTTTTACCACGACAGTTCTTGACAATAAGTATGATGTGAAACCAGGTTTGAGTTTATTTATGGCCAAAACAGTTCTTTTTCTGCAAAAACTACAATAACATCATAAAATATGTCCGTCGTCGTGTAATTAAACCCCCAGTATGTTATGCATCGGCACGCCCATATCAACTCACTTGTTGTTGAGATGCGCGAAGCTGAACGAGCCCTGGCGCTCGAGCATGTGCGGCGCGGCGTGCGGCCGCTCCACCGCGATGGGAACCGAACTGGGGAGGACAGCGCACCCTTCAACCACCCGCCACCCACCATACCATACCCAAGCTTGGGCCGAACACATTAAGCCCTCGATATCGATCGTGTCGATGCCGCAGTCGAATTGTAGAATTCGCTGTATTCCATTAAAGCTGGCGGCGAATTATGACCCGCTCAATTACATTACGGCTAGCTGTATTGAAGGGCCATCACGAATACAACATGGAGGACGTTCGTTCAGCCGTAATATATCGCTTTCTTTTAGGCAAGCTTTATCGTAGACCGCATCTTCGCTTTACATCAGGCGAGTTAGCGGTCACACGTAAGCCTACATTAAACAAAATTGGTACCTATGTAATCCGGGTTGATCCGCCATTATACAAAACGGCTCCGTTTTGTAAATTGGCTAGCCGTAATGTAATACGAAAAATTCATAAACAACATCATCCGATTTTACTATGGAAACTTACATGATTTGTCATTTTCCGGCTTAAATTAAATATGAGTCATCTCGTATATATAAAACAAAAACAGTTCTTCCATCATCATCATCATCAGCCAGAATACGTCCACTGTTGGCCGAAGCCCTCCACCGTAATAGAGAGGGAAACAGTTCGTCCGATATCAAGGAATTAATACAACAATACAATGGATGCGACACTTTAACAATCACCAACATAAACATGTGCAGGAAGGCAAGTAGTGTATATTTATAAAGGTATAGTTCTAATGATCTTTAATAAGTCATTCCTATTTGGAAATTGAAAATTTGTATCGAATGCGGTACAATTTTACGTACGTAAATAAAATCCATTCAAAGTTCCGCCTTTTAAATTCTGCAGGCCTTAAGGATTCCGATAGAGAGTAAATATACTGCAGGAGCAGAGGGAAAGGTACATAAATATACTTAAATCTAAATTCTGCGGTAATTTTGCCTAGTTCGGACTGGCCTAAGGCTACCAATTTAGTGGAGGATCAAATAGTATGAGCACTAAATTGTTAATACTAGAATACATTTTTCATCAATATACGTACTCGACTAAATTGTGCTTGTAGTTGGAGAACGGACTTATATAGTCAAAGGCTATCTTACTCCCTGGATAATAAACGCTTATTAGCTTTGGCATAATTACTCACTGTTACTATCATAACTAAAAAGGCGGATTAACAATTCCAAATCTACTCCACGTGTACCAATAAAGAGTTAGAGCATAGACCTGCATTGTACCATATCGAATGAATGAAAACCAAGCACGTGAAATTTTTAATTTATATTATAACGTCACGAGAGTAAATAAGTACTCGATTCCTGACAAAATATCAGGTTTGGAACATGAAAGGTGACACGCCAGGTAGATCGAGTTATTTCAATAGTCTGTAGGTTAGAATTTAAGATAAGAGCGATACTAACTTGTTATTAAGATGTGAGAAGCCCCGGAAGGAGCCCTGTCGCTCCAAGAGATGCGGCGCGGCGTGCGGGCGCTCAACTGCGAAGGGGTTGTGCGGGGCGGGGCGCGAGGCGGGCGGGGGAGGGGCTGGGGCGAAGGGCGGCGGGGCGGGGGGAGCGTCCTCCGCGTCCGCTTCTGATACTCGGCGGTTTATCACACCTGGAACCAAAGACAACACAATCTATACAAGGCATGAGGCACAAACATAAACATAGACGTAGCCTATATGTTATTCTGGGAAATAAGCTATCTCCGTTCAGTTTCATCCAAATTCGTTCAGCCGGAGGTAGCACACTTACCGACAAACTATCGCATTTATAATTTTAGTGTGGTGGATCCTATTTTGAAATTTTTATTGGATACTGGCAAAGGCCCGCGGTTTTACCCGCTATCCGACGGGAACCGCATATTTTACTTCACTTAAATCCGTTGAGCCGTAACAGCGTGAAAGAGTAACAAACATATTATATACACACACACTTGCTCATTTATTATTACCGCCGTTTCAACCGCGTGATGACGAAAAACGGTGATAAGCTATCTCCATTCCGAGTTTCATCCAAATCCGTTCGGCCGTTTTGGCGTGAGGTAACAAACATACAGACACACATAGCGACAAACTTTCACATTTTATAATATTAGTGTGATAGATCTACATTTGGCAATTCGCCTAATGGTGGGAAATGAGTAGATGTTTGAATGTTATAAATAAAGTTTGTATTAGACAATGTGGCCAGCCCTTATGCTAGAGGTTTAGGCTTTCCAGGTCTATTTCTTTTTGTTCACCTATATAGGTTTGAGGCCACTAGCATAGTTTAAGAATGCAACGCCCGACCGAACTCATCTGTGGGCGTGGCTAAAAAGCATGCTCTCTTCAACAAACAAAGTGTGGGAAAGGGAGAAAGAAAGAGAAATGAGCGCGCAATTTTTTTCATTTCGACCTATGGTTGCAGGATTGTGATGAATAAGCTACTGAACTAATTTATTCCAACTAAAGTTATTTGAAATTTTGATGAACTAAACTATGCCGCTTGATATATTATTTTAGAGTTTGTTATTTAATTATTTACGTCCAAATTGCCAAGTTGAAATTGAGCTAAAATACAAGATGTTTCCTGGCTCATAACTATCATGTTTTTTTTAACTTTTAACTTTCTTATCAATTTACAATCCTAGATAATGAAGAGACAAATTGATATAATTCTTAGTCTTGGACCTACAACATTACATAGTGGAGTAATATTACTTCCCCGTTTCTATGGAGAAGTGACCGCCTTGTTTACTCTTAACCAACGTTTAAAAATAGATACATAGTTTACTAACAATAAAATTCCTTCCTATTGCTAGCATTAACCTCGGCCGAGTTGATTGAGGTGCTTGTTCACTAACTGATCGGTCGCAATTGACCTAGACTTTCGCGTTTAATTACTGCCGTACACCAATAAAGGTTTTTTTTTTATAAATTTTTTAATTTATTTCAGACACATTTCGTATAAGTACATAAGTCATATCATTAAAAATATAAATAAAAACAATCAACTTTAGATTAAATTAAATTAAAATATTATCATCATAAAAGCTTTCAACTAAATATAATGAGTGAGGGTTGTCTGGATAAGATCGCTTTTAGCGATAAGACCGCTTTTTGCGCCTATCTGTAGTGTATTATGTTTGTAACGTCCATTCTATGGTGTCAATAAAGTATTATTATCTGTACATTAATTTAGAAAACATTAAATAAACAATAGATATAACTTAAATTAAAATAAAGCCAAAAATAAGTACATTTTGTCAGTGACCACATCGTGGCAATTAGTTTTGATTTCGACTTTATTGTAATTACAGTAAATCATGATTTATGATAGCGCGTGCCTGTACTACCGAGATCAATCGGCTTGGTGGACAGGCACCTTAACACCGTGCGTCATTCGATGCGTCATAATCCCACGATACTAGCATTATATGCATACTATTGAACCTGAACTGCAATCGTCAAGTTTCGAGAACGAGATAAGTCACGTTACTTGTGATTCACTGGCGTCGTAAAAACACGTTATGCGACAAAATTCCTGTTTTAGATAGTTCGGACGAGTAAAAAATAACTGTTCAATTCGGGTTTTTAGGCAGGTACTTTTTGTATCTGAAGACGTAATCAGGGCTATGTCATCATCATGTCATCAGGGTTCAGACGTGACTTTCCTTGTATTTACGGGTGATGCAAATCTGAAACTGTTATGCAAGCGTAGCGAGTGCGAGTATTTTGAGCTCGATGTAAGAGTACTCAAGCCCTACTAGCGTGCGAGAGGTTTACTATCTTACTAATGACTTCTAGCCATTGAAGAGTCCTACAACCTACTTCCTGGCGACATCGTCAGTACGGCTCGGTTATGGTTTTGAAAAACACGGTTGCAATCCCAAGCCGCCTGCTAAGCGTGGGGATTATAGCAACCCCTCTCTATTAATATGGAGGCCTTCGTCGAGCAGTGGACGTCTTTTAGCTGATGATGATAAAAACACAGTTTGCTCGTCTGTCGTCTGTTTTCCCGTGAACAAGGTTCTGCGTTTTACAACATAATCATGGTAAATATCTCGTGAATAATAATAGAACTATTACGGTTTTGTGATCCGTATAATTTTTAAGTTTCAAATCGATTCGACAATTATTATTATTAAAAAAGTAAGTAAGTTCGTATAGGCTGAGTGGCCAGCCCTAGTGTCAGAGTTAATGTGCCGCCCGAAGGCCTCTGACATGGCTGACGATTGTTGTTATAGAAACTAGAACAAACCGGGACCAACAATTTAAAGTGTCATCCGACCCACGGTAGCGCTCAGAAATAAATGCCACTCACGATCACCCATCCGAAGACTGACCGGACCGTCCGTTGCTTAACATCGGTGATCGATTAGAATCACCTAGACAAGCTACGCCACGAGCGTAATTAAAAATAACTTAAAATCGCCTTTTACGACATGTTTACATATTTATTTGCAATGTAATGTAATACAAGTGTTCAAAACTAAAAAGAACTAAATACGAACTATAGATAACACAACAAGTAAAACAGGTAAGTGTGTATATAAACACACATACACATTACGAGATGCGAGTAGCAAACGCGGAAACACATTACTGCACTCGTGTTTTTATCTTCATACCTATCATACATTTGGTTTGTCTATATTAATCGCAGTTCAGCTTGTTTGTGTTACAGGCGTTCTAAACTAATGATGTTTTATATTACAGTTTCTACCTATCGGCAGGGGGAGCAACTCCGCAGTTTAGGTATGTTCGGCCGGCGCTCCGTCCCGGGTGGAGAATGCAAGGCTGAGGCCGCCCGCACGCTAGCCTCGTCGCACGTAACTAAGCATACGTGATAGAAAGAGAGCGGTATATCTAGGTGAATATAGCAAGGGTATCCAGCGCTGCGCGAGTTGAATTGCTACATTATTGCCTAGTAGATAGAGACCTTATTTATTTCAATTCCTTTGCGGAGTTAGCTTTCTGTACGTAGTACTATTATTTATTCTGTCCTATCGGCATTGCTACGAGTCTGTTCCCATCAATGGAACCCTACAGGACAGGTCCATTGTAAGCAGTCACAAAAGAAAGCGAGATGAAGCGAGCCCCAAAAAAGTTTACAAATACAATCGCGCGAATCCTTTGTTCGGATTTGAACACAAGTACGTTGGTACCTGACTTTTGGTAATGTTAAGACTACTGGAGGTAATACGTAACTTGTACCAGGGCACTGTTACACTATGAGTGTAAAAATGTGTTTATGTAACGTGGAATAGATTGAGCCATAAATTATAACGTTTTATGCATTCATTGCTAAGCACTCCGGGGTCCGTACGTTTTATCAAAACTTATCAATTATTGTGAAGTAACTCCGAACATTAAAAAAAACGAACAACTACAAAGTATATCTACAACTTCTATCTCTACGCAGATCTTTTACGTATAAAAAAGCTTTCTCGTAAAAACCATATCTTAACTTATTCTACTAGTTATTGAAATTGTATTGTAAAGTACTTGTTTGCCGAAGAGAAGAAGAGTAAAGAGACCAACACCACCTCGGTTCGTTCCCACGGCAAGTATACCCGTACGCGTGACACTAACTGCACTCGCGCAACATAGCATCATTCAGTATTACAGTAATCGCCAAGCAAGTTGCAAAAAGTAGGATACGCAGACATAAAAAAAAAGTCATTAATCTTGCCAAATATACTGCACGGAAGTATACACCACAGAAAAGCGAAGGCCCTACCTCTTCTCTCTTCAGTGGTGTACACGGTGTGCCTGCGTAGGCTCACCTTTTCTATGCCGACAATTTGACAACTTGTTTGGCGGCTACTGTACCAGCAGCGTATCAGACAACTGTTATATTTCTGTGGTATTTATTACGGTCTCACCTGATTTTCGGAAGGAGCCTTGTCTAGTGAAGGCGTGGCTGGCCGCGTCTATGCTCATAGAGACGGCGCACTCCTTGTCGCGGCGCTGCTTGCGCTCGAGACACGCGGCGAACGCGCACCCGACCGCGTGCGACAGTCGCTCGCCGCTGTCGCGCGACGCGAGGAACCCGTGGCACATCCAGCGACGGGTCGTGCCGTCGCGACAGATGTAGCTGAAAAAGGAAACAGGATTTCATTACGAATTCGTCAAAACCTAAACTTGCAAACCTGGAATGAGTGCCACGACTTTCTGCCGTGCGACAAGAGAACAAGCCTAGAAAATGTATAAATGATTTCAGTCGCATTCTTTAGCGATAAGTGTATCTAGACAAAAAGCTTTCACGGCTCGCATGCTAGGTTACTAAGCAGAGAAATTATAACGCCCAGCGTACGCAGTAACGTCACCCCGTTCCAGCAATGATATTTGGGCGTCCGCTGACCATATTGCATATTGATATCATGATCGTGCCAGTTTCGTAAGAGTAGGCCAACGAATGAATAAACAGATCGGTTCAGGTTTCAGACATCCTGTGATAGGTAGATACGCTATCAGCAGTATTAGAATCCGTTCGTAAGCGCTAAGAACTACAGATCGCATTCATTGCTGTACGTACATTTTATAGTAACAAGTAATTTAACGAACAAGACGAACTTGTGATGGTAGATAAAACGTCTAATCATTGCAGCTGTAATGGGGCATCACTGCATTAACGTTAATTACATTTGAAACATTGAACGGTGATAGTTCGCGCCTGTGATTAGAGTAAAAAAGGAAATTAAAAAAAAAAAAAAAATGAGAAATCGGTGTTGACATTAATTTCAAAAAATACACACAGTCGAACATTTAACCTCCTCCTTGTTGAAGTCGGTTAAAAGTAAACACTATATTGTAATCAAAATGGTAACCAAATTCACACTTTGTCCAATCAAATTTTATCTTTGTGATTATCACTCGATCTTTGTAATTACCGCTCGATATACTTGTAAAACCTCTGATTCAAACCGAACATAAAACGTATACAGCGTACCTACTTATAATTTGTTACTGACGAGGTTACCACACAACAATCTTAGTATAGGTACCTTAACCAATCCAACCCACTGTTTCACTCAGTATTTACCATTCCATCTAGAGTTAGAGACCATTTCGTGGATGTCGTAAACCAGCAGGACGTGTATTCGTGGGCGTTTATTTAACTTTCATGTGGGTGAAAGGTCATTTTGGGGCGATCCAATTAACATGGCTCATGGACAACTGTGCCCTTTGGGTTGGGATATTTGCACGTCATTACATTTGTTTCGTTGATTGTTTGACATAAAGCACACAATCGAAATGCGATGTGGATAAATAATATATGTTTCGGAATATTTATGTCAGAACACTTCAGTATATATAATAGAGAGATGAAAATAGGCTTCGACGAATTCGAAATCTTGTTCGTTCTTTTTTTGAATGGTTCGATTCGTTTTCGAATTAGACGTTTAGATCTTCAGCCCTGAGTAATTCACTCCTAGCCATTGGAATAGGCCTCCCTGCCGGCTTCCTAACACTCTTCTAGGCCTCTGATCAGGTGCTTCGACCCTTCGGTATCTTTAACACAATTATTCTTAGGTCGACAAGAGCCATATTAGAATTTGGTTCTTGAATATCTACGATCGAAACATCCACGGCTAAATATCCACACCAAAAAAGGTAAAGTTTTATTTAAACTAAAAGTAAAAACAACATACAGAAAATATCGAAGAAAATGGATTAAACGTTCGGAAATGTAATTCGCAATTTTGCAATACAATATCCAGTTCAATAATCTCTTTATCGGCAGTGAACGAGTGTGAACGAGTTGTGAAGAGGGACGAGATTGGATTTCGAAGTGTTTGAGCCAATTAGCAGCGGCTTACCTGAACCCCCGTTCATGGTTTCTGTCGGGCGCGCAAAAGGAGACTTTCTCAATGGTCTGGTCGACAATCAGACCCTTAGTTTCCTCCTCTACCACCCTCAAGCCGTCTCCGCTCACGTGCAGCACGGCGCGGACGGGCCGCCGACGGGAATTCTGAAATAGATAAATAAACATGTTACTAAAGAGGTTCGTTCGAGGACTAAACGGCAGGACCTATTTTCCAGCGACTTCAAAAAAGGAGGTTCTCAATTCGACTGTATGTTTTTTAAAATGTATTTGTTACGCGATTACTCCGCCCAATGATGTTATATGTTTCTCTATGACTCCGCCAACTGATTTTGATGATTATTTTTTTGTTTGGTATAGGTGATACTTCAGAGGTGGTCCCATATACATTTCGAAATCGGTTCATGGGTTTTTATAATCAAAATTACTGTAATAAATCTTAATAACGGGAAATATGAAGATGTCATCTAAGTAGTCGAAATAGAAGTCGTTTTTTTAAAGCTTATTCTTATGTTTATACTAGAATGCATCACGTTTTAACTCTGAAACGAATGGGAAAACACTTTAAAATTGCGATCAACCACAGGACACGGCTTATACACCGTTACGCGTAACCCTGCACATATATTTTTATTTTATTATTATTACGTGACGTCTCAGATTTTGAGCTAAGATAAGGAAATGGCGGCCAAAAGCAAAAAAAATGGGGCAAGTTTATTCTTCTATATTCTTGTAAGACATTAATTAATGCCCAAAATGTACTGGCATTCAGCCAGGCCATACCGATGGGAAACATCTACCCCTGTTCAAATAAAATGCATCGCGCCAGGGCATTAAAATAACAATGAGTTAGTGCGGCAGTCGTGGCATTGTTGTATTCGTAACCCTGAGAATTATTATTTAGGGCCATAGCACACGAGATATAATTTCAGCATTAGCGATTAGCGATTTTGTGGTTGTATGGCGTTTTGAAAAGTTACTTTAATCGCTGTTGGCAGTACTTTAAAAAACAACTTAAATTAACAAACGTGATTTAACTTTAAACGGTGTTTTTAAGTAAGGTCATACAAGGTCTTGTATCACAATGGCTACTTTTCTTATTAACCGACTTTAAAAAAGTATGTTTTTTTAATGTTAGTTTTTTTTTTGAATGACTGATGCTGTTGGCTTCAGATGGCCTCTACAGCGTCACCGGACTTTAGGCAAGCGCAATGTTAATTACCTCAGATCTCTTTTATTTATAAACCGATGTGGAAAAAATATTTTTTAGTTGAACATTGTAAACTTTCAGATTCTCATAGAAATGTCATCAAAATCGGTTCAGTAGTTTGGTTTTTAAATCAAAATAACTGGAAAGAAGTAACCAAGTACTTATATACGAAATAAAAGTGTTATTTCCCCATCTTAGCATGCGACGAAAATAATAATATAGCCGTCAAGGTACGAGTCATCTTGCGACTCGGACAACGAGGGTTCCGTTCCAACACATGAACTAGCGATAGTAACGAATATTTTGTGAACATTTCAACCGGGTACCTATTACGATTCACGAGATTATAGGTCAGTAAATATCGGAAAGACAGATGGACAGACAAACAGACACGGTAGGCAGCTTAATAATAGGGTACAGTTGGATTCTCTTTGGGTACGAAACCCTAAAATATTTTCCACTTTCGTTCAATAAGCCAAATGCAAAATTTAAAAAAAGATGTGTGGTGATAACTCAGACATATCTTTTCTTGATGTTTTCAAAACTCCGTAAAAGCTCTTAACAAAGCCGCCACAACTTCACTAAGGCATGACTTGACCGTGACTGTTTTTGTTGTGAATGGCTTTGATTTTTGGACTTAATAATGCCAATGGCAGAATGTACAAAGTGTGATGCCAGTGGAAACTCATTTCTCCATATTAAAGAGTATAAATTGAGTTGTACGCAGAAGAAGCCACCAAATTGGCCTAAAAAAGGTATAATTAAGTTAAGAATCGTACAAAACTCCTTTCTCCTTATGAGTTTTTGAATTGTATAGCCCTACAAATTTGTACTATTGGTCAACATGTTAGACCTAAAAAACACACAGGACCTATTAAAACTCCGTAAAAGCTCATAGAAAAGTCACCACAAACGAACACTAGGGGCTGTGACTATGCAGTGGGGCATGACTCGTACTTGACTGTGACTGTTTTGAATTATTTATTTTTGATATGCTATCAAGAACTTGAAAAGTTATAATCCTTGTTAGACTGGCAGAATGCACAAAGTGCGATGCCAAAAATGAAGAAAGAAAAAGAAGGACATTGATACCTACTTGTGAAAATATTTATACAATGTGAAACTATTTTCTCTATATCTCTGAAGAAAGAAAAAGAAGGACATTGATACCTACTTGTGAAAAGGTTTATACAATGTGAAACTCTTTTCTCTATATCTCTATAAGTATGACATTGGAGTAAGAAAAGGTTAAAAAACTAAAGTGAAACTCCTTTCTTCTAAAGAGTTAATTTTGAAATGTACTATTGGTAAAATGGAAGAACTAAAAGAATTAAACAGGACCTCTTATTTTGTAAAAAAATACGATGGTGGCTCTCTCGCTCATCTGTAAAGGTAAGTTATTCTGACTATAAGCAAGTAGAGCCGGCTGCTATAGATCGAATCTACATAAAAACGGCAAACGGAACGTTTAGCGTTTGTGAGTTTTACATCTAGCCATCTAATATTTTTTTGGGAGCTAAAGAAACAAACAAAATAACCATTTAAGTTTTGGCTTGAGAAATTACGATATATCTACAATTTATCAATTTTCTGATTTTTCCCATAACTACTGTTATGAGACCTCGCTTCTTGCCAAATTTCATGAATCTAGGTCAACGGGAAGGACCCTATGAATTTTTTATTGTGGTGACTTACAAGCTTGATTTTTTTACAGCTCCAAGGGACCGTGGACTTACGCATTTGTTATTAATTTCAACTTGATATCTCCACGCGTTCCAGAGAAAAAGGGTCTAGACAGACAGACAGACAGACGGACAACGGAGTGATCGTATAATGGTTCCTTTTTTCCTTTTAAGGTACGGAACCCTAATAATGGGTGTCATACTATGACGCCCGATGGGAACAAAAAGCCATAAGCTATACGACAAACCGTATATTATAATATGTCGTCTTCGTGTTACCACCTTGCATTGTTTAACCCAGAAAATAAGAAAATTGTACGTTTTTGGACCCTCGGGCCTCGAACATGAGAGATAGCTATGGCATGGCTGTTGCAATGCTATTGGTTTCTTGGGAATCTTTGGGCTTAGTACCAAAATCGTGCGTTTTTACGTTTCTATTGTCGGATGGCGGAAAGATGAACATGAGAATTGCCCATATAGGCCAAAAGCTTATTATATACGCTGCAACCGGCGGCATCACAACACAATATGTGACGTTTAGTAACTGTATCGAACACTTCCGCAAAAGTGATTAAATCGCCAGCAGCACTCGCAATAAGCGATTTTAGTCCCTTTTCGTAAATTGTATTGTGATGGCCTTAAACCGTATCGTTGTAAAGTCGTACAATAATACATGTTCACGGCACGATGTGTTTAACATTTTAGCGAGTGGTCAACTAACGAATTATTTAATAGTCAGGTTAGGACTGGTCCTAACAGCAGGACGAAATAGCCCGCAGGTGGCTTCGGGCTATTTTGTCCTGCTTGTTTTAACTTTCACTTGCTCTAGACAGGTTGTCTTGATAAGGGGATTTGAAAGGATTTGGAAGTGTAATATCAAAGGATTAGCAGTTTCCAGGTTCATGTACCTATTAGAAGAGTAATTTGAAGTCATAATAATATAATAATAGTATAGTAGTTTTTTGTATTTTTTAATATTGGATCATCGACTCTACGAATAAGAAGAAGAATAAGAAGTCGAAATCTTCGATGTCTTAAAAAAGTAAGTAAGTTTATATAGGCTGAGTGGCCAACCCTAGTGTCAGAGTTGATGTGCCGCCCGAAGGCCTCTGACGTGAAGCTGGCGTGGCTGGAAGGTTATTATTGTTGGTTGTTCGAAATATAGAACGAACAACCGGGACCAACAATTTGTCGTGTCATCCGACCCACAGTACGTAGCGCTCAATTGTATATGCCACTAGCGGTCACCCATCCAAAGACTGACCGGATCGCCCGTTACTTAATATCTCATTGATCGTTTGGAATCACCTAGTGAAGCTAGGCCTCGATCGTGTCTTCGATGTCTTAAATAGGTTAACAGGAAGATTGGTGATTAACAATTTAGGCCTTGAATGCGACAATAGTACCAACAAGTTAGGTCTTGGCAACAAATTGGTTTATTTTCTGATCGTTTATCTCGAGGCTGCAGTCGCGTGCGTCAGCTAATAACGCCTAAGAGGCTGAAATGGCGCTAATAAGCCTTAGGCCATTTAGCGTATACTGTCTTATTGATTGTCTTAAGCCTAAAGGTCGATTAAACCAAGGCAACAGTATTATAACAGTGCCACTCGCGTAATTAATAAACGAGCATTAGACGCTTTCACACCACAAAGACATCGGTGTAATTATCTGAGAGATTTTTCTGAATGAATTAGCTTTAATAACATACTAAACTAAACTAAATTGATGTCGATTCCGCCGTTGCAGAGATAAGCGGAACAAAATTTATAACAAAAAACACACAAAAACTTTCGCATTTGTAGTATTAGGGTAACAATGTCGCCGAGGAGTGATGGAAATCCCGGTTTCTTCCGTCAGGTACAGAGACAGGCTACCGAAGGGGTTTTGGTACCTGCAATGTTGCATAGCCTGGCAATAGATATCCTCTCAAAACTAAATCAATCCGAGAACTTACAGGTCTAAAGAGGTAATAAAGGAAACTAAAGGGTGTAGGTTCCGTAGGACCGTTGGCATTCAGTTAGGGTTCTGTAAACACCGAACGTTTACAGAACCCTAACTGAATGCCAACGGTAAAGAAACCAAAAAGACATGCAGTCGCACCTAATATATATGAAGAGAACAATGTATCATACATACATACATCATCAGCCATAAAACGTCCACTGCTGGACGAAGGCCTCTCCCTTAATAGAGGGGTGTTGCCATAATCCCCACGCTTGGCAGGCGGCTTGGGGATAGCAGAATGCTCACCACAGTTAACCAAAAGGACGCTGCTGCCCGTCCTCCGGTGGGTCTGGTTGCAGTTTAAGGACATACCCAGGTCCCATGGACGAATAATGTATGCGTCCGTATAAATAAGTAGCAACGCAAAACGCAAATCCCCGCTCTAGCCACCTTGAAGACCTTGGTGCGTGACTCTAATATTTGTGCTCTCGCAAATGCGAAGGTCCTAGCAAGGACGAAGCTTTGACGTCATAGCTGCTTATACAAATCTGTACCGGATTCACATTACGGTGCATTTTATACGAGCACGCGCTACACGGTATGTTGCATATCAACAATCTTTAAAACTATAGATTCACATGTTGATGTGCGGGTGCGTCGGTCGGCACCAAACAGTCCCAAATTGCTGTTTCAAAAGTTATATAGACATAAGCCGGCACTGGGCCGGAAGCACGCCAAAATTGGCGTATTTGAAAAATGGCTCTGGACATTGAGGCAAAATAATAATATATAGTTAGTTTTTGAGTGTTCGTTTATTTTAAAATTAGTCCAACATGTTAGAAAACTAGGTATTCAGATGTTATCTATAAGTTCTAAAGATGGATAGAGCAAATTCACTATGCTAATACGCATTTTGTATAAATTCCAGCCGTTTTTGGGACATAATTATTATATTAGGTCTTTACCTATGAAATTGCCGTTTTGTATGGAATAAGTGAAAGTACTTATTTTTTTAAACTTTTTTATTTCTGTTATTCAAAGTAATCACCCATGCAATCGACGCATCTTTGCTAACGAATTGGCAGTTTATTGATGCCCTTCTTGTAAAAATCAGCTGGACGGGATGCAACAAACTCTTCAAAGGCATTTTGTACTGCCTCTCGGGAATTGAATTTTTTACCCACTAAAAAGTTGTCTAAATTTTGGAAAAAATAATAGTCGGTAGGTGCAAGGTCTGGTGAGTATGGCGGATGAGGGAGAGCTTCCAACCCCAGTTCTTGCAGCTTGGAGACTGTCTGTAGCTGCAGCGCGACCAGGCCTGTGTCACTCCGCGTGTAGGTATTAAAAACATACCTACGGGCGGCGGCCATTGCGCAAGGGCCAATCTAGTAGGCTCGGCTCGGCGGCTCTTTCAATACGTATAACCATGTATAACTTATTATGAACCGTAGTATAGTGACTTAAGGCCCATATTCCTTCAAAAAGAAATTGGTAGGTATGTAAATGAACACGTGCTCGACTGGACCGCGAGCTAAATTAAATCATATTGTTTATCAGTTTGAGTCATATTTCTTTGAAAACCATTGCGAAGTAAAGCTTCTGTTATAAGTTATTATTCTGTGGCGCGACGCAGGTCTCGACGCGTACGTTGCGCTGGCGATCGTTAAGTTCGTGGGGCACCCCCATCTATCAAGTTTGTTTTGTCTTGCCTATTTTCGCAAATGGATCAAAATTGTTTTGATGCTAACATCAAAAGCTGCTGCTAGCTCAGCTGTAGATTGAGTTTCGTCAGCTTCCACAATCGCCTTTAATTCATCATTATTGACCAAAGTCTCCGGACGACCACGAGCTACATTTTTCAAGTCAAAATTTCCGGAACGGAACCGGGAAAACCAATAACGGGTTGTGCGTTCGTTTGTACAGTTCTCTCCGTAAACGTTTTTGATGTTACGTGCCGTTTCTGTCGCGTTGGTGCCACGACAGAATTCATATTCCATAATTACACGATTTTTTTAAGTATCCATTATGACGAAAAATGTTCAAATGTAATGAAAATACAACGCTAATCAATAAACAAAAGACTAAGTTTGTAAAAAGAATGTCATGTTTTTAAGACAAAATTAATTTGATATCAGAATACAAAGCCATTCCAAACTTTTTTCTATTTGAAATGACCAGTACTGAAGAACGGCAATTTCATAGGTAAAGGTACCTATTATTTGTATGATTTTGACCGCCATCCAAGATAATGGCAAAAACAGCATTATTTATCGCAGTTATAACAAAGTATATTTTTTCCATTGACTAATATTTAAAGGTCCGACGCAAAAAGAAGGTTTTGTTGCCGTAGTGGTTTTACGTTATGTTTGATGTAACTCTGTCCAGCAGCGCAGCGGTTGCAAAGTTAAGTGGCCTTTTCGAAAATAGACCCCAGTTTTATTTTATTTTAATTTGTTGCAGTTTTGAAGAAGTAATATGGAGATAGAAAGAGATTCTTTGAATATTTTTTTAATACATTCTAGTGATGAGACGAGCAAGACTTTCACCTGGTGGTAAGCGTCATGCCTGCCAGTAACAGTAGCAGTGCCAGAATTGTGAACTTGCGAACACAATTCTGCGCCGCACTGCACTGCGCTCGTCACCTTGTGAGATATTAGATGTTAATTCTCTTCATACCCAGTAATTTCTCTGGTAACATTGCCCTTTAAACCGGAACACAGTTATGCTTGCACACTACTGCTTGGCGATTGCATAACTGGCAAAGGTGTGGTACTTCCCCACGCGGACTCTGCAGTAGAGTAACTAACACTACAAAATCATCATCCTACCACTACAAAAACATCTAGTGAAATCCAATTCTAGTGTTGTATAATCCTGATCTAGATCAGGATGAAACCTATGCAAGTTAATATCTAAGGAAACTAGGGTAAAGTATTTACATTTATTTTTGCATTTTTAAAGAAACAATACGGTCATGGACACGATCACTATACCTTTAAATCTAGTGACATCCTATGCTAGTCTTGTATAATCTTGATTAAGATCAAGATACCTAGGCATGCTAATTACTAAGGATATTTCTATTTATTTTTATATGACAGTGCTAGCTATAAATTACTATAGGTCTATATGTATTAACTATGAAACAGACGGTGAATATAAACTAGTGCGCCTGTTCCACCTCTATATAAAGACACTAACCAGATACGTGATCTGCATGCCACGATAACAAGAACGAAGCTATTCTAAGCAGCTGCCTGTTTAATCCAAGAAGACGGTTCGCACCTTAAAAAGAGCCCTATCGGTCGTTTTCATACGTACAAACATATAACGATCATGGCTACATTTTCAGACTTTCAAAATTTGTGAAATACGTTTCTTTAAGTATGAACAGATTATTTTATTCGGAAACGTTTAATAGACCAGGGGCCGTACCATGAATTCTTATTGCTACGCTACGCGATTGTGAGTTTTATCGCCCCGCAATACGGTTCACGGTCGCGCATAGCGTCGGCAGCTGAGCTTATAAGGTCCCATAATAAGAGTTTTATTATGAAAACTGACGTGGTTTTGACACTTTTTTTTTTGTGCTAAGCTAAGAGCCCGACGCGCCAGCACTTGCGTCCAAGTGCTCGCGCGTCGGGCTCTGTTTTCACTCTTTGAAAAAGGTCACTAGATGTGATCGAAACTATAGTCGGAGTATCCGATTTAATTAAACGTAAGTATTCCCGTATAAATAAAACCAAAATAATAAGAGTTCATGGTACGGCCACTGTTATAACAAAAACAATGTGCTCTCCCGATCTCTCGTCTTCGCTTGTGACAAGGGTACATTTCTCGTCAGAATGAAGTGAACAAAGCATTTTATATCTAGTATGTATTGTAAATAAGAATGTATATTTTTCTATGTGATCTGAGTACATTTCTGTACAGTTACATCTTTATGGTAACATCTAATGAGAAGAGTAAGACGCTCTCCTGATGGTCAGATATAAACGCCTGCCCATGACCAATGCAGCGGTACTCAGAGCATTAAGTACTTAACAACGATGTTCAGGGGCCGTACTGTGACATCTTAAAACCCATTCACTTTAGGTTCAGTCGACGCTCCGCGACCACTATCCGTTTCCGGGGCAATAAAATAAAAATCATTCGCCAGCGTCGGCGGCTAAACCTAACAATCATGGTTTTTATAGTTCACGGTACGGCCCCTGCGATCACTGTATTGGCGCTCATTACTGTAGTACTAATATTGTACAGAAGTATTTGATGGTGATGCTCATTAGTCTCTCATACAATTCGTTATAAAAGATTATGATAAAGTACAGGTCGCGTCTTCTTGGATTCAACTACCCGTAGTGATTTGACCGCTATGCACATGCCTCATGTTAGTGCGGCAGCCACAGCAGCGGTGAATCTAACACTACTCACCCTAAGCACCTTTATAGCTTCCTCGCAGACTTGCATGCCCCGCGACTCGAACACCTCGACGCATCCTAGGTACTTGACGGGGAAGGTGCAAGTGCCTGCGCGGACGGCGGCCTCGTCTGCGTGCCACTGGTGCGGGCGCGCCGACTCGGGCGGGGAGCCCTTGCGCCGGCGGAACGACTCGCGGAACGAGCGCCGCAGCCGCTCCATGCCGGCGCGAGGCGGCGATAGCGCCGCGCCCGCGCGCGCCCGCCTCAACGACGACCGCACCGACGATTTCTGGAAAGACACACGCCTTCATTACACAATCTGATAACGGGGCAACGACACTTGCGATACACTCACAGTGCACACATACCTAATATATGGCGCTTGCACATATCTAATGAACCGTGTGTACTGTGTAAGCCTGGTAGTTTCTAATCATCCTAATCCGAGCTGATAAGTTTAAAGGTGTTATAAATTCTAAAGTAATTTCTCTCTGTTATCTTACATACGTGCGATCAAAACGCTGCCTGGTCAATCTTGACGAAATTTGGCATAGTCATCATCATCATCATTACGTTTTTTCGTAAAAACGCGTGTGAACCAGCGGGCCACCGCTATACACCCTGTATTAGGACTAACCCTTAGTCCTAATCAGTTATCATTATTTTAAGGGCATATTCTGTACATCAAAACAAACAACTTTTACTAAACGGCCAACAGTCTAATCGCGAATAAAATATCAGCTGATCCATAGAAAAAGTTCATCGACCTTGGGCAAAATGTATGGTAAATCTGTATTTTTTTGCGATTTCAATGTAGGCCCGATATTAAAATATGATTGTTTTGATGTACAGAATATGCCCTTACAAGGATTCTAACTGATTAGGACTAACCCTGTATAGTTTAAGATTATAAATAGTGAAGGCTCGTAGAGGAATTGTTAAAAAATAGTTTAGTACATATAGAACTTACATAAACCTTTGAGAGAGCGAGCATAGAGAATTAGAATCAAGGAAAAAAAATGTTGCGTCGCGTCGTGAACATAATAGTAGTCAAAATGTTGATGAAGGCTGGATATACTTCTTCGCTGAGAAACTCCTAAGACGAATAAAAAAATATACGACGTGTGCCATTTACCTTTACGTGACATTTCAAAGCTTTCGTCTAGAACCTAAATTCATGAGCCACGCGAACTCGCATGTCCTAACTTCGTTGTCTCGGTCTTGGCTGGAATGCCTACATTCTTACATTTTTCACATTCAAAAGGTCACACTTAATTATTCTTTCAAGGCAATATCCTCAGTTGTCTACTCTACGTCAGTAAAGTAAACTGAGCGTAACGAGTTTATAGGATTTCTGTTAACTTCACTGTTGTTAACTAGTTAAGCCTGGCTAATATTTTAATAACATATACTTAATTATGTACTTAGATAAAACGTAAGAAATTATAGCTTTGTTTATTGCTGTTTGCAAATCGAACATTTCTTGATCTAGGTACCTACTTCTGGTATATTATGGGTTCTGTTATGTTTTAAAATTACAATGAATATAGTCTAAATTATTATGGGTGCAAATAAGTTTTTTTAAGAATATAATTTATTATGAAAAAAATCAGACTAGATCCAGGGGTTGTCGTGGAGTGAGTGTTTTTTTCTTAGAAAACTATATTTTGGAGGGCTTGGGGTCAGTTGCCCCATCATCTCGGTATGCCCCTGATCATTAATATCATTGAAATAAGATCAAAATAGTAACAGCAGACTTTGTAAATGTGTTCCTAAGTTCCTATGAAATTATAAAACCAGCAGCGTAAGCCGTTTGAGATGTTTTGCTTGCAAATACCTATCACAGTTAAGTGAAATGTTTGCTCTGGCAATGGAAATAGAGAAAAGAAAGTAGATAAGCAAACAATGATGAAGCTTCGAAGAATGACAGTGCAACTAAGCTCTTTTGGCACCAAAAACTAAATAATAGTCATTGACATCGATATTACAAACTGATCAACTAACTTTGTGGGATCACTGGAGTAGATATTTTCTTTTATAAAAGTAGCAGTAATTTATTTAGCTACTTAACTTTATCTAACGAGGCGGAACATCAAAGGCCGATAGATAAGGTTAGAAGTCAAGGATCAAAACTTATCTACCGAACAGACCCACTTGGATTTACAAAGTCATTGTTTTGCGCAAGCACACTGATTCACAAATGCATTTAATTATATGTATCTTCTTGTTGTCTGTAGCACAACTGTAACTGTAACTAAATAGATCTAATGCCGAGGCCACACATTGGCTATTTTGCCGAATATAAAGGGATGCACGTATACAGGCTACATAGATGCGTCCGTTTTTATTCGGCTAATATAGCCAATGTGTGGCCTCGGCATAAGATGCAAGAATATTCAAATTGAAACAGAACGGCCTTGGTGGATAATTAATAATCGGTTTGGTCTGGACACAAATTGAAGCTCATGTGACTAAATGGACCAAACGACAAAAGTCATTAAAATAGTTTATAAAAACGTCTGTTACGTCAGTATTAAATAAATTAAAGTAATAATGTTGATTATGACCAACTCTTTCGGGAACTGCTGTCCCGAAATCCTTAACGACAGAGTTGATCTCGCAGCGTTGTAGACTTATTGCCCTCGCCGGGATCGTAAAGCAGATATTCAATATCTCTACTTCAGAGTTCCGAGCCCACACATCTCCTTTGTCCTTTGTACCAATACTCTATTGCGCCGGCAATAGGGCCTTCAATGTGCACTAGAACTTCGAAGGAAACAAACTGGTTTATTTTGTATTCATTAAGTAATTCTGAATAGTCACTGATATATAACGCTTTAAAAAAAAATACAACCGACTTCAACTTCGAATACTTGGATGACATCTTCATATTTTGTAGTAATTTTGATTTAAAAACCAAAGTACTGAACCGATTTCGATAAAAATTGATATGGGGCCACTTCTAAGTATTACCTACCAAATAAAAAAACAGTTCATAATTGGCGGAGTAATCGCGTAACACAAATACAAAAAAAATACGTACAGATGACTATGTTTAGGATAAAGCGAAATATAGGAAAAGGAAGAGACTGATCCATTACCACATGAAGAGCCAAGAACAGTGTGATATTAACAACCTCTTTTTCTTTATGAGCAAGAATCACCGATAATAACGCGACGGATGGGATACGTCATTACACTGGCAGTTAATCAACGATTCGACATAATGCTGAAAGGTTATGTCTGCTCAATGCGAGCGGTGCATTGTGTTCGATTCAAAACATTGCGTAAACATCGATTTACTTGTTTACATGAGTGCTTGTTCGTCATCTCTTTCTGTCTTGTGGCTGTTCATAACAGGTGTTATAAATAGAGAGTTGAGAATCGAGAACTTAGATCGTAAATCTTTTATTTTATATTTTTTACTTTCTGGGCTGCTATTTAAATTAAATCTATTTGCAGGTCCCCACTGTCCGCAGGCACCCCTCTACCCTAAGTAACCCCAAGGTCACTAGTACTTATTACTAAAATATTATGAATAGTACTTCAGTTCAGAGTTCAGACCAACCAATCGGTACTGGCACCTTAAACTTCTTTGGTTTAGATGACACTGATCTTGATCTACCTAGTCGACCATATTCTCTTCTCTGACAATAGGCTAGATGACTGGTTTTTTTTATTGTCCTATTAAAATGTGGCTCATAAATATAGCTGATTAATGAAAAGAAAACGAAATTCTGATCAAAAATAAGCAACTTATAAGCATTTTAATATCATGCTAGACAGAGAGGCGAATCAGAAAATCGTGACGTCACTTCTCTGTACGCCATATAAATTCTATTCTGACAAGTAAGGCGTGACGTCATTTTTTGTTTTGTGGGAAAGGGACAGAGTTGTCTCTAACAAAAACATTAAACGCTCATATATCACAACATTATTAACCGATTTAAATTATTTATTCGATAAACTTACTATATTTACTTAAATTCTTCATCGAAGCTATTGGTTTCAACGATATAAACATCAGTCATCTACCCTATTGTTGTCAGTACTTTGGGCATGTTCTCAAACAAGTTGGTGCCTCGGTACTTGAAGAAATTAAAGGTCACTGCGAAAGTCGATGCAAAAGATCAATATAGGCTAGATTTTATACGATACTCCAATTAAATTCGTGCCATATTTGACTAACTTGTGTAGGGGGCTGGGCAAGTTTGGAGTTTTTACCTAGTAAGCACTCATGAACCATTATCAAAACTTTGTTTAACTTTACATTTGTAAAGCTATTGTGTATTTGTGTACGTACACTTTTATCAAAATCAAAGTAAATAAGCAAATAATTATCAAGGTATTTGTTTCTTGTAGAAGGTTCTTCAGCAAAGATACAAGAATACTCAATTGCGTTTCAACTCAAAAACGAATTCCTACTCAATCTCCAAAGTTAAATTAGATATTCGGACGAGTTCATCAAAGACAAGATATCCCTTGATACTCTACCTAGCGGGTTAAAATATTTGTTTGGACTAAGTAACCGCATTCGTACTATTCCTAGAGTCGAGATAATCACAAAAACTAGTTTTTATGACTTGTTGCGTCATTAGGCATATCATTTTATCTTTTGAAACGGATGTCAACGGAAACTAAGTAAGACATATTTGCTGAGATTTGAAACACTACTCTTACGTAGGTGTTAATGATATGCACATTTTTTGAGGCAAACGAAATATCTTGGAAACATGATGACTATGTTTTCCTCCTATTACTATAGACCGAAATCAAATTTTCTGAGAAAGATACACAGCTTATTATGCAAAAAGTGTATAAAACAGGAAAAATAATCGTTTTTATGTTGATAATATTTTCATTAATGTTAAAAATATTTTTTTTGCCGTATCCTGCATAAAATATGGGCTGCCGGTAGATTTTTGGATGCGGGCCGAAACTACGTCGTCCTGACGAAA
Source organism: Erannis defoliaria (assembly GCA_905404285.2). Lineage (NCBI taxonomy): Eukaryota > Metazoa > Arthropoda > Insecta > Lepidoptera > Geometridae > Erannis > Erannis defoliaria. Next base: position 9,597,009 of record FR990073.1, on the reverse strand, counting down.
CATGAATCAACAAAACTGATATAATCCCTTTGTGGATTCTGCGTTTTTCGCCATTTATATAGTAACTTAAATTGATAACAATTTATATCTCACATTTTCAACCAGGGCTGCCATATGAAACCATCTGTCCGAATATGGTTCAAATCATAAACGTGGGAACAACGTGGGATTAATATTTAGATAATAAAACACTTGAAGTCTGCCACTACTCATGATATGTTTTGTCATCTCAATTATATTTAGTATATATAGTATAGTGTGCGAAATTATATATTTTATAGGGGTAAACCCTATAAAATATATAATTTCGCACATATGGATATATAAAAAACACTCTTGAAATATGTCACTATTCTATTCATATTTTGTCATCTTACATACTCGTAATAATGAAAGCACGATATTTCACCACTTTATTCGACAAATAACAAGTAACTTTAAAAAAAACATTATCGACATCAAATTAATATGGGACCACCTCGGGAGTATACTTTTAAATAAAAAAAAATTTTCAAAATGGGTCCACAATTGACGGAGAAATCGGTAAATAATAAATTCAAATTCGGAACATACATAAAAAAATAGAAGAAAAAACATACATACCGTCGAACATAGAACCTCCTCCTTTTTTGAAGTCGGTAAAAAATAGGAATGTTTTTGCTTAAATTAATTATAATTGAAAATTGTAAATGCATAATTGACAAATGGGTCAAGTAGAAAATTTTTGTACGAAAGTAAACAATAGACTCGATCTACATAAGCTCCGGTCAAGCAGCGGTGACGACGTGGACTAAGGTGTAGCACGCTTGCCCATGAGAAGCCTATTCACACTTGTCCTGAAGAGACCCTAGGGAACACCTAGGCAGGGAGCATTCCACTCCTCAGCATTTCGTATTAAAAAGAAGAAATAAACTAACATAAAAATATAAATAGCAATTTGTAAAAAACATAGGTGACATTTTAGGTATGCAAGAAAGAAAACCGCAAGTACGTTTATCGAATTTTCGTAATTTTTCCCCTCAATAGATTTTTAACCAATGTTAAGTCGCCGTACAAGATTAGAATACATTACAGGTAGGATTGAAGTTAATTGCGTATTGATATCCGTGTCTTATGCTATGGATACCAATGAAGGTGCGTCAACGTCCACTCCAGAACAATAAGCGTCGCCTATAGCGCACCATTTACATATTAACGCTCAGGTATTTACGCATTCATGACTCAAACGAATAATGAATTGTATTAAAGACAAGTTATTACTAAATGCTAAAGAATAGGTACCATTTTAAGGTCAGTTGCTTGAGCAGCCTGCGCTCGATCCAGCGGCTCGTGCGGTGACGATCCTTGATTCCCCATGTTTAAATAATAAATCCAAAGTATTTGCACACACTAAACTTCACTATAACATTTATTCACATATTCACTTAGCACTATGCTTTTACTATAGACTTCATAATATAAAAAGAACATACTTGAAATTGTATATCACAAACTTCATTCATGGACTGAACACGTTGTTTAACGCAAAATTATTGTCCTCTTTTGATAAAAAACATTCTATCCGTAACACAACAAGATAATAATTTCGACGAAGTCGGAGCTCAACAAACATGGCAAAGCCCAAAATAAATAATTTAAATTTATGGAATGCTGCAACCTTGGCAGATGGCGTATAAAAACATCAAATACTGCTGCGTACTGGTGCCTCATCAGGCCATTCAATTCATTAACGGTCCACCTGTACAAGTACTCAAGGACATTCAAGCCGTTTAGGATTTAAAATTCTTGAGATGAATTTGTAAATTTAAGATGCCGCAGTGTGAACCGTGTGAATTCGTTAACAATATATATTTTTAAAACGGGGGTCAACTTTTCCCACAAACGATGAATAAACGGCGAGAGGCGCATTGAACCCGGCAGCCGGCTCGCGGGGGGAGAGAGGTTAGGTAGGTAGCTGGGAACGACTGCCGATGCCAGCTGAACGTTATTTTTTCCCACAGCATTGTTCTTTGGACCGTGTCGAGCGTCAATTATACCACTAATCCACTTTTTCGTAATTTGCACAAACACAGTCTTCGTTTATAATGTTCAGCACTAAACTTCATTTTGACTAGGAACGTCGAGGAATGTTTGACGGAATTTAGGGATGAGACGCGCGCGCTGCACGCTGAGCGGCCAACTGTCGTGCTGACTACCGACTGTGGGTCGTACTCGTACTGTGCGTCGTGAATCGCACGAAACCCTGCAGTGGAGTCCCCGTCCCGTCTCGCCCCTCACCTCGCGCCCGCGACGACCGGTCCTTTGCATTGTCAAGATTGACGACCGGTGAGATCATCACGAATAGCCTCTTTAATTCAAATTCGATGATTCCATATTTGATAGATCAAAGGCGTTAAACTCGTCCACGATCACGACGAGATTCATAAAAATTTGAGAATCTTATTATTTTGCTTATTTAGAATCTTACAGCAAAAAATAATCATCCGCAGATTGCCCCAGATTTCATTAAATATTTCCTCATTGATAATGAAAAAAAAATTTGAAATGTTCAGATGATTTAATGAATAATAACGTAAATTGAACATAAATGATGATCGGTAAGAGGATGGTACAGCAGATGTGGGAGCACGCGCGAGTGGGACGGACGCAGGTGCAAACAGCTAGCTTATTATTGGAGCTTGAACATATGGATGGCCTTCCGAGCGCATAGCTTTGAGAGTATTGGAAATGTTACTCGAGACATAAGTTGAGTTCTGTTAGGAGTATAATATTATTAGCGAAGATATGTTTTTAATAGAACTAGATGGATATACGGCAGATTTTGGATAAAAATGACTTACTGTCTTAATTTAACATGATGCGGTCATCATCAATCAATATATATAAAAGGCTCTGTCCTGACTGACTTACAACAACGCACAGCCCAAACCGAGACGGGAGAGTTGGGGGGGGGGCGTAAAAAAATGCCCGGGATGATTTAAAGTGGTGAATTTTGGGAGCGGGCCGAATTTCTTCCGCACGCGGACGAAGTCGCGGGCGCGACCTCTAGTAATAATATAATTTGACCTGCACTCTTTTTAATGTTTAAGAGTGTAATCTTAATAATTTGTATAATAACATTCATAGACAGAAAAAAACAAATACTGAAAAAAGTTTTACACATTAAATTTCGTTGAAGACTTTACACGTGAAGTTACTACTTATAATTGAGGAAAAGTCTTATCTTAAAATGGGAACCAAATTCAATACAATTAACTGTATTAGTATTGTGTGAAACCCTCAAGGACGGTAACTAAGAATTCTATAAAGAGCATTGCGCATAGTTACTCAAGAAACAAAAGAGGTGAAAACGATGACCGCCTTAGCAAAGAGGTTATCATGGGTCTCATAATCTCATTGCCCAAGTGTAGGATGAGAGCGTTTTTGAACTCAAGTTTGAGTCATGATCTGAGTCATCGGTAACTGCATACCGATGACTACAAAACTGATTTGAGTATCGGATTACGATAAAAACGTCACCAATGTTAGACGCAATGTGGGTTACATTATCTCCGATACTATATTTTATCTACTACACATCGTCGTATCAGAAATAAGTTTATTTTAGGCAATTAATGATATGATGAGCATACCATAAACATATAAAGATTTCCTTTAAAATTTGAAAGTCGAGACGTCTATCAACGTAGACATTGTGCAAATCAAACCTTTCACTCCATCATTGCTTACTTTACAACTTACTTTACACACCAAACTTACATACAGTGCAAAACGAATTTTGCATATGCACGTAAAGAAAATTGTTTGAGAGTTACCGCTTTTGTTTTCGGAATCTGCCTCACAGACGGCCTCACGCCTCAATAAAAAAAATAACTAGTACGCCATAAAATAGATATAACATAATGTAAGATTTACTACATGTAATATTAATATACTGCAGAATAGGGTAGATGACTGATGTTTAGATCGTTCAAACCAATACCTTTGATGAAGAATTTAAGTAAATATAGTATGTTTATTGAAAAAATAATTAAAATCGGTTAATAATGTTCTGATATACGAGCGTTTAAGTTTTTGTTAGAGACAACTCTGTCCCTTTCCCACAAAACAAAAAATGACGTCACGCCTTACTTGTCAGAATAGAATTTATATGGCGTACAGAGAAATGACGTCACGATTTGCTGTTTCTTCTCTCTGTCTAGCATGATATTAAAATGCTTATAAGTTGCTTATTTTTGATCAGATTTTCATTTTCTTTTCATTAATCAGCTATATTTATGGGTCACATTTTAATAGGACAATAAAAAAAACCAGTTGTCTAGCCTATTGAATTGCCCATATTTGGAACGAAATATAGGAAAAATTAGACAAGGTTTCATTTTTACATACATATAAAATAACCAATGCAAACGTGCTCCGCAGGAAAACAATAGTGGAATAGTCTATCGAATAGTTTTGTTGTTACACAAAATATTAAATTTTTCATTATTGATATAGTTCAAAAAGTTAATAAATTCACGAACATCCTTTCTGCCTGAAGTTTGATATCGGTACGGATTTAGATGAATGTGGAATTGGAGTTGAAGGCAGCTTTTATCCCGAAATATTGTGGACAGAAATTCTCAACAACGCAAACCTAATTATACAAATTGTTTAATCATAATTATGGTTTTGAAATTTTAACGCAGGATATAAATCATCGATAACAAATCAATCGAATTGAAAAACGCACCGAGTTAAGTCTCAATAAATAAATCCCTATACTCAGAGTATGTATAAAGAAGCGGCAGGACTCGACGTTTGCAGTTTATCTATACATCGAGATAACATGTCTATGATTATTTACGGGATATTTACCGCTTTCGATAGTCTGCCCGTGAACATGCCATGTTCATGGGCAGACTATGTGAAACGAGCTCCCGATAGTCTGCCCGTGAACACGCCATGTTCATGGGCAGACTGTCGGGAGCTCGTTTCACAACACAATCACGGCAAAAATTCCGCAAATAATCATAATAATGTAATGAACAACCGTGACAGTTTAAAACAGTGTTTTATCGAGATCACATTGCACATCAGCTAAGTAGAGTTGCAGCGACGAGGGCAGTGACTCTGTTCCGGAGGCAGCCACTGTAAAATTACAACCTACGCTATTGTCTATTTAGCATTTCCGTCAAATATCTCATCCTATTCAAACAGACCGTTAGTTGACACGGATGTGCTGACAATCAATCCTAACAATAATGGTTTGGCTAATAATTCACTTGCTCTAGTTGTCACGGGACGGTGGTCCGTCTGCCTATACGTTTTCATGGCATACTTGTTACCTTATACCACAGAATATCTAATAGTATTCTCTATGTACCCTATATTATTGACCTCCTGCTAAATAAATGTGGAGAACCTTCTAGCCTCAGTAGTTTGGATATAAACGTCAATCGGACCATTGGATTATTATTCGATAGTTCAATTAGTGATGAATTTACCACATCAGTGGCAATAAATTAGTTCGATTAGTGAATTACTTAAATGTGGAATATATTATTCATCAAACGTAACACAACATTCTGTTAAAAAAATACTACTTTCAATAAGTTAATGCAATCTATGTATTTAACATATTAATAATATGTATGCATCAGTAATGTTTCAGTAGTTCTTAAATTTTGTTGTTATCTGCCATACGACATATCAGAACCTATCTCTTACCGCACTGAGTTATTTTAAGGCAATTTCGCTATTCAAAGGAACTGAACTACTGGGACCTTATAAGTATCTGTAGGATAGGACAAAACAAGCGAAGTAATGAAAGTACGAATAGAGAAGGTAAATGTATTTAGTTTAATTTAAAGTTCATTAAAAATACAGGGCAGAGCCAGAAAAAAAACGACCTACTTCAATGCTTTTCACAATCGTCCAATGTATCATAATTTTCATGCAAAGTGATGAATAACAATATATATTTCTTCGAAATAATAATAATAATAAATATCCGAGGACAAAAATGAAAAAGTTTATGGAATGGGAATGTTTATGATAATTTAATTTAACTATTTGACGCTCCTCTATTAAGAAGCCAAATTTGCTCTGAGAATGAAACAACGGTGTTTCTCTAAAAGGAGACGTATTCGCTATGTGCAATTTATTATTTTCTAACGGATAAATCGTACCTTTATGGTACTCTATACAGCCAAGGTTGTCAATAAAGCACACCTGCTTGCATACCAAGTCTGCTCAATGCTCATCTTGGACCACTTGCGACGCGCGCCGTGCCGTGGTGATCACGTTTATAAAACAACGGATGTCACTCGCGTGTGACCAGGCTACCAATGCGGTCTCTGGATACCCAACGACATCAGTTTTCGTACGCCTCTCCGAATGAACGGATACTTCGACGATAATTTCACAACGGACAAAAAATAAATTTCCATCAATAAATACGCGAAGTCAAAACATTAAAAATAAGCGTGTTCACTCGGTGAAATAACAACCTCGAGATATTTGTGAGACAAGGACTCTGATGGATACCGCGTGTTTTGTAAATAGGAAGGTTTGTGATCAGCGCTATAACCTGGTTGCGTCCGATTTAAGTGCGGAGATTGAGGGATCTTTGAAGATCCTTTTTGTGAAACTGGACGATTTTGGTCGTAAACACGGCGCAGTACGGGGACGAGGCAATGACTGCATGGACTATGTTTAGTTGGAGAAGACTCTACAGCGGAAAACCGGGCGACGGAATGGACGACTCCAGGGTGGAACTGCCGGCAGACACGAGACAGCTGGTCTACAACGTGTACATGTACTTTAGTAGGAAACCAGGACGGAGCGCGAAGGTAGTGCTCTCCAAAACAGTGAGCGCAACAATGCTGCCCAGAGATATCGTTGCCGATATTATAAGGGACAAATATCGTGAATGAAGCTGTATGTACGTACATTTTACACGCAATTAATTAATAAAATGAACATAGGTACTTAATTGTGCACTTTACAATTTAGATTTTAAAGTTTAGAATATATAGACATACATTTAGTATATCAATTGTAAAGTTTCGTTTCTAAATTATAATAATTATTGTTTAGACTGAACAATCATTATACATTTTCTGAATAATTTTAATGATATTCATATCAGAATAGTAAACGTATTTTATATGAAAGTACAAAATGTTTAAATATGTGAAATATAAGTATATTATTGTAAAGAGGGTATGTATGTCATGTATGTGCACATGAGATAATCTAAAATATTAATAAAATACTCTAATTTAAATATTGAGAATAATTATAATTTATAATAATAATAAATATAATTATTCTAATTTATCTTTAAGACTTTTCTAATTAGTTAATCTTATTACTAGGCGTGTAAGGCGTAATATTAAGGTTTGCAATTACTATGAACAACGAATTATGATCTCTATTCTTTTGACAGCGGGGGACAGCGAGGATAGCTAAGTAGACTCGCAGTTCAGTCTTGCACTTTTCCTTATTTTTTTATAACATTGAGGTAATAAAACATGAGAATACACGCTAAATAATGGGTGTTTCAGGTGGGTTTGCAACACTTAATGGTGTTGCATGATCTACCCATCGAACTGAACAATTTTTAGTGCACAAGTTGGCTAAACTCGAAGTTTGTCCCCGTACAAAATTGATCAAGTGACCTTCATTTTGTATAGGGACAAACATTTTTTCCTCGAATTTAGCAAAAAATTTTGTTCTATAATTGTTCACAATTTTGGGCAGAGTAACATTCTTAAGTTGATCGAATTGCTACCTGTTTGAAACCCGCCGTATATACCTACTCTAAGATACTCTATCTAGGTATTGTTAAAATATATTTTATGGTTTAATATTTATTACTAGGTTGGTTTCAAATATTAGCGGATACGTGTAATTTACAATCTTTTTACCAGACATTAAAATATTTTAATAAACCTGTTGTGTTATTTTACCCTAAACAAAACAGGTTGATAAAATCTTAAGTCTTGCTTAGGTACTCAACACAATACGCAAAAATAGATTAATATCAACAAGTTGAATTAAGCGTAAGGTTGAGTGTTGCATTATTCTGTTACAATGTAACAACGTAAGATTGGTTTCATTCTATTAAAAGGTCATATAGATATACAACGTGTAACAAAAAGGTTCAACAATACTGACGAGTATGTATGTACTCATCGTTATGAATAACTTTTACTATGGGGCCAACATTGAAATCGCGTAAAAAAAACAGATGTTCCATACATTTTGTCCAAGGTCAATATACTTTTTGTATGGAACAGAGCTGTTGTTTTTTCGCTATTTCAATGTTGGCCCCATAGTAAAAGTTGTTCATAATGATGAGTACATACATACCCTTCAGTATTGTTGAACCTTTTTGTTACATATTGTATATTAGTCGTAAATCTGAGGCGGCATTAACAATTGCTTTCAAACTAGGCGATACAGCGTCTCATGAAACACAAATTGCTTGTAAGATAATTATACTTACAGTTATTTCGGGATTGTGGTGCAACGTTAAGCGCACCAACAAAGAAGCCAGTAAAACAAAACCACACAAAACAACGACAAGATTGTTTACAAAAACAAAACTTTTTATAGACCAAACACAGAATACACGTTACACTAAATCAACAGTTTTCACAGTACCGAGAACATCTAGATGCTCAATATTCACCGGAGAGCCTAAAATTAATGCCGTAGGTTGCCAAGTTCCGATAAGTATGTGTGTATAGGGCACTAATTACTGCACCGGTACTATTTCAGGCGTGCGGACGCGTGAAACACCGGCACAGTCTGATTCACGCCGATCGAGACGGCTTTAAACTTTCAACGGTACAGAAATTGCTGAAGGTCGCATAAATGTAGGAATTAACAACGACGCTCTACTGGCTCTACAGAGACGGCGAAGATACGACTACACGATCCTGTGTTGGAACATAGCGAGCAATACATACAAATCTTTGCAAACAATACATATCAAAGTGTTACTAGGCGTCCCTTTCCTCGTATCGTGCCAGGAATATGGGTACCTAACAGGAGCTATTTCCAGCACAGCATACCTTCCATCATTTAACACTTGTACTAACAGAACGTTTACAACATTTGATAAGCAATCGTAGTGATACTACCTTGAACTACTTCTGAACCGATGATATCAAATCAATACTGACATCGACTTCGAATCTATTTAGAGATTTAATAGTTTTCAGCGTTGTCGCTTCTAAATGATTCAAATTCATTCATTTGTAATTAATTAAATGCATTAACCTTGACCGGATTATCAAGTATCTAGGAACTAGTGTATGAAATAGGATAGAGGCGAAGTTTCAGATTAAAAATTGTATGTACCTACAAAATTTCCCAGCAAATAGATATCCAATAATAGGGTAGATGACTGATGTTTATATCGTTAAAATCAATAGCTTTGATGAAGAATTTAAGTAAATATAGTAAGTTTATTGAAAAAATAATTTAAATTGGTTATTAATGCGTTTAAAGTTTTTGTTAGAGACAGCTCTGTCCCTTTCCCACAAAACAAAAAACGACGTCACGCCTCACTTGTCAGAATAGAATTTATATGGCGTACTGAGAAATGACGTCACGATTTGCTGTTTCGCCTCTCTGTCTAGCATGATATTAAAATGCTTATAAGCTGCTTATTTTTGAACAAATTTTAATTTTTTTTATCATTAATCATCTATTTTTTTAGGGCCACATTTTAAAAGGACAATAAAAAACAAATCGTTTAGCCTATTGGCAATGCTATCTTTAGGTAAGTAAATGTGGTGATAACAGAACTAAACACGTGAATTGATTAATCAAGATAATTTTATATGTGCCTCGAACTTGTTCTATTTGCAGTCACATACTTAGGCATTGGAGATATTTATGTATTGCTTTTTTTTTAAATATATTTTAGGTATTTGATATACCTATTTGTGAAAAATTAAAAATACGTGAGTTTACATAATAAACACAGAACACACACGCCTTGGAGTATCTAGCTGTGTATATAATCATAGACTCACGCGGATACATTCCAAAAATAAAAATATTTTCGTATGACCTTATCAGAATACCTATTTCAAACAAAACTACTTATTGACGGTAATAGTTGACACTCCAGAGGCCTAATGTCTGGAAAACTGCCAACTAGTGACCTTACAGTCGAAGAAGAGTGATGGCTCTACCTCTTACTAAAGTAAGCAGACAGGTTGGCGAAAGACGACTACCGAGTCGACTTCATAAGTGATAAATAAAAGGTGATGATTTAGTGATAGAACACGCTTTTAAAAAATAATTACAACCTACTTCAACTTCGAATACCTGGATGACATCTTCATATTTTCTACTAATTTTAATTCAAATACCAAAATACTGAACCGATTTCGATAAAATTTATACGGGACCACCTCTGAAGTATTACCTACCAATCAAAAAAATTATCATCAAAATCAGATCATAATTGGCGGAGTAATCGCGTAACATACATACAGTCAAATTGAGAACCTCGAAGTCGGTTGAAAAAGTCTTATTAGATTAGATCTTTATAAAGCAAAAAAAAAACTGAAGCGTTCTCATTATTCACTGGGGGTGAATTACAATTCAAGGATAGAGTATACTTATGATAGAGCTCAGTCTGTTTCGATCACTATATGGATACGAAGATTTGGATAAGTCATAGATGGTATAGGCTACCCATTTCGGTGTAGGGTTATCTGCGCAATTTCAGTGGGTGGAACCAACAAGATACTTTGGTTCCGTAAATAATCCGAATAAACTTGACACCAGCTAGGGATCTCCGCAGTATCTTGTTATTTTTCTTGATTTATCGCTGTACGAGACTGTTGGAGTTGCTAGGTTCTTTTGCAACCTTCTGTATTTTGTAATACATTTTCATTTACAGTATTTAATGTCTCTTGGCACCTTTCGTCGGTCATATCGTAGGCCGTCCGTGGGCTAACAAGCGTATTCAAAAGTAATGTTATTATATGCTATTCATCCACCCATGCAAATTTCATTGCCACATCTTCAGTGGTGCGGTTCTTACCTTGCAGTAGGAGGTATATTGCATAATGTAACTTTAAAAAACCATTGCACAAATACTGTCAGTACCTAGTTACTATTATCATTTAATCGTTAAAAAAACACAGAACCTGATAAAACGTTACGGCAGAAATATAGTAGTAGGTTTTTAGGTAAACTAGTCGTTACATCTCTAATAGATTATTTGGTTTCCTGTGGTTATACTTATGTAGATAAATTAGTTAGTTTCATTTTATTTTTAAGTACTTTTAAAATATTTTGTTAGCAAACGATCTTGAAGCTATCAAAGTAGAGTATTTTCTCGTTTTCATTTTCATTGCTTTTTACAAAAATAGTTACCATACTTAACCACTGATTAAACATAGAAGCAACTGCATTACTTGCAGGCATGCTTCAGGAACATTCTACAACCAAAATGAAACTGTTAGAAAAACTTCCCTGTCTGTTAATTACTCGGCACGATTACAGGAAGAGTGTGGTTCCATTTGGTATGTGACTTAGTTCATAAAAAACACTCTCCCACAAGTTTTCTACCTCAGTTTGTTGTTTATTTGCTATGGCTATAGCCCGTCAACAAAGCAATTACGATCCGGGCTCAAGGGATTAAATCGCGGCAAGAGAGGGTAGGTATATTATCGAGTAAGTATAGACGTTCGATACCCACATGGTTGTAGTGAAAATAAACTTTTTCCCACAGTCAATAGTCGCTAACTCTGTGGTTATTGCTAAGGTCAAATCATTTTATTTGTGGACTTTTCATTCTACGAGTTTTGCTATTAATTTTCTTTGATGTAGACTGTTTCTTATTAGTATAGATGCGATGCTCCGTTATCTCTATAAATTTATGAACGCAGTAGTAGCACTGTGCATTTAGATAAGAATATACAGAGAAATCATCTATACCAACTCCACATGCAGACATGCCTGTACCCACCCTGTACAGTGATCTATTTAATGTATAAATATAAATGGAATATATACTAGATGTAGGGCTGTAATAGAGCAGAACGTCTTAGCCATTGAGCTAATATCTAAAGAGTCACAATCTCTAAGTGAAAACAGTCAAAAAACGTCCGAGTGCCGTTGTACATACCTATACGTGCATTATATAGTTCACAATTGTTCGAATTTAGACGTTATGTCGCGTGTATAGTGTTCAATGCATGCTTGAGCGCTTGTGTTTATCGTAGTTCAAGTCGTTCAAAAAGTCAGCGCACTGCATAGCGTGCGGCGAGTTTTAGTGCGGACATTTTTTTTGCACGTTTGTGAGTCTATAGATATTAGGATTATTGGTCTTAGCGTACTACCACACGGGTATCGAAACAAAACGCCGCAGCTACCTGAAGCTAGAAGTGGCGTCTGAGAAGCGGAAGCGCGTACCAGACACTTCTACCGTGTGCGGCGAGTTCATATAAAATGTATAAAAACTGGAGCTACCATGTGCGGCTATGCTTAGCGGCGCGGCGCGACGACGGCGCGGGTGTTGTACGGTACAAATAATCATCCCTAGTCTATCTACTTAGTACTTATGGTTTATTTTTAATGGACTTAGAAAAACATTGTGTATAAGTACTAAGTACAAAAATATTGCAGAACGCGCAACGCGCCTCAATTTTAAGTCTGTACCCGTTGTAGACCGAGTAGGACTGGTTGGGATTTTTTATTTCAAAAATAAATTACATAAATAAACACTAAGAAGATAAATAGAGAAGAAAAGGGTTATGAAGAGAAGGGTAATATTTTTTTTAATCATTATTTGCTGAAAAAATAGACGAAATGACAGACAATCATGTCTACAGAAGACCTAGACTTTATATTAAAAAAAAAAAAACCTCTAGAGTCTAGAGGCATTAACCAGGAAGAAAATAGGAGAATACATTTGTATGGAGAATCGCTGTCCGGATTCCTTCGTAATGACAGCGGCATTTATCAGAAAATATTTACAAAGGATCGTGGGTTTATATCGCGTTACAAATACGTATAGGGAACATGAAAGGATCGCTTATTTATATCTCTGTTCTAATTAATAAACGGAGCTTAAAGATTACAGTCTCTTGGCAGGCACAATGGACTAACTTATCTGTAAAGTTAGTCAAATGGGGAACTAACAATTTTTTGTCACTTTTGTTTAGAAAATACGACGGAGGCTCCCCCGTTCAACCTTTTATGTTGGAAAAACTGTAGGCGTTTTATACCTGGGGCTTTGCTGCGTGGTTAATTAAATACAAAGTAATCCCTACAACCTTTACTTAAAATTATCTGTCTCAGATTAATACTTGGTAGGGTATTGAGGTATTACTGTTTGTTAATGTTACTGCTTAAATAAGCTGCAAAACGAGAGGTTCCAAGATCCTTGCCTTTGAAGACCTCATAAGACACATAGTTACCTACATAACTAATAACTATGCATGTACAATCAAGACCGTCTTAAGCCGTCTTAAATTTTAAGCCAAAAGTTTTTTTTTGGCCTGGGTGCTTACTGTTACTGTACTAAGTACTTAGGTTAGTACTAAGCGTCTAATGCGAGTGTCTTAAATTTTTCTGACTTGGATCAGTGTTATTGTACACAGTACCGTCTTTACCATAAGGGCCCCGTGTGCCCTTATGGTAAATATGGATTAGACGCACTTCAAATATATTTAGTCTTCGGGCCTGGGTTACCTACAAGTGCTTGTACAAGTTTAGTTACAAGGTTAGTACTTAGTATACATAAACAAAAAATTGTTCTCCAGGTCACTTATCGGCACACAAGCAGGTTCTTACTTTAACTAATTTTATATATTTAGGAGTTTCGAAAACTACGTCCTAAACGCTCGCAAAACTTTCCATTCTCAGAACGTCGCATCTCAAAAAGTCGTCGTCAGCCACAAGACGTCCACTGCTGGAGGAAGGCCTCCCAATAGTGGTGCTGCCATAATCCCCACGCTTGGCAGGCGGCTTGGGGATCGCAGAATGCTCACCACCGTTAACCAAGAGGCCCGTGCTGCCCGTGCTCCGGTGGGTCTGGTTGCAGTTTAAGGACATACCCAGGTCCATCCATCTCAAAACGTACCATTCATAAAACGTCCTATGCACGCTATTTCTCTAACTAGTGTAACTTTATTTTCTAACAGGCTAAACTAGAATCGCTAAGTACTAGATTGCATGAGGCAACTCATCTACAACAGCTTGACTGTTTCACACTTTCATCCCATCTCAGCCACAACAGCGGCTGCACCAATTACCCAGAGTCTTGTTTTTGTCAAAGAACTGAACTGGCTCTGATTCGAAATATGCAGAATTCACTCGAAGCGGGACGACATGGCAGGGATTTTCGAAACATCACGAATAAGAATCAGTAAAACACTGTTCTAAACAATCACGGTTGTTTACTAAAGTTCTATTATTATTTACGGGATATTTACCGTGATTATGTTGTGAAATTAGTTCCCGATATTTCGGCGCAGTTGCATACACCATGTTCACAGACAGAATATCCCGTAAATAATAATAGAAGTTTAAGAATCAGTGTCTAAAGTCTGATGCATTTGTGATACCACCAACGTCATTACCTGTTTGATTGAGACTATTCGACCAAGGTATTAACGGCGCCTGAAAACTAACTTTTTGAGATAAAAAAAGTAGGAAAACAAGCAGCACTAGTGATAGTATGATCACTACTATGCTCCTAATATTAAAAATGTGAAAGATTGTTCAATGTTTCAATCACTCAACGCGAAAAAGGCTGAACGAATTTGAAGGGAATTTGGTATGAAGGTATTATACCTTAGAATTACACAAAGCCTACTTTTTATCTCAGGAATCGCGGGTGAAACCATGAGGCGCAGCTAGTGACTAATAAATTCATATCTTCTGTATCAACAAGTCTTAATACTAAAGTATTTAAGCTGTCCTTATTAGATAACAGTCTCCTAAAAGATAAAAGAAAGTTAATATACTAGGTATGTATAAAGAAACAGCATTGCAGATGTTTTATATCTTCATAACTTGATTCAATATTAGGGCAGGGGGGGGAGGGACTTGACTTATTGAGCCGAATATTGATCAACAATCACCAAAACACTTTTATTATTTACTAGAGTTCGCCTCGCGACTTTGACCGCGTACGGAAGAAATTAGCCCCGCTCCCAAATATCTTCCATACTACTGGGTTAGTTACTCATTTTTCCTCCCCATATTAAATAAATATTGGAGGAAATTTTACACACAGCGCCATCTAGCCCCATACGAAGCAAAGCTTGTATTATGGAAACCAAACAGCTGATAGAATACTTATATACATTTTTTTTCGTAAATACATACTTAAAATACATACTACACCCAGACTCAGAACAAACATCTATGATCGTCACATAAATGTTTGCCCTGGGTGGGGATCGAACCCACGCCCTACTCCTCTGAAGGCGGACATGCTACCAACTGAGCTATAAGGCTATATATATTCACATTTTTAGATCAACCCTACCAAAAAATATTATTGTTTTGTTTTAAAAAGTCTGTCCAAATACCAATAGCATCACTATAACTAATATGAACTTCCATACAAAGTTTAATCCGCCATTTCGCCCCCTTAAGCCATCCCTGTCAAAAAATATTGAAAACACCATATTTAATTTTAAATGAAATATCCAATATAATTTTCACACCTAAAAGTACAAAAAAATAATTTGATACAAAAGGTCTCACCCGTTTCCAACCCCTTGGGGGTTGAATTTCTATACATATCATAGATAAATCCTTTCTTAGTATACCTCTATGCATGAAGACAAATACACCCTCCAAATTTCAAGTCGCTACAAGCAGCGGTTTAGTGCTTTGTCTGCCAGTCAGAGAGTCAGTCAGTAGGACTTTGATTGTTATAGTAATAGAAGATATAATTATTATATTAACTATTGCCTTACTGTATCTACTTATGAATAAGATAACTTCGAATAAGACTTTCACCACGAGAGAAACGCTCAGCATCCCGCGGTGCGTATGAGGATGCAGCCGCGCCGTGAATTATTTTAGATTCAGACTTTATTTCATTCTGTAAGTTGTTTTCCAGACATTTTTAAATCACAGAAATGCCTCACACAAGGATACCCAGTTCTAGATATCTTTTAAGAACTGGTTTGTGTTTTACCAGAATTAACTGGTTTGATAGCAAATACCTACCCATTTGTTGCTAGTTGTAGCATCAGGTAAATTCAAGTAATAAAAAAGCTTCTAGTACCTACCTAATAGATAATTAAGATAGGTATTTTTGTGAGTTTGGGTGGTGGGTGTTATTTGGTTTTGTGGGTGTTCTATATAGGAAAATTTTTGACCTGGCGAACTTTTTACCACCTATAATTATTTTTTGTGGTAATTATTCCATTGTTTTTATATTTATTTTGCTATTCAGGGCAGAGACAAATGTATCCAACAAATTAAGGATCATAAAAATTGGTCAAGTCGCTCTTGAGTTATAAATGGTGAAACTAACACATCTTTGTTTTATACTATATTAAAAACAAGGTAATAAATTATAAGAAAATAATTATTTATAACAGAATATTAGCATTAATGTTACATTACATACAATAATTTATTGGGCAAATTGAACCATTAAGCTCATTACGATATTAAATCTATGTGAAATTTGATAAAATGCCTGGAGATGTTGTGATGTGTGAGAGGAGAAATTGCAATTACGTTTTGTTATTTATCCATAATGATTTGATCAAATCCCTAAGCTAATCTAGTGATCAAATTTTTTCTGAAATAAAAAAAATACCTGAACTTTACTACCATATAATATACAAAATAAGAAATATTTTCAAATTTACATTAAAACTGCCGGAAGATGCAGCATAGGAAGGCCTTCCACTAGGTGGACCGACAATATTGTAAAAGTCGCGGGCAACCTGTGGATGCAAATGGCAGGTTGTCGTACAGTGTGGCGGTCTAAGGCCTTCGTTCAGCAGTGGACGTCACCGGGCTGATGATGATGATTATGATTAAAACTGCCATATACAATAAGGGAACAAATTTGTTGCAATTTAAACATATCCTGGCATTTGATTATATCTTATCCCTGCAACATATTTTATACACACATAGAATATTACACTTCGACTATCATAGAAAGTACTTTTCTTGGACAGATGATAAAAAAAATAACGTAGTTAATGAAAACTTAAGTAGGTATCTGTCACTGACACATTTAATTTTATATCTTTAGAACATCATATAATATCAGGCTTATTAAAAGTGAGTAATCCCATATAAATAACAAATCAAGCTAGGTAACAGTATAGTGAGTACCTACATAAGTAAATATACATAGCTAGCAGAGCTAAAGGTTCAATTTAATAATAAGCACATTGTGAAATAAGACAAAAATTAAACGAGTTTTATGAGGCAGGGCATTAAATATTTATTCAGTCTAATGAAAAATTGTAGGATAACCCAGTGCAGTTATAAATTGAGCATTATAATCAGGTACTCAATATTAACATCACATAAATACAACTTATCACTATGGTGAATATGTAGATAAGCAATTTGGGAGGAGATCGTAGGTCCAACCAGATTCTAATAAGAAACAAGAAAGTTTCTCTCACTTTGGTGGCAACCAAGATAGGTTCAGGAACATCAGGTTTAATTACCTATGTACCTACGTATTATATCAGCATGCAATCAAAGAAATGATAGGTAATGAATATACTTACAAGATAGAGATGCTAAGAAGTATTTATTATCTTTGCCTAAAATAATGATAACACGTTAGTGTCAGTGTATCTTTTAGAAAAACTCACCAAGCATAAAATGCGAAGCTGCACGAAGTTACTTCACAGGAACATTATGTAAGAAAGGACTAATAGTGATTTTAAGATTTAGAAAATAACAATGTTTTAACAGTATAATTATTATTTTCTCTTGGTGCTATCTGATTTCCGTAAGCTCCGTGCGAGATTGAAAGTTTATCACTCACGGTTGCACAGTGCGGTTATAAAAGTAATATTTATAGTTAAAATTTTACAAGTAGGGAAGTTTTATGGCACATCTGAAATAGAAACTTAAAAGCAAAGCCTCATTTTAATATTAATTCAGAATCTTACAGATTACATTAGTGAAAATTTAGGCGAAAACTATCATTATTTTTATAGATTTTTGGATATTGGACGACATTGGTTGATTGGTTGGTTGCCAGACAGTGCGACCATTATGAAAATAGAAAATCTGCTACAGATTGCCTGAAAACCTGTCAACTCCGCCTACTCTAATGAAAAGTCCGCCTGGGGAAGTTACAACAGTAGTTACACTTTGCCAGTTATTCAACCGTCAAGCAATAGTGTTAGTTTTGTTTTGTTTAGTTTTGTTTGTGCTGGGCGTTTTTTTCTGAAACGCTTTACTACGCTTTACGCTTTAAACTAGTTACTCTACGAATAACGAACGAACGGTTTTATGATTATCGAAGATTCAGTTACTATAAAAACGGAACGCGGATAAAAGTTACGTGAAACGAAGAAATTACTGACGAACGACAAAACGAGAACATTATACAACTAGGTAACACTTATTAGGATCCATCAGTTCTGCCGCCAATTTTAAGTCCTATCTTAAACGCTTAAGGTTTATAATTGCAAGCAAAGTAAACCAGTTTTTTGTAACTGAATTAGGTTTAAGGTTAGTACTTACTCTATGTCGAAGGGATAAGGTCCATTATTGTTTGACTCTACAAAAAACGATAACCAGTTTAAAAAACGAAGTATACGAACAAGCTAAAATAAATCTTAAGACAATATAAATATTTGTGTTACAAAAATTTACAGATGGCGCCACCAACGCTTTAGTTGGTAGCTTGTAACAGGTTGGGAAAATTTGGCATCTAAGGCAGAGACTTCTGTAGCTTAATTGGCAAAGCAGTTGGGACGGAAACCAATAGAGACTGCTCATATGCAGGTTTGAGTCCTGCTGGACGTCATAATTTTTCTTCCTGTATAAGCTTTAAAAACATAAATATATATATAGTTTGAATTTGGTTGTATACTCAAACTAGTTACAAAAGAAACTGTTTCTGGCAACCGTTTTTTAGCATGAAGAACGCTTACGTTTCGTTTAACGAAAATCATGTAATGACCCAGTACTATTAGGCATTACTGTGTTTCGGTTTGAAGGGGCAGTGCTACCAGAGGAATTATTAGGCAAGAAGAGATACAACTAATATAACAGGGTGACGAGCACAGTGCAGTGCGGCGCAGTACCTATTTTGTTCGCATATCCTTATTGGGGATCTACACTGTGGTTTTTTCCCGCTAGGTGGCGCATCGTCGATGTGGCCATAGTTAACTGTCAATCGCATACATTTAGTTGATTTATCTAAAATTTTATGGTTAACTCTTATTACTCAGATTATCAGGGAGAATCTGCATAATATGCATTTATACAGCAATACTTAGCCTTGATAATTAAAGCTCTGTCCAACATGAAATGTAAACAACTATATAACCTTCAAATCTATTTTCAGGCTGTCAACAGCAGCATAGATTCTCAAAACAAGGCACAGTACCCAGTATTTTTCTTGGACTAGATTATCGACAACGCCCTCATCAAGAGCAAATAGATATAAGCAACGAGTAACAAGAAAACTTTATAATGCCACATCTAGACCGCTGCTGGCGCCATCTGTGAAAAGATTTGCCTGTGGAACTTCAATCTGGTACTGATGCTTTACAGGTGATGCTATGGTGCTAACCACCAGGGGAACGTCTTGCTCATCTCGTCACTTTATTGCATAAAAAGAAAGCTTTAGTTAAGCTGTTTTTTTTCTTTTTTAATTTCCCCTTTACTGTAAATTGTTTCGAAATCGATGGATTATAATTATGGATCCTTCATTGTTTTGGAAATAGTTTAATTGTGTATCGTCAACTACCTGCCAATGCGAAAACTAAGTACCTAGCTGAGTTTGCCAAAATGGCATAAATCTGCCACAACCGGTCACACTGTTGCCAGATTGATTTACGTTTTTTTTCCTATGTGTCAAACATATGTAATTTTTTTTTAAATTGTGTCTCTTTAGCCAAGCTAAAGCCCATACGTTTTGACAGTATCAACCTGCGATGAAATATAGGGTAGACCCCCGATCGCCGCTCGAAAACGGCACCGTCAAAACAAGGCATAAATAGTGTAGTATGCCTGGTTTTGCTCTATCTGCTCTGGCAATAATGTATGACACAGATAATGTACGGCATAATAATGCATAGTATGATAATTGGTTGTACATGTACATCGAATATCATGCTGTGCAATATCGTGCCGTCTGCGTGCCGTGCAATATCATGCCGTACATTATCGGCTCGGCTCAATAATGCACACCCCGATTTTGTACAGACTGATATTTCATGAACAAGTACACGAATTCCTTATTTATATAGCAGTTAGGTTTAGGTATTTTTTTAAATGTCAATTTAAGAAATGTACTCGGATTATTGGCTGTACAATATAGGGACCCATCTGTGCTTTCCTTGCCGTACTTTATAGACACGAGCCGATAATGGACGGCCAGTATTGTACGACATGTACAGCATGATATTCGATGTACAATGACATGTACACCAATTATTATGCTGTGCATTATTATGCCGTACATTATCGTGTCGGCAAATATCATGTTGTAAATTATATACACCCTCTCTCACTATCTTTAACGAATGAATGCATTGGTTTTTTTTTGTAGGCCTTTATTAGCTACAACAAACTACAAAGACTACTTAGCCTACTACACAACAATGATTGATAATAAATAATAAATGCATTGATTACCTGAACGAATGAAATTATG
This sequence comes from Erannis defoliaria, assembly GCA_905404285.2. NCBI lineage: Eukaryota > Metazoa > Arthropoda > Insecta > Lepidoptera > Geometridae > Erannis > Erannis defoliaria. The sequence goes on along the minus strand of FR990073.1, from coordinate 9,576,149 downwards.
TGAAGCAAATTCGTCGGTCTTTTGGCGTTTCGTCCAGTCTAATGAGTTTTGGCGGGAACGTGAAAAAAAACATATCGCAGCATTGTATTATTTTGCAAAACTAGTGATTTCCGAGTGTTGATGTAAAAAAATAGTGACGTTTTATTCATTTTTATTCAAGTGCATGAGTGTGGGCAAGTGATATAATATGGTGAAACATGGTCATTTCGTGTTGCTTTCAAAACTCAGAAGTTTGTAGTAAAGTTGCCACAGCTCGTTGCCACATGATACAGACTTCAAGAGAACACTAAAACTATTATTTGAGTCAAATCCATTTTATTCTATTAGTGAATTTATGAATATGAGACTGACTGAATCTTCATTCTTGTATGAGACTAAATAATAATAAGACATTGCTATAATTATGATTTACTATGAAATTTTAATTTTATATGTATTGACGATTTAATTATCTAACAATATTATTCAGTTGACATTGTAACTGTACTATTATAACTATTATACTATATATATATATAACTATTTTAATCATGTCGTACTACTACTACTTGTTTACCATGTTATTTTTATTTTAAATTGAAATAATTACATAGTTGTTTGTTTTAATTTGACTTGCCTAGTGTAACATTTGTAGTTATAAGGGCAATAAAAATATTATATTCTATTCTATTCTACATGATTAGCCTGCTGGGTCCGATCCGAAAGTTTTGGAGTTCGCCTTTTTTTTCTTAGTTATTGGCATCGCACGTTGTGTATTCTGCCAGTGTCAAGTTTATGAATTTGCAAGTTTTTATATTAAAATCAAGTCAAGTATGTCATGAAATCACAGTTAATCACACGAAATTTGTCATAGGCGAGTCCAAGTCATGCCCTTGTAAAGTTCTGGTGGCTTTACTATGAGCTTCTACGGAGTTTTGAAAACAACACGAAAAGACAATGATTTACATTATATCACATGCCCACACTTGTGCATATAATTCAACACTCAATGAATAAAACACCACAATTTTTAATCATTAATTCGCGATAAAACACAAGTTTAAGAAAATAATAATATGCAATGACATGATTTTTCCGTGTTCCCGCCAAAACTCCGGTGCTGTATCCTTTTTCTTTGTCAAAACAGTCGCAGGATAATCATGTAACTGTTCGGGATCGCGGTTTGTCATAAATATCACTTGTCACTGTCACAGCTTCACAGTATCACGGAGGGATTTCTCTCGCTATCGTTATCGAACGAATGACTTGATTTCCTTAATTAAATTAAGTAAATCCGTCGGTCTTTTGGCGTTTCATCCTGCCCTGCAGGGTCAAATTTGTTTTTAAATTTGTTTTAAAATTTGTTTGTCAAAGTTTTGGCAGTGACAGTGACAAGTGTTTATTTTTGACAACTCGTATCCGAATCGCGATCCCGAAAAGTTACGATTGAGTGTTTTTCCACGCGACATTGGCGAAATTGCGGCCATACCGCAGAGGCCATAACCAAAGATAGATAGATAGATAGAGTGTTTTTCCCCATTTTGGGGAAAAATAAAAAGATTGGGAAATTAATGGGGAAATTAAAATTGTGGGTAAAGTTTTGGGGAACAGATTTTTTTTTGGGGAACGTTTGGGGAAAACAAACAATCAGCTGTTCCATACATTTTGTCCTAGGACAATTAACTTTTTGAATGGATTATCTGTTTTTTTCACGATTTCAAGACTGGCCACATAGTAAAAGTTGTTCATAATGATGAGTACATTCATACCATTCAGTATTAATTACCCTTTTTGTTATGCTAGGGCTTCACCTGCGTGTAATGCCATTATTTAGCGCAGTATTTTATACAGTACGCAGATGTGGCCGGGTATTAGCACGCTAATAGGCTAGTGACATTATTAACGTCGTAAGACGTTAGCAAATATTCAAAGTCAAATGATAGTGTGGCCGCCCATGTAGCGCATTGTATAATGAACGTTAATTATTTCGTTACGCGTCACGCAGGTGAAGCCCTAGCATAACACATTGTATAATATGTTATTCCCAGATATAAAGAAAAAACCATAACTACATAAAGTAAGGTAAATAGAAACCAAAAATATTTGGGGAAAATTCTAATGAGATCTGGGGAAATTTCACATACTATATCTGGAGACCCTGTCTGTGTCAAAGACCAAACGAACAAACACCAATGCTGCGTTCCGTAATGCGCTAAAAGTGATAATATCGCGCGAATCCGACCAAATTTAATAGTCACAAAATATAAGGGCTTTGGTTTGATTGAGTCATTTCTGACTTTGGTCGGATTCGCGATATTATCACTTATAGTTATAGCGCATTACGGAACGCAGCACAAAGTTTAAAAAGACTTGAAAAATCGACAAATCTTCTCAACTCAAGATCTTTCAGGAAAACTAATTTATATAAAATCAATAAAGATGGATACAGTTGTCAAAAGTATGCTAGATGATGACGACCACGAGGAAGAGAAAAAGGCATGTTGATAAATCTTTGTTATGTAAACACATAATTTGAAACAGCAGGTACCACCACTGCCTGATAAGTAACCTAGCTGCTTTAACTAGGTGTTACGGCAGATTGTTTGAGCTTTTAAATTGCCACTATCTAATGCCCGTAGCATTCGGCTTCGCAGGTCATTAATAACTCCCCACACATTAAAATTTCAAAAACATTTCGTTCTCAGGAACTCTACTTACATCATGACCCATTGATTAGGCTGTGCATTGTCTGTTTATGCTTTACATCAAACGCTTCATGTTTCAATTACTTCATGCTGTGGAGATTCAAACTTTTTTTATGCACAGAAGCTGTTTCTTACTGTTTTATACAGTTGTTTTATTACTGCTATCTAATGCCGTGGCCTATGTCTTCGCAAATTTTGGGGTCCCTATAGGGGTTACCTACTCAGATAACATTTTCAAAAACATTTGGTTCTCACTTTCACATCATGCTTTTAGATCCATTGGTGTAAGCTGTGCATTGTCGGTTTGTACAATGCATTTAATGTTTGTATTGTTATTTTTATGCTGTGGAGATACAAACTTTAAAATGTATACTCAGGAGCTGTTTCAATGTCCTGAGTTACTGTTATTTCAACGGACGGACTTAGGTATGTCCTTAAACTGCAACCAGACTAACCGGAGGATGGGCAGCAGCTTCCTCTCGGCTAACGGTGGTGAGCATTCTGCAATCACCAAGCCCCCTGTCAAGCATAGGGATTATGGCAACACCCCTCTATTTAAGAGGGAGGCCTTCGTCCAGCAGTGGACGTTTTATGGCTGACGACGACTGTTATTTTAATGTTTTAGGACTGTTCTGGGCATATGTAAGAGCAATGCAATATACACCTGATTATGTCAACTTGAAAAATCAAATGAGAACACACCACATTTTATACTATATATTGCACAGATTAAAAATACCAATCAAATAAATTGATTTTAGTTATCAAGTCATCTCATCTAAATGGGTATATCTTTCTATTTCAGGGTTTAATGTTATTTGGCAGAGATATTTCCAAGATACCTTGTTTTCGTGAGAGCTTTCTCTATGGTATGGGGACTGGAGTTGGTATGGGCCTGGCTACATTTCTTAGGACATCCAAGCCGATGTTATCACAACATGTTGGAGTAGGGATGTTCTCGATCTCCACCATGATATACTGGTCATACTGTAGATGGAGCTGGTCTCAGCAGAGGTTTGATGCACAATTGCTACAAGACGCACTGAAAGATAAAATATTGCATGAAGGGACAGCTGTCGAACGAGAACTAGAAATGAAAGGTGTATTAAAATCTGCGTAGTGTTCTTAGTGTAGATATTTTAGTCTGATTTGTAGTTTGTATAGATTTAGTATTTTTATTACAGTCACAATAATTTATACCTATTGCGAACCACACTTACATTTTATAAACATGTCATAAGTTAATCTGTGCTTATAACTATAGCACTGTCAACGTCTTAAAGATTGATCAAGAGATAAATGGATAAAGCAAAGGACATTGTCCATTTGTAAGGTTAGTGTACATTTATATACTTAAAAGATTTAAGTAAGACCCGATGTAAATAAACTTAAAATAAGCCAAACTTATTATTTTACGAAAGATAAGAATATATATTATTAATATATGTATAATATACTATAATAATATATATATATATTGCTTTTGAATTTTTTTAGAAAGATACCTATGTATGAATTATTATTTATTGCCATTCTTAATTTAAGTGAAAACCTTGCATTTATTTAGTTCAAGATATGCAGAAAAAACATGCAATAAACATGCTGTTTTACCTATATGTATTTAAAACAAAATAATTTTATTATCTATGGCGATGATTGTAAAAACAGTTCTAATAAATGTTAGTAAAGAAAGTAACAAACATTTAGTTTTTGTTTTTCATCCATACAATATTGTTGGATCAAGTTCAGCAAATCGATGGGCTGCGAGAGCCATGTGTTATTTAATAAAATGCACAGGAGCACATAATTTATACATGACTAGTTTTAACTAGTATAATATTCTACTTGGCTATTTGTAGGCATTATCATTCAATCTATATCTATGTACAAAACCCAAGCACCTAATACAAGTATATATAACATAGACTTCCAATTATGTGTTGGGTAGTTTTTTTTAGTACAATCAAGTGACGAGACGAGCAAGTCATTCGCCTGGTGGTAAGCGTCACGCCTGCCACTAACAGTAGCAGTGCCAGAATTGTGAACTTGCGAACACAATCCTGCGCCGCACCCTGAGATATTAGATGTTAAATCTCTTCATACCCAGTAATTACTCTGGTAAAAAAGAAAAAAGATAGAGTAGTGATGTCCCAACTATAAATAACAGATATTGAGTTTTTGTACTAGAACCTGCATACTGCACTGAACCATCAGATAATTCATAGATCTAGTAAAAAAAAAGCTAGATCTATGAGTGAATTATGAAAATTAGCGAGTTCAGTTTTTAAAATCCACCATATTTTACTGTGATGTCGTATATCCTAAAGTGATAAGATGCGTCGATACCTCATTTGTCTAAATATGATTATTATAATGTTATATTAGTAAAACAAAAAAAAAAATATTAATCACGTTTAAATTATACAATACAAGTGATTAAAAAAAAACAACTAACTTCAATTTATTTTACTTGGTTGACGTATCTTTCCAGTTGTTTTGATTTAAAATACAAACTGAACCGAATTTAATGAAATTTATATGGGACCAATCCGAAAGTATATACTTTCAATATATTTTTTTTCATATAATAATGTTTATAAATACATAACGGAATTCTTAGGTAGCAAACATACAAAAAAATACAATCGAATTGTGAACCTCCTTTTTAAAATCGGTTAAAAATAATATAAACTATTTTAATACAAATAATAGCAAATCATGTATTTAGGGAATTTAATCACATTAAATTCAATATGGCAGATTTTATAAAATAAAATTTTCGTCATCTTTGTTCATGTTTGTCGTATTCGTTAATCAATACTAAATGAAAAGGTTCACTAAGCACAATATTTTAAATATTACCAACGACAATATATACAAGGAGACAAGCAGGCCTGAACAAGAAATCGTCCGCCGATGATACCTAGTAGTACACTAGATGTCGCTAAGTGTATCAAACTGCTTAAATAGGGTAGATGACTGATGTTTATATCGTTGAAACCAATAGCTTTGATGAAGAATTTAATTAAATATAATATGTTTATTGAAGAAATAATTTAAATCGGTTAATAATGTTCTGATATATGAGCGTTTAAAGTTTTTGTTAGAGACAACTCTGTCCCTTTCCCACAAAACAAAAAATTACGTCACGCCTTCCTTGTCAGAATAGAATTTACATGGCGCACAGAGAAGTGACGTCACGATTTGCTGTTTCGCCTCTCTGTCTAGCATGATATTAAAATGCTTATAAGTTGCTTATTTTTGATCAGATTTTATTTTCTTTTCATTAATCAGCTATATTTATAGGCCACATTTTAAAAGGACAATAAAAAAAATCTCTCATCTAGCCTATTACGCAAAAAAATTAGATATACTTACCACAATCTGCTTGGTTCTTTCATACAAGTAGGTTACAGTGTTATTCTTGTATATATATTGTCGTTGATATTACGTAATAATTTACAACAAAAAATTTGGGTTGGCGGCGTGCGTATTCGTGTTTAGTTTTTCAACCTAGCTTATGCTGACTTATGCAGTGGAGTTGGTTAGTAACTGGAAAAAAAATTGATACACTGTTTATAACTGATTTGAATACCTGTTTCAAAGTGTCAATAAAATTCTGATTCTGATAAGTAAGTAAGTTCGTATAGGCTAGCCCTAGTGTCAGAGTTAATTTGCTGCCCGAAGGCCTCTGACATGGCTGACGGTTGTTGTTATAGAAACTAGAACAAACAACAGGGACCAACAATTTAACGTGTCATCCGATCCACGGTAGCGCTCAGAAATAAATGCCACTCACGGTCACCCATCCGAAGACTGACCGGACCGTCCGTTGCTTAACATCGGTGATCGTTTAGAATCATCTAGACAAGCTACGCCACGAGCACTACTACTGACTACTACTGATTCTGATTCAATATACATACATAACTAATGAGATTAATTAATACAATAAAAATATGGATTTTGGATCAGCAGTAGCTGCTACGAAACGAGTGTTACGAATGGTGTACGTATAGCTATCAATAGGGTTTAGAATCTCCTAAGTTTTTTTAAACAATGGAGCGGCGAGACAATCGATATTTTTGCCTGGTGGTAAGCATCACGCCTGCCTATAACAGTAGCAGTGATCCCACTGTGTAGGTTATTCCCTGAATGTATCTTATAAACAATGATATTATTATACAATGTGCAACAAAAAGGTTCAACAATACTGAAGGGAATGTATGTACTCATCATTATGAACAACTTTTACTATGGAGCCAACACTGAAATCGCTAAAGAAATATCAGCTGTTCCTTACAAATAGTTCATTGACCTTGCACAAAATGTATGGAACAGCTGATTTTGTTTTTGCGCTTTCAGATTAGGTCCCATAGTAAAATTTGTTCATAATGATGAGTACATACATACCCTTCAGTATTGTTGAACATTTTTGTTACACGTTATATATAAGGAGGGAGATATGTCCTAAAATGGCCCCGTGGAAACGGCCCAGGGACTGTCTCGCCTGTCTGCGCTCACTAAGAGACTAAGAGACGCGCGCTATCCCTTTTGCTCTCATAAAAGAGCTATCCTTTCGCACTCCGGCGCAACTCTTAGTCATGACGGCACGGGAGTCATTTTCAAACGTTGTTTTATTACGCGATAGCGCATCTTTTGTAATATTTGCTTATAGATGTCATAAGGTGTGTGTGAATAAATATAACATGAAGCAAGTTCCTGCCTTCACGACTGTCTGATCTTAGTGACTGTCTAACCATGGACTTATTCACACACACATCAACAGCCGGAAGACGTCCACTGCTGGACGAAGGCCTCTCCCTTAAAGGGAGGTGTTGCCATAACTTACATGGACTTATTACTACCATACAATACCAATACCACATGGAGATATACGGCCTTACCTAAAATAATCTCGATTCTCTTAGTCACTGCTTAAACTTCTCTGTCTTGTTCTTGCGTGTTACACTTCACGTCAGAGAGAAGATGGCAGAGCATCTTAAGCAGTGACTAACGGTTGAGAAGTTTTTTTAAGTAAGGCCCTTAATGTTTAAATGTTGTAGAAGACTAAAATTACCCATTGACACAGAAATATTATAGATATTATGTGTTTAATGTGCTATCGGAAACAATATGAAATAGTGTGATATCACACTTTAATTTCACATATTATTATGTCGTAAGTAAGTAAGTTCGTATAGGCTGAGTGGCCAGCCCTAGTGTCAGAGTTAATGTTATTATGTCGTATAGAAGTATAGTAGAATGATTAGTTACTTAGTGCATATATTGGAAAACAGCAAAAGGGCAAAAAATACTAAGTTCTGTCTGTAACTAAGTATTATATACCCTTTTCTTTGAGTATAAAAAAATACTAAACATCATATATCGTATAACTTGATTCTCACATATTTTTACGTGATTTTTGGGATGGTGACGTCATCAACAATACAATATGGCGTCTAGCACAATCGCGCGGCGCGGCGGCGGTGCAACGCAGTGTTAATCTACAGATTGTTATTGAATTCATACGAGCAACATCTTAGGGGATCATTAAAAGTTCAAAAGTTCAATGAGCCCAATAATAACACCCTGTATAGGTTTACGGATGAAGAAAAATATTATCTACATAATTATATCCTACCACGTGAGGTAATAGATCTATAGGTACCTACTCAAAAGGGTTTCCTATTATCAAAATTTATTGAATTCATACACAATTGCCTATATTATTATAGGTCTTTTAATGAGTACCTATGTGTTTTTGTTTTATTTATACGGGAATACTCACGTTTAATTAAATCGGATACTCCGCGACTATAGTTTCGATCACATCCGGTGACCTTTTTCAAAGAGTGAAAACAGTGCCCGACGCGCGTGCAGCTGCGTCCTGCTTAGCACTCCTGTATAAACAAAAAAAAAATTGTCAAAACCACGTGAGTTTTCATAATTAAAAGTACCTATGCAATAACGCCGCCACTTGTTCCAATATTTAAGTTTATTAAATTATTTCTGTGTAATTCTTGGAACAATAAAGAGTTAATCAATCAATCAATCTATGTGGTTTGGGTTAATTTGAACATTAAAACGTATTTATTAATAGACTTATATTGTCCTTACTGCCATCAGTATAAAGATGCTTGGGTATCTAGAGCTACACGCAACAATGTCATTCTACGACTCTACGTTGAATCGAAGTGGGTACATTGTGCTCAGAAATCAGATAGTTGTCTCATAATATCGTCAGTGTATTGAGGGCAGACCTCCAAAGCGGTCACATCACTTTAGCAATCTCGTCTCACTTAACATTCGCGCAAATGTGGAACCGGTTGCGTATATAAATTCCATCTCATTTGATTGAAAGCCCAGAATAATTTTCAACTATGGAATTGTTGGATGGTTTGATACCGAAAGAAGCAGAATCCACACTAGTGTTTTTTGTCAATGGAAAAAAGGTGAGTTAATGCTTATTTTTCCGGTTCCGTACCAAGACGGTAAAAGTTACCCCTATTTAAGACTTCGATTCGGTATGGTTTGTCTGTCGGTAGCTTTTCTGGAACAACGTAAAGTTATCGACCTGAAATTTGGCACGGTTCAGATGATGTTATAGGTAATAATTTAGATGCCCTGCCATTGCCTAAAGAACCAACTCTATGTACACTTCATATACACTCAAATATAGTACGTAATCATGGATTATAGTTCCACGATCTTGTTAATATCATAATGTGGTAGAGTTAGGTTGTTAGTAAGTAGGAGCTATTTGATCCGATCCGAGGTAAGTGACTGAGTAGAAGCGAGAGCGAACATTATTCTTGAGTGCTGAAGGCTGTAGGCTATACTTTGTTTACAATAAAACCGCAAAAGCTGAAAATAAATTGTACTCGTAAAACTGCGTTGGTAAGTACATAAACCTGCGTTACCCTATGCAGTTCTAGGTACTATTCTAATTTTACGTAGCTACGCACTAACTAATTGTACCTACAAATCCAAAAATATTTAATAATATAATCATTCTAATATAAATTCATTTATTATTTATTCATTTATACATTTTACCTTAATTTATAATTAGGTACGTGTAGACTGGTTGGTGATATATAATGTATAAGTACATAGAGATCGGTATATAGGCACATATAGGTACGTACGAGTTGATACCTATAGACCTACCTTTGGTTATTACCCTTCATTAATTATCTTCATATTTATGTAGATATAATAACACATACAATAGAAAAGCTAATTTCAAAACTAGTGTAAAAACTGGCGGCCTTTTGCTAAAAGCAATCTCTTCTAGGCAACCTTTTGTAGGTAAAGGCTTACATAAATTATATACCTTAATTCATTCAGCCATTCAAAAAGACCTTGAAACATTCTTGATTCTTGACTAGTGTTGTACCTAATTACATGTGCAGGTGTTCAGGTGTGTGCAGGTATCATGGGTGTACCCAATACAGTGTACTTAAAACACATAAAATTCATTAAAACCATCAGATTTAGACTCCAAAAATGTGTCCTTTTGTCTCGCCTATTTTCGCTTCGTCACCCGCTCTCGTCTCTATTCGCTCTATTTTTCCTTTGATTTTCTTTTTTCATTTAATTTTCTCGTCTATTTTCTGTCCTATCCTTCCTTTTTTCCTCTATCTTTTTATTGTTTTGTTTTTTCTCTCTTTAATACACTTTTAACAGCTAATATGAGACGAAATTACACTATACTAAAATTGTGTTTTTTTAGTTTTAGCTGAGATAGTTGTTTTGTAGAATATTTCTAGAAAATAGTGAGATGCTAATTTGCATATAGGTACGTACCTAAACTTACATCGAAATGCGTTTGTTCGGCGCATAGATAATATTATTATTTTCTGTGAAATAGTTAATTGGACTAAGTATAAGAAGAGCAGCGCAAGTTTTCTTTTAAGAATGCAATTAAGTAATTCCTAACCCAATTCTGTTACTACACGGTTTCAGGTGACAGAGCCTCATCCGGATCCAGAATGTACGCTGTTGTGGTACCTTCGGAGGAAGCTGCACTTGACCGGCACGAAATATGGCTGCGGGGAAGGCGGCTGTGGTGCCTGCACCGTCATGGTCTCCAAGTACATAAGAACTGAAAAAATTGTCAAGTATCCTTTTGAATAATTATTTTGAAGGAAAATGTAGCCGGATGGCCTCTTTGGTAACTAAGGATCAGGTCACAATCTAGTAAAGTAGGTACACACCCACCCACCTACACTTGCAATTCTGAAATAGGACTTCTGATTTTGTTTTGGGTTTTGACGCAAACATGCCCGCGTTTGTCCTCATCCTTTAAATGTTTGTAAACTACGATGTGATCGAAGATGAAGCACGCACTTAAAAAACGTACCGAAAACTAATATGCCTCACAACTTTTCGCTTACTTGTCTAAACTTCTACCCATTGTCACCTGGATGGGATGGGGGATCGTAGCTGGTAAATAATATTTGATATCGCTGCAAGAGATCTATCTGTGTAAATAGGAAGTCTGAAATGTTATAAAAACTTCTATCGAGTCGATCATCCTAAATTACGTTTTTAACCGACTTCAAAAAAGGAGGAGGTTCTATGTTCGACGGTATGTATGTTCTATTTTTATATATGTTCACCGATTTCTCCGTCAATAGTAGATCGATTTTAAAATTCTTTTTTTATTTGAAAGGTGTTGTTTTTTTTTTGAAAAAGTTACTTGTTACTCTTGCGAAGTATTTAAACTTATATTAGTACTTAGAAACGCGAACTATGGCAGCAACAAGTGGGAAAAGCCCACATTAATAACAGCATTCGTTATAATCTAAGTATCGATAGAATTGCTTTTTCATTAGGATTTGGATTGATTCTCTTATAATAAAATCACAGTGAAGACTATAGTTAGTTTAGTTTGTTTTTCTCTTGAACTTGGCTTTGTTCTATACGGTTTACTTAATTATTTACTATTGCTGGTACATATATAACTATTTATTAAAGTTTACAAGTATTTTATCAGCAATATGATTCCTATAGTGTTTAGTTTATATATGCACTGTGTCAGTTTGTCAAATGTCTACCAAAGATAATTAATTAATGTATTATTTATTTATTATAAGGCACTTACAACAGATCAAAGAAATTGCATAATACAGTAACATTTTGAAAAATACAGAACGATCCCATGATCCAAAATAGCAAGCACTCGACATAGCTAAAACAGTGGATTCGGATTGCAAATATTACATAATTCAGAAACATAAAAAAAAATTAAAACAAAAATAACAAAATTAATTTATATTATGTTACTTACTATGTAAATTAATATCTCGCCAATTTATATTTCATAACGTAATTTATATATCCACCTACAAAGTTAATATTGTATGTTGTTCATAGATCTTGACCCAAGTCAGATAATTTGTAACCTCAGAATCTCTCAGAGCATTCGAGAGATTAAGTTACGGGCATAACGAATACAAAGCAATCCATTACATCTTTATCTACATACTCCTGAGAAATATGAATACCAATAAGCCTTAATTCATTTTTTTACTGTCTGTAATAGGCATATGGCGGTAAATGCCTGTTTAACTCCTTTGTGTGCAATGCACGGCTTGGCAGTTACCACCGTCGAAGGAATCGGTACTGTCGATGAAAAACTACACCCAGTACAAGAGAGGATTGCCAAATCGCATGGATCGCAATGTGGTTTCTGCACACCCGGTATCGTAATGTCAATGTATGCCTTACTAAGAGACAAGAACAAAATAGTTTACACTGACATCGACACCGCACTGCAAGGAAATCTCTGCAGATGCACTGGATACAGGCCCATTATAGAAGGATTCAAAACATTCATGGAAGGATGGGAGAAACATTATGGATCATCTAATGTCGAAGGAAACACTCCTTGTGCAATGGGAAAAGACTGTTGTCGCAATAAAGAGGTCACTACTGAACGGAACGAGTTATTTCAACGGTCTGCATTCCAACCATACGATAGAACACAAGAACCGATTTTCCCACCAGAACTCAAATTAAACCAAAGTTTAAGTGATGTTTATTTGGCTTTCAAAAATGAAAATGTTGTATGGATACGACCGAAAACGTTACAAGATCTGCTGTTATTGAAATCCAGAGTTCCTCACTGTAAAATAGTTATGGGAAACACAGAGGTGGGAGTAGAAATGAAATTCAAGAATAAAGTTTATCCAGTATTAGTGTCTCCGCATGCTGTACCAGAAATGAACTTCTGTGAAGTCACTGATGAAGGAGTTGTTATAGGTGCGGCGACATCCTTGACTGAGCTATCAAATTTTTTGGAGGAGCAAATTCAAAACAATCCTAACAAAGGACAAGTGTTTGAAGCAATAAAAGACATGCTGCATTGGTTCGCCGGTACACAAGTAAGAAACGTGGCATCGTTAGTGGGTAATATAGTGACTGCTAGTCCTATATCAGATCTCAACCCTATTTTGATGTCGTCTTCAGCTGTCTTAAATGCGTGCAGTTTTGAAAGGGGGAAGAGAAAAATTGTAATCGACGAAACATTTTTCAAAGGATACCGACGTGTAGGATTAGAAGACGATGAAGTCGTAGTATCAGTAAATATTCCATTTACAGAATCCAATGAATACATCAAAGCTTATAAACAAGCGAGAAGACGTGATGATGATATTTCTATTGTAACGGCAGCATTCAATGTAAAGTTCAATGAAAGAAATGTTATATCGGCAGCAAAATTATGCTTTGGTGGTATGGGACCGATAACGAAATGTGTGGTAGATACGTCAAATCTTTTAGTTGGGCGTCATTGGGACAACAAAATGTTAAAAGCAGTTTTTGATTCTCTAAATAAGGAACTGGATTTAGATCATTCTGTGCCTGGAGGAATGGCTGACTATCGCAAATCATTGTGCTTAGGTTTATTCTTTAGATTTTACTTGCACGTTCAGTCACGATTGCCAAAAATAAACGGTTTCACTAAGATTGACAGTAATATAGCTAGTGGCGCACAAGAAATACCCATGAAAGAACCAATCAGTTCCCAATGTTTTGAGATTTTAAATAATGATAAAAAAATATATGATGCAGTAGGCAAACCGATACATCATGCTTCTGCATTGAAGCAAGCTACTGGTGAAGCTATCTATTGTGATGATATTCAGCACATAGAAGAGGAACTATATCTGACTTTAGTATTCAGCTCGGAAGCTCACGCTGAAATAAAATCTATCGATGCTAGCAAAACATTACAAGTCCCCGGAGTAGTAGCTTTCTTATCAGCTGCTGATTTAGATGATGAATGTAATAAACTAGGACCGATATTTAAAGATGAACAAATATTTTCAAAGAAGATTGTCACGAGTCGAGCTTGTGTGATTGGAGCGGTTATAGCTACATCGGAAAAAGCTGCTAGAAAAGGCAAAGACTTAGTAGTTGTAAACTATGAGCGTCTGACTCCCGTTATAGTAACACTAGAAGATGCTATAGCTCATCAATCTTTCTTCGATGGGTACCCGCGAAAACTCAAAAAAGGCGATACTGATGAAGCTTTTGCAACATCACAACACGTTGCCGAAGGCAAAGTAAGAAGCGGAGCACAGGAACATTTTTATCTAGAGACCATTTCAGCATATGCTGTTAGGAAAGAAGACGAATTGGAAATCGTTGCGACTTCTCAAAACCCGTCGGAAGTAGCCGTAAGTTTTTAAGTACATTTGAACGAGTCTGTGTCAAATTTTCTAGTATTTAGTTCGATAAACGAATAGTTCTCACGTTTCAGCTCTTGGCCTCAGAAGCGCTACGTATACCAAACCACAAAGTAACGTGTAAAGTAAAGCGACTTGGAGGTGGCTTTGGTGGCAAAGAAACAAGAGCAGCTATTCTAGCCGTTCCTGTTGCCATCGCTGCTTATAAGCTAAAGAAGCCAGTTCGTGCGGTGTTAGATAGAGACGAGGATATGCAAGTGACTGGATATAGGCATCCATGTCTCGTAAACTATAAAGCTGCCTTCAATGATGATGGAAAGATTAACGGTGCCAAATTTGAAATATACAGCAACGCCGGAAATTCTATGGATATATCTTGTTCGGTAACTAGTCCTCTTAATTAGTAGCTCTGTAGTGTAACAAATGCTTTCTGATCGTGCTGTTGCTTACTATGAGTCACATTGATAGTAATCACATATTCTGAATTTAAAAAAACATATGTCTATATTTTCGATGTCTTTATGTATTTTCAGATGATGGAACGAGCAATCATGCATGTGGACAATTGCTATTTCATACCAAACATAGAAATCAACGGCTGGGTCTGCAAAACGAACATGCCGTCAAATACTGCGTTCAGAGGATTCGGAGCACCCAAAGCTATGCTAGCAGCTGAAGCTATGATACGACAAATAGCCGACACTTTAGGGAAGCCATATGAAGAAATAGCACAGCTCAACCTGTACAAAGAGGGTTCTATGACGCACTATAACCAACCGCTTACATATTGCACTATTCAGAGGTGTTGGGATGAGTGTATAGAGACGTCAAATTATTGGGAGAGGAAGAAGGCAGTAGAAGAATTTAACGAGTCAGTAATATTTTAAAATTACTCCTTAGCAAACACAATAGATATAGATTGTAATGTTGCTCTAGTCAAATGATAATTTTTAAAAGTGCTTTATTTTCAGCAAGAACCGATGGAAAAAGATGGGTATCTCTATGGTCCCAACCAAATACGGAATCTCATTTCAAGTCGACATTTTGATGCAAGCCGGTGCTCTACTTATAGTTTACAATGACGGTTCCGTCTTACTATCCATTGGAGGCATCGAAATGGGCCAAGGCCTCTTTACAAAAATGATACAAGTAGCGTCAAGGGCTTTAGAAGTGGACCATGAAAAAATTCATATCAGCGAAATGGCAACTGACAAAGTACCAAACAGTTCACCGACAGCCGGAAGCATTAGCTCAGATTTATACGGAATGGCCGTAATAGAAGCATGTAATGTGCTCAACGAAAGACTCCTACCGTACAAAAAGAAAAACCCTGACGGTAAATGGGATGACTGGGTTTCTTCAGCGTATGTGGATAGAGTGAGCCTTTTCGCGACAGGTTTTTACGCGGCCCCTAAGATAGAATATGATCCAAAGACAAACTCTGGTAATCTATTCGAGTACTTTACGTACGGAGTGGCTTCCTCGGAAGTCATTATCGATTGCTTGACTGGTGATCATCAAGTTTTGAGGACTGATATAGTAATGGACGTGGGGTCAAGCTTGAACCCTGCTATAGACATCGGACAAATCGAGGGTGCTTTCATGCAGGGATACGGTTTCTATACGATAGAAGAGATGATATTTTCGGCGCGAGGTGAAGCGTTGTCTCGTGGCCCTGGGGCGTACAAAATACCTACATTTTCTGATATACCAAAAGAGTTCAATGTTTCTTTGCTAAAAGGTGCCCCGAATCCGAGGGCTGTCTACTCCTCTAAGGTACATATATTTTAATTGTGACGCAATTGTTTATCATAGACTTATGTTAAGTAAAGAAGATGTACACAATCAAAAACTTACACATATTATTCCACTGCTGGATACGCCTGGGCCATTAACACCTTGCTGACCCTGTGCGAGTTGGTGGATTCATACGCCCGCCATTGATTTTTTTCTTCTGATTAATGCAGGTTTTCTGGTGTTTTTCTAACTCGAATGCGGTAAGAAAAATATAATCAGTGTACCTACCACTACCACACTACCACCACATTTTTTTTTCTTTACCCTTTGTTATTAAGATACGAAGATCAAACGCAAATGAATAAATGCTGTTCTGAGCTCAGAACAGTTTTGCATACCACAATGGAAAGCTCCCGAGCTGAGGGCCAGCATACAGGGTGTTATGGAGAGTTAAGATTGTGATTGAGAGATACTTTGTTTCAGGCTGTGGGAGAGCCGCCTTTATTCCTCGCTTCTTCAATATACTTCGCCATAAAGGAAGCAATAACAGCGGCTCGAATGGAAAGCGGTGAACCTCCGCACTTTGAACTGCAAGTTCCCGCCACTTGCGCAAGGATCAGAATGGCTTGCGAAGATGACATTACTAAACAGGTAAATATCACTTACAATCAGCGGTCAATGAAATAGGCAGGAAGCACGCCATACAATAGTCGAGACATTAAGCCGTAGGAAAGCGGAGCGGGATGGGAGAGTTTTTTTGTAATGTTCGAGTTTATATGCAACATGACACACAGAAAGCGGGCGCTACCGCCTTTTATACGGCCCGTACCGTCCCTCACCGGGTCGCGCCGCTCTACCGCGCCCTGTGACTCTACTATTAATCTCAAAATAATATCATATTTTAGCTACTCCAACAAAATAACACATTTATATTACATATAAATGTGAATATATAAAGTTTTTCGGTATGTATGTATGTGTGTGTGTATGTTACCTCTTCATGCCAAAACGGCTGAACGGGTTTGGATGAAGTTAGGAATGAAGATAGCTTGTTTCCCGGAATAACATAATAAGCTAGTTTTTTATCATAATCGTGTTAAACTGTGGGACGCAGTTAGTTAAACTGTATGAAACTTGCAGATTTTGATTTGGTAGCACTGTAATGTAAAGCCAAAAACTGTATTTTTATTATTCAAGTATTTAATGTTTTTTTTTCAGGTGAAACCGACAATAGGACAGGAAGGTGAACCATGGCATGTGATAGCGTAACTCTTTTAGGTATTTAACTTTTTATGTATAATATACAATGTGTAACAAAAAGGTTCAACAATACTGAAGGGCATGTAATGTACTCATCATTATGAACAACGTTTACTTGAAATCGCGCAATAAATATCAGCTGTTCCATACATTTTTATCCAAGGACAATGAACTTTTTATATGTAACACCTGTTTTTTTGCAATTTCAAGGTTTGCCGGTTGGTAGTAAAAGTTGCTCATAATGAAGAGGACATACTACATACATATTGTACACCCTTCAGTATTGTTGAATCCTTTTTTACACATTGTATATGCTTATAAATTTAGATAGTGCTTTTGTAAAATAAAATTAAAAATATTATACCTACCTACGTTTTTTTTTAATATTAACCATAGGAGTTATAAGAACATTACATCAATAAATAAGTTACTTCACTATAATAATAATTATAAATGCGAAAGTTTGTCGGTGTTTGTCTGTTTGTTACTCCTTCACGCTGAAACGGCTGACCGGATTTATGAAATTTGGTATTGAGGTAGCTTATGCATTGGCATTACACATAGGCTACTTTTTATTCCAGGAATCGTAGGTGAAATCGCGGGGCGCATCTAGTTCAGTATATAACCCTTTATCTTGATAGCAGTGCATTTAGTTAATTTATAGTATAGAAAGTAGAGCATTCATTTCTATTGTTCATTTAGTAATAGAATAGATTTAATAATAACATTGTTAGTGGAAGTTTATTTTGTGATAAAATCACAAACGAACAATTATTTAGGTTTTTACTTTATAATGATCTTCAGGTTAGTTTGACAACAGTTAACATAATGTTAATGATGCTGTGGTCGAAGATGGTAAATACTAGTCTGGCATTACACCATAAGAGGATTTTGTGACACATTTTGACCTTGATAGAGGTCATAGAGGTACCTAGCTAATTACCCGACACTTTACAATAGATACCTACCCTATACTATCATGTAAGTACTATGGTTTTTCACAATGTTTACCTTCACGCTCATTGTTGGGATTTGAACCCATGCTCTGCGATAGGTACGAATCCAACACGCTAGCCAAACTGTCCCTGTTATCTTTATTCAATATTAAAATAAACTGTATTCATTTATAAGTAGTATATGTAGAAGCCTACATTATTAATAACTAGAGTAACATAGATATTAGTTACGTAATCACGTGATAATTGACCCTTAATTGATAATTAGCTAATAGCATTTTATATTTTTACCGAAACGAATAGCTTTTCCAATTACTTTGTATTTCAATTTTTTTGTATAGCCTGATAGTCTGTTCATACCGCGGTCCGAAATACCTAATGAATTAAATGAAAAACAAATGGGTGTTTTATATCGCGGTATGAAATGCCCCAGTAGGTACACTGCCAATCGAATAATAAACGCCTGACTCAATCACATAATCGAATAACATTCAACTTTCACTAAAAAGCATTATTTGTTTAGTTTGGTTTGCAGCATGTTATCAGTCTTGAAAGCAAACAGTAGATTAGATAAATGTCGTCAATGCCGCTGTATCTACTTACACAGTCAAATGAAGCAAAATAATAT
This sequence comes from Erannis defoliaria, assembly GCA_905404285.2. Classification (NCBI taxonomy): domain Eukaryota; kingdom Metazoa; phylum Arthropoda; class Insecta; order Lepidoptera; family Geometridae; genus Erannis; species Erannis defoliaria. The sequence goes on along the minus strand of FR990073.1, from coordinate 9,557,185 downwards.
AATAAGTCTTAGGTTAAAGCACAGAATAAATAATAGTACTACGTAGTTAAAGCTGGGTACAGACCGGCCAAACTAACGCCATAAAGTGTTGTCTCGTTTTTATTACAACGAAATGAAACGCCGCATTCGTTAGCGTTCGCTAGTCTGTACCCGGGTATGAATTTTCGAATCTTGCGCATGAATTTACGTATAATAATATCACTGACACTGTCGATAAGTCATGCGAAAATATATTCGAACAATACAAAAATCGAACACCAGGGGCTTTATTTTTGAATCGTGCTCTAAGTTGTGCATGCGAGTGGAGCCGACTTTCAAACGATATTGAACCTTATTCCAAACAATATCGTTCGAAAGTCAGCTTCGCTCGCATGCGCAACTCTTGCGTACGATTCAAAAATAAGGCTCCAGGGCATTTGATTCATCCGTATCCGTAATACACACTTTATAATCTTGCTTTATTACGTATAATTATTATGCGCGGGTATGGCCAGGTAAATTTGGAGCCACTATCGCAGTTTCTCCGCAAAACTGATAGCCTCCTATGGAACGTAGTAGTTCCACCGTTTCAGCGACTCGAAAGATAAAGTTGGTCGAGTTAAGTATACATAACAATATAAAATCGAATGGAATGGAACGATGCCTCGCACGCGCATGTAGTCAGATGCTAGCATGTGTTTCTGTTTGGTACTGCGGTCGGTCAGTCAGAGCACAACTTTGCCGCGAGTGAGACGTGTCTACAAAACTATTCGATAATTTAAAGTTTACGAGTTAAAATGGGACTTTTGAATGCCGATGAAGAACCTGGCGATATCGCGACAGAGCTGGTATTCTTTGTCAATGGAAAGAAGGTGCGTACTGATATGATTTTTACTATTAATATAATTATTTTGACACACGAAGGGTTCTATAGATTGACTGATGTTATCAAATTGCTTTTAAGTGCGACGAGTCCTCGCATTTATACACGATTACGCGAAAAGGTGTTATTAAGCCGAAAGGAGGTCATTGTAACATCATTGTGAATAGATTTTACGATGAGGCCAAACCTGAACTCTCGAGAAAAAAAACTATAGAAAAGTGGCATGCATCCTGGACTAAATGTATGGAAAAGCTGTTTTTTCCGCTAAATCAGGGTTGACCCCATAGTAAAAGCTGCGTCCACAATGATCAATAAATACAACTACCGCCTTCCGGTTTAGTAATAATGTTACGCGTGTCCCTGTAGGTATACCTACTAATGACCATATTCTCATTCTTTAAGAAGAATAGAATAGAATAGAGTATTTAAGAATTACTTAGGTATATGCAAGCTTACATATTTAATAGAATTTGTTTGTTATGTGAATTAATTACGTACAAAAATAAATATGTAAACATATAATATGTGTATGTAGGTATGTTCCTATGTCTACATTTCTATCTTGGCTGATTCGAGACCGAGATTACCTGCCTTCACAAAGCAAGTTCTTGTTATTAGGTAACTTGAATGGAACGTTACATTTTTATATAATTGAGACAACCTTTTGATACCGAAGCGAGAATCTACATAACAGGTTATACCCACATAATTATTAAGATACACTCCATATCGTCAAACGTGTATAAGTGCTATGAACATGCTATAGGTAAGTTAAATGCATTATTTTAGTCATGTTTCGCTTTATTACGAGTCTACACACCTAAGCATAGGTATAATACTGCAATTAGTACCGACGTACCAAGTCATAACATAACTTTTTCTTGCCTATTGAAGTTTCGAATAAAATGTGGAATATGAAAATAAGTAAGTATTTTTAGGTAATTTATACGCAAAAAATACATTTATTTTACTATTATAATAATTATTATTTATGTCATCTACCAATTAAGTCCTAAGTATGCCCAATAGCGCCCAATACCTATCATCTTAATAATAGTGCGCCGTGAACTCTAAGATTAAACTTTGTATAAGTACCGAATATTTATAGTTATAACATTATCTCTTGGGAGATAAAAGAGTCTAAATTCTATTAGTCCCTTCCTCAGTATTGCGTCTTGAAGCTCTGCAAAATGTTTGTTTTCGAATCGATGGCTGTTCCCTGCGCAATTTACATTGAACCTTGTCTTGCCCTCTTTGCTGCTGAGAGAGCAAGACGAAGAGCATTGTAAAAATGATAGATAGAGGTAGATTTAAATGAGAATGTTTTTGCGACTGTGGTAGACGCCCAGCTCTGCGACTGGCTGGCCCCTCGTTGGCCCTGATAATGTTGACCCTTGCTCGCTTCGCCAATCATAACAGATGAATACATCACTTTATAGATTAATTATCATGACGATATACGCGTATATAATAGTCTTCGGTTGAAATTAACTTTAATTTATTTGGCCCTTTTAGAATCTACTCCATATCCCCCCACTGTTCACTAGGTACTTATGAAATTAAAATTAGCACATTATGGGAAATCTGATCCAATCATTTGCTACATATTAAGTTCCATTGTATAAAAAAATCTGGTACACTCTGTTATACGTCAATCGTAATTCGTTTATAGCAATTACTTAATTTCTTAACATCTGCATTTGACCCTAAATATAATATTTTAAGATATTTGGCTTAAAGGCAATATTTGATTGTAATACCAGAAAAAATTACTGGGTATGAAGAGATTAAACGTCTAATCATATTTTGAACTTTCGATTCATACGCGGAAGCCTGTAACCATTACAGTATAGGCACGCTTCAGCAATGGCGTGAGCAGTATGATATTGTTCTTCTTCACGATTTATTCTCTGCGACAATTAAATTGTAGTGAACTTCTATCTAACATAATATATCAATACGAGTACCAACCCGTCGTTCTCGATACGTTACGCCATTGTTTCACGCGCAGAGTAAAAGGTTTCACGGCCCCATTTTACTTGTTAGCTATGCTCGAAACTCTGTTCTTTGTCGTGCCGCTCAAACATAACACAACAACAAGCTCCACAGGCTCGGTAAGTAACACCCCCCCCGACACGTCTAGGGGGACCCGGACGACCCCATCGCCGTCATCACCTCGGCGGCGCTGGGCTCGCCCGATCCAACCACTCCTAGCAACAGGAATTATTCCGTGTTTGATACAGGCGCCGGTTACCAGAGGCACACAAACACACACCGATCGCCAGCGAACTCGAGGACTCCCCAGATCTGTCAGAAGATCGGTTAGATTCTCTCCAAATAGTCAACCAGATCAACCTACTTAGGGCCCCAGGGCACACCCCTCCTGGGGTGCCAGGGCAAGTCTGACCCTACTCCCGGCGACGGCCAAGCCGAGGTTCGTACCGTCTGAGGTGCCCTTGAGTTAGTCGCCTTTAACCTTAACTAGGCTTTACCTTTGCCTACAAACTGCTACGCAGTTTGGCAGAGTTATAAATTGAGCTATGTAATTAATTCTCTAAGACAAAATAAACACAAAAAAAAAAAAATGGCCTAGCGCCATTTGAGCCCGGTGACGCTCTAGAGGCCATCTGAGGCAAACAGCATCAGTCATTCATAAAAAAACGGATCGGTAAGTAATTCGGCGCATCACACACACACACACACAAACACGCACAAGTTTCTTATTTAATTATTTATCTCGTATCTAAACGATTTTTGTATGCCAGTAGGCTATTACTAAGTATATAAATGTTATATGTTATTATTATCCATAAACGTAAAATTGTGTAAAACTACTCATTATCTATAACTATAAAAGGCTTTGTCCTGACTGACTGACTGACTGACTGACTGACTGACATATAGACAACGTACAGCCCAAACCGCTAAACCTAGAGACTTGAAATTTGGAGGGTAAGTTTTTGGAGAGGTGTAAACGCCCACTAAGAAAGGATTTTTCGAAAATCAACCCCGAAGGGGGTTAAATGGGGTGTTAAAGTTTGTATGAAACTTTTTATTCTCTGGTTCGATTGATACAAAACTTGGTATACATATTCCACTATAACTATAAAAGGCTTTGTCCTGACTGACTGACTGACTGACTGACTGACTGACATATAGACAACGTACAGCCCAAACCGCTAAACCTAGAGACTTGAAATTTGGAGGGTAAGTTTTTGGAGAGGTGTAAACGCCCACTAAGAAAGGATTTTTCGAAAATCAACCCCGAAGGGGGTTAAATGGGGTGTTAAAGTTTGTATGAAACTTTTTATTCTCTGGTTCGATTGATACAAAACTTGGTATACATATTCCACTATAAAAATAAGAAGATACGGGTGTCACAGTTTTTTCAAAATCAGCTCCCGTTAGTATAAAAAAAAAACTAAGTTTTAGTGATAGTACGTTTGTTTCTCCTTAACTTTGTAACGGCTGTACATATTAAAATGAAATTTGGTATAGGGATGGGGATAGATGTGGGGATGGGGGTGGGGGTGGGTGTGGCGATGATACTGGGAACGGAGACGGGACGGAGATAGGCATGTTAATATTAAGATTACAATTGGTATCGGGATGGGGATGGGGTGGGGATGAGTGGGGAAGGTTGTGGGGATTTGGTGGTGACAGGTGGGGATGGGATGTGGATGTGGATGAGGCTGGGAACGGGGATGGGCGTGTCCATATTAAGATGAAAGTTGAAATCGGGATGGGGGTGGGGATGGGATGGGGTGAGGATGGGGTTCGGGATGGGGATGAGGGAGGGAACGGGGATGGGCGTGTTCATATTAAAATGACATTTGGTATCGGGATGGGGATGGGGATGGGATGGGAATGGGTGGGGATGGGTGGGGATGGGGTGGGGATTTGGTGGGGACAGGTGGGGATGGGACGTGGATGTGGATGAGGCTGGGAACGGGGATGGGCGTGTCCATATTAAGATGAACGTTGAAGTCGGGATGGGGGTGGGGATGGGATGGGGTGAGGATGGGGTTCGGGATGGGGATGAGGGAGGGAACGGGGATGGGGACGGGGATGGGCGTGTTCATATTAAAATGACATTTGGTATCGGGATGGGGATGGGGAAGGGGGCGCTTATAGGGATGAGGCTGGGAATGGGGACGGGGATGGGCGTATTTATTGGTCGGCTGAACAGATGGAGCTGCATTTTTGGATAGGTAGTTATAACATAAGGTTCGGAAACGGACATAGGCTATTTTTTTGTAGGTCCACGCAGACGACTGTTTGACGTACATAATTATTATAGATACTGTACAGCCTAAGCTGCGAAATTATTTTTTAATATTATATTAACTTACTTTTAAATGCCTAAACTAAATTTTGAGTGGTGTAAACTTACTCTCAGCTCAAGCTGTGGTAGCTTCAGTGAGATCAAGCTCGACTCACATTCTTGGGGTCGCGGGTTCGAACCCGGGCGAGCCCGTTCCAATTAGTTCTTTGAAACTTACGCATGGATAATACCACTGGCTTTTCGGTGAAGGAAAACATCATGAGGAAACCTACATATTTCCGGAGAAGAAATACGATAGTGTATGTGAATCCGCCAACCTGCACTGTGCCAGCGTAGTGAATATGGCCTAATCAGGGTAGGCCGATATACCATTAGTGTCAAGGGCTGATGCAGAGAAACGCACACTCAGCAAGGATTTTGAAAAATTCGCAAGGGGTTCAATGTATCATTAAAATACCATTTTGCCGAAACCATTCATTTAAGGCTGTTAAGTTTTTTGACTTAAGAGATAAGATAAAATAAACATAAACATGTTTCAGAATTTTCAAACAATTTCAAAACTGGAAGGCCACGGGTCAGTTTTTCATTTGAATTTTTTTTTTATATTTATAGATAAGCTAATAATAATAATAGCTAATCGAGTGTTTATGCGTAAGAAGATAAATGTTTTAAACACATGTAGTTGATCCGGTGCACGCACCAAGCACAGCGCTTTCGTAACGTCCATCCCGCGTCGGCTCAGATACGTTAAAACCCGAGTATAATGACGCGCTGTACGTCGAGCGCGCCCCACTCCAACCCACATCGAGCCTACCTAAGCGATCAGTGCAGCACTGTATTTTATCGAAGTTTCGTAATTCTTGCGATATTTTGGTGATCTTTTTGCGTTCTTTGTTATCATACTTTTTCTGCTTAAGCTTATTTCATTTCATTTGTTATTTAGATTTCGTATAATTATCGTTATTTGTTCCTTTAATTATTTAGATTGCTATTTAGTTTGTTATTCGTATTTTTTTTAAATTTAGTTTACATTGTTTGTTATTAGGTTTTTTTATATTGTTACTGTTGATATTGTTATTTAGTTTGATATTTAAAATGCTTAGTGAACTTCTCTTCATTCATGGAGCGAAGGTAAAACACTATGTTGTTCCCATCGTTGGTGATGGAGCGTGTCTTTTTCGTGCGCTTTCTTTTTTAATGCACGGTACCCAAGAAAAGGCAATTGAGGTGCGAAAAAACATCGTTACTCATGTAGTAGCTAATTGGGAGGAGTTTGAAATCATGTCTCATGATTCAAACGGCGACAACTACACCACTGCGACTGCATACTTTGATGACATGTCACGGCAGTCGAGTTGGGGCACTGCGTGTGAACTAGCCGCTGCAGGGCAAATATATGAGTTTGAGTTTGAAGTTTATGAAAATGGCAAATTGTATGCAAAGTTTGGTACAGCAGGAAGACCTATAAAGCGGCTACGATTTACGGGAAATCATTTTGATGCGTATCTGTTAGAAGACATAGATATAATTTCTAACGGCACTCCACGTGTTCCAGTAGTAGCGAAAAAAATAACTAAGCGACGTGTTGAGGTTCCTACATCTCCAAGTTGCATTCAAACAGAAGATATAAGTTCCGACGCAACTTCTACTTTGCCTTTGTACTTTGATTCTTTAGCTGTAGAGATGCCCAAAAATAATTACAAAACGTCTTCAACTCATCCCGTCCAAACTTCTTCAGCCCGATATTTTTCTGAACTGAATTCACCAACATTTACGGCTCAGTCTGATAAATTAATTTCACCTACATTTACGGTATAGCCTACTCAGTTAACAAATGACAAATTAATTTCACCTACATTTACCATCCCAACTATTCCCAGTTCATCACATTCAAATTTACCGACCTGCAGTGATATATCTCCCACATATATTTTTAAAGAAGCCTCACAATCTTCAGAAGTTCCATGTCCATCCATCCATCTATTCTGTCATGTCCATCTGTCTGTCTGTTTAAAATTCAACAAGACGGCTTTGTTTTGAAGTAAGTATTGCAAACGCGACATGCCAAATTTGGTCATCCTCAAGCAAACTTAAAGACTTGCAAGCGGCTTGGAAAAAATGCAATAATATACGTATTTTAGTGATTCAATTGAGTTGGGCCCCGATTTAACCGAATTCAAGTATTCAACATTACTACGCGGGCAAAGCCGCGGGCAAAAGCTAGTTATCTATATAAATGTAATCACATTGGACTACTGTATTATCTAGCATGTATAACGCTGTTGATTACAATAAATAAAATAAATAAAAAATACATCTCTGGGTGACGAGCGCAGTGCAGTGCGGCGCAGGATTGTGTTTGCAAGTACAGAATTCTAGCACTGCTACTGTTAGTGGCAGGCATGACGCTTACCATCAGGCGAACGTCTTGCTCGTCTCGTCATTTTTTTATAAGTATATAATAATGTTATGAGCTACAACAATGCGTGGCCGGGTGTATAGCTACTTAGTTTAGATATAATCATTATTAAGAGTAGATAGGTGAAATAGTAGTTTTCCATATGGATTGTAAAACTGTGGTATTAGCTTCATATAGAAGCTACCACTTTCTGGTTTCAGAATTCGTGGCACAGGTAGCCGACATTTCTTTGCTGATGAATCACAACGACCCGAAGTTGTTTTTTCCTAAAGGTGCACTGCACGTAACAAAACAGGCTTTTTACCTTAGGTAAACTCGCATACTCATCATTTGGTTAAGGGCATATTGACACCCATACCTAATACGTATTTAAACCTAAACGTAGATATACTTACCTATAACTATACATCAATGTCATATTCATCATCAGCCATACGACGTCTACAGCAGGACGATGGGCCTCCCCCTTAAAAGGAAGGGGTTGCCATAATCCCCACGCTTGGCTGGCGGCTTGGGTATCGCAGAATTCTCACTACTATTAACTAAGAGGACGCTGCTGCCCGTCTTCCGGTGGTTACAGATATAGGACATATACCTATACCTAGGTCCCATGTCAATGTCATATTCAGTGCAATTCGTACTGAATATGACATTGACAGTATTAAACAATTAGGCTTATCCACAAAGAGAGATAGATGCCCCCCCCCCCCAGGGCTGGGTTTAGGTGACTACTGATATTTTTTCTAGTTGTAATCGAATTGGGAGCTTGTCCTAATTAGACTTTGACGCGACTATATGACCCCCCCTGACTTAAAAGCTGGATCCGCCCTTGTCTAGACCGTATCATTTCAGGGCATGCTTAAGCACATCTTGCGTCGATTTTGTAAGTGATTTAAATTATTTTAGCATGGGCGCGCCCCTTTGTATCCTCGCGCCCCTAGGCACGTGCCTATTATCACGGATAATGCGCCACTGATTGGCATGGGTTATTTGTACTTTAAATTGTATTGAGCAGTGTATCGATTTTCTACTGTAGCGCTTGGGTCGTTGATGTCATGCAGCTCCCGCCGGCTGCGCGCGCGCGCCTCGTCACTACAGAAGAATATCGACACTATTCTATAAATGGAGTACAGAAAAGCTTGCTCTGAATATGATATGTTTGTAATTATAGTTACGAATAGTTTGGATAAACGCATATTCTAAGGGGTTGAATCTTCAGTTATGTAGTATACTTTTTGTGATTGTATTCACGACTCGTAGCTATACTTTCTTTGAACCTGCTGTGAGCGCGTTCACTTCCTACACTTCTTATTGAAATTATGTAGACCATAAATTTCTTTGTGTCATACAAAGACCCTCTATATCTACGCTTAGCACAATGTACATACAGTGCCTATTTGCACATCGTGAATTAAGTTTGTCTACTTTACTAAACTGCATACCTATATACATTTATTTATGAGACTTACATCTAAGTTTTCTAGTTGCTCGATCCGAGATTACGAAAAAATGAAGGTAAAACTCTGTTTTAAACTATCACGGTTGTTTACTAAAGTTCTATTATTATTAACGGGATATTTACCGTGATTATGTTGTCTACTCGTGAACATGGTGCATGCAACTGCGCCGAAATATCGGGAGCTAATTTCACAATATAATCACGGTAAATATCCCGTTAATAATAATAGAACTTTAAAAAAAAGAAGGTAGCCGATTAATTGAGAGTTGAGTAACATATTGACATCCTTATAGTTCAGTTGGTAGCATGTCTGCCTTCAGAGCTGTAGGGCGTGGGTTCGATCCCCACCCAGGACGCAGTAATTTACGTGACTAACATATATGTTTGTTCTGTGTCTGGGTGTAGTATGTATTATAAGTATTTAGGAAAAAAAATAGTATGTAGGTAAGTATTCATAATACAAGCTTTGCTTCGTATGGGGCATGGTTTTATTTATTTATATCGAATGTTGACATATATACGTATAGATACGTATCAGATAGTATTGGTCCTCAAAAGTTAACAAAGTTATATTTGCATTTTCCAGGTAATTGAGTCCAATCCAGACCCAGAATGGACGCTACTCTGGTACCTTCGGAGGAAGCTCCGCCTCACAGGCACCAAGCTGGGCTGCGCAGAAGGCGGCTGCGGCGCTTGCACTGTCATGGTCTCAAAATACAACCGCAAGGAGAAAAGACTCATGTATCCTTTTACCTGAAATAAATAACATGTATAGGTATTTCACCGCTAAAGCCTAATCTTCGCAAATTTTTAAAATTTCTGACAATTCACACTAGCGAAAAATGATGAAAACTGTTAGGTGAAATTCCATTTTGTTCTCTATTTGCAACAAATGGAGGTTTCATAAAAACGTTTAAAAGCTAGCTAAGCGATTTACTTACTTATATTGAACACTTTTCAAGACTGGAGATAGCATATTAACATATATAAAATACAAAACACTCATATCATCAAGTGTAAACACTAGCTAGATATAGGTATGCGATGCACATTTTATTCATAGCTCTGTCATCAGGGTCATATCCTTTAGTCCAACTTCATCTTTATTTATTGTGTTTGTGTGGCAGCTTTACCTACTATAACTGCTATATGCAACTATATATTCTATAACAATATATGTTTTGTCATGTTTTACAATAACACTTTATGCTTTGTATTCTGAACACAATGTATTTTCAAAGAAAGTAGAATAGCACATATTCGTAAACTCGTTAACATTTTCTTTCACTCATTGTTCAGTCACCTAGCAGTAAACGCTTGCCTAGCCCCAGTGTGTGCCATGCACGGTCTCGCTGTCACCACCGTCGAAGGCATAGGCTCCACCAAAACCAAGCTACATCCTGTCCAAGAACGAATCGCCAAAGCGCACGGCTCACAATGCGGGTTCTGTACACCAGGCATTGTCATGTCTATGTACGCCTTACTTAGAAGCGTCAGGAATATCAAGTACGAAGACATGGAGGTCGCTTTTCAAGGGAATCTGTGCAGATGCACAGGCTACAGAGCCATTATAGAAGGATACAAAACATTTATTGAAGACTGGGAGGTAAATAGAATCGCGAACGGTACGATAAATAGTACAAACGGCATAAATGATACCACTAATGGCACGACAAATGGCCAATTAAACGGAAATGGTGTATGTGCCATGGGGAAGGACTGCTGCAAAAACAAGACTGAAAACGAAGATGATAGCGAAACACAGTACATATTCGATAAGTCGTCTTTTTTACCATATGACCTGAGTCAAGAACCAATATTCCCACCGGAGCTAAAAATATATTCAATTTATGACGAGCAGTACCTGAAATTTCGAGGAGAAAAAGTTACGTGGCATCGGCCGACAGAACTTAGCACTATTTTGAAATTGAAGGAACAGTATCCCGATGCTAAAATAGTCGTAGGAAACACAGAAGTAGGCGTGGAGGTTAAATTTAAACATTCTGTTTATCCAACTATCATAATGCCAAACTGCATCCCAGAAATGAATGAAATCGCCGAAACAGAAACTGGACTCGTAATTGGGGCATCAGTAACACTTATGGATGTGGAACATACATTCAAACAATACATCGATACGCTGCCGCATTATAAGACGAGGACCTTTGTCACCATAAAGGACATGTTAAATTGGTTTGCGGGCAAACAGATTAGAAACGTAGCCGCTATAGGCGGGAACATAATGACTGGCAGTCCGATATCAGATCTCAATCCTATTTTGATGGCTTTAAAAGTCAAACTGAACCTTTTGAGTGCGCAAGGTGGACACCGCCATGTTTTGATGGATGAAACGTTCTTCACGGGATACAGAAGGAACGTAGTCAAACCAGATGAGATTTTGTTATCCATTGAGATTCCTTTTTCAAATAGATACCAGTATGTCAAAGCATACAAGCAAGCTAAAAGACGAGAGGACGACATTTCGATCGTGACTGCAGCGATAAATGTGGAGTTCGAAGATAATACAAATGTGATCCGCCACATTAATATGGCCTTTGGTGGGATGGCTCCTTGGACTAAAACAGCAGTAAATACTAGCAAAGCCTTGATAGGATTGAAATGGGATGAAGTCATGGTCGATAAAGCGTTCACGCATATGCTGGAAGAGATGCCATTGAGTCCTTCCGCCCCTGGAGGAAACATTCAGTTTAGAAGAACGCTCACAATGAGTTTGTTCCTAAAAGCGTACCTAGCTATATCGAAGCAAATGTGCAAGGACTACATACGCGATGACCTAATTAAACCGTATCACAGTAGCGGTGCTGAACAGTTTCATGGTGGTATGCCAAAAGCGTCACAATATTTCGAATTAATAGGAGAGGAACAAGTAAAAAGCGACAGTGTAGGCAGACCCGTACAACACATGTCAGCGTTCAAGCAAGCCACTGGAGAAGCCATTTACTGCGACGACATGCCGTCAGCAGAAGGAGAACTTTATTTAGGGTTTGTTCTCAGCACCAAAGCGCATGCAAAAATTCTTAGCATTGATGCTCAGAAAGCGCTCGAAGTACCGGGAGTGGTTGCTTTCTTTTGCCACAAAGATTTAACTCCGGAACAAAATGAAATAGGACCAATTTTCCATGATGAAGAGTTATTCGTTAGTGAAAAAGTCACAAGTCAAGGGCAGACTATAGGCATTGTTGTCGCAAAAGATCAAAATACTGCCCAAGCCGCTGCCAGAATGGTAAAGATTGAATATGAAGAACTACAACCTATAATCGTAACGATGGAAGATGCCATCAAACACAATTCCTTCTACCCTCAATTCCCAAAGACAATAAGGAAAGGTGACGTCAAGCCTGCTTTTGAAGATCCTAACAACATTGTGATCGAGGGGGAGTGTCGTATGGGTGGGCAGGAACACTTTTACCTCGAAACTCATGCTGCGTTTGCCATTCCAAAGAAAGAGGACGATGAATTAGAGATCTTTATTTCAAGTCAGCATCCTTCCGAAATAACTGTAAGTAAAGACCTTTCATAAATGTTACCCGAAGTTTTCATCCACCAGTTACATAATATTATGTTCTACTACTGATTTATTTTTCAGAAACTTGTAAGCCATGTCATCCACGTGCCTATGAATAGAATCATATGTCGCGTGAAACGAATGGGTGGAGGTTTCGGAGGAAAGGAGTCCAGGGGCATGCTGGTGGCTTTACCGGTAGCTTTTGCAGCTCATAAGCTGAACAGTCCAGTTCGTTGCATGCTGGATAGAGATGAGGACATGCAGATGACTGGCACTAGACATCCGTTTTTGATAAAATACAAAGTTGCTGTGAACAAGGAAGGGAAAATGCAAGCAGCGTCGGTCAACATCTACAATAATGGCGGCTACTCATACGATTTGTCTGGTCCTGTGAGTAAATTAAAATTGAATCTCTAAGATATGTGGGTAATATTATTATATTGAGCTGTAATCAGATCACAATATTTCCATATTGTGATCGCTAAGCGTTTAAGTCATTTACCTACATAGAGCGTATAGACATGATCCACTCCAGCGTGAGCATTTTTCCATCTACTATAATGAGTGACAGCGATACAGTGGAAGCTAAAAAAGATTTCGGAATTAGGAATGCGACAGATAATAATTAATTAAATGATTTCGAAGTGAGTCTTCTGTACTAGTAGTACTATTACGTAATCTGTGCTCTAATTAAGATCTTTTTATTTTGCAGGTTGTGGAAAGAGCTATGTTCCACTACGAAAATGCCTATTATATACCGGACGCTGAAGTTACTGGTCACATTTGCAAAACGAATCTACCATCAAACACTGCGTTCCGAGGCTTTGGTGGGCCTCAAGGGATGTTTGGTGCCGAATGCATGATACAAGACATCGCTCTTAAACTAGGCAAAACAGCAGAGGAAATCAGAGTTATCAACCTCTACCAAGAGAACTTAACGACTCATTACCACCAAGTCTTGGAACACTGCACCATGCAAAGATGTTGGGACGAATGTGTCCAAAAAAGCAACTTAGCGGAAAGGAAAAAACATATCGAACAATTTAACCAGTAAGTTGAAATACAATCTTAAATTTCGAGCTCAGCGTAATAATTGTGTATCAAGATATTCCTAATATTCTGTTCCGTTACAGGCAACACAGATGGCGCAAACGTGGAATTTCAGTAATACCAACCAAATTCGGTATTGCTTTCACGGAAAAGTTTTTGAACCAAGCTGGCGCTTTGGTAATTATTTACAATGATGGATCTGTGCTGTTGTCTCACGGTGGAACTGAGATGGGCCAAGGTCTACACACGAAGATGATTCAAGTGGCATCACGAGTTCTTGGCGTGGACGTTTCGAAAATCCACATCAGCGAGACTGCGACTGATAAGGTCCCAAACACCTCGGCAACGGCAGCCAGCGCCGGATCAGATCTCAACGGAATGGCAGTGCTTCAAGCCTGCGAAATTCTAGTGAAACGCCTTCAACCTTACAAGGAAAAGAACCCAAATGGCACGTGGGAAAACTGGGTCTCAGCAGCTTACTTCGACAGAGTTGGCCTCTCGTCGACTGGGTTCTACGCGACTCCAGAAATAGGCTACGACATCAAGAACAACAAAGGAAAGGCTTTCAACTATTTCACATTTGGTGTGGCTTGCACTGAAGTGGAAATTGATTGTCTCAGCGGTGATCATCAAGCAATAAGAACCGACATTGTGATGGATTTGGGAGAGAGTATAAATCCTGCTATAGACATTGGACAGATTGAAGGTGGCTTCGTGCAAGGTTATGGTCTATTTACGATGGAGGAGTTGATTTATTCGCCTACTGGGACGCTATTTTCAAGAGGGCCTGGTGCCTACAAGATACCTGGGTTTGGGGACATTCCCTTGGAGTTCAACGTCTCATTGCTGAAAGGAGCTCCGAATATCCGAGCTGTATACTCTTCTAAGGTAAACACCAATCACATTGGGTATTTTTCTTACGATACCTTCATCTACGATTGACAAGAACAGGTACAAATGAGTGTTATTGACGTCTTCGTAGGCGACAAGCACGCCATCAGCTTTTGTTAAGTAATTTGTTTGGAAAATAAAAAAAAAACTTAGTTATAATATTTTGAATTTATTGTACAACGACGCCTGGGCGCCTGTTATGCCTTGACGCTTGAGAATGGACAAAAAATGTATACTTAAATGGCTTCGGTCCATTCATTCTCCTCCAGTCCAGTTTTTCTATCAACGAAAGTCCACGCAATACAATTTTTTATTTACCTTGTTCTAGGCTGTGGGCGAACCACCTCTGTTCTTGGCATCTTCGGCGTTCTTTGCGATCAAGGAAGCGGTTCGTGCGGCGCGCGCTGATGTCGGCGCCTCTCTTGACTTCCGGTTCGATGCGCCTGCGACTTCCGCCAGAATACGCATGGCGTGCGAAGATCATATTACAAAAAAGGTAAATACTTAATTGATATAGTCCAATCAACTAAGATGGTATTAGAAATGTTGGTAAGCGGTAAAACCGGAGGGCGCCATAAAAAGGTGTGGATGTAGGTGATGATGAGGATGTGGTGTGAAAGATGATAATGCTTGTGATAGGAGTAAACGTAGAGTTGACGAATGACAGTTAAGAGGGAATCCGGTGAGCGCTCCCACATACAAACGTATTCGCCTTATTTTCTTCCTGGATAATGCCTCTAGAGCATTTTTTTTTATAATGTCTAGGTCAAACCCAAACAAAAAAGCTAGAATATATAACCTCCAAATATTACTGTGTAGATATTTAAAGCGTTATATTGTTTTTAGCAATTCGTTTCTGAAAAAAGGAAATGACAGAGACACGTCTACAGTAGACCTAGAATTTATAAAATAAAAATTGCTCTAGAGGCATTATCCAGGAAGAAAATAGGGGAATAAGTTTGTATGGAGAATCGCTCACCGGATTCCCTCTTAAGTAGGGAAAGGGCGAGAAGATGATGAGTCTGATCATGGTAATCTCCACTTTGTCATTGTTTCGTATTGTTTGGTTCGTTCCATATTCATAAAATATTGATATCTCTGGTGTACAAAACAAGACCAAAATGACATTTTTAAAATGACCCAGCAATTCACTCAAACCAACGTTTCGAAGATAAAGTAGTTTTAACTTTCTGTTTGGAAAATTCCATTTGCTGTCTGGTCTGTAGAGCTCTCGTTTAGATAAGGGAGCAAAGATAATATATTGCAAATAACAAGAAAATGTGTTATTGTAAGCATGTACTATTTATAAATAAACTTATGATCAAAGTGGAAACAATTAATTGCAACTGTATCGACACGGTAAAGTTGCAATTAACTTAGTTGCAGCTTCTCTTTGATTTTAAAAAGCTTTTTCTTGTTTCGTGTTCAGATATAGAGTTATTTCTAAAAAAATAATAAAAACAGAATAATAGCATAGACAAATAATAATATCAGTCTATGATAATACCAAGTACCAGCTAAGAACGATACCGATTAAAAATTGATATTTTAATTGGGTTATGCATTCGTGTAGTTCGCCACACGCTAATAAATCACGCCTATTTCTTTCTTTCAGCTCGACCAACCGGATCCGAAGAGTTTTGTTCCATGGAACGTAGCGCCATAAACGAAACCAAACTTATTCTATCACGCAAAGATGACGTCATGTGTCGGATTTGAAGACGACCAATCATCTTTGCTGGACGGTGTCGCTCCGGTCCCTTATTAGTTAAAATACCGGTCGCGCTAACTACCTAGCGTGGTCTTGTATATATATATATATATATAGGTAAATATGTTAACCTAATTAAAGAAGAGATTAAGTAGCAAAAAGTTAATGTTGTGATTGAAACAGGGATACACACACAGCACTAGAGCTGCCACTAGTGATGGCAATAACCGTAAGAAACCAGGCAAACGTTTTGCTCGTCTCGGCACTTGAACGTATAAAAAAAACTGTAAGAAAATCACTCTTTTGTCAACAACGATCACTTGTCGTGATTTTTCTAAAATATCCATGATTCAATGGGGATCAACACCGCCTAGGAAGAATAGTAACAAGTAAGGACAGTGTGGTCAATTTTGAAGGCTTTAGTTGACAGTTTTTTGCTAGCTAGGGACAGTAATACTTTAGTTATTGAATATTTAGTATGAAGTGTTTCCACATTTCCCACGTGTTCACGTTTCGTTACGTGTTTTGTGTTTTCGAGTCCTGCCAGACGTTATCATTTTAATTACCTACTGTTTAAGCTTTAAAAAAACATAGAATACTTTAGTTAAGTTTAGTTCTGTCAAATAAAACTTTCAAAATCGACCACAACAGCTCAGTAGGTAATCTCTAGCGAGAGACCGCCGATCACCGCTTATCGCACACAAATTATATATTATTGGTTGTGAAAGTGTTGTGATTATATTCTATACGACCTACGATTCTGTTTGCTTCTGTGGTTTTAATCATGAGTAGACATTGTATACTATGTATGTAATATGTATACATAATTTATACTTGTCATTAGTTATAATAATGTGTTACTAGCAATCCTTAACTAAAAGTGCTGTATTATTTAAACACCATACTATACCATAAGATCATGATTATAGTGCATGTCTAGTTTTCAAAAATAAAGTTTTTTAATGCCATAAACTTGCCTCTAAAATATATACTCAAAAAACCTAATATTATAAGTAGCAAGAAATAGGTCCAGAAAATAAATAAATATGACGTACTTTTAAGATAACAAAACTGATTAGTATAGCTAATGATGACATCCTTGACCTTCCTCTTACCGCGGGTAATCTTGGTTCAAATACATAACTGTAGATATCATTCTATAATATAGACTTTTTCATCACACAGTGGATCTTATTACATCAGTTTTAGGCTCATAATCCAAGCTATTACGCACGCGTGCTTTTTACTTTACATTACGCCACTTGTGCTATAATAGGTATAACCCGGTCGAGACGAAGCACTCTTAATATAGCCGGGTAATACTTACAGTTTTTTTGTAATACCAACAAAGAGTTCTTATGCCGCTGAAGTAAATGTCAACCTGCGCGCGCATTGCTGGTTAGGGCGCCACTTTCTGCAAATGTTTGTTGACGTTTTCGCTGTGTGGTTGATTATTATCAAAAAAAGTTAGTTTTTTTCCTCGCAAGTATGATGAAAACAGTCGTATGGAACTCTTGTGCTATTAGTAATTACGCTCTCGGCTTCCTTATCGCGCTCGCTTGCGGCTCGCGCGCATAATACCGCCTCTAGTGTAATGACCAACATAGCACACTCGTATCATAATGTACTATAATATTGTTCAGTGTGATGATTATTATTATTATTCGCCTTCGGGCGGCACATTAACTCTGACACTAGGGCTGGCCACTCAGCCTATACGAACTTACTTAGTGTGATGGTTTTACTTTAGTACCTTTTTATCATACATGCATTATTTTTATTTATTTCATAACAACTATCAATCTACGGCAGTGGCGGATTTACATATTTGCCGCCAATAGGCTATTAAACAGGCATTCAGGCATATTATTAGGCTATTAAGCATGGGGATTATGGCAACCCCTCCCTATTAAGGGGGTGGCCTTCGTCCGGCAGTGGACGTCTTCGGGCTGATGAGAGAGTGAGTGAGGCTATTCAAATTTTGCCGCCCCTACCGACCTCTAAAATCGATATCCTAGTTCACAATTATATTTTTGTGATATCTTATTCTCTTAGTTATTGGCATCGCACGTTGTGCATTCTGCCAGTGTCAAGTTTATGAATTTTCAGGTATCTTTTATTAAAATCAAGTCAAATATGTCATTAAATCGCAGTCAGTCACACGAAACCAGTCATAGTCGAGTCCAAGTCATGCCCTAGTAAAGTTGTGGCGACATTACTATGAGCTTCTACGGAGTTTTGAAAACAACACGAAAAGACATGTTTCACCACATTATATCACTTGCCCACACTCGTGCATGTAATTCAACACTCAATGAATAAAACACCACCATTTTAAATCATTAATTCGCGAAAAAACACAAGATTAAGAAAATAATAGAATGCAACGTCATGATTTTTCCGTGTTCACGCCAAAACTCCAACTTGTGTCTCAATTATACCACCTTTTCCCCGTAATTAGTATGATTATGAACTAGGGGATCGATGTGTCAGTCTGTTCCTATATTATGCTTACAACCCAACGATTATATTAGTAAAAATGTTGGCCCCAAATCTGCCGCCCTAGGCTCCAGCCTACTCGGCATGCTGGTAAATCCGCCACTGATCTACGGGGTACATACATACCTATAGTGATTTGCATTTATGTATGTAATTTTTTTTTTTTTTTTGTATATTAGGTTTAAACGTTTATTCTCAACCGGCCTCTTACCAAGGCACCAATATTGTGTAAATTGTATGTTATTGTGTAAATTACGCGATATGCAGAACTTAATGATGACGAACACAAAGAGTAATAGATAAAATTATTTATTTAAAATCATAATATTATCTAATAATTATAATACAATTAATTAACTGACTAATAAAACAACAAGTGTTCAATAAATTACACATTTCAATAGATGCTTATGACAGTCTGTATTGCTTGTGTTAAAATTGCAAATATTTGACACAAATGTTACGAAAAATACTATAGGAAATGTAAGGTAAACTATTGTAAGTACTTACAACCGTATAAATTCAATAAACATAATGAGTCGCTTGGAACTGTCAAAACCTCAGCCGGCGCTAACGAGAGAGTTAGAGGATGATGGCTCAGAAGATAGGTGAGGAAGAACTCAGGTACAAGATAGGAAAACTTCTTTGGTCTATACCAAAGTTACGTTAAATTAACATAAAATTGTAAAGTATGCACTGACATTTTTTTAGAAACAACCAACAACATTTAGAGAAGATTATCATAAAAAGAACTTTATAGAACTACGATTTAAGTCAAACGAAAACGTTTTAACCAATTATTTTAGCTTACCATATTAACCTAATGATTTATTCAGTTGGAAGCAAATTTAATTATATTCGAATCAGTACAATAAAACGGTAATATAATTTAATGAAAAGCGATCTTACTAACACTACACAATAGCCGCAACGTTTAGTTAAAATATTAATTTTCGTACACTATTTTTACATAGCAGTCTATTTCGGTTTAATGTGTCCATTAATTGCATATAACATCGTATCTCAGTCATTTAACTTTACATTTTATTAGTCTCGCGAAAATATTGATACGCTTATATTCGTAGTTCACAATATAAGATGAATGGTCAAATGCGTACGTAAAAATGCATTCATATTTCATATTTTATTGGGTGGCAACATCGATCAAAGAAACAGTCTTTCTTCGCACCATTCGCCCGACCGCGTCCCTTCTAAAACTTTGCCAACGCATTGAAGCAGCAGTTCGCACGCATTTCGGCTACGTTAGGGTCTTAACGAGCAGTCACTTTGCATTTCTAGAATTTCTCTTCTTATGTTAGAGTTGCTATTTGTGTGAATAGGTGAAAAATATGACACTACTTTGTTTTTTTATGCTATCAAGTGACGAGACGAGCAAGGCGTTCGCCTTGTGGTAAGCGTCACACCTGCCACTAACAGTAGCAGTGCCAGTATTGTGAACTTGCGAACACAATCCTGCGCCGCACCGCTCGTCACCCTGAGATATTAGATGTCAAATCTCTTCATACCCAGTAATTTCTCAGGTAACATTATTAACAATATTTGTATTCAAATCCAAAATGTATTTAATTCAGGTTCAGGATTATTCACAACTCAAATTGTATAACAAAAAAAAACTAGACTAGTTGCATTACGTATAAATATGACTGTTTCTTAGATCGTTGGCTGGCAACTAATAAAAAAAAAACACCAAAAACTAATAAACGATTCACGGAATGAAGCACAAAAATGATAAAATAAATCGCCGATTTTTTACAGTCGTACCTGTACCTATTATTTTCCTAAAAAATTGTATAACTGTTCTATAAACAAATCTGTAGTGTTACAAATCGCACTTATGTCTTTTTAGCGATCAATGTATGATTTATCATAAGCAACTGATGTTCACCGTCACCACTTTTGGTGTCCTAGATCACGGCACTTAGTAAAAATTAAACTATATAAATCATTTATCCGATCCCGATGTGTATCGCCCTGATCCGGAACTTCCTGAAATCATACAATTTACCTTATTGCGTTTTGCCAACTATATAAAAACTATGCTGAAACTTTATTATGAAAACTGACGTGGTTCTGACACATATTTTTTTTGTCGGGCTCTGTTTTCACTCTTTGAAAAAGGTCACCGGATGTGATCGAAACTATAGCCGGAGTATCCGATTTAATTAAACGTGAGTATTCCCGTATAAATAAAACAAAAATATGCTGAAACTTGTTTACTATCATCACAACTCGGGTAGGAACAACTAGCTCACTACAGAAACGAACCGCGTTTATAACACACATCACATAGGTATACATACGTGTGTATTTACATGACACACAACATATCCATAGAAAATAACAACAATGTCATATTTAATTCTTTACTCACATATTTATTATTTGGAAATAAACGGCTATAGGACTCGGAAAAGTATAAACAATAATGTCAAAAAATGTTTTCACTAATAGCAAATTGCTAATTAAGTTGCAAGCATTCAGTATTCGGTGCAAGATAATGAATACTTTATTTGTATAAGAGTGTATCTATTTTTCACTGTAGCGCTTGGCTCGTTGACGTAACGCGGCTCCCGCCGGCTGCGCGCGCGTCTCATCTCCACAGTGGGAAATCGACACTGTTCTATACAAATAGCGTACAAATTAGATTGCACTGAATATGACAAGATTGTAGTTATAGATAATGTGATTTCAAGTGTAGACGCGTTTTCTATGGGAGTGAGTCATCTGTACGTAGAGATGACTCTGATGATGGTATAGAGTAGTTGATAGGATTTAGTAAGTAGTACCTGAATGTCGTGAGTATCTGCGCCGGGGGCGCGGGTCCCGGGGAGGGCTGTCCGAGTTGTATTCAGTTTCCGTGTCGGCCGGCCCGTTCCGGGTGCGCGACCCTCGCCCTTCCGAGTACCTGGACGTATACATGATTATAAGCTTGGTGTACGTAGCTAAAAAGGGGTCATAGTGAACAAATTTTACAAATACGCCAATAAGACCTTAGGCAGTTATTCAACCGCCAAGCAGTAGTGTGCAAGCATTACTGTGTTACGGTTTGAAGAGACATTACTGGGCATGAAGAGATTTGACATCTAATATCTCAGCGAGCGCAGTGCACGATTTTGTTCGCAAGTTTTCAATTCTAGCAGTGCTACAATTATTGGGCAGGGGTGATGCTTACCACCAGGCGAACGTGTCCCTTCATTGATTAAAAAAAGTATTCTATTAGCTATCTAGTTCCCATATACAAGCTTTGCTTAGTTTGGGGCTAGATGGCGCTGTGTGAAAATATGTTTACTTATATTATAACCGTCAACACTTTTTAACAAAATTATGTTTGAAATACGTTTTAGCGTTTTATGCATATGACGGTATATGTAAATTTCACCCAGAAATTGCGAAAAAAAAAATCAGCCGTTTAACAGAAAAAGCTCATTGACGCAAAATTTATTAAACAGCTACTTTTTATTCCGGAAAACTATACGGTTTCATAAGATAGCGGGAAAGTACCTGTCTCTAGACCGTCTTCTAGAGCGCGGAGAGTACGCGTCGAGTCGGCGCGGCGAGTACCGGGAGTCTGGCGAGTAGCGCACCGTCCCCGGCGAGTAGCGGGACTCGGGCGAGTAGCGGGACTCGGGCGAGTAGCGCCGCTCGCCGTATCTATTCAACACAAAAAAAAGTTTTATTGTATTTACTAAAAACTTTTACATATTGCTTTATTAGATTGAAACGTAGTGTGTCTAACAAAATGGTAACACTACGTTTTTAAAAGTTAAACGGAGTTTTTGGCGGGAACGCGAGAAAATCATGTCGCTGCATTGTATTATTTTCTAAAACTTGTGTTTTTTCGAGTGTTAATGCATAAAAATGGTGGTGTTTTATTCATTAAGTGCTGATTTACGAGCAAGAGTGCGGGCAAGTGATATAATGTAGTGAAACGTGTCTTTACGTGTTGTTTCCAAAACTCCGAAGAAGCTTGTAGTAAAGTTGCCACGACTTTACTAGGGCATGATTGGACTTGACTGTAACTTACTGTGTGTGACTAGGACTGTGACTACGACTCATTTAACTGCAAAAAGAATGATCGATGAAGAAATATGTATTCGGCTGAAGGTCTAGTATCCATGGCCAGAAACTATAAAAAAATATATTAGGTAAACGGTTTTATCGTCGGAACTAAAGGTGTATACCAAATATCAGAACAATCTGTCTGAAATTGTACCCAAAAACAACAACAAATACGGCAAGCGAAATAAAACATTTTAATAGTAGATTGTTTACCAAGGAGGAATACAATTATTGATAAGGCGAGAGCGTTTCTTTGAATCCAGAGCGTAGCAAAAGTTTCTAAAGTAGAATCCTGAGCGCAGAGAGGGATTCAAAATACTAGAGCTTAAAAATAGTGTTGATCCCGAGGTGGACACTCGACTTTTTATCACTCTCTATGAGGAAATAAGTAAGTGCAACTTTCTCACTACTTACACTCACTTCTCAGTTTTTATTGAGGAAGATACACTGAGTTAAAATAAAACAATGTAAAATCCGAATATGAGTAAACAATTACGAATGAAGGCGGAATGCATTTCGCGCGTTTTTGTTTTTTTCATAAACTTATTTTAAAAAAAACGCGCATCTTCCTTTTTCAAACAGCCTGTTACTTCTTCATACAATGTCCGTGGTTGATCTCTTTGGTGATTGGAACTTTTACTAACAATATCCACATTCCAAATTCAAATCACTTTTCCTCCCTCCGGGCGGAAAAGAACAAATTTCTGCCCTGTTTGAGAGGAACAAAGTAGGTATTTTTAAATAGATGTGATAAAAAAAACTTCAGGGTTGTCTCGGCAATAAGTTCCGGACGATCGTAACGATGGACTATCTAACACTAACAATATAAAAATAAATGATGCCTGTAATCATCTCTTTTGATGTGTACAATAAAGTGTATATTATTATCTATAATAATTATATTGTGCAATCAAAAAATATTACAATCTATCACTTTTTTGATGCCATGTAGCACCTGTAAGTGGTATCAAGAAGAATTACAACATTCGTTTGCAGCGCAAAGTTTCTCGTTATAAGTATAATCGTATGGAGCTGTCCCAAAGAGGTCGCTTTTGGGAAGCAGCAATGTCAAAAATAAAATTCCAGTAAATAGTTTTTAATGACAGTAATGCCCATAATATGAAGTGGACGTTTACCTGTGCGGGAGCGGGGAGGGCAACCGACCGAGCGGCGGCGGGCGGGGTAGGGGCGGCAACAATGGCGGCGGCAGGAACGGCAGTGGCAGCGGCGGCGGCAGCACGCCCGCGTCCAACGCCTCAATCGGCGATGCTACTTCTGCAATAACATACACAGAGCTTACGAGTTTTCAAAACTCTTAAGAAGCTTTAAAGCATTCGACTTTAACAAGTCGCTACTACATTACCAGGGCATGGCCGTGGTTTACTTTGTGTGACTTGATGTTAACAAGAACTTTGATATATTGAAATACTTGACACTCGCAGTGAAAATTGATCTTTAAGCGCACAGAGCGAGTTTTAGTCTGTGAACCGAATCAAAAGTAAATCCAAGTACGTAAAACAGTAAGCAGTGGCTGGAACCGAAGACTGGGCTGAGTGGCACGCATTGTACGAGCATAAGTAGGCTGACACGATCAATAATCGATTAATAGATGGTTGATCGATCAGATGGCTCAACCACGATGACACTGGCAGAATACACTCACATACAAGCAAAAACAAAAAAGGTAAAACTGACTGTGATGTTGTGTGGCTAGCTTGCGATGCGGGGCGCCTTGTCCACCTCGTGCCTCCAGCCACGCCTGCAGGCCTAGCATACGCCTCTCCATAAACATTTATCTCCTTAAGTCATGTGAAAACGAGACAGACTTATACAGTCGTAGCCTTGACCTTTTTTTTCATGACAGTAAAAATAGAGAAAAAAAAAACACGGTTCGCATGCTAGGCCTGCTGACGAGCTTGCTTGTTCTATTGGTAGAACAGATGTGTTTTTTTTTCTTACTTGTTCTATCGGTAGAACAGGCATGTTTTTTTTTCTTGCTTGTTCTATTGTACAGATGGTAGCCATCAAAAATCTCGCTCTTTGCGGTGCGCCGCAGTCTCCTCCTCAGCTAGATCTAAAGATGGCGAGTCTTCAAGACTGTGATAGTGGCATTTATTTCTGAGCGCTACCGTGGTTCGGATGACACGTTAAACTGTTGGTCCCGGTTGTTTGTTCTAGTTTCTAAAACAACAACCGTCAGCCATGTCAGAGGCCTTCGGGCAGCACATTAACTCTGACACTAGGGCTGGCTACTCAGCCTATACGAACTTACATACTGTGATGTTGCGTGGCGAACTTGCGGCGGCGCGAGGCAGACGCAGCGCGCGACGAGGCCGCCGCGCTGCGCAGCAAGTTCGTATAGGCTCCAGACTGGTAGTGGCCAGCCCTACTATCAGAGTTAATGTGCCGCCCGAAAGCCTCTGACATGGCTGACGGTTGTTGTTATAGAAACTAGAACAAACAACCGGGACCAAGAGAGTCTTCAAGGGAGTGTATAACTCACTGTGATGTTGCGTGGCGAGCTTGCGGCGCAGCGCGGCGGCCTCGTCGCGCGCCGCGTCCGCCTCGCGCCGCGCCGCGCGCGCCTCCAGCCACGCCTGGTGCGCGCGCATCTCTATCTCGCTCACTGCGGTGCGCCGCATAGTCTCCTGCTCCGCTAGCTCTAACGTTAACGTGTCGCACTTCTCCCTGGAAAGTTTACCGAACCACAATGAAATAGGAAACGAAATGCTTGTTCCATGTAGATAACCAACATCAGATATCTATGAAGATAATTATTTTTCACCTCACAAGCTTGGAATGATTCTGTTTATCATTCGAAATCTGAGTGTAAAAGTGCATTTTGTCCGCTAACGTGGAAAGATTTTTTAAAATTCGAACCTTTCTATTCAATAATTTTCTATACCGCCAGTCCACTGAAAATACATAATAATACTTATTTCATGTCAGTTCGCCAACATGATTTTTAGAATAATCGCACTGGCACGAATACTGTATGAAAAAAAAAACTCTAGCATTATCCTCGGTGTAGTGAGGTGAAGTTGTGTGTTTCGTTCCGCAGCCAAGGTATTCTGCGTCTCGTACCTTTGAAACCCTCACTACGCTCAGGATTCTATATTTAAATCCTAGAATCCTTCGCTTGCACAGGTTTCAATACAAGTACACGCGCCAAAAAACAACTTTGCAGCCTTAACAAATAACTATTATTGGTGAAGTTTATTTATTTCTATACTATGGTTAACTAGATGAATATTATTTTATTGCAGAAACCGGGAAAGCGTCATAATTATCTTTATCCATTGCAACTGATTCAAAACACCTTGATAACTTATTGGCAGAGAGCGCACAAAAAATTGAGAAACTGGACGCAAATCTTGATCCAAAATCACGACCAATCTTTCACGGCGGACTTTGTATAACGATTAGCAGTCGTTTCCTCTAAAATATTAGGTTTGATATGCATTGTCATGGCTACGCGATGAGCGCGTCATTGGAACTGGTCGGGTCGTGAGCCCGGGCACTAATATATCACGATTAACACTCGACCTTATTCTCTGATCAATTAGGTTTGAATTAAACTACGCTCACATTCGGTAAGCACTGAGCGTTGGGTCATTTTCTAGCGTTCCTATACTTGCTGCGTTCCGTAATGCGCTAAAAGTCATAATATCGCTAATCCGACCAAAGTGACATGTATTACTCGATCAAATCAAAGCCCTTATATTTCGTGACTATTAAATTTAGTCCGATTCGCGATATTATGACTTTTAGCGCATTACGGAACGCAGCAACTGTATGGTTCTATGCGCGCACATAAAAGAGCAATGTTACTCACTTATATCTCTGCACTTCTTGTTGCATAAGTTCAATTTTCTCCACTGTACTGACAGTCTCGCCTTGCTTGCTGAGAAATAGCGATTCTTTGGCACTTAATTCTCTGAAAATAAGCAAGCATTATTAAGACGGCATAACTTTTAACTATTGTTGATCAATGCCATTTTGCATTAAAAAGTGTTAGAACAGCCTATACTAGACGATATTACATAGGTCACGCTTATACTGCACTATCTAACATAGACTTAACGCGGTCTTTTTCCACTTTTAACAATAGCAGTTCGCGTTTAAAAAAAAACTTGAATAATAATATAAAATTAAAATCGAACATTCTATTATATCCAAGCGCATCGCAAAAGTATAAACGTAACTTAGGATAGACTGAATAGAAAATCAAATCAAAGATGGCACTGAACATTTTGTTTTGATATGCCAGTAGCTGCGCCCTGGATATTTCTTCTTATGTTATTCCGGGAAATAAGCTATCTCCGTTCCGAGTTTCATACAAATCCATTCAGTTGTTTTGGCGTGAAAAGGTAACAAACATACACATACATTCCAACACACATTCGCATTTATAATATTAGTGTAAGTATTAGAAAAGACATGCGAATGAGTTACAGTAATGCTAGGGCTTCACCTACGTGTAATGCCATTATTTAGCGCGGTATTTGATACAGTACGCAGATATGGCCGGGCGTTAGCACGCTAATAGGCTAGTGGCATGATTAACGTCGTTAGACGTTAGTCGATATTCAAAGTCAAATGATAGTGTGGCCACCCATGTAGCGCATTGTTTAATGTATCATTTATTGCACGGTAATTATTTCGATAACTGGACGCAAAGCGTTACGCAGGTGAAGCCCTAGCATAATAAACAAGACTTTAACATTTTTAGCGATTCGTCAAAACCGAAATATACTTATAGGTTTAGTTTCACTTTACGAACAATGTGAGAAAAAAACGCTTTGGTCTGCGAAAAGTGACTCTGTCTGATAGGACATTTACAATAAAGATCGAATGCAGCATCAAAAATGCTTGAAACACGGGATAACCTCGCCTTATAAGTAAAATAATCGTAGGAATTAAACATACTTCAAAAGTTCCCCCTCTCTTTCCTGGAAGTATTTGCCGAGGACTTCAAGCCTGGTGGTGGCTTCAGTCGCCTGTTGACTAGTGCTCCGCAACGTCTCTTGGATGCTTTGCAGCTCTTCCGACAGTCTCTTTCTTTCTGCTTGTTCTACCTATAATTATAGTTTTAACTAGATTCATCAATAGGCCTAGTAGAGATCATCATCATCATTATCGTTTGCAGCTTTATTAGCTTAATGCAGGGTATAAACAAACTCCTTGTTCACCAATATTCCCTATGTTTCGAGCCAGTCTCGTCGCATTACAACTTGAGGATGGCACTCGCCATCGCTGGACTATTCTTCTAGTATGTATTTAAGTTATTCGTTTTAGTTATAATTATTTTACAATAAGTTATTTTATTTTATTATGTGATAATTTTTTGTGACATACTTAATGAAATGTTACGTGTAACTTTGGTGTTATCAATAAAAAGCATCCTGAGATTTTTTACCTTTACAAATGTATTAGTTGCATGTATGTAAATACTGACAAACGAATTTAAATTCTACCGTTTTATGACAATAGATAATTTAATTCGTAACAATTTTCCTCGGCTTTCACAGATTACTTCTTAATAGTCACTATGGCTTATATGGTTCTTAGGCTACTTTAGATTGGCGTCATTTTCGTCGGCTGGCCCAAAGCGTTGTATGTAAATCTATGATAAATATAACTAGCCTTTTAGAACGTTTAAAATCAATCAGCTGAGGTGATTTATTATTATAATAGTATAATACTATGAAGGTGTTGTTCAGTAAGTGTTTCATCAATGTAAAATAACTAAATGTTACATAATGTTTGTAAAAGATATTAAACATATCAAGAACTATTCAAAACTTATTTGTAGGTACTTTATTAAGCACATGTAAGATAAATAGTTATCTTTCAGTGTCGCTTCTTTCAGAAAAACAGATTCTCGGTAAATACAACGAGATAACCATAACGAAATAGATAGTTACAACATTTTACAATAAGTAGGAAGACGAGTCGGAAATCACTTACTTCATATTGGCTTGCTAATGATTTCTTCTCTTCTAATGCTTTGGATAGCTGTGCTTTTATAGCAGTATGGTCTATCAGAGACGTCACATCCATATCGGCGCCAGCGCCACCTTTTAGCTCACGTATCGCATCCTGAAATCATAAATTTAAATCTATGATAATCTTGCTAATGTTATAAATTCGGAAATATGTTTTTGGTTTGTCTGGGTTCTTTCACGCTGCAACAGAACTACGGATCGACGACAGGCATGCATAGGGATTAAGGCGACGGAGAGTGACATGATATACATCCAGGGTTACGCGGATCGATATTTATCATCATCATCAGTCTGAGACGTCCACTGATGATCGAAGGCCCTTAGACCGCCACGCTGTACGACAACCTGCCATTTGCATACACCGATTCCCCCCGACTTTACAATGTCGTCGGTCCACTTAGTGGGAGGCCTACCTACGCTGCGTCTTCCGCAGCCGGTTCGCGGTCGCCACTCAAGTACCTTTCTTCCCCATTCTTCGAGCGATGTGGCCTGCCCATTGCCACTTCAACTTACAATCCCTGCGAGCTATCGATATTAATAAGCCGAAATGAAGTCATTGTACACAACTCATCATCATTGTCAACTCATTGTCACTGTGAATAAGTTTTAGTATGGGGCCAAAACATGGAGTCACAAAAAATTCTAAGATCTGTTCCATACATTCTGTCGATGGTGAAAGACATTTTCTTTGATGATTTTTCGCTCTTTTAGGGATGGCCTCTTTAAAAGTGGTTCACATAATGATGAGAACAATGATCTCCGTCCGGCTTAGATTGCCCCCGGTAGATTTGCGATTGCTTGGCAGTCGAATATCTGATTTATGTAACTGTTGTGGTACATCTTGGCAAAAAGAGTAGAAATTAATAGGGGCGCCACTATCGCAAATAGTACATATTAGTTACTCTGTAGCAAGTCTGAGGAAGACGATTGGATGTTTTTATGACACTTACGCGTTTCCACAATATTGTCAGGAGAGGAAAGTTTCCATTTTAATTCTTTTTTGCCAAGCTGTACCAACTTCGGCGACTTCCTGTAAAGCAGATCTATATCTTTCTTCTACCTATCTCCTTCTATTATTATTTGTTACTAGAATTATTCGTTTGACAACACGATAAGGAATTTTTACGTGTATGAAATAGAAAACATCGTACATACTTTCAAAGCAGTTTTTTCATGTTTCTGTAATTCGATAGTGTTTTTGGCCTCCGTGAGTTGCTGGTTTATGTCGTCAAGCTGTTTCTTGCATTTCTTCGACTCTTCCAGCGCTGTCTCTGCTGAGACGTATTTCAGTTGGTAATTGTCTCGTTCTCTACTAACTGATATCAATTCTTCTTCGAACGCTTGAATTTTACCTGAAAATGAAATGTTATTGCAACATCAGGCAAATTCGCTAATTGATTGTGCTTTTCTCTGAACAAAAATGACACGTAAACGTAGAGCTTTTGCAGTTCTATCATTACGTTAACTATAGAGATAAGATAGTCCGCCCGTACTTAGAAAATTGAGGTGGCAATGTTTAAAAGTACCTAAATATAAAATCAATAGCTATAATTGGCTTATATGAGTAATATGGTATTCATAAAGCCAGTTTTGCCGGCAAACAATACGTAAATGTGAATTTATTTAAACTCGAAAGGTTTCCGTATGAATGTCTGACCTTATTGGAGCCGGATTTACAGTTTTTAACCAGTTTATTTTATGCAATTGTATGAGAAGACGGCGAGACGTACGCCTGGTGGTAAGCATCAGGCTTGCCCATAACAGGAGCAGTGCCAGAATTGTGAGCTTGCGAACAAAATTCTGCGCCGCACTGCACTATTAGATGTCAAATGACTTCATGCCCAGTATTTTTTCACATAACATTGCCCTTCAAACCAGAAAAAAACAGTATAGCTGGCACACAGCTGCTTGGCGATTGTATAACAAGCAAAGGTGTGGCACTTTCCCAGGCGGACTCTGCAATAATGTCCTACCATTACAAAAAAAAAAAACAATACCCACAAAAGCTATAATTTTTGGTTCACAGTAACCAATGGTCTTTTTCCCTCTCGTTGTCAACGATTGTCGTATAACAACCGTATGAGGGTGTCATCATCTTATTTTCTAAACAAAACTGACAGCTAACCATAGAAACATTTTTAGTTCAGTAATTTGGCCACCTTAGTCTGGCAAAATGACTTATGTATTATCTATTTAAATGATAAAGTCTAGCTGCTGGTTATGCTAGACTTGTGGTAATTTTTTGGGTGAATTACGAGTCTATTTATATTAAACCATAAGTAAGATGTTGAACTCACCATTTAATTCATTAATCTGCTCTTCAGAATTAGCTCTTTCACCTAAGAGCTCACTGAGAGTATTCTCCACCTCTCCCAGGGTATTCTGCAATTCTCCCGCCGTATTCTCAGAAACCCTAAGCAATTTCTCATTGTCATCTAAAGAGTGCTTCAACCTTTCATTAGTGGCATTCAGTTCGGCAATTTCCGCCTTCAGGGATAGGACCATGTCGTCCATACCAAATGAGCTGTCCTCGATACCAGCTAGCTTCGTTTTGGTAGTTGAAAGCTCCTCTTTGAGGATCTCACACTCCTAGAAATAAAAAGCGAATATTAAAACACATATTTTATGGTTGACGGGCGAGACTCTAGAAAATTATCGTGATTGTCTAGAGTGTGACTATAAGCGAAAAGACAATGTTCGGATTAAGTATTGACGATTGGGAGAATCTTATGTCCGGCTTTATGGACCATGGGTGCTATGTGGAGCTTATGTGGGCAAGGTAGGTTGTTGATGATGAATCGAGAGGTTTCGTCAGTCATGTTGCAGTACCGATGCCGAAGAGAAAATACTAGTTAACTACTTTTGAATATTATTATAACATTTTGAAATGACGTCTGTGACTATTGTTAATTATTTATTAAATATTGTTTTGACTGACATTATTTATAAAAAATAATTTGATATTATTATTATTATTCTAAATTTGCATTTTTATTGTATTTTGACATTTAAGTATATCATTTGCTATGTTTGAAAGTTTTTATTTTTATTGTATTTCTGGACATTTTAATTTTTAATTGTATTTCTAGACATGTTAATTGTAATTTTGATATGGGTCTTGTTACCTGCAATAAATGTTTTTTTTTAATTGTTGTGTTAATAAATAAGTTTTTTTTTGTGTTCATCTGAAATCAGTCTTCAGACTATGAGCAGTTTTATTTTAATCTTTTGGTTGTCGTGTAGGAAAAAAGTTCCAGTGAGCATTTCTCCTTATCTTTATGCATCATTTCCATCCAATTCCAAGATGTGTTGTCTACGTAGCCTCTTTGGATAGCTGGTGGTAGTAAGCTGTGTCGCTAGCGGGTTTGGATGCATGGTCAGTCGCGTTTTGTATTTAGTTGAAAAGAGTTTTATTTCATCTTTGACTGTGTTCATTTTCAGACCTTCATGCAGCTCTGTACTCTTCAGGAACCATGGAGCATTTGATATGTTTCTCAGAATGTTATTCTGTGCTCTTTGTATGAAAGATATGCTAGGTATTAAATAAGATGTGGCTGTAGAAATATACCTACCCTAAAAAGTGCTTAGTGAAAAAGTCTCTACAAGAGGGTATGCAAGCCAGCTAGACACATTAATCAATAATAGCATATGCTTTACACAAAGAAGAGTACCTGCACGAAGTGACTCTATCAGCATTATATCAGAGTCAATACAAAACGGAGCACATATCGATACCAAAATAATTGTGTAACTGGCGAATGCCTTTCCAATTTGGTCTTTTGAAGTACCTACAAATTTCTGCATAATGTATTGAATATATTCATACAGTTACCTTAGTGGAAAATAGTAAATCCCTTTGTAGTGAATTAATTTGTCCAATAAGCTGTCCATCCTGTCTCTTGTTGTCAATGTAGTAGTATCCGAGAGTGAACAGCACAACTGATGACGCTGCAGTTACCAGGAATGTTAGGAATCGGTTGCTTTGCTCACCCTTGCCATCACAGTACTCGTCCGAATAGCAACTTTCACCTGCAAATAATAGAGCATAATGGATGATTCATGTTAAATTGTTCCAGGACGGGGCCGTGCCACGGCTGAGGCTTTACAGTATACTTCTTATGACTGCAAGAACTAGTTATACAAATTACAAATACTACTTAGCCTACTACACAAAAAACAAAAGGATTGTATCCATACCGATAAAAGTCTAGAGACAATCCAAATGCTCAAACCCACATACCCATGCTGGCGGCATTGCCACGTTGAATGGCAATGCTTTTGCGTTGAGCCAAATAAACGCCAGCATTTTGATCACATCGGCGCATCAACCAGGCGCTAGGATATATTTTTAAAAAGAAGATGAGCTCTGTTTATACTTGACTGTTTATACATGTACACGGAGTCCAGTCACAAAATGGTATCACATAAATGCGATTATCCTTTAATGTTTCGAACATCATAATGAGTAAGTTTATATAGGCTGTGCAGCCAGCCCTAGTGTCAGAGTTAATGTGCCGCCCGAAGGCCACTAACGTAGCTTGATGGTTGTTTATATGTGCATCATGTGGGGGCGATAAGTTCTGCACTGACATCCCGCTTGGGGTGTATTGTGCAATGTACGTACATCATATTGATCACAGTAATATTATGAAAGTTTGTGAGTATGTGTGTTTCTCACTTCTTCACTCTGTAATGGTTCAATGGATTTTAATGGAATTTGAAATGGATATAGATTACTCCCTGGATAATGGCAATTTACTACTTCTTACCGTAAAAATACAGGACCCCCATGTGATAGTAGGCTCAGGGCACTGCGAGTATTACTATGACAGTAGCTGTGTTTGTTTTAGTTAATAATTGGTTGGATGCTGAATGATAAAATGTTTATTGATTTGTGTATATTGCTGTTTGTCATATTGGATGAATGATCTCATTTGGTTCATGTAGCACTGAATCACATTAATATACTATATACAACTTGGGATTCGATAGTGTACCATAGGGCTTAATAGTGCTGTAAGAATGTTAAAGCTGTTTCTGTTAGTGATAAGATTTGGTACAAAAAATCCCTAGCTGTAGATCTTCTGACGAAACTGAAAATTCAGATTAGAAACTTTACCCTTCGGTTTCTCGATGGGTTTTATGCACCAACTTAATATGAAATCTTGAAAAATATTAAACTGGCTTTAAAGAAATATGAATATGAATTTCTCATCACAATGATAGATGTCAATTTGGCAACAATCACTTGGGCAATATAAGTTTTATTACATAACTGTACTATCAGTTTCTCAACATTTATTGGTAGCACTCGATTCACACAACCTAATATTTTCCTAGTTTATTACTTTACATGGGCAAAGCGAAATTAAAAGTGACAAGAGTAGATAAGATTTGATCATCAATCCCCAAGCCGCCTGCCAAGCGTGGAGATTATGGCAACACCCCTCTATAAAGGGGGAAGGCCTTCGTCCAGCAGTGGAAGTTTTATGGCTGACAACGACGAGATAAGATTTGAATATACACAAACACATACACTTACCATGAGGCGGGAATAGTGCTTTTATGTCATCATCGACACCCATCACCGAGTAATATGCAGACATGATGTAGCTCATAAAAGAGAATCCTGCTTTCCCATCTACTTTCTCCTCTTCAAATGTTGGGTAAGCCTCTGTATTGAACAAACTTGGTGGTGCTTCAGTAGAAGACGGCCAGACGTCTGCTAACGTAGAATACATACTTGACAAGAAACTTTCAGAGTTTTCTTCTGGTGTTTCATTAGACACTTCGTTTATGTTTTCAGTAGATTGAGTATTGGCATTGTATATATCGTCTTGCGGAGGGGTATTGGTGGTAAAGCTGTCAATGTAGTTTGGATGTGTTGTAGGTTCCTCTATATTACTTTCTGGGGTAACTGAGGGGCTGTAGGAATCTGGATTGTGACTTTCTTGAGGCTGTGTTGTTTCAGTTGGAGGGATGTAAATTGGAGGTAAGGTTTCCATAGTTTGTGGTTGTTGATAGATAGGAGGAATTTCACTAGTGGTTGGTTGGTTTTCTAGTATATTTTGGATTGGGCCGGGGTCTGCAACAGGAGAGATAGTGTCTACTATCAGAGGTGCTAAAACCGGGACTGTCTCAGGTATAACTTGTGATTCTGTTTCTGGAGCCACGGGTTTCGTGTCCTCTATTTCTATATTACCTAATTGTTCATTAGATTGGGAGATTTCTGTATTGCTTTGGTCATTCTCATTTAATTCCTCACTATTTGTTAGAGATTCGCTTGAAACTGGGTTACTCAAAATTGGGTCACTTGGAAGCTTAACCTCATTTTTTACATTCAGTTCTCCATTGGTTTCCTTAGAAACAATCTCACTGTTTGATTTTGTGAGTGGTACATTGACTTCATCAGTCTGTTCACTAGACATTTGGGCTGCTTCTGTAGGTATTTCACTCACTTTCACTTTATTCAGCTGTTCATTAGTTGCTGGGGCGGATGGTTCTTGACCAAAGATGCTGCTGAATAATCCAGTGTCTTCATTTGGTGGCGGCTGAATCTGTTCTTTTATTTCCTCCGGTTGGCTTTGAGCAATACCGTCTGAAGGCACAGTACTCTCAGTCACATCACTCTCAGTTACTACTCCTTGGCTATTACTTTCAGTATTTTCTGCACTATTTAATGGAGTAGATGTGTTAATTTCACTACTATCAGATAAAACATGCTGGATTCCAGCATTTTGTACATTATCATCATTTTTAGGCACTTCAATACTTGAAGGGGCCAGATTTTCTGGGTCAATTTCAGAGGACACTACAGCACTATTAGGAATAACCACTTGATTTATGTCTGGCATATTCACATTTTGTTCACCCATTACTACTTCTATTATTCTCTTCTGTTCTACTTTATCAATAGCTTCATTCACTGGTGAGTCAGTAGACGGGCCATCACTCTGATTTTCACCACTTTGGGTGCCCGGATGAATTTGAATATCTACATTTCTGGTTATTTCAGGATTATCTATTGACTTGTCACTAACATTTTGGTCAGTATTCGTTTCAAGCATAACATTTGGTTCAGTTTCAGATTTTACTGGAAAACTTTGTGCTTCATCAAGCTGTTGAGTGGCACTTTCTGCTACAATATTTGGTATCTCTGTAGTGACACTGTGTTCAGGAGTTGACGATTCTGTAGTATAGATGGTGGTTCCTTCAATAACTTCATGTGCTTGCTTTACTCTATCTGGCTGTACGTCAGGAGGTTCAGGGCTTTTTCTAACCTCAATGGGATTAATGAATTGCGGATTTTTTACGTACAGCTTCGTTTCTCTAAAAAATTTAGAGTTTACGAAACCAGATTGCTCGTTGATTTTGACGTACCACAAGTCCGAATTGGTACCAGCTGATTTCATGTACACAAGTGCATCTGCATTGCCGCGAAACGATATGAGATCTGGGTCGCCGCTGGTATAACTGAGCAAAGACTTCGCTTTTGATATAGGTTCTGAAAATTTTATTGAAAACAATGAATGAGAAAGTAATAATTAAGAAATTGTTTCTTGACGATCGTGAAGGAGACTCACCGCTACAATCTTTGTTTACACAGTAAACTTTGTCGGGTACTCGACATTGTGACGCTGCTAAATAACACATAAATAAAACAATTTTATACACAAACATTTTTGCATTATAATTAATTTCTTCAAATTATTTCGTAAAAATTCACAAGACGTTAGGGCCACATCACAGCTGTCAAGTCGATCGTTCGGTCGCATAGTGTTACGCAGAAAACCAAGACCAACATAAACTTTCGTTTTGACAGATAAAAATTACTACAGTTATATATATTCCATAGAATAAAAAACCTGATACAAAGTGATACACTTTTTTATTAAAAAACAGCTAAACAGTATATTTGTGGTACCAAAATTACAAAGAATTTATAGTTTAAAATAATTATAATAAAGATATTATAATTGAACGATTGCGCACAATGAAACGTTAAGTGAAAGTTGCCAGTTCAAGGCAGGCGCGGCAAATTCAAACCTTTTTCAAAGAGGGTTTGTAATACAATGGCCTTTTTGAAACATATTTGTAGGTACATAGGTACTCAAATTTCGGGAGCACATACATATTAAAATTAAAATAAGATGTTGCCGATTTGGAGGCTTTATTACTACTGACTATATTAATTAGAATTACATCTTACAGTACAGCTAGCTTATATCTATCTACATGGGTGGCGAGACCACCGATGATGCTTAATTCAGCAGTCCAACACTTGGGTTGGATCATAGGGTTGGATGGTGAATGAGCAGGCTCTAGAGACGGGCGAGATGGGTAGGCAAAACTAGGTCCCTACATAATAAAACTCCTTGTTGGTTGCCATTTCTCCAAAGAGAATATAAACACTACGATTACACTTTGATACCTTCCAAACTAAAAAAAAAAAAAAAATTATCGAAACGAATAGCAGGCAAAAATATAATATTATGAAAAACTTTTACGTTGAAAGAAATATACCCTGATGGAAAAGAGTTCTAAAATAGGTTTACTGGACTTGTCAGCACAATTTCCATTTGAAATCGGTGAGTATGTGATCTTCTTCTAACCTACCAACTTTAATTGAACTTTAATAATCTTCATGAGCATACCGATTCTGTCGGCTAGCATGCCTAACCTAATCCTTAATAACCTTTGAGAAATAATATGTCTAAATAGAAGTCTCGTACTGTTTATGAACGAAAAATTACAGGCTAACATTATTATACTAGTGTGCGAGACAGCCATGTCTTACACTCGCGTTGCACCATTGTCGTTGTTATAGTGTGCGTGCATAAGAGGCTAATCGCAATTTTTTTCGACGCGTTTAGGATCCATCAGTCTATCTAGACATATAATTTATCAAAGCCTATAACATGCTAGAATCGTATTTATGGCAGCGACAATGATAAGATGAATGGACGGGAACTAAGCGCACGGAGTTTGAAGACTCGGAAGAAATTCGGTCCGCTCCCACAATTCACCACATTTTTTACCCCCGATACACGTGCTCAATTTCGGGAGCACATACATATTAAAATTAAAATAAGATGTTGCCGATTTGGAGGCTTTATTACTACTGACTATATTAATTAGAATTACATCTTACAGTACAGCTAGCTTATATCTATCTACATGGGTGGCGAGACCACCGATGATGCTTAATTCAGCAGTCCAACACTTGGGTTGGATCATAGGGTTGGATGGTGAATGAGCAGGCTCTAGAGACGGGCGAGATGGGTAGGCAAAACTAGGTCCCTACATAATAAAACTCCTTGTTGGTTGCCATTTCTCCAAAGAGAATATAAACACTACGATTACACTTTGATACCTTCCAAACTAAAAAAAAAAAAAAAAATTATCGAAACGAATAGCAGGCAAAAATATAATATTATGAAAAACTTTTACGTTGAAAGAAATATACCCTGATGGAAAAGAGTTCTAAAATAGGTTTACTGGACTTGTCAGCACAATTTCCATTTGAAATCGGTGAGTATGTGATCTTCTTCTAACCTACCAACTTTAATTGAACTTTAATAATCTTCATGAGCATACCGATTCTGTCGGCTAGCATGCCTAACCTAATCCTTAATAACCTTTGAGAAATAATATGTCTAAATAGAAGTCTCGTACTGTTTATGAACGAAAAATTACAGGCTAACATTATTATACTAGTGTGCGAGACAGCCATGTCTTACACTCGCGTTGCACCATTGTCGTTGTTATAGTGTGCGTGCATAAGAGGCTAATCGCAATTTTTTTCGACGCGTTTAGGATCCATCAGTCTATCTAGACATATAATTTATCAAAGCCTATAACATGCTAGAATCGTATTTATGGCAGCGACAATGATAAGATGAATGGACGGGAACTAAGCGCACGGAGTTTGAAGACTCGGAAGAAATTCGGTCCGCTCCCACAATTCACCACATTTTTTACCCCCGATACACGTGCTCAATTTCGGGAGCACATACATATTAAAATTAAAATAAGATGTTGCCGATTTGGAGGCTTTATTACTACTGACTATATTAATTAGAATTACATCTTACAGTACAGCTAGCTTATATCTATCTACATGGGTGGCGAGACCACCGATGATGCTTAATTCAGCAGTCCAACACTTGGGTTGGATCATAGGGTTGGATGGTGAATGAGCAGGCTCTAGAGACGGGCGAGATGGGTAGGCAAAACTAGGTCCCTACATAATAAAACTCCTTGTTGGTTGCCATTTCTCCAAAGAGAATATAAACACTACGATTACACTTTGATACCTTCCAAACTAAAAAAAAAAAAAAAAATTATCGAAACGAATAGCAGGCAAAAATATAATATTTTGAAAAACTTTTACGTTGAAAGAAATATACCCTGATGGAAAAGAGTTCTAAAATAGGTTTACTGGACTTGTCAGCACAATTTCCATTTGAAATCGGTGAGTATGTGATCTTCTTCTAACCTACCAACTTTAATTGAACTTTAATAATCTTCATGAGCATACCGATTCTGTCGGCTAGCATGCCTAACCTAATCCTTAATAACCTTTGAGAAATAATATGTCTAAATAGAAGTCTCGTACTGTTTATGAACGAAAAATTACAGGCTAACATTATTATACTAGTGTGCGAGACAGCCATGTCTTACACTCGCGTTGCACCATTGTCGTTGTTATAGTGTGCGTGCATAAGAGGCTAATCGCAATTTTTTTCGACGCGTTTAGGATCCATCAGTCTATCTAGACATATAATTTATCAAAGCCTATAACATGCTAGAATCGTATTTATGGCAGCGACAATGATAAGATGAATGGACGGGAACTAAGCGCACGGAGTTTGAAGACTCGGAAGAAATTCGGTCCGCTCCCACAATTCACCACATTTTTTACCCCCGATACACGTGCTCATTATTTGTACTTGAATACAAAATTTAGAAATTGACAACTTAAATTCAAAATTTCATCCCCCGTTTCACTCTCTTAAGGCATGAAGTTAAAAAAACAACGATAAAAGTTGCGTTAGTTTCCAGCCTTAAGCCTAAATAATAAATATTGCGATTTTTACTTTGAAAATGAAGAACTTTCCATACACAACTGCATCCCTTTTTTCACCCCTTCGGGAGTGGAATTTTCAAAAACGTTGAGTCACTTATAGACTAATTTTAAACCGTCATTCTAAACACAAAATTTGAATATGCTTACTTCGAAATTGGCGGACTTTCATATAAACTATCATCCCCTATTTTACCCTCTTAGGGGTGAAATTTCCAAAAACCATTTCTTAGTGGATACCTACACTTCACAAAGAACACACCTTCCAAATTTCATCTCTCTAGAACCAGTGGTTTAGGCTGTGCGTTGATAGCTCAGTCAGGACTTTGAATTTTATATATACAGAAGATGAAATATACGGAACGAGGATATTCGCCAAAGAACCAAAGTTACCGACATCAAGGTTTGCAAGTTGAAGTGGCAATGGGTAGGCCACATCGCTCGAAGAACTGACAACCGATGGGGATGAAAGGTTCTTGAGTGGCGACCGCGAACCGGAAGACGCAGCGTAGGAAGGCCTCCCACTAGGTGGACCGACGACATTGTAAAAGTCGCGGGCAACCGGTGGATGCAAATGGCAGGTTGTCGTTTAGTGTGGCGGTCTAAGGGGGAGGCCTTCGTTCAGCAGTGGACGTCTCCGTTCTGATGATGACTAAATGAAAGCGCTCACTATCCGTAGTTATTAGCTAACGTTTAGGTATGCGCGCGGGGTGAAGAGAATGTGTTCCCGGTGCGTGCTATGCCTGGTTAAGGTTGGAGCTCAGTCCCTACGTTCCGGGAACCTATAGCTTTGAAGTAATTATTCAGGAAAAGTTTTACTTGCTCCTCGGCGACTGGACCCCTGAAACTCCTGTGCATGGGGCGAGCCGGGTGTCACGCTTGTTGAATTTTTGGAAGTACTATAGGTATTCTGTGTTCATACTAGCCGTTTGTCATACAGATACATTATACATAGTGCGCATGAAAGGTAGATTCTAATTTTATTAGTTAAATCTGCCGGAGTGTTTTTTTTTGTTATTGGCATCGCACTTTGTGCATTCTGCCAGTGTCAAGTTTACGAATTTACAAGTTTTTTTTAATTAAAACCAAGTTAAATATGTCATGAAATCACAGTCTGTCACACGAAGTTAGTCATAGTCGAGTCCAAGTCATGCCCTAGTAAAGTTGTGGCGACTTTACTATGAGCTTCTACGGAGTTTTGGAAACAACACGAAAAGACATGCTCCACCACATTATATCACTTGCCCACACTCGTGCACGTAATTCAACACTCAATGAATAAAACACCACCATTTTAAATCATTAATTCGCGAAAAAACACAAGTTTAAGAAAATAATAGAATGCAACGACATGATTTTTCCGTGTTCCCGCCAAAAAACCGCCGGAGTGTTGTATGTTATGCCTGTTGATTTCATCCCTCACTTATCGGAGCTATTTGAGATAAAAATAATAACTGCCGCAGCAACTCTAGTCATAATAATAATAATAAAGTACCTACGAAAGAAAACTGGAGATAGTAAATAGGTAGGTAACCTAAATACCTAAAAAATATATATTTAAGAAACAAATATTATTTTATTTAAGTACTCACCTACTTATATTATTTAGTATTCATAAAACTTAAATCCGTTATTGACTGCAGTTTTACTATAAGTTTTTAAGGGTTTTGGATTTTGTAAATACTTAAATTAAAAAAAATACCACAAGCAGTATAGTAACATTGATCTTGAATTTACAAAAGATAATATTTATATACTAAACATAAATAATTTAATATTTTATTTGTATCTAGATGAA
Source organism: Erannis defoliaria (assembly GCA_905404285.2). Classification (NCBI taxonomy): domain Eukaryota; kingdom Metazoa; phylum Arthropoda; class Insecta; order Lepidoptera; family Geometridae; genus Erannis; species Erannis defoliaria. Next base: position 9,515,511 of record FR990073.1, on the reverse strand, counting down.
GCTACAAAAAAAGAAATATGCTTTGGGGAAAGTCTTATTATCAGTTGTGGCCATTATGAAGGAGATATCTGCAGCGAAGAATCTGATTCTGGATGGTCATGTCACGACACCACAGCAAGTGAAGCTTCTGAAGAAATAAAAGATGACAAACTATTTGTAGTCAGAGATAACGAGGAAGAGGAAGCCGAACCTGAAGAACCTAAAGAGGAAGATGACGATTTTCATTTCTACTTTTTTCCTGATTGTAAAAAACCACCACCACCTCAACACAGCAAAACTAGCCTTATTACTGTCGATGGCTTGCCGCAGCTTAATCCTAAAGCAAAAGAACAAACATTGTGCACCTGCACGTATAGTGCGAAAGGCCGCTGCGATTGTTTCTCAAAACTTCCCTGCTATTGTGGTGCCAAAAAAACTGCAGAATGTGTTTGCAGCGACTTAAAAAAAATATGCATTTGTGACGAGACCTTGCCTAAGCCAGTTTGCAGTTGCAAAGGCGATAAAGTTTGCGTATGTTTTCCGACTGTCAGCCCCTTCCCCACTTGCACTTGCGGCCAAGTAGAAACACCCTGTATATGTTATGAAAAATCGGGAAAGTTCCCTAGTCCAGTTTGTCCTTGCAGACGTAAACCGGAATACAACGAAAAGATAGACCTTTGGTCGCAACCTATTATTGAAACTCCGCTTCCAGCTATTGAAGAACAAAGCGAAGGAGGGTCTGAAGTGGAAGGTATAGATCAAAACTTAAGAGATTACCCGTGCACGTGCCAGAAAGGATTAAAACCTCACTGCTTATGTCTCAAAGGAAGAAAATGCTTATGTGAGGCATCTTTTTGTGTTTGTGGTGTTCAGAGAACATGTGTTTGCGAACCGACTATAAGTCAGCCAAATATCTGTAAAACTTCCGAAAATAAAATTGTCTGCGAGTGCAAGAAAGAGCCCATACAATGCACATGCGAAGGTATCGGTTACGAATGCAAATGTTTCCCGGAAAGGCTTTGCTCTTGCGGAAACCCTGACAACTGTAAATGCTTTCTTACTTGCGATTGCGATGTACCTTGTATTTGTGAGATTCGTCCGAAGCCGAAACCTTTATGTGCTTGCTTGGAAAAAAAGAAAATTGACGATTCTGTCTGTATTTGTAGAAGCAAACATGACGACCTGAACAAGTATAAGAAAGTAAGAGCTGGCAGAGACGGGTATCGTTGGTGTCATGTCGTGGACCCACGGCATACGTACTTTGATTACGGATACGACAGACGTGATAAGTTGTTGTCTAAACAGAGTGTTGAGGACAGGATCCATATACTAGGTCTTCACGATGAGAAAAAAGAAGGGGATGTATGTCCTGTGCATGGAGCCCAGGCGCCGCCGTTTAAGAAAACAGTTAGGAAACCATCTATTGACTGTTGCAGTTCAGTTGGAGGTCAGTGATATTTTTGAAATGTAATTTCTCTGGTTTGATAATTACGTTTCGTTTGTAAGCAACTGCAGAAAAAGACTGCACCATTTGATTCCTTAAAACTAGATAATAGTGAAATTTAAATTAGAAGTGGATAGCAAGTATTTTATACATTTGTAATAAAACTGCGATCTTAATTTTTTACGTAGCAATATAATCATTTGGTTAGAGCGTTTGTATAATGCGCCCGTGAGTTTCTTATACCAAAAATAGCTTTGAGCTGCCTGTGAAGAAACCAAATATTACTTGGTGCATATTCTTTTTTAGTGCCCGGCTGGTTACCAATTAGAAAATTATCACCAAATTGATCACTAAGATTGAATTTGGCAGCCTCATTTGAAATTGAGTCTCCATTGTAGTCTAAGTTATTCATCGTTTTCGATAGCACCTTGTCCCACCACCTTCCTATCCTTTAAAACTGGAAAAAATCTAGAGTTATAATGGTTCCAACTTTCCTACAGGCATTAGTATTTCTGTGGAGACTCTCGGCGAAGACAAAGACAAATTCCTCGTGCAAGTTGTTTCTCATTCTTCTAAGGAAGGCGCTAAATCTGGTACTAAGCTGGTCAGCATTTTAGACTGCAACTTGCATACAATGGAAGAAAATAGGGTCGAGTAAGATAATCCTTAAAATTATACACACATTCAGTGGACCGTATATATATTTTACGTTAAGCTCAATCGAGAGAAACACACATTGAAATCAAGAAGTGTGGGTGTGATCCTGCGCCGTACCAATGAGGTTTTCGGAACTTGCATATGGATTTTATAGTAGCAAGCAGGTAGGTATCGTTTGATTTCTAACGTTTCAGACATATAAACAAGAACGAATTAACAAAGGAGCGAAAAAGCTACTTAGCCATTTGCGAGAATGCGTACTACAACAAAGTGACCCGAATTTGCGGGCAACGTAAGGTGGTGAAGCGCTTCTACCATACCTTTGAAGAAGCCAAATACTTCCTGCTGGAAGGTGCCAACGTTGTCCTACTGCGGTATTTCGGACTGAAGCGGTTCCGTGGAAATGTGAAGACTGAGACTGTCATGATGAATGGAAGCATTTGTGAGAGTATTTATGTGAGTATGTGTACCATCGAATTTTAATTATTGTTGTTAGTCTATTCGTCATTGAAAGATATTGTAGTTTAAACAATGGTAATCGCTTGGTTAATTGTGCTTGAGAAATTTTAAAGCATTTTTTGAACATTTTTTGGTGCTTATGACTCTAGGTACTAGGTACCTACTTATTTAGCCCATATCAGTACTTTATACAGGTTGAGTTAATAGATTATTAATAAGCAGTTTGGCCACAGGGAAAGAATACACCTCGTAGCCAAATCAGTTTGGCCACGAGGAAACATCCATTATTGTGAACAACTTTTAACTTTTAACCAGGCGAACGTCTAGCTCGTCACGTCAGTTGTTGTATTAAAAAAAAAAAACTTTTATCCTTTAGGCCAATTTAGAAATATGAAAATTATTCTCTGTTCCATTTTGTCCATAATTGATGACATTTTCTATTTTCCAAGCGTCGTTACAGTAACGCTGTAGAAGTGAATGCAACAAAATATTATACAAAGTTGTGTGGAATATAAAATTGAAGCTTGGTTACAAAATTTTCCGCACATACCTACCTATCAGTACTAAAATCGACTTCTTCTGCGCAATGCACCGCATTTCTTTCAGTTTTCAGAGAGGTAAACCACTGACGACGATTAATCTCGTCTCTATTCAGGTCCAGTTCAATCGATTCTTTTCTTAGTCATAGTGCATCTCTTGATTTCGCCGATGAAGAGTCACTTTTAGGAGATTGTTTCTGGGATTAGAATATTTAGGGGAGTGATGAGATTTGCGCTGTTTGGCGATTGGCAAGGAGGTTTATGCCCCATAGTAAGCTGAATGAACTGTTAATGATGGTGATGATGTGGAGGTGACACTGCTTTCTCTTCCTCTTCTTCATTTGTCCGTTCCAGTAAGAGATCGTTGGCATTTTGGGGTGAAATCGGGAGTATGTACATAGGATTCGTTAGTGTCTTATAAATCTGTACAATTTGTTTAAGATAAAAATAGGCTGCTAATGCATTGAGCAATAGAGTCACAAACAAGCAAAAAATATCCGCGCCAAAACTCGGCGCACGCCAAACAGGGCGCCGACTTTTCGAACGACTTGAACTACGATAAGACACATAAGCTCTCCAGCATATATTGAACACTATACACGCGACATAACGTCTAAATTCGAACAATTGTGAACTACATAATGCACGTATAGGTATGTACAACGGCACTCGGACGCTTTTTGACTGTTTTCACTCAGAGATTGTGACTCTTTAGATATTAGCTCAATGTGCTAATGTCATATAATAAATAAATCTGTGTAAACGCAACACTAGATCATAACAAAGTCAGATACCCTTTCTTGTTTGCTCTAATTAAGCACGAATAGCGAATCCACCTTTTCTTATCCAATAAGGCTCAAAATCCAAATATGGCAAAAAGTCAGGCTCAAATTCCTGTACAACTAGAAAAGCTAGCAGCTAACAGTAATCGATCTACACCCAGCCAGGGATCTACACCCCCCCTGAATCCGCCCTTGTTCCTTATATCCATTTGCTGACTAGCTACAGCTATTATCACAGGTTAGTCATCAATCAAATATCCTATAATTATATTTGATCAATTCCCGCATTATGACAGCCATTGACGCGACCTGACTTTCTGTTTACTTAGCTAATGAGGCTGTCTTGTATGTAGGCAAACTGTGTTAGCTATATGCAACTAATTCACTAATCTCAGCTTCGTTACATATTACATGAGGAGCCTATTTGAGTTTGTTGAAAGGTGGGTACAGAGTAAATTAGTAGGTGAATACCTACTCGTGACTAGATAACTGAAAGGTCCGACGTGACTTATTTGTATCCAACAAGTATACTTATCTATAGCCCTGATTAGTCTAGCATACCCACTGTAAAATTTTAGGTACTCTACACAAGATGTTGTTGTTCGTGTCTTTGTGTATGTTTCATGGCTTAGACGACACTGGTATTTTTTACTTATGCGTGACTCCTGTGTTTTTTCTTACATCTATTAAAAGAAAATTGCTCTTCATTTATTGTCAGGCACTCTTTTCGCCAAAGAACCAAAGTCACCGTCATAGCTCGCAGGGTTTGCAAGTTGAAGTGCCAATAGGCAGGCCACATCGCTCGAAAAACTGATAGCCGATGGGGAATAAAGGTTCTTGAGTGGCGACCGCGAACCGGAAGACGCAGCGTAGGAAGGCCTCCCACTAGGTGGACCAACGATATTGTAAAAGTCGCGGGCAACCGGTGGATGTAAATGGCAGGTTGTCGTACAGTTGCGGTCAAAGGGGGAGGCCTTCGTTCAGCAGTGGACGTCTCCGGGCTGATGATGATGATGATGACTCTTGCGGCGGTGGCGGCAAGCGTTGAAGCTTGGTTTCAACATACGATTAGAAGTTCCCTCCCAAGCATAATAATATTGAAAAATACACAGTAGCTTATACGATTGGGAATGTATGAAAAATGGGATGACACGACACTATGAGAGCGGTAACGGAAACTAAACATTGTTTATAAACTTTTCCATCGATTACATAGGTACTACACGTACCTATTTTTCGTTAGCTTTTGGTGAAAACAGTGTTTTACCATTTCAGGTCTGTAACGGAGTCAATCAGGCTATCGTGAACGGAAAACCCTTCTTTGTTGTTAAGGTGGAACGGCACATCATTGAACCCTCGGGATTTATTCATCAGACTTTAACCGTTCTCAGTTTAAGAGGTAAGGAGATAGTATTTGGTTTTTGCGGTTGTTGATTATGTAGGAAATTCGTTTTTTTGAGCTTTCATAACCCTAAATCCCTAAAGGACCCATTAGGTATAGGTACTATAGTCTCCCTACGCAGCACCGTCTGGATATTTGGCTGTCCTATATTGTAGGGTCCGTTAAACAGACATTATTTTTATGATTAAGGCCCCTCCCTGAGCCAATGTCCTTGAGGATTCGGGCAGAGCTTCACGCCGCGCCTCACCGTGCCTCCCGCACCAAAAGATCGCAACGCGCGGCCCAAGCCAGCAGGCCTAACATGCGCACCGCGAGAAAATTTTCTCGATTCTACAAAACAGCACCCTTATCATGGACGTTCGTGATTCTGATTGCGAGCGTGCGCGAGCAGGAGCGCGCATGGCGCGAGTGGGTTGGTACCATGGAGGATACTGTGGTTGGTACGAGCAGGATGGCATGCTATCGCAATCGGAATCGCGAACGTCCATGATAAGGGTGCAGGACAAGGCTAAGAATCTGTATAAGTTTGTCTCGTTTTCGCACGACATAAAGACACGACAAAATTTTCTCGCGGTGCGCATGTTAGCCCTGCAGGCCGCCCACGCTAACCATATATCGCGCGCGTGCCGCTCACGTCGGAAACACAGTAAAATTGTGTAAAAATGTAATGATTAAAACTGTTGTAATGTGTAAAAATAGAGGTGTTTTGTAAATTGTTTTTTTCTTATCTAAATTATTTAGAGAGATTTTTTTTACTTTTTTTTAAATACATTATATTTTATTTGAATTGTAAACGTTATGCGTGTTGTGTTGTGAGCACATGCTGATGCACAGCGTGATACACATCATATATATTCAGATAAGCTCGTCTAAGCTATAAGAGTGTGATAATTGGGGTGACACTTGGATCAAAGAGCTTATCATTTAAAGCTCTCCACGATGTTAATGTCTATTATTGCGGTGGACACTGAAGCACTGCGTGGTACCTATTAGTTTTCTGCTCAAAGGTATTTACAAGGGACCCGGAATGGTAGTACTAACCTGAAGAGGAATCATTTATGGGCATATAACTATGGCACAACCTAGGAAAAAAATCTGCTGTGTCATTGAAAATCCTAAATTACAGTCAACCAAATTTATAACATATAGGTACTGGTGACTCGATACTACTTTTTTTATGGTTATTATGCTGGTATCCAGTTTATATATCATAATATTATGTTAAGAGCTAGAGGTCTCCGGTTCGATTCCCAGCCGGAGGGATCTTTTGTGATAAATTTGAATATTTGCTCTAGGTAGGTCTGGATGCCTGCCTAGGACTACTTGGGTATGTCCTTAAACTGCAACCAGACCCACCGGAGGAAGGGCAGCAGCGTCCTCTTGGTTAACGGTGGAGAGCATTCTGCGATCCCCAAGCCGGCCTGTCAAGCGTGGGGATTATGGCAACACCCCTCTATTAAGGGGGAGGCCTTCGTCCAGCAGTGGACGTTTTATGGCTGACGTAGAGGTCTGGAAGCTAGTTGTATGTGTTTCATGCCACCCACGATAGAGAGAGGAAGAAGAAGGCAGTGGGGAGATATAAGTTTATTCCATAACCTAAAAAATAATCTGGTTTGAATTATACTCGTAACTTACATCAACGCGGCAAGCACTTCGCTGTCATCGTTTTTAATTATCTTTCCCATACTCGTACTTAAATATTCAAAAGCATACGAGTAACATCGAAATGTTTGTGCATTCAGGTTACATGATTAGTCACGAATGGGCTGACAACAACTACATGTTCCATATTAACCCGCTGTTGAACATTATTCCTGAGAGGGACGAGATTGAGCCTCACGCGCCGCTGAGAGCGAGTTGGAGGGACGATCTTCAACTGTTATCTGATTATTTGGACTTCAAGGTAAAAATTCTAACAAATAAAATTATCAAAGTTGGAATAGCCACACAAAAAACCACTGACAAGTAAGTCCTACCAGGTTTGTAGAGTTTCTTCTTTTTTGCAACACCGCGCTATACTTGCAATTTTATTTCCCAATAATAAACTAACATTCATCATCATCCCGGAGACGTCCACTGCTGAACGAAGGCCTCTCCCGCTTAGACCGCCACACTATACGACAACCTGCCATTTGCATCCACCGGTTGCCCACAACTTTTACAATAAGTAAGTAAGTTCGTATAGGTTGAGTGGCCAGCCCTAGTGTCAGAGTTAATGTGCCGCCCGAAGACCTCTGACATGGCTGACGGTTGTTGTAGAAACTAGAACAAACAACCGGGACCAACAATTTAACGTGTCATCCGACCCACGGTAGCGCTCAGAAATAAATTGCCACTCACGGTCACCCATCCGAAGACTGACCGGACCGTCCGTTGCTTAACATCGGTGATCGTTTAGAATCACCTAAACAAGCTACGCCACGAGCGCTACAATGTCTTTACAACTTTACGACTTTTACAATGTCGTCGGTCCACCTAGTGGGATGCCTTATTAGATTGATGGTGTTGTGTACAGTACTGTATGCCTTACAAACTTCATCGGTCTTTTTTTTGTATCGTCTGTGATGTTTGTTGTCGTTCTGTATCCGCTTCCTCGTATGGTTGCATCTTTTGTTTTTACTACTAAGATTGTATTCCAAATTAATTATCCAAGTAATCTTAATTAATATAATAAATCAGTGCCTATATTGTAATAATAATTCTTCGTATGTATTATGAAAATACACCATGAAGCATTCGCCTCCTGTATTGTCTTTTCGTCTGCTGTCCATCATTGTGAAGCTAACCTTATAACGTGAAACCACTACGCTTCTAGCTCAAAGAGCTGAACTCTGCTTTATAAGGCCTTCCTACGCTGCGTCTTCCAGTTCGCGGTCGCCACTCAAGAACCTTTCTTCCGCATCGTTTGTCAGTTCTAACGTAGTGTTAAATTCTCTTTGGTCAGTTCTTCGAGCTGTTTAGTTTGGGCAGGCCATACCTGCCCAAACTAAACATTACGCTAAAGAAAACATCGCAAATAAAACAAAAACAAACTGTAGGTATAATTAATATTAGTTGATATGTTGGTAAGACAGCTAGCACTTGTGTGAACACTCTGCTCTCGCTAATCCATTGCCGAGTATCTAGCTAACATCGTGGTCTGGCAACACATTTGAGTGAGATTTACCTGCTTTAAATTCTGGTTCAGGTTAGGTACGTTACCTACCTATCTTCAACAACACGACCAATTGTGGTCATGTTCAACTATTCAAGTGTTGTAATTGGCGTTCGAAGCCAGTATAAAGGTACTTAGATAGGTACAAACTAGGATTAAGTAGGGTTAGCTACACCTGTCTGTGGAATTTTCTAATGTGATAAGGCTAATGATAGAATATATTGGAAGTAGTTATTAGGGTCTCGAACAAAATCCATATATTTAAAGGCTCTGTCCTGACTGATTCAACGACTGACTGACACAACGCACAGCCCAAACCGCTGGTCGTACAGACTTGAAATTTGGAGGGTGTATTCGTCTCGATGCGGAGGGGTGTTGGGGTGTGGTTATTATTAGAAAGGATATTTTCGAAATACGACGCCGAAAAAAAAAGGGTAAAGGGGTTTTGGGAGTTTGTATGAAAGTCCTTTGTTTTTGGACTTTTAGTTACGAAAATTTGGATTTGTATAGAGTCGGTAGAGTCGTTCGAGTCGTTCGAGTCGGTAGAGTCGATATAGAGTCGGTAGAGTTGGTAGAGGGGAGTTGGTAGAGTCGGTAGAGTCGAGAGAGTTAGGGGGGGGGGGGGGCGTAAAAAATTGCTCGGGATGATTTAAAGTGGTGAATTTTGGGAGCGGAATTATATTCTACTTTTTCGTACTTTTTATTAAATCTAAGCATATCCTGTAAGTACCTATACCGAGAAGCAATATCAATATCATATCAGCAACGGCACCAACAAATATACAGAATTCGCTAACAAATAAGCACTATTATTGTACCTATTGCTGTTCAAACAACCGTTTGATGAGGCCGCTTCCGCTCATAAATGAAATTCTAGTTAGGGATTATGTAGGTACACAGAAAATGAAACCATATCGGGAACTCATTTGTGGTAGCTGCCTTTATTTGAATTATTGATGCTCAAGTATGAACTCTGTGGTTTTATCTACGCATTTTCCAGTTCTCTCTCATTATCAATAGCTTTTAGTGTAAATTATTTTCTTCCTTAATCTCATCGCGATCAGATCAGACGTTTTACATATATACGAGCATGGCGGGAAGATATAATAGAGCTATTTTATTTATAATGACTAGTTGCGTCTTGCTATTTTATTTGCAGTTTTCCAGGTTTTTCCGCAAATTTCACAAATAAACAATAATACAATACATTTTTGTTTTATTTATACGGGAATACTCACGTTTAATTAAATCGGATACTCCGACTGTAGTTTCGATCACATCCGGTGACCTTATTCAAAGAGTGAAAACAGAGCCCGACGCGCGTGCAGCTGCGTCCTGCTTAGCACGGGAAAACCACGTCAGTTTTCATAATAATAATACAATACATAATTATATTCTTGAAAAATAATGATATTTCTTGAAAAACTTCCCTAAGATTGGATATGTGTGTTGACCGTGAAAATATCATAAAAACATAATAATTATACTACGCCTACACTATGCCTGTACGAGTAGACAAAAAACAGTTTTTTTAAATAATAATAAAAAATGGCTAATATTTCACGTAACACTATTTAGCCCCAAACTAAGCAAAGCTTGTACTATGAGAACCACATATCTGATGGAATACTCAACGCTTTTATTTTGTAAATACAATGCTTTTAGCACATATAACCAACACTTAGACACATAATAAAAATCTTTGTTCTTTACGTAATATTTGTCCGGGGTGGGAATGGAGCCCACGTTCTATAGCTCTCAAAGCAGATAATACACTACCAACTGAGATAAAGGACAGTCAAAGGCACATCCGTCCGTATAACATGTATTTATAATATTGGTGTGAAATGGAAATGTGACAGTTGTGCTGAGACAGATCTGTTTTGCTTGGTCCAGAAGCCACAGATTTGCCAAATCCCATAAACGTTCAGCTTTTAGCATCTCGCATGTGCGGGCTTTGCCAGCCGTGTAATATCAAGCAAACATCAGTAGCTTAGTCATTGGACCTTGTTGGCGTATAGCATTCCAGTTTCCTCTTTACGACTTAATCTCACGCCCTAATAAGCTTTTCCGTGTGTTTTGCGACGTTTAGGCCTATAAATAGAAACGCGCGACAGCTTTGTGGATTAGGTTTCCAGGTATCTTAGAGTTATTCTTTTTAACATGATTGGATACAAAGTACCTAGCTAACTAATACCAGTCCCTGTATTATTTAGTAGGTATAGTAATAAAAGCCCTGTAAAGTATCTAGTCTCTATGGTTTATTAAGTCTGATACTCCAACTATAGTTTCGATCACATCCGGTGACCTTTTTCAAGGAGAACAGAGCACGACACGCGTGCGGCCGCGTCCTGCTTCGCACTGCGCTGCGAGCGCAGGGGTGGGAACGGGTAGAAATAATACAAAAATGTGACAAAACCACGTCAATTTTCATACCGGCGAAGTACAATGGCGCATTCTTCTCGCCGGGTTTCTGGCCTAAGGGGCTGGTTTATCAGACGCTACTGGGAAGCGAAACAGCCAGGAAAATGCTAGCCAAAATTGTGTTAGTTTAGATAATTTTATATGTATGTTAGTCTGTAAGGTATCTATTATATGGGACTGTTTTTTTTAAAATAATTCCTTTTTTGAAATAAAGGTTTTTTTTTTTTTTAAGTGTCTAAAGCGATATCTGCTACTGCGGATTGCAAAATTGCTATTATTATAACATTTACTTCGTTTTAAGAAATCTAATACTTGGTCTTTTAAAAATGCAGTTGAATTTTCAAAATACTTTCATTTAAAACCTTATTTACTACGCTCACTGGTGCTTTTTGCTATTTTCAGAGCACACGAACGTCGGAAGGCGGTCGGTACGTCACGGAAAGTGGCGCCCTAACAGGGACCATTCGTGACTACTTACAAGCTGTACTCTTACTGCGTCCCCACGACGCCTTACACTTCACGAGACATTACTTCGCAGCTGCTCTATCTGCTCTCGACCTGCCTCATGACGAGTACTTTGATCCAACGCAGAAACATGTCCGATACTATTTCTTCGAGGAATGATCCGTTTTAATTTGTATTTGTTTTCTAGACTTTTATTTCTAATGCTTACTTTAAATTTTTTGAGCTGCGGTTCCGTTGCATTTGAATGAAAAGAAATTTAGTTTTTGAAAATATACTGCACGACACTTATTCGGATATCTTCCGATGCTGACCTCGACCTCACTGCGATGTTAGTCGCGCGTACGAATATACACTATAGTCACCGCGTTACCAACTGAGTCGTGCGGCCATAAATCATGGCCGCACGACCCACAAGTGCAAGCAAGACCCACAAGTGCGACCACAACCAAGACCCGCAAGTGCGAGCGAGATAGACATAGCGAATTGATTTATGGCCGCATGACTCAGTTGGTAACGCGGTGACTATAGGTTCAATAGAACACCACACAGCGACGCTGATCTCGAACGGCGTGTATGGTCGTACGCGCGACCGACGGACAATAACCGGCGGCTGATACGCTGACCAGCGTATGAGGAATTCGGGTATTACTCGTGCTGTTTCCCGCGTGTGTTTTAAAAACTATTTTGGTTTGGAATTTTCTATGATAATAAAATTATGACGCGTGATGAATGAAATTACTCAATGTTTTTTTTAAATACCAAAGTGGCATATGGCACCTACTGTGGGCCTAATATTAATTGTAATAAATGTATCTATGTTTTAATGGAAGATAAGGTACTCTAAAGATGATTATATCCAAGCATTCATTTTGGATACAGGCATCGCATGTGCGGTTGCAGCATGACATTATTTATATTTAGTGCGGTAGTTAACTTGCCTATTGTCATAGTCTATAGTAATCTTCTATCTATACATGGTACTAAGTACTCAACTATTAAGACTAGGCATTTATTAATGCACTGTAAGCAATTTGTCTTGCTTTAAAAGCTAGTAATGTGCCTTTCGTATATACATAAAAGTATGGCAACTGATGTACGACATGTCATGTATACTTACGTCTTCAGTATATCCTCCCAAAGGATTTGCGAATGTGACGCAATATTCCTTAAAACAAAATGACAAAACTGCGTCCTAGAAGGCGGTCTGACTCGTAAGGAATTTTAATTTTTTGTTCCTTTTGTACAAAGGAATTTATTATTAAGTTCCAGCATCACGGGCATACGATATTATGGAAAGGGACAAACCCAATTCCTGCGTACCTTCGACGAAGAATTTTGATAAATATGGTGCTATTTCCTTTTCAATTACCTGTCGTGAGGAGATGATATGACACCCATTATTTTATATTCAAGATGAGCTCGGGTCCCATTATCATCTATTTCACGTCAATGTTATTACTCGTAACGTACGCTTTTCGTATACTTAGGCGGTGAAATTACATTTACCTAACACCCGACCGATGATGGCACGGTAGCAGAACAGAGGTAGGACATAATATAATATTATTGGAGGTTGGTAGATAAGGTGCGTATGCGTAGCGCTAGTTTATGCGATGCATGTGGGAATGCTTATTCTACATATGCTAAAAAGTAACATAGGGCTGTGAATGGCATTGATATAACCACTGCTAACTAATAATAGACAACAAAATTAATTCGAAGGTACAAGACTTGACTTTGTCGTCTTACAGAAAACCACATTAAGTACCCAACCAAAAGTTTATACTGCATCAATCTTTAATATTCCACTGCTGAGCATTATGATAGACTTACGTTCAAAGGGCGACTAGGCGAGATATTTCACCAGGCTATTTGCAATTCAAATGCAGTTTTCGGTGAATGAAAGGGCCAGCCTGGCAGACTGGTCCTTTCATTCACTGAAAACTCAAGTCATGAGTTTTTCTTTATTCTTAGGTAAGTGAAGTTTACAGAACTAATTGATGCATCCTCGCGATGGAATTCGCCTCCAACTGTTGTGAGGCGCGATCGCCCAATGGCTGTATCCAAACACAAATAAGCCTAGTAAAATTTGGAACACCTTGTAACAATATAAATTATAATATATAATACACTTACTAAAGCATTGTTTTTCTCAGAACTGCTAGCTCAGATTTAGATGCTCCTGCGCACAGGGATATTGTATACTAAGGGCCGCTTGCATAACGTATGGTCTTTAATTACATTTAACTAAACACGTTTAGCTGCCTAAACACATTTTGCCTAAATGCATTTAGCGATGCCTTGCGTAAGGCGCTTTCCGATGCTATTTAACTAATCGTTTTTAGCGCGTCCCACAAAATGTCCACATGCGGTCCGTTCGACGCATTGAATGTTTTTTCCGTCAAACCATCGTCAAGCACAGTCAAGCACTCACATTTTTGATTTGTTTACGTAGAACAGAATACATTTTAATAGTAAACTTCAAATAATGCCATGTGCTGACTGCTTTGTTGTTTTTTTGTTTTCGTTAAGTTACCGTGAAGCCTTTGTTCCATGAACTCAATGCTTTGTTCACTGGTATAGTAGTAAATTATTATAGGAATATTGAATAAAAAGTGCATGGTATTTTATTTAAATATGAGTAGGTATATAATATAATTATATAGTACCTACCTAAATACATGACGTCTATTTTTAGTAGCAAAATCACCTGTGGTATATGAAATATGAAATTTATCTTCAAAAAAGTCGTCAAATAATTTGACCTCGGAAATAGTTGCCTTGGTGCAATGGTCTGGCTAAAAACATCTCTCACATCTCTTCATCAACTGAGAAATCCCACATATCCATTGTAGAATTTGTAGATGGTTTATACCTATAGGTAATATTTTTTAACAAAACATTGCAACTGCACCGATACAGCACATCACAAATGATGTTTCTTTATTATTTACACGAAAATACAATATAACCAAGAACAGCTGACCATTCAATATGGCGCTAAACACATTTAAATTTCACTAAACGGTCATTCCGGAGTGTTTAATTTTGACAGTTCGCTAAACATGTTTAAGGGTTTATTTTTTGTTGTGCAAGATGTCATTCAGACAGATTCATCAGATTAGTCACCTAAATGCATTTAAGTGGTCGGCTAAACGCATTTAAGGACTGTTACGCAAGCGGCCCCTAGACAAATATATTATTTACAAGCCCCACGGTGTCACCCGCATGATGATAAAAAAAGGCGATTATGATAAAAAATTATACATGTTAATCCGGGAAATAAGTTGCCTCTATTCTGAGTTTCATTCAAACTCGTTCAGCCGTTTTGGCGCGAAGAGGTAACAAAATTTGTAATATTAGTGTGATTACCTACTTGTAACAGTAAAATATCTGGTTATTAGCGAAACACCTACCTATACCTACCCTCTAGTAGCACTGGGTAGGTTTCATGTTTCCCAAAGTTGCTTTACGTAAATAAAAAGTGAGAATGAGTATGTTGCCGGTAACTCTTATTAAATGTAATTTTTTTTTCGATATGGTCGCCTTTTAGCGTAATACACATGGAATATCTTTTTTCTAAGCTTAAAATTCGTATCTTAAAAAACTCTTCACCCTGAGTATCTAAAACTCCTGTACTGCACCGACTACTGCTTAATCATTTTCGAACCTCTGTCCTTTCAGATACTCATCCTTAACCTCTTCAACCTCGGAAATAGATAGAAATCACTAAGGGCAAGGTCGGGTGAATATGGAGGATGCTCAAGTATTTCGAAGCCAGCATCACGAATTGCAGCCATAGCAACGGCGGACTTGTGAGCTGGGGCATTATCTTGATGGAAAAAAACAAGTCATAGATTGTAATTTTGTTTCAGGATCGTAATGGTGAAGCCATGTTTCATCCATTGTTATGAATCGAGACAAAAAACGATCAGGATCTTGTTGTAACATTTCCAATGAAGCTCGAGAAATGTTCAGCCTGGTTTGTTTTTGTGCATCGGTAAGCATTCTGGGGACCCAGCGCGCGGATACTTTTTTTATCCCCAACCGTTTGTGTAAAATGCTACCAGTCAAAATCTTTGTTTCATCGGCTATAAAACGTATCGTGACACAACGATCTGCTGAAACAATGTTCTCGACTTTTTTTTTACCATTTCTTCGATCACTACCGTTATGGGGCGGCCTGGGCGAGGGTCATTTTTGGTGGATGTTCTTCCCCGTTTAAATTCGGCACACCAACGACCAACTGTAGAATAAAGTGGTGCATTTGCTCCTAAAGTATCCTGCAAGTCTTGATTAGTTCATTCCGTAGTGAACATTTTCTAGCACAGATACTTTATAACCACGCGCAATAAAAATAAAAACATTTTCGACAACACGCTAGAACAGACTGCAAACAAAAGACTTATTTTTTTTTTAAAGTTATTCAAATTCATTCAAATTATTTCCTTTTTTTAAATCTTATCAATATTCCAGCTTTACCAGCCAGTATTTACTTTTTTCGGTTCCAAAGAGTTTGTACCTCATTCTCACTTTATAATGAACGCCCCTCGTAGGCTTCTTGTTTGGTAAAACATAATTTGATCTAGATTAACATGATAAATGTATTTCTACAGGTATTTTGTTTGAAAGTCTTCATAAACAACGCTGTTAAGTACTCTAGTTTATTGACAGGCCTGTGTAATGAATTCAAATTTTGCTTACAATGTTATTGTTAAAGCTCCATCAGGCTAAGTCGGATGAGCGTTAGAAGTTTAAATTAACTTGTTAGGATGGCTCTTGGGTCCTCTCACCACCCTGCACCCCTGAATACAAATTGACAGCCCTAAATTGAACGTGTGCGATGAATTTGGCTTCAGAGGCACTTTGTGTATCAGTTGGGCTTTGCTCCAAGCAATACATAGGAATATCATTACACAAATACCTACTTTGCTGGAGGAGTCAATTTTAATTAATTATGGAACCTCTTGAGCATGCTCATAATAATATGGTCAACAGTCGATCGGACGTCCCAGACAAAGCTGGAGAAGTAAAATTGGGAAGTATACCTGTGCAAACTCTTAAGTTGGCTAGAAATGACTTACAGTGCCACTGATTAATTGCCTTAACTGATCAGCCAAGCGGAGCCCGCCTGAACCTGTGGAAGAAAACATACGCCTCGCCCCTTACTCGCCAGAACCTATGGGAGAACTCCCAGTAGGCCGTGACCTCCCGTGGCCCACGTGGAAGTCGTTAAATCGATTCCAGATCCAAATAGGCCGCTGCAAGAGTAACTTGGTCAAGTGGATATACTTGGACGCCGAGAGAGCACAGTGTAACTTCGGAGCCCCTGTGCAGACCATGTCGCACCTAATGTCATGTGGTGCCCGAGTTCCTGCACCTTAGATTACCTGAGGCCACAGAAGGCCACTCCTCGCGGGATGGTAGTGGCTAAATACTGGGAGAAAATAGTCCCCTTTTTAATGTTAAATTAATTCATAATTATAATTAATTATAATTATATTTAATATAATTATAATAATAATAAATAATTATTATTATTTATAATAATAATAATTATTGAAACGACTCTACGAAGAAGGAAGAAGTGCCACTGCGGGTGAGGTTACTTGCGTGAGGTTACAGCGTGGGTTACTGCGTCAGCACAGCGACAATGATAAGATGAATGGAAGGGAAATAAGCGCACGGATTTTGAAGACTATAATGTTGAGCGCCGGCTCTCCACTCGCTTGAGTCATACGAGGGCTACACTAAAAGTATCGGGAATGGAATATTTCCACTGTTTCTGTGATATTAAAATCTTTTTAATTGAAAACTCCTTGGTTTTAAAAATCGAATACCATTTATTTATTTAATAAAATATTCTCGGTCTTGTCACAAGATTTTGTCAAACTTGTTTAGTCGTTGAGAAAATGGAATTGACTCGAGAAAATTCAAGAGCGATGATTTATTATGACTTTCGAAGTGGTTTAACACAAAAACAGTGTGTTGACCGGATGATTTCTGCATTTGCTGATAAAGCCCCATCCAAAACCACAATTTATCGCTGGTTTGCTGAATTTCAACGTGGACGTGTCAAGCTCAATGATGATCCCCGTCAAGGTCGTCCAAAAACTGCAGTCACCCAAGAAAACGTTGATGCTGTGCGTAAGCTGATTGAGGAAGATCGACATGTGACATACCGCGAAATTCAGGCAATTTTAGACATTGGCATGAGTCAAATACAAATAATCTTGCATGAAAAATTAGGTGTAAAAAAGTTGTTTTCCCGATGGATACCGCATTCGCTCTGTGAAGAGCAAAAAGCGGCTCGCGTTACTTGGTGCGTCAGAACTCTCGAAAGATTCCACGCAGGATCCTCAAATGCTGTATACAACATCGTATCAGGTGACGAATCCTGGATATACGCGTACGAACCCGAAACAAAAAACCAGTCACGAGTTTGGGTGTTCTAAAATGAGTTAAAGCCAACAAAAATTGTTCGTTCACGGAGTGTTGCAAAAAAAATGGTGGCCACGTTTGTCTCCAAAACCGGCCATGTTACGACTATTCCTCTTGAGGGACAAAGAACGGTTAATGCAGAATGGTATGCTAGCATTTGTTTGCCACAGGTCGTTTCTGAACTCCGTAAAGAGAACTGCAACCGCCGCATCATCCTCCATCACGACAATGCGAGTTCTCACACCGCGCACAGAACAAAAGAGTTTTTAGAGCAAGAAAACATAGAATTATTGGACCATCCGCCGTACAGCCCCGACCTAAGCCCTAATGATTTCTATACTTTCCCTAAAATAAAGAATAAATTGCGTGGACAGAGATTTTCATCACCTGAAGAAGCTGTGGACGCCTACAAAACGGCCATTTTGGAGACCCCAACTTCCGAATGGAATGGTTGCTTCAATGATTGGTTCCATCGTATGGAAAAATGTGTCAAATTTCGCGGAGAATACTTCGAAAAGCAATAAATATATTTTTAAATAGTAATGTTGTGTCACTTCCTTGATTCCCGAAATTTTCAGTGCCGCCCTCGTACTCTGCCTTTGCGACATGCCAGCCGTACGATACGACAATACAAACTTCTAAGACATGTAAATGTGTTCTGTTTATGTCATGCAGTAATTAGATTCGCTATCTCTATTTTCCGGTAAATGTAATATGCATACTTTTAGCTAAATAGGTATGCATGATTGTGTTGTCTTGTTAATTTTGATCGATTTGCAAGCGCTGGGCCCGTCCATTCCATTATCACCGTCGCTGCGTCAGCATAAGATACACATTCCTAGTAAGTTCATTTATATAATATAAGGCAAAACAGAACGTCAAAATATGTACTAGGTTCTTTTTAGTTATTCAAATTTATATAGTGTAGAATATTACTTATCATAAGTCTAGGGCATCGCTGCACCGGCACTCATTACTTTGAGACATTCGATGGTGATTTTTATTAGCCCTGTAATTTTGCTAGCTATAGCACTCTTCAAAGCGGAACAATGACATGTTTAATAACTGTATGAAGAGATTTAACATCTAATATCTTAGGGTGACGAGCGCAGTACAGTGCAGCACAGATTGTGTTCGCAAGTTCACAATTCTGGCACTGCTACTATTACTGGCAGGCGTGACGCTTAACACCAGGTGAACTGAATGTATAAAAGAAAACACACATTCTAAAAATCTATTCCCTACTAAATGACGAACCTTTCCAACAGAACTTCAAGCTTACATAAATTGGGAGACTGAGTTCTTTGAGCTAAGTGCTCTGGTAGAGAAGAGAGTACAGGTACTATGGGTAGTGTATCCGGTACATCCGTCATAATCAGCTTAAAGCGTTGCGGCGCGCGCGGAGCGTACCAGGTGACGGTAAGCTTCTTTAGGCACGTTAGTGCTCTACCTACAGTTGTTAGTAGGTGTATTTGAGGTGTATATTAAAGCTCAATGTTACATCGTAGGTATATTTTCCATTGTCTGGTGCACTACATTCAAATAATAGATTTGAGTTCCACCTGATAAGAGGCATAGTAAGTAGTCACCAAATCCGGCGCATTTACAAATTTTTGTCTTCCTTTATAGATTTGATCAAATCATTCTTTGTGAAGCGATTCGTTGGAAAAAAACGGATATAAGCCATTATACGGCTGACAGGACGTACGGGGTAGTAACGATTAATTAAATCGTATCGATCTATTCCACGTAGACGTACCTATTGTGGTCGATTCTGACGGTTTTAGTTGACAGTACTAAAATAATTAAAATATTGCTGTCACTTTTTTACTAGGCATGTTAGCTAAGAACAGCAATACTTTAGTTAGTTTAGTTCTGTCAATTTAAACCTTCAGAATTGACCACATTATATCTTTAAAACGGTAGATTTAGATTTAGGTGGAATGTAGATAGAAAGATAGATCAACTTTTTATGGCTCAAACCAAAAAAAAAACCAGCTAGATAGATTAACTCTTTATTGCTCACTCCAAAGATACATACATACAAAGGAATAAATAAATTAAATACTAGTGCACAAATGGCGGCCTTATGGCTAAAAGCGATCTCTTCCAGGCAACAAATAAATAATTACTTAATGTACCTATAAACTTTTATCTAGGGGAAACAGTCGCCCGTCTTAATTTAAAAATAGCTTAAATCTCTTTTTTACGTGCCTACCTAAAATAAAATCTGAGACATAGGGCAATATATAACTGTTTTTTTTTAATTTTCACTATTGTCTCAACGTTAACACAAATTTCAGTTCTCCGTATGAAACACTGAACGGGTCACTTCGATATCAGGTTTCAACCTACTTTTTATAATTTTATCTCCGCAATTGAGACGCTAAATCTCTGAGCTGCATCTTTGAAGCATCGATGATTTTATCTCATCGTGCCTGACCCAGATCTGCGATCTCCACTCTTGTAATAGTCTGTGAGAACTATCCAGTGCTGCGGGTAAACTTTTCATTTGGCGAAGAACCGTCTGTACTGTTAAACGGAGTAATGGTATTAAAATTGAATTTCTTGCTTTAAAGTTTGCAATATAAGTAGTTTATTATATTCGTAAAATTCCAGTTGACTGAAATCAAATAAATTTAAGATAGGCAGACATATACCAACACATACATACACAAACATGTATTTAACTACCCACAGAACTCTATACAGACATATATATTTAAATAAATATGTTTTTTTTCACACCAGAAATGAAGTAGGTAAGTATAAAGCGTTTAAAAGTAAAACAACCAGCGCCTTTATCGTTAAAAGCGACCATTTCCAGGCAATCATAGGATAACTTTATCTAACCTTGAAAAATAAGTCTCCTTCTATTAGGAAAATTAAGAAAAGAACAGGATTAAGTAAGGAAAATTAGGACTCTGAAAGATAGTACTACCGAATTCAAATTTTCTTGAAGGTAAGTATGTATTTGTATCTACGTCAGCAAAGGTCACTAATTTGATTTCAGCAGCAACAATTGTGTGTGGAACGCTAATATTTGTAGTTAAATGTTTGCAGTCAGGGTCATCCCGAGCCTAGGATTGTTTGCATTATACTAGGAGTACAACATCCAACTAACTGTATTGGGCAGAAGCAGATAGATGGGGTACATACGCTGTGATGTGTATCTCATAATATGTAGCCGTAGTAACAGGTCACAAGTTACCAACGTTGTGCAAACATTGCCATACGTTTAAAAGCATTACAATGCACCTTACCTATTATTGAACAGTGGGTACAGCACACAACACTGTCTAGAAATAATTTACGCAAAGCAATTTTAACACGGGAGCTTACATTTTGACACGTTCCCTGCTCCCGGCGTGGCTGCCAACCGGGAAAGTTGGTTGGATGTAATAAAAAGTTAATGCATAGCGCGGGTCGGGGCTGGATTGCGCATTACTGCTACATTATAAACAAGGCTGGCTGTGACACCCCTCCTTTATGACCCCTCTCGGTGGCCGCATGCATAATTAAATCTCTGCGGTCAAATTAGCAATTTCGGCCTCCAAACAATGGGGCATAGTTCAGTCCTTCTTTATTGTCGAAACAGTCCGACCATTACCGGGCTCAATTAGCGAAAGTCCTCAAACCGTTCTGTTTTATTATGTCTTTGTAATAGAACTTCCTTTTATAGAGTCTTGTTGCTATAAAGCCCTCTTTTAATAATGAATGGAATACGCAGAAGTTTGCTTTAATCCGTCGCCGTTGCTGCAAAGTCCCCGGTCTCAGGGACTCTAGAGTTCGCGTGATTAACGGATCTGCATACAGTGGTAGTGCTTTCGCAGACAGCTAGAACTTCTTTGTTGTCTGCTCGGATCAGAATATTCAGCTGTTAGCTTGATATAAGTTATGGTTGTGCTGCAAAGCAGCATGCATCTGGGTGTTTAAAAAGGTGCCCAGTGCCCACATTTCACTTTTACTGCTATCTACTTTTTAACTACTTATGGTAGGTATTTAATCAATTAACATTACTTAAATGTTTCATTATTATTATTATCGTACTGGTGAATGCAAGTGCTAACGTTGTAACTGCTTGCAATTTCCCACCACTTTATAAAATAAGTAAATTAATGTTGTTTTAAAATCTGACTCATTCAACCCTACCTAGTATAATTTATTTAGCTATCAAGTAAAAATCATTTAATCATTTTTGATAATGATAACATAATATCTTACATTCGTGTCAATCTTGGATTTAGCTCGCTTTCGTGCTAGTCTATTAAATTAGTACCTCCACAGCTTGGAAGATCTAGGCCGGGTAACTCATCAAAGCTACACAGAGTGTTTCAAGAGAACTACTTAATTTTTTATATCCCTGTCATTCTTATTTGACACAGTCGCATGCACGATGTTCACTTTCAACTCCAATTTAAACTAAAGAACGAATAACAAAAGTGCACACATTAGATATTTTTTTCTTACTGATTTAAGGCTTGTATTTTCCAAATTTGCCCCTCGCAAAATCAAATTTATTTAGTCAAATTACTATATTTAAAGCCCAAAAATACAAAATGTTACAGAAGAACATCCGACTTAGTAACTTTTGTGGTTGAAACCACGATTGATTATACTTTCCTCGATAGAAAAAAATACCGAAACAGTGTCTATTTTTAAACCATTTTCAGTTTTATGTCCTAATTACAGCAAATAGTCACATAAAAAAAATATCTATTATAAGTTAATAGTATTTTAGAGAGCATTCTGTGGTTCAAAAGTTATTAATTTCTATACTTTTTAAGTAATCTGAGAAAATCTTCAAAAATCGACGCACGAATCTGCGTAACCACCATATTTTTGCTCCGCTAAATGTGACTTGGTACAGATTTAGACTAAAGATTGATCTCATAAAAAAATGTGCTTGAAACATGGAATACCCGGCTTTAATTAAATACACATCATTGTACAAAGCATTAGGACTTACGTACTAAAGTAGGACTATACTAAGTACATACCCTGTAAGGGCATCGCATTATTATTACACAATCATCATCATCATCAGCCCGGAGACGTCCACTGCTGAACG
The DNA here is from genome assembly GCA_905404285.2 of Erannis defoliaria. Taxonomy (NCBI): domain Eukaryota; kingdom Metazoa; phylum Arthropoda; class Insecta; order Lepidoptera; family Geometridae; genus Erannis; species Erannis defoliaria. The sequence goes on along the minus strand of FR990073.1, from coordinate 9,492,694 downwards.
AAGGCCTCCCCCTTATACCGCCACACTGTAGGACAACCTGCCATTTGCATCCACCGGTTGCCCGCGACTTTTACAATGTCGTCGGTCCACCCAGTGGGAGGCCTTCCTACGCTGCGTCTTCCGGCCACAATCATACATATTTATAAATATTTAGTATCTTAGTTGTGAAAGAGTTAGCACAAAATGCCTTAAGTATTAATAACCTAACATCTTATTTATATTTGCACCATAACATCAGAGCAAATTCCCCTGATTCCCCAGTGATGGGATCTGATGATATCATTAATTTAGATTCGGTGCGTTCGGTGTGCACGCCGCCGCGAGCAGCCTCTGATAACGTCATTTGCAATCTAAAGCGAAATGTGGAACTCAAATACGGGTGCAATAAGGTAACAGTGGCTAACTATCTGCGTGAAATGTTCTACTGATGGTCCAGACAAAAAGTTACCTACTAAAATTTGTACTTAATTGGAATTTGCTAAAATCTGAGCTAAAGTAGAGCTGAGCTGAAATTTAAATGTAGAGAGACTGTGGCAGTCTGTTACTGCAATGAGAGTTTTTTTGTACCTACTTAATCAGTGTTTAATGAAATCAATTTGGTATATTTTTGTGGTATGAAGTAATAAGACACTTTCTTGATGGTAAGAGGTAATGTCTGCTTATGATGTATAGTATTATTTATGTGATACTGACCCCTGGCCCCTGGCAGGACCACTTTCATTTTACTAGTAAAATAATAATAAAATAGTAATAATTACATAATAAAAATGTATAAAATATTTTATGTGCGCGTCGCAGTGGTACCAAGAACTGAGAGTAACAAAACAAAATTCGAGGCACTGTTGCATTGGTTCTCATTACTTTGATTGCGATAAAACTCTAAGTTAAAAAAGTAATGTTTTCTTGGCGGCAGAATATCTGATACTGTGATTGTGTATAGCAATATACCTAAACAATTTGGAGACCTATCATGTAGCCGTTTTGGGGACCTTTATCACAGATCATAATTACAGCCTGTTGATGGCACGTGAACATAATTTCTCCTAATAACACGACTCACCGTTGCGGGCAGGGGGAGAGGTAACGTGCTATGCTTGCGATTGGCCAATCACTGGGATGACGCAATCTGAGTGATGAAATTCAATGAAATTCTGACGTTCTCGCAGTGGCTAGCAGTGGTTTTAAACTACTAATTTTCGTATAAGGGTAAGTCGGACGATCAGTCATCAACAAAAATCAAAAATGATTTATGCGTCATCTCTTAGCAGCACTAAATTGGACCATCCCGCATAAATATGTAGATATATCAAGTCATCATATTATAAACGGAACGTAAATTCATTAGTAGTCTCTAGCAGCCTCACTTGAGAGCTATTTCCATTCCAGGACAGATGTGTTTACCATCTTCGACCACACCGTTACTTGTACAGAGTGAACTGTGTATAACGATCAGGCCTGTCAAGAATGACAAAGGGGCATAATTTTTGAAGCAAACGATAAAAAACAATTGTCAACACAAATTGATCTTAAGGTCCATATATATAGGTACCACGCCCCGCTATCTCGCTATATGGCCCACTCGCTCTTCGAGGGTAGGCCTAACTCCAGCAGTGGAAAATTAAAGAGCCTGATCATGCTTATTATATCTTCAGTACTGGTCATTTCAAATAGAAAAAAAGTTTGGAATGGCTTTGTATTCTGATATCAAATTAATTTTGTCTTAAAAACATGACATTATTTTTACAAACTCAGTCTTTTGTTTATTGATTAGCGTTGTATTTTCATTACATTTGAAAATTTTTCGTCATAATGGATACTTTAAAAATTCGTGTAATTATGGAATATGAGTTCCGTCGTGGCACCAACGCGACATAAACGGCGCGTAACATCAAAAACGTTTACGGAGAGAACTGTACAAACGAACGCACAACCCGTTATTGGTTTTCCCGGTTCCGTTCTGGAAATTTTGACTTGAAAAATGAAGCTCGTGGTCGTCCGGAGACTTTGGTCAACAATGATGAATTAAAGGCGATTGTGGAAGCTGACAAAACTCAATCTACAGCTGAGCTAGCAGTAGCTTTTGATGTTAGCCAGCGCAACGTACGCATCGAGATCTGCCTCGCGCTGCTGCTACAGACAGTCTCCAAGCTGCAAGAGCTGGGGTTGGAAGCTCTCCCTCATCCGCCATACTCACCAGACCTTGCACCTACCGACAGCCTACATTGAAACGTGACAAACGTCACGGTGACGGGGACAAAAAGTAGTATTTTCTCTCACTTTGTTATCAAAGTTCGTGATCTTGTGATCTCGCTCGCTTTCACGAACACGTAGTGATGGCCCTGTCTAGAAAGGTATATGGTAAGGACAGTCATTTTTATAATATTAGATATTCGCGGGAAAACGCAAATGTCACTATTATATTTCTAGTTGATTTGTTGCATTCCTACGAGTAGTTTTGTTTCTATACTCTTCAGTTGCACCGTCGACGTAATAATCTCTGGTCCTAATAATAACATTTTCAATTATTTCAAACAAATCATAAATATTTACGGTTCCGTGATCGTAATACCAGTTCTCAATAAAGTGCGGTGTGTCGATAAGTGGTGCGGCAATACAGCCGCTGGGTGGCAAAGCAGGCGTGCGCGACACTGATAAAGGATTTAAGGGTGTTTTTCAATTTGTGACTCCACACTCCCACCAATATTATTATCTGAAATAGATTTGCGTCAGTAGCTACTGCAAAAGTTGGTACGATGGGAATCGGTTTTGGCGGATTGCCGGATGTGTGTTATTAGTGTACTTAGCGAGGTTTATGTAGCTATGATGAAGTATGAAATTTTGAAATGAAATAGTTTTTTAGTAAATCTGTTAAAAAATGTTTCACTTTACTTAATTTAATTTACTGGAATTTATTGGACTAGAATTTCAATCCATGAGAATAAACAGTTTATTTTGTCTGTGATGTGATGGAACATATACATGGGCACAGACTAGTACGTATCACCTAGACCTACAGCTGCAAATTCATCATTCATAGAATCTGATCCGAGCTCATCTAGAGCTCGGCCGGGTCCGGGAAATGAACCTGCTTTTAGATTTTGTTTGTTGTTAGTGTTCGCACAATATTCATAATATCTTTGAGTTTGATGAACTCTATTACAGTTTTTTCAACAGAGCAAAAACTACTGTTAAATAGGTTTTTTTTGCTCTTTAATTACTTGCTCGGATAATTGGCATATTAAACTATTGAATATGAAGATGAATAATTCTTCAATAATTAATTATAATTGTAAATCAACGAATCATGTTCCAAAATAGTAAAAAATAAAAATTTAATACTCAATGTGATAATAATTCCTCATTGAGTATTTACTACATTAAACGTTGGACCTGGGCTGGGTATGTCCTTAAACTGCAACCAGAGCCACCGGAGAACGGCCAGCAGCGTCCTCTTGGTTAACGGTAGTGAGCATTCTGCGATCCCCAAGGCTCCTGCCAAGCGTGGGGATTATGGCAACACCGCTCTATTGGGAGGCCTTCGTTTAGCAGTGGACCTCTTATGGCTGATGACGAAATACTCGTCAAACTATAGAGAAATCTATAGATTTTTAATGTTATTGAGCCATTTATATGGCTTCGAATCGAAGCAGTTTCACTACCACATTACGGTTCAAAGTATTATAAATTAAATTGACCGGATACTGGCAGTAGATAGTCGGAAGAATTAGATACTCTCTAGTATTCACACTCTCTATTACATTCGAATTTGCGCATAGTATAAACGAATTCGGTTTTATTTCGCAACCTTTTCAATGGTACAAGTCACGCACGAACGATATTTTTAGAAACCACATACCGTATAGCGTAGAAGTGTTCTTGATGATATATTATCCAAGTAGTAAAAATATTAGAGGGCTGAATAGTTGAATCGTACCTCACTCAGAAAACAGTTGGATCATGAATTCACTCAATTTATTATAGGCACAGTATGTGGAATGGAAATGCGGGAGGTAAGCTCATGGAAAGTTTGATAGATCGTGGAGCTCTATAAGAGAACTTTTTGATCACGGAGACTTTATGTAAGGCGTATAATTTTGTGTATTTATGAAACAACCCTATTTTGTTGTGTTTACATCATTTTGATATATTGAGTAAGTTTGAAAATATCAAATATTAAGGTACGCCCTACGGACATTTTGGCTTAGACTGCAAATATAACACACATGCACTTATATGAGAAAGTTTCACCACTAGTTCATGTATGAATCGAAAATGTCCTAAGGTTTTAACCAATATTATAGTAATTAATAAAATAAGTAGAATGTAATTATGTACGTCGGCACTTATCGGTTACTTATTGATCGATTATTGCAGGTACCTTAACTTACCTATTCAAAATATTTACCTAATAGATTATATAACACGGTCCGAAAATCGGGAAACGGGTTTTATCTTAACCCGAAGTTTTGTAAAACTTTGCTCTTATTTAAGGTAACTTACCTTCCAATACTTTGAGTAAACAGCAATTTTGAAAGTAAGTACCGTAGCATCTAATTAATTCCATTTCTTGACTTTTGCCATACTTTAAACCGAAAACAGTTTCTCATCAAGAAGTTTACATCAAAAATATATTCCGGGACCCTAGAATTAATTTAAACTTTGCATTTAATCTTGTTGGCTGACGAAAGTTTCACGGAGTGAGATAAAGTATTACCTAAAACAGCAGAGTTGTGAGCATTACCAAAGATAACACTGGACATACAGATTGATAGAAGGGCGAAAAAGATATCTTCAATAGCTATGTGAATTAAGTTTGTAACTAAGCGTATTTTGGTTGAAGAAACTTTAGTGTTGGCTCAAAGACGTTGTAACTAGGTAGACACGAGTACGTAACTTGTTTCGCAGTTGTGTCTGTGAATGCTTCATGGTAGTTTCTCTATATTAGTTAAGCTACGACTATAAATTGTTGTGAATAAACTGCATTTTAGATATTCTAGTTTCATATCTTCGATAAAGTACGAGTTAAGTAATCATTCATATTTTATAAGAATGTGTATTCTAGATCAATTGTCAGTAAGTATATTATTCTCACTGAGAAATAACTCTATTCACTTATTAATTTACAGTCTAATCAGAATCGTCGCGAAACGGGGAAAATATTATAACAGTAATTATTTACTACTTTACTTAAAATAGTTTTTAGGGCTATCTGCCTATCTTGATTAAGAACCTTTGTTCTAAGACATATGCTTGATTTTACGTTTAAAAATTGTTGTATGCAGAGACAAAAATAATGAGTACTGTAACGTTGTCATAGAAATTTTAAGTCGTTGTTGTGATTTCTTTCCACAGAGTTAAATTTGAGCAAGCTCTTGTAATGATACCAGTAGAATTCCCTATTCCAAGGTGTGATTGTAAGATAGAAGTGTGCATTTAATAAACAGCATTCATATGGAAGTTTCCCAATCTCAGCGTAATATTGGTTTCCACTCGGGTGTGCCACGGCAATAAAGCTAAACTCTGGAATATATGAGCGTTTTATACAATACACTCGCTGAGCAAACGCAATAACGTGTCTATGTACTTTTTCGCAATGCTCATGCTCAATGTGAATAAGGAACCTATTCAGATATACATATAAAGCAAAAAAAAGAAAGATATTCATCATCGACAGCCTGATAGCTCAGTTGGTAGCATGTCTGCCTTCAGAGCTGCAGGGCGTGGGTTCGATCCCCACCCAGGACAAAAATGTTTGTGACGTGCATCGATGTTTGTTCTGTGTCTGGGTGTAGTATGTATCATAAGTATGTATTTACGAAAAAATATGTATATAAGTATTCTATCAGCTATCTGGTTTCCATAATACAAGCTTTGCTTAGTATGGGGCTAGTTGGCGCTGTGTGTAATAATTGTCCGCCCAATATTTATTTATTTATTTATTTATTTATCAGCCGGAAGACGTCTACTGCTGTACGAAGGCTTCCCCCTTATTAGGCTTGGGGATCGCAGAATGCTTACCATCGTTAACTGAGAGGCCGCTGCTGCCCGTTGGTTCTGGATGCAGTTTTAGGACATACCCAGGTCCAATAAAATTGGTATTAATATGTCAAAAAGGACCTAGATATGTCCTTAAACTGCAACCAGACCCACTGGAGGACGGGCAGCAGCGTCCTCTTGGTTAACGGTGGTGACCATTCTGCGATCCCCAAGCCACTTGCCAAGCGTGGGAGTTATGGTAACACCCCTCTATAAAGGGGCCTCCCCCTTCGTCCAGCAGTGGACGTTTTATGGCTGACGACGATGTCAAAAAGTGGAATTTTACTGGTCAAAGGTTCTCTGTATCTGTTGCATGGAAAACAAAGAACTCTAAACGCGTTAAATAAAAACAAAAAAAAACCTGAAAAGAAACTCTACCAAAATATCGAGAATAACCTTAGGATAGGTATTAATACGTAAAAAAGTGGAATTTTACTGGTCAAGGGTTCTGTATCGGTTGCATGTAAAACAAATGACTTTAAACGCGCTAAATAAAAACCAAAAAAAAACCTGAAAATAAACTCTACCAAAATATCGAGGATAATCTTAGGATACGAGGTCTTAGAATCTTATAAATAAAAGTAAATTATTATCTGAATCCGTGCCGGATTTATGGTGGGCGCAGCTATCATTATAGATCTTGAACAAATTGGCTTTGAATATTGACCCACAGATGGACAGACAGACAGTTATATAGTTACCAATGCCTCAAAAAAGAGAATCATTTTTTTTATCACAGATACTGGTAGGAACCCTAAAATAATTTAAAAATAATAACGAACCTAGCATCAATCAAGTAGGGCCTTCGATTTTCTGTGCATTAACTTACAATTTTGTAAAAACCCTTAATAAGATTTAATAAGACACCTAAAGTGAAGTAGGTACCTGAAGCTTATATTATTTATTATATTATATATAGTACTTACTTAACGAGATTGGCACCCATAAAATTTTTGTTTTTGTGTACCTAATCGTAGCCTTGTTCACTTTGTTTTGATTGATGTATTAAAAAAATAGGGTTAGAAGATCTGACATTTCTAGTAACATTATATCTGTGAAGCTGTTTGTTTAGCGACTAATTAGACAAAGTTCGTAGAGTTGGGCGGATGCCTGTTCATTCCAGCGAACAGAGGTAAGGTTTCTATTTCTCCCATGAGAAAACAGAAACGGACTAGACGCCTTTGATTGTGAAGTTACTTATCTTTTAGGAATAAAATTTTTTCGGCGGATTTTTAAACCTGATTAATGATTATGTTATATAACAACAGGTTCGGAAATTTGGCATCTAATGCAGAGACTTCTGTAGCTTAATTGGCAAAGCAGTTGGGACGAAAACCCATAGAGACTGCTCGTATGCAGGTTCGAGTCCTGCCGGAGGTCATAATTTTTCTTTCTGTTTAAGCTTTAAAAACATATGTTATATAAATTTTGCAATGCTTTCGTTACCATTCCAGACTAGGTGACTTTGCCATCTTAATACACCGTCACTGCACCAGGCGGGCTTGGTCAAACACCTAGCCTAACTATAAACTTTAGTCACGTAGATACTTAACAACCATCTTATATTGACCGAAGCGAAGCGATGGTGTCCAAGTCTAAGGGGGCAAGTCGGCAAGTTTGTTTAATATATAATATTTATTCGACAATTTGCGAACCGTTGATCGATATATATTCAATGAAATTTTGTAAACAAGTATTTCGTGCAAATACAATTATCAATTTTATTATGAAAAAACTGACGTGGTTGACACATTTTCGTTTTTATTATTATACTCGTACTTAATATAGGTACTTACGTTTAATCGGGGGCTTAGTCGGAGTAGGTATCCGATTTAATTAAACGTGATTATTTCCGTATAAATATAACGAAAACACAAATCAAGTTCGAATATGAGCTAAATTAGTCAAGATGCTTGGAAAATTATGGAAGTCGTACGGTCACTGCAAACTAAGTACTAATTAATTGAATCCACTACTACTTAGGTAGGTAGTACTTATTGATAGGTATTATGTGAATTTGACCACCACTATAGGAAACAAAAATCTTTCTCTAAAGTTTGCCGTCTGTGTCAACGCCGTCCTACCCACCCTACGCGCTACGCCACAATTATGTCGCAAAATTAATCTGAAGCCTTCAAACGGCCCCTACCAAGGTCGTAATAGCATCGTGACCACATCTTACAGTAATCCTTTGAAGTATTAAACTCCCACTTTAATATAACTTGAACAATGTCTCGACCCAGGGCTCAGCAGTAACAATAGCAAAGTTTTCCTTCCAAGATTCCATTTTATATCTGCCCGGACCCTTTTGTTGTGTGCCGAGAGGCCGACTACCCTTGTTGTTATGACGACGCAACTAATTTTACAGGAACTTTATGCAAACTATTCGCATTTGTGACATCAAGGTATGCTCTTATTACGTTTGTGTATATGTAGCAGGGATATGATAAAATCAGAGATTTGATAAAATGCCGGGAGATTTTAAAATTGGAACTTGATTTTATCATTCCTAACATATCTAGTATTAGATTTGATCTAATAATCCGTTTAGTTCCCTTATTTTGTATGGCAGTTGGGTTCATGTTATATTTTTTTAATGGCAATTTGAAAAATAATCCTCTTTTTGTATGGTACCTAGTTAGGGTCAGGTATTTCTTTTTTAATGTCATTTTGAAAAACAATTTGATCAAACCACTAGATTAGTTTAGGGATTTGATCAAATCACTAGATTTGATTGGAGATATGACAAAATGAAATTGTAATTTTAACATCTCCAGGCATTCATATCCATTCAATATCCATTTTTATCATGTCCCTGCGACACAAATATACTCCTATGAATGAAACGCTCCAGTTTGATTTTGAGTTGTAGTATTTGAAATGGGGTTTTATAAGAATGCGTTGAGTTATTACAAGAAGCGTAGAATAGCTGGCAGTGCACAGTGGTTAGAACCGGAAAACCTGAGATGCGGACGAGTGGCGTGCCATGGGAGAGGACTACGTGCAGCACTGAATTATGAAAGGCTGATTGTGATGATGAAATAATATTTATTATTGTTTGAAGCATTTGGGTTGTTTCTAGATATTTTTTTGTTCCTTTCGTTTTTATGTATACAGGGTTAGTTCTAATCAGTTGGCATCCTTTTAAGGGCATATTTTGTACATCAAAACAAACAACTTTTACTATGGGGCCAACATTGAAATTGCCCAAGGTCGATGAACTTTTTGTATGGAACAGCTGATATTTTTTTCGCAATTTCAATGTTGGCCCCATAGTAAAAATTCTTTGTTTTGATGTACAGAATATGCCCTTAAGTATTCCGCTTCAGATAATAACGAAACTTGCCCAGAACAAGATACATCATTGGTAATCATGTTAATAGATCTATTCACATAAGCATTATTTTTATGATTAAACATTAAATTCAAATTCAAAATTCAAAATTATTTATTGTCTATATGTTATTTATAGTAAGGAAATAGCAATGGGCCCCAAACTCGGCTCAGCCGGTATCTTGGGGTCCTAATAGTGAATTATCAACTAGGGTTAGTGCGCGCATTAACTAGTTTTGTTAGGTAGAAACAATTTATAGCCATATATACATTGAGACAATAGTACAATAGTAAATTACAAACTATATTATTAAATGATTTACACAATTAATTATTAAATTCAATCAATATTGTGATCGAGAAGTAAATACCTCATAATATGTGAATTTTAATACAAAATTATAAATCAAAAATTGGGCTGATAAGTGCTTACAAATAAATAAATTACCATAGACAGACATAGTAGGGACGGGTTGGACGCCATTTTGAAATGTCGCCCTCACGTCGGTGTCAAAGAAACGCATTGACACCAATGCCGGCACAATCTGCGACGCACGTCCGACGTAATTACTTGAGAGCACAATGCCAGAAAGTGTGGTGAAGGGCTGTACGAATTACATTTCAAAGCGCAGTAAACAAAATGTGGCGTTTCTTATGACCAGTAAAGTCAACATTTAAAGTTAAACTAAACTTGCTTTTACACAAATACTTTTATTTTTACGTAATAGGTAAGTCATTTCTAGTTTCGTACAGTTTGCGCTTCTTCTACCACGCCTTACTGGCGCCGCACGTAGTGACCGCGAAAACCGAGAGATGGCGTTGTCCTTTTGTCAAAGAGAAATTAGACTTACGATTTCTTAACTCAGGCGTATCTAGACATAGAAATCATTGTAAATTACACAAACATTTGCGGTTTAAATGATTTTGAATATTACACTCAAAATACAATAACATAGTAAACTTTTGAGAAATCCGACCATAAAATGTAATGATTACACAATTTCGAAGAGATATAACTCTTCAATGGCCTGACTTAAATCATAGAAACGCTTTCAACACTATAAGTAGTTTGTTTAAAGGAACGTTGACTGGCCGCAGCATTGCAGGAAGCTGGCATACTTGCCGTAGCACCGTAGCATCGTAGCGTCGTCGTAGCGGCAACTATGCCAGTCATCTGGCGCTCGCAGTTGACAACGCTGCTCGATCAAGTAATCTCAGTCTTGTAATGCAGCCATATAAACAGCATAGCTTCGTAGCATAGCTATTAGTAGGTTATGCAGCACGGGGATAAAACAGAGTCTTACATCACGGGCGGCATATTGGACCCTGAGCGTAACGAGGGCTCTAGAGTTAACTCCCGAGCATAGCGAGAGAGTTATGTAGAGTCCTGAGTGAAGCAAAGAGTTCGAGTCACCCATGACGAAGATAGGCTTTATCCCAGAGGTGAATATATATATTCTATATTATATTTATATCATTTATAATGAATACTTTACTATACTATTCATAATGAATACTATACTAATACTAATCATACCTTCTGCGAGACAATTAAAACTCAGTCACGCCTTCTTTTTTGGTGGTCTGCCTATCATGGTGACCAGTTCAATTTTCGAATAAAGTTTCTGTATATATATGTTATGAGTTTCATACTCGGAGGAACTAGCTCTCTCTCTCTATATAATCAAAGGTTTCATACGAATTTTAACTTTCCAAATTTAAATCACATTATATCCCTCGCTTGGACCTGGGTATGTCCTAAAACTGCATCCAGAACCACCGGAGGACGGGCAGAAGCGTCCTCTTAGTTGACAGTGGTGAGCATTCTGCGATCCCCGAGCCGCCTGCCAAGCGTGGGGATTATGGCAACCCCTCCCTATTAAGGGGGAGGCCTGCGTCCAGCAGTGGACTTCTTATGGTTGGCAATGATGATGATATCCCTCGGGATTTTCATACAACATTATAACCCTTGGGATATAATGCCTTGCTTTACGTTGAGATTGCGTATTAGGTAATTGGACATTGTCGGGCAGGTGCATGGTATGAAAAGAAATCAAATAGAACTTGACATACGGTGGAACTTAATAAGTTTTTTTATGGGATTTACTAACCAAAATCGTTAACAGAAGCAGCATACCTTGAACACATGGCCACACACGTTGTAGGTCAAGAAACTGTATGTAGGTACGATTTCGCGCCGCACGTATTGTTTTACGGCTGTGATTCTTATGCGGTGTATAATTGGTGTGAATACATTATACAACATGTTACAAAAAGGTTCAATAATACTGAAACCATGTATGTACTCATCATTATGAACAACTTTTACTATGTGGCCAACCAAGAAATCGCAGTAAAATAACAGCTGCTCCATACATTTTGTCCAAGGTCAATTAACTTTTTGTATGGAACAGCAGATTAATTTTTGCGATTTCAGGCCCTATAGTAAAAGTCGTCATAATGGTGAGTACATACATACCCTTCAGTATTGTTGAACCTTTTTGTTACAAATTATATACTGAATTATTCAGTTTTTTTTTGTTTATAAAATATGTTGGGAAGGTTCTTACTGCCTAAACCTTAACCGAAAATTATTTACGAAATTTAAATTAAATAAAATTGCCTTGGTAGGTACAAATAAGGAATGTTATCGATAAGTAAGCGACTCCCAGGCGGACTCTTCAGTAGAGTCCTACCACTAACAAAAGCGTATCTGGATTGCAATGAGAACAGCTATGGTTTTAGTAAGCTTAGATCTATCAACCTAACCGAAGAATTGGCTGTAAATATCTAACTAAATTTACACAGTATTTATATTATACTAGAAGTCGCCCGCGACTTCATCCGCGTACGGAAGAAATTAGGCCCGCTCCCAAAATTTACCAGTTTTTTTACCTTCCTCCCCCCAAATATCAATTTTCATCACTGTATCTTCAAAAACAAAGAACTTTCCATACAACATTCCACTAGAAAACAGCATTTTTTATTTTAAATGAACTATCCAAATCCAAATTTTCGTGACTAAAAGTCCAAAAACAAAGGACTTTCATACAAACTTCCCCCCCCCTTTTCCCCCTCTTGGGGGTCGAATTTTGAAAAATCCTTTCTTAGTACACCCCTCCGCATCGAGACGAATACACCCTCCAAATTTCAAGTCTGTACGACCAGCGGTTTGGGCTCTGCGTTGTCTGTCAGTCAGTCAGTCAGTCACCAATCATTCAGTCAGTCAGGACTGAGCCTTTTATTATATTATAGACAATACACAATATTTTGTTTGTAGAAAAAAACACATTTTGTACACAAGACAAGACAATAGAAACGCATAACAAATTTAAACAGTACAAAATAGTTTTTCGCCACAAACCGGTTCCAACTCAGCATAACGCTGGCTGCGAACAGCCAGAGCTATTAGATAGATTGATAGATAGATTGTTTGCTCTAAAAACCACAGGACGTTATTTTCCCGACGTACCGTTTGCATCATTGACTTGCACCATCAGTGGTGCAGATGCAACTGCTCTTGTCTGCCTTAGACAAGAATTAGAAGCGTTTACAGCACACGATTAGCCTTACTGTTTATACAATTATTAGGTCTTAGGCCGGCCACTTACCGGCTTTTGCATCGAACGCTCTCTCCTCGAGAGCCATAATAGCGCGCCAGCCGCTTTGCCCTGCATAAGCACCTCTTTGTGAACGCAATAATATTAGTATTGTACTTCATGGGACTTCATAACGTCTTTCTTGTAAGGTATATCCATTACAATCATTTTTTAAATGTATTAGTGCTTATGCGATATTGTAGTTTGGATAGTTTTATTTGTTACTTATTAGGAAATACTTTAACCATAGTTTTATAACAGCCTTACAATAATTCGTTTCTTAAGACCTGCCAAAATCTTTAATAATTAACTAAGATAATAACACTTTAGGTTATAAATCATCAGCGCAAAAAAGCTACTATAGCTAATGTATTTTTGATTGTTGAGATTGTTTACGATGGAAGCCAAGAAACTACCTTGCAATCACAACTTCTCCCAGACGGGATAGTTTAAGTGTAATACCGGCCTATTCGTCAGGATCATATACAGTATGTAAAGTAAACGAAAAGACGGATTAATGATGAAGGAGTTCAAAGCTTACCGAATTAATTAAACCTAAAAGGTATGTTACACCACCCAGTATTTAATCTTACTGTTGATCAGGGTGGTGTAGTATGAGAAAAAAAGCAATACAAGTGATCATACTCACCCTAAATACTGAGATTTGAATGTAGTGTAGAGTTTAAAATGGACAGAAGAAAAAACAGCTGTTCCGTAGTTTAAATATTAAAAAAAAATGTGTGACATAGTACCTACCTTACCAATAAGTAACAGTAAATTTTATTTCTCAGTTTCAACAGTCGGTCTAACTCAGTTTCTGTTTTCAACTATTGCATCGGTACGAATAAAGACTTATTTTTATATTCAAAATCCAAATCAAATCAAAATTATTTATTGCACATAAAAAGCATTCATAAAATATGTCGACCAATCTGAGCGCCGAATGTTGGTTAGTTCCTTGCAGATTGCATAGTTTGAAATTTTGCACAATCATACTTGCCATAACTGTATAGAGATCTGATTTTTAATTGTAGTTACGTTAGAATGATAATTTAATTAATTTTAATATGTACATATGTGAACAAGCTAGCCTCACAGCTCGCAGACACAGAAAAACAGAAAAAAAGATTACAAACTTTTTTGTCAAATCGAGATTATAGAGATTATGGAATAACTATAAGATAAACACTAAATAATATAAGATTCTCAATGACAGCCACAAAAACGTTGCAAAGCGCTAAATAAAAATATGAGACTATGTTATTATTGTGTTATTTTCATTCGCTTTTTTTAAATTTCATTGCAGTCCTCGTCGTCGGTATTCTTGGTTAGTTCGGATAGGTGTGAGTATGATTTTCCTTGATTTTGCTGATCCTTGCTCTCTCAGATTACATCCTGTATACGTGTACTATACGCTAGTTGATATGTGGCCCACCTATCTCGATATAAACAGGATGATGTTGTGCGAAAGTTTTATCTTCTCCCATTTGTTATTTACGATTCAAGAGATACAACAACAACATATCCTGCAATATGGTTAGTAATGGCATTTACGTGAACTCAAAGAATGTTTCTCATTGCCTACACATATACTCCAATATATACATTATTTTAAAAATATACATAATTTTTACCAAATCCCCGTTTATATCATGTCCCTGCGATATTATGGATTAACATGCTACATTATCTAACACAAATCTTTGGTACTATAACAGATAAAACCGCGGGGTGCTGTTAGCTATTTTCTTAACAGTAAATGAATTTTCTTCATTTATATTTATTATCATATTTTTTGAATGTCAAGGTTACGTAAAGGATTATATTATATACTACTAGGCTAGGCTCAGTGTAAATTAAGTTTAAAATAAGCAGAACTTTAAAAATAAAGAAGAAAGCTTCTCATGAAAAATTTGCTTGCTTTTAAACTGCAAAATTAGGTTCACATAAGTCTTAATCCTACCTAACCCTGGGCAATTTATTAAAAACTTCTTTATTTAATCTCGCAAGTTATAATTTTTGTGGCGAACTTCAGAAAACTTCGAGATAAAAGAAACAAAACAGCGGAAAGCTTTCTCAGGCTGTTATCAAAGGCCATTATCTCTTGACCTGAAAAGTGGAATTATATTTTGTTTCTTCTTATAAGGAGTAAATAAGTTAGCGAAAGCGGAGACGTAATTTAAAAGTTACCTTCAAGAGGACCTTCCTTCCCGAGGCTTAGTTATTAAGCGCTCGCCTAAACAAGATTTAACGGCAGGAAAAAATGTAAATTGCGTTGTTTGATGACGGTTAATCAACGGGCTCTACCTTCCTATACCCATATATCTACCTAACCTGCCAAAAGGGATGCCAGCTTTTTTAATATCGCAAAAGCTTTAATTAACAAAAAAGGTGAGTAACTAGAGACACATTATCAGCATTAGGTATTTACATGACAACGAAATTAAAAACGAGCTCTCATTTCCGTCCCATCCATTTGCTTAATGGACTTATATGGCACAGGGGACTTTAGCGCAACAACTTTCATCACACTAAAAGCAACGTACGGAAAATGCCCTCAGATTAATATACTTACTTCATAATATTTTCTCTTGCATGTCGGGCTCGTAACGAAATTTAGTTTCGGTGTTACGAGTATTGGTACTATATTCCTCCATTAGATCCGTCGAACGGTTTCTACACACGTAGATAACAAAGAACCGTCGGGTAATAACTACTCACATAACTAAGTATTAATTATGTCTGCTATAAAAGAAAGTTACGGAAGTTAGTTACGGATATAATACGTACTTTTGTTCGAATGAGATAGGAAGAAAATTGCTTTTTGTTGGCTTCGTTTAGTCGGCATAAACTGTTAAAATTGGGAGCAACTATAGGCAGCATTTTGCAGTTTTACGCCCTGCAGCCAGCACAACAGAGGTTATTATGCAAAATTTGTGCCAAAACGCACTCGTTGTGTGCATAGTTTCGGTGCCGGAAACCGTGGGCTTTTATTTACTTGCCGCCCGGATGCAATTGCATTTGTGGTGTCACAGTACAGGAATATAGACAGGAATGGTCCACTTCATCTAGTCGACCACAAAATCACTTCACAATTGTGCCATAAATGTGAAAGTTAGTGAGTGAGTGATTGTGTATTTTTGTTGCTTTTGTTTATGCTCTAATAGGTCAGCGGATTTGAGTGAAATTGTCTTTACTTTTTACCTCATATAATAATAATAATATGGGGTCCAAAGAAAAAAAAAGCTCCCCGCTTAGTCGACGCCGCTGGTGACAAGAGAGCTAGCTCATTCCTCGCGCAGATCATTTCTTTGGTAATTCAACGCGGGAATATAGCCAGAGTTCTTGGGACACCACATGGACACATATATTATATATAATATATATTTATGATTAATAGAGTTTAAGTTCGCTCTGTTGTAGATTTTATATTACTGTATTATAGCTCAGTTGGTAGCATGTCTGCCTTCAGAGCTGCAGGACGTGGGTTCGATCCCAAGACAAACATTTATGTGACGAACATAGATGTTTGTTCTGTGTCTGGGCTTAATATGTATTAAATGTATTTATTTATATACAAAAAAAAGTATATAAGTATTCTATCAGCTATCTGGTTTCTATAGTACAAGCTTTGCTTAGTTTGGAGCTAGATGGCACTTTGTGAATTATTGTCCAGCGATACTTACTGTTATTTTATCAACTGACTTCCAAAAAAGTGGTTCTCAATTCGACTGTTTTTTTTTGTATGCATGTTACGCAATTACTCCGCCAATTATGAACTGATTTTGATGATTCTCTTTTTTGTTTCAGAGGTGATCCCATATAAATTTTATTAAAATCGGTTTAGTAGTTTGGTTTTTACATTTCAAATTACTAGAAAATATTGAAAATGTTTAAGTCGGTTGTTTTTTTTTAAAGCGTATTATTATATTTAGTTATAATTATAAATACTATTAAATAAATAACTTGCGTAACCTTGTATAACAAAAATATGGCTTAAAACGTTTTTTATAGTTATGGGTTTTCGTAATGAAAAAGCGACGTCAATCGGAATCCTGAGTAAGTAATCACTCTGTGATTGCGGTGAGGTGTGGAGTTCCACATGATAAATTGTCAACTGATTTCGATGCAATTCGCTAATTAAAGTTTGACTAATTTGTACAGCCTACATAGGATAGGTAGGATACGGAAATCGTATTCAATTCGATTATTTTCTAAATTGATAGATCTGTGTACCAATTCAATATAATGTAGTTTGATTACAGCGATTATTACTTGTATTCTTTACTTTATAAAAGCCAGTACAGCTTGATTTATGTCTATAGCTGATCGAGCTGTGGTTTCAATCACACATCAGCCAGAAGACATCCACTGCTGGAAGAAGGTCTCTCCATTAATAGGGAGGAGTTGCCATAATCCGCGCGCTTGGCAGGCTGCTTGGGGATCGCAGAATGCTCACCACCGTTAACCGAGAGGACGTTACTGCCTATCCTCTGGTGGTTCTGGATATAATTTTAGGACAGAACCACCGGAGAACGGACAGCAGCTTCCTCTCGGTTAACAGTGGTGAGCATTCTGCGATCCCCAAGCCGCCTGCCAAGCGTGGAGCTTATTGCTACCCCTCCCTTTTAAGGGGGAGGTCTTCGTCTAGCTGTACGTCTTCTGGCTGATGATGTGAACTTACTTCCGTATATCCTATCTATCTATATAGAAGTGAAACCTATCTGTAGTAAGTGAGCATTCGTTAGTTACCATTATTTTAATAATCGGGAACTCTTTAAATTGAAGTTTCATTTTTATTACCGAGTCTGTTATTAAAAAACAACTCGGTAATTTCGGTAATAACAATAACAGCTGGCGAGCCAAGTCAGTGTAGGTATAACTGGTAATTAATCAAATATACCTTTTGTTAAATATGTTATTGAACTACTAAGTTTGACCAGTTTTTACCGTTTTATTTGCTGTGAGATGTTCTAATGTTTTTAGATATTGTTTATAATGAAAACTGACGTGGTTTTGGTGTTTTTTTTTGATATTGTTTATATTTTAGCTCAAGGGCTCCATCCAGAGTAATTTATGCAATAAAAGCGTGGAACTTTATCATCATCTCGATTTGGTGTTTTTGGATATATACCTAAAAGTGTGGTTATAGCTTGAGAGGATATCTACTTTATAGTCGAAAGTTTAAGCAAGTTACTTCCAACAGCAAGCTGTGTTAAACTTCTATAGAAAACGTAAATTAGTTTCCGGCGTATTTTGTTCCTAAAGCAATTTTATGTCACCAAGACCGTTCTAAATTAAATCAAGAGTAAGCAAACTCCGTAAAACTTGTAAGATCAAGGTACACAAAAAAATAAAAATATGTCAAGGATCAAATTTCTCCATTTCTCCGTCAATATTTTTTTATTTTTTTCTTCTTTTTTTCTGGTTCATTATGATAGTGTTCAACAAGTATAGATAAGGGGGTTATTCTAAACTGCGTCAAAATTCCGCGTAACGCTGGTGTTTACGTAACGCTTATTATACCATAAAGAATACCATCTAAGCAAATTCTATACGCTATTGTAACAACGTACACACACACACACGTTGACACGTTCACACGTTGTTGCACACGTAACGCTACCGCGTAATCGCGCTACCATGTTACGAGTTCACGTACTTAACATAATCTTGGAAACCCAGTGGTCAACAACAACTAGGTAGTCAAAAGGAGCATCAAGATATTATTATTGTGCGAGTTTAATTAGCAAAATTGTTTGCAGTATAACACATATTGCGCACTTTGTTGGTGTACTTATGCTTCAACTAAGTAACCAACTTTGTTTCTGTAGCATACCCTTACTGTTTGTTGTAGTAAGCTTGTAGTATTAATTTGTTCGCGGACCGCGCCTGTGTTTCTGTCACCTCATTCCCTAAATTAATGACAAATAGAGTCCCGCCCAGCGCCTCTAAATGTCACAGGGTGGTGTATTCGATAGCTAATTGGTTGCGAACCCTTTGTTCAACGTGAACTATGAGACAGTGGCTGAGACTTTCAACCAGCTCGATTATAGTCTGCCAATACTTTAACTTCATAAGTAGTGTAGGGCCCGCGCGCAACCATCGCAAATAATTTTAAATATTAGCAACCCTATATAGTTCGTCTGAAGAAAAAGATTATTTTATTAATGTTGAGAAAGAGGGCTCTTTTATTGTCTTTTCTGGCAATAATGTAGATATTATAATCACGTACCTAGGTGGAAAAATTCAAGCAATCTTCTAGGTACGTGATTATAATATCTACATTATTGCCAGAAAAGACAATAAAAGAGCCCTCTTTCTCAACAACAATAAAAGAATCTTCTTCTTCAGACGAACTATATAGGGTTGCTAATATTTAAAACTATTTGCGATGGTTGCACGCGGGCCCTACACTACTTATGAAGTTAAAGTCTTGGCAGACTATAATCGAGCTGGTTGAAAGTCTTAACCACTGTCTCATAGTTCACGTTGAACAAAAGAGCCCTCTTTTATTGTCTTTTCTGGCAATAATGTAGATATTATAATCACGTACCTAGGTGGAAAAATTCAAGCAATCTTCTTCTTCAGACGAACTATATAGGGATGCTAATATTTAAATAATATACTAATATTCAAGATATTTTTGCCAAACTGTTAGTACGTTACAGTATGGCTTTCCAAGTATTAATGGTTTGTCCGATATTATAGTTGCATTTTTTAATTTTTTGATAAGCAAAACTAGAGGAAGCAAGGTTTTTTTTGTTGATAATGTATATAATCCCAATGCCCGCTGCGACATCTGTCTCCTAATTGATATACTTGTTCATATTTATGTTTATAGCTAGCGCTCGTGGCGTGGCTTGTCTAGGTGATTCTAAACGATCACCGATGTTAAACAACGGACGGTCCGGTCAGTCTTCGGATGGGTGACCGTGAGTGGCATTTATTTCTGAGCGCAACCGTGGATCGGATGACACGTTAAATTGTTGGTCCCGGTTGTTTGTTCTAGTTTCTATAACAACAACCGTCAGCCATGTCAGAGGCCTTCGGGCGGCACATTAACTCTGTCACTAGGGCTGGCCACTCAGCCTATACGAACTTACTTACTTACTTAGCTGCTATAACTTTAGTAAACTGTTTAAATACTTGTTATTAAATTTGAGGATGTCGTTGACCTACACCTATGTGGCAATTAACATACCTACACTATACGTACTCACGCGTATCATGCAATTACTATTGTCTAATTAAAAAAATGGCAAGTGTTAAAGGGACAGGTGTCAAATGGATAGGTGTCAAAGTGACAGGTGTCAAACCATGAAAAGTCGACTATGAGTCTATGAGTGTAACACGGGTAAAAAATTACTTCCCGTGTTACTACTAGATCGCTTGGTAGTTGTATGGGTATTTTTTTTTGGTACTACTGGTAGTAATATTAGTGGTACCACGGGAAACAAACGGACATTATTATTATCATCTAAACACAACTGCGTAAAAACATCTTCCAGTATGAGTGAGTCTGGGTCACAGGTCTGGGTACTCGTTCAGAGCTTAATCACTGTATTCCATAGTCTGTATGCTTTGTAAGTGATGATGGTTGTAATGGGCTAGTTAACCTATGACATGTCACACGCAAGCCACCCTATTTTGCCGCGGTCTCAAGACGTTTATGGTATTGCCAACATGTGCCTGTTGAGACTAATTTTAACTGCTACTTAAACTGTGATTTAGAAAGGTGACACGGGCGTTTACCCTATAAGTATTATGACAAATTAGTTGCAAACATCTTTAGTAGCTAGTTCATATATGTAAGCTATTTTAATTACAATAAGACAGTTTTATCTTTAAAATGAAAAATAGTGGCTATGTATAGTGCTTTTAAATTTAACTGCCCATAAATTAAATAGGGTTTAGCAAACTCCCAGCGATCAGCATTTTATAAGCTGTAACATGTTTTACGAACTTTTCTGAAAAGTTCATTTTACGCCTCGTAAAATACAGCATAATACCTGCGTGATAATAATAAGTACCAACGTAATACAAGGCATGTGAATCATGTTTTACGACACATTTTATGCTCTGGCTTCTTCCATTTTACGCTTAAGGAGATAATTCATGTTATATGGAAAACATATTTCAGATTTATAAGAAGTTACCCGCGGTAAGTTTCTCGAAAGATTTGACAAATGATATTATATTTCAGCTTCTCTATACTCGAATAATTCTAGCTTCGGTGGTAATGGAATATATTTTCCAGATATTCTAGGTTGGTTTTTCATTGAAATATGAGACTTGCTTATCTCGAAAAGGTTGTAGTAAAAGATCAAATTATCTGAAACGTTCTATTTGGGGACAATTTTTGATGACGTTTTGGTACAAAGGTGAACTAGAGTATACTCTATAAAACTTGAACTTGAACTTGAAAGAACTTGTTCTTGAAGTTTATTTATATGAAAAAAATAATTACGCCATAGCTTGGCTTTGCAGCCATATACTAGTATATAAATAATCAATTCCCGTATTACTATTATTATTATTATTATACTAGCCTGTTTTATCCCATTGCTGGGCAAAGGCCTCTCTTCCCGTAAAATAATCAATTCCCGTATACAAAATAAAAACTCCTCTATGATTGCTAATGTATTTCCGCTTTATATTTCTCTGATGACTAACGAACACATATAGTTATATTTATACTGTGTGCCAAGTTTACATACATAACACAAATCACCCAAAACTAAGACACGCCGAATTATAATTTCCCCAAAACTTACGTATGGAATTAAATAGCCACCCACAAAGTGCGACACCGATAAAATGACTCCCTCGAGGGTGCTTCCGTGATAATTAATGTTCGTATCACCGGCTCCGGGCTGGGTACATGTTTAAAGAGACAAAAACTAATTTATCGCGGAGCTTGTCACAAGTGTCATTAGTGGTATTGCCGCGTATATGCAGGTCCCCATCCAATTTTCCACAGCAATCATGTGCGGTTAATAAGCCGCGTGCGTGTGCGTCCTAGTACCCATAACTCTGAGGTATCTAACACACGGAGTATACACTCTCGCGACCAGAGTATAGAGGTCATAATTATGTAAGTAAGACGTTTTTTTTTAACAATTTTGCTTATGTTGCTTTTTGTTTGACCGCACCTAGCCTGAGCCTCGCGATATAATTTTGTCGTGATTTTCTGTCATGTGAAAACGAGACAGACTTATTCAGAGTCGTAACCTTATCATGTTTTTAAGAATCCGCATTTACTTGATAGTAGTACTCGGCTGTCGAGAATCTGTTGATAGGAACTTGGCAGTAAGAGTTAGTCACTATTCTGCAAAAGATAAATGTCTAAAATCATTGATCGTACCATCACTTAATATCAGCTGAGTTCAGATTCAGATTCAGATATTTATTGCTTCCATAGTGTACACAGATATTGTCAAAAAGAAGCTTCATAACGAAGAGTTCTGGTCAAATACATACATACCTGTCAAATATTAAAAAAATGGTGAACATTTGACAGAGCGCCATCTAGCCCCAAACTAAGCAAAGCTTGTACTATGGGAACCAGATAGCTTTTACGTACAACACTCAGACAAACATCTATGTTCATCACATACTTTTTTGTCCTGGACGGGAATCGAATTCTACAGTCCACAAGGTAAGGTTTGGTAATAATATGTCTATATTACCAAATGAGCTATAAGGCAGTCACTGAGCTATAAAGCAGTGACTGAGCTTTAAAGTAGTCAACTGAGCTATAAGGCGATGAGAAAAAGCATTGTGTGCAGTTTAGTATAAAGGATGCTTACCTAGAACAAATCTCTTAAGTATAAAAAAACAATGAATGTGGTTTAGGACAGAGAACGCTTATCTAGAAGGCCTGAGTTATCGCTAGATTTGAAGATTTATACGGAAATCGTCTCCTCGCTGTGCGTACTTTTTGATAATTTTTTGTCGAAATCACTTTCAATATCAAGCATATTTTATGAAAGTAATGCAGTATACATAGGTATTGAAAATAAAAACATTTAATTACTATCACAATTAAAACTACAAGCTGACTATAAATACCTAATACCTTTAATATAACCAACAAAATCTATGTCATAAATAACAATACCTACTAAGCATTTTGCCTGACACTATTATAATTTATTAGGTACATGGTAATGAGTAAGGGCATTTATACCTGTTATAACCATACAACGGCGTGCCCACATGCATTGTTGACTTGTAAGGCACAGGTGCAAGACAGTGTAATTAATTCTCTAGATACACAATAATACGTACTTACTTACCTATTAGCATGCTAATTACTTATCAATAAAAAAATACAACATCTAAGATATGTGTTTGGTTTTTTGTTTTGGTTTTTATTAAACAAAGCAGGACGGTACGATGTTAAATGAAACAAAAAAAAACGAGAAAAAAAAGATGAGAAAAATATAAATCATAATCGCATTTGCGATAAAGATGCTACCGTTTAAAGAGGAAAGAAGATTAAGAAAATCAAAACCATCTTGAATTAGGTTAGCTAACGAACGAAATTCAACATAAATTGAAGGTTGCAACTAACAGCTACTGACACGCTTTCAAACGAATCGAATATTATACGTGTTGCATAGTATTATATTACAATAAATAAAATAAATAAACAAACAATGTCTACAATAAAATAAAAAAGAAGTCAAAAATAAGTCAACATTGTTGACTTATTTTTATATAATAAGTCAGCAATGTTGACTTATTTTTGTAACTGCTTACAATACGAAAAAAAAAACATACATAGAATATAATTTTAGGTATAACTATAAACTGACGTAATATGTAATCACGAGCATAGTGAGTATTATGACTGGAGTATAACTCGTAGTAGTTGATATGATTGCATTTTACAAGAAATCGCTATGTAGATAAAAAACTTTATATTTTTATTACATACTATCTGTAGCATAGAAAATATTATAGACTTGCTTTATAAACTTTTCCGTGTTTTGTTAAACATTAAGTACATCTTTACTTAACAGCTTGATGCACTCGTCTATATTATTCTGATTGCTCCAAAATAAGCATTTACGAGTAAACCCAAAGTTTTCTGAGGTTCCAGTCAGGTATTTTGTTATTAAGTCTTTTTGTCTCCGCTTTGGCAATTATATGCCTTTGCGATAGTCACGTTTTGAGGTTGTTAGCAGAACTCTGAGGACTCAGTTTCGTAATTATTCCCAAATTCGAACTGAAGAATGGAACTCGGATCCAGAACTTATACTTATTGATTCAGTCTAGCGACTTTAGCGTACAGTTACGTGATCTAATTTGAAATTTCTTGAGGACGTTCGCGGACGGCTCTCCAGGATAATTGTAATTACTCAACGGAATATTAGGCGTAAGATCGTGAGAAATGTGTTGACTCAGAAAGTATATTTAAAAACAAGGCTATCACAATCACAACTACTATACAGCTAATAACCATTAAGCTAGAAATATTAGACATAAAACATATCAAAATTATATTTATTTTTTATACTGCTACCAAAAAGACCTCAAAGAAATCAGATTTAGTTAAAATATTACTTTCTTAAAAACGCTGCCTAAATTTCATTATCAGCCAGAAGACGTCCACTACTGGACGAAGGCCTCTCCCTTAATAGGGAGAGGTTGCCATAATCCCCACGCTTGGCAGGCGGCTTGGGGATCGCAGAGTGTTACCGCCGTTAACTAAGAGGACGCTGCTACCCGTCCTCCGGTGGTTCTGGATGCAGTTTTAGGACATACCCAGGACCAAAATGCTGCGTAAATTTACTTATTTGCAAATGTTTAAGTACTTATCTTATTTTAGTTTTGTGTTTATTTTCGATCTTTAAGATACTCTAAACAGAAAACATATTGATATTTGGCTTCTATCCGTAAACTTTTTACCGATAATTTCCACATGGCTTCGTTGTTACTTTTAATTTTATTTCACAAATATATATATTAATGATAATAATTGTTTATTAACAGGCAACAGAAATTAATTAAAAAACACGGACCCATATTATAAATACCTTACAGACTAACATACCTACATATAAAAATTATCTTAATTAACACTATTTTGTCTGATATTGCTAACGTGATTGTGTCTACTCAATTATAAGCATATACATAACTGTTATAGTTAATTTCATCATATTACTTTTCATCCTTCTGCAATGCGATGGACTTGGCATAAAGCCCGAATTTAACACCACTGCTCATATTTTCAAAGTTGTATTGCGATGCCCGTGTGCGAGAGCAGCGAGTGGACCACCTGCATTATTATGGAAATATAGTAAATGTGAGTGTTTATACTACCTATAGCTTTTATAACTATATTTTAAGTATTAAGTAGATAATATAGCCAATTTCTAAGGCTTTAATTCGTAGATGTAAAGCTATTAAAAATCTCGGAGGCCTTATAGAAAAGACTGCAATGAAAAATACAGCTATGTAGATGTAGTGTAGTTGTAGTGTAGCTGTGAAAGTTTAGATCTAAAGCTTCGAGAATTGGCTGTACTAACTACCGAATGATATGAAAGGGCTGTAACTAGGGCCGAAGTAAAAAAATGCAGTCTTGACTTGTAATAAATATTAAAATTAAATTAAATCTAACGTTTCCAGAACTATGTAAGAAATTAAACATTATTACATACGTAATGAAACTTCATTAAATTCTTCAAACCCATTGTGGCAATTCCTATTCAAAAAAAATGCTCTTCACATAGTTATTCACTAGGACGCCCCAAGGTTGCAAATACCATAGAAAACTCACTGTGTTTTTTCCACAGACATGAAATTTTATTACCCGGATCAGGAACCAAGTATATTTATATCAGCCTGTTCAAAAACAATTAGGAATCAAACCCGACGCCTCTGGCTTTAGGTCATGTATTAAACTAAGGCAATTAATTAGGTATATATAAGGTATAATATAATGGTGATTTCACCCAGGTGAATAAAGTGGAAATTAAAGTCTCTTCATTTCACCTCGGACTCATTGCACACAAGTGATATCACCTGGGTGATTTGTTTCGACATTATTGGTGGCCTTTGTTCACCTTGGAATTAAAGCACCCAGGTGAACAGGGGCGACTTTTTTATTAATCTTGTAGACTTTAATCAGCCACATAAAACATTTATTAAAACTTTAAAATCAATCTTTTATTCAAAATCAAATCAATCAATATTTTAATTTAACTTTGTTCACCTGGATGAAATCACCCAGGTGAACAAAGTGAAATAAACCAATATAATTACCTTACTTAATTTAGATAGTGTCTTATTTTACGATTATAACAATATTTTTTGGTATATACAGGGTTAGTTCTAATCAGTTAGCATCCTTTTAAGGGCATATTCAGCACATCAAAACAAACAACTTTTACTGTGGGACCAGCATCGTAATCGCAAAAAAAAAACAGCTGTAATAGATTTAGCCCAAGGTCGATGAACTTTTTGTATGAAACAGCTGATTTTTTTTTCGCGATTTCAATGTTGGCCTAATAGTAAAACTTGTTTGTCTTGATGTATAGAATATGCCCTTAAAAGGATGCTAACTGATTAAAACTAACCCTATATACTAAACAAACTACAAAGAGCAGTTGACGTTTTCTGGCTGATTAGTACTTAAGTAAAAATTCTAAACATTTCTAAACAAAATTAAATGTTGGCATAACCAACAAAGCTAGCAGGTAAATCCTTCAAACTAAAGTAATTTAATATAACCTATTTCTCTAATTGCCGTTTTAAATCAAGATTTAAATAATCAGTACGAAGTAATAAGATGCCAATTAAAGATTGAGTTGAGACTGATAGGATTAATTTACTTGTTTGCAAGTATCGGAGCAACTAATGAAGGGATAATAGGTATTAAATTCGTTTAAATTATTAATCTTGACGAATGCGATCAGGTGTCCAAAAACTTTTCTGGTTGTATAGCCAATTCATAGCCCGTTATAAGTTGTTAGTCGTTAAAGTCGGTTTGCGAGTAGTAATTATTTTGATCAAAATAATTATTTGTGAATGGCAATGTTTTTAAAATAACCTCTTTATACGCTAACAATAATACTGCACTACAACAGCATACAAAGCACAACAAACGTACGTGACAAAGCTAATAACGAGCAATTACCTTACTCTGATACATTTAAAACTCGGTTCTACGCCCGATATAAGTGCAATATGTTTTACAAATACAAATAGTTTATTGATAACAACAAAGTTACACGTCAAATTTCATTAAGTAGTATGTCACAAAAAATAATCACTCAATAAAATGAAATAATAATTATAAAAATACTGAGAGAGAAACTCTGAGAGAGGTAAATCGAGACGCACCTGTTTTTTTTTCTTTGTTTAATAAACTTAAACCGAAAGAAAAATGAAAGCCATAGATCTCGTAGATCGTAGAAGAAAGATGTAGATCTTAGACTGAAACAGACATTGTGAAAGTCGCGGGCAACCGGTGGATGCAAATTGGCAGGTTGTCGAACAGCGTGGCGGTCTAAAGGGGAGGCCTTCGTTCAGCATTGGACGTCTCCGGGCTGATGATGATGATGAACTGAAACAGAGATTAACATACATTTACCACTGTATAAGTTATAAAACATAGACTGATGATGATTAATTACGAATAATTGTAGAAGCTTAATGAAATAGTTATTTTGTGTATATATATCGGTCGGAAAGACGCAACTAAACAATGGCAAATGCACAAAGTGCGATGCCTTAATCCTCCTACCCTATCCGAAACAAGAAAAAAACTTCTTTCTTTTTTGTTTTTTCCAACACACCAAAGAAGCTTGTAGTAAAGTTGCCACGACTTTACTAGGACATGACTGGACTTGACTGTGACTTTGACTGTGACTTAGACTCATTAGACTTGAAAATTAACAAAAACTTGATACAAATATATACTTGACTTTGGCAAATGCACAAAGTGCGACGTCATAATCCTCCTAGGAGGTATGATGAAATGGCGGGAATTAAAGTAAGACAAACGTATTGAGCAAAAGCGCTTCCAAGGAAGATCGATCCTTCAGCTTATTTATTCTTGTAATGTGAAACTCTTTGGTGGAGTTCTTAAATTATTATTATGGAAATTAAAAAAATACCGTAAAGTTTACGCACGGCGCTATACAAGGGAGTGTGCGGTAAAGGCTTTTCCGCACGCTCCGTTGTATGGTACGTAATGTTTAACTTTCGAACGATGTATACAGGCTTCGTAAATGCACTTTTTGAGCAAATGTATTGTAAAATAATGTTTTAACTAATCCTCTAGTATACGAGCACCTATAAGTAGGTAATTAAAAGGTGAGGTAAAAATCGATAAGCGGCAAAAATTACTAGCCTCAGCAGACACTTAGGTTTTTGTATAGGTCATTAGCTCCATTTTGTCGGATGTAACGCTGTAGCTAGTTATGTAATCTAGAATTAGGTACTTAAATGTTACGAAGGCCGTAAGAAGTTACCTGGGTAACCACAGCGGAGCTAGGCAAAAATTTATCTCAATTTAGAAATTTCTCGAACCTTTTCTAA
This sequence comes from Erannis defoliaria, assembly GCA_905404285.2. Classification (NCBI taxonomy): domain Eukaryota; kingdom Metazoa; phylum Arthropoda; class Insecta; order Lepidoptera; family Geometridae; genus Erannis; species Erannis defoliaria. The sequence goes on along the minus strand of FR990073.1, from coordinate 9,464,168 downwards.
TAATATTAAACCTGACCTTTTGCCCGGAATGGCGAAAGACATCGCCAAGTATAATAATATTCTGATATTTAATACGCAATACCAACTACAAGTACTTGAATGTAGGATCAGTAGTCACAAATAATAGGTTACTTGCTTTTATACATTTTAACTTCATTCGTTTTATTTTCAACCGACTTCAAAAAAGGAGGTTCTCAATTCGACTGTATGTCTTTTTTTGTATGTTTGTTACGTGATTACTCTGATTATGAATTGATTTTGTTGATTCTTTTTTTGTTTGGTAGGTTATACTTTAGAGGTAGTCCCATATAAATTTTATCGAAATTGATTTCGTAGTTTGGTTTTTAAATCAAAATTACTGGAAAACATGAAGATGTCATCCAGGTAGTCGAAATTGAAGTCGGTTGTTATTTTTTTTAATAGCGTATTATTTGTATTCTGTTATTCTATTTATCTTTTTTAACTGAATTCAAAAAAGAGAAAGGTTCTCAAGTATACATATTATGTTAATAATATCAAATATTATAATATTTATTTTATTAATTTGATTATGTAGTCTATTCGTATTTTTAACCGACTTCAAAAAAATGAGGAGGAGGAGGTTCTATGTTCGACTGTATGTATGTTTTTTTTTAAAATATGTTCACCGATTTCTCAAACAATTGTGGCCGAACTTAAAAAAAAATTTGTGTTGGGGAACTTGGCCTTTTGCCCATGTGCCCCCCCTTCCTGAAATAAATCCTGGATCCGCCCTAGGAGTTACCTTATACCTTAGAATAACACGTAAGCTACTTTATATTCCAGAAATCGTGGATTTGAACGTGTGGGGCACTACTAGTAGATTATGTTTATGTGTATTATTGCGTATAAGGAAATCTTTGAAAACTGTTTGAAAGTAGGCAAGAATAAAAATCGCGGGCAGGTAGGCAAATAACGAAAGTAACTTTATATTGGTTCGATTTTAGTCTGATTTGATCTTTGATTTCCATATCTTTGGGCTACTTTGGAACAGTTCTTTTAGAATTGGTTTCTCAACTTAAACGAAGAGGAGTCACGTTTCTTTCTGTTGTTTTCACGATTTTTTAGCTTTTTTTTTATACAGGGACGGAGAAATCGGTGAATATACAGTCGAACATATACACCCTTTGTTTGAAGTCTGCCCAATAAACCACCGATACCAGTCAGTCTTTGGATGGGTGACCGTGAGCAGCTACTGACTGAGCGCTACTGTAGGTCGGATGACACGTTAAATTGTTGACCCTGATTGTTTGTTCTATTGTTCGATACTTTTATATCAAACAAAAGAAGTAACGCGTCAGAAGCCTTCGGGCGGCACATTCACTCTGACACTAGGGCTGGCCACTTAGCCTAGTAGCTGTCGATAGACCCTGTTTCTATATAGATATTTATTATAACTTAGTAATCAGTATTATCTTTGTTGATGGGGTTCCTTGGAGCTTTCGTGTAGAGTCTATATCATTAATTTCAATTAGTTGACCCGTAGCAATATTGCCTACCAATAAGCTGAGTGGAATAGCCCACTTATAAGGCATAGAGTTTCTATTAGGTATTAAGTATATTAAAAACATTGCCTCGCTTTCTATGTGGACTTTATTACAATTATTCACATTCTAAGGCCGAATTTTAGTGATAAAGCACAAACTCTTAGATAGGATGGGTCTCATCATGAATATTTTTTATCAACCAACGAGTTCTATAAGGAGGTTCTCAATTTGTGTTTTTTTTATATGTATGTTACGCGTTTTCTCGGCCCATTTTTGTTTGGTGATACTTCAGAGGTGGTCCAATATAAACTTTATCGAAATCGGTTCAGTAGTTTGGTTTTTAAATCAAAATAACTGAAATAAATCAACTGGAAAATAATATGAAGATGTCATCCAGGTAGTCAAAATGTAAGTCGGTCGCATTTTTTTTCTAAAATGCGTATTATTTATACAAATTTTGAATGAAATAAAAAAGCGACGTTTTACAATTTTATTATTTAGACGGTACAAAACTTTTGCGAAAATTTCATCATCTCCTATAGTATAGTCTACCCAGAACCAGGCTTGCTTCGATTTGACACCCTCTTTTGTTTGGCATACTATCTACTTGCAACACATTTAGCAGAAATCATTATCTAACACTAGGTGTACCTATTTAGGATCTTATCCACAGAAAAGTGAAAGCCCTAAAGATCTTTATAATTTTCAATTGATGTGGTATTTTCACTTAATTGTTGATTCAAAACTGTTAAAATATAACTACTTAAAACTTAATAGCGATAGGCAAAGCGACCACCGCGTTGCCACAGAATTCGACACCGACCGCACCCATTACATGTTAAAATTAAAATCACCCACAGCACGTCATGGAAGAGGCTTTTTGTCGATGGGTTATTGATATTAGATCGATATGGGAGCGTCGATAACTGCGTCATCAATAACCGGACGTAGCCGGCCGGTGCGCCAGCCATCACCGTCGGACAAAGGCTTTTACCTATTACAATACATGATGGATATATTGTTGCACTTACTCATCGAAAATCCTATATCAAAAGGCCATTTCTGTAACACTTTTACGGGATTAAATCTTTCAATACACTAAGTTAAAATACACGAATTGGAATAGAATGAAAAAGTTTTGCATGGCAAAATGCGTAGTGAATTTTCCCCCCGCCAACGAAAGTCTTTTTACGCGTATAATACATTAGGGTAGACGTGTAGAGACGCAAAAGGAACAACAGCCAAAAGTTCCCCTATCAAACACGTCTTGTGTGAAATCGCGCCGTCTATGAATGGCGTCGTGCGATTTTCTGCCAGCTTACAGTAAATAAGAAAATTCGCTCGTACCGAGTCGTTAAACGTAATCGACCGTTCGTGGAAAGTATTAAAGAAGCAGACGCTATATTGCATAAGTTAAGATGTTACAATGAAAACTTTGAGAACAGCACCGAGTGTGCGCAATTCCTCTTTGGCGGAAAACGTCCTTGCTCATCAACCGAAGTACGGTTATATAATGTTATATGATGCTCGTAGCGGACGCATATGGGCGTACCAACCTGTTCTTCATATTGTTTTTCATTACATACAATCTGTACTTAACGGCTGAGACGGTAAATGCTAGCTGAAAATTACATAAAGACAAACACAACAACTGGACGCAGAGAGGGAAAAGCCGAGCTAAGATTCAGCGGCTGTGTAGCTGTAGAACAGCAGACCACTGCTGAGTTAGACTGCCTTGGTAGTGTCTCTGCTTTGAGAGCTGTAGAGCGTGGGCTCGATTACCACTAAAAGACCAAACAAACATTGACGGACATACTTAATGTTTGTACTGTGTCTGGGTATTACGTATATGTATTTAAAGTACTTATAAGAGGCTATAGATGGAACTATGTGAAATGTCCACCAATATCAATTTGTTTATTTAATGATGAAGATAATGATTACGATAAAATACACATATTTATTAATTCTCCTCTTGGAGGAGCCTAGAATCCATGATCATCCTAAATTATCATACCATAAGTACTATAGAATACAAAATAGTGTACGCTCATTTTGTTACTAAATTAAGTTTTGGAATTTAATAAACACATTTAATTAAATTAGTTTAAGCTGGTACTAGCATGTTGGTATCCATCAACGCTGCGAATTCTCCTGGCATTTAGTAAATATTCTAATCTAAATTGTTAGACGAATGATATAATTTCAAAGTTTCCCTTTACTGTGATGCAATAAAGCTTCTGCTAAGCTGCTCACAAATTATAAACGTTATGGAGTCAAAAATAGCTATGTATAAGTATAGACTAGGAAAGCTAGTAAATACAAACGTTTGATGGACTGAGACAGTCATAATAATATGTACCTAGGGCATTCATTATAAAGTGAGAATGAGGTAGTAACTCATTGGAACCGTAAAAAGTAAATACTGGCTGGTAGAGCTGGAATATTGAAAAGATAAAAAAAAATAAAGGAAATTTAATATATTTTGTTTAAAAAAAATGGAAGTTTTGTTTGCAGTCTGTCGTAGCGTGTTGTCGAAAATGGAAAAAATTGAATTGCGTGCAGTTATTAAGTATCTGTGCATGACAAATTTCACTACGGAATGAACTAATCAAGACTTGCAGGATACTTTAGGAGCAAATGCACCACCTTATTCTACAGTTGCTCGTTGGTGTGCTGAATTTAAACGTGAAAGAACATCCACCAAAGATGACCCTCGCCCGGGCCGCACCTTAACGGTAGTGACCAAAGAAATGTTAAAAAAAAGTCGAGAACATTGTTTTAGCAGATCGTCGTTTTACGGTACGTTTTATAGCCGATGAAACAAAGATTTCGACTGGTAGTGTGCATAGCATTTTACACGAACGCTTGGGGATGAAAAAAGTATCTGCGCGCTGGGTCCCCAGAATGCTTACCGATGCACAAAAACAAACCAGGCTGAACATTTCTCGAGATTCATTGGAAATGTTACAACAAGATCCTGATCGTTTTTAGTCTCGATTCATGACAATGGATGGAACATGGCTCCACCATTACGATCCTGAAACAATATTACAATCTATGACTTGGAAAAGACCATCATCTCCAACTCCTAAGAAATTTAAGGCGAGTCGTTCCGCCGGAAAGATCTTGGGCTCTCTTTTCTGGGATAGTAAAAAATGAGGGTAAAAAGGGTGGTCATGATAGAATATCTCGACCATGGAAAATTGTGTAACGAAATACGCGAGAAACGGCGAGGCAAACTAGCAAAAATTGTTTTGTTCCATCAAGATAATGCCCCGGCTCACAAGTCCGCCACTGCTATGGCTGCAATTCGTGATGCTGGCTTCGAAATACTTGAGCATCCTCCATATTCACCTGACCTTGCCCCTAGTGATTTCTATCTATTTCCGAGGTTGAAGGAGTCTCTGAGAAGACAGAGGTTCAAAAATGATGAAGCAGTAGTAGCTGCAGTACAGGAGTTTTTAGGTACTCAGGATGAAGAGTTTTTAAGATAGGAATTTTAAGCTTAGAAAAAAGAGTATATTGCTAAAAGTGTATTGCTAAAAGGCGACTATATCGAAAATAAAATAATATTTAATAAAAGGCAACATACTCATTCTCACTTTTATTGAACGCGCCTCGTATGTAACTTACATTAATTCAATTATTTTTATTAAATTAAGAAAGTATGGGTGCACAAACATTTGGTGCTCAATTGGGTATGTTGTGTCATGTTGTTTCATACTTTATTCACCCGATAATTATGAGGGGTGTGAAAAGGTTCGTGGGATCGAAAATAATAACTACGTGATTTAACTGTATTGATGCGAGAAAGCTACTTGATAGAGGCTCTTTCAAAAAATGCAATCTACTTGTTAAATTTCTAGAATTTAGGCACGGGGCTAAAAATCTTAAGCTAATATCGAAAATTAATATAATAATAGTATGCAGGTTTCCTCCGAGTTTTTCTTCCTGGTTAGGTTAAGTTATAATAAACTAAAAATTATCGTAAGTTTTCCCGGAATAATTTAGTTAATTGCACCAAGTTTCCGCAACGTCAGACCTGAAATGTCGAGAAGAATTAGGAAGCCTATTTAAATTATGAAGTTTCCTTCACTTCCACTTCGATTTTTGCCCGTTGCGAGGCAAAAGTTGTTCTTTGTGTGGCACAGTTCCTTAAATCTTTGTTCAGGTTCGGGCGCACGTTGGAATTCATGGCTTATTATCGTTACGAGCTTTTCAAACCCTTTGTTTGTGATCTTTAATTATTTTACTTGTTATTCATTAATTGGATTATAAGATTAAAAGGTTTCTTGAGAACTCATAACGGCGTTGCCCTTGAGCAAAGATATTTAATTATAAGTACCTGGAGATCGGAATATGATTTCCATCGCCGATATAAAAAGACATACATGAATGTATTAAAACAAAAAAATAAAACATGTATTTAATTAGATTTAAAACGGTAAGTCCAATTACATTAGAAACTCACAATCATAATTGCATATTAATACATATTAATATATTATATTATATTATTTTATTTATATGCATATTAATTTAACATTAACATTATTTTACTTATTAACATTAAGCAAATCATTGCTGTAATTATTACATACACAACTTTTACATACACAATTAATACATACGCAATGAATACATACACATGCTGTCTGCGCCAATTCTAGGTAAGACTTTTTCGTACCTACTAATAGTAAACATATCATATCATCAATTTATTAACTTAGTACAAAGTCATAGAGATTACATTATTGACTACTAACAGTGCGTCGCGGTTTCTCCCGCTATTATACAGACACCGCAAATTTTTCCTGAATTAAATCAGTCAAAAATCACGTACTTAGATCAGTTTTATTTTACCGTCACTGTGTGAAACTCGAATAAAGAAGCCAATAGACTAAGAATTTAAGGCAATCTAACTACCTTATCTTCTAAACCTACAACACAAAAACAAAGGGCTTGTATATAGACATATTCATAGTGAAAGTCTAGAAACATTAAATGTTCAAGCCCACTAGTCGGCAGCGTACTACCTATAGATAGCGTCCTGGCAGTATTAGATATTATTGTTTAGTCAAGTCTGATATTCTTATTCTTCGGAACGTATCTAATACGTTACAATATCAGCTTAATAGATCCGTAATAAATTGATAGCAGAATACAGAGACAAACAATTTCGTATATTCTCTCCGAAACTGGGCTGAAAGTTGATGCGTTTGTTTCGGTACATTAGTCAGCGTCGGCGTCCGCGCTGCGCATATTTCATTAGTACGTACTTCCTCTGTCTCCCCAATATTGTTCTCCTCGTTGTGTCTACGCAAACTTTAATTAATTTATGTTATACATTGACTTTTGTTTTCTCGAACGGAAATAAGGTGTTTTGGCGCTAGCGTGAATAATCACGTCTCCATAATGTAACATCGTCATTTGCCCTGATAGTCCTTTCGATACGGAGCCGTATTTTCACCACATGTTTTTTAAGTATTAATAATGTATGGCGCAATATGCTTATTCAGTACCACATATCATTTCAGTACTAAATAACGTACTCGTAAAAGTAAGTGATGTGTGTGGTGGAATGTATCTCTTTCTGGATTTCCATATCTCCACAAACCTCGTCGTCATATAGCTATAAGACGTCCACTGCTGGACGAAGGCCTCCCTCTTAATAGAGGAGTGTTGCTATAATCCCCACGCTTGGCAGGTGGCTTGGGAATCGCAGAGTGCTACTACTGTTAATTGAAAGGACGTGCAGCAGCGTCCTCCGGTGGTTCTGGATGCAGTTTTAGGACATACCCAGGTCCACAGAAGCCTCATGTAAGTAAAAAGTTCACCTTTTTACTAAGGTACGAGTATGGCTTAGACCATAGACTTGGACTTGATGCGATTTGCTTCCTTGGACTTCAACTAATTTTGATTGTCTATTTCCAGCAATTTTCACATTTTATTTTTTAATTTTTTAAATACCTGATAAAGAAAAATACACAATGTGCGGCGCCATTATCTTTTCAAGAGAAATAAAGAAAAATAAGAAATAGAGCTGTATGTATAGCATCCACTTTATTAGATTGCACGTGACACGTTTCACTGAAATACTTGAACTTAATCTCTCTTGTCTCTGGATACGCATACACGAGAACTAACAACGCCGAGCAATTTATTTCATAGGCAAATATTATCAAGTTTTCCAACAAATATGAAAATGTCAAGAGCGAACATTGAGGCTTCTTTATTGTGGAAAGTTATATAGAGTTTGTTAAAAATTTGATTAGCTGTGTTCTTGTAATTGAATTTTAGATTGACGACGTTGACAGACAAACAAATCAGAGAAGGTAGATAAAGTTATTACGCCTGGAGCAGAGTTTGTGGGAAAATGTGGGCTATGGAAACGCTGAATTCATCGGGGAACTCATAGCACGCGCGGGGTATTCGTAACGCAATATTGAAGCAAAAGCTGTAATGGCCATACATACGCTTTCATTGTAAAAAAAATATGTATACAACGAGCCGAGAGCAGTGAAGAATGTTTAATATTCAAGCCTGGAAGTTTTCCGTTGTGCTCAAATCATCGTCAATGGAGCGGCGTAATATGAAAAATGCCAATATACTTAGTAAGTAGGCACCTTCAAAGGTAGCTGAGTAATAAAAAACAATTAAATTAATTTATGATGAAATACGATTTTGATACTACCTAAGGAAAAATATGAACTTGCTAGAAATTATATTCAGGAAACTTATTAAAAAAACCAAAATGTCATTTGCTTAGATTCTTATTGATAAGCAACAATGCGGTTAATTCAATTCAATTAAATTTATTCATGTAAAGGGTGAATTTCATCAAAGCTGTTTTTTTCTCTTATTTCGGTGAACTTTGTTACTATTGCGTTTTTTCAAATTTAGAGTGGTTCATTATAGTTCTTGATATTGTTCATGCTTATAGTTAATGCTATCAAAATATCTTAATAAACTTCTGTGATATACGAGTTTAAAATTTTGATGGCACCGAAATGAAGCAGTCATTCACCGAAATGAAATAACTAGCCACGGAAATGAAATAACCTACCCACCGAAATTAAAACCCGCCGAAAATCGAAGGTCCTGATTTTTTACCTAAATGACACATAACAACATTACAACCGAAATAATAAATCAATCCACTGAAATGAAACAATAATTCACTGAATTTGATAGCATTCACCGAAATGATAATTTTTATCATTCCGGTGGTGTTTTATCATTTAGGTTGACAGTAAGGGCACCGAATCAACCGAAATGATAACACCGAAATCTAATCTAGGACAAAACATTGCACTAAAAGAAAACGAAATACTATAGAACATAATGGATACTACACAAATTACCGTAGTACAAAGCGAATAAAAGTAGCAAAGCGTAGAAAAGCGAAGTGAATGCGCTATGCATTCACGCCGCAGTTAAATATATTAGCTCATTGGCGGTCAAGCTATACTCACGGAAATGAAAAGATAGTTGTCCCATGCCACCGATTTGAAATACTAGCGTTTTTTCGGGCACACGCAGGCAAGCAGCGCACATTATCCCACGATAACCATTTAGGCGGCCCTGGTACGTAGGTTTTAAGCGCATGAGCTAGCAGCTAGAGTTGTTCTGTGCAAAAATATTCTTGATAAACTTTTAGTCATCGAAATGAAAGAACTTACTGGGACATCTTAAACTGGGTAGATATTATTATAAAATTACTCTGTGGTAATGGTATCATTATTCACGATTTCAATAAAAGAAGCCATAAACCTAAATAACCAATAGATTTTGTTGTACGAGGGATATTACAGTGGAAAGTGTAGTGCGGAAAGCCACCGAAATGAACAATTTGGGGCTTTACCAATTTTTTTCCTAATTAACTGAAATCCTAATCAAGAAATATTTTTGCCCCATATAGGTAACTCCACCTCTTCTACGTAGAAAAAAATATTAGAACTGTCTATTAACGTTCTGCACTACCGATTTCATCCGTGCCGCGTAAATTTTAAATCCACCATAACATGAAGCTTACAGGTTTATTCCTATGCGTTACATTTTTTATATTATATTAAGTATATTCTATTATTATATACTGAATGTGCCATTAACGAGGCTAGAAAGTATTAAAGACCTATACAAAATAGCAAAATAAATATAACGTACATATATAAATGACTAGTAATTCAAGAAAAATAAAAACACTTAAAACTTAGATATAAAAATATGTACAGGTTGTTACGTGCTAAACTATAAAATTCTAAAATTGATCCCCAAGCCGCCTGCCAAGCGTGGGGATTATGGCGATCTATTGGGAGGCCTTCGTCCTGCAGTGGACGTCTTATGGCTGACGACGAAGTTCATTTTTAAGAATGGGGCGCATTTACTTAGAAGCCTGTGGAGTGTGGATATTACATGGAACTTATTACTAAATTATATAATCTAGCGGACCGCTAACAATGGAAATGATATCCTTTTGTCACGTTGTAAGGAAATAATATTCAACTATAGCTAGCAATCTGGTCATGTGTGATAAAATTAAAACATGCTTATGGTTAGAAGTAATGCTACGTAGATAGTGTAATGGCTAGTTGAAATAAGTGTGGCGTCCAGAATGATGGCCAAAACGAACCTAACAAAATAGCGAGAGTGTATAAACTTTATTTACATACAAAATATAGGTTAATAGGTAGTATAGGTTACTATTTGCTTAAATAAACCAAACAACATTTTAGGGCAAAGCCTGAAAAAATAAATATTACTATTTTTTACTCAACAATTTCTATTGACTTGTATAAACAACACCATGTTTTGAACGCATTGAGCGGTCACCATTGTCGTTCCGTTTCACGTTTTGGAAATCCCACTTTATTATCATCATATAATCTTAACAGGAACTAAACTTCTTATATCGTTTTTAGACCAACGTACATAAAATATTTGTGTAGAAAACTAAACCAATTTGTCTTTGGTTTCAGTTTTCAGTCGATTTTTGCGTTTGTTTGATACGTACTGTGCGGTTTCATTGTGAATTTATTTTCGTGGATATATTTAGAAAAACATGGCTTCAAAAAAACCTAAATATGAAGGGACTTTTGGTACATGTAACCTAACTAATAAATCATACCTTTTAATTACGCGTCTATATCAGAGTCAGGTCCACGGCTCTATGAAATTTGGTCATCATTATTTTAATCCCAATGCCACAGTTATATGTGCAATAAAAAGAAACATAAAATGACGAAAATGATTAGAATATAAACTTTAGAGTATTTTGCGACGCATAATTTGATCGCAAAAAACTGACTAATTACAGTCAACAACTCAACAGTTACATTTTTCAATGTAAACGGAAAATTTATACGTATTTTATGCCAGTCTATAAATCATACAAATTCAGTCGACCATTAAGGTCGTATTTAAGTAATTGCTCACACAACATAGTCCTACATAAGTAATGGCAACCCTTAGAGCGAGATTGCTGCTTAATCACAGACCAGCCGATGGAGTCACGTAATTTAACCTAACTTTGCTCTCAACTTTCCAAGTAAACATACCTTGCTAAAAGCGTCTTAAAGTCTATGTAGGTATATAAGTGACAGTTTTAACATGAAAATTAGTTGAACCTAACACGAAAAAAATGTATTTAAGAAACAACAAATATTTAGCTTCTGGTTAAATGTTTAGTCAGCATTTATAAATATTGCATAGGCATAATCACCCTGTTAATAGTCCAACATCGAAAATATCGTAAATAAATCGTAATTGTAATAAATATCGCAAGGCCTACCCTCAAAGGGCGAATAGGATATACAAAATAACACCTTTAGATTACCAAACTTATTCGCACTAAATATATTCGGCAAAAAATATGAATAAGTAGAGGTTCTCTTCGTAATTATTATATTTCTTTAAGTAATCTACAAAAACTTACATGTTTGTCCCACAATTAGTTTAAAAGACACTGACGAATCAACTTGAAGGAAACATGCATATACTCGTAATGTCAGATGAAATTCAATAGTGCATGTGAATGTGCCAACCCGAGCCTTTATGATATAATGATATGAATCAAACAGCTTTCGAGGTTATCTTTCTATGTCCAGCAGTGAAAATAAAAGAATAATGCACTAAAAAGTTATGTTCTCTGTGCCCAAGGTACCCTAACAAAATCGATCATACAGTGTTTTGTTCAATAATGATTAGGATAGAACAAGCTGTATGAATCAGCGCTCGTGTATTAATCGAGCGCTCCCAAATCGTCTATTAATCACGTTCAAGCATCTAGATGACAAGCGACTGTCAGCTTAAGTAGTGTTTAGTTTACGAGCAGGAGCAAACAATCGTTTGCGGACAACGACTAGATACTTAATAGACATCTGATCCCTTATCCTCGGTTCGTTCACTCACTGCTGAGTGTGCATGGTGTGCGTGGTGGTGGGATGCCCTGCAGTAGATGGTGTTTTTTTTAAAATTCTTTTATTTTTATGGAGTTTTAGACTTTCCATCTATGTGGGGCCCATCGTCTCCTAATATACAAGTAACTTAATTATTACATTAGCTACATTCCCACTTATTATTTACATTATTATGGAATAATAGTCAACTGGTAGCCGTTGACTTGATTCATGGCCTGGAGGAGCCCTTTCTTTTGTCACTATCATTTCACAGTGTTTGAGGTTATCACATTACATAAGGTACTTGGTTAAAAGTCGTCCTTTGGTTTCACGCGCTTTACTACGCGAAATGTTTATCTTTTTTAGGGATTAAGAGTAATTTATATGTATAATTATTATTTTTCATTCAATTTAACGTTGTGAAGTTGAGATGGGACAAACATAACACCCAAATTTCGCTTTCATGATACTGGTGTGATTTAAGAGTGAGTTTGCTAGGTGAGCATTAGTGAGATACAGAATGAGGATTAAGGCTGATTACGTGGTCACGTCAAGGCTAAGACATTCAAAGGCGTCTTAGCTTAGGCGTAGAATTGCATTGGCGAGTAAAACATTTGTATGCGTAATTGCTGCCAATGCCTTGTATGGAAATGGTCGCTTGCTGTGTGTCTATGGGGTTAGGAAGTCGTTGTTTACGGAACTTGCCTGGTTCTGAAGCTATTGTTTTATGTTTACACGGTCGTAATGATCGAGTTTGGGCGGCGTCGTATTTTGTGACATTTGATTTCTGATTATGTTGTATTTTTTTTACAAAAACGTAAAAATATACATCAGCGCTTTTTCAACTTCTCGCTAAAATGAGAAGTGTTAGGCGTGAATAGGGTAGATGACTGATGTTTATATCGTTAATACCAATAACTTTGATGAAATATTTAAGTAAATATAATATGAAACACTATTTTAAACTATCACGGTCATTTACTAAAGTTCTATTATTATTATCCCGTTAATAATAATAGAACTTTAGTTTAAATATAATATGTTTCTTAAAAAAATATTTTTAATCAGATATTAATGTTCTGATATATAAGCGTTTAAAGTTTTTGGTAGAGAAAACTCTGTCCCTTTCCCACAAAACAAAAAATGACGTCACGCCTCTGTGTGCCATACTTGTCAGAATAGAATTTATAAGGCGTACAGAGAAGTGACGTCCTAATCTCCTCTTTGTCTAGCATGATATTAAAATGTTTATAAGTTGCTTATTTTTGATCAGATTTTCATTTTGTTTTCATTAATCAGCTATATTTATGGGCCACATTTTAATAGAACACAAAAAAACCAGTCATCTAGCCTATTTAAAACAATTAACTAATAATATTATAGCAATTATTTACACAACAATTATTACAAGTCTGAAGGTAGTGTTTGCGTATATCTTGTTCAAACTAACACCCGGTTCGATGAACCTTTTTGTATGGAACAGCTTTATGGTTTATGGATTTTTTTTCGTGATTTCAGGGTTGCCCTCATAATAAAAGTTGTTCATAATGATGAGTACAATTATATCCTTGAAGGATAACGATGTTCAAACTAACACCCTATATAATCAGGGTAAGCACTAATAAAAAAGCAAAAGTTTATTAGTATTATGTGATTGTAAGTATTTGATACCTCTAAACTATCTAACGGCTGAAAAGATTTTGTTGCAGTATGTCTATATATTTTTAATAAGTGATATATTTATACAATGTGTAACAAAAAGGTTCAAAATACTGAAGGGTACGTATGTAGTCATCATTATGAACAATTTTTGATTTTGGGCCAATCCTGACACAGAAAAAACAGCTTTTCCATACATTTTGTCGCAGGTCAAAATGTATGGAAAAGCTGTTTTGTTGAGCCTTATTGTTACACATTGCATATTATGATTTTGTGAAAAAAAATTTTTAAACATCAGTAAGGAAATAATTTTGGAGCGTCTAAATTTTAATTCATAAACCAAACATCACATAGAGTATTAGAATAGGAATGATGACTACAATTTTTTTATTACCTCTTAAAAAAGCTGATATTCAATAGAGCCTATCATTCATATTTATTCAAAAATAAATAAGTTCTAAGTATTTTAATTTCAAGCTAGAGAGAGAGCGCGCTATACCTGAGCCGTGAGCCTCTGGCGCTGCATACAAATGCTATACTAACACGTGCTTTGCGAGAAAGGGATAGAGCATCCCCTCTCTATCCCCACCTAAAAGTTTAAACGCACATATCTCAGAGATTTATCAGCCAATACAATTTTTTTTTTCAGTATGTGTAATGTATTTAGTTATATTCATCACTAAGCCCGTTATTTGTCATATATTAAACATTAGACGCATAGTATAATAGCATACAATACAATATACCTACCACCAATTAGCACCAACCAATAAAAACTGTCACATAAACGCAAACTTCCCAATTGATCGTAGCAAAAGTCTCCTTCAATTTATCGTCCACATCGTCATAGCATTTCCAACATTTTTATCAAGCATTTAGAATAAGAACGCTGCAACCGGTCATTAGACGCGTCGCGTTAGGGACGTTATCCCACTAAGCGCATTCGGCATTCCAAATCAACAATGACATTACCCCCCTAGTGTGGCAATCAGAGAGTAAGTGGGAATTTCCGCGTCGTTTGGTACGGCTCCCGGCTAAATGTTAAGAGCTCGGCAGCCGAAGCAACGACCTATTCTCCTATCTAAGTATATACTACTGACTACTGTGACATACTGATTGAATTTACGGTGAGCTACTCTTGATACCTACTTTTTGTATACCAGCTAATGAAATGATAGAAACCTTTTTACAACACTCAAATTAGTTTGACTTGTATGAAACTAAATAACTCACTTTGTCATAAAATATTGGAGGTATTTAAAATTATTTTTGTTTTATTTATACGGAATTACTCAATGCTCCTCCTACAATATATATATAATATCATTGCTCATGCTTAACTAAATTTGATATTTCGACAAGAGTTTCAATCAAACCAGGTGACCTTTTTCAAGGAGTGAAATCAGAGAACGACGCGCGTGCAGCCACGTACTGCGTCGCACAGATAATTAATCAAAACACAAACCAAGGGCAAACATTTATGTGACGAACATAAATGTTTGTTCTGTGTCTGGGTGTAGTATGTATTATAAGTATGTATTTACAAAAAAATAGTATATAAGAATTCTATCAGCTATCTAGTTTCCATATTACAAGCTTTGCTTAGTTTGGGGCTAGATGGCGCTATGTGAAAAATGTCCTCCGATATTTATTTATTTACTGTATTAAAGGCTCTATCGAGTTAAAATTATGACTTATTTCAATTAAATAGGTATTATGTAATTCGCCGAATCCAAACGAACTGTGTCACTGCACTATGAAACGGAACACCGCAGAGAACTATCGTTCTATTCCAATTAATTAACGTACGTATTCCATTTTTAGATAATGACTAGTGAAACTGTACTCTGCTCAGCTTTTTTCTGACAGCCAGGATGTCGATTATGAAATAAAATGCGGACGTAATTTAATTCTCATGCCGTAACAGGAAATGTGTCCGTTCAAATGATTGCCCCGTTTTTAAACGATCAGTAACAAGCTTTCTTATAATTGTAACATTTGCTGGAATATAATTCGTCCCACATTATTTCGCTGACGTCTGCTTTCGTTGCTGAAAGAAAGGAATAAGGAAAGATTTTGCAGCAGGTTGCAGAGGAAAATTAAGGGGAATTCTCATTATTTTCATTCACGTTTGCCTTCTTGTTAGGCATTATTAAGGTTGGAGAAAGGTCCAAAGGGCCGATTGTTTCGTAAGAATCCTCGTTAAATATTTTGCCGAAAATCTTGTTAACGGTGTAAAGTATTGGAGATTATTTAAAATGCGGTAATTAGTTTGATGAATTTATTTGGAATAAAAGGGTTCTGGACATGGAGATGGAGAATGAACGCTAAAGATTTCACAATGGTACGGATATAAAGGTTAACTCTGCTGGTGTTTCTTATATTATTTTTAACAGGTAACTTGCAAAAAATAAGATGTAAGCGTGTAACAATCAAAGTGTCTACAAAAGTTGTAACAATGTATACCTACTATAAAAACGGTTGTTTATTAAAACTATGGTAAAAATTGTTATTGACAAACAAATATTGGATAAGTATATTTACAAATATTAAATACTATAAAATGGTTAAGTGTAGAGAATGCTTTTGAAAATATCACAGTCTAAAGTTCGCCACTTAAGTGCCCAGTTAATATAAATTGCTAGTAAAATAACAAGAGTGAAAGGAATAGCGTGCGATAGCGTGCGTGGCTTTTCATCGCCGGTACAAGTCGTCGCGCAACAAGTGACGTCGGCCCTGGCCATCATCTCAGACCAGCAGAGCAGCAGCTCCTTACATTATAGAGAACACATAAGCAACTACAAACTTCACATCAAAAATTTACTACCCTCAGCAACACTGTTGTTCATTTACACCTAATTCCTTAACTCCGATTACATCTGTCTGTTCTAAGTAAACAGTTCGTGCGAGTTTATTTACTTTTCACCACTTTTAAAAGAGAATGACCGAGCAACGCGCTTGCGTGGGAAAGGAGTGAGAGAAATGTCGGAGCGAGATGGAGAACAGTACGACTCGCTCCGACCAATCGATTAGTCGCATAACGATAGCGGCTTCTTAAATGCAGATGTGTCGTGTATACCAACGTCAGTCGGGCACCGGTGGCGGTCCGGGTCGCATTGCCATGAATCCGCTGTGCCGGCATACGACACGCTCTTTGTAGTGAAAAGACGCTCGGTGTCGGCGGCTCGCGACTCGAGGTGATCTCTCGAATCACTCGGTGAAATGTAGCGAATCCCGAAGGACAGTCACGTCAACGCAAATAGGAACAACTGTTAGTAATTTTAGGGCCTAATTTACAAAGCATTTAAATAGCGAATCCTTGATATGTGCGCCAATTATGAAGTGGACAAAGAAAGGATTGGATATTGGAAGGTAGGTTTTACTGCTTGTTGTATTGCTTCTGTCGCGTGAGATAAAACTGGAACGGATATCTCCCGGGGGTGATTTGAACCGGTCATCTTTGCTTGGGTTGTTTTATTTTTATTTCTGACATAAAAGATGAATGTCGGGATGGAAAAGTACCGAGTCCTCAAAATATTAAACGTTACAGTTTATGTAAGGGACCGCTAGTAATACCCTATCTCGAGTAAATGTACCTAAAATAGGATTAAAGACGATTAAAGGATTTATGACATACTTTGGTGCTCACAAATTTATCTGCTTTACCTAACATAACTCGGAAAATGAATACGTTTCTACAAAACTATTTTGTTGTCTGATTTATTAAATCGGTTAAAAAACAAAATCTGCAGAATAGAATAACAGAAACAATCACAATTATTTAACACGTAAAAGCTTAGGACGTTTCTCATACTTGGGCCCAGTGGTACAAAATACCCATTTCTCCTTATATCACCTAGTCCAAAATCTCATATGGCTTTACCTACAAATATTTCATTCGACATTAACCCCGAGGCTATACGCCAGCCGACTTTTCCTTTATTTGGTATGACTGTCATCAAAACAAAACAGTCACCGTCCCCGAATCAGCAACAACAGAATTTCAGGAAACGGAATTGAACATCTATAAATAGGTACACACAACATATGAATGAGTCGTAGCCCGTAGCGTTTCGTAGCAGTTTCGTAGACGCCCGATGTTCGTAGCTCGATGTTCGTAGCGGATGATAACATAATCGTTTTAGATATAGAATTGTACCTGGAATATCGGCACCAGAAGGTTTGAGACATTTCGAAGGACGGTCCTCACCCAATTTACACTCTCATAACAGCCTACGATGTTATTGAACTTCTTCTTAGTGTGAGTTCACGACACGTTCATTATGATCGTGTATAACGTAGGCCACGTTATCAAAATTTATTTTTCTTTGAACAATTTGAGTATTTCATAGCTCATTTCATTATGTTTACTTCTCCGATGTTTGTTATTGAGTTCGGTATTATTCAAATTTGTGGCCTTATGTAAGCAGACGCTTTTCTTAAATTTGTAATTCTGATGATTTGATAAAGTTTGAGATTATGTAAAAATATTATGAGTACGGAACATATTGTATTTTAAATTATTGATTTCATACACATCCTGAATTTTGCAACTTTTCATTACTAAAAAAGTGTTTGATAATCGCTTTGTTTATATTTTTGAAACATTGCGTAGATGTTAATTTAAAAATAAACCTAAGTTTTGAGTAAGCATAACAAAGCATTACTAATTATTCTGGGATTAGGATTTCAAATCATATTCTGGCGCTACCGTTAGTCGGAGTTAGGTAGTGGTTGGTCCCGGTTTTTTTTTTTTTAAATACCAGCTACCGTCAGGCCATGTAAAAGGGATTCAGGCAACCTATTAACTCTGATATTGGGGCCGACTTCTCAGCAAAGACGGATTTACTTTGACTATATACACAGAACATGCAATTTATGAAAAAAAAATTTGCTAATGTTACTAGCTTGTGGATAATTTTACCTATATTTGGTGCCCTTAATTTAACATGAAAATTATCCTACTTTAGACACATCATTTTCCGTAGGAATTTCACTTTTATATTACTCATGAAATAAAATAAAGTTGATATTTTTTTTCTGCTTGGCTGCAGAATGTTTATTGCAATTTTGTTTTGAGTTAATTTATAGTTTGCCAAGCCGCCTACCAAGCAATGGCAACCCCTCCCACATAAAAAAAAAAACTATATGAAAAAAAAGAAGCATTCGTCTAGCAGTGTACTTCGTTTGGCTGACGTGTGTGTGTGAATTTATAGTTTGCATTATAGATAGTTAATATAAAGCTTAGTTGATAAAGTTTGAGATCCGGAACATTTATGTTTTTATGTGTTTTAAAAGATATAAATAATGTTTGCTGTCTCTTTCTTCCTGTGCTGTAGCTCAAGCTTGTAAACAAAACAAGTTACAGACCTGAAATTTGGATAATTTATATGTAATTATTTTTCGTGCGATGACATGACAACTCAAACATGTTTTTTTAAAACAGGCAAGTCATTGTGTGAGCTGTTTTTGATTAGATTGATTGATTAATGTCGCAAAACCGATAACTGTTGGAACAAGCTAGACGTGTTCTAGAGCGGAGACCACGAATTAGCAAACGTAGCGTTAGGACGCTTTGAGAATATAGAGAATATTATTATCCTGGACCTGGGTATGCCCTAAAACTTCATCCAGAACCACCGAAGGATGGGCAGAAGCGTTCTCTTGGTTAATTCCACGTTTCAAGCACATTTTTTAATGTGATTGATCATTAGTCTAAAGCTGTATTAGGTAGGATCACATTTAGCGGAGCAAAGATATGGCGGTTACGCAGATTCGTGCGTGTCAAGTTTCGATTTTTGAAGATTTTCTCAGATTACTCGAAAAGTATAGAAATTAATAACTTTTCAACCGTAGAATGCTCTCCAAAATACTATTATCTTTTAATGCATATTTTTTTATAAAGCATATTGTTTGAGTCGGGTCCTGGATAGTTAAGATTCACATTTGGACCCGGTAGATGGTGCTGCAATCGGATTACAGGGTGCGCTAGTATAAATAATATATTTATAAGACTGCTGGCAGTGATAGGAAGGAAAAAACCGACAGATCGTGCAGAATGACTTGTCTTCGAAGAGGCCTAGTCTAGTCTAGAAGTTAAGAAGGCTGATCTCCCATAGAAATTTTGTCAGAATCGGTATATTAGTTTGGTATTAAAATCAAAATAAGTGGAAAAATATGTCATCTAAGTAAATGAAATTGAAGCCGATTGTTTTTTTTTAAACGCACTGGTGACACTGCTATGACACTAGCGGTTTGCGAGCGTTTTCAAAGCGGCGCGGGTACGTGGCGTACGCGCAACCAACACGCCGCGCATGTGCAACGAATACGTCGCGGTCGCGCAACGAGCTCGCCGCTATCGGCATTTTGTACATTCTCGTACAGAACCATTTCTGCTTGAATGCTTTCGTTTCCTGCGTCTTTGAAGTAACAAAGCCAACAGAAATGTTTCCTCGTCGGAATCCATTCTGTTACTGAGTGTATTGTCAATCGTGAACTCGCCGCGAACAGGCGACGAAAACGTTGCGTAATCGCCACGACTCCGCGACGTTTTCGCTGTGCAGCCGCGGCGTGTTCGCGACGTATTCGCTGTGTGCCCGCTCCGCTTTAAAGACGCTCGCAAACCGCTAGTGTGATAAGGCCTTTATGATGATTACCTACGTTTTTATATTATGTAGAATATTATCATTGATAGTAAGTAGTAATAATCAGCCTGTTAATAGTCTACTACTCAACATCATGCTTATCGTCGAAGGTCGATTGGACAATATCCACCACAATGGCCCAGCTAGCCGATAGTGGATTCACATCATTGAGCTTATTGGTACGGGCGCGGAATTTAAACCAACGATCTTACGGTTCCGAGCTTAGATGTCTTCCCATTATGCTAGATCCAAGACACTTAGCGCACGAATGGGATATGGTGAGACAGGAGAGGGCGGAACAAAGCGTCATTGATTCGCTCATGCCGATGTCGCATCGTCCACTGTTGATTCGTAAAAAAATGCGAATTAGAAAAATAGGTTAAAGCACTCATAAAGAGGTTCCACACGCAAAAGTTTTCGCAGATGGCGCCAGCGGCGTTACGGACGTGGCAAAATCAAGTTTACTTGTTAATCCTGTTGTTGCTTATATCTATCTGCTCTTGGCGAGGGCGTTGTCGATCATCTAAAAATACTGGATACTGTGCTATGCAGCTGTTGACGGTCTGAAAATAGATTTGTAGGTTAGATAGTCGCTTACATTTTATGTTGGTCAGAGCTTTAATTAGCAAGGCAAAGGATTGCAGTACAAACCAGTATATGCGGATACTCTCTGGTATTCGAGTCTAATAAGAGTAAAACCATTAAACTGTAGAAATAAAACAACAAAATGTATGAGATTGACAGTTGACAATGGCCGCATCGACGATGCGGCACCTAACGGGAAAAAATCGCAGTGTGGACAGACACAGACACATGTACCTACTGCGAGTAGTCATGTCACATGATTCCATATTGTCTTTGCGGCGCCGGAAGCAAGCGACTAACACGTTCTGTGTCAGCGCTTCGCAATCTACTGTGTGACATGGTTCCTGATTGTACTGCACTGATTTGTACTTCATGATAGACAATAGTACGCAACTAAGCTACCAGCTACAACTAAGCTACCAGCTACAATTAAGATACCAGCTACAACTAAGCTACCAGCTACAATTAAGCTACCAGCTACAACTAAGCTACCAGCTACAATTAAGCTACCAGCTTCAAATAAGCTACCAGCTACAATTAAACTATCAGCTACAACTAAGCTACCAGCTACAACTAAGCTACCAGCTACAATTAAGCTACCAGCTACAATTACGCTACCAGCTACAACTAAGCTACCAGCTACAACTAAGCTACCAGCTACAATTACGCTACCAGCTACAATTAAGCTACCAGCTACAACTAAGCAACCAGCTACAACTAAGTAAGTTACCAGCTGTCACAATTAGGTGTAATTTTCGCGATGAAATTTGGATCTTAGTAGGCATAACTTGTTGCGCCGGCGGCTAGAAATTGCTGCCTGGAACGTCATGGGCTTCTGGGAATTCTCCTCGAGGATTAGTTCTGAAAATATGTGAAGGAATTTTCTTCGCACGTGTTTAAAAGAGAGCTCTCTATCAGTTTTGTTGTCTTAACTGCTATTTAATATTTCTGTTTTTTCAATCATTCATTCCGAGTTTCATCCATAACCGTTCAGCCGTTTCGGCATGAATATGTTTAAAACATACTGACAAACTTTCGCATTTATAATATCAGTGTGATACTGGACTGATTTTTCTGGTATAGAACAGAATGAAACAGACATACATACAGTCGAAGTTGTAAAGACTTAACAATTATTAGGGTCCTACAGGATAACCTTCGTAGGAAAACGTTGGACCTGGGTATGTCCTAAAACTGCATCCAAAACCACCAGAGTAGCAGAAACGTCCTGTCAGTTAACGGTGGCGAGCATTTTACAATCCCCAAGTCACCTGCCAAGTGTGGAGATTATGGCAACACCTCCCTATTAAAGTGAGGCCTTCGTCCACCAGTGGACATTTTCCGGCTGATATGGAAGACAACCTTCTGGTACAGAATATTAAAAAAAGATCACACGAAATAATGTCCGTAAGTACTTTTGACATAACCCTTAATCTACTTATCTATACGAGTAAATTGTAAGTAAACATATTTCACGACCTACAAATACATTTCAATAAACACTTAGGTATATTTGCTTAATATCTCGCGCACGATAGACGTCTATGTATATCGAGATGTCTGTCGAAATCGCTGAAGCTGCCTTTATTTCGTTTCGTTTGATGTTTTGACAGGTATATACGCAAATTGTATCATTTCTATTCTAGAAAGGTATTGAGAGGTTCACTTCTTTGTTTCTATTGTGAAAGGGTTGGTTGGTATTAAACAGGCATTCCTATACAGAGTTTCCGACAGGCAATGTCCGTTACGGAATTGAGTAATCTGTATACAGCCACGTCTATCTCGGCAAGGATTGAATAGATCCTCCTTCAGCTTGGAAGCTTTTACGTGAAAATCTAAACTATGATTTTAGATTAGACCATCTTCAAACTATGGGCTAGAATATCGAGATTCGAAATAATTGGGAAGGATTTTCGGTGAAAGGAATTTCATCATGAATAGCTAACATGTAACTATGTGCAAGCAGGTATGTGGTACTTTGAGATTTGTGTACTAAGGCATGTATGACATATGATCATAATATGATTTCGATTATGAACCATTTTTTATGGGCTAATAACATGTACACTCATCGTCTCGGCGCAGTTGTCAGGATGTTCAAAAGTAGCGGTGGCTGTAGCCCACTGGGACTTGAATGTAGACATAAGTCGAAATTAGGGTTTATAGGGTCGGCCCCTTAGTAAAAGTCACTCACAATGATAAACACAACGACCTTCTTTCGACTCAGTACTACCATTCCACGTAACCCTGTATAACAGACTATTTAACGAGAAAACAGCCAGTTGGATGGGTGGACTCTCATGTATTTTTTCCAAAAATCTCAAAAATGGACCTACCTAGTCAATCTTACATACCTACTTCTACATTTTTTTTTATACAATCAAGTGACGAGACGACCAAGATGTTCGCCTGGTTGTAAGCGTCACGTCTGCCACCAACAGTAGCAGTGCCAGAATTGTGAACTTGCGAACACAATCCTGCAACATTCATTCATTGTAACATTTGTAACGTTTTTATTTTACTGCCTTATAGCTCAGTTGGTAGTATGTGTGCTTTAACAGCTATAGGTTCGAGTCCCACCCAAAGGATAAACATTTGGGTAACGAGCGTATATGTTTGTTCTGTATCTGGGTTTTCTGTTCCTACCGTTTATCTGTTTACGATGAAACTTTGTTTTTGCTAGGCCGAAAGCCTCGGGTCAGAATTCTAAGCCGAGGCTGAAGACCGACCCGCACTACACTGTACACGTGCACCACTCGTATGTAGGTAATCATTTTATTTCCTCACAAGCTCGGCAAAATTTTGTTTGTCATTCGAAATCTATGAGTGCAAAAGTGCATTTTGTCAGCTAGCGTGGAAAGAGTTTCTAAAATTCGAACCTTTACTATTCAATAATTTTCTATACCATCTGTCCGCTGAAATTGCATATTAAGAAATACCTACTTATATCATGTCATTGCGCTAAAATATTTTTTAGATAATCGCACTGGCCAGCAAGAAGACAGCATGAAAAAAAAACTCTAGCATTTTCCTCGCTGTAGTGAGGAGAAAAGTTGTGCTTCGCTCGGCAACTAAGTTATTCTGCGTGTCGTACCTTTGAAAACCTCGCTACGCTCAGGATTATATATTTAAACCACTCGCTACGGTCGTGGTTCAAACCTAGAATCCTTCACTAGGTCAGGCGCCAAAAAACAACATTGCAGCCTTGCATAACAAAGAATAATTTCTTTCGAAAAATCAAAAGGTAAGTCAAAATTGTGAATTTCTAAGACGTGGATTCAACCTGGAAGGGTTAGTTTCTCCTATCTCGAGTATGCAGACACTGAGCTTTCAAAATCCATTCATCTCGCTGAGTTTCTAGTTTCTATCTACTAATTTTCGATAAATTTGTGCGTTCTCGGGGGTGAAACGAGCTACGGGGCAAAATTTATGGGTTTTGAAGCGGCGTTTACCTTTAGAATCGAGCGTTAATCTTGTGTGAAAGACGGGATGTAGCTCCGCGTAATCTCAGATTTGTATGTAACAGAACTTCTTCATTATGTTGTATGGTAATTTTATTCGCCGTTGATTCTATTGGGGCCTTGATACGTTTGTACGAGGTTCAAAGGTCAATGTATCGTAACAAATTCAACTTAACAAGGTTAAACGGTAGAAGTTAGGAAGTACCTTTGTTTTGAAGAATGTTTTTATTTTATTGGCGGTTAGGTAGGATCTAGTCATGAATATTTTACAAGAGAAGTGCCCACAATGCGCCGTATGTCGCTCGCGTATTCAAATTTTTTGTAGATTTAGTTGTCTGAATGTAATATTTTTTATGGCGTATAGGTTTGCTTTTGAATGTCATCTTGGCGTAAAGATGCAGCATACGATGGAGCACGCTTACCTAGACGAAACCGATTCACTGGCGACTTGAAGTCACCCAGAGAGACTATCGGGAAACACCCATTCTGCACATTTAATATAATATCACGTACGTTGAATGTTTTCATAAAGTAATAGTCCCTCCAATCTTCCACTGTCTGCCACTGTTGTGGCAACGCTGGCCAGATCTCCTACATTTATTGTCACTACATGATAGTCTCAAGTTGTTCGTCGCTACGTTTGCCGATTCATAGCCTCCACTCTAGAATACGTCTACTCCAACGGTTATCGGTTTTGCGACAGATACGGTTGGAAGCGGAAAGCCGGAGATCGTCCTGAGTTCGCCTTTGGAGAGTCCTACGTCCAATAGCGGACTGTAATTGGCCGATTATCATGTATCCCAGGTACTATAAAAGTAAGCTAAAATTAGCTATACTAATAGGAATGTTCGGTAATATTACCTTAATAATTATATTAAGGTAATATTACCTTATTATATATTACCATAAATTTTTGTGTCATTAGTGTTTAGTGTATCTACTTTGAGTATGTAGTAAGATGACTAGATACTCAGAATATGATATGATCAATGGGAAAGGAAAGTTTTAAAATTTGTTTGAATTAAATCAGAATTCAGAATGAAAACTTTGATTAAATGTGAGAGTGAAATAGATGCGGTCGAATTTATTTTATTTATTTATGACAAAAAAAAGTCTTTTAGTTAGTAAACAGGTTAGTTCTAATCAGTTAGCATCCTTTTAAGGACATATTGTGGCCAATTCTGAAGGTTTAAGTTGACAGAACTAAACTAACTAAAGTATTGCTGTCCTTAGCTAACATGTCTAGTAAAAAAGTGACAGCAATATTTTAGATAGTTTAGAACTGTCAACTAAAACCGTCAGAATCGACCACATTATTGACATCAAAACAAACAACACAAAAAAACAGCTGTTTCATAAATTTTGCCCAGGGTCGATTAACTTTTTGTATGGAACAGTTGATATTTTTTTCGCGATGTTGCCCCATAGTAAAAGGTGTTTGTATTGATGTATAGAATATGCTCTTAAAAGAATGCTAACTGATTAGACCTAACACTGTATATAAGGTTAAAAAAATCTTAAAATAGTGATTTGTTAAAACTATCCAAAAAATACTAATAAGTACATCACTATTTTTTACCGGCAATAAAGTAACAAAGATAAAGATAACAATACAATATGATCGCATAACGGGCTTTTAAACAGTACCTACCTGAAGTATAGGTCGCATGTTCGTATGGTTTTTGTGCATCCGTCAGCTAATAAGGTACCGTCGTCGCATTCACCGACTTAGCCGAATTAAAGAAAACAGGTGCCATATTTACTTCCGAGCAGGATTCGCGGAGCCAGCGCAGAGAGATAATAGCGAAAATGCTTCCCCTGCCCTAGTCATGCGTAGTTATTTACCTGTATCAGATCCTTTGTCTATTTTCGCTCCACTAACCCCGCTTATTTGCTCTGCGCGATTGGCTCATTCCAACATAACAAATGGAAGGGAGTTATTACTCGTTCTTCCGGATTAGCTTCTTCACAAAGCAAATCCTGTTCGCTGTAAGTTTTAGTTCTGCTTGCACTCGATGTTTCTCTTTTGTAACACAGGATTACTTACCTATGTCTTTGTAACACGTGTTGCTTTCACCAAAATAATCCTATTAACCAAGTACTCGTACGTCTTGATGTTTTTTGAAATAGTTTTGTATTAAACAGACATTAAGACTTACATTATATATACCTTTATACCTACTTGCAGTACCTATGAGCTGCCTGGTACCTTTTTCATTTTTCTTTTTTGTTATAGGTCTTTTTAAAGTCAGATTAAATAAGTATCTTCTAAACCTGTGTGTTTCATCTTCAACCATATCTTTTTTACGAATAGGCAAGTTGTTAGTGAATCTCGGACCTATCCGAGATTAAAAAGTCCTTACATCATTTTACTAATTTAAAGCTAACAATTTGATAGTTAAATTATCTTAAATAAATATTAATGTAAAAATATTAGGGCCAGAACCTCGAGAATTTTTTAACTTATAATATTATATCTAAGTTATTTAATGTGCTAGAATATTTCATGCAAATAAGGTAGAGCCGCTTATTTAATCTAGCCATTTTCTTTCAACGCCCAGTTCATTTAAATTCAAGTAAACTTTACAATTACAAAATTATGGGGCGGAGATGGTAGCTGATAAATAAGCCATTTTGCGAGGGCAGGACCGCGTTTTTTCCATTACTTAGATCGGGAGATATGGTACTCGAACTGAACCTCACTCACATAAAAGAAAACATTACGCGGGGAGATTAAAAAGGATAGGGAAAAACGAATTGCTGAGAAGACAGTCAATGAGATGGAAATGAAAAGGCTAACCTACTTTGACGGTACGCATAAAGGCAAAGCGTGAATGAGCGTTGAAAATCTGCACACCAACGCAAGCTAGGACGAATCCAGGACTGGGGGTAGATTGAATTAAAAGAAGAGAATAATATTC
Source organism: Erannis defoliaria (assembly GCA_905404285.2). Classification (NCBI taxonomy): domain Eukaryota; kingdom Metazoa; phylum Arthropoda; class Insecta; order Lepidoptera; family Geometridae; genus Erannis; species Erannis defoliaria. The sequence continues at coordinate 9,436,993 of FR990073.1, read as the reverse complement.
AGGACAGAAAAACTTATTTATAATTTTACGCCTATTAAGTCATCAGTTGTTTTTTGTAAAATCTTTCTTATGCATCTAAGATAGCATTGAGCTTTCTGGACTCGTCATTCATTTGAATAAAAAGGGATTATTATGGTACTGTTAATGTTACACTTATCCGATTAATACTTAGATCACTTGAAAGCAATAAACACAAACTTTAATGTCACATTAGTTATTCAAAAATACTATTATTTAAACTAACGCTAGAAATTCATAGCAATGATTTACTGTTTTAAGTTGTCTTAGTTCTTCCCTCAGGGCATCTATGCCAAGCATCGGGTATCGGGCAAAGGCAGTCGCGTAGCAAGATACAAAATGAGAGCGTCAGAAAGACAAGTTCACATAACTATCTATCTCTCTAAGCAAATCTAGCTCCAATGTGAATAAGTATCATGACAAAGGCTTTCAACGATTTGTAATAGTTTATTTTTCTCTTTATGGAAACCTTTTTTGGGAGTATCTTATGCTTCGCACTATATTATAAGAGTTAGTTTCCATTGGGACTCTTTTTTACCACCACTCCTAATAGTACTAGCTAACGTGGAGCTAGTGGGTACTTTTCTTCCCAATAAATCTTACAATTTCATGTGTTGCCATGGGCGTCGCCAGGGGGGCAGCTGCCCCCCTAGAGATAAAAAAATGTACAGCAACCGAATTTCTCCACTCACTTGACTCATAAACTTGAGTGAATTCACTAATTCCATTCCAAGCTTAGTATTTCGCGCTGGTAATATTATATGGCCTATTATAATGCAGACTTTTCCCATCCTGCATATATCAAATTGCCCCCTGGGCCATTGGCTGGCAACGCTCTCGTGCGTTGCAGAATAGTACAAATAAAAAGAATCATAATATTCCGTTTTGTAAGCTTATAGTACCAAAAATATGAAATTGAATTAATTTCTGTTACTAAAGCAAGCTTTCGCACCATCAAACTTCAGCAATTTAATTAAAGGTTCAAAATGATCGATATTGGCCATGGGAAGTGTACGTGCGGCATAAATCGCGTTAAGGCAGTAACTTTTGTAAAGAGACGGGCGACAGACACGCCGACGACGTGAAAAATGTTCCCAATGAAAACGTCCGTGTACGTACGCGAGCAAGATTAAAAAATGTGTTCAATCCAGTAGATTGAAAATAGAGTGTGGCCTGCAATAGTTATATTGTTAGCTCTGGTATTTAATCTGCAGTGCAGTGCTTTTTCATAGACGAGATGTATCAGTAAATTATTATAACAATATTTTTTTATCATATCTATTCAAAAAGAGCTACTTAATAGGGGATATGACTGATGTTGATATCGTTGAAACCTATAGCCTTGATGAAAAATTTAAGTAAATATAGTATGTTTATTGAAATAATTATGTAAATCGGTTAATAATGTTCTGATATATGAGCGTTTAAAGTTTTTGTTAGAGACAACTCTGTCCCTTTCCCACAAAACAAAAAATTACGCCACCTTACTTGTCAGAATAGAATTTATATGACGTACTGAGAAGTGACGTCACGATTTGCTGTTTCTTCTCTCTGTCTAGCATGATATTAAAATGCTTATAAGTTGCTTATTTTTGATCAGATTTTCATTTTCTTTTCATTAATCAGCTATATTTATGGGCCACATTTTATTAAGACAATTAAAAAAAAACAGTCATCTAGCCTATTCCCGCAAACGGGGCAAAAAAGAGCTCTTTTTTGCTCTAGAGATGAAAAGTGATTTGAATTTGGAATGTGGATATTGTTAGTAAAAGTTCCAATCACCAAAGATATCAACCACGGACATTGTAAGAACAAGTAACAGCTTGTAAGATAAAAGGAGGCGCGGAAAAATAAAATAATTAAGTTAGTGAAAAAAACAAAAACGCTAGAAATGCATTCGGCTTTCGTTCGAAATTGTTTACTCAAATTAGGATTTAACTTAGTTTTATTAAAACTGATTGTATCTTCCCTTGGGGAGGATCTAGCTCTCTCTCTCTATCTTCCTCAATAAAAAAGAGAAGTGAGTGTGAGTAGTGAGAATGAAATAAGCGTAGGACCTGTTCTTATTCATAAGTTGCACTTACTTATTTTCTCATAGAGGGTGATAAAAAGTAGTGAGTCCACCTCGGGATCAACACTATTTAAAGCTCGAATACTTTGAATCCCTAGCTGCGCTCAGGATTCTACTTAAGAATCCCTCGCTACGTTCGGTATTCGACTCTAGAATCCTTCGCTCCGCTCTGAATCCAAAGAAACACTCTCGCCTTAAAAACGTTGTTTGGTCCCTTGGTAAACTTGGTAAAAATTGCGCGAGAAGCGGAATATTTTTTATTTCTATTTAATCAAAAACATTGCATGGAAGCTGTTAGTCATATAAATAAAATAAGTACAATTTTCTGTGTATAATTGAAAGGTTAGTTAAATATTTATTTTAAGCGTTTTACATTTGTACCTATAATATTTAAGCATTGATATCGATATCGTCGAGTATATAAACTCATGCTTCAGTTAAAAATACATCACACTTATATTATGAAGGCGAAAATTTGAAGGTATGTTTGTTACTCCTTCACGCTGAAACGGTTAAACGGATTCGGATGAAATTTGGTATAGAGGTAGCTTACACCTTAGGCTACTTTTCATACTGGAAATCGCGTGTGAAACCCGGGAAGCACTGCTAGTTTATTATAATACACGTTACTTGAATATTTTTAAACCTTTAATTATAATACAGTTTTTTTCTTCAAATATCGGTTTTCTTTCTTTACTCTAATTCAGAGTAAGTATAAGTAAGCATCCCGATACAACCTATCCCGGGTGGTACAATAGGCCTTTCATTAAACCTAGCCGTGACGTTTCAAATGAAAAAAAATAGTACATTATGGTACAAGTGTGCTATGTTGGTCATTACACTAGAGGCGGTATTATGCGCGCGAGCCGCAGGCTAGCGCGATAAGGGAGCCGAGAGCGTAATGACTAACATAGCACAAGAGTTCCATACGACTGTTTTCATCAGACTTGCGAGGAAAAAACAAACATTTTTTGATAATAATCAACCACACAGCGAAAACGTCAACAAACATTTGCGGAAAATGGCGCCCAAACCAGCAATGCGCGGGCTGGTTGACATTTACTTCAGCGGCATAAGAACTCTTGGTATTACAAAAAAACTGTAAGTATTACCCGGCTATATTAAGAGTGCTTCGTATATATACGTCTAATTGCAGTCACGTACAAACATGACTTTACCGGGTTATACCTATTATAGCACAAGTGCCGTAATGTAAAGTAAAAAGCACACGTGCGTAATAGCTTGGATTATGAGCCTAAAATCGATGTAATAAGATCCACTTTACGAGCAAGTGTGATGAAAAATATATTAATCTTGCTTACCCCACACAGAAAGCATGAAAGCATTGTATTCACAGACTACTGTAATATTTTTACCTAACATAGAGTATCCATCAGAAAATTAAAAAAATCTTCATTCCAATGGAGTCAGCCGGGACGTACCTAACCTAAATCGGTTTGTGTTCTGACATGAATAGTGCCTGCAGTGGAAAAGAACTTTTACAATAATACCGGTTTGAAATGGGGGAGAGTACGCACGAGTATAATACAAATTGTTTTGGTTAGAACCGGGAAATCACGCAGCCCGTTTTTTAACTAAGACTAGGGTTATGATTTGAGCAGTTTATATAATTACTAGAGGCCGCACGCGACTTCGTCCGCGTACGGAAGAAATTCGGGCCGCTCCCAAAATTCACCACTTTAAATCATCCCGAGCCCTCCCGTTCTTATGTTGATATTGTCGTCTATGATGTATCTGTCAATAGGGAATGTGCATGTCTTTGATTGACTCCCAAGAGAGCTGTCTCGCAACAAAACAACACATAAAATTTAAATATGTGCACAAATAACGAAGTTTTACATTTTAGTTTCATGTTAGACAGGGAGGGCTCTATACTAGCAAATGACGTCAAAGTTAACGATTCCATACAAATTCTATACTGGCACGTATTTTGCTAGAAGGGACAGATGACTCGCTCCCAAATACTTTGAACGCTTATATTTCAGTACTTTACCAGCCGATTTCAATTATTTTTTCGATGTAAGCATCAGATTCAGTAATTACAAAAAAATATATAAATTGAGAGTCACTTATCCTATTATTTTTAATAAACAATACACATGCATATTCTCCATTGGATTGGACACCTTGCTAGCTCCTAGGTTAGAACGTTCCTATATACCGTGGAACAAACCATGATATCTTCCATGCTTCTACGTTATGAATGTTTTCTATTCTGGCCTTTGTTTGAATCGGTGGGGCTTTTTAATTTTCTGTTCATAATTTTTCCATATAAAAGTTGATAATATGGCGCATGCTAGTAATAAATCAATGTTTTGATTTCGATCTGTCGATGTCGCTTCTAATTTCCCTTAGCTAATGAAGGTTCGTTCGATTTGCGGTGAACATCATGTGCTGGGGATGTTGACAGCACACCAGCGTAAAGATATGATTGTAGGTATATGTAGTAAGTATACTTTTGTGGCGTGTTGGGTCTGTTGATTCCCCATTACATAAGTAGATTAAAACTATACCACATATATGTGATTGATTCTGACGTTACTTTGCGGAAGTCCATTTTTGACAAAATTGCCATAACTTAATTGGTTTAATTGAGTTTTTTGTTTCAGATATAATTATTTATTTGTTTCAGTTTAGGTTGAATTTCAATTTACGTTGATAATTACAGTTGTTTATTATCGGTGGTTTGTCTCTTCAGCCTATTAGTACTTGTAACGACATTAGAGCGGAAATAAACTAGAAATACACAGTTATAGCAAATTTTGGTATACCACATATATGAACTATAGCAGATTAAATCTACCTACATTATATATCTTTACATATTTTTCTCTTTGTTAAGATGTTATGCGTGAAACGAACATAATAAAGTAACAGACACACACACATACTTTACACAAAAACATAAGTACTTTAGTTAGAATTTATAATATTATAGTAGAGTGTGATATAAGCTTTTATAAAATACTATGTTACTGGAGCTCTAGAGGAGATTATAAGGTCGTTTGTTGTTTGGATCGTGTATTTCCTCTCCAACTTTATAGCATAATATCAAAATTATCTCCCTCTTTATAGCATATACATAATATTATTAATATTTTTGTTTCAGACATAGAACCCAGCGCTGATGTAGCTGCACCTGCCACGATGGACTGGGTGACGGTGGCGAGCTCGCTGCTCGGATTCCTGCTCTATTACAACACCTTAGATGCGGGATTCGTTTACGATGATCGGTAAGGAATAAGCTTCTTTCTTTTACAATACTATTTTTGTTTACGTTCTCGGAACGGTGGCCGCGTACCAGTAAATAACTACGATTGGCAACTAAGATCAGAGCAACTGGTCACAAAAAGCTGGTCGGAGATATTGTAAAATTTTTATAGAACTTAGATAAGATTATTAGGTACAGAATCGGGATGACTGACGTAAGGTTTCTTGCGTTTGCTTAGCAGTGGGCGATTACAGGTTGAAATGACGGGCATGATGATGATAATACTATTTTAACATGGTCTGCAACTCGAATTTATTTATCGTCTGATCCTTGAGCCCGTACCAATGAGTTATTGGAAATGTACGTACCTACGGATAATTTAGTACCTACCTAACCCTACCTACATAGTCAATATTTATAACAAATACAAATACAATACGTAAGTATCTTATCAGACGTCAACTCCTTACATTAATCGATAGGTACTATTTTAAACCCAAAAATCTAGTGTAATAGTTGGAAACCACTTGAAATCGTGAAGTTGCAGGTTCAAATCACGGGTTTGTACCAACGAATTCTTTGGAGTAGGTACGGTACGCATATTCATACTATTGGCTTTTCAGTGTAGGAACACATCGCGAGGAAACTTGTATAACATATGTCCCAAGAAGAAATTCGATGGCGTATATGAATATACTAACATGGGCCAACGTGGTGGCCATGACCCAATTGCCCTTCGAGTTCAGGCCTAAGTCCATCAGTGGACTAATTATAAAGGCTGATTATGCTTGTTGCTATGTTGTATGCTATATTTGATCCATGGATGTTACCTATGTTTTTCATTGTTAAGAAAATAAATTCGGTTTGCCATGGACCAAATATTATCCGACAATTTTGCCAAGTACCTACTTCCTTTCATTTACGCCCATCGTTTTCATAAAACTTTCTTACAAGTTAAAATTACTTGCAGCTTAGTTTTTTCAATGATACTGAACAAAAGAAACCGTAAAAAATACAATACCTCTATACGTTTCTTTATAAAAAGGAAGAGAACTCTTTGTTAAGCCATTTTGCACTTTGTGGAAACAAGATTTAGCTTTACCAACCCAAAATATATTCAGGCATCACATTTCATAGTGGATTGAAGCCATTTACCCTTTTTGTAAGTTCGAAAAAGCAGAAAAATAACCTCGAAACAGGAAGTGCTTTTCTGTGGGCTGCAAGGAAAACTTATTTCCATACCTACTTTATCTCTTACCAAAATGATTAAAAAATCTAGACATAAACAAATGTTAAAAATTAGAAGAACTTACAACTTCATAAATGTTGCTTTCGTTCATTTTCCTAACATCACAGATGAGTAAAACAAATTAACTTTAAGACAAATTGTCAAAACAATATTCTCAATGTCAAAAGGGAACAACTTAAAATATAAGTACCTATTCCTCGACGTACCGTTTGCACCGTTGACTTGCCCCATCAGTGGTGCAGATACAACTGCTTTGTATTCGAATACTTCCTCTTTCACATTGTACAACTTTTGTATTGCTTTTCCTTGTTCATACCTAGTCATAAAATAAAATGTATCTATAAGAACGCGAATTACGCTAGACTTTGTTGCCGACTCTATGGCACTAAAAAGTTACTGTTGGAACATCGGATGGACATTAAGTATCTATTTTGGCTGAGAAACCGAACCACAGGCAAAGCTCTTGAGAAATTCAGCCAATTAACACCTAAAATAGGGCTCCCGCTGGACCTGGAGTAGCAGTAAAAAGTTAACCCTTGGAGCCGGGACGTCCAACGTTGAATAATTTGGTTTCTCCTTTGATCCGTCCAGCCTCAAGGGACGTGAAACAGTCACAGTATGCCAACGACTACGCATCGGGTCGTATAATTTGTAATGGCATTGTGTTAAGACTTCCAAGAGAAAATCTTGATGAAGTCGGGTAATAAGAAAAAGGTCTTAGAAAAGAGTTTGGTAGTTGCTCCCGGAGTTTTAATTATGTAAGAAACTGTGAAAAACTGTGTGAAACTGTATAAGTGACTCTTATAAAATGATGAAATCAGTCAATGCAAAATAAATGTGTTATTTCAAGTCTTAGGCGTATTTGCTGCGCTACGTTCAGTATCATCATCACACCATTGGTAAAGGTATGAATATTACGATTCACAATAATTGTATCGGTGTGTGTCGTCATTCGAGATCTCTTCAAATTGAATTGCTATCTACGAAAAAAACTTGTATTCTAGCGCTATCTCTTAGCAGCGCTGCATTGGACCATATACCTTAACTCTAGTTCTTTAATGACTCATGTGTAAAACGTTCAGTGCTCATACAACTATTATTATTATTTTATTTTATTATTATACTTACTTACTTTATAATGTTAATTATTATTTATTTATTTTTTAATATGAACGCATTAGCAATTACACATACTATCAAATTATAATTAAAATTATTACTTAAAAGGGGACGAATTTTTCAATATCGTCTTATGAAGGACCTACGACATAAAAACAAACCACGTGTAAAATATTCGAGTCGTAGTTTTGGTAGTGTCTGAGATTTCGCATAGATAACGTTGCATACCCCCATAAATTGCTGCTACGGGTTCATATTGAAAAAATATGAATTAAACGTTAATTTTTTCCCATTCCTTAAGTGTACGCAATTTTATCACGGTAATTTCGAAATATTTTTTTTCACATACATACTTGCACCCTCCATTTCACCCCCTTAGGAGCGGAATTTATAAAATCCGTTCTTAGTGAGCATCTAAGTCCTAATAACAACAAACCACTTGCAAAATTTCAGAGTCTTAGCTTTGGTAGTTTTTGAGATTTCTTGTCCGAAAGGTTTATGCTTCTCTTTTATAAATACTCAGCTATCTGGTTCTGGTATAAAGCTTTGCTTAGTTTGGGACCAGATGGCGCTGTGTGAAATGTCCACCCATGTTTATTTATAGAATTGTAATTTCCAAAAAATTACGAAAAGGTCAGAAATTTTGATTTCGCGTCTGTCCACAATATAAACTGCTCGCTGCGGCTATAATGAAATGGAGTTAGACCTCACTGGTTCCTCAGATGTGGTTGCTGTCTACTAACACCGCAGCCGAAGCGCGACGTGGCTTAGCGTAGGTGGCATCTTTGTAATTGCACTTTGTGAGCTACGGTTATACGGAACCGGACATTGTACTTACCTTCTTCAGTAGTACAAGGGAAAATATTAGACAGCCCATTACTTTATTTCGGACTAAAAAGACCTGAAGTTAAGAAAATTAAACATATACACTAATGACACTAAGAAAGCTTAAATTAATAGAGTTATTGCTAGTTTTTTTCACAAAACAACTGACAAATATGTTGCACATTACGATATTTCAACTCTATCTAAAGCATAACTTAGGTCAGGGGCATAAAGGCAAAGTGCCCAAAGCCTTACCTTAAGATAAAGTTGATATTTTTTTTATATGAGATTTTCTGTCAACATTTTATACAAGCTGTACTAAGGGACTACAATTCATAAAGTTTAACGTAGCATAATTCAATTTATCATAAGTTATGAAATGAGAAATTGCGGAGAGTAAATATACAACCCTGACCCGTGACCACTTTGCCCGAGGGGGGCCTAAAGCGGGCATACTTAAAAACATATCTTAAACGGTATGAAAAACGTGTAAAATATTATTATGTTTTTTTAGTAAGAGGCTAAAAATGAAATAGGGTTATTCATATGTTATTGTTTATTAATAAACGTAACAAAATCATAATAAATTGTCTTAATTCTTTACTTAACAATAACTAGGAACCAGTCCAAAAAAAAAAACACGGCCATGTTGAAGTCATATTTTAGTAGCTCTTCTTCTTACTCAGGAGTGAAAAACTGGAGTAGGTATATCGCTTCTATATAGCTTCTTTTTAACCGATCCTGATAGAAACTGTCTTTGGAATATCCCATACTTCTTTTTTATTATGAAAATTGACGTGGTTTTAACACATTTTTGTTTTACTTATACGGGAATACTCACGTTTAATTAAATCGGATACTCTGTCTATAGTTTTGATCACATCCGGTGACCTTTTTCAAAGAGTGAAAACAGAGCCCGACGCGCGTGCAGCTGCGTCCTGCTTAGCACTGAATGTAAGCAATTCGGGACGGTTATTTTTAATATCCAAATTATAAACTTTCATTATTGGATTATAGTCAATCAAATACAATCAAAACACCACCAGAAAGATAAAAAGCAACATGCGCAGGTTGAAATTAAGACAACTGACACCCAAAAATGGAAAACTTAATCAACATACCTTTTTTTTTTCAAATAGCACTGAAATATTGGTACGTCACGAAGCGCGCGCGCGTTTCGTCTCAGGCGGACCAGGGTGGTTGCCGCGGGAAGCTCATGGCGGGGGCTTGATCAAGCGCAGCTGTGCCGCAATAGCTTTTGCAATTTCAACTTTTTTGTGGGGTGCCCGCTTTAGGCACGGTGCCTGCTTTGGTCCCCGCTCCCCTATGCATAAATAAATACTCGTCCGCACGATTTAAAAATCAAGCCCCTGATTAAATGACACATAAAAATATAAAATGGCCAGTGAATTTAGCTTATAAACAAGAGCGCGTAAATAAAATATCTCGAGGAAATTCCTACTTAAGAAAATACTTTGATGTAATCTGTTTAGATTTAATGTTAATTGACTTAAGGTGCAGTAATTGATTTAATTAATCGTTGTTATTAGTTATTAAGAAAATACTAAATATAATTTAATTTTTTTAAATATTATTTATCAGATTCTTGAGTTTTCTTGAGATATTTTTCAGTAGTTTTTCGGTACCTGGACGTAAAAACGATGATGAAGATGAGATTTATTCGATATATCAAAGATCAGAACGCGATTTGCACGTTGATTTGCATAATGCAAATAGCTTAGGCATCTTTTGTTTAAAAAAATACAATTCAATTCCCACCTCATATTAATAAGCCCCGAGAAAGTGCTTACGTAAGCGAGCGAGTTCGCAGATAAATGTTCCGAGGTAACTAATTCCTTGTTTCGTGCAAGTGTTGCGAAACGATAATCACAATAGAATCGATGAACTTTGTTCTCAATTTGAGCTCCCGAAAACCACTTCAGTGTTTCGTAATTGAAGGCTTACGTGACGACTGCGCCGCAGCTGGCCCCAACTTTCGTAACAAAAAGTTCCGCACTATCCCCAACTTTATCTCAATCTTAGCTTCGATTCTAGGGACGCCACTTTTTATCGATACCGTTATGAAAACCAATATGAGCCAATATTGTTATAGGCGAGGCCTCGATTTACTATGTATGGGATTAGAGTTTCAGTGTTATTACGAGTATTGTATGGTCGTTATACGAAAATGGATCTAGTATCTCGGCTGTAAAAATTGAAAATGTAATATCAAAACCCGATATTCAATATCTACTGAAATATGCGGTTCAAGATTGGATTTCGATTTTCATTTATCAATTATTCATACATGTGGTTTTATTATAATCGGCTTTAACTGACGAAGCTATTATTCCATTAACCGAACCATAATTTATATTACGAATCGATAAGCGATTAAGTTTAGGCAATACGAGTAGTTTCGCACATCATTTGTAGGGATAAACTGTAATAAAGTTTCAGTAAAAACATACTACGATCGCATTTGGTATTCCCGGTAGCACCTACATCCAATATCGATACAATTTATTATCTGTATAAATCGATACGATCCTCGCAGTGATGTGAAAACGAGGCAGTGCCGGTTACGGACCTGCTGCCACCATAAAGTGAAAACGCCCATAACGCGAGCCTACTGAGCCATTCCGTGTTTCTATTTTCATTTTATTATGAGCGCCGGTACGATATGATACCACGCTTCCATTGGTGAATTCAAAGTTGAACCTGCAGAAATGTGCCTGAACTCGATGACTAAGAATTGTCATTTTCGATTAGTAGACTTTTTTGCTAGATATTTAAAAGCGAAATATTTTTAATTCGTCAATTTTGGGTTCCGTAAGTGCTCGAAGGTTATCGGGAGCCACTAGGGAATATGCATGATTGATTGATTGATTAACTCTTTATTGTTCACACCAACAATTACAAAGAAATAATTTAATAAACTGATACCCACACACACATACACACACACTGACTGCATGTGTTTTGATTATTAAAAGTAATATGATAAGTGGAGAGTTTAACTGAATTTGATGCTCATATCCAAAATATAATAATCGTAATCGTAATTCTGGTAAAGTCCTGAAATATAAGCGATCAATTTATTTGGGATGGAGTCATCTGTCCTTTTCAAGAAAAACACATGCTAGTATAGAATTTGTGTGGAATGGTGGTCTTTGACGTCATTTGCTAGTCTAAAATGTTCTCCATCTCTTACATGAAACTAAAATGTTTATAACTTCGTTATTTGTACACACATATTAAAATTTTATTTGCGATGTGTTGTTTTGTTACGAGTCAGCTTTTTTGTGAGTCAATAGAAAAAACATTGTATATTTCTTAATATGTACTAAGCCTATGTCGTCTAATTGTCCATGATTTGTTTTTTTTTTCTTGTTGATTGCAGTTTTGACAGAAAACGTTTTGCACTATTGCTAATTTCCTGTCAAAATAATCAAAGTAAGTAATTTTATATTCGCTATAGTACCTTATTGTATTTGTGTGGTTATACGGAACTCTCAGTACGTGAGTCCGACTAGCACTTGTAAAATGGTCCATTGCCACAAGCAAAAAAAAAAACCGACGTGTCAAAGTATCGAAGCTAAAAAGTGGAAATCTAAATCGAAAGTCATTTGCGAGCGAAATGCTCGATCGAAGAACTTTATGTAAATACTCGTAAGTGAAGGAAAAGGCGTCTTACTCACAATTTGCAATACAATGGCTGGATGTTAGAGATGATTTTTCCTTCTTCGCATAGTAAGCACGGTTTCGGTCCCATAAAATATATTATTCAATCGGCTATTTCACTGGCTTTCCACTCGTAATCTAAAGCGAACGGATAAAAAAGGATCTGTATATGAAAAGATGGGTGGACTGTCATGTATTTTTTCCAAAAATCTCAAAAATGGACCTACCTAGTCAATCTTACATACCTACTTCTACATTTTTTTAATAGAATCTAGTTACGAGACGAGAAAGACGTTCACATGGTGGTAAGCGTCCCGCCTGCCACTAACAGTAGCAGTGGCAGGATTGTGAACTTGCGAACTCGATCCTCCGCCGCACTGCACTGCGCTCGTCACCCTGAGATATTAGATAATATGTTAAATATCTTCATACCCAGTAATATCTGGTAACATTGCCGTTCAAAGTGGAACACATTAATGCTTGCACACTACTGCTTAGCGGTTGAATAACTGGCAAAGGTGTGGTACTTCCACAGGTGGACTCTGCAGTAGAGTCCTACCACTACATAATTGGCCGTAAAATCTTAACAAATTTGATACTTAAAACATTTAAACTTGCCGAAATACGATATACCTATATAGTTATAAATACATTTCTATTACACCTCACTTTCATACTAAAAAATATGTCTTCAGTGATAGCCCGAATGAAAGGTAGATCAGAAAAAAAACATTCCCCACATTAGCAACTATTATAACTTTTATAATATGTAATACGATTCTTTCGCCACGAACGTTAAAAGCCAGTACCCAATAACTTGTATTTAGGTGTATAATATCCATAACAGTAAATATATAATTTCCCGTAATTTAAGCTGACGTAGTGTAGCTCAAGTTATCAAAGGTGCGCTAATAGTTTGCGTCGTTACCTTCGTTAGCAATTTCCTGTGTCTGTCTCCGTATCTCGTGTCACTTGTTAGGAACAAATTAAGAGACGTGAAAATTGAGCTCGGAAGTGTCGGATGTAGGATGTCACAGGTCAGCGGTCACAGAGAGGGCGTCCGAAGCGCGGTTGCTTCGTACATCACCCGGAAAGCGTCAAAATACGGTTCACAAAACCGATTCTGGAGGGCGACGCTTACGTTGAAACATGTTCATTATTTAGAGGCAGCTCGGGTACGGTCGGGGCAAAGGGCCAATCGCTCGGGAAAACACCCAATAGATTCGGCGCCGATGAGCGACTACCCGCCAGGTAAGAGGGCAATATTTTATTTAAATTAAGCCGTTACGGCGGCGGCTCTTTGAATTTGTTCTTTCATATTAAATTTTTACCTAAAATGGGAGGCTGGATCTTGTTTCACACTGATTTCATGTTTGATTAAATCTTTGCGCGGGTTCATTACATTTTATTTTAACTTGATTTACTTGTCAAATTCACACCAGGATTATAAATGCAAATATTTTGTGAAATGTGTGTATAAAAAAAATTTGTTTGTATTTGATTGTTCTCCACAGATATTGATCGAAATAGATAATGTCTGCTCCTCAATCTGTATGGAAACCAAGCGTGCCACTTTTTTCTACTTACCGATGAAAAGAAGCGTTTCCTTTATATCGGCCAATCTTTTTTGTGGAGTTTTTACAGCATAACAAGGTTTAAAAAAAAAAGATTGACGTCCGATACTTATAATGAAGCGTAGACTAAATAAAATAACTATTAAGGGAGTGCGATGCACCCCTTTCGACGATACTTATGACACGCGAAGCAAATTCACTCGCGTCATCTAATTCGAACAATGTCTATATTGTTCTCAAAGAAAAAAAATACAGCACCTGTAGGATATGAAACTGTCGAATGCTTAATAGCATTGTCTGTAATTTTATTGCTGTCTTTCTCAGTAAAGTGAATATCTATGAATGCAGACAAGTCGTAATAAAGTATTCATGTTACTCGGCTTTTTACAAAGAGTTCTTAATTCCGACAAAAACTGTTACGGTGCTCTTAGAAACAGTAATAATGCTCTTTATATAGTGAAAGGTAAAGTAAAACTGAAAAAGTTGCGACTGAAAGTTTTTTAATCAAGGCTGATGAAAAATATACGTCCGTTACGAGAAAACAGAGGTGGTTTTCAGGAATATTTTTCTGCCTATAGATCCGAAATATTTCTTTTTTAAAAGAGTTATGAGTCTTTTGTGAATGACCTTCTCATTTTTAACTGACTATAAAAAAGGAGGAGTTCTCAATTCGGATGTAGTTTTTTAACTCCGTCAGGCATAAAACGATTTGAAAAATATTTTTTTATTGAAATGATATATTTCCATACATAGACATTTCATCAAAACGGTTCAGTAGTTTGATTTTTAAATCAAATTAAATAAAAAAATATGTCATCTAAGTAAATGAAACTGAAGTTCGTTCTTTTAAAAAAGTATTTGTTAAAGTTTCACTTTAAACGATTTGGTACAAATGTGACTTTTTATTTTGCAGGCGGGCGATACTATCGAATCCGGACGTCATCGGGCACACTTCAATAGAGGCTCTCTTTGAAAACGATTTCTGGGGAACTCCACTCTCCGACCCCGGGTCGCACGGCTCATACCGCCCACTCTGCGTCGCGACATACCGACTCAACTACGCTTTCAGCGGATTCAAGCCTTGGAGCTACCACTTGCTCAACATTATATTTCACTGCACCGCCACTGCTCTCGTAGTTACTACAGCAAGGCGCCTCTTACCGGCGTATTGCATAAGAGTCGGGACTGCAGTCGCGGGGCTCACCTTTGCGGCACATCCAATCCATACAGAAGCCGTGGCTGGAGTGGTTGGAAGGGCCGACTTAGCCGCTTGCAATCTATTTCTACTGAGCTTCCTGCTATACAGCGAACATATACGACTGCGCGAGGCGCGTCATAAAAAGCAATGTCGACAAACGGTTAAGGATAATCCCGTGCGGCATCAGATCTCAAACAACGACGCCACGTTCCGCTTGAGCTGCCACGGCTTGGTGCAACAAATCATGATGAACTTTCGTAGACTATTAAAAGCGAGTAGAGGCGGACCATTAAAAATGTTTGACGCTTGTGAAGTGAAGCCCGGAACGGTGCGGTCGAGTAAGTGTCAGTACAGTGGTAGTGTGAGTGAGGATACGGGTGAACTGTTGCAGTGGGTGACACTGGCAGGGACGCTCCTCTTCGCTGCAGCCGCCACTCTATGCAAAGAGCCGGCTATAATGGTTCTGCCTCTTTGCATATTCTATGACTTTTTGAAAGGCACTCGGCGCGAAGATT
Organism: Erannis defoliaria; assembly: GCA_905404285.2. NCBI lineage: Eukaryota > Metazoa > Arthropoda > Insecta > Lepidoptera > Geometridae > Erannis > Erannis defoliaria. The sequence goes on along the minus strand of FR990073.1, from coordinate 9,421,508 downwards.
CTTACTCAAAGGTAAGTTGCACTATTTTTAGCTTTCTTAAGGAAGCATTGAGTAAATAAGAAGAAGTAGTCAACGACGCTTAAAATTCAAAACTGCATTTCTGTCTACTTTTTAAAACTTTTTGTTTAAAATGTTGTTGATCTTCAGCCCACTATCCTTCTTCTACTGTAGTAGATGTATCTGGTGTATACGAGTATAAAAAATCAGTAGCCTAGCTAAGTCTTGCAAGAACTCGAAAATGGCTTGACCAATTTTGACGATTTTTTTTGTTTGTGTTAGAGTAGGGCTCTTGATGGTTTAGATTCACAATTTGACCCGGTAAGTGGCGCTGCGAGCGCGCGTGGGTCAGTAATGTTATAAATCTCTAAGTTTGGATATTAGTGACTCAATGAAACAATAACACCGGGAAAAGGAAAACAACGGGAAGTACCATATGAATTTTGATTTAGACCACTCTAAAAAACTCGCAAAAATGGCCATATTTTTTTATTGCGTTGACTTAGAAGCTTGATTTATGTACAGCTTCAAGGGACCGTTGACTTACATATTTGATATTAATTTCAACTTGATACCTCCACGCGTTCCAGAGAAAAAGGGTCTTGACAGACAGACAAACAGACAGACAGACATACAGACGGACAACGGAGTGATCCTATAAGGGTTCCTTTTTTCAACCCTAAAAATTACCAAACTTTTGGATAAAATTTGGTACAGGGGTTACCTTGTTATATCTTATAATAATAATAGGCTACTTTTTATGCTAAGAATCTCGGGTGATACCGCGGGGCACTGCCAGCTATTAAAAGTAAAGGCTACTATGATTAATATACCACATAACGAAAAAAGTATTTGATTTTTATAAATCGTTTATGTAAGGACTCATGTAGAAATATGAATAGAACTGATTAATTGCTATTAAGAGTGGGAGATTGAAGTAAAATAAAATACGTGACACGAGATAAATTAATCGAATTGGAGTACACTCAAACTGGCCGACCTACTGGTTCAGCTGAAGTGTTTTCCAATTCCCTCGCTTGCAGCTTTGCAATGAACGAAAAATAAATGATCCAATCAAACAGGCATCCGCTTCGAAAAATAGCCAAAACTACGCTAAAGTTAACTCGATAACGCATCTTCTGTAGCCAATAGATGTTTTTTAATTTAACTTTATCTATGACAAAACAAATCTATAGACAAATTCAGTACTGTTAAAACAATGCATATATTATAGATTAGAGGCATATGAATTTTTTACATAAAAGAAAACTTGATTTTTGACATAATCTTGATTTATTGTCATAATCATTAGTGTTTGTCAAATTATTTTTAGACACAGGGTAATTCGGTCGTCAAGTCTTACTGTTTGGCTTTTAGGTAAAAATCTATGGTAAGTACTTAATTTACTGTTAGCTTTTAATTACAATAGTAAAATTCAATATAAAACAACTGTTTATGTAAGTCTGCAGAGAGGGCTGCTAACTAAATTAACTACTAAGACTAACCGAAATCCACATGCGTCGAACGTTTTGATTGTTCCAAAGTCGTGACCGGAAAATACAATGATCTGACAAAGAGCTTTCTGGAACGTATCTAGAAACGGCAGTTTGTTAGCGACACACATTTTATGCTACTTATTATTTTTAATTATATACAGGGCTAGTTCTAATCAGTTAGCATCCTTTTAAGGGCATTTTCTGTACATCAAAACAAACAACGTTTACTATGTGGTATATAAGAAATTTAAAAAAAAAACTGTTCCATACATTTTTCCCACAGAAAAGCGAAGGCCCTACTCTTTCTTCAGTGATTTTGCACAAGGTCAATGAACTTTTTGTATGGAACAGCTGATAACTTTTCGCGTTTTCAATGTTGCCCTCATAGTATAATTGGTTTGTTTTGATGTACATAATTTGCCCTTAAAAGGATGCTAACTGAGTAGAACTAACCCTGTATAGTTATAAATAAACTCGCTTAATTCCATAACTAAGAAATTTCAAAACCGTCTTTTTAGATGATTTCGATTTGTCATTGAATTGGACAATCAAGGAGGATGAAGATACACGTCCCAGTGTATCTGGCAGATCTGTCTACATAGGCCTGTACCAATGATCTGAACGCCAATGGCCTGTACAAGAAATTCTGATAATGACACTCAAATTTATATCTAACTTGAAGAAATTGCAGTGCTGGCTGTTATATATTGAGTATTACACTATTATAATAAATGTCTAAATGAGAGCGATAGAAGATAAAAATATATATAAGTTTTGTAATTGCCTACACACAACACATAATAAAAGTGCTTTTGCGCAGATAGATTTAGCATATAGAACACGTGTGGCCTTCTTAAACAAGAATTAATAGATGTTAAAATTAAATTTGCTATAAAATTACCAAGCTAAAAAATTGCAAATAAAGAAATCTTGTGTATTTGAACTGAGTAATTCTCGTAGTGTTGTTGTACTATGCACCGAAAATGTTTTCACCACATTAAGCAAATTTTAAAGCCAAGATCTCTAAATGCGACTTAGCTATTAGCATTTTGATAAGCGAATAAAATCTTTAAGAGTATCAAAAGCTTTTAAGAAGGTCGAAAAACTCATCCCACGTAGACTATCTACGAATAAGAGTGCACTGCCTCAAAGGTTGGGAATCGCGCTAGAATCGCGGCAGACGCAATTTTATAAGCAGTGATTTTCAAGAGGATAAGTTCGCTGCTCGCTTTCAGTGATCGTTAAAACGAACCCACCTTGTATTTGCTGCAGCTATTTTGGTAAAAGCGTACTCTTCCCAGAGTTTGTTTTTTAATTTTTCAGCGTAGCGTTTAGGTAGGTAAAAAACAGGCATGTATACAATGGGATAATCGTAAAACCTTTGACACAAAACTGCATAGGTATATGCCATTAAAAAATTTTGGTTTTTAAATCAAAATTACCAGAAAATATAAGGATAAATCATCCAGGTATTCGAAGTTGAAGTCGGTTGTATTTTTTTTAAAGCGTATTATCACGGGATATGATCGAAATTATAGTCGAGTAGTATCCGATTTAATTAAACGTGAGTATTCCCGTATACATATGGAACTGTAACGTGGTCTTTAACTGCTGGACTTTTGGAGAAACTCAGAGTCACGTAACGGGCAATGGAGAGAGATATGCTCGGAGTTACTTTGCGCGATAGAATCCGGAACGAGGATATTCGCCAAAGAACCAAAGTTACCGACATAGCTCGCAAGGTTTGCAAGTTGAAGTGGCAATGGACAGGCCACATCGCTCGAAGAACTGACAACTGATGGGGAAGAAAGGTTCTTGAGTGGCGACCACGAACCGGAAGACGCAGCGTAGGCGCGGCCTCCCACTAGGTGGACCGACGACATTGTAAAAGTCGCGGGCAACCGGTGGATATAAATGGCAGGTTGTCGTACAGTGTGGCGGTCTAAGGGGAAGGCTTTAGTTCAGCAGTGGACGTCTCCGGGCTAATGACGATTCCCGTATAAATAAAGTCATGTCATTAAAACTTCTTACATACATTAAAGTAGCGAAGCGATGCACGCCGCTTGAGCTTACATACAAAATAATGTTCCGCTAACGAGGTGGTTTGACTCTAGCCTGTTGTGTATAATTCTCTGAATTTCATTGTCAATTCGTTTGTTTTGTAAGCTGTGTTATACGAGTGTTTAAACTTTGCTGTAACAAGTTCTCTAACGATTAGATTCTAAGTTTTTATTAATTGAAACTGTCATACCGGAAATATAAACAGTAATGTTATTAAATCGACCGATGTAAAGAGTTTAGACTTTCAAAAATACAATTTTTCAGTATGTATGTTTCATTTTTACGGGCTTACTCAGTACGTAACCCGAATATTTGATATAGCATTTACGGGATGATCACCACGCCTATTTATACACAGTTTTTGCTTTCCGTCGATGTTATAGTCACCGCGTTACCAATTGAGTCGTGCGGCCATAAATCATGGCCGCACGACCCACAAGTGCAAGCAAGACCCACAAGTGCAACCACAATTTTTTTTACTAAGCTAACATGCTTCTGTTGTCTAACACATCAACAAATTTCACATAGCTAATCTGTATAACTGCGTTTAAGCAAGCATTCACACACTCACACACACGCACACAAACACCCACACACACACACACACAAACACACACACACCACGCACACTCACGCATATATACATAGACAGAATTTATTTATTATTACTCACCTTTTCTAAGTTGCGTGCTTCATCTTCGACCACACTATCGCTTACCAATATGCGAGTTAGTCGTCTTTTGGTAAGTAGGTAAATAATAAAATATAAATTTTTGTTTTATTTATACGGAGATTTCAAAATTAATTTGTAGTTTTCTTTACTATCTAAAAGTTTTGCATATACTACATTCTGTTTTGCCGGTATCTTTTGTCTTTATCATACTCGTATACTTTGGCACTGTTGCGAGCGGGAGGAGCACTGCCGTCCGAGATACAGTTAATACTAGTTCGGAGGGTAGGGTTAATCTTTTCTCAGTACAAGCCTATTTTAACCATTAAATAAATTGTCTACAAGCAAGACCCACAAGTGCGAGCGAAATAGACATAGCGAATGATTTATGGCCGCACGACTCAGTTGGTAACGCGGTGACTATAGTCATACTGCCAAGTCAACCCTAAGATTAAGCCACCATTTCACATGGATGACAAATTACACTTTATGGTAGTAATGTTTAGAAAGGTGGTATAAAATAATTTTCTTGTTTCGAGTTTTGCATCTATTCGTTTTCCTACTAATATTATAAACGCGAAAGTTTGTATGTATGGATGTATAGATGTTTGTTACTCTTTCACGCTGAAACGGCTGAACGGATTTAGATGAAATTTGGTATATCGGTATCTTATACGTTGGAATAAAACATAGGCTTCTTTTTATCCCAATAATCGCGGGTAAAACAGCGGGCGGCAGCTAGTTGAATATAATTATAATATGCAGACTTAGCTTTTGCCCGCGGATTTTATCGCATTGTGAGTATGATGAAGACGTATTTATCACTGATTTATCTATTTATCCTAGCTAGATTTAAAAAAAAAAAATTGCCAATAGCATTATCCAAGAAGGAAATAGGGGATTACGTTTGCATGGAGAATCGCTCGGTTTCTCTCTTAAAAGTATATTTTTGTGTTGCCTCCAAAAGCTCTCAGTAAAGTCGCCACCGTTTTGCAGAGGCATGATTTGGACTCGACTGTGACAAATTTGATTGACTTTGACTGTGAATTGTTTGATGAAATACACTTTTACTGATATACTTAATTAAAACATTAAAGTTATTATTATTTGTCACAACACCCAAGAGCGATGGTATTAGGGCGCTTTGTCACTGTGCCTGCTACTAAATGTGTTAAAACAAATGATTTAATGTAAAAATGTTTAAAAAGAGTACTTAAACCGACACTACCTCATTTTATTAACGAGTAAAAATATCACACATGGTTGGGTGTAGCCGCCCCTTTTGTTCGCGTCTGGATAATTAAATCCAATTTTCGGATGCGGGCACCCATGACAGAGATATTGCGGGTTCAAGGAACGTTTCCGAGAGGTACTCGTTTTATATACGCTTTGCTGTCTTGCATGTTAATTTACTGACAAGGTTGCCTTACACCGAGTTGTTTTGTGGCGTTTGTTGTACAAAATATTGTTATGTGCTCTTTTTATAGTAAAGCTCAATGTAGAATGCGTCTTCTCATTGTAGGTATAGCAACACATCTATACATCAGATACTTGTCATAAGCTGTTAAAGGAGCAATCTAAAAAAAACGATTTCTGAAAAATCCTAGTTATTTCTGTTGTGTCCAAAATAGGTTAATATCTGATTTATGCCGTCGGCAAAAGTACGACGTCATATTTTGTGCGTTCATTTTGATGAAAGCATTTTTGAACACGATCAACTTCGAATAGTTTTCAAATGCTGCTTCGATATTTTTATATACGACTCGGCTGGCTACAAGCGGGGAAAAATATCACGGTATTTTACAGTGTAAATTTTATGGATTTATTCATATCTGGTGGACAGCCACGTTTTACAGTCGTTCGTCAGCCGTCAGCATAATTATGTTAAGTAGCTGGCAGCATACTGATTATACCAAGCCCGTAGTAGTGCCATCGAATCATCCCTAGCTAGTTCTTCATTGATCGAAGGGGATGGAAGGTACGAGTATTAGGGAGCGCGCCGAATTTCTTCCGTACGCAGATGAAGTCGCGGGGGACCTCTAGTTTACCATAAAAATCAACTATGTTGGTGTGGTAGGCTAAATGTATTTTGATTCGCTTGTCTATCCATGTATGCTGAATTTTATATTTAATTACAAAAAAATTATGTATTATGTAATCAAAGCATTTAATTTATTTAATACTAGTACCTAAAAAGTTTCGTCACATCGCACTACTACTTATATGCCCCCAGTAAAGTTTTATTACCGTAGTCTTCGCAAGTTTACGCCATCTCATGCAATAAAGTGATAAAACAGTTAGCTAGCACAACATTACCCGACCACCACAGATATATCGACGCCAACAAATAAAACAACCATTAAAAGCGTAAACTTGCCCCATGTTTTGTTTTCTTTTTCATATTTCCATAACTCTTACACGAGCCTTCGCATTATGTGCTATATGGCAATAATATTTTATTTACCAACTCTTGTAGGCATGAAGTATGATAAATATGTTGGTAGGAAGCTCAAAACAATATTTAAATTTGATTTAAACTAAGACTGCGGTACTTCCAATACCTCATCTAGTTGGGACCACTATACGGAAGTCGCCAGGAACTCACAATTAAAATAGATGCACGAAAAATAGAACAACTCTCATAATCTAATTCGATTTGGCAAGTGTAGAAATTCATTAATTAATTCATTCTAAAAGCATAACTGTTCTGAAAGTATCTTTATACCTATCTACAATTTCTAAGCCCTTATAACAGTAAGTAGGTTGGTAATATTCATGATACCGCCCCTGAGTAAAAATTAACGGTACGCTTAGCCAAATGAATATCGATTCAACGCCATGCCCTCGGCTCATTTACCCTGCATAAAATTAGTATCTGAACCTTTTCGCGGGCAGCGCCCAATATTTCTCTCATCTAGAGGACTGAAGCAATTTTCTGTGGCTCTCTACATTAAATTAACATTTGGGCTTTTTCTTCCCCCGCTTGCCCTCCGTTCTTTGCCGTCCCTTGCTCAGTATATTTCAGCGGTCGCGTAATTTGTGGCTCGTAAATGTTCTGAAATTGGTCATCCCTTTGGTTGAGGTGAATTTATTGCCTCCTCGGTCGGCCTGTCGAAAGGGGAATTAATAAGTCCCCTCTAATGGTGAAACGTACCCTTACCATCAATTTGAATGCCAATGCTCCAAGATTGGTGCCGACCAGTAAAATGAGCCTGAACATGATATATTCATCCATATCACTTACATTTTCTTTTTCATTTTGCATGCCCGATAAATTAGATCTTCGTTCATTGCTTATTTTATTAACGATACCAAGCACATTTAAATATTGGAACATAAGCTGTGATACTAAAGTGGATTATAATTATTTAGTTTGGAGTTTAATCGTATTACAATGGTGGTGGTTACGAAATATGCAAATTACTACGAGTATTAGAACTTTTTAGGCACATATTAAAATGTAACATACAGTATCTACTCGGCTATTTAGCAAAAAAGCCAGAGTTACTCGGATAGTTTCGAAAATAAACTCGAGTTACTTCCGTGCTCTTCCTACTACCTATTCCACTACCTACCTACCTACTAAAACTAACTACCAATGAAACTGTGCTAACTAAAACAAACTACAAAGACTACTTAGCCTACTACACAACAAAAAACAAAAGGATTGTATCCAGACCGATGAAAGTCTAGAAACAATCCAAATGCTCAAACCCACTACCAGTCGGCAGCGTACCCAGCATGCTGGCGGCATTGCCACGCTGGATGGCAATGCTTATGCGTTGAGCCAAATAAACGCCAGCATTTTGATCACGCGTCGCGTCGACCAGGCGCTCGGATATGTTTTTGAAAAGATAATGAGCTCCCGGTCCCCACGGACCCAATGTCTCAACACCAAACGGCTCTAATATGTAACCTCTGCCGAGGTTAGCATATTTGCGCCGCTTGTGCTGCTCCGCCGAATTTGCCGCCGCACCAGCCCTACTCTGTGTCTCAGGAAGATGTGACGGTGCCAAAGTATCAACGCAAGTTGCGTCCCATACAAGGGGCCGTCCCATCTTCCAAGGCACAAGTGTCATACCGTCAGGTCTTTTGCCATCGTCACGCGCAAGGCCGCTCGGTTCGAGCACAGCTGCAACATTGGCGGTGGAACATTGCAACTGTGCTTAGATCAATTCAAAAATAATATACTTAATACTATACTAGGCTTCGATAATGTACGGACTATTCAGTTAAACTGAATCTATCCATCCAATCTTTTATAAGCCAACTAAAACTTCTTACGTTCCTCCTACCAACTTACAAATAGTAGCCAAGCGTATAAATTCAAATGTTCAACAATTTTTGTGATTAACACTGAAATCGTGACTCACAAATCATAGTGAATAGCTAATGCATAAATAATGAACACTTGGTGGTAGATTGATCCAGGCTAATATTTCTTTCGTGTGTCAAAAGGCACCCAGGTAAAATTGCTCTTTCGGATAAATATTTGTTTCTTTTATTTTTGTTTCTTATACCCTCCTTGAGCCTCGCCTTTTCCTTATTTGGGACCGGCTTTGTAACTTTTGTGTCTCCAATTTTGTAGATCTCTGCCACGTTGATAATGTATACTAAATCTGAAACGTCCTTGCTACTTTCTAACCTTAGAATAAATAGTTTTTTTCTGACATTCCATTTGACTTTGTGGGAAGCTTTACGATACCCGAGAGTCAGCGAAATCCTTTTCTGTCGGTGTGAAGGTAATAATTCACAATATTCAAGTAAAGCAATAAACAGACCTGGCTGTAAATAACATTGGTTGAACGCCTTCTTGTCTTGAGAGAAGAATAATGGTATTTTCTATTTCGTTAGGTTTGCGTGTATAGTAGTAGGTAAGTAGGTAGGAAGGTAGGTATAGTTGTGTCCGCTCGGATGGCTGCCAGCTGTGGCTTGCGCCCGCATCGAGTTCTAGAGTGTCCCTCCCGTTTGGCAACGACTTAAAGTTTTACAACGTCTGGATGTGACTTTTACTGTTGTATTAATAGCTATGTGGGTGTTCGGCGAGGGTGCACGCCGGGTCGCAGTTGCCGAGATAGTTTCAGCTTCAAACCATTGCACAGTCAAATTCAATATTGCCAAAGTATCTTCTGTACGGTTCTCTGTAGCTTGAACTTGCTGAGAAACATAGCCGCTATCGATTTGTTACTTCAGTTGAGAGCACTTCAAATGGTTACTTATCAAGGGCTGAGCGGTGGATGTTGCTCTTTAGATTAAACGAAGTTTCAAGTGCTTGTGATGTTTATGTTTAATGATATTGATAATTATTACTTATTCAAGTGGAATGAACATAAGTATCTTCCAATGAAATTGTATAAGTTGTGTAGACTTGTACGGTCTGTAGAAAGAGAGATAACACAAAACGCGTTTTAAATTTAGACGAAAAATTGTGGTTGACATTACTTTGCTACGCTGTCGTATGTAGATAACTTTTTAGTTTTGCGCTCAGGCTACGCATAGTTACCCGTTGGTTTAAGGCGTAAGGTAGTAGGTACTACAATTAAATTAATCACTCCTCAGTATGATAATTATAAGTGCGAAAGTTTGTTGGTATGTGTTTGTGTATGTTTGTTACCTCTTCACGCCAAAACGACTGAAAGGGTTTGGACGAAACTCGGAATGGAGATGCTTTATTTCTCGGCAAAACATAAAGGCTACTATTATTCGTAATCATCATCACGCGGGAGAAACCGCGGGGCGCAGCTAGTTTACACGACTGCCCAAAAAAAGGAGTGTAATGTTTTCAGGGTTCATGAGTATGCATCATAAGTGAGTTTCTATAATCCGCCATTACTTCAAAATGCCTGAACAGATTTGGATGTCTGGGGTATCGATAGAATCCTTCATCCCGAAAGACAACAGCAATTATTTTTTTGGAAAAAAACAAAATATTGTTTTTTTAAATATTGTGACGTGTTGACTATCTCTTTCTCTATCTCGAAAACTATTAAAAAGCGCATAATTTTAATCGTGTTACTGTAACTATAACTTTTACTTTCGCACGTTTCTCACTGGCTTCTTGTTGACTAGAGAAACTTGTAAATGTAATGTAGATGTACTCATGTAGATACAATGGGGATCCACACTGCGTTTTTTCCGCTAGGTGGCACATCGTCGAAGCGGCCGTAGTCAACTGTCAAACTCTTACATTTCGTTGTTTATTGTTTTGTTTTTGCAGAGAACATTTTAAAGACTCGGGAGACCAGGGAGAATCTGCATTGTACTGGTTTGTACTGCCACAGAATAATAATGGTACTGCAAACCTTTGCCTTGCTAATTAAAGCTCTGTCCAACATAAAATATAAACAACTATCTAACCTACAAATCTATTTTCAGGCCCTCAAAAGCTGCATAGATTCTTAAAACAAGGCACAGTACCCAGTATTTTTCCTGAGACTAGATTATCGACAACGCCCACCCATCTGCGCCATCTGCTTAAAGTTTTGCCTGTGGAACCTCATTGTTGTACCTACAGCGTAGTATAACATCACGATTGACAAGGTCGCGGTAGGATTAAAAACGCGACGTTGATTACAAAAACTCTTCATTGGTATTTTCCATAAAGGTTGTCAAACTATATTTAGTCCACAAAATATTCATACGATACGAATCTACTCTAGCTGAAATAAAAGCGGGTTATGTAAAATTAAGCGCATGTAAAGATCTCTATCTCGTCGTCGTAAAAAGGTTTCGTGACACAGATAGCATCCTTTGTCCGTCCGTCTCGGTGTTCTGAATCGGACCGTAAACAACGGGCGGAGAGCGCTGTCTCTTCCACTCGCGCGATATTGCGCGACGGCCTTAAATCAAAGAGCCGTGAAGTCCCCTCCCACACTTCCATATTTTCGCACCCCGACAACGTCGTATAATGGCTATTGACCAAATTTATCGACTTTTATGTCATATTCTCATCTTTATGCGGGCCTGGAAGCCTGGAATTGGGCTCACATAACATATGTGGGAAGAACTCGCGCTATATCACGTTACGATAAATAATTCCGATCATTGTCTCGTAAATATTAGCTTTGGGTCTTACTTATCGCTTAGTATTTCTGGAAGTGGCGATTGTGTGATATATACTTACAGTTATGGATAAATAATCAGATTTCAGATACATTTATTCATATTGATAGAATATTATACAAATATTTAATGTACCGCAAAGTTTACAAAATCAACAATGTGTCTATTTGTCACACGACATCCCAAAAAAGGAGTGCAGTTTTCAGGGTTCATGTGTGTATGTGAGTTCCTTTATTCCACTATGACTTTTTAATACCTGAACAGTTTTGGATGTTTGTGGTTTCGTTAGAACCCTTACATCATGCCAAGTGACACTGGCTATACATTTTTGGGCAGAGCAGTGGTGTTTTTTTTATTAGTTGCCTTGTTTGCTTCACGATATCTCAGCTTAAATCTGTAAAATTATTACATACATTTTTTTACTATATACTATTACTATTACTATATACCTTTCAAAAATGTTTGTTCCGCAACTACTCTATAAAAAATAAGAGCGAAATTCAATACTCCGATATAGACCGTTTTTTTGTAGTAGTTTGCTAATTTTATAATGCACTCGAGTCGACAATTAAAGACAACTTGTTAAGAAAACGAATAAAGCTTAGATACAATTTTAAAAGCTAGCACATAAACCTAAAAATACAGTGCAAAGAACAAGAAAGAAACATTAGCTAGAATTGATTTTATACCCCCAACAAAATAAGAACGACAAAAGTACAAAAGAGCTATAAAAGTAGAGCTAAATAGTCTTTAATCTCGCCAACAAGGTCATGTTTATAAAATCCAAGTGCCACAAAACACCTTAATGCCCGGGACAATTGTTCGCTCACGTATGAGCCCATTCAAAAAGCTGAGAGAAACCGGCGTGAGCAATCACAAAAGAACGGAAACGAGCTGCGAAGAAACACTGTCATTAATATACGTCGCTCGATGCCGTCGCAGTGGCTCGAGATTTTTGTTCCTATTCACAACAAGCAGGTTTATACGAAGACTCCACTTTGCCCTTGCACCGCCGGATATAGGGCGAGGGTAAACAACAGCCCCACTGGCTCAGACGGCACGCGTGTTGCTGTAATCATATGCAGCAAGTTTTGTTATTAAACCTGTTATTGTATTTTCATTTATGAACAATACAATTTAATTTCAGTAAACTTCTAGGCCGAAAACTGTTGCGGTAGACTTCTTCTAGACTGTAATCTATGAATCGTAAATAATAATTAGTGTAGGTGTCTCTAATATGGATTTGATTGGGCCATATCTACCACACTGGCCCAGTTGCGAGTTGGTGGATACATAATACGCAATTTAAATCCTGTCAAGATGTTTTCCTTAGCTGAAAATGAATTGGTATGAAAATCTGGCATAAGCCCCAAAGAGTTAATTGGTACAGGTCGCGTCATGTAAAAAGAACGCTGGCGGTTAAGCTGCGCAGTAGGCCATTTATCGGTCTATTTGGTGGTTTGAGGTAGTACCTAGCAATAACCAATATACGAAGCTGCGAGCAAAAGGGTAATTAATAATTATTTAAAACAATAGGCCTAGTAGTTTTGTGCGCAAGTGTACACATGCGCAAACACATCCCCTCTACTTTCTTCCAGCGTTCTTTTTACATGACGCGACCTATACGAGCCCGAGATTTGAATCCACTATCTCACGGTTTCGAGCTCAGTGGGCTCCCAGTAGATTACCATGGCTTCCAGACTTCCATGGCTCCATGGCTTCCTTTTTCTTGACTTTGAATAATCACTATGATCAGTATTTTAGTTATAGTGTTTACTTAGTAAAATTATAGTATTTTCATATCAAAAAGCACTCTCAAAACACACTCATTTGAATAAACAATTTTTTGCTTTGTTAAAGTATTCATGAAACGTGTAATCTGATTTAACACTGGACGCTCTCCAAGCAATTAGAGTTTTCAACTTTATGCGTGTAATAAAATCACAACAAGGAGAAAGAGATTTTAATACTAGAAATGAGACGAAGAACAACCTATTCCTCGTCTCATCTGTTGTATTAGAACAGAACATCCAATAAAATTATACTAACTCTAGATTTTTCGTCCGCGGAAGGAAGAAATTCACCCCACTCCCAAATATCTTTCATACCGCTGTTATTTAACTTTTCATGCAAAGTTTAATTCGCCCTTTCAATCCTTAAGTCAACCCTGTCAAAAAATATTAAAATATTTTTTTTATTCCAATCCATTTTTTTTTATTCCTATTCAAATACACATTTTCACAACTAAAAGTTAAAAAACAAAGGACTTTCATACACAAGTTTTCACCCGTTTTACCCGAATTACGAAACATCCTTTTTTAGTTCACCTCTACGCATCATACCCTTCAGATTTCAAGTCTCTAAACTAGCGATTTAGACTGTGCGTTGTCTGTAAGTCATGGTGTTAGTCAGCAGGACTTTGATTCTTAAAGTATTAGTTAGTAGATACAAATTATGAACTATATACATACATACTCATACATAGATAAAAAATATGAGAATAAAATATTATATTGTTTGTTCAAAATTGTTGTGTTGCAGATCGAACATAATTTAAAATATAACGTTCTAACCTGGTTCCAACACCCTGCGATCAAAACAACCCAGTTACGTACAGCAACGCCGCTTGTTAGCAGGCAACCCAATTTCTTGGCGTCATGATCATTATTACAAACTTTTGCAACAACTCCGAAACACTCTGCACTGGTTACGTAAAGTAAGGAAATTTATTACGGAATGTTTTTACAGGCTCACGAAGTTTCTTAATCTAAAATCGATAGAAACGACGCCAAGGAAAGTTGCGAATAGTACCTTAAGTTAGGAATCGAAGAAAGTCGAACGTACTTCGCAGCACCTGGTAGATATTCTCGGCTGATAAAGCCGCCGGTCCGGTATTGCTTCCGAAATGAGACAACTCGAAATCGCCCGAACCTTCTCAAGGAGAGAAAACGCCTTCCATTCAAGCGAAAATAATCTTTCAGACATTTCTAAGTGACTTTGGCCAGTGAACACTGAGCAGTCAATACCCACTAGCCGATTAAAGTTCGTTAGATAATTGTGTTCTTTCCAAGTGTACTTGAGTTGACATGTTGACATTGAATATTTTGGCTCTTAACCAAAACGTTTGAGAGTGGAGAGAAAAATATAAATATCAGTCCTGAAATATATTTAGATACCTAAAGCGCTTTTAAGTGTATTTCGGTATAAAGGCTAAGGGAAATTCACTCTAACCAAATATATTTGGTCGGGCGCATTCTGCTCGTTGGTCGAATGGAGGTAACAAATCGCATCACTGCATGAAACGCATCTGTGTCGCATAATAGAGGTGCGCGTGCAAGCGTTTCTCTCTCGATTCACATCCGACAGAATCCGATTTACGTTAGCTTTCTGCAGAATATTTCGGTTTTAAGCTTATTTCGTCGTCAGCCATAAAAACGTCCACTGTTGGACGAAGGCCTCCCCCTTTATAGAGGGGTGTTGCCATAATCCCCACGCTTGGCAGGTGGCTTGGGGATCGCAGAATGATCACCACCGTTAACCAAGAGGACGCTGCTGCCCGTCCTCTGGTGGGTCTGGTTGCAGTTTGTTTGTTGTGGTTGATGACGTGACGTGACGATGTTTCGAACAGCGTCGTATGACCGTGTTTTGCGACATGTAGTCAAGGATGGACCTAGATTTAACCTGTTTACTTTACGTATAGGGTGAACATTTCAGAAAACATAAACCCTGGTTGAGAGCGCCTTACCCTCGCTGTGTGTATTGCAGCTATATATGGGTACTGTACTGCTATTTAAAGCTAGCGTCACTAGGATGCGCTACTTTTGGTTATTTAAGGTTCATAACCTGCGAATAAAATGATGATTGAACTTATAAAAAAATATTAAAAATATATTTGAATATTATTTTGCACTGGACAAGCCATGAAAAGCACCATCGTATTTATTCGTATTTTATTTTGTCATGAAATAAGCCTGATGTGATACGAATTTAAATAAAAACTTAATCCATAAAAACTATACATACTTCCTATATTTATGGTTGACGTAAAACGTAAATTTTATAATAAATAAAATAAAAAATACATTAGGTATATTGTTTTGCGGGTTTGCGGCGACAATTTTTTAAATGCGCTAAAATAGTTACGGTGCTATTCGTTTTTAGCGTTAAGTATCACAAGGAATCAATAATTGATTTTTATGTCCGACTGAGCGTAAAGAATAGAACGCCATGCTTCTCATTTCATCCCATCCGACCGACTGGAAAGTGTATAGACGATGGCATTCCTTCTTTTGTATTTCATATTGCGTCTCGCAAATAAGCAAAGTAAAAATCTTCACTAATAGTACATTATGATACGAGTGTGCTATGTTGGTCATTACACTAGAGGCGGTATTATGCGCGCGAGCCGCAGGCGAGCGCGATAAGGAAGCCGAGAGCGTAATGACTAATAGCACAAGAGTTCCATACGACTGTTTTCGTCACACTTGCGAGGAAAAAACAATTTTTTTTTGATAATAATCAACCACACACCGAAAACATCAACAAACATTTGCGGAAAATGGCGCCCAAACCAGCAATGCGCGCGCAGGTTGACATTTACTTCAGCGGCATAAGAACTCTTTGTTGGTATTACAAAAAAAACTGTAAGTATTACCCGGCTATATTAAGAGTCCTTCGTATACATACGTCTAATTGCAGTCACGTACAAACTTGACTTTACCGGGTTATACCTATTATAGTACAAGTGCCGTAATGTAAAGTAAAAAGCACGCGTGTGTAATAGCTTGGATTATGAGCCTAAAACCGATGCGATAAGATCCACTTTACGAGCAAGTGTGATGAAAAACTAATAAATAAATTGTATGACTAGAATTTGTTTTGAAAAAGTGTTGTAGTCAAGATTTATTAGAAATTCTTAGCAAAAAGTACCGCTAGTAAATGGTTTTAAAACGAGTAAAACTTAAATAGTGATTTTATTGGGTCCCCGCTGTTTCATATAACTACGTGAAATTATATGAAATTTCACTTCAACAAACAACATTTCGTATAAAAATCGCTTGGTATACATTTAGTTTACATAATTTTTGTTTCAAATGACATTTGTTTGATATAACTACGGTTGCGCTAATGTTCAAATGGTATAATGTTCATTTGAAATATTCGTTTGATGTGATTTTTGCTTTATCTAATCCTATTTCATATAGGTACCCGACTTGAGTTTGTTAGGTTCGAAATGGGCGAAATGGATCCGAATCAGAGCACCCCAACTCCACCTAGGCTTGTGGTACCTACTCCTAGAGTGTATATTAACAGCGCCAGAGCTTCTGGCGCGAGCCCACCCGGAGTTTGTTTTATTTTCAACCGACTTCAAAAAAGGAGGTTCTCAATTCGACTGTATGTTTTTTTTTGTGTTTGTTACGTGATCACTCCGCCAATTATGAACCGATTTTGATGATTTTTTTTTTTTTTGGTAGGTCATATTTTAGAGATGGTCTTATATATATTTTATTCAAATCGGTCCGATAGTTTGGTTTTTAAATCAAAATTACTGGAAAATATGAAGATGTCATCCAGGTATTCGAAGTTGAAGTTGGTTGTATATTTTTTAAAAAGCTTATAATATTAAAACCCACTTCCCCTCCCCATCTGTATATTGTAAATTTATATATATTTTGATTTGATACCAGCGACGTTGGTAATGTAATGCACGGGCCCAGCGCTTGGAAATCGATCAAAATTAACAAGACAACGCAATCAAGCATACCCAGCTAAAAGTATGCATATTATGCTTGCCGGAAAATAGAGATAGCGAATCTAATTACTGCGTGACAAAAAGAGAACACATGAACATGTATTAGAAGTTTGTATTGTCGTATCGTACGGCTCGCATGTCGCAAAGACAAGAGTATGACTGAAGCGAGCGGAGAGCGGCGCTCAACATATAGTTTTCAAAATCCGTGCGCTTATTTCCCGTCCATTCATCTTATCATTGTCGCTGTTTGATACGTATCTATCATATTAGTTAGATTTAACAGAAATAAATTTGAATAAATATTAGGCCAAACAATATTATCCAAAGTGAACAATTATGTGAAATGAATTTATATAAAATGAATGATTATTCCAAATAATATTATAGTAAATTAATACTAGGTTAAATGAATAATTATGCAAACTAATTTTATATGAACTGAAATTATATAAAGTGATATTATAGGAAAAGTTGGTATAAGAAACAAGGGAGAACCGATTTTATTATGAGACAAAACACAAGTGGCGATACCTGTACTGTGTATATTCTCTAAGTACTGACACAGACATTAATAGATATATTTCTAAAATTGTTGATAGGCTAATTTTATATTGGACTAGCTTTTGCCCGCGGCTTTGCCCGCGTAGTAATGTTGAATACTTGAATTCGGTTAAATCGGGGCCCAACTCAATTGAATCACTAAAATACGTATATTATTGCATTTTTTCCAAGCCGCTTGCAAGTCTTTAATTTTGCTTGAGGATGTCCAAATTTGGCATGTCGCGTTTGCAATACTTACTTCAAAACAAAGCCGTCTTGTTGAATTTTAAACAGACAGACAGATGGACATGACAGAATAGATGGATGGATGGACATGGAACTTCTGAAGATTGTGAGGCTTCTTTAAAAATATATGTGGGAGATATATCACTGCAGGTCGGTAAATTAGAATGTGATGAACTGGGAATAGTTGGGATGGTAAATGTAGGTGAAATTAATTTGTCATTTGTTAACTGAGTAGGCTGTACCGTAAATGTAGGTGAAATTAATTTATCAGACTGAGCCGTAAATGTTGGTGAATTCAGTTCAGAAAAATATCGGGCTGAAGAAGTTTGGACGGTATGAGTTGAAGACGTTTTGTGATTATTTTTGGGCATCTCTACAGCTAAAGAATCAAAGTACAAAGGCAAAGTAGAAGTTGCGTCAGAACTTATATCTTCTGTTTGAATGCAACTTGGAGATGTAGGAACCTCAACACGTCGCTTAGTTATTTTTTTCGCTACTACTGGAACACGTGGAGTGCCGTTAGAAATTATATCTATGTCTTCTAACAGATACGCATCAAAATGATTTCCCGTAAATCGTAGCCGCTTTATAGGTCTTCCTGCTGTACCAAACTTTGCATACAATTTGCCATTTTCATAATTTTCAAACTCAAACTCATATATTTGTCCTGCAGCGGCTAGTTCACACGCAGTGCCCCAACTCGACTGCCGTGACATGTCATTAAAGTATGCAGTCGCAGCGGTGTAGTTGTCGCCTTTTGAATCATGAAACATGATTTCAAACTCCTCCCAATTAGCTACTACCATTATATTATTATATATTATTATTATTATATTTATTATTATTTTTTATTATTTATTTTTTCGCACCTCAATTGCCTTTTCTTGGGTACCGTGCATTCAAAAAGAAAGCGCACGAAAAAGACACGCTCCATCACCAACGATGGGAACAACATAGTGTTTTACCTTCGCTCCATTAATGAAGAGAAGTTCACTAAGCATTTTAAATAACAAACTAAATAACAATATCAACAGTAACAATATAAAAAAACCTAATAACAAACAATGTAAACTAAAATTAAAAAAAAATACGAATAACAAACTAAATAGCAATCTAAATAATTAAAGGAACAAATAACGATAATTATACGAAATGTAAATAACAAATGAAATGAAATAAGCTTAAGCAGAAAAAGTATGATAACAAAGAACGCAAAAAGATCACCAAAATATCGCAAGAATTACGAAACTTCGATAAAATACAGTGCTGCACTGATCGCTTAGGTAGGCTCGGTGTGGGTTGGAGTGGGGCGCGCTCGACGTACAGCGCGTCATTATATTCGGGTTTTAACGTATCTGAGCCGACGCGGGATGGACGATTCGAAAGCGCTGTGCTTGGTGCGTGCACCGGATCAAGTAAATGTGTTTAAAACATTTATCTTCTTACGCATAAACACTCGATTAGCTATTATTATTATTAGCTTATCTATAATTATAAAAAAAAAAACAAATGAAAAATTGACCCGTGGCCTTCCAGTTTTAAAATTGTTTGAAAATTCTGAAACATGTTTATTAAGTCAAAAAACTTAACAGCCTTAAATGAATGGTTACGGCAAAATGGTATTTTAATGATACATTGAACCCCTTGCGAATTTTTCAAAATCCTTGCTGAGTGTGCGTTTCTCTGCATCAGCCCTTAACACTAATGGTATATCGGCCTACCCTGATTGGGCCATATTCACTACGCTGGCCCAGTGCAGGTTGGCGGATTCACATACACTATCGTATTTCTTCTCCGGAAATATGTAGGTTTCCTCATGATGTTTTCCTTCACCGAAAAGCCAGTGGTATTATCCATGCGTAAGTTTCAAAGAACTAATTGTAACGGGCTCGCCCGGGTTCGAACCCGCGACCCCAAGAATGTGAGTCGAGCTTGATCTTACTGAAGCTACCACAGCTTGAGCTGAGTGTAAGTTTACAGCACTCAAAATTTAGTTTAGGCATTTAAAAGTAAGTTAATTTAATATTAAAAATTAATTTAGCAGCTTAGGCTGTACAGTATCTATAATAATTATGTCCGTCAAACAGTCGTCTGCGTGGACCTACAAAAAAATAGCCTATGTCCGTTTCCGAACCTTATGTGCTATAACTACCTATCCAAAAATGCAGCTCCATCTGTTCAGCCGACCAATAAATACGCCCATCCCCGTCCCCATTCCCAGCCTCATCCCTATAAGCGCCCCATTCCCCATCCCCATCCCGATACCAAATGTAATTTTAATATGAACACGCCCATCCCCGTCCCCATCCCCGTTCCCTCCCTCATCCCCATCCCGAACCCCATCCTCACCCCATCCCATCCCCACCCCCATCCCGATTTCAACTTTCATCTTAATATGGACACGCCCATCCCCGTTCCCAGCCTCATCCACATCCACATCCCATCCCCACCTGTCCCCACCAAATCCCCACCAAATCCCCACCCATCTCCGTCCATCCCCACCCCATCCCCATCCCCACCCCATCCCCATCCCCATCCCGATACCAATTGTAATCTTAATATTAACATGCCTATCTCCGTCCCGTCTCCGTTCCCAGTATCATCGCCACCCCCACCCCCACCCCCATCCCCACATCTATCCCCATCCCTATACCAAATTTCATTTTAATATGTACAGCCGTTACAAAGTTAAGGAGAAACAAACGTACTATCACTAAAACTTAGTTTTTTTTTTTATACTAACGGGAGCTGATTTTGAAAAAACTGTGACACCCGTATCTTCTTATTTTTATAGTAGAATATGTATACCAAGTTTTGTATCAATCGAACCAGAGAATAAAAAGTTTCATACAAACTTTAACACCCCATTTAACCCACTTCGGGGTTGATTTTCGAAAAATCCTTTCTTAGTGGGCGTTTACACCTCTCCAAAAACATACCCTCAAGTCTCTACGTTTAGCGGTTTGGGCTGTACGTTGTCTATATGTCAGTCAGTCAGTCAGTCAGTCAGTCAGTCAGTCAGGACAAAGCCTTTTATAGTTATAGATCTTAAGATAATTTGTCAAAATTGTCACACTTTTAAATACCTAAATGTTTTGAGTTCATTTGAGGATACAGTTTTTCGGGCATTTTAGATTAGACTAACATCTTTGTAGGTATTGGTAAATTTATCCTTGGGGCCACATACACTAAGAAGCGGTGCTTCTTTGCTCTTTTATGTAAAACACAAATAGTCAATTACATCTTGATGGCAGTTATAACAAATGGTTTTTAATGGATTTTCTTTGTAATTATAAACGGGTCAGACAGTAGTAGTACACGGGTAGTTTCATGGAGACTTGAATGATTAATTAGAGTAGTGATCTTATAAATTAATATAAACTTGAATGGTTTAATTAAGCGGTATGTTTAAAGTACAAATTGAATTCATCACCAAACAACATTACTCCTCGTCATTTGCACGCAAAATACATTAGGAAACGTAACTGAATTTTAACTTTAAATTATACTTGTTCTTTGACATTATGTTTTACAAGTTAATGGGTTTTTTCTAATATCTGAAAATTTTCTCTCGCTGTTTCGTCAGTAATAAATGACCAGCGTTCAGTGACGAAAAATGTAGCAGTTTTTAATATAATATTTTCTTTTGGCGCAATATTTGGCCGGCTTACCTACGGCATTACATTGAGGGTAAAGAGAGTTAAAAGGGTCTCAGAAAACCCAAAATATATACGTAACAGAATATAATCTAAACATTCAAATGAAGGTCTTTATTCGTTAGGTGTTTCACCACCCTTTGGGTGTATTAAATATCTTTTGTAGGCTGCCCGTTAGGTTACAGTGGGGACGTTGGGGACAAAATGGACGCTCTTCCGGCAGTTTCATTTTAATTGCCGTTGTTTATTGATGTTTCCAATTTGTTTTTTCGTGTTGCATGAAATTTTTCCCTTTGACGGCTTTGCGATGTTTTTTCAGTAGCACCTGTGAAGTAAAATTAAAACGAAATATAAAATATTTGTAATAGACACGATTCAGCATTATTATCATCATAATCAGCCTATCAGTCCACTGCTAGACATAGGCTTTCTGCAGGCCACTTAGCCCGATAGACACGATTGTCTGCAATCAATCCGGTTGGGACCATAAAAGTTTGACGCATATTGTTTGAGTAGGTAGTTAGGCACGATAAATGGGCACGAACTTCAAATCATTCATTTTTCAATTGCTCCTGATTCAAAGAGAGTGTGTGAAGGTTGTGTACCTATCTGTGGCAAACAAATGGATCTCAAACCATACCGATGTCCGAATTTCCGACAATTTTTTCTAGTTTGCCTCGCCGATTCTCGCCCGTTACAGTAGAGACATACAGGTCGAGATATTCTATCATGACCACCCCTTTACTATCCCAGCAAAGAGAGCCCATGATCTTTCCGGCGGAACGACTCGCCTTAAATTGCCTTAAGTTGGAGATGATGGTATTTTCCAAGTCATAGGTTGTAATTTTGTTTGAGGATCGTAATGGTGAAGCCATGTTTCATCCATTGTTATGAATCGAGACAAAAAACGGCCAGGATCTTGTTGTAACATTTCCAATGAAGCTCGAGAAATGTTCAGCCTGGTTTGTTTTTGTGCATCGGTAAGCATTCTGGGGACCCAGCGAGCGGATACTTTTTTCATCCCCAAGCGTTCGTGTAAAATGCTATGCACACTACCAGTCGAAATCTTTGTTTCATTGGCTATAAAACGTACTGTGAAACGACGATGAGCTAAAACAATGTTCTCGAGTTTTTTTTTACCATATCTTCGGTCACTACTATGGGGCGGCCCGGGCGAGGGTCATCTTTGGTGGATGTTCTTCCCCGTTCAAATTCGGCACACCAACGAGCAACTGTAGAATAAGGCGGTGCATTTGCTCCTAAAGTATCCTGTAAGTCTTGATGGTTAGTTCGTTCCGTAGTGAAATTTTGCAAGCACAGATACTTAATAACCGCACGCAATTCAATTTTTTTCCATTTTCGACAACACACTACGTAAGACTGCAAACAAAAGACTTTCATTTTTTTAAACAGAAGATATTCAAATTAATTCCTTTTTTTTTATCTTATCAATGTTCCAGCTTTGCCAGCCAGTATTTACTTTTATCGGTTCCAAAGAGTCTGTACCTCATTCTCACTTTATAATGAACGCCCCTTGTAGGTTATGACACGCAAAGTACCTACTACACTAAGCGTATTATGAGAAGGAGCAGTATCCTACTTGCCTGCAAAACTTTACATCAAAAACAATTATCATCCAGAATATTACATTAATAGTCAAATGTACATAACACGATTTGTCCCAGTAGACTAAGACCTTCGTTTTGTTAGGTTGATGTACCTCAGGACATGTTTTTCTTAAATTTCTTACTAGACTCTATAAACACGTTGATTATGTAATTTTTAAAATTACAGTAGTCGTTATTGTCACGTTTACCTGTATAGTCTGTAAAGTAGGTATACGCTCGGTATATCCTACATTATCAAATAATAATCCGGTACAAACTCTCCACGCTTATGTACTCGAAACTGATTCAGCAGTATGATGTTGTCAGAGGATGGCCCATAATAACGCAAATAGCCTTCGAATGTTTGTCCACTACGCATACTGCTCTCTGCAACATGCTGCTTTGATAACTTAATAACCATGGTCATAGCGTAATGCTTTGGTTTAATCACTAGGTATGTCTGATTTGCTTTTATATCAAATCAAAAATCAAACTAACACATTAATAATAATAAAAAAGATAGGAGTCGTCACTTCACAAATCGGAAAATGTATAAATTAATATAAGTGGACATTTCACACAGCGCCATCTAGCCCCAAACTAAAGCAAAGCTTGTATTATGGGAACCAGACAAATGGGTCAAAACTAAAAATTTGAAAACCTTAGAGCTAAGTTGTAACTGTTATAAAAATTGGATTCTTTACGTTTTTTTATAGAAACTAATTCATGGAACAATTACAGCAATTGAATTATAGCTCATAATAAAAAACACCGCAGTAATTATAATAATTTACTCAGTATAGAAAATTCCAAAAATTCCCCTCCTCACTAAAAATAATAAAGCCACCAAATACCCAGTAACTCAACATAGGTAGTTTACTCAAGATCCATTAGCTTCAATAGGAAGAATATCATCGATAATATTATTTCAGTTTGAAACGGGAGAAAATGGATGAAATACAATTACTTAAACAGAGCCCGACAGAAGCGTCCTATTTCTTTCTCGCCTACTACAGTAATGGGTTTGGTGCTCCTCGCTACCAGTAGTGGCATTGCCGGTGCCGCCCCACTCCCCCTTTGCCCCCCATCCCCTTAGACTCCAACGCCGTCGGTGCCACCAACAATGACCTCGTATTTCAGACGGAATTGCTCAAACACGGAACAACGAAAACTCGGAATAGCGCTTAGGTTTTAAATTAAAACAATGTGGAGTCGTGTTGTTTCTCATGTCACAAGATCCTAGTCCTCGTGATTACGACGCATCGCAGTGATAATGCTGTTTTTTTAATGTTATGCTAAAAAAACAGTAGAGTCGCAGACACGTAGTGAGTAAGAATCTACGTATTTTTCAGTACGCTAATATTGCCTTCACTTAGGTATACATGCAAGTGAAGCCAGCAACAATAAATCTTGCAAGTTTTGGAAAACCTGCTTCGAATTATGTAGTCGTATTAATGAATATTAATTAATTTGAATCTTTGCAACCATTTATGTAATTCGGATGTCACTACAATCAAACGGTAAAATCTAAATAATTACATCATGTAGCCGGGAAATGGATAGTAGAACTGTTCAACGGCTTTTAATTAACATATTATTATCAAGCAAAAACTCTGATTTATATAGTGTTTTGTGAAATTATAACATTTATTTATTTTTAATAATTTTCTGGGATATCGTTGCTGTAGTTGTACTATAGCGATCTTTATGAAGTAGGTAACAGATGCAAAGACAGCTTCTATACTTTTTTATTCTGATTGATGATCTATTCGTTCGATGATAGACAACCACTGGAATAGTTATCTATCTCTATTTCTTTCGCAGAAAACGTCTCGAGGGAGTCCGAACACACTACAAACCAGTCTTGAAGGCAATCTTCATTTTTCATTTTGCTTTAGGTTAGGTTAGGGGGGTTAGGTATCTTTTGGTATTAAAAAGTTGAGGAATTTTTCATTTATATTCCGAAAACATGTGTCTTCGTATTTCTAACTGTTATTCTATATAGCATAGTAGAGGACTGACACGTAATATAAAAAAAAAAACTACTATACCTACCCTTTTTTAATATTATTCTATATGTTTAATATGTAATTAATTGGTACGTTTAGTTTATTATTTAATAGGAATTATTTTGCATTTTTGGGTATTATGTGTTGAATATACTGGGCAATGCTTTTCACCAAACCGGGAATTGTGGTGTGTGGGGGTAAGTACAAGAGCAAGAACTAAAGACCTATAACTTTTTTTTCATAATCGCGTATTTTATTGTTGGTAGTATTTTTTTGTCTTTTCTCCATACAACCAACTATTCAAAAAACTAACAAAATCTGTAACCTAAAAAGTTTATCTAGTAATATTAATTCCGGATTGAAGCTACGAGTAGTTTTAGGCGCTATAACTTCACAGTAAAATGGAACCATAATATCTATCTTAATAAAGTATTAAGTTAATAGTGGCCGTCTCCAATCCCTTTAGAGCAAAATCCCGCACTTCTCAGACACTGAATTAAACTCCGGAGAAGCTTTCGTCTGCTTTGGTCTTTCTGAAATAGTTTTCGACTTACAGTTCCTTCTGATCTAATAACGACTCCTTCCTTAAACTTTTCGAAACCAATCTCTATTAAGCTACCTATTTGCTCTTGATCGAGAAAGTAATTAACAAATAATATATATATATAACCGACTTCAACTTCGAATGCCTGGATGACATCTTCATACTTTCTAGTAATTTTAATTTAAAAACCAAACTACTGAACTGATATCGATAAAATTTATACGGGTCCACCTTTGAAGTATTACCTACCAAACAAAAAAAAACATCAGAATCAGTTCATAATTAGCGGAGTAATTGCGTAACATACATACAAAATACTTTTTTGAAGTCGGTTGAAAATAATCCAACAATGCAAAATAAAGTAAATCCGTGCGAAATAGTTGCATTATTAAAATTATAACAGAAAGAAAAAACTTACTAACACCGTATTTTATTATCACGTTACATAAGCGATGGTGACGCCAACATGTAAGTAACTTTCATCGCATGTTCTGCATTTTTTTTAAATACGCGAAAATACAAGTCATGTTTCCCGTCGAGAATTATGTAAGTATGGAAATCCTTCGGCAAATAACGCATTGTACAACATAAACGTACGTCTAAAACTACTTTTTAGACCTGGCGTGCATTGCAAAAATAAAGCTTTATTAAATAAATGAAATAGACCTTTAAATAAAGCGGCATGCTAAAACTTGATTTAGTCACAAAATATATACGAATTCTGTTCGGTCACAGTTGTGAATGGTTTTTATTTCAGTCATTGCCAGCCTTTTGGCATCGTGTTACCACAAAACGAGCCGAGTGACACATTGGGATGCCATAGAAGGCGGCGAAAAAATTTGCGGTAGACCGCTCGCTAGATGGAGCGACTGACTCTGAAGGCACGATACTGTAATTTTACGAGATACTGCACAAAAGGGTGACGAGACCGGATGGAGAGCTATCGCCCTCGCACACGGTGTTAGATATGTTTGGATAGAGGAAATAGGGGAAGGAGGGGAGATATTTAGCCGAGAAATAGACGGTGTATGCGAGAGTTTAGGTCGTATTAAGTGGGGAGGACGATAACGTGACTTTAGTATCGTACCTAATACTAATCTAGAAGCTTATTTGCTTGCTTATGTTATCTAGTAGATATCTATTTTGCAAGTACAGTAGCTACAACTAGCATTTATTTAAGAGTGGGGTTTTATCTAAAAACCATTACAGATGAGATTTGAAAACTCAGCAGTCATCAGTAAGTTGTAGTCAACTAAATTAAGTTCGTTCATCAGTAAGTTGATTTAGTTGACTAAATCAACTTACTGATGACGCATGCTTTGTCATCATAAATATTTTATTCCAAATAATTTATGGTAAAAACTTATTACCCTAAAATAAATACAAATACTGCTAGTTTAGTAAAATCACGTAATAATAAAGATAACATTAAATATGTGTAGTAAGAATGTGGTGTTATTTTCGTTTTAGAAAACTAATACAAACCTACTTAAGATTCAGTGATGTGCTGCTTACCCAGCAAATCAGTGAATCTTAAGTAGGTTTAATTATAAAAATCTGATAAATGAAAATGAAGCGAGAGAAGAAATTGTATTTTTTTCTTTGCGTGATTAACATTTGCATAAGCTTTGTTAAGGGTCTTTCAGTTCTTAATTACTTACTTTCCAAAGATAGGTATAGTAATTACAAAATCAGGGCATTCTACAATATTTATATTAGCTATTTAATTTTTTTTTTTTTAATTGTCGTTATTATCAGACGCTGGTATCCACATAGGATTATTGGTATTTGAAAATTATTATAGGTACAAAAATAAATACAACGAATAAAACGGTACAATGAATAACATTTTATTATACAATTCTTTAATTTTACTTTTCAATAACGTTTAAGAAGTGTTTCAAAGTTTCGAAATACCTTCCTTTAAAAAGTGTTTTTCAGCGCCAAACTCTTGTTTTATGTTTTTAACTTTTTAACGACCAACTTTTTCTTTTCCTCGCGTTTCTTTTCGATCATCTTCCTACCGATAAAAAACTTTCAGGCTTAAGTTTTTTATTTATGAAGAGCCTGGCAGATATATTTTATGTATTTCATTTGTATGTTCTTGTTGCATTAAATAAAAACCGTTATCTATTTCGTTATTAATATATCGCTTTACGGATCACAAGATACCTAAATTGCTACTCGGTAACAGTTCAATTACAATGAACAGATTCAATGTACAGTTACATGTATTATCGATCGCTCCGGCTTACTCCAGCCAGCGGAGGTACAGCATGCTGCGCGATCACGGTTTGTCACTATTATTTGAATAAAGAATAACTTATTACCATAGATTCGAATCACCTAATATAATACACGATACCTTATTATACGTGAACTTGTTACTGTTATATTAGCCACTTCTTTAACCTTCGAACACTGGATACCGCCGCTGGGCGTTCAACGGGTTAAAGATTATTTTGAATTATTCTACACATGATACGGCGTTCCTATAAAGGTCCTGTCTAGTAGTAACTTCACAGTAAAGTTACATATAGTATTCGAGATCTGCTGCATTCACGCGATCCACATGCATAATACGGCAACTTGTTCAAGCGCGATATCATAAAACAAACAGTTGCTGCTTCAGCACGTCGTCGAGAGTTGACAACGCAATATTTGCGACTCAAACTCACACTCAAAATTGCCAACTGGCATCGGTCGCATGGTTTCGTGTTTTGAGTTTGGTTTCTAGAATTCAATTTTTCTCAAAAGAGACGCGACTCTATGACTAATCCTACATACGAATCTATCATCATCATCAGCATCATCATCATTACCATAATCAGCCTCCCAAAGTTCACTGCCAGCAGCTGGACATAGGCGCTTCCTAAGGCACGCTATAGTCAGTTCTATGATCGGATTTTCAGTTCCAACCTCTGCCAGACGTCCTCCATATTATATTATCGTCGCTCCATCATATTTGAGGGCATACGCTACGTTTGCCGATTCGTTTTCTAAATACCTACAATATTTCACATACAATGTATATGTAATTTGGGCGAAGATTATATTTTAAAACCTGTTCCATCCGAATTTCGTATACAGGTTATTGGTTAATTCGACCTAGATCCTTTAGGGGGTCATAGTACACATCACCACTGACCTTCTTGACCATGGGAACTTATAATTATGGGTTTTTTGTTTAAAATGCCGAGTTTATGTTCCTAATTTTTTTTGTTTTATTTGCGCCTCGAATTTGATATATTTCATGGATTTTGCATAGTAAATAAGATTTTTAAAATAATTATTGCAAAACCCTATGTAACTGAACAAAATGGCTCAGAATAAAGGATTGCCTGTTGTAAAAACAAATGGATTTTTTACACGAGATTATTTTTTTCGTTATGGATTATAAATAAAAAAACACTACGGCGGTTATTTTGCAGATGTAATAAATGGGTGGTAGAGTTGGTAGAGTCGGTAGAGTTAAGTAGGCACAAAAAATTGCTCGGGATGATTTAAAGTGGTGAATTTTGGGAGCGGGCCGAATTTATTCAGTACGCGGACGAAGTCGCGGGCGACCTCTAGTTAATAATAATACTTGCTGTACGTCAAGACTATTCACTGTCGTTTTGCATCGACATAGTGCATGCACATGCACCTTGGCGGGCTCTACAGCAGGCACGATGGTGAATACGGTGTTTAAGACAAAAATACCTTTTTTACTTCTTGTTTATATTTAGCATTGAAACAATTTGTCACTATTTCCGCTTTCAGGTCCAACGTAGCTAGTAATTATTGAACCGGTGCCTGCCGGCGCGATGCCTAGAAAATGGGGAACGATTTCAGAGAATGCGCAAAGTGAATAGTTTACCAAGAAAACGGATAATGTATCCTGACAATAATTATGGACATTTCTTTAGAAGCTTAAAACATTTTATTCTAAGCCTATAGAGCTATAAATAAAAACGTAATAACCGTTAATGGCCCTTTGAAGTACTTGCTAGAAACTATTTTAATATACGTCATATTTTACTGTTACGTAAACTAATTAATTTCGGGTAAGCCATTATTATTTTTACTTCACGGAACTAAGGGTGACTTTAATTAGGTAATTCTGAAATTATTAATATGTTAATGGGATAAGTTTTCTCCTGCTATACGCTTTTTATACTGTGCTTTAAAACTGCTTCTTTAAAAAAAAACCTCCAGTCCTATCGATTACTGACGTTGCAGAGTTTGATATTTTTTATATGAAAAAACGAAAAAAATTCAATTTAGTCATTTGCACTTCCAATTTTCAATACTATAGTTGTGCCTGCTGGTTTCCGTATTTCTTTTTGTTAAAAGGTGTATACGACGTGTACCAAAACGGTGTGATAATACAGGGTGTTAGTTTGAACACCGTTATCCTTCTAGGATATCATTGTACTCATCATTATGAACAACTTTTACTACGGGGCCAACCCTGAAATCTCGAAAAAAAAACAGCTGTTCCATACAAAAAGGTTCATCAATCTTGGACAAAATGTATGGTACAGCAGCTGTTGGGTTGGCCCCATAGTAAAAGTTGTTCATAATGATGAGTACAATGATATCCTAGAAGGATAACGGTGTTCAAACTAACACCCGTTTTAAAGGGTAGATATGTATATAACAATCATTATGAACAACATTTACTATAGGACCAACCCTGATATCGACAGAGGAAAACAGCTGTTCCATAGAAAAAGTTCATTGACGTTGGACAGAATGTGCCCGTGACTGCCGTTGTATATGTGGGTAATCACTGATAGCTACTACAAACACATTTTAGCTAGTATCTAGTTAGCGTTTACCCCAAATTCATTCCAGTTTAGTCTGTGTTGCCTTTGATGAAAGTCATATAGCTATATGAGCTACTACAAAACAACAAGTTTATAAAATAAAGCCTCGCATTAGATTATAAATACAACATTGTCGCATATAATTTTTAAATTCTACTACCAAAACTGTAAATACCCGTTTAAGGATCAATTTACTAACAAGTTGTTTTCAAGAATCCCCGTAACTCGTGATAATTTTATGACTGTTACACACGAAAGTTCAAGCGGTTATATTGCGCCTAGTTAAGTACTCCCTCGTATTATATACTTTCATTCTTATTTGTATAGGTAAGCATTTTTTACTCCGCTTGACCCAAATAGTTTAGTTTTTGTGGAGTTTTATCTCAAGTCCTAAATCATTCGGCATAGCTGTGTGCCTACTTGGAAAAATTCCGCTAGTTTTACTTTTAGACAGCCATTTATTGTGAAAAACTAAATTCTGGCGGTGAGAATTAATCGGTCATTTCCTCTTTCTGTCACCAGCTGCCTCCATTTTTAGTGACTTAATTTATGCTCAGCAGAGGTAAAATTTAGGAGACGAATTAATTTGACATATTTTTTGCGTATTTCCCTTAAGAATGTTCTATAAATAGTTAATGAATTTAAAGATATTAAAAAAAAACAGTATTTAGATATAAAATATTATCATCGTCATAATAAGCATAATCATCATATTCGAATGCCGAATAAAGATATATCTAAAAATAATTAACCAAATAATTGCGAAGAAGGCTTACAAGTTTGTCCGATCCGTATTTGGCATTTCCTCACCACACAAACAGTTTTATATTATCACTATATAGGTACCTATACCGTGTTCTGATATACGTAATCTCAGGCGAATCTCAAGGTACACAATAGAGTTTATATGGTGTGCAGAGAAGTGACGTCATAATCACACTGTTCACACACACACTCGCACTTACACATGCTCGCACTGCTATTGCTCTGTCTAGCATGATATTCATTAAAATACTTATAAGTTGCAAATTTTTGATCAGATTTTCATGTTATTTTCATTAATCAGCTATATTTATGGGCCACATTTCAATAAGACAATAAAAAAAAACCTATTTGCATAAGCAATCTACAAAACACAATCAGAGATTTTATCCTAAAATAAATGTTTATTAGGTCAAAGTACCCACATGTTCCAAGTTAATAATAGATTTTACATGTGTTTTATGCATTCAAGTTTCATGTTGAAGCATTCGTGCACTAAAGGAATAGTGAAAAAATAATCGTCAAAAGAAGTGACCCCGCACTTGACCTGTTTTTTTCCGCCCCTATCCTTAGCAAGACAAGGGTCATAAACATAATTCTGCCACCATTATGCTTAACAAGGACAATTAACACAATGACTGACGCAATTTAGCTTTAGCCTTCGACGCCATTTTTTTATGCCAACTAATTGTGAAAAAATAAATGCCTCGAGTTGATGTATGTATAAAGAAAAACACTTCACTCAATATTCAGGATATAAGCTTCTATGGAACAGCTGATTATTTTCGCGTATTGGTTGGCCCCATAGTAAAAGTTGTTCACAATGAGGGATTTTCCAGCACACTTAAAAAAAGGAAGCTCTTTGTAGATGGCGCTGACCTTGCGCTGACCAGACTTGTCTGTCATTTCAAGTTTTTTATTTTATTTTAAATGTCACAGATCAAAAATATTATGCTGGTTTTGACTGGAAGTATAGTCAGCCCCATCTATCAAGTTGACGAGAACAACTTTTTTAAAACATGTTTGAAAAATCTCTCATTATGAGTACAATGACCTCTTTTCGGTTTAGTAATTCCGATTTGCGTAAATACAGGGTTAACATTGAAAAATATGACAGAAAAGCAATGTTTTAAATTGATGATGATTGTTTCGAAATTCTGATGAGGTAGTTACGGACAGACGACTGGACGTAGGATAGGACGGACATACTAACAGACAGATAGACAGGCATCAAATTTTCACTATGAGGTTTCTTTTTCACCACCTTGCTACGGAACCCTGAAAAGAGCTTTTATCTGTAGCCAAAAATAGCAGATACTAAGAGACTACGCGGATATTTGCTACAAAATTTTATTGTGTGTCGCGACGCCTTGCCATATTCACAAAGGAGCAAGATAAAAAAAAATGTCTGAGCGCTTTATTCGTACAAATTCCGTGTTATTCACATTGAATGGGCTCAGATAAGAATGATAAATTGAAAAATAAACTGGAATCAATTCTTCGATTCAGCAAATAAGAGTAAAGACTGCAGTTTCAATATTTGTGTTTCTTCTCACAATTCCTTTTTCGTATGTTGACTTTGGTTTGGAGGAAGTTACTGTAGAACGAAAAGATTGTTATAAAAATACATGAAGCTCACACGACCAACATTATTGAGGACTGATAAAAAAGAAACCATAGGTTAATTTTGGATAGTGATTTTTGTGGTTAGCATGCTTTTGACTACAGTTTACTTAGTTAAGGGGGAATAGGGTGAGCGCTTCTCCATATAAACGTATTCCCCTATTTTCTTCCTAGATAATGCCTCTAGTCTAGAGCAATCATTTGTTTCTATAATAATTTTGTCTAGGTCTACTGTAGACGTGTCTTAGTCATTAATTTTTTTCAGAAACGAATTGTTAAAGAAAATATAGCCCTCCAAAACTTACTATGAAGATATTAAAGCGTTATATTTTTATAAGCTATTTGTTTATGTAAAAACATTTTATGACCGGTACACATCTACAGTAGACCTAGATTTTATAAAAAAATATTGTTGCTCTAGTGGCATTATTCAGGTAGAAAATAGGGGAATACGTTTGTATGGAGAAGCGCTCACCCTATTTTCCCTTAAGAGGCGGTATGTTCAAAGATGATCCTGGAATAAATAGATAGATTAATTCTTTATTGTTCACACCAAAAAATTCACACAAAGAAATAAATAGCGCAACGACTAGTGTAACAAGTAGCGGTCTTATTGCTAACAGCAGTCTCTTCCCGGTAATGATAAGATTGAGAAGATTTAAGAAATAAGAAGAATTCGGGAATAGTAACTGGCTTTCAGGTGAGACTTTCTGAATACTGTTAAATTACAACACGAGCACTCTCTGAGCATCTGACTTTAACTTTTTATTTATAAAAGGAAATTTAAATGGGGCGACGCGGACGTATACAAGTTATGTATATGGTTAAAGCAAGTTATATAGGACTAATAAATAATCTAGAGCTACAAGTTTCTGTGCAGCCTTCACCCGGACAATCTCATCCTCGGAACGGTGAGGATTACGTCTGTTTGCACTCCCAGCCGGTACAAAGCGAACAGTCTGTTGACATTTACTGTCACGGTAAATACTCGGTTTACCATTATTTACCGAGCGGACGTAATACCTACTGAGCAAACATCGAGTGAAAGAATTGAACTATTGTTCGTGACGTCTGCCTGAAACTCCAGGCACATTGCGATGATAAAAAGATATTCAAAGGAATTACTCATTTCTTTTTTGATTTTGCCATTGCATTTTGTGCATTCTGCCAGTAGGTATAAGCCAGTTCTGCCAGTGATTGTTTGTTGTGTGTTGTGTGGTTGTGTATTGTGTTGTGTTCGGTAGAGGATTTCGTGTAGTAGTATTTGAATTTGAATATTTTCTAAAGATGGTTTTAATTCAAATTAGCTTGTCAGAGTCACTCAAACTAAGTAACGGCTAAGTCCAAGTCTTGCTAGTCATCTTAGTTACTCGTAAGTAGTGACGACTTTACTATGAGCTTCTGCCGAGTTTAAAAACAACACAAAAAGAGACATAAACCACATTATAATTATCTGCATTATACTTGGCCGTACGCTTACTTTCATATTTTGTTCATTGCAATAACGAACACTTTTTATTAGTTATGAGAATAGTGAAGTAAGATAAAACACTTTTTAAATGGACACTTAGTCAAGTGAAAAGTAAGAAACGAAAATATTATTTTTATTTCTTTGGTTTCAACTACGACTGCTACGAAATCTTTTTTTTTATAGTGATTTATCAAAAAAAAATATATATAAAATCTGTGTTTGTCATCCAACATGCTTGTTGCGACGATGTGGTCAAAGATAATGCACGCAGACTTAAAAGATGCCTATTTCACACGGTCGTGAAAAGATCTAGATTATACATTTTAGGAAATTAGGAAGCCGGCATTTTGTAACGTAACTTTTAACAGAAATTACTACAAAATTTACAGGATTCACCGCCTATATTTTCTGTGTAAAATATTTACTAAAAACTAGCTAATACCCGCTACTTCGTACGCGTAGAGCTCGGCCTTCGGCCTTGCTACTATGGCCCGCTCCAGGGACACAAAATTTCATCCAAATCGGTCCAGCCATTTATTCATCGTTTAAACCTTTCCTGGACTACGACAAACATTTCAAAACCAAAATCGCTAAATCGGCCCAGCCGTTTTGGAGTTTTTGCTACACAAACTAACAGCAATTGATTTTTATATATAGGTATAGATAGATGTTGGCCGAATCTTACAATTACACCAATTCTTAGAAATACAGTATTACACGCGATTCCATTTTATTACTATTTCGCCTCAAACAACGTGGTTCTCCGAAAATTGTGCGTAGCTATATTTCTAGTAACACTGTGCGTACCTTTATCCTTTGACCTAGAAAGCCACGATCCAGTGTTTAGCGTTCAACGATATAGCAAGTCTGTATTTCCAAGAATCCTACTGACGAGGCAGGTATTCCGTATTACTGACAAGAGGCATTTGGCGCGGAATAGCAAGAAGCTAATGAATGCGGCATTTGTCTCTATTATTCCACTGAAGGCGCGACTAGACTTTGCCATGTCCTACATGCTCTGAGAAACGTTATCGTATGTAATTGCACTATTTAGCATACCACAATATAAGCGAACTTTAGCGTTTCCAAGAAGCAATATATTTTACTTAGTAATATGGCAACTATATGAAATATCAAGACTTATTTGTTTTTACTTATTTAAATACCATACGATAATAATATTCTATGTACGATAAACATAGAATATTATTATCGTATGGTATTTAATAGCGTTGTACTGTGTACCGCTATTAGAAATTGTTAGAAGAGGATCGGAGTACATGTTAATTAAAATGTACTACAACAAATTACCGACAGACATTAGAAACGAGCCTAAGAAATCAGTTTTCGAAAAAAAAGGTTTAAAATATCTGTTATTAAAGTGTTAAAGATTACCTCGACGAAAAAACGTTTGAAACTCACTAACTAAAATGTTGTATAACTAATATGTACATAGTTAAGATTTATTTTGCCACACCCTTACAGGGTCCATGTATCGTTAGTTCTTGTTAATGTACTAGACTAAGATACTTGGTGCAATAAAATTACTGAATACTGAATAACGGAATAAGTTCTTATAAATACTTCAAGTTGGGATACTCAGAGTCATATTACATCGAATTTGGACTATGTTTACTAATAATATGAATCTATGCTATTTAGACATAACTTATTCTTAACAACTAGTGTGTTTTGGTTGCACGTAGTACTTTCGATTTGTATCTGCAAGTAGAACAGAGGATGTTAAATTAATATTACCCCAGCAATAATTTTCACTGACCACCTATTTTCATAAAGTAACTGGGAAGCCCAAAGGATGGTAATGTACTCTGAGCAGGTATGTCTGTATGTATATATTTACCACGTATTACAATGACTTGATAACAGATTTATGACATCAGAAATGATCTCTAGGTAGGTAACTGTATCATAAATATAATATGGTGCTTAACTCTCTTGCAGTTAGAGAGGGGAGAGAAAAAACATTGTAAACTCCGTTAAGTGAGCTGTTACTGAAAAAGTTTTTGAAAATAAACGTTTTCATATGCGTTTTTAGTCAAAAATATGATATAATTTTGAAGAGTTATGATTCTACAAAGCTGTGTCGTCAAGATTTTAATAAAATTCTTCTAGCATGCTCATAGAAACTTGTAAATACAGGGTTAGTTCTAATCAGTTAGCATCCTTTTAAGGGCATATTCAGTACATCAAAACAAACAACTTTTACTACGGGCCAACATTGAAATCGCGAAAATATTACCAGCTGTTCCGTACATTTTTCCCAAGGTCGATGAACATTTTGTATGGAACAGCTGATATTTTTTTCGCGTTTCCAATGTTGGCCCCTTAGTAAAAGTTGTTAGTTTTGATGTATTGAATATGCCTTTAAAAGGATGCTAACTGATTAGAACCAACCCTGTATAAGAAATACACAACAAAAGTCTCTATAAGTTTGCAAGTAGTGAATGTAGAACGCCTCGGGCGCGGGGAACCTCCACATAGGTACCTACATCAGGCGCGGAAGAACGAGTAAAGTTATACTCCCACCAGACACGATTCCTCTCATAATATTATTTGCTGCCGGGTCTACGTGAGCCGAATTTCAGCCGTTACCTGCTCATGACGATATGAAATTTGTTCGCCGCAGGAAACTTGCTTATTTACCTTCGAAATAGCAATGCATGTTATGGAACGTCTCATGCCAGCATGAGTTATGTAACCATTTAGTGTATGCCATTATGTAGATTGAAAGGAAGACGCTTCGTGCGTGCTATGTGGGATGCATGTTGGTATGTATACCTTATTTTCATGACTGTGTGTTTATTTAGAATTGGCAGACGTAGATACTACTCTTTACTTGATTAGAAATTATGAAACCGCGTAAGTTTTTAAGTACCTAGATATTTTATTTAAAAAAAAAATGTACACACATATCTCTTTTCAACTATTTGTGTTGCTATTGTGTTTTTTGTCGTGTCGTTACTTAACATTATGTGCAACTACAGTCAAATATTAGCCCATTGACTAAATAATAAAAATACCAAATATTATTCTTAAATTAAACCGCCACTGTGGCAACTAATTACACTATATGGTGTGCTTATGGCAACACCTCTCTATCGGGAGGCCTTCATCCAGCAGTGGACGTCTTATGGCTAAAGACGAACCGCCACTACAGATGTTTATTTACAGGATATTTACCGCGATTATGTTATGAAACGAGGTTCCGATATCAGGATTAATCACAGTAAATATCTCGTAAATAATCATAGAACCGTTAACAACCGTGATCCGCTGATGATTAGACTTTCAACATGCTACTGCACTTGTATCCTTAAACCATTGATGAACGGCAACATACCCAACCCATAGAACACCTGTCCGAGTATAAAATCCAGTAGGTATTTATAGGGAGTTTGTCAAACAACATAAATCTCAAAAACAAGACAAGGCACAGAAGTTTCGAAGTTTTATCCCAGCATCTCAGTTAGAAATAGGTAGGTAAGTGTAGGCTTAAAATTGATCGAACTGATTGTTACCAAGGTTGGTACCCGATTTTTATTACAATTTCATTAACAATTTTACTTTTTCAAAACAATGGGATATCAGATCAAACGTCCCTTTCGAAATCAGAAACGATTACTTAAATTATCAAAAGTAAAGCTAGACCTGGGTATGTCCTGAAACTGCAACCAGACCCACCTGAGGACGGGCAGCAGCATCCTCTTGGTTAACGGTGGTGACCATTCTGCGATCCCCAAGCCTTGGCAGGTGCCTAGCGTGGGGATTATGGCAACACCTCTCTATTCGCTCTTCGTCCAGCAGTGAACGTCTTATAGCTGACGATGATGATGAAAACTAGTTAGCTTTACGTTTAATAAACGCTCAATACGTTTTCTATCTAATACTATACTCTATACTCACAAGCATAGCAAGTAGAAAGTATAGCTCGCAAGGTTTGCAAGTTGAAGTGGCGCAGGGCAGGTCACATCGCTCGAAGAACTGACAACCAATGGGGAAGAAAGGTTCTTGAGTGGCGACCGCGAACCGGAAGACGCAGCGTAGAAAGGCCTCCACACTAGGTGGACCGACGACAAAATAAAGTCGCGGGCAACCGGTGGATGCAAATGGCAGGTTGTCGTACAGTGTGGCGGTCTAAGGGGGAGGCCTTCGTTCAGCATTGGACGTCTCCGGGCTGATGATGATGATACTCTATATACTATAGAGTATAGTATTAGAAAGACTTGCCAGTCGTGGTGTTAAAGTTAATAGACCCCTGGTAACTGTCACCACCTCAGTGAGTTTACGAGTTCATCTTCAAGGTTTATTTCTGTTTACAATTCATTTCAGAGATGGTTTCTTTTTGAAGGACTATCACAAACAAGTGGCTCAAAATTACGTAGGCAACGTAATAAAATCCTATTGAAAATTATAGAATCAGATTGCTATTTCAACTTTGTGATACGTATCAATTTAAAACGTTAGGTTGACTTTAATCATTTAGTTTCTATCATTACACTATAGCACTATCTATGTAATACTCAAGAATTCTTCTTAATTTTGCTATCATTCCGTCTAGTTTTTGTGCCTTATTTTTGTTTAACGAATTGCGAACCTACACAGTGATCTAACGATTGACTGTGGTAAGGTATTATCACCGGTACAGTTGTATTTTTCATAGTCTTGTACTCTGCGAATGTAATAAATAATCCGAATATCAATTCAATATCAAAAACCCATAATGAGTAAGACACAAAGTGAATATTTTTTTAAAAATAAAACTCGTAAACATTTTGAACACCATATATTAAATTTTCTCCGATTTTAGCCTTCTAAATTCGGATTTTACGAATGTGGATTTGTTACTACATAGAGCCGAGGGTTTTTCAAATGGACTGCCAAATGAGTCGGCATTGCGAGGCGACGATGGTAATGTCAGCTAGCCAGTAAATTTTGCAGATAAGCGTCGCCCCGACGGGCGGGCCACGTTCGCTCGCTTAATTCATTTAATTATTTGCTTTGACTCGGCTCACTTCACGCTGACGAAATATTTGAAATATAGATTTGAGGTATCTTTTCTGAAATGTCTCGTAAATAAAGTTTTACAGCATTTAAATTATATTAAGTAGGTTTACCAATAATTAGCTTGTAAAAGTTATCAAAGTTAATTAACAGTCGTGGCTTTTTCACATGCTTAATATGTTTTAAACTACATGTACAAAGAAATTAAAACCGTAGGTCTTCATGTCAAACGCTGAAAAAGTTCGATACCAACTGTAGACTACTATAACAGTATTTATTTATAAACTAGAGGTCGCCCGCTACTTCTTTAAATCTTCCCGAGCATTTTTTTTAGCCCAACCCCCCCCCAACTCTACCAACTCTACCAACTCTACCGACTCTACCGACTCTACCGACTCGACCAACCCTACTGTCTCTACCGACTCGATAGACTCGACCGACTCCCCCTCCCGGTCGAGTCGGTAGAGTCGGTAAATTCGGTAGTGTTGGTAGAGTTTGCTCGGAATTATTTAAAGTGGAAAATTTTGGGAGGGGTCCGAATCTCTTCCGCACACGGACGAAGTCGCTGGGGACCTCTAGTTAGTCATAAAATGATCTCATTTCTAACCGGTTTTATTTAGTTTTACTTAACACGTGCGTTTAAAGAAGGTGGACAGCGACACAATTTTTAATACTACATAGAATTTACAAGATCGTATTACAAGATCGTATCTACCATTATAAGTACATACATTACCAAATATCACTAAGGTATTAGTAAAATATTTGATTTCTACGAATATGTTGATTCTAATTGATTTTAGCTTGTTACAAGCTAAATCATTTTTTATTTTAGAAAACTTTTTAAATAAAAAACAGAACGTATGAAAGTGTGAAAAGGTTTTTATTATTCAGTAACCGTGCCTTCTTTGGACTGATTAATTCGTTCCTCATCTAAGTTCTCCGAGATTTCCTATCAGCTTCCACGCAGCAGCCTTCAGTGTGGTGTAAATTGTGCTGGAAATCCGAAACGGCGTCGTTAGTTCTGCGCAGGGTATCCCTTGGGCCAGCTCGGGTAGGGGACGACGGAACCTTCATAAATCTTTTCCTCGAGCTTGCCGCAACTAACAAGCCGCCGCGGCCGCCTACGGCTCGCCCGCTCTGAACTTACGGATCGAACCCCGCAGGCACTAAATAACCATGAAAACTTTCATAATAACACCGCTTTAAGTGGATTAAAATACCTAACTGATCGCATTTTCATATTAATCATAAAGAGGATAGCCACTATAAACGTGTATGTGCGGCTTAGACCCAGTAGTAGGTAATTTAATAACCTAAGGGACGTCTCGCCACGATTCCCCTTATAAATTAGTTTTATCGAATTTCCTTCGCCGAGGATTAAAATTATTGCTTTTAGATATTGCTGCGGTAACACATTTATAGATATTGAAAAGATTTTACGTTCACAGTGAGGTCATTTGCTGAAATTGCGAAACGATTAATTTTCACACGATACAAGTGCGAACACAGAGTAGGTTAACTTTAACATTATTTATGTAGCCACAGGAATAGTTCAATATGTTAAAAGCTATCAATGTTTCTCAGAAAATCTCGAAATATCGCGGCAAATTCTCTGACAGATATTAATGAAATATTTCCTAGAGGTAATCAATCACTATAAAGTTGATCGGAAAGAATATTAATTTAGAAAAATAAAACTTCAAATTTCAAACTTTTCTCTTAGCCATTATAAACAAAACTTATTGTATTGGGAATATCGAGTTCTCCGAAATGTTTCGGAACTAAATTGAATTTAGTGTTTGTTGTGGCTGTGTTTATTTGCTGTTGTTATATGTTTGGTTTAATTTGTTTCAGTATCGATGGCGGAGTGTATGCGCGCTGAGCACGGGCGGGTTTGCGCTGCTCTACTGGAGACTAAGGCTGGTCTCCGCGCCTGCAGCGTTCGCCGCCGCCGACAACCCCGCCTCCAGAGACCCATCCATACTAACCCGGTTCTACACTTTCGCATATCTCCCAGTCTTCAATCTCTTTCTCCTCGTCTACCCTTTTCACCTCAGCTTTGACTGGTCAATGGATGCGATACCTAGAATAACTACAATATTTGATCCTCGGAACATTTCCACGGTCATATTTTATGCCGTCATTTCTAAAGTGACGTGGCGGACATTAGTAAACGAATTCAAGAAACGCCAGGAAAGCTTCGTGAGAGACACGAAGTATTACAAGAAGCAAAACTGTAAAATGAAGCACAAATGGAACTATAGTTGCAAACAATATAATAGAGGACAAGACTGCGTCGAGAGAAAAAGCTACCACACGCCGCACAAAGAGAATGTATCATCTAAAAAGCTATTGTGTCCTTGCACTGGATGTAAACATTCACTGACTGATGAGCACACGAGTGTGTGTCGAGCAAGCAACAACAATAATATAATGATGCACAATTCTACTTGCATTTGCCCCGTATCGCATGCGAAAACTAAGCCGCATAATGTTCAGAGGAACGTTTACCGCAGCCCGCAAGTAGCTTTGTTGATGTTCCTGGCATTTATGATTTTGCCTTTCGTGCCTGCGACAAATATCTTATTCTACGTTGGTTTCGTGGTGGCGGAGCGTGTTCTATACATACCGAGCGTCGGTTTCTGTTTATTGCTCGGTCTCGGGGCCAGCGTGCTCACTCGGGACTGGGTCCGCGGTGACAAGAGGAGCAGAGTGTTTATGTTAAGTTTACTGTTGACATTGTGTGCTATGTGTGGATATACGCTGCGGAGGAACCTTGATTGGCGCGACGAAGAGAGCCTTTTCAGGAGCGCATTGCACATCAACCCGCCTAAAGGTAATCTAATCTTTCATGCATAATCTTTACCGTTACCATTTTACAGAAAAAAATACATTTTACAATAAAACTGCTTACAAATATTTCCTACATTAACATTGAGATTAAAATCAAGTATTTCTAAAAACAAAATATCGTTACCTTTGGTAGTCTGCTTTGCGTGTTTTGATAAACTAGTTTTAATATAAAAAAGATGTGGGTGTAATTAATGTAATTAAACGTCTGGGTAATGTGAATCTGTTTACATAATGCAAGCATACTTTATTGTAAACTGCATCTTCCCTTAACAATCAGATGAGTTTGCAGTCAAATGCAAACCAAAATAGTTTCCTACAAAATGTGCTTACATGTTAAGCTAAATGACAATAAAAGTTTTGTTCACATCAAATCATTAAGAAGTAAATAATAAATAAATATCGGTGGGCATTGTTCACACAGCACCAAACTAAGCTAAGCTTGTACAATGGAGATCAGATAGCTGATAGAATACTTATATAATATTTTTTGTTGTATATACATACCTATAATAAATGCTACACCCAGACACAGAACACATTTTTTTTTGTCCTGGGTGGGGATCAAACCCTCGCCCTACAGCTCTGAAGGCAGACATGCTACGAACTGAGCGATAAGGCAGTCATCCTCACTAAAATGACGTATCATACATTTTATGTAGCTGTGAGTCATCGTCAAAACTTCGCGAGTTTTTGCCTCAAATTGTTCGAAGCTGCCGCGGCGCCCGCTTCCATTTCGTACCTTCCTCAAAAGTTTGTTTGAGTTGCTCCCTCGTTACAACTCAAAACTAAGACACAATTAATTTGTTTGAGAGACAGCT
The DNA here is from genome assembly GCA_905404285.2 of Erannis defoliaria. Taxonomy (NCBI): domain Eukaryota; kingdom Metazoa; phylum Arthropoda; class Insecta; order Lepidoptera; family Geometridae; genus Erannis; species Erannis defoliaria. Next base: position 9,378,505 of record FR990073.1, on the reverse strand, counting down.
ACAAACTACCTGTCCGCGGCGTGTTGGTGCCGCTAACTCGAGAAAGAGGCTGTCATGCCCGCCAGTACCTGCCCATTCGGGAGCTGGTAATGTATTCACTACCTCCACTCACATTCAGTCTCTTGACCTTTCTAGGACGCCATTAAACATGCATGTGCGACGTCCCGAGGGAACGCCACGGGTTTCTGTTCACATCACAAACTTTCGAGCAAAGAGAAAAGTTTCGTCCGATGGTTCTCATTTTGCCTCACTTCATACAGCAAATGTTGAACTCAATCTCGAGTGTTGTTCAGCCTCTGTTCCGAAATACGATTGTATATGAATATTTTATTTCGTTGCTTTATTTGTTTACCTATAGTTTGGTCAAATCATAACTTGGGGAAAATTATGTTTTCATGCGAAAGTTTGGCAATGGTTTTAAAGTTCTTAGATGATATGAAAATGAAATAAATCTCTATGGACACATAATCTGAAAAACTTTTCATTGGTAATTCTGATTTTCATTTATGATACTAGTAAGCACTATCCATAGCTAGATATTGGATAATAGGCCTCTTGAAATTTTCATTTCTGCTGTGGATTCTCCCAAATGCAAGCCACTCACCCCGAGCATTTATTTGACTTTTCGAAAAATGATAATGACGATGAAGTTAGTACGGATATATTTACCTATTCGCATCATTCCACAACAATAAGTTTCATCTGTCAGGAAAAACAATATCTCACTTAAATTATGACACTTTATTGAAGGGTCTCCGATGTAAAACTATCCAACTTTTCGCGATGGGTTTGTAAGGAAAAAATAAGAGAACCGAGAAGTCGCTTTTAAAAAGTTTCTGTCTAACTTCTTGTATTTTTACGAGTTAGGAAATCACTTGTAAAATATTGAGGACGCCGGACGCCACAGCTGCGACGCAAGTTCTTTTCCCATAGGGATTAAATGCCTATACAATATACTCTTTGGACATAGTTTCCGAATCATCTCTATAATATGAATAAGGCAAATGTTTTAGGGAAGGCCTCTAGGCAATTACGACTGTTATGAGCCTATTGTTATGTAGGCACTGGGTATTATTCTATTGTTACCAAGAATCAAGAGGTAGAAAGCTAGCATGTGTATGTAGTACAGAATAATTTCGTGTAGGTACATTTGTAATATTAGCGTCCGCATCCATGTAATCACATGATAGCACATAGTAAAACATATTACATGGATGCATGGATGTATGCTTTTAAAAACTTAATAAAATTATTTAATGTTTTTCACTCCCGACTTAAACAGAGAGGAGATCTGTGATATTCTAGCTCCCAAACGGATGAACTGATTCTGATTTAGTTTTGTTTTTGTATAGAAGTTTTTTTTTTGTTTTCTAAACGTTGACAATTTTTTATTTTTTCATTAAAATTTGTAGATACATGATTACATCATAAGTAGTACCGAAAAACCACCATGGTTTGTCTCGGCACCAGACTTGATCGAGAATGTTCATAGCTACAAACCCAAGCGAGTAGGGGTTTTTAAGTTTTTAATTAATTACTTGTACATTTCACTTTTAACTACTACAGTATTATTTTTTCAATATTTTATTGTCTACCTTTGGTCTACTTCTTTTCAAATGATCCTCTATTCCAGCTTTACTGAGCCGACCCTTGAGTTTCTTGCGCAATTGATTATTTCAATGAGGTCTATAGCGGCTTGATTTTCATAACAGAGGTGATCGAAAAAAACATCAAAACATCTTGTTTTCTGTTTCTAATGTAGTTTGCTGCAAAGTCAAAGTCTTTTATTGATAAATATAAATTTACAAGTCAACCTAAAAAGAATAACTGTAATATTTACATAGTTCATATACAGTGGAAAACTTTACTCGAGGTAAATTGAAAATGGGGTAAATAACTTGAGCAAAAACTACCTAAATATCTCATTACTCATACTAGGCTTACTTCACAAAATGACCTCGATCAGGAACTTTGCATTACTCATTCCACCCTATATGCGACCTCCATAACCTATGAGAATGTATTAGGTCTTCAATCGTTGATCCCAAGGGATATAGAGAATCAATGTGTCTGGCTGAACTGCTTTCAATACACTGTTCAAAGCCATAAAGCAGAATAAACCACAGTATAATATGTTAAACTACCGCAATAGTGGGAATATGACTTGGCAGTCAGTCTTGGTGTAAATCAGACGGTACATGGTGAAGTGTGTTCGATAAAGGCCAGCTCACATTACGAATAGTCTTTATTTTTACAAATTAGTTTGTTAAATATTTTGTGTTTTATTTGTAGTAGGATTTGAGAAATCCATCTGGCAATCCATGAATACTAATCATTTAATAATATAATAAATTTTAGTGTGCGTACATTTTACTCTTTATATTTTTTACTGGATTGCAAGACTAACTTTTAGACCTGGGTATGTCCTTAAACTGCAACCAGACCCACCGGAGGACGGGCAGCAGCGTCCTCTTGGTTAACGGTGGTGACCATTCTGCGATCCCCAAGCCGCCTGCCAAGCGTGGGGGTTTTAGGGCAACACCCCTCTATAAAGGGGGCCTTCGTCCAGCAGTGGACGTCTTATAGCTGACGACGAAGACTAACTTTTAATTTAATTGTGTATATAGATTTAAAAGTAGCTAAGTAACAGATCAGGGTTTTGAACACAAAGAAATGCCAAGTTTCTGACCTACGGATTGTAAAATACTGAAAAATGAAACTGTTATTGGCAACCCAAGCGAGGCGAGAATGCGTTGCTTGTCTCGTCAATCTTACAAAAAGAATCGATCGAATGTGTTCTTTTTCGTTCAATTTAGTAGGTAACGATTCATTATTAAGTGAGTTTTTTTGCCTTGTATTGACTCTATCCTTTTTTAAACCGCGTCTACATATATATATCTATATTACGTTGTGTGTTATACTGTCTTATAAAATATCTTGGCAGCATCCGCTGTTTGCTTCCACTATTCTACACTCAACTTGCACAATATACTCTCCAGATATTAGTATCCCAACTTCATGTTTCCGCGTCTGTTATATATGCGCCACAGATATGTAATGCGGTGTTTAAATTTTCTCTACCGCATACTTAAAGCAAGCATTTTCATGATAATTGTTGAACTGAAAGGTCTGTTGTTGGAATACTAGAAAATAAAGATAAGATTAAAAGTTTCTTGGAGTTCATTTAATGGTATTTAGATATTTGTTACATTAGTCAGATTTTATGCTACGATAACGTGTTAGGAAAAACGATGTTTAAACTAAGAATAGCTGAAACGGGGCTCTACAACTGTCGATCCTTGTTTGCCAACTCGGTAATTGAACCAAATATCAGTTTCGACTCTGAGTGCTGTTTGTGTGTAATTTTGTATGGTTTCATGTCATATAAACACTCACTCGCACACAACTCTCTGGGTGCTACTAGTGCTTGTGTATAATTTTGTATGGTTTCATGACATATAAACACACAGGAACACACACACACACACACACACACACACACACTTTCTACAGGTTTTCTACTTGTAGAAAATCTAGTGTGGAGCTGTGCTATGAATGTGATTTGTAAGGTAAGTTAGGTTAGTATTTTAATTAGTTAACGAAAATCCAAGCATATTTCGTATTATAATTAAGTATACTAATAATAAAGCTATCACAAAATAACAGTCGCGTAAGTACAAAGAAGCCGTTTAATTTATTCATATACCTAGTAGACTTGAGTGGCAAGGGTAACCCGGGCCTTACAAACCGCTTCCTTCAATTATTCATATAATTGGCTTTAGAACAAGTAAACGAAACCAGTACGAGTAATTAGTGAGTCACCTGATTCTTCTGTGCCCTTATAAGTCAGGCAAGATTGGTTTAGCCCTGCTGTTGAATAACGAGGCGTGTATAATTTAGATACTGTATGTACTTATTATAATTAAGCCACAGATATAGCTATCACATTATTGGTTTGATTTTTTTAATTCTAAAGAGTGTACTGCTAACTTTGCATGAGAACGAATCACCGACTATAAGCCCTTAAATCAAAATTATAAAAATAGTTTAACCGGAATGGTCTGCAGTATACTTGGAGGATCTAGCTCTCTCCTGGGTATATAATCAAAGGCTGTATATTTAAACAAAATATATTTGAAGTCATGTAAAACGTAACTCATTTAAGGCTTCTACCAAATAAGGCTTTTAATAAAAATATTTTTGTATGTCTCCTGCAGCTGATTGATTCTTATGCATCATCATTTTCTTAAATGTTGTCTTCCAGACAGTTTCTATACTGCCAAAAACACAAGGCGTGCTCAGAAAGGCACTTCGAACCTGTGGTTTACTCCCATTATCTCATAGTAACGTAAAGTATAGACTTTATCCAGGTATAGACCTGGATCCAATTTGTTTCCGACGCGACGGGGACACGAAACAAGCCAATCACGAGGCGTCCTATTACACGAATTTGCTGAGAGCCGGCACCGGAAACCGGCATCTCTATCACGGACACTGCCAAATTCAAATCGCATTGAATTGCCGAAGAACAGTTTAACTTCCATAACACTTAATATAAATGTGAAACTAGCTGTTTATTTGATCGTTACTTTTTTATATCTAAACTTTTAGTCCAGAAAACTGGAAAATCTAGGACAATACCGCGTGACGCGGTCAGTACCTTATAATACATCTGAATAAGAAAACTTTCAATTCAAACAAGACTGGTCAAGGCGCGAGCGAGTCGTCTCCCGCTCGCGGTCTGTACCAAACACTGATACTAACTGTATGATAATATTGTATGGAATTTTACACGGTGCCGTAATTTTACTCGGTCTTCTCTTAGTTGGGAATCCACACTGCGATTTTTACCACTAGGTGGCGCATCGTTGATGCGGCTATAGCGAACTATCAATCTCATACATTTTGTTGCTAATTTTCTATGGTTTATCTCTTATTAGACTCGGATTACCAGGGAGAATCTGCGTAATACTGATTTTTACATCAATCCTTTGCCTTGCTAATTAAAGCTCTGTCAAACATAAAATGTAAACAACCATCTAACCTACAAATGTATTTGCAGGCCATCCACAGCTGCATATATTCTTAAATCAAGTCACAGTACCCAGTATTTTTCGTTAGACTGGATTATCGACAACGCCCTCATCAAGAGCAGATAGATATAAGCTGTTGCTTACATTAATTAATTAAAATTGTTATTAACAAGAAAACTTGATTTTGCCACATCTGGAACGCCGCTGGCGCCATCTGCTAAAAGTTTTGTCTGTGGAACGCTTATAAACTGTGATAGCGTTTAGAATCAGGCAGCAAGTCAGGCCAGACCCGAACAACGGACGGTGCCTGATCTAATCGGCTAAGCCTAGCTTTATCCAATACACCTTTTGCAAGGGCAACTGATCTATTGGTCTGGTATGGTGTTTTATAGCTTGCTAAGCTTATACCCGTGGCTTTGCCGGCGTATCTCACAGAAACGGCATGTTAATCCGGAATAAAAAGTAGTCTTTATAATCACTATTTGACTCTTACCGTCATATGCATAAAACGCTAAAATGTATTTCATACCTATTTTTGTTAAACAGTGTTTTGTCAAACTTCTTTCGAATTACGATTTGATTTTAAATAAGAAGGTAAAACAGTTGTTAACAAAAATAAGTTTGACATACTTTTTAGTGTTTTAATCTATACCGCTATCGAAAATGTTTGAAGCGTCTATACTTTAATATTGTATGACGTACATAAGTAACGTCCAAACATGAGATACTTTTCACATGTAACATCTTTAGGACCATGTTTGCAACAATAAATCAATTTTCATTTCAATTCATTTATTAGCAGCGTAAAAGAAGGACAAGCAAACCAACAGCAACACATTTCACATTTATACTATACAAAACAACATTGTGTATATTATTAAACATATTATAGGTAGGTAAATACAGTCATAATAATAATATATTACGTTTACAATACCTTCATCTTTTTCAACCGTCTTCAAAAAAGGAGGTTCTCAATTCGACTGTTTGTTTTTGTATGTATGTTACGCGATTACTCCGCTGATTATGAACTAATTTTGATGATATATTTTTTTCGAAATCGGTTCAGTATTTTGGTTTTTAAATAAAAATTACTAAAAAAATATGATGATGTCATCCACGTCTTCGAAGTTGAAGTCGGTAGTTTTTTTTAAAAAGCGTATAATGTTTCATGTGAACTTCTGATTAGTTTAAAAAAGTACTAACGTTTAACCTATTAACACAGAAGAAATTATAATTATGCTATTAATCCGAATACTCTGAATAAGTTTCCAAAATAAAAAGGTTAAAAAATGTAAGCTATAGCTTTGCTTCACAATTTTCACCGACCATCATTAGGTGAGGGAGATCTCAAGCTCGCTAATCGATAGTTAATCTGGCACGTAGTTCTTACCACACTTCACTGGTCAGTCTGTGTGGTAATCGGGTAAGCCGAGGCTTTATCGACTCCATCTTTGGGCCCGATAGCGTGGACCTCAGACCTTGTACGATGTTGTAAACAGTACGTTATCTTTTACAGTTTTACTGACTTGAATCTCACGAATGTTTTATTTAGCTAGTATACGACTTAGACTTTAATGTTTTTGTGTCACTATAAAAATGTATACGTATACTAATTATAGCTGAGGCATTTAGAATAAAATCAATTTCGAGTATTGCTTCAGAGGTGGTCCCATAAAAGTTTCATCGAAAGTTTAGTACTTAGTTTGGTTTTTAAATCAAAATGGCTGGAAAATAGATATCATCATCGGTGTAATCACGTAATAAACAAAAAAAATACCTACTGTCGAATTGATAACCTCCTTTTTTGAAGAAGCTAGAATAGAGTCTTTGTACAGATTATGCCTCATGATAATATTGAATTAATCGCTCTCTCTCTCTTTTGTCTTTTCTCCCTCTAGAACTGTGAAGTTTTTAGGTCATACAATATATTTAGTGCGTCCTAAAACATAATATATTTTTTTGCGTTTTAATTTATTTTGAAACGGTTCAAGAGGTCGGTCGGTCGGTGTAAGAGGTATTAATGAACTTTAGTATTAGCTGACTGAAAATAAAGTTTTGTTCAAAGTTCAGCCACCGTTTTCTAGCGATCTCGAGTGGCGACTCTGAGAGATTAACGCCATTATCTCAGCCGCAAACTTGTCTCACGGCTACTTAGGTGACGCAAACTTACTTGGACAGTTGGCCGACGGACGCCAAGTGTCACCTCACCACTGTTTATCTATAAAATACCTTATAGGGAGGGACGTGCTGATTCCGAGTTACTCAAATATCAAATTAGTTTTTTTTTTGTAAAAGCCGCGGCAAACGTCTCTGTTTTTAGTTTTTCCATTCTCTATATTATGCATGATGGTAAATCAAAAACAGCTGGTGAACCCGCAACAAACTTCACTACGTCACTACGTCATCTTCCCATTCGCAGATACCACTTGGTGACTGCCTTTATCCTTTCTTCCTATGACCAATTACATCTCATGCTTACTTTTACAAGCAGTTATTATTATACGATTTACGACATTTTCAATACGTAAGAACAGTGCACATAACCTTCTGGTGACTCTATCACGTACCTATGTTGGTTCTTATAGGATACAATGTTTATGATCTTACCTAAATATAATTTTCGTGATAAATCACTAGTAAGATTAGGGATGTAAGTATAAGACAAAGTTTATATTAGAGGGATAAGAAGATTACAACCCGTCTGTGTAGAACTGGCGCGTAAGTTTTATTACTCCCAGACCTAATTAAAATAACGCACCGCGAGTTATAAGTGTAATAAAATCTGCTTTTAATTTGTAGTTACTAAAAGTACATCCGAACTGAAGAAAAGAAGTCACCTTTTTTTGATAAATTCCATTCAACTTATTCCACGTTTGTTATTCGTACATCGAGGTTGTGGAACTCTTTGTCAGAGTCTGTGTTCACTACATGGGCGCCGCGTCGCCGCCAGGATTACTTTTCGGGAGGTGCATGCATATGCCTCTAAACATTATACTATTAAGTAATATAAATGTATGTATATTATGTAGATATATTTTAAGTAAATATGAATATAAAGGCGTGATGAACAAATTTAGACAGCAATCTAGACGCATTCACTTTTTATTCAAACATTAACCTTATAAAAAAAAACTTTAACAAGAACTATGTAATTTCTAAAGTTCTATTAGTATTAACGGGATATTTACCGTGATTATGTTGTGAAATGAGAATGTGTTGATGTTCGTTATGAATGCCCTTAATGTTTTTTCGAACTCTTTTGACAACCACCAATCTTACGCATTCTTCAGTCTACTCGTGAATATGGTGCATACTACTGCGCCGAAATATCGGGAGCTCCTTTCACAACATAATCACGGTAAATATCCCGTTAATAATAATAGAACTTTAGTAAACAACCGTGATAGTTTAAAATAGTGTTTTATGTAATTTCTTTCCTATCAATGGGGTGCAAGAGCAACCCCTTGCACCAGCACCTGGCACCCGGCACCAGGGATGGTGCCGGCGCCCATGCTTCACTATAGCTATTATAGTACTTACTTATTATTATTATTGTACTGGTGTCTACAAATTTAGAGTAAATAGGTTTCTTCTAGGTAAGCATGTGGTCCATCCTAGACTGATTAGGAAGGGTGTGGTCAAAATCAATTCTGAATATAAAAAAATACTTACTCGTATGAAGGCTGTATAGAGGACGTGCATGAGTCCAGCTTGCAATTGACCGGTTTTAGTAATAAATTTTAATAAAAAAGTACCTTGTTTTGGGGTAGGCACTTATTTTCATGATAAGCCCAAGTTATATTACTTATTTCACCGTTACTTACTCATTTCGTACTAATTTTCATCATAAGCAATAAGTTTTTATAGATGTCCCTCAGGTTTGTACATATTAGTCATAAAGTACCGCGGCTAAATTAATATACTTACCAAATATTGTTAGGTAGTATTTTTTTTATATTCACGGGACGTAGAAATATTCCAAACAGCAGTAAAAGAGTCGCCGGAGTAATTTCCATTTTCACACTCGGTATAGCATAAAATGATGTTAAATTCGTCACAGTGCTAAAAAGTACAATAAACACTACATCTGTTTGGCGTTAACAAGGAAATATGAGGTAATAAACAGGTGAACATTACATAAACACCAACAGCGCCAATGTTTCGGGTATTACCCGTGAAAATGTGTACATAAAAAAGCTTTCAGGCCAATATTCCAATCAGAGGCGAAGAGAGTGAGTTACGTCGTGAACCGTGTCTCTTATATTTTTCGCTCTATGTTTTTCTTACAGCTAATGGTTCCGATCGTAAATGGGATAAGATTTTTATTTTCTTTTTGATGTGCCCTATTTAGGGCAAGCACGCTGTTACGATTTTATGTAAGCGCTTATTTATACTTGTTCATTGCTAAGATATTCACGAGTCACCCTCTCGCGGAGCGCAAATAATTACCGTAGCACTCACCTGCGGTTTATTGTTTCTTTAATTGAGGTGAATTAGGCCGTGTTAAGTTACGTTTCAGTTTGACTGCTTTGTTTACATCTCCCGTGGAAATTCACAATGGAAATTAGTTGTTAGTTCGCCAGAAATCCTAACAATATTAACTAGTTTGGTAGAGTTTGAGGCTTATTTAGTCTATCGGGATATTACGCCTCATTCTGCACCGAAGTACCTAAGTCTATTTCGCCGAAGCTTACGTTAGTTTATAAGGTCAACTTACGATACCCAAAAGACACAATATAAAGGTTTCGGGTCTGGCTCTATTGCTTATTTGATAATGTCTTTTGTTATCGTAATCCAGGAGGGTCGGCGAGATTTGATCCCTCATTGTGCCTCTCAATAAGCCCGCATTGGCGGTATTCTGTTTCCAAATACAAGGGAAACACATAAGGTTGATATTCTTCTACGCTTTTCAAAGCGTCTTACCTTAGATTTCTACGAGTGGATTTTTCTAGTTCAATCGGGTCTTTATTTTGATAAGCTGTTAAGAGGCAGATAATGCGTAAACTTTTCCGAAGAAAACGTTCATTTTGTGGTTTTTCATTATTCTGTGATGTTGTTAAAAAGATCTATAGATACAAAAAACCGAAATAATTAATGTGATTTCCGTGAAATCAGACCGCATTGGATTGCCTGAATAATTAATTAAACCAAATTTCGACGAACTGTTAGGTTTTTGGAAACAAAATGAAAACTTTACTATTTATTATGATGATATGAGGACCATGTCACTCGGGATAGGGATTTTATTACAATCAGAAAAAAACATATAAATGCGTAAGTTTGTCAGTTTGTGTGTGTTTCTTATCTCTTCAAACGGCTGAACTGATTTCGTTAAAACTCGGAATGGACTATTTCCCGGTTTAAAATTAATACGCTATTTTTATCATAATCATTATCACCGTTTTCCTTCATCACGCGGGTGAACCATGGTGCGCAGCTAGTAATAAACAAATAATTGTTTCAGATATTTTAGATGAAAATGAACAATAGGAATTTCGTGTAAAGAGAGGCAGGGGTAGATAGAAAGCCGGATTTCAGTCGGTTGCCGATAGCACTGGCAATCACACGGCTGTCCGCACCGGACACAAGTGTAATGAAGCTCTTTAGCAGTGCAGAAAGGAGGAATCCTGTAGATTGTGCTGCGTCAGCTACCTAATGATCCAAGCGAAATGTGTTTTTCTGAATGGCCCCGAAATATGAATGCCTTTGATTTGCGTCAAAAGTTTCCAAGTACTCCTTAAATATATCACGAAAGTAAACAGCAAAGAACTATAATAGCAGAAAAAAACCGTCAGGAGCGAGTCCGAATTGCGCAACAAGGGTTGAAAATAATTCTAACCACAGATTAAACAACAACTACTACTTAGTACTACTAGTAAGTACTCTAACTAAAATAAACAGGTCAGGTTAAAGAACAAACCTAATATTGCAGTTGGATAAAATTTCACTCATACATCGATATATATCTCAGAGCATATCTCTCTGCAAATGTAAGTTTGTAATCGCAAACATATTTTTTACATCACATTTGCTCGAAAAATGCATTTACGAAGCCTGTATACATCGTTCGAAAGTTGAACATTACGCTAAATATTATACATTAAAATAGCTAGGCGTGCGGTAAACATATTTTACCGCACGCCTAGTTGTATAGCGCCGTGCGTAGCCTTTACGGTATTTTTTAAATTTATTTTATTATGTATATAAGAATTCCACTAGAGAGTTTCACATTACGAGAATAAATAAGCTGAATGATCGAAACTCCTTGGAAGCACTTTTGCTCAATACGTTTGTCTCACTTGAATACTAAATAGAAAATGAGACGAAAGATGCAGTTCTAATTATCAACACGCGCGCGTAGCGCCATTTGTTAATTCGCGCCATTTAATTTTTCCTCCTAGGAGGATTATGGCATCGCACTTATGTGCATTTGCCAGTGTCACGTATTTAGTTTCGACTTTCCGACTGATATTTATAAACAAAATAAAAAAGTTTGTTTCACTATCTGTTGTACTTAAGTTATCTGTTTTCTCGCAAAAGTGTTGTAAAACGTTGTATGGCACACGTGCGGAATTGGTTTTTACAAACGCGTGACTATGGTAAGCCCTCGACTATGTCTCGGGCTTACATTCGTCTACTCGTTTGTAAAAACCGACTTACCGCACTAGTATCATAAATAACTATTAATAAGCTTTAACAACAAGTGTACAATTTTCAGATTTTTCCTTTTACTTATACTATGAGACTTTGCTTCTTGCCAAATTTCATGATTCTAGGTCAACGGGAATTAGTGCCCTATGAATTATTATTACCTTGGAGTATCCAAAATTTTACCAAAAATTGCCGTACTTTGGCTGTATTTTTTATTGCATTGAGTTATCAACGTATAACGTCGTTATCAATTGATATTAATATCAAGTTGATAGCTGCCACGCCTTCCTGAGAAAAGTAGACTTGATTGATAGACAGACGAACAATTAAGTGAATTTATGGGGTTCCTTTTTTATTTTTAAGTCACAGAACCCTAAAAACACTAGATGTTTGTATTATGTATAAAAATAATAACACAACATAATGTCATCCGTTCTGTTAACTAGGTACTATTTTTAGTTTTTTGTTTACAAAGACGGTCAATACTTCTAATAAGAACGCCTACAGACGACGTGACGAATCAAATTGTGAACAAGATAATTGTACTTATTTATAAGCTTTAAGTACTTATTTTTAAGACATGGATCTGATGTGATTCGTCGTCAGCCATAAAACGTCCACTGCTGGACGAAGGCCTCCCCCTTTATAGAGGGGTGTTGCCAAAATCCCCACGCTTGGCAGGCGGCTTGGGGATCGCAGAATGGTTACCACCGTTAACCGGGTATGTCCTTAAACTGCAACCAGACCCACCGGAGGTTGGGCAGCAGCGTCCTCTTGGTTAACGGTGGTGACCATTCTGCGATCTCCAAGCCGCCTGCCAAGCGTGGGGATTATAGCAACACCCCTCTATAAAGGCCTTCGTCCAGCAGTGGACGTTTTATGGCTGACGACGACGACGATATCAAATATTGCCGTTCATTGTCATAGCTGCTCGATTAGTTGTTCTATTTTCAAAACTACATTTATGGTCTATAATTTGTGACTTGCATACATTTTGCATACACGGCCTTACTTAAAATCACTGCCTCATTGGGAGGTTTTCTGACAGCTCACGGAACGTACTTAGTTCTACAGCCAAAGATAGATAGCGCTGACGAGACATGGTTATCTTTTTTCGCTTTTGTTTAATGAAAAAACAGTTCACTGACTTGCACTGCTTCGATTTGTGTTGTGGAAGAATAAAATCATAGGAAATACCATGGGAAAGTACTTTGCTAGCAATTATCCACAAAAAAACATGACAGAACTAATGTAACTGTGTGACTGATGCTTTTGTTTTTTTTTTTACTTTTTGACCTTGCTTCATTCATTCTTCAGAACCGCAGACTAGGTTGTGATACTATAAGAAACATGTCTCGTCAACGCCATCTAACCGATTTTTATGCACAATTTTTTATTGCTTGTCAGCAAACCTCCCTGACAAACGAAGCAAAGCAAAATTGAAGTGTGCACTAACTCACGTCAAGCCTAGGGACCTAGGGAGCTAAAGTAAAGAAAGTCTCAGATCCCATGTAAATTGTCTCCCGAGGCGAAGCCGAGAGTGACAAACATGAGATCTGAGGCTTCTTTACTTGCTCCCGTGGTGTGTATACGATTTTACGTGCCTCTGCAGGGAGGAAGTGGTTCTTTTCGCTCCGCATAGCGGGGCTAAAGTAGCCACTTTAGCCCCGCTACGTACGCAGCCACGTAAAAAAATTTTAAGACGATGATGAAATAAAGATTCTGCTCTTTTTATTAAGCACATGGTATAATGATTACCTAATATTCCTTTGACAAAAAAATTGCTCTGAAAAAAAAAAACAATAAATGGCTTGATATATAAATCAAACGCGTACAAAAGTGATTTTCTTTATTTTTCCGATTCGTACAGTCGGGACACATGTCAGGAACAATCCTGTTCGATACAGAAAGCTTTGAAATCAAATTAAGCCTGGCTTTGGAATGACAAATTGAATACGCATATAATATGGGCGCGGTTTTATGGGTAGGTACATTCTACCTTCACTGTATATGGCACGTGCGAAGACACACAGGTTTGTTTATACACCTATAAACAAACAGAGGCTAATTCAATTTGAATTATCTGAGCTATTCATTAAGAGATCCGACTAATCTTAGAAGTGTTGTACGTTAGTTTTTCAATAATCTTGCTGTTGAATTTATCGCTTTATCAATAATCTAACTTTGCGTACAAAAAAAGTTACATAATGCACATGCTAGGTGCTCCCAGCCTGCTGAGTTATCGGTAATTTTCCGGGATCATCCGATATTTAGATAAAATATCCGAAATTTGTTCCCTTGAAATACTTTGTAATTCTTTAGTCAATTTCAGACATAGCTATCAATTCGTGAAAAAGTAAGACTGGGAGAGGGACGGATGACAAGTCAGAGTGACTTTGGAAGAAATTCGAAACACTACATAGAGCTCTTTATCCATATAATTTCTATTAATATTTCCATTGCCTCTATAACCAGATATTTTCTTCGCCGAGTATCAAAGTTGGCGTTCCGGCCAGCCGTAAGTTATGCAACCACAAACTTGCATATTACTCTTATAACTTCATCATAGTCTACGATTATAGTGATTTTGCTGCACATTATATCTATAAAAGTTTCATCTTTACTTCACTAATATTATAAATGCAAAAGTGTTTTCTTTGGTTTGCTTAGCAATGTATCAACGTGTTTTTTGGCACAGATCATCATCATCATCATTACTTTTTTATGTGAGTTTTCACGTGGGCGTTGTTAGTACTACCATAATTTCTAAAAGCCTGAACAAATTTCGATTTATCGTTAGAATCCTTACATCATCCCGAGTGACTATGGTATTTATTTTTAGCAGGATAGTCGAGTTTTTTAATATTTTTAAATTAGATGTCTTCTTTTGCTTCATCTACCATAAACTAAACTTATATACTTTTTTCTAAATACGTACCTACTTGAAATTCAAATTCAAATTCAAATAATTTATTTTCAGACTTAGTCCATAATAAGATTCATACTAAAACATTATAGCAATAAATTCAAGAAAATAAAATACAATAATAATCAATAAAATAATAATAATATCGGTACAAATGTCAGACAAAATAAAATGTCAGAATAAAAATAAAATAAAATGTCAGTGAGTCAAAGTCAAGAAATACAACACCCAGACAGAACAAATATCTATCGTTCGTCACATAAATGTTTGTCTTTGGTGGGAATCGAACTCACACCCTAGGCACACACTCAAGGCAGACATCCAACTAAGCTATAAGGCAGTCAAAGATTGATGCGACTATATCAAAAGATAATTAGAACAAACAACAACCAGAAAATGTAGCGCACCTATTTATTTAATCGGTAATCAATAGAAGGCGTAGTTAAAGCTGGTCTCAGAAAGGAAGCGTCACCCTGAACTCTCTGCCAGGTGTCTTAGTATCAATTATATACTAATTAATATTGACCGTACACATTGATTGGTGATAGTTGTCTGTGTTTGTTGAATGTATTCACTAGTATGTGTGTGTTGTATTTATTCATATCGTTAGCCAGAAGACGTCCACTGCTGTACGAAGGCAGCTCTCCTTAATTGGCTTGGGGATCGCAGAATGCTCGCCACCGAGAGAACGCTGCTGCCCGTCTTCCGGTGGTTCTGGAAGCAGTTTATAGGACATACCCAGGTTTAATGTATTCACAAAACTAAAATCAAAATCGATAATCTCATCATCATTATAAACAGCTTATTAGAGAGACCAGGGGTGCTTCTCCCTACGTCCAGCTGTGGACTATGATGGGACTATGGTGATACTAAACAAAAAAAAACAATGATACGGTTGTATGCTGAGTACGCTGGTTACTGGTTTGGTAGCTTAGTTATTAGGCAGAAGGTTTCTGGACTGTCGGCCTAGGTCTATATGATAATTGATTATATGTGCCAAAATTACCATCAAGTCTCTACATGATGGCGTGACGAGTTTAACACCTTCGGTAAAACTGCCAGGAGGTAGCTGGAAAAGTCGAGGGGAGGTTTTTATCCAGCTGTGGGACTCCATAGGTTTGCAACAACAACAATAGTAGAAAAGCGGGTGAAACCGTTGGGTGCTGCCAGTATACAATACTAGCTGCGCCCCACGTTTTCACCCGCGATTCCTGGAATAAAAAGTAAATATTTTATAGACTACTTTTACTACTATTTTCCTCTATAAAACATTTCATCCAAATTTGTTCAGCCGTTTCAGTATGAGGGAGTAACAAACAAGCATACACACACATACCGACAAACTTTCGCATTTAAATATTAGTGTGATCTGATTTGTGAGTGCAACTAGAAATATGGAAATCAAGCTAATCTAATTATTAAAATATCATAATTTAAGCTTATAGTAGGTGTGGATCATTTTATCGTCAATAAATTATCTAAGATATCAAATAATAGTATCACTGATCTGAACGAAACAAATAAAATGGAAGAAGCGCCACAATGCGTGCTAGCCACCCACGTTTATTATGTATATGGAGACTATAACTTTTGTTTCTTCTTCCTACTTCCTATTTATAGCATTTTTATTTGATACATAAATGACACAGTCTGTGAGAATATTAGCTTTGAAAAGTACTAGTTATTATCTGCGCTGTATGGGAAAATAAATATATTTTCTCTATGCTAGAACTTCCTTTTTTCGAGGATGCCTTCTTTTTAAGAACACTTAAGGTGGGCTTGTAGCAATTTTGAACTTTTTTTTAATGTGGGCAAACACCAAAATACCTGATATTGAACAAAAAAAAATATTTTATTAAAATTGATCATATTATATTTCTGTTTTTTGAAAACGGGATTTTGAATGTTTGACTCGATAGAAAAAAAAGTAGACACTATGGGCCGATTTTTTTATCCGTAGTTAAGCCAACTAATAGTTAAAAACGGTAACAAATTGTTAAAATCCCAATAATTCGGTTTTTTGATTCAAAGTTAGCATGACCAGTGGACTAATTAATGGTTAGCTAGTTAACTATAGTCAGTTTAACAAATGGTTATGTCGATTTTGACCACGGATCAAAAAACCAGTCCTTAATCGACATTTCGATAAGCTAGAACTTAGAAAATACATTACGGATTTTTAAAATTAAATTAATGATACAATAGGGTAGACGAGTGATGTTTATATCGTTGAAACCAATAGATGAAGAATTTAAGTAAATATAATATGTTTATTGAAAAAATAATTTATATTGGTTAATAATGTTCCGATATAATATAAGCATTTAAACTTTTTGGTAGAGCAAAACTCTGTCCCTTTCCCACAAAACAAAAAATTACGTCACGCCTCTGTGCGTCATACTTGTAAGAATATAATTTATATGGCGTACAGAGAAGTGACGTCATAGTCTCCTCTCTGTCTAGCATAATATTAAAATGCTTATAAGTTGCTTATTTATGATCAGATTTTCATTTTGTTTTCATTAATCCGCCAAATTTTAATAGGACAATTTAAAAAAACAGGCATCTATAATATATACTACTAGTCTACGAATAAAGCAGAATAATCTAATACTATAAGAATCTCTATCCTGACACAACGACTCATTGTTGAATCTTTTTGTTACACGTTGTATAGTCTTTAAAATGTGTAGTGTTAAATTAATGATAACTCTAAATTAATATGCTCATTATTTTTAATTGTTACTAACGATTTATCTTTTTTGTTGACAGCGTACGGAAACTTGGGCAGTGTGCTAACCGCCCAGGGGCGGATGGCGGAAGCGGAAATCGCCTTTGAGAGGGCGCTCAAATACAGACCTAACATGGCGGACGTGCACTATAATCTGTAAGTAATACACTTATTTCTGAAACTTTTCGAGAGAGTATTTGGTTTTGAAATTGTGTACTTAAAAACGTGGCTTAACGTTAACAAACGGCATTCAATTTCTGTGTAATACAAAAGCAATGGAAAAGCAATGTGCGCTTGCGCAATACTAACTAACGCCATTATAAGTCATTTTTAAATAAGGCCGTTTGAATTAGACACAAAACAATACAATAACTTTGTATTGATATCACTCTAGACGAATAATATATTTTTGATAAGCGCGAAAGGTGGTCTTCTCGTTTAGAGCAGTCTCTTCCAGTTAACCTCCGGATGGAATTCCGTAATAATATTAATTTTGTAATTTTTACACATCCTTACCTTACCTTAGATATTGGTGTCTATGTAAATAATACCCACTACCAACTGGCTTAGCACCATAGCACGCAAACCGTAAAGACTTATTCGGTAAAATAAATATTTTAAACGAAAATAAATTAACTTATCTATCTATGTTCTAGCTTTCTCAGGAGTACACAAGGGGGAAGGACAATTTATTCGTAACGCGTGCTAGACCAGTTGAAACAATATTGAAAGCGCCACCACCATCAAACTAGTAATTATCAAATTTATAATTTTATTTAGTAAGATAACTATGATCCAGGGGTTAGTAACAAAGGTTTAAAAAAGACTTATTAAACTATTTTGTTAGTATACAGAAAAATTTAAATGAAAATAAAAGATATGCCCTTGAGCAGAGGCATTCCGCCAGGATGAAGCCAGAATAACATAAAGATCTTATCTGATCATCACTCCGACGAAATGCCTCAGCACAGGCGCAAGCAGGACTTCATAAACAATTTACAGAAATTAAATTAATCAAATAATATTATTATTTGATATTTGAAACAATTTACAACATATCAAAGCTTTTATAAATGTAGTAATTTTTAATCGATTCTGAAACATTACATGCTCGTGTTTTTGTACGTCAGAAAAATGAATTATTTTACATAGCAAATAATTTGGGGAAAGCTAACATTCAAATGCTGTACCAACAAGTACGTCTTTTAAGAACACTCTTTACAACTCAGCTCATTGTACTTCAACCACAATGGGGGAAATTGCACAACGTAAACAAAACAAAGGCGCCGAGATTTGAGGAAAGAGCCCATAGTAGTTGTAGTTATTATAATTTTAGGGAACAACAAAAGTTTATAATAATACATTCAAAAGGTCTCTGTTTACCCTAAGTGTAGGAGGAATAATATTCGTTGCGACCTTCCCGAGGGACTGAAAAGGCAAAAGGTCCGAACCCCATTTAGGGACATCGGAAAAGAAAATATTGTAAAGTACAAAAATGAAACGATAACGTGAAATTCGGGAAAGCTGCCTGAATTTTCAAAGTATGTTATCAATCGATTTGTGTAAATTAGTTTGTCACGATTGAAGGTGATAATAACTACGATAAGTTTCTAATCATACTATATTATTCGTACATATCAAAATATCATACCGTGTGTTATGAAAGTGTGATACAAAACTAAGATTCGACGGCGGGCGATGGTCTGAAAGCTTGCTATATATAAGTACGTGTATATATTATATCCAACATCAAAACACACGTTTCAAACATATTTTCAAATAACTTTAGTAACATACGTGACATAGATAACATACTTTAATATACAACGCAAATTTCAACGTACCGATCATTTCGTAGTCATGAGGCGTCGTTGATACTGCCCGAAATAGCGATCATACTATGTTATTCCCACTCAATGTCGACCCTCGATCAATAGACACACGACGACGTCCGTCGGTTCGTCCCATTAATTCGCCGAGGATTCCACTTCTTGAATTAATCGGGCACGGCACTCTCGGCTCTGCGACTCCTGCCTCCCTTATGGACGTAATCAGATTCAATAAACTGTGGGGCTCTAACACCAAATTGTTAGAAAATTTTACAAAACTCTGATTTCACAAAACAAAAAAGAATCTTTTCAATTTAAAATCACCTTTCTGTGCTTGTGTGTAAGATTGAATTTTTTGCTGAGTTGAACCCCTGGCTGTAATCAAATCCTAGCTCCGGCCATGTTCTGCCGCCAAAGCGTTGGTTTCCGAGCAGTTTCACAAATTAACGTCAAGCTACCGCGATCATAATATAATTACTGGAAGAGGTCGGAACGAGCGCAAACCGATGGCACCGTGCTCTCTAGGTTCATTAGGTCTCGCGCTTGATTGTGTTCCTCGCTGAATTATGTATTGTTTTATGTTCTGTTTCATAATTAAAACTCGGGTTTGCATAATTATCCCTCTGTATCCACAGCTAGACATGGCATTGGTTGATTTATGGCGCTGTCTTGCTTGTTTATCTTGTTAAATTTATCTTGCGTATCTTGCCTTTGTCTTGTGTCTTGTCTTGTGCTAAGCAGGACGCAGCTGCACGCGCGTCGGGATCTGTTTTCACTCTTTGAAAAAGGTCACCGGATGTGATCGAAACTATAGTCGGAGTATCCGATTTAATTAAACGTGAGTATTCCCGTATAAATAAAACAAAAATCTTGCGTATACATTAGCTTTGTTCGTTTTCAAAGCTTTACTACTACAAATATCTCAATAAAATGATGATGATAAATTTAATTTTGTTGTACATTATTAAGTATGAACTATTGCTTAACGACTTCTTAAAACTGTAATAAATAATGTGTTTAATATCTGCAAGTTAAGTGATAAATTTTCTCCTAAAAGTGAAAAAAAACCATCACTATCACCACCACCATTCTCACCACAACGACTCTTAATCTTATTAATATTATGCATATATATACCTAAGTATTTTATCAAAACGTTCAACGAATACAATAGGCCACTATTCAGGTTATTTACAGCCACTTAACGCAACGTTTAAAAACTAAACAAGTGATTACATAATTTCTGAAAAAATAAACTTTGCCACTTTCCAGACATTTCTGAATTATTTTGTTTTTGTGTGATATAGTGTTTTACAACTATGACTTTAAAAGAAAATTAAAGAACATCGTGGATTTTAATTTTCACTAAACGCTAAGTTGTCCTATTCAAATATATTTTGAATAGCTTTAAAGTGATGTAACGTTCTGCGAACACATGTGGGAATTCTGTATTTATGAAAGCGCCCTAAAATCTAAAAACAAAACCACTTTCGTTGCCAAATTTCCCTCTACTAAACGTAAAATTTCTCTAAATATGGCTCTTAAGCATAGAATTTATCCAGACAGCCTTATGTAATCCCTGTGCCGTAAACCGTCGTAGGTATTTATGAGAAGGCTCGTTTCAATCTCGGCGTGCTATGAAGGTAATAGGGTATTGTTTATCCTCCTATTTTGGCTTGTCAGCTTCTACACGTGTTTGGATAAAGTCATGATTGTATGTTGGTTCCGATCGAGTTTTCGCGTAAAAATGTAAAGGGCTATTGGCTTAATATTTGCTTGTTTATTTGGCCAAACGCATAAGCATTGCCAATCAACGTGACCATGCCGCCAGCATGCTGGGTAAGCAAGACTAGTTAGTGGGTTTGAGAATTTGGATTGTCTCTAGACTTTTATCGGTCTGGACAAGCCTTTTGTTTTTATTTAGCAGGCTAAGTACATAGTTTAAGTAGTTAGATATTATGTAGTTTGTTGTAGTTAGACCGAAATTGTACTGAGACTTTGAGACGTTGACAACGTTGTCATATTAATACGAGTATAGGTACGTACCTATACTCGTATTAATATGAATGGATCAATGCAATGCTTAAACAAATATTGTTTGTCTTTTCAACTTATATGCGACTGTAAAGTAATTACGTTTACAGAATCGGATTACTGGGTCAATAAAATTTATACATTAACATTTAAACGCATTCATAGGTAGTTCAATAAAAAGTGATAGAGTCGGCGGTCAGCTTGACCAGTAAAGTCTTATTTCAGTTTCAAAACGAGCGAAGCTAAGGGAAGGATCCTTAAAATAGAACAACACCGTGAAAAAAAACAATAAGCAATCTTTTTAGAATTATTCTAGTATCACTCAGTTTGTTGGTCTGTTTATTTTCTTAGTTCACAATTTAGCGTAGGTACATTTAGAGATTTAGACAACATGCGTTAAGATTGGTAACCGGAACGCCAAGGAGAGTCGTCGTATTACGCGCGCGTGGTTGATATCATCTCTAATATCGCAGTGAGCGCTGCCGAATAATCCTTGCAAGTCGACGCAAGAGTCATTGCGAGTACATCTCTTGTGAATGAAACGTTTATAATAAACGAAACATCACGTAAAAACTGATATACTTAGTTTTTGGTCAGGTAATAGGTTCATTCCGCTGTGTGATATCAGTAGATGTTACCTACAATCTGTTGTCATAATTATGTGTGACTGCGAGTGGTGTTTAGTGTTGTTTATTATCGTTCTTTGTATCAATCAAGACATTCAAACTGCCTTATAGCTCAGTTGGTAGCATGTCTGCCTTCAGAGCTGTAGGTTCGATGCCCACCCAGGGCAAACATTTATGTGACGAACATACATGTTTGTTCTGTGTCTGGGTGTAGTATGTATAAAAAGAACAACCTACAATTTTTTTTTATAAACCTACAATTATTTTACAAAAAAAATATGTAGGTTTATAAGTATTCTATTAGCTATCTAGTTTCCATATTAAGTACAAGCTTTGCTTAGTTTACTAGATGGCGCTGTGTGAAAAATTTCCATCGATATTTATTTGTTTTATTTTATTAGATTTTGATTTTCGAAAACAAATACCTGGACGTAGCCGCAAAAAAACAAACTCTATCAAAACTCTACAGCTTTCTATCTATCAAAACTCTACAGGGTCATAAGCTTGGGGAGAACTTAGCCAAAACAGGTTTTAATAGTAATCACTATGAAAAAACCTGAAATCCAGTCCGGAAATCGCGAAAAAAACGCTATTTCATAGAAAATTTTATTGACTCTTGGTAAAATGTTTGATATTCCAAGCCGATTTATTTTTCGTGGATTTGAGGGGTACCCATAGTAAAAATTGTTTACAATGGTGACCCCCTACTTCATGCTAGAACACCCCAAGCATAATATAATTATAACCCAGTACAATGCTCTTGCTATTATTTCATCCAGATAAGTAAGTGCCCTGATCGGCGCGATTTGAATTAATTGGACGGGATCAAACAATTATCTTTTTCCTACATGTGTTCCTTCTTCGGATCGTCGTCTCCATATATTGTCGTGTAACCACAAACTTACAGTGATGTTACGGTACGTAGTACTATCAGATATTCTGTGATATAGTTTCCACGTGACTGCAGTGAATGCAACCTCTTCGACGATAAGGCACAGATTAAACCAGTGTTTGCGACAAACACATATTTAACATTCTCTTCTCATGCTGAGACACAGTTGTTGAGATCGCTGGTTTTCGAGTAGAAAAGATTCGAAATTCAAACACAATTTACATACTTACAGTGTAGTTTTTTCTAATTAAATGTTCATGTAAACTAAAAATAAGATACTAAAAAATAAATAAAAACGCCAATGAGAACAAAATTAAAATAGATAGTCCTAGGATCTGGGGAGGTTGTTACCATAATACCCACGCTTGGCAGGCGGCTTGGGCATTGCGGAATGGTCACGACATATAAATGAGTACAAAAAACGTAAATAACACAAAGAACTCATAAACTAATTTAAAACTGGGGTGGGTAGATACCTTTCTATAGAGAACAAATGCCTAGACCTAGATATTCGTTCGAACGATCTTTAATGTCGGGTAATGTGAAATGTGACCAAAATGATGGGTGCCTAGCCCGCTGGATAGCGACGGTAGTTTTTTTGCCCGAAATTAAGGCCAGTGTTTTGGCCACGTTATTTATTATTTATTAGTTATTTATTTTATTTATTAGTCTGTCACGGTCCCACAAAACCCTAAAGATCACCAGTTTTTAGTAGAGTAGTTAGATATTTATTAGTTTTATCCGTTGGCGAATGAATAAAGAGTGCCTACAGGAAGCTCAATTCAGAAATTTAGTGCGAGGAATTGCTTCGTACGATTCAAGTTCACTGTTTTACAGGGTGTTCAACATTCTCTCGCCATCTAGCGCGCGACAACGCCTGCCTCGTATTTGCATAGTTGTTTGTGAAACGATTTAGTCTGGACGGAGTGCACACATGAAAATGCAATTTGTTACGGGCCGATACAAGATCGAGTTTGGCGTTGGTGAAAATCTAATTACTTTTCAGAAGGGTTTTATGAAGATCTTTGTTTTTGACGTTGATAAACGTTTTACGAAGTTAACGAATCCCTACGGTACTTTTACCTTTTTTTTGGTTGAGAAACAGACAATATTTGAGTAATAAAAGCCGCGTTCCTGGTAATATGAATTCCAGGTAAGTATAGTGGTTACTGGAAATACGGTAGAATTTTGTTTCAAAATACCTAACTACCTTATTATTTTGATTTAAGTGTGAATGTAAACTTGTTGACCTGGGACCTGGGTATGTCCTAAAACTGCAAACAGAACCACCGGAGGACGGGCAGCAGCGTCTTCTCCGTTAATGGTGGTGAACATTCAGCGATCCTCAAGCAGCCTGCCAAGCGTGGGGATTATAGGCAACACCTTCCTTTTAAGGGAGAGCCCTTCGTCCAGCAGTGGACGTTTTCTGGCTGATTGACGGGTGTATACTTGTTAGTAAATCCTTAATCATAGTATACCATGGTTAGTAACATTAAAATATTTGTAATATCTTTTAGATCAAATTATATTTAGGTAATATTTACCACAGTGCCCTTATAATTTCTTAAGCTCTTGCTTTAATTTTATTCTTCTTTTGTAACATCTTCGCTTCCAAAGTTGAGCTGTTATTAGTCGACATAAAAGCTAACAAAGCGAAGATAAAAATATAAATACAAAAGTTATATCCATACTTCAAGTGCGCTGGGAGCTTTCACAAGGAATGACTGAAGAGATGGTAAATAATTAATAGCCCAGAAGGAACGTACGCATAAACATTGAAAAAATCAAAAGCGAGACGAGTTTCGACAAAAGTAAAATGCTTGGTACATTTTACTACTCTATCTCGTAGAATAAACAAACATAATTTCTTTGTGTGTTTCAGTGAATAAAATAATGATAAGT
Source organism: Erannis defoliaria (assembly GCA_905404285.2). NCBI lineage: Eukaryota > Metazoa > Arthropoda > Insecta > Lepidoptera > Geometridae > Erannis > Erannis defoliaria. The sequence goes on along the minus strand of FR990073.1, from coordinate 9,353,878 downwards.
GAAGATTCAAAAAAAGCATTGATAGCGGCCTTTGGATCTGTCCATTGGTAAAAATTAGATACGTCATATATTTTATTTTATTTTTCCTATACATAATGGCGGACAGTCCGTTTTTTAATTAATAATTGTTTTAAAATTGTATAGTAGTATTATTACTAACCACTGGATCCCAGTTATCTTAATAAATACAATTAGAATTTGAATTATTGAAGTTTTTCTTTTGTTTATTCCGGTAGGAAGACGCAGCGTAGGAAGGCCTCCCACTAGTTTGAACGACGATATTGTAAAAGTAGACAAAAATAGACAATAGACAATAGACAATATTTAGACAATTTTTATTTTTTTTAGTCGCGGGCAACCCGTGGATGCAAATGGCAGGTTGTCGTACAGTGTGGCGGTCTAAGGGGGAGGCCTTCGTTCAGCAGTGGACGTCTATGGGCTGATGATGATGATGCATAGCAGTTATAACTGTACTGTGTGCTATACAAAAATAAAATTAACATTTGATCATAATGCTTCGTGCAAAAACCTTCCAAAACATGTTTTTCTAGCCAGTGTCTAAACTATTATTTGGTCTGTTTTTAAAGTAAAATATAACTATGTGAACTTTTAATTTTTCGGTTAAATTTATATCAGATCAGTTTGCTTTGACTAACGTAACAAACAGAATAATATTTTAAATAAGTAATTCCGATAACGTAACATCTATCGAAATTAAAAAAAATTGTCTTGTCCACGATTAAAATAAAGGTTTTGAAGAAAAATAAAATGTACTCATACGTGGTAAGATTTCGCTGAAAAGTCTGCACGTTCGAAGCTCTTTGTTCCGGGCAAGTGATTTACAGATGGTAAGGGGATTAGGTCGGCTATACATTTACATTTATGTTACACTGTAGAGGTACTTTTGACCTAAATTTAAATAGAACTTACTTCGTTTACCTCCGTTTACTTATAACTTTCCAATTGTTCAACTTTAAAATAATCATATTATTACTATCAGCCCCGCGTTTTGACCCACACGATTCTTGGAATAAAAAGTATTCTACGTTATTCCAAAGTACCTTTATACCAAACATCCAGACATCTAAACATCCAAACATACAAACTTTCAAATTTGTAATATTAAAATAGGATCATCATCATCATAAGCCCGGAGACGTCCATTGCTGAATAAATGCCTTTAGACCGCCACACTGGTCTTTGAGAACCTGCCCTTTGCATTCACCGGTTGTTCGCGAATATCAGAATGTCGTCGGTCCATCCTAGTGGGAGGCGCCTTCCGGTTCGTGGTCGCCACCCAAGAACCTTTCCTCCCCATCTTTCTTCAATAATAGGAATGTGAAGAATTCTTACCTACATAGCCTCGTCTTCTTTTTCATATCAACAGCAAACCGTCTTACCACAAAGGTCTAGGCAAGCCTTAGACACGTGTTGAAAAGATGTTTCACAAATTTCGTACCACAAATCCGCGCCTAGCACTCGTCTGAAAATAGACATGCCTTAGCCACACGTTTTAATTTAAACAGTGCCTATAACCTTCGTTTAAGACGTGTCTAACTCTGTTTTGTAATTTTACGTCAATCAGTTTTGCTTGTGATATTAATTTAACAACACATGCTAAACATGGTTCTGTGGTAAGAGAAACAAACATCTGTTTAAACGGTAACTAACTTTTAGACACTGTCAAGCTAAACAGATGTCTAAGCGTTGCTCTATATTTTTTTTGTGGTTAGACGGTTTAAGTTTAAATTATATTATAGAGTACCCAATAAACATCACAGATTTGAAGCTTAGGGCAATAAAAACTGGAAGCAAAAACAGTTCAAACAGAGCCGGCAACAAAAACAGACGACTCAACCGCAAACATTTCAGATCGACCTGCGTAATTCACCTTTCACCGGAGCCCCATTCATAACGCAAACATTATGCCGCTATAAAGATAGTTTATAGTATTATAATGTGCTAGTTATAATTTGTGCGCGCTGGTGAACATTAATTCTATTCACAATTTGTCACCTTGGTTAAATCGCGGAATGTAGGCATCGCGTGACTAGGGCGGGCGGCGACGGCGAAGGCATCCTGCCTGTGCTATGAGCATTCGCCGCATAAATTATTCGCATTTAACCAAAACTAGGCGCACATAATTGAATAAATCTAAACTTGCGTTGCGTTGTTGTTTTGTTACGATAATGAGATGTGTCTTGTTTACCTAGTGAATTGTTTTTGTAATAAATTTAGGGGATTAAAAGTTAGCATTAGCCTTAGAGGATTTAGCTCCTCTCTCTCGCATTAGCAGATAAAAATGTGGTTACGATAATGAATAAACGTCATTATAAAACCGAAAGTTTGTTTTGCGCTAGTATAATAAGATACGTAATATAATTGGATGCAGTGGTGGCTTTTTACCCGTATCGTAAATCAACAGAGAGTCCCATCTCGTAATTCAGTATAAGTTTCTTTTGTGGAAACCAGTGTATCGTGTAAAGCAAAAAAACGTACTTCCTAGTATCTAACCAGTATCGTATAATAGATGTCACCCGCGACTTCGTCCGCGTACGGAAGAAGTTCGGCCCGCTCCCAAAATTCACCACTTTAAATCATCCCGAGATATTTTTTTGTTGTCTGTCAGTCAGTCTGGACAGAGCCTTTTATATATATTGATAACGAAGATTTTTTCTTCTGCCGTAACTGGTTACAAGCGTCCGGTTTCGTACGCGACCGAAGAGATCACAATTATTTTAAAATAGCCTTATTGGCATAAACAGGGCTACGCGTCTCGTATTACTAGCCTTTGTATTGTATACAATGTGTAACAAAAGGGTTCAATAATACTTAAGGATATGTATATACTCATTATTATGAACAACTTTTATTAAGAGGCCTAACCATAAAATCACAAAATAACAGCTGTTCCATACATTTTGTCCACGGTCAATGATTTTTTTGTATGGAACAGCAGATTTTTTCCCCCGACTTCTTTCCTCGATTACTCCGCCAATTATGAATTAATTTTGATAATTATTTTTTTGTTTGATATGTGATATTTGAGAGGTAGTGCCATATAAATTATATCGCAATCAGTTTAGTAGTTTGCTTTTTGAAAAAAAAATACTAACTGGAAAATATGAAGATTTCATCCATGTCAGTAGTCGAAATTAAAGTAGTTTTTTAAAGTTTTTTATTATATTTACATTTATTCCGTATTACAATACGTGTATTGTGTCGTATAATGATAATAAAGTATCGTAAAACATCAATCTTTGTGTGGTAATAGACTAAATCGTAACAAAAAAAATAGCAAGTGCGAGTCGGGCATTTAATGCGGGTTCCAAATAATACAATAATCCAAAATTGTACGATAAACACAAATCGCGTTATGTTACGGAACCGTCGGCACGCGAGTCCTACTCACACTTGACCGATTTTAGAGTATTAATTAAATTAATGATAATGCTTAGGTGGATTTTAATGACATGACTGTAATTAAGGTTTTCCTATACTTCACAGTACTTATATAAATAGGTATCTATAATTAAATTTAGTAATATCGGTGAGTTAGTTTAATAACGACTACGGAGAATCGACCTTTGCTTATACAGATTCTAATTATCTCTACGGCAAAATATTTGTGTCTACCATACGCCACGAATATCAAGTTCTCAATTAATGCACACTGTTCGTAACTTTGCGGGAAAAGCAACCCTGTGATCATGTACTGCAATCTGCTCTCAGCTTTGTACTTTATACAACCTACTTTCGCGACGTTCGAGCGTGCCAAATTTAATCAACAATTCGTAGAATATTCCTAAAATTTAAAGTGATGGGAAGTGTTCAATGTACGTGAGTACCTAGGTCAAAATACTTTATAGAATATATTTATATATTTTTCAATAATTTAGTGTTTTTACTTTTATTAGACTCGGATTACCAGGGGCCGTACCGTGAACCGCTTATTCCGGGACCGAATACGCTCAGCTGCCGATGCTGCGACTGTGAATTTGATCGCCACGCAATAAGGTTTGCGGTCGCGCAGTGTCGGCAGCTGAACTTATTCGGTCGGGCCGTACCGTGAACCGCTTATAGAAGCGGTTCACGGTACGGCCCCAGGGAAAATCTGCATTATACTGGTACGTACAGCAATCAATGCCTTGTTAATTAAAGCTCTGTCCAACATAAAATGTAAACAACTATCTAACCTACAAATCTATTATCAGGCCGTCAACAGCTGCATACTTAGATTATTAAAACAAGGCACAATACCCAGTATTTTTCCTTGGACTAGATTATCAACAACACCCTCATGCAACAATTAACAACAAAACTTGATTTTGCCACATCCTACCCGCCGCTGGCGCCATCTGCGAAAAGTTTTACCTCATTGAAGAACATTACAATGAATGAAATGTAACTTCTATATGTCAGTATTATTTGTACAAGTCGTAAAATTTAATTTTACGTGTGATTAGTAAAATTTTTATGATCACTTCTAGGTTTCTTTTTCAAGAACGAGACGAGCAAGACGTTCACCTGGTGGTAAGTGGCACGCCTGCCACTAACAGTAGCAGTGCCAGAATTATGAACTTGCGAACACAATCCTGCGCTGCACTGCACTGCGCTTGTCAGCCTGAGATATTAGAAGTTAAATCTCATCATAGTAATTTCTCTGGTAACATTGCCTTTCAAACCGGAACACAGTAATGCTTGCACACTACTGCTTGGCGATTGAATAAATGGCGAAGTACTACTTCCCCAGTCGGACTCTGCAGTGGAGTCCTTCCACTACAAAAACTCTAAAAATAGTAATGTAATTAGTACTTAGTCACTTTTTGTTCAAGAAACTAAGACAAGATATTTTAGAAATGTAAAACATCTGTGTATACCGGGTGTTAGTTTGAACACCGTTATATCCTTCTAGGATATCATTGTACTCATCATTATGAACAACTTTTACTAAGGGGCCAACCCTGAAATCACGAAAAAAAACAGCTGTTCCATACATTTTGTCCAAGATCGATGAACCTTTTTGTATGGAACAGCTGTTTTTTTTCGTGATTTCAGGGTTGGCCCCATAGTAAAAGTTGTTCACAATGATGAGTACAATGATATACTAGAAGGATAACGGTGTTCAAACTAACACCCTGTATTTAGCAATAATAATGAAAAAAAAAGAGCCTATTGATAGTCCACCCATGGACATCCGCCTACCCACCCCCGAAGGGCGATGGCCTTTAATTATAATAATAAGTATTGCTCTAACGTAAAGTAACCTCGAAAGAGAACTTTGGATTTTATTTTAGGTCCTTAGTAATCAAAATGAATAAAAAAAAAACGATTTACAACCGTCTTCAAAAAAGGAGGTTACATACATTAGGGTATAACATGTTTTTTTTGTACGTATGTTACGCGATTACTCCGCCAATTATGTACTGATTTTGATAATTCTTTTTTTGTTTGGTAGGCGCTATTTCAGAGGTGGTCCCATATACATTTTATCCATGTAAATTTTATTCAGTAGTTTGGTTTTTAAATGTAAATAACTGGAAAATATTAAGATGTCATCCAGGTATTCGAAGTTGAAGTCGGTTGTATTTTTTTTAAAGCGTATTATTACCGACTCACATTTCAAGATTAGGTATCTTAGTTCTGACCGTCAAGGTATTCCTAACCAAAATACACAATTTTCCTTGCGTATTTCGAATGTTATATTTAGCATAAACACGCGAAGCTTCTGTGATTCAAATTATGAACGACACATTGACAAACAAGGACCTCATTTGAAGTAAAATTATAAAGCATGTCTACAAGGCTACGCAGAACGGTAGTATTAAGCCAGACGGAGTTCATTGTACCTACTCATCATTATGAAATAGTTACACTAAGGGGGGGTCAACTTGAAAAAATAACAGCTGTTCTATACATTTCGTCGAGGGCGAATGAAACAGTTTTAAGGAATAGCTATAATATAGTAGTTCTGTGTAACAGAAGACCCCGCGAGCACACTGCGCAGTACATTTCTACAATTTCATAGAATTTTATTGTCGTTGGTGACATAACTCCCCAATCAAAACTCGCTGGCAAATATATCTATGAAATCGTAGAACCAGGATGCCAAGTTTTGTCAAGAATAATTGAAAAAATACGACCTGTACGCGAATACCAGCACTCATACATACATCATACACAGATGAAAGCAAATTTTGCAAGTCGTTGCAGATACTTCTCTCACTTCAGTCAATTCACTTGCTTGTTAAAAAAAATACAATGGTAAGTGCAATGATCTCCTTACGGCTTTATATTACAGTTCCGCTTAGCCCCATTGAACCAAATTAATTTGCATTATTCATCAAGTCGTGTGAGCTAATCGGGAACTTGGAAACAGTAACGCGGAGTCGAACTAAATGATGAAGCGTTTACCCCACTCTCTCGATCATAGCGGATAAGCCTTGGAGGATGGCCAAAAGCAAAAACTTGTATTAATGAGCAAGTGTCTGCTGCATTCTGAAGCTGGAACCCAAAATATGGCGAACAAAAATTTATTATTCACGCCACTTTTTATAGAGGAAATTAGAAGCATTTGTTTCTTTAGGCTTCTTTATTTAGCCCTGAAACTTGCTGAGTGACAATATACGTCATTCATAATTAGACGGACTAAACTGGCGTTTCGAGTGTTACTTTTAACCAACATTTAAATAGTGCGGGATAAAAATTGTTAAGTTTGTTAACTTATATTAAGAAACTTTATAACTTTTTATTGACTTATGTATACTACTACTTATAATATAAAAAACTTACAAAATTAATAATTTCTCAATAGCGAATTACTTCGATATTTTCATATTCGTATTTGTAAAAGGTGTAGTTCCTGACTTGTATACGATTTTAATCTTTACAAGGTAAAGAAAAAAAAAATTGTGTATATTTTCCTATAATTATAATTATCTTATATTTTAATATAAGATTATTCAGAATACCCTTTTAACACAATATGTTTTACCTATATTACCTGCACTTCCCCTGGCAGCACTTTAAATGTTTATCGTCGGTTAATCATTATTCGATAATTCTTCTGAACGATTAAAACTGAACTATATCCATCACTACGGTTTCGGCTGGCAGCATTATTTTGAAAAGGTACATTTTTCAATCTGTCAGTTTAGTCCGTCTAATAAATTTGACAGCCCAGCTCAGTTGATAGTATGTCTGCCTTCAGAGCTTTAGGGCATGGGTTCGATCCCCTACCCAGAACTAAAATGTATGTGACGAACATAGGTGTTTGTTCTGTAGTATGTATTATAAGTATGTATTTACGAAAAAAATATTATACCTATAAGTATCCTATCAGCTGTCTGTTTTCCATAATACAAGCTTTGATTAGTATGGGGCTAGATGGCGCTGTGTGTAAAATATATATATATATTATATTACTATAAGGTTTTTACAGAGGAAAAGAATTTGCTTCATTATGCATGTCTATATATAGCCCTGACATTCGTTTGAGTGACAATACGTAAGATAGTGTCTTGGGCAGTGTAAGTACATACATGAGGAAATCGTGCAAGTGCAGTGTATGTTTTCCCTGGTGCAAGCGAAAAACTGAAGTTAGAGCTGATTTGTTAATGGCATATAGGTATGTCCAGCAGTGGACCAAGGTAGTCTGCCGTTGATGAAGATATTTAATCAACTAGCATTTAAATTTAAATTTAAATTTTAGAGTGTGATGACCAAAATAATACCAAATTAATGAGCATAGCGTTTATAGTAAGCCCTGACATTCGATAGAGTGACCATATTTTGTGTAAGATAATGGTCAGTATCTATTAGGACCCCAAAATACAGGCTGTGCAGAAGCTTGTGCTTTGGGGCCCCAATGCTAACTCTTAATAGTATTTAAGCGAATTATATAATTTCGAATTTAAATTTTGAATTTGAACCGAAAAGCCAAAGATCAAGCTGCGTGGACCATGGAAATGGACTAAGGTAGTTTAAAGCATTGGATCTGGTGAACGATAAATCAGTAAACATAGCGAAGGACGCCCTGAGACTCAATCACTAACAACAGATACTAAGTGAGCAATCACACACTAAGCACTTAATTTTTTTTTTATGGCTATACTAAAAGGAATTTTCCATTAGACTTAATTAACTTCAAAACTAAATGAAGGCTACCTATCTCTACAATTTATTAACATATTAATATCTATACCATTCCATGTGTTTTTCCATTTGACTTATTAAGATATTAGAAACACATCCACCATTTATTTGGAAAATAGGTTGATAGCATCGACACTGACTGTTGTTTAAAAGCATAACCAGTTATTAGGCCCTGTTGGCGTTTAGTCGACTATTATAAAAATAGGTTGCGTTTACAAACACGGAATAGCTTTCAGCAGTGGATTCAATTCGAAAACTAAATTCACGCGGCGATCACGAAATCGTTTGTGCAGCAATTTATACTGTTCGCTGTACAATCGACGGTTGGTTTTATTGCAAATTTCTACCAAATTATGTTTCTTTGTTTTGGTAATAACAACAGGACCATTATTTAGACTCTATAGTGCGCTAGACTAGACACCTCGATGATGGAACGAAACGTCATCAGCGCGTTAATAATAATATAAGTAACAATAATTGTTTATTTCAGACAACACTATTCATATTTATTAAATAAAAATAATTCCATAAAATATATATTTTTTTGCGGACATTTATTACTCACAGCGCCATCTAGACCCATACTAAGCAAAGCTTGTAATATGGAAACCAGATAGCTGATAGAAAACTTATATACATATTTTTTTCGTAAATACATACTTATGTACATTAAAAAAAAGTCGCAATTTAAAATTTGCAATAAAAATTATAATAAAATAAATAAATATTGGGTGGTCATTTTTTACACAGCGCCATCTAGACCGCAACGTTTGTAAGTTGCAGTGAAGAGTCAGCAATGGACATAAACGATGCTATTCGTTTGAGTTTTTTTTTGCGTTAGGTCCACTTGCAACTCCGTGTACATCTCGGAGGCACTACATTATCATTCTACACCCTTCAGATGCCTGAAAATTTTATTGTAGGCCACACGTAACGCGCTGTGCGGTTTTTGGCTGTATTTAGTCCATAGGTGACACGTGTAAATATATTGGCAGAATGTCGTAATAGACAATTTTTTATGTCAGATAAAGAATTTCCTTTGAACCTTATTGCCAAAAATATTTTGTTCAAAGCTTGAAGGTACACGTATCCTTACGTACGCACGTAAGGATATGTATAAATAATATAAGATTTTTCAAAATATTTACTAGTTATTTCTTTTTTACTGTCATTTTATTGTAGTAGATAAACATAGCCCTGTGTATCTACTACAATGTGTAAGTACACAAAGTAACAAACAGGGTAACATCTAATATCTCAGGGTGACGAACGCAGTGCAATGCGATGCAGCGTTGTGTTCACAAGTTCACAATTCTGGCACTGGTAGGTATTGTTATGAGCAGACGTGACGCTTACCACCAGGCAAACGTCTCGCTAGTCTCGACACTTGATGGTAAAAAAAAAACAAAATTATTAATATTATTTTTAATTCACAGTTTCAAAAAGTACTATGAAAATGATCTTTCAGTTAAACATAACTAAGTTCGAGTAAATCTTTCTAAGTGCTCGAGAATTTACGCAATAATTGCGCAGAACTGAACGTTGAAACAGTGCAATATCAGTCAAGTCTGACAACAATAATTAGAAAGGAATTAGTAACAAATTATTGCTTGCGAAGAGGAGGTATAATAGCAGGGGCGGGTTGGATGGTTCTCATTAGTGTTGGTAGGTCGTAGAGCCGGCTCGTTGTGGCGCCTGCATTATTCATGCGGACAATATTGCACTGCCGTATCTACCCGCTTTTATATCTACCGGTTTTATAATACCCGTACACTGGGTGATGTTTCATTAACGTTGACATTCTGTATTGTGTTCGGGTAACTAATGCTGGTCAATTGTTTGATCGCGAGCTGCTGTCGGTTCGCTACCGTGTTGGAAAATTTATCGAATCTGTTGTTGGTTGTAGTCATAAATTTGTGTAGCGATTTAAACCACCATGGATGTACATTATTCAAATAAATAATAATAAAGATAATATAATATACCTGCGTCCTCTTAGTTATTAGCATTCTGCGATCCCCAAGCCGCCTGCCAAGCGTGGGTATTATGACAACCCCTCCCGATCAAGGGGGACGCCTTTGTCCAGCAGTGGATGTCTTCTGGCTGATGATGATGATGGCGAATAAAACTGCCAGGCTCAAATTGGAGTGGGCGGGCCACGTTAGCCGCATGCACCCGGACAGGTAAACAAAAGGTCTCTACGGGTTCGGTCAACCCCGAGGTCTCACACGATCTAGGCGCGATGAACTTGGGATATTTAAAAAAAGATTAAACGCAAGATCGAGAAGATTGGAAGAAATGTGTCGTCATATTTCGTATTTTACGAATGTACTTTGGCCTTAGTTACTTATTAAAATCGGTCGAAGCATTTTGAATGTGCTGTAATAGAAAAACAAACATAAGTAAAATGATACATACATTTCATATGCAATATTCCATTTTAGGCGTTGCCGTTGTTAGATATAAAGTCCGGTAATTACCGAGCCGATTGATGAGCAAACAAAACGACCACCGACGAGTTTCAACACAAATTTCGGGGAAGATAATTAGAACAAGGATCCACGGGAATGAATAATTGATAGAACAGTCACAGCTTAGTGAAGAGTTTACAGATACGTACATTTAGTATATCCTTAAAAAATATATTCTTTGAATGGTATTTTATTTGATAAGGGGTTTTCGACTACACTTTGTATAGTAAATATAAAATTTTGGAAAACTATGAAACCACTAGATTCTAGAGGATTAGCGTCTAGACAGTTCTACAAGTCAATTTACAAGAAACAACCAAGACAAATTTTATTAAAGCTTTGTCTAAAAACGGTCGACCCTCGTAAAAATAACATAATAAATTAGAAGAACTTCTTATCTCAAAAGCCTCAAAATTGTTTTACGTATTTCTTTGTTTCAGAGGGATTTTACTACAAAACCAAAGGCGGTACGGTGAAGCTATCAAAAGTTTCGAGAGAGCAATTTACTTTAGACCTTCAATGGCTCGTGAGTACTTCAGTTAAATTAATTATTTAAAATATTACCGAGCTTTTTGGCATTCTTCATATCTCTTATTAATAATTAAATGATGTAATACTCGATAATTAAATTTTACTGCGTTATTAAATTATTAATTTTCTAATAATTCCTAATATTTTAGGCTCTTCACGTATTAATGAAACATAAGCCGCAATGCTTTTATTTATTAATATTAGGATATGAAGGACCTTTCCTTGTGAAAGTCTCAATAAATAAATACAGGCACCTGTCCTACTGCCGGCCGTTAAGCGATTAGATATCAACTATTTTCTCGCTCAAGAAATGTTCAAATAAGATGTGTCAGTAAAAGTGTTAACAAGTTTCCGTCACGAGCAACTTGCGGCCGTAGTTTCGATCATGCAGTGACGTCACGCCTATTTGGTCAGTCTGCTAACGTTCTCCTCGCCTAGCAGTCATTTAGGCTTACACTTAAAGAGTACGTGGGCTGTTTCGTAAGTTGTTAGGAAAACCAAAACCAGTAGTACTAGGTAGAATATTTTTTCAAAATACTCTCCTGCCAGCTCTATAAGTACACTTGTTCATTCGGTTGAATTACAAGTTGAAAAATTCTTCGACAGCCTCATCTGCTATCCTGAATTTTATTCCACGAAGTATTCTTTTAATGGAGGGGAAAAAAACGCACCGGGCATCATACATCTGCCCAATGATATTATATATGCCCGCCTAGCACGCGAGCCGTGATAAAAGTCTATCTACTCTTTTTTCCCCGCGAAAACGAGACAGACGTATCCATATTCTAGCTTTATCACGTTCCCGCCCGTGGAAATACCAATTAGTCCTCGGCGAGTGCTAAGGGGGCTGGGCTGTAAGGTGGATGGAGGGGCGATTAACCAAACATGAGTATAAAAATAAAATAGTTTCATTCAAATCGAGAGATAGCGCCATCATATAACATCATTGGATAGCGGAGACTAAACGACAACTATTTTTGATAGTTGGCATAAGAAATAAAATAAAAAACTTGACAATGGCTGGCACGTCTGGTCTGCGCAAAGTCTGAGCCATCTACAATGAGCTTCTTTTTTTATTGCCTCTCAGAAAATTGCCCATTGGACGCCCACAGTGGTCAAGTAGTAGATAAAAAAGAAAAACATCGCACAAAATGCTACGCGGTAGATACGCTGATTGACGATGTTCAAAGATAATGTAAGTGTATACTCTTTTTGACAAATGAAGACCAGAATGAAAATCGATGAAATGACGAAAAAAAATTATTAAAAATAAAGTGTTCTTATACGGCCAGTGATTTTTCCAAGGAGGTTGGTAAAATAATCTTTAGATTGGCACGTATAAAACCTCTTTGCCTAAAAACTTACGAAACAGCCTATAGAAACAAAAATACAAACCTGACCTGTTATAGAAACGGCGTAACTTTACTTTTTTTTTACGTTAACGGTCAAAAATTACGTCTCGAAGAAACTATTATTTCTTAAGTTTATTGTTTTTGTACTGTGTGTGTTTCTTTGTTTGTTTAATATGGCTTTTTTAGCCAGCAGAACAACGTTGAAATAAGAATTTATAAACCCGGCATCTAGCGTGAACTCTGAACATAATCCACACAATCACGCGTCCTTGCATAGGTTTTTTTTTGATCATATCCCTGTTCCTGCTACTCTGTGGTTCATACATCCGACGAGATTTCACTCATTACTAGCTTCTCGTAGAGAAAAGAAATCACTCGTACGGCGATTATAACTGTCAAAGAAATAACTCAGTCAGCGACACACGCTTGGCAGGCAGATCGCTCGCTGAGAGAAGCTTGCTTGGTTCGTAGGTGTACATATACGCATACGAAAATGCTCTTTGACCAGCTACAAAACTATTTTATAATTTTATAACTATATACTCGCTGCTTGCAGACTCTTTATAGTTGCTCGCTTTACTCGCTTCTCGCTTAACGCCGGCGGTCGGACAGGTGTATCAGACCCTAAAAATATCTTCTTTCATTAATTTTAATTCGACGACTATTATTTATTTAAAATACCCATTCAAAGCGTTTTGTAGAGATGGGGAAAAACCTGCGGGTCAGTTGATATTGTAAAATCAAGTGTGTCTACAAAAGTAGGTAGATATAAAATGTATAAGGTAACTCTCGCGTTGTTTAATGACAAATAGAACTATTTACAATAAAAAATGCGAGACGAGGGTCTTTGTTTAATTTCTTGAAACATTTTAGGATAAATTGAATAGTAGAAATGATAAATGATATTTGCTAAAAAAAACTAAGTTAATTTACTAGAAGTGAATTTCAAACGCAGAAGGTCATGAGCTACGATAGTCTGGCTTCAGACAGATCATCTAGTTCTAGTTCAGAAGAGCGACGTGGCTTTGTGATTTATTTTTTTGTATTCCAGAATATTTTTGCAACCTTTGAAAGGTATTTTTTATCGCGAATAAGTTAGCGTTTGACCACCAGCTCACCTTTAGTATAACATTTATTTCTTCTTTTTTTTAAAGTTTCCAGCTTTTTCGGTCTTCAGCCAGCATTTTAGGTTCTTTGTACGCTATAATGTTAACTTTAAATTTTATTTAAGTGTAAGGTCTCCTAATTTTTTTTCAAGAACTAAGAAATCATCTTAACGTACAATATCGCCCAATATTTTATCTCATTTTATTTTGACTAGCATTTACTTACTTACGTGGATGTACGATTTGACGGGTTTTTTTTATTGAGTGGCAAGACGAGCTAGACGTTTGCCTGGTGGTAAACGTCACTCCTGCCCATAACAGTAGCAGTGCCAGAATTATTGGGAACTTGCGAACAAAATCCTGGGCCGCACTGCACTGCGCCCGTCACCCTGAGATATTAGATGTGAAATCTTTTTAAGCCCAGTAATTTATCTGGTAAATGGATATATTTTAGAATACCTGTCACTATACTCATCATCATTGAAAACTTTTCATATGCAGCCATAACCAATAATGACATTGCGAAAGTAAATTCGACTGTTCGGAATTTTGTGAGAATTAATAAATAAAAAAATAAATTTGAGTTTTCTGTTTTGGTCCTTTAAAAAAAGTTATTTGTAATGTCTGCTTTTACTGAATATAACCTATACTAGTACTAGATTATGAACGTCGTCTGATCAAACTAATGCGCCCGTTGGGGGTATAAAGTCCAGCAGTGGACTATTAATTTTAGGCTAATTATTATACTATAATTACACCCCAATTTTTTAATAAGATCTAATACTTTAAAGTTTTATTGTACTCATCATTATGAACAACTTTTCCTATAAAAATAACACTGAAATCGAGAAAAAAATCAGCAATTTCATACATTTTGTCGAAGTCAATGAAGTTTTGGTATGAAACAGCTGTTTATATTTTGTCAACTGTTGTAATAGGTTTTTTTTTTCATTATGAGGAGTACCCCATAGAGTGTTAGACATTCATACAAAATAGTGGTGTAAATGTTATTCTAGGAGTAAATAATTTAAATGTTTCAACAGTGGCGTACGTGAATTTGGGCACGTCACTGATGGCGGACGGTCGCCTAGCGGAAGCCGCCAGCGCGCTGCGTGCCGGCTCGCGTGCGGACGGCATGCGCGTGCGCGACCGTCGCGAACACGACGCCGCACGCGTCTCCGCACTCGTGCAGCTAGCGGCCTTGCACTCACAGCGAAACCACTGGCATAAAGCGCTGTCGGCATACAAAGAAGCATTGCAGATCCTTCCCGAGACGAACGCGCCAATCGTCGGATGGACGAGACATGTAAGATTTTTTTTCTTAGTTATTGGCATCGCACGTTGTGCATTCTGCCAGTGTCAAGTTTATGAATTCTCATGAATGAAATGTCAAATATGTCATGAAATCACAGGTAGTTACTCGAAATTAGTCATAGTCGGGTCCAAGTCATGCCCTAGTAAAGTTGTGGCTACTTAACTATGAGCTTCTACGGAGTTTTGAAAACAACACGAAAAGACATGTTTCACCACATTATATCACTTGCTCACACTCATGCATGTAATTCAACACTCAATGTATTTACGAAAAAAAATTGTATATAAGTATTCTATCAGCTATCTGGTTTCCATAATACAAGCTTTGCTTAGTATGGGGCTAGATGGCGCTGTGTGTAATAAATGTCCCCCCAATATTCATTTTTTATTTTTAATAAATAAAACACAAGTTTCAGAAAATAATGGAATGCAACAACATGATTTTTCCGTGTTCCCGTCAAAACTCCGACATGTAAGTTAAAATGTAACTGAGTACCTGGCAGCGTTGCAAAAACCTGTAACATAAAGCACTGGTTGTATATAAAAAGTGATACAGTTACTACGTGCGAAAAAAAAACTGTATAAATGTTTTACATGGCACCTATTCTACCAACCTAAAGTCAAATACGAGCTAATTTAATTTTGTTTAAGGGTGACTTAATCCTTGTGTTCTTTACCACAAGGCCTTTTTCAAATTAAAAAAAGATGGTAATAATTTGTCGTTATAGAAGTTAGCGATGAATCTATCGACAATGACCTGGCACACCTAAACTCAACTTTATTACCATACGGAACGAGAGTCTCCATTCGTTTAAATTCCATTTCAAAGTGAACTATTTGTACTTAAAATAAGTAACTATTATTTTACTCTGTGCTTTTTAGGTGTATATTAAAATGACGTCACCTTAGTTGATTTTAAACACGTTTTGAGATGGCAGTTTCATAAATGGGGTATCTCGACGCGTGGCAACAAAGTTGATTTCACGCAGACAGGTATTAGTGGCTCGTCAAGTTAAGTCAGTGGTGCTAAAGAATAGATGCCAGGGGCAAAAATACCTTGAAGAAGTAGACAAGGTTAAAATTACATTTTGTAGAAATTAAGTTTGGTCGGACTATAATTTGTGGCATGCAACAGTCAGCACCATTGAACCACTTTGTATCGTATTATGCGTGGCGACTACAAGTTATATATTACCATCGATTAGAAAATATGAAATTGCTTTAACAATCTAACCGTATAGTTATATCAAACGAACACAAAGCTATTTGAATCTCAAGCTATGGGAGACATAAACGGACCCTATTATCCACTCTAAGCCCATTACCTGACTATCTCGTTAACTGCACTAAGGTTACCGTGAGGCCACCTCACGTCTGAAAGGGGTCCGGTGGCACAAAGCGTTCTCGCGTTACAAAGAACCCCTCAGTGGGAGCCGATACCGAGATGGACGGCCCGTGTTATGCGAGCCTCAATAAACATAAAACTGGAGCACGTCGCTGAATAACAGCCACAAGTTTTCGGTCTCGTTATCTGGAGACCAGCGGACGTGTTGATTGATTTCACACTGTATCAAACTTGGCTTTTAGAAAATAAAGTTTTTATTCGTGCTGACCTTCTGCGGTCACCTAGACTAGACCTGTTGACGTCTAGCGTTTGGTCTGGAACTCAATGTAATTTACTGGGAATCAACCTATAATTTCTTTCATGAAACAATTATTTGAAGCTGGTTTTTTACTAACTCAAATATTGTGTGATATACCTATGTACAGGTTATTTCTTACGGGTTTAGCGATACCTGTGGCTGTTATTGGTACACAACAATCTGAACCACTTTCAGAACATACGTTTTCTTAATTCAAGAAATAAATCTATAAAAGTCTATACTATTATACAAAATGATTTGTCACGTGTACGATTTTGTATTGGTTATGTAAAAATTTTTTGTGTTCTAAAAATTATTCACTGTGATGTAGCGTTGCCAGGCGCGGTCCCGATTTAGGCGCGACGTCCCGCGAAAATGCAGTTTTTTTTAATGTCCCGCATCATTACTTATATTTTTCAGTAAGACAAAACATAACATTCAATTAGGTACTAATCTTTCCCCGAACTTACGGTTTAATCATCCACTTTGAGCTAGAATACGGAAAATTACATAGCTAAAACATAAAAACAAACTTTTGATTTTCTTAGCATTTTAATTATCGCGTCCAGCATTAAAATACTTTTCATCACACTTGCTCGTAAAGTGGATCTTACTTATTACATCGGTTTTAGGCTCATAATCCAAGATATTACACACGCGTGCTTTTTATTTTACTTTACAGTACTAGTGCTATAATAGGTATAACCCGGTTAAGTTTGTACCTGACTGCAAGTTATAATATATTAAGAAGCATTTTTAATATAGCCGGGTAATACAGTATTTTTAATATACCAACAAAGAGTTTTTATGCGGCTAAAGAAAATGTAACATGCGCGCACATTTACGCAAGTATTTTGTGACGTTTTCGCTGTGTGGTTGATTATTATCAAAAGAGTTTGTTTTTGTCCTGGCATGTGTGATGAAAATCGTCTTATGGAACGCGTGTGCCATTGGTAATTACACTCTCGGCTCCCTTATCGCTCTCACCTGCGGTTCGCGCGCATAATACTGCCTTGAGTGAACCAACATAGCTCACTTGTATCATAATGTACATTATCCCATTTTATTAATTGAATTTAAGTTGATTTGAAGTTAAGTTCAATTCCCAAGTTATTGAAAATATTGAACCTGGCAGCCCTTTAGAGATGCCTGAAACATTTTTGTCTAATCTGTTTTGAGACATTTATCTTCGTAACTTTTAGGTATATTTCTTCATCATCCAGAAGACGTACATTGCTGGACAAAGACCTCACGCTTGGCAGGCGCTTAGGTATACTAGCTATCAATAAACTTACCTATACAAGATCATTGCTAGATATACACATGTCCATGTGTACTTATCAGAATTTACATACTAAGCGTATGAAAAAGTACAGCCTTTCTTGCTAGAAGAAAATATGTCTCCTATAGTAAAGGTAGTCTAGGTAGAAAATATAGAAACTCGGTCAAACTAAGTATGTGACCTACCCTTACACAGCTTTCATACGTGAACAGCTCCTAATGGAGAATCTAAGTGCCCAGTAAAGAGCTTTGTTACCTTCCAATACTAATAAAATTATCAGTTACTCGTATCTCGCTGAAATGTTAAGTTACTTATAATATTGCTTTACTGTTTCGGCATTCTTTTGATGGACGACCGAATCCAAGCTAGAACTAATAAATACTCCAGTCCATTTAGCCCTAAGCCAATGACGCGACATGAATAAGTGCTGTAAACGGTTGCACTTGGATACAGGTTATTTTTTTTGTTACAAAATTACGTTATTCATAAAAGTTATTCGTTATTTATAATTGCTAATTTCAATTTAATATCTATTTAATTTTTTGATATAATTTTTAATTTTAATTTTTGTTTTGTGTTTTTGTGTTTTATATGGATTTTTTTAAATTAATATCTGAAATAAATGAATTATTATTATTATTATTATAAAAGTACTATAACAGTAATGAACCAAGAACACAATTTAAGTATTTGAAGTGAAATATACACACAACCTGGACCTGGACCTGGGTATGTTCTTAAACTGCAACCAGACCCACCGGAGGACAGGCAGCAGCGTCCTTTTGGTAAACGGTGGTGAGCTTTCTGCGATCCCCAAGCCGCCTGCCAAGCGTGGGGATTATGGCAACACCCCTCTTTTAAGGGGGAGGCCTTCGTCCAGCAGTGGACGTTTATTTATGGCTGATGACGATACATAAAACTAAAAGTTATGTTTTTCAAATTTTATTTTGCATATGGACTTTTTCGCAATGCGTATACTAAGTAAGCACAAGTACATTTTATTATAATTCACACTTACAGTTCCCCTTGGATAATATTTTGTCAGGGAAACTATTATACATTCATACACAAGTAAAAACGCATAAGTAATTACACTACATTATTTGCTATCTTGACCCGGTACTCAGGGTGAGCATGGCTACTAACAGCTAACTTGCCAGCGTGTCACTACTGTGTTTCGGTTTGAAGGGCATTATTACCAGAGAAATTACTGGGCAAAAAGAGATTTAGCATCTAATATATCAGGGTGACGACCTTAGTACAGTGCGGCGCAGGATTTTGTTCCCAAGTTCATAATTCTGAGACTGCTACTGTTATGGACAGGCGTGATGCTTACCACCAGACAAATGGCTCGCTCAACTCGTCACGTCACTTTAAAAAAAACCGCCCGGCTGGGAATCTAACCTGAGACTCCGTGCCAAACATACTACTCAAGCAAGAGATCGTATCTCATATTGGTTGTGCTTACAGAACGTGCTCTCGATGGCTGGCGAAATCTACGCGCAACTGCAGCAGTGGCCGCTCGCCGAGAGCAGCATCCTAGCGGCGCTGGCCGTGGCGCCACGCCACGTCGGCACACACGTCACGCTGGCGCAAATACTCGCCAGAAACGTACGTAGCCACCACTCGCAGCACCCCAACGTTTCACCTAGTATCCTCATGCATACTGCCGCATATTGCTATTCTAGCCTTGGGCCAAAAAAAACAATAAACTGCTCAATCTTCTTAATAAAAGATGACGACAGTTTCATGAAACATATAAAAACTACTTCTAAAGCATTAATTTTGAAGATTTTTTAAATGACAGAATTAAAATTCGAGTACTTAAATAGAGCGTTATGGACCAATTGTTGTCATATCCTGATAATATGTATTACTAGAATAACCATGCATGAACATGTTACGTAAGATATGCATGTAGCTACTACAAATAAAGAATTGAGTATTGAGTATACAGGAATTTTAGTTGTCCATGAGAAAAACATACAACCGATGGGGAAAAAAGGTTCTTGAGTGGCGACCGCGAACCGGAAGACGCAGCGTAGGAAGGCCTCCCACTAGGTGGACCAACGATATTGTAAAAGTCGCGGGCAACCGGTGGATGCAAATGGCAGGTTGTCGTACAGTGTGGCAGTCTAAGGGGGAGACCTTTGTTCAGCAGTGGACGTCTCCGGGCTGACGATGATGAGAAAAATTTTGGTAAGTAACATTTATCACGCTCTGATCCATCTATATCTATGCTAAATAAAAAAATTGCTAAAGTCAACCGTGTACCTGTTACTGCATGATTTTACAAACAAAGAAATGATTTTACGTGCCGCTGCGGGGAGAAAGTAACCACTTTAGCCCCGCAGGCATGTACAAATATAAAAATGTCCCATCTCTGAAATTTGAGGTTCCCAGCTAGTTCCATCCATCCGTTATGTATACTTTAGGCAGCTAAAGGAGTCAACGTAAAGCCTTAATTTAAATATTGCATTTCTATTGCAGAATAGTAGAAGTATAGAAGCTGAAATATGGTTCAAGAAAGCGCTGACTTTGGCGCCTAATGATCCATCAGTTAGAGACCAATTTGGTATGTATTACTCAATATAAATAGGTCATCAGTCATCGTACTCGTATTTGTTATAATAATCATTGATACGCGTAATAATATTATAGTATAATCTAATATATTATACTATATTTTGTTGTGACATATTATACTCCTAGCAATCTAATTAAATAAATATTGACCTTGCTATTTCTGAGGAAAATTATGCATAACAAACTATTATGAAACTACCACGCATTGTGCTTTGCCGAGGTATACTAATACAAATTTCCTGCCTACGTTATCTCTCTTTACTCGAATAGACAGATCAATAAGAAGTAAGATCATGTTTTAGTGAGCAAATATAATGTATCTATTGTATGTATTGTATCCATACATGTTTATAATACCGGGTGTTAGTTTGAACACCGTTATCCTTCTAGGATATCATTGTACTCATCATTATGAACAACTTTTACTATGGGGCCAACCATGAAATCACGAAAAAAATACAGCTGTTCCATACATTTTGTCCAAGATCGATGAACCTTTATTTTTTAAGAACAGCTGTTTTTTTTTATTTCAGGTTTGGCCCCATAGTAAAATTTGTTCATAATGATGAGTACAATGATATTCTAGAAGGATAGCGGTGTTCAAACTAACACCCTGTATTATCTACGTCTATACATACATAGCCTTTACGTCTATTACAGACTATTTAAACAGTGTGTGAAGAGCGACACTTTAAAAAAATACAACTAATATTATAAGGAGGTAAAGTTTGTTAAGTTTGTATGTTTTTTAGTGTTGTTCTTGTGGTATGATAAGGGCAGATTCACTCCCATAGTATTACCTATGCGTAAGAAGAAAGCGAGCACAGTGAGTAAATTATCAACTGTAGCGATTGGCTTGTTAACGTCACGAGGCTGCCCGCCGGCTGCGCGCGTGACCCAGCACTACAGTTAAAATATCGATAGTTTTGTATACAAATAGAGTACAAATTAGCTTGCACTGAATATGATATTCGCCAAAGAACCCAAGTCACCGACATAGCTCGCAAGGTTTGCAAGTTGAAGTGGCAATGGGCAGGCCACATCGCTCTAATAACTGATAACTGATGGAGACTACGACCCGGAAGACGCAGCGTAGGTAGGCCTCCGAGGAGGTGGACCGACGACATTGTGAAAGTCGCGGGCAACCGGTGGATGCGAATGGCAGGTTATCGTACCATGTGGCGGTCTAAGGCGCAGACCACACGGAAATGGCGTCGCGCGCGGACATGGCACGGGCGGCTTAATTTCATACTAAACTCATTGAAATAAGGAATTACGTTGAACGGGCGCGTCCGCACCCGATGTACGCCCAATGAACGTCATTCGGTGTGTCTTAAACTTTGCCTTATTGCAATGTGTTTAAGTAGTATGAAATCTGAATGGAGCGAGAGCCATGCCCGCGCTCGATGCCATTTCGGTGTGGCCTGCCACTAAAGGATCATTCAGCAATGGACGTCTCCGGGCTGATGATGATGTATTTATTGTTGATATACTATGTTTTGACGCGTTTTCTTTATGAGTGAATCTTCTGTACGTAGTATCATTATATTTTCACCTCACAAGCTTGGAAAGATTTTGTTTATCATTCGAAATCTGAGTGCAAAGGTGCATTTTGTCCGCTAGCATGGAAAGAGTTTTTAAATTTCGAACCTTTCTATTAAATAACTTTCTATACCGCCAGTTCAATGAAAATGCATAAATAAGTAATACTTATTTCATGTCAGAGCGCCAACATATTTTTTTGAATAATCTCACTGGCCAGCAAGAAGACAGTATGAAAAAAATATATACAATAGCATTTTCCTCGCTGTAGTGAGGTGAAAAGTTGTGTGTTTCGCTCGGCAGCAAAGTTATTCTGCGTCTCGTAACTTCGAAACCCTCGATATGCTCAGGTTTCAATACAAGTACTCGCGCCAAAAACCTAATTTGCAGCCTTGCATAACAAATAACTATTTATGTGATATGACATAGGTATGTTCTTGCGGTCACAACGTCGGTTACGGGAATCAGCCGAGCAGCTAGTGGCAGCAGCTAAGCTGGCACCCAGCGACGGAGGGCGGGCGGCAGCCGCGGCGCGAGCCCTCCGTGACGCGCGCCGCTGCCGGTCCGCCGAACGCTGGTACGCGCGCGCTGTACAGTTAAATCCTAATGTAAGTTCAATTTGTGTCAAACCTATTTGTCAACCAAATTTAGTGACCTGACTGCATCAACCGTTAACGGCCTACGTTACAAATAAAGAAAATCGGTTGTACTTAATGGTGGCACTTCACAACGCCTATATATGCTTGTCGAATAAAAAGTGACGCTGCATACGTAAATACGGGAATTAGGGCTTACCGTAAATATTTATTTATTTTTGACTCCATGATTTAGTATTACTACATTTAAATAACACGGTTGAATGAAATTTTCTAGATAGATGAAAACATCGAAAAACATGGTTTTACACACCTTTTTTTTTGGAACCCTGTAGCATATTCGGCAGATTCGCACTCTATAAGTTAGGTAATTATATTGTCTAGTATCGCGCAATACAGAGTTGTGATTGATTTCGAGGTTTTGGTACAATCAGTTATTATAAAAAAAAAACTAAAGCGCATTAGCGCCGTCTCTTTTTAACTGCACGCGGTAGTGAATATTACTATCCTTTTCTCGGAGGAGCCTCTTTTCATCAATTATCCAGTGATTGGTCAACTCCTGCACGTCTCCTCTTCAGTGTTCACTGGAAACGCACCCTTTTCATATGGGCGGGTTTTCAGTTATAAGTACCTACTGAGTTCTGCGTAACACTGTATTATAGATGTATTACGACTTCCGGACTGAAGGAGTGTAATGTTTTCAGAGTTTCTGTATGTATATATGTATGTACCTGTGAGTTTCTTATTCCAACCTATTATCAGGGTGCATGTATGAATGTATGTAAGTTTCTTATTCCACCATAACTTCTAAATGCCTGAACAAATTCAGATGTCTGGTGTAGCGTCAGTATATAACATCATCTCGAGTGAGAAAAAAATATCAGGGAAGTCGAGTTTCCATATTTTTTATTAGATGTCTTGCTTATACTTACTGAGTATGAAGTACCAGATAAAACTGAGGCTCATCTTATTTAAAAATATAATTTGATTCGACGCAACACGTAAACAAAATACTATTAATCAACATGGCAATAGTAAACTTGATCATTTGGATTGTCTCCAGAAATTTGTAAGACTACAGGTATTCTAATATTTTATCTGTGAACGGTTTAGTGGACTCTTTAAATATTGTTTTGTTTATTAAAAGCATTTGCTCGAAAAAACCCAGCTAAAAATTAAATAAATACGTAGAGGTATATAAATAATCTTGCCTAATTATTGTAAAATGTTATACATATTAGAAAATAAACCTAAATGTTATGCGAATTCGAGTATTTTTAATGAATAAATAAGTCATGATATTACGTACGTCAAGTGAATAATTTTTATTCGAATAATGAGAAAGCACTTGACATGAATCACTTAGAATTCTCGAAACCACTTTTGCTAAACCTTTTAGACAAAGAATCTTTGTGGAAATTGTAATTTCAACTGAAAACAACTTGTCCTACCAATTTAACAATATAAACATAAGTCTTTCTACAAAATGTCCACAATATGCGGGCTTTAGGCTACAGTGAGTTTTTATTTATTTATGTGTGGCTTTACCTCTCAAGCGCGTATATTTCGATCACTGTGTTACTTGGGAAAGGCGAAATCTGTTATCTCTTCTAATCTCTCAAAATAAAATCGTACTTTTTGTTTGCAACCCCTTTGTTCCAATTTATTTATAAAGGTTTTATGTTTGCGTAGTTCTTTGTATATTTTACGCCGCCTGCAGAGTTCAATAATAAACTATTTGATGTGAAACCATGCTTGTAGTTTTGTGATGTATAGGTACTTGTGAATCTGTCTGTTTCTCTGTAAACTTGTGCCTCACGGTAATTTTATTCAAACCATATGGACTCTATTTCACTATTCAGATCATAAGGACTGGAAATAATTTTATTATACTCACACCCAAACTTAAGGATTGTTATGAATTATTTTTGGTTTTATCTAGCCTTTTTGTTTAGGAATACTTTTGTAATATGCGTGTCCAAAGTAGCATAATATATTTGATTAGATCACGTGTTGGATTACGAATAAATAATTCCTAACACACACACGGTAAGCTTTAATTACTTTTGAAAATAACAAAACTTATCTGAACCAATTAGTTTATCAAAGTACCAACCTTGGCAACCATGCGAGCAAATGCTTATAAGGAGTAAGACAAGTGTTCCGGAAAATCAGAAAAAACAATACAGCACACAAAAAAAATGTATGTGATGAAAATAATTACTTACTTATGTTTAGCATTTATACGAAATAATAATACTATGAGCATGCCACGACTCACCCTCTACAGATTTTTATAGGCCTACTCAATTTTATTTATATTATTTTATTTTATTTGGGAAACATACAGTGATAATAACTTAAGTAAACTTACAAAAATTTGGATAACTATACACCATTTACACGTTTCCGCGTATAAAAGCCTATATCACTCGTTAATATGGTTAGTTAAGGATTTTGATTAACATTGAAAATTATAAAAAATATAAAATTAAATAATTAGATATTACACAATTTAAAGAGAGAAAAACAGATGATTACAATAATTTGGTAATAATTCTAGAGCTTGTGATATTGTTTCTGTCCCCATCGTCGTTATGTTATATGTTATGAGACTTGAAAGGCCACAAAAATAATATCACAGCTTCTGAAATAGTATATTTTAATAACAATAAGTAACACCCGCCCTTGTTATCATTTCAAGCGTGTATATCGCTATCTATAGATAGCGCTCAAGTTCCATTTAGTAATTACTGCGCCGACTTGGCTCGAGGCTCAAAGGCGCTCAATAACTATCTAGTTTTGGTTGCAGGATGCAGAATATCACTCCAATCTGGGTGCGATCTTGCACCTCAACGGAAAATATGCTGCAGCTGCCTCATCGTACCGAAGAGCTTTACAGCTTCAGCCTGATGACGAAATCACAATCACCAACCTCAAGAGAGTCAGGTCGCTTATGAGTCAAAACAGAAAATAACATTAGGGGAAACTCAGTAGGATGTCAATTGCCAAAGGTATTGTTATAAACAAATTATATTTGAAACTGCATACGACTGAAAGTTTCATTTAGGTAAATAATTTTAAATTAGTTATTATAGATAGTGATAACGATTCGAAGTAGCAACGAAAATGGTGAAAAAATTACTACATTTGTTTTGTACAAATAAAACGAATAAATCGTAAACTTTTTTTTAATAATAAAAAAATATTTTATTCTAATTATTGTCTACCTACTTGTATGTAAAAACGGAGACACAAATACATAATACTTTATTTGTTAGGCCGTTCATAGGAATACAACAAAAAGTTTCAGAAATGAATAAAAAAATTGTCTTAGCTCCAATATGTAAATACAATTTTATCACTACAATATGTATAAGAAACTACTTACATTTTTATACTCGCAGTCATTAGCAGCAGTCGCAAAGGTAATGCATAATTAATTCAAGGGAAAACTTCTCTAGTTATTGTTTGTCTTCCATAATTATTCGTGAACTGTTCCTTCATTGTTATAAGTACGTACTAATTTGTATATACTTATATAAATTCTACTTATTTCGCTGTGCGCAGATTTAATCAATAAAATGTTATTATTACTAGCGATTAATTACTATCATTAGAAACTTAAGATGAAATAGATTGGAGGTTGAGATTTTGTTATAGTCTGATCAAAATGACACAAAATTGTTGATTTTGTCTGAACTGTGATTATATATCAGTGGTTTTAGTAAAAAGTTATTTATATATATTATCTATTTACATATTTTTCTTCAGTTTGTTGTAAAATCTAAACATATCTATTTTATGTATGTAAATAAAAAATATCACGCATTATTGTTGTGAAACTTGAGAAATAAAAATTGTATATAAAAATAATTAAATGCTGTTTGTTTTATATTTCTTCATTTTGTCTATAGTTTCTCACATCTGTGACAATAAAATGTAAATGACGCTATGTAGATAAAATAGAATTGCCAAAAGAATTGTTTTTAATTTATGTATGCATTCTATATATAAAAGAAATATATGTTCATTTTACGGGGCCAGTAATAAACTTCGCTTTGAGTTATATATATACATCATATTTTAAACGAATTGGCAATACCCCATATTATGCCCTTAATGTGAAATAGAGATTGCAGGATTATTGGCTTGGGTGTACAAAGCCGAAAGCAGAACATTTCATCTCATTTTGTCAATAAATAAATTGTAAATTGTAAGAAATTGTAATTGTTGTATTCTGCCTGAAATAAATAAACGATTATTATTATTATTATTATAACCTTTACTATGGGGCCAACCTTGAAATCGCGAAAAAAAGGCTGCGTTTTGAAACATTTTATCTTAGAGCTAATGAGTTTTTTTCTATAGAACAGCTGTTACATTTACGCGATTTCAGGATTGGCCCCTTTGTAAAAGTGGTTTACAATGAAGAGTACAAAAAGGGGAGGTTCTTTTGGTTTTGTATACCCTAAGTCTTATAGCCTAAATCAAACATACAAAAAATTTTACTTATTAGAGTTGAAAACAGCTACATAAATTTCATTTATAAAACAAAATGTTGCACAGCATTATCAAAAAATATCTAAGTACTGTAAAAAGATACAATAGAATTTGAATCAGTTTAATAGAAATAATTCAATTTTTGTAAATGGGGAAATTCGTTTCGTTTTTCCCGTTCGATTAGAAAAACGTATGACATGTTATATAGGTGTAGCAGTTAGGCAATACCTAAAGGACTTTTATTTGTTTTAAGACACTACTACTAAAAGTTGTTCACTTTGATGAGTAGGTAAATCAACTACACTCTTGTATTGCTAGATTCTTATGTAAAAGTTGTAGTTTTACAGTAATACGAATAAAGTTATGCTTTGCCTATCTCGTTCCCGAAACACGAAAATTGCCGAAGCATTGTCGAAGAGCATAATGTTAATCGTAGTACTGTATATCAAGTCTTGAAAGTTTGAAAGACACATAAAACTAAAAACATACTTTTTAATTGTTAATTTGGATCAATATTCAAATACTAAACTTTGTATTATAATAAAAAGTACAGTGTAACGACTGCATGATGTATTCATTGAGCGAAGCTCTCTAGGTGTATATTTTTATCAAATTTCAACAACTAGGTATTAAGTACTTAAATATAACATTTTCTACTGAATTGTATAAAATATCTGCGTTGCAATTTGTCATAAATACATACATTTAGCCTACTATAAGAGTAGGGTATTTTGTAATTAAATCATGGAATTGTAATCATTTATTGTTTATGATGATTATAACATACTTAGGTAGATAACGAATAGGTATGTATATTCAGACGTTATGCAAGTTAACCTGCAAAATCCCAAAGTGATATTATACGTTGATAATTTTGTAAATAAAAGCTTCGATATTTTATCTATTTTCTTTATTATTTTATTCACCTGTAGAAACTAGCTGTCAACATAAAGAGCAATAAACGCAATGACAGATAGTTTTGGCGGGAACACGAAAAAATTATGTCGTTGCATACTATTATTTTCATAAAAAATTTATTTTTTTCGCGAATTAATGATTAAAAATGGTGGTGTTTTATTCATTGAGTGTTGATTTACATGCACGAGTGAAGCAAGTGATATAATGTGGTGAAACATGTCTTTTCGTGTTGTTTTCAAAACTCCGTAGAAGCTCATAGTAAAGTCGACACAACCTTACTAGGGCATGACTTGGACTCGACTATGACTAATTTCGTGTGACCAACTGTGATTTCATGACATATTTGATTTGATTATACTATTAAAACTTGCAACACTTGCAACTCATAAACCTGACACTGACAGAATGCACAACGTGCGATGCCAATAACTAAGAAAAAAGAAACGCAATGACAATAAGTATCTCACATCGGCGAGTTTTCGTCGATTATAGTCTTGCGTTTGACTCCATCTCGTTTGATGTTAAACGAAGCTAACAGTCTAAGGATAGAGCACGCTTGCTTATAAGACACAGATTCACTATTTTTTTTTGAAATCATTGGCATTCCAACTTACATACACTAAAAATAGAATTAACTCTGTTCGGTCTGTCTGTATTTGTTACTGTTTCACAGATAAACTGCCCCATGCAACCTGATCAAAGATAATATAATACTATACTAACTGTGATGAAATTTGGTAGAAATTTAGAGCAAATCACGATAATTGATTTAGCTATAGAAATCTTTCTTGGGATTTGTGCAATGAACTGTGCTGGGCAATGGAGAGAGCTATGCTCGGAGTTTCTTTGCGCGATAAAATCCGATTTTAGTAGTGGTAGGACTCTACTGCAGAGTCCGCCTGGGGAAGTACCACACCTTTGCCAGTTATCCATCGCCAAGCAGTAGTGTGTTCCGGTTTAAAGAGGGCAACGTTACCAGAGAAATTACTGGGTATGAATAGATTTAACATCTAATATATCAGGGTGACAAGCGCAGTGCAGTGCAGCGCAGGATTGTGTTCACATCAACAGCCGGAAGACGTCCACTGCTGGACGAAAGCCTCTCTCTTAAACTCTCTCTTACACTCTCGGGAGGTGTTGCCATAATCCCCAAGCTTGGCAGGCGGCTTGGGGATTGTGTTCGCAAGTTCACAATTCTGACACTGCTACTGTTAGTGTCAGGCGTGACGCTTCCAACAAACGAACGTCTAGCTCGTCTCGTCACTTGATAGAATAAAAAAATATATAACGAGGATATTCGCCAATAAGAACCAAAGTCACATATATAGATCTCATGATTCGCAAGTTGAAGTGGCAATGGGCAGGCCACACCGCTCGGAGAACTGATAACCGATAGGAAAGTAAGCTTCTAAAGTGGCGACCTCGAACCGGAAGACGCAGCGTAGGTTGGCCTGCCACTAGATGGACAGACGACATTATGAAAGTCGCAGCAAACCGGTAGATGCAAACGGCTGGTTGTCGTATGGTGTAGCGATCCAATGGAGAGGCTTACGTTCAGCAGGGGACATCTTCTGGCTTATGATGAAAGGTAAGTCCACTGCTGCGATGAACTTGGGCAAGGGTTATCTTGCACTAAGACAAGAGTGTGTTGTATTGGTAAACAAAGTATTCACTTAGTATGGCTGGCCACACATTACGAAGCCATTTCCTTAAATACTCATAGGTATATACTCGTACCTGGTATGTCCTTAAACTGCAACCAGACCAACCGGAGGACGTGCAGCAGCGTCCTTTTGGTTAACGGTGGTGACCATTCTGCGATCCCCAAGCCGCCTGCCAAGCGTGGGGATTATGGCAACACCCCTCTATAAAGGGGGAGGCCTTAGACCAGCAGTGGACGTTTTATGGCTGACGACGATATACTCGTAAAATCATCATGACGAACGAAGTTAATTTAATCGCGACATTTCCACGGGTGGATCTTCCGTATAATTAGTAAGTACTTATTCTTTGTAAACATTAAACATTACTTACGAAGTGTACTTGCCATAAATATATCAACAGCCGTCCATTTACAACCGCTATAAAGTACACTATTAGAATGCTCCTTTAATTCGCAAAGACAGCTCACATCGCAAGGGCCGATATATTATTCCCGCTATAAACTTTATAACAGAATTATAAAGGCATAAAATCTTTACGACGGCGTATAATATCCCATCTTAATTATGGTCACAGAGTGTATAAAATTAAATAATGTGAGTCTATGGGCCGAAGGTAAGTAGTTAAGTTTATAGCCCCCAAGGGTCCCGGAACAGTGCATCGCAATTAATCTCTATGTAAACTAACAGGTAGAGCTGTGCACAGAAGCCAAACTTTGGTGCTTTACCTTTATATGTAGAGGATAAACAGTTAAGTATAAAATATGTTAAAGCTCTCAAGATAAATCTGCACGCTTCTGTAAATCTACGCAGTACGAACTACATGCTTATTTTATTCCTTTCATTAACATTGGCAAGGAAAGCTTAAAGTTTTAGCGGAATAAGAGATCTAAATCAGCCATTCAAATTCTGGGCATAGGCCAAGGAAGGATGATTGAGCGATACTCCATCACGCTGGCCCCGTACCTAGGCGGAAATTAAAACCGGTTTAACCCGGTGTGAATAAAGACCAGCTATGATGATGATGATGATGATAATACTAGTAGAGATCACGCGCAGTACTAGCTTGGAAAATGGTTCCAAGAACGAAAAATTTTCGTTGGTAGTCGTTGGACTACTTGGTCTTCTTAGCCGTGAGTAAAATAATTAACATTGGCATTATTTGGTTGTACCTAAGAATTGTATGTGTAGCTGATGAGTAAGTCACCAACCCGATGGTAATCGTCATTGTTTGCCAATGACGGTCTAGTTTCAGGTGTTTGTAAATACAGTGCATCTAGAACGTGAATCGAAATCCTTTTGTTTATGCATTTTGCTTAAGTTTTAAAGATATAATGCTTTAGTTGGTTTTAGTATAAGCATTTCCACGATTTACGGCAATGATTCCCTTCATCGCCTATTTATATTCTAGAATAAAAGTCAGCCGTAAACGTAAAATAAACAAAGGAAAAGTTAGGTGTAGCCTCACCAGTCCATTTCTAAGCAAAAGCCAGGAGTTGGAAAGGAAAAAGTTATATTTTATTGGGTTTGTAATGCTGAGTTTTTATGAGTCGCGATAATGTGAAATACGATTACATTTCTTGCGAACTAGTAAAGTCCTACACGTCGTGTCAGTTAAGCACACAGTAGCACTGGCAGTAGGAACACTAGAAAATGTTGCGTGGGTTATTTATAAGTTCGAATGAATTTAGTTCCTACTGTGTATGTAGTGCTCTTTGTAAATTGAAGTTGTATTTATGTGTTTTTATTTACCTTTGATTATATACCCAGGAGAGCTAGATCCTTCAAAGTAATTACATATTGACAACGAAATCAGTGACGCCAGTACCACGATCTGTCAATGGCTATATGGCAACACGTTGCCTAGAAATAAGTCCGCCGCAGTTAACAACGTACAGTAAATAATGAACAGTAAGCACTATTAGTAATCATTAATAATACATAGGTAATTAACCGAATACAGGTCGAGGAGTGAATATGTCTCGTTTGCTTTATTATGCCGAAATGCACTCGCTTTCACAGCTTAGAAAATGCAGAAGGGACGCTGTCGCTAGACAAACCCGACTTTCAATGACTCGGTTTATTTCGCTGTGACGGGACGACGCACTGCTATTTTTTGTGAAGCCCTTGGAAACACGCGCCTGTGAGGAAAAAGCGCGTCAAATAACTTGGAAAAAGGCACTTAGCTGGCACCCTTGCGCTTGCCTTGCGTCGGGCGGGACGCATCTCTTCTTCTCGGTCGTTTAACTCGAAGACATTACTTTTCAGGCTTTGCTCTTTTGACACACAAACTGCGTTTACTGTTAAACTTATTTTTTTGTTACTGAATGAGACCATTTTGGTACCAAAATTGCTGCGATGACTTAGAAGTTTGTTGCATAATAAAGCGACATACAATGTATTTAAATTTCAATAATGATGACATAAAAACCAAAGAATAAAAACCTTAAAAACAACTTACAAAACCATCGTTAGCAATCAGTAGTTCGTAGTATTTTTACCACGAAAAATAACGTGGTTTTGACACATTTTATTGTTTAATTTATAGGGGATTGTCGACTATTAATCGTAAAAAATAAACGTAAGAAAAACCCGTACAAATAAATAAATACAATAATTAATGTTGCAATATTAAAATTACACAATAAAACAAATAAAATAACTTATGTTTGTTGTTTATGTTTATGTACTTGTGTTATTTTATTTTAACAGAAGTATTTCTTTCATTGTAAACGCAGCTAGACTTATTTACTCCTCTGCTTAAAGATCCCAGCCATCAAAATAGCAATTAATCACAGCTCAGACTTTTCTTATTTTATTTAAGCTTTTTTCATTTTGAATACTTACATTTCAATTTGCTGAAAAGTAATTTTCACGGTGCATTTGCTTTAATCCCTAGTATGATTAAAATTCTTGATATTCAAATGCGTATCACTCAAAAGCTCTTGGCCAAAAATTACATACATTACATTACACATAATACATTACGCATTTTTTGCATTAGCTACGTGTAACAGTATATAACCAACCAGCCTACAGCAGTGGAATGCGCTGCCCGAGTGAGTGTATCCCGATAATAATAATCTGGGTGTCTTCAAGTTGCAAGTGAATGGATTTCTTTTAGGAAAGTGTGCTCCATCGCATAATGTATCGTCGCTTAAAATTAGGCGAGATGGCAGTTAAACGTAGGCCAATAAAAAAAGAAAAATAAAAAAAGGTAAAAAAATAAAATGATGTTGATGTCACAAATAATATAATTTGTCACTGTTCGGAATTTCATTAGAGCCAAAATAGAGCATATCGAGAGTTCATTTCACAACAGAATCACGGTAAATATCTAGTAAATAATCATAGAGTAGAATACATTTGTCATGACAAAGAATCTTTATTTTTATTTAATTACTCTGCCGTAACTGTCTCAATGCAGGGCAAAGGCCTCCTTTCCCTATAAAATAGAACAGTACTTATAGTTAATTTGAGGTAGGTACCTAGTTATTTTGAAACAAAATTAAACAGTACTTACCCCAAACTGAGTTTAAAAGTTTTTAGCTAGCCAGCAGCGCGAGTTGCTAAATTTGATGTGTCGGTATAGCAGATTCACTTAGACGAATTTGACAATATACCGAATTATAACGATTTAAATCTCAAATATACGATTTAAATGTCAAATAGAACGATCGTCAAGAACGGTACTCGCGCTGCTGTTTTGTTTCACTACTAGGAAAAGGTCTACCCCGATTTTGTACTTTTGTCTCCTGCGTAATCCTGGGCCAGTATTAAATCAAAGTATAAAAAGTTTCACAGATTTGGGCCTATGGGTATAGCATCTAGAACCACCGGAGGACGGGCAGCAGCGCCTTTTCGGTTTACGGTGGTGAGCATTCTGCGATCCCCAAACCACCTACCAAGGGTGGGGATTATGGCAACTCCACTATATTAAGAAGGAGGCTTTTGTCCAGCAGTGGACGTCATCTGGCTAACGATGATGATGAAAAAAGTTTAGAATGGAATATGTCTAAGATCACGTATAATTTTTCATGAATTGGCTAACTTTACTGCCTTAAAATCAGTTTCGCAAGAGCGATGATTTGTGGAACGCGGCGCGGCAATTAGCACAATTCGAGTGGCGATGAAAGATCGCGTGCGCCCGACTAGATAGCAGTTTGGAGTAATTACGATTGTTGTGAGCGCCGACAATCACTTAGAAGCGTCTTATCTAAGGCCTACTTAACGCGCGGACTGGGCTATTAAGTCATAAATCGTGGGCCAGTCACGCGAGCCCCTGACGATTCGACTGTAAGCGAGTTATCTACACCTTGGCATCTAATTAACGAAATCTCCCTTTTTCTTTTTCGTTTTAATTGGATTCTTAAATTATTCGGATTGACTGCAAAGTGAGCCCTTCTCGGTCAGGCTACAACTTTGTTGTTAATTTGGATGGTAATTTTTTTTATTAAATTTTTCTTTTAATTGCTAATCTCCAACGTTTGGATATATAACTACGTTGGTTTTATAAAGTGAGAAAAAATGAGACGAATAAGGCGTTTTTCGAGAGTTTTGGCGGGAACGCGAAAAAAACATACCGCTGTGCATTGTATTATTATCCAAAGCTTGTGTTTTTTCGAGTGTTAATGCATAAAAATGGTGGCGTTTTATTAATTAAGTGCTAATTTATGCGCAAGAGTGTGGACAAATGATATAATGTAGTGAAACGTGCCTTTCGTGTTGTTTCCAAAACTCCAAAGAAGCTTGTAGAAAAGATGCCACAACTTTACTAGGGCATGACTGGACTTAACTGTGACTAACTAAGTGTGACTTTGACTGTAGCTAACTTGATTTGACTTGAAATTCTTCAAAACCTTGGTATATAAAAATACTTGACACTGGCAAATAAACAAAATGCGACGCCATAATCCTCCTATCAGAAGAAAGGTGTTTTTCAAATTTTTTTTTTTATTAAATGGTAAGAGATAACGCCTGGTTGCCTGCCCATGCGATAACCAGAATTTTAAAATCAACGTCCAGAAAGGGGGGGGGGGGCATAAATGTTCCGAGGTCAAGATTTCAATGGGTAACAGTGTCAAAATGTACAAATCGCTAGAAAAAAAAAATAAGAAAAAAAAAGAAAGTAAAATAAATAATGATTGCATAAAGTTGCTTGGCGGAAGATATCAGTTACTACGATGCTGCCAACCTAGACTAATTTCTGCAAAGGAAAATTGTGTATGTTGATTATAATTATACCATATGATATAAACATAATGCTCAGAAGCGTCGATAGACACCACATTTGTCAAAATATTTATTTTAATCAATTTACACAAAAATAAATAATAACTTCCTTCTTCTACGCTTTAGCGAAACCATGGAACACAGTGATTTAGAGATATAGATTACGGGACAAGAATTGACATAGACAATTATTTTCCCGATTTTTTTTTATTGTTACTGTGGAATTAGCAGCCGAAGCCAAGGGTATGATATAGTACATACATAGACTGCTAAAACTGTATAACCCTCTTTTTGAGTAATCGTGTAAAAGAAAAAAAAAACTTGTCCAATATTTGAATACAATAATTATCTTATTCATAATCAAACTCAACGAGCGGCCATTGTCCAAAGTTGGGCTATTAGAATAACCGTAACAATGGAAGTTACCGGGTTGAACTGCGGCCAATATCGTTAATAAATAATGATAGGAATAGAAAACCTTTTGCCCTGATTAAATATTCAAACAATACAATTGTAACAATCTGGGTATTAAAACAGAAGTAATGAACGGACGAATTTTTGGGCCACCATTTTATTTCTATTTTGTTTACTTAGATAACAAGTTTTACATATCGTATAACAAAGTGTATTTTCTAAAAAAATAATTTTGAGAATACCAGTTGCATATTGAGTAACAAAACTGTAGTATAAGCAATACTATATATATTATTAGGTCTTTACCTATGAAATGGCCGTTTTGTATGGAATAAGTGAAAGTACTTATTTTTTTAAACTTTTTTATTTCTGTTATTCAAAGTAATCACCCATGCAATTGACGCATCTTTGCCAACGAATTGGCAGTTTATTGAAGCCCTTCTTGTAAAAATTAGCTGGACGGGGAGGCAACAAACTCTTCAAAGGCATTTGTACTGCCTCTTGGGAAATGAATTTTTTACCCACTAAAAAGTTGTCTAAATTTTGGAAAAAGTAATATTCGGTAGGTGCAAGGTCTGGTGAGTATGGTGGATGAGGGAGAGCTTCCAACCCCAGCTCTAGCAGTTTGGAGGCTGTCTGTAGCAGCAGCGCGAGGCAGGTCTGGACGCGTACGTTGCACTGGCGATCGTTAAGTTCGTGGGGCACCGCCATCTATCAAGTTTTTTTACCTTGCCTATTTGTCGCAAATGGATCAAAATTGTTTTGATGCTAACATCAAAAGCTGCTGCTAGCTCAGCTGTAGATTGAGTTTCGTCAGCTTCCACAATCGCCTTTAATTCATCATTGTTGACCAAAGTCTCCGGACGACCACGAGCTTCATTTAACAAGTCAAAATTTCCAGAACGGAACCGGGAAAACCAATAACGGGTTGTGCGTTCGTTTGAACAGTTCTCTCCGTAAACGTTTTTGATGTTACGTGCTGTTTATGTCGCGTTGGTGCCACGACGGAACTCATATTACATAATTACACGAATTTTCAAAGTATCCATTATGACGAAAAATGTTCAAATGTAATGAAAATACAACGCTAATCAATAAACAAAAGACTGAGTTTGTAAAAAGAATGTCATGTTTTTAAGACAAAATTAATTTGATATCAGAATACAAAGCCATTCCAAACTTTTTTTCTATTTGAAATGACCAGTACTGAAGAACGGCAATTTCATAGGTAAAGACCTATTATTAATATAGAACACGAGTTTAGATTAAAGGTAAAACAAATCAAGGAATTTACAACAACCTATGTTTTTAAAGCTTAAACAGGAAGAAAAATATTATGACCTCCAGCAGGACTCGAACCTGCATACGTGCAGTCTCTATGGGTTTTCGTCCCAACTGCTTTGCCAATTAAGCTACAGAAGTCTCTGCCTTAGATGCCAAATTTCTCAACCTGTTATAAGCTACCAACTAAAGCGTTGGCAACAACCTATCGGGTATTCTGCACAGCCATCAATCCAGCTCACATACCTAATCTAATCATGGACGCATTTGCTGCATTTCTATCCATAGTAAATGCAGGGGAGCGTTGGGTAGAGCAAGCAACGCACTGTCATCTGTCAAACTGACTGTCCCATTGTTAAATGGATAGCCAGTGTCCAGTGTCCGTTGACTGAGCCGATCTACCCTTTGGGACGCGCTAAATCGGCTCTGGCGGCGATACATTGTAATTCAGAGATTACTCACCTCTGACAAAATTAAATTGAGGACTGGATGTCGAAATCAGTTTTGATATTATTTTAAGAAAATGATTACTTTATACTCCTTATATACCTTAAACATTTAATAATTTATTGTTATCAGTTAGTGTAATGAGTGGAACTCGTCAAAACAAATTATATAGCATAAGTTTGCGAGTTTACTAGTAAGAACTACTAACTAGGTTGCCTTTAATAATTTATAATAATAATAATAAATATATATAAGTTCAGAAAAATCCACGATTATTTTAAAACTATCAACTTAATTGGTTAAATTATCAATAAGAATAGGAATATCGTCAACAACAAACTATGAATAAAAATAGCTAGGAAAAAAATATAGTTTTTTTTTACAGTTACGCTACGGCTTCCTAAGTGTCTTGAGCTAGGATACGCCCGTTGTTACTATCTGCCACTACTCAGGTAGGTGTTGTCGTTGCCGCGCACCTACCGCACGGGAGACTACTCGCTTACGTAAAATGGCTGCGAGAAGCCGTCTGAATGAGCTTCCGCGAACACACCCTCCCTGCCGAAGCGCATCAGCCCCAACTACATCCTAAAAGCATAATTACATTGATCGCATCTTATAAGAATCTATTATACTGATAAAGACGCCATTTGTTAAACACCCGTGCTTAATTCTTTGCGTGATTTTTTTGGTGTGAGCAACAAATATCTATCAATCTATCTATACCACTTCCAGCTCTGGAATAACAGTTTCAACAAGCCAATTGTTGTAAAAACATCTGGATTACACATACTTGTTATATTCATTTGAAATCAATACGACAAAAAATAATAGTAGCTTAAAATTTACTGTTTGTTTATTTAGTTAATTACAAATGAAGTTTACTAAAGCATGTTAATAGGCGAGAAAAAAACACGTGTATTTAATCATATAATATTACACGATAGGATTAATAAATAGGGATTATTGCATTTATTAATTAGATTGGGTACCCAAGATTTCACAGGTGATTGTATGATAGTTATTTAAGTAAATTTACCAAATTTTCTTTTAAAAGGCTTAATAATTTCTTGAGTAAGTTACCTTATCAACAACCAAGTTTTGTGCAAACTTGGTATCGGTTTCCAACGGAGCCCGTCGTGAAATAGTAGAAAAGCTTTGACCAGTTTTCTCTTCAGAGCCCTAAACTTGAGGGAAAGATTGATTAAAGATTCGACTTGGTCCATCCCTTTTCAAAAAGGACTTTCGAGAAAATACTCCAAATATTAGAATAAACCTAAAACTTTGCCCTCTTAGCGTGTAATGGAAAAACTGCGGTAGAACAGTGGCACGTGTTGTTTACTATATCAAAGTTTTATAATATGCTTTTGATCCTAGTTTGAGAAATGTTTTGGCAGCCCAAGTTCAACATTACTTTGAATAAAAACGTTTGACTTTGAAACTGACTTGTGACTACTATTTATACAAGGTGTAAGGGAACCATTCTTGAAAACCAAGACAGGTGATAGTACTAGTTATAGCTAATGTGATACCATGCACAAAAATTGCTGACGCATAGCTCAAAGATTTAAGTTGATTTGTTATCTTCTAGCCTCAGATGATAGCTTTTTTGTCTAGATAGATAGATAAACTCTCTATTGCTAATATATGGGTTTTCTAGGGTTTTGTAACTATCGTGATTATTAAAAACATGGTCTAAAGATCAGATATGTACAGTTTCCGTATTCACCATTTATTATATATACCATGCCAGAAAATAAACCTAGATAATGGTCTTTATTTAAACAGGCTTAACTCATTAATCGA
The DNA here is from genome assembly GCA_905404285.2 of Erannis defoliaria. Lineage (NCBI taxonomy): Eukaryota > Metazoa > Arthropoda > Insecta > Lepidoptera > Geometridae > Erannis > Erannis defoliaria. Next base: position 9,315,042 of record FR990073.1, on the reverse strand, counting down.
CTTCAAAAAAGGAGGAGATTTGTTTTTCGTTATTAACTTATTTGTTTCGTGATAACTCCGTCATTTATAGACCGATTTGGATAATTACTTTTCTTATTATAGAGTTTATAATTTCCCATCGAAAATCTAGTCCCAGAATGAGAGTAGTCCCCAAGATTAGTTAGACCCATATAAATTTCATAAAAATCGGTACTGTAGTTTATTTTTAAACTCGTAAGAACTGGAAAAAATATGCCATCCGTGTAGTCGAAATTGAAGTCGTTTTTTTATAAGTACTTGTTTTTATAGTTAGTTCTTTCTGCCACTTCTGTTCATAGTTACTCTACTCGTACTCAAGTAGACGGGCGCGAAGAATCGCGTGTGTCTAGGCGTGGCTGGCTACCCTACTACCACTTGCTATACAATCGCAAGATTGATAAAACAAGCGGTTAACCCTCAGATGGATTGCCGTATTTTAACAAAGCATTTAGATCGAAATCATCGAACATAACTTCATTTCAAATAGGGTCGTTAACACCATTTACTTATACGACGACGTTTCAAAATATTCGTTGATTATGGTTGCCAATCTGTTGTCCCAAACTTTAAGATTAGATAAGACTAGATTAGAGAGAAAAAAAATGGAGACTTTTAGACAATAGGCTAGATGACTGATATTTAAATCGTTGAAACCAATAGTTTTGATGAAGAATTTAAGTAAATATAGTATGGGAATTGAAAACATTATTTAAATCGGCTAATAATGTTCTGATATAAGAGCGTTTAAAGATTTTGCTAGAGACAACTCTGTCCCTTTCCCACAAAACAAAAAATGACGTCACGCCTTACTTGTCAGAAAATAATTTATATGGCGTCCTGACAAGTGACGTCACGATTTGCTGTTTCGCCTCTCTGTCTAGCATGATATTAAAATGCTTATAAGTTGATTATTTTTGATCAGATTATAATTTTCTTTTCATTAATCAGCTATATTTATGGGCCACATTTGAATAGGACAATAAAAAAAAACCAGTCATCTAGCCTATTAGGAGAGTATCATAGAATACAGGATATTAGAGTTCGAATTTGTTTCTACTATCGTTTTAATGGTTTATGTTTAATATTATCTATTTACCTATTTTCATTTTCTAACGCTTTAATTTCTAAGCTAATAATATCTAATATTATAAGCTAATAATAAGGTCTCTACGGATTGGGTGCCCCTGCACAGTCGACCCCGAGGTCGCCCTCCGACACGATGGCGCGACGAACTCGGGAAGTTTAAAAAAGATTGGACGGCGCTGGCACAAGATCGAGACAGCTGGAAGAAATTGGGGGAGACCTTTGCCCAGCAGTGGGACAACACAGGTTAAACAAAAAAAAACAAAACTAATATTATATAATAGCTAATATTATCTACTTACCTATTTTCATTTTCTAACGCTTTAATTTCTAAGCTAATAATATCTAATATTATATAATATTATAAGCTAAATTATTAGCTATTTTATTATTATTATTAATCGAATATTATATAATAGCTAATATTATCTACTTACCTGTTTTCATTTTCTAACGCTTTAATTTCTAAGCTAATATTATCACCTACAACTATTCCAGGATATTTACAGCTAAAATTAGGTATATCAGCATTGCATCAGTAACCAAAAACAGTATAAATGATCGCCGTAGCCAAAACCATACATATACCATAACCACACATAACCATATATATTTCGCATCATAATCATCACATTCAGGAGTTTTCATCATCATCATCATTATCAGCCAGAAGACGTACTTTGCTGAACAAAGGCCTCCCCCATGAACCGCCACGATGTACGACAACCAGCCCTTCGCATGCCACTGGTTGCCCGCGACTTTGTCACATTGTCCATTTTATGACAATGTCTTCGGTCCACCTTAGTAGAGGCCTACCTACACGCTGTGTCTTACGGTTCGTGGTGGCCACTCCAGAACCTTCCTTCTCCGTCGGTTACCAGTTCTTCGAGCGACGTGTCTTGCCCATTGCCACTTCAACTTGCAAACACTGAGAGCTATTGTGGTGTCTTTGGTTTGATTGGATATTATATCGGCGAATATCATCGTTCCGGATTTTACCGCGCAAAGAAACTATTACTGATTTATCCATATTACGCTTTAAAAAAAAAAATACAACCGACTTCAACTTCGAATGCCTGGATGACATCTTCATATTTTCTAGTAATTCAATCAAAATCAGTTCATAATTGGCGGAGTAATCGCGTCATATAAAAACATACAGTTGATTGAGAACCTTCTTTTTTGAAGTCGGTTGAAAATGAAACTTATCATTGTCCCATTCTTGAAGAACAGAGCGCTGAGAGAGCGCCGGCGCAGCACGACACTCTACCCGCCCCCACCCCCTCGCCCGCAAAGCAACCGCTGTCATCACGCGCGCGACGCGCAGCGGCCCGCAGTGCTAAGCAGGACGCAGGAAGCAGCAGTATCCGATTTAATTAAACGTGAGTATTCCCGTATAAATAAAACAAAAATGTGTCAAAACCACGTCAGTTTTCATAATAAAACTGTAAACCCTTATTATTATTATTTGTTGTGAGTTGCGTGGGTGCTACTGTTTCCCAGATCATATTATAGTTTGAGTACAGGTAGAAATTACGGTCCCTAATTAAACTTTCGGGTATAAACTGAAACACAACCAAATTGCCTAAATATCTGTTTTAATATTTTCCACTACAAACTAGATAGCCTTGTTATGGCTCTAAAACTCTAGAAGTGGTTTTATTATTGTTTTATAATTAAGTTAGCTCTACGAGTATTGTAACTCTGGATACGAAACAAAATTATTTTGTAATCTCAATAAATAAATAAATAAGTAATACGTAATGTAGGAAACTAGAGACTCAGATACAAGGTATCAGTTGTATGTTTATGGGGTTCGATTAGGGTCGACAAGCCTTCACCCCCTGTCGCGACCTATGATGGATGGATCTAACGGCAGATTTCGGATAGTTTTCTTTGAATATTATGTTTTTGCTAAGTTAAGAGGACACTTAAATCTATGGAAGTGCTTTTGGTTGCAAAGTTAATGTAGCCATAGATTAAGCCACTTAATCTATAATATAGCTAAAAATAATCTACATATAAAAAATATTAGGTACATCCAAACGTAAAAACATAAAACGTTTAGATAAGAAGAGATTGCCGGTAGAGCTGCTGCCAATAGTATTAAAAAAAACATATTATTTATAATTCAAAATTTATTTATTATTATTTATCATTCATCAATCAAAATTTTGTATGGTCAAATTTTTATTTTTTTATTTAACATATTTTTTTAATAATCAAAGTAGCTGTGCCCCTCGTTTAACACCCGTGATGATGAAAAACGGTGACGATGATGATAAAAAGTAGCCTATATGTTATTCAGGGAAATAAGCTCCATTCCAAATTTTAATCATAATCCATTCAGCCGTTATAGCGTGAAGAGGTAACAAACATACAAACACACATAAAAAACTCAAACTTTCGCATTTGTAATATTAGTGTCATGCCTGTGGTCTACAGATTCACTGTATTGATCAAATACTATTTGACTTTTTTTGTACACTGTACCTAATTTAAATTTCTACTAATTATAAATTTGAATATAGTATCTGATCTGTATATTGGAATTAAATAGCTAGGAGATCAATGGCGTTATTACAAAAAAAAGGCGCATATTTCCTTACATACTAGCTGAATGTAAAAAAGCATGGTTTTATGATACAATTTTGTCATAGAGTAAAGTATAAAATTTGATTTGTGACGCAAACAAGATGATAGGGAAAATACTGTTTATTTTCCTTATTTATTTTCCATCCGGTTTGATAACAGGTTTAACCACAACCAAGGGTATACATACTTACTTTGATAATTTTTTCATGAAAATATTATATTTATGAAGAAGGAATTTAAGAAATTTATAGGGAAGAATATAACAATATGAGGGTATAATGATTGTAGATTTCTAAACGTCACAAGCAGATCTGAAGGTTTCGTGAACTTCCAGGCTATGTGACTATAGATAGGTACGCTATCTATGTCTACAGGGCATATCTAAAGACCAAGAATTGTACATTATTGCAACAATTAAAAATAATAATGATACTAAAATAATAATTGGTAATTGGTATAATTGCTAATTTTAATATTGAATACATTTTTGAATTTTGTTTGTTGAATTGAATTAGGTATAATTTTATTTAGCATAATTATTTAAAAGGAGTAGGTATAATAATAATAATAATAATAAATACGCAGGGGCGGCTTTGTGGCGAGCCGTCGGTGAGTGGCGACACCGCGTATCCTGATTCCTTGGGGCTAAATGAAACCCCAGACCTCCGGCTTGCCTTAACTGGCTGTCCGGGGGTGGAAACCGCAAGAGCTAAGAACCTAAGCTCCAGGGTGGAAGTGTTAAAGGGCATAACGCCGCGAGTAGCGTTTAGTGAAAGCGCAGCACACCTCTCGACGCCCTAAGCCATCCACGTCAATGTTGCTCCTCTGGCACCAATATACGGTAGCCTTTATGGGGGGCCCATTTAGTGGATGGCGAGTCATCACCTGCCTTAATATTTTGATGTAATGAGACAAAATAGGCAGGTGCCGTTTCTCATTCTATAGACCAGTCCAATTTTTCATAAAAGTTCACCAAAATAGCCCGATATTTTTTTACAATTTTATACCTTAATGTTTAAAATAGTGTATCATATTCCATTCACACCCATGTAATAGTTTTATAATGTTATTTTCCTATTCAAAAGGGCCTCTTGGTGTTGGCTTCGGCCCCACCAATGCCTCTTAAAGGTCCGGGCTTAGACCCGAGTTTCAAATGCAATAAAAGAAATAATAATAATAGTTTTAACATAATATTGGAATTTATATATGTTTTAATTGTAATATGAATTTAAAATTTAATATGACTTGAAAAATTAGTCGAAATAAAAGCATTTGAATTTGAATTTGATACAAATAAAATAATCCATAGTAACTATGTCAAATTCTATAACTACGAGTACAAGTGCTACGAGATCAAAGACTATAAATCCTGTTGACTACTCGTCCCACTTCCCCTCATACAAAAATCTTTAGTTTAAAAACCACTGCTGGTCATTGCGAGTATGTCAGAATCTCATTGTATTTCATAACTCAAATTGCGTCATCCCAGTGATTGGCCAATCGCAAGCATAGAACGTTACCTCGCCCCCTGCCCGTAACGGTGAGTCGTGCTTGTAGGAGAAATTATGTTCACGAGCCATCAACAGGCTAATATGATCTGTGTACGAGATAGTAGCAACAATTAATTGCATAGCCATAAGTGATTCGGGAACTACGACTGCTACAAGTGATTCCGTAGCTTCGAGAACCACCTTTCAGAGTGTTATTAAACACGCTGTTCGCTTGAGTAAACATCGTAAATCACACTGAACTAAAACACACACCAGGAACAGACAGATGGTCAAACATACAAAAAAAACATAAAGTAAATTTGAGTACCTCCTTTTTTGAAGTCGGCTGATAAAATAATCCATAGTAGCTACGACAAATTCTATAACTATGAGTACAAGTGCTACGAGATAGTAGCAAAAATTAATTGCGTAGCCATAAGTGATTCCGGAGCTACGACTGCTACGAGTGATTCCGTAGCTTCGAGAACCACCTTTCAGCGTGTTATTAAACACGCTGTTCGCTTGAGTAAACATCGTAAATCACACTGAACTAAAACACACACCAGGAACAGACAGATGGTCAAACATACAAAAAAAACATGAAGTAAAATTGGTAAAATTGAGTACCTCCTTTTTTGAAGTCGGTTGATAAAATAATCCATAGTAGCTACGACAAATTCTATAACTACGAGTACAAGTGCTACGAGATAGTAGCAACAATTAATTGCGTAGCCATAAGTGATTCGGGAGCTACGACTGCTACGAGTGATTCCGTAACTTCGAGAACCACCTTTCAGCGTGTTATTAAACACGCTGTTCGCTTGAGTAAACATCGTAAATCACACTGAACTAAAACACAAACTAGGAACAGACAGATGGTGAAACACAAAAAAACATACAGTCGAATTGAGTACCTCCTTTTTTGAAGTCGGTTGATAAAATAATCCATAGTAGCTACGACAAATTCTATAACTACGAGTACAAGTGCTACGAGATAGTAGCAACAATTAATTGCGTAGCCATAAGTGATTCCGGAGCTACGACTGCTACGAGTGATTCCGTAGCTTCGAGAACCACCTTTCAGCGTGTTATTAAACACACTGTTCGCTTGAGTAAACATCGTAAATCACACTGAACTAAAACACAAACTAGGAACAGACAGATGGTGAAACACAAAAAAACATACAGTCGAATTGAGTACCTCCTTTTTTGAAGTCGGTTGATAAAATAATCCATAGTAGCTACGACAAATTCTATAACTACGAGTACAAGTGCTACGAGATAGTAGCAACAATTAATTGCGTAGCCATAAGTGATTCCGGAGCTACGACTGCTACAAGTGATTCCGTAGCTTCGAGAACCACCTTTCAGAGTGTTATTAAACACGCTGTTCGCTTGAGTAAACATCGTAAATCACACTGAACTAAAACACACACCAGGAACAGACAGATGGTCAAACATACAAAAAAAACATGAAGTAAAATTGGTAAAATTGAGTACCTCCTTTTTTGAATTCGGTTGATAAAATAATCCATAGTAGCTACGACAAATTCTATAACTACGAGTACAAGTGCTACGAGATAGTAGCAACAATTAATTGCGTAGCCATAAGTGATTCGGGAGCTACGACTGCTACGAGTGATTCCGTAACTTCGAGAACCACCTTTCAGCGTGTTATTAAACACGCTGTTCGCTTGAGTAAACATCGTAAATCACACTGAACTAAAACACAAACTAGGAACAGACAGATGGTGAAACACAAAAAAACATACAGTCGAATTGAGTACCTCCTTTTTTGAAGTCGGTTGATAAAATAATCCATAGTAGCTACGACAAATTCTATAACTACGAGTACAAGTGCTACGAGATAGTAGCAACAATAAATTGCGTAGCCATAAGTGATTCCGGAGCTACGACTGCTACGAGTGATTCCGTAGCTTCGAGAACCACCTTTCAGCGTGTTATTAAACACACTGTTCGCTTGAGTAAACATCGTAAATCAAACGAACTAAAACACAAACCAGGAACAGACAGATGGTCAACTAACTATTATTATACTAACTGCGCCCCGCGGTTTCACCCGCGATCTTGTGATTAAAAGCCTATGTTTAACTCCAAGGTATAAGCTACCTCTAACAAATTTTATCCAAACCTGTTCAGCGGTTTCAGCGTGAATGAGTAACAAATATACACTTACACACACCGACAAACTTTCGCATAATTATAGTAAGATATATAGTAGGATATATAGTAGGATATATAGTAGGATATATAGTAGGATATATAGTAGGATATATAGTAGGATATATAGTAGGTTATATAGGATATATATTAGGATATATAGTAGGTTATATAGTAGGATATATAGTAGGTTATATAGTAGGATATATAGTAGGATATATAGTAGGATATATAGTAGGTTATATAGTAGGTTATATAGTAGGATATATAGTAGGTTATATAGTAGGATATATAGTAGGTTATATAGTAGGATATATAGTAGGATATATATATAATATAATTTATAATGAATAGGATAAAAGTAGATATGGGTGAGTATAATATTATGTATTGTGAGACAAAGTAACCTCGAAAAACAGTTTTCTTTTCTTTTTATACTTAAGTGTACATACGAATTTAGTCACAAAGTAGAATAGCTGGGTGTTATTGAAGCTGTAACTCTTATCACTTACAATGGATTATGTATCGGGAATTGATTCTTAAGGTTCGCTTAGCACTTCCAATGTCGAAAGCAAGCAAGACAAGCACGCTTGAAACAAATCAATTTTAATTTTTAATTTCTTTGGAGTTATGTATCCAAAGATGTCTGTGACTAGGGCCTCTGCATACAGAATTTGCGTTTCTAATTTCCTACCAGATAGGTTGTGTAGCAGAGGTAAGTGGGTGGTTAAAATAAACATTTCCAATTTATAGGTGGCTTTACTCTGTGGTAACTATATATTTTTTTATCTTTTGTCCCTATTCTAGAAATTGTTTTATAGCCTTGTTTTACAGTTACGCTAGTGGCTATAATGACACAGTTGTTATATAAGTGTTATATATGTGTGTGCGTGTGTGGGTGTGTGTGACGATAGCATATACCTTCGTAGACAGAGTCATCACTTCGTGTTCGTGAAAGCGAGCGAGGTTACAAGATCACGAACTTTGATAACAAAGTGAAATAAAATACTTCTTTTTTGTCCCCGTCACCGTGACGTTTGTTTGACAGCATTTGTCAAAAGGAAATCGGTCCATTTTCAAGAATATATAATATAAGAATAATAGTTTAATTTATGTCAGTAAATTAAATGTGTCCGTCAATGTTAACAGTACTCCGAGAATAATTATATACAAGAATTGAAAACTTTTTTAAAGTGCAGGGCAGTGCAGTGCAGTTTTAGCATATCTAAAGTTGACGATGGTGAGGTGTTGCGTAAAAGGCTTATTTCGAGTAATGTAGCTGTCTCATGCGCGGCCACGCGATCGAGCCATCTAAAAAAATCTATGGTCAGGCTACAACTACAACACAATAGTAAACACTTTTGTAACCCTAGCCCGACAGTAGGTATTGATTTCAAGGAAACTCTCGAGTCAAACTAGAGTACTGATTTAGCTAAAGTATATTATATTCTGTGATATTGGTATCAATTTTCATGAATGCAAGTAATTTTAACGTGCTTCCGAAAAAAGTATGTGAAGGAGGAAAATAATCTTCTTTTGTTCTCGTAATATCATATTTCTCCAATGAATCCGATGGATGTAACTCCAGATATTGTAATCAAAGGAAGAAACTAACCATTGCTTCAGACGACATCCCGTCAGAAACAGTTTCAATGCTCGGAAAATACTACAATTTCATAATATTTCTCCGCGGACTGAGAATAAAACGTAAGAAATAATGCAATCTTTATCCGAAGAATGTTGATGACTGAAGGAAATATCTAGAATGTTCATAGTGACTTCGCTCTTAATTTAGTTTTTCGTTTTATAGGCTCGCGTTTGACTGCCATCTCGTCACATGTTAAACGAAGATGCAGCCTACGATGGAGCACGCTTGCCTAAAAGAAACCGATTCACTCGCGACTTGAAGATTATTATTTATTTATTTATTTATTTGGCACACAAAACAGAATACAATCAATACATTTCAAAGCAAAAATGAGAATAGGTCTATAGGAATATAAGTCTAGCTCTGCCCTAGACTATATTCCTAAGCATGTGTACACAACATGATCAAAATAAAAGCAAAATATTAATTATTTATTAATTATTATTAGATTAATTTCTTGCCCGAGCAGGCGAATAAAAACCTGAACCCTATGTAAGTTAAAGGCTAAGTAAAGAACTCTTAGGTACAAGACTTGTAACAAACAAAATAAGAAAAAGAATAAACGGCAACAATTTACCAGATTACTCCTAATAAATGTAGCCTACGTAATGAATATTTACTTACTTAATTGCCAAAAAACCTCCAAGTTAAAGATACCCTATTTTGCTAAGAGATCGGTTTTTACTTAAGCGAAATTAAGTGAAAGAAATACGAACAAATATCTACCTTAGTAGGTATCTTTTTTACGAGATCGAGTGCTTTTAGTCCGATGAACGCATTTAGAGACTCATTGCCGAGTAAAATGCAAGAACAATATCTTATGTGGAAGATAGTTTTACACGCTGTTTCTTTAATGAAATGTAGTGACGAGAGAAGTGAGACGTCCGCTTGATGGTAAGGATCATGCCTGCCCGTAACAGTAACTGCCAAAAATCCTGCGCCGCACTACACTGCGCTCGTCACCCTGAGAATCCTGAAATATTAGATGTCAAATCTCTTCATGCCCAGTGATTTTTTCTAATAACATTGACCTTAAAACCGAAATGCATACATAGTAATGTTTGCACACTACTGCTTGACCACCTCTAAAGACCTACAAAAAAAACATCAGAATAAATTCATAGTTGGCGAAGTAATTGCCTAACATAATAAAAAAAAAACAGTCGAATTGAGAACCTCTTTTTTCAAAGTCAATTGAAAAGCATGGTGCGGTGCCTTGCACTCAATGGAATAATTTTACCGTAGTGCGCTAGAAGGATGTTTGTGTTGCCCACATTTGCGCGAAAATTAAAACCTCAACAATTAAAACTTTTTTTTTAAATCGCTATTTATAATTTAATTTAAAGAGGCAATTTCCCGAAACACAGTATCGGATAATCGAACAATCGCGAACCACTGAAAACAAAAGCCGTAACAAGTTCCTTTATTTAGAAATCTACTTAAATTCCGCGGATAAAGGGATCAAAAAGTACTTAAGCTCGTGCTTGATGAAAATTAAAATAATTACGGGCTGGTTTGGGGTATCCATTAGTCGGTGAGGGTTTCCGACGTGGTTCCGCGGACGGCAGGTTGCTGATAATGCCGACTACGTGGGGTTATTGTTGTTGGCTACAATGGCGGCACTTACGCTGCGGCTCTTATCTCGTCAACCACCTCGTTTGTAGAGCACGCTGTACCGCAGTAACTGAACTTTGCAAGGAAAACTTAATAATATTGTTTGCTTGGCAGGCTTAAAATACCTAGCCGAAAGTGAGGTGAAGTGAGGCTGCCGGAACACAGCGTTAGGTGATTTGGGGCAAATTTTAATCTTGCTAGCTAACACCCGGTAGTTAGTTAGCCAACCACTAAGAAATTAGGGTACTTTTACTATTTACTTTTACTTTAAGCTTTGCACTTTAGCTTTAGCTTATTTGCTTTTCCGTTTTTTTTCTTAGTATGTTTACAGAACGGCTGAATTTGACATTTACTAAAAGGAAGGTGAATGGAGTCGCTCTTTAAAAGTCGTAACAATCTTTTTTTTTTTTGGCCAATATAGTCTATTTCTACACAAAGTCAATGTACTGTTACATTTTATACGTAGTGGTGATGTAAGGGGGCGGGCAGGAGGCGGGCGCACAACTCACCTGCACCGTGCAGATATTATATCGGCCGACACTAGTGCACGGCACCTAATTAGAAACAAAGGCCTGCTTTTTGACGCAGCCATCCTGTGTGTTGTGTGTGGTGCAATCGTTTGCGCTTATCGTTGACAGTGTGAACACGGCGTTTTTTGATCAAAAAGGTGTTTATATTCCTAGTACTTCTTTGATTATACACCCAGCCAAGAGAGCTAGATTCTCCAAGTAGTACTACTACAGTTACATATTTTGGGTTGCTTTTTTTTCTTCTTTATAATACAGTGATGAAATAATAAATGTAAATATATAAACAATAAATTGTCGTAAAATTTGATTTTTGATGTTGCATAAATAACTCAATGAATTATTTTGCTGTAACGTTTCAACTTTTCTTTTATTCGAAACTAGCTATAGCGTTTGACCACATCTTGCCTGATGTTAAGCAACGATGCGGTCTACAATGGAGCACGCTTACCTAAAAGGAACCAACAAAACAAAAAAAAAACACCATACAGTGGAATTGAGAACCTCCTTTTTGAAGTCGGATTAAAATAACAAAACAAATAACTACAATAAACATAACAAAAAGAAAACGACAAACTGAACGTACAAAAGTGAATAAAATAGTATACAATGTAAAATAAAAATTTAAACAATGTATCGCATTTTGACTTTAATTCCTGCAGGTTTTTTTATTCTACACTTTGCGCACCCAACAGTCGCTGTCGTTTTAATTAGTAGACTTAAATTAAACAAACATGTCACTCGCTTTTGTTGTATGTCCTTGCAATGTTCATTCAACATAATCCAATTTGCAAAGCATTTACTTTATGAAAACAAAATTTGACAGGAAAAAAGGGAAAACGAAAACCAGCAGGATATTATCATCTATATATTAGAGAGCTATAGAATAGTATAGTATTTTAATGTCCAAGTGTATCATCGTCCACCAGCTGCATGGTTGGGTCGACGATACCTATAGTAAAAGTCGGTGCTTCCTTGTAGTCAAACTATTTAGTATAGTAGCCGCCAAACAAGTTGTCAAATTGTCGGCACGGAAATGGTGAGCCTATGCAGGTACGTCGTGTACACCACTGAAGGAAGAAGAGGCCTTTGCTTTTCTGTGGTGTAAACTTCCGTGCAGTATATTTGGCAAGTTTATCATCTCGCATCCCCACTTTTTAACAACTTGCGTGGCAATTATTATACAACTGGTATGACCACGAGGAAAGTTTTTTTTTAATACATTCAAGTGACGAGACATTCAAGACGTTCGCCTGCTGGTCTGCCTCACAGTAGCAGTACCAGAATTGAGAACTTGCAAACACAATCCTTCGCCGCACTGCACTAAGCTCGTCACCCTGAGATATTATATGTTAAATCTCTTCATACTTCATACCCAGTAATTCATCTGGAAAAATTACTGGGTTTCTTTTTCGTTTCTTCATCGTTTCCTCGTGTTCAAACTTTATTGATATTGTGTATTGTACCTTTGCAGCACGCTTTATGCCTGCAGTTTATGTATGTAGCCCTACAGTCATAGATATGAACAATAATAAAGAAGGCCAAAATCTTTTTTTTTGCCATTAATCCGTACATGAGCCTAATCGGGAATATTATTTTATTAAAAACGACACTTAACACGTTTTAACTTGACAATGATGCAGGACCTACTAATGAACTGATCTGAACGAGAAGCGTACAAAAAGTCGTACAATATGCTCAACAGTCATACATAAGCTATTATGGACTGGAACCAATGATGATATATGTGTATACACATATTGTTTAATTAAGATTTTGGCCATGGCAAAGTATTATGTAGATGGTATAAAACAAATACCAGTCTCGGCCAATTTAAAAGAACTGGACATTTTACAGGCGTTTTTTGTACGGGCGAAAAGTGCTTCTATTAAAAAAGCCTATGTGCTGTTCGTCAGGGCAACAGAGGTTTTATTACTTTAAAGTAGGACACGGCGAGCTAGTTCATAATATAAAAGAGTTTTAATAATGTAGGTACTAACTTACAAAGGATATTCACGTTTTTTTTAAGAACTTGTTTGGAGTTATAGTTTTGAAAGCGAATTTTATGCTGCATACCAACTATAGATTGATAATTGTAACCTTTATTATATGAGTGGGTAGCAAATCAAGAGTTCTAATTGCATAAAAACTAACTAGAATCAGTTGGCGCTATTAAAATTGAACGCGCACCTAGGCACGCCGCAGGAACCCTCAGAATTTTACTGAAATGCAGGTTGTTTGGCGCAGATAGGTGCGCACAGGCAACGTTGCTACAGAATATTAAAAACGTTGTGTACGATTAAATGTAACGATATTTTTATTGCGATGACTGAGCGCGTGCAGCTCCTTGAGTGCGCTTAAGTGGGCGTTCATCTTTTTACTTCTACTTACCATGACTCAATAGCACAAATATTTTTTTTATTTTTTTTTGTTTTATGGCCGCCATTAGGTATTTTTTACTTACCATCAAAAATCTATAACAATTTATTAAGGTAATATTTATGCTTGTATAAACTCAATGGGCAAATTTTATTGTAAAACTGGCATCAAACAACTACCTATTTACGACTTAGCAAAAAGCTTTATTCAAATGAGTAGTCGGAGTGTCCATTAAAATGCACTAAAGTGCTAAGTAAGTGTGTTTAAACAAAACAAGGCTGTTAGAATCGTGAATGGAACTCTTGTGCGGATCGGACACAGGGTTTGTCCATTAGCCTGATTACGGTCAAAATGTTCGCCCCCTGGGAGGATGCGGCCAACCGTTTCCCTTCTCTATGAATGGAGCGTACTAACTATAAGTGCAGAAGACAGTGTCACAGGTTCTTCTAATTCGAAAAAATCATTTATACGTTTGTACTTTCAGCTGTGTAGGACAACTTGTTTGTAGTCCTCTGTGCTCTATTTTTTTATTGAATGGTGAATTATCTTCTGTGACGGATTTTAAATGACTTTGCTACAGGCTACTAGCTTCGGTTGCAGAGAATAGGGAGAGCGGTCTACTACTTTTCCGGTACATTTTCGGTAAGTTTTAGCGGTGAAGTCACTCGGATATAGCCCAGAAATGTACACTCTATTAATGTACACTAAAGAAGTTACAAACTTAGGACAGTGATTCCTCCTATGACTGGTTGAAGAATTTCTGACATGAAATGGGAGTAAAATCAAAAGTTTTAACTCTTGTTAAACAAAAACCGAAATAAGCTCATCTTATAGAATGGAAAATATTTATTATGTATATTTTGTTTTATGTATACGGGAATACTCGCGTTTAATTAAATCGGATACTCCGACTATAGTTTCGATCACATCCGGTGACCTTTTTCAAAGAGTAAAAACGGAGCCCGACGCGCCTGCAGCTGCAGCAGGACTAGGTGCTAAGCAGGACGCAGCCGCACGCGCGTCGGGCTCTGTTTTCACTCTTTGAAAAATGTCACCGGATGTGATCGAAACTATAGTCGGAGTATCCGATTTATTTAAACATGAGTATTCCCGTATAAATAAAACAAAACATGTATCAAAACCATGTCAGCTTTCATAGTTATTATGTACTTACAACATTTGTGATTTTGCAGAATAACAACATTTTATGTGATGAAAGATCACTGCGTATGAGACTGCTCTACTGTAGTTAAAACTGGAGGTGATTTGAAAAGGATATGCATCAGCGATTTTTTGGGGGCGGCGCGGGGTTAGATATTATAGGAAGTCACAGTACTGTCGTTAATTACTTATTATATAGGTATACTTTATACTCTCAATAAAGCACACGAACTATTAAATTCTATCTTGAGGCCAATAAAATATTGTACTCAGTTTGTTGACACAATCGTCATTGTCAACATATATTTGTTGTCTCCTAGTATTTATACATAACTATGGGACATTCGTATATTTGTATTGTCTCCAACTATTTATAATACATTGGGATACTTTATAACTATGGGACATTTACATTAATAATAAAAGGAAAAGAAATTCGGCAACACAGATGTACATTTTAATGAAGATTTGTGTTGTTTGTTGGTGATGTGTGCTAGCTTTCCATATTGAAATCATAGATAACAATATATTATATAAAAGTACAGGCTGTTTCTATTATGTTGCGCAAAAGTGAGTGAAACTGCCTAGGTGTCACAGCATCTAGTTGCACACGAATAGCTTGATTTATTAATGTGGCGTAAGACCTTGGCGTGTAGTTTACGAATGTTGAGCGATATTGTGACACACTAAGAGATTTCATCCATTTTTTGCGCAACATAACATATTTATTGAATATATTTTTAAGAAGTGTTTTCACACTTTGGGATTTCCTAGTTTTTAAAGTTTAAATAGTCAGAAAAATTCCTGCTACAGGTCAATTTTTCTTACTGTTTAAACTTTAAAAACATGGATTACATCTTAGCTTTTTTATATCTGTGTCAATTTTGGTGAAATTCAGATTTGAGATGAAAATTGCAATAAAATTGGAACATCGGTGGTAAAACCATAAAGAGTCACCGAGGAGTTACTAAATAGGCTGGAACGACTACTAAATACCTGCACTCGTTTCATTTTTAGCCTTCGCAAATATGATCATATATCTGAGTATCGGTCTAAGCTTAAGTGGCTTATAATCCGTGAAAGAAGAAACACCAGGATTGTTAGCTTGGTATACTCGGTTCTGAACGACCCTCAATCTCCTTCTTAAATAAGAGTCTATTTTACGTTTTATTCTGACTTACTCACCAACCCCATTCGATCTATTAAGAAACTTCTTCTTAGCACCCCTAGCCACACTACCTCATTTGTTAGTGACTCGTTTCGTGTAGTTGCGGTGCGCCCACAGAAAAGCGAAGGCCCTTCTATTACTTCTCTATTCAGTGAAAAAGAAAGAAAGAAAGAAATGTAATTTATTTTGTGTAATTATTCAGTGGATGCGCCTATGGAATGAGCTCCCTATCCAAATTCGGCAAGCGCAATCGAAACCAGTCTAACGAGTTGTGCGTGAACATTATTTAAAATCAGCTCTAGTTTTGTAACCATTTGTACATTTGTCACTCGTATTTATTTATTTATTGCAAAAATATTTGTTTATCATATTATACAGAATGTTAGTTTGAACGCCGTTACCCTTCTAGGATATCATTGTACTCATCATTATAAACAACTTTTACTATGCGGCCAGCCCTGAAATCACGAAAAAAAACAGCTATACCGTACAAAAAGGTTCATCGATCTTGGACAAAATGTATGGCACAGCTGTTTTTTTGTGATTTCAGGGTTGGCCGCATAGTAAAAATTTTTCATAATGATGAGTACAATGATATCCTAGAAGGATAACGGTGTTGAATTTAACAACCGGTATATATTGTATATGTCCATATTATTGGTTTATTTTATTACATATCTAATTCATTATTTGTATTTAATTTATTTACTAGTCAGAATTGAAATGTAATTACTATATTTGCTCTTAACTATAAATTTATTTTGTGCGCCTACATCCCCATCTCTTTCACCGCGGGGATGACTAATATACTAGAAAATGCTTTAGAATTAAGTCCTCCCTTTGTACATTAATGTATTTATGTGTGTGCAATAAATAATTAAGAGTTCATATATCTATTACATAGTTCTATAGTTCTAATTCAAATAGGTAGGCAACTCAAAGACGGTACCTATATATTACAGCTAGGTACAGTATATTTTCGATAGCTGGTAGGTACGCAGTTATTAATGATAAGAGAGCAACGGCTGTGAGTGGGTGGGTAAGCCAGACTGTTCACTAACGAGTCATTAAAGGTTGCTCGTGGAAATAATAATTGGAGTCGACAGATCTTTTGAGAAAAATATCTTATTGAAAAACCTAACAATCTGGAACCATCCAAACAAAATAAGATTTTTCTTCGCTATAAAAAACACTAGCGACGCGCTTGGCTTCGCACTCATAAATCTATCTTCTATCTATCTCTATCTAATATAATAAAAGGTTCTGTCCTGACTGACTGACTGACTGACAGACAACGCACAGCCCAAACCGAGGGTATATTCGTCTTGATGCGTAGGGGTGTACTAAGAGAGGATTTTTCGAAATTCAACCCCCAAGGGAGGGAAAAGTGGGGGGGAAGATTGTATGAAAGTCCTTTGTTTCTGTACTTTTAGTCACGAAAATTTGGATTTGGATAGTTCATTTAAAATAAAAAATGCTGTTATCAATATTTTTTTACAGGGACGATTTAAGGGGGGGTTAGTCGGTAGAATCGGTCGTGTCGGTAGAGTTAAGTAGACTAAAAAAATTGCTCGGGATAATTTAAAGTGGTGAATTTTGGGAGCGGGCCGAATTTCTTCCGTACGCGGGCGACCTCTAGTCAATATATATAAAAGGCTCAGTCCTGACAGACTGAATGACTACAGACAACGCACAGCCCAAACCGCTGGTCGTACAGACTTGACTATTCGTCTCGACGCGTAGGGGGTATTATCAAAGGATTTTCGAAATTTGGCCTTTAAGGGGGGGGGGGGGGGGGGGCGAGGAAATGTTTGTATGAAAGTCCTTTGTTTTTGTACTTTTAGTCACGAAAATTTGGATTTGGACAGTTCATTAAAAATAAAAAATTCTGTTTGGGGGCGGCCGAATTTCTTCCGTACACGGACGAAGTCACGGGTGACCTCTAGTATTACATAAACTTGAACATTCATATATACATACTTGCTCTGGCAGAATACACAAAGTGCGATGCCAATAACAAAGGAAAAAAAAGTACCCAGTGCTACGTTCCGGAAAACGTCAAACTTGGCCGGAAAACGTCAAACTTGACTTA
The DNA here is from genome assembly GCA_905404285.2 of Erannis defoliaria. NCBI lineage: Eukaryota > Metazoa > Arthropoda > Insecta > Lepidoptera > Geometridae > Erannis > Erannis defoliaria. The sequence goes on along the minus strand of FR990073.1, from coordinate 9,297,086 downwards.
TGTCAAAATTAAGTCATGTACATACAGTAAGTAAACCTAATAGTCATGTATTTTTTATTATAATTCCTGGTATCGGCGACAATGATAAGATGAATGGACAGGAAATAAGCGCACGGATTTTGAAGACTATATGTTGAGCGCCGGCTCTCCACTCGCTTCAGTCATACTCTGCCTTTGCGACATGCGAGCCGTACGATACGACAATACAAACTTCTCATACATGTACATGTGTTCTCTTTTTGGCATGCTGTAATTAGATTCGCTATCTCTATTTTCCGGCAAATGTTAATATGCATACTTTTAGCTAGTATGCTTGATTGTGTTATTTTGTTAATTTTAATCGATTTGCAAGCGCTGGGCCCGTCCATTCCATTATCACCGTCGCTGCCTGGCATACATATTTCTTAATAGAACTTTCTTTCGCCATTCAAGTGAGTCCTAGTCACAGTCAAAATCACACACGAGTTAGGGTCAAGTCCAATAATGCCCTAGAAAAGGTCGGCACTGAATGAATAGAACATAACCATTTTATACATTAATACTCAAAAACACAAGATTTGGAAAATCATACAATTCGGCGACATGTTTTTTTCGCGTTTCCGCTTAAACTCTGTCAAAGTCAAATTGTCCACGACAAAGTGACTTTGACAGCCAGCGACGGTGATCATTTTATCATTGTCGCTGGGTCTATCTACCTGAGAAAAGGTAAAAATGTTACCACTTCCGGTTCTCATCGTTCATAGCAATACAAATAATTAGTAACTGCATACATCTATATAGTATTCTGATACTCAGATAATCATGATTCGAGTTCTCCATAATACCTAATTTTGTTTATGGTTAATATCTTACTCAAAGGTCTTACTAATGTGGTCAATTCTGAAGGTTTAAGTTGACAGAACTAAACTAACTAAAGTATTGCTGTCCTTAGCTAACATGCCTAGTAAAAAAGTGACAGCAATATTTTAATTAGCTTAGAACTGTCAACTAAAACCGCCAGAATTGACCACATTGTTAGTCTAAATAATAGTTTTTCTTTAAATGCTATTTGGAATATTGAATTGTTGGTCCCAGTTGTTTGTTCTAGTTTCTATAACAACAACCGTCAGCAATATCAGGGGCCTTCGGGCGGCACATTAACTCTGACACTAGGGCTGGCCACTCAGCCTATACGAACTTACTTACTTACTTTTATATTGAATGTTTAAGATAATTATTATTTTTATACTGGCATCTATTTTTTTGGAGGATAGTAAAACCGAGGGTAGGCACGAACAGAACACTGTGATTTGTACAACTCGAGAATGAATCGAATAAAAGAATATCTTGATATTATTTCCTTGTTGTTATTTCGCCATCTAAACCTACTTCGTAACAAAAGGCTTAGGTCATTACGCACGTGGTCTAGTGGTGAAGCTGTCACATACATCATCATCATAATCAGCCTATCACAGTCCACTGCTAGATATAGACTTCTCCCAAGGCACGCAACTCAGCTCGATCTTCAGCTATCTGCTTCATATGCGACTGCACGAGTACCTACTGACTTGTGCGTAGGTATTTATGGCCTAAAATATTGTATGTATAAAATCTAATATTGTATTGCAGTGGTAGGACTCTATTGGGCTCCATCGCAGAATGTCATTTTCCTCAAATGTCTACTGCACGCAAAATGTCCCTTTCGCACAATGTCCCTTACGCAAAATGTCCAAAATATCGCTTCCGCAATATTATGTCCGAGCAACGAATCTACGAATTCCCGATTCGTAGATTCGTTGCTTTACAGCGTGATGAAGTCGAATAATGTACCCGATCTGATTCAGAGTCCGCCTGGGGAAGTACCCCACCTTTGTCAGTTATTCAACCGTCAAGCAGTAGTATGCAAGCATTAAAGTGTTTCGGTTTGAAGGGCAATGTTACCAGAGAAATTACTGGGCAAAGAGATTTCACATCTAATATCTCAGGGTGACGTGCGCAGTGCAGTGCGGTGCAGGATTTTGTTCGCAAGTTCTTTTAGCATAGCAGCGCCCTCAAAACCTGCGATACTTCCTTTTTTGCATAATAATATACGGATTAATCTGGCATACCTACCTATATCTGGTCGAAGCACGTTCTCATTACTAACTGCAACTGTAAGTAGACAGTATAATTTATACCCGACATGTTACAAGTACAGAGCCGCACTTAATAGTATCACGTCTCGTCATTACATTACCCAAGCACTCCACTTAGCAACGGCTTGTTCACGGCAGAGTACCACCATGTCTAAACCAACTAAATTAGTTGCTCCTTAATCACGCCCTAGTTGGTAGCCAGGAACTAAATTCTAAGTAGGTTGTGTTTGTTTTTTTTTCTTATTTATTGCCATCGCAAGTTGTACATTCTGCCAGTGTCAAGTTTAAGAATTTTCAAGTTTTTTTTATTAAAATTTAGTCAAATATGTCATGAAATCACAGTTAGTCACACGAAATTAATCATAGTCGAGATCAAGTCATGCCCTAGTAAAGTTGTGGCGACTTTACTATGAGCTTCTACGGAGTTTTGAAATCAACACGAAAATACATGTTTCACCACATTATATCACTTGCCCAGACTCGTGCATGTAATTCAACACCCAATGAATAAAACACCACTATTTTTAATCATTAAAACACCACTATTTTTAATCATTAGTTCGCGATAAAACACAAGTTTAAGAAAATAATAGAATGCAACGACATGATTTTTCCGTGTTCCCGCCAAAAACCGTAGGTTGTGTTGTGTATATCTGGTGAGTTGACGGTTTTCTGACAGGCATTAAAAATTATATATAGTTAACAAAATTCCGATAGATAGCGTTAATGAGACATGATTATTAATAGTATTACTACCTAGTCTTTGGTTCTTTTGAATGAATTAATAAAGGTTAAAAATTCACAAAAAATTTAAAAAGCCTATTTCATTTAAGTCAGTTCTGTCGTGTTTTTTTGTGGTTATTGTTTGTCTAACAAAATACTTACCCTTGATATTTCCTGTGCTTTTGTTCTTCCACAACCCAAATTAGCAAGTGCGGATTAGTATGTAGTGTGTTTAGTATTTCATTTAAAAAATGCGAATAAAAGAGAATCATCTCTCACCATTGCCATCTTTTGGCAGTAGAACTACGTTCTGACAGCTGTCAGAAAACTTTCCATAGAAATTAGGGGCCTTACTTAAAAAAACTTCTCAACCGTTAGTCACTGCTTAAGATGCTTTGCCATCTTCTCTCTGACGTGAAGTTGCACGTGCTAGAAAAGGACAGAGAAGTTTAAGCAGTGACTAAGAGAATCGAGATTATTTTAGGTAAGGCTGTTAGTGTTATAGGGTGTGGTCCGAAATACGCCAACAGTGCCCAAATCGTGAAGAATATTTATTTCAGCAGTGTGGATTTTCAGTTTTCTTTTTTGTTGTCCACCAGCTCATTTGGTTATAGTATAGCACGATATATTAAAAAAGAGTGGTCGTACCTGGATAACATTACACAGAATGACATTGAGCGGAATAAGTGGTGTACAAGAAGAGAGGCTGATGCTCAGCAGTGGGTAGTTACGGGCCGAAAATAAGTTGATTACTGCGATGAAATATAGGGCACATCGCCGATCTCCGCTCGAAAACGGCACCGTCAAAACAAGGCATAAATATCGTAATATGCCTTGTTTTGCTCGCAGTCGCGTCCAAACCGCGCCAATCGGGTGACGTGCTACAATGCAGAATGTTTTACAACGCAATTACAGGGTATTCATTATTAAAATGAAACAATATTTATCTTTTCACGGTGATAAATAAAAAAAAGTTACATTTCCCTGTAGTATTTTACAGAACAACTTTTTAACTCAATAATATGTTTTCCCTTTTCTACTTGAACTTTCACTGGCAGTACTTTAAATGTTTATCGGCAGTTCATAAATATTTGATAATTCCTTTGAACGATAAATACTGAACTATATCCATCACAACGGGTAACGGACCCGTTGTGATGCTGGCAGCATTATTTTAATAAGTGACTTGAAACTTTTCTTTTTGTCAGCTTAGTTCGTCTAATTATAATTATGAATCCGAATATAGGTAAATGCTTTTAACTGTGTGTTATTATTAGGGACGTATTCGACCATGACCTGGGTATGTCCTTAAACTGCAACCAGACCCACCGGAGGACGGGCAGCAGCGTCCTCTTAGCTAACGGTGGTGAGCATTCTGCGATCCCCAAGCCGCCTGCCAAATGTGAGGATTATGGCAACACCCCTCTATTAAGAGAGAGGCCTTCGTCCAGCAGTGGACGTTTTATGGCTGACGACGATTCGACCATAATAATTTCTACCTACTCTTTTTTGCCAACCTATACATGCGAATTACATGTTAGTCAAATCCCATATTACTTTTCTACATCATTATGGAGGTTTGAAGCTCTCTACGATACGTTTTAAATTTCATAAAATCACGCCAAATCTATTAAAAATGTATAGGTAGAGAAATAACGTAGAACGATATTTCCTTAGAGTAAAAGAGAAAACCTCGAGAGTATTTTTGAAGCCGTGAATAATTTTTAAGAAAATATTTTTTCTAACTTCTATAAATTTATGATATCTTTTGCGGTAACCTTTCAAAGGAAACTGGTATCTATGATATTCAAAGAGCATTCTTTTGGCATCTTTTGCTTCTTCAACTTCGAAGGCTCTACAGAACAGTTGATTTAGACGGATATAGTACGGCAAAAATGAAGTAATTCAAGAATAAAAATATATTTAATAATGATTTAGTTATCTCACTTAGAGGTAATAAAACGCTTTTAGAAAAAATACTACTAACTTCAACTTCGAATACCTGGATGACATTTTCATATTTTCTAGTAATTTTGATTTAAAAACCAAACTACTAAACCGATTTCGATAAAATGTACCTATATGGAACCACCTCTAAAGTATTACCTATCAAACAAAAAAAAACCATCAATATCAGTTCATATATGAATTATAATTGGCGGAGTAATCACGTAACATACAAAAAAAAAACATAGTTGAATTGAGAACCTCCTTTATTGAAGTCGGTTAAAAAATAAGCGTAATCAGCTGCCTGTTAAAAGTCATCTGCTGGACATAAGGCTACCCTCGAAGCATATTGCATATCGAACACGCTGGCCCGGTTGCGGAATGGTTGATTCACATAGAGTACACAAAACAAAAAAAAACTGGACGTATGTTTCCTCATGATACTTTCCTTTACCGAAACCCCAGTGGTTGGAAATCCGTATACTAACACCAGAGACGTCATTGGTATGGGCCCGTGATTTGAATCCACGACCTCACGATTCCAAGCTTCCCTTTAGGTTACCGTAACTATATAGCTACCACCACTGAAGAGAGAAGTAAATAGAACGGAAATGTGACGGGCCGCGCTAGCCGGCATTAGGTGCGCTTAATGACAATTCTGGCAATATACATGTTTTTAGACTGAGAATACTCAAAAAGACAATTTAAATAGACGCGTATGAAACCAAACCACATTGCATCGTAATAAGATCAATTTTAATCTGTTGCAAAATAGCATTTCGAGTGTTTTACTTCAAATGCGCGACCAATTATTGGCATTTTTTCATCGTAGTTTCTATACAAATAACTGTAAAACTGGCGACAGCGGTTTTCTATACAATAGGCTAGATGACTGGTTTTTTTTTATTGTCCTATTACAATGTGGCCCATAAATATAGCTGATTAATGAAGGACGGACAGAGTTGTCTCTAACAAAAATTTTAAATGCTCATTCATATATCAGAACATTATTAACCGATTTAAATTATTTTTTCAATAAACATACTATATTTAATTAAACTCTTCATCAAAGCTATTGGTTTCAACGATATAAACATCAGTCATCTACCCTATTATAAAAAACAAATGATCGCTCTAGAGGCATTATCCAGGATGAAAATAAGGGAATACGTTTATATGGAGAAGCACTCACCCTATTCCCCCTTAAAGATAATATGAATAGGCTACTCGAAATCAAATTTGTCAAAGTCAAGTGCAGTCGTTTCTATTAAAACTAGCTTAAAAAGTGACTCAGTGAAATACTGCAGTTCATAAGGATTCTTAGAGTGATTGCTGATATGAGTAATATCAGCAATCACTCTCTGTTAGCCTTGCGAGCACTCTTTGCTTTGTTTCTGATATAGGTATTAAATTAATAAGGTCTGGGGAAGTACAGTAAATTATTTCTTAGAAACTTTATTTTCTGCATTGCTTATATGTATTTTAATACAGTTTTTAATATAAACAAGATAAGTTTCTAATCAGTTAGCATCCTTTTAAGGACATATTCTATACATCAAAACAAACAACTTTTACTATGGGCCATCATTGAAATAGCAAAAAAAAAACAGCTCTTCCATACAAAAAGTTCATCGACCTTGGACAAAATATATGGAACAGCTTTTTTTTTCTTGCGATTTCAATGTTGGCGCCATAATCCATCGTGGATCTGGCCTCTGTATCTACTGAGATTGATCCAGTAAAACTTGTTTGTTTTGATGTACAGAATATGGAAATAATATCCCTTTAAAGGATGCTAACTGATTAGGACTAACCCTGAATATAAAAAAGTAAGTAAGTATGAGAGAGCCTTTCACTTCAATCAGCTAGCCAATAAACAAATAACTTTTTCATACCACGTGGTCGACAATGTCCAATTAGATATTACGCAATCTCAAAGTAAACCGAAGCAAATCCCAAGGAATTTTCATACAACTTTAGCATATGATTGATTGAAGAAACTACACGACACGCATGGTTTTTTTTCGAAAATCGTACTGGCCACTATAGGCATAACACAAATAAATAAAAATGTAAGCATGAAAATTAGAGTATTCACCTCTAGGATAAAGCCTGTCTTGGGCGGCTTGCTTCTGCCCTCTTCTACATAACTCCATCGCTGCGCTCGGGAGTTAAGAGGGAATCTGATCTGCGATTCTCCATACAAACGTATTCCCCTATTTCCGTCCTGGATAATGCCTCTAGAGCAATGAGTTTTTTTTACTAAAATCTAGGTCAGCTATATATTTTTTTCATCAACTAATTACTGAAGAAAATATGACCCTCCAAAAGTCGCGAAAAACGCCCCGTTTTTTAGCGCCATGATCAGAGGAGTACCAGACAAATTTGATACGTTTTTAACATAGAAGGAGGACAGACAGACCTAGACATACTCTTTCTGGGGTACGCTCAGGGCCCAATGTGCCGCCCGTGACCCAAGACACATGCTTCATTCACTTGGTGCGTAATCTAGTATTAAACAGAATAGTCTACGATATGTAAGGTGACTGATATCAAATTTCCTTAAAATAAATGTTCAGCAGTTATCGTGAACATCACATCAACAGCCGGAAGACGTCCACTGCTGGACGAAGGCCTATCCCTTAAAGGGAGGTGTTGCCATAATCCCCACGCTTGGCAGGCGGCTTGGGGATCGCAGAATGGTTACCACCGTTAACTGAGAGGACACTGCTGCCCGTCCTCCGGTGGTTCTGGATGCAGTTTTAGGACATACCCAGGTCTGGTTATGGTGAAAAATACCTACAAATATATATAAATATATGTCATTTATTAGTGTGGTAAGTTCGTCTAAGATTTTATGATAAAGGACATAAAATTTAAACGAAAACTTTGTAAATTGTTTACTCTTATTTTAATTTATAAAGTTCGAACTGATGTTAAATCGAGAATCGCACAATCGAAAAACAAGGCTTTTTAAATATCCCACAGAGCATTTTTATAATGATAAAACCAGATATTTTTCACATGATACAAGCAGAGTTTAAACCAGTCTATAAAAAGCTCTATTTCATTAGAGCAGGAAACCAGAGCGCATTAGCAGCATGTGCATGCGAGCGGTTGTTTCATAAAATATTTCCAACCGAATCACGGACAAAGTAAGCGATACGATTCTAGCGGGAACTCTATGAATAAAATTATCATTTTGCTGAATTGATTCTGGTAGTGAAATACTCGCGGCATACAGCCTGGTTATAGTGCTTATGAACGGATGTAGACTGCAATCTGTCGCTTGAGTGAACCGACGTGACGCACTGACTACAAAATAGCATTGTGGCATACTACATATGATGTGTTCATTCGACAAACACGATTAATTAAATGTACAATAAAATGTTTCCTTCCCGAGAGCATTTATTGTACCTACCACCTCTAGAGCATTTTTAGTCAAGTATTTACCATTTTGCGATGATTGCACAATTCTTCCAATAAAGTCATGGACGTCAAGCTCAAGGAAAGTATGTTAGCTTTATGTAGTAAAATGGCAGAGATTTTACATAAGGTTATGGAAAGAACATTAAAATGCTTAAACTTGCTAGTAACACTAACGCACGTAGCATAGGTAACCAAGTTCGTAGTAAATAATAATTTGGTGTTAAAATAAAAATTATGATATTATAATTAACGATTTTTTTAATGTATGTTATGCGATTACTCCGCCAATTATAAACTGATTTTGATGATTCTTTTTTTTTGGTAGGTAATACTTCTGAAGTGGTCCCATATACATTTTAAAGAAATTGGTCTTTGTTTTATAAATCAAAATAACTAGAAAATATGAAGATCATCATCATCATCAGCCCGGAGACGTCCACTGCTGAACGAAGGCCCTTAGACCGCCACACTGTACGACAACCTGCCATTTGCATCCACTAGTTGCTTGCGACTTTTACAATGTCGTCGGAAATATAAAGATGTCATCCAGGATTCGAAGTTGAAGGCGGTTGTATTTTAAAAAAAGGGTATTATTATAGTAGATGGATAAAATGGTGTGTATAATAAATAAACAATTTGCTTGAGAATACACCCTTTTCTGGAAAATAACTGTTTTATCATTTTCCAATAGGGAATATGCATGTGTTTATTTATTGACTCGCAACATCATCACAAACAATAAACAACAAATCATCGAAAGTAAAATTTTAATATGTGCACAAATAACGAAGTTATATACAGTTTAGTTTCATGTTAGACAGGGAGGGCACTATACTAGGTTTATGACGTCAAAGATTACGATTCCATATAAATTCTATACTAGCACATGGTTTACGAGAAAGGGACAGATGCCTCCCTCCCAAATACTTTGAACGATTTTTTTACCAATATTTTTTTAGACGTAAGCATCAGATTCAGGTAAACTCTCCATTTATCCTATTGTTTTTAATAATTGAAACACATGTATATTCCCTATTGATGAATATTGAAGTTTGGTAGAAATGTTATTAGCTGCTTCCTAGTAATATGTTCGTTTGTTGAATGTAACGAGCGACGAGCTGTGAGAGTGAAGTGTTATTTGTACGTAGAAAACTTTTCCTAGAGGCAATTTTTTGAGAAAAACAACATGTTACAAATGAGATAGGACAAGTGATAACATAAGTTTCATCTAAATACAATATGTCACACTATACTGCTAAACTAAGATTAATAATAATTATATAATATAGTCACAAAAAGCATAATATATATCTAATTCGTTCTTAACATTATATACAACATATTCAAATAATATAACAGACTATAACTTTTAAACAGGCCTGGGATACTAATAAATATAGCATATTTAAAAATATTGACGCTACACACAATGACTGATACACACCGTTCACAGCACACACACACATACTCACACACACACTCACACACACAACTCACCCACACGCTCACAAACACACACACACACCACAAACACACCAACGCTTATAATAGTAAATTATATATATATATATGTTATATATACATTTAATCCATACTGCGCTATGTTGTTCCCTGGAAGGATAACAGAAACCTACAATACAAGCTTTGCTTTGTGTAGGTTCTGTGTAATCAACCTATTTTGTTATCGCAAGCCAAGCAAAATCTGTCTTTGTGAACTCTTGGACAGAGATGTAATAATATAATAATTATTACTTTATATTTTAAGTGGCTTTGTAAATGGAAATAAATATTATTATTAGTGCATGTCTTAGCTTGCTCAAAGATGGGTTCCGTAGTTAAGTTAATATAATAGGTTGTTACCTAGAGTTTTAGTTTATGTGCAAAGTTGTTTACTGGTTGTCCAATTATCATTTGACTAATTATTACTAAACATTTCATGCTAGAACGTATTATAATATTTTTTTTACGTATTCTCAGAGATTTTATCTGACTTTTTCATGTATTTATAGGAACCATACAAATTTTGTACACAACAAGAATAGTAGATATTTACATCTCATCACAGAAAAAAAAAACATTACGTATGAGGACCGCAAGATTACAGGTCAAATAATAACATTATGTGTAAGTTATTAACAGCCTTTTAACGGCCTTTTGGCCGTAGGCCTACATAGTTAATGCTTATGAAATAAAAACCTCTCGAAGACATTTTAACTTCCACTTACTTACTTGTCAGTTTTTGTTCTAGGGGTGTTTACAAATAAAAAATATAACCATTTACAAAAAAAAAAAACATTTTAACCGAAAGAACTATTTAGTGTGTAGGTTTTTTTTTAGTTCCGTATTTTATTTAACAAACCCAGTGCCTGCGTTCTTCTTCACTTGAGAACTCATTTAAATTAACCTTTTAAATTAATCATTGTGGTAGCGGCCAAATGATTAATTTTATTTGATTTTAAATATATTAGCAAAAACCGAATATTACCGAAATTCATCTAAAAAAAGCCTAGGAACCTATTAATACATATTATAATATAGTATTATATTCTCTTTGATTATAGCCTACTACCAATAAACTGCTCGATTAAATATATCCCACTCATGGAACAATATTTTTTACGGAATCAAAGTTAACAACAATAAATTCTTACCCCAGTATCAAATACGTTTTCAATTTCACCGGATCTAAAGCCGGTTGATCGGCAAACAGAGGGATCGACTGGGGCTCGAATGACACGTCCCGTATTTGGTGTTGCCTGCGTGTGGGAAATTATTTTCCGAAATAGCAGCCCGAAAATAATAATTTACGTTACCTATTTAAAATTAGGTAAGAACATGAAACTAACAACTTGTTTGTTTTTGTAGTGGTAGAACTCTACTGCAGAGTCCGTCTGGGGCAGTTCCACACCTTTGCCAGTTATTCAACCGCCAAGCAGTAGTGTGCAAGCATTATTGTGTTCCGGTTTGAAGGGCAATGTTACCAGAGAAATTACTGGGTATGAAGAGGTTTATCATCTACTATCTCTTACTGTTGGTGTACAATAAAGATGTATTGTATCTCAGGGTGACGAGCGTAGTGCAGTGCGGCGCAGGATTGTGCAGTTATGACAGTCCTTGTAGGATATAGTGGGTGTATTATGACTCACAAGTTTTTTTTATACAATCAAGTGACGAGACAAGCAAGACTTTCACCTGGTGGTAAGCGTCACGCGTGCCACTAACAGTAGTTGTGCCAGACATGTGAACCTTATAATATTATATTAGCATTGTACCACGTAGCTTGTCATCAATGTGAAAATGTCAAGCGCTCGGTATGCTATCGTTTTACCGCAAGTCAGCAGCAAAAAAGAACGCCCTCAGTGCCGAGAGACTGAGATAAAGTCAAGTAAAGTGTTTAATTTAATTTTGATATTGATGACTCCTTGTTAAGTATACATTGCTTACGTGTATGAGTGTTTTTGTTGGGTGGCAGTTTGTTATACATCAAGTGGACGTTCTGGAAATTTGCCACTCTTTCTAACTAAAAAAAAGTAGAGATATATTAATAATAAAATAAAATTTGAAAGACAGAAATGTAGAGGTAGGAAGTGCAACAAACAATCAGACAGTCCGCCTGATGGTAAACATACTGCTATCTATGCAATTAAACTTGCAATGTTCTAATTTTGTCGATACGTTTCCAACTCGGTGCGCAAGTTCTTTAACGATCGATACATGTAACATTTAAATCGGTACAATTCGATAAAACTCGGTATTATCTTAAATTCGTCAAATAAATCAGCTATATCGACACGTCACATTAGCAACATACATAACGGTACTCGATGTTTTATGACGCCCTTGTTAAATCATCCAACTCTATGGAAAGTCCTCCGCAGGAAGAACATTCCACATTTCAAGTGCGCGCGGAAGGAACATAACCGCCATAACTGTACAGTAGGAAAAAATCTAAATATACATTATAGTATACAAATATTTGTTAAGATTGCATTTGTTTTCTCCGCAGCGTTAGCACGCATTTTGTTAGTAAAATGTCATTAAGTAAAAATTATGGTTCAAAGGAAGCTCAGCATGTCGTGCTGCTAAACGTTCAGCCATAAAAAGTGGTTAGTTTGCTGGTGGGGGTTGGATGTTCACCTAATTTAAACTTCCGTGCCCGTAAGTACTTTATCATTGAATTGTTTACAAACTATTTTAGAAGATTTTAGGTTACACTATTTGAAAATTAAAATAAATATGCCTTTAAAAATTCAAATTATAAACAAGTTAGGACGTATCAGATGTGCGGCGTCAGACGCATCGATGATCCGTCCATTCAAACTGGATCCTTAACGTAATGGGAGGTTTTCTGACAGCTGTCGGAAAGTAGTTCTACAACCAAAAATAGGTGGCTCTGGCGAGACATGGTTCTTTTTTTCGCATTTTTGTTTAATGATAAAGCAAGCACACTACTAATTACTAATCCGTACTTACTAATTTGTGATATGAAAGAACAAAAGCATAGGAAATAACACGGACAAGTACTTTCATAGACAAATAATAAACAAAAAAACATGACAGAACTGATGTAAATAAAATAACCTTTTTTATTTTTTGAATTTTGACTTTGCTGCATTCGTTCATAATCTTCTGAACCACAGACTAGGTAGTGATATTATTCAGAACCATGTCTTGTCAACGCCAACTAACGGATTTTTAATATATATATTTTTATTGCCTGTCAGAAAACCCCCCCATTATACGTAATGTCATTGCTTTTAGATTCGTCATGTTTTGTGTAGACAGATGACGAATCTGTTTGACGAGCGTCCTGTCTGAGACACCCTAAGAAGAAAAGTCATGAACTAATAATGATTAGCCAACATCATAATTATACTAGACTAGATATTCGACGTAAAATATTTCCGAATAAAAAAAAACTGATTTTTACTGTAAATTTGACAGTTTTTATTAGATTATCTTTGGATTCTGTCAAAAATTACAACATATATTATATTATATTTAACAATAATTATTATTGATAGTAGAAGCAAGACATCTAGTTTCACAACATGCTGAGGATTTTGTATATTTATTACAGTCACTTTATTCACAAATCGCATATTTTACAACAAAAATAAATATAAAACGTTTTATACAATTCAAGATATCCGAGAGCCATTACCACAACGTGTGATGTGAGACTCTCGGGAAAGGAGCACATATGGCAACCCGACAGGTATATTTGGCAGCATGAAAATTGCCATCATATTTCAGCGTCAAAAGCACCGAGCCAAATAACTTCCTTCAGTATTCGTACTCAAACTTTGCACGAGAGAATCAGTCACGAGAGTAAACAACAAGCTTTAGAAATCGCTCATTTAATACAGCTGCTGTTCAAGAGATCAATGGCAGATTTGTTAGTAGTAAACTTCGATAATAAAGAAGTGGTAGCCTAATCAAGGATCTTCTTTTTTTTCAGTCGGAGTCTTAAAAATATTTACAAATATTAGGAAGTATTTATAAATAGATACCTGAACCTAATAATTTTCTACAATATTTAAAATAAACTTAAAAACAGAAACATAAAACACTTCGTTTGCAAGCAAGTCTTGAATGCGGGCGAACACTAACCAGCGTTTAGTTTAGTGTGAAACCTAAAGAAGTTTTGCATATTCTATAGGCTTCATAATTTCGATTGCTATTAAATTTATTCGTTTAACTGAAGTGTGCATTTTTTTTTTTTTTAAAGTTTTTTATTAGTTATAGCCTTGCCAGGGTTTTTTTAGCCAACCCACCCCCGATGTATTTTCTAACATACTTTATTTGATAACAAACAATTTTCATCGACTAAATAGATGATTGAAGGTCGTCGTTCATCGGATCCTCTTACAAGTATAAATAAAAAATAAAAACGGTGGATATTTTTCACACAGCGCCATCTAGCCCCAAGCTAAGCAAAGCTTGTACAATGGAAAACAGATAGGTGATAGAAAACTTTAAACTATGTATATATTATAATATGATATCTGTGCCCTTTACCTGACTGCCGGGGTGCCGGGTAAAGAGTTTCCTTCTATTATGAAAACTGACGTGGTTTTGACACATTTTTGTTTTATTTATACGGGAATACTCACGTTTAATTAAATCGGATACTCCGACTATAGTTTCGATCACATCCGGTGACCGCACGCACGCGCGTCGGGCTCTGTTTTCACTCTTTGAAAAAGGTCACCGGATGTGATCGAAACTATAGTCGGAGTATCCGTTTTAATTAAACGTGAGTATTCCCGTATAAATAAAACAAAAATGAGTTTCCTTCTGCCTATGCCCTATGCCTATGGCCTTTATCGTTAGCTAGTGCGCATCTTACTGGTAATTTAGATATCTATACAGTATACATAGATAATATTGACATCTAGACAGTAAAGATAATTCACCGAACTGCATTATTCGGGGAAATCAGTACAGTAAGATGTCTTTAAATTCTTATTACTAGCATGTTAGCAAGTTCAACCATACGTTGTTTGTTGAGACATTGGGTCCATGGGGGCCTTAGCTCATCTTCTTCTCAACATTTTATCCGAGCGCCTGGTCGACGCGACGCGTGATTAAAATGCTGGCGTTTATTTGGTCCAACGCATTAGCATTGCCATTCAACGTGGCAATGCCGCCAGCATGCTGCTTATACGCTGCCGCGCCGCCAGCTTTTGGTTTGTCTCTAAACTTTCATCGGTATGGACACAATTATTTTGTTTTTGTGTAAGTAGTTAAGTAGGTACTCTATGTAGTTTGTTAAAGTTAATGAAGGCTTCTCCCACAAATAAATAAAAAACTTTCATAGTATTTTTTATCAAAATATGGAATACTAACTAGTATCATTTTTATTTGTAGATAAGTAGAAGATAGAAGATAAGTATGGTAAGAATTAAATGAGTGGGTCCCATCCATCCCGGCGCCCCTGCCCCGGTAAGAATTAAATGAGTGGGTCCCATCCATCCCGGCGCCCCTGCCCCGGTAAGAATTAAATGAGTGGGTCCCATCCATCCCGGCGCCCCTGCCCCGGCACCGGGGCAGATGGGAAATAAGGCTACAAAGAGCTTGTCGGTAGTTATTTATACTCGAAGTGTTCTACCAATCATACTGGTATCGGCATTCTCAATACTTCCTTACAATGATGCTATTAAAATAAACAGTATCCATTGCAAGTGACAGGAGGAAATAACTCGCTTCTGTGATAAGTTAATATCCTTACTGTCATGAGAAATAACATTTTGCTTGTTTATTTACTAGCAGTTTAATAGAACATTTGCCCTTACCGACCATCGGGTTCTAGACTGGACTCAGAATTAAAATAATTGTAATAGTCGGTACTGACACTGTTGGCTTTTACGCATCGCTGTCTACAAATGTAAGTTTTGGTTAATCCAAAATTCATATTTAATGAAAATATTTTTCTCAAAAACTGTAGAATTGCAGGTCCAATTACGGAAAGCAAGTTTATTAAAATATTTAAACTCCAAAATACAGCGCAGTTTAAGAGTGTGCTTTGTTTGCCGTATATAAGCGCAATATTTCGCTTAAGAGACCACTTTTGTTCTCATATTATTCTTATAGAAAACCACTATGAGATGCACGGACGACGAGGTTTTAGCAGTAAATCCAATATACGCAACGCTCTTAGTGGACGAAGTATAATCTAAGCTACCACGACAGAAATTATTTGAAACTAAGTTAGCGACGTTTGGAAAATAGAATGACTTGAATGGCTTACGAGATGTGCATTTCACTGATCTCTTTAATTTACATTTGTTTTTTTATTCTATTAAGTTAAGTTCAATTTTTTTTTTCTATTTATGTAATTATCTTATAATAAATGAAAGTTTTGTGCAAGGGCAGTTGAAATAAAGATATTACAACCCCTATTCCAAGATTTCAAATATTAAGTATACCTAACTATTCTCAAATCTAAGCCTCAAATGTTTTGCGTATTTAATTCTGAACGTATTTATACTACTTTATTATATGAGTTTCCACACTCAAATAATAAAGTAGTAGTAGAATTCTGGAGTTCATTGGAATTATAACGGAGTTTTTTGCGGCGAAGTCTTTGACAGTCCGTCGGTACTGCGTGTCTGTTTATTCTCATAATAACGCCTCTTAAATATTTATCGGCAGGAGTAAACAATCAAGCAGCAGTTAGCGTTTGATAGAATATACCCGTCACTTTGTATCCAAAGGAATCCTCGTCTTACCAGCTCTTGTCGGCCATACCGAACAAAACGCGTTTATTTAAAGAGTGGGCTTCTTTGTTTAGCAACAATGAAATACTTGAGTATTAACTGAGAGCCTTATCGTGGAACCCTTATTTGTTACGGGAATCGTTGTTGTTGTCTGACTTGCGTCATTTCAGTCGCTTGATAAACATTAACTGTAACTAATTGGACAAATGAATAAAGTTAATTGACAGGGCTTTAAGCTTTGTTACTTTAAATTATTTTAGAATTGAGACTGTTAATAGCAATATGAAGTCGTAGTAGCTTAGTTGAGAGATATGCCTCATAGCTTTGGTGCGTTTAATCTCAGATTATTTAGAATGTATGTAATTTTGAAAATCATATCACTGAATGAAAAAAATCTGACTGAAGAATATCTTAATGACAAATTGAACAATGCATTTGTAAAATAGGTGTTTAGTAGGTAGCTTATTATTTTTATGGATTTGACATTTATTAATACTAATTGATTCATTACTAAATATTATCTTAATACGTGTTGTAATTAAATCTCGCAATTTAGGAAATATTGTATGTCCTTAATGGGTGAAGCTGTTAAAACTTATCCTATGTATTTATAAGATCTTGTACCACACAGTTCGACAATAAATGATTATGATTATGATGTTAGGCCAAGAAAAATATCGAGAGGAAATGGAATGGGCGTGTTTGTATAAGAAATTTAATGGCGTATACATGGCGTAGGTATATAAATCCGCTATGATTAAAATGGACTAATCATAAAATCATCGTTCCCGATGCCTGGCAGTGTGATTCTAAAGTGTGATGCTGTGCAAAGAACTTTCTTCACAGTTTTAAAATTTCTTCGAAACTTAGAATTGATCGCCTTTCATGAGTCGTTTGTATGGCTGTATACTGTTAAACGTTGCTTCCTCGCAAATACAAAGAAGCGTAGAATAAAATAAAGTATGAATTACCGTAATCTGAATAAACATAGTTTATATTATTGCATAAACTCGCAATAAGATTTTTCTTTCCAAATATCATTTTATATGTTTCGTACGTGGAAACAAAGCGAACATTATGCTTTGACCGAGCGCTGAATACGAATCTCGAAGTTCAGTTAAATAACGCCTCTACCTGAAAAGTACTGTACAATAAGTAGAGCAGCTACTTTGTGAACATGGAATTGCAGTTGGGTGAGCTAAAGCCTTCTTTGTATCCATAGATTTTGTTTGACCGTTGTAGGCGCATTGCAAACCTGAAGCTGGCTAAGAGGCTGGTAGGCAACAACACTTAGATGAAGTCTCAGCTGGAATGCCTCGAACATCGTCGTAAGGTTTCTTGTTTGTCGATTTTCTATCGGAAACATGTCGGAGAGTGTGCCCTTGAATTATACAACTTAATTCCATTTGCCCCTTTTTATTACCGGACGGTCAGACACACGTATCCAAAGCGTCACCCGTACATGGTGGATGTTAGATTCTCAGTTACACTAGTCACAGCCACTTACACAAACATACACACACACACACACATACACACATATACACTACATACTTACTCATTTCAAAATTAAAAGAACATCCTCTCGATTTCATTTATTTTCAGTGCATACCTATAGAAATAATATATAGTATATAATATAATAATAATATAATAAATGTAATAATATAATAAATAATTGACGATCATTGTCCCGATAGTCGTTTCGGCAAACGGTCTTATAGCGAAGAGCCTCGACCAATACCTCAAGAGGCTCTCGCTGGGCGGTTGGGTCAAGGGTCAGATACAAAAGGCAGTGGTCCTTGACACGGCACGTATTGTCAGGAGGTTCCTCACTCTGCAGCCCTAACCACCGGCAGCTTGAGCCCTGCCCCGCTGCTGGCGGCACCCTAGTTTTTAAGTTTTTTATAATATTTATTATTTTTGTATTTATATTGTAAAAAACTAAAAAAATCGGAATTTAAATAAATACGTGAATAATAAATAATAATAATAATATAGAAATGTACTTATATATATTTTTACCCATTTTTTTTTTTTTTAATAGTTGGATGAATTAAACTTGCACCAATTACTAGAAGGCATATAATATAAACCATTATATTGTTAGTATTATGTATCGTCCGGGGATGAAACGCTGTGACCTCAGAATACAGGTATTCCTAGTCTGGGGGACAGAGCTTCTACTCAGGTACCTCGTTTAAGTGCAGCCATAAATAGGTTTCATTCGTTTATAGCATTGTATTGTTATGTTCCTTACCAACCTTCTAAGAAAGTACTTACACAATGTAATTTGCAGCAATAAACATTTTTATTTATTTTATTTATTTATTTTATTATATTCCCCACGTACGAAAAAAGCGCTTTGAATCCACATTTTTTATTCGCACAACGAGGTTGTGGAACTCTCTGCCGAAGTCCGCGTTTCCCGAAAAGTACAATTTGGGTGTCTTCAAATCCAGAGTTAACAAGTTCCTTCTAGGTAAGCGTGCTCCATCCTAGACCTCATCTTTGAGTAACATCAGGCAGGATGTGGTCAAATGCAAAACTCTTATTAAAAAAAAAACACTTTATAATTTAAAAGTTATTACTTAGTTTGACAGCTTAAGTAAAAAAAAAATAGATTAATTATATAGACACAATATACAGTAAAAACTACGATGCTATATGCAATAAAATGACAATATTCAAAATTGAGACGCTTATTACTTAAGTTTAAGCCTTTGCGCCTATGAACACATAAGATAAGCCTGATGGGCTCAAGCCTCTCTTTTGTTAACCAGAAACAATACGTCTATCGGCCGTCAACGTTCGGGGGCGTCGTTATCGCATCTTCACGGATAAGTGAGAGCTCCAATCTCACATCCAATGCCCGCTTACGGCTATCCTTATCAGGGCTGTGTAGATATATTTAGTTTGGGATAGCTACGGCTAACTGAAAACATGAGTTTTTCGGAGCGACGCCGCCGATTTAAAAAGGAAGTTGTTTGATTTGACTATAAATTACAGCGTAACCGCAACACTTTTGGTTAGTTGAAACGAAAAAAGGGCGTTACAAACTAAACATTTGCCAGTGTCATTTGTATAGCTACATTTTTTAATTGTCATTGACGTCTTGTGGCGCACGAACGCCATATAGTTAAACTTACCATAAGATAATCAAACGCTAGTAAAAGTTACAGTTAAGCGCAAAGCACACTGCCAGAGTCGAGGCGGATTCGAAGCGTAGTCGAGGTGGCAGCGTGTTAGAAATTATCAAGGCGGAAGCGACTAGCATAGCCTAGCACTTACGGCCAAGAACGGAATGATAATGCACAATTACACCTGACCCCGCCCCGTGGCCGCCTCGACTGTGCCGCGACTCCGCCTCGACTCTATCAGTGTGCTACTCACCTGATAGTGTGCGGTGACCAATTTGATTGTTTAGAAAAGCTAGAAGAGGCGCGGCTCCGCCCCGATGCCGCCTCGGCTCTTTATTCTGTGAGCTGCGCCTAACAAGGCAACTAGGCTTACTCGTACAATTCCAAGTAGACATAGCCTTAATGGCTATACGTATTTTATATACTTACTGTGTTACTCGTATGTGGTTAAAAGCATTTTGTGACCGTGTGTGTTATTTTTCAAGAAAACTTCTAGATCGATACAGCTTTTGTGTAGAATGAAATATCTGAAATATCCAATTATGGTCAGTGAATAACTTGATCTCAATCGTGCTAACTATAACCTAATTTATCTCTTTAACTTTAAATCTCATCGCCCCGATCTTTTTTATTTCTTCATCTTTAAAAAATATCAAATGTAACTTGATGTATAGTTCTTATTGAGAAAGAGTTGCGAATTTTGCGTTCAGTGGGTAAAAGTAAAGGATTGGTTTAGCTTCAAATTCCACTATTGCATTTCAAAGGCCTTTACCATATTGTAGCATTGGCAATATCGGGATTCTATTGCGAATTCTAAACCAAAAGGATGTTCCGAACACGCTTTAGAATGCGCACCTACGGCTGTTGTGTCTAACATGCCTATTAGTATTTAGTTGAAAAGCAAATGCTGTTAAAATTTTCTTTTGAATATTTTTTTTTTATTAAAATGTATATATTTTGTACTATAATGTGCATAAATATTCTGTACATTTTGTTGAGGGCGAATGACATTTTCGCGAATTCAGGGAATCAGGATTTTATTAGGGACCACACCAAAAAAGTAAGTTCGTATAGACTGAGTGACCAGCCCTAGTGTAAGCGTTATTGTGCCGCCCGAAGGCGTCAAGGAAGACGTTTTACCCATCATGTGAACAACTTGTATCAGGGGTGGTTCCTAATAAAATTTGTTCACAATGATGGGTAAAACGTCTTCCTTTCGGCATAGTAAAAGTTGAATAAAATGATGTTTAGGTTCAGTAACCTCCTCTTGACTCAGGAATACCAACACGCGGAGCCCTGTTATACATATACAAAATATACATACGAGGCAAATTTAATAAAGCTACACTTTCAATTAGCTTACGAATTTCATACAAAATTAAACTCTTGTAAAATACCAACCACTGCAGCATTCAACGAAATAAAACTACAATTCCCAACGTGGCCGCTATCACGGTTATAAATTAGCCTATTCGGTACGTACAGGCTACCTACGATATATTGGCTCTGCATTGTGGGCCCAAGGCTATGTGCTTGCGAAGTGCCGCTGCTATCAGATTCGTGGAAGCTGTACAATGTACAATGTTGCCAGTTAACCTGTGATGCATAGCATTGCTAGTTTGAACCAATTGATGAACTTATTATACGTAGCTACCACTGAAGAGAGAAGCGAATAGAACAGAAATGTGACGGGCCGCGCTAGCCGGCATTAAGTGTAAATGCGTTTAATGACATATACACACATGTGACATATGTTTATATACATGTTTTAAACTGAGAATACCCAAAAAGACAATTTAAATAGACGCGTAGGAAACCAAAACACATTGCATCGTAATTAGATACATTTTTAATCTGTTGCAAAATGGCATTTCGATCGTTTTACTTCAAATGCGCGACCAATGATTGGCATTTTTTCGTCGTAGTTACTATACAATTATGTGTGAAACTGGAAACAGTGACTTTACATATAACTGCAACATTGTTTTGACAGCCGTTCTACTACTATGTTCTACTACTAAGAAGGGCTTTCGTTTTTCTGTGGTAGCTACCACCACTGAAGACCTAGGAAGTAGGGCTTCAACTTAACTGTGACTACTAGTATACTCGTAGGGTTATAATTATTTTTGACTGTGACTAACACAGTAGGTATTTATTTGCTTTTTCTTAGCAGCTTAAGAGACAATCTGAACAACGATTATCCATACAAATGTATTCCCCTATTTCCTTGTTGGATTCATAATATTTTCATAGTAATCTTTGGAGGGTTACATTTTCTTTAGCAAATAGTTTCTGATTAAATGAAATACCAGGGACATGTCTACAATAGACAAAAAAAATATAAAAAATAAATTATTGCTCAGGGGCAAGAAGAAAAGAAAAGAGAAAGAAAGGGAGAGGAAGAAAATAAGGGAATACGTTTGTATGTAATAAAATCGCTCACCAGAATCCCTCTTAAATTGTTGAAATTAAGTAGAAACTCGTATCATCGAAATTAAACGAGTAAACGGCGTAAGCTGTACATTTTCATAAAGTATGATACTTGATGAATAAATGATTATTATATTATGAAAACTGACGTGGTTTTGACACATTTTTGTTTTATTCATACGGGAATACTCACGTTTAATTAAATCGGATACTCCGACTATAGTTTCGATCACATCCGGTGACCTTTTTCAAAGAGTGAAAACAGAGCCCGACGCGCGTGCAGCTGCGTCCTGCTTAGCACTGACTAAGTGGCTGAGTGCTAAGCAGGACGCAGCTGCACGCGCGTCGGGCTCTGTTTTCACTCTTTGAAAAAGGTCACCGGATGTGATCGAAACTATAGTCGGAGTATCCGATTTAATTAAACGTGAGTATTCCCGTATGAATAAAACAAAAATGATTATTATTATTATTATAAACTCAAGATGAATAAAATGAGTCGGTGTAGTAAGTACACATATAAACCGCTATCATCAATGAAAACACTAACTAGAGTTGGAATAAAGAATGCTTATTTAAAATAATTTGTGCCCTTCCGACGTTGCTAGCCAAGGTAACCTAATCGGGAGACCATTTTTGTTCAAAATCAAAGAGCCCAAAGAGCTCTGTACAGATTTTTATACCACTAGCTTTCCGGTGAAGGAAATTATCGTGCGGAAATCTGCATACATCCGGAGAAGAAATTCAATGGTGAATGTGAATCCACCAAGTCGCAACTTAGCCAGCAGCGTGGTGGACAACCCAACCAACCGTTAAAATCGATGTCCAGAAGTGGACTATTTAGAAGGCATAGAGGAACTATGCTTCTGCTATGCCCACCCGACGTAAAATCAGTAAGTATTTTTTTAAATAAACTTAAATAAAATAACTTCAATTTCCGACTTTAGTTAGGATATTTCGTTTCAGACCCATTTTTAAAATAACTTTAAAAACATAAAAAGGTTTCCCTTCGAACAAAGTAAATGGCATTCTGAACATTGACAATGCATTTTTAAAAGCAATTGATACTGGAATTGCAAGCACACAATCTAGATAGCAAGCTCCCGAGTGTCCCATACGTCGAGAGCGACGCGTATTGCAGTCATTGGCAAAATGGAACAACGCATGTCCAGACTGGAATCTAGTGATATCTGCAAATGGGACAATCACCTGCGTCGCCTAAATGGCACGTAGACAGGAATCGTGAAACAACGGCTATTCAAATGCCAGCACGACGATTGAAAAAACTGCTCGTGTCTTTGTTCGTTCTCGTTGTAACTAAAGCCATTGTTTAAGTGTATATTATTTTGTAAGCCATGTCAGAGGCCTTCGGGTGGCTCAGCTAATCATCCATTTTCATAATTAACCATCTCTAAAAACTTGATCTACGGAAACACATTTTATTCGGACTGAGTTCGACGAGTTGATTAACTAACTTTTCCATCAACAGACTGTTCTCGTATCTCGACTCACGATACAATTTACAGAAACATCAACATTATCGAAGGCAACTAGATTAGTGATCTTATCGTAGCCACTTTATGGGCTATCATTCACCTAGCATGATGTTAGTGCTGCGGTGGATAGGCTTACAGATCTAAAGTTTTAAATAGGCAGTTGATACTAGATAAGACATGAATACGAATAGCAAATCTACTATTTAAAATATGTTCAATACTATTCCAATAATTCGCTCTGCTTTAAAATTTATTAGAAATAATAATGTATTGTTTTTGATTACGAGCATCGACTGGAGACTCATACAGCAACCAAAAAGGTTTCACCATCAAACGACTCGCCTCGACGTCAGCCATAAAACGTCCACTGCTGGAGGAAGGCCTCCCGCTTAATAGAGGGGTGTTGCCATAATCCCAACGCTTGGCAGGCGGCTTGGGGATCGCAGAATGCTCACCACCGTTAACCAAAAAGACGCTACTGCCCTTCCTCCGGTGGGTCTGGTTGCAGTGTAAGGATATACGCAAATGAAACGACTCGTTCGGTCTTGTTCATATTCCACATAGATGTAGCTGAAATTCTGAAAAAGGACATACTTTTTATCGTGTGTGATATCGCGGGACACAGCTAGTGAGTTTTTTTTAATCCGTTATATTTTTAGTTAAATATTTCTTATATTTCTTAGTTTCAGTGGCTTGTTTAATTTGTGATATTTATACTTATGCTGAGCCTCGTTGCAATTTTTGGCCCTATTTATCGTTGCAGCCAGAGGACGTCCACTGCTGGGCGAAGGCCTATCCTTTAATAAGGAAAGGTTGCCATAATTCCCACGCTTGGCAGGTGGCTTGGGGATCGCAGAATTATCACCACCGTTAACTGAGAGGACGCTGCTGCCCGTCCTCCGGTGGTGCTGGATGCAGTTTTAGGACATACCCAGGTCCAAGTCTATTATCTAGCGGCCCTATTATCTAGCGGTTATTTACTTGTTCTAGTACAAACGACTTAGTCTATTGTTTACCTAAAATTTAAATTACATCCACGTGTTTACAAATTCAACGTCTTATCTGACGCAAGGCACTTTAGTTTTTTAAGACTGCGGTAGTTCACAGTTCTATAAGTCATGACTACTCATCCACAACCGACTTGGGCGAAGATAGTGCTAAGCTTTCCGTTAGAAATAAACTCTTTAAGCTTGGCAACGAAATCAAGCAAGAAATCCAGGATGAAACCAGTAACCCAGAAAAGACGTAAGTAGATGATAGACTGAGTGTTCGGATATAAATGTACTTTGTTTGATATGGTGTTTAGTTTAAACGATTCTGGATAATATGTAAAAATAATTCGAAATACTTGACCGATACATTACTCTTCGCTCGTTATATCTAAGCGAAAATATATGTAAATATCCAGTAATTAAATTTTGATAGCTCTATTTTATATATACCCTATGTATACCTTATATTTTATATATACCTCTATATAATACCTTCCCATATCTGCACTATGCACTTTTCAATAAATGCAATCATCTGAAAAAAAAATTATGTTCGGTCTATGAAATTACGTTTCATAAATCATTAATTTGATGCAGAAACAAATAATATAATACTATGCAGATTTGAAATGTCGGAAAGAAAAGCTTATCTACATGAAACGGAACCATTCAGCATAATATGTAATTTAGACATCACGACGAATATACATAGGGGTTACGTGTAACGAAATGAAAGGTACTCATTTGTAAGGAAAATTTAAATATAATATCAATGTAATATGGAAACCATAGAAAGCTGATAGAATACCTACTTAATTATACCTACACTTTTTTTTGTAGATATATACTTATTACATACTACATCCAGACTGAACAAACATCTATGTTTTGTTTTATTTATACGGGAATACTCACGCTTAATTAAATCGGATACTCCGATGTGATGGAAACTATAGTCCGAGTATCCGATTTAATTAAACGTGAGTATTCCCGTATGATTCAAACAAAATGTGTCAAAACCACGTCAGTTATAATAAAACATCTATGTTTGTCACATAAATGTTTGCTCTGGGTGGGGATCGAACCCACGCCCAACAGCTCTGAAAGCAGTCATGCTACCAATTGGCTATAAGGCCCTCAGTAATTGTATTATATTTTAAGATAATGTAATGTAAAATATTGTAATCTGCTGTTCCAAATCTGCTGTGCTAAAAATCTTTCACAATCAACAAATGTATAGAATAGTCAATATTTTCTTCTGGAATTCATAGTTGGCCCCATAGTAAAATTTGTTCACAATAATGATCACAATCACCTCCTTTTTCAAAATTGTATATCAGTATTCTATCAGCTATCTGGTTTCCATATTACAAGCTTTGCTTAGTATGGGGCTAGATGGCGCTGTGTGTAAATGTCCCACAATATTTATTTATTTATTTCGCCTTTGTAATACCGTTCCGCTATAACAGTGTATAATGAAAATTCTCATTTCAAAATCTTTCGAGCCACTACATGAGCTTACCTATGTACTTACATTCAAACAACGACACACTGTCATTAGGCAGTCGGGTAAAAAGCTCTTCCATTCCATCTAGACGTTTGTTTCAAGGGATGGATCGCGTGCCGCTTGAGATTTATAACTCAATCCAGCAATCAGCGAAACGCTTAACTAGCTGACGATAAGGTGTCGACGAGCGATAGCGTCCGTCTATCCTGCCGATAGTTCGTAAACTACAGCCTTAAATAACAGGGAAATGTTGAGGGACTAGAATTTTATGTAAATAAAAATATATTAGGAGGGTCCATGGTTCGTTCAGGTCACGCAATGTTACTCTGATATTTGTATTTGAAAAAAATACTTTCAAATCACAGTTACGTTGAACAAATCTTAGTACCTAACTTTATTTGTAAAGTTATTCCAAAATTCTTACAGAAAAACTGATAGGTAGTGTAACAGGATTCCGTTATTGCTTATTTCTATATTGTTTACCCATAAACGTAATAAAAGATACGTGTACGTAAATAAATGGATTGTGCTTTTTTATGATTCTATTGTTTTTATGTAGATATTAATTTTAAATCAATTTATGATTATTATGGAAACTGACGTGGTTTTGACACATTATTGTTTTATTTATACGGGAATACTCACGTTTAATTAAATCGGATACTCCGAATATAGTTTCGAGCACATCCGGTGACCTTTTTCAAAGAGTCACTCAAAGCAAGCTAGTTGTGCTAAGCAGGACGCAGCTGCACGCGCGTCGGGCTATGTTTTCACTAAATAGCAGATTAAAAAAAAAAGTTTGTATTAGAAAATCTGAGTATACATTTAAAAACTACGAAAGGACAAAATGTTCGGTCTAGCATTTATTGGTATTTACCTCAATGTAAAATACAATCAGGTAGTGAAATACCCTCCTTTCTTATCATTCCGGTGGCAAACAGTAAACATGTCATGCAGTTAAGTCTGCCCTGCAGTGTATCAAACTCTCCAGTGCAGTCGTATGATTTAGATAAGTAGCCCACTTCTACTTGTTAGGAGTGTTCCATGTGGCACTCTGTTTTATAATACAAACAATTTCTCTAGAATTATACTCATCGGCGTATGTTTATCAATGCCTACAGGATTACGCGTAACAGCACCTACTGAACTGAAAGGAAGTCTTAGCACCCATCATCATCATTGTGAACTATTTTTAGTTTGGAGCTAAACCTAAAGTCTCGAAAAAATATGCTGTTCCATACATTTTGTCGCGGTCGATAAAAAAATGTCTGAGGGACAGTGGTTTTTTTTCACGATTTCAGGGTTAGCTCTCTATAGTAAAAGTTGTTCACATTGATGTGTACAATTACTTCCTTATGTCTTAGTAGGTACTACGTTAGTAACGGGTTACTTAAACCTCTAAGTCAGGGTTTCCCAACCTTTTTCTAGTGCGGACTTATTACCCTTACTATGTATGATCCGCGGACCACAATTTTATATACACCAATAAAACGCTTTCATAATTTTCGACACAGTAATTTTTATTTTACAGCGCAGCCTAATGTGCTGCGCGGCTTTGTTTTCATTGCACGTTTCTACGCAAACGCTCGGCCGCGCCATTATAGATACTAGCCGTCCTATGCATAAAACACTAAAAAGTATTTCAAACCTATTTTAGTTTAAAAGTGTTTTGTCTTCTTTTTCAAACTCTATTCGAAATAAATGAACAAAACACTTTTTGACTAAAATAGGTTTAAAATAGGTTTTAGTGTTTTTTTATGCATGAGACGGTTACTTTATAATATTTATTTATTTAATTTTTGGCGTACCCCTGGAAAAAGGCTACGGATCACTGGAGGCCCGTGGACTTCAGGTTGGGAAATTCTGTTCTAAGTAAGTAGATTAGGTAGTTAGAGAGAACAAGGGAAGTTCCTAGACCAAACTGGGGTTGACCATCTTCGGCCTCCCTGTTACACCGTTATCAGTTAAGGTGTGGTCACTTAGGTAACACTGTCTAAAATAGAAAAAGTTTTGAGTATAGCCTTAAATATAAAACTTAATTTCTCATTCTAAGGCCAAAATATTGAAAAAAGCAGGACTAGATGGAGCAAAACATTACTTTCAATAACTTCCAGTGACAATGCGAACGTCCCAGTCGCAGCCGGGATTCTGGTAACTCCTCATACGGTGCATTACCCTCGCCCACCGCATTGGAGAGCTATTCTCCGGATCAGATTAATGTTGCCACTTTTCTACTTGTCTTTACCACAAACCTAACCAGCCCAAGTGCGGTTCCGATTGTTTCCCGATCCGAAATTTATTTTTGCCTTCATTGTTACTGGTTAAGTATGTATGCGATAGAATGAAGAAGAGAGGGGTGAAGTCGATTTATATTGGTATCTTTGTTTTGTAGGAAAGGTTGAGAATAAGCTGTCAATTTTAAGTATAAATATCTGAATATAGAACTAAGCTTCTCATAGTCCATAGTTAATCTCATACTTACTCATATTTTGTCATATTTTTGTAGATATTAATATATCTAATAAAATATGCCAAATTGATGACTGCTAGTAATTTAAAAAGTTACACTATTACTTAACACCGAAAATATATCGGAATATATTGATACTTATATTTTATTTTATTCTTTTAGGATAACTAACAGCTAGCACTTAAATAACACAATTATATTTAACTTAAAGGCTAATTATAAGTTACCACAAATAGGAAAATGAAAATAATAATGATAATAATGATAATATAATGATATATATTGTGTCTAGACAATTTATATAATACCTATACACTGTGAATCTATTCTAAACTTAAATAATATCGAAACACGAAATTTTTATCAAAATAATAAATCTCGATCTCTTCTCTATAATATAATAGGTACATAAGCTGGTTCACTAATGTTTTACCGTAAGCCTTTTGACAAAATATTACTTGACAACCAACGTTTCGTATAATATTCATTCAATAACATCTTGTTCCACAAATATTTTGTTTTACAAACAATCAAATTTGGCAAACACTTCTTATATAAAAATATAAGAATAAAATGTGTCAATAGCTATTTTCTTTTTAGTGCATTTTTCATTTCTTTGATTGTTTTATTGTTTTGCAAATTCACGTTTTATAAAATAACATCTTAGAACAAGTATTTTAAAGGAGGATTTCTGGGAAGGGCTTTCCAATATGTGTATAATTAGTATGATGGTCGGGGTGGGGGAAGGGAGAGACGGGGGGGGGGGGGGGGGGGGGTAAGGAGATCAGGTTGTCTGAGTCGGCTCTGTCACTCATTTCAAACCTAACCAACACAAATTTGACTCCGGGTGGGCTCAGCTCTTGCGGTCGCCCCTGCGTGTCCCTTTGCCACACTCGGCCTTCGCATCACTTGGCCTGGTATGGCTTGCTCCACTCAGGACTTCCCTTGAGCTTCTGGCTCCCGCGCTTTTTATATACAATCTATGGGTAGGGAACACAAGACTAGGGGGAAACGGGGTGCTCTGATTCGGATCTGTCACCCATTTCGAACCTAACCAACTCAAATCGGGGTGCTCTGATTCAGATCTGAAGACTAAGTGGAAGCGAAGCAAAGTGAAGCTTCCGCCTTCTCAGTTAACCTATAGTATATATAGTATACAAGTCAAACATTTATTTAGTAATCTGAATATTAAATGAAACATTTGTCATATGATACGTTATGAAATGTAATAAATCACGAACCATTTGTAAAATTTGTATATCTAAAATAATGAATCGACGATTCATGTTTTTGCGAAATGTTGGTCAAGTAAAAATTTGTAAATTGACTGTCGGTAAAATGGCAGGATACCACATAAGCTATATAATTTATAATGAACATAAGTTTTTACTAACTACAACAAACTACACAATAAATACTACTTAGCCTACACTACACAAAAACAAAAGAATTGTATCGAGACCGATGAAAGTCTAGAGACATAGTCCAAATGCTCAAACCCGCTACGTACCCAGTATGCTGGCGGCATCGCCGCACTGCATAGCAATGCTTTTGTGTTGGGCCAAATAAACGCCAGCATTATAACGTAAACTATATTGTATACATAGTAGGTATATTCAATAAGAAATCCCCGCTCAAATAACACAACAAGCATAACCGAAAACATAAGCATTACGTGAATTGGAACGGCCTTGGCACCGGTCGTTTCCTGCTAAACTTTACACGAAGATCTGAATATTTTTAAATTCAGTAGACAATATCTGTATCGCAAGTCGAATAAAGTGAAGCACTCGAAGTTTCCACGTTTATAACAGGATTTCACCTCGCAGGGTAAAAATGCGGTCTACAGTATAACGTTTCAATAGCATAGAAAATTAAATTATGACTGGGATATTGGCTAAGTGCTCTTAG
This sequence comes from Erannis defoliaria, assembly GCA_905404285.2. Taxonomy (NCBI): domain Eukaryota; kingdom Metazoa; phylum Arthropoda; class Insecta; order Lepidoptera; family Geometridae; genus Erannis; species Erannis defoliaria. The sequence goes on along the minus strand of FR990073.1, from coordinate 9,266,705 downwards.
CTTTAATTGAAATAGCAGGGTTACGCTGTGTTGAGGTAACAGTGTAACATTTACCTAGTACTTATAAAATATGGGTCATACTTGGTTTTATGTAAGATGGGTTCATGTTTCATACTGTTGTAAGTTGGAAATGAGGATTATAGAGAAATATTTAAATTAGTTTAAATTCCTAGGTACGTGAAAATGGGCACGTGCCCACATGTTGATGCCTACTAGGTATTCATGACGTAGGAACCTACTTAGATTGGAAACTGCCAAGGGAACTTTTTTTTTCTAGTCTAGAGTCAATAGATAAAAATAAGTATAGCGCGCACTGGAAACAAATACATAAATAACATTTAAAAAATCTGACTGACAAATTTACAATTCTACTATAAGTTAAATAAATTACCCAAGCTATAATTTCAATAAAAAAAATAAAACAGGGCTGTCCTGCCAAAAAACCGGTTCTCCCTTGTTTCGTATAACGTTTCCTATAATTTAACTTGATATATTTTCAGTTCACATAAAATCAGTTCGCATAATTATTCATTTCATATAACATTTATTTACTATAATTTTATTTTGCATAATCATTCATTTTATATAAATTCATTTCATATACTTGTTCACTTTGTATAATATTGTTTGACAAAATATTCATTTCGAAAAATTATAATAGACCTAATATTTAACTGACGCATGTCGCCTGACTCGGTTCTGTCACTGGAGAAGATTCCGAGTGGGTGGCCAGAAGCTCTAGCTAGGTCGCCTCTGAGTTTCTGGCTCTCACGCTTTTTATATACACTCTAGGGGTAGGGACCACAAGCCTAGCTGGAATCGGGGTGCTCTGATTCGGATCCGTCAGCCATTTCAAACCTAACCAACTCAAGTCGGGTGTATGAAATAGAATTAGATAAAGCAATAATCACACCAAACGAATATTATATCAAATAAATAAACATTATACCATTTTAACATTAGCGCAACCGTTGTTATATGAAACAAATGTTATTTAAAACAAAAATTACGTGAATTTAAAATATACGAAACGTTGTTCGATGAAGTGAAATTATATGAAATGTCGGGGACCCAAAAAAAACGATATTTTTCATAAATACTTAGTCACTCGGGATGATGAAAGCTTTCTAACGATACATCCAAATATATTCAGTCATTTAGAAGTTGTGATGGAAAAAAGCACATAAAAAACTCACATACATACATAAACATGAACCCTGAAAACACTTCTTTTTTTGGGAGCTCGTGTAAAAAGATATTTAACAGAACAGTTTATAGTAAAAGATTATGCGTAAATAAAACTCTATCTTTCAAAATCAAATATATATATTTATTGCAGTTTGTTGGTAAACCTAGATGTAACATACAGAATATAATCTGTTCTTATAGAGCTCTTCTTTCGCGTCTAAACGTTCGAGTAAGTTTAAGTTCTGCTACTGATATTGCTGGTATTGGTATGTGTTCCTTTACTTTCTGGTTCCGTTCAGGCAGGTGGAAATATTACGCGGGGTGTAAACGAGCCCCGGCAACGCCGTTATTGCCGTCGTTAAGTTAAAATTTTCTCTCTTGAATAGCATCGCGAATGTGCGACATAAACACGGCCATTTATACTATTTGTAAGCATATATTGAGCAGAGATAAATATAAAATGTAGATCTAGAAATAGAGGAAAGTCAATGCGTAGGTCGCTTTAGTTTGATATTGAGAATTCAAAATAGAAATTCTGTATGAGTGAATGTTTATTAAAGCTATTATTATAAAAATATATATTTAAACGAAACATTTATTTGCCTAGTAAAACATCTCCTACATTGAAAGACAAGTTTACATTCATATGAATATATTTATATTTATTGGCATAGCGTTGATATGTGTACCGCAATCTCTTTGTAACACGTTGTAATTGTGGTCGATTCTGGCGGTTTTAGTTGACAGTTCTAAACTAACTAAAGTATTGGTGTCCTGAGCCAACATGTAAAAAAGTGAGAGCAATACTTTAGTTAGTTTAGAACGACAACTAAATGTCAACTAAAACCGCCAGTATCGACCACACTGTACTTCGAAAGAAACTAAAATTATTTTTTCTAAAAATTTACCAAATAGACTGTATTACGCTAATATATTAAATATATTATCTAGAAAAAAAACACCAACATTATTATAAGCTAAAGGTAAAAAAAACTTAATGGTTACTTTCAAAATTAATTTATTTTAAAATCGGCTTTTTATTTCAAAGTCAAGGCGCAAGTAAATTGGTTTCGTCTAGGCAAGCGTGCTCTATTGTAGACTGCATCTTGCATTAGACGAGATGGCAGTCAAATGCAAGCCTAAAATAAAAAATAAAAGAGTGCCGTTTCAAATGAATATTTTTCTTTGTTGTCATGTCTTTTATGAGTAGGACCTACATATAAGTACATAATTTAGTCATGTGTTTTTTAACCATGCGATTTAGGTAAATTGTATTAAGTAATATTTATTATAAAACGCTTTTTACAGTTGCCAGCTATTATAATTATATGTTACATGTACATGCCGTAGCATAGGTATATTTACTCATGGCTCTGTATCTGTTTTAATCCTACGCTACGTCTGGTTATACCTACATTTGATCGAACAAAAAGTGACGTAAGTTAGCAAATTGCTTTCATTTAATCTATTACTTCAACTCTAATGATAAACAATACATGAGCAATGTAATTTATATGGTACACTAAACCAGCTACCGTCAGTAGTACAAAACGAACTGGCAATAGAATAGATTTCCCTTGAGAGTGCTATATTACGACTTTCCATAGAGGTACACTACTACACGGAATATATATCGCTATCGAAACTAGGTGGCTTATTTTTACTATCTTTACTCATCATTATTCTGTAGCTCGTATTTTCCTCAATTACTTTGAGATCAGCAGGCTACGAGTAGATGACATGTGACTTTTAGAAAAGCAAAAAGTGAACGACTTTGTTTATCGTTTTCACTCGATCCTTGTATATAAATATATGTGAATTGTATACATTACAATTGCTTGTCATTGACTAAGATATTGTCACGTTTTTAATAGGTGTTTGTGTAATGTATGTGTCTTTTTGTAGCGAATTTGTATAAATGAGTAGTAAACAATGCTACGTAAAACGTGCTATGGGTTCTTTGTACTACAGAGTTGATTAACGTAAGACTAAGTACTTCTACATAATACTGATATTTTATTCTTTACTTTTTTTTTACACGACTGCCCAAAAAACGGAGTGTAATATTTTATATAATAGGTATGTATCTATGTGAGTTTCATTATTCCTTCATATTTTCTAAATGTCTTAACAGATTTGGATGTATGGGGTATCGTTAGAACCCTTGTATCATCCCAAGTAACACTAGTTTTTTTAAATAAATATAGTAGACGTATGGCGCGTCAAATCCGAAAATGGATTTTTACTTTTTAGTTAGTTTTTTGGCAGGGCAGTCGTGTTTGTATTTATTTATTGATTTATTTTGGTGTCCTATTTTCAAGGGTATTTTGAGTTTAATGATACTACACAAACAAAATCCATTATACAGGATTATAAATGAGGTTATTTTAGGTTAGCGCCTTAGCAAAAACATTAGCTGTCTTTATGAAAACTATTAGTAGGATCGTGATAATATATATGGAACAACGTCGTTGTAAACGTTGTTCACGGTTAATGACGATCACAATGACCTCCTTTAGACTAGGTACACCCAGCTTACAGCGCAGTAATGTTCAGAATCCTTTAAAACTAGGTGACTCCTATAAAAATGTCACCCTCGAAATAAATAACATCAATAAACACCGTGTGGCTGTTTACGTAGGATTTAATATTGGACGATAAACGCATACTTATGGAAGGCGCACCAAGTATGCGCTCTGAATGTTAAAAATTGTGAGGAAGCAGCGTCGTAAATGTGCCGTGACGATACAAGCGGAATACGCTGGGATATTTTGAACAGTTATAATTTAAGCTCTAGTACCCAGTAAAAGTATTTGTTTGATACATATTTTTTAATATTATAAATGCGAAAGTTTCTTGGTATGTGTATGTACCATTCTCAGTATGTCTGTTTGTCACCTCTTTACGCCTAAACAAAATCTTATTTCCCGGAAAACTTGGATGATTTAGCGCGGAAAAACATTCAAACTTAATGTCAGCAAGTTGGTTATTATTATAAAAATCTACCTGTACTTTTAGATATCAGTCAACTACCATTAATATCAATGCTTTTTATAAAATATGTTACAAAAAGATTCAACAATACTTAAGGGTATAAATGTATGTACTCATCATTATGGGCAACATTTACAATGGGGCCAACCATGAAGTCGTGAAAAAAATATATCAGCTGCCCCATACATTTAGGCCAACGTCAATGAACTTTTTGTACGGAACAGCAGTTTTTTTTCGCGATTTCGAAGTTCTTAATCAGCTTTAAAACGTCTACTGCTGGACGAAGGCCTCCCCCATAGAGGGGTGTTGCCATAATCTCCACGCTTGGCAGGCGGCTTGGGGATCGCAGAATGCTCAAGAGGACACAGCTGCCCGACCTCCAGTGGTTCTGGTTGCAGTTTAAGAACATCACCCAGGTCCTCGATTCGATTGCGATTTCGAGGTTGGCCCCATAGTAAATGGGGAATGGGGGATGAAATATTGTATGGAAAGTTATTGGTTTTTGAAGTTATAGAGATGAAAATTGGTATTTGGATATTTAAAACAAAAACAATAAAAATTTTTGCTATGGTTGATCTAAAGGGGTGCATAGGGAGGAAATAAAAAGAGTAATTAACCCAGCGGTATGGAGGATACGAGTGTTTCGGGGCGGGGCGTTTTTTTCCGTACGCGGACGAAGTCGCGGGGGACCTAGATATCTATTAATAAAATGTACAATTCCAGACCAATGTGTGTTGGCAGTGATGACATATGGAACTGAAACGCGTTGTTTAACTGCTGGCATTTTGGAGAAACTTAGAGTCACACAACGGGCAATGGAGAGAGCTATGCTCGGAGTTACTTTGCGCGATAGAATCCGGAACGAAGATAATCGCCAAAGAACCAAATTTACCGACATAGCTAGCAAGGTTTGCAAGTAGAAGTGGCAATGGGCAGGCCACATCGCTCGTAGAACTGACAACCGAAGGGGAAAAAAGGTTCTTGAGTGGCGACCGCGAACCGGGAGACGCAGCGTAGGAAGGCGTCCCACTAGGTGGACCGACGACATTGTAAAAGTCGCGGGCAACCGGTGGATGCAAATGGCAGGTTGTCGTACAGTGTGGCGGTCTAAGGGGGAGGCCTTCGTTCAGCAGTGGACGTCTGCGGGCTGATGATGATGATGATGATGACAATTCCAGAGCTTATTAAAGACATATTTTCGTGGACCTGTAGGTCCTTAAAAACAAAACTGGTCATCACGTGTCTCAAAAAACTTTGATAAAAAAAAATCCTATAGCTAGTAACTCCTAGCTTATAGTAGGTACTAACAGCAAGATGGGTTTTGAAACTTAAGTTAGGTTTATCCAATCATCCAAGTTAACGCTCGTAAAACTTTTCGCGAATAGCACTGCTATCATAGTGATTACCTGTCTTAATCTCACTTGTTTTGTTTCCCCTTCTGGATAACGTTGTTGTTTTCGCAAAACTAAAACGACGAAGATGAATCCGAAATTAATCTTGTTCCAGTGATTTCTTTGATGTAATGCATTTAATAATTTAAATGTCCTAGGTTGAGGTGAACACTGAACAATGGGTGTTATACGGGTATACATTGAATTATGCATAGTATACCTGGGTGATCTAAGGGTACATTGAATTACCCATAGTACACCTGGTGGACCACGGGTACAAAAAGGTATCCGTGGAACACCTAGGTAAACCACGTAAGTGGACCACGGGGAAGAAACGGTCTATTCAAATATAGGATTCGCATATTTTAAAAGTAATTTTTTTGAATTAAGAGTATGACAATAAATGACTTATTAATATTTAGAGTATTAGATTACAAGGATTAGAAAGACTGTATGTATGTATATATTTTATATATTATCAAAGATATTGCCTAAGTTAGAAATACTGAAATATATAAGCAAACTCTCCTAACGCCCGACCCGTCCACGTAATGCCTATAACGAGCTCTAGATTAATAAAATAGACTGGAATAATATTAGAGTAATATTACTCTATTAATATTATTATCACTTTATTACTAGAATTCTTATAGTTACTAAGCAGAAAAATATTTGGAATAAATTACTCAAATATTTAATTTAGTAAAATCGTTTTGGCAGTAGGTACACGATATGGATTATAACAAAATGTAATTTTTATTTTTATTTTAGGAGTTATACAATGTGTAACAAAAAGGCTCAACAATACTGCATCATTATGAGTAACTTTTACTATGTGGTCAACCCTGAAAACGCGAAAAAAATTCTGATGTTCCATACATTTTGACCAAGGTCAATTAGCTTTTTTTATGGAATAGCTGGTATTTCATAATAGTACCTAATAGTTGTTCATAATGATAAGTACGTAGATTCCCTTCAGTTTTGTTAAACCTTGTATATTATTACTACTAGCTGCGCCCCGTGGTTTCACCCGCGATTTTTGGGATAAAAAGCAGCCTATGTTTTATTCTAAGGTATAAGCCACTTCTGTACCAAATTTCATCTAAATACGTTCAGCCGTTTCAGCGTGATAGAGTAACAAACATCCGTACATCCAAACAAACACACAAACAACCTTACATACAAACTTTCGCGTTTATAATATTAATATATATAGTGGGACATGTATTTCATATATCGCAACTTAAGCTGTATAAATTAAACTATTATTAAAACATTAATCAATCGATATAAGAGACCGTTTAAAGTATCCATAGGTAGCAAACCTATAGATAGTTTAAACGGTCTCTAATTTCGGGTAATGTGCCCAAAATGCTGGATAGTAGGTGGTGGGTAGGTAGTATATTATTTAAAATTATTATACAAAACAGAATGAAATAGACATACAACATTTAGAAACATTAGACTAGAATACCTACTATACTAAAATAATGAAACTAAAACTAAAAACCTGAAAAAATATAATATAATAACTAAAATATATTATTAATATATCATTAGTAGGATTAGATATGTAGGTATAATATTTTGGCTAGGCAATTCCGCAGTATTACGACTCCCCGTTGCCGGCAAGCCTATGCAAATGTCAAGAGACGGCTATTATTTGACGATGAATGGCTTCGCCAGTTGACCGCGTAATTATTTAACCGCCGTCATTATTAGGTAATTTGTGGTGAAGAACCGTATGTAGTGCAGTTGGTTTGTTTGTTAAATATAGTTAGCTGTGGCTTGAATCCCGTTATTTTGTGGGTGTTTCCATTTTTGGCAAATTATTACCTGGATGTCAAAGGGTTAGAAGCTTATAATGTAAGTCTACTAAGTAGAGTTGTTAGAGTTGTCGACCTCTTTGTCCGAAGTCTTCGACAAAGAAGTCGCCCGAAGAATCGAACTCGGATGGGTAGCGTTCGGGAAATTGCGTAAGTATATCTTCTCGTCCAAAATCCGCGCCTGAAGAAAATAATCTAAGAATCTTCAACAAAGTGTGTGTTGCCAGGGATGACATATGGAACTGAAACGTGGTCTTTAACTGCTGGCCTTTTGGAGAAACTGCACACAACGGGCAATGGAGAGAGCTATGCTTTTACGCGATAAAATCCAGAACGAGGATATTCACCAAAGAACCAAAGTCACCGACATAGCTCGCAGGGTTTGCAAGTTGAAGTGGCAATGGGCAGGCCATATCGCTCGAAGAACTGATAGCCGATGGGGAACAAAGGTTCTAGAGTGGTCACTACGTACCAGAACACGCAGCGTAGGAAGGCCTTCCACTAAGTGGGTTGAAACGACGACGACTTGTGAAAGTCGAGGCAACCGGTGGATGCATAAGGCAGGTTGCCGTGCAGTGTGGCGGTCAAAGCCTTAGTTCAGCAGTGAACGTGTTCGGGTTGATGATGATGTAAGTCTAAGTGCGCAAAGTCACGGAGTACTGCAAGTTTTCTATGATCACAATCATGTCTAAAATAAAAACACCTACTGCTGAATATAGATCTCTTATGACCACAGCTTATGATCAAGTCTCTTCTCTTTAGTTTATTCGTATGTAGGTATAGTTTCCTTTAGGTACTTACCAAAAATATTACCAACGTCTTAATATTTTAACTATTTAGAAAATAACACTTAATATTCCAGATAAGTACTGTATTACACACAAAATAGTTCAAGTATACCAAATAGCTCCTCGTTTTGCAGATGGATTGCCACGGATGATCCAAACATAAATCAATACGTACGTTTCCTACCATTTTCCAGGTAGATAAACTAGTGTTATGTAAAATTCTCCATGCGTCCGCACCGGGACCGCACCGTCTGATATCTGATAAATTGACACGCGAACTACGTGACTCCCGATGGAGGCTTGCGTAGGATCGCGCCGACTCAGCGTTGTCGCGGCCAACTGACAGATATTTGATACAGAATTGATGGGAGAATGCTTAGTGTGTGAACTACGCACGGAACAGAAATGATTGCTGGCTTCTGAATGATCTTTTTGTGATATAATATGGTCACATAGTGTTTTTATTTATTTTTAAAGATCACCTTACCTATTTGATGGAAAAAAACAGGACTTGTTATGACTAAGTTTTTTTATTTTTTTTTATTGCTATAGAGTGATAAGACCGACGAAACATTCGCCTGGTGGTAATCGTCACGCTTACCTCTAGCAGTAGTCAGAATTGTAAACTTGCGAATACATTCTTGCGCCGCACTGTACTGCGCTCGTCACCCTGAGATATTAGATGTTACATTTTATCATACCCAGTAATTTCTCAGGTAACATTGCCCTTCAAACCGTAACATAATAATGCTTGCACACTACTGCTTGGCGATTGAATAACTGGCAAAGGTGTGGTACTTCCCCGGGCGGACTCTGCAGTAACGCGAACTCTTCCCCGGGTGCAACTCTTGCTTGTAACGGTAATGATAACTAGTTTCTAGTCTAGTATTTAAATTTTCCTAACTACGTGTTTATTAATCTACATTCTACTATAGATGTTGAATAAGCAAACAATTTCCGAAGTTCGTCCAATCAACGCTCGTTACGGTTTCCCGCTTGGCCAATCAAAGTGAGGGAAGTCATTAAGTTTGACTTCTCTAATTTTGTCTAGGAAAATAATGGATACGGTATTGATTTTATGAATGTTATTTATTAAAGTTAAACACGTAATATTATAATACAAGGCGTCCCAAAAATGTGTCGTAGTGATACGTGATGCACTATAAGAATAATAATTTTCTGAAACAAATAAAAAAAAACATGTTTTATTTAAATTTTCTTTAGCAACGATGACCTGCAGAATAATATTTAATGAGAATTGATTTAATGGATTTTAATATATTTTCAGGGACCAGAATGTTTTTCGTCTAAAGAAAAACTTTGTGTGTTTGTGTTCAAGATTTCTTGGTAAAATATTATAAAATAATCTTAAACATTACAAATATTCATGAAAATGTGATAAGAATATTTGACCTGCAGATACTGCTTCCATTTACATACACAAAAAAGGCAGAACAATCTTGTGAAGGTTTTATGTACTACGCAACCCCAAAAACTTAAGAAGGTACATAAGTATAAACGATTGTGTGGGCAGCAGAAATATCAAAGAATACCTTTAAAGGATAACTCTTTATAATCTAGATTAAGAGACCATACTTACTTATAAGTACAGAGCCTCATCAAGCCTTTTCAAATTGTGACTGTCGGTACGGAAATGTTTTAAACGTAATATAATAGAAGTGTTACTTCTGGCATTTTTATGTTTAAGAAGCCGCAGTGTAGTTAGATCACATCTCACCTGGTGTTATGTATTGATCTGATTAAAGATGGTAAACACAGTTATTATACTCCTATTCTTTACTTATTATATGATATAGGAACTTAATCGAAAAATAGCTCGTTAAGTTTTGATAAAATAATGATTTGAACGATGAATACCACGCTAATTATGTTTATCTACCTTGATAATATTCTTATTACACTTAGCAACCTTTTGTACAAAAAGTATTCGTTCTAAAAAGTACTATGATGTCTTGAAATAAAATAAGTACACATGTTTATTTTTTTATCGAATTGATTTTTTGATTGAACTTTAAAGTCCAGATCACTACACACCACTATCTCGATCGCGCAATTCACAATTTTCGAAGATATTTGTCGCTGAATATTGTTAAAAAATATCAGAATCAGTGATATTACTGAGAATAAAATTAGAATTAAAAAAATGGGGTTTTAGGTTTTACCCGGTTTCATGAATGAAAAATTGCTAGGGTTAAAATTGTTCTTTTTCTAAACCTTTGTTACGTTACTCTCAATAATTTCACAGCTTGCGATTTTTCATAACTAATTATATTCAGTTTTAAAAATAATTCAAACAATATAGGATGCGCGAGAGAGATAGCGTAGTATTCTCAACCTTTACAGAAAAGGTTTAGTAATTTTTTTTATACATCGACAACAGCAGATGAGGTTAGTCCTAATATAGCACGAACCCGTTTGTTATAGATTTTGCGATGTGACCCTTTTCAATTTAAACACATCTGTCAAGTCTACCCGTCCAACCTATGTTCGTTTATAATTTATCCATATCACAAAAATAAATCTCCAGACCGTAACTGGATTATAAGAGGGTTCATGTTTTCTATTGTTTTTACCTATAAAGTAAGCTACTTTCTTGAATATTTTTGTATGAAGTGATTCTAACTTATGGTGTTTCTATGTTCTGTTGTAATGTGAGTCTGCTCGTATGCAGGTTCGAGTCCTGCCGGAGGCCATAATTTTTCTTCCTTTAAAAACATAAGCTACTTTCATTTAAGGGTTCTATATTCCAAAGTTGCCCCTCGATAAGTCAATGTTATTTAGTCAAATTGCTATAATTAATGCCAAAAAATATATATGTTATAGATGAACATCCGTCTTAGTTATTTCTTTCGATGAAAACACGATTAATTATACTTTCCTCGATAGAATAAAACACCGAATAAGTGCTATTTATATACTTTTTTCGTTTATATGTCATATTGTAATATATCTACAGCACATAAAAAAACATATATTAAAAGATAATAGTATTTTGGAGAACTTAAAAACATAAGCTACTTTCATTTAAGGGTTCTATATTCCAAAGTTGTCCCTCGAAAAATCAATGTTATTTAGTCAAATTGCTATAATTAATGCCAAAAAATATATATGTTAAAGATGAACATCCGTCTTAGTTATTTCTTTGGTTGAAAACACGATTAATTATACTTTCCTCGATAGAAAAAAACACCGAAAAAGTGCTATTTATATACTTTTTCGTTTATATGTAATATTGTATATGATATATTGTAATATATCTACAGCACATAAAAAACATATATTAAAAGATAATAGTATTTTGGAGAACTTTCTTTGGTTGAAAAATTATTTATTTCGATGCTTTTCAAGTAATTTGAGAAAAACTTCAAAAATCGAAGTACAAATAAAAAAATGATGCTCGAATCTGCGTATTCGCCATATTTTTGCTCCGCTAAATGTGACCCAACCTGAAACAACTTTAGACTAATGACTTTAGACTAACGCGATCGACCTTTAAAAAATTTGGTTGAAACGTGGAATATCCTGGCCTTAAGTACTTACGTAGTACTTTTTTTTATAGGAAGGGATAAAGAAACAAGCGTTGGTCACCAGCTGCTAGAAGGCTAGACTGAACTGTCATTATCACATATCTGGTAATGCTTTTCTGTCCACGAATATAAGTTTCGAATCGCCTGATCAGCAAACCTTTTTTTTTACTATAGCTGCTATTTCTCGCTTTAGTTGATTTTGACTAACAATCTTGATCTGGTTTAGTTCGTCATCAGCCATAAAACGCCCACTGCAGGACGAAGGCCTCCCACCTTAATAGAGGGGTGTTGCCATAATCCCCATGCTTGGCAGGCGGCTTGGGAACCGCAAAATGCTCACCACCTTTAACCAAGGGGATGCTGTTGCCCGTCCTCCGGTGGTTCTGGTTGCAGTTAAGGACATACCCAGGTCCAGGTTAGCTGGTTTAGTTGACTATGTGATATTAAATCATGACATCAAATATTTAAAAAACTGATTATGAATAAAACCTGATATGTTTTGTCATTGAAATAGAAGGCGTATAATGTTTTGTATGTATATTCATTCATAGTATTATAGAATTAATAAAGAAAGTGAATAAAATGTACCGAATTGGTTGTTAAGGTAAGCTAAAATGCCGGGTAAGTTACACCTAAGTCCACAAAATTATATCAAGTAAAATACTGGGTAGTTATTGCCCGGTAGCGGTATATAAAATCAAAAGACACATCAGGAAGTAAAATAAGAAACTTGTAGTAAAAATAGTAAATTTATAAAGGCGAGGTAATAACAATAAGTATATAAAAAACAAAAACTTGGCACGTTTAAACAGAATAGCAGCGCGCGCGTCGGAGTTGTAGGAGAGACTCCCTGTACAGGGTTAGTTCTAATCAGTTAGCATCTTTTTAAGGGCATATTCTGTACATCAAAACAAGCAACTCTATAGGGCCAACATTGCATTCGCGAAAAAAATTGCAGCTGTTCCATACAAAATGTTCATCAACCTTGGGCAAAATGTATGGACCAGCCAATTGTTGCCCCATAGTAAAAGTTGTTTGTTTTGATGTACAGAATATGCCCTTAAAAGGATGCTAACTGATTAAAACTGACCCTGTATATAAAGTTACTTTATGAGAGACTCCACCTGTCCACCACTAACCTGTGCTTTGTACCGAGTGAGACGAGAGGAGGGCGCGTGGGAGGTAATCCGTGCCTATTGCCTAACCATTGTGTCTTTATTATCGCAATTTGAATGGCATGGAAAGACGCCCGTGACATGTATATTGTCAGTGTCCTTACGTCTGTTGTGTCTAGCTTGAGCCTAAGTTTAGATAGAATGTTCTCGCAGCCATTCCCGCGATTATTGTCTCTGAAATAGCGGAATGGGAAAATGGCGTACGTACGTAAGTGTAGTAGTAATAAAATGTTGAACTTCGCTAATTGCGCTGCAGCATTTCATTAAGGCGGGCTTGTAACAATTTTGTGCTTTTATTAAATACGGGAAAAATCCAAAATGCCCTATATTGAACCAAGAAAAAATATTTGATTAAAATTTATCGTTATAATATTCTAGCTTTTTGTCCCTTAGAAAACGCGTTTGTGAATGTTTGGCTCGATAGAAAAATAACAAAGTAGACAAGACAAGTAGGTATTTCTATTTAATATCTTAAATAAAAATAAGAAAACATTACGAAACCACGTAAAATGTATACTAATAGATAGAATATAGAATTATTGAATTTTTTGACTTTTAAGGTTACAGTATTTCTTTGTTATATTTTAAAAAACAAAGGAAAACCTACTAACTTTAGCAATTCAAACGTTGGCGCCATTCTCTCTCTCTCTCTCTCTCTCTCTCGCGCCTATCGTTTACTCGCCTGCAGCGCTAGGATGCGCACCGCGAGAAAATTTTCTACAACGTCGCTACAACCGGGCCTTAAGTAATGCTGCATCGCAATTCTCAGAGAGCGAAAGAGAGAGGCCTACATAGTGGGATTATGATGATAAAAGAGTAGGAAAGAAAGGAGGATGCTGCCTTGGATTATTTCGTATTTAAGTATAAAACCTAATTAATAACTAACAGACTGTGTCTAATCAAACTGAATTTAAATTTGTAGAATAATAAATGTTCAAGGTAAAAATATCACGCTCCAGCTCGGATTTCCAATTTTAATTCATCTCGGTAGGTCGGCTTATAAATACAAACCAAGTTACTAAAAAGCAACGTTAAGGTTGGACAAGGGCTGAACTGAAAAGTAAAGATTTTGTAATTTTATTAAAACTTCTAACCACGTAGTCGCGCAATCTTTTTTTTTTTTTAATAAAATTATTGTGATGTAATTTGAACATTATACCCAATTACAAAGGTGAGGTGTATCCAGCCAAGCGCCACCAGAGAAGTTTTAGTTTTATTTCAGACTAGCAGTGCCCCGCCGCGATCCTGGGATAAAAAATAGCGTAAGTGTTATTCCAAGGTATAAGCACAGAATAAATAATAGTACTACGTACAGAAAGTTAATTCCGCAAAGGAATTGAGATAAATAGAGTCCTTCTATCTACTAGGCAATAAAGTAGCAATTCAACTCGCACACTGCTCGCTATATTCACCTAGATATACCGCTCTCTTTCTATCACGTATGCTTAGTTACGTGCGACGAGGCTAGCGTACGGGCGGCGACTGACTTCTGCCTTGCATTGTCCTCCCGGACGGAGCGCCGGCCGAACATACCTAAACTGCGGAGTGACACCCCCCCTGGTATAAGGTAACCTCAATACCAAATTCCGTCCAAACATCCGTTCAGCCGTACCTATTTGCGTGATTTAGTTAAAAACATTAAAAACAGCCAAAATCCTAAACATACAAACTTTGAATATTGGTAGGAAGAATAACGATTGTCCTATGTTTTTTCAACGTTTTAGTTTTTGTTCAGTTACGAAATTAATACCCACTAACCTATCCACATTCGTAACTAAAAATTCACAACCAGCTACGAAACAATAATATGTGCTAAAAGTTATTTCTAATCTACCTGATTCTATTTATTGTTACAAATATGAATTACTACTACCTACGTTTGTATCAAAGTAATCACAGTTAAAAACCATTTTAAGTTTTTTAATTTAATCCTTATATTTCTCTAGAGAGCTTCTCCACTGATAAACAATAATTACGACGGTTTCAAATTAGGAAGTTAGAAGAAAGTTACGATGTTCAGAGCAAACATGAAACTCAGGGCAGCGTTCCCGCGCCTAATTAGCTAAGTTTATAAATTTGTTACCTATTTGGTATGCTAAGTGCCCAAGGAGCACGGTAAGCGGCGATTTTATGGGCACTAAAACGTAACATCTACTTTTTCATGTTACTGAATCTTAGCAGCATGAAAAAATGCATGTTACGGGGTTCGTTAATCATACCTACTAATGGAATCACCCCGCGCAGCATTCTTTTAATAAAATTTCGTGTCACTTTTTTCTTAATTATTGTCAACGCGCTATGTGCATCTTTGTGCGCTTTCTGCCAGTGCTAAGTATTGAATTTGCAAGTTAATACAGTATCATTAAGTCAAATATAACATGAAATCATAATTAGTCGCACTCACACGAAATTAGTCATAGTCGAGTCCAAGTCATGCCCTAGTACAGTTGTAGCGTCTTTATTAAAAGCTTTTATGGAGTTTTCAAAACAACACGAAAAGACATTGTATCACCACACTAAATCACTTGCCCACACTCGTGCATGTTCAACACTCAATGAATAAAACACCAGTGAGTTTTGGCGGGAACACGCAAAAATCATGTCGTTGCATTCTATTATTTTCTTAAACTTGTGTTTTTTCGCGAATTAATGTTTAAAAATGGTGGTGTTTTATTCATTGAGTGTTGAATTAAGTACATGCAAGTGATATAATGTGGTGAAACATGTCTTTTCGTGTTGTTTTCAAAACTCCGTAGAAGCTCATAGTAAAGTCGCCACAACTTTACTAGGGTATGACTTGGACTTGACTATGACTAATTTCGTGTGACTTACTGTGATTTCATGACTTATATGACTTGATGATAACAAATAAATGTGAAAATTCATAAACTTGACACTGGCAGAACGCACAACGTGCGATGCCAAAAACAAAGAAAAAAAAATACACCAGTATTTTTAATCATTAATTCGCAAAAAACACAAGAGTAAGAAAATAATAACACCCCATTTTTTATC
The DNA here is from genome assembly GCA_905404285.2 of Erannis defoliaria. Lineage (NCBI taxonomy): Eukaryota > Metazoa > Arthropoda > Insecta > Lepidoptera > Geometridae > Erannis > Erannis defoliaria. Next base: position 9,250,780 of record FR990073.1, on the reverse strand, counting down.
GCGTCAGTTGTCATTAACGTTAATGACAACCGACGCGATAAAAAAGTTCCATTGATATAAACGAATGGAGATAATTAATAGAAATGAAGGTTGAATAATGAAGCTAAATTGTTTTGTTGTTTACAAGCGAGACTCAAACTGTGCTAATCCAAAAACAGCGTTAGTAATCTATATTTGATCTAGTGTAATTTCCATTGAAAAGGACATTTAATTAAAGCGTATTTACCTAAAAAAAACTGTTGTAATCTTAACTATCGTGCTTCGATTAAGATGATAGATTTCATTGAATATATACTAGAGCTCCCCCCCCGCAACTACTACCGGGTACGGAAATTCTGCCCCGCTCCCAGATACTCGTATTTTCCTTACTGTTGGGTTAATTACTAATTTTATGTTATTCTCCATATTCACCACTTTAAATCATCATCCCGTTTCATGTCGCACATTTTTTATTTTATAGTAACTTTCCATACTACATATTTTCATCCCCCATTTCACCCTCTTAATTCATCCCTATCAAAAAATATATTGAAAACAGCATTTTTAGTGTTCTGTACTTCAAAAGAAAAAAAAAGAAACCCTTATAGGATCACTCTGTTGTCCGAATGTCCGTCTGTCTGTCTGTCAAGGCCCATTTTCTTGGAAACGAGTTGAAATCAAGTTATCAAGTTGAAATTAATATCCACGGTCCCTTAGAGCTGCAAAAAAACAAGTTTCTAAGTCAACAAAATCAAAAATTACAGCCATTTTTCTTGTGCCTTTAGTGTAGTTTTAGACCCTCAAGTAAATCATAAGTTCATAGGGTACTTCCCGTTGACGTAGAATCACGAATTTTGTCAGGAAGCAATGTCACATAACATTGGTTATGGAAAAAAGTGAAAATTGATAATTGTAGAAACATCGTCTTTTCTCAAGCCAAAACTTGAATGATTATTCCGTTCGGTTGGCTTCCGTTCTTTAGTTACCAAAAACGGAACTAGATGGCACAAAGAAATTTAGCCCGCGCCACTCTTTTATCGCAACTGTTCGTTCGTCTGTTGGTGGCACGTGCTGCGTACATAAAAATTGTACTCCCTAAGGTTGAAACGTGATTACTCTTATCTGAGACTGGCATCAATAAGTAACTCTAGCAAATGTATAGTAACTACAGAAAAAGACGGAGCACGCAAACGATAGAAAAAATGCAAAAACTGCAACATCTTGTCGAACGTAAATTGAAACTCCTTTTTAGGGTTCCTTATCCAAAGGGTTGTTTTCATAGGATATTCGTTAGATACTGTCGTGGATTTCCCTTGTACTTGTGGTGGTACGGAACCCTCGCTATCCGAGTCGCAAGTATTCCTGATGGCTTTATTTATTTAAATGAACCATTCAAATACCAATTAAAGATCAAGTTCCATGTCAATAATGACACTCCACAGGCAAAACATTTTGGAGATGGCGCCAGCGGCGGTCCGCATGTGGCAAAATCAAGTTTTCTTGTTAATCGTTGCTTATATCTATCTGCTCTTGATGAGAGCTTTGTCAATAATCTAGTCCAAGGATAAATACTATAAAAATACTAAATAAATACTTTTTTTTTATAAAAAAATAATGCCTTGTTTTAAGAATCTGTGCAGGTGTTGACAGCCTGAAAATACATTTGTAGGTTACATAGTTGTTTACATAATTATGTAGGACAGAGCTTTGTCACTTGCAAGGCAACAGATTGCTGTACAAACCATTATTTGTGCAGAGTGCCATGGTGTTCCGAGTCTTTAAAATGTTCTCTGCAAAAACAAAACAACAAAATGACAGGTGATTATGGCTCCATCGACGATGCGCCACCTAGGGGAAAAAACGCAGTGTGGATCCCCATTGGCAAAGGAAAGGTAATAAGCTAGCATGCAACACACACCCGTATGGTATGGCGTAGACACCTGCCACTTCCAACCGCTAGAACTTAGCTCAAACTTAACTAAGCAAGTCGTCTTTGGCAGATTTACTTTAGCTTGTGAACTTGTACCTATTATCATTTATCACAAACAAAAGATTATACACATAAGTTAGTCTATAAGAATGCCTAAGAACTAAAAATTTTAGGTAAATAAATACTCGAATCAAATTAAGCTAAAACTAAGTCTATTCATATAGCGAAAGGCCGCTTGATTACAATAAATAGAGGTCGAAGACGTAAAAAGTTCTTATGAAGTAATAAAAGTATAATATTAATTGTTCGTTTTAAACGCTAAATAAAACTATCATACTCTTTATGCAAAATTGACAAACGACGAACCACTTTCGTGAAACACTATTTCCTAATTACTTCACGATCGTTTTACTTAGAACTTAATTGCGAAGGCAGAGTACTTACCCATTATTTGAATTTTGCTGTGATGTTCAAAACCATTCATTTATAAACGATAAATTCTGTTCGTACAAACCAGTAAAAAGCTCGTTCAAAAGGGAAACGCTTAAAGTTATAAATTTTTGTGTCATTATATTTACAGCGCTCCATCAATCAAAGATATGATTGGCTGGCTTCATCGCTTATTTGGGCCTACTTTGTTAAACAACGCCCGTGATGTTTTTGTGAAATTGTAATTATTTTGAGTGCTTTTGGCCAGCTGCGGCTGGTTATAAATAAATATAACCTACTTGCTGTTGGCATTTTTAATTGATATGTTGATAAACTTTAGAACCCCCTGCAGGGCATAGGGCCACACATTTCTTGCTTCTCTCTCTCTCACTCTCTCTCTCTCTCTCTCTCTCTCTCTCTCTCTCCCTATCTCTCCCTATTTTTTGTATCTGTATCTATGATTTTTACCTCATCTGCACGACTATTATAAAATGGCTTGGCTGATAAGGCGTGGTTAGTGTTTACGAGAGCAGACCAGACCAGACCGTAATTATTTATTATGTGACCAGACTTAGGTTACGTAGTACTATTATTTATTCTGTGCTTAAGTAAAGTTTTTCCAGAAGTTACGAGAAAAACGAAAAACCACGCGTAAAACCACAAGACGGTTTTTATAAATGTGGATTTGACGGTATTTTATAAAGTGGACTAAAAAGAGCAATAAAAAGAATTTAATATATTTTTTATTTTATCATACAAAATAGAGTGAGAGTCTAATGTGTCAATATTCGCCTAATTATTCCTACTCGTATAGCGTACCTACTGATTTACGTTAGGTAATACAATGAATCTCATTTATTTACAATTATTATTCTTAGTTATTGGCATCGCACGTTGTGCATTCTGCCAGTGACAAGTTTATGAATTTTCAAGTTTTTTTTATAAAAATCAAGTGAAATATGTCATGAAATCACAGTTAGTCACACGTAATCGCAGTCATAGTCGAGTCCGAGTCATGCCCCAGTAAAGTTGTGGCGAAATAACTACATGAAAATACATGTTTCACCACATTATATCACTTGCCCACACTCGTGCATGAAATTCAACACTCAATGAATAAAACACCACCATTTTTAATCATTAATTCACAAAAAACACTAGTTTAAGAAAATAATAAAATGCAGCGATATGATTTTTCCGTGTTCCCGCCAAAACTCCCTTTTTTTTCTTTTTTTTTTTTTTATTGGCATCGCACGTTGTGCATTCTGCCAGTGTCAAGTTTACGAATTTTCAAGTTTTTTTAATTAAAACCAAGTTAAATATGTCATGAAATCACAGTCAGTCACGCGAAGTTAGTCATAGTCGAGTCCAAGTCATGCCCTAGTAAAGTTGTGGCGACTTTACTATGAGCTTCTACGGAGTTTTGGAAACAACACGAAAAGACATGCTCCACCACATTATATCACTTGCTCACACTCGTGCACGTAATTCAACACTCAATGAATAAAACACCACCATTTTTAATCATTAATTCACAAAAAACACTAGTTTAAGAAAATAATAGAATGCAACGACATGATTTTTCCGTGTTCCCGCCAAAAAACCTCAAAAAACTCCCTTAACGACATAGAACGGTACTCGCGCTGCTGAGCGTTACAGGTTCCAAGGTTTGACGAGAGATGTCGCTCTGGCTTATTGAATATTTTTATGTGAAGTATTTACACACTTTGGGTATATCTATTTATCTAAACAAAAATCCTCCCTTTTGGTTAAATCACGCATTTAATTTACTTACTTATTTTAAAACTAAGCCTACTGAAAATAATAATTGTTTTTTGTACTGTCGTTGTAGTACCTATTTATTTTTATCAATCATAAAAGTAATGAGTACATACAAGATACCTTTTCTATTTCCATTTTAACGGATTTCGAGGCACCTCATTAGATATGATTTATGGACTTTCAGAGGCTTAAAAAGTGGTTTTAACTTTCGGTCATTTATTAAAACTGTGGCGTCTATTTATTTTGGGATTAAACAGAAAGTATTGAAAGCAAAAGAGTCGGCGATCAATATCTGTCAAAGCGAAAAAAATTCAATTAACACGGCCTCGAGAATTCTTTCATAGGGTAAACGGAAGGCATGAGAATTGAAAATTATTTCAAAGGAATTTCTCTATAGGCATTCAAAGCGGCGTTTTGTTACTCGAAATTTGTTTGGATCTATCGATTAGTAGAATAATAGACGCTGATAAGCAAAATACAGTGATGCGTTGGTAAGTATGATGCGTGGAAATCGATTGATAAAACGGATCCAACGTGGGATCGTACGTATGTCTACACGGGATCGGACCGGAATACACCGATGTAACCAAGCCACAGACTTTTCATTATAACTACAAGTTGTTTTGAGGGGTTGGGGGAAGTTGGTAGAGTTGGGGGGGTTAAAAAAATTGCTCGGGATGATTTAAAGTGGTGAATTTTGGGAGCGGGCCGAATTTCTTCCGTACGCGGACGAAGTCGCGGGCGACCTTTAGTAAAGTAATAATTGTATTAAATTTAATAAAATTTGTCATTAACAATAAAAAACAACAACACTATATATCAACACTCCATAACAACAGTCAGCAAGTGATGTCAGAGGCCTTCAGGCTCTGACACTAGGGCTGGCCACTCATCCTATACGAACTTTCTTACTTTTACTTACAATCAAAAAGTAACAAAATTATGTTCTCGTCTATAATGAAGTAACCAAATAAAGACATTTTCGTTTTTAATTATCAATAATATAAATCACCGAAAAAGCCGAGGAAATTTCGTTCCAACAAAAATTTGGATACACCAATGATAACATTAAACTGTGAACAAACCATTGAGCAGCTTCGCTGTCGATAAAAGCTGAGTAAAACGCGGATGGTTATTCTACTCTACTAATCCTCTAAGCCCCACCGGACCACTCCATCGGTCACCACACGCTTCGCTAAAATAGTGCAAATTATACTTAGTATTTAATTAACTGATGAACTAGATTAGTAATTTTTAGGTGGACTATTACTCTGATTCTGTGCAAGTAGTTTACCAAGCTAAATTTGGTATCGTTATCGTTGTCCTTGTTTTGGAGTAGGACTCAATAGTAAAGTAGATTATATCCACGGGTGTAGCTATAGCTTTCACTAGGAGGGGGCTGAGGATCCAAAAATGTACAAATATAGATTAGTGCTAATACGAATGCCAAGGAGGTAGCAAGAAGTCGATAATAATTGTATATTTTTTGTCAAATAGCGTAAGGAACTCGTTTGTTCCCACCCACCCTGTAAGCCTCTTTTTGTTTTCATCGAATGCTTGGGGTTAATTCCCTCCGTATGATTATGTCTTAGTAATTTTATTAATCTATGCAAGAATTTACACGCTAAATTAGGCATTGTTGTCTTTGTCTAGGCAGTAAGTCGTATAGGTTCAGTGGCCAACCCTAGTGTCAGAATTAATGTCCCGCCTGAATGTCTCTGACACAGCTTGACAGTTTTTTTTAAAGATATAAAGATCAAACAACAGGGACCAACAATTTAATGTGTCATCTGACGCGTGGTAGCGCTCAGATGTAAATCCCTAGCTGGACTAAAAACTCAATAGACTAAAAATAACAACAGAAACATTGATAAACTCGGTGTTAGACCATTAATCAAATTGTCAGCTAACATCAGTTCTACTTCAGCACTATTTTATCTTTTGCAAGATTCGTAGCCATTCCAGACCAACCAATATCAGTCGATGTTCAATTTCACTCTTTCACTTCCACCTGCTGCCCGATAAAAATCATTTCTTAATCTAACCGTCTCCATTTATTATCCTACATAGAAAATATGAGAAGAGCTCACTCACCCCTGTTGCAATAGAGCACTTTTTAAAGGCACACTGGTGCTTCACGGTGTGGTCATTCTTTTTGTTTTATTTAAGTCTATATTCATGGTGATTATTGAATTCACTATTTGTAATGACGTTTAACTTAAAAAAAAGCTAGATACATTAATTGTATGACAAAATCAGGAATGAAAGAATTATTTACCTGAATGGGTGTTTTTCGTTACAAACAATCTGGGTATCTTGAGAGCGCAATTGAATTGGGGCGGTTGCTTCTAGAAAACATAATCTTCTAGACTGGCATGGCCTAACTATCCTCTACCGTCTAATCCCATCTAGCGCCTAATATCAGGCAAACGGTGGATAAACGGAAGCCTATTTAATTAAATTTGACAGAGAAATTAGAACGATCACCTTCATCAGCCAGAAGACGTCCATTGATGAACGAAGGTCTCTACTTTTATCTATCAAAGTAGAGACACAGTTGCCACAATCTTCACGCATAGCAGGCGGCTTGGGGATCGCAGAATGCTCACCACCCCTTCGGCTGCGTACGAAACCAGATGCTCGTAACCGGTTACGGCAGAAGAAAAAATCTTCGATATACGATGCTGGTTACTAGGAAATACGTTTTTTGTCTTTACACGATACTGTTAACCAAAAGAACGCTGCTGTCCGTCCTCCGCTGGTGGTCCTGGATGAAGTTTTAGTACATCCCAGGTCCAGGACAATTAGAACTTTACCGAACCCAAAATCTTCAAAATATGGTAAGATTGATTCACAGATTGGTATACCTATTTCAGTTGTACAATTTACATATAACTTTATGCAAAATCTTTGTGAGTTTAAAACAAATTGAATAAGTTATAATAAGTTTGGGGTTTAATTCATCAAAGAAGTAAAATTAGACAATTGCTTTGTGGCAGCGCTGTTTGCATACCTTGTTACTAATTGAATTAGTGTCACGGCTACGAATTACTCGGCCAGTTTAAATTAACTTGTTCCAGACGTGGGCGAGTTTTACCATATTGTATAACAGTAAGGACACAGCGTACTTGTATAGTAGGATAGGTAATTAGGTAGGTATAGGACACAGACCTGGACCTGGGTATATCCTTAAACTGCAACCAGACCCACCGGAGGACGGGCAGCTGCATCCTCTTGGTTAACGGTGGTGACCATTCTGCGATCCCCAAGCCGCCTGCTAAGCGTGGGGATTATGGCATAACCCCTCTATAAAGTGGGAGGCCTTCGTCCAGCAGTGGACGTTTTATGGCTGACGATGAGGAACACAAAAAAGTTGACCCAGTCTGGTAAATTTTTTGCACCAGTTTTATTTTCAAGAATGCAGTGATAGGTAAGTAACTACTGATTGGATAATTCTGCCTACACGGTGTACATACTACATAGTATAATCGGCCTCTTAATAGACCAACAAAATGCTGAACATAGTAGACGGACCCTCGAAGGGCGAACGGTCATATCCACCACGGTGCGCGGTGGCCCAGTTGCTGGTTGATGGACACGGCCCAGGATTTGCTGGAAACGTTGCAATACACTGTCATACACGCATCAACCAGAAGACATCCACTGTTGGCCAAAGGGCTCCCCTTTAATAGGGGGTTGTCGTAATCCCCACGCTTGGCAGACGGCTTGGGAATCGTAGAATGCTCCAACACCACCATTAACCGAATTATTCAATGTCATAAATTGACCTAACTCCAAAGGTTGCCTGGAAGAAATATATTAATGTAATAAAGCCGCTCATATACTATATATATTTATAAAGCAAGACTACTTTTTAAAAACTTAACTTCTGGTGTACAATAAAGATATTTTGTGTCGTATTGAATTGAAAGTGATTTTAAATTTAAAAAAACTATCATCATAATCATATCAGCCAAGTCTCTACCTTAATAGAGCACATAGCTAAATCACAAGAGCTTGCAATAGCACCCATACTACTTTCGATAGTGTTGGTAATGTACGCGACTTTGGCCCTAAAGTTCCCTAATTTTGTGAGCGCAACATCAAACTGTGCTTCGCCCATATTACCCTGTTTGGTCCCACGTGAATTTTCTACACTAATTAGTTTGGACGATGTTTATTTTACCTTAGTTTGTGTACACCACAATGATTTATGGCCACGACGAGTACTCCAAAGGGGTATTGTTTGTTATCCCTCTTTACTAAACATACACCGAGCACGGTACTAAATAAGCCTCGTACATATTTTAATATTCCGCTATTGTTTATGTATTTACCTGTTCCGTGTGTTGTGTGACATTTTATGGGCTTCCTTTGAAGCTATCTAAACAGTTGTTAATTAAAAACCAACGATGTTCTTATATATAAAATTTGAAATTAGTTCTGATATTTTAATGCACGTAGACGTATATTGTTTTGGAATGTGATACTGATATGTAATATGTATATACAATTTTAGTCTAAAGTTATTACATTCTGTTTTGTATGTTCACTAAATAAATAAATAAATAAAAAGAGCGTCAAGTGCGAGACCGACTAGTGCGACAAAGGTTCCGTAAGCCGAAACCAGGAATGGGAACTGGCTCTCAAGGGAGGCTGTCTGGACATACCAATAATTGCATGGTGGCAGATTTTCAACTTGTGTGTGCTAGCTAGCCAGCCAAGTACATCATTATAAATGGTTTCCTCACGATATTTTCCTTCACCAGCAGCTAGAGCTCATTGTTGGAATTTGAACCCACGACCTTCGGCATACGATCCTAATGCGCTAACCACTGAGCTATCTTTGCTACAAATTTATGTAGGGTTCGTCTCTTCTAAGTATTATAAAGTTATGTAAGTGCGTTAATCTTTCGTTTTACCATAATAATTTTCGATTGCACTACATATAAAAAGTCCATAAATCTAGAGATAAGTTGGTAAACGTCCACGGTCTTTTTACGTAATCGTGACATGCTTTCCAATACGAAAGATATTTAATATACCTATTTTGATTCATTCGAAGCCGCGCACATCAAACATAAAATGCACTGTAGAAGTTTCTCTGCGCGAGCTTGGTTTGTCTGCACAGTAGAGTTTTCAACCTTTATTGCCCAGCATTGCACTGCGCATTGCATATTTGCACAACCCTGAAATATGCACAACTCTCCAGTGTAGCCGCAGCACTGGATCACTGGCAACAACTGCCTTAAACCTGTATGTTTCTTTTATATTGCTTACCCGAGTCTTGAATAATTCAAAAGTGCACTTGGTTTTACTGAAGTTATTTTTGAATTCTGATTAAGTGTACCTATACAAAGGTAACATTATAGCAAGGAGTATTTTCGAAAGTTTACTACTATACTCTGTTCGCTGAGAATGTCTTATAGGGAAATCGTCAAAATGCACGTCATTGGTCGCAGATAACAAACATAGTTATTACCATTAAAGCTATAGTACCTACCGTCCTTTTCGCTTACTTAAAATTGTGCAAGAGAGAGCGCCCTATATTAAACATTCTCAGCGAACAGAGTATATTAGATACTAGATGTTTACTAGTACTCGCGGTCAATTACATTTTAAACAAAAAAAAATCGTGGATCCAGCCAAAAGTCATTCTGTAGCGTAACAATATAATTGTAGACTATTATTAAGCATCATCTGAAATACATAGAAAAAAAGTTGTGGTAATAAAATATTATTATATATATGTCTATAGGTCCCCCGCGACTTGATCCGCGTACGATCAGAAATTCGGTCCGAACCCAAAATTCAATCATCCCTGTCAATAAAAAATTCAAATACAGCATTTCTTAATTTAAAAGAACTATCCAAATCCAAATTTTCGGGACTAAAAGTTGAAAAACAAAGAACTTTCATACAAAGGAGGGAACAAACCTCCCCTCCCCCCCTAGGGGTCGAATTTCGAAAAATTATTTGTTAGTACACCCCTACGCTAAGACGCATCAAGACGAATACACCCTCCAAATTTCAAGTCTGTACGACCAGCGGTTTAGGCTGTGCGTTGTTTGTCATTAAATCAATCAGTCAGTCAGTCAGACAAAGATTCTTATAGTAGATAACAAAACATAGGTATCTGAACATTCACACCAGTCCCATTTCTGAACCTGCAAAACAAAATCTTACCTTCACAAATAAATTCATTTAAAGTCGGTTGAAGCATTAGGTACGGTAACAATGATAGGTACTCTTCTTTTTATACTATTGCCGGATAACGAAAACTATTACCAAGCTATTCTCACATTTTAATAAAGGGATAAAATTCTCGTATTTGAAGCTTAAAATATCCACAAAACATTATCAGCCGTCCGAAACAGGAGCGGGCCTCATTCTGTGGTGGACATAAAAGCGGTTTATAGCTGGAACTTGGGCCGTTCTCCAGCATGATAACCGCCGCTCCCGAGCGTGACGACCACAGATGCAGTTGTGGCATTCGTTATGTACAGAGTTTTATCAAGTGCGCGCTATCTCTAGTAGCTGCTATACCCGTACGTTCCTACTAAAACAATGGGTAGACTAGTGTCGAATTTATCCAAAATTATTATAGGCTCACTAAAGCTTTATTTTTATTGATTAGAGGCTCCGGACCCTCCCTATTAAGGGTGAGTTCCACTGCTGGACGAAGACAGTTGATGTACTAAGGTCTGAGATGAGATAAGTTTTAATTGGAATTAAGTAAGGATTTTTTGAATAGTTTTGCCTACCTGATGTTAAGCAACGATGTGGTCTAGCATGGAGCAAGATTGCTTAGAAGGATTTGAAGACACCCAAATTGTACTTTTCGGGAAACACGGACTCTGGCAGAGAGGATGCTTTTTCTATCCCACAAAGCGAGCGATAGTATACACTTTATATGGCGTGCGTGGAATAGCCGTCAAGTCTAATAGTGCAAATTAAAAGTTACATACTAAATAAACTTACTTAACTCATAATTTAACAATTTTTTTTTCTTTGATTGAATGGGCAATTGGTTGGATACGTATCAAATTTCTTTTGAAGCAATAAATAGGTAACTTTGCTCATTAGCTATGAATTTGATCATTTTTGAGATAAATTTGAACTTATTTGCTAGTTGGGTACTCGCGTTAACACAACCAGAGTTTTTTTTTAATTTATTTTTTAATTTATCGAATCTTAAAATCTATCATACAATATTTTTTCTATTGTCTAAAAACCTACTTTACAGTACAGTACAGTTTACAGTCATACTCTGAATTTATTTAACCTTTCATGAGCCTTACAATAAATAAAATAAGGTACACACGTAATTTTTACTTAGGTATAGACATTCTCTGCTTACGACATGAAATACTTAATTTCTGGATTTTCAGATCTAGTTATTTCAGCTGCCTGCTTTAATGTCACACAAAATTTTCTTTACTGACGATGAAACAATTATTGCGGCTTTGTGGCACAAATTGAATTCCAAAAAACGAGGAACACTGTACTTATAAAAACAATTACTGGCCTAAAAGAGACCGAAGACTTTCAGCAATTATCAGGCACGTCTTTGAAAGACGTTTCGTTCAAAGCCCAAATTGCGTTTTTCATTGTTTCCAAAATTAGCGTTAAAATATTCAAGAAATCTTATTTGCCTTGTGAAGTACCTACGTAGTCTAAGGTACAAATTAAATTATTGTTTATTATTATTTTTACTATTTTTTTTATCAGCTATCTGGTTTCCAGAACATATTATTTATTTTTTATTAAGTAAATATATTACAGAGTCAAAATATAAATAAAGCTGAACTCCGCAGAGTTCATTGTCAATATTTTAGTTTATTCATTAGTTTTTACTTAAGTAAGTACAAATTCCTATTTTGGAAGATCGTTATACAGACAAAGGTCAAAAGTTCCTAATTAGGTAAAAAAAAATCTTCACGGCTTTAAAGGATTCACCAAAATTCACGAGGGATTCCAACGTCTATCTCAGTTACTGCGTTACTTTAATTTAGTTATCTAACCGTTTGTTTGTTCCTGTGTCAAATTACATCAACCCAATTCATTTGGCCCTAAATTTGCCCCCTTGTTTACCTGCTCCCTCGAAACGAGTTTAAATATTTAGGAAGGTTACATTTTCCTTGAGAAAAATGAGTAAGGAACCAAGATTTCTTATTACGAAATGTTATTAAATTGTAGATGGGTAATTATTTTGGAAAAGGATAAAACAGCCGTAAAATTTATGTAAAAACACTTTAACTGTACATAATCTAAGTGATTATGTACTCGTGAGTTCATTGTTTAATTATTTAAGTAAGTAGTCACTTGTTGAATAACCCATATTATCATCATCAGTTTTGAAATATTTTATTTGTATTTAGTCATGACAAAATATGATTAAATCAATCAGAAGCGCTTCAGCAGTGAACGTGAACGTCTCCTGGCTGATGATGAATCAGTAGCGCTTATTAAGGGTCAATAAGTAATTATGGCCACGCAAGACCCTTTCCTACTTTCAAAGCTACTCTCAATGTACTAACCCTTCTCGACTGCAATATCATTTATAGTGCCCGCTTCTACTACTTATGAGTAAATATACCTAAGTACTAGACTTACAAAAGGCTGTTATGTACCAAGTATTCTCTATAATAAAATTATTCAACGTGGCAATCATCAAAATAATTTGGTGTTTAAATGTTTGGTGATGGCAGATGACCGGTGGCCACGTGTTCTGTGGAATTACTTGAACAAGATTAGTGTTGAACAGGGAAGAAGTGCGAAAGAGGTTAAGCTTTGCAGTGCGTCAAATTAACTGCTTAATGATGCTGATGAAAAGTGCTACAAATAATTTTAACGGCTTTAACAAACTTACTAACCATCATCATCATAGTCGCTTCAGTCATTCTAGAACTACTGCCAACATTCATGCTTCTTCTTTTACAAACTATATCTAATTTAGTGTTTTAGTATGACCGACTAAGTGGCCCACATAAACCACCGGATGTTAACTTACCCGTGCGGTATAATTGGTTACACATCTAGCGTGCAATAAGAACTGTCTTTCAAGCGATGTTACCGAAACACACCGCCTGCTTCGCGACAAATTTGACGGTGGTAGCTAGCTAGCCGAGTACCTACTAGAAAGTACCCTACCAGCAGTCTATGGTATTCAAAGTTTTCCTTCACCAACAGCATGAACTTACTGTTGGGATTGGAACCTACGCCGTGCAGCGTTTGAACCTTATCTGCTAACAACTGAGTTAATATCGCTACAGTAACTTACTAGGCATAATTACATCTTAAATGCTACTAATTGAATCAGAACGTAACCCAAAGGTGGTAGTAGAGACACTTAATAGGTACACATAATTAAATAAGAGGCACGTAAAGCGGCCCGTATATTTGGCAAGACCGTTAAAGTTGCCGGCCCATAGGTTTTTATTTATTTACAGACGCTCTTCCCGGGTCACATTAAGACCCCTTAACTGACCGCTCCCAGCCAGTCCGGGGACAACAAAACAATTCCCTTTCCCGGGAACATTGTTTAATGTTAAAAATTCATAACGCACCTTCTGAGACATGTCCAAAAGAGTCGCTATAAGAATGCCAAGCTAGTTTTTGGTGGTTTGTTGAGTTTTATTATTCACTCGACGTGATCACGTAGATCTGTATGTTTTAAAATTAAAGTTTCTATTTTAGAAACTGTTTGTAGAAAGAGTTTTGACGTGACATTTATAATCTTTATATTTAAGGGTTTTCTCTAACAGAAAGTGTTTCTTTTAAAATGCTATAAGCAGATAAACATTTTAGTATTCCAAGGGAAACAGCAAGGGAGGTGAAAATGTGTTCAATTCTGATACGCAACAGTAAAATAACAAAGCTTTGGACGCCCTGATACGACTACTCGTTGGAATGACAGGATGAATTAAATGAAAGGATAGCTAGCAGCTAGCAGCTGGAAGAGGAAAGTCGAAGATTGAGTGATGGAGTGGATGGATAGGTTGAGTGGCGCGTGTTTTGGGAAATTTTGTGGACTATGATAGACTGATTATGATTTTGATGATGATAACGCAACATAGGTTCGAATCCTGCTGATCACTGATCTTTTGAAATATAGTTTAATCACAAATATTCAATTATAAATCTACACCTCTACGCCAATATTATAAAGAGGAAAGATTTGTATTTTTGTATGTTTGTAACGAATAAACTCAAAAACTACTGGACAGATTTAAAAAATTCTTTCACCGTTAGAATGCTACATTATCTTTGAGTGGCATAAGCTATATCTATTTCTAGAAAAAATTAGGGCTCACTACTAAAACTTCAATAATGTAACCCAAGGTGTAATTTATTTGCCATAAAAAATTCTTTCATCGCATGCGCTGTATTAAAGAACACAGCAATATCTACAAAAAAAATTGTTATAACATATGTCCAACTATTGTAATTATGTTACTATATCGACTTTTTGACATGTTAAAAGTTGATAGAAATGCCGACCAAAATCAGACCACGTTATCCATACCTTTGTATGAACATTTATCCAAATAAATAGAATCAATTCAAGACTGTTTCAATACCTGTCCATTACTTTTTGAATTATCCAAATCGGACATTCCATTCAAAAGATATTACAAATTAAAAAATCTAAACAAGGTACTAGAAAAATAAACGCCGCCGCACCGTGGCCGGGCGGCCCCGGTCAGCGCAGCCCGGGCAGCGCGGCGAGGGAAGGGCACCGAAGTGCGGGAGAGGGGCGTGCAATGCGTGCATATCTATGAAATGGTTTCTTACCCGCGTGGTCCACGTACGTGTTCCACGGATACCTTATTGTGCCCTTAGACTGCCCAATAGGTAAACCACGTGTAAATATAATATGTAGTGCCCTTGGTTCACCCAATAGGTGAACTAAGGGTAAATATAATATGTAGTGCCCTTGGTTCACCCAATAGGTGAACTAAGGGTAAATATAAAAGATAAAGTGCCCTTGGTTTACCCAATAGGTAAACCACGGGTAAATCATTAAACAACTAGCTGCACCTCGCGGTTTTACGCGATTTTTGGGATAAAAAGTGGCCATGTTTTATTCTAAGGTAAAAAGTACCTCTATACCGAATTTCAAACCAAACCCGTTCAGCCGTTTCAGCGTGATGGAGAAACAAACGTACACACACGCACACTGACAAACTTTCGCATTTATAATATTAGTACACAATTAGATAAAATGATTTATTTAAGTTACCACCGTAAGGACTTACAATAAGATAAGGTACTTACCTTAGGTAGCATACTAACTCTTTTTTAGACGACTTGAAATAAGCTATTTAAAATATCGCTGAGTAAGTGTGTGCTTAGGAGTGCCGAGGTAACAAGCATTTAAAAAATTTAACCGAATTGAGAACCTCCTCCTTTTTTGAAGACGGTTAAAAAGGAAGGACATGGGAGTGAACGAGTAAACAATAGGTATTCTGCGGGTACATTGAATTACGCATAGTCCGAATTGAGAACCTCCTCCTTTTTTAAAGTCAGATAAAAAGAAAGGACATGGTGAACGAGTAAACAAATGGTTATGCTACGGGTACATTGAATTACTATTCTCACAGTTTTTCTATGGTAAGTATTCATCAAAAGTTATTTTAATGTCTTTACTCTACGTTGAATACCAAAATGTTTAAAAAAGAATAGTCCACCTGTGCAAAGCCGGGACGGGCCGCTAGACCAAATAAAATTTTAAGGGAATTTTGGTAATGTAAAAAGTCTATTTTTACGAGTCATTGCAAATTAAATGAGGCTTCGTAATTAATTTATTTTAATTGGTATCTAGTGGGAACATAATTATTAAAAACCCGTGTCCAGCCATTTATCGTCACTAAATCGCCCTTTATTTTTAATCCCTCAGCTTCCATACCTACTGAATATTATTCACGGAAAATAAATATGGATTTAAAACGGTCCCAATTAACTCATCCAATTAGTGAAGAGGGTAGGCTTGGAATGTTCGAGAGTCATTGAAATAAGCTCGACAAGGAAGTGAATCTAATGACGGAAGAGGCATTTGACAACCATAGGAGAATCATTAACCCATTAATAATTATTATGTTTACCGGAAGACGTAGCGTAGGAAGGCTAGGTGGACTTCCTACGAAGACATTTAAAAAGTCATGGGCAACCGGCGGATGCATATGAAAAGTTGTCGTACAGTGTGGCGGTCTAAGGAGGAGGCATTCGTTCAGCAGTGGACGTCTCTGGGCTGATGATGAATTATGTTGTTACGATGTGTTTACAGAAAAGAAACCTATGGTTGAGGCGTGGCAGCTACAGTTGCTACAGCTGCTACGTACAGGGTTTCCTAATGCTGCCAATGAAATTCCTAACATGTTCAAGAGATCAGTGTTTACTTAAGTGTTTAAAATAAATCGAAAGAGAAAACAACGTTTTTGGTCAATAAATAAATTGATTGGTCGATAAAACATTACCTCCATCATTCATAAGCATCAAACTCTAGAATCAATAGGACAGTAACTAGTCTACTAATTGAATAAAAAGTGATTTTCCAAGGAAGTTATCAACATAATATAACATTATACCTATGCATACATATCCTATCATTATACATATATCTTGATATAATATATTTTCTAGGCTTACCTGGATCAGGAACTCCATAGAACAAAAACTTACTCAAATTCAGGCTAGATACAAAATTTCGAAATAAAACATGTATACGTACGTATGCCTGTACGAATGTACGTATAAAATTAATATCTAACTTCTTAGAATAAAAAACTATTTTTATTGTTAAGTCGATTATCCCGCATAATATGAAATTCAGTATCAGCACCCACCTAAGCCTGAAATATTCTATTCAAATATCCGGTATTCACGATACGGATCAATTCCCGATCACATAATTCAATTTACCTTATCCTTTCCCGAGAAAATGGCGTCGGCATTTTCGTCGATAACCAAATTAATAATTTTTGATGGTGTCATTATTTTGTCGTTAATCGATTGGTATCCAATATCACTTCTGGCAGTACCCATTGCCCTAAATTCTAAGTCTTGAAGGTACCTCGTGTTTTTTTTTTAAATCGCTTCCCAAGATTTATCTTGATTTTGTTTATTAGGGCTTTACTTAAAAACGCTGCTCGAGTTAATAAGCGTCATTCAATTTCTGCATAATACAAAAATCAAGAGCGTAATACCTAGTACAATATTCTTCTATACGTGGTAAAATAATACTATCTATATGTGTATAGAAGCGACGGTGGCGTAGCTTGACTGAGTGGTTCGGAAAGATCACTGTTTTTTTTAGATTGGTGTGACAAGGTGAGCAAGGGGTTTGTCTGGGGCCTTATTTTTGAATCGTACGCAAGATTTGCGCATGCCAGCGGAGTCAAGCATCGAACGATATTGTAGTGTGTAAGGTGTTAGCTTAGGGAGTATATCTATGTAATTGTAAACAGTAAGAAAAGGAAAGAAAAAAATACAATATACACATTTTAAATATACACTCGTTCCCCGCACACTGCCTCACCTCCCCCTACCCCACATCTTTTTTTTTCTTGTTTTCTTTCCTTTTATTGCTACTTACAATTACATATTTCTTAACCCAACACCTTACACACTACAATATTGTTTGAAATAAGGTTCAATATCGTTCGAAAGTCGGCACCGCTCGCATGCGTAACTTTGCGTATGATTCAAAAATAAGGCCCCTGGTTGTTAGCATCGCACCTGCCCATAACAGAAGCAGTGCCAGAATTATGAAATTGCGAGCAAAATCCTGCGGGTATTGCGGATCCTGCTCGTCGCCCTTAGATATGAGTTTTCAAATCTCTTCTTGTCCAGTAAAAAAAAACTCGTGACATTGTCCTTCGAACCTAAACACAGTGATGCTTGCACACTACTGATTGGCGATTGAAAGCGTTTTTCAATCGCCGTTCACTGGATGGCAACGAATGATTGTCTGTCTTCAGATGAATGACCGTGAGTGGCATTTATACCTGAGCGCAACCGTGGGTCGGTATCGCGCTAAATTCTTGCTCCCGGTTGTTTGTTCTATATTTCAATAATTTCTGTTACAAAAACGGCCTGGTACAACTATCTCTACAAAGGTATCCCTACTGGTAAGCAAGTATTTACTTACTCTATGCTGGTCAGGATACAAACACTGTCAAACCATGTCAGAGACCTTCGGGTGTCACGTCAATTCTGACACTAGGGTTGCCACTCAGCCTATACTAACTGACTTTGACTATCTGTGATAATACTATAGAAGTTAGTTATTTAACCTAAAGCAGCGTTTCTAAGCGAGGCCCTTTGATTTTGGTTTTTGAATGTTTTCCCCTTTTCACAATTTGACTATAGGTAGGCTATCACGACATTGTGAAAAGTTTCATCCGCCTATTGTTTTTGCGTTGAGGCATAGGTAAGTACTCTCCACGTAATTGTGACCTGTGGAATGTTTTTCCTCGGGAAGCATTCCGCGGAGCACATGATTACAACATGGTTTGCTACTAAAATAGGCAATGCTTGTGGTGTAGCACTGCAGTTCTCCATAGGTAGCGATCACCTCTTTCCATAATTCCGTTGTTTATACATAGGGAAAAAACTAAATAAAGAATTTGTCATAAAACGTCCACTGCTGGACGAAGGCCTCCCCCTTTATAGAAGGGTGTTGCCATAATCCCCACGCTTGGCAGGCGGCTTGGGGATCGCAGAATGGTCACCACCGTTAACCAAGAGGACGCTGCTGCCCGTCATCCAGTGGGTCTGGTTGCAGTTTAAGGACATCATCATCATCATCATCAACAACCGGAAGACGTCCACTGCTGGACGAAGGCTTCTCCCTTAAAGGGAGGTGTTGCCATAATCCCTACGCTTGGCAGGCGGCTTGGGGATCGCAGAATGGTTACCACCGTTAACTGAGAGGACGCTGCTGCCCGTCCTCCGGTGGTACTGGATGCAGTTTTAGGACATACCCAGGTCAAAATAAAGAAGTAGTAACGCTTAATTACTGGTACAGTAACCAAAATCCCTGCTACGTAAGCCAAAGTAAACACCTGGGAGCTCGTTTTTTCGCTAATCTCAGACAGCTTGCAAAACGCACGTGCAACCATCACTTTATCCGCTAGCACAGGGCTAACTGCTTGGAACTCAGAATCCAACAGAGAATTATTATTAAAGTATTATGGTACCTATACCTATTCGTGCATGCACAAATGTTTTGGGTAGTAAAATTCGTTTTGTTTTAATGAGGTGGTCATTTTTACGTTTACCGAAAACTTTTGAATTACAAAATAAAACTGAGAAATACCAAATCACTTGAATCAATTGATTGATATTATTATAAATGTACCTGGGTATGTCCTAAAACTGCATCCAGAACCACCGGAGGTCGGGCAGCAGCGTCCTCTTGGTTAAGAGTGGTGAGTATTCTGCGATCCCCAATCCGCCTGCCAAGCGTGAGGATTATGGCAACCCTTCCCTAACAGGCGACAAAAGCGGAAACGGACAGGTGCTGTTAAATTAATCGAAAAAAAACAATTTAAAAATGTAATATCAAATTATACTAAGTATAAATTATTTTAGGTGAAGTCGAAGATTGAACAACGACTTAGGTACTCGTAGTTCGGCAGGCAGACAAATAAACCTCATTGGGTAAATTGCACCAAAATACATTTCTGTGAAACCGACTGCTGCAGTAAAAACCTGGAAAACGCGTCTGGTAAAGTATTAGTAAATAAGTATCAATTATATATATAAATTAGTCATTTTAGTAATTTTCGTATTTCAAGATAGAGAACGAGATAGTCAATGATAAATATAACTCCGAAGGCCTGACCTTCGTTCAAAGAAACAGAATTTTTGCACCAGTCGCACGATTGCGGCCACCTAAAAATCTCCGGTGCACCAGTTTGCATACCTCTACAATTCGGCGACGTTCAGCTGTTGTTCGAGGCGTGACAATGACAACCAGTCACTAACATAGCATTTTTAGCCTTATTCTTATACACTTAGCATAGAGTTGCTATTTGTTTGAGTAGGTAAAATATGCCAAAATTTTCGCATTTCAGTTAAGTCATGCGATATCTTGAAGTATCACTTAGTAAACAAAACAAGAACCATCACAATCAATTCTGAATTGGCGGAGTAATTGCGTAACGTACAAAAACATAAAGTCGAATAATTGAGACCCTCTTTTTTGAAGTCGGTTGAAAATTAAATTTATTATGACTTTTCCAAGAGGTCTCCTATTTTCATAACAATGGTGTATGATTACGGTACCCTAACTTTGATCCTAAGATTGCCTGAAAAATATTACTTTTAGCAATAAAGCCACCTTGATACATTTGCTGTTATCTTTTAATTCTTTGTGTGTAATTTTTTGGTTTCAACAATAGATTTAATCAATCAATCAATTTCTAGGTACATGCATTATTATATTCCTTGCATACATATCAACTGACTAGAAATTACACATAAATCTATCTACCTCTGAATGCTATGCAAGATATTCGGTAGGTACCTACTATTCAAACCATTTCCTATCCTATACAAATATTTGAAACACCAAATACCCGAAGAGAAATTTTAGGATAATACTATGATAATTTTATGTGTTTACGTTAGCCGAAATTATGCTAAGTAACGTTTGGTGTTTGATTTAAACATTTAGCGAGAGTTAACATACCTGACGCGGTTTAACGCAAACTTTACTAGATGCCTACCTATTTGAATTGATAGAGCAGCTTAAAATTATATAAGTTTCACATAGCCTATAACATTATGACGCAGTAATATATTTAAAGCCGTAATTGAATTATATACCTAGGGATATAGTGTCACAAAATTTAGATTATTATAATTATATACCGCCACATAATTGTATGTAAGTAGTTTATAACTATCTTACCAGGGATATATAATAGCTATAACACGGTAATTAAATAGTAATACCGATATAGTTCTACTAGCTGACCCGCCCCGGCTTCGCACGGGGGTAAATAAACATCTATTTTAAACCGACTTAAAAAAAGGAGGTTATATATTTGAGTGAGTGATTTTCGCTTTTATTTATAGAAGATTTTAATGAAATAACTACTTTCACTATATATTTTTTTTATTCTATGAGGCAACAATACACAGCAAGACACACAGGTTGTTTTTATCGATGTTGATTATTTTAGTTACTATACTGATAACGTGAATTATTTAACTTGTTTTTATTGGTTGTTACAATTTTGCAGACAAAAAGTTATTTGATTGGACTTATATAAATATTTAAAATGAGTAAAGGCCGTCACATACGATGAAGATGCTATAATATTTAATGTTAACTTAGAACATATTTCAATCTCGCTACTACATTTTATTGACAGTACAAATTACGAAGATAATTTATCTATTTCAAAATTGAATGGCGAGCGATATTTATAGCATCATCGTATTTGTTTGCTTTAACACTAATTCCTACATTGTATTGTTTCGACATCATTTCGAAATTTTCATGGTCATTATCATTGACAGCTTATTCAGCCTGCTGCATACTTAGTTAGTTTGAGCGTATTTTGTTGTTTTAGTTAATATTAGCACTTATCCATTTAAAAAAAGTCAAAAGGCGATTAACTGTTCCGATGCTACGCCACGTTTATTAATAAGGCCCAAATTGATACACAATGTTTGACAGTTACTGTGTAACTGTCAAACAAATTATAAAAGATGCCTAGATAATCTCAAATTTATAGATAAAAACAGTTGCCCTTTTCTATATGGAGAACATAAGTCAAACAAAGAGAAAGTCTTAACCGCCCTTGAAGAATAGCCACATAAATCGCCAGGAGGACCGAATTCGTTCAGAAATAGGTACCGTCGATAAGAGTTCTCACTCATGAACATTTTTCTGTAAAGCGATGCAATAACACTGGTGTCACAATGATTGGTGAACCGTCTCCATGGAGCCAGACGTAATGTTGCTAATTTACTTGAGACAGCACTATGTAGAAATATTTATGGGCTTTGCAGTGCGACAGTTATGTTACAAGTAATTTTAGAACGCATATTGCATGGGAAAGATAAAAAGGTTGCAAGTGTCATTTCTTTTAGTAATACGATGATTGTTGTTTGGATCTAGCAAAGTTTATCATCATCATAATCAGCATATCATAGTCAACTGCTATTTTGTTTTCCATAAGGCCACCCTTAAGGAAAGCTATCGGAAAAACGGAAGATCAGGATGAAGGCAGCCTGCGATCTTTGGTTCTTCGATTGCAACCACTGCCAGCTGTCAACGTATATCGTCTCTACTCACTCTATCCAGTCTTATGGTCCACGCCTAGTTTATTGCAAAAAACCTTTTCATTGTTTTTAATGTTCGCTATGTATTCAAAAAATCATGCAAAAAATATCAGCTGTCATTAAATTTTTACCACTGATCCTTAAGCGTCAGCATTTTTTTAAACATAATTAATCATTATCAGTTATGATCAGCGAAAACAAGGGGTCACTGGCAACATCGCAGGCCACACTGCTAACAGCTAGCTAGCTAAACGAACTGTCTAAACTATGTGAGCTAGCTAGTCGGTGTGAACCCAGAAAGTTTAGCTCGCTTAATGTACCGCTTAGCTATCTAGTGACTAGAGATGTGGAAATTATGAGGAAATTTTGACGCATGCATTCATTTTATTCTTGTAAATACATAGTTTAATACAGCATGGAAGTATAAGTTCACACAGTAGTTTTCTTTCTATCGGGGTTGCGTGCTTAGTTACTGTAAAAACAAACCAGACGAAGTATTACATTTAATTACACACTAACTGAGACTTGCTTCGGCTTATCGGCTCCAGTGAAAACTTGGCAGCCTTTTACAGGTTAACGACATCAAACTTCGATGTAAAAATTATTTCTTTGATGACTTTAATACATGGACACGGTCCGTATTTATACTGCCGTATGAAGAAGTATTACTTAAGAGTGCTTTCATACAATTTAACTATAGGTAAGTAAATACAGTTAATTACTAAATTGTAAAGAGTGGCAAGCATTGCTTCGCAGTAAATTGTAGTTGAATAGTAAATTCCGAGTTTTTTAACCTCTGTTTTTATTGGGGTTCCGCCGAAAAAAAAATATACGTTTCTCTCTTTTTGTACCAACAAAATAAATTAAACTGATGCATTTTTTTTTGTTTCTGTTTGTGATTGTATTGTTTAAAATGATTATCAATACGGAATACAACTTTAATATGTAAAGTACTTCAACTGTCTTAGGAGTATTTTTTTCTATGACTTTCGTACCAACTGTGCATAGACAGAAGATTTATTTTTTGAACCGCTAATAATAATATTCTGTTTCTGAAAAAGTTGGAATCGTGTACCTAAAGAGGCTTATGTACCACCAGGCCTTGGTATTAGTAGATACATAGAAATTTAATGTTACACAGATATTTTGTGCTAAGTATCTGAACATAAATAAAAATTTATTTTCAAACTATTGTCACACAAAGTATCTGTATTACATAAAATTCCTACGTATTACCATCATCTGACCTGTAAACAATTTTTTAAACACATAACATTAAAATTAATTATACTGAACCTAAAGTGAGAAATCCTACTCTCTCTCTCTCTCGTGTCCCGGGTTCTGGGTTATAAATATCCGTTGCTTGGTCCCGTGCCCAGAATGCTGGCACTGCCTCACAGGAAATATACGTTGGCCCTCGGATTAAAAACACTTCATTTTGATTTAGGTTAATAGCTTTATTAGGTTTATAATGTAAGGAGGCGATATAATGCCTACCAGTACCAGCTCAGCGATATTATTTGTGTGCTCAAGCGTGTACTTAAACACCGTGAAACCTTGTTTATGGCATGAACAACTATTGTTATCTCTCAGCTTTGGGCCAACTACACTTACTACTAAACTAAGAGAAGGCAGAGTAAGTTAGTAATTTTGTATAGGCTGAGTGGCAGCCCTATTGTCAGAGCTAATGTGCTGCCTCTGACATGGCTCGACGGTTGCTGTTAAAGAAATATAAAACAAACATTTGTGACCAACAAATTAACGCGTCATTCGACCCAAGGTCAGATATAAATGCCATTCACCCATTCGAAGACTGACCAGATCATCCGTTGCTTAACATCGGTGATCTTTTAGAACCATACACCTAGTCAAGCTACGTCTCGAGCACTGCAAGCCGGAGTTACCGCTGTTAAGCTAGTCTTCTGAGTGCGTTTTGAGCGGGACGTTCCAGGTTCGAATCCCAGACAAGCTCTTGGTCTTTAGTTTTAGTTGTGTGTGATTATTCTGAACAATCGATTTTAAAATAACATAAAGCTACTTACACAACAAAAGTCGCTGAACTCAGGGTTGAACAGTCGAGTTGATTTTAAAACAATCGTTCCGAGTGATTGACCCGCGCGCTGAACAGAGAAAGGAAACCAGGGTTCGCTTTTCTGTACGCGCGTGTTATCTCGACGACATTACCACAGGCGCCTGTGGCAAATGTCGCGACTCTCATGTACTCGGAAAAGCTATGTGTACTGACAACGTAGTGAAGCTACCGGTCTAACCCGTCGGCAGTAGCCTGGCTTTGATGTGTAGACAGCTTTAAGCACTCTACACACTGAAACTGCACCGCACAGTTTGTCCTCACAATAAAATCGTTAGAAATATATAATATCCACAATAAAACGAACTTTGCCCTCCGAATAAATTCCCAATATCAAACTCCCGACCCAAAGCAAACGAAGTGTAACAAAAATGTGTTCTACGTAATAAGATAACTATAATAATATAACATGTTTTGCGTTTCATTGTGGCTTAAACAATAGGTCCCTTTCAAACTGCCTTCCAGCAAAGCCTTATTCATAAAGTCTCAATAATACACGCACATGTGACTAA
Source organism: Erannis defoliaria (assembly GCA_905404285.2). NCBI lineage: Eukaryota > Metazoa > Arthropoda > Insecta > Lepidoptera > Geometridae > Erannis > Erannis defoliaria. Next base: position 9,225,756 of record FR990073.1, on the reverse strand, counting down.
GGACGTAACAAGGAAAGTCGACATATCGATAAAAATATTATAAAATGATCAAATATTGAAAAGCAATTGCTTGTATCAATCTGTGTTTTATAGCATTACGTTTTTAATTATTACGAAGAAACGTCAAGTCAACGTCAACACTTGATTAATTATGTTTCGACAAGTAAAACAATCAATCATTGTTGATAACATTTCTTTACGGCTTAATGATTTGCAAATGTTAGTGTAATCTCTAAAGACATTTTCTAATTGCTGATTCTTCTATGAAGTAAGTAAAAGGCACTTGTACCCATTACTTGCTGCGCTGGTTCCCAAGAGAGATGGTAGCTATCTATTGCAGAATGTGCCCCAAGAGAGCTGGGTAGTTTGACCAGTAACGGACAGGCTCTATATATTCTAGTATGCACTAAAACCTACAAATAATAGACTAGAACGAACGACTTCAACATGTTAAAACATTTATCTACATTAAGGTTAGCTCTATAATATACAGAAAATATAGCTCTACTTATTGTTGGTTATTAATTTTGGAAGAAACAAATATAAATACAGGCTGTTTTTGAATTCATGAGCAATATCATAGGGGTTCATTGAACTCAACAACTTTTACGATAAAATCAAAGCGGAAAAAACAGCTACTCTATACATTTTGACGTGCGTTATTGGATTTTTTGTGTGGGACAGCCGACTTTTTAAGTCGTTTTGAGTGTTAGTTTTAAAGCCTTGTCCATTATAATGAGTTTAAAGGCCCCCCAAGATATTGCTCATGAATGCATAGCATCCAGTAGGTATATTTTTACCAACTATAGTATCTATGGGAAAATTTTGACAAAATCCGTTCAATCTTTACATGACTGTTGACTACACTACACACTCTTACAAACTTGCTTAGATAGCATTAGTTTATTAAAAAACCTGTAACGCTAACACTGACGCAATAAATCAGTGTATATTTATTTATGATAATATTAAATGTATGTCAATTTATCGATACATTTACTATAACTCGGTCCCATCCCTGATTCTACATAAGTATTATAACACCCACACATAAGCTTATTAAGCGTTCCTACTTTGCAAAATTACTTAGAAACTTTGCGGTTCTCGCATACATTCTCTTCTATACGGTAACTTGATGAGATTGGTAATCAGGGCAATAATTAAATGTATTTAGGAGTAAAGCAACTAACAAATTTATATTTTGGAAACTTTGGTATATCGACATAAAAAAATCTAAATATTATTTAGGTATCAGCACAGATATCAGTAAATTGTAATTGCAATTAATAATATATTGCTAACAGAATAGTTTTAGATTTATTTTAAGGACAGTTTGCTTGGTTTATTTCACTTCGAGGTAACGTAAGGTAATTACTGATCTGAAATTCGAATTTTCTGAGCTCAATTACTCGAATTCACACGTAAGTTAAGATAAGAAGTTATATCACTATTAACTCGAACTCTACCGTCATATACGATTGGCGTGATCTGAGTGCTCTATAAATATCGGAGATGTCTTTTGAATGTATGGTATTATGTGTGAAACGGAGTCAAAGAGTGAGATATCGGCAGTGCTCAGTGATACTCCTCACTGCTCCTGGAGGAACGTGAGACATGGCTTTCAATATCAAATTGAATTCCACGGTTCATTGATTTTCAATTTGTTACGGAGTACTCTCATCGCTTACCATAGACTCACTCGCGATCCAACCGTTGTAAATCTTTCGGAAATTCTCTGCAATAATGGGTTTATTATCTCTGCTTCGCTTTTTTGTTTTAGATTTTTGGTGTTCAACGGATGGATTGTGCTTAGTATACAATCTCAGTAAATGATGAGGAATTGACGCTTGGGTATTGTTATTTGAGAGATGTGTTTTCGTTGGAAAACGGGTAACGACATTATATCTTCTTAAGGGTTCCTTCCTTAAGTTTTATTAGGGTACGACGTATCTCTCTCTATCTCAATTGAATAGCGTGGCAACGTTATTCAACGTTATTATTTTACCTCTTCCCACTACAACGGCTGAACTGAATTGTATGAAACTCAGAACGGAGATATCTTATTTCCCGGTATAACATATAGTCTACTTTTATCATATGACATAACTCGCTCTGTTTATAAACTTTTTCTAACCTCCTACAATCCATCATTATCTTTTATAATGGAAGTACATACATTATAAAGTCGTGCAACGATGGAAAGGCTATCCACCAAAATACAGGTGCTGCCACACTTAGTTTGGTGGCTATGGCTGCAAAATTATATAAAACTTTTTCTGAAATAAAATGATTTTTACTTTTTATAATCATCATCATCACCACGTAGGCGTAGCTAGATAGTTGATCATGAAAGCATTATTGGTAGAGAAACAACTAAAAGCGTTATGGGTAGAGATAACTTACTAGATTATCAGTTATCAATAACTTATCAGTTCAAAGAAATAGATTTTACCGTGAACATTTTGCGGTGAGGAAATGTGTGTTTGTCATGATTTATATCCCAAACGGTGCGAGGTGGACGAAGTTGTGTATAAGCAGTAAATCAAACCACTCTGTGGGCTTATTTCAATCGTCAAAACATCCTATTGTGTTTTGAATAATTATGAATCCTTCCAAAAATCTTTTAATGCTCAATGTCCAACACATCACACATTAACAGCCGGAAGACGTCCACTGCTGGACGAAGGCCTCTCCCTTAAAGGGAGTTGTTGCCATAATCCCCATGCTTGGCAGGCGGCTTGGGGATCGCAGAATGGTTACCACCGTTAACTGAGAGGACGCTGCTGCCCGTCCTCCGGTGGTTCTGGATGCAGTTTTAGGACATTTCATGTCCAACACATTGACCATTGAAAGATTTTTGGTGGGCTGATATCAATATTATTAGTTTTATTATATATAGTAATTATTTGTTTTCAAGGTTTAGTTTGGTTAAAAAATATTTTCATTGAATTTTCTACTTACAATTTTTATATTTTAATGCCAGGCTTTTAGTAACTTAGATAATCATTATGATTAAAACAATAGCTTAAAACTACAAAATTGAGGCCAGCGACGGTAATAATGGAATGGACGGGCCTAGCGCTTGCAAATCGAACAAAATTTACAAGACAACACAATCAAGCATACCTAACTAAAAGTATTGCATATTACATTTGCCAGAAAATAGAGATAGTGAATCTAATTACTGCATGACAAAAAGAGAACACAGTCATGTACATGTATTAGAGTTTGTATTTTCGTATCGTACGGCTCGCATGTCGTAATAGCAGAGTATGACTGAAGCGAGTGGAGAGCCGGCGCTCAACATATAGTCTTCAAAATCCATGCATCCATTCCACGTCCTCCATACCTCGTCCATTCATCTTATCATTGTCGCTGATTGAGGCCATCTTCATGACCATACTCAAGGATTGTAGATCAGTTAAATAGTTATAATTACCTTACTTAAGTAACAAAATGAATTAAGTAATTATTTTTTTCTTTTCTTTCAAAAATAAAAAAACAAACTAGTATAATATATTAATTTAGTTACGACACAACCATTTCATCATAATAATAGATAAATGTCTTCATAGAAAAATAAATAAATAATAAAACATTAGACTGCAATAAATTGTTGCCATTATATAAGTTGAGTTACTCTTACGTTTTTAATACTGACGACATGAGCTGGTGGCCAGTATGAACCGGCTGCCCGACGGCGATAAGCCGAAGCCATTCTATACACCGAATACACCAGGAAAGAAAATAAACAAGCTCTCACGACCTCATGCGCTGCCAATAATCTCTACCGTGGAATAACATCGGATTAAGAACATAACATTTCTTAGAGCCAGAAACATTATTCCTAGCTTACAGATTCCACAGGATTCGTGTTATTGCTTGCTTATTCACTAACCCACAACTGGGCCAGCGTGGTGAATATGTCCAATTAAAAATAAAAAAGGCTGATTATGCTTTTTTTTGGACCTGGGTATGTCTTTAAACTGCAACCAGACCCACCGGAGGACGGGCAGCAGCGTCCTCTTGGTTAACGGTGGTGACCATTCTGCGATCCCCAAGTCGCCTGCCAAGCGTGGGGATTATGGCAACACCCCTCTATTAAGGGGGAGGCCTTCGTCCAGCAGTGGACGTTTTATGGCTGCCGACGAATGTGTTATTGCGTACAAACGATATGCCGACATTTATTTCAGACTAGCTGACCCGTCCCGGCTTCGCATGGGGCCCAAAAACCCATTTTAAACCGACTTCAAAAAAAGGGAGGCCTCAATGTTGCCTGCGACTTCGTGCGCATATACGGAAAAATGCTTGCGAGTGGAACACCGATTTATGCCATTTCTTACTACCCTACGGCTACGACATTAACCCCCTTAGACCGCCACTCTGTGTTACAACCTGCCATTTGCATCCACCGGTTGCCCGCGATTACCATCATCATCATCATCATCAGCCCGTAGACATCCACTGGTGAAGGCCTCCCCCTTAGACCGCCACTCTGTACGACAACCTGCCATTTGCATCCACCGGTTGCCCGCGACTACCACCATCATCAGCCCGTAGACATCCACTGGTGAACGAAGGCCTCCCCCTTAGACCGCCACTCTGTATTAAAACCTACTATTTGCATCCACCGGTTGCCCGCGACTACCATCATCATCATCATCAGCCCGTAGACATCCACTGGTGAACGAAGGCCTCCCCTTAGACCGCCACTCTGTATTGCAACCTGCCATTTGCATCCATATTTTGCCCGCGACTACCATCATCATCATCATCAGCCCGTAGACATCCACTGGTGAACGAAGGCCTCCCCCTTAGACCGCCACTCTGTATTACAACCTGCCATTTGCATCCACCGGTTGCCCGCAACTACCATCACCATCATCAGCTCGTAGATGTCCACTGGTGAACGAAGGCCTCCGTCTTAGACCGCCACTCTGTACGACTACCTGCCATTTGCATCCACCGGTTGTCCACGACTTTTACAACTTCGTCGGTCCACCTAGGAGGAGGCCTACCTACTGTGCTGTGTGGTGTTAAGTAGCTTATGACAACACAGAACATTTTTGGAAAATCGCATGTCAATCCATTCATCTTCCTTACTCGCAAACTCTCAAAATAAACAATAACCAGTATACGCTGATCCTCGGACCTTAGGAGGTCGGTATGTTCGGGGGTTTAAGTTATAGTGGCCTTCTATAATTTTTCATAAATTGCGTCATAACTTCCTGGGCTGATTTTGATAAAACGTAGCCTATGTGCAGCACCGGACTTCATAGATCATATTTCAAGAAACTGCATTCAAATTCGTGCCGTAGTTTCTGAGTTTATCCCGGACAGACATAATACAGACAGACAGGCAGAAAAAAAATTTAAAAACTGTATTTTTGGGTTCTGTTGCTCTCATAGACTCCTAAAAAAATAGATTTTTAAATATATCATCAATGTACAGTAATCGCCTCGTTACAGTTTTATTATATGTATAGATTATTTATGGAATATATTTTCCATAAAGGATATAAGAGATCGAATCTAGATAAAATTGGCACAGGACCGGGATCAGAGGCGTACAAGAAGAGAGGCATATGCACAGCAGTGGGCGATTAGCGGCTGATGATGATGATGACTTCAACCTGAAATATTGCGTCTATTTGTGTGTAATGTTTTCAGGGTTCATCTATCTAAGTATGTATGTGAGTTTCTTTGTTCCACCAAAACTTCTAAATACCTAAACAGATTTAGATGAGGTATAGGGTATCGTTAGAATCCTTACACCATCCCAATGATATAGGCAATAATAATAAAAAACTAAATCAATATGACGACTGTAAAATTGTGCCATTTTCAAATATGATAATAATATCTTTAATTCTTTTACATTTTTAAATTTAAGTTAGATTTTAATTTTTGAAAAGGTAATAATTACTTTAGTAGTTCTTTATCCGAAAAGCCAATAGTATGACTTTTTAAATCCGATCTTATATTCCAAAGAACTGGTTGGTACTAGCTCGAGGTCAACCTAGAACCTCGCGATTTCGACATACCTACAGCTTTGCCCAATGGGTCACCAAGGCTTCGAGTAAGTATAAACATCATCATCAGCTGGAAGACGTCGACTGCTGAACGAAGGCCTCCCCCTTATTAGGGGGGGATTGCCGTAATCCCCACGCTTGGCAGACGGCTTGGGGATCGCAGATTGCTTACCACTGTTAACTGAGAGTTAACTGCCTGTCCTCAGGTGGATCTGGATGCAATTTTAGGACATACTCAGGTCCTAACATAATACCTACTTATAATAACTAAAGCGAGGTAATACATTACATATTTTCCAGTTATTTTGATTTAAAAACCTTCTTATGCGATTTTTATGAATTTTCTATAGGACCAATCAAAAAGTATTTAAAAAAATCTAAATCGTTTTATAAATCACGGAGTTCGAGGTAACAAACGTAAAAAAGTTACAACACAATAATACGCTTTGAAAACGGTTTTTCTAGTAATGTTGATTTAAAAACCAAACTACTAAACGGATTTCGATAAAATTTAAATGGAACCTCTGAAGTTTTACCTCAAATAAAAAAAGAATCATCTAAATCAGTTCATAATTAGCGGAGTAATCGCGTAACATACATACAAAAACATACAGTCGAATTAAGAACCTTTTTTTTTGTTGAAAAAGTAAATAAAGCTACACTGAGAACATCCTCCTTTTTTGAAGTAAGGTAAAAAGTAGATACATTTTAAGTAGAGTTTACTAAATTTCGTTACTAAATTTATGTATCTACCTATCTATTAGGCGCAATATCACCTACAATTTGTGTCAAACTTGATTGTGGCTGGTAGACTATAATCAACTTTTACCGTAATTATACGAGTAAGTACGTCTCTAAGACGAAACGAACATACTCTTTTCTGAAGGTAACCTACACAGTTTATGTACATCTGAACTTGCCCGGCTAATTCACGTTTATTTCTTGAAATTATTCGAACTTGTTTTACATAATTAAGTGCTTACATAATCTCCGAGTCGGATTATTTGGAGTACTTTTACAGTACTTACGTCATTAGTAAGCATTCTGAGCTCTCATGTCTAAGCGACGCGTGCAAACTGAGACGCTGGGATTAATTTTACAAAACATTTGTCAAACTTTCCGCAGGTGGCTTAAATTTTAATGTTACGTTTCTTATCTTGGATTTAAATTGCAGAATAAGTACGATGTGTTTACTGTAATTTGGTTAATATTTAGTTAACAAGTCTAGTTGTTTTATTATTCGCTATATGTGTGAGTACTAGTAGCACAGAGTAAAAGAAGCAGAGTTGTGATTAAAGGATTTTTCCTTAGAAAGACGCGTGACTGTGCGGGGAGGTGTAGGTTCGCGGGAGGAGTGGCAAATTGTACTGCCATCTAGCAGTTTTCAGGAAAAGTTTTTGAGAATCAAAATAGTGAACTAACACTTAGCTGAATTAACACTTAATTTCTTAATATCATGCTAGATGTCGCGTTTTTAAATTATATAGAACGGATCACTAAATATAGCAATAAAATTACTTACGAATGAAATTAGATGCCAATCATGTCATCTGAATTTTGCCTCGGTCATTTTTACATAATGAAACAGAGCAACTTATATATTTTTTACTGTTACTGGGTAAAAACATTAAAAAACGTACGTCTAATATGTAACTTTGAATGACCGTTGCGCGTGGCGGACGTTAGCAGACTGAGCAAATAAGTATGACATCACACACTCCGTCCGCAAAATAGAAGCTGCGGCTGCAAGTCGCTCATCGCAACTCCTTATCCTCCATGACAAGTAGGTATCAATATTGTTATGTTTACTTACGGGATATTTACCGTAATAGGCTAGATGGCTGATGTTTAAATCGTTGAAACCAATAGCTTTGATGAAGAATTTAAGTAAATATAGTATGTTTATTGAAAAAATAATTTAAATTGGTTAATAATGTTCTGATATATAAGCGTTTAAAGTTTTTGGTAGAGCCAACTCTGTCCCTTTCCCACAAAAACAAAAAATGACGTCACGCCTTACTTGTCAGAATAGAATTTATATGTCGTCCTGACAAGTGACGTCACGATTTGCTGTTTCGCCTCTCTGTCTAGCATGATATTAAAAAGCTTATAAGTTGCTTATTTTCGATCAGATTTTAATTTTTTTTTCTATAATGAGCTATATTTATGGGCCACATTTTAATAGGACAATAAAAAAAACCAGTCATCTAGCCTATTATGTTGTGAAACGAGCTAACGATATTTCGGCGCAGTTGCATGCACCATGCAATAAATGCATGTAATGGACAACCGTGACTGTTTAAAACAGTTTTTCATTAGTGTGAAATGCCACACCTTTGCCAGTTATTCAACCACGAAGCAGTAGTATAGCATTACCTGCGTTTTGGTTTGAAGAGCATTGATATCAGATAAATTACTGGGCAAGAAGAGATTTGACATCTAATATCTCAGGGTGAAGAACGTAGTGCAATGCGGCGTAGGATTTTGTTCGCAAGTTCACAATTCTGGTACTGCTACTGTTATGGGCAGGCGTGATGCTTACCACCAGGAAAACGACTCGCGGTCGCAATCCGGTTCATAAAAAATATATAATCAATGGTATGAGTAAACTAATAAAGTTCGTGTGCTTCGGGAGTAACGGGCAATGGAGAGAGCTATGCTCGGAGTTACTTTGCGCGATAGCATCCGGAACGAGGATATTCGCCAAAGAAACAAAGTTACCGACATAGCTCGCAAGGTTTGCAAGTTGAAGTGGCAATGGGCAGGCCACATCGCTCGAAGAACTGACAACCGATGGGGAAGAAAGGTTCTTGAGTGGCGACCGCGAACCGGAAGACGCAGCGTAGGAAAGCCTCTCACTAGGTGGACCGACGACATTGTAAAAGTCGCTGGCAACCGGTGGATGCAAATGGCAGGTTGTCGTAGCAGTGTGGCAGTGTGGCGGTCTAAGGGGGAGGCCTTCGTTCAGCAGTGGACGTCTCCGGGCTAATGATGATGATGACTTCGGGAGCGCTGAGATACGGCTATATAAATAGCTTCATAGTTATGCGCTCGGTACCGAATTTTAACAAATAAATGAGTAACAATTTTGAAACTAGGTACGGATAACTAGGAAGAGTCGTCTTTCCCGTGCCACTTGTTTGCCCGCAAATGACGTTGCGGTTGTCTAGTTTATTTTATTCGAAATGTTGCTTTTTAGAATCATGTTTTCCAAATAGTTACTACTTACATACGATTGGAAAAATCTGGTTCATTCGCAACAAACGCGTTTTTTTCCGTGATAGTTCCATGGGTCTAGACTATGGAACTATCGCGAATAAATGAATTCGCAGTTCCATAGCAAAGTTCATATATATATATTTTATACCCATGGAACTATCACGAAAAAAAAGCGTTTGTTGCGAATGAACCAGATTTTTCCAATCGTATGTAGTATCTATTAGGAAAACATGATTCTAAAATGCAACATTTCAGATATACTACTACGAGTAAACTATCTCGAATAAAACGCATTTGTTCCATGATAGAACTTTTCAATGAAACTAGTGCGAATGAACCAAAAAAATTGGACACATTTTGCAATTCACAGGGTGAAATCTAAAATAAATGCATTTCAAGCGAGAACGTTTGTCAAAAACAGTTGAACTAAGTTACATTCTGAATTTTCGTCCATTCTAAAACTGTAGGAGGTACTTCGACATACTGAACGAGGCTCGGGTGAATGTAACTCAGCCACTCTTCACGACTAAACTTAGTGGGCATTTATCTAAAACTTTGGCAGCACCTGTACGGTGTACGTACGTCGCGTGACTCAGGACTCGTGTCGTAAATGCGGTAAGAATCCGGCTTATTTTTAGTTGTACCTACATATCGTACCTATATACAAACTAAATAAAATAAAAAACTTCGCTGTGTAAGATAAACTCTTATAAAACAAGAAGAAGTGGTAGCCTAGTTTTTTTTTTTTTTTTTTTTTTTTTTATGAATGACTATGCTGTTGGCCTCAGATGGCCTCTACAGCGTCACCGGACTTTAGGCAAGCGCAAACGGCGCTCGGCCTAGGTTTAGGTTAAAGGCGACTAGCTCAAGGGCACCTCAGACGGTACGAACCTCGGCTTGGCCGTCGCCGGGAGTGGGGTCAGACTTGCCCTGGCACCCCAGAAGGGGTATGCCCTGGGGCCTAGTAGGTTGATCTGGTTGACTACTTGGAGAGAATCTAACAGATCTTCTGAAAGATCTGGGGAGTCCTCGACCTCGCCGGCGAGGTGGGTGCGTGTTTGTGTGCCTTTGGTAACCGGCGCCTATACCAAAGACGGAATACTTCTTGTTGCTAGGAGTGGTCGGATCAGGCGAGCCCAGCGCCGCCGAGGTGATGACGGCTATGGGGTCGTCCGGGTCGCCCAAGACGTGTCTGGGGCGTCTACGGAAGGGGGATGGGTCTGTCGTATAGTTCGAGGCTTGGACTATGAGTGGATTGGGATGGTGGGGGGTCGCATCGAAATAGTGGCGCGAAGCGTACTTAATGTACTGACGGATGGAGGGGAGTTCGAGATCGCAGTGCAGGTCGGAGTTTCGCATGAACCAGCTAGCACCGACTGCTCTGCGGATAAATCTATTTTGTATGACTTGGAGTTTCTCTAGATCTATACTGGAGGCATGAGCGAACGCCACGGAGGCGTACGTCATGACTGGGCGAATACAAGTTTTGTAAATTGTAACCTTATTTCTAAGGGACAATTTACTACGCTCGTTGAGAAGGGGAGTGAGCCGGCCTAAGAAGAAGGCTGCTCGGTTGCGAACTAACTGGATATGCTTAGAGAACGTGAGTCGACGATCAAGGGTCACACCGAGATACTTGGTCTCGGTAGCCCATGGGATGGGCTGGCCGTTGAGCGTGATATGCTTAGAAGGAGGTCTTTTGAACGGATGAAAGTACACGGCTGCACTTTTATCGGGGTTAACGGTGATAGCCCACTTCTTGAACCAGTCTCCGAGGAGATTGAGGGCTCGTTGAAGGTGGGCTAGCTGAATGACCTTGTTCCACCCTCTGGTGTAGAGGGCGGTGTCATCGGCAAAGAGAGCAAGCTCCACTTTGGGGGTGCGGGGGATGTCACAGGTGAAAAGCGAGAAGAGAATCGGGGCCACAGCGGAGCCCTGAGGGACTCCGGAGCCGATGTCGTGGGGGGAGGAGCGTTGTCCCTCGACGCGGTATCGAAAGCTTCGAGCCCTGAGAAAGTCTTGTATTATGAGTACAAGACGGTCTGGCAGCCCGAGCTGATACAGCTTGTATATCAGCCCGTTGTGCCAGACTTTATCGAAAGCTTTCGCGACGTCGAGGAACACCGCTACAGTCCCTTGGGGGAACGGCTTGTGGGTGTAACCATGGCCGGGTTTCTTGTTGAAACCTTCTAGGACGTACTCCGTGATGCGGTGTACTTGTTGGACGCAAGAGTGTCTGGCTCTAAAGCCGAACTGTTCATCAGGGAGGAGGTTGTTGTCTTTGACACAGGACCAGATGCGCTTCAGAAGGACGCGCTCGTAGACCTTGCCCAGGGTACTGAGGAGACTAATGGGACGGTAGCTAGAGGGCTCGGAAGCCTTCTTGCCGGGTTTGTGGATGCCGATGACGTCGGCGGATTTCCACGCGTCGGGGAAAATGCAATTGGCGATGGCCGCATTGAAGATGCTAACTAGAAGGTGAACTAGCGTAATGGAGAAGTGCTTGAGCACTTTGTTACTGATGCCGTCCGCACCTGGAGCTTTCCTGGTGTGGAGGCCTTTAATAATCGACTCAACCTCGGAAGCTGTGACATGCTCGAGTTCATCAAAGGGGGGAAGTGAGGATCTGTATTCGACTTCACTGTTCACCTTATCGAGGTGAGCAGGGTCGACATGTTCTAAACTGGGGCTGCACTGCGTTTCGAGGCTGTCGGCCAGGCATTCGGCCTTTTCCTCGTCGTCAAACGCGGGGGGGAGGTCAGGTCGGGTGAGAGGGGGCATAGTCGTAACAGAGTCTGATTTCAGGGATCTAGTCAGCCGCCAGAATGCCAGGTGGGATGGCTCGATCCCCGAGAGTAAGTCATCCCACCGTTGATTACGGAGTTCACTCATGCGGTTTTTTACGGCACGTTCGTAATACCGCAGAGTGGCTCTGTTATCCTCGGTGCGAGCTCGATCGAATGCCCTAGTGGCAGCGTGTTTCGCTCTCAGTAGGTCCCTCGCGTCCTCAGGCAGGGCCCAGCGTTGGTCTCCCTCGGCTGGAACCTGCTTTGAGGCCTCACCAACGGTGGTGCGGAGGTGGCTAGTGAGAGCGTCAATGGAGGTAGAGATGTCGTCAGGGGTAACAATGTCGTCAGGGATTCTGTCCAAGTCAGGGGAACTACAAGCTTTCAGGGCATCGCCTAAGTGCTTCCAGTTGACCACGGTCTTAGTCAGAGGAGGTCTGTCAGTCGGATCGGGGCCTAAATGCATGAGGACGGGTCGGTGGTCAGAGTCGAGTTCGTGTAGTACTTCCAATGAGCGTAACTGGAGGGTCACGCCCTTTAGAAGCGCTAAGTCGAGTACGTCAGGTCTGTAGTTCAAGTTCAGGGGAAAGTGGGTCGGAGTACTGGGAGGAACTATGTCAAAGTTGAGGTCGTCGGAGAGGGAGTTCAGAAGGTTTCCCTTCGTATTGGTCGTGTTGCAGCCCCATAAAATGTGCTTGCTGTTGAAGTCGCCAGCCAGAATGACTGCGCTTCCGAGAGAGAGAAGAGCCTCGAGGTCACTCCTGAGGAGAGTCTTGTTACCGGAGAGATAGCAGGATACTAGGGTAATGGGTTGATGACCGGTCATCGAAAGGCGGCAACAGGAAGCTTCCATTGCTGAGAGAGAAGGGGTGTCGATGGGAATGCAGTGAAGGGACCTTTTGTAATAGATGAGAGTACCGCCTTTTATGGTGGTAGTCCTATCATTACGAACGAGCGAGTAGTTTGCGATCCTGGGATCCCTCTTGCTAGGTTTTAGAAAGGTCTCGTTCACTAGCATAACATCGGCCTGGTGGGTTGAGAGGAAGTGCCGAATCAAGGGACGCTGGTCCCTTGATTCGGTGGTGATGCCGTTGGCATTAAACCATGCCAACGAAAGGGAGCGGGGTCTAACACGTTTAGGTGTACTATACATGTTGGTTCCTAAGGACGTTGGGGGCGAAGCGCTGTAGTGCACCGAAGAGCCTATAATGCTCATCGAGGATGTCGATGAGATTATGGTTCTCCCGGACCTTCTGGGCTACATGTCGAACCTCGTCGAGGTTAACCGACATCGCAATTTCAGCGAGGAGGAGTAGATCCGCTTTCGGGCTGGAGGAGCCAGGGGCGGATCGTTTGGGGGTGGAGGGCTTGGGCGGAAGGGCAGGGCGGGCCTGGGTCTTGGCATGAGCGGGAGATGGCGCAGGGGCGGGTGGGAGCGGTTGAGTCGCCTGAGGAGTGCTGGGCGGATTTGACCATGCATTAGTCAGTGGGACAGGGGCGTCAACGAATTTTGACACCTGGCGGGGTTGGGCAGGTTTTGGCTTAGGGCCAGCTGCTTTTGAGCGAGACGGTAAGGGTTTTTTGGCCTTAGGGGCCTTGGGACAGCCGCGATAATTCGCGGTATGGCCCTGAGTGCCACAGAGGACACAACTGGGGAGAGTAGGGTCGTTCTTCTTACGAAGGCACTCCGCGGTGCTATGATCGCCCGCGCACTTCACGCACCTGAAGGGTGCGTAGCAGTAGCGGGCAGAGTGTCCGTATAGCTGGCAACGATGACACTGTCCTGGAATGAACTTTTTGTGAGGGACTTGGAAGTCGAGGCCGGAGAGATGGAGAATCGATTTGGTAGTCCAAATTTTCTTCCCTTCCTGGGTATTCGTAAGAGTGACCAGCACCATGTCATAGGGTTCTTTGGTCCTGCCGTTGTACATCCGGCTGACCGAAAGAACAGGGAGGTCTTGGGTGAGGAGGTCGTTATGGATTGCCAGGAAGGGAATCTCCTTGGGGATGCCCTTTACGACAACTCGGATGTCTTTCTCCTCATCGAGAGCGTATCTGTGGAAGTGAATATTCGCGTCGCGGAGGTAGGTAGTGGCTTTGCGGTAGTCGTCGGGGGAGGCTAGACGGACCATAATGCCGTCTTTGTTTGGTTTGGCGGAAAACTGGATCTGTAGATCCGAGAGGTTACGCGAGACGAGTTCCCATAGTTCCCGGTTGCGGACAACTATGGTACCGGTCTTAGGATGGGGAGCAGGGTCGACAATCGGAGCGTCCGATTCCGAACGGAGCGGAGAGTCCGATTGGGCGGAGTCGGAGGCAGGTTTAGTCCCTGAAGTGGGGCAAGGGGCCTTGGGGGAGGAGGGAGGGAAGCAGTGGTAGCGGGACGCTTTTTACCCTTCTTGGAGGCGACGACTGTGAAGCCGTCGTCCTGGGTAGAAGTGTCCATTTCTGGAGAATCGGGGCTGTCCGAAATGGACGGACGGAGTGGACGGGGGGTAGGGGAGCACGAGCGGCATCCGTGGCGGGAGCGACTTCGCGACCGGGATCGGCTCCTTGCTGGAGCGCGACCCCTAGGCCGAGAGTGGCTCCCGTCACGGGCGGAGGCTTTCGGAGGAGGTGGAGGCTTGGAAACTGAGGGGCCTGGCGCCGAAAAATTCGGCGTCAGTTTGCAGGCAGAAGCTGCCTGCCCTCGTGGAGTCTTGGGACGGGCGAGAGATTTGTGAGCGTATGTCTGGGGAGCGCGTACGAATTCCTCCATTTCGGAGGGGTTGGCCTTCAGGTGGTCCAACAAAGTTTTCGTGACGAAGCTGATGGCTTCGTCGAGATCGTTTTGGGAGACCATCCTAAGGCGGGAGAGTTGCGGGGGTTGGGGGAGGAGGTCCCCAACAGGAGAAGAACGTGTGTGATCCCTCTGCCGGGGGTAGACAGGGGGCTGCGTACCTAGTGTATTACCTAGAGGGTGTACCAGCTGCCAGTGTTATTTTATTGTGCAGCTGGTTGTGTGCCTGCGATATCTGGTGTCGACTAGGGGTGACCCCAAGGCCGGTGGTTCCAGACCCAGCCGGATTCTGTTGTTCCCCAGACGGGGGAAAAACAGGCGCTCCGGGGCAACGCCCGATCGGTTTCGTTGTCACCGTTAGAAGTGTCAGCCGATCGACCACCCACGTAGATTTTATGAAAACACTAAGAGTGGTTCGCTCTGAAAAGAGCGGTTTGGACGAAGGCAGCAGGCCCGGAAGCCCGGCTGCGAAGCGGTGAGAGCCCTGCACTCACAATCACACTCGACTCGTTAGAGTTTACGCTAATAAATTAACGCAAACACCACGTGGCCGAGGTAACGGGTGCTAGGACTCGAAGCTGCGCGGCGGCGGCTTCGGAGGCGGAGGCGTCCGAGCGGCGCGGTTGCGCCGAGCGGAGTGAGTCCGGCGGCGGGGCAGAGCCTCCGGCGGACAGGAGCGGACAGCGAGCAGCGAGTAGCGGGCGGAAACGTCCGTACAGCGCGGCGATGCGGAGCGAAGTGTGAATGTTGAGGTAGCCTAGATGGAAAAAGACGCGTTTCACATTCTTAAGGCTATAAGTTCAATCCTGGTCTCGTATAATAAATGTTTAAGAATTTATCTGTAAGAATAATAAAATTATTTTTTAGAAAACAAATCTAGACTTTACCTATATTATGTACAAACTTAAACTAAAAAGTAGAAAATATTTTATTAATTACTTCAAAGCAAAGAGCATTATAGGACAATCGACGGAATTATTGATACCAATCAGCCAGAAAACGTCCAATGCTGGACGAAGGCCTCCCCCTTAATAGGGAGGTGTTGCCATACGTTGCGTACGCTTGGCTGGCGGCTTGGGGATCGAAGAATGTTCCCCACCGTTAACAGAGAGGACGCTGCTGCCCATCCTTCGGTGGTTCTGGTTGCAGTTTAGGACATACCCAGGTCCGAACAATTATTGATACATATTATATCGCTAATAATTCGCTTAATTTATTATAATAAAAACTTCGTATTAAAATGTTAAGTTAAGCTGATGTTACTGCATCGTGTAGTGTGTGGCTGCGTGTGTGTGCTTAATGAGCTTTTTGCCGAATCAGTAGGTAATCCGGCCAACCCAGTATTAGTTATCTCTACCCTAGTCGAGAAGGTATATTATGTGATCAAACTTGGGTCTTCTTCTATGTTTTCCTTAGCTTGCAATAAAATTAAATATACTTAGTCCTTTTTGTTGTTTTACGAATGAATAAAAGAAATTACGTGAAGGTGTAAGAGCAAGATAACTCAGTTATCCTTATCCTAATTCTATCAAAACTTGTGGCTTGTGGTTTTGTAGGTCCTATATATTAAGATATAAGTACTTAGCTTAGTTTTTATACGACTGCCCAAAATATAAGGTTTTCTTTTAGTGATCTTGTATGTATATTTATATTAAAATATATAATATATGTATATATATAATGTATGTATATAATGTATGTACTTATATAATATATATATATGTATGTGAGATTCTTTATTCCACCATGACTTCGAAGTGCCTGATCAGATTTGGATGGGGTATCGTTAGAATCTTTTTTCTAATCAGTTTTTTTGTAATATCAACAAAGAGTTCTTATGCCGCAGAAGTAAATGTTAACCTGCGCGCGCATTACTGATTTGGGCGCCATTTTCCGCAAATGTTTGTTGACGTTTTCGCTGTGTGGTTGATTATTATCAAAAAAAAATGTTTTTTCCTCGCAAGTGTGACGAAAACAGTCATATGAAACTCTTGTGCTATGTTTCAATACACTCTCGGCTTCCTTATCGCGCTCACCTGCGGCTCGCGCGCATAATACCGCCTCTAGTGTAATGACCAACATAGCACACTTGTATCATAATGTACTATTACATCATCCCGAGTGATTCCGGCTATAGGTATATGTATATTTTTGGAAAGCAGACGTGTTTTCAAAAATAATAAGATTTCTTATTTAGCAATTAAAGAGTTTTCTACTCCTACAAGTATTAGTGATAGGTATTAATGTATAGTAAGTACTACTCACAGTATTATGATGAAAAGCAATTTTGAATATAGAAACGATACAAACTGACCAAGCTGGATTGGCAAAGAGAATTGAAATGCAGCTAATTATTTTTGAATATACATTTAAGGTACTACATGAATACCCCGTACTATTTTGTTTCATTTGTGTTATTGTTTTATTTGATAAGTTCTTTTTATATCAATATATACCTAATGAGAGTTTAATAAAAGGCTAAAATGGTATTGAATGTTTAATTTTCAATAGGTATACAATTATAGATAAAAAAAAGTGTAATTTATAATTATGTTTATGGAGACTATTTGTAAAAAACTCTTGTTTTTATTAATTTCTTTAATAGCATTTTTTTGGTATAATAGTTCATATTGTGCATTTTCTCATCTTGCACTGAAGCCAGTTATTATTAATAAATTAATAATTTTAATCAAAATTAATAGTAATACTGTACAGTGTACAGTATCCTCACTCAGGCATCCTGAAACATGCAGAGCTTTTTTATATTTTTCAAAAGCTTTTAGTTTATTTCAACTGTTTTCTTAAATTATTACTTAAGCATATATCTACAAAAAAAACTCTAGTAATCAAAATTTGTTTTAATTTCTAGTGTTTTTCCGCTGTAATATTGTTTCGAGTACTAAACAAAAAAAACAAACAAATTAAAAACAAACAAACAAAAAAAAACAAACAAACAAATTTTGGTAACAATGGACTTCCGCAAAGTAACGCCTGAATCAATCACATAACTCTAGTAATGAAAATGATCAAATTGTATTTCAATTCAACAACTGAACAACATTACCATTGCAGATTGATCAGACTAGTTCATATCCCGGCTTTCCATTATCCCAGATCCCGACGTCACCAGGCAGTTTGCATAGCATAATGACAAGCAGCGGTACTCTGTACACCTCCGATAAGCTTCGATTACCAAACGAGGCCCGGAGCCTCCTTTCAAGCCAGTAATAATCATTAATTATCACGACCATGGTATATTGTTCCCGCGTTGAAATTGGGTGTCCAAATAGAACGCTGCAACCAATTATCCGATGTGTATTCGCCGGTTGATGTTATTATCGAGGGTTCCATTACCGAAGCAAGATTACTTACGTAATAATATCGAATTACCGTGAACGATGAAGTAAGGGTGATGGGCTGACAAATACTGATATGATAAGATTATCGAAAGTATCCTTATTTTATGAAAATGAGTGTTGATACTTTTTTTTATTCAGATATAGTCGCATGCTTTTTTCACTCCTTGAAAAAGGTCACTAGATGTGACCTAAAATATTAGACGGAAAATATCTGACTTCATCAAACGTGAATAAAAAATAATACAGATTAATCTAACCAAGTCGGTTGAAGATGTTTGGGATTGCGCACCCACGCATCAACCAATAAAACAAGAAAAAATAAAAATACGCTTTTTAACAAAAAATAACTACCGACTTCAACTTCGAATACCTGGATGACATCTTCATATTTTCTAGTAATTTTGATTTAAAAACCAAACTACTGAACCTATTTCAATAAAATGTATATGGGACCACCTCTGAAGTATTAGCTTCCAAACAAAAAAAAATTACGAGAAATTAGTTCATAAATAGAATATAATATGATAAAATATAAATATATAATAGAATATAGAATTAGTTCATAATTGGACGAGAAATCGCGTAACATACATACAAAAAAAAAGACAGTCGAATTGAGAACCTCCTTTTTAGAAGTCGCTTGAAAACAGCTCCAGTGGCAATCGAACTCACGCTAAGAGCAACCATTATTCTTCAATTTGAAGTCATCGATGTAACTAAATGTATGTAACCTGGGATGTCCTAAAACAGCATCCAGTAACACCGGAGGACGAGCAGCAGCGTCCTCTCGGTTAACGGTTGTGAGCATTCTGCGTTCCCCAAGCCGCCTGCCAAGCGTAGGTATTATGGCATCCCCTCCCTAATTAGAGGCCTTCGTCCAGCAGCGGACGTCTTCCGCCTGTTGATGATGTAACTAAATAATGTCCAAAATGCGCATTTAACTATTCCCTTCTCAAATTTTCTTCTTACTCGTTTGGAACAAATGATGTATTTTGTGTTGTGGTCCACAACTCAAGTTCCCCTCGATTCGCAAGTCCAACTCGCACTTGTCTAAATCTAAACAAAAACCCGCACTAAACCGCAAAATGTGGCGGAGTGTGGCTTGAAAAAGGATTAACTTCTTGAAAGCAGACTGACCAGCTATTGTTGCAAAGTTCATTAGGCTACCCGAAAGACTTCGAAGTCCAGGGCAAACAATCTTAGTAAGAAGTTCTAAGATTAATTGAAGTAGTGAGTGCTAATACCCTGTATGTATTAACAGATACATTTTGTCAGGAGTAAAAGCATTCATCAATCCAAATATTGTTACAAATAGCGTATCTATAAAGTTTATATAATATACCTATATACATTTTATAGATACGCTTATCTGTACTATACTTAATGTATTTAGGCAAACCAAAATGCAATTTTTTTTGCCAGTCTGTTTTAAAAAAATTTGATTATGTGGTTACATTTGACCGTTAAGGGGGAATAGGGTGAGCGCTTCTCCATACAAACGTATTCCCCTATTTTCTTCCGGGACAATAACTCTAGAGCAATCTTTTTTTTAATTAAAATCTAGGTCTACTGTAGACTCTCTGTAATTTTTCCTTTTTTTTCAGACACTAATATGTGTATGAGCACATCTCATATAAAGTGATGTTATCACACACATCAACAGCCGGAAGACGTCCACTGCTGGACGAAGGCCTCTCCCTTAAAGGGAGGTGTTGCCATAATCCCCACGCTTGGCAGGCGGCTTGGGGATCGCAGAATGGTTACCACCGTTAACTGAGAGGACGCTGATGCCCGTCCTCCGGTGGTTCTGGATGCAGTTTTAGGACATACCTAGGTCCAGTGATGTTATAATGTGGTCGAATATACTGAATACACCTAGCGTAGAATGGGGGCTAGCTGTCAGGTGAGTCTGCTGAAATACACCGTTAAATACTTGATGAAGAGGTTTTATTAGCGAAAACATGTATATTATTTAGTATAGCAATGTGATTAACTGTAGTCTGTACATAATACATTTTAGTCTGTTAAGCAATTTTACCTAGACTTGCCTGGTTTTTTTAATTGGACCTGGGTATGTCCCAAAAATGCATCCAAAACCACCGGAGGGTGGGCAGCAGCGTCCTCTTAGTTAACAGTGGTAACACTCTGCAATCCCCAAGCCGCTTGCCAAACGTGGGGATTATGGCAACCCCTCCCTATTAAGGGAGAGGCTTTCGTCCAGTAGTGGACGTCTTTTGGCTGATAATGAAGCAATTTTAATCTGGATTTTCAAAAAATATCCTTTTGCTTTACATTCTATTTTACTTACTTTCTTCAACCTTGAGACACTAACTGAGATGGACCCAGCAGAATACAGCAAAACCCATTACTGAAAAAGAACAATGATTGCGCTTAGACTGCCGGTGATGCTGGTACACGTGTAGATAGATACTGATAACATAAGCGAGCGCAATGGTACTGCTGTTTGACAGCATCATCGCTGCCTGGGAAATACATTTGCGGGGTAATCGAAGCCGATCTTGATTGCCGGACTAATTGCGCGCCGGTGCCGAACGCTCTCCTTTTATGAGCTCGTACATACTGTTAGTTAGGCTGCCGGCCGTCATATAAGGACTAAACTTTGTTGGTTGTTGTTGATTGTCAAATCACGAGTAATTTTGACTTTGACTACATTAATGCTGGTATAACTTCTGACTTGTTGGCTTATTGGGTGTGGATTCGATTCTCACCCATGACAAACGTGGTGACGTGACAAAGATAGCAATTGTTTTTTTCTGTATCTGGATTTTAAAATTTATGCACTAAGTATAAATATGTATGTACACAAAAAAAAGTATATAAGTATTCTGTCAGATATCTGGGTCCCATAGTACAAGCTTTGCTTAGTTGCGGCCGGGGGGTGTCACTCCGCAGTTTAGGTATGTTCGGCCGGCGCTCCGTCCGGGTGGACAATGCAAGGCAGAAGTCAGTCGCCGCCCGCACGCTAGCCTCGTCGCACGTGACTAAGCATACGTTATAGAAAGAGACCGGTATATCTAGGTGAATATAGCGAGCGGTACCAGCGCTGTGCGAGTTGAATTGCTACTTTATTGCCTAGGAGATAGAGTCCTTATTTATTTAAATTCCTTTGCGGAGTTACCTTTCTGTACGTAGTGCAGTATTTATTCTGTGGTTGGAGCTAGATAGCGCTGTGTAAAATGTCACTGATTATTAAAAATCTTAAGGTATTTCCTTGTTTTTAAATTAAACCACCAGCGTTTACTTTTTTTACCGCCCATCCTTGCACGTTGAACTACTAGACCCACAGAACATCCATCCATAAACTTAAATCAACACTTCGTGCCTATTGTGGCATACGATTTCTTAAGTAGCTTCGTGAGCAATTTAATTAAAAGACAGAAATTGCATTGCAATTTTGACCTCACCAAAAAACAGAAGTTTGCATTGCAACTTCTAATCTCACATTTGCTGGTGGAACGCAAAAATAAACTATTATACCTTCGGCGCATGAAGGAGCAGCTAATGAAAATGAATAAAATTAAAACGGTGCAAAATTTGGTAAACGCGTAATGTACGTCTTTTCACACAGTGTATTCACATGTTATTACACCTTTGGGTCTCTGTCAAAGTAATAAATTTAATCTACATCGCTGTAAATTAACTTCGATATAATTTTGCTTGCAGCTATATTTTGCCGCCGATCGGAACAAAATAAACGAGTAACACGGGACCACTGCGCGATATTACTTTTTGATTGCTTCTGGCTTAGTTATGCTGGTGATTTACTTCCAGGAATCTGAATTTATATTTTAATAACGAATCTTGTATACCTCCTATATTCTCGAAAAGTTATCGATTATGAAAATGACTATTCATTAGAATTACTTTACAATAGTTAATTTAATACAGGGATATGGTGCAGCGTTCGAAGAGTCAGCTCTCTATTTTGCAGCCGTCAAAATTCAATGTAATTCGGAACGTCAAATCATTTTCAAAGGAAACTCATCGCATGCTATTTGCTCCTTTTGACTTCCAATGAGTAGGTAGAAGCATTACCTACAAGTTGCTGCGTGTTCATTTTTAAATCATCAATCAATCAATCAATATGTATAAAAGGCTCTGTCCTGCCTGACTGACTGACAAACAACGCACCGCCCAAACCGCTGGTCGTACACGATACAATAAAAAATGCTAATTTAATAAAAATTACAGGGATGATTTAAGGGGGGGGGGGGAAGGGGGTGGAATGTTATATGGAAAGTTCTTTGATTTGAAGTTATAGTGATGAAAATTGATATTTGGGTAGGTCATTCAAGGGGGGGTTGAGGTGAGAGGTGAGGGGGTGGGGAATTTGCTCGGGATGATTTAAAGTGGTGACTTTTGGGAGCGGGCCGAATTTCTTCCGTAAGTGGACGAAGTCGCGGGCGACCTCTAGTATGATTATAAATATTTAAGGAGGATAATCTACAGAAGTTAATATTTCTGTTTAAATGTATAAAAGGTTGTCGTTTGACTACAATCCCGCCTGATATTATGTTAAGCGAAGATGCAGCCTACGATGGAACACGACTGCCTAGAAGAAACCAATTCACTCGCGACTTGAAGACACCCAGCTGGATGAAGTCTAATCTGTACAAAAATAAATAAATAAAACATAAATTTATTCCGACTTCTTACACCGACCTCGCCGGCGAGGTCAAGGAGTCCCCATACCTGTTACAAGATCGGTTAGATTCTCTCTAAATAGTCACCCAGATCAACCTTTATACTGGGCCTCAGGGCACACCCATTCTGGGGTGGCAGGGCAAGTCTGACCTCACTCCCGGCGACGACCAAGCCGTGGTCCGTACTATTTGAGATACCCTTGAGCTAATTACTTACTTATAACCTAAACTAGGTTTAGCGCCATTTCCGCTTGCCTTAATCCGGTGACGCTGTAGAGGCCATCTGAAGCCAACAGCAAAAGTCATCCAAAAAATATATATACAAAAACTATTTATTCCGCCATGCTCCATTATTCATTGCATAAATACAGTCAGCTGGCAAGAACTACTTCCACTGCGATTATGAAATCCCAAAGAGGCATCTTCGCAAGTGCAATATACAGAACTAATTTGGGCACAGAACCGTTAAGCTTTTCATTATTCCAAACATTCACGGCGAACATCGGGGGCCGCTATAATCGTTGAATCGTATTACCATTACAACTGTCCGCGAGACGCCAGATGGTTCAAACAACTTTATTTCATGGTAGGGCCCTTTCTTAGAGGACGCCTGCGTCTAATGCCATCGGGTAATCGAGAGAGCGAATTTCGTGAGACAATTTTTCTATTCTTTTAACGTAAAAGAGATGTGGGTTCCTACTTTCGTTTTATCACAGGAGCATTAAATTACTAAAGAAATGGTTCTCTTTTCAAGTAATTTCTTCTACAAAACTTATCTTGAACCGCGCTGGTGGGGATTTTGGCAGTTTCAATCACACTGGAAACAGCTGAATAAAAACATTTTCTTTATTAATTAGTTAATTTTATGAAAGATAAATTTGAAATTACTGTTTTACTAGAAGTTCTATTTTATATATCTATTTTAGAAGTATCGGTTTTATTGTTTTCATAATTTTTCTTTGGAATCTAGGGTCATGTTTTCCAGTCTACTATTATGATGCAAAACGGCCAAAGTTTCTATTGTGGTCGTACAGTCATAAAGTAACGAAACAATTGTTGGTCTGCACTGCACCGTCGTGCTTGCTGGATACAAATGCCTTTATAGCCAGCGTTGCTAATAGAAACATTAGTTAAACTAGATTTATTCTTGTAACTACTAACAATACACTCGAAAATGGAAAACATGATACACGTGGAATTGAAAAATTGGACGATATAGCTCAGCAGTGCTGTAACGTAAACTGTCATCGTGTCATCCCAGTCACAAGAAGTACAAGAAGCTTTCTCTTTTCTATGACTCTTACAACCAGCGCAAACCCAAGATAGAAAGATGGCGATAACTAGTAAAGAAAAGTAATTAGTAATTTATTTATTTCAAACACAAGCCTCAATAAATAGTAGAAAATTAAACCTAAGAAATTAACCTAAACTAAGATATAAAACCTGACCTGGGACCTGGGTATGTCCATAAACTGCAACCAGACCCACCGGACGACGGGCAGCAGCGTCCTTTTGGTTAACGGTGGTGACCATTCTGCGATCCCCAAGCCACCTGCCAAGCGTGGGAATTATGGCAACACCCCTCTATAAAGGGCCTTCGTCCAGCAATGGACGTTTTATGGCTGACGACGACGACGACGACGACGACGAAGATATAAAACAAAAATATACAATTAAACAAATTTAGGCGTTAAATCGTTAAATTGATTCGCTCCGGGCCCCAAACTAGACAATAAAGCCTGTGTTTTGTGTTAGGTTAGGTTAGTGAAGACTTCCCCCCGGGGGTACCCGCCTTGTCGGGGCGGGGGGGCTTAGTAGCCGTGGGCGGGGGACCACGGTGAAGCTAAGAGGTACCCGAGGTGGGGCCGCGAAAGCGGCCACAGTGGGGGCTAGGCCACTGCACGGGCTTGAGGGATGGAGACCGGCCAGAGAGGCCAGAACTCTCCATTCCCAAGGGCCACGGCAGGGGCTGGGCTCGTGGGTCCGGACCTGGTTCGGCCATGAGGGCTCTCCGCGTGTCCCACTGATCAGCAGAGGGCACAGTGGAGAGCAAGTAGGGACGACCGGGTGGTGGCCTCATCAAGGGCTTTCCTTGAGGGGGCACCCACCGGGTGTGTCGTGGTGGGGCTGCGGGATGGGGACAGGCCAAAGGGGCCAGACCTCCCCATCCCCAGCGGCCGAAGTGGCAGACGGCGGGGCCATTCATCTGACCCGCTGCATGGAGGCCAGGGCATTCGGACGTGGGGCCGTCCGGCGCCCATCACGCTGGCATGGTCTCCGAGCTGGAGGATGCACGATGTGTCTGGTGTGCATCCACATCGTGCATCGGTGTGGGGGGAGTTCCAGCTCGCCGTAGTGGGCCCGGAAGGGCAGCGCCGTCGAGGTCACGGATGAATGCGAGAGCGTACCCGTGACCTCGACAAAAGGCGCAGTGAACACCGTTGGGTTTTTAGTCGGTAGGGGTGCCATCGAGTCTCACTCTGGCATCGAGTCCGACATAACCCTCCTGCGCCTTGGCTGGGAGGGTATGCGTAAGAGCAATTCCCAACGGAAAAAAAAAAGGTTAGTGAAGACTTTCTTGATAAGGCTATTTTTGCGACTTGCTATGCTATGTCATTTGGAAAGCGCTTTTCTAAAATATTATATTATCTATGGTCATATTCTCTTCGCTGGCCCAATCGCAAGTTCGTGGGTACACATATGCCATTGAATTTATTTTCCGGACGTTTGCAGGTTTTTTCACGATGTTTTCCTTCACCGAAAATGCCAGTGCGGTATGAAAATCCGTACATAAACTCCAAAAAGCACATCATGAACTCAATTATGGCTCAATTGAATCCCCGACCATGTGATTTCAAGTTAAGGGGTTTCCCAATTTACCTACATAGCTTCTGCCATTGACAATGGCAGTTTTCGATTCAAAGATGGCGATTTTATCTTCATTGAAAAAAGAATCACCGAATTTTTTTTTAAAGTTTAAACTAATTATGTACTTAGGTCGTTCACAATACATTTATATATATATCATATAGCATAATATCGCCAACCATAGATAAATTAAAAAGTACAACATATCTCAATAAAACCGGTCAAAAATAAGTGGAAATCGCGCATCGAGGATCCACACATATTAATTATGGTAATAAAAAGAGTTTATGAAAGCATATTAGCGAACCTACTTACAATTATTATTATCATCAAAGCGCAAGAAAAATTGCGAGTCCTAACTCTTTGCATTAAAATGTGTTTTCAACCGACTTCAAAAGAGGAGGTTCTCATTTCGACTGTATGTGATTGAATGAGGCGTTACTTTGCCGAAGTTCGTTTTAATCCAACTATAGTATACTGTAAGACCTGGGTATGTCCTAAAACTGCAACCAGAACCACCGGAGGTCGGGCAGCAGCGTCCTCTCGGTTAACGGTGGTGAGCACTCTGCGATCCCTAAGCCGCCTGCCAAGCGTGGGGATTATGACAACCCCTCCCTATTAAGGGAGAGGCCTTCATCCAGCAGTGGACGTCTTCCGGCTGTTGATGTATACTGCGTATATATCTCTTGTGTATTCCGCTGTACTTTTTTATTTGTATGTTAAGCTATTACTGATTCTTTTGTTTACTTGGTAGGTGATACTTCAGAGGTGGTCCCATATAAATATTATCGAAATCGTTTCAGTAGTTTGGTTTTTGAATCAAAATAACTGGAAATATGAAGCTATCAGTCAAAATTGAAGTAGGTTTTTTAAGCGTATTATGTGAGATCAAATCAAAACCAAACCTCAATATACAACATTTTCGTAGTTGCAAAGTTCTCCTTTGAAAGTTAAACGCTAAAACAGTTCCATATTATGTTCCTGGATTTAGCATAACAAAGTGACTGGTTTCATGAAATTTGAGTATTATTCTAAAGCATACGCTTACTGAAACGAGTGTAGCAGCTGAGCGTTGCGTGTTCCAAGCCAATGCGGCCGGAGGCGCGAGCCAAAAGCTGCTACAAATTCAAATGAGAGCCTTTATCTTCCCACCTTAACGGCGCTAACCACTGAAGAGAGAAGTGAATAGAACGGAAATGTGACGGGCCGCGCTAGCCGGCATTAAGTGGCGCTTAATGATAATTCTACCAATATACATAGGTACTTACATGTTTAAATCGTTGAAACCAATAGCGTCGATGAAGAATTTATGTAAATATAGTATGTTTATTGAAAACATAATTTAAATCGGTTACTAATGTTCTGGTATATGAGCGTTTAAAGTTTTTGTTGTAGACAACTCTGTCCCTTTCCCACAAAACAAAAAATGACGTCACGCCTTACTTGTCAGAATAGAATTTATATGGCGTACAGAGAAGTGACGTCACGATTAGCTGTTTCGCCTCTCTGTCTAGCATGATATTAAAATGCTTATAAGTTGCTTATTTTTGATCAGATTTTCATTTTCTTTTCATTAATCAGCTATATTTATGGGCAAAATTTTAATAGGACCATAAAAAACCAGTCATCTAGCCTATTGCTTGCCAACATTGTTTTGACAGCCGTTCTACCTAAGAAGTAGGGCTTTCGCTTTTCTGTGGTGCTAACAGTAAAATAACTTAACTCTTGGGTCATAAGAATATTTTTGTATTGTTGGGGAGCCTAAAATGTTCATATACCCACACTCTACTAATGATTGACTATCTTATAGGTAAGTTGGTATTATCTTTGTCTTGAGAGCTGTAGGGCGTCGCTTCGATTCCCACCCAGGACAAACATTTACGTGATGAACATTAACGTTTGTTCTATGTCTGGGCGTGTTGTATTTATTATAAATATGTATTTACAAAAAAGTACTTATAGAAATATTTTATCAGTTATCTGGTTCCCATAGTTCCTACACAAACTTTGTTTAGTAGAGGCTAAATGGCGCTGTATGTAATGCCCACCAATATTTATTTATTTCATTATTATTTTTAAGACAGCAGACATACAACCATATGAACTATAACGTTGTCAAATGCTTAGCAGCACTCTATCAATGCTTCTGGCGGTCATCCATTCAAAAACTGAACAAAGCAATCAATGGTGTCGGCGTTGTGTTGACTGGAAAAATAAAAAACCATACAGAAAAATTGGGATACATTTTTAAAGTTAGTTAAAAAGGAATAAAGTGTGGTATTTGCTTTTCTGTCATTGCTTTTTGGTATTGATATTATTCCTAATAGATAACGAAACTACTGTCTACATTGTGTGCTATACTTATATCTTTATAGGGTAGAAGTCATCATCCCATTCTTTATGCTGTGTAAGGCTATTAGCATTCACATATGCGAGAACTGACATCGTGACCTCCCGCGTCGCAGCCAGCCGGTTACCTATTATTTCAACGGGTTGTTTTTGGACACGTCCGCTCCAAGTGGCGCTTCTCTTTGTGGAGCCTCGTGTTGTTATTGTAATTAATTTCCATAGAACTGACGGCATGTCGGCTATAAACGTTATGCTACAATGTTGTTTGACAAGCGACAGTTTTAAGAGTGGTTATCTGAGTGATACGAGTATGGGGTCCAAGGGATTGTAAGTATTTTTTTTAATGCAAAGTGACAAGACGGGCGTAACGTTCGCCTGGTAGTTAGTATCACACGTGCTTTTAACAGTAGCAGTGCCAGTTGTGAACTTGCGATCAAAATCCTGGGGCCTTATTTTTGAATCGTAAGCGGATGCAAGCGGAGGTGACCTTCGAACGATATTGTTTGAAATAAGGTCCAATATCGTTCGGAAATCAGCTCCACTCGCATGCGCAACATTGCGTACGATTCAAAAATAAGGCCCCTGCGCCGCTTTGCATTGCGCTCGTCTCCTTGTCATCTAGTGTGAGATGTCACATCTCATCATGTCCCGTAATTTCTCTGGTAACATTGGCCTTCAAATCAATCTTCACTAATGGTTTCACGCTACTGCTTGGCGGTTGAAAAACTATCCAAGTTGTGGTACTTCACCAGGTGGATTCTGCGATAGAGTCCTACCACTACAATTTTCACGATATTAAATATTCATAAAATATTCTGCATATGTCATGCAACTTGAGGATAGTTTTTAGCAAAGACAACTTATTGTCTTGCAACAGGCGTAGGCTTAAACCCTATTATATAGCATTGAGCATCAGGTGCCACTGAAGCTACATCACGGGAAAATAATATCAAGGCAGATAAATTACAGCATAATAAGATAGGTTCTTCATAGTGCTCGGTTTACTAACTAAGTACTATCCTCAAAACACTGTTTTAAACTATCACGGTTGTTTACTAAAGTTCTATTATTTGTTCTTGTTATTTTTCACTACATAATCACGGTAACTTTACTATCCTCAAATTTTAATTGATCGAATAAATACTATACTTACCTAAAAAACTACTACTTAAATCAATTTAAGCAACGAATAGTCCAAGCCTAGGCTTAGAAACACCTAGAAACAGAACTTTGCGTGGAAGTTCCTTATGATGGATCGGGTCCTTTACTTAGAAATGATATCACGATTATCCGCGATTTACCAAGTTAACCTCCTACCCAACCGTTTGTTTCAATCAATACCTCGCAATACCTCGTTTACATTATTTTTTAAATTCTGGCTCAAAGTTTCCATTTCAAGTGAAATATATACCTTACCATTCGTAAATTTATCTTACTTTTAATAATTTCATTGAACTACTGTATGTAGCTGGGTATATACACAGCATTAAACTGCAACCAGGCCCACCGTAGGACGGGCAGCAGCGTCCTCTTGTGGCTAACAGTGGTGAGCATTCTGCGATCCCCAAGCCGCTTGCCAAGCGTGGGGATTATGGCAACACCCCTCTATAAAGGGGGAGGCCTTCGTCCAGCAGTGGACGTTTTATGGCTAACGACGACTATAGGTAGCTGGGTATGTCCTTAAGCTGCAACCAGGCCCACCGGAGGACGGGCTGCAGCGTCCTCTTGTGGCTGACAGTGGTGAGCATTCTGCAATCCCCAAGCCGCTTGCCAAGCGTGTTGATTATGGCAACAGCAACACCCCTCTATTAAGGGGGAGCCTTCGTCCAGCAGTGGTCGTTTTATGGCTGACGACGACTATAGGTACCTATCTAAAAACCTTACTTATATCTCATCATAAAACGAGTCTGTGTTTTGTTTCATATGTATCTTGCACTTATGTAACATATGTGAGTATATAATATAAGCATAAAAAGTGCTGTGAAACCTTGAAGGAGTCAGCTAACTCTCTATTTGAAAAATAAGGTTATAGAAAATAACATACTCTTTCATAAAGGTACATTAATAACCAATCTCAATGCAATTCTCTGATGCAAACATAACAAAACTAGACCAAAGCAACTGTGTAGCCTGTTATCTAATAATTGGTATATGTCCAACGCAGTGCAGATATCGTGATGAGTCCTAAGTACGCCTCATTATTCAGCCAATTATGCTACGCCAAACTCAACAGCGCGGCGCTTACCTACTTGATGACATGAACGTACTAAAGGTAGCACTGGGGCATAATAAGTGGGTAAGTATAGAAACTTTCAGACCTTCGTGATTCGAACACATAATTAACAAGAGTATTACCTGTACTTAATAGTAAACAACACAATGCATTAATATTTACTGCTCTTGTTTTTTTTTACTTGCTTTTTTATAATCGATTGTTTGGTGCGAGCTATTAAGTCCCAGTGATAAACCATTCTGCCCAGTGGTCATTCGGTTCAGTGGTCAGTCTCCTTGGATCAAGTTATCAGCTTCTGTACCGTATAACATACAATTATAGTTACCAATTACTGCATTTCATTTTGAATAACAATCACAGCAAAGCTGAAAAAATATATATGGGAAAACTTGGGAGTTGCCATTTAAATGCTACGCTGGCTGAAATGCGGTTTATTTTCGTTTTTAATTATTTTTCAGCATTCATTATATTTATTTGTTTATTTTTTACATTGACAATAAATAATACAACAATAATATAAAAACATAAAACCTAGAGTGAGCATCTAATCATCAATCATCGAGTATCCATCCAACGTGGCAATGCCTTCAGCATTCTGGCCACTTTTCCATCGACCACGGGGCTTTTATTTTAGGGTTTGTTTTGTATATAATTTTATAATTTTGTTTTGTATATAGTTCTTAATTTTATCTTTAGTTGTTTTAAATATATTTTTTACCCCAATGTACATAAAAGAAATCTAAAAAAAAAACTATTCAAAACTAGAGTGCTACCAACAGTGAGTCAGGGCTCAAACTGCCAGTGGTTAGAGCAGCAGAATGCGTCCGTGTCAAGGAAATTATTATAATTATGTGAGCCTTTGAGAGCAGTTTCTGAGATTGCCGCGTTCTTAGTCTATAAGTCCAAAATTAAATAAAAATAAATAAAGAAATATCGCAGGACTTTTTTTTTTTTTTTTTTATTAGTAGCGTCCTTTGTTTTGCTTTCTATTGTGGTAACATATAAGAGTTACAGACACACTCGCCCTTGGAGATGCTGCCTAAGTACAACTCCTGGACTCGTCACGTGCATGTTTTCGTCTAACCAATGGCACCATACCTTAGTTCGTTCTTTGTTGTATATGAAATTCTATGTCAACTATTCGTCGTTAGTAAGCGCACAATTAGCAGATAATATTACGAACAGCGCTGTCAAAGAGCCTGTTTGATGCAAGATTACACAGGTAAGCGCTGGTGTAAACTAATGAATAATAAACCAGCTGTATACCACATCAAACACAGGCTAATAAGGTGCTAAATAAGTACTAATGAGCAAATGGCGAGCTTGTCCCTGAGAATTATTTGTGTTTATAATGTCATGAAACTTGTTTCTTTTTCTATCAGCATTTCCAAACTATAAGTATTGCTTAGCGATTTTTTAAACTAAACTCAGGATACCTATACAGCTATAGTCATTTGTTTTCACATACGCCATTGAGTTTCTTCTACGGATGTACGCAGGTTTCCTCACGATGTTTTCCTTCACCGATAAGCCAGTGGTACGAGTACATAAACTCCAAATAGCTCATTGATACGGCCCTGGGTTTGAACCCGCGACCACACGATTACAAGGCAAGCGGTCTAGGCTACCACGTCCTCTCAGAGCAAGTGCCTATATTAACTAAAGCAAAGTACATACAGTTTCAGTACCAAATAATAAAGTGAATGTACTAAACAAACACAAAGGAGTGTATTGAGATGGAAAAAATTGAGACAATCCAAATGCTCAAGCCCATTAGTAAGCAGACGGCAGCGCACCTAATATGCTGGCACCGTTGCCACGTTGAATTGCAATTATCAATAGCAAACGAAAAAATTGCAAGCATCCTCCATTCAGGACCAGGTCAAACGAAAACCTATTCTGAATTTAAAAGAATGGAACTCATAATTGTTACATTTC
Organism: Erannis defoliaria; assembly: GCA_905404285.2. Taxonomy (NCBI): domain Eukaryota; kingdom Metazoa; phylum Arthropoda; class Insecta; order Lepidoptera; family Geometridae; genus Erannis; species Erannis defoliaria. The sequence goes on along the minus strand of FR990073.1, from coordinate 9,193,529 downwards.
TCACCTTTACACGATCGTTGGTAAGCCGATGTGTTAAAATCTTGTAAAATAGATTAGTACGCGCGATAAGAAAAGACATTAGAACTTATAAAATCATGGGGAGGTAGTAAATAATATGAAACATTCACAAAGTTCTCAAAAACATAAGGATTGTGAAACCGAGCGGTAAGGATGACAATTTTAACATCGTTACTGGGAATTTGTAGTGTAAAATGACTTGAGATAAAATTCGTCGGACGCAACCCTTGCTGGCTCGAGGTTGTAAGTAGGGTGAATCGCAGTACATTCAAGAACAAGTAAGAGATATCAAAAAAAAAATAACTACATTCAAGAATTACGTAGAATTTTGCCTTTGTAAGGTTTTTACCTTTGTAGTGTTAACAGATAGTTTTGTTCTATCTAAACGGGATTAAGTACTCACGTTTAATTAAGTCGGATACTCCGACTATATACTTGCAAGCATCCTCCATTCAGGACCAGGTCAAACGAAAACCTATTCTGAATTTAAAAGAATGGAACTCATAATTGTTACATTTCTCACCTTTACACGATCGTTGGTAAGCCGATGTGTTAAAATCTACTAACATTTATCTACTACCGGTCTCATCCGGTGACCTTTTTCAAAGAGTGTAAATAGAGCTCGACGCGCGTGCGACCGCGTCCTGCATGTGATAGCAGCGGTTGCTGTGCGGGCGCGGGGGTCGCGTGCTGTGCCGGCGTACTCTGGAACTCTACGTAGTACCATTATTTATTATGTGACTCGACATCACCGGAGTCGTCTCTACATCACTGTGTCGGGAACTCGGGAATGCTCCAGCATGAAGAGCTTACCACATCACTTCAAGTGCGCGTCCATACTCACGAAGCCCAAGAAAACAAGGTACAAGTCTGCGGCAGATTTCATCCTCCGTATAAATAAAACAAAAAGCAAACCAGTTGTTTTTGCATATTTCTAACAGGCCTAATCTCTCACCAACTACTTAGAAAGAAAGAAATAATACATGTCTCTCTTTTGATTGTATGATCCTCTGTGGTGGGTCGTGCACGTGAGAACCGGTTTATTGAAGAACAGCCAATAATTGATTGATTATTTATTTTTATAGTTTACACTAGCACCGTAAGTACTACAGAAATAGATTCTTTACTGGTATTGGCTTTGCTTATAGCCTGAAAGTTTAATGTAACGCCTCGACGGAGCTGTTTCCTAGAAAATTTCCATCCAGCTCTGATTCCGGTTTTGCACCGCTTCTGAAACTTTTTTACCTATTTGAATAGCACATGCGGAAAGTCTAACTTTGGCATGTCACTGTTAGTTTTTCATAAAACATCAACACTGGTTTTGTACTTAAGTATAAAGTGTATTTTTGGGGGGGCAGAGGCCTCTATTTACTACAAAAACTACGTAAGATCTAACTACTTAACTTACTACACAATTGCTAAAGGATGGTATCCAGACAGATGAAAGTCTAGAGACAATCCAAAGTCCAAACTCACTACTAGTTGGCTGCGTACCCAGCATGCTGGCGGCATTGCCACGTTGAATTGCATCGCTTCGTTGGGCCAAGCAAATGCCAGCATTTTATAGGCGTTGCATTGATTTTAATGCTCGGATAGGAAAGTAAACTTAGTCAGGTAAATACCTAACACGTTCTGCATTTTTGTTTAAACCACACAACAATACAATGCAATATAATAAAATACAGTAGTTTATTGATAACACCAAGTTGCACGTCAACAATGTCCGCCTTCAGAGCCGAATGGGCCTTGACATTAAAATTTAAATTCTATCCCATATTTTGTACTAAAATAATCTATAATACTAATTAGACCTCTAATTTTTTGCTATGAGAGCGTTTTTCGCCGAATCGGTCATATTTTTAAGATATAAAAAGCAAGAACTTTACTGTCAAAACAATAAGCAAATATTTTTCAAAGAGGTGAAGTTCACGGTATATTCAAACTATCAGGTCGAGTGCCTAACTACGGGCTTATCTACTGCTTACCATGTATTGTATAATCTTAGCTTAGGGTAAAAGTTGTTCAAAATGACGAGTACATACCCTTCGATATTATTGAACCTTTTTGTTACACATTGTATAAGGCGCGCAATACTAACTTTAATAGTAATTTAACTTTAAGCGGCTTTTAAGTAACTTTCTTAAAATTTTATCGCAGGGATTATGAGTGATGTGAAACTACTTGAAATGTGTTGTTAGCTCTTAGAAGAGACGTCATATAAACAAACTCTTTACTAGCTCGTATTTCTTTTTCTATCTTGTAGTTCACAAAAACCCTAACTGAAACTTTTAGGCTGACAAGCAATTATTTAGTATATAGCGTACAGACGTTTATCAAGTTAGCAATATTTATTTTATAGCTCCACAAGACAACTTTGTTCACAAAGGATGATTAATTTCAGTCCTGAGCCATTGTCTTCAAGAAACTTAGTTTCTAGAGGTATTAGCATATAAGAAGATTATTTTCCTTGTTGGAATTAAGTTAATGCTTAGAAGGTATTAAATTTAATAAGTAGTAATAATGATAAGTATTTATCAGGCTTTTAAGTTTTCACGTATTACGTTTGTTAAGTTTTATAGCCTTAATGTAATCCGAATAAAAATGTCTGAGTAAGTAAACCTATGAAACTTTTAAGCTTTCGCGATTTGAACACATAATTATGTTTATAACCGGGACTTAATCGCGCACAAATAAACAGCCAGTGGTCAGCTCGTGACCACGGCCATTGGAACATGGTCGAAACGTCGAGGTAAATAAAAAATAAATTTATTTGTGCGCGATTAAGTCCCAGTTATAAACATAATTATAAGTAAACCTAGTAAAATAAAAACACAAAACTCTATTTTCTAAACATAAGCTGTTTATTTTAAAACACTCCTAACTTCCTCATAATTTCTCAATTTTTTTTCATTTTGCTCTCATGTTTTGAAGCGGGACATGGTACCTATTGTGTAATATACCGACACCTAGTAGGGTGCGGGTAAGCGAACGTTCCCAACAAATTGAAAAGCAATGAACCACGGAATTCAATTTCATATTGAAAGCCATTCATCTTTGCCGCTTCTTCGGGACTGGCTGAAAGCGTTACGTCTCGACTTTACCACTCTGCTTCATCTTTTAAAAAAGTTCCCGCCTTTCAGAGAGCAGATATTTTATAGCGATATATGGAAGTGTTTTACTACCAGTGATAAGGCGATCGTTTTCTGAACTTTGCGAGTTGGGTTTGTTTATCGCTTATCTCTAAAGTGACACTAGCGAAAACTTTAACGAATCTATTGATGGAATAAGTTTAAAATTTCCTTTATTTGCAATAAGACTAAAAATGTTGTCATCATCATCATCAGCCAGAAGACTTCCACTGCTGAACGAAGGCCTTCCTCTTAATAGATATCCTGAACTTTGAATAACAATATAACATAATAACTATAGGTACACCAAATCAAAAGAACACAAACTGTTATTAAATGTGTTTTCACGAATTTGAGGATACATAAAGAACATTCGTTATTCAAATCACCACAACCATAATTATCTGTATATCGTTCCACAATTTTTAACAAAAACAATCTTCCTCACCACAACGTAATTGTACCCATTGAATCAACCTTTGTAGCACGATCGTTATAACAAATATCCAAAAATAACCATTTATCGCAACACCAGGTCATTTGCGCCATTATTACGGCGATAATGGATCAGTTGTATTTTTCACGGGACACGGGGTTTGGGCGTTAACATTAGTACTAATGTTTCCACGGAATGGGAGCTAGCCTTGTAAAATAATTACCGCACTTACCTTTGTGCTCCGAAAGTGGAAAGAGGTGTAACATTACGAGGTAAATGCTAAAACATGAGCCGCGTACCGCATTAAGCCGTTTTGCTGAGTTTGGCCATTCTTGGCTTATGCGAAGTTACATTAGAAATGATGACACGTTTTAGGGGACAGTTTTTTGGGTCGAGAAGGTGTTCGTGTGTTTTAAAAGTATTTCTCATTGATGTCATGATGATTTTGATGATGATGGACCTGGGTATGTCCTAAAACTGCATCTAAAACCACCGGAGGACGGGCAGCAACGTCTTATCGGTTAACGGTGGTGAGCATTCTGCTATCCTCAAGCCTGTCAGGCGTGGGGATTATGAGAACCTCTCCCTATTAAAGGGGAGGCCTTGGTTTAGCAGTGGGCGTCTTCTGGCTTAAGATGATGATGATGTGATCCATGTCGATTTCGGCTACGGCAACCATTTATTGTTTCGGGTGACTGATGCGTTCTCACATGGCTAATATACCCAAATTTTGCTATAAATGTTTAGGAACAGTTCCTACATGTGAGGACGCCATTGACATAGTACAACTAAAAACATGTATCTAACTACCTATCCTAAACACATAAACAAAAATATTGTATCTAGACTGATGAAAGTCTACAGACACAAACGGACTACCAGACGGCAGCGTACCCGGTATGCTGGTGGCATTGCAACGTTGAATGGCATAATGCTTATGCATTGGGCCAAATAAACGCCAGTATTTAAGATCACGCGTCGCGTCGACCGAGCGAAAGAACACATTTTTTGAAAGAAGATCACATAATTGTAAGAAATATAAGAAGACGGTTTGTTTTTCATGCGGTCCCTTTTTATTTCAAGATCAGCCTTCGCTGGTTTTAAAAACCATAGTGTCTCATCGTAGTTTCTCACTAAGACACTAAAGTACAGCTAAAGTATCATGCTATGGCATAGACTACTGTGTGCTATGGCCACTCGTGTCCACTAAAATTATCACTATGCCTGATAATTTTGTGTACCTAGTCCCAATTTTATAGACAAATTAGCTGTCTAACAAAACAATGTAAAAACTATTAAAAAAACATTAAAAATAAATATTGGTAAAGATTTATCTAGCCCCAACCGATCCGACCACTCCTAGGAACAGGAAGTATTCCGTTTTTGGTATAGGCGCCGGTTACCAGAGGCACACAAACACGCACCGACCACGCCGGCGAGGTCGAGGGCTCCCCAGATCTGTCAGAAAATCGGTTAGATTCTCTCCAAATAGTCAACCAGATCAACCTACTAGGGCCCCAGGGCACACCCCTTCTGGGGTGCCAGCGCAAGTCTGACCCCACTCCCGGCGACGGCCAAGCCGAGGCTCGTACTGTCTGAGGTGCCCTTGAGCTAGTTGCCTATAACCTAAACTAAGCCTAGCGCCAGTTGTGCTTGCCTAAAGTCCGGTGACGCTGTAGAGGCCATCTGAGGCCAACAGCATCAGTCATACATAAAAAATAAAAAATAAAACTAGCCCCAATCTAAGCAAAGTTTGTGCTATGGGAACCAGATAAATGATAGATACTTATACACTTTTTTTGTTGTTAATACATACTACACCCAGACACAGAAAAAACACCTATGTTCGTCACATATGTACATAAATATTCCTTGTTCTGATTGGGAATCGAACCCACGCGCTACAGCTCGCAAGGTAGACATACTAAGGTACTAACTGAGCTATAAGGCAAAACAACTCGTCTTTATAATTTTGCCGTTGTATAATACTTATTGTCTAAATCAAAATAAGTTTGTTGTTTTTGTAAACCGATAATTTGGTACCTGATGTGAGGTTTATTAGTTTTCTGTGAAGTACCTACATGTTGCGTACGATGTTGTTGTTCATTTCTTTTTATCTGTAGTATTTTACTTCTTGAATATTATTTGGAATATTAATGTCTAACGTCGTGTATAACAGCATAAAAAGGCGTGAAAATCCGAATGAAAAACAAGCCCACGGGTATACCGTAACGCTTAATGCCAGTCGGGTGCTTATTAATAACGCCTCATAGAAACTACGGAACGCGGGCAGGAATGACCCTGTAAAGGCAAGCTACTGAAGCTAGGGACCTATTCTGGTTCTGTTGAGGTTATCGTAGTTATTATCACTATCTTTACATATAGCAGCCGCTTTTTACTTCATATAATATCGTAGTTACATATTTTAAACAGTAGGTATATACTTCTTGACTTTTTTTAACGTGAGGGAAAAGTTAAAAGTTAGGGTGTAGTGTACTCATCATTAATGGATAACTTTTAGTATGGAACCAACAATGAAATCGCGAAAAAAAAACCAGCTCTTCCAAACATTTTGTCCAAGGTCAGTAAACTTTTACTATGGAAAAACAGATATTTTATTCACGATTTCAAGGTTGGCCTCGTACTAAAAGTTGTTCATAATGATGCGTACACTATACCCTAATTTTTCCCTCACGTTTAAAAACGTGACCGTGTATATCGACTTGCCGTTTATAGACCGCCATGGAAGGCAAAGAAAAAATACATCTCGAGAAAATCGTTCATTGATCGTATCATCATCATCATCAGCCTGGAGACGTCTACTGCTGAACGAAGGCCTCCAAACCGCCACACTGTACGACAACCTGCCATTTGCATTGCAAGGTTGCTTGTGACTATCACAATGTCGGCCTACCTACACTGCGTCTTCCGGTTCGTGGTCGCCACTCAAAAACTTTTTTCCCCATCGGTTATCAGTTGTATATGGCACTCTCTCGGTAATAAACACTCCATGCAAATATGCACTTGCGAAGTTTACACAATGTATATCGGATGTATATCGGATCTGTACTTACATCGATCACATCAGAATAAGGGCCCAGCAACGTGTGCACAAAGGCTTAGGGGTACATCTAACGTTTCCACCCATTATAGCCCCCAGTTCACCATTCAAAGGCTCAAATGAGTCTTAATGAAAGGTACGATACCATTATGAAGGTAATTGTGAGCTCATAAAGGAAATTAAAAAGAGACAAAAAAGCCTCCGCAGCTAGTTCGCTGCAAAAAGTGAAACAAAAAGGTGTTCCCGTATTCGTATTGAAGCGGTTCTTTACTGCGAGCGGATGAAAGGAACTGCCTTTTATATTACTTCTGGCTAAAAAAAGTGTCAGTGGATTAAACAGCGTTAATGAAATGTTTGTTTTTGCTGGAAGCTGGAAGTGTTTTACTTTATCATGTTGGTTTAGATAGAAGGGCTTGTCAGTTTTTCCATCGTTATACTTATCACTGGCAATTTTAAAGGCTTGCCATAGGGGTTCTAAAAATATATCTTCACCGTTGATCTTGATTTTTTTGGCATGGTGGTCCGTTTAGCAGTTTTGATATTTGAATCAAATAATATGTTTCATCCGCTAATGGCGCATGCTACCCATAGCACTAATAAATAAATATTTATCTTTATGAGGTCAGCCCTTAGAGGCTCTTATATTTTGGCATCATCTGACCGACCACAGGAAGATATTTTTGAGTATTATTTGACCGCCATCTGGTCTGATGCTGAATGAATTTTCATCTTAAATTGATTTAAATCTCAGTTATTATTAACAAATACAGCTGTCAAGGAAAAATTTAAACAATATTTCCAATATATCAAATGAGAAAGTCATTGCGATCCAATTTGTGGAAACACTATTATAATAAAGCTGAACATAGGACAGAACTCAATATAAGTTTTACACCGCAAATCCCCTGGTCATAAGAAATTGCCAAGTTACCTATTGAATTCTCCGATACACATGAGAGCACGTGACAAAATGTTATCTCTGATTTTATTTTCAGCTTATTGTTTTGTAGAGTTCTGACGTAGCGGAACAGCTTTAGTAAATCTGATGAAGTCAACTTTACTGTGAAGTTGAAGTAAGTTAATCATTTTATCTTTTTGTATCCATCATAATCATCCACGGCTTTTCTTATCTCTCCGATGGGTATAGGCATCTCTTCTGCTATGCAACAGGGGTATGAAAGATGTTTCACAACAGGGGTATGAAAGATGTTTCATACCCCTGTTGGGGTTTCTTAAGAAGATTTCACCCATTTACCAAAAAAAGGTTTTTATCGCCCACTTATTTTTCTGTTTTCCCCCATTTTTTTTTTATAATTTGTAATGTAGGAGAAATATTATTTAACCATGAGTTCTAATTTGATGAATGAATGAATTAATTTTATGATAGTGGTAAATGAGCGATTGAAGTTCAGGGATAAAATTAGGCACAAAAAAATTTGGTACGATTATATTCGTTCGGGAAATTGCGTAATATCTTCTCGTCCAAAATACCGCAGTGTCTGAAGACAAGGGTCTTCAACTAGTGTGTGTTGCCAGTGAACTGTGACGTATGGAACTGAAATGTGGTCTTTAACTGCTGGCCTTTTGGAGAAACTCAGAGTCACACAACGGGCAATGGAGAGAGCTATGCTCGGAGTTACTTTGCGCGATAAAATCTGGAACGAGGATATTTGCCAAAGAACCAAAGTCACCGACATAGCTCGCAGGGTTTGCAAGTTGAAGCAATGGGCAGGCCACATCGCTCGAAGAACTGATAACCGATGGGGAAGAAAGGTTCTTGAGTGGCGACCGCGAACCGAAAGACGCAGCGTAGGAAGGCCTCCCACTAGGTGGACCGACGGCATTGTAAAAGTCGCGGGCAACCGGTGGGTGCAAATGGCAGGTTGTCGTATAGTGTGGCGGTCTAAGGGGGAGGACTTCATTCAGCAGTGAATCCCCCACGCTTGGCGGGCGGCATGGAGATCGCAGAATGCTCACCACCGTTAACCGAGAGGACGCTACTGCCCGTCCACTGGTGATTCTGGGTGCAGTTTTAGGATATACCCACTAAGTGCCAACATTTTGTTTAAAAATATCCATATTCCTTACGTAGCTATCCAGTTAGTGAAGTTAACAGCACATTAAATTAATTAAAAACGCGACACTAAGTAAAAAAAGTTTACGCCCGAACCAAATTTATTTTTTTAAACTTTACGTCACATTCCACTTACCTAAGAGCTCCCGTTCCTTTTACTTAATCAAAATTTTATTATCCTTAGAGGCCATCGCGTAGTGTAATAAAATTGGAAAAGTTTTTCAGTTGTAATTTTATTTCATTCCTCACAAAAATTCACAGTCCAGTGCCCTTTGCGGCGATTAATATTTTTTTCTTGAATCTAGATAAGTATTAAATTAACCCAATGCGATCGTAGACTCCATAAGGGTTTCGGTTTATACCAGCAATGTTTTTACTATAGTTAGATACTTAGTGAAACATATAATATCATTGCTTATTATGGGCTATTGAAGTTAGTTAGATCGATTTATACTCTATTAAATGTAGCTTGATCGATTTGGCAGCTCACGGAATTTCACGGCGTAACTTTATTATAATTATCCCCTGACAAATCACAGTTATTCGTAATAAAAATATCACTGGTTTTCTGCGCGTAAAACTACTATGAATTACAAGAGCTTTACGCTGTAAATAGTAAAACTATATTTGAACTATAAAACGGAACTGTATTTAGCGTGGATTATCATAGAGTAAGTAACGTAATATGGATTATCACAAAACAATAACATGACATCAACCATATTTTTCTATTCTGACATCTTAAGGTTACGTCAAAATGAATAAAATTCTAGGGGTGTGATAAAATTGATAAACAAAATGTGTCAAAACCACGTCAGTTTCATTGACGTGGTTTTGACACATTTTGTTTTATTTGCTTGTGTGCAAAGCAGGACGCAGCCGCACGCGCGTCGGGCTCTATTTTCACTATTTGACAAAGGTCACCGGATGTGATCGAAACTATAGTCGGAGTATCCGATTTAATTAAACGTGAGTATTCCCTTATAAATAAAACAAAATATAATCTATCGTTTTATTTTGCAAATGCACAAATTCTGTGAATGCCATACTTATTTAAAAAAAACAGCGTTCCGCCGTGATGTTAGGTGTACCTACAGCTTGGCAAACAAGTCTTGAAATGGAACTAGTATTTCTATGTGTCAAAATATGTCAGAGAAAATGTAAGCCAAGCTTTATGATGTATTATATTGCTAGTAATATTAGCTATAGGATGTATGATTGTATTGTTTTTTGTTAAAAACTCCCAAATATACGACTTTTTTACAGTTTACTATTTTCTTATTCCGCTAACCAAGGTCAATGAGCTTTTTGTATGGAACAGCTGTTTTTTTGCGCGGTTTCAGGGTTTACCCCATAGTAAAAGTTGTCCATAATGACGAGTACAAACATACCCTTTAGTATTGTTGTACCTTTTTGTTATATATTTAAAGTATCCATATAATTTTGTCGTAGCCACTAAATGTAGATCTCGTGTAGTCCTAGTCGCTTTGGCTTGCTATGAATACCAGTGAATCTCTTCGTCTGAAACAAGACATACGCGCGGCTGTTTCAATAATAACCCGAGCAAAAGCAAAGTTTTAACAATAAAGTCGGACAAAGCAAACAGAAACACAATAGATTGAGCGATGGTTCCACGACACCAGGTAAAAAGTAGGCAATAAGAGGGGTTCGACGCAAATGGTCGGAACATTGTCGCATTAGTCATCACAACGTCGACTTGGTGACATTTGGACAGCCCTGACAAATGATGCCTTTTATTGAATAATTATCGCGCGACTCGACTGTCACGAATCTAGTAAATGTTGAGGAAATGGTGGTATACACAGAGGCGTGTTTAAGGGCGAATCGATGACAATACGTCACACCTTAACCAGGAAAATACAACGATCTGCTCTATGTAAATGCGATGGGTTTTCTATTTAGGACCCAATGAATAAGATGGTGTTTGGTCTAAGACCCTATTACGTTGAGCGTAATCCATATTTTCCCTTACATACCTAAGTATATAATTATGTTCTAAAACGTTTACTAATACAGATCACTCAGCTTACGGGTCATCCAAATGTATTTAAATCTATGATACTTATATCTTGGCAACCTCTACAGTCTACACCGATTATGCTTATTATAAAATCTTGTTAGAATTGAGTAGATATATAGACAGACACACTCTTTATTGCACATACTTAAAAAAAATAGGACAAGTAAACTTAGAAGTAGTGTAACTAACTTTCTCGAAATAATGATCTTTTCCAGGCAGGAGCACTGAATATTTATGGCAAATATGCCAAATATTATCCTGCCGCAGCAAACTTCCATCTTGTGGGTGGAAATAACTATAGGTACAATCAAAAATAATCGTTGAGAAAAATCTATGAAATTGTAGAACCTATTTAGCAGGTTTCGTCATGATTCGTTGATAAATACTACCTGTACACTAGTACCAACATCCGTATGTATCGTACATCCGGACAGAAGTAAACAAATATTGCCAGTTGTTCAAAAGACTTCGCTCGTTTCGTTCGCTCGGTCAACAAGTTACGTTAATATCAATAGTTTTCATTGCAACCGTTGCAATTGTTCACCATGGCGCCTCAACAATCTTCCAAACACTTCCTGAAAGAGCAGTCTTAAACCTACATAATACAAATACATCAATATTTCATGAAACTAACTTCAGTTATAACAAACCGAAATTACCAACCGTTTAATTCTTCAAAAGTTTTGCGAGTCTATTTTCACAGTAATCTCTTCAGCCGAGAGCGAAGAGTTGTCGCGGACAGCGTCTCTGGCGCTCATGCATAATTAATAAAGTCGGTCGAAATAAGCAATTTGGACACACTGCCACTGGTTTGCGGCGTAGTTAGCTTTTAATACGACACATTTACGTCGCTCGCTCCCAAAATTTATGAGGGAGTTGCTCTCGTAGTGTTGTAAATAAAAGTTTTTGATTTGATAGAAGTTGTGTATTGTTTATAATTATTATTAGGTTCTTAAACTTTGCACATTATTTAAGTACCTACTTAAAATATCTATTGAAATATGACTTCCGTACACAGTCGTTGGTAACTACAGCCACTATACCGGCTATTAGTTTGAACACCGTATCCTTCTAGGATATCATTGTACTCATCATTATGAACAACTTTTACTATAGGGCCAACCGTGAAATAGCGAATAGAAATCAGTTGTTCCATACAATTTTTTTATTGAACTTGAACAAAATGTATGGAGTAGCAGGTTGTTTGTTGCTGTTTCAGGGTTGGCCCCTTAGTAATAGTTTTTTTATAATGATGAGTGACAGAGACAATGACATCCTGGAAGGATAACAGTGTTCAAACTAACAGCCGGTATTTAAGGAGCCCGATCTTCAGGCATTGGGTTTCTGTTCATGTGGACAAGAATAAAAAATTACTACGCTCTATTGTGCAGCATCTTATTTTACTTTCCATTAATTATTATAATATTGTCTTTTTGACATACCTTTACCTATAGGTGTGCTGTTATTAAATATATATTTTTTGTTTTAACCTAGGGTTTTTTTTGTTAATGTCTGCATTAAATCATTTGAATTTTTGTTTTATTATTATTTAATTATATTCTCTATGGTATTCACTAACAGTGCGAGCGAAGCCGCGGGAACTAGTGTATAGTTCAAATGTATTGCATTGTGTGTTTGAGTAATTTCTTGAATATAAACTTCTGTGATAAAAATAATAAGATTAGCGGGTCATTGCGAGCGCCATTAAATGAATGGCAGTAATTATGAAAATGAATCCCAAAAATGAGCACCGAACTGGCAATGTGGCATTGTACCTAAGCTTTTTGCAAATTGCCAACATTACTTTCATGATGTTAGTGACAGTATACTTATTTATTTAACTGAAATATACACGAGGAGTAATAGCACTGACCTCTATTATTCAAGTACGCTGGACTTCATATTGTCGATAGCAAATTAAAGCCATTTGAATTTCGCCATTTTGGCGCGGATAGCCAACGGATAGCAGTGTGAACATCCATGGAACTAATATTTCGTAATACACAAATGTAATTTTTTGTACCGGAGATGCTCGAAAGGGCGCTTCAAATCGGCACAAAAAAACTGTAATTTCCTAGACAATATTTAGTCCAGCCATTGACAGCCTTATAGCTCAGTTGGTAGCATGTCTGTCTTCAGAGCTGTAGGGCGTGGGTTCGATCCCCACCCAGGGCAAACATTTAGGTAACAAACATAGATGTTTGTTCTGTGTATGTATTATAAGTATGTATTTACGAAAAAATATATATGGGTTTGGTTCGTTTTGGTTTTCGTAGTCAGCTACGAAAGAAGAATTATTTTTCATTGTTTCGTAATCAATTATGAAACAAGAATTATGTTGCCGTTTTGGTAGCTGAGTATTCTATCAGCTATCTGGTTTCCATAATACAAGCTTTGCTTAGTATGGGGCTAGATGGCGCTGTGTGTAAAATGCCCCCCATATTTATTTATTTAGCCTACTTATATAATAGAGGTCAGTGGGTATATTAGTCAGTATGTACCTAGTTCTAATGCAGGTATCTAGTACTTAATATGCTTCCCTCGTCCCTGATGTGAAAGGTTACGTGGCAGAGATTGCTTTTAGCCATAAGGCCGCCACTTGTTTCAATATTTAAGTTCGTTCTGTGTAATTCTTGGTGTGAACAATAAGGAGTTAATCAATCATGTTTTAACAAAAATCGGGTAATTAAAAGTAACTGAAAAAAAATACCAAACCCAACATAGACATAGCTCGCAGGGCCTTCGTTCAGCAGTTGACGTCTCCGAGCTGATGAAGATGACGAAAAAAAATACAGGGGGAAGCCTTCGTTCAGCAGTGGAAATCTCCAGGCTGATGATGATGATGATGAGCATAAAGCAGAACCGTAATGAGCCTTTTTACTAGTCCACAACAGTGGACTAGTAAACTGTCCACTGTTGTACCTACTTAGGCTTACCGTCGAAGGGTGGTTGTGTCATATTTTATCCACCACGCTGGCCTAGTTGCGGGATGGTAGATTCACATACGCTAGTGTTTTTCTTCTAGAAGTATGCATATTTATATGATGTTTTTCTTCACCGAAAAGCCAGTGGTATGAATCTCAGTACAGAGAGACATACGTAAAGAAATCCGTACATACGAGCTCAGTCAAGCGGCCTCCCAAAAGGCTACCACGGCTTTTCTCCCAATTAGGCTACTATACGGCACGGGGAAAAATCTGTTTACGACCACATAAAATCAGGTTTCCAACGAATTGGATTTTTCTAGACAAGCGTTAGCATTTCTTACTCAATCAACCTAACGTATCATGTTGCATGATAACGGTTTAACGCCGGTCTACTGCAATACATAATTACAATAATTCATATTTCGTAGTTAGTATAATGCTGGGGCTTCACCTGCATGACGCTTTACGTCAAATTATCGGAACAATGAACGTGCAATAAATGATGCATTAAACAATGCGCTACATGGGTGGCCACATTATCATTTTACTTTGAATATCGTCTAATGTTTAACGACGTTAATAATGCCGCTAGTCTATTAGCGTAAACGCCATATCTGCGTAATGTATCAAATACTGCGCTAAATAATGGCATTAAACGCAGGTGAAGCCCTAGAGCATAATAAATAGTAGAGAACTAGAGATGTACCCTTCTTATAAACAATTCATACAAAAGTTGAAACCCAAATTATTTTAGAAATTGTTGACTAGGTTATTATAGTATATCCATGGAAATATTGCGTTTATCTCTCATGAGTAAGTATATAATTACCATAAAGCTGTCTTAAACATTAGGTACTTTGAACAAACTTTATTTTCGCTAGTTAAATTCCAGAGCTCCAGTTAGCAAGAAGTGTAAGTTTTGTTAGTGTAGGATTGAGATGATCTCGCAAGTTATTGTTTGAATAACAACTTAAATGGTTTCCTAGCAAACGATTAATTCATCCAGCGTCAAAGCTCAGTCATTCCAAGTTCAACGTCGTTTAATGTCTTTAGAATATCAAAAATACCTACAGCATAAATAAAAGGTCTAAGCACCACATTACATAATTCGGTACATTAATTAACATCACTTTCTCTTTAACTCTGTTAGGTTATAGATTTATATAGGTTTAGTTATTTTTTCTAGAGATTTCTTTAAACGCTCATATGAAAGAAAAGGATGAAAGAAAAAATTATACTGCCAATGAATTCCGTTTTATAGTAATTTTTTTTTACCATTTTGACCTATCTTCCTCAATAAAGCCTTTGACAGTCTGATAGCTCAGTTGGTAGCATGTCTGCCTTCAGAGCTGCAGGGCGTGGGTTCGATCCCCACCCAGGACAAAAATGTTTGTGACGTACATCTATGTTTGTTCTGTGACTGGGTGTAGTATGTATTATAAGTATGTATTTACGGAAAATATATATATATAAGTATTCTATCAGCTATCTGGTTTCCATAATACAAGCTTTGCTTAGTATGGGGCTAGATGGCGCTGTGTGTAATAAATGTCCGCCCAATATTTATTTATTTATTTATTATTAAAGCACCCTTAGCGGATGAATTTCGAAAAATCCTGAGACATGCCTTTCTTTATTTTTGATATTAAATATACAAACCGAGTTTGAACGACGTTGCTCGAATTTTATTTTTATTTCTATACATAGTGGGGGTCAATTTCACCCCCTTAGAGGTCGAATTACTTTATTATTGTACACCTAGATCATTTGAGGAATATTGGGTCCAAATTCCACATCTCTACAATAAGCGGTGTAGCCTGGGCGATGATTGCTAAGAAAAAGGGACTTGCTTTTATATATTAAAATTTTAATTTCAAGTGCTTTTAAAAACTAAATCAGATAGGTTCATGCAATTTAGCGACTTAATTTAATTAGCCTTTGTTTGGTAGGTGATCCCATATATTTTTTATCTTAATCGGTTCAGTAGTTTGGTTTTTAAATCAAATTTACTAGAAAATATGAAGATGTCATCCAGGCCCCCTAGCACGCGCCGACGACTAATTGGTCTTTCCCCGCGCGGGAACGAATTAAAGCTAGAATATGGATACGTCTGTCTCGTTTTCGCGGTGGATAGACGTTTATCACGGCTCGCGTGCTAGGCGGGCAGGTATTCGAAGTTAAACTCGGTTGTATATTTATTTTTTAAATCGTATTAACGGGAAACGTTTGTATGAAACCCTTTGTTTTTGGATTTTTAGTCACGAAAATTTGGATTTGGGTAGTTCATTTATTTTATCATTATCATTATCATTTATTAGTATATTTTTTTTATTATATAGTATTTAAAATAAAAAATGCTGTTTTCAATATATTTTTTGACAGGTACGATTTAAGGGTGGGAAAAGGGGGTGAAATGTTGTATGGAAAATTCTTTGTTTTTGAAGTTATAGTGATACAAATGGAGATTTGGGTAGTTCATTCAATGGTTAGTGTTGAATTTTGGGAGCGGGCCGAATTTCTTCCATACGCGGACGATTTCGCGGTCGACCTCTAGTAATTAATATAAGTAATTATATAAGTGATGGAGGTAATCAAGCTGACAATAGGTCCATCACTAGTCAACCAACATTAATGTGATCAATGCAATCAAACGTCAGTCAAGCGAAAGGTCAGTCAGGTCTGTGGTGGCATATAGGTCAGATTTGCAACATGATTAGTGATTCCAAATTCGATAACCAGACCACACTGCTACTTTATTGTATTATGTTCAAAATGATTTATTTTATCGTTATATTATCGATAAAATTAATGTGTGATTGGCAGAAACAAACCCGAAAATATAGTTGTGTTTTTCACTGCAGTCAAGAAAACAAGACTGCATTATATAGATATGACTACTAAAACCTTCATTCTTTGGACCTGGATATGTCCTTAAACTGCAACCAGACCCACCGGAGGATGGGCAGCAGCGTCCTCTTGGTTAACGGTGGTGATCATTCTGCGATCCCCAAGCCGCCTACCAAGCGTGGGGATTATGGCAACACCCCTCTGTCGGCAGGCCTTCGTCCAGCAGTGGAAGTCTTATAGCTGACGACGACTAAAACCTTCAGAATTGGTTGTATTGTAGTACTATAATGTAATAATATGTATTATTTAATAGAACTTGGCATATACTTTTCGACAAAACCATTACGAATAGTTTACTTTCGCTATAATTTATACAATGTGTCTTCGTCGAATAATCGCCCTTCGAGGCTGAGCTTCAAGGTTCATCAGTTGACTATTATTAGGCTGATTATTATGTTAAAAAATGAACCCAAATGCCCTATTCCAGTTCAAAAACCTGTGGGAGCTAACGGTACTGGTAAGGCAGTAGGTTTATTGACAGGCCAGCTGCGATGAAACATAGGGTAGATTCCCGATCATCGCTCGAAAACGGCACCGTGAAGACAAGGCATAAATAGCTTAATAAGCCTTGTTTTGCTTTCAGTCGCGAGTGACCGCGCCAAATGACGTGCTACAATGCCGAATGTTTTAAGCGTTTAGAAATGATTTACAACGCTATTACAGGGTGTAAAGGTTCATTATTAAATGAAACAATATCCGCTTGTGGACTATTTTATATTTTCTGTAGAGGTTATATCTGTATATTATAAGTAAGCATTGGCGCGTGGACACTTATGAGGTTTGGTTTTAATAGAGACTATGTGTCTATAGTATATTTGATTTCTCAAATACAGAGAAATTTACTAGCTCAAATACTAACCCCTATGTGGTATATGTATGTAAGTAAGTATGTCAACTCGTATTTACAAAAAAAATCTAGTAAGTATATTCTATCAGATTTTTTTCTTTGATATTTGCATCGCACGTCGTGCATTCTGCCAATGTCAAGTATAAATGTATCAAGTTTTATACTAACAAGTTATAAAAACCATAAAAACATAGTCACACAACATAGGGGCCTTCGCTTTTCTGTGTTTGTCACAGTCAAGTCCAAGTGATGCCCTAGTAAAATTGTGGCTACTTTACTATAAGCTTTCACGGAGTTTTAAAACAACACGGAAATATTTTTCACCACATTATATCACTTGCCCCCACTTGTGCATGTAAAATTCGACCCTATTGAATAAAACACCACCATTATCATCAATTCGTGAAAAAAAAATACAAAGTTGCGACATTACTTTTCCGAGTTCCCGCTAAAACTCATTCTATCAGTTATCTCGTTCCCATAGTACAGCTTTACTTCGTTTGGGACTAGATGGCGCTGTGTGAAATTTCCGCCAAAATTATTTATTTATTATTTCACCTTACCATTGCAGCTTTCCATTTTATTTTATTTTTTCTGAAAGAAGTACTTATTAACGAGAAGCATATAATTTTGTATCATCCTTATGATCATTAAGTACCCAAAAGTCTATAAAACACCTAGAAGTAATCGCAAAAAGCATTTATTAAAACGTGACTTGAGGCAATATTCGCGGACACGATACGACCGCGTCTCCCCCTCGGAAAAGGGAAAACGGAAATATTAATATCTACATACGTAATTCGCTCACTCCGTCTTCATAAGTCGCTCGCGTACACGCTACGCAATTTTTATCACGCCGTCTTTCTAGTGTCGCCTTACTAAAACAATTCACTAAACGAGGAATCGCAATTTCCTGTGACTAATTCTTTGTTATTAATCTTGTTCACTGTTTCCTTATTTTTTTCCCAAATGTTTCCTCTCTCTGACCCTCGGCAGCTGTTTTGTTGAAGCTCTATAAATTCCCTTTGTGTCGTTCATATTTGAAGTTATCGGTACGAGAGTTTGGGAAAATAAATCAGAAGTTCGGGTAACAGTATTTTCACAGACTATTAGGTAATTCTCGCAAGTTTTCTTGATTTTGTTGGTGAGTATATTTTATGAAGTTTGACCAATTTCGTCAAGTAAATCTAATAAAAAAAATATTAGTAAGTACTTAAGTAATAATTATAATACGAAATAAAAACAATCACTAAAATTATTTTCTTTGTTCAGAGATTTACAATACATTTATAAAATACAATGTTATATGTATAACAGTATTTTATATGAACACCATAAGCACAAAATACACAAAAGATACTCATAAGCTAAACGCTCCGCATTGATGAACTCTTTTCAAAACCATTAAAATCATTTTAACCGATAATCAATTTTGCATTCGAAAACCATAACTTACAACTCGCTTACATTTAATTCCAGCTTTCGAAAAGTAAATCGAAATTGAAATAACAGTACGTTCAAAGCAATTAATCGCAAGTCAACGCTTGTAGAGAAAAGTTGAGAAATACATTTAAAACTCCCAACCTCGCGAACAAATAAAAAATGTCAATAAATTTTCCTTTGGCGCAATTTTATTTATTATTTGCGTTTAGAGCGATCAAGTGTGTAAAGAAACGAGAGTATCGCCAGAGATTGTTGGCATAAATCATTTTTCAATTCAATTTAAACGACACAGAGTACTGTTCCCGATACAGCGGCGTCGAGCGACCGAGGGTGGATACACCTCCACTTGTTATTATTTGACTCTTTTGAAGAATATCACAGCAGGATTTTACTTTGACATCCACATTGGTGTTACGTATTAACATCGTATTAACCTTAGGTACCTATAATATGTGTTGCTATTCACAAACAAAACTTAACTACAGTAACAAAAATATATACTTAATTGAGAAAAAAAAACTGTTTTAACATTATTTACAACAGGTCAATTAATTATGCTAGCGCATATAAGAAAATTATCTTTAGTTACGAGTTCTCTATCGAAGATTTTCTACTTCCATAATGCCACTATGAATTGTACTAAAATATAACTAAACTAAGTAAGGTTTCATGCCTATATTTATATACCTTCGCCAGATAAAAAATCCATTCGTGAGTCCTGCTAAAAAAGGAAAAGATAACCATTCAATAAAACGTTTATTAAGTTAAATCGTGCGCTTTAACTACCACTGTTACCTTACAATGAAGCAAGTTTTAAAGGCGCTTTTAAAATAAAGTAATAATAGCAGAATAACAATTTTGCGAGTACGATGCAAAAAACTAATTAGTATTAGTGCTCGAAGCATCTGTTACACCTCTATATAGTTTTAATTAAAATTCCACTGAGAGATATTAGACCGCAATATGTTGATAGGTTTGCTACCATAAAAGTTAATTTGCAAAGTTTTAATTATATTTTATGGTTCTAGTACTTTCTCTTTGCAAACCTAGTTCAAAGGTTTTTGCGTCGGGTTTTGCGGATTTCTTTTATCTACTTATTTTCAGCCGTTGTTTTCGACTGTGTATCTAAAAATTACAGATTTCGCCATTTCCTCTAGTTCCACTATTGGGTCTCAGAAGGTAAGAGGATAAGTTTTTGGATATTATATATATATGAATAGTTTTTAGAAAAAGGTCATGTTATGATTTTAAAAAAAAAACGTAACTTAGGGTATTTCTCGTAAACACATAGCCTAGTGGAAACCCATAGAGACTGCTCGTATGCAGGTTCGAGTCCTGCCGGAGGTCATAATTTTCCACCCTGTTTAAGCTTTAAAAACATACATAGCCTAGTGTTGAAACTTTCACATACCTACCTACTGTGCCCAACATCCTAAATATTTTGTAAGTACTGTTATAGACAGGCGTGATGCTTACCACCAGGCGAACGTTTCGCTCGTCTTCTCAACTCCATAGCGTAATAAAAGTGTATAATAACGTAAATTTTCTTAACTAAAAGTGTTTGGTTTCTGATGTTAAGTTTACTCGTAACTAGGTAAAATTAAAGACATTTTTGATTATATAACAACGTGTAATAAAAAGGCGTGACAATACTGAAGGGTATGTAAGTACTCATCATTATGAACAACTTTTACTATGGGGCCAACCCTATAATCGCGAAAAAAATAGCTGTTCCATACATAAATTTCATTGACCTTGGACAAAATGTATGGAACTGCTCATAGTTTTTTCACGATTCCAGGGTTGGCCCCATAGTGAAAGTTGTTCATAATGATGAGTACATACATACCCTTTCGTATTATTGAACCTTTTTGTTACACATTGTATATATTATAGGAGTTATCAAAAACCGATTTTCTTAATACTTTCACTAAAAGACGCTAAATTATATTTAGATATTCGCCCGCGTTCTGTACAAAACAGAATCCACATTATGTCATACAGAAACGCATTTCTGTCCAACGATTTGTCAAATTGAACATTTAAATGACCAAAGTCGGCTCCCAAACAACTTGTTTGGTTGATACGGCGTTGGCTCGTATTGCATTTGTTTGGACCTATAAATCTGTCTCTAACTTGTTCTTAAAACGCATCTAGTATTTCGCAATCCCGTTCACAACGCCTTCTAAAACCAATTTTAGTATATTGCATTAAAAGTTGTTGCCAAATGCAGCGAGCAAGTTTATTTTCGCTTCTCTTTAAGGTTTCAGATTAAAATATTTGAATTTAAATTCGATTACAGGGTAGACAGACAAAACAATGGACGCAATCACATATCCATCTCTTTTACTCTGCAGCGAAACAGCCATATGAAAAAATAGCAATAGCGGAGACATTTTTGTTTTATTTATACGGGAATACTCACGTTTAATTAAATCGGATACTCCGACTATAGTTTCGATCACATCCGGTGACCTTTTTCAAAGAGTGTAAACAGAGCCCGACGCGCGTGCAGCTGCGTCCTGCTTAGCACACAACACGCACCAGCACACATGTCACGCGCAGCAGCTGCACGCGCGTCGGGCTCTGTTTTCACTCTTTGAAAAAGGTCACCGGATGTGATCGAAACTATAGTCGCAGTATCCGATTTAATTAAACGTGTGTATTCCCGTAAAATAAATAAAAATGTGTCTAAACCACGTCAGTTTTCATAATAAAATAGCGGAGACAAAAAAACAGCCTCCTCGGACCTGATGAGACTGGTTCTGGAAGGCGCAGTGTTTGTCTTTTCCATTAGATAAACTTAAATGACCTCTGACTAACTGATTTAGCGAAACTGATATCATATAATAGAGGGGAGATTATTAAACGTTCGTCTCAGAGGGGGTCCAGGGGCCTTATTTTTGAATCGTACGCAAGCGTAGCGCATGCGAAAGGAGCTGTGACCTTCGAACGATACTGTTTGGAATAAGGTTCAATATTGTTTAAAAGCCAGCGCCTTTCGCATGCGCAACTTTGCGCACGATTCTTAAATAAGGCCCCGGAACATCAGAGAAAAATCCGAAACCTTCGGAAGGTCGAATCCAAAAGGTTGACCCCCATGGGTTCTCGGAAACGGTAAAAGTTACTGGTAATGTGCTTCAACTAATTCTTCCCAAGCCCTGGGATCTTTATGGATAAACGTAATAAAGATGACTGCCATACAAAAAAAAATTGCTGCCATACAAAATAAAAAACAAAAAAACCTACCGTTAAAATTAAATCGCTTATTACTTTCGAACGGTTGGAGATAAGCATAAGATGTTTGAACAAATGTCATACGGAGTCATAATCATAATGTCATACTCATATAAATGTCATACAAATATCATATATGGGGACTTCAAGATTCATCTCCGCGGTTCCGATTCATCTCGATTTATCCAGGAAATTTCAAAACGGTCCACGGAAGCTATTTTTATTTTATTTTGTTTAATCCTTTAATTAATGTGCTTTTTCGCGCAGCTAAAATGTCGCTCGATGTTTTGTTTCTTGAATTGATTAGGGTTCCCCGATTCTGAACACGAAAAACTTTTTAGAAATCTTGTTTTGATACATAGCCGCCATACAAGGTGAACTTTGACCTTGAATATATAGTTTTTGCTGATGTGGTATTCATGGAGACTTTTCACGTTTCATTCATAATGGTGTTCCCAGAATTCGTACCATTTTTCAGGTCAAGGGATAATGAACCTTCAAAGTCTATTTTGACCGGATTATTAATGCCTAATGGAAAGCCTTGAAAAAAAAACTCTATCCAACAGTACACTCTCTGCCATGAAACCAAACCACCATTTCATAAAGCCTTCTATCTATTACCCGATTACGGAATTTAACATTTCCAATAATGGTAGCAATAACATTTCTGCTGTACGTATATCCTAATAGACCCTTTTCTCTATACCACGGCAGTTCGCGGATAATAACATTCAATTTTAGTGGAAGTATTTACGCGGCAGGTCCCAACGCTACAGATATTTATGGAGGTCTGTACCAGCCTCCCAAATTGAAATACATTAATATTTTACCATAAATGCGACACTTTCATGTGGAACATAACGTTATCGTAATTGGATTCTTTGCTGAACGAAATACGTCCTGATATTATTTGGACATGAGGCGGCGGGTATGTAAATATCAATTACCTGGCACTGTGGCTTTTTTATTACGGCATGCGAGTGTAAATATTGGGCCATTGTAATCCAGTGCTGATGTTGTGATAAATAGCTACGTATGAAACCTTCATGCATCTCGTACGTTTTTTAGTGTTATCATCATATAAACGCTAAATATGTGTTGTCTAAATAACAAATGCTTTTAATAAAAACTACCGACTTCAATTTCGATTACGTGGATGACATATTTTTCCATTTATTTTCATTCAAAAATCAAACTGCTGAAACGATTTCAATATAATTTATATGGGACCACCCCTAAAATATGGCCTACTAAACAAAAAAAAAACATCAAAATCAATTATATTATATATAATATACAGTCCACTGTATATTATATATAATATAATATTTTGCTTATTCGTTCCCAAGCTCACATATGTTCTTCGGTGTTGTCCTTTCTGGAACCATAATGTACTTTTGTCCAATTTAGATGTTACTATTAAAAATGTTTTATCCCAAATTCTAAATTGTTCTCTATCAGATAAATCGTGGTGTCAAGCTTCTCTTCCTATTGGTTTGGAGGCATTGGCATCCGCAAAATTACAAGCGTTTCACTTCCAGCATTTCTGTCTTCAGTGCACAGCTGCGGTGGGCTATTCTCAAAAATTGTAAGGCCTGCTTTAGGCAGTATTCCTGTGCTATACATAGAAGAAGCGAGAAATACTTGGAGTGCAATCTGTCCGGGTGAGTGTTTCCCGTTAAGTCTGCATTCACAGAGGCTTTGGGACGAGCCCTTATGCAAAAAAGTTGAACAAAATTTACTACAAGATTGTGTTAATGTTTCGGATCGGGCTCGTCTCCTTGCTACGAGTGAACGTGAGTCTGGCTACTGGTTGCAGGCAATTCCTTCTTCTAACATTGGGACCCTAATGGATAATTCCAGTTTTTCAATAGCCATAGGCCTGCGTCTGGGCATCCCTAGAACAGAACCCCACTTTTGTCGCTGCGGAAGCGAGGTTGATCGCTCTGGGCACCATGGTTTGTCTTGCCGCCGCAGTGCTGGACGTTTATCACGCCACGCCGCTCTGAACGACGTCATCCGTCGGGCTCTTGCCACCGTTAACGTGCCGGCTCGCTTAGAGCCGAACGGTATTTCACGTGACGATGGCAAGAGGCCTGATGGCTTGACGTTAGTTCCCTGGAGTCGTGGGAGGCCTGTAGTATGGGACGCAACTTGCGCAGACACGCTGGCTCCCTCTCACCTCCAGAGCACATCGAGGGCGGCTGGTGCAGCGGCGGAAGAGGCGGAAACCCTCAAACGGAGGAAATATGAATCTCTCGGCGATGGATACATATTTCTTCCATTTGGAGTTGAAACAATGGGAACGTGGGGTCCGGCCGCTCGGGTTTTGGTTAAAGAGCTGTCCAGACGCCTCGCAGATGTAACGGGTGATCAGAGAGCTGGCGCTTACCTTGGCCAAAGAATAAGTTTAGCCATTCAGCGTGGTAATGTCGCTAGTTTTTTAGGTACCCTACCCGAAGACAGTGACCTTAATGATATAAATGAATATAAATATAAATTATAGGTAAAAAACTTTACCTATAATTTATAGTTTTGGTTAGTTCAGGATAGGTATTTAATTTTATTATTTTGTTTTGTATATAGTTCTTAATTTTATTGTTGGAATATTATTAGTAAAATCTAAATTGTGTGCTTATCTAAGTTGATGAATTTGTATTGGTGGTTGCTTTGTTGGTGTAACGCTTAAGTTGACTAAAAACTTAAAACTGTAAAAAAAATATACAGTCCTATTGAGAACCTCCTTTCTAGAAGTCGGTAGGAAATAATTCAAAAAGCAATTACAACATCAAGTATAAATTTATCTGAAAGTACACTTATGGGCACAAATGGAATAGAACACAACTCGTAGCGTCGCGTAGAGCGTCTACAAATACCGTAGCTACGACATGGGAATCATACTGTGATACAAGCTTTGTTATAATGTAAGCCAATGTTGGCAATGCGTGGAACCTAAGACCACACGTTGTAGGGATCAGACACAATTCGTCTACTGGACGTACTGCTGGTTGTAACCGCCATTTTTACTTGATGCGATGTCTGGTTATCTATATAATATATTTTTCTATAGCAACGCACTAGTTTTTTTAGCACATATTTCACAATAATGAAGGTGAGCGAGTGCTTCGCCTGTAACGGTCGATCATCGCTACTAAATATTTGACCTAAATGTAGGTACTCTAAAGTCTAAGCCGTCTCATCATGTAGGTGACAGTGGCCACTTACTATCAAGTGTTAGAAAAAAAAACGATGGATTAAAATTTCTTATTTGCCCTAATTTATTTTGTTTGTGTGCTATATATTTTGTCGCAAATAATAAAAAAACTCGTTTGTCATTTAACGAAAAACAGAAAGTAATGGTATTACGTGGACAAATAGTTCTCTATCAATAGCACATTCAATGTAAGTGGGAGCTGCAGACCTATAATTATACCCGTCATTAATAATTAATTTTCACTTTTAAAATATAATTTACCAATATACTTATAGCTGGATAGAATGTAGAACTTACTAAGGCGGCCTTTGCAAAAGATTTTTTATCATCATAATTTTCAACCCAATTACCAACTAATAAATATGTGTAATGCAAAAGATTCCTAACAGAACTAAGACATCGTTTTATATACTTACGGTTCCGAAAATATAGCAGAAATATTATATGTATTACCTACATATCATATAACGAAAAAGCCTGGCAACATAATCTCATAAGAGAAAACATTCCCCATATTGCAAAAGACCGGACACGTCTTCTTACAATATCTTTGTGTTCGCAATACTTTTTAATACTGTAATAGCTTCCTTAGCCATTCAAACACGAATGCGAGTGGAAATATCTTTTTATCTCTCCCCGAAATCGAATTTTTGTGTGTATTTTAGAAAGATGCAAGCGGAAAATTCCTTTGTGTTGGAAATTTGCTGATAATATTAGGGTATTTCTAAGGCGGCCGACAATGTGAACATTCGACAGGTGAAACTTACTACTTACTATATTAGTAGGTATGAATGTCTATATTGATCGATTTAAGTCCACTCACATTAACACATCTCAGTCTATCTTCCTTCCTTCCTAGTGACATACTTTTTAAAACCTGATTAGTGCTTAATTATGTCATAGGTAAGAAAATAATCACAGGTGCTAAACAACCAAAAACAAAATTTATACGAATTGAGAACCTTCTTTTTTTAATTCGATTAAAACTGGCAATATTTTGGTGAAACTTAGCGCGAAGTATCGAATTATCCTCTTTTGTTTTGCGGTTATGTAATTACCATAGAGTCGATATTCAATTAGAAGCCCCAAAGACACCGCGCTTGAGTCAACTGTTTGTACATTATAGTACATTTGTGTAAGCAGCTGTAAATTCCCCACAGCCAGAATTTGTCTGCAGAAAGGATGCAAACGGGCGAGTTTTATTAAAATTATGACTTTCTTCGGCAGGTTTATGTAAAAATAAAATGCTCACATAAAGTACACCACACAGTTTAAGTACGAGTATATTATCGTTTGTAACATTCATATACTTAAAGACAAGCCAAACTCTTCAGGCATCTCTATGCAATATCATCTCTTAACATTTTGCTTCATTCAGTCTATTTAATGTTAAAATTTAAATAAATAAACGTAGGCTTACCATCTACAAACTCCTTTGAACTTTTAAGTAATAAATCTGACATACTTAACTAGACGACTTTAACTTAAATACCACTTCCTCTGTTCTCCAGAATTAATGGTTGTTTCCTGTTAAATTTGTTGTTTTTGTATTAAGCGTGCAACGCTTTTTTTCATTAGAAAGTTTAAGCTACTGGCCACTGAAACGCCGATACCGCAAAAATTAAAGCTAGGTACTCACGGTTTGTTTTAACAAAACTCGCGCAGTTAACCTATACACATACATGATACATTGTGGCACTAGCTCATAAGGTTCTTGTATCTTTTTCTATTGTTTTTTTTGGTGTGTACAATAAAGAGTTTCTACAACTAGGTTTAAAAAAAATATACAAACACATGTGTCCGTACCACCACATGTACTTGGTAATCCGCGATACTAAAGAATAGTCTGTGAACATTTCAACCGGCTATCTATTACGATTCACGAGATATCGTAGGTATATAGGTCAGTAAAGATCGGAAATACTGATGGACACAGATAAACAGACACGGTAGGCGGCTTAATAATAGGGTACAGTTGAATTGTCTTTGGGTACGAAACCCTAAAATAATTTCCACTTTCGTTCAATATGCCAAATGCGAAATTTAAAAAAATATGTGTGGTGATAACTCAGACATATCTTTTCATGTTGTTTTCAAAACTCCGTAAAAGCTCTTAACAAAGCCGCCACAACTTCACTAAGGCATGACTTGGACTTGACCGTGACTGTTTTTTTTTTTTGTGAATGGCTTTGATTTTTGGACTTATCTTGGTTACTGATACTATCAAAAACTTTAATAATGCCAATGCAGAATGCACAAAGTGTGATGCCAGTGGAAACTCATTTCTCCACATTAAAGAGTATAAATTGAGTTGTACGAAGAAGAAGCCACCAAATTGGCCTAGAAAAGGTATAATTAAGTTAAGTTTCGAACAAAACTCCTTTCTCCTTATGAGTTTTTGAACTAGCCCTACAAATTTGTACTATTGGACAAAATGTTAGAACTAAAAAAACTCACAGGACCTATTAAAACCCTGTAAAAGCTCATAGAAAAGTCGCCACAAAAGAACGCTAGGGGCTGTGACTATGCAGTGGGCATGACTTGTACTTGAACGTGACTGTTTTTAATTATTTATTTTTGATATGATATTAAGAACTTGAAAAGTTATAATGCTTGTTAGAATGGCAGAATGCACAAAGTGCGATGCCAAAAATGAAGAAAGAAAAAGAGGAACACTGATACCTACTTGGGAAAAGGTTTATACAATGTGAAACTCTTTTCTCTATAAGAGTGACATTGGGGAAAGAAAAGGTTAAAAACTTAACTGAAACTGCTTTTTCTAAAGATTTAATTTTGAATTGTACTATTGGTAATATGGAAGAACTAA
This sequence comes from Erannis defoliaria, assembly GCA_905404285.2. Lineage (NCBI taxonomy): Eukaryota > Metazoa > Arthropoda > Insecta > Lepidoptera > Geometridae > Erannis > Erannis defoliaria. Next base: position 9,165,369 of record FR990073.1, on the reverse strand, counting down.
AAGAATTCAACAGGACTTTTGACTTTGACTCAGGACAAAAATTATGGTGGCTCACTCGCTCATCTGTAAAGGTAAGTTATTCTGACTAAATGCAGGAGCCGGGTGCCATAGAACGAATCGACCTAAAAACGGCGAACGGATAGTTTGCGAGTTTTAACACCTAGCTAGCGCCATCTAGTATTTTTTTGGGAACTAAAGAAACAAACAAAATAACCATTTAAGTTTTGGCTTGAGAAATGACGATATATCTACAAATTATCAATTTACAGATTTTTCCCATAACTACTGTTATGCGACCTTGCTTCTTGCCAAATTTCATGGATCTAGGTCATCGAAAAGTAACCTATGAATTTTGATTTAGTTCACTCTAAAAAAACTCGCAAAAATGACCGTAATTTTTTATTTTGTTCACTTACAAGCATGATTTATTTACAGCTTCAAGGGACCGTGGACTTACGTATTTGATATTAATTTCAACTTGATATCTCCACGCGTTCCAGAGAAAAAGGGTCTTGACAGACAGACAGACAGACGGACAACAGAGTAATCCTTTAAAGGGTTTCTTTTTTCCTTTTAAGGTACGGAACCCTAAAAATATTAGGGAACCAAAATTGTATTCATTTCTTTCCCCCTTTTTGAGTATAAGTTATTAGGCGAACAGGCCTTTTTGAGAACAAGTCATTCGGCGAACAGGTCTTCATTTTAAGTGTATATAAGCCGTTTTGCGAATAGGTCCAGTGTCGATTATACCAAAAATTCACACATCCTAACTATAATATCATCAAATATGATGATGATGATGATGATATTTTAGAGTCTTGAGCATTATAAACAAAAAATCAAAAACTGGTTCAACAATTTCACGGTGTTTATAAGGGATTCCTGTTTAATGAAAGGACCATGGCTTACTTTGGTGACCGCTATTTTTGCCACATACTTAGTTCATTATTTATAACAGAAGATGTTATAAGACAATCACCACATCAGTGGTCGCAAAATGAAGTAAAAATATGTTTTGATATAGATAGAGCCGCGTGTATGGAAAAATATGACCTCTTATAAGCAGCATTAGAACACAAATTGGTAAAGCTAATTATGTATGACACTAATGATTATCTTATCTGCTCGTATCTCGCAATATCTCTAACAAAATCTCGGCAAGAACATAAATTGTAAAGACGAAGAAAATTTACTTCCTGAAAATTTACAGCAGCCTTTAAGTAGGTACTCTATTGTTACCATTTTAATAGCCATAATCATTTCTGACTCGTGAAACAAAAGCCTCCAGTAATTATTTTACATTTTATTGCTTGTTTCCTGAAACGAAAACTAAGCTCGATAAATATTTTTCGTTAAAATTTGCAAATTGTTTATTTTTTGTGAAGCTTTTTTCGACCGCCTCATTATCGAGCCGTCTACATTCATCAAGACTTCCTTATTGGGGATACTTCGGCAAAACTCAAAGTTTTAGCGGGAAAAATGGCAAAATAATTTTATTTTTGGGGTCAAGCGGACGGGTCGCGGAGGGCCATTAAATCACAATTAGAAGTAATGCGGGCGGATGCGTGAGAGCCGTCGGGTGCCAACCCTAGCCGCAGGGCTTTATCGGACTTACCGGCTTGTCTCCTAATACCTATATATTTTTCGCCTTCAATAGCTATTACTTTTATAACACTTCTTGCCAATTTAGTAACAGCCCTGATCATTACTTGCCTATATAGATACGCGTAGTCAATAATGATAAATCTATTCGTACAAATTATTACAATAAAATAAAGCGTCTTAACTACAATCGTGATGCAGTCAAATAAACATAAGAGAAAGAAAAATACGGTTGCCCGTAGTAAAAAGAACGCACTTCATCTTTGTCTAACCCTAATTTGTCTTTCTGGTATTAAGTAAGTGTAAGCCTACCTTAGTTCCATATTTTCCTTTTGCTACCTCTACCGTCAAGCCACACCTAGCACTTTCATTTCCACTTATTAATAAATAAGGCTCTCCACAAAAAACCCTGAGTTTATAGCTTCCCCTGGGACATTAAACAGATAAAATTTTATGATAGTAATAACAGTTAGACGGTATGTTTAGATCGGATAAGTAATAAGGACAGTAGGCTATTCTGGCGAAAGTACGTGATGTTGCAGACAGTAAGAAAGTCGTCTGAGGTAACGACCTATTGCTGGAAAGCCTGTGTTTGGTACCGATAGGTAAGGAGGCCTAGACAAATTAAAGAGACTATGTACTAACTAGCTGCGTTGGCACGTTCACGAAAATATGATGGTAAAAAAGTTGCCTATGTCTTATTTTGGAAAATAAACCATCTCCACTCCGAGTTTCATTCAAATCCGTTCAACCGTTTTGGCATGAAAAGGTAACAAACATACACATAGACAAACTTTCGCATTTATAATATTAGTGACTCGTACGCAGTCACTGATATTACTTGCAGACCAGACTTGCATTTGTACCAACTCGCTAGTCAGACGACATAAAGGTGATAGGAAAGCAATGAACGATACTGACACCGGAAAAGATAGTGCGCTGAAAAGAATACAGGTATAAGTCAGTGATGATGAATATAAATGTGCTCATAGCTGCCATGTAGGTAAGTATTACTGTAGTAGGGCTTTTGATGTTTTGAAACCCTAGACCATAAAATTCTTACCAATATAAAACTATCTTTTTTTATAAATTATTTCTGCAAGTAAATTTAGGTTAGGATAATTAGAAATTATCTCTAGACTTTTTTCGGTCTGGATACAAACTTTATTGTTTTTGTGAAGTGGGTTAAGTAGTTCAAGTAATTAGATTATTACATATTTCGTCGTCAGCCATAAAACGTCCACTGCTGGACGAAGGCCTCCCTCTTAATAGAGGGGTGTTGCCATAATCCCCATGCTTGGCAGGCGGCTTGGGGATCGCAGAATGCTCACCACCGTTAACTAAGAGGACGCTGCTGCCCGTCCTCCGGTGGGTCTGGTTGCAGTTTAAGGAGATACCCAGGTCAATTTACATATTTAGTTGTACTAAAATAGAAATCATATCGTACGAAAGATGGTTAAGATAACAATTTCTCAAAGTACTGTTTTCATTACTCATCATAACTGTAGGTGTATCAGCAATAAAAGGCAAATATTCCATTCCAGTAAGCTCATTACCCTGAACCTCCCAGCCTAAGAGGAAACAAATGCCTCCAGTCGCGTATCCATGAATCCCTGCGGTCGTCCCAAGAATATTAGGGATCTTAAACATCATAAAGGCTGATGCGACGCGGCAAAATGGAGCTGCGTCACAGGGTAAATTAGATATAATTCCTTAATACGAGAGCCAAGTTTGTTTAGACCCAAGTAGGTAAAATGAACAAACGTATTTCTTGACCTTCTCATTTGCTTACCTGGAAAGGGTCAACTTAAAGATATTACTTTGAGTTCTCAAGGTCACCTTTCGTAATCACAAATACAAAGTCACAAACTTACTCGTAGCTACATCGTAGCTATATAATTATCTAGAATCAACTGCCTCAAAGTTATAAAGGGCGTCGCAAATAACAGTCTGGTAATTTTCCCAATTGATTTTTGGCCGTGTAAAAACATGTCTCTTGAGATATTAGGGGTTTTCCGCCATTCATCAATCTCTTCACACCCCTATCTTAACATGCCAAGATATTCCGATAAAGGTACTTTGAAAGTTCTATCGGACCAAAAAATTACTAAGTACCCCACCCACGAGTAAGCTAGTAAATCAATAGATAGGACGCTATAAACGAGAATTATTGCTAGTGCGATAAATGATCCATTCTATAGTAATAGCTTTTTGGCAACCACTTTGGCTTGATGTGGTTAGCTGCACTACGTAGATCCTTTGAAAAGGGTCACAAAGAAAACCTATCATAACCACACGTAACGGTAAAGATCGACAATTATATCTACTGTTCATGCAGCTATTATAGAATGTTGTTTGAGTTAAAGTTATAGGAGTATTACATGCTGTTGATCTGCAAGCGTGAAATATTCACGGAACACTCAGGCACACTAAAGGCCAAAAAGTGGACGCATTAGAGTAGTATCAGGACCCGCAGTAAGTAAACCACGCATTTTAGTTTTCTCTCTTTTTCGTTTTAATGACACTCAAACCCTGTGCTGGAATAATTCACCAAAATACCAGAAAAATCACCGTACTGAGTATAAGGCCTAAGTCAACTACTACTTTTGTCACCTCTCACTCTATTCAGATTGATGTAAGACAGAAACAAAATTACAGGCTTTAGATTACGTGACCTGATGATGATAAGAAAATAGGTCGCTGCTGGAAACTGCTAGCATCAAACAAAATCGTTCGGTATCATCACTACATAAAAGCTATTGATTAAATTGCAAAATAAAAAGAGCAACGTACTATTGAATACCATCTTGTTATTATTACAGGGTTGTAAAGGATGTGTGGGTGTTGGCACTAGCAATAGCATGCGTGTCGTATTAGTCAACTCATCTTCACGAAACATGGTATACAAGTTTTATAATTTCATAGCTTTTTTATCGTCGGTGACTTTTGATTGGATTTGATTCTATTTACTCCAAAAAGAATGCGGTGCCACTTACTGGCCGATTGGCTCCACATGGCATGGAAGTTTGAGCTCGCAAGTTCTACTTTTTGTATAACAAGTAGCTACAACTCTTATTTATTTTCCGAAAATCTTTCTCTTGTTCTGTGACCGAAAATATATCCATGTGAGAAGATGGTACCATATGTTTTGATATGAAAAATGACGTGCCATTTAGTAATGTTTGTATTATTTATAGGTTCACATAATCATCAGCCAGAACGAGGTTCTACTGCAGGACGAAGGCCTCCGCCTTAATAGGGAGGGGTTGCCATAATCCCTACGCTTGGCAGGTGGCTTGGGGATCGCAGAATGCTCACCACCGTTATCCGGGAGGACGCTGCTGCCTGTCCTCCGGTGGTTCTGGATACAGTTTTATGATATACCCAGGTCCATAGGCCATACAGGACATATTTATAAAGGCTACTTACGTTTAATTAAGTCGGAAAGTCCGGCTATAGTTTCTAACACAGACGGTGACCATTTTCAAGGAGAACGATGCGCGTGTGCCGATCGAATAAATAGCGTAGTATCGTAATTTCATAGCTGTTTCTAATATTACCAGATATTACCGTTATACCATAAATAATACTGTGATATCATCACATAGTATTATTGTTTATCGAACAATGGTATCGTGCTCACATTATCACCATAACAAAACAAACCCCGCACGCAACGCTCCCGATGATTGATTTCTCCCCAAAGTCTAATGAGAGTGGACGTGGAACGAAATTAAATTTCCGTGTCTCAGGGACTCTTTTGTTCTTTACAATCTCATTAAACGTGAAATACTTTACAAACACCGCCGAAATCTTATTATCTCTAAATATCTGGGATTTCGGTCCTTTATTAACGAAGACTGAATGGACTGATGCATGGGCGTAGTCAGGGTTTTCGAGTACAGGGGCACTTGTACCCGTTTGATATAATATTCACTTTTAGGTATCACTGAGACTAGACTTATTTTAATTTATTTTAAGTTTTTCTGATGATACAAATGACGGTACGTGAATTTCAAAAATACGAGCACCAATTCAGTTTACAATAGCTATACAGAACGTAAAAAATAAAAAATTGGATATTTATTCAAAAGAACTGTAAAAACAATTGTAGGTACATAAATCACGAAAAACAGTTCCAAATAATGTAATTGTTAAAATACTTATGGATGGATATTAAAGTTTTTTGTCATAACATCAACGTTTTTATTAAGAAAAACTTAATGAGTATAAAAGCTGCGGTTTATTACCAAAGTAATAAAAATTATTAAACTTTTTTTTTTTTACTTCCCCCTTCTTTCCCTTGAGTACGTCTATGGAAAGGTGACGATTGAGAGAACTTGAATGCCTATAATTAAAGATGAACTAACAATAGAGAGCTGTGTAGAGAGCCGGATCTGTTCTCTTTCTTTTTCTGAGAAATATTCCCAAACTTATGAAATGCAATGTGACCTTTATGATACCCTTGATTATATTGAATAAATAGAGTTAATACCTTAATCCTACAATTATGCCATCATTAGCTTGGATAATCACATAGCAATTATTGAATCAATGCAGCAACTGATGAGGCTTATCCTATCAGCTACACAAAATGCACATTATCAGAAGAGTAATACATTATGCTGTGTACTTATTTACTCGTATAACGCAGGCAATCTTGAATTATTAGATGCTCCAAGTTTTATTTAATTGGACTGGCTTAATTTGTAGTATCTCCGCCTTGAGAGCGGGAGTGGGTTCGTTTCCCACCTAGGATTAACATTTGTGTCGAACATAGAGGTTTGTTCTGTATCTAGGTGATGTACGAGATATATGTACGACATGTACGTATTTGCAAAAAAAAATGTGTTTGAGTATTTTAACAGTCATCTTGATCCCATAGTACAAGCTGTGTTTAATAATGTTCACATATTTTTTTAAGCATAGATAAAGAAAACAATTGACGTATAAGCTGTTGCACGTTTTCTTTTTCCACAATAAATCGGTTCAATCGGTTTCTTCTAGGCAAGCGTGCTCCATCGTAGACTGCATCTTCGTTTATCATCATACGAGATGGCAGTCAAACGCAAGCCTAAATCATATAAAAAATAATTTAAAAAAACATACTTTACTGTAAACTTTTTTTTAAGGTTTTACTGTAAACTGGTTAAGTATAGTTATAAATAGCGCGGGCATAGCACAACATTTCTCTAGTCGGATATAACGGCATGTCATATTTTCTGACTCCGGGGGTTCTTAGGAATAGTACGTGATACGGCAGTAGAGAATCAAGTAACAAGCTCATGTTCAATAATATCTCACTTCAGCTATGCTACACCACCGTATATATATATATACAATGTGTAACAAAAAGGTTGAGCAAAGGGATATGTTATTATTCATCATTATGAACAACTTTTAACCAACCTTGAAATCGCGAAAAATGAATTAGCTGTTCAGCTGAATTTTTTTTTCGTAGTTTCAAGGTTGGCTCCATATTAAAAGTTGTTCATAATAATGAGCACACACATGTTACACATTGTATATTTTTCATAAATGAATACTAAAATATTCCATTACGTTTTACAATGTTAACTATTGGTAACCGATCACAATTTAATTAATAAAATCTTCCATTACGTTTCATAGTCGAGTAATAAAGTCATTGGTGTTCCAAGCAAAACTCTTTTACAACAGTAAATTTATCTCAAGATGCCTTACTGTTTACACTAATACTAAAGTTCAAAATAATATATTATATAGCGCGGTGGTATATCACAGCGGCGACAGGTGTACGAACGCAATCCTCTTTCACCCTCTCAAAGCTTTTCGACCCCAAGAAACCCCTTTTAAGTTACATGACTTTTAACTTTGTGACCCATCTTTGCTTTAAAGTGCTCAGTCTTATCCAATTCTGGAGACTTATTAGAAAACTTTCGGGAAATATCTGGGAAATCAGTACTAGACCGTAGAAAAGGTTTGTATTAAGACCCAATATGTTTGATTCGTCGGTCCACCTAGTGGGAGGCCTTCCTACGCTGCGTCTTCCGGTTCGCGGTCGCCACTCAAGAACTTTTCTTCCCCATCGGTTGTCAGTTCTTCGAGCGATGTGGCCTGCCCATTGCCACTTCAACTTGCAAACCTTGCGAGCTATGTAAAAGCATTACTTACAAAAAAAAACATTGCATTGTAAAAGTCGCGGGCAACCGGTGGATGCAAATGGCAGGTTGTCGTACAGTGTGGCAGTCTAAGGGGGAAGCTTTCGTTCAGCAGTGGACGTCTCCAGGCTGATGATGATGATGATGTTTGATTCTGATATCTATTTAAGCTTTTAGCCCTTTCAATTTTCGAGTAAAATCATAAAATGTTTGTAGTGGCAGGACTCTACTACAGAGTCCGCCTGGGGAAGTACCACACCTTTGCCAGTTATTCAACCGCCAAGCAGTAGTGTGCAAGCATTACTGTGTTCCGGTTTGAAGGGCAATGTTACTAGAGAAATTACTGGGTATGAATAGATTTAACATCTAATATCAGGGTGACGAGCGCAGTACAGTGCGGCGCAGGATTGTGTTCGCAAGTTCACAATTCTAGCACTGCTACTGTTAGTGGCAGGCGTGACGCTTACCGCCAGACGAAGGTCTTGCTTGTCTCGTCAAATAAATGTATTAAAAAAAACGAACATAATATTAAATCGATATTATTATAAATATTGTACCCAATCATAATGGCTTTGAAAACCCAGCTCTTAGAATTTATAGTCTGACTTGAATGTCAAAGTTGAGTCCAGTTGGAGAGAACTCTTTCTCTAGAATAATATTAGTTTTAATGATCGTTGTTTGACGACTTCTTAGCGAAAGCTTAAAGTTTGGAACTGTCTGTCTTCCGACTTTCTGCGCTGGTAAATCTCAAATCTTATTTATAGTAATATTCCCCAATTTAAAAGTCCACGGAGTATATAGATATCTAATTTCAACATTATTTGTTTGATAAAATGCTATCAAAGATAAACTAGAAAAGAAAGTTAATGTAGCGAAAATGTTTTTGTTTTAACATCAAAAGCACAATCTGGTAAAACGAGTCAAAATCGGCGACTCGGTCGTCTAGTAGATACGCCGCGAGCGCGATACGTATCAACTCATAAATAAACAATCTTGGCTGGCAGTGAGTGTGGCCCTCGAGGCATTTCATTTTATTCTGTGGACATATTTTCGGCGGCCATTTTCCATTGGCGATCAACCCTTTTGACAATTTATCGGGACATCACATTTTCATACAGGCGGTGGCACGGACTACGCGACCGTGCCTCATACATATTCAAATAACGGGCGCTGTACAAAGCAGAAACACGCTGCCACCACAGACGTGTTAGAATTACAAAAAAGCATACAGAATAATAATATGCCAACTGATAAACAATCTATATCGCGATAACTGCTTTTGTATTCTGAGTACGTGTGCGGTGGAAGTCTGAGTCCCGAGGACCTGAGGGTTATATAGTTATCTAATCTAATGTACGTACATAGTCCTAGAAATAAAACTAACGAGGTACATAAACCTAGAATAAAACGGCATTCCTAGATGTTTCCACGGATCATTCGTTAACGTTATTACATAGTAAGGCATTTCAAGCTTTACGTCGTCATATTAGCTGTAGGCAATAGGCATCTTTTTGACTATATACGTTTCTAATAATCGGGTACAGCCAAGAAATGGAACACGCTGCCATCTTTCTTGTTTCCTTTCATGTCAGAGAGTAGTATCTTCTATGCTTCCGTGCTTCGTCATTGACCCCATCGTCGCTTACCATCAGACGAGTTAGTGGTCAAAAGCGAACTTATAAAAGTTAATTAAAAAAAAACACCGCGGTTTTCTACGTTCTTACATATAGGCACTAGGCAAGCTACTGTAGTAAAATATTGTATTTTGTGTGCTTATTATCCGTCTTCTTGAATCTGATGTGTATTTCGTTGCATAACTCATCATTTATCATTGGTCATTGCTCTTCTTTCAAATAAAACAATTGGGACGACATTTAGATTTCAGTCGTTTAGTTGTGAATAAAAGAGAATTTTACAAAAATATTGCATCTGAACCTGGACCTGGATATGTCCTAAAACTGCATCCAGAACCACCGGAGGACGGGCAGCAGCGTCCTCTCGGTTAACGGTCGTAACCATTCTGCGAACCCCAAGCCGCCTGACAAGCGTGGGGATTATGGCAACAACACCCTTTAAGGGAGACCTTCCTCAAGCGTCCACTGCTTCTGCGTCACAGTAGTCCGGCTGTTCATGACAGCTTCAAAATTATTAATCAAGAGTTTTAGTATTATCGTAATGATAATAATTATGCTGGTTATGCCCCAAAATCAGCGACAATGATAAGATGAATGAACGGGAAATAAATGCACGGATTTTGAAGACTATTTATGTTGAGCGCCGGCTCTACATTCACTTCAGTCATACTCTGCCTTTGCGACATGCGAGCCGTACGATACGACAATACAAACTTCTAATACATGTACATGTGTTCTCTTTTTGTCATGCAGTAATTAGATTCGCTATCTCTATTTTCTGGCAAATGTAATATGCCTACTTTTAGCTAGGTACGCTTGATTGTGTTGTCTTGTTAATTTTGATCGATTTGCAAGCGCTGGGTCCGTCCATTCTGATGGCTGATGATTTATGCCGGCTAAATCACGTTTACATATTTAAAAAAAAAAAAACGACTTAAACAATATTTTCCTGTTTCCATACTGTCATCATCATCAGCCAGGAGACGTTCACTGCTGAACGAAGGCCTCCCCCTTAGACCGCCACACTGTACTACAAGCTGCCTTTTGCATCCACGGGCTACCTCATACTGTAACTACTCTCATTCATTCACAGCAAAGCCATAAAGATTCGTGAAATAATGTAACAGGTAAGATTTAAATAAAAATAGATGGAGATAAGCAGAGACATATTTTTGGTCCCGAGGTGGGATTTACTGCAAGATTTAGATACGAATCGCGGATGGCATGACTTTTCATTGAACCTGACGCCTTGGGCCAGCTCTTGTGTCACAAAGGGTGAAAGGTGGAGAACCCACTTTTACATTTTATTCCATCTAGATTGATGTGCACATGAAAGTGGGAGTCAAATTATTTAAAGCAAAGTAGGTGATGCGGACGTTGAATCAGTAAACGTTTATAAGTTTTTTCATCACACTTGCTCGTAAAGTGGATCTTATTACATCGGTTTTAGGCTCATAATCCAAGCTATTACGCACCCGTGCTTTTTACTTTACATTACCGCACTTGTGCTATAATAGGTATAACCCGGTAAAGTCAAGTTTGTACGTGACTGCAATTAGACGTATGTATACGAAGCACTCTTAATATAGCCGGGTAATACTTACAGTTTTTTTGTAATACCAACAAAGAGTTTTTATGCCGCTGAAGTAAAGTCAACCTGCGCACGCATTGCTGGTTTGGGCGCCATTTTCAGCAAATGTTTGTTGACGTATTCGCTGTGTGGTTGATTATTATCAAAAATCGTTTGTTTTTCCTCGCAAGTGTGATGAAAAAAGTCGTATGGAACTCTTGTGCTATGTTAGTCATTACGCTCTCGGCTTCCTTATCGCGCTCGCCTGCGGCTCGCGCACATAATACCGGCTCTAGTTTAATGACCAACATAGCACACTTGTATCATAATGTACTATTTCCGAAGCATAAAAGCTCGCATAATCAGCTTTTTTGTTATCTACCTGCTGGACTTAGGCCTACCCTCGAAGGACAACTGGGCCATATCCACTACGCTGGTTCAGATGCTGGTTTTTGGATTCTCATACATGCTATAGAATTTGTTCTCCGGAGTATGCAGGTTTTTTCGCGATGTTTTCAATGTTTGTCTATAAAAGTCCTTACAATAAGCTCCAAAGGGCTCATTGCTATTGGAATTTTAACCCGCGATCTCACGCTTTTCTGAAGGTATAGAAAAGCATGAGGTCGTGGAGGTATTTATGGTATCGTGGACCCATGGAGGTACTACCTAATAGATTAAATCAGCGTAGGTAAGTACTATAGTCATCTTCGTATGGATAAACTGTATCACTTACATTGACCGCTTCTAGTGAAGTAATGATTTATCGACAATCGAATTTAGCCCCAATAAAACTACAATCCGAATGTAATTTGTGAAAACACATTTGTGTAATGTGATTTGGGGTTTTTGTGCTCGCGCGCATTTGTAGGTAGGTATAATGTTTTTATTATTATTTCGTAAGTTGTTTACATGTTTAAATGCCTTTTATACGATTGTTGAGGATTTATTGTCTAGACAAACCTGAAGTAGGTTTTTAGACAATAGAAAAAATATTGTTTGATAGATTTTAAGATTCGATAAATATACTTATAAATAAAAATGAAAAAAATCGCTTCAAACAAAGGGTGAACAGAGTCCTTTAGATTGGGATACACGCTGATAATGCTCCGGGTATTGTAGGTGTCCATAGGCGGCATTGAAATTTTACTATCGGGTGGCATAGGGCCGCTTATTTATTAAAAAAAGTTTGTAGAATGTGCACTTTAATGAATAATAATAATAATCGATGTCGCAGTGATGTGATGTGGCAGTCAGTCGGTCAGGGGCCTTATTTTTGAATCGTACGCAAAGTTGCGCCTGCGAAAGGAGCCGAGTTTTAAACGATATTGAACCTTATTCCAAACAATATAGTTCGAAGGTCGGTTCCTTACGCACGCGCAACGCTTGCGTACGATTCAAAAATAAGGCCCCAGCGCTACGTTCTCCATGCGCAGGAACAAGCAAACAACATAAGTATCTACATACCTGTTTTTACGGCACAGAACACCCCGCGCCAATATCTTGCTCGCATATTTCAAAATATAAAATCACTGAATATACCTAGTTATGAAAAATTACAATTGATGAAATAGTCGAGAATAACTACAAAGGCTACAAACTTGCGCGAGTAAAATGGTGGCTCGCGATGATATTTAGCCTTTAGTTCGTATCTCGAACAAACACGATTTTTCGGAAATGTTAAAAAACTATGTAGGTAGATGTAACATTGTGAAACACCGCTCCAGGATGAGCAATAACTTGACAAAGTAGTTTAATATACTACCGCAGTAGTCCGACAATGACGTTTGGAAAGCATCACAAAAGCTCGTAGCATTTTTCAAGCGTAAATAGATGTTACACAGTTCAACTGCATTGAAACTGTGACGCTGCCGTTTTAATCTAGAACGTTTTCTGTTGAAAAGTTGGATAATCAAATTAGAGAAAAGTTGAATTTATCACTCACCACTTCATTTTCACTACATCACAAACAATTTAAAAATATTAACTTTCTGAAGAGAAAACTAATCAGACTACTTTAGTTTAGTGTAGAGTGCTTTAATCTCAGTTTTATTGTTTTGTATGAAAAATGCTAGATCTGGGCATGTCCTAAAACTGCATTTAAAACCACCGGAGGACGGGCTGCAGCGTCCTTTCGGGGTGGTAAGCATTCTGCGATCCCCAAGCCGCCTGCCAAGCGTGGGGATAATGGCAACTAAGGGGGAGGCCTTCATCCAGCAGTGGACGTCTTCTGGCTGTCGATAATGGACAACACTGCCTGACTTCGCCCTTAATCTTGCTGCTGGCTTATGTACGTAGGTACTGACTTGTTCTTGTAAACCTCTTTATTTTCTAGTTAAAAAGTCAAAGTCAAGCGTTCAGATGGACGCGAAGTCTTAGAGTAGGCCACTATCCACACGACTCTCTCTTTGCTAGTTCTGATCGAGGAACATCCCTTGGTAAAGTTAAGTTAAGCTTAAATGTATGTCTTCTGATGTCTGAAAAAATAACATGTGTAGATCTTCTACTGATATCAGAAAAAAAATACTTGATAGGTATGAAATTTTGAAATGTGCTGAATTCCTGTTTAGCACAAATAAAGTTTTGTGTGATATCATGTTACTGTCAGTGCCTAGTCGGCTTTTGGACTTATGACTTTCGACCTTTTTAACCATATTAACCAAATTCGTAATTCTCGCAATATAATACTGATATGACTTATTACTCAATCACCTTAAGAAATTCGGCACACAATCGAACGCACACGGGTATTAATAACAGCCTCCCCAAACGAAATAGCTTCTAAATGAAATTCCTGATAATTACGTCAATAGGAGCTGGCTATTCATTGTTGTCGTGAATTTTCATCACGTCTTCGCCGTCGGTCGTAGACCTAAGTATTATTAGCAGTAATGAATCTACTCATTACTTGGTACTTTTATCATAAAGACTCGCAAGGTTGGGTTTTCTAAGCACGTAAGTAGGTGCCTACATTCGAATTCTAGCAGAACTCCGTGGTTTTCAATTTTACCACTTTTTTCGATACCTACGCCATGCGGGTTAAACCGCGTTACGATGAAAACGGTGATAATGAAGATGATAATAAAAGGTAGCTATAATGTTATTCCGGTTAATAAACTATCCCAATTCCGAGTTTCATCCAAATCCGTTCAGCCGTTTTGGCGTAAAGAGGTACAAACATACACACAAACACACACATACTTACCGACAGACTTTCGCATTTATATAAGTGTGATGTAAACTTTAATTGATGAGTGGTGACGTTTGTAACATTTTTTAAAGATACACTTTTAAGAACGTTACAAACGTCTTAAAAGATACACTTTTAAGAATGTTACAAACGTCACTCATTGATAGGACGGACGGACACGGTAAAAATTTAAAGGGCTGTATATTTACAGCAAAACAAAACAAAACTAAAAAACTACTACTACCACTACTACACTCCACTACTACTCTACTTCACTCTTCTACTTCTTCTACTATTGTTTTGTCGTATAGTGTTGAGTGTTTACAGAGCGAGAGAGCATGTTAAACGTCAGAAGAGCATTTTGGATGTTTAGACGTCATAAGATATAGTTATTTCGTACTTATATTATGTATTAGTGTAATATTATGTTCAAGGTATCTTGAAATCTAACAACTTCACAATATGTTTTCTGAGTATGGAAAAATACCACGCATACCTAAGAAAACAATAACATAAACAATAGATCTTATTCTGCGTCACCGCGACTCCAATAAAGCATTATCAGCGATTGTATTTCTTGCGGAACGATTGATCGTAAAGTCCTGTAAGCAGGTCTTGAGTACGGAATCGCTGATTGTGTTTTTAAACTTTTTGTTTATGTGGCATGCCATTACGAGAAAAAGTAAATTCAGCTAATTTCAGTTGACTCGTGAGAAAGAACCAGTTTGGTATGATCAATCTATAACATAGCCGCGCTTACTTTTTTTTTAGCTCAGCGTATTAGTAAGCTGATATGAGGCAGTGGGTTGGTCATATCTGCCAGACACAGGGACTGCAGAAGTACTCCATGACTGGGGTAAACTTGTTTGATCACCTCTTCTTCCTTTCCCGGCTTCCTTCAATTTACTGCAGAAAGTTATAAGACGAAACAGAGATGACATTGATTTTTTAGTTTATGAATAAACAAACCTCTGTGTCAGCACAGAAAAACCTTTACCAGGTAGTAAAATTGGGGGGCATGTAGCCCCCTCTGCCTTCCACTTCTGCGGCCGCTGGCTACACAATCGATACCGCGGGGGTGTGTTCTAGATGTGTGTGTTCTAGAGCGGAGACCAAAAATCAATATCAACAAACGTAGCGTAGAACACCGTAAGACTAAGACGATATACAAAGGGCAGCGTTGCGCTTGGGAGGGAGAACTGAAAATTAGACTGAGTGGCATCCCTTAAATAAGTGGGACCGATGTGCAATTGTGCAGCAGAAGTGGACTACGATAGGCTAATTATGATGTTTCAAAAAGCCTAACTCGTCATTTACATTCCTTGTAGTCTTTAGTTTAACAATGCAAGTTTTATTGTATTTTATTAGCGGTTTTATTCTTCACGAGCTATTCATAATCGGAGCTCTTAAGGATCGACAAGTTGACGGCTCAAACTCATCGGTGGGCGCGGCTAAAAAGCATGCTCTCTTCATCAAACAAACAAAATACAAACTGTGGGAAAGGGAGAAAGAAAGATAAATGAGCGCGCAAATTTTTTTTTGTCGACCTTTGGCTGCAGTAATGTGGTTGAATAAACTCAGAGTTAATTTATTCCAACTTAAGTTATTTGAAATGTTTATGGACTAAACTATGCCGCTTGATAAATTATTTTTGAGTTTTCGTATTCCTTATGTTATTTATTTACGTCCAATGTGGCGTTAAAATTCAGCTAAAATACAAGATGTTTCCTGGCTCATAACTTTCATGTTTATTAACTTTTTACTTTCGTAATAATTTACAATCCTAGATAATGAAGAGATTAATCGATATAATACTTAGTCTTGGACCTACAAAATAACATAGTGGCGTAGTAATACTACCGCGTTTCTATGGAGAAGTGACTAACTTGTCTACTCTTAATGCCTTACAAAAACATCTTTTGAAACCACGCAAACTTGTGTTGAAACTATTCCTACTGGTTCTAGGTACGATACAATAACGATACCAATTCCATGGGTCGTCGGGCGATCGGTAATAAGACATGTTTTGGAGCGAAAAGCCACAGTGATTGATGATAGCTAGCAGACATGATACTTTCAATGGCTATTCTTTTATTATTCACCGCATTTTTTTTCGACTATTTTTTTTTTTGCTTTAAGGTATTTAGTAGGTACTATATGAATACACGTAAACGGATGGTGGTCAAGTTTGTCACACCTTGACTCGATTAAATCAGCTTAAGACACAACAAAGTTCGCCTCAATTTTATAGGGATAACTGCAAAGTTGAGACGAGACACGACAGGCAGCGTAAAAAAGTAAATTTTTCCCGGCTTCCCGTTCAAAATTGGAACAATTTTTGGAACACCGCCGATTCTTCCGCCGTGCCGTTCTTAGTTTCAATAAATAGGGGGAACTTTCCATCTAAGTGGGAAAGATCGACTTTTCACGTAAATTGTACTTGTACGGACTACTACTTCATAAGTGAATGACACCGATCCTAATATGGGGGCCCTGGGTACCGCCTGACCTACTGCTTCCCGCACTCTCAAAGTCTACCGTGTGTACTGAATCGTTTGCTCCGGCCTAATGTTTGTAGTGGTAGGACTCTACTGCAGAGTCTGCCTGGGGAAGTACCACACCTTTGCTAGTTATTCAATCGCCAAGAAGTAGTGTGCAAGCATTACTATGTTCCAGTTTGAAGGGCAATGTTACCAGAGCCACTGTGTTACTGTGGGTGACGAGCGCAGTGCAGTGCGGCGCAGGATTGTGTTCGCAAGTTCACAATTCTGGCACTGCTACTGTTAGTGGCAGGTGTGATGCTTACCACCAAGCGAACGTCGTGCTCGTCTCGTCAATTAATCGTATAAAAAAATAAAAAAAATATTTACATTATCAGCTTTGAATTTAACCAGTGGTGTAAAAAAACATAATGGAACCACATTATTGTTTATTCTAGTTTAAAAAAGACTCGGAAAAATTATTTCAACTGCGTAATATAAGCTCAAAATCAAAAGCCAGTAAACTGACTGGCTGGCGAGAAAAAATATATTTCAGGCAAAAAGAGCTTCGATTTACTGGATGATGCTTTTATTGACTTTCGGGTGCATTTTTTATCACACATTTTATTGCAACTGCATAGCAGTACGCTATGGTTGAGTTTTATGGTGTATATACTAACATTGCAACCAGACCCACCGGAGGACGGGCAGCAGCGTCCTTTTGGTTAACGGTGGTGACCATTCTGCGATCCCCAAGTCGCCTGCCAAGCGTGGGGATTATGGCAACACCCCTCTATTGGGAGGCCTTCATCCAGCAGTGGACGTCTTATGGCTGACGACGACGACGACTCACATTGCACAAAAACATGACATACATTTTAAACTTAGAAAAGTATGAAGAAAACTGTAATAACAAGAAAAATTGTATACAACTGCACAAAAAAATAGAATGTAATGTTTTCAGGGTGCATGTATATTTGTATGTATCTCATGTATCCTCATGTGTGTCAGTTTCTTTGTTCCGCCAAAACTTCTTAAATGTCTGAAAAGATTTAGTCTTCTAAATGGTGTATCGGTAGATTCCTTAGATCATCTCTAGGGCTAATAATAAAAAAAAAAGTTTGCCATTGAAAAAAATATTCTTAAATTATTTTACAATTTAGGTAATTTTTTTGGCAGGGTAGTCGTGTTTTTATTTTTTATTTTTTTTAATTAAATTATGATAATATCGTTTTTAATACATGTTTACTTCAAGCTCTGCTATACTTATGCCAGATAATAGGGTAGATGACTGATGTTTATATCGATGAAACCAATAGCTTTGATGAAGAATTTAAGTAAATATATTATGTTTATTGAAAATAATTTAAATCGGTTAATAATGTTCTGATATATGAGCGTTTAAAGTTTTTGTTAGAGACAACTCTGTCCCTTTCCCACAAAATAAAAAATTACAGCACGCCTTACTTGTCAGAATAGAATTTATATGGCGTACTGAGAGTGATGTCACGATTTACTGTTTTGCCTCTCTGTCTAGCATGATATTAAAATGCTTATAAGTTGCTTATTTTTGATCAGATTTTCGTTTTCTTTTCATTAATCAGCTATATTTATGGGCCACATTTTAATAGGACAATCTAAAAACCGGTCATCTAGCCTATTATACCTAGACCACGGCTCCAAACGCGGATCGCAAAATATGATTTCCTTGACAATATTACTTACTATACTTTTTAACAATTCATAGTAGGTACGTATGTAGGTACATTATATTTCTGTAGAGTATTTTCAAAGCACTTGGATTGCAAACCCCATTAAAAATTAAATCTTAGTTATCACAATTAAGAGGGAATCAGATCAGCGATTCTCGATACAAATATACCCCTATAGGAATATAGGAATTTATAATATCATTTTAATTATATTTTAAAAGCTAATTCTGAAGATTTTAAAGGGTTTTATTTTTTTTACAATTTATAGCTGGTTTTTTTTTTACAGATACATGTTTCTCTATAGTAGACCTAGATTTTATTAAACAAAATGATTGCTCTAGAGATATCATACAGAAAATAGGGGAATACATTTTATTAACCGCAGACCGGATTCCCTCTAAAGCTTGACTAATCCGTGCTGCTGCTTAAACAAAATACGCGGAGTTAATGTAAATCCAATAACAATACAACAATATATATATCATATTAAGTCGTAACCACAGAAAAGCGAAGGCCCTACTCTTAGCTTCCAATAGTATTGAACGAAGTTGACCTTTTTTACAAAATAAACGCCATCTGTAGAGTATAAATCGAAATAAAGACGAGCCGGCACAAAATAAAATTAAAACTGCGGCTGGTATGCACTGAATCATAGGGGCAGTGTAGTTGCTTTAATAAACAGTAGAAAAGGTCCGAATTGCATAATCTTGTTAAAGTTTTATTGACGATGTGTAATAGGTACTTTACATACCTGTTATACCTACAATTAGTTTTAATTACATACATCCTATCTATATGTGTGTGTAATGTAATTTAATTTATGGGCCTACTGGTGCCTGAAATAAAAATATTTTATTATTTATTTATTATTTATAATCAGCCTTTTTAATTAAAAGTCCACTGCTGGTCCTACTCTCGAAGGGCGATTAAGCCATATCCACCACGCTGGTTCAGTTAAAGGGTTAGTGGATTCACAATAAGCCATTAAATTTTATCTCCGTACGAAATGTAAGTTTTCCACCGTATTTTCCTTCAAATGCTGTGTTAGTGGTTAGCTAGCTTTCTTGCGGTTTTAGGTTCGATTTCATAGTAAAAAGTGTGCACAATACTGCAAACAATGGTCTCTTTTCGGCTTAATACAACCGGTCTCAGTTATGTCTGCGAGAACTCCATCAATGCATTCTCTTATAAGCCATTTCTTTAGGGCTCTACCACAGCTGTCACCGCCGCGCCTACACACATCGCGTCTCTATCGCCAACAAGTTAGCTCTGCAACGACATTTTGACCATCCTTCGCAAATACCTAATATACAGTATATTCATACATTTCTCTTTTGTTACCTGGCCGGCTGTTCTAATCACGGGATAATGTTCCTGTCCCCGTCACGTTAAATGCTTCAGCTAATATAAGCCAATATTCATCTTTACTGATGAGCCCTTGAAAGGTGGACCGTAATTCTACCACGCTGGCCCGGTGTGGATTGGTGGATTTATACATGACATTGAGTTTCTTCTCCGAACTGCAAGTTTCCGCGCTATGTTTTTCTTCTCCGCCAGTGGTAGATAGGTATATATGACTTTATGTGAATATTTTTTTAAAGAACTCATTAATACGGTTCTGGGAACAAACACACAACCTCATTATTGCGAGGCGAGGCTATGCACCTATGTTTATCTAAAATAGATTGACTTGTGACCTTTGACTTGATAAAAAGTTTACAGTTAGTTAGTTTTTAGTTTCTTTTTTCATTAGGTTTACGCTGGTGATAAAAATCATCAGTCAAAAGCAAGCATACTTTCTATCCATTAAAAAAATCAGTTTCTTGAATAGCCCTTCTAGTTGCTCTACTGTTCGTAGTTCGTAGTGTACAGAAACTGTTCGGACTATCCCCAAAGGATTTGGCAACCGATACACGACTGTGCACTTAGGCTCGGTCCTGACTCTGACCAACCCTGTCCATGGCAATAGCTACGAGGATTTAATTTATTAAAATCACCTTTAACAAACTAGTTTAGTGTCGTTGAAACTTTCTACTGAATATAATTATCATTTCCTGTTGTAACTTTTTGGACAAAAACATATAATATAACATATTATATTTATTTAAATATGCGCTCGCAGCGCTCTGCGGTTTCATCCACGATTCCTGGAATAAAAAGTAGCCTAAGTGCTTTGATAAATTATATGTCTAGATAGACTGATGGATCCTAAAAGCGTCGAAAAAAATAGCGGTTAACTGTTAGCCTCTTATGCACGCACACTATAACAACGACAATAATGCAACGCGAGTGTAAGACATGGCTGTCACGCACCCTAGTATAATAATGTTGGCCTGTCATTTTTCGTTCATAAACAGTACGAGACTCTATCTAGACATATTATTTATCAAAGCCTGTGTTATTCCCAGGTTTAACACCTTCAATACGCTACCTCTATAACAAATTTCATCCAAATTCGTTATTCTGTTTTTGCTAGATTCATATCAAAACATACAAATTACAAACTTTGACATTTATTATATTAGTAGGTATATATTATAAATTAGTATATATCTCTAGAGTATTCTGTGCATACTCTAGAGATATTTTATCCTCAGATGAGAAAGCATGGTATCAATTTAATTTATCTATGATTTTTCTAAAGTATTACATCTCACATCGCTCGAAGAACTGATAACCGTTGAGGAATAAAGGTTTTTGAGTGGAGACTCCAAACCGGAAGGCGCAGCGTAGGTAGCCACTAGGTGGACTGACGACATTGTAAAAGTCGTGGGCTACCGGTGGATGCAAATAGCAGGTTGTCGTACAGTGTGGAGGTCTAAGGGCCTTTGTTCAGCAGTGGGCATCTCCGGGATGTTGATAATGATGATTGCAGCTTACGTTTATCACGGCAAGCTTAAGCAATTTTTTTATATACCATAGCTACGCTAATCTATTAAATACGATAATATAAATAACTAGGTAAATATTGGAGAAAAACACGTAGCGTCTGTGGGCATTGGACGTTTTACCAATTTATTCATGGAAAAATAACAAGTTATCATTTTCTCCGTAAGATTCTATTTCAAGCAACGGCTTCCGACCCAACCTAAGTATTGCGTTCATTACACGCTTTTCTCCAATTCTCGGTAATACCACGTAATACCGTAATGCTATAGAGTGGACTAAAACGTTACGTTATACTCTTGTACTTTGTCATATTAAATCATTTACAAAAGTGTAAATTCTTACAACAGATGTCTGGAAGCTTTTATAAAGACAAGGTACTAAAACATCTAAGTCGACTTTGCAGCTGGGTTTTCGTAATTAGGCATTCCTATCACGTCAATTTCAATTTCAATTTCAAAAATTCTTTATTAATAATGATAAACACAGAAATGTACAATCACCAGTGTTTGTAATATCCTAGTGGTACAGCTAAGGAGATAAGTTTCGTTTTACAAGCTCGCAGGCTTATTTAAAACTTTAGACCGAAGATTGAAGCTATGATGATACATGTAATTCTAACCATTAATATTTTTATTGCTAGGTTTCATGCAGGAACATAAGCTTTAGAACGAGCATTACGTTATTTTAATTTGTAAATAATTTTATTTTAACTTTTTAACTAAATAAAACATGCCATTGGCGGTAGGCGCTAAATTATATTCGGGCGGTTTAAACGGTCAGCCGCTGGCGCACGAAGCAACAGAAACCCGTTGACGTTGTGTGTTGGTCACACGTACAAGCGCGCGCGGACCGCCGCGCGTCGCGCGCGCCACACCGCCCTCATACCGACTGGTAATACGGGCGAGAATGGCGCGCGCGGCAGCGTCTAACGGCCCGCACACGCCTACACCTGCGACGCTGTCTATTCATAGCACTCTAAGAAATAGTGATGCGGTAACTTATAACGATTATAAGTATCGATGTATGGTAGGTTATTTCTGCGTGATACACATGTATTTTTAATCAATTCATTTTGATTGCGAGGGATTTTTTCTAAATAAAATTTTTCTGACAATTTATATACGTACACATCAATTTTGGGGAGGCCAATCTTTAGGTGCAGATCATGTAGGTTAGTTCGAAAAGGAGTACTGAAGGCATACTTTAGAGCTTTATTTTGAATTACCTGGAGTTTTTTATAATTGGTCTGACAAGTGCTACTCCACACAGGGCTAGCATACGTAATGCAAGGTCGGACTAGGGTGCAGTATGTACGTAGCTTAGTGCTGGGGGTTAGGCAGGAACGTTTATTTAGAATGGGACTTAGAGCGTTTAATGCTTTGATGCCTTTAAGGTGAAATTTTAAAGTGTTTTCAGACCAGTTTAGTTTACAATCTAGCGTTACACCCAAATACTTGACTGAACGGCTCCAAGGTATAGGATATCCATCAATTTTAAGATTTTTAGCTGGCAAAGTTCTTTTTCTTGTGAAGAGAATGGCCTCTGTTTTTGAGGCATTGATTTTTAGTTTCCACTTATTGAAATATTCTAATAGTCGGTCAATCGAGAGTTGGAGGCGCCCTATTATGAGGTCAGTATCCGGGGATGATGTAAAGGATGCTGTGTCATCAGCAAAACAGGCTATGTTGGTCCGAGGCTGAACTGGTATGTCATTTAGGTAGTACAAGAAGAGTTTCGGCCCCACGATAGACCCCTGTGGAACACCTGCTGGCACTGGTTTAGCTGAAGATAAGAAGTTTGCGATATATACACAAAAACTCCGACTTGATAGATAGGAACTTATCATTTTGACTAGCCAAGTAGGGAAATTTAAGTTTATTAGCTTGTGTAGAAGAGCTTTATGCCAAACTGTGTCGAACGCTTTTTCAACGTCTAATAGGAACATTCCGGTGGAGTGTTTTTGGTTGAGGTTATGCGACACGGTTTCAGCAACTCTGGCTAATTGATGAACTGTTGAATGGCCTTGCCTAAACCCATACTGTTCATTTATAAGGAGCCTTTCAGATACAAGGACCAAGCGCCTGAGGATAATTTTTTCAAAGAGTTTACCAAGACAGGGCAGGAGACTGATTGGACGGTAAGAGGTCGGGTCTGCAGTATCCTTGCCGGGCTTGTGAATTGCTATAACTTTAGCTGTCTTCCAAGGTAATGGGAAGTAATTCAGCAATAGACAGGCATTGAACATTTTGGTGAGCAAGACAATGGCCTTTTGGGGTAGATTTTTAATTAAAAGGTTTGTAATCTGATCTGGGCCAGGGGCTTTGCGTGGTTTCAAACCAGTTATAATTTTTTTTATCTCTAGCGGTCTAACCAACAAGATACGGTCATCACAAGTGTCAACATCTAGGTTGGATACAGAACACTCAACTGCTGCCATCACATCACTGGACCAATCATGCGTTAGCAACATATTATTTAAGAATGTATTTGCTAGTACGTTACATTGGGTTTGCTGGTCGGTAGTAAGGGAGCCATCTTCCATTTTGAGTGCCGGTATAGCAGTTGCATTGGTGGAGCGTAAACTTTTTACCAGTCGCCACAGGTCATTACCAGGGTTATCAACCTTTTTTAGTTTGTTATTCCACACCTTGTCGTTGTGCAATTGTAAAGCTATACTAATTTGAAGTTTCAGATGGTTGACTTTTTTCATGAATATTTTGCGCAAAACTAAGTCAGTTTCTTTAGCAGCAAACCTACGTAAGCGGTTTTTATCGTCAATCATTCTTTTTATATTTCGAGGCAGTGTAAAAAGGTTCCAGGGCTTTATATTTGTGATTGGTACAGAAGAATCTCTGCTCTCTAAAATTATGCGTTGGAAATCAGCAATCCCAGTGTCTATTTCAATAGAAGATTCATACATTTTAGAGGACAGTGAAATACCATTATTAATGAGATTACGATACTTTGTCCAATTAGCTTTGTTGTAATTAAATTTATGAATCGGGTTACGAATAAACTTGCTGTTTAACTTGACAAAGACGGGAAAATGATTGGAAGACAATGATGGGACCGTGACTATATCACTAGGGGCGCAGAGATTTTTCGCTAAGAGTATGTCAGGTATTGACGGAGCGTAATCAGCACAGTAGTGAACAAGAGTAACGTCTTGAGGCGCATAGATAACGTACTTGCTGTCAATCATGTGCTCGTAGAGAGTTTTGCCGCGTAAATTGCTAGGTCCAGGAGACCACAGAGAATGTTTTGAGTTCAGATCACCCATTGCTAGAACTTTGGTACCAGATGCCATGATGCTATCAACATCACTTGGAAGTATCGGAAGATTAGGGGATTGGTAAACTGAATAAATTGTGACATTATTATTGACTGAAGTCAAGGAGATACCAATAGCTTCAAGGTTCTGTGTTCTTGGAAATGGGACAAATTTATGCTCTAAATCAGAACGAACAATTAATGCTACACCCTGACCAATACTATCACGAAGCTTGTCCCTGCGATAGCAAACATAGCCTGGAATGTTCAAGGTAAGTCTGTTTGTTAACCTAGTTTCACAGAGTGCTATGATGTCAACATTAAGTCTACTCACTGCAAGTTCTGCGAGTTCCTGTTGCTTCTTGTGAACGCCATCCGCGTTCCAGTACAATACGCGTACATCTAATAAATCTACTAAAACATCTAAGTCGACTTTGCAGCTGGGTTTTCGTAATTAGGCATTCCTATCACGTGCGTTCCCTATTACACCAATAGATACATAGAGACACAATACAAAAACAAAACGTTTCTGAATACACCATGGACAACATTGAAATCATAGGTCTCCACAAAGTACCGCCCATAACAAACACTTAGTATGTAAATTGTCGATGGTTATAGCTAATTTGAGTAGCTATTTGCTAGTAACTAAACGTTAGTTGTCACAATAACTGTAATTTAGCAATGTTGGGTTGTTGTGTGCTATTTACATAATTATAAAATAGACTGTATGTTTTGTTATGATATACCTAGGCATTAAATTCCCCTCTCGCAGTGGACGTCTTCTAGCTGATAATGAAGGCATTAGAAAGAATCAATAAGCACCTATCAACTTAAAGTAAATGTTAAATGTTTTGTCAAATTTCTTTTGAATTACTATTTGAGTTTGAAAAAAGAAGACATAACACTTTTTAACAAATATAGGTTTGAAATACTTTTTTTTGAAAGAAAGAAAGAAATAAAGTTTTTATTTTTATGCATGTGACGGATAGAATATACAATGTGTAACAAAAAGGTGGTTCAACTTTAAAATCGCGAAAAAAATATCAGCTGTTCCATACTAAAAGTTCATTGACCTTGAACAAAATGTATGGAACAGCTGTTTTTTTTCGCGATTTTATGGTTGGCCCCATAGTAAAAGTTGTTCATAATGATGAGTACATAGGTCATACTCTGCAGTATTATTGAACCATTTGTTACACATAGTATGAAATTTTAAAATATGATGTAACGTAAAAAAGTAGTCGGATTTTATTATCCATAAATTAAAATAAGTTTAATTCGCTCCTTTGAGCGAAGTATCTTCGAAGTCAGCCGTTTGATCGCTCTTGATTAACAAAGTCACTCGGAAAGTATCCGAATTTACATTTCGATTCAACATGAAGTTTTAACGAACATCCATCGTTACAGTCCGGAATGAAATACAATTTGGTGGGTCCAATTAGAGTTACATAGAATCGGGAGCACATTTCTCGTCTCATTTCAATACTTTCATTGGGAATTAACAATGGCTTGCAAATTAGCAGCGACAAGCCTCCGGTTAGCGAGGGACAGATTTCAGCCTGAAAACGCTGCAAGCCGCTATCTCGCTTGCGCATTTTTTTTTTAAATCTAATATAATAAAAGGCTCTGTCCTGACTGATTGACTGACTGACTGACTGACTGACAGACAACCCACAGCCCTAATCGCTGGTCGTGCAGACTTGAAATTTGGAGGGTGTATTCGTCTCGATGCGTCATCATCAGCCCGGAGACGTCCACTGCTGAACGAAGGCCTCCCCCTTAGACCGCCACACTGTACGACAACCTGCCATTAGCATCCACCGGTTGCCCGCGACTTTTACAATGTCGTCGGTCCATCTAGTGGAAGGCCTTTCTACGCTGCGTCTTCCGGTTCGCGGTCGCCACTCAAGAACCTTTCTTCCCCATCGGTTGTCAGTTCTTCGAGCGATGTGGCCTGCCCATTGCCACTTCAACTTGCAAACCTTGCGAGCTATGTCGGTAACTTTGGTTCTTTGGCGAATATCCTCGTTCCGGATTTTATCTCTATGTCTACTCGTGCCAAAATGTAGACCTGCGTGGTTTGACGAACTTTTCGTCAATTGCCGCAGGTGTAGACAGGCGGTTAAGAAATTTTGGCACGAGTAGGTATAAAAAATAGTCAACACATTGTTTGAAAACAAAATATAGAAAAGCAGATTTCTTACACTAATATTGTTTGTGTTTTTCCATGAGTACCTTTTTACTCAGTCTCTCCCACCTAAAAATGTTATGTGCAAATATATTCGATACCAGTTTTTTTATCCTTTGATGTCGACAAAAGTCTTATATGAGAGATTTTAGATATTCATTCCTCAAATGTGTATATTTGACAGACTTGAACGCTTTTCTTTTAGACAGTAAAAGTATAATACTCGTTAAGGCTTTCTTTGTGAATTATTTCCGTATGCCTGAGTAGAGGCGGAAAGGTCGTTGGAACCAGCGACTGTGATAATGGAATGGACAGGCCCAGCGCTTGCAAATCATTCAAAATTAACAAAACAACACAATCAAGCATACCTAGCTAAAAGTATGCATATTACATTTGCCAGAAAATAGAGACAGCGAATCTAATTACTGCATGACAAAAAGAGAACACATGTACATGTATTCCAAGTCTGTATTATCGTATCATACGGCTCGCATGTCGCAAAGAAAGAGTATGACTGACGCGAGAGGAGAGCCGGCGCTCAACATATAGTCATCAAAATCCGAGCGCTTATTTTCCGTCCATTCATTTTATCATTGTCGCTGGTTGGAACCACAATTTAGTAGGTACCTCTACCTAGTATCAATTCTTAGTTATGCCGTTTTGTTAGTTACTATTGTAAGACTAAGAATCATACTATGCGGTGATTCAAAGAAAAAATGAATGAATATAGTTCTCTAGCTGCTTGTTTGCATTAATTTAATGAGGAACGCAAGTTTATTGAATTTTTAATGATTGATTAATTTTGAATGGTACTACATTGTTTTAAATTATCATGGCTGTTTAATGATTATTTACGGGATATTTGCTGTGATTATTTTATGTTGTGCAGTATGGCGGTCTAAGGGCCTTCATTCAGCAGTGGATGTCTCCAGGCTGATGATGATGATAAATTATTATTAGTCATGTATTGCATGTATTTGCATTACGTTATTAACAGCTATAATGATATTACAATGGAACATCAGTATAGGTTTTCTTCCAAGGATATCCGTAAATGCAACATTGACACAACAAGCCAAAACTTGGATGCAGTCAATGATCACTGATGAGAACTCTGGCGCTTCACTGATATTAATGTCGATTCAAATATCTTTTGTAAATAAAACTCCTAGTGCTAAAATAATAACTTTTCAGTACGACACTGTCTTTTAGTAAAGCAAGTTTGTTGGGGTATTCCCGATTGAGCACCAATTTCTTGAGCAACCATGAAAAGAGAACCTAGCGTATTCCCTAAATAGCACCAATCAAAATGTTGGCTTGGTTTGACTTCTCTACGACTGTTGAGATTGATTGAATATTCTGTGCGTAACTTGAATGTGCATTATGTTATGTTTTCGAGTTCCTATTTTGTTCATAATTTATATATTTTATTAATTTATATATACCTTTAAAATTTATAGAGATCCTCCATTATTAGAAAAGTTTTCTTATCATAAGTACTTAAGTATAATTTTTTAAAGGAAATGGATCTTTTGTCATTTGATTGATAAGTGATGTAAAATTCATACTTCCTGTTGCGTTACTTCCTTCAGTGTCTTTGAGTTTCATGTTATTTTAGGATGGATTCTCTAAAATAGGTCACCGAGAGGCTGAATATTCTAATCTAAAACCGTCTTGGTTATTTCGCGGACATCATTTATTCAGTCAGTTAGATTACCATCCCAAGTTCTAATTTACATTGGACGATAAATCGGTCAGTTTCAAAGGATTGTTAACTGGCTATAGCTTGATGGCTGTGATTTTGGTTAATAACTTAGTGGAACTGATAGGTAAGTATACCTTTTTACTTTAGTACCAAAAATGGCGCAGATACAAAAATAACTTTAAAATAAGTACCCTCTCAAGGTCTTTCCAATTAATGTTGAATCGTTATCTTTTTTACACATTTTAATTTTACTTTATACATATTTATTACATTATGATAAAAAAATATGCAAACTGTACTGAGCTGTATTAATTAAATTATATAATAATAATATGAGTGAATAAGTACCTACACAATTTTCAAAATTAGAAATGTTTTGTGACATTGTGTACTTTTTAAAAGTTTTTTATTATGTTACGTGTAATTTCTTATACCTACTCGCAATGATATTATTGCGTGTAGGTATAATAAATTACAAGAAGTTCGCCATTTTACAATGTATCCAACCAAACTTTTTGAAGGCAGTCTAGAAAGGTTTGGCAAATTTTCCTTTCCATGCAGGTGTGAACAGTTCGTTTAACCACGAAGTGTTCAGTCGAATGTTCAGGCTATACAGGATGTTAGTTTGAACACCGTTATCCTTCTATGATATCATTGTACTCATCATTATGAACAACTTTTACTATGGGGCCAACCCTTAAATCACGAAAACAACTGTCCCATACATTTTGTCCAAGATCGATGAACCTTTTTGTATGGAACAGCTGTTTTCAGCTGTCTTTCTTTTTTTTCGTGATTTTAGGGTTGGCCCCATAGTAAAAGATGTTCATAATGATGAGTACAATGATATCCTAGAAGGATAACGGTGTTCAAACTAACACCCGGTATAGCTTAACTGTTTTTTTTTATTGACTTTAAGATACTGATATAAAGTAATACTTAATATGAGTTAATAAAATTAGGTAATCGTCTTTCTACACATCTAAGCTTTGTTTGTGCAATGTATTGGTATATTTGCGAGACAAGATATGTGAGCTAGCAGTCAAACGCAAACCTTTACAAAATCTTCTTATTATACATATATAATACAGTAATTATGATAATTTTAAATTCATTAGTACTGCCACAGTAAGACTATATACCTATAGTATATACTATAATATACTAGTTATATTTTTAGGAGGCGATATCTATTGAGCTTTCTATATACAAAGCCGCAAGAGGTTATTGTAGTCATCATTATGAACAACTTTTACTACGGGGCCAAACCAGAAATCACGACAAAAGTCTGCAGTTCCAGACATTTTGCCAAGACTCAATGAACTTTTTCCATGAAACATTCGATACATATATTTTTTTCGCGATTTCGGGTCTGGTCCTATAATCTAAGTTGTTCACAGTGATGAGTACGATGACCCCCTTTGGATTAGTACATCCAAGCTAAACGTATATGTATAGCTACATCTCATCATCATCATCATCAGCAGCTGGATCAGCCCACCGGAAGATATAAACCTCTTTTGCCAATCTCCTCTGTTTAGGCTTAGCTATATTTTTACAGGCATTCAAATTATTTAGTTTGTAAAATCTGCAAAAAATATCGGCTGTTATGTCTTAAACTTTAGATAAGTGGAGCAATTAGACGTGTCAATAGATATATCAAAACACAGCAATAGTAGCTTAGGAGATAATGATGGAACATCATTCCCAGTCATAAGACGTCCATTACTGGACGCGGTAGTAGGCAGTACCTCCCTTACTAGGGAGGAGCTGCCATAATCCCCACGCTTGGCAGGTGGCTTGGTATCGCAGAGAGTTACCACCTTTAATCAAGAGAATGCTGCTGCCCGTCCTCCGTTAGTTCTGGATGCAGTTTTAGGACATACCCAGTGTTGAGTTGTCGGTTAATTTACTTTTAGCTGTACAAGTAGAGATGAAGCCTGAAGCCTTTCTAGTGAAGCTAGTCTAGCATGAAAATTGGCGAAAATTATGTAGAACTTAAACTATAGAAAACTGTATGAAAAATGGAACATTCGACGGTCATAAATAGAAACAGCTATTTTCCATATATTTTACTATCGTTTACGTACCACGTAATTCACGCTGGGACTCAGTATGATTTAGAATGACGTTTATAATAGAGTCCATCAGTAATAACATTCTTTCGAAATAAGGGCGCGGTCAGATCAGCGAGCTTTTAACAAGTGAATAGTCTGCTAGTAAACTTATAGCGCATGGAGGTCATACTAGCTAAGCTACTAAACAGAAGATATAAATGTAGTAAACCGATTAATGGAATGAGCTAGAACTATAAAGTTAAGCTAAAACACAGAAGACTGAACAAAGCCAACATCATTTTACTTGTTTACTATCTGCTATTTATCAGCTCGGCTTTGAGTATGACTGCCATTGCTAATACTTTACTAGCACCTAGGCTTCACTCTACGAGCGAGTACCTTCTGGCTCAACACTAGTTTTATAAGCTGAGCTAGAATCTCAATAGTTGGCAATATTATGACAACTATTAACTAAGGTATTATAATAATAGTCATTTCGCTATCACCTAGTAAATTAGATGACACTTACTTAATATCTACAAGCAATAGTTTATAGCTCTCAGTCTGACCTCGCCCTAATACTCGTACTGTAAGAACTTGGCCACGATTTTCTCATCCCAAAACGTCACCACGTCGCCACATCATGTCGAGTGGAATATGACAAGAGGTTGACACTTGACACCCTTTTACTGCCGAAGTTGGCGATGAAACCTTTGAGAATGACAAAATGTTTAGAATTATTAATCTAATAAAAGCTTGAACAAATATTAATGGAGTCTGTCACAGAATTTCAAACAATACTAGTGTCAAAGTGTCGATATTAACGTTTAATATGTTCGGGATCTCTAATATTACGATGATTATAGTTTATTCAGAAAGATAACTATCGTGGCCAAAACGTTAACTAAAATTACGTATTCTTATTCCTTCCACCTGGAATTTATTAAACTGTGCTGTTTTTGTCGTGATTGCTATGGGGTTGCTACCCCGTTACCCCGCATTTCAAATTTATATTTTTTTCCATTCTATGGTTGCCTGGTATGGAAGGGATTGCTTTTAGCTATAAGGCCAAATGTGTTACAATAATATTTAAGCTATTTTATCCTTTGCGTGTTTTTTTTTCTTTATGTGAGCAATAAAAAGTTAATCTGTCCACGTATCTATCTACTTAAACAAAAAAGAAATTTAGCGCAGCGCTCTCAAATTCAATGGCAATTCTTTTTCTGCACTACCTGCATTTCTTTCCAACTACACAGCTATCTAACCTATTACCATGATCATGATACGATACGACATGGTTCTAGAAGATTTCTTTTTTTACATAAATATATGCGCTAGTCCAGGCGTATCGCATGCACTCGTCGTACCTATATTAAAACATACATGTTAGTATACAAATCAAATAGACATATATTATTATGTTTTCCTCAACGACAGATCCCACGTCTTTTTTCTATTTACGTAAAAGCTTGTTCCAAGTTAATAAGAATCAAGGATACATTACGTCGCCATACGGGAATTGGCAGCAAAGGTCAGCAGCTTTATTACGCTAGCTGACACTAGCAGTAGCAATAGTATCATCTCATTCACGCGCACGACGCAAGTATAATGGAACAGGCGATTGTCAGTTAGCAAAATCAGGCTGCGGACTTCAGCCGATACAATATCTGGGGCGTGCGGTACCCAAGATTGGTGCTTAATCGTAATTGACACCTACACGAATGGCTATCTGGTATTAGGCATTGAATTTATCCGGAAGATTGGAGGAAAATTGTATTGAGTTAGTGGCTTAGACGTTCCTTGTTTTTGTTACATTTATAGTGTATTAATTTATGGTTCGCGTTTGACCATACCAAGCGTAGACAAGGTCATTTTTGAGGCACAGTGTTGCCCAAGAAGACACATAAAATCTCTTTGTTTTAAGTTATCCATATTATCGCAGTTGGTTGAATATGATTAATGCTGCAAATGGAGAGTTTACAACAAATCTTTGCCGTATGGATGACGTCGACTGCAAAAGGACGAAGTGATTTTACACTAATCTTGCTATCCTGTAGCTAAAAGAAGAAAGCGGATTCAGTTTGTGTATGTCTTGAGCGCACGCGCCAAAGAGCAGTAGATAAAATACAGAATTGTACAAAACATTGTCGCTATTTAATTTAGTTGAGTCCAGGCAAGTTTGCAGATTTATGGCAGTAATACTCCGAGCAAGACCCCACTTGTGCAAATCTGCGGGTTGTTTAGTAAGAGTCAATATTTCTGTCACTGTAATCAGATTTTTCTGCAAAGCAAGATTATTTCACTCTGCCATCTCAGTTCTTGCATACTGGACATCGTCTCTAGCCTCAGGGCCTAACAGATATCTTTAGAACAGTTCTGTCTTCTGCAGGTTGGATGATCATCTATCGAGGACTACTCGAACATGCTGTCCAGCGCAAGAACGATGAGATTTAATTTTAGCTCTAGATGATGCTGGAACGCTTTCAAAATGAAACCCAGACCTTGAATATTGTAACGTTTAATTAAAGTAAGGATCTCTTTAGAACAGTGCTGTCTTCTGCAGGTTGGATGATCATCTATCGAGGACTACTCGAAAGATGCTGTCCTGCGCAAGCACGATGAGATTTAATTTTAGCTCTAGATGACGCTGGAACGCTTTTAAATCGAACCCAGACCTTGAATATTGTAATGTTTAATAAAAGTAAGGATCTCTTTAGAACAGTGCTGTCTTCTGCAGGTTGGATGATCATCTATCGAGGACTACTCGAAAGATGCTGTCCTGCGCAAACACAATGAGATTTAATTTTAGCTCTACATGACGCTGGAACGCTTTCAAAATGGAACCCAGACCTTGAACATTGTAACGTTTAATTAAAGTTAGATCTGGTGTGTAAACGTATTGGTTTGTCCTGGTTTATTCATAAAAAACTCTCGCTGGTCGTTCAGACTTCAAATTTAGAGGATGTATTTGTCTTGATGCGTAAGGGTGTACTAAAAAAAGGATGTTTTGAAATTCAACCCTTAAGGGGGTAAGGGTGTTGTTTTTGAACATTTAGTCTTGACAATTTGTATTTGGATAGTTCATTTAAAAAAAGAAGCTATTTTTAATATTTTTTGATAAAGATGACTTAAGAATGAGAAATGGAGGATGAAATGCATGGAAGGTTTTATGTTTTTGAAGTTATAACGATGAAAACATTGGTATTATGGTATTTGCAATATTTTTTGACGGGGGTGGCTTAAGGGTTAATAGTTGGATGAAACTTTGTATGAAAAGTTCTTTGTATTGAGGTTATAGTGATGTTAGTGGTAGGTATTTTGATTGACTTTTTAAAACAAAAACAGTAATATTTTTGCTAGACTTCATAAGCAGTGAATATGGAGAGAAAAAAAAAGAGTAATTATTACATCGGTATGGAATATAATTGCGAGCGGGGCGAATTTCTTCCGTACGCGGACAAAGTCGCGGGTAACTTTTAGTCTAATACTATAAGAATCACTTTTCTGACTAAATGACTGACTGATTGACTAACTGTCTTGACTGATCGCCGACATTAGTTCCATTTTCAAAAAATTTTTTTTTTTTTATTAACCCTTTATAGGGCAGAAGGCCCTGGCTTGTATTTTAAAAATAAAACACTGGGATATTAAAAGTAGTATTTATTGAAAATTTTTGAGACACTTTTTTTTTTTTTTCCATGAAAAAAAATTATGGTGTCCACATTTTGGACACTGCCCCTTCTCATGACATTACACCATGTTTTGCACAATATGAAATTGTGCAAAACATGGTGTAATGCATAGTGGCACTTTGCATTTGACACACTCTATTTTGCTCTTTTTTCCAAGAGCTTTACTGCTGCAAGCTCTGCACCTTCTATAACTGGGCAGCTCTCCCGGCATATGCGATCCCACATTATTCAGCCTTAGCTCGTCAGGGATACCATAAATAGACTTCTGCCTGCTTGTTGGTCCCTTTGGTCTTTTGGTCGCAAAGTTGGGCAAGACAGATACTCTTCGTTTCCTGGAGCTGTAATTGTTGACCAGGTTACGTGCCAGCTCAGTGCGAAACTGCAATGCACTCATTGGATTATGAACTCTGTCATTTTGGGTATAAAGTATGTGGGCATTCGTGATAGCTGCGTCCACCAAAAAATAGAATATACGCATCCACCACCTTCTACTGCGTCTTGAAGTAGGGTAAGTACCCCTTTTCTGGTCGAATCTGTCCACACCTCCCATCCTTTTTGTGTACTCTAAAATGCCCAAAGGACAAGGAATATCAGATTTCGTCCCATCTTTTTGCGTTCTTTTACAGATTCGCTTTTGTCGAGGGTGATATGCTGTACTTAGTACATATACCAATTTGGTATCCTTCCATACGAAGAATGCAACATTTTTGTTGACTCGCCATTTGTGTTGGCCTTTGTCCAATTTTAGAGCAGCTGGTTTAGGTGTATTTTTCTTTTTCCTATGGCTTCTTATCAATTCAGGCAAATTGGTGCGGTCTTGACGAACAGTGGCTGTTGAGTATATATTTTTTTCAAATAGAAATTGCATAAGCTCACAGGACGCAAAAAAATTGTCAAACGCGACATGAATGTTTTCAGCATTTTGTTCCACCAGATTTTTGCACAGTCCTTTCACCACACTGGCACCTAATCCAACTTCCGTGGTGTCGTCTTTTTTACCTGTGTATATTTCGAATTGGTAAAGATAACCCGTCAAACTGTCACAGCGCGCCCAAACCTTGAAGCCTCGCTTGATGGGCTTTTTTGGCATGTATTGTTTGAGCGTGCTGCGACCCTTAAATTTTATCATGCATTCGTCAATACTTTGTGAGGAAGAGCATGCTGCTCTATTTTGAAAAGCCTCATTCATGCTGTCGATCAAAGGTCTGATTTTGTACAGCTTATCAAACCCTTGTTCATTTCTCTTAGGCATTTTACTATTGTCATTTATATGTAAATTAGACAGAATCTTTTTGAATCGCTTCACTGGCATGACGTCTGCAATCTCTTCTACGCAAAACAGTGGATCAGAAGACCAGTATAGTGCCACATTAGGAAGTACATGAAGTCCCATGAATATCAGAATTCCAAAAAAGGCTTTCAGTTCAGCTACGGTGACAGGTTCCCAATCTTTTTGGCAGTTTTGTGTTGCATATAAATTAGTTTGGTCAACAATGCTAGCTAAGACTTCATCCGTGAAAAAAGCTGTAAAATATACAGCAGGACTACTTCTGTTCGGGATAAACTGTTTCGGTTTCAATACTCTATCATCGAATTTATCAATTGGCGGATTGTGGGGAAACTGCACTTTTTTCCAATGTTCGTCATCACTGTCAGAGCTATCGTCAGATGATTCTGTACCTGCATCAGCAGGAGGTGTAATATTTCGTGGTATTGAAGCAGGAGACAATCTAGAAGTTCCAGGAGAAGGATGTGGCTGCGTGGAGCTAGTATGTGAAACAAATGTACCTGCAGAAGATGACTCTATCCTCAGGTTTGAAACTGTTGCAGGTCTAAGAGGCAAGCTTGGTTCCAAAATTTGTTGAAGTTCAGCATCACTTGGCGGTATGAAAATAGTTTCGGTGTCGTTCTCGTCACTTTCGTTACCATCTTCAGAGTATTCACCATCCGACAATGCGAACAGGTTTTCGAGAACATCTTGGAGTTTATCTAATGGAATCGTCTGAAATATGAACAGTTACATACTTAGTTACATAGAAACCAAAAATTATAAATGTGATTCTAAGGCATGAAAATTACCATGACCTACGCAGGCAGTGTCCAAAATATGGACGTCATAATTTTTCGTTTCTGACAAGAAATGTGAACCACAATCTCAAAAATCAGAGCTTTTACCCCATATTTACAACATTTGGAACAATACATAAAAGAAAACTTACCTTTCTGTTCATTGCTTTTGAAGATTTTCTTAGATTTCTTTACCACCATCAAAAATCATCAATTTTTGACATATGATCGATCACCTGATAAAAGTCGGCCATGCTTGTTTTTTTTTTTTTTACGTTTCGTTATCAGGATCTAATTGCTCAACCAGAGTGCCAAAAGTGACATTTGTTTGACGTTTAGTTTAGCCGCGAAAATTTAAAATGTATGGTGTCCAATATATGGACAGAGCCCCATAAAGGGTAAACAGAGTTAAGTCGAGTCTTTATTTATTACGATTATTATTCTACCTTGGAGGAGCTCTCTCTCTCTATATAATCAAAGTATTCTACTTATGAATACTTATGAATACTTTTTAGTTTTTGAAGGCTCGTTGGTAACAGACTAATTTAAAAAAAAAATGAACTTTATCCGCTAGAGCTTAATATGCTATTTTAGCCCCGCTCTAGCACGCTACAACGACGGACTTTTTGAGCAAGGGGAGTGAAAAATTATTATACTCACGGGATAACAAAGGTGATACACATGTATACGTAGCTCTTAATATAAATAAATTGTTCTCTTAGC
Source organism: Erannis defoliaria (assembly GCA_905404285.2). NCBI lineage: Eukaryota > Metazoa > Arthropoda > Insecta > Lepidoptera > Geometridae > Erannis > Erannis defoliaria. The sequence continues at coordinate 9,128,450 of FR990073.1, read as the reverse complement.
AAATGAGTATTATTATGTAAATGCTTGCATTTTTTGTGTTCTTGCTTGTGTTTTTGTAACGTGATCTGGAACGGTGGTCAGGTGATCGCACTTACGATAGCTCTATAATATATTGAATTTAAATCAGTAGAAAACAAAAGAATAACTTAGTATAGGACTCTTTACTTCAGTTCAGTTAGAACACTTTATATTTTTTGAGAGAGAGAGAGAGGAGCAAAATCCTCCAAGTTTTTGTAAAGTAACAATACTGGTAATTTATGATAAAAGGAGTTAATAATTAGATGTACCTACACTTACCATTCTTACTAAATGTTAATAACCTTTATTGTTGTTTATAGTTTATTTGATATCTTTAGATATTAATAATTGGCTCTCGAGAAATCATCTGTTGATATTTTTATAATAGTATGAGATACAAGTGTGCTATGTTGGTCGTTACACTCGAGGCGGTACTATGCGCGCAAGCCGCAGGCGAGTGCGATAAGGGAGCTGAAAGTGTAATGACCATTTTGATCAATGCTCACGCGTTACATACGACATTTTTCATCAAACTAACCAGGAAAAAAAGAGACTCGTATTGTTATTAACTTTTTGATAATAATCAACCCCACAGCGAAAACGTTAACAAAAGTATTTGCGGATAATAGCGCGCGCAGGTGACATTTTGTCTAGCCGCTTAAGAGTAGACAACTTGGTCACTTCTCCATAGAAACGCGGTAGTATTACTACTCCACTATGTAATTTTGTAGGTCCAAGACTAAGTATTATATTGATTAATCTCTTCATTATCTAGGATTGTAAATTATTACGAAAGTAAAAAGTTAATAAACATGAAAGTTATGAGCCAGGAAACATCTTGTATTTTAGCTCAATTTTAACGCCACATTGGACGTAAATAAATAACATAAGGAATACGAAAACTCTAAAATAATTTATCGAGCGGCATAGTTTAGTCCATAAATATTTCAAATAACTTAAGTTGGAATAAATTAACTCAGAGTTTATTCAACCACATTACTGCAGCCAAAGGTCGACAAAAAATAATTTGCGCGCTCATTTATCTTTCTTTCTCCCTTTCCCACAGTTTCTTTGATGAAAAGAGCATGCTTTTTAGCCGCGCCCACCGATGAGTTCGAGCCGTCAACTTGTCGATACTTAAAATCTCTTTGTTGGTATAACAAAAAATATTGTAACAAAAAATAATACTTCGTATATATACATAATACATATAACTTGCAGCGAGGTACAAACTTCAGTTTACCGGGATATAATATAAAAACAAGTGCTGTGCTCTATACGTAATGTAAAAAGCACGCGTGTTAAATATATAGGTATCATGGATTATGAACCTAAAACCGATGTAATAAGATCCAATTTACGAGCAATTGTGGTACTTAATAAATTTTTTAATAAGTAATGAGTACAGTTTGATACAAGATCAAGAAGTATATAAAATATGAAGGGCGAAGGAATTCTAATTTGCTATGGAACCCCTTTAATGTAAACGAAATGAACCCTGATGCGATATTTTGTTATTATACTCGTACTCGTAATAATATTTGTGTTTTATTTTTCACAGTCGTACCTTTGTTGCTGCTCTTGTCAATACGTAAAATATACTCACTTCGACGTTCTGATGTGATATTAACAGGTTTTGCATTTAGTATTTGGTGTTTTTCACATAACTAATCGTGTTTACAGTTAGGTAAGTCTACATCATCTATTCAACAACATCTACTTCAGATACCATAGATCCATTTTACAGTTATATGATTATTTAAGGGTTTTTTTAGTTGTTTATTAGCTCCACGGACTGCCTTTTGTCAACTATTACAATTTATATTAACAAAATTTTACACTTAATAACTTAAAAGCTTAAGAATTTAAGAGATATCCTACAAAAATAATAAGCTCGTTCAAAACATAATGAAGGTAAATATTTAAGGAATTTATGTTGTGAACTAGCTCCCATTATGTCTGTGCAGTTGCATGCACCAGGGTCACGGCCAGAACAACGAAAATAATCAAATAACTGTTTCTAACTGTGTATTATCTAATATAATAATATAACTGTTATGAATAACAATGACAGTTTAAAATAGTGTTTTAACATGGATTTATTTTTATAGGTAGAAGAAAATTAAAGTAATATTAAATTAAATGAAAGAAGACTTAGACATTAATTGTCTTTATGATCAAATAGTGTTTAGTGGAAAAATATTTGTGGTTTAGTTTGCTTCGAGTAAAAATGTTAAGATATAGGTACTTACTTCAGTTTGTGCATAAAACAGCAGCTATCGTAAAGCTATTAGGTAGATACTTGCTTTATCTCTGATTTAAGAACAGAGAGATTATGTGTAATCTAACCAAACAAGTTAATTTCTTATCACTGGAATTAAACTTATTTCTCTTATTTTCTCTTTAAGAAATGAACGTTTGCGTGCAATCAAGGTAAAATTAAATCAGTGAACATGATATATTTTAAAGTTGGCCCCAAACTACGGCAATACTTGACAGTAATAATTGGTAAGTTATTTTTACAATTCAGTTCCTATGCCTCACAGCAGTGCAATTTTATCGAGACTTTATTTTTCTAATTAAATTTCCGGTCCCTCTTTTGTAGAAGGACTCTATTTCTAATGCAAATTAATTTCTTCAACATTGGTTTAATCCTTACATTTATTGATGTCCAGTTGCTATACATACGGCTGTACTCGAAAACATACATTATCTTTTTAGGGTTCCCAGAGAGTGTCCAACGGAACCCTATCGCTAAGCTTCCATAGGCCGTCTGTCTGTCTGTCTGTCTGTCTGTGTGTGTTCCAAGTTATCATGTGACCAACGTAATAGGTAGCGTTACTATGGCGGACTAAATCACAAAATAAAATATGGAAAATAGGAAACGTGACACCCCATACATGAAACGCATTATTAGAGGTCTTTTGTTTCTTTCGTAACGTAAAATTGGCACATAATAGCAAACTAGTGTGAATAAATGGAGAAACTCTTAAAGTATTACAACAGATAATTAAAATCACTAAGTACGAGCACAACTCTCAGTACAGATTCCGAACAGAACACAAGATATTGGCGGTATTACTAGGCCTTAAGGAGGTCATGGTACTAGTGCAAGACAAGTTTACTGTATAGAATTTGCGAAAAAAAACTATTTAATGTGAAACACACTTGACAAAATGTTTGGAAAATGTTGTTTTTCGCGTATTTAGAGTTGACCCCATTTCGGCTTAGAAATACCTTTCCGCATAACCTTGTCCGTAAATCTATTGTGTACGGAAACCACGGTGCACGAGTCCGACTTGCACTTAATCGACTTTCAATTTATTTTGTTAGATCAGAAATCTTAGATTTGTTTCTAATACCAAAATAATATTAAAACCTTAGCGGCAATAAGGTCACAGTATTGATGGACTTAGGTACTCACTTGCTTGCTATAAAAATGTGTTTTCGGCTGACAAGCCAGGAAACACATTTATGATTTCCCACACCTCACCTGATGGGAGGCCAACGGTGTAGTAGAAGATACTAAACATAGCCTCAAATCAAATGGCAACTTGTTTTAAATTATCGCAGTTCTGTTCTTTCGAAGCCTTGGGCTTTCGCAGTAACATGCGTCGCAATAATATAACGTCGACGGTTTGTTTTTGTGATTGAGAACAATCGCGTTATCGTTGTTCGTAATCTGTTTTTCGCAGTAACGGAATACAGTCGATTGATTCTGTTTGATCCTTTTTGATTCGTCTTGAGAAAGACCTATTAATTATAACATTTATTTACAAATACATTATAGGTACTCTGCCAACCCTACCGACTCTACCGACTCCCGCATCGAGACGAATACACCCTCCAAATTTCAAGTCTATACGACCAGCGGTTTGGGCTGTGCGTTGTCTGTCAGTACAGTCAGTCAGTCAGTCAGTCAGTAAGTCAGTCATGACAGAGCCTTTTATTATATTTTTTTTTTTTTAAACAGACGAAAAGAACTACTTATTTAGTTATTTTTTATAATACAAGCTTGTTATTAAAAAAAACTTCTGATTTGTATGATCTTATTTCCCCCCTGCCCATTCTTCTATCGGATGGCCAGGACCTCGAAAAAGCGACACCGTTTCATGGTTGATATACCGAAAACTCGAACGAAACGGTTTGATTCTAATTTCTTTATTTGAACTGATAAACAGTGGAATGTGCTGCCAGAGTGGGTGTTTCCCGATAATTATAATCTGGGTGTCTTCAAGTCGAGATTGAATCGGTTTCTTCTAGGCAATCGTGCTCCATCGGTAGACTGCATCTTTGTTTAACATCAGACGACATGGCCGTTTTTTTTAAATAAAGTAATTTAAACAAACTCTTGTTTTGCAGCTGATTTCACATTTTTACAACTGGGTATGCACATGGCTTGGTTATCACCTCTGTTTATACAACTCAAAGATGCAAACCAGACGGTGCTTCCTGATATGATTACTGATAATCAAGCTGCTTGGCTTATATCGATTTCCAACTTGGTTGGCGTTTCTGGTAAGTACAGAAAACAACGCGCTTTTTAACCGACTTAAAAATATATATAATTAATAAATAATAAATGTAACCTTATCTATATTAATATATTTACCTTTTATCCTTTTTAATTTATACTCTTGAATATAATAATGTCCCATAATAATTTGAAGTCTTTTGTATATTTTTTTAAAGTTACTTGAATTTTATCACACTTATACTAAGTAGTAGGTTAATGCGTTCTGCTCAATAAATTTAATCTATTCTAGCCTTGTTTTTTTTTTAATATAAGTTAATACATTTAGGTAAAAAATAGCTGTTAATTTTTTTATCTTGCCTTTAATTCAATCGAGATCTAATTTACTCATAAATAGCCTTGTGCGTTGCGTTTTTTAGCAGGTAAGGGTAGCCGTTTTATTTTTATTTTAACTGTTCCAGTGTCTGTCTGTCTGTAATCAAACCTTGCAAGTGAATTTTAGACTACTTACTGATGTCCAATTGAGCTGAAATTTGACATACTGTAAGTTCGTTCGGTGACCGTCCAACAATCTGATACCACCGAGCTGATCTGATGCAACACGAACTTTTTTAATTATGATAGGCCGTTCTAAACTCCGTCATGTCATGGCTGATATATCCAGAGTATTTCAGTCTAACTTTTAAGTTCTTTGAGTTTTTGATAATATATTCATGATCATCATCATCAGTCAGAAGACGTCCACTACCTGGACGCAGGCCTTCCCCTTAAATCGCCACCCTCCCCCCTTAATAGGGAGAGATAATACATTAAGGGGGCGACTAATGCCAAAAGTAAGTAAAAGGTGTATTTTTAAACACATAGTTTAATGATAAATAACGTAAATATTCAGATTAAAAAAATACTACAGGTAGGGGAAAAACCTAAAAAAGCCGAGTAACCGAGGAGAATTTTGGAAAATAATATAAATAAAATAACATAAAAACTGTTTTAATTCAAATGCTCTAAATTATCAGCGACAGCACCACATATTTTTTTACGAAATACATAGCCAAACTAATGCTTTAGCACAGCAGCCGTTTATTTTTCTTATTTCATGCCTACATTTTGAATAATTAAATAAAATCCCACCTAAATTGCTCAAAGCCATCATCATCATCAATTGTATCATGCGATTTTCGACTCTAAACTATTGACGACGATGCCTGTAACCAACAAGTTGTAATCAAATATTTTTTCTGCTTTCAGCATTTCTCTACATAGACTTCTTAGCGGATGGTATTGGTAGGAAATACACAATTATTATTGGTTACATACCCAGACTATTTAACTGTCTTATGTTTCTCATTGGTACCGATATTTGGATGTTGCTGCTTGGTAGAGCCATAGGCGGAATCTCTGATGCATTCTGCTGTTCCGTTAGTTCTGCGTATGCTTCTGAAATAGCAAGCGTGAGTAACAGCAACATTATTTATTAGGGAGGTAATAATGTACGACACAGATAATGTACGGCATGATATTGTACGGCATAATAAAGCACAGCATGGTAATTGGTGTACATGTACATCGAATATAATGATGTGCAATATCGTGCCGTACAATATCATGCCGTACATTATCGGCTCGGCTCAATAATGCACACCCTGATTTTGTACAGACTAATATTTGATGTACAAGTACACGAATTCCTTATTTGTATAGCAGTTAGGTTTAAGTTATATTTTTTTTATATCAATTTGAGAAATGTACTCGGTTTATTGGCTGTACAATATAGGGCCGTACTTTATAGACACGAGCCGATAATGGACGGCCAGTATTGTACGACATGGATTGTACAGCATAATACTCGATGTACATGTACACCAATTATCATGCTGTGCATTTTTATGCCGTACATTATCGTGTCGGCAAATATCATGTTGTACATTATAGACACCCAGTTATTACAGCAATACGTTTTATTTTTATTATTAACTAGCTACGTCACGCGGTCTCTGCCTGCAGTGACAATCTCACGTGTGGTTACAAGAAATGGTACTTTACCCGAAATAAAAAGTGACATCGTATATCTATGACTCGATCTGTTAATCCGTTCCAACGCGAAACAAGGACAAGTAAGGTACATTCTAGTACTCGACCATTCACCTAACAGTAAGCTGGCAGCCTTTAAAACTACTACTTTTTATTTTACATACAATTTTTGCAATTTTACCAGAGAAATTATTGGGCATAATGACATTTCACTTCTAATATATCAGGCTGACGAGCACAGTGCAGTGTGCCGCAGGATTGTACTCGCAAGTTCACAATTCCTGCACTGCTACTTTTTTGGGCAGGCGTGACGCTTACCACCAGGCGACCGTCTCGATCGTCTAGTCACTTAATACAATAAAAAAATAAGCCACAAGATTATTATATGCGACAATATCGTCACTTTTAATCACCCCTTATATCTGATGACCTATATCAAACGTTTGGCCGTCCTTATACAGGGTTAGTTCCAATTAGTTAGCGTCCTTTTAAGGGCATATTCTGTACACCAAAACAAACAACTTTTACTATGGGACCAACGTTGAAATCGCGAAATGATGATGACGATGACGAACATGATGCTAACTGATTAGAACTATCCCTGTATATAATATACGTTCACAATGTTGAACTAGGTACCTACTTATGTTTTCATTATTCAGAAAGAAATTCGTGGAGGTCTTGGTACGATCGCTCAAATAATGTCAGCTTTGGGATCCATGCTCATCTTGTCTGTCGGACCGTTTCTGGATTACAAGACGTTGGCTATCATAATCACTTGTATCACAGCAGCGACTTTTATTCCTTTATTTTTTCTTCCGGAAAGCCCTTACTTGCTTTACGCTAAAGGTAATAACAATTAACATTATTATTTAAGCTATGGGAAATAATCTACTTGAGTAGTATTTACAGGATTTCGTAGTAAACTAAAAACTCAATAATAATATGGCCATGTTTATCTGTCTGATTGTACTTCTATCTTACTAAAAGATTCAGATTACATCAAATCCTAGAATATTCAGAGACTATAAGAATTGTAGTCATGGACATACATAGTAGGGACGGGTTGGACGCCATTTTGAAATGTCGCCCATTCGTCGGTGTCAAAGAAAGGCATTGACACCGATGCCGGCACAGACTGCGCGACGCACGAATTACATTTCAAAGTGCAGTAAACAAAAGGTGGCGTTTCTTATGACCAGTAAGTCAACATTTAAAGTTAAACTAAACTTGCTTTTACACAAAAACTTTTATTTTTTGGTAATAGATAGATAGATAAACTCTTTATTGTACACACCAAAAAAAAAAATAACAGTCATGATAATCACAACAGAAAAATGAACTTAGCACTAGTGTAACAATTGGCGGCCTTATCGCTAAAAGCGATCTCTAATAGGTAAGTTGTTTCTAGTTTCGTACAGTTTGCGCTTCTTCTACCGGCGCTGCATGTAGTGACCGCGAAATCCGAGAGATGGCGTTGTCCTTTTGACAAAGAGAAATTAGACTTACGATATCTTAACTCAGGCGTATCTAGACATAGAAATCATTGATAGTAGTGTTGATATTTGGAACTCTCATCTATAGATATCAATATTTTCATGTTTAAAGTAAACCTCAAAATATTAAGGCAAACAGAGCACACCGATCCACAGAATGAAACACACACACACACTCGCAAAGGCACAGTGACTGGAGCACAGAGCTAAAATGCATATTATGTCTGTGGACTGGAGCCGCGTAAACAACACTGCTCACTAAATGATGGCAGTGTATGATGACAATGATAATTATTAAGTATTTATTTCTAACATAACTATGGTAGGGTCCAACCATAAGATTGTTACGATCCGCTCTTGACAAATATTGTCTTTCTTTTATTCTGTAATCAATAAAACAATATTGGAAAAGTTTTTAAATTAAAGAAATAGTAACTACTTTATTTTTTCAGGTCGAATAAAAGAGTCAACATCTGTATTGTCTCTCATAAGAAACAAAGATGCTATAGAAGAAGAACTAACTGAATATTCACTCAATCTCAACATCAATGCAAAAATCAATAAATTCGCTCTACTCAAAGATTGTGTTGTACTAAAGACCATCGGTAAAGTAATTGTTTTAGCGATTGGTTCACAAATGACAGGCTTCAATGCTGTGATGTTTTATTTACAATCGGTGTTTGAATCGACACATACCACTATAAAGCCAGAGATCTCATCAGTGATCATTGGCTGCATCCAAGTTTTGGCTTGTTGTGTCACTATCGCGTTTACGGATAAATTTGGAAGGAAGCCCATACTAACATGTTCTTTGATTGGATTGACAATTGGAATGGTAAAAATCATAATATTTTCTAGTTTCGATTTTACTTATCAACAACTTGATATATATTTCAATTAATAATTATTGTTTTGCTTGTTTTTAGATAGGTTTGGGGACATTCTTTAGACTGAGAGATGAAAATTATGAAATAGTTGGATTCTTGAACTACCTTCCATTGGTGTCATTAATAATTGTAATTTTCTGCTTCAACACAGGTAACCGTATACTGTCGCGGTTTTTACCAACTATAATAAGCTATCAGCTAAGTAGAGGCAGTTGAAAACTTGTTGATTTTATTTTCAGGCGTGGGTGCCACAATCTGGACTCTCTGTGCAGAATTATTCGATGGGCCTTCTCGAGCCATGGGAGTTTCTTTTGCAGTGTTTGTAGGCATTTTTTTCACCTTCCTTACAACTCGATATTTTGGAGCGGTAACCATAGCAATAGGTCCGGCGGCTACTTACTGGATGTTTGCGGCTTGCTGTGTTGTCACATGTATATTTATAATCTTCTGTATACCAGAAACCAAGGGCAAAACATTCTCGGAGATACAAAGAGACATGGGACGCGACAACGCAGCATTTGTAGAAGCCGAAACGGCAACAAGTCCAATGTAACCTTAGAGTGTTAATAAAACAACCTTTTTAATATAAAAACATGCTACGTAATAACGATATTTATATTGCTTTTTTAAATATAACTTATTTAGATTGATCTTGCTTCGTTAATATCTAAAAATAATCTATATGTATAAAAATACATAAAATATTCTTTAATCTATAAGTATAATTTATAAAATATTCTTATAAGTAAAGGCTTAGGACATTTGCCATAGGCAGGTGGCCTAGTGGGTACAATTGTCCCTTATTTCCTTGTATGAACTAGGCCAAAATGTCACTTGCCTTTATTCATTGAAAAGCATTACCATTGAATCCAAATTTTGTAAAACATTAGATAGTTACATCAATTAGGTATCTGAAAGAAAGTAGTTTTAGGTACATCAAAGCCAAGTGAAGAAACTTGTCGCGTCAACTGTAGGTACTGAAATAATCATAATTTACTTATAGACAAAAATACTTGGGCCAAATGTGGAGCTGAAAAGTGGGACATTTTTTTTTAATTAAAAATTATGTCGGGCCGAACACGGCATACAAAGTGGGACTTAAGCGAGACTTTCTCAGGACGAAATTGGCATGTCGTCGTCAGCCATAAAACGTCCACTGCTGGACGAAGGCCTCCCCCTTTATAGATGCCATAATCCCCACGCTTGGCAGGCGGCTTGGGAATCGCAGAATGGTCACCACCGTTAACCAAGAGGACGCTGCTGCCCGTCCTCCGGTGGGTCTGGTTGCAGTTTAAGGACATACCCAGGTCCAGGTAAATTGGCATGAATCATCAATAATTATATTGTCAGTAGGTAGTATATTTTTTATCCTTATAATCGTATACCAAAAATTGCACAGGTCAAGATTACCTACATATTATATCTGGTTCCAACGGCCTGCCTCCGCTCTGTCTCCGGGGATCATCCCAACAAAACCTTAGAATTACTGTCACACTTTTTTTGTTATACTTTTATCAAAGGATTTCGAATACATTTTTATCAAAAGGATGTTTTGCACATCAAATTTTAGGTGGGACAGGCTGTACAAAAAGTAAGTGGTACGTACCTACGTAGGTAGGTATGAGATTGACCTTCAATTCTGTTGTTTTTACGATTTTGTCTCAATTGTACATGTAAATATACGATATTTTTAATCTGATCAAATATCGTGAGTTAAAATGTATACTAAAAAATATGCAAAAATTATTAATGGTAATTTAATAATTTAGGCTTATTTAATAAATAAGCTTTATCGCTAAGTTCCCTACAAATAAAATAAAAATAAGACAATCAAGAAATAAATAAAATAATGACCATTTTATTGTCTATAAAATAATAGTCTCTCCCTGGGGAGAGTATTATTCATCCAAAAGGCTATGTAAATAAATTAAAAACAAATACAAAGAAATTATAAAAATACAATACAATACAACTTTATTTCACACCAGAAATATAGAACAACTTACAACAATCAGCCCGCCTAGCAGGCGAGCCGTCTTAAACGTATATCCACTCTTTTTACCCCTGTAAACCGAGACAGACGTATCCATATTTTAGCTTTATCACGTTCCCGCAAGGGGAAAGACCAAGTAGTCTTTGGCGCTCTGGGTACATTATATGACAAGGGGCGGCCTTATCACCTTAAGGCGGGCTTATAGCAATTTTGAGGTTTTTTTTAATATTGGAAAAATAAAAAAATGACCGATACTGAGCCAAAAAAATATTTTATTAAAATTGATCATATATTTTGGCTTTTTGTTTTATAGAAAACGTGATTTTGGATGTTTGACTCGATATAAAAAAAACAAGGTAGACACTAAATCGGCATTTTGATTAGATTTCATTATTTATTATTACTAAGAAAATACATTATGAATCCACGTAAAATTTAAAGATAATATATAGTATTATTTTTATTTTTTATTTTTAATACAGTATTTCAATGTTATATTTTTCAAAACAAAGAAAAACCTACTAAATTTTGCAATTCAAGCGCTCGCACCTCCTCCTCTCTCTCGCTCGCGCCTGTCGTTAGTTCCTATTGCTTACCCGCCTGGACGTACCTCGCTACAAGCGGGTCTTAAACGACCCCTGAAATCCCTATTTCTAACGAAATAACTATTTGTTTTTCATTGAATTGCTTGATTTAGAATGTTTTCATTTAAAATATAAGTATAATACTTACTATGTATAAAATTTACTCGTATGTCGTTTGCTGTGTAAGTTTGGTGTTATCAATAAATACTTGAATTTGTGTTATATTCCAGTCCCTACATAGTCTTAAGTTCACTCGGAAGAATAATAGGTAAGTATTAACAAATGCAGTAATGTACCTAAAACTGAAACTTTGAATATTGTAGTTTCACTGCACTTTACACTTCACTTTTTACACTTTATCTTTCAGTGATTTTGTTCGCGAGTTCACAATTCTGGCACTGCTACACTGTTGTGGACAGGCGTGATGCTTACCACCAGGCGAATATATCGATTGTCACGTTACTCCACGGCATAAAAAAAAATTACTGCCTTATGAATAGAACTTATTAATAGCTCCATAGTTTTACATAAAATATGGTGTATCTTTCCACGTGTTCTCTGCTACTATTAGCATCAGAGTCCCATGCTGCTATTACTTTTTAGTGACAGCTCTTAATAAGCCTTGGGCTTTTGCGGCGCACGTCATTCTTGGAAACATAACTTTATTTGATATAGTTATTCTAAAGAGAGAGCTAGATAAGTCGTTATTTATAAATTAACTTGAGATTTCCTAACTCTGGTCTCAAACAAAACTTTGAATTAATTACTATTAGCTTCTCAAATATCGTTTATAGTAATAATATCACGATGACGTTATTTTTTGCCGCCTGCCAAGCGTGGGGATTATGGCAACACCCCTCTATGAAGGGGGAGGCCTTCGTCCAGCAGTAGACGTTTTATGGCTGACGACGACGACGATAATTTTTTGATTGATTAAAAACAATATTTATGATACACTTGCATTTACTTTTACTTACCTTACATGATTTTACTTGGTTTCACCCGTTATCGTACAAGAACTCTACCGTGTATATAGTATATAATAACTTTAAATCACATCTATTCAAAAAGAACTTCTTTGTTCTTCGCAAACAGGGCAGAAACGAGCTGCTTTCAGCTGAAAACAGCTCATTCCTGCCCTGTTTTCAATGTGGAATGTGGATATTGTTAGTAAAAGTTCCAATCACCAAAGAGATCAACCACGGACATTGTATGAACAAGTAACAGGGTATAAGCAGGACGCAGCTGCACGCGCGTCGGGCTTTGTTTTTACTCTTTGAAAAAGGTCACCGGATGTGATCGAAACTATATTCGGAGTATCCGATTTAATTAAACGTGAGTATTCCCGTATAAATAAAACAAAAAGTAACAGGATGTTTGAAAAAAGGAAGGCGCGCGAAATGCATTCCGCCTTCGTTCGTAATTGTCTACTCAAATTCGGATTTTACTTTGTTTTATTTTAACTCAGAGGGATTCAAAGAAACACTCTCACCTTAAAAATAGTTGTTTCCTCCCTTGGTAAACAATCTACTATTATACATAGCATTCTATACTTTTGTGAGAAAAATGATCTGCTAGCCTACCTAAAATTAAGGTTTATTCCGAACCTGACCCGAAAACCTAACCCGGTAGTGGGTTAGGTTAGGAAACGCAAAAAGTGATTAATTTTCATTGCGAACATAACCCTCTTTTTAACCTGACCCGAAATGGTGTTCCTAACATAACCCGAATTCAATGTTACTTCGGGTTAGGTTAAGAAGTGGGTTACGTTTGGAAACAGTATAATAAATATGACACATTTACTGAAAAAATTACTGCACTTTCAATCTTTAAAAAAAAATTAAAAAACATTAAAAAAAGTAAAATAAAAATATAACATGAATAATAAGTGCAGTAAGTTTTTGGGTCTCCTTTGTTTCGTGTATAACAAAGTTTCCTATAATTTCAGTTCATATAAAACCAGTTCGCATAATTATTCATTTCACTTAATTTTTATTTACTATAATATTATTTTGCATAATCATTCATTTTATATAAATTCATTTCACGTAATTGTTCACTTTGAATAATATTGTTTGACCGAATTATCATTTCAAAAAAATATACTTTGTCTAATATTTATTTAAATTGATATCTGTTAAATCTAACTAATGAGTAGGTACGTATCAAAATATTTATAAGTTTACAAAATACAGATGGGGAGGGGAAGTGGGTTTTAATAAATAAAAAACAAGCTAAACGTTCTGACGCATGTCGCTTGTCTCGATTCTGTCATTGGAAAAGACTCCGGGTGGGGTCCCGCCAGAAGCTCTAGCGGTCACCCCTGAGTTTTGCTTCGCTACACCCGGCCTTCGTATGGCTCGCTCCTCTCAGGACCTCTGATGAGCTTCTGGCTCCCGCGCTTTTTATTTTTATACACTCTAGGGGTAGGGACCACAAGCCTACCAGGTGGAGTCGGGATGCTCTGATTCGGACCTGTCAGCCATTTCGAACCTAACCAACTCAAGTCGGGTATATGAAATAGGATTTGATTAAACGAAAATCACACCAAACGAATATTATATTAAATGAACATTAACCGTTTGAAATAACATTAGCACAACCGTTCTTATATCAAACAAATGTTATTTGAAACAAAAATTTATAAACTAAAAATATACAGAGCGATAACTATACGAAACGTTGTTAGTTCAAGTGGAATTATATAAAATGTAGTTATATGAAATGGCGGGGACCCAAGTTTTTCAGTAAATGAATCATATTTATTATACTGTTTCCAAAAGGTACCCATTTCTTAACTTAACCCGAAATAACATTGAATTCAGGTTATGTTAGGAACACCATTTCGGGTCAGGTTAAGAAGAGGGTTACGTTCGGAATGAAAATTAATCACTATTTGCTTTTCCTAACCTAACCCACTACCGGGTTAGGTTTTCGGGTCCAAAATTTTCGGGTAAACCAAAATTATATGATATAATTAGTGTGTGTGTAATTTGTGGCATTCTCATTTTAATACTTAAAAAAAAACACTCATATGCTCATGTGATTAAGCCAGTACAATGACAAAATCTATGGTAACTATATTGAGACTATATATTGAGACTGGTCTTTTCGAGACTAAAATTGTATCTTTTTTATTCATATTGCAAGACGGTGCCAATAACTTTTAAACATTCCGCCCGCACATTTTGTAAATGCACAGAAAGTCAGTCGATCGCGAGTAAAAAGTTATGCTACAAAACTGGTATAAAATGGAAATGGCATAGAATAAAACCCACGCGAGCTGTGCACGTGGCGCGCTCGAAAAAGTTGGTCCGAACACAAAACCCCAAGCGCCCTTCTAACAGTTCCCGTTCACTGTAAGTAATTTTTGTACTACTTATGAAACAAAAGTACGCAGGTCACAGTTCTGAACAAAGTTGCAGTGTTACAACTCTAGCAATTAAAATTTGTAGAGACAGAGCTGAAATTATGCATGAAGTGAGAGCACTAGCCGTTGCGTTGCGTCCCCGCTGATTAATATTAATGACTAGCGACACGGTGTTCGGAGGCTGCCGGCTCCTGTTTCTTTTGATTGTAAATTCAGTTTTGTTTATGAACTTACTTGTTGCATGCTGTTAATCTAATCTGCATACACGGAATTGCGAGATAAAGGTTTAATCGATTTTTTTAAGGCATATGTGATGGAAAAAGGAAATGCTTTATCATTGTTTTTGGATCAAAGCGTGCTTATTTCCAAAAATAATGATAGCAGTTAGACAATTACAGTAATATTATAAATGCAAGAGTTTGTCGGCATGTAATATAATGTATGTTGGTTACCTCTTTACTTCAAAATGGCTGAACGAAGATAGCTTAAACTCGAAACTTGAAACTCTGAACGAATATAGCTTATTTCCCAGAATAGCTTAATACCTACTTTTTATCGTCATCACCATCTCACGTGTGAAACCGCGGGGCACAACTAACTACTTAATAATTTGGTACAAGCTAAGTAACCTAAATATACAACGTGTAACATAAAAGTTCAACAATACTGAAGAGTATTGTATGAACTTATCATTACGAACAACTTTTACTATGGGGCCAACACGGAAATTTGCCAAAAAAAAACCAGCTGTTCCATACATTTCGTCCACGGTCAATGAACTTTTTGTATAGAACAGCTGTTTTTTTTCGCGATTTTAGGGTTGGTCCCTTTAATAAAATTTGTTTATAATGATGAGTACATACATACCCTTCAGTATTGTTGAACTTTTTTGTAACACATTGTATATGATAAGCATCTTATATCCATAAGAATCATTGCCCCAAATACAAGTACTCAAACAAAACCAATTTGACCTATTAACAAACACTTATCTCTTTACAAGCACAATCGTCCTTACTATAATAAATATCACGTTTTAATCTGCACACAGAACAAAAGAGAGCTTCGTGCACAATAAAGAAAGCTTAATGTGACATTTCTGTTTTCTCGTCACGTTTTTTCGTCGTTTAAACGTCCCTCCAACAAATGGTTTGGAACATAACTACATCGGCACAGCCGTATACCTAATATGAGAAATAAAAATAGAGATAGGGACATACATATTAACGTTATCTAGTCTGATATGCGTAGAGACTTGTCAGAAGTCACATTTCAGAGTTTTTTTGGAGCGCGATATACATTATTGCCACAAAGTCATAATAGTAATATCCTATTATTACTATTATACTAACCTTAGTATAATAAGGATAAGAATAGTAATTCTTATCTATAGTATAATTATAAATGCGATAGTGTGTATGTTAGTATGTATGATACGGGTTTATTATTTTGTTTGCCTTTCTTTCAGTCTGCATCGGAACTATGTGAGTTTTGGCAGATGTAGATTAAAGGCTATTACGAACTTAGTCTTCTTCGTCAGCCATAAAACGTCCACTGCTGGACGAAAGCCTCCCAGTAGAGGGGTGTTGCCATAATCCCCACGCTTGGCAGGCGGCTTGGAACTTAGTCTTAGGCTGTTTTTTTTAATTCCGGATTAACATGTGGTTCCTGTGGGATACGTGAGTAAAGCAGAAGGTTTCTCCATTCTCTCATTCCATTCTCATTCATCTCCATTCCGAGTTTCATCCTATTCCGTTTAACCGTTTTGGCGTGAACAGGTAACAAACACACACACACACACACATACCGAAAACTATCACATTTATAATATTTGTGTGATTATTATTGTGTGATGCGCGATTAGTACTTACGTGCTTCATTCGATATTATGAATTGGATACACTCGTAATTACTTTATTGCTTTTTTTTAGGCATAAGTCTTTATTAACTAGGGGAAGGGGGGGGGCATGACGGGGTCGCGAGGTAAGACGGGGCCACACACAGATACAAGAAACTAGACGCTTAAGAATAGAGAGCAATAAGCCAATATGAAGCCATACTCGATCAACCATCAGTGCGACAGAAACAGTGAGTTCAGTGCACGCGTTTTTTGTTTACAAACGAAAATCAATTTGAATGTCTCGTCGATAAAAATTTACGCAGTTAAAAACGTCTTTACTATAAGGTAATTATGACTACCCAATTTATGTCTTTTCTCGTATATGGTTGCTAGTGTTGTTTACTTTGTTGTGGTATAGTTGGAAAAAAGTTCAGTTAATATATATATTTATGAGAATTTTTTTTTTCTAAGTCTGGCTTTGGGGCAAGATGGGGTATTGGGTATGGGGTAAGATGGGGTATAGGGGCAACATGGGGAAGTGGTAGTATCTATGTTTAAAAATAGGTACGTGCCTAACATGGTTTTACTTTTCAGGTAAAACAATGGTACGTACATACAAGAAAAAAACTAAAAGAGGGCTTTGACTTTGGAGTTTGTTGAAACAGCTATAGATAAAGTATTAAGTAAAGAAATGGGCTACAGAAAAGCCGCTTCTGAATACTTAGTGCCTCAGACTACTTTGGAGCGATATGTTAAGAAAATGAAAGAAGGTGGTGAAGTTACAATCGGTGTACCTTTGGGCCCTAAATAACCTAAATTTACAACAAAAGAAGAAGACGAAATGGTGGCATATCTAAAACATAGGGAAGAACATCTGTTTGGACTGACAACTCTCGATCTGAGATTTCTAGCATATCACTCACAATGCTTGTGTTGGTGTGGATGATGAAAAACCGAAGAAATTCCCATTTGTAATTATTGTGATAATAATTAGCTTACCCCATCTTGCCCCATTTTCATTACCCCATCTTACCCTATGGTACGGGGCAAGATGGTTTTTCGAAAGTTCCTATTAAATCATTTATTAAAAATAATGCGATAAGTTAATCTCCCAAAGACTATGCCAAATTGTAGTTAGATTAATAAGACATTGTGCCATAAATAAATAAGAATTATAAACGTAATGATTATACTGTATTTTTGGTATTTTCCTTAGATACCCCATCATGCCCCCCCTTCCCCTACACCAAACTACAAAGACTACTTAGCCTACTACACAACAAAAAACAAAAGGATTATTTTTGCTTCTTCTTTTAGTATTAGATACTAAGACATACCTAAGATACTAACATATTATGAGTGATAATGAATATGAAGGTTTTTGTAAAATTTGATTCGTAAATTTAATTACTTTTACTCTAGTTCAAATTAATTTAGCATTCTTCTCATAAATAAATAACGATTTATTGATATAACTTTAAGATTCTGTAAAAGTTATCAGACTTGTTAAATAAATTATTACTTAATTTTATAAGAAACTAACTAATAACTTAGTTTCTAGAAGTTAACAGAGAAAGCTATTTTACTGATCTTGCCTCCCTAATCTAATCCTCTCGAAGGCGCTATTATCCAACTTTTTAACTCAACAAATTAATAAACTTATTGATGAACTAGTTTTGTCTCGAAAATTTGCAGCAAATTAAGAAACCGATAAAAATAAGGGCTTTGGACCGTCTTGTTAGCCTTTGATTATATACCCAGCCAGCTAGATCGTTCAAGTTGTTAGCAGACTTCAAAAAAGGAGAAGGTTCTGTGCTCGATTGTATGGTTTTTTTTAAATGTATTTTCACCGATGTCTCTGTCAATCATACTGGGGACCGTTTTTATTGTTTGATGATTGTTTTTATTCTCTCGAGTTGGTTCCATAATAGTTTGAAGTCAGTTTTTTTTTAAAGTTACTTGTTTTTAGATTCAGATTCAGATATTTATTGCTTCCATAGTGTACACAGATATTGTCAAAAAGAAGTTTCATATGGACCCTGTCCGTCGCAGCAATAGTAGAAGAGAGGACGACTTCATTTAACAATAAGATGCCTATTAAATATTTTAGGAGGTTCGTAATAAATTAATAATAAATTGTGTCAATAATACTAGTAATAATAAATTAATAACGCTTCGTAAATAATAAAACAAATTGAAATGGTAAAAAAATAAAAAAATACATAATCATTAGTTCGTATTATAATCTTTTAAAAATTCGTCAATTGAATAATAAGCCCTACTAGTGAGAAGTCGTTTTAAACCATTTACAAATGTTGTGTCATTTATTTCAGTTTTAATTTCATTTATTTTCATTTTACTGCACTATGTTGCAGAACGTTGGATTTGGAACATGCAGAATTTCATTACATTTGGCATCTTCATAAATGTCCGAAAAGCAGAAAGTTGGAATAGTAATCCTACATTCTCGTCCTGAAGACTTTTTGTTATTTTCTGTCCCCGTACCAGACGACTTTCGAAGGAGCAAGCCACCAAAATTGCAATCACGCAAATTGAAAATTAATGGAGCGCAAAATCCAATTTTGCATTAAAGCTTTCTGGTGTGTAAGTAGGTCTTCAATTTTGCTATTCTGGCACGCTTGATATTAATAAAAGACTGACTGCTGTAAGCAATTTTTGAGACGATATTTCGTTGGGACGTTCGAACTAAATCAGATTATGCGGTTATAGGTAGTAAAGATCGGTGAATTCGGTGATTAAACCAAAGAAGGAGTTGTGATCAATCAGATTTTGCCAAGCCGCCTGCCAAGCGTGGGGATTATGGCAACCCCTCCCTATTAAGGGGGAGGCCTCCGTCCAACAGTGGAGGTTTTCCGGCTGTTGAAGATTGAAGAAGATTGAAACTTTTAATAATACCTAGAAAGTAGGTAAGCACAGAAAATAATTATAAAGTATGTATTCAATTATTCCAAATTATTCTTCTTAGTACACCGATTAAACGGTAATTCAATTTAATAACATTGGTAGATAATGTGTGGCTTACCGCAATTGATATTTCGTTTAGCGTAGATTTTATAATTTTTATTATAGCAGAATAAGTATCGTTTTTTCCTATGACAGCAAAAACAAAACGCGAATAATTATTAAATAAATAAATAAATATCGCAGGACATTTTTTCACACAGCGCCATCTAGCCCCAAACTAAGCAAAGCTTGTAATATGGAAACTAGATAGCTGATAGAATACTTATATACATATTTTTTTGTAAATACATACTTATAATACATACTACACCCAGACACAGAACAAACATTTATGTTCGTCACATAAATGTTTGCCCTTGGTGGGGATCGAACCCACGCCCTACAGCTCTGAAGGCAGACACGCTACCGCTGAGCTATATGGCAGTTGATAATTCAGTCAGCTAAGTATTGTCTCCGTTTGTGTATGTGTGTGTTTGTATATTGCCGCTTCTACGACGAAATTGAGACTATTACCGACTTTATCAAATTAAATGTCGGTTAGTGAAACCGATGGAATGTTTATTCCTAACAAAATTGCAAGTGTAACCTGAGTATGAAAACTAGTTAGGCCAAAATTTCATTTCAATTTTGTATTATCTCAGTAACTTTACCAATTACAGTTTTTAATAACTATTAGACAGGGCTACTGGTGCCTAATCAGTGAGCATCCTTTAAGGGCATATTCTGTACGTCAAAACAAACAACTTTTACAATCGGGCCAACATTGGAATCGCAAAAAACAGCTGTTCCATACATTTTGCCCAAACTCGATGAACTTCTTGTATGGAAGAGCTGATATATTTTTTGCAATTTCTACGTTGACCCCTTAAGTGGTTTGTTTTGATGTACAGAATATGCCCTTAAAGGATGCTAACTGATTACCACTAACCCTGTCATCATCATCATCAGCCCGGAGACGTCCACTGCTGAACTAAGGCCTCCCCGTTAGACCGCCACACTGTACGACAACCTGCCATTTGCATCCACCGGTTGCCCGCGACTTTTACAATGTTGTCGGTCCACCTAGTGGGAGGCCTTCCTACGCTGCGTCTTCCGGTTCGCTGTCGCCACTCAAGAACCTTTCTTCCCCATCGGTTGTCAGTTCTTCGAGCGATGTGGCCTGCCCATTGCCACTTCTACTTGCAAACCTTGCGAGCTATGTCGGTAACTTTGGTTCTTTGGCGAATATCCTCGTTCCGGATTCTATCGCGCAAAGTAACTCCGAGCATAGCTCTCTCCATTGCCCGTTGCGTGACTCCTAAGTTTCTCCAAAAGGGCAGCAGTTAAAGACCACGTTTCAGTTCCATATGTCATCACTGGCAACACACACTGGTCGTATACCCTTGTCTTCAGACACTTCGGGATTTTGGACGAGAAGACTAACCCTGTATGTTTAGTTAAAATTTTCATATGTTGAAACATGTTTGAATGTACGAGTGTCATGTTATTGTGTGACGTGCTATTTTCTGGGCCTTAAAACTTAACTGTCAACACCATTGACTCGTTTTATAGGAAAGGGCACTAGACACAGCCTGCGTCACGTCTTCACGGCAAACTAGTTCGGAAAGCCATACATATGCACGTACCATTTTGATACCCGCTTAAGTAAGTTGAGATCGGCGTGCGACCCGAATAAAATGTCGTTTACCCTCACGGTTATCTCCGACTTGGACTTCAAACGTCCAAATTCGTTTCAGTTCGTTACAAGTGAAATATAGTTAAAGTCGCGGACTAAAACGAAGTCAAACGACACTTACGACGGTGTTTGATCGCTTTTGAAATCCTCTAGCGAACATTGTTCACTGGATTTAGCCCAGCAGTCGCCGCTGGAGTCCTACCAACTTCTGTTTGCAACAATTGTAACGTATGAACTTGTATGCGACTTGAACAACTTCTAGCTTTGCCTTAGTCTCACTGCGTTATTTACAGGATGCGATGGCTAAATCCCTCTTTCATTAGGCAATACTTGTTTTGTTAGAAATAAGTAAATATTTAAATGTGTAATTGCGACGGTGGTTAGCACCTTTGACAGTTATTAAACCGCCGCGTAGTAGTATGCAAGCATTACTAACTGTGTTTCGGTATGAAGAGTAATGTTATACCAGAGAAATTACTGAGCATGAAGATATTTGACGTCTAATACTTATCTAATGTTTCTTATAAGTATCATCTGTTGTTTGTATCATCTCTTTGGTGTGAGCAATAAAAAGTTAATATAGGGTGTTAGTTTGAACACAATTTTTTTTTTTTTTTTTTTTTTTTTTTTTTTTTTTTTTTTTTTTTTTTATGAATGACTATGCTGTTGGCCTCAGGTGGCCTCTACAGCGTCACCGGACTTTAGGCAAGCGCAAACGGCGCTCGGCCTAGGTTTAGGTTAAAGGCGACTAGCTCAAGGGCACCGCAGACGGTACGAACCTCGGCTTGGCCGTCGCCGGGAGTGGGGTCAGACTTGCCCTGGCACCCCAGAAGGGGTATGCCCTGGGGCCCTAGTAGGTTGATCTGGTTGACTACTTGGAGAGAATCTAACAGATCTTCTGACAGATCTGGGGAGTCCTCGACCTCGCCGGCGAGGTGGGTGCGTGTTTGTGTGCCTTTGGTAACCGGCGCCTATACCAAAGACGGAATACTTCTTATTGCTAGGAGTGGTCGGATCAGGCGAGCCCAGCGCCGCCGAGGTGATGACGGCTATGGGGTCGTCCGGGTCGCCCAAGACGTGTCTGGGGCGTCTACGGAAGGGGGATGGGTCTGTCGTATAGTTCGAGGCTTGGACTATGAGTGGATTGGGATGGTGGGGGGTCGCATCGAAATAGCGGCGCGAAGCGTACTTAATGTACTGACGGATGGAGGGGAGTTCGAGATCGCAGTGCAGGTCGGAGTTTCGCATGAACCAGCTAGCACCGACTGCTCTGCGGATGAATCTATTTTGTATGACTTGGAGTTTCTCTAGATCTATGCTGGAGGCATGAGCGAACGCCACGGAGGCGTACGTCATGACGGGGCGAATACAAGTTTTGTAAATTGTAACCTTATTTCTAAGGGACAATTTACTACGCTCGTTGAGAAGGGGAGTGAGCCGGCCTAAGAAGAAGGCTGCTCGGTTGCGAACTATCTGGATATGCTTAGAGAACGTGAGTCGACGATCAAGGGTCACACCGAGATACTTGGTCTCGGTAGCCCATGGGATGGGCTGGCCGTTGAGCGTGATATGCTTAGAAGGAGGTCTTTTGAACGGATGAAAGTACACGGCTGCACTTTTATCGGGGTTAACGGTGATAGCCCACTTCTTGAACCAGTCTCCGAGGAGATTGAGGGCTCGTTGAAGGTGGGCTAGCTGAATGACCTTGTTCCACCCTCTGGTGTAGAGGGCGGTGTCATCGGCAAAGAGAGCAAGCTCCACTTTGGGGGTGCGGGGGATGTCACAGGTGAAAAGCGAGAAGAGAATCGGGGCCACAGCGGAGCCCTGAGGGACTCCGGAGCCGATGTCGTGGGGGGAGGAGCGTTGTCCCTCGACGCGGTATCGAAAGCTTCGAGCCCTGAGAAAGTCTTGTATTATGAGTACAAGACGGTCTGGCAGCCCGAGCTGATACAGCTTGTATATCAGCCCGTTGTGCCAGACTTTATCGAAAGCTTTCGCGACGTCGAGGAACACCGCTACAGTCCCTTGGGGGAACGGCTTGTGGGTGTAACCATGGCCGGGTTTCTTGTTGAAACCTTCTAGGACGTACTCCGTGATGCGGTGTACTTGTTGGACGCAAGAGTGTCTGGCTCTAAAGCCGAACTGTTCATCAGGGAGGAGGTTGTTGTCTTTGACACAGGACCAGATGCGCTTCAGAAGGACGCGCTCGTAGACCTTGCCCAGGGTACTGAGGAGACTAATGGGACGGTAGCTAGAGGGCTCGGAAGCCTTCTTGCCGGGTTTGTGGATGCCGATGACGTCGGCGGATTTCCACGCGTCGGGGAAAATGCAATTGGCGATGGCCGCATTGAAGATGCTAACTAGAAGGTGAACTAGCGTAATGGAGAAGTGCTTGAGCACTTTGTTACTGATGCCGTCCGCACCTGGAGCTTTCCTGGTGTGGAGGCCTTTAATAATCGACTCAACCTCGGAAGCTGTGACAGGCTCGAGTTCATCAAAGGGGGGAAGTGAGGATCTGAATTCGACTTCGCTGTTCACCTTATCGAGGTGAGCAGGGTCGACATGTTCTAAACTGGGGCTGCACTGCGTTTCGAGGCTGTCGGCCAGGCATTCGGCCTTTTCCTCGTCGTCAAACGCGGGGGGGAGGTCAGGTCGGGTGAGAGGGGGCATAGTCGTAACAGAGTCTGATTTCAGGGATCTAGTCAGCTGCCAGAATGCCAGGTGGGATGGCTCGATCCCCGAGAGTAAGTCATCCCACCGTTGATTACGGAGTTCACTCATGCGGTTTTTTACGGCACGTTCGTAATACCGCAGAGTGGCTCTGTTATCCTCGGTGCGAGCTCGATCGAATGCCCTAGTGGCAGCGTGTTTCGCTCTCAGTAGGTCCCTCGCGTCCTCAGGCAGGGCCCAGCGTTGGTCTCCCTCGGCTGGGACCTGCTTTGAGGCCTCACCAACGGTGGTGCGGAGGTGGCTAGTGAGAGCGTCAATGGAGGTAGAGATGTCGTCAGGGGTAACAATGTCGTCAGGGATTCTGTCCAAGTCAGGGGAACTACAAGCTTTCAGGGCATCGCCTAAGTGCTTCCAGTTGACCACGGTCTTAGTCAGAGGAGGTCTGTCAGTCGGATCGGGGCCTAAATGCATGAGGACGGGTCGGTGGTCAGAGTCGAGTTCGTGTAGTACTTCCAATGAGCGTAACTGGAGGGTCACGCCCTTTAGAAGCGCTAAGTCGAGTACGTCAGGTCTGTAGTTCAAGTTCAGGGGAAAGTGGGTCGGAGTACTGGGAGGAACTATGTCAAAGTTGAGGTCGTCAGAGAGGGAGTTCAGAAGGTTTCCCTTCGTATTGGTCGTGTTGCAGCCCCATAAAATGTGCTTGCTGTTGAAGTCGCCAGCCAGAATGACTGCGCTTCCGAGAGAGAGAAGAGCCTCGAGGTCACTCCTGAGGAGAGTCTTATTACCGGAGAGATAGCAGGATACTAGGGTAATGGGTTGATGACCGGTCATCGAAAGGCGGCAACAGGAAGCTTCCATTGCTGAGAGAGAAGGGGTGTCGATGGGAATGCAGTGAAGGGACCTTTTGTAATAGATGAGAGTACCGCCTTTTATGGTGGTAGTCCTATCATTACGAACGAGCGAGTAGTTTGCGATCCTGGGATCCCTCTTGCTAGGTTTTAGAAAGGTCTCGTTCACTAGCATAACATCGGCCTGGTGGGTTGAGAGGAAGTGCCGAATCAAGGGACGCTGGTCCCTTGATTCGGTGGTGATGCCGTTGGCATTAAACCATGCCAACGAAAGGGAGCGGGGTCTAACACGTTTGGGTGTACTATACATGTTGGTTCCTAAGGACGTTGGGGGCGAAGCGCTGTAGTGCACCGAAGAGCCTATAATGCTCATCGAGGATGTCGATGAGATTATGGTTCTCCCGGACCTTCTGGGCTACATGTCGAACCTCGTCGAGGTTAACCGACATCGCAATTTCAGCGAGGAGGAGTAGATCCGCTTTCGGGCTGGAGGAGCCAGGGGCGGATCGTTTGGGGGTGGAGGGCTTGGGCGGAAGGGCAGGGCGGGCCTGGGTCTTGGCATGAGCGGGAGATGGCGCAGGGGCGGGTGGGAGCGGTTGAGTCGCCTGAGGAGTGCTGGGCGGATTTGACCATGCGTTAGTCAGTGGGACAGGGGCGTCAACGCATTTTGACACCTGGCGGGGTTGGGCAGGTTTTGGCTTAGGGCCAGCTGCTTTTGGGCGAGACGGTAAGGGTTTCTTGGCCTTAGGGGCCTTGGGACAGCCGCGATAATTCGCGGTATGGCCCTGAGTGCCACAGAGGACACAACTGGGGAGAGTAGGGTCGTCCTTCTTACGAAGGCACTCGGCGGTGCTATGATCGCCCGCGCACTTCACGCACCTGAAGGGTGCGTAGCAGTAGCGGGCAGAGTGTCCGTATAGCTGGCAACGATGACACTGTCCTGGAATGGACTTTTTGTGAGGGACTTGGAAGTCGAGGCCGGAGAGATGGAGAATCGATTTGGTAGTCCAAATTTTCTTCCCTTCCTGGGTATTCGTAAGAGTGACCAGCACCATGTCATAGGGTTCTTTGGTCCTGCCGTTGTACATCCGGCTGACCGAAAGAACAGGGAGGTCTTGGGTGAGGAGGTCGTTATGGATTGCCAGGAAGGGAATCTCCTTGGGGATGCCCTTTACGACAACTCGGATGTCTTTCTCCTCATCGAGAGCGTATCTGTGGAAGTAAACACCATTATCCTTCTAGGATATCGTTGTACTGACACAAAGCCTTATTTTTTATTGTACGCAAGAGTTGCGCATGCAAAAGGAGCCGACCTTCGAACTATATTGTTTGGAATAAGGTTCGATATCGTTTAAAATTCGGCTCCGCTCGCGTGGGCAACTTTGCGCACGATTCAAAAATAATGCCCCATGTGCTTACGCTGTGTAATGTTGTGTAAACTAATCGTAAAAAACAAATCACCTTTAATTTGTTTTTTTTTTACGTGCGTGTAAATAAGGCGTGACGCCTTTGATTATATACCCAGCCTAGATCCTCCAAGCGTGACGCTTACCACCAGGCGAACGTCTTGCTCGTCACGTCACTTGATTGTTTTTTTAGTATGACTCATTTAGGTTATTACATTGTATCAGTTATTAGTTTTGCTAAATGACCCTGAAAACTAATTATGTTTATCCCCAGGGCCTTACTTGCGTACAAAACAAATTTATTTTTATTTACCTGAATACGAATACTAAAATTGTAGTCTATTTAAAACCAAACGTCGATTTAAATTACTAGTTGAAGTTCGCAAATTCGTGCTTTGAAAGCGGTCCAATCGCTGCGCTGCTACTTGATTATTCCATTAGGCAAACAGATAAATCATTGCTCAAATTATGCAAAATCACCCAACTCTGTTTCAAATCGCTATTAATACCCGTGAGAAAAAGATGAGTCGCGCTATTGACCCCCCAACCTAAGCTCATTGAATTTTCCGATCTTTTTCATGTAACGTTGTTAAGG
The DNA here is from genome assembly GCA_905404285.2 of Erannis defoliaria. Lineage (NCBI taxonomy): Eukaryota > Metazoa > Arthropoda > Insecta > Lepidoptera > Geometridae > Erannis > Erannis defoliaria. The sequence goes on along the minus strand of FR990073.1, from coordinate 9,101,578 downwards.
AACTCATAGATTTGAAAAAAATACCTTTTCAAGTTGAAAAAAATATATTTAAAAAGATGCTCGTTATTTAGTAAATGGGGAGTTAATAACATTGATCTCTTTTGGAAAACCTTGGAGAATAAGGTAAAATCTGGTAAAACAGACGACGAACAGAGACTACAGTCTCTCCTACAAATAGAGTTACATCATTGCACCCACTGGTCACTGTCAGATGACGCAAATAAGTGTCTACCAAAGAGCAAAATATAGAATAATCATCATCATATTAATATCCGACTACACTATATTTATGTTTTAACAAACTTTCGCTTTTGTAATATGAGTGTGTTTTCTATTTATAATATGTAGCGCTCGTGGCGTAGCTTGTCTAGGTGATTCTAAACGATCACCGATGTTAAGCAACGGACGGTCCTGTCAGTCTTCGGATGGGTGACCATTAGTGGCATTTGTTTCTGAGCGCTATCGTGGATCGGATGACATGTTAAATTGTAGGTCCCGGTTGTTTGTTCTAGTTTCTATAACAACAACCGTCAGCCATGTCAGAGGCCTTGGGGCGGCACATTAACTCTGACACTAGGGCTGGCCACTCAGCCTATATATACGAACTTACTTTACTTTAAATATGAGAATAATGTTATACGTGAAAGTATGTAAGTTCTGACTGACTGGCCAGCACTACTGTCAGAAGTAATCTGAAAGCCTGTAACATGGCTAGACGGTTATTAAAACAAAAAACGGCGATGATGATGACAAAAGTAGGCTATTTTGTTATTCCGGCAAATGAGCTATCTACAATCCAAGTTTCACCCAAATCCATTGAGCCGTTTTGGCACGAATAGGGAAGAAACATACACACACATACCGACAAACTTTTGCATTTATATTTTTAGTGTCATCGTCAGCTATAAGACGTCCACTGCTGGACGAAGGTCTCCCAATAGAGGGGGGTTGCCATAATCCCCACGCTTGGCAGGCGGCTTTGGGATCGCAGAATGGTCACCGCCGTTAACCAAGAGGACGCTGCTGCCCGTCCTCCGGTGGGTCTGGTTGCAGTTTCAGGACATACCCAGGTCCATTTTTAGTGTAATAGAAAACAACCGGGACCAACAGTTTAAGTGATATCCGACCTAAACTCTGATCTAACTAGTCGATATGGTCAGCCTTAAGATAGGTATCTGACGAGTGACCATGTCGTGCGTTGCTTAAGAAGGAATCCGGAATATTATAAAAAAATAAAAAAACGTATTCCCCTATTTTCTTCCTGTACTTATAATGCCTGGATAAAGATTTTTTTATAAAGTCTAGATCTACTTTAGACATGTCTCTGTCATTCCCTTTTTTTCAGCAACTATATAGTTGCTAAAAGAAATATAACCCTTTAAATATTTTCATAGTAATCTTTGTTAGGTTATCATAGGTTTTTCTTCATCTACTCCCCCCCCTTAACTGAATCCTGTCCACGCCCTTGGCGCTACTTTATACATTAAACAAATGTATTTATCTACATTATTATATTAATAATTTGCTAAACGGTGTAATGCGACGCCTGAGTGAGTAATTACAATCTGGGTGTCTTCAAGGCGCGCATAAATCATCGCTTCTAGGAAGCGTGCTCTATCGTAGACTGCATCTTCGTTTAACATCAGACGACATGGTAGACAATCGCAAGCCAATAATACATAGAAAAAAAACAAGTACCTACTTTCGGTGTTGCCAAGATAAATTAAACTGCACCCAATTTGCTTTGTCTTACAGTAAAAGTTAAAACAAATCAGTCTTGAGTTATTATTCCACCCCATGACCAAGGTAGGCTAATTAATGCACCACAACAGAGAGCCCGCAATCCCTAGATATCCATAATTAAAATCTAGTTACGAACTGGGGCTGTACAGCTCTCAGAAATGGAATTTAACAATTCACACGACAAGTTCTAACAAGAGACGTGAAAATATAACTTAGTCGTAATATAATAGAGCGTCGTGTTCAGGAGGCATGATATTGTGAATACGAGTTTGTCGCAAACCATTGTTTCACCTTGTCTCTGCAGCTTTACGCGCCAATGTTTCTGTCTACTTGCATTTTTGTACGCGGCTTGTTTCTTGTGTAAGGGCAAACAATACGTTATTTTCTACATTCACAAGGAATTTTGATAACAGTATGCATAGATTACATGGGCTTCGTACTTCTCATTAGTATTTATCAACAGCCAGATCTCCCTTAAAGGGAGGTGTTGCCATAATCCCCACGCTTGGCAGGCCTTCGTCCAGCAGTGGACGTCTTCCGGCTGTTGAAGAACAGCCAGATAACGTCCACTGTTGGACGAAGGCGACCTTAATCCATTTGCCATAATCCCCACTATATAATACTAATACGTTGGACAGCCTGATAGCTCAGTTGGTAGCATGTCTGCCTTCAGAGCTGCAGGGCGTGGGTTCGATCCCCACTCAGGACAAAAATGTTTGTGACGTACATCGATGTTTGTTCTGTGTCTGGGTGTAGTATGTATCATAAGTATGTATTTACGAAAAAAAAATGTATATAAGTATTCTATCAGCTATCTGGTTTCCATAATACAAGCTTTGCTTAGTATGGGGCTAGATGGCGCTGTGTGTAATAAATGTCCCCACAATATTTATTTATTTATATTTATTTATTTAATACTAAGCAATAATTAATACGTTTACGCGAAAGTTATTAAAACTAAGCATTAGTACGAAGCATTCGCTACGAAGCCCCGTGTAAACCTGTCATCAGCCATGTAAATAAAAAGACAATAAAAACTTAGAATATATGTACATGCTAAGTGCTTAATTTAAACAGTACTTGGTTGTTTTTATTTGCTTTAATATCATGATACACAATTTTGTGTACGTGCAGCCAACATGCCTAAAGAAATAAATGAAAATTTAAATTTCAAATAAGTTTTCAGTTGCTTGAACATTTTCTGAAGGTAATCCTTTAGGCAAACTATATTTAAATTACTGTCTCTGCCAAAATATGAAATTCAAATCCGGGGAGATGCATGCACCTCAAGTAAGTCGTTACAAACTCGTTTAGTTACCTACAGTGGCTGCACTGGGGTTCCGTATATTTCACAAGTAGCAGCGTAAAAGGAGATACCTACATGGTAAAAATTTGAAAACTCTACAAACTGCCAATTTTGGTATTTTGTTTTTGCTATGAGAGTTTTTACTTGAGAAGTAACCCTGATCAACCCTGATCAAAATTGTTTATTGACATAAAACATTTTACAACACCTTTAAGCAATCAATTGTAGGCTTTTAAAACATTGTTAATAATTATTACAGATACTAGTAGGCCCTGCACTAGGAGGGACCTGTATCGCAGGGTCCATTACGGATACACTTAACTATATGACAAGTACTTGAGAAGTTTTTCACATACATTAATAATACAATGGCAGATTTCGAATGAATTTTCGAATGGGACCTGGGTATGTCCTAAAACTGCATCCAGTCCATGCATGCGGAGGACGGGCAGCAGCGTCCTCTTAGTTAACGGTGGTAACACTCTGCGATCCCCAAGCCGCCTGCCAAGCGTGGGGATTATGGCAAACCCCTCCCTATTAAGGGGGAGGCTTTCGTCCAGCAGTGGACGTCTTCTGGCTGATGAGTAAGATTTCGAATTGTTGATCAGATTGTAATTAATAAGTTACATATTATAATTTATTTGAATTTCAGAAACAAAAACACACACAAACACACACGCACACACACACACGCACACACACACACACACACACACCCAAGCGCGCAAAGAGATATCTTAATGTTTAGTAAATTCAAATCATGTTTAAGAAAGGAAGGAAATAGATAAAAACAGGATTCCTCCGGACAGGATTTATTTCTATTAAATTGTTTTCTCGGATTCCCGGTCTCCACAATACGGGCTTTGTGCCTAGTGTGGGACCACAGCAATGATGTGAATTTTAAAAAATTGTTAAGAAAATAAATGAATTTGAATTTGAAATTAACAGAAATTTTCATTGAAGTAATTAGGTGCTTAGTACCTACATAATAACTGTAGTTAAGAAGTTCACAACGATGTTAAATTGAAAACCCAACTTGCAAACAACAGTACCAATAACTGTGCATGTTTTAGAATATCATTTGACACTAATGACTGGCACGGGGCTTCGAATGCTTCTTACAAATGCTTACCTTTCTTGCAAATACAATAATTAGTGGTTAGCATTAGTAAGTGACAGTGCAAGTGAATAGAAGCGGATTATATTTACTAAGCGACGAGTGCCATATTAATATTATGTGATAAGAACTAATGAGAAGTACGAAGCCCGTGTAATCCATGTAATACACGCTAAGCAATAAGTTATAATTATATTTGAAGTGATAATATACATAATATTATAAGCTAAGCTTATATACCTTTTGGAACTCGTGGATGGCACCGGCGCTTCACGGAATTAGCTCCATCATTTCGCGTCAAATATTGAATAGTATTTCCCTTGTACGCACGAAACTCTATTTCCATTTTGAAATGTCGGCCCGAAGCTAGGCTCAAGTGTTCTGTCAGAATATCTGAATATTTTAACATCTACGCTGATGCAAAATAAAATGTGAATTTTTATACGCGACTTTCCAATATGAATACAGATGCCCACATACAGTCGATTAATTCTTTCATCGTGTAGGCGTAACGAGGTGTACCTACTTACTCGTGAAAAAGTTGAGAGTATAAGTTTAGTATTAATTTCAGGGTAACACAGCACGGTGGTGCTAAGCCGAAAGGTCATTATACTCGTCATTGTGAGCCACTTTTTTTGAACCTGAAATCGCCAAAAAAGAACAGCTTTTCCATAAATGTTATCCAAATTGAATGTAATTTTCGCTTAATGCTACCGCTCAGTGTAACCTCATACAGTGGCAAATAATAAATTATAACATTTTATAGACAATCGATAGACTGCCCCTAATAACAGTAATTTATATAAGCACAGAAAATAATGTTAGATCATTTGTTTTTATTGATATACTAGCTGACCCGCCCAGCTTCTACGAGTTCGGTTCAAGAACTTGTTCTTCAATTCTCAATCTATAATGTAAATACCAAACCCATCGACACTTTTACTACAAGTTGTAAAGACGACGCGTTTGATCGCGTGCTAAATGTACCGTGTGAATTTGTGGAACGTAAACAATTTTGACTTCGCCAAGGCTCGACCACTTTTATGGTAAGCTATGTACGTGGACCGATTCCAAACCGCAGGGCATTAAAACTGCAGTAGGAAGGTACCGAGAGCTATTCGCTATTCCGATGTGGGCCACTGACTTCGCTAAAGTCGGGTCGTTCTACTCGCCACACGCAAACAACTACTCTCATCATCATCAGCCCGGAGACGTCCACTGCTGAACGAAGGCCTCCCTCTTAGACCGCCACACTGTACGACAACCTGCCATTTGCATCCACCGGTTGCCCGCGACTTTTACAATGTCGTCGGTCCACCTAGTGGGAGGCTTTCCTACGCTGCGTCTTCCGGTTCGCGATCGCCACTCTAGAACCTTTCTTCCCCATCGGTTATCAGTTTTTCGAGCGATGTGGCCTGCCCATTGCCACTTCAACTTGCAAACCCTGCGAGCTATGTCGGTGACTTTGGTTCTTTGGCAAATATCCGCGTTCCGGATTTTATCGCGCAAATTAATTCCGAGCATAGCTCTCTCCATTGCCCGTTGTGCGACTCTGAGCCTCTCCAAAAGGCCAGCAGTTAAAGACCACGTTTCAGTTCCATATGTCATCACTGGCAACACACACTGGTTGAAGACCTTTGTCTTCAGACACTGCGGGATTTTGGACGAGAAGATATTACGCAATTTCCCGAACGAGTTGGATTCAACTCCTCTACAACAACTACTCTAGATCTGTGCAATAGAGTTGCATTCCGATTTCACTATTTATCAGCCACGCGAACCTGGTCGCATCGTGACGTGACGTGATATCTCGATCCTTGTAGAAAATATATTTTAGGTGCTAATATCGAAGCGCATTTTTGAGTGTGCGCGAGCTGATTTATGTGTTGAATGATGCGGAGTCAGTCGGGTCGCGCGACCACACATTGGAATATACGTGCAGAGCAAATAGGCACATTGCGCAGCGCCTAGGGCGAAAGCGGAATCCACATACTAAACAACTTTTGCTTGTTTGTACTTGCCTACAATTTTACAATTATTAAATGCAGCCAGCACTATGAATTTATTAACAGACTCCCGAGGCTACGCAGTGATGGTACTTGTACGCTGCGAGCGTTTCGCAAATCATTGTTTCGTATTAGATTTTAGAGAGAGTCTGCAGAAATAAAAAATTCTGTTTGCTGAATTTAAATGATTTTGTGAATATTAAAAAAAGCGCAATAGCTTTAATCATCATCACAGCTAGCCTTAATATACGAATAATACTGCATTTAATCTATATACAAAATACGCAAAAAGCGCTTCGTTTCCACGTTTTTTATTCGCAAATCAATAATATGGAACTCTCTGCCGAAGTCTGTGTTGCCCAAAACCCATACAATATGTGTCTTCAAATCCATAGTAAACAGGTTTCTTCTAAGTAAGCGGGTTAGCGTGATCCTTCCTATAGACCGCATCGTTACTTAATCACGCAGGATGTGGTCAAACGCAATCCTGTTTATAATTTTAAAAAAACTTAGGGAGACCAACTGACCTAAACTGACCCGAAACTACACTGAGAACATCCCAGACGTCAGCCTGTACGAGATTAGAATGGCTCTCAGACAGCTTAAGAACAACAAGGCGCCAGGTGAGAACGGAATAACGACAGAACTACTGAGAGCGGGTGGTAAACCAGTACTTTTAGTCCTCCAGAAGTTATTCGATTCCGTCATTCACGAAGGTACTACGCCTGAAGCATAACACAGGAGTGTGGTGGTGCTGTTCTTCAAGAAAGGAGATAACACCTTATTGAAAAACTATAGGCCCACTGACAACCGATGGGGAAGAAAGGTTCTTGAGTGGCGACCGCGAACCGGAAGACGCAGCGCAGGAAGGCCTCCCACTAGGTGGTGGAGGCAAATGGCAGGTTGTCATACAGTGTGGCGGTCTATGGGGGAGGCCTTCGTTCAGCAGTGGACGTCTCCTGGCTGATGATGAAGGGACACCAACACCGCTTAGCCCGATCTGGGTTTTGGGAGTATCCACTGCAAACCTCCTTACCTACAATTGCCACACTATCAATTCTCATAGCTTTTCTGGATCAAACTTTCCAAACAATATGTACAATAGTTCAAAGCACCTATTCAATGTTACTCTCCATTTGAGGCGTTGCATTTTTTTTTTGTCAAAGCTAAAGTTACCTGTTACTGTTTGATATAATAAATAAATAAATAATAAATAAATAAATTGGTGGACATTTTACACACAGCGCCATCTAGCCCCATACTAAGCAAAGCTTGTATTATGGAAACCAGATAGCTGATAGAATACTTATATACATATTTTTTTTTCGTAAATACATACTTATAATACATACTACACCCAGACACAGAACAAACATCTATGTTCGTCACATAAATGTTTGCCCTGGGTGGGGATCGAACCCACGCCCTACAGCTCTGAAGGCAGACATGCTACCAACTGAGCTATAAGGCAGTCAATATAGCTAGAATAGTTATTTATGATACTAGTACGGTAAGTTGGTTTTAACAAACGATTAGACGAATGTAAGCCCTCAACTTCGTCTCGGGCTTACCATAGTCACGAGTTTGTAATAACCAATTCCGCATGTGTGCCATACAACGTTTTACAACACATTTGCGAGAAAACAGATAATTACAGTTATACATAATACAGTTTTATTATAATGTACAGATGAATAGATAATTATTTCATTTTATTAAGTGATAATTTTATGTGACATACGTAATGAAACTTGACTTGTAACTTTGCTGTTATCAATAAACTATTTGTATTTAATATGAGTGTCTTTTCGTGTTGTTTCCAAAACTCCGAAGAAGCTTGTAGTAAAGTTGCAACGACTTTACTATGAATGGACATGACTGTGACTTTGACTGCGATTTTAACTGTGAGTTAGATTCATTCGACTTAAAAATTATCAATAACTTATAAATACTTGACACTGGCAAATGCACAAAGTGCGACACCATAATCCTCCAGGGGCCGTACCATGAGCGCTTACTGCGCGACTGTGAATTTTATAGCCTGGCAATAAGGTTCGCGGTCGCGCAATGTCTGCAGCTGAACCTATTCGGTCCCGCTATAAGCGGTTCACGGTACGGCCCCTGGTAGGAAAGATTGCGCGAATTAACAAATGGCGCTACGTGCGCGTGGTGAATATTAGAACTACATCTTTCGTCTCATTTTCTATTTAAATTTTCTATTCTTATTAAAGTGAGACAAACGTATTGAGCAAAAGCGCTTCCAAGGAAGTTTGATCATTCAGCTTATTTATTCTCGTAATGTGAAACTCCTTAGTGGAATTCTTATAATTTTTTACAGATTTTTTAAAATACTATATTACAACTAGGCCTAGCTAAGAGTAACCTATTTTACCGCACGCCTACTTAGTTGTATGGTGCGTAATGTTCAACTTTCGAACGATGTATACAGGCTTCGTAAATGCATTTTTCGAGCAAATGTGTTGTAAAAATATTGTTATAATTAAGTTTATGGGTGTCATCCTTTACGCTACAAGTTTGAGATAAAATAGCATCATTTCCCTGTAAATTAAGGCCACATTTCAGTCGAATAACAAGAACCGAACCAAACTTTGTGCATTACAAATACAGCAGTAGGCTTCATAACAAATGTAAAGCGACTTTTGGTCCTTGCACGTTTGGTACAGACCAAACGTGCAAGGACCAAAAGCGACGGCAATGCAGAGTTGAAATAAAACAGTGGGAAGTCTCAGGCGGGCTGAATTATGTAGGAATCAAATCCTTTAAGGTCAAGATATAGAATAGATAATTGAAATGAAAGCGATTGATAATATTTTAAGGGCACGAATAGAAAGATATGTGGCTCACACTTTTTTTTCTTGTATTAACGACGCGTTTGCGAAATTGGGCATAAGTATATGCTTTCTTATTTATTATTAGCGTGGGGATTATGGCAATACCCCTCTATAAAGGAGGAGACCTTCGTCCTGCAGTGGACGTTTTATGGCTGACAATGATGATGATATCCTATTATAATGATCATTTTTCGATGAATCTATGAAACTTAGACAAATGTTGTTATTATCTACAGATAGAGCCCACAATTGCTGTATTTTTTATTTATTTTAATGTTTAATTAATAACACTCTATCTAACTACTCACTCAGTCAGTGGGATGATGATGAATCATACAAAATAATTTAAAAATGTCTATGTAGGTAAAAAAAAAATAAGAGTATTTTTTTTAATAAAAGTATCAAAAACGTATGGTTCGACCGCCGCTGTCGCGTCTGCCGTTGCTGTCGCTGTGTGAGTATAGGCCGTGCGCATGTAGTAGTACGACTTTTATACCTACGCTCCTTGCAAGCGCGTCCTTATTAATTATTATTACCTTCAATCAATAAACGAATCATTCATCAACATTCAACAACATTATAGATATTGTATCGAAGATTTATGTGTTAGAATACAAGCCAAAAATAAGGCTGTGTCGTTCTTTAAGAGAAGCCTAAATCCACCAGCTGATTCAACTGGGCTGAAGACAGTGGTTAAAAGATGTACCGTTTTAAAACCTGATTTAAAATATTTAATTTAATCGAAATTATTTCATAGATCACGGTAATTATAACATATTATATATTAAAAAATACGGCTCGCTAGTCATTTCAATAACTCGCAAATAAGTGAAATAAGAATCAAAACCAATTTCAATGGAACGTCGAAAACCAATTATAATAAAGGGGACTTTTTCAATGGAATTTAGCAGTTAAAAAGGTCTATTTTTGCGATTCGAAGTTGGAACACCCTCTCATCCGACCATCATCGTCGCCATTTGGAAACTTTTTTTTATTTTCTGAAATCCTTTTTAACTACACGACTGGCGTTGGTGGTGATTGGAAGCGATTGTCGAAGTTAGTAGCAGCATATTTATGTTTTTTTTCAATCTTCAAATTCATAGAACAGTTTTTAAATGATAATTGTCGTATTAAAGCGGCCGTAACTCACGACTTTAGGGCTTAGATATACTATATATTAGTTTATTCGAGAACCTGGTCGACGAAACGAGTGATCAAAATACTGACATTTATTTGGCCGTTCTAAGCATCAACGCGGCAATGCCGCAAGCAGCGTGCTAGGTACGTTTCCGACATTGTGGTCTTGAGCATTTGGATTGTTTCTCTTTTCATCGGTCCAATCCTTTTAATTTTGTGTAGTTACGTATTAGTAGTTTCTTTCGTTATCAATAAAGGCACTTGCTCAAAAAGAAAAACAACAGAGCATTACAACATCATTATTCAAAAGTTTCTATAATCTTTTTAATTGCGGCTTAAGTTCATAAAATGAACCTTTTATATTGCTGGCACTGTCTCAAAGAAGATACTGGTAAAAGAAAACACAATAAAAGCACCCTTGTCCCTATTACTATAGCGAATGCTAATCGAAGCACATACGAATGTTAATGATAAGAAAAGTGCGTCATAATTAGTTGACTAACCTTCTTCGCCATACGAACGTGAAGGAAACACTTAATTGCAATTCCAGGCTTGGGAATAGATATATCTTCGTTTGCTATTAGATAAGTGAACCTTATACCTTTATGATAAGGCCGTCTTCGATGGACATGAAGTTAAGAGGTTTTGTTTTCCACTAGACCAGAACCGCTATGTAAGAAAAATACACAGTAGTAAGGCTACAAATTCTTGATTATTATCACTTAATTAAGGCAAAGGTAGCTTTTTAAAATATATAAAGGTAGGTTCAGCTTTGGCAGCCAAGAGCCCAGCTCGTTATGCCCCCTTCGTTTACGTCGTTCTGAGGTCGTTTAGAATTTGCGGGACCCACTCAATGGATTTAGTAAATATTTTCATAAACGCTCTCTCTAATGATGCAAATTGTTTTGTTAGTTCTCATCAAGATTGACTTTTTTGCTCTCTTTGTCGTGAAATGATTACAAACCTTATAGTGTATATCAATGGAAAAGCCTTTGAAGATAATCTGCCTACATAACTTTCAATCACTTTTAGGTACTTAAAGCGGTCAGTTCTGACGGTTTTAGTTGACAGTTCTAAACTAATTAAAATATTGCTGTCACTTTTTTACTAGGCATTTAGCTAAGGACAGCAATACTTTAGTTAGTTTATTTCTGTCAACTTAAACCTTCAGAATTGACCTCAATGTCACTTCACTTGTAAAATCTAAAATCGCAAGTTCTACGACTGTGTTCATTAGTTTGGGTACAGAACGCTGCAGAGTTAAAATTGAACACATGGTGCCTGTCGCTCGCTCCGGTGGCTTGATGGATGAAATACCGATTGGAAGGAAAATTTAATGCATTTTCTTGATGGTGAAGACACGTTTTATAAATTACTGGGGATCAGATTAAAATTACTATGTAACTTAACAAAGTAACTTACAAGTTTTTGACATCGAACATGAGATTTTCTTTTGTGTAACTGTGATTGTCTTGTAAGGTGAAAAGGGTGGATTATTAATTTTTTTGTGTTTAAAAAATACATACCTCACCACGATAACGATGGCGGGTTAAAGCAAGGCAAAAATGTCTTGAAACATAGACTCTTTTTCTTTTATGGCAATACTAGGCATACCATCGATAAAAATAATACTATTAGGCCGGGCGCATACGACGAGAAAAACCGTAAGAAAAACCGTCCGGTTTCGCCCGAAGGCGCTCCGTGCATACATTTTGTACTAGGTCCCGCACACCGTAAGAAATTTCTCGAGACGCCCGTCTCGCTCGCACCAGTTAATTCTGCGCAGTGTGTTTCGGTCGGTCCGGCGCCTGTCGGGTGCCGTGCCGAATCTATGTGCGACCACTCTTACTTGTTACAATACTATAATCACGTCATCGTCAGCCCAGAGACGTCCACTGCTAAACGAAGGCCTTAGACCACGATACTGCGTAAAATCAAGATGCGTCCTGTGTATAATCACGTTAGTAGTTGAAATTGTCCCATTACTGTCCTCTGTCGTATTACAGGTTTGCTAGTTTTTAGAACGATTTGCGACAGTGGCGCCTCTGTGCTTAGCAGTAAGCTGGAACATTCATACACATTTCGTCGTCGTCAGCCATAAAACATCACTGCTGGACGAAGGCCTCCCCCTTATAGAGGGGTGTTGCCATAATCCCCACGCTTGGCAGGCGGCTTGGGGATCGCAGAATGCACCACCCTTAGCAAAGGGGACGCTGCTGCCCGTCCTCCGGTGGGTCTGGTTGCAGTTTAAGGACATACCCAGGTCCAGGTCATACACATTTAATGTGGCGTAATGAGTGGATAACCTTATACCTACAGATAGAACACATGACATTATATCCCTCGAGGTTAGAAAAAAAATATTATAAAAAGAATACTTTGAACCTTGCAACCATTTACTCGAATAGCTCGAAAACTATATGCGACTTTTACGGAACGCAATTTTGGATTGTATTAAGAACCATGATGTCTCCCATCTGTTGGTGTAACGTTATCCACACCACATTCTTTATTCGTTTAACCCACTCTGTAGCTATGCCGTCGTCAAGTAATAAAAACGTATGAAATAAGTTAAATAATCAATACCAATATTACGATTCATCAATCGATCTGTAAGGTCGATTCGATCATCAATATTTATATTCCACCGATCGTGTATAAATGAATTCAATTATGATAATGATACATTTGTAATAATACTAGGAGACGTACGAATAAGATAAACCATGTCATACATATAATGGTTCCAAGATATTAATTTAGGACATGAATAACGGCGGGCATAACGTTAATCGCCTGAAATTAATTAAGTGCGAGTATTAATGAGCAGTTGTATTAATATATTTATTGGTGGTCACGAAACTGCGAATCATTTAATAAAGTCAGGCTTTGCAGAGCGGAGTAATAATTAGTTACGAGGTTCAACTAAATGAGAAATTTGGGAGATTGAAAAACTCTCCCACATTATAATTATGAAAAAGGATGCGTAGTAGGCTTGGAAATAGTAGTAGGTTAATACAATTGTAGCGAACAATGTTTGTTTGTTCAAGATGATATTTCTAAAAGCTGACTCTTCCTCATGTTTAGCATTTTGATAAAGTACATTACAAAGACATTACATTTTATCGCATGTAATTAGTGTATATAATTTTGTTATTTTAAGTGTTAATTAATCTCATTCTCTTTTTCCACTACCACCGTTCCTATTTCACATTTTAACTTTTTCTTTTCATCCGAGGGTTGTCTAGAAGATCGCTTTTAGCGATAAGACCGCCTTTTGTGCCTATCTGTAGTATATTATGTTTGTAATGTCCTTTCCATGATGTCAATAAAGTGTTATTGTATTGTAATGTATTGTATTTATACTTCAACCAAGAAAATTAAATTGAAGAAAACTGAAACATTTTGAATAAAAAGGATTCAGTTAATATTGTATTTAAAAGTAAAATGATTAGATATGTATAGAAAGCAAAAGCAAAACTTTCAATGTTGCAGCTGTGCTCGAACCGAGCGGCCTTGCGCGTGACGATGGCAAAAGACCTGACGGTATGACACTTGTGCCTTGGAAGATGGAACGGCCCCCTGTATGGGACGCAACTTGCGTTGATACTTTGGCACCGTCACATCTTCCTGAGACACAGAGTAGGGCTGGTGCGCCGGCAAATTCGGCGGAGCAGCACAAGCGGCGCAAATATGCTAACCTCGGCAGAGGTTACATATTTGAGCCGTTTGGTGTTGAGACATTGGGTCCGTGGGGACCGGGAGCTCGTTATCTTTTCAAAAACATATCCGAGCGCCTGGTCGACGCGACGCGTGATCAAAATGCTGGCGTTTATTTGGCTCAACGCATAAGCATTGCCATTCAGCGTGGCAATGCCGCCAGCATGCTGGGTACGCCGACTGGTAGTGGGTTTGAGTATTTGGATTGTCTCTAGACTTTCATCGGTCTGGATACAATCCTTTTGTTTTTTGTTTAGTAGGCTAAGTAGTCTTTGTAGTTTGTTTTAGTTAATTAAGGCTTATGCGTAATAAAAAAAACTTGGGTAGGTAACTAAAGCACCTACTCACTTTATGATAATGTGTCATCATTACTTACGTAGAAGATAGTGAGATACTCACGACCCACGTAGTATTGAATTCTCTTCGGTCCCCCAACGACCCCAACAACGAAATTTAAGTTTCTAGTACAGCAAACGCAGGTCAACGTGCCAGTTTCTAAAATGTCTTGTAACGTCTTCAAGCTAAATGGCGAATGGTTTGAACCCGTGCAAACGGCTTTCAGGCCCACTGATGTACTTTGCTTATTAATGAAGCGAGGGTCCGTAGACATTCCAGATTTACAGCCGCAACGCTCTCATAAATAAGGACTAATTGAAACGATATTGATATTGCTAGCTGTCGCTAACGAGGTTAACGGTTCTGGATTCCAGTTAATGATGATTTCGGGGTGTTATATTTATTTTATTATGTCTCAGGTATTCACTGGGGTTCTTATAGCTTTTATGGGGAGTCCTGCTACACACAAAAGTGAAATAGCTATCACCCGGAGTGCAAGTTCCAATAGAATCAGTTTGCGTTACCATAGGAACACTAGGTTATACAATAGGTACTAGGCCTTACAAACTTTAAGCCTTAAATTTTAAGCAAGGATACAAAAGACGGATATTCGCTGAAATTTACGTTTTCGTTGTCCAGACCCCCCTATCTATTTTGTATACTATTTTTAGGGTACCATTGTAAAAAGTAGCGTATTATATAGTATACATATACCTACTATATGTATATACGATTCTCTTTACTACGGTAAAGATATAATTGTTTAGAAATATTTAATAGAGTATAAATATATTTGGAAATGTTTAAAAAGTTTGTTGGTTGCTTTAAGGATAGCGCGGATGACAAAAAAAACTCTTCTCATTGAATTGGAAAGGAATTCAAAATCTACTCTAACCTATTTAGGTTAGAGTAGATATTTTAAAATCTGTTATCACGTGCTATTTTTAAGTAGGTACATAATCGAAGTTGGTATAGTTCGTTTACTACCGACTCGATAGATCGTATATTTCACATTTTCTGTCCAATACTCAATGATTAATAAGGTACATGGTACGGTAAGTGCTATTTGAAAGCAGTCAGCGCTACATTGCGGTCATACTATCGGCTACGACTGGTAGCTGTATCCGACCTATAATGTTGAGTCTGATCACAGAATATTTCATGTCACACTCATAACTGGTCACAAGTATAGTTTTTACAGAGTAGCAATCTGTGCGACACAATTTAACCTTTATCTAGGCATAGTTGTCATGTTTTACTTTGTAAGTGGTCTCTTTGATCACATTTACAGACTATTATAACAAAGAAAATTTAAAGTCCCCTGTAGGGAAACTGCCTTTGTTTGAATACTCCGAATTAATAAGTACCTACTACAAAATACAATAGACAAAATGTTCATCTTTATTTAAATCCTATCTCAGATACTTCTGACAATTACCTCTTTTTGTTGATGATAACTATAAATTAGAAGAGCAAGAATCTCTCGTGGTGGTAAGAGACAACACGTGCCCATGTTTATTTCAACGGAAACCACTGAAATAATTGTACAAAGGATTTAGAAATTATGTAAATTAAAAGTTCATTACCACGCTTTCGCATTAATGTTCGTCGCAATATATGATTCTGTCGATCGGTAGCAGGTATTAGCACCATTATTCTTTCGCACTAACGTTCATCGCATTGACATTCTTTCACATAGTAATTCTTCGAAGCGTCGATCTTTCGAAATAGGTACTCTTCATTCCACATTCTTAGTTCGATCCTCCAACTTTTATCTCGAGTCATTTGGGGTTCGAATTAATCTTTACTTAAGTGCATTGACATAAAAATCATTGCCTACGTGTTTGTTTAGGTTTTGAACTTATCTCAATAATTTTCATAAGTAGATGTAAAAAATGGCATTTTAGCTTTTATAATGGCGTTTACAATAGCGCAACGTCAATAAAAAGGCGCGGCACGTCAGACATTAAAATATAAATAAACATAAAACGAAATATTATTTTCGTACTCATTTAAGTTCATTACATAATCTCCGTTCCAGCAACGAAACGAGAGGACAAAACTCTGAATACAATAAACGTGTTAATGGTTCGAAGTCATGGTACGGAATTGCCTACACATTGTAAAGTAAGCTTATAAAATTATAATAATACAGAGAAATCCGCTTTGGCAGGCCAGAGCGGGCGCGGTGCGAACACGTTGGCGCAAACTTCGGTGCGCTGAATTTTTATGAGTGTCGCCCCACGACACACCAGGGACTTGCGGCTTCTGAAACGACTGCTAGTCAAAGAGAAATGGAGATTTCGCAGTTACAAATGTGGAAGCGGTAGGTAGAGGCTGTATTTCTTCGCGGATTACTTTCTCGAAAGCACACTTGTAACGCCGTGCCGGAATTTTTATTACCCCCGGTTCCCCGAGGTACTGTTTCACGACAGAGATACATTCGAATCATTATGTTTTGTAGGACCGTACGCGCTGCGGCAATATGACTTTAAATAAAGTGCCCGACGTACGATCCTTGAACGCTCCTACCGAATTCACAATTGTTCCTTACGCATAACAAATTTTTATCGCATGCTAATGTGACGGAATGTTAACGCTGCCGAGGCTTTACGATTTCACTTGTACATCTTGACGCAGGTATTTTATAAAAAGATGTGGTTAAGAGTTTACGCATGAGCCGATGCTCGTTTTGGTGTAAGCTTTCCAGGTGCTCAAGTTGACACACTGATGTTATCGGTTTATTAATCGGCAAACTAGCACTTTTCCAGGTTTTGCTCTGGAATAAGTATTTATTATGTGTATAAAAGAAGTTGCAAAATGAGTAATGTAAAATGGAAGGTACCAAAATGCTCACCACCGCCTATGGACACCTACAACGCCCGAAGCATTCGTCATTCGAATCTGTGTGTTGCCTAACATAATTATAATACCGCGAGAGGTTGTCCGCGACTTCGTCCGCGAAAGGAAAAAATTCGCCCTGCTCCCAAATATTTTTCAGCCCTACCAAAAAATATTATTGTTTTATTTTAAAACTAGCTGTTCCTGCGGCTTCGCTCGCGTGGACCTAATCGTTTTATGCGCATGACTTTATTTTACTTAAATAACATAGTAACTTTTAAGAGGGTTTAATTCGGCTGATCATTTGTAACGATATCTTCGTCCATAATAATATGTTGTATCTCGCACCATCTTACACTAGGACCTCTCTAAAGATAGATAGGTACTTCATTAAGAGGGAATGCACAATGCAGTCTTATGTTGTATTTTCTAGATAATCAGAACCTGTTCTAGGTCGGGTAGATGGGGTTTGGGTTCCGTGGCGACAAATGGCCCGCGCACGCAACCATGCAAAAGGTATCACGATTTGTACTTAATTCATCATCGAGCCTAATAATAAGCCAAATAGCCTAATTCGCGACCGCTGGACTTCAAATCGTGAGGTCGCAAGTTCTAATCCCGGGCCCGAACTAAATTATCAGAGGGAATGATGAGTGGATTAATGGCTTATTCGCCTTTCGAGTATAGACCTAATACCAGCAATGGACCACTACTTATAAGATTTTTATTCCGCAAAAAAAACTACATACTTTCTCCAATTAAATATATTACAGCAATTCGGAAAACTCTGCCCTCTTTGGGCCCTAATATTAACCGTGAGATCTAATTTGGTAATAACGGGTCACGTGTTTCACTTCCTATGCAGCCATTTATATCATCACTTCTTCTGCCTTTTGATTCAATAGGTAATACGATCATCATCATAGCCCGTAGACATCCACTGGTGAACGAAGGCTTCCCCCTTAGACCGCCACTCTAAACGACAACCTGCCATTTGCATCCACCGGTTGCCGGCGACTACCGTCATCATCATCATCAGCCCTTAGACGTCCATTGGTGAACGAAGGCCTCCCACTTAGACCGCCACTCTGTACGACAACCTGCCATTTGCATCCACCGGTTGCCCGCGACTACCATTATCATCATTATCAGCCCATAGACATCCACTGAAGAACACAGGCCTCTCCGTTAGACCGCCACTCTGTACGACAACCTGCCATTTGCATCCACCGGTTGCCCGCGACTATCATCATCATCAGCCCGTAGACATCTACTGGTGAACGAAGGCCTCCCCCTTAGACCGCCACACTGTACGACACCCTGCCATTTGCATCCACCGGTTGCCCGCGACTTTTACAATGTCGTCGGTCCACCTAGGAGGAGGCCTACCTAGTGTGCTGTAAGGTGTTAAGTAGTTTAGGACACCACAGAACATTTTTAGAAAATCGTATGTCATTCCATTAATTATCCTTACTCCAATCTCTCAAGATAAACAAGAACAAGTATAAGCTGATCCTCAGACCTTAGGGGCTGGGTATGTTCGAGGGTTAGAGTTATAGTGGTCTTTCATATATTTTCATAAAATGCGTCATTACTTCTATATTCCTGGGCCGATTTTGATAAAACATAGCCCATGTGAAGCACCGGACTTCATAGATCACATTTCAAGAAACTACATTTATATTCGTGCCGTAGTTTCCGAGTTTATCCCGGACAGACAGACAGACAGACAAAAATTTTAAAAACTGTATTTTTGGCTTCTGTTGCTCTCATAAAGTCCTAAAAAAAATATTTTTAAATACATCTTCAATGTACAGTAATCGCCTCGTTACAGTTTTATTATAAGTATATAGTCATCACCATTACTGCAAAAATAAAGAACTTGCCATAGAAAGTTTCACCCGCCATTTCATCCCCTAAGACATTCCAGTCATAAAATATTGAACATAACTTAAATACTTACCAATTTTTATCACTATAACTTTAAAAACAAAGAACTTTCCATACAAAGTTTTATCCCTCATGTTACCCTCTTAAGTCATAACTGCATGAAAAAACTCCATATTTCATTTTAAATAAACTATCCAAATACCAATTTTCATCACTATAAGCTCAAAAACCAAGATCTTTCCATACAAAATACCATTCCCATTTTCCTCCCTGTGATCCCTGTCAGAAAAAATTGAGAATTGCATTTTTGCTGCGGGAATTTCGTTTTTGGGTAGTGACTAAAAGTTTAAAAACAAAGGTGTTTCATACCAAATTTTTCTCCCATTTTACCCCCTTAGAGGTTGAATTTCGTTTAATTATTTCTTAGTACAAGACAAATACATCCTCCATATTTAACGATTCTACGACCGGCAGTTTAGGCTGTGCGTTATCTGTCAGTCAGTAACATCGATTCAATCTTATAATATTAAATAAATTGAAACGCACAATTGTGTTGCCAGTTTCAACAGCATGTACCTATTTGGCCGCATTAGGCGCTATCTAGACTAGTTTATTTTGATCGATATCAATCTATTTCAAGAACAATTTGCACAACCGAACCAAACAAAATTTCACTAAGAAAGTAGAAACAAAGAATATTATTTTAGCGTCGCAGGTATTAATTATTATACTCGCCGCTTGGAGGATCTAGCTCTCTCTCACCCGCCGTAATCAATGTTTTTGTGTAAAAATACCTGTAATGGGTTTCATTGTTGGCAGAGTGTAAACTACATTGAGTTTTCACGTCCGTTCACTGCTTTATTCAATTCTGAGTTTACTTTTGTTTGTAATGTTTAATTTGTTTTAACCCAAAATTTAGTTGATACGGTTTTTTTACTTTTGCTATAATAAAATCTGAGTTAATAAGCCCCTTTGATTTGTATATGTGAGCGTTTCCAAATAATTATGAAGTAAAAGCATAATACATTATAATTTCATTCAAAAATCGTAAGAATATGTGGTTCTCTAAAGTAATCATTTATTTCTTTTAAAAATATAAATACTATTAAAGATGTTATAAGTAAAAGTCAAAATAAATCTAGGTTCTTTAAGATCTCTAGGCGGTAGCGGCCTACATTCATACCAATGATGCCTACGAGAAATTACTACAAGTTCTACGCCGTAGCTTGCATCTACACCACAACGAACAAAACAGCTATGTTCAAATGAACTAAAAATATTTAGATATTGACTGAACTCTGTATTAAAAAAAAACTATAGTGACGTTACTTTTATTATGAAAACTGATGTGGTTTTGACACATTTTTGTTTTATTTAGTCAGACGCAGCACACTTATCGGGCTTTGGTTTCACTTCTTTTCCAAATGTATAGTCGGAGCATCCGTCTGATTAATCATAAGAAAAAGTGACTTCTTTGATGATCCAAATAAAACGTACCTATGTTTAAAGGATAGGTGTATCAATAAATACCAAACGCGCTCAAACGCGTATATCGTATCTTATGACTCAAACTTATGTCAAAACAAGAATGCATGGGGCATCACAATGTTCCCCAAAAGCCTGTAACGTCTTTTTGCAACTTCCATCACATCAAATTTTATAACAAGTAGATTCTCCGTAACGTAGTTATATCCAAACGGTACTCGGCTGCTTGTTTTATTAAGGCGTGATGAAAACTTTACATCATCATATTTTCTGGATCGTTCACCTAAATTAAAGGTAATTTATATCCCAGTGTACACAGACGGTGCCTGTTCGAGCTTTATTAAACAAATAAAGTAATGAATTGGTCCGCTCTCATAAACAAACGTGCTGAAATTTGAAACTTTGTTATTTACTGACGCTTAAAAGACACGAAGCGGCAATAAATTAAGGATTCCCATTATATTTTAAACTAAAATTCTGCTTGTTTCATATTTGCTTATCATTTCAACGCATGAAATATGTACTTTGCTTCTCTGTTATTTCAGTACCTCTGGTTATAAATTTAAATAAACCCTTTAATTTTAGCTTGTGTTTCAGAATTCGCATCATGGAAAATGTTCTGCGAGGAAAACTTGTTAAGATTTGAACGAAACCAACGGCCATTTGTGAAGAATACGTACTCTTGTTTAACATGCTAGATGTCTTAAGTACTGAAACATTCATCGAGTGCTTTACCTATTTAAATTGAAATGACAAACAATCATTTCACGCTCCTGATGTTAATCCCGCATAAATAAAACAAATTAAACTAGTATGTATGTCTCTAACTATACTGCATAAACCGGAATTAAATATAGCAGCGGTTGACTTCTTACATTTTTAGAATCGAGCATTCGCCAGCCTATCAATCCCCAAGGCACGAATGGCGTTGAGATCGTGAACGAAAACGACCCAATTTTTATTCCACATAAATATGAAATGTTGTAAAAATAAGCTGGGTACAGTACAGGTCAATCTTTGATAGAATACATGATCACATCTTGCAAGTTAATAAAGCGTTCTTTACTAGTAAAGATTGTTACAATATAGTTTGGTGACGCCTCGTATTATGAAGGTACATTACTTAGTAACATTTCCATTTCAGATACATACATTGAATTATTTGCAAGTAGATACATTTTTATCTATGAAATCAGGGATTGACCCCATCCTCAAAAGTATTATCCAGTTATCTGGCTCTCTTACTACGCTTTACTTAGTTTCAGGCTAGATGGCGCTGTTTGAAATGTTCACCAAAATGTTTTATTTATTTATTATTATTCTAAATATACGTAACCCAACTAAGTATTTTCTATGGTTTTTTTTTCGAGCGTACATTATAAATGTATAATAAACAGGTATATAGCCAGTTCAAACGTATTTCGTGAGATCTAAGCATCATCAAAAATATATTAATACATGATATCAAGATAGACATGAATTATCAGCGTCACTTGCCATCTTAAATAAAAAAATATGTTTTTTTTAATAGATCTATTATTTTTAGAATCTAAAGAAAATAATTTTCAAAGAAAACCTTTGCTTCATCTTAATTTTCTTCGACATGAATGTGTTTCATATTTTCTAAAGAAAAGGGTAAGACACAATTTCAGTGAATACATTGCCAGTTTAAATACGTATACTTGCTATAGTTTAATATCAAAGCATGTTTAAAACCGAGGCGTTCAAAACACGCTTTTAATAAACCTTGTTCAACGCTGCGTGAAATTAAAAATATAAATATCATGAGACGCCGCAGCTGAAATCCGTGCGCGATTACGGCGTAATCACATGCGCTTACTATCACCACGCTAACCATTTTAACAGGCTAGGAAAGGAGATTAGATAGGAAAAGATGGATAATTTTACAGGAATGCAAAGAAACGGAAATTAACATCTTACCTTTTTTTTTTATAATTCCATGTGACGAGACGAGCTAGACGTTCGCCTGGTGGTAAGCGACACGCCTGCCACTAACAATAGCAGTGCTAGAATTGTGAACTTACGAAAACAATCATGCGCCGCACTGCACAGCGCTCGTCACCCTGAGATATTATGCAAATCTCTTCATACCCAGTAATTTCTCTGATAACATTGCCCTTCAAACCGGAACACAGAAATGCTTGCACACTACTTCTTGGCGGTTGAATAACTGGCAATGGTGTGGTACTTCGCCAGGCGGACTCTGCAGTAGAGTCCTACCACTACAGAACCTTACCATTCTTTTAAAAGCGGCGATGGGTTCGTAATCGTACTTTGTCTGGTAGATACGAGTACATACCTAATACCTAAGGCTTCTCGTTTTTTAACAGGAAGGAAACGAAACATATTAAACATTATGTTTTATTAAAATTAAACTATCCACCTAGACCCACCGCCATATCCCATCCCCTCCCCTTTGTCCTATCTAATAAACTAGTGTCTAATTTATAATATGTTTTTTCAATAAATAATATCTTGTCGATTGTCTACAAAGTTACTATTCCAAAACTTTTTCAAATTACTGGGGGCATATCGCGCTCGTCTGTGATTCAAACCCCGGAATGAAGGGTTTTGATTAGGTTTGCGGAATGGCTAAAAATGACTTTTTTGACTTGGGCTATTTGGACCGTGTTATGAACCTCCCAATTATTTATTCTATGGGCGCAAGGCGAAGGATCCCCCACTTCAAAAACCTATCAAAAACCACTTGGGACCACTATAAAAGTATAAAAAGTGTGATTTTAGTACTGGTGAGTAAAAAGATTACTCTTATTGGATATGCAGGGTTGTGCGCGTAATGGTAGTCCTAAGCCGAAAGAAGGTTATTGTAATCAACTAACCTCATCATAAATGAACAACTCTTACTACTGGGCTAACACTGAATTTGCGAAAAAACATCTGCTCGAAAGAATAATGACAAGACAAAATAAATGAAAACCTAATAATGTTTCGCGAATTCATGACCATGGTCATGAATTCCATTCCATTTTGAATTCCATTTTACCCATGGGTAAAAGTCGTTCACATTGGTTAGTGCAACCTCCTTTCGGTTCATTGAGTCCATCTCACTCACTCACTCATCAGCCACAAGAGCGAGTGAGTCCATCTATGCTTTCATAATCTGTGCCTGGGATTGGAGCAACCATGGAACGTAATTACAAAAGATAAGCATAAAATGAGAACAAAATGTATGAAGGGTGTCAATTCCAAAGGTTTTGTTGACTTTTTATGCTCAGTGTTCGTTGGGTGCCGACAAGATGATCGTGTATAAGTAGTTCATTCAACGAATTATGAAAGTGCGTGGAAGTGGGTAGAAACATACTGACGTGCAAACAACGTCATTTTCCCTGATAGACTGCCTTTCTGATGCGGAGACAAATTTTTGAAACCCAACTGAGTGGAACGAATAAGGAGCCAAGTTCTGCGAAAAAAAGCGACGACGATGAATCACAACTTTGCAAATTGCATCGCAATAGGCTAGATGACTGCTTTTTTTTATTGTCCTATTCAAATGTGGCCCATAAATATAGCTGATTAATAAAAAGAAAATTTTAATCTGATCAAAAATAAGCAACTTATAAGCATTTTAATATCATGCTAGACAGAGAGGCGAAATAGCAAATCGTGACGTCACTTGTCAGGACGCCATATAAATTACATTCTGACAAGTAAGGCGTGACGTCATTTTTTGTTTTGTGGGAAAGGGACAGAGTTGTCTCTAACAAAAACTTTAAACGCTCATATATCAGAACATTATTAACCGATTTAAATAATGTTTTCAATTAACATACTATATTCACTTAAATTCTTCATCAAAGCTGTTGGTTTCAACGATTTAAACATCAGTCATTTATTTATTATTTATTTATTTATTTATTATTATAGATAAAATGCAGCTAACAGGCTTACTTACTCCTAGGCGCAACATTTTTATTTTAGTTACTTAAATAAAATATTTACAACAAGAATGTAAAACAGCGTAAAACACAATATAGACAACACGTACATTAGTAAAAATAATTAAGATATATACGAGTAGAACACCTACACACAGCTACAGAATTACACGTCTACTAACTTAACTATTTGGTATAATTATATTTACAGTTTGAATTGCTCACAGTAAAACAGAACATTTGTAGCAAACGTCGAGTATTCGTCGGCGAAGATATCGACTTGTGGGTGAGAGGCGCTGAGTGCGTTTAGATGGTACTGTCATCTAGCCTATTGTCAATCTAATAAAGAATGCGACTCTAGAAGATGATAATTATGAATACATAATTACATATGGCGTTCATTCATCATTTCATCTTTCTTATGGTATTTTTTTAATGATTATTGTGGAGAATTATTATTATTATTTATTACTAGCTGTACCTGCGGCTTCGCTCGCGTGGACCATATAATTGTATGTGCATGTCCTTATTTTAAATAACAAAGCAACATTTAAGAGAGTTTAAACTTGGCTGATCATTTGTAACGATATCTTCGTGCATAATAATATGTTGTATCTCGCACCATCTTACACTGGGACCTCTCGAAAGTTACTTTCATTATGAGGAAATGCAGTCTTATGTTGTATTTTTTAGAAAATCGGTATTTTAGGTCGGGTACTCGTGTTGGTTCCGTGGCGACAAATGGCCAGCGCACGCAACCAAAAAGTATCACGATTTGCAATTCATCAATGTGACCGCAGAGCCTAATAAGCCAAGTAACCTAACCTAACCGCTGGACGGGACAAATCCCGGATCCCTAAATGATCTCTTTGGTGTTAATGTTAATGTATATTGTGTGAATCCACTAATCCAGCGTAGTGGATAAATGGCTTATTCGCCTTTCGAGTATAGACCTAAATCCTAACTCCGAAAAAATAATCTTTCTCCAATTAGATATTTAACAGCCATTCGGCAAACTCTTGCGCATCCGGAATCTGCCCTCTTTGGGCCCTCATATTAACCGTGATATCTAATTTGCTAATAACGGGCCACGTGTTTGACTTTTTAGGCAGGCATTTATTTCATCACTTCTTCTGCCTTGTGATGCAATAGGTAATACGATCATCATCATTATAGAACGCAGGCCTCCCCCTTAAACCGCCACTCTTTACGACAACCTGCCACTTGCATTCACCGGTTGCCCGCGACTACCATCATCATTGTCGTCAGCCCGTAGACGTCCACTGGTGAACGAAGGCCTCCCTCTTAGACCGCCACTCTGTACAACACCCTTCCATTTGCATCCACCGGTTGCCCGCGACTTTTACAATGTCGTCGGTCCACCTAGGAGGCGCCTACCTACCTACTGTGCTATGTGGTGTTAAGTACCTTAGGACACCACAGAACATTTTTAGAAAATCGCATGTCAACCCATTTATCTTCCATTAACTCCAAACTCTCAAGATAAAAAATAACCAGTATAAGCTCATCCTCAGACCTTAGGGGGGCCTTTGGGGGGGGGGGGGGGGGGGGGGGTATTTTCGGGGGTTCAAGTAATAGTGGACTATGTATTTTTTCATAAATTGCATCATAACTTCTATATTCCTGAGACGATTTTGATAAAACATAGCCTATGTTAAGCGCCGGACTTCATAGATCATATTTCATGAAACTGCATTTAAATTTGTGCTGTAGTATCTGAGTTAATCCCGGACAGACAGACAGACAAAAATTTTAACAACTGTATTTTGGGGTTCTGTTGCTCTCATACACTCCTAAAAATTGATTTTTAAATATATCTTCAATGTACAGTAATCGCCTCGTTACAGTTTTATTATAAGTATAGATTGACGGCGTGCACTTATACACACACAAACACACACATTTACATACAGACAAACTTTTTCGCTTTTATAAAATGTATTATTACTTTACAGTTAATTACAAAATTAACAGCATCTAAGTAGCAATTAAGCAACACCTTCCATCAACACTACAACATAACGACTGCATAAATCATCACAAATTAATAGAACACGCTCATATGGGAGGCTAATAAATGATGTAATATATCATGATGTATTAACGCGACACCAACACTGCAGGTAAGGCGAGATTAAGTCTCTACAATCCCAGCCCTGATTTATACCATGCACTACGTCGCCTGAACACAGTCGGTTCCGCCTAACTTTATTATGAATCATGAAACACAATGCATGTGTCAGGGCTTATCGTTGCAAGCCCGCGAAGTGTTGTGGAGGTGTAGATTAAAGATATGGATGTAAACTACTGTTGGTTATTTAGTAGGCTGTGACTCAAACGTATTGTTCTCTCATATAGCTAGTCACAGAAGTTCTACGATTGCAAACAAAAATGAATAGATAGGGGATCAAAGTAGAACAGTATCCGAGGACGCCTGAAAAATATCGTTTATATTGCTCATGGGTTTGCCAACAATCGCACATACACTTGTCGATTTTCTTAATTATTTCCCTCCACTTTATTTTCCGGACAGAGGAAAATAAAGTAAATAATATTAATAAATATTACCACCCAGACCATAGAGATCGGTAGGTGACGCTGTCAACACTCGCCGCACGAAGCGGCTGACGGCATCTTCCTCGTTATCGGTGTAGTAGATGAAAGTCTTGTGCCGTGAGACTGCGACAACCGCATGCGCATGCGGGACGCTTTTGTGCATAACCTGCATATTTTGTGCATATCTTGCCCTTAGTTTTAATGACGATTTAAAATACCATTCGAGGCATCTTTTTATTTATTTTATTTGTAGCGAGGCAAGCGTGTCGACGTCTGTTTATATATAGTAGGAGTATCCGACTTATCAAATTTGAGTAATACCGTATAGTCTGAGATCCGATGAACAACGACCTTCACCCATCTTTTTAGTCGATGAAAATTGATTGTTATCAAATTAAGTATGTTAGAATATATCGGGAGTGGGTTGGCTAATAAATTCCTGGCAAGGCTAAGAAAAAAAATAAAAATAAAAAAAAAAAATTAATGTTTGCACACATGAGTTTAACGAATACATTTAATAGTATATAGCAATCGAAAGTATGCAGCCTATAGAAAATGCCAACTTTGGGTTGTCTGTTTTTTTCCTGGCGTTACTACTGGGTTGGCAGGTATAAACAGGTATGTTGATACTATAGTTATTTTCACTTATTTGTTTATTAAATAAATCAGTATCAAATTTGATACAATTTTCATCCGACTAAACAGATGGGTGAAGGTCGTTGTTCATCGGATCCTCTACTAGTATAAATAAAACGAAAATGTGTCAAAACCACGTCAATTTCCACCCCTTTGGTTTGTTACGCAAAATCCAATCCGCACGCTAGGTACCCAACGTGAGTAAGCGGTAAAAAAACGTCGACCTGTAAATAAAGTTTTTTATTCCTATGAGACACTCAAGCAATCTTATCGTAAAATTGAAACCTAACAGAAAAAGGTAAAAAAGTTCTCGTACCGCGTTCGGCACATACTGTTTCGCAATTCTCGATCGAACTAAACTCTAACAGACCCAGAGGAAATTAAAAAGTCATACAGCGCCTGTTCTTTTCGCAAGGTATAAGTACTCTCGCGAACAGAAAGGTTTATTTTCCCATTTCTTTCTTTGCCCTTATTTATTTAGTTCAGTGAATAGCCATGTTAAGTGATCGAACTCTGCTGGGAAATAGTACAATGGCACTGCAGAATGGAGTTTCGCGGCGAGATCAGATACCTCATGAAATACGTGCAGAAGCCTCGCAAAGTATCTCTGAATATTTTATTTTTCCCAAGTTTCCGTATCTCTACAAGTTTTAATATTGCTGCCTGGAAATACAGAGTTTGGAAGAAGTCTCCGGGAGATTCACAATAACTTTACGGAAGTTTGCTACGTTTTTAAGATTTCTGTGGCTCATGATTACAGCCCACTTTAAGCACAATGCGGTAAAATGTTCTTGCGCTCAGCAAAATAAGTTATTACATTTATTTGTATTTTCACTATCTCTTAACTCATTTCACTTCTAAATAAAAAAAAAGTGATCTAGAAGAAAATAAAGAAGAGAGAGTATAGGATAGCATAAATTATCAAAAAAAAACGTTACAAAATACATCATAGTTGTGGAAGTACAATCATACATAATTATAAGTATAATTCATTATGTGAATATTGTAAACACATATTCCATAATAATTATGTTTGTGTCAGGCGATGTGTAAATGGTTTAAGTTTAATCCTGGTAAAGCATGAAACTTACCAATTACCACACGCACAAACTAAGCTTAGCTTCATTCGTGTGGAAAGAAAATGATAGCAGTATATGTATGTTTTATACTTTATTTGAGTTGCATATTGGTAAAAGCCATTAAAATAATATAAAAATTAAATTTATAAAAAAAAACCGGAATAAGTACCTACTTAAAAGCCCATCAAAAAAAAGGTAAAAAAATAGATTATAGCTGCGTGTGCGGTCACACAAAGATAGTATTGAAAATAAATCGTAATTATACCTAGTTATGATGTCTGTGATGAGCTTGACAGGTTTTGCTAGTCCCTAAACTTTATCTACCTATAGCAAGCAGGTAGTTTTTTATTTTTTTTATCGTTTACTTACGCGGGGCAAACAGTTTCTAAGTCTTTAGGCAACTCTATACATAAGTATAATATTATAATGTCTATGATTGTATTTAAAGTTTAATGGTAGGTTGTAATTTCATAAACCATTCACTATTTGCAAATCCAGCACAACTTTTGCTTAACTACTAACATAAAACACATTAACACCAACTTCACAGGCGTTTCATCGTAACAATTTGTAACTAAATTACAACCGCTCTGTTGTCTCCCATAAAGTGTGAAAACAGATCCAATAAACACTTACATCCGCAGTGTTACGTTTGGCGAAATTAACAACAGTTACTTAATTGCTTACGAACAAATTGCTCGCGAAGATTCAACGCATAATTTTAAATCTCAAAGTAAATAGTTACTCTTTAATCATCCTCGCGCGTTAATTAGAAGTTGGTACGAATTTATGTTTATATTAGGCAAGCGAACGGTCGGAATAGCAAGATGAGAAACAAGAACAGTGTCTGTAATTAACATAGTAATTATAGGCGTCTAATTGCCTCACTGTTCATGCCTTGAGTATCAAACGAGCGTGACGGGCTCGGGAGCAAGTCTTACAGAGATGTAAGTAAAAGTCAGTTAATGACTTTGTAACAGAGCGGTGGATGCAATCATAAACAGGCTATGCGCGAGCTTTCCAGTTTTCAGCTGCGTTTGTCCAATCAGTCGAGATTGTTACGCTGATAAACGAAAGCCGGTAATTTCATCTCGGCTCGCTTCCAACCCCTCCTGCGAATGAATAATGAGGTGGGAACACCGAGGGAATGTGAGGGTGAAAATTATAATGATATGTTATTGACCTGGAATAATCCCGCTAATTTTGTTACTAAAAGCTGTGAATAACGCGAATTACCATTACTTGGCTCCGTATAAATTAATAAATGCTCAATCTTGGCTACTCTCATTGCGTTGTGATCGAGTCTTCGGCTTGACAGGATAATATGACATTTAATTAAGAAGATGTCGCATCAATGCCTCGACGACAAAGCCTTTGTGACTATCAGTGATTAATCGTCAACGCCGGATTAATTTTAAACATCTTTTAATCGCGTTTTAAAATGACATAGTTTATTTTTGGCATGTTTTTTATGATATTAAAAATGAAAAATTATCAATTTAAAATTCAATTTAACCTACTTATATCTTGTAATATTTATAACTACAATATACCTACGCAATAAAATAAACGCGTCATCAACGACTTCAAGTTTGTTGTTTCAAATACATCATCTTCATGTAGTCAAATGAGAAAAGCAACTGAAACGACAATGAATTCACAGTAATTCACATCGTCACAATTATTTAAAAAATGGTTTTATGAACAGTACATAATAAATCTTAGAAATCACAGCTTCGATGTGCTATTGTAGACTGAATCTAGATAGAACTATGGACTGCCTATTGACTATTGATTGACTGATTTACTGTTTCCGTACTTGTCACTCACAATAAAACCTATCTCAAATTGAAATGATAATTTAAATGATGGTGGCAGTTATGATATCTAATTATTTGAGAATAAGTACACAACAGAGCAGTGCCGGATTTATATATTCTTTTGGGTGTAGGCCGCTTTATTTCCGCCGCCCCATGCACCTTTTTAAAATAATAGGGGCAGCAGCATCCTCTGAAATCTGCTGCCCCTAGGACGCTGCCGCTCCTAGGCCTATACGGCCTATTGACAAATCCAGGACTGCAACAGAGGCTGCTGCAGTGCCTTCTGTTTAAGTCACGTAGGTTTGAGTTACCGTATTCCAATGCCACCTGCTAGCACAGAATAAATAATAGTACTACGTACAGAAAGTTAACTCCGCAAAGGAATTGAAATAAATAAGGACTCTATCTACTAGGCAATAAAGTAGCAATTCAACTCGCACAGCGCTGGATACCGCTCGCTATATTCACCTAGATATACCGCTCTCTTTCTATCACATATGCTTAGTTAGGTGCGACGAGGCTAGCGTGCGGGCAGCGGCTGACTTCTGCCTTGCATTGTCCTCCCGGACGGAGCGCCGGCCGAACATACCTAAACTGCGGAGTGACACCCCCCTGCTGCTAGTGTTCTCTAGGCTAAAGTATTTACTATAATAACCAAATTCTGCTCGGCTACTCCTCCTAAGATGTTACTGATTCCCTCATAAAATACAGGTCGTTACTATTTTTATCGACATCCCTTGCCATCCCTGTCTAAATATTCAAACTTCAATTTATGTCGTCAATCGTAAAACTGCGGATAAAATCACCGTCTCGCCCTCTCCGGTTTGGTATAAAGAACATAATCAAAAATCCTCTTATTTCATGTTTGAAGCGGGAACTAAACCCCGAAATAAAATGATAAATGCGTTAAAGGGCGGTCCGAAATTCAAATAGGCATTTTCGTGTCGCTTATCTTATGAATCTACTGCCATTCACTAAATAGACCGAGTCCGAGTCCACGATATTATGCAATGTCGTCGGCGAATAGAACAAAAAAGCTATTACGGAGTTTCATAATGTAGTCACGGCTTTCGCCATATGGATGTGATAAGTAGCAAAGATAGACAGACATAAAGATGAATAGCTTTTCATATTAAATTGAATGCCGTGGTTCATTGATTTTCAATTTGTTCGGAGCTCGCTATTCGAAAGGACACCCAGCCTCAAATATGAACGATAGGTACGCAAATGTATCTACATATTTGTAGAAGAGCTTTATCTTCGAGTGGGACCTATAGTAAGCGCCAAGGAGATATTGAATGTTGTGAGAGGTACCACTTTGTGTAGTTATTAAATTATCCCGCGCTAACACAATTTAAACCATGTCTCGGTGATATAGTATTGTAAGTACGAGACGTGTTTTGGTTGTTAATATTATTATATCTACGAATTCAATGAAGTTGTAGGGTTCAATGAAATTACGAGGTGTCTTATACATTTTTAATGAACTATAATTTCAGGTTACTTTCAATATAAACGTTTTTGAAGATATTAATCAATTAATATTTATGATTGTGAAAAAAAAGTTCGAAAAACAGCTTTTTTTTTATTGTTATTTTTGTTCTATCTTCAACGCATAGTTTAGCATAATTATTATAAAAAATAACTGCTATCATATAACTTAACTTGTAAGTACATGTTGTAACTACTATATAACGGGTACTCTAATAAAGCATTTTGTATTTTGAAAATCAGCTTAGATACAATAATGAAATAATAAGATTGAAGTTTGTATCTTAATTTGTTCCTCTGATTGTTGTTGACACAAACTAAATTGGTATTATAAGCCTTTCTTTTGTT
This sequence comes from Erannis defoliaria, assembly GCA_905404285.2. Classification (NCBI taxonomy): domain Eukaryota; kingdom Metazoa; phylum Arthropoda; class Insecta; order Lepidoptera; family Geometridae; genus Erannis; species Erannis defoliaria. The sequence continues at coordinate 9,069,277 of FR990073.1, read as the reverse complement.
GTTTCGTTTGCCTTGGTCACGCGCCAATCCAGATAAAACCCATATCATCAACACATCTTGTTGACACCCGTGCCGGACGACTAAGTGTAGGGTTTCTTTAAAATTGCAACGGTAGCAGCATTGGATAAATTGTGTTTTTGCTGACATTGGACGCAGTCAATCAGATAATCGGAAAGTTAAAACCAACTAAGGAAATCAAGTCTCAGTGTTCAAGATAGGGTTCAAAGAATATAATCAGGATTTAACGTAATTTCACAATAAACATCATCAAGTTTTACTGCAAACGAGCAAGCGGCGTGGCTCCGTGCCGCGCGAGCATTGTCAACTCGCGCACGTACACAGTCATCGGTCCGCTCGCCTGCGCCGGCAGATGTATTGGAAACCTAACAGGATGTCTCGCAAATAGAATGTGAGCTGCATACTGAATTCTGGCCACTGAGCTGGTCACCGAGTAGAGCCGCCAGAAGCACCGGTCATGGAGACCTGAAAGCTTGCATACATCCTAAAGAATTTTGAGCTAATAAGACTCACCATAAATTAATGAGCGTAAAGAGACATCTCATGTCTCAGCGTGACGAGCACAGTGCAGTTGGCGCAGGATTTCGTTCTCAAGCTCACAACTCTGGCACTGCTACTGTTATAGGCAGGCGTGATGCTTACCGCCCGGCGAACGTCTCGCTCATATCTTCACTCAATTGTATAAAAAACTATCAAATCTTGCCAAGTCATGAGTGCCTATCTATGCCTAGATGCTCTATAGCGTCTAGTGCATCAATGCACTTTTTAATCATACAAAAGCCTAGACTGTAGACTTTTTTATGATACAAAAAGGTAAAAGTATTTCACTTTAGCGCAACAAAAGAACGTCCAACGAATGGATTTGTTTTTTTTTACATTGACATTGATAAAAAAGTAGAGACAATTTAGACTTCGTAATCAAAAACCTGGATAATGGTGTTGTCTAACCTTGATATTATAAAGCGGGTATGACCAAGCTCTGTTTTTAATGATCTCAAAATATCACTGTTACAAAGTTGAAGTCTATCAAACCCTAAAAACGCTGACTTATCGTATGACTTACCTTGCAATATTTTTTCATGCTTTGTCAATTTTGGGTGTTTAGTTAGATCACGAACATCATTGTATCCATCATGAAGAAGAGACCAACAAAAAAAAAAAAAAAAACAGCTCATGAGAGCAACTCATTGTTTGCATTTTCAGAATTTGTCTCGTAGTAAAAGTTATTATCATGGACGAAGACATTGATATCCTAGAATAAATTCATCGTACCTATCTAATCAAATACCTACCTTAAATCCCATATTTTCTCATGTCATGGCTACATGAGGTTACCGCCATGTCCCGTGTTAATTCACATTAGTCGTGAATACGTGCCTCGCGCCGAGGACTCTTCATCAACCAGCATTCATTGCTTTCAAAAGATGCACAGGTTTTGTGAGTGAGTGTACAAACTTTGAAATATATCAGAGTTCCGCAATTTTAAACATAAAACGTAATTCTGATCAGATACGCAACTTTGTCAACAAGGAGTTTCCCTTAAGTTTAATGTGGTGTGCATATCGAATTGAATACCATGATACGTTTAATGAGATATTACCCAGGATTTATCTCACGTAAGTCTTTTGGACCCAAAGGTTTCTCCTAGGCATTAATTATTAATTTTTGTAAGTCTTTTAAAGCAAAATTTAAGGTAAATCAATCCAAAAAGTCGCAACAAAGTATATTGATATCAAAGTTCCGTTTGGTCTCAATCCTCCATTTCGATAACGATATCGTATTTATATTATTGATGGCAGTACGAATAGTTTCTCAGAAGTATTAAATTCAGAAATTCTCTTCCGTGATTCCATCGACAAACGGAGTTGGGTTGAGAGCTACAAAGCTTTATTCAGTCGAAAGCGTTTTGCCTCTCTGAGGTCTCAGCCGCTTTGTGCTCTTGTAGATATGCCATAAATTAGACGCTCCACCAACCACATTCTGTACTAGTTTCTCACGTATCTATTCACTTCGCCGACTCACTTTTTATGTATATTAACCGAGATAACACAAGATTACTCCGCTACAGCGCCACGTAAGTAATTAATGTGGGTAAAAACGCTGGAAGGGTTTGTAATAACGAACGTCATCTACATACTAATTTAAAGAAAACACTGGTGCATATGAAATTAGGGGCAAGCAACTTTGAGGTGAGACTCCTTTGTCTATTTAAATTAGTATACCTACTGGTAAGGCGCGGCGTTTGTGCAAAGTTTTCGGAGTCATATAAACATTTTGCTACATTAACTTCGCAATATTTCGCTACGTTAATGAAGTTACGTTTACGTTTACGTTACTTTTAAGAATGTTTATTATAATAATGTTAATTTCATAATATTGTATCACTTGTAAAGTTTGAGTGTGAAACGTTCTTTCAAGAACATTATTATACACATTATATTTAAGGAATATTTATGGAACGGATTTAATACACTGTATAAAATGGTAATGTAGGTATAAGTAGTGTAGTTTTTGTAGTGGTAGGACTCTAATGCAGAGTCCGCCTGGCGAAGTACCACATCTTTGTGTTATTTACAACACCTGTTATTCAATCGCCAAGCAGTAGTGTGCAAGCATTAATGTGTTTTGAAGGGCAATATTACCAGATAAATTACTGGGTATGAAGAGATTTAACATCTAATATCTCATAGTGACGAGCGCAGTGCAGTGCAGGATTGTGTTCGCAAGTTCACAATTCCAGCACTGCTACTGTTAGTGGCATGACGACCACCAGGCGAACGTCATGCTTGTCTTGAAACTTGATTGTATAAAAAAAAAGTATCTGTTGTGAATTAATTTCTTCTAGTGAACTTCATCTAGACAGCATCTTCGCCAATTTTATTAACCGATCAAATGCAAAAGATATTAACACACCTTTTTTTTAATTGTAAATAAGTAGTTTTTAGTATATAGTTTAAATATTTATATTAAGTTTTGTACATATGTAAATATCATTAAATATTGACTACACACCTTTAGGTCAAATAATGATACTTTTATCTATATTATAACTAAAATAAACTAAGTATGTAAATCTCTATAGTTATATTTTTGTTTTATTAATAGTTTTTGCGTTTACCTCAATTAGTTATTCACTAAAACAAAAAGAATACTCAATTAGTTATTCACTAAAACAAAAAGCGGTAGATATCACGGTCCCGTAAATGAATGCACGAGGAAAGCGTCAATATGCGACGAATGGCGACGGGTTGTTAGACAAGCCACCACCGGAACCGATGACCAGACCACTCTGTCAAGAGTGTAAACGACTTAGAAGTAAAACAAAAATAATATTACGCTACTGGCCAGAGCTGTATGGAACTAAGCCGGTTTAAAATGTCAATTAAATATTGCAGGAAAATTTAACAAATTAAATACTAAATTCTTTGATAATATATGATAAGCTTTGACCACAGCTTTGGTGACATTGTGCTCACTCCTAAAATTATTTTACGTAAATAATTATGTGCGGATTAAAACATTAATACTTACTCATTTTTATACAACGTAAAGTTGAACTGATGTATGCAAATACGAGTAATCAAGACAAGTGACATTGTGCTCACTCCTAAAATTATTTTACGTAAATAATTATGTGCGGATTAAAACATTAATACTTACTCATTTTTATACAACGTAAAGTTGAACTGATGTATGCAAATACGAGTAATCAAGATCAAATATTGTAATATAATTTTCGATCGTTTTCATGTTTTTACCTCAAAAACCAAATTTTACCAATAATAATTATATGTGGTTCTGATGACAATGGGTGATTATGATACCATTCAATTGGTCTTATTTATTGACCCTGATGAAAGGCACTGAAACTTTCCAATGACTAATGATTGGTATGAATCATCGAGTATGAATTCAATACTTAAAACCTATCATAGCAAGAAACTGACCAGTGACCATGAAGCCATTAAAATGTATAGTTGACAAATGGTAGCATCCATCTATTATCGGCTATTCTGTTTAATACATAGTTACACACTTATAATTGGTTTAAATAAATACGTAAGTACACATATTAATTACAACCAAAAAAACTGTTATAAAAATCATACGTTGAGTAATTATTTCAGTTGTACCCACTACACACAAATAAAAAAACATAAAAGGTTATTTTTAATCGCTTTAATGAATAGGTTAATTAATCAGTTAACCACATCATAACGTAGCAGGCGGATATAAAAATAAAACCAATATATTCAAAGCATTATATTACACTGTTAAACCATAAAAAGTGTAACGAGAGCGGATAAACGGGGCTTACGAACGATAAGCAAAATCATTTAGCGTGCGAAGAGATAAAATGTTTTTTGTATTCCATTTGTGTTTTTCCCATTTCTACCTTAATGTAAATATTTTTTCATGTGAGTAATATGAGGTTACGGTTTACTTTCCACTTTTTATATCCTGCCTTATGAATGTTAGAAAAAGAGAACGGAGGCCGAGTGGAGGGGTATTTATGTTGAAGAATAAAAGTTGAGAACCGCTGTAGAAATAAAAGTAGTCGGTGCCGGTTGTCCCAGGGCGGTCATTCCAGGCCTGAGTCTGAGAATTGTCACCTCGCCGCGTCTTCATTTGCAACAAATATAGGGCTGGAGTCTCAGTAATAAATTGTTGAATTTACTCGCCCTTCTTTCCTCAGACGTGCTATTTTTCAAGATCTTTGTTACGTTGCGATGAAACATTTAGCATCAGGCGTTTTCGATTTCACTTCGAGGATCCAACCTGATATTTACGTTTCCTTTTAGCTTTGTTTAAAGAAAATTCTTTGCGATAAGGCGAAATACGTTCCAAATTTAGTATGTTGAGACGTGTTGAAAGAAATGCCGATCGTAACATCGTATACTTTAAGTCCAATTCAAGCTGGACTTTAGTGAAGCGGTTAAGGTAAAGATAAAGACTTGGAGGATCTAGCTCTCTCTCTCTCTCGTATATAATCAAAGGATAAAGATCATAATTATAAAATGTTTTAGACGGTTTTTTTAATTTATAACTAACTATAGCTGCGCCCCGCTGTTTCACCCGCGCGATAATGATGATTAAACGGCGATAATCATCAAACCCCAGAAAACGTCCACTGTTGGACGAAATACTCCCCCTTAAAAGGAGGGGTTAGCCATAAACGGTGATCATGATAATGATAAAAAGCAACCAATATGTTACTCCGCGAAATAACCTATCTCTATTTCGAGTTATACCCAAATCCGTTTAGCCGTTTTGGCGTCATGCATAAAGTGTGGTTTTGGTTAGTTTGATTTAATTAGATCTAGAGTTCACTAGAATATCTCCAAGACAACTTTTTGGTATTATTTTATAGCCAAATTAAAAAGAAAACATTTGCATCATTATCAGCCCGGAGACGTCCACTGCTGAACGAAGGCCTCCCCCTTAGACCGCCACACTGTACGACAACCTGCCATTTGCATCCACCGGTTGCCCGCGACATTTACAATGTCGTCGGTCCACCTAGTGGGACGCCTTCCTACGCTGCGTCTTCCGGTTCGCGGTCGCCACTCAAGAACCTTTCTTCCCCATCGGTTGTCAGTTCTTCGAGCGATGTGACCTGCCCATTGCCACTTCAACTTGCAAACCTTGCGAGCTATGTCGGTAACTTTGGTTCTTTGGCGAATGTCATCGTTCCGGATTCTATCGCGGAAAGTAACTCCTAAAAATATATCATACTAATAAATAAAGCAACTAATGGATCACTGATTGTTTCCATAAAGTATTAGATCAGACAGATTTATTTTATGAGAATGCTATACCACGAAATATTATTGCACCTTGATTATTGGTATTTCCAAATCACAGCAAATCATTTCGGGAAAATGTGCCCATTCTTCTTCTAGAGTAATCTATCAAGTCCGCATTGATGTGCCACAAAATTCCACAGGTCAAAATAATCTGAATTAAGCGTAAACATCATAAAAAAGTTATAAGTAAAAATGGCAATTAAGCTTACGTAAAAACTTTTCAAGTAGAGTACGTCCCGTAAAAAGTACCTGTTACTGGCTGAATTATTTTTCTTTTCCCCAATGATTTAAAATAGGAAGAAATATTAAATCTGAAGGTTCTTTTGGTAAAAAGTAAAATAATGTCAGCTCGAATGAGGGTCAGAGTAAGGATTGACGTGCGACGTGACCCCGCTAAGTGGTTTCATATTGTATTTTGAGACAGCCGGCCTTTTTAATGAAGGAAATGAAAGTAGGTACCGTATTCCATTATTATGATTACAATTCTTTGTTCTGTTACACGAGGTGACCTTTTCGAAATTGCTTCGGTCCTACGTTGCCTACCATCAAAGCTGCCGTGTTAATAACACCGTTAACTTTGATATTTCCTAATCTATTTCGCCTACCTATCTATTTATAATGTAGAAAAGATAGCAGTTTTAGATCCCTTTAGTCGTACCTAAGTACTTACTGCTGCCCTCATTGTTTCATGAGAGCAACAATCTAGACTTTTCTAAGGCTAGAGTGAATGCAAGCGTCATAAGCGTGCTTAAACCTCGGCCACACCGCCGCCGGTTCGCAGCTTGCAACCAAGCGAGTTGGCGGCCTAAGCTAAGCTTGGTAGGGTGGGCGTAGCTGTTATATTTGCCTCCTTCCACTAGGATCCACAGTCTTGCTCAACATGTGGATATGGGGATACATTTTTTCCTCTTGAATAAGTTTGAAAAAAAAATTTTTTTTTTGCCTTTTATAAGTCGTCCATAGATCCACAATTAAGTGTGGGATGGATGTGTGTGTATAATATTAATAATATATATTAATTTCTACTTAGTAATAATTATTTAATACCTACTGTGAATGTAACACTATTTTTTTTTGCTTATATAAATATGTATAAATTAAAAACTATTTTATATGTATTTTTTTAAAAATTAAAATCATTAAAAAAAAATTATATATTCTAATTTATTTTTCTAAAACTAAATGACAATCAATGTGTGCAAATTATATGCAGTCATTTATTATCTCATATGGCACCAAAGAGTCTTGTGGCGGGCAAAGAAGATTGATAACTAGATTATATTGAAAATTAAAGTGTAATACTTTTATCTATTGATCCAAAAAAACACACTTAGAAAGACGGTAAAAAAAAATGTGTTTTCGGAAATCGAATAGCATAAATTATATAGTATTGATAGTGAAAGTTTTGAAAATACAGAATAAAATCAGCCAAATAATTTCGCTTTAGAATATTAAGGTTTATTTTATCTAATAGATTGTTTTATGCTTCCACTAAAATTAATTACCGAAACTCATCAAAAAAAATATTTAAAATTTAGTAACTAAGATTTCGAGTGTACTCAATCTGAGTAAAACATATAATTAGAATTTAACCAATTAAAATTATGATAATAATTCATAATTTAAATCTGAACTTACATCTGAAGTAAGTATATTTTGAATCTAAATCTAATTACTACCTTAAATTCATTGGGCCAACAAAGGTCTTTTGTACAAAAATAGCCGGCGGGTCGTTTAATTTATTCTGCCTAATTAACGGACACCTCCTTGAGCCTAAATTAATTAGTGTTGTACAACTCTCATGCTAAACGAGTCGCTTGGCCACCGACGCGGCGCTGTATAAGTAGGACACAGTGAGACCACGATCAGATTTAAGAATATTTTTTATTAAATTTAACGAGTAATAATACCCGACTGATAACACAAATAAGAAAGAAAGTCAATATGGGGGTGTGGTGTGTGGGGGTGGTGCGTGTGTGCACGTGTGCGTGCGTGAGTGTGTGTGTCGTTGACTTATTCGTAGTTATACCAACGTGTTACAAAAAGGTGTGGTAATACAGTTCATTGACCTTGGACAAAATGTATGGAACAGAAGGGTTTTTTTTTTCGATATCAGGGTTGGTACTCAAGTAAAAGTTGTTCTAAATGATAAGTACATATACATACCCTTCAGTGGTACCACTCCTTTTTGCTACACTTTGTATAAATAATAACTGAAATGTATTACTTTTGTCTATTAATTAATCGCTTAAAAGGTTTTCTAATAAAATTATAGCAAAATTAAACATAATAAAGCAATTTTTTTAAAACAATCCGCTGTATAAAGCAAAATTTCAATAAAACTATAATTCTCAGAATTCTCCTTTTATATAAGCAACCAACGCCAAACGTACAAATAACATCGATTAATAATAAGCAGCTAAGCATCAGCTATACATTTTTTTTAAACATTAAAAAATATTTATTTATAAACAGTATTTTGCCAGCAAAATATAAGTAATTCATAGTTTGTATTGGAAAATTAAATTATTACTTATTAACTTCGTCATCAGCTATAAAACGCCCACAGCAGGACGAAGGCCTCCCCCTTATTAGGAGATGCCATAATCTTCACGCTTGGCAGGCGGCTTGGGGATCACAGAATGCTGACCACCGTTAACCAAGAGGACGCTGCTGCCCGTTCTCTGGTGGTTTTGGTTGCAGTTTAAGGAACTACCCAGTCACCAGGACTATTACCTTGAATACTAAAAAAAATTTGCCGAAAAAAATTTGGTAGAGTTTCAATTTGGAGAAAATAAATTGTAATTTATCGGGCAAAATACTGCCCCAGAATTGCCGCGTTGGTCTAAATGAGTAACGTACTTCTTTCTAGCATTCTTCTGTAACTTCTCAATGCGGCCGCACTGTGCCTTAATAATGGGAGGACCGGTGAAAGGACTTTTATCAAACCAAGGGTCGGCACTAAATCGAAGTGTCACCAGCAGCACCCTTGTACTTGACAATAAAGGGAAATATACAGTCGCTTTGTTTTGCCCAAAGGTTTACGTCATATCATAAAAAAACTTAATTGTGATAAAGTTTATCCTAGTTATGCTATTTTGTCCTCTTGTGTAATAAAATAATCTGCTCTGTGAAATATGGTTCTAAGAAGAAAGTTTAGATATTAAATATTAAGATTCTGCCTACGTTCTCGTAAAAGACAAGGCCATAAAAATCTACCAAGACTGTATCGTGACACGATTATGGTCGTCGTCAGCCATAAAACGTCCACTGCTGGACGAAGGCCTCCTAATTTATAGAGGGGTGATGCCATAATCCCCTCGCTTAGCAGGCGGCTTGGGGATCGCAGAATGGTCACCACCGTTAACCAAAAGGACGCTGCTGCCCGTCCTCCGGTGGGTCTGGTTGCAGTTTAAGGACATACCCAGGTCCAACACGATTATGGTAGAGTTCTGTAACTACATCATAAATATTTTAAAAAAAATGTTTAAAGGAAAGCGATTTTTTTCTATTAAATATTGGGGGACATTTTACACACAGCGCCATCTAACCACAGTTCGTCACATACATTTTTGTCCTGGGTGGGGATCGAACCCACGCCCTACAGCTCTGAAGGCAGACATGCTACCAACTGAGCTATAATGCTGTCTGAATGTATATATTGTTATGCAATGGTTTGACAATTCACCTCAAGATCACGCCTGCCCATAACAGTAGCAGTGCTAGAATTGCGAGCTTGCGAACTGAATTCTGCGCCGCATTACACGCTAATTTCTCTGCATGGTAGAATTGCCCTTATTGCACGCTTCTCCTTGGCGGGTGAATAACTAGCATAAGCCAATTATGACCTACTAGCTAGATCAATCCTACTATCCTACTAATACTCTATATGTCAAAGTTTGTATGTTTTATTTATTACTCAATAGGGTAGACTGATGTTTATATCGTTGAAGCCAAATAGCTTTGATGAAGAATTTAAGTAAATATAATATGTTTATTGAAAAAAATATTTAAATCTGTTATTAATGCTCTGATATATAAGCGTTTAAAGTTTTTGGTAGAAAAAACTCTGTACCTTTCCCACAAAACAAAAAATTACGTCAAGCCTCTGTGCACCATACTTGTCAGAATAGAGTTTAAATGATGTACAGAGAAGTGACGTCATAATCTCCTCTCTGTCTAGCATGATATTAAAATGCTTATAAGTTGCTTATTTTTGATGCCACATTTTAATAGGACAATAAAAAACCAGACATCTAGCCTATCACGCAAAATCGGCTGAAAGAATTTTGATGAAATTGGTATAGAACCATAAGGTTTGCAATAACACGCCTTCGCTTTTCTGTGGCAATAACACATAGGCTACTTTTTATTCCAGTAAGAGTAGCGACTGTAACCGCGAGGCGCTACTAGTAAAAAATAAACGTAAAACTCGTCCATTGCCTATTATTTTTGATCACGAACTCTACCAAGCAATTAGCGTCGTATGGAAACACGTATTCATTAATTCGTACATGTCGTACAAAACAGTACAAAACGCAAATAAAAATTGATTTTCATATGACATTGTCATTTTATAATTCTGCTACTTTCACCCATAGAGTAAGTAAACGTCTTTCACCCTCTAAAGTCATTCTTGTCTAAAAATATTGAAAATACCATAATTTATATATTATGAACAATACATACCAATTCTCATCACAATATTCCTACATAACTTCAAAAATGAAGAAATATCATTCACACATATTCAGCCATCATTTCTATCAAAACATATTGAAAACACATATTTTTTTATTACTAATGTACTATCCTAATACTAAATTTACACAAGGATTTTCACACAAAAGTTTTCTCCCATTTTTACCCCCTTATGGATTGAATTTCGAAAAATCCTTTCTTATACCTCTACGTATGAAGATACATACAACCACCAAATTTCAAATCTGTAAGACCAGCGATTTAGGCTGAGCGTTGTCTGTCAGTCAGTGAGTCGACCTTGATGATTCTTATAGTATTAGAGAAGATGATAGATAGAGAAGATACAATAAGTTAATCAAACAATTAAAATGTAATTTGGGAAACAAGTTCTCTACGAAATATGTGTCAAACACACCTAATAAGTGAATGCCTTAGTCAGAAGTTATTTATCTGTATTCAGAGCTATAAATTTAACCAATAAATTCGTTCAGCGTAACGCCTCCGCCGAAATCAAGAATATTCTCCGAAACATATTGTTTCCCCTACCAACGGAAACCGAAAAACTGTAATAGCCGTGTACAATCTTACCCGGATCGAGTTGGCAATGTTCCAATTGTTAAACTACCTATAATTATGTATGTTAATACGTGCGAGGTGCCTGAGATACCGTCTAACGACTTCCCTTGATAAAAATAAAGTTGCGTTGAAATTTCAGTTCCGTAGTTGCAAGTTTATGGGTAGATTGCGTGTGTAGGTCTGCAATCAGAGGTTTTCCATCGGCCTTTATACAGACATTGATTTAATTTGCATGCCGATGTGATGATAGTAAGGATCGAGATGTTTCAATTTGTGACTTATTGCCGACAAAGCTCATTATTCTGGATGTACAAAGGCTGCTGATTACATGATTTACACAGCTTTGTTGGTACGTTGTCTAATGGTGCCTACAATGTATTTCAACGCAATCCAGTAATAAAACATCAGTGTTTATTACCTATTCTGTTTGAGTATCCGACAGTGCTAACCTAACACTCGTTCCGGTCTATTACCACGTCAGTAGTAATTGTAGTGCCAGTGGTGTAGTTTCATTGAGGTGGTTCTAAGAGATCACCGATGATAAGCAACTTCACCTGGCTTCAGTGACGGGTTTGAACCCTAGATCTCACGATTTCAAGTTGAACGATCTTAAACATTATGCATGCCTGGTAGCCTAGTTTACGCATGCTAGAAAAGCATGTTTTCCCACAAATATGCCACTGAGTAGCATTAGCCACTTATACTTACGGCGGGTCACAATATTCAATTCTCGATCGGGAGATCGGATAAACCCAAGATAGAATACGATCTTCCGATCGACCTCAGCTCTCCCATGGATTTGTCAAAGTCAAAAGATCGAATATTGAACATTTTTGAACTTCAACATTCAACTTTTATTTTGGATATTAAAACACGTTTTGTTGAAATCGAATTGAAATTGCGATCTGAGGTCGGTAATAAAGGACTGAGATCGCTTATTGGGACCGGTAGTAGACAGAAGTTAAGCCTAAAATAAAGATTAGTAAAATCTATCATCATCAGCCCGGAGACGTCCACTGCTGAACGAAGGCCTCCCCCTTAGACCACCACACTGTACAACAACCTGCCATTTGCATCCACCGGTTGCCCGCGACTTTTACAATGTCGTCGGTCCACCTAGTGGGAGGCCTCCCTACGCTGCGTCTTCCGGTTCGCGGTCGCCACTCAAGAACCTTTCTTCCCCATCGGTTGTCAGTTCTTCGAGCGATGTGGCCTGCCCATTGCCACTTCAACTTGCAAACCTTGTGAGCTATGTCGGTAACTTTGGTTCTTTGGCGAATATCCTCGTTCCGGACTATATGTAATAATATGTGTGTATGGAGTAATATGTATGTTAGTACCTTAATAATTAGTTGTTCTGAATGGTCTAAGCTCCTCCTATAGATTTCAACGTGAGATCTTCACAACGAAACAATGTAGTAAACGCCCCTAAGTTCTTCGAAGTTAATTTCAACTAGATACCTAAACAAGGTCGTGTTCGCTAACAAATTACAGAGCACCAGCGTCTTGATTGCAGATACCTTGTACGAACGAGTTCAGCGCAATACTTGTAATTGTTCGGCGAACTTTCAATATTAGGTTTTCCAAGCAATATGCTATTTAATTTTAGCAGGTACCTACAATATCACTTTGCTCAAATTTTAGCAGTTATACAATATCACTTTAAGGTTAAGAGTTTCATGCTTATGAATAATGCTTTCAGATTGGTTGGCCACGCGAAGCGAAGGTCTCCGAGTCCAAGGGGACAAGTCAGCGTTTGTATGTAGGTATATTTGTATGTACTTATATTTGTTCGGCGATAACTTGCAAACTTGCGACCATTGATCAGGTCAAATGAAATTTTGTAAGCAACTAGTTGTACAAATATAATTATCAAGTTCAAATATAAGTCAAATTGGTCAAAGGGCTTGGATTATATGGTGTCGCAAGGTCCTTTCACTGCAAACTACTATATAGTTTGAACTTACTTTTGATATGTATTCGGAAATTTTCTTTTAAAGCGAAAGTCGCGAAGTAGCGAAGGTCTCAGAAAGTCTCTACTTGAAAATCAGTATTATTTGTATTTTTTTTTTATTGATGGTACTGATACAAACTTAATGGCGGCTGTGAAGTGCCCTGCAAGCGAGACTTTGCGATTGTACGCACACCGCACGCCTATTTTTTGCTACTGCGCAGCGTCTCGCGCCAAAGTTCACAGAGCCGCCATAAAGTTTGAATCAGCCTGTACAAGTAATGATATGAACGAGACTTTACCCTGGTATGGTAAGAAATAACGCCTACTCATGACCATTGCAGCGCTAGGTACTAGAACTTTGAATATGAAAAATAAAGTCCAGCAGTGCAAGTACGGATCTTCTAAAATCTTTATAGCCCCGATTTAATAACGATGGAGTTTTTGGCGGGAACGCGAAAAATCATGCCAGAGCGGCATTGTAGTAGCATTGTATTATTATTTTCCAAAACTTGTGTTTTTTCGAGTGTTCATGCATAAAAATGGTGGCGAATTATTCAATAAGTGCTGATTTGTTTCTTACACAAAGTGCGACGCCAAAATCCTCCTACGAGGAAAAAATAAAAAATAATGATAAACAATAATAATAATAATAACTCAGGGACTGTGGCGAACCGTCTGTGAGTGGAGACACCGCGTACCCTGATTCCTTGGGGCTAAATGAGACCCTAGACCTCCGGCTTGCCTTAACCGGCTGTCCGGGTGGAAAACACAAGAGCTAAGAACCTAAGCTCCAGGGTGGAAGTGTTAAAGGGCATAACGCTGCGAGTAGCGTTTAGTGAAAGTGCAGCACACCTCTCAACACCCTAAGCCATCCACGCCAATGTTTCCCCTCCGGCACCAATATACGGTAGCCTTTATGGGGGGCCCATTTAGTGGATGGCGAGTCATCACCTGCCTAAATATTTTGATAATGAGACAAAATTGGCAGGTGCCGTTTTCATCCCTTAGACCAGACGAATGCTCCATCAAAAGCTCACATTAATAGTCCAAATTTCTTACAATATTATACCTAATATTAAAATAGTATCATATTCCATTCATGCATACCCATTATAATTGATTGTAGTTTAATACTATTTTTATATCTAACATCTCTTGATGTTGGCTTCGGCTCCTCTACCTCTTAAAGGTCCGGGCTTAGACCCGAGTGTTCAATTTATATAGGAGAAATAATAATAACGATAACATATTTCATAATGACATTATTTACGTTCTTCTTCGAATTGAGTCGAGTCGTTACGAAGACGATATAATATCGATATAGAACCGTACTCGCGCTGCTGGTTGCATTGGCACTTGCCACCAATGCTGCGAGACTGAGCGGCTGGATTACTTTAATTCATTGGTGTGAAACTATTACATTTTTGTTGACACAAGTTCATTAAGTTAGTAAAATGATTAAGTTTCTTAACATAAGTTAACAAACTTAATCATAAGTTAACAAACTTCATCATAAGTGAACAAACTTCATCATCCCAGCACTATTTAAATTTTGCCAAAAAATAGCAAATCTTGAAATGTAATTTTAGTCCGTTTAGATAAGAAGGCGAGTATAGAAAGTAGTGTGATAGGAATATAAAGTATAGAAATAAAACGTGGTGTTAATGGCGAATGTCCGGTCATAGAGCTTATCAAATTTTTCGCTCAACGCGTGTACATTTTTTTTCACTTATCAATACAAATGACGGGCAATTTATTTGTTCGTTTGTATATTGTCGCCAGTTGAGCTTGACAGATGAGTGCCGCGTCGCCAGCACGGTAACAAACAAATATGGCCGCGTCACGCTCTCATAACCGAGCCCAAATATTATCCTTTAACAAATTACCGCATTGTCTGCGTGTAAAAGTGTAAACATTCATAAAATACCTGGTACACGGTGGGCTTGATGCTGAAGCTGATCTTTGTAAACGGTCCATGGGTAAACAGCAGGGTCAAATTATCGCAGTGTAATTAAAATGACAGACATGCTGTGCTGGCGTCTATTTGACTATAAACAATTCAGCAATTCTGCCATTGGGTTTAGTTGAAATCTGGTATGCTTATGATTTATATTACTCTAAAATCACACGTGAGCTAGTCTGGCAGGCGGATAGTTTGTACCAAAATGACGTCTTTCTTTTACTTTCATTTATACAATCGAGTGACGAGACGAGCCAGACGTTCACACTTGCCCATAACAATAGCAGTGCCAGAATTGTGAACTTGCAATTACATATCTTTGCCGCATATATATGTATATTATACTATTTATCCTGAATAAGAAACGGTGGTGGGTTTAATGGGAAGACCGCAAGAGCCGCGCCGAGTCAAAATCAGGAGATTGTGGGTCAAATCCTGGGCCCGTGGGTACCTCTTTGGAATTCAATAGTGAACTTTTTACCAATGACTATTCGGTGAAGGAAACATCGTGAGGAAACTTGTATCCGTTCGGAGCAGAAATTCAGAGGCGTACTTATGTGAATTCGCCAACCCGCAACTGGGCCAGCGTGGTGGATGGTGGATATGGCCCAATCACTTTCGTGGTTAGGCTATGTCTATCTTATGTGTGTGGACTATTAATGCGTGGCTAGTGGTTATGCTGTTCGAGGATAGTGGGTAAAACCGCGAGGCATTGCTAGTCAAGAATAACAGGGTAAGTTTGCATTCCGCAAAAGTGAAAACAGCAATAATAAAACAATGTTGCGCCTGGAATCTTCGTTAATGATTCCCCAGAGGGCGCTAAGCACTTCTCAAGTTTACCTTTGCGTATTAATCGCGATCTTGGGGCGGAAACGAAGCCTCGCATTTTCGATCGAAACATTTTAAATTAATGGAATCTTTCGGTCATTATCGTGATGCCTGTGTTTGTAAATTCTTTTTGTGTTTTAACCACAGATTATAAGGGTTACGCGAAAGGGAAGTACTTAGTTGAAAGGAGGTCATTGTAGTCATCATTGTGAATAACTTTTATCACGGAGTCAACAATGAAAGAGCGACAAAAAACATTATTTTCATGCCTTACATTTCCTAATAATGAATGAAATTTTTTATTTATAAAAACTCGCGTTTTCTGTTTTGGTCTCATATAATAAATTGTTTAATACTGAGTACCATGCCCTATAAAAAAATATAGCCTAGAAAATATGGCCCACCAAAAGTTACTAAAAGAAGAAAACAAGGGAATAAGAAGCGCTTACCCTAGTCCCCCCTCGTCGTCAGCCATAAAACGTCCACTGCTGGACGAAGGCCTCCCCTTAATAGAGGGGTGTTACCATAATCCCCTGTCACGCCTGTCACGCTTGGCAGGCGGATTGGGGATCGCAGAATGGTCACCACCGTTAACCAAAAGGACGCTGCTGCCCGTCCTCCGGTGGGTCTGGTTGCAGTTTAAGGACATACCCAGGTCCCCCCTAAGTGTCAGATATTAACGCCATTAGGGAATAGATATGCATGTTTTTTTTATTGATTCGCAAAAAAGCTGACTTGCAACAAAACAAACCATCGAAAATAAAAAAATTATATGGGCAGAAATAACGAAGTTAGAAACATTTTAGTTTCATGGATGTTCAGTTCATGCTTAGTTATTTTTTCCCGACAGGGATGGCACTATAGTAGCTAATGACGTCAAAGTGAACGATTCCAAACAAATTCAATACTAACACGTGTTTTGCTATAGGACAGATGACTCCCTCCCAAATACTTGGAACGCTTATATTTCAGAACTTTACAAGCCGATTTCAATTATTTTTTCGATCTAAACATCAGATTCAGATAACTCTCCACTATCTTAATATTTTGAATAATAGAAACACATGTATATTCTCTACTTATTCCCATCAAAAATACTAATGTAGGTAGTCAAGAGCCAGCAAAACCCATTTCTCGAAGAACAAAAAAACAAATTAATCGCGGGACCCTTATTAACAAAGCAATTGTTACTGGAGCTTAATTTTGAAAACCAACAATGGAAAATAAAAATGGAGTGGAGTGCGCTGCGTCTTCCTAATGAATGAGGAGTAATTTCACTTTAAATAAAAGAGGGAACAATAAAATACCCATTTTAAAAACAGAACGACGAGCAAATTGGCGCACCATCCCATTATAGACAATGCTAGAACTGTTAACATTGCTATTCACAGTAATGAAACGCGATGTGAACGATTCACATTCTATCCAGAGTTTGCTCACCCTCATACAAACAGCACATAGTACAGTACCTACTAAGTTAAGACGAATCGATATTTATATTTCGTCACTTACTATTCATATCAGGATTCCAATTTATTTTTCGCGAATTGAAAAAAGCAATAAAATACTTATCAGCTTATTGCGTCAGTCTCGTGTAGGAACATACTGAATGAGAAAAGGGGAGGATTTTCATTAAGTCCGCAGATTGGTAGGAAATATTTCATTTTGGATCGAATGATTGGCTCGGTCCCAACAATGACGCACCGGATGCCGACAGACCTCCGACGTTCGCTATCAGATGCTCGAGGTACATGCTATTTTTCTCCACAAGAATACAAATGCCTTGCCAAATTGTCTACCGCCGAACTAGTCCAATTTAGATAGCAATTTCGCAACCAATTCGTTTTGTAAGCGGATCAAGAGGGCAGCCTTAAATATGGCCATTAAATCGTTTGCGCCGAACCCACATTCATCTTTTTAATGCGAACTCCTAACGTTAACAAATAAGAAACTCTTATCGTTAACTTATCCCTGCACCGTTACTTTACTTATTTAGACAGACACGGTTTGTAAATGAGATATTAATTCTATTCGAGAACCTTCCACCACTAATAGGCGATATTGATTTTCCTCGAGGCGCTTCTTTGTATATTTGTTTCTTCTTTTGCATTCGACTCTTTGAACAACGGCAAAATGATGAATATAAATGCTTTATTTTTTAAAAACAGACAAAGTTCAGGAGGATCATTAAATCCGATGCTCTGTCTTGTAAATTAAATAGGTTTGCTAGTTATTTTTACCTCGAGCTGACCATTATAGAACTTTAAATCAAATCTAAATTAAACGCGACACGGGCTTTAATATTGCTGGGCTAAAATCAGATAAAGTTATTCGAACGACGGTCACATCTCAGTGAACACAAATTTCTATTCATCGGGCTTATATGATAAGGAAGTTTCAAAGAGCCGTGTGTGTATGAAATGTTTTGAATGGGAATTTTGTTGACATGTGAGGGACTAACGAGCGAAGTTGCACCGCGATTGAAACCGTCCCGATAGGATCTCCCTTTTCATCGGGTCCCCTTTACCCGTAGATCCCAGATCCTGACCCCACAATGTAAAAGGTCTTAATTAAAACATAGTTTAGACACACTAGTCTAGTAGCTGAAACTGTTTAGTAAGATTTTTAATTACGTAACTACAATAAAATTAATACTTTATATTAATACTCTCTTAGATAATCAAACACGTTATAATATGTGTGTTACTCTCATCAAAAATAATAAACAAAGGTTTAAAAACTAGTAACACAATGAGCAGCCTTATTTTTGCTATAATATAATGTCACCGCGAGAAAGAATCGGGCGTCTTCGCTTCGGGTGCTTCCGTTACCGAGCCATTATATTGAACATGACTCCTTAGTTTTAAGGGTTATTTCTAAATCACTTTATTGTAAGCCTGATTAATGTAAATTCAAAAAGTTAATTCTAATTGCGTTGCATTCAGTTATTATCTTGAAACTATCGATCAAATTTGAATAGTGCTCAGCTTGACTATTTCCTGAAGTAATTTCACGTACCTAAGTCTACTTACTATTTTTATGATGTGATATTGCTGAATTAATAATTATAAATATCATAATCTCGCTGACGAGTTTAAAAAAGGCTTTGTTATGGATTATTCAATAGCTAGTTTTAATGGTTTCTAGCCGCCATAAGCGCTGCTTGTGTGTAAAGTAGAGAACTATCAAGCTATGCGCGCGCAATGGCGCGGTTACGAGTTGTTGGAACGAGCATGTCAGACTCACTTTGCGTCTGTCGGCTTTTCACCGTGAGAACTATAAATAACGTAGTATTAAATTCTATTTGGTGAGAATTTTCTCTAAGTAACACCTGGCCAATTTTAATAATATAAATGCATATCGATATTCTATTATTATTTCAAGTAGAATCCACTGAGTGTTCAATAAGTAATGATTTTCATCAGCTTTGTGTGTTGAATAATAGCTAGCTAGTTAGTAAAACTATGGCATACCCTCTGAATTCATGTTAGCCCTTTAAACAGCTTTAGTAAGGCTTTAAGATCACTCAATAGTTAGGTAGTGAGCTATCTTGCAATGGCAAAGCCGGTGGGCGGTAAGGCCAGCGGGTTTGCCTGTTTTAAAAAAGATTAATTGGTCCGACTGGCTATGACTGCTCGCTGCTCCGTGGACGCGCACGCGCACGTCACAGTACGCTCCCACAGCCCAGGCCATCGCTCTGCTCAACGCCATGCTAGCTCAACAACCAGACGTTGACATATTTATAGTTGAATTGAATGTATTTGTGAATTCTTGTCTTAGTTATTTAAGTTGACATTCATTATTATTGTTTTTCAATTCAATTATTATGTGACTTTTAATCTATTATTATTATTATTATTTTTTGACATGAATTTTATTACTTTGTTTCTTTTCTATGTAATTGATTATTATTATTGTATGTACTGCTGGCTTGTCACACGCCTTGGCGTAGCTGTAAGTGTGACAAGCAATTAATAATAAATAAATAAATAAATGACAACTTCCGCCGCGACTAAAAAAAATACATACAAAAAATCATTAGACCAAAATGTCACATGCCCTTACAAATCAATGTCGCCCTTTTCTAATCATAAAAATAGGTAAGTAAACGCCTTGACCTCTTACTTGACTTCTCCATACCAAAAAAACTAAAATATACCTACAGTCGGGGGGTGTCACTCCGCAGTTTAGGTATGTTCGGCCGGCGCTCCGTCCGGGAGGACATTGCAATGGCTGAAGTCAGTGGCTGCCCGCACGCTAGCCTCGTCGCACGTAACTAAGCATACGTGATAGAAAGAGAGCGGTATATCTAGGTGAATATAGTGAGCGGTATCCAGCGCTGTGCGAGTTGAATTGCTACTTTATTGCCTAGTAGATAGAGTCCTTATTTATTTCAATTCCTTTGCGGAATGAGCTTTCTGTTCGTAGTACTATTATTTATTCTGTGCTACAGTTCCTTCCGCCGCGCGCACTGCTTTTCCTTTGTAATACGCCACCTAAGGCCGGGCGCATACGAGGAGAAAAACCGTAAGAAAAACCGGGGTTTCGCCCGAAGGCGCTCCGTGTATACATTTTGTATTAGGTACCGCACACCGTAAGAAATTTCTCGAGACGCCCGTCTCGCTCGCACTAGTTAATTGTGCGCAGTGTGGTGACCGGTGCCTGACGGAAGCCGTGCCGAATGCGTATTATATATATATATATATATATTATGCGAATATATTTAATCTAAGGTGCAGAGTTTTTGTCAAGCAAACTTTTTTTCGTGTATTGGGGTGAAGAGACGATCGAGATATTCGCTTGGTGGTACCCAGGTAGGTACGCCTACCTAGGTATTCATATTCATCACGCCTGCAATAGAAGTGCAAGAATTATTGTAAACTTGCGAACAAAAGGTGGCTCCGCACTGCACTGTGCTTGTCACCCTGAGATATTAGATGTCAAATCTCTTCATGCCCAGTAATTTCTCTGGTGACAAACCCTTCACACTAGGTAAATCCTTCCTTCAAGCTTCAAACCGAAACACTTGCGCACTACTGCTTGGGGGTTGAATAACTGGGAAAGGCGTGGTACTTCCCCAGGCGGACTCTGCAATTGAGTCTTACAAAATAATGTCGTAGCCTCGATGACAGCAAGTTTGCATCCGCGATCAAACTTAGATCCGATATCGGACCGATTCGTGCAGCAGTAAGCTAGCCTTAGCACGTTGGCAAAGCAAACTATCTCTACGTGATGTACATAAACTTGTAGATCCAACCCTCCTAGGACATATTGGTCACGTATTTCCACCAACTGCTTTTATTATCTCGTCCGTCGTCGCTTTTAATTTTCTGCCGAAGTTAATCGCCGGTAAGGCGGGCAACTGTCGTATTATTCCTTATTGCTTCGCGCTTCTGCTGATGACCGACCGCTTCTAACGTTGATTACCAAAGTTAATGGAAGTAATACGTTTTCGTAGTTTGATGTTCTGGGTAATTTTGTTACGGAAGTGTTTATTTTGTTAAATATATTTGGTATTACGTGTTGTTCATACAAAGTTATTGTCCTGGTTTTGTTATTTGTGTTGACTGCCTAGTTTTTTCATTTCTTTTGCTAGTTGTTTGTGAAACTGTATTGAACACTCTAGAAAAGATAATAAATGTTATAGATCGCAATTGAATCTTGCTCTTGCTTTTCACCCGATTACAGTGACACAATGTGGTCAATTCTGAAGGTTTAAGTTGACAGAACTAAACTAACTAAAGTAAATAAAGTATTGCTATCCTTAACTAACATGCCTAGTAAAAAAGTGACAGCAATATTTTAATTAGTTTAGAACTGTCAACTAAAACCGTCAGAATCGACCACAATAGTCGTCTAAAATGAGGACAATAGGGTACTATTGTTGCGGGTGTTTTGTAGGAGGCAAACCGCTTCCGGTAGCTAACTGGGAACTGTAGGTCGTCTCTTAATAGCAATAATAGCTGTACTATGTCATATTTATTTATGTGGATATATAGTTGAATTGAAACTCTCATAATATGGTCTTCTAAATGTTTTTTGTACCATCTTAGTTTTAATCTAGAAAATATAGATGTTTTCTGATATAAATCCTGTTTTATGAGTATCAAAACTAATTTATAAAACAGTTTTCCTCGTCGGCAAACCGTCAATAAAACGGAACAATTGTTCGTGCGCGCTCAACACATATTAAACCGAGACATGCGGAATGACCATCGTAACATGTTTCGGGGTTGTAAAATTGTGCCATAAAATAAATTTAATATAAATCCAGAGGAGAGGCGACACATAAAATTGGTGTAAATCACTGGAAGTCACCCGTTGGAGACGTTTACGGCTCTCCAGGCCTGTTAGCTCCTGTTAGTTGCGGATGCTTCGCTACCACTCCAAATAACGACCCATTTTACACATAACTGCAGTTAGCGTGTAAATGTTCGCGCCTATAGAAATTCGAATGTGGAGAGGTGCTATACGACAAAGGGCGTAAAAATGTACGAGTACGTAAAATATTATAGCAGTGTTGGCCGTATTGAATATAACATTAAACGCAGGCTTCGAATAACGCTCCTTTTGTTTATGAGAGCGAGTGATGTGGCGAAATAATTGTACTAAATGAGTATCATCAAGTTTCATAGCTGCTGAAATTACTTTTTTATGAAAAGAAGTACTTAATGAGATAAAAAGTCGCTGCGCTTTCGTAATATTAACAAATTAACTCAATCCGCGTCTTTTGCAGCGCTACCTAGATACAAACACTACAAATACATGGTTACTGGTAACCATAACATAGTTAACAAATCACAATAAAATATTGCCCAGTTAGATCACAGTTTCATTACTAATTGCTTTTCACTAAAGGTATTACAGAAAAAAAAACTGAAACATGATCAACTAAATAGTTTTCCTTTGAATCCAAAATGCAAATTCTCGTTAAGCTTGTACAAACAAATTTAAGTATTCAATCTTTCACCTTAAACTTGTAGTAAACTTTGTTTGACTTAAGAACTTAAGAAGCTTGGGCTTCCGTGAAATTTCATTAAGTAGATAATATAAGTGGATACCTTCAATAAAGCATTCCTTTAAAGAGATTCATTATAATCTCTATGTGACTATTAATTGAAATGAGAATCGTAATCAGGGGTTAAAGATTGAATTAACTTTGAATGAATTAATTACACCTGAACATTAGCTAATAGCTGTGGTCAAAAAGGTTCGATGAATCCTTCGTGGATGTCGATTGGTCATGCGAATTCACATGCGTACCTACTAACACCTCCATTATTATATATATTAATATTATTATTGTACCTGATTATAATGCACTTTTTAATCTATGCACGCACGATTACGCACCTTATAATGTTTTTTACCAGTTATTCAAGCGCCAAGCAGAAGTGTGCAAGCGGTACTGTATTTCTGTTTGAAGGGCAATGTTCCCAGAGAAATTACTAGGCATGAAGAGATTTGACAATTTACATCTAAGCGTGACGAGTGCTGCAGTGCAGTGCGGCGCAGGATTTGTTCGCAAGTTCTCAACTCTGGCACTGCTATTGCTATGGGCAGGCGTGGCGCTTATCACTAGGCGAACGTCTCACCAGTCTCGTCGCTCCATTCAATAAAATAAATAAAAAGTGCTCTTCATTATTATCTATCACTATTAAGTATCTAGTAGCGCTCGTGGCGTAGCTTGTCTAGGTGATTCTAAACGATCACCGATGTTTAGCAACGGACGGTCCGGTCAGTCTTCGGATGGGTGACCGCAAGTGGAATTTATTTCTGAGCGCTACCGTGGGTCGGATGACACGTTAAATTGTTGGTCCCCCCCGGTTGTTTGTTCTAGTTTCTATAACAGCAACCGTCAGCCATGTCAGAGGGCTTCGGGCGGCATATTAACTCTGACACTAGGGCTGGCCACTCAGCCTATACGAACATACATACTGTTATCTATTTTAACTCTATGCGCTTTTGTATTATTATTTACTAGCCTATAACAGTAATTTGCGCTGTGATAAAAACAAAGATTTAGTGATTTTCAGATCATGAGCGTATAATAAATTGTATCCCAATTCTTTCTCTGTTAGACGACAGACTGTTCGGACAACGAGCTTCAAGTCCTACGTGCTCCGGGTTTCGGCGAAGCATAAGAGCGTATTCTTGTTACCAGATTTCTGGCCTAAAGGACTTGTTTTCCGACGCTACTGAGAAACGACACTGCCAGGAAAATCTCAGCGAAAATAGTGTTGATTAAGATTATTTTTATATGTATGTTAGTCTGTATGTATGGGCCCGTGTTTTTTAAGTAGTTCCTGTTTGCCTGAAATAAACTATTTAGACACACACTATTGCATCTATAATTTTGCATGTATTGTGAATTTTCCTAGAAAGTGTACGAAACTTTTTGACTCTACTTCTCTAATCCTTACATCCAGAGTATGGAAATAGCTGCTGGCTTCCGTGTTTCCTGAGAGGTATAATCTAAATCTTTTCAAGATCAGAGTGAATGAGGCTTTTTTGAGACTGCGTGCTCTATCTTCGACCGCATCTTCGCTTGGTCGAGTTGATTATCAAAAACTTATATAAGTTCAGATTTCACAATCAATATTACATAATAAAAAAAGTATATTACGATTAAGTAGTCCATCATTGTACCGCGTGAAGTGAGCGCCCGAGAGCAGCGAGGGTACTAAACGCCGTACATTAATAGACTTACAAGTCACGAGTATCGTATACACAATTTATAGTACATACATAAATCCGCACTTAAGTCACGCTTCGCCTTACAAGGAGACCGTTAATGCTCGGCAGAAGTTAGCGGAGTGCAGCGAGGTTGCTAAACGTCGTGCATTCATGGCTACTTAAGTCACGGAGAAGCGTGACTTAAGTACGGGTTTAGGTCACACGGTGCTATAAAATGCTTATAATAAAATTACGTTTGGAAATGATTTGTGATTGACGGCAACATAACTCCAGTCCCATTCTATGAATCATCATCTAAAACAATAAGATCTTATTAAAGCTTAAATAGTATTTATTAAACCTTAAATAGTATTTAAGGTTTAATAAGTTCATTCGGCAATTTCAGAAATAAAGCTTTTCGTACCTTTTTCCTAAACCTAAAGGTTGAGCAATCGGACCCCATGTGGCGGACGATTACTAGTAAATTGTGGCCGCTCGCAAGCCACTGGCAACTCAATTTGGTGAAACACTGGCCTTTTCTTGTAGCTCTATCTTAAAACGTTCTGGTATAAATGGACCATGACATGATTTTGCTTTGACAATTTCAAGTTGTTTGTTGCGACGACATGGGAGCTCTCGAAAACAAACCGTAAAACCGTACCTATTTTTACAATGTCACCTAAGTACAGAGAACAAGATTTTTCTAAGCTTTTCATTTAAATAAAATAATTTAAGTAAATATTATAAAATAATTGCAATTAATTAAAATTAATTGCAATTATTTTTGATCATAATACTGTTTACATCTTGAGTTATACGTAATTCGTAACTGTGAGGTACTTACTCTCTCGATAGTTAAGGACGTGACACACGACGAAGATGCTATAATATTTCATCTTATATTAGCTTAAGTACTTTATATTATATTAAATTAACCTACCACACACGATTAAGATACGATAATTTATAAAATATTCTCATTCCTTCTTAGGACGGATCCAGCTTGTAAGTCAGGGGGAAGGGGGCCATATATATGTATAGTCGAGACGAGGTCTAGTTAGGTCAGGCTCCAATTCGATTACAATAATGAATAGCTAATTAGCTAGCTGTATAGCTATACAGCTAGCTATAATGACATAGTATTTTATTGTTAGAAGTCAAAATAATTATAATCAAATAACAAAACAAACTTTTCTCTTCTCGCGAAACAAGTTATGACTTCCTGCACTTGCTTTTGTGAACGTGGAGAAGTTGAAGATGATCTGATGCATCATAATATAAAATACAAATTGTAATAACAGCACATAATTATTATGCGTGTTATTCGCGCATGTGTTTACCATGAAGTCATACACAAAGTATTTATTTTATTTCTATAAGAGACTAGAGAAATAATCAGTAGTCAACCTACAACCAAGCCCAGGGGTGATGACAACCCCCCACCGGATCCGCACTTGATTCCGTCGACATTCAAGCAATAACAGTTACTTAAAAAAACTTCTCAACCGTTAGTCACTGCTTAAACTTCTCTGTCCTTTTCTAGCACGTGTAACTTCACGTCAGAGAGAAGATGACAGAGCAGTGACTAACGGTTGAGAAGTTTTTTTAAGTAAGGCCGTTAGTGTCAGAAGTGATTGCTTGGAAATCTACATACAGGATGTTGTTTTGAGCAATTGAGTACACAAACGTTACTACCTACTTGATTCTTCAGAAAATTATTCTTATTTTGAATTCGTCATCAATGTTTTGATAAGATGGGCCTATTAAATAAAAACATGTTTTAGGAAATGGGTAAACAAAGCACAACAAAAAATAAACCATAAGGAGTTTCATTCTAACACCTTCTCTTTTTGCATGTCTTCTCTTATTCCATTCCTATCTTCTTGCTAATAGTTTCGAGTCTCAGCTCAAACAACGGTTCCGTAATTGCATCATCTTTTGGCATAAATAAATAAATAAATATCCACTATCTTACATGCCAGGAAAATTTCTGGCAGCTCGTGTTTTGTTTAAAATGTATTTGTCAGTTCATACCAAATGTTTTGAATGTCTGTTAAATGACAACCAATATTGTTACCTATGTAGAAAACTTCAAACATAGGTCGTATGCTTTATCTTCTGACACGCCCTCGTATAATCGATGTAGCTCCAGTCAACCTTCTTTAGCTGTTGTAAATTGTATAACCTTCTGTAGCACTTTTTTCTGATAGATTCGTCGTTATCCCCAAAAGTGCAGTATCTGACTATCGGCATTCTGGCGTTTACTTTCTCCTTTTTCTCTCAGCACTGTCTCTCCTTTCACTAGGTCTAGTTCGCAGAGAATGCAATACGCAGTTTATATTTCCACGTTGATCAATTGTTGTCAGTGAGGAGACCGACTTGCGACTTCGTCGCGTCGAACAATGTCATTTTGCAAGTTTTATTCCACTTCAGAAAATTAATCACACTACAGCTTTTATTAGATAAAAACCCGTTCTGGTACCATGTTAAGATTAGGCTAAAACGTGTTTTAGGAAATGAATTAAATTATAATACTTTCCAATCTAGTAAATTTCTCTGTTTCCAACATTTAAAGAAAAATCAGAGTGACAAATGTCACAGACCTTACAAGGCACCAAAAAGAATACCCTAAATATATCAACCTGTATTTATCTTAAAATTAGTTTATTTATATTAAGATGGTATCTTAAGATCATATTTACCCATATAAATATGGGCATTTTAACATGAATTTAGAAAAAGTTCATTATGTTAAGTTGCGGGCGTTGGTAATATATATATTATCTTCGTCGTTTGTGCACTTCAATTAAATGTATGAGTAGCGATATTGAAATATGTTCTAAGATAACATGAAATATTATAGCATCTTCGTCGTCTGTGACGGCTTTTATAAAAATATATAGAAGCTGATAAGCCCGGCAAATCAAGAACAAAAACCAATTGTTCTAATGAAATAGCCATAGACCATAGACCGGTGGTAGTAACTACTATTATGACTGGCTTGTTGACAGCGACAATCGCCGAATTTACTAGCTTTTCCATTGTCCACATCATCGACGTCATGCAGATCATTGGTCAACACGGTAAGAAAATGCGATTTTCACCTTAGTAAGCTACAATAGAGACTTCTTAAAGGGTGTCGCCTCAATAAGTACCACCATAGCGAAAGGAAAAGACTCCACTCACCAGAATTCTACTCTTTTAGTTATCCATTTCTTATTGTTGGGCGCTAAGGATATCACCTTTTAATGAACATTGAATCAAACCTAAATATTAATTTTCGTATTTTTGGTCAGCATCCATAGCCATAAACAAGCACTCGCTCCACACAATCCGTTATTAATAACATAGCGCGATGGCCGAAAAATTGCTAGTTAATTTTTGTCATTCCCTGCCACGGAGCTTGGGGACAGCAATACGTATTGTCAGATTGTCATGTTATTATTTTGGGCGTTTGGGCCGCTAAGTCAGATGTATGGCCCATTTGGCCCATTTACCGACGGAATCGTGTGAAACGGTACATGTTATTCATGAGTTGCACATTTATAACGCGCCAATGTGCAGCTATGTCCGGAAATTAACGTAACATACATTTTTGTCGCCATTTCTTTTGTGACTTATACCTCCGTGGTCAATCGTGTCGTGAATGCCTCGCTATAACAAATGAATGTTTTGTTTGTGAAATTCTTTGTAATTCGTGTGGTTTCATTGTATGATATTATTTACAGCGTAGTTAAATTACCGTCGAGATTTA
This sequence comes from Erannis defoliaria, assembly GCA_905404285.2. NCBI lineage: Eukaryota > Metazoa > Arthropoda > Insecta > Lepidoptera > Geometridae > Erannis > Erannis defoliaria. The sequence goes on along the minus strand of FR990073.1, from coordinate 9,041,003 downwards.
TTGCTTAGCTGGCTTTAGTCGCTGATCAAATAGGCTTTACAGAAAAGCTTAGTTTACGAAAGCGAAAAAAATATATGAATTATTTTTGGCTGTATTACTGAAGGCAAAGAAGAATTCAAAACACGTTTTAAAAAAAATCCTGACTTTAGGATTATATTTGTACTCTACTAAATACGGTCTTGGATTTGGTCTTGGGTTTTCATGTAATTTAGGCAGCACCTAAAACTGGCCGGCCTTTGTGCCTGACGGAGGGCATCATAGAATCTCTGGGAAATGCAATTTGTACTTCAGGGTTCTTTAAGAAGAAGGGGTTATTCCCGCAATAACAGAGCTGGCGGCATCGATATCTTCCACAAAAGTGGGGTCAGATCAACTCTTACTATAGTCAGATAATACCAACACCGTATTCTAACACCCCGAGTAAAGGGCCTAGGCCCAATGCAAAGGGGCTTCGTGCAGCCTAATGATCGACTACGCCAAAAAACTTGCTCACATAGACTCTTGTCAGCTAAAGACATTCTTTAAATCGGGCGCAACGAAGATAAATTTTAAGGTCGGCAAGTACTCTCAGGAAATTACAAACAATAGAGAAGCTTCTCAGAAAAGAATGAATGAAGTCACCGTGAAAGTTCAGCAAAACAACGGAACGTTTTTTCGTGCCGTTCGTCTTTAGATGAGTACCTACAGATTGATACCCATCGGCTCGCACATTCAACAATTCCTGAGATTGGAACGGAAATTCATTCGCTGCCCGATTTATTTAAGAGGGTCCCATAAAGATTAAGAATTTGCTGTGACAGCGAAACGTAAAAATGAGAAGAAAATGCTGAACACTTTATTTGAAGAGATTTTATATTCATGTCCACGGTGAATCATTGTTGTTGGGGGTCGCTGGCGAGCTTGATCAGGGTTGTGAGGAGCGTGGGGTTTTTCACACACACTACGGTTAATTGTGATATTATTTGTAGCTATGTTGGCAGTGCAAACTTTTTATGACATGAATATTACATTGAGAAATAAAATATTTGTAATCGGTCACTTGAGTATGAAATCAAATAAACGTATCAGCAGATAAATATAGAGTATGTGTATTTAGTGTATATGCTGATGTATTTAACAAGATATTGCCCTGTTCAATAGAATTCTATAATATATATTATATATAGGTAGATTAGTACAAATAGATATTAAAATTATGGCTCGAGTGAACTTTAAATAAAAAGTTTAATATGTTAATGTATGATATTATGTACTGTAGTTTCATTTCCTTAAAATCCATCAGACTATCAGCAGACTCGAGACATATATCAAATCAGCAAACTCAATGAAGACTAATCAATAAGTAAAAAAAATTTGAAACAAAAGGTTAAACTTATTGATGGTCAATGAGATTAGGTGCTGCTTCCTACAAAATCTGTCGTCGTCAGCCAAAAGACGTCCACTGCTGGACGAAGACCTCCCAATAGAGGGGTATTGCCATAATCCCCACGCTTGGCAGGCGGCTTGGGGATCGCAAAATGCTTACCACCGTTAACCAAGAGGACGCTGCTGCCTGTCCTCCGGTGGGTCTGCTTGCAGTTTAAGGACCCAGGGCCACATACAAAAACTGTGCTATATTCACCGCGTTACCAACTGAGTCGTGCGGCCAAAAATCATTCACTATGTCTATCTCGCTCGCACTTGTGGGTCTTGCTTGTGCTCGCACTTGTGGGTCGTGCGGCCATGATTTATGGCGGCACGACTCAGTTGGTAACGCGGTGAATATAGCACAGTTTTTGTATGTGGCCCTGGGTCCTTAAACTGCAAGCAGACCCACCGGAGGATATAATATAGAATTTCTATGACGCAGAGAAGTGATACTATGCTATAGGTCTCTTTGTCTAGCATGAAAATAAAAACAGTAGGTAGGTATAGCGCAATCTCCGTAATCAAACCTTCGGTGACGTGAGAGGCTGTCTGAGCTGAAGGCAACAACAAAATCACTCATTAATTAAAAAAAAAAATGCTTACATCTTCCCTAGATTTTAATTATTTTTATATTTATTAAGGTTGTTTTTTTTCTGTAATGATGTGATGAGTCGAGCTATACGTTCGCCTGGTGGTAAGCATCACGCCTGCCGTGCCTGAATTGTGAACTTGCGAACATAATCCTGCGCTGCACTGCACAGTGCACTGCTCTCGACACCCAAAGGTATAAGATTTCAAATCTCTTAAATCCTAATAATTTATCTGGTAACATTGTCCTTCAAACCGCAACACAGTAACCCTTGCACATTACTGCATGGTGTTTGAATAACTGGCAAAGGTGTGGTACTTCCCCAGGTGGACTCTGCAATAGAGTCCAACCACTACATTATAATAAGATTCAATTCGTTATGAAGCAATCAGTAATCTTGTCTCGTATAATTACTACAAAAGTGCGGAAGAGAGAATACTCAGTAGAGTGATCTACTGAGCCGTTGTTGTTCATTTCCATTCAGAGCGAGTCCCATAGGAGCAGGGCATGACGTGATTCATTTCCAGACTGCATTATAAATTTGTATCCCATTGTTTCTTTTTCAGCAGCCAACTGGCTCAGTTACCTATTGTTGGGACGAACAATAGACTGAGATACGCGATTTTTAAGTGTACCGGTGTTTTTTTTCTCTTAAATAGTGGCGAGCTGAAAATATTGTGTTTGGAAAGTAGAAGAGAGAGATTTACCAATAATTCTTTGTAAGCCGCGGTAGCCTAGTTAAGAGTTTGCTCATCTTACAACTAATGAGTCCTGCAGTATTTGGCTACAGATTTAAAAACTATACTCATAGCAATAGTTTTTTGGCAAGGAAATCATGATGTGGAAGGCCGCATATGACGGAATATAAATTGAATGCCATACTTATGCACTTTCGCGAATCTGCACTTATCGCCCAATCACCTTTCAAGGGTACTTAGTACATCATCATCATCAGCCCGGAGACGTCCACTGCTAAACGACAACCTGCCATTTGTATACACCGTTTGTCCACGACTATCACAATCTCGTCGGTCCACCTAGTGGGAGGCCTACCTACGCTGCGTCTTCCGGTTTGTGATAGCCGCTCAAGAACTTTTCTTCCCCATCGGTTATCAGTTCTTCGAACGATCGGTTATCAGTTCTTTGAACGATCGGTTATCAGTACATGGTACAGCGTTGTTTATTGTAAACTCAGCTATCGTCTGTGGTTTTTATATCACAGTACACAACAGCACAATAGCGTGACCACCTTCATAAAACAAGCCATTAAAATCATAGAAGCATCAAAACTAACACGAGGGTCGACATTACTCCCGTCCATCGATGCGAAAAGTACTTATCCAACTTTCCTCTATGTAATTGTTTCCATAAAAGTCTTTACTACCCTAAACCATAACAAAATGACCTATATCGCAGATACGGCCTTATTCTCTAGATAATTGCGTTTTATGAAGCAATTTACCCTTGCGATGTCGTAAAAATGTTTATTTTATCACACCTATTCCATTTTAGCGTAATCCGTGGAAAACTTTGATAGGAAGGTGAGGGAGTAAGGTAAATAAACCGGGCACTTTGTTAATATTGCAAGTAGTAGGGTTAAAAATGCAAGAGCTTTGGTGTCGTAATCAATATGCTCTGTTGAGATTTCCGCTAAATATTATGACTTGCTCTTCGAATCGACTTCCTATTATTATAAGAAAATACAGGGTCAGTTCTAATCAGTTAGCATCCTTTTAAGGGAATATTCTGTACTTACATAAAAACAAAAAACAAATTACTATGGGGCCAACATTGAAATCGCGAAAAAATTATGAGCTCTTCCATACATAAAGTTCATCGACCTTGATCAAAATGTATGTAAGTACAGAATATGCCCTTGAAAGGATGCTAACTGATTAGAACTGACCCTGTTTTCTTATGACGACGTGTACCATTTGTCTCGACGATAATTATGGTGTCTAAGATATTTATGTTATTTTAATTGATACTGGCTGACCCGGCCTAAAAATATTTTTTGTGATTTATTCCGAAGTTTTAAGCGTTATTCCGGGCGGAGAAAATTCCAAAAAAATCTAAGATTATTTAAATCGGTCAAATTAAAAATCATTGATTGCACATTATGCTATTTAGTAGTGGAAAGACTCTACTGCAGAGTCCGCCTGGGGAAGTACAACACCTTTGCCAGTTATTCAATCGCCAAGCAGTAGTGTGCAAGTGTTACTGTGTTACGGTTTGATGGGCTATGTTACCAGATAAATTATTGGGTATGAAGAGCTTTAACATCTAATATCTCAGGGTGACGACCGCAGTACAGTGCGGCGCAGCATTGTATTCGCAAGTATACAACTCTGGCACTGCTACTGTTTGTGGCAGGCATGACGCTTACCACCAGGCGCACGTCTTGCTCCTAGTGGTAAAAATGTTCACCCAGTATATTCGACTAGATACCTATTATCTTCTTATAACCGTTCGATTTCTGTACCCTGCGAAAAGTTATTATATGCGTGATAGATTAAAGCGCCGAATTGAAAACCTAGCTTAGCCATTCGTTGTTGAAGGAACAGAGATTTTTTGAAATATGTAGAAAAATCTACACTCTTTCTACTCTTCGAATGAAATATATGAAAGGATTCACCTAGAGCCGTGTTTGGGTAAAAATGCCACTGACTGCATTGCGCAACGAAATAGCAACATGCATTTTTGAGATAACTACCTAAAACGGCGCAAATTCGCCCGAATATTTTATCTTACAGCGCCGAGTTATATGTGAACAGATTTTTAACAGGTTAAACCAACCTTCAATGAAATTTTTGATGCGAATACTCCTTGACACATATTTCTCATTGTATTCCACTAATAAGAGTCACACCAGCCAGTAGGTAAGTTGGATACAGATTGCTGTAGGTACATCATACAAAATAGCTTTAGAACTCTTTTGTATGTTTTTAAGAGGCCAATAAAACAATAAACACTATAAAACAATAAACTTAAAATAAAACACCTGAAGAACGACCACACTTTAGCGAGTTATTCAGTCGTCTAGCAGTAGCAGTATGCAATTTTTTACTATATTTTTGATTCGTGTTTGATAGTTAAATTAACTCTTTATGAAAAATATAAATAAATATGTAACAAACACAAATAAATAATACAACAATTAATTAGCTAATAAAAAAATTACTAAACAACAAAATAATTTTGTCAATCTCAATTTATAAAGAATTAAATTAACTTCTAATATCGTACAGGAGGGCAATGCATTAAAAGTGCGGAGCAGGTATAGTGACGAGGGTAATGCATTTAAAGTGCAGGATTTGATTGTAGTTGTATTAAAAGGAGGTCGTATTTTGTATAAAAAAGTATAGCAAAACTACCGAATGATATATTTACATCATTACCATAGGCCACAGAGTAATAGACGATAATTACGCAGGCCTACGGTATAATGGCGCTTTCTTATTAATTTTAAGATGAACGTGACAGTACCAGCTACGAGTACCAGCATTAGTTACTGAAATAGTAAAATTAGTTACTGAAGTAGTTCATAAAATAAGTCAGAAGCTCCCATAGTCTTACCTAATTTCCCGAGCGTAAAAAAACGATACGAGAAAATAAGAATAATTTTATCACAACAAACGCAGGATATTGTGAGTAACGTTACCGGATCGTAAATACGGCAGTATTGCCACGGTCCCTGTGTTGCGGAGGCCTTGCTTGGGACTGCTCGGGACTAACATTAATATATTTTATTGCGCTAGGTGAATGTTATTAGCTTTCATATATCTATGTTTACGGTTAGAGGGTAAGCCGCCGCCGCTGCCTGCGCCACAGTATAACTCTAACAGTTTCTGCCTTGCCCAATATGAGCACATACTAGTATAGTAATATATTATCTTTGATGAGCACTAAATTGCGTCTAGACAGGGCCTTTATCAACGTTAAACTTGACCTGGAGTGGGTAATTATTAAATATTTGGTAGGGGCATAGTACAGACTTTGGTTAATGATATTGCGAAAGGCTTTGTTATTTATGACGCGAGATAGCTACGTGTTGTATTGCCTAAAGCTTTAGTGTTCTTAATTAGCATTGATCTGTTGCTTTGAACGAAGGTAATTGGATATACACTGAATATAGGTTAATACACTTCTATGATTTAGATTTTAGATGAACTAAGCTGTATTCTAGCTAGTTTCATAACATAATCACGGTAAATATCCCGTAAATAATCATATAAATACTTTAATTATAATAAATAAGTGACAAAATCCTCACGGAGTGCGTCGTAAAGATAAAGACCTTGAAATTTGGAAGATAAAGCTATTGGTATTGTGTGTTCCGTCATAGATCGCATCATCACTTCACATCAGACGAAATAGCTGTACAAGCTTAGCTGTAGCTTATTATCATACAAAATATAAGTATCAAATGTACTAGGTAGGCAGGTATAACTTTCCATTGTTGTCAATCAAAATCCAAAGTTAACTTAAAACAGTAATAATGTTGTTACATGTTTTAACTAACTAACCTAACGTAACCTAATAATATACCTATTTCGAATTGAAAAAAACAGTTAGCAAATGTGAGAAAGTTTGGAAGCAGATGTCACTATAACAATGTGTGAAAACGAGATAATGGCAGTCTAATACCTCACAACGCGTGCTCTACAGTGAAAAGCGCCGCCCGCCCAAACCGCACTCGCCGTCCTACATTTTACCATCAATATACTGTGCGGTCCGAACTTTGTAACGTCATCGCAGTGAGGACGCAGATTTAATAGAAATTATATTTAATCGCACACCAAAAAACCAGTTGTCACACGAAAAAGTTCTGACAAAAATATTTACTGCTCACCAAATTTAGGAGGGAAATGTCTGCAATTTTTTCAAGATTATAAACACTGTTAGTACCCACATCTACAAACAGCAGAAATAATCAGTAGTAATCTACACTAGGTTTCTAATTGATGATTTAATTTTTCTTTTACATTGCACTAGAACTCACAACATAATTACCTATTTATGACTCGTCCTAGTGTACGATCCAAGGTTTTAAATTTGACTCAAACTAGATTTTGCTCTCATATAAGAAGTTTCTTAATTTTATTTGTTTATATAATAGGTTCTAATTCTAATTTTAAAAAACACCAGAAGGATAAGCTAAGCAGTGTGCCAGAAATACCTTGAAAAAAAATTAGAGGCCAGTTAAATAAAGCTACCCCATTGGAAGAATTTTTTTCGCGCACCGCACTAGATAGATTAGATTAGATACCTTAAAAATCTCTGGTACGCACCCTAAGACTACTACTCAGATCCATCTGATTTTCACCAGAAAATGATATTTTAGCTCGTGACATATTGATAAGCATTACATTTTATTCTGATGTGCAATGAATATACCTTATTTAATGGCAATTCAGATTGTCCACGCGTGACCGTTTGACCATAAAGTTTGTTGCGAACATTACACGATCCAGTATGTAGATTACAAGGCGATCGTGTAGTTTGTCTGGGCTTTATGGTAGTTGAAAATTAATACAGACTTCTGGAGCGGTGCTTCGAGAGTCTGTGATATGAATTTATAGCACGTTCATTTTTATTATTGGTTGTTCAGTTCTTGTTCATTTATTATTCGTGCATAGGTTTGACTATGCTCTTATTGGCTGAAACCACGGGCGTAGCTATATTAGCGTAGCGTAGTGCTGTATATTGGCGTAGCGTTATTATATTTTCGTTGGCTGCCAAGGGGGTGATCTGGACCCCCTAAATCCTTATATACCACGACTGAAACCATAATCAGAGGATCAACTTGGATGATAATTTTTTTGGTAAATACAAATACATTTTGGACAACCTATGAAAGAATAACGGTATTCCACAAAACATGAAAAAAAACTATACCATGCAAAAGTTAGCCTAGTGTTATTGAATTCATGAGCACAGTCTTAGGAGGTCATTAAACTCATCATAATGGACAACTTGTACTATGAAACGTACACTGAAAACGTAAAAAAATCGGCTGACCCACACAAAAACTTTAATAACACACGACGATATCTATGGAGTAGCTGTTCTTTTTTCATGATTTCCGCTTTGACTTCATACTTAAAGTTGTTCATTATGATGAGTTCAATGAACCCTATGATATTATTCTTGTGTTTTAATAAAATTCTGTAGACAATTTTTGAAAGTGATGGTAATAAAATTATTAACGAACAAAAGTGGCGAGTACGGTTTTTTTCGTTTCATAGACCAGGGCATGAATCCACCACAAGTTCACCACAATAGCCTAAAAATTTTCAATTGTATTCCGCTGTAAAAATTGATTCATATTCCATTCACTCATATAAACTTGTAGTAAATATTTCATCAACTGTGGCAAGTGCCTGCATTTACTATAACAAATCATATACCTAATTTAGAGACCATCCAAATACTGAAGCCCACTACCAGTCGGTGGCACAGAGTACGTCTTATAAAACCTAATAAAACAAACGACTAAAACCAATTATATGGGACCAACTCCGTTTTACTGAAAGTCAAAGGAAAACAAATTACGCAATTTTGTTTATATACATACATTTTCCAGTTATTTTAAATTTAAAAAAAACCTGAACTGATTTTGATAAAACTTCTATGGGACCAATCTGAAATTATATCCATTACAATAAAAAATTACGGTTTATAAATTAAGCATGTCTGAGGTAACAAACATTTAAAAAAATACATAATATTTAATTTAGAAGCACCTCCTTATTTGAATTCGGTTAAAAGACAAGTCTGATAGTTTTGTTACAGCATGCTTTTCCCACGAATTGTCTTGTAACTACGTAACATGACGTAACCTAGACCCGTAACTCACGTGTGGCGTAACCGTAACAAGGTTCGCACTGCAGGGGAGGTGTAGGAAAACGACAGGTTGCTCGAACACGCCCACATGAGGCGATAATTCTACCTGAGGTAAGGTTTAAGGGCAACACATGCGGGGCGTTAGGTGTTCAAATACTCTACTATATTGATTTGCCGTAAGTGTCACTATAACCTGATTTACTTGTATACAAGGTTATTGGTAACTTATGCATAATTTTTTAGATGTCTTTGGTACATCAAGAAAAAATCTTTAGTTATGAACTTTTGACAATTCTTAAAAAAAGGTATTCCATACAAAAAAAAATTACCTCTGACAAAATGGAGCAGCTGTTTTTTTCATTTCGTTTTTTTTATAAATCCTGAACAAAAGTTGTTTGTCTTGATGTACCAAAGACATCTTTAAAAGCTTATGCACAAGTTACCAATAGCCCTGTATATGCTTATGAAGTACTCACTATAATAATATTATAAATGAGAAAGTTTGTGAGTATGTTTATATATCGTATGTTTATTCCATATTGAAGCTGTAATTGCTCAACCGATTTGAGTGAAATTGGGAATGGATATTGTTTGTCTTCGATTAACACATGTGCTAATTTATGTCCCGAAAAAATATTCCCATAGAATAGAATAACGGCAGGGTTTTGATAGATGCTCATAATTATGACAACTAAACTTGACTTACGTCATTATCGTTTCTGTTGACGTAATAACACGATAAATTAGTGGGCGCGGTTATAAAATAACTCGAAGGAACGAGATTTACATTGAGTATTTAGGATTTGACGTTAGATACCACTGAATAGCACTGTGTTGTACGTCTCAGATGATAACTCCAAGGCCCTATTTTATAAAGCTACAAGTCTTGTACTTGTAGTGAAAAACTGGCAGCACCGCAAAAAATATTGAGTACGGCGATTTCTAAAGCTACAAGACAACCAGTGTACAAACAACAAGTACAAGCACTTGTTTAGAAGTTAAAGACAAACCATCTACCTGTAACTGGTAAGTTGTAGTTACTGGTACAAGAAGCTAGTACAATTGTAAGCTTGTACTTGTAGCTTTATAAAACAGGGGCCAGGGCTTGGTGGTTAGTCTCAGAATTAATCAAAAGTTTGACAAAGAAATATAGAGTTACAGAAAGAATTACACCAATGGGATATAGAAGGCTGATGCGGATGATGTTGAATAAGATATTGACAAAGTTTAGAAAGTAAAAAGTAAAAATCAAAAAAATGTTTTCTTATTATGATTGTTTTAAAGGAACATGTAAATATGGATCAATTTACTTCTGCACTGCACCTTAGTTTCATCTTGCTACTTATGTCGTTTACCCTTGTTTCATTCTCAAATTCACACGTTCTCAGCAAGCAACAATGAGCTTTAGAGAAGCTCCGAACAACCTTGTAAGTATATGCCAGTAACTGGCAACTCAGATAACAAAACAAGCCAATATTCTCCCAAGTATATCTAACACACGCTCCCAAAATAACAAAATACAGTCTTGTTTAGACCCAAACACAACAAAGTGGGAACGCAACAAAGTTTTGAAGAGGCAAAAACTGGTGGGAGTTCAAAAGTTTGTCGACTTTGTCGCCAACTGTTCAGTGTGTAACATCGTTAGGAACGGGCGAGGGGCAAGCAATCGCGCGTTTACTGCCCTCCCCTTCCATATCTCGAAACTATGAAACGCCATACACAATATCCTATTGTCCTGCCATGAATGTATCATTCCACCACTTTACCGTCGCCTTTGGAACGTATAACGCCTCCTTCGCTACAAAACCGTTGACTGGGATTGCATCTTGGATATATTACTTGGCACGGAATGTGTTGTTGTGATTTGCAATATTCTGGGGATGTTTTGTTCGTAAATGCTGGTCGTAACAGTATTTACATGGGCGGAGTGTTTGAGTTGCACTGTAAATATTCATGTTATTTGGCATCGCTTTTGCAATTAATTACTGAATTCTGGCTTTATTCACAAAATTCTTTTTTTGCTCACATATTTGCTATGCTAAAGCTGTTTCTGTTAATACATTGTTTAAAAAACTGTGAGCTCTGGCTGAATATTTGAATCAAGATTTTAATACAAAATAGGGAAAAATCATTTTTAGTATCTGTATTTTTATTACACAATATCCTAACAATGGCCTGGAAGTCCACTCGAAGACTGGGCTGTCCTTATCTACCAGCATCTAAAGAAGTCAGCGTAGGATCACAAGAAGTTTTGCCTACTAACCAAACTTCATAATGAAGCATCGTCGAAAATGCGTACATGATGATGATAAAATAACGTCAGATTTTTCACATGTCCTACGACTCTTAATTGTTATTTAGTGATAAATCCTTTAAATAATATTAGTTGTGATTACACATAATTATAATATATGACCAAAAATTGCTATAACTGTTTATTTCTAGTGTATTTTCGCTGTAATGTCGTTTCGAGTACTAATAGGATGAAGGGGCAAACCACCGATAAAAAAATAACTGTAATTATCAACGTTAATTGAAATTCAACCTAACCTGAATAAAAAAATATTATACCTGAAACTAAAAGTCAATTAAACCTGAAACTAATTATTAATTTATTCTGATAACAAATAATTATTTAAGCTGTTCTTATGTAATATTATTCTGAAACGTAATAATTTTGAGTAACCTGTAAATTGACAATAATTATTAACATACAAAAATATTATGTAGGTATTTAAAGATTGTGTTTTTATTTTCAATCAAATGTAATTTTTCCTTTCATAAGCTTATCTTCGCCTGGGGTAGAGCCTTATAGCGTCGACGAAGAAATGTGGTTGGTAGAAAATATCAACGTATGCCTCGTAGGCGGTGCTACGCGGCTCTAGCACGTGTCTACGCGGGAACTAATACAAACTATTAGTACATTCATTCTACAATGCATGATCATGATGATGCATGAACTTATTCCCCTGCCCATTTTTCTATTGGACGGCCAGGTCTTCGAAAAAGTGACACAGTTTCATGGTTGACATGCAAAAACACGTACGAAGCGGTTTGATTCCTCTTTGTTTGCGCGTAGGTACTGCTAAACAGTTGAATGCGCTGTCTGAGTGGGTGTTTCCGATAGCTACAATCTGGGTGTCTTCAAGTCGTGAGTGAATCGGTTTCTTCTATGCAAGCGTGTTTTATCGTAGACTGCATCTTCGCTTTACATCAGGCGAGATGGCAGTTAATATCAAGCCTATTATCCACAACAATAAAAAAAATATAAAAAAACATCCCCTTTTATTCAATGTTTGAGTGTGCATACATTTTTTGATGATTACTAAGTTGATTTGTATAACTACAGGTGCATCAATATTCAATACGTATTAGGTAAGTGATTAGAGTGTCAGTTAAGTATTTTTTATTTGATATAAATAATCAGGGTCATTCGTTGTAGTATACGGAGATACGTTTTCGTGTGAAAAGATATAGATAATGGTTACCATTTGCAATAACAGTATTTTATTTATTTCATCATCAGCCCGTAGACGTCCACTGTTGAACGAAGGCCTCCCTCTTAGACCGCCACACTGTACGACAAGCTGCCATTTGCATCCACCGGTTGCCCGCGACTATTACAATGTCGTCGGTCCACCTAGTGGGAGGCCTTCCTACGCTGAGTCTTTATTTTATTTAACTATTGTGGTGGTAAAGACAGGCAGCAGTCAACAGCACAAGTGCACACTAGCAAAAAAAACAATTGATAGATGTGAATAGATGTGAATGACCCACAGAAACGATTTACTTAAATATTTGTCTGCGCATTTCTAATACTGCTCATTTTTGGAATCACTTAGGAATAAGTCCTGCCTCAATCCAAAGGGATCCCACTCAAATCTCGCGACAAACCTGATTAGCAATCCACTTACAATAATTAAGGCCACAATCCGGAGTTAAGCGTCGACAACCCGAACCGATCAGAGCGAGAATTCCAAAACAATTTCATTTGAGTTCTTCAATTTTATTTAATCCGGGGAAAGTCACCGCGACCTGCGGGACTCGAGTAATTTCCTGGCGGGGTGCAAGAAGGGGGAAGGGGGTTGCTGCCGTGACGGGAGACTGAAAAACGAGAATTACACCATTCGCTAATTGCTGCAATCAGTTTAATGTAGTCGACGAGCCTGAACTGAATGGGATCCGACCAATGGCCTCCTTATAAACAACTGTCTCTCTTTTTAACGAAACTACAGATATATTTCGCTTTTTTTGCTTTAATGGAATTAAAAGGAACTCTCGCGACATTTACTTGGAAATAAGATTTTTAAAATCAAATTAGACTGGCGAGGAAAAGAGCTGAAATTTAAAAGTTTGTTTGTGCGACCTCTGATTAAAAACGGGAAATTAAGAAATGTTTCGCTTTGAATTGTTTAAAGCAAATGGAGCTTTGCGCCATTTTCCAGCTTTAACAATAAATATTTTTGCTCACAAAAATAATTCCATCAACTCTAGAAGGACAAACATGTAAGTTGTAGTATAGTAGAGCTCTATTGTAGAGTCCGTCTGGGGAAGTACCACATAAAGATGTATGCAAAGGCCAAGGCCAGTATTCAACCGCTAAGCAGTAGTATTCAAGCATTACTGTTTCGTTTTGTTTTTTTTTTTTGTTACCAGAATAATTACTGGACATAAAGAGATTTCCCATCTAATATCTCAGGGTGACGAGCGCAGTGCAATGCGGCGCAGGATTTTGTTCACAAGTTCCCAATTTTAGCACTACTACTGTTATGGGCAGGCGTGACGCTTACTATCAAGCGAACGTCTAGCTCGTCTTGTCACTCAATACCATAAAAAACACGTTCCCACGTGTTTTTTATGGTATTGAGTCTATTGTAAAAATCGTGTGCAACCCAATTGAAGTAAATTTTCCCAAGTCAGTCCAATTAGTCAGTAAATAACTCTGTCATTTTGCAAACTATTACTCCAAAACGAAAAATTCACAGTTTTATTCGAAACTGTGAATTTCTGAAACAAGTTCTGAAAAATATCCGGCAAACGCCCAAGGTTATTGGCCGTTTTAGTATTGCCATCTTCACTGAGGTCTTATATCATCTAAAATAAAACCCCCACTCGGGGTATTTTAAAATAGATTACGTTGGGGGTCCATTTACGCCGGATGTTCTTTGACGAACGTTTATATCGCCACCACATTCCAATTTCCGCCCCAAGTTTCTTTGGGACGGATTATTACAGGGACCAGTACTGATATTATGATAAAATATTTTATGAGTAATTTTAATGATAACCTGAACAATTCTATTGAAAACCTTTTTCAATTGTAATCGGTAACATAAAATTTCTAGGGATAGGAACATAACAAATAGGTTGTAGTTGTTGTAGTAAGTAGTTGTCATAAATTATATATGAGTGCTCAGTACAAAAAGTTTGAGAAATATCTTCACTTATTTCGCTTCGCTTTATACTTAATGCTAAATAAATAAAGGTAGGGTGTAAATAGACCTCCCATGGTGGACCGACGACATTGTAAAAGTCGCGGACAACAGGTGGATGCTTAATGACAGGTTGTCGTACAGTATGGCGGTCTAAAGGGGAGGCCTTCGTTCAGCGGTGGTCGTCTCCGGGCTGATGATGATGAAATAAATAAAATATGCATATCTGTGTAAACCCGTAGTAGACCAATTACGCTATTCCATATTTAGTAAGAAAATTATCGCGTCTCAAAGTTTTTTGTGTTAGGTAAGACTTAAGTTATAAGTAAATTAGCAATATACATTAAAAATAGTTAAACTAACTAATTAAAAAAATATATAAAAAAAAAAAAAATATAGATATAAGAGACCGTTTAAAGTATCTATAGGTAGCAAACCCAAGATAAATAATAAGAATAAAAAGATAATAAGATCAACTACAATTTCTCTAGAACACTTGATATACACACTTCTCTATACAATCTTCGCATAAAATTGATCCTTACATTAACACTGTAATATATATTATGCACAATGAAATGTAATCTGTTTCATATGTTATTGATCAATGTACCAAATAACATTTGTCATGGCCAGTCGTTGTTGACCAAAAATGACGTATATTAATGCCATAGTTAATGATATAAACGGCCTTAATAACTCTGTTTTAATGCTAGAAGCGTATATATAAATAGGATAGGCTAACTATTTATTGGACTTTTAAGGCGGGCTTGTAGCAATTTTTTTTTTTTTTTAATGTGAGAAAAATCAAAATGCCCGATATAGAACCAAAAAAATATTTTATTAAAATTGATCATATACATTATATAGGGTTAGTTCTAATCAGTTAGCATCCTTTTAAGGGCATATTCTTTAAATCAAAACAATACTTACTTACCTTTACCGGGTAATTCCCGTTAACCTAGACTCATGAAATTTGGCAAGAAGCGAGGTGGCTGGAGGAGCAACGCTAATCATGGGAAAAATCAGAAAATTGATAATTCGTAGCTATATCGTCATTTCTCAAGCCAAAACTTGAATGGTTAAATATTTGTTTCTTTAGTTCCCAAAAACTTAACTAGATGGCGCTGCCGGGTCTCAAAACTTGCAAACATTTCGGTCGTCGTGTTAGGCCAATTCGATGGCAGCAGACTGTTGCCTATTGTCCGAGTAACTTATCTTATCAGATGAGTATGATTGTATGTTTTTGTAGTATTGGTAGGAAAGACCAATGTGACAGAACCAGCCATTACCATGAAAAGGCTCATCCGCATATTGCAAATAAGTACCTGCGTGGAAGCCTTATACAGTTCTATTCAGCCATTCGTTTCTTACGCGAATCTGCCATCTGTGAAATGATTTTTCTCGGCAAGCCTTTCGAGCAAGTTTTTTAATTTATTTTTTACAATTATGTGACGAGACGAGCAAGACGTTCGCCTGGTGGTAAGCGTCACACCTGCCACTAACACTAGCAGTGCCAGAATTGAGAATTGTAAGCTTGTGATCACAGCCCTGCGCACTGCACTGTGCTCGTCACCCTGAGATCGAATATCTCAGGGTGACGAGTGCTTATGTTAAATATCTTCATACCCAGTAATTTATCTGGTAACATTGCCCTTCAAACCGGAATACAGTAATGCTTGCACAATACTGCTTGGCGGTTGATAACTGGCAAAGGTGTGGTACTTCCCCAAGCGGACTCTGCAGTAGAGTCCTACCACTACAAAAAATACTTGGGTCGCTTCAAAAATGTTAACAAATCCTCACCTCTGAAGAGAAGACAACGCAAAAGCAATACTTCTTATCATGCAGTAGTATGCAGTATTCAATAGTCATTTGGTAGACGTGGTAGCCTCATGAGAAAACCACTAGACTCGGAATCGTGAGGACTCAAATGTAAGGCCCGTCCCATTAGTACTTTGGAGTTTATATAGGTACTTACTTATAGGTACTAATTTTTATACCACTGGGTTTAATGATAACATTGTGAAGAATCTTGTATACGAGTACTTGCGGAGAAGAAATTCAACGGCATATGTGAATCCATCAACTAGCAACTAGGCTAGCGTGAATGGATAGCATAGCATACTTCCCAATTGCCCATTTAGGGTCAGCTTATGTCCAACGGTGTACTGTTAACAGGCTCAATATGCTATTATGCTGATTTAGCTGTATTTTTCTTTCTAAAAAAAGTATAGTGGGAAGGCGTGCCGTTTATATAACCACTATTCAAGTTAAAACAACGGAAAAGTTGCACACGGATGAGCTGAGCCCTGGCAGGGCGCAGTTCGAGTAGAAATGGCGGCGGGACAATAAAATGCGGATTTTTAAGGCTGTACGGGAACAAATTGCGAGTCGCTGCTCGTAGCCAGGAGATGACGGCGCCCCTATTGCCCCTACTACTTGCGAGGAATAGTAACAAACTTTACGCGATGCTGTTTGGGCTTACATTTTATACTCATCATTTGAAACTCTTTACGTAGAAAGCGTACTAAACTGAACTAGTTTGCTATACAATATGTAACAAAAAGGTTCAACATTACTGAAGGGTATGTATGTAAATAAAAATATATGTATGTATGTACCTATCATTATAAACAACTTTTACTATGGGGCCAACCCTGAAATCGCGAAAACAAAAACAGTTGTTCCATACAAAAAGTTTATTGACCTCGGAAAATTATGGAAGAGCAGATTTTTTTTTTCCTGTTTTCAGGGTTGCGCCATGAGTAAAAGTTGTTCATAATGATGAGTACATACACACCCTTCATTATTGTAGAACCTTTTTGTTACATATTGTATATTTTTATGGCAATGTATTTTTGCTTAGTTTCAAAATACCACTACTAACATCTATACTGACCAATATTTTGGGCAACTATGCTATGTCTACGTTCCTGAAGAACACGATTCATTCGCGACTTGACGACACTTAGGCTAAGAAAATCAACTCAGGCAGTGCATTGTATTGCCTAGTTTTTTATATTTTTTGCGGTTTGTATTAAAAAAAAATACTCGAAATTCTTTCAAATATTAATGCTTATAATATTTCGTTTTATAAAGTGGCCTTAATCTTGCATAAAGAATCAAATTTTGAATCACTGCGAGGTGTCACGTCGTCTCCCTCGGGATAGAAGAAGGCTCTCTCTAATCTTTAGAAACATCAACCTCAAATATAGCTAAGCTGTGTTTAAAATTACCAGCCCATTCGTCCATAATGTAAGAAAAACACTGCCTAAGGCGGCTGAGATGAGGTAGACCGCCTCTATCTTAGAGTTTTCATATGTACCCAACCGGCACAGTGCTCTTATTTATCTATGACTAGCTGCGCCCCGCAGTTTCACCCGCGATTCTTGGGATAAAAGGTAGCCTATGTGTTATTCTGATGTATAAGCTATATTATTGTAAAGTTTTATTACAATCTATTCAGTAGATTTTGCTTGAAAGAGCAACAAACATTCATACATCCATACATACAAACTTTCGCATTTTTAATAGGAGTAGGATTGATCTCTTTTGTTTTTTTTGGCTCTTATTTATTTATTTATCTCTCTTATGACATTTTTATCGAAAGATATTATGACTGGGACTCTTGCGCGTATTTTAGAGTCCCTGCTGTAAAAGTTATCGATCTGTAAAATGTATATGGGCCCGTGTTTTTAAATAATTCCTGTTGCCTGAATTTTCTACTTTATTCTATTTCTTTTTTTTAGTAACAAACATTCATACATCCATACATACAAACTTTCGCATTTTTAATAGGAGTAGGATTGATCTCTTTTGTTTTTTTGGCTCTTATTTATTTATTTATTTCTCTTATGACATTTTTATCGAAAGATATTATGACTGGGACTCTTGTGCGTATTTTAGAGTCCCTGCTGTAAAAGTTATCGATCTGTAAAATTTATATGGGCCCGTGTTTTTAAGTAATTCCTGTTGCCTGAATTTTCGACTTTTTTCTATTTCTTTTTTTTATTATAAGATTCAGGTACTAAGTTAGTACCTACTAGTACTAAGTACTAACTGACACAATATCTCTAAACTTTTTTAGTACATACATACACACAGAACAATCATCAATGTTCGTATCATAAATATTTGTCCTGGGTGGGAATCGAAACACACCGTACAGCTTTCAAGGCAGACATACTAGAAAGTGAGCTATAAGGCAGCCTTTTTATTTTTATTGCTATCGAGTGACGAGACGAGCAAGACGTTCGCCCGGTGGTAAGCGTCACGCCTGCCTCTAACAGTAGCAGTGCCAGAATTGTGAACTTGCGACTACAATCCTACGCCGCGCTGTAATGCGCTCGTCACCCTGAGATAATAGATGTTAAATCTCATCATACCCAGTAATTTTTCTGGTAACGTTTCCCTTCAAACCGAAACACACTAATATTTGCACACTACTGTTTGGCGGTTGAATAACTGGCACCTACCACTAAAACAAACAATCAAACTTCAAAACTTAAATGTAAGTGTGGCACGTAAGAAGCTGTCGGTAGTAGAGGTTCCGCGGTTCATCCCCCGCGAAGATTTGTTGGCGAGATTTAATTTGAGATACGGTCACGAGCACGCGCCCGCCGTCGCCAACTTTTTACGTAACTACATCCAGAATTAGCTGTTATTGTACTCCGATGCGATCCGCACTTCATTATCAACTCGAATCAAGTTAAGTCTAGCTCATAGCGCTATATTTACTTGCGACTTGTGGGCTCAATTTCAACGCTCTTTTCTCAGGTTCTCAATTATATATTTTTATACAATCAAGTGACGAGACGAGCAAGACTTTCGCCTGTTGGTAAGCGTCACGCCTACCACTAACAGTAGCAGTGCCAGAATTGCGAACTTGCAAACACAATCCTGTGACGCACTGCACTGCGCTCGTCGCCGTGAGATATTAGATGTTAGATCTCTTCATACCGAGTAATTTCTCTGGTAACATTGCCCTTCAAACCGGAACACAGTAATGCTTGCACACTACTGCGATTGAATATATAACAGGTGTGGTACTTCCCCAGGCGGACTCTGCAGTAGAGTCCTACTACTACTGAAATTATTCGACTGTATGTTTTTCTTTTGTATGTATAGGTTGTTATGCGATTACTCCGCCAATTATGAATTGATTTGATGATAATTTTTTTGTAGTAGGTCAGAGTACTACTTCAGAGGTGGTCCCATATACATTTTATCGAAATCGGTTCAGTAGTTTGGTTTTTAAGTCAAATTTACTAGATTAAATCAAAATATCTGGAAAACATAAAGATACCATTCAGGTAGTCGAAATTGAAGTCGGTTGTTTTTTTTTTAAAGCGTATTATTTTCTTGTGACTTGTGGGTTAATTTTTTACTCGAATCAAAGTGAGTTGTAACGCTTTATTGCGTCCTATAAACGCCCATGCTGTTAATATCAAATGCTTTAATATTACAACAGTTTTAATGTTATTTACATAACTTTATTTTTTTAGTTCTTTAAGAGTGGGTTTATGTACTTACTTACTCCGTCTATTAGGAGTTATTTTCGTCTGTCTCGTTTTGCAAATAATAATAATTCCCTGTCAGTCCCTGAATTTAAATAAAATCTATTGTCATAACTGAGCAGCATACACATTACCTTACACGAAAAGCCCGCACCCTAAGGTGCGCTGCTGTTTTAATGCGTTCTCACGCAGGCCAGCTGTCCGCCAAAGCAGTACTAGGTACTCTCCTTTTTAAAGGATCTTAGGTCTCGCAACAGAGTGAGTCAAGTGAATGTCAGTTGCCGATTGTGTAAGTTACCACAAATCAGTCACTTGTACCAAACCTTAAAATCTCATTGCTCATCTCAACGAGCTCCCTGCTCTGACCATTACTCTATTCTTTAATATTGTTCTATGGTCTACAAGCCTGAATGTATAACTTCACAATTGAGCATAAGCCGCGGTGTTCTATCACTATAGGTGTACTATTAATTATCAATGTCAGTAGACATGCAGATCCTTACGAAGGAACCACCATCTTAACCGCACCCGTGTCAATACAATACAATAAGCCTACTCTGAGAGCAGACGATCACTTTAAATGAATTTACTAGACCATACTTTCACATATAAACTAGACGATCACTTTATAAGAAATAGATTCTGGCTAAGATTTGCTAACTCCCCGTAACTCGGTGGAAATTGGAAAATCACTAGAATCGGTATAGACGAATAACGTTTACCACTACAGAAATTGGTGCCGTGACACGGGATGTCAAATTTATATACTGGCTAACAAGGGCCAGACATTGGTGATGCGACCCGGGATATCTTGGACCAGGAATTGGTTTCTGAGAAGCAATGTTTAAATAACTGAAAATCCTACATGCTGGGTTCGAGGCTAAAGATATTAATACGGCAATATAACTACTGGCTTAATTTGGGCCAGAAATTGGTGCATGTGACCAACAGTTTAGCTCCGTGTTAGACAGATATAGCACGAATAAACTCTTGAATTAAAATTAAAATAAAAACACAACGTAGACATTTCAATATTAGACGATCCGACAAAATTATCAAAAACAAATAAAATAAAAATAAAAACACAACGTAGACATTTCAATATTAGACGATCCGACAAAATTATCAAAAACAAATAAAATAAAAATAAAAACACAACGTAGACATTTCAATATTAGACGATCCGACAAAATTATCAAAAACAAATAAAATAAAAATAAAAACACAACGTAGACATTTCAATATTAGACGATCCGACAAAATTATCAAAAACAAATAAAATAAAAATAAAAACACAACGTAGACATTTCAATATTAGACGATCCGACAAAATTATCAAAAACAAATAAAATAAAAATAAAAACACAACGTAGACATTTCAATATTAGACGATCCGACAAAATTATCAAAAACAAATAAAATAAAAATAAAAACACAACGTAGACATTTCAATATTAGACGATCCGAAAAAAATAAACACAACGTAGACTTTCAATACAAGACGATCACAAATAAATATCATGAGCTAAAAATAAATATGAATGAATTTATATCCTAAATATAAAGTAAATAGTATCTTTACTGAGCTATTGAAACAATTGACTTTGTAAAGTACCAGGCGCCGGTGTTTTGCAAGGCTAATTGGCTTTAAGAATGCAGTACTGATTTTATAGTATTAAAATTCTTAATTTTGCATTAAAAAAAATGAGCATGATGCTTAATATGGTTAAAGTTTTGCACTTAGGAATCTAGAATCTATTGAAACCATATAAACATGGTAAGGTTTTAACTAGTCGTTATAGTTACAAACGACTTTCTAATCCGTAAGTGCGTTATACTCATTCAAGCAGAGAATTAAGATGTTATAGCGTTATTAAACACTAAACAAAGTAGGTACATAAGTGAACCTAAAGTTCTAAACGAACAAATAAATAATAACCATTGTTTCAACCTAATTGAACAAACAGGTAGCGTTATTCGTAATCCTTACAGGAGAAACTAAAATGATTTAATCTAAATTAGAACAATAAAATTCTAAACTAAATCCGAATAACACAATAATTAATTTATAAATTAATAGATCCATTTAATTGATTACATATGGGCATTTAAATTTATCGTTACTATTTAAAAAACGAGTCATTTATGATATTTTATTATTTAAATGAATGAACGATACTATAATCGTAAAATTGGAGGGTGGTGCTTTGCACTACTCTAATTAATAATCCCAAATTTAGGATCAAACTCCATGCCGAGTCATTTTAAATATTTTATTATTTAAATGAATTAATGGCTCTATAATCGTAAGATTGGAGGGTGGTGCTTTGCACTATTCTATCTAATAATCTGAAATTTAGGATCAAACGCCATGCCAAGTATGAAATAGAAGTACCTATTTCAAAATGCTGATGATTGATGCAAGATCAAATAGCGGGTTCGAATCCTGTTGACTATAATAATATTTTAATGTGTATAAATTATTTTATACAGGGCAAATTATTTAATTTGAAACTTGATGGTTGGAGAGGACAAGCAAATAATGATAATTCAGCTAGCTCGAATCCTGCGTGG
Source organism: Erannis defoliaria (assembly GCA_905404285.2). Lineage (NCBI taxonomy): Eukaryota > Metazoa > Arthropoda > Insecta > Lepidoptera > Geometridae > Erannis > Erannis defoliaria. Next base: position 9,018,636 of record FR990073.1, on the reverse strand, counting down.
CTGTTATATGCGAAGAATAACTATGTATACAGAGAATAATAAATGTTATTCTGATGTCTGATTGTTGGCACGATTTTGGACAGCGGATTTGAATCCTGCTGTCTATAATATATTTTAATGTGTATAAGTTATTTTATACAGGGCACATTATATAATTTGAAGCTTGATTGTTGGAGAGGACAAGCAAATAATAATAATACAGCGGGTTCGCGTATGTATGCAGAGAATAATAAACATTATTCTGATGTCCTTTTGCTGACACGATTTTGAACAACGAGTTGGAGTCCTACGCAGTTTTGTATGTATGCAATTAATAATTACCTATGTCGTACGGAACATAATAATAATAATTATAATGTTAATTTCTGATGGACGACACGACTTTAAGCGGCGGGATCAAACCCTGCCTATCTTATTATGTGTTCCATAACTTTTCGTGGAAAATCATAATTTTCCCGACTACGCAAGAAGAAGGTCTATTTAATACCTGGTGGTGAATGCTATTTTAAATAGAAGGTGGAGTCCTGCTGAATTTTATGAAACATATGTTTGTCTTCTTACAATATAATTATCATCCTAAAGGGCAGGATGGCCATGATATCAAACATCAGTTTTGAGTCTTGCCTATGTAATAATTGTTCCCAATGTAATACAGAGTAGCGGATAATGAGAGGTTGATGATGATAATGTTACAAATATGAAACGAACGGAAGCAACAACGGAACAAATATTAACGGGTTCGATTCCTGTTACATTGAAATATGACTGTTACGAACACAGAAAAGCGAAAGCCCTATACTTCTGTTACGAATGACCTACAATCTAGATTTATCTAGAGTTCAGCATTGTTATTTTTACAAAAATATAGATTCGAGGCCTACCAATATAATTGAAGAGATGGTGGTTATTATTATGATAATAATAATAAAATGATGGACCCGAATCTCATCTGAACTTCAACTGTGATTTATGATATAATATGCTAACTACTTATGATTTCACAATGCTGTATATTAACTCTACTCTACATACTTACCAAGCTGGTCAGCTTTGTGTGAGAATATAGAGACGATGATGATGATGAGGATGGCGATGATGATGAGGATGGCGATGATGATGAGGATGGCGATGATGATGAGGATGGCGATGATGATGAGGATGGTGATGATGATAACGACGAAGATTATAATGATGATATTATCAGTAATTGGAGTAATTTCAATTACTACCTATATTATGGACGAGAAGATGTTTTTTTATATAATTTCATCATAAACGTATAATGTTAGAAACTTACAGGCTAAATTAAGTGTTTGGTTCCCACTTAGCAATCTTGTTGTGATTATATTTCCAACGTATGGCAATACAACTAGGTTTACACTGGTTGGTAGAATATTTTACATAATATAAAAGGGGGATATTTGATACTCCATTTCGTTCAAAGATACGAGTAAGTGACACACTATAGGTCATCAATAAACAATTGACATTATTAATTTTGAGACCTAACTATTTGAAGAAATTATATTAAATTAAATATTATTTAATGCGTACGAGTATCATTGCGAGTAGAAGCGGGTTTTGCTAACGATGAGTGGTCGTGTGATCAAAATATATTGCAAACAAATATCATACAAGCAAAACCTACACAGGCTAAGGCTACGTGTAATGCGTTTTTGGGGAAAGGAAGAAATGCAGCTTTAATGTAATTTAGCTCGTTACCTAGACGCAATCCGCACAGTGTTCACACATTCCCATTTTACTCTATTCTAACTATCATGATGTAAAGTCGAATTATTATGTTTATGAACATAATTTATACAGAGTAACTAACTTAGCTACTACTTTAGTTAACTTGTATATTCAAACAAATGGGAGAATGTATGTTTGTTAAATCCGATACTAAAGAATACCTATACTAGTATGTGACGGAATTAAGATTGGGGGTTATTACTATGCGAATAATAAATAAGGGAGGATCATAGATTGGTAGACTCTGTATGTAAGTTGATGCATTAACTTAATATCCTCAACTATTTATAAAATTTTGTTAATTTTAACAGAAATTTACTAAGTAAACATGAGGCGAACGCAATAATAGGGAGTAACGTATTATAACTTTGATATGCGAAAAAAAAAAAATATTATGTACATAGGTACAGTGTTTTTTTGAGAAAATTAATCAATCATATTATCATACTTTATTCATATTATATATTGATTAATTAATTGTCTGAGGGTGGCATGTAGTGGCAAGTGACCCTGCCTCAGGTACCTATGTTTTTTTTTTTGGGTTCTGCGAACGCAAACACTCAAAGCGTCGCTATGAAGTCTCTTCGTCGTCGTTCTCTCACACGTGTTATCTCAATGGAAAGTTTAGAAATCACAAACTTTGAATAGATAAGCAAAACTGACCGAATTCTTATATCCATAAAGCTCAAAGTTGACAGAGCTCTGGCACATATAATATATGTCGTTTTAAAGCAGGATTTCTACCAATATTTAGAACAAAGAGCGTTTATGGCTCGGAAGAATAGTTTTGCTGCACGTTCTTGGAAATCGTTAAATGCTACCAGATGTCTATTTCGGGCTGTGAGAATGGAATGTATCTGTCCAATAGATATAACATAATATTATGTAGCGTGCATCTGATAGAGTTATCATATGATTGCACTGACTGTGATTATTTAAGTCATGTAATTAATCACGGTTAGTAATAATTCATGATTAGACATGATGAGACATGGTTACTGTCACGTTTGTACCTTGACAACGGAAGTTAAGGGAAGGCTGAATACTCAGACTACTTAACAACAGTACATTTATTACAGGAGGCTTAGTCACAAATTGTTCTAGGAGATAACTGTATATTTCTCATGTTCCATGGTAACGCATCGGAGGTGCCATCGTCCATCTCGCTCTGGCTGTCGGCTGAGACCTATTGCCGTTTCACTAGACCAACGCGGGGGTGGCTTTGCGCAAGCGACGCCGTTTTTCCAGCCAATCAGGAGCTTCCACGAGCTTCCCTTAACCGAAGGAAAAGGCGTGGTTTCATCATCAAGAAAGAGGGGCTCGTTTAGCATTTTTGCGTCCCTAAGCTTCACTCAAGTTTTCAGGATTATAAAGGATGGTCGTGGACCACTTTGGTGACTAAAAAGTCTGTACTCAGACTATTCATTGTGATTGTGTCATGAAGTCACTCAGATCAAAATGTTAAATCAATTGTGCAAAACAGTTTAAAATCATGGAAGTGCACACTGAGGGTCCCAGGTCACTGTATAAACAGCTAAGTACACTGTATCGTTCAAAACGATTGATCCAATTGCAACTGTGAATAGTCATAACTTTGATCATTATAAAGGGTATCTCATCACTGATTATAAATCGTGTTAATATCAATTAACACTTTGCTATCCTGACCTGTAAGGTCTGGATCTTATCAACAAATGTGGATAAAGCATTATCAGTGTGACTTTTGGATCAATCGAAGGAATAGTATTTTCTATAAATGTACATAATCCATCTATGCAAAAGTTATTGTCTATTTAATGTCAATCTGCCAAAACTACTGTATCTCCTGAGCGCGAATACATAACAGACTATTCATTGTGATTGTGTCATGAAGTCACTCAGATCAAAATGTTAAATCAATTGTGCAAAACAGTTTAAAATCATGGAAGTGCACACTGAGGGTTCCAGGTCACTGTATAAACAGCTAAGTACACTGTATCGTCCAAAACGATTGATCCAATTACAACTGTAAATAATCATAACTTTGATCATTATAAAGAGTATCTCATCACTGATTATAAATCATGTTAATATCAATTAACACTTTGCTATCCTGACCTGTAAGGTCTGGATCTTATCAACAAATGTGGATAAAGTATTATCAGTGTGATTTTTGGATCAATCGAAGGAATTGTATTTTCTATAAATGTACCTATCCATCTATGCAAAAGTTATTGTCTATTTAAGTCAATCTGCCAAAACTACTGTATCTCCTGAGCGCGAATACATAAGTATATTGTGTATGCATAGATAGTACTGTCACGGTTATCCGTGCCGTTCAATTCACTCGCAACTGAACTAGTATCATTTATTATTCCCTTAACAAGGAATTAATGTGTATAAAATGTCATAAATGATTATCATTAATAATAAAAGTAATTGAATAAATGCCGATCAAACTTCTCAGGATACAGTGACAAATATAATTAATCTTGTGATTAAATAATGAATAAAATTTATAAGGGCAATCACGAGTAATGTAAGCTTCTACGTTTACTACTTTATCTAGGCACCTTCTCAGTTTTCGCTTTGTACTTTTCGCTTTCTGAGAAGCACGTGCGCTAGTAGACGAAAGGTACTTACTTACTTAATTACTGTATTTTCACGTTTCACATCTGAAGCGAAATACATAAACTTATACCTACTGATTTAGATCTGATCAAGTGCGTCCAAGCACACTTATGTAATTACTCGTTGATTATTGATCTTTGGGAAATATAATTTATTTTCTTGCCCTAAAACCTATTGTTTGATTTTATCTTCTGTTATCTATAAGCCTCGATCCCAGATAGGTAGGCTATGTACTAGGGATGTGATTATATTACTCATTCCACCTTCTAACAGAACTATTTCTGATAATTCAATTCATTCGAATTTGAGCTATATATTTACATAGTAAATATGTATACATATATGTACAAACATGAGTGTGTACATATATATGTAAATGTGTATTGTAAATTAGACAGGCTAATGAAGACGTAGCTTAGATGCTGTGTCAGGCTATTGAGCGTATTATTTGTTGAAGTAGTGTATTGACGTGGATTCGATTGTGGTGATCAACTGGAATATACACTATATTCCAAGAACACATCAAGTTATTTTATGTCTCTAGTTAGTACACCTTTAGGTTGGGAATACCGACTCGCCAGTATAAATCACCCGAGCCTGACACTCTGCTGTGGCTCTGGTTGCATACACATGCCCTCCCCTTTGATGTAATGCACAGCAATACATCGCGGACTGTCACTGCCACTGTCAGCGGCCGCTGACCTCTGATAAATCCATGGTTCGTATTCATACGAAAAGCCCGCACCCTAAGGTGCGCTGCTGTTTTAATGCGTTCTCACGCAGGCCAGCTGTCCGCCAAAGCAGTACTAGGTACTCTCCTTTTTAAAGGATCTTAGGTCTCGCAACAGAGTGAGTCAAGTGAATGTCAGTTGCCGATTGTGTAAGTTACCACAAATCAGTCACTTGTACCAAACCTTAAAATCTCATTGCTCATCTCAACGAGCTCCCTGCTCTGACCATTACTCTATTCTTTAATATTGTTCTATGGTCTACAAGCCTGAATGTATAACTTCACAATTGAGCATAAGCCGCGGTGTTCTATCACTATAGGTGTACTATTAATTATCAATGTCAGTAGACATGCAGATCCTTACGAAGGAACCACCATCTTAACCGCACCCGTGTCAATACAATACAATAAGCCTACTCTGAGAGCAGACGATCACTTTAAATGAATTTACTAGACCATACTTTCACATATAAACTAGACGATCACTTTATAAGAAATAGATTCTGGCTAAGATTTGCTAACTCCCCGTAACTCGGTGGAAATTGGAAAATCACTAGAATCGGTATAGACGAATAACGTTTACCACTACAATATTCCTTGACACATATTTCTCATTGTATTCCTCTAATAACAGTCACACCAGCCAGTAGGTAAGTTGGATACAGATTGCTGTAGGTACATCATACAAAATAGCTTTAGAACTCTTTTGTATGTTAGTAAGAGGCCAATAAAACAATAAACACTATAAAACAATAAAATTAAAATAAAACACCTGAAGAACGACCACACTTTAGCGAGTTATTCAGTCGTCTAGCAGTAGCAGTATGCAATTTTTTACTATATTTTTTATTCGTGTTTGATAGTTAGATTAACTCTTTATGAAAAATATAAATAAATAAGTAACAAACACAAATAAATAATACAACAATTAATTAGCTAATAAAAAAATTACTAAACAACAAAATAATTTTGTCAATCTCAATTTATAAAGAATTAAATTAACTTCTAATATCGTACAGGAGGGCAATGCATTAAAAGTGCGGAGCAGGTATCGTGACGAGGGTAATGCATTTAAAGTGCAGGATTTGATTGTAGTTGTATTAAAAGGAGGTCGTATTTTGTATAAAAAAGTATAGCAAAACTACCGAATGATATATTTACATCATTACCATAGGCCACAGAGTAATAGACGATAATTACGCAGGCCTACGGTATAATGGCGCTTTCTTATTAATTTTAAGATGAACGTATACCAGCTACGAGTACCAGCATTAGTTACTGAAATAAAAATAAGTAGTTCATAAAATAAGTCAGAAGCTCACATAGTCTTACCTAATTTCCCGAGCGTAAAAAAACGATACAAGAAAATAAGAATAATTTTATCACAACAAACGCAGGATATTGTGAGTAACGTTACCGGATCGTAAATACGGCAGTATTGCTACGGTCCCTGTGTTGCGGAGGCCTTGCTTGGGACTGCTCGGGACTAACATTAATATATTTTATTGCGCTAGGTGAATGTTATTAGCTTTCATATATCTATGTTTACGGTTAGAGGGTAAGCCGCCGCCGCTGCCTGCGCCACAGTATAACTCTAACAGTTTCTGCCTTGCCCAATATGAGCACATACTAGTATAGTAATATATTATCTTTGATGAGCACTAAATTGCGTCTAGACAGGGCCTTTATCAACGTTAAACTTGACCTGGAGTGGGTAATTATTAAATATTTGGTAGGGGCATAGTACAGACTTTGGTTAATGATATTGCGAAAGGCTTTGTTATTTATGACGCGAGATAGCTACGTGTTGTATTGCCTAAAGCTTTAGTGTTCTTAATTAGCATTGATCTGTTGCTTTGAACGAAGGTAATTGGATATACACTGAATATAGGTTAATACACTTCTATGATTTAGATTTTAGATGAACTAAGCTGTTTTCTAGCTAGTTTCATAACATAATCACGGTAAATATCCCGTAAATAATCGTATAAATACTTTAATTATAATAAATAAGTGACAAAATCCACACGGAGTGCGTCGTAAAGATAAAGACCTTGAAATTTGGAAGATAAAGCTATTGGTATTGTGTGCTCCGTCATAGATCGCATCATCACTTCACATCAGACGAAATAGCTGTACAAGCTTAGCTGTAGCTTATTATCATACAAAATATAAGTATCAAATGTACTAGGTAGGCAGGTATAACTTTCCATTGTTGTCAATCAAAATCAAAAGTTAACTTAAAACAGTAATAAAGTTGTTACATGTTTTAACTAACTAACCTAACGTAACCTAATAATATACCTATGTCGAATTGAAAAAAACAGTTAGCAAATGTGAGAAAGTTTGGAAGCAGATGTCACTATAACAATGTGTGAAAACGAGATAATGGCAGTCTAATACCTCACAACGCGTGCTCTACAGTGAAAAGCGCCGCCCGCCCAAACCGCACTCGCCGTCGTACATTTTACCATCAATATACTGTGCGGTCCGAACTTTGTAACGTCATCGCAGTGAGGACGCAGATTTAATAGAAATTATATTTAATCGCACACCAAAAAACCAGTTGTCACACGAAAAAGTTCTGGCAAAAATATTTACTGCTCACCAAATTTAGGAGGGAAATGTCTGCAATTTTTTCAAGATTATAATCACTGTTAGTACCCACATCTACAAACAGCAGAAATAATCAGTAGTAATCTACACTAGGTTTCTAATTGATGATTTAATTTTTCTTTTACATTGTACTAGAACTCACAACATAATTACCTATTTATGACTCGTCCTAGTGTACGATCCAAGGTTTTAAAATTGATCCGAACTAGATATTGCTCTCATATAAGAAGTTTCTTCATTTTATTTGTTTATATAATAGGTTCTAATTCTAATTTTAAAAAACACCAGAAGGATAAGCTAAGCAGTGTGCAAGAAATACCTTGAAAAAAAATTAGAGGCCAGTTAATAAAGCTACCCCATTGGAAGAATTTTTTTCGCGCACCGCACTAGATAGATTAGATTAGATACCTTAAAAATCTCTGGTACGCACCCTAAGACTACTACTCAGATCCATCTGATTTTCACCAGAAAATGATATTTAGCTCGTGACATATTGATAAGCATTACATATTATTCTGATGTGCAATGAATATACCTTATTTAATGGCAATTCAGATTGTCCACGCGTGACCGTTTGACCATAAAGTTTGTTGCGAACATTACACGATCCAGTATGTAGATTACAAGGCGATCGTGTAGTTTGTCTGGGCTTTATGGTAGTTGAAAATTAATACAGACTTCTGGAGCGGTGCTTCGAGAGTCTGTGATATGAATTTATAGCACGTTCATTTTTATTATTGGTTGTTCAGTTCTTGTTCATTTATTATTCGTGCATAGGTTTGACTATGCTCTTATTGGCTGAAACCACGGGCGTAGCTATATTAGCGTAGCGTAGTGTTGTATATTGGCGTAGCGTTTTTATATTTTCGTTGGCTGCCAAGGGGGTGATCTGGACCCCCTAAATCCCCCCTTATATACCACGACTGAAACCATAATCAGAGGATCAACTTGGATGATACAAATTTTGGTAAATACAAATACATGTCCAACCTATGAAAGAATAACGGTATTCCACAAAACATGAAAAATTATACCATGCAAAAGTTAGCCTAGTGTTATTGAATTCATGAGCACAGTCTTAGGAGGTCATTAAACTCATCATAATGGACAACTTGTACTATGAAACGAACACTGAAAACCGTAAAAAAAATCGGCTGACCCACACAAAAAATTTAATAACTCACTTTTTTCATGATTTCCGCTTTGACTTTATAGTTAAAGTTGTTCATTATGATGAGTTCAATGAACCCTATGACATTATTCTTGTGTTTTAATAAAATTCTGTAGACAATTTGAAAGTGATGGTAATAAAATTATTAAAGAACAAAAGTGGCGGGTACCGTTTTTTTCGTTTCATAGACACCAGGGCATGAATCCACCACAAGTTCACCACAATAGCCTAAAATTTTTTTATTGTATTCCGCTGTAAAAATTGATTCATATTCCATTCACTCATATAAACTTGTAGTAAATATTTCATCAACTGTGGCAAGTGCCTGCATTTACTATAACAAAGCATATACCTAGTTTAGAGACCATCCAAATACTGAAGCCCACTATCAGTCGGTGGCACAGAGTAAGTACGTCTTATAAAACCTAATAAAACAAACGACTAAAACCAATTATATGGGACCAACTCCGTTTTACTGAAAGTCAAAGGAAAACAAATTACGCAATTTTGTTTATATACATACATTTTCCAGTTATTTTAAATAAATAAAAAAACTGAACCGATTTTGATAAAACTTCTATGGGGCCATCTGAAAGTATATCCATTACAATACAAAAATAAGATTTATAAATTAAGCATGTCTGAGGTAACAAACATTTTAAAAAATACATAATATTTAATTGAGAAGCACCTCCTTATGTGAATTCGGTTAAAAGACAAGTCTGATAGTTTTGTTACAGCATGCTTTTCCCACGAATTGTCTTGTAACTACGTAACATGACGTAACCTAGACCCGTAACTCACGTGTGGCGTAACCGTAACAAGGTTCGCACTGCAGGGGAGGTGTAGGAAAACGACAGGTTGCTCGAACACGCCCACATGAGGCGATAATTCTACCTGAGGTAAGGTTTAAGGGCAACACATGCGGGGCGTTAGGTGTTAAAATACTCTACTATATTGATTTGCCGTAAGTGTCACTATAACCTGATTTACTTGTATACAAGGTTATTGGTAACTTATGCATAATTTTTTAGAGATAGATGTCTTTGATACATCAAGAAAAATCTTTAGTTATTAACTTTTGACAATTCTTAAAAAAAAGCTGCATACCATACAAAACAAAAATTACCCCTGATAAAATGGAGCAGCTGTTTTTTTCATTTCGTTTTTTTTTTATGAATCCGGAACAAAAGTTGTTTGTTTTGATGTACCAAAGACATCTTTAAAAGCTTATGCACAAGTTACCAATAGCCCTGTATATGATTATGAAGTACTCACTATAATAACATTATAAATGAGAAAGTTTGTGAGTATGTTTATATATCGTATGTTTATTCCATATTGAAGCTGTAATTGCTCAACCGATTTGAGTGAAATTGGGAATGGATATTGTTTGTCTTCGATTAACACATGTGCTAATTTATGTCCCGAAAAAATATTCCCATAGAATAGCGAGTGTAACGGCAGGGTTTTGATAGATGCTCATAATTATGACAACTAAACTTGACTTACTTGATTAGTGGGCGCGGTTATAAAATAACTCGAAGGAACGAGATTTACATTGAGTATTTAGGATTTGAAGTTAGATAACACTGAATAGCACTGTGTTGTACGTCTCAGATGATAACTCCAAGGCCCTATTTTATAAAGCTACAAGTCTTGTACTTGTAGTGAAAAACTGGCAGCACCGCAAAAAATATTGAGTACGGCGATTTCTAAAGCTACAAGATAACCAGTGTACAAACAACAAGTACAAGGACTTGTTTAGAAGTTAAAGATAAACCATCTACCTGTAACTGGTAAGTTGTAGTTACTGGTACAAGAAGCTAGTACAACTGTAAGCTTGTACTTGTAGCTTAATAAAACAGGGACCAGGGCTTGGTGGTTAGTCTCAGAATTAATCAAAAGTTTGACAAAGAAATATAGAGTTACAGAAAGAATTACACCAATGGGATATAGAAGGCTGATGCGGATGATGTTGAATAGGATATTGACAAAGTTTAGAAAGTAAAAAGTAAAAATCAAAAAATTGATTTCTTATTATGATTGTTTTAACGGAACATGTAAATATGGATCAATTTACTTCTGCACTGCACCTTAGTTTCATCTTGCTACTTATGTCGTTTACCCTTGTTTCATTCTCAAATTCACACGTTCTCAGCAAGCAACAATGAGCTTTAGAGAAGCTCCGAACAACCTTGTAAGTATATGCCAGTAACTGGCAACTCAGATAACAAAACAAGCCAATATTCTCCCAAGTATATCTAACACACGCTCCCAAAATAACAAAATACAGTCTTGTTTAGACCCAAACACAACAAAGTGGGAACGCAACAAAGTTTTGAAGTGGCAAAAACTGGTGGGAGTTCAAAAGTTTGTCGACTTTGTCGCCAACTGTTCAGTGTGTAACATCGTTAGGAACGGGCGAGGGGCAAGCAATCGCGCGTTTACTGCCCTCCCCTTCCATATCTCGAAACTATGAAACGCCATACACAATATCCTATTGTCCTGCCATGAATGTATCATTCCACCACTTTACCGTCGCCTTTGGAACGTATAACGCCTCCTTCGCTACAAAACCGTTGACTGGGATTGCATCTTGGATATATTACTTGGCACGGAATGTGTTGTTGTGATTTGCAATATTCTGGGGATGTTTTGTTCGTAAATGCTGGTCGTAACAGTATTTACATGGGCGGAGTGTTTGAGTTGCACTGTAAATATTCATGTTATTTGGCATCGCTTTTGCAATTAATTACTGAATTCTGGCTTTATTCACAAAATTCTTTTTTTGCTCACATATTTGCTATGCTAAAGCTGTTTCTGTTAATACATTGTTTAAAAAACTGTGAGCTCTGGCTGAATATTTGAATCAAGATTTTAATACAAAATAGGGAAAAATCATTTTTAGTATCTGTATTTTTATTACACAATATCCTAACAATGGCCTGGAAGTCCACTCGAAGACTGGGCTGTCCTTATCTACCAGCATCTAAAGAAGTCAGCGTAGGATCACAAGAAGTTTTGCCTACTAACCAAACTTCATAATGAAGCATCGTCGAAAATGCGTACATGATGATGATAAAATAACGTCAGATTTTTCACATGTCCTACGACTCTTAATTGTTATTTAGTGATAAATCCTTTAAATAATATTAGTTGTGATTACACATAATTATAATATATGACCAAAAATTGCTATAACTGTTTATTTCTAGTGTATTTTCGCTGTAATGTCGTTTCGAGTACTAATAGGATGAAGGGGCAAACCACCGATAAAAAAATAACTGTAATTATCAACGTTAATTGAAATTCAACCTAACCTGAATAAAAAAATATTATACCTGAAACTAAAAGTCAATTAAACCTGAAACTAATTATTAATTTATTCTGATAACAAATAATTATTTAAGCTGTTCTTATGTAATATTATTCTGAAACGTAATAATTTTGAGTAACCTGTAAATTGACAATAATTATTAACATACAAAAATATTATGTAGGTATTTAAAGATTGTGTTTTTATTTTCAATCAAATGTAATTTTTCCTTTCATAAGCTTATCTTCGCCTGGGGTAGAGCCTTATAGCGTCGACGAAGAAATGTGGTTGGTAGAAAATATCAACGTATGCCTCGTAGGCGGTGCTACGCGGCTCTAGCACGTGTCTACGCGGGAACTAATACAAACTATTAGTACATTCATTCTACAATGCATGATCATGATGATGCATGAACTTATTCCCCTGCCCATTTTTCTATTGGACGGCCAGGTCTTCGAAAAAGTGACACAGTTTCATGGTTGACATGCAAAAACACGTACGAAGCGGTTTGATTCCTCTTTGTTTGCGCGTAGGTACTGCTAAACAGTTGAATGCGCTGTCTGAGTGGGTGTTTCCGATAGCTACAATCTGGGTGTCTTCAAGTCGTGAGTGAATCGGTTTCTTCTATGCAAGCGTGTTTTATCGTAGACTGCATCTTCGCTTTACATCAGGCGAGATGGCAGTTAATCTCAAGCCTATTATCCACAACAATAAAAAAAAATTAAAAAACATCCCCTTTTCTTCAATGTTTGAGTGTGCATAATTTTTTTGATGATTACTAAGTTGATTTGTATAATTACCGGTGCATCAATATTCAATACGTATTAGGTAAGTGATTAGAGTGTCAGTTAAGTATTTTTTATTTGATATAAATACTCAGGGTCATTCATTGTAGTATACGGGGATACGTTTTCGTGAAATAACATATAGATAATGGTTACCATTTGCAATAACAGTATTTTATTTATTTCATCATCAGCCCGGAGACGTCCACTGCTGAATGAAGGCCTCCCCCTTAGACCGCCACACTGTACGACAACCTGCCATTTGCATCCACCGGTTGCCCGCGACTATTACAATGTCGTCGGTCCACCTAGTGGGAGGCCTTCCTACGCTGAGTCTTCATTTTATTTAATTATTGTGGTGGTAAAGACAGGCAGCAGTCAACAGCACAAGTGCATACTAGCAAAAAAACAATTGATAGATGTGAATAGATGTGAATGACCCACAGAAACGATTTACTTAAATATTTGTCTGCGCATTTCTAATACTGCTCATTTTTGGAATCACTTAGGAATAAGTCCTGCCTCAATCCAAAGGGATCCCACTCAAATCTCGCGACAAACCTGATTAGCAATCCACTTACAATAATTAAGGCCACAATCCGGAGTTAAGCGTCGACAACCCGAACCGATCAGAGCGAGAATTCCAAAACAATTTCATTTGAGTTCTTCAATTTTATTTAATCCGGGGAAAGTCGCCGCGACCTGCGGGACTCGAGTAATTTCCTGGCGGGGTGCAAGAAGGGGGAAGGGGGTTCCTGCCGTGACGGGAGACTGAAAAACGAGAATTACACCATTCGCTAATTGCTGCAATCAGTTTAATGTAGTCGACGAGCCTGAACTGAATGGGATCCGACCAATGGCCTCCTTATAAACAACTGTCTCTCTTTTTAACGAAACTACAGATATATTTCGCTTTTTTTGCTTTAATGGAATTAAAAGGAACTCTCGCGACATTTACTTGGAAATAAGATTTTTAAAATCAAATTAGACTGGCGAGGAAAAGAGCTGAAATTTAAAAGTTTGTTTGTGCGACCTCTGATTAAAAACGGGAAATTAAGAAATGTTTCGCTTTGAATTGTTTAAAGCAAATGGAGCTTTGCGCCATTTTCCAGCTTTAACAATAAATATTTTTGCTCACAAAAATAATTCCATCAACTCTAGAAGGACAAACATGTAAGTTGTAGTAGTACAGTAGAGCTCTATTGTAGAGCCCGTCTGGGGAAGTACCACATCTTTGCCAGTATTCAACTGCTAAGCAGTAGTATTCAAGCATTACTGTGTTTCGTTTTGTCTTTTTTTTTTACCAGAATAATTACTGGGCATAAAGAGATTTCCCATCTAATATCTCAGGGTGACGAGCGCAGTGCAGTGCGGCGCAGGATTTTGTTCACAAGTTCCCAATTCTGGCTCTGCTACTGTTATGGGCGTGACGTTTACTATCAGGCGAACGTCTAGCTCGTCTTGTCACTCAATACCATAAAAAACACGTGGGAAGTCAATTGTAAAAATCGTGCGCAACACAATTGAAGTAAATTTTCCCAAGTTAGTCCATTTATTCAGTAAATAACTCTCTCATTTTGCGAACTATTTCTCCAAAACGAAAAATTCACAGATTTATTCGAAACTGTGAATTTCTGAAACAAGTTCTGAAAAATATCCGGCAAACGCCCAAGGTTATTGGCCGTTTTAGTATTGCCATCTTCACTGAGGTCTTATATCATCTAAAATAAAGCCCCCACTCGGGGTATTTTAAAATAGATTACGTTGGGGGTCCATTTACGCCGGATGTTCTTTGACGAACGTTTATATCGCCACCACATTCCAATTTCCGCCCCAAGTTTCTTTGGGACGGATTATTACAGGGACCAGTACTGGTATTATGATAAAATATTTTATGAGTAATTTTAATGATAACCTGAACAATTCTATTGAAAACCTTTTTCAATTGTAATCGGTAACATAAAATTTCTAGGGATAGGAACATAACAAATAGGTTGTAGTTGTTGTAGTAAGTAGTTGTCTTAAATTATATATGAGTGCTCAGTACAAAAAGTTTGAGAAATATCTTCACTTATTTAGCTTCGCTTTATACTTAATGCTAAAGAAATAAAGGTAGGGTGTAAATAGACCTCCCATGGTGGACCGACGACATTGTAAAAGTCGCGGGCAACAGGTGGATGCTTAATGACAGGTTGTCGTACAGTATGGCGGTCTAAAGGGGAGGCCTTCGTTCAGCGGTGGTCGTCTCCGGGCTGATGATGATGAAATAAATAAAATATGCATATATGTGTAAACCCGTAGACCAATTACGCTATTCCATATTTAGAAAGAAAATTATCGCGTCTCAAAGTTTTTTTGTGTTAGATAAGACTTAAGTTATAAGTAAATTAGCAATATACATTAAAAATAGCTAAACTACCTATTAAAAAAAAAAAAAAAAAAAAAAAAACAATATTGATATAAGAGTCCGTTTAAAGTATCTATAGGTAGCAAACCCAAGATAAATAATAAGAATAAAAAGATAATAAGATCAACTACAATTTCTCTAGAACACTTGATATACACACTTCTCTATACAATCTTCGCATAAAATTAATCCTTACATTAACACTGTAATATATATTATGCACAATGAAACGTAATCTGTTTCATATGTTATTGATCAATGTACCAAATAACATTTGTCATGGTCAGTCGTTGTTGATCAAAAATGACGTATATTAATGCCATAGTTACGACCTTAATAACTCTGTTTTAATGCTAGAAGCGTATATATAAATAGGATAGGCTAACTATTTATTGGACTTTTAAGGCGGGCTTGTAGCAATTATGTATTTTTTTTTTGTGAGAAAAATCAAAATGCCCGATATAGAACCAAAAAAATATTTTATTAAAATTGATCATATACATTATATAGGGTTAGTTCTAAACAGTTAGCATCATTTTAAGGGCATATTCTGTACATCAAAACAATACTTACTTACCTTTACCGGGTAATTCCCGTTAACCTAGACTCATGAAATTTGGCAAAAAGCGAGGTGGCTGGAGGAGGAACGCTAATCATGGAAAAAATCTGAAAATTGATAATTCTCATTTCTCAAGCCAAAACTTGAATGGTTAAATATTTGTTTCTTTAGTACCCAAAAACTTAACTAGATGGCGCTGCCGGGTCTCAAAACTTGCAAACATTTCGGTCGTCGTGTTAGGCCGATTCGATGGCAGCAGACTGTTGCCTATTGTCCGAGTAAGTTATCTTATCAGATGAGCGCCCTCGCTCTTCTGATAAGATGAGTATGATTGTATGTTTTTGTAGTATTGGTAGGAAAGACCAATGTGACTGAACCAGCCATTACCATGAAAAGGCTCATCCGCATATTGCAAATAAGTATCTGCGTGGAAGCCTTATACAGTTATATTCAGCCATTCGTTTCTTACGCGAATCTGCCATCTGTGAAATGATTTTTCTCGGCAAGCCTTTCGAGCAAGTTTTTTAATTTATTTTTTACAATTAAGTGACGAGACGAGCAAGACGTTCGCCTGGTGGTAAGCGTCACACCTGTCACTAACAGTAGCAGTGCCAGAATTGAGAAATGTAAGCTTGTGATCACAGCCCTGCGCCGCACTGCACTGAGCTCGTCACCCTGAGATCGAATATCTCAGGGTGACGAGTGCTTATGTTAAATCTCTTCATACCCAGTAATTTATCTGGTAACATTGCCTTTCAAACCGGAATACAGTAATGCTTGCACACTACTGCTTGGCGGTTGATAACTGGCAAAGGTGTGGTACTTCCCCAAGCGGACTCTGCAGTAGAGTCCTACTACTACAAAAACTACTTGGGTCGCTTCAAACATGTTAACAAATCCTCACCCCTGAAGAGAAGACAACGCAAAAGCAATACTTCTTATTATGCAGTAGTACGCAGTATTCAATAGTCATTTGGTAGACGTGGTAGCCTCATGAGAAAACCACTATACTCGGAATCGTGAGGGTTCAAATGTAAGGCCCGTCCCATTAGTACTTTGGAGTTTATATAGGTACTTACTTATAGGTACTAATTTTTATACCACTGGGTTTAATGAAAACATCGTGAATAATCTTGTATACGAGTACTTGCGGAGAAGAAATTCAACGGCATATGTGAATCCATCAACTAGGCTAGCGTGAAAGGATAGCATAGCATACTTCCCAATTGCCCTTTGAGGGTCAGCTTATGTCCAACGGTGTACTGTTAACAGGCTCAATATGCTATTATGCTGATTTAGCTGTATTTTTCTTTCTAGAAAAGGTATAGTGGGAAGGCGTGCCGTTTATATAACCACTATTCAAGTTAAAACAACGGAAAAGTTGCACACGGATGAGCTGAGCCCTGGCAGGGCGCAGTTCGAGTAGAAATGGCGGCGGGACAATAAAATGCGGATTTTTAAGGCTGTACGGGAACAAATTGCGAGTCGCTGCTCGTAGCCAGGAGATGACGGCGCCCCTATTGCCCCTACTACTTGCGAGGAATAGTAACAAACTTTACGCGATGCTGTTTGGGCTTACATTTTATACTCATCATTTGAAACTCTTTACGTAGAAAGCGTACGAAACTGAACTAGTTTGCTATACAATATGTAACAAAAAGGTTCAACATTACTGAAGGGTATGTATGTAAATAAAAATATATGTATGTATGTACCTATCATTATAAACAACTTTTACTATGGGGCCAACCCTGAAATCGCGAAAACAAAAACAGTTGTTCCATACAAAAAGTTTATTGACCTCGGAAAATTATGGAAGAGCAGATTTTTTTTTTCCTGTTTTTAGGGTTGCGCCATGAGTAAAAGTTGTTCATAATGATGAGTACATACACACCCTTCATTATTTTAGAACCTTTTTGTTACATATTGTATATTTTTATGGCAATGTATTTTTGCTTAGTTCCAAAATACAACTACTAACAACTATACTGACCAATATTTTGGGCAACTATGCTATGTCTACGTTCTTGAAGAACACGATTCATTCGCGACTTGACGACACTTAGGCTAAGAAAATCAACTCAGGCAGTGCATTGTATTGTCTAGTTTTTTATATTTTTTGCGGTTTGTAATTAAAAAAATAACTCGAAATTCTTTCAAATATTATTGCTTATAATATTTAGTTTTATAAAGTCGTCTTAATCTTGCATAAAGAATCAAATTTTGAATCACTGCGAGGTGTCACGTCGTCTCCCTCGGGATAGAAGAAGGCTCTCTCTAATCTTTAGAAACATCAACCTCAAATATAGCTAAGCTGTGTTTAAAATTACCAGCCCATTCGTCCATAATGTAAGAAAAACACTGCCTAAGGCGGCTGATATGAGGTAGACCGCCTCTATCTTAGAGTTTTCATATGTACCCAACCGGCACAGTGCTCTTATTTATCTATGACTAGCTGCGCCCCGCAGTTTCACCCGCGATTCTTGGGATAAAAAGTAGCCTATGTGTTATTCTGATGTATAAGCTATATTATTGTAAAGTTTTATTACAAGTTTTGTTTTTAGATTTTGCGTGAAAGAGTAACAAACATTCTTACATCCATACATACAAACTTTCGCATTTTTAATAGGAGTAGGATTGATCTCTTTTGTTTTTTTGGCTCTTATTTATTTATTTATCTCTCTTATGACATTTTTATCGAAAGATATTATGACTGGGACTCTTGCGCGTATTTTAGAGTCCCTGCTGTAAAAGTTATCGATCTGTAAAATTTATATGGGCCCGTGTTTTTAAGTAATTCCTGTTGCCTGAATTTTCTACTTTATTCTATTTCTTTTTTTTAGTAACAAACATTCATACATCCATACATAGAAACTTTCGCATTTTTAATAGGAGTAGGATTGATCTCTTTTGTTTTTTTTGGTTCTTATGTATTTATTTATTTCTCTTATGACATTTTTATCGAAAGATATTATGACTGGGACTCTTATGCGTATTTTAGAGTCCCTGCTGTAAAAGTTATAGATCTGTAAAATTTATATGGGCCCGTGTTTTTAAGTAATTCCTGTTGCCTGAATTTTCAACTTTTTTCTATTTCTTTTTTTTTTTAAGAGATTCAGGTACTAAGTTAGTACCTACTAGTACTAAGTACTAACTGATACAATATCTCTAAACTTTTTTAGTACATACATACACACAGAACAATCATCAATGTTCGTATCATAAATATTTGTCCTGGGTGGGAATCGAAACACACCCTACAGCTTTCAAGGCAGACATACTAGAAAGTGAGCTATAAGGCAGAGATGAAGTGAGATAAGGCAGCCTTTTTATTTTTATTGCTATCGAGTGACGAGACGAGCAAGACGTTCGCCCGGTGGTAAGCGTCACGCCTGCCTCTAACAGTGGCAGTGCCAGAATTGTGAACTTGCGACTACAATCCTACGCCGCGCTGTAATGCGCTCGTCACCCTGAGATAATAGATGTTAAATCTCATCATACCCAGTAATTTATCTGGTAACGTTTTCCTTCAAACCGAAACACACTTATATTTGCACACTACTGTTTGGCGGTTGAATAACTGGCACCTACCACTAAAACAAACAATCAAACTTCAAAACTTAAATGTAAGTGTGGCACGTAAGAAGCTGTCGGTAGTAGAGGTTCCGCGGTTCATCCCCCGCGAAGATTTGTTGGCGAGATTTAATTTGAGATACGGTCACGAGCACGCGCCCGCCGTCGCCAACTTTTTACGTAACTACATCCAGAATTAGCTGTTATTGTACTCCGATGCAATCCGCACTTCATTATCAACTCGAATCAAGTTAAGTCTAGCTCATAGCGCTATATTTACTTGCGACTTGTGGGCTCATTTTCAACTCGAATCAAGTTAATTCTAGCTCATAGCGCTATATTTACTTGCGACTTGTGGGCTCATTTTCAACTCGAATCAAGTTAAGTCTAGCTCATAGCGCTATATTTACTTGCGACTTGTGGGCTCATTTTCAACTCGAATCAAGTCTAGCTCATAGCGCTATATTTACTTGCGACTTGTGGGCTCATTTTCAACTCGAATCAAGTTAAGTCTAGCTCATAGCGCTATATTTACTTGCGACTTGTGGGCTCATTTTCAACGCTCGTTTCTCAGGTTCTCAATTATATTTTTTTATACAATCAAATGACGAGACGAGCAAGACGTTCGCCTGTTGGTAAGTGTCACGCCTACCACTAACAGTAGCAGTGCCAGAATTGCGAACTTGCAAACACAATCCTGCGACGCACTGCACTGCGCTCATCACCCTGAGATATTAGATGTTAGATCTCTTCATACCGAGTAATTTCTCTGGTAACATTGCCCTTCAAACCGGAACACAGTAATGCTTGCACACTACTGCGATTGAATATATAACAGGCAAAGGTGTGGTACTTCCCCAGGCGGACTCTGCAGTAGAGTCCTACTACTACTGAAATTATTCGACTGTATGTTTTTCTTTTGTATGTATAGGTTGTTATGCGATTACTCCGCCAATTATGAATTGATTTTAATGTTTTTTTTTTTGTAGTAGGTCGGAGTACTACTTCAGAGGTGGTCCCATATACATTTTATCGAAATCGGTTCAGTAGTTTGGTTTTAAGTCAAATTTACTAGATTAAATCAAAATATATGGAAAACATAAAGATACCATTCAGGTAGTCGAAATTGAAGTCGGTTGTTTTTTTTTATAGCGTATTATTTTCTTGTGACTCGTGGGTTAATTTTTTACTCGAATCAAAGTGAGTTGTAACCCTTAATTGCGTCCTATAAACGCCCATGCTGTTAATATCAAATGCTTTAATATTACAACAGTTTTAATGTTATTTACATAACTTTATTTTTTTAGTTCTTTAAGAGTGGGTTTATGTACTTACTTACTCCGTCTATTAGGAGTTATTTTCGTCTGTCTCGTTTTGCAAATAATAATAATTCCCTGTCAGTCCCTGAATTTAAATAAAATCTTTTGTCATAACTGAGCAGCATACACATTACACAGCCTTGTGTTATACATACACTACTATCATTTACAACTTTGCCATCGATTGAAATTAAAGCCATAAGTTCGTAAACTAAACCCTAGTTTTCTCTTCAACGCACACATTTTATCGTACTTAGATGGAAAACCACAACGTTACTCCGGTATTGCAAAAGCAATCTCAGTCTTCAAACTCACCGTCAGAGGAATTTATTGGACTAGCTAGAACTGCATATCTGCAAGCTAACTGTCTTTACCGCTCCGCTTCGCTTATTGTTTTCGTATGCTTTCCTCCCCATTAGAGGGAATCTGGTGAGCGATTGTCCATACAAACGTATTCCCGTATTTTCTTCCTGGATATTGCCTCTGAAAATATTAAACTGATTATAGTTATGAAAAGTTACTATAAGTAATGGCGCTGGGAGAAATATTACAATGTTCAGCAAAAATGTAATTTCGATTCAAACAAATTTTCATATGTAAAAAACAATGGGCATAACTTAAATTCAAAGTTTTCGGCATGTTTTTTTTTGGATTTAAATTGTATTATACGCCCTAATTTCTGGGCCTTAACAATGTCAATAGTAACCACAAACCTTAAATCAAATATACTATAGATACACACACAGTCTCTATGAAAATTAAACCTCAAAAGTGTCCCCGCAACAATGCAAATATACTTATATTAATTAATATAATTTATTACAGATATTCATTCTCCAACTAATATAAAAATAGTCCACAAGCGGATATTGTTTAATTTTAATAAAGGACCTTAACACCCTGTAATATCGTTGTAAAACATTTGTGAGCGTGTAAAAAAGATACTGCATCGTAGCACGTCACACGACTGGTCCACGCCACTGAGAGCAAAACAAGGCATATAACGCTATTTATGCCTTTTTTGACGGCGCCGTTTTCCAGCGGCGATCAGGGATCTACCCTATATTTCCTCGCAGCCACAAACCAATAAATCATTTTAGTACAATGAACAACTAGTCTTTGAACTCTTCCTGAAATAGTTGTCCATTCCAACAAAGCGCCACTATGCACGATATAAAAATTAGCTATTGAGTTGTATAAATCTGGCTGTTCAAGTCGGGTTGCTAATATGGAAACATGGCGCGAGTCAAGCGTCAAAGTTTATCAAAGTTTAGAGATTATGCAACGGTATGGTCGGTGCAAGCACAGAAAACATAGTAGTGCTACAGGTACAGAAGATTCACTCCCATAGAAAACTCGTCTAAATATTTAGACCACAATATACATTAACTGTATTGTGGTCTAAATGTCATGTCATATTCAGTGCAGGCTAATTTGTACTCTATTCGTATAGAACTGTGTTTTGTTTTTTTTTTTTTTTTTGTTTGATTTTCCGCTGTAGTGCAGAGGCCAAACGCTACAGTGGAAAATCGACACGCTGCCATATAGAAATAGATAACAAAAATGTGTCGATATAGGTACGAACATAACTACGTTTAGTCGCGTTTTTTATGGGAATGAGTTTTCTGTGGACCTGGGTATGTCCTAAAACTGCATCCAGAACCACCGGAGGACGGGCAGCAGCGTCCACATAGTTAACGGTGGTAACCATTCTGCGATCCCCAAGCCGCCTGCCATGCGTGGGTATTATGGAAACACCTCCCTTTAAGGGAGAGGCTTTCATAGTAATACTTATGTACAGAAGACTCACATCACATCAACAGAAGGAAGACGTCCACTGCTGATGGAAGCCGATGCGACAGGCGCGGCATGTATCATTCATAAGGAAATGTGGCTCCGACATGCACCGCGAATATTTCACAGTCGGTTTATCGAAAGAGCAGACGCGCGTTTAAAGCCTCATGGAGTACGGGCACAGGTGGCTCGAATATCCTCACCAATAGTATGGAGACGTGATCGGAAAACAGAATCGCAATTGGCAACTCGCGACTTCCTCTTCAAATAATGAAATTTGAAATTTATTGTACCGATCGAACTCTTCCCTGTTCCGCTTTGCCAATAAATTAGGACGTAGGTAAGTTCGCACGCGGCGGGAATTAAGCCGAACTCGCTGCGAATCTGTTTCAGTTCTTCGTTCAACTTGGGAGATGCTTAAATCTATTAGACGACTTAAAATATCTGCTGCTATTTCAGTGCGGATTGTTGGAGTTTCCTTCGGTAAACTTCTTCATAAGGGAGAGTCGCGGAAATTAAAGTTCATTTCACAATTTTGCATCGATAACGAGCTTCTGCAAAAGTTATACTTGAGATGTAGAATAACAAAAAATACTCAGTAAGCGAAATCATGTGATCCACACCAAATAATAAAAAAAAAATACTGACCGCTCAAAATATTTCGAAAACTATTTGTAAATTTATTTCGAAAAAAAAACTGACCACACCGTGTACTGTCTACCTTTAAGCAATGATGGGGACTAGGATAAAGCATACATACCAAGAACACTATTTATTAGAATGGTTTAAAATACGACAACATTAATACATAGGTAGGTACATCTTGACCTGGGTATGTCCTTTGACCTGGGTATGTCCTTAAACTGCAACCAGACCCACCGGAGGACGGCAGAAGCATCCTCTTGGTTAACGGTGGTGACCATTCTGTGATCCCCAAGCCGCCTGCCAAGCGTGGGGATTATGGCAACACCCCTCTATAAAGGGGGAGGCCTTCGTCCAGCAGTGGACGTTATATGGCTGACGACGAGGTACATCTTAAAAAATCTAGACGATCCGAGCTTGTCCAGCTTAAAAAAACTAGAAAGATACAGAGAGACCGTAATTAAGGCCTGCCTTAAGGCCTAAGCGTTATTCGCTACCGCCTGCGGGAGCGAAAAACACGAGAAAAAATACCGCCTATACCTGACGGTTGCTGATTTCGCTCTAGCCGACGAGCTTCATACAAATACCCGACTGATATCCGCGCGGTCTGATGGTGAAGAAACGTTCTCGAGTGGCGACTGCAAACCGGAAGACGCTGCGTAGGAAGGCCTCCCACTAGGTGGACCGACGACATTGTAAAAGTCGCGGGCAACCGGTGGATGCAAATGGCAGGTTGTCGTACAGTGTCTAATGTATCAGTCTAAGGAGGAGGCCTTCGTTCAGCAGTGGACGTCACGGGGTTGAGGATGATCCGCGCGGTATAACGCGGTATAATCTGCAAAATAACCGGAATAACGCTTATATGCTCAGAGTAATATTACTATTAATACTCTGAGCTTATAGGTCTGAACGGGCCTTTACACTAGAAATCTTGAAAATTGTCTCTCTTACCTGAAACTTAATAATTTCATCTGGAACAGTATTTTTTCTTTCCGAGAAAATTCCAGCAATCACCGCCGCTTTGAATGAAACAGCACTACTTTTATTTTATGTCGCAAATCCGGTACTTAAACTACTGTGCGCGCCCTGTACTCGGTAACCAGTGAAGCGGTATAATAACTGAGGAGAACCCAACAATAAAGTACTGTATAGTACTTAGTGGAAATAAGTAAGTGTCTGCTGCGATTTGCGGGTGCTGATTGTACAAAAGTGTTTTGTTTGATTTATTTTTATTTTTACGATCTATTTTTGACTTTAATTCTTCTCGATGAATCTGATCAGACTATGAAAAAACGGATGATATTTGTAGAAATGTAACTGGGCCAGGATGAACACAAAAAATAAAACACTAAAAGTTAGCTATAAATTTACTAGGCATTTAACATCTAATATCTCAGGGTGACGAGCACAGTGCAGGGTGGCGCAGGATTGTGTTCGACAGGTTCACAATTTTGGCACAGCTACTACTGTTAGTGGCAAGCGTGACGCTTACCACCAGGTGAACGTCTTGCTCGTCACTCAAGTGACGAGACGAGCAACGAAACAGAAAAAAGATACAATCTCTTTGTTTTTTGGTGTAGTAGGCTAAGTAGTCTTTGTAGTTTGTTGTAGTTAATATAAGGCTTATGTCATAAAAAATAGTTATATCCCTAATAAGATTTAAGTACTGCGTCACATGCATTGTAATCTGAATAGGATCAAAAGCTTTTGTAAAACAGTTTTATTGACCTGTTTTACAAAAGCTTTTGACATGCATTGTTTGTCTCCTACAAATCCGTTTATACTGCTTTTGTTAACGACACACACAAAACACAGTACACACGACTTTATCTAACTACTTTCTATTAATCTAATAAACAAAAACAAATAAGCGAAATTCATTAATCAAGATAATTAACAAAATCTCTTTAAAACGAAGCTCGGTACTTGAAGATGACAATATTTCACGACTCTGATACACCATTCGGGTGCTAAAAAGCTTTTTGAAGCCATAAAAAGTTTCGAAGGCAATTTATTTGAAATTATGAGACCAAAAACTTTTATGAAGCAAATTAACACGTCAGGGGTCTTTTCTTTTTAATACGTACCTACTGTTTCAGACGTCGTGATCGGAATTAATTTTTTTTGTCACTCAAATACTTATTATTTAAGTAACTAGTACCTAGACCTGGGTATGTCCTTAAACTGCAACCAGAGCCACCGGAGGACGGGCAGCAGCGTCCTCTCGGTTAACGGTGATGAGCATTCTGCGATCCCCAAGCCGCCTACCAAGCGTGAGGATTATGGCAACACCCCTCTATTAAGGGGGAGGCCTTCGTCCAAGTAGGAAGAGTAAGAGGAGTATTCCACACAGATAATATTTCTTACTAACACAAACCCTTTTATAAAATTTCCTATAGATGGATATAATAATAAAGTACCTACCTAGATCTACACAACAGCGCTTTTTCATTTAAAACACGGTTTCCTTTTATCTGAACTGAAAGCACCGCTGTTTTACTTTTTCGTTAATAAAGCGTTCCGTGAAACTTCCCAGAAGCTATTCAAATATTATGAACGCAGTCTGCAATACTGACGAAACCTTCATAACAGTTCACTATGAACCGACTGCATAAAAATATACCTGATTACAATGAACTTTTTTGTAGTGGTAGGACTCTACTGCAGAGTCCGCCTGGGGAAGTACAACATCTTTGCCAGTTATTCAGCTCAGCAGTAGTGTGCAAGCATTACTGTGTTCCGGTTCGAAGGGCAATGTTACCAGAGAAATTACTGGGTCTGAAGAGATTTAACGTCTAATATCTCAGGGTGACGAGCGCAATGCAGTGCGGCGCAGGATTGTGTTCGCAAGTTCACAATTCTGGCACTACTACTGTTAGTGGCAAGTGTGACGCTTACCACCAAGCGAACGCCTTGCTCGTCTCTTCACTTGATTGTATAAATAAAAAATAAATAAACTTTAGCATTTGCTTTTAGCTCATCCAAAAAAGGTAATGCATGCACATCAGAATTTCTTTAAAACTGCTTTAGTAAATATTGTTTGTGAAATATACATTTCATCACATAAGAATGCTTTATAAATATATACACGTTTCTAAAATAAACATATTATAAACGTTTCAAAATAACACGTTTCTTCTGTTTTTAGCCGACTTCAATAAATGAGGAGGTTCAATGTTTGCCTTTTTTGTTAGCTTGTTTATCTTATTCTCCGTCAGATGTACACCGATTTGGAAAATTATTCATTTAAATTAAAGTTACTTTGTCTGAAATATATTTTTCTCCCAACTTGCACAAAATAGCCCAAATTGAAAGTTAAAGAGACAACGTTACCAGAGTCGTTGGCTACATATTCAGTATAAATTCGTTACAAAAAGTTGAGGCATTAAAATACGTTGGTACATACCTAATTATATTTTAAGAATTCATAGAATTAATAAACAATTAAGAGGATTACTATTTTAGAGTTATAGGTGGGGTCCCTAATAATTCCCATAAAAAAATATCCTAATTATGTATTCCATATCGTTTTTTAAGTCCTAATAATCAGTCATCCTAATGGTAAATCTACATAACGTTACTACACATACCACCAATATGTGTAATTAGACAGAAAGAGAGAGATACGGGAATCTTCCCCTGCAAGATTTCGGAAACCTATAGGTTTCAAGAAAACAGTAAAATGAATTTAGGTTATTTACGGTTAGGTATGGAAAAATGTATAGGAATGGCTTTATCGGCTGATTTCTTGATATAACTCGAGTCAGGGTGCTCCGATTCAGATCTGTCACTTATTTAGAACCTAATCAACTCAAATTCGAATCCGGGTGGGCTCCAGAAGCTCTTGCGGTCGCCCCTGAGTGTCCCTTCGCCACACTCAGGACCTCCCTTGAGGTTCTGGCTCCCGCGCTTTATATATACACTCTAGGGGTAGGGACCACAATCCTAGGTGGAGTCAGGGTGCTCTGATTCGGATCTGTCACCCATTTCGAACCCAACCAACTCGAGTTGGGGTGCACCATGGAGGTGTAATTACGCTTAGATTTTATATTCATACATGTTGCACGACTAATGAAGATTTTAGGGTTGAAATAAAAAACCTTCGCTTCGCTCCCTAGCCTAACCTATACGAGTCGGATCTGTCACCGGGCTTTAATATATGTACATACAGTATGTTCTATTTTCTAGAACACCACTAACTGAGCTAATTAACAAAAAAAGCGAATAACACCAATCATTCACCAGTGATTTCAAATACTGGAAAAAGTAAGGTGCATAAGCCTAGTAAATAATGTGTTGCATACATGAAAAAAAAATACCGACATCGGACAATATTTAGAGGTAAAAAAGAGGTTTTTCTTTTTGTATGACAATAGACAATAGACAATATTTTATTTGTAGAAAAATCACATTTTGTACACACGACAAGACAATATAAACTCATAACAAATGGACAATTGTATGGACAAGTACGCGGTATAAGATCCTCTTAAGTTGAAACTTTCGAACAATACCATTCGAAATAAATATCCAACCGTTTTCCAGTTTCAAGTTCCAGGCTCCAGTTCTCTGGCTGGCAATAAATGTTCTGAGAAATATTTTCACATCGTTGGTGGAAGTTAAAATGAAAGTAAGCACACCCTGCAGACCTATACAGACCTCGGTCTGATAATGCAGAATATTTCGACAACTCTCGTAATTTTATTCATGAGATCAACAAAAGCCTACGATTGCTATTCAAACAATACTGCTATGCTCGAAACGTACAGTCACAAATTCCACATTTGGAAAGTCTATAGACCTATTTTTTACATAACAATGTCGTAGCTAAAAGATTGGCACAGCAGTTAGCGCATAATATGTATGTTGTAAGAAAACCTTAGCATTATACTATGACACCCATTTTATTATTTTCGTCGGAACGAAATACCATAAGCTACAGTTTTGGACCCTCGGTCCATATGTGAAATCTATAGCTACGCCCGTGCCTGATCTTATGTTTTCTTATATCTCTACAGCATTTGCTTCAACCAGATCTACTACTCGTATCGTACTTCGACCGATTTTATAAAATAATGACGTCGCGTAGTGTTAGGTTTGCAGGTTGTTTCAAGCATGTGTAGCAATACATGTATATAAGGGTGTCGTTCCACCGATAAAAGAAAACCACTTTATAGCATAAGTTTGCTAAATTTGAGAAATAAAAATTGAGTGTGAGTGGTAATAAAGTGGTAATTTTGTAAGCAAGTGCTTACAAAATTACCACTTTTTTTCTCTAATTTACCTAATGTGTTCTATAAGCTGTTCGCTTTGATGGGTACTTCAACAGCCTTGAATATTGTACACGTGCTTGAAATACTCCGTGTACGTGGTCGTTGGTTCAATTATGGTCAGTACAGTTCAGTTATTTGTTATCATAAATTTATATCCTGAATTTCTAATAGATGCCTAATAATAAAATAATATTAAGCGCCATCGATTTGGTCTGAGACTAGTATGTACTCGTTAGTAATTACCACCCATAGACAATTCATTACGTACCCTTATTCGTGTCACTGTTTGGCTGGTTGCATAGTCACGCTAGTCGTATTACGTAGTATTTACTTACTCTATGCTAGTCGCCTTCTCTATCGGTAAGCGCAGGTCGCAATTGCGCTGATGACCCATTTGCATGTACTAAAGTAACGCGCAGTTTTCCGTGCGTTCAAATAGCGCCAATGGACCGCACGCGTTTTGCCATCTGCGCGGGGCGTTGGTCGGCACGGGCACAGAATAAATAATAGTAAACACGGGTAAATTTTCTAAGCAACGATACTTTGAACTCTGAGGTCCCGTGCCCGCGCGCTTTCCGTCCGCGCTGACGAAAAGCGTGACTATGAAGACAATCGTCACTTACTTAGTGGGCATTTGGCTTAAAGTGGGTAAAATTCACATCTCATAATATATGAAATCTACCCGCCCATTGTTCTCTTTTACAATAGTCTTTGATCGAACTTTTGCAGTGTCAATGCACGATCTTTCTATTGTTGCCGTGTTGTGATATGATTGCGGAACATCATGAAAAGAGTTGGCTAACATGTCTGCCCAAATAGTAAAATAGATAAAATAAAAACCTTTTATTTCTATTATAATACCCAATATCATTAACACAATTCATGAAATGGTAGGGTATTTTAGTGATTGTTAAGTATTTTATTGTAAGGTGTTCAGAAAACTATAGATAATTAGCTATTCAGTATTTATCACAATATAGACGATATCATTTATATTTACTTTCAAAATTATCTGATTATCTTTGTAATAAGACCTTTCTTAAACACGTTACTTAAGTTAACAAACGTCATTTAAGTTCTGATCATTCAAAAAATTAAGTGCGCTGTACTATCTAACGTCTGTTAACTTTAAGTGGCATTTTTAGGTAAGGCCGTTATTTTAGAGCGGTGGCTTAGCTATTTTTATTAGTAGTAATGGCCATTTTGGCGTCGGCCTTAAATCCTTTCATGCCTCTCTGTGTCTCACTTTTCTTATCCAGTCTCATCCGCGTCTTTACCTAAAATATTTTTCCATGTGCATGCTAACTACGCTGAAACCATACGAATGATTCAAAATTGGCATATTTGTGTGCTTTAAAATGGCCTGTCAACTTTGCGCTAACAAGAATTGTAACGAGAGGAAGCAAGACAAAAAAACTACTGAATAAGGTTGTCTTATGTACCTATTTACTTCGTCGTCAGCCATAAAACGTCCACTGCTGGACAAAGGCTTTATAGAGGGGTGTTGCCATAATCCCCACGCTTGGCAGGCGGCTTGGGGTACGCAGAATGGTCACCACCGCATTTTTATTATTTTATTTTACAAAACTTACTTATCAGCATCTTATTAAACACCACTGGAGTTAGGACGTGGGCCGTCCGGCGCCCATTTTGCTGGTGTGGTCTTCGAGGTGGAGGATGCACGATGTGTCAGGTGTTCCGAAACAAATCGTCACCGGTGCGGCGGGAAGCTTGAGCTCCCCGAGGTTTTGCCTGAGAGGGCAAGGGAAGTCGAGGCCGCGGTTGAGTGCGAAAGCGTGCCCGTAGCCTCGATACAAACCGCGTAGGTGGAACACTCCAGGGTTTTTAGTGGGTAGGCCGTCACTAGGACGAAGTGTCCCATATACACCTTGGCCGCCCCAGGGCCGGTGGCATCCATGAAGGAATCAGCCTGTAAAAAAAATTGCACCAAAAACCGTTTCTAAATACTCTTTGACATTGTAACATCATTATTTTGCATTTTGGAGGAATCAGCTCACTATATTTTGCATCATAGACAACATTTTCGCTTAACATCCGACAAGTTTGCGGTCAAACGCAAGCCTTTTAGCAAATATAAAAAAGTTAAAAATATAAAGTTTATCAATCTACTTGCAATTTAACAAGGTGGTGCAAAACGTATAACAAACGAAAATGTTATCCAAATAGCTTTCCGTGTAATGTCGTTTGAATCGAAGAAACGAATAATAAATTTGATTACTTTCTCACGTCCACAATCGTGATTCGATTTCACAATTTTTCATCGCCCCCCTTGGGAGAAAGATGATTAAAATGGAAAGCGTTATTATTTTCAATCGCGGCCATTTCTCCTACCACGACATTCAATCTCCGATGAAAAAAATCTCGGCCTTCCCTACTCATTTATTTACTTATTGGGTCGAATGATCGAGACTGAACCAATTTCTTAGAAATCATGTTCCTTGCCTGCGTACTATTGTACATTTCACCGGCTAGATTTGTTCCTAATTTTATCTGAAACCTTTTCTTTTTTCATTTTCACTGAATGTCTATCTTTAAGCTCGGACGAGATGAAAAAGCTATAAAAGCGAAATATTGTTTCTGACTTATCACTCACGCCAACGAGGAGAGACTTGTCTGTTAACATGTATGATGAATATCATAAATACGAAAGTTCATTCCTATCTTTTTGCCGACAGTAAACACGGCTACATGTATTATATTTTAATAATGCGGGTCTATGTTGTCGGATACCTTATAGTATCCAACAAAAAACACATAAAAAGTTTTAATTTTTGCACAAAAATATGAACACACGATTTTCAAATTTTATCACTAAGTCTAGACAAATAAAAATTATGGACGTTACATAAAAAGCGTTGCCCTACATGCTCAAACAACAAAAAAGAAAAAGTCCTTCACAAAGTAGCTCCAGACAATTAAAGTAATCTCATTACACGTGCTTCGTCTGCGATGTTTCTTAACAAAATATGGTTTTCCAGTCGAAGCAAAAGATTATTCCGGCGAATCCACTTACACATTCAGTCCGTGTACGAGGAACAAATTCTCCCAGTGCGTTGTTTACTAGTTACCAAGTAATAAAAAAGTTAGTTTGATAGCAGATTAGAAACTACGGGAAAGAAGCGAGTTCGGACTACGGATTACGTGACTAAATAAATCTGGAGCTCGAAGGTGATCTGTTGATGTGGTTTGTGGGCTACTCGACTATTGATCAGATCACGGAATCTGTGGAGAAAACAAACTGACTTAAACAGTTTGTAAACTAAACAAACAAGATAAGAAGGTAAATGTTGGTTAGACAACCGTGTTTTGGTTGCTCCGTTCTTAATCTATGACGTCTAATTCTTTTACCGAAATACTTATCACAAGTCACTAAGTATTTGCCATATTAATGAAAGGAAAAGAAAGAAAAAAGAAAAATAATAACGATGACAAATAAAAAATATTTCTGACTGATGATTAATGACGTCAGTGGACTCAAGTAATGTCGGATTTTCTTGGAGGATTTACCTCAGAGCTCACTCTTGGTACTTTATCACTGCTGATTTTACAACATTGATTCGCATTTCTTTTTTTGTATTTATTTTATAAATAAGTGTTTTCAAAGTATAATTTGCCATCAATAATGTGGCATTTATTTGTGATGAAAAATATGTCTGATTGTTATTCGGATCTCAATAAAATTAACAGTTTCAATGTATTGTAGCTACTAGCAGCGACAATGATAAGATGAATGGACGGGAAATAAGCGAACGGATTTTGAAAACTATATGTTGAGCGCCGGCTCTCCACTCGCTTCAGTCATACTCTGCCTTTGCGACATGCGAGCCGTACGATACAACAATACAAACTTCTAATACATGTACATGTGTTCTCTTTTTGTCATGGAGTAATTAGATTCGCTATCTCTATTTTCCGGCAATAGTAATATGCATACTTTTAGCTAGATAATGCTTGATTGTGTTTGTCTTGTTAATTTTGATCGATTTGCAAGCACTGGGCCCGTCCATTCGATTATCACCGTCGCTGGCTACTAGGTATGATTCCCATTTAGATCTAGGATCATCAATTACACTCGCTAAAATTTAATTGTGGTCCTAACAATAGAACCGAAAATAAATCATCAAAATATATTATTCCCTTGTAAAATTCCAATTATAATTGCGAATCAGTGAACAGAACCGTGTACAAATTAATTTGTATTTATTGTTGAAATCAACATTCTTGTACCAATTCCTGCTCATCAATTTTATCCAGTGGCTCGTTCAACTGTGAACAAAGATAATTAAAAGTACCCCATCGATCTATCTATCGCTACTTCTGTCTACCTACAGCTTTACAACTTTTCGTAATGAAGACTGTCAATTACAAGTTTCTACCTTTAAACAAAAAAAAATACTCCGACAACGATCATAAGCCGACTTTAGGCTTAGTTCTAAGATAGATCTTAACAGATATTAGGAGTCGAACAGTGTAGGCAACTACTCGTAGTAGTTCAGCGAACAGTAGATCTCGGTAACTAAGACCTCATCACCTTCATAAAATGTTGTCTACCATTTGCTCATTTTCGAAATTCTTTTTACAATTGAGTACCGTAAAACGGGGTGTCTTTGAGAATCGGGGCCAATTTGGTGATTACTCAAAAATTACGATATATTGTTAATTTTCTCGGTAAACCGGAACGCAGCGATACTTATATATTTTTTTCTTGGCTGACATTACTGATGTTTTCGTTGATGATACTGATGTTATTTATTTATTATACTGTTTCCAAACGTAACCCACTTCTTAACCTAACCCGAAAAAACATTGAATACGGGTTACGTTAGGAACACCATTTCGGGTCAGGTTAAGAAGAGGGTTACGTTTGGAATGAAAATTAATCACTTTTTGCTTTTCCTAACCTAACCCGCTACCGGGTTAGGTTTTCGGGTCAGGTTCGGAATAAACCAATTTTCGTCTCTTCAAGTTTGAACCAATTATAAAAAAATATTATATTAAGCGAAACAAACACACCAAAAGTAGATTTTGAAAATGACATGGTTTTGACACATTACAACTCTGAGGAAGGATAACTCTTAATAACATTTCGCTGCATTACAACAACTAGGTAAACATCTATAGCCAGAGCAAGGAGGTTTCAAGATCCGCTTACGCTATAAGTTTCCTTTTTCATTGAGCCAGAGCATCCCATAATCTAAGGGAGCACTCAACTTAATTATCGTGAGTAACCCTGTTTAGGTAAAACAAAAAAAATAACTTTTAATTTATGTTTAACTTTACTAAGACCTGCTTTATTTGAGTTAATTACACACTCTACTTAGTTACCCACTAGATTGATTCAGAAAGAGTTAATTCACCGTACACGGACCTCAATTTGCTTTCAACTTTTAATTAACTTTATTCAAATAGAATGGATATGTAGAAACGAAACGACGAAGCCACACGAACTCCGAACAAACGAGTGTGAATACTTATTCCTTATTCGTGAGTTTCAAAAGGTAAACGGAATATTCATGGTAAAAGTTCTTTCATTAGCTGATCATTTGAAGGCTGAAGCCATGTCACATCTATTTTGTTTTGAGGAAAAGTTTGAGAAACATGATATTGGTTTTGTTTGTGTATGGATTCACAGGTTGAAATTAAATGAGGAAAAGTTGCGTCTTCCAATTCTTGTTGTTGGATAAACTCTAAAGAAATTCTCTTTATGTTTGAGTTATTGAAAATGTGTTTGGCCAATTTATGTAATACGTGACTTTTTCCCTGAACTAGCAAGAGTAAGCCGTAACCAACATTGTAGTTTTTAATTTGAGTTGAAATTTGAGTGAACAAAAAATGTACCTAAGTATTGTTTCAACGTCTGTTTTTTCTTCACATAATCTTTATTGTAATTTCGTATAAGCCACCGTGATCTTTTAAGTACCGCAGATCTCTTCATCTCCGCCAAATGAGTTCTGAGTAGACAGCGGGGAATTGTCTTAAAGTAGGTATACAGTTGCGTCTCGTCGCGAGAATTGAGACATTTTTTTTGTAGAAACTGCTCTTTTCGCCATCCGCAAGATTAGATTCAAGAGGATAAATCTCTCCTTCCTCCCGCTTGTGTCGCCCATTTTGCGTGAAGGCTTTATTCCGGATTATTTATACAGAACATTTCGCTTGCCAACTTGACACACTGAATAGCGCCATCCTTTAATCTCCACGTTAGTAATAGTCGGTCACCTCTCAGCCCTCGCAATCACGTTCTCGTGAATATCAAACGTTTCCTAAATCACGGTTCTTTGCTTCTTTCAAACAAAAACGTTTCTTTGGAGGAAAGTTTAGCGATAAAAGCTTCTGAATGGCTTCATTTCAAGACTCGCGGTTCTTGGATGGTAGCATGCAAGAAGCACGTCTGCCGATGCGCAACCCAAGCGTACGTATAAACACAAATTACATTTAGAACCTCACGAAGAAGCGAGCAATTCCTGATGTACTATGAAGTTAGATTGGAAAACTTCTCATGCTGCAACGTGCTATTGCTTCGTAGTTCCACTCCAATACTTACTCATATTACTCTAACAAGTTATATCTCCTCGCTAAACATTAACACGCTACACTGTTGTACGATCTTACTAAGTATTGCAATTGGTATACTGTATACTCAACAACACACAGTGTTCATTTGAACGACCGACATTGAATTATATATTCTAGGATATAATAGTAAGTACTCATCATTATGAACAAATTTTACTATGGTGTCACCTCTGAAATCGTGAATAAATAAACTGCTAAGTATTTCATAGAAAAATGACATTCTCGACGAATGGAACAGCTGTTTTTTTTTCACGATTTTAGAGGTGATCCCATAAAAGTTGTTCATAATGTCGACTACTTACTATTATATCCTAGAATATTTCCGTCGTTCAAATAGACAACTTGTATACCTACCACCAAAATAATTATTTCTTTCTTATATTACTTATGTCATAACCATTTGTGTAGATAAATAAACATTGCGACCGTTGTTAGCTTATATTTTTAATGCTGGCTTTAACCAGAATTATAACACAGTTTGTGTGTAATTTTGAACCAAAAAGTTGATTAATGATTAAATAATGACCCACACGCCTCTGACCACCCTTTTACAGCTCGCTGCCTTCGCTTTGAGCCCCAGCAGATTACGATTAGGCGTTTTTTTCTCTTCATTTTCGAAATGAACACGAAACTTAATTTAGAAAAACTCGCTTACTCTGCAGTAACAGTAAAACCTACGAATTACGCATGTAATAACAAAATCTTGTTACGTTCATCCTCGAAGACGTCGTTGAGCGCGGGATTGTTCATTCTAAACTCGTCGGATTACATGTAGAAAATATTATTATCCAGTTGTTCTAAATTTTTCCCGTAGGTAATATCGCCTCTAGACGTTTGTCGTAAACAGAGGCTTTGTTGCTGCAATTTCCAGGATACCACATTTCTGCGAGATTAAATTCGTAATACGGCTTCCGTTTGGCTCCGTTCCGTATTCACTGCGCCTACCACGAGTGTGGATATTTGCGTAAACATCGTCAGAAATCGACTCGATGAAACTTGAACCGACTCGCCGCTCGCCGATCGCTCGAACGTTGATTCCTCGAATTCGAATTTTGTGTCCATTCTTTTGGTTTCGGTATTCGGTAGAAGTGTTGTGTAAATGAATATACAAGTTTCATGAATCCTCTATGTTTTCACACCTATAATTTACATCTCCAAAATTTTCTTCGATTTATAATTTCTCTGTTACTATGCAAAAATATAAAAAAATATATCATGAAAAGCTTGTTTGTTCCGCGGAATGACCTTTTCAGAAAGAGTTACAATAAAACGATACCATTCATTCTAATTTACATTGCACGATATTCATTCTCACGTTTTATTAATTGTTATTAATAGTCTACGTAGTAGGGGTTTCGGGGAAAATGGGATCTTTTTCAGAATGGCTTATTTGTCAATGTCAGGGCAACAGTGACGGCTGCGTCTGTTTCTGATAGCCTCGTTGTTTCGTTTTATTGGTTAGGCGAGTTTCCTTTACGAGCGGCGACATACGAGAACATGTATAATGTATATACGGTAATATTAGCAGGTAAGGTATTCTGACATCAAAATAATCCTTATCCAATTTAAGTTGTCGTGACAAAACTTTATTGTAGGTAGCCTCGGAATATTTAATCCGTCTGTCCCCTGAGCCGTTACAGCATGAAGAACTAATAAAACTCACACATCCATTCACATAAGTTTTTCGAGCTTATAAATGTGTGTGTAATTAGAGATGCCCAGATGAAATAGGTAATAATGTTTACGTCAATTGTGCAAAAGTTGAACACAACATACAAAAATAATAAAATCTATTTCTAGTAATACACTTTTAGTTTCTGGTGTTGTCAATATTTTCATCTAGCCCATGAGTATATTCCAATCTTCTCTACCTGAGAGTATTTTTGCTTCTATTTTGTAATTCCAGCGCAAAGCCTGCAAACTGAATTTCCCCTCCAAAAGTAAAACTGATACAATCTTGGCTTTCCAATATCGAATAGTGGGTAACTGACCTATCGAGTTATTATACCGTAAACGAACATACAGGCCGGAATAGATTGGATTAGAGTTCCATAGGTAGCAAGAATGTGCAAACAGCTCTGTCTGATATCGAGACGCTGCCTCGACCTCCAATATTGTAGAGTAAGTGTACTCTTGATGAAAATTCGAACATACCCTGCTGACTTGCCTGTACACCGGAGAGCACATTGCTGAGATTCTTATAAGAATGCTCTCTGAGCTTGTATGCGATGACCTCACTAACTTAATGGATGTGCTTCGATATGTGCAAAATAAACTACATCTATTCTATCTAATACTATAAAAGGCTCTGTCCTGACTGACTGACTGACTGACTGACAGACAACGCACAGCCCAAACCGCTGGTCGTACAGACTTGAAATTTGGAGGGTGTATTTGTCTCGATGCGGAGGCGTGTACTAAGAAAGGATTTTTCGAAATTCAACCCGCAAGGGGGTGAAAAAGGGGGCGAAAGTTTGTATGAAAGTCCTTTGTTTTTGTACTTTTAGTCACGAAAATTTGGATTTGGATAGTTAATTTAAAATAAAAAACGCTATTTTCAAATAAAAAAATACAGCGACGATTTAAGGGGGGCAAGGGGGGTGGAATGTTGTATGGAAAGTTCTTTGTTTTTGAAGTTATAGTGATGAAAATGTATATTTGAGTAGTTCATTCAAAGGGGGGAAGTTGGGGGGGGGGGGAGTCGGTAGAGTCGGGGAGGGGTGGGGGGAGGGGGGGATCTAAAAAAATTGCTCTGGATGATTTAAAGTGGTGAATTTTGGAAGCGGGCCGAATTTCTTCCGTACGCGGACGCAGTCGCGGGCGACCTCTAGTACTACAATATACGTTATAAATACATCATCATCAGCCCGGAGACGTCCACTGCTGAACGAAGGCCTTCCCCTTAGACCGCCACACTGTACGACAACCTGCCATTTGCATCCATCGGTTGCCCGCGACTTCTACAATGTCGTCGGTCCACCTAGGGAGGCCTTCCTACGCTGCGACTTCCGGTTCGCGGTCGCCACCCAAGAAACCCAAATGACAAATAAAATAATAATGTTATAAATACAAATGACAGTAAATTTAGGTTCCGTAGGTTGCCAGGTAGGTAAGTTACATACAAAAAGATATCTTATTAAGTAAAATATTCAGGTTTAAAAAAAAGATTAAAATGCATTTAGATGAAGGAAAACATCGTGTGCAAACCTCCATAAATATGTCCGGGGAAGAAATTTAAAGGCGTATACCAGTATGGTGGACGACCTATCTCCCAATCGGCCTACAATTGTAGACCTATATTGCACGAGCAGTGGGATGTTAAAGACTGATGCTGTGGGTGACAAATAAAGTTTATCTTTGCATAACAATGCAGATCTTTGTAAGTAAATAAATTATAATGTCGGTTTCCTTTCTCTAATTTTACCTGTCTGAATATTTATGTTGACCGAAACAGGACCGCTGCTCTTCCAAAAACTAATTTTGTTAAACATAAATCTCCATACAGCCTGTATAACAGGACCCTCGCCGAATTTTTTCATTCCGTATCGTCCCCTCCTCTAATTCCAGCACTTGCTATACATTCGGCCGTATGTCCGGACGGCCCGTCAACTATTTGTCATTTTATTAGTCGCGCGCCCCGCAATATTCTGCAAAATAACTCTGTAGCGGTGCGGCGAGATTGCTTCGCAGTTTACTGCCTCCGTCAGAGACCAGGAGCCGAGAAAAAGTTGTAAATTTACCGCCAAATCGCGCGTTTATACAGCCCGAGTGACCTGAAGCGCGTACTCTGCTCTGTAATCCTACCCGCCGAGAGTTGAACTCACCTGGTTATGGACCCGGAGGCAGTTTTAATAAAGCCTCGCGTGCCTGATGCGCCTACTCAAGTTTCTGCTGAGCGCAGCTAGGATGTGCTAACTGTATCTCCCGCCAATAAAATCCAACTTGAGCGAGCGTCAATTTCATTTTATTTCACTTGCTGACAGTAAAGTTTGGCAAGTCTTGAAATTCGACGATAAAGTCGAGCATTTTTAATTTGAAACTGACAGTGTGCCTTATTTTTTCTACCACTTCTACCACTTTGATCTTATTTTATTGCTTTTTGCTGTATATAAAACTCAGCATTCAAAAGACATTGTCGTAGGCAAAATCATAAATCATAATTATACTAAAATCGTCATTCCATAACATCGATGGCAACGGCCTAAGGCCATAATTCTATTCAATATTATATTCTCGAGTTATAAAAACTCTGTAACAAATTATTATCCCTGCCGTAGCCATTAGCAAATTGTGTAATTCTCCTTTTTCAAGTTTCAGTTCGCTCCGGACAAAATTACTTCACCCTCGCAACCCGCCATTTAAGGGAGGACTGATGAAAATAGACTTTAATAATTACACGAATCAAATTATTCATGGGACTAGTCGAAATAATATTAATAGCGAGCGAAATTACTGCTATTTAGTTATTTACAGCAAACTTTTCGCATTAGACCGGTCATATTCAAATATAATCTAAGGTCAGTCATTACAGCTTATGTTTTTGTGAGCCTGTAAAAGATAAAACTATAGTTTAGAGCGTTCGAAATTATAACTATAGACAGTAAGGATAAAAAATAAGAACTTATTACTACCCTTATGTACGTGGTTCAGACTCACGACCATTCGTTCGCCTTATGGGGGCCACATAGAAAATTAGACATCAATACTAAAATTGAACAAATCCTGTTACAAGTATATTAAGTTCTCGATATTGTAAGCTTGCAGTATCTTTATATAGAACGTGTAGACCAATAACCAGCTGATGAGATTGGCAAAAGACCAACAAAATGCAGATATAATAAAGCTGTACTACGCTCGGAGCCGTGTAACCACAGAACTTAAGCTCAATGCGGAATTAATACTCTGCGTTTGCAAATGTATTGTTTTTACAAATGATCATAATACATACGAAACAAGTAAAAGAAGTATATCGATATAACTCATAGTTTTGTTATCTAGTAGTTTCTCTTATAATTTCTAGACGGTGCCGACGGCAACTACTGCATCAAAAAACACTAGACCTACTATTCTGAGCAAGTAGTGCCTTGTAGAATGATTATATTACTATACAATATTATTATTATACGTTATACGAACTGTATCAACTATGTGACCTTCTAACCGTTAGAAAATTATTTATTCTAAACTCAATACTTAAATTACACAAAACCCTAGTTTATAACCCCCAAATCCTAAAAAAAAGAAGAAAAGATATTATCATAACGAAGTGTAGCGTAAAAACATAATTTGCAAGACATCAGTTTACTGCACTAAGTACCTATCTATATAATAGAATAAGTAAATCTGTTCCAATATACCACAGAACATTATTTGATTGTAAAAAAAACGTAACAGATTGGCTTAAACCACTTTCTTATGTTGAAATTGAAAATTTACTTATCCACTACAATAAACTTCACTTGGGTAATTTTGAATTTGTGTCCACCTGTCCAGTGTTATTGATTATTAAGGTTAAAAAAGATTAATTTCACGTTCATTACACAAGCACACACACACACACACACACACACACACACACACACGCACACACGCACAAACACACGCATATATATATGTATATGTATATATACACACACATACACGTATTCACATCTCACACACTTATGCAAACACATACATACAAACTCACCTAACTGCGCATTCTCCGTCAGAGAAAACGGCTTATTGTAATCTACTTATATCTTGGAGGATTTACCTCTTTCTCACTTTCATAATTTTTATTACTTGCTATGCTTTCTGTGTTTCATAAATTTTGCATTTTTAAGCTGATTGTCACATAAATTCATACCTAATGATATTTACATTTATGTACGATAAATACACTAATATTTGTAATGGTTATGGAAGAGTGAGGTCTTCTGTCACAAGTATTGCTATACTCAAAAGAAGGCCTCTACAATTGTTGTTTAAAACGTGTATTCTAATGTAATAAACATTTTTTCATTTTTTCATATATTTTTTTCATTATTTATTATATTCATTTATTTCAGACACATTTAGTCCATAATTATACATACTTACATTAACATTCAATCAAAAACAATACAAAATGTCAAAAAATAAAAACAAATTATCTTAACCTATATTTTGGATTGGATCCGGAATGCTCAACATGCAACCTTGTCCAAAGTTGCATTATTGGGCAGTCCAGATCCATCCGCCCGGCGAACAGCTGCAGGTAGCTGTTGGAGCTACCTCGCACACGACGCATGAGGGACGCGACTCGCTTGCGCATGATAGCCGGGAAGCTATCTATCCGCGCATCCGCAAACATCCCTGATGCGCTACACCACCGTGGCAGCTTCATCAGCGACCTGAAGGCGTGTTGTATAGGACACGCAGGGCGTTGTATGACATTTTGGTGTGCTTGACCCATAGGCTGCAGGTATAAAAAGACTGACAATATGCTCTAAAGAGTGTAGCCTTGACTTGTGCAGTGCACCGTGCAAACCTACGAGCCAGCATATTGGCCCGAACTGATAACGCCCTATATACGCTCCCTTTCAATGTCCATGTCGTCTTCGAGCGTCTCGGTGACCCAATGGCCCAGATATTTAAAGCTGGTTTAAATGGTTCCTGCATAAATTATAATCATACAGGGTTATGCGTAACGTTTTACTTAGGCGAAAGGAGATGATTG
This sequence comes from Erannis defoliaria, assembly GCA_905404285.2. Classification (NCBI taxonomy): domain Eukaryota; kingdom Metazoa; phylum Arthropoda; class Insecta; order Lepidoptera; family Geometridae; genus Erannis; species Erannis defoliaria. The sequence goes on along the minus strand of FR990073.1, from coordinate 8,976,792 downwards.
TATTCATCATTCTGAACAACTTTTACTATGGGGCCACCTGGAACATATACCATGGAGATGGTAAGCCAAGGCGTATCCCTCTGCCAAAACGTATATGGTCAGTGACCATATACGTTTTTTTTACCATTGTGAAACTATTTTCAACATTATTTTTTTATTTGAAAGGGTGTACTCCCGATGTGGTCCCATATTAATTTGAAGTCGGTAGTTTTTTTTTAAAGCTACTTGTTATGTGATGTGAATTTGTTATAGAGTGTGTTCATACGAACAAGATATTGTTTTATTAGTGTAAAAGTTTGCTTGAAAGTGTGCCATGCGTGTTAACTCGTCCCCCGCAAACAGTGGCAGAAAATGATGTGGCAGACTATCGCCAATGGCTTCTCCGTTGGTATACGCTCTAAGTGGAGCCACCCTAAATTCGCGAACTTAGAATATCTAAGTACTCCATACATTTTACCGATTATGATTTTTTTTTGTCTTAGGAACAGCTATTTTTTCCCCAAATTCTGTGTAGCCCCGTAGTAAAAGTGATACTCAATGAATAAAAGGTAGAATGACCTCCTGTCAGTTTAGCAATACTTTAAAACTACGTAACCCTATAGCTATGTATTTTATTAGTTTAAAACGAACTACTCGCGTCCCGCGTACGAAGATATTGAAAGCTCCGCCGGAAAAACCGCCGGAGGAGGGGTAGCAGCGTCCTCTCCGTTAATGGTGGTGAACATTCTGGGATCCCCAAGCCGCCTGCCAAGCGTGGGGATTATGGCAACACCTCCCTATTAAGGGGCAGGCCTTCGTCTAGCAGTGGAAGTTTTCTGGCTGATACCTATCAGCGTATGCCTACCTATAACCAAAAAAGCAAAAAAAAAAAAGTAAAGGTTTTTGTTTTCGGGTTCCATTTATGTGAATTTCTTTATTCCACCACAACATCTGAACAGACTGCGCGACTCTCGACAGGCAATTAAAAAAAAGTAGTTCTCTTCAACTCGATAGACGGCGCTGACTATACGTGTCAGTCAAAAACAGCATTATATTTATGATCGGTGTTACTAAAATAAAATAAAAACTTGACAATGACAGCCACGTCTGGTCAGCCCCATCTACAATGAGCTTCTTTTTTTAATTGCCTGTTTGAAAATCGCCATTGGATGTATGAAGTATCGTTAGAATCCTTATAATATCATCTCGAGTGTCAATGGATATGACATTTTGAAAAAAAAAAACTATGTAGCGGCTCTATTGCGCCTCTCAAATATTGCAGCGCCCACAAGCACTACGCACCATCTTGCGTGCTGTACATCCCGCCAAGGTCGCTGTGCTGGACGTAGCATCGTGCACGTTGTGCGCGCATTCAGCTGCGGGATGTTTAGAGAGAGAGAGAGAGATCCAACAAGTTTCACTGTGTTTCTCTGTCTGTCTACGGCTACGACTAGGAGTGAATGAGTAAATTTTTTTGCTATTTTGCCCACAGGGCGGGCTAAAGCCGTAAGTAAGGCCATACCACCTGGTCATACGTCAACGATTCGTTTTTGTTTGTTTATGTAGTTCGTACTTGAGGCATTCACAGACAAGTGGAAATTGTATTTTTGAATGAATTTTGAAGGCGTTTCACAGTCCATTTTGACGTGATGTCGCCTCGCGATACAAGATCTAAATGAGGCAGTAGCATTATTCAGGAGCCACTATATAAAAAAAAATATGAATCTGCTGTACAGCAAGATTATACAAGGCCGTTCTGCTGTACAGCCCGCCAAGGTCATGTTCGCTCGCGGTTGTGGGGGCACTTGCTGGATGCAAAACGCGTCCAGCAAGTCCAGCAAGCGACATTAATTCATTCATTTATTCAATTTCCTGTACATCAGGACTATTCACTGTCGTTTTGCATCGTGCATCGTGCAAGACCTTGGCGGGCTGTATAGCATGCACGATGGTGCGGAGAGTGCTTTACAGGGTCTTTGTACCGTCATCTAGTTATTAAAAATGACGCAAAAAAATTTTTTTTTGTTAATTGTGATCATTGGCAATGAATAAATTAATTAATTAATTTTCAAACGGCTTTTTTTTACTTTTTATTTGTTAATTTTTTGGCAGGGCTGTCGTGTTTTTTAATATTAATTAGATTTCTTGGGAAAGAGCTAAATCCACCAAGGATTTCTTGGTTTAACAAGGAGTTGTACCTCAATATAGGTACTGTGTACGTCCCAAATGTCATCAAGGTCGTTTATACATCTCTTTCAGTTACTCTAGATTGCGTGTATTTGCTGCAGTTGTGCAATCTAGTGTAACTGAAAGCATATTTGTGCAATCTAGAGTAACTGAAAGAGATGTAGACATCTCTTTCAGTTACTCTAGATTCACATTTTCACTTTACTCCTAAGTACATAGTAATTACGAAAATTTGTTCACAATTCCGCACAAAATCGCGGAAGCTACTGTTCCAATAAACCAAGTCATCTTTACGGACTTACTGACGAAAATGTTCTGTAATATCACGTTTTATCTGTCAATTAACTAAATTCGAATTCCGAAATCATAATTTTGCCCAAATTCTCCACACATTAAACTCCTTCCTCCCAAAATCGGCACATGAGTGCATACTCAGAAAACCATCGTACAAGACCAAGTTTAGGAAGGGGCTATTAAAAGTTACAGAGAGAAACTATGATTTAAATTTTAAATTCGTTTTTGAAAGTGCTCCATAACTTGTTGCGGCGTGGAATGTGATGAAACCCGACTCTTGGACTGCAGCCAGCGCGGTCACATCGACTTTGCAACTATTGAAACTTAGCGGCTGCATTGTCACGATCATTCGTGACGGTTACTCTACACTAGAATAATGTCTGTACCTCTAGCACAAATAACCAGCTAAATTTAACAGTGGTTCCTGGTTTCACCCGGAATCTTACCTTATCCCGGAATCTTGCCTTTTTCATGCTGTCTACATATACTCTAGGCAGATTCACTCCCAAAAATAAGGCGTCTAAACTTGACTAGGAGACGTCACGCGGCTACGCGCCAGCTGCGCCCGCGCCGCAGCAATACATTGGAATATCGATATAGCCGAGAGGACGCTGCCCGTCCTCCGGTAGTTCTGGGTGCAGTTTTAGGACATACCCAGGCTTTGTACTTAATTAAATACATTATGTAAATAACCTGTGAAAAATATGGTTTTCGTTTACTCCCGGTACGAGTGTTATGCGCTGTTATTGTTATCATTTATTTATGTTGTACCTATCGAATACGTACGCGTTATGTATTTTTAATAGTTTTTAAGCTATAGGTAAATGGGGTAGAGGGCAATTGAAAAACATTGTTTTGAAACTATCACGGTGCATGCAACTGAGTTGAAATTGTTCACATTTTTATAAATTATATATATATATATTTTTTTTTCTTAGTTCTGGGCATCGCATGTTGTGCATTCTGCCAGTGTCAAGTTTATGATTTTTTCAAGTATTTATATGAAAATCAAGTCAAATATGTAATGATATCACAGTCAGTCACACGAAATTAGTCATAGTCGAGTCCAAATCATGCCCTAGTAAAGTTGTGGCGACTTTACTATGAGCTTCTACGGAGTTTTGAAAACAACACAAAAAGACATGTTTCACCACATTATATCACTTGCCCACACTCGTGCATGTAATTCAACACTCAATGAATAAAACACCACCATTTTTAATCATTAATTCGCGAAAATACACAAGTTTAAGAAAATAATAGAATGCAACGACATGATTTTTCCGTGTTCCCGCCAAAACTCCCATTATATATATTGTCGACAGAGAGAGCTGACTTATCCAAGAAATATCGACATTTACGAATCCATAGGTACCAAAGAGGCGCAATAAAACATACAACCTCTTTCCGCCCGAAAATAAAAGGCCACAGTCCAGTTGTAATATCGCGAATATTTAGAAAAGATTTACTGAAGCGAGCAGAGGTACATAACACACAATGTGGCTTTCAGGAGTATTATACCAGAGCGAGCAAAAGCAGTTTGACAATAGAAGTAAAGGAATTCATATTTGCTACTGTTCCCTCTCACGGGCTCGGAATTTAAATGAACTTTGGCCAACAACAATGACACTAGAGACTTTTGTTCCACGAACAATACATTTCACCGGTAGAATTAAAAACTGCGGACAAAAGAGTACAAATTCATAATGCAGACGCAGCCGTCCCGCGACGATTATGGCGCCTGATTTTGAGCATAACCACCTGGTACACACACCAATATATTTTACCTGAAGTAAATCAACTTGCGGAGTAATAAGTAATTGAAACCACTTTACTTAGTAGGTACTTCTTACTTCTGGGAGCCGTCAGAATAGTATACGCTGAAGAGAGAAGTAAAAGTAGGGCTTTCACTTTTCTGTGGTTCCATATGTACTTACATATCAATTTTAAGGTCCTGAGGCCATTGAGCTAATATCATGCATATGCATTATCCTATATACCTACATACCTACCTAAGCATTATAATTATTAAAAGATATTATTATTTGCAAAAGACCTGACAGTATGACACTTGTGCCTTGGAAGATGGGACGGCCCCTTGTATGGGACGCAACTTGCGTTGATACTTTGGCACCGTCACATCTTCCTGAGACACAGTGTAGGGCTGGTGCGGCGGCAAATTCGGTGGAGCAGCACAAGCGGCGCAAATATGCTAACCTCGGCAGAGGTTACATATTTGAGCCGTTTGGTGTTGAGACATTGGGTCCGTGGGGACCGGGAGCTCATCATCTTTTCAAAAACATATCCGAGCGCCTGGTCGACGCGACGCATGATCAAAATGCTGGCGTTTATTTGGCTCAACGCATAAGCCTTTCCATCCAGCGTGGCAATGCCGCCAGCATGCTGGGTACGCTGCCGACTGGTAGTGGGTTTGAGCATTTGGATTGTCTCTAGACTTTCATCGGTCTGGATACAATCCTTTTGTTTTTTGTTGTGTAGTAGGCTAAGTAGTCTTTGTAGTTTGTTGTAGTTAATAAAGGCTTATGCATTATATAGTTCACAATTGTTCGAATTTAGACGTTATGTCGTTTGTATAGTGCTCAATGTATGCTTGAGCGCTTGTGTCTTATCGTAGTTCAAGTCGGTCAGAAAGTCGGTGCACTGCATAGCGTGCGCCGAGTTTTTGCTCGGACATTTTTTTGCACGATTGTGCCTCTATAGATATAAGCTCAATGCCTGGGGCCTTATTTTTGAATCGTACGCAAAGTTGCGCATGCGAGCGGAGCTGACCTTCGTACGATATTGTTCGGAATAAGGTTCAATATAGTCTGAAAGTCGGTTCCGCTCGCATGCGCAACTTTGCGTACGATTCAAAAATAAGGCCTCATTATGCTACGCGCTGCTATCTTGCACGCGCATTTCAACATTTTCATGTGTATAAAATCATTGAATTTAATTATGAAAAATCGCAAATTACTTAGAAAAACATTACAAAGGTTTAGGTAAATAAAATTTCGATCAAAACAAGTTTTCATTCGCAAATCTGAAACCCTAAAATCCAATTTTTAAGTACTAAAACTTACTTAGAACAAAATGTTTTTTGGCTAAACCTTTGTAATGTTATTCTCAGCATTTCACCGGCTGCGATTTTTCGTAAATATATTCAGTGATTTTATACATTCAAAAATGGTGTAATACGCGAGCGAGATAGCCGCGCACAGCATTCTGGACCTTAAGCGCGATCATTAACTACTAAATTTTTTTTTTTTTTTTTTTTTTTTTAACAGGCATAAGCCTTTATTAACTACAACAAACTACAATGACTACTTAGCCTACTACACAACAAAAAACAAAAGGATTGTATCCAGACCGATGAAAGTCTAGAGACAATCCAAATGCTCAAACCCACTACCAGTCGGCAGCGTACCCAGCATGCTGGCGGCATTGCCACGCTGGATGGCAATGCATTATGCGTTGAGCCAAATAAACGCCAGCATTTTGATCACGCGTCGCGTCGACCAGGCGCTCGGATATGTTTTTGAAAAGATGATGAGCTCCCGGTCCCCACGGACCCAATGTCTCAACACCAAACGGCTCAAATATGTAACCTCTGCCGAGGTTAGCATATTTGCGCCGCTTGTGCCGCTCCGCCGAATTTGCCGCCGCACCAGCCCTACTCTGTGTCTCAGGAAGATGTGACGGTGCCAAAGTATCAACGCAAGTTGCGTCCCATACAAGGGGCCGTCCCATCTTCCAAGGCACAAGTGTCATACCGTCAGGTCTTTTGCCATCGTCACGCGCAAGGCCGCTCGGTTCGAGCACAGCTGCAACATTGGCGGTGGATAAAGCCCGGCGTATGACATCATTCAGGCTAGCGTGGCGGCCGATCCGACCAGCGCTTCTTGAGCAAGAGAGACCATGGTGACCGAGCTGATCGACAACAGTACCACACTGGCAGCGATGGGCCTCACAGCACCTTGCACCCAAGCGCAAGCTGACAGCTAGACGAAATGCAGTTGGGTCCAAAAGGCTACCAGTGTTAAAGGAGGGAATAGCCTGCAACCAAAGACCTGATTCCCATACAGAGACAGCAAGGATACGAGCGCGATCTGCGACGCTAGTACACGTATCTAGAAGAGATTTCCGTGCTAGTTCACAGATCGGCCCATCCCATAGTCTCTGCGAAGACAAAGTCCTCGGAAAATCAGTATTTGGGCAAGCCTCCCTCCAAACATTCTTGGCCTCATTCAAATGAGCTACTACTACACCGGAATGGCCTAAAGAGGGAAGAAGGATTTTTTCAATTAATTTATGTGTACTATGAACTGAGGACAAGAAAGCTGGTAGAGCTACACTTGAAATTTTGCGGATCCCTAAGCCTCCTAACCTTACTGGTAGTGAGGCTTGTGACCATGTCCTGTCATTCATGTCAACATTCAAAACCGATATTAGTGTTTCCTTTACGACATTGTCTAAGCTCGAAAGGAGCTCACCGTGTTTCCACAGTGGACTACATCGTAAAGTGTATATAAATTTTGGCACAAACAGACAATATTTGATAATGGTAAACGCCATGTGGGCGTTAATATTGAGTAACCTCCTGGAGGCACTCATAAAATTTTGAATTTTTTCTTCTACGAAAGGTGAAAAAGACTCATCTAAAATCGGTGAACCCAGTAGGCGAAGAGAACATCTATCCACAGATTTGATGTTTGGAGCCAAATCATTAAATTTTGCAATAACCAAATCTTTGTTCGGACATGAATCGCAAACATAGAGTTCGCATTTTGAAAAATTTAGTTCTAAGCCAATAAGACGAAATTCGTCTATGAGAATTTGCAAATCATTTAGAACAGTGCTCACATCACCTCCTAAGGTTCCGTCATCCAAATACCAAACATTAAGTTTGGATTGGAGACGTTGAATAATTGGATGAATGGCCAGGCTGAAAATGGCGGGACCGAATGGATCACCCTGTTGGCAGCCTACCGAAGATAACAAAACATTATTTTGGTATGTTAATTTTGTGGGATTGCCGTAGCATTGCCAAAGAAAGTTGAAAACGTCTGGAATTTTGTCTTTGATTTGTGTCAACAGGGCGCCTCTATCGACCGAATTAAAAGCATTTTTGACATCCACCTTTAGTAGCACCTCTCCACAATTTTGATCCAAAAAAGTCCGGAGAGAATGAACAGCAGCCTCACACCCACCTCGCGAACCAAAACCAAGCTGTATTGGTTGGAAAAGGCTACTCAAAAGAGCAACCTTTTGCCTACAGCCTGCCTTGGCCGCGAGGCGACGGTATGTGGTGCCGACCGCAATAGGCCTGATACCACCATCTTTTTTGATAAGTGCGCATAAATTTGCGCCGTACAAAATTTCGATAACGTCACTATTGACTCGTCCCGACAACATAAGACTTACCAAAGCTGTAAGGTCTTTTAAGAGGGTCTCGCCCACCTCACCAGAGCTAAAAGATAGAAGATCTTTTAGATGTTGAGGTGTTAGGCCATCAAGGCCGCCAGCTGAGCCACTCTGAAAAGACGACACAGCCGTTGCAATCTCCTGAGTCTGGACATCAATGGCAACGTCATCAGGTTGTGGTGGCTCAGGGAGGTGGAGGTTTGCCGCCGCAGGTGGATGTTTGTCACGAAGTGACTGAATCGTTTCTAATGTGTGGGGGGCAATGGTGTCGCTCGAGAACAAGACACGTGCGGCGCCTTTGATATCACCATCACTCATTTTGTTCTCTACTAATTTAAAAGTAACCAAATCGTCAGATTTTTTTGAATTTTGATTATTACGCCTTTTAGGCGGAATAATATTAGCAAGACCTAAAAGGTTCTCTTCCGATACTTTGTACTTTACACAGTTTTCCTTTACTCTAGTGGTAAGGGATTTTTTGTTAGACGGGTCCGAATGAACGTAAAGCACATTGTATGGAAAAGAGAGGAGATGTTCCCAGGCCTGCTTTGAATTTTGGGTAACGGCATTCCGAATAGCAAAAGATAAACTTTGGGCAACCGAAATTCGAGCACCACGCGGGATGCGTTTTAAAATCGGAATAGAATTTTTTTATGAGCTTAAAACCTCCCAAAATGGTTTGGCAGGAGTAGCAGCGCTCATTGAACTGCTACTGGCTACGTTTGAGCCTGAAATTGGAGCCGAAAGTGGAATTTCATGAATTTTGTGACATCTGGTCTTGTGAATTTTGAGGCCTTTTTGGCCTTTAAAAAACTTGGCCTGGGGGCACTCTGTACACTGTATCATGTCCTGTTGCGACACCACGTTGATTTTTGATACTGCATTTCGCCCAGAAGGGGTCGAAGATGCCATGTTACAATAAAAATCTTATCTCATAAAACTTAGATTCCCTAGTGACGCGACGGACGGTGACGTCTGCCAGACGTCAGGCAGTGACACGGCTTGAACTGCGCCGACTCGCCAGACGGCGCGCCGTTGACATGGAAACAGAAAACAAGAGTGTTTTAGAAAATATGAAATAAAGTAACTTAGGGGCTGTCCCCAGCCCTACAAACAATACCTCGGCGGAGTCAGAGGTAGAGCAGGCGGCTGGTGAGCAGAAACAGCCTGAAAACTTGCGAAATGCTGAAAAAGAAACCGGAGAAAAAATTTGTCAACCGAAGTTGACAAGAACTTTTTTTTTTTTTTTTTACTACTTAATTGGACCTAGGATACAACTGCAACAATGTTGCTCAAAATTTAAACTTCACTAAGCGTCACATAAGTCAGCATCCGCTCGAGCAGACGTTTAATAGGCTCCAAAATAAACGTGCCAGAGCTATAAAAACAAAATGAAATAGCGAGGAATGTCCGCAAAACGATTGGTTGTAGACGAGCCGACGACAGCCGCTTATCAGATAGAATATGCTATTTGTCTCGACGAAAATACAAGTCAGCCAAATGCCTTGGCTCGGACAGCTCAAAGCGGGCGAACTGTTTAAGAATACGAGATGCCTTCTCTCGAATTGAACATAAATGCAAGCCAAAAGCCACTTAATGTAAACATAGCTCGGAATGGAGAAAGAGTCGTTTTATAAACGCGTATAGAATGGGAAAATGTGAAATGGCATTCGAAGCTTATGATTTTACTGTGACCTATAAAGTTATTCTGCTATAACTACTTGAATTTGTGGCATTCATATTTGAACTACATTAATAAAGTAACATATTTATAAGTCATGAATTAGGTACAACCAATAAAAGATGGGGTCATTCAACGCTACAAAATATGGAAATCTATTGATAAAACATTAACATTTCCACAATTTAAACCTACGACTATTAAAATAGCTGCTATTGTTTCCTCGAAACATTGTTTCTGGGTCTACTTTTGCTCGCCATCCTATATTTCTCCAAAGGAAATATTTCATGCGAAAATTATCCGGAGTTTCATCTGTCGACTATAAACTCGGCCGTGAATCATCTCGAAATATGTAAATGGAAACATTGGAAACAGAGACGGTTTACGACGTATGACACACAAAGATCTAGAGCTCAAGCCGAGCCTCACAGCCGAGGGTATCGAGTCAATAAATCACCTCAGATTGCTCTCCCTGACTTCGTTAACTCGACCACAATAACAATCTAATCGGATTCGATCCGCATAAGTCTTCTCATTATTTTTCCCTTATCAATGTACTCACAGAGATAAAAGCTCGGAGTTATTCTTATAGACGACGTTTTTATGTCGTCAGAATAGGGAAATAACGAAGTCATAAATGGGAGTTGGACGATAAACAAGCCGTAGCCTTTGAGATAAGAGTCTGCTCTCTCTACGAAGTAATGCGTCCACGAAAACACAGTTATTAGCTATACATATATACATAGGTACACACATATATTGAGTGTGTTACCGCTATCTTATATGCCAAGCACATTAGAAGTTCGTTTGAGCTTTCAACTTTGCAGTCGTACAAACTGCATGAGATTTGTTTGTGAAATATATTTTCTTGTAGATATCAAGGGTCGTATTGAACTCTAGCTTAAATTAACATCTCAAGCTTTTCTCTCGTTTCATCTTCAAAACTTACAATTTTGCAAGTTTTGTTCGAAGTTATCGAAGGAGAATAATTGCTTAGATATGTCTAAGCAGGGCTAGGGGGTACCGATGCGTTCGTGATCGAAACTATAATCCGATTATCCGATTTAATTAAACGTAAGTATTCCCGTATAAATAAAACATAAATAAAATTATTGACATTTATTGACAATCCTAAAGACTTAGGGCCTTACTTAATAACGCCACTGCCCAATACAAACATGAAATGCGCTGTACTAACAAGCGTCATTTACCTTTGAGAGGCGTTTTTAAGTATGGCCTTAAGTTTATTGATATTGTGGTCGATTCTGGCGGTTTTAGTTGACAGTTCTAAACTAACTAAAGTATTACTGTCCTTAGCTAACATGCCAAGTAAAAAAGTGACAGCAATACTTTAGTTAGTTTAGAAATGTCAACTAAAACCGCCAGAATCGCCACAATGTCTTGCTAGTCTTACTTTTAGTTTCACACACACATCAGCCAGAATACGTCCACTGCTGGACGAAGGCCAGCAGGCAGTTTAGTTTTAGTACATTATATGATACGAGTGTGCTATGTTGGTCATTACACTAGAGGCGGTATTATGCGCGCGAGCCGCAGGCGAGCGCGATAAGAAAGCCGAGAGCGTAATGACTAATAGCACAAGAGTTCCATACGACTGTTTTCGTCACACTTGCGAGGAAAAAACATTTTTTTTTTGATAATAATCAACCACACAGCGAAAACGTCAACAAACATTTGCGGAAAATGGCGCCCAAATCAGTAATGCGCGCGCAGGTTGACATTTACTTCAGCGGCATAAGAACTCATTGTTGGTATTACAAAAAAACTGTAAGTATTACCCGGCTATATTAAGAGTGCTTCGTACACGTACGTCTAATTGCAGTCACGTACAAAGTTGACTTTACCGGGTTATACCTATTATAGTACAAGTGCCGTAATGTAAAGTAAAAAGCACGCGTGTATAATAGCTTGGATTATGAGCCTAAAAGCGATGTAATAAGATCTACTTTACGAGCAAGTGTGATGAAAAGTTTATTTATATTTCTTTGTTTTTATTTTTTTGGTTGCCTTAATATAAAGTTTTATAGTCGTTATACATTGCGCTTTGTCTAATCGGGAGCCCGCTCGACTTAAAATCGTGAGGTCGCGGGTTCAAACCCTGGGCCAATGAACTCTTTGGAGTTTATGTACGGATATTCATGCCACTGGCTTTTCGGTGAAGGAACATCGTGGAGAAGCGTATGTGAAATACGTAGTATATAAGTTAATTCCTTGGTGTGAATCCATCAGCCGGCAACTAGGCTAGCGTGGTGGACATGGCGAGCGAAGACATGAGGACTAAGGCGAGCTACTATAAAAGCTGATTATGCAATACATAGCTTACAAACATGTGGGCTCAGTGAGTAGGCGTATCGTTTATGTAGCCAAGGGCTATTCACATAATAGTACAAATACAAAGTATTTTTGGGAGATTAAAACTCTGATGACAATTGTCAGAAAATACTTTACACACTACACTGGTACACACTACAATTCACCATCATGGGATGATTAGTGTATTAATCTTTGAGTACTAATAACCTTCTGTAGCTTAATTGGCAAAGCAGTTGGGATGGAAACCCATAGAGACTGCTCGTATGCAGGTTCGAGTCCCGCCGGAGGCCATAATTTTTCTTCCTGTTTAAGCTTTAAAAACATACTAATGACCTAGTCATTAGAAGTGACTAGAAAAAATAAAAACCTTACTAGAAAAAATAAAAGTCTATCAAACTTTTTTATATTATATTATTATATTTACACCGTAGGCAATTTGCAAGTTAGACATAATTTGTAGGCATTTTGCTTTGCAGGCAGACTGATCAGAAAGGGTTTTTTCATTGCGTACTATAATAGTCTATAATAGTAAAAATGACCTCAAAATAAATAAATAAATTGTTAATACGATGCGAGGCTGGGTACATAAACAGAATAAGTTCCAAGTGAGCACAGAACAGGACTCTGGAGAGTGTTCTCAAAGGAACGACACTCCGTGCAAAAGCGCAAAAACTGCCCAGCGCCGGACAACTTTAATAACTTGATGGGATCGCTGGGCTGCTGTTCCAACGCAGTTAGGTAAGCAAATAACAGATTGCTCGTTTTATTTTGGTTAATAGGAAAATTCTTACAAAAGTAATTGGAGAGAGAAATTAGTTCTCTGGAACTTTATTGCAAAATATTGTTCCAATCACAAAGAACCAGGTACGAAATTGTTAGTGTTTCGCAAGAAGTTAAAAGAAAAATTAAAAAGTTTATGAATCATAAATAATTATGTTGCGTAAATATAGATATGAGCAAAAAAACTATTATGAGAGCTGACTCCTTGAAGCGTTACTTTCAACAAACAAAGATAGCTCTTTCAATAACAAACAGATAGTTAGGTAAAAGTTTAATTAAAGCTGAGGAGTTATCATTGGAAAATACCTGTGCTCTTTATTTTAAGATAACCTACTCAATATATTTACTCCAAAATGGATACTTACATGCATGCCTGCTAGACTCGTAAAGTTGTGATGCAATAACTTGAATACCTACGTTTCGTGTTAAATTCGTCTAGTGTTTGTAAAAACTGACCAATCCGCACTTCTGTTACAATTTGCTATGATTTTACAATCAAATTATATAGACATAACACATTAAACTAACAAATATGAGGTCCGTTTTTTTTTTTAAATCAATTATCGATATTACGAGCATTTTATCAGACGAACGGTAGCATGACAAATTATATCAATCAAGTAATCACGTACCTAGGTAGTGGTAGGACTCTACTGCAGAGTCCGCCTGGGGAAGTACCACACCTTTGCCAGTTATCCAACCGCCAAGCAGTAGTGTGCAAGCACTACTGTGTTCTGGTTTGAAGGGCAATGATACCAAATAAATTAAAGGGTATGAAGAGATTTAACATCTAATATCTCAGGGTGACGAGCGCAGTGCAGTGCGGCGCAGGATTGTGTTTGCAAGTTCACAATTCTGGCACTGGTACTGTTAATGGCAGGCGTGACGCTTACCACCAGGTGATTGTCTTGCTCATCTCGCCACGTAAAAGTATTTAAAAAAACCTAGTAATCAAATGCTACCTATCACAAGTTACCACCCTTTAAGTCACACTATTCTGTAAGTTATTGTGCAAAAATAGTTTGTGGTCGTAAAGATGCCATGCATATTTCGCTACAAGGCTGACCTGTTTTCATCACGGCCCACGCCACAGTCTTATTATATTTTATGAAGCCCTGGCATGCCTGAGGTCCCCTGTAATGTTCAACACTCGGCGGGAATGCCTCCGGATCTTATTACCACCTTCTACATAACGGCTTCTTGTTGATATTTACGTTGTTTAGTACCACACATATTTGTGGACATATCGTATCTTGTGGCGGACAATTTGACGCCTTATGAGATGGCTAACAATTCGCTGGTACGAAATTGTTTGGATTTGAATATTAAGCTACAATATTTTATATTTTATTTGTTAAATGAAAATATATAATATGCTTACAAGGGTAAGTATAGAAAGCTTAGAAAACAATGAAACACACTAATAACATTATGTTGGGTATCTTGACAGAGACCGCACCTGAGAAAATATCATAGCTTCGTCAGTCAAGGAAGCAAACTGCCATGCATGCATGTAACCTAGTCTGTGAACATTCATTTCATTAAATATTATTTTCATCAATAGTTCATTTTATGCAGCCATTAAAATATATAATCATCTACCTATTGAATTAAAGTCATTAAATGTCATATCACAATTTAAAGTTAAATTAAAGAGCTGGTTAATTTCAAAGGTGTTTTGCAAATTAAAATAATATTTATATGATAGTATTAAATAAATACTTGTTGTTCTATTAAATGTTTATGCTAGTGATGTAAGGTGTAAATATAAAAATTTAGTTTTATGTTATTTAGATAAAACGTAATTTTAGCCTTTGTTGTTTTAAAATAATTATGTTCCTAGGTAGATTAAAAAATTGTATTTATCCCTATGATACAAATGCACTAAGCTTGCAGCTGTAGGTAAATTAAACCTATCTACCTACTAAAAATATTGCACGTCCGCAATGGGTAAACTGTTGTTAAGTACTAATTTTAATTTATAAGATCTTTTGTACACAGTTTTGGCAATACAAAATATTCTATTCTAACATTACTGTATTCAAATCTGAAATAGAAATGTTTGCATTAAAACTACTAAACAGCTAGACCCCCAAGGCTACTACCACAGGTCATATAATACTATTCGAGTACTACTGCATAAAATAGTTCACATTTAATGTTTCAGGGTGACCAGCGGCTTTCGATTGCGATGCAGTTCAAAATTTTACATTTTGAATGGTACTGATGCTATAGATTAACGTGACCTTAATAGTCCAAATAATGTATAGGTACATATCGTTTCTCAGTTACGTATAAAATGCAAATCAAATAATAACATAACATATGCGTTAATAATTAACAATTGACGTTAAAACCAATTTTGAAACTCTACATAAACTAAATCCTAATATCTAAAGGCTGTAGTAAATGTGACGCTTTTACTACGCACAATTTAGATATCTCGGTATTCAATTTCACTTTAAGGAATCCAGACAATTTTCTCGATATTACCGTATAAAGTCGATATCAAAGGAGCGAAAGTTACGCCAAACCGTTCATACGCGTATATCTCTGTACGCACGACGCGCTGTAACTTTAATAATATTGATTCTTGAGTCTACGCTCGCATGGGGTGAAAGCAATTTCGAATAATATGTGTATAACAAAAACTCTCAGTAATAGCGGCTAATGCATGTGAATATGGAGAAAGTTTCCGAGCCTTTCTGAGCACAATCTCAAATTAAATCTTCGCCGGCGGGTCTCAGCGTTCCTGACACTGTTATAAAATATGTACACAACAGTCTTTTTTCGGGACTTTTATTGGGTAACACAGCACGGCACCTTTTTTAAACAAAGTTGTGTGCTTAATGGAAAGCCGAATAATTAATCAGTTTACACCCGCAGTTAACCCACGTTTGGGGGATACCATTGTAATAAAACGAAGTTAAATTACAAATATTTGATGGAGTACAATATTATTGAGAGGGCCAATTAAGACAATGATAGAGTAGAATTTGATCAACGCTGGCTTTGGTTGGCGTAACTAGGAGATAATGAATGCATAGCATTGATAGGTCGCTGACGTCATCCATAAGCGGAGACGTCGAAGACAGATGAAGTAGTTAGCATTGTTAATACAATTAGGTACTCCATGATTACTCCAAAATTGATTGATTGCAGTTTGGAGTAGACAAGTTTACCGAGGCTTGAAACAAGGTTTGTATACTGAGACATCCGTTGATTAGATATGAATGATACGATTAGGTACCTATCTTGTTTAATATTATTATCAAGGGCCTGATTCACCTATTTCTTTTGATACCTATGAATAAAGTTATACAAGTCATCGTCATCATCATTTTCAACCCGTAATCGCCCAGCTGAGCATAAGCCTCTTTTCTTGTACGCCACTCATCCCGAACCTGCCAATCTTATCCAGGTTCGAACCACGATCTTTACAATATCGTCGACCCAACGAGCTGGTGGACGTCCGACGCTTCTTTTACCGGTACGCCGCCACCAATCCGTCAACGCTTTAGTCACCACCACACCACCTGCCATCACTCCGCCTGGCAACATGTACCAGAATACATGTCATTCAATTAATTATAAATAAATCATTAGAATTAA
This sequence comes from Erannis defoliaria, assembly GCA_905404285.2. Classification (NCBI taxonomy): domain Eukaryota; kingdom Metazoa; phylum Arthropoda; class Insecta; order Lepidoptera; family Geometridae; genus Erannis; species Erannis defoliaria. Next base: position 8,960,501 of record FR990073.1, on the reverse strand, counting down.
AAAAATAAGGATCTTATAAAAATATGGAGATCGGCCATGGAATAATTAGGATTTGGTCAAATCACCAAATCCTTCATCTTTTTTAAAAGCGGTGGTATTTACCTTGTTTGATAAAAGATGAAGATAAAATAATTATTTTGAGGCTTATCCATGTTTATTAATAGTCTCAGAGCATTTTATAAACGTTGAATAGTTACTTTGTATATTCTTTAACTTTATCCTTCAAGTTACAAAAAAGAAAGGAGAAGACAAAAGAGTGAGCTACTATTCTGTGTCTAATCTACCAATATATGTATATAGTTCTTAATTTTATTGTTGGAATATTATTAGTAAAATCTACATTGTATATGCTTGTAATAAATCTACCAATAATATAATTCCTGAATTTTTTAATTTTTTAATTTGTTTATTAATATTTAATGAGTACTTACTGAACGTATGAACATTACAAAAGATAAGTACAAAGAGATACGTAAAAATAACAACATAAAATGTAAAGATAAGTACAAATTTATTCGTTGAACTGAGTATTTCATTTTTTACATATTACGGATAGCACCATTCGTAAAGAGTATTTGTGTGAGAACGGAATTTACATCAAAATATTAAAAGAAGAGGTATTTATTTCCTAACAAAACAAACAACATACCTACGACAATACCATAAAAATCTATATAAAACATCATAATAAATAGGTCTCAAACACAATTTCTTTAACGCGTGCGAGCAAAACAGACATCATAAAATTCTAAAACGCACATAAAAAACCTAAAATCTTTTGTTTATTACTTTTTACGATATTTAAAAATCGATGACAATATTTTAAAAAATTGCGACGACTAGTCACTCTTACACACTAAGCTAAGACAAATTAATATATACACATACTTTATATTTCGTAACTAATCTATTCGGTAAATAATAAGGTACAGCTTGACAAAGAGTCTTGAAACGGTTTTTTTTCATCAGACTATACTGTGTGTAGACCTAAGAGGTAGGGCCTTCGCTTTTCTGTGGTGTGTAGTCACGAATTCGTCCAACTACAGGGTTGCTAGTATTTTGAACTATTTGCGATAGTGGGCCCCAAAAATTTGCCTTTGCCAAAAATTTGGCCCTATTAATTTCAACTTTTTTTTGACAAGCCGTATTTAAAATGAGTATTGATTTGTACATACGACAGGATGACGCAGTGATTTGAAATCTACCTCGAAACATTATTTTACAATGTAGATGGCAATATACTGAATAGATTATTTTGAATTCAGTGACTAGTTACGACTACTTTCTTCTTAGGTTGTCAGGTATATAGTTGTCCTTGCCGGGAATACCGGTGCCCCCAGAGTCTCCTAACCAAGGGTATCTGAAATTATGAAAAAGAAAAAGGATTTTTTAAACTTAATTAAGTATTCTTTTTAAGTAGTTTGTAGGTTTGTAACTAATTAATATCATGTTCCTGTTCCAGTTCAAATTAAAATCACAAAGTTTTAGAAGGTCTGCACTACCTTTTGACCCTAATGTTTTCTTCGCTTTGTCGATAACAAATGAAGTTACCGACACGAATGTTGTACATTTGTTTGCAATAACAGAGGACCTAACTACGACCCTTGTGGCAGACCTGCAATTGAATAGTGACAAACACGGGTGAAAAATAACTAGGTTATTTCTTGTTCTAACAGTATTAAAATTATTCTTCGTTTTTGTGGTCATACGCTCACACAAATATTTAATAATAATATTACTTAAATAAATATTATTGAATAATATTTGTATGAGAACAAAACTAAGAGTAATTTTAATATTAGTACCTATAGAAAAATCATGAAAAAATAGGAAAGCATTTATATATGACTTACTGGTTAGGGCATTCACTGCAAGTTTCCATATATCTGGTATCTGTGAAGTTTGTATCTGGGTGTTTGAAGGAGAGAGCGCATTTGTTCGACAAGTTACAAGGCGCCAGTGGAAGATCTTTCTTATCACATCTCCAAGGCTCATAGTTGGCGAGGGAGTTCGTGGGCCGCGGATCAGTTATCCAGGTTAGAGCTTGAGTCACCGTCACGAAGTATACATCTTTCCTGGTAAAAGAAAAAACAAATCATATTAACATTGGCTATATGAAAAAGCCGATTGACACGGTTCCGTGAAATGATTGTGTACTGGCTCAAAGGGTACAGGGGCCGTACTGCGACATGTTCAAATCATTCTCTTTAGGTTTAAACGCCGACGCTGCGCGGCCACGAACCTTATTGCGGGGCGATAAAATTCACAGGCACGCAGCATCGGCGGCTGAACTTCGTGGTTCATGATCATGGTTTTTAGATGTCCAGGGGCCCAGGGATGATATGACTCTCGATCGGATGTCTCTAAGTTTAAGAGCTACCCGTGGTGTCCTGAACTTTGTTTTGTTATTCAAAGCTCTGGGTGTCGCTGAAATGGTTATTGGGCAGGTATCTCTTAACATCAGGGGAGAGCGTCTCTCTCTCTATAAATAAACTATAATTAAGCCACTATTAATGGTGATCAATACCTAAGTGTCTCAAACTGAGAGGTACATAATTAATTAGGTTAATTAGCATCATTATAATGCATCATAATTAAGCATCGTTGCTTACCAATAGGCGGTAAACGTGTTTAAAAATTTCAGGAACGCAAATAATACTAACTAGTTAAAAAAATATGATGTAAAAGCCGATGTGAGGCCACTGACCATTGAACTCACAAAAAATGGGAGAAACGGCACCCGTGCCTCGAACATGGCAATGTCAAATCAGGCGACGCGACGTCTCCTGATTGAATCTCAGTCACAACAGGAGCAAGAAATCGTGCGCACTTGTTGATAGTGCTATTTAAAGCTACCTCATGAGCGTCTACTGCTTGCTTGTCTTCCTGTTTTTGTTATTAATTAAAAGGTATCATACAATGGAAGTGCAGGTGTGTGCAAGCTATTTGCTTGTGTGAAATTTTCTCCACGTTATATTCCATCCATCCATCCATCAGCCAGAAAATGTCCACTGCTGGACGAAGGCCTCCCCCTTAATAAGGATGTGTTGCCATAATCCCCACGCTTGGCAGGCGGCAATTTGGGGATTGCAGCATGTTCACCACCGTTAACGGAGAGGACGCTGCTGCCCGTCCTCCGGTGGTACTGGTTGCAGTTTTAGGACATACCCAGATCCATGTGGACATACCACATTATATTATTATCGTGATATTATAGCGTATACCCCATCTCCCCTTCCTTATTTAAATCAATGCTGCTGATATTTAAAGAAAGTGTTTACTTATATTTAAAATTATGATCATCTCGAATTTATTAATAAGGCAGCCGCCAAACACAAACTTTCGCAATATCTGCGCGCTTCGTCGAGGCTTTTTCCCTTTCTTTCGGCATTTACACAAATAGATAGTATATTATATCATATTAGTACTTTTAGAATACAATTTTGGGTAATAAACTAGTAATTTATTGCCCAACATTGGATACTTACAGTTCTGAGGCCCATTTGAGGAACTTGTGTAGGCCCACTTCTAACGCCTTGATTTGGAACCAGTTGGTATGGAACGGCATCATGTAAGGGGCACGGTTCTGATTGTAGTACCGGTTAAAGTCTTCTTGGAGCCATTCTAGCACCTACATAAAAAAACATAGTTTTAAAAGCTGCAAAAACATACTAAATTGTCACACAATATAAAATATTTTACATAGAGTTTTTCCACACTTTGAGTTTTTAACCAACTTCAAAAAAGGAGGAGGTTCTATGTTCGAATGTATGTATGCTTTTTTTATTTTATATGAAAGGGTATACTCTCGGGGAGATCCCATATTAATTTGAAATAGGTTGAATATTCTTTTTAAAAGTTACTTGTTAAAGCTAAAGTTAAAGTATGAAAACTTATGACTGCTGGCAGGACTTCAATCTTTGAACGTTAGTGAATAAAACGATATTGTTTTTTTTGTAGCTTTTTTAAAGCTACAAAAAAGCTACGCAGTGCCCCATTAAATAATTATAAAACAAAAATAAATAGGTAGGTAATTTATATATAGATTCGGAACAAATTAACATTTGGCGCCCTCTAGGCGGAACTAATTGACAGTTTGCATCCCCATTGAAGTAGGCTCAAAAATTAATACAGTGCTAAAATTAATCCAAATATTGAATAATTATCGACCCTTATTGAAGCTGAATTTAATACATCAGGTTCCATAAAGTTAAAATGATATAACTGCTTTCTTTGCAATCAGAGCAAAATATGTTTTTCTCGTTAATTTAAAAGTATTATGAGCGCATTAATCAATCCATCGACATACGAGCGAAATGATCTGAATTTAAAATTAATTTTAAATACAGATCAAAGGAATTCCTTTGTATCTGTTCCGTGCCAAACGACCTTTGTTGTTTCGTTCGGAATCGGCAATAATTAACGGTGTTATACTGATCGCTTTTATCATCAAAAGAATCCTTTTCCCAGCTCGGGGCTGATGCCACTGTATGGTAATAATAAAATTAATATTTCAAACATTTCAGCAGCACCCGTTTTAACGAAGGCATGTAATTCCCAGAAAATTCCATTCACTTTGACATTATATAGGGTTATAAGCTTGGGGCGTACTAAGCCGAACGGGGGTCATTATACTTAGAACTCACTATAGCGTCAACCCTGAAATCATTAAAAAAGACTGCTGTCTCATAGAAAAACTTCATAGAAAATGTATGGAACAGCTGATATCTTTCGATATTTCTGTGTTGGCGCCAAAGTAAAAGTTGATCACATGCATTGATGTGCACAATTACCCAATATACTTAATATGTATGTGAGTCTTTGATTAGGGAGAGAGGGAGATCTAGATCCTCCAAGATGTGAGTAGAGCGATATGAACTTCCTATCCAAAAACGTAGGACGCCATTACATAAATACTTATTTAATCGCATTCCGATTTTCAATTACTTATAAGTACCATTACCTCCTACCAAAAGTGCTACGAGTTCGAATAAAAACTCAATCCTTACCCTGGAAGCGCGATTCAATACTATCTGATGTGGTTTAATGGGGTATGACTACTCGTAATATTGAACGGGATAAAATTAAATGTGGATGTAAAATAAAATTCTCGTCGGATCCATATGCGGCTGTGAAATTATATTTCCAAGTGGGTTCTGTACTAGCGCTACACGCGCTTTGCACACTTACTGTGCTGTATAAAGGCAGATGAGCAAAGTTTTAAAAATGTTATAATTATAATTTCTTATAAGTTTATTTTTCGAAACGTCCTACTGAAAAGTTTTACATAACATGTACTTTGATTGGTTTTATGTGCGTTGGTACACTAAAAAAATTAGTTCGTTTACGACAGCCCTACTGGAAGAATGGGGATCCTCACTGTGATTTTTTCCGCTAGATGGAGCATCATCCATGCGGACATAGTCAAGTCTGTCAATCTTATATATTTTTTTGTTTTTTCTACAGTTTAATGGGTTTTTTTATAAGATTCGGATTATCAGGAGGAATCTGCATAATAATTTTATATTGGTTTGTACAGCAATCCTTTGCCTTGATAATTAAACATCTGTCCAACATAAAATGTAAACAACAATCTAACCTAAGTACAAATCTATTTTCAGGAAAAGCTGCATATATTCTTAAAACAAAGCACAGTACCCAGTATTTTTCCTTGGATTAGATTATCGAAAACGCCTTCATCAAGAGCAGATAGATATAAGCAACGATTAACAAGTAATTTTGATTTTGTCACATCTGGACCGCCGCTGGCGCCATCTGCGTAAAGTGTTGCCTGTGGAAACTCATTAATCTACAGCCTGATGGCCTCTGACATGGCATAATGGTGGTTGTTGTAGAGTTATAGAACAAACAAGTTTATTCCGACATCCACGTACGTACGTAGCGCTCAATTGTAAACGGTCACTCACGCAGACTGCCAGAATGTCCGTTGCTTAACTTCCTTTATTTTATGGAAACACCAAGCCATAAGTTCCTATATTTTACTTCTCTGAAAATAAAGAAAAGTCTCACCTCGAAATCACACAAAAATCGCTAAACTGAGGTTCGTAAACCAGTATTATTTTTACCTTAGAGAAAATCTTTTCAATATCACCTAAAGAGCAGATAAGCTGGTTCATTGAAAAATTTGGCAATATTGATTGATTGAGCCTTAACTTCGTGAGGTAATATTCAACATCGGTCGCAAGTTTATAATTTATTAACGGACGATGAGCAAGATTTATGACTATCCGATAGGATATAGAAAGAAAATTTTGTTGTTATAAACTTCGCATCAGTTGTTTTAAGATTTTCAGTAATATGGCTTAGGTTAAATTGATCGACGCTTTAACGTTTTTACAGATTCTAGTGATTTGGAGGTAATTTTTAGGGATTTCAACGATTAGTGAGAGACAGAGGGGGATGAAGCCTAAGATGTTTTTACCTAAATAAGTAATCATAAGTATATTTATATAGGCAACTTCTAGTCAGTTTTTAAAGCAGTTTTGTTCGACTATAACTACTCTATTTATTTCAACTCACTGGATGAAGCGATATCTTTCTCTTGTTTTGGAGGCCTAAGGCCCAGTTCGGGTCGCTGCGCCAACGAAGTAAGGAAGTGATTTGGGGTTGATATGTTTTATAGATATTCATTTTACGACTATCGTGGTGAGAAAGAGGTAAATCCTTCCTCCAAGATCGTGGTTGTGTAGCTCAGCTATTATCTTAGACACCAGTTATTAGCACTGTAATTATTGATAATAGTGTATTTATTGCGCAAAACTATTTTTAAAAAAAACATATGTGAACTAAAGCAAAAAATACAATGATTAAAAATAAAGGTACCTAGAAAAAAATACTTTATTAGTTTAGTGTACCCTAAGAGTACTGTTCGCCGATTTGATCAAAAGAGAAGGCCATACCTAAAATATGAAACGATCCTCAAGTAAACTTATCAAAACAATGTTTTTAACTCAGCGTTGGTCACTACAGTTAGGCAGTCACGAGGCCCCACCGCATTATAGACAGTAACTTTAATAAGATCAACTACCGAAACTATGTTATGTATGGGACCTTGTGCACGAATCACCCGCCCTTACGCGAAATAAAATAAGCAAAGAGGGAATCTAGCTCGTTCATATCACCGTAACGTATTACTACTAGATGCTACTAGTAGGTTTCATCATCAGCCAGAAGACGTCCACTACTGAACGAAGGCCTCTCCCTTAATAGGGAGGGGTTGCCACAATCCCCACGCTTGGCAGGCGACTTGGGGATCGCAGAGTGTTACCGCCGTTAACTAAGAGGACGCTGCTGCCCATCCTCAGGTGGGTCTGGATGCAGTTTTAGGACATACCCAAGTCCAACCTAGTAGGTTTAGTATTATGTAATTAGTGGTTCTGACTCTGATAAGATTTTGTGATTTGTGCACAAGTCCACACGCAGCTTCGGTACTACCTAGTTATTGTCCATACTTATTATAACAATATCTCCACGCTATAATTTCCGACAGTTTTTTTCATTTCACTTATATCTAAATACCTAGGTTTGCAAGGGTTATTCTTATGCTGGAGAATGTAAATAGAAACATATCTACCTCATCAGAGTCGTGGTTGTGAAGAACGCATTGGTCCAGGTAGGGGCAGTGTCCGCCTTCGAACGTCTCAACGTAGTGCGCGTTGAATGGCACTTCCCACAGGCCTGCAAGTGAAATTCTAGTAAATAATACGAACGAGGACGCTGCTGCCCGTCCTCCGGCGGTTCTGGATGCAGTTTAAGGACATACCCAGGTCCATGTCCAGGTCTCATTGTTAATAATTGAATTGAAATTGGTTGAGTTAAGAAAAATACGAAGGGTGAGACGTCACATGACGATTGAGGGACAACCCATTAAAACGACGGATTAAATTATAGGCGGTAGAAAGTTCGCAGGGTCAGCTAGTTTATACAAGCTGTTATTTTGCATCCCTGCCATATTTACAGAGGTTGATATACTCATCATTAGGAACAACTTTTACTGTGGCATCAAACCTGAAGTCGCCCAACCCCTCCCCATTATGGAGGAAGCCTTCATTCAGCAGTGGACGTCTTCTGGATGATGATGTGTGATATGTGACAACATTAGTATAAATCGAGTAGATTCCTACAAAAATTACTGGCACGTTACTATGAAGTTCTCTTCAAGGTCAGAGTGAATAGGTACCTTATAAGTCTGCGTGCTTCATCCTCGACCACATCGTCGCTTACCAACAGGCGAGTAGGTGGTCAAACACAAACACACAAACGTCAAATATAACTGATATTCGGAGCATCCGGGCTATTAACATTACCTGGGAAGGATTTAGTAGGACAAGTCCCAGACTTGCATTCATGTGCAATCTTGTAGTCCAGGGTATAGGGCCACACTGGGATGGGTAGAGGCGGCACACCTACTGAGCTGTCGTAGATGTATCCAAAGTCTTCTAGCACCTGTAACAGATTTTTCTATTGCAATGGCAGGCCTAAAATGGACTCGTGATGCCCGTAACAACAGTTCAAAACACCTACAGAACTCTCTTATTTTATAATAACTCGTATTTGGGAAGCAGGACGTGCCTGCACGCGCGTTTGGTTCTGTTTTCACTCAATGAAAAGGGTCAACAGATGTGATCGAAACTAGTCGGAGGATCCGACTTAATGAAAGTGAGTAATCCTGGATAAATAAAACGAGAATGTGTCAAGACCATAATTAGTTTTCGTACCTGAACAGGTCTATTCCAGAACCTGGGGTAATATTTCGGTCCCATGTCACTCCTAATTATATTAGCCTAAAAGCAGCGGGGGTACAAATAATGTCTTAATGCTCTGAAATACCATATTTTTATTAGGTTCGTATTCGATAGAAAATACATAAAAACTCCCTGTTTCTTGCATTAAGTTTTTATTCCTCTTGCAATACTATAAATATACAATGCAGGGTGTTAGTTTGAACACCGTTATCCTTCTAGGATATCATTGTACTCATCATTATGAACAACTTTTACTATGGGGCCAACCCTGAAATCATAAGATAACACGAATGATGAAAAGTTATTCACAATAATGATATCCTAGAAGGATAACGGTGTTCAAACTAACACCCGGTATTGCATGGGGCCTGAGCGTAGACAGAGCAATTTTTGAGTTAGTGTGAGTCAGTAAGCATCCGTTTAATAATATTCTGTACATCAAAACAAACAACTTTTACTAAGGGGCCAACATTGAAATCGCGAAAATAATATCAGCTGTTCCATACAAAAAGTTTATCGACTTTGGGCAAAATGTATGGGACAGCTGTTTGTTTTTGCAACTGCATATGTACTATGACCCTTTTAAGAAGAAGACTTTGGTTGGTAGTAAAGTGAGTCTCAATAATAATATTTTTTTTTTTTAATGTATAATTTATAATCTATTTTGATTTAGGGATAAGTATTATTTGACGAAATTTATTCCGGACATGCTCAGCTAATGATTATTATTATTTTGACTCACTGACATTTTGTCTGACATTTGTACCGATATTATTATTTTTATTTATTTTTTCTTGATCTTCTTGATGTTTTCTATATAATGTTTTAATGTGAATCTTATTATGGATTAAGTCTGAATATAAATTATTTGAATTTGTTTTTTTTTTCGATTTCAATGTTGGCCCGATAGTAAAAGTTGTTTGTTTTGATGTAGAATATGACGTTAAAAGGATACTAACTCTAATACCTAAATCTTTGTGATGCTAACTCACATGACACAGATTTAGGTATCTCATGATGGTATGCCAGGAAATTTGGCGTAAATACAAATTTGTTCAACAATATTTTAAGCTACAATATTCAAAGTTAGGTCATTGAATATGAACGAGTTGCTTAGGAAGCAACAAAACATGATCTTATTGGTTAACCATTAGTCTCAATTCCCTTGATATGAAATACATAAGTCCGTGATTCGAGTTCCAAGTATTTTATGTTCATAGCGATCTTGGGAAAGTACTTAAATACGATACGCACCTTACATATTGAATAAATGGCACGACTCCCAAGGGTTTTTGTTTAACGCTGTCTTTACAAAAAGGCAGCCTATAATGGATACACAGAAATGGGGAACAGAACTTAAGAAAAATATATACTTATGTAAGTATACATACGTTAAAAGCTCTTTACGATACGAGAGCTTCGGCTTCGCTGTCAACGCTTGACTTTGACTCGCTTTTACCAACTGCCCAATAAAACGACTGTAACGTTTTCAATTTTCAATTTCAATATATTGCGTATATGGGTATAAAAGTATAGGTGGAACAAAAACATATTAGTGGCCGCCATATTCTACCTTTCGGCATGCAAAATACAACAGGGTTTCATTCACCATTTCATTTCAGGGTTCATACTGTATGCGAGTTTCTTTATTCTATCATAAATTCTAAATTTCTCAACAGATTTGGATGTATGGGGTATCGTAAGTATCGTATAACATCATCCCAAGCGGCAATGTTTTTTTTTTTTTTTAATTTACCTATTTTGAAATTGGTTAGTTTTTTTGTTTAATTGGCAGGGCAGTCGTTTTATTTATTTATTTACTTCTTATCAGCGTAATAAATAGGAGAAACATAAGGAGTAATGCACAAAAAAAAAAATATATAAGCATTCTATCAGCTATCTGGATCCAATAGTATAAGCTTTGCTTAGTTCGGGGCCAGATAACGCTTTTAATTAAGTACGAGAGAGTGAGCTAGATTCTCCAACTATTAAATTTCTCTGTTCTCCAAGGATCGCGCTGAGTGAAATGTCCACAAATATTTACTTATTTTATTTTATTCTTTACTTCTGGCCAGTAGGCTAACAAAGGATAATATTTTATAGAGCCAAAATATCATCGCATTGAGCACCAAATTGTCAGATGTCAAGCAGAGAGCCTGATTGGACAGACAATAGATTCCGCTCAAATATTAATACGGTATTCGTATACTCCATTGCCGGAGCGACAATCGCATCTACCTATAATTTAAATTCCATTTTTGATGAATAAAACATGGAATCACATACGAGTGAGTGTAGTTAAAATTTTGGCCACGTGTATGCTGTAAATGATTGACAGAGTATCTGCCTGTAGGGATTTCACCTCAAACTATTCAGTCCCGCGACATTTGTAACTAGCAATTAGAGGAATTAGAGCGGTTAGTATTTTGCATTAAAAGGGAACACATCTACGATTCTCCATACAAATATATTCCCCTATTTTGTTCCTGGATAATGCCTCTAGAACAATCATTCTTATATAATAAAATCTAGGTCTACTGTAGACAAGTCTCTGTCATTTCCTATTTTTCAGCAACGAATTACTTAAGAAAATATAACCCTCTAAAAATCACTAGTGGTTTTATCAGCAGCGATTGCTCTATAGGCATTATCCAGGAAGAAAATAGGGGAATACGAAATATATTGAGAATGTATGAATGTAGGTTTGTATGTATGTATGAATGTATGATGTGTGTGTGTGTTCTTTGTATGGAGAATCGTAGGCCGTGTTCCTCTTAATACTTAGAGAATCACAACAGCTGACAGAATTGGAATTGTGTTTGAATTGCAGATGAAGGTTCCACGTTTATAGACATTTAAGACCAAATCTATAACTATAAAAGGCTTTGTCCTGACTGACTGACTGACTGACTGACTGACTGACTGACATATAGACAACGTACAGCCCAAACCGCTAAACGTAGAGACTTGAAATTTGGAGGGTATGTTTTTGGAGAGGTGTAAACGCCCACTAAGAAAGGATTTTTCGAAAATCAACCCCGAAGGGGGTTAAAAGAGGTGTTAAAGTTTGTATGAAACTTTTTATTCTCTGGTTCGATTGATACAAAACTTGGTATACATATTCTACTATAAAAATAAGAAGATACGGGTGTCACAGTTTTTTCAAAATCAGCTCCCGTTAGTATAAAAAAAAACAACGAAGTTTTAGTGATAGTACGTTTGTTTCTCCTTAACTTTGTAACGGCTGTACATATTAAAATGAAATTTGGTATAGGGATGGGGATAGATGTGGGGATGGGGGTGGGGGTGGGGGTGGCGATGATACTGGGAACGGAGACGGGACGGAGATAGGCATGTTAATATTAAGATTACAATTGGTATCGGGATGGGGATGGGGATGGGGTGGGGATGGGTGGGGATGGAGTGGGGATTTGGTGGGGACAGGTGGGGATGGGATGTGGATGTGGATGAGGCTGGGAACGGGGATGGTCGTGTCCATATTAAGAAGAAAGTTGAAATCGGGATGGGGGTGGGGATGGGATGGGGTTCGGGATGGGGATAAGGGAGGGAACGGGGATGTGGACGGGGATGGGCGTGTTCATATTAAAATGACATTTGGTATCGGGATGGGGATGGGGAAGGGGGCGCTTATAGGGATGAGGCTGGGAATGGGAACGGGGATGGGCGTATTTATTGGTCGGCTGAACAGATGGAGCTGCATTTTTGGATAGGTAGTTATAGCATAAGGTTCGGAAACGGACATAGGCTATTTTTTTGTAGGTCCACGCAGACGACTGTTTGACGGACATAATTATTATAGATACTGTACAGCCTAAGCTGCTAAATTAATTTTTAATATTAAATTAACTTACTTTTAAATGCCTAAACTAAATTTTGAGTGGTGTAAACTTACATTCAGCTCAAGCTGTTGTAGCTTCAGTGAGATCAAGCTCGACTCACATTCTTGGGGTCGCGGGTTCGAACCCGGGCGAGCCCGTTCCAATTAGTTCTTTGAAACTTACGCATGGATAATACCACTGGGTTTTCGGTGAAGGAAAACATCATGAGGAAACCTACATATTTCCGGAGAAGAAATACGATAGTGTATTTGAATCCGCCAACCTGCACTGGGCCAGCGTAGTGAATATGGCCCAATCAGGGTAGGCCGATATACCATTAGTGTTAAGGGCTGATGCAGAGAAACGCACACTCAGCAACGATTTTGAAAAATTCGCAAGGGGTTCAATGTATCATTAAAATACCATTTTGCCGAAACCATTCATTTTAGGCTCTTAAGTTTTTTGACTTAAGAGATAAGATAAAATAAACATAAACATGTTTCAGAATTTCAAAACTAGAAGGCCACGGGTCAGATTTTCATTAGAAAAAAATTGTTATATTTATAAATTAGCTAATCGAGTGTTTATGCGTAAGAAGATAAATGTTTTAAACACATGTACTTGATCCGGTGCACGCACCAAGCACAGCGCTTTCGAAACGTCCATCCCGCGTCGGCTCAGATACGTTAAAACCCGAGTATGACGCGCTGTACCTCGAGCGCGCCCCACTCCAACCCACACCGAGTCTACCTAAGCGATCAGTGCAGCACTGTATTTTATCGAAATTTCGTAATTCTTGCGATATTTTGGTAATCTTTTTGCGTTCTTTGTTATCATACTTTTTCTGCTTAAGCTTATTTCATTTCATTGACTCTGTTGATACGGTATGCAATAATGATGATGCTGTAAACTATCCAGTTGAGTTTTTAAATTCATTAAGACCAGCGGGGCTACCATATCGTAGGCTTATCCTGAAGAAAGGTACACCCGTCATGCTCCTTCGGAATTTAAGACCACCCAAATTGTGTAATGGAACCAGGTTACAAGTAAAAATGCTGCATCGTAATCTGGTTGAGGCCATCATTTTGACTGGGTGTGCCCATGGCGAAACAGTGTTTGTGCCGCGTATTCCCATGATTCCCAGTGACTTACCTTAAGACTTCAAAAGGCTTCAATTTCCCCTAAAAGTTTGTTTTGCCATGACCATCAATAAGGCTTCAATTTCCCCTAAAAGTTTGTTTTGCCATGACCATCAATAAGGCTCAGGGTCAAACTTTAAAATACGCTGGTATTGATTTAAGGCAGGACTGTTTTTCGCATGGTCAGTTCTATGTGGCTTGCTCGCGAGTTAGCTCCCCTAAAAGCCTGGCTATTTTAGCACCTTCCAACAAAAAAGTCAATAACGTTGTCTACAAAGAAATATTGTAATCTTTCGGGTCAAAGGCCCCGGCAGCTATAGCGTCATTAGCAGACATTTTTAGGGTTCCGTAGTACTACGAGGAATTCTTATAAGTTTGTCATGTCCATCTGTCTGTCTGTTTAAAATTCAACAAGACGGCTTTGTTTTGAAGTAAGTATTGCAAACGCGACATGTCAAATTTGGTCATCCTCAAGCAAACTTAAAGACTTGCAAGCGGCTTGGAAAAAATGCAATAATATACGTATTTTAGTGATTCAATTGAGTTGGGCCCCGATTTAACCGAATTCCAGTATTCAACATTACTACGCGGGCAAAGCCGCGGGCAAAAGCTAGTATTTGTATATGTTGCAGTCAAAACTCTTAACCAGATAAAAGTACTTTTAACTAGCAAAATCAGTCAGCAGTACTTTGACTGAACAGATTGGTCAAAAGTACTTTATCTGAAAATCGTTGATTAAGAATGCTTTTGACTACAAATTTGCAGTTATTTTGTTGGATGCTCACTGTCAACATAACCACCGAGTTCTATGTAGTAGTCGGGCTTGAAATAGTAGTGTGCAATCTCTATGCAATATTTTTGACTGTTATTTCAGTCAAGCCTACTTTTGACCAATACCTGTTCATACTTGTTCCTGATAAGAGTTTTGACTGCAACATAATTATTATACAAGAATTTATTTAATTATTTTATTCAACCTTTCGAAAAACAACCCAATATAATACTGATATTTTGTAAGTGAGTTTGTAGTTTCTAAGTGGCACTAAATCACTAAAACGTCATCTTTTCAACCGACTTCAAAAAAGGAGGTTCTCAATTCGACAATATGCTTTTTTTTGTATGTATGTTACGCGATTACTCCGCCAATTATGAATTCATTTTGATGATTCTTTTTTTGTTTGGTAGGTCAGAGGTGGTCACATATAAAATTTAACGAAATCGTTTCAGTATTTTGGTTTTTAAATCAAAAAGACTAGAAAACATGAAGATGTCATCCAGATATTCGAAGATGAAGTCGGTTGTATTTTTTTAAAGCGTTTTATTAATAATACAGTTCCCAAGTTTCCCAACCAATAAGCGATCACTTACTACTATGCTGTGCCCCAATCTCACCTTGAACTGCGTATTCCTTCCAGGCTTGAGAAAAGGAGCGCGCGTGCCTACGATCTCTGAACGGGAAACGTTCGCGAACTTCTTGAGAATCTCGCGCATGCCGATCATCTCGCCCGCCCACTCTTCGTAGCCCTTGTCTTGCAGGCCTTGTTGCTGCGACACTGTCCCCGTGGCAATCTGAACAAACCAGAAGAAATGCAATCAAAAGAATCAAAATTACTCCAAATCAAAGGGCTTCGAGCTGCTAGGTAAAGCTTCAGTAAGCTTTACCTAGCACACACACCTAAACACTTTATCAACCAACAAGGAAACAATCTCAGTAGATTGTTTCCTTGTTGGTTGATAAAGTGTTTTACGATATGAAAGCGTAGTTTATAAAATGGTAAGACGTCGGTCTTGACCTATTTAAATATCTTAGGGTATAACTTACACATGAGGTTAAAATCTCAATTTTGTATGTTTTTATTTTTATTGTTACACTCCACAGCCTTTGCACTCCACATACACCAGGGTCCGTGCTTTTTATTAAGATTTACAGTCACAATATTTAATACAGTCAAGTTATAAATTACTCATAATGTCATTTAAGAAGAAATCTTCCTTATTGCAATGTTGCGTATATACTGCGAGCAGACCTGCTCCCGCAAGCAGCACCCGTTCACGAGTTGACGCATGTACCAGCTATCGCTCTCCTCAACCATATTTGAGGGGAAAGGGCGACCCGACACGCGCTGCCGCCGCAAGAAAGAGCTTTTTAGATAGCATGAGTGCTCCCTAACTAATATTGTATATTAGATATGAATAAAACTATTCATACTCACTTTAATGCTTTAAGTGCTGTATACAGTTTCAGAATATAATGTCGAATTTTATATTTTATTTCATGCTGAGAACCATGAATAATGAGACTCACCATCGAATCTCCAAAAATAAGGAGCGCCAATGCAGGGATGCCCTAGGCTTCGTTTCTAACCGACTTCTAAAAAGGAGGAGGTTTTCAATTGGGTTGTTTTTTTTTTTTGTTTGTTACTTTATAACTTTGTCATTTCTAAACCGATAATTGGTCCCATACACATTTTACCAAAATCGGTTCAGTAGTTTGATCTTAAACACGCATCATCATACCTTCATCAGAACACATACAATTACCCAATCATACTCAAACATCTATTTTTCGGCGTTTAGTTAGAGTACCCCATTTTATATGTATACCTAGCCAATTATTACTGAATTATCTAAATCTCTTCCATCAGTATTTTGTTTCGAACCAGCTTTGAGTTGTCTTTTCTATGATGTATATATATATATATATATATTTATATTTATAATTATGTTAAGTTGTCACATAGTATTAATATCTGTAAAATAATTTAATCTACCACTCACGTAGGCGCGCGTGTAATCGCAATATGTAACATGACAAAACTGGGTTACCAAGACACAGGCTTCGCCTAGTTTGGGACCCATTAGTACCTGCCTTCCGAACACAAATTGTAATTTCAATTGTAACTTCAGTGTGCCAATAAGTGTAATTACCTTATTGTTTATGTAAATCTTCTTTTTGGTAATAAATATTAGTATTATTTCTTATTTCTTATTTCTTTCTTAAATCCAAATATCTAGGAAAAAAGTCATCCAAGTAAACGAAATTGAAGACGATTGTTTTTATTTTTTTTAAAGTGCTTGTTATGTTACTCAAAGCTCTGGCTATCGGTGTTATTGTCATGGGCAGATGTTATCTCTTACCACCAGGAGAGCGTCTTGTTTGACTCATTACTTGTTTACTTGTTATCATTAAAACATTTTCTTAAATACATTGTGTATTCAAGCTTTCGCAATAAAATGCCACAAATTACATTCTAAAAAACGTACATTACACGTACGGTATTACGTTTAAAAATTGATAAAATATAGGCAAGAATATTGGCAGTGGATGGAAGTAAAAAATTGAAAATAGGACTGAGTTTCGTATCTTGGGAGAGGCCTGTGCCAGCAGTGGACTATGATACTATGATTGGTTGATAATGAAGATAATGATGTTAAATTATTATTATAGGAAAAGAAAAAAACTCACCTCATGGCCGGCGTGAGCAAGAGCTTGGACTTGTGCGTAGTTGCTGAAAACAAAACGAGAATCGATTCAATAATATTCCAAGAGACGAATACCGATATGACGGAGATTAAGTTGAAAAAATACTATACAACAAAATAATCGTCATAAATATTTCAACAGTTCGATAAAACCTTCGTACAATATTAATCGGAGCCAGACAAAATCATAATAATTCGCATCTGGTCCAATACTTTGCTCATATTTCATTGAAAAGGTTCTAAAGAAACAGACTCTAGAATATTCGATTCGGAAAACACACAAACGAGCTTCTAGACCAAGGATTGCGAGGGATAACCCTCACATAATTGCCTGGACGTGCACTCCATACGAACAAAGAACTTTTGATATTTGTTTTCTAATGTTTTTACGATTGCGATAAAAGGGATCGTTCTCACAATTTGCTACAAAACACTTTGAATTCTCTTTTGAATTGTAAAATTATATAAATCATTGCTGAAAATACAAAGAAGGTTGTAAAGGTGAAAATATTTCGTATTAAAACTCGATGAGAAAGGTATGGCCCGAGGGAACCGGCACTGTGTAAATACCTAAAAGAGGATCTAATAAACAGCTATTTCGCACAATGAAAGTTAGATATAGCAGATACCTGTATTCGTGTGATAAGAAGAAAGTGCCTCGGAGCAGGCATCCGTTGGGATTCTTGATTTTTCCATTGAACACTTTCTTGTACAATTCGTAGTTGTTCAGGTTGACGGCTCCGTCGAAAGTAAGCATTATCATCTGTGGCGTCTGCGGAATATAATGAAACTTTATTAACTCGACAAATGCGTGTATAAAAAATATCGTCATAAAAATGCAGACGGGATTCTCGCGTTTATTCTCCCTTTGTAACGTTGTTTGAAGAGTTAAATAATCTGGGAAATGTCCAACAAAATTTTATAAATTATACCGTGCTACGGCGAGAGTTTTACGAACATTTTCTCCTTCCAAACATAAATCAAATAATGCGGCTCAATCATGTTTCGTTGTGTTAAATGAATCTTAATCAATTCATTCAGAAACAAGCGACCGGTTTCAGCTGTTTATGAAATATCGCTTGTATAGCTACAGCCTCTAGCTCAGTCGTTAAACGGTATTGAGATGTCAAATAAATATTTCCAAGGACGTAAATGAGGTCGGGCGTCTACTAACAGGTTTGTTGGTGTCTAAAAGCTTCGAACTCGAATTTTCACGCTTGCTTAGATCCTTTCACTCTACAAATGGTTCCTACACGGAAATTGCTGCTCCATACATTTTTTTTTTAAACAAATGGAGATTTGAATTTGGTAGGAAACGCCCGCATACGATAAGCTATGAAAGTTTTATAAGCCGGGGCTATAACAAAACCTGCAATACAGCAATCAATGAAACAGCCTGCAATACTATTTCTGTCATTCGTCACTCTCAATAAGGTATAGTAGACACAAAAATTTGAAAAAAATTGTTATCTGTTGTAAGTACTTATAAAAAAGAAAATATACTTGTATATAAGAAAAATATAGAAAATGGAACAATGTTATCGATGCCTGCAATACTATTGACTGTCTTTCGTCACACAATTGAATGTGAATATTAAATAGCAAATGCTTAAAAAAATTATTAGCTGCCTTGTGAGAGCACCTTAAGAGACCTACGGTAACAAATAGAATATCCAATGCTCTAGAATACGGAACCTAGCCTGTGTGCACTTACCTCTTCAGGCTCCAGTCCACCAGGTATAAGCGTGCCATCTTTGGAACAGAAGCAATACGGCAGCTGACACTCGGACAGGTCACATTTGGTCGCTAAGTCGGTGGGAGCTTCCGTAATAGGTGCAGGCGCTGAAACACGTTACATAGATCCAGAGAACTGTCTCATCTCCAACAAATATTATTCCAGTGTTAGCAAAGACAATACATTTAATTGAAAGAGAGGATATTTCGCGTCAGTCAACATTCGATTACTGAACCAACAGATTTATTTATTTAGTCCGTCCGTCGTCCAAATAAAGTCACGTCTTCATGTTTGTAGTCACAACATACGGAAAAACAGAAAATAAAAAAGGTTAAGCCCGCAAATTATTTATGTGGATAATACATCGCGTGGAACGTAAACTATGAAATAAGTATTGTACTATTTCGCCTGAGGAAATGATTATTTGGTCGGGCTCACAAGATATAAATAATTCATATTTTAAAAGCACCCGCGAGGCTCACGAGCCGGATCGCGGCTTCCTGGCTATATCAGAGACCAATAACATTCAAAATATCCGCAAGTTCATTTATTGCGTCAGCTCGTATTTCAATCAAAATAATTAATTAAACTCCGCTTTATACCTTAAACCAATTGCTTTATAAAATAAAGTAATGGGATTGTGAAGCGACCATAAAACAGGACCTTACTCTAAGCTCTTGTTGTGAATCTTGAGATGTAAAGTAGAACTGATAAATAAACATTATGTACTTACTTGTAGCGATGGGGCCACATCTGGCCTCTACCTTGAATGTACAGTACTTGCTAATATCATCAAAGTACAATCCCGACGGGCATCTATTCAAATAAGGGTAGCCATCGACGCACTGAAAATGGATATTGTTTGAGTTATAACTAAAAGTTATTTACATAACCAGCCATTTGGAGAGAAACCGAAACTCGAAGTTTCAGCAGGCGTTATTTTACATTGTAGTTTTTTGATAGATTACAAACTATGCTACCTATTCTATATCGCTGACATGTCGTATGAAAGTTGAAATATCATATTTTTACGATATTAAGTTATAGGACGACATAATTTCTATAAACCAAAATTTATAATTAGGCAGTGGTACTTTGAATGTATATTTGTATAACGGTGCCTGTGAAAACTCAATTCTTTTATAAATATAAGTAGCTGTTTTGACTTGGTCCCATCCACCCCTTTGCCCCGTTACTGGGGCAAATTAGATGGGTTCTATCCTTATTCTAGGCAAACTGGAAGTTTTAAATGTTATTTAATACTTTTGATCACACTTGCTCGTAACGTCGGTCTTATTACATCGATTTTAGGTCCATAATCCGAGATATTAACACGCGTGCTTTTTACTTTATATTACAGCAGTCGTGTTTTATATTATATCTCGGTTAAGCTTGTACCTCACTGCAAGTTATAATATGTAGGTATGTATTTGTATACGAAGCAATCTTAATTTAACTGGGTAATAAAGTTTTTTTGTAAAACCAAAAAAAAAACTGCGGCTAAAGAAAATATCACCTGCGCGCGCATCGCTGGATTGAATGCCATTTTCCGCAAATATATGTTTACATTTTCGCTGTATGGTTGAGAAAGAGCTAATTTCTCCACGTTATTATCAAATCGTAACAAGTATAACAATATAACAACAACTTGTAACAACTTGTTGACTTGTATTAACAATACAAGTCTATTTTTTCCTCGCAAGTGTGATGAAAAACTTCGTGTGAAACGCGTGTGCTTTGATCATTACACTCTCGTCTCCGTTATCATAATGAAATATACTATAATAATACCGGCTCGGGTGTAATATCCAACATAGCGCACTTAATCATAATGTACTATTATGAACAGCACCCCGCTGTTTTTCCTAAGTGGTAGGTTTCGATGATAATGATGGTAATAGTTTAAGTTACAATCCGATCTATGAACAACTTTTATGCAAAAAAACCTAAATTTATAACATCGATACTGTGCAAAATCATCTCTTATTATATCTCATTAGTTATATATTTGTCGCCCATTAAAAGTAACTGCGAAACGTCAACGCTTTTACGACACCTGTAGATTTCTAAACACATGCAAGACAAAGCATCGAAACGTGTACTGGTACGTCTACGTGTATACACAGGTCAACAAAACAAAAACTCACTGCTTATTCAAATGAGATACTTAAGCTCATGCACATCATGTCTGTGTCGCCGTTTTTATTTTTGAATCCTCCCAATTTCGCAGACATAACATAAACTGTACTGGTAATCCAAGAGGGTTAGTCACGCGGGGTTACGTCTACTTTATATTACATACAAAAAAGAAAAGCCCATGTTTTTATGCGAAAAATGTTCGTTGTGTGCATAAAAATACGTGTCGTTACACGTATTTGGCAAGACATTCTATGAATTGCAGTAGGTAGCCGTGGATCGTAACTCGGTATTGCTTCATCGATAGGTGGAATGCCTAAAGGTGGCTAAGGCATTGATTAAGTGTTTTGTGTATGAATTTTACAGAACACTAAATAAAGTGTCTCTAGACAAGTTTTTCTTCGAATCTACTTTAGTTTACACAACTAAAACTTGTACCTAATTACAAAATCAATCAAAATGGATATTCGGTTTCTTTTCAACCGACTTCAAAAAAGGAGGTTCTAAATTCGACAGTATATTTTTTTGTATGTATGTTACGCGATTACTCCGCCAATTGTGAATTGATTTCGATGGTTGTTTTTTTTGTTTGATAGGTCATACTTCGGAGGTGGTCCCTTATACATTTAATCGAAATCGGTTCAGTAGTTTGGTTTTTAAATAAAAATTACTGGAATAAATCAAAATAACTGGAAAATATGAACATGTCGTTCAGGTAGTCGAAATTAAAGCTGGCTGTTTTTTTTTAAAGCCTAAGTATTATTAATAAATAAATATAAATAATAAATATCGGTGGACATTATTCACACAGCGCCATCTAGCCCAAATTAAGCAAAGCTTGTAATATGGAAACTAGATGACTGATAGAATACTTATATACTTATTTTTTTGTAAATGCATACTTATAATACAAACTACACCCAGACAAACATTGTATGTTCGTTACATAAATGTTTGCCCTGGGTGGGGATCGAACCCACTAGTCCACACCTTATAGACTTTATGAAGGAGAAAACGACGATTATTGTCTTTTATTATAAACCAGCTCATTGTGTTTGTGCTCTGTATTGTTCAGATGTAAATGTAATGAGAACTTCTGTTTTTTGTAAAAAAAATATGTAATTACTTAACTATAAATATTAATTGAGTTATTGAAATTAAATACTTTTATACATCTTGGGGGAATATAAACAGAGAGCAAAAAATAACCTATTCCAATGATTTTATTGCTACTTCTAATTTCAAATCATTATAAAAAAAAGATAACGTATAGATAATCATGTTTATTGATAAGTCATGGTTAATATGTTAGTTGATAAGTACCTTCCTACGTAGTCCTTCGAATTATATTAATATTTGATAGTTTTGGCATGATATTAGATAAAATAGAATGATGTATCTCGTTTTACCATATTACGAGGACATATTATAAACCAAGGTTTCATTGATGAATTCCTTTGTGCATACTAAAGTACCATAACAAACATTAAATATTCACGAAGCATCAGCGTCTAATAAATTTGAACATCTATGTGAATACCAAAAAAGCCGTACAAATCCAGTAGCCTTAGACAAATTCCGATATGTATTTTTAACATAATGATATTCATCGCACATACAGTAAGGTAAATTATTCATGGGTTTAGGACGAGACTACACTACACTTACATGTTGTAAAGGACCGAACCGCATGATAAGAGCTAAGGACGGTGACTGAACACGCTGTCGCTAAACTTAAACAGTTACGGGTACGTTGGGAATGTTCTCACTTAATTAATATTAATCTGTCTGTCTTATCCGTTTCTGCGGTTTTGGACCACCGATAAAAATTACCACAAATAAAAATGTCCACCAATGTATTATAATTATATGTATAAATTTACGAAAAAAGTATATTAATATTGTATCAGCTATCTGGTTCCCATAGTACAAGTTTGGGGATAGATGGCGCTGTATGAAATGCCCTCCCGTATTCATTTATTAATAAACCGAACCCGAAATCAGTTTGAATACAAGATTTTATTTTTCCACTATTACAAACTATATGTTTCAACTTTATCACTATAGACAGCGCAGCGACAGTTTTAAATTGAAGACAAGTTACTAGCAACGCCAGAGCTAGGCATAAAAAGCTTTACCACGAAACCATGCTATAGTATTCTTATCGCTTACGGTGGATTATTAAACGCGTGATTTACGCCTATTGCACCAAAACTCGTTTTAAACTAGGGACAAGTGTGTCAGGACCTTTATAAATATGAATATTGTCAATACATTTCCAGTCTATCAAGTCAGACTAAATTGACGGAACCGGTCAATCTAGATACTAAAATGCCAAAATAAAATAAGTATAATTTCCTTAATAATGTTGCGACATCTCTACCTAGTAGCCGAATTAAATTGTTAGGCTGACCGAGAAATAATATTATTACGTTATCGTTATATCTATAAATCAAGTTAATGTGTCTTCAATCTCGTGCAGTGCTGCCATTCCTACAACAATCGCCGTGTTCTATAGCAAATGGGCAAAAATTCACTAAATTAAAAATCTACGTCCTCGCACAACCGTAGCAACATCTACGGAAACTTTCTTGTGATAATGTTTTTTTTTATTTAGAGTTAATTATCTTTGACACACAACTTTTTGTATTCAAAGTTGTTTTTGTCTTGTTTTGGTGTTTGTTATAAAAATGGGAAATTAAATAATTTTAGACAACTATTGAGTTACTCGTATAGTTTGTTCTTTAATTCAAATATATTATGCGTATAGTTTATGGTTTGTACGGAACCCTTAAATATAGCTTTTTCTTTTTCTACTACGCTATCAAGATTATAAGCAAGGCGACGGGAATTCAAAATTTGGCTCTGGCAACACTGATCTCATGTTAAAGAAACTGGTTCTTCGAATTTCGTGTATCCGAAACTAGTTCTATGAATATTGTAGAACTTGTGAGATATCTACAAATTATTTTACCTACTATTGAGTAGCTATACCTACTACTACCTAAATGTCGTATTGACTTCAATTATGACACAAAGAAGAGGGTCAAGAGACTACTAATGAGACTCTAATTAATTATAAGATGGTAGGTACGTTATCTCAGTTAGATCTTATTTATTATTCCGACAAAGTAATTGTAGAAGTAAGTACTTAGTCAAGGCCAAGGTAAAAATCTAGAGTGGAATTACATTTTTGTTTTATTTATACGGGAATACTCACGTTTAATTAAATCGGATACTCCGACTATAGTTTCGATCACATCCGGTGACCTTTTTCAAAGAGTGAAAACAAAGCCCGACGCGCGTGCAGCTGCGTCCTGCTTATATCCTGTTACTTGTTCATACAATGTCCGTGGTTGATCTCTTTGGTGATTGGAACTTTTACTAACAATATCCACATTCCACATTGTGAACACAAGGTGACCTTTTTCAAAGAGTGAAAACAGAAAAAAATTGGAATAAAATGAAAAAAAAATGTGTCAAAACCACGTTAGTGGGATTACCTTTAAAAGCGAATAAGACAAAAACTTTTACAACGTTGTAAATGGAAAATCACTTTCAATACAAAAGAGTGCTAAACTACATCCAGAACCACCGGAGGACGGGCAGCAACCGTTTCTTCCCCGTGGTCTACCTAGGTGTTCCACGGGAATCTTTTTGTACCCGTGGAACACCAGGTGTACTACGGGTCATTAAATTATTTAATGACCCGTAGTACACCTGGTTAGGTTAGGGAGAGGCCTTCGTCCAGCAGTGGACGTCTTCTGGCTGATGATGTTTAAATTTTTTTATTCCAACCTCGCACCACATCTCTACCGGTCGCTCTATAAGAGCCTGTATAGACAATACTAGAGTGAGATTAGGGGTGCCATCGGCTTTGACTGGAGTTTAATAATCTGTCAACACGGACGTATGCGTTCCGATGGGGCTGTGCTCCCCTACGCGAAATTGGATTTTAATCACCATCTTCATTTGATGGTTCTCCAATACGTATTTCCTGCCTACGGAGTTATTTGACTCTGTTTAATTTTTGTTAAATAGTCAACAGGCTAGTTTGACTATATTTGACTACAACTCACCTGATGGCGGCGTTGCGGTCGCAGAAAGTACCTACACCTAGCCAGGAATGGGAACTGGCTCTCAAGTGAGGTGCTCGAATACAACGCCCGTTAGATGCTTGGCAATTGATTTTCGACACGAGGGTAGCTAGTACTAGTTTTATTGGTTTCGTACGCTAGGTCATGTCACCTGTCTCTCTGTCTTACCTTTAACGCCGTACTCGAACGACAACGATGGTAACGGTGGTTTAACGATTTACCTAAGTGTGGGTTTTTTTCGGTAACTATATATATAGAGACCATAAAAAAAACATTCTTTTACATGTTAAAAATAGACTTAAACCAAGTAAGTAGTATTGGTAAGTAATAAGTACCTGAGGATTTGAGGAGGTGGCGTATTTTAAATACCTATCATTCACTCATTCATTCATTCTTTCGTTTCGGAGCAAGCCTGTTATTTTTGTTTTTAAAATTGTGTATTCATATTGATATGAAAATCCGATTAATTGGTTGAACCCGCGACCTCACGTTTTTAAGACGAGCGGTATCTCAACTTACCACGGTTTTTTATACAAACTACGGCTTTTAATACCACTTGCTTTTTGGCGAAGAAAAACATCGTGTTGAACTGCATGAGTGTCCGGTCAATGGCGCATAGGAATGCACCAACTCGCAATTATAGGCCAACGATATGATAAATATGGGATATGGCCCAATCCCTTTCGAAGGTAGGCCTAAGTCCAGCAGTACTATTGAAAAGGCTGATTATGATTATTATTTATATTTTAAGAATTACAATTTTAAAATATATGATTGATGATAGTCAAATTATGAAATAAAATATAAATGACAATACGAATTCATCACTAACAATAAATTTCAAATTTCAAATTAGTGTATATACATTTAATACAATAGCAATTTCAATAAAAAAACGTCACCTAATACATAAATATCCCACACCAAATTATTTTTTTAAACACCCTATTTTAAGACATAAGAACAAACCAAAACCACAGCCGCATATATATTATGCCAAAAGTAATAAGCTTCTTACTTTTCGCATAATATGCGGCTGTGGTTTCAGTTTTGGTTAGTAGATATTACCTTAAACTTTCAGAAAATTACGGAGATGAAAGTAGAATCTATTGGAATATCAAAGGAATTTATTTAGGGCGTAAATACTTAATTATTTCCATTTCTACCTAGTGTTTCCTTTGTGTTTTAGGTAACTTACTTTGTACTTGAAAGTTGGTTTAATAGAAATTTCAATCATGGCTATATAGTATGTGATATAAGTAATCTTTTGTAAGAAATATTTGATATCCGCAATAGAGTTAATCTATCTACCTTTTATTCTATTTATTATATCCAGCTGTTGTAAAATTATCTGAATTTCTGTTTCTGTAAACCAAAACCTACCTGTAAATATTTTAATAAACCTACAATTAAATATTATCACAAAACAGTCTTTCCACCTACATTTTTATTATAAAGAAAACGATTATACCTAAATCTAATAAGCCTATGGTTTAAAAAGATCTGTCAATTTGTGGCATAAAATTATCTCGCATAAAACTCATGAGCGATTTTGTTTTATGACAACCTAGAAGGTAAAAACATACGAAGGTCGATGATTACTGATTTTTGACAAACGTTAGCAATGGCAAGCCTAAAACGTTTTTCATCCTTTATGCATAGGCATACCTGATAGTGTTGCATTTATCCCAGTAGGTAATACTCGAAATATATGATATTATTTTTGCTCCGTACAAATAAAATTATTAGCATCGCAAGCTACGTCAATTATGGCCATAAAAAATTGAGAGCAAACCTGTTTTGAAATCTATAAATACATTTCTTAGAAAATGGCATCTAGCATAACAATTCAATCACTAAAGTTATATTATTATTAACGGGATATGTACCGTGATTATGTTGTGAAATGAGCTAGATTAATCAGCGCAGTTGCATGCACCATGTTCACGAGTAGACTGAAGGACGCGGGTGGTCTCATTTCACAACATAATCACGGTAAATATCCTGTTAATTATAAAAGAACTTTAGTAAACAACCGTGATAGTTTAAAACAATGAATTCAATCACTTCTTTTGTTCCTTGTGAAAACGAAAATAAAATTCCACGTCCTTTGAGATATAATCTAAATGTCGAAGTAGCTGTAGCTATATACTTAGGATAACCTGATATAGGATGGCTACACTTAGCTCAACTCTCACTTTTCCACTGGAGCCAATCGACTGTAGGTAGGTATTATACTTAGTAAGAAAATATGAAGATAAGCATTTTTTTATTTTATTTATACGGAACTACTTGCGTTTATTCAGTGCAAAACAAGACGCGGGTCGGGCTCTGTTTTCACTCCTTGAAAAAGGTCACCGAATATGATCGATTAAACGTGAGTACCGAATAAATAAAACAAAAATATTTCAAACCACGTCCGTTTTCATAGTAAAATATGTAGGTACCTAGGTACTTATGATTTCAAGTTATAAAATTAAATATTATTATAGGAGCCAAGCAAGGCTTCTTTTACCTCAACTTGATAAAAAAAATGCTTTACTTTATAATATCAACAATAGAAATAAATCTCACTGACGTATACCTAATTTTATTATGCCAAATCCTTATAGGCGACGTTATATTTGGCGTACATTTGTCCTTTTATTTACGCAGCAACGGAACAATTCATTGGCATAATAAATATGATTATACCTAATATTTTCCACGGGTATACGAGATACTCGAGATTTCCCGGTTGGGTCAATAGTAAAAAGTTGTTTACAATGATAAGTACATTGACCTCCTGAGTTACGCATAACCGCATACCTAATTAGCACTGTAGATAAACTACTTTTTATCATCATCATCATCACAAATTTGTAATCACCACGTGGATAAAACAGCGGGGAGCAGCTACTAACTCTACCCTAACCATGGTGACAAAATGTTATAAAAGCATCAGAAGCGAAAAAGAGTAGGAAGAGGAAAACTCACTTGATAAAAACGTCTGCAGGTTGCCGGGTCCGCGAAGTTTCCATTGCCCTGTGTGCCTTCGGGACAAACAAATTCCTCCTTTTCCTTTTCTTGGGTACTTCCTGAAAACCGACAAATATTGGAATTTAGTATAGCATTTTTACACCTACTTACTCTATATGTGTATAATTTTATTATTAAGGAAATTTTAGCCTCGAATGTACTAGCAAAGATAATAATAATATAATACTATACTCGGTACTAGTACTAGTAGAGTACTAAATTATTTTTGGTACTAGTAAATAAAACAGCACTATAAGGCGACGTGCGTATGGAAAATTACCTAGCAAAGATAATAATAATATAATACTATACTCGGTACTAGTACTAGTATAGTACTAAATTATCTTTGGTACTAGTATAAAATCAGCACTATAAAACGACGTGCGAATGGAAAATGACCCAAGTATTTTCTGTGGGAAGGTATGTTGATGACTATGAAGTTTTCGTTTTTAAGCTCCTAACACTAGGTGTCGCTTTCTCGCTTGCGCATTTTTTTTTATATAACATCCTAATGTAACTTGAAATATTTTTATTTACAAATACATTATAGGTACATGTGTACAAATGTAACTTATTATACTTAACTTCATATTAGCTAGAATATTATTACTTATAAATATAATTTGTGTGTTATAACACACTAAACAATCAACACTTAACTCCATAGTCAGTAGGTTAGTTAGGCCATGTTAGGCATAGTTTGTTTTGACATACCTACATACAGTACACACAGTATCTTCTATATATATCACACACTATCCCGACAAACAGTCCTTGAATAGTTTTGAGAGTATGAGTCAAATATTTTTGAGGTTTTTTTTGTCTAGAAATACAACATTACATAATTTTGTATTTTTATACACTAGCAGAGGTAGGTATACTTACCTTCATTTTAAAACAAGCCTTACTTTTATCTTGTTTCTGTTTAATTTCTAGCGATTGTTTCTGGCCAATTGCTAGAAATTAAAAGTTGCCAGTCACAATTTTATAAAGTTGCCTATAAAAATTCAATCAAGACCTTGTAGGACCGACCTGACTAGTTACTACCTAGTTTTATCTATTAAAACCTGTTAGGCTAGTCGGCGATACAGGAATACTTAAAGAGCTTAGACATGTTTAGAAATTGCGTTGTAAGTAATTTAAGTAAATACGTACCAAGAAAAATCTTTATTTAGATATTGCACCTAACTATCACTATTAAACCTAATGATGTGTCTAGGTAATGAGTTTCCTGCGCAATAATTAAATTAGTCAATTCAAGTACCTAGGCTATCTAATTTATATCTCTAGTACTTATTTTAGCAAACCGAAGTACCGTAATCATTTTACATCAATAAATATTTCCTGTTCCTAATGTTTGTGGCCCACAACATGTGTTGTGTATCATCTTAGAAAACCTTAGAAGATTTAGCTGGTTGGGTACTTAATCACTGAAGAAAACCAATCTAGCTGCGAGCATCAATCTAGGCTGACTTCAGTTTTTTTTTCTAGTGGTGACGTAATGTCAAAACAAAAAGTTATTTTACCAATTATCTAAGTCATCTTAGGTCTTGGAGGATCTAGCTCTCTCTCTCTATAATCAAAGTCTTAGGTAGGTAGTATTTGGTTTTTGTGAAAGTTACTTCAGTAACCCCCTCCGTGACCTCCCGGGGGTCCCTCTCGGGAGTGTTTATATAATAGAGAGGCAAACAAGCATGCGGCTTGCCTGATGGTAAGCTCACCGCCGCCTATGGACACCTGCAACATTAGAAATGTTGAGTGTGGCCTCTTTTTTCAAAAAGAGGCTCTATAAGATTAAAAGAGAGAAAAATTAAGCATATACCGAATGGCAAGCTCGAATGACTTGTCTCCAATGGCGAAGGCCTCTCATATGGATTGCTATAGAAAAACCTACTAGGACCACCCATCCGAAGACTGCCGCTGAATGTCCGTTGAAAAGATTTGTTAAATAGTTTTTTTATCTACTTCCAACTCAACAACGTAAGCTGTTTGGACTTAAAAGATTTACTAAGATTTTACTACTTAGTGTAGATATTACTAGATAAAAGTTCGTAGATGTTAAATATGTAACTATACCCATAGATGTTATATAGGTACCTACATGTAACTATACTCATTCAATAATGTCGATTTTGAAGGTTTTTGTTGACAGAACTGAACTAACTAAAGTATTGCTGTCCTTAGCCGACATGTCTGATAAATAAGTGACCGCGATATTTTAATTAGTTTATATCTCAAATTGAATATAAGTAATCTATCAGCTATCTGGTTTCCATAATACAATCTTTGCTTAGTATGGGGCTAGATGGCGCTGTGTGTAAAATGTCCCCCAATATTTATTTATTTGTCAACTAAATATTTGTGTAACTAAAGCTTTCAAAATTGACCACATTGAGCATGCAAAAATATTAGGATCTAACTACACGGAAAAGGATAAATAACAAAGATGCTAAAATAACTTGAAAAAGCATAAAACAGTTTTTATTGCATTATACCTAATACCAGCTGCTCATCCATAAACCCAAAATGCCTACGTAACGAACTTTCACTATTAATAACAATTCTATAAATGGTTTTCGAAAGTATAGTTTAACTAGTAACTATTAACTAAGTGCTTATAGCAAGAATGTTCACTCCTCGAATCAATTAAAACTGCTGTTTCATTTCTAATTTTGCAGTTTCAATTAGGAATAGCATTCATATTATCTTTTCAAACGTGTCAAACTTAGATTAAATAGACCTATATTTATTCGAAGTTGTCAAACATGAAGAGTTTTGGAAAAATTAGTACTTATATTGAAGTTTGAAGTCGCAATCTGCGTCCAATGTCTGTTTTCCAAGTGGGTACGTACTAACTACCAGTGCCGTAAATAGCCTTTTATGCGGCCGGTGCGAGCTTCTATAATTACGCCCTTGAAAAGAAAGCGCCCGGTGCGAGCTGCGCCATTTAAAAGAAAAATATCAAAACTTGGTCCAGGGGCAGTACCATGAACGCTTATTGCGGGACCGAATAGGCTAAGCTGCAAACGCTGCGCGACCGCGAACCGTATTGCGGGGCGATAAAACTCACAGTCGCGCAGCGTGCTGATCCTATTCGGTCCCGCAATAAGTGGTTCACGGCACGGCCCATGGTCTGGTCATTTTTACGCCCCTCCAGGACCAGCGCCCAGACACCGCTGGCACCGCCCTATTTACAGCACTGCCTACTACACGAACAATTAGCTTCTTCTTTATGAAGCGATGCTTTATGAAGGTTAGCAGTCGGCCAATGAAGCAAGAAGATAGAGTTCGTCGTCACCCGTGATTGTTCTTAGATGTGACGCAACCATGGTTTTCTTCTAGGTCCGGTAATCGTTTTCCTAGCTTTTCCTATTCTATACCGGTAATTTCCTATCTTACTTTCTATTTAGTAACAACACTACCTATCACACTAATATTATAGATGCGAAAGCATGTCGGTGTGTGTGTGTGTTTGTTACTCCTTCACGCTGATACGGGTTAACGGATTTGGATTAAAATCGGTATCGAGGTACTTAGCTTATACCTTGGAATACATATAATAGGCTAGTTTTATTCCAGGATTCGCGGGTGAAACCGCGGGAAGCAGCTAGTAATTTATATCTCTCAATCCAAACATCGTCACTGTGGTTTTTAGAGGATAACATTTTTTTTTAGTAATTAGTAGCTGGAAAATAGAAAATGACAGACATGTTTGTCTACAGTAGACGTCGACAAAAAAAGATTGCTCTAGACTCTAGAGTTATCTTTAGAGTCTAGAGGAAGAAAATAGGGGAATATATTTGTATGGAGAATCTCAGACCGTGGGATCATAATAACTTCAATTCAAAACTCGTAATCTCTGCGTTAAACTTCGTCAGCACATTACTAAGATATCTAAACGCCAGACAATAAAAACTTGCCCCAAACCACCCATTGTTTGTCAAAAGTCAGAATGTGACGAGATTTAATTACATAGAAAAGCCAATCTACGTAGATAAGACCCTCAACGACGTGTTTTTGCGACCTTAACGACGTGAGAACAGCGCGACGCAGTAATATTCTATAATACTTTAAGTCCCTTCATATACAAGCTTGTTTTTCAGACTTGTTTGACAGTTGCTAATTACTTTTGTTGGCGAGTGTAGCTTTCGGTCCCCGGAGCGTTGCCCGCACGATTTGCCCTTCCAAGGTTTGAATTTGCAAAACACGTTTTAGTGAACCTGAGCGTACAAACGGGAAAACGCTCCTAAAAGTTCAAGTTCTCTTATTTACGCTTTTGCCACATTAGGCATGCAAGCTTTCTGAATTAATTTTGCTTTCCGTAGATTGCACAACGAGTTGGAGTTGACATTTGCTCTTATGCCTGCTCTTTCATAGAATTTGTTTGCTACATGCGAACATGCGTCAGTGCTCGTATAGGGTGCTTTTCAAGTTTGGCGCACATAGAATTTATACCGGATTACGGTACCTACTCATTAACTAAGCCGCAACAAAATGCTTCCAGTACCTACCTAGGTATATTATTTTTATTTTATTTTTGAATGTGTTGGTACACCTTGATACTCTACAGCAAGCTCTACAACTAGAGCTTGCTAGTAGCTTGCTGTAGAGTATCAAGGTATGTCAAGAGTATTTTCATATATTCATATTGTGGTGTTGTTCCATCATTAGAGTAGAGTACAACTGTTAGACAAAGTCCTCCCCTCAACTTTTGTAGTTTTAGCGGTCATAAGGTAACCCCTGACAGTCCAGTCGTAGAGTTTATTGGTAGGTAGGCGATCACTTATCCCAGGCGTTAAGCTCGTCGTCTAACCAAATGCATTAAAAATTCTTCAATTTAATTTCTAATCAATTGGTATATCGCACATCATTATCTTATTATCCTCGTTTTTTTCTTAGCTGTGCCCATGGTGTCACCAGCGATTTTACAGATACTGTAGGTACTTGTATTACAAACCAGTATAAAGGTCCAGGATAAACGCTACTTCCCAACCCTAATTTTAACCTCACGAAAATGAGTTCGAACCAACACACTGACACACTAGTGACACAATAACCACTCTTGAAAAGCGCCTCAATCAATCCTCTGCGAAGGCTATATGGTCATTCTAAAAGTTAAATTGTTAGACCTGTAGCCTAGCCTATACCTATGCATTGGAATTCCGGTTTTCTGAAGCAATGACGTGCACACACACTCGTAGACTAATCTACATAATTACGAAACTGGAGATGATTTGAAAGACAAATAGACCTAGAGTTAACATTTCAACACGCGATCATGTAAGGTAGAGAAGGCGCTCTACCTGCTTAGGTCACTAGTGCTTGCCAAGCTACAAAATTACAAAAGACATATTTTGGTAATATTTTGTTTATGTAATCATGTAACGACATGCCATACGCAGAAAACAAAAATTAGGGAATATTTTTGTTTGAGTCTCTAGATATATGCGCAACGTTGACGTCCTTCTCCTCTTTCATTGCATGATTTGCGATGTTGGTGGCCGAACGTAGGTAGTAAGACTTAGAATTCTCAGTAAAGTAGGTAGGTACTATGTAGGTACTGATTCAAATTGCAAATCAATTGCAATAGGCTAGATGACTGTTTTTTTTTTTTTATTGTCCTATTAAAATGTGGCTCATAAATATAGCTGATTAATGAAAAGAAAATGAAAATCTGATCAAAAATAAGCAACTTATAAGCATTTTAATATCATGCTAGACAGAGAGGCGAAACAGCAAATCGTGACGTCACTTCTCAGTACGCCATATAAATTATATGTATTCCGACAAGTAAGGCGTGACGTCATTTTTGGTTTTGTGGGAAAGGGACAGAGTTGACTCTAACAAAAACTTTAAACGCTCATATATCAGAACATTATTAACCGATTTAAATTATTTTTTCAATAAACATACTATATTTACTAAAACTCTTCATCAAAGCTATTGGTTTTAACGATATAAACATCAGTCATCTACCCTATTGTTTTGTTAATTGCAGGAACTCACACCTCTTAAAATATCTACTAGTAAGGAGAATGGAACTTGTTACGGCTTCCGTACTCGATTCGTGCTATGTAGGCCTGAAATATAAGTAAGTACCTAGTAAATAAGTACTTACCTAAGGTAGGTAGGTAGAGTATGTGCCTGTATAAGTGCGAACGTATAATGTCAATATCCTCGATTGTACAAGCGGTCGCAGGCCCCAATGTCAAGTGAAAGAAAAGACGTGCCAGAAATACAATTAGATGCAATGTTGCATTTATACTTTCTATAAAACTTGATGAAATCAAAGATATTGGGACAGAACCAGCTTGTAATAAAAGTGGAAGGGAAGGAATTTGTTTGACCCTTTAAATCTTAATTTCGTACCTAAAAACCTGTTTCAAGATTTAGTAGATATTTACAATTTGCAACCAGCTTAATAACTTTAGGGACATCATCTACAAAAGCAATTAACAACTATGTAAAATCTTTATATATGTAGTTCCTAGCCCTAACATAACCATTAGGTATATATGTGGGTATGTGAAATGTGACTTACCGCAAAAACTAAACTATTCTAAAAACAATTAAAGCTATTACAACTTCAAAACACGGATGCAAATCGCTTTCACCGTATCATTTCGCCGTAACAGTTACGTTAACGAGTTAACGAATTGATCCGCCGTTGCATAATATTACATAGCGCAATTTTGTGCGTAAATAGCTAGTAAATAGAGCAATTAATAATTCGTAAAGTAAAAAATAACTGACCGTGTATAAAAATAGCACAAATGAGGAATATCCGCAAAAAACCGGCCATGGTTGCCGATCGTTGGGTCACTGAGTTCACTGATGGGAGCGCATAGAACCACATGTTCCTTTCACCGTCGCGTGCGCACTGGACGACCAAGTCGTGGCGGAGTCTCGGCCAGCTGACCTCGCGGTGGCTTTCTCCGCAGACCCCTGCCACGACAAATGAAGGTTGGCTTGGTCTGCGTGCCTAATGACAAGCAGAAAAAGTCTAGCCGTCCGCGTCCGTCTAAAATGTTTTGACCTAGGTATATAAGTAGGAAAGCTAGACTTTGTACACGAAAATCGACCCAACTCTGGCAGGAAATTAGTTTGTCAACATCTTCGTACTCTTCACCAATCTAACATTATAGATTTTTTAAAATCAGCGGTTCCATACAACGTTAATCCTCAATGTATGGAACAGCAGTTTTTTTCAGCAGGGTTTATTAGTGAAAAACTTGTTCGCTAGCTGAAACGAGGCATTATCCTCATCATTGAGCATAATGCCTCCTTTCAGCTTGGTTCTAACATTCCCCGTAATCCTGTAGTTACTTGTACATAAGTATATACCCCAAGCTCTGGAATTTGATACTTTATTATATTACTAGAGTTCTTATAGTGGTTTAGGTACTTATTGGTTATTAAATACACGATTTGAATTATTTCACATGATATAAAAAAATACTCAAAGATACTTTTTAAAGGTTTTTATTTCATAATTATTACCTATTTAGACCTACCTAATTGTTCAAGTTTTAATTTTTGTAACATTAAGATCATCAATAAAACAAAATGCCTGAACATTCCTATTTTATTTTATTCAGGTAGGTTCTCGGAGGAAGGATTTCCATGGGATTTCCCTCTGGGTAGGTTTATACCCCAAAACACAGCGCGCAGTGTAATAGGTCCTACCTCATGAGTCAACTGTCAAAACTAGCGTTCGCACCACCGCGCATGACAGGCGCATGCTAAGCGGCCGTGCTTCAGCCATCAAAAAAGAGTAAGTACATAACAAGGAGGTTTGATACGCTTACGCTTGCACAGAACAAGTATTTTACATCCTCTTTGGTACAGAATATCGCCTACTTTTGGAGGATTTAGCTCCTCTCTCTCATCGCCTATGACCTTGGAGGATTTAGCTCATGTCGCTCTCCTCTCCTATGACACGGAAACAAGTCAGGTATTATCTTCAAACCTTTTTTTGTTTTATTTATACGGGAATACTCACGTTTAATTAAATCGGATACTCCGACTATAGTTTCGATCACATCCGGTGACCTTTTTCAAAGAGTGAAAACAGAGCCCGACGCGCGTGCAGCTGCATCCTGCTTAGCACTGCGGGCCGCTGCGCGTCGCGCGCGTGATGACAGCGGTAGCTCTGCGGGCGAGGGGGTGGGGGCGGGTAGAGTGTCGTGCTGCGCCGGCGCTCTCTCTGGAGCTCTTCATCACTGGAATCTTCTCGTGCGGTGGCGGGAATATTCCAGCACGCGGAGCTCACCACGTCGCCTTCAGATACGCGTCCACCCTCGCGGGCCCCATGAAGACAGGGTCTCCAAGTCGGTGGCAGATTCCATCCCCCGTCTCTATTGAAGTTAGGGCGCTTGCTAATCTCTATGGCCTCCCTAACTTTACGAGGCACATAAAACTTTTCGCGTGTAAATAAAACAAAAATGTGTGAAAACCACGTCAGTTTTCATAATAAAATCTTCAAACCTCCTTGGGTATAATGGTATTATTGGGCACATGAAAATTTACACTAGAAGTAGGTATAAAAACGAGGGGGCAAGCTAGCCTACCCCACATTATGTCCTGAGTTCAAAATTGCGCTATGTTCGTTAGAATGTGTATAATAAAATTACCTCCATAAGTTGTATGTTCTAGTTTCTATAACAACAACCGTCAGCCATGTCAGAGGCCTTCGGGCGGCACATTAACTCTGACACTAGGGCTGACTCAGCCTATACGAAACTTACTTACTTACCTCCATAAGTAAGTATTTTATTGCTGGGAACTAAACCCATCTGGTTTGTGATTCTGCGGAAGGACTCGGGCCAGCCCGCATAGACGCCGACGCACCATGGAATTGTATCGTCTGTGGAAGCGCAGCCGGTAAGTCCATAGCGGTGCCCAGGATCCGATCCGCCGCGACTTGGTCACTTCAAAGGTGCGGTGCGAGCTCGTTTTCTAGTAGAGATCTACACAAAACATTATTTCTTACAATATAAACATTTGTTTAGTAAAGGATGAATGTTTAGACAGGAAGATAATGTATGTGACCAACTAAGTATAGCTATCGCTCGGATATATAGCTCTCTTCAAGTTTGAAATTTGTATTTACGCCGAGCGGTTCTGTTCTAAACATTATCTTATTTATCTTTATCTTCTTCTCCATCCCCTTCTAAGGTAAGTGACTAGTCGAAGGAAGTAGGTAGTACCTAAGTGAAACCGTTACAATAACTATTAGCCTATATAGGTTTTGAGTTTGTAATCCAAACTAGCATTCAAGTGAAGGTCTGCCACTCCGGTGCTGTGCTAGACAGCGACGGTGATAATGGAATGGACGGGCCCAGCGCTTGCAAATCGATTAAAATTAACAATACAACACAATCAAGCATACCTAGCTAAAATTATGCATATTACATTTGCCGGAAAGTATATAGATACCTATAGCGAATCTAATTACTGCATGACAAAAAGAGAACACATATACATGTATTAGAAGTTTGTATTGTCGTATCGTACGGCTCGCATGTCACAAAGGCAGAGTATGACTGAAGCGAGTGGAGAGCCGGCGCTCAACATATAGTCTTCAAAATCCGTGCGCTTATTTCCCGTTCATTCATCTTATCATTGTCGCTGGTGCTAGGTAAATTTTCAACTTGAGGGTAACTCTATAAAATTATAGTCTATTTGGCATGCGAAAGTAAGTATAGGTATCTAGAAAGTACCTAGGTACCTATACTATATTATACAGGATTACACAATGGTTGAACAGTATAGTATTATATTATCATTGGTATAAATAAGCCGAAAGGAGGTCATAATATCGTCGCAGACGAGTTAGATTAGGTAGGTAAGTATATTATTTATGATCTGCTGCAAAGGCGAGCCATCACATACACATCACATTAACAGCCGGAAGAAGTCCACTGCTGGACGAAGGCCTCTCTTTTAAAGGGAGGTGTTGCCATAATCCCTACGCTTGGCAGGCGGCTTGGGGATCGCAGAATGGTTAGCCTATATAGCGAGCCATAAAGACATTTAATAAGTCCCACGAGCAGGTAGCGGCATAATTATTTATATTAGGTATTATTTGGCAGATCCCATAATTATTATTCCATAGGTATGTACTTAGAATTATTACAAGTTATAAAATTTTAACAATTTATTAATCTTTTATCTATTTATAAGCTTTTAGTGGAATACTTCCCTAACACGCCTTATAAGTGCTTAGGACATAATGTTACATGACGCCGCCGCCGCCGCCGCGCCGTGGCCTAGGGGCAAAACCCCCACACATCGATAGAGCATATCTTTGCGAGAGCTAGATTCTCCAAGTCTCTTTGCCATGACTAAATATTCTATAATAGTAGTGATCCTGTAACCGTTTCCGTTTACGAGATATTGGCGAATGAAAATGCACTTATTAATCCATAATTTAACTCGGAGCGGAAGATAACCACAAAAATGCGATTCCAAAAAACTATCTAGTAATAACCCTGTATATAACGTAAAAAAAAATGCCACTAGGTAAGTACGGGGGTATACCTATACGGATGGAATAATTGTGGACTATGCACAGCACACCCGCATATCCATATTCCACTATTATTAACTAGGATAAGATAAAGTCTATGAACGAAGAAACAACTGCCATAAAAACAATATTTTATGTGTGATATTCTATTTTAACAATTTAAATACTATGTAGAATGTAGGTATTTTCATAAAGCTCTCGAACAAATAAGTGCATTTTCATTATCTCGGAAACGGAAACTAATAAGTACAGGGTTACTACTTGATTATTGTGGTATCGCATTTTTATGCTCTATCGATTTGTAAAGGTATCATCTTCCGCTGCGAGTATATAAAATCACTATATTGTCCTGTTAGGTCTTCTCAAAGTAGATGGCTGAAAGAAACATAAAAATAACATCTGACTTAAGTATATTTTTGTGATTTTTGAACACACTTTTTTCTATGACGACGTGTCAAGTTTTGCACTAAATGTCAAATTTGACACTTCCTAGTTTGCGGATGAATCTGAAAATACTGGAGTTTACTCAATTATTTTATTATATTTTACTTTATTTTAGGCTAATTGCCTCTTTAATGTAAGAAAATACTGTAATAACACATAATGGCTACGTTACGGGAACGTCAGCTTAGTAAGTACTCAAAAAAGCAATGTTTTGTGTGCCTGTTTTCCGAGTGATTGAAATCTCTTATTTATTATGTTTTCTTTTTTACAGATGCTCTAAAGCAGATGTTAAACTTAAATCAACCTCTCACTAAGAACGTGGCCACAGAACCGACATGGAAAGTGCTAATATACGACCGAGTTGGTCAAGACATAATATCGCCTTTGGTCTCAGTGAAAGAACTTCGAGAGCTAGGAGTGACACTACATGTGTGAGTAATTATTCCACTTATTATACTTTACTAGTTGCACGTCATGGTTTTGTCGACGATCTCTTATTTCTGATTATATATTCCCCTCAAAATTAGCCCGGTTATAGAGTTTAGTATTAGTATTTTCCGGAGTGCATATCTTAAGTATAGCCATCCTCATCATGCACATTGTTTATCTTGTAATAATTTTAGACATGTAGTCCTAAAATGTGATGAAACAGATATAGCACACCAAGTAGGAAAGGACAAAATTAATTTTGGTTATTACTGATAAATATTGTGTTTGCATCATATTCCAGTCAACTGCACTCAGACCGTGACCCAATACCCGAAGTACCTGCAGTATACTTCTGTGCCCCGTCAGAGGAGAACCTAGGCCGCATATGCCAAGACCTTGACAATGGCATCTATGACCAGTACCATCTAAACTTCATTTCCCCCATCACAAGGCAGAAACTGGAAGATTTAGCTGCGTCAGCTATACACTCCAATTCAGCTGTGAATATACATAAAGTGTTTGATCAGTATTTGAATTTTATATGTCTGGAAGATGACCTTTTTATAATGAAGCATCAGAAGTCAGATGACTTATCATACTATGGTAAGTTTTAACTAGATAACTGTTAACACCAAAAACAATAACAGTTCTGATATATAGGATTAGTGAGGTTCAGTGTCATAAATAGTCTTTCAAGTGCCCGGTGCAAGCTTATATATTTTATATAACTGAGCCCATGCATGGCCCAAAACTTGAACCTGGTCTGGTAATTTCTGAGCCCTGTGCCTAGGCACCGCTGGCACCGCCTTATTATTATTTTTGTAGTGGTAGGACTCTACTACAGAGTCCGCCTGGGGAAGTACCACACTTTTGCCAGTTATTGAACTGCCAAACAGTAGTGTGCAAGCATTACTGTGTTCTGGTTTGAAGGGCAATGTTACTAGAGAAATGACTGGGTATGAAGATATTTAACATCTAATATCTCAGGGTGACGAGCACAGGGCAGTGTGGCTCAGGATTGTATTCTCAAGTTCACAATTCTGGCACTTACCACCAGGAAAATGTCTTGCTCGTCTCGTCATTTGATTGCAATAAAAAATAAAAATAAAATTGTTTATGTTGAGGCCATTGGCAGAACAATTTGTACCATTTCTTTCTGATCAAATGTTTGTAAACAAGGTTGTAAATATCCTGTACTACAATACCACTAGGATGAATAGCATTCAAGAAGAGTGGTATACTTGACAGTGAGTGATGACAGAAATTGAACAGATACCATGCTGTCTAAAAAAAACACTTGGTTACTTTTCTTATAACATTAGAGGATTTACTGCTAGATGGTATCTTAATTTGACTGGATATCATATTTTTCAACCGTCTTCAAAAAAGAAGGTTCTCAATTCGACTGTGTATTTTTTTTTTCTCCCTTAATAGGGAGGGGTTGCCATAATCCCCACAGTTGGCAGGCCGCTTGGTGATCGCAGAATGCTCACCACCGTTAACTGAGAGAGCGCTACTGCCCGTCCTGCGGTGGTTCTGGATGCAGTTTTAGGACATACCCAGGTCCTGGTAGTGGCTGTGATGCCAACTACCAGGCGTATGTCTTGCTTGTTTTGTCAGTAACTTCACTGTCGCGGCTTGAAATTCCTGCTTCATCAAGGCTACCAATATAACAGTCACGATTATTTCTCCGACTACCGACAAAAACTACCCTCCACTAACTGTTTATTTTATATAACTTTATACGTCAATTTTGACTAAGAATTCATTACTTGCTTTTTACTTCATCGTCTCTCAAAAATACTGTCTTAACAAATTCCCAAAATAGCTTGGAATATACAATATAGCTTTCACCCAAATCTCGGGTTTCATTTTTACCACAAGTATACAGTAAAAGGAACTCGCAGTGTCTCGGCGAAGACTTTCACTCATAAATAAAATTACTGTAGGATTCTTCTACTTAGTTATAAAACTATACATTACCTCTTCCAGCTATAAATAAAGGGGACACAAAAGATACAGAAATGGAAATGATCATGGACAATATTGTAGAGAGCTTATTTTCTGTGTTTGTGACTTTAGGTAAGAGCGTTTCGATCCACTTATTAATTGCCTTTTATACTCTCAACAACGAAAAACCGTATTTACATCAACACTTCAATAGGGAATATGCATGTGTTTCAATTATTAAAAATAATAGGATAAATTGATATTTTTGTATGAAGTGATTCCACACTTATGGTATTCCTATGTTTTTAAAGTTAGCGGTTGGGACGGAAACCCGTGGAGACTGCTCGTATGCAGGTTCGAGTCCTGCCGGAGGTCATAATTGATAGTTTGACTGAATCTGATGCTTACATCGAAAAAATTATTAAAATCGGCTCGTACAGTTCTGAAATATAAGTGTTCAAAGTATTTGCAAGGGATTCAACGGTCCCTTTCCAGCAAAACACGTGCTAGTATAGAATTTGTTTGGAATCGTGGACTTTGACGTCATAAACCTAGTATAGTGCCCTCCTTGTCTAACATGAAACTAAAATCTTTATAACTTCGTAATTTGTGCACATATTAAAATTTTACTTTGGATGATTTGTTTTATTGCCAGTCAGATTTTTTAATAAGTCAGAGTCAATAAAAAAAACACATGCATATTCCCTATTATGTTGATTTAACATCGGGTGAGACAAAGTTCAGATGCAAGCCTATTAATAAAAAGTAAAAATTTCTGTATAGTATTTTGTATACATCATTTGTATGAATGTGCTAAGGAACATTATTTATATTTATACAGCTCTTTGTTCTTTAACACCTACTATGTATTTTTAGTAAAATTTGAATTTGCTGCCTACTCACTTGTTGATAAGCAACTAATAATAAATAAATAACTAGTAGTGTTAGTCAGCCAGGGGAAGTACCGCACCTTTGCCTGTAGTTCAGCCGCAAAGCAGTATTAAAAAAAAAAAATTTTTTTTTTGTTTATCAATGTCACATAGTTTGGCCATTGAAGTCACGCCTCTTAGTAAGTTTTGTGATTTATGTATTACTTTACATTTCCAGGCAATGTTCCTATAATAAGAACAACCAAAGGTAATGCAGCTGAAATGGTTGCAAAAAAGCTTGATAAAAAGCTTCGAGAAAACCTGTGGGATGCGAGAAACAACCTTTTCCATGGCAACACAGGTCAAGCAGGCTCATTCAGCTTTACAAGGCCTATGCTTATACTGTTAGACAGAAATATAGACATGGCAACTCCACTACACCACACATGGACATACCAGGCTTTGGCTCATGATGTACTGGACTTGTCTTTAAACAGGTTTGGATCTTCTTATGCAATAGTGTGCCTTAAGGTGTAACCTTACACAGCCATTAACTGATGTGAACTAGCAATATACTACTACTAGTACTAGCAGGGGGGTGTCACTCCGCAGTTTAGGTATGTTCGACCGGCGCTCCGTCCGGGTGGACAATGCAAGGCAGAAGTCAGTCGCCACCCGCACGCTAGCCTCGTCGCACGTAACTAAGCATACGTGATAGAAAGATAGCGGTATATCTAGGTGAATATAGCGAGCGGTATCCAGCGCTGTGCGAGTTGAATTGCTACTTTATTGCCTAGTAGATAGAGTCTCAATTCCTTTGGGGACTTAACTTTCTTTACGGAGTACTATTATTTATTATGTGGTACTAGGCTTAAAATAAGTCATTGTACTTATCATTAGGAACAACTTTACTATGAGACCAGCAGCCTTATCATGGATGTTCCTGGTTATGTTAGCGACCGTGAGCGAGAGGGCGTATGGCGCGGGTACGTTGGTACGAGCAGGATGGCATGCTATCACAGTCCGAATCATGAACATCCATGATAAGGGTGCACGCCTGAAATCTCGAAAATTATTGTATAAGCTGCATAAAGCATAATCAGCCTATTTAAATAGTCCAGTGCTGGACTAAGGCCTAGGCCTACCTCTCGAAGGGTGATCGTGTCATATCTACAACGCTGGCCCAATCGCGGATTGATGGACTACATACACCATTGAATTTCTTCTCTGGACGTATACATGTTTCCTCACAATATTTTCCTTCACGGAAATTATGAAAATCTATTTAATTATTTATACAATATGTAACAAAAGCTTCAACAATTCTGAAGGGTACGTATGTACTTATCATTATGAACAACTTTTACTATGAGGCCAACCCTGAAACCCCGACAAAAAAGCTGTTCGATACAAAAAGTTTCATTGACCTTAGACAAAATTTATGGAACGTAGAGAAGCGAAAACTTTATGGATAAGGAATCTCAAAAACTACTAAAGCTACGAGTCTGAAATTTTGCATGTGGCTTGTACCTACATAAACTCTAAAGAGCTCATTGCTATGGGGTTGGGATATGGGCTGATGATGATTACCAATATTTCAAAGACAAGTACATTTGTATTACAACTAATGTGTGTATGCCCCTTGATATTTATGTTGGTTCAAAATAGTTCGAGTATCTACCTATATAACCAGCGGCCGCGGAGGGGGCCAAATGCCTCCCACTAAAATTAAAAAGGAGGGCTGCGCCCCCTCCAATTTTTATCTATTTTTATCTCGTAAAGAAGGATCCTCTGGGATTCCCCCCCCCCCCCCCCCCCCGCTATGGTTTACTTCAGCAGTCCCTGTTTAATGTATATAACCATACAATATAACTAAAGATAATATGGTAATGCAAACTATATGGAAAAATTGAAGTAATACTTACTAAGTAAATAATATATTCTTTCGTCAATATTTTTCAGAGCAGTTGTACCTGAAAGCACGGGAGTGCCAATGCAAGACCAGAATGTCAAAACTCGAATATGTGACCTGGACTCCAAGGATCCACTGTGGACAGAGCATAAAGGAAGTCCATTCCCCACCGTAGCTGAAGCGATACAGGAAGATTTAGATAAATACAGGTAAAATATTTGTTTTTTTCATTCATTCATTCATTCATTTTATTCATATATTTATTATTTGATGACTGACTGAATCGTCCATTGCTTAACATCGATGATCTTTCTGAACCACCTAGTCAATGAGGTTCCACAGGCAAAACTTGTCGCAGATGGCGCCAGCGGTGGATGTCGCAAATACAAGTTTTCTTGTTAATCTGCTCTTGATGAAGCCGTTGTCGATAATCTAGTCCATGGAAAAATACTGGATACTGTGCTTTGTGTTAAGAATCTAGCACCTTTTGACAGCCTGAAAATAGATTTCTAGGTTACATAGTGGTTTACATTTCATGTTGGACTGAGCTTTAATTAGCAAGGCAAAGGATTGCTGTACAAATCATTATATGCAGATTCTCCCTGGTAATCGGAATCTTTAAAATGTTCTCTGCAAGTTCTCTGCA
Organism: Erannis defoliaria; assembly: GCA_905404285.2. Lineage (NCBI taxonomy): Eukaryota > Metazoa > Arthropoda > Insecta > Lepidoptera > Geometridae > Erannis > Erannis defoliaria. The sequence continues at coordinate 8,915,508 of FR990073.1, read as the reverse complement.
AAAACAAAACTGCTGTTGACTATGGCCGCATCGACGATGCGCCACCGATACCGGCACCGACAGATAACGGAAAAAAACTGAAGTTTTGGATTCTCGTGGTGTACCCACGAGCGCTCAAAGCACTCTTTTTTTATTTTTTATTGATTTATAGGCTTGCGTTTGACTACCATCTAGTCTGATGATAAATGAAGATGCAGTCTACGATGGAGCACGCTTGCCTAGAAGAAACCGATTCACTCGCGACTTGCAAGACACCCAGATTATAATTTTCGGGAAACACCCACTCGGGCAGCGCTTTCCACTGTTTACACTCAATATAAGAGCGCCATTCATCATCATCATCAGCCCGGAGACGTACACTGCTGAACGAAGGCCTCCCCCTTAGACCGCCACACTGTACGACAACCTGCCATTTGCATCCACCGGTTGCCCGCGACTTTTACAATGTCGTCGGTCCACCTATATATAGTGGGAGGCCGCGCCTACGCTGCGTCTTCCGGTTCGCGATCGCCACTCAAGAACCTTTCTTCCCCATCGGTTGTCAGTTCTCCGAGCGATGTGCCATTGCCCATTGCCACTTCAACTTGCTAACCTTGCGAGCTATGTCGGTAACTTTAGTTCTTTGGCGAATATCCTCGTTCCGGATTCTATCGCGCAAAGTAACTCCGAGCATAGCTCTCTCCATTGCCCGTTGCGTGACTCTAAGTTTCTCCAAAAGGCCAGCAGTTAAAGACCACGTTGCAGAGCTCCATCAACTTGATATTATTATTATTTGTCACGCAGGAGCTCAGAAGCAGAAGTGAAGAAGCTTAAAAGCTCGATGGGTCTGGATGCGGAGAGCGACCTGGCCTTAAGTATGGTTAGTGACAATACGCAGCGACTCACAAATGCCGTCAACTCCTTGCCACAGCTTATGGAGAAGAAGCGCCTAATAGATATGCACACTACTATTGCTACAGGTATGGTTTATTGAGTCTAATATCCGGATAAGTATAAACCTAAGAAAAAAATTATAGGCATAATGACTTAATTTTTTTTATTACCTCATAAAAAGCTGATCATCAATAGAGCCTATCAACGAAGACAAAATTTAAAATAACTCAAATACAAATAAGTTCTAAGTATTTTAATTTCAAGCTAGACAGAGAGCGCGCTATACTGAGCTATGACGTCAAGCCTCAGGCGCGGCATACAAATGCTATACTAACACGTGCTTTGCGAGAAAGGGATAGAGCATCCCCTTTCTATCCCCACCTAAAACTTATAACGCTCATATCTCAGAGATTTATCAGCCAATACAAGTTATTTTTTCAGTATGTGTAATGTATTTATTTATATTCATCACTAAGCCTGCTATTTGTCATAAATTAAACATTAGGCCACACGCCTATTGTATATTAAGGTGCATTGTAATAAAGTAGAGGGCGCCACTGTTAGAGTTGTAGGGTAATTTTGTCTTATATTTTGTTTGTAGTGGTGGGAGGTAGGTCTCTATTGCAGAGACCGCCTAGGGAAAGGACCACACTTTTGTCAATTATTCAACCGCCAATCATCAGTGTCCAAGCATTACTGTGTTTCGATTTTAACGGATATTTAACCAGAAAAATTACTGGGCATGAAGAGATTTGACATGTAATATCTCGGAGTGACGAGCGCAGTGCAGTGCGGCGCAGGATTTTGTTTGCAAGTTCACAATTCTGGCAACGCTACTTTTATGGGCAAGCGTGATGCATACCACCAGACCAACGTCTCGCTAGTCTCGTCACTACATTGCATAAAATATGACTCTTATTTATATTATTAATATTTTTGCGTAGGTACGTAAAAAGTTAGCTATAACATAATTTATTATTCATAAACCCTTTTTACCTGGGTATGTCCTTAAACTGCAACCAGAGCCACCGGAGGACGGGCAGCAGCGTCCTCTTGGTTAACGGTGGTGACCATTCTGCGATCCCCAAGCCGCATGCCAAGCGTGGGATTATGGCAACACCCCTCTATAAAGGGGGCATCGTCCAGCAGTGGACGTTTTATGACTGACGACGAAACCCTTTTTAACATTTCAGCAATCCTCAACGCAATCAAATCAAGAAGGTTAGACTCCTTCTTCGAGATCGAGGAGAAGGTCATGAGCAAAAGCAGCCTTGTAGAGAGCAAAGCCGTAATGGACTTGATAAGCGACCCCAGCGCCGGCACGGAGGAAGACAAAATGAGGCTGTTTATAATTTATTACCTCTGTACTGACATGTCAGAGGATGAATATAAGAAATTTGAAGCAGCACTCGTGGCAGCCAACTGTGATGTCAAATCGATGGCGTATATGAAGAGGTGGAAGTGAGTATACCATAATGGTAGTTTTAGCACAACCAATCAATTCGTTTTCGCCATTGAGCTAATATCTCTCAAACTACGGCGCACGCTATGTAGTACGCCGACTTTTTGAACGATTTGAACTACGATAAAGACACAAGCATACATTGAACACTATACAAGCGACATAAAGTCTAAATTCGAACAATTGTTAACTATATAATTCACATATAGGTTTGTACAACAGCACTCGGACGTTTTTTGGCCGTGATCACTTAGAGATTGTGATTCTTTGGATATTAGCTCAATGGTTATCGCACACTTTTTACTGCATTTCGAATTATAACGCATTCGAACGATTTGAAAACTGAGCCTTAAGATGAATGAATGTAATCGGACAGTCAGTACCGAACGAGAGTGAACGATTCCTGTGTTAAGAGCGAGATTGATAGTGTTTGCTCGTTCGTTCCGTTGACCTGTATCCGCCGGGATGTTCTTTTCTCAAAGATTGTTTCGGTGGAATTAATTGTCGCAAACTTTAACGGAACCTAGTGTACAGAATAAGGGTTTTTTTTTTAATACATTCAAGTGACGAGACGAACAAGGCTTTCGCCTGGTGGTAAGCGTCACGTCTGCCACTAACAGTAGCAGTGCCAGAATCGTGAACTTGCAAACACAATCCTGCGCCGCACTGCACTGCGCTCGTCACCCTGAGATATTAGATGTTAAATCTCATCATACCCAGTAATTTATCTGGTAACATTGCCGTTCAAACCGGAACACAGGTTGCCGGCTTGCACACTATTGCTTGGCGGTTGAATAACTAACAAAAGATTTGGGAAGAATCGACTGTTTCAAAGTCCCGCGACACGAAACCGTCTTCCGTTTGTTGAACATAAGGTCAAATTCTAACATCTACAACGTTAAAGAGAACGTCGCAATCGCAAGTTCGCAAAACAACCGCGCACCAATTTGTTTCGCCAAATACACCTCGTTCAGTGAAATTGGCGACTGACTGATAGACGCCCTCCTAGAAAGTGCCCTCCTAGCACTTTCGGTACCTCATCGAGTACCAGCATGACGTCATTGTAAGCAGACAGACAATTGCTGCGTTCCGTAATGCGCTAAAAGTGATAATATCGCGAATCCGACCAAAGACACTATTATTGCTCGATCAAATCAAAGCCCCTATACAACGTTATTATTAGTATAGAGAAAAGCGAAACACCCCAAAAAGTTTATATTTCAAAGAAAAAGATAATAAAAAAATAAGTCTAAAGTATTTAAAGCTCGCAAAGTTACGCTATTGCTAACTTGGCCTGTTGTTCCCACAAAATCATGGTCACCGTAACGCAAGCTGTTTTTTTACGCGCGGCGGAGATGCGCCGCCGCAGGCGATCTATTGATTTGGGTTGCTAATAACTGTGTCCAAATTGCACTGTTTTTTAAACATTTTTGGGACAAAATGTAACTTGGTATAAAAACTATACCAATCGATTCTCCAGTGATTCTGAACAAACTACTTTCAGGTTTGCACTATACTAAAAATAACGTTGTATTTTGTGACTATTCAATTTGGTCGGATTCGCGATATTATCACTTTTAGCGCATTACGGAACGCAGCAAATTAGTAATGCGAACAGTAAGTAGTATGACTGAGCTGAGTCACAAATGTAATATCACGGATCACGATCTCTAAAAATGTCACAAAACAACAACTTGTCGGCCAATGGTGACGCATTTAGGAGTATTGTGTAGGTATCCAGTAATTATTTGTTAAGCTAATAGATGGCGCTTTCAATGATAAGATGCGGGAAGCTAATATTTAAGTTAATTGTGTATCTGTTTTTTTTTTATAACATTATTCAAAATTTCAACAACCGTGTCCTCTAGTCTCGACCCGAAAGTCCCGGGACTCGAGACAACTAAATTTACAAAAAGGCCTGGACTTCGAGAGACGAGACGTCCCGGGACCCAAACCCTAGTCCAGAACACCTTTTAGAAGTACTTATGCCAAAGTATAATTATTCTTTCTTTTCCATAGGGGCTTCTCCAAAATGTCCAGCCAGTACGAAGGCGGTGGCACTAAAACCGTTTCCATGTTCTCAAAACTCGTGTCTCAAGGCTCTTCGTTTGTCATGGAGGGTGTCAAGAACTTAGTTGTTAAAAAGCATGTAAGTTGTATTGCATAGCAGTTTTTTATTTAATAGTCCATTGCTGGACTTAGACTGGACCTACCCTCGAAGGGCGACTTTGTACTCCTCTCCCTCCACTATCGTCGAAGAGTCATACCCACAAAGCTGGCGCAGTTGCGGGTTGGTGGATTCACATTGCATTTCTTCTCTGGATGCAGGTTTCCTCACAATGTTTTCCTACACCGAAAAACCAGTGTATCATACCACTGGTTTTTTTGTATATAAACTCTAAACAGCTCATTGTTCTGCCTGGGTAAGAACCCGCGACCTCGTGATTTCAAGTAGAGCGGTCTCCCGATTAGGCTACCATGGCTTCCAGAACGCAGTTCCATATTTATCCATTGGAGAACGTTTTTCCATTATTTTTCCAATAAAATGAGGTAACTGTAGCAGTTAAGCAGCAATTGTAGCAATTAAATAATTGACATTACGACATACGAAGGAGATCTATGCGCTGCCCGACTGGGTGTTTCCCGATAATTATAATCTGGGTGTCTTCAAGTCGCGAGTGAATCGGTTTCTTCTAGCAAGCGTGCTCCATAGTAAACTGCATCTTCGTTTAACAACAGACGAGATGGCAGTCTAACGCAAGCCTACAAATAATATAAAAAAAACACCTATCAGTGGCGATTGACTATTTATTGCTTCTAGATCAGGAACTCGTGTTAATGCAATGTAAAATATATTGTATGTAAAATATTGTCTATTGTCAATGTTGTTTTTTTCTTCAGAAGCTTCCAGTAAGTCGGACTGTAGAGGCGGCACTAGGCGGGAGCGGCGGCGGCGGCGAAGGCGGCACTGACCTGGACTGGCTGGACCCGCGCGCGGCGCGCACCGACGCCGCGGTGCGTGCGCGCGCCGCCCGCGCCCAGCCGCCCACAGACGCGGTGGTCTTCGTCGTAGGCGGCGGGAACTACATCGAGTACCATAACCTGATCGACTTTGCTAAGGTTCGTATTTTTTTCAGCTTTATTTCTGGCATCGCACTTTGTGCATTCTGCCAATGTCAAGTGTAAGATATTTTCAAGTTTTCGATAAAACAGCGGGCAATCGTTGAATGCAAATTGCCATTTACATCCAACGATTGCGATCCTGCCGGGTGTCGTACAGAGTGGCGGTCTAAGGGGGAGGCCTTCGTTCACCAGTGGATGTCTACGGGCTATGATGATGATGATGATGATCGTATTACTTATTGCATCACAAGGCAGAAGAAGTGATGAAATCAATGCCTGCCTAAAAAGTCAAACACGTTGCCCGTTGTTACCAAAATAGATGCAATCTCACAGTTAATATGAGAACCCAAAGAAGGCAGAGTCAGGATGCGCAAGAGTTTTCCGAATTGCTGTTAAATATTTAATTGGAGAAAGTAGTATTTTATTGAGGAATGAAAATCTTATAGTGGTTTGGTGTCCATTGCTGGACTTAAGTCGATACTCGAAAGGCGAATAAGCCACTACGCTGGCCCAATTGCGGGTTAGTGGATTCACACAATATACAATAACATTAACGCCAAAGAGATCATGTAGTACGGGCCCGGGTTTTGAACTCGCGACCTCACGATTTGAAGTTCAGCGGTCCCGAATTAGGTTTACTTGGCTTATTAGGCTCTGCGGTCACATTGATGAATTGCAAATCGTGATACCTCTTGGCTGCGTGCGCGGGCCATTTGTCGCCACGGAACCAACACGAATATTCCATCTACCCGACCTAGAATACTGATTATCTAGAAAATACAACATAAGACTACATTCCCTCATAATAAAAGTCTACATTATCGACCAACTACTGAATAAAGGCAGGTCAATGACAAAAAACTCGATTTATGCCACATTCGTCCCGAGAAAGTTCGTCCCACTTTTCAGCTCCTCATTCGGCCCTTTCATCTCTTCTGGAACTCTTGACTGCGAATACTAAAATACGATTAACGTACCTACTACGCAAAAAAACGGATTTATATAATTGCGATACTGCGCCGAGGCGAGGAAGTTAAGGCGGGCCCCGATCCGGTTGTTTTCTAGTCTAGCAAATCTCTCGCCATTCGTATTATTATAATAAATACGAAAGTTAGTGAGTGTGAAAGAGAGCAATTTTAGTTACTTCTTCATGCAGTTACGGCTCAAAGACTTTGAGTGAAATTCGGAATGGAAAACATATGGTTCCCGTAGGATATCGTGTGAAACCGCAGGGCGCTGTTAGTTTCGTAAAAACTTTTCAGGGCGCTGTTTTCACCTGCAGTTTTTCGATAACGACCGCGAACGAACACTGCTCCTAACGCCACTAACCTTCAATTATCGACCGTAAAGATATTCAGAGTAGGTTTTATTTTTACAGCAACAAGTGGCGGTAGGCGGCACTCCCAGGAAGATTATCTACGGCGCGACCACCCTGCCCACCGCCACGCAGTTCCTCAAGCAACTCTCTCGGCTGGGCGAGGAGATGCTATAAACATTCCCGCTACATTCTACATATATTTATAATCTATTTACCAATTCATGTACAATACACATAATTAAATTATGTATGGACGGGCGATATAATAAAACAATCATCTCAACAAGTTGGCATTTTATTTACAATGACATTGAAAATATAGCTAACATCTAATAGTCTACTAATATTTTGATTGTTTTAAACAAGAAGTATAAAATCTAAATCACAAGATTAGTAATTCAACATTTATCAGATCTTATCCCCGCGATTATAATATTTCCTCTGAAATTTTCGTATAAGATAAAGAGAAAAAAAAAACCTTCACAACCAAAACATAAATACCGGACAAGAATCGGATAATACAACCAGTGGTCACTCGAATTTTATTTTACCGAATTAGCAACGTGTGATTAATGTGTCTTATGTTACGGGCGGCATATTGGACCCTGAGCTTATCGAAGGACCCTAAGAGTTACCTCCCGAGCGTAACGAGGGAATTTAAATTTAACTTCCTCGTAGCCCCGAGTGAAGCGAGGAGTTCAAGCCGCCCAAGACGAAAGGTTTTCATAAGTTCTGCGAGACAATAAAAACCCAGTCACGTCCTCTTTCTTTTTTTGTGTTCTGCGTATGGTGGCCAGTTCGATTTTCGAATAAACTTTGTATGCTAAGAGTTTTCATACGAACTGTATAACGTTCCAAATTCAAATATTATATCCCTTGGGATATAATGCTTTGCTTTAAGTTGAGATTGCGTAATATGTAATTGGACATTGTCGAGCAGGTATTTGGAGGAAACATTTTTAACAAACCACCTTTTACATTGCCCAACGGTCAAGCATTTCGATGTGAATTATTATAAAAACAGCACAAGTAACGCGACATTTATTTTGTGCTCTAATCTGGTTTTCTTCGATAGTCATGTGCATTTATTTGATCAGGGGCCGTACCGTGAACTGCTTATAGCGGGACCGAATAGGTTCAGCTGCCGACACTGCGCGACCACGAACCTTATTGCGAGGCGATAAAATTTACAGTCGCGCAGCGTCGGCAGCTGAGCGTATTCGGTCCCGCTATAAGCAGTTCACGGTACGGCCCCTGTAAAGCTTAGTAAGATGGCCATCTAATTAACACGTAATCTGACAACTTCTAGAGTGTAACAGTTGTTGTTGTGTTGTTGTTGTTGTGGATACTTGTCCGATTATGTGCCCTTGTCGGACTGTGTGTTTGTGGTTATCTAGCAATAGAAAATTAAAAACCAAAACACACTAAGCGAGTGACCACTGAAGTTGCAACACCTAGGTAATTTCTTGACAAACTTGTTGATTTTATATCCCAACCCTTAAAACTATTGTGCTTAATTAGATAAATAGAAACTAAAATGTGTATGTTCGTTTGAAACATAGTCAATAACCCTCGAAAAATAGCAATTATATGTGTTAGATTACACATCTTACATTACACTAAATATGAATGAACAGATAAATACAAAAAGAGTTAAATACGAGGAACTTGAACATCTCGCTTAGCACTGCACACCACTAGACGACGTGGAGAGAAACTATTACTTGACAACAGTAACAAACATGTAACCTTACTTAATAACATTATCACTGATCATGATATGGTTTTGGCACAATGAAAACTGAACAAATAAACTAATCGTAAAGAGAGCTCCACAAAAAAAGCTAAAGAACCTCACTTGTTCGCGTACTACTATCTTATTAACCGACTTCAAAAAAGGAGGAGGGTAAAGGGTTCTATGTTCGACTGTAAGTATGTTTTTGTTTATGTTCACCGATTTCTCCGTCAATAGTGGACCGATTAAAAAAAAAAATTTTTATTGAAGAGTATACTCTCGAAGTGGCCCCATGTTAATTTGAAGTCGGTTTTTTTAAGTTACTTTTCTGAGCTTACATTGTATTGTACATGCTCAGGTGCAGCGAAGGCGCTTGCCTAGTGGCGACGCGGTTAGACCGTCCAGTTTATTCTGAAACATTTGATAACTTAATTTACAAACCCTGCGAGCTATGTCGGTGACTTTAGTTCTATGGCGAATATCTTCGTTCCGGATTTTATCGCGCAAAGTAACTCCGTGCATAGCTGTCTCTACTGCCCCTTACGTGACTCTGAGTTTCTCCAAAAGGCCAGCAGTTAAAACTACTACTATTTGTGGGGTGGAACTCTACCGGGTTCTGTAACTATAAAGAAAATATGGGTGATAAATCAAGAAACAGGTTTCATCTATATTCCGTTTTCTCATAAGTTTTCAATTTTGTAAACAACAATGGCGGATTCGAACCAATGACAGCTCTTAGTTTTGTCACTATTGGCTGATTGGTTGCAAATCCGCCAGTATTGTTTACAAAACATGACACCTAAGAAAAAACAGACTTTAGGTTAACGTATCCCTCCTAGACCACATCCAGCCTAGTTGTGGCAGAACTCGAACCTATTCCGAGCAAAAATGTTTCAAAATAAACCTGACGGCTTCAGTGTAAACAGGCTGAGGTAACCTTGAAATGTATTTACACCTAAGAATGTCAATAGCTGTAAAGTATGAGTCGCGTACGTTCTTAAAACTATGCAAGTGAGGTTCATACGTTAGACTACCACAATACATACCTGTGCAAAATGGCAAGACAAGACTGTCTACAATAATCATACAAAGAGGTTGAAACATTTTTGATAAAATTTTAATTCTAAAATTTAGATGTGCAATAGTTGAGTAATCAAAAACGTATCGAGCTAATTAAAAAAAAAAAAATATCAAACAGACATTTAAAGTGAGATTTCGTCTTGGGTTTTTTTAAACCAAAGGTCAAATTTTCTGATGCTAGAAACTCCTTACTTTATTTCATATACGATTAAAGATATTTCTTTTCTTTTAAAAAAAACACGCTAGAGAAATGACAAGCTGTTCTTAACATGTAAGTACAGCATAGTCGCTTCTTCGAAAAGATCTTTTAATCTAAGGTGTTAAGTATAAAACGTGACAAAATCGCAAACCCAGAACGATTAGCTGATGTTAAATATATTTGCATAGATACTGCAAGTGTCCTCATCGTGTCTACGATTTTGATATTGGTGTCGATTCTGTTGCACCGCTCACTAAACTAATCTGACAGGACTAAAATTATACGCGTCTCATTTCATTTCAATATGTTAGAAAAGGATGTCAACAGGTTTCGTCCTGTAAAATTAAGTTTAGTTTAGTGAGTGGTGCAACAGAATCGACACCAATGGTGTCGATAAATAAAATTAAGGCAAATGTTGAAAATCATTGAATATTTTCTTCACACTTAATTTGTACTAGAAAGAAGCCAAAATGTCTCAACCCCTTGTTACAAGTAATTCAACTGTATCATTTGTGCAGCAATACATAACAAACACTAACACAAAAAAATTACTAAGTGCATAAGAATACTACTAACAGTAAGGATACGAATCTCGTTCTAGTATTTACCTCACACATACAACCCGGTCAAATTATCTGCGCACCTGAGGTCGTCCGTTGGCATCGCATTCCAGAGAGGTGCAGAAATAATCTGATCATATTGTAGGTAAAATGAAAAGTAACTGTGCTACATATCCAGCTTGCTTGATAATTGCACAGCATGAAGCGTATCGAATTTTAATCTTTACACGCTTTGAATAGATACGTTTTTGCCATTGTTTGTTTCGTATGTGACTGCGGTGATTTGTGGAGCATGTTATTATGGTTTTAGTATTTTTTTATTTTATCGTTTTGGATACTAGCGTTTAATTAAGCCGGATACTGACTATAGTTTCGACCACATAAGGTGACCTTTCTCAAGGAGTGAAAACGGCACGGCGCGCTCGTGCCGACATTGTATTAGCACAGTAGATTAGGATGATTTTAGTGTTTATCGTTTTGGGTACTCGCGTTTAATTATGCCCGATACTGCCTATAGTATCGATCACATTAGGTGACCTTTCTCAAGGAGTGAAAACAGCACGGCGCGCTCGTGCCGACATTGTATTAGCACAGTAGATTAGAATGATTTTAGTGTTTATCGTTTTGGGTACTCGCGTTTAATTAAGCCGGATACTGACTATAGTTTCGATTACATTCGGTGACCTTTCTCAAGGAGTGAAAACAGCACGACGCGCTCGCGTCGTATTAGCACAGTAGATGATTTATGTGGTATTAGCCTTTAAAATAGTAACAACGCTAACGGTATCCTTACTGCATGTACGTTAACGCTCGTGCAACAAACGACAAACAAAACATAAAATTGAAACTGTTGTGCGCAATACAAAATTCAACAAAAACAAAACAAAGAAAAATAAATATGTAAATTAATAATAGGTATAATCATGGCACTTCATAAAATTATATTAAATTCGTAAGCGATTACATCCTGTCATCTGACCTCTCGCTAAACGTCCACTTCAACAATAACACTAAATGATCGCTGTAACTTAACAAGGTTATTAAGTTAACCAACGAAAACCGTTTATTTTTAAAATACTTGTCTAAAGCGGTGGTTAAATATACGAGTCGTTATGTTTTGATGAACATGAATACACAAGGTCGTTGGTAATATTATAATTCTCCATAGTTTGACTAGGATTATTATAATTCATTTGTTTTTTTTATATAACGCGAATTCAAGTTTACTTAAGTATGTAATATGAAAGTGGACGAATAGCATTACATCTTCAGCTTTGTGACTGAACAATAAATCGTCTGATTTAAAACCCTCACTACACTATAAAAACACGATAAAACTTTCATAGTTTCAGCATATGTTCCAAGCTCGTCAATAAACGTAAAATTTGATAATAGTTCACTACATCAGAGACAAAGAACACAGAAAAACTATTAAACATTATAGATTATTAAGGCGCATTTAGACAATAATTATTGAATTCACTACACCTTATAAAATTTAACATTAAAATATAGCAGTGCAATGCTCAACAATCAAGCAATCGTCATTATTAATATTATGTCTATACACAATTCAAAAAGCATTAACAATGTAAGAATAGGAGAGAAAAGCACAATTAAACATAAGCAAGAAAGGGCTACCGCTAGCAAGGATTACACTATAATAAAATAGGTATATTTCCTATAAGACAATATTTGTGGACTCAAATATAATGGAACTTTATGTGGAGTAGAAAATATGACTCATAAAGCAGTTTCGACTTTATGTTAAGAATCTCCAAATAAGTTTTAGCAAAAACTACGAAATATACGATGTCTAAATACTCATTATATAAATATATGGGGCGCTAAAGCACATAAGAATTTAAAAACATAGTAACAAAGTGCAAAGTGTGTTGGCAAAAATATGACATCATAATCATCTCGTAACGTAAATCATGAAAATCATGGACGGACGTGAGACGCGTCAGTTTGTGTAAATTAAATTTACCAGCACTGGATAAATAATTCAAAGACACTATTCATTTGAAGTCAAATTCTTGGAATGTGTAACAGATAAAAAAAAATTACAGCCAATAAGAAAAAAACAAGATAAAGTAATTACAAAAAATCTTTCAAAACCAATTTACTCGACATTTGAATGAATATTCTTAAATTGTAAAACTTAAAAATATTTTTTGTAAAGAATACTGAAATCTGGAATGTAAGAATTTATAGAATATTTTTTTCAAATACCAGCAATTTAGATTCTTTCTAAAAAGGAATGTTACGTAAAGGTTACTGAAAGTAGATGACACAGTATACGCGCATATAATACGGCAAACACAAATGAAAAATACAAGTATAAAAATATTGTCATGCAAAACGAGATTCGTTTAAATTCGTGTCAGTTTTACAGGAGAGCATGGCGGAGACGATACTTATTTAAATAAACAATAAAAACCTCATAAATAACTCGCACTTTTCTTATATCGATCACATAACTATAGATAAATTTGCATTTCATACATTTAAGTAACAGAATCTTTTAGCTGTTCAGTCTTTCTGTCAGATCTTTGCCAATAACTATGACCTAGAATAAACAGTACATGGTTAACTGCCGTCCTTACAATGGCATAATACCGCTCATTCTAAGCCTGAAATTTGTGTAAACTTAACGATAATAGAAAAAATGTATAGATTATTTAGTTTCAACGCCCAAAGATTTAGTCGAAAGTATGAATGTGTAGAGATAGAACAGTTACAATTTTATCGATACAGAGTATAATAGGATTGAATAGTGCAATTTTAATTATAAGGATAAATTTATAATATTTCTACATTAGGAAGGTACTTGAATATTATGACCTTGGATAGATAGGTATAACTTTAAAATCACAATCTTAATCTAAGCATAACATGGTGATTAACGAATTTTAAACCACTACACGAATCAAAGGGTTAAATATTTTTATAATCACAAAAACACGCGATGGCGATATTATTTCATCGTTTCTCTACCAGTTACCCTCGAATTGCCTTTCAAGGCAAATGTGCCGTACCCATGGCATTATAAGTTATACGACAACAGTCATATATAGAGCGATGCGAAGGTACATTTCAAAGGCGCCGGCGGTAGTCCGTCAAAGGTTTCAAGAAAGTTTAACTCTATCATTTATCTTTAAAAATCGTGCAGAACGAAAGCTCAATTTATGAATCGTACACATGAATTCTCTTGCAAAAATATAACCGACTTTCGAACGATAACTCAAGCGAAAACTTATGCAAATGATTTGAAAATAAAGTTTCAATAACTATGAAACTAGGGCCGTACGAATACATACTCAATGATTTAAGTTGACGAACTACCTACGTACACCTACGTACGTATACTTTCGGTACGGTGAAAGTCAAAAATACATTTTTATCAAATATTTCATTAGTAAACAGTAATTAACCGTCATTTTCATAATTTCAACTTCTAATAAGAATTTTGCAACAGACCTTACTTATAATGATAATCACCATAATTATCTAACTGTATAACTAGTCAGAGAACATTATAAACCTAGCTAATTAGTATATTGTTAAATGTTTTAGGATAGAGATATTTTTAGGAAAATTGGGAGCAATAATTATTATATGTACATATTGTACAGAATTAAAGCATGCCGATTGTCATATAAAGTTAGGTCAGATCATAAGCATGAAGATTCGAGTGCAAAGTAATGGACAGATCATTTATTTTTATGTCGAGTTGAATAGATGTTTCGCCTTTTATACAAGAAAAAATTAAGGCTCGAAGGCATGTTAACTACAATAAGCGCAGAGACAAAGGAGCGTTAATAAGTCATTAAGGCCAAAGGCCATTGTCCCATATGGTCAAGACAAAACACTTACTATACCTTTAAAATTGCAGATTTTATCACCAACATTGTTAGTATCGATAGATAACTCGACTTAATAATTATTGCGTATTGCGTTTATCGAAGCCTAGAACACTTCAATTACATACAATGTATTATCATAATAAGTCAATAATGGCAAAATCAGTACAGCATTTAACTGGGCGTACGAAGACGTAAGCCCAACGCACTTTCGTGTACAACACGAACTGCATAGAAAAATGTTAGATCATTTATTCAAGCAGCTATTAAATGACTAGACAAAATGTCTTTAAAAAGTTCGTTGATTCATCAATTTCATTCTAACATAGCTATAACGTTAAAGCATTGCTTCGAAATATTATGCATATAAAATTCAAGCACTTGATACAAAGTATAAGTAGACACTGTTACAAATAGCGTTGACACAAATCTCAGCATCTCATAGCAACTGTCTCCACAACAAGCTTCAATTAGTGTGAGACAGTGTCCAATTTAAGAGATTTTTCACGCTTCTCGCACTCGCTTATTCGCAATTCAATATTTTAAAAGAAATAGGTACATGTTAATGAAAAATGTGTCCGCAAAATAGTGTATTTGCATCAAATTAAACATTAATCACTATTTTGTGTTATGTTTTGCTGTTTTCATTCAAGAACAAAAATATATATATCACAAAAATCTAGTAGGTACCCATTTTGTAAGCATTTGGAATTCTAATCTACATTTCAGTACCACTTTCAATGATCATCTTTAAAAATGTTGAATGGACGAGTGAGAGAATGCAAAAGACACTCTTATCAAGGTCTCACCAACAGTAGTTGATTTAATAATTAAGATTGGGACATGCGACGTTGTTTTGGAATATTAAGTACCTTATTAAGCAGGTATTTCGTTCGTTGCCCATGGTTCTACCGATTCGTCCTACTGAACTGTTATTACTTGACTAGTAGTAAGGTTACCAAGAGATATTTTAAGAGAGTCTACTATAATCTCTAAGAGTGTTCTTCATCTTCCTTGGTTTCTCTCTTTTTCCATGTCGGCGGTTAAGAGTTCAATCATTTTCATACCCAATAGATAAAAACTACAGTCATTTATTCTAAAATATAATTATAATTATTAGTCTAACTTTACTAATAAAGTTTGTAAACCAAATGCCAATTTAAAACAATAATAAATTAAATGTCATCAAAACCGGACTAGTCATTTCAGAATTTTTTGTAAAAAGTTTGTTGTTATTTATAAAAAAATATGTTTTTTTTAATTAAAATGACAGAGCTCTAAAACCTGAAGAACTGAGTGAAGTGCATCGAGAGAGAGCTATGTTCAGTGATCGAAGTTAGGCTGATCATGAAATAGTTGTTGAGATTTTACCCAATAGGACTTAGCAGTAGGGCCATTGACAACAATTAGTATCGTTGGTGGGTAAGGTGGGTTTAGGTAAGTTGTTATTGCTTGCCCTGAGTATTGTGGCGGCTTGAGCTGCTGCTGTTGAGGGCCATCTTCTGCATTTGTCTGATGACGGTGGTCGCATGGTACGCTTGTTTCCAGCGAGACTTCGCGAAGTTCTTCTTCAGCTGTTCGGATACAGTGCCATGGATGTTCTTGTTGCTGGCAGCATTGCCTGAAATCCAAGGATGGGCGAGCGCTTGCCTGCAAAATAAAGTAATGTTATTTTTAACCGACTTCGAAAAATGAGGAGGTTCTATGTTGGTTTACCGATTTCTCCGTCAATTGTGGATCGATTATGAAAATTATTTTTTTATTTGAAAGGGTATAACTTCCGAGATGGTCCCATATTAATTTGAAGTCGGTTGTTTTTTTTTTAGTTATTTGTTTATTATTTGTCTAGGCACCTAAGAAGTGCATGGCAAGTAATAATCAATTTCACCCTTTCACCTATAATCTACATCTATCCTACAAGAACTTTATATTTTGTCGGAATAAAAAGGTTATAATAACATCAGTATTTGTTAATCCAGGATATAAGCTACACTCATACTAAACTCTAATCAAATCCGTTCAGCTGTTACGTAGTTAAGTGAAAACATAGACACATTCGCAAATTCGCGTTCATAGCTGTTGTGACTAAAGCTTCTGTGTTCCACTTTTTTTGAATAGAATATCCTATTATTTTTATACAAACAAAAAAGAGCCATTGACTCAACATGTATGGGTATAGATGTATAGGTGTAACAATATAATGTTTTGTTACAAATGCTTTCCTTTTATATGTAAAGTATGTGCCAAAATATTTATGCTTGGCAGCTAGTGTACAATAACATCATGTGCCAAATTATTATTATGCCGAAAATACACTTATATTTAGGTGTTTATGAAATAAACATCAAAGTATTCGTCACATGTGGTGCAACAAAATTCTTTAATAAGAGAAAAACACACAATATATTTTTATACAGTCTCAAGGTTTTTTTTTTACTATCTAGTGACGAGACGAGCAAGATGTTCGCCTGGTGGTAAGCGTCACGCTTGCCTCCGACAGTAGCAGTGCCAGAATTATGAACTAGCTAATACAATCCTGCGCCGCACTGCACTGCGCTCGTCACCCTGAGATATGAGATGTAAAATCTCTTCATACCCAGTAATTTCTCTGGTAACATTGCCCTTTAAACCGGAACACAGTAATGCTTGCAAACTACTGCTTGGCGGTTGATTAACTGGCAAAGGTGTGGTACTTCCCCAGGCGAACTCTGCAGTCCTACCACTACTAAAAATAGGTAATAAGCATCAGTGCATGATGCCCTCTAAATTATTTTGTTCCTTACAGTTCTGGGTACTACTACAATGTTCATAGGCAGGCGTTATCACTTACCATCAGGAGAGTGTCTTTTTGTCTCCTTAATCATAATAAAAATAAAATAATTAAAAATCATTTATTGCAGGCATAAACACCCATAGGTTTAAATAACATAGTAAGTCTAGTTTAAGCAACACACCTGTATATAGGGGGTATGTCAAAAAGAAAATTGCTGCACAATAGAGCGCAGTAATTTTTTATTCTTGTCCACATGAACAGAAATCCAATGTCTGAAGATCAGTCTCAAATTGTCAGAGACAGCCACGAGTATTTTATAGTTAGAACTATGCAAGCAATGCCAAAACAAAGCCACACATGATCTAATAATCGCAAAGAAGTTTGGGGGACCCACCTCAGCGAACATGCTCGACGCACTACAGTAACGCGGTAGCCTCATAATTATAATCATTTATTGGTAACTGTTGGTTACAGGATACATGATACCATAAAAAAAAACTTAATACTATTATGGTTGCAGGAGTCCTAGACCATGGAGCATATGCTGTTGCACTGCAAGGCCACAGAAAACATACAAATGAGATCAGGACTCCTCAAGCCTGCACCACAACACCTGGTGAAATAGGGGTGGAAATATTTTATTATGCCAGTGACCTAAGACTGTAATCCGGTATTTTAACAAGCTCCTTTTGATTTGGGTAGGCTGGTAAGAGGAATGCACAATGCACAGTATTTACTTAAATTTGTATTGTTCTATGTTTCACTTTTTTTAAGCGTTTCGCTACCTCACTGAATCAGCTTCAATAGAAGACCAGGGGGGCTAAAATAATCGCGTTAAGCAATTCTGCATAATATGATCCTATGATAATTCATTTCGCAAAACGTAAACCGGTCACTTAAGCGCCAATTCATACTATGATTTTGCAAAATGATTCTTTTACGGAATTCATTAGTTTGACGCCTAGCAGATTTGTTAGAAGTTACTCGAGAGCAACTTTTTCCAATTAATTCTGCTAAGAATTCATTAGATGAACTGCTTTTAGGGGAATTGTTTAATGTGGCCATTTTAGCCCCTAGCACTCAATGTTAAACAGCATTATGCTGAGTTAAGGCCATTTTTTTGACATCAGTCAAGAATCTGTTGATTAGTCATAGTTACATTTGTTATTTGACCTGGGTATGTCCTAAAACTGCAACCAGACCCACCGGAGGACGGGCAGCAGTGTCCTCTTGGTTAACGGCGGTGACCATTCTACCCCCAAGATAATGATCCCCAAGCCGCCTGCCAAGCATGGGGATTATGGCTACACTAATCGTCCAGCAGTGGACGTTTTATGGCTGAAGACGACATTTGTTATTTATTATTATTTTGTACTGATGATTACAGAATAAACTATTTTCTTTCTTTATTTCTTTCTTTCTTCTTTCAATACACCCCTCACAGGACAGACGTCGGTGCAGGACTCATCACCTCCAATCAGAATTAGAATTAAGTAGATTTATAGTAGAGTAGATTATGGTTACAAACAGCCTTCAATCCCGAGCTTGCATGGGCGCAGAAGATTCGGCCGCGTACTTGCTGCTTGAGTAGAGTAGGTGGTCACCGGACCGCAATATACTAAGTCGCGTGGTTGACTCGCCCTCTTTTTGTTTTTTTTAACTTTCAATATTCCACTGCTGGGCAAAGGTCTTTCTTTCCATTCACTTATCACAATCCATTGCCAGTAAAAACCAGTTCCGCCGAAGCATGTTAAGCTCGTTTGCGCATCGCTTTCGGGACCTTAATAAGGGTTTATGCCCGTCTTCAGGGTACCCAAAGTCATGCTACCATTAATTATTTTTTTGTAGTCATCTCGTCTGAACTTAAAAACTCCCGTCATAAATGACATCATAAATACTACACTAGTTTACCTTTATACCACCTATAATATATTTTTTTGTGAATTTTTCGATGTTTTAATAGTTATTCTGTGCGGGATGGACACAAATCCAACAAATCAAAGATTATAAAAATAGGTCCAGTCGTTCTTGAGTTATAAATGGTGTAACTAACCCAACTTTGTTTAATAATTATATTAAGATATGTTACTACCAAATAATTCGTTATAATTAACTGAAATAGCCAAGTAGTATGCTATTGTTTTTCTAACTACCCTCCAAACACAAATGTTTCATTCAAACGAAAGTTTTAATGAGTACCTATTTATTATTCTAACAATTTGTTTATCTCAGTTTTAAAAGGCCTACAAAATGGCTTAATAGTAAGAGACAACTTGAAACTTATTAATGCTGTGTTGTACCAATACTTATTTTATCTAAGACAATAAATTACTTTAAAAATCAATCAAAATCAAAAGCTTGGTAAGTTTTCCTGTTTTTTTTAGTTATAACCATAATGGAACTAATCTCTGCTTTGGTACTTTAACCACAAAGGCTTAATAAACAACAACAATAGCATTATTATTACAATTCTGTATCACAAAGTTTATCAGTTAACGTTAACTATCTTGACCTATGTCAGTCTTGGTTTGTGTTTTGTATGTTACATTAGACAATATTTTATTTTGTGGTTGTACATATTATTCTAAATAAAACGAAAGGCAGCGTGCGTGTTCACATGCCTCACCAATGCCATGTCTTTATTATTTCCTTATTACTACAAATCTATAGTCCTATGGTCCTCATTCACTGCATAATAAAATAAAATATTTATATTATCCTCATTCGCTAATGAGATTAATAAGCTGAGAGATGATAGTATTTTTTTTGTCATATTAACTTTTAGTAAGTACGTAAGTAAGTAAGTTGTACCTGAAGTTTATTAATTTCAGGTATTTTATTAAGAAAACTGACGTGGTTTTGACACATTTTTGTTTTTGTTTTTTGCTTTCAGGAATTGTTCACAGATTCAGATTTATAAATGAGTTTACATTCAGTTAGCACTTAGCACATAACATAGACTATTTAGCACATAAGGTAGACTATTTATAGATGTTAGAGACTACTATGTAGAAATACTTCTTGGGAATATGCATGTATTTTTTTATTGACTCACAAAAAAGCTGACTGGCAACAAAACAAATCATTGAAAGTAAAATTTTAATAGGTATGTGCACAAATAACGAAGTTATAAACATTTTAGTTTCATGTTAGACAGGGAGGGCACTATGCTAGGTTTATGATGTCAAAGTTCATGATTCCAAACAAAATCTATACTATGTACGTGTTTTGCTAGAAAGGGACAGATGACTCCCTCCCAAATACTTTGAACGCTTATATTTCAGAACTTTACCAGCCGATTTCAATTGTTTTTTCGACGTAAGCAATCAGACAGTCAAAAATCAATCAAAAAAAATTAACAAATCAATCGATCAATCTACTACTATCTATTTACTACTCGTAGTAAATAGTAATGAATATGAGAGTCGATGTCTGCCTACAAACTGCTATGCAGTTTGGCAGAGTTATAAATTGAGCTATGTAATTAATTCTCTAAGACAAAATAAACAAAAAAAAAAAAAGATTCAGTTAAACTCTCCATTCATCTTATTATTTTTAAATATTGAAACACATGAATATTCTCTATTATACATTTTATTTAGAAACAGGTTCTTACATCTAATCCACTGCCATAAAAGCATGAAAGTAGCTGCAAAGGACAGTTATTGACTAATATTTAATTTCTCAAATCTTTTTTTGTGATAGCATCAATCTCCACATACCCAAATTAGCTTTTACAGTGCTGAAAGCAAGAATTATAGTACTACCTCTTCCAGCATTCTTGTTTATATCTCATATTTATTGAACTTTTGACTTTATTATTGTCTAAACCTAGACTAACAAGCGACAGGACATAAAGTGGGCTACTGCAACAGTGTTCTGGCCGAACCTCTTAAAGACTGAGCCAGTATGCTGAATAGCCTAGCGAAATTATGTTATAAAATTTAATTGACAATTGTGTTTTGTAATATAAGTATTTTGTTACCAGAGCAGCATGTTCGCATTAGTGAAAAAAGCTGTATAATAAGTTTTTTTTTTAAAGTTTTTCATAAGATACGAGTAAAGAAATGACTAGGAGCTTATAAGAGGTGGTGGAAGACCAGTTGACTAGACTGTGTATCACCATCTTTGGCAGCTTATTAAGCCCACTGCTGTGCTTCTCTTCCCTGTTTTGCCAATCATATATCTGCCGATCTTAGTTTAAGACTGTATTTGGGTGTAATTTTTTTTTTATGTATAGATGAATTTATAGCAATTAAACTATGATACATTAAACTATGTTTGGATAATCTATGGATTGTTTAAATACTCACTTGCAAGTATATCTCTTGTCCACATCTACACACATCAGATGTCTTATGAAGTCTTTAGCCGAGTCGCTGATGTCATCCCAGTACGGAGAATCAAATTCAAAATCACCCTTCAATATCTGGGCAAATAGATTTGCATCACTTTCATCATAGAATGGTGGGTAACCACATAGAAGGATGTATGATATAACACCTATACTCCACACATCTACAGCCTTGCCGTAAGGCTTCTGGGCCAAGACTTCCGGAGCCACATATCCTGGTGTACCACATGCAGTAGCCATAATACCAGAGTCCTCAATTTTAGATAAACCAAAATCACTGATCATTATTTTACTATCTTCATCAGTATTATAATATAACAAGTTTTCAGGCTTCAAATCTCTGTGTACTACTCCTTGACAGTGCATGTAGTCTACAGCTTCCAGAACCTGTTTTATAAGGACAGATGCATCTTGCTCAGTATATGAACCTTTCTCGACGATCCTGTCAAACAACTCGCCACCCGTGACGAGCTCCATGACAAGGTACACTTTACTTTTGTCTTCATACGTCTCCAACAGCTGGACGATATTCGGGTGAGAGAACATTTTCTTCTCACCAGGTTCTCCTTTAGCCTGCTCGCTGAATCTCTTTAGCACCCTAATTTCATTTTCTAATGAATCTTCCTTTCCTTTAAGAGCCTTCTTGTCGATGATTTTGCAAGCAAACAGCTCTCCGTTTTCTTTGCTTTCAATCAAACGCACTTCGGAAAATGCACCCGTTCCTAGTAAATCTTTAACTGTATACCTGTCCTCAAGCGACGGCTGTTTTTCGGATTCTTTAGCATCCTTTTTGGACTTTCTACCGAAGTCTTTTTTGCCGAAAAGAGGCATTTTGCAGCCCCAGATTCACTGATTAGAACTACACTACTACTAAAAAAATAACTACGTAGACACAGCAGTAGATACACCGAAGCTGTCGCGACAGAATAATAATCTTTCTCGGCTGGTTTTGCAAAACGTTGCGCAGGGCGCCCAAGGTCAGCCATTCAGGGTTGCCAGCTTATAACCATGAATTAGCGCTCAAAATCTCAAAAAGTAACTGCGTCCTTGGCGTTGGATTAACCACAGACTGCATAATAGTACCTACTACGTACAGCAGACTCTCTCTCATAAAAAACGCGTGAACTTGGGTGAATTCAGGTCTTATCGCAAAAAAACATGATTTCACTTGAAATTGATGTTTATCTTAAGTCAGTTTAATTGATCGCAATCGTGATCCTTCTTTGATAATATACGAGAGAGAGCTAGATCCTCCAAGTGATCCTCATAATATTTTATGGTCGTCAGCTAATGCTTCACAATACCCAAACTTAACAAAGTTTGCCAGATTGTATCTTTCAGCACCTTGCAGCAGTAGCGTATTCAGTTAAATACCTCTTTCTGAAGCTGGCCTTGTCTATGAAGACAAGTGAAACCGTTTGAAGAGAAATTGGTATTCATTTATTCGCCACAATTTGTGTAGTGCAGTACGAGTACTAATAGGCTAGATGACTGGTTTTTTTTATTGTCCTATTAAAATGTAGCCTATAAATAAAGCTGATTAGTGAAAAGAAAATGAAAATCTGATCAAAAATAAGCAAATTATAAGCATTTTATGTGAAGTGTCTACCTATCTATACAACCTACTTGATAGTGTAGATACTTTGTAGTCAAACTCTTCTATAAAATATGTGTTGGTTTGACATGACAGAATCCTTGAGATTGTCTTGAATATTAAAATTAATATTATTGTAATTTCCATCTAATAGATTCACTTAAAACGACCTCAAGTATTTGATTTTTCTTTATATGGTAGCAGAGCGTAAAAATTGAAGAAATGTAAACCTACATCTATTATATCAAAAATGTCGAATTTAAAAATCGATCCTCTTTCGAAAGAAAACTATGATACGTGGGCGATTCAAGCTGAGGCCATTCTAATTAAACAAAAATTATGGAAATACATCGAGACTTCCCCGAATGCTGAAAGTGCGGCTGACAAAGAAGGAGACAGACTAGCAAGGTCCGAATTGATACTTATAATCGCTCCTTCTGAACTTAAACAAATAAAAAACTGCGCAACTGCAAAAGCAGTGTGGGACAAGCTAAAACAAACATACGCCAGTAAGGGACCTGCGCGAAAGGCGTCTCTACTAAAACAACTCATATTAACTAGACTAGATGGACGAGATGTACGAAGCCATCTAGATAAGTTTATGGATACTGTGGATAAGCTGGCTGACATGGACGTTTTAATAAACGAGGATTTGCTAACGATAATGATGTTATATAGTCTATCAGCAGAATACGATAACTTCAGGGTCGCTATTGAGTCGCGAGATACACTTCCGAAGCCAGACGAGCTGAAAATTAAAATTATTGAAGAGTCTGAAGCACGACATAACCAGAACATAACGAAAACTGAACCTGAACCCTCAGTACAAGAAGAAGCTTTGTACGCGTCTTGTAAGATATGCAAACAAAGAGGTAACATCTTTAAACGCAAAAATCATAAAATATGCACAAACTGCTGGAGGAACAATAAAGAAAAATCTAGTAAAAATAACAACGACTCTAACAAAAATCATTTTGCTACGAATTGTCTCCTCACAGGAAACAAGAATCCTATTGACAACAAATGGGTTTTGGACAGTGGTTGCACGTCGCATATGACTTATCAACAAACTTTATTTAAGAACATAAAGAGTACTTCTAGAAAATTGAACTTCGCGACAGAAGATCATACTGCAGAGATTAAAGGAATAGGTACAGTCTCGTTCACGACAAAAAATGGTGATGGTACTGCTCTTACACATCTACTAGACACACTGTACGTACCTAGTCTGTCTATTAACTTGATGTCCGTCAGCAAGATGACAGAAGCTGGCTGCTCTGTTCTTTTTACCAAAGATAAAGCTACGGTCAATAATCCAAAAGCTGGAATAACTCTAACTGCACATAAACAGGATGATGGTCTTTACTACATCAAACCTAAACATGAGCGCAACAACCTGGCCAATGATAACGATGATACGACTCCAACCATTACTAGAAAGGGGCAATCATCAAACATCTATGACTGGCACAGAAAACTTGGTCACATGAACACCAAAGACATGAAGTTAGCACTGAAAAACGAAAACTTAATTGGATTGAACTTTGATTCATCTGAAACTTTGCCAGAATGTGAAACATGCATTCAAGCAAAATTGCACCGAGTACCTGCTCCCCGTGAGAAAACAACTCAAAGAACAACAGAACGCCTTGAAATCGTTCATAGTGACGTTTGTGGGCCAATCAGAACACACACAGTAGGTGGAAACAAGTACTTCGTCACTTTTATTGATGATTTTAGTCGATACTGTCGAGTATTTATGATCAAAAACAAGAACGAAGTCTTAGAAAAATTCAAAGAGTTCAAAGAGTTAGCGGAAACGTACACAGGGAATAAAATCAAGTTTCTACAATCAGATAACGGTTCAGAATACGTGAACAAGGACTTCGACAGTTATTTAAAACGATGCGGAATACTGCGAAGGCTCACCGCACCCTATACGCCAAACCAAAATGGAATTGCTGAACGCAAGAACCGTACCCTCGTTGAAAAAGCGAGAGCAATGATGATTGAAGCACGGGCACCATTAAAATTCTGGGGCGAGGCAGTTTTTACTGCAAATTACCTATCAAACAGGAGTATAAACAATGCCATTCAGAACCAAACGCCATTTGAACGATGGGTTGGGAGAAAGCCGTGTATAAACCATCTCTACGTATTTGGCTCCAAGACATATGTTTTGATAAAAGGGAAAAATGGTCACAAATTCGCACCAAAGGCCATTCCTGGAATGTTTGCTGGTTATTCTGAAACGTCGAAAGCATTTAGAATCTTCATTCCATCGAAAAACGGTATCATGATATCAAAAGATGTAAGAGTTGTGAAGACAATGTTCTACGATGAACAGAATAAAGATGGACTCTCCGATATGTTTGATTCTGAAGAGATTCCACACCAACAACCTCAGCAAACATCGCAACAAATACCACACAAGCAAGTGGTTATTACATTTAACGGTGACGACGAAGGAGAACAGCAATCTGAAATTGACACAAATCATGAAAATGACGACGAGGCATTGCAACAAAACGTAACCAACAGAACAGAATTAGTTCAGCAAACGGAACCGACAAATAATGAAAGTGATTACGAATCTCTTTCCGGCTCTTTCGTTGATGAAAATGATGACACTGTTAATAGTGCTGATGCTGTTGAAGTCGTACCAATTCAAACGAGGTCTTTGAGAGACAGGTCTCATATCACAGCACCTAAGCGCTACGATGATTTTATTTTAGCAGCAGCTGAAGAAATTGAGAATCTTCATAAGCCAAAAGAACCTGTGACTTTCAAAGAAGCTGTTGATTCTCCTGATAAAGAAAAATGGCATGAAGCCATGCATAATGAAATAACTTCATTGATAGATAACCAGACCTGGGATTTAGTAGATTTACCCAAAGGACGAAAAGCCTTACCCTGCAAATGGCTCTTTAAGGTAAAAATGAACCCTGATGGTTCCGTCGAAAGGTACAAAGCCAGGATGGTTATAAAAGGCTACTCTCAAAAACCTGGAGTAGATTATGACAAAACTTTTAGTCCAGTGGTTCGCCTGAGCACCGTACGAGCACTGCTTGCCATAGCTGCTAGAGAGAATCTAGAGCTGCGACAGTTTGACGTATCAACTGCTTTCTTAAATGGTACCGTAAAAGAAGAAATTTACATGAAACAGCCTGATGGTTTTCAGGACAGCACGAAAAGAGTTTGCAAGCTAAAACGCAGCCTTTATGGACTGAAACAAGCGCCACTTTGCTGGAATACTTGCATAGCCGAGTTCTTGGCAAAATCTGATTTCCAACAGAGTGACGCGGATCCATGCTTATATGTTCGAGTCAGAGGACAATCTAAAGTCTTTATTGGCCTCTATGTTGACGATGGACTTATGGCACAACACAAAGCATGCAGGTGATGAGTTTATTAAGGAATTAAAAGCGCGATTCAAAATAACCACGAAACCTGCATCGTACTTCCTCGGAATGGAAATAAACGTGTGCAAAGACAAGACCATTACTTTATGTCAAAAGGCATATACAAATAAAGTTTTGGAGAAGTATGGAATGTCTAACTGTAAATCGGCACCAACGCCAATGATCAAAGAAAATGATATGGGAGATGAAACGAACGCTAGTGAAAACTTTCCCTACCGACAAGCTGTGGGTGCTTTGGCATATTTATCAGTGGGCACAAGGCCTGATATTTCCTATGCTGTAGGTGTAGCATCACGAAACCTAGGAGCACCTACTAAGAAAGATGTCATGCTTGTAAAACGCATCTTCCGTTATTTGAAAGGGACACAGCAGAACGGTCTGACCTTTGTGAAAGAGTCGCCTTCACACTTAGTCTGTTACAGCGACTCAGATCATGCAGGAGACCAGAGTTCAGGAAGATCGACATCTGGAATTATGTGCTTATTCTCTGGAGCTGCTATTAGCTGGAGAAGCCAAAAGCAAACTACAGTCTCCATATCTTCAACTGAAGCAGAAATCATAGCAGCTAGCGAATGTGCACAAGAAATTATATGGTTGAATCGCCTGCTCAGCAGCCTGATTAATATGGAAAAACCAACATTAAATCTGGATAATGAATCAGCTGTAAAACTTGCGCATAATCCTAGATACGAATATCATAAGCGCACCAAACACATTCAACTGAAACATTTCTTCGTTCGTGAATGTGTTAATAACGGAGACTTCACAGTCAATCATGTTTCCTCGGAGATGCAGTTAGCCGATATGCTAACAAAGCCACTGTATGGTCCCAGACTGCAAGTTTTATGTGCACAAACGGGACTAAAGAATTTATCCATAAATTCTTAAAAATATCCGAGTATGTGAAGTGTCTACCTATCTATACAACCTACTTGATAGTGTAGATACTTTGTAGTCAAACTCTTCTATAAAATATGTGTTGGTTTGACATGACAGAATCCTTGAGATTGTCTTGAATATTAAAATTAATATTATTGTAATTTCCATCTAATAGATTCACTTAAAACGACCTCAAGTATTTGATTTTTCTTTATATTTTAATATCATGCTAGACAGAGAGGCGAAACAGCAAATCGTGACGTCACTTCTCTGTACGCCATATAAATTATATTCTGACAAGTAAGGCGTGACATCATTTTTTGTTTTGTGGGAAAGGGACAGAGTTGTCACTAACAAAAAGTTTAATCGCTCATATATCAGAACATTATTAACCGATTTAAATATTTTTTTCAATAAACATACTATATTTACTTAAATTCTTCATCAAAGCTATTGGTTTCAACGATTTAAACATCAGTCATCTATGCTATTAATTATTGGTTTAAAATGGAAATATGGTAATTATATTTGTTATGTTGATTAAATAAAGCAGCAAAATTTGATTATAGTTATATAATTTTTTATCTGTTATCCGGCCAAATATTCGCTAACTATACGGGATCTGGCCGGATAGTAAATTTAGCCCGAATAGGCTGGATACCGGATAGTTTCCGGATATCTGTTTCATCTCTAGTCTAAACATAGTAAACCCACATTCATTATAATCTTCAAATACAATCTTGTTATAATATTCAGCACGCAAGCTAATGCAAGCTAATTTGTTTTCTACTGTATAACAGTATATCCATATTCCTCTGAAGTGTTGAACCGTGCGCGAAGCCGGCGGAAGCCGCGAGACGTCAACGAACCAAGCGCTACAGTGGACAATCTATACAGTATCATACAAATAAAGCACAAATTAGCTTATAATAATGATGTTGTTGTTGTTGTTATTTATTTAAGAGATTTATAGGTAAGTATATCTACATTTAGAAGTGATGTCTATGAGAGTGAACCTGAACTTATTTTATCACCGATATTGGAATTTTGAGATTTTTCCAGGTATCAAAAGTATTTTATGTTCATTCTAGTGATGCACACTACCACCATGCCCCCGCCTCCTAGAAAACACGTCAAGATGGTTTCAGTAGGTAATAAATAATATACACAGCATAATATTGTGTCGTCATACACCAAGCGACCAAGCCATTGAATACTTTCGTATAAAATTGGGATTTCAAAATCTGAAATTTTCCGCATGCGTTATCTTTACTTACAAATCTAACTTTCGCGTACCTGCTTCGATCGCACCCCAACAATCGCGCAACAATGTGTTTTGCTTGTTGATCGCCTTACAACAAGCGAAACATAGAAAGAAGCTACTTATCGTATAAAACAAGATAAACTTAGTTTTAAAGCACCGTCACTTTGTGCCAATGTTTTTACTCCTATAAAATATTTAAAATATATATATATATATAGCATTCCGTTATTAGTTTTATTGCTAGAGCTAGAGCTGTATGTTTATAGTCTGTGTATTTGGTATTCATGAAAAAAGTGCCTATCTAGCACCAACAGTGCATAGCTGGCAATATTGCAACCATTTGTCAAAAATTCGCTCCGTGCGTGCTTCGTTGTACTCAGCTAGATTGTGGCTAAACTACTCGTAAAGTACTATCAGTCAGAAGATTAATTAATGTTAGTAAAATTAGAAATCCAAATTAATAAAATCCATCGTTTTTGAATAAAACGTAGTGTTTAATTTCTCTATGCTAAGAACAATGATATTATAGGCTGAGATCTACAAACAAGAAATATTATAAAAATAAATCTTCAGCTTGCTTGCAGCTTAAGTGGAACGGAACGTAATAAAACTTCGGCTAGAAACACAAAGGCAATAATTCGTAAATCGAAAAATATTATTGAAAACAAAAGTCACTCATGCCGAAATTAGTTATTAAACAAGAACGGCCTTACTTAAAAAAACTTTTCAACCGTTAGTCACTGCTTAAGATGCTCTGCCATCTTCTCTCTGACGTGAAGTTGCACGTGCTAGAAAAGGACAGAGAAGTTTAAGCAGTGACTAAGAGAATCGTGATTATTTTAGGTAAGGCCGGAAATCTATTAAAAAATCTTAGTTTAATCCTTACATTTCTGTCAAAATTAAAAAAACCCTAATCATTGACAGTCTTACTTAAAAAAACTTCTCGACCGTTAATCACTACTTAAATGCTCTGCCGTCTTCTTTCTGACGTGAAGTGTAACATGTAAGAACAAAACGAGCGGCGTTTTTAAGTAAGGCCGAAAATATTAAACTAAAACCCGAAAATGAGATAAACATAATCGAAAAATCAAGTTTTTTTCACAAACGTGTTTTTTTTTCGTTGAAAAAACTCGTTGCTTGGGTGACTTCCTTTTATACTATGTATTGTAGAGAAGTCTTCATTAATTCATTGTTATTGCGCTATTTATTGTGATTTCTTAAGACATAGAGATGCACAGGCAGAGACAAGATTTTAGACATTTCCCTTTGTTTATTTTGGCAGCCCCAGCTGTATAAATCAACCCCAACCCCCTAACTCTACAACTCCTTTTGTCTATGCTACCACCCCCTGACGTCACTACGAAAATCGACCAATCCCATCAGACGCAGTGTTCGATGGTCCTCTTTGAGCATACTACCGCGCATTAGTTCATGCCTAACCATATCCTAAATGTTTTCCTTGTGCGATAGTTTTAAGCATATTCAAAATGTTCTTGTTGGTGATTAAAATTGTGTGAAATGGACACTATCACAATCACTTCCCTGTGAGATATTTATTTAGTTTTATTTTTGTCAGAAGTGTTATAAGTTTCTAAAATTACGTTTGGGGGTGGTGCCGTGATGCCAGTTCGTAAGCAAGGTGATTTAAGTATTTTATTATTAGGGATATTAATAGGTACTATACTATACATTGGATAGATCATGCAGTCACTAGCGAAGCTATTATTTAATTTGTTCAAGGGGTAGCTGCACTCACAATATTAGCACCCTTCTTGCGATTCGTATCGATATTATAGGGTTGTCACATAGCCTTCAATAAGAATTGAACTGTGCTTGACAATGGTTATTCCTACAACCATGTGCCTAATTCTGATTGTAAATTTTTTCTGATTGGTCTATATATTTATCGGTTAACATATTTTATGATCCGCCCACTTTATTAGTGACACTAGTACATAATCTAGAAATTTATTTTGTTCCGCATTATTATGGTGATAATGAAACACGTATTATGGAACCTAAGTAAGTAGATTTTTTAGATTAAATGATGTCCGTAATTCCAATATCATAAAAATCGATTATTGTTATTATTTGGTAATTATAATTAAAAAAAAAAATTTAATAATAATTTCTTACTCAACTCTAGATTAAATAGGTAATTATTAATAACGTACTCGTATAACAAATATCAATGCAAACTGTTAGGTATTATAAAAATAAAGTAGGATTTATAGAGTGACCTATATTTCAACAAGAAGTTGTCAAGTATTCAGATGAAACTTCAGATATGTCAACTTACCGCGCTTTCATTCAAAACATTTCATTGTGAATGAAACGTGTACTTACGTACGATAATAGCTGCTGTGAGTATGCATTACCAACTGAGTTACAAAGTGCTTATGTAATACATAGAAAATTATAGAAAACAAGACCCTATGGGTCTTCTTAAATTCGATAATGCTACCTAAAGAAAACCTGCTAATTTTATGACTTAATACTAAGTTTTTAAAATAATTTATTCTTGACTTTAATTGTTTTCTGTAACAGAGGCCCACCGAGCATTAGAACTGCTGGAAGACTATCACAGCAAGCTGACTAAGCCCCAAGACCGGCAGCTACGTCTTGCCATTGAGAGAGTCATCAGAATTTTCAAATCACGCCTCTTTCAAGCTCTTCTTGGTAAGCAATTTGAATTTGATACCAACATTATTCATCTCACCTTTCTTGCTATCAGCAGGTTTGTAATAATCTACTTTTTATCGAAATAGCTTGGCTTAATTTTTTACGTTTGCATGTTGGTCTAATTGAATCAATGGCTAATTCTATCTAGTGTCAGACAATTTATTCTTATCTAATTCACGTGTTTTGTTGTTTTAATACTACTTAGCATAGAATGTGTCGAATGCTAGCGGATTACTTTTCTTCTATCCATATAAACTTACACTAGGTTACATAGTCGATAAATTATCAACACGATTGAAGTTCACTGATCGAAGGGATTCAGTTCAATCAATAGCCGTTGTATAAATACTTATTCTTATGTATGGAACAAGCGCGTGACCACATCGCCCTTGATCCTTCCTTTACCACGACACTGTTTTTTGTAATCCCCATTATATTTAGCCGGTTGCAATGAACAACGGAACTGATTACAACGGACCAATTCATTTCTGTTATATGCCTGCCCGGAATCCGAAACTCTTAGGACTTGGTGGAAGCTGTTTATTGTTACGGCTTGTAATGAAAGAAATAAAATCCTAAGCAGTTCTAACCCGTACAGGACTATCATGAAAACATTGTTTTATATCTAGGAAGAACATTCAGCTGAATTTTACAAGCTTCATTTTATTTCACTGAACAGATAACAAGTTTATTTGATAGTAAGCATCTCTGTAAAATATATTTATAAATGAATGTGCAAATATCAACGCACAGGTTTTACTTCTTCTAAATTAACATAATTCTCTTAAACACTATTTTAAACTATCTAGATTGTTCATTATAGTTTTATGATTATTTACGGGATATTTACCGTGATTATGTTGTGTCTGCCCGTGAACATGGTGCATGCAACTGTGCCGAAATATTGGGAGCTCGTTTTAAAACATAATCACGGTAAATATTCCGTAAATAATCTTTATATATTTCTCTCATATAGTATCTTGAATAAACGTCACAAAAATGAAAACGCCAAGAAAGCATCAAAGTTTGTCTACATTAATTTTCTACTTTGTTCAAAATAACACGGTTGTTTGACACGGTATTACAGTAAGGTTTTATTATTATAGTAAAGTATTGTTATTATAGTTACTACATCCAATAGGTTGTCTACAGCGAGTAAACCTTGCAAATCCCTAGCTAACAAACAATACTTACTCAACACTGTTTTAAACTATCACGGTTGTTCAATAATAATAGAACTGTAATACTTACTCACGTATGCTTCATACACAAGAAACATGACCATAACATCATCCTAATCTACAAGCAGTACAATCATTGGCTAAACACAATAAATGTAAATGGAGCTAAGATCAAGCACGAAAAAACTAAGGTGTTTCAAGGTTTACAGGTAGATACAAAGAATACTATATAGTATATACGGTAGATACTACAGAGCTTTCTTTACCTGCCTATTTAATTTTATTAAATGTATTTTGGTAAGTCTTATTTCATTGTGCAACTTAGCTAGTTGACATCTTTATTGCTCAAGCTATGATTGAATTGACACCATGAAAAATTTCTAAGTTACGCAATGTATCAGTTAATTAATTAAATGAGGATAAACTTCTTTTTTTGCATCCTCAAATAATAGTGAAGTTGTTAACAATCACTGTATTAACAACACTCTTAATACACATTAGTTTACTAGTGTCGATAGTAAAAAGAACCACCAAAGGATGATGCGTTAGCTAACCACACGATAGATTCGATGCCAACGTGGACGATCTCTTTGACCCAGATCTCTGATACGGGTCAATGGCTCCACTGAAACCACTGACACGATTCCCTCTCCCACTTGTATTAATTGACATTTTTAATAGTCTTCATCTTCATAAAGTCTGTCAGTACGCTACGCAACAAAGTATTCAAAATCAGGAAGAGAACTAACTTCTCCAAAATCTGAGCGCTAGCTGAAACTAAGTAAAAAAAAAAGACAGAATTCCATTTCTTAGATGACAAACAATATTATAGTATACCAATACCAATATTATGACTGAAGTTGGATATTGTTTAAAGTATGTCATTTGATTACCATACACAAGAATAAAATTGATAAAAACACTATTAGCATGTAACATTCTAAATTTTTGTTGTATTTATACGGTAATACTCACGTTTAATTAAATCGCATGCTCCGACTATACTTTCGATCACATCCGGTGAAAAACAAAGAGTGAAAACAGTGCCTGACGCATGTGCAGCTGCGTCCTGCTTAGCACAAAAAAGACACAAAAAAAAAACTAATTTTAAAATTTTAAAAATTGCTATTTGCTTAAATTGATTTGCTTAACTAAATAAATAAATGAGTCAAAACCACGTCAGTTTTCATATTACATTCTAAATATTGGCTATACGTACATAACTAATGCCGTTTATCTGTTTTTCATTGCATTCGGTTATTATTGTTCTAAAACGTGATTTTATGACGTATTATCCCTTATTGTTATTTCGCCTATGACCCCGTTTTGATAAGTTGCTGTCAATAGACAGCACTACTAATTATAATTTATCTTGATTAATATTCATTGCCTTCAAACTATTGATGCCTACGAATTCCAGCGTGCTTCAAATCAAGTTAACAATGAGCGTGAAGAAAAATTTGTAATCGGGTATCGTAGTAGTCAAAATGTTCTACCTACTTCATTGTTAGAAAAGTAATAATGTTATCGGCTAGTTACTTGTGTTTTATCAGTTTTGTGTTCATGTTTAGTATTTGTAATAAAGTTATCCTTTAGTTAGCGTATCCTGTCTGTAGCGGCAACCCTAGTGGTAGTCTGCATCGTAGTGTGTATGCAGCCTAATATATTTTTATTTATTCGTTTCTTTGATTAGTTTAACTTTTTGCATGTCCATGCTTGATTACTATTTCCCATCTGTTCCAAGTGCCTGCCTTCTATGTGGCGCAGACGGCATTGCTTAATATTTTAACCGATTTCAAAAAATGAGTAAGTTCTCATTTCCGTTGCATTGATTTTAATTGTTTTTTTATATTTGTTACCTCAGAGCTCCGTCATTTATAAATCGATTCGGTTTTTTCTTCTTTGAAATTATATACCTACTTACTTTCAGATTGGTCCCATAGAAATTTCATTAAAATCTGTTCAGTAGTTTGGTTATTAAATCAAAATAACTGGAAAAAATTTACATCCAAATAAACGTTGCTTAGAAGTTTTTTTTTAATTGTTATTTTGCTAGTCTAATCTGAAACGACGCACCTAATAATTCAAGACTTTATAGGGAGTTATCGATTCCGATACACAGGCATTCTCCCTATTTCTCCTTATTCTTACTTGTATACGAAAATATTTTATCTGGGGTAGCTATCTGAAACAATTTGTGCGGTAGAAAATATCGCGTGTGTCAAGTCGGAGATCGATATTCAGGCGGCCGGCGACCCCGCTCTGAACGGTAGATCAACTGCATGATGTTATTAAATGGAACAATAATACTTTCTTTGTAAGTTGGTCGATAGCTTGTCGGTGTCTATGACCGAGTTCCTTTCGACATGCAGGGTCGGGGTCGGTACGAGTTTCTATATAGTGTCTACTTACTCTATTGAGTAAAGAGACAAGTTAGAAACATGCAGTGCAAGTATGGAACTCCTAAAATCGTTATTATTGAAACTATAGACCATGTTAAAGAAAGATGAGTCCACACAATACTACGGTTATGCTGGTGGGCGACGACAGCGCAACAAAAACAGAGCAATCTTGTGAACTCTACTTCTATCTTAGCCATTTTTTTTCTTTCACACATTAATTCGCCTTGTCTATTACTGCGCATTCTGTGGCTGGCTTGGAGGATCTAGCTCTCTCTTTCTATATATAATCAAATCAAAGGTGGTTGGCGACTGAGCTTTAACTTTTGCAACTTGCAACACTACCATTATGTTGGTTTACAGCCTCGGAGGAACTAGCTCTCTCTCTCTATATAATCAAAGTTTTCAGCCAAAATTTATCAAGCTACCATAGATCTAGTTACATTTTTTTAACTAGGTCTAGATGCAAGCTACAAAGGAAGTTGGTAGATGACCTCCTCCAGTAAAACTTACACGGCCTTACTTAAAAAAACTTCTCAACCGTTAGTCACTGCTTAAGATGCTCTGCCATCTTCTCTCTGACGTGAAGTTGCACGTGCTAGAAAAGGACAGAGAAGTTTTTAGCAGTGACTAAGAGAATCGAGATTATTTTAGGTAAGGCTGTTACGGCCTTACCTAAAATAATCTTCTAAGACTTCTCTGTCCTTTTCTAGCACGAGCAACTTCACGTCAGAGAAGATGGCAGACCATCTTAAGCAATGACTAACGGTTGAAAAGATTTTTTAAGTAAGGCCGTTAGTGTTTATACTCTCTTTGACCTCCAACTTACTATAAATAGCTACTTATATAGGTTAGATTACCTTTAATTTGCCCTTTATATTAGGCCTAACCTTTCTGAGTACTGAGTAGGCCATAGCCTTAGATGCCATAGTGTAGCTGCGTGAGTACCTACGTGTAGGCAAAGAGGATAATAATTATAAATACCGTGTAGATAAAGCGGTAGTATCAGCCCGCGAATTCTATATTCTAAATTCAATACAATAGAATCGGATTAGATTTATAGTCGCACCGATATCCGTCTAGGTCTTTTTAAGAACGACGGAAACAGATAGGTAAGTAGTTGTTTCTGAGTGGAAACCTTTCCGCTGGGATAAATAATACGGTAACGTTTTTTTATAAATGTTTAAAAAGCATTATTACCTATTTATTATTATGTAGGTAATGTTAATAGAATTATTGATTTATTAGAGAGTATGGTCGATTTAGAAAGGTTTAAGTTGACAGAACTAAACTAACTAAAGTATTGCTGTCCTAAAATGACTAGTAAAAAAGTAACAGCAATATTTTAATTAGTTTAGAACTGTCAACTAAAACCTTCAAAATCGACCACATTATTATATTATAAAATAACCCTGTTGTTCCAGATATTCAAGAGTTCTACGAATTAACACTTCTCGATGAGACGAAGTCGGTGCAACAGAAGACTGCTGAGACCATCCGCATCGCTAACAAGTGGGAAGCAGATGGGACAAGACGCGAAGTGAGTACTTACCTTTAATTTAAACTACCTATCTGCACCGACCTCCCCGGCAGACTTTGAAAAAAAAACAATAAACTCATAGAAAAAGGCACTTTCATTATTTATCAGAATTTCCAATTTTCCGGGCATTATTTTTTAAAAAACACATTATTACCACCGCAAATTACTTTGACGAAAATATTAAACAGGTCGAAGGATAAACTTAACGCTGTAGCTGAAAAAAGATTCGTCCATATACATATATCGAAATACCTACGTTATCGATTCTTCAACCGCAAATGTAAGTTTGTAATTGCATATTTTTTGCGATTTAACAACAATTTGCCAAGTTTCAGATATTTCCCTTTATTTGTACTATGAGACCTTGTTTCTTGCAAATTTTCATGATTCTAGGTTGACTGGAATTTTGTGTTACTTGCTTGGGTGGGAGCAATAATTTGGGCAAGAATTGCCGTTTTTTGGCTGTATTTTTTATTCATCATCAGTCAGAAAAGTTCCACTGCTGGAGGAAGGCCTCTCCTCTATATGGAGGGATTGCCATAATCCCCACGCTGGAGGATCGCAGAATGCTCATTGCTCACCTCACCACCGTTAACGAAGAGTACGCTGCTAGGCTGCTACCGTTCAGTTCAAATGCAGTTTTAGGACAATACAATACAATAGTTTATTGATAACACCAAACTTAGGCCCAGGTATTTTTTGATTGCGTTGACGGCGTTGACATAATTATTTAGATTTTTTACCGTAGACTTACGTAGGTATATGATTATTAATTAATATCAACTTGATACCTCCACGCATTCCTGAGAAAATTGTCCTGATAAACCGACAGACATAACGGACAGACAGACTAACACCGAAGTGATCCGTGGTCGGCAACCTTTTGGCAAACGCAAAATGTAACAGTTTGAAATTATGGAGTGCTTTGTAGGCATCTGCAATTAGTGAATAACCGCCATTGTTTATTCGAACCAAAAAAACAAAGTTCTACCAGTTTGGTGAACTGCTAACAGTTTCGATTAAAAATACGTTGTCAGTTTTATTTACTTTTAGTTTTCATCTGTTTTAGAGGTGGTCGGTGCAAACCGTAAACAGTTTCAATACCCAGTTATCAATGCAATACCCAATACCGGGTACTCGGAGTTTCGATACCTGGGTATTGTGAGAAACTAGGTATTGGCGAAAACGCGAACCGTCTCAACGACATCGTAACGAGCGGGAACCAATACCTGCGCGTGCCGAGTACCGACGGGCGACAGACGATACCGATCGTCGCTTCGCATCCGACGTGATGCGCCCGAGTTTATCCGTAATATTCCGAACGTAATCGTACTCTCCAAGGCCGAGAGGCGACTAGAGTGCCAAAAGTAAAACTAAAAATGACAATTATTATAACACTTATCACCGAAACATACGGGCGTGATAGAAAGTCTTCCGTATTTTTACTAACTATTACAACTAAGTTTAAGCCAGTCCTAAGCTTGGAATTAAGTTTGAAGGAAAATTCATTTAAATCAATTAAAAAAAAACTTATTTTGTTTACATAAAACGTGTAGTTTCGTATGTATAATACTATCCAACAAATTTAATCTTCTTCATCTAATTCAATTTTAAATTTAAAAAAAAACATTTTTATTTTTTTCTTAATTTTCTTAACTTTTTAATTCATAAGCATTTAAAAAAATACTTTAATACTTTAAAAAAAGGAGACTCCAACCACTAACTAGTAGTAAGCAAAGATTCCTTAAAGCAAATAAATTATTATTATTATCATAAGTTTAAACGGAATCATCAAAAAGACATCAACAAAAAAATTACCAAAACCAATCGGTATTTGTACTTTCTTGTGCAACAGTTATTTTTGTAAAGCTTTTTTTGAATAACAACTGAAACCAAATACCTCTGCAGAAACTCAAAAACTACGTTATTAAAAAAACGGCCAATACCTAGTTATTATAATAAACAGTTTCAGAACACGGTATTGCCATTCAATACCGATACCCGTTTCGGTACTGCAATATACCATACCGACCCACCGCTATCTGTTTATCTTATGCCGGTACAGATCAACAATCTGCAGACTTCAGCGTACGTTCTTTGTTAGTTTTGCTACTTTTACAGGATACCTATGTATGTTTTGATTGGGGTAAGATAGGTCCTACATAATTCAGAAACAGTAATTTAATCTTTACTTATACTCACTTAGTAAGTACTAGTAGTAGTGTGTACTTTACCAACACTGGCTAATTCCGTAACTAGCCACATTTGGCTATAATTCATCTCATAAATCTTAACAAAGGTGCTTTAATTCGTTTCTGCCATTTGACTGGTACTCTTTGAGAAGTTTCGTATTTGAAAGACAGATCAAAGATTATGTTGTCTCTAAAATTCATAAATACTCTGCCTCCGCTACTATTTTGTGCACCATGTAGTTTTAAGTGGCAGAACGTGGGTGCCCTAGGCGGTAGATGGGAATTAAAACAAGCTATATCGCGATTATACATTAGGTACCTACTCATTATTTTATTTTACACTAATGCTCAAGTCAAAACTATTCGTTTCAAAAGCGACGCGCCATTTGTGGTAGTTAATAAATCTGTTGCTTGTGTTCAAGATCAGGTTTTATGGATTAGTGGTTTCTTTTATTCCAGATTCCAACGGAGGAGAGCGAATACAGATTGGTTTCTAATGCGTTCCTGCAAGACAGCAACAGACGGACAGAGTCACGCAATGAGACACCGGATTCAGCGAAGGTACCTATACCTATAGTCATTTTAACGAAGTCGCCTGTGATCACCTAGGTTATTATACTCAGGCTGATCAAAGGACATTAAAGAGTGAAAAAGCCTATGATCGTCCAGTTGTTCAATGTAGAATCGCCCCTATTTATATGAATTTAGAATTATTTTAATTGCAGGTGTTGTTACAAAGAAGTTAAGTTAGTAGTTAGAGAGTAACTATAATAAATAAATGTATCTAGTTACGAGAAAGTACGTTGTCGGTACATAAAGGATGTATACAAACCTTGTCTTGTAAACCGGAAACACTTTTCGGATAAAATCGAATGCCTAGTAAAATATGAACATAATTCAGCATAATTCTAAAAGATTAATAAAACTTTTCTAACCTATTTTGGTTACTTAGGTGCGTTCAATCGTGTCACCGCCACCGCCTCCCAGGGCAGGGACCGAAGAAAAAAAGGTAAATTCCAGCCAAAGTAAAGTACCTACAATTTACGATAAAGTTTACAAAAATTAAGTCTATTAAAGCAGGCGGCTTTTCGGAAATTAAAATTTATGGCTGCTGTAGAAAACTATGTTTTTAAAGTAAACTATTTTTATTTTAACAGTCGGTATACATTCAAATTAAGCAACGTTGAAAGAAACGTAGCTTTGTTTTAGAATAACTAAGTTCACTTGTTTATATCAATCCAAACGTACACAAATGTTTAGCCATACAAATTCCAATTACTGGTGCACTCAGCAGTGAGACGCTT
Source organism: Erannis defoliaria (assembly GCA_905404285.2). Taxonomy (NCBI): domain Eukaryota; kingdom Metazoa; phylum Arthropoda; class Insecta; order Lepidoptera; family Geometridae; genus Erannis; species Erannis defoliaria. The sequence goes on along the minus strand of FR990073.1, from coordinate 8,875,708 downwards.
TTTCTACAATGTAAAATTCTTGACCCACTGCCATACATTTTCATTTGAGGTTGGATTTGAGGTCAGGTTAGTAGCGCCACCTTTTGAGGATGTTTGGGAATATTATGTGGCGAACTGTGAATGTGAAGGTTCGTTTCGTTGTTCTGTTGGATCTATTCAGCCAATCGATATGTCGTAACGTTCCGTTTTACGTTTTTGGCGTGTTAGTTGGAAATGATGACGTGACGTGTGTTTGTAAAGGTAGCTTCCTGAACGGAACGTTTAAACAACAAGTGTTCGTAATGGCGGATTGGTTGGTGTTTCGCGTCTCTCGTAGTACTATTTTTAACCTAAATTAAACTACAGGTTTTCGGCGATATGTGCGCTATCGTTTCTTCGTTCTGTGGATTGGTGCCTTTCTTAATAGTGCCAATGACGTCCGAACACTGCATCGACTGAGAGTATACTACTCATGATAAAATCAGTGAAATGATATTGTACACAAAATTTTGACATTCAAACTGCTGATATTTCGTATTCGTCGCAAGTAAGGCCATATAATAAACACTAATCTATTTTTAAACGTTTAGTAATTTCTTTACGCTCTGGGAACGTATTCGATCCTTGGTGAGATTTACGCGAGAACAGAGCTAGATTTTCTTGTAACAATTCGCTGTTACTTGCTGATGTTGTACCTGTCTACTATTTATCGTCAAGTGCTCATAAATTGCACACTAATAATGTAACACGGACATTCTAATTAAGGTTCATCGCTTTGACATTCATACCATCCTATCACCGTACACAAATTGGTAACACGCCTAATAATTATACCCATACATATCTACTAAAATCGCTATCAGAAAGGGCTCGGTTCGATTGGGACATTCATTAGATAAAGCCTGCTGCAGTTAGAGCCAGCTAACATGATAATAAGCTTCGACTGTTGAAGGGATTACCTGCAATCAAATGTGGTACTTATCACACATTGTAAAGGAGGTCACATACCTTTGAAATGTTTTGGTGCAAGTTGTGGGTTTTAGGTAGACAATGGTGCATGCTGAACGTGGACAAGTAAGGTGCTGACAGTGGAAACAAGTGTGTAACTAACAATGCATGCAGTGTACATAGTGTAGAACGAGCAACACTTGAACCACCCAAGGGCTATGCACACTTGGTCTCAAAATGACTGAAAGACGGAAGAAAAAGTCTCATAATGGATTCCTACGGAAAGTGTCCTCCTTGTTTAATCTCGATACGGTGAGTAGGTGACAAATTGGCTCTCAATTTAAAACAATATTGCCTCAATACATTCCTACAGTGATCCAGCTCTATTTGAGCTCGTTGTTTGAACACCTATTTACCTTGACTCTGTTTAGTTATCTAATTGTATTTGTTTATTTTAAAACTATGGCTAAACATTTGTGTACCTTTTTAACTTGGTTTTGATATCTGTTTAATATTATCACTCAAAGTTATGTAATGTTTTTGCTATCTATTATTATAAAATATGCTAAAGTATTAAAGTGCAATAATTTCTTTGGTATATGAAAACTTTGATATTTTTAAGCCAATAATAATTTTCCACTGAATGCATACCAAAACTATCCCCTATAGGACGTCATATACAGCTATAGAAGAGCATAACATCAACAACAGGGGTAATGTGATACCTCAATGGAAGTGTTTGTTTTTTTATCACACTACCTGTAACCTTTTTGTTGTTGCTTTAATTACTCCTTTGGATTCAAGCCCCTTCATTTCAATATGAAAATAACTTTTTGCAGGTTCACGCTCCCTCACCAGAAATGAAGCAGGTAATTATAAAAATTCTGATGTTTTGTTTGACATGCTTGGAATGTAAAAACTCTTATTTATTACCTATTTTATACACAAAAATGTTGGTACCTAATTTAATATTGACATTTCATAATTCCAGTAATTTTGTGTGTGTGCTATTGTTGTTCTAAAGTTATTCAAACGCTGTTTCGTATTTGCCCTTCATGGTTAAAATTCAAAACAAATGATCATAGTTTAATTTACCAGTAAGGTAGTTTATAGAGCTATACAAGTATATTACATCAAATCGTTGTTAACTATTAATTATAAAAACAGTTACAGCAGATACAGTACAAAATACATAAGCCCTGACATTAAAATGTATGCCCTATACTGTCATAATTTTCTAAACTATCAATAGAAATTGGAATGTACCAGCCTTGCCCCTACTAGTATTACTGGTAAAGAGAGTGTAATGTGATTCAAGTTTAATGCTGTAAGAACCAGTGAAAAAATAAAGTGTAACAAAAAATATAATATTTCAGAGAGAAATTTGGCATTCCATTAACTCTTTTGAACTGACTGTCACAGCAATTGATAACAAACAAAAAGTTGCAGGTCAACGGCATAGAAGGTGGTGGCACCGAGCATGTCCGCACTGAGGATGGCTACATTCACATGACAGTGGTGTTGTCGCGAGCCGGGGGCGCCGGGCTCGGATTTAGCATCGCTGGGGGCTCGGACAACCCACATGTAGCTGAGGACCCACATATCTACGTCACTAAGCTGATACCGGGAGGTGCTGCCGCCGCCAGCCAACTGCTGATCAATGATGCTATATTACAGGTGAAATGATATAAAACAAAACCATTAAAAAGAAATTCCGGTGGTGAAAACACGATTCATACCATTTTCATCCTAAGATAGTTTGTCCCACATAAAAAATCTGCTTTCGTCCCACTTTGTATGCCGTGTTCGGCCCAACGTTTTAATTAAAAAAACCTCATTTCATCCCACTTTTCAGAAACTTGCGTATGTCCAGAGTTAATTGATATGGGATGGAGATCTGCCAACCCACATTGGGTCTGGGTTGTAGAGTCAACCAATCGCCCTTATGTCCAGAATAGGAGAGTTAGTCGCACATGGATGTTAATGGTTGATGCAGTAATATTTCACAAATATTAAAATGAAAGAATGCAAATGAATGATAAAGGCAACTAATAATAAACTTTAACTTCAAGTAGAATTTAGATTATCAACTGTTTTAAAGCAGAGATGAATTGTTCTGTATGTCAGAGTACCAAAATATAATGATGATATATGAATGAATGATATAATGTAGTATAAATAGATCTACTTTTATATTTTGTTAAAAATCTTCAAATGATAGTAGAAAATTTCATCTCACACCTTATTTTAGTGGTCACCACATAATAATTAATTTTAAAATAGGTTCCTAGATTTATACTGTAACATATAATAGTATGCTTATGTATATCTATATGGTTCACCTTCAGTTTTAATCCAATTTGTAAACTATGTCTCTTGCACTGTATAGAAAATCATGTCATGCCTTCAAGTTACTCCATATAAGAAGTGTTTTGTTATGGTTTTAATATTACAAACTACCGTAGAAAAAAGGTAGGTATAGAAAAATAATTTGAGAAGTTTACTTGTGCGTTCTGTTTTGGTGTATCATGATTATCAAGGTAATCTAATCTTTAACTATTTGTGTACAAAAGCAATATTTGTATAGCTTTTGGATCTTAAGATTTTAATGTTTGTATTTAAATTCAAAATCATAAACTTTACGCAATGCTGCACCTAGTTCTGCGGCATTTTGTTATAATAAAAACATACATTTTTTGTTAACACCTACTGGCAGCGCGGTCCAGATATCAGTCTTATTCCTCCTATTTGATACCTTTTCACGCCTAAATCAATGCATCAATTTCGATTAAGTTCAATATCATAAACACTATAAGATACAATTTATATTGCCAATATTTATTCGGTTTCTTCTATGCAAACGTGATCCATCGTTGACTGCATTCGCTTAGCATCAGGCGAGGTGGCAATCAAACAAGCCTACAATATTATAAAAACCTATAAAAAATGCGTAAAATATTATTTTCTTCAAATCTAGAGTAAATAGGTTCCATCTAGGTAAGAATGCAAAAAAAAATATGCGACAAAACTTGAAAATCGATAAAATCGCGCCGCGCATAAACTTTTTAATTGGAGTGAGCAATCGATACACATGCAGTGCTTCGTTCACACCAAACTAGACAACACAATTGTTTTCCTTAGTAAATTGGCACATAACACATTACCAGCCAGTTGTCTTATCAATCGACTCACTAATATGAGAGTCCATTGTATTTTAATGAAATTGCGTAACTTCGGAAAGGTTGTTAAAAACCGGTACGGTGAATACGGCACGGTGAATTCCACAGTCGTAATATGTAATTGTATTCGCCTCACGTTAGTTACCCTACATAAGTTAGGATTTTTCTCATAAACATTTTTTGTGGATTTATTGTAATAATAAATCTTATTGTTCTTGTATATTTTGATCCCAGGAAAACTAGAAATAGGTATGCAAAAAAAATTGCTTATTGTTTATTCGTAGATGATTTCGTCATTCATTTCGCCGTTAATATTTTTTTGATTGCTAAAATTTATTTATAAAAATGTAAAAAAAAATAGCACAAAGCTATAAATATCCTTCGTTTGTTATGGAAGCATACATTTTTGCAGTAGCTCAAAATTTTTGATGTAGAGTTGCAGGAAAATATATCATTCATCATATATTTTTAATGTAAATAATTTTCTTTAAAATACAGTTTTAATAAAACAAATTAATTCTAATTTTCCAAACTTGCCTTAAAGGGAAGTGGGATGACGCTTATATTTTTATTGTAAATAATTTTCTTTGAAATACAGTTTTAATAAAACAAATTAATTCTAATTTTCCAAACTTGCCTTAAAGGGAAGTGGGATTACCCTTTCTAAAGATATCCGGTTTACACGCGTTGATAACACTTTAATTGAATGAATGATTAGTTCATTGTAAAAAATATCCTCGCTAGAATCTATCACGGACGGTCGGCCCTACAGGTATGGGTACTTAATTATTCCATAACATTGAGTAGACCTTGAATTATTCATCACACCTAGTACCTAATTAGATGAGCATACATTGTGTACATCACTTGGGCCAAGATAAACATCTATATATTTGTATATGTATGTATTATGTTAGCCATATTAAACCATTGTAACCCAGTTAGGAGAGCCGTAATGGTGTAGACCAGAGGTCTCCAAACTACGGCCCGTGAGCACCACCAATCCGGCCCGCTAATCTTATAAACTAGCCCTTGAAGCTTTGTAGAGCAGTCAGTCTGACCATTGGGCTAAAAAGTTTGGAGACCCATGGTGTAGACTAACAATAGTCGGTTCGAACTCGGGCCCTTACCAATGAGTTCCTCGGAAGAGCAACTCACTTATAGTGGTAGGACTCTACTACAGAGTCCGCCTGGGGAAGTAGCCTTTGCTAGTTATTCAATCGCCAAGCAGTAGTGTGCAGGCATCACTGTGTTCCGGTTTGAAGGGCAATGTTACCAGAGAAATTACTGGGTATGAAGAGATTTAACATCTAATATCTCAGGGTGACGAGCGCAGTGCGGCGCGGCGCAGGATTGTGTTCGCAAGCTCACAATTCTGGCACTGCTACTGTTAGTGGCAGGCGTGACGCTTACCATTAGGTGAAAGTCTTGCTCGTCTCGTCACTTGATTGTAAACAAAAAAAAACAAAAAAGTTAAACGTACAGATTTTGACACTCATGCCACTGGCTGATCGTCCTGTTCGACGAAGAAAAAACGTGACAAAACATGCATACGTACGAAAATAAACTCGATGGCGTATGCTAATCTGAATCCGAAGTATGGCCCTTTGATTTAATATAAGATAAAATTGAAATAGACCTAAAACTTTTATTTAGGTAAAAAGATTTCTGTACTTTAGGAAATCTCACATATAATATTGTCTCGGAGGCGGGCGTTGTTACCCGCGACACAGTTTTTACCTTCTGCGGGTAGCATCGATCTACCAGTGTTTTGTAATGTGTATTTGTTTATGTTCCTAATAAAGGTATATATTTCAATATACCTGTCATAATCAAAGTATGGCCCAATCGCCCTTTAAGGGTTGGACAGTGGGATGTTAAAAGTTGATGCAGCATAATGAATTATGTACATGACGTTCTATATATCGTATACGTAGTATATAAAGAGAATTTACATCACCCGAATGTCGTAAAAAGGCGATCTTTTTCGCTCTGATTACTGTGAAATATGTTTCTTTGTACAGTTACTTTTTGCAAAGTTACGGAAACTAAGTAGTCTGCGTATTATTTTTTCGAAACTTTTAACAAGTTTCTTGTCGGTGGCGTAACTTCCAGGCTTAGCGGTATTTTGCTAGCGGTCCACTTTGCCAGGTTTTTGCTTTGTATTTTGAAGTAATTTTTTATGTGTATTTTACAGGTTAATGATACGATCGTGGAAAACGTGACGCACGCTGAAGCGGTAGACGCTCTGAAGAAAGCTGGCAGTACAGTGAGACTGGTAAATATTTATTCTCGTTTCTGAAAATCTTGTTCGCCATCACGATATCTACGGCCACCCTGGAGAAGTAGTTAGCCAAACGTAGGGCCGGTTTTTTGATCCGTGGTCAAAATCGACATAACCATTTGTTAAACTGACTATAGTTAACTAGCTAACCATTAGTTACATTTTTGACCACTGGTCATGCTAACTGAATCAAAAAACCGAATTATTGGGATTTTGACAATTTGTTACCGTTTTTAACTATTAGTTGGCTTAACTACGGATCAAAAAACCGGCCCTTAGTGTCAGAGATTTTAAGCTGCCTAGATTTTAGCAAACTAGGGTCTACAATGTGACCTGTCTTACAGAATAAGATGAATCGCACTAATATTATAAATGCTATATATATCTTGTATGTATGTATGTTTGTTACCTCTTCACGCCAAAACGGCTGAACGGATTTGGACGAAACTCGGAATGGAGATAGCTATTTACCGGGATAACATAATATAGGGAACTTTTTAATCATTATTACCTTTTTTGAGACGGAAGTGAAACTACGAAGGGCAGCTAGTAAATAAAACAATAGAAATGTCAAAATTTTGCAATTCACAATATTAATGTCAAAATAGAAAATCAAATTACCTTTACCCTATACTTTGGATTGGATCCAAGATACGTCATTGGATCCAAGCAATACACATGGTGTCCTAAACAGGGTTAGTTCTAGTCTGTTAGCATCCTTTTAAGGGCATATTCTGTACATCAAAACAAACAACTTTTACTATGGGGCTAACATCGAAATCGCGAAAAAATATCAGCTTGTTTGTTTGTGGTTTGTTTTGATGTAAACAAACAAAACAAATTTGTGTTTGTTTGCCCTTAAACGGATGCTAACTGATTAGAACTAACCCTGTATATGTGTCAAAATGACAAATATTCCTTGATTAACTTGCAGAAAGTACGACGACGAGCAGTCGAGACGGATACGCTGAACGTATCCACAGCGTCTACCAAGCACGAGGAGTCAGTCGAGATCGAACTCGTGAAGGGCGGCTCTGGCCTCGGGTTCAGCATAGCGGGCGGACTCGGCAACCAACATATCCCGGGAGACAACGGCATCTACGTCACTAAGATCATGGCGGGTGGCGCCTCGCATCGCGACGGGAGACTTCGCGTTGGCGACAAGCTGCTAATGGTCAAAAACACATCGGTAAGCTAAGTCAGACCTGGAAATCCTGGGACCTGGGTATGTCCTAAAACTGCACCCAGAACCACCGGAGGACGGGCAGCAGCGTCCTCTCAGTTAACGATGGTAACCATTCTGCGATCCCCAAGCCGACTGCCAAGCGTGGGAATTATGGCAACACCTCCATTTAAGGGAGAGGCTTTCGTCCAGCAGTGGACTTCCGGCTGTTGATGTGTGATGTGAAGCTAAGTCAGGGGGGTGTCACTCCGCAGTTTAGGTACGTTCGGCCGGCGCGCCTCTCGGGTAGGCGAATAGCAGGACTGAGCTCAGTGGCCGCCCGCACGCTAGCCACGTCGCGCGTAATTAAGCATCTTTTCTGTAATTTTTGCAACAAACAATGACTTCTAAACGATCTAATCCGTATAAAAGATACTGTTGTGCTTACGGGTGTTTAAATAAAAGGAAGTAGGAAACGAAATTATATTTTTGAAAGATGTTGACATGAAGCTATTTTGCTGTATTTAAACCATAACATAAATTAATACTCTGTAACTATAGTAGGTAGTAGGTGTATAATGAGAACGAGATTGTTATACATAAGCAAAATGCTTACCATTTTAGGGTGCCTAAAGGTATAAATAGTTGTGCGAAATACTCTTAATTAGGTACCTATAGGTATTTAGTTTGTTCAGCAGTGGAATCACCGGGCTGATGATGATGATGATTCTGTGTAAATATCAAGATGACAACCCTAACGTTACCTGCCGCGTCAGGAGAGATAGGATAGAAAGAGAGCGGCTATCTAGGTGAATATAGCAAGCGCTGTGCGAGTTGAATTGCTAGTTTATTGCCCCGTAGATAGTCCTTATTTATTTAAATTTAATTGCGGAGTGAACTTTCTGTATGTATTAAAAAAATCTGTGGCTAAGTTTCCATAAAAATACGACAACCAGTATTTTACGGGTTTATTACGCCTACATCAAACAAAAACCTAGTTCTGAGCTCAAATTGACGTAATGAGCAGTACCGTTAAATTCTTATCAGCACCCAAAGCCGTATGAATCACATCGTTTGAGTCATTAGGTATGGGTCATTGTCTAATGGTGTACATACAATGCGATAAGCTTGACACAATAGATCTAAAACCAGAAGCAACGCGCAACTATGTGCAGTCAAACGCGGGCTTAATAAAATGGTGATCATCATTAATTTTAAATAAAATTTTATTGCTCGGTCAGGAATTTGCAAACTGTCGAAGAAAAATTATCGAACAATAGAGAGTCAGATCTAGTTCTAAACGATATTTAAAAAAACCAAAATACCAATAATGGTAATAATAATAATGGTTTAATACCATAAGTGTGGAATCACTTCATACAAAAATATTCAAGATATTTAAAAAGTATAATACTTTTGAATTATCACGGATGTTCATTGGTTATATTTACGGTAAACATTTCGTAAATAATAATAATATGTGTAACTATATTAAAATAGTGTTCCCGAACCGACATTGGTACAAATGTTTACTCAAATTGTATCTCTTGTCATAACGACACCGGCAAATGCACAATGTGCGACGCCATAATCCTCTCAAAAGAAAAGAAGAAAAAAAACTGTTACTGTCACAGTTAATAATACCTGTAAAAACAGAACTATTAAAAATAACCTTGATATTGTATTCCAGCAAGGAGACATAAACCTGGACAACGTGACGCACGAAGACGCTGTGGCGGCGCTGAAGGCGACCGGCGAGCGCGTCGTACTAGTGCTGGTCCCCGGCCCGAGGCACGGCCAGCCTTCGCCTCGCAGCTCGCGCGCCACCACTCGTAAGCATTCATCATCAACCGAAGACGTCCACTGCTGGACGAAGGCCTCCCCCTAAATAGGGAGGAGTTGCCATAATCCCCACGCTTGGCAGGCGGCTTGGGGATTATGGCAACACCGTTAACTAAGCGGACGCTGCTGCCCGTCCTCCGTTGGTTCTGGATGCAGTTTTAGGACATACCCAGGTCCAACCCGTAAGCATTCATTACACTATAACTCTATTAAATGTAGGTTGATTGAAATGACGTCTGTCAAAAGCCTCGAATAGTGTTGGGGTAATTCGGTTCAAATCGAGATATATATTGTTTTGATTCGTTTTGGCATCGCACGAAGTGCGATGTAGGTGCACTTTGTGCGATGTGCTTGTTTTGCCAGTGTCAAGTATAATATTATGTATTTTCAAGTTTTTAGAGTATCAAGTCAATTAATATGTCTCAAAATCTTAGTTATTCACACGAAATTAGTCACAGTCGAGTCCAAGTCATGCCCAAGTAAAGTTGTGGCGAGTTTAGTACATCTTTTACGGAGTTTTGAAAACAAGACAAAATGACATGTTTCACCAGAATATATCACTTGTCACTCTCGTGCATGTAATTCAACATTCAATGTATAAAAACACCACCATTTATAATCATTCGCAAAAATACAAGTTTTAACAAAATAATAGAATGCAGCGACATGATTTTTCCGTGTCCCGCCAAAATCAGATTATGATATTATTTCATCAATTGTCTTTTTTTTGGCTTCGCACTTGGTCATTCTGCATCACAGTTATATATGCATTTTTTAAAGTTTTTTATAAAAGCAGTCAGTCACGTTCACGTCCAAGTCATGACATAGTAAAATGGTGTTTTTACTAGACGCTTTACGGAGTTTTTATTAAAACGCCACTATTTTTAAACATTAAATCGAGAAAAATCCCAATAATAATACACATGCAGCGACATGATTTTTTCGAGTTCTCCACCAAAACTCCACCAATCTCAAATAAAATAGCGTCGGGGACAAACATTATCGCAAGCTCTGAATAAGCCAGGCTGGCACATAAAAAGAATAGGCTAGATGACTGGTTTTTTTATTGGCCTATTAAAATGTGGCCCATAAATATAGCTGATTCATGAAAATAAAATGAAAATCTGATCAAAAATAAGCAACTTATAAGCATTTTAATATCATGCTAGACAGAGAGAAGAAACATCAAATCGTGACGTCACTTCTCAGTACGCCATATAAATTTTATTCTGGCAAGTAAGGCGTGACGTCATTTTTTGTTTTGTGGGAAAGGGACAGAGTTGTCTGTAACAAAAACTTTAAACGCTCATATATCAGAACATTAACCGATTTAAATTATTTTTTCAATAAACATATTATATTTACTTAAAATCTTCATCAAAGCAATTGGTTTCAACGATATAAACATCAGTCATCTACCCTATTGTAGATTGTTTACCAAGGGAGGAAACAACTGTTTTTAAGGCGAGAGTGTTTCTTTGAATCCAGAGCGTAGTGAAGGATTCTAAAGTAGAATCCTGAGCGCAGCGAGGGATTCAAAGTACTCGAGCTTAAAAATTGTGTTGATCCCGAGGTGGACACTCTGCTTTTTATCACCCTCTATCAGAAAATAAGTAAGTGCAGCTTATGAATAAGAATAGTACCTACGTTTATTTAATTCTCACTACTCACTCTCACTTCTCAGTTTTTATTGAGGAAGATACATTGAGTTAAAATAAAACAAAGTTAAATCCGAATATGAGTAAACAATTACGAACGAAGCCGGAATGCATTTCGCCCGTTTTTGTGTTTTTCTCAAACTATTTTTTTTATTATTTTGCACGTCTTCCTTTTTCAAACAGCCTGTTACTTGTTCATACAATGTCCGTGGTTGATCTTTTTGGTGATTGGAACTTTTACTAACAATATCCACATTCCAAATTCAAATCAACGCCTGGAGCGCCGCCTGGAGCTAGCGCGGAAAACTTATTTTCCTCCCTAGGGCGGAAAAGAGCTAATTTCTGCCCTGTTTGCGAGGAACAAAGTAGGTCTTATTGAATATATGTGATAAAAAAAAATGTGAATGAACCAAACAGTTTGTATACAAATAAGAGTGAGCATACGAATATGGTATCAAGTTCTTGACAGCTCTGAAATTAAAAGTGGTTTTGAAATGCCCGCAAACGTAACGATCGGTGTCTCTAGCATAGAAACTATCGACAAATAAGTACTACGTTTTCGATAGCAAAATGCTTGAAAACTGAGACAGCGGAATGGACGTCAGCTGAACTAATATTTTTATAGATTTTTATACCGAATATGTGCATAATTTTCGATAATTACTGTGCTAAGGGTAAGTACAGATCACAGAAGAGAGATTACTCTAATAAACAAAAGCTAGACTGAGACACTTTATTGAAAAAATATTTATTTCAACTAAGCTTAGTTCCAACTCCAATCAATTCTCGCCTTTACTTTTGTTGTAATCACAACTTGACTATAGTCGGATCCATAATTAGACGGACTAAACAGACATTTAGAGTGTTGCCACTTTTTGGTAAAATTTATATAGTGCTGGGACAAAAAGATTCAGTTTGTTAATTTCTTTATAAATCATCATAATAATGCACACATTTTGCTGTAGAATTTTACAGCATACATTTTTTACACAAATTGTTTTCCCTTTTCTACCTGCACTTCCACTGGCAGCATTCTAAATGTTTAACGGCAGTCAATAATTATTCGATAATTCTTTTGAACGATAAAAACTGAACTATATCCATCACTACGCTTTTTAGCTGGCAGCATTATTTTGAATAGTGACATTGTGACAGTTTAGTCCGTCTAATTATGAATCTGGCTAAATAATATTTCTATGTTTTTCATGCAGACAGTAAGAAAAGTTATGAACTCTGGAAGGACTTGAGCTTGGAGAGTTGAAGTTGAAAATATTTTTCCGCATTACAGCAGTGTCAAGCGCAGCCAACTCCCTCCGACGCGAAGACGTCACAGACAACGCCGAAGAGCCTCGCGTAGTTGAGCTGGAGAAGGGAACCAGTGGCCTCGGCTTCAACATCGTTGGCGGAGAAGACGGCCATGGGATATACGTGTCGTTCCTTCTGGCCGGAGGGTCCGCAGAGAAGTGCGGAGAACTGAGAAGAGGGGACCGGCTTTTGGCGGTCAATGAAGTCGATATAACTCATGCGACGCACGAACAAGCTGCTAAAGCTTTGAAGGTATGTTTTAGTTCATCTTTAGTTTTAGTTTTGTAGTAAAGCTATCCAGTCCCTAGTCCTTTTCAAAAGAAATACAGACATCAAGTTACTAATACTAAAATTTATGAAAATGTTTAGTAAACTATTAACATACAAGAATTTATTTTCGTCAATAGTTTTAACTCCTTACATACGCCGATGGATATAAGGGTAAAAACGCGTTAAATATTTTATTATATAAATCTTGTGATTATACCACAATTTTTCTTAGGTGGGATTCGTGGAATAAGCGAATACTGCATAAAAGAGTAGATATTGTCGCAAACTAAACTAAACACTCCATGGTATTGCCAGGAGATTAAAAAAAACTGTCTCAAGACTTTTTTTCCAGACCAAATTTGCCATAAAAAGTGGCAACATTAGAAACTTCGTAAGCTCCGATTAATGAAAAAGTTAACGTTTCAGAGCACGGGACAAAACGTGAAGTTAACAGTCGTGTACAAGCCTCAGGAATACAACAAATTCGAGGCGCGCATCAACGAACTCAAACAACACCACACACTCCTCAGAACGTCGCAGAAGCGATCCTTGTATGTGCGGTAAGTACTGTTTATTTATTGTTTTACAAGTTGCATTGTTTGTGTTACCAAAAAAAGTCCATAATTGCATTGAAATTAATATATTGTCCATCAAAGATTTCGAAAGATGCGCCATCGCGTAATAAAACAACGTTTGACTCCCGTGCCCCGTCATGTTTACGAGTTGCGCCGAAGTGCGAAAGAAGATAGCACTTTTATGAGAGCAAAAGGGATAGCGCGTGTCTCGCTTAGTGAGCGTAGACAGGCGAGACAGTCCCTGGGGCCGTTTTCACGGGGCCATTTGAGGGCGCGATATGACATATCGCCCGCCGTATATATATGATATCATTGTTGTCCATTCTATTTAATTCCTAATAATATCAACATAGGTTAACCCTAGTCTTCAAAAATAATGAATAGCTAGTATACCTTATTATATTTTTATGTTGATAAACAGAGAGACGTTTGTTTTCTCATAATAATATTAGTGTTTTTGTTTTATTTATACGGGAATACTCACGTTTAATCAAATCGGATACTCCGACTATAGTTTCGATCACATCTGGATCACACCTTTTTCAAAGAGTGAAAACAGAGCCCGTTGCGCGTGCAGCTGCGTCCTGCTTAGCAGGATTTTAGCTTAGTAAATAAAACAAAAATGTGTCAAAACCACGTCAGTTTTCTTAATAAAATATTAGTGTTATTTTATTTGTAACTGAAAATGTGTGTGTTTATTTGAACTTCCAGTTAGATTGAGTCATTTGAGAATAATGTAGTTGCTATAACGGGACCTATTTATCAAACGCACTTCGTTTGAGATTTCTGTTTTGAAACAATCGTCAGAAATGTTTTAAATCAATGTCGAAGGTTTAAAAACTAAAACAATTTTCAACGACGACGAAAACCTCAAAGAATATAATGTTTTCTTCTGTGTTTTTTTGTATTTTTTTTTTACGATCGTGGAAGTTATATACACCTGGGAAAAGGGTGAGAAGAGGTGCAGGTCACCAACATGACCGGTACCCCGTTAACGTAACAAACCGACAGGCGCAGGCCACACAGAAATAGCGACTTTATTTCCGTGCGATTTGTACGAAATTTGAATGGATCGGCAAGCCGGTCGTGCGCCCGACGCCATATCTGTGTGTTCTGCGCCTTAAGACCTTAGGTTTACATGTTTGAGCTCATTATATCCCACTCGGCTATTGTCCATGCCCGCAGAGTCCCTTAGCACACATAGTATACGCTTGATTAATATTCCAGAGCGCTGTTCGACTACGATCCCGTGAGAGACGACGGACTGCCGTCCCGAGGGCTACCGTTCCGGTACGGCGACATTCTGCACGTCACTAACGCCTCGGATGACGAGTGGTGGCAAGCCAGGTATGGACGTACAATTTTATACCGTTTAAAAAGAAGAAGGTTACCAAACCCATTTTGGAGGTGGGCTCCAAGGAACAAGGATAGTAATAGAATCATCGTTGATCTCATATTGTCACTTGTTATGGAAAGGTTTTTTTTTAATACTGTCAAGCGACGAGACGAGCAAGACTTTCACTTGGTGGTAAGCGTCACGCCTGCCACTAACAGTAGCAGTGCCAGAATTGTGAACTACCGTGTTGTGATAACGGCTTCACAACACGGTAGTTCACAATTCTGGCACTGCAACTGTTAGTGGCAGGCGTGGCGCTTACCACCAGGCGAACGTCTTGCTCGTTTCGTAACTTAAAAGTATAAGAAAAGGCCCCAATAGTATTTAGTTGATTTTTACTCTAAATTTGTCGATTTCTCTGTCGTGTCTCGATCTGTCAGTCAAGCTGTATATTTTTTTACTAACGGAGTATAAAAGTGAAAAGCATCTTTATCAGCTGATGCAATCATGTGTCTTGTTACACACACACACACACACACACACACACACACACACACACACACACAGAGAGAGAGACACACACACTTGTTACATATAGCTCAATGGTGGGTTCCCTTCATTGACAATAAAAACAATTCACTGATGGTATATCATACATTTATACCCCCTCACGGGGAAACCAAGCTCGTTTTAGTCTATGCACAAAAGTTGTTCACAATAATTAGAGTACCGCAACCTCTTTACGGTGTAGAATTACCGTTTCACTTAATCCCGTATTGCTTTTTAGCAGTTGACTATAAATTGTAACATATCGGCAAATAATCACCTTTTTAACCGACTTCAAAAAAGGAGGAGATTCTATGTTCGACGGTATGTATTTTTACCGATTTCTCCGTCATTTGTGGATTTTGAAAACTATTTTTTTATTTGAAAGGGTATACTCCCGAGGTGGTCCCATATTAATTTGAAGTCGGTTGTTTTTTTTTGAAAACGTAACTTATTTAAAGGTAAGTATACAACAGCATAAATCAATGCAGTTAATTCGAGTGGTCAACCATTTACCGTTAGGAAAATCCAGCGTCTACTTTCCGCACCATCATCAGACCAGCATAGTGGTATAATAATCGAATGTCATAGAAATCTCAGCTCGGTCGCGCGTCAGTGGATGTCCTAAAGTCGTTTAAAAAAGGTTTCCTGTACAATCTTAAAGGGGGCCAAAAAAATTTTTACAAAAAAGGTTGTGATCATGATAAAAAAATTGAATAAAAATACTGTAGGTACATTATAATGTTGTATGAAGCAGACGTCTGGACCGGACGGACCCGGATTCTATCGGCATCATCCCGTCGAAGCGTCGCTGGGAGCGCAAGCAGCGCGCGCGAGACAGGACGGTCAAGTTCCAAGGGCAGGGCACTCCCGTTAGCACTGTGAGTATCATTTATTTTATGTACTATAACTTCGTGCCAGACGGTTTTATTAATTTATTTTTTCTTATTTATTGTCTTGTGTTAGTGTCAAGTTTTTATATTATAATCAAGTCAAATAATATGTCATGATATCACAGTTAGTAACACGAAATTAGTAATAGTCGAGTCCAAGTCCAAGTAATAGTTTTTATATAAATATTTTCAAACAGTAATAATTAATTAAAATTTAATTGTAACCAATATGTGATGGTTTTTCCTAGTTTGTAATGTGCATAATGTTTAATTTAACTTGTAATAACATAATGTGCAACTATATGGGGAGGGCGCTGACGCTGAAACACAGGCTTTAAGCCTAGTTCAGCAGAAGTTACCAAAAATGTATCATGCGTTTGTATTTTTTGTGTCATATGCTACCAATTATGTACTCTTCGTGACTTTTTCATGGAATAAATTATTATTATTATTATTATTATTTAAGTCATGCCCTAGTAAAGTTGTGGCGACTTTCTATGAGCTTCTACGGAGTTTTGAAAACAACACGAAAAGACATGTTTCACCACATTATATCACTTGCCCACACTCGCGCATGTAATTCAACACTCGATGAATAAAACACCACAATTTTTAATCATTAATTCGCGAAAAAACACTAGTTTAAGAACATAATAGAATGCAGCGACTTGATTTTTCCGTGTTTCCGCCAAAACTCCGCCAGGCGGATTGGCAATAGCTTGCATCGACTTTTCGGTTGTTCAATCAGGGGTGACAAACATAGATATTTGTTCTGTGTCTGGGTGATTGTCTATGTAGGTAGACTACCTTAACTTAAATTCAATTCAATTCAAGGTCAATGCACGCTATTGCCAATCCATCTGGCAAGACCATAGGCGGTAAGTTACGTCTCCTTTGCAGGAACTTGTAAGCGCCACTGTGATATCCTGAAGTTTAAAAAAAATAACAAACCATGCCATGTCATGTGTTTTTTATGCCATTGCATAAAAAAATAGTTAATATTTAATTAAAAACTTCAAACTGCAATTTTCACCCTTCGACTAAGTTTTCTTTAAAGTAATAATATCACAAAAAAAAACATATTAGTATTTCATGTAGTTCTCAAAAAGCAATGAAAATTTATGTTCTCGAGTTGTTGGGCTAAAAGCCATAAAATAAAAACCATTTACGAAACATTTGCAGAGCCAATCGACTCTTGAAAGGAAAAAGAAGACTCTTTCATTCAGCAGAAGGTTCCCATTCATGAAGAGTCGAGAGGACGGCAAGTCCGAAGACGGTTCGGATCAGGAACGTAAGTACTAAAATGAATAAATGATGAGAAGTTTCGTGGCGTCCTCCCTGAACAATTTTGTAGCCTGTGATAATATACTACACCGTTTGTCTCGCTCTAACTCATGGAAATCTTTTTGCTATTTCGCTGTTGAAGAATAATTGACAACGGTATTTTTTTCTCTCTGGCTCACCCAGATATTTTTTATCTCACTCACGTAAGCAGCTGAAAAAAAACTGTTTGCATAGATTTTTAGCTGATGCGACGCGGTGTGAGCTTTAGCCAGAATATAAAATTGTAAACATATACATAAACTGTACATATAAATAGCACTAGGATCAAGCTTTGTAAAGGTTTTTATAATATATACTCACTCATATAACGGGTATTTATTTCTTAATCTGGGCCACAAAAAACGTATTAGTACTACATACAAAAGATTAACTCCTATAGAAAATGCATATAAACATAGTTTAACCACAATATACCTGATAAATACCATTTACCATTTTCATCACACTTGTTCGTAAAGTGGATCTTATCACATCGGTTTTAGGCTCATAATCCAAGATATTTACACACGCGCGCTTTTTACCACTAGTGCTCTAATAGGTATAACCCGGTGAAGTTAAGTTTGTGCCTAACTGCAAAATATAATGTTTAAGCAGCATTCTTAATATAGCCGGGTAATACAGTTGTTTTAAGCGGCTAAAAAAATATTCTCCTGCGTGCGTATCGCTGGTTTGCGCGCCATTTTCCGCAAATATTTGTTGACGTTTTCGCAGTGTGGTTGATTATTATCAAAAAGAGATTGTTTTTCCTAGCAAGGGCGATGAAAACAGTCGTATGGAACGCGTGTGCTTATTGGTCATTACACTCTTGACTGCTTTATCGCGCTTGGCTCGCGCGCGTAATACCGCCATTATGATACAAGTATGCTATGTCTATATTAGTCATTACAATCGAGGCGGTATTATTATACTTATTATAGCACTAGTGCTGTAATGTAAAATAAAACGCGTGTGTAATACTTTGCTTATGAACCTAAGACCGAAGTAATAGGATCCATCTACGAGCAAAACACGAGTTTGTTTTTTTCCTCGTAAGAGTGATAAAAATCGTCTTATGGAACGCGTGTGCTATTTGTAATTACACTCTCGGCTCCCATAAAGCGCTCGCCTGCGGCTCGCGCGCATGATTACTGACATTATGCACTATTATAATCTTCTGTATGTAGTGCTATTATTATTTCTGTGTCTTGGGCTAAAGAATTTCATTACATGACGCACTTCGGGGGCGGATAGTTGCACTGTAATAATTTGCAATCAATGCATTTGTTTTTTAATCACCTCTTACAAAAGTTAAAGCAATCGGTCACTTCAAAGCAGAGTAATAATTATTATCTAATAATAAGCTAGATGACTGTTTTTTTATTGTCCTATTAAAATGTGGCCCATAAATATAGCTGATTAAATTAATGAAAAGAAAATGAAAATCAGATCAAAAATAAGCATTTTAATATCATGCTAGACAGACAGGCGAAACAGCAAATCGTGACGTCACTTCTCTGTACGCCATATAGATTCTATTCTGACAAGTAAGGCATGACGTCATTTTTTGTTTTGTGGGGAAAGGGATAGAGTTGTCTCTAACAAAAACGCTCATTAAACGCTCGTATATCAGAACATTATTAACTGATTAAAATTATTTTTTCCATAAACATACTATATTTACTTAAATTCTTCATCAAAGCTATTGGTTTCAACGATATAAACATCAGTCATCTACCCTATTGTTAAAATTTCATAATAATGTGTTCATACGACAAGCTGCCAGACTAATATACCAATTTTGTTACAGCTTTCATGCTTTGTTACACACAGGAGGATTCAAACGCTGATGGTAAGTTTACACACACATTCACACTGCTACGCCGTTAGACTTACCGCAGTTAATCATGCAGAATAACAGTCCGAGTTTATATTGAGCTATTCGCTTTATAACCACGTTTGAAGTACAGTGTTTGGGAAGTGAATATTGCTCATTGAGAGGAGTGCCTATGGATCGGCTACTCCGATCTCTTATTTTACAGTGTTTTGCAAAAATATTCCCTACGGCTCCTTTAATAAAGTGGTCATAAACATTAACGGCCTTACCTAAAATAATCTCGATTCTCTTAGTCACTGCTTAAACTTCTCTGTCCTTTTCTTGCACGTGCAACTTCACGTCAGAGAGAAGATGGCAGAACATCTTAAGCAGTGACTAACGG
The DNA here is from genome assembly GCA_905404285.2 of Erannis defoliaria. Lineage (NCBI taxonomy): Eukaryota > Metazoa > Arthropoda > Insecta > Lepidoptera > Geometridae > Erannis > Erannis defoliaria. The sequence continues at coordinate 8,856,192 of FR990073.1, read as the reverse complement.
TTGAAAAGTTTTTTTTAGGTAAGGCCGTAAGTAACTTATGTCAAAGGAATTCAACGATGATTGACTCAAGTTGTGATATATTTGTGCTATGCAATGTAAACAGCCTAGAAATTCTATATTACACGAATTTGATAATTACTTATATTGTAATAGAAGTGCAATCTTTATCAATAAGATCTCGATAATGATTTAACAAGAAATATCAGATAATAATGTACATAGTCCATACACAAATGAGGACTGAAATGCTCAAAATTCTGTTATTCGAGTTGAATGATTAGGTTTATTGTTATTTTTACCGTATTCCTATTTATTATCGAATTGTATCGGATCGATGTGAGTAAATTATTCGCTTGTAGTGTATGGAGAAGCATGGTGATGCCTAAATTCGATTTATATAAGTTATATAAAGGTATATTAGAGATATTTATCGGCGTTATATTTTGTCGCTTGTCGATTTTATGAAGTTGTGAGCGACCGAGCCGAGCTATGTACTCATTACCTATGTGTTATAGATAGTTTTATTTTTATATCAAAACAGCTCTTTACTGAACACCTGAGTCTAACAATAAGCGAAGTCTTATATTAAAGTCAAAATGCATAAAACGAATTCGGCGAGTACAATCGAATTAGATTGCAAAGTGCCTTTGTGGCCAAATTTCTTTGTAGCTATTATAAAACTAATAAAAATAGATTAACACAGGAAAGAAGAAAAAAAGAATCTTTGAAATCGGTGCACCAACTTCCGAAATACCTAGAGGAGAAATTATGGATTCGGATCGATACAGTGTTAAAACGAATTGTGAATCGTGTTTTCCATTGACTAGACATAGTTGTTCAGTAAAGTAGCTTAGAAGAAACAATTGATGTTCCACATGTAGTTAATGTTGGTACGATGCGATGGTACGAATGGGTCGCAGCTCGCGGGCGGACGCCGGCCGCCGGCCGTGCTTCTAGTTGCCTAACCGAAGCGAACATACCTACATGTTAACATTCATCTGGTCTGATACGTATTTTTATTTGCTCTTTGTTTTCCTATGCGCTACTCATGAACTAGAAAGCTGCTAATTTATATCCGAGCCACACTTAAGCCGCTCCGAGGCCGCCCGGTCCCTGGAACATTAATTCAATGTATGTAACGATAATTTTTCTACGTATAGGGGAAATCTTGTACCGAGTGGAACTTCCCATGATGGAGGAGATAACGCTCATTTATCTCGAGGACGAGAGTAAGTTATGGGAGTGAGGCGTAGCTTGCGAGTGCCGTAGCCGATACCTTACCTCCCGCATTCTGGTTATGATCATCAATTAGATACGTAGTTCTCATTTCAATAACACTCCAGTTTTTTTTATTTGACATATTTTTACGTTCGGTCAGTTTTCGTCTCATACGACGCGATTACTCCGACAGCCTCAGTGCACTCGAAAGTATATCGCTCGAGCTCACGAACCGTTTGGATCATGTTTCAATAATTGTGGGCACGTGACGTCACGCGAAGCGGTTAGTTAGCGCGGGGAGTGTGGGCCACTGGAAGCACAAGCCTCGCCGCCGCCGCTCGGCACGCTTGGGGCGCGCACCACTGCGCGCTCTGCCTTATAGAGTCACACCGCACACTACATCACCGCTCTCCGCCCACCGCATGTTGCGAACAGAGACGACCGCATCACATCTTCATTCTAGCTTGTTTTTCAGTTTTTATTTTTTCCAATTTCGCTGTGCTGGTTTACTTTTAGAATTAGATTTTTCGCTTGAGATATAGGGGCGCTGTAAAATTGACCGGCCTAATTGTAGCTGACACACTATTGTATTATTATGATAGTTCGCTTTTACAGACATTATGTTCGCATTAGCTGTGCGCGAGAATTAAATTGTACCAACAAAAGTGTTATGACATTGTGTACGTTTAATTCTAGCTGATTACAGAAGCATGTACTTAACGAATTGGAAATCAATTCATGTGGAATACATCGACTTTGATAGTTTTAGGTGTTTTTGTACCTTTTGCGCAGCAGTTAAAGATTGTGTAAACGAAGTATCATTTCGGTAGCTAGCTAATTTAAATTTATTCAGAACAAAATAATTATACAAAAATGGTACATACTTATTGGGACCAAAGTGCTTGCAACTTATTGTTAAGGTTAGAATGTTCGGTCGTGTTAGTTGTAGATATAACTTCATAGAGTAATATTCACTTAGCTGCATAATTACTTGACAAATCTTCTTTCTCATTAATTTGTTGGGAGCTTCTGTAACCTGATGAATAAATAGAGATAGATGGATTATTATTTTATGTTGTTCTTAGTGGTTTATTGTCAAGAAGGTAAAATTAGATTTTATTTCTTGTACTATACCGGATCAACTCTAAAATACTGAAGATCTTTTACAGGCAGCTTCCCTGCATGAACCAAACAACTTTAGTTCTACGAATTTCGAAAATTCACAAAAAGCAGCTGTTTCGTACATTTTGTCCAAGGTCAATGAACTTTTAGTATGGAACAGCTGTTTTTATTTGTAAATTTCTGAAAGTTGCAGATCAGAAGTTGGTTCAATGCATAAAAGCCGCCTGCAAAAGGTCTCCAGTGGTTTAGAGTTGACCCTGTTTATTAACGTTATAACACAGATAAGACAATGTTATGTGATTATTTAGCATAAAGGCTGTATACACGGAGACAGTGGCTGTTGCCAAATCCGTTGTCGCGATAGCGTTGGCGTGGCAGCAAACTCGCGTAAACCGAATCTCGGGGTGACGAGCGCAGAAGTGCGGCGCAGGATTTTGTTCGCCAAGTGACTGACACTGCAACTGTTATGAGCAGACGTGATGCTAACCAATAGGCGAACGCCGCGCTCGTCTCGTTACTTCATTCTATAAAAAAAACTTGAGCTTTTTAAGAAGTCAACGTCAACTAACTGGCATTGATTTTGGCTTCAGATCGACTAAAAGTTACTCAACTCCATCGCGGTCGCTACGCTCCGGTTTAATGATGTTTATTATCGAGGTTTCAAAGAGCGCTCTCGCCATAAAAAGTTGATTTTATGCCCCTGGAAATACGGAATGTTTAGCCAAAAACTGCCCCATGCCTAAATGGAATCTTGTATCCGCGCAACAAAGAGTTACAAGGATCAAAAATTTATTTACGGGAGTCCAATCTTTGGCCAGTGACTGTGTGTACCACGCAAACGCTGTTGCGACAACAGCGTAAATTCGCCGTAAATTAAATAATCATCTTTGTTATAGACAAATCTGGTCCGAAAATTCACTCGTCAAAATCTAGATGTTGTCAATTTGTCACGACGTATTCGTTTGCCTGCTGGTATTGGTGCGATTTGTAATTCTATTTTTCTGAATTCATTTTCTTGGCAGCACTGTTGCACAACATTTTTTAGACCCTAGATTGGAGCACGCGTTGCACTGGTGACTGGGTACTTTATAAACTTGTGTAAAATATTAATAGTGTTAAAATTAGAACAAGCAAATTCAACCAGCGACATCAATTCAGATGGTTCCGTCAAACACAATCATGAATGAACATTTGACCTTAGTTTCGTTCTTCCATTGAGTGAATCATCTCGCCTACATTCCAAGTCGTGAATGAACACGTTCCTTGATATTCCAGGTCAAGATGAAACGGTGCTATCATACGAGACGGTGCAGCAGTTGACTATAACGTACACGCGACCCGTGATCATCCTGGGCCCGCTCAAAGACAGGATAAACGACGACCTCATATCTGAGTTCCCGGAGAAATTCGGCAGCTGCGTGCCTCGTAAGTCATATTTGTCACGTTCTAGATTGTTGTTGGCCAATTGTTGTTGTTGTTGGACCTGGGTATGTCCTAAAACCGCAACCAGTACCACCGGAGGATGGGCAGCAGCGACCTCTTAGTTGACGGTGGTAACACTGCGATCCCCAACCCGCCTGCCAAGCGTGGAGATTATGGCAACCCCTCCCTATTAAGGGAGAGGCCTTCGTTCAGTAGTGGACGTCTTCTGGCTGATAATGAGATTGTTGTTGCTGCTAACCTGTTGAGTCCCTTCTGGAAAATGGCGATTAACACCGCAGTCCAAACCACATGGTGTAAAACACTGCAGCTGCAAAGGGTGTTGTTACCAAAGTGGTAGTTGTAAGTAGCAGGCCTGGCGCACTGTAAAGTTTAGATACGAGACAAGTTCACCTATAACTTTACGCCGTTTACGGCCGTATGATGTCATTGAGCCAAGCGGTTCAGTGGAATGTCGTAGGTATTTGCGCATTGTCGTTTTATTTATACGGGATCATTTCAAGGAGTCAAGAGGAAGTCAGGTTTGTCGGTTTTTCATTCTGAAAGTCGCGGAAAATGTGGTCGCAAAATGGTCGCAAAAACGTCTCCGGGCTGATGTAGATGATGATTTCATGGGGTGAAAATAGAGCCCGAAGCACGTGCGGCCGCATCCTGCTTCGAACTCGGTATTACCTTCTTGAAATAGGTCACAAGATGTGATCGAAACTATAATAGTATCCGACTTAATTAAAAGAGTAATCTCGTAGAAATAAAACGAAAATGTGTCAAAACCACGTCAGTTTTGATCTTTTATAAGTCGTCAACATCATCAGCCAGAAGACGATCAGGGGCCGTACCATGAGCGCTTATTCCGGGACCGAATACGCTCAGCTGCCGACGCTGCGCGACTGTGAATTTTATCGCCTCGCAATAAGGTTCGCGGTCGCGCAGTGTCGGTAGCTGAACCTATTCGGTCCCGCTATAAGCAGTTCACGGTACGGCCACAGTGCTGGAAGAAAGCCGGGGGCTTTAAAAGGGAGGGCCGCCATAATCCCCACGCTTGGCAAGCGACTTGAGACGACGAGAGGACGCTGCTCGCGTCCTCCGGTGGTTGTGCATGCAGATTGCAGATTTCGGACGTGCCCAGGTCCTTTTCACCTTTTCATAGTATTTACTCATTTTCTATGGGAATGAGTAAGTAGTACATTTTTTTTCTAATAGTAAAAAGAAAATGTTACTTATAATGCAGACACGACGCGACCCCGGCGCGACTACGAGGTGGACGGGCGCGACTACCACTTCGTCGCGAGCCGCGAGCAGATGGAGCGCGACATACAGAACCACCTGTTCATAGAGGCGGGCCAGTACAACGACAACCTGTACGGGACCTCCGTCGCCTCCGTGCGGGAGGTCGCTGAGAAGGTATTACCTCTACTCTACACAACATAGAGCCATCCATCAATTACGTCACAAGTAGGGGGGGGGGGGGCTACGAAGTGTGACATTGTGTGACAAGGGGTTGGGAGGGGTCCTAGATGTCGTGACGTCACATTTCAAAATAAAATAATAATAATAAAGTAGTGTTCAAGTTGTAAGTACAAAAAAAATACAAAATAGTTTATTGTTTCATAAACATAATATGAACAAAGAATTTGAACAACCCTGCCTGCAGCTTTAGCGTGAGCTGTGTTGCAGCAGACAGTGTTTTCCCAGAATATGAGATAACAATAAAAATGTAACTAATACAGCTTAAGATAGAAAATGGTATAGGTAAGTGAGCGCACTTGTAGCCTGGGACCGGACATTTGTCGCGTCTCTTATCTCTTATTTAGAGATAGTAGTAGTTGTTTAAGTAGTAGTAGTTGTAGTAGTATAGTAGTATTTCTAAATAAAATAAAAAATATACAGGGTTAGTTCTAATCAGTTAGCATCTTTTTAAGAGCATATTCTGTACATCAAAACAAACAACTTTTACTATGGGGCCAACATCGCGAAAAATATATCAGCAGTTCCATACAAAAAGTTCATCGATCTAGCTAGGGCAAAATGTATGGAACAGCTGATATTTTTGTCGCGATTTCAATGTTGGCCTCATAGTAAAAGTTGTTTGTTTTGATGTACAGAATATGCCCTTAAAAGGATGCTAACTGATTAGAACTAACCCTGTATATTGAAAACTCGAAATTTTTACTGTTAACGAAAAACTTGTAGACCACGTGCGTAGCCTATCTTAGGCTACACAATGATACTAGATAAAGCATAAACTACCTAACAAAACTAGTTAACACGCGCACTAACCCTAGTCCGTAATTCACTAGTAGGATCCCAAAATACCGACTGAGCCGAGTTTTTGGCCCATTGCTATGTCCTTACTTTAAATACCATAGATAATAAACAATTAGGGCATAATTAGTAAAAAAATATGTGATTGTTTTAACACAATTATCATAATTTGACTAGCAAAAAGGCAAACATATACTATTATTTTGATTAAAACTGTGTCTAAATTCTGCTGTATTGTTCCAGGGTAAACATTGCATTTTGGATGTGAGCGGGAATGCAATAAAGAGATTACAAGTGGCTCAACTTTATCCCGTTGCCATATTTATTAAACCAAAGAGTGTAGAATCTATAATGTGAGTATTTTTCCATTTTAATCCGCTTAGCACGTCTCTTCCAGACTTATACGGTGGAAATAGTCAAATGATTAAGTATTTCAAGTCTATTCCACGTAGTATTATCCTATTAATAAGTTAAAGTAATCTTAGAGTCACTTTTCATGTGAATAAAAACTTTTATATTATTTTCTCAGTGAAATGAATAAACGAATGACTGAAGAACAAGCGAAGAAAACATACGAACGAGCATTGAAAATGGAACAAGAATTCGCCGAATACTTTACCGGTAAGCATCACATGATAATAATTATTTCTTTCATCTCTTATCACCTTTTTCAAGGAGCGTAAACAGCTCGATGCACATGCAGGGCCGTAGCTAGACCTGAATTTAAGGTAGGGCAGCTGTTGTTACAGGTAGGGCGCTTCACAGTACTTTGCTTATTTTAAGGTAGGGCATTGCCCCTCAAGGCCCCCCCCCCCCTGGCTACGGCCCTGTGCACGTGCCGCCGCGTCCTGCTTCACACTGGGTGCGGAGTGTCCGCGTCTCGCTTCAATGCAAAGCAGGACGCGGCCGCCCAATCCCATACCTAAGCCTAATACTATATTAGACCACATCATGGGCGTCGCCCGGGGTGTGCCCGCCCCCCAAATACTCAATTATAAGTTTGTTGAACCGAGTACTCGGCCGAGTTATTCGGTCCAGTATACATAATATAGTGTTTAAATAAAAAAAAAGGTGTGATAAATGAATAATACTGAAGGGATTCGCATAATTATGACCAATTAATTTTGCAAAAGGGACATTGTGCGACGGAGCCCTATTACTATGGGGCCAACCCTGAAAACGAGTATTTTTTTCAAAAGTTCCATAGAATGTTGACGTTGGATAAAATGTTTGGAACAGCTGTTTTTTTTCTCGAACTCAGGGTTGGCCCCATAGTAAAAGTTGTTCATAGTGAGTGAGTACATACATACCCTTCAGTATTTTTCATGTTTTTGGAAAACAAGTCACACCAGGCAGGATGTAGTTTTACACAAACGTGTTAAGTTTTATTTTTTAATCCTCAAGTTTGGTCGGAAAATGTTAACGTTACATTTGCATTACAGCCGTGGTGACCGGCGACACGCCCGAAGAGATCTACGGTAAGGTGAAAGCCGTGATCACAGCGGAGAGCGGGCCCAGCGTGTGGGTCCCGCGCCGGGAGCCGCTGTGAGCTCCCTAGGATACCAAGTACCTATCATAGTGCCTCGAGATCACTCGCCGACGTCTCCGCATGGCTCCTTTTATACTTAGATTGTACGACGCCCGACTTCTGGGATCTCCAGTATTTCATTCTCACAAACGTGCGGCCGTTGGCGCCGCGCAGGCGGCTGTACGGCGCGTGCCCGGAGGCGGCTGTACGGCGCGTGCCCGGAGGCGGCTGTACGGCGCGTGCCCGGAGGCGGCTGTACGGCGCGTGCCCGGAGGCGGCTGTACGGCGCGTGCCCGGAGGCGGCTGTACGGCTCGTGCCCGGAGGCGGCTACGGCGCGTGCCCGGAGGCGGCTGTACGGCGCGTGCCCGGAGGCGGCTGTACGGCGCGTGCCCGGAGGCGGCTGTACGGCGCGTGCCCGGAGGCGGCTGTACGGCGCGTGCCCGGAGGCGGCTGTACGGCGCTTGCCCGGAGGCGAATCCCGTGCTTTGAGCTAACCAAGCATTCACTTGTATTGAGCATCCTAGCCTGTGAAACCTAACACGTCTATATAAACTTGGAAAGACGTTGTGAAATAGGAGAGTAAGACCATAAATATAGACAATAACAAAGTACCAAAACTACACATGACCTTGGGCACAAATCACTCGCTCTTACGCCCTTATTGAATAAAAACGTTTCGGCAATATGGCCTCGCCGTATGTGAAGCTGATTTTATTTCGTGAGGCGAGCGATTTGTGTACAGAGTCACGCGTGATTTCAGTACTAACTAGTTATTGCCCGTATTATGGGTAGAGTTTGTGTCATGACCAAAAATAGTTTACTGTTAAATAGCAACATTGTTTTCTCTGGCAGAAGTCAAACTCAGTTATGTCAACTTTCCCTATCGTGTGCTACCTAAACAAGGAAGGTTCTCGCGATTCTCTATCTGCAAAAACTGTGATTACAGGTTACCTCTCATATTCCACACTCGAGACAATCTTAACACACCACGCATCAGGCAATACAGATATACAAATTCGGTCCCATTGATGCTTTGCCTACACGTCTAACCGAAATGTTGGAGTCATGTGCAACTCTGTTTACTGACTCACTTGCTGTTTATCGACTCGAGCTGAGTTTTGTTTTTTGTGGTCGAGATAGAGATGTGATATCTATAATAGGGGGTAATCAAATTACTTCAAACAGTTTGCGAAACACGAAAATCTTTCCGAGTTGGACATTCGTTTGAATGGACTGCTCGTAAAAGGCGAAGTGTTGCTCATTTTAACAAAAATAAAAACCGGCGAGCGCTCAAAATGTTCTCATGCAAGTGAATGCTCTGGTTAACCGCGCCCATAGTTAACGACATGTTCCGATCACGGCTTGATAGACGCGACCCTCTCAGAGTTGTTTAGCGTTATTTAATTGTAATGTAAATTTTCACCTGTGCATAAATTGTTGACCCGAACTCGCTGTTTGTATAGCATCACTGTAGATCACTATACGCTTACGTTTTGTGCGAATCTATTATCTAGCGAAATCTTTAATATTTCACTCGTTTGACAAAGCCATTTTATCGCGCTTCTACTTACTATGTAAATTTTATAGTATACTAATAAATTTTTAAAAATGGTAATTATATTGAACATGTTAATTTACTCAGGTTGCTAGATACATTTAATGAAATTTCGTCGAGTGTGATGTGATGTAATATTCATTTAGTGAATTGAATCTATCACGAAGCACCAGTGATTATGAAGTGCTATATTAATGAATTAAAACATTTAGTTATGATAAACTATTGACGCAGAGTAGCGAACCCACCTCACGCATGGCTAGGCTAAGATATTTGGGATAATTTGCTCAAGTGGCAACCTATGTCGTAACATTGAATCTCATGACATACCTTTATGCACACCATGTCCTCTTTGACACATTAGGCGAGGTGCAACGTTGTTTGTTGATCATTTTTATAGTAAGCAATTGTGTTATACGGTGTGGAATGTCTCACCAGTTAAATAGTGTTTGACATTTATTTATTGAGAATTTTATTTTCTTACGGAATAATTGAGTGCCCATCTGCAAATATGGAGTTGACATATTGTATAGCCTGCATTGCTATATTTGATCGTAATATGCTGTTATTATGATGTGGCATAATCTATCTAATCATGTTTATTAATAAGTCAATAGTATTTTAATTTCGTACATTGTCAATACAATAAACCTAGTACTTAACAATTATCTTAGTAATTTTCAATTATTTAGCCGAACAGAGTATTAATTTTTGAATCATGACAAGGTTTTATATATTTTGATAACAAAAGGAATTATGATAAACATATTTTATTACCAAAAATTTGGCCCTGCCAAGTGAATTTAGATTGAAGAAATTAAAGGTAATGAAATTTTCATTACAGTTTGTCCTAACTCCTTTATACATGTTTAATGTTGTGTAAATAATAATACAAATAAAGTATAATTTACTTCTAAGTTCTGTACCGATGTATTAACAATTATTTTAAGGAAATGTTTTATTTTAATAGTTATTTATTTTATTTTCGTAAGTAGTCATTTTATTTAATTGATTGAGAGTGTTATTCATTTTTGTAAAGTAAGTGTAATTAATTTCATTTTAACTTTTAACATTTTTAAACCATATTTGCAGATGTACAATGTTTATGAGTTAGTGATGTTCAATAGAATAGTTTGAATAAAATTATTTACGTTGAAAATTCCATTATTGTTTTCTTTTACAGCACTACACACTACAATCTACACCATTCTAATCAGTCAGTAGTATTTCATGGGGGAATGTACCAACTGTAGGTATTGTTTTCTGTGATAATAGGCAATTTTAACCCACAAGTTAAATCTGAGCCTTATGTATAAGTATGAAAAATCTGCTTGGATGAGTGATGATCCAACCAATAGTCATAGTCATATTTATTTATTTCCATAGGAGCACATATTGGATCACTTGGACATGTCAACGAATAAGTTACAAACAATTAAGGTCTTAAACAATTCTCAAAATTAATAATAATAAGAAATAAATCAATTGTATCAAGTAATAGCGGCTGTAAAGGGGCCTTGTCAAGAATTAAATTATAATAATAATATAATAAAATTAAAATATATTTACAATCATATTTTCTTTAAAGATCTCAATTCTTTCCGCTCAGAGCTAGACAATTTCCAAACCTTATCCTCTTTGAAGTGTTTAAATTTATAATAAGCCTTTTGGGTTAAATACTTTTTAATGTACCTTTTAAAATTTGACTGATTTAAATCCAAGATTTCTTTTGGAACTTTATTATAGCATAGTATTGCGTTACCTACGAAAGAGTTACTGCTTTTCGTAAGCCTGATCCGAGGGTAAACTAACTTATGGTTATGGTGACGATTTTGTGCGAGAGGACCGCCTCGTTCTTTAAGAGTATTTAAGTTTTTCCGAGCATACATTATATTTTCATAAATATATAATGAGGTAAGTGTGATTATATTAGCTTCTTTAAATATCTCCACAAGTGATGTTCTTTGACTTAGATTATAGATCGCTCGGATTGCACGTTTCTGTAAAACAAAAATTTCTTCAATATCTGCCGCTGCTCCCCACAACATAACGCCATAACTCATTAGGCTGTGAAAGTAAGCATAATACACCATCCGAGCAGTTGTTGTGTCAGTAAGTTTGCGCATTTCTCTAATAGCATATACTGCAGAACTGAGTTTGCCGCTTAGTATTTTAATGTGGGGTCCCCATTGTAGTTTTGAATCCAGTGTCAGTCCTAAAAATAACGTCGTGTTCACTAGTTCTAGTTTTTCCCCCATAAGCTTAACCTCTGTGTCGACCTTAGCAACATTTGGCAAGGTAAATTTAACACATTTAGTTTTTGTGGGATTTAGAACCATGCCATTAGCAGAAAACCAGGCTTTGGTTTCAGATAGTATTTCGTCTATATAGCTACAATCGCTGGAACCTCTCGGTACTTTAAATAGAATCGAAGTGTCATCCGCAAAAAGTATGATTTCCCTATTCGTCTGGGAACCTATCATGTATGGGAGATCATTGGTATTGGTCAAAAATAGAGGATGAGGTAAGATACGCTCCAAGGATCCAACCACTGAAGAGAGAAGTAAAAGTAAGGGTTTCGCTCAGTAACAAAATGGGTGTCTTGTTTTGGAAAACTCTTCTTTAATTTTGAAGCGTCTGGTTAAGCCTGAATCAGGGAGGAGAAATGGTCTGTCATTCTCAGTTAACACGACGCGAAGAAAATATTGGCCTCGCTCACATTGTAGCGGAATTTTGAATATTTACGGCCTTAAAACGCGCGCAATTATTTTTTGCATTGCGCAGAAGTGATGTGGTAGTTGCATGAAATAGATGTTTTAAGGCTTTAGATGCTTGTTCCATCAATCAGCCGTCACAATCACCCCTCTTACCACACAGGCTTCTGGGTGGTTTCGTCTAGTCCTCATATAAAATATATGTTAAGAGGACTAGTTCGTTTGACAACATTCAAAGATTTATACAGCAGATATGTTCACGGGCAGAATATCTGGAGCTCATTTCACAATATAATCACGGTAAATATCCCGTAAATAATAATAGAACTATAGTGAACAACCGTGATAGGTAGTTTAAAACAGTGATTCATAGATTTGTAGCCGTTTACTCTACCAGCAAAGCATAGCTGTGGATTTGTATTGCATTGGCTATTGACTCACAGAGATATTCTCTAGAGATGCCCAGTCTCTTAGCACAGAAAACATAATAGTACAATACACCAATCGATTTATGGTAGTCCAGCAGCCAACCGTCGAACCGTCGAGACGTTACCTTATAATAAGATTAGAACACCCTTATAGCCACTTAATTTAACTGCATCTAATACATTTTTCATCACACTTACAAAGTGGATCTTATAACATCCGTTTTAGGCTCATAATCCAAGTTATTACGCACGGGTGCTTTTTACTTTACATTACGGCACTAGTGCTATAATAGGTATAACCTGGTAAAGTCAAGTTTGTACGTGACTGCAATTACACGTATGTATACGAAGAACTCTTAATATAGCCGGGTAATACACAGTTTTTTTGTAATACCAACAGAGTTCTTATGCCGCTGAAGTAAATGTCAACCTGCGCGCGCATTGCTGGTTTGGGCGCCATTTTCCGCAAATGATTTTCGACGTTTTCGCTGTGTGGTTGATTATTATCAACCCTCGGCTTCCTTATCGCGCTCGCCTGCGGCTCGCGCGCATAATACCGCCTCTAGTGTAATGACCAACATAGCACACTTGTATCATAATGTACTATTGTATGCAGTCAATAGGATTACCAGCAGTCGCATTAAACAGCGCTCTAGGCTAGCACCTCATCGGTGACCCCTTCTGGAGTCTGGCGGCCGACCATGCCACCATTTCACGGAAAAACGAAGGCCCTATTTTTACTTCTCTTCAGTGGACCTTGTCATGCGTAATGTTACAAGAAAACCATTTTTTTTTAAGAAAAGCGCGGTAGCGCTTCGAGTGCCTTGGCTTCGTGTCAGTGGCTTAGAACCAAAATTAGAATCGATACTTTTCCGCCAGGGGAACCCACACCAGTGGACATGAGTTCCGAGAGCACGCTGGCCGCTTGCCCGCTGTGTCGACTATGCTAGTTTGAGATGTGGCGCCTAGTATGAAATACATATTTTGTATTTAGGTCTAATGGTGCTTAATTTTTTCGTTTTAGTTTCTAAATTTTGCCCGCGCGCCCTTTTGTAACCTTTTACCCCTGGGCACGAGCCTAGTTTTGGATAATCTGCCACTGTTTACCAGTCAACAATTTGTCCCATGTCTACATACATACATGTAAAGCTGTTTGTAATTTCAGTGAGGCTTTATTTGGAATACATAATATATATTATTGCTAGCTACTGCTAGCCTTAAGAGTCCCATTGCTGGGAAAAAGTCCCATGATTTTTCCAGAATATATCAATTCTTATTCCACAGAGTCCTCAATAGATGGTTTTGTAAATAATTCAGATGTAGAAATAGTGATTATGCCTGATAAATGAATAGTAGCAGCCTTACTTAAAATAATCTCGATTCTCTTAGTCACTGCTTAAACATCTCAGTCTTGTTCTTCCATGTTACACTTCACGCCAGAGAGAAGATGGCAGAGCATCTTAAGCAGTGACTAACGGTTGAGAAGTTTTTTTAAGTATGATAGATAGTATAGATGGCTTTCTAAAAATTCTATAGTATAGTCCAAACTTGATGGCGGCTGTGAAATTATATTCGAAAATCTGTCCAAAAACAAAAGTTTGGGTATATATATGGTTTCACAAAATTTGCATTGTAGTGCACTTCCTAGCTCCCATGAAGTTTGAATCCAATTTTAACATACAATGAAAAACTATCTTGCTGATAAAATTATTCTTTATTCTTATGCTTCCATTGCTACAACAGTAGTCTTCTCAGATACGTAAAGACCATCCAAGAATTTTCTGATATCCTTATTTTTAACTGTTGTGGACTGTTGGATAAGGGCGGCTGAGCTCGAGACATCTTCTAAAGAGTTTCCTTCGATGATCAGCTCATCTTTCTGTTTGGGCGAGTTGACAACAGTCACACCAGGTGCCATCTTTACTCTTCTGATGTACTTCTCACCAAGGAAGTTACGGATTTCAATTATGCTGTTGCCCTCGGTGGTGACACAGTTGATGGGGAAATGGGCGTATACAGCACGCATTTTGTACTGGAATCCCCTCGTTACTCCTGAAAATGAATATAAACAGTTTAACTTTGTTAACAAAGCTTGAAAATACAATATTATTGACACTATTTTATGAAAGAAAGTTTGTTTGTAGTTATTTACGGGGGCCAGTAACGAGTAGTAATAAGACAGTGGTGACGATTCTGTTGCACCGCTCACTAAACTAATCTGACAGGACTAAAATTATATACCCCTCATTCCAGTTCAAAATGTTAGAAAAGGATGTCAACAGGTTTCGTCCTGTCAAATTTAGTTTAGTGAGCGGGCAACAGAATCAACACCATTGAAACAGAAAATTTATGTCTTTGAGTATTTTAGTTACTTCTTCACAATATAACTGCACATCACATCCTCGGCAATAGAGTCGTTTATAATTGGAACAGGTTGCCTGAGGATATAATCTCATCCAAATCCTTAAACGCATTTAAGAACAGTCTGGATAAATGGATAAAAAAGGAGAAGATAGACTTAACAGACAAATACTGAAATTCAACACTGTTTGATATAGGCACATCAGCATAATGCTGCTCGCCTATCATTAAATAAATATAATGCTCATAGCGTAGCTTGACTAGGTGGTTCTAAACAATCACCAATATTATGCAAGAATCCGGTCAGTCTTCGGAAGGGTGACCGTGAGTAGCATCTACATCTGAGCGCTACCGGGTCCGATGACATGTTAAATTGTTGGTCCCAGTTGCTTGTTCTAAATTCCTATTACAACAACCATCAAGCCATGTCAGAGGCCTTTGGGCGGCACATTTACTCTGGCATGACATGGCTGGCCAATCAGCATACAGAGTGGAATTTGGAATGGAGATAGCTATTACCCTAGATTGACACAGTTTACATTTTATCCCAGGAAAGGATACAGTTCCCATAGGATAGTGGGTAAAACCACAGGGTGCTGGTAATAGATACATGTTCTGCTATTCTTAGGGATGGAAGAATGAGATTTGGAAAGAGCTGTACTACCAATTCGTTTTTTTTGTGTGTTAAGAATGTACCTATAAATAATGTTGGTAGGCTGTACAATATCTAGGATTTGAAATGGTATTGGTTAAAAACCATTACAGATTTGTTTTTCCATAACTGCTTACTTGATAATACTTGAGATGATGCTGAAATCTATTTTGGCATTCATTCTGTTTCTTAAAAACAAGAAGCAATATCAAACAATTTGGCCTTTAATTTTTTAATATTATTAACATTATTAAGAACCATATAAGGCAAGGGCTATAATATAGCTCTGTTCCTTCGTTTTACTTAACCATCACAGAGAAACATGAATGAGAACTGTTTTAAAACAGATGTAAACAATAACACAATTACTAACCTTTGATCATGTTCTCAACGTGTGAGCATACGGTCCTGACTGCGGCGAGCTCCTTCTTGGATCCGAACCATTTCTCCACCTTCAGAAGGCGAGGGTTCACCATGCGAATGTCCACAGCCAAGTGTTTGAAGTTCCTTTTCAAAATTCCGCGCGGGCCTTTCACAGTCACCAACCGCGATTTCACGTGAACGGTGAGCCCTTCCGGGATCTTCACCTTTTGGTTAGCAACGATTTGCTTCATGTCTAGGCCTAAAACAGAAACGAATTGATAAATTCTAACCTAAGCTACTTCGGTTGACGAGCGTTGTCGGTGAGTTTAATACTAAGTCTCTCAATGAAATATCATCCAAAACTTATACTAAACTAATTATTACATTAGCCAAGATCACTGAAACACGACAATTATAGGTATTCAAGGGGATTTATTTGGATTTTTATAATTTTAAAAACAAATTCACCCACTTTCTTTGACACTAGAACCGGAAAAGGGAGAATTTGACACATACTAAATGTTGCTAGCAGTAAAAAAATAAACCAAGCTGTCATATCCAAAGAGAATAAAACACTACGTTTTAGTCATATCAATATAAAGGTCCCCCGAAACAGTACAGCTATTTGAGCAAACTTCTTAGATACAAACAGATTTTCTAATTCGTAGCGATAGCGTTTTGCATCAAAAATGACATATATTATACTAAATAGAAGCGCGTTTTTTTTTGTTTTGAGTATTATGGGGAAAATACAATCTAAATAAAAATTATAATTTGTAACCATTGAGCTAATATCTAAGAGTCACAATCTCTAAGTGGAAACAGTATAAAACGTCCGAGTGCCGTTGTACATACCTATACGTGCATTATATAGTTCACAATTGTCCGAATTTAGACGTTATGACGCTTGTATTTGTGTTCTATATAGTGTATAGTGTTCAATGTATGCTTGAGCGCTTGTTCAATAAGTTAATGCATAGTGTGCGCCGAGTTTTGGCGCGGACATTTTTTTGCTCGTTTGTGACTTTATAGATATTAGCTCAATGTTTGTAACTCAACTATTACTGCGTTCCGTAATGCGCTAAAAGTGATAATATCGCGAATCCGACCAAAGTGACAAGTATTACTCGATCAAGTCAAAGCCCTTATATTTTGTGACTATTAAATTTGGTCGGATTTGCGATATATCACTTTTAGCGCATTACGGAACGCAGCAAAGATAGCTAGCCAGCCAGATCGTTTCGGGAGTGCCATAGCAAATGCCTGACAATATATTTTTGCATTAATGTAGTTGTCAGTGTCACGAACTTACTGTTTGCCAATGTCAACGTAACACAAGATGTCAAAATCATAATTGCAAATGTTTTCTTTGATTGTTTTTTTGAAAACAATCTAAAAATCATAATTATTTTATTTAACTGATTATTTGAAATTGTTACAGCCAAAATGTTCTTAAAAAGCTTACTTCGCACAGAAATCACTTTATGTCACAGGATTTTTAGCAGAGGTAACATAACCTAAAATCTGAAAACAACTTGGATCTTTGAT
Organism: Erannis defoliaria; assembly: GCA_905404285.2. NCBI lineage: Eukaryota > Metazoa > Arthropoda > Insecta > Lepidoptera > Geometridae > Erannis > Erannis defoliaria. The sequence continues at coordinate 8,839,000 of FR990073.1, read as the reverse complement.
GAATTTTAAGCTTAGAATACGCTATTACTTTTAATAAATAATACTGTACCTTCATAAAAAAAACTCGTCTAGGATTACCTGTTTAGGGAATGTCATGACACATAGATTCCGGCAACTATAATATTTCCTAGACATAAAAATAAAAGTTGAACTCAACTATTCATAAAGTCATCTGCCAAGTAACATACAAACTATCGTCGTCTAATTACATTATATTATCATTGCTCGCAACAGATCTTAGCACGAAGTCCTCCTGGGATATTGTAACAGGGGTGTGTGTAGAGCGTTTGCCTGTTATCACACCTCCCTTGAATGAAATTCAAAAAAAATACAAGGATTTACTATACACAATCGAAGTTGAGAGAAGCCTGAAGTCAGACCATGAGTTAAGGCATGAAAACGACAAGTAAGTAAATAACTCCATTTAAAGAACTAATCCACCCAAGGGGTCTTCAGAATTTATATACACACATTAAAAATCAATTACTTTAAAATGGTGCCAATAAACTAAAGTCACAACCCAGATATCAGACACATACACACACACTGTATGAGCACAGTAATATAATACAATAGTTTATTGATAACACCAAAGTTATATGTCAAATTTCATTATGCAACCCTGTGAAATGTGTCCATAAACATTAAGCTTTTTAATCTTTGTAAAGAATCTTACTTTACATATTGGATGACTTTTCATTACCCTACTGACAGCCACGGCATAATTGCATTGCCGTGCCCTGTGCAAAGCACCAAAAATAGACCTATAATACTTTTTTTATTATTAGATATCATTTTTTATCTTTATACAAGCCATATCTTTTGTCAACAGCTATAGACATCATTGGCACAAAGCCTATAACTCGGTTTTTTTTACTTCCTTGCTCGTTTTAGCTTGGGAGTAAAACTACCTCATATATAATGGGTCATTTTAGCCCCTTGTGTAACAATCTACTATTAATAGAACCTATTGTGCTTTGGTTTACAATAAAATCATGTAGCACCTGGATAATATAGGCACAGGACATTGAGGGATGAGAGGGAGTGGCTTACAAGAAGAGACCTGTACTCAGCACTGCAAGATTACCGGCTGAAAATGATGATGATGATGATGACAAAAAATCTTTATACCAATTTCAGGATTCAAGCTGAGCTGATAAAGAAAGAATCCTTAGATGTAGAAATGGACGCAGTCAGTAAAATCACAGCACAAGACCTTGAAGATGCTTCAAATGAAGAGTTTACACAGTTCAAACTTGCTGATATTATTACAGGTTAATAAAAATTTGGTACTTATAAATGGATGCCCTGAAACTCAATGAACATGGTGGTACATCTGGCAGTAGATGAAAGTGTGGAAAGTGGAAAATCATGTTGAGTGGCGTGCCTTAGCCTATGTCCAGCAGTAGACCATGAAAGGCTGATTATGATGATGATGATGATGGATGGATGGCCTTTGCCGAGGAACAACATTGGCTAATTAAGTTAAACGAAAATGATACTTAGTGGTACGGCTTTTGGTTTCAAATTTCAATCTATAGTCCATTGATCACAAATAGCTATATTTAGTTAATTATTCAATGACTAAAAAATCCTATGTTTGCAAATATACTCAAACAGAAGAAGAAGATAATGATACTCACTTTCATCTTCACTGTGAATAATCTATAACCTGGGTTTTTTAATGGTAGAGTGTTGGTAGGGTAGGTGCTTGCGCGCGCGCGCGTGTGTGTGTGTGTGTGTGTGTGTGTGTGTGTGTGTTTGTGTGTGTGTGTGTGTGGTGACTAATGCCAGAAACATAACAGATTTCATCCGCGCGTCTTGCATTAGTTTAGAGTCGAAAATTGCATGATACAATTGATGATGATGATGGCTTTGAGCAATTTAGGTGGGATTTTATTTAATTATTCAAAATGTAGGCATGAAATAAAAAAAAAAATCGGCTACTGTGCTAAAAAATTAGTTTGGCTATGTAATTCGTAAAAAATACTGTGGTGATGTCGCTGATAATTTAGAGCATTTGAATTAAAACAGTTTTTGTTGGTATTTACTTTTTTTTTTTATAAATACAGATTAGTTTCCAAAATTCTATTCGGTTACTCGGCTTCTTTAGGTTTTTCCCCTACCTGTAGTAATTTTTTAATCTGAATATTTACCTTCTTTATCATTAAACTATGTGTTTAAAAATACACCTTTTACTTACTTTTGGCATTAGTCGCCCCCTTTATAGAGAGGAGTTGCCATACTCCCCACGCTTGGCAGGCGGCTTAGGGAACGCAGAATGGTCACCACATACTTAGTGTTTCTTTTTATCCAGGATTATTGCATGAAACAATATATAATTTTTTCGTACCATCTTAAAAAACTATCTTTTAATTTTCAGATGCAGACAAGAATGGAGACAAGTCTTCTCTAGACAGGCAACTACAAAAGCACTTAGTTCTCGTCACACCACTCAAACTGGGGAATGACTTAAAATCAATTCTCCCGCAGGGAAAGTGGAGGGAAGGCGAAACATTGAGACAAGTAAATAATTGCATGTATTTTTAATTAATAGTACTGCCTATTTACAAAAGATTAATTCCCGTGGAAAACGCGTCCAAACTTAGATAATTATACCTATAACTATAATCATGTCACATTTAGTGCAAGCTAGCTGTTGCTGAGGCGCGGGCGCAACCAGCTGGAGCCGCATGACGTCAACGAGCCAAGACCTACAGTGGAATATCGATGCAATGTATTACACAAATAGAGTACAAATTAGCTTGCATTGGAAATGACAAGATTGTAGAATGTGGATTGTATATTGCGATTCAACTATGTTTAGACATCATTTGCTATGGGAATTAATCTTCTGTACATAGTACAGTAATATTATGTTTACTGTGCACAGACCAACAAACATTTTATTTTATTTACACTGTTCAAGGAAAGAGTAAATGCACATGTTTTTATTAAGAGACAAATACTTGACACTGATAAAAGCACAAAGTGCGACGCCATAATCCTGTTAAGAGGAGAAAAAAAAATGCTATACGGCTGTCAGCGCCCCGTGTCAGGGCTTCATAACGTTACCAATTCACATTAAATTTAACGGTAAGTAACGGTATTTTCGTAAAGATACCTGCCGTATCGGTACGAATTGTTAACGTTACTTATAAAAAATTTAACGTAAATTTTAACGATATATCATGTGACGTTGCAGTTTTCGAAGTCGATGCAGCGGCATCGCTTTAGAAAACGGCACGGCAAACGGCATTTTGAGTTGAATTACAAAGTCTTCAGAATAGAATCTCGCTTTTTACAACTGCATGTTCACAAGAACAAGCGCAACTTAATTAAACACAAGGACAAAATGTTAGACACATTTGTAGGTACGTACGCACGCCACACGTTCTCAGCAGCAATGCAGTGTGACAATCGTTGCGTTTGGACGAGCGAGTAAGATGGTTGCAAAACTTGTTCATAACTGTAAAATTATCGGTAACACCGATGTTAACTTTAAGTATATTTAACGATAACATATTCCAAAAATAACGTTAAGTTTGGAACGTTAATTTTAAAACTAAAAATTAACGTCAACGTAAATTTTTAATAAACGTTATCTGCATCAAGCTGCTTGTCACAATACCATTTTTTACCGGTATTTCAAGCCCTGCCCCGTGTGCCGAGGTTAATCAACATCCTTTTAGCCGTTCTGAAATAGGGTATTTTACTACTATTGAGAAAATGTAAAAAAATCTTCTGTTCTATACATGTAATTTAATCATGCCAAAATTCATGGAACATCTGTTGATCTATGAGACCAAAATTCAAAACCGGTATAAAAATACAGCTATTCCATAAATTTTATTAAGACATTTTTGTTTTATTTATACTCACGTTCAAAACCACAAATACCACCTCTACAACTCCTAAGAAATTTAAGGCGAGTCGTTCCGCCCGAAAAATCATGGGCTATCTTTTCTGGGATAGGGGTCGTCATGATATAATTTCTTGACCATGGAGTTACTGTAACGGGCTCTTTGTATGCAGAACAAATAAAAAAAATGCGTGACGAAATACGCGAGAAACGGCGAGGCAAACTAAAATTGTTTTGTTCCGTCAAGATAATGCCCAGGCTCACAAGTTCGCCGTTGCTATGGCTACAATTCGTGATGCTGGCTTCGAAATACTTGAGCATCCTCTATATTCACCTGACCTTGCCCCTAGTGATTTCTATCTATTTTCGAGGTTGAACCTCTGTACTCTCAGAGACTTCTCTCTGAGAGGTTCGAAAATGATGAAGCAGTAATCGCTGCAGTACAGGAGTTTTTAGGTGCTCAGGATGAAGTGTTTTTTAAGATGGGAATTTTAAGCTTTGAAAAAAAGATATTCCAAGTGTATTACGCTAAAAGGCGACTATATCGAAAAATAAAATAACATTTAATAAAAGTTACCGGCAACATACTCATTCTCACTTTTTATTGAACGCCCTACAAGTACAAGTTGTTCATAATGAGTACAATCAGTTGCTTACTACCACCGTTCTACGTAACCCTGAATAATATCAGAGTTCGCAGTGACCTCTATTCTGATTGTTTCAGACAGCTGAGAGAATTGTCCAAGAAGAATGCGGAACCGAATTAAAAGTAAATTTTCTGTCAAATGCCCCGTGCGGGTTCTACAAGTATAAATACCCCTCGGAGATCGATGGAAAAGTTGGAGCTAAAGTAAGACAATATTTTTATTTCATCACTTTATTAAACAGAAATATGAAAATACAAATTATAAATATTTATAATACATCCAGTCCAAATGCCATGAAACCCAAGGGTCCTGTAACGAAACAGAAGTAGCTCCGTTATGATTCACAATATTATAATAATAATAACAATAACACCAAGGTTTCAGACTTACATTATCTTATTTATGTAATACTAGGTCTATAAATTACAAGTTATAGATCTAATGGGATAATAAAAGAAGGCTGATTTAAAATAGATAAACTCCTTTAATATTTATTAAATAAAACCTATAGATTGTACATTGAAATGACTTAATGAATATTTAACTGTTCACCAGTATAATCTAGTCTACAGACACATTTATCACTTAAATTATATGGCTAACTTTGATTATCTAAAGTTATGAACTCTCTACGGGGCAATAGGCGTGTGGCCTAATGTTTCATTTATGACAAATAACAGGTTTAGTGATGAATATAACTAAATACATTACACATACTGAAAAAATAAATTGTTTTGGCTGATAAATCACTGAGATATGAGCGTTTAAAGTTTTAGTTGGGGATAGAGAGGGGAAGCTCTATCCCTTTCTCGCAAAGCACGTGTTAGTATAGCATTTGTATGCCGCGCCTGAGGCTTGACGTCATAGCTCAGTATAGCGCGTTCTCTGTCTAGCTTGAAATTAAAATACTTAGAACTTATTTATTTTTGAATTATTTTAAATTTTGTTTTCGTTGATAGGCTCTATTGATGATCAGCTATTTAATGAGGTAATAAAAAAATTGTAGTCATCATGCCTATTGATGGTATTCTGGTTGATTTGACCTCCCGGAGTGGCCTTCGTCCAGCAGTGTACATCTTATGGCTGTTGATGTGGTTTTATTTGGAGAAAGAGAGAACGGCTTTCCTTAAAGCATGGTCTTGTAGCCGTATGAACTTGGAGCGCAGCATACTCTTCTTGGGTTTATGAAACAGCACGAGCAATTCTTACAAACTGGAAAGTAAGAAGATTAAGGTTACAGTGGGAAAGGAAATCTAATTGGTGCGGTTTTAACATCTTCAAATGAGATTAGTAACCAATCCAGGGTAAAGGGGAGCGTGACTTTCTTTACAAGTACTTTCCACTATAATGTCTTTTCTTACTAGAAATACATGAATACAAAAGTAAGTATTTTTTGCTGATGGTTAATCAACTAAAATGCGGCCTGGCTTGTGAAATGCAATGAAGAAATAATGAGTTTAACAATTACTTTGTTTACAGGAAATTATTAAGATGTCTTCACAAAATACAAGATGGAAACAATAGGTTCTGTTCTATATATAACAAGTTTCACCTTTTTGCATGAAAAACAACAGGGTTGGAAAAGTTGTAAATCAGCATTAAACATGCAAACTCTGTTACAGACTCTGTGACTCTGTTATGGCGGGAGTCATCTGTTTGTTATGTACATGCGAAAATATTTTAGTATAATAACGGAATAAAGCCTCAAATCTAGTTTTAGAACATTAATTAGAAACTGTTCACAAGTACCTTTCTGTGGGGCAGTTAAAGTAGGTCCCTGAGGAGGAGAACCTCGAGGATGCTTCAAATCTTGGTTGGATTTTCAACACAAAGCCCAGTTCATTAGGTGGATAAAGTGGGATGATGATGATGATGGTTTTCAAACTGCAGGTCTTGCTGTACTGGCTTGGACCGCGAGTTGGAGTCGTGGGTCGCGTGTCTCGCGTGTCCCGCCTGTCCCGTCTGTCTCGGGTAGGCCGCCTGTCTCGCTTGTCGTGGGTCGCGTGTCCCGCGTGTCCCGCCTGTCTCGGGTAGGCCGCCTGTCTCGGTTGTCGTGGGTCGCGTGTCCCGCGTGTCCCGTCTGTCTCGGGTAGGCCGCCTGTCTCGGTTGTCGTGGGTCGCGTGTCCCGCCTGTCCCGCCTGTCTCGGATAGACCGCCTGTCTCGTTTGTCGTGGGTCGCGTGTCTCGCCTGTCCCGCCTGTCTCGGATAGACCGTCTGGTTAGGAAACATGTTTCGACTTGTCGATTGGCGAGGAAAACGAGAGTTGATAAAAGGGCGGTACGCGTCGGTTCGAAATTCATTCGTGCTCCGATTTCTGTAGGGTCGTTACGCTTGTCCAATTGCTCTGTAAATTAATTTTAAAAGGGGAATCTCTGCTTAATTTTGTGTTCATTTTATTTCTAAAATACTTTAATAATTGTTTTAAATATTTTGTGGGCAAAGGGAATTTATATTTTATGTTTTGTTATTTGCTGTTCAGTGTTGCTAAAATTCAACTTAAAACCTGGTATTTATTTCACGCTAGTTCGGAATAAGTGCAAAGATTAAGTTTTTGAGTGTAAAGTTTGTTGTTAAAATCATATTGTGAACAATAAATTGGACAATTGTGACTCGCACATGGTTGCAAAACTTACACGCCGAGCTAATTAAAGCCTGTAAGTTCCCCATCTGTTAGGCTCGGGTTTTTGTAGCGAACCGAGGGTTTGTTCTTTCCCATAGAGAAAGACAGCCAAGCTACCGGTTTATGTGAGTTTTGGATTGTGGCTCTAAGAGAACCTCTGGGTCCTGGACAACTTCAGGTTGCACCCTAGCGGGATCGTTGTCGCTGTAAGCACGCTTAGAGACGCCTTCCAGTATCCATATAGACTGTCTTACGTTAGGAGGATGTTCACAACCGTTCCAGGGCTGTTCTTTGTGTTATAAGGCAGTTCCTACTTGGAAGTGACTCCCGTAGGGATGCTAGGGGTCTTAAGTCTTTTACGGGTTGACCGCCGTCAGGAATAGTTCAGTGTAGTGTTAGAAGGGTATTTGCACGTCTAGATGCTAGCATCTAGATAATACCCCGTATTAGTTTGGGTTAAAATTAAATACGAGACTTGCGTGTCTCTTGCTTGCCTGGGGATTATTATTTCTAGAAAGATTAGGGCCCTATTAAAGGTGTAGGATAGATCGGTAGGGTAATCTCGCCGATCCAATATTTTCATCTGAATGCGAATGTATTCGATCGCCGAGATATAGGGATGTTAGGGAAACTTTATTTCAGGTTTCTTCGGAGAGAGTAAAATTCCATTCAAGCTGGAATTGGATTTGTTAATCTTATGGTTTAATAGATAAATCTCGTTAAGTTTGTGAACTTTGCATAATAATTATACCAAATCAAATTTAATTGCTGGCAATTTGGAAGCCATAGTTTAACTTGTGACATGTATATTTGTCTTTGGTTTTAGTGTTTTCTTTGGCCAAGCATAGCCGTGCCATGTTATGTTTTCTCTTACTAAAAGAGGAGAAACTGACAATAATAGAGAATACTTACCTACCGGCATAATTTTACATAATGTAATTACATACCTAATTGGATTCTTAAATTATCTAACTAGATTGTTGCTCATTAACTAAGATGAGATTTATCTAATGAAGCGTTCAGGATATGGTAAAACCTGGCCTTCCATCTTCGGGTTAGCTTTTAGAGATTCTTTTGATTCTATGATCAGGAGCAAGAGAATTTCATAGGTAGGTAGGGACATACTTACTGATACAACCACAGACTTACTGACTAGTTCTTTAGCTACTTTTCTGTAGGCTAGGTAGGTCAATGCGCCTATAGGGACTCTCTTGATTCCCAGATTAGGGATCGGGAGAGCCCCGACTAAAACTTGCAGGCGAACAACCCACGGTTGACCACTTGCCGTTGGGGTTAGAATACTTATTCGAGAACAAACAGACTACGAGACTTAGGGAATATGTCCTCTTGCCCCTTGCTAACAGACCAGACTGACTATAACGTAGATAGAGTTTAATTTCTCTATGAGACTGACATGAATCGAAACTTATTAAAGTAATTAAAATCCCCCCATTAAATGAAGTCTTGCGAACTTCATTAAAGTGGAAGGAGGATGACCTGCAAGGAAGAATCCTATTGTTATGGTGCGAGGCGGGGCGCCTAACCTGAGCCACTATTTCTATCATGTACATAGCTTTTATTTTATTTCAATTTTTAATCCGTACATGATAATAAGTAATTAATAAATAATTTAATCATATAATCTTATAAAGTTCCATTCTCAAGATAGTTTTCCCTATGTTTATTTATTTACCCTATATAAGTGGAAGTAGGTCCGTATTAGAAAGTTGAGTAGGATAATAAATATCTAGGTATTGCATCATCTATGTACCTATTGATTATTCAGAATAACGTATGTACTAAACCGCAAGGCGTAGGAAACAACTGCTATATTTTATGTATTATAAATGAATCTAATATTTGTATGTACTGCAAATAAGCTTACTACAAATGTTTGATAACCTTTCTCTTTAACGATAGCAATGTTAGAACTTGTGTGATAAATATGTTTGATTCAGGCGTTATTACATTTTTAAGTTAAAAACAAGGGTTGAGTTAACTCTAAAATAGTTAGGGGTAGGTAATCCTAGGCTCATCTCAAATCTATCTCGGGTTACGATATCATGGTTCACAACGTAGAGTCCTCCTAAGACGATCACTTGGCCAATTCATATGTGTAAAATAATAAATAGGTATTAGAACTAGTATTTATATAAGTAGTACATAGTAAATGAAACTTAAGTATCAGATAGGAAAAGTAATTATTAAACATAGTATAAATATTCAAAATAACTAGTATAAATATTAAATTAAATAAATATAGAAAATCTAAATATTATAATAAATAAAATAATAAATAAAACGGAAAAAAAAATATTATATCTGGGGGAGGTTACAGTCCTAAACTAGTTAAAAACTGTGTTTCAGGAGCCAATGACCTAAAAAAAACAGAAAAAAAGTACCTGAATTTATGTTAATAATAATTTAGAATTTAGTTAACAACATAAGATTTCAAATTTCCAAAAAAAAGACTCAAAAAACCAAATCTGTTACAGCGTTGATTTAAGCTATTAGATGAACAACTCTGTGGCATACGAATCAGTGCTCGTACTGTGACATCTTTATGATTGTTAGTTTCAGTCGCCGACAAGGCGTGACTGATTTTTTGGCTCCGCGATACGGTTCGCGGTCGCGCAACTCGGTGACTTCCTTTAAGATCCCTTAAGGGAATGGTTTTAAGATGTCACAGTAAGGCCTCAATTATCACCATTTTTATATCTCGGGTATTCTAGTGCAAAAAGTGGCAGAATAAGTGTGCTATGTTGATCATTATACTCGAGGCGATAAGGGAGCCGAGAGTGTAATTACCATAAGCAAACGCGTTCCATACCACGATTTTCATCACACTTGCGAGTAAAAAAACAAACTCTTTTTGATATTAATCAACCACACATCTAAAATGTCAACAAATATTTGCGGAAAAAGGCGCGCAAACCAGCGATGCGCGCGCAGGTGATATTTTCCGCATGAAAACTCTTTGTTGGTACTATGAAAAAAAACTGTATTACCCGGCTATATTAAGAATGCTTCTCAAACGTACATTATAACTTGCAGTTAGGCTTAACCGACTTATACCTATTATAGCAGCAGTGCTGTAATGTAAATTAAAAAGCACGCGTTTGTAATATCTTGGATTATGAGCTAAAACCGATGTAATAAGATCCACTTTATGAGCAAGTGTGGTAAAAAATTATGGAAAAATCTCTCTCAAAAGCTGTAAAAGGTATTTTCTTGCAGGTATTTTTTTACTACGCCAACTACGACGGCGGCAACGTCACAAAACCAAAGGCGACCTGGCTAACACGTACAGAACTTAAAGACACCTTGCCGGAAAGATATAACAAATCAGTATGTGAATTTTTGTTTGAAGAACAATATTAAGTATAAATAGTTTAGTTAGTAGCTTTAGGTAAATAAACCCATGAAGTTTAAAATCATGAATGTTTTTGTTTTTTTTTCATGGTTGCACTTTTTCAGTATTACAAATAGCCCTAAAGCCCTGTCCTAAGCTTCGATCAATGTAACAGGACTTTGTACCAGCCGCGGCACACCTGAAACTCTCCACTGCACCAGTTTGATTTATGCCATTTTCGTCCCGAGTCTTCGGCCCACAACATTAAAAAGTATTTTATTCGTCCCGCGTGATAATATTTGCCTTTGTTCGTCCCGCATACCAAAATTATTGTTTTTATATAATTCGGCGACGTTCAGCTGTCGTTCGAGCCATGACAAGACAACCAGTCACTTAGCATTTTTAGCCTTTTCCTCTGAGCTTAAAGCTCAGAGTTGCTATTTGTTTGAGTAGCTAAAATGTGCCACTATTTTTGCATTTCAATTACGACGTGCGATATCCTCTGTTTCTTAAATCGATGGTTCTATGCCACAGAAGACATAATAGTACTAATTACAGAAGAATCACTCCCTCAAGGAACAAGTTTTGAGTTCTGGTGAACAATAAAAGATGTATTGTAATGATTGTAGAGAACCAGTTAAAATTAACATTTATTTAAATTGTAACAGCACTTAAATCCGCAACAGTATTTACAAAACTTAAACTACTTTGAGCTAATATGCAATCAGTTTCAATTCCCGTAAGTACCGGGAATTGTTTAGCGAATCCCGGGCGCTTCACGGTAACATATCGAAATAGAAGTTAACTCAAACACTGAGCGTGATTTATAGGTAAACACTTTTTGGTGTACAGCTCCCGGACAATATTTCAGCTCTGCTTTTAACTTCCAACCTTCAGTACAAAGGTTAAGGTTTAAAATAAAATAAAATGGAAAAGCTACGGGTGAAGCTTAAAGCTCGTTAAATTTTTAGATATGAACCTTAACAGTGTTGTATCAGGGGTAATTTTTGTTCGAGTAAAAATCTTGCTTACTAAAGATGGAACATATTGGCTGCACTCTTCAAGGCTCCCACCGTCTTTCTGGATTATTTACAAACAGAACTGTGCTGTTTCTCGTTCGTACGGTATATGATTAAATAATTTTCAACGGAAAGTATGTAAATACGATGTTGTTGAATTGTTGTATTCCTTTGTTTTGTTTTCATGTTCTTGAAACTGTTATAATTTAAACTATTAGGTACTTACTCAATGCCAACATATTTTTATAATACAATATCCTAATGCTAGGGCTTCACCTGCATGACGCTTTACGTCCAGTTATCGAAATAATTAACGTGCAATAAATGATGCACTAAACAATGCGCTACATGGGTGGCCGCACTATCATTTGACTTTGAAATATCGCATAACGTCTGACGACGTTAATCGTGCTATTAGCGTGCTAACACCCGGCCATATCTGCGTACTGTATCAAATACCGCGTTAAATAATGGCATTACACGCAGGTGAAGCCCTAGCATTACACGATATGCATCTGAAAAGTAACATTGTACGATAAAGAACGTAACTGAAGGTAGGTACTTAAAAGTGGCTATACCCGGCCACGCGTTATTGTGCGTGTGGGATCACAATAAAATATAGCCTATAGCAGTCAGGGGCTTTCTGTTGGTGCAAGGTAGGTATATATAAATCAGATAAATAGGTCCGAAGATTACTTCGAACAAACATCATCATCCAGGAGACGTCCGCTGCTGGACGAAGGCCTTTGTAGGGAGGGGTTGTGGTGTGTATGTACCTACATATGTTATACATCTATTTTGAGCAAGCCTGTGCGACGCATTCGTGGAGTATTAAAACGGACTCAATACAGAGCGGTTGTTTGACTTGTCACCCTCTAAGCTGTAGACATTTCAGGTTGCCATTTCCTCACGCTTGGCAGGCGGCTTGGGGATCGCAGAATGTTCACCACCGTTAACCGAGACGACGCTGCTGCCCGGCCTCCGGCGGTACTGGATGCAGTTTTAGGACATACCCAGGCCCGAACAAACATACAGCGTCACAAATGTTACCTCTTCATAGAGGGACGAACTTGACTCTCACCTAAAATATTGGACCCAACTTGCGCAATGGTTGGAAGGAAGGGAGGCCTTTGCCCTGCAGTGGGACAGTGTAGGCATTTTTTTGTACAATCCAGTGACGAGACATGCAAGACGTTCGCCTGGTGGTAAGCGTCACGCCTGCCACTAACAGTAGCAGTGCCAGAATTGTGAACTTGCGAACACAAGCCTGAGCCGCACTGCACTGCGCTCGTCACCCTGAGATATTAGATGTTAAATCTCTTCATACCCAGTAATTTCTCTGGTAACATTGCCCTTCAAACCGGAACACAGTAATGCTTGGCCACTACTGCTTGGCGCTTGAATAACTGGCAAAAGTGTGGTACTTCCCCAGGCGGACTCTGCAGTAGAGTCCTACCACAAAAAATATACATTGTTGTTCTTGTTTATAATAATACTGGCTGGCCCGGCGAACTTACCCTGCCTATAATTTTTATCTTGAATTTTACGGATATTTTAATAGTTATTCTGCTATTCGGGGCGGAGACAAATCCATCAAATTAAAGATTATAAAAATCTGTCCGGCCGTTCTTGAGTTATAAATGGTGTAACTAACCCGACTGTGTTTATTAGTTAGGTTGTCTGCTGTATGCTGAAGAATTCGTTTAAAACTGCTTATACAGGGTTAGTTCTAATCAGTTGGCATCCTTATAATATATTCTGTACATCAAAACAAACAACAGTTGTTTAACAGTTGGTATTAAAATATTTGATGTACAGAATATATTAAAAGGATGCTAACTGATTAGAACTATCCCTGTATACAGTTCTGAAAAATTAACGTAAAAAGTAAAAAAACAGGCTTTCAATTTTTTTTTTAACGTAAAAAGTTGTTGGTGGAGATTAAGAGGGGATTTTCAGGCAGTATGTTCTATTTCTCTTCTGTGAAACACATTCTAAGTACTAAGACAGCAAGACCAACAGTAATGGAGGAAAGGATTAAGCAATAGCATTATCCTTAGCAAAAACCAAAAATCTTAAAGCTTAGGTCCTAAAAAGCTTTTCGTTGTTATGCTAACAAGCAAGCATAAAAAATAACACATTTCATAATTTTATTAAATCGTAAACATTAACTCCAAGTGCGCCTTAATTAATACAGAAAGAAAACATACCAATATTCATAAGTTTTTACCTCTACCGGTAATTCTATAAATCAGAAGACCCCACTCCATATTAGCGTCGAAGGCCGGAAACTACGGGGGGTACAGCCTTCTTCGCCTATAATTGATAATATTCTCAACACCATAAGTATTCCAACATTCCTTTATTTGATGCCCGGCTCAATTTTTATTTGAATACTTACTTTTTATAAATATGACGTGGTGCTGTGGGAAACATTCCTTGAGTTGTCTTTGAGGTGGCTTGATAGATTTTCTTTTCGTCTGACTCGCGTAAGTAGGTAATGAGTTAGGTTTTCCAGCACTTGCGTAAATAGTTATGCCTAAGGAAGTACCAGACCTTTGCCAGTTATTCAACCGCAGTAGTCATTGTGTTTCGGTCTGAAGGGCAATGGTATCAGATAAATTACTTGGCATGAAGAAATTTCACTTCTAATATAGCAGGATGACGAGCGCAGTGTAGAGCGACGTAGGATTTTGTTCATCTTCAGCCCGGAGATATCCACTGCTGAACGAAGGCTCCCCTTTAGACCGCCACACTGTACGACAACCTTCCATATGCATCCACCGGTTGGCCGTGACTTTTACAATGTCGTCGGTCCACCTACTGGGAGGCCTTCCTACGCTGCGTCTTCCTTAAGAACCTTTCTTTCCCATCGGTTGTCAGTTCTTCGAGCTATGGCCTGCACATTGCCACTTCAACTTGCAAACCTTGCGAGCTATGTCGGTGACTTTGGTTCTTTGGCGAATATCCTCGTTCCGGATTTTATCGCGCAAAGTATAACTCCGTTCATAGCTCTCTCCCTTGCCCGGTGCGTGACTCTGAGTTTCTCCAAAAGGCCAGCAGTTAAAGACCATGTTTCAGTTCCATATGTCATCACTGGCAACACACACTGGTTAAAGACCCTGGATTTTGTACAATTATGGCAAGTTTACAATAAGGTGACTGATGTTAATATCGTTGAAACCAATAGCTTTGATGAAGAATTTAAGTAAATATAGTATATTTATTGAAAAAATAATTTAACTCGGTTATTAATATTCTGATATATAAGCGTTTAAAGTTTTTGTTAGAGACAACTCTGACCCTTTCCCACAAAACAAAAAATTACGTCACGCCTTACTTGTCAGAATATAATTTATATGGCGTACTGAGAAGTGACGTCACGATTTGCTGTTTCGCCTCTCTGTCTAGCATGATATTAAAAAGTTTATAAGTTGCTTATTTTTGATCAGATTTTAATTTTCTTTTCATTAATCAGCTATATTTATGGGCCACATTTGAATAGGACAATAAAAAAAAAACAGTCATCTAGCCTATTCCAGGCAAAATAAATCTGGCACCTGCGCAAGTGGAAAGAGAGGTGTGTACTATGTAACCCCAAAAACTTAAAAGTCTGTCTGTGCCGTTCTTAACATAACATCCGACCTTTGAAGAAAAGGAATTCATTATTAGCATAACTTTTTTTCACTCCTATCTTAGATAACTGGCTCCAATGTAACAGGTAGGTAGGCAAGAATTTCCCAAAAAAACAACCTAATTAGTCACGTCGGTCGTAACGTTAGTCAGCACGATTTACTTTAGTTAACGAAAAACAAACCCCGACGAAATTCACATAATCAGCGTTAAAGTTAGATAAAACGGCTAATAGAACCGAGTGGTCCATTGTTCCCACTTTAATGGACCACCGGCTAGCGGCTCCGCAAAAACCTCCCGAACACCGCCGTCGAAAAAACGCCAAAAACAACATATTCCTTCCACCATTGAGATAGGAACCCGAAGAATTCGTCAAAGCATTTTATCTCGAGCTTTCACAGTTCGAAGGCGGCCAGTGTTAAATTATAGCTGGGGACAAAGCTATCGACGTAAAGTGAGTCCGAGCGAAGATAACGCATCGGTAAAAGGAAGATACAGACCTCACATTCCTTGAATTGCATTTGGTAGACTCGCAAACGATCTGTTTCTTTGAGAGAGTACCGTAATTGTGTCTTTAGATTATGTTAGACAAAAGTGGATTCCCACAAAGTTAAGCAGATAATAAGATGTGGAAAATGTTAACATTCATTGTTGAAATTCAATCCTTAGGATAGGTAAGTATAAACATCACTATGAGTAAAACGTAAGTTCGAAAGTAACAGTAAATTCTATTAGAAATACCCTGAGGACCTACCACTAAGTGGTTGATAAGAAACAAAAGACGTGGACGTGTGACTGCGTTCCTTTTCAGACGCTCGTAATGCTATTGTTCGAAAATGCTAAGGACTTCATTCCGTTGTTTAACATAATACGAATGTGAGATTCTTTATCTTGAACGTTTATGGGTACCGGTGATTCCTCAGACAGTAACTTATCTAGAGATTTGAGTAAGGGAAGAAACTAAACTTACATAAACACTTAGGATACCTATTTCCCAAAGACGCTTGGCCATGGCTTTCCTTATACTGAAGTCTGTACTCTTTAAAGAAAATAATCAAGTGTTGTCTGATAGGAAAAATTATTTAAGATAGATTGGAACGAAGATTGAAAGAAAATTCAAGAACAGCTATTTTATGCGCGTGTAGGTACTACATATAACTAAGACTATCTAAGTAGAGTTATTAAAAGTGTGCATGTTATTCGAAAATTACTACAATACGCTATTTAAAAAACATAAAAAAAAACTACTTAAATTTGTACTACCTGGATGACATCTTCATATTTTCCAGTTATTTTGATTTAAAACCCAAACTGCTCAACCGATTTCGATAAAATGTATATGGGACCACCTCTGAAGTATCACCTACCAAACAAAAAAGAATCATCAAAATCAATTCATAGTTGGCGGAGTAATTGCGTATCATACATACAAAAAAAAACATCAATTCGAATTGAAAACTTCCTTTTTGAAATCGGTTGAAAATAGTTAGGATCAAGGATTCGTGTTACAAAAATAACGTATAATGCAATTCAAGGAGGATGGATCCTGAAAGACGCAAACGACGTTTTTTTGTGCCGGATGAACCAGTAGGTTCCTATTAGATGGTAGACGCTCGTAAGGTAGAAGTCATTTGCGATTGTTCTGAATCTATTCATTTATTATATGTATTGTTATAGTTATAGATTTTATATAATTTATTCAGATTAGTAACAAACATTTTGGCCAAGAGAGACACTTAGGTACAATGGGAACCAACAGATGCCGCCGTTAACCAAGAACATGTTTCAATCAGCTCGTGACCACGGCCATTGGAACATGGTCGAAACGTCGAGGTAAATAAAAATAAATTTATTTGTGCGCGATTAAGTCCCGGTGATAAACATAATTATGTTTCAAAGCTACGAAAAGTTTATTTCTAATTCTAAAACATTACCAATTATGGTATTAAAAGAGTGCTTGTTATTCTAAAATTACTCAAATAATAAGGATGAAGGATTCGTGTTACAAAAACAACGTAAAATACTATTATTCAAGGAAGATGGATTCTGAGTCCAGATCGCGCAAACGAAGTTTTTTGTGCCAACCAGTATTAGATAGTGTATGCTCGTAAGGCAGAAGTTATGTGCGATTGTTCTGAATCTACTGATTTGTTATATTTATAGATATAAAATAAAATAAAATGTTAAAATTTTGCTTAGCTAGAGTCGAATATGTAAAAGCAATGGTAAAACTGGCAGTCGACACTCCAATTTTGATAAAGTCCCCCAAAGCCACCACGTATCCATATCAATATTCCGAGTTAAAAGAAAAGTTAATATGTATATCAATTTGACGTAGTAGGTGCCTATCAGTATCTTTAAGAACTGTAAAGCTGATTACATAATTTCGTGAAGCTCCGTTTGTTCGAATTCGGCTGAGTATTTAACTTTACCAATGGCAATCAAAATCCAATCATGTCCTTATTAGTTGTACGGTGAAGATGAGCGTTCGCGGCTGACTCGAGGAATGTGTGAGTAGGGACGAAGGCACACCGAAGCAATCTCTTGGTTTTCTTATCGCACTCGTAGCAGATGCTATAATTTGGGAACTACTCATACCTAAAACGCACACATATGTATCTGCGCAGAAAGTGGGTGAAGCCTTAGGCGTCACAATTTCGCTTGTTATAAACGAACCATAATGATTTATTTATGAGATGTAAAAGCCTTGGCGTATTTGTTTGTGTGTATATACACACTGTGTAGTCGGCGATATCAAGAAAATTGTGATACATAGGTAGTAGGCTTCATCAGTGCAGTAAATAGGGCAGTGCCAGCGGTGCCTAGGCACTGGGCGCTGGTCCTGGAGGGGCGCAAATATGACCAGACCAGGAACAAGTTTTGAATATGTTTCCTTTTCAAGGGCGCAATTAAAGAAGCTCGCACCGGGCGCATAAAAGTCTATTTACGGCACTGGGCTTCATCCATGTTCTGCGTTACCTTACGTTTGTACTACAATTATTTCATTATTTATTATATTAACAAGCTTTAGGACCATGAAAACCGTGATAGTTAAAAACAGTGTTTTGAATGGAAAGAATCTGTCTTTTTTCGTTTTACTTTTAAAGGAGTACTCGCGTCCGTTGCCATCTCTTTTTGTGAAGTTTTTCGACGTAATTACTGGAAGCCTGTAAGTTCGCTTTAAGGCGCGATTATTCCACAGAACAAAATTGACGTAAGGAGGTGAAGTAACCGCTTTGAATGCGTGGTGGTGCCAGTGTACGTTCTGAATAAGGCGCTCTAGTGTTTTCTAGAAAATAAAGTGAGTTTATTAATAAAGTGACAAAAATAAAGTGAAGTTGTGTAGGCCTTGGACTCACTTTAGTGATGCTTATTTCATAGTGATGCTTTATTCTAAATACTTATGTGAGGTAAATCGTCCAATCGGTGTAATCTCTCATGGAATTAATAATCGTGGCCCAGTGTGCGTATTGCCTTAGAAGGTGCAGGAGTGCGAGGGCGGAGGGCCAGGGGACTGCCAGGTGGGCCCCATTAGCAGCGGCGAGCCTCGAGCGGCCGCTCTTCATCTTTATGATAATTATTTTCTGTTTGTTTTCGTCGAAGAATCGGCCCGCCTCGCCGCGGACGCTTCTCGGAACCCACTTCCATTGTGGTAAATTAAAGCCGCCCGGACCCCTGCCACGACGAGAGATAATTCGACAGGATGCCGCATATTATTAATTGCACTATGACTTGTGGAAATGGAGCTTCGAGATTAGTGAGTCATTCATTCCGGTGGAGCGAAGCTACCCTCCCGCGGGCGCGGCCGCCGCCGTGGGAACGCATAACGTACGTAATTTACAGCCATCCACTCCCAAACAGCCTTTTAAGCGCAAGAGAAAAATAACGTTTCCTCTTCCACGTTTTTTATTTAAATTCGATTTAGTGGGCACCCTGAAATGGCGCGGTCCGGTTTACAGTCGCGTACAGCGCGAATCAATTAAGCCGAGTTGGGGTAAAGCGATAAATATCCAATTAAGTGCGCGAGAGTCGAGTACTGAGCCATTGGTTCGTTAACTAGAGTTTAACAAGGCAATAAATAGAGGGTTCGAGCGGACACCGGTGACCAATAAAAAGAGAACCGTAAATAAGTCGAATGCAGTAAAAAAGGGAACCTCGTAATGTTTACAATCTTGTGGCTTTATTCACTTTGTGTTCCAATTTCATGCTAAATCGAGCGGATAAAATCCTCCTTTATCAGGCAGACTCACCGTCTCGACGGAGTGGGGCCCTCAGTCCCCCCTCCCCCCTCGCCCCACCGGCCCCACTCCGGGCGCAGTCGCAGCGTCTGACCGAACCCTCCCAATCCAAACCAGTCATTAAATACAAATCTAACAACAACCCTGAATGGAAACTAATTCGTTGAAAGGATCAAATATGATAATTCAATTTGTGGGAGGTCAAACTATGATAATAAAATGTATGTTTGGATATTTTATTTCTTCTTTACGGATTAAATGAGATATTGAAATCATCATCATTAGTTGGATTAGTTCTAACAGTCGTGACTAACTCTAATAAGATCTTTAACAGAAAAATATACTTGTTAGTTAAAAAAGCAATAAGTTTGAGTGCCTAACAGAGAATATAATTTAAGTTAAAAAAAAACATAACAGTATATATAAATTGTATATTTAAGTAGGTATCTAAAGTATCTAATATACAGTCCTCCCAGTTATATTCCTTTAGTAATGTTCCAACTGCAAATGTTTTTATGAAAGAAAACTCGTTTCATCAGGATATCACATTATAAATTCCTATTTGTATTTATGATAACTCTAGGTACTGATGGCAGAAAAAAATATCAGATACTCGGCCAGCATACCTCTTGGAAGCGAAGCGGACGGCGACACCAATGCTTATACACTAGTAATATAGAGTTTACATCAACAATAACTCAAAAAGGTTAGAGAGGGGACCGTGTCGTGGTGGTCCACGACACGGCAAACGTAACGAAAGAGAACTCCAGACTCGATTTTGCAAACTATTCCCAAATAAGTTCATAAATGTGTTAAAAATATATAGGTGGGATCAGACCTGGATAGTATTTTTTTTGTATGTATCCCACTTTATCGACAAATAATGAATCGTGGTAGAATCAAACGGGCGTAAAAAATAATTCTTAATAAAAAGGATCCCATGTGGCATCTGGGATCGGACCGGCATACACTGATGAATTGACGATGTACTCGTACGGAAGGGAAATGATAGTGACTGGAAGCGAAAATCGGTCTTAATGTAGTGCTTTGGAAGTAAACAAGGTCAAACAATGGACTATGATAGGCTTGATTATGATGATGTCACAATAATACGATGGATAAGCGGCGGTGAGCTTACCACCAGGCGAACTTGCTTAAGTGTCTTTCTTACTTTTTTTTTTATACAGTCAAGTGACGAGACGACCAAGACGTTCGCCTGGTGGTAAGCGCCACGCCTGCCACTAACAGTAGCAGTGCTAGAATTTTGAACTTGCGAACACAATCCTGCGCTGCACTGAACTGCGCTCGTCACCCTGAGATATTAGGTGTTAAATCTCTTCATACCCAGTAATTTCTCTGGTAACATTGCCTTTCAAACCGGAACACAATAATGTTTGTACACTACCGTTTGGCGGTTGAATAACTGGCAAAGGTGTGGTACTTCCCCAGGCGGACTCTGCATTAGAGTCCTACCACTACAAGATTAAATTAAAAAAGAAGTGTTGAAATATCAAGACTTAACAAAATTATCTCATCGTTTTACCTACGAGTACATTCCTACCCTAAACGGTACCACACATTAAACATATTGAAGTAACCCACAAATTAATAATATTACGCAAAATTTGCTTGCAAGTTTGACTTCTGCAAGTTAGTTGCTAGTATAAACTCCGCTTCATACCGTTCGCGCAGGAAAAGCTCTAAATTACCGTTGTAGTAATCTGTTTTGTACATGATGATAGGTACTTAGCGCAATAATGGCAGACGTTTTATTTAATTACTAAATGGTGATTGGTATTGTAGTGATGGTAGTACCTACTAAATCTAAGTTATGGTACACGAAACCAAGCACTAAATACGGTCATATCACCGAGAATTTTTTATTTTCGTGAAAAAGTCATACTTTACTTGCTATCATAGGTTCGGAAATGATATGTGGTCCGAATAAACATTGTTAATTTCTTGGACATTTCTTTCCATTTCCAATTTTACTTCAATCCGGTACCATGAAGAAGTAATAAACATACTTATTGATACCTTTAATCACTCTCAAACTTTCGCATTGCTCAGCGTATTAGTAAACTGAAATGGCAGTGGGCTGGTCATATCTGTCTCAGAACCGATAACCGCTGGGGTAGACGTGTTCTAGAGTGGAGGCCACGTATCGGCAACGTAGGGTAGGACGTCCTGAGACTCGATGGAGTGACGATATACGTAGGACAGCTGGCAGTGGTTGGAAGCGGATAGCTGAAGATCGGGCTGAGTGGCGTGCCTTGGGAGAGGCCTATGTCCAGCAGTGGACTATGACAGGCTGATAATGATGATGATGATGATGATGAAACTTTCGCATTTACAATATTGATCGCTACACAGTTCTACGGCGATGTTTAGGCGGAGCCAATATTTAATTTAAAAAGTTTATGCTTCATCTTCTTCCATATCGTCGCTTAACAAGTGAACAAATAACTACCCACCTAACTAACTTACCTAGTACTAGGTAATATGTCTTAAAAAAAGATTTCATATAATACTTTTTTAAAAAACCGACTTCAATTTCGACTCAGGTATAGTCGAAGCTGTTGATGTCATCTTTTCCAGGTATTTTGATACAATAGCCAAACTACTGAACCGATTATGATAGAATTTATATGGGACACCCCTGTCAATTTTACGGGCTCTTCTCTGTAATATGACCTATCAAACAAAAAATAATCATCGAAATCAATTCACAAATGGCGTAATCGCATAACATACATAAAAAATGTAATAAAGAACCTTCCTTTTTGAAGTCGGTTGAAAATGACAAAATGTCTGCCCGTGAAAATGGTGCACGCAGCTGCGCCGAAATATCGGGAGCTCATTTCACGACATAATAACGATGAATTTTCGGTAAATAATCGTATAGCTGTACCTAATGAACATGCAGTCACGATAAGTTTAAACAGTAAAAAAGTACTTACATAAAAACAACCGACTTCAATTTCGATTATCTGAACTAAACTAAGCAGCTAAGAAGTACGCAGTTGCACGCTCGTTCTGTTTTCACTCTTTGAAAAAGGTCACCGGATGTGATCGAAACTATAGTCGGAGTATCCGATTTAATTAAACGTGAGTGTTCCCGTATAAATAAAACAAAAATGAACTAAACTACTAAACCGATTTTGATGAAATTTGTATGCGAGTACCTCTATGACCTACCAAACAAAAAATCTAAATAAATTCATAATTGGCGGAGGAATCGCGTAACAAGCGTAAAAAAAAGAACATCAGTCGAATTGAGAACCTCCTTTTTTGAAGTCAGTTGAAAATTGGTTTTATTACAAACTATAGGCATCGAAGCGAACACAAAATGAGGTAACCATTTTCCAAAACACTTAGCTCCTCCTCAGCTTAGTACCTCAGAAAACATTTGGGTGGATGCTGTGCGCATGACGGCCAAGTGATGACGACAGAGATGAAATTCGATAGAGATGCCCAAATGGTCAATACGGCTCACGCCAACGAGCCAATACGCAATTAGAGTAGGTTCATAATATTTTGTAAGCTGTCGTAAAATCACTAAAGGCGCAATAAGTCTGCGGTATACCTAAGCGTGTCAAACGGACGACTTTTATTAATAAGTCTACTCTACTCTCTACTCTGTTCTACCGGTAGTGTAACAAGATTTATTTTTATATTTAGTTCGTTATTTAAACACAAGTAAAACTAACTTAATTTTTTTAAATTTATTATTTTATCATTTAGATATTTTTTTGGGTATAGTTTTTGTAACATTGCTTTATTAGTTTTAAATTTTAAGTATCTTTAAGGTTCGTTACTTTAAAATAAATATTTATACGCTAATGAATATCAAAAATACGATGGAATAAAGTAATCTACATAAATACCTACATCTAATATCTCAGGGTGACGAGTGCAGTGCAGTGCGGCGCAGGATTGTGTTCGCAAGTTCACAATTCTAGCACTACTACTGCTAGTGGCAGGCGTGACGCTTACCACCAGGCGAACGTCTTGCTCGTCTCGTCCCTTGATTGTATAAAAAAAACATAAATACATAACTGTTTCGCGTTTGTTTAGGATGCATAACCGATTAATCGATTAATACCTACTAATTATCCGCTTGGTTACATACAAAGCTAAACTTAGTTTGCATTGCACATGTAGTGGCTTCAAGGACTGATTTAGTCTCGAGTCTTGGGAGAACATCTCTGTTGAATATCATCTATGCCAAGAGTGCATCGGAGAGACGGGTTATTAATTTTATAGTGTCGATGGCCGGAGCAGGTGTGTTCCGCCCGCTCCCGCACGCCGCGCTGGGATCAATCACGGTACTACCACGCACTATGCGGATACATACGTTTTCCGGATCCCTTGTTCTTTTAATTTAAGACTAGGTGCGCTCCGCGGTTTCGCCTACGTGATGATGAAAAACTAATAAATGATAAATATGATGTCAATAATAATAAAAAGTAGCCTAAATGTTATTCCGCTTGCTTTCACTAAATCCGTTTTGGCGTAAATATGTAAATAAATAAAATAAATAATAAATATCGGTGGATATTTTACACAGCACCATCTAGCCCCAAACTAAGCAAAGCTTGGAATATGGAAACCACATAGCTGATAGAATACTTATACAACGTGTAAGAAAAAGGTTCAACAATACGAAAGGGTATGTATATACCTACTCATTATTATGAACAACTTTTACTATGCGGCCAACACTGAAATCGCGAAAAAAATATCTGCTGTTCCATACAAAAAGTCCCTTGACCTTGGACACAATGTATGGAACAGCTAATTATTTTTTCGCGATTTCAGGATTAGCCCCATAGTCAAAGTTGTTCATAATGGTGAGTATATACATACCCTTTCGTATTGTTGAACCTTTTTGTTACACATTGTATACTATTATTTTTGTAAATACTTACTTTGTTCTTTTGTAGCGACTCTAATGCAGAGTCCGTCTAGGGAGGGCCTGTCCGCCAAGCAGTAGTGTGCTTTCAGATTTAGTATCTCAGGTTGACGAGCGCAGTGCAGCGCGGTGCAGGTTTTTTTCGCATGTTCTCAATTCTACTACTGCTACTGTTATGACGCTTACTACCAGGCGATCGTCTAGGTCGTGTCGTCATTAAATTCAACAACAATAAAAAGTTGGGGGTGTGGTCACCTTATTTATTCCTCTACAATATAAGGCCGCCCTTGTACTGACGATGTAGGTATGTACCATGATTCGTTTCAAGATCTTTTACTGTGTTGGTGTACAATAACGATATAGGTATGTATTGTATAAATTTCATCGTACAGAAAGCCACCTCCGATGGAGATCTTTGTCGGCTCAATTAAATCTCAGTGCGATACACAGTTTGCTAAATCTGATTTTGTTGGATTGCGTACTGTAAGTTTACCTCAAAGATCAAATCAGACTCCAGATGAAACATTTCATTAAATATTTTAGGGTCATCTGGGGTCACACTTATCTAATCAGTGAGCTTTGGTCGTTTTGCCTTTCAAAAAGGATTAGTATTTTACGAGTATATTTGTATTATGTACATAGAACCTAATGTAGATTTGGGTCGAGTAAATTTTATTCGATTGTACTTGAATCACGAGACGAAATTAACATAATTGGAAGGCATTCAGGTTCCATGTCGACAGCAACATTATTTAGAGGAAGTTGCACTGTCCTAAGCAGACTTCGGGCGTTCATCGCAACATTTGGTAAATGCAAGAAGAGCGTTAACAATAGTTTATTTGTAAGCCGGTATGTGGACAGCATTCCCCTCCTAATCGAACTGGTTAGAAGCAGTGCGCGTGCATTACAATGTAAATGGCACATTCGTCTACAGGTGCCGTATAGAACCTGAATTGTGCGCCGGTACCACGCACGCCGTTTGAGAAACGAGTATCTCGTGTGACGCTTCCATCGCTCTCTCTAGACACTGACTGCGGGTACGTAACCTTGGTGGGAGCCGTTATGTAACATCCATTGCCGCTGTGACGAGGAATGCGTACAGATTTGGGTACGTTTTGGTGTAGGTCACAGGTGTAGGCAATACGAGACACGCAGGCGACGGCGTTGCTCGGATGATGTGGAAATGCAACTGACTGATACTAATACATCTACGTGGAGTGGATGGTGTATGGTGTAGGAATGCCGGAGTTGTTCCTACATTTTTCAACCTTCAATCTTAACGTTGTTATACTCTGTTGACGTTTTTGCAAATATAACTTGTTACCCTACCTAGTTTCTACTAATTAGAGATGCTCAAAAATTATAACGGCTGAACTTATGTTAGCATGATGCTTTCGAAACATTCCGTTTTTTCGTCTTTACGTCTTTCTTATTCGGTTATTAAAGGTAATCTTTATGCAATACATAATTACATTGTAGTCAATATAAATACAGTAATACATTGACAATGCTAATAAGATTTTTACAAAATAAGTTGTATTTATTAATTTATATTATTGATTAGTGCGTGTCTCAATAAAAAATATAGTCAATATAAATACAGTGATACATTGTCAATGCAGTTTTTTTTTAAATCTGAGCTGTATTTATTTACTCATTACTGCGCTTATTTGTTCATATTTTTCTGTCCTATTTTTTTTGTGATAAGTAGCTGTTTGTTTTCTAAATAATAAATAAATAAATAAAATCTTTAAAACTTTACAAAATTACAGCTCTACCTTGTATTATGCAAGCAGCAATGTTGCACTAACGTAGGTAGACAAACAATAAAAACAAAAGCGAAGCGAACGTTTTAGCACCTCCATAAAAACTGAAACAACGCTCAATAAATTAATAAGTCATCGTCAAATACCTCCAATTACCGAACAGTATAAAGCGGAGTCAAGCAGGTAAACAAAATAGAGCTTAAAATAGAGCTGTTATAAATTTTACAAGAGCGGTCGAGGCAATGCCACTCGACCGCATTATGCAGTTTTTTTTACCGTAGTTTTTGTTCGATGGCATTCGCTTTGTGTGCTTACTTCCGTCGGTTCTTTTTATGGTGGCGCTAAAGTTTGGACACAAAGGCTTTAAAGGCAGTTAGCGCCACCCCGGGTGACAGCTCTTAAGGTGCCTCTACTGGACCCTTAGCGCCATGAAAATGTTTGAACAAAATGACCGCTGGTGTGCGTCATCGGTTTAGTATTTGTATAGATTGGTTTTGGTTCAAAAGCATTTCATAAACTATCGTATTATGAATTTATGACGATGATGCGTGTTACATAATTTTTTCACTTGATGGTTGCATTTTCTTTGCATGATATTTTTTAGGTAGGCACCATCGCAGTACCTGGGATATTCTGCCATGCAGTAGTGTTCCGGTTTGTTAGCTAGCGAAATCACAGTTCTAATGAGACACCATCAAATATTTCAAATGTATGTGCGCTAATACTATATAGTACCCCCCCCGCCCTTGCCCTGCTGCACCCTGCCTGCCTGCCTGCCTGACTGCTGTGGCCTGGATAATGTTACTCAAAGTTCTGGGGACCGTCAAAAAGGTCTTGTGCAAGCATTATCTTTTACCACAAGGATAATATCTTGTGTATCATAAAAAGCTAATAGACACAACATTTCAGTTTACAACCGGAATATACATTGTGTTCAAGCTTGACTTGAATCTCAAGACCACAAATTTCGCTATGGAAATTAACGTGGTATAGACTTTTAATTTGTTCAAAAAACGTTAATTGCCGATTTAAAAAAAATGTTTTGCTTTTGTACTTGTCTCACCGAGACGTATGCGAGGTCTAAGGTGGAGTTACGCTTTCATATAAGATACCTTTTCAGTCTTCGTTTGAAGATCCCCAGATTGTTTGAGTTTGGAACAATGATATTATATATATAAGGTGGAAATAATGTTGCTGGTAGGGAGTTCCAGACCTTTTCCGATTGATAAAATAATATAGCATGCTATATTATTTTATTTCATTTAGAGGTAGGAGACAGATTTAATCTTAGTTTATAAATTCTACTGTAATTCTAAACGCCACGCTTAATCCGATCCTACCTACATGCAATTAATAGTATTTTAATCGAAAAAGCATAATTTACCGCATTAATTTTCATATAATTTATTACCATGATGATCAAATTAGTATTAATTAAATTATGATATCATCGCTTTTAAATCGGCAAGCAAATCTTGAGATATCTCAGGTTACTAATTAAGCCTGATACGTATTTTTAAGTCTTCAATCACCTCTATTTGTCGAAAACATGACATCATGTCACGAAAATAAAGAAAAGAGAAGGTTGGAACATAATAATACGCTTTTTTTTTAATCCAACCTACTTCAACTTCGAACACCTGGATGACATCTTCATATTTTCTAGTAATTTTGATTTAAAAACCGACCTACCGAACCGAACCGATACTGTACTTTTACTGAACCGATTTCGATGTATGGGACCTCTAAAGTATTACCTACCAAACAAAAAATAATCATCAAAATCAGTTCATAATTGGCGGAGTAATCGCATATCATACATACATACAAAAATAAAAAAAAAAACGTACAGTCGAATTGAGAACCTTCTTTTTTAAGTCGGTTGAAAATAAACTCCCTTAGGAATTCCAAATAAAACATGTTTGTTCTACGTATCTTAAAACTCTTTAGCAAGTGTATACCTGTTAACTTTCCCTAGCTCCGTTTGCAATATTTTTTCAATACTGTTGAAACTGTTTGTGTTTTTGTCTGTGAGTTGGATAATCGCCATTGTCCTTCATGCGCCAGCGGCATATGAAAAGATGCTTCTGTACTCAAGGAATTACTTTTCTTATATTTATATGAAACTCTATTCTTTGAACATTAAAGTTCATATCAGACCGATCATGGTACTGGTAAAATAGTCCCTTTCTTTGCACACAATTGGTGTAACATTAATGTTATCATACTTATCAGTGAAACGTTAGAAGGTAGCGGTTAATGTATCGTGATTCATTCTTCAGGTGACTCACTGTGTGAAGCTCTATTGAACAATTCCTATATTTCTTTCAACAGCTTTTTTGTTTAAAATAATAAATAATGCTCTTGCCGCTTGGTTCTGGGCTATTCAAGCATAATTTTGCTAATTTTCACTCCTAAAAATTTGCCTGGAGCACTTCACATTGCTCTTTACGTGTAACATAACTAAAATATTTATTGGTAATCAATGTAGTCAGATTACTGACAATTTTGAAGGCTTTTTCACAAATCTAGGCTTACTAAAGGGGGAGGTACCAGCCCAAAGTTACCAAGAGTTGGCGCTAGATTATATTTAATTAAATAATTAATAATTTAATATATTTTTTTACGACGTAGACGTACAATTCAATTTGAAGTAAGTCGAAAATCGCCAACATGTACAGTGATTATAAATATTCCATAGTTTTGATTGTAAAACGAACTTTATTATAACTTGTATACGTTCCTTTTTTGAGCGCTGCATTCAGTGCCATCATTATCTTCATCCCATTGATAAAGGAACGAATACCGCTACTATGTTCGTTATACAATGAAAAAGATGGGCTATTTACAATCACTGTACTTGTACACGATTTTCTTCTAATTGAATTGCCATCTCTCGGCTACTTTCGCCTGGCCAATCCCCCTTAAACTTAGATTTGTGAACTAAAGTCGTCAATATTGGCTGTAGTCTGACTCTACATAGATAACTAATCAAATATTGCAGTATCTTAGGTTACACGTAAATATCAATGTGTAGTGCTTCAGGCAAATTTTTAGGAAATAAATTTGCATAATTATGCTAGAATACCCTAGATACTAGAAAATTTTATAGTTCACACAATTGGATAAAAAGAGAGCTGAAGCTCCTCCTAGCCCAAGTGATATGTTAAGCGTCGATGGTTTTGTAATTACCATTCTTTCAAAAGCTTTCTTTTTGGGTTCATCTCTTTGGCTTGTTACCGAAATATCCGACAATATTAAACGTTAGTATTCAAGTATAATTAAAATAACATTGATTTGTCTAGTGTAAATTCCTACTCATTAAACAAACGAGTTTAAAATACAAAATTAAACAGTAAAAAGTCGAATAAACATGTAAAGTAAAGAATTTTAGAAAATTGTGATTACTTTCCATACCGTGCGTTGAAATATTTCGTCGCGCGTTGAAGTCTTTTCTACGGAGATTCGAACGTAAGAGCGTAGTCGCCAAACCTTACTGGTACGATATCGTATTGTTTTCTTTAAGTTTATGGCACAGGTGTTAAGTATTAAATTACTTCATTATTTATGTGCAAACGATTATAATAAAAATTAATGACATGTATAAATTATACCAATAAATGAATACCTAAAGATGGCTAACTTAAGAGATGATAAAAATAATAATATAATAGAGCTTTTATTATCATAATAATCTACCAATATTATTAGATGAAATCGTTTACATTGTTTTACTCGTGTGACTACTTCAATACGTTAATAGATTTTTAAGACAGTTAATTAAAAGTAATGTAGGTACACTTCGAAATTACTTGTGATTGTTTTTATTGAAATATATATCGAGGGGAATTCTTTAAAAGGCGTGGAAAAATGTACATTGTACCGATTTAAACTTTGGAAAAATATCAGGAGATATCAGGAGTACTGATATACAAAGGTCACTTCTTACTTACACGGGGAGAGGAAGTTAATTATACATTTATATTAGTATATGTGATTGATTCAGGCGTTACTTTGCGGAAGTCCATTGTTACCAAAATTGATTTTTCTGTTAATTTCTAGTGTTTTGTGTTGTATCAAATCAATTTATATTAGTGTTGATTATATTCGATAGGTATATACATCTTTGTCTGGACGTTTGGACAGAGTGCCGCGTGCGGGACCCTCAGGGGTTAAGATAAGGATCTATGATCGGTTATTTGTAATTTTGAATTGTATTATTGACGTGTTATAATATCAAATTAAAAAGCTACGAAATGTTGTCTGGTATGCAAATGTTAAAAAAATTCGTCACTACGTCATCCGGTGTTTAAAGGTACGTGCGAGTATAGCCAGGCAAACGTTCCGACGTAGCCGGTACCCACCAATTAGGCGTCATGCGGGTTCTTATGGTCGTTAGCCGGGAGAGGATAATTTCTTTATCGGCAACCGACGCGCGTGTGAGGTCCGCCTCACCCTAACCTCACACACCTCTTCTCTCTTCACCTCTTTTCACCTCTCCGCACTTCCCCATTCGTTTCAATTAACCTCTTCGGAATTCAAATACACTTAACTAATAGTTGCCAGTATAACAATAATTGACCACAACTATGTGGGGATAAAATTGATGTTATATTTCCATAAAACGTGAGAACACTGCGTTGTTTGGATTTATTTCGTTAATTACAGTTAAAACTCCCAATTAAATATTATTAATTAATACCTACTTGGAATTTTGATACGTTATGTTAAAGTATCAACAAGTGGAATTTGTATAACGGATTGTCATTGTGAGAGAGTAGCACTTATCTCGAGTGAAACAGACCCAAAGCATAACAAAAGTAACAAGTCATCATCTTTACTTTAAGGACCGGCAGTATGAAAACAAGATTTTAAAAATCGTGGGTAAATATTTGCCCGCCTGACCATTCCATAAAGTGAGTCGAGAGGAACAAAAAATACGTTAACAAGAAAGGTCCTGTGGGAGCGGCCAGTGGTGCGACGGAGATCGGTGACCACCACGCGATGGAAAGGGATAGAGTGCGCCACGCCTACAACCACCCACGTTGTCGTAAACAGTCAAAATCCTTTGCACGCTTTCATGTATCCCAAATCGAAATCGCTCCGAGCATCGACCGGCTATCCTTATAGCATACGCGCACCTCTCCTCCAGAGATAAGAACCACTATCCCGTGACACACTTAAATAAGTTATTCTGTGTTGTTGTCCTTTTGTGATCGAGATCATAATGATAAATAACTCAAAGAATAGGTCCAGTTTGGGCATAATAATTGATTTTGATGTCTTAAACATAAAATGTTTTCGGTTGAATATTTGGGAACCAATTGGAGGGCTGTACCTATGAGTGTTATTTATGTTCTCTCTAAATCGTTTATAAGTGTGTCTTCGTTTGATACCCGCATTTGTAGGTAGTAAGTTGTTTGCCGCATTGTTGCATTGTGTATTGTTGAAGTTTGGTTTGAAATTGAATATTTCAGGGCAAAGGTTTGATCGAAAATCCTTTGTCATGAGTTCAATCCCCAATAGTCGTTTTAGTAAATTCTTCTGTACCTTGCGCTATGGGTTGTGAATTTCAGAGACTTGAAGTGCTTCGGAGACGTTGAAAATTCCAATACAATTCAAAACGGACGGCAGTCAAGTTATAAACGGGTGAAATTTTTGTTGGGTGAGTTAGATAGATAAACTCTTTACACTAAAAGAAATTAATACAATCATGATAATCACAACAGAAAAATGGAATTAGAACTATCTGGCCTTAGGCATTGAGGTCGGTAGAATTGAATTCCTTCCTCTCTGACATTTGTTCTTTAACATCCCGCTTACGATTAACGTTTTGAACGTTTCTCTCTTCTTAGGTATATGGCTAAATCGTCCGAACCTCTGTTTTAAAGCTCTATTAATTCTGAGCTCCCTAACCACCTATATTTACCTATAGTTGGTTCATCGTCATACAGTCCCAAAAAACGATTCACGAAATGATTAGGCCGAATGAATCAAAGCCGTTCCATGAGAATCGGGCCCTTGTTCCACCGACAGGCTGTTATTTGTGCATCCACATCGACACGTAATTAGAGGGAACGTGACGCAATAACTTGCGCATTCCCACATGGACACGACAAGGACACAACACGTAATTTTGACCCATTATTTTGACCGCAAATTGGTTCAAGCGGTCACACCGTGTCTATCTTAGATAGATTGCCTGTTTTTCGATTTGACTTTTTATTTACCATCCTTTTAGTAGATATGTCTACTAGGCGCGTCTGCGATCTTGGCATACTCCAACTAGTGCCTACATTTTTTAATTTGTCTGGTATTTCAATTAGATGACTCACTCAAGTTTTCCTTCAATTAATATGTAGATAAATACCGGTAAAGCAAGAGGCTTACTCATAGACTCACAGTTATGTAAAACCCGGTTCAAAATGCTGGTATCTAGAGATATTGCTACGATGATTTCGAAAATATCAATTTTCCATTATATTACAATGTTGCTTTAGAACTTATTTTCAGTGGTAGGAAATAAAAAATGATCAGACTGAGTGTCGTTTCTTGGGAAAGGCATTTTTATTAATACAAATACAGTGTCATCCGTATAACAAATGAAGAATTGTCCCGTAACAAATAACAATGTTACAATTCGGTGTAACGGCGACCGACGACGGCCCAATATCAAAAACGTGGGACCCAAAAAAGCTCTTTAACCAGCCTCGGGCTTCTCCCATTTATTGGCTAAATTGGTTTTCGTAGATCAAATGCCATTCTATTTCTTGTGTTGTGTGATCTGTTATTATGTCGTTTCGTTACCGATGCCTATTTGGACTAGTGGGAGCAGGTGACTTAGAATGTAACGTGTGTGTTTAGATTGCATTTTAGTACTTAGTTAATAGCTAGGGTAGAAGTTAGAAATACATACATAATAACCCCACATCAAATTGCGTAATAATCCCTAGAAATAGCAACTAATTTCTAGTGTGGGACACACCACAATACAACACTACAGTGACTCGTAAGATAATTGACTACAGATAAAACGACAGGGTAAACTAAGTGACGTGCTTTACGACTAATGCAGGCTGGTTTTTAACTATGATGAGGAGAGAAAGTACGAGTCAAAATTAGTTATACAATAAAAAAATGCTTTTTCCTTATATATTTATAGATCTCGCTATAGATATTTAAAAAAACTGACTTTAGAACATACTACGACTGTAGAAGACCAGCTACACAAAGAGAAGTCTTTTTTAAGGTTTTTAATATTTTAATCGGAAAATCAACTTCACTTCACCGCATTTAAACAAAGACAGTTTAAAACAGACAACAATTATTTAAAATAAAGAAAGAATTAAAACTAAAATTTAAAACAAAATTAAAAAACACCGTCGCCAACAACGACGATACTGAAACTTGGCGAACAGATTTTTAGAAAGCTAATGGCGTAGAGTAACTTTTAGATCAGGAATTACTTAAAGATACATTTAAGACAAGTAAAAAAGCTGAAATGACAGATGATAGAAAAAGTTAGAAACAAATCTAATCTCTAAAAATCTTTACAATATGTGAATAAGCGTTAAGTTGAAATAATTTTCTTATGGCAGACATTAGATATATACTACCTGTTAAACAGAATCACGACAAAAACAACTTGAACGAGAGGCCGACGTTCCGTCTGCCGCGCGCTTCGCTCAGAACAGAACAAATAAATGTAAAAAAGGTGAGCGATGCATTAAGTGCATATAAACATGTTCATGTAGTGTCAATATTTGCGAGAGCTTTCCCATGGGAACCTGCGCCTGGGTCTGCAGCGCTAAATCATTTAGGATGCGCGCGCGCAACTTTTCGTTTTTGCTATTGAAATGTCAATTTCTTACGATACCGCCCTCGCTCGCCTAAACTCAATTAAAATCGAGGCGATTTTTCAACTTTTTACGGGCAGTATCAAGTTTCATTGAAGATTCTGTCGAATTTTAAGAGTATATATCAGGTCTTCCAACCTACAACAAGGTTGGTTTATCCCATAATACCATATCCCATAATGGTTTATAGATAACAAACAAATAAAACATTAACACAGAGGCAGATAAACATAGCTACTAATTACTTTTGTTCATACAAAACAATAAGTCTGAAAAAATTACATATTCCTTACCCACGTAAGGAATATGTAGTTTGTATTACAATCTTTAATTTT
Source organism: Erannis defoliaria (assembly GCA_905404285.2). Classification (NCBI taxonomy): domain Eukaryota; kingdom Metazoa; phylum Arthropoda; class Insecta; order Lepidoptera; family Geometridae; genus Erannis; species Erannis defoliaria. The sequence continues at coordinate 8,804,755 of FR990073.1, read as the reverse complement.
AAATATTAAAATGTCCTTGCGAAGGTATCCTCATTATAATCGTAAATCACATTTTTTTTAAATGATTTCTCTTACGTAAAGTTTCCAAAACCCCCAAGGCTCGCAATGGTCACAGAACAATTACGAATATTTGTTGCGTGATGTAAGGAACGACCCGAGATAAGCTAATTGTGAATTCATGTAGCTGTCCCTGGGATATATATGACATGAGGGAGCCCTCCCTAGTAGCTTTACTAATCCTCTGTAGAGTCGAATAAGGAGCCACTGTCGTGATTTTTTAAACAATATTGATGGCCTCCTCGATCAATTAAGTTCCATATTTTGACGACATGTTTTAAATACGTTTGTCGATCTATACAATCCAATCATACATACCAAAACTAAACGTTATTAATCATACTTCTGTGTTTATTTTCCATTGGTATTTTTAACTCGGGTAGGTACGGATATATATAGATAAAAAGTTATTAATAAAATTATGCATTTATGTCAGTTGTTTATCGTGATTCCAGTTGCCATTTCCTGGATGAATCTGCGTAATTTCTTATCTATTGTTATTTTGTGATGAATATTAATAATAAACTCATTATTGAATTTGATAAAACTCTAGTGATACTTCGGATTATAACCACATCGTAGAATGAGTTATCGTTTTGAAAGATAAAAATAATGTTTTTGAGATGGTAATTTATCACAAACACTAAATCATAGAATGCTTTAGCAGCAGAGCGCTACAAACCGATACAACGGACTGTAAAATGTCTTAAAATATTGAGTTATTTATTTTGAAATCAAAATTTCATAACTATTAAGCGGAAATTACTGTGTTCGGGTTTGTAGGGTTACATTGTAGCTAGCGAAATTACAGAGCTAACGACACTCATCCTCGCATGTTTTAGAGTGCATACAAAAGCAGTGCAGTGATTGGCATGAACTTTGTTTTCAACCGACTTCAAAAATAATAGGGGTTCTCAATTAGACTGTATGTTTTTTTTATATGGATGGTTACGCGATTAATTCGCCAATAATGAATTGATTATGATGATATTTTTTTTGTCTGGTAGGTCCTTCAGAGGTGGTCCCATACAATTTTTATCGAAATCGGTTCAATACTTTGGTTTGTAATATAAAATAAAATAACTGAAATAAAGATGTCATCCAGGCAATCGAGATTGAAGTAGGTTTATATTTTTAAATAATTTAAAAAAGTACTTGTGTAACTTAAAATTCTAGGTAATGCTTGTGTGGTGGTGTGCTGGTAAATGTTATCTCTTAATAACATCAGAGTTTCTTGTTCATCTCATTAAAACAAGTCATCATCATCATCATCATCAGGCCACCTAAGTCCACTGCTATGCTGTAGCATTTCACAATGTATATTTCTTAGGTGGTAAGGCGTATTAAGTGTAGCGCACGTGGCGTAGTTTAAATTGTGTGTAAACGTTAATTTTAAAAAAGATTTAAAAAAAGTTAGTTTTGCTTACAATAATATTTGTGGACTACTGCGAGCTAAATGATAAAGGTATGATAGAGAGGAATATAATTAGGAAAAGTTTGCCAAAAAATTAACGAGAAAACATGTGTTTGTTCAAGTGCATTATTTGTTTTAAATAAAGTCGGTAAGATAAGGATCAGTGGATAGCTGTCCCTATCCGCGTGTATCGACGTGCCCCGTACATGTGTCGGCGAGGTGCACGGGCGCAGGTAACCGTGATGGAATGTCCGATACGGTCCTATAATGATGTTAAAACAAACTGTTAGCCTGTCATTAACGCGACTCAGCGCCCAAATGGGGGAGACCCATTATAAAAATTTGTCCCATCCGCTTCGGCCTAAATTTATGGTTATCGAACCCAGTTTTTCTTTGGCCCATCGAGATTTTATTGCTCTGAGATTAGAGTGGGAACACTGATAACGATGTTTTAGGATTGGATTTGTGTCGTTTATGAAGCGACCGATGAATGACCGTATCTGATGGACCAGCATACATGCATTCCGATGGTTGTAGGGGGTCTTTGATAAATACGTGGGTATGTTAGATTTTATTATTATTAAATTTAATGTCGAAACGCAAGATGCTAGCCTGGTGGTAAGTGTCACGCCTGCCCATAACAGTAGCAGTGCCAGAATTGTGAATTTACGAACATAATCCTGCACCGCGCTGCACTGCGCACGTGACCCTGAGATAGTGGATGTAAAATCTCTTTATGCCCAGTTATTTTCTTTGAAAGAAAGAAAGAAATGTAATTTATTTTGTAACATCATTGTAAGTAGTATAACTTTAATATAATTACAGTCCTGGGATGATGTCACAAAAATGGCTTCAACTCAGCATAGTGTTGTTTATCAAACAGCGCTGATCTTCCGTCGATGCCGATTCAAGTGAGGTCACGAAAGGCTATAACAGTGAAACGTTTTCCTAACATAAAACTATATAAAATAACACTGGTAACACACACTTTGGTAACACTGCCCTGCGAACCGAAACACAGTAATGCTTGCACACTACTGCTTGGCGGTTGAAAAACTGACAAAGGTGTGGTACTTCCACAGGCGGACTCTGCAATGGCGTCCTACCGCTACAACGTATAATAATACTTTTTATTTATTTCTAAATCGCTCGATACGGTATTTTGGCCTGGGTATGTCTTTAAACAGCAACCAGACCCACCGGAGGACGGGCAGCAGCGTCCTTTTGGTTAACGGTTGCCATATATCTGCGTAAAATGTGACCGCATCTGCCGTTCCAGAATAGGCTTATTTAGCCACGACCGCAGATGTACTTTGGACGCTACATAAATCATCCCTTGTAGTTGGAAAAGGGCCAATGATGGTGAGCATTCTGCGATCCCCAAGCCGCCTGCCAAGCGTGGGGATTATGGCAACACCCCTCTATTGGGAGGCCTTCGTCCAGCAGTGGACGTCTTATGGCTGACGACGACGATACGGTATTTTATTACTATAAAATATAATTCGATTCTATCTAGGTATCATCATCATCATAGACCGTCTTCATTATGCTACTGCTGAGTATACTATTTGTCTTTGTCATCTGCCTCGGTCATATAAAATTACTCATATTCAATTATATCTATACCAATTCAATCAATCAATCAATTCAATTTTTTTTATACCCATTTTATCTTTTAAATTTTGACATTATTGAATTTTTATGGATGTGACTTGTATAAAAACTTTGATTTGATGATTTTATTTGGCCAATTTCTGGTATTTTTATAATAATGTCTATTTTAACTTTTTAATCATGTGCATAATTATGGGTACCTTAACCTGAATTTTTTTTTTTTTTTTTTTTTATTCCTTAGGTATTCCATACCATACCACACCATAGATATTATAAAAGATATAAATTAGCCCTGTTGACTGATCGTCCGACTTTCCCTCATACGAAAATTAGTAGTTTAAATACCACTGGTAGACACTGCGAGTACGTCAGAATTTCATTGTATTTCATAACTCAGATGACGATTACTGGGATGACGCTCCCAGTGATTGGCCAATCGCAAGCATAGAACTTTACCTCGCCCCCTGCCCGCAACGGTGAGTCGAGTTTGTAAGAGAAATTATGTTCACGAGCCAGCAACAGGCTATATGATCTGTGGGTATTATATATTTATACATGACCGAGACCGTATGTGTATATAGGTGGGTTCCATTCGACGATTTTCATGTTTCCTTCTCTATACAGGATTGTTTAGAATAAAAAGTAAGCTCAAAAAATAAAACCCGACTACTGAAAAATTACGCTCTGAAAAGTATGAAACAAGAAAATATTCTAAGCATTGTTATTTTTAGTTTGTAAATAACAATTTAGATGAGTAGACGACGATGTCTATTAAATAAATAACGTTGTCAAATTATGATAAGTAGTTTAGAAGTTATGAGGGCACAGATGAACCATACCTGTCAAAATCATATAGTAGAGGATCCGATGAACAGAACAACGTTTGGTCAACTGGATCCGCTACCTGCCAACCCAGTAGTTAAAACAGACGAGAAAAACAGACAACTTAAAGTTTGCATATTCTATAGGCTGCATACTTTCGATTGCTATTAAATGTATTCGTTAAATTCATGTGTACAAATACTCTATAATTTTTTTATTTATCATAGCTTTGTCAGGATTTTTTTAAGACAACCCACTCCCGATGTATTTTCTAACATACTTAATTTGATAACAAACAATTTTCATCGACTAAACAGATGGGTGAAGGTCGTTGTTCATCGGATCTTAGACTAAATAACTCTCTATTTTACTTCGCCGTAATCATACGACTACATCGAAGCAAATAGTTAATTCAAACTGTTCTAAAATAATATATAGGCAGGACTTTGCTTGTAGTTATCTCTATTGAACGGTAATTTTAAAATATAGAATTTTAAACAAACCGGCTAATAAATTAGCATAATTTAGAAACGTGGGTTTGGTTATTTTATGTTTTTGCGACTTGCGGCACCTGTCCAAGGTAATTGAAGCCTTCATTTTGATTAAAATTACTTTTTATGTACCTATTAACTCACATTTGCATGACGATAAAAAGGTTACTAGGTCGTCATGATATTCTTCCCATAAATGTGGCGGAACAAAGCTCCTTGGAGTATAAATATTTCACCTATTACTTAGGTATCAATTACTAGCTGCACCCCGTGGTTTCACCCGCCTGGTGATGAAAAACGGATAATGATAAAAAGTAAGCTATATGTTATTCCGGGAAATAGGGTAGGGCTATATCTCCATTCCGAGTTTCATCTAAATTCCTTCAGCCATTTTGGCGTGAAGAGGTAACATACATACCAACACACACACAGACAGTATTAGACTAATACAACAAATGCGAAAATTGTGAATGTTTGTCAGTTTCGCATTCATAATATTAGTAAGTAAGTAAGTATACTTAGTTACTTTATAATATTAGTGTGATTTATTTTGATATGTTTGTATTGTATTTGTGGAAAACTGTTAAATTGTACAGAAAAGTTAGATATTGGTTCGATTAGTAGGTTAATTAACACGAAAGTGTGCAATAGTTATCAATATTCATTGATATTCTTTTTAAATCTGGTATCACGTAACACGGGAGCCGCTGGTTCGCTCGTAATGTATTGTATTTTACGATCATGGCCTGCGGTATGCAAAACTTGCCTTCTATAATCTCACGTACGCAAACATAAAAACAACTTTTCCATTGATGAGATTGAAGTACAATCAATAATATATCCTATAGTTAAGATCATAAGATCGATCTGTAAAATGTATTTACCATTTACAGCTTTAAGCGACCAGCGTTTACGTGGTAAAGCAGTGGATACTGGTCTTCGACAACTTCTCGCCGGTAAGTTATTATTTCTGCAAATATTCCAGTGTCATTTTATACAAAATGTGTGTGGATAAAGAGGAAATAAATATAGAGTAACCTCAGTCTTAGGCCCTTTACAGGTTGGTGGTTTCACAAACGCTATTGAATTGCTTCTACGGACACAGAAATCTGTGATGGAATCTTCCTCATGATGTTTTCCTTTACTGAAAAGCCACATACAGACAGATTATACATAACTATACAGTGTGGCGCTACTGTGCCGACATTAAATTAACACACGTGTAGGGTTAATAATCAGTAACCATAAAAAAAAGTTAAAAAAAATATTCGCGAAAAAAAACAGATGTTCCATACAAAAAGAAATACGCCTTTTTACATTATTTTTATGGTTACTGATCATTAACCCTACTCGTGTGTTAATTTAATATCGGCACAGTAGCGCCACGCTGTATAGGTATGTATTACAAAAAAGTTCTTAATGAAAAACGGTTGTAACAGAGCTTCTAACTTGGTGCAGAAATGCTTACCCAAAAATATATAAGGATATGACGCGCTCGTTATTGGCCATATCGTCGTTTACCATCAGACGAGTGGAGTCTGAACGTACCTATATAATATCTCCAAAAAACTATAGAAATCATAGATGAAAATGGATCCGCAGTAATCATCAAGTAGTATGAGTAACTATAACGAGCTATTCTTGCAGAATTCGTTGAACGAATGAGTTGGATACAGGTACATTCTACAAAATGAAAGATATTGTTTTCACTTAGAATTTATTCGTATTTTCAATACACACATTGTTACATTTATTGGCTGGAGCTTATTTTTGGTAAGCGAATTACTGAGTTTCTATATGTATATCAAGTATAAGGCGTTGAAGCAATGTCAATGTCTAGGTTCAAAATGTATCTAACAAATTTTCTACTTCACAATCTTTGGAAGACATTCTCATGCATAAAGGTTAAGCATAAAACGTAGCACCTGCGCCTGAATTTAATCAGAAAATACCTCGTGTAATGAGCCGTAGATAAGCCAGGGACACATGTTACTGGAAATTTTATGTCATCCAGTTTCAACAACCTGATGCTAAGCTCCAGAAGTGTGGGAAAGTGGCCATCAGTGTTATCGAGCGGTCACTTTGATTGTTTCTCCGTGCCCTGTCGCTTTGACAGCATGACGAATGGCCCGATGGAGAGCATAGATATCAGGTCCACAACTCCGGCCGGCGTCCTGTCACCGCCAAAAAAACAAAAGCCTAATGATCGATCGGCGCACCGCAGTTATTGGGGCCTTAAACGAAGTTATCTGGCAATACCCTGCATCTACCTGATGGCCAGTGACTTGTCACCCTCTTCCAACGGGGCACGATTTTGATGGCTTTATTTATGACAGACGTAAAACTATCTCATGAATTTCCTAGATTACGAATGTCGTTTTATTACCTAGGTAAGTAACTTGCTTACTTTAATTTATTTTATTACCGAAAATTTCTGTTAAACAGGAACTTTGAAAATATGACCACTCCTTGCCAGGTGTGAAACAAGAAGTTATACTAATGTTCTTTGTGCGAATAGTATTCATGGCCGGCTTGTTTCAGTAAACAAACTTTAGTGTGAACCTTTATATGTACTTACTCGTAATTAGTAGTAGGTATACGTATAAGGCATGTAGTAATTAAGTATAGTACCAAAAAAAAATATATTATTATAGCATAGAGCTCTAAAACATTTCATGAAATCTTGTAAAGATTTTGGGGAAATATCACAATAGACTAAAGTCTATGGGTAGGTAATTCTTTGTTTTTGTTATAGGGTTGCGTTTGACTGCCATCCCGTCTGATGTTAAACGAAAATGTAGTCTACGATGGAGCACGCTTGCCAAGAAGAAACCGATTCATTCGTGACTTGAAGGCACCCAGATTATAATTATCGGGAAACACCCACTCGGGCAGCGCATTTCACTGTTTAGCAGTTCGAATAAAGAAAGTGGAATCAAACCGTTTCGTAGGAGTTTTTGGTATATCAACCATGAAGCGGTGTCACTTTTTCGAGGTACTGGCCGTCGGATAGAAGAATGGGCAGGGGGGAATAAGATCATGCAAACCCGAAGCACACAAGATGATCAAGACATTGTAGCTTGGTCCGAGCCAGGGAGCCAAAGCCAATGATTCTCTTGGCACTAACAAAACTAAATAAATCTTATACTATCTGTTTAAATGTTACAATCCTATGTGTATCTATATTATGTAGTATTACATGTTTAGTATACAATTATATTACAGTGTCTATTCTGTATAATATTACACCTACGCTTTTTCTTAAAGTCAAGGGGTACGTAGACACCTACGACTCAAGAAGAAATTCTTAGTGTATGTGCTACAAGACATAGAAAGCATTATTACAAGCTATGATTCACTATTAGAAATAATAATTATGTAGAAATTGGGACTGTAACTTGTAACTATTGAATAAATATTTTGATTTTGACGTTCTTGGATTGATTCCAACGTATTTTGTTTTAACCAACTTCAAAAAGAAGGAGGTTCTTAATTCGGTTGTATTTTTTGTGTGTTTTAATTCAGAACATCGTCATTTATAAACCGATTTGGAGAATTATTTATTTATTTTAAATTTATTACTTTTAAAGGATTTTTCATCAAAATTTCAATAATTTCAAGGTTCAGTAGTTTGGTTTATTATTCAAAATGACTGGAAAAAATATATTTATCATCAAAGTAAACGAAATTGTATTTCGTTCAGCAGTGGACGTCTCCGGGCTGATGATGATGATGATGAAACTAAATTGAAGTCGGTTGTTTTGTTTAAGTACTTTTTATTTCAATACCTTCACGATTTCTTCTAACTTTTCAAAAGTTCCACGTCAATAAAAAAATAATTGACAAAATGTATGGAACAACTGATTTTATTTTCGCGATTTCAGGGTTGGCCCCATAGTAAAAGTTGTTCATAGCGATGAGTCTAACTACCTCTGCAAAATTGGCGGGGATGCAGAACAACAGCTTGTATAACTACAGGTACGGTATGAAGGGTAGATACACACCTTATACCTACACAGGTACCTTAGGTACCTTACCAGCTACCTTAGGCATACCAACACATTATGTAGGAAAATCTATTCAAGTATTTAAGAGGTGAAGGCAACGTTGTAAATTCTCCAGTTCTACTTTGTTTCTAGTTCAGTCAGTGTGTCAATGCAAAATGCTCTATTTGCATTATTTATCGGTTGCGGTTAGAAGCCTAGACCAAGAATCTGTGCTAAAAATAGATTCAAACTGTCGGGTATGTTAAGCGCTTAGGCGCGTAGAGTAAGTACTAGTATTTATTATTCACGTGGAGGTTTGTAGAGTGATATTATTAAAGAAAAAATTAGGTAGGTATTTGAAGACCTATTTTAGGTAGTTTTTCGTTTCAAATCTACTAAGGATACTGATTGATCTTCATGGAAATTGAATGGAAATTGGAGGAGAAAGGCTTGCGATGAAAATGGAAAAATGCAAATTAAACAAAAACTCGAAAAGTTTGTTTGTTTTTTTTTTAAATTCGCAAATCATTTTAATTTTTGCATTACAAATGCGTAGTATTAAACATTCATCTAACTAAAGATAATTATGATAACGACTCGTAGATCAAATAGCAATATATTTATCAAATATTATATAGGTATTATATATCTAGTTTGTCAGGTCAGGTTTCAATTAGAATGGAAGTTGCATGGTCAGGGGTGCAATCAGGAAAATAAGATAAAGGGGCATACGTTTATCAGTTTATCTTCACAGCAAGCCTACTAATAAACTACTAGCTCGCAGTGAACTGAGACCTCGCGACCGCATATCTTTACAGTATCTTGACCAAATTGGCTCATAATCGTATTCGAACTTGAGTTATTTGCAAGAACTACGTTCTTACAAAATTGTCTAAAGATCGGATTAACGGTTCGCAAGTTATCGTCAAAGAAATATACATACTTATATATACAAACGTCAATCTGCCCCAGTAGACATTTGCTTGCTCGGTAAAACATCTACCGTTTTTTAGAAAATTTATATATTTACAAAAATGCCTGAAAATTTCACATATATTATTATATAATTGCTTTTATGCTGTTATTGCTTTTATTTTATTCTTATTAAATTCTTAACAATTTAAAAAATCTGTCAAGCTGTAGAAGATTTTTATTGGTAGATAAGTAATCCATAGCTATGTGTGCAATAAAATTAGAAACAACTTTATAAAAGCTACTCTATGTCTAACCTATCGCACGTTATTGTAACTAAATGTATGATCTAATTTTGTATGTTTTCCGTTACTTATTAGATTTTTCAGAATATGCCTCCAGGTCGTATCTTGATCGACACGACTGACTGATTGTCTTGGCATAAATAACTGTCGCATTTTCTCACTTCAAGATTGGTTTCACGTACAAACACGTGCGCTGGCAGTAAGCTCACCTTTAATGCCTCTAGCTTATTCCTGTAATAAATAGTGTGATTTAAATCAACCTGCACATTAAACGTTTGCGTGCACTTTGCCTGATTTAATGTAATTATCTTAATGAACACGGTTCTTATTCTTAATTGGGTTTGAAGACGACAATTCCTGCACATATTATGTCTTGCTTATGGTGTATTGTCCTTTCTCTCTATTGCTCCCCCTGCGAGCATTTACCCGAGCCCACCCGACTCTTTGAAGTACCGTACCGTACCGTATCCTGCGGTAGGTCAAATGCTCGATGAACACGATTTTCGAACATCGTTTTAGGAATGTAAAGAGTAACAAAGACAGTGGAATTTTTCTATCGTCGGCAATAAACCTTCATTGTAGGTCAAGGGCTCTTCGTCAAAAGATCGAGCACGTAATCCGTGATGACGTTCTCTTCATTTACTATTTCCATAACCGCTAAGAGCTCGTAAGCTTTTACGGAGTAACAAACCTAATTTGTTCCAAGCATAAGATTAAACTGAAAATGGAAACATAACATTTCTGTGAAACTGACACGGACGCCACGATGGGCGGCGTCAGGTAGCGACAGAACCGGGTATAGAATCACGGGAAAAACGAAATCAATTGGCTTTTCTCGTAAAGTCACAGCGACTGATTCGAAGGTATGCTAGAAATGTCATATGGAGTATATCGAGTGTTATCCAGCTATCGGATGATGGGGGCATTCCGTCTCGGGGCTGAACCGCACGCGCGGCGCGCGGCTGCTATGCGGCCGCAATTTGACACCAGCCGCGCCCGCCGCGCCGCAAGGTCGGCTACTGCACTGCGCGTGCACTGAGCACCGCGCACCAGTGTCACCCAGCCAGGCTTCGCAAACATATTAACTACTACTAATATAATAATATTATTACCAATATTTTAACTACAATTTTTATACAATGGAGTGACGAGACGTCTCTACGTATTACCTCAGACCAAATAGTTATAGTAGTACCTTCTATTTTGTTTGAGCATGAAAAAGCTCTTATGATATTGGGTTATATTGTCTAACTCCCATCATCTTTTAGCTGGGTAGCTGCCACTCTTAACTCTTAAAATCTGGCACCAATCACCCGTCACCTAATTTCAAGTAAGCTATATCAATAAAAAAACAATATCACAATAATTAGAAGTCAACCAGTTCTATCAGTTCACTTTGCTCCTATAAAACTACTCGTACGTATCTACAAGATATTCGTCATTTGCTTTGATAGATTTATTACAATACTCCGTATGGCATAAATAATTTGTACATGTACAAACATAATATTTTAATACTTAATTTAATCGGACGATTAACGGCCGTACCTAATTTGCAATGTGTAAACTGTAAAGTACACACATAAATGTTTTGATTTATTGTGAAGTTGTAAATAGTTATGTTAATAAGGTGCGGTATCATAGTTGATTGTATTGCAAAATGGAAACGCGTGGAACCTGCGCCGCGCCGGCGCACTTTGTACCTGCCTCCTACCTCGCAATATTTCCTTCGCTTATGCAAATGCTATACCAGGGTTGCATGGAATGGTAGTAGGAGACCAAAAGGAGGTCATTTATGCTCATCATGGTGAACAATGATGAGTTCAACTTTTACAGTGGGCTGACCCAGAAATCGTGAAAAAATTTGGTGTCCCGTTCATTTTGGCGAGGTTGAATGTCGTTTTTCTATAGAACAGCGATTTTTTTGGTGATATCAGAGTTGGTCCTATAGCAAAAGTGTGGTTCACAATAATTATTACAATGAGTTCCTTTTGCCTTAGAAAAAAAGGTAGTACCTTTCCGCATAACCCTTTATATTGACGTATAATATACTTAAAAATGTATGAAGTGGACTTGGAAAAGTGACAGCGGCTGGGTGCGTTCCATCGCAGGCTGGCGAAGGCACCGCATAACCAACACGATATGTGCATTTAAAACTGGGCTTGGTATTTTATACACAGATTAAAATTCATGCCTGACCGATAAAACCTTAAATTGAAATAAAGTCAAAGGTTAATAGGACAAATGGTTAAAGAGATTCCAAGGAGGCATTTTATAGGGTTAACCAATTACTAATGCGAGGTTAACGTGTAATTATCCTAAAACTTATTCTAAATTGTTGCAATTCTGTGAATATCTCTGCACTAAATATCGTATTGGGCGGATTTTTATATTAAAATAAAAACTCTGTCATCATAATGGGAGATAAAATTTGGAGTGCATCAAGGATCCATTATTCGACCTTTGTTTTAAATGAATGAAACCCTTATAAACCACATTTTAAAACTGACACAGATTGCAGTAACAGATCAACAAGATCAGAGTGTTTACATATTAAACAAGCCGGAGCATAAATTAAATAACAGCTTGATAGAAATAAAGATTCAGAAAGTGTCATATATTAATTATGTTATCGTAGCGGCAGATATAGCAGACATTGTGTCAGTCGCGGTTATCATTGGAGAGACCTTTGGGTCACAGGTCGATGAAGCGGAGCATCAGGCAAGTAGCCGGCGGCACCTGCGCTAGAGCTACGATAATGGTCCTCGTAATGTCCGAGATTTATGTCGATGAATTAAAATGAAATGTCACTTAATTTAATCAACACTCCCCGCAGTGCGGGCGCACATCTGCGCTCGACACAGCGAAATAAACGCGAATGAATCATCTTGTTTTGCAGTCGATTCTCGGAACTGATTAATAATTATAATAATTTATCTCAATAAAACAATAATTATAATTAACAGTCGGTAGTCATTTGAGACGTCGTATAAATTTCCTAATGTGAAACCTAGTGTAACGTGATACGGAGAGCGAACAGGTCGCCGGTACACCTGGCAGGCTCATGTCAACAGTTCAAAGCTGCCTTTTAATATCTTTCCAGATAAGTCGATTACGTACCCTGGCCACTTGATTCACATAAAATCGCTAAAACTAATACATTTGCATAATCAAATAATTAAGTATGAAAATTGAGACTTTGAGTCGGCATCGCCCGCTGTGATAAAATTGTTTCATCTCACATTACCTTTACCTATTGAATAAAATTGCTTAACGCTTTTCTGTCTTATTTCATTATCAAAGTACTAAATCAAACATTACGAAAAATCAATTCGAAAATCAGGTCTACTTAAAGCATTTTGTTTTTTAACACAGGCCATTGTTTCATTGTTTTCAACTTACATTGAAATATCGAGATCCGTTGACAAAATGTATCGATAAAAAGGACCTCAACCATAATAAAGGTGACCGTAATGGTAAGAATCGATCAAATGCCTTAATTACTTTGAAGTGAGCTTATAACATTTGCACTAGTGTGGAAATATTCAGCGCATACAGCACACAGGGTGTGAGGTGAGTCCAACCTCGCGATGTCTCTGGCTCCAAATAAGGGCAGGTCAACGCACCGCGCATTCTCTTTGTTCAAAAAAATAACACATGTCTCATATTGACCGAGACGTGTGTGGAAAACCAAGAGAGAATGAACAACCTGGAAAACATCAATTTTCTTTAGTAAACGAATGTTCGGCATTTATTTGGTACTTTGAATTGAAATTGCTAATGGGTCTCTTTTACTTAGAAGCCTTAGTGGAACACTCTGTAATATTTTTTTGTTGGGCTTGATAGAAAAAAGTGAAGAGGGGCTGCAATAACAGAGAATGCGATAATATCAGCATTTGCAAACAAGGATTTCTTAACTCACAGGACAGGGAGACAAGTGAAATTAGCAGGTAATTGGTCAATACTAAGGTACCTGCGAATTTCACTAAGGTCGTTTATACGAACTTACTTACTTACTAAGGTCGTGGGACTTTCGTATAAAAATATATAAGATGTACATCAAATCTAATACCATCGAAAAATAAGACAACATGACGGTATATATTTATCAAACCACCTGCTCGACAATGTCCAATTACATATTACGCAATCCTAACGTAAAGCATGGCATTATGTCCCAAGGGATATAAAAAAGGACAAAAAAGTAGAAACTGGCTTTTTTTGTCACACGGAAGGTAATAAAAGTCGACTATTTACCTCTAGTATAAAGCTTGTCTTCAACTTGGGCGGTTTGAACCCCTCGCATCACTCAGGACTCCTAAGTTATATAACTCCATCGCTACGCTCGAGAGTTAAGTCTAGAGTCCCTCGTTACTCTGAGTATTAAATATGCCGCACGTGACGTAAGACACTGCTTTATCCCCTTGGTGCATGGACTAATTACAACGTACGGTATTTCGGTAAATTTTATAAAGTGCGAAATCATTTCGAAATCGACGCCAGTAAAAAGAAGTCAATTCAATTGAATCAAACTATAATAAATTAAAAAAACGTAAAGTAAGTAGTAGTAGTAAGTAAAGTCTTTATAGCTGCTGCTAAATGTATTAATGCAGGTCCCCAAAGTATGTCGTGGTCTTGGCCTTGGACTGTACTTATAGGTAGGTCTTGAAGGGGAAAAATAACAAAGATGGTCAAATTTGTTTTTTTTTTCTTAAACATTACAACTTTTGGCAAACGTGTTACAAACATTACGTCATTCTAGCAATTAATCCTCGTTATTTACCTAAAACCGATAGTAATCTAAGTGGACACGAGCACACGAGTATCAAATATTATTTTGACCGGTAACCTATACAGATGGCGTAAATCAAGTTTAGCTGATTATGTCAGTTGTAAATGTTTGACCAGTTGGGTTAATGTCATTGTTTTATGAATATAGAATGTGTTTTTTTAGTTTGGGTTCAAGTTACGCGGTATCGGGTGTCGTGGGCATCTCAGGGTGTGCCAGGTGTGCTGCGAGGACATTAATCGTGGATCCTCCGCCGTATAGATCACAATCGGAACCAGTTTTATTATTTTAAAGTTGTAAATGACGCAAGTATGGGTGTGCAGGTGCGCGTACGGCAACTTAAGGAAGGAACTTACGGTTAGAGGGACTAGAAAACTAAAAATTAACCCTCATCGTCGAACGTTACTTTCAGATAACAAATGTATTAAATTTAGGTCGTTGGGTATATGTTATATGAAAAGAACATCTACAAAAATGACATAAAATTATCACTTCAATTCAGAAAGAAAGTCGAATAAAATTTTGTAGAAGTCTGTGTTCAAAGAAGATAATTATAGTATTTAGTCCTGCTACTAAAACTACAGAAAACAATGCGAACAGAAGCTTTTTTTTAAATCAACGTGCTGCATCTCGGCCACCTTAGCTATCAATTTTAGGTGATACGAAGTTCACCGGGTCATCTAGTAAATAGTAAAAAATAAGTACGAAATGTTCGTAAAGTGCGAAGGCAGCCTGTGTGACCGTGTGTAGCATGGAACGCGACACCGTCAGGCGGCGCGGCGTCACCGCGCGGCGCCCTAGCGTCTGCCGGCCGCCTATCATTGCCATCCGAACAAAACCCACTAAAACTCACTAAGCACTACCTTTAAGCACTTATTATATTTTTGTTCTCATACTAAAAAGGGTTGGAATAATGCGCCCAACAATATTTTTCCAGAAGTAACTTAAAAAAACGAGATTAGATTTCATTTAGCGTGCCGCGCCGCGCGCCGCCGCTGTAGCTGCTGTCTGCTATCTTGTAGAATGTCATATGAACTTGATCCTCTTTGACCCCTTTAATTCGTCCCTGATATAAAATCTTTTCTTAGATAATTTTTACACCTTCAGACGAAGGTTCTAAGCTTCCCTGGGGTATTCGACATTTTGTGATTAGTCAGTGGTATTTCGCTTTTATACATAGGAATATAATTATCTAAACTAAATTGATGGTATGACTGACAATAGAACTTATTTATAAAAAATAATTAAGGAGTACAATGTGTAACTCATTTTATTTAGAGTTAAGGTCGTCTCAAATGAAATAAAATTTTATAGGCGATGGGAAGTCCAAGAGAATAAATAAAAGATCAAAATATAAAAAAAAAACCCATTTGTTAAGATTTCATAAAAGTAATCCGGAATTCAAGCCAGTTTGCGGTGTTTTTTGTAGCGCTGTGTATCAATATCACACTTAAAATTCCCATTCAGCCCACGTAGTAAGCCTTAATGCGCGCAACATATTCTCGAGGTTGTCATTTCTTCAGTGAAGGAACCAGTATTCCAGATATGTACATACAAGATGGAAGGTATTTATAAGCCCCGAGCATCAGTGCAGGCAATGATTGCGATCGGGATTCCATTTATATCTGTCCCTGTTTTCCTGTTTCCAAGCGATGACCACTGAAACCGGAGACTTAACGCCAGAGCATCGATCTCTGCACGCCCCTCTCGCACGCTTACTATTGAACACGTTTGGATTACATCGACAATGATCTTCGACCGATGAATGCGTTTTGGCCTTGCGTACTTACTTCTGGATTTAATTAGATATTATCTGATTTATCTACCTTGACGAGAGGTGATTTATGTAGCTACTTTTAGCTCAAATCCATTTGATGTTTCCGCATCTAAACCGATCATAAAAGTCAAGTCAAGAAGGCGATCAACTTTGAATTATAGATAGATAGATAGATATAAACTCTTTATTGTGTACAAATAATAAAAAAACAAAAACCAAATAATATAATTATTATTATTATAATAATTAGAAACCCACATGTTATTTAAGTATCTTTTAAATCGATCCATGCCAACTGACTCAAGTCGCTTTTCCTTATCGCTCGTCCTGAAAATCCAGCAGAGCGAAATAGAAAACAGCATCAAATACTTGTATTATAACATAAATGTGCACCTTAAATAGTGCCTACTACTACCACCACTACCACTTGATACATTAACCGTTTTACCGCATTCAACACGGTAAGTAAACGTCAGAAATAGCTTAAAGTTAATTTAGATTTCGACGTGTCTTATTTTATGTGTAAATCTGGGAATGAACTTTGGCATAAAACCTCAGGCTAGCTTTAAAAGGCTAAAGGCTTTTTAAGGCTAGGGTTTTAAGCTCGGATGACGAGAGCGGTAAGTCGGGCGGCGCGGCGGGTGCGGGCAGCGCGCGACCGCGGCGTCCGCACGTCTACCGCGCCGGCACCGCCCTGCACCTGCCACATGCCTTGGCCGCAGGCTATTTATAAACCAGACCGTACCTCGGCATAGAATAAACTTTACATATGACCACCATTAACACGTCCTCGTTTCGCCGACACTAAAACAGAAACAATTACACGGCCGCCTATAAGTGGCGACGATAAATCCCAGATGCGATAAGAGCTTTTCAGCTTTGATGTTTCATAACACTTTCATGCCTACGCGAAACTTCGCAGCGAGTTTTCCATGTACTTGCCTATTCTTTGTTCTGCATAGGCACTGCACGTTACACTCTATGTGCAGTTTTATAGCCGATGTAAACAAGTTGTATATATATTTACCCGCATATTTAATGTCTGGGAACACCCAGTGAAATAATGTTTACAAGCTTTTTGCGCAGTACCGTCGACGATAATTTTCCACGAGACGTCTACCTTTGCATAATCGCGATGATTTCACTGGGGTGGGTTGGAATGTCTAAACACTCGAAGCGATTATTCCGGCACGACAGTTATCGATAAGCGTCTAGGTATTGACGTATTGTGGAACAGCTCGGGCGGTAGTTGAACAAATATTGTTTTTAGCGATCAGTGCAGTCAATGTTTGTGCACTATGTGTCCGACATGTTTACGTAACAGTGTTCAGAGATGTCGGGAGCGGAGCGGAGCGGTGGCCGGTGCTCGGTAAACAAACGAATCGGTAACTTCCAAACACGCGGCTGTTTGCTCACAGGCCAGTTTGTGGCATCGCTCGCTCTCTACACCTGTCCATGCGCTGTTAATGTTCGACTACGCTACCTACTACTGGGTTAATATACTTAGAACTCAGAAAAAATTACAGCGAAAGAGTTCTTTACAGTTTTATGACTATTTAGGGGATTTTTACTGTGACTATAGTTATTTCACGACATATATGTCATGAAACATACTCCCGATATTTTAGCGCAGTTGCATGCATCATTCAAAGGCAGAGACACAATGGTATCAACCCGTCTGTACGGGAAAGAGTTCTTCTCTAACCCAAAGTATTCCGTTTTAACACAGGTTATATACTCGTAACATTACTAGCTACGTGTGGTGTGATGATGAAAAACGGTGACGATGATGATAAAGGTAGCTGTTTTATTCCGATAAATAATCTCCAATCCGAGTTTCATCCAAATCCGTTCAGCTGTTTCAACGTGAAGAGGTAACAAACGAACAGAGTAACTCGTGAATAATATTAGTGTCATAATTTTATCTAACCTAGCCAAAAGAACAGTGTTCTCGACGAGAAAATGCTTAATCGGTACACTTGTGCCTATTCCAACAAAAAATAAGTATATCTAAAAAACGACACCACAAATCCAATCCAATCCTTGACTTGATGACGAGGTAGAAGTGATCTTGAACGAAAAAATGCAAAATCAGTAGATTTGCCTTCCAAAACCGGCAGAATTGTAATTTTTCCAACTAAAAATCCATACTTTTTATCATATTTAGGATTTTAAAAAATCGGTAGAAAATCGGCCCTTTTCGGTATATCGGTAGAACAGGCCAAAAATCTGTAGAAATATGATACATTTTCTTACTTACTGGAGTTAACACCGTCATCGATTGACCTTCTTTACAATTTTAATACGTGAAACATTTGTGAAAAGGTATAATCATAAATCTTCGTCAAGACATTTATAGGTCACAAATCACAATCGTTTTGCTAAAAATGCAGAGGGACCGGTCATTTTGTAGAGGTCGCGTCGTAAAAACTGGGCAAGGTGATCTGAAGCGTTACAGCCTTAGAGGCTTAGACAAAGGCTCATCGAGCTAATTAGCCTCTGCCCGAGAGGAATGCCCCGTAGGCTACTGACAGGCGGATAATTGCGCGCGCGCCGCGCCGCTCGCGGCTGTTCACTCCATCCTTGATCCGCGCAAGAGCTTTTGCATCAAAGATTTATTAACATCCGGATTGTACTGACAGATAGACTCAATTTTCATAATATCTTGTTTTAATTTTACTGGTGTTATTTCTGGCGTTGTCATTTTTACTTATTCGAATTAATGAACAATATAAAATATTTAAGTATTTCTCAACGCCATACACACATTATTGTCTAATATTATCATTATTGAGTGCTATTTACTTAAAAGTGTAACCAAAATAGAGCAGGTATCATTACTATTCCAACGTTAGAGGCTCTACAAAAATAGAGGTATAGGTATAAGTACCTATCGATGGATAATTTAATTACGGTGTTTGTGATGTTATTATGGACATAAAAAGTGTTTTATTTCATTTAATGTATGCAAATGTAGCAGTAAATAACATCGTCGGACCATTTTAATGTTTCTTTGATAACGGTAGTTAGTCTGTAAAAAAAATGTTTGCGAGTTGACGGCCTGCAGAATCGTAGACACTGAGCATTATTCTCAAGCAATAGATATTATTTCTGTCACCTGTCATTCTCGTTGAAATGGACGTAGAAGTGACGAGGATATAAACAATGTAGGTTGCTCTAGAATCAGCCCTCAGGTGATAGAAACTCGACAGCTATGCAAGCAACCTATCGTGCTAATGCAAGCAATACCGTGCAAGTATTCATACCATAGCCAAAGGCAATATATTATATTCTCTAAAACTAACTATATACTCGTAGGTACCTGAAATAGGACAGTAACACGCACATCACATTAACGAGTAAATGTCAAAGAGTGGACTTGTCTTAGCTGGTATCAATCGTTTCTTTATAGACCATAGTGTATAGAGTCGTCAGAAACTTTGCTTTCCAATCTCTTCAAACATCATTAGAAGATCTTAGAAGGTGATTACCTGAGAGTGTCTCTATTTTTTTGTAATGGTTGACGGACTATTACTTTTAGCCGACTTCTAGCAACGATTGGAAACGTCCCTTCCCTGAAACGACCACCATCACCCAAAAAATGCAGAAAAATCCCAAAAATCGGGTAATGGTTTTCCCTGGGCCTAACAACGCTGATATGACAAGAATAACCATATAATATTGGTCTACTCTGAGAAGTGTACGGCTGAAAAATAACTTGAAGCAAGTAGAGACAGAAAGCTGGCTTTCTGCCTCCGTAGTGTTGCCATACAACTTAAATCTCTGTTCTTTTTTTACTGGGATATATAATAATCGAAATGTTAGTTCCTTTTTTACCATGACCATTCTCTTTTTGCGCAATCTCTATAAAGTTGCTACAGACGTCCACAAAAAGCAACCAACTCAGCAAAGCTAAAAATTATAAAGTAAACAATGCGGTGGCGGCCTAAAAACACAGTGTTCGATATGTTCAAATGCTCGGATACTAACCAGATGCCAAATAAAACATACGATAAGCGGGCTAGGGAAATAAATTACGCATTGAATGGAGTTATGGGCCTGCTGATAGAAACGAAGTACGAAAGAAAATAGAGGCGTAATATTTAAAGAGAATTTTGAAGGTAATGGACCCATGACCACGAGAAAATATTAAGAATTAAGGTCTTACCACGAGAAAGATAAGCCAAGATTGATTTAGCCAGACAAAATATAAACACAGATTAGGGGTAGGTACTTATAATAATATGAACACTGTTAATCACTTGATTAAACTGAAGAATCGCTTAACTGAGCCTCTCCTTTTTTGTTTTTTGTTTTATTTTATAGACAATAAACAGTACACAGCATAGTATAATATTAAAGTGTTATTAGGCTAGGTAGCTGGTGCACCAACAAAGTGGACCACAGATTAATTATAAAAAAAATTAGAACATAACGTGAAATACTCAATTACGGCCCTTTTCCTAAAAATATGAATCAATATAGAGTTGCTGTGAAACTACCCAGTGAGTTTTCCATAGAAGCCGGAAGACTATTACATTTTTTCCATTAGACGAATCAAAGCTCATAGAACTTATAGGTAACTAACACAAGCTAACTTAATTTGAGACGGGTGAATGAGTTGACAGTGCTTTATTCACTAAAGATATTAGGAGGGCTAAAAAGTGTAATATTTAAGAAAATAAGGAAGCTTGACAACCATTAAAGCTAACGTTGTAATAAACATTTTCTTGGCATTTTTTTAACATATTTTTTTTACTTGACAACCTCGGTTCTGTTCTTTTTTTAAACATCTACCGACTCAAATTACACCGAATTCATTCGAAAATATGCACCTCAAAACTATCTGACAATCCATCTCGGTTCTTTCATTTTAGCTAAAAGTACGTATACAAGTTTTCATAACTTGGGCGTGTCAACATTGAAATTGACGAATATAAGCACTTGGTTCTAGGTTCAAAACACGTCAAGCATTAGTTATGAAGTTTTTGTGTATATTATTTACGTACGTTGCGGCGCAGCTTGTGGTCGGCCTTCGTCCCAGAGACAGAGGCTTGCTGCCACTTTCACTCAACGCAACATCGATGAACCAAAAAAAATTTATTCATCATATGTGGATGCGGCATCTTCACTAATTCATAAAAACATCGCTCATTTACCATCACCTACGCGCATCCCGAAAGTCCTATTTCGAAAATAAATACATTCCTCATGCCGCTTAGCTAGGCATTTCGGTAAAGGCAAGTAGGTGGTTATTTACGCAAATCGAAATAGAGGAGCTTATTGGAACATATATATTTATCTGTTTTCTACCAGTCTGACATTACTGTAGGTGTTGGAATGCTTATGAGCTCAGCATGCACATTCTATCTGTAAAGCGCATATCCTACAAACAATTTTCGTAGCTCTATGCAGTTGTGTGTTTTCGATATTAATTCTTTTTCTCTTTTCTTACCACAAAAATGTGAGTTCAATCAAAACAATACATTACTGCGTATTACGTGTTTGTTTACATACTCAAGCATTAAAAATACACCCTACACGCTACTTCGAAAACTGTGAGGTACTTAGAAAACATTTCCCAGCTATATAGCTCAGTTGGTAGCATGTCTGCCTCCAGAGTGTAGGGCGTGAGTTCGATCCCCAGGACAGAAAAATTAACCAACTTTACATGGAATTCTGTGTTTTTGAAGTTATAGTGATGGAAATTGGTACCTATCTGATCAACTACCCTCATACAAAATAAAATATGATACTTAAAAATAATAATTACAGGGATGATTTAAGGGGGTAAAGCAGGTGATTAAACTTTATACAGCAAGGTCTTTATTTTTGAAGTTATAATGACGGACATTAATACTTAGATAGTTCATTCAAAATAAAAATAAAGTTATTTTCAATATTTTTTGACAGTGCTGACTTAAAAGGGTGAATCTTTGTGTGGAAATTACTGGGTTTTAAAAGGGATGACAACATTATAGGCAATTTTTTTATTATCATCTTCACCGTTTTTCTTCATCACGCGGGTGGAACCGCGGGGCACAGCTAATATTACATACGTACGTGTCGAATTAATAATTACCTTTTTTTGAAGTAGGTTTAAAATGGGTATTTACCCGCGTAGGAAGCCGGGACAGGTCAGCTAGTAATCATATATACATGTCCGAAGTATCACCCTTATGTTGTTTTTTCTTTCCCCACGTACGCACCAAGCGCTTTTATTCCACGTATTTTATTCGTACAGCGAGGATCTGCCAAATTATGTATTTCCCGAAAAACACAATAATGGGTGTCTTGAAATCCAGAGTAAACAGGTTCCTTCTAGGCAAACGTGCTCAATCTATGACTGCATCGTTGCAAGAAGTTAGCAAACGCAAACCTTTCTTCTTTCATATACAATTATACAAAAATCACGTCACGAGTAGAAGCCGTCACATACGATCAAGATTTTTTATTTTATTTTATTTGGGAAACATAGTGAATATGAAATGAGTAATAACTTAAGTAGACTTACAAAAATTTGGATAACTATACACCATTTACACGTTTCCGCATATAAAAGTCTATATCACTTGTTAACATGGTTAGCTAAGGATTTTGATTAACATTGAAAACAATATTAGATATTACACAATTTAAAGAGAGAAAAGCAGTTCAATTCGCTCCAAACCAGTTCTTGGAGACTGTTTTAAGTTTATGTATAGGTGTATTAAAGAAATCGAATTCGGGAAAATCTTTTAGGTTATTGACGGTATTGGCTAATCTTATGAAGAAATAATTTTGCCTGTAATTAGTGGAACTATGGGGTATATGGAGACTAACTGGATGCCTCACAGGCCTTCTAGGGTCTTTCAGATTTATCTTAGAAAGGAAATGGGGAGAGTCAATTTGACACTGTGCTATTTTAGTTAATAACACCATGTCTGCTATTTTACGTCTCTCACAGAGAGGGAGCATATGATGTCTACGACATCTCGATTCATAATTGCTTTCACGTTTTTTGCACTTAAATTGCAGGTATCTCATAAAGCTTCTTTGAACAGATTCCAACCTACTAACATATTTATCATATTGCGGATTCCAAATCTGAGAGCAATACTCGAGGATGTATAAGCAATAGCGGATTTTAATTAATTGAATACTATTAAATTGAGAAGATGATCTTTTAATAAATCCCATGGCTTTATTGGCCTTATTGGCGATATTGTCAAAATGTTTTTCGTAAGTGAGTTTTGAATCGTGGATTACCCCTAAATCACGGATCTCTTTAATATTTTTTAGGTCTAGCCCCTTTAGTTTGTATTTTGATTCTATTAACTGAGGTTTACGTGTAAATGTCATGGAGTAACATTTTGCTACGTTGAGATCTAATTTATTGAGCTGACAATATTCTTCAAATCTATCAAGGTCTTCCTGCAAAAGAAGACTTATGTTAGATTATGAATTTGTTTATACATTTTCATGTCATCGGCGTACAGGAGGAAGTTGAAATATTTATGACAAAAAAGTTAAACAGCAGCGGTCCTAATAACGATCTTTAAGATGCTATAATATTTCATGTTATCTTAAAACATATTTCAATATCGCTACTCATACAAAACAAATAACGAACAAGTGACGAAGATAATAATATATTTCAAAATTGTATGGCGAGCGATATTTGATCTTATATTAAAACATGAAAAACTCGAAAATGGCTCAACCGATTAGAATATTGTTTTTTGTTTTGTTCGCCTAAACATTCGCCATAAGTTCGCCATACAGGGTTGGTTTAGGAAAAAATTGATGGTACGAAATTCACCGGCTCATCTAGTAATGAATAAAAAGAAATCTTGCTTTACTTCCCAACCTTCCTATCAATAGGTAATATACCTATTTCTTTATATAAATAATGGAGTTATTTATAAGACAAATTATTATGTAAATGACTACCATTAACTAGTATTGACATGTGCTTTGTGGTCAGTAGACGCACCTAAGAGCCAACATTCAATATTGACTCGAAGCAAATCAGCTCCTGTTTTCATCGGCTTGGTATTCGAACAATCAACACATTAATTTGTACAAACATGATATAATTAACCTGAGGAGTCATCTGATTCACAACAGATATGCAACACATGCATATAGGTAACCACGAAAAATAAACTGGAGTTTTCGAAAATAGCAATTTATATTACTCTACAAGCGAGATAAGCATTACTGACATGGATGACGTTTAAAGAATGACTATATATTTTCCCCCTTTCTTCCACATTCGTAAGTATAAATTATAGAGTAGAATCCTAAGCGCAGCGAGGGATTCAAAGTACGCCACTCGTGCTTAAAATAGTTTTTATCCCAAGGTGGTCACTCTACTTTTTTCGTATCTACCGTGGTTTATCTTTTATCTATCCGCTATTCATTATGGATATTAAGTTTTGGAGGTTTAATCTATCTCCACACAAAAAATATTCCGAATCCAGTCAGCCGTTATGAAGTTGAGTGGAAACAAACAGTCTGTTATGAACGAGCAAAATATGTTTATGAATTAATCGCACATAGTGTAATTTGTGATAAGAGATTTAACGTTATTGTGCACCTGTTTGAATTGATTCAACTTGATTCAATCAAGCATGGTCAGTTGTACAAATTCCATGAAAAGAATTAAACACAGCACGTATGAAATAAACATAGCTAGCATAAAGAGGCTTCAAAGCTTCACCTACCGTTAGTTTAATAGGGCATTTGAGGTCTCATTGCGCTATAACGGTCCCTTTTTCTGTCGTCTTTTAACTTCTGATGAATAGGGGGTAAAAGCGGTACTTTTAACATAAACTGTTTATATACTTTTCTTGTATGAATATACGGTTGCCAAGGTTTAAATGAAAAAAAAACCACTTAACAGCTTATTCATAATTATTGAGGGGGAGATTATAGCGAAAATAATATAGTAACTATCTAATAATCTATAAAGTGTTTAGAAAAAAAATGGTAATAATTAATGTAAAAAAAATAAAATAATGTAAATGTATGTGTGTGTATTAGTAAATGTAATGTATGTAATGTGTGTGTGTCATTAATGTATTTATGTGTGCAATAAAGAATTAATTATATATAATTAATTAATTATAAACCAGATGCAATCAGCCACAAATTGCGTCGCAAAACAGTAGCGCATATTCGAATGCAACGATGTTCTGTCAAAAAATTAAAAGAACTTTCGGACACTTTAACATTCTGAAAAAACTAATATTTACGTTTTTATTCTTATTGAAAGATAGACAGATATTTATGTTCGTATATTAATGATGCTGCTTTAACCACAGAATAAATAATAGTACTCTTTACTAAAGGATTCACCGGATATAAAAAATAGAAGCACTACAACGTAATACTTATGGCATAGATTATATTGTTATAGGTAATGGCAAAAAGCTCATAATTTTTGACAATGACTATTTAGTCATTGTCAAAAATGTGTTCAAGTACCTGCAATACATAGTACCTACCATCCTATAGCATACAGCAATACAAATTCTTTCTTATGTAGTTTTTATGCAATTGCAAAAAATAGGAGCGCGTATTTGCGTTCATATATATTCAACTTGTGCTTATAGCAACGAGTACAGGGTGCTTCTTATCACAATTCTTATTCTTAATCACGTCATCCACCATAATGATAATAAGAAAAAAAATACTTATAAAGTAAGTAAAACTATTCTGATTTAAAAAAAAATACCTATCCTCAATTTTTATTTGTATAAATACTTAGTTAAAAAAAAACAGCAATTAAACTAGAAAGCAAGCAAAGACGCAAGCTGGATGCTAAAACATACAAACAGATATACAAAATAATAACGGGTTTATACGATTATACCGTGATGCTTTCATTAAGTTTTCTAAAAGATTTAAAAAAAACGGTGGACATTTTAACACAGCGCCAATACTAAGCAATATAAATAGCATAATATG
This sequence comes from Erannis defoliaria, assembly GCA_905404285.2. Classification (NCBI taxonomy): domain Eukaryota; kingdom Metazoa; phylum Arthropoda; class Insecta; order Lepidoptera; family Geometridae; genus Erannis; species Erannis defoliaria. Next base: position 8,778,634 of record FR990073.1, on the reverse strand, counting down.
GTATCAAATAATTATCTATTAACTTACTGCTAAACATGTATTGTGGTAATGGCGATAGCTTTACGCCGCCCGCTGACAAGAGATACGCTTGATAGTAAAATGTAATATTATGCGGCCTGTATTCAGTGCTGCCAGAGTCAAATCTTAAATTGCCGTGTCAAGTAAGCAATATTCCCGAGTTTGTATTCAAAGGCTTTTTGATTACTGTAGTATTATAATAAGTAAATAACATTGACCAAGTGCGTGTAGCACTCACGCCTTAAGGGGTTCTTTACGAACCAGTCAGTACTAGATTGCTATATTTTTACAAGTAGGTATTATATTTTATAATTATGGCAAAACATGGTCCACATAACATATATTAGAAACTTATAAACATTATTATTTATGTATACACATTTAACAAAAAAAACATTGAATTGAAGTATAAACATTCTAATATTAGAGACATGCAAGAAAATGCAGTAGATTCTGCTACGGCATTGGAAATGATATCGTTGGCCGATTTTTTTTAGTAATATCAATTTTCCGTAGAACACGGCAATTGCAGTAGCAATAGCAACACTGCCTGTATTTGTACGCTAGACAGACATAAACAGCAATTTATTTCTGGCAACGAACCCGCGTCCTTGAGTTCGACCTTATTGCGCAACACCGGTTTCGAAATGCGCACGCACGCTCTATGTTCATGTTTTAATGATATAAAAGTGATGTTACCTGAACAGCGAATGCAAAAATTCTGAAATATTATGAAGCTTTGCCATGTGAATCTCGGCAAGGGTGCTCGAAATTTTATCACTCTCATGCTGCTTGCCTCTTAGAACATTCCCCATACCACATGGCCTACTGGTCATATTTTCCCAAACATCTTTGTATCAGCTTGTCCAAAATGTACCTTGCCTTTATAAGCGAGAGTGACTGTGGAGAAAACTTATCAAATATGTAAACAAGCTGACAGGCTTAAGGGTCTACATCGGTTAAATTGTTTATAAGGGAACACATTTAATTTTTTTGGAAATACCGCAGAAACTACTTTGCACCATAAAACACGATGACAATTATGATTAATTATTTCTAAAATATAGTTACGGCACTCTTCCATGGCCATTTCACGTCATGCACTTGACAATTTTAATTCTGATTTCCAAGCGGCCGGCTGTGGGCATGGAGACATGCACCGCGCAAACGCCCGGTTAAATATGTCATCACCGTTATAGAACCACGTGATACGCGCCTAGCCGGCTACCAACACTTGTTGACACACTGCTGCACTATCGCTGCTTTCACAGAGGTAGAAAAATAGACAATTTGACTCAGGCTATCTCTACTAACTGACAGCCTGATAGCTCAGTTGGGAGCATGTCTGCCTTCAAAGTTGTAAGGTGCGGGTTCAATCCCCACCCCGGACAAAAATGTATGTGACGAACATAGATGTTTGCTCTCTGCCTAAGTGTAGTATGTATTATAAGAATGTAAAAAAAAAGTATAGAAGTACTCTTCTATCACCATTAGTGAAAACGGCTTATTGTAATCTACTTTCATCTTGGAGGATTTACCTCTTTCTCACTTTCAAAATGTCATACTTAAAATATTTTGTACATTTTGTAATGGTTATGGAAGAGTGAGGTCTTCTGTCACAAGTATGTCTATACTCAAAAGAAGGCCTCCACATTTTTTGTTTAAAACGTGTATTCTAATGTATTTTTTTAATTTAAATTTAAATTTTCATCCGCTATTTGGTTTCCATAGTACAAGCTTTGCTTAGTTTGGGGCTAGATGGTAGAGTGAGAAAAAAAAACAAGAATTAATAACGAAACTTTGATAGATACCAGCCGTATGCGTAAAGCTGCTCATCGTAAAGCGTACTTACAGGTCAGTGAGAAATACTTAATTATTAAAGAGTACGATGAGTAACATGCCTTAATAGTCTATGTGGGCTTTAATTTTATTCTAGAACCGTGGAGTGATAATGTGGTGGAGATGTGCAAAATAGTTTATTAAAAGTATTTAAATTCTAAATGCAAATGCTTGGTTGTTTTTTTATTTCAAATAAAAATACTTAATGGTTTTCAATATAAAGTTAATGATTAGGAAATAAACCGACTGCTATACCTATATTACATAACATAGGTATAGTCTGGCAGTCGGTTTTTGTTAACAAACAAACAAACTTAAACTAAAAAGTAGAAATAATATTTTAATTACTTCAAAGCAAAACAAACTTTCAAACTGCTCCAATATAAATTTTATCAAAACCAGCTCAGTTTACTTGTTAAATCAAAACACAAAATAACTGAAGAAAGTAAACGAAGAACCCCAAGTAAATGAAATTGAAGTTGGTTTACTATAGTTGTCTCTAGAGCCAAGTTTAGCCTTAAATCTTTAGGCAATCTGAAATTCTCCTGAAAGAAAAACCTTTAACAATAGTTGTCAACATATTTCAGAACAAAACTAGCCGATTAGGTACTTTAAATATTTGAAATGCCGTCCATTTAGACCAAAGTCTTACAGTCATCCATCTAAAACCTGATAGCGCAACGAAACCCTTTGATGTTGGCATTAAGTATAACTTGTGATTGCCATCCCAAACGAAGATAAAAAATATTCTATACAATGTAGTAAGTGTAATTTTTGCTTTATGTTCAAGGTTAATTGCTTTTCATTGATTTGCAATAAAGATTTATTAATTGATCATAGGTAAGTAAGCACTTTGAGTCTCTAATACGAATTCACTCATTAGAAAAGAGTATCACAATAGAATATTCGTAGTGTAAGCATCCAACAAGTACATAAAATGATGCCCTTACGGTGAAAGTTGAATGTAATTGAGGTGCGTACACCTGAGACAAACAAAACTTGAGTGTGAATTCCGCGGCACGCGACTATATTTTTTACATTTAGATCTGAACAAAAATAATTTCAACCTTCAAACTACAACTATAAGGCTTGTATTTGAAAATAATAATAAAATACAGCCAAGATGCGCTCTGCTGGTCAAATTCGAAACGTAAACAAGTCGCCTGCAATGTGATAAATATTTCACACTGGATGTCTGAGGATAGCGTTATACGAGTTAACTCGTTTCGTAATACGGTATAGCCATGTTTCATAAAACTGACCGGTCCTGGAGAGTTTAAGGTCTTGCAGGCGAGTTATTCGCAGATCTTCGTACTTTACCATAAAATAACTCATAATCGAATTCAATATATTTAGCTCTGTAATATTAGGTCAATTAAATTTATATGTCAAAAATTATAAAATCCTGCATACTACGAAAATAACCCACCCCTAACTATACCTGGTACAAAGGTGTCCATAACGCTGGCTGCATTGCCACGTTAAATGGCAATGGCTAACCTTTGCATCAGGTACAAGCCGGAGCGGGAGTCACCTGTCTTCTCTTTTAAACGACGATACGATTTCCCCTATTAAGCCCTTGGCCTCCATGCCCCAACAGCCCACGGTTTCTACAGCGATGGGCACAAATAAATAACTTTAGCTCTTAAGCAAAATTGTTTAGCATAGAAATAGACACTTTAGTGCATATCATCGACTACCATGTAATAATGAATAATTAATAACAGACCTTGTTTGCGTTGATTGATTCACCAAAAGTAACAGCGTCCTCAAAGTAGTATCAAAGCCCATAGAACAGGACTTTGCTGTGAAGTATGGATGCGGCACTCGCCGTAGGCTCTAGGAGACAGATGTCTAGCCTGGCAGACACTATTGCGGTGTTTTTATCATCATACTAAAGTTTATTCGCCATATTTTTCGAAGCATGAAACAGAGTGTACTTCTGGCTAGGTATCGTACACTCATCTTATGGCTCTTGTTTTGATAAAATAAACCACTGAAGCTAAATCTCAATTCAATCGAAATCATAGGTGTTATCTTTAATTTATTGTAAAATATAGAGATCTTGTTGATCTTATAACACCTACCGAAATTCCTTATTTTTAAACAATTAGGTAGCGTGATGTGAAACCTCAAAGGTTTTCTCCATACAGTAGAGTTAGCAAAGCGTACGTACGTGTGGCAAGGTGCCAGTAAAGTTGTCTGCACTCTCTCACTAGGATCGCAATTCGTAACTCTAAGTTGTTGATGAAATAGCTAAACAAGGTATATTTCCTAAAGTTTTTTTTGGCATCTGAGGATCTGTATGAATCTTTTTTCATACCCACCCTGGAAAGTTCTGGAAGTCTACCTGACTCCCATAATCTTGGTATCTTAATACGATAAGAGAAATATATTTTCTGCGAGTAAGCCTTGATTTTGGTAGGTCAAGGTCAATTATTGTGAACCCGTATAAATGTTCTGATGGTGATGGGATACCAAAATGATATTCGTAATTCTTCGTGTAAATACACCAAGATTGTGCAAGACCACTGAAGAGAGAAGAGTAGGACCTTCGCTTTTCTATGTGCAAGACAGTGCTACCGACCTTTATAGGTTTTAGAAGAGTAGCGTACAACGTTCATTTAGAGTTTTGTGTTTTTCTCTTGGAGGATCTAGCTCTCGGCTGGGTATATAATCAAAGGTTTTTCTAGATGAACAAAGATGAAACTGAATGGAAAAAAAACAAGATAGACTGAAAATTAAATGGAATGAGCTGGATCTGACTGGATGAAGAGCGCAAGGGACAGAGCATGGTCACACGTGGAAAAGCAACTTCCACAGGCCCCGTAGCACGCGCCGAAGACTAATTGGTCTTTCCCCGTGCGGGAGCGTGATAAAGCAACAATATGGAAAACGTCTGTCTCGTTACAACGGGAAAAAAAGAGTGGATAGACGTTTATCACGGCATGTGTGGTAGGTGGGCAGAACAAAATTTTTTTTTGCCTCACAACCTCGAAAAGATTCTGTTTATCCATGAATTTTATCCGCTAGCGTGGAAAGAGAAATGAAGAGAAGGAAGGGAATTTTCTTTACCGCCTGTCCACTGAAAATGCATTAATACTTTTTTCATGTCAGTGCGCCATTCATTTCATTTCTATAATAAATTCGTTTTTATAATAATCGCACTGGCAAGCACGACGACTACATGAAAAAAAAACTTTTTTTCCCTGTTTCATGCACCTATACGAGTAATAGCATTTTCCTCGCTGTAGTGAGGTGAAAAGTTCTGTGTTTTGCTAGGCAACAACGTTATTCTTTTAAGAGGGAGAAATGGAGGATGAAATTAGGTACGGAAAGTTCTTTGTTTTTGAAGTTATTGTGATGAAAATTATGTGGTATTTGGATATTTAATTTAAAATAAAATATTGTGTTGTTATGTTTTTTTTTTGACAGGGATGACTTTTAGGGGTGCAACTTAGTATGGAAATTCCTGTGTTTTAAAATTAAGTTGATGTTATTGGTATGTGGATTAACTTTTTAAAACAAAAATAAAATTTTTTGCTAGGGTTAATCAAGTGTCAGTGTTTTTCATCATCCCATCATAATTAACCCAGCAGTAAATATGGAATATATTTGGGAGTGGGCGAATTTCACACGTACGCGGACGAATTCGCGTGCGACCTCTAGTCATACTTTATGGTTAGAATTTTCGGTAATAAGTTATACTGTATTAATCAAATAATAGTGGCGACCTGCGCGGCGTGCTGTTTCCACCGGAGTGTGTCGGAGCGACCGATACATATCACTTTTATTTGACTGCCACCGAGTAATATGTTCGGTATTCTGTGATTCGTAAAACAAAATATTATTCAATTATAGAAATATTGAGAGCAGCCATCACTACTTAGGACAGCTGTAGCACATAGCCTATTGGTGAAACGTGTCAATACTTCCTTGTACTCATTAGATCAAAATGTCCCATTCCGTACCGCTTCGTCGTTAATAAGTCCTCTGATACAAAAGAAATGTCAGTGATTCACGTAAGCATCATCGTGATGATTTGTTGCAGTTGTCTTACTTTCCATGAGTATTTCTGAAAAGAGTGAGTCACTTTTGTATAAGATAAGTATCGATAGCTCTGTTGTATGTATTGTGTTAACAAACGTTTTTCAAGGCGACTGTTCTGAACAGTCAAAGAATCCAAATTCATTAACAACTGCCGAGCATTAAAGGCGAAATAATGTTTTTGAATAAAACCACCAAAAATTGTACGTATCATCATGTAGACACACTTTTTCGAAACATGAAGTAGATACCTAAGTGGACGGTAGATCTTTTTATGCCTCGATTAGGTAATGGGTTTTTTTTAATGGTAAGTACTATATAGGTAGAATAAAATGCTGCAAGGCTATCCGAACCATATTACTGATGTGGCTGAAGTAAGAGATTGGGGAGAGTAATAAAAATATGTGAAATACCAAATGCTTGAATTCTATTATAACCCTTTACATACATTATATATGTATATAATATAGTGTTCTATATTCTGAAAAGTTTTTTTAGGCATAATCCTTTATTAACTACAACAAACTACAAAGACTAATTAGCCTACTACACAAGAAAAAACAAAAGGATTGTATCCAGACCGATAAAAGTCTAGAGACAATCCAAATGCTCAAACCCACTACCAGTCGGCAGCGTACCCAGCACGCTGGTGGCATTGCCACGCCGGATGGCAATGCTTATGCGTTGGGCCAAATAAACGCCAGCATTTTAATCACGCGTCGCGTCGACCAGGCGCTCGGATATGTTTTAGAAAAGATGATGAGCTCCCGGTCCCCACGGACCCAATTTCTCAACACCAAACGGCGCAAATATGCTAACCTCGGCAGAGGTTACACAGCAGGCAGAGGCTTCGCCGCCAAATTTGCCGCCGCACCAGCCCTACTCTGTGTCTCAGGAAGATGTGATGGTGCCAAAGTATCAACGCAAGTTGTGTCCCATACAAGGGGCCGTCCCAACTTCCAAGGCACAAGTGTCATGCCGTCAGGTCTTTTCCCATCGTCACCCGCAAGTCCGCTCGGTTCGAGCACAGCTGCAACATTGGCGGTGGAAAAAGCCCGGCGTGTGATATCATTCAGGCTCGCATGACGGCCGATTCGACCAGCGCTTCGTGAGCAAGAGAGACCATGGTGACCGAGCTGATCGACAGCAGTACCACACCGGCAGCGATGGGCCTCACAGCACCTTGCACCCAAGCACAAGCTGACAGCTAGACGAAATGCGGTTGGGTCTAAAAGGCTACCTGTGTTAAAGGAGGGAATAGCCTGCGACCAAAGACCTGATTCCCATACAGAGACAGCAAGAATACGAGAGTATCTAGAAGAGATTTCCGTGCTAGTTCACAGACCGGCCGAAAGTAAAGTATAATCCTTATTTATAGGGAGTTCCTAAATCGTTTCCTATTGTATATCTGGGTATTGTATATATGTGGTGTATCTGGCCATGCGCCATCAAAAAGGTTTAGGTTTTATTTTACAAGTACGCCGATTGTCTTTTGTTTTTATTTGATTTGTCAGTTTTTCTGTACAGCTACAAAATAAATAGCATTTGTAAATACGTAATTTTGCGTATTATTGAGGCAATAACTCATTAATTGTGTCATCTTCACGATGGCAAAATCACTTGCAAAACAATTATTGCACATTATAATATTGTTTACACGTTTATGTTTGGGGTTACTTTGAAATTACGCGGACTGTACGGGAAGAGCTAAAATTATAATTTAATAAATTTCTAAAATAGTCTCATAAGATCTCCAAATCCATACAAAGTCTATGTGAACAATGCTATAACAATTATTATAGTGTAGCTATAGATAATCCTGAACGTAATGTCCCACGGCGCGTCGTATTGCACGCGGCCATCGACCGCACGCCTCCTCTCAAATATTCCAAGCATGCACAAATTAAACTGGTTTTTTCTTCATATTACTTTATTACCTTTGCATAAAATACTTATATTGTAAATTTGACGATTTCGTGGCCCTCGATATTACGCTCGAGTTAGTGGGTTACGTAAATTTTACGTAGATATACATTTTGATATTGCAATACGTGAAACGTTGCCTGTCTAAATTAGTGCAAATATACATTTATATAAATTATAGGTATAGTGGTATATTTAGATTTTGGCAATTAGGCCATAATGTGAACTAGATGACCAGGTGTACTTATTACTTTATTGATAGAGGAAACTCAATCTTATGTGTACTTTAGTAGGTACCAAACTTACAAATTTGGCAAGCATATTATAGCCTGTCTAAATGTATCTAATGGTAGGTACTTATTACTAACATATAAGTATTTAAAAAGGCTGTAATTTAATATTATCTTGCCTAGTTTATAAGGCATAATACCCTGCAAGTTAACTCAGTGTTTACAAATGACTACAACAACCGACATCATTTCATTCCTCTAAATAAAATTCTCTCGCTCACTAACTTTCATTTTGAGAATCGGCAGGCAGATTCTATAATTAAGTTTGGTAATAATTACACTCTACGAGTTCACAAAAAAGCAATATCTTTCTAACCGAAGTCGAAAGCTCGCTCTAATTCATTCGGAGCTTTTTGTCTGAAGGGAATGCGAGTCGTCAGACTTTGGTCTGGTCGGTGAAACAGCGCGGGGGGCCCACTCGGCCTTTTGTTTTTATACCCGTGCAAGAATGCAAAACAATTATAATTCCCTCGGGGATAAGTCCATGCTCCTCTGGAAACGAAGCCTTCGCCGAGTGCAATCACAAACGAATCGCATCTCATTCAGCCTGCGGTTAAAAAAATAATCACTTAATTGGTACGTTTCGGATCACTACAGAGATTGTTCAAATCTAGAACCGTGGCTGTGGACGGGTGTTAGGTATGTAAACAGGGAGTGGTCAGCGTGACGGAGGCCCTACGTCGGGTGGTCACTCACAGGCACCGACTCCGACCAATCCATTTACGTTAATTACGGCGAGATGGGGATAAATCGGCGTCCAGCGGTCCGTCGAGTTACGAGCGAGCCGACTATAAAATAAATTATACCCACTTCGTTCGCCTCCACTCAATTTTTTGTTCCCGTCCACGGCGAACGAAAAAAACAAAAGCGAAATCTCTAAAGGACGAAATACGAGGCAAAGACAAAGCATGAATTTATCTACTGATAATATAGACGTAGGGCGGCGGGCGCGACAGACGTAGACGCGGAGTTGCCGGGTGGCCGGCCAAATTATACGGCCGGGCATTCCTACTGCCGTGGCCGGCAAAAACATGATATATAGCCGCCTTGTGACGAAATATTTGAAATTTGGAGACCTGCCTGCCACACTCTAAATAGAATTTATTTTAACGCCTTCATAATTTAACTTGTAATTGTAACTTACAAACTTGTGTAATAAAGTCTTGGGAGACAATTTCATCCCTCTTCTAATAGTTTTCGTAACGACTTGAAATTTTAAACGTAAGAGGTGTCTTCTCCTAAAGTGTATGTACGCTACAAATCGAAGTGATTCTCTGCATGTGACAAAAATATTTACATAGTACTAAACTTATATGAATAGACAGAGCTATGATCATTAGATAAACATACTTCACATTTTCGAATATACTTAACTATGAACATTTCCAAACCCCGTGGTATATACGTATATTGCAGAAATTTTTCACATTTATAGAAATTAAATAATCAACTATTGAACAGGCATTCTAAACAATAAGGTTCTTTGGAAAGCCTGTTCAATTAGTAGGTATTTATCTACATAGACAGTACAGCCAATTTGAATACTTTAGTTGCCAGATCTGCCTAAAAATGTTGCAGTGAAAAATACAGCTAATGTTTATAGTAAGTTTAGGCTATGGGCTTATAAAAATGCCGTCGGCCGCTTACAGCGTCACGCGTTACGCCAAGTCACGATGCTTACTCGCTATGTACTGTTGTGGTCTCTTTCACATGCCTACGTCGGTGTCTTGTCGTGGATCGGAACGTTGACGTAAAAGTCAGACGTCGCAATTATAGCAAAAAATAGTAGACAGCCTTAGATCTTGATCTAAGACCTCTAGAATTGTCTGTATTACCATGTGTTACTAACATTACTCATGAGGTATAAAGTTTTTTTTTAAAGTTATTGGCACCTCTCTGTTGCGTAAAAGTAAATTTAAAACTTGCTCTCATCATCGTAAATCAGCCATCAGGTTATGTGTCTATTCCTGGACATCGGCTTTTCTCAAGGCACACCACTTAGCTCGATTTTCGGCTTTCCGCTTCCAGCTACTGCCAGCTTCACACATATCCTTATTAATCAGTAAATTGTTAACTATATACTTGGATACTGTAAAAATAGCAGCACTTTACTAAAGTAGTAGTGTTACTTGTTTAGGTAAATACTGTAAAAATAATGTGTATTCCCAACGTCCGGACTTCCCCTTTCAATGAGAATTAAAAATGTTAACGTCCTCATTGAAAATTTGTCAAACAGCTGCCAACGAAATTCCTAACATGTTCAAGTATTAGTGTTTACTTAGTTGTTTATGATAAATTGCGTTAGGGGAAAAAATGTGCTAATTAAGTTCATTGTTGATAAAATAAATTAAAAATTGAAATTGAACATTTGTAATGGGGACGTTGAGAAATATATTTTTCAAAGTCTGCGTTTCGTTGTTGAGTGAGTTGATGCCACTCACTTTTTTCTGGGGAGGACGTTAAGGGACGCTGAGAATTAAAAAATCTCATTTTGTATTCTATTTTTTTAAATTCAAACGACTTCAAAAAAGGAGGTTCTGAATTCGACTGTATGTTTTTTTGTATGTATGTTACGCGATTACTCCGCCAATTATGAATAAATTTTGATGATTATTTTTTTGTTTAGTAGGTGATACAGATCAGATCAGATCAGATCGGGTCGGGGATCAGGTCGGGTCAGATTCAGATTTTATCTAAATCGGTCCAGAATCAGTCGGGCGGTTTGGTGGTATACTATTTTCTTATTCCGCTATCTTGTTTGTTTGAGTGATTTGATTAAGTACGAGTGATCACGCTTTGCAGCGTGTTTTTATTTCATAAAATATCTGTTGCTATAGTAAAGTTATTTGTTGATTTGTCGTTATTGTTATATTGTTTTGTTGACACAATGCCAAAAAGGGCAAAAAGACGGTTTTGGATAGTGAATGTCGTGAATTTGTGATTCGCTTGCGTGTCTACTTTGAACATAAAAATCAAAATGGTGGACTGCTAATACCAGTGTCGCAAGTGTTTGATAGAGTTGCTGATGCTCTTGGCATTGGCAAATCTACTGTGACTCGGATTATTAAAGAAAATTTTGGAAACACATCAATGAAACTATCAACCTCAAATAAAAGCTATTGCCTTAATCCCCACGCTTGGCAGGCGGCTTGGGGATCGCAGAATGCTCACTACCGTTAACCGAGAGGACGTTGCTGCCCGTCTGCCGGTGGTTCTGGTTGCTGTTTAAGGACATATCCAATATAGAGGATTTTTAATCCATAGTCGACCGCACCGGTAAACTAATTCACGAGAACCTGGAGATGGGGGCAGGATCTTGGATCGACATAAACGATGGAATATGCTCTGTATTATATATTTTTTAGAATATTATAATATTCTAAAAAACGAACTCTACGAATCAGAATTTTTCATTCTAATTGCTATCTCTGATAAATCAAGAACAATATATCAATTAATAATAAGGCACAGAGGATGCATGTCTGCCAAAAGAGGTTCGCCACACCATAAAAATGTGAACATAATAAAATGTTGTTGTTATTAGAAGTACCATTCGTGAAAAACACTTCCAGTCGATAAATACACACATGGAGTTATGGCGGGAACACGGATAAATCATGGCAGCGTCATGATTTTTCCGTGTTCCATTATTTTCTTATACAATTTTTTTTCGCGTATTAATGATAAATAATGGTGGTGTTTTATTAATTGAGTGTTGAATTTCATGCACGAGTGTGACACGTGATATATCGAAATCGGTCCAGTAGTTAAGTTTTTAAATCAAAATTACTGGTATAAATCAACATAACTGGAAAACATGAAGATGTCATCCATCACCAGGTAGTCGAAATTTGAGTCGGTTGTTCTTTTTTTAAAAGCGTATTATCTATAAAACTCACAGAAAAGCGAAGGCCCTACTAGTTGAAAAACAGTAAGATTACAAGAAAACAGCTCTTTACTATTTAGGTGGATACTGTAAAAATAATAGCTTTACCAAAGTAGCTATAGCACCTAGTTACCAAAGTGGGTCACCTCAATTCGCTGTAATATTAGATTAAAATCAGGCTAGTGCGAACTGTTTTGGCGAAACAGTACATGAGTTATGATGGTTATGGTTTACAGAACCTACCGCAAGGCGTGCTTTATTGCAGAGTGTAACAATGGCGATCGTTACGGGTTCATTCATTCAGAAGAAGTTCACTTACCCATGACCTTGTTACAGGCTATGTTATTGTATCCTACTCGTATTATTAAGACTGTATGTGGTGCTTAATCTCATGTTCAGTACCTACATACTTGTAACTCTATTTATGTTACGTTTGCTACTGTCAATCATGAAGCTAACTTTGCTTCAAATAGGGTCGCATTTAGCTGAGTAAAAATATGACGGTACCCAAGTTCGTGCATATCAAACTTAGATTTTCTAAGCTCTTTTCATATTTTTGAAAAAAATTAAGTCATCGTCATCATCATTATTAACCAAAAATAGATAGGTATGATAATTTAATTAGAAACGTATGTAACATTTAAAGACAAAAACAAATATTTCGAACACGTAAACGTATGTAGGTAGGTAGGATATCTTTATTCGATTTATGCCATATTCGTCTCAAGTCTTCGGTCCACGACATTAAAAAGTTTTTTTTTTATCACATCTATTCAAAAATACCTAGTTTGTTCCTCGCAAACAAGGCAGAAAAATACTAGATTGTTTACCAAGGGAGGAAACAACTATTTTTAAGGCGAGAGTGTTTCTTTGAATCCAGAGCGTAGCGAAGGATTCTAAAGTAGAATTCTGAGCGCAGCGAGGGATTCAAAGTACTCGAGCTTAAAATAGTGTTGATCCCGAGGTGGACACTCTGCTTTTTATCACCCTCTATGAGAAAATAAGTGAGTGCAGCTTATGAATAAGAACAGCTATACCGAAGTACCTTTATTTAATTCTCACTACTCACTTTTTATTGAGTAATAAACTGAGTTAAAAAAAAAAAACGAATTTGACTAAACAATTACGAACGAAGGCGGATTGCATTTCGCGCGCCTTCCTTTTTCAAACAGCCTATTACTTGTTCATACAAAGCGTGGTTCATCTCTTTGGTGATTGGAACTTTTACTAACTGACATTTTATGAACAAGTAACAGGCTGTTTGAAAAAGGAAGGCACGCGAAAAAATATTTTTTTGTGAAAAAACAAAAACGCGCCAAGTGCATTCCGCCTTCGTTCATAATTGTTTACTCAAATTCGGATTATACCTTGTTTTATTGTTTCTCAATAAAAAGTGAGAAGTGAGTGTGAGTAGTGAGAATGAAATAAACTTAGGCACTATTCTAATTCATAAGTTGCACTTACTTATTTTCTCATAGAGGGTGATAAAAAGTAGTGTCCACCTCGGGATCAACACTATTTTAAGCTTTATCCTTCGCTACTCACTGGATTCAAAGAAACACTCTCGCCTTAAAAATATTTGTTTTTTCCCTTGGTATACAATCTATTGTATCTTTCTTCTATCTTATGTCGTGTAGAACATTCGAAATCATATTATTTCTAAACAAAGACTAGCGAGAATGTATGTAAAATTTTAGAAAAATAACAATTACTTACTAGCGTCGTAAAACACACTAAAATTAATCACCGTAATCAAATGAATTATGAGTTATAATGTTTAGTTTTTCCTACTGGGCTGAAAGTTTATAATATTGGAAATACTTGAATCATTTAAAACTGCCTCGATATTCATTACCTACAATTCTATTATTATTTACGGGATATTTACCGTGACTATGTTTGTTTATTTATTTAATTCTTTATTGCACACATAAATACATGAATGTACAAAAGGAGGAGTTATTACTTGTTGCGAAACTTTCTCCCGATAATTCGGTGCAGTTGCACCACAACACCTTGTTTCACAATGTGGAGGATTTACGAGATATACCGTGATTATTCACTACCACTAATTATTTACTTATGATTATTTACTAACTATCGAACTGTAATAAATCATATTTGTGTTATATAGGTTTTTTTTGCTTAGTTGCTTGTTATCGACATACCTTACAAATGTCTACTTTAAAAACCTATGATAAATTATATAAGTACCTAGACTAATTCCCTACACCTAATATGACATCCTCAGTAGCTCACCGTAAATTTTAGGATAAATGAAAAATTTACAATTTATAAAATTACAGATTTTATTATATGTTCATCTCAATAAAATAATAATTACACGAGTATATATACAAATAATTATTTACAAGTTCGAGGCCGTCACTATATTTACACTGGGTCCACGATTTATCACTAGGTCCGCACTGGGTGAGGGGGGCGCCTTCGTCATCGGCAGCCGCAGCCCAGCACCATCATGTCCTGATAGTTTTTGAGCACCACTTTATTGTGTTCGTCCAAATATAGCATGGAGATAGAGGTGAGCTGCGTGGGCACACAGCACGCCTTGGGCACCGCGGCGGGGTTCACGGAGTTGACCAGAGTCTGGACTATCGCGTGGTTCGTGCCGTTCAGATGATCCGCCAGTGGGAACGGGCAGTCACCCTGGCAGTAGTACGCCTCGTACCCGTGCGGCGCCACGATCCAGTCGCTCCAGCCGACCTCCGCGAAGTCCACGTATAGCGGTCTCCGCTGGCAGATCTCGCGCGCCTCCTTACGGCGGTGATGCGCGCGGTGGCCGCGCCGCGTCGCCGCACGCTTGCTGCGCGTGAGGCGCGGCCCGGCCGCCTCGCGCGCCTCCCGCGCACGCTCGTCCTCCGTGTACAGCAGCAGCGTCGGCTGCTGCGCCTGCCACTCCTCCTCTTCCTCGTTCGCTCGTCTCCGCACCCGCACGTGCGGCCTATGAGCGTCCACGTTTTGCGCACCTTCTCGTATGACACGCACTAATAGTCCATGATTGTGTTCCGGCTCTCGGAGCCAGCGCCGCGCGGCGTCTATCGCGTCCGCGGTGAGGGTGCCTTCGCCGGCTGACAGGGGCACCGAGTCAACGAGCCGCAAGACGGGCGCGCTGCGGCCCTTCCGGCCGGGCCGCACCACGTCGTAGAGGAGCAGCCGCTGCGGGTCGGTCGCGTCAGTCACGCGGTGCAAGGCGAGGCCGGCGCCACGCACCGTCTCATCGGCGGGCACGCCGCTCACGTTGAAGTAGAGCCGGAAGCGGTGCTCGCCCGGGAAGCGGTGGTCGAGGGGTGAGGGCGTGTGATGGAAGGAGCGCGCCGTGTTGGCGGCGGCGGCCGGCATGGCGCCGGAGCTCTCGTAGAGCAGGCGCATGGCGCGTGGCACGGGCGGGCGGGCTCCGGGAGCGCGCGCTGGCCGCCGCGGCAGCCCCAGCAGCGCCAGCAGCTGCCGCTCGGCCGCGGCGAGCGTCTCCTCCTCCACTCCGCTGGCACACGACAGCGCCGCCAACGCGCACACCACCGCGCATGCGCACCACACACGCATAATTCTCCTCGACCCACCTGGAAAGATAGAAGACAAACGTCAGACTTCTTCATCAATCAATTTATCATCTATATTCAATGACATAAGTTGGATTTATAAATTACTAGATACAATTTTAAGGTGGTACACCGTGAATTGGAAAAGTATAGAGCACATCCTTGACAAAGCGTCTAATAACACAACTTTGACCAGATACATATTTATTTTCTTTCTTCACAAATAATTGAGGACAATATAGTGAACGCTATTACAAGAAACGTACTGCACTTCCTGAATTGTTGGATTTTCTTTGACCATTGTTAAACTGTTAAGAAAATCAAATAATACAAAGCACATAATAAAACACGTCATATATATATATATATATATTAAACACGTCATCATCATAATAAGCCTATCATATTCCTACCAGGACAAAAGCTTCTCCCAAAGCGCGCTACTCAACCTGATCTTTATTATTTCAAAAAAGCCTGCTTAATCTTCCTCGCCTCTATTCTACATTTTTATTGATCATTTGTTTTTCTTTGAGACAAGTATAACTTTACAATCTCTGAGATAGATACTAAGTGAGTACCAATTTTTTTTAGCCCTGGTAGTCCAGAATTAGATATATGAAATTTAATCATTGTGTTATTGTTATTCCCGATTAGTTTTGAGAAACGCGGGAAAAGAGATCACAATGCCGGCAAAATTACGCTTAAAGCAATACTGAGGTTTTATTCAAAATAGGCGCCAGCATTTTCATCAACAGACGTCTCTACCAAACGTCTGGCCAGGTCCTTATGGGTATTATAAGTGATGGGCATCCGGTCCACTGACCTAAAGTCACTACCCTTTGGTAATATAGAATCCCTAAATATCGGTTAGTGATCTTTAGTTCTAAAGAATTTTCAGACAGTTCCTAGAGTTCGAGTTACATTTCAATGAAGCTAGTAAGCATACAAAGAGTGATATTGTGTGCAACCGGTAGTTGGTTTATCTCTAAGAGTGTTTCTAATAAATGCATTAACGTAACATTGTATAATTCTCTCATACATAATTTATTTGGTAGTAGGTCCCGTACCGGTCTCTCAATAGTACAACCTTTATAGGAAGGTCTGTTGTTTATCTATTAAGAAGTAAGAAACAACTAACTGGAAGAAGTACATAGCACACTTGTTTTTTTTTCAAACTAGGTACTTAGTTATTGATTAGAACGATGGCCTCGTGACCTTATTTCATCGCAACCCTGGCAACATTAAAGTATTTTGCTCATACTCGAAATTGATGATTTTATTAGAATTATGTAGGTACACAGCTACAAAAAATATTAATATTTTGATATTTTGATTTTGGTTTGATATAAATAATTTATCTATTTCATACCAAACTTGACATATCCAAAAATTCAATTTGTACATATATACCGAAGCAGATATTATTTTAAGTTCATAGAAAACATTTTCACTAAAAAGCTTCCACTTTAGCTGTAAACTTTTTTAGCTAGAAATATTTAGCTGTGCGGATCTGAACCAAACAATTACTGTAATATTTAACAAACTTTTCCTAACATACTAACATAGTATTATCCATAAATTATAATACGAATAATATTTGTACGTCATCCATATAATAATTATTTTTATGATAGCCACATTTATCATGTACAAGTTTAAGGCTAATTGGTTGTAAACAAGTAATGTCAATGAAACTCTTTTACAAGTCTGTAATAAAACATAATATATATCGTCTACTTCGAATATATTATTTAATAAGATACGTAATTATAATTTTGTTAAGACTTTTTATTTCAGCTAAACTAAAAATGCATCACAACTTACTCATAGGAGAAAAGAGAATGAATATTGGATTATTTGATTAGTTAAATTAGTTGTTTGTGAAAAACTAAATATTCAAGAATTTGATAAAGTTTTCTTACATGTTAAAACTCAAATGGCGCAGGAATGGTATAATTTCACTTAAAGATTTTAACTTTGTTTTACTAATAAAAGTTTATACTTTTTCATCACACTAAAATATAAATTTTACCGTGTCTATGTCACAAAACTATCAAAAATCAATGCAAAAGTTTGTGTTTGTATTTATTCTCATCATATCTTTTTAAATAAATGTTAAACAGATTTTATAAAATTAGTATGAAAGTAAGTTTAATCCTGATTTAAGATATAAAATTTTTTTTTATTTGATAAAGAATATATGATTCTTGTGGGATAACTTGAACTAAAACTTGCGTTTCGCCATTAGTTTACAAAATACGTAAAAAAACACTTATGTTAGCAGTTAGATGCTTGATTGCTTCAGAAAGATTATCAACATTTCCCAATATTTGTTTTCTGCTGGGCATTACGAGCGTAATTTAGTTAAGCGTTACACGTAATAGGGCCTATCTCACGTGTAACAGCATCTAACTTTCTAAGGCGCGTTATAAAACCCGATACAATTGCGGTTGTAAACAAACAGCGATTTATATCTCATCACGTGCAGGAAACTTGAGAAAAATCTCTTAACCACAACACTCGCCTACCAAAACGTAATAACAAAAACGTGCGACCTTAACTTAGGCATCAAAGGCCGAGCATTGGCTAACTACAATATGATAAACAATTTCATTTCAATACAGATTCCCGTTAAATAAATGTTTTGCTCTTATTCCATTACCAGCACCGATATAAAAATCTTAAAAACACCAACTTTATAATATGGAATTTTAATTAAAGTTTTATATTGTGGAACATTAAAACCGTATTAAAATTAAGAGAAACGAAAAAACAAGATATGTTGCACAAACATCCAATAAACATGGTTTTATCGCTTAAGCACTTTCCAAAAGCGTTCTGTAAAAGACATCAACGGGATGTGTTGCTAAAATTAAAAAAAAAACATATTTTTTTTTTGTTAATGTTTCTTTAATTGAATAAGAAATAGTATAACTCAGCTATGTAATATTATTTATTGAAATAAATGATACCTACTAATGTTTATTGAGTGAAATTTGTTTGTATGAGAAGCTGCGTATCAATTGACCGTCCGATACGAAACAATGGTCACATCTGGAGAAGTTTTTGGTATCACCGAAATTTATATGTTGTTGTTGTAATGTTTTGATCGTTCTAGCGCTGTCGACCGGATTGCGGTGTACGTATTTCGAAAATAATGCGGTCAAACCGGCCGCGGGCGCACGGCCACTCGCCTCTCTCACTCACCCGAAATTTTAACGCATCCAACGTCACAACACAAAATCCGCGAGGAGTCCACCACGGTCAACGTTTCGGGAACAAACGGATAGTACGAAATGTCACTGGCTCACGAACTAACTGATAGCACATAACAACAGAGTGCGGTAACATCACTGGCGTAGCGGCGGGCATGTGCGCGGGAGAGGCGCGTCGTGCGCGGCGTGCGGGCTGTAAGTGCGCGCATGGCGTGCTCGCGGCGCGACTCTCGCGGGTGGAATGGCTGCTGCGCCAGACGCGGCGGCGTCGGCGCCCGCGCCGGGCGTGCCCGCGCACCGCCCGCCCCCCGCCCCTCGCACCCCAGCCCCACCAACCCTCCAACCTACCCCAACATTACCACCACTCCACTACCATCCGCTACCGTATGCCACCATCCACTTCAATAGCACTCTTAGCTCTACTCAGATCAAACTATACTCTAATTAAATCAAATAATGGTATCTTAACTTGAACGAACCTTCACTTATTTCACTTCACAATTCAGATCATTATGTTTAATCCGTCTGTTTTAGCAAAACCCACAAGTCTTAACAAAAATGATAATTGCCTTGTTTACGTGGTATTATGAGACTGCCTGTCAGCATACACAACTTTGTAGCAAAAAGCTATGCTTTGTTTAGTTTACAGAGCACTTGTAAATGACAGAGGAAAGTGTATAAAACGACAACATGTCTAGGGCGGGCGGGAACGATACGGCGCCACGGGCTACGAAACTCCAATAAAGTTCTCAAAATATTATTTCATTCACTGCAATTTGTGTTCTTACATATTTATAATTATCCAATATTAATAAAAGTAGACTATAGAAATATACATAATTATAAATAAAAACAGTACAATGAAATAAATCATTGAAAACGTAAGCGACATATTTTTATATACTACGAAATATAGGAAATGTGCTACGACGTTGCTACGAAGTGCTACGAGTAATTTGGTAATTCAACTGACCCACTTTTGTCTCGCATACTTTGCAAGGACAATAAGATCAGTTAAAGGGTAAATAAATCTATAGTTATAATTTCTTTAATACTGCAGTTTTTTGTACAAATTAATGGTACCATAAACAATGGACTAAAATGACATAATTGAATTGTATAATTTGCTAGTTTTGTGGAGTAATAAATTGGTCCTCATTATTTTTTTCCACAAATATGACATGCAAATAATTTTAATCATGAAATAACCATATTTGCGAATGTTTTAGAGTGGATCAATAAGTCCCACTTAAATATGGTTGTTAGGACACTTTTATGCTGTTATTACCCAGTTATGTTATGTTATGCTGTCATGATCGAACCTATACCATCAAATCGAGCACATGGGTAAGTACTCGTACCACAGAAAAGCGAAGGCCCTACTTTACTTCTCTCTTCAGTGGTAAGTACAGTTGCTCCCGCATATGGTCAATGACACAAATAAAGAATTTATATTTATGTTAAATTAACTAAAATTCTCGCTAGCATATCAACTTGGCTTTGATTTATGTAATTAAGTCCAATAAAAGATAACCACTGCAAAAATCTTATCGACATGGTTTTTTTTAAATATAATAATTAACGTTACGGTCACGTCACGAACAAAAGTAAAATATTGCTGCCAATTATTGTCATGTACTTTTTCACTCCTCTTGCTCAAAAATTCCGTCATTGTAACGTACCAGAGAGGGGCTAAAATTGCATATTATGCTCTAGTGAACAAGTTTTTTTAATGTTGTTTGCCTGCCTACAAAAACGAAAAAGGCTTTATTCATAAGTTTACAAATATATTGAAAAAAATAAATCGAATTAATTGTTAAATGAAGAGTACTTGTTTATTTGCAAATAAAATACAATTATACACTAAAATGTAATTATAACAAACTAAAAAAAATATATTAAATTCTGTGTGGCCTGCTTGAATCGTGCTTTTTTGCGTTGCACCCACAGAAGAAATTTAAAAAAGGCATTGCCGCCAAATCTGGAGGGTGGCTGTAAGTAACCGAGCGAAGCGAAGGTCTCTGAGTCTACTGGGGCAGTTCGGCTGTTGTATGTGTGTGTTTGTTCGCCGATAACTTGTGAACCGTTGATCCGATCTTTATGAAATTTTGTAAGCAAGTCATCAACAGCCAGAAAACGTCCACTGTTGGACGAAGGCCTCCCCCTAAGCAAGTAGTTAAGCAAGCAAGTAAGCAAGTAGTTCGAGCAAATACAATTATCAATTTTGAATATGAGGTAAGTTGAATCGAGGTCTCAGTTCGCTTCGAACTACTAGTTTATTTTAAAGCAGTGCAAATGTCATCATCTAGTGAGAATAAAGAGCCCACTGAAGACAGAACCTAGAAGTAGAGCTTTTCTTAGGAAGAACCTAATTTGCAGATGGAAGAGAAAGGAAAACAAATTATTTTCAATTTGTTGCCGTCAAAGTTACAAAGAATTTATTTTGTATTGGATTTTTTTATTTTCTCGCAAACGTAGTGAAAAGTAGAGTGTAACACACGGCGGTAAAAACCCATTATAACTCGGTTTGTTTTACTAACTACGCCACGAGCGCTACTAGTAGTACGCTCGTGGCGTAGCTTGTCTAGGTGATACTAAACGATCACCGATGTTAAGCAATGGACGGTCCGGTCACTCTTCGGATGGGTGACCGTGAGTGGCATTTATTTCTGAGCGCTACCGTGGATCGGATGACACGTTAAATTGTTGGTCCTGGTTGTTTGTTCTAGTTTCTATAAAAACAACCGTCATCCATGTCGAAGGTCTTCGGGCGGCACATTAACATTGACACTAGGGCTGGCCACTCAGCCTATACGAACTTACTTTTTTACGAAACTAAACTACCTTGTATATATAATGGGTAATTTTAGCCCCTTGTGTAACAACCTACTATTTTAGCATGTAGCGAAAACATAATTAAAGTTATAAGAACCAATAAGAATGCGTGTTCTTGATAAAATCGGTTTAATTGAGAGTCCTAGCAAATAGCAATTGTTTTGTAAGTACTTACAATTTACTTAGTAAATCCGAGATTTTGGATAACAAATCTAATAACTACCAAATTTGATTCGTATTACTTAGCTAATTCATATTGTACAATTACGTGGTTAGATTCCAGACCATTCCTGAACTAACAAGTTCAAACTTTTCTCCGCTAAAATATTCCAAGTATTATAAGTGCATGAGTCATCGCCCCAAATAACAGTCACATTATCGAACTTTATAATGCGCTTCCTCTATACTTTTTCACGTACCAGATAAGAGGCGTAACTTTGTTTTTAAACTTTTTCAACGCACCTGCCGCCAAAGATGACAATGAGATGGATATGGAAGGTAAGAAAAAAGTAAATATTAGGAGATAACGCGTACGCTCTGCGTTACTTTCCGATGACTGTCCTATAACAATGAAGAAGTAGAATAGGAGATTCGTTCAGGTGCGAGATGTGTTATGTAGGTAGGTTGCAGATGACACTATTTCAATCAGGACATTTTTCTTGACAGGTGCGGGGTTATGTTTCTTTTCCGTAGAATATTATGTTACGTGCGAGATAGCAGAAAGATAATATTTACGAGAGCATTGACGTTAAAGGAGAACCTACACGAGTTAGGTTTAAGAAATTTGCCCTGTATAAATAAAAATGTTTAATCCCGAAAGTTCTTCACCGATTGCTTTAAATTTTGTCACTGTTTTATTAGTTTGTTTGACTGTATATTTGATAAACATGCTGCGTTCCGTAATGCGCTAAAAGTAATAATATCGCGATAATATAATATAAAGTGATATATCGAATCCGACCAAATATAATAGTCACAAAAAATAAGGGCTTTGATTTGATCGAGTAATAATTGTGACTTTGGTCGGATTCGAGATATTATCACTTTTAGCGCATTATGGAACGCAGCAACAGTCAGCAGTGGTGCTGTTATCTATTAAAAAGTTTTATAATATTTTCTTAGGTAACTGAGCACTGGGTGTGTCTTGGGTTGAAGAGACAGGCAGGCTACTTGCATGATGATTTATGCTTATCCAAAATACTCGCCACCTATTTGTAATCCAAACAACCAATACGAGATTTGGAAAAAATGTTAATAATATATGAAAAATATAACTTATATTTTGTAATAGGTAAGTACCATACAATTATATTATGTTTGTCTCTACTTCTATGACCTTTGCACTCTTATTAATAACCGAGCGCGAAGGATGATTATATTATAGGTATAATAGTTATCTATAAATAGCTATGTAGCGATATTGTCGTTTAAGCAAATAACGTTTAAATAAAAATGTTTTTATTAAGTTAGTGAAGAATTAAAAATATGTCGTGTCGCTACGAGTTTTTTTGTTAGTTCTGGCCTGTTGACCACTAAAAAACATCACTTTATTAATCTTAGGAATATAACCTGAGTACTAATTGCAAAAATTTTACATAATAATTTACTTAAAACTTCTTGTAAAGGCTTAGATAGGACATTTCCCGTACGCAGGTGGCGTAGTGGTACGAATTCCCCATAACCCTGCTTGTATGAACGAGGCCATACATCACATTACTTTACGCACCTCAAAGATTCTGGGCCATCTGATGGAAACCGTCATCATAATTACAACACCTGAAAGGATAAGGGTAGGAAGTTAGTGAATATTATAAATTTAATATTTACTGTATATGAGAGCCCGAAATTAAATTAAAAAACTATGAGTACCTCATCTCATCATGCTCATAGTACTCATATGCTTAGTACTCGTAAGACCAGTTACTGTACAATAGGGTGTGGACAGCACAGTTTAGTACGGTACCTACTAAACATAAATGTACATAGGTGGGCACAGTTAATCCAAAAGTTTACGTCGTTAATCGATAATTCGTTAAAAAAGTTAAACTTCGTTAATCGTTAATTCGTTAACAAAAAAGTTAACTTCGTTAATATTTAAATAGTTAAAATTTAGAACATTTAACGCATGCTAAAGTTAACCGTTAAAAGTCCAGCCAAGTTCTCACGAAATTCTGCGCTTTGTTTTTAAGAGATTTGTGGCGTCCTCTAGACCTATCTTCTTCAGACTGTGTAACAGAGCTAAACAAATCTTCCCTTCTTCTTCATTATCGCTGCTTCAGGTAATACTGACACTATTCTGTACATTTTTATTTAGCCTCTCTTTCTATATTCATAGCGCCAGTGTGCCCATGTGGCGCGCAATTCAAACAAATAATGATAACATGACAACAAACAACTACTGTAACGGACTAAACTTAACAGAAGTTAACAAGAGTGTTGTCAATTTTATGAGTTATCTTAAAATTTAATCAGTTAGACATTTTGTTAACTTTGTTAATTAACGATTAACGGATTAACGAGTTAATTCACACCTATGCATATGTAGGTATAGGTATCTAAAGTAGGTACCTAGTAGTAGTCTAGTTAGTTGGATAGCTAGCTTACAAACATCTCTGCCACAATCATACAAGCCTGCCTCAATCACAGCTTTCGTATTGTTCTAGAGTAGGTAGTTTACATCGATAATGTTGTAAAAGTCAGTGCTTTAAACGAGTTTGCCACATTGATATTCATATCTCTAGTAGGGGTGATTAACATTAACATAGACGAAAGGTGCTCTATTTGGAGTCCAAATCCGACGTCATTTACATACTCGTAGAGTATCCGACTCGTCAACGATATGAAAACGTCTATAAATGTTTAGACAGACTTACTTCCATCATTGTGTACAGAGCTTGTAACCTACCTAGTTTTTAAATACTTACATCACAAGTTATAATAACGAATTCAAAAAATTCAAACCCCCGACTCTCTTGAGTTATAGTATAGGTAGTATAGTATTATATTATCTTTGGTTATAGCTAAGAATACTATAATATTAAGTAAATAAATGTATTCCATCACCAAAAAGAATTTACTAAATATTTGTAAACAGATATTATTTCTACAGAGCAATATTTTTATCAAGTATTTGTATAGCCCCTGAATTTTAGTTCAACCGTAACTTATATCAACAGTAAATATATCCCTAGTGTGGTCTAGGGCCTAGACCATTATATCATACGCCGTTTCGAGCCAGTGAGTTGAATTGCAGTGAAAATATGGCAAAATTATTTCGATCAAAATGTTACGCACCCCTCCTAATATACTGTGACATATCCATAGCTTTTTAGCTAATCATCTCAGAGGTTGACTCTTCTTCAGATACTAGAGGTCGCCCGCGACTTCGTCCGCGTATGGAAGAAGTTCAGGCCGCTCCCAAAATTTACCACTTTAAACCATCCCGAGCAATTTTTTTAAAAACTCAAGTTTCCAAATTTCTAGTCTGTACGACCAGCGGTTTGGGATGTGCGTTGTCTGTCAGTTAATCAGTCAGTCAGTCAGGCAATCAGTCAAGACAGAGCCTTTTATATATATAGATAAATAGATAACATAAAGTAAAAATGAATACTATGACACCAAAGGTGTTGTGTCTCATGTTTAATGCAAACATTATTATTTAATCTTTATCCGTCGTGACAAGCAGATTATTTTCGACTCAGAGCCGTTTTATACAAATTCCTCTTGAAACCATTCTAAACTATATAATACAGGGCCAAAGGCCCATTAGTTTTTTATGCAATGGAGTGATAAGACGAATTACTAGACGTTCGCCTGATGGTAAGCATCACGCCTGCCCATTACGGTAGCATAAACTGAACCGTGAACTTGCAAACAAAATCCTGCGCCGCACTACGCGCTGCGCTCGTCGCCTGCCTGATACCTGAGATATTATATGTCAAATCTGTTCTTGCCCAGTAATATCTCTGGTACCGAAATACAGTAATGCTTGCACACTACTGCTTGGCGGTTCAATGACTGGCAACCAGTCCCCAGGTGGACTCTGCATTAGCACCTTGTCATGTTTCAAGCACATTTTCTACTGCGATCAATCATTATTCTAAAGCTGAATGAGTAGGGCTACATTTAGCGGCACAAAAAAATGGCAGTTACGCAGATTCATGCGTGTCAAGATTCGATTTTTGAGTTTTCAGACCCATATTTAATTAATTACAAATAAATACAAAAAAAATACGTTTTTCAAAACTAAGAGCGTTAGTTCGTGACAAACTAAGTGAGTAAATTTTTGTGCTAAATTTGTAAAAAATGAATTATTAAAACTGTTGTAATGTGTAAAAATAGAGGTGTTTTTAGTAGTAGTAGTTTTTAGAAAAAAAAAAATTATTAAAACTGTTGTAATGTGTAAAAATAGAGGTGTTTTTAGTAGTCGTAGTTTTTAGAAAAACTACAAAAGCGTTAGTTCACTTCCCACATCTTGTTGATACAAATATATTTTTGTGGAAAACACAAACTGATAAAAACCGTAAAAAACTGCTATGACAGCACGTGATTTTTTAAAACAGCCCTTAAGTTAACAAATGCCATTTTACTTCCACGCAAAACAATAATTTTAATTAAGGTCCAGACTCTAACAAAACCATTTGAAAAGCCATGTAAATACCTAATTTAATACATAGGGACTTATCTGTTATTTTCCTGTAATGCAGTTGTAACATGAAACGTGACAACTGTAGAGTACAACTCTTCTATTGGTAGAGTTATTATAATATTGTAAATTGCAATGCACCTAATGCACTTAATTACCTACTTATTTTATTTACATAGATGTTTACACAATTTACACAGAAGGGAAAATTACCTTTGAGTATATAACGGTTCATTATTTTGAATGAATAAGGTTAAGGAAAAATCAGGTTCCCTATAACATAATACAACGTTGTTATTTGGCAGGTATTGTCAATAACGCAAGGAAAGAAAGCTAACACCTAACTTGCACAAATATTAAAATATATAAATATAATTTTATAAATTCAAATGTAAAAAATAATAAATGAATTATTAAAAAATATATTATTAAAATGTTTTTTCCTGTGTACAGTGAAAACAAACAACAAAAACGACCAATCGGTGGTAGCGATCACACGGCTCGGCCAAGCTTCATAAGATTGGTATATGAACATAGCAGAAGCCAAGGAAATAGACAGGCTACATTCAATCATCGTCAACATCGCAATTTTTATTACCATTCTCCTGCAAGGCACAGCTAGTATAGTCTCTATCACCCCAGCCTTTTTTCAAGTATAATACTTTTCTAAAGTTTATACTGTTTATGTATCCAAATGATCAAAATAAATTTTGAATGTAACATTTTCATCACCCATATTATATTTGAGTTACAATATAAAAGTTTTGTATGAGGTTATTGCTTGCAAAATAATATAAAAAAGTAACAATGATTGTACTGCTAGGATCATATTTACACTGGTTATTGTACATATAATAAGTTATATTATGGATTAATAAAGAAATTTTGAAACTAACTATCACCCCAGCCCAACTCTTTCGTAATCAACCTTTTAACGGTCCACTTTTGGACACACTAGACTATTAAAAGGCTGTTTAGTAGTTACCCTCGAAAGGCGATTGTACCATATCCACCAAGCTGGCCCAGTTGCGTATTTTTGGATTCACACACGCCATTGAATGTCTTCTCCGAACATATGCAGGTTCCCTCAAGATGTTGCCCTTGACCGAAAAGCCAGTCGTAGGGAAATCCGCACATAAACTCCAATGAACACATTGATTTCCAACACGTGATTTGAACTCACGATCTCGCGATTTCAAGGTGGTCTCCCGCTAGGCGTCCACGGCTTTTCTTTTTTCAAGAAATACAAGCAAAAAGAAAGAGAGAGATAGTCTAGCTTTAGGTAAAAGTTATCCAAATGCTTTACGTTGAAGACGAAACTTATCAAAGTCGGTTATCTTAATTAATTTTCAAATTTCACGATATGAAACTTGTACTGGGCGTTTTATTTTCGGTCGTGATATTAAATGTTTTAGCATAACAAGTTATTCAAGGTTGAGATGGAGACGCATTATTTGTCGTACAGTATGGATGTCCCCCGTCATTCAACTGAATATATAGCTTTTGGTTTTATTGACTACGCTCATTACAATATTATATTGGTGTCGATATACCTACGGGTTATCTATTAAATTATAATTAATTACTGACATGTCAGTTTAAATTAAGCAAACTCAATTCAAAATGTGATAGCTGGTATATCACTATTTTTCATTTATCAGTATGCAGACAGTATATAGATGTAGATATCGTATATGTGGATGTAGAGATCTGATTACAGGTTTATGCGGAACGGTAGTAATAAGCTGAAAGGAGGTCATTGTGCTTAACACTGTAAACAACTTTTGCTGTGGGGCCAAATTTGAAATCTATCTATCTATTTAAATAAAAGGTTCTGTCCTGACTGACGGACTGACTGACTGACTGACAGACATCGCACAGCCCAAACAGCTAGTCGAACAGAATTGAAAAAAAAAGTGGTGAATTTTAAGAGCGAGCCGAATTTCTTCCGTGCGCGGACGAAGTCGCGGGCGACCTCTAGTTGTGAAGTAAAAACTCAGTTGTTTCAGAGAAATATGTCATTCATAATGTTTGTTATTCATCATCAGCCAGAAGACATCCACTGCTGAGAGGAGGCCTCCCCTTGATGGGGGAAGGGGTGCCATAATCCCCATCCGCTTAAAAATAACACTGGTAGAAGAACGATATTACCCGCAGAATAAAAAAATACTGTGTCGCGGGTAACAACTCTCGCCTCCAAACAATACTATGCGAAAATTCCATAAACACAGAGATCGTTATAACAAATAGAAAAACAACCAAAAAGTATAGTAAATAAAGTACAGAAAAAAACAAAAAAAAAAAAAAAAACAAAATCTAAATGTTGTTCGTTCAGAGCGCATAAATTTAAAACGTCTGTTTTCTATATAAGAAGGATTTTCAGACTTCAGACCTAACTAACGATTCAAACAATAGATATGCGTACCTAATTTTTTTTTAATGATATGACATCGTCTGACGCCAGCTAATAAAAATTAAAAACTATTTATTTAAAGTCTTTTTAATAATAAATATCAATAGCAAATTTTATCGTTTCTACTTAACCCTGTACATAATATCTCTGTGTAACAGGTTGATTCATGTTACAAATAAAAAGAAAAAAACCAAAACCTGTCATTTCAAATTTTATCCCACGGGTATAACATCCTCTTAACAAAATTTCAATCGTAATTTTAAAAATACAATAGTTTCGGGAGTCACTTTAAAAAGCACCTAGCACTTGTTCGCTAAAAGAACTATTAAATAAGGAGTTAGTTCAAATTATGAGTACAATGTATTGACCGCTCATTAAGATAATATTGTTTTAATAATATACTTTTACTAGAATTGCTTTGAAACGAACTAAAAAGTTGATCTTGATAGGTCTACTTCTTGAAAGCCGACAGGTTCGTTGTAAAAGGATCATTAACTTAGGTAATTACGTTAAAAGCTTAACTCCGTCCTTACATAAATCATAAGTAGCGTGGGATCCTTATTGTAAAAAGACAATTTCATTGCAAATCGAGTGAATAACATGGGAACGTAGGTACGTACATTGTTTAAAAATCCACTAGAACACAAAATATTGAAAAATTTTGCTGGTTTTTTGGTTAAAAACGTAGGCGGTTGACACTCAAGCTTCATTAAATGCTGACAGATACTTCAGTTTCAGTGAATTTGTAGTGTACTCTTTCAGTGAAATTGCGGTAGGTTTTACGTCTGCGGTACTTTAAATATATTTATGAATCTGATCGAATGAGTAGGTAAGTAGGTATACAGGGTTAGTTGTAATCAGTTAGCATCCTTTTAAGGGCATATTCTGTACATGAAAACAAACAACCTTTACTATTAGGCCAACATTGAAATCGCGAAAAAATCATCAGCTTGTTCCATACAAAAAGTTCATCGATCTTGGGCGAAATGTATGGAACAGCTGTTTTTTTTGCGATTTCAATGTTGGCCTCATAGTAAAAGTTGTCTGTTTTGATGTACAGAATATGCTCTCAAAGGATGCTAACTGATTAGAACTAACCCTGTATAGTAAATGGTACGCTTAGTATGTACTAAGCTGTAAGGGAATCATTGCAAAAACAACCCAAAATCACGAAAAAATCAGCGGTGAATGATATGTTTTACCGACTTCAAAAAAGGAGGAGGTTCGTTCGACGATATGTATGTTTTTTGATTTCTCCGTCAATTGGGGACCGATTTCGAAAAATTTATTTTTGTTTTAAAGAGTATAATCCCGAGGTGGTCCCATATTAAATTCAAGTCGTTTTTTTTAAAGTTACATGTTAGTTGCTCTATAGAACAGTTGGGTTTTACGCAATTTCAGACTGGCCCTCATAGTAAATGTTGTTCACAATGATGAGTATACTTCTTCTCGGCTTACTAATACCGATACGCTTAAGCTTGTAGGTATATTCCAGTCCAGGAGCCCAGTCCAACGGGGAGGGAATTCAGACGGAAGTTCTGTGGAAGCAACTGGGCACGATTGTCATTAAGCTGGGAAGATTGGAGGAAGGGGACTGATCTGCAGTGGGCTAGATAAGCTGGCAATGATAATGGTGATAATGATAAATAAATATATACTTTTGACATTTGGTAGCAAAGTTACTGATCCACCTCACGACCGGGTATATCAAAATAAATGACTGGGTTCCACTTTTTGCAGGAACAAAGCTTAGGCAACCCTAAAAATCTTTTCATAAATGCTATCAGCTATTGGAATTTTTAAATTTTATTACAGCCCAAAAAATGTTGTCTTTCCATGAATCCAATTAGAATGTTTTTTTGCTAATACTAAAAACTAAGTCAAGAAAACTGTACTAGGAGTTTTATAATGTACCTACCTATTTCAAAGCGTATGCTTCAACGTCAAGGCACAATGAACGATTCTGATGATTTTGAATTTGTAAAATGCTGTTATTAACTACAACAAACTACAAAGACTACATAGTAGTACAACAAAAATGTATCCAGACCGATGAAAGTCTAGAGACAAATTGTATCCAGACCGATTAAAGTCTAGAGACAATCTCAAATGCTGTTGATAGGTTCCTAAAGCTTCAAATGCCTGTATAATATTATAGAACCAAAAAGTTTGAAATTAATACTCAGCGGCGTAAAAGCTTGATTTCGTTTAGCAAGAGGCCAACTCATATCATGTCTGAGATCTTCTTTTAATCCCGAGAAAATCCACAGCCCGTAACGAGTAAAGTGGCGGGATACAGTAACATCTACTGTCTAATGTCAAACTGCCATAGTAAACTCGTACTAAGCTAAGTTCCACAGCTGGTTGATGGCCGCGATTTTTCATGTAAGTGGACGATCATGGGCGATAACCATCAACAGTTTGTCACTTCTGCCAATGCAACTGGACTCCTAAATGCACCGCACTGAGCAGATGTCTGTGTGATGATCTGTAGTGCACATGGAGAGTTTAAACTGCATTATACACATAAATGGACCTGGGTATGTCCTTAAACTGCAAGCAGACCCACCGGAGGACGGGCAGTAGCATCCTTTTGGTTAACGGTGGTGAGCATTCTGCGATCCCTAAGCCACCTGCCAAGCGTGGGGAATATGGCAACGCCCCTCTTTTAAGGGCCTTCGGCTAGCAGTGGACGATTTATGGCTGATGACGGATACATATAAACATAGAGTAAGTAAATACTACGTAATACATATAACATATAACTTTATGACACATGAGTTTTTTACGTATTTTTGAATCACCAAAAAAATCAATTTTAAAATTTGTCCACCAAAGAGTGTAAGTTCACATTACGAGATTATAATATAAGCTGAATGATCGAACCTCCTTGGAAGCGCTTTTGCTCAATACGTTGAGAAAATTATACGAAAGATTTTGTTCTAATTTTCACCACGTGCACCTGGCGCTATTTGCACATTCGCGCCATTTTCATATTAGAAACGTCACAGATTATTGCGACTTTTTTTCTTTTTTCTTGGCATCCCTTTATTTGCATTCTGCTAGTTTCATTGCGACGTTCCGACTGATATTTAATAACAAAATAGTAAAGTTACTACTTATTGTACTGTTGTTTTCTCGCAAATGTGTTTAACAACGTTGTATGGCACACGTGCGGAATTGGTATTTAAAAACTCGTGACTATGGTAACATTCGTCTATTCATTTGTAAAAACTAACTTACCGCACTAGTAACATAACTATTAATTAAGACAGAAAACCAATCTTGGTGCAATTATAACGCAAACTTTAAAATAATAGTAACCGCTAGAGCGCCCGCGCAACCGTGGTTGCACATTCCCCTAAGCAATTATACTTCCTACAATTCCAGTTGCACGAAATTCGCGCCATATGATTTACCCATATTACCCCATAATTTGAATGGGGCGCTCAACAGGTGCCACTAGTGAGTCTAATACGGATCTTTGATATATTTGCTAGAAGTTACGAGTCTTCCCACTCTCAAACTTTAAACCTAGTTTTTACAAATTAAGTCACTTAATACATTCATATAACATAGTAATACATTTCACTTCATTTCATTGAATTATTCAAATAACCCCACCCCTAACTGTACCTGGTGCAAAGGTGCCCATTATACACAGGCCGCATTGCCGCGCTGGGTTTCAAATTATAGCAAATAAATAACAAAAACCAAGAGGAAGATGGACTCGCACGTAAAATTTTGTCTAAATCAAAGAAAAAGTACAAATAAAACATAAAAAATATACTTATATTTGAACAAAATTGCAAAGCAGGCTTCATCCGATTTTAATTTTCATAAACACGATACACAATTTAAAGCTGCTTTATCGGTAATTATAGGCGGCCGATTCAAACTTAATGGCGGCTGTGAAGTTAGGCGCGAGACGCTGCGCAGTAGCTTAAATAGGCGTGCGTTGTGCGTACAATCGCAAAGTCTCGCTTACAGCGCACTTCACAGCCGCCATTAAGTTTGAATCAGTCTGTACTAGTTTAATTTCAAAAATCGCCTGCGTACTGTTTGGAGGCCTAGGCTGAAAATGTTTAAATCCATCTTTAATAGTTCGTTCGTAGAAAGACGTCGCGCAAGAGCATATTTCACACCATGAATTAATTAACCAATTAATGCTCTCCTCAAGCGAGTTAACTTGCGATGATACCACGTTAATTGCTCACAAGGCTACGAATAGGAATGTAGAACAAAAATATTTCTTTCAATCCAAAGTTTGAATAAAAAAAACCATCTCTGTAATTCGTGTGATGAATAAAGAGTTAATTAGGTAATCATCATCATACTTATAGGATTATACTAACAAAGCCCTGCGGTTTTACCCACGTTTCGCAAATATAAATACCAACTTTCATCTTAATCCGTTCGACCGTTTTAGTCCATTCAAAATAGGCGTGTGGCCTAATGTTTAATTTATGACAAATAACAGGCTTAGTGATGAATATAACTAAATACATTACACATACTGAAAAAATAAATTGTATTGGCTGATAAATCTCTGAGATATGAGCGTTTAAAGTTTTAGGTGGGGATAGAGAGGGGATGCTCTATCCCTTTCTCGCAAAGCACGTGTTAGTATAGCATTTGTATGCCGCGCCTGAGGCTTGACGTCATAGCTCAGTATAGCGCGCTCTCTGTCTAGCTTGAAATTAAAATACTTAGAACTTATTTATTTTTAAATTATTTTAAATTTTGTTTTCGTTGATAGGCTCTATTGATGATCAGCTTTTATATGAGGTAATAAAAAAATTGTAGTCATCGTGCCTATTGTTTGCCTGCTAGGTCTAGGTACTTATAACAAAAAATATGCAATGTAATATGCATGCCTCTATGGCATTTTTCTAAAAGTAAGTTTTCCCAAAATATGTGTTACTGTAGCGAATTTCCTAGCATTTTTATTTAATAAGATTTATATTTTTATTGTAATATAATGTAAGTATAAGAGAAAATATAATATATATCATTATATGTCCCCTCCACAAATATTAAAAAAAAAGTACTCATCGTCAAACAATCTTACCTAACTTTACTTAAAAGCACCAAAGTTGTTGTGATTTTTACAATGTAAACTCTAAAATAAAACAAAAAATGTAAATCAGCCAAGTGAGTGTTACATTACGCTGGTAAACAGAATCGAAGAAAACACAATTTTTGAAAATAGATTTATTATTTATTATTATTATTAAAGGGATATTAATAGACCTTTAGTAAACAACCGTGATAGTTTAAAACAGTGTTTGAGATTACCTATTTCGAACATTTGCATAATAAAGAATACATACAATTACAATATTTATGATTTTTGTAGTGGTAGGACTCTACTGCAGAGTCTGCCTGGGGAAGTACCACAACTTTGCCAGCTATTCAATCGCCAAGCAGTAGTGTGCAAGCATTACTGTGTTCCATTTTCAAGCGCAATGTTACTAGAAAAATTACTGAGTATGATGAAATTTAACACATAATATCTCAGGGTGACGAACGCAGTGCGGTGCGTCGCAGGATTGTGTTCGCAAGTTCACAGTTCTAGCACTACTACTGGCCTACTGCTATGGGCAGGCGTGACACTTACCACCAGGCGAACGTCTCGCTAGTTTTGTCACTTGATTCTAAATAGCTGTTAGTTATCCTAAAAGAATAAAATAAAATAAAAAAATAAATAAAATGGTAACAAAAAAGTTACTGGTCAAAGGTTTCATTATAAGTACAGATATTTTATTCTCATAAAATATCTGTACTTTAGTCTACTGCTGGACATACGTATCCTAATGCACGCCTTATTACAGGTTTTTACATGACTCAAACAAAATCCTGTAAGTTCGCAAATACAACTCCGGTTGATTTGGTCTTTATTTTCATTCCTTTACCGAAGGAAATCTTCACAATTTAGCAAGAACATTCGAATGTAGCTCGTCATAATCTGAGGCGGACGGTCGTTGATCTAATTGAGAGAGCATTTGAGCTGTGCGTGCGTGATAATGGACTAATTACGTACATCAAGACGGAATGAGTCAACTACAGGACGCGCGGCTCGTGGGAGGCAGACTGCATGGCTCCCGGTACCCCGGTACCTACTCCGCAGACAGAGATGTCGGTTTTTGACAAACGCTTAAACAAAAGCTTTTTTTTATATATTTGTATATTTGCTCCACGGACTGCTGGGTCCGTGACATTTAAAGCCGTCACAGACGATGAAGATGCTATAATATTTCATGTTAGCTTAGAACACATTTCAATATCGCTAATCATACAAAACAAATGACGAACAAGTGACGAAGATAATGTATGGAGAGAGATATTTAATCTTAACATGATATAGCATCTTCGTCGTCTGTGACGGCCTTTACCTTATTTAAAAATGTTGGTAAAAAAAAAACAAATGGTTTTAAGGCGTATGAGTTTAAAAAATATTTCAAAGATTTATCTTCAGGCGACCGCCTGGTTTTTTAGATTTTAAATGTTGATAACCATACCTTCGGACCAAGAATGTGTATGGGTATGTCCTTAAACTGCAACCAGACCCACCGGAGGACGGGCAGCAGCGTCTTCTCGGTTAACGGTGGTGAGCATTCTGCGTTCCCCAATCCGCCTGCCAAGCGTGGGGATTATGGCAACACGCCTTTATTGGGAGACCTTCGTCCAGCAGTGGACGTGTTATGGCTGACGACGAACCATAGCTTTGAAATTATATTAATTCATGCTGTTTATACATGTTTAGGCACATAGTCTGGCTCGTAATTGTATCTATTTAATTATGTATGTTTTGACTGTTTAGTGTATCAATAAATAAATAAATAAAGGCTTATACTTTAATGAAAGTTTGAGTAATGCCAATACAACGTAGCACTTTGGGAACATTTTAATGAAACCTGTATAAATAAAATGCGCTATCATATTGAAAAATAGCTTCTGATTTAGAAGAATGTTTTTTTTTTTTTTTTCATTTATTCTCAGTTAAATTACAATGAAGGTTTTGGTAACTAGCACCTACTAAACCTCGCAGAGGTTTGTCTTAGGGCTAAATGGATGTTACAATGGAGGTTTTAGGTATAGTATTTAAATGAAGCATTAAGGGGGAGGCCTTCGTTCAGCAGTGGACGTCTCCGGGCTAATGATGATGATGATTTAAATGAAAAGAATAATATCCGTTCTGTCATAAATTATTCTTAAGTACTTTTGTAGCTTTAAACCACTCGTTAGGTATCAAACATATTTCTATATACGAAGTACGTATCTGTATAACCGTATCTCTATATACGAAGAACGTATCTGTACAGTGCGAAGCAGGACGCGCCGCACGAGTCTCGGGCTTTGTTTTCACTCCTTGAAAAAGATGACCGGATATAACCGAAATTATGGGACATTCAACTTAATTAAACGTGAGTAATCTCGTATACATAAAACTAAAAAGTATCTATATATCATAGGCTTTAAAAAAATACAACCGACTTCAACTTCGAATACCTAGATGACATCTTCATATTTTCTAGTAATTTTGATTTAAATCACAAACTACTAAATCGATAAAATTTGTATGGGACCACCTCTGAAGTATTACCTACCAAACAAAAAAATAATCATCAAAATCAGTTCACAATTGGCGGAGTAATCGCGTAACATACATACAGTCGAATTGAGAACCTCCTTTTTTAAAGTCGGTTGAAAAGAAATGCATGTATAGATTATATAGTATCCGCCTTATGCATAAAACACAAAAAAAAAATTCAAACCTATTTTAGTTTAAAAGTGTTTTGTCTTCTTTTTTGAAACTCAAATCGAAAGAAATTTGACAAAACACTTTTTAACTAAAATAGGTTTTGAAATACGTTTTAACGTTTTATGCATATATGACGGTATGTGTTTAGTCTTAGCTATCACCAATTATGTTGACACAAAGCTAAAGGCGCAACCAACTAAATCGATTTCCGGCAAATTAACTTTAATTTCAATTTCGGCGCAAGCGCAAGCGCTTGAATCTCCGGCTAACTTTCGCTGGCAACACAAATTAAGTAGGTATAACGGAGAACGACACGCGCCAAAAAAAGAACAGAGTGATTCGCGTAACGGCGACGGTAGCCGAACGCACAGTAGCTACATCGGTGATTTGCAAAATGATTTCATACAATTATACCGATTGGAACTCTTAACTGGTTTTATAGCTACGAGATTGAGTTAAAAACGCTTTTGAAATTACCACTCACGCCGGAATGGCACGTTGACATGATTACGTACGATGTAAGTACTGAGTTGGGTCATTTTGAGAGTCCAGTTTTGTATAATGTTTTATTTATTTTCATGATCTAGCTCTAATTCTAAGGTCAAATTTTTATCATAGGTAGATAAAAACTCCTTAAGAGTGCACAATATAAGAAATTAAAAAATAAATAAAAAAAAGTGCGAATGTAGAGCAGAATAGTTTAAAGTCGAAAAAAAAATTTTTGTTTGTGGTGTGATTGGTCGATTTTCCTCGTCTCCGCTTTGATGGAAACGCTACACCTTTCCTTCCTTCTTGTCAAAAGTCAAAATCTTTAACAGACTTAATCAGCAACGTTAGGTGGTACTACGCTGAAAGAAGGTAATCATCACGATGAACCAATTTTACCATGTGATCAATCGTGAAATCAGAGTTTTGGCCCATTATCCCTGTCGCTGGTTTTGGCGGGAACACGGAAAAATCATGTCGGTGCATTCTATTATTTTCTTAAACTTGAGTTTTTTCGCGAATTAATTATTAAAAATGGTGGTGTTTTATTCATTGAATTACATGCACAAGTGTGGGCAAGTGATATAATGTGGTAAAACATGCCTTTGTGTGTTGTTGCCATAACTCTGTAAAAGCTCCGTAAAAGCTAAAGTCGCCTCAACTTTACTAGGGCATTTCATGACATATTTGACTGCACAACGTGCGAGGCCAATAACAGTGGAAGAAAATGCTTTTTTTTCAACAACCGACTTCAATTTCGTCTACCTGGATGACATCTTCATATTTTCCAGTTATTTTGATTTATTCCAGTAATTTTGATTTATAAACCAAACTACGAAATCGATATAGATACAATTTATATGGGATCACCTCTGAAGTATCACCTACCAAACAAAAAGAGAATCATCAAAATCAACTCATAATTGGCGGAGCAAATGCATAACATACCTACATACAGAAAAAAAAACATAAGTACAGTCGAATTAATAACCTCTTTTTTGAAGTCGGTTGAAAAAATTGCTGTCTATTTTTGTCGCGGTATTTTTATGAGACGGTTTTGTCACGATTTCATAGTTGGTCCTATAGTCAAATAAATAAGCCAATGAGCTCCTTTTGACTTAGTAGGAGAAGGATAAAGGAAAGTGCGCGAAAAAAAATATGTTTGTCAAAAAATAAAAAACGCGCGAAATGCATTCCGTCTTCGTTCGTAATTGTTTACTCAAATACGCATTTTACTTTGTATCTTTAAAGTACTTAGTGGATATAAAATAAACGTTTTGCTCTAGGGGCTTCAGTATTTTTTTTTGTCTGTTTCACCAAGAGCCTAGAAAAACAAAAAAGTTTTTTATACATAAGTAGAATAATAATAAACAAAGACTCGGCTTCATTAAAAAATAAGAACATTTTATTTTTGAAAATGGAATAACAAGCGGTGATCTCTTTGGTAGAATGCGCATTGCGTTGCGGCTACAGAAGAAATTTTTAAAAAAAGAAGGCATTGTAGCGATATCTTTAGATTTTTTCTCTATTTAGAAATTAAATTGAGTGACCGTAGGTAATTTATTTTACAATAAAAAATATATTTAATAGTGAAAATGTCTAGTGAGAATGGAGACCATAATTTGCAGATGGAACGGAAAGGAAAAGATATAATTTACAATTTGTTTCCGTCAAAGTCACAAAGCATTTATTTTGGTATTTTGATTATTTTATTGTCTCTCAATCGTAGTGAAAAGTAGAGTCACAGAATAAATAATAGTACTGGTAGAGTGTAACACACGGCGCTGAAACCCATTATAACTCGGCTTATTTTATTTTAATTATTTATTTATTTTATCCCCTTGTATAACAATCTATTATTATTTAACCAGCCGAGCTCACACCTAGCATAATATATTATATACGAGTAGAATATTACGCCGCTCTCGAATTGGTTTATTCAGCCACCAAAAAAAGTGTCACTCTTCACACACTGCTTAAAAATAGGCGTGTGGCCTAATGTTTAATTTATGACAAATAACAGGCTTAGTGATGAAGATAACTAAATACATTACACATACTGAAAAAAATAATTGTATTGGCTGATAAATCTCTGAGATGTGAGCGTTTAAAGTTTTATGTGGGGATAGAGAGGGGATGCTCTATCCCTTTCTCGCAAAGTACGTGTTAGTATAGCATTTGTATGCCGCACCTGAGGCTTGACGTCATAGCTCAGTATAGCGTGCTCTCTGTCTAGCTTGAAATTAAAATACTTAGAACTTATTTATTTTTGAATTATATTAAATTTTGTTTTCGTTGATAGGCTCTATTGATGATTAGCTTTTTTTTGAGGTAATAAAAAATTAGTAGTCATCATGGCTTAAATCGTCTGTAATAGACGTAAATTCAAATTCAAATTCAAATTTCATTTATTTCGACATAGAGGTCATATCACATAGTCACAAACAATAATCATTAAAAAAAAAAAAAAAAAAAATACAATTTACTATAACAATAAATTAAATCTATTTGTTTGCTTATTAGTCAGTACATGAACCCTGTAACAGTGGTTCATGTATGACAGTCAAACCTATTCGCAAATACGTTTAGGATACTGTTGGAGCTGACCCGCACCCTGCGCACCAGGGATGTGCACCGTTTCCGCATGGTTGTGTAGAAACAGTCCACGCGAGACTCGGCAAACATCCCCGACGCACTGCAGTACCTGGTCAGAGTAAAGGCCATGTATGTAAGAGACTTGTTACTGTTATTTTAAAATTGAAATTTTTACAATATTTAAGTGATTCTAAAGGCACGTTATCGTAGAAATTATTTGTATGTAACCTATTTTATTTTTTATATCCGTTTACTAATAAAGTATGGTTGAGTGAAAATATACCTTCGAGCAGACTGCTGCTTGTGGCTATGGAAAGGTTAAAACGATTGTGATATTATACAAAAAAGATAACAAATGATGCCATAGTGTCTAGTCGATTATTTTGAAATTACTAGGTAATTGAAATTGAAAATAAATTCCGTAAAATCAGTCCCAAATCCTACGTACACAGCAAACTTTCTAATGAAGAAACGGGCGAGGAAAATTGTAGTGTCCATCAGCTTTAAACAGTTTTAATTGTAAAGCCCAGCATGAGGTTTTATCATTTATTTAAATTATGTAGTATCCAACGGTGGTGGCACAAGTCTATCAGAGACCGGTTCGAGTGAGGCAGTGTGAGTGCCATCACACAGCCAGCCAGTAGCTATAACCGCCAAACCTGCTGGCAGCATGCGGTACAGACTTGAGACAAGGATTCTAAGGGCTATCGATGACACGGCGCGCCGCGTGCGTACAGTATTGACTCCATAAGTATTGCCAAAACGAAATTGTTAGTTCTCAACGAGTTCAGCGAGCACTTTTCAGATGTACGTTTCGCTTTAGGTGCCTGGTGCACTTCTCTCAACGGATTCTT
This sequence comes from Erannis defoliaria, assembly GCA_905404285.2. Lineage (NCBI taxonomy): Eukaryota > Metazoa > Arthropoda > Insecta > Lepidoptera > Geometridae > Erannis > Erannis defoliaria. Next base: position 8,738,266 of record FR990073.1, on the reverse strand, counting down.
ATTAAACTGTTCTCAGAATGAGCACATTTTAATTTTAATATGGTAACTGACGTGGTTTAGACTCAGTTTTGTTTTCCCATACAAAAATAAAACATATGTGAGCACATTTAACCTAACCTAACCTAACTACTGAACGAAGGCCTTCCTATTAAGGGGGTGGCCTTCGCCCAGCAGTGGACGTTTTCTGGCTGATGAGTGAGTGTGTGTGAGCACATGTTATAATTACAATAAACTATCAATATTGTCATTTTGAAGGCTGTAGTTGATAGATCTAAACTAATTAAATTATCTCTGTCAGTTTTTATCAAACATGTTAGCTAAGAACAGCAATACGTGAGTAAGGTAGTTAGTGTATTTCTGTCAACTAAAACCTTCAAAATCGACTATGTTTGTTAATTTGTTAGGAAAGGTGAATTACTAGCACTACTCGTTCTTCTTGTTCCGTTCATTCTCAGCTCTCAACTTAGACTCTATGTAGAGGATGCAATGAAATAAGTTTATACTTACTAGAACTTGGAAAAATAATACCCAAACCTAATCTCATATGTATATGCTGCTAAATTATATGCAGATCTTATTTACCTCTTTTTATGGAGGTAACAACATAATGAACCCATTTTAGTATAGCAATATTGTGCGGAGCAGCTTATTCTATTCTGTTGGTAATATGTCTGATAAGAATTCATCTAAGGTACCAAAGTATAGTAACATTTCTTGACTAGTAGATATGTAAAGACATACGTAAAATTGCTTAAAGCACTTTTACAAATTTAGCCTCATCTTCTATGTCTAGAAGCTATTATGATGTACCCAGAGCTATCATTCAAGCTCGTCATTAACTTCATCTTGGTTTTGAAGTTCATTATGAACTGGATTAACAGATCTTGAGTGTTAAACATCTGCCTGATAAAGATGGTAATCAAACTCGCGGCTTTTGCCTCTATCACATTTTGACATCATCGCTAATTAAATGTGATTCTCACATAATTACTATGAAAAGATAAAGCTGAAATCAAAATAATTCTGAAAGATAAGCACTACGATTTTTAAGGGTAAGTGCATCAACAGCAGGAAGACGTCCACTGCTGGACGAAGGCCTCTACCTTAAAGGGAGGTGTTGCCATAATCCCCACGCTTGGCAGGCAGCTTGGGGATCGTAGAATGGTTACCACTGTTAACTGAGAGGACGCTGCTGCCCGTCCTCCGGTGGTTCTGGATGCAGTTTTAGGACATACCCAGGTCCAGGTAAGTGCATGCCTATACATAATTATACTATTCATAGAAGTCGTATGAATCGTGCTGGCGACTGACGCACTTGTTAACATAACATATGTTATTCAGAATTTGATAATTAAGTGGTTTTGTTGTGAATGGAGTAAACAAGAAGTAACCATTATGTGGTGGCTCCACGGTGGTGGCACAGTTGTGGTATTTTTTTATGATGGACAGGCTTTGATTATATACCCAGAGCTAGATCCTCCAAGTTGACAGGCTATTTTCAAGTGACTTCAAAAAAGGAGGTTCTCTATTCTACTTCAAGTATTTTTATTTGTTACGTTATTACTCCGCCGATTATGTATTGATTTTGGTGGGTTTTTTTGTTTGCTAGATCATACTTTAGAGGTGATCTCATATAAATTTTATCGAAATCGGTTCAGTAGTTTGGTTTTTAAATCAAAGTAACTGGAAATTTATGTCATCCAGGTAATCGAAATTACAGTAGGTTTAAAAAATAAAAGAAAGTACTTTTATAATGGCAAGCAGAATGCACAACGTGCGATGCCAAAAACTAAAAAAAAAAAGAAATTTATGTCATCCAGGTAATCGAAATTACAGTAGGTTTAAAAAATAAAAAAAAGTACTTTTATAATGGCAAGCAGAATGCACAACGTGCGATGCCAAAAACTAAAAAAAAAAAATAGGTACTTGATGGAGTGATGGTGTTGTCAAAGATGGTAAGCATAGCGTGGAAAGGGAACTGGGTCTCAATGATGTTCATCTTCATGGTGACAATGGGTAATTTTATTTTGTTTACAGGCACTTGTCGATCAAACGTGTGAAAATTTCCGTGCGACACTTAATTAAAATATCTGGCGTTTAACGTGGCCAAGCCGGCCTGGTATGAGAGAGAGGATCTTAATCCTCCAAGTATGCCCAGTGATTAATAAGTTAAATCCTCCAAGGGTATGCCGGAACGTATCCAGCAAGGCGGCATGGCCGACATGTTGCCGACTGATAAGGACTCTATAATCCCTCGGGATTGTCTCTAGACTTTCATTAAATCTTTAGGTAATCCAATTATTTTTGTGGAGTAGAGTTTATAATTTTAATTAATTTCATAAAGTTACTTGGGGGCTAAAATAAATTATTGGGTACTATATGCCTTTGTAGACAATGTATTGTGATTTAGTCATACTGGATGTCTCCTACTCTTCAACGTACCAGTAGGCATTCTCCTGTATTCTATGCCTATTCACATCTACCTATCATTGAAGAGGAGGCGTATGGAAGCCAGCCAAGCGTGATGAAGGTCGTATACTGGCTCCACGGTCCAAAGAACACCAATCCCAAGCATCTACACAGTGACTGCCTCAGCTTTTTTTTTTTTATACAATCTAGTAACGAGACTAGCAAGACGTTTGCCTGGTGGTAAGCGTCACGCCTGCCACTAAGAGTAGCAGTGCTAGAGTTGTGAACTTGCGAACACAATCCTACGCCGCACTGCACTGCGCTCGTCACCCTGAGATATTAGATGTTAAATCTCTTCATACCCAGTAATTTCTCTGGTAACATTGCCCTTCAAACCGGAACACATAGTAATGCTTGCACTCTACTGCTTGGCGTTTGAATAACCGTTATAACCAACTATATAAAAACAACTTTTATTATTGGGCGAACCCCGAAATCGCGAAAAAATTATGAACTTTTCCATACAAAATGTTCATCGTCCTTGGGAAAAATGTATGGAACGGCTGATTTTTTTTCGCTATTTCGGAATGGCGCCATAGTAAAAGTTGTTTGTTATGATGTACAGAATATGCCCTTATAAGGATGCTATGCTAACTGATTATAACTAACCCTGTATAAGTAGGATCGCACCTACTAAAACTCCCTCGGGGCGGGGGCCACGGCGATATCCTTAGGAACGCACCGGTACCAGAACTTTGTCTTCAGCAAGACTTTCCTTGTCTTTCCTCTACAACGACACCACGCCCTTATTCAATTTCTTGAGTAGAAGGACTAATCCCCAAATTTGGCAAGCCCAAAGTAGACACCTGAACACTGAACCTACTTATCTATTTAGGAGCAGATAGTAGGGTAGAGCCGTCTTATGTATGTTACCTATAAGAGCAGGTAGTAGGTAGACCCGATATGTTTAAAAAAATATGCGTAAGTATAATTATCATTCCATTGTCATTCTTAACAAAACATAAATATTGGTAGATTTTTCACACAGCGCCATAATATAGTCCCAAATGGGAACTCTATAACTGCTATAATGAGATTTGGCGGGAACACGGAAAAATCATGACGTTGCATTCTATTATTTTCTTTAACTTGTGTTTTTTCGCGAATTAATGGTAAAAATGGTGGTGTTTTATTCATTGAGTGTTGAATTACATGCACGAGTGTGGGCAAGTGATATAATGTGGTAAAACATGTATTTTCGTGTTGTTTTCAAAACTCCGTAGAAGCTCATAGTAAAGTCGCCACAACTTTACTACGGCATGACTTGGACTCGACTATGACTGATTTCGTGTGACTGACTGTGATTTCATTGCATATTTGACTTCATTTTAATTCAAAAAACTTGAAAATTCATAAACTCGACACTGGCAGAATGCACAACGTGCGATGCCAATAACTAAGGAAAACTGCTATCGGGGGGCACGGCAGTGCCCCCGCCAAGTCGAGCGCGAAGCAAACACTGCCTTACCATCCTTTACTGGAACCATAATACTTTTATAATCTAGGCATAAATGTCACATCACGTGTAAGTCACGTGATTTTGTAATATTAATTCAATGTCGTTTTAGAAAACGAGGAAAAGTTTAGTCTAAACAAAAATATGTATGTATTTAAATCTTTTGTACTAATTTACCTACATAAGAGATTATGTGAATGTCTAGGATTGTTTGGTAGAGATTTATTAGCACTTTTTCATTTGCATCTAAAAGCGGATCCTGACGAAAGCAGACTGATGCCGACTCAAACCACTATTTTTTTATTTTTTGTATTGAATGACGAGACGAGCAAGACGGTGGCTTGGTGGTAAGCGTCATAACTGCCCGTAACATAGAAGTATTAGAGCTGTGAACTTGCGAATACAATCCTGCGTCGCACTGCACTGCGCTCATCACCCTGAGATATTAGATGTGAAGTCTCTTCATACCCAGTAATTTATCTGGTAACAGCCCTTCGAACCGAAACACAGTAATGCTTACACACTTACCACCAGGCGAACATTTCGCTCGTCTCGTCACCCAATAGCATACAAAATATATTTAAGATCTGTAATGTGAGTACCATGTGGTAGGATGGAGTAATTATATAATATCTGCTGCATCCTAGACCACATGGCAGGATGTGCCAAATGCAAACCCACGTATTACCAGTGCCGGATTTATATTTTTTATGCGTGTAGGCCACTTTATTTCCGCCGCATCATGTACATTTTGTAAAATAATAAGGTGGCAGCATCCTCTGAAATCTGCCGCCCCTGGGACGCTGCCACCCCTAGGCCGCGGCGTATGGCCTATTGACAAATTCAGGCTGCATATTACATAAAAATAGATAGATTGTTGTAAAAAGTTCTACTTAGTACCTTACGTAGTATTTACTTACTCTATGTTAGTACCTATAGGTCCCTTGAAACACCAACCTAGCAGTTTTCCTGTTGTATCAATGTGGATGGGTAAACTAGTTGTTTTAATTGAATTACCCACTTTTACGCGATGAACTGTTTATTTATAATTATGTTAGTTAATAAGTACCGACTTATTTACAATAACACGTCATTTCAGCGAGATATCGTATTTGTTACGAAAATACGTCACAGTTTATCGTCAAGCAGTGATTGAATTGGAACAAGGTAATAACTTGACTTCTTCATATCAAGCCATTAGAATGTTATCAACTCAAATGAGATGTCTGCTGTTCTTAGAAATCTCGGAACATGTTTGTAAAGTTATCTTAGTACCTACACATCTATGTTTCTAAAGCATATTGCAATTAGGTAGGTACCTAATAGAGAAATTTTATGACAAAATACTGCAGATGAAACTTTTAGAATTCGTTATACGAGGCACTTTGAAAGTTAGACGTTGGGTAACCTACCTAAATAATTAAGCATAAATATATATTTTATGGTGAGCTTGTCTTTTAAAGCTTTATGCCTAGGCTTTCATAATAATTTTGTTAGTTTGGCCTAGGTTTTCATTAATATAATTTCTAATTGAATGAAGATCGACCCACTGGTCGATTACACGTATACTGGAGACACAACTGATCGACTACCATTAGGTAAGACAAGTGATGTGAAATGAACACAATTCAATGCAAAGCAAACTTTTGGGTGAGCAAGTGATGTGCTGAACTGTCAATTCGAGACTTAATTTTAGGCAAGCAATAATAGGTCCTATCTCACACCCAATGTTCGAACAAGTTGTATGATGACGCCAAAGGGTATGCTGGAAGGCAATTTACCGGGATGTAGGGAATGAGAGGGAGACAGGCCCTTAGTGTTGACATACGTAGCTCATGGCACGTCGGTGCGCAGGTGGGCGCTCTGGCGCGGGCGCTGGGGCCAGCGGCGCGCGGCGGGGCGCGGGCGGCGGCGCAGCGGCAGCTCGCGGGGCTCCGCGCTCGGCCGCGGCCCGCAGATCGAAAGTTCGACGCGAGATCGAGCGCGCATATGTAAATATCGGCACATTTACAAGCGAAAGGGTTCACCAGAGCGGCGCACTAACGCAGCGTTGCGCGGGAACCAGTCCGGTGAGATTCCTACGGCGTCCGATAGAAAAATGTCGAACGAGCTTCGGGTCCATCACTCGGTGCGGGTGTGTGGTGCGCGACGCGGTCGCCGCTTGACTGCCGCCCTCCTCTCACCGCCGCTATTCTGCTGTATTTATCGCTTAATTATTGGAGACGTCTGCGTAATAATTATACAAAGCAGCTCGCCGAGGCAGGCGCTGGCGCTGGCTGGCAAGCAGAGAGCGCGGCGCTAGCGCGTCTGCTGCGGCACGTTGCGTCACACCGCGCGCCGCTCCGCAGCCTTCGGATTTTATCTCAGCCACACGACAGCCAATCCGTAGCCCACCTGCTACTCATTATACCATTAACCTCCAACTTATAGCAATTAGCGATATCTTCCTGCCTTTTGCTTCCGCGGTAGCTTTGTCAATTCAATACTTAGGTAGGTAGGTACTTACCCAAGTAAGTAATTTTGTTATCGCGCGTAAGCACGCAAGCTACAAGCTCATTTGGACGACCAATATACCTAATGCCATATCCAAATACTAACTTACTCACTTTACCTGCTCGATTGCAAAAGCTGTTGAAATAATTATGAGCAGATAGTTAGATAAGTACTAGGTAGGTATAGGTAGGTACTTAGTTAAAGTATGTAGGTGCCTTAAAAAGGATTTCCCCTCAATTTGTGCCTCTGGTCGCACGATGTTCATCGTCTATTCCTCATGTCGAAATTGGGATAATGTTTTATTTTTTTTGTGTCACATCCAAGGGCGGATCCAGGGGGGGGGGGGGGGTTATGGGGGTCCTGGGATGGGTATAGGTCGACTACTGATAGCTTTTCTAACCTGACTGCTTACTAGACCTCGACTCAAGTACATGCAACCCCCCCCCCCCCCCCCCCCCCTGACTAAAAAGCTGGATCCGCCCTTGGTCACATCACCGTGTAGATGTAGGTAGGTACCTAAACTAACCTAACTCAAATAGGTAGGTCCATAAAATATTTGAGCTTTGGCGGGCTCGTGGAGAGGCTGACGTCACGTCCCGTAACAGTTTCTTTTATTAAATTAACTTCATATTGCCTAAGTAGGTAACCTATATAAGACTCGCGTACAATTTAGATACCTATAATTATCTACTCTCATACCTATACCTACTCTCTTTTATACATATTTAATGGGAGAGGAGCTAAATCCTCCAAGTATTTATCTTTTGTTGAGCGTTGGCGTTAGATATGGTGGTGTACCATATCCGTAGGTAGGTACTTACCTATCTATATAATTAGGTGTTATTTTTTCCAAAATCCGAATAATACAGCTTAACTTTCACGTGAATGGGGATCCATACTGCGATTTTTCCGCTAAGTGGCGCATCGTCGATGCGGCCATACTCAACTGTCAATGTATACATTTTGTTGTTTTTTGTTTCATTTTTGCAGAAAACATGTTAAAGACTCGGATTACCACGGAGAACCTACTGTTTTTACAGCAATCCTTTGCCTCGCTAATTAAAACTTTGTCCAACATAAAATGTGAACAACTAATTATACAACCTACAAATCTATTTCAGGCCGTCAACAGCTGCAGGCAACAAGGCACAGTAGTACTCAGTATTTTTCCTTGGACTAGAAACTAGATTATCGACAACGCCTTCATTAAGAGTAGATAGATTTTACGTGCCTGCGGGGCTAATGTGGTTATTTTAGCCCCGCTACGCGGAGCGAAAGGAACCACTTCCTCTCCGCAGCGGCACGTTAAATCGTAAGTAAACACCACGGGAGCAAGTAAAGAAGCCTCAGATCTCATGTTTTTCACCTTCGGCTTCGCCTCGGGAGACAATATAACTGCCTACTTGCATGAGATCCGAGACATTCTTTACTTTTGCTCCCTAAGTGGTCAATCTACTAGATATTTTAAGCAACAATTAACAAGAAAACTTGATTTTGCCACATCTGGACCGCCGCTGGTGCCATCTGCGAAAAGTTTTGCACATGGAACCTTGAAGCAAAAGCAAAGGAAAAGGAATCTCTAGGAGTTTTGGCGGAAACACGGAAAAATCATGTCGCTGCATTCTATTATTTTCTTAAAGTAGTGTTTTTTCGCGAATTATTAATAAAAAAATTGTGGTGTTTTATTTCTTGAGTGTTGAATTACATGCACGAGTGTGGGCAAGTGATATAATACAGTGAAACATGTCTTTTTGTTTTGTTTGCAAAACTCTGTAAAAGCTTGTAGTAAAGTTGCCACGACTTTACTGGGGCATGACTGGACTTGACTGTAACATACTAAGTTTGACTGTGACTAACTTGACTCGCTGGCAAATGCACAAAGTGCGACGCCATAATCCTCATAAGAGGAAAGAAAAAAACATTGACAGTATCTATCGCCGCGTTCCGAATTGAGTCAAAATCGATGTTGGCGCTGTGAGCGATAAATGTCGTTCCGTTTTGATTATTGGGCTTACAGCGCTATCAGCGCGATATCATTTCGGAATGGCTGAACATGGGAAACTAATAAACTAACCTCTTTCGAACTGGTATGCACTTAAATATAACTGGATTTGGTTATCAGCAGTCTCATCATTAATCACGAACAACATTATTTCTCTTCTATAACAGTTTTTTTTCTTCTTAAGTATTTACAAACAACTCGCATTTTACTTTCCATACTTATATTGTACGAGTTAAACGTCAGATTTGACAGCGCTCACAGTGATAACGCCGGGAAGCAATATCACTGTGAACGCAAGATGGCGCCAGTAATGACGTCATCCATGACGTCAAGACTGCTACCGTAGACGCGCTAACGCCAATTCGGAATGGGTTTTTATCACGCTCACAGCGCCAACAGCGATTTTGACTCAATTCGGAACGCGGCGTATGTCAATGTCACGTGTGGTGAAATGTGATCTGTCAATGTCAAAACAATTATCAAAACAACACCAAGGTCATGGCAAACTCAAAACTTAAAAAATGTTCAGCAATCATTTTGTAAATAAACTCATTATTACCATAGCAAACCCTCGAAATTAATGTCAGCATTAATATAATTAACCAAAATGTACTCCAGAATAAAAATTCGGTAAGACTTTAAGTCACTTTTCACGACAATTCGGATTCACTACAAAACTTGAGCACGGACCCCGCTCCTTCTCAAAAGTATTTCAATTTCAGCAAGTTGCAGGAAAGTGAAAATAAGACAAAACAATATTATTATGGCAGTTTTGTTTTAAGAAATCCGACTTATTACTTGCAGTTGTGGCTGTATTTCTGGAGTTCTCTGCAGATCCCTCAGCTCAGCAGAAGTTTCCACTGCTCTTCGGCCATTCTACTTCAGTGTGCACCCAGATCTTTTTGGCAAATATCCAGAGCAAAGAGTAAGTACCTATAAAAATAATACTAATAATTCAATCTCTAAATATAAAAGCGAAAATCACTTACTCACTGACTAAACACGAAATCTAGAAAAGTACTTGATCTCTGAATCTGAAATTTGGCAGGTAGGTAGTTTATAGGTAGCCCCCTACCTGACCCCCTAGCTGACGTCCCCACGTTAGCTAAGAACGGATTTTGCGACAGGGTAAAATAAAATGGGGGATGAAACTTTATATAGAAAGGTCTTTGTTTTTGAAGGTATAGTGATGAAAAAGGGTTAGTATTAGAATGGCTAGATCGCAAAATGACTTCATCTCACTTAGGCCACATCTGAAGATGTCCATTTCGCAAAATGACCACATCGCTGCTAGTCAAAATCACAAAAAAGTATAAGTATCAAAATTCTTAAGTCGTAAAATGACTACGCCGTAAAAAGTCTGGACAGTTACAAACGTTAAATATTATTTAAATATCTTTTATTTATTGCATTGCATGTACTATAATACTCTATTCTTTTTTTGTGCTCATCCACATCTTTTTTACTTAAAAAAGCCTTGACACAAAGATAAAAAAAAACTTTAATAAAAAAAAAATACTGCAAAATAAACATCTCGTCGTAAAATAAAATAATCCTGATAACAATTCTGATACTTGTATTTTTTGTGATGTTGACTAGCAGCGATGTGGTCATTTCTGAAATTGGACATTTACAGATGTGGAATAGATGAGATAAAGTCAAATTGCAACTCGGATAGTTTGAGATATGGCCTAAGTGAGATACAGTCATTTTGCAATCTAGCCATTCTAATACTAACCCATGAAAAATTGGTATTTTTTAGATTTATGCACTCTTTATAATATTATAAATACGAATGTTTATCTGTGTTTATCTTATCGGCGTGTGTGTATGTTTGTTACCTGTTCGTGCCAAAATGGCTGAACGGCTTTTAATGAAACTCAGAATGGAGATAGCTTATATCCCGGAATAACATACTTAGGCATATATTTTTTATCGTCTTCCCCGCTTTTCGTCACCACGCGGGTAGAACCGCGGGGCACAGCTAATATTACATACATACATGTCGAATTAATAACCTCCTTTTTTCTAAGTCAGATTAAAATGGGTATTTATCCCCGTGCAAAGCCAGGCGGGTCAGCTAGTTTTTTTATAACTTTAGTATATACTCTAAAATACTCTTAGTATACTAAGCTTATCATATTCAAGTACTTTATTTTTGAACTTACTCAAATATCTAGTATAAATGTGTATTTAGTGTATTAATCTTTTAGAGCTAATCAGTGAAATTCATTGGGTATGCTAAGGAGGTCTTGACCCTGCAGTGGGTAGAAAAGCTAACCAATGTTGGCAATCTACTTATAATTATGTGGTAATTAATAATCAGCTATATTACTTAGTATTTTAGGTACCTATTCACATTTTTTTTTGTTTCAGAAAGTAAATGAAAACTCTTTACAGCAATTAAGTGCACTTATTGAAGCTCAACAATCTAGTAGGAGATTAGTTGTACCAACTTTGCCTTTTTATTTAAGGCAAAAAGACATGCCTGATGGTAAGGAACCAGCTTTTTTATTTTTGAGATTAACATCAATCAATCAATTAATTTCACTATTAAGGATTTGTGTGGAATTATTGGAATCTACATTTTTTTTTTTAATGACAGGTTGTTTTTTTTCAGGACAATTTCGATTAGTTCAAATAAATTTAAATGGAGGGAACATTAGAGACACAGTGATTAAAGTTTTAAGTGCCTGTGATATGCCAACCAACTATGTAGATAAAATACCTCATACTAAACCAAAACAAGAGTTCAGGTAAGGTATCGTAACATAATAATAATAAACAATTTTTTTTTTTTTTTTTTTTTGTGTGACATCAGTACAAAATAATAATACAACCATTGATAAATTTACAGATTCTTGAGTGATGTCACAAAAAGGGCCTCAACTCAGCATAATGCTGGTCTTCCGTTGAAGCCCCATGTCACTTTTGTATAGTTATATTAGCCAAATTATACTTCATGCAAAGTAAACCATAATCAAATCCAAATCATATGAGAAGTATACTCGCTTCACTACTACTTGTTTTGTTTTAACTACGGCAATAGATATCATTTATGTCATCTGCTATTTCACAGCCATGAGAATGGCCAGCGCTGCAATAATGTTGGTTGTCTCTATTAGAAAGGATATTTATGTAAGTGTATAAGTTTACAGAGTCGAGTTCAATAGAGCTTATCAAGAGTACAGTGATGATTTCGAAAAAGCAAGGCGAATGAAAAGAGATGTTGAAGAGAAAAAAGCTGCTCAAAATGTTATGTAAGTACAACTCGAATGATAGACATATTCATACAAGCTCAAACGTTAGCTAGCAAACAGTATTGATGTAAACTATACAATCTCAAATATAATACAAGATTATATTCAAATCATACTAAAAGTTCAAATCGCACCTGACAAATTCCTCATCGGCCGGCGGCCGAGCCGCTGTAGCTATTGTAGTGTTATTTCTTTTCATAATCATTATGATTCATATCAATCTTTCGTAAAAAAATATGTAACCTTTTTTTTATTCTATCAAAACTTTTTGGTCTTAGTGTTCGGCAGCCTCGCAAGTCAAAAGTATTAAAAAAATTACATTAAAAAGGTTACATTTTTTTTTACAAAAGATGGATATGAATGATAATGATGATGAAAAGAAAGAACACTACATTAGTTTCTAGTATTCTATAATATTTTTTATCACACTTGCTCGTAAATTGTATCTTAATACTTTGGTTTTAGGCTCATTATCGTAAAACAAGGGTGATTTTTACTTTTCATTACAGCACTAGTCCTAATATAGTAGGTATAACCCGGTTAAGTAAAGTTTTTACGTGATGGCAATTTTTTTTAAATTTATTTTTTATGTACTTTCAGATTATATATATTACAATAACTAATCACTTAAGTAAATATTACAATATGTATATTACTACTTATATATTTTTGTATTATCATGGGATAATTAACCAACTAGGTAGCCGTGTGGAACAAGATTGACTCATGGCCTGGAGGAATGATATAGCCAGTACATAAATCAATGTAGCTCCCCTGATTGCAAGTTAAGATGTATGTTTCAGAAGCATTCTTAAAATAGCCGGCTAATAGTTTTTTAAATAATACCAGCAAAGAGTTTTTATGCGCTTAAAGAAATGTAACACGCGCGCGCTACGCTGGCTTGCGCGCCATTATCCGCAAATATTTGTTGACGTTAACGCTGTGTGATTATATCAAAAATAGTTTGCTTTTCCCATATATTTTTTTTGTTTATTTTATACGGGAATACTTACGTTTAATTAAATCGGATACTCCGACTATAGTTTCAATCACATCCGGTGACCTTTATCAAAGAGTGAAAACAGAGCCCGACGCGCATGCGGCCGCGTCCTACTTCGCATTGCGAACCGATGCGCGTCGCGCGCTTGTTGACAGCGGTTGCTCTGCGGGCGAGGGGGTGGAAGGGGGTAGAGTGTAGTGCTATGCGCTGGCGCTCTCTGGAGCTCTTCATCATCGCACTCGTCTCGTGCGGTGTCGGGAATATTCCAGCACGCGGAGCTCACACCGTCGCCTTCAGATGCGCGTCTACTCTCGTAGGCCCCATGAAGACAGATTCTCCAAGTCAGTGGCAGATTCCATCCCCTGTCTCTATTAATGTTTGGATGCTTCTCTTTGGCCTCCCTAACTTTCTGAGGCACATAAAACTTCTCGCGTGCTGGCACTTTTGCCTAAAAATTGATGAATATTGTCATACGGAACGCGTGTGCTAATGGTAATTACACTCTCGGCTCCCTTATCTCATAATACCGCCTCGAGTGTAATGACCAACATAGCACACTTGTATCATAATGTACTATTAAAGAAAACATTTTTTTTTCAGTGAGTGGATATATGAGAACAGTAATGATGCAAAAAATAAATATCAAACTACTTCACCAACAAGACATCAAGTTCAGAGTTTAATTGATCGTCTATGCGAAACGTATGGTATAAAAGAAGTTGGTACAAGTTATCTATTATTTATTATTTTCTATACTTCAGCTTCCTGGGACTTACATTTCTTTTTTGTGCCCGTTGTGCCAAAAAAAGGAAGGAGTTGAAGTCCCAGGAAGTGGCCTATGGCGACAGGCAAGCTGGGAAAAGAGAGAAAGATGAATAGCCGATGTCAATCAACTTGAAATATACTGGATATTTAACTAGTTGAGTAGATAATATTGCACATTCGACATTTAGTCATAATAATTTGACATGCCACAGCGCATAGGGCTATAATAATAATTAAATACTTCAGCAGGCTAAATAAGTGTTTATATTTAGATTTTAAAAGATTAAAAAACATCTTTCGCTAAGTGAAGAAAGTTTTTGAAAGTATAATGCTAAAATGAGTACATAATATTTTTAACCGACTTAATAAAGGAGGTTATATTATTATTATTGGAACTGCGATAATATATTAGGCATTCCAAACAATAAAATTTTGTCCACGCATTCCTCCGAAACTATTAATCGGATTGTGACCATTCTTTTTATTAGCTTATATTTACTTCAACTTAGAAAACAGTGGAAGTTTCATCAAAATCTGATCGTATCAGATTCTTGTGTTATGTACCTACTGGTAATTTAAGAATGTGTAATATGTACGCTGTTGACGTATCTCAATAAATAAATAAATAAATAAGTGTAACGGCTTGGCTTATGAAATTTTTTATTTTGTTTTTAAGAATACAATGTAGTCTCATAATGTTTAAAGTCGGTAAAATAATTTTTTTACATGTTTCTCTAGTTGTTAGACATGTTAAGAATTTTTGTTTCATTATACGGGAATACTCACGTTTAATTAAATCGGATACTCCGACTATAGTTTCGATCACATCCGGTGACCTTTTTCAAAGAGTGAAAACAGAGCCCGACGCGCGTGCAGCTAAATAAATAAAACAAAAATGTGTCAAAACCACGTCAGTTTTCATGTTAAGAATTGTTGTTTGACTAGACAGTAACGTTATCACATAAACTCCAGAAAAATGCGTAGTACTCATTCCATAGAAAAACGAATGAATAAATAAAGTAGTTTATGTTTCCAACTATAGGAATCTCAGTCCCAGATTTCGTCTCTACATTTTTCTATCGGGGTTTCATTTGTTTTCGTTGATTGATTCTATTATGCTCAAATTTATCTATGAGTCAATAAAATTAATAAGGTATGTTGCTTTTTTGCAGGTCAAATATGATAATGGTTGGAATATAAGCCATATCAGAGGAGCTCTACAAAGTTTAGCAGCGCTAGCATCCCAACACCCTCAAATTATGTCTAATCTAGAAGGTAATGTACATAATTGCTCAAATTTACAAGGAGTATCATTCCCATGATTATTTAGCATTGCTACTCCCTTCTTCGATTAAATTGATTGAAGCTTGTTTTATAGTTTTTGTGTGCACTGGTGGTTTTTTGATAAAAGTAAAGAGTAACAACCTTACTATAAAAAGCCGCTCAAACCTTAGTCACTGTTTAAGATGCTCTGACAATTTCTCGCTGACGTGAAATGTCACGTCCTGCTTAAACTTCTCTGTCTTGTTCTCAAGACAGAGAAGTTTAAGCAGTGAATAAGAACGCCGTTTTATAGTAAGGCCGTAAAAGTCTAATTCATTAAAAACTCGGCTACGGAGACTAAAGACTGACATTATGTATGATGTATGTTTATATGGGCTGTTGACTGCTGGGAAATGCTGTTTACCGTGTCTGTTGCTAAAGTCTACGGCTAGAATAACTCACAATTGTATTTTAATAGTTTTTTTTTCTAATTATTGCAACAAACTATGATCTCAATAACAACTAATTTTAAATATTTTAGGTAGAAACATAGCACTAGGACAATTCACCGGAGTTAGCTTAGATGGCGACGTGTTTTTAAATATCATTGATGTTAGAAATGAATGGATGTCGGTAAGTTAGCTTATTTTAACTAATCCCAAATTATATACATTTGTAAAGGTACCAATAAAGTTTACTTTTTCAGCTAATAAAAAAAGTTAATCAACAAGATGGTGCCTTACTCATGATTCCCAATTATGAAAAAGCATTGTCTAGTATTCTCAAGAATATTCACGTCTGTAGAAGGTAAGGCAGAAATATTAGTTCATTTACGTACATTTCTCTTCGCCCATGATTTCTGCTACGTTTTAAAAAGTTACCGTATTATTTCAGAAAGTTTATGCCAAAGGTATCAGCTATACAATATTGTCAGCATTTAAGGCAACTGATAACTTCAATAGGAGATTTTTATGGAAAAGGCAGCAAGTTTCCGCCATCTGTACCTGAATCTCTAAAAAAATATCAAATTGTTGTTGAACCGTGAGTATGAAATAAACTATAAAAATACAAGATTTTATAGTCTAAAGTATCTCATTTATTGTATTATTACAAATATGTCTCACGTCTTATGAATTAAATTATATTAACAATTACATAATAATAATGATTATTACATGTCTACACCTATACTACCTATCCGTTACCACTCGCCCAAACGTACCCATCAGGCTGGCAGCGTTCCCGCGTTGTATGGCCAACGAAATATGTTGGGTCAAATATTGACCCGAGCGTGGGTCACGCCCACTGCTCCGCAAGCGGCGACCCAGGTCGGCCACGAACTTTTTTGCCTCAGAGCACCACGGGCCCGCTGTCTCTACGGCAAAAGGGACGAAGTTATAACCGATTTTATAACATTTTTAGCAAAAAGGACGCAATTTTTTTTATTGCCTATTTTATTATTTATCTATTGTGAAGTAGCGGAGCGTTGTGCGTCTCGTGCTTTTGTAATTTAACCGATTGCGATATTTCATTGGACCTGGGTATGTCCTAAAACTACATCCAGAACCGGAGGATCGGCAGCAGCGTCCTCATTGTTAAAGGTGGAGAGCATTCTGCGATCTCCAAGCCGCCTGGCAAGCGTGGGGATTATGGCAAATCCTCCCTTTTAAGGGGGTGGCCTTCGTCTAGCAGTGGACGTCTTCCGGCTGTCGATGTGATATTTCATAACGATTTTCAGTTATTTATATCTTTCAACATGTTGAGTGAAATGCGCAAGCGAGATAGAAACGAACGCAGTTGTTTTCAAACTCTACTCCCTGTGGTACGCGACAATGTAGTAAAAGATAAAGCACGCAGACTTAGACCTTGAAAAGATCTAGATTTAATCTCCCAAAAACAAGCCGGCATCGTTCCATACTTGTTATGGAACGATGCCGGCTCTACGAATAAGAAACTAGGAACAAAACTTATATTTTACATACACATAAAAAACGAGACGTTTTTATATTACCTACCTCCGAAGAACTCCGTCGTTAATAAATCAATATGGAAAGTTTTTTTTTATTATTATACTTTCAGATTAGTCTCATAGAATTTTCATAAAAATCGTTTCGGTAGTTTGGTTTTTAAATCAAGATAACGGAAAAAAATAGGTCATCCGAGTAAACGAAATTGCATATTTTGCTTATTGATCTTGTTTCATAATTATTTTGTCATTACAGAGAAGCGGGTCCTCTAATGGTGTCTCCGACGGGTCAGTTCATCACTCCATCGTCTTGCCCTGCAGACGAGCTGATAAATTTCATCAGCACCCACCTCGACCAGGCAACTGAGCTTATGACAGAATATAACATGTAAGTTGCATTTAATACATTCCAATACATATGGCTAAGGCGTAAGTCAGGGGATAGTCTAGTCAGGGATTTGTTAGGGAACGAGTCTTGTTATGGTAGCAAGTATGGGTGACGAGCGCAGTGCAGTGCGGCGCAGGATTGTGTTCGCAAGTTCATAATTCTGGCACTGCTACTGTTAGTGGCAGGCGTGACGCTTAACACCAGGCGAAAGTCATGCTCGTCTCGTCACTTGAAAGTATTAAAAAAAAAACAACCGTAGGTACAAGATGGTCGCTTACCACCAGGCGAAGGTCTTGCTCGTCTCGTCACTTAACAGTATAAAAAAAAAGTTATGAGACGTAGGTACAAGATGCTCTCGTAATGGTAGGAGATAACGCCTGCCCATGCGGCCACTGAAGAGAGAAGTGAGTAGAACGGAAATGTGACGGGCCGCGCTAGCCGGCATTAAATGCAAATGCGCTTAATGACAATAGGGTAGATGACTGATGTTTAAATCGTTGAAACCAATAGCTTTGATGAAGAATTTAATTAAATATAGTATGTTTATTGAAAAAATAATTTTAATCGGTTAATAATGTTCTGATATATGAGCGTTTAAAGTTTTTGTTAGAGACAACTCTGTCCCTTTCCCACAAAACAAAAAATGACGTCACGCCTTACTTGTCAGAATATAATTTATATGTCGTACAGAGGTGATGTCACGATTTGCTGTTTCGCCTCTCTGTCTAGCATTATATTAAAATGCTTATTTTTCATTTTCTTTTCATTAATCAGCTATATTTATGGACAACATTTTAATAGGACAATAAAAAAACCCAGTCATCTAGCCTATTCTACCAATATACATATTTTAAACTGAGAATACTCAAAAAGACAATTTAAATACACGCGTAGGAAACCAAACCACATTGCATCGTAATTTGATCAATTCTAATCTGTTGCATAATGGCTTTTCTAGCGTTTTACTTCAAATACGCGACCAATGATTGGCATTTTTCGTCGTAGTTTCTATACGAATAAGTGTGAAACTGGCGACAGCGGTTTTCCATACAATTGCTGTACAACATTGTTTTGACAGCCTTTCTACCTAAGTAGGGCTTTCGCTTTTCTGTGGTTGCGGCGGAGTAACAAAACTAATTTCAGACCATAACTTTGTAGTTACCCATGTGGGTGCTTAATATTTTGAGTTAATAGGGGATCTCAAAGTAAATCGGAAAGTCTTTGGACTCTTACTTTTTAAAACGAAACCGAATCGCCTTGCACTAATGTTTCATTCTTTCAGAAATAAACATGTTGAAAAAGCGTTGCATGAAGAAGTCGTGAAAAGGTTTGGCCTCTTGGAGTTGCATAAAGACGACAGCATCACCCCAGCGCTCATGATTTTATGCTGCCAAAGATTGCTAACAAAAACAGATCAAATAAACGTGGTAAGCTGTTCGTAGACTTAATTTTATTACGATGTATGCGACCAGTTAAACGCGGTCTAGTCCAGGCAGGGCCGTAGCCAGGGGGGAGAGCCATTGAGGGGCAATGCCCTACCTTATAAGATGCCAACAGCTAATAATAAGCAAAGCATAGCTGTGAAGCGCCCTACCGGTAACAACAGCTGCCCTACCTTAAATTCAGGTCTAGCTTTGGCCCTGAGTCCAGCACCCCTATTCAGAATGGCGTCGGAAACTTCAGATTCGAATTTCGCATCCTCCGTATTTGTCACCCTGAACGTAGATGAGTGGGATACGGATAGTGTGGAACCGAACGAAAACCTTTCCGATAGAGTTGTGAATAGGGGTCCTGGTCCATACACATTACACATGCGAATATCCACCCTCAGCCCCTACAATTTAGTTAGCAGTCTGATTCACACATTCGTTACAGTTGCGCTTAGAACTGCGCAGGCGCATTTATCGGAACGCGTTTGTAGTAATCTGTACTAAGTCGATGCGAAAGAATGCATGTGTTTGTCTCAACTATGTAATATCTGAACGAGTTTCATGAAAGCTCAATAGGTAGCGTATAGGTACTCTGGACACGTCTACTTTCCGTCCCGAGTTACGAGCAGGTACAAGTAACTATAATAATATTGTTATAATTAGAAATGCATTTTTTTAAAATTATTATTTATGTGCTTGAGTTTGACTGCCATCTCGACTGATGCTAAACGAAGATGCAGCCTACGATGGAGCACGCTTGCCTAGAAGAAACCGATTGACTCGGCATGTATTTATTCATTATATCAGTTAGCATCCTTTTATGGGCATAATGTGGTAAATTTTTAAAGCTTTAGTTGACAGTTCTAAGCTAACTAAAGTATTGCTATCCTTAGCTAACATGCCTAGTACAAAAGTGACAGCAATATTTTAATTACTTTAGAATTTTCAACTAAATATCTATGTTGGCCCCATAGTAAAAGTTGTTTGTTTTGATGTACAGAATATACCATTAAAAAGGTGCTTAGTGTAGTGTAGGTGATTAGAAGTAACCCTGTATATACAAAAGTAGGTATAGTTCGCATCATGTAAAAATAACGCTGGCGGTTAAGTTGCCCAGTAGGCGATTTATCGGTCTATTTGGTGGTATGAGGTGGTACCTAGCAATAACCAATATACGAAGCTGCGAGCAAAAGGCTAATTAATAATTATTTAAAACAATAGGCCTAGAACTTTTGTGCGCAAGTGTACACATGCGCAAACACACCCCCTCTACTTTCTTCCAGCGTTCTTTTTATATGACGTGACCTATACTTAACTATTTGTTTAACTTTTCACACATTAACGGGTAATCCGATCTTATAAACCGCACAGCTTGTATGGTACAAAACTACGAAACAACAAACCTACATGAGTGTCATATTAGAAACGAGCGTTTTAGATGTATAGTTTTAGGCAAAATGTTAAATTTAATTGTTATTATTACAGAAACTGCATGGGAATATACTGTATATAACGCATTACTATTCGGTGCTGTCGGAAGGAGCGCTATGCATACCATGGAACTTCAAGTAGAACAAACAAATCCTAAATAAAAAAAACCCACGTAACTCCACTATAAATATGTAAATAAAATACGACGATAGGATATAAACATATCAAGAGCATAATTATATTTACGTATCTGCGGGGCGAAAGAAACCACTTTCTCCCCGCAACGGCACGTAAAATCGTATACACACCACGGGAGCGAGTAAAGAAGCCTCAGATCTCGTTTGTCACCCTCGGCTTTGCATCGGGAGACACTATATATGAGATCTGAGACATTCTTTACTTTTGTTCCCTAGGTGAGTATTGTACTATTTCAAATCAGAAAAGTTTAAGTTTCACTAATACCTACTTCACTTAAGATAAATACAGTAATAAAAATCGGATAAGCATTGTGATCAAAAATTACATTTTAATAAACAACAGTCTTTAAAGGATTCAAATTATTTACAAATATAATAATAAGTTATTTACAATATTGTAACAGCTAAGAAGATGATCGCAGGCGGATTTTGCTAAAAAATTAATAAATAAACATTGACAATAATTGTTATTTATAAATTGCAAAATGTTTCTAAATCACAGAAATAGATGGCCCACGAGTGAACAAGTTATGCTATAAAATAGCGATATAATGTTAAACTGAGCTGATTTGAATAAAGTAATGCCTTGCATTATAGACAATTTTTTTATTTGAGGATAAGTAAGGCTTCGTTCCCACAGACAGTCATATAAAATGTTTGATAAAGGACAATTTTCTACAGAGGTAAAAAGACACGTATATTCTGGCGAATGCGCGACGGAAGTTGCTTAAAAAGGTGAGGGTTCTGGTGTGAGGGACAATTCGATTGCAGTGCGCGCACTTCAACTGTGCGGGCGACTCAACTTTCTTTACATTTCCTTCGCTGTTTATCGAGGTACTAAATAATTAAACATAGGTATTAAATAGTAGCAAAACACTAGTATAATTTACAAATCAAAGATTCACATCAAATATCTAATTTGGCCCAGCGGTTTTAACGCTTACTTTCATTTTGTTTCGATTTAACTTCAGAGTCAGTGGTTCAAGCAAAGACTATAAACCCTGTTGACTGATCGTCTGACTTCCCCTCATATGAAAATTTGTAGTTTAAAAACCACTGCGAGTACGTCAGAATTTCTTATCTAAGTTTGCGTCATCCCAGTGATTGGCCAATCGCAAGCATAGAATGCTACCCCGCCCCCTGCCCGCAACGGTAACTCGTGTTTGTAGGAGAAATTATATTCACGAGCTATCAACAGGCTATATGATCTGTGGGTTCAAGCCTTACTGTAAGAAAGAGGGCGAAGCCGTACGGCGCTGCTAATATTCTTTGAGTGAAATATCGCTTTTACAACTGACTATGTAACGATATAGTTCATTCATCTACGATTATAAATACTACTCAATAGCTTTTCAATACTACTAAGTTACATTCCAAATGATTTTGCTTTATAAAATCCACTAGTGTTCTCTATATTCTGTCCATTACGTTAATCGCTTTTTGACAGTTAGCTGCTCATGGAAAGTTGACGACGAAACTTTGTAAAGCATCTAGCAAATTATATCCCATACAAATAAAATCGTTTGATCTAGCATAACTTCTTTATAAGGTTATGTCAACTGTCGACGTAACATTGTAAGCAATTAATGCTAGACTAGACAGTCTTTTTGATAGTTCATGCAAAGTTGACGACATAACATTGTCAAGCATCTATCAAATTATATTTCTATGGGATTTAATTTGATAGATGCTTGACAATGTTATGTCGTCAACTCTGCATGAACTGTCAAAAAGCGATTTACATAATGGACAGAGTATGATAATTATTTCGGTTCAATCTCAGTAGATATAGGAGCCAGATCTACGGCGGATCTAGTGAGATTTTGTTTTCTCATTGTATCTGTTTTCAAAGATGTGATAAAAAAAGTATCTGATGATGCCGTACTACATCTTGACGTGGGTCGTCTAGCTGCGATGCAATGCGTTTCCTCAGAGGCGGACATGGGTGGAAACGTGCAGATATGGACTAATAGCTTTGATTAGATTCAAATGTAATTTTACGATTGGTCGATTCGTACATGTCTCCGCTTCGGTGGAAACACAGCCATAGTCTTGAGTGCAGAATGTTAGAAATCTAGATGTAATATGATGCCGATGCTAAAAGTAGCCATGGCTAGCCTCTTTTACAAAGGCTCTACAGATAGCACAATCTGACGCTGGATTTGACATGCTAAAGGGATAACTACACTTTATAAGGACTACTTGCTATTAGTACCCACTAACTAATGTAGAGTATCTAATCAAAAATAATAAGTCTGTCATCCCTATCGCATAGTATCATGTGTTAAGAGGCTTTTAGTCTTATGAAAACTAATTTGCAAACCTTAACACAAAATCTCAATGGGAAGTTTTCTGACAGCTGTGAAAACGCAGTTCTACAGCCAAAGGATAGATGGCGCTTGACGAGACATGACTATCTTTTTTTTTCGCATTTATTTAATGAAAAAGCTAACAAACTACTATTACTAATCCGTATTTACTATTTTGTGTTGTGGAAGAACAAAAGCATATGAATACCATGGGTAAGTATTTTGTTAGACCAAACAATAACCACAAAAAAAACATGACAATACAGCAGGGGTATTCACAAGTCAATCAGAAAGGTTTCCGTTCGGATCCACATTATCCGTCCCAGTCCTCTACATTCCGGATGACAATGACGGAGAATGTGGATCCGAACGAAAACCTTTCTGATTGACTTGTGAATATACCCCCTGATGTAAATTAAATAAGTTTAAATAAATTAATAAAATTATTTTTTGAATTTTTTGTACTTTTGACCTTGGTTCATTCATTCAAAATCTTCAGAACCACAGACAAGGTACTGATTTTATTCAGAATCAAGTCTCGTCAACACCAACTAACGGATTTTTATGTTTTTTTTCTAATTAGCTCTCAGAAAACCGCCCATTATCTATTCTACTAAAACTACATGCCATAATGAAATTTAAAATTAGACCTTAGAACATAATCTACTTAGTTTCACCTTGACTGTCACTATGCAGTTGTTAGCGATAGTTATGGCATGAACTTGGCAATGTGCAGTTCGACCAGAATGAAATTATTATCATAGTAAAAATGTGATTATTTTCATAATAAAGTTGATAATAAAATTATCACCTACAACTAATGCTTTTTATTTTGCTGAACAATGACCAGTTTGTTCTTTTCTTTTGTAACCTTTGCAACCGGGATGTTAGTAGCTGGCATTAGCTGTCTCAGGTTTTGACTAGGTATTATGGGTGCCTGCAACAGAAAAATATATAATTAAGTCGTCGACAGCCATAAGGCGTCCCCTGCTGGACGAAGGCCTCCCAATAGAGGGGTGTTGCCATAATTCCCACGCTTGGCAGGCGGTTTGGGGATCGCAGAATGATCGCGACCGTGAACCAAGAGGACGCTGCTGCCCGTCCTTCGGTGGGTCTGGTTGCAGTTTTAGGACATACCCAAGTCCATACAAGTAGTATATGTTTAATAGGCTAGATGACTGATGTTTAAATCGTTGAAACCAATAACTTTAATGAAGAATTTAAGTGAATATAGTATGGTAATTGAAAACATTATTTAAATCGGTTAATAATGTTCTGATATATGAGCGTTTAAAGTTTTTGTTAGAGACATCTCTGTCCCTTTCCCACAAAACAAAAAATGTCGTCACGCCTTACTTGTCAGAATATAATTTATATGGCGTCCTGATAAGTAACGTCACGATTTGCTGTTTCGCCTCTCTGTCTAGCATGATATTAAAATGCTTATAAGTTGCTTATTTTTGATCAGATTTTTATTTTCTTTTCATTAATCAGCTATATTTATGGGCCACATTTGAATAGGACAATAAAAAAATACCAGTCATCTAGCCTATTATATATATATATATATATATTTTATTATATTATTAAGAGGGAAGAAGCTCATGTCCCACAGTAAGCTGAATAAGCTCCTAATGACGATGACATAATGAAATTTCTAGAGGAAGTTGATCAGCTGAACACTAGAAAGTGCTCTATCACCGTCATAATTATTTAGATAATATTATAGTTTTCAACTCTTTCCTTTCCTTGAAATATTGTTAGGAGTTGTGGTCACCTTGCAGAGTGGAGTTATACAATAGGGAATATGCATGTGTTTTTTTTATAGATTCACAACTAATCTGACTGGCAACAAAACAAATCATTGAAAGTAAATATTTTATATTTACGGACTTATAAACATTTTAGTTTCATGTTAGACAGAGAGGGCACTATACTAGGTTTATGACGTCAAAGTTAACGATTCCAAACAATTTCTATACTATGCACGAGTTTTTCTAGAAAGGGACAGATGACTCCCTCCCAAATACTTTGAACGCTTATATTTCAGAACTTTACCAGCCGAATTCAATTATTTTTTCGCCGTAAGCATCAGATTCAGTTAAACTCTCCGTTTATCTTATTATTTTTAATAATTGAAACACATGCATATGCCCTATTACATCAGAAAATACATCGAACTTCAATGTTGATTTTGTACATGTTCCTTTTCGTTTTATACTAGACGAGTTTATATGTTATAGTATAATTTTATTATCCTGGAAAATTGAGACTTACCGGTGGATACCGAGCAAGCTGCTTCATGCGATCCACTAATCGCATAGCATCATCTGATGTTTCCGAATCAGTCGTCATGCCAAAGGACAAAGCTCTTTCGGCATTCCCGCCGTCAATGTACCTTTGGATCGATTGGAAATGTCTGAAAAAATAATACAACCGACCTCAATTTCGAACACTTGGATGACATCTTCATATATTCCAGTAATATTGATTTAAAAACCAAACTACTGAACCGATTTCGATAAAATTTATATGGGACCACCTCTGACGTATCACCTTCAAAACATTTTTTTTATTTTATTAGCATCTGTCCACAATTGACGGAAAAATTAGTGACCATACATAAAAATAAAAAACATACATACAGTCGAACATAGAACCAACTTTTTTTGAAGTCGGTTAAAATGGCATATGAACTATGTATACTGTTTGACTACAGGATCAAATCAATACCATAACATTCATAACTTAATATCCATAGAAGAGGTCAGCACACATATTCACAACTCAATCGGAAAGGTTTCCGTTCGGATCCACACTATCCCTCCCACTTATCTACGTTAAAGATGACAAAGACAGAGGATGCGAAATTCGACGCCATTCTTAATAAGGGTGCAGGTGAATGGAAGGACGAATAGTGAGGCAGTGGGTCCGGTTTTTATATAATTTTAAAGTAGCTTTTCCACAAAGAGAATTAATTGGCGTATAGGGAACCTGGGTGTAACTAGTACATAACCGAGCATAAGCAACTCCATACCTCTAGTAAAATGTTAAGGCTGACAGACTTAGAAGATAGAAAACTGCCGACGTGGTACCTGGAAGGATGTACACTGGCGCGCAGTTTTTGCGCTTGTCTCCAGGCCGCCGCGGCACGTGCTCTCCATATGGCGGCCTCCTCTGACGCCGCTGCGGCCCCCGATTCTAAAGCTGCGCACGCCCCGCGTAAATCTACAACCTGAAATAAATTGGATACAATCATAGATTACTATTATTTGGTTCACTAGTAGCACCCGCCTAAAGCTGCGCATCCACTGCGTCGGAATCGGCACGTATGGGACGTCGGACATTTATAAAATGCAGATAGGGTGCGTCCATTCGTTCATTCGTATTTTGCAACGGCACTATCGACATGGCGCGTTCGCTGTAATGACGTCATCGGCAGAAATACCGGTAAAAAACAAACAAACAAATCCTTCGGGAGATCCGAATGGCGCGTTTGCTGCGGATTACGTCATCGGCAGAAATACCCGGTATCTGGCACGGATTTGCCGATTCAGTGCCAGCTGCCAGCAGTCCTATAGACAATACAAAGCAACAAATCCGTCCGCTCCGATGCCGACGTAGTAGACGCGCACCTTAAATTAGGAACCAGTGAATTATCTTCGACTTGGCAGTGATATACATCATATAAATATAACTCATACCCCCAGAGCTAAAATGTATTTATATGTCTGTGCTCATTCATACCTTTTGAAAATATCTATAAAGTAGTGTCTTTATCTCATCATGTGACAGTTTGTCCAGCCTAGCCATCAGCATCTGTTCGCCCCTACTCCTCGAGTCCTTGTTATCTTGGGAGTCCGAGAGAGAGGCAGACGGAGACTTGCCACAGATCAAGTTGTTTTTGTACTCTATTGCTGTATCTATAGCTTCAATAGCCTCTTCACATTCTAGTAGCTTTCGCTCCTGAAAATATAGTAACAAATGGAGTAGGTACAAAAAAGCATTGATATTTGCATAAATTATTGCAGTATACTTAGGCTATAAAATAAATAAGTAATATCTAGTATGGTCAACCATACTAGGAACAAAACACGAAAAATATTCTTAGTGCAAATGATTACGAGGATGAGTACAGCCAAATTGGCTTCATTCGGGTTAATGTTTTGCCAAATCTACAAATTCGACAGCACTGAATTTTTTTAAATGTTAATCTAGATCATATTAATATTTTTTATTAATAATTTTCTCGATCGAATAAAATTGTAAAATAACCTCTAAAAATTAATTTCTAAGTAAATTTTTCTTTGTATTTTTAATACTAATACTTTAATCTATCTTACTATTGAACTCGTTTTTTTTCATACGCAATAACTTTATTGCAATTAATTATTTTCCAACAAAACTACGAAACATGGACCAAGCGCACCGGCTTCTCTTTTTTACCTATGTAATTTGACAGAGACCACAGACGCGCGGAGGATCAGCTATTGCCAGCGTCTTAAATATGAAATGTACTGTAACTCACTGTCACTAGGCTAAGTTAGGACTAACAACAACAAAATACTTTAGGTATAATTATATGTTTTTTTTTTAAATTATTGTAGGCTTGGGTTTGACCACATCCTGCCTGATAATAAGCAACGATGCGGTCTAGGTTGGAGCACGCTTACCTAGAAGGAACCTGTTTATTCTGGATTTGAAGACACCCATGATGTCAGTGAAGGATTTGTTAAATTATAGGTAAAAAAGTAAGTGTACAAACCTCGGAATCTGAAAGAGATTTGTACATTTTCCTCTTTTGACCCAAGCTACACCTCTGTTCATGTAAGCATTCTCTTGTTTTCCTTAAATTCTTTATTTCTTTCCTCAGCATAAGTTCTTGCTCCTTTGGCAGCTCCAAATTTTCCAAATCGTTTGTCTTCTCTTTTAGGATAGTGTCCAACTGAGTTATTCGATTTGTGAAGTGCTTTAGTGAATTGACTTTTCGATCCTTGACATCTACTGATGTATCAGATAGTTCATCTAACTTTAACTTATCTTTAACTAGTTCAACATCCAGAGTGTTCTTGCGCTTTTCATCTTTTTTAATCTGCCGTTTTATTTGTTCAATTTGTTTCTTATATGTTTTAAGATTGGTTTCATGTCTCTTTATTTCTTTGACAGTATCTTGGTCCATCATGCCTCCATATTCTATCTTGTCCGAGTAGTGCTTACTTTGAGTGGTATAACACACAGCTCTTGAGAGATCATCGATTAGCCTTTCCTTAGCTATACAAAGGTTTATAAGCTCTTTCAATTGTGTTTGACTGCTGCTGATTTCTTTGGACAACTTTCTCGCCAGAATTTGTTTCTGTGTATATTTTTCCTTAGTTACTTTATACTTTTTACATATTTCTTCAGTCTTTGGAGAATCAATCATTTTAAGCAATTCTCTTTCAATGAGCTTCGGTTCCGGATCTACATCTTTTTTACGAGATTCAATGAGTATTTTTTGAGTTTCAGGTGAGATTGCTTTTGATGCTACTTTTCGGAGCAATTCTAACTCTGCTCCCGACAAACTTTCACCAGGTTGTATAGTTCTTCGTCGCCCAGAATTAGACTGAGAAGTCATTACTGGTAAGGATTGTGAACCACTTGTTTCAGATATGGTGATATCATCAGAATCATTGTGATTCAAATATTCTTCACACCTGTCCGCAAATAACTGGTCATTTTTCTCTCTGAAATATTCCATGAATTTTTCTAATTTGTCCTGGAAAACTGTATCAGAGTGTGCATCTTCTTCTGAATCAGAATCAACATCAGAGTCACTGAGCTCACTAGGTTCTGTGTCCTCGGCTATTCTGGGCAAACCCTGTTTTGTGTTGACATCTTTATTGTCCCCGTTTTCTACATTTAAACATTCATCACATTCAGCTTTTAAAAATAACCACTCACTTACTTGGTTTACATCTGCCTCGGACAGAGATTTAGATTGGAGTATTTTATTAAACAAGCCCTCAGCATTAGAGATCAATTTTACCCATTGAGTGGAAGCAAATTGTAGATTAAAATTGTTATCGCCAGATGGCATAATTGCTTTCTCAGGGTAAACTGGAGTATTATTGTCAGCAAAAAGGTTAACAGTTACAAAATTCTTAATTCCTCTACAGCACAAACACAAGTTGAGTATCTTTAGAGTATCTTGATAATCTTCAGGCTCAGTGCTAGCACATCCAATGACCCAAGTGAACGCTCTGCCTCCAAATGAATCTCTGAGCATTGCAGTAAGTATGCATTGATCATAGTTTATTTGCTTGGGTGGGTTGCCTGCCAGTAACTCCTTAATAATGTTCTCCAGGGCATACAGACCTGGTTCAGGGTACGCTGCCAGGTCACAAAAACTGGCAGTAGACATCCTGTGATTGAGTACTCCATTAGTGCCCACCCATTTTAGTTCAACACTGACAGTAAATACTGTGTGGTTGTTCCCCTGGCACCTCTGTCTCCAACCAAGCTGAAGATATTGGAAAGCTTCTTCAACATTACAACACCTTACTAATCCTGCTCCGAGAACATCAAATATATTATTATTGACAACTTGCATCCAAGTTATGTGCAGTATGAATTCCCTTTCGGGCATCTGATTTAGTTTATGAAATATTTCAGTCAAGAAACGGGGAACTATGCCTTGATCACACTCACTGTGTATGCATTCAAAACCTGAAAACGATTTCAATGGTAAGCATAAGATAGATTAAAAGAAATAATATACATTATTATTATTTTTATCACATACTTAATTGGTGATAAAAAGTGATCAGATGACTGTACCTGGCCCAAATAGAGTGTATGTTTTCCCAGTCTTAGCCTGTCCAAACACGACAACAGAAGTATCGCATCCATCGAGGAAGCAGTTGATTTGTGGTATCATGAAAGAGTTAAATAAGTTGGATTGTGTGCAGTCCACTGGTAAAGCCCTGTTAACATGAAATGTTTGTCCACTCTCCGTGATAACAATTTGCGTGACAGGATTGCTGAATATACATTGCGTTGAATCTGCTAGACTTGGGGGCTTCAGCCTGATCGCTATTTGAACTGGAATATCCATTATTGTAGGTATGTAAACTCTCCGCAACGCTGTATTGTGTGATAATGCTATCTAACGTCTCTCATTTTTCTTTAATTATTGTAAAGCTGGGACGAATAATATTAGATTAATTAAACTGAACACAGTGATTAACTAATCTGTTTAAAATATAATCTAGCTAAAACAAATAAAATACTCAAACCCTTTAGTATATTTCTCGGGAGGCAATAATGTACGACACAGATAATGTACGGCATAATAATGCACAGCATGATAATTTGTGTACATATACATTGAATATCGTGCTGTGCAATATCGTGCCGTGCAATATAATGCCGTACATTATCGGCTCGGCTTAATAATGCACACGCCGATTTTGTACAGACTGATATTTGCGGCCTTACCTAAAATAATCTCGATTCTCTTAGTCACTGCTTAAACTTCTCTGTCCTTTTCTAGCACGTGCAACTTCACGTCAGAGAGAAGATGGTAGAGCATCTTAAGCAGTGACTAACGGTTGAAAAGTTTTTTTAAGTAAGGCCGTTGATGTACAAGTACAATATTGTGTCGTACAATATTATGCCGTACATTATTGACTTGGTTCAATAATGCACACCCCGATAATGTACAGCATGATAATTGATGGCATACAAATTTCAAACTGAAGCTTCGTTTAGACGTGGACATTCCACATGCGTGCTAGTTGTACCACAGATTCACTCAGATGCGTAAAATAAAACGTTAGACCGCCGCCATTTTGTTGACCCTGACAGATCAAGTATTCCTGGTAAAAGTATTCTTTGTGACAGATACTTGAGTTGATTAGGTTAAAAATGAGTGACAGATCCGAATCGGAGCACCCCCACTTGAGTTGGTTAGGTTCGAAATGAGTGACAGATCTGAATCAGAGCACCCCGACTCCACCTAGTCTTGTGGCTGACACCCCTAGAGTGTATATAAAAAATGCGGGAGCCAGAAGGTCAAGGGAGGTCCTGAGTGTGGCGCAGCGACACTCAGGGGCAAGAGCTTCTGGCGGGAGCCCACCCAGAGTCGTACGAGTTCCTTTTTTAATATGTGACTATCTCACACTATCTCGTTCCAACGAAGCATGGAACCGTCAGAGTTAACGGGACCAATCAGAGCAGAAACATTTAAGCAATATTAGCCAATACGGGAGATGCCACCTTTTATCATGTTGTACATTATCGGCCCGTGTCGTCAAAACACAGCCCGTATTGCACGACATGATAAAATACGGCATAATAATGTACAGCCCGATAAAACGTGGATTTTTCCCATGTACATGGATTATTGCCTGTGCTTTCCTTGCCGTACTTTATAGACACGAGCCGATAATGGATGGCCAGCACCCTTATCATGGACGTTCGTGATTCTGATTGTGAGCGTGCGCGAGCAGAAGAGCGCATGGCGCGAGTGGGTTGGTACGAGCAGGATGGCATGCTATCGCAATCGGAATCGCGAACGTGCATGATAAGGGTGCAGTATTGTACGACATTTGTACTGGATTGTACAGCATGATATTCGATGTACATGTACACCAATTATCATGCTGTACATTATCGTGTCGGCATAATATATATTATATTGTTATACATTACATTATAGACACCCGTAGAGAAAATGGCAGCGTATAATACTTATACAAGAGTCCGAACTTAAAAGAAAAACATGAATCGTTTTCATGAAATGTCAATGTCACGTTTGGCAAATCAATTGCAGTTGGTATACTATCATAGTATGTAAACAACCAGTAGTGCCAACATGAACAAAAAGAGCTTAGTGCTGTACCGCCATGAAATATCGATATGCCTGGTGCACTTTTTATTCGCCAGTTATTGCTATTCGTTACCGATTTTGTTTTGATGGTTAGGTATGAATTTAAAGTATTTTGTTAACCACCAATACAAAACCAGTAACATTGAGATAATTTTATATAGGTAAATAATACAAAATATCCAAAATACCAAGCTTTTATTTTAATGCAAGAGATTGTTATTGTTTTCATGAATTATTATTATTTGACGATTAGTTTTCTTGCACTCAATTCTAAAGAGAAATGAAATGGTAGATTTAATTATCGATGCGGATGAATTTTCATCCTTATTACTTTCCTTTGTTGTACTAGGGAAGATATTTTGCATCTCACGAAATTTGCCATTGGGCGAGTGACTGAAACATTTATATTATGATTACTAAGATTGTCAATAACGTAAAAAGAAAATAAATTACTAATAATTATAAATACACACAGACATCAGCCAGAAGACGTCCACTACTGGACAAAAGCCTCCCCCTAAATACGGGTGGAAATAATACATAAATTAAATAATAATAATCAGTGCCTACAGAGTATATTGGAAGCCTCGTGTAGCTTGGTGTATATCCAACAAGCAAATCTGGTTCCAAGGGGTGGGTTCTAAAGAATCTGAATATTTTCTTTCAAAGTTTGATGTTTTGCTCACACAAAATATTAACAATGAAGTAAAGCTAAAACTACATAAAAGTAGAACTACCTGTAAAGCTGTATAAGTCCTACTCAGGTGATATATTCCTATTAGTACGTAAGCCAAATTTTTGTCTCCTGATATTTTAACTCACTGTGCTGAAAAGTATTTTTATCAATATCGATAAATGATTATTGAAACGGACTTCGACACTATTTTTCCAACGAATTCTTAGAATAATATTATGCTACTATTTGCAAATTAAGTACAGCTTATAGTAATGAAACAGACGAATATTTCACACATCGTTTTGCCTGTCTTTTCTTCCCGTCTTCAATCCACAATTCCACATAAATCTCACAGTTTTTGTTAAACATTGTATTCGATTGTCCTTATTTATCGCACACGACATGCTAAACTGTTTATTTTTATTGAACTAAACTTGTTTTTACCAGTATTTTATTTATTTTTCATCACACTTGCTCGTAAAGTGGATCTTATTGCATTGGTTTTAGGATCATAATCCAAGCTATTACACACGCGTGCTTTTTACTTTACATTACGGCACTTGTACTATAATAGGTATAACCCGGTAAAGTCAAGTTTGTACGTGACTGCAATTAGACGTATGTATACGAAGCACTCTTAATATAGCCGGGTAATACTTACAGTTTTTTTGTAATACTAACAAAGAGTTCTTATGCCGCTGAAGTAAATGTCAACCTGCACGCGCATTGCTGGTTTGGGCGCCATTTTCCGCAAATGTTTGTTGATGTTTTCGCTGTGTGGTTGATTATTATCAAAAAAATAATTGTTTTTTCCTCGCAAGTGTGACGAAAACAGTCGTATGGAACTCTTGTGCTATTAGTCATTACGCTCTCGGCTTCCTTATCGCGCTCGCCTGCGGCTCGCGCGCATATCATATCATAATACCGCCTCTAGTGTAATGACCAACATAGCACACTCGTATCATAATGTACTATTATTACGACAGTCGTCAGTCAGGTTTTGTTTTTGGCGGCAAAACATAAATGGCGATTTATCATTATGCCAGCAGTACATTATCGCCGAGTCACCCCGTAAGGGATTTCTCAATTTTTTTGGGAAAAATTACCAATATTATGTAGGGTTTAGGGGCATTTTCATTTCAACAGCGATTTAGGGAGTTTTGGGGAAAAAATCGAACTTAATGTGGTGATCCTTTTGTTTATGTTTTTTTGGTCTCTAGCTGACCTATTAATTGTGCTATGGCCGTAGTTACAGGCGACCTAAGTCGTATTATACCAACAGTTGGTTTTTTTTCATTCTGCACTGCAGCACAATAGCGAAAAAATATTCTAGTATTTGTCCGAGTGAGAGTGGTGATTTCCTATCCAATGTTAAGTGCAGCAAAAAACTGTAAAAGTAGAGCTTCGGCTTCAAAATAGGGGTTTTTTTTCTTGATTATGATCATTCTCCCTAAACCAAGGAATTTAAATATTTTTTTAGGGTATGTTAGGGATAATTTGAAAAGAAACTAGGGAAAAACTAAAATTGAAAGTGGAAACACTGCTTATATCCCGGCCAATTTAGAGGTGTGCGTACTTGAGAGTAAAGTTACTGGGAGCACGCACCTTCGTGATTGGCCGGGTTATAGGGTCTCTGGGCATCATAATGGCGAGAATGTTCAGCGACATTACGGTTTTGCCAATCCCTGCCTATCCATACAAAATGTACTGAAGCTGAACAGACAGACTGGACACCCCGTACAATGTACATACAAATTCAGAGTTTTCAGAGAAATGTACTATGTACCTAATACAATTTCATAAAATACATCTGTGGTCAATACTTCTTGTGATGTAAATGTAAAGTCAAAGAATAATCACATTTTGATTTGAATCACATTTATCACATGTACTGTATTTACTTACCCTGGAATTATTTACAATACATGCTCTGTAAAATAACTCCTTACCGTATTACAATCTCTTTGATTTTACTAGGTATTTATTAAAATAAATGTCTTGTATTTATTAGTTTAATAATATGTGTAAAATTAATGAAAAGGTGATCGTGACGGACTAACTATGAAGAAACTAGGAACCAAGTGATCTCGACTATCCGATTTTAAAGGTCCACGAACAAAAATTGGAATTCGTCAACGAATAATATCCAAATCACGCTAGTTTGGTGCCAGTTGGAGTAGGCAATGGAATCTGAGAAAATGGGTGATCACGAGTTAGACGAGCCCCCGAAAATTGGTCTTAAACTTCGCTTGAACCATGAGTTTCCGCTACAAAGTAAGCAGATCATCAGGCCATCTCCCCACCAGATATTTGAAATGATGCCTCTGACAGCAAGGTAATTCCGTAGGGTCTTTTAAAATTTCTTGGTAAAATCAGTATGCATATGCAATGTAAGTTTATCATGTAGGTTGAGTGGACCATTTTAAAGATTAAAAGCCACCTGCTACCATTATTGAAGAAAAGGCTTAAGACATGTCCCATACACAGGTGGCCTATTGATAAAAAAATCCCATACTTCCTTGTATGAACTAGGCCAACATATCACATGCCATTAGGTGTAAGACAGATTTATGCCTGTTATTATTTATATCGTCCAGAATCTTCGGTTCGCAACATTAAAAGTATTTTATTCTTCCTGCATGCCAAAATTATTGTTTGTACTGTTAGTGACAAAAGTATTTTATATTTCATGTTTATTTATATTTTATATTTATTTGTTTAGTATAATTTATTATCACAACCACAATCGATATTCAAACATACTGTTTTTTGTATCTATGAGCTTCTCTATATTGCTTTGCACTCTAACGGCCTTACTTAAAAAAACTTCTCAACTGTTAGTCACTGCTTAAGATGCTCTACCATCTTCTCTCTGACGTGAAGTTGCACGTGCTAGAAAAGGACAGAGAAGTTTAAGCAGTGACTAAGAGAATCGAGATTATTTTAAGTTAGAATTAAAAATAAGCAATAAAATTTAAAATAAAATAAAATATTTTTAATTTTTATTTAGATTAATTTCTCCTAGAACTGCTAAATTTTGTCAGTTTTTACTAAGTAATAAACTCTTATCATGAAAACTGACGTGGTTTCCACACATTTTCGTTTATTTATATGGGAATACTCACGTTAAATTAAATCATATACTCCGACTATAGTTTCGATCACATCCGGTGACCTTTTTCAAAGAGTGAAAACAGAGCCCGACGCGCGTGCGGCTGCATCCTGCTCTGCACTCTGTTTGTTTATAGGTATCCAATTTAATTAAACCTGAGTAGGTATTCCCTTATAAATAAAACAAATCGATAAAATCTTTTCCAATTTGGTTTTGCCTGCCGATTAGTATTTCGTCATCAGCCATAAAACATCCACTACTGGACAAAGGCCTTAATAGAGGGGTGTTGCCATAATCCCCACGCTTGGCAGGCGGCTTGGGGATTGCAGAATGCTCACCACCGTTAATCAAAAAGACGCTGCTGCCCGTCTTCCGGTGGGTCTGGTTGCAGTTTAAGGACATACACAGGTCCATTATAGGTATTAGTATTTATTCTATTTGAATTGTGAACTACGGACAATTTGTATTATCCAGAATATTAGCTGTAACCCTACCAAATTTTATGTAAATCACTTTAGCTTTATTTGTTGTTTTTTTTTATAGGTATCTGAAGTACTATCTTGGGAAGCGCTTAAACCATAAAAAACCTATAATGGACTATATCCACATGATATCTGCACAGAGAATGTATGGTAAGTTTTGCTAATAATATTTTAACTTTAAGATTAATCTTAAAGTTAAAGTTAGTTAGGAGTTAACTCCTTAACAATAAACATAGAGTAGGCTTGGCATAGTTCATCTGTCCTTTGTCTTTATCTGCCGAGAGTTTTTTTTACAGAAAAGACATCAAAAGCCAGATTAGCTATTCCAAAGCGTCATGTATAAACAGGATATAGTTGAATTTGAGATTATAACAACACTAGCTTAGTTCACTACAGTAAAAAACTGGTTGTTCCTTCCTCTGCATACATACTATAACGTAATAATTTTATTATACCTTGCTTGAAACCGATAAAGCATCCATTTATGCAATTCCTTATCAACTAAAAACATAAAATATTTTCAGAATTCCGTTTTTAACGCTTTTGCTATTTCATTGTAGCATGCAATACATAATTATTATATATATGTCTAATTAAAATATTAAATATGACTGCCTTGCCAGAAAAAGTTATAGCCATTGTCACTCGGGATGATGTAAGGACTCTAACGATACTACAAATTGAATAATAGTACTACATACAGAAAGTTCACTCCGCAAAGGAATTGAAATAATTAAGGACTTTTATCTACTAGGCAATAAAGTAGAAATACAACTCGCATAGCGCTGGATACCGCTCGCTATATTCACCTAGATACACCGCTCTCTTTCTATCACGTATGCGTTGTTACGTGTGACGAGGCTAGCGTGCGGGCGGCCACTAACTTCAGCCTTGCAATGTCCTCCCGGACGGAGCGCCGGCCGAACATACCTAAACTGCGGAGTGACACCCCCCTGACGATACCCCATAATTGTATCCAAATCTATTCAGGCATATAGGAGTTTTATCGGGGAATAAAGAAACCCACGTACATACATAAATGATCCCTGAAAACATTACACTCCATTTTTGAGCAGTCATTTAATAATACGCTATTAAAAAAAAAAAAAACCGACTTCAACTTCAATACCTGGATGACATCTTCATATTTTCTAGTAATTTTAATTTTAAACTAAACTACTAAACCGATTTCAATTAAAAAAAATTTTTTTTTTACTGTTTTTATTTTTTAATGTTCTCTGAAGTATTAATGCCGTCACACACGATGAAGATGCTATAATATTTCATGTTAGCTTAGAACACATTTCAATTTCACTACTCATACAAAACAAATGACGAACAAGTGACGAAAATATTTTTTGTTACAAAAATGTATGGAGAGCGATATTTAATCTTAACATGAAATATTATAGCATCTTCGTCGTCTGTGACGGCCTTTACCTATCAAACAAAAAAAGAGTCATCAAAATTAGTTCATAATTGGCGGAGTAATCGCGTAACAAACACACAAAAAAATACATACAGTCGAATTGATAACCTCCTTTTTTTGAAGTCGGTTCAAAATATAAAACTACACTACTCTCCCATTATCAACAGCCAGGTGTTCTGCACTGATATACCCATTCCACTTAAATATGTTTATCAAATTATTGAGGAATGTTATCTACGTAATTTAAAATTGTTTATAATTATCTGCTTTGGGTTATTATTGCATTTGCTCATGCCTATTGCAATATTCTCCATCTAGACTAATATTCAAAAGTTTGTGCGTGAGGATGTAGGAGGCAATTTCCGGAACTATAATAACTAAGAAAAAATAAAGATAATAAGTAAAAAAAAAAGTAATAAAGTAGTACCTAGTAGTAGTATAATAGTTAATTGTTCATAAAATTTTCATTTTTAGACATACCGAAAAATAACAACAAAAAAATATTACAAATACATTCGGCGTACCCTTGATCCCACAGGTGACCTGTGTCGTGAGCTCCAAGCTCTCCCATTCAGTGAAACATTTAAAATTTTAAAGTAGTCGTCATCAGCCACAAAACGTCCACTGCTGGACGAAGGCCTCCCCCTTTATAGAGGGGTGTTGCCATAATCCCCACGCTTGGCAGGCGGCTTGGGAATCGCAGAATGCTCACCACCGTTAACCAAAAGGACGCTGCTGCCCGTCCGTCGTTTAAAGTAGTAATATAATAAAATTAAAAGTAAGTTATATACTTAGATCATTATAAAGATAACTAGGGTTATATTTAATCTAAGTGTAAACCTATGATATCAAAGAAGATACACAGTATGAGACCTACGAGACCATAAAACTAAAAAGATACACAAAAAAAGAAAAAAACTATACTTGCTTCGTATACTCCCTGTGCGGCAATACAGTACCCACAGTAAG
The DNA here is from genome assembly GCA_905404285.2 of Erannis defoliaria. Lineage (NCBI taxonomy): Eukaryota > Metazoa > Arthropoda > Insecta > Lepidoptera > Geometridae > Erannis > Erannis defoliaria. The sequence goes on along the minus strand of FR990073.1, from coordinate 8,700,300 downwards.
TATACGTCAATTTCTTAACTACCTCCTAATTTTGCTATGCATCTATTTTCTCACTTGGAGCACGGATATAGTGTGTAATAAGTGTTAGGCATCTTCCGTCTGTTTTAGTTTTGATTTATTTCAATACCATGGTTGCCTGGAAGAGTTCGCTGTTAGCGCTAAGGCCGCCACTTGTGGCACTAGTTCTTAAGGTTCTTGTTTCTATCGTTGTTTTATAATTTTTGGTGTGCACAATTTTGTGTTTCTATCTATCTATCTTATTCAGCATTCCCCATAGACCATGGATTTAAATCCCAATCAATGATATTATTTGCCGGAAGACGCAGCGTAGGCGCGGCCTCCCACTAGGTGGACTAACGACATTGTAAAAGTCGCGGGCAACCGGTGGATGCAAATGGCAGGTTGTCGTACAGTGTGGTGGTCTAAGGGCGAGGCCTACGTTCAGCAGTGGACGTCTCCGGGCTGATGATGATGATGATATTATTTGATCCCAATAATATAATTGAGCTGCCGTTGAAGGAAAATATCATGAGACAATACGCTTTAAAAAAAATATATACAACCGACTTCAACTTCGAATACCTGGATGACATCTTCGTGTTTTCTAGTAATTTAGAGTTAAAAACTAAACTACTGAACCGATTCGTTAAAATGTATATGGGACCACATCTGAAGTATTACCTACCAAACAAAAAAATAATGATCAAAATCAGTTCATAATTGGCGAAGTAATCGCGTAACATTCATACAAAAAAAAACACAGTCGTATTGAGAACCTCCTTTTTTGAAGCATGGTGGCACTTTATATTATTTGGTTGCCTAGCTTCTACCCCCAAGTCGAAAATCTGTCGCCAAGCATCAACCAGTTTGTTCCAACAGCATTAGTTGAGACCTAGTTCCCATTCTAGGCTAGATGTAGTATTTTCTATATTCGACTGCATTCATAATCATAATCATAATCATAATTTATTTATTGCGTAAACTGTACAGAACAAGGTGTTATAAAAATATTTCATACGTCTCAACAGTCTCGTCCTTATTGAACATACAATAATTATAATTGCATTGTGTGCATTGCACACTTAATCTTGTGTTAGTTGTATAGTGGTCAAAAATCTGGCCTGTAATTTGATCATCCAGAAAGAGGTAGATTGTGGTCAAACATAAGTCAATACCTGGACCTGGGTATGTCTTAAAACTGCCTTCAAAAAAACCGGAGGACGGGCAGCAGCATTGTCTCGGTTAACGGTGGTGAGCATTCTGCGAATCCCAAGCCGCCTGCCAAGCGTCGGTATAGAGTGGTCGCACATTGATTCGGCACGGCACCCGACAGGCGCCGGACCGACCGAAACACACTGCGCAGAATTAACTGGTGCGAGCGAGACGGGCGTCTCGAGAAATTTCTTACGGTGTACGGGACCTATAGTACAAAAAGTATGCACGGAGCGCCTTCGGGCGAAACCGGGCGGGTTTTCTTACGGTGTTTCTCGTCGTATGCGCCCGGCCTTCATGGCTCTACTAAGGGGAGGCCTTCGTCCAGCAGTGGACGTCTTCGGCTGATGATGTGATGTAAGTAAATACAAAATTAAAATTTAAAAAAAAACCGCTTCTTCAAATCCTGCATGATCCTGAACCAGTGGCGGATTATCCATAAGGCAAACTAGGCCGTGCCTAGCGGACAACGGGTTTTTTTTAAGTAATAAAAAATAAGTATGTAAGTAAACACGACGGCCTAGACCTAAATAATTATATGTATTTCGTACCACCTTCGCGCCTTCTGGCCACAGACTAAGCAAAGCTTGTACTGTGGAAACCAGATAGTTGAGATAATACTTATACATAATTATATATTTTTTTGTAAATACTTATCTTCTTATAATACATACTACCTATACCCAGACACAGAAAAAACATCTATGTTCGTCACATAAATGTTTGCCCTGGGTGGGGATCGAACCCACGCCCTACGTAGGCTGAAGGCAGACACGCTACCAACTGAGCTATAAGGCAGTCCTTTATATAAGTATTATATATATACAAAAAAAGCTATATAAGTATTCTATCAGCTATTTAGTTCCAATAGGGAAATGTCCACCGATATTTAAATATTTATTTAATTTAACTAAATAATAACATTTTACGTTTGTCAGGTTGTCCGATAGGCGGCATCGGTGGCGGCACCATCGGGCGCGGCTTCAAGGGCGAGTTCTGCCGCTTCCAGCTGTACCCCGGGATATACGAGTACGTCACCGTGCCAGAGTGCCAGTTCATCGTCAATATCAGAAACGAGAAGAACGACACCATATTCCAGTCTGTCCTGTCTACCTACACGTAAGTTCTAAGGACGAAATCTCTTTCATCAGAAAGCTCACCACAACCACACATTTTTGTAAAATTAATCGTCGCTCTACGTAAACATGAGCGAGCAAAAACGGAATAACGTAACGATGATGGAACGTATATTTCGACGTCACTTACGACACTAGAATCGTGGAAACGCTGTCGCGGTCATTTCCCGGATACGAATATCCACTCTATTGTCTTCACGATATGGTACGAGGGCGGCACTGAAAATTTCGGGAATCAAGGAAGTGACACAACATTACTATTTAAAAATATATTTATTGCTTTTCGAAGTATTCTCCGCGAAATTTGACACATTTTTCCATACGATGGAACCAATCATTGAAGCAACCATTCCATTCGGAAGTTGGGGTCTCCAAAATGGCCGTTTTGTAGGCGTCCACAGCTTCTTCAGGTGATGAAAATCTCTGTCCACGCAATTTATTCTTTATTTTAGGGAAAGTATAGAAATCATTAGGGCTTAGGTCGGGGCTGTACGGCGGATGGTCCAATAATTCTATGTTTTCTTGCTCTAAAAACTCTTTTGTTCTGTGCGCGGTGTGAGAACTCGCATTGTCGTGATGGAGGATGATGCGGCGGTTGCAGTTCTCTTTACGGAGTTCAGAAACGACCTGTGGCAAACAAATGCTAGCATACCATTCTGCATTAACCGTTCTTTGTCCCTCAAGAGGAATAGTCGTAACATGGCCGGTTTTGGAGACAAACGTGGCCACCATTTTTTTTGCAACACTCCGTGAACGAACAATTTTTGTTGACTTTAACTCATTTTCGAACACCCAAACTCGTGACTGGTTTTTTGTTTCGGGTTCGTACGCGTATATCCAGGATTCGTCACCTGATACGATGTTGTATACAGCATTTGAGGATCCTGCGTGGAATCTTTCGCACCAAGTAACGCGAGCCGCTTTTTGCTCTTCACAGAGCGAATGCGGTATCCATCGGGAAAACAACTTTTTTACACCTAATTTTTCATGCAAGATTATTTGTATTTGACTCATGCCAATGTCTAAAGTTGCCTGAATTTCGCGGTATGTCACATGTCGATCTTCCTCAATCAGCTTACGCACAGCATCAACGTTTTCTTGGGTGACTGCAGTTTTTGGACGACCTTGACGGGGATCATCACTGAGCTTGACACGTCCACGTTGAAATTCAGCAAACCAGCGATAAATTGTGGTTTTGGATGGGGCTTTATCACCAAATGCAGAAATCATCCGGTCAACACACTGTTTTTGTGTTAAACCACTTCGAAAGTCATAATAAATCATCGCTCTTGAATTTTCTCGAGTCAATTCCATTTTCTCAACGACTAAACAAGTTTGACAAAACCTTGTGACAAGACCGAGAATATTTTTTTAAATAAATAAATGGTATTCGATTTTTAAAACCAAGGAGTTTTCAATTAAAAAGATTTTTATATGACAGAAACAGTGGAAATATTCCATTCCCGATACTTTTAGTGTAGCCCTCGTAGCATATAATATTAGGTCTTTACCTATGAAATTGCCGTTTTGTATGGAATAAGTGAAAGTACTTATTTTTTTAAACTGTTTTATTTCTGTTATTCAAAGTAATCCCATGCAATCGACGCATCTTTGCCAACGAATTGGCAGTTTATTGATGCCCTTCTTGTAAAAATCAGCTGGACGGGAGGCAACAAACTCTTCAAAGGCATTTTGTACTGCCTCTCGGGAATTGAATTTTTTACCAACTAAAAAGTTGTCTAAATTTTGGAAAAAGTAATAGTCGGTAGGTGCAAGGTCTGGTGAGTATGGTGGATGAGGGAGAGGTTCCAACCCCAGCTTTTGTAGCTTGGAGACTGTCTGTAGCTGCAGCGCGAGGCAGGTCTCGACGCGTACGTTGCGCTGGCGATCGTTAAGTTCGTGGGGCACCCATCTATCAAGTTTTTTTACCTTGCCTGTTTGTCGCAAATGGATCAAAATTGTTTTGATGCTAACATCAAAAGCTGCTGCTAGCTCAGCTGTAGATTGAGTTTCGTCAGCTTCCACAATCGCCTTTAATTCATCATTGTTGACCAAAGTCTCCGGACGACCACGAGCTTCATTTTTCAAGTCAAAATTTCCAGAACGGAACCGGGAAAACCAATAACGGGTTGTGCGTTCGTTTGTACAGTTCTCTCCGTAAACGTTTTTGATGTTACGTGCCGTTTGTGTCGCGTTGGTGCCACGACGGAACTCATATTCCATAATTACACGAATTTTTAAAGTTTCCATTATGACGAAAAATGTTCAAATGTAATGAAAATACAACGCTAATCAATAAACAAAAGACTGCGTTTGTAAAAAGAATGTTATGTTTTTAAGACAAATTTAATTTGAATTCAGAATACAAAGCCATTCCAAACTTTTTTTTCTATTTGAAATGACCAGTACTGAAGAACGGCAATTTCATAGGTAAAGACCTATTATTATCATATTCCAATCCCCAAAGCGGCGTGAGCATTAATAGTAGATTATGCACTAGGGTAATAAAGTAGTGGTTTACGTCGCGGGCTGCATACCCAAGACCAAGACGAAGACGGGCTTTAATCCAGAGGAGCATACTCTACTTTTCACACCTTCTGCGAGACAATAAAAAACCAGGGTTTCATAAATTAAAATTCACTGACAATCACAGGACCAAACGCCATCTTTGTTTCACATTCTTTGTAAACGCACCATTTTTTTAGTTCTGCTTAAGGTGGCCAGTTCGATTTTCGAACAAACCTCTTTACAATGCCATATGGGCATTTCTTTAGAGTTTTCCACGAGTTTCCTCACCAATTTAACGTACCAAATTAAAATAACTCTATTCTTTAGGGAGTTTCATACAACTTTATATCCCTGAAGAGATAATGGTTTACTTTACGTTGAGGTTGCATGATATGGAATTGGAAATTGTCGAGCAGGTGGTGTGAAAAATCCTTTACATCCTCATGGCTTCAACTGTCAACTATCTATTAACCTATCTATAACTATTAACTAACTATCTTCAATCTTTAATACATTCGCAATGCTTACACTGTTTTTTTTGCTATTTCATAAGTAAAAAGACCAAATAAAAAAAATCAAAGAACCAAGAAGGTTTTTGAGTCTTCGGTAGGATAACAGAATAAAATTTAAGTAGGTTCTTGTAATATAATACATCGTGAATTCGTGACATTCTTTCGTTATCGTGTCGAAATGCTCAGTTCATCGTGATAATCGGAAATTTCAAACATAAACTGTAAGTACTTCAGTTCCTTTAATCTACTAGTTACATATTTATCTGAACACCTGCGACCTACGAATCTATATTTTCGTGGATACGATTACCCTACAGTGCCCTACAGGAACCGTATTTTTGATCCGTCATCCGCAAAATAGCATAATGTAGACTAATGCGTAACTATTTATTATTTAATTTGTGCTATTATGTTGAAATTTACAGGTATAGTTTTTATTCTTGACTGGCTAGGTGTTTGACCACAGCTCACATTGCGTTATTTTGGTATCACTATGCGTGGTTTTTAAGTGCTGCCTTTTAGAGAAATTTAGAGTCACGCAATGGGCAATGGAGAGAGTTATGCTCGGAGTTACTTTACGCGATAAAATCCGGAACGAGGATATTCGCCAAAGAACCAAATTCACCGACATAGCTCGCAGGGTTTGGAAGTTGAAGTGGCAATGAGCAGGCCATATCGCTTGTAGAACTGATAACCAATGGGGAAGAAAGGATCTTGAGTGGCGACCGCGAGCCGGCAGACACAGCGTAGGTAGACCTCCCACAAGGTGGACCGACAAAATTGTAGAAGTCGCGGGCAACTGGTGGATGCTTATGGCAGGATGTCGTACAGTGTGGCGGTCTAAGGGGGTGGCTTTCGTTCAGCAGGGGACGTCTCTGGGCTGATGATGAATCTTTGCGTGCTACAGATGTCCTGTAAGCAAAGATTTTATAACGGGGTCGAGTTAAAGGGGCAAGCGATCTTGAAAGATACATTGAAAGTTTACCTACGCGTAGCCTGTATAGTAGCTAAGCTCACGGATAGCGCGTTGGTTAGGTATATGTTATTTTACTAAAATCTATTTACATTGTTATTCTATGATCAAATGCTCATATTCTTAAATACGGATATCGTTTAACAATGCACTTACCAGGGTTATCTATTACATGTGATTGTTGAACGCTATCTAAATCCGACGGATCCGATTATTTCACATAATATTTCAGACGATATACGTAATACGTAATGATGTGATAAGATTATGCTTAGTACTCTCAGTACAATATTTGCACTGACATCGACCTAGGTCCGGTTCATATTTAGATACAACTTAGCCTATACTACATGCCATTATGCAGAGACCGCTGAAGTACTCCATGACGGGCGGCAAACTTCTTTGGTCACCTCCTTCCTTTCTCCGGTTCCGGCTTACTCCGGTCAATTTACTGCAGTTATAAGATGAAACAGAGAAGATGACTAAGTCGTCTTCTGCATGAAGAATGATAGAGACAGTGTCGTTTCCGAATGGGTTCTGGGTTCTGGAAATCTGATATTTTTGTCAATAGGCGCTTTCTTAAGTGTGGCAGCTATTAGTTCCTGAATGAATTATGCAGATTATTTTCAAGTTAGACTCAAGTTCGTATACGCACATTAGCCAGCAATAGTTTCAGAGCGAATGAGCTAAACCCACAAAAGCCTTAAGCATTTCATATATTTCCTCTTTACAGAAAGCCCAAGAAAGCTCCTTCAAAATGGGAGTGGAACCTAAACGGCGCGAGCTGTGAATACACTGGACTCTATCCGCGAGCGTGGACGACGTATGACCTCTCCAAGTATGGTGTCAAGCTCGTTTGTAGGCAAATATCGCCTGTCATACCGCACAATTATAAAGTAAGTGGACAGAATCATTATTTTTGTAAATTATCTTTTTAAAGCATGTTGTAAAGAAACAAGTCTTGAACGTCACACGTGACATAAAATAGGCCTATAGTACTCTCGAAGGGTGAAGTAGTGTTAGTTGGGCAATATTTCACCACACTGGGTTGATGTGGGTTGACTGATACACATAAGTGTTTTATTTCCTAACATACATAAGCATATGCCCCGAACATTAGGTTTCCTCACGATGATTTCCTTCTCCAAAAGCAAGTGATATGATTTTTAAATCGGTAAATTCCGAAAAACTAATTGCGAAAGTTAGTCGCCCCCTTCCCGGAACTGGGTTACATCATCAGCCATAAAACGCCACTGCTGGACGAAGGCCTCCCCCTAATAGAGGGGTGCCACAGATCATATAGCCTGTTGATGGCTCGTGAACTTAATTTCTCCTACAAACACAACTTACCGTTGCGGGCAGGGGGCGAGGTAACATTCTATGCTTGCGATTGGCCAATCACTAGGATGACGCAATCTGAGATATGAAATACAATGAGATTCTGACGTATTGGCATAGTAGTGGTTTTTAAACTACAAATTTTCGTGTGAGGGAAAGTCGGACGATCAGTCAACAGGATTTATAGTCTTTGGGTGTTGCCATAATCCCCACGCTTGGCAGGCGGCTTGGAGGTCGCAGAATGCTCACCACCGTTAACCCTCTTGGTTAACGGTGGTGAGCATTCTGACTTCGATAACTGGGACAACTTCGACAACTTCGGAGGTCGTAACTGGGTTACGACAATAGTTAATTATAGGAAAAAAACATTTTCTAATTGATCTGATCACTATATTGAATATGTTTCATAATCGGCATACTTTCACAAACAGTTAATCATCAAAAATCATTTCATCATTTCATCATAAATCAAATAAAAGTGGTTTTCATATTTCACTATCCAGTTTTTGTACTAGTAGAAAATGATATAAAAATAAATAAAAAGCTATTGATACTAAAACTTGGCGATAAAACGAAATCCAATGAAAACTGAGCCTTAACCAAGCTGACCGTTTATTTCTGGTTTACAAGATATAGGTTAAAAAACTAAAACCTAAGACTAACTTACGCCAGGCCTATTTTTTGGTATTTATATTTTAAACAAAAAATTGTACATAATATTTGGAATGTACTCGTTGAGCCCTTTCTGTTGAATACCAAACAGATTTTCTTGATTCTAACGGCATGTGACATTTAGGCCTAGTTCATACAGAGAGGTATGGGAAATTTAGACACTAGGCCACCTAAATATGTGAAATGTCCTAAGCTTTTATGTTATAAAATCCGCCATATTGGTTTACTGTGACGTCATCATATGACACGAGAAGCGCTAAGAAGCGTCGTTTGGTACTTCATATAATGCACAGCTAAAATCACGACTCTCCTTTTTTGCGAAGGCGGTTAGTAAGGTCAGTATTTGGTAAAAAAATATAAATTTTACAGGACAGTAGTCTTCCGTGTGCTGTATTTGTTTTCACCGCCGTCAATCTGACCAATGAGCGCAGAGACGTAAGCATCACATTCACGTGGACTGAAGTGCTAGGCAACTCCAATAAAAGCAAATCTAGCGGTGAGTTTAATAAAGCTTAAATAAGCTTAATATTTTTACTCGCAATTATTGTTATAACTATTTTCTAAGGTAATAAGTACTGTTGCAGCGAAACTGTAGAATCCGCCGTATTACATAACGACCAGCCGTTTTATGATAAAAATTGTTGATTTGTATCATTGTGGAATGTCGTTTTTTATCCAGCCTCGGGAAAAAGTGTTCATCATCTATCATAGACCTAGCTTGGTGTATAGAGAGTACTGCTAAGAGAGCTGTGTATTTAACACAGCTAGGGTAATACAGGGGCATTGCTCTATTCGATATTCCACTCGTGATAAATAGCATTTCAAGCAGCCATATCCTCACAACGAGCCTCATTGTTGCGGCTAATGTAGCTAAATGTTCAAGTGAATATAAATTATCATCTTCAATAACCCAATAAACTCGGTTATAATGATTCGATGTCGAATCTGAGTCATTCATTACGGAATCGTGAAATAATACGAGCATTTATCATAGTTATGCCGGTAAAATATAGGTTGCTAAGGGTGAGGCAAATTAGATGAGTAATTTACGCGAAGCTGACCTTGTGTTTTAGTACTTTTTGACATGAAAAGGAATGCTTCCATGTTTCGGTATTTTGCTAAACTAATTTGCCTATCTAACTGTGTCATTATTAGTATTCTGTTATCACAATAAAAAAAAACTAATATTGGATTTGGTTCTATGCCTTGGGAGAGGACGATGTGGTGGACTATGCTATGATGATAATGATTATCACAGTAATTTTTTTACTACTACGTTATTCCTGCGACTTCGTCTTTGCATTGTGTACAAAATATAGTCTGTTACTCAGTACAGTACTGATTATTCCTCAGTGAGTGTAGTTCTGTATCAATGCTAGTATTTTTAAAGAATAATTGTTACTGGAATGAAGAGGTAATGAAGGCAAACTCTCAAAGTAAAATCGGGTTCACAATAATTGTTACTGGAATTAAGAGGTAATAAAGGCAAAGTCTCAAAGTAACAAACTTTACATTTTTGACGTTCCACAGTATTGCTAGCAGAAAAAATAAATATTTAGATTAAATGCTTTTTTGTTGAGCTATACTTCCGTAATCTGTCATGAACAAAAAATAAATAAAAATACTTAAAGTGCCTGCGCTTCGCGGCGCGAAAGAAACCACTTCCTCCCCGCAGCGGCACGTAAAATATTATACTTACGTACCACGGGAGTAAGTACAGAAGCCCCAGATCTCATGTATGTCGCTTCGCCCCGGGAGACAATAATAGGGTAGATGACTGATGTTTAAATCGTTGAAACCAATAGCTTTGATGAAGAATTTAAGCAAATATACTATGTTTATTGAAAAAATTATTTAAATCGGTTATTAATGTTCTGATATATAAGCGTTTCAAGTTTTTGGTAGAGCCAACTCTGTCCCTTTCCCACAAAACAAAAAAATTACGTTACCTTACTTGTCAGAATAGAATTCATATGGCGTACAGAGAAATGACGTCACGATTTGCTCTCTGTCTAGCATGATATTAAATAAAATAAGTTGCTTATTTTTGATCAGATTTTCATTTTCTTTTCATTAATCAGCTATATTTATGGGCCACATTTTAATAGGACAATAAAAAAGAAACAGTCATCTAGGCTATTTACATGAGATCTGAGACATTCTTTACTTTTGCTCCTTAGGTGAGTAATCAACTATTAGTTAATTTCATATTAGATCATTGTGATGATCACTAAGCGTATAATTTATATGTAGAAACATCTCGTTGACAGGTAAATTAGAACTGGAAAGATATTCGGCAGACTTAACATGCGGAGTTACACTAGAACAAAAGATATGCGACACGCCCTGCACATTTACTATAGCCAAACGTAAGCAAGAAAACGAGACGATCCACGAGGGTTACTGTTTATGGAACGCCGCCAAGACCTCCGGCTATGTATGGGACTGTCTCAAACAGAATGGAAAGCTTTCACCAGATCCTAGCCTCACCCCTCCACCGCCCAAACTGCCAGATAAGGACAGCAAAGAGCATAAGGAGAAGAAAGAAAAACCTAAGAAGCTTTATAAATGTAAGTACTTCACAGACAAAACTCAAACAGCCAGATTTAAATTAAGTGGCTGGTGTGAACGGTGTAAGAGCGGCTTTGCGGAACCGCCCTTTCACTCTAAATTTCAGAGCCGCTAATTAGTTTTATCGGGTTAACAAAATAAAACTATTGTAATGTTGTGACAAGATTTTATGTAAAGTTAAGTGTAGAATATTATGCGTAGAATTACATCTGATCACATCAAAAAATACGCGATTTTAGGCGAACCCAATTTTTTCTGTTTGAGTTATCTCTTGCTTATAGGCACCAACAAATATAAATGAGAAAGATTTTAGAAAACTGTCCGACTGTGGGCGTTTCACTGACATCTAAATTTTGTGATTGCGCAACTCCGGCGCGTTAATTAATTGACTATGATCAGAGCGGTCAAAAAAATTGGTACGACCTCCACTCCACCCACTTTTAATTTAGGTTTAGAATTTAAGTAATAGGTTGCAATAAACTCTTGTTATGTGAAGTCTCCACAATTGGCCCCGTTCGCGCCTGCAGCTGGCGATGGTAAATCAAAGTGAATTGACAAGAGTGGCGATGGCGTTTTTCTTTAGAGTAGCCTCGATGCTGCTTGCTGTCCTGTTTTCGTACAGAAAGATTCCATACTAATCCCGAGAATTCAGAAAAGGCATGCCAAACTAAAGGGACATACAATACCCATCATTTTGAACAACTAGCTACTCGTCGCGCTTGTATTCCCCTTGATAACATCCTTGGCCGTATGATATAAATTATTGGGAATATCCGGCCCGATTAAACGTATACATATATCCGTATAAATGTAGCAAAACTTACTAGCTATTCCATTAAAGGTCATTGTCGCTAGATAAAATGTTGTATAGAACAACAGTTCATTGTGTTTTCGGAATTATTCTCAAAGTAAAGGTTCATAACGATAAGTAGAATAAACCCATTTCAGCTTAGCACAGTTATTCTTACCCCAGGGTCGCTGCCACTCCTTTGCTCATTACTAATGCCATTCTTTACTCATTACTCATACAAACCCTTTGAGCATAAAAATTGGACGTGGCAAGCCAAGACGAACTGCTCCGGTGCCGAAAGTTATGTGGTCGGTGATCACATACCACTGTTACCTGTTGTAAAGTTGTGAGTTTGTTTTACACGAATAGGAATTTGTTTATTATCACATCTATTCAAATAGACCTACTTTGTTCCTCACAAACAGGGCAGAAATTTGCTCTTTTCCTCCCTCCTGGCGGTGATTTGAATTTGGAATGTGGATATTATTAGTAAAAGTTCCAATCACCAAAGAGATCAACCACGGACATTGTATGAATAAGTAACAGGCTATTTGAAAAAGGAAGGCTAGCGAAAAAAAAAAATGTTTGTGATAAAAAAAAAACGCGCGAAATGCATTCCGTCTTCGTTCGTAATTGTTTACTCAAATTCGGATTTTATTTTTGTTTTATTTTAACTCAGTGTATCTACCTCAATAAAAAGTGAGAAGTGAGAGTGAGTATGAAATAAACGTAGGTACTATTCTTATTCTAAGCTGCACTTACTTATTTTCTCATAGAGGGTGATAAAAAGATGAGTGTCCACCTCGGGATCAACACTATTTTTAAGCTCGAGTACTTTGAAGCCCTCGCGCGCTCAGGATTCTACTTTAGAATCCTTTGCTTCGCTCTGGATTCAAAGAAACACTCTCGCCTTAAAAATAGTTGTTTCCTCCCTTGGTAAACAATGTACTATTGTTACGACATAGACAATACAGCAAATACATTTGCGAGGTATATTTTAATAATCAAATGTCATCCGTGCCGGCTTAGGCTACGGCGATCACTTTTGCGACTTAGTCAGGTAGGGTAGTTGGGCGAACCTATCAGTTCGCCCATCGAGAAGTCTTCTATACTGGCTTGTGATTGTTGGGCATAGGATTTTATGCAATTTTTACCCAATATGTTAACTGAGCCTTAGGCGCTGGCCTCACAGATACGGCGTCGGGCGCGGCGCGGACATGGCACGTCTTTCCATTCCATTATCATTTCTGTGTGGCCTACGCTTTAGGATTATAAACATTATTACGTACAGTCTACCTACTTATCAAGATCCTGCCACGTTTCCTTCCTTACCCTAGAAACTGCAACAAGTATCTACTATCTCAAGTTCATTACCGAGCTCGATGGTTCTTGTCCGTTATCATTGTTCGATTATTTGAACATCGTAATATATCTCGTTAATCTAGAGCACCTGCTTATTGCTTGATAAACAATTGTTGCCTAATTGCACGTGTTCAATTTGTTTCTTCCATAAACATTAAAGTTTTGACGTGTTAAAAATAGCTGTGATTTTTGTCGTACCATCGCTTTTTCTGTATCAGTCTTTAATATCCGAAAGCTGGGCATAGGCTTGTAAAAAAAAAATTGCGATGTAAACAGTCAGTCAGGACGTCTGATTCTAATAATATTAGACGATTAAACCCAGTCTATGAATGATGCAATAAATATTTTAAAATGCCTAATTTAGAAATTATATTAAATCTGGTGTTGTCAACAGGTGATTCAGTAGCGTTATCGAGTGTTATATCTATGGATCCGGGAGGGTCCGGATCAACGGAGTTCTGTCTGGCCTGGGACATGCCTATTATCAAATATAAGAAGGATAAAAAAGTACATAAAAGGTATCATCAATTCTATATTTATTAGATTAACGATTTAAACTGCAATTTCTCACAATAATAAAACTTTAAAAAAAACCTGATATTAACAAAATCAATCAAAATTCGTTTAGCCGTAAAATAACATACTTACTTAAATGCGGAAGATAGTCGAGACTAGAATTTACGATTAAGAGGGCTTTCGTAGTTTTTATGCTTGTAAAAAAGCGGGCAATGGAGAGAGCTATGCTCGGAGTTACTTTGCGCGATAGAATCCAGAACGAGGATATTCGCCAAAGAAACAAAGTTACCGACATAGCTCGCAGGGTTTGCAGTTGAAGTGGCGCAGGGCAGGACACATCGCTCGAAGAACTGACAACCGATGGGGAAGAAAGGTTCTTGAGTGGCGACCGCAAACCGGAAGACGCAGCGTAGGAAGGCCTCGCACTAGGTGGACCGACGACATTGTAAAACTCGCGGGCAACCAGTGGATGCAAATGGCAGGTTGTCGTACAGTGTGGCGGTCTAAGGGGGAGGCCCTCGTTCAGCAGTGGACGTCTCCGGGCTGATGATGATGATGATGAAAAAAGCGTAATGCAGCTTTTGTCTTGCATTTCAGGCTCATCATTTGTTATGCTCATTTCAGGTGTATTTACAGACATATAAAACAATAAGTATCGTTGTCGATGGAAACTAAATATGGCGACAAGATTTTTATGCCGGCCGACCTTTCTCGGGACAAATATGGCATAAACCCAAAGACAATCATCAATCCAAATTTTACGCAAAAAGATTGAAGATGTGTCCCAACAGCTTTGTGCGACACAGAAAAGTACCAAAGTTATAATTTGGTGGGCGTGTTATTTTTTTCTGAATGCAACCGACACTTACACTTGATCCGTATTTTATTACAGGCAGGCTAGCCTTTTGACCAGAATCTCCATGATGTACAACAGTGCACAGTAACAGTAAGACAATGCAGCTAAATGCTTAAAAACTTCTTTATGTCATTTCAGATACTATACAAAACACTTCGGCAGCGATGGCATAGCTGGCGCTTCCATAGCGGCGTACGCGCTTAAAAATTATACCAATTGGGAGAGGCTTCTAGCGGAGTGGCAAGATCCCATATTTAGTAATAGGTATATAATGTCGCCATTATTTATATTATTTTTAACCGCTATCTGCTTTAGCAGGGAGGAACGGGGACAGCATAATGTTGACAGCGAAAGTCGATTTTGTTTTAAAGCGCCATCCGTATATGGTGTACATTCCAGTTCGCCCAAGTGTTGAGGTTCCATATTTTTATACTTCCCGTGAGGATGTGGAATCATTGATCCTCCTCATCTATCGAAGTTCCCTAAAAACTGCGATATGGGTGGAAAAATAGTTTTTCTAGGGAAGCGCGCTCTATCCCAGCATCGTACAAACAGCAACATTACTTAACAATGCTGCAAGTGATGAAACACTAGCTCATTCTGAAACTTTTAACTGTACAAAATAATAAAAAAATGTTGTGAAATATTATTATTAGCTAGCTAACGGTTTTCAGGAACTGCAAGGGTTTTCTGGAACGTCCATGTTTTTAGATAAAAAGTCGTCCATCTGTTAACCCACGATAAGAACAATTTCTATACAAAATTACTTCCAATCCTTTTAATTGTTAAGGAATCAAGCGGCGACAAACATACAAAATTTCGCATTGCACTATAAAGAATTGAACGAACAGATTTCATATGAGTATGATATTATATAAATTTTCGAATCGAAACACAAATACTGAAGACCAGAGTTTTTATCGAACGAAACCCAATGAAAGAATGAGAGAACATTTTATGGAACATTTTTGAACTAACGTGTGTTTCAGCAACATACCAGACTGGTTAAAAGGTGCCTTAATGAATGAGCTTTACTTCGTCGCGGACGGCGGCACGATATGGTTCGATGTACCTGATGATTTCCCTGAAAGCGATCCAAGGTCTGTTTAATATGCCTTTCATGTTTATTTGACTGGTATTTTAAAGTCGGGGTTTTCGTATCAAAAGCAATAGTGATTTTTTTCTTTTGAAATAATTTAAAGTTAATTTCTGTCAAGAGGCTAGATGACTGGTTTTTTTAAATTGTCAAATGTGGCCCATAAATATAGCTGATTAATTAAAAGAAAATTAAAATCTGATTAAAAATAAGCAACTTATAAGCATTTTAATATCATGCTAGACAGAGAGGCAAAACAGCAAATCGTGACGTCACTTGTTGCCATATAAATTCTATTCTGACAAGTAAGGCGTGACGTCATTTTTAGTTTTGTGGGAAAGGGACAGAGTTGTCTCTAACAAAAACTTTAAACGCTCATATATCAGAACATTATTAACCGATTTAAATAATGTTTTCAATCACCATCCTATATCTTAAATTCTTCATCAAAGCTGTCGGTTTCAACGATTTAAACATCAGTCATCTAGCCTATTATCTATGCTCCAGTCTATTATAGACCTAAATCCGATCCGTTTTTGAAACTAATTTTGGACCCAACATTGCATTTTGTCAAGTAAATTCAACACCCGCCTGCGCATTTGTTTCAAGTAGCATAGACAACTGTCCAATGCTATTTTGTAATAATGTTTGTTCCCAGAATTTGTAGTGATAACTTTTTAATTTTCCAGGCATGAATTCGGATTGTTTGGATATCTAGAAGGACACGAGTATAGAATGTATAATACGTATGACGTCCATTTCTATGCCTCGTTTGCTTTGGCGCAGCTGTGGCCTAATTTACAAGTAAGAAGAATATTTTTGTCTAACATTTTTTGCAAGCAAAAAATATATAAAGAAAAGTGGAGTCCGTGTCTGAAAAGTAGTGTCAGTGGAGTCTGTTTGGTTGCGAGCTGCATTACATTAAAATTAATTATATACAATGTGTAACAAAAAGGTTCAACAACATGAAAGGGCATGTATATACTTATCATTATAAACTACTGTGTTCCGGTTTGAAAGGCAATGTTACCAGAGAAATTACTGGGTATGAAGAGATTTAACATATTATATCTCAGGGTGACGAGCGCAGTGCAGTGCGGTGCAGGATTGTGTTCGCAAGTTCACAATTCTGGCACTGCTATTGCACAATTCCCAATTCTGGCACTGCTACTGTTAGTGGCAGGCGTGACGCTTACCATCAGGTGAAAGTCTTGCTTGTCTCGTCACTTGACTGTATAAAAAAATAAAAATAAAACTTTTACTATGGGGCCAAACTTGAAATCGCAAAAATAAAATCGGATGTTCCATACAAAAAGTTCATTCACCTTTGACTAAATGTATGGAACAGCAAATATTTTTTTTGCGAATTCCGGGTTGGCTCCATAGCAAAATTTGTTCGTAACGATGAGTACATACATGTCCTTCCACAGAATAGCAAAGCCCTACTTCTTAGGTAGAACGGCTGTCAAAACAATGTTGTAAAGCAATTGTATGCTATGCCGCTGTCGCCAGTTTCACACTTATTTGTATAGAAACTACGACGAAAAAATGCCAATCATTGGTGGCGCATTTGAATTAAAACGCTTAGAATGCCATTTTGCAACAGATTAAAATTGATCTAATACGATGCATTGTGGTTTGGTTTCCTACGCGTCTATTTAAATTGTCTTATTGAGTATTCTCCACTTAAAAACATGTATTTTGGTAGAATTGTCATTAGGCGCATTTACACTTAATGCCGGCTAGCGCGGCCCGTCACATTTCCGTTCTATTCACTCTCTTCAGTGTGCCCTTCCGTATTGTTGAACCTTTTTGTTACACGTTGTATAATGTTGGGTTTCAGACGGTGCTACAATATATGTATCGAGATAGCATAGCGTTAGAGACTGAGAAATGCCGAACATCACTTTACGACGGGAAAAGCGTCAAGTTCAAAATCAAGGATTCAATCCCACACGATTTGGGCGATCCAGGTAACTTACATTAGAAATGTTGAAATATAAATCTATGTTGCGTCATCTTAGCTCAGAATATTGCTGATAGCCATAAAACTATAAATGTATTGACTGATTGTTGACTATGGTTCCCCTAACGCCAAAACTAGACTTGGTACAGACTGATTCAAACTTAATGGCGGCTGTGAAGTGCGCTGCAAGCGAGACTTTGCGATTGTACGCACACCGCACGCCTAATTTTTGCTACTGCGCAGCGTCTCGCGCCTAAGTTCACAGCCGCCATTAAGTTTGAATCCGCCTGTATAGTCCGTGCGCGAACACTGTCAGAAATGAAATCCTTCGTGCCAATCGCGGACGTCGGAGCTTGAACGAACGTTTTTCAGGTCGATCATAATCAAAATCCTCGCGCCACCGGCCTTGGGGCCGTACCGTGAACTGCTTATAGCGGGACCGAATAGGTTCAGCTGCCCACACAGCGCGACCGCCCAAGTGGCATTCGGGGTTCTATATAAGATGTCTAGTCGTTCACATGTACTCCACAAGCTGTGTAAGTCAGCTGTATAAGAACTGTATAGCTTGCTATAATGCTCTTATAGAACCAGTTTGGGCACAAATTAGACAGCCTTAAGTTCACTATGGCTGTACATTAGCAGTATAATAGCATTATAATAGCAGTTTAAGTAGTAACATCGGACTTAAGGCTGACTTACGGCACTATATGGGACGCAGTGTGAACCATACAACGTACATGAGTGTAATAAAGAGTAACAAGTGGCTAAATACACAGCCTTCACAGTTAATTTAATATATAAAAATCCGACAGTGCTGCCTAAAATTCACGTGTGTCCTAAATTATTTCTTATTTTATTATAATTATTCCTCATCATTAGTTTTGGTTTTGTGTGTGCCAGAAAGCGGATATCAATTGGATAAAAATTTATGATAACACGCGGTATAAGTACCTGTTTTAAATACTTAATAATGTTAAAGCCTATGGGAATGCAACTTAATCGTGAAATGTATACATATTTACAGCTAAAATATTCACGCGCCTCTGTAAAAAAGCGATATTCATTTTAAAATATTTAAAACTGGCTGAGAGGAAATCTACAATTTTCATTTTTTGATATTATATTGGCATAATTATACTACGGTAATTAATTATAACATGAAACCAAAACTCAATCGCTCTATCTGCGTATTTTGTGATAAATCTGCATGATAATTTTGGAGATTTATTTGGTAAATATTTTAGGTTACGTAGAACAAAATGGTGGAAATTAAATATACAGCTATGTGAACTGTTATAACTCCAATTTAATGCGGTGAGCATATATATAGGTTCACATGTGTTCTGTTAGAATGCTGTTATCTGTATGAAGTCCCACATTTGTACCACTACAGAGCCAATGTCTATAAATTTATTGTAATGTGAACTTATTTACAGCTTTAAGATGTAGTTCAGGTCAATTGTGTATCATCGTTTAATTCTTTCATTAAACTGAAATTTTAGAGATCCGCAATAATAATTATTGTCCGTTAAATCGCCTAGCCCAGGTACTAATAAGTCAAGTATGAATACCTAAAGTACAAATTTTGTAACAATTAACCTAACAACCACCAGCTTGTCGGATAAGTGTAATAGAATATCACATTCACATTCATGTTCAGCTTACAGCAAATAAGAGTAGTACTTGTGGACAAATAAACTGCTATTGATGTTAATGGACAACACATATAGTCCTTTTAACAGCCTACAGTACACATGAGCACCATTTAAACACTTCTGTACAGATAGTAAAAAAAGGTTATTTTAATGATTACAAACAAGTCCTACTACAGCTACTAGCTGTATAACAGTCTAAAACAAGTAAACATAACAGCCTTTGGCTTTATAAATGACCACGTGTGTTCTATTAAAATGCTAGCTCTATATCATCGTACAAGTAGGCCGTTAAACAGCGGTTGCCGTATCTCTACCCTCCTATAATGCTCTTAGTCAGACGGCTGACTAAAGGATAGTTGTTAGAGTATTATAAAACCAACAATTGTATAAAAGTATAACTCTACACTCCTATAAGTCCCTTAGACAGGTATAGGTGTTATTAATCGCAATAATGCAGCTTATACATCACGAGTGAACTGTAATAATGCTTCAAGTACACCTGGGAACTAAATGTGTACTCTTAAATGGAGTAAAATGCTATTTGGGCGGGAACCTTATTGCGAGGCGATACAATTCACAGTCGCGCAGCGTCGACAGCTAAGCGTATTCGGTCCCGCTATAAGCAGTTCACGGTACGGCCCCAGGTCAGTGAGTTGAAGGTAGTTTATTTCGCTGGATGAACTAAGCATATCCTTGAAGTGGCGATTGGACCATACGCACCTGGTACACTCGTGGGCTGTGGTACATTCACATACGCCACAGATTTTTTTCTCTGGACGTATGCAGGTTTTCCCACGATGTTCTCCTTCACCGAAAAACCAGTTGTATGAATTCGTATATAAACAAGTATAAGTATTTACTATGGTACCAATCTTGAAATTGCGAAAATAAAATCAGCTGTTCCATACAAAAAGTTCATTGACCTTTGACTAAATGTATGGAACAGCAAATATTTTTTTCGCGAGTTCCGGGTTGGCCCCTTAGCAAAAGTTGTTCATAACGATGAGTACATAGATGTCCTTCCACAGAAAAGCGATAGCTCTACTTCTTAGGTAGAACGGCTGTCAAAACAATGTAGTAAAGCAATTGTATGGAAAACCGCTGTCGCCAGTTTCACACTTATTTGTATAGAAACGGCGAAAAAATTACAATTGGTCGCGTATTTGAAGTAAAACGCTCGAAATGCCATTTTGCAACAGATTAAAATTGATCAAATTACGATGCAATGTGGTTTGAATTGTGTGTTTGAGTATTCTCAGTTTAAAACCTGTATATTGGTAGAATAGGGTAGATGACTGATGTTTAAATCGTTGAGACCAATAGCTTCGATGAAAAATTTCAGTAAATATAGTATGATTATTGAAAAAAATATTTAAATCGGTTAATAATGTTCTGATTATGAGCGTTTAAAGATTTTGTTAGAGACAACTCTGTCCCTTTCCCACAAAACAAAAAAAAACGTCGCGCCTTACTTGTCACAATAGAATTTATATGGCGTACAGAGAAATGACGTCACGATTTGCTGTTTCTTCTCTCTGTCTAGCATGATATTAAAATGCTCATAAGTTGCTTATTTTTGATCAGATTTTCATTTTCTTTACATTAATCGGCTATATTTATGGGCCACATTTTAATAGGACAATAAAAAAAGCCAGTCATCTAGCCTATTGTCATTAAGATCATTTGCACTTAATGCCAGCTAGCGCAGCCCGTCGCATTTCCGTTCTATTCACTTCTCTCTTCAGTGACAGTTCAGTACTATAACCCCGTTACCTTTACTTCACAGATGACGCCCCGTTCTTCAACATAAACGCCTACAACATCCACGACGTTAGCGAATGGAAGGATCTCAACCTGAAGTTCATTTTGCAAGTGTTACGCGACTATCGCATACTGCGCGCACACTCGGCACCTTTCGGCAGCCAGCGCTGCCAGTCCATGGCGTACATCGACGACGTCAAGGACGGCGGCGAGAGGGCGCTACACGCGAGAGGACCCGTCTCGCAGCCGGACACGCCTGCCATTGTATCTGATGCAACGAGGCAGGAACAAAGCCAACAGCCACAGGTGAGAACTGATACTATACTTACATATTTTTATTTTTAAGTCTTGATTATTTGCAGCGTTTCCAAACTTTATTTGAAACTTAGTTCTTATGCTAGGGCTTCACTTGCGTGTAATGCCATTATTTAGCGCGGTATTTGTTAATTACGCAGATTTGGCCGGGTGTTAGTGCGCTGAAAGACTAGCGGCATTAATAACGTCGTTAGACGTTAGGCGATATTCAAAGTAAAATGATAGTGTGGCCGCCCATCTACCGCATTGTTTAATGCATCATATAGCACGTTAATTATTACGGTAATTAGACGTAAAGCGTCACGCAGGTGAAGCCCCAGCATTATACAGTTATGGAAAATAAAATAACTGATAATCCAGTGCCTGATTGTACAACTGGAACTATGGAGTGTAGATTAGAAGTACTCTAATATGAAAAAGTGTTCGTCGAAATGCGTTAAATTAGGATGGCGCTACTGAAAAAGCAGAGTACATGTTTAAACTTCCGCTTCGTTATGGCGGTTTTCTTTTCAGAACTATTAACTTTTTTTACTACTCAAGACACATTTTGCCCATTTTTGTTTTATTATTTTAAAAAAAGAAACTTAAAAGTCACTACATACAACGCATTATTTAAACATTCACAAAAAAGGTACTCGGCATGACCATACACTTAGCTACGCTAGCGTCATTATGGAGGGTTTTGGGACTGTTATTTACTGCAGAAAGCTGGACACTTTTTCAACTTGGCTCCCATATAAGCTATTGCATATTGCAATATTAATAAGCATATTGGTCCTTTTCTCCTCCTTCTACACTCTATAACTGTAACGAACCGACGTACTTAGCATTTTAGCATGACGTCATTAATAATAAACCGACTTCAAAAAGGAGGTTCTCAATTAGACTGTATGGTTTTTTTTGTATGTATGTTACGCGATTACTCTGCCAATTTATGAATTCATCATTTTTGAATTCATTTTGATGATTATTTTTTTGTTTGATAGATAGATTAATTCTTTATTGCTCACACCAAAGAAACATACATACAAAGGATTAAATAAATTAAATACTAGTGCACAAATGGCGGCCTTATCGCTAAAAGCGATAAAAGAAGCTATTGGTAGGTGATACTTCAGAGGTCGTTCCATTTAAATTTTATCGAAATCGTTTCAGTAGTTTGGTTTTTAATCAATATAACTAGAATAAATCAAAATAATTGGAAAATATGGATGATGTCTATCCAGGTAGCCAAAATTGAAGTCTTTTTTTTAAAAACTTATTATTATCGTTCCAGTCAGAGCAAGCCGCAGTGCCGTCGCCGGGCATCCTGGAGCTTCTCTACAGCGCTAACGTCCCACCGCACCAGCCGGCTCTCGAGACGCAGTCGTCCGTGGAGCCCGCCGCGGCGGCCGGCGTCTGGGACGCCAACAGATACCTAGCAGAGATGTATCCCGCTTGCAGGGCGCTGCTGAAGCGGGCTGAACTGTGGGACGCCGACGGGGACGGGTTGATTGAGAACGGTGGCTTCCCGGATCAAACGTACGACGCTTGGGTCATGTCTGGACCGAGGTTAGTGTAACCCGCCCTTGACTCGGCCTTGTAGCTCAGTCGGTAGCGTGTCTGCCTTCAGAGCTGTAGGGCGTGGGTTCCATCCCCACCCAGGACAAACATTTATGTGACGAACATAGATGTTAGTTGTGCGGCTGGGTGTATTATGTATCATAAGCAGATATTTACAATTAAAATATCTATTTAAGTATTCTATCAACTATTTGGTTTCCATATTACAATCTTTGCTTAGTTCTCGGCTAGATGGCGCTGTGTGAAAAATGTGCACCGATATTTATATTAATTTATTTATAAAACATGCTTTATTTAGTGTGTAGCATAATCAGTCACCGCTGGACTTAGGTGTAGTCTACAATTAAAAGAAAAAAATATTATTAATTATTATAAATTATTATTTTGCCGAGCCTTTGATAGAATAGATTGTTTGCTTGCGGAAATAATTTATATCGTTTGCTTATCGAAAAGTGTGTGAGCGATTTTTTGAGGTCTTGGATCATAGTAACTTGGCGCTAGGGCCGCTAGAGGTCCGCACTAGAAAAAGTTTAGGTAACTGAAACACTGGCGTAGACCTAAGTCCAGCAGTGACTGCCTCGAAGGGCGATGGGGCCATATCCACCACGCTGATACAGTTGCGGGTTGGCGCAACATACGCCATTGCATTTATATCTCCAGACGTAAGCAGATTTCCTCACGATGTTTTCCTACACTGAAAAGCCAGTGGCATGAAAAATTCGTCCATTAACTTCTAAGCGCTTATGGATACGAGCTGGATTTGAACCCGCTACTCCACGATTTTAAGCGGTCTCCCGATTACGCTACCACGGCTTGATCATCATCTTAATTAACCTATAATACTCCACTGATGGATAGGCCTCCTCCAAGGTTCGATCTTAGGCTTTCCGCTTTCAACGTCTGCCATCTGTTCTAAATACAATACAAGTATATTGTTACTCCATCGAGTCTCAGGCAGAGGGGTTTCACTCCGCAGTTTACGTATGTTCGGGCGGCGCTCCACTGCGAAAGGACAATGCAAGGCTGAGGTCAGTGGCCGCCCGCACACTAGCCTCGTCGCACGTAACTAAGCATACGTGATAGAAAGAGAGCGGTATATCTAGGTGAATATAGCGAGCGGTATCCAGCGCTGTGCGAGTTGAATTGCTACTTTATTGCCTAGTAGACAGAGTCCTTATTTATTTCAATTCCTTTGCGGAGTTAACTTTCTGTACGTAGTACTATTATTTATTCTGTGTCTCAGGGCGTTCAGGGAACATTTTGCACTCACTAGAAATGTTTTATCAAATCAAATCAAAATCAAAACACATTTATTTTCAGACACAGAGATCCATAATACTACAAATTACAAATTATTATTATATTAGAAATTATTTAATTATAAAATGAGTTTATATTTTATAATTTATAAATTTATATTCCAGTGCGTACTGCGGCGGGCTGTGGGTGGCGTCTGTGAGCGCAGTGCGCACGATGGCGCATGCGCTGGGACGGGAAGAAGACGAGAAAGAGTTCGCGCAGCTCCTGGAGCGAGCGAGACACGCATACCACGAGAAACTGTGGGCCGGGAACTATTACAAGTTTGATACCAAGCCTGCGAATGAACATGTCGTTATGGCGGACCAACTCGCTGGCCACTGGTGAGAAATACATTGCATTATCGTCTTGTTCCTTTATGCAGCATGTTGGTTGGTAGACCACTTTTGATGGATAGGCAATGTCTAATTAAATTTCTTACTGCAGTGTGTGGTAGGGCATTGCTGTTTCGGTTTGAAGGCAATGTCACCAGAAAAAAATACTGGGCGTAAAGAGATTTGACATCTAATATCTCAGGGTGACGAGCGCAGTGCAGTGTGGCGCAGGATTTTGTTCGCAAGTTCACAATTCTGGCACTGCTACTGTTATGGGCAGGCGTGACGCTGTGGTTCTTGATCGAAAGCCTAGGTTTTTGGTCAAAAACCTGATTTCATAATAAATCTGCGACATGTGTAACAAAAAGGTTCAACAATACTGAAGAGTATGTATGTACTCATCATTATAAACAAAATTTACTATGGGGCTGCTTTTTTTCGTGATTTCATGGTTGGTCCCATAGTAAAAGTTGTTCATAATGATGAGTACATACATACCCTTCAGTATTGTTGAATCTTTTTGTTACACTTTGTGTATTATTATAGATTAAAATCATAATTACTATGATTTTGTTTAATTAGGAATACTTAATAATATGTACTTTTACTTGTGTACAAAATGCAATACCGAGCACGGTATAATTTTAAATCTGCTTTCATTTAAAAGTCACGTCATTTTGGACCCTTCACGCGATCCAGAACTTCGGTCTCTGCTTATATATCACAACAGTAAAAGAACGTATTCTCGTCTCAGGTTCCTGCGAGCGTCCGGCTGCACAGAGCAAGTGTTCCCCACATTGAATGTGCGCAAGAGTCTCACTACAATCTACGATAACAACGTGCTAAGGTGGTGCGGGGGCAACATGGGCGCCGTCAACGGATACGTGACTGGAGCGAGGCCTAAAGTGGATGAAACTGCCCTACAGAGCATGGAAATGTGGACCGGGGTCACTTATGGCGTTGCCGCTACCATGATATATGAAGGTAAGCCTGGATATTGTTTTTTTTATATTCGATTGTAGGCTTGCAATTGACCGCTAACTCGCCTGATGTTAAACGAAAGGGGGCAACATGGGCGCTGTCAACGGAGCGTGACTGGAGCGAGGCCTAAAGTGGATGAAACTGCCTTGCAAAGCATGTGACTCGACAAACTCGACATGTCGATTATAGTAGCGAGTTAATATTGGCCAGTGATATTATTTATTCGATTACTTTATTTCATTTTCCTCAGGCATGCACGAGGAAGCATTCGCGACCGCCGGTGGCCTGCACGACACACTCGTCAAAATGGGCCTCTCGTTCGAAACGCCCGAAGCTCTGTACGAGAATGGTAACCACCGATCTGTAGCCTACATGCGCCCTCTAGCGATCTGGGCGATGTACCAAGCCATAGTTTCCACCCCACCCCCTTCCCGGCGCACCTCGCATGTGGGCAATGGCCTAGCCCACCACCCTAAAGAAACGTTATAGCTTGAAATTATTATACGTATTGGGAAATGTTCATACATTTTCTATGTTTCTAGAGACAGGTAACTGTAGGCCGCGGCACCGTTTCTTTTACTATTTGACGGCGTCGCGTTAACAGTAGGAAGGTTGTGTTTAAACTTAATTCATATTACCCTGCGACCTGTCAATGGAATATGAGTCCTATATCAAGGGATTTATAGCAGAATTTCTAAGTGATCGAATGCCTGTCGTAATTTGTCAGGGCCAAAAATGTGACGTTGTTGTCATTGGAAATTGTACTGTTTGTCACAAGTTATAGGACTCACTTTTACGGCGTGGAGTCACAGCCAGTTAAGTATTGGTATATAAAATGGAATAATCCTAATGTATACGGACATTTTTTTTCGATAGAAAACTTGTGAAACGCGTGTCTATTGCATAAAATGTTAAATTTACGGAAAGTTTGAAAGAGTGACTTTAAAGAATGAACTGTAATTTTTATTGCAATCTAAAGTAGGTACTTATAAACCAAAAGCCTAGAAATTATGCAAACTATTTATTTTGTTGTATGTTCTTGAAAAATATAAAAATGTGATATTACGCTAACAAAAAGCGAAATGTTTATTTGTAATTTTGCGCTTAAATACGTTTATATTTCAATTACGCTACTTATAGTTATACTAATGAAATTCGTATTTAAATATTAGGAAAAGTATATTGTGTAAATTAATTTGTGCAATGAATTGCAATCTATTGCAAAAAGCAATATTTATAGACGTAAATTATGGACATTATTAAGTCAATAAAAGTATTTTGTAACTTTACACGTGTTTTGTAATTCAAAATTTAACCCTTATGCCCATCACTGATTAATAATAATTATTGCCGATATCGCTATCATGGTATTTTTTTTACTGTTTGACCACCACGGCATATTTGTATCGGGTCTGCTCTGTGCGCCTTTGACTAGTGGCGCCACTGAAGAGAGAAGTGAATAGAACGGATATGTGACGGGCCGCGCTATCTTAAGACAATTCTACCAATATACATGTTTTTTAACTGAGAATACTCAAAAGACAATTTAAATAGACGCGTAGGAAACCAAACCACATTGCATCGTAATTAGATCAGTTTTAATCTGTTACAACATGGCATTTCGAACGTTCTACTTCAAATGCGCGACCAATGATTGGCATTTTTTCGTCGCAGTTTCTATACAATTATGTGTTAAACTGGCGACACCGGTTTTCCATACAATTGCTTTACAACATTGTTTTGCCAGCCGTTCTACCTAAGAAGTAGGGCTTTCGCTTTTCTGTGAGTGGCGCCCACATTGAATTTGTACTTGTTATGCTGGGCTATAATTACGCAATATCTGTTGATTAAAATGTTATTAATTCTGTGATATAATAAAACCCGCTGTGGGGGGAAAGAAACAAAGCATCGTCTCAATTATCACCAGTCTTTAAGAATACCATCACAGAAAATCTTCCATATGAGAAAAAAATAATGTTTCTTCTGAGATCCTTAAGTTGTTGAAATACGCATTAAAACAAAATTTCTTAAATTCAGAATTTATTTAAAAATATCGGTAGAATAAATGCATTTCGGTATATTTCTAAACAAAGGTATAAATGTCAACTCATTTGGATACAAGTTCATGAGAATCCTAAGGATCCTAAATACTTCTCTACCTAAACTATGCTAAAAGAATATGTTTGTACTATATAAGATTACTTATTTATTACACTCTTACTTGTATCAATAAATAAAACATGCAAATAAAATGTCTCCAAAATTATAATTATGTACAAAATATTTACAAATATCCGTTTTCAGTCTTCTTTTGTTATTGATGGAAAAATCTACACCGCTCCGGCAAGGAAATTTAAGAAACGTGTTATCTATATTCCAGCAACATTCATTTGTACCTATAGTTAAAGTTTTAGCTGGGCATGTTAAAAAAATCGTTGAAAACAACACACATGATAACATTGCTGTTTGGTGGCTCAAATAGGTTTGTATAATTTTTAATTTTTATTTGTGTAAATATGCATGTGTGTGTCGGAAAAATATAGGATATTATATAGCTATGGGAATGATGTCAAGGCTTTGGCACTATTGACATAGCCTTGGTATCTTATGGGCAAGCGTCCTCCACCTTAGACCTTGTCTAGCGAGGCCTCGGTACTCCTCGGAGAGGGAAGGTATAACGCGAACTCAAACGGCATAAAAAATATCCTAATCTATGTAACCCGAAATCACGAGACCGCAATCTCGCTTCTAGCATGCAAATTCTGATTAGGAGGCTGTTAAATATGTATGGATCCGGGAATGTCCTAAAACTGCACACAGAACCACCGGAGGACAAGCAGCAGCGTCCTCTCGGTTAACCGCGGTGAGCATTCTGCCCAAACGATCCCCAAGCCGCATGCCAATCGATTATGGCAACCCCTCCCTATTAAGGGGGAGGGCTTAGTACCGCAGTAGATGTCTTCTGGCTGATGATGTGATGTGTAATATTTATACAGGGATAAGTTATTTGTCCTTATCAATGTCATCAGCCCGGAGACGTCCACTCCACTGCTGAACGAAAGCCTTCCCGTTGATAGGGAGAGGCCCTTATTATTGTAAACAGATTATAATCTAGGACAAACCCTAAAACAATAAGCGGTTACATATATTTCGTAGAGAGGGAGTAAATTTTTTCTATGGGACAGCTGTTTTTTGCACGATTTTGCGTTCGATCGTATACTTGCTCAAAGGAGCGGAAAGCCGCTTAGTCCTACCTTTGCGTCTAGCCTCGTTTACTTATCACGACGTCGCCATTAATGCTTCTTCCTGATAGGCTTATCGTGAGGGAATTTGAGGGGAAAGTATAATATGTTCGCTTCATGGGAAAGTGACGCTTTTTTCGCGATATAACGTAGCCTAGGTATTGCTTTCCTAATTATATAGCTAATCTTTTGTTCACGTGTGTGTAGCCGATATGTTCATATACAAGTGCGTGGGGTCGCTTTCGTCGCAGCGGGCAGGCGCGCGCTCCCGGGAGAAGTTCAGCCGAAAATGCGTGCTCGCTGTTTCGTCACTGTCGAGGGTCTCGCGGGACAGGGACGCCTCCCGCTCCACGATGGTCGCCATATGCTGGCTCCTGGAAAATGGTGAGTAGAATTCACAATGTTGAATCGCTTTTTGGATAAAGTATCTACTTAAAAATCATAGGTAATGTCGTCGCTCATTAGGATCTCGGTAAGAATATAGGTATGAATAAAGCATTCGGGGTCGACTGCTTGCTTTGTGTATAGCCTAAACCACACTTATTATATATATTTTTATCGTATAGAAGTCTACTTTTGACAACTAACTCGCCTGTTGGTAAGCGATGATGCGGTCGAAGATGAAACACGCGGACTTCTAACACGCTTTGCACGTTTGCTTTTGACACGCAGAACGTTCACGAACATTCACATGCAGCTTTTATGCAGCATGTAACATTCGGTCGAAGGCTCAAATTGTGTAAAATCTTTTCAGAAGACAAATCAATGAAATCAAAATCACAAATCAATAGACAATAATTATTTATCACAACGCGTCCCTATCGCTACCAATTTGTATTACATTCTAATAAGCATTAAACTGTGATGCTTCTTGAATTCTTTTGGTAGAGTCGGTGTAAAATGTTACGGGTATTGCTCTTTTTTCCAAAATAATATTGAATCACATTTGACGTACCTGCCATCAAGTTTGGGATGTCCAAAAGTGGTGAATTGCGGACAGCCGTTCAATGGACGCGGGGGTGGCGGGATCAAATAATCATCCATTCTGTTTTCACCGTCGCATGCGGAATGCACAGTCAGAGTGCTTGATGATATCTGCAAAACAAAATAAGAACTCTTATATGCTAGAAATAATTATAGAAGCGGTTAAAGAATGTGTCAACATTATTTTTAGGAGTGTTTATAGTGTTCTTGTTTATTTTTAGTGTTTATTAGTCTTTCATAGTGAGTCTACGGATAATACGGGCTATCAGTTATTCTAAATAACGGACTATAATGGCACTTACGATAGAACGAGCCTTGTCGTCGTTTTCTGACTGAACGCTATTCGTTTCCGCGACACTCCCTGCCACGCTACCACCGCTCACTGTGCTGAGGCGGCCTGATGATGACGAACCTATAAAATTTTAATAAACGGATATAGACACTGAATTCGGCTTTATTGTGCTTATTAATAAATGACGGTAACAAGAGTAGACTTACTCTCACTCAGGCTGCTATTGGGTCTTGTACTTCCATTTCGTTTTTCAATGGTGCCGTTGTAGCTGTCGTGATCTGAAACCATAGCGCAAGTTTTATTTATATTTGTTGAACTCTCACTTTCGTTTTTTACGTAGTATGTCTAAGATACGTTATGATGCTTACGTTTGCTCTTGCTCTTTGAAAACATTTTCTTAACCCTTTCGAATGGGGTAGGCCTTTTCATGTTGTCTTTGATTCTCTGTTGAATTTTGTCATACTCATCACGCATCTTATTCAACTGCTCCTGTTTCTCTTTCAGCGATTGTTGAGTTTCATTTCTATTTTTCCATTCCAGCACTAGCTTTTCTACTTCAGAAATTGTAAAAACGTTATTTTTGAAATCGTTTATGATTTCAGCTAGTTCTTCTTGCCCTGTCAGAGGGCAAGGTTCTTTTCCGGATTTGACGCTGGGACTGCGTATATCTTTGGTATTTAAGTTTATTTGGCTTATATCACTAGTTGGAGTGTCAATGTTGAAAGTCTTTGTTTCTTCGGTGGGGGAATATAAAAATATGTCCTGATGCTGCGGTGTTAGCCGAGAACTGTTCGCGTATAGGTTGTTTGGTCTGAACTTTGGGCTTTCTACTTTAATATTTGATGGTTGAATCAAATAGTCGTGTTCTAGAGCTTGTTGGATTTTGTCATCGTGTAATGGGAATTCGTTTTGATAGAACTGCTCCTTTATTTTCGGAAGTTTAATACTCAGGCGTGTTTTTTTCTCGACTTCTTGTTTATCGGTCGTTTGCTCAAGGTTTTGTGTGCAAGCTTCACTGAATGGGTCGGCATCGCCGTTTGTCTCGGGCTCCACGCGGGTGGGCGAGTCAACTGTGTCACAATTCTCTACTATGCGCAGTTCCTCTTGCTTCTCCTCATCTTGGCCATCTTCTTTGTCATTGTCTGACATGTTCTTTAAATAGTAATACATGTTGGAGAATTCATTTATTTTCTGTAACAAAGAAATTAAATCCTTTCAAAACTCTAATAAAATATGTGCAATGCGATGATAAGTGTTAATGGTTTAAATTAAAACAAACTGAGAAATGTTACTATGCAGAAATGTTACTATGCAATAACATTTCTGGTGGCCACCTAGTGCAATGTCGTCGGGTATACTTACCAAATGATCAGCAAGGACGTCAGCTAGTCTGTAGTGTTTGTGATCTCTGGCCAGGTCAGCGGGCGTCTTATGGCGCAGGTTGCGAAGCGCCACCGCAGCGCCGCCTCCGGGACATTCCAGCAGCTGCCAGCACACTCGCTCCAAACCGAACCGTGCTGCCCAGTGCAGCAGCGTTGGGTATTCTTCACCACCTGGCACATCATATATTAAATAAATCAATATTGTTGGCCATTTCTCACAGCTCCATCTAGCACAACTAAGCAACGCTTATACTGTGAGAACTAGTCCTGTGTCGATCGTGATTGAATGAATCAAAATGACCGTATCGCGCTCTCTGCGTGACCGACCGGGTCGTCAATCGTTAAAGACCTAGGTTGTGATTGATCGACGCGCGGCCCAAGATCCGCGGCACTTGCCTTCCCATTCCTAACGATCTGCGACCGACCGAGAGACCGATACCGAATGAATGACAGGCGACTGATACAACAGCGACCGGCTTCGTCTCGGTTTTTCTTCGATCAATCTCGGTAAAATTGCGTAGCTAAATTCGACTCTATGTTTATAGCCTTATTTTTATTTTTAGGTTCTCGAGATCGATCACCAACGTTTTGATCCATTATTTTTGCTCAGTCACTTGGCTGATCGGTCACGAACGACCGATATCTCCGAAAATGACCGACCGACACAGGACTAGTGAGAACCATACACTATACATGGGGGATATTACACATAACGAAGCAAGATCCATTCCATTTTCCCCTTATTTTCCGTAGGCCCTATGAGTCTACGGTGTATCTCTATCTGCACTGAAAGGCGTTCGTCGTATCATAGTTTTTGTGCGGAGGACAAGAAGGTTGGGTCTAGTTAAGTAAAGGAGTAAGGTACCTCCATTGTAAAAATATAATAATTATGACAAAAAAAACATTTTTTTATACGGATATGTTAATTTTAATTTATTTAGTAAAATTATTTTACCATAGAAGCCAGATTTAAGGAACCAATGGTTTCTACGCGCTGTATTTGCATCTGTTTGCAAGAGTGTTTGTAGCTGTTAAGTTTTAACTATACTCACTAGACATATCAGCTTTTGGGTTGAACTGTTCAGTAGAGGCTAGCAGGTTGAAATGCGGTGGGATGTTCTTCTGGAACGCGTTCAACATCCAGCTGTCTAGCTGTTCCTTGCTCGTCGCTTTAAAGCCGAGAGTCTGAAAACATAAATTTTCGGTTGCATGAAGAGATAAGATATTTTTAAAATCTATGCCTTCTTGGTCACATGAACACTTGTACACCAGCGGTACCCACATAGTTGTACAAGCCATTTGTAGAGTATAGGTTACCTGACACATAAACTCCAACGGGTGGTCGGATGCCCTCAACAGTTGGTCAAGCTCGCGCAATCTGCTCTCGCACTTAATCTGTCTTCTTCCGAGCGACTGACCGTTCTTGCTCACACGCACCCATACTAGCATCGATACGTCCAGGCAAGATTCTGTAAAAGAAAGATTCTTTAAAAGTTGTGAAAACATTTTCTTGTAATTATGCAGAATTCTTATTATTATCAGTCCAACGGTGGCGGGACGACATCCGAAGTTCTGTGGAAGCCGCTAAATAGGGAAGATTGGTCGAAGGGGGAGGAAGCTTGTGTCCTGAAGTAGTCTGAAAAAGCTCAATGATGATGATGATGATCATGATGGCGAATTCGGAAATTGAAGACCAATCTTATAGTTTTCGATGTTGTGTTTCGCCATTTGTGAATATACTTGTTTTACTAACCTGGTATATCAAACTGTAGAGTGTAGGGATTCCGTTTTTTGAACGTGGGTATGTGTATGACTTCACCCTTCTTGTCCACCATTATCTTGATGCTGTCTTCGTCTCTGATGGGGTCGTTCAATAAAGCTATCACCCGACTTTGTCCCTGGCATAAGAAAAACGTTTTTTTAAAATAAATCTTCAGATTGGATCAACTATTACAATTTTGTGTCAGCGTTTAACTTACAATTTTAACTTTCTTAGGCACGATAGAGAAGCTGGTTCTATCTGTTGCTGTGTCCTTGCAGTCTTTGGTTCTTAATATGCCAACAGCGGCTGTGAGGAATGTGTCCACAAAAGATGTGTCCTTCTCACGGACCGACATCATCTGCCACTGGTCGATTGTGGGGTAGTCTGAAAATTCCGGTAAATCCATAATTATAATCGTCGCATGCCTCTTCCACGAATAATGTTGGTGATTTTGTCTTTATAATGTTATACATGTATAAACAACTAGATCATAAACTGCTACAGTATAGACAAAATGGTGTCTTTATGAAAACCGCAACTTTATTGGAATCAAATGTATACACAACAATTCATGACGATATAAAGCGCGTACTTTTATTTTAGAGAACGTGAACGTGAAGGTCAAGTCACATTAGTTTGCTTTACCTTCATTATAATTAGTGATAACTTGATTCTTCTCAACACCAAGAAGCATCACCAAGATTTTGTCGGTCTTGAAACAGTCCTCGCAGTTGATGTCTCTCTTCAAGTCTGCCATTTTCGTCACAAAGTTTGGACATAGGATCAAGATCTGCAGCTGAGCTTTTGCTAATTTATCTACTTTTTCATTTGAGTCGGCTGACAGAAGTTCTTCCACTGTGACCGGTGTTACTCTAAAACAAATTATTGCAACGTTAATAAAATTCTGGAAAAAAATCTTCAGACCATATGGTAGGTACCTGCCCCCTAAATCGTAAATCAGATTTTTATTTTTTTATTTTATTTTATAAGCACACAATACAAATTACAATCATTAATAAATATGATAACAGCATTAAGAGTTATGACCTGGATCGCAATTCAAAATATGTGTACACAACAAAAACCGTATTTAGCTTCTTAAGTTTAAGGTTAGCGAAATTAAAAAGCTTTAAACTAAGTTAAAGTAAACAGTAACTAACTTAAATTACATAGGATATTAATAATTATAAATATATAATATATATATAAGATATATATAAGACAGCAGTTAATCAAATGGCAACGTGAACCTGCAGAGCTCGCATAACCACGAGCAGCCATGCGGGAGGCGGCGCACTCCGCATGATCACACTACACGCATGCATCTGATTTGACGGGTTTGGTAAAGAGGATATCTTTCAATGATTTTATATAAAATGATAATTTAGGGCTAAAAATGTCAATTTGAAATTTGTTGTTAATACAGTCATTATACTGACGGGCCATTCTTACTAGTGGGTTGAAAAAGGAAATATTATTTTTATATATTTGAAGAGCAAACACATTAATTTGGTTAGACCTCCGTGCGCTATATTTAATATTAAAATTCATTTGAGACAGCAACTCCGGAGTGTCTACTATGGAGTGAACTATTTTATAAAGATAAATGTGATCAAAAAACTTTCTACGTATTTCCAATTTTTGTACATTGAATCTAGATAGTCTCATCTCATAATTCATTTTAGAACGTCCTATCTGCTGACGGTAGCATATCATTCTTAAACACTTTTTTTGGACCCTTTCTATTTCATGAACATGCACTTTATAGTGCGGAGACCAAACAGGGCTAGCGTACTCTAAGATGCTTCTGACCAGAGTAAAAAACAAGTAAAGGAGAGACCGAGGATTTTTAAAATCTTTTGTGGATCTAAAAATGAACCCAAGGAGCTGATTGGCTTTTGTTGTGATGTGAAGCATGTGTGCTCGAAATGACAGTTTGTCGTCAAATAGGATGCCCAAATCCTTAGCAATTAGGGATCTTGTAAGCACACGGCCATCAACTGAGTAATTATGCATAATTGTATGATGCTTGTTAGAAAACGTAATAACAAAGCATTTGCTGGTATTGAGCAGCATGTGATTTGATTCACACCAATCAGAAACAGTATTCAAATCCCTTTGCAAATGACTGCAATCAAGAGAGGAGGAAATAGTCTTAAATATTTTTAAGTCATCAGCGTATAGTAAGCATTCACAAGCCAACTGCTCAATGAGATCGTTGATGAAGACAATAAATAGGAGAGGACCCAAATGGGATCCTTGTGGGACTCCAGAGGTCACTTGAGTTGGAGAAGAAAGAAACCCTTTCAAAGCAACCAGTTGACTCCTGTTACAGAGGTAAGAAGACAACCATCGAAGCAAGCTACCATGAATTCCGTAGTATGCAAGCTTAGTGCAAAGTAATCTATGATTTACTTTGTCGAAGGCTTTTGAGAAATCTGTGTAAATAGAATCCACTTGGCCACCAACTGCGAAGCTCTTACAAAGATAGTTCTTGTACTCTAGAAGGTTGGTGACTGTTGACCTGCCCTTGACAAAGCCATGTTGTTTAATAGAGAGAAATGGCTTAAAATGATTAAAAAGATGACCATAAACCAAGGACTCAAACACTTTTGCAAAACAAGATAAGATACTGATTGGTCTATAATTTTCGCAGTGGGATTTGTCTCCATTTTTATAAATTGGGATTATATGAGCCACTTTCTATCGCTTGGGAAAAATGCCGTTGGCGAGTGATTTATTAAATATGATACTTAATGGTACACACAGTTGTTTACTACACAAATTTATAAACGAAGGAGGCAGTTGGTCAGGTCCAGCACCTTTGTTTTTATCTAGTTGTTTAATTTTAATCATTATGTCTTGTTCAGTTAATTTTATATGTGAAAGTGTCTGTGTGGCGCTATTTTCAGGATGCTGGAAAGAAGAGGTTGTGTTTCTAAGTGTGTCATCTTTGTGGAAAACAGATCCGAAGTATTCTGAAAACAGTTCACATATACGCTGCCCACTAGATGACGAAGAGTTGCCATAGTTCATGACATGTGGCATTGATACGTGACCCTTTCTATTGTTTACATATCTCCAAAACAGCTTTATATTACTAACCATGGAATCCTCTGTAGATACAATTATATAATTTAATATAATTTTTGTAACATTGGTTAGCCATTTTCTTAAATCTATCTCTTAATAGAGAAAAGGTGTCATAATCTCTAGGGTTTTTGAATTTTTTGTAAAGCTTATGATATTTAATCTTTTCTTCGTTGCAATTTATTAAGGGTTTGCTAAACCAAATTGGATAATTTTGGTGTTTAGAGGTCTTAAAAGGTGTATATTTATTAATAATATTAAATAGATTTTCATAGAAAAATTCGGTGCACGTGTCAACATCAGGAGACGATAAGATGTCATGCCAGTCAATTGTACTTAATTCGTATTGAATATCTTGATAGCTACTCCTTGAATAGTCGAGCCGTTTCTTACTAACTTTTTTTAAACACTTTAAGGTATCTATTTTCAAAGGGAAATCAAACTGAATAGCGGGATGATGCCTGTCTAACAAGCTCAATGGCACGGCCTCGGTAACTGTAAGGGATTTGACCGACGACAGTACTAAATCAAGTGTGCGCTCATTTTCGTTAGTAACGTTGTTGTGTTGATATAAATCACAGAGAGACATTAGTTCAGTCAAAAGCAAAACTTTTTTGTTAATTGAGGGTTGTGATTGCTCATCAGTGTTAAAAGAAAAGGAAGAAAGTTCAGGGGTGTTAAAATCCCCGACAATCAGACAATTGTCATCTTTACTGTTATCTAGTAAGTTTTTCTGGCAATTTGAATAAAACTGATCTAATATTCTATGGTTTAAATCCGGAGGAAGATAGCAGAGACAAATGTTAAGATTGGGAGTATTAAAATTTTCTGGTATAATTGTAACCCAAATATCCTCCATACCGCTGTCCCAGGATGCCTGGCGGATAACTTGAAATGACTTTTTAATTGCAATAAGGACACCGCCGCCTTCATTTTTCATAGAGTTTGTATCTACACGATCGCGTCTAAAAATATTATAGCGAGCATCTGCTATTTCACCATCGAATACGCCTTTATTCAAGTTTGTTTCCGTCAGGCATACAACATCATAATCAGCATTTAATAAGTTTAAGTAGAATTCTGCTAATTTTGTACGTATTCTATTCACATTTTGGTAATACACATTAATCATTAAACAATATTACTAGAGATCAAACACAAAAATTGTTATTATTAATAAGAGAAAAAATATACACATAACAAGTTTACAGAAGCTTACTAAAACAATCGGTACTTTTAATGGTTTTTTGGCAGGGCTTTGTTCGTTTTTGCGGATATATATTTGACCAAAACGCACCCATACAAACTTAAAATCATTGACCTTACAAAATTTCCTAGCTGCACTATGCAGCTCCTTTGATTCAGGAGATAAATGCTCGGCAACATATAACCTACGGGTCTCACCCACAAAACCAATATGGGTAGAGGCAAGCTTATCTTTAGAGTGGGCCTTATTAAAACGCGTTACCGAAGACAGGAGTAGATCGCGGAGGCGCTGCGATGACAAAGTGACTAGTATATTTCGTGGCCTCTTCGACGACGCATCCATCTTGGCAACTCGGCGGCAAGCTTTCACATCACTCTCAGGTATTATGATTTGTAGACAGTCGCAAAGCTTCTTGAAAATCACCATCAAGTTTTCATTCTTATTTTCTGGCAATTCATGAATCTCGAGATTTAAATCTCGAGAAATTTTCTCAACAGTTGATACTCGAGACTGCAACTTAGCAAGCGAAGTTTCTGATTTGGAAAGATCGAATCTTAATTTATTGATTTCTGAGTCCTTTTCTCTGATCTCCAACTTCAAATCCTTTTGCTCCGCAGCTATGAAATCGGTCGTAGCAGTAAAATCGCCTTTTAAATACTCAATAGCACGATTCACATGAACGGCTACCATTTTTTCAATATCTTTATTAAGTGCTGACCTTAAATTTGCCATAAATGTAGAATCAGGCGCCAACTTCCGATCAAACAAGTTGCTAATACTTTCTAAAGAGATTGGTTCACTCGTTAAGGTGGAGCCTGCAGAAATGTTTATAGCAGCGCACGTGCTAGTATCGCGGGTCGATTCATCGATGGATACGTTCACACTAGACTCATTCCAAGACTGCGCCTTGCGGCGAGAGCCGCAGGGAGTGTCATCATTATTTTTGCGTCGGGTCACGTTCTGACAACTAGGACAGATAAATGATTTTATTTGTTCTCTAGTAAGCTCCTTGGAAGTCTTCTTTGTTAAATTTAAGCATTCGAAACAGTATTCGTATAGCATAGTATAACAGTATAGATTAGTTTAGGTAGACACTATAACCTACCTGTAATGGTGTCTAGCTCTCTGCGACATGATTTTATCGAAGCTGGCGACAAGGTAGTCCGACCAAAGAGCGCTCTCCGGTGATCCCGAACTCCAAAGAATGGCGATATCTTCCATTTCTGCAACAAAACACAATTCCTCATAAAAGATATCTCAATAAAGGAGAATACTTAAATGCCTCTTAGAATATTTCTTGCTATTGAAATTTATTATTCCGAGGAAAACCAATAATTGGATTGGAAAGTATTCGGCTCAACGGACTCGCCTCCATAAGACGTTTCTGATTAAATCTGTGAAAGATATTGGCCGTAGACGTAAACACATAAATGGTATCAATAAAATCTATCCTGCGGTTGCTCTTGAACCTATCAACTAAAGTGGTGTATTGATCGGGACCAATGCTCTGATTCGATGAGGGTCTGTAGCTATGTACTCTGGCAAACAAAACAACAAGGTTTGTCAGTTCAATAAACAGCTTTGCTGAATTGTTACAAAGGATGCACTGTATTGAAAACCATGATGCAACTGTATATCAGCGCATATTAAGATCAAATCCATCTCACGATACGACGGACAAAATACTCGATTGAAAGGAAGTTGTCAAGGGATAATCAAGACATGAACGATGTTTTTCACTTGGTTTCGAACGAGGTCATTGGCTGGATCGAAGTTCACGGCTCCTGTCCGTATGCATCATAAAGCTGTCCACATGCCAGTGGATTTGATTCGTGTAAACTTGCGTCTGTAGAGGGCGACGAACGAGATAAATGAACCAAAACTAACAGCGCTTCAATTATGCAAATATAATACACTAAATTGTTACGCTAGTAAATTTTCAGGACTTTGAAACAACTCCACTTGAAATCAATTAACTTGAGCGTAATGAACTAATGCATTCAACAAGAAATGTAAGACAACAACGCTACCACTCAACTAAGTACTTATGAAAGCAAACAAAGTCTCTCACATTAAAAAAACTGTAACGTTGTTCTAAAAGCACACATTGCTTCTCTCAGACCTGAATGAAAGCAAACGTTGGCTTAAAATGTTTTATGGCATGCAACGCCATGCATACGCATCGTTGCTTACTAAATAATATGCTATGCATCGCGTGAGCGCCGGAAACCCGTAAGCGAGTATAAACCCACCTCTGCCGCCAAATGAAGACCCGACTAAATGTAATATCCGTTTCCTAAATAGACAAACGTCTATCAGCGACGCCCGGAATAACTATAGCCGATTAGATGCAACGCGCCTTCGCTACAGGGGCTGAATATGATGCTCAAATTATGCGCCCGCTCCTAAATAACTCGAATAAGCAACGGATGCGCGATCTTGACTTTGAATTGTTCTAAAGCACTCGTTTGTTCATTGGAATTCAATATCTGGTTCGCTAACGAGCTTTGGACGCACTGAAAAGGAAATTGATGTCTGGGAATGACTGGGAATATTTAGCCAGCTATGTTTGGTCGAAATTTTCATCGAATTGATACGGCCCGGCGCCGGATGCTTTCCATAAGTCCACTTAAGCTATTTTTACCAGTTCAACTCAGATGGATGCTACGCAAAGGTTCAAAGTACAGGAGGTACCTACTGGACCGGTACCAGCTTACTTAGTAGTAAGTTAGTAGTGGAAACATTTAGGGCGCACCGCGGGCAGCCTCAATGCTTCACCGCTTTCAGTTTTCAGTTCACTGCCCGCAGACGTCTTTGATGTGCCGGCTGAAATATTGTGGCGCACGATTACGGCTAGCAGGTTGTTAGGTGCTTTTTTGATCTGGCGTTTTCTTGCCATTGTTAACTTTGTTTGGAACACTTTGCGGTCGAGATGTATCGCGTACGACGTTGAACGATTTACGTTAGCCTTACACCGAAACTCTCGGAAGCTCGTAAATTGGTGCAATTTTATTTCGTACAGATTTCACCAACTGTTAACGCGGTTTTAGGCTGTAATCCGTTACCAAAATTACCGCTACCTTTATTTTATCAGGAACATTGTATCACATGTATATGTGTATGAATAGCTGGCGTATATATATTTGCCAGCGATTTATATATATTTTACGAGTATTTTCGTTTTTTTATTTGTAGTTGCCAAAGCCATCTCAATAACCACTAGTCGTAATCGAGAAAAAAAACACTTCTGCCGCAAGTGGCGATCGGGAAGTTTTTCCACCGCCACCAGTGGTGACAATCGAGACGTATTTCAAACAGGGCCGTAGCTAGTCCTGAATTTAAGGTAGGGCAGCTGTTGTTACAGGTAGGATGCTTCACAGTACTTTGCTCATTTTAACGTAGGGCATTGGTATTTTAAGGTAGGGCATTGCCTCTCAATGCCCCCTAGCTCCTAGCTACGGTTCTGATTTACAATCGTCCTAGATGTTGATAGAGTAGAGCAAATTTTATCACTTAATATTATTTTAAATATCACGTTAGACTTTGGTTTATACTTTAACGTTTTGATACTGTTAATCCCGATTTGTTTGTCGTTGTGTTGCAATTATAAGTTGATCTGCTGCCAATACCGGTTGTATTATTTCACAATTGTTTACCTACATATGCACCTAATATGATCTCAGAGTCAGAAATGAAATCAGAAGTTTGCAATCGAAACCATTCGATGATTTTTCATCCATTCCCAGAAGCCGCGTGACTAATTCGCTCTGTTTTTACAGTGTGGGCAGTAGGTGTGCTACAACTCATATTTTATTTACCTATTCTTGATGTGCGTCCACAATTAATTTTAACTTTATTTATCAGCGACCTAGTTAAAGGAGGAAGTTATTGTCTGAGAAAGGGGTTATGTAGAGTGGTATCAAACAGCTTCATTAGGTGCCGGGAACCGGGACTGACGGCGCCTGCGTCATGATTCATGATATCGAAATAAACGCTCTTTTACTTCGCTCCTGACAGTTGGTTGGCGCTAAATCTTATGACGGGGCTTAATTGTATTAATTTAATTTTATACGCAGCGAGGGACTCCTGTGGCGACATCGACTGAATCATGAATGGAACCCTCCGGTGCGACATTTTGCTTATATATTACTCTTTAAAACTGGCGAAAAAAAATTATAACGGTTACAAAGAAGAAAAAAAGTAATTGTGTTAGAAACCTATATCATCATCAGGACTAAAAAGATTTTGTGTTTTGGAGAGTGTTTGGCTGATGGAGATCACCATCATCGTCACTGGCCAAGATCTAGAGACACAAAAAGTATTTATGAGTTTTAAATCTACTTATTTATGGCTTTACCAAAATAATTTCTCTGGTGGTTTTTGGGTACTTAATTTTGATATGTTTTTATGGTGACAAGTCTACCATGGAACTTTGCAATGGAGCTACTGCGAGTATATCAATGAAACTACCAAGACGCGTTCCTAATGGTCAGTGATAACGCCCATTGCAGCGGTAGTCTTAGGTTCAAAGTTATGTATTTAAATATCACAAGAAACATTGCGTCTTACTTACTGAGCTATATCTTAATCTTGACATAGCATAACTTCGTTTAACAAGTCCAAGACATTACACCGTTGGCGCTCATTACAAATTCGACGGTATAATGTAATAATTAATATTTACATTGTAGCGTCGGAAGAGTCATTAATTACGTTATGCAGAAGCGATCAAGCTATGTCATGCTACACATGTTACCATCCGTTCAAAGTTGCCTTAATTCTGAAAGTGCTTTTGGCTCTACCATCCCACGAACTTCTAAGTTCTAACTATGTCTATTGTACTTCGGAATATCAAACAAAGACCAATAACAGAAGGTAATGTGTAACTTTTGACGGGGTATCAATCAACTTTATTACCTAACTGCCAGAGAAGTAACTCGGGTAACGCTTTAGTGATGTATTTGTTTCATAGTTTTAGGCTGTTTATTTAAATTATTGTTTTAATAATGTAATTGTTTTGGTAAATCTATAAGAACATAATTTTAAATTTGTTGAAAGGTAAATCAGTAATGTAATTTAATATGCTTACCGTCTTATGAATAAAACACTAAAGTATTTCAAACCTATTTTTTTTTAAAGTGTTTTGTCTTTTTTTTTTCAAATTCTAATCGTAATTCGAACGAATTGACAAAACACTTTTTAACTAAAATAGCTTTGAAATACGTTTTAGCGTTTTATGCATATGACGGTATATGTATGCACTATAATCTATTAAATTTGTAATTATCTATAGGTACATATTTTTTTACAAATAATTAAATATTACTAATAAGGAACCTCCTTCCGGCAGTGGACGTATTCTGGTTGATGATGATGAAATAAAGAATAAACTTGCCTAGATTTGTATGCTATGAGGAGCTGTCGTCTGTCGTCCCAGCTAACTATACCACCCGAACATATTAAGAAGAAACAGATAACATGTTCTAATAAAATATTGCCTTCTGACAATGCCGCCATAGAAAAATATATGATTCTAACTACAACAAAGTGCTACTGTTAGAGTAATGTACCGAAAAGTTAGATAACTGACATTGATAGTGTTTAAGAAAGGACACGAATTTATAGAGGTCACTGTTATCGGGGTATATTGCCCTTGTATACACTTTGTTATCTTTTCCGTTACGATACCTATATATATTTTTCTTTGTCTTAAATACGGAATGTCTCATAGTCATCAGTTGCACATTTTATCGATTAGAAGCAGTTAGACAAGGGAAACAAATAATAATCATCATCAGCTATAACTGCTGGAATTATCTGGTCTGTCTAAGAGTTACTATTTCAATATGGAAGGATGCTTGTGTATATAGCCTTGAAAAACAGATTTTTCACCATCAGGTCAACCCAACAACAGGACAAAATTTCCATATAGATATAACTAAGTAATTAAAGATCACGCTAATCTTTTATAGTTTAAATGGATATCATTTTGATGACTAAGTAGTTTCTTAAACTTTTTTTAGAGTACGGGGCTGTAGCTTGAGTAAATTTATTTTGCAATTTATATACATCCAACGAAATAACTAGAGCTACTTACATTAAAAGCACCAAAATTTATTTTTTTCGTTGTTTTTCCTAAGCAAGCAGTGACTATAGCCAGTGACAGAAGATTGTAACAAAAAGCAGTAGTATAAGTTAACCTTTATTACTTTGCACAGTAAATACTCTGATGGCGGTAGAGCAACTACAATGAGTCAGTACTCAGGACTCACCAATCGAATACAAATGTGGCATTACAAGTCTTAAAACCCAAATACAAGTCGGTTAAGATGTCGTGACCTGTATTTGTAAAGTTAATATGTAAAGTTTCATCGGTGTTCGACGCCATTAGAAAAATACGATCTGTGGGAGCCAACCGACGACAGGAATACAGAACACAACTTATGCGAGGCGTTTACATTTACATTCCTACCGCGAGTACATTACGGGAGTCGCTTCGATGCATGTAAATCACAACATGTTTATTCAGCCATACATGCCACCCTGCATCGGTAATGGACCCTGCGACCAAACCGGGCACTATGCGTTGCCCAACTGTAGACAATCGCAACTTTAATTTCTCACGAATAAAGCTCC
Source organism: Erannis defoliaria (assembly GCA_905404285.2). NCBI lineage: Eukaryota > Metazoa > Arthropoda > Insecta > Lepidoptera > Geometridae > Erannis > Erannis defoliaria. Next base: position 8,656,291 of record FR990073.1, on the reverse strand, counting down.
AAATCGATAAAACAGCGGTTCGACAACGGTAAACCTAATTTGGCGGTGTTGTACGGTGTTCCTTTGACATTGATTTTAGCTGGGCCTGGACATCACCGAATAACATAATATGAGTGTCGAGTGTGACGCTCCCGATGCTGTGAAGGCCACTGCAGACGTCCACGGGCGTGACAATGGCTTATAACATTGCCACAAAAGGTGCTAAAGCGTTGCTACTACTTGCTAGCTTCGCATTGTCAGGATTATGCTGTAGGTAATATTAATTTTCATTTAGCCGGCCATGTTTTTTGTATTAAGTGCTTCTTTTTATTTTAAATTGATGAGGTAAATGGTTCTGAGCAATTAAGGAAAAGGTTATTAATTAATAATTCCCGTGGCCCTGTTGTTTGAGTTTCACGAAAATTAATAATATGATCGTAATTAAGAATTACTTTCTTATCCAGTGGCTAAAGTTAACTTTATTAAGACCAAAATGAAGATAATGTAATTAAACGAAAATTAATTCAAATATAGAAAATCATTTTTTGCCATCACAATCAAGTCCGACCAAAATTCGATTCACCGTATTTATATACAAACAAAAGTTCGATAAAAATAGGTACATAATTATCTAATGTTAATTTCAATTAAGTTTATAAATGCACACTTTCACGATAATAGTCATCGAAGACCAAAATTTACGACAAAAAATAAAATGTCACCGGATAAACATAAAACAATAGAGCGGAACTATAAAAAACTCACTTGTATCGAGCATTGTGTCCATAGTTGAATCCTCGGATGATGAGAGAAGGGGTAAGTCACGGTCCCGAGTTAAACGGCCGTCATTGCAGACCGCACTAGAAAGCGCACTAAAAAATACGCGAACTGCGAGGAGTGCGGTGGCGGAGTGTCGAGGATGCAGCGACAGGCGCGGGCGACGCGGCCCGCCGAGTGCTGGCGTCAGGCGCGCCGGCGCACGCGCACGCACATCGCATACTAAAAGCTCGTCGCGACAAACGATAATCGCAATACCCGGCCATCCCTCGCGCCTAATCTCGAATTCGGGCCCATTCGTAAATATACGTTATCGAACAAACAACGTTTTGTATTCAGAACGCGTTTCGCGATATGTCTAATCGGCGAGGCGTTACGTTTCCAGAAACACGATAAGCGCTCTTGATCTTGGACGCGCGGTTATCGTAACTTTTTATGGCACTTAACTTTACTGCCGGTCATTATTGTGCCGTAATATCGATTATTGCGCAACTGTGATTTCGGCGGCATTGTTTACCTATGAAGCGCATGTTTGATAACTTGTGGCGGCCAGAAGTCACATTGCTATCTGCACTGGAATCAAAGGGCCGCTACAAACATGTTATTTGGCAGTTCGCCGTAAGCGTCGGTATTGTCTTTCGGTTATCATTATTATCAGTGAGGGTCGAAGGTCGTCTCGGGCTCTTGGGAGCAACGATCCCTCCTATCTTGCTCTACGTCTTGATTGACTTGTTTATGGTCGTATATCACAATTGTTAACTTCCCATACATTGTTACCTAATAATAGAATTTACTGCGTAAATTTCCTTTACACAGATAACATACCCTGGGCTGTGTTTAGCTAGTAGATAAATAATATGGCCTTTTTATGATAGTGTTAAAAAAGGCGTCAATATTTTTATAATTGTCCGTGGCTCGTGCTTGGGGCGGTCATTCGACATTCTGGTGTGTGTAAAGACCTAAACAAATATTTAAATAGATGTCCGCAAAAACGAAGACAAAATGTCTATAGACCCTCCATTGAGATGGTTTCCTCTGTTCCACTTGGGGACAATCTTGTGAGGTCTATTAATTTGTCGCTTCCTGTGTTATAATTTTATAATGTAGTTCTTTGAACACTTGGTATTTCCTATAGTCATTATTTTATACCAACTACTAGTATAATACTTGGTAGGTCTTTAATCCCTTCCCATGTTTTGCATTTGATGGAATTTTAAACGTGGAATTTTAATCCTTAATTTGTGATTCAAGATATGTTACCTTTAAAAGAGAAGTTCTTGGGTCTTCTTCGCTTGACGCCTTCCTCCCCTTGGTTGACCCTAGGCGCCGGCATTCTGGGAACTTCGCTGGGCACTGACGTCACTTCCCCCGTGCCCGCTCCGCCGGTTGCCAAGTACCCGCCGACGGAATGCCTCCGTCTTCCTTGAAGTGGGATTGTGTAGAACACTTCCTCCCGCTCTTGCATGCCATCTGAGGTGGCCACTGTTGTGCTTATCTTGCCCTTCCTGCAATAATATTACAGTATTTTATGAAAATTGCCTCATGCGATTATATTTTAAGAACCTTTATACAATTTGTACTGTTACACAGCAAAATATTTGTAGGTACCTAACTTTATTATGAAAACTGACGTGGTTTTGACACATTATTGTTTTATTCATACGGGAATACTCACGTTTAATTAAATCGGATACTCCGACTATAGTTTCGATCACATCCGGTGACCTTTTTCAAAGAGTGAAAACAGAGCCCGACGCGCGTGCAGCTGCGTCCTACTTAGCACCGGATCACCGGATGTGATCGAAACTATAGTCGGAGTATCCGATTTAATTAAACGTGAGTATTCCCGTATAAATAAAACAAAAAGGTACCTAACTACTTATTTGCTCCAGGGTTCAATAAATTTATTTACTTTTTACAAGTAGATCGATGTCATGCGCAATAATAGTACCCTCGCTAGTTAGTAAAGTCTACTGAGCATCTTTTACAACAATGCATCTTTTTACTTTATCAATTAAATCCTAAGTCCAATTGGGTCATCATACGGTGCAATTCAAACAAGTGCAGTCCCAATCTTGGGTCCACAACTGCAGAGAAAATCCCATGGTTTTACGATAAAAGTGTGCAATACTCACTTCATTCTTGGAGCAGTAAAGGTATGCCTCATGTCACCAGGCGCACGATCCCCGGGTCTTGGCTGGCCTTTTAAGAACGCCTCCGCCTGTTCAGGCTCCTTTGCAGACATAGACCTTAACAAAGCTCTGAACTCTTTCCGCCGAGGACTCTCTGGCTCTCTCCTTTTCGGGGAGCTGAGTGGCCTGATGTCGGCCCAGACTCGGCTGGGAGCTGAACGGGAACATGGCTCCGAAGTGGAGTCAACGCTGTCGGGAACATCTTTGTTCGGCAGCGCGAAATATGATGGGTTATCTGCAACAAATAAGCATTTAATAAAGTTTCGGCGTCTAATCTTGAATCCCGTCGTGGATTTATTAGTCAAAAGAAACAAAATTGTCGTCAAAACCACCCTCAAATAAGGCAACCCTGGAAGCTCGTCAGTTGTTTCTGAAATCCCTTCGAGGGCCATCGAAATCGTCCCTTTTTCACGCCAGCACCCTTATGCTCGCCCAACGCGACTGCTTGACCTACATGGCTAACAGTGTAATATTTATAGAACAATAGCACTTTACCCAGGCGCATTTCGCGGTTCGGCCAGTCGCAGGTCGCACGGTATCACCGACCAGCGGCGCACGACTGCCACAAGAATTATTCAATAACACCAATGAACTAACGGCTCTCGATTACGTCCAGCGGCTTGAGTGCTGCAACCTACTTTGAAGCCGGATAATGCGAATTGAAGGCAATCTTCGCCTATTGTCTACCCTGGCTAGAACCGCAGAATACGTAGCAGCTTCTAAGGTTTATGTAACCTATTTCGTAGTACATAGCTCTACGATTCGACTACTTGACATAGTGCGGTGGATGTGGGAGATTTGGTCAGGGAATCGGTCTCCGTAGCAAATAAGGCTTATTTGTTTGTTACTGAGGCAGTCTTAATAATATTAGATGCCTATCTTATGAGGATTACTTATATAAGGGGGGAATGCGACTCGTGGTAATTATCTAATTGATTTAAATCAGCATTTATTTAATGACAACTAGCAATCCAAAATTGCAAAACTAGAGTATTTGTTCATCTTAAGCTTCCTGGTATTCAAGCTTTATACATTTTCTTTATACGTTAAACAGTTGTAAAGCTTCTCCTGTTCCGATCGAACTTAAATTTGATGGGAATTTTGTGTGCATCTGATGACAATTATTTATGATTCCATTGAGCTGATCTGGTGAGGGGCCGGAAACTAGAACAAAGTGTAGACCTCTACCTTATAAATAAACGCAGAGTAGCATGGAAAGGATTTCATTGGAAAGGCAATTTATTATTGCACTCAACATATAATAATGACTGAATTATTTTATTTGTCTTATTATATTATAAAAAAAGATGGATAAAAGAAATATACAAAAGACAGATTAACTATTCTGATGTTACTCTTCATTTATTAATATCATAGATTTAGCCTCATTGTATGCTTAGTTCCCGACAGCATACGCAGTATATGAACGCTTGTGTTAAAAATAGTAATGCAAATAATAATTGCTGTTGTCTCGCTTGGGTAAGCAAAAAAAGTTTATTAAAATTCTGTCTACGAGTTATTTTATTACCATAGAATAATTAACGCTTATTGTTCTACGTATCATACGTCTCTACACTCAAACCAATCTCGTAGGTACGCAAAGGTTACGCATAATACATACTAATATTTTCAAAGTAATCACACTAATATTATTGATGCGAAAGATTGTGTATGTGTATGTTTCCTTCACGCTGAAACTCCTTCAAGCTGAACGGGTTTGGATGATATTCGGTATAGAGCTAGATTATACCTTGGAATAAAACATAGGTTACCAATATTGTAAACATTGTCCTTTAAATCTGTATATACAGATTTTAGATGTAGTGTATTTGGGCTTGTGTGATCTGCTTAATTAACTATTAGTCAACAAATAGCGGGTAATTTGCTTTCAAAGTAAAATTACTTAACTAAAATGTCCCAAATCTAAACACAAATAAGGTAAAAACGAGCGTTTTTGTAAAGCCCGCATGTGCTGTTCATTATTCTCGGACCATTTCAGGCAAATAGGACTGCCCCTGGGAACATGTGGCCAACAAAAACAGTCCTTGGTGCCCTCAGACCCAGCGACAGATTAAGTGAGAGTTAGTACGGTACGGGCCCCTAATAGATACTATTAAGCACTTATAATGTCCCTATTCATATGATATGTGTATTTGTTGTAATAAACCAGGACACCGCTAACAGACATGACAGTAATTGATGATCGTATTATTTATCGAAAAAATTAAAGCGTGCCTATTTGTGTAGTAGGTAAATTGTTTCTTGATTTTAGCAGTGCCAATCATGTAGCGGTGATTGAGGACATGTTATTTTTAGATTTGCGTACCCTCAGCCAAAATGTCTATCAAAATTACGCAAGGGAATTTAGAGATGGAAAATTCTGTGTAGCTGTAATAAATCACACGAAACTCACAAAATGCATATAATTATATTTTGGAAACATTAATATGAACCCATGTTAACCCCGTATGAACTACATAGAGTATTGCCGTGTTGCTCAATAAAAAAACACAGATTAATCAAGTATATTGGTTAATTATGGTGTTTTTTTTAATGTATGCTTACATTAAAAAAAACCACCATAAAACCTCCTTCTTGTTTATTCTAGTAGAATTATAGTGTTTTAAGAAAAATATCCAGAGATTGCTCGTATGCAGGTACAAGTCTTGCCAGAGGTCATAATTTTTCTCACTGTCTATGCATTCACATCAACAGCCGGAAGGCGTCCACTGCTGGACGAAGGCCTCTCCCTTAAAGGGAGGGGTTGCCATAATCCCCACGCTTGGCAGGCGTTTGGGTAGCAGGGTTGGGCTATGCATTAAAAACATAGAAATACCATAAGTGTGGAAACACTTCAAATAAAATATTGAACAAGTAAATCACTTCTGTAGCTTACAGATGCTGTTTCGCAGACCAACGTTGAAACTTGATTACTTACTTATCTTTATTTGGGATAAAATAGAGAGTTACAAGTACTTAGCGATTACCTAATTATGACACATAATCCCTAGCTTCTTATCTATTATGGTATTGCGTTTATTTTCAGCATCAATAAAATGTTTTTAGTTTCTCGGAATCAATGTAATGGTGTTGTTATAAGAATTCAGAACGAATGACTAATATTCAGTATTCCGGTATTCATTTTTCACGAGTTCTCAGAAGATTGTAAAGATTAAGACGAGTTCCTTAGAACTTTGTTAATTATGTATCTTGCGTAACATTTAGTTATAGAAATTGGTATTTACAAAAATATTACTATTCTTGGGAGTATAGAAAGAAAGATTACAACTTAAAAATAATAAAAAAAATAAAAAAAAGTTTTCGCATAAAATATGTTACAACTCATAGGTACGAGTTGTAACATATTCAGTGCATTAAAATAATAGAGTTAGTTATTATTGTTTTTTTTATGGTCATGAAGTTCTTTTAATGTAGGGAACTTATATATATAGGTAGCCACCGCAATAAAAAAAATCGCGCACGATGCGCTCGGTTTACTTACTAAGTATACAATACAATCAAAAATCAGATATGGTCACGTTAGCACTTAGTATTCAAATACGGTACCTAGGTACCCTAAACAAAACATACACTACCTATATAAGTATCCTATACCTATCTATAGAATAAGTAGATACTTATCTGTAGACAGCTTATCAGCAGGATTTTAACGACGTAGTAATAAATTATAACTTCGATAAACATGCAACTTAATTACTTGCTATGAAAACAATTTATACAAAAAGCTTTCCTTTTCGTGATCGATTTCCATATTCAAATTACAAAGGCAAATGACAAGTATTTTAGGAAAAGCTTTTATCGTTTGAAAAGAAGCAAATTTATTATAAGGCTTACTTGTGGCTCTCAGGCAGTAATCGAACTGGGGTCCCATTTTGTACCACCGAAAAATAAAGTTCACAACACACGACACATCCCGTTGACTGCGCGGCGTGCTATGCTATGGGCGGGCGTCGGGCGAGGCCTATCCCGGAGCGACTCCGGCGCAGGTGGACACGGCTTTACCCACAAACTGCGTCCTAAACTGTGACGTTTTTAAGTTTAGACGTACACGTGCGAGCTTTCATGAGGAAGCGGAGCTTGCAGGAAGCGTCTGCGCGCCTTCAGTGCCGTGTCTACACGAGTCAAAACAGCGGACGTAGAAACCATTGGATTGACTCCAGTCGTTTCTGTTTATTTCTCATCCGGTTTCAGTTGATTGGGACAATTGGTATTGGTTGTTTTGTTTGCAATTTGATGAATATGCATTGCTTGCCGGTTATGCCATTGACGTCTTGGAGCAGCCAACCTTAACCTTAATAATAGGTATATAGTCAAATCTATGATTGGCGACCAAAAATTACTGAATGAATGACTTTCTAGTCCTATATTTCAATTGCATAAAATTAACTCGAAAAATCATTACTGCAGGACTTTCGAATAAATGCTTGGAATGCTTGCTCTGTTTCTAGTAAATCCGTGAATTAATATTATTACATTTTTTCTCGTCTCCTTCCAGGAAACCGGATATCTGGTAAGTTCAAGAACACACGAACACTCAGCTGCATTGAACGGGATTTATATTTAATTTTGTAATGAGACCAACTTAGTTATGTATATTTATATAGTTATTAAAGGAGCCACAATCGCTTTCTGTTTGAAACAAATTGCCACCAGTGTTAGTTCAGTCATTTGACCACCTCTACAAGTTAGTCACTCTGTAGTATGCGTGCGCCCGCGCATTTCGGAAGCACGGCTAGGCGTCAATGTTAGTAAATAAACCCCGACCCGACTCTGTTGACGCTAGTTCATTCATATTCGTCGTCGTCGAAACTAAAGCGGCAAAGGGGTGGCGCACTCACTGGTGCCGGTTTTAGAATACCTTTATTCAAAGTTCAACTAAGCACGTAAATATTTTTTTCAGTTATTTTCATCGTATCGGAATCGCAAACAAACTAACACATCAGTAGGCACCCAAATAAAAATTATTATCTGCGAATAAAAAAAAAAAAACGCTCTTTTCTAGCCAGAACAGCAAAGGCTAGCCAAAACAAAAGGAGTTCCTAACTTGATTCTATCTTTCTTATCAAGTACAAGCAGGGGTTGATCAATAAAAACGTCAAAAAGGTAGTTCTTAATAGCCACGCGTGCTCTATCTTCGATAACATGCTCGCCTTCCACACCTTTAAGATCATGTGCAAACACTTTCTTAATCAGATGTAAAACAACGGAAAACTTGTAAAAGTATTTCTATCTATCTATGCCATCAGTCATCATTATTATCAAAGTCAGCATAAAATTTTCTACCACTGGACTATGACTGGACTAGATGTTTGGTGGCCTTCGAAAAGCACGCCACACACCCCCGATTTCCGACTTATATCTTCGCTTTGGTGGTGATGAGAGTCAACCCTCATATTACAAGTTTCGAAAGAGCAATTAAGTAGAGCGGTTAAGTAGGTATACAATAAATAATAATTTGATAATAACTTCCAAACCGTAAGTTACATTTTAATAAGATTGGTGTCGCATTAGCAAAATATGAGTCTTATTTATTAGTTAAAATAAAAAAGAATGTAATTTAACTGTGTTAATCATTGTTTTGCACTTAGCTCTCTTCACCACCAAAGCGACGACATATTGAACTTAAAATAAATGAGACCCGGGCAAAAGCTTCGTAGCATCTCTGCAGCACGCATGTCCAGACAATTCCCGGAGAGTATTGATTTTCAGAGCTTTGATAGTTTACGTATATTTGCTTATGTCTCCGAGATTGAAAGGGATGTTCTAAATGAGTCTGGAAACTTTACTCTCATCGGTTCATTTGACTAGTTAAGTATACTGGATGGATGGGTATATTTTTTTTACCTTCAGGAATAAAATAGGGTGTTATATGTAAATAAAATAGAAGTTAATGGCATAGTCATATTGTTTTTTTCTTCACAATGTATAGTATAATACAAAATAATTTATTCAAAACAAAAAGTCAAGATTGTCATATGCACAGTAACAATTAATTTATTTGTGCTTATTTCTTAGGCTTCACCTGCGTGTAACGCCATTATTTAGCGCGGTATTTGATACAGTACACAGATTTGGCCGGGTGTTAGCATGCTAATATGCTAGTGGCATTATTAACATCATTAGACGTTATTTTTTATATTTTTTTTTAACACTTATAAGTGTGCGTTTGACCACCAACTCGCCTGTTGGTAAGCGACGATGTGGTCGAGGATGAAGCACGCAGACTTAGAAGATACCTATTCACTCTGACCTTGAAGAGGTCTAGATTATATCTCTCAGGAAACAAGGAAGCCGGCAGCTTGTTCCACTCCTTGGCTGTACGAATTCAAAGTATTAATTCAAAGGCGATATTCAAAGTCAAATGACAGTGTGGCCACCCATGTAGCGCATTGTATAATGCATCATTAATTGCACGTTAATTATTCCGATAACAGGACGTAAAGCGTCACGCAGGTGAAGCCTAGGGCTTTACAGAAACGTTTCTAAATGAACTAAAGTTAAATACAAATTTGAAAACCAAACAATGCTGTCTATTACTGCTGCTTGTAGGATCTAGCTCTCTTAAGCACTGCAGCAGCGAGAGACGTGTATATGCCAAATCTTTGAGCGCTTGTAAGAGCGTTAAGGCCGGGTATTCCACGTTTCAAGCACATTTTTTTATGAGATCGATCATTAGTCTTAAGCTGTACCAGGTAGGGTCACATTTAGCGGAGCAAAAATATGGCGGTTACGCAGATTCGTGCGTGTCAAACTTCGATTATTGAAGATTTTCACAGATTACTTGAAAAGTATAGAAATTAATAAGTTTTGAACCACAGAATGCTCTCCAAAATACTATTAACTTATAATACATATTTTTTTAATGTGACTATGTGCTGTAATTAGGACATAAAACTGAAAATAGTTAAAAAATGGACACTGTTTCGGTATTTTTTTCTATCGAGGAAAGTATAAACAATCGTTTTTTCGACCACAAAAGTTACTAAGACGGATGTTCTTCTGTAACATTTTGTATTTTTGGGCTTTAAATATAGTAATTTGACTAAATAATTTTGATTTTGCGAGGGGCAAATTTGGGAAAAACAAGCCTTAAACTTAAGACCATGACACAATTACTTTCGCGTATCGCTTCTGTAAGTATCACATATACACTGCCCCCAATTTTTTGAAAGTAAAAAAAACAACCGGGATAAGGCTTCCATCGTCATCATTCTTCCTTATCCCACCGCTGATTAAAGGGCTTTATCTCTTGCTCTATGTTATCTGCCTCGGTCTTGTATCGTAATAATAATTTATTTATTGCCTTCTTACTCGTATTATGGCATCATGCCATCAGAGTATTGCAATAACGTGGTAATTTGTCTATATATGTCCTATATAGAAAATACAGACAACAAAACCCTGAAGTCTTAGACAATTTGGAAAAATTTCGTACCATTTTCAATTATAAAAATGGCCCCGTTATGTGACCGCTCACCCTCACAATGGCTAATTCAATCGCCACAAGTACCATTTCGGTTCTGTTATCGCGTTATTGCACAAACATAACGGAGCTCAATCACCATATTTTGTAGGATTGGAGAAAAATTGTCTGCAAAGCTGCCTTTAAAAATATCCCCAAGCTGAAACGAGAGTCGAAATTCAGCGGTGCAGTCGAGCATGACAATATTACAATTTCAATCTCGACGCCCTCGTGCCGTTCGTAAAATGAGAACTGTGGGGTCTATTAACGAAGCTCACGAAAAAATATGAAACAGTCGAACAGAAATATTGCACGAATTGCTCCAGTAATAATAAGTTTTTTTTTTAAAAAAAAACCCGACTTCATATTCGAATACCTGGATGTCATCTTCATATTTTCTAGTAATATTGATTTAAAAACCAAACTACTGAATCGATTTCAATAAAATTTATATGGGACCACCTCTGAAGTATTACCTACCAAAAATAATCATCAAAATCTGTTCATAATAGAAGGAGCAATAGCGTCACAAACATACAAAAAAAACATACAGTCGAATTGAGAACCTCCTTTTTTGAAGTCGGTTGAAAATAATCTTAACTAACACTTAACCTAACCTAACACACAAACTAAGAACAACAATAACTATTGCGTATGATATGTTTTTAAAGTTTAAACATTAAGAAAAATAAATTATGACCTCTGGCAGGACTTGAACCTTCAAATTGTGGAAACACTTCATATAAAAATATTCTATTACGTATGATAAAATTTACTATTGACTTCCTGACTCGATAGAATTTGTTATTGTTGTTAATAATGTCATGAGACACTTGGCATTGGTATTTGGCACTTCCATTGTCCATAGATTCACCCAAAATCAATATTGTTATTGTTGTTAATAATGTCATGAGACACTTGGCATTGGTATTTGGCACTTCCATTGTCCATAGATTCACCCAAAATCAATATTGTTATTGTTGTTAATAATGTCATGAGACACTTGGCATTGGTATTTGGCACTTCCATTGTCCATAGATTCACCCAAAATCAATTTTGTTATTGTTGTTAATAATGTCATGAGACACTTGGCATTGGTATTTGGCACTTCCATTGTCCATAGATTCACCCAAAATCAATATTGTTATTGTTGTTAATAATGTCATGAGACACTTGGCATTGGTATTGGGCACTTCCATTGTCCATAGATTCACCCAAAATCAATATTGTTATTGTTGTTAATAATGTCATGAGACACTTGGCATTGGTATTGGGCACTTCCATTGTCCATAGATTCACCCAAAATCAATATTGTTATTGTTGTTAATAATGTCATGAGACACTTGGCATTGGTATTGGGCACTTCCATTGTCCATAGATTCACCCAAAATCAATATTGTTATTGTTGTTGTTGTGTATGAGCTTTGTAAGCAAATAATTTGGCAATGTAGTGGCTGACCTACTTATTTCACAATTTTGTCGACATTCAGTTCACGGGACAGTTCATGGGATGTTAGTGAAACAGATAGATAGATAGATTAACTCTTTATTGCTTACACAAAAGAAACATACACACAAAGGATTCAATAAATTAAATACTAGTGCACAAATGGCGGCCTTATCGCTAAAAGCGATCTCTTCCAGACAACCTTTAAAAAAGTTGCCTGGAAGAGATTGCTTTTGGCAATAAGGCCGCCACTTGTTCCAATATTTAAGTATATTAAATTATTTCTGTGTAATTCTTGGTGTGAACAATAAAGAGTTAATCAATCAATCAATCAACCTTAGGTTGGAGAAAAATTATGAACACGAAAAGACGGGGTGTTCTGTAAAGAAGAAATTCCGAAGGGAACATAAAATATGAAGATGATAAAACTTTCGAATAAAGAGACGGTATTTTAAGCTTCTACCAAAGACGTTTTACACAAGTGTATGTATATTGTCCTTGCTTCTACCTACTTTATTTTATACTTGACAAAGATTAAATATTAAATAACTTGAACCAATCTGTATATATTAAATACAAAGTCCTGACTGACTGCTATATCCACGGACAGCCTAAACCGCTGGTCCTAGTGCCATGAAAATAACTCATGAGTCTTGACTTGTGACTCTTGAATTCCAAGCATATTTCGAGCGACTTCGAAATCGGATCTTCAGTTAGTGGAAGTAAAAAAAATACACCAGATGTCGGGCGACTGTTTACTTGCATCTGCTGTAAAACAAAGCTCACATTTGTACAGTTAACCGAGGGCAGAGCACCAACGAGTAATTTGTTTTTATTTACGGACGAGGATGTTAGTAAACCGAGGAACTGAAAGTCTTTGGAGCGAAATCTTTCTGTAGAGAACGTAGAAAGGTTTGAATGTAGGTACTTTTTTGCATAAGAGAACATTAAATTGCATTTTTTACGATTGTTAAAAAAAACTTAGCAACCTAGTTTTTTTTTTTCGCGATTTCAGTGTTGGCCCCGTAGTAAAAGTTGTTTATAATGCTGAGTACATACATACCCTTCAGTATTGTTGAACCTTTTTGTTACACATTGTATAGATACCTATATATATAGATAAACTCTTTATTGTACCAAAAGAAATTATTACAGTCATAATGATCACAACAGAAAAATTAACTTAGAACTAGTGTAACAATTGGCGGCATTATCGCTAAAAGGGATCTCTTCCAGCAACCTTAAAGTAATGAATTATCATCTGGGTAATGTACTACTACAGAATCGGCGCCAATCTCATAAGTACTTATTAAGCAAACGCGTTTAGGAGTCATCACGATCAGCGATCTGCGGTGTTTAATTAAGCCGCAACCGTAAGATACACAAATAAGTGGCTAAATCAGAGTTGGAATCCGTGGTACATTCGCGGAATGCAGTTTATTTTAGCACTGCGCGAGCCTGTACGTACGTATACAGTCAACTCAATTAATTGTATGTATCTACACGTAGGGTTTCATAGGTATACATTATCCAGAGATAATCTTTACCCAAATCACCTATAGTTATATCAAAATGTTAGGGCCTTTTTAATAAATAAGTAACTAGCGACTAGGTAAGTAGCTTGGGATCCATCTTTTGTCTTTATCCATCGCTAGTAACAAAGAAAGAAAGGAATATACAAAAGACTGATTAGGCCATTATTAAGACCCAATTTGCTATGAATTTTTTGACGGTACTTATATGGAGTGAGGCCGAACGGTATACCTAGTCCTGATCCGAAAGGAGGTCATTGCACTCATCATTGGGACAGCTTTTTACTAGGTTCACTACGCTTTTTCGAAACACATTTAAACTTGTTACATTCCACTTCTGATGTTTCATCGACGATTCAGTACGAGAGAGAGAGAGCTAGAACCTCCAAGTTCAGTACCTACATTTAAATTCAATTTATATAATATCTGATACCTATGATAACATAAGTCCGTTTCTTCAGTACATACTACATTTCACCTAAACACTATACAACAAAAACATTTCATCTAAGCTAATTTTTATCTATTTTCGCTTCATCAGTAGCACTTTGTAACTTACTGCTGTTCCATAAATATTGTCCAAGGCCAATGAAGTTTTTGTTTAAACAGATATATTTATTCGCGTTTTCTGGGTTGGTCCCATAGTAAAAGTTGTTCATAATGATGAGTACATACCCTTCAGTATTGTTAAACCTTTTTGTTACACGTTGTATAGATACTAACTGCATGGCCTAATCCTGTAAGTAAGTACCTACTAGGTAGATGTAGGTAAAAGTTACCAACCAAAAAGCATAAAATACCCAGTTGTTGATAAACTTAAACCTACATGATGAGATGAAAACTCCTCATGATTACTCATCGCAACGTTGAAGTAAAATAACAAGGGAGAGACTTGTACTTATTAACAAATTCTTGCCATTTTAGCTGGAGTAGAATTTCGTTCCCGCTTTCACATTTGCGAATAGCTGGAAACGTTTCAAGTCAGTTTTGTATTTCACAAAATACCTGTCCTAAATGTAAAAGGTTAAAGCGTCGAAAAGTCATTCTTGATGTTATTTTTGGGCTGAAATATAAACATTTGAGGAAAATTCTTAGCAGCAGGTAAAAAAATTAAGTCAAGGGTATTGTGCGTAGATTTGATTTAAAGAAGAACACCACAACACAAACATATTAATATTAGGTAAGCGTGTGTAGCCTGTATTTATCCTATCCGAGATCCTAGAGATGGCAAAAATGAATGGGAAAGATTAATTAAAATATGAGAAGATGAGAAAATGTTCTTAAGTTACCTGGTTATACAACCAGGTTATGTAAGATTGCACATGCTAAAACTAATTGGGTAGCCTGCCTCAGTGCATGACCGAGGGCACCGGGATCTCCAAAGGAACGCACCGGTTTACCTTCGAGCACTATGCTGTCGGCAACACTCCCGGGACAACTTATGAGCATTCCCTCTTTTTCCCTCTACAACGGTGCGGGCCACTCCGCGCCGTTATCTTCCCTGGACTGAGTGAATGAGTGGTTGAGTGGGAGATCAAATCCGCAATACTGACCTCCCGCAAGCCCCCTTTTAATCGACTCTTACGATAGGCAGGGGATACCGAAGCAGTATTCTATAACCTCGACTCCAGGATGGATACCTACCCGTATAATTAGGGTCTCCGCCGTTTCATATAACCACGTTTCATATTATTTCCCTTGAACGAACAACTTTTCGTATAATAATCGCTTTGCATACATATTTTTTCTTTCATATAACATTTGTTTTATATAACAACGGTTGCGTTAATGTTCAAATGGTATAATGTTCATTTGATATAATATTCGCTTAGTGTAATTTTTGTTTTATCTAATCCTATTTCATAAACCCGACTTGAGTTGGTTAGGTTCGAAATTGGTGACAGATCCGAATCAGAGCACCCCGACTCCACCTAGACATGTGGTCCCTATTTCTGAGTGTAAGTCCAGTGTCGAGTCAGGCGACATGCGTTAGTACGTTTTTTTGTTTTTTATTAAAACCCACTTCTCTTCCCCATCTGTATTTTGTAAACTTATAAATATTTTGATACGTATCTAGTATCTACCCATTAGTTAGATTTAAAAGATATACATTTCAATAAATATTAGGTCAAGCATAATTTTTTGAAATGAATATTCGGTCAAACAACATTATTCATTGTTCAAGTGAACAATTAATTGAAATGAATGTTTATTCCAAATATTAATATATTATTGTAAATAAAGTTGCATGAATAATTAAGCGAACTAATTTTATATGAACTGATATTATGTATAGTGATACTGTAGGAAAAGTTGTTATAAGAAACAAGGGACAACTGTATAATTATAGTTGTTATGTTGTTGTTCTAGCAATACTTACTCGCTCCGACGAGAAAATTTGATACCAGTACCTTAGTTATTATGCACAATACAACTCCAAGGTACATACATCAGCCAATACTAATTTCGAGGCAAAAAAATATAAAACTTACATATTAGAACATATTAGAACCTCATTCTTTTTTGAAGTCGGTTTAAAAGGACTAAATGCTATTTGTGATTGTTTGTAAACTACGCTATAATTGGTGGAACGGCAACTTCCTCTATTAATATTGAAATACTTAAAGGACTTTGCTCGTAGGTCGTTATTAATGCAAGTACATTATACGGCAAATTGGACGGACAAAACGGACACAACCGGAAGCAGCCAATTGTAAGCCAAGCCGGGAAGCAGTGGTAGAGATGTCTCGGCATCGAGCTATATTTATAGGGCTTTATAACGCATTGGATTTACAAAGAAAAATCACGAAGTATCTCGAGGACTCTTTGCTCATTAAGCATATAGGGTTACGCAGAACAGTAACACTATAAGCCGAAAGGATAGGTCATTATACTAGATTATACTCATCACTATGACCAATTTTTACTATAGGGCTAAATCTGAATTAGCGAAAAAATCTGCTTTCTTACATTAAAAAAAACCCAATAACTTTATTTGAGCAGAAAAACAAGTAAATATTGCCCATTAAGTAGTAGCTTTGAACATTCAGTTTCTGTAGCTTAATTGGCAAAGCAGTTGGGACGGAAACCCATAGCGACTGCTCGTATGCAGGTTCGAGTCCTGCCGGAGGTCATAATTTTTCTACCTGTTTAATTAAGCTTTAAAAACATTCAGTTTAGCGTTCATATCTGGTTAATATATTATTATTTTGTAACTAATTATAATACATTTTTAGTACTCAATTTAATTTAATGACGAAATTTGGTGTGATGCTCATCGCTTACTATTTAATAATAATAATCTGTTGTACTTAATTCGACATTTTAATAAATTCAATTCTATTCTATTCATAGAAAGATGTCATTCAATCTCGCTGAAATGTATGGAACAGTAGTATTTTTCGTGATTTCAGTCTTGTCCTCATAATACCTACAACTTGTTCACGTTGACGAGTACTTAACTTCCTTTAGGCTGATACCGTAACGCATTACCTTGTTTTAAAGAGGGCAGTAAATAAACCTCTCTCTAAAAAACCTTTCCCTCATTCATCCTCCATCACAAAATTGTGAAAATCCCTACCTGTCGGTTCTTATCAACATTTCTACATTATTTCCATGTATAATTGTATACCTACTAGGGTTGCCACCCGTACTTTATAATAAAGTATTATACTCTATTTTGGCCAAACGTACTTTCAAAAATCAAAATCATTTATTGCACATAATAAATACATTCATTAAATGTGACGGCCCTTATTATTATTATTATTAATGCTAATGTTATTGCACGCTATAATATTGTCTAGGTAGCATTTCAAATGATTATTATTAATACATTTAATCAAAGTCAAGATTAGATTTAGTAATAAATTTGGAATATGATTGGAAAAATATAAAATAGAATTTTACAATCCAAAATGTATACTAAAACAGCAGACATAAACATACACAATCAGAAATAAGTGAAATGATAAAAATACTTAGTTCGAATTAAAATTACCATATCATAGTCAAGTTATAACCAAAAAGTCCCGGTAGCATAGGAAAAGGTAGTAGAAGATCATATTACTCTAGGATAACAAACAGATCTTCGGTCTCCCTGTAGGTTAGAGCTTGGAGCCAAGGTGTCAGCACTACCTTACAATTTGAAAATGACAAAGGGAAAATAGTAATAGAGTTACTGATAACATTATACAAAAAAGAGCTGACGCTTTCAAAAAGACGTCTGGCTAATGAAGTTCTGCATTTCTTTACTTCACAAACACGATCTTTTCTGCGTTTATTTTTGAATTGCACGAAATAAAATTTTAGCTTTTTGTGTCTGCGCAGAACTACATTTAAGATAAATAGTACTTTATACTTTATGAGGGCAGTAAAGTACGTGAAAATACTTTATTTTTACCTGTGGTTTTTTTAAGGTCGGGTATTCCATGTTTCAAGGAAATTTTTTAATGAGATCGATCATTAGTCTAAAGCTGTATCAGGTAGGGTCACATTTAGCGGAGCAAAAATATGGCGGTTACGTCGATTTTTGAAGTTTTTCTCAGATTACTTGAAAAGTATATATATTATCCAAAATACTATTATCTTTTAATACATATTGTTTTAAGTGACTATGTGCTGCAATTAGGACATCAAATTGAAAATGGTAATAGACACTGTTTCGATATTTTTTTCTTTCGAGGAAAGTATAATCAATCGAGTTTTCAACCGCTAAAGTTACTAAGACGGATATTCTTCTGTAACATTTTATATTTTTGGGCTTTAAATATAGTAATTTGATTAAATAAATTTGATTTTGCGAGGGGCAAAATTGGAAAATACAAGCCTTAAAAATGGACTTCTATTTTTTACGTGTAACGGAACGGACCGGACTGCTTTTTTAATTTAGGGATTGATTGTAAAGATGCCGTTAATATATTTAAGAGTAACAAATATTTGTTGGATGTTGCTAGAAGCAACAAAAAATATGTATGGAAGAGAAATAGTCTGGTAAATAAATAGTACTTTATTTTCAGATGTTTTACTTTTTTTTAGCCTAGAAAATTAAATATACTCTATTTGCTTAAAAAAAGGTGGCAACCCTATAACCTACATACATAATAAACTAGGTAAGAACCTACTCCTAAACTATTACCACATTATGTATTCAGCCCTAATTAAAGTTCAGTGCCTCAAGTTACAGAGTCTCTTATCAAAACAATCAAGCAATTACTTAATCTGTGTTCATAAACTTCGTCATAAAGTTAAATTACTTAGACGTTCCTCGTTTGACATAAATGTAAATTGATTAGTTGAGAGCGACTGCGTAAATATTATTTCAATTTATATTGGAGACATCTTTACGGACCAGTTCGTAGATATGACGGGAAACTGAATGAAAATTAAATGAAAATAATATTATCTTTGTTACAACATAAACTTTTTAAAATAACAACAAAAAAAGTATTGCTGATTGTAATTGTCTAGATTAGGTCTAGGCAGCGACAGTGATAATTATCATTGTCGCTGGGTATAGGTACGTTTACAGTTTATTTAAATTAATCATAATGGTATATTATCTAATGATCCTCACACTAGGCTAATCCTGTATCGTGGAGTCTTCGGTCAATTGCACTTGCTCGCCAGTGGACCCGCGGGTCCACCTGACCACATATTTTTTTCTGTCTTTTTATTGGTCATTCAAACTGTAAAAAAAACTATTGCTTAAACCGTGTACGCGAAAAGTGGGTACAATCGAGCGCAAAATTGGTAAGTCAAAATATAATAAAACGCAATTCAATTAGGTTTAAACGTTTATTCTCAATCAAAAAAATTTTTTTTATTCTAATTAATTATTGAATGATCAGGCCTATGATTGACTGACCTGAGCAGCGGGGCTATCATGTAACTTTTCGGGTTCGCGATTCGGATGCGAGTTGTCAAAAATTGACACTTGTCACTGTCACTGCCAAAACTCATTTGACCCTGCAGGGCAGGACGAAACGCCAAAAGACCGACGGATATGCTTAACTTAATTAAGGAAATCAATGCATTCGTTCGATAACGATAGCGAGAGAAATCCCTCCGTGATACCGTGAAGCTGTGACAGTGACAATGACAAGTGACAATTGATGACAACTCATATCCGAATCGCGATCCCGAACAGTTACATGATTAGCCTGCAGGTAATCCGTAAAAAGGCCCATTTGCTTGACCTTGAAATTAGCGGAGCTCGTGCACTTGATTTATGGTATTAAAAGGGTAAAAAATTTGTTGGTTTTAGTGTTAGTAAATAAATGTGGTGCGTAAGTTTTGTAGTGGTAGGACTCTACTGCAGAGATGTGGTACTTCCGCCTGGGGAAGTACCACATCTTTGCCAAAAATATAGGGTAATACCCGATCGCCGCTCGAAAACGACACTGTCAAAACAAGGCATAAATTATAATTATATGCCTTGTATTGCTCTCAGTTGCGTGTGACCGCGCCAATCGTGTGACCAGCTGCGATGCCGAATGTTTTACACGCTCACAAATGTGTTAACAACGCTATTACATGGTGTTAAGGTTCATTATTAAAATAAAACAGTCTTGTGGACTATTTTTATATGAGCTGTAGAGGTATAATATCTGTATAAGTACCTAAGTATTGGCGGAGACACTGTTGAGGTCACTGTTGTTCATTTTCATAGATACTGTGTATCTATAATTTATTTGATTTAAGGTGGTCATCTCTACTTTCCCTCCGCTCATACGTATATACCATCTTTTACACAATTTATCAACACCTTCTATTATTCCTATATTTATTTATTATTTCTAAAGCCTTCTTAATGACATGAATATCTCGCTCTCATCTCATAACATGTTCACATCAGGTTAGTTTGTTTTTAATAAAATATATTTATTTTAAAAAAAATGTGGACATTTCACACATCACCATCTAGCCCCGAACTAAGCTTAGCTTGTACTATGAAAACAGGTAACTGATAAAATACTTAAATGCATTTTTGTTAATTAACACATACAACACTCAGAACTAACATCTAAGTATGTTCGTCACATACATGTTTATCCTGGGTGGGAAAGTAACCGACGACCTACAGTTCTGAAGGCAAAGATACTACCAACTGAGCTAAAAGGCAGTCAATTTAAAAAAAAAAGTTTTGCTACCTTTCTCCTTTTTTTATTTTTTTCTTTTATTTATCATCTCGGCCAATTTTGCCTTACGAGATTGCCAGGCGACGACTTATTACGACTCTGTATGGACTTACAGGTGCTTAGATTCTTGGGTGGGATGGGCGAGGCTCCTTGACCTCTTCGTTACCTCCAACCCCATACCACCCCCGGAGTTGTATTTAATTTGGACAAATGACAGCGGACGCTGAATTTGTTTTTTGTAAGATTCACTGGTACAGCTTAATTAACTTAGTATTTATTCATTCAAGATACCATTTTAAACGTTTTGAGATGTATTTTGTTTAAGTAATTTATTTTATTTATTACAAACACAAGCCTCAATGAAAACTAGAAAACCTACCTAAGAAATTAACCTAAACCATAGATTAAGTATTGTTAGTATACTTAATCTATGCCTAAACTAAGATATAAAATAAAAAAATAAAAAAATGTTGTGTCGATAGTTCTTCCTATTTAGGTACCTACTTACTGTACCGCTTTGATTACTTACGATCAGGTATAAAATCTTTATACAAAGTAACATAAGTACTTTGCTTATTAAAGATTAATTAATTTTTGTATACAAAAATTAAATTAAAAAGGAAAGGTATATTAGAAACTACTAAGTAAGTTCGTATAGGCTGAGAGGCCAGCCCTAGTGTCAGAATTAATGTGCCGCCCGAAGGCCTCTGACATGGCTGACGGTTGTTGTTATAGAAACTAGAACAAACAACCGGGACCAACAATTTAACGTGTCATCCGACCCACGGTAGCGCTCAGAAATAAATGCCACTCACGGTCACCCATCCGAAGACTGACCGGACCGTCCGTTGCTCCGTTGCATCGGTGATCGTTTAGAATCACCTAGCTTCATCACGTAGCTTGCTACGCCACGAGCGCTACTTTCGGCTTATTTGCCATAAACTTCGTATATTTTAGTATTTTAACCTACCTAGATACAGATACCTAGATACCTAGATATTTTCCTCTTTATTCTTGTTTACTCTATAATCTAGGTTATGAAATAAGCGGAACTGAATCCGATAATCAGCACTTCTACGGATACCATTCATATTCATGAAGATAACCAGATACCAAGGCTCAGAAACTAAATATTATAACGGTCGTCGACCAGCCCATAAATGAACAAGGCTGGTAGGAAGGAGATCATCGTAAATATGATAAACAAATAGGAAGCTATGATCTAAGGCACGTGGGGTTGCTTGTGTTGACAAGCAAGCCCACGTGCTATGTTAGATTTGGGTAATTACTGAACTTTAAAAAATAATTATAACTTATAAAACAACGCGAACAAATGCGGCTTCATGAGCTCAGACAAAATTGAGGATAAGACGCGTTACGGGGCATGGGGCACTTAAATTCAGACCCAGCTAATAAGATAGAATGCATAGAATTGTAGATAATTATTAATGTACATGTACTCACGCACATAGAAAAACCAAGCTGATCACTAATGCTCACGCGCATAAAAACCTAGTTTAAACACAGAAGCCTTTTTTTAATCGGGGAATCGGAATAAAAATACAAATTGTTCAGACAAGTTTACAATTACAATTATTTTTAACTAACAGAATCGACACAATGCACAAACGTGCTGTTGCTACAGAACAAAGATAAAAAACACAGAAGCCAGGTTTTTAAGGAATAAAGTTGACTTTATGCCTTTACCACAGGTCTTCACCTCTATTTTATCGGATCTTTTGAGTGAATGTTTGGGCATTTATTGTGCTGTCCCCATCGATCAAAGAAACAAAACGTATCGCACGCCCGTGCCGTAGATACAATACAAAATTAGTGGAACATTTTAACTACTTAGATTAAAGCCAACTTTAAAGAGGATAGCCCAAAAATACAAAGTAAAGTGACTTCGTCACGACACGAACGGTAGGCGAAAGTGGCGAATTGCATATAAACTGCTGAACATATAGATCTATTTTTTTGCTAGATCATTTGGCACAGTTTTAGATAGGACGCGGTCTGGTGCGATATCCTCTGTTTGTTTGATTATTTTGTGCGGACCCGCAGGAAACAAACACAACCCACACCAGTATTGGCTGTTTCTTTACGGTGATCGCGTTATCACTGCGTACTACTTACGGTGCCAGCTAGTTAGCACAATGAATAATAAACTGATCATTAATGCCTCCTAGAATGGAATGACACTGGAGCATTTGGCACGACTAACAGTACCATGATGCCGTCAATGTCATGGAATACAGAGGGCCAATGAGCTACTGCTTACCATAGCAAATACCTTAGGTACTTAATGATGATACTTCATTATTTTTCATAATGGTTGCCCTAATCGCATTGATCGCAGAATGCCCGCCCTCGGTTAACGCTGCTGCCCGTCCTACGGTGGTTCTGGTTGCAGTTTTGAGACACACCCAGGTCCATTTCAAATTGGTTAATCACTATTAAAAAAGCAAAAATAAAGGCAGTGCTATCAAATCTGTTAAATAAAATCCAGAAAGATATAACTACTTATTTAACTCTTAAGTATTTACTTAAATAAATATAATCTAATTTATGAAAGCTTTTCATACTTTTCACAAACAACAAAAATTGATGACCGTTAATGATTCACTTCTTTCGAATGAGAAAAAGTTAATAATAAATCCAAAAATGTGTACGCTTCTTTCTTCCAATATGATAAGCTTAGCTACATTTGTTTCATAAAATAAACAAATTGTCTTTTGTAAGGTTATAGCAAAGTTAGTAGTACCTATACAATCGTGAACTTCTCTGGAACGTACGAGATATGGAGACGTCATAGGACGAGTAAGGAACAACTCATCTAATTATCTATGCATTGGTTATCTATGAATCAATATGCCAATGTACCTGCGTATAAGGCAATTATTCAGATAAACGGGACAACTTATTACTTATTATAAAAAGTTATCCAGGTTTAGGCAGGTATTAGGTGGGTATATCTTAGACTATAATGTAATAAGTTAACATATATTGAGTTATAAGTTTACTTATCGCTAAAATGTCAATACCTAGTCCTACATAGTATATACATCGTAGTAAATAGTAATGAATATGAGAGTCGATATCTGCCTACAAACTGCTAAGTATGCAGTTTGACAGAGTTATAAATTGAGCTATGTAATTAATTCTCTAAGACAAAATAAACAAAAAAAAAATTTGCGGTCCCGCAGAAATCAAACAAGCCACACCCAGTTTTTTATTTTTTTTATCCTACTTCTATATAATTAGTCTAGACCTATTAAATAAGTATACCTATCACAAAGTATCTTCAATCAGAAAACAGATCAACCTACCTACAAGTTGTGGTGCGGAGGCATAATGACATAATTTTGGAGTCTATTTTCCTACCTTTTACAAAAATCATGACATCATAAATTTTCTTTTGTATTTTAGTGACAGTTTGAAACTGTAGTGGTGATGAGGATGTGGATGATGATGATTATCAAGATACCTTCCTCATCCCACTGCAGAGTATAAACATCAATGTCATCAGCCTCGGCCCGCCCTGAGCTAATATTCCAGGCTTCACCAGCGACGGTAACGATACCCTCAACCCATCTTGCAGCTGGACGCTCTTCTTGCCTAGCCTGGGCATAAATTTAAAAATCATGGATTCCCTGTTACACAAACCTATAGGTAGGAACAACATCCGATCCAAAAATAGAGATCAAAAATCATCTTGGTCTACTTCCCCTTCTTTACGAGTGCTCTGCTCAACAGAGCTCGCTGTTGGGAGTTTATAACAGTAAAATTGAGAATAACGTTATAAACTACTTGAACATTAACTTACGATGGAATGGAATGGAAATTCACCTCTATATAGTACGTACGACGTACTTGCATAACTTATAGTGCCTACGTTTTTTCTAAGATGTAAGTACAAAAATTTAGGTATTTCCATTAGGTATATTTGTTTTAAATTTCGTTTTCTTTAACCCTGCTCGTATGTGTAGAATTAGGATCAAATTATATTTTAGAAATAGATATTTAAACATTTTAAAGGGGCCTATCGAGATTATGTTAACTTTTTTTACACTAAGTATATAATGGCATCGACTTTACCTACAACTGGCTGTCAGTCTGTTAGTCGCTCGACGCAGTATATTTTAAACTCAAAAGATATTTCATAAGATAATTCTTTCCGTGTCTTATATTATTTTATAAACTGCGGGGGCCTGTGGCTCTTCAATTCAAGTGCGGTGAATCGTACTCGTATAATTTGCTACTTATTTGATCGATTTATGTTTCTTCTTGATTTTTCTGGCCTCTCTTTTTTTTGAAAGTTTATGTTAAGTAGTAATTTAATTTGACAAGATTAGGACTAGGCCTAGCGCCATTTGCGCTTGCCTAAAAGTCCGGTGACGCTGTATATAGAGGCCGTCCGATGCCAACCGCATAAGTCATTTGTTAAAAAAAAATACAAGATAGCCTCAAAACAATGCTCACGAACACGATCTTAGTGGGAGGCGATACCAAATCACTGTTCCCTATAATCTACAATTGTAATAAAATTGGAACACAGACTCAATTCGTAGTTGTGCTCTTACGTGTATAATACGCACTATATTTATTTTTACGAAACCCATCAAAACTGACAGAAACTAGGCATGTACGATGCGCCACCCACTCACTCTATCGTAGAAACGTAAACACATAGACGAACTTTGGCTTCGTTTATTTACTAGAGTGAACTGCTCTACCTGACTATATAGCAAAGTACTAGTATTAGATAACGCACTAGAGACATGTGTTTGAATTGGGTTAAAGAAAAATAGAGGAAATTTAATATTTAAGATAGATAAGTTTCATATTTAATAGAAAAATATGAAAAATACGCACTTAATTCTATTTCTACGTTATCTTTACTGTACCTCCACTCCATGGATAGCTAAACTATTTACATAATACATTATCACTTTTTTTTAATCGTCTTCAATTTCGACTACCAGCCCGCCTAGCACGCGAGCAGTGATAAACGTCTATCCATTCTTTTTTCTTTTGTCTAAAAACTCTTTTTTCCCCGCGAAAACGAGACGGACGTATCCATATTCTAGCTTTATCACTTTCCCGCGCGGGGAAAAACTAATTTGTCCTCGGCGCGTGCTAGGGGGCCTGGATGACATCTTCATATTTTGTAGTTATATTGATTTAAAAACCAAACTACTGAATCGATTTCAATAAAAAATATATGGTACCACCTCTGAAGTATCACTTACCAAACAAATAAGAATCAACAAATTCAATTCATTATTGCCGGAGTAATCGCGTAACATACATACATACAAAAAAAAAAACAACATGCGTTCGAATTGCGAACCTCCTTTTTTGAATTCGGTTGAAAATAAAACTATGTAAGTATCTAGTGAAATAATATACATAACTAAGCTGGTATAAATAGGGTTTAGGAACCTATATAGGTAGAATGGTAAGCACAACAATGTTTTTAGTCCGAAATAATCTATTTGTTCATATTCATTCCACTCAAGGATGGAGTCGGCATAAAATTTAGTATGTAATATCTAAACTCAAAGCTAAAATTATTTATTGTTGTCTCAATGATGACAATAAATAATTTTGGCGTCATCAAGGAACGACACTTCATTTCAGACGGACGTGTTAATTTTATAAATGCCACCAGTTTCAAGTCTCATAAATGGTTCTAAACAAAAAAATTAAGGTTGACAAACTTTCTGTGGAGACACGGGTCGCATAGAAAATGTGGGAACGAAGCTGCTAGCATTGTTGTTAAGCATTCATATGCCACTCCGCTCACCCATCGCCGGGACATCCGCCGCTACTTCCGCTGCCAAAGATGGAAGATCTTCGATGGCTAGTTCGTTGACACAACTTCACATTATATTTGAAGACAATAACTCGCGCGGAGTCGAGATCGCGAGTTTTAATTAAATATTTAGAAGCAAGCGCACGGCCGTGTGGGCCGAGGAACCGAGTAAACTTACGTTTTAGCGCGTCTTCAGTAGCTATTTTTGATGCAAAAGCGCGTTGAGACGCCAATGTCTAGAGCATGCACGGAATATGCAATGTCGTCAGCCTTCATTTTATACTGGACGTGTAGATTTCACCTCTACATGCCTTTACATACATTAGTTCTTTCCTTTATCGATTTGTTCGTAAAGGAGCCAGCTGTTGCCAGCCATCCACCATCTGGGTTTTGTATGCAAAATGATGCTGCTCAGATTATTTCTCGAGTAGACCGAGGTACCCATAATATGATGGTCCTAAATAGTTTTGTAAGTGAAAAGTTAAGTTTTGATTTAACCCAAATTGTTACTTATCAGTTATATTTAATTATATTAAATAATTTATTAATATAATTAATCTTTCCACAAACTAATCAGCAAATGACAGCTTTGATTTCAGCAAAGATGTGTACAGTCCTACTAAGATTAAATTATTGACCTACAATCATCTATGGTTAATTAAATATAAATATAATTAATCATGATCCCCATGATCCCCCCCCCTGGATCCGCCCTTGGAAGAAGGTAGTACCCAGGTACCTAGTACCTACTTATTGGACATACAAGCCTAATAAGTAGGATCAAGAGATTATGAGTCGGATCTGAAAAGCTTGTGACACATCAATAATATTGACTTCGATGTAAGTAATAATAATTAATAAGTAATCTTACACAATATTCTACTATCTCTATGTCACAATATATTAATGCTCTACCGCGCTAGATTTTATCCACAAAGCCACTAGTAACGCCTACACTAAACTTAAGGGCAAATCTAGTAACGTCGAAACGGATAAAAAAATATTAGGCAATGACACATACAACCACACCAATCAAAGAAATCCAGTAGTTAATGTCAAGTTAATGTAATCTGGTAATTACATACTTTCGTACATTTAATACGATTAAGCGAATATAATACCCACGTAATACCAGTAACATAATAGTGAAAACGGTATCATTGGAGGCAACAGCTTAAGGACTCACACATTGAAGGTTAGTGTGGGCACAAAGGCTGTGGTAAATGTGTGTGTGCCTGTGCATTGAGCGGGCAGAGTTCTTAGTGATGTGATATGAAAGAATACGTACGTGACGTTGTAAGTTTTAGTCGATTAATCGACTAAAACTCTCAATTGGTCTATACATTTTCTATTCTAACCAGTTTGTAACCGACTTCAAAAAAGGAGAAGGTTGGTTCTTCAGACTGCCCATATATAGTAATTTCATCAGAATTGTTTTATTAGTTTGGTTTTTAAATAAAAATACCTAAACGACTTGCGTATTTTGTTTCCCTGTGACTTTTCAGGGGTGTGTACGGAGGTGGTCTCATAAAGGCCGTCACACACGACGAAGATGCTAAGATATTCTATGTTAAGAGGGACTCCGGTCTTTGATTCTCCATACAAATGTATTCTCCTTGCGTGACGCTTACCACCAGGCGAACGTCTCGCTCATCGCGTGCAAAAGTCTCGTTATCGCGAGCTTTGAACTATTTTTGTTATAATATTTATATTCGATAGAAATAAATACTTACAAATAACTTACTGATAACACCAAAATTATAAGTAATTTTTTATTAAGTACGTTTCGTTAGGTATTTCACAAAAAAAAACACTTCATAAAATAAGTATAAAATAACTTAATAATCTCTTATTTTAAAATAAGCTTCAATATCATTAAAAAAAGTAAGTCCATTAAGTCCTCCTTTTGTACATTAATGTATTTATGTGTGCAATAAAGAATTAAATAATAATAATATCATTAAAAAAACTCTAGTAACCACGCTCTCAGCTTGTAGGTATATGTTCGACAATATCAACGTACCTATTATCAGGTTCACACTAGGTTTCAGTTATATTTTTATGTTGCCTACGTTTTACATTGAGAAGCCGCGTCGAACCTTAGAGTTGAATCGACTTGAAAATACTCGAATCGAGATACTTACAGCAAAACCGACTAGCAACTGGTTGCTCTCGACTCGACCACGTCACTAAGAATCTCAGTACCGATCGGGGTCTTGTGTGGGAGGGACGCCAAAATGACTGGCGTGGACGAAATTCTGAATTATCAGCGTAATCCAGACGACGATTACTACGCGCTACTGGGATGCGATGAAAACTCATCCGTAAGTTGCTCGTTTTTTGATGTTGTTTCTTTTGTTTTCATACTCTATCATCGCGTTAGGAAAGGCAATGTGATTTATCGATTGTTCTGCTCTGCTCAATGACCTTATTTTTGCGAGGCCCCGAGTGCTGATTCTGACCTACATCTGAGGGTAATCAAATCTAGGTTTTATAGTGCAATTTTATGAGACAGTATAATTAAGCGATGAGTTTTAAATTCTTATATTCTAAGAAGAAGGAAGTAAACGCGTTGGTTCTAACTTCTAAGTAATGATGTAGAGTTGCGCATGGGTTTTTCCTTTGTACGTATTTACAGGTAGTACGTAAGATTTCTTAGTACACAAGCAGGATGTAGGTACCATTATTTTAAAAATTCAAAAGTAATCATTAATATGCTTTATGCTGTTTGTTGTGTGCTGTGTGTAGCTACTTAACTTACTGTTTCTACTGCAAGTGTATCTACTACAGTTTATAAGATAAAAGTCTCACACTATATTTTATTTTTTTCACTCATATATTTTATGAGACATCAGTACAATGGGTTTGCGGTAGTCACAGAAAAAATATAGCAGTAGGTACCAACTACGGTAGACTTGCAATTCAAGATTTCCCACGGTCAGTGTAATACATTTATTTTCCATCTTTCTACCTGTTTATGTTATTTAGCTCAGTGTCTGATTATTTTTTTCTCTATTGCTAATTTACCATCATTTTCGTTCTTCTGTTCTAGCGTGTAAGTACCCCCTAATAGAGTTGCATTACTAGATTTCCTACCAACTGTTCCCACCATCATTTACCTTTCATTTTAATTTTTTTCGCGATTTCAAGGTTAGCCCCATAGTAAAAGTTGTTCATAATGATGAGTACAATGAAATCCTAGAAGGATAACGGTGTTCAAACTAACAGCCTGTATTTACTTACTAAACGAGATGAGGCACTTATAAAATCTATAAATCATTGTAACCTACATTAACAGGTAAAGTACGGTTACGCATTTGTATTCATTATTAATTCATAGTAGGTATTTGCAGTTTTCCACTTAGTCATTAAGTTTTCCGATTGCCTGTCATAATTATAAAAACAACCATCGAACCGACCTTCGGTGCTGTCATCAGGATTGGCCACTCACCCGGAGCGGGTACGACTTACTTACCTACCTAATAAAGCGCATTTCAGTCATATTCAATAAATAATGCATATTCAATGGTTTATACCAAACATACGAAACTGGTGATTCCACTTTCTTTATTCGAATAGTTTAACAGTCTAATGCGCTGCCCAAGTGGGTGTTTCCCGATAATTTAAATCAGGGTGTCTTCAAGTCGCGAGTGTGAAGTGAATCGGTTTTTACTAGGCAAGCGTGCGCCATCGTAGACTGCATCTTCGCTTTACATCAAGCGAGATGGCACTTGGCAGTCAAACGCAAGCCTATAAATGATAAAAAAAGGTTTATTGCCTATTTAAGTTCTCTCTGACTATGACATCTGCACATTCCTGTGTTCATGAGCACAGGTTGGACCCGCGACCCGCGGTTTTGCAGCGCGAAAGTGACTCCATTTTGTAGCTATAATTAATAGACGAAATCAGAAATCAGAAATATTTATTGGCCATAAATAACTACGAATGTAACAGGCAAGTCATTTTATACAGAAAATATCCTAAGATTAGACCAACCATCCATAGCTATACATACCGGGTATTAGTTTGAACACCGTTATCCTTCTAGGATATCATTGTACTCATCATTATGAACAACTTTTACTGTGGAGCCAACCCTGAAATCGAGAAAAAAAAACCAGTTATCCATACATTTTGTCCAAGATCGATGAACCTTTTTGTAAGGAACAGCTGTTTTTTTTTTCGTGATTTCAGGGTTGGCTCCATAGTAAAAGTTGTTCATAATGATGAGTACAATGATATCCTAGAAGGATAACGGTGTTCAAACTAACACTCTGTATGCTCACCTACCTACCAAAAGACTATAAATCATTTTATTTATCTGTTTCTGTTCCTGAGATCTTTCATTTGATCCTAAATACAGTCCACTACTCAGGATCTACAACAGTTTCCAGTTTGTCTTCACATGATGACTACCTTATAAGCTAACGCGTATATTTGTATTCTAATAGAAGAAACTGACTTTCATATTTATAAAATTATATCAGAGTCAGTATGGAGTATGATGTTGGTGGTATTAAAATTCAACAAACCTTGACCGAGAACCGGTTCAGTATGCGACCTTGTGACAGGTGTAATTATTACGGTTAGTTAGGCTCTACTGGGCTCTAGTATTATAGAATGTGTGGCTCTACCTACTACATGTTTTAGAAACCACAAAAGGATTAAGTAGATAAACAATAGCCTCTCTCTCGTTACAGCTTGTAACTATAACGCTATTGTGAAATAAGATCCTAGAAGTAGATCAAAAACACGTCCGTATCGTACATTATGTCACGTGATTCGTTAGCGACTTTCCGGGTTTTCTGACGGGTTATTTTCGCATTTATTATCAGACTACAATTAAATTGCGACATACGAGTAGTTATAGACTTCATCGTCTCTCGTAATGACGTGTATTGAAAAGTGCACATATAAAGAAAAACAAATGAATTCAAACTTTATGAGCACTTTTGTTAGCTAAATAATACAAAGTTCCAGTAGCTACCCTTCTTTCGGGACCTTTGGACTAGCATAGGAATTATCAAAAAATAAATAGTAGGTACATCATAATATGCTTTAAAAAAAATACAACCGACTTCAACTTCGAATACCTGAATTACATCTTCATATTTTCTAGTAATATTGATTTAAAAACCAACTACCCAACCCATTTCGATGAAATGGTATATGGGACCACCTCAGAAGTATTACCGACCAAACAAAAAAATAATTATTAAAATCAGTTCATAATTGGCGGAGTAATCGCGTAACATACATACAAAAATAAAAACATTCACTCGAATTGAGAACCTTCTTTTTTGAAGTCGGTTTAAAATACATAAAATATGGAAAGTAGAACAGCGATCTCAGATGTAAAGAAAAACTTAATTTTTACATACGTATTTTTTATTCTATCGTATTTTTTTATTATTTGTGTTTCGACAGTTTCTGTGCTAGGGCTTAGGAGTGTATCAGTATATGTATAACTGTCTGTATCCCGTATAATCGTCCTTGGGAGTACTGATCAGCTCGAACATTCGTAATAATATATTTTCATCGGAATCGGAACATATACCTACTGATAAATTTGAGCTTGATCAGAAACTTAGAAGTAGTCTAAAAATAAATACTTAAATTAGGAAGGACAATATTATTTAAGAGTCCTTAGGCACTTCTGCTGTGGAAACTGTATACCTACAGATATACGAACAGGATACAGATGCTTTTGCTAGCAAAAATTTGAAGTGGTGCAAGGAAGTAGTGGGGCTTATATAGCTTTTAAGCCCTATATTGCGAGACGCCATAAAACCCTTAGCGCAATTTAGTAGCCCATCTACCCCTCTTCATCATCATCATCATCAGCCCAGAGAGAGACGTCGACTGCTGAACAAAGGCCTCCCCCTTAGGCCGCCACACTGTACGACAACCTGCCATTTACATCCAACGGTTGCCCGCGACTTTTACAATGTCGTCGGTCCACCTAGTGCCTTCCTACGCTGCGTCTTCCGGTTTGCGGGTTCTACCCCTCTTATCTATCATTTATTCTATGCTCTTCCTCTATTATTCAATGCCTAACGCATTTCCACCGAAATTACTATTTTAATTAAAGACCGACGTCACGTAATGGACCTGCATGCATAGGTATGTCCTAATACTGCATCCAGAACCAACGGAGGACAGGCAGCAGCGTCCTTTCGGAGATTCTGCGATGCCCAAGCAGCCAAGACTGGCTTGCGTGGGGATTATGGCAACCCCTTCCTATTAAGGGGGAGGCCTTCAAGCAGCTATAGACTTTTCTGGATGATGATGTGATTCTCTCTATACTTCTACTCCATTGTTGATCATAAACTTTATAATTACCTATTGAGGTTTTGTCGTCGATGTTTTTGTAAAAAGGTACGGCTGCAGTGGTTTGCCTTAGGCGTTGGTCGAACGGAATTCCACTAGAATAATTAGTATTTAAATAATAGATCTTATAATGAAACAGGTAAAAATATATATTTCATTTGGTTGTTGCAGGTAGAGCAAATAACCGCAGAGTACAAAATACTCGCTTTGCAGTATCATCCTGACAAGAACGATGGAGACAAAGAAGCAGAAGCGAAGTTTCAACAACTAAAGGTAAGCAAGAATTAACTTTACTCAAGGATTACTTTATCTAAAGGATATTCCTAGTCTTCTTATTAGAAAATAACTATTGCGACGAGCTTCTTACCACCACTAATTGATATTTTTTTTATAACTGACGTCAATAAAAGTATAATTTATTGCAAAAGAACAACGAATAACTGAAAATATTATGATAGTAATAATATATTACGAAAGTATTTTTTCCTATTTGTTTTTTATGTTATATTTTAATTCATGAAAATTTTCAAAAACATCTCCAAAAAATAAATGTTCGAGCTAACTTAAGGTACAGTGTTATCGATAGCATTATTTACCGTTATACGTTTACGACGTTCCAGGAGGCCAAAGAGACGCTATGCGACCCAAGCAGGCGCGCTCTCTACGACAAGTGGAAAAAAAGCGGCATCGCCATGGGCTACAAGCAGTGGCTTGGCATGAAGGACCACGTGCAGCAGTCCATGCACTGGTCCAAGCCAAACACCAAGGACCGCATGCTCGAAGGCGATGCCAAGGCATCAGGCCCCTCCAGCCTAGGCCAGAGCAATGCCGCTGCTAGACGGGCCTCCGAAGGCGGCGCCGCCTTGTGGGGCCGCTGGGGCACCGGCAACCAAGAACCCCCATCCGAAGTCATCAACAAATTCCGCAACTATGAAATCTAATTTAATTTACGAGGCATATTTCTAAATGCGTTCGATTCTTTCAAGGGTATTGATCTGTTTGTACTTATTCTAGTTTAGTTATTTTGTAACCGCGTGCTGTGTTACTGTTCCAAGCTGTTGCAATACTTGCCATTGCATTATAAATGTTCGTATTCGATGTTATTAAATAAGTCAAATTATTTATTCTTAAGGATTAATTAGTTGACGAACGGCACAATTAATCAGGTCAGCTCGAATGTTACTCGAATGTCGCTCGTATCTTAAACATTTTTTAGTGTTTCGATGTTCTAAGTGTCTATATATTTATGTTGTAGACTTAATGGAATTTTGTCTTAGATGCCCCAAGCCCTTGAGTGTTACTAGTTGAATTTAGTGTTAGACACGTTAGTTGTACCTTTAGCTTTAAGCTGTGCACATTCCTGATAAAGTCTGATTTATTGACATTTCTGCTCTAGAACAATATTTAATTAACGTCTATTTAAGAATCTCTATTTTGAAGATTTATATTTTTGATCCTGTTTATCTTACTATAAGTACCTTTACGATGTTTTGTTTTACAAGGATGTGGGAAGTAGAGATTGTTGTGAGCTATTTACAGGGTAAAGTTGTGAGATAATGGTTGTTTATTTTCTGTTGGATTCATTATTAATTCTTCTGACCCTTTAAAATTAAAAACAAACTTCAAATATTGTTGCAGTAAAATAGGTGTTGTGTTCCCCGTTAGAACTTAGAAGTTTTATGATATTATATGTGTTGAATGTTAAACAGTATTTTTGTTTCAATTAAAATATATATTCTTAAATGTTATAAATGATGTAGTGACTTTGAAATTTTAATGTTTTACCTAGTAAGATTCTGAAGCCAAAAATGTGAAATATTTTATTTTTGATGTATTCGACTTTGGAAATCAATAAAGGATTAATTACCAACTTAGTTATTTTTATTATTTTAGATTACAATTTAGTTAATTTTGATTTTTAAATTTCATGAAACTTGCTGTGCTAGATTGAAAGTATTTTAAAAATAAATTCAATACTGACGATGAACCTAAGCACGTACGTACCTAATTATAATGATGTAGATAACAAAACACTTAGTTAAAATATTTTTGTTAGGCCTGCCTATTACACAAACATCAGATAAAATCCGGAACAAGGATATTCACACCAAAGTCACCGACATAGCTCGCAGGGTTTGCAAGTTGCAAATGGCATGCCACATCGGTCAAAGAACTGAATGGGAACTGATGAAAGGTTCTTGAGTGGCGACCGCGAACCGGAAGACGGAGCGTAGGAAGGCCTCCCAATAGGTGGACTGATGACATTGTTAAAGTCGCGGGCAATCGGTGAATGCAAATGGCAGGTTGTCGTACAGTTTGGCGGTCCGTCCGGACATCTCCGGGCTGATGATGACTGACTTAGACACAGCAAAATGGCACTTTTCATGAAACACAGACTTACACACAGCTTACACTCAAAAGTCAATATTTTTACTCAATCTATAAAGCGAAAAAGTTCTAAGTTGTTTTAATCTCTAGGGATTGTTGCATTATTGAAAATTTTACAACTACTCCGGGCTATTTATATTAAAAAAAACCATATAAAGAGTTTCAAAGTACTGTTTATTAAAAGTAGCGTAGGTATTTTAGAAATTTATGCAGTGATTAGCGAGTTCGCATGGTTTAGTTAGATAAAGCGTTCTTTAGGGATATCGTTAATTGGGATTTCATGATTAGGCCCTACGGTATCGTAGTTGGACCTTTAGCTACACTATCGCTTACCATAAGACGAGACGATTATAAGCTTGTAATCCTGTATATTTCCAATAAAAACGGAATGTTCCGTCACAGTGTTTTAACACAGTGACATGTCTATGACGTCACTGTGTTTTTTAGAGTGTGTTATGTGTGGTGTGGGGGTGTGTTTGTTTGTGTGTCAGTGTGTTTCGGTTTGTGTGTATAACAACCCGATTGTCTAGTTTTTCATGAATAAAAAGCAAGTAGGTAAACTATTAGGTAGGTGGTGTCTTGATGATTCCCTGTAAATGCAGTTTCCATTATGCTTAGATGGATGGCCTGCCATTGGCAGTATCTGTTTGCTTTGATATCTGTACGGAAAAGTCAGTGATATGATTATTTATAATCTGTACGTTAATTCAAAAGAACTCATTGCTAATGGGGATGGAACCCGCGTTCTTACGTTTCCGAGGTCCATCGTCCAATTCACTCACAAAGAATTTTGAGCTACCATTTTGACAAAAATGCAATCGCACAGTTATTAAAAAAATGCGAAAGCGATGCTATGTTTGTTGCCTCTTCACGCAAAAACGGCTGAACGAATTTGGATGAAACTCAAATAAGAGCTTATTTCCCGGAAAAGTACTTTTAATCGTCATTTATAATCACGTGGGTGAAACCGCGGGGCGCAGATTTCATTAATATAAAAAAAACATAATAAATATGTAGATTCTCTCCTGGTAAAATATCAGAGAAAGAAGGTCCCACGCCCACCTTACATTGTTAATTTATCAACGAAATGAGGGTAGGACAATAAAAGGAGCATTGTTTCGGTGAAAGGCTAATTAAAATTATTCTAAGCCACAGCGGTTTAGCGATCAAAGACCACTCGAGTCGCTTAATGGGAGGCTTACCATTTCATATTTTTTTACTGTTGGCAGGGTTAGCTTAATATTTTCTTGATCAATAAAAATCCGTCAGCGACTTTGAAAATGCTGCATCACCTTCAGTAGTTTTTTTTTCATGACCGTTTACAAAGCTCGTTTTTTACTAGGTATCGTTATTGCCGATAGATTTTTGCTGTTTTGTCTACTATTAGCTTCTTCTTCTTAACGATCCACATAATTTAATTCATCGTTTTTTTTGCCCGACAAAATATTACAAGGCTCCTGTTACAATATCTCTTTAGTGTTGTTCAAAATGTTGCTTTTCACTCAAAGCGTCACTAAATTAATTGAATAGAATAGAATAGAATAATTTATTGGCCTTATAACATTTTGGTTACACTGGGCAAGCCAAATTTACAAAAAAATGTGAATATGACACAGAACGTTATATCATACTTAAATTAAAAAGAAATAGAGAATTCAAAAATAATGTAACCAAGCAATAAAATTAGTAACAAAATATTATAGGTATATAGATATTTAGATATTTTATTTGTGACATACTCAGATCTAGTTATTACCTAGATCTTTTGTCGTGTAACTTTTGTGTCATCAATAAACTAATGTCTTGTATTGTATAGTGTGATCAAACAAAATCGAGCAAATCTGTAGGCACCTTATAATGCGACAGTATAATGTGGCGACACATTTTTCACAGAACATGTTATGTAAACAAGACGCGTGACAATTGAATACAAGTATGAAAAGAAACAACAAGTTCCACGCAGCTAATCATCCTGTTTAACAATTCCGGGGATTCCAGTGTAGGAAAACATGCGGCACGTGCTATACACACTTACCTACTTGTTGCACCAGATCATGGCACTACACTATCTGCGCTCTGCCACCTCGCCTGTAGTTGTTTCCCTCAACATTCGTTTTATAGAAAACTAGAGGTCTCTCGCGACTTCGTCTGTGTACGGAAGAAATTCGGGACACTCCCAAATACTCGTATCTTCCATACCGCTGGGTTAATCAATAATTATTTTCCTCCCCATATTCACCACTTTAAATCATGCCCCCCCGGGCATGATTTAAAGTGGTGAATATGTGAATAAGGGGGGGGGGGGGCCTTCACTAAGTCTTACCTGTCCGAAAAATATGTTTTTTTTACACCATCCTGTGAATGGAAATTCCATGTTTTATTTTGAATGAACTACACAAAATTTCATCCCCCATTTCACCCTCTTAATTCAACCCTGTCGAAAATTAAATTAAAACAGTTTTTTTTTAAATACAAATACAAATTTTCAAGACTAAAAGTTCAAAAACAAAAGAGTTTCATACAAAAGTTTCCCCCCATTTTTAACCCCTTAGGGGTTGAATTTCGACAAATCCCTTCTTAGTACATCAACGCATCAAGACAAATATACCCTCCAAATTTCAAGTCTGTACGACCAGCGATTTAGGCTGTGCGTTGTCTGTCAGTCAGTCAGTCAGGACAGAGATTCTTACAGTATTAGATGTAATTGACCAAAGCGAAGCAAAGGTCTCCGAGTCTAAGGAGTCATGTTGGTGTAAGTCTATGTATGTTTGTAAGTACATTTCAGCGATAACATGCGAACCGTTCATCATCATCATCATCCGATATTTATTAAATTTTGTAAGAAAGTAGTTTTTTACGCACGCGTTGACGAGGCTAGCCAGACGTTCGCTTGATGGTAAGCATCACGCCTACCCATAACAGTTGCAGTTCGTGGAAATACAAGTACCTGAATGTAAAACAAGTTCGAATATAAGCCAAATTGGTCAAAGGACTTGGAAGATATGGAGTTTACAAGGTCTTAGTTCGTTGCGAGTTACTATCAAACGACACCCAGATGCTCTATTTTTAACCGACTTCAAAAAAGGCGGAGAGGATGTTTTTTTTTGTATATGTATGTTACGCGATTACTCCCTCAATTATGTACCGATTTTGATGATTCTTTTTTTGTTTGGTAGGTCATACTTCAGAGGTGGTCAATTTTTTTTATTTTTTTTTATGTTTAAGTTTCCGTGTGTCAATTTGATTGTTGTTTATACTTTTTGCCATAAATAAACTATTGTCTATTGTCTACCGAAATTGATTCAGCACTTTTTAAAAATCTAACAAACAAGAAATATATACATAGATGACGTTATGATTGTTGCTCCCCCCGCATCTGCAGGCGCTTCAGGAATAATTTCAGTTATGACGATAATATTCTCAAAATGGAGTCTTATATGTCTATAGTCAGGTTAGGTTAGCTTGACACAATTTGTACATATTATCCACAACAAACTCTTGGGAGCGTTGCGTAAACAAAACACACTAAAAGAAGTTTTGGCGGGAACACGGAAAAATCATGTCGTTACATTCTATTATTTTCTTAAACTTGTGTTTTATCGCGAATTAATGATAAAAAATGGTGGTGTTTTATTCATTGAGTGTTGAAATATACGTGCAAGAGTGTGGGCAAGTGATAAATGTGGTGAAACATGTCTTTTCGTGTTGTTTTCCAAACTCCGTATAGAAGCTCATAGTAAAGTTGCCATAACTTTATTAGGGCATGACTTGGCTATAACTAATTTCGTGTGACTTATTGTGATTTAATGACATATTTGACTTGATTTTAATTAAAAAAACTTGAAAATTTAAAAACTTGACACTGGCAGAATGCACAACGTGCGATGCCAATAACTAAGAAAAAACCCACAAAAAAATCAAAAAGAAATATTTTTTTTGAAAAAGAAACAAAATCCGACTTCTTGACTATACCTGTATTATGTACAAACTTAAACTAAAAAGAAGAAAATAACAGTTATAATTACTTCAAAGCACTAAGGGACAATCGATGAAATTTTAAACCATTACCAATGTATTTTTGGAGTCGGTGCGCAGCCAAGAAGGAGAGCTTAATACTTTGCAACAAAGTTTCGAACCGCGCAGCGGTTTGGCGGTTTATTGATTATTATAAACTGGTAGAGGTATATATTAAGTATCAATAATTTCGTCGATTGTCCTTTAATGCTTTCAAGTAATTAAAATATTATTTTCTACTTTTTAGTTTAAGTTTGTGCATAATATAGGCATAGTCAAGAAGTCAGTTTTAGTAAAAAATAATCTAAACATTAATTAATTTGAAACAATAGGTACTCGAGAAATGACCATGAATATACAACGGTCGGGCGCTATCTTTATGACGCCATAACTACCCTTGTCAACGTTCACTGACTTGCGACTAGGACCGGCGGTTTCACATTCTAAAGGCATAAGAGAGAGAACAAAAACATATCCGATGTTCATCATCATCAGCTCGGAGTCGTCCATTGCTGAACTACCCCCCTCCCCTCCCCCTTACACCCCCTTAGACCGTCACACTGTACGACAACCTGCCATTTGCATCCACCGGTTGCCCGCGACTTTTAAGTACAATCTTACCGGTCCACCTAGTGGGAGGTCTTCCTACGCTGCGTCTTCCAGTTCGCGGTCGCCACACACAAATTGTTTTGTTCCGTCAAGATAATGCCCCGGCTCACAAGTCCGCCGTTGCTATGGCTACAATTCGTGATGCTGGCTTCGAAATACTTGAGCATCCTCCATATTCATCCGACCTTGCCCCTAGTGATTTCTATCTATTTTCGAGGTGAGAGGACAGAGGTTCGAAAATGGTGAAGCAGTAAAATAACATTTATTAAAAGTTACCGGCAACATACTCATTCTCACTTTTTATTGAGCGGCCTACGTATAGCAGTTATAAATGTCCAAAAAGTCAAAATCTCTAAGGTGCCACCGTTATCTGTTCACCCCATGCCAATAATTGATATAGCCGTAGCGTATCGTCAGTGTGAAGATTCCATTCACTGGATGTTTACAGTAGTGAGGTCCGGTTGCATCGTTAGCCGCTGACGGCTCAGCCATGGTACCACCAGTCCGTTACCAGCATTTGTTCGGCACCAGTGTATTGAAGAGACCAGACGAATAAATAATAACTCAGTTTTAACGATCAACAGCTGGGAAAGTGCTTTCAAATAGGTTTTGATAAGATATCGTATTTCTTTCCGAATTCAACGTTGAGCAGTGGTTTGCTATTTTGTTTCTTTTGTTGGAGAAACTGATCAAAATTAAGTTCTTTTTTCACATACAAAATCTCATTTATGAACTTACATACTTACAGTGGATTAGCAATTTCAAAGTGGTGAGTTTTTTCTTTTAATACAATTCAAACAAAACTTTAAAAAACAACCGCCTTTAAACATGGGACTACCTCTAGAGTCTAGAGCAGCGACAATGATAAAATAAATGGACGGGAAATAAGCGCACGGATTTTGAAGACTATATGTTGAGCGTCGGCTCTCCTCTCGTCAGTAATACTCTGTATTTGCGACATGCGAGCGATACGACAATACAAACTTCTAATACATGTACATGTGTTCTCTTTTTGTCATGCAGTAATTAGATTCTCTATCTCTATTTTCTGGAAAATGTAATATGCATACTTTTAGCTAGGTATGCTTGATTGTGTTGAGTTGTTAATTTTGAACGATTTGCAAGCGCTGGGCCCGTCCATGCCATTATCACTGTCGCTGGACTAGAGTATGTATACCCTTTCAAACAAGAATGTACATAAATAAATAAATTTAAAAGAAGTAAATTTAAGCCAATAGAAAAGAATGGTCACAGTTCTATTCATAGTTTCGGAGAAATGCGTGGACAAACAAACATAGGTGTACCTGAACAAAATTGTGTATTCATTTGGGAACCCTTTTTTTATTTATTCCAAAAATTATACGCTTTTAATAAAAATACCACCGACTTCAACTTCGAATACCTGGATGACATCTTCATATTTTCTAGTAACTTTGATTTAAAAACCAAACTACTGAACCGATTTCGATAAAATTTATATGGGACCACCTCTGAAGTACTACCAAACAATAATCATCAAAATCAGTCCATAATTAGCGGAGTAATCGCGTAACATACATACAAAAATTTAAGTCGGTTGAAAAACCATTGTTCATTTGTACCTCTTAACTTGACATAATGGCAAACTATAATATTTTTTTTTACTTTTTAGGGTTCCGTACCTTAAAAGAAAAAAAGGAACCCTTATAGGATCACTCCGTTGTCCGTCTGTCTGTCTGTCTGTCTGTCTGTCTATCAAGACTATTTTTCTCTAGAACGCGTGGAGATATCAAGTTGAAATTATTATCAAATGCGTAAGTCTACGGTCCCTTGGAACTGTAAAAAAATCAAGCAACACAATCAAAAATTTTTTAAAGAGTTTTTTAGAGTGAACTAAATCAAAATTCATAGGGTACCCGTTGACCTAGATTCATGAAATTTGGCAAGAAGCAAGGTCTCATAACAGTAGTTATGAGAAAAATCTGAAAATTGATTAATTGTAGATATATCGTCATTTCTCAAGCCAAAACTTAAATGGTTATTTTGTTAGTTTCTTAAGTTCCCAAAAAAAATCTAGATGGCGCTAGGTGTTACTCACAAACGTTTCGTTGCTGTTTTTAGGTCAGTCGCTCTATGGTAGCCGGCTCTCGCATATAGTAAGAATAACTTACCTTTAAAGATGAGCGAGCGAGCCACCATAGTAATTTTCGAACAAAACTAACAGGTCCTGTTGAATTCTTTTAGTTCTTCCATTTTACCAATAGTCAAATTCAAAATTAACTCTTTAGAAGAATGGAGTTTCACTTTAGTTTTACCTTTTCTTACCCCAATGTCACTCTTATAGAGAAAAGAGTTTCACATTGTATAAACCTTTTCCGAAGTAGGTATCAGTGTCCTTCTTTTTCTTTCTTCAATTTTGGCATCGCACTTTGTGCATTCAGCAAGCATTATAACTTTTCAAGTTCTTGATAGGATATCAAAAATAAATACTTAATTAAAAACAGTCACGGTCAAGTACAAGTCATGCCCAACTGCATAGTCACAGCCCCTAGTGTTCGTTTGTGGTGACTTTTCTATGAGCTTTTACGGAGTTTTGATAGGTCCTGTGAGTTATTTTAGTTCTAACATTTTGACCAATAGTACAAACTTGTAGGGCTATACAATTCAAAAACTCTTATGGAGAAAGGAGTTTTGTACGATACTTAACTTAATGATACCCTTTTTTAGGCCAATTTGGTGGCTACTTCTGCGTACAACTCACTTTTTACTCTTTAATATGGAGAAATGAGTTTCCACTGGCATCACACTTTGTACATTCTGCCATTGGCATTTTGAAAGTTTTTGATAGTATCAGTAACCAAGATAAGTCCAAAAATCAAAGCGGTTCACACAAAAACAGTCACGGTCAAGTCCAAGTCATGCCTTAGTGAAGTTGTGGCGGCTTTTTAAGAGCTTTTACGGAGTTTTGAAAATAACAAGAAAAGATATGTCTGAGTTATCACCACATATATATTTTTAATTTCGCATTTGGCATATTGAACGAAATTGGAAATTATTTTAGGGTTTCGTACCCAAAGCGAATCCAACTGTACTTTATTATTAAGCCGCCTACCATATCTGTTTGTCTGTCCATCTATTTTTCCGACCTATAATCCCGTGAATCGTAATAGATAACCGGTTGAAATGTTCACAAAATATTCGTTACTATCGCGGATTACCTAGTACATGTGGTGGTACGGAACCCACGTTGTCCGAGTCGCAAGATGACTCGTACCTTGACGGCTTTTTTTACAACAACGTCACGAGCCTCTCACCTATTGTAAACGTTCAAAAACTTGAGTGGCATAGCATTGAGCTATGCTCGTCACCATATACCATACCCTAACCTGGACCAGCTGGTAGCTTCATAGTAGCATTTTTCTTCTTTTCTCAGGAATGAAGTCTTAAAAAGATAAACTAAAGTAAACTCTACTACTCTCACAATAAGGTTTGTCGCATTGGTACTGAGTTATGAGAACCAACATCGTAAAAACAAAACATCCAGCGATCCATTGAAAGCTCACAAGAAAACATTAACGTTTCCATGAATGTGGAGTCGAGGGAGACATCCGAGACTAAGTAACTATTATTAATTCTGTGACCGAGTTGGAAATCATTTCACTTACCTCTTGTCTGACCCCAACAAAGACTCGTTAGATTCTCAAGTAAAAGATAGGTACTGCAATACAATACCTACTGAAGGTTAGACTTATGATTGTTTAATCCTTTCGAAATTGGACTTAGTCCAATAAATTTTGTTTTTAGTGATATCACTTCAATGAAACAGGCCAACACATGTGACATGTGTTTTTTCTACAAATAAAATATTGTCTATTGTCAATGAGGAAGTTGCAAACAAGCAACTGAAACTCCTAAGCTGTCTTCTTTACCCCTTAAGGATGAAACGGGATAGGTTGAGATGGGTGATTGCTATCCTCGACGACACCATCTCACCTTTGCATCAGGTGTGCGTAAAGTAGGCGTTATTTCCTCCATTCTAACTTTTAATCACTTCTGTTTTTTTTCTAGTCTAGTCTAGTAAATAAAACATTTAAAGTAAACAAATACACCGTGATAAACTGAAAGAAATGCTAACATAGAAAGATAATATATTACGGTTTAAAAATAAACGACCCTGTGCTAATCCTGTATTACGAATCTGAACCTTGCGCCCGCTGGGTTCAATGCAATAGAGACGTGATTTGATTTCTTTATTGAAGCAATTTGAACTAACACAACTCACCACTGCGATGTGGTAAGTTGTGGTTGTGTTAGTTTCTGTAGTGGTAGGACTCTATTACAGAGTCCGCCTGGGGAAGTACCACACGTTTGCCTGTTATTAAACCGCCAAACAGTAGTGTGTAACTAGCATAACTGTTTCGGTTTGCAGGGCAACTTTACTAGAAAAAATACTGTGCGTGAAGAGATTCGACATTTAATCTCAGGGTGATAAGCGCAGTGCAGTGCGGCGCAGAATTTTGTTCGCAAGTTCCCAATTCTGGCACTGCTACTGTTATGAGCAGGCGTAACCCTTACCGCCAGGCAAACGTATCGCTCGTAACGTCAATTCAATGAATTAAAAAAAAGACGTATGATTTTGCCAAACAAACATAGAACATTACCCGCCCCTAGAACCAACCTACCTTCATGAAAGCAGCTTCAAAGTAAAATTTCAAAATTTCTTATCTATCTAATACTATAAGAATCTCTGTACTGTGGCTCCTTCGCCGTATAGTTTGTATGAAAGTCTATTAGTCCAAAAACAAAGGAATTTCATCACGAAAATTTGTATTTGGATAGTTAATTTAAAATAAAAAATGCTGTTTGATAGGGACGATTTAAGTGGAAAGGGGGGGGGGGGGGGGGGGTGGAATGTTGTATGGAAAGTTCATTGTTTTTGAAAGTGATGAAAATTGATATTTGGATAGTTCATTCAAAGGGGGAAAGTTGGTAGATTTGGTAGAGGCTAGTCGGTAGAGTTGGGGGGGCTAAAAAATTGCTCGGGATGATATAAAGTGGTGGATTTTGGGAGTAGGTCGAATTTCTTCCGTACGCGGACGAAGTCGCGGGTGACCTCTAGTGTTTCAC
This sequence comes from Erannis defoliaria, assembly GCA_905404285.2. Classification (NCBI taxonomy): domain Eukaryota; kingdom Metazoa; phylum Arthropoda; class Insecta; order Lepidoptera; family Geometridae; genus Erannis; species Erannis defoliaria. The sequence goes on along the minus strand of FR990073.1, from coordinate 8,611,477 downwards.
TAATTCCTGAACGGCTGCATTTTAGATTTTAGCATCCTGGACCATAAAGAAATGCACGACGTGAAGGCGGCTAGTACTAGTAGTCCGATTCTCGCAGTACATAGTAACGGTACGAAGGTATATATCTTTTTTTTTTGTTTTATTTATACGGGAATACTCACGTTTAATTAAATCGGATACTCCGACTATAGTTTCGATCACATCCGGTGACCTTTTTCAAAGAGTGAAAACAGAGCCCGACGCGCGTGCAGCTGCGTCCTGTTTAGCACAGTGCTAAAGTGCTGAAACTATAGTCGGAGTATCCGATTTAATTAAACGTGAGTATTCCCGTATAAATAAAACAAAAATGTGTCAAAACCACGTCAGTTTTCATAATAAAAAGGTATATATCAATAACAATAAGGTGCGCTTAAATAACAGTCCGTTCATACCTGCTATTTAAAGCATGTTCTGCAAGGATACGGTCTACAAAACCATCACCTTATACAATGTGTAACAAAAAGGTTCAACAATACTGAAGGGTATGAACAACTTTTACTATGGGGCCAAACTAAAAAAATCGAGAAAAAAAACAGCTGTTCCATACAAAAAGTTCATTGACCTTGGACACACTGTATAAAACAGCTGTTTTTTTGTGATTTGAGGATTGGCGCCATAGTAAAAGTTGTTCATAATGATGAGTACATACATACCCTTCAGTATTGTTGAACCTTTTTGTTACACATTGTATAATACCGATAGCAATACAATAATATTTTTAGTATCATCGAGCCGACTTTGAAACCATCGGATTTGGGCTCATTAGATTTATTTTGAAGAGTCCCGTGCATAGCACTTGACAAAGTACTTTTTATCACATCTATTCAAAAAGATCTAAGTACTTTGTTCCTCGCAAACAGGGCAGAAATTAGCTCTTTTCCGCCTTAGGGAAGAAAATAACTTTTCCTCCCTCCGGGCGTGATTTGAATTTGGAATGTAGATATTGTTAGTAAAAGTTCCAATCAGCAAAGAGATCAACCACGGACATTGTATGAAGAAGTAACAGGCTGTTTGAAAAAGGAAGACGCGCGAAAAATATTAAAAAATAATTTTGTGAAAAAAAACAAAAACGCGTGAAATGCATTCCGCCTTCGTTCGTAATTGTTTACTCATATTCGGATTTCACTTTGTTTTATTTTAACTCAGTGTATAGCTTCCTCACTAAAAAGTGAGAAGTGAGAATGAAATAAACGTAGGTACTATTCTTAAACATAAGCTGCACTTAAAGCAGAGTGTCCACCTCGGGATCAACACTATTTTTAAGCTCTTGTAATTTAGAATCCCTCGCTACGCTCTGGATTCAAAGAAACACTCTCGCCTTAAAAATAGTTGTTTCCTCCCTTGGTAAACAATCTACTAATTTAGTTTTTTTCAATGACGTATCTACTCAGCGACAATGATAAAATTAATGGACGGAAATAAGCGCACGGATTTTGATTTTGACATGCAGTAATTAGATTCGCTATCTCTATTTTCTGGCAAATGTAATATGCATACTTTTAGCTAGTTATGCTTGATTGTGTTGACTTGTTAATTTTGAACGATTTGCAAGCGCTGGGCCCGTCCATGCCATTATCACTGTCGCTGTATCTACTATGTTTCCTCAGTGGTATTTTAAAACTATTGCAATAATTAAGAGAAAGCTCACGAGACGGTCCTTACAAATATCGTTTTTTTAATCCTATTTATTTACCTGTCTGTTGTTTTCAGGAGCATTTTCCCTACACCCGGAACAACTTGGCAAAAAAGTCTTGAAACACAACTTTTTTCTTTTTTGGCAATTACTTGTTGTTGTTAATAATCACGTTACTTGGTGAATAATTTTTACACCATCATTCATATTCCTATTATGAAAACTGACGTGGTTTTGACACATTTTTTGTTTTATTTATACGGGAATACTCACGTTTAATTAAATCGGATATAGCTCGCAAGGTTTGCAAGTTGAAGTGGCAATGGGCAGGCCACATCGCTCGAAGAACTGACAACCGATGGGGAAGAAAGGTTCTTGAGTGGCGACCGCGAACCAGAAGACACGCAGCGTAGGAAGGCCTCCCACTAGGTGGACCGACGACATTTAAAAGTCGCGGGCAACCGGTGGATGCAAAAGGCAGGTTGTCGTACAGTGTGGCGGTCTAAGGGGGAGGCCTTCGTTCAGCAGTGCACGTCTCCGGGCTGATGATGATGATGAATTAAATCGGATACTCCAACTATAGTTTTGATCACATCCGGTGACCTTTTTCAAAGAGTGAAAACAGATCCCGACGCGCGTGCAGCTGCGTCCTGCTTAGCACTGATGTGCTCCTGCTCTGTTTTCACTCTTTGAAAAAGGTCACCGGATATGATCGAAACTATAGTCGGAGTATACGATTTAATTAAACGTGAGTATTCCCGTATTCATATTCCTCTTACTGAATACAGGGTTATACTCACTTCAGAGAGTTTGTGGACGGTAGAGTGGAGCTATGGGGTCGATGTAGTATTTAGATTAGAATTATTTGCAAAAGCGGGAATATTTTTTTGCGGCTTGTTTGCCAAACTATATACCTATTTGTTGATTAAGCCTGTTGCCAAGAACGAAGACATGTTTGGAGTGTTTCAGAGCAAACACAGTAGTGTGCAATGCTAAGCGCTACCATGCATGTACTTACTTTGTTTGTTCTGAACTACCCCGCTCTCCCCGCGAAGGAGTCCGCCATATCGAAGACAGAAGCATTAGGGTAATGTATAAACAACAGGAATGTTATGTACAGTATACATATAATTCTATATGTAACGTTTTTGTTGTCTTAAATTGCTCTGCGCACAACGTAATCAGAGAAGACAGAAGATTTTTAAACACACTATTTACATTACACCTACTACATAAATATGATAGGTACGTGTTTTACCTTCACTTGTATTTTACTAAAAACTAAATAAGTAAACACCAAAGTATTAAATCTTATACTCTGTTCATTATGTAAATCGTGACAGCTGCAAAGTTTACGACATGACTTTGTAAAGCGTCAAGCAATTTATATCCCATACAAATAAATACGTTTGATCTAACATTACCTCTTTACATTGTTACGTCTACAATTGACATAACCTTTTTAGAGGTAATGATAGATCAGACGAATTTATTTGTTATTAAAAAAAAATGCTGGACGCTTTACAATGTTATATCGTCAACTTTTCATGAACTTTCAAATAACGAATAACTTATTGGACAAAGGTAATTGGTTACATATCATAAGATCTAAGTTAAAGATCTAATTTTACTAGAACTAAGGAGGAAACACCTAATATCTAAGATCTTGTGATAAGTAACCAGGTAATTTAACAATATTATATCTAATATTACAGGTAAATTTTGACCTAATTCTAGTTTTGTTATTGTTATATATTTGAAATTTTGTGTATGAAGTTCCGAAGAGAATACAAAAGTTTGGTAAAATCGAGCTGATCTAATGGTCGTAGGTATTAAGAGGTGGATACCAAAACTCTTCATTAGCTGATAGTAAATCCTTCGTTTAGTTTGCACTAATTTGTTTTGTTTTGACGAGATCACTGATCGTAGACCTTGACAATGTTTTTAGTTTTTAAAAACTGTGATAAAATAATTATGACAAGCCGAAACTTGTTTTGTTCAATACTATTTACGTCACCAAAACTTGTTTGCTTAGATCAAAACGATATTTTTGCTGAACCTTCGTAATGTTACTCGTATTCTTAGCAATTTTATCAATTTCATTTTTTATAACAATATCCCTATCCAATGAATGTATATATTTATTTATTAAGAACACCAACATGAAAAAAAATAAAAAAAAAATATTGAAATATGTGCTTGAGCAATGCCCGAGTGAGGTAATGACGCCATAGATTAAGTTGTTAGTAATACTTAATCTATGATGACGCGCAATATTTTGGTCCTTATATTAGTACAAGTTCGTTTCAATCGCAAGAGTGACAGTGAATACACTATGCATTATCTGTCACTCGTTAGCGCAATAGAGCCATCCTGCTACCATGGAAAGCGCGAGTAGAGTGACATGATTGCAATTTGACTGGCTTTGAATAGGCGACTGTTCACAAATCAATTCCAATCGGTTTACTAGTCAATCCTAATCAGTTGACTGGGCAGTTGCAATCAGTTCGTGAAGCAGAATAGAGAGGCCAGTACTACCGGGATGACTTCGGGATAGGACTGGTTGCGTCAACGGAAAGCTGCACCCCTTTGATACCTTCTTCTTGGTACTCGAGCGTGCAGGGCTTTATCAGCTCCTGACCGCATTGGTGGATCCATTTGGTGCACACTGGAAACATAGCGACTTAAATATTTTTAATTTCAAAATACTCAGTCGTAGCTCGTATAGTATCACGCAAACTCGCTCGTCAGATTATTACTAATCGAGTTAACGGGTTGAGAGTATGTATTTACCAAAAATAGTTTATACGTATCCTATCAGCTAACTGGTTCCCGTAGTAAAAGCTTAGCTTAATTTGGGGCTAGGTGTCACTGTGTGAAATATCCACTAATATTAATTTATTTAATAATATTAAAGACTTTTTGTTTATAAAATTTAATACTTATTTCATCACGTAATCCGAATTTTTTGGAAACGAAATACGTATATGTTTCAGTTTTATTTTGTAAATAACATAAATAATGTTACTTACCCCATTTAGATCCCCTGAGTACGGGGCAGGCACCGTGAGACGTAGCCAAGTCCCCCTCACCCGAGGGATGCAGATTCATCCAGAACAAAGCGGCTCCTTTTATAGGAAACACGCTGAGCCCTAACTTTGTGAACACTGTCGCGCCGCCTTGTGCTACTTCAGACATCTGAAATATCAACGGAAAAGCGTCATATTTTATAAAAAAAAATCTGTCAGTCGCCTACTCCTACGCCTACTGTCGATACTACCTATAGCGTAAAGCTTTTCTTTGAACGTTACGTTACGATGCTTTTAATCTTCTAACAGGCTTTCTACAGATAGAGCAGGATAATGTGAAATGTTGGGTCGGAACTTTAAATGTTGAATTTGTGGCAACAATAGCACAATAGACAGCGCGTTCGAGTTCTGAACCGCTATGTATCAATAGGTTTAAATCCCATTAGGAAACTAAAAGACATCTTATCCTCCATTAAAACGATATAGATAATAAAGGGTTGTACTTTCTAGCTAAATGTATAATCGAAGAGAACTTCTTCCCGCTTGTCAATATCATCGCACATGAAGCTTGACTAGACGTTGTTTATCATCGCTGAAGAGAAGGCAAACTTGTTTGCATCACTCCTTGCGGAATCTCCATGTCTAGATGCTGGTAACGCGACACCTCTTAACTTCACCACGTACGATTGATAGTCATGAGTGACTTGAACGAGGTATGAGGCCTCTTTAATATTTCAGCCGTTGCCCTGAGGAAGTATGAGCTTGATATATTCATCTGCTTTAACACGCTTCATTCGCCTCTCCCTTGAGACTGGTCAAAGTGCCGTAATCCAGGAATTTAGCTAACGTTCAGCCCGTACCCAAAAGAGGTAGTCGTGACAGTAGATCTGTCAACTATTTGGCCCACCTGAGTCCATCTATTATATAATGGAAGAATCCATGCATCATCTGTTAGAATTTTGAGCATATCTTAGGATATGCACACGCTTGCTGTTTCTTTGCTTAGATCAAATGCATTTAAATATATTTTGTCTGGCATGATAGATTGTATGTGTGGAATCCTAGTGGATGTGGAACTACGTTTTTTTTTAGCAACGATTTGTATAATTTCACTTACGTAGAATAGCACTGTCGCGATTCGGTTTCCCAACTCTACCGGGAATTGTGATTCTTGTCTCTGTAACAAAATGTATCAGAAATGATTACACAATGAAAAATTTGGATTCATTAACCTGTTTTCTAATTTTAGATACAAGTGCTTTTTTAATTTTTATACATTCATGTGACGATACGAACAAGACGTTCGCCTGGTGGTAAGCGTCACGCCTGCCACTAACAGTAGCAGTGTCAGAATTGTGAACTTGCGAACACAATCCTGCGCCGCACTGCACTGCGCTCGTCACCCTGAGATACGAGTATTAATGTTAAATCTCATCATACCCAGTAATTTCTCTGGTAACATTGCCCTTCAAACCGGAACACAGTAATGCTTGCACACTACTGCTTGGCGGTGAATAACAGACAAAGGTGTGGTACTTCCCCAGTCGGACTCTGCAGTGGAGTCCTACCACTAAAACTTGGATAATTGTGAATTAAGTAATTGCGCAAATTAAACAATGTTCTTGTGCAAGTGCGGTATGTGTTAGTGTCCTGCAGCTCCGAGAGATTCGATTACTGGAGCTGCTTGTTTTTGAGTCATGAGCATTGTGTCATTACTTACTTTTGAAAAGTCATAGTGCGGTTCGTAGTGTCCACCAATGCCGTAGTTGGCGACCTGCAGTTCCTCTGCTGTTTCCATATCGAGGCCGGTCATGTCAGTAACCCGTTGGGAGATGCGCGCGATCACCGGATGCTCCTCGTTTTTGATCCACGAGATCTTGCTTATACGGTACCCTGTCCAATGCGCTTCACCTGTCCCCGGATTTAGTACGAAGGCACGAGTAAACTGTTTTAAATTTAGTTAAATTCAGGTAACAGAAATGCTAACAACCTAATCTAAATTTGTGTGTAAAATAGTTACTACTGTTCTAATCTATAATGCATGAGCACTGGTTTTGTCATTTTACAGGCAGTTGTTTGGTCACGGGTCACTCTATGGTAAGTGACGGTGTGCCCGAACATGGACCGAACCGAAGTAGTTAACATAGCAAATGTTCAACTTGAGGGTAGCCATCAAACTTAAGGGTACTACAAAGTACGCTACCACCATGCTACGGCTACCTGTCAACTACCTCATTCCATTTAACATCATTGGTCGATATGATTTAGAACTTACGTTAGGTTTAGCTATTGATTTTATTATTTCGATTTCAGAGTCATACAAAACATCGTGATAAATAAAGATGTCGGGCGTGATGTACATCTGTTCCACTTTTATTGGAGCGTATTTTAAAAACGGGTGATATTCACTTGAGAACCAACATTTCAATCTGTAACAAATGATTATAACCTTAACACAATAACATTAGTGTGATTCGTCTTGGTACATTGAAAAGAGGTAAAATTAAACATAAAATCAAGGTTAAAAAATATGTACACCCGGAATTAATAAAATATGCTTTAAATTTTGTAGTGGTAGGACTCTTCTGCAGAGTCCGTCTGGGGAACCTTTTCCAGTTATTCAACCGCCAATCAGTAGTATGCAAGCATTACTGTGTTCCGGTTTGAAGGGCAAGGTTACCAGAGAAATTACTGGGTATGAAGAGATTTAGTATATCATATCTCTGGGTGACAAGCGCAGTGCAGTGCGGCGCAGGATTGTGTTCGCAAGTTCACAATAGGCTAGATGACAGTTTTTTTTTATTATCCTATTAAAATATGGCCCATAAATATAGCTGATTAATGAAAACAAAATGAAAATCTGATCAAAAATAAGCAACTTATAAGCATTTTAATATCATGCTAGACAGAGAGAAGAAACAGCAAATCGTGACGTCACTTCTCTGTACGCCATATAAATTATATTCTGACAAGTAAGGCGTGACGTCATTTTTTGTTTTGTGGGAAAGGGACAGAGTTGTCTCTAACAAAAACTTTAAACGCTTATATATCAGAAAACATTATTAACCGATTTAAATTATTTTTTCAATAAACATACTATATTTACTTAAATTCTTCATCAAAGCTATTGGTTTCAACGATATAAACATCAGTCATCTACTCTATTCTGGCACTGCTACTATTATGGGCAGGCGTGACGCTTACTACCAGGCGAACGTACCGCTAGTCTCCTCAAATAAACGTATAAAAAAGTATACTACAAATTTTAAATTTTAGGGTGCCATAATCGCAGGATATTCAGTCACGGAGAGTATTTAGATGAAGTCATTGAGCGCGGGCGGAAGGGAAAGCCATTTATGAACGTATTAGGTGTGTGTAAATAGGGTCCGATAAAAGTCATTCGCCAATCATTACTACTCATCTCCATGGAATATGCGAAATGAATTTGAAATCTATATACGACTTTAAAGGACAAAACGAGGCACAAATAAAGTTACGTTTCTTACCTTTTCTTTATATTAGGAGCGACGTCTAATTCGTCTCGACAGTGAGCCTCGTAAATATTTGTAAAATTTGGAGAAGATTCCATAGGGCAAAATGATTTCGTCTCTTTCTTTGCGAATTTAGCAGTGGAATCCTCTTTAGGAACTCTTATATCCTAAAAAAATAATAATATTATAATAACATTATTAATATCCGCTTTTTTTATAAAAATTACAGCATAATGCTAATCACACATATCCGTGTCAAAGGCTATCGAATTTGGCTACTTGTGGTCTGCAGTGCAAGTGCCAGCACCGTAAGCGTAAATGAAACGTAACAACCGCGTTCACAAAATAAACCAAACGCAAATTACAATCTCCAAGTCAGTGCAGGCCGCAGCCATTGAGAGTGTCATTGCGTTGTCCAAATGAACCATCCAGTAAGCGGACACAGTGATGGTATGCGGTGACAGTTACAATGTTAAGGTTAAGCCATGATAGCCTAATGGGAAGCGTGATGGGAGCCTATTGCTGGAAAGACGAGAAAGCTACCTTTTCATCACACTTGCTCGTAAAGTGGATCTTATTGCATCGGTTTTAGGATCATAATCTAAGCTATTACACACGCGTGCTTTTTACTTTACATTACGGCACTTGTACTATAATAGGTATAACCCGGTAAAGTCAAGTTTGTACGTGACTGCAATTAGACGTATGTATACGAAGGACTCTTAATATAGCCGGGTAATACTTACAGTTTTTTTGTAATACCAACAAAGAGTTCTTATGCCGCTGAAGTAAATGTCAACCTGCGCGCGCATTGCTTGCATTGCTGGGTTGGGCGCCATTTTCCGCAAATGTTTGTTGATGTTTTCGCTGTGTGGTTGATTATTATAAAAAAATAATTGTTTTTTCCTCGCAAGTGTGACGAAAACAGTCGTATGGAACTCGTGTGCTATTAGTCATTACGCTCTCGGCTTCCTTATCGCGCTCGCCTGCGGCTCGCGCGCATAATACCGCCTCTAGTGTAATGACCAACATAGCACACTCGTATCATAATGTACTAATATGAGTGCTGGAGGCAAACATAGAGAACATTGCACTGATTCAGAAGCCATGGGTAAGAGCGTAATAGTTCTAATCTGGTCTCAACAACTGAATGAATACCTAAATTAATGCGGCTAAAAACTAGAGGCCCAAAGAACAACATAAAAGTTCTGCCTGGCATCGTTGTGAATCTGCGATAGTTCCATATCTGTGAAAACAACCGGCTACCTATCTCACGTAGGTAATTAAAAGTAAGAAAGGCATGCAGACTTTGTAAACTTAGGGTGGACTATTTAACTTCGGGTGTGAGACCCTTTTTTGATGATATTTGGTTAAAGTAGGTAACAATCATTATGTCAAAAGTTCATCAGTAGAAATCCTGAGCTAACGTCTTGTTCGGTTTTTACAACGGTGGAAATGGAAATTAGAAGTCCTCACCCCTCGTCGTCGTCTTCCCTTGCCAGCCTCTTCCTCTTCCATTACTTTCTCAAAATGTGTCATCTTGCCAAACGCACGAGAATGTAAAGACTTAAAATGATTTGCCCATTTTCGTCCTGATTTCGTATCGCCTACGAAATGCTGTCATATTAACAAAAGAAAACTTGCACTGCTACAATCTCCCGTTTTCTCTATTCTTGACTATGTTGACATCATAACTTTTATGTTATTAATGCATAGACCGTATGAAAGAAAATTTAAGACGTCTGGCAAAACTTGAACCTATGCTTACAAGCAATCTCCAGGTTTTCGGTCCGACTGCTTTGCCAATTAAGCTGCAGACGTCTTTGCCATATCAGCCATAATTCTCATTCTCAAGCTGTATAATGCTAAATAACCAATTATAGCCCCTCTGATAGTCGTCCTCCATGCAAAAGCTAAAGCTACATCCGTAATTTATTATAGATATACTGACATAGTGAATTATAAGAAAATTCAATATGCTCCACGATGTCAACCTCTGTGAAAGGTAACGTTTCTTTGTCTTCTTCTTCCCGAAACTTCCTATAAGCCTCCATCATCCAAGTCAGGGAGTTTTTGACATCCTTGTGATTATATAACGCTCGGGCCAGCTCATAGCAGTCTCCTATCGTCATTGGCTTGCTGGGAACAGAATAGTGTATAATTCTCAATGGTACTGTTATTTAAATAATAATTAAATCATACCTACTTAACTTACGGTTCTCGTCACATCAAACCAAATGATCCCAAAATCGAAAAATCTATTAACCGTTGAGAAGTTCTAATATTCACAGCGTGGCTCCAACATCAGACCTTCGTCAATAAGTGTTATGTACGTAATGATGCTACCTGCATAAGACTCCATGAAGTATCCCTTCAGCGAGGTCTGTTACGTTGAGTTGGTAGGTCTGCTGTAGTCTTACGAGGGCTTGCGCAGCGCCCGTCAGGTCCTCCGTTTTCGGATACTTCAAGCCCTCATCATTCATCGATATGTTCTTTATGTAGTCTAAGACAGTAGATTGTAAATATATTTTATATTCTTCCTCACGGGGGCTCATATTTGTCGTTTTTTTACTCTTCTTGTTAAATAATACCCAGCGACCCCAGCGTTGTACCAAAGATAATATATGTTGTACCCACAAACCGGTGCTCAAACCTTTATTCTCTAATAATTAACTTTACTACGTATTTATTGAACGGATTAGCCAAGAAATGTGTTTCCTGTCCTAGTGCGGGGTTGCTAACCATAATTATTCTCACCATATTTTGCTAACCATATATTATTTCAATGTTTTTTTTTGCCTGAAACTCTTGCTTCTATTTCTCTATTTAGCTTCACATCAATATACGTACTGACGTACTGTGTTTTACTGACAAGTAATACCTACGGTGCATTTTATAATGTACCAAACCAACCCCTGTGTCGTCCAGTGAGGAAACCATAATATGGCGATAGCGAAGTGCGATTAAACTTGGCATTTTAAAACTTAGACCTAGTATTAATAAAGTTTATCTGACATACCTGTGCCTATTCTAACGCTGTCTTCTACTATATCTAAATCTGTTTCCAGTCTTTTAGTGAGAGCTAAAGCATTACTTTGGTTTCCCATGTAGTTTGGTAAATCCTTCAAAGCTTTAAGATACTCTTGCTTGTATAAGTCTAAATGTCTGAAAATTGTAAGCAATCCATTATGAACACGCCATATTTTTCTACGAGTGCGATGACTTTGATCATTAAACTATCTGTAATCTTAAACATTTATGTATAAGCCATGTCTATACATACATGTACCTATAATCGTCTTTAGTCAGCGTGGTTATCCATAAATTTTGCTTATTTCAAGTCTTGAAAGCTTAGGGCTGTCATTCTCATTAGTGGTGTCAAGCCTCCACTATTGAATTCAGTATCACTAACTTACTTCTTTAAAGTATGCACCTTCCGCTCTTCCGTTTTAATATAAAGGTCCAGACCATCGGTGATCCATTTATGTGTTTCCAGTAACGGCTCCATTCCTGATATCGCAGTGTACACTTCTGCTTGACACCATGACACTGCCTGCAGAATCACCTTTAACGATAGCAGCTGAAGCGTACTTACTTTAGGAACCATGATCACTGTGAATAGAAGATGAAAAAGATTAATTAGATTAATGACTTTTGAAAAGAGACCGATCAAAATCTCAAGTCTGTGATAAATGCATAAGATTGTATGACATCATAAAAGCATCACTTTCCTTGTGATTTGCGTATTTAGCTTCACTTATCTATATAGGTCAATAAATTTCAGAACTCAATTTTAATCTATGATTTGAAAGTAGTTCTTCCGTATGTAACCCGGATGAAATCAGTATTATTTGGAGCTAATTGATGTGTTGATTCAGCGTTTAATATTAAAAATAATTAAAATAACGTTTAAAATAATTCAGGGTTCCGTACTCAAAGAACGTTTAATAGAACGTATGAATAGCGAAACTTTTCAATGCTACTAAGTAAGTACCAAGTAAATCCCACGAGTTTCTACTCGCTAGATTTCAATTTGTTATCTCACTAGTTAAGTCCCGTATACTACTAAAGATTCTAGCTGTTAATATCTTTTCGTTTTAAATTTCTTCCATAATTTCTAATTATAATTGTTCGAATTTATATTCCTACTATACAATATACCTTATACCTAGATATAATCAGTAATCAAAAATAACGTAAACTTAAGTGATTAATATATTATGTGCTTTTAATGAGTGTGTTCCTACTGCGCTACGGACGTATCTTAATGCATTCATAGAAGGAGAAATAACACCCAAAAGGTGATCATTCACAGGAAGCCACGCTTTGAGTCATGAAGCATTGAAAGAATGTGACATAGATTTATGTCTCTATTTAATTGGTTGTACGGGTTGTACCTAGTAAAATTAAAACATCTCGGCTCTACTCATTATGGATTATTAACAGTTTATTACATGAAAATACATTTACACGTCTAGCTTTTAAATATAATAATTCAACTATCACTATGAACAGTTCACATGTCCGTTCCAATTAGTTTACTAGTCAATCCTAATCAGTTAACTGGTAAGTTGCAGTCAGTGTGCGTGGAGCAGAATAGAGTCGCCGGCAGTACCTACGTACTACCAGAGTGTTTTCGGAACTGGTTGTAAGAGGTTTCTGAGGGTGCCTTCATCTTGGTAATCGAGCGTACACGGCTTTATCAGCTCTTGACCGCTTTGGTGGATCCATTTGGTGCATACTGAAAACATAATGGTTATGTGAGGTAAATTTTGATTTTAAATTACAAGATATCATCTACCATAGGTCTGTAATATCAAACTAGCCATGAACTCTAGTCACACAGATTGTGTGTTTATACACTTTAATAATTATGATTTAGATTTGCTATCAAGTAAGGGAAAGAGATTCATATTCAGATTTGTTTATTGAATAACAGGTACAAGCAAAATATGCTAGATCTAGGTATAAATTAAAAATACTGACATCAGTTTACCCATATCGGTCATTCAATATTTTAGAACAGAACATTTATAATGATGTTTGCACAAAAATATTTTTGAGAGAGTGGTGGGTTTCCCTTATTATAAGGAAAAAAGATCAAACAAGATCTGCATTTATGATTCACCTACTGCAACTACTTTTGATAGTTACACACAACCAGTGCGCAAATAGTAAGTAGTTATGTATAGTATTCTATGTGTTGGTTCGGTACTGACTAACCTATAATGAGAACGAAATTTTCGAAAAAATATTCGAATTCAGTTCGTTTTCAACCGACTTCAAAAAAGGTTTTCAATTCGACTGTATGTTTTTTTTGTATGTATGTTACGCGATTACTCCGCCGATTATGAACTGATTTTGATGATATTCTTTTTGTCTTGTAGGCAATACTTCAGAGGTGGTCCCTTATAAATTTTATCGCCATCGGTTCGGTAGTTTGGTTTTTAAATCAAAATTACTAGAAAATGTGAAGACGTCATCCAGGTATTCGAAGTTGAAGTCGGTTGAATTTTTTTTGAAAGCGTTTTGTTGATAATATCAGTGCTGCCTACCCCATTTAGACCCCCTGAGTACGGGGCAAGCTCCGTGACGCGTTGCCAAGTCCCCCTCGCCCGAGGGGTGCAGGTTCGTCCAGAACACAGCAGCTCCTTTTATCGGGAACAGGCTGAGTCCCAACTCCGTGAACACCGTGGCGCCGCCTTGCGCTACTTCTGACATCTGGAATCATTTCCAATATTAAAAAGCGGCGTATTGTATTATTTTCTGTTTGGTCCCCGTCATTGCAACCTGTGGAGATAACTTCTGTTAGAACTCCACTGCCTTTACGGCTGGAACATGACACATTCTTGCCGTTGAAGCAAGTTTGATTGTCTCGCACTTTTCGGAGGGTTCATTTTAAGGTAACGCGACACCTCCAACGCCGGCTACCACGTAGCGATACAATCATGAGTGACATACTCATTTGCCAATAGGAAGTTTATAGAACGATATACATTAGACGTGAACAATGCCTACTATGTAGAGGACTTGTGAGCCTGAAACATCTTCTGTGCTAACACGCTTCTTTCGACTCTCTCTTGAGACAGAAGTAACAAAATCCTGGAAGTTGGCCAATGTTTAGCCAGTACACAAAATAAGTTGTGGTATTAGACTCTTAGAACTATAGCCTGATCTCGGTAATTTCTATAATTTAGTCCATATAATTGAATTCACTTACGAAGAATAACACAGTCGCGATTCGATTTCCGGACTCTACAGACACTGGTGTTTCGCATCTCTGTAACAAAATAAATCCGTAAAAAAATTACAAACTCTTGTAGTACAATTTAATCCATGAATGTTTTCAAATTATAGAGATGATCACTTAGGTAGATACTTTGGTACTTGCGCAAAGTCCTGTGCGGTTTGTGGTATCCACCAATCGCACAATTAACGACCTGCAGCTCTGCAGGTTCCATAATCATTAAAAGTCAGTATAGTGGTCAGTAAGCCGCTAAGCCGCTTGCACGCGATTAATGGAGCTCCTCGTCGAGTCACGAGGATGTTGCCAATACTTACTCTTGAAAAGTCAAAGTGCGGTTCATAGTGTCCACCAATGCCGTAGTTGGCGACCTGCAGATCCTCTGCTGTCTCCAAATCGAGACCGGCCATGTCGGCAACCCGCTGGGAGATGCGTGCAATCACTGGATGCTCCTCGTTTTTAAGCCACGACGTCATGCTTATGCGGTAAGATGTTGGATGCAGTTCACCTGTCTTCGGGTCTTCTACAACGGCGCGTTTAAACTGTTTCAAATTTTGCAATGTGAATAATATGAGCAGTGAGCTAAATTGTCCAATATGAGTATAAACTAATTAGTCAGTAGCCATCAGTATTGCATGAGCACTCGCTTGAGAACATTTGGGTCATGTTGGGACTACTTTTCACAAATTTTGTAGCAAGAAACACTGATATGACAAAACATGGTAAAACCAATTCCACCGCAAGTGGGCTACGACCTAAACGTGACAGATTTTTATTCGTAGGTAGTTAAGTACTTACGTTAGGTTTAGCTATTGATTTCATTACTTCGATTTCGGAGTCATACAAAACGTCATGATAAATGAAGATGTCGGGTGCGATGTACTTTTGTTCCACTTTGAATGGCGCGTATTTTAGAAACGGCTGATTCGCACTTGAATACCAACATTTCAATCTGAAACAAATTATTTGTCGGTAGTGCGATTCTTCAAAATCAATTTCACACAGATAGATGAGAATCTCCTTTTACAACTTTTTAATAACTATGTAGGTAAGTACATATATTATGATGTCATACAGACGGAGTATTGTCTAAGTGTGCATGCTTTTTTTAAAGTCTTTTGGCTCTGAGCTATTAGTCCACATTGTCGCTGGTTAGTCGTGATCGAACGTGGAAATTTTTACGGTAAAAATAACTAGTTTTCTACAGAAACAAAAAATACGTTCTCCAAGAGCATCAAAAGAGGTAGCCTTCCTTTGATGATTAGGTAAGTACATGATATCGACCTTGATATGAAGCTGACTAGGGTGGATAAACAGAGTTTAAATGAAGGTCAATCGTTACACTCATCTTCAGCAAATGTGCGATTTAAAATCCATAAGTACTTACCTACTCATAAGACTTTGGAGGACAACACCTATTATAATCCCTTTTCTAAGGTTACCTTTTGAATATATCGGGCGCGATGTCCAGTTCTCCTCGACAGAGGGACTCGTAATTCTTTATCTCATTTTCAAAAGAATATTTTAATTGGTCACCTGATTCTGTCCTTTTTTCGTGACCTTTAACCGAAAGTTCCTGCAGAAGACCTCGTATGTCATAAAAATTAAAAAGAACATTCTTGTACCTATATGACAGAATTAAAAATAAAAACACAAACGTGAGTCACGTCCTTTAACCCTCGTTGACGGATGCTGTGGTGTGGATTTCTCTACGACGCGTTGTTTCAGCACCGGCAAAGAATAGCGGCAGTAAAACGGCCTCTAAACTCTAAGCGAAAATGCGACCAAGTCCTTGCCGGATGGAAAGTGAAACTCGTGAGGGAACGTCATATCCTCACCCCGAGCTGTCTTCTCTCATTAGCTTCTTTCTCTTTCATTATTTTCGCAAAATGTGGTATATTGCCGATCGTACGAAAAAGTAAGGGGTCTAGTTTCAAAAGCTCGTATGCCCATTTTAGTCCTAATTTTGTATCACCTGCGAAACAATGAAATATTCATAAAAAATAGGTGCCGACAGTCTGAAAAGCCAACCTATGCTGCAAATTGTATGGATAAAATTTATCTAGAGAATAATAAACTATTTTCATCACACTTGCTCGTAAAGTGGATCTTATTGCATCGGTTTTAGGCTCATAATCCAAGCTATTACGCACCCGTGCTTTTTACTTTACATTACGGTACTTGTGCTATAATAGGTATAACCCGGTAAAGTCAAGTTTGTACGTGACTGCAATTAGACGTATGTATACGAAGCACTCTTAATATAGCCGGGTAATACTTACAGGTTTTTTGTAATACCAACAAAGAGTTCTTATGCCGCTGAAGTAAATGTCAACCTGCGCGCGCATTGCTGCTTTGGGCACCATTTTCCGCAAATGTTCGTCGACGTTTTCTCTATGTGGTTGATTATTATCAAAAAAAGTTTGATTTTTCCTCGCAAGTGTGATGAAAACAGTCGTATGTAACTCTTGTGGTATGTTTCAATACACTCTCGGCTTCCTTATCGCGCTCGCCTGCGGGTCGCGCGCATAATACCGCCTCTAGTGTAATGACCAACATAGCACACTTGTATCATAATGTACTATTGTAATGTTATCAGTTAAAACGGTTATAATTACCTAGTAAATAAAAAGAAAATGCAATATACTCCAAGATGTCAACCTCTCTGAAACGCAACGTTTCTTTATTTTTTGCTTTCTGAAACTTCCTATAAGCCTCCATCATCCAAGCCAAGGCGTTTTTGACGTCTTTCTCATTGTATAACGCTCGGCCCAGCTCGTAGCAGTCTCCAGTCGTCATTGGCGTGCTGATTCAGATTAATAAAATGCACCTAACATAATTAACAGTGATAGCGCTACTCTTGTTTTTAAAACATGTAAAAAAAAGACAATAATTTTCACAATAAAATGTAGGTATTCTATTCTACTCGATTTTTTGTGTTTCTACAAAACAATTAATTGTAATTTTCCTCATGCCTATTTCAACCATGTCTTTAAATTATTGCCTTTGGCCTTGTTTTCATTCGGACTAATTGAGTCTTCATCTAAAAAAAAAACTAAAAATTATTTTTCGTTGGCCAAAACACATCAAATTACATCGCAGACTTCGTGCATTAAAAACAATATTCATGTTAAACGGTTACATACGAGTAATATTGGTCTCAAGATCCTTTATATGAATAGCAAATAGAACAAGATATTAGAGATACCGAGCCTGAAATGAGAATATCTATGCGCTAGCGTATTGCGCTATAGTTATTTGGTTCATGCAATTATGCCTCCCCCTTCTGCTTTCCCCAAAAACCTCAATCATGCCCTTGGTTATAAAATCACTGTACATAAGCCTCAGAAAATACCTGGTTACGTCTCCATTAAGTATCCCTTCAGCGAGGTCTGTTACGTTGAGGTGGTATGTTTCTTGCAGTCTGGCGAGGGCTTGCGCAGCACCCGTCAGGTCCTCCATTGTCGGATACTTAATGTCGTCATCTTTCATCGATATGTTCTTTTTGTCGTCTGGAACAAAAGTTTTTATAGTTTTAATTTGACTCGACCTTATCATAGTCGTTTTATTACTACCAAAGATAATATAATACTGTAGTAGTACTATATAAAAAACGCGTTGTATGTTAAAACTATGCGCTGCCCAATCCCTGCTAAAACTTTCATTCTCCAGTATCTAATTAACTTTACTTAGTAGGTATAATATTCTTCTCGTCTAAAATCCCGCAGTGCCTGAAGACAAGTGACCTCAAAAGTGATGGCATTGGAACTGAAACGTGGTTTCGTTCTGCTGCTGCCATTTTGGAGAACCTCAGGGTCTCACTCCAGGCAATGGAGAGAGGAATGCTCGGAGTTTCTTTGGGCGATAAAATCCGGAACGAGGATATTCGCCAAAGAACCAAAATCACCGACATAGCTGTCAGGATTTGCATGTTGAAGTGGTAATGGGCAGGCCTTGTCTTTCGTAAAAGCAAAAGTAATATAATACTAAACCGATCAGTAGAAGGTAGAACTGATAACCGATGCGGAAGAAAGGTTTTTGAGTGGTGACCACAATCCGGAAAACGCAGCGCAGATAGGCCTCCAACTCCGACTAGGTGGACCAAAGACATTGTGAAAGTCGTGAGCAAACGGTGCTTGCAAATGGCTGGTTGTCGTACAGTGAGGCGGTCTAAGGGGGAGGCTGTTCCTCAGTAGTGGACAGCTCCGGGCTAATGATGAGTATTCAATGGTCCAAAAAATTCCTAGTGTGCTTACCTACTTCTCCCGCGTGCAGTTAGTGTGGTTTTACCATAGTTTATTTCCTTATTTAGGGTCTCTTTATAACTACACTACACCAATACCAGGGGGGTGTCACTCCGCAGTTTAGGTATGTTCGGCCGGCGCTCCGTCCGGGTGGACAATGCAAGGCAGAAGTCAGTGGCCGCCCACACGCTAGCCTCGTCGCACGTAACTAAGCATACGTGATAGAAAGAGAGCGGTATATCTAGCTAGGTGAATATAGCGAGCGGTATCCAGCGCTGTGCAAGTTGAATTGCTACTTTATTGCCTAGTAGATAGAGTCCTTATTTATTTCAATTCCTTTGCGGAGTTAACTTTCTGTACGTAGTACTATTATTTATTCTGTGCCAATACATAGGTACGCGTTTTGCGTCTCGTCACAAAATCTTCTCAAACATTTTAGCGCTAGTTTCGCTCGCCCAATTTTTTATCTTTTCTCTTGCATTAACATGTCACATACTTGTACAACCCACGTTAATAAAAATAAAACGATACTTTAATAATATAAATACTTTACTCCAGGTAGGAATACCGATGCCGCAGTCTAGTGCTCCGGCATCAGCACGAGACTTACCTGAGCCCATTTTAACGCTGTCTGCAATTACATCTATATCTGCAGTCAGTCTATTAATGAGAGTTAAAATAAAAATTTGGCTTTCCAAGGAATTTGGTTCATCCTTCCTCGCTTTATGCTCTTGCTTGTAGAAGTCTAAATGCCTGGAAATTATAAGCATCAAAGACGACAGTAAGTTATTTTCCACAAGTGCCGTGCAAGTAGGTATATACAGGGTAAGTTCTAATTAGTAAGCATCCTTTTTAAGGGCATATTCTGTACATCAAAACAAAAACTTTTACTATGGGGCCAACATTGGAATCGCGAAAAAAATATCTGCTGTTCCATACAAAAAGTTCATCGACCTTGGGCAAAATAAAAAAAATAAAAAACTAACTAATTTAAACTAGCCCTGTGTAGGTAAAAATATTAATTAATAATAATGAGCTCTTTTGAGTTTATGTAAGAATTTTAATACCACTATTGTTTCGGTGTAGGAAAACATCCTGAGGAAACCTGCATAATTTTTGTTTTATTTATACGGGAATACTCACGTTTAATTAAATCGGATACTCCGACTCTATAGTAAGGTCACCGAAACGATCGAAACTATTTTCGATCACATCCGGTGACCTTTTTCAAAGACTGAAAACAGAGCCTGACGCGCGTGCAGCTGCGTCCTGCTTAGCACTGCGGGCCGCTGCACGTCACGCGCGCGATGACAGCGGATGCTCTGCGGGCGAGGGGGTGGGGTGGGGGGGGGGGGGGGGGGGGGGGTAGAGTGTCGTGTTGTGCCGGCGCTCTCTGGAGCTCTTCATCACTGGAATCGTCTCGTGCGGTGGCGGGAATATTCCAGCACGCGGAGCTCACCACGTCGCCTTCAGATATATTCCCGTATAAATAAAACAAAAATGTGTCAAAACCACGTCAGTTTTCATAATAAAACCTGCATAAGTCCAGAGAAGAAATTTAATGGCGTATGTGAACAACTATTTTGCTTATGTCAAGTATTGCAGGTCAGGCAAGTCGATCCCCAAGCCGCCTGCCGAGCTTGGGGAGTATGGTTCCTATTAGGAGGAGGCCTTCGTCCAGCGCAGTACACGTCTTCTAGCTGATGATGGAGGTGTAGCAAGCTAAAGGCTGCTATTCGTCTCAGTGGTGTCTATAAGACTACTTAGGTATACAACCTACTGGAAGATCTTAATTTACACAACCATTGCCAATTTTTTAAACGTCCATCCTCTTACCTCTTTAAAGTTTGCATCTTTTGCTTTTCCGTTTTAATATAAAGATCTAGAGCATCGGTGATCCGTTTGTGTGTTTCCAGTAAAGGCTCCATAACTGATATCGCAGTGTAGAGCTCTGCTTGACACCGTGACACTGTATGCAGGCTCACTTCTAATAACAGCAACCAAATCGTACTTACTTTATGAACCATGATTTCTGTAAAACTATAGTATATTTTGAAATGGATCTACTGAACGACAGTTTAGAAGTTAGGTAAGTTAGGTTTCGTTCCGTAGATTCATTTCCGGACGGTGTCCAGGTGTTATTAGTACCTACCTACTGTATCTGTATGCCTGTTTGTCCGACCTATAATGATCCGTATGTATCGAACCCTAAAGGCGCAAAGCACACTGTCAAAGTCGAGTCGGAGTCGAGGCTGCGGCGGCGTGGTAGAACAGTGTGCACAGACCAATTCGATTGTATAGAAAAAAGAGGTGGGCCTCCGCCCCGACGACGCCGCGTATATATTTACGTTTTATACAAGGCTAGTACGCATCCATAGGAAACTGCTCGCGTCTAGGTTGTAAAGCTATTGTTCACATTTTAGGATTACAAAACACGGGTACATGACTTTTGCGTAGGTACAGCTCGAGTAGAGTTTGTAATGGGTGTAAGCGAAAGTCTTAGTTCCAAACTATACAACTTTAGTTAAACGTCATGATCAAGGGTTCAATTCTTGTGTTTTCGTAGTTTCAACCTAACCTAACCTAGTGACCTGTGTTACAAACTTTTTAGCATTCCGTTGCTGCGTTTATTTTTATCATTGCGTGTTGGCAGAGTAGATAAATTCCAGAACCACCTCTTTGCCTAAGTCACTCCAAAATATACGCGATTATTGCGCCATGGTGGTGTATGCTTTATAAATCAACTAGCCGTGTGTCGTTCTTGAATGAATCCTTCAATTGAAGTACTTCAGCTGTGTTCGTCTTTAATTCGCTACTTCAGATAAAATGTAGCTACTTCTTAGTTCAGCTGTCTAGTTCACTCGACGTCGCGAAGTCGCGGACGATGAGACACGAACGAGCCCAGTGAGGAAGGATATTTCTTTGGGAAGGATAGATAATGCTATCACGCTCTGTTTTAGGTACTGAAGTAATTGTCTATTTCACTCAATCTTTGGCTCGTTGCGTTCGGTCCTCTGGTTACCTATTACGATAGTTCGAGAACGATTTTAGGAGTCCTCTAACTTTTATCGTACATTGCTTGTTATACAAAATAGCTAATATTGAACTAGGAAGGAAAAGGGCAATGTACAATTTACAAACACGTTTGTACGAGCTTGGATATAAAATGAAGCAATCATAGTAAGCGACCTGTTTTCGTTCGTAAACGTATATTCTTAGTAGTTAGGTATCGAATGGCGAAATCATTTCAAATGCGGAACTGGACTAGTGAACTAGATGAGTGAAGTACTTCTTTTAATGAAAAATTACGTTATGTATCTTTTCATTTTAGTGACACATTCTGCGCAAGCCTAAAATCAACAGTAAAAAATGTGGATTTCAAAGTATACCTACTCGATTATTGCGTACTACATTATACATAAGGCATACAATGCAAACACGCGACGACGACGCGACGCTGCGCCGCCTCGACTTTTCATTCTGTGTGCGATAGCCGATAGTTTTTTTTTTACCTAATATCATTTTACTATAAAGGGGTTGCGTTTACTGCAAATACCAAAAAAATAACAAAAACAATAAAAAATAAATTAAGGGCGGTCTCTATACATGAAGGCTAATACCGCGTTTACATTCAGCCATTACCGCTGCCGCTTGCCCTGCCGTACATATTTCTCCAAATATTGCTGTGGCAACGTCAACAGAAATGAGTGTTTACATTGCCGCTTCATATGTATCTTCAATTCGACTCTGGGCAATGGACAACGTGGAAATTGTTGCAGCGTCGGCGCTCTGCCTTATAAGTTTAATAATTATTTAAATGTTTGAATATAATATACTTAGAGTTCAAAAGAGACGTCGTCGTCAGAGGAGATGGTGGATGATAGCAATTCATCGTAATAGAACAATATAAGTTTTTTTAAAGATATTAAAAGCCTTTGAACCTTATATGACTAATATAATGGCATAATATTAACAATGAGTTTGAGACAGAAGTGGAGAGAGAGGAAAGAGAAGACACAAGAAGAACGGATCTTAAATATAACTTACAACCGAAATTAAATATAGCTAAACAAAGTTAATTATCAGGCTGTCTCATTTTTTTATAAATTACCGCAAGATATAAGGCATTTCTTTAGGAAAATAATTATATTATTGTATTCATTGTTGTATATTATTATTATATTATCATAATAATTATTGTTTTTTTGTAAATATATATATATACATTGATGATTTATATTCACGAGAGACGACTGAACGAGAGAGCTACATGTAAACACACGTTGCCGCTCGCATTGCCGCGCTTTGATGTCTGCAAGTAAACCGCCAAATGGGGGATAGCCGAGCAATGCGAACAGCAACGTGAAAGGCAATGGAAATTACCTGTTTAGATTCTTGCGTTTCCCAGTTTATTCCCCATGCCCTGCTCGTTGCCGCGGCAATGGGCTGAATGTAAACGCGGTATAATAAACGTGCATAGCTGGCAAAAAGAGTGGACATTATCTAATATTGCACTGTCGCAAATAGATTTAAATACTAGCAATCCGATACCTATGTATTGTAATATCATATTCTGGGAACCTGGGAAGACACAGTCTGCTGCAACACAGCTAACGCTAAAGCTACAAGCAGGGTTGTTCAAATTGTTGTCCATATTATGTTTTCAAACAATAAACTATGTTGTATTTGTATGTTTGAGATAGATAATTGGATTAATTCTCTCACTGATGTGATTATCCACAGTAGGTAGACAGACAAGAAAAATGTATCGTTCCAAGTTGTTTTATGCCAAACTAAACCTGCTGACGATTGCTTTTGGTAAAATTCTAATAATCGTAAAATTACGTATCGTTATGTTCAAAACTAATCGTTCAAATGTACCTTATTCTTAATTAGCAGTTAAAAGATCGTAACTGTAAGTAATTAAAGTGTAATTCGTTTTGTTGTTTGGTGGTCGTATTGCCTCCGGTAGCGGCCAAAACTGCTGCTAAGCCTGACCACACTACCGCAGCTAAGCCTGCCCACACTACCGCAGCTAAGTCTGCCCACACTACCGCAGCTAAGCCTGCCCACACTACCGCAGCGAAGCCTTCGGCATCAACATGATTGGCAAAAACATCACTCACCGTCGCTTTGCCGATGGTATAGTCATCATGGCAGAGTCGCTGAAAGACCTCAATACTATGCTCAGCGACCTCAGTAACGTTTCCCAACAGGTGGGTCTTAAAATGAACATGGACAAGACAAAGATCATGTCCAATGTCCATGTTGGGAGGTCACCGGCTCGCTTCGCTCGCCACCTCCCCCTTCGCTACGCTCGGCCTCGTGTGTCTTGCTCCACTCAGGACCTCCCTTGAGCTTCTGGCTCCCGCGCTTTTTATACTATACCCTCTAGGGGTAGGGACCACAAGACTAGGTGGAGTCGGGGTGCTCTGATTCGGATCTGTCACCCATTTCGAACCTACTCAAATTGGGGTTCTGATTCAGTCCTGAAAGCTAAGGAAGCAAAGCGAAGTGAAGCTCTCGCCTTCTCAGCTAACCTATCCGAGTCGGATCTCTGTCACCAAGCTTACACATACATAAGTGTTGCACGAGTAGTAAGAATTTCTGATTAGACTAATAAAATTTGACTAGTAAAAAAGATTATGATAACAAGTCAAACATTTATTTAGTAATCTGAATATTAAATGAAACGTTTGTCATATGATACGATATAAGTACATGAGATCTGCAGGGCTAACATGCGCACCGCGAGACAAAAATCTCGATTCTTAAAAACAAGACAAGGCTACGAATCTGTATAAGTTTGTCTCGTTTTCGCACGACATAAAGACACGACAAAATTTTCTCGCGGTGCGCATGCTAGCCCTGCTGAGCCTTCTTTACTTGCTCCCGTGGTGTGTATAGGTACACCAAACGTAAAAGAATTCTCCTTTCTGTGGGTACGCCTTATCCGATATTCATTGATGAAGTTAATAAGCTGACAAGGACATACAGTAGACGTCAGTTAACGAATAGACCCTGACGATGACATCCATCAGTTTTCTTCACCTGATGTAGGACGACGTAAGGACACGCGACATTTTAAATGTGTAATTGTTTACGATATAATATTTTCTAAATCAAATCAAATTACTTACATTTATTATCAGACATAGAGATCCATAGCACAACATCATATTAGATTAATTAATTATTAATTTATATTAGAAATTAATTAATTAATTATCATTGTATATATTATTAAACTTATAATTCTTGTTACACTGACGTCACTCGAAGCGTGCGCGTCCAATCAGTGCGTGTAGCAAAACAGGGACCCAATTCTGGCTCACTCGAGATTATCTCTACCACTCTCTCTCTTGTGATAATTCTACTGTGAGAGACAGCGACGAAGACAATCACGAGTGTACGAGAGTTAGAGCACGAAGTTCCCAGAGCGGTAACTACTACCGGGATGTTTTCAGGACTGGTTGTAGGAGCTCTCTGGAGAAGTATTCTTCTTGGTACTCGAGCGTGCACGGCTTTATCAGCTCTTGACCGCTTTGGTGGATCCATTTAGTGCATACTGGAAACATAAGTACTCTGTAAGTTAAGATTTATCTATATATATAAAAGTGAAAATCACTCACTCACTCACTGATCACAAGATATATCTACAATTCTACACTAATATTATAAATACGAAAGTTTATGTGTAGTGTTGTGTGTGTATATATGTTTGTTGACTCTTCGTGCCAAAATGGCTGAACGGATTTTTATAAAACTCGGAATAAGATGAGATCGGAGATAGCTTATATCTTGGAATAACATTAGGCAGTTTGTTTTATTATCATCTTCGCCGTTTTTCATAATCACGCGGGTGGAACCGCGGGGCACAGCAAATATTTACATATATAAATGTCGAATTGATAATCTTCTATTTTTGAAGTCGGTTTAAAATTTACCCACGTGCAAAGCCGGGGCGGGTCAACTAGTTTTTAAAATAAAACTGTGATTTCATACATACTATTAGCACACACTAATAATAACGACGCGAGTTTGTGTTTTTGAAGTTTGTGTATTCGATTGATCATCATTATTAGACTAATTATTTAGATTATATTTATTAAGTGAGAGAGATTGTTTCTCTGTTTCTCTAATTATACCAAGGGAAGCTTGTGAGCTACGACGCACTTCTTGTGATGATTACTGCCGTAACTACATCATTGGTTACCAGTTACCAACGACCAGCGCGCAATGCGCATGGTATCGATATAGGGGCGCGAACAGGGCGCTCATTACTGACGTACTTTATTTATTTATTTATAACAGTACCTATTTTTCATCACACTTGCTCGTAACGTGGATCTTATTACATCGGTGTTAGGCTCACACTAGATATAAAACGTGCTTTTTACTTTATATTGCAAGTTATATGTATGTATACGAAGCATTCTTAATTTAACCGGGTTTTTTTTTGTGATACCAACAAAGAGTTTTTATGCGGCTAAAGAAAATTTCATCAGAGGCCGTACCATAAACTCTTATTGCAGGACCGAATAGGCTCAGCTGCCGAAGACGCTGCGAGACCGCGAACCGTATTACGGGGCGATAACATTCACAGTCGCACAGCGTCGGCATCGGAGCCTATTCGGTCCCACAATAAGAGTTCATGGTCCCGTGCGCGAATCGCTGGCTTGCGCGCCTTTTTCGGCAAATGTCTATTGTTACATTATTGATTACATTCTCTATTTCCTTTGTACAATGTTAAATTTGCACACCCAATCTGGGTTAAGTACAGTGAAACATAATATTATATTGTCAATAAAATGTACACCTTTATATATACCTGTGCTCCGCAAATAAATGATTTGATTTGATTTAATTTGATTTGTAAAATGTCTGTTAGTTCGTCGTTTTCGCTGTTTGGTTGATATTATTATCAAAAAAATTATAACAATCCGAGTCTGGGTTTTTCCTCGCAAGTGTGACGAATAGGCGTCGTATGAAACGCGTGTGTACACGCTTCACACAGCATATAAATCATCATCCGTTTATGAAAATAACGACATAGAAAAAAAAATGTTTTTGGTAATAACATTGGCAGTTGGCACTTACCCCACTTACACCCTCTGAGCACGGGGCAAGCACCGTGCCGCGTAGCAATGTCACCCTCGCCCGAGGGATGCAGGTTCATCCAGAACACAGCAGCTCCTTTTATAGGGAACAGGCTGAGGCCTAGTTCCGTGAACACTGTCGCGCCGCCTTGCGCTACTTCAGACATCTGTAACGTCATTGCCAAACGCAGAGCAGTGTGTGTATTATTTTAAACTCAGTCAGGTAATACCATCATAGTTTTAAGAATTACTAGTACTAGTGTAGAACATTAAGAAGCTGTCACTATTCTATTAGTAATGGTAAATAATATATAAATACAGTAAAGTCGGTGGTGTAGCAGTTGAATCTTTGGCCTCAACAGCTCAGTAGTTGGCGTTTTCATAATCTTCCTATGATTTAGATTATCAGCATCAGATATTTGTAATGACAAAAAGAGGGGAAATGTGCGAACCAGCGTCCCATCAGACTTCAGCAGTGGAGACAATAAGAGGCTGGGAGAAGTTATCTTCGAGCAAATTTGCTGACGACTGAATTCTTTATCGATGATGATGCGATCCAAGTTTTATAGGTAATTGTGAATAGCTTTTTCATCATGATGATGATGATGATGGGGCTAACTCTAACATAACGGGAAAATTTGATGTCTCTTATTGACGGGGGGCATTACAGTAGTCTCTGTTTTCTGTGCATCATATCAACGATAGCTCAGTCAGGACTTTGAATTTTATTTAAACAGATTTGCTGATGAAACCCGGTATTTGTGGGTACGCGGTCAGGACAATAAAATTGTAGAGCGCTACACGTTCGACACACTCGCGTCGCCAGAGGACTTCAGACTTCAGACAGATCGCTAGTCATGCAGTGGCGATGGTTCGGCGTTTCAACTTGTTCTTTATGGTTTAGTTTCCGATGGCGAGTTCAATCTCAAAGCTGGCGGTGGGTGAAACTTCATATGGAAATGAAGTTCTTCATTGTTTTTAAGTTATTTGCTCGGGATGATTTAAAGTTGTGGACATGGGGAGGAAAATAAGTAATTAACCAGCGGTATGGAAGATACGAGTATTTGGGAGCGGAGCAATTTTTTTCCGTACGCGGACGAAGTCGCAGTGGACCTCTAGTTATTATAATAACTGTCGAACCAAAAGTCTCAGTAGTCTGATTTTTTATATCATCGAACTACTGCGACAAAAAAGTCTCATCAGTCCGATCATCGGACTACTGAGACAAGACCGTTCGTTTCTGTTACACGCAGCAATGAAACAACGATTTTTGGCATGGATATAGATTAAAGCTAGTTTCATCATCATTCATTTTCATCACCACGCTGGTAAACTTATTTTATGAAATTGATGCAGCCACAAATATGATAAAATGTTACTTACGTAAAATATCACTGTTGCGATTCGATTGTCGGCCTCTGACGTTTTGTCGCGTTTCTGTAACAAAACAAATCAGATTTATGTTTTTTTTATAACATACATAAGTTTTCCTCATAAACTTAATTAATTAAATTTATTAAGGAAAACTTATGTATGCAATACAGTGCTGCGTTTCAAAACAGGTATTGCGGATGTGGGCAACTGCTAAGCTGACGTGGGATAACGCGAGTCACGTCTGGCGAATGTACCAGGCTGGCCAAATGTCGCATTGGGCGCCTGAAGACAGAGACCCAGGGGAAGGCCCCGAAAGCGATGGTGGGACGTGTTTCGCTTGAACAGGTCCCAGCTGACATTAGATCGTGATAAGTGGAAGGAATGGGAGAGCTTTGCCCAGCAGCGGAATCTTATAGGTTGGTTAAAAAAGCAATTGTAAATACTACAACTTACACGTGTAAAGTCAAAATGTGGTTCGTAGTATCCACCAATACCATAGTTGGCAACCTGTAGCGACTCTGCTGTCTCCGTATCAAGACCGGTCATGTCGGTAACCCGCTGGGAGACGCGCGCAATCACTGGATCCTTGTCGTCTGTTAACCACGAGGTCTTGCTTATACGGTTTTGCGTCACCTTCGAACCTCGGACAAGGGCACGTAGCAGCTGTTTGAAAGTTTGGTACATTCACTTTCATCGTGCTTTCATGTCACGCTCAATGCTCGGATGCGAGAGATCTTGGGAAGCGGAAGTATTTTTCTGTGAGCAGGATATGTTATAGAATGGAACTGCACTCAGTTCCATTCTATGACATGCGCGAGCGCGAGCGGGAGATCATCACAGATACTCTAGCGCGTCGCCGGAGAGCCAGGCTTCGGCAAATGATCTTACAAGCCATCCTCCACACCTCATAAAAAAAAAAGTTGCCCTAGGAGACACCTGCAGTGTTTCCGCGCGCCATGCAGAAACGTCCAGAGTTTTTAATGGGTAAGCCGCCGTGAAATGTATCATCGGCGGAGAATCACGCATAACCACCTTGAGGGGAGCAAGATATGGTTATGGAGCCGGTGGTATTCGTTAAGGATTTCGCCTGGGCAATAAAAAGACTCGGGGAGTTGAGGTAATATTAGTATTTATGATATCCAACTATCTATGAGCGTGCTATAACCTACAACGTGCTCTCGATAGATTTTTTGGACAGATTGATGACTATACATTTTATCATATAGTAGGTATAGTACACTTACACTAGGTTTAGCCATTGATAGAATCAATTCGATTTCGGCATCGTACAAAACGTCGTGATAAGTAAAGATGTCGGGAGCGATGTACATCTGTTCCACTTTGAATGGCGCGTATTTTAGAAACGGATGATGTTCACTCGAGTACCAACATTTTAATCTGTAACAAAACAAATTACGACATAATGTCGGTACCCGGTGATTTGTCTTAGGATGTGGAAACAATAGATATTGGAAATCATTGCAAAGAGGTAGGTAATCCTTCTTCTTCTTCTTCTTTTCGAGTCGATGTTTCGTTTTCGTAGCTATATCAAGTGTTTCGACCAAAAGGTAGGTAATTGATTGGTACGGACCCGGGGTTTGACCCACGAATTCACGTTTTCAAGTTCGGTCTCTCAACTAGGCTACAACCACAGAATACATGATACCTATATAGTACAAGTATACAACAGCACCCGGTTCCAAGAAATCTAAGATTTGAAAAAAAAATAAAAAGAAAAACATTCTGAATCCATTACAACAATACACAAAAATAAAACAACGCTACTAAGATATTACCTTTTGGTTATGTCAGGCGCGATTTCAAATTCGCCCCGACAGAGAGCTTCGTAATTTTCTGTCTTATTTTTGTTAGAATTCCATAGATCATCTTTTGTGACTTTATCCGTGATCTTCGGCTCAGGATCTCTTTTATGCTTCAAAATGGGGGAAAACTACAATTGAGGCTCTTTGTACAAAAAACCGGCCAGGTGCAAGACGCTTGCGATTTTTTTCATTTCATTGATATTTTTCGCTAAGTGGCGCATCATCGATGGGGCCAATCACATACATTTTTAGGTTTTAAAAAAAATGGTTTTACTCTTATTAGACTCGCATGACCACGGAAAATCTGCATAAACAGATTTGTACAGCAATCCTTGCTAATTAAAGCTCTGTCTAACATAAAATGCAAACAACTATCTAACGTACAAATCAATTTTCAAGCCGTCGACAGCTGCATAGATTCTCAAAACAAGGCACATTACCCAGTATTTTTCCTTGGTCTAGATTAAAGACAACGCCCTCATCAAGAGCAGATATATTTATAAGCAACGATTAACATGAAAACTTGATTTAGCCACATCCGGACCGCCGCTGGCGCCATCTGCGAAAAGCTTCGCCTGTGTGTGAAAAGTGTGCCACACTGTGGCAAAATTAGAGACAATAATCATGAGCGGACGGTTCTTTACCCGTAGCCGTCGTCTTTTCTCATTAGCCTCTTCTACATCAATTAGTTTCTGGAATTGTG
The DNA here is from genome assembly GCA_905404285.2 of Erannis defoliaria. Taxonomy (NCBI): domain Eukaryota; kingdom Metazoa; phylum Arthropoda; class Insecta; order Lepidoptera; family Geometridae; genus Erannis; species Erannis defoliaria. Next base: position 8,580,798 of record FR990073.1, on the reverse strand, counting down.
GTATACTTTCCAGCGCACGAGCGTGTGAGTTATCTAGTTCCAACAGTTTGTATGTCCAGTTTAATCCAGCTTTTAGATCGCCTGCAGAGTAATGAAAATTGACCAACGAAAGGATCTCGCCTAATAAGTATTTATAGGTAGGTATACAAATGTTTGACTGCTTATACTTAGGAACGCAAACGTTTGAATCTATCCTGTAAATACTTATAATACGACGATAGACCGTTTCCCCTCATTCACCTAATCTGACAGATAGTCAGCGTCAGCTGAGGTGTGGTGGAGTGCTGCGTGCAAAACCTGAACTTGGATTCAGCTAGCGATGTGCGAAAGTAGAGCAATGGCAGCAGCTGGCTTTCACTGATACTGATTATCCGATCTCAAAACATAAGTTTAGTGCAGAATATCCTGTTAGAGCTGGGTCAGGCTCTTTACGCAGCCGGATGCTTTTTGAGGTGGGGTGAAAGTACTCGGAAATGTTAATAGACTGATTATGCTATCACAAAATGTTAAACCAAACTTAATTTTATTTAGTTTCAGGTCTTCATCATCAGCCAGAAGACGTCCAATGCTGGACGAAGGCCTCCCTTATATAGAGGGGTTGCCATAGTCCCCACGCTTGGCAGGCGGCTTGGGGATCGCAGAATGCACAACATCATTAACCGAGAGGACGCTGCTCCTCCGGCGGCTCTGGATGCAGTTTGAGGACATAGGTACCCACGGTCATATATGAGGTTAATAATTTAATTTAGTAGGTATAATTCGGTAAATTCGAATATTAGCGTAACCTGATTGTATACCTACTGACCTAGTAGGTAATGCGAAAAACCAATATACTCCACGAGCTCAACTTCAGTGAAGGGCAACGTTTCATTAGGGTCTTCGTCACGAAACTTTCTATGAGCCTCCATCATCCAAGCCTGGGCGTTTTTGACGTCCTTGTGATTGTATAAAGCTCGACCCACCTCGTAACAATCTCCAGACGTCATTGGCGTGCTGAAAATAGGTACAATTATCACATCACAATAATAATCTACCTATATCTTGCCTATATCTATTTATGTAGGTAATATATAAAACAAAGTCGGATTAGTTACACCATTTATAACGCAATTGACGTGTAACCTTGGTGTTATCAATAAACTATTGTATTGTAATGTAACTCTAGTATGGCTAGACCGGTTTTTATGATCTTTGATTTGTTGTATTTGTCTCCGCGCGGAATACCAGAAAACTATTAAAACATCGGAAAAACGCACAAACAAAATTAAAGGCGGTACGAAGTTCACCGGGTCAGCTAGTAATATTATAAATATGAAAGTTTCATATTATAATAATACCACACAATTAATAAAGCACCCCTAATAAGGGGGAGTCCTTCGTCCAGCAGTGGACATCTTATGGCTGATCACGATCACACAATTATATTATTTTGTATAACACAAAGCGTGGTCGGGTACAACCACGGTACAATAGCTTTTGGATATAATAAGCAGTTACCTACTTACATATCTATAACTATAAAAGGCTTTGTCCTGACTGACTGACTGACTGACTGACTGACTGACATATAGACAACGTACAGCCCAAACCGCTAAACGTAGAGACTTGAAATTTGGAGGGTATGTTTTTGGAGAGGTGTAAACGCCCACTAAGAAAGGATTTTTCGAAAATCAACCCCGAAGGGGGTTAAATGGGGTGTTAAAGTTTGTATGAAACTTTTTATTCTCTGGTTCGATTGATACAAAACTTGGTATACGTATTCTACTATAAAAATAAGAAGATACGGGTGTCACAGTTTTTTCAAAATCAGCTCCAGTTAGAATTAAAAAAAATACTAAGTTTTAGTGATAGTACGTTTGTTTCTCCTTAACTTTGTAACGGCTGTATAAATTAAAATGAAATTTGGTATAGGGATGGGGATAGATGTGGGGATGGGGGTGGGGGTGGGGGTGGCGAAGATACTGGGAACGGAGACGGGACGGAGATAGGCATGTTAATATTAAGATTACAATTGGTATCGGGATGGGGATGGGGATGGGGTAGGGATGGGTAGAGATGGGGTGGGGATAGGGTGGGGATTTGGTGGGGACAGGTGGGGATGGGATGTGGATGTGGATGAGGCTGGGAACGGGGATGGGCGTGTCCATATTAAGATGAAAGTTGAAATCGGGATGGGGTGGCGATGGGATGGGGTGAGGATGGGGTGAGGGATGGGGATGAGGGAGGGAACGGGGATGGGGACGGGGATGGGCGTGTTTATATTAAAATGACATTTGGTATCGGGATGGGAATGGGGTGGGGATGGGTGGGGATGGATGGGGATGGGTGGGGATTTGGTGGGCACAGGTGGGGATGGGATGTCGATGTGGATGAGGCTGGGAACGGGGATGGGCGTGTCCATATTAAGATGAAAGTTGAAATCGGGATGGGGGTGGGGATGGGATGGGGTGAGGATGGGGTTCGGGATGGGGATGAGGGAGGGAACGGGGATGGGGACGGGGATGGGGACGGGGATGGGCGTGTTTATATTAAAATGACATTTGGTATCGGGATGGGGATGGGGAAGGGGCGCTTATAGGGATGAGGCTGGGAATGGGGACGGGGATGGGCGTATTTATTGGTCGGCTGAATTTTTGGATAGGTAGTTATAGCATAAGGTTCGGAAACGGACATAGGCAATTTTTTTGTAGGTCCACGCAGGCGACTGTTTGACGGACATAATTATTATAGATACTGTACAGCCTAAGCTGCTAAATTAATATTTAATATGAAATTAACTTACTTTTAAATGCCTAAACTAAATTTTGAGTGGTGTAAACTTACACTCAGCTCAAGCTGTGGTAGCTTCAGTGAGATCAAGCTCGACTCACATTCTTGGGGTTGCGGGTTCGAACCCGGGCGAGCCCGTTCCAATTAGTTCTTTCAAACTTACGCATGGATAATACCACTGGCTTTTCGGTGAAGGAAAACATCATGAGGAAACCTACATGTTTCCGGAGAAGAAATACGATAGTGTATGTGAATCCGCCAACCTGCACTGGGCCAGCGTAGTGAATATGGCCCAATCAGGGTAGGCCGATATTCCATTAGTGTTAAGGGCTGATGCAGAGAAACGCACACTCAGCAAGGATTTTGAAAAATTCGCAAGGGGTTCAATGTATCATTAAAATACCATTTTGCCAAAACCATTCAATTAAGGCTGTTAAGTTTTTTGACTTAAGAGATAAGATAAAATAAATATAAACATGTTTCAGAATTTTCAAACAATTTAAAAACTGGAAGGCCACGGGTCAGTTTTTCATTTGAAAAAAAATGTTATATTTATAGATTAGCTAATAATAATAATAGCTAATCGAGTGTTTATGCGTAAGAAGATAAATGTTTTAAACACATGTACTTGATCCGGTGCACGCACCAAGCACAGCGCTTTCGAAACGTCCATCCCGCGTCGGCTCAGATACGTTAAAACCCGAGTATAATGACGCGCTGTACGTCGAGCGCGCCCCACTCCAACCCACACCGAGCCTACCTAAGCGATCAGTGCAGCACTGTATTTTATCGAAGTTTCGTAATTCTTGCGATATTTTGGTGATCTTTTTGCGTTCTTTGTTATCATACTTTTTATGCTTAAGCTTATTTCATTTCATTTGTTATTTAGATTTCGTATAATTATCGTTATTTGTTCCTTTAATTATTTAGATTGCTATTTAGTTTGTTATTCGTATTTTTTTTTTATTTTAGTTTACATTGTTTGTTATTAGGTTTTTTTATATTGTTACTGTTGATATTGTTATTTAGTTTGTTATTTAAAATGCTTAGTGAACTTCTCTTCATTCATGGAGCGAAGGTAAAACACTATGTTGTTCCCTTCGTTGGTGATGGAGCGTGTCTTTTTCGTGCGCTTTCTTTTTTAATGCACGGTACCCAAGAAAAGGCAATTGAGGTGCGAAACAACATCGTTACTCATGTAGTAGCTAATTGGGAGGAGTTTGAAATCATGTCTCATGATTCAAATGGCGACAACTACACCACTGCGACTGCATACTTTGATGACATGTCACGGCAGTCGAGTTGGGGCACTGCGTGTGAACTAGCCGCTGCAGGACAAATATATGAGTTTTAGTTTGAAGTTTATGAAAATGGCAAATTGTATGCAAAGTTTGGTACAGCAGGAAGACCTATAAAGCGGCTACAATTTACGGGAAATCATTTTGATGCGTATCTGTTAGAAGACATAGATATAATTTCTAACGGCACTCCACGTGTTCCAGTAGTAGCGAAAAAAATAACTAAGCGACGTGTTGAGGTTCCTACATCTCCAAGTTCCATTCAAACAGAAGATATAAGTTCTGACGCAACTTCTACTTTACCTTTGTACTTTGATTCTTTAGCTGTAGAGATGCCCAAAAATAATTACAAAACGTCTTCAACTCATACCGTCCAAACTTTTTCAGCCCGATATTTTTCTGAACTGAATTCACCAACATTTACGGCTCAGTCTGATAAATTAATTTCACCTACATTTACGGTACAGCCTACTCAGTTAACAAATGACAAATTAATTTCACCTACATTTACCATCCCAACTATTCCCAGTTCATCACATTCTAATTTACCGACCTGCAGTGATATATCTCCCACATATATTTTTAAAGAAGCCTCACAATCTTCAGAAGTTCCATGTCCATCCATCCATCTATTCTGTCATGTCCATCTGTCTGTCTGTTTAAAATTCAACAAGACGGCTTTGTTTTGAAGTAAGTATTGCAAACGCGACATGCCAAATTTGGTCATCCTCAAGCAAACTTAAAGACTTGCAAGCGGCTTGGAAAAAATGCAATAATATACGTATTTTAGTGATTCAATTGAGTTGGGCCCCGATTTAACCGAATTCAAGTATTCAACATTACTACGCGGGCAAAGCCGCGGGCAAAAGCTAGTATAGACTAAAATCTTAAACCAACCGAATTAGACGAAAAGCTTCTTTGAAACAGAGGTAGGTACCTGTATTCAACTCCATTAAGTATCCCTTCCGCGAGGTCTTTTGCGTTAAGGTGGTAGGTACGTTGTAGTCTGGCGAGGCCCTGCGCAGCGCCCATTAAGTCCTCGATTGTCGGATACTTCATGTTGTCGTAGTTAATTCTTTTCTTTTTCACGTACTCTGCAACAATTCAAATAAACAGAGAAACATACCTAATTAGTTTTTGCTAGCCGTTCTGGGGGATCAAAATGGTCGCGTTTAGCAATTCTTCATTATGATCCTATATATGATGATTCATTTCGAAAATCGTAAAACGGTCACAATTCATACTATAATTCTGCAAATGATTCTATTACGGAATTCATTAGATTGACAATTAGAAATAAAGAAAATAAAAGAAAGAGACGAAAGAGTTAACTATTCATTTTTATATGAACTGCTTTTAGGGGAATGCCATTTTAGATCCCTGTTCTAACGTGTGGTCTTTGGTTTTCGCAGTAGGTAACGTGCGTCGCAATAGGGTAGATGACTGATTTTTATATCGTTGAAACCAATAGCTTTGATAAATAATTTAAGTAAATATAGTATGTTTATTGAAAAAATAATTTAAATCGGTTAATAATGTTCTGATATATGAGCGTGGACCTGGGTATGTCCTTAAACTGCAACCAGACCCACCGGAGGACGGGCAGCAGCGTCCTCTTGGTTAACGGTGGTGACCATTCTGTGATTCCCAAGCCGCCTGCCAAGCGTAGGGATTATGGCAACACCCCTCTATTAAGGGGGAGCCTTTGTCCAGCAGGGGACGTTTTATGGCTGACGACGACGACGATATGAGCGTTTAAAGTTTTTGTTAGACACAACTCTGTCCCTTTCCCACAAAACAAAAAATGACGTCACGCCTTACTTGTCAGAATATAATTTATATGGCGTACAGATAAATTACGTCACGATTTGCTGTTTCTTCTCTCTGTCTAGCATGATATTAAAATGCTTATAAGTTGCTTATTTTGGATCAGATTTTCATTTTCTTTTCATTAATTAGCTATATTTATGGCCACATATTAATAGGACAATTTAAAAAAACCAGTCATCTAGCCTATCGCAATGGCATTATTAAGTATTCGTAGTAACGTAGGTAATACACTAAGTAAGTTCAGGCTCGTTTTCAGCTTTACCAGAAGAGTACAATTAGCCTTCTTCAAAGAGATGCTTTTCAGTCTAATGTAAAGTAAGTACAGTACCTACTTACATGTCGACCACTGGGTTCCGGTACGGATAGGTGAACGGTGGTAGATTTAAGAAAGGAGATTATTGTACTCATAATTACGAAAAAAAAACCTTGAGAGGTCCTAAAACTGCGGTAAAAACTGCTATCACCATGAAATATTGAAAGTAGTGAGTCAAATTCGCGTACCTAAGTTCCATTAATGAAATTTACAGAACTACTGCAAATCAAATAGTCACATTTGTTCTTGCAGGATCTAGCTCCCTTCCACATATAATCAAAGCATTTGTTCCCCCACAGAACTTTGCAACGGAACTACAGCGAGTGCATAATTTCCACAACTGTTCCATAAACAAGCCTCACGCACGTATTGCGAAAAAAACACTTTAGTTCCACTTCGGAACTTTGCAATGGAACTACTGGGAGTGTATCGTTCCACACAAGTTCGTCGATGTTGAATAACATTTTTTGATTTCAGGATGGGTCCCATAGTAAAAAATGTTCACAATGCAGAATAATGATGTTACAACGAGCTCCTTTCGACTAGCTACCGTTCCGCGTAATCTCGTATTTATAAACCATGCACCTAGGTACGTCATAACAACAGCGACAATGATAATATGAATGGACGGGAAATAAGAGCGTGGATTTTGAAGACTATATGTTGAGCTTCGGCTCTCCTCTCGCGTCAGTCATACTCTGTCTTTGCGACATGCGAGCCGTACGATACGACAATACAATAAACTTCTAATAACTATACATATACATGTGTTCTCTTTTTGTCATGCAGTAATTAGATTCGCTATATCTATTTTCTAGCAAATGTAATATGAATAGTACTTTTAGCTAGTTATGCTTGATTGTGTTGACTTGTTAATTTTAAATGATTTGCAAGCGCTGGGCCCGTCCATTCCATTATCACCGTCGCTGTGTCATAGAAGTTTTTGATAATTTATGAGCACTGAACATTTTGGCCGAATAGATAGAGGTACAAGGAACTTGTGAAAGTGAAAATGTGAAAGCCTCATCACTAGGTACTACATAAAAGACGTGGGATACTTAAATTAGGTATTTTATATTAAATAATTCGCTTTTTTTTACAATTTCGACTACCTGGATGACATCTTAATATTTCCAGTAATTTTGATTTAAAAACCACACTACCAAACCGATTCCGATATAATGGATAAAATATAATATATAAATACGATATAATATATATGGGACCACCTCTGAAGTATTACCTACCAGATAAAAAATAATCATCAAAATCAATTCATAACTAAGTAATCTAAGTTAAGGAGTAATCGCGTAACTTACATACAAAATAACAGTTGAAATGAGAACCTCCTTTTTTGAAGTCGGTTGAAAAGTTAGTAAGTAAGTTCGTATAGGCTGAGTGGTTAGGGTCAGAGAAGACCTCTGACATGGCTTGACGGTTATTGTTAAAAAGTTTGTAGGTAGATATGATATAATATGTATATATATATGATCATCTACCTACCTGTGTTCATTTTAATGCTGTCTTCAATAGCATCCAAATCTATATTCAGTCTTTCACTGAGAGCTAAAGCATTACTTCGATTCCTTAGGTAATTTTGTATGTCTTCCATAGCTTTCTGGTACTCTTGCTTGTATAAGACTACATTTCTGAAAATGAGATAAAAACCATTTTAAACATCTAGATTTTAAACAGGGCATTTTTTTATTGCGTTAGCTTTTGCCACAGAAATTAAAATTCATTATGTTTTGTCTTTCGAGTGATTCTGATAACCTACCTGACGTTGAGCAGCTTGAGCAAAGATGTGCTCTAGGATGGAGTCACGCATACTTAGAAGAGGCCTGTTTGCTGGACTTGAGGATAGGTATATTTTAGTTTTCGGGAATGACAGACTCCGGTAGAGTCCGAAAGCTTGGCTGTGAGATTAAAAATGTGCAATTGTAGCGCGTAGTGCTTAGGTACGTGGGTAATATGCTCTATGTATAATATTATAATGGCTCTATGTAAGGCTGGCGTTTTGGTCTCATTTGTCTGGCGGTCAGGAACCTATAATGGTGGCTGGTGGCAAAGGACCTCCTGTACAGAATAAATAATATGCCTCCGGGAACTTGGTATCGACTGAGCATGGACTGGTTTAATGTAGAGAAAGATGGCGCCTTTTATTATAGAAGCCCAAGACACATTTTGGGTCCCTGTGCCAGCAATGTTCGTTTGGTAAGAAATAATCCCAAAACGAGACAGTAAGTTTAAAGTAGGTAATTGCTTTGTAATTCAGATCCACTTACGTTTTTAACGTTCGTATCTTCTGCTCATCCTTTTTAATAAAGATTTCTAGAACATCGATTACACTTTTGTGAGTTTCCAGTAAAGACTCCATATCTGATACTGCAGTGTACAGTTCTGCTTGACACGAGAGAGATCGCAAGACCATCGCTAAAAACTGCAGTCGAAGCATATATACTCTAGTCATGATCACTCTGTAAAACATAATTCATGATTTTTGAACAGATGCCAGCCGAAAATTCTAAACTCAATTGAATCGGATTCGATTAGAAAACTGCTCTCACCATCTCTGTTTTAAGCATCACTGCATTAAGGATGACTTCTTTTAATCAACTAGGTGACCCGCACGGGGATAAATACCCATTTTTAACCGACTTCATAAAAATAGGTTATCAATTCGATACCCCGCTAGCTGCTAGCGCCCGCTATATAGCTGCCCGTTAGCTGTTCCCCGCGGTTCCACGTGATGATGAAAAAGGGCGAAGGTAATAAAATAATTGCCTATAAATGTTATCCCGCGATATAAGCTATCTCCATTCCGAGTTTCAATTGTTTAAAGTTTATTAAGTTTTATCCCGTTAAACGTTTCGTTTCAACCGTTTCAACCCCTTAAATCACCCCTGTCAAAAATATTAAAAACAGCATATTTTATTTTGAATGAACTACTCAAATATCATCACTGTAACTCAAAAAAATATAACTTTTCATATAAAGTTTCATCCCCCGTTTCACCCTCTTAATTCAGCCCTGTCGCAAAATCCGTTATTATAGCTGACGTATCTAACCTATAAACTACCTACCTGCCAAATTTCAGCTTCAGAGATCAAGTAGTTTTCGAGATTTCGTGTTTAGTCAGTGAGTGAGTGATTTTCGCTTTTATTTATATTATATATAGACTATGCTGTGAACTTGACCGGACGTATGCAGGTTTCCTAACGATGTTTTCCTGCACCGAAAAGCGTTTTTGTTCCGTGTGATCACAAACTCGCCTGTTGGTACCTAAACGAGGATGTGTTGAAATATGCACGCAGACTTAAAATACTTATACCTTTTCACTTTGACCAAAAACCTAGAGACTCGGGCAACAAGGAAGCCGGCAGCTTGTTACATACCTTGCTTGTATATGAACTACACACGAATATACGTATCCAAGGGAAATCCAGTGTTGTGGTAACGAGCCGCTTTGATTGCTTCTTTCTGAAATCCAATTTTTTTATTTTATAGATCCTAACTTCGAGAAGTAGCAAAAGTCAAAGTGACTAGTGGTCAAAGGGACAGTACCACGGGTAAAAAAAACTTCCCGTAGTTCGTAGTAGTAGTGTATTAAAAAAAGTTCCAGTAGTACCAACTACTGGATCGCTTGGTAGTACTACGGGATTTTTTTACCCGTGGTACTACTGGTACCTGGTAGTACCACGGGCAACAAACGAATAAAACTACTTCCGTAATTTCTAAAAGTAATTGTGCGAATGTAATTACCTAAATCAAAATTAACGAATCTAAGTACTTAATTAAAATTTACGTACTTACTTTGTAACGAACGTGGGATAAGCTACTAAATAGAGGTAGGAACTAGTTCCTACCTCTATGAGCTACAAAAACAAACTAATAAAGTACCTAAGAGGCAAAGAAATCTAAGAGGTAATATAGTATCTAGCTCTAGCTAGCTAAGCTCTGTCCTGAATGATTGACTGACTGACTGGTAACTGACTGACTGACAGACAACGCACAGCCCAAACCGGTGGTTGTACAGACTTGAAATTTGGAGGGTGTATTTGTCTTGATGCATAGGGGTGTCCGAAGAAAGGAGTTTTCGAAATTCCCCCCTTAGGGGTGGAATGTTGTATGGAAAGTTCTTTGTTTTTGAAGTTATAGTGATGAAAATTGATATTTGGGTAGTTCATTCAAGGGGGAGGAGGGGGGGAGGGGGTTGGGGGAGTTGGTAGAGTAGGGGGGGGGGGGGAAAAAAAATTGCTCGGGATGATTTAAAGTGGTGAATTTTGGGAGCGGGCCGAATTTCTTCCGTACGCGGACGAAGTCGCGGGCGACCTCTAGTACTATATAGAAGAAATTACACCCATTGGACGTACGTGAAATAAAAAACGCCTAAGTCAAACTCACGCAACCAGGATTTCGTAACACTGCAATGATATCTTCAGGCAAAGAACAAACCGCCTTCCAATGTTTCCTATAATTATGTCAATGGCCTCCCATCAATTAGTATTGTCCCAGGTGACGGCCTTTAGGCTTTCTGCAGACTATAAATCCTGTTGACTGATCGTCCGTCTTCCCTCACACGAAAATTAACAATTTAAAAAAACACTGCTAGCCACTGCGATTATGTCAGAAATTCATAACTCAGATTAGGTCATCCCAGTGATTGGCCTGATTGGATTGATTGGATAATCGCATGAATAGAATGTTACCTCGCCCCCTGCCCGCAACGGTGAGTCGTTTGTAGGAGAAATTACGCTCACGAGCCATCAACAGGCTATATGATCTGTGCTTTACTGTTACGCGTAATCCTGTACAGGGTTACACAATTATTATTTTTCTATTTAATTGAATCATTTCCCTATAGATAGACTAGCAAGTTTTCAAAAGAAAATACGTGGTTGTTTGATAGTGTAATTATTATTAAAAAACGAAATTAAAGTACAAGTAAACTAAAATAATAAAGCAAACATTATTTTTAAACACAATATATAATACATTTGAATACCTTATACTTTAACAAAGAAACTAAAACTAGTTACCTGAGTATTATCTACTCTACAACTATATACAATATTTAATAAAGTAAAAGCCTCTTTAGGGAGGTAACGATGGCCGGAATGCTGGCAGATTTTCCACGCTAGATAGCAAAAGGATAAGCTAAGTTGTAGGTGAAAATAAGAGCCAGCATTCTGGTCACCCGACGCATCCACCCGACGTTAGGCCAGTATCTTACTTACACAGGGTTAATTTTAATAAATGCAAAACTTGTCGCAGTCGGCTACTCTACATCATACTTACAACTCGGCAAAAAAGTTCTATATACTAGCAACCCTGCTGTAGGTCAAAGTAATATGGTAACACATAACCTAATCTCGTAATGAAAAAGGCAAAGCCTGCCCAGTGCCAATAGGTTTTGTAGAAGTATCTAGAACTTTGTTGTAACAAAATGTTCAGAGCATCGCATCTTTACATTAGGTCTTTTACGTAAGATGCAAATATCTACATACAAGTACTTAAACAAATTCAAAAAATAAATAAAAGCAAGCAATCAATATACAATATTTATTAAAATTAAATTTTATCTTATATTTAAAATATCATGGCATTAAAATAGTTACACACTACTAAAATCGCGACATTGTAAAATTGTAAACTACAATGACATTTGCTAAATCTATTAATCGCAACAAGCCAAAGTAATAGAAGAAAACCAAAAAAAAATATGTGTTAAAATATCACGCACGATCATTAGTTTTTCGTAAAATATAAATAAGAATTACTTACGTTATAGAAACTTCCTGACGAAAATGACTGTCAGGTTTTTTGAACAAGTCTATACGAATTCGCGTGCATATCGCCCGCACTCTAGTCCCCAATCCTATTAGGTTTGTAGCTATAAATTGTACTAATTCCTAGGGCTATAGCTAATTACAGTCTGTACAACCATAGGCAAAAGCATTGGCCCGAGAACCAAATGCACAGGCATAACTTAAAAAACCGAAGATCAGGGGCCTTATTTTGGAATCGTACGCGTTGCGCATGCGAGCGGAGCCGACCTTCGAACGAAATTGTTTGGAATAAGGTTCAATATCGTTTGGATGTCGGCTTCCCTCGCATGCGCAACTTTGCGTACGATTAACAAAATATGCCCCTGTTCGAGTGGCGTATGTCCATCCAGTAGTGCGGCCTATGCTAAGTATGTATTGTTTTTGTTTGTACTGTATAAAAAATCAACTTTCACTCCTAAACTGTTCACCAATCAATTCCTAATCACTTGACTGATCAGTTGCAGCCTGTGGAGCAGTACGGAGCGGCGCCACTACCGGGATGTTTTCGGGACTGGTCGCGGGAGCTTCCTGTGGACGCCTTCACCTTGGTACTCGAGCGTGCACGGCTTTATCAGCTCTTGACCACCTTGGTGGATCCATTTGTTGCAGACTGGAAACAAAGTGGGTTAATTAATATTTATAGAGCCATTTTCAAAATAATCACACTATCAAAATATTATTAAAAAAGTTTATGTCTATGAGTCTCGCACACGCACTTTGCGATTGGATGTATTTGAAGAAATTAAAACTGTCTTGAATTGTTTGAATAGGCTGATTGGCCAGCCTTAGTATCTGTGTTAATTTATCGCTCGAAGGCCTCTAACATGGCAACGAGTGTGCACACATGCGTTTTAGATGACGCTTTGAAAAAAATCTTCATACCAATCTCGTCAGCACTGTTTAATTTTGATGAGTTTAAAATTTCGTTTGGTTATTGAAACAATGTACTGAACAAGTAGGTATCTTTTGAAGGAACATTAATCAATTACTAGACGGGAGGGAAATTTGACCACAATATGACGTCACAAGTTTGTACTATTGAAGAGTGGATACGACTCTCGAGTGAAGCTTCCATATGGTTTTTAAATCTCGAATATTCAATGGTTTGTCATTGAAAACTCAAGTATCGTCTCAAATCATTTCAAAAATCCACAACTTGAATAAGTCCAGATTTTATAATTTCATATCCGGGGTGTCAATAGGACAATATCCGAGCAGAGCTGTACCTTTCTTTCCACTTTAATGATTCATGTTCAAAACTTGAATCAAGGAATGTATTTCTGTTCATTCTTTTATAGAGTGAATATCGACTCTTAAAACTGAACATTACAAGTGTTTATTTTTTTATTTTGTGGTATCTTATACTAATAATGCTTACCCCACTTAGATCCCCTGAGTACCGGGCAGGCAGCGTGGCGCGTAGCCATATCACCCTCGCCCGAAGGATGCAGGTTCATCCAGAAGGCAGCAGCTCCTTTTATCGGGAACAGGCTGAGCCCTAGTTCCGTGAACACTGTCGCGCCTCCTTGCGCTACTTCTGACATCTGGAATATCATTTCCAAAGTAAGATACAGTAACCGGTAGCCCCGAAGGCAAAAAAAAAATCTAGTCCGATGGATCGAACCACGCGGTCGAACCACGTGGCCACATCCAACTGAATAACTGAAAAATACTTGCGTAAATATATTTTCCATTTAATATATAAATATAAATACAGCCTGCAACAAACTTTGACGTTGCTCTTGTTCTTTTCACAATGAAGCAGGATAAAATGTTATTTCGTCGTCAGCTATAAGACGTCCACTGCTGGACGAAGGCCTCCCAATAGAGGGGTATTTCCATAATCCCCACGCTTGGCAGGCGGCTTGGGGATCAAAATGCTATTTGTAATGTTGAAATTGCGGAGAAGATACTTAGTTATTGGCGCATTCTATATTCAAGCTGTTACTGTGGTCAATTCTGAAGGTTAAAGTTGACAGAACTAAACTAACTAAAGTATTGCTGGCCTTAGCTAACATGCCTAGTAAAAAAGTGACAGCAATATTTTGATTATTTTAGAACTGTCAACTAAAACCGTCAGAATCGACCACATTGTATAGTATAGGTTCGCGATTGACACCCATCACGGTAAAAATATTGTCTACGATAGAGCATGCTTGTCTGTAGGAAACCGTTCGAGCTTTTTGAAGTAGGTTCGTCTCAATGCCAATGTGTTGAATGAACCCAAATTGCCATTTTATAACATTGATCTAAGTAGTCATAAAGAATTTCACTTACGTAAAATAACACTGTCGCAATTCGATTTCCGGCTTCTGTCGAGAACGGTTTTTCACGTTTCTGGAAGCAAATAATAAAATGAGCGGATTATTAATTTCTATGGATTGAAATGAAATTTTCATATCACAGATACATAATAATATAGGACTTACTCGCGCGAAGTCAAAGTGCGGTTCGTAGTGTCCGCCAATACCATAGTTGACGACTTGAAGTTCCTCTGCCGTCTTCATATCGAGCCCGGTCATGTCGGTAACCCGCTGAGAGATGCGCGCGATCGCTGGATGCTCCTCATTCCTGAGCCACGAGGACTTGCTTATACGGTATGACGCCGCTTGCAGCTCGCCTGTCTTCGGGTCGTGGACAACCGCTCGTTTAAACTGTTCCAGGAAATAAAGAAGTCATAGATTCGCAAACATGCCAAGCAAATCCTCACTAAAAGTTTCCTTAGTTTACCTTCAAAATATTCAAAATACATGGGTACAGTCTCATATAATAGTGACTCGAATCTAATCAATCTGTCTGCGCTAGACGTAACAATAGTTCAGAACTTACCCTCGGTTTAGCCATTGATTGTATCAGTTTGATTTCGGCGTCATACAAAACGTCGTGGTAAATAAAGATGTCGGGCGCAATGTACATCTGTTCCACTTTGAATGGCGCATATTTTAAGAATGGGTGATTGTTACTTGAATACCAACATTTCAATCTGTAAAAAATATTGCGATCTTAGTATAAATCGGTGGAGTGCTGTTTCTTACAATGGACGACGAAAGAAGGTAGACCGAGAGCATATTTTTTCCTGCTAATATTTTTATCGCTTTTATCGCTTTTTAACAAGGAGCTCATTTTCCAAAAAGAAAGCTGGCTAGAAGCTACCAAAGTTGCCCACTGCAGGTCTTTGACAGCCGGGAGAAGGTAAGACCAACTCTTCTCTGTCTGTTATCTTAATCGCTTTTAGACAGCTCATGCTAAGTTGACGACATAACATTGTGAAGAGTCTAGCAAATTATACCCCATACAAAAAAAACATTTTTAATCTAGCATTACCTTTTTACAATGTTACGTCGACAGTTCACATATCATTGTAAATTGGTAATGCTAGATCAAACGAATTTATTTCTATGTGATGTAAGTTGCTAGACGCTTCACAATGTTATGTCGTAACTTTTCATGAGCTGTCAAAAAGCGATTAACATAATTGTCAGAGTATAAATGCTTCATCAAGCGTTTTTGTGCTTCAGTCATGGTTGTCCTTTAACGTTAGATTATACATTATAATAAGATAATATAATTATGTTTCTCTCCTATGTTTGGATTTAGTAAAATATTTTTAATTTTCCGATTAATTCCGTAATTTTCTTGTGAAATTTGGATTCAAATTCAATAATTTTTAATTTAGTTTTTAGTTTTTTTTAATCTGTTCTCGTCTCCAAAAAGCCCTGGCGCAGACGCGCTTCTAAACGTGAGATCTATCGCGGGTCCATACAAATAGGTTCTTTGAAATTGAAGTAAGTACAAATTAAAAAAACCTAAAAATAAATTAAAAAATAAATGATCTGGGTATGTCCTTAAACTGCAACCAGACCCACCGGAGGACGGGCAGCAGCGTCCTCTTGGTTACCGGTGGTGACCATTCTGCGATCCCCAAGCCGCCTGCCAAGCGTGGGGATTATGGCAACACCCCTCTATAAAGGGGGAGGCCTTCGTCCAGCAGTGGACGTTTTATGGCTGACGTCGACAAATAAAAAAAACTGGTACGTTTGACTTTTTTGGGGTAGAGAGACATCATGAGGAAACCTACCCAACCCACGTAACCTTCATCATCATCATCATCACTGTACGACAACCTGCCATTTGCATCCACCGGTTGCCCGCAACTTTTACAATGTCGTCGGTCCACCTAGTGGGAGGCTTTCCTACGCTGCGTCTTCCGGTTCGCGGTCGCCACTCAAGAACCTTTCTTCCCCATCGGTTGTCAGTCACCTAACCTTACCTATTTATTAATATTCAGAGGAAAATCTCAATGGTGCCCATGAATCAGCCAACCAATACCGGACCAGCGTGGTGGAATTAAGGCGCAGCCGCTCTTCGAGGGGTTGCCCAAGCGACAAGCAGTGGCATGTTAAAGGCTGATGCAGTTATACACACTACTACATACTAGGACTAATCACTAACTACGAGTAAGTTACGTCCTAAGGTTACCTTTTGCTTATATCTGGCGCAATATCTATTTCGCCTCGGCAAAGACCCTCGTAATTGTGTTTCTCTTTATGGTACGAATATTTCCATGGGCCAGCTGATTCTGTTTCTTCTTTAGCGACTTCAACCGGGAGGTCCTGCTCAGGATCTCCAATGTCCTGAAAAATTAAGGAATAATAAAGGGTTATTGGTATGATAAATACTACCTTAGAGGAACTTTTATAAGCTATAACCTGTGCTATAACTAACTAGCAACACCAAGCTAGCTTTAAAAACAGATATTCTATCAGCTATCTGGTTTCCATAATACATGCTTTGCTTAGTATGGAGCTAGATGGCGCTGTGTGAAATGTCCTCTGATATTTATTTATATAATTAGCTTGTTCTGCGCCCGTATTGGCCAGTCCAATCGAATCGGATTAGATTCGAAAACTACTCTCACCATCTCCCTCTTCTGCATTCAGAATGTCGGAGACAGATAGTTTAGTTTCCGAATCACACCATTCCTTTTAGAATACCCCCATACCCCCGGGGGTATTCTAAAAGGTCTAGGCTAGAGTAAGCTAGGCTAGGCGAGGCTAAGGTAAAGGCTAGTCGATAAAAAGCTATGTTGTCACATCAATATATTTTGTTTGTATTAAGACGCTCCCTTGCGCTTACAGTATTCACCAAAGCGAACAGAGAGCCAACATTACATTAATTCACATTTATACTTAACTACAGACTTATGTGATATAATTATTACTAACAAAAGTTGGTAATAATTCAGAGACCACAAAAAAAAATATCGATCTTCGATGGTATTCAGAAATTCAGTTCAGTTATCATTCAGATCTTTTTAATACGCATAGCATGTAATTGTGCAAGAATCCCGTTACCTGACTTAAATCGTAGGCTATATTTGAAGGTAGGTACGTGTGCTCGTGATACATTATTCCATAAATGACGCAGTTTGTATGCAGATCGAATGTCAACCGTGCACTTCGTAGGTATACGTTCCATATTATTGTTCAATCTTTATGTATACGGAACGGTATTACATAGCCGAAAGGAGCTCATTTTACTCATTTTTCACCCCGTGTTTTCGTGTTTATAATTTTTCTCCATCCTAAGTTTGCCTGGAAGAGATCGCTTTTAGCGATAAGGCCGCCATTTGTGCACTAGTATTTAATTTATTTTATCCTTTGTGTGTATGTTTCTTTGGTGTGAGCAATAAAGAGTAAATCTATCTATCTTTGTGAACAACTTTTAATAATGGGAACGATTCTGAAATCCCGAAAAAACACTTTGACGAACTGTATGTAACTTTTTTTTATAAATAAATGCATTCACAATTATGAGTACAATGGACTCTTTTCAGCTTAGTACTATCGTTCCACAGTAAGCCTTATCTTCACTGAATACTCGTTTCTTTTATAGTTTGGTGGATATAGCTGTTCATGATTAGGATGAAAGGCATTTTGGGCATGAAAGCAATCGGCAAAAATTAATTACTATAGTCACCGCGTTACCAACTGAGTCGTGCGGCTATAAATCATTTCACTATGTCTATCTCTCTCGCACTTGTGGGCACGCTCGCACGCTCGCACTATGTCTATCTCGCTCGCACTCGCACTATCCCTATTAACGTTTATGGCAGCACGACTCAGTTGGTAACGTGGTGACTATAGTTGGTAAACGGTAACACTAGGATAAAGCGGATCACCAAAGGAGTGGATGTACTGTGTGAAATGTGATAATGAGTAAGTGAAGTGACTCTTGTGAAGACATCTGTTATAGTAGGTATTAAAATCAGGATGTTCCAAATACAAATATTTTATTAATAACACCAAAGTTACACGTCAAAAAAACTTGTCACAAAAAAAGAATCACTTAATAAAACAAAATAATTAAAAAACTATCTTAATAATATCTATTCTTCGATTAGGGTAGGGTATAAAGTTAGTGAAGTAAGTATAGTGAGTGTAGCAGTAAGTATAAGCTACCTCTATATCAAATTTTATCCAAATGTTTCAATGTTTCAGCCGTTGATGCGAGATTGAGCCCCAACATCCAAACTTTGACATTAACAGTCTTACTTAAAAAAACTTTTCAACCTTAGTCACTGCTTAAACTTCTCTGTCCTTATCTAGCACGTGCAACTTCACGTCAGTGAGAAGTTGACCAAGCATCTTAAGCAGCGACTAAGTTTAAGCGGCGTTTTTAAGTAAGGCCCTTATTGTATTAGTAGGATTACAATACAACACAGTAACACTTTATTTACACCATAGAAAGGACATTACAAACATAATACACTACAGATAGGCACAAAAGGCGGTCTTACCAATAAAATCGATCTCTTCCAGACAACCCTTGTGTGTCTTGGATACCGTGTTAAGTTATAATTATTATTAACAATGATCTTAGTACACTCACCCCTCGACGTCGTTTTTTCTCGTTAGTCTCTTCCTCTTCTATTAGTTTCTGGAAATGTGGTATATTGCCGAGCGCACGAGCATGTAAGGGATCTAGCTTCAACAGCTTGTATGTCCACTTTAGTCCTGACTTTGTATCGCCTGCAAAATAATGAAACACAACCCCGTATATACAAACGTTCGATAAGCTAATGTATACTTTTGATTCTAATAAGAAATGTCACGAGCGAGTCGTATTTTCGAGATTTCGCTGCATTGTATTATTTCCATAACTTATGTTAATATCTTCTCGTCCAAAATCCCGCAGTGTCTGAAGACAAGGGTACACGACCAGTGTGTGTTGCCAGTGATGACATATGGAACTGAAACGTGGTCTTTAACTGCTGGCCTTTTGGAGAAACTTAGAGTCACGCAACGGGCAATGGAGAGAGTTATGCTCGGAGTTACATTGCGCGATAGAATCCGGAACGAAGATATTCGCCAAAGAACCAAAGTTACCGACATAGCTCGCAAGGTTTGCAAGTTGAAGTGGCAATGGGCAGGCCACATCGCTCGAAGAAGTGACAACTGATGGGGAAGAAAGGTTCTTGAGTGGCGACCGCGAACCGGAAGACGCAGCGTAGGAAGGCCTCCCACTAGGTGGACCGACGATATTGTAAAAGTCGCGGGCAACCGGTGGATGCAAATGGCAGGTTGTCGTACAGTGTGGCGGTCTAAGGGGGAGGCTTTCGTTCAGCAGTGGACGTCTCCGGGCTGATGAAAATGATGTTTTTTCGAGTGGCAAAATTGGTGGCGTCTTATTCATTAAGTGCCTATTTACGCGCACGAGTGTGGGCAAGTTTAGTGGTAATAAAATAATGTAGTGAAACATGTATTTTTGTGTTGTTTTCATAACTCCGAAGGAACTTGTAGTAAAGTTGCCACGACTTAACGTTGCATGACTAGACTTGACTGTGTATGTGGTCATTTTTCGGTGCATATTTTTCACACAGCGCCATCTAGCCCCAAACTAAGTAAAGCTTGTAATGTGGAAACTAGATAGCTGATAGAATACTTATATACATTTCTTTTGTAAATTTTTGCCCTGGGATCAGACCCACGCCCAACAGCTCTGAAGGCAGACATGCTACCAACTGAGCTATAACGCAGTAAATGTGTAAGTTTGACTGTGACTAAGACTTGATCGACTTGAAATTCATCAAAAACTTGATATATATAAATACTTGACACTGGTAAATGCACAAAGTGCAACGCCATAATCCTCTTGGAAAGAAGAATAAGAATGTCACGGACGGAAGGATGAAACAGAACAAGTTTCGACGCATTATGACAAAAAACTGAAACTACTGTCACTTGCAAAACACAAAAAAAAACTCTGGATCAGTAGTACTACTGAATAGTACAAATGAATACAACTTTGTATCTCTCTCTAGTAATACCAGTAGAACTAGTGATGGTTCGAATCAAAATTACTACTGAGTAGTTCAACTAGTAGTACAAATGCACCCGATCTATTTCCCGCTCAGAAAAAATGCATCCGAATTCTAGCCAACCTGAAAGCTCCTGATATTACCATAGTTAACTTCCATAAGCCTTATTTTATTAAATTAAAATTTTTATCATTAGTGTCTATCTATATATTTGAAATGTGCAAATTCGTAAGAAAATACCCCGATTTTTTTTAAAAGTTATTGATCGACAGCCTAACTCGAGATCCCAATACAAATATGACCTCATTGAACCAAAGTCGAATCTTGCAATACACAGTTCTAGCCCCAACTCAATGGCCGTAAAAATCTTCAATCAACTGCCTAACTCTCTCAAAGAAATAGAAAACGACGACTGTTTCAATAAACAAATAAAAAATATGTTAGAAGCGAAATGCTATTACACTCTTGACGAGTTTTTCAACGATAAAATTCTAATACCAAATAGTAAAATAGAGCGTTCTGCACCAAATGTTGCCATACCCTGACAAGGGTCATATGTATTACTGTAATATACACATGTTACTTAAGACCTGCATGTAGCCACATATGTTGCAATAATTGATTGAGTATTGATATAACCTTGCATCTCTAGTACTACCAGTAGTACTAGAGACCCTATATGGTGTTGTTACAACATCTGAACACCGCTCCGGATCAACAGTACTACTGACTAGTTAAACTGGTAGTAAAAGTTGTTCACAATGATGAGTACAATGACCTCCTGTCGGCTTAAAAATTACCGTTTACGCTTAACCTTGGATAATTCTCCACATTTAAACTTTAAAATGTTTTATGGAAATTACACCCATTACTCGATCAAGTAAACTTGTTTAACATTCTTGCATTGGATAACTAAACAAATATCATAATATATCGTCACGGACTGTTCGCACTTCTATTTACTCTTCCACTATGTGTATTTACACACAACGATTGTACACTAAATGAATTATTAAGGCAAGTACATATTGTACTGATTAAAGAAACAATATTGAGCAAACATGTCGTAGTGCGCGTTCATTGGTCAATAATCACATGTCTACATAAATCATAGGCGGAAGAAAAGAGAGGACGAAGCGGGCAGAGACAACAAGACACTCGTGATCACACTAATGTTATAAATTCGAAAGTTTGTCGGTATGTGTGTGCGTGCGTTTGCGTATCTTTGTTACCTCTTCACGCCGAAACGGCTGAGCAGATTTGGATGAAACTCGGAACGGAGATAGCTTATTTCCCGGAATAACATATAAGCTACTTTTTATCATCATGATCATCACCGTTTTTCGTCATCGCGCGGGTGAAACCACGGGGCGCAGCTAGTGTTAAAATATAACGCCTGCGCAAGACTGTAAGTAACAAATCCAAGTCCAGATATCAACGCAACGTCATTGCTTTGAGGCCTTTGAGATATTCGATCAAGCGAACGCGTAAAAGATAACGAAAACCAACTTTACTAAGTCAAATTGCTGGCAGATGTAAATTTCGGATTAACTTTTTGATGTGGAAATTATTACATTAAAAACAAAAGTACTTACCATTGAGCTACTATCTAAGCGCAATGGTACTTACATTAATATTTTTAATGTGGGCTATACAAAAACGGAAATCATTAAGTACCAAATTGAAACATACTTTTTCAGATTAAAGAGACGAAAATATAATTTGTTTATACTGACCTAATAAATAATGCGAAAATCCAATATACTCCAAGAGGTCAACCTCTGTGAAAGGTATCGTTTCTTTGTCTTCTTCGGCCTGGAACTTCTTATAAGCCTCCATCATCCAAGCCAAGGCGTTTTTGACGTCCTTCTGATTGTATAACGCTCGGCCCAGCTCGTAGCAGTCTCCAGTCGTCATTGGCGTACTGAAAACGGAATAATATACAGGGTTACTTCTAATCAGATAGCATTCTTTTTAGAGCATATTCTGTACATCAAAATAAACAACTTTTATTATGGGGCCAACATTGAACTCACGAAAAAAATATCAGCTTTTTCATACAAAAAGTTCATCGACCTTGAGCAAAATGTATGGAACAGCTGTTTTTTTTATTTTATTTAAACTGATGAATATATATAAATATTGACCAGTGTCACCAGATTATTAATAATAGATTACTAAAATACCGATGCACCTCAAAAAAATACTGCAATATACCGACCTACACTGGGTAAATATACCAATAAACATACTGATTTTCATAACATGTTTAATTTAATAATTATCATCAATCATGACAATAATTGTAAGGATTGTATTTTAACATTATTTACCAAGGATAAAAAATAACACAACCTCCATAACTTTAACACCTTGCTTTATTTATTAAATTGCTGATACATTTTTGTTCATAAATTCTTTCGTCCGTTTTTGCATTTTTCCAAACATGATAACAACAAAAGTTTTTTTCAACTCGATATATAGCGCAGACTAAACGTGCCAGTCAAAAACGGCATACTATTTTTGATATACCTATACGTGGCACATGAAATAAATATAAATATGACAGCCTTATAACTCTGTTGTTAGCATGTCTGCCTTCAGAGCTGTAGGGCGTGGGTTTGATCCCCACCCAGGACAAAAAAATTATGTGACCTACATCGATGTTTGTTCTGTGTCTGGGTGTAGTATGTATTTACGAAAAAATATTGTATATAAGTATTCTATCAGCTATCTGGTTTCCATAATACAAGCTTTGTTTAGTATGGGGCTAGAAGGCGCTGTCTGTAATAAATGTCACCCCAATTATTAATTATTATAAACTTGAAGAGTTTTTGGCGGGAACGCGAAAAAAACATGTCGCTGCATTGTATTATTTTCTTAAACTAGTATTTTTTCGTGAATTAATGTATAAAAATGGTGGTGATTTATACGTTGAGTGTCGAATTATAAGCACGAGTGTGGGCAAGTGATATAATGAGGTGAAACATGTCTTTTCGTGTTGTTTTCAAAACTCCGTAAAAGCTTATAGTAAAGTCGCCACAACTTTACTAGGGCAGTAGGGCATGACTTGACTTGTATTTAACTTGTGTGACTATGAACGACTGATAAATATAATTGACTTGATTAAGAGATTAACACAAAAACTTGAAAATATTAATAAACTTGACACTGGCAGAATGCACAAACATGCGTTTTTTTTAATGTTAATAGGCTTGCGTTTGACTGCCAGCTCGTCTGATGATAAACGAAGATGCAGTCTACTATGGAGCACGCTTGCCTAGAAGAAACCGATTCACTCGCGACTTGAAGACACCCAGATTATAATTATCGGGAAACACCCACGCGGGCAGCGCATTCCACTGTTTAGCAGTTCGAATAAAGAAAGTGGAATCAAACCGTTTCGTACGAGTTTTTGGTATATCCACCATAAAACGGTGTCGGTTTTTCGAGGTCCTGGCCGTCCGATAGAAGAATGGGAATGAAAGATCATGCAAATCCGAAGCTCACACTCCGAAATGTATCCGATAAAATACCGATAAGCTAGCTACTTTTCGACGATGATCGAGGCTTTGTAGCTTGGTCCGAACTAGACAGTCGTTGCCAATGATTCTCCTGGCACGTTTCTCGATGCCATAAACAAAGAAAAAAAAATGACACTTGAAAATGACAGCTTGACAGCCACATGAATTTCTGTCAACTAAGTTTATTTATTTATTTTATTCGGGAAACTAACAGCGACATATTAACATAATTGCTAAACATTTAGAAACTATGCGAACTATTTACTTTATAGTTGCCACAATTAAACTCGTGTTGCTATCTGTTATATTTATTTGTATTTATATTCTTAGGATGGGAGACATTTTAGAATGTTTGAGGTTTTGCTGGTGGTCCGAGGGCCCCCTGAGCTTGAGGGCCCCGGTGCACGGCACCGCCAAGCCCTCCGATAGCTACGCCGCTCTATGCCATGGATTTGTACATGTTTAGATAGTTCATAGTGGGTATAGTATATAATGAGCGCGATTAAAACTGAAACTGCAGCAGCCGTCTTATTCACTCTATAGTTAATTTTTCTTACGAAACGTTTGATAAAATTGATCCCACTTGCTTGTTGCGTACTGCTAAACAGTGCAATAATAACAATGGTGCCTTCAAGTGGTGAGTGAATTTGGATTCTTCTAGGAAAGCTTGTCCCATCGATGATTGCATAAAATCAGGCGAGATGGCAGTAGTGGTAAGCCTAATTTATCCATAAAAAACTAACGTAATAACAGAGCCTAAATGTAACGCGAAAAACCAATAAAACACACATTCTAGCTAAAACAGGGTACGGAAATCATGCGCCATTCTACAAGAAGCGACTCCTTGTAAAAGTAAAACATGGCTCACTTTAATTTTTGATATAATTATGTATATACTATGTGTAACAAAAGAGGTACAACAATATTGAAGGGTATATATCACTCAACATTATGAACATAACTTTTACTATAGGTAGGTTATACATGTATGGTCGGCGGTTATTGATCTGTCCGCTAAGTAAAAGTATATAGGTCAGTAAGTAAGTAAGCAATATAGATACTCGTCCGGTAATGATAAAAAAACACACAGAAATACGTAAGTATGATATTTTCTGGCGTACGTGATAAACGACCAGTTAGCACTATCGCCATAATAACCAAGTTTACTATCAATTTGAGATTTAATAATACATGCTAATTGTAACAGTTATGTAAAACGAGATAACGTTATTATGAATTGTTTCTGCATATTTCACTTCTATACCTATCATAATTATTTCAGACATTTTCATTATGTATATCTACTTGTAGTACGAGCACAGATAAGATAAATATCATTATTTCATGTAGAGATTCATTACTGTAAAAAAAAACTGTCTAGGCATAGTTGAAGCACAATAGGCTAGATGACTGGGTTTTAATTATTGTCCTATTAAAATGTGGCCTAAAATAAATATAGCTGTATAATGAAAAGAAAATGAAAATCTGATCAAAAATAAGCAACTTATAAGCATTTTAATATCATGCTAGACAGAGAGGCGAAACAGCAAATCGTGACGTCACTTCTCTGTACGCCATATACATTTTATGCTGATAAGAAAGGCGTGACGTCATTTTTTGTTTTGTGGGAAAGGGACAGAGTTGTCTCTAACAAAAACTTTATACGCTCATATTATTATATCAGAACATTATTAATCGATTTAAATTATTATTTTCAATAAACAAACTATATTTATTTAAATTCTTCATCAAAGCTATTGGTTTCAACGATATAAACATCAGTCATCTACCCTATTTATCTACGTCTATTATGTGAGTTGTGGTTAAGCGCTAGGCGCTAGCTCATTCATTCCCAAAAATAAAATACACGGCATATTCAGTGCAAGCTAATTTGTACTCTATTTGTATACAACAGAACAGAACAGATCTATATTCAGAAGGCGCGCGCGTAGCCGGCGGGACCAGCGTGACGTCAACCGACCCAAGCGCTACAGTGAAAATGCCGCTCGCACGCGCAACTCTTGCGTACGGTTCAAAATAAAGCCCCTGAGGCTTCTTTACTTGCTACCGGGGAAGAAGTGGTAACATTCGCCCCGCTTTGCTCCCTAGGTGAGTAATCTCCTACATAACTGTAATGCCGTACTTACAGAAGTTAATTTTAAGAGGTTGTTAGCTGGTTCCCAATGACCCTGTCGTCATCAGCCAGAAGACGTCCACTGCTGGACGAAGGCCTCCCCCTTAATAGGAGGGGTCGCCATAATCCCCACGCTTGACAGGCGGCTTGAGAATCGCAGAATGCTCACCACCGCTAACCGAGAGGATGCTGGGACGCTGCTGCCCTTCCTCCGGTGGTTCTCGATGCAGTTTTAGAGCATACCCAGGCCTGACCCTGACCTGCAATCACCCTGCATAGCACTAGTAAAAAAATCGCAATACCTGTATACGATTCCATTAAGTAATCCTTCAGCGAGCTCTTGTACGTTGAGGCGGTAGGTATCTTGCAGTCTGGTGAGGGCCTGCGCAGCGCCCGTCAGATCTTCCATCGTCGGATACTTCACGTCATCGTGGGTCATGGTTATGTTCTTTACATACTCTGCAAAAATTCAAAATGAACACGTTAGGAAATCTTCTCATACTCCCACGACGCTCTACATCTTACGACGTGAACGGCACCAAAATGAAAATGGCCGAAAATTTTGTAGGTAGGTACACCTAAGTGACGTGCTACACTACATCATCAGGCAGATGACGTCCACTGCTTGCCCCTTAATGGGGGGGGGGGGGGCTTGCTATAATATAATCCCCACGCCTTCCAGGCGGTTTGGGGACTGCAGAAAGCTCTAATGATTTCAAATATAATTACCATATATTCATTTAAAAAGACCAGCAGGGCTAGGATGCGCAACGCGAGAAAAAATTCTGGATTCTTAAAAACAGGACAAGGTTGCGACTCTGTATAAGTATGTCTCATTTTCGCACGACATAAAGACACGACAAAATTTTCTCGCGGTGCGCATCCTAGCCCTGAAGGTCAGCTTAAGAAAAATGAATTTCAGTGTATACGCTGCTGCATACAGTGAATGCCAAAATGTATCTTTCAGCACCTGAAAGATACATTTTGGCAAACCTTGTTATGTATGGGTATTGTGGAGCATTAGTTGACCACCAAATGAACGAAAAGATCCAAATTCACCCGAGCCCACCCGATTGTTCATGTACACGAGTTTTCTCGTTATGATGCTACAATGACAATGTTCGGCTGGATATCCGTCAGCGGGATTTCCGACTATCCGGCCTTAAGGTTGGCCGGATATCCGGTATCCGGCTAAACAGCTAACCGTTTCATTTCTACTCTTCAGTCAAGCACCGTTAACCTAATTTTTTTTTTATTAACGTCATGTGTAAATCTGCTAACAAATACTGAGAACGGCAGAATACAGTTATTTCAACGAAGCTTGTGTTACGGGCGCGTTGTTTATCCTCAATCTAATCTTTGCAAATTTTGAGGTAAATGTGATTTTTTGTTTAATGCACTGCAGCATGATTCATACCGAGATAAAAGTGCTCTCAGATCAGGCAGTTGATTATGTTTGTTTGTTCATGTTGTGACAGCACTAATCTAACTTAACATTTATCAGGTTTTTTTTTATCAATGGTGTGACGAGACGAGCTAGATGTTTGCCAGGTGATAAAGCATCACGCCTGCCCATAACAGTAGCAGCGCAAGAATTGTGAACTTGTGAACAAATCTTGCCCTGCACCGCACTGCGCTCGTCACCGTCATTAGATGTCAAATCCTCATGCTCAGTAATTTCAGTTGTGGTAGTCATTTTAGTAATTTTATCAGGTCCACTGAATTTACAAGGTACCTCCATACTTCTTAGATACCATAGTTAGGGAATAGTTGCCTGCCAGTATCAAAAGAAAATCAAGACACAAACAAAAAAATATAATGTAATTTATGGCGAGTTCCAATAAGAAAATGTTTGTAGAATATGTTAAGTTCAACAATTTTCAAATTTCTGGTCAGTGTAGAAGCTGGTTCCGATGAAGAATGCTGTAATTTTACGTATGTTTATCAACCTGTAAAATATTGAGAAATATTTTCTTATTTGCTGTTAAAGATAGTTAAGTAAGTATAAGTTTTACTTAATTGTACTTTTATGAATTCTGTGCTTACGTAGTGTACAATACTTACTATAATATTATATTAGGTATGTTTTTGTTTACCTAACATATATTTTTTATACAACTAAAAAGCTTTAAATGTATCTAGTTTCAGATACTTTATTCAGGGTCCTAGTCCTAGAGATACTTGGCGGAATTTACGAGTAAGATAGCAAACGGGCATTTTCATATTATAATAAACATAGGCTGTTTGAATTGCGATTATTTGATCAATGAAAAAAAGAATAAGATTAAAATTGTGAAACGATTTACTTACGTTAATCATGTGATTGACAAGTTTTATGGTCACATCTGAGCTGGAATCTAACCAAATATTTCTTTATTGACTATTTAAATGTTTTTTACGGCTGACATGACGTCGGTTTCTGACGCTCCATGACCTATGCTATTGCGGCATATTGGAATAATTAAATGTATTGTTGCAACTGTGATCTTACAGATGTTAAAAGACAAAAACAGATATCATGTCAATCACTATACTGATTAATACAAGTTCTTGAGGGCCTTATCACACTAGCGAGTTGCGAGCGTCTTCAAAGCTAAGCGGGCACGCAGCGAATACGTCGCGAACACGCCGCGACTGCACAGCGAAGACGTCGTGGAGACATAGCGATTACGCAACGTTTTCGTCGCCTGTTCGCGGCGATATCACGACGTACAATACACTCAGTAACAGAATGGATTCTGACGAGGAAACACTTCTGTTCGCTTTGTTACTTTGAAGACGCTGAAAACGAAAGCATTCAAGCACGAAAGGGTTCTGTACGAGAATGTACAAAATGCTGTTGCTCATGCGCGGCGTGTTCGTTGCGTGTTCGCCACGTATTCACGGCGCGATCGCTCCTCTTTGAAAACACTCGCAAACCGCTAGTGTCATAGCAGCCTAAACAATAGTTGTAAAGGATATAACAAAACTGTTAGCACCCAACTGTCAAGCAAGGGAGGTAAAAAGAAAACGTAAGTTTAATACAATTAAGGTATAATAAATTATATCTGACATACCTGTGCCCATTTTAATGCTGTCTTCAATTACATCTAAATCAGTGGTCAGTCTTTTAATGAGAGTAAAAGCATTGATGGGATTCCCCAAATAATTTGGTATATCCTCCATAGCTTTATTTTGCTCTTGCTTATATAAATTTAAATGCCTGGAAATGATATAAAACTATAATAAACGATGTGTTAATACCATAACATCGTAACTATAAGAACATTTTCCACAAGTATGGGCTAATTCAATTATAAAGTACCAAACAATGTATTCATAATTTGGCGGACGGTGACACTGATTGTATACTTTTTTTACTTTTATTTTTTAGCAGGGCACAAAAAAATTGCAAGCAGTGCTTAGTAAACCGATCGACAAGGGACATTTTTTTTTTCCAAATTTAACGTGACCTCGTGAACTATGCTCTGGAAGAAAGTAGCATTTCGGCGAAGTAATAACATCTGCCAACTGAGCAGTGCCGTAAATAGGGCGGTGCCAGCAGTGCCCATGCACCCGGGCGCTGGTCCTGGAGGGGCGCAAAAATGACCAGACCAGGAACAGGTTTTGAATATTATTCTTTTTATTTATAGAAGATCGGGACGGGCGCTTTCTTTTCAAGGGCGCAATTATAGAAGCTCGCACCGGGCGCTTAAAAGGTTATTTACGGCACTGCAATAGGCTAGATGACTGGTTTTTTTTATTGTCCTATTCAAATGTGGCCCATAAATATAGCTGATTAATGAAAAGAAAATTAAAATCTGATCAAAAATAAGCAACTTATAAGTATTTTAATATCATGCTAGACAGAGAGGCGAAACAGCAAATCGTGACGTCACTTGTCAGGACGCCATATAAATTCTATTCTGACAAGTAAGGCGTGACGTCATTTTTTGTTTTGTGGGAAAGGGACAGAGTTGTCTCTAACAAAAACTTTAAACGCTCATATATCAGAACATTATTAACCGATTTAAATAATGTTTTCGATTACCATACTATATTTACTTAAATTCTTCATCAAAGCTATTGGTTTCAACGATTTAAACATCAGTCATCTAGCCTATTGAGGAGTATTGCATGCGAGGAGCATCTAATTTTCTCGTCACAAGTTTTGGAAGCTATTGGCTGTCATATTTCATCATTAGCGTTGAATCTTCAGTATTGAAGAGTTACCGGAACAGATTTTATTTCTTAAAACAGTTATTCTTACCTCTTTAAAGTTTGTATCCTCTGCTCCTCCTTTTCAATGTAGAAATCAAGATCATCGATGATCCGTTTGTGTGTTTCCAATAACGGCTCCACATCTGATATCGCAGTAAACAGCTCTGCTCGACACCAGGTGACTACTTGCAGGATCCCCGCCAGTAACAGCAACCGAATGCTTATCTTAGGAGCCATGGTTGCTCTGTAAAAATTAAAAATAATAATCGATAATCGTATCTATATGACACACTATCATATCGCTTGGTTTCTCGAACCGATCCGTCTCGAAAATTGACTAACCGTTAACCAAAGCTAGTGTATTAAATACCCAGGATACATATAAATGTATAATAGAAATATACCTTAGTTTACTTAAATATAAATCGATGTCAATCAATGCCAAAAAAAATGAACTTAGCTTTAGCAACTGACTAACGATTTTTCAAATTTGTGATGAAAGATTAGTAAATTTTCTAGCTTAATTAGCGTTTCAAAAACCAGGTACCAACTGAGACCTATTTCTAAACGAACTTTGTCGATTTCAGGCTTAAATAATAAAAAGTTTAATGCTAATTTTCTTTTTCAAGTTTCAATAAACGAATACTAATCTTAATTATGATTAGCAATTGATATACTTTAAGCTAGTGGTACACCCAAGAGGAAATAACAGTTAATACTAATGATCGAAACTCTTGTACGAGAATATTTATATTTAAAAAATATGCTGCTATTTGGTTTTCTAGAGCTTAAAATAATATGCGAATACGGTATTTAAATAGCTGAGTAAATATTTAAGAGATATATTATTATCATATACATATATAGTTTTTGAAAAAAATATGATTTATTAGAAGAATGTTAATAATGTAAATATTATTAATATAAATCATGTAAAAATTAAGGGGAAAGTTATAAGTAGAAACTGTAACATTTTTAAATTATTACAGTACTATTGAAATTTTTTTTAGGTACTGTGATTAACTAATTGTTCGTTTTATATCCAGCTTAAAACCCTAAGCTTGTGGTAATTTAAAATCCCTTGATCGATTTAACTTATATGTACCTATACAAACTACAAAAAATTATGTGAGTACATAAGGTTTAGGTGGGCCTCTAAAAACCTTCGTAGACCTCGGACAATAGGTAGGTAATGTACTTAAATAATTTAAAATAAACATAGTATCTATAACTATAAAAGGCTTTGTCCTGACTGACTGACTGACTGACTGACTGACTGACTGACTGACATATAGACAACGTACAGCCCAAACCGCTAAACGTAGAGACTTGAAATTTGGAGGGTATGTTTTTGGAAAGGTGAAAACGCCCACTAAGAAAGGATTTTTCGAAAATCAACCCCGAAGGGGGTTAAATGGGGTGTTAAAGTTTGTATGAAACTTTTTATTCTCTGGTTCGATCGATACAAAACTTGGTACACGTATTCTACTATAAAAATAAAAAGATACGGGTGTCACAGTTTTTTCAAAATCAGCTCCCGTTAGTATAAAAAAAAAACTAAGTTTTAGTGATAGTACGTTTGTTTCTCCTTAACTTTGTAACGGCTGTACATATTAAAATGAATTTTGGTATAGGGATGGGAATAGATGTGGGGATGGGGGTGGGGGTGGGGGTGGCGATGATACTGGGAACGGAGACGGGACGGAGATAGGCATGTTAATATTAAGATTACAATTGGTATCGGGATGGGGATGGGGATGGGGTGGGGATGGGGTGGGGATGGGTGGGGATTTGGTGGGGACAGGTGGGGATGGGATGCGGATGTGGATGAGGCTGGGAACGGGGATGGGTGTGTCCATATTAAGATGAAAGTTGAAATCGGGATGGGGGTGGGGATGGGATGGGGTTCGGGATGGGGATGAGGGAGGGAACGGGGATGTGGACGGGGATGGGCGTGTTTATATGAATCTATAACTATAAAAGGCTATGTCCTGACTGACTGACTGACTGACATATAGACAACGTACAGCCCAAACCGCTAAACGTAGAGACTTGAAATTTGGAGGGTATGTTTTTGGAGAGGTGTAAACGCCGACTAAGAAAGGATTTTTCGAAAATCAACCCCGAAGGGGGTTAAATGGGGTGTTAAAGTTTGTATGAAACTTTTTATTCTCTGGTTCGATTGATACAAAACTTGGTATACATATTCTACTATAAAAATAAGAAGATACGGGTGTCACAGTTTTTTCAAGATCAGGGGCCTTACCGTGAACTGCTTATAGCGGGACCGAATACGCTCAGCTGCCGACGCTGCGCGACTGTGAATTTTATCGCCTCGCAATATGGTTCGCGGTCGCGCAGTGTTGGCAGCTGAACCTATTCGGTCCCGCTATAAGAGGGTCACGGTACGGCCCCAGCTCCCGTTAGTATAAAAAAAAACTAAGTTTTAGTGATAGTACGTTTGTTTCTCCTTAACTTTGTAACGGCTGTACATATTAAAATGAAATTTGGTATAGGGATGGGGATAGATGTGGGGATGGGGGTGGGGGTGGGGATGATACTGGGAACGGAGACGGGACGGAGATCGGCATTTTAATATTAAGATTACAATTGGTATCGAGATGGGGATGGGGATGGGGTGGGGATGGGATGGGGATGGGGTGGGGATGGGTGGGGATTTGGTGGGGACAGGTGGGGATGGGATGCGGATGTGGATGAGGCTGGGAACGGGGATGGCCGTGTCCATATTAAGATGAAAGTTGAAATCGGGATGGGGGTGGGGATGGGATGGGGTTCGGGATGGGGGTGAGAGAGGGAACGGGGATGTGGACGGGGATGGGCGTGTTCATATTAAAATGACATTTGGTATCGGGATGGGGATGGGGAAGGGGGCGCTTATAGGGATGAGGCTGGGAATGGGGACGGGGATGGGCGTATTTATTGGTCGGCTGAACAGATGGAGCTGCATTTTTGGATAGGTAGTTATAGCATAAGGTTCGGAAACGGACATAGGCTATTTTTTTGTAGGTCCACGCAGACGACTGTTTGACGGACATAATTATTATAGATACTGTACAGCCTAAGCTGCTAAATTAATTTTTATAATTAAATTAACTTACTTTTAAATGCCTAAACAAAATTTTGAGTGGTGTAAACTTACACTCAGCTCAAGCTGTGGTAGCTTCAGTGAGATCAAGCTCGACTCACATTCTTGGGGTCGCGGGTTCGAACCCGGGCGAGCCTGTTCCAATTAGTTCTTTGAAACTTACGCATGGATAATACCACTGGCTTTTCGGTGAAGGAAAACATTATGAGGAAACCTTCATATTTCAGGAGAAGAAATACGATAGTGTATGTGAATCCGCCAACCTGCACTGGGCCAGCGTAGTGAATATGGCCCAATCAGGGTAGGCCGATATACCATTAGTGTTAAGGGCTGATGCAGAGAAACGCACACTCAGCAACAATTTTGAAAAATTCGCAAGGGGTTCAATGTATCATTAAAATACCATTTTGCCGAAACCATTCATTTAAGGCTGTTAAGTTTTTTGACTTAAGAGATAAGATAAAATAAACATAAACATGTTTCAGAATTTTCAAACAAATTCAAAACTGGAAGGCCACGGGTCAGTTTTTCATTTGAAAAAAAATGTTATATTTATAGATTAGCTAATCGAGTGTTTATGCGTAAGAAGATAAAT
Source organism: Erannis defoliaria (assembly GCA_905404285.2). Taxonomy (NCBI): domain Eukaryota; kingdom Metazoa; phylum Arthropoda; class Insecta; order Lepidoptera; family Geometridae; genus Erannis; species Erannis defoliaria. Next base: position 8,546,881 of record FR990073.1, on the reverse strand, counting down.
ATTTTAAACACATGTACTTGATCCGGTGCACGCACCAAGCACAGCGCTTTCGAAACGTCCATCCCGCGTCGGCTCAGATACGTTAAAACCCGAGTATGACGCGCTGTACCTCGAGCGCGCCCCACTCCAACCCACACCGAGTCTACCTAAGCGATCAGTGCAGCACTGTATTTTATCGAAGTTTCGTAATTCTTGCGATATTTTGGTAATCTTTTTACGTTCTTTGTTATCATACTTTTTCTGCTTAAGCTTATTTCATTTCATTGACTCTGTTGATACAGTATGCAATAATGATGATGCTGTAAACTATCCAGTTGAGTTTTTAAATTCATTAAGACCAGCGGGGCTACCATATCAGAGGCTTATCCTGAAGAAAGGTACACCCGTCATGCTCCTTCGGAATTTAAGACCACCCAAATTGTGTAATGGAACCAGGTTACAAGTAAAAATGCTGCATCGTAATCTGGTTGAGGCCATCATTTTGACTGGGTGTGCCCATGGCGAAACAGTGTTTGTGCCGCGTATTCCCATGATTCCCAGTGACTTACCTTATGACTCCAAAAGGCTTCAATTTCCTCTAAAAGTTTGTTTTGCCATGACCATCAATAAGGCTCAGGGTCAAACTTTAAAATACGCTGGTATTGATTTAAGGCAGGACTGTTTTTCGCATGGTCAGTTCTATGTGGCTTGCTCGCGAGTTAGCTCCCCTGAAAGCCTGGCTATTTTAGCACCTTCCAACAAAAAAATCAAAAACGTTGTCTACAAAGAAATATTGTAATCTTTCGGGTCAAAGGCCCCGGCAACTATATCGTCATTAGCAGACATTTTTAGGGTTCCGTAGTACTACGAGGAATTCTTATAAGTTTGTCATGTCCATCTGTCTGTCTGTTTAAAATTCAACAAGACGGCTTTGTTTTGAAGTAAGTATTGCAAACGCGACATGCCAAATTTGGTCATCCTCAAGAAAACTTAAAGACATGCAAGCGGCTTGGAAAAAATGCAATAATATACGTATTTTAGTGATTCAATTGAGTTGGGCCCCGATTTAACCGAATTCCAGTATTCAACATTACTACGCGGGCAAAGCCGCGGGCAAAAGCTAGTACATGATAAATGACAACCGATGGGGAAGAAAGATTCTTGAGTGGCGACCGCGAACCGGAAGACGCAGCGTAGGAAGGCCTCGCACTAGGTGGACCGGACGACATTGTAAAAGTCGCGGGCGATCAGTGGTTGCAAATGGCAGGTTGTCGTACAGTTCGGCAGTCTAAGGGGGAGGCCTTCGTTCAGCAGTGGACGTCTCCGGGCTGATGATGATGATGATGATGAGGGTAACGACGGGAATACCCCAACTAGCTGCGCCCTGCAGTTGCCATGATGAAAATGATGATAATAATACGCAATAATTAAAAATATACAACCGACTTCAATTTTGACTACCTCGATGATATCTTTATATTTCCCAGTTATTTTGATTTATTCCAGTAATTTAGATTTAAAAACCAAATTACTGAACTGATTTCGATAAAATTTATATTGAACCACATCTGAAGTATCGCATACCAAAAAAAAAAAACAAAAATCATCTAAATCATTTCATAATTGGCGGAGGAATTGCGTAAAAAAAAAAATATACAGTCGAATAGAGAACCTCTTTTTTGAAGTCGGTTAAAAAGTGGCCTTGTTGTTCCGGGAACTAAGCCATCTCCATTCCGAGTTTCATCCGAGTTTCCAAATCCGTTTAGCCGTTTTGGCGTGAACAGGTAACAAACGTACACACACACACACACACTCACACACAAACACACACATATTGACAAACTTTCGTCGCATTTATAATATCAGAGTGTGGTGTAGTGTAAAGTGTGATAAATAATGTAGGCCTACAGGTTGTAACTAAATGTTCGTCGAATACTTGTCCGGTCGTCAAGGGTTCATCATCATCATCATCATCAGCCCGGAGACGTCCACTGCTGAACGAAAGCCTCCCCCTTAGACCGCTACACTGTACGATAACCTTCCATTTGCATCCACCGGTTGCCCGCGACTTTTACAATGTCGTCGGTCCACCTAGTGGGAGGCCTTCCTACACTGCGCCTTCCGGTTCGCGGTCGCCACTCAAGTACCTTTCTTCCCCATAGGTTATCAGTTCTTCGAGCGATGTGGCCTGCCCCTTGGCACTTCAACTTGCAAACCCTGCGAGCTATGTCGGTGACTTTGGTTCTTTGGCGAATATCCTCGTTCCGGATTTTATCGCGCAAAGTAATTCTGAGCATAGCTCTCTCCAATGCCCGTTGTGTGACTCTGAGTTTCTCCAAAAGGCCAGCAGTTAAATACCACGTTTCAGTTCCATATGTCATCACTGACAACACACACTGGTTGAAGACCCTTGTCTTCAGACACTACGGGATTTTGGACGAGAAGATATTACACAATTTCCCGAGCGCTGCCCATCCGAGTTGGATTTTTCGGGCGACCTCTTTGTCGAAGTTGGACCTAACTACCTGGACCTAACCTACCTAATTGAACAATCTGTTCAAGGTTGTAGTTGTAGTGGTCAACAACTTCGAGAGTATCGTTCCCAACAACAACCGATACGGGTACAACACGGACATTGGACATGATCGTTGTCTTGTCCATGTTCAATTTAAGACCCACCTGTTGGGAAACGTTACCGAGGTCGCTGAGCATAGTATTGAGGTCTTTCAGTGACTCTGCCGCCATGATGACTATATCATCGGCAAAGCGAAGGTGAGTGATGTATTCGCCATTAATGTTTATGCCGAATCCGTTCCAGTCCAAGAGCTTGAACACGTCTTCTAATGCGTTCGTGAACAGTTACGAAGAAATAACGTCTCACGCCTTTCTGTAATTGGATTGGATTGGTCGTGCTCTCGTCCTGCAACCGGATTGACATGGTGACGTTTCTATACAAACACTTCAGCGCTTCGATATACCTATAGTCGATATGACATCGTTGGAGGGACTGCAATGCAATACCGCCCAGGTCTTGATTGATTCGAAGGCTTTTTCATAGTCCACAAACGCTAGACATAACGGCCGATTATACTCCTCAGTCTGCTGTATAATCTGGCAGAGCGTGTGGATGTGGTCTATGGCCTTTCCAGAAACCGGCTTGTTCGGAACGCTGGAAGTTATCAAACCTGCGTTCGAGACGGTTCGTTATGACTCTCGAGAACAGCTTGTACACTACGTCGAAAAGTTGGTTCTTCTTCAAAAAATGCTGAGCATAATTTTTTTTATATCATTCCTACCATATGTACAATTTAAGTTAGTAAAATTAAAATGTATGGTTAAATGCCGTATTATTAAATGTTGTCTTGTTTATGTTACACCCACAGGACTTTTATATTGAAGCGGACTTCAAAACCATTTCAATGATTTCATTCCACGAAAACCACTAAAATTTTTCCAATGTAATATGACGTTACCTTTGCAACTAATTACCTGATTCCTAACAAAATATTTGGGTTTACACATGAGAGGTGACACGTAAGGTAGGGTGACTTATGCCATCTACTTACATTATACCTTGTTTTTCACCATAAACCTTTTGTACCGATAAATCATTGTAAGTAGGCGTCAGACGGGCATTGACACTTTTGCCGTTATTATTCGACATTAAAAAACAGCTGCGTGGGAATGAACTCTTCAAATTTTATTGATGCGAAGATCCTGTCAGACCACTTATTGAATTATGTTGATTACTGTTGTTTATGGAATTTTGATTTGATTTTATGCATACTTTATTACCTTAAGTTTTATTGAGGCAAATGTATTGGTTATTCAATAAAACCAAACAGCCTAAGCTTATTAAATTATTATGCCAGGCTACAAAAAATGGTCTGCCGCCGCCGCCGGTACAAAAATGACCTATATTCTTCAATCACTGTATACATGAGCCCTCTCCCCACGACCCACGTACTATCGTCAACATCAGCTAGAAGACGTCCACTGCTGAACGAAGGCCACTCCCATAGAACGCCGAACGTTTTTATATGCAATTTAGTGACGAGACAAGCGATTGCCTGGCGGTAAGCATCACTCCTGCCCTTAACTTATTATAAGAATTTTGTTATTATAAGAACTATTCAGTATTCACTACTTTTACAGTTTAGCACGTAACAACCTGTACATAATTTTTATATCTGTTTTAAGTATTTTTATTGTTCTTGAAGTACTAATCATTTAGATATGTACGTAGTAGTTATTTCGCTATTTTGTATACTTTCTGGCCTCGTTAATGGCACATTCAGTATAATAATAATTATAATATACTTAATATAATATAAAAAATGTAACGCATAGGAATAAACCTGTAAGCTGCATTGTACATGAATAAATTGAATTGAATAACAGTAGCAGTGCCAAAAGGAGATAGCATCATTTTACAGTGTAGGTGGGATAGGGAAAATTACAGTAACATAGCTTGTATTATTGTACAGTGCTATGTTTGTAGATAATATTAAGCACATAGAATATTTTATTCTTATAGCCATTTTTTAATAATATATTTTAATAAATAAATATTTTTAATAATATATTTATAATATATTAATAATAATATATTTTAAATAATAAATATTCCTCTAAGGCTTACAAGCCTTAGAGGATAGTCAAAATGACACTGGTGACACTAAGTGATGCTTGGCAGCCCCGATTGAGCACCACAGAGATGGGCGATATCAGAATTTATTATTCAAAGCATCGATTAAATTACGATGGGTCTGTTATTGTTAATTGATTAATTCCAAAAATGATTTTGATATCTTACCTTTAAACTAAATTGGGTAACATAATTTTTAATTGTCTCAAAATATTGTCATAATGGATTTTGGAAAGTAATGAACATGAAGGCACTTTCCGAGGGTGCTCCGAAATAAACGAATATGTGGTGCTACTCAGGCAGGTCTTATGTTTGACAGATGACAATGTCACTGGCAACTAAAAACCGTTGAACAAAGTTTCGGCGTAGCACAATTAATTTATTTACATTTTTTTTTAATTCCATTTTATAAATTAAATGGCTATAATAAAAAAGAATAAGAATATGAATAAATAAGCTTTCTATTGATATACGCACTATTTCTGAAAGAGGCCCTAAACCGCTTCTGAACAGAAAATTTACACTATACGACAACCTGTCATTTACCTTAGACCATAATTAAGAAGAAATAAAAGAAGCGACCACTCTATTGGAGGCCTTCGTCCAGCAGTGGACGTCTTATGGCTGACGACGAAAAGAAGCGAAAATTGTAATAAAAAGCTTCGAACTTCAAAACTCTATTTTATTGGCGAGTAACAGATTTGCATATACCTATTATAAATATATACTCGTGTAATTCTTGTCTGGATTATTTGATTGTTTACAGGAAGACACTTTTAGTAGATCTATATCAGGCTGGAGACGGCGTGACTCGACATCACGATGAACGAGTAAGTACATCATGATAATAACGAACATTACTGCACTGGGTTCTCGTGATGTCTGGGTTTCAAATCATTGCGAAACTCTAAGAAGCGAAGCTTTGCACTGCTGTCTATAGTAGTCAAGTACAGAATGAAACAAGAAAACGTTGTAAAAGACAAATTGGATTCAGTCCTTGGTAAAAACGGATAAAGTTTATGTAACTGTTCATTTAGGAGAGAGCTAAATCCTCCAATGTAATGAACCTTAGAGGATTTAACTCTTTATGATTATCTTGAAATCATTTCTTTTGGTGTGTACAATAAAGAGTATTTTTATAAAATAGACAGAAAGAAAGATTTGAGAATCATATTATAATTATATAACAGGAGAAGAAGAGGATATAAGCGGTAGAAGTACCGCGGTATCGGTAGTGATAAAACTGCTCCGGAAGCATAGAGATAAATACAACATCATAGTCCGGAAGATCGGAGTAATTTCTCGAACAATAACATCATTGTCCGGAAGATCGGAGTAATTTCTCGAACAGGCGTATAAAAAGTGTGATGGTCAAGGTGACGCGTATTGTCGTGTACCAAGCATCCCGAGAATTATCTATAGTCAACGATAAACAAATAGGACGCAGCCTCTGTTCACATTACAGATTATTTAGCAGCTACTGTTACAGATTCACTGCTGTTCTAAATAGCTGACGCACTTCATCTGCTCGACTAGGGTTCGAATTTATATTGGACGAAATTGGTAACAATTTAGTAATGATTGAATGAGAAATGCGAAACTTTTCGTTGGTTGAATGACCTAATATCACAGAATATCTAATAGTGCTCGTTATGTAAATTTAACATTGTTATTAATGTCTTCTAAAGATTCTGAGGACTTTTAAATATGATAAATGTTTCCAATTAGTAAATAATGTCTGCGGTTTTTGTTTAATTTATGTTCTAGAGTTAGTTTTGCGGTGAAATTATAATAGTTCGAATTTACATATACATAACAGAAGCGGGCTGGTAGATGATACATCGGAATTGCTTCGCGGGAAACCTGTACCGAATTCTCGATGTTTCTATTTGCATAATAATTGTCTCAGTTTGAATTTTAATAGGTCTGGTTTCCGGTACATATCTGTTGACAACCAATCGAGATAGATAGGGTCCTGTTATTCCAATTTAAGGTGGATTTAAGACATAACTCCACAATTCCGACAATGGTGGACTAGACACCAAAAATGATTGTCATGGTTTTCGGCCACGACATCGCCTGGGGTCCTTCGGTGGTCGTTTGGGACAGAATTTTGTTTTTTATTTTTATAAGCCCCCTTCGTTCTGCTAAGTAGCCGTGAGGGCTGAGCTTCGCCTTCAGGATGACACGAGTTAATAATTAGGTAAGTATACGAAGTTGGAACAAAACTACAAATATTATGAAATACTAGTTAAACAACTAACGCTTAGACTAAAACTATTTAAAAAAATACGAGTACTCACATAACTTTTACTTCTATAACATGATACACTTTCAATCCACTAGAAATTGATATCGGATCTACTTCAGATTTCTTCTAGAGCTAATAAGTAGGTTTTCAAACAAGAAAACCGGCTTTATGAAAGTTGTGTACCCAAGTACCACAATAACTGCGGATTTAGATCGTTAAACGGTAACTAACTGTTGTTTATATTACGGCTTGCGAGTGGATACAGCCGCCCGCGGGTCAAAGCACATGAGCACTGGCTTGGTTGGCTAGCCGGCTCCCGGCAGCTTTGACACAGAAGCTAGCAACAAATTCTGGGTGGCCGAGCGAGAGCGAAGCCGGTGACCTTATCTAACTTCTGCTCGCGAGATGTCTATGTGACAAACTACATATACCCAGCGACAATGATAAAATGAATGGACGGGAAATAAGCGCACGGATTTTAAAGACTATGTTGAGCGCCGGCTCTCCTCTCGCGTCAGTCATACTTTGTCTTTGCGACATGCGAGCTGTACGATACGACAATACAAACTTCTAAATATTCTAATACATGTACATGTGTTCTCTTTTTGTCATGCAGTAATTAGATTCGCTATCTCTATTTTCTAGCAAATGTAATATGCATACTTTTAGCTAGGTATGCTTGATTGTGTTGACTTTTTAATTTTGAACGATTTGCAAGCGCTGGGCCCGTCTATTTCATTATCACTGTCGCTGCATATACCTACTACATACTATACAGTAGGTAGGCAGGCATGTATACTCAATATACCTACATGCATTACAAAACTACTGTAACAGACACTGCTCTTTGCTCTTGTTACTACGTAACAGCGTAATACTATTTAGGATTACGCTGTTACTCGTGAACCGTAATAAATAGCCATTAGATTTTAAAAAAAACATTAGGTACTAAGTATAACAGTAATCACAACAAAATATAAAAACCTGCATTACGAGTTTCAGTGCGAGGTGGCCTGTTTTTATTTTATAAATGTGATTTAATACAATGCAAAAATACAAACAAAAAACGAGACAAAAAAAATTGATACGCACACAAAATTTCATACAAAATAAAGAAATTTTAATAATAAATAGTGACCACCTATATTCTTAATAGGCTAGCGTTAGACCGTCAGCGTAATTTCGCATTATAGTTGCGAAATCTATGATAGAGTACGCTTGTCTAGAAATGCCTAGCAGAAACCCATTCACTCGCGACTAAATACGTGTAGTAAGAGAACGTAGTAGATACTATAATTTTTTCCAAGTTCCACACTTGAAAGATATTTTTTAAGCTGTGGGTGTACGGACGCTTACGAAAGACGAAAGCTCACAGTTACAATGGGTAATTTGGTATGGGTGGCGATTGTAACGACTGCCATAAATGTAATGGTCAGTGGACTGAATGAGATCATTAGGTTTAGGTACTCCAGCACATTGCACTGTGAGATCATACCATTTTATAAAATTTAGGTAATTTATGGAAACCGTGGAAGTTGAGTTCGAGACGTTGAAACCGCGGGTGGAGCTGAAGTGGAGCTGTGCTGTGGTAGATTAGTTGGAGAATGCTCGTCTTACCACCACTGATACCACTGGCTTTTCAGTGAAGAAAAAATCCTTAGGAACACTGCATGCATATGTCCTGAGAAGAAATTCAATCGAAATCTGGAAACGAACAAGAGATCGAAACGTTGGAACCGCGTTTTAGAAGCTGAAGTGGTAGCTGGGCAGGACGTATTGAAGCGATGACAGACGGAGTAAAGTTGCGACAGAACGGTGGCTCAGATAACGCAAGCAGAGCGTTGGTCGTCCACCTCCAGAGGTATTCACAACTCAATCTGAATGGTTTCCGTTCGGACCCACATTATCCGCTCCAGTCACCTACGTTCAGGATGACAAAGAGGGAGAATGTTGTTCCGAACGGAAACCTTTCCGATTGAGTTGGGAATAGACTGGACTAGTATTACTAGGGACTAGTATACTGGACTAGTATTACTAGGGACTAGTATTACTAGGGACTAGTATTACTAGGGACTAGTATTACTAGGGACTAGTATTACTAGGGACTAGTATTACTAGGGACTAGTATTACAAGGGACTAGTATTACTAGGGACTAGTATTACAAGGGACTAGTATTACTAGGGACTAGTATTACTAGGGACTAGTATTACTAGGGACTAGTATTACTAGGGACTAGTATACTGGACTAGTATTACTAGGGACTAGTATACTGGACTAGTATTACTAGGGACTAGATTAGCACAGGAACGAGGTAGATGAATTAGTAAGAAGAGTTCTGGGATAAGGAAGTCTTTGCGTGATGATGATAAAGTATCCACCAACCCGCACTGGGCCTGCGTGGCGACGTATCGCCAAATCACCCTTCGCAATTTGGCCTATGTAGGCTATTAGTGGAAAATGTAGACTTTTTATGTATGCAGATGGTTTGAAAACATTCTTAAAAATAATGTAAATCCATCATTAGAATTTAAATCCATTATAATTAAGAAAGGAAGTTAACATCGGTGATCGTTTAGAATCACCTACTCAAACTACGCCACGAGCGCTACGTATAATTAAGTTAGTACTGTTTCTGTAGTAAGTACATATAATAGAATTTTCACGGGACCATAAACTGCGGGCGCGGCGTGAGGCTCGATGCTTCGAAATAATGTTATTTGAAATTTTACTGCACTTAAGACGCGGTTATTCCACTTTAAGCTACCTTAGTTCGCCAGTTTAACTACTAAAATAAAACTTTTGAATAAAAAAATACTCAGTTTACTTAAATTTATTGGATGGTCGATTCTATAGATTTTTTAATCAAAGATGACATTGATTAATGTGTTTATCGTCGCCTGCTAATAGATTTCTAAGTAAAAACAAGCAAATGTTATAGTAAGTCATTTTGATATTGAGGGATCGGAAAAGCAGAACTAGATTTTTTAGTTTTGTATTTGGTGAGAAATGTGCCAAAAAACCTTATTTTCGTAACCGTCATTTTTGTTAAATGTTATTCTATCTGCTACCATAAAGCCCATGATCGAATACAGTAACAAATGTGCTTGAAACGTGAAATAATCTCGCCTTGTGTAACCTCATAACCTCAGTAACACGACACTACATAAGGTGTTTATTGCATATAGATAAACAATTAGTCCAATATTAAGGTTAAACAATTATGCCAACTATTAGCCAGCTCTTAAGAAGTAGGGCTTTCGCTTTACTGGCACAGCCGACGCAAAAACCTGACTGTGCTAGTCAGACTCGCGCATCAAGTCGATAGAGATCAACATAATAAATTAAGATGAACGAAAATATTGTGTTTACTCAGAGCGATCTAAACGTGATTAATTCACCTTCGATATATGCTGATAGCGGCACGAATTTCAGGTTGCAAGCTATAAAGTAATCCTACATACATGCTCCTTATAAACATTATTTTATATCATAGCATTTTTCAAGTAGGATGGCAACTTCTAAAATCGTATTGTCACAACATAGTAATTTTATTGCTCTATAATTTTATTTATACCAAATCTCAGCTTACTATATAAGCAATAGTCTTTGTAATCTCAAAATACAAACAGACATGGTGAAACCATACAGACATGGTGAAACCATATATTATGTATATCCAATAAGGGTTCCTCAATTTTCTATGGAACCCAAGAAATGGTCTTTCAAAAAAGGCCACCAATAAGGGTAATGTTATGTGGGTAATGTTAGCAGGCACAGGCCTGCTAACGTTACTGGTTTCTAAAAGATAGGAACAGTCATACCTTTTAGAAAACTACCTGTAGAGCCAGCCAAATGGTAGAACAGCTAAATTTTTGTTTTGAAAGTAGGTACATTGCTTTCTAATTTGATATGCACAATTGCACATAGGTACATAGTAACCTACCTACAGGACTAGAGAACAGTTAAAGAAAGGTAAGGCCTGGTGACAATATAACTGAAAGAAATATATTTACGGCTTAGGTCATTTTGCTGGTGGTAAGTATTTCATAGGAACACATAATTACTAAAGTACCTTCATGAAATTTGACAATTCATGAAAAAAACGTGCAATAATATTTTTAATGATTTTTCTGAGAGAAATAATCGTGCTGAAAAAGCATACTATCAGTAGGTACCACGGAAGCAAGCATCATGAGGTAACTTGAGTAATAAGGATAAAATTAACAATATGAAACCCCCATTGTCACATCTATTATTACAGGGTCGGGCAAAGTTTATGTTGATAGGCACGTAAACACAGTATTTTTTTAACCGATAGCTTCAAAAAAATCTTACCTTTTAGCAACAAATTAGAACTTCAACATTCTAAAAAGCTTAAGTATTTATTTATTTTTAAATGAAACTGAAAGAACTTGAAATAATTCACTACTGTGCGCATAGAGTAAGTAAATATAAATACTATGGCTGTGCGTTTCCTGAAATTCGGCTTTTAGTTCAGTCGCATTACTCTGCTCTATGTCAGTCGCAGTCGATCGATTCAAACCAAATTCAAAACAAAAATATTTAAAATTAAAAACAGGAGTTTTGGCGGGAACACGGAAAAATCATGTCGTTGCATTCTATTATTTTCTTAAACTTGTGTATTTTCGCGAATTAATGATTAAAAATGGTGGTGTTTTATTCATTGAGTGTTGAATTACATGCACGAGTGTGGGCAAGTGATATAATGTGGTGAAACATGTCTTTTTGTGTTGTTTTCAAAACTCCGTAGAAGCTCATAGTAAAGTCGCCACAACTTTACTAGGGCATGACTTGGACTCGACTATGACTAATTTCGTGTGACTGACTGTGATATCATTACATATTTGACTTGATTAACATATAAATATTTGAAAAAATCATAAACTTGACACTGGCAGAATGCACAACGTGCGATGCCAAGAACTAAGAAAAAAAAAAAAAAAAAAATTAAAAACAAATCTTTACACAATATTTATGTCAAAGTCAATGTCCATTTTATAAATATGTCAACGTCTTTTGAAAAAAAAATGTGTGACCATTTATGCCAGATTTTTTCCATTTTGGCAGATTCCATATAAATATAATACCGATCACGACGACGCGACGGTATGGTGGTGAACGAAAACTTTAACAACTCTATCAAGTGTTGTATTTGTGAAGAATTTGGAAGAATCCATGAGATAAGGTATCGTTGCACAGCATGTGAGGATGTGGCCCCATGCCATGTGCTCTCTTGTAGGCTATATTTGGGATTTTGTAGTTTAGTTAAAAAATAACATTGATAATTATGTAAGATGTAAGACTATTTTGGCCACATAATTTGATCTTTATGCTAGTAAAATGTGTCAAATAGATCCCAGTTGTTATATAGTGATTATATTATAATATGTGATCGTTATTACCCCATGACCTGATTGGCATTACCCATGCCAATCATGGGTTAATGGTGTATAAAGCTACTTTTTTTTTTGTACTTTTAATATATATATTTTGTAATTATAGAATATAGTCAGATAAGTTTTCTGCCGAAATTGTAATAGCTGAATAGCTAAAGTTTTATTATTCCTTTATATTAGATTTCTTGAATAAAACTATTTATAACTAAGTAAAACGTATTTCGCTGAAGCGTTCGGCATTCCCCCCCTGGACCCTAAATTAATAGTAGATCTTTTGTTCATATTTTAAACCATGGCCTAAACCCTTCTCTTTTCATGTTTCCGTAATTTTGTGTGTCATCCTAAAATATTCCCATTCCAACCAAGGTGTTTTTACAAGTTTCTATCATTGCTTGCTCGTGCCGTTCATAATAACTACAAGTTACCAGTTACAGGTCGATGGTTTGTCTGTAACTTATAAACAAGGTGCTCTACTTGTAGTTTGTACATTGCATTGGTTGTCTTGTAACTTTAGAAAACGCCCTACTCAATATTTTTTGTTGGTGCTGCCAGTTTTACAATACAAGTGCAAGACTTGTAGCTTTACGACCCCCATGATCACCCCCTGGAGCCGCCCTTGGTCTCCGGGCTGATGATAAAGATAAATAAATAAATAATAAAAAAAAGTCAAAGGATGTGGTAGGCAGATTTTCAGTCAGTGAATGGCATTTTTTTTTAGTTTTTGGCTTCGCACTTTGTGCATTCAGCCAGTGTCATGTGTAAGCAATTTCAAGTTTACATATTATCAAATCAAATAAACATTTGTCATAAAATCACAGTTAGTCACAGTCATGCCCTAGTAAAGTTGTGGCGACTTTACTATGCTTTTAGGCTTTTACGGAGTTATGAAAACAACACGAAAATATATGTTTTACCACATTATATCACTTTCCCACACTCGTGCATGTAATTCAACACTCAATGAATAAAACTCCACTATTTTTTATCATTAATCCTTGAAAAAACACAAGTTTGAGAAAATAATAGAATGCAGCGACATGGTTTTTCCGTGTCCCGCCAAAAAAACAGTATGGCAGATTCTCCATTATACATTTTAGATTATTTATATTATGAGTATGACAATATTGACAATGGTCACACCGTCACACTGACTGAAAAAAGTTAGGTTATGTAGTGTGTTATTTTGTATTTTTGTACGCGGATTTATTATAATAACATGGGAGCATAATGTTTCTATGTTTGCTTAATATTTATTACTGTTAATCTACGAGTAATTCTGTCAATATACTACTGAACACACAATATGGCTGGTCTTAAAATAAAAGTGATAAGTCGCAATCCAGACGACTATTTACGAGCCACCAAGAGGGATATCCATAAACGTATGTTTGTAGTGTATTCGTGTTAAATTTACATAAGTTAACTGAATATTTCGAAATCTAGGTTCTTATACCTTATACTTACTTTCAGTTCCTAGGAATTATGACCCTAGTCTGCATCCATTAGAGGCGCCAAGAGAGTATGTACGCGCACTAAATGCCGTCAAGCTCGAGAGAGTCTTTGCTAAGCCTTTCGTTGGTAGCCTCGACGGGCATCGAGATGGCGTGTCCAGTATGGCTAAACATCCAAAAAAATTGGCTGTATTAGCTAGCGGCGCATTTGATGGTGAGGTCCGCATATGGGACTTGGCAGTCCGAAAATGTACAAGAAGCTTTACAGCACACGAAGGTTGGGTTCGCGCGATATGCTACACTCCTAGCGGTGATACATTCACCAGTGTCGGGGATGACAAGACAATCAAAACATGGAAAACTGAAGTGAAATCGGAAGAAGATGAAGATCCCATCAGCCAGCTTCTCAGTATGTCTGTAGTATCGGGTGTTTCACATCATAGATACAAGCCAATATTTGCAACTTGTGGTGAACATTGTCAACTGTGGGAAAACACGAGGAATGAGCCCATTAAAGTCTTTAAATGGGGAGTGGACAGTTTGCATCACGTGGCATTCAATCAGGTATAAGAGTACTTCACAATACAGACTGTATTATTACTTGCCAGTTTGTTTAGATAAATATATTAATTCCCTATGGTCGAGCCACAGGCTTAACTTCGGTGTACCGCCAATCGAATTGGAGGTCCATTTTTTTTTTACAGTAAGGTCTTATTATATGAATGCTTTTTGCAAAGTTTCAAGTTGCGGAAACAAATACATTTTGTAAAATAATTATTTTAAAATTGCGAAAATCACCACAAGTTTTGACAGTTTTGTACCACTTTAACGTTTCGTTTTACACTACCAAACTGAGCAAATGTCGTAAATCGTAAAAAGTTAAAATAAGCTACTATTTTGGTTAATTTTAGATGTTTATACACTAAAACTCCATTATTTACATAAACAAAACATATAGCACCCTGACTCGAGTTGGTTAGGTTCGAAATGGGGACTGATCCGAATCAGAGCACCCAGACTTGAGTTGGTTAGGTTCGAAATGGGTGACAGATCCGAATCAGAGCATCCTGATTTGAGTTAAATCAAATATCGTGTTATGTTTCACCATCCCCCTCTCCCCTCCAATTTTATTGTCGATAAAAATGACGTTTTGGGAAAATTAGGTAAGAATAAAAAACCATATCTCCGAGGGGGGGGTTCTACTCCCCCCCCCCCCTCAATCGATTGGTGGTAAACTAAAGTCGTTCCCCCCTCCCCCCTCCAATTTTATTGTCGATAAAATTGAAGTTTTTGGGAAAGTTAGGTAAGAGCAAAAAAAAACATCTCCTTTGGGGTTTCCGCAAGTTCCCCTTCAAGGGGGGAGGTACTACCCCTACCCCCACACCCCCCAAAATCGATTGGCGGTAAACTAAAGTCGTACCGATTTTTTTACAAGGATAAGTCCGCATTTACATATTAAACATTCATATTTAATCTACTTTGATATGAAAAACAAACTGGATGCAGTGGACACAATGTACAATTATTTGTACCTACCTAAAAATAACCAATAAAAAGGCATTATTGGAACCTAACTTATGTAACTTTATACTCTATCCATTTTCATATTACGCAAAAACTATTTTTGCTAACACAGCAATCTTGGTGTATTCCATACATTATGAATATGCATTCGATGAGTATATACCTAGTCGAGGTCCCCCGCGACTTCGTCCGCGTGCGGAAGAAATACAGACCGCTCCCAAAATTCTCCACTTAAAATCATTCCGAGCAAACTCTACCAACTCTACTGACTCTACCCCCCTCCCCCCCCCCAACTTCCCCCCCTTTGAATGTACTACCCAGATATCAATTTTCATCACTATAACTTCAAAAACAAAGAACTTTCCATACACATTTCCCCCCCTTAAATCGTCCATGTCTAAAAAAATTTGAAAACAGTATTTTTTATTTTAAATGAACTATCTAAATCCAAATTTTCGTGACTAAAAGTCCAAAAACAAAGGACTTTCATACAAACTTCCACCCCCTTTTTCCCCCCTTGGGGGTCGAATTTCGATAAATCCTTTCTTAGTACACCCCTCCGCATCGAGACGAATACACCCTCCAAATTTTAAGTCTGTACGACCAGCGGTTTGGGCTGTGCGTTGTCTGTCAGTCAGTCAGTCAGGACAGAGCCTTTTATTATATTAGATAGAGATTTTTACTAAGCCATTTTTTTACTGAGTTTACTACTATACAATCTGTAACAAAAAGGTTCAACTATACTGAAGGGTATTTATATACTCATAATTATGAACAACTTTTACTGTGGGGCCAACACTGAAATCGCGAAAAATAATAAGCTGTTCCATACATTTTGTCCAAAGTCAATGAACTTTTTGTATGGAAAAGCTGTTTTTTTTGCGATTTCGAGTTTGGCCCAGTAGTAAAGGTTGTTCATAATGATGAGTACATACTACATACATACCCTTTAGTGTTGTTGAACCTTTTTGTTACACATTGTATGTTTCTTTAGTTGGTATTCATAACATTTTATTTTTGATTTATTTACAGGTGGAACATAATTTACTTGCAGCATGTGCTAGTGACAGAAGTGTGATTTTGTATGACTCTCGTGAGTCTGGGCCTCTTAGGAAAGTAGTGATGGAGTTGAGATCCAACGCTCTGTCCTGGAATCCAATGGAAGCGTTTATCTTCACAGTAGCTAATGAAGATTATAAGTGAGTTATTTATCAATAAAAAACTCACGTGAGTGACTCAGAGTGAGTCATGCTCATATTGCGAGGGTTACACAATACAATATAACACAATACGCACAATATAAGTTTGTAATTTAACGTTCAAAAACTTTTAATATTCTTTGATACCTTTTTGCAAATTTAATTTTTCATCTGGTATTTTAAAGTTTGCATTTTAGTGACCAAGCTAAATCCGGATAGTACCTACGATGCACCCGTGGTTTAGCTACAGCGATGCAAATCAAACCTAATCTCATAATAAATAGATAAGTGGACAAGCTTTGATAAGTTCTTTTCTAAGTTTTAATTTTGGGTTAAGATTCACGTCTAATTTCCTAAAGGAATGGCTCCATATACTTACTGGTCACAACTACATGTATGTGCTTGACTTTTTTTCATGAACGTTCTATGTTTTTTTAAGGATATAATACAACCACCGAAATGAAAAACCGTGATAGTTTAAAACAGTGTTGCATTTTTTTCTTTTCAGTTTGTACACATTTGACGTAAGAAAACTGAAGCAACCCCTAAATGTCCATATGGGTCACACATCAGCTGTTATAGATGTTGACTACGCTCCAACGGGCAGAGAATTTGTGGCGGGAAGCTATGATAAAACCGTTAGAATATTTGAAAGCTTGAAGGGTCACTCGAGAGATGTGTACCACACGAAAAGAATGCAGAGGCTGACTTGTGTTAAGTGGTCACTGGATAACAAGTATGTGATGAGTGGTTCCGATGAAATGAATATTAGAATGTGGAAGGCGAGAGCGTCAGAAAAACTTGGAGTTGTAAGTATATCTACTTCAGATTCTGATCATTCTAGTGTAGGTACCATAAAGTGAAAGCTTAGTTCCAGAAGCATATCAGATCTATCACCATAATCGTTTACTTGTGTTACTATTATCACATACCTATTTACTAAAGAGATTAAAGTCTAGTTCCACTTATGGACATTTTTGTCCTGGAAAATTGTAACAGGAACAACTTTGGAATGCTAATTATGTAGCATATTAATATTATATAAGCTACATTTAACACAACTGCAGTGCGAGTACCGTTCTACGTTGCAAAATTTGACGTTTCGGTATAGCAGATTTATTAAGACGATTTGAGAATATACCGATTTTTATAGCATTTTACTGATTTAAATGTCAAATATACGAATTAAATGTCAAATATAACGATCGTCAAGATAGTCAAGAACGGTACTCGTGCTCGGTTAGCTAAATAGTATCAAATCAATTTATTGCCATATAAGTAATTGCAAAGTATCAAGTTTCTTTTATAACTAGGTATAGGTACTTAATAATAGTATAGTTAAAATCGACTTCTAAGATTTAATTGTGACAGTCAAGTAATAAAGTGCAAAAATAATTTACTTATTATGGATGTTCGTGATTCTGATAGCTTGCCATCCCGCTCGTACCAACTTACTTGCGCCATGCGCCATCCACTTGCGCACGTAACAATCAGAATCACGAACATCGATGATAAGGACGCAAGGAGTCAAGGTTCCTAAAATAACCTGCTGCATCACAGTTCTATAATAAAATCATTATACAGGATATTTACCGTGAACCGCTCTTAAATATCGGAGCAACATAATCCCGTAAACACTGATAGAACTGCGATAGTTTAAAATAGTGTTTGACCGCTGCATGTTCACTTCCAGCTCAAACCACGTGAGCGTACGGCGCTCAACTACACGGAAGCTCTAAAAGAGAAGTTTGCGAGTCACCCGCAAGTCAAACGCATCGCTCGCCACCGGCACGTGCCCAAACACATCCTCAACTCGCAGAGAGAGATCAGTACTATCAAGGAGAAGAACAAGAGGAAAGAAGCTAACAGGAGGAAGCACAGCGCGCCTGGCGCAGTGCCGTATGTACCGGAACGGCAAAAGCATGTTGTTAAGGAAGATGAGTAAAGTTATTATTTCTTTAAATACCTAGTATTTTTGTAACTGCCGATATAAGTTGCCCGAATTAAAGTGTGATACAGCTATAACTTGATTTAGGGTGTGTATCCACCAAAAACAGAACCAAGTGGAGTACAGAAATCCAACCAAAAAAAGAAATACTACTTTAGTCACACACTAGGTAAATAACAAATGTTTCGAATCTGTACGTAAGTCTGAACTGTTTCCATTGAATTCTGTAATTATGGACAGATGGGATGAAATTTGGTATGGAGGTGGCATCTGGATTAACACATTGCGCTACTTTTACCCTGGAAAATATTATAGATATGGTACCTATAAAATAGTGGGGCAAAACCGAAGCTGCTAGTCTTTACAAATATAACAAACTGATTTGAATAAAATGGCAAAATTGATAAAAATCATTTTATTGCACTAAAGTTAGATTACTGGTACAAACAATAAATAAACAAACTGTGTGGCAGTAGCTGCACTACTTCATGTAAAAAGTCTATTACATTACCCAGTTGTCAGGAAGGCTTTCATTAAATTCATCATCAGAGACGTCCATTGCTGGAAGAAGGCCTCCCATTAATAGGGAGGGGTTGCCATAATCCCCATGCATGGCAAGAGGCTTGGGGATCGCAGAATGCTCACCACCTATAACAGAGAGGATGCTACTGCCCATCCTCCAGTGGTTTCTTAAATTAGGGTAGTGTAATATAAGTGTAAAACGCACTAGTGAGCACAGATAAAACTGCCTATTGCTGGACCGATTTGTTCGGTCCAGACTTAGAAATATGTTTCCTCTTAAGCCAAGACAAGCGAAATGAAGACGTCCTTGGAATCGTCTAATCACAAAGTACATTTTAAATTCAATCGCTGTGATTGGTTGATTCCTGCATGTTTCCGCTCCATTTCAGTTGGAACCATCAACTTTTACAGAATTTCTTCATGTGACCATTATGTCATTAACGAAAAAAGTTTTTGACGAAATGTCATGAAGCAAAAAAAAATAAATACTTTAGAATATAAATAGTTAGGTTATTTTATTCTATCTTTGTTCATTAAACTAACAAACAAAAAAAATTAAAAACATTGGTAATGTTACGATAATAATAGATACGCATGGTTTTTTTTATTGACTCTGAAAAGAGCTGACTCGTAATAAAACAAAACATCAGAAATATAATTTAAATATGTGCACAAATAACGAAGTTATAAATATTAGTTTTATGTAAGACATGGGAGGGCACTATACTAGCAAATGACGTCAAAGTCCATGATTTTAAACAAATTCTATATTAACGAGTGTTTTGCTAGAAAGGGACAGATCACTCCCTCCCAAATACTTTGAACATTATATATTTCAGGACTTTAGCAGCCGAATTTCTTTTATTTTTTCGATGTAAGCATCATATTCAGTTAAACTCTTCATTTATCCTATCATTTTTAATAATCAATACACATGCATATCCCTATTATATTACATAATTATGAGCGTTTCTAATGTCTCAGATGACAATAAATTACTATGTATTGTATTACTATGTAATACATTACTATGTATTGTATTACTATGTAATACATTACTATGTAATACATTACTATGTAATACATTACTATGTAATACATTACTATGTATTGTATTACTATGTAATACATTACTATGTATTGTCATCTGCGTTCACTAAATATTATCATAGTCATACTGAGTATTACTGTGTAAAATGATGCTTTACACACAATGCTGAGAGAATTAATTTAATAAAGTATAAATAAATAAAAAATTACATTATGTATATTTATAAAATCTATATTAGTGCTAATATAAGCAAGAGCACACCATAATTATGCAATATATTTTTATATTTTATAGGCAGTTGTTAAATAAAATGGTTTCTACACAACATCCATAAAATAAATCACAATACAAACTACTGGGACTATAACACAAGTTTTGTCAGTAGACATTAAGTTACTGAATCGAAACTGTAGTAGACTATCAGCACAGAAAATAATAATAATAGTAGATTTATAGTAATATACAATGTGTAAAAAGGTTGGACAATGCGGAAGGGTATGTATGTACTCATCATTATTAACAACTTTTACTATGGGACCAACACTAAAATCGCGAAAATAAAATCAGCTGTTCCATACATTTTGCCTAAGGTCAATAATTTTTTTGTATGGAACAGCTGTTTTTATTATCTATTATTTATATCGATGCCAACACTGGTTAAACACAGTAAAAGTCAACACAGTGTGGAAGTGCCCTTTTTGTTTTTCAGTCATAAATGAGAGACTATCACATTACGCAAGTAAATACCCCATTGCACTCTTTGGGTTCGGAACCCTAGAAACTTACATGTGATAGTCTACTGTCATACCTACTTTACTCTCGACCATTTCATAAAATAATATCGCGGATTAATCCGTGGACACAGTTAGAATGTATATGCCGCAGCCAACTAGCTTAATTAGCCGTTCAATCAATAGCCTAGCCTTTATACTAAACGGCGCCGTCCGACTAGCGGCTTGTTCAGCCATTCAATCAAACAGCTAGGCAAATGACTAGATCCGAACTTTTAAATACTTGCCTAGCCTTTTAATGACTTACATAATTTACTTCGTTATTAAGTTAAGCTATTTGATCTCATGATTACAAAATAACAATATAAGTATTATATTTTAAATTACTTAAAAATACATTTCTAATTTCCGATATTTAATATTTTTTTGTCAAATTGTCACTCTATTGTATGAATTGCCTTAGCATCAGCATGCCTACAGCTGAATATCATTCAGGCCGCTAGTTGAAGTAATAGTTGGCAACGTTTTGTAAAAAGGCTAGGCTGTTAATTGAACGGCTAATTAAGCTAGTTGGCTGCGACAGACACATAAGACAGTGATCTTGCCTAAAATGATAAAATAATGATAATCATTCTTAATACATTAGAGAGATTTCACAACCATAAAGAACTCTAACCAGCTTGGTTTATTGGCCTGCTGATACGATTCGGCATCGTCATTGTCTTGATGTCCATCCTGAAACAGAAGAAGAAATATTCAATCTTGTGGTAATGAAATAGATTTTTTGCAGAGTCCGCCTGGGGAAGTACCACACCTTTGCCAGTTATTCTACCGCTAAGCAGTAGTGTGCAAGCACTACTGTGTTCCGTCTTAAAGGGCACTAGTTACCAGAGAAATTACTGGGTATGAAGAGATTTAACATCTAATATCTCAGGGTGAAGAGCGCAGTGTTCGCAGCATTGTGTTTGCAAGTTCACAATTCTGGCACTGTTAGTGGCAGGCATGACGCTTACCACCAGGCGAACGTCTTGCTCGTCTCGTCACTTGATTGTATTTTAAAAAAACTAATGTGTATAGCTGTTATGTATTCTGTGACCAATATTCATAACACCTTCACTTCAGTATGAGCTAGTTTAGTCTGACATAATGTTAATTACAAAAAAAAACTTGTTGGTCTATTTTGTATCTCGTTATCCGTATTCAACTATATGTATGTGCGTATATCTTTGATACAAACTTAGGTGGGGTGGAAGTAAAGGTCGTCGTCGGCCATAAAACGTCCACTGCTGGCCTCCCCCTTTATAGAGGAGTGTTGCCATAATCCCCACGCTTGGCGATCGCAGAATTCTCACCGCCGTTAACCAAGAGGACGCTGCTGCCCGTCCTCCGGTGGGTCTGGTTGCAGTTTAAGGACATACCCAGGTCCAGTAAAAAAGAAAGTAAAGGTAACTCACTATTATTTCGGTGTAGTAAAAATGGTCATGTGTGGTATAGCTCTATCTTACAGAAAACGTTATTAATTATCATGTCTTACAGTATCTCGCGGGGAAGCACGCTGTAGTCGAGTTTGTGTTCCAAAACCACCAGTATTGACAGTGTTTTCAGATTTGGCGTATAATCCAGTATGTGCAAATCACTATTGTCAATTAGCCTTTCACCATTGTTCTCGGAGTCGTCAGTTGGTGGCGCCTTGATGTGAGGACAGGGACTGAAAAATAAAGTATAATAATAACAAATATTGTCTATACTTATATCTTAACATTGACTGGCAGACAATGTAAACCCTAAATGGTTGTTTGCACAGAAGTATATCTTAGAGTGGTGTAGGTAAGCAGTGTTTTTTTTCTTGCAAAACGGAAGGTTAAGCTTCTCTTCGGGTATCTATAATGTACAACATGATATTTACCGACACGATAATGAACGGCATAATAATGCACAGCATGATAATTGGTGTGTACATGTACATCGAATACATTGCTGTACAATCCATGTCGTACAGTACTGGCCGTCCATTATCGGCTCGTGTTTATAAAGTACGGCCCTATGTTGTACAGCCAATTATCCGAGTACATTTCTCAAATTGACATTTAAAAAAAAAACCTGAACCTAACTGCTATACAAATACGGAATTTGTGTACTTGTACATCAAATATCAGTCTGTACAATATCGGGGGTGTGGATTATTGAGCCGAGCCGATAATGTACGGCATGATAGTGTACGGCACAGCACAGCATGATAATTGGTGTACATGTACATTATCTGTGTCGTACATTATTGCCTCCCTTCTCTTCTAGTCTGTAAGGGCATAAGCTAGTGCAGCTATACTCCAAGTGTGTTCCGCGGAACCCAAGAATTTAGAAAAAAAAACAAAACGCCTCTCTCTGGTCGACCGATTTGACGCGGCGTATCACGATTCACGAGGCGCAGCCGAACTTAAGCAGACACAAACAGGCACTCTTAAAAACTATTGTTTTATTGTAGGGTTCTGTCAAGTATTTCGCTTTCTAAAAGGATTCCTTCACCAAAAAAGTTTGAGAACCGCTGAGCTAGTACATAATAAAGCATGAATCTTCCGTACAGCATTTCATGAATGTTTTAAAACATTGCATAATGTAAAGTAAATTTTACCTTGTCCCTCCAAACAGATACATTCTATTATTGTGAATGATGCACGCCTGGCGCCTTCGCTTGCACGGTACTTGACCACTGACATTTATAAAATGCCAATGGTTAGTCTTCACTGAATATCTAAAGAGATCATTGAAATGAGTTTTTGTTTCTCCGTTGAAGCCACCAAAAATGTACATGGCCCCATTGTAGAGCCCTGAAAAAAGATAACAAACATGACATGATATTTATTATAATGCTATGTATATATATATTTTTTAAGATGTGTCAGGAAGTAAGAATAGACATTCTAAACTTGGAATGTAGACACAAGAATAGTCTGCGGTTACTCTTATTAGGTTACAGTTTAATTATGGCCAAAGGGCCACCCATGATGAATGACTGTACTCTGCTATACAGGCTCCAACGAGACCTAGTGTGGATGACAGCGTTTCTAAAGGTACTAAACCAATTAAGATAAGTAAAATTCTATGTTGTTTTCTTTGTACCTACATACTTTGTAATTTGTAATAAATAAATTATTATATTATATTATTATTCACATTATTTATTTACTTTCTTAAATCTAAGTTTTTTACAATATAAATTTAAAAACATAAATATTATAAAAAACCTAAACCTAGAATGCCGCCGGCAGCGGGGCAGGGCTCAAGCTGCCGGTGGTTAGGGCTGCAGAGTGAGGAACCTCCTGACAATGCGTGCCGTGTCAAGTACCACTGCCCTTTGTATCTGACCCTTGACCCAACCGTCTAGCGAGAGCCTCTTGAGGTATTGGTCGAGGCTCTTCGCTATGAGACCGTTCGCCGAAACGACTATCGGGACAATAATCGTCGAGTCAACATCCCACATGGCGGTTATCTCGAAGGCCAAGTCAAGGTACTTGCTGAGTTTGTCCTTCTCGGCCTTTACGAGATTCTCGTCATGTGGGATGGTGACGTCGACGAGCACTGCCTGGCGCTGGGACCGATCCACCATCACGATATCAGGCTTATTGGCGACAATAGTCCTGTCCGTGATGATGGAGCGGTCCCAGTAGAGCAAAGCACGACCATTCTCGAGAACTGGAGCTGGTGCGTACTTATAGTACGGCACCTCCGACTCGACAAGGCCGTATTGAAGAGCAAGTTGCTGGTGGATGATCCTGGCCACTTGGTTATGCCTGTGCAAATACTCGCCGTTAGCAAGATGCGAACAACCGGAAATGATATGTCGGAGAGATTCCCCGGGACGGTGGCATGCCCGACAGATGTCGACCGTACCGTCCTTCATGATATATTTCCGGTAATTGTTCGTCTTGATAACTTCATCCGCAATTGCACAGGCAAACCCCTCGGTTTCCCCAAAGAGGTCCCCGAAGCGCAACCAGTTCGCCGACGCGAGCAAGTCCACATCGGGGCCCGTTAAAGCCCGATAGAACCGCCCGTGCAGCTCCTTGCTCTTCCATACTTCCTTGCGGTCGTCGGTGCTTATCACCGATGGTCTGCGCCAGTTCTCGTTTGCCAAGGAGAGCGGCGTGAGCCCCTTGTCAACTGTCACTACATCGCGATGCATCCCACACTCATTGTTAAGGAAATAATCCCTAAGACTGCACACTTCACGATTATGGAGGTTCTTGGCGTTTAAAAAGCCACGACCCGCCCACTTCCGTGGAATGTACAGTCTCATAACAGATGAGCGTGGGTGTAACATGCGATGCGCATGTTACATATTATTATTATTATTATTAAAATTTATTTTGAGATTCTCTTGATCACATTTATACAGGAGTGCTGAGTGGGAGTGATGGTGTTTGAAAAGCAAGACAATCTTCTCATACCAGTTACTATTCTACTACCTCAGAAATAGCGGGAGCAAGTCTTGTAATTTTGTTAGATTTAAGTATGTTATAGAAAAATTTTATTCAAACAAATTACTTTATGGGCTTGTGGAGAACAAAGTGGAGAACAAAGCTGAAAGAAGCACATTGTACTAGATTTCAGGGTTGGCCCTATGTAAGAGTTAAAATAATTAAATACTCAGTAGACATTTTATACAGCACCATCTAGCCCCAAACTAAGCAAAGCTTGTACTATTAACCAGATAGCTGATAGAAGCTTATATACTTTTTTCTTATGTAAATATTTTGTAAATTCGTCACAAAAATGTTTGTCCTGTGTGAGCATCGAACCCTCTCCCTACAGCTCTGAAGGCAGACATACTACCAACTGAGCTATAATGCAGTTATTCAAAATGATGAATATTATGACTTCACTTTCAAAGTTGGGGCAATTCGTCCTGCACTAATGTCTTGCTCGTATTTGACATAACTTTTAATCACATGCATTGTGGTGAAATTAAATGTGATAATTATTTGGCTCACATGCTGAATGACTGCGTCTGCCTTGAGGCCAGGTCCCAGAAGGATCAGCTACATGCCATTTAATTTCATCTACGTTTAAATAAAACACTTGTGAACAGTACACTTCATCTTGAGAGTTATGTGGAGCATTCAGGTCTCCTCGCCCACCAAATATGTACATTCTATTTTCAATAGCAACTGCGGTGTGGAAATCTCTGTGTGACGGTGGAGTGCCTTCGGCAGATAAAAATGTCCATTCTAAGGTGTCTAAATTCAAGCAGTGTGTCTCTTGTGAATACTGCTCAGTATTATACTCGAAGCCCCCAAAAATGTACATTTTGTTTCTTATGAGGCAAGCCGTGTGTCCGTCTTTGGCAAAAGGCCTCATGCCAGTTACAGGTGGAGTCGACCAAGTTAGGTCCTTAGTGTCAAAACAGTAAAGTATGTCACAGGCTACTGCATTATTACGCCCACCCCACATGTAGACCTGAAACAAATTATAAATAGAATGTTACAACTAACCAGGAAGGATAAAATAAATTTGAATCTAATTTACAAGCATTATTTGCTATATGCCAAGGACAGGTGAAACAAGCATAATTAATTGATTTTTCATTAAGTACATAATAGACTTTAAAAGCTGCTTGTAACTATATGTAATAAAATTAAATAACCAATAACTATAATGATGATAATAATTGGCTTGCAATAGGCTAGATGACTGTTTTTTTTTATTGTCCTATTAAAATGTGGCCCATAAATATAGCTGATTAATGAAAAGAAAATGAAAGCTGATTAAAAATAAGCAACTTATAAGCATTTTAATATCATGCTAGACAGAGAGGCGAAACAGCAAATCATGATGTCACTTCTCTTTACGCCACATAAATTCTATTCTGACAAGTAAGGCGTGACGTAATTTTTTGTTTTGTGGGAAAGGGACAGAGTTGGCTCTACCAAAAACTTTAAACGCTTATATATCAGAACATTAATAACCGATTTAAATTATTTTTTCAATAAACTATATTACTTAAATTCTTCATCAAAGCTATTGGTTTCAACGATTTAAACATCTCTCATCTACCCTATTGACCACATCCTAGATGATGTTAGGCAACAATGTGGTCTAAGATGGAGCAGAAAGAACCTCTTTTATCTGAATTTGATGTAGGTATACGTATAGGAAAGTGTCACCATTAGGTCTAAAGCTTATGGGAAGTGTCCTTAGTTTTTAATCGTAGGATAAGGCGGAGGTGGGCGAGCCGGGCAAATGCCCAGAGTTCAGAGCAGCAAAAACAATAATTTTTGCCAGGGTTGGCGAGGGGTGCAAATGGTGGAAAAAAATTTTGAAGAAATTTGGAAGCGTCGCGATTTTTTTCCCTATGTGGATGGAGTCACTGGGTGACCTCTAGCGACTTAAGTATAAGGTGTAAAGGGTGGCGAATATTATTTATGACCCGAGCAGCTAAAAAGCTAGATCGGGCCCTGCATAGGATAGTGTTAGGTGGGGTAGCAAAATAATCGTAAGCTTGTGCAGCCTAACTGGATCAAAAAACAATATAAAACAGATATAAAAAAAAGATATGAAGGCTGACACAGTTAAAGGACTAGGTGTTGTATAAGCGTTATCCAATTCAGAAATGTTTTACCTTATGGCCATATGCTACGGCCGTATGTCCGTATCTTTGAAAAGGAATACCAGTTCCATCATCTTTGTAGGACACCAAGGCCCATCTCAAAGTGCGTGTGTCCAGAACGTGCACTGGGATCGAATCCCAATCCTTATAGTCTTCGGTGGAACAGTAACCACCAAACGAGTAAATTTTATGACCGATGCATACGGCAGCATGATTTACTCTCATCGGCCCTCCTTCTATGTGCACCGTCCATCTCATTTTGGCACGGCAAAACTGTGAACCTCAGAACTTTAAATTTACTGACGTCGCCTCCTTTAAATGTTGTAATATTTTTTTTGCGAATATAATCTCCACAAGACAATTATTGTTTTTCTTCCAAGAAAAATCTAAATTGTGAATCAGTATATTACTCTTCTTTCAGTTGTGAATTTTGTGTTGAATTGAAATTGAGACGGACGACAGGGTCTCCAGATATAGTATGTGAAATTTCCCCAGATCACATTAAATTTTCCCCAAAAAGATACTATTTCCAAGAATTTTCCCCAAATATTTTTGGTTTGTATTTACCTAACTATAAGTAGTTATTTTTTTTCTTTTTATCTCGGAATAACATAATATACAATGTGTTACAAAAAGGTTAATTAATACTAAATGGTATGAACGTAGTCATCATTATGAACAACTTTTAATACGTGGCCAGCCTTGAAATCGTGAAAAAACAAACAGCTGTTAGATTCAAAAAGTTCATTGACCTTGGGCAAATGTATGGAACAGCTGATGTTTGTTTTACCCCAAAATTTCCCCAAAAAAAATACGTTCCCCAAAACTCTCCCCGTAAGTCCCCATTAGTTCCCCAATATTTTTATTATTCCCCAAAATGGGAAAAAAAAACCCAGTCTGGAGACCCGACGGACGTTTGTTTTTGTTTTTAATAGTTCCTGGCCATGGATACTAGTCCTTCAGCCGAATACATTTTTCTTCATCCATCCTTCTTTCTCCAGTTAAATGAGTCGTGGTCGCAGTCCAAGTCACACACAGTAAGTCACAGTCAATTCCAATCATACCCTAGTAAAGTCATGGCAACTTTACTACAAGCTTCATTCGGAGTTTTGGAAACAACACGAAAAGACACGTTTCACTACATTATATCACTTGCCCACACTCTTGCTCGTAAATCAGCACTTAATGAATAAAACGCCACCATTTTTATGCATTAACACTCGAAAAAACACAAGTTTTGGAAAATAATACAATGCAGCGACATGATTTTCTCGCGTTCCCGCCAAGAACTCCCCCCCCTGACGGACGAGCGAGGCAATATTGCCAGCAGCGTAGGGCCTGAAGTCGCCATTTTATACAGCTAAAGTAGACGAATTTCAGCATTTACCAAATGACGTAGCCTAAAGTAGCCTGCCTAAACGCTAAAACATTATTTAAAAAAAAAAGTTTTTCATATCAGCTTATTTATTTGTAACCTTACATAAAAATACGAATAAATGGCTTGTCCCTCCATTAGCCTAAAAGGCGACCAGTCGCCTTTCATATTTTTTCATCGTAGATTCTCGTCATGAGTAGCCTAAATGGCGATAAATCGCCTACGTTGACCATACTGGAGCGAGGAGCGAGAGTTATTGTTTCAATGACATTACAGTCAAACAAATGTCAAATACCTATGTCAATATGAGTTTTGGCGGGAACACGGAAAAATCATATCGTTGCATTCTATTATTTTCTTAAACTTGTGTTTTTTCGCGAATTAATGATTAAAAATAGTGGTGTTTTATTCATTGAGTGTTGAATTACATGCACGAGTGTGGGCAAGTGATATAATGTGCTGAAACATGTCTTTTCGTGTTGTTTTCAAAACTCCATAGAAGCTCATAGTAAAGTCGCCACAACTATACTAGGGTATGACTTGGACTCGACTATGACTAATTTCGTGTGATTTACTGTGATTTCATGACTTATTTGACTTGATGATAACAAATAAATGTGAAAATTCATAAACTTGACACTGGCAGAATGCACAACGTGCAATGCCAAAAACTAAGGAAAAAAAAGTCAATATTTATCTGATATTTATGTATGACATATCTGACAATGACAACCCATATACCCAGGAAATCAACATTATCTTATCTGTGAGATATTTTTTTCTTAAAATCTAGCTAGGGCATCCAGCAAAGAAATCTAGTAAATTTCTCTGGCATCCAGGCAATGATTGGACCATCCAGGGCATCCACATCGGCATTTACCTACGCCAGTGTCAATTTAACGTGGAGAAAGTTATTATTTTTAACCGACTTCAAAAAAGGAGGTATCTACGTACGTTCTATGTTCGACGGTAGGTAGGTAAGTATGTTTTAAAAAAAAGTATTTTCACCGATTTCTGAACCGAATTTGAAAATTCTTTTTTATTTGGAAGGGTATGTATACTCTCGAGGTGGTCCAATTTAAATTTAAAGTCGGGTTAATTCTATTTTTTTTTCTATTTTTAATTTTTAGAAACAATAACAAAATAACAGGTCATTAAGAAAGTTTAATACATTTAAAAAGTTATAATTCCACTGGTGTCAGTGCCAAGCTTTGAACTCATCACAAATTCACTACCACAGAAAAGCGAAGGCCCTACTCTTAGACCACAACCATTATCCGCCAGACGAAAACATCCCCTTTAATCGGGTTGCCATTATCCCAGACGCTTGGCAGGCGGCTTCGGGATCGCAGAATGCTCACCACCCTTAACCGATAGGACGCTGCTGCCTGCTGCCCGTCTTCGGGTGGTTCTGGTTCTGGGTGTAGTTTTAGGACATACCCAGGTCCAAACAGAGAAGAAAATGTTATGCCGTGGTTTGGTTGATCGCACTGACTGGAAAAAAAAGTTCACATAGCCCGATTGATAGAACATAAAATAGGTCATAATATAAGTTTCCAATGCCAATGTTAGATATCGTGTTCAGAAGAGAAACCTCTTCGGAAATCTTAGAATTATTAAACGGAAAAATCCACGCTACGAGAACACCGCCTCCTAATTAAAGTAGGTACCAAGAGCATAACCTAGACACTTAAACTTACATAATGGATCTATTATATTTAAGTTTAGTTTATTTTAAGAAGTTAACTCTACACTAGGTAGTTACAGTAATGTTATAATAGTTTTAAGCAGCATTTTTTGAGAAGCATTATTTTTACATAAAAAGAAATTCAAAATTCTGAAAATATTATTGAAATAAGTACCTAAGTATTCGAGACAGTAATAATAAGCTTTTAAAAAAAATACAACTGACTTCAACTTCAAATACCTACCTGGATGACATCTTCATATTTTATAGTACTTAAATTTGATTTAAAACCCAAACTACTGAAACAATTTCGATAAAATTCAGAAACCACCTCTGAAGTATTACCTACCAAACAAAAAAAGAATCTGATGATCAGTTCATAATTGGCGGAGTAATCGCGAAACATACATACATTAAAAAAACATACAGTCGAATGTAGAACCTCCTTTTTTGAAGTCGGTTGAAAATAGGCACTAAACGCCTGACAAAACTCGGATATTGGTACAAAGTCGGAACAATATTTTCCGCATAAGTATACTTTTTTCATCAGGAGAAGAGCAATAGGCGTGATCTTTCAACGCCAGGCGGTGTTAGGGCGCGAATCATTTGTTATTATTTCTCTCACGCGTAGACTTCCCAAACAAATTGTATTGTAACTGACAATATGAGCGATTATTGTTCGATTCCAAATAAATTTTAATGTCCCGCACGGGTCGGATCGAGGAAATGGGCTTTTCAATCGAAGATACCTTTATTTAATTTATGTAGGTAATCCATAGTTGCTTATTTATTACAGGCTGAATGGTTCATGAATTAATCTACTAAAGATAAACGTACGTACCTATCTATATTTTCTACCTAGGTACTATCTTGGTACCTATCGAGACTAGATAGATAAGTATTTTGAGAGTTTTGGCGGGAACACGGAAAAATCATGTCGTTGCATTCTGTTATTTTCTTAAACTTGTGTTTTATCGCAAATTAATGCTTAAAAATGGTGATGTTTTATTCATTGAGTGTTGAATTACATGTACGAGTGTGGGCAAGTGATATAATGTGGTGAAACATGTATTTTCGTGTTGTTTTCAAAATTCCATAGAAGCTCATAGTAAAGTAAAGTCGCCACAACTTTACTAGGGCATGACTTGGACTCGACTATGACTTCGTGTGACTAACTGTGATTTCATGACATATTTGACTTGAATTTAATAAAAAAAACTTGCAAATTCATAATCTTGACACTGGCAGAATGCACTACGTGCGATGCAAATAACTAAGAAAAAAATATATACGGTGTTTGGTCATGTGATTGTCAGTGAATTTTAATTTATGGAGCCCTGGCTTTTTATTGTCTCGCAGAAGGTGCGAGAAGTAGAGTATGCTCATCTGGAACAAAGCCTGTCTGCGTCTTGGGCAGCTTGAACCCCTCGCTTCACTCAGGACTCTATATAAACGTTCGTTACGCTCAGGGTTCAATATGCCGCCCGCGACGTAAGACACTGCTTATATTCCCTTATAATCTACTATATTGTGTATGGGTACCTACCAAGCTATATATCATATACCTACATAACTGCTTGGAAAATATTACGTAGTCACGACAGTTATTCTTTATTTTTAATATTTATAATTTTCAATCTGCTTCCTTAAAAATTGGTACATATTTTTATCCTTCCAACATATCGATGCTTCCAACATTATTCGTCCATATAATCCTTTGATTATATACTCAGCTAGATCCTCCAAGATAGAATCCGCCAATGCCACGCTGTCATTATAATGTCTAAACAACAGGCCATTGGTCAAAACCCGTGACGACATGGTTTGCATTATTTTAGTGTAGTCGGAAATAATTTTCCACAGTTTCGACGAGTGACGCAAATAAACGTGTTTTTCGTATATTATCAATTTTTTTTTATACGTCCAAGAGACGAGACTAGCGGGACGTTCGCCTGGTGATCAGCATCAGGCCTGCCCATAACAGTAGGTAGCAGTGCCAGAATAGTGAACTTGCGAACACAATCCAATCTATCCAGGCGTGAGACAGGGAACGTTATTTCTCCGAAACTGTTCACGAACGCATTGGAGGACGTTTTAAAGCTCTTGGACTGGAACGGATTCGGCATCAACATTAATGGCGAATACATCACTCACCTTCGCTTTGCCGATGATATAGTCATCATGGCAGAGTCGCTGAGGGACCTCAATACTATGCTCAGCGACCTCAGTAATGTTTCCCAACAGGTTAAAATGAACATGGACAAGACAAAGATCATGGCCAATGTCCATGTTGTGCCCGTACCGGTTGTCGTTGGGAACGATACTCTCGAAGTTGTTGACCACTACAACTACCTTGGACAGATTGTTCAGTTAGGTAGGTCGAACTTCGACAAAGAGGTCGCCCGAAGAATCCAACTCGGAGGGGCAGCGTTCGGGAAATTGCGTAATTTCTTCTCGTCCAAAATCCCTCAGTGTCTGAAGACAAGGGTCTACGACCAGTGTGTATTGCCAGTGATGACATATGGAACTAAAACGTGGTCATTAACTGCTGGCCTTTTGGAGAAACTCAGAGTCACGCAACGGGCAATGGAGAGAGCTATACTCGGAGTTACTTTGCGCGATAGAATCCGGAACGAGAATATTCGCCAAAGAACCAAAGTCACCGACATAGCTCGCAAGGTTTGCAAGTTGAAATGGCAATGGGCAGGCCACATCGCTCGAAGAACTGACAACCAATGGGGAAGAAAGGTTCTTGAGTGGCGACCGCGAACCGGAAGACGCAGCGTAGGAAGGCCTCCTACTAGGTGGACCGACGACATTGTTAAAGTCGCGGGCAACCGGTGGATGCAAATGGCAGGTTGTCGTACAGTGTGGCGGTCTAAGGGGGAGGCCTTCGTTCAGCAGTGGACGTCTCCGGGCTGATGATGATGAACACAGTCCTGCGCTGCAACGCACTTCACTCGTCACCCTGAGATATTAGATGTTAAATCTCTTCATACTCAGTAATTTCTCTGTTTCATTTTATTATTGTTTATTTTGTATAATAGTATCGAAAATACCCATATAATATATTATGGTACTAGGCACATAGTTTTTCGATAGTTTATGTGCTAAAACCTATTCTTTTCAGTTGTAGGTATATAGGTACATACCGTACATAGTACCTACCTACATAGTACCTACGTCATCCATCTGAGCCAGGATTCATTGCCCGTGATCTTACTGCGTAACTCTACTGGTAGTACCATGTAGGATAACCAAAGGCAATCATTTCTTGTCCATGGTCCTACTTTTGCGAAATATTTGGATATGGGATCGAGATAAAAAATAATAATTTTGGAAACGTTTTGAATTAAATAAATTATTGATAACTTATATTTATTTAGAATGGAGTGTGTGCATCACTGTCTGTGAAAGAAGTTGACCCAAAATTAAATTTTCATTTTAAAATATTTGTATAAGTTACCTAACAATAAAAAAAAAATTTTTTTTAATCGAGACAAAAAATAAATAGATACACACACAAAAGTTCATACAAAAGAAAGAAATTCACTTCATTCACAGACAGTGATTAAGTATAAGATGGTTGGATTAAGTAGAAGAGAGAGCTAAATCCTCCAAGTTCACAGAAAGAAGTTTTCTACAGGTACGTTTTATTATTTTATTTTGTTTTAAATCTTGAACCATATCCTTAACTTGCAAAATTGGAGTATAATGCTCAACATTCGTTAATATAAGAAAATGAATTGAAAATGGTACCTAGCATGTTTCATTCTATATTTATTTGTGAGGGATACATAATTTCTTCCCTATCCTTATAGCGAGTGACACGGTGACGTATAGAAAGCGCATTGCCTGTGACGTCCGATCTATAAATCATATTTTGGGATCGGCAATCGGGCATCGCGTCTACTCGACGACTTTGCTCCTTTTTTGTCTGACTCCAGCCTGCGATGGAAGGGTGGCGACATGTGTTGTGTTGACTAACCAATTGCATCTTGATGAATGGTAGCATGTCACTTTCTGTTACGAATTTAAGTTTAAGGTAGGTAAAGTGTATATATAACGTTTCTAGTTAGTTGTTTTTTCTGTATTATTTGTCGAATGCACCCGGAAAGGCAAATGTCATGACGCCTGAAAACGGGCATAGATCCCCAGGAAGGCCCCGAAAGCGATGGCAAAACGACCCGGAACCCGCGCGAGCCTTTTGCTCAGCAGCGGTATCTTATAATAATAAAAATAAACGTAGGCAAACATGTAAGTATAAACAAACAAAAAAAATGCTACTTATTGTATGTTTAAGCCTGGGTGTGCCCTAAAACTGCAACCAGAACCACTGGAGTACAGGCAGCAGCGTCCTCTGGTTGATGGTGGTGAGCATTCTGCGATCTCCTGGCCGCCTGTCAAGCGTGATTATAGGAACCCGGAACCCCCCTTCCTGCAGTCGTGACGTCTTCTGATGATTAGTTTAAAATTACTACTTTTTACCTAAAGTCGTCGTCGTCAACCATAAAACGTCCACTGCTGGACGAAGGCCTCCCCCTTAATAGAGGAGTGTTGCCATAATCCCCACGCTTGGCAGGCGGCTTGGGGATCGCAGAAATCTAAACCACCTAAAGTACCTAAAGTACTTATATGTAAATAAACTATTCGCTATCTTCTTTAAATAAATGAAAAATAAATAATTCCAATGATGGATTACCAAACACTAGTAGGTACTTTAAATACGTGTCATGCACCAGCCGTTAGGAGGTCCATTGCTAACATTTATCATCACAATCCTATAAAAAGTAAACCGTGGCTAATCCCCCTCTACCACCCCTGCTTATCTGCATACGGTAAGGAAAATAATTTCACGCCCTAACCGCATTGAGAAGGTCTTTGTTGTCGATAATGGCAAATTTGAAGGGATTCGGAAAATTGCTTGTAGAAAGTTGTATAACTGGGAATAAAAATATAGGTACCTCTACCTTAAACCCTTCACCCGTTCACATGAAATGTAGGTACTGCAGGGTACTTATTAAAAGTACTCAGAAGGCAGTGGAAAACACTTTCTTAGGAAACCTCGCAAGCTCATTTTTGTTTTATTTATACGTGAATACTCACGTTTAATTAAATCGGATACTCCGACTATAGTTTCGATCACATCCGGTGACCTTTTTCAAAGAGTGAAAACAGAGCCCGACGCGCGTGCAGCTGCGTCCTGCTTAGCACTCAGTGCAGATTTAATTAAACGTGAGTATTCCCGTATAAATAAAACAAAAATGTATCAAAACCACGTCAGTTCTCGCAAGCTCGCTAGCAGAACCTATATAGTATGCGTCAATTTTTTTTACCAATGATCTTAGAGAATTGAATAGATATTTAAAAGATTTGTTAATTATAGGCCAACAGTACAAGCTATATCTTTTCTATCATCGTTTTAAGGTTGATAGGAAATTAGGTAGATACCTAATCCAAATAGGTACTCGAAAGAAGCAGCTTGATTCCACTTTCATTTTGCATACAGTGGAATACGCTTCCCGACTGGTCTTTCCTGATAGATAACTAAATATCTATCCAATCTGGCTGTATTCAAGATTTACAAACTTGTGATTTGATCGTACACCGAGTGATTTTCATCAGGCGAGTTAATTTTTAAATAAATAAAATCTATGACTTCTTGTATAATAGACGTCAGTAAGTATTCTCTACCTAGAGTCATAATTAAAGTTAGTCCCTAAAGTAAGTAAACATACTCACATAATAGAAACGCA
This sequence comes from Erannis defoliaria, assembly GCA_905404285.2. Lineage (NCBI taxonomy): Eukaryota > Metazoa > Arthropoda > Insecta > Lepidoptera > Geometridae > Erannis > Erannis defoliaria. Next base: position 8,510,737 of record FR990073.1, on the reverse strand, counting down.
CGACATAGGTATAAGTATATAAATAAGCCTAAGTACGCGCGAACTATACTGCCATCATAACATCACATCAGAGGGACATAAAGAAGGCAATGTGTCTAGTCGTCGCCTTGATCGACGTTATTGATACACGGAAAAGATTTCTCTTTGATAGTTGCGGTTCGTGCGTTTTGACGCCTCAAAGAAAAGCTAGGGATGCGGTGAGATTAAAAACGTGAAAAAGTAGGTATCGATAGGAAACAAATACGGTCTTGTTCATAGTATCAAAATGTATACACATAAACATTAGTACTATCTACTATATATATGAGATATCTACCACGAGTTATTTACTCGTATCTACCAACGTCGCGAGTTTGTGCATTTATTCGAGATACAATGTTTTTACTTAGGTAGGTTTACCTAAATAATCAGCCTTTGCTCTCCACTGCTGGACTTCGGCCTACCCTCGCAGGGCGAATGAGTCTTATTAACCACTCTGGCACAGTTGGGGGTGGTGGATTCACATACGCCATTGAATTTCTTCTCCGGACATAAACAAGTTTCCTCACGATGTTTTCCTTTACAGAAAAGCCAGTGGTATGAGTATCCGGACATAAACTCCAAGGAGCTCATTGGTACGGGCCTGGATTTGAACCCGCGACTAAACGTTTACAAGTCAAGTGGTCTCCCGATTAGGCTACCCGGTTTTTACCTATATACCAACTTACATTATATTTTGTAGGTAATTGTCACTGTCGTAGTTACTATGTTGTTTAGGTACTGTACCTAGACAACCAAACATAGTGTATAAGTTGTGTTGTGCTTATAATTATCACGTACGTAGATAGTAGTAGTTAAAAGTTACAATTGATTAAAATAGTGCTTTATGTTTTAAGTTCAAGTAACAAGAGAAAGAATCAAATCGTGGAGCAGTTAGGTACTTGTAGGTATTATACCAGCAAGACTTGGACTACAAGTTTAATTATAAGGAGCCTGAACTCAAGTTTATCGATATCGACAATATTATATTCCAGTCCAACTCTACAAATCTTAGGGCCACATTTCCCGCACAGCGGCACATTTATTGATGGACTTTGGAAGTTTTCAATATTATGGCTACTTTACATACGTATCATGCAGTATTTTTATTACGATTTCGCATTTGCCACCTGATGGGCGAAACAATTTTATCCACTGCATGTGTGAGAATTTGGTGTTGTGGACTGCTGAGTGTTTTCGATATGGGAAATGATATTTTTCAACGTTTTGTTACTAGTTCTACTTAGTCACATCCAAGTCATTCGATTTTTTTCTGTATGAGTTACCTACCTTGTAAGTTCTCTCTTGGTATCTCGGTACCATCAAGCATTGATACTGTCGTTGTGGAAACAAATTGCATAAGCATAAAAGCATAAAGCATAAAGCAAATTGTCAACGTCATCAAAATCATCTTATTGTATTTCTCTGCAGCAAGGGTATGGGCCATATTATCACCTAAGTATACCATCATCTCTACCAGTAAAAGTTAAGTAAAAAGTCATATTTCTTTCCATTGCATTCCTGTGTTGATCAGGTCCAGCTACAGTTTGGATGTGGTTTACCCAGCTCACTGCTACATGATCAACATGAACAATCCGATTACCTAGTCAAAGAAATGTTTAGTCGGTACGTATTCGAATAAAATAGTTTTATAAAGTTCAAAGTAGAAGTGAAAAATTCCACATTATTCAATTTTATCAGAGCACCATATTGCGGTTTGAAAGGCTCGCTATATTTTTTCCATCTAACCACGCCATCGCCGAACCGTATGTCATTTTTATGTGGCCACTTTTCGACATTATATTCCTTTCTATTGTCGCAAAGGTGCTCATAGGGATAAGGGCTTTAATATACGATTATCGGTGCCACTCACTATTGTGCTTGACCTATTCGCTGAGTTATTGCCCTTATCTCCGATGATGGCTCAATGTTTAAATTCTTTCGAAGCCTTTTTTTTGGGGAAAACCTGGCAGACAATCTAGGCATAACTACAATGACAATGTGATTAAAGTTAGAGAACACCAACATAATCTAGCCCCAAACTAAGCAAAGAAAGAAATAAAAAGAAAGAGATAAAGCCATCGTATTAATTGAAAGAACGTTGGGAAGCGTAGGTACTGTAAGGCCGGATAAAAACGAAATAAATGAAGACGACACGATAATTAATTGTATTGGATAAATAATTGGATGGTTATCAAATTATTTAATACTTCTAATGAGATGAGCATATTTTATACCAGTATCGAGGCCACTAGGAGTAAACATTTTCAGATGCTTCTTTGCAGTTTTCCTTTCAATATTTTTTTTGGCAAGTTTTCATTGAAATCTACGATGAGTTAAAACTGGCCATCACATTAGGAAAAATAAGTTTCTTTAGTTTTTCATACTACACTGGACATGAAATACAAATTATTCCGAAGTCGACCATCAAGGACCTCTTCAACATTGTAGCAAAAACAGAAAATCAGCCATTATACGAGTAAAGTTGAGACGCGAGTAGCAAATCCTTAAAATATCTTATCCGGAGAACACATAAAAAGCAGACATCGTTTTTCTTTTAAAAAACTCTCTCATTTGCCTATCAATAGTGGTTGAGGCAGATCTGACCGTAATAAATGTCATACTTTATGGCACTTAGGAAAAAATGCAAGGGAGCCATTTTACATTTTAGCTTGTGACCGGGGATCGCTATGTGGAATTACGCATTTCGAGTAGCCATTTCCTCGGGGACTTTTAAATTATTCTCTGTTCAATACAGCAAGGAATAATCTGGTAAACTGTATGCCGAGTTTGTTGGATAATAGGTATGCAAATTCTTAGCCATTTGCTGTTTGATCACACCTGGCCAAAGTTGGTGAACAGTATAGGAAGCGTAGATAGGAAAATACTCCGGAAGATTCTACTAGAAATTGGAATTTGGTAGCCAAGGGATCACTAAAAGTGTCAACACTGTGTTATCAATTAACGAGTGATTATCCAATAATTAATTGACGATGATAAATATTATGTGTATGTTCTGTGCATATCGGTGGCTCTATTAACATCATAATCACGGTAAATATTCCATAAATAATCATAGAACTGTAAAAGTAAGTATATCCAAGTTTAACTTATATCACTTGGATTATTCCAAGTCATGATCATTCTAATGCAGTGTAGTTGTGTATTGAAGTCATAGCTTGCGGCATGATGTCGAACGGCATCAACTCTTACACACGTAGGGCACTTTTTTTATTTTATTTTACTTATGAAATCATAAAAATGTATTAAATCAATATTTTATCTATTGTCTAAAAACCTACGCAGGTTTTTCAAGACAACAAGTTCTCGACAATCGTTTAAAATTGTTATGTATGATACTAGTGCGGTAAGTTGGTTATTACAAACGAGTAGACGAATGTTTATAAATACATATTTCGCACGAGTGTCATACAAAATCTTACAAACATTTGCGACAAAACAGTAATAATTAAACAAACTTTATTATTTTAGTTAATAAATATCAGTCAGAAAGTCGCAACTAAATACTTGGCACAGGCAAATGCACAAATTGCAATGCCATAAGGAGGAAAGAGGAGTTACTTAATACCTAGAATTGTCCATCATTTATGTTTGTTTAAATACGAGTATATTGCAGGATGTCATTTTCCCAGCAAAGCCTAGCGTAGAAAGCTCCATGTTCCATTATCTTTAATCAGATTATATTTATTTCGGCTTAGCCCCGAAACTGGCGCTTTCGTATCAGATTAGCCGCTACCATTGTTGAACTAATGAGATTACTCATGTATGATGCTGCACTGAATTTCACTAAAATACGAGCATCTAAACAGCGTTGGATTAGCACGAGACTCTCGGTTCCGCTAAACAGAGGCGAGGCTCGAGATAACATACCTATCTACGATTGTGGTTGTCTTCAAGTAGTGAGTGTTTTTTTTTCTAGGCAAGCGTGCTCACCTCAGGCGAGATGGAAGTCCAACGTCAGTGTTTTGAAGGACGAATTTAGTTGTTGTATAACTAGACTAGTTGGCAATACAGGGTTGGTTCTAATCAGTTAGCATCCTTTTAAAGGAATATTGTGTACATCAAACAACAACTTACTTTGGGGACAACATTGAAATCGCGATATTATTATCAGCTGTTCAATACAAAAAGTTAATTGACCTTGGGCAAAATGTATGGAACAGCTGTTTTTTTTTGCGATTTCAAAGTTGGCCCCATAGTATAAGTAAGTTGTTTGCTTTGATGTACAGAATAGGCCCTTAAAAGATGGTAGCTGATTAGAACTAACCCTGTATAGTGTATAGGTGTAACTAGTTTCTGGAGATAAATACTTCTACTGGCCATCATCATTGACGGAGGTCAACAAGGCATGACATTTTGACCTAGTTCATTCAAGGGCAATATGGGGAATTTCTACCACTACGCCAGCTGCTAAAGGGAAAAGTCCTAAGCCTTTAATTTTTAGATAACATTTAGGAATTCTTTTAAATCCGCTCATAGAGAATACCAGAAAGACTGGCAATTTTATTTGAAAAATAAAAGCTGTTTTTATTGGCACTCGTAAACATATTTTTGGGAACCCTGCATGTGATCAATCAAAGATTTAAGGCTCCCCTATCGATACAGTGGCAGTATTGCAATTTGAATGGAACTCGCTGAGACGTGTTTATCAGTGTATCAGCGGTATTATACGAGGTTTCAGATTTAATTTATTGAATAGGTTGGCATTATGACGTTAATATAAGCATAGGAGAGCAGATTTTGTATTGAAATTTAAATAATTACCTATCTGATTAATCATTACGTCTAGACAATTGTTGTGATTGGCATTTGCGTAAGATTTAGGCTGTAGGTTTAGATTTTAGACTTTTAGTTGAAAGATACGGTTTTTGAAATGTTTTTATTACCATTACTAGACTGGTTGGACATCAGCGGCCTTACCATAAAACGCCGTTCAAATTTTAGTCATTGCTTAAACTACTGTCTTGTTCTCGCACGTGACATTTCACGTCAGCGAGATGTTGTCAGACAGTGACTAAGGTTTGAACGGGGTTTTATAGTAAGGCCGCAGATGTATAATGTTCCTTACCCAAACGATGCCCAAGCTTGTTGCTAAACCTTCGTTGGCGTCGTCTGTCTTTCATCCCCTAATCAACATTCGCAACTAAAAGTTCATAACTAGCTACGAAAAAAGAAATTTTCTTCCTATCAATTTGGTAAGCACTAAGCAGTAATTGTATTCTATTTTATTATGCATAGTTACATATCGTGCGTTAAGTATATCATAGGTTTGAAGTCAACCTTCATAGTTCACATAATATTTATTTCACTGTACTTATACCTACAGTCTACATCCAATGACTATTTTTCTCTAGCATAGAGAAAGGATTACACTGAAGACGTTTTTTGGTAAGGGTTATACTGACGGATTGATGGATAGTCGGCTGTAATAAAATGCTTTACGCAAATATGCTTTCGTAAAATGGATCATAGAGGGTGGCTGTTTGTGACGTGTCGATCTGTGTCTTTTCTGAATACTAAGAATACCAAGAGAATACAATTACTAAGAATATCATGACATGATTTTAAAACCAAGAATACTAAATACGGATGGTTAATTGCGTACTGACTTACGTGACATAATATAAACCTTAAGATTATTCTTTATTTTTCTTAATTTTAGGCATCGCAATTTGTGCATTCTGCCAGTGTCAAATATAATTATGCATAATTATATATTCAAGGTTTTTATTGTGTTGGGTCAAATAAGTCATAAAATCACAGGCAGTCACATAATGATTTAGTCACGGTCAAGTCCAAGCTATGCCATAGTAACGTTGTGGCGACTTTACTAGACGCTTTTATGGAGTTTTGAAAACAACACGAAAAAACATGTTAGCTACACTAAATTATTTCACTTGCCCACACCAAATAAAAAAACAGTTTTGGTATAAAATAGAATGCGACAACATGTTTTTTTTCGAATTATGCCATATTCGTCCCGAGTTTCGGGCCCACGACAAATAGCATTTGTTCGTCCCGCATGATAGTGTTTGTTTTTTATTCGTCCCGCACAGCGACAGTGATAATGGAATGAACGGGCCCAGCGGTTGCAAATCGTTCAAAATTAACAAGTCAACACAATCAAGCATACCTAGCTAAAAGTATGCATATTACATTTGCCAGAAAGTAGAGATAGCGAATCTAATTACTGCATGACAAAAATAGAACACAAATGTACATGTATTAGAAGTTTGTACTCGTATTATCGTATCGTACGGCTCGCATGTCGCCAAAGACAGAGTATGACTGGCGCGAGTGGAGAGCTGGCGCTCAACATATAGTCTTCAAAATTCGTGCGCTTATTTTCCGTCCATTCATTTTATCATTCTCGCTGGGCCCGCATTCCAAGATTATTGTAAGTACAGTTAGCGACAAAAGTATACATTTTCCAGCCAAAATACTCTGCTGGTTTTTTTAAATAAAATTTATGAGGAAAATCATTTAGGTATCTACTTACTTACGTAATTACTTATAAAACTTTAGTAAGACCATAATATAGGTCTTTACCTATGAAATTGCCGTTTTGTGTAGAGTAAGTGAAAGTACTTATTTTTTTAAACTTTTTTTTTCTGTTATTCAAAGTAATCACCCATGCAATCGACGCATCTTTGCCAACGAATTGGCAGTTTATTGATGCCCTTCTTGTAAAAATCAGCTGGACCATAGATTAAGTATATTCTATGGCTGGACGGGAGGCAACAAACTCTTCAAAGGCATTTTGTACTGCCTCTCGGGAATTAAATTTTTTACCCACTAAAAAGTTGTCTAAATTTTGGAAAAAGTAATAGTCGGTAGGTGCAAGGTCTGGTGAGTATGGCGGATGAGGGAGAGCTTCCAACCCCAGCTCTCGCAGCTTGGAGACTGTCTATAGCAGCAGCGCAAGGCAGGTCTCGACGCGTACGTTGCGCTGGCGATCGTTAAGTTCGTGGGGCACCCATCTCTATCAAGTTTTTTTACCTTGCCTATTTGTCGCAAATGGATCAAAATTGTTTTGATGCTAACATCACAAGCTGCTGCTAGCTCAGCTGTAGATTGAGTTTCGTCAGCTTCCACAATCGCCTTTAATTCATCATTGTTGACCAAAGTCTCCGGACGACCACGAGCTTCAATTTTCAAGTCAACATTTCCAGAACGGAACCGAGAAAACCAATAACGGCTTGTGCGTTCGTTTGTACAGTTCTCTCCGTAAACGTTTTTGATGTTACGTGCCGTTTGTGTCGCGTTGGTGCCATGACGGAACTCATATTCCATAATTACACGAATTTTTAAAGTATCCATTATGACGAAAAATTTTCAAATGTAATGAAAATACAACGCTAATCAATAAACATAAGACTGAGTTTGTAAAAAGAATATCATGTTTTTAAGACAAAATTAATATGAATTCAGAAAACAATGCCATTCCAAACTTTTTTTCTATTTGAAATGACCAGTACTGAAGAACGGCAATTTCATAGGTAAAGACCTATTATTATGGTAAATCCTGTACATAATCATAGTAGAGTCCAATAATGTATGTAGGTACCTAATCGGGAAAACGTAAAAAACAAATTAACCTATTCGCATTTAACTATCGGTGTTACGTCGAAGTGTTCACGTAAGGGCGAGTGATTTGTACCCAAGGTCGCGTGCAGTTTCGGTACTAATTATTTATTATCTATGTTTATGGTAAAACCCCCTAGCACTACGTATTTAGATAAATTCTATTGTTATGTTATAAAAGCTATGCTCGGAGTTTCTCAGCGCAATAGATTCCGGAATGAGGATATTCGCCAAAGAATCGAAGTTACCGACATAGCTCGCAAGGTTTTCGAGTAGTTGAAGTGGCAATGGGCAGGCCACATCGCTCGAAGAACTGACAACCGATGGGGAAGAAAGGTTCTTGAGTGGCGACCGCGAACCGGAAGACGAAGCCTAGGAAGGCCTCCCACTAGGTGGACCGACGACATTGTAAAAGTCGCGGGCAACCGGTGGATGCAAATGGCAGGTTGTCGTACAGTGTGGCGATCTAAGGGGGAGGCCTTCGTTCAGCAGTGGACGTCTCCGGGCTGATGATGAGGTTATAAAAGCTGCGCGTCCAATGCGTCGGAATCGGAGCGGAAGGAGCGGACGGATTTGTTGTTTTTTATTGATTTACTTATATGGTACTGCGTGCATTGGATCGGCAAATCCGTGCCAGATACCGGTATTTCTGCCGATGACGTCATCCGTAGCGAACGCGCCATTCGGATGTCGATAAAGCAGATGCAAAATCCGAATGTAGTGGACGTACCTTATCGGAATTTTATCAATGCCGACGCTCCGTACGCTCCATACGGGCCAACTCCGACGCTGTGGGCGCGCAGCTTAGCCTAAAGTCGTACAAGGAAATGTTAGATAGAATGTGTTCATTTGTTCTAGAACCAACGATGATGATGATATTTTGTAAATAGGTAAAACGTTCCGTGAGTAGCTTTCAAGTCCCTTTATTGTGTTTTCAGATGAGTGGCCCCAATCTTCTATGCAGGTTCTTATTTTAAATCCACCATGTCATTTCTAACTTCACACATCATCTTAGAAAAATGCTTATGCAAAGATTACCGATACAATATTTGGCGGGAGTGAGTGCGGGTTCCCGATAAAAATATTCTATTTATTACGAGCCACCGTGCGGAGGCACATTCAAAACGCGTCACGCGTTGACATCCGACTTCTGCGCTTCGGGACGCGCTCTTTGCAGGGTTGTCGCATTAAAAAAAACTTGTTTTCATCCTCCTCTCGGTCAAGGTGGGGTGCATCCTGCAATTTCCAAGCCGTCTGCCAAGCGTGGGGATTATAGCCTTTGAGGGAAAGGCCTTCGTCCAGCAGTGGACGTCTTTTGTACCTGCCATGTAACTTTAATAGGCCCTAAACACGTAAATAATATAGCTAATAATAAGCTCATTAGTTTGTGTCTTTTTACTGTTTTACTATTTATTTATTTATTAGTTAAACAGTAATATCACCTGTACAACTGATCCAGAACGATGCTACACAAAAAAAAGTAATAGCGCTATAAAACTAGTAGTTAATGCTTAGGACATTTTCCTAGACTCAGGTGGCCAAGTGGTACAATTTTACCATACCTCGTTGCATGAACTAGGCCAAAAAGTCACACGCCTTTTTTATTATTATACATGTGGCAAAAATGTAAAGCATAAATCTGTGCGCGGTTATTCTTGTTATCTAATGACATAACGATTTCAACAATATAATAGGCTAGATGACTGATGTTTAAATCGTTGAAACCAATAGCTTTGATGAAGAATTTAAGTAAATATAGTATGGTAATTGAAAACATTATTTAATTCGGTTAATAATGTTCTGATAAATTAGCGTTTAAAGTTTTTGTTAGAGACAACTCTGTCCCTTTCCCACAAAACAAAATATGACGTCACGCCTTACTTGTCAGAATAGAATTTATATGGCATCCTGACAAGTGACGTCACCATTTGCTGTTTCGCCTCTTTGTCTAGCATGATATTAAAATGCTTATAAGTTGCTTATTTTTGATCAGATTTTATTTTTCTTTTCATTAATCAGCTATATTTATGGGCCACATTTGAATAGGACAATAAAAAAAAACAGTCATCTAGCCTATTATGGGAGATGCCTATATCCAGCAGGTCCAGTAGTAAACTAAGATAGGCTAATTATGATGATGAATACGACTTTATGATGACGATGATGATGAAATTCAAATTCTCAATAAAATAAATCTCAAGAATAAAAAAAAAGTATATAAGTATATTCTATCAACTATCCAGTTTACAAGCTTTGCTTAGTTTGGGGCTAAATGGTGCTGTGTGAAAAATGTTCACCAATATTAATTAATTAATTAATTAATTAATTTATTTTAATGAACATATTCTGATCTTAGGTCCAGGCCATCTGTACAAGTTTAAAGTTAGCAAATGACATATTTGTCATTTCAATGTCATGTTTTTGTCATACTTTTGTATTAATCTATATTATAATATAAATATTTTATTTTCCTTCAAGTGACAAGACGAGCAAGACGTTCGCCTGGTGGTATAGTAATAGTAGCAGTGCCAGAATGGTGAACTTGCGAACACAATCCTGCGCCGCACTGCACTGCGCTCGTCACCCTGAGATATTAGACGTAGCATTGTCCTTCAAACCGGAGCACAGTAATGCTTGCACACTACTGCTTGGCGGTTGAATAACTGGCAAAGGTGTGGTAGTTCTCCAGGCGGACTCTGCAGCAGAGTCCTAACACTACAAAATAAATAAAATATAATAAATATAATACTGTAAATAAAATAAAATAGATGACATGACTAATAGAAATGATATGACGATAAAAAAAGGTCACGTCAATTATACTAGTTGATAAATTTATTTATTTACAATTACATTATTACATTATAGGTACATGTACAAAACTTAAAATAAATATTTAAACTAACTATAAACTACTTTAGTACATTATTATACAAGTGCGTTATGTTGGTAATTACACTAGAGGCGGTATTATGCGATAATAAAGCCGAGAGTGTATTGAAACATAGCACAAGAGTTTCATACGACTGTTTTCGTCACACTTGCGAGGAAAAAACAATATTTTTTTGATAATAATCAACCACACAGCGAAAACGTCAACAAAGAACAAACATTTGCGGAAAATGGCGCCCAACTCAGTAATGCGCGCGCAGGTTGACATTTACTTACGTTGCGGCATAAGAACTCTTTGTTGGTATTACAAAAACTCTGTAAGTATTACCCGGCTATATTAAGAGTGCTTCGTATACGTTCGTCTAATTGCAGTCACGTACAAACTTGACTTTACCGGGTTATACCTATTATAGCACCATGTGCCGTAATGTAAAGTAAAAAGCACGTGTGCGTAATAGCTTGGATTATGAGCCTAAAACCGATGCAATAAGATCCATTTTACGAGCAAGTGTGATGAAAACAATAAAAAAAAACATTGTACCTATAAAACAAAAACGCCGTCTAGATCGCCACTATGCGGTAGGGTTCCCAGGATGCTGGCTGCATTTCCCCGTTGATGCTATTTATGTATATGCTCATTCCAAATAGGTAAGTGTTACAGTAAAATAATAATTTTGTTTTCAGTAAGTACAAGTCATTGACACCCCTGTATCATATTCCGCGGCCTCACGCGCCCCTGTCGCCAAACAGTCAATACGCGAGTGTGAATAATTTTTCATCTATTCCCATTATAAGCTTCGATCGACTCTTTATCTATTGTATTTCGTCTTGGGGAGGTGTACCTAAAACCACTCTACGCCCAGTTGAAATATCTCAACGTGCTGCACTTAAAATAGGTACTGGTCGACCAATTTTATATGATACTACGCTGTTGTATAGATACTGTGATGTACTCACAGTTAGACAATTATTTATAGTGAGCATTATCTCGAGACAACACGCATTGTTACCCTACGATCTTCAAATGCAAACCAAACGACGCTACTATGATGTTTGTTCAATACCTCCAAGACTTAACACTAGCTTCATCAAAAGATTCTCAATCTTTATTGGGCCGTTCTTGTATAACAAAATTAACAAAGCGTTAGATATATATTCCATATCGAAAAGTGAATTAAAATTTAAAGTAACGTCGTGGCTAAAGTCACTTACTTGGCATGATACTGAAGAGCTTTTAAAAGTAGTTGAATAAATAATTATTGATTGACCAAACACTTACCGAATTATAACACTAATATGTATAGGTGAATTTGTTTGCGTTGGCACTATTGTGTAAATATATGTAAAAACATAAGCTGTTTATGAACTCAAACCTACACACCCTCTCACACTCATTCATTCGCTTATAGGTACACCTTCACATACACACGCAATATGCAAGTATCGTTGTAAACCCAATTCGTTAGAGGATGACGTTTACGTTTACGTGACGATACCTACTCAGCATATTACACACATCAGACACACACATACACACCCCCACGCAATCTTACAAAGATACACAAAGAGAGGATCATTCTACACTTCATTCTACACTTTAATAAAATAAAAGTAATACCTACTTTATTTATTTAGAAATTATGTTACAGAGCAAAACTCCATCTAGTAAAGTACAAAAGTTGACACTATTTATTTTATTTAAATCTATTAGAATTATTACTGTACCACAAAAATGTTCACTAAAATTACTAAAGTTTAAAATAATGATTATAGGCGCTTATATTTTTGATATTATAATTTATATAAATATTTACAAACAGTAATAATTAATTAATATTTAATTGTAACCAATATGTGATGGTTGTTCCTAGTTTGTAATGTGCATAATGTTTAATTTAACGTAATAACATAATGTGCAACTATATGGGGAGGGCGCTGACGCTGAAACACAGGCTTTAAGCCTAGTTCAGCAGAAGTAACCAAAAATGTATCATGCGTTTGTATTTTTTGTGTCATATGCTACCAATTATGTACTCTTCGTGACTTTTTCATGGAATAAATTATTATTATTATTAATTATTATTATTTATCAGCTATTTGAACCGCGTCTTCGTTTCAGAAATATCTAGCGTTAGTATGAATAGGGTACGTTACATTTGGATCAACATTACACATCATCCAGCTTTAATAGGGAGGGGTTGCCATTATACCCATACTTGGCAGGCGGCTCGGATCACAGAATGCTCACGACCATTAATCGAGAGGTCACTGCTAGTGATTCTGGATGGAGTTTTAGTACTACCCAGGTCCAGGTACATTTGGATCTTGGTGTCTTCAGTAAGTAGTTTATACACTGAAGAGAGAAGTAAATAGAACGGAATTTTGACGGGCCGCGCTATTCTACCAATATACATGTTTTTAGACTGAGAATACTCAAAAAGTCAATTTAAATAGACGCGTAGGAAACCAAGCCACATTGCGTCGTAATTAGATCAATATTAATCTGTAGCAAAATAACATTTCGAGCGTTTTACTTCAAATGCGCGACCAATTAATGGCATTTTTTCATCGTCGTTTCTATACAAATAAGTGTAAAACTGGCGACAGCGGGTTTCTATACAATTGCTTTAGAACATTGTTTTGACAGCCGTTCTAACCTAAGAAGTAGCGCTTTACTGTGAGTTTATATTATGGCATCAATTTAGCAATTTTTATTGCACTCTTGACATAATTTCAAGTTTGAGACCGAAAAGTAATAAACAAGGAAGATCAAATTATGATATCTACTTTAATACAGGTCAGTGGTAGAGTCATTGCAAAAAGACAGTATTCAGTTTTTTTAAATTAAGCTTTAAGTTCCTGACCACCGCGGTAATTTAACCATTTTTATTGCCAAAAAAAAGAAGCTTGACACTTAAACAACACTCAACAACGACTTCAGCCGACACAAGTGCGCACTTAGTTCCACTTGAAGTCTCTTCGTCAAAACCTGACGTGGCGGTCAGTGGTAGGAGGTGTTTGTGACGTAGGTCTACATACTTAGAGGACAAGCCAATGAGTTTTTCCTGAGTTGACTCAGGAAAAATTAAGAAAACTCATCAAAAAATGCCAACTAAGTCAAAGCCTGCTCAACAAAAAATCTAGGTGCACGGACTATTCAGCTAAAAATATCATTCACTACGGTTCTGTGGTCAGCGCAGCCTACCTAAGCCATCGTAAAGTCAAAAGAGCTTTGACTTCAAAGAGCTGAATAACTGGCACCACCGAGAGAATGCAAAATAAACTGGCAACACCAAAGGAAGAGTGCAAAATAAATGCGGCAACACCGCATTACACAGCCACTGAATCAAAAGACAGACCGGGCGTGAACTGATGAGAACATGGAAAAATAGTCAAGTTGCTTCTTTGTACGAGTGAGAGATGCCTATTCTGGGATCTACATAGGAACTTCGCTACGATGTTGTTTTCTTTGATTAAATATAATCGACTGTCGATTTATACGTGTAGGCATTTCTTTTTAACCCACACCTGAATTAATCTTTTATCTGTCTGCAGAAAGAAAGGAATTGCTCTCTTCCCAACTAAATAACACATGGGTGGCATTAGTGAAATAGCCTGTTTTTGCGTCCACGGAGGGAGCTTATTCTATATTAAAAAAACTTACTAATATCAAGAATATCACTTCCTATGGGTTAGTCCACACACACGTTAGTTTCCTGTTACTCCTGCAACGTGTCAATATTGGCTGATACTTGTGGGGGATGATTTTTACATCAAAGCGAGCGGACGAGGCAAAGCGTCGGCGACTTGAGTCGCATCACACCTCGGAAACATAAGCAAACAACCTGTGTGATGTCAGCACTTCTATTAAAGCTGGCGTTACGTTTGTCGTTTGATGCTTAATGAAAAGTGTTGACTTTGAATTTAGTAGCATGACCTCTTACAATACAATCATCAACATTTTCTGCTGTTTCTTCCAGCTTGTTTCCTCGTACACACAATAAGTGCTTGTGTTGTTGTTGTGTGTTGTGCTCTTGACTCTGTGACAATATAATCCAGCTAAATTAAAAATATGTTGATGAGTAACATTATACTACCCATTTTTTTAGTTTTATATACATTTCTTAGTGCTTGACATGCTGTATTCTCCACACTTATAAGCCACAATGACGACGAAGCCGTCCCTACTGCAGAAATTAGTAGGGGGAGTTCCTAAATCTAATACAATCGAACACACTGAAGCCCTCAGAAATGCGTTTCGGTTTCACAGGACATGCTCATTCAGGGAATAGCGCTACCAACCATTTTTTTTTGCCTTATAGCTCAGTTGGTGGCATGTCTACCTTCAGAACTCTAGGGCGTGGGCTCGATCTCCACCCAGGGCAAACAAGTATATAAGTATTCTATCAGCTATCTGGTTTCCATATTAAGAAAAAAATAAAGAATGAAATATAATTTATTTACAAATTAATTTAATATAATTTATTTACAAATTAATTTAATATAATTTATTTACAAATTAATTTAGTATAATTTATTTACAAATTAATTTAATATAATTTATTTACAAGTTAATTTAATATAATTTATTTACAAAATTAATAATATATATTTTTTTTATTACAGGCTTTGCTTATTTTGGGGCTAGATAGCGCGGTATGAAAAATGCCCACCGATTTTTTTTTTTTTTTTTTTTTTTGTTTTAATTTTTTTTTTGACTGCCTGATAGCTCAGTTGGTAGCATGTCTGCCTTCAGAGCTGTAGGGCGTGGGTTCGATCCCCACCCAGGACAAAAAAATGTTTGTTACGTACATCGATGTTTGTTCTGTGTCTGGGTGTAGTATGTATTATAAGTATGTATTTACAAAAAAAAATGTATGTAAGTATTCTATCAGCTATCTGGTTTCCATAATACAAGCTTTGCTTAGTATGGGGCTAGATGGCGCTGTGTGTAATAAATGTCCCCCAATATTTCATTTATTTCTCTACTTGAAATTCCATCGACATTGTGTTTTAATTCCATACATCAAGTGCATTCGATTTACACGTAGATAGTTGGGACATAAAATTTCACGTTTCACGACACGGATTACAGTCGGCCGTCGCGTCGGGTACCGAAGTTACGGCTTTTAATATAAAAATAAAGTTTAACGAGTTGCAGTGTGTTGCAGTAGGTACCATGTTGAGCCCGATTTATTGCCGGTGACGACCATTTATTGGCGATACTTTTTGTGGGCTAATCCCTGCGGCTCTTGTATTTTTTGGCGAGTGTGTTTGGATTCTGGGCCTGAATTTAGCTTTTGTAATTATGACGACAGTCTAGTAGTACTCTAGGTCTATTACTACTTACTTGATATAGCATAATCAGTATTTTTAATAATGCTCTACTGGACTTAGGACTACTCTCGAAGAGCGATTGGGCCATATCCACGAAGCTGGCCCGGTTGCGGCTACTTCTCAGGGTCCTTATTTTTGAATCGTACGCAACCTTCGAAAGATATTGTTTGGAATAAGGTTCAATATCGTTTAAAAGTCGGCTCCGCTCGCATGCGTAACATTGCGCACTTATTACAAACAATATCGTTCCGTTTTTTTAGGGCCTTATTTTTGAATCGTACGCTAGAGTTGCGCATGCGAGCGAAGCTGACCTTGGATTATTGTTTGAAATAAGTTTCAATATCGTATGAAAGTTGGCCCCGCTCCCATGTATAGCTTTGCGTACGATTAAAAAAAAGGCCCCTGGACGTATGCTGGTTTCTTCTCGTTTTCCTTCACCTAATAGCCAGTAGTGGGAAAATCCGTAGGTACTTACAAATAAACTCCAAAAAGCTAATTGATCCGTTTTTTGTGAAATGTAATTGCAAGAAAATAATATAATGCAACGACATGATTTTTCCGTGTTCCCGCCAAAACTCCCATCAAGCGAGCTAATTACTCCTAGTTTAGTATTTTATTATCTGTGAAATTACGCATATTCTCATTTTATTACAAAAAATAAGGGTTGTTCCTCACTCGTACCAAAATTAAAATTAACAAACCAACAATAATTAAAATAATATCATTTATTGAATTAAATTAAAAATTTATTAATTTTTATCGGTTACGTCTTATCCTGAATCAAAGTATGTGTATTGTATACTTATTATACCTACAAGGTTCGATGTTCTAAGAACTGACTCAAGTTTACAGCCGATGTGGCGCTGAAATTCCTGCCTAGAGATCTTATTTATTTAAAAAAAGTTCGTTGCTGGTTATAAAAAAAATATCACGATAACTACCATTGGAAACCTGTGGACCATTGGACAGTTTGACTGAAGGCTCGCATGCACCGCTCCTCACTCTATGTGATTTCAGATGTTAAAATCTCTTTGTGAAGAAAACGTTACGTTTTCTTGCATACTGCTTGGATAAAAGGCTAAGGTATGATATATCCCCAGGTGAACAAACGAGTACATACAAACGAGTTATACCAGAGACAGTAAAATAATCCTCGAGAGAGACGCTCGTTTTGATAATAATATACAAAGACCTTACAATATTATGTGTAATATAATATGTGTTGACGTACTGTGAGTTGGTACATAGTTGTGTTTATTTTATATGCAGTACCTAAGGTCTTACCGGTTCACGAAATGCTTATAACGAACTCTGATTCGGGAATTTTTATAGTTTCCGAACGGGAACTAACGGAAATATGTATGATATTCTCAAAAGTTTTATTTAATACAATTATTCATTCAAACCCTTGAACTATTTCATTCCCAAAATCCTTTTTTTGACCTTGTTCATTAATTTCTAGGCTTATAATTTACATGTTATTTTTTTAAACATTTACTTAAGTATTAATATGTACTAAGTGAAATGATTTAAATTTCACAAAACATAAAATATGTTATCGCCAGAACATCCGTTCGCGCCTTCGCGCTTTCAAGATTTCACCTCTTTATTATTTCTGTGAACTAATCGCGCCTTAATAATTATCAGTCTCATGAAAAAAATACTCATTGTAAACACCTAATTAATAATTACACCTAACTTTACTCATATTTTTCAGCAGATATGATAAATGGGATATAATATTATACTCCCAAATCACGAACATAATGATTAGCTATTATGAGTAGATTTTTTTTGGCATAAGGATAGTATCCAGACCGATGGAAGTCTAGAGACAATCCAAATGCCCACCCACTACCAGTCGGCAGCGTACCCAGCATGCTGGCGGCATTGCCACGCTGAATGGCAATGCTTATGCGTTGAGCCAAACAAACGCCAGTATTTTGATGCCGCGTCGCGTCGACCAGGCGCTCGGATATATTTTTGAAAAGATGATGAGCTCCCGGTCCCCACGGACCCAATGTCTCAACACCAAACGGCTCAAATATGAAACCTCTGCCGAGGTTAGCATATTTGCGCCGCTTGTGCTGCTTCGCCGAATTTGCCGCCGCACCAGCCCTACACTGTGTCTCAGGAAGATGGGACAGTGCCAAAGAATCCACGCAAGTTGCGTCCCATACCAGGGGCCGTCCCAACTTCGAAGGCACAAGTATCTTACCGTCAGGTCTTTTGCCATCGTCACGCGCAAGACCGCTCGGTTGGAGCACAGCTGCAAAGCTGATGAAGCTGATGATATCATTCAGGCTAGCGTGGCGGCCGATCCAACCAGCGCTTCG
This sequence comes from Erannis defoliaria, assembly GCA_905404285.2. Taxonomy (NCBI): domain Eukaryota; kingdom Metazoa; phylum Arthropoda; class Insecta; order Lepidoptera; family Geometridae; genus Erannis; species Erannis defoliaria. The sequence goes on along the minus strand of FR990073.1, from coordinate 8,492,549 downwards.
TGAGCAAGAGAGGCCATGGTGACCAAGCTGATCGACAGCAGTACCACACTGGCAGCGATGGGCCACACAGCACCTTACACCCAAGCGCAAACTGACAGCTAGACGAAATGCACACTGAGAAAAAAAAGCTACTTTTGCAGTTGCAGTTGGGTCTAAAACGCTACCAGTGTTAAAAGAGGGAATAGCCTGCAACCAAAGACCTGATTCCCATACAGAGACAGCAAAAATACGAGCACGATCTGCGACGCTAGTACACGTATCTAGAAGAGATTTCCGTACTAGTTCAGAGATCGGCCGATCCCACAGTCTCTGCGAAGACAAAGTCCTCGGAAAATCAGTGATTAGAGATAGAGATTGATAGAGAGATTGAGTAGATTAATATTTTTAACGTTAGTTCTTTTGTCATAGTCAATACAAATACCTTTGCTGAGAATACTGAAGAAAACGCAAGCAAACATGACTTTGACAAAGTACTATTGCAGTTATTTTCATCAAATCACTGGTAAGGTAATTTTACTCGTAGATATAGTCGTGTATACAAAAGTCTTGTGAAATCTCTGTGTAGATAAGGAGTGGATATGCGCTACTAATTTGTTTGTCAGTTGATAAAAAAGAAGGAGTGATAATCTGGCAGGTGAAAATATTCCTCTTTGCACAGATAACTAGGGCGTTTTAATTAATGATGTAGTCTTAATTGTTTATTAGTAATACCTAAGGATATAAGCATAAGTCACCGAAATTAAGACACTAATGATCCGGCCAGTCTTTGCATTTCAGATTTGACCACGTAAGTACTTATGTAAGTATCTACTGTGTTAAGGAATGACATGGAGGATGGATCACGGTTACCTAAAAATAATCTGTTTGGTAACTCTAGACAGACAAAAGAAGACTATAATAACTTATACTGAAGACTATAGTAGAATAATGTTTTGAACACACAGACTCGGGGAGAGTTCCACATCCTCTTCATAATAAGGCGATTTAAGGTGAATAGTTTATTATTACTTGAAAACATAATCAGTCCACTGCAGCCTTCCCTGTGCAACCCTAATCTTGTCCGTGTCCAGATCTTCCACAGAACTTCTTAATTAAATAGTTCTCCAGAAATTAAAAAATACCAATCGCCTTTTGGTGAAGAAAAACAGCGTGGGTTCGTGCAAAACATCGTGCAGGTTACCTGCACGTGTACCCATATCCGGAAAATAACTTCAATGGCATATCCAAAAATCGCCTGATCGCTTTTCGAGTGTAGGTAGGCTTATGTTATGCCCAGGAGTGAGATTTCAAAGGCCGTTGCAGAATATTTCTCCATATAAAAATATCCTGGGGAACTGGGTATGTCCTAAAACTGCATCCAGAATCACCGGAGGACGGGCAGCAGCGACATCTCGGTTAACGTGGTGAGCATTCTGCGATCCCCATCGCATCGCAAGCCGCCTGCTAAGCGAGGGGATTATAGCAACCCAATTAACATGCAGGCCTTTGTCCAGGAGTGGATGTCTTCTGACTGATGCTGAAAATAACCTACTTAGTTTGTTAGAATATTATATTAGTTGTCTACACAGTCGATGAAAAAGACAGCTGTTCCATATATTTTGACCAAGGTCGACGAAATTTTGTATGAAACAGCTGTTTTTTCAATTTTTTCGCAATTTCAATATTGGCCCCATCGTAAAAGTTGTTTGTTTTGATGCACAGAATATGCCCTTAAAAGGATGCTAACTGATTAGAACTAACCCTGTATAGCTGTATGACTTAATTAGTCTAATTATAAACTATAGTAACAAGAATAAGCCAGAATGACTCAAAGGTACCTAAATCTTATAATGTGCGACTAAATCTTTAACACCATTATATTTTAAAGTCATCATAAACCGCCAGTATTTCAGAACTCAATGTAATCGTGTCGGTAAATATAGATAACGGATGTTTGAAGCTCTTTGTTCTTGTTGTGACACTATCTTTAAAATATGATTGATAATTGGGTACCCCTGGCTCTAACAAAGTGTTTATATGTTGAGTATATGAATGTGTATTATGTGGTAAGTACTACTGTGAATAAAAAAGTTTAATATTTTGAAAGCTTTTTTGAACCGTTACCTTTGTAAAGTAATGCACGTCCCTGGTGCGCAGAGTCCGGGCCAGAATAGTCCGTGAGCCGACTGCAGATTTGCCTACGTCACATGATATCATCTTGGGATGCTTAGCAGCATGTGGGAAAATATACCGAGATCCCATCAAAAAAAAAACAGCACCTGGAATTAGCCGGAACCACGAGAAAACCTCCAACAACCATGCCCATTTTAGGGGGTAATTTACGTCATATGATATCATCATCAACAGCCGGAACATGTCCACTACTGGACGAAGGCCTCCCCTTTAAAAGGGAGGGGTTGCCATAATCCCCACGCTTGGCAGGCGGCTTGAGGATCGCAGTGTTACCACCGTTAACTAAGAGAACGCTGCTGCCCGTCCTCCGGTGGTTCTGGGTGCAGTTTTAGGACATGCCCAGGTCCATATCATATGATATCACTTCCAAACTGCTACCAACTATAACAGCATCCTGAAAGCATTCTCAAGTCGTTTTTGACTGTCAGTACATGAACCATTGTCAGATGATTCATGTATTGTACTGGCTAATGACTTTGATTCGAATAGATTTTTGTTTTTTTTTTTAAGTTGAATTGAATTAAGTAGTATTAATAATAATATAATGATAATAGTATTGACATGATATTGTAATTTATATGTGTTTTAATTTAATATGATTACAAAAATTTGTCGAAGTAAAAGGATTTGAATTTGAATTTGTACCTTTGCCAGTAATTCAACCGCGAAGGTGTTTTGGTTTGAAGGGCAATGTTACCGAGAAGTTACTGGGTATGAAGAGATTTAATATCTCAAGGTGACGAGCGCAGTACAGTGCGGCGCAGGTTCTCAAGGTCACAATTCTAGCACTGCTACTGTTAGTGGCAGGCGTGACGCTTACCACCAGGCGACCGTCTTGCTCGTCTCGTCACTTGATTGTATAAAAAAGGTTCCTTTTTTACTTTAAAATGGAACCCTACAAATAAAAACACTCTTGAATTGACAAACGTCATTTTAGTTTAAGCTATCCAATAACAGTTAAGTCCGAGATGAACTTGCGCACCAAGAGTTTCCTACCACTATGCAATTAAAATATTATTGTTGTATTAGTTTAAAAAAAAACTTGAATTTTGGTTTGACCCCGTCGTAAACGTTTTTTTACCACGGTACCGCATCATCAACAACAACATATACAATGACCTCTTTTCGACTTAGTATTATACCATTACGCGGAACCCCGTAAATTTTATATGTTTATCTTTCTTCCTCATTGGTAAGACTGTCATCATCAACATAATTCACGCCAGTCAGCCTGATCTCCGGTTTTCCGCTTTCAACCAACTTCCATGCCTTACGTACCTATATGACCTATATCGCAAAGTATCTGTCGCAAAACAAGACGTTTTGCGACAGATACTTTATGAACAGATTCATACTACAGGGTGTTAGTTTGAACACCGTTATCCTTCTAGGATATCATTGTACTCATCATTATGAACAACTTTTACTAGGGCGCCAACCATGAAATCACGAAAAAAAAAACAGCTGTTCCATACAAAAAGGTTCAACGATCTTGGACAAAAAGTTCAACAATACTGAAGGGTATGTATGTTATGTACCTACTCATTATTATGAACAACTTTTACTATGGAGCCAACCCTGAAACCGTGAAGAAAAAAACAGCTGTCTCATACATTTTGTCCAAGATCAATGAACTTTTTGTATGGAACACCTGATATTTTTTTCGTGATTTCATGGTTGGCTCCATAGTAAATGTTGCTCATAATGATGAGTACATGCCCTTCAGTATTGTTGAACCTTTTTGTTACACATTGTATACCGTTTTTATGCCTGTGTGCCTATAACTTAAAATTTCCTTTCAAAACAAGTAGGTAACAACAATAACAAGGTTCAAAAACATATTTAACAATATGTTTCTCAATATGCTTGTTCAGATCAAAAGGGCTTATTCTACGAAATACTCATTATTTTTAAGTAGGTATAAATTGTATTCTCAATGAGTTATTATATGTAATTTTTTAAAATAATCAAGAAAAACATCTACACAAAGAATTTAGCTACAACCAACTTTACATTTCTACTACCACGACAAAACTGTATCATAAGTTCATGAGAATAGAGATAAAATTAGCTTGAAGTCTTGTTTTATATTCCCTGGAATAAGATGGCGGTAGAGACGGAACTCATTGAAGTGGCTTTCAGGAGTTTCGCGATGTCGTCGAGATGGTATTGTTTCGACACTTTCCACCCCTTTGTATTGTAATCAGTCTCTTAATAGTTTTGGTAGGTATGTTGATCATAAGAATGCACGTGCTAAGTAGGTAGATACCTACATAATAATCTTTGAAAGCAACTGCTATACTTTTATTAAAAATAATAGGATGTTAATAGTTCGAAACCTGAGTACTAGTATACCTAGACGTTTTTTTGTTTAACCTATTTTCAATTCCAAGCTAACTTAGTTTTAAAAGGGGATGACAGGCAAAAGCTGATCTATACTAAGACATAAATAAACAAGTGCTGAATTATTAACATTTTTATTTTTCGTTTTTTAAGAATTATTAAAGGTAAGTAAGTATTGGGAAATACTATAATAAAATTTACACTTTAAAACGTGTTATTAGTACTTACACATACTTTCAAATAAGGTGAGTCTTAGTAAATATTATTCTGTTGAAGATAGGTAAGGTGCCTAACTTTCTAGTTTAGCCAATAAATGAGTCCAACAACAAAACAACGCGGCGTTAGATAGTACCCACGTGCTTCCAGCTGAGATCCGTCTATATCGATTGCCGTTGACATTCTTATCAAAGCCACGGCGGCCGGCGCCCGGCCCGGCCCGGACCGGTCACGGCCCGGCGAGCGCGCGGCCGCGTCGCAGAACATCCAAAAGAAACAGAAACGTTTCTTCGCACGCTCGCAACGAACGCAACGAAAAATGAGGCGGAGACTCCGCGACTATGTCGTTACCCAATCGAATTAAACTTGCAGCTGCGGACGGCCAATGAGACACGGGCGTCGGGGCGGGCGCGCGCACGCGGCCGCGCCCTCGTTTCGCTCTGGCTTTTTATTTATTGTTGCGCGGAACGGCGCGCACGTCGGGTGTGTGATGCGTGTGTAGACAATTATTTCGAGAATGGAGTCCGCCGTGGACTCAGCGTCGACAGCGAGCGAGGTGAGCGGATCCTCCGGGGGTTCGCCAAGGGTGAAGGTTGCGTCGCCGGCGCGGGGCATGAGTCCCCCGCAGCTGCTGGCACCGCGGCTGCCGCTGCCGCCGCCGGGGCTCGGCCTGCTGGGTTCGCTGCAGATGATGCACCACTCGCCGCTCGAGCTGATGGCGGCGGCGCACCACCATGGTCCACCGCGCTACGGCAGCCCTCCTCCGATTTCCACTTCGGACCCCTCGGCGAACGAGTGCAAGCTGGTCGACTACCGAGGGCAGAAAGTGGCCGCTTTCATCATACAAGGCGATACAATGTTGTGTCTTCCGCAAGCCTTTGAACTTTTTCTGAAACACCTTGTCGGGGGACTGCACACAGTGTACACGAAACTAAAAAGACTGGACATAGTGCCGCTGGTGTGCAATGTGGAACAGGTGCGCATTCTCCGCGGGCTCGGCGCCATCCAGCCGGGAGTGAACCGCTGCAAGCTGCTCTCATGCAAAGACTTCGACGTCCTCTACAGAGACTGCACCACGGCAAGGTACGTGTTGCTAACCACTGACATTTTTGTTAGTAAATATTGTAAACATGTGCTCCTATCATCATGTAATCCCGACTCTTACCATTTTTTTTAACATTTCATATGATTTACACAGTGATAGCTACTTTTTTGCTTGGTAGAGCTTTAATTTTAATTTGCCACAGAAACAGTAGTGCTTTATTCAATGCTGATTTACAATTTCTCCTTGGCTGTGGATGTTGTGGATGCTATTACCTTCATGATATGAAATTTTAGCAAGACCTTACAGGATTTTTTATACCTACTTGTGTTTTTTCTACGTAATTTATTTTCTCCTAATTTTAAGACATTATTAGTCATCATTATAATTAATAGGTTTATATATACCAAAGTACTAAAAGTGTGTGACTATGGACCTATGGTTGACCATATATGTATTATAATTAAAATAGAAGGTCAATAAAACAGGTAATTTGTAATAGTCTAAAAGCTCCACGATTTTGAGCAAAAATTATATTGCACCACAGAGAGACCCCGCAGGGTTTATTAATTTTTCATATTTTAATACGCACCAAATATTTCCACGGGGCTAAATAATAAAGTGGGCCTGGGCGACGGAAGGGTTAAATCTCTGTTAATTAGCGGCTCGGTGTGAATATTTAAATAGTCATTTTTACAAACGCTAAAGTTAGATTAAAAAATGTTGTTGTTTGGTGAGCGGCCGGGCCCGCGTAGGCCTATATCAGTGTTTCCTCCGTTTCCCCGAATGCGATTTTAAAAATGTAATGTCCTCGGAAAGTGTGCATCTGGGAGGTGTAAAGTTAATTTTTTTCGCTCGTATTGATGCTTTGTGTATAACATTAAATGTTTGTTTATTTGTGAGCGGAAACCTTTGGGCCGGCCGGCCGCCCGTTGGTCGCACTCTTGTGATTCATTTTTTGTTTGACGTCGTGAAGTCATGCACTACCTAGTGATGTCATTAGGATTTAAAATTTTCACATATGTATGCTTTTATCATTTTTGATTTTTGCGTATATACCTACTTTATTTTCGACTATATTCATAGAAAATAGGTAGTAAGTATAAGAATATGAAATAGGTGTACTGTAGACGTAGAGGAAATCTAAAAATATGTTATTATTACAAAGCCATGTGTGGTAATTATTAAAAAATCTCAACCAAACTATGTGTATAAGTGCCAATAAATATATTTTAATAAATTCGGCATCTCGCAAACTCAAATATCGATCGGTTTACAGATAAAAATAAAATGTTGACGGGTACTGTCGCGCGACGGAGCGGGCCGGCGGCGGCGGCGGCCGACAAATCAAACTAATGCATATTGACACATTTCCACTATTACGATTCCACTAATGCGGTCTACAAAGAAATCTTGTTTCGTGTGATAATATTTTAAAATAAATAACATGTTTTAACCTTCTACTTTTTGTGAGGCTTTGGTCGTTGTTGGGTCGTAACTACCTACTCATAATTTTTTGGGAACGGTTTTTATATCATTCAATTCAATTTATCGGAATTGGCAAGCATTTGCTATGATTAGGAAGCAATTTTATAAAATTTATTATCATGTTTTGAAGTTTTATAAAAATAATAAGTATCGAAAGGGTACCTACTCATGAAAAAGTGTATAGCTACTGTGTTTATTTTTTTCTGATAGTAAACATCTCTATCAACAAGTCTGTTACACGTTTTCCGAAACATCAGTATTAAAGTTATTATAACAACTGTATCTTTGGCCCTACCCCCCAGGCCCATCAGATGTTGGATGAGTTCGGAAACGCGATATTTTTGTAAAACGGAATGCCCGCATACAAAACGCAGTGTAAATAATAGGAGGACACTGCTTTTCACGCTTCAATAATTGTTCGTTCAGATAAACGGGGGAGTATCGGGTTACCAACGAACCGGTAGGGCAGCGACTTGCCTCTAACTCTTTTGTGAGACTTAATGCAGTCTTTGTAAAGAGTGTGTACTATTCTTAAGAGTTGAAGAATATTATTAAGTAGTTTTCTACACAATATATAATATGAACTAAATACTCAAGAATTTCCTTATAAATGTCTACTTATTTACTCTAAGTATCGTATTTTAAGAAAAATTTTAACAATATGAAAAAAATTGAATTTGTCTACTTCAAGAAATATTAATTCATATTTCATATACATATTTGTTTATTTGCAACCATTTTAATTATTTTATTATTTTAATTTTATTTTAAGTGTATACATTAGGTCTTAAACTACATATACATGCTGTACTTTAGAACTTAGTTGCCCTTTTCGGGCATTGCAAATAGATCCGAGAGCGCTAAGTTTAAAAATTAACTTATGTATGTATGTAAGTAAGTACTGTTTATTTTTATAAGCTGTCCACTTTAGACCAGATTACCCCTTTTCTGTAACAGATTTAGAGATGAGATAGTAGTTACAAAGCTAGGTTAGATTACCTTTCCGGTTGGAGATATGTGTCGGCACCATAGAGACTTCCTAATCAATAGAATCAAAGCACAGGTCTTGGTCCATTGTCTCTGCTACAAAGAGCGGGGCTCAATTACGGAGGTCATTAACACGACTTTTTATGGAATTTTCAACTTTACGACTTATTTTGATGGTCCGCCTTCAAACGGAGTGATATTTTGTAAATAAACAAACGACTGAAATAACTACCTCATTACCTTTGTGAAGCCGGTAGGTGCGTTAGACAAGTTTGGAAGCGTTTGAGTTGCCAGTTTCAGAAATATATGTTACTCGGTTATGAAAAAATGTTTCTAATAGTAATGTAGTACCACTGTTTTCTAGCCTAAAGTTTATACGCTGTATTACTTAGAACTTGGTTCTTGGAAAGAATAATAGTCAGACATGACGGTACATTGTGTAGCATTTGCCACGCCTCTTATTACTTGCTATTTTAAACAGGTAGAGTATAAACATTTAAAACTCAGATAAAGTAAAGGATTCAATAGGTACCTATTTTTGTTTTTATCTGTGCGGGAAATGCTCACATTTACTTGACCTGAAATCAAATCTGGTGATCCTTTTCAAGGAGTGGATGCGTGGTCAGGTCACACTGTGTGTGTGTTGTATACTTACATAGCTCTAAGTTTTTATGTAAGTTTTGTTAGATAAGTGTTACTTAGGCTTACATTTTCAATACACTGAGGTATCATAGGGTTATACCTAGCTTAAAAACATTTTTAGTTACAATATTTATTTTTATGACACTTATGACTACTATTGTACATGTATACTTATCGTACAAGCTGTAAGTCGGTTTCAGCATAATAGTTGCTATAAAGAGATATAATAAAGAATAACACTTATGCACACACTGGTAGGTGATACTTCAGAGGTGGTCCCATATAAATTGTATCGAAATCGGTCCAGTAGTTTAGTTAGTTTTTAGTTAGTTAGTTGGTTTTTAAATCAAAATTACTGGAATAAATCAAAATATCTGGAAAATATGATGTCATCCAGGTAGTCGAAATTGAAGTCGAGTGTATTTAAAAAAAAAGCGTATTATTGATAATAATAAAACTTTTGATAACCTAAGGTACCATTTTGTTTAAAAAAAGATATATATTAGGTATTGCTTTTTTAAGGCATGTAGACACAGGCAATTATAGATTTTATTAGTAGAGTTAATATTAAAGGTAATTGTTCTACTTGCGACGGAAAGCGCCAAGCCGCTATGCCAAGCGATGCGAAACGCGCATTAGATTTTTGATATCTAAACGCATAAGTAGCTGATCTACACGGCAACGTAGAATAAGTAAGTGTTGAATTGGAACAGCATTTTTAAATTGTGTTTACACTTATTTGCGTCGCGGCGCGTTGCCGTTTTTATCGCTCACGCGGGCAGTCCATTTTTTGTAGTGGTAGGACTCTATTAATTGCAGAGTCCGCCAGGGGAAGCACCACTTCTTTGCCAGTTATTCAACCGCTAAGCAGTAGTGTGCAAGCATGGCTTGACTATGTTTCGGTTTGAAGGGCAATGTTTCTAGAGAAATTACTGGACATGAATAGATTTGAATCCTAATATCTCAGAGTGACGAGAGTAGTTCAGTGCGGCGCAGAACTTTGTTAGCAAGTTCACAATTCTGGAACTGTTACTATGATAGGTTGTGTTATGTTTAAGCGTGACGCTTACCACCTGGCAAATATCTGGATCGTCTCGGCACCTAAATTATATTTTTCTTTAAAATGACTAAGTACTGACAATGGTAGTGTGTTAGAAGCTGAGTTTGTACATTGTATACAGAATTTCGTACCGAGGCATCATAACTCGCCAGCCTCGCGGTATACAATGTGCAATGTGCATTCTATGTGGAATAATAACGCGAATGGAGGATCGCACTCCGTATTGGCATTGCTCCAAGCAGTGGTTCTCATTGAAATATTAAACCAAGACACCGCAATGCGGCGTCTGAGACACGCGTGCTGCCAAATTAATTGTCGTTGGTTGTGTCATTGGTTTTGATATCACTTTTGCTTATTGTGAATGCAGAGTAGTGTGTGTGCTGTGCATATTTTACCATTCAACTCTGTAATTAACCGATTTCAAAAAAGCAGGAGGTTCTCTATTCGGTTGTATGTGTTTTTGTATGTTTGTAACTCAGACCTCCGTCATATATTAACCGATTTCAAAAATTTGAAAGGATGTACTTTCAGATTGGCCTCACAAAAAAAACCATCTAAATCCGTTCAGTACTTTGGATTTTAAATCAAAATAACTAGAACCAGGTAATCGAAATTGAGTCGGTTATTTATTTTTTATAAAATGTATACTACATGTTATGACTACAGTAATGGGAGTAACGGTTATGGGGTAGTTTTGGTTGATCCATTGAACTCTAGAGATAGTAAGTAGCTAACATCGAAAATATTTACGATGATTTGAAATTAGGACTACTATGAAAACTTGGTTTTGAGAATTCGTTTAGAAACGAGAGAATAATTTATTTAGAGTTGTAAAGGAGATGTTATCGAGTACTATTATTTACAATAATATATATTCCTATAATACTAAATTTGAATTTACTACCTAGATACTTACGTTTAGTTTTCTCGCAAATTTTATTTTATGAGTAAGTAAGTACTTGGGTTCTATGTTTTCAACATCGATAAGTGCTGCAGCGTTTGAGTTGTCTCTACACTAATGTCTGGATAAATTCCTATTATAACTTTGTTGTAAGTTAAGTAGATTAGGTAACTACGTATAGTTTGTATGTATTTTGTTGTAGTTAAGTGCTTATTTGAAGGGATTCATGAACATGCATATTTTTATTGGAATGCTAGGAGCAACTTTAAGTCTTATTTAGGAACTTGTTTAAGAAGAAAAAAAGCCTGATCATAAAAGACAACTGTACCTATTAGCTACGAACATTTTGCATCAAACAGAACCAAAACATCCATTCATAACTCGTCTTCCATTGATCACTGCACAGACAAATAAACTCGAGTGGCTCAAGGAAACACGTTTTCCTCGGCAGTAAAACGACAAACGGTTCCACAATGGGAATATCATGAAGGCAATTTATTACGATTGATCAACAAGTAGCTGGGGCTCCCAGATGGCAAGGAAAGAATGGAAGAGCCGACTCCAACACGGAACTCGAACAGAGGATCCCCGACTTGTACCGAACGGTTGCCCTAGACCAAAACACGGTAAGCAAATTTTGACAATCTTCAGTAGGTCAGGGACGGAATATTTTGCTTTAAACGCACACTAAAAAGGCATGCTTTAAATAAATCATGTACCAATAAATAAATCATATTTAAAGGCTAGAGTGCCTTTACTGCAGCAAACTGAAACCTCGCAACTATTTTGCAATTTCCTTGACCAATTTGGTTCATATTCATACTTGATATTGATAATTGCATTTACAAATTTGCCTACAAAATTCTTAGTCTTTTTCAAAAAAGTTATCACACCTACTAATTAGTATTTTTGACCTTTGGTGTACCTATATACCGACCTACAAGAAGAACGTTATTTTATTGAGCATGACTTATTAGGTGAAATTTCTAATTCTGCATGTCACAATCGACTGCACCTAATATGAGCTTTGCACGTGCCGTCATGGGAGCAACTTGTAATGCCAATATATCTGTTATAAGGGTATGTTAGATGGGTAAAAACATATTATATAATGCTTCATACCGCGTTGTGATCTAAAGCAGCCACGAATTGCAAACGCACACCGACATTCGAAATACTCGCGAGCAATCCGAAAAACGCACACAAGTGACACGAGGGAATCCCTCCCGGCTAGACGGAGTTATCTCGACCTCTCTATTTCTGTTCGTACAATTCAAATGGCTTCTCCCTCCCGCTTTCCATTCGTATATGTAACTGTCTCTTTCGCATTTGATTCATTCATGACTGGAATTGAATGAATTCAAAAAGGGTCTCGGGGAAATGGAAAACGGAAAACTCGGCATTCAAGGATTGGAGGCGGTGACATCTGCACGCGCGCTTTTTATTTAACTTTTACGAGTATAGTGTAGAATCAAAGTTCAAACTGTATAATGATAACCAGCTAGGAATAGGGTACCTACTACTAATGGATATTTCTTACCACGCTTTTATTTACTTGACTTGTAACTAAGTACAAAATGATGTGGCCAAAGAAATCTTAGGAGGAGTACTTACTGCCTACTTCTGATTATAACTTCTGTATACATAAAATAAAATGTTCTAATAGAATTATTCTATTGATTTAAAACCTTGCAAGTATTTCAATACCCGGTACCCTCGAGTTGGTCTGATGATAGATGATAGAGACAGGTAATGAACAATGAAAATCTTCAATAGATTCTTAATACTAGAGGAATTCTAGTTTGACCTTAATAAAACTTTTACTTACGCACTCACTACAGTTTGTAACGAGGGTCAAAATGATAAGCTTTGAGATAGACAGTGGAATTGAGGAGTTCCACTGTCTCGAAATTGAGCTTGTTTGATTTCATTTCACACGTCCCTTACATTAGATTTTGAATTTGGCTACCAAGGTTATACAGTATGGCCAACTCTGTTCGATACATTGTACATATTGATTGCAAATTTATGTTATTTTTGTATAGCGCAGCTGATTCGACTTATGTTTTTGTGATTTCAGGGTTGGTCCTTTTGTACAAGTTGTTCATTTTGATGAGTGCAATTAGGGCATTAGACCATTTCTGCTTATCACTACCGTTGCGTGTATCATTTCATCATCATTTCCAATTAAGACTGAGTTTTCAAAGTATTTTATTATTTTTGTAACTCTCTATAATACTCTGTAGTATTATTTTATCTGTGATAATACCTTTACTTATTTGTCGCCTGTTCAGATGCCTGTAGTATAAATGAGTGACCGAGTGTGAGTTCCATGCTAGAGCGGTTACTGATTGGCAAAGACTATCGCGTGGCGCGTATCGCCGAGCCCGGTAGCCGTTGTAACGTCTTATAATTGCAACTCGCCATGTGTTGAGCTCTAATCGTGTTTAATTATAGTAAAAAGAAATCATTGCCGTTCAACATGAGATGAACTGTTACAAATGTATAAACTTGAGAATATGATTGATGGGAAGATGGTGGTTGCAGTTATGACATTAAAAAGTTTGCAATTTTTATTGTTACATCGATGCTTGTTTGGAAATAGAGGATATCGTAATAATGCGAAAGTAGTAGCACATTTAAGCTACTAAATTGCAATTTGCAACTCTAAGTTAAGAGGAGAAACCTAAAAATTTAAAGTAAGCGACAGGTTGTCACCCAAATGACAGGTAAACGTCGCCGCATCGCATACAACCTGCTGCACCGGAGAGTTTAGTGCGGGTGTCGCGGTCGAGCGGCTGCTGCAAATCTTTCGTTTCTTTGATACTTTGATAGGTCACTTAAGCAAGAGAAATGAGAACCTCTACAAATGTTTATTGTCTTGTAAAGAACAGGGCAATGTAGCACCAACTCGGGTGATGGAAATAACGTTATTGCTGAGTACAGAGCACAAAGTCCTAGAAAGTAGGTACTTCATATTAACTAACAGTAGCACAGGTTCTAGTTCTCAGGGAACAAGGGTGTTACTATACATAAATGCTCTATCCAATGATCTGCTTCTTCTATTGATTGATCGAAATAATTTTGTACGTAACTTGTGAGTTTCACAAAGTAGTACCTAATAGTAAGAACTGCCACTCGCGTAGCAATAATACGCTTTAAAAAAAACAACCGACTACAATTTCGAATACCTAGATAACATCTTTTCTAGTATTTTTGATTTAAAAACCAAACTACGGAACGGATTTCGATAAAATTTATATGGGACCTCCTCTGAAGAAAAATAATCATCAAAATCCTTTCATAATTGGCGGAGTAATCGCGTAATAAACATTACAAAAAAAAAAACAGTCGAATTGAGAACCTCCTTTTTTTTAAGTCGGTTGAAAAATGTGACGACATCTGTAGCGCCAGAATAGGCTTATTATACATCTTTTCCTGTTACTATCGGAGTCCTGAATAAGACCAATGATGTTTTTTTATACGTTCAAGTGACGAGAATAGCGGGACGTTCGCCACGCCACGCGTAAGCGTCACGCCTGCCCATAACAGAAGCAGTGCGAGAATTGTGAACTTGCGAACACAATCCTGCGCCGCACCGCACTGCGCTCGTTACCCTGAGATATTAGATGTTAAATCTCTTCATACCCAGTAATTTATCTGGTAACATTACCCTTCAAACCGGAACACAGTAATGCTTGCACACTACTGCTTGGCGATTGAATAACTGGCAAAGGTGCGGTACTTCCCCAAGCGGACTCTACAGTAGAGTCCTACCACTACTAACGCAATGATAAATACGTACTTACTTTGAGATGATACAAACGTTAGGTAGTCAATCACTGTTAATCTAACTGTACTATTGAACCAGCGTGGATCGTTATTAGTTCGTTCTATCAGATTAGTAACGAGACAATAGGAGGAGGAAATATAAGAAAACCTAGTTTTTACACTATTACCCGACTCGCTTCAATCGCTCTACTCTATTGTGTGAATGAGACACAGTTACTAATCGCTTTTAAAATTATATGTTTAGCAATCATTACAATTCTCACACAACTGATCGTTCTGACTAATTCAACTACGAGTAAAAGTGTCAATTCAGGTGTGCATGGGTGGCGAACCATTTGATCCCGGATAAAGAAAAAAATATGCAAATGTCGAAGCCCACCCATCGTCCGATGTTGATTGTAGAAGTCATTAAAATCGAAATAAATTGACACATCAAAAGAAACAAAGTGGAGTTGATATTATGTAAAATTTTACACTGATAAAAGGTAGTGTTGATGCAGATGTTTGTATGGACGCCTAATCGAAGGGTTTTTTAGAAACAGGCAAGTGTATTTATAAATTACAAAGATATACAGGGTCAGTTGTAATCAGCTAGCATCCTTTGAAGGGCATATTAAGTACATCAAAACAAACTTAATATAGGGCCAACATTGAAATCGAAAAAAAAAACCAGCAGTTTCATACATTTTGCCAAAGGTTGGTGAACTTTTTTATGGAAAAGCTGATCATTTTTTCGCGATTTTAAAGTTGGCTTCATAGTAAAAGTTGTTTGTTTTGATGTACAGAATATGCCCTTAAGCCTGTCCGCACACGCATTCGGCACGGCTTCCGTCAGGCACCGGTCCGGCGCCGTACGACCGTAACACACACTGCGCACAATTAACTGGTGCGAGCGAGACGGGCGTCTCGAGAAATTTCTTACGGTGTGCGGGACCTAGTACAAAATGTATGAACGGAGCGCCTTCGGGCGAAACTGGTCGGTTTTCTTACGGTTTTTCTCGTCGTATGCGCCCAGCCTAAAAGTATGCTAACTGATTACAACTAACCCTGTATATTATACAAGTTACTAAGTACCTACTTGATCTTGTCTTATCTTGGATAGATTTTTAAGTTAGCGTAGAGATAAAAGCTCAAGTCCGTACCACTCGATAGTATATTTCCAGCAAGCATGCGCGTTAGGCCTACAGGTTGGGCCAAATAAACGCCAGCATCTCGCGAAATTATCGTATGACTTATGATAACTTGGACCATCTTGTGATGGACCAAGGAAAAATAAGAATCTTTTTAAGAAGGTTTATTGGTCATCCATGCATTATAATTATTTATTTAGTACGCCATCATGAATGAAAAGCCATTTAGATACAATCAAAAAGTTTTATTCTTATTTTATGTAAGGACATTTGATTATATGAGAGCTAGATCCTCCAAGAGTACAACAGATTATTGTGTTTCTGCAAGCTTTACGACTACATTTTTTGAAGGTTTTTTTTTACTATGAAACATTCTAAATACATTATTATACATACTTATACTAGAGGGCCCCGCGACTTCGTCCGCGTACGGAAAAAAACGCCCCACTCCCAAATACTCGTGTCTTCCATACTTACCGCATTATCCTCCCCATATTCACCACTTTAAATCATCCTTGTCAAAAAATATTCAAAACAGCATTTTTATTTTTAATGTGCTATCCAAATCTAAGTCAAAACTAGTCATGCCACCGACTGAGCTACAATATAAGGCTAACATACATACATAAGTATATTATTAATGGTAACTGCGTAATCATGAATTTGTTAATGCAATATTCCACCAAACAACATACAGTAGAAACAAAAAAGGGAAGTTATTTCTATAACTTACTATTTTAATCTTGAACGAAAGACACTAGATCTCGCGACACAAGTCTTACGAGTATAGTGCGAAATCTAGGGTACATTCTAACTATTGCCTAGTTTAATATTATTTAAGATACTAAATATTTGTATAAGGTGAACTTCTTACTTTGAATGAAATAAATAAATAAATAAAATAAATACAAATCTTCATGACTGAAAGTTAAAAAACAAAGGACTTTCATACAAAAGTTTCCCCCTTTTTTTACCCCCTTAGGGGTCGAATTACAAAAAATCCTTTTTTAGTACAAGCGGTTTAGGCTGTACGTTGTTTGTCAGTAGTTGAGTCAGGACAGAGATTCTTATAGTTTTAGATTAAAAATGTTATTATAATGTTATACATTTGACAAATGTAATAGGCGTGTGGCCTAATGTTTAATTTATGACAAATAACAGGCTTAGTGATGAATATAACTAAATACATTACACATACTGAAAAAATTAATTGTATTGGCTGATAAATCTCTGAGATATGAGCGTTTAAAGTTTTAGGTGGGGATAGAGAGGGGATGCTCTATCCCTTTCTCGCAAAGCACGTGTTAGTATAGCATTTGTATGCCGCGCCTGAGGCTTGACGTCATAGCTCAGTATAGCGCGCTCTCTGTCTAGCTTGAAATTGAAATACTTAGAACTTATTTATTCGTGATTTATTTTAATTTTTGTTTGTGTTGATAGGTTCTATTGATGATCAGCTTTTTTATGAGGTAATAAAAAAATAGTAATCATCATGCCTATTATACAGATAGGTAACTACTTAGGATCACAGCTTACAGTGATGCTTGTTTTTGTATACTAAGAAAAATGCACAGAGATTACCAGAATAGCTTTTTCTGATGATGATATAGGTAATTTTTTACTTCTTCTTCTATTCAGAGAGGATTAGGTACTTAGTAGCAAATTCTTCTTTTGTATTAGAGTATTAGAGCAATTAAATAATCAACACCATGGCTAGAGATGTGACAAAAACAACATTCGCACAATTACTTCGTTATAAAGTGATACCATTCAACAAAGATAGGTTTTACTTGATTTTCCCATGATACGATATCAATTAAACTATAGTCGAGTTTCTTAGTGCGTAGTGTTGTATAGATTCCCCCATCTTTAGGTCTATCTAATTGGAAACGCTGTACTTATTTATAGTGTTTCAATGGCTCAAAACAAACTAAGAATTAAACTTAAAATTAGTACAAATATTGCCTGAATTAACGGAATTATACACAAGTATATTTTGAAGAACTTTTCATTCTAAAGATTAAGATTTTATACTTATCTTATGTCTTCCGCAGCTGGGTAAAGATGCCGTATGTTTCGTTTCATATATAGAGCATTACACTATTTTCGATCACTGTGAAACGATCATCGTGTCAGGTTTTCAGTTTGAAGCACCCACAGCGTAATCTTCTTGACCGATTGGTGCATACTGGATACGTGCCTTGTCCAACCTCGCTTTAGTTTGGCAACTTTTGGTCAAACGCAAACCTACTTTAAAAAAAACTTACAATGTATACAATGTGTAACAAAAAGTTCAACAATACTAAAAATTAATTGAACTTGGACAAAATGTATGTAGCAGCTGATTTTTTTTTCGCGATTTCAGGTTTGGCCCCATGGTAAAAGTTGTTCATAATGATGAGTACATACATACTCTTCAGTATTGTTGCACCTTTTTGTTACACATTGTATAATAATACTAGAGGTCCTCCGCGACTTCGTCCGCGTACGGAAAATAATATTAATTAGAGTGATAAAAAATCGTATTTGGATAGTGAGTTTAAAATAAATTATGGTATTTTCAATATTTTTGGATGGGGTGAAATTTTTTTTAAAAAGGTGTGGTCAAAGGGTGGGTGAACCTTTGTATGGAAAGTTCTTTGTATTAAAGTTTATAGTGATGATATTGGTATTTGAATTGACTTTTAAAACAAAAACAATAATATTTTTGCTAGCCACCTATCATCCAGAAAACGTCCACTGCTGGATGAAGGCCTCCCCCTTAATAGGCTTGGCAGGCGGCTTGGGGATCACAGAATGTTCACCACCGATAATGGAGAGGGCTCTGCTGCCCGTCCTCCGGTGGTTCTGTGCTGTTTTAGGATATACCCAGGTCCGGAGATTTCAGGAGATTTTTGCTAGGGTTGATCTAAAGTGGTGCATATGGGGAGGACAATTTTTTTTATTAACCCAGTGCAGCGGTGTGGAAGGTATTTGGGACCGGGCGAATTTCTATCGTACGCTGACGGAGTTGCGGGCGACCTCTAGTAGGTGTCTATTCAGTGTCACAATAGTAAAAAACCTTTCTAAGAATTAATTACTCTACTTTTTCTACGTTGTGTGAGTATAAAAGTTCAATCAGTTATGTAGCTACAACACTTTAATTCTCACAAAAATTAGCACTGACTCGCCAAAGCAATCGAAAGCTTTACAACAGCCACAAAACGAGATAAAGGCTACTTAAGTCTGTCTGGAACCCTCGTTAAGGCCTGATATACGATTCATAATAAAACCTAATAAAATATTTGCAACAATTTAAAAGGGAATCGATAAAAACTTAGTAGTTGAGTATCAAAATGTGCGTTCCAAGTGGCCGCTTTCAGATAGTAAATTGCTTTTTACTACCTCTGTGTTTGTTTTATTTTTAATCAAATCTTGGATCTACAACAATGTTGTTGGTTTAGACAAGTTAAATAAGCGACGGGTTACAGCCAAATCATCTTATAAAAGTGTAACAGAACGGAGATAATATAAGACTCGCTTCATATTGGTAACGAGAAGGCACTTACTCGAATTATCAAAAAAATATGAACGCATTTTTGACTTGTATCTTTGTTTTCATTCGCCGTTTTTGTTGTAAAATAACATGAAGTAAGATTCTAATAAAATACTATTAGATCTTGTAATACCTACAGAGTTAAGAGTTTAAGAGTGTCACATTTTACTCTTTTAAAAAAAGGCGGACACTATCAATTCGGTTGTATTTTTAACTGACTTCAAAAAAGGTTCTCAATGCGACTGTTTATTTTATTTGTTACGCGATTACTCTGCCAATTATGAACCGATTTTGATGATTCTTTATTTGTTTGGTAGGTCATACTATAGAGGTGGTTCCATATAAATTTTATCGAAATTTATTTAGCACTTTTTGAAAAATCTACAAAAACAAAAAATATATACATAGATGACGTTATGATTGTAACTCTATAAGCTCACCCCCATCTGCAGCATCTGCATCTGCATTTCAGAAATGTCGATAACATTCTCAAAATGGTTTCTTATATCTTTAAAGAGTATATTGTTTGACATTAACCAGGTTAGAGCTTGACACAATTTTTCATGTTCAAAACAAACTCTTGGGAGCGTTGCGTAAGCAAAAAACACTTACTGCCCACTAAAAATGAAAAGACAAAGATACTTTTTTGAAAAAAAAAAGTCTACTTCTAGAGTATACCTATACCAAGGACGATTATATTATCCTTGCCTATACTATGTGTATGTAAAAATTAAAACTAAAAAGTAAAAAAATATATGTATTACTTAAAAGCAAAGAGCATTAAAGGACAACGAAATTGTTGATACTTATACACCTTTACATTTTATGATCAGGTATTTTTGGAGTCCGTGCCAGGATTTGATCACGTATTCGTAATCTAATGAAGATAATATATTATCTAAAAGTGCTGGCTTCTCCAAAGTAATCTAATAGGTCTAGATAGTATTATATTTCTAAACAGGTGGTTATTATTAGGCGACAAAGTATGCGTTGTTATAAAATGGCACAAACGCCGGGTCACCGAAGGCACGCCGCATCTCAGTCGGATTATAGTAATTTACAACCGATATAAAATAATTTCTTTAGCACAGCGAACACATTTAACGTAATTATCGTCGCTGCACTTAAAATAAACTTTGTTTCCAGTTTTATTACCTCTAAGTACTTTAATAGTTTCGAGTTGTTAATAAAAAGGATCAGTGCGTTCGTTCGATAAACGGGTGAAAAGCACTCGATAGGTATTCTATTATGCAATCTATCCGTGTGACTGAACTGGACTCCGACTCAGATGCTTCATAGAAGGCCTCAATGTCAATTGATTTAACAATGACAGAAAATCTGAAATTTGAAGAAAAAATAATTTCATTTAATAAGTTAGTAAAAACGTATAAAACAGCATTTTTTTACGATTTTAAGATTAGTCGCAACATTTTATCGATAGGTGTTAAACTACTCTATTTTTCAGTAATAACACCGTAAAACTAGTATTGATTTATTCTTCATTTTTAACATCGCACTTGTGCATTCTGCCAGTGTCAAATATAGGCATTTTTTTAGTTTTAATAATTAAAAATTTAATATTAATGCGTTTCTGGTATAATTCCTATCTTGGTTTTTTACTGCACATTGGTTATATCGATTACCATGAGCGCGGACAAAAATCGATACCGGTCCAGATGCACAAAAATGGGACAGAGAAATCGATTTGTCCCACATTTTGGCGGTCTAGCGGCCGCGGCGCGAGGGTAACGCTCGCGATAAGGGATAGTGCCCCCCTGCACGGGGGTACTCCCCCTGACCCCCTGATAATATTTACCGCCCCCCGGCCATACTTACGCCCCTCAGTATTTACGGGTTAGAGAAAAACAAGGGTACTCGAGCTTCGGAAGGTGCAACGTAGATTTTAATCCTTTCTGATGTTTATGATGGATGGCGGATTCGCGATCGGTGTTGCGCTGATGTTGATGGATTCCTTGTGATTCCTTTATGTACTCGCAGTATGAATCGTGACGCTGACTTAATTTTAATGCTTGCATATAATTATGGTTCTTTATGATTTGATAAACCTACTTTATACACGCGTCTTTACCCGCGAGGCGAATCTTAATTGTTATAAACATGCAACTGTGACATGATTCAGTTTTAGATTAAATATATAAAATAAATGCTGTGTCATAGCTTTTATTTGTCATTCATTTTCATATTTTTTGCGTTGTTATCAACATAATTACTATATCTTAACTTAAGTTCTATTATTATTAACGGGATATTTACCGTGATTATGTTGTGAAATGAGCTCCAGATATTTCGGCGCAGTTGCATGCACCATATTCACGAGTAGACTGAATAATACGGGTGGTTGTCATAAGAGTTCGAAAAAAACATTATGGGCATTCATAACGAACTACCCTCTTTCCAAGTCTTTTACTACGATTACTGGAACTCGAACTCGAACCCAAGTCTCGACAAAACACACTCACAATATCACTGCATATTTTGTTTTTAACACATTTAGGACGTGACTTAGTATTTTTAGGGCAACCTAACACTGGATTCCACGAACTGGAGAGTTGAAAGCCATCACCTCGATTAATATTCCGGCATTTCGAGATCTCAATGGCTAGGTTTGTAGTGGCGCTCGGTGGACAGGATATTCGGGCTGTGAAGCTCAATCCAGTGGTTAATAAACAACCGTGATAACTTAAAGCAGTGATTTATTAACTTTATCAAGGAAGATATTATACACAAGATTTTATTATGGTAGAGTCTGATGGCTTGAGCCGGAATAATGGCTGAGCAAATAATATAAGCATAGGCATATAATATAACATAAGCATAACATAATAGCATAATTAGACTTTTTTAGTCTTCTTCTGGACCTTCAAATGGCGATTTAGCCATATCCAATCCCCTACGCTGGCTTGCGGGTTGGTGGATCTTACGCCATTTTTGTTCTTCGGGTATCTAGGTTTTTTAGCTTTCCGGAAAATCCAATGATATAAAAATCCGTACTTAAACTCCAGATAACTTATTGGTACGGGCCCGGGATTTGAGCCCTAAAAATATGGTAGAGTACTTATACTGTGCTATATCATTAATATTCATCCAAGTGCCACTCTGATCCGCAAGAAGGGTTTCTGTGGTGCAGTTAATATTATAAGTTTTTAATTTAGAGTTCGAACAATTGACTGCCTTATAGCTCAGTCGGTAGCATGTCTGCCTTCAGTGCTCTAGGGCGTGGGTTCGATCCCCACCCAAAGCAAACATTTATGTGGCGAACATAGATGTTTGTTCTATGTTTGGGTGTAGTATATATATAATTATATAAGTATGTATATACAAAAAAAAAGTATATACTTATAAATAATCTATCAGCTATCCAGTTTCTATGTTACAAGCTTTGCTTAGTTTGGGGCTAGATGGCGCTGTGTGAAATTAATGACCACTGATATTTATTTATTTATTTATAATAGTCATCTAAAGTTTAGGTTTTTTTTATAGAGACGTTAGAACATTTAAGATAGGTCGGCCAATTGAGGTACCCCCAATGGCGTAGACTTAACAGAATTTTGATAAATATGACTAATAGATTTTTAAGAGTCGGGTTAGCTACTTACTTGGAGATTATGTACCTCAGAGTTATGAAAATTTATGTTCTTGTCAACGTTAAGGCCAAACAAGAAGATAAACAATCTCTTCATGGCGAAACAGACTATACTACGTCTCGAATGTCTATTAAATAATCGTTTTAAAATAAGTAATAATCTATTTGAAAGTAATGTATCTATTTTGTATAGCCGCTAGCGCCATCTGTCAATCAATAATAACATTTCAATGGTCTTAAAAACTTAATTAGACTGCTTTCAACGACAGAGCTACATCAATAACCTTTAAGAGATGGGACGAGAAAGTATTTCTGCAATTATGTTAGTATTAAAAGTGATGCGGATAAGGTTCATTATGCTGTAATTAATTTAAACGTAGCAGCATAATGTTTTTTGTTCTGTAATGGATTTAGATGGTGACGACGGGTAAAGATGTCAGTCAAATATCGACGCGTGCTCAATACATCCCAATAGGTCGACGTCGGGCACCGGGGCCAAAATTCTAATTATTATTTTCGTTCCTATAACAGACAGCTGATCAGTTCTAGCATAAAAAAAACCCGATAGCATTGTAAGGAAACGTAAGCGTTAAGTTACACCTTAATTTATTTATAAATGCGTTTTTCGGTTAGTTACACGTTTGCGGGGAAGGAAATTAAGTTTGGGGAATTGAAACTAGTCATTGTTCTTTTAATTGCGGTCAATTTATGGCGTTCTAGACGAAATGTGCCAATCATTGTGTGTTGATGTGGTCGTTTGCTTTAAGCTCGGGTCTAATATAGCTTTGTGTATGCTATAAATATTGTATATTGTACTCGTATGTGCTTAGTCTTAGAAGAGTGGAAAACTAAAAAAAAAACAAACGCAAATACTTCATTTTTAGCTCAAAATTATACTGTCAGACAGGGTTACGTGGAACAGTAACTACTAAGTAACTGCTGAAAGGAGGCCATTGCTATCATCATTGTAAACATTGTTTACTCTTGATCCAACCCTAAAATAACAAAAAAAGTTGCCTACCAAAAATTTCAAGAAATTTTGAAAAGCTGATTTTGACCTACCGTTCCGTGTAAACCTGTATTTACGTTTATACTAGAAATAAATACTTTATGATTGAATTCAATGATCTTCAGGATAGAACTAGACAGACTACAAATAAAAAGCAAAGCAAAAAAAAACAAAATAAAAGGTTGATTATAAAATTAATTTCATCGACGTTTCCCATCTCTACACAAAGCATTTAAAAAAATATGTTCCATTCGTAATATCATTCCGATATCAAAGAAAGGGTTGCACAGAGCGCCGACTCCGCGCTGACTCGCACAAAATGTTCTATCTGCATATGCCTCTGATTGATGTGCCCTGTAATTATTTGGACGCGTTAATAACACCACAGTCGACGGCCGCACTTTGTTTCTGACGACTTAAGACAAATGAAATGAGAAATTCTATCGGACTCATAATAGAGCTTATCGCTTTCTGATGTTTTGTTGATTAAACTTACGGAATCGTTATTAACATCACTGTATTCGTTTTTGCAAACTTTAATTAACTACCTACAAATTAATGAAATTAAAACAAATCAAAGTTGTATGTTGAAATAAAATGTAATGTTATTACTTTACTTTTGGAACTATAACATAATAATATATGTACCTACAAATATATAATAACAAAATCAAAGAACAAAGAATAGTACTAAATAGAAAAAAAAATATGTCGCGGAAAAAAAAGTTTTGAGTTTATGTTTTGGAGAGCGAATTTTAATTTATCTTGTGCAAATTTAATATTTTTATTGTACGCTTATCAAGCTGTTGCTGAGCCACAGCACGTCCGATGGTCGAAGATGGTAAACACGCCTAGCACTGCATATCTCAATTGAAGGTAGAGCTACCTTCAATTGACAGTCATCGTTGAGCTACCTCAACAGTATATTCCGGTGAGAGTGGTAGCTCTACCTAGCCAGCCAAGTAGGTAGTATTTTGTAATAGATACCTACTTTACTGTGGTGGTTGTAGCTGGTAGGGTATTTTATATATATATTTTAGGTACCTACTCGTCTGGCTAGTTACCACTATATACTACAACTATACCGTACTATTTGACAGCCTTATAGCTCAGTTGGTAGCATGTCTGCCTTCAGAGCTGTAGGGCGTGGGTTCGATCCCCACCCAGGGCAAACATTTATGTGACGAATATAGATGTTTGTTCTGTGTCTGGGTGTAGTATGTATTTACGAAAAAAATGTGTATAAGTATTCTATCAGCTATCTGGTTTCCATAATACAAGCTTTGCTTAGTATGGGGCTAGATGGCGCTGTGTGTGAAATGTCCCCCAATATTTATTTAGTATATTATGTTATAGTTTTCTCATTATATTTTCCTTCACCAAACAAAACAAACAAGCCAAGGTTTTATGTTGAAATAATATTAAATATTTATTTGGATATAAACTTAGCAATCGTTAAAAAAATGTGTCACACTCGCAGATAACAACGCTACTTCTGAAGTCCAAAGTTTCGAGAATCAACTTGGAGTGCGAATTTTAACTAACCATCAACAAATTAATGTAAATTAAACAAATCAAGGTTTAATGTTACGGTATATGAGTAATCTGTGCACCATGGATTAAGTTAATTATTTCCTTTACACAAAGCCGCGCCCAAACAAAAGTGTGAATATGAAACCACACCCGTTTCGTTCATATTTTTGTAATAGCACGGTATCGTGGTTTTATTTACATAAATGGCCAGTATACGTACAAATTGTCTTTATGTTTTCTGTGCGTGCGACCCCAGCGTCGGCGAATCAGAATATTAACGTAAATAGTAATGGCGGGAAAAAAAGCTATTATGCAAATGAAACATTTTGAGGTAAATAGAAACTGACGTAATGCGATGTTCAGAAAGGCAAAATAAATCGTTTTTGTTACTTAGTTGCTTTATTACATTATTATTTTTCTACTGAGTAGTTATGTTGCCTTGGATTAATTTATGTTTCAAGTATTGCGTGCCGAGTGGAAATAAAATAAGCTCGGGCTAATAAAACTCCAGACGAACGTAAGTTAGAACAGTGATGATATAAAAATTCTGCTCTCAAATATTTCGACATATGGCGGCGAAGTTACAAAAAAGTTACAGACCGTAATAAAACTGATTACAATATGGAATTGGCATATCCATTGAGATCATAGATATGAATACGTTATGATATACATTATTTTTTAATAACAAACGGCTGCTGAGTACCGAATGTGCTTACGTCACATTTGAACGGGAACCAAATAATAGAGTTCGCTTCAAACGTTTAGCGAACCCTCGAAAATTGAAATAAAAAAGCGAGATGTAACAGCGATATGATTTTGCACTTTTATATTTTTTTATTTTGGAGCGTGTTTTTAACACTGTTCGATAGAGTGGCGAATCGATTCGACATAACGGAACCACGGACATTTTGGTAAAAAATGTTTATTACTAACTTCTTGGTTAAGCAATACTTCTAGAGTAGAAACGAAACTACATAGTTACCTAAAAGGTTCAGTATTATGTTTTTGAATTGTTTGACGGTTTATTGATACTTAAAAATAATTAGGTAGAGTCGTCTAAATACAGTATTGAGTGAATTTTCAGAGTCGTTTTTTTTATTACATTATCAGGGTTTATGCATCAGTCAAAAGTATATATACACAGTGCACAAATACAATTATGGTAATATCAGTAGTTCTGCGAATAGTAGACCTCGCGAACTGAGATCTCATGACCTTATATTTACATTTTCTTGACCGATTTGCTCATAATCAAATTCTTGTTTAGATTTGAATGGATAAATAGATAGATAAACTATTTATTGTAGGTACACACTAAAAGAAATTATTACAGTTATAATGATCACAACAGCCTGAGCAATGAATACCAAATGCTTCTGCCAAATATTATTAAAAATAGTATCGCAGCATAATACTTTCCCCTTTTTGGGGGAAATAGTCCAGTCAAGTCGAAAACCGCCAACGACAAAAAACCTATGAAATTGTAGAATCTTTACCTATACTTACCAATAAAATTTCGTCAACCGCTTATTTCCATTTTATGATTAGTAAAAAAATAAGCCCTGTACGTGGATGTTGATGAGATTTTTTGAGATTTTATGAGACCTACCAACATTCATACACCCAGTCAGATGAAAGCAAATTTTGCCAGATGTTGCAAAGACATCGCTCGCTTCGCTCGCTCGGAGAAAAAATGAAGAATTTTTATGCTACAGGCAAGACGAAGGGCTTGTGATAAGACTACGACGAAACTTTGTCCAAAAGTAAATATTACAGATGCTGATGACCTACTAATGACTTTGGATAGGTAATATAGGAATAATGGTTTCCAGATAATTACCTACGTATGTCAAAACCAATGAAACAAAATAAGTTAGTTATTTTGTAATACTGTAGTATTGTAGTTATAGTAGTTAATCATAAAAATAAAACTGCAACTTTCTATGAAAAACAGTTCTAAGTATTCCACAGTCAACACAAGCGCCCCTGTTTTCGATAGACTAACATAATTACAGAGAAGATTGTTGTGAAGTGACTTGTAATATGACCCCTTCGAAAATATTACCTACTTACTACTACCACGTCGAGGATTCGATAATTTGCGTCGAGGTTTATAGATCAGTTTGTCTTGGTAATATTCTGTACTTGTTTTTTAACCGACTTCAAAAAAGAAAGTTCTAAATTCGATTGTATGTTTTTTACGCGTTTACTCCGCCAATTACGAATTGGTTTTGATGAAAGATGTCATCCAAGTATTTTTTTTTAAACTAATTGTTATTATTTAGGATATATGTTTTCGGCACACAAAATTTAAAAAAATGTTTCGTCCTTTTGGACCAATTTATATTGTTATATTGTTTATGAATGACTATGCTGTTGGCCTCAGATGGCCTCTACAGCGTCACCGGACTTTAGGCAAGCGCAAACGGCGCTCGGCCTAGGTTTAGGTTAAAGGCGACTAGCTCAAGGGCACCTCAGACGGTACGAACCTCGGCTTGGCCGTCGCCGGGAGTGGGGTTAGACTTGCCCTGGCACCCCAGAAGGGGTATGCCCTGGGGCCCTAGTAGATTGATCTGGTTGACTACTTGGAGAGAATCTAACAGATCTTCTGACAGATCTGGGGAGTCCTCGACCTCGCCGGCGAGGTCGGTGCGTGTTTGTGTGCCTTTGGTAACCGGCGCCTATACCAAAGACGGAATACTTCTTGTTGCTAGGAGTGGTCGGATCAGGCGAGCCCAGCGCCGCCGAGGTGATGACGGCTATGGGGTCGTCCGGGTCGCCCAAGACGTGTCTGGGGCGTCTACGGAAGGGGGGTGGGTCTGTTGTGTCTGTCGTATAGTTCGAGGCTTGGACTATGAGTGGATTGGGATGGTGGGGGGTCGCATCGAAATAGCGGCGCGAAGCGTACTTAATGTACTGACGGATGGAGGGGAGTTCGAGATCGCAGTGCAGGTCGGAGTTTCGCATGAACCAGCTAGCACCGACTGCTCTGCGGATGAATGTATTATGTATGACTTGGAGTTTCTCTAGATCTATGCTGGAGGCATGAGCGAACGCCACGGAGGCGTACGTCATGACGGGGCGAATACAAGTTTTGTAAATTGTAACCTTATTTCTAAGGGACAATTTACTACGCTCGTTGAGAAGGGGAGTGAGCCGGCCTAAGAAGAAGGCTGCTCGGTTGCGAACTAACTGGATATGCTTAGAGAACGTGAGTCGACGATCAAGGGTCACATCGAGATACTTGGTCTCGGTAGCCCATGGGATGGGCTGGCCGTTGAGCGTGATATGCTTAGAAGGAGGTCTTTTGAACGGATGAAAGTACACGGCTGCACTTTATCGGGGTTAACGGTGATAGCCCACTTCTTGAACCAGTCTCCGAGGAGATTGAGGGCTCGTTGAAGGTGGGCTAGCTGAATGACCTTGTTCCACCCTCTGGTGTAGAGGGCGGTGTCATCGGCAAAGAGAGCAAGCTCCACTTTGGGGGTGCGGGGGATGTCACAGGTGAAAAGCGAGAAGAGAATCGGGGCCACAGCGGAGCCCTGAGGGACTCCGGAGCCGATGTCGTGGGGGGAGGAGCGTTGTCCCTCGACGCGGTATCGAAAGCTTCGAGCCCTGAGAAAGTCTTGTATTATGAGTACAAGACGGTCTGGCAGCCCGAGCTGATACAGCTTGTATATCAGCCCGTTGTGCCAGACTTTATCGAAAGCTTTCGCGACGTCGAGGAACACTGCTACAGTCCCTTGGGGGAACGGCTTGTGGGTGTAACCATGGCCGGGTTTCTTGTTGAAACCTTCTAGGACGTACTCCGTGATGCGGTGTACTTGTTGGACGCAAGAGTGTCTGGCTCTAAAGCCGAACTGTTCATCAGGGAGGAGGTTGTTGTCTTTGACACAGGACCAGATGCGCTTCAGAAGGATGCGCTCGTAGACCTTGCCCAGGGTACTGAGGAGACTAATGGGACGGTAGCTAGAGGGCTCGGAAGCCTTCTTGCCGGGTTTGTGGATGCCGATGACGTCGGCGGATTTCCACGCGTCGGGGAAAATGCAATTGGCGATGGCCGCATTGAAGATGCTAACTAGAAGGTGAACTAGCGTAATGGAGAAGTGCTTGAGCACTTTGTTACTGATGCCGTCCGCACCTGGAGCTTTCCTGGTGTGGAGGCCTTTAATAATCGACTCAACCTCGGAAGCTGTGATAGGCTCGAGTTCATCAAAGGGGGGAAGTGAAGATCTGTATTCGACTTCACTGTTCACCTTATCGAGGTGAGCAGGGTCGACATGTTCTAAACTGGGGCTGCACTGCGTTTCGAGGCTGTCGGCCAGGCATTCGGCCTTTTCCTCGTCGTCAAACGCGGGGGGGAGGTCAGGTCGGGTGAGAGGGGGCATAGTCGTAACAGAGTCTGATTTCAGGGATCTAGTCAGCCGCCAGAATGCCAGGTGGGATGGCTCGATCCCCGAGAGTAAGTCATCCCACCGTTGATTACGGAGTTCACTCATGCGGTTTTTTACGGCACGTTCGTAATACCGCAGAGTGGCTCTGTTATCCTCGGTGCGAGCTCGATCGAATGCCCTAGTGGCAGCGTGTTTCGCTCTCAGTAGGTCCCTCGCGTCCTCAGGCAGGGCCCAGCGTTGGTCTCCCTCGGCTGGAACCTGCTTTGAGGCCTCACCAACGGTGGTGCGGAGGTGGCTAGTGAGAGCGTCAATGGAGGTAGAGATGTCGTCAGGGGTAACAATGTCGTCAGGGATTCTGTCCAAGTCAGGGGAACTACAAGCTTTCAGGGCATCGCCTAAGTGCTTCCAGTTGACCACGGTCTTAGTCAGAGGAGGTCTGTCAGTCGGATCGGGGCCTAAATGCATGAGGACGGGTCGGTGGTCAGAGTCGAGTTCGTGTAGTACTTCCAATGAGCGTAACTGGAGGGTCACGCCCTTTAGAAGCGCTAAGTCGAGTACGTCAGGTCTGTAGTTCAAGTTCAGGGGAAAGTGGGTCGGAGTACTGGGAGGAACTATGTCAAAGTTGAGGTCGTCAGAGAGGGAGTTCAGAAGGTTTCCCTTCGTATTGGTCGTGTTGCAGCCCCATAAAATGTGCTTGCTGTTGAAGTCGCCAGCCAGAATGACTGCGCTTCCGAGAGAGAGAAGAGCCTCGAGGTCACTCCTGAGGAGAGTCTTATTACCGGAGAGGTAGCAGGATACTAGGGTAATGGGTTGATGACCGGTCATCGAAAGGCAGCAACAGGAAGCTTCCATTGCTGAGAGAGAAGGGGTGTCGATGGGAATGCAGTGAAGGGACCTTTTGTAATAGATGAGAGTACCGCCTTTTATGGTGGTAGTCCTATCATTACGAACGAGCGAGTAGTTTGCGATCCTGGGATCCCTCTTGCTAGGTTTTAGAAAGGTCTCGTTCACTAGCATAACATCGGCCTGGTGGGTTGAGAGGAAGTGCCGAATCAAGGGACGCTGGTCCCTTGATTCAGTGGTGATGCCGTTGGCATTAAACCATGCCAACGAAAGGGAGCGGGGTCTAACACGTTTAGGTGTACTATGCATGTTATGGACCAATTTTATTTAGTAATCGTTTTTATGATAAATTTTTGGTTTTCAAAGTAATGTAGATAAATAATTCTTATGTTCACGGAAATAATGTTTAGTGTGACAATTTGATGCAACATAAACATTAAAAACACACAAACTTCAGCCTGATAGTCTGGTAGGTTTTGGGAGTATAGGGATAGGGATAGGTAAGTAAGCTTAGGTATCATTAAAAAAACAGGCTTTCAGAATATAGATAACATACAATCACTCAAATTGGAATTCCATTACCTAATTCTAATATCTACTTTTTCCTTTGTTATGCCATTATTTTCTTTTTCTTTTGTACGGTCCGGTTCATTCAAATCCCAAAAATACTTGAAATATTCTGACTTCGGACATTTGGACGCCCCCATTCGTAAGAATCCGATTAATTAAATAAATGTACAATGCTGGAAAGAAATTCGCCAACCCTTGGCTTTTGTTTTGCAATACTGACATACCTCATTTTGGCGGGAGCGTAATTGACTCGTTGTTAATTTAATTTTAATTTTGTGAGAAAAGGGTTTTTTCAGTGTTTTAATAATTATGAAGCGTCCTTTTTTTTTTTTTTTTTTTTTTTTTACGTTGGGAAATGCACTTACGCATACCCTCCTGCCAGGGCGCAGGAGGGTTATGTCGGACTCGATGGCACCCCTACCGACTAAAAACCCAACGGTGTTCCCACACTGCGCCTATTGTCGAGGTCACGGGTACGCTCTCGCATTCATCCGCGACCTCGACGGCGCCGCCCTTTCGGGCCCACCACGGGGAGCCGAAGCTCCTCCCGCACCGATGACGATGTGTCCGAACACCCAGACACATCGTGCATCCACCTCGGAGGCCATGCCAGCGAGATGGGCGCCGGACGGCCCTACGTCCGAACGCCCTGGCCTCCATGCGGCGGGTCAGGTGAGTGGCCCCGCCGCCTGCCACTTCGGCCGTTGGGGATGGGGCGCTCTGGCCCCTCTGGCCTGTCCCCATCCCGCAGCCCCACCACAACACACCCGGTGGGTGCCCCCTCAAGGAAAGCCCTTGATGAGGCCACCACCCGGTTGTCCCTCCTCACTCTCCACTGTGCCCTCTGCTAATCAGAGGGACACGTGGAGAGCCCTCATGTCCGGACCAGGTCCGGACCCACGAGCCCAGCCCCTGCCGTGGCCCTTGGGAATGGAGAGCTTTGGCCCCTCTGGCCTGTCTCCATCCCTCAGGCCCGTGCAGTGGCCTAGCCCCCCCCCCGGTGGCCGCTTCCGCGGCCCCACCTCGGGTACCTCTTAGCTTCACCGTGGGGACACTTCCCACGGCTACTAAGCCCCCCGCCCCGACAAGGCGGGTACCCACGGGGGGAATTATGAAGCGTCCTTACCCAACAGACCTGTTGGAGGGACGCTTGTTCCTTTCTATATTTCCCATACAGTATGGTGTGATTATGTATGCTTTGGTATCTACATGCCTACTTAAGAATAGTTATACTTTCTTACTTATTATTAACAATACATGTATTAAAATATTTAATTCTTTTAAAAATATAATGCCAGTCATTTTTCTAATAGAAGAAGGCAAATCTGAGACTTCATAGAGTAAAAACGATATGTAAAATATTGCTAGTAAGAAAGAAATAGATTGCTTGATTCGTTGCTGTATTTAGAAGCAGAAAACGAAAGATCGGGCAGAGTGGCGTGTCGCTGTGGGCTAGGATAAATGTGAAGATGATGATGACAAACTGACATATATATGTCCATTTTCATAATTGTATGTGAATAAACTGACAATTATTTTAGCTTACCAGTATCCAGTATATTATATGTATAGTTATTGAATTTTACTCGTATTTACTTACTTCTACCAAAAAATGGTAGAAGGATAGTACGAGTAGGAGACGTTATACTTACCAACAGGCGAACGTCACTATCGTCTCGTCACTCTAATGCATTAAAAATGGCTAGGCTGTAACTTCGAACATGTATAGGCAGCATTGGAGATGCAAATGGCGATAATTTCCTAACAAAATTTTCTGTTACTTTTTGCGGTAGATGACCACATCGTCACTTATCTACTGGCGAGATGGCAGTGAAATGCGTCTTACTAATCCGTTAAGAAAACAAGTTAAACATGCATGGTAAAAGTTTTCAAATACTATCACACTAATAAAACAAATTCTTGTTAGTATGAACGCACATCAAAACAAACTCACAACACTACCAAAAGGTAGGTAAGTATAATATATACATACTAAATATGTGGCAGATGTCCATACCTTGTGGTAGTGAGGGGTACGCCTTTGTTACTACCTTCAATGCCCATAACCTATGGCAACCGATGGTGACTTATCCAACCATCAGCCAGAAGACGTCTACTGCTTGGGGTGCATAATCTCCACGCTTGGCAGGCGGCTTGGGGATTGCAGATTGTACACCACCGTCAACCGAGAGGACGCTGCTCTCTGGGTGGGTGATCTCCGGTAGTTCAGGGTGTAGTTTTAGTACATATATACCCAGGTCCTAAAATTGCAATTAGATTATGTAGGTATTTCTATTCGAACTTACTATTTAATTAAAACACTATCCATCAATCCTATTAAAATACCCCAGTCACAGAGTCTAGTGAATCCCGCTAGATACTAATTAAGATCTAAGCCGAGATATGACTTGACTACTTTATGATCATTGATTTCCATACGTAACGAGTGAGTAATTGTAAAAACAATGAGAATCGTTATGTCTGTCTGGTTGTTTCTTACTACTATTGCGGTACTTGCGATCTAGTGTTTATTATTATGTACTAGAGTAAGTAGTAAGCTAGTTATCTTATTTGTCGACTGTTAGTAGGCAAGATAGATCGTTTTTTTATCGTGCACAACTAAATTTAAGATAAACATATAAAAAGACCTTACGAGTCAGTGTCACAATAGCTTTATCGCTAAACTGGTATAGGTACCTAATTACCTATACCTACCAATTTTAAAAAGACGAAACGTTACAGTAGCAGAGCCAGAATCATGAACTTAATGCGACCAAAATCAGTAGTTTATCTGGTAACATTGCCCTTAAAACCGAAACACAGTTATGCTAGCACACTACTGCTTGGCGATTGAATAACTGGCCAGTCGTTCAGAATTTACATTGGTGGCTCTCCCACCAGGTAGTAATAGGTTGTAAGTAGCTTTGTATTGATGTCTCATATTTCCAATTAAAATTCCAATAGGTACGCGCCGCCGCGAATCAGATATCTCTATTGTGCACGGAATAGTTTTGTGTATCGTAGCTATACAATTGTACACTGTACAGAGTACCTATGCGGTTCTAGCGATCACTAGTCTAAGCCTCTCTCACACGGAGAAACTCAAACAAAACACTTTACTGGGCAGACTTGAATATCTCATACTAGCTTGGGGTTTGTGTGCTGTGAACGATTCGCATCTCCTACACAGTTCTCCAATCCTAGTTTGAAACTCCTGTGTGAAACGTTATTTATTTTTATTTGATTTATATATCTATAGATATACACCCTAGTGCTGCGATGAAAATATAGGGTAGATCCCTGATCGCCGCTCGAAAATGG
This sequence comes from Erannis defoliaria, assembly GCA_905404285.2. NCBI lineage: Eukaryota > Metazoa > Arthropoda > Insecta > Lepidoptera > Geometridae > Erannis > Erannis defoliaria. The sequence goes on along the minus strand of FR990073.1, from coordinate 8,457,964 downwards.
AACCGTCAAAACAAGGCATAAATTGCGTAATATGCCGTGTTTTGCTCTCAGTCACGTGTGACGTGCTACATCGAATGTGTTACAGGTATTTTCACAGGGTGTTAAGGCTTATTAAACAATATCCGCTTGTAGACTTTTTTATATTAGCTATAAAGCTATATTATAAATATAAGCATTGAAGTGACGGCGGTCACTTTTGAGGTTTGATTTTCATAGCGACTGTGTATCTATAGTATATTTGATCGAAGCCCTAGTGTCAGAGTTAATGTATCGCCTGTGTCATCGCGTTCTAGGAGGGCCACTGACAATCTGATATGGCTTGACGGATTGTAACAGAATTATAGAACAAACAAACAACCAGGACCGACTATTTCACGTGCCATATGACCCACGTAGTAAGTAAATCAAGGTCGTCCATCCGAAGACTGACCGGATCGTCAAGTGCATAACTTTGGCAGTATATATACAGGATCAGTTCTAATCAGTTAGCATCCTTCTATGGGCAATTTCTGTACATCAAAACAAACAAATTTTACTATGGGGCCAACATTGAAACCGCGAAAACAAAAAATAAAGCTGTTCCATACATTTTGCCTAAGGTCGATGAACTTTTTGTTTGGAACAGCTGATTTCAATGTTGGCTTCATAGTAAAAATTGTTTTGAAACAAAAACAGAAAATTGTACAGAATATGCGCTTAAAAGGATGATAACTGATTAGAACTAACCCTGTATAGTCCGTACCTATAGCTATACCTTTGTCTTCATCAATAAACTTTCAAGTAAGTTTGTAATCACCTACTTATATTTTTTTAGCTAAGTACTATCTTAAAAAATATCGCCCTATACAACGAAACATCATGCCTACCGGGTCATTGGATGTTGTAACTTCCACTCTTAACTGTCTCTATATCATTAGGTGCAAAGAGCAATGAGGAGTAAACAGAAGGTACTCGGCAAACAAGATTACCTACATCCTGTTGCTCTCCCGGTGGCCTAATCCGTGTGTTCACTTTATCAGTTATAGGGAAAATTTATGAATAGACCCACTGTAACTAGCACCTCTGTAATCAACGTTGTAATCGTTGTTTGTTATAACAAAGAGGCCGCTTTTGGATTGATCGCTAACTTGCTGTAACTCTCATACTGGAAAAGATTCTATCTAGGAATTTGTAGCTCAGTAAGACAACCAAAATTATCACAATGGAATCATTTTCAGAGATATTTCAATACTATTTTTATTTTTGTTTTATTTATACGGGAATACTCACGTTTAATTAAATCGGATACTCCGACTATAGTTTCGATCACATCCGGTGACCTTTTTCAAAGAGTGAAAACAGAGCCCGACGCGCGTGCAGCTGCGTCCTGCTTAGCACTCAAAAAAAAAAAACAATATGTGTCAAAACCACGTCAGTTTTTACTATTTTTATTATTTGCAGTGGTTTTCTTTCTTTCTTAGTTATTGGCATCGCACGTTGTGCATTCTGCCAGTGTCAAGTTTATGAATTTTCAGTTTTTTTTAAATTAAAATCAAGTCAAATATGTCATGAAATCACAGTTAGTCACATGAAATTAGTCATAGTCGAGTCCAAGTCATGGCCTAGTAAAGTTGTGGCGACTTTACTATGAGCTTCTACGGAGTTTTGAAAACAACACGGAAAGACATGTTCCTCCACATTATATCACTTGCCCACACTCGTGCATGTAATTCAACACTCAATGAATAAAACACCACCACTTTAAAACATTAATTCGCGAAAATACAGAAGTTTAAGAAAATAATAGAATGCAACGACATGATTTTTCCGTGTTCCCGCCAAAACTCTCTTTGCAGTGGTTGCTATGAAACATTATCTATTTAAAAAAAATAAAAAAATAAAATACCAAAATGTGTCAAAACCACGTCAGTTTTTACTATTTTTATTATTTGCAGTGGTTGCTATGACTCATTATCTATTTATCTAACTGCATTATTCACGTTCATTCATAATAATTTTGATAACAGTAAGTGAATTGCAAATATTACACATACTACCTTCATTCACACTCAGAGAGACAAAGATACACACAATTCACTAACATTACACAATGCAATCTCTGCACCTTTTCTAATTCATAATCTCTAGCTTTCTTTTGTGGAGATGTAAATTTCCTTGTTCATCTTATTGTGACAAAGTAGTCTGGAATGCATTCGTAAGCTGTTTGCTGAAGAAATAAGTGAAGTGATACGGTAATTCAACTTCCGTGCTTATGAGCTTAGATAAAATGAACGGGAGCCTAGTTGTCTGCTGAATAAGTATATTCAGTTATCACACACATTTATCTGAATTAAAAGCTAATACTCCATATAGAGTAATAAAGAGACGAGAAACGACGAAAAAGTGGCTGGTGCCTAGGATATGCAATGATTTGCCAGATAATTTTGAGAAACAATTTATAAACAAATCTACATTTAAATTAGCCTTGAAAAAACTACTGTTAAATATAATATCTATGCCAATAACCCGTGTACCTATAAGTTAAACATGTATTGATTTATAAGTTTACTTATCGCTAAAATGGCAATACCTACTCCTACATACTCGTAGTAAATAGTAATGAATATGAGAGTCGATGTCTGCCTACAAACTGCTAAGTATGCAGTATGGCAGAGTTATAAATTGAGCTATGTAATTAATTATCTACGACAAAAAAAAAAAACGGCATAAAAAAAATTCACCACCACCTCCACCACCGGATGGACCGGTCTGACCGGTAAAAGGTCACCGGATGTGATCGAAACTATAGTCGGAGTATCCGATTTAATTAAACGTGAGTATACCCGTATAAATAAAACAAAAAAGTTATAACGGCCTTACTTAAAATATTGCTTAAGTTGACAAATGTCACTTAACCTTTGCGCAATAAAAAAATTAAGAGCGCATTACGTCCTAACTATCGTCATTAAACTTTAAGCGACGTTTTTAAGTAAGGATGTAGGTGCGAGTCTTCATCTTCGGCCTTTTATCGTCCGCTGCTGGACTTGAGCTTCTCATGTTTTACTCCACTGTGGTCGATAAGTAGAGCTCTATATCCAGTTTTAGTGCTTCTTTATGCAGGCTGTCCTCCACCCGCCCAAAAATGGTGATAGAGCTCTTTTACAAAATCGCATCTTTACCAGAAATTCATCGGTCTAGTAGAAGTAGAATGCAAACATAACTGATTGCTGTTTCAAACTTTCAAAGGAGGTCGTGTCCAGCAAAGTTACCACGTGGACATGAAGGGATCAACAATTAACTTATTAAAAAAAAAACTGGGACTACTTCGGAAGTATACCATATCAAGTAAAAATAAAAAAAACACAATCGGTCCACAATTGACGGAGAAATCGGTGAACATATTTAAAAAAAAACATACATACCGTCGAACATAGAACCTCCTCCTTTTTTGAAATCGGTTAAAAACTAATAAGAATAAGAATATCTCTAAGGGGATCGAAAGTCTAGTCCCGTGTAGGGCTCTGACCTGTTCGAACCCCCAGACATGTGATTCAAGTGTGGTGCTAAGCATCAAGAGTATGGTATATCTCGTTACTCAGTCATGTACTTTGTTATATAGAAAATTATATATGTATATATCTTAAAGTAGGTACAGAGTGCTTATAAAATGCATTTCCCACATGAAGCCTAATTTTAAATTATCAAATCGTTAACCCGGCTGCAACAAGCAGTAGTTAAGTAGTGAAGTAACTCTGTAGGAAATGCAATTAGCTCATGTTCGCCGATGCCTCTAACTCGCTCAACCATGTAACTCCTTATCTTTGTTGCATGTTTTTTCAATATGCAATCCCAGACAATCACCGCTTTATCTGCCAATCAGAATTCTCAGGTATTTTTTCATTTGTGAACAGTTCTAATTATTGTAACAGTTTCGTAACTAGCCAGTAGTTTCATCGTGTCAATTGCATCGATACACACGGAACTTATAATCAGTCAACATTTTCACTAGTTTGTTTAAATATACTCAAAACTGAAATGCTAAGGAGAACTTGAATTCTAATTTCAACACTTATAACACTGCGACAATGATATGGGTGTGTCACCCAGAAATGTATGACAGAAAATTATTTCCCTTCTATTTGAAACGCTCAATTGAATAACTGGCAAAGATGAGGGCACTTCCCCTGGCATAGTGTGGAAAAACTCCACTACAAATATCTTAGTGCGTTTATTTGTACCTATATGATTAAAACCACTTATTAATGGTTTTTTTAATACTTTCAAGTGACTTTACGAGCAAGACTTTCGCCTGGTGATATGCGTCACGCCTGCCACTAACAGTAGCAGTGCTAGAATTGCGCAGTGCAGTGCGAACACAATCCTGCGCCGCACTGCACTGCGCTCGTCACCCGAGATATTAGTAGTCTTTTTTCAACCGTTAGTCACTGCTTAAGATTCTCTGCCATCTTCTCTCTGACGTGAAGTGTAACATGCAAGAACAAGACAGAAAAGTTTAAGCAGTGACTAAGAGAATCGAGATTATTTTAGGTAAGGCTGTAAATGTTAAATCTCTTCATACCCAGTAATTTCACAATTAATTAATTGTGTTGTGGTAATGGTACTTCTTACACACTCACACCTAACTCGCACCTGATCAGTTTTCATCATCTATAGTCCTCGTTCGTCGTCGTCCTATTCCTCCTCGTTGTGACTAAGAAACAGCATAGATAGACTTAGTAAGTTGATCTCATGGATGACATCACATATTTGTTAACCAATTTTAATAGCAGCGTGTTTCATGACGTTGCTTTATTTAATGTCGGTTAGATACCATCCAGTGCTTACAATCGGATCGTGATCGGTCGAATGTTTCGCGTGTTTTCTAATTAACTATTTTCACTTATTCTTTCACAGAACACTATTTAATGAAAACGATTTACTACATTTCGATATGCACCGTGAATATCATTATCTTATTAATCTGGGGTAAAGCAATAAGATTTAAGTTTACAATAGTTTATCTGAGAATGTAAAATACTTACGTACCTATTCAAATTATATAAAACTAGAGGTTGTCCGCGACTTCGTCCGCGCACAGAAGATATTCGGCCCGCTCCCAAAATTCACCACTTTGAATCATCCCGAGCAATCCCCAAACATAACTTCATCACTATAACTTCAAAAACAAAGAACTTTCCATACAACATTCCAACCCCTGTTTCCCGCCCTTAAATAGTCCCTGTCATTTTTTTTTTGTTTAAATGAACTATCCAAATCCAAAATTTCGTGACTAAAAGTACAAAAACAAAGGACTTTCCATACTATTTTAGATCCCCTATTTTACCCCCTTAGGGGTGGAATTTCCAAAAATCCTTTCTTAGTGGATACTTACACTTTCCAAAGAAAATATCTTCCAAATTTGATGTCTCTAGGACCAGCGGTTTAGGCTGTGCGTTGATATATCAGTCAGTGAGTCAGTCAGGACTTTGAATTTTATGTATATAGATTACTCCTGTCTATACTAAGATTAATAAGTAACGTTTCATTTCTTAGGTTATTACCTGTTTTGGGGATGTCACGCAACACACACAATATAGGTACACAATTTGGACAGCTGCTCTTATTTTGATACTTGACTGTTTATGTAGAGCTGACGACCAAATTAGGAACAGATTTCTAAATTCATCGTTCAAAAATGTACCCGGGTGAGTCTACAGCATAGAGAGAAGGTGTCAACATAGCCGGTGACGTACAAGACTACAAGTATGTACTTTTATCGGCTTCAGGTATAAAGCTCTCGTCGCTTTAATAGGCGTGTGGCCTAATGTTTAAGTTATGACAAATAACAAGCGTAGTGATGAATATAACTAAATACATTACACATACTGGAAAAATAAGTTGTATTGGCTGATAAATCTCTGAGATATGAGCGTTTAAAGTTTTAGGTGGGGATAGACAGGGGATGCTCTATCCCTTTCTCGCAAAGCACGTGATAGTATAGTATTTGTATGCCGTGCCAGAGGCTTAGATAAGTATAGCGCGCTCTCTGTCTAGCTTTAAATAAAAATACTTAGAACTTATTTATTTTAGAATTATTTTATATTTTGTTTTCGTTGATAGGCTCTATTGATGATCAGCTTTTTTATGAGGTAATAAAAAAATTGTAGTCATCATGCCTGTTACCGTGCATATTTATTTACTTTTGCAAATACCAACTTGAGACAAAATTGCAATACGATCTCAAGATATGTAAATAGCAGACAGCTGGCAACAAAATAATTTAAAAAGTCCCATTTCAAAAACACTATTGCAACTTCGAACACGAAGACCTGCAATTATTTAAATTCGCTGTCACTGCTTCGAAACCTTTCACGAAAATCACGAATTTATTACGAAATAACAGAAAATGAGGTGTGTTTCCTTCCCCCGTTTATATTTGATGTCTTAATGATATCGGTGATGTATGTAGACCGGAAGTGTTGTGGCAGCAGTTCTACAAACAGAACAATTTACAAGTTACTTTGTTGTTGCGATTTCAGGCACTCGTTATATTATGTTGTAATGGGTAATATTGCGATTTCTAACCACATCGTTTTGTTAAAGACTATTATTTTAATTGTCTTTCCTTTGTTTACATTATATTTCATGTGAGTTTGTTTTGGTCGGAGAATTTGGAAAAATACTGACTTTAGATTTTTTGTTTACTTCATATTAGAAATGTTCCGATAGAATTTTAAATGTATTTTTAGGTTTGGCCTGGAAATAATTCGATTTTTACTATGTTTTTACAGCTTAAACAGGAACAAAAATTATGACCTCCGGCAGGACTCGAACCTGCATACGAGCAGTCGCTATGGGTTTCCGTCCCAACTGCTTTGCCAATTAAGCTACAGAAGTCTCTGCCTTAGATGCCAAATTTCCGTACCTGTTATAAGCTACCAACTAAAGCGTTTAAGCTTAAAAAAACATAGAAATACCATAAGTGTGGAATCACATCATACAAAAATATTCAATTTTTACTGTACCTGAACCTAACAGATATGACAATAAAAATTTGAAACTGACGAAATATCAACAAATGAAAAAAAAAACTGTCCCTGGTGAATAAAATATCACTTAGAATCAGAATAGCACAGTGTTTGTAAATACTGACGATGAGAACTTCAAATAACCAGCCCGAGAAGTATAAAACGCTACAGAAGCGATTGGCTCGGGGCGCTCAGTGCATGGTCACGATTTATTGAGTACTAACCAACAATGCATCTACAATATTCAAGCCTAATCAAAACAACATTAAACTTAATTTACTAAGACACAGAGCCCATGATTTGCAAGCAAAAGAATTGCATCTGCATTTAGAAACTGGTCAGAGTCTCACGGTAAGGTCTGAACTGTTTAAGAAAGATGCTTGTCAAAAGCTTAAAGCCTAACCTTAAACCTAACCTTACTAGTGGTATACCACTAGTAAAGTTAGGCTAATTTCTATCTTCCTACAAACTCTATAGAGACTATAAATTTAAAGAGCTCTTAAATAAATGTTGTAGGTTGTAGGTCATAAAATTACTTAAATAATGAATACAATTTTTAAAGTTAAAGTATAAAACACAGAACAAAAATGTGTGGTTTATAAGAAAATAAAAAGAAGTGGAGTTGGCCTCTGGGCTCTGGGCAATAACCTATTATAAGCTGAAAATGATGATAGCGTGATATTCTACATCCCCAACATAGAGAAACAAACATACATAAAAAACTATCGCACTACTCGTACCTAAACGTCGTTAAACAACCTACTTGAAAATAAACTAACCTACATACACAACCACCTATATAAGCTTTTGAATGAAATAACAAGGCAGTCAAGTATCACACAAACAAGCCGTCACATACGGCCTGATAGTTAACGGTCATCGTAAAAAGGAATTACGCTGTTGAAACAACTGGCAACAATTTTTCCTCGTGCTATGCTCGTAACACGCAAACCACGTCTGGGGGAAATAGGATTTTGTACTATGCAGATAAGAAAGATAAGTATGTATGTTGTAAGTTATTATAAAGCCAGGTTAAGTGTATGTCAGAAGCATCCAATGAAATTTCACTGACCTGAAAAGTGAAATTACAGAGGACTGTAATCGTTTATTTTGATGACTCATATATCATTTTTGTTTTATTTATACGGGAATACTCACGTTTAATTAAATCGGATACTCCGACTATAGTTGCGATCACCTCCGGTGATCTTTTTCAAAGAGGGAAAACAGAGCCCGACGCGCGTGCAGCTGCTTCTTGCTTAGCACTGCGGGCCGCTGCGCGTCGCGCGCGTGATGACAGCGGGTGCTCTGCGGGCGTGGGGCTACCCCCGCGCGGTTAGAGTGTAGTGCTGCGCCGGCGTTCTCTGGAGCTCTTCATCACTGGAATCGTCCCGTGCGGTGTCGGGAATATTCCAGCACGCGGAGCTCACCACGTCGCCTTCAGATACGCGTCCACTCTCGCGGGCCCCATGAAGAACAGGTCTTCAAGTCGGTGGCAGATTCCCATCCCCCGTCTCTATTGAGTAGTAGTATTGAATTGTCGTAGTTGTACTCATATATCAATAAGTGTTATTAGTCTAAAGAATATAAAATAAGATTAGTTTTGTATCTCTTTATATATCAGCCTATGCCGTCCCTCTGCTGGGCAAAGACATCTCTATCCTCCTTCTCCTAAATTATTATTCTTATCAGCTTATTCCGTCCCTCTGCTGGGCAAAGGTCTCTCTTTCCTCTTTCCACTCTTCTCGGTTTAAAGCTTTATGAGCCCAGTTGTTGTGTTACAAAAGGAGTCTAGTTCGTCCCCCAGTCTCCGCCTGGGCCTGCCGCCGGTTCGTCTATGCCGGCCGGTTCTGTTTATATAATCGACCAATTAAAATTCGGTTTTAATATTTGTTTAATATGTTTTATTTTATGTGAGTCAGGTTTATTGTCATGGTTCTTAGTGTGTTATGTTATGTTTGATGACAATCGTTTCTGTAGGTTAAAAGCTAAAATCTCGTATCCAAATTATTATTTTTAAACCTAATGTATTTGAAAGCGTGAAGAGAATAAACCCAGTATCACAAAATATTTTTTCTAGAATTCCGGTTTTGTAAGAGTCGATTGAACATTCCTCCTTATTTGAGTTTTTTACATGCAGATATTATGCTTTTAACGATCTTTTGAGTTCAGGATCATGATCACATAAAGTTGTTAACATAATGGAAATGGATTTTCATCAGTATGCGTAGGAAGCATGTATTAGAATTATATTACTCAGGCGGATATAAATATGTAGGCAAAGGTAAAGCTGACTTTTAAATTAACATAATTTAAACACGCAATTACTTTAACGATTCGCTAAAAATTATAACTTGATGCTTCACTAGTCGACCACCATGAAGTCAACTTGCAGTGAGTTATTTTTATCATCATTAAAACATACTCCAAAAATATTTGGGAAACTGTAAATCCATGCTTACGCGATATTCATTATGTCATTAAATATGCGTTTTTTTTTTGTAGATTTCTATTACTTACTTCGTGGCAGCGTTTTTGTAGTGGTAAGACTCTACTGCAGAGTCCGCCTGGGGAAGTACCACACCTTTGCCAGTTATTCAACCGCCAAGCAGTAGTGTGCAACCATTACTGTGTTCCGGTTTGAAGGGCAATGTTACCAGAGAAATTACTCGGTATGAAGAGATTTAACATCTGATATCTCAGGGTGACGAGCGCAGCGCAGTGCGGCGCAGGATTGTGTTAGCAAGTTCACAATTCTGGCACTGCTACTGTTAGTGGCAGGCGTGACGCTTACCACCAGATGAAAGTCTTGCTCGTCTCACCACTTGATGATCATGTCAAACTAAGATAATCATCAGCGATTATTATATTGAAAACTTTATAAAATAACATCATGTAGAGTTTTATAATTGTGTACACACATGGTTATTATGTGGGTAAGTAGCAGTAAAAGTCAGTCGTGTCAGCAGCCCTGGGCAGGGCAGGTGCCGGCTATTGCATTGTAATGTTGAGTGAACCGTTTCTATTATGAATGGCCTCATTACTGCCTTAGTATACAGGGTTAGTTCTAATCAGTTAGCATCCATTTAAGGGCATATTCTGTACATCAAAACAACCAAACGTTTACTATGGGGCCAACAATGAAATGCGAAACAGCAAACCGTGACGTCACTTCTCTGTACGCCATATAAATTCTATTCTGACAAGTAAGGCGTGACGTAATTTTTTGTTTTGTGGGAAAGGGACAGAGTTGTGTCTAACAAAACATTATAAACCGATTAAATTATTTTTTCAATAATCATACTATATTTACTTCAATTCTTAAATAAATATATCTCAAATTTACCTACCTACTAAATTCAAATGTCTATGTTTGTTTTGCTCAAATAAGGCATTTTTTTAATAGCTATTGGTTTCTTCGATATAAACATCAGGCATCTACCCTATTATCATCATCATGATCATCATTATCAGCTAGGAGACGTCCACTGCTGCACGTAGGATTTGCTTTGCTTACTTGAGAGTTATGGCATAGTTATATTGAGGAGAATTAAAAATAACTTAAAAACATTTTAAAGATACAATGCCCGAAAAGCTTCTGTCTCTGTCTCCAAAATAATTAATTACTCTTAACAGAATAAACGCAATTCCAATTAATCATGTTGGTTGAAAAAGTTACCCTTTTTAATTAGTATTTTAATCTCCACTCGCGGGATTACAAGCAAGAACAAGGACTTAAACGATTCAGAAGTAATAATTCTTCAGAGTGTTATAAATATGAAAAATAAAGGATGTCTTGCGCAAACGGAAAGGGTAGGCAAGTAGGAGGTTGGTTGTACACTGGTGCGTTCATGATTTTTGTAGTGGGAAATTTTAGCTTTATAAATATAATCCCACCAAACGGACTTAGGGCGAATAGAAAATGTATAATTATATATTGTATACAGGATGTTAGTTTGAACACCGTTATCCTTCTAGCATATCATTGTACTCATCATTGTAAACAACTTTTACTATGGGGCCGGCCCTGAAAACACGAAAAAAAACAGCTGTTCCATACAAAAAGGTTCATCGATCTTGGACAAAATGTATGGAACAGCTGTTTTTTTTCGTGATTTCAGGGTTGGCCCCATAGTAAAAGTTGTTCATAATGATGAGTACAAGAGATGTATAGAGTAGTTGATTTCTTTTCACGATTTCCGCGTAGATTTTGTACTAAAAGTTGTTCAGTACGATAAGTTTAATGACCTCCTAAGATAATGCCCATGAATTCAATGTCACCCTGTATTTTATCATGAACATCCTCATCAATTTATTGTCCAGTGCTGGACATAGGCTTCTTAATATGTCACTGAGATCGGTCGTCAGCTCTTTGCGTCAGGTTTTGCCTGCCGCTGCTTACGTGTAGGTATATTTATGTACCTACAATATTGTATCTATCATAGATTAAGTATATTAACTATTCTTAATCTATGGTATCTATCTAGATTAGTTTTAGGTAAAATTCAAGTTCGTAAGAATTTAAGTTGTAGTCATCTAATCGGGATCTAATAAGGAATAATAAGGAATCTAATAGAGAGGAGATGATAGAATGAAAGATTTATAAAATATACACCACTATTTTTTTTGAATGTCTAAAACTTTAAGGGGTCATTGTACTCATCATTATGAACAACTTTTCCTATGAAGTCAACCCTGAAATCGCGAAAAAAAACAGGTGTTCCATGCACAAAGTTCATTGACCTTGGACAAAATGTATGGAACTGTCAGAGGCCTTCGAGCGGCACATTAACTCTGACACTAGGGCTGGCCACTCCAGCCTATACGAACTTACTTACTTACTTAGTTTTTATGGAACTGTTTTTTTCGTGGTTTCAGGTTTGGTCCCATAGGAAAAGTTGTTCATGGGTACAATGACCCTTTAAAGTTTTAGACATTCATAAAAAATTTTGGTGTATACCTAATGATAAATATCCTAATTTAAATGAATAATCCTAATTTTGAGCGTTTAATTACGCGTTACCAATATTAGAATATTGGATATTATTTTGGATATATTTAAATATCCCAGCAAAAGCAATGACGTAAACAAAGCATACACGTTCCAAAATATTATAGAGATGTTATTATATATATAGAGCAAGAACAATAATATATTTGAACCAATATTCTTCTTATAATTGAATAGGAAAAGAAAAAATTAAAAAAGAAAGAAAGAATCCACACGTGACCAAAATGCTGGCCTTTATTTGGGCCAGAAAATTAGCCTTGCAATCCAGCGGGCAACGTGGCCAGCATTTTGGGCACATTACCCGAAATTAGAGACCGTTTAAAGTATCTATAGGTTTGCTACCTATAGATACTTTAAACGGTCTCTTATATCGATTAATTAATTTTTTAATATTAGTTTATTGAATAGGTTGACTTCTTATAAATTGAGTAGGCTGACCATTTAAAATCCATTCAATTTAATAATATACATTTGTAAGCTTTAACTGAAAAACTGGGTTTTTTATAAGTCATCAGCAGTAAAGGTAAAACCAACTTACCTTGTACTATAAATAATTTAGTGACATCTCTCACTTGAATTTTTAAAGCATCTTCGTTTAATAATTATCATACGTATAATTCTTTTTCGTAAAATTTTTAATGTGTGGTAGTAATTTTATATTATAACTGCTGGCCTATACGACGATCATACTTGCTTCTGAAGATCCGACATCGCATTATCATAGTAAATATTGTAATTATCTTCATTACCGATACGGGTGTTTGGTATTATATTGGCTACTTCCACTAACCCGGCGTTTACACTAATAAATAATGTCGGTGGACATTTTTCACACAGCGCCATCTAGCCCCAAACTAAGCAAAGCTTATAATATGGAAATCAGATAGCTAATAGAATACATGTATACTTTTTTTTGTAAATAAATACTACACCAAAACACAGAACAAACACCAAAGTTCGTCACATAAATGTTTGCCCTGGGTGGGGATCGATCCTACGCCCTACAGCTCTGAAGGCAGACATGCTACCAACTGAACTACAAGGCAGTCTATTTGTATCTTATTAACCGTTGCGTTGATGCAAATGGCGTGCAAATGGCAGGTTGTCGTACAGTATGGCGGTCTAAGGGGGAGGCCTTCGTTCAGTAGTGGACGTCTCCGGGCTGATGATGATGATGAACAGTTGCGTTTCGTTTAATGCAAATTATCTTGACAGGCATATTCAATAGAGCACAAACATGCTGTCTTAAATCGTATGTCATAAATTCCGTCAACGCTCTCGGTATGTCCTCAACTTTACCAGAAATACGAGGCCTTCTAAGTAAGAAGTAATGCACTAATTGGGTTGTTTCTTAGCTGAATCGCGGGTGAAGGGAAATTAATGCCCTCTAGAGGATTAAAAGTAGAATTATTATCCCAAAAAAAATTGTTTGGCATGGTGTCGTGTCCAAACTTTGTAAGAGCAGGTGCGCCAAAAGAGTTGGTAATAGCAGCGTTTAAACTGTTGTTTTATCTTTTTGTTAGGTACTTTTTATATTTTTTTAGCTCAAGACCAATACGTAGATAATTTCGAATTGATCATACATAATTAACCTGTATCTAGCTAGTTACTTTCTAGAACTTTTGAAAGGCTTCACGTTGAAATAATATATAATTAGTGATAATACTTATAATTGATTTTATTCTTCTTGTAAGTCGATGAGGCCAAGCACTTCATAAAGAGGGACAGCCTCGTATTTACATTATTAAATTGATTCCACGAGTGGGGTGGATGTTTCTCAATTATTATTTCTGCGTTTTAATTGAGAGCTATGAAATTTCTAGTCCCTTGAGCAGATCATCGCTTGAGTGGAAGATGTTTATTCAGATATTTGGGTAGTATATAGAAGTACCTACATCATTATATATTTTTCATTTTATTGAATGCTGAGGAATACAATTTTACTAACCCTTTATTATAAAACTTTATTCATTCATTTAGTGATTTCATGAAATCAATAGATATCAATTATTATATCGCTACACTATGCTTTACTGATAAGGGCGTAGCAAGCACCAACTAGAGCGCTTTCAAATATACTTTTACACACCAGGAACATTATTATTAACATTGATTATGTATATTGTAGGCATGTCTGAATAGTTTGGTAGACCCCCACATCCCGTCAAATCAGTCTCAATTGAAAGTGTAGACAACTAGCACCAAGTAATTTTACAATCTGTCAAATGTCATTTCGTATTTGCGGTTGCAAAAATTAACGCTTCCTTACAAAATTAACAACCTAGTAAAACAGGTGTTTATTTATCATATTTGAATACATTTGTCATTAATAGCTTTATGAAATAATTCACTTGTTGTCTTGCAAAAAAAGAAAAATTAGATTGCCAGGATTTTGATTTTTAACGAGATATTGCATCGAAGATAGAAGCAACAAAATCTCCGAAATAGTTACAACCCAAATAAATTAATATCGCAGTCTCAGGATGCATCATCAAAAGAAATACTCCGAACTGTTAGTGGTCAATTTATTTACTAGTGATTCGTTACGGGCTGGGCGGATACTTGGTCCATGATAAATTGTACTCAGTCTCTCATCTTCTTCGTGTTCCATAATCAAATTCAAACTATTATGACTTCTATTCACATATAATAAGACTGAAAATAATACCAAAGCTCGAAAAAGGACCTTCAGACGAAAAGTTGAACAATAAATTAAATATGAACTCTAAGTAAACGCTGCTTGAAAACATTTTGCAGTTGAAACATCTAAACATCAATCTGTAACATTCCGAATGACACAACAGTCTGACAAATGATTACCAGTCACAGTTCAACAGTTAATTTGTATGTAAATATTCCTTTGTTTTATGGGTATAATTCATTTGTTTTTAAAAGCTTTGTGGCGCCACTAATTTTATCAACAGAAAGTAATTTAGCAATCTCTGGGTGTGGTTCCAATGCTTTTAAGGGACACAATTTCACGTCTAACAATAACATTGAATAGAAAGGGAAATAAACGCTAAATTGCACTCATTTAGTGTCGCGACGATCAATCATTACGACCAAGTCATCAGCCGGTTCGAATGTCAAATGTACCTAGGGTGCAATAAAAAGGAAAAACTTCGTTGCCATTATTAAAAAAGTGACTCTGACTTTATTCTCATTGTCGATTGCTGATTCGGGATTATTAACTGACTTGCATGTTTTTTTGTGTTCTAATATTGATAGATTGGTTTTTTCAAGAGCCTAGGTGACTTTTGAATTCGTTGCGTGTGTGCAGCGGTCGATTGTTATATCTACGAGATATATTTTTGTGTCAAAATAGCGCAAACCGATAGTCATCGAGCAATGTTCACACGCGAAGTGAAACGTATTGTATGAACTACTTACCTATTCATAGCTTTTATACTGTTTGGTATTTTTGTTTTTCGTATTTTTAGCGATTGACGTTTTCATTATCCAAACCATTATTAATAGAGAGATCGTCATACTTTCTGGCATTTGATACATTGTTCTTGGAAGCATGTTTGAGTTATATTGATTGGTTGCCCTCGTTATAAATGTCCGATGCTAAGGGAATTGGATTCAATTTAACGGGATTGATTTCCTTTAATTTTACGATTTCGTTTGCGTGATCTCGTCCGGTAATAATCTAATAAATTCGTCCATTGGGAAGGGGATTCTCAATATTGTGTGTGCTTTATGACTATATTAATCAAATTTTATTAGATAATACGATAGTGTATTAATTTTAAATTATTCTAATATTATTTTCAGAATATTCTTAAGTTTGTGTTAAAATGATCACAGTTATATAATGATTATGGAATTAAAAATTATATGATAAAAAATAATTATTATGAAATCGTGTTTGCGAAATATCTCTAGTGTTGTGACATTAGTTATACATATTTAATTTAAGACTGATATTGTAGAGTTTACAAAAATTGTCATAGATGATACTTACCAATTTTATGTGGGATTACTATCCTACATATATTTCAATAAATTATCATACGATCGGGAATCAGATTCAAAAACATAACAAGCGTTGATCGCTACAGCTAACATCGCTCGGCGAACACAGGAGATATCGCGTGCAAGCGCACAATGTTCGAGTCAAGCTCATGCTACCCCATATTTTAACAACTGTCCTAATACATCTTGCAATGTTGTTTTTAACTGTTTTTGCCACGTATAATTGTTTGTTCTTTTCGATGTGTTTACTTTTAATTTTTACTGTTCCTACGTACATTTTTGTTGCTCCGTTTTCATATTTAGCTTTTTATTTGATTGATCGATTACTAGATGTATGGTAATAATTGTTACAACCGGTATGCTTTTGGTATGTTTCAGTTGATATGGAATATTGTGTGAGGATCTATTAAAAATACTTGAGAATGGTCAACCATGCATGTAAATTTATCTGTGTCTGTCTTGAAATTTTAGCAGAGATACAAAATTTTAAAAATTTAAATTTCAACGAATTGGATCGATTTTTTTCTTCATTTCAGGTGCCTGTCAATGAAAGCGCCCGACAGGTATGTCACTATCTCGCTCGCACCGCGCGTTTGGTATAGTTCGGCCGGGTTCGGTTGCGTTCGGAAACGTTCGGACGAGCTCGACTGTTCGTCCGTTCGCAGGCCAGGGGTAGCCTGGAAGACCTCACGTTACACCCGCAACGCAGGACATTCCAAACTTGCTTATTGGTGTGTTTTATTTTCACTGTTTTTCTTTCTGTAAATCGTAATCCCATATCCTTAACAGGTAGGTCCCATTTCGTGTTTTATTCAGATCTTTGATGATTTTTTTGATTGCTTGTTTGGAATTTGATATTTTTCAAGTGTTGCATATTGTTAAGTGGTGTGATTTTCTATTGTATCTCAGTGTTATTGGAATTGTGGGTGTAATGTCAGTAGTCGTTGTTTTGGTTCCAGGTTACACCCTAGTAATATAATCATGAATGTCCCCCAAATCACAGATAAATTTACAAGTTATATGATCCGTAGTTATTGAATGCGTTCGTATGTTGAGCATGACTGTGTATGTGATATTATATTAATTTATGTATGTTGAGTATCATTGCCACGGCGTCGTCCTCTTGGGTGAGTATAAACTACTAAACTTGTACCATATAAAATGCTCCATATAAAACTCTTTTCTATTCGAGAAATAATAATTCTTTCACCTTGAACTACCAGCTAATGCCCATATTGCCCGTGCAATTTTTGATGAATAGTAAGGATTTTCGGCCTACCAGTTAATGTTTTTTGTTGTATATAATCGAATGCCGTAATACCTTAATAGACCACAAAATAGGGAGACCGCTCGATTTGAAAACTGGTGCAGATAAAAATCGTGCCAAAATCTGCATACCGGAGAAGAAATTCAAAAGCGTATGTACCTAAATCCAACAACCCGCAATTGGGCCAGCATGGTGAATATGGCCCAATCGTCTTTCGAGGACAGGCCTAAGTCCAGCAGTGGACTTTTAAAAACACATAAAGGACAAAAAAAGAAACACAGTTTTTATATAAATATAAACTATCTAACTGTGGTCCTCAAAATATCCCCATATGTAGGTGCTCCAGTTTTCGCATGACTGGAGTGATTCAAAGCCTCATTGGGGACGATGACAAATGTGTGATCATCATCAAATCGTAAAGGATTTAACGCCTCTGTTGGCACGCTCCTTTTGTTGGCGCCGCAAAGCCGACCATTAACGTGTTTGATAATTTTGGACTTAAACAAGAAAAAAAGGTCTCGAAATCTTTTGAGCTTTAATGCGTAGATTTAGAGGCGAAGGTACAAAAAGAGACCGTTGGGCTACTGTTGGTGGCTCGGCGCCCCACAGAGCTGCTCGGTGGTACCACGCTGTGGTACTAAAGCAACAATGCTACAGAATGTTACGCTCTACCGTTTTGATTCTTCGTTCTGACTGATCATTGCATTGACGAGTGGGCTTATTACATATTTAATACACATCAAAATCATTTTCAGTCTTGTATTGACTGATAAAATATGTGACTTAATCTTAATGCTACAAAAATTATCAATTACGATATTATAATGGAATCCGAATAAAAAGTTCTACATTAGGAACCGCCCACCAACACATTAAAGTTCTTTAACATTAAATTATAATCCTCTGTCCGGGGAATTAAGATAATATAAGGAATGTTTATCATTTTTATTTTATTATCGAATGGTCATAAGAATCATTATTCAAATGTTTTGATAAATTAATATCTACGTACGTACGTAGCTATACTTAGTTGTCCGTATATTATGTTTCGATAGTAATAATTTGGTCACGTACGTCGGATACATTTCGGAGAGTATGCTTCGGATTTGCATGATCTTATCCCTGCCCATTCTTATATACGACGGCCAGTACCTCGAAAAAGCGACACATGGTTGATATGCCAAAAACTTGTACGAAACGGTTTGATTCCACTTTCTTTATTCAAACTGCTGAACAGTGGAATGCGCCCGAGTGGGTGTTTCCTTATTATTATAATCTGGGTGTTTTCAAGTCATGATTGAATCGGTTTCTTCTAGGCAAGCGTGCTTCATCGTAGACTGCATCTTCGTTTAGCATCAGACAATATGGCAGTCAAATGCAACCATATAAATAATAATAAAAACCGTAATAACAGTGAAAGTTCTTAAACAAACTTGAGATTTAAACTGACTGTGGTAGAGTCGAATATAAAACGCAATATAATTTGCAACATTGTAGTGCAGATAATTATCGTTAAATATCGTTCTAGTGTTGATGCGACATTTCATCGAAGCAAAAAATCGAACACTACGGATTGCTACGATAGACTAAGCGTAGTAATTATACGTTGTTATTTCTAAACACATAGACATTGTAAAGATCGAACATTCCTAGAAAAGATAACAACAAACGTAATGGGAATCCACACTGCGATTTTTTCCCACTAGGTGGCGCATCGTCGATGCGGCCATACTCAACTGTCAATCTCATACATTTTGTTGATTTTTCATTAATTTAGTGATTTTACTCTCTTAGACTCGGATTACCAGGAAGAATCTGCATGTACTCGTTTGTACAGCAATCCTTTGCCTTGCTAATTAAAGCTCTGTCCAACATAAAATGTATACATTTTATGATGAAAATAGAGTTGTGTATACACAACTATCTAACCTACAATTCTATTTTCATGCCATCAACAGCTGCATATATTCTTAAAACAAGGCACAGTACCCAGTATTTTTCCTTGTAATAGATACTCGACAACGCCCTCATCAAAAGCAGATAGATAGGTATATGCAACGATTAACAAGAAAACTTGATTTTGCCACATTCGAACCGCCGCTGGAGCCATCTGCGAAAAGTTTTGATTGTAGAACCACATTATCGACAACTAGCCAATTACAGTACTTAAATCTAACGTTATTCTTGATAAATTAAATTAAATTAGCTACTCTTTGCCTATGAAGTCATGGTGGCCCATTTGGAAAAGACGCGCCTAAAATCTTGAAGTCGTGTGAATATATTTATTTATTTTTGCCATTCTGTGAATAGAAACTGCAGCAACTTTAACTATGGGTATTTTTACCAATTTTTCAGTCAGTTAAGCAAATATCTTGTGCTAGAAAACGAGATAACATGCAGTAGAATTAATGAATTAAACATTACACTAAAAACATAAAGTATCATTTATAAGTATTCTATCAGCTATCTGGTTCCCATAGTACAAGCTTTACTTAGTTCCGGGCTAGATGGCACTGTGTAAAATGTCCACCCAATAATAATATTTTTTTACATGATAAATTTCTTAGTAGTGACAATGGCTGTGAATTTTGAATATGGCAAGAAGCAATTATTCTAAATACCTTCCGAAATACACAGGACAATGAAACCGTTTCAGCAAAACATACGGGAATCACAACAAAGGACATTACGTTTACGTTTACATTCTAACACCTTTTAAGTTAACAAAGGCGGAATTCAAATAAACACTAAATCGTTAACCCTTTGACCGTCCGAGGGCAATTTTCACTTCGGAAAACGGAATGGAAATGATTTTGTAAAGGGCGGCGGTCCCAACATCAACACCACGTCACCCGTGGTTCCGAGTACCTATTCTCAAACCACTGAAAATGATATTGACATACAAAAGTTAAGATTTACATTTCTATGATTATTTACCGTGATTATGTTGTGAAACGAGCTCCCAAAATTACGGTCCAGAAATGTAATGAACAACTGTGACAGTTTAAAACAGTGTTTTAACAAGATTTAGTAAAAAAATATACTGTTTAAAAATTAAATTACCTAGGACATTTTGACCTAGTACAGTAAGGACACAAGTTTGTACCTAATATAATTCATTGGTTGTGTTAATTTGATTTCTTATATATTTATGGTATTCACTAGTAATGTGATTTCTAGATAAAAACTCGGTCGCCACCCAGGCGGAGTCTAACGACGCGACGATTAGATGTATTTGGATATGGAAATTACACATTACAACTCTAGTTTTATTGCATAAGTTGAATAATCAATATCTATATAGGTACTTAGATAGGTATTTTTATTTCAATGTAGTCGACATATAATTAAGATACGAGAATGAAGTTAAATTACAAATAAATTCGTAAATAAAATACTGTTTTGGTCGAAATATAACTGTAATTGATTAGTGACTTTCATTCATATAGCTTTAGCTTTTATTTTAATAATTTAGACTATGTAACGAAATTTTCGAACGGTGCAATATTACATTATATCGAGTGATTTAAGATTCGCATCCCTTATCGTTTGGGGAGAATGCGTAGAGCACACATAAGAGGTGTCCATTTGTACCGTTTGCTTCAATGCCCTCCCTTTTGTTTGTAAACCTTATGACGAAATATCAAGTATATACTTAGGTATGCATAATCCTTAAAAAAACAAATTTCGAAATCTTTCAGTTATAGTCTAACCCAAGTTCTAACCTATTCTATATACAAATTTCCATTCACACAATTTAACTGACTAATACGCTTGCATAAAAACTAAAAACAAGACAATGCATAATTTAGCCCGCTAATATAATTAGGTATACCCTTTTATCTAAAAGGCAACACAAGCTATATTTTTTTTAACTTATTTATGTTTACCATTGCAAATACTATAAGAATCACGGTCCTTACCGGACATACAGGTTCGTCAATTACCATAGATTTTTTGTCGTTGTCTTTTTTTGCTTAAAGGGATTAATTAATTCTTAATTACCTTAATTCCTTGCTTAATTCCCCAAAAAGGGGCGAATTTTGCTGCGGCGCCATTTACCGGCCGGTGTGGTCACAGTTCGGGGCAAACAACTCGTAGCTTTTAATAGGAGTCGAGATAAATACTGACTAGACATAGGTAAGTATTGAAACGAGCAAAAAATTCAGTTAATAAAATTGCCAATGTTAAAGTAGTATTGGTTGGAACAATGACAGTCTTTCAACAAATTTGTTTCGTTTACACTCAAATTCATTTGAAGGTTGAATGATCAAGCCTACTTATTTTTTGCAATGGCGATTCTAACTATGTCTTATAAAATAATATAATTCTAAGCTTTACCATAAATACTAAATAAGCTTAAATATGTGTGTATTTAGGTACACATACGATGTCTGAGATGTCGTGTTTCATATAATTATCTATGCAATATAGCGTACAGGTTACATTACGCGGTTTTGTCTGCGGTGACAAACCAGAATCGTTTTTTTCCGAAAATCAAATTATCAATATTACTCTCCGATCCTTAAATCAATATCCATGCCAAAAATCGAACCATAGCCCCGTTGCTGCAAAAGAGAGTGACAAACAAACCAAACAAACTTAAACACTTTAGCATTAGACACAGATATCTTCACTTCGCTTCGGTCAAAGTGCAGATAAAGAATAACTTTTATAGGCTTGTGATATTTTGGCCTAGTTCCTACAAGGAAGTATGGGAAGTTTGTATCCTTAGGCCACCTGCCTATGGGAAATGTCCTAAGCCTTTTGAAGTTGTTCGTAATGAACTTATTATTCACATAAATTAAATGGTAGAAAACGACTTCAGTGAGATAGCTAGAGACGATATCAAAGGACGTATTAAAATTAGAATTCAACCCACGCATCATAAAGCTAGGTCCACACTGTCCACTAGGTGGCACCCGTTCAATCATTCTGTTAAATGAGCCCGAATGCCAATTACGTCATGAATGGCCGGTGCGTTGCTCCTGGCCAGTAACCGTACTCACCCACTTGTTCGCAGAGCCGTGATGAGAAACGGAACGTGAACTTTCCCTCTCATCACAATGCCCCAACTCGAGTTACGAGCGCATCCCTGTCACACTTGCGCCAGTAAACATGCGAGCGAGTGCTCAAGGTTTTTCCCTGCTGTACTTGTGAGTGCTCAAGTGTGGAGTGCGCTTTATAAATTATGGGGTGACCGGTGGGCCTGAGATGATCATTGCTTACCTGCGTTAGTTAGTATGCTTACCTTAAATATTAAGCTTCATTAGCCTGAAGGTAATGACATTTTAAAAGCCAAATTTTTTTTTTGCCCAAGCCGTCTGCCAAGCGTGGGGATTATGGCAACCCTTCCCTATGAAGGGGGAGGCCTTCGTCCAGCAGTGGACGTTTTCCGGCTGTTGAAGAAGAAGAGAAGAATGTATTTTTTTCTGTTTCCGTTAATCCACATTATATTAGAATGAAAGCAAAAAGAGACAGAAATACTACCGCAGCAAAAAAATCGAGTAGTAAATTACTTCTACAGAAGACGTTGAAGCAAGACCAGATTGACGGAAGAAATGTAGCGGATTTAAATTAGATCCATGCAAAAATACTGTTATTCTGAGACTTAAGACAAATGAATCTATAAAATTAATTGGACAAGTAATCGAAAACTCAGAAAGAATTTCTTCATCTCTTTGGGGGAGCGCGAAACAAATGGAGGGCGGACATTGAATAATTCGATTTCCTTATTTGCACCAATCAATATCTCGAATGAATCCGATATCATGTCGAAGCATATTTGGCTATTGAAATTGTTTATTAAAGACAGTTTATAAAGTTGGTCTTCTGAATGATGATTTTGTTTAGTCTCAGTTCTTACAAGTTTTCGTACAAAATAGCAATGTTAAACACACGTTTGTTGTTAACACAAAATGTTAAAAACACAAACTTAATGTAGTCTAAGTGACTTTATATTAGGCCCCGGCTAAGCGTTTTATGGGTTTTTAGGAAACTATAGAAACCGTTATAGTTTATAACGCATATATTTTCTTCAAGAAGGTCCGTAAAACGGCTTTCTTTTTAGTAGTACAATTAAATAATTTGATTATGAGCTGTAGCCGGAAAAGTTAATAATGAAGAGCATTAGAACAAGCATTATATTTTGAAATACCGAAAAAATACATCTGCACAGTAAACACTAAAAAATAATATTATAATGATACACACCATACGCGAACCGGAAGATGCAGCGTAGAAAGGTTTCCCACTAGGTGGACCAACGACATTGTAAAAGTCACGGGCAACAGGTGGATGCAAATGACAGGTTGTCGTACAGTGTGGCGGTCTAAGGGGGAGGCCTTCGTTCAGTAGTGGACGTCTCCCGGATGATGTTGACCATGACACACCATAAGCATATATGTTAGGTTACAACATGCACTTTAAAGATTTTTTTGAATTTCTAAATAATTTCATTAGCGAAGATAACGATGAATATGGCCACAATTCCAACTTATTGAACAAGGTAGCAGCGCCGCGACGGTCGATGTTAATTTACAATCAAACTCAGGCGCAGGAGCACAATAACTGAATTCCGAGTAATCTAAACGTTAAAGGGTGGTGTAGCTTCCAGCGATGCTAAGATTGGCGAAAGGCAGCGCTACACCAAGCCAAGATTCGGCTATTTAAATAAACTAGGTCAACTAGGAACTCTAAGGTAGGCCGGTCTCTCTATGATTTTAAGGATATTTAATTGAGTGAAATAATGTTTGCATAAAGTTTTACTGAGTTTTTAATTTTTAAATATGATAAGACTATTGCTTGTTATTTTTTTTACATTTAAATCTGAACAGACAAAAAAAACAGAAACTACCGAGTAAAGAAATCGAAACCAAGTAGAAAAAAAAATGCAAATCTAACTCACTCATACCTCATAATTTATCACGGGCGCCTTGGTAAGCGATGTGCCGAAGATGAAACACGCAGATCAACATAAAGTCTGCATGAAATCAAAAGCATTTAATTTGTTATTTATTTGTGATAAATTTAGTTTTCCAAAATCGCAAATACTAATTAAGAACTTTAGTGAAATTTATGGTTACAGTGTACCTATAGCACCACCTTTTCCCGCGTCTCCCGCAGACGGCACATTTGCAGATATAATTGCATTTGCTACCGACTCTGCTGACGTTTCCCGCCATCTCTACTGCAACTTACACACAATCGAGTTAATAGCACAAACCACCCCCAGGAATAAGTCGCCTGATGGAAACATTTCCCTAGTTGATTGACTTGCCGTCAACTTTCGTACGCGCAAGACAAACTCTCATCTACCCGCACTCTCTCGACCTTTTTGCAAATAGGCCGTTGATTAACTCTGGCCAGCAAAGTCCACAGTATCTGATTAATTTGAAAACGATACTCCACAAAAATAAGCTGATATTAAATTCTGTTCGTAATACTGTTGGGTACTTATTTAATTCCGGATATAAAATTTCTGTGATTGAGTCCCAGCGGGTGGAGAGAGGGGCGTGAATTCCAACAAAATTAGCACCAGGGGTCGAAATAAAAAAGCGAAGGAAAAATTTAATGAACAGGAAAATGCTCCTTTTTGCAGCTATTCCATCTATTTATCTACATCGGGATGCCCATTACCTTGCTAAGAGAAAAGTTTACATTTTTAATTTAATGATTCCACTTTGTGGAAGTTGGGCGGGTTTCGGCGAGATCTTAATTTGGGGATTTCTGAGGCGTCTCGTTTTGTAAATATTATTCCTTTAATAAGACCTCACGTCGAGGGGGCTCCGGGAACTCCGTGATTACGACTCTCTTTGCGAGCTTCATTTTGGACCTCGTCATTTTGATTGGCGCTAATGAAATTTTTCTTACTCCGTGTGCCGTTTTCTTGTTCTTGACAGAATAATTTCAAGGGAAACGAATCACTTTGTGTTGCGTCACGAACACACCCCTAAACATTTACGGCTGGCAATTTGCGACATCCAAAACGTTATTTCTGTCATCTTCATTTACGTTTTCCTTGCTAATTCAATTTTTTACTTATCTCTTTCCTGAGTGCGTGAGCCCATCTGTGGCTTTTCTAAATCGCGAAGTCCCAGCTGCGTTTGCGTACGCGATGACGTTTCGCTTTTAGCGGGTGTTTTAAAATTGAATATTTGATGGCAAGAGGGATCCTACACCGAGTCCACGCGGGTGGAAAGTGCCGGATTCCGAGGCGGATAATTTTTTGAATGTCTCGTTAACGACCGCACACATTACCCATAATCGCGCTGTACCACTTCGAGGTGTTCATTTATTTTTCAACAATTTATGTCGCGTTTCTTCGCGGCTCTACAGGGAATTAGGCAATAAAATTGGAAGAAAAAATTTACTTCGCTACGTTATACATCGCTCCCTCTAAAAATATGTTCGTATTCAACATTTATTTAGGAAGTCACTTTACATATTGCGCATTGCATAAATGGGTATTAGTTGAAGAGTGTTCGAGATTGTTCGCAATGGTTAACATACATCTGCTTTCCGTTTCCATTGTTATCTATCGACTAACACGGCCGTGGCACTCGATGGTTCCCATAAACACAAATGGTTAGCTTAGTTCTTTTCTAATTACATAGATAAGCGACTCCAATAACGGTTGGTTTATCACAATCATATGTTAGGAATCTAATTGGAATTTTGCATGTTGATATGCTGAACTCTTTATTGGACGATATTATGTTTGCTTTCCGATAATGATGATTGTATTTCATATATATCTGTACAATTTATGATAAAAGCAGTATTGCGCAACGCTTATAATGTCACTATTTTATCACAAACATGATCGCTAGTAGATAAAATCAATAAGTAGTAAGCAATAGTTTTACTTACTTATTACTTAAAAACTGAAAATGCAAGTATGTAATTCAATAAAAAAATGTTATTATTAGTTATTCGTAGCGCTCGTGGCGTAGCTTGTCTAGGTGATTCTAAACGATCACCGATGTTAAGCAACGGACGGGCAGGTCAGGCTTCGGATGGGTGACCGTGAGTGGAATTTATTTCTGAGCGCTACCATGGGTCGGATGACACGTTAAATTGTCGGTCCCCCGGTTGTTTGTTCTAGTTTCTATAACAACAACCGTCAGCCATGTCAGAGGCCTTCGGGCGGCACATTAACTCTGACACTAGGGCTGGCCACTCAGCCTATACGAACTTACTTACTTTTTTATTATTAGTTATTTATTAATTTTTTGGCACTTATAGGGCGCAGAATTAAAGATAGCGGTGGTGACTCCCCCGCTGGCTTGTACCTGGTGCAAAGGTTGTCCATTGCCATCCAGCGTGGTAATGCAGCCAGCATAATGGGCACATTTGCACCAAGTACTGTGAGAGGCGGGTTATTTTCTGACTGACTGATTGTTTTATTTTTAATTATATATTTTTGGCACTTAATAATATATATTTTTTGTATACCTAAGGTTTTATTTGGATTTCAAGCTAGGACCAGGTGCCGTACCATGAACGCTTATTCCGGGACCGTATACTTAGGTAGGTAGGTTGGCGGTCGCGCAGTGTGGGCAGCTGAACCTATTCGGTCCCGCTATAAGCGGTTCACAGTACGGCCCCTGAAACTTAGTTCATATGGGCTGATACATCGTCATCATCAATAGCTAGAAGACGTTGGTGTCGTCGTCAACTGCTGGACTCCCCCTTAATAGACAAGGAGGGAGGGGGGATGGGGAGGGTCCGCCATAATCCCCACTCTTGGCAGGCGGCTTGGGGATAGCAGAGTGCCCACCACCGTTAACCGAGAAGACGCTGCTGCTCGCATTGGGCTGACTATCCCGGTCGAATGCCTTATTTATATTTTGTAACTAAAAAATATGTAAAACAAATGACAAAAGTTAAAGCACAAACCACTTATCTACAGAAATAACGTTTTGGGTATTGTTATTTTAGTAATCAAGTATACTTACTACTTATATTATAAAACTTTAAATAAGAAATATTCGGAGTTATAGAGATACCAGCACCTGTCAAAGCGATACGAACTATAACATAATTAATTTTTTGACGCAAGGTCTTCTCCAATATGTCATAACTGACCACATTAATATATCAGGATGCCAAATTTGCATTTAAACGATTCCGATAAAAAGATAATTTAACAAATTACAGTTATTTTAATAGAAATTATAGCCAACGTTTCATATTCCGGGGTTGATGGGGTCGTGTTTTTTAGGAAAACATCTGTTGTGTGTATAAGTTTTTTTGTTATTTTAAAAGGAGACATGATGGATCAGTTTCAACACGTATTCGTCGGTACCTTTGTTGTTGGTTTACGGCTTTGTAATGTGTTTCTTTGTTTGCTCAGAATGTTACAGTTACTAGCTACCGAAGTTTTAGAATCTACTACTATGGACTGTAGGTGGTTTAGAGATCTCATTCCATATTATATTTTATTAGCCTCATTAAAGTCTAAAGACTAATTTATTAGCGCAGCAAAGAGTAACTTATTCTATAATTACCGTAGACCAGTGAGTTGAAATAAAGCTACACAAGTTGATTGGCTAGAGCGAGCGCCCTCGCCGCACCGGTGTGGTTCTCTTTCACTCTCTCACACAAGACGATCTATCTATCTCGGCCATCCATTTCAAAGTGACAACAGTTGCCTCAGATAAAATAAATTTCATTTTTTCCCATTGCAATAAAAATACAGTACTTACGCGTGAAATGATTTTTTTTAAATCTCTCACAGTGCCTGTGTAGATTGTGCAGTGTCGAAATACACAGAAAGACATTATATCACCATCTTTTTGCTAGAAAACATACGATTAGCGGCAGCGTATTACCGGACATTCGGAAGTGAAAGACTGGTAGCGATCACGGCAATTACCTTGATTTCGTCTAGTAAATATGGCGGGGGGGACAACTCATCTACAGGTAAAAACATCTTAGCCGTAGACCGTATCCTTATCAATAACAGATGAAAAATAACAGCTAATAAATAACAGTTGATTTGTTTGTTCATTACTTTGCAACAATCGATAAAGAAAACGACGCGATTTTGTTTAATAAAAAAATATTAACTAGTTGTACTTATATTGGAAATGTCATGAAGCATTCGATGCCTGAAGATTGGCATAGACACCCAGGAGGGCCTCAAAAGCGACAGGGGAAGATACTACCTTAATTTGTTTTGCCGGGACTGGTCCCAGCTGGCAGTGGAAGGAAACGGGGGAAACCTTTCTCAAGCAGTGGGATCTTATAGGTAAATAAAGCCGTCAAATCCGAAGACTCGGACAACGAGGGTTCCGTACCACCCACTACAAGTACTAGATAAATATATCGGTGGACATAAATAAATATCGGTGGACATTTTTTCACACAGCGTCATCTAGCCCCAAACTAAGCAAAGCTTGTAATACGGAAACCAGATAGCTGGTATACTACTTATATACTATTTTTTTGTAAATACATACTTGTAATACATACTACACCCAGACACAGAACAAACATCTATGTTCGTCACATAAATGTCTGCCCTGGGTGGGGATCGAACCCACGCCCTACAGCTCTGAAGGCAGACATGCTACCAAACTGAGCTATAAGGCAGTCAAAAAGATAGTTAAGTGTATAACGAATATTCTGTGAACATTTCCACCGGCTATCTATAACGATTCACGAGATTATAGGTCAGTAAAAACCGGAAAGACAGATGAACAGACAGACAGACACGGTAGGCGGCTTACTAATAGGGCACAATTGGATTCTCTTTGGGCACGGAACCCTAAAATAATTTCTACTTTCGTTCAATATGCTAACTACAAAAATTAAAAAAAAAACTTCTGTCTGGTGAAAACTTATTACGAAACGTTTGCGAGTCTTGACACCCAGCGCTGCTGGGTGTTTCAGGCATTTTTAGGGCATGACTTGGACTTGACCATGATTTTAGTTTATGACTTATGACCTGATACTATCAAAAACTTGTAATATGCATATGCTTGAAACTGGCAGAATACATATGGTGCGAAGCCAACCATTTTGATGTTTTATTCATTGAGCATTGAGTGTTGATTTACAGACTGTGGGCAAGTGATTCGTGTTGTATTCAAAACTCCGTAGTAGCTCATAGTAAAGTCGCCACAACTTTACTAGGACATGATTTGGACTCGATTATGACTAATTTCGTGTGACTGACTGTGATTTCATGACATATTTGACTTGATTTTAATTAAAAATAACTTGAAAATTCATAAACTTGACACTGGCAGAATGCACAACGTGCGATTCCAAGAACAAAGAAAAAAAAAAAATAACAATGCAGCTTTCTTTTTTCTTCAAAACCCCGTTCGTGGCTCCCTCGTCCATCTGTAGGGACAAGTTAGTCGTACATTTATTAGAAGCAGCTGCGATCAAACCCATCTACAAACCAACAAACAAAACGATTTGCGCGTTTTAATGTTGTAGAATGCCATCTAGTAATTTTTTTGGTAACTTAAGAAACAAACAAAATAACCATTTCAGTTTTGGCGTGAGAAAAGACGATATATCTAGAAATTATCAATTTTCAAATTTTTCCCGTAATTAATGTTATGTGACCTTGCCTCTTGCCAAATTTCATGAGTCTGTCAACGGGAAGTACCCTATGAACTTTGATTTAGTTCACTCTAAAAAACTCACAAAAATAGCCGTAATTTTTAATTGCGTTGACTTAGAAGCTTGATTTTTTTACAGATCTTAGGGACTGTAAGCTGACGTATTTGATATTAATTTCAACTTGATACCTCCGCGCATTCCATAAAAAAGGGGTCTTGACATACAGACAGACAGACAGACAGACAGACAGACAGACTGACAGACAGACAGACGGACAACTGAGTGATCCTATAAGGGTTCCTTTTTTCCGTTTGTGGTACGGAACCCTAAAAAAAGAAGACACAGAATCTAGTTAGGAACTTTGCCAAGTATTCAACATTTATAATTTAAGAAATATACACTGTGTACAAAAAGATTCAATAATACTGAAGGGTATGTATATACCCATCATTAAGAACTACTTTACTATGGGCCAACCTTTAATTCGCGAAAAAATAATCAGCTGTTGAAACTTTTTGTTACACATTGTATATAGGTGTGTTATAATGAAGGGAGTTAAAAAGGTTTTATGGTACATAAGCTACTTCTTATTTTTGAAATTATTATTATTTTACTATGGTCACAGTAGAAATAATAGTACTTGCTATGGTACCGAGACATCATCCACATTAGAAAACCGGAAAACGGGAGGCGCAACTCGTTATCAGGAAACACGAATAGGACACGAAAAAAGCCCTGTCTGTCCGTTTATTTGTTTGAATCTCGTTCGTATTGTAAAAATATGCTGAAATTTAAATAAATCATTAATGTGAAATCGCATGCGTAAGCTAGTAGTACAAGAAGCGCTTTGTGGATCTCAAAACTCTCGGTACAATTTATGAAAAGTAGGTAACTTTCACAAATCCATTGAACCAAAGAGTTGCATCAAGCAGAAACTCAATTACAAGCGGATTAAGGGACAACACGTACTCACAAAGGATGTAATCTAGAGGTGAAAAAACTAATGCATCGTCACGAAAACTATTGTCAAGTGTGGGAGTGTCTCGAGTACCCCCGGGCGTGCTTTAAAAACCAGTGTTGCGTGTTTTTTAAGTAGGATTTGTTGCAGATTGCCGCATAATCTTATCTACAGAGTAAAAGCATCGGTTTACATCTTTCAATGATATTACTGCACCACATGACGGAACATTTTATCGCATTTGTAACTTTTTGTCCTGTTTTTTGTCTATAGACTCTAAAATATATTTTGGAAGACTTATGGAATGTAAAAGCATAAAATACATGGAAAGCAATATGGTACAGCATTTTTTTTATTTAGCTGAAGAGCTGCCATATAGTCAGCTTTGACGTATCATGTAGACGCTTATGAAAAATATGAAAAATGACAAACTTATAATCTCAAGCATAAATGTTCAGACACATATCTATAGCTCCGTAGCTCCACAATTTTTGCAAATGCTAAGCTCGGGTTGAATTTGTATCTAGCTACCCTACTGAATCCTCTAAGTTTCAATGCGGTTTCAAGAACTCTGAAACGGAAACGTAGTAATGAATGAGCCCATTCAGCTCTGCTCTGAATGAGGCGCCATTCGTACGCAAATATGGAGACAGGCCTAATCTCGATTTATCTCGGCGACGCCACAGTTTTGGTATTTGCCGGGTAAATATGTTTTGGACGCATGTTCTCGAACAGAGTCATGTTTTTTTTATACATGATTGTTTGTAGATAGGAGAGATAGGTATGACAGCAAAGATGACATCTACCAAAATAATTGGAGCCATCCAACAAAGAAGATTAAATAATATATAATAAGCTTTTTTTTGAAATACAACCGAGTTCGACTTCGAATACCTGGATGACATATTCATATTTTTTAGTAATTTTCATTTTAAAAACAAACTACTGTACTGATTTTGATAAAAAATATATGGGACCACCTCTGAAGTATTACCTACCTAACAAAAAAAATTATCATCAAAATCAATTCATAATTGGCGGAGTAATCACGTAACATAGTACATACAAAAAAAAACATACAGTCGAATTGAGAACCTTCTTTTTTGAAGTCTGTTGAAAATTACTAACCAGACCGAACTGATACAAGGGACCCTTATAACGGTGAGCGGAAAAGGCAAAGTTCCACACTAAAGTAAGAATATTTTTAAGAACATAAGCCCCGTGATAACAACAAGGTATCGCTCAATACCTAGCAATTTATGTGTCTTTAGTCAATTTCAAACTAGGCTCAAGAAAGTTCTGCAGAGTTGAAAGTAGAGAGCAAACTAGCGGTAGCAATTAGACTCGTTGAATAAATGACAGGCAATCCCGACTCCCGAATGGGAACGAATGATTATTTCGAATGAATGAATGGGAACGAAAAATTGCGAATGGAACGCGAGTGCAGATGAAATGCGAATGTTTACTTACACAGGCCACTCGAAGGAACTTGGCCGCAAAATTGTGCGTAGATTTGTGAACCTAGAGTTTTTGAACTTTCTAAGTTAATGCAACTAATTTCTGTTTAATTTTTAATACAGAAACCTAACCAAAGCTTATTCCTAAAAAATGCTACTTGGATAGCTCGTCAAAAATCAGATTAAAAACCCATTAAACTAATTAAATTCACAACGTATTCATTTCCTTTGTGCAAATAAAATAACAAAGGTTCATTTATAGCGGTTACAGACGAAAGTGTATTGCAATGAAGTATAGAAAAAAGTCCCGGGGTTTTGATTGATCACCGACTCCGCGATGTTTTTTGTGTGAAATTAAAAACACGGACTGGCTGCATGCGTTGGATTAAAAATAAATTTCTTTCGACCAATAAGAGGGTAGGCTTTTGTTGTCAGTAACAAATTTTGAAATTTATTTATTTTTGGACATCGATTACATCATATATACTTACAGGGTAAGTTCGTATAGGCTGAGTGGCCAGCCCTAGTGTCAGAGTTTATGTACCGCCCGAAGGCCTCAGGGTTAGTCCTAATCAGTTAGCATCAACAAACAACTTTTACTATGGGGCCAACCACAGAAAAGCGAAGGCCCTACTTTTACTTCTCTCTTCAGTGGGGCCAACATTAAAATCGCAAAAAAAAACAGCTGTCATTTTGCCCAAGGTCGATGAACTTTTTGTTTGGAACAGCTGATATTTTTATTTCGCGATTTCGATGTTGGTCTATAGAATAAGTTGTTTGAGTTGATGTACAGAATATGCCCTTAAAAGGATGCTAACTGATTAGGACTAGCCAAACCAGACCTGTATAATTATGGATGTAATTTTTATTCGCATTAATTTGCTTTCAATTTATAAAATTGTAGATATTTAGTCAAGACAAAAGATAGCGTTTTAAACAATTATTCCTGTATAACTCTTAAAAGCAATTTTAAACATTGGTTTGAGTTTGCTTTTTTTTTTAAATTATTTATTAGCTCCGCGGACTGCGGGTCCGTGCCTTTTGTCAACTTTTACATTTTTTATAAACCAAATTTTACACTTAATAACTTAAAAGCTGAAGGCGTTACAAAAATAATATACCAAAGGAACCTAATTTTAGTTTGCTTTTGTTTTGAATAAGTTGTGGTCATAAAGTCATGGTTTCATAAATGAGTTTCATGTGACCTTGTGGCACAAATTTTAAAGTACCTGAATAAAATTATGCACTTTGTTTTTCCTATTTAAATAAGTACATTGTCATAATGCACATATTATAATATTATTTTAAAGCTTTGCGTTAGTATGTATGTATAGACGTATGTTGTGTGTTTGTTTGACGTGTGTTTGTTTCTTCTTCACATTGTTACAGCTTGAGAATTGGGAAAAATTAAAATTGCATATATAGCTTATACTACTCTAGATTAACGCAGGCTATATTACTTTCCATGTTTCATTCTGAATACTAGCCAGTTCCTATAGGTAGTTCTTAATAAATTGTGGTTCGTAATCCGGAAACAATAGAAGATCTAGAACGGTCAAACGAACTATCGCCAAATCTCAATGTCAAATATTACATCTTTCAAATAGCAGCTTACTAAAGTAAGCTTACAGAGAAGCTAAGGTGCCTAAAGCCTATAAGATCGATAAAATCACAAGCACCCACCACACAAATACAACCGCCCTGGAAATACACATCAACAGAGAAACCACAAGTGTACCGCAAACGAGTAATTAAAGCATCTATTATATATTAACATCGTGCATACCAAATACACGGGAGACTTACAGAACGTGAGGGAGATGGAGTTAGAGGCTCGTTGAATGAGTTTGTATCCATGAAGTATTTAATGTGGATGCGTAGGTACAGTGACAAACACAAGCTTACTAAAAAAAAAAACGTCTTCAAATAATTATGGAACCACCTCCGTAAGCACCACTTAAAAGTCACAGGAAAGCAAAACTTGGATGTCATATTTTTTCCAGCTATATAAACTATGGGACCACTCTGAAAGTATTCCATGTCAACAGAAAAAAAAACAAATCGGTTTAAATGACGTTCTGAGTTCTGAGGTAACATCATCATCAGCCAGAAGACGTCCACTGCTAGACGAAGCCCTCTTCTTTAATAGGGAGGAGTTGCCATAATTCTCACGCTTGGCAGGCGGCTTGGGGATTGCAGAATTCTTACCACCGTCAACGAAAACTGATTGCGTAAAAGGTCTAATAAGATTACCATCAAACGTTGCAAATCAGAGCCCATACAGGTGATGTCTGGACTTGGTTTCGTTACTCTAAGTTCAAAGTATTACTGTAATGGTCATGGGGCTTAATTTTTTTTCATCCAATTGAGTTATTGTATGTGTCCTCATAGACATATACTGTAACTCATAGGCAAATGCAGTATCTTACCATTACGAGCCAAAGGCTACTAGGTCTACACAATTTTCAGACATTTTTGCATTTTTGCATAGAACGAACACGCATGGCACCCTTTTAAACTAATAAAATCAAAAACAAACTCGCAACACACACGAAGGGTATAAATGGTAACTGACCATATACCACTACTACTGACGTCCACTGCTGGACGAAGGCCTCCCTTTTAGACCGCCATACTGTACGACAACCTGCCATATGCATCCACCGGTTGCCCGCGACTTTTACAATGTCGTCGGTCCACCTAGTGAGAGGCCTTCCTACATTGTGACTTCCGGTTTGCGAAGAACCTTTCTTCCCCATCGGTTGTCAGTTCTTCCAGCAATGTGGCTTGCCCATTGCCACTTCAACTTGCAAACCCTGCGAGCTATGTCGGTGACTTTGGTTCTTTGGCGAATATCCTCGTTCCAGATTTTAACGCGCAAAGTAACTCCGAGCATAGCTCTCTCCATTGCCCGTTGCGTGACTCTGAGTTTCGCCAAAAGGCCTGCAGTTAAACACCACGTTTCAGTTCCATATGTAATCACTGACAACACACACTGGTTAAAGACCCTTGTCTTCAGACACTGCGGGATTTTGGACGAGAAGATATTACGCAATAATTTCCCGAACGCTGCCCATCCGAGTTGGATTCTCGAGTGACCTCTCTGTCGAAGTTGGACCTACCTACTCGTTGCTTCACCATGAAAATGAAGAAAAAAAAACATCCGAAAAATCTATTTTGACTTTTACTGACTTATGTCTCTCTCTCTACACGGATACGCAATGATTTCTAGCACCCAATACGACAAACGCACCTACCATAAGTAATAATAACAGCTATTCGGAGCTTTATGAACAATCAAAATTGCACGAGCACGTGTATAAAATACACTTTGCAAAGTAGATTTAAATTTTAATACGGAGCTTTCAGTCGGGGGTTGTAAGTAATGTCTTGACGTTGAAAAAGTGTGGAAGTGCTTCCTTCCGTAGATTCCGTTTGTGTGTTGTTTTACTGATCCACCATTCATACTGACATTTGTGTTAGCATGATTGTTCATACTGATAGTTAAACGGATTTGAAAGAAATTGGGTAAGAAAGTACCTCGCTTTTCGCTAGGATTAACAATAGGCTGACATTTATACAAAAAGATATCGTATGAAATGGTGGGTAAAACATCGTAACGGTGCTAAATTTTGTATATTTTTTAATTCAATATATTTTGTGAATGTCGGAAAGCAGTGGATGAGGCTCATATGGGACTGTTAAGGATGGCGTGAACGAGAGGAGGCCTAATAGCCAGCAGTGAGTGGACTTGGGCTGATTAGATCGATATTTTTAATTTATTGATTTGTGAAAGAATTTGTTAGGTGTTTGTCTTTGTGTTTGCCTT
This sequence comes from Erannis defoliaria, assembly GCA_905404285.2. NCBI lineage: Eukaryota > Metazoa > Arthropoda > Insecta > Lepidoptera > Geometridae > Erannis > Erannis defoliaria. Next base: position 8,421,875 of record FR990073.1, on the reverse strand, counting down.
TATAAATTCAGATTGCTAAAAAAAGAATAATAACTATCATTCCTATTTTCAACCAACTTCAAAAAGGAGGTTCTCAATTCGACTGCATGTTACCTTTTTGTTGTTGTTAGAGGTGGTTTCATATACATTTTATCGAAATCGGTTTAGTCGCTTGGTTTTTAAATCAAAATAACTGGAAAAAATATGTCATCCGGGTAATCGAAATTGAAGCCAGTTGTTTAAAAAAAAGGTTTTACCTACGCAAAGCGAAAATAACCACTTCCCCACAGCGGCACGTAAAATCGTATGTACACACCACGGGAGCAAGTAAAGAAGCCTCAGATTTAATGTTTGTCACCCTCGATTCGCTCAACTCGCTTCGCTCAACTCATGGATATTGTCTCCTCGGGGTTCTGAGACATTGTTTGCTTTTGCTCCCTAGGTGAGTAATATACTATTATTCTAGTGTTCAATGCGGGGAAAACTTGAACCAACAAGGGCTTGCCTGATTGAAGTGAAGCGAAATTGTTGAAGAATTAAACGGTCCTGGCATATCCACACTATGACGTCCAGGTCCGAGTCTCAGGTGTCGACTGCGGCCGATTTCACAAGACAATGCTTAATAATTTCATTTCGCCATTACGGCGGCCATCTTTGCGAGTCGCACAGTTAGAGGGCATCGGCGCACCCCTCCACGGCAATTTGCATTGTAACTCGGACCACGTAGAAGGCCCTAACTGCCATACCACCACCTCCTAACTCTTGAATATATAATTTTGTTGCTTTTATTAACAGCAACTTTGCGTGGGAATCGGCGATAGCCTTCCGCGGTGACTGTTTATTGTGGACGATAACTTACTAGATTTATTTTATCGTTCACCTAGAGACTTTGTCCAGAGAGGGTAAGTTTTACGCGGACCATTTTATATCGCCAATAAAAAGGGCCGATGCATCGGCCCATTAAAATATTTGTTGGATTTATTTGACAGCGTGCTTGTTTTGTTGAAATGTTTATTGTACGTAACATTGTTGCTCAAATTAAGCACTCAATAGTAATCATGTTGCTGATTTATAATTTAACTGACGTGTAACTACCCCTTAACGAACCGCGTCCGAATGATTTTAGTTGCAGACGCAATAAAAATGTAAAAGAAAGGGCACACAAATAATACAGAGAAATTGATACAATTTACAACCATGGCTGCAATTTTTGTGTAAAACTGCTACTAAATAAAATAACTCTTATTTGTTTTATTTATACGGGAATACTCACGTTTAATTAAATCGGATACTCCGACTATAGTTTCGATCACATCCGGTGACCTTTTTCAAAGAGTGAAAACAGAGACCGACGCGCGTGCAGCAGCGCACACATAAAAAAAAAAAAAACAAAAAAAACAACAAAAATGTGTCAAAACCACGTCAGTTTTCATAATAACTCTTATTTGTTAGAATGGAGTGTTATTAAGTACTTAGAATCTTTATTTAATAAACGTGTACTATAATAACTTCAGAGTAGTAAGTATCTAGTATAGTATTATATTATCTTTGATACTATTAACCGGACCTGGAATGTATGTCCTTAAACTGCAACCAGAACCACCGGAGGACGGGCAGCAGCGTCCTTTTGTTTAACGGTGGTGACCATTTTGCGATCCCCAAGCCGCCTGCCAAGCGTGGGGATTATGGCAACACCCCTCTATACAGGGGGAGGCCTTCGTCCAGCAGTGGACGTTTTATGGCTGACGACTACAGTTTTTTCGCTTTTAGCGATAAGGCCGCCAATTGTTACACTAATACTAAGTTAATTTTTTTATGTTGTGATTATCATGACTGTTATTAATTATTTTGGTGTGTACAATAAAGATTTTATCTATCTATCTATACTTTCTTTCAAATTTCTATCTCGTTGGATAAAAATGGATAACTATTCCGAAGCCACTCCACGTTTTTACTATAAGGTCCATAAGGTGTTACGTATATAAAAGCAAACTTTATTGAAGGTTTACGCAACACAAAAATTAAGACGCTGTAAATAACTAATACAATTTCAGTATAACTAGCGTTTTGTAAGGTGCAAGTGTGCATGCGAATATTATTTTGATCTCAAGTTCGAGAAATTCGTGTTAGCTGATAAAACTTCTAGACGAGAGCAACTTTTCTCGTAAGTTAGATGAGGTTGCATAACTCAAATGAACATTGATTCGGAAGGAAATTAAGGAAGGCGGAAATATCGAGCCCCGTTCGAATAAATTGCGGCTCTAATTCTAATGGCGACTTTTAGGGAGTGCATAATTCCATTCCGTGTTGCCAACTCTTTAGGGGTAACGGAATCGACATTAATGACTTCTAAAAGGTTTCTTGGTGAACTTTTGAAAGCATTCGGTGCTCTGTAAAACGAATTGTTTTATTTACTTTGTGGATTATTGAATTGCTGTTTGACAAAATTCCATGGGAATCAGAGAGAGTAAAACAATGTTGTTACAATGCGTGAAATTTAAAGATCAAGAGTCACCGAATCAAATTTTCGGAATGCTGCTACAAAGGTCGAGCAAAACGAAAATGCTACGGTCAGTTGGGTCTTAAAAAAATATTTACAGATAGTTTCCCAATTAAGATTGTTTCCATGCCATATCTAATTGCTTGGTGGCACAGTTCCGAATCCGATTAAAATCCGATGAAATAATCTAGGTATAGGCAAAGAGAATATAAACACTACGTTGGTATGGGTAAGTACCTAAGCCAATATATGTATGGTACAAACAATATGTACCTACTCAAAATACACCCAGTAGGTACTCGAGAATACAAGCTTACATCAGAGTTACGCTTACCTAAAGGTACTTATACTAAGCCTAATAGAAGTCATTATGGTCATCATTGTGAACAAATTTTATTATGGGGCCAACTCTGTTCTGTGTATTTTCACGAAATAAAATCTGATTTACCATAACATTTCATAGAGAGCGAGCATTGAGGCGACATTTTCAATGAAATAGCCGGTTTTTATTTCGCGATTACAGGTTTCGGTAAGTTATTATGTGTACAATACAATGTGTTTATAGGTAATTGACTGCTACTAGGTGTAGTATGTACTATAAGTATGTATTTACGTTGGATAAGTATGTAAAAAAAATTGTATATTAGTATTCTATCGGCTATCTGGTTTCCATAATACAAGCATTGCTTAGTATGGGGCTAGATGGCGCTGTGTGTAATAAATGTCCCCCAATATTTATATTTATTTATATTTCTATTTTATACTAGTCTTACTGATTAGATGAAAACAATTGAAACCAATCGAAAGAACAAGGTTACGTAGCTCATTAAATCCTTTGGCATAAGGTTGAAATTCATCATACAATTTTGACGGAGCGGCCAGAGAACACTGTTTTTGTGACTCATCGTTTACTTCGGAGATTTAATTATTTTTATGTTGACAGATCATAACACAAACTAACATAGAGCTAAGAAGTAATGCGAGCTAGAGAGGTGAAGTAAAATATGTTGCGATGTTATAATTCCGACAAACTTATAGGTTGAGCAAGCTGAATGTAGAAATTAAAAATGTTCAATGTGGCTATCAGTTTCGCTCTGAAAGTGCGATGGTGGCTCCCGCAGTCGATCGCACAGATATGTTGGTCGGGCTGTACTGCCGCCGAGACGATCGAGACGAGCCATCAATCGCAGCCGAATCGATTCAGTCGCGACTCTCGATGAGTTATTGAATCTATTAACTCGAGAGATTACTGGATTCCGTACACTGCGCGTAGAGATAAAACGCGCGTAGAAGTTACATCACTTTCATAATATCAGTTGAGTTTGATGCTTTGTTTTTTACAACGAAAATAAATGGTGCGTATATACTCGAATAAAGATCTTGGTTTTAAGGATTTTTCACTCAGTATTTTATTTACAACATTATATTAATGTCACAATGGCTTATCATTGTAGCTTTTTGTTAATAATTAGGGATAAGCTAAGCACATTAAACGTTTTTTTTATAATTTATCTGACAATAAGCCTTTTATTTTTTTCTTAATTACACAATACAAACTAACAGCGCTTGAAAGAGTGTAAACGTAATTCTCATTTCAGTAAGTTCTCATAATAATTCTATAATTCATAATAACTCTATATATTACATATTTTTTTATACTTTCAAGTGACGAGACGAGCAAGATGTTCGCCAGGTAATAAGCGTCACGCCTGTCACTAACAGTAGCAGTGCTAGAATTGTGAACTTGCGAACACAATTTTTCGCCGCACTGCACTGCGCTCGTCACCCTGAGATTTTAGATGTTAAATATCGTCATACCCAGTAATTTCTCTGGTAACATTGCCCTTCGAATAGGAACACAGTAATGCTTGCACACTACTGCTTGGCGGTTGAATAACTGGCAAAAGTGTGGTACTTCCCCAGGCGGACTCTGCAGTAGAGTCCTACCACTACAAATAACTAATAGTTTGCAGTGAACTGAGACGTCATCGCTACCCTCTTAACTTCCAAGCCCAATTTGGGTCATATTCAAATTTGATGATTGTATTTGCACGAACTACTTGCTTACAAAATTTCAAGGATCTCGGATCAACGTTTCGCAAGTTATATCGTCGAATACAAAAATACGTAAGTACAATCACCAACTTGATGTCTCCTTAGACTCGGAGACCTTCGCTTCACTTGGTCAAAATTATGTTTGTTGTTTATGCGATTGCCCTGTCTAAAACTTCGTTGGTATATATTGTGCGGCGCGAAGCAGACGATTTGTACTAATTATAACGCGCGAACGAGTCGCAACTAGATTAGCTTTCTCGCGAGAGATCAGAGAAACCACACTCCCAGTGTCTGCAGACACACTGCGTAAAACTTTACAATAAATAGGAAAACTCACTGTCGGAAACAAAATAACAAATGAATAGCGGGGCCTGATGGGCAAAATAGATAGAAATAAAAGTGGCTTAGTTGGTGTGAACCATTTATGGTGTGATTTTCTCCAGTACCCAGTTTTTGTGACCCGTTTTAGAACGTTGACTTTACTCTATGTTGTTTTTTAATCTATAAACTCTCTTCACACGTGCTTTAATTAACTAATTAAAAAATACTTATACAATTTTATTATGAAAACTGACGTGGTTTTGACACTGAATACTCCCGTGAGTATTCCCGTATAAACAAAACAAAAATGTACTTATACAATCTAAACTACATAATTCAAGTACTTATTTAACAAAAAAAAACAATTAGTTAAATTATGCTGGTGCAAAATCTAGAAATACTCCATGATTAGACTAATACTATGTAATGCCTCATATTAAAATTGCCACCATGATAAATTAAAAACAAATTTCAAAGATCAATGATCAGTGTGGACCCGTGTGAGTATTGTGTACGAGTGCAACCAAACACGTGGTGGAACAAAGCCTGGCGACAGCAGACAAGTGTCAATATCCCTGCAAGAGCTGCACAAGATGCCCGTATATCCGCGCCTGCACTTCATTCAGCCGGCATAATGGCACTTTACCTACTGGAACCACTTGTGGGAATGTCGACGCTTCACGTCACGTGTTGGAGCGCTGAGAACGATGCCGTGAACTCATGAACCAATCACAAATCGAACGCCAATGTCCCGTATCGAATCCACCCGCACCCTACTTAATCGGTCAAACTAAACGCTACTAAAATTAACAACAAAACTAATCATTTAAAATTCGGCTACCGTACAGTCGCAGACCGAAATCGAACCAAATATACCGTTACTAATTACAATCGAAAAAATGTCGGAATTGAATCCAAACATTTGTCTCCTAACGAATCGTGTCGCGGCGGCTCGGCTCAAAGCGGCGTGATTCGGCAATTCCGTTCCATTTTCGAATGCTCGCTGCCCATTCGTTCCCTCAGCTACGCCTACCTAATAAATTAGATGCCTCGCGTACACCGCATAGTTACAAACTAATGAAATCTTGAAAAGATCTCAACCCATTTTCTTAACAACTTTTCCGAAAGAGCGGCCGCCTTCAAAGATTTTACCCGGAGAAATAATTCGCTAATAACGCTCGGCGCTCACACGGGTATGTTATGCAACCATAGGAATTTCATTAGATACACACGCGTCTGTTTGTTAAGGAGCTTTCCATTGCTAAAAGTTTCTTGAGGCGGGTATAATTCCTTTGTTTGTCGGGAGGGTGGCGCGCCTGCCTCACCCACTACGTTTTCTAAGTCATCGGCTCCAATTATGCCCCTTTGTAGGTTTTGATATGTAAATTCGCGATTTTATTAAACAAACCATGATGCCATTCGGGGGCAGCGAGCCGGATTAATAGCTTCTTCAGATTTGTGTAATCGCTTTCTCTTAAGACAACAGCGAAGGTGAATCGCGAGGGGCCTATTACTCGTTTGATGTCGCTCTTCATGCCGAATTAGATCTGCCGGTCAGGGTACGATTGCGTCTCGACACCTTTGTTTATTCGCTTATTATTTTCGTATTCATCCGTCTCTGTAAACATAATCATATTAAAAACATTAATTATCCGATATGTAATAACTCGATAGTAAAACAGCGCTCATAAAAACACGAATCGAGTGATCGCGACAGGAAACGGGCCGACAAATTAATCTGCACATACAAACATAAAGCGGACGTTACGACCGAAACTACCCATTCGATTTAAGCTTAATTTTTACCCCAGCACTATTAATAATTTACATGGGATAACGCCAACGTTTGCGCAATATTACAACGCATAAATTAATAATGTCGCTCGCTTGTTTAACTGCGAATCAGATGAGTTTTATTGACAATTTTGTTGGGAAAGAGCAATTTGCGGGATGACCGCCCGATGACGCCAAGTGGTCACCAAATAGGGGAACGCTAAATGCTCATACGCGTACTGCAATTGTCATTTATGGAAGTATTTAGTAATGTCGATAGTTATGGCAACACATTTCGGTAATGAAACCGGCGAGTTTCGAGTTAACAGTTGGGCTACGTTAGTATCATTGGAATCACTGGAATCGATCGTTACTTTTTATCGTCTGCCAGAACTTTACAAATGTTTTTATTCGGCTCAATTATTAGGCATTGATCGAAACAAAACATTCTTAAGAGAATGAAGCTAGTTAGACTCTTAACTTTTAAAAGCGCGAACATATTGCTATACAACAAACAAAGCTTTGACTCTAAACAAATTGCTCACTTAAAATCATATTGACTAGTTCGGAAGCACAACACCGTCGACATTTTCACTGCAATAATTAACGTAGTAAATTAGCTACCAGTAGATGCTAATGTTTCCATCAGTAACTCGATACCTGCACGAATGTACACAATTGCATTTAGGGGTTGAATTGAGGCGCTGACACACAGACGCTGTTATTGTGCAAACAAGGGCTTCCGTCCGTGTGGAATGGCCTTATTGAAATGTCGACTATACCAATGAGCATGGCCAGTGAGTCACGTTTTGCTCCTACTCAAAACTAACTAGGTTTTGACCGTATTTCGCTTATTTTTTGTTTTGAGTGCGAAACAGGACGTGGCCGAGCGCACGTCAGGTTCCGTTTTCACTCTTTGAAAAATGTCTCTAGATGTGATCAAACTATAGTTGAAGCATTGTGTAATGCCGTGTAAATAAAACAATACATTTATGTTTTAAACCAACTTTAAAAAAGAGAAAAGTTTTTATTGGGCCCGTATATTTGTACTTTTTTATGTATGTACATCCAAATTGTGAATCAAATTTCATATTATTTTTATTAGTCTCGAAATGGTCCTTTCAAAATCACGTGACTCTAAGAGATAAAATATACTTGAGGCAACAAACGTGCAAATCTTTTAACATCAAGCCGTTGACGCTATACGTGCACAGGGAAGAGTATTGGTTGAAAAAAATGTCTCATTAAATTACAGTTAGGTATTATTGTGTAGTTATGTAAATACTTACTCAGCACAAATTAAAACTACACGTTGGCCATTGAGCAAACATTGGCAGCAATAAGTACTGTGATGCTTCGAATTAACACAAGCTTTTGTTATCATTCAATTTGATTCAGCCGCTGGCTGTTTTATTATTTTAATGAGCTTCAATTTTCAGCGGTAATTGAATGGACGTTGTGCTGCTACGATTATTATTTCATTCGATACGGCATAGCGAGAGCCCCCACACCCTAGAGCATGCGCGGTATTGTTTCTATACCAGTCGGTTTTATGCGAATCTAAACGACAATGACAGATAGGGCTGGAATGGGCGATTTTCTGACAGCCAATGAAAAAAATATATAGTTCACAAAAATCCGTTCAATGGCAATGAAGAGACATGGCCTTCAACAGTTTCATTATCTTCTCTGTGATTCTGAAGATTTTTAAACGAACAAAGCAAAATGAAAAAGTCAAAAAATAAAAAGTTAACTTATTTCATTTACTTATATCAGATCTGTCATGCGTTTTTTGTGGTTATTGTTTGTATAACAAAGTACTTGCCTATAGAATTCGTTATTTCACGCAAATTAGTAAGCGCGCCTTGCCAATTAATTAATTAATTACTATCAATAAAAATAACAATTACTATCAACAATAAATAATAACAATAACGTAACGTAACAATAATAGTTTATCAGAATTTCTACAAAATGATACAAGAAAACATGGAAAAGCACTTCACCAACGAACGTGAACTGTAAAGTGAAGCAGTGAAGGTGAGTGAACTGCTTTTTCATAAGAAAAATGCGAAAAAAAAAAGTGGGCCATGTCTCGCCAGCCCCGTCTATCCTTTAGCTGTAAAACTACGTTTTGACAGCTGTCAGAAAACCTCCCATTAGGTACGTTGAAAACTAACAATGAAAATGAAATTAGTGGCAAAAAATACAGTTACACTTTGTATAAACGATACCTAAGTACAAACGGGGGGCGTCTCCACATAGAACTATCTTATGCTAAATTGACCGATATACTTCGCATTTATAGTACAAATAGCATATGTTCAATTTCATGACGTAATGAAATAGCGTACTATTCTAACCTTTGGATAGTAGTATATTAGTTGTATGAAGCACTAAATTATAGTCATCAGCCAGAAGACGTCCAGCAGTGGGGACGAAGGTCTCCCCCTTAATAGGGAGGGGTTGCCATAATCCCTACGCTTGGCACCGAGAGGATGCTGCTGCTCATCCTCCAGTGGTGGTTCTGGACACAGTTTTAGGACATTCCCAGGTCCCGGAACTAAATAATAGCATTATTTTTAATAGATTTATAGTACGAAATCGAGCGCTGGTGACAGATGCCAAAACATTGCACGTTTTGGAATAGTCCAGCATTATGTTGATCATATCAATTGCATCGACCAACTGCTGGTTATAGGCCTCCTCTTCCTTGTACCATTCTCGTAAACACCATCATCAGCCAGAAGACGAAGGCCTCCCCTTACTAGGGGGGTCATCATTATCCTCTTGCTTGGCAGGCGGCTTGAGGATCGCAGAATGATCACCACCGTTAGGTAACCATTTTCGATAAACGTCATAATTAAGTTGAAATTATGTCTGTGACTATTGACTACATTAATGCCGTTTAAATACAGAAGATATTTTTTTAATTCACAACTAGTAGAGAAATTATGTGGGTTGACAGACATAAGTCTGTATTCTTATCACATATTATGCAAAGCACTTATAAATGGACTATTTACACTTATACTAACGATTTAATGCCAATGGTTTAATAGCTTTTTTGCTTAATGCCAAATAGGGTAGATAATGTTTATAACGTAGAAATAACAATTACCATTAGTATCGTAATATTGCTATGTATTTCCGATACAATTATTCAGATCAGTTAGCAGGATTCAAGTTATGAGTAGAGTATGTGATTGAATGTGATCATGATGTCATCATCAGCCCCTTAGACCGCCACACTGTATGTAGTACAGTGTGGCGGTCTAAGCCTGCATTTGCATTCCCGAAGAAGGCTTGTAGTAAAGTTGCCACGACTTTACTAAGGCATGACTGGACTTGACTGTGACTTACTAAGTGTGACGTTGACTGCGACTCATTCGAATTGAAATTCATCAAAACCTTGATATAATAGAAATCCTTGACAATTGCACAGAGTGCGGCGCAAAAATCCTCTCAGGAGGAAAGAAGAAGACCGGTTGCCCACGACTTTTACAATGACTTTTAAAATTGATTGTGCGTATTTGTCAGGTATTTATTGTCAGCCATTTATTTTCTTTAATAATAATTATGGTATTGGGTTACAAGTTCAACACGTTATCATATTTTCTGAATATCTCGTCCAATATAGTAAAGAAAATCGTATAAGTATATCTAGGTAGATACTTTGCATTCATTCAAAGGTATGTGTAGTAAATTTGGTGCGTTGACTTTGCACCGTTTGATTAGAGGGTTGGTTTTCATTTGTTCCTAATGTTATTACTTTTATATACCTGTAAACATTTGTAATTGTTTTGTGCCTTTATTTAAAAGACTTGAAAGAGTCAGGGCTGTTTACCAATGACGATTATGTACCTTTTTACCAGACGACTATGTACTTACCTTTGATTAAATTACATGTTAACAGCCAAGCAAAAAAAAAAACAGCTTTAAGTAACTAAAACAATGATATGTGTATCCAAAACTGAGTGTATATTTCCAACCACTGTCTATCTGCAAACTGCTATGCTAAGGTATATAGGCACTGGATGGACAGCTGCTGGCTGACCACAAACCGCAGCACGCGACCACTCGGTCTACACCACAGATTATACACTAGTTACTATTTGTAACTTATACCCGTCACTGCGTTAGTAGATAATATTTTAATTCGTAGAGAAGTGAATGATATGTATGTGTATATCTATTTTCTCTGAGTACCTACACAACAAATGACTACGACTTAAACATTTTTTTATTACTATACCGATATAACGTATATTTTCTTACAGCTTAACATAATTGGGTTTGTTTTTTAACTTTTCAAGTTATTTGGGTAAACCTTAAAATCCAAATTTGATGAATCAAGATTCATCAAGATCGGCTGGAGTTACAAACGTGCTTGAATCAAGAGAAAACAGTAAAAAGGACTTGGTACTATGCTTTAGTTGGAGTATTTTCTTAATCCTTTCATTAAAAAACTTAAACAACCTTGCAAAATTCTTAGATTTGGAAAATTTCATTACATCTTATTTTTCCTTGCAACATTTTAGATTCGCAAAATTGTATTGTGTAGGCACGTTATATTTGTATTTTAACTGATAAAATTACTGCAAAAACACAAAAAATTAAGTATAACGCAAAGGAAGAATTTTTCTTTATCTTTGCGATATTGTATTACGAATATTTATTCGACTAGGAACATTAAGCCCGCGTCGCGATTGCAACGTAATTAATGAATTCTTTTAACGTTCTTGCATTAATTAATTTCAATAATGTGAAGTATAGTAATTAGTTCTAACTAATGAGTCGATTTTTTATTTTAATCGTGAACTAACTGATCTAATTTTGAAGATAAGTGAGCCTGGTCATGTTACTTTGAAGGCTTTAGAGAAAGAGAAAAAAAAGATGAAAAAGTCAAAGATGATGATGCCATCCATGCCGATTTGGACTACTACCATTTATTGTTTTGGATTACTGATGCATCAGCACATGGATGATATCATCATCAGCCCGGAGACGTCCACTGCTGAACGAAGGCCTCCCCCTTAGACTGCCACACTGTACGACAACCTGCCATTTGCATCCACCGGTTGCCCGCGACTTTTACAATGTCGTCGGTCCACCTAGTGGGAGGCCTAAATGATGCATGGATGATATACCTACCCCATTTTAGCTGTAAAAGAGATTTAACATCTAATATGTCAGGGTGACGAGCGCAGTGCAGTGCGGCGGATTGTGTTCACAAGTTCACAATTCTGACAATTCTACTGTTAGTGGCAGGCGTGATGCTCACCACCAGGTGAACGTCTTGCTCGTCTCGTCCCTTAAAAACGATTAAAAAAAAAACCTGGGACTGTTGCTTGTGAGGATACCATTGATAAAGTTATAGAAATTATTGGAAGGCGGTTTGATATGTGTGTGAGGAGAGTGAATGTAAAATCATTTCTAAATCTATAAAGCTTTCTTATAAGTATGATCGATGTTCGATGAGTATACACTAATAACACCACGATAGTTAAGCTTATTTGTTTTAATTGAGTAATAACGTACAGTAAAGTTAAGACTTATCACACAATAATCACGTTTTATCTGGGAACGCCATTATCATAGGACGCATAGAGCTGGGCGGTGTTGTGTTGCCAGTCGATCACAGAGTATACACATGTCAGTATACATTACTGTCATTCACTATTCCATAACTTTGCGCAAATATTCTATATTTAATTATAATTTTTCGATGAATCTATAAAACTTAGACAAATGTTATTATTATCTACAGATAACGAGTACTCCTTGCTTACAATTACCGTGTTTATTAATTTATTTTATGAATAACATCATTTTTCCGCAGCCTTCTCTCACGAAATCAACGAAGTAAGCCTATTAGCTGGATACTTTTTTATAGAATCAACACGCAGAATAGCGCGTGGCGTTATCAAAACTGAATAATTACCACGTGAGAGATAATTTGAGAACTCTCTTTTTCACGTGGTTGTCCAAACTATTAAATACAATAAATGTTTTGTTCTTACCTGTACTGTGTCGGTTGATTAGCTTTATGAACTTATGCACAATGCACTTAACTTTTTTATTCGTCTGTGATATCAGATGTTAAATTAAATCTCTATCTTGCCTTGTAATGTAATTATAAATATTGGATTACAACCAGATACAGTAATGTTCACAATAATGTTCAGTAAATGTTCAAAGTCATCAACATAGCTCGCAGGGTTTGCAAGTTGAAGTGGCAATGGGCAGGCCACATCGCTCGAAGAACTTATAACCGATGGGGAAGAAAGGTTCTTGAGTGGCGACCGCGAACCGGAAGACGCAGCGTAAGAAGGCCTCCCACTAGGTGGACCGACGACATTGTAAAAGTCGCCGGCAACCGGTGGATACAAATGGCAGGTTGTCGTACTGTGTGGCGGTCTAAGAGGGAGGCATTCGTTCAGCAGTGGACGTCTCCGGGCTTATGATGATGACAGTAATGTTCGCATAATTGCTTGGCAAAATGACTGGTTAAGGTAAGGAAGGTGCTAACTCGATGAATAAGCTCGATTAATAAGATTAAAAAGTTCTAGTCAAACAAATATCATCATCGTCATCGGCAACATATTATTCGACTCTCTGCAGGGTCTCCTCCTTTTTAGCGAATCTTCCCAACTTAGCACCAATATATTGTCCAGTTGCTTTCACAGATCTATGTAAATGAGAAAACAGCAAATATCTATTAAATCAAACACCGTCCATGGCTTCTTCTCTTGTAAATGGTTTCGGAAGGGAGAGATTCAGTCGCCTTCTGGTAGACGAAGCTCTCATGAACCATTTTGGAGCCATAGTAATGGCCGTACGGTTGTCTGGTGCCAGCGAACTTGTCCTCATCGGAGACGTCAATCAGCTACCTTACATCGACAGAGAAAATCTCTTCGAAATGAGGTACCATCGCCCAAATTTGGTCACAAACATCAGCCAAGAGTTGCTTTGCACACATAGGAACCCAATGGACGTCGCGTATGCGCTGAGGGAAATATATTCCGGTATATATTCCTCGGCTACCCGTATTAGGTCTCTTGAGCAGAAACGGTACAAAGGAGCGAAAATACCTAGCACCCTCCCCAACACCCTTTTTCTAGTGCACACGCAGGAAGAAAAGGAGACCCTCATAAGCCAGGGATATGGGACAGGCACTGGGTCGCGAACCCTTACCATTCATGAAGCTCAAGGACTAACGTACGAGTCGGTAATCGCCATCAAGACCAAGGCCAAAATGAAGCTGCACGAAAGCGTCCCGCACGCAGTCGTTGCGATATCACGGCACACCGGGACCTTCATTTATTACGCCGACGACATCGAAGACGATGCCATCAGTCGATTCGTGCGGCGAGCGTCGGCTACGTCACCGAAGACCATCAAGGAGTACAACCTCCAAATGGCCATAAAAGATCGGAACGTGGCGGTGATGGAGGCTCTGGGCCGGGAGGAGGCGACGAATCAGACGATATTAAAGTGACCACTGATAGAGTCAAGCAAAGACTGGATCTACTGGTGATTGCTTTAATTGATAAGAGGAAAAAAAAAATACTAGAGTAAAACAGTATAGTATAATTAATAAAGTAAGTAATCGTACTGTTGTAGGCATTGCGTGTATACCCGGAGCACTCACGCTCACTAAAAAGCTTCTTCTTGCGGCGGCGTCGTGTGTCGGGTCGCCCTCTTCCCTCCAATATGGTTGAGGAGAGCGATGGCTGGCACATGCGTCAACTCGTGAACGGGTGCTGCTTGCGGGAGCTGGACTGCTCGGAGTATACACGCAATTCTAGCAATAATTAGTAATACTTAGTTAGGTTCCTTTGGTATATTCTTTTTGTAAAGCCTTCAGCTTTTAAGTTATTAAGTGTAAAATTTAGTTTATAAAAAAATGTTAAAGTTGACAAAAGGCACGGACCTACAGTCCGTGGAGCTAATAAATAATTAAAAAAAAAAAAAAAAAAAAAACACCGTCAAAAAATCATAAATAAATTACCTACGATAAATTATGAAAATGGTAAAGCAATCCTTCTTAATAACTGGTTATAAACACAGAAAGTTAATATTTTTTTCGTAGCTGGTTATGAATTTTTAGTTACGAATGTGGATGAAAGGAAAACGTCACGTACATTACTTGAATAAGCAGTAACTACTTACCTATTTTTGTTACTATATGTATAGTTTCTAACCTTGTAGCTAAATGATTGTGGAGCCGGTATGTGACAACTCAACTTTAATTTGTCATATTTGAACAAGATAACACGAGAAGCTGGGAACGGAAGTCACTCGGTAGCTGTGGATGTGACACACGTCACGGCTTAGAGATAAATCTGACGATTGAAAAAAATACCTGATGAGATTGTAATTCGAAGTATTAAAAAAACCAGTTTTGATTCATTAATGTCATAAGTTGAATCTTATTGATTTCAACAATACAATTTAAGCGACGTGTGACAGTACAAACTTTTCGGGTTGGGTTTAATTATGATACATTTCGATTTTTGACGTCACAGATCCATCCTCACGCGGGTTTAGTCCGTATTGAAACACGAAAATCATGCAAAAAGACTTCCAAGAACCATAAACTTTAAATGTGGATCCCACAGATATCAAAGCTTAAATAGGTCATCGATTACTAGCTATATAGCCAGTTCATAACTTCACAGTATACGTAACAAGCCATAATTAAAAA
Source organism: Erannis defoliaria (assembly GCA_905404285.2). NCBI lineage: Eukaryota > Metazoa > Arthropoda > Insecta > Lepidoptera > Geometridae > Erannis > Erannis defoliaria. The sequence goes on along the minus strand of FR990073.1, from coordinate 8,406,537 downwards.
AATATAAAACACGACTGCTCTACCAAAAAACGCATTTTTTTCAATAATATTATAGTTTGTGTCTTTTTGGATGATGGGAGGTTTCTAACTATACCCGAAACATCCAAACCTGTTCGGGCATTTAGAAGTTACGGTGGAATAAAGAAACTCACATAGATACGTACAGAATCCTGTTAACATAACACTTCTTTTTTTGGGCAGTCAAAAAAAAGGAGTGTATTTAGATAATAAATTAAAAAAACTGTTTTTTAATTCGCGAGAAGAAATCAGCTTTTCCATAAACATATTCGTTTCCTCTTGACAAAGTGTTTCAAGCAGTCGATTTGTTTTAAAAGTCTTATAGCAAAGTAGTCTGGGATACTACGTACGAATTATAATTATAGTCACCTTAGAAGAAAACGTTAAATCTCAGATGATTAATGTATCTATTTATATTGATGTATCGAGTTTCTACAAGTTACATCTAAAATTAAATCGAAAAGGACCAATCATAACCCGGATGTGGAATACAATAGAATGATTCCCACATGCCTCTGACAAAACAAAACAGGGTTTAAACATCGTCTAAACGCTGAAATAACAAACCGATTACGCCATGATCAGTGTTATAGGGCGGTGCAGTTCATAAGCAGGAGCGACTTTAAGTTTGGGTGCTTTGAAGTAACAGTACCAAAAGTGTTTTTTCAAAAAATCTGTGACATAACTACTTTATGTTATATCGTACCATAAGTATGGTGTTATTACAGCCTTTATAGATCTGTCATGTAGCTTCCAATCCTCAGAAAAGTTAGTACAATATACTACAAAACAAAGGAAAACGAAAGTCTAATAAGTACATTTATCCAATAAATAATAAGCTAATTTAATTCTAGGACTGACAAACTACTCTCAATCTATCTTTTTTTATAATAAATACTCAATGTTCGATGTAACTACTTTGGATATAGTTATTCATATTCTAGCTACGTACGGCAACTTTTATAAACGTAAGTGGCTCTACACGGGCTGAAGGCGTTGGGGCGGGCAGCCCGCCATTCTCAAGATCTGGAACTTATTTTATAAAACTTTTCCTAAGATTGTTTTACCAAACTATAAATAGATTGTTAGGAGGACTCTACGCTGGTATAAAAATCGCTTACCCTCGTATTTTGGCCACATACGTGAAAACAGTAGCGCGGGTAGTCTCACTCAGCGATCCAATATTTAATAGTTTTATGATGTATTATCAAAACAAATCTCACCGAGTTACTATGAACTGCTATACTTTTCGGCTGCAATATGAGACGACTCAATCGTCTTGATATTTGATTACGTTTTGATGAAATTGTAATACAAAATATTTTTAATTCTTTGGCCAGGTTTTCAACTATACAATGACGTTAGGTGATGTATTAAAATCTTTATAAAATTTTCCTTTACTAACTGTACCATCAAGTTTACACACTATCCTTTCACTTTTATTATATTTAAAAAGTAGCCTAAGCAGGAAAGTATGTATAGCCAATTTGTTAATCCAGAGTACTACTTCAGTTTCATTCAAATGTTCAGCTGCTACAGGTTTGTGTGAATGTTTGATACAGATAAACTTTCGTATTCATAATAACAGTGTAATTTCGTATTAGGCAATAAAAAGTGTATCTGACATAATTCAAAATGATAATCATGGACACAAATAATCTACTATGATGATTTTTTATTATACTACAGCAATAAATTATAGTAGTAAATTGCCATAATGGTTCATGGTTATGGTTAGCGAGTTTCATCATAATCCTGACTTAGAAATACTAAGGACGATCTAATAATCTTAATCTTAATAATCTTTTGTAGTGGTAGGACTCTACTGTAGGGTCCGCCTGGGGAAGTACCACACCTTTGCCAGTTATTCAACCGCCAAGTAGTAGTGTGCAAGCATTACTATGTTCCGGTTTGAAGGGCAATGTTACCAGAGAAATTACTGGGTATGAAGAGATTTAACATGTAATATCTCAGGGTGACGAGCGCAGTGCAGTGCAGGATTCACGATTCTGGCACTGCTACTATTAGCGGCAGGCGTGACACTTACCACCAGGCGAATGTCTTGCTCGTCTCGTCACTTGATAGTATTTAAAAAAAATGTAAAAGTGTGTTTGTTGGTTTAATTCGCTTTCACGCAGCTTTTGTTAGCATGTCAATGGAAAAAGTCATTTATATGCAAAGAGTTAGTTGAAGGACAAAAAACAAATACATGGAACAATTTTTGCTTTGGAAAAATTATAGTTTTATAATGAAACGCCATCAGCCATAAAACGTCCACTGCTGAACGAAAGCCTAATATTATTAATTAGTATTGTATATTAACTATTAATAGAGGGGTGTTGCCATAATCCCCACGCTTGCCAGGCGGCTTGGGGATCGCAAAACGCTCACCACCGTTAATCGAGAGGACGCTGCTGCCCGTCCTCCGGTATTTCTGGTTGCAGTTTAAGGACATACCCAGGTACCATATTATATAGTTTTACTATGAAAATAGTAAGAGTCGTTGTTTTTACTCATTTTTACCTAACAAATCCTTATCCTAATTTTTACTATGATTGTAAATGCGAAAGTGTGTTTGTTGCTTTGTTTTGTATATTCTGTTTTGTGTATCAAAGAAGTAAATTACAAAATTTGTCCTGGAACAGCTTTTTGGCATGCACATAGATTAAATGTCGGAGAGTGACAAAAGCCATTTTATATCCCGGATCAACATACAGTAGATCCTGTGTGGTATATACGCGGGCAATTCTGCGGGCGAAAGCTAGTCTTTCACAAATAAAACAAATATTATTTGTTTCCGAGTAATGTCCGAGCAGATGAAACTGAAGCATAGCTATTTTATCTACGGTGCCATGTTTATTCTGTATTGTAATATTGAGCCAACTTTCCTACAAATTATAACAAGCTTTTAACGACGACTTTACTATTTTTATTTTGTACAATAAACAACTTTTACTAGTCTTATTGAGTTGAAATGTGGAAGGTAAGTAGTACGTAGATTCGATGACGGCTGATGATGATTGTGATAATTATTATCGTGAGCACGACGATGAGCAACAGATCTAACGGATCGAGTTTGATTTGGCTCATTTGTTTCTTCAATAAGATCACTATGTAATGAGAACAATAAACACTTGTTTATTTTTGTTTTTTTGCCATAAAACACAAAAAATCTTTTCATGTCTTAGAGGTTTTTATATATTTTGTTTTTTTGTTTCTGAAGACATTAATTTTAATTTGTTCTGCGAAAGTAATAATGAGTTTTATTATGTTTTGATGGCTGCAAAAAGTTTTTATTGTGCAAGATAAAATCATGATTTTACGATTTATATAATATTAAAAGTTCAAGCACTTGCAAAAAATTGAATAATATTATCTAGTTTAAATTCTTTCGTAACTGTTTCTGTTATTACAAAAACAAGAGATAAAAACATCAGTACAAGATAAATGCAACAATAAAACTGGTATGGATAATTTATACCTAGACAAACGGTTGGCATTTCTTGAAATATATTATTATGCTCTACTTGATGAGATGTTTACGTCTAACTGATATTTATGCACTTCAGTGTTTTTTAATGTTAAATTTATAAAACAGTTTGACTATTCCAAATAATATTATCACTACTTAAGGCTAAATAAATAGATACACAGACAACATGAACCGTATTCCGTATTCGGTAAGGTTTTATTTATATATAATATACTCGTTTATACACGTGTACATCTGTACATAGTTTGTATAATACATACTTTATGTAATTTTTCGTGAGGTTTATAATTTAATTATAACAATATTATGCTTATACGTGTCAATATTTTAAGTATCAAGACTACGAGTACTTACTATAACCCAGACAGAAGCGGTCGATACAAAAGGACTTAACATATTTTTTCATCATATTTTATTATGAACTTCTGTTCAACATCCAGATGTTTGAGTCTGATCAAACAAAAGATTTTTCAGATATACTTACTGTAACTATTATAGTCTTGATTTACAGCTAACTTCTGTTTATGTTGAAATCGTTCTTTTGTTTTGAGATTCTTAAATTTTTTATCAATCTATTTCGATTTTAGGGAGCTAATATTAGAAAACTTTGAGTGAGTAAGTGATAACCATCCATGCTTGCACGGTGCCTGGGTATGTCCTAAACTGCATCCAGAACCACCGGAGCACGGGCAGCTGCCTGCCAAGCGTGGGGATTATGGCAGCCCCTGCCTATTTAAGGGGGCCTTGGTCCCTTTCACTAACGTGAAAGCTTCTTGAATTCATAAAGTGGACATCTTCTGGCTGATAATGAACGAATTCATAATTCAAGAAGCTTTCACGTTAGTGCCAAACATGAAGAGGCAGTTCACTCCACATATCACATGCAGTTAGCAACGCGGTGTGAATTGGCGAATAGCGCTAAATTAATTAGGTGCTTTGCACCTCGATTTGAATCGCTCAAGTATTTGTATCTGTCGGTTTGGCACCTACAATATCTGCTTAAGAAGGAACACATGTGCAAATAGTAGACCACTAAGATCCTGAGATTTGCCCGTCAGGATTTTGTGTTAAGAATTTTACTAAATGGATTTGCGACTGAGATAAATGTATGTATAGCTAGTACAAAAATATATGCACGAACGTGTACATCATTGCATTTTTATATACATTTATTTATTGAGTTAAATATTACTAAGTACGTACTTACTCAAAGATTTAAGACGATATAGCTGTATTTTATAGATCACTTTTTTGGGCACGACCAACAGTTTTCTATCTGCACTAACTCTACAAGCTAAAAAAAAGATTTGCAACAATTGTACACTAATACGTCATGTCGCGTAGGGTGGTTCTTGTTCATAGAGGAGAAGATAGAAGCAAAGCGAGGACTCGGAAAGCCGAATGAAAGACCGAGAAGAAGTTTTGTGGATCTAGCAAAGGAAAGGGCTACAGTCATGTCGTACCAGGAGGTCAAGGCACTGGCGGAAGATAGGGAAAAAGGAAGTTACTCTATCGACAAGAACCAAGCTCTTAAATAAATGATGATGATGATATACATTGAAAGCTTGTCTCAGTCTCATTACCCACATAATCACGACCCGCGCTTGCCCGGTTTCTAATAGTTTATTTCCAATCTGGCCGTCGACAGCGTCGATGTTTTTCTAATAACCTGTTTAACAAATCATAACGTTTATTTTTGTTCGACACTGAGCTATCACACGTCCCTCTATTCTGTTTCAGATCTCTCTTATGTTTTGATTATTTTAACTTTTCATTGAACACGTGAATCGTGAAGATATAACTAGAACGGATGTGCGCGCATGAATATTATTTTGATATAATTATAATGGTGTAACTATTCATTTAATGAATCATACTTAGGATATGTAAAATGCCACAAAGAACCTTTGATTAAAAAAATTTAAAGACTTTGTGATTAGGTTGATAGAAGCAATAGTAGAGTACACCTAGATATACTTATTCTCAGTATTTTACACCCACTGTTGTTAAGTACTAATTTTAATTTATAAGATCTTTTGTACACAGTTTTGGCAATAAAAAATATTCTATTCTATTCTAATCCTATGTGCCCAAAAGAGATAATGTTTTTCGGATTATGTAAGTTGTAGGTTAAGTCATATGTCGGGTTTTGTGGCGTGACATGGGAGAGGCCTACGTCCAGCAGTGGAATGTGATATGCTGGTTAAGATGATGATTATGATGTCATTTATGTACCTACATACTACTAACAATTTACAATCCGTGTATGTTTAACTATTTCTATACTATGATGGACTTGGATCTGGGTAGATATGTGAGACCTGGGTAGATATGGCCTTAAACTGCAACCAGATCCATCTGAGGACGGGCAGCAGCGTCCTCTTGGTTAACGGTGGTGACCATTCTGCGATCTCCAAGCCGCCTGCCAAGCGTGGGGATAATGGCAACACCCCTCTATTTAAGGGGGAGGCCTTCGTCCAGCAGTGGACGTTTTATGGCTGTCAATGATACTATGATGATCTTTTTTTTGGTGATCTTTGATGAACAAGATTACATTCAAGATTTCATTATTTTCTCTAAAATATTGCTTTTTTAATAATGTTGCTTGGCTAAGTTGCCTACATACATATTTTGAAAAAAATATATATAGGTACGCATCATAGCTAAGAAAAGAAATTGTATAACCAACGAAAATAATGTTAGTATCTACTTGTCAACAGTTACAAATAGAATTATAATGCAACTGCATCTATCTTTCAAGTGTCTTTCTAATGGTAGTTGTTGAAAAACAAGCTGCTCTTTTTTACATCCCCAAATCTTTGTGTAGTTAAGTGCTGATGGCACACCGCTTCTATGACTCGGCAATATTACGCGACGGAATTAGAAGAAATTAATTTAGAAGCTAACTATGTTTTTAGCTTGCCAGGTAGCAAAGCTTTGAAGCGTCTCACAAAAGAAACGATTGGCTAAAAAAATAACACAAACGGCGGGAACGGTAGCAAAACTTCTCGATTATTCCAGCTGAACCGTGTCGATATAAATAGATAACTATTAAATATCAAAAAGGAACTAAATGGTATCGCATCCGATATGGACCTTAAATTTTAATTTGCTGGAGGTAACTAACTGTTGGCGCCAGTAGTAAACATTTTACAATTATTTTTGAGACTTGTGTTTGGCAGCTCGTGTTTCATTATCAGGGGCAGGTTGGATTTGCGACATCAATAGACTTTTTTCCATTTTGAATGGTTTGGGCGTGACTGCGTGACGGTTGATGGCGGGCAGCGTGGTCACCCGGCCAGAAATTGTATAATTTTACACAACAAAACAATTCTGCAATACAGAGTCCGCGTGAATAGCCACGGCACGTCCGAACCATCGGCCGTCAACCATTGAGAACAAAACATGCCAAACGCACGCATCGCGAATGTTACACGATCAATTGAAAAGTGCAATATGAAAAACCACATCAAAGGGAAAGTCATTAACGCCTTTTGACTATTTATTGCTTTTAGCATTGACGCTCCATTAGTAGGTACTTATTTGGTATTTGTCGAGGTAGGACTAATGAAATATTCTGCTAACTTTTATCCAGTGCGGCTTTTATCGAGCTCATGTAAAATTCACCAGACGTTTCCTTTAATGAAATCCGTAGACAGGTTATAGTCAAAAGGGAATTTCATAGCGGCTTTAGAAATGAAATAAAACGGTAATATGTTGGGATCTATAACGTCTCACAATAGGGTAAACGACAAAGAGAAATTATTAGATGACTCTCAAACGAGAGCTATAAAGTTACATTCATTATATTATTTAGTCGAAAAAGAACACTTATCTTTGAAAGGCGATTGCAAAAAAAATTGGACCATACGGAGAACATCTGTAATGTTAATTGAAAACTTACTAAATTTACTACTGATTTGTAAACAGCATAATATAAGCGTATTACTGCATGCGTCAAGAGAGTCTAGACAGTAAATGAAAGAAGCAATTATGGTAAATAAAAATAATATTGCAGACTTGATTAAACTTTTGCCTTTGATAACAGACAAAGAAACAAAGAAGCCCGTATCGAACGTTCTTACAGAATTAGAAACAAAACGGATTCTCTGAGTCTTTCTGAAGATGACGTCTTGTATTCGGAGCAGTCATCGAGTTTCCTTTGTAATTAAATATTGAAATTAAGAAATGAACAGCCGTTAATTACAAGAGGTTGTCCCTCGGGGGCTGATTATGTTGCCCCATTCGCAGAAAGGGATGGGGGTTGCTACTGTTACAATTAATATTTAAGATTTTAATGTTGCTGCTGCAGTTATTGTTATTTCTACCTATTACATCTTCTTATATAATTATTCTACTTAGATCTGTAATAAGATGACTTCTGGGGCTCAGTGGTAGCGCGTCTACATTAAAAGTGCGAGGTTCAGTGCGCAGACATGTACCTAGACCTTATTGAATAGTAGGTAAATAAAATGATGATTTGAATATAAATATTCTGGATCTAGTTGCTAGTGTCTGAGTATTCGTGTTACAGCCATGTACCTACATTGTACAGACAGAGAATCCTGATGGGGATCAGGATTCTCTGTAATATATAATATTATAATATAAATTAAAAAAATTGTGATTCACAATTTTTTTAAATAGGTTATTCTTGTATTAACCTGCGTTATTATTACAGACCATGTTACAAAGGCAATGTAAAGGCAGCATACAAATTTATACATTTACAGTTAAATATAATCTTCTATAGGCACTCCTCAGTCTGGTTACTTACGTATTATTATACCTACGCATAAAATAAATTAAAACAAATAACTACATATTGTAGTAAATTAATAATCTGGTATTAGTACATACTGATATATAGATGCATTATGATAAACCACTTAATTAGAGACATCTGTTTTAGTGTGTAGACTAGAAGAGACAGGAACATGGTTGTTAACAAAAGTAATCGTGTTAGATAAATAAAAATGAGTATCCACCAACGATACCAACATAATAGCAATAAAAAAGAAATAGTGACGTCTCAGCAACTATAAATTCAGTGTTTGGACATTTCAATTATCCGGACCACGTGGCGTGCCGACAATGATGTTCGTGCCAACAGCAATAAAAATTAGAAAAAGCTACTCAATAAAAACGGGCCCAGTTATTGCGTTTATGTATCTTTCTATCGCTAATAAGACGTATCTAAAAGAGGTGGTCAGCAAAACAATCGCATGCAAAAAACATAACAAAAGTCTAGCGCAACAACTTGATGAAGCGATCACATCTCGAGATGAAATACGAAGTTAAATACGTTCGGAATGTCTTTATTAACTGTCATCGAATCAAGAAGAGCTCCGGGAGCTGTTTAATACCCTATCAGACAAACGTAATTAGTTTTGTAAATAAAATGCCCCAAGAAATTGAAACGTTGCTGCTACCTGACTGTTGCGGTGACTTGCTACATTAGCTCATGATTGTACTGTCTGATAAACAAGTGTTTTGGAGTTCTATGTCTACTATTTTAGAAGTAGAAAAACTCTCTATTTAGAGAGTTATCACAACGTATTTTTAATTTCTAATTAGTGGTATTTAAAATATGAAAATCTATCTATTTGTTGACTTTTCACGCCTTTTTAAACAGCTTTTTTAAGATGATTCAATTAAATTCGAATAATGGTGATTGCTAATATTATTATTTACCTCCGAAAAAATTGAGAAGAACATTTTAAATGTTTAGTAAATCCATGGAAACTCAGTTTTATATTGTCACAAAATATTATTCATCTACTACTTTTTTAAGTTTCTAGTTTTTATTACATTACAGGTACATAATTATGTACAAAATTTAAAATAAATATTTAAAGTAACTATAAACTACTTACAATAAAAATTAAAATATGTATATACATTTATATATACATATTTTTTTAAACTCCTTGTAACAAAAACGCCGTCTAGATCGCCACCATGCGGTAGGGTGCCCAGGATGCAGGCTGCATCTACTACTTAAATTATCGGTAATAAAACAATTTTGGATAAGTTAAGTGGGCAGAATTTACTACTAATTGATTTTATTTACTAATTACGTCAGAGTAAATCAGCTAATATACCTGTAATAATAAAACACTAAGAATTTATCTAAAATGGTCAAATGTCAACAAAATTATAAAACATTCACTACGTTTTCCCTGAACCCTCACGTCTTGACAATATGGATTAATAAATTTGTTTTTGTTGATTTGCTGGTTTGTGTTGTTGCCTTCACGCAGCAAAAACGATAATATGAAACGATATTATTTTCACATAAATATTTTATCTCGGAAAAACGTATTGTTTTGAAAGAAAAACCAAGAAGCACGACTAACTAAAAATGAAGGTGACTTATCTTTACGACTGTACCAGATTTGATTCAAGATTTAATCAGTTTTATTCCTACTCTTAAATTAAAGCTTTGTCTTACTATTTTCATTTATATAATTTTATTCGTCTATAGTAAGATTCAGGGACTTTAAATAAGCTCTGGATTGATTATTTCATTGATCGCATATTGCATTGAACATGATATAAATGAGATGTACTCGTATAATCTGTGTGTATTCAGTTTGATAGTAGTTAAAGTTTAAAAGAAAAATAATAAGTGGTTTCATCAGTCTTGCCCTCGGGGCAGGTAACATTAGGACTAGCGACCGAGCACGGATATAATTGTAAAATAGAATTACGGTCGCTAAACTTTTCCACCCCCGAGCATTTTTTATTTAATTTTTATTTTTACGACACAATTAAACGCGGCTTTGCTTTCACTTTTTATTGTTACTGTCTTAGTGCCCTCTAATTTTTGGCTTCAATTACATTTTTCCTCTGTTGTTTTATTAAAACATTGTTTTTAATAGCGGAAGTTTCATGAAACGGCAGATGTAGACGCAGTTCTAGACATCATTGTTATATTTGTAGAGCTAGCTATAGTATTTTTTTTACGTTAGTCTATAAAGAGGTTATGTCAAATATCCTCTATTAGTAGTTGTAATTAGAGATGCAAACGTTGTCAATAATCGTGCTCTCTCTTCTTCCTCAGGTACTTCTCAAGGTGAATAGGTAATATGTATATCTAAGGAAGGAATGCACCGAACTCCGACCGGAACTCGTTTAGAAAATAGACCAACGATTTTTAACCGAAACCATTTATCATGTTTGCACTGAACCCAAGACAAACTGCTACCGCGTTTTAGTTTGCCGTAGATAAGATTAGGCTCGTTTGTTTTACCTTGTCTACCGATTCTCGGACCATTTTTACGACAGAGCTTCATTTTTTTGTGTAATACCCAGTGTATACATCATGTTTCCGAGGGCCTGGATGAAGAGGAAACTGTGCATCAGAGAATGATGTGTCACGGATTTCGTATAATTCCTGACCTTCTTTTTAAGAATCTCGTACATGTCATTACGTCATTAGTAGGTACTCTGCATTATATTCCGGTAGCACAATTAGGGACACCATTAATAGATTATCTGCATTATAAACCTCATGTGACACGTCTTATAACGGCATATGACACTACATTGACACTAACGAGTATTAAAATTACAGTTGTGTCACTTTGATATTTTTTTTTTTTAGTTCTTCAACATGTTCCATATGACACTTTTTAATACTTATGTTTTACTTACACACTTTAAGAACACTTTAAAACATTATTTCAAGTGTAAACATTCCCATACGAAACACAGTAATGTATGTTGTAAATAATCAGACGTAAAACATAAAATATATTACAAATTATGACTATTAGCTTACTATGGGCTGTCAGCGCATCGCTTTTGGACTTTTGGCCTTTTTTAAACAGTAGAGGAAGGATGTTTACGCCACGTGAACTCTATGATTTAGTGTCAGTAATTATTAGTGAGTGTGAACACATCCACTAAGAGCAGAGAAAAACTAATACAAATATAATAACAAAGACCCGTCCGTCTATTCATAGTTCGTCGGTAGTTGATACTGTTTGTGTACTTAATAGCTTCACGTGATGTTTAAAGATCCTGGACTTTTTATTATACACTGATGGGATTAACTTGGAAATATTTCGTCGGAACCGTTTCATCTCTTTCTCAGATCACGCGCTAGAAATCATTGTGACTTATCTCTCCTTTTGAATGTCCCGCAGAATTTTTCGCTCTATCTGTGTATTGAGTTCGTCGATCAGGATTTGTTGTGTTTGCAGAACTATCTATCAAGGGCGTATCTGTCAGTAATATCTGGGGACTCCTTTGTGGATGGTATTTGATCAGTGACACGGCGGTGAGTGATGAATATTGCCACGCAAATATACAAAAAGCAAAACTATACGCGGTGTTAGTTTCACTGGGGTAGGATGGGGAAAGGGGGTAGTGCATGGACGGGAGAGGGATGTGATATGACGCTTTGATTTCTACGCGAAAATGTACCTCTGTGGTTCCTTTTATTTGCTCATATTTGCATTATTAATTTGTTAGTTGTTAGTAATAATGCAAAATTTGCAGAATACTGACCGACTTAAAATGAGAATAAACCAAAGTTTAAGGCGTGTTAAGTTTAGGTAAGTATACAACATTGAATGTTCAACTGTGTTTTTTTTTAAACATAATTTTCTAATGCGATCGGTCGCTCTTGGTAGTAAATTGTTATTTTGAGACCCTCATGAACGGTATGCTTATACTTTCTATTTTAGTAAATTCCAGTAAAGACGTGTTAATAATTAAATAGCTTTATCACCTCATATTAATTTTTACTTCAAAATAACTTGTATTACTTAGATAAAGAACGTCGTTGACATTTACCGGCGCTTTTACTTATTTCGCATTTGACCCCACTGGAATGTGCCTCCTGTACACCTCCACATAAACTATAAATCGTTCGGCAATAAATCGAACGGTTTTTAATGGCGTTTATCGGTGAGCTTTGCGGTATTCAGATTGCGGGTATAGTAGAGTATGGCTTGCGAAGTTACCTTATTTAATCTGTGGAGGCCTAAGTGGCCGCTTGGCAACGGCACGTGCTGTGTTATCTGTTTCTTTGACACTTTCAATATTCAATATCAATTTTGTTTATTTTAATTTTAGGTTTCAATTTATTGCATTTGTTATTTCTTCAACCAGTTCTATGCCTTTTTTTTGTCTAACAGCTTTTGGCGGTCTGAGGATTATTCTGTGGACGATCCAAAGTCAAGTTTTACTAACGTGTAGTTGCTAAAATGTACCAGCTCGATGTCCATACCTTCGAGCATATACTATAGGAGCTCGCAAACCTAGGCGTTGGCTTACCAACATGCCATTTAGCACAGGCACGGGTAGTTTTAATGTGCGTTCATACTTCATACGAACAGGAATTTGTTTTATTAGTGTGAAAGCACTTGAAGATGTTGTACTTGTTTTGTACTTGAAAATGTGTGCCATTCGTGTATACCTCGTCTCCTCCAAAAAGTGGTATAAAATGATGTGAGCAGATTATCGACATTGGCATCTCTAATAGTACCTATATTAAGTTTGCGAAGGTTCATACACTAGTTAGGTTCATACACTAGTTAGGTTCATACACTAGTTAGGTTCATACACTAGTTAGGTTCATACACTAGTTAGGTTCATACACTAGTTAGGTTCATACACTAGTTAGGTTCATACACTAGTTAGGTTCATACACTAGTTAGGTTCATACACTAGTTAGGTTCATACACTAGTTAGGTTCATACACTAGTTAGGTTCATACACTAGTTAGGTTCATACACTAGTTAGGTTCATACACTAGTTAGGTTCATACACTAGTTAGGTTCATACACTAGTTAGGTTCATACACTAGTTAGGTTCATACACTAGTTAGGTTCATACACTAGTTAGGTTCATACACTAGTTAGGTTCATACACTAGTTAGGTTCATACACTAGTTAGGTTCATACACTAGTTAGGTTCATACACTAGTTAGGTTCATACACTAGTTAGGTTCATACACTAGTTAGGTTCATACACTAGTTAGGTTCATACACTAGTTAGGTTCATACACTAGTTAGGTTCATACACTAGTTAGGTAACACCGTATTTTTTTTGTCCATATATCACGACACATAAAATGTTTGTATGAAAACTTCCTAGATCGCGTATTTCGTGTATTAATAAAAAGTATTTATAAAGATTGCAATTTAATTTTATCTTTCCACACAAAATGTTACTAAAAATATTATAATTTATGTAGGTAAGTGCTACGTTTCAATGGAGAATTTTAGCTGCGTCTTTTTTCCCATGTTTCGAGATAAAAAGCTCTAACTATATCTTTTCTCATAATTATAAGATCACCATTCTCATAATGTAAACGGTTTCCTTGCTAATTTCATCTCGATTTATTCAACCATTACGGGAAATTGTTTCAAATGAACAACGGACGAACGCCCGTGTTGCTCGTCTCGTCACTTGATTGTATTAAAACATACAAAAAAACAGCATTTATAGTTTTACTAGAGGTCGCCCGCGACTTCGTCCGTGTACGGAAGAAATTCGGCCCGCTCCCAAACCCCGGTCAGTCAGTCAGTCAGTCAGGACAGAGCCTTTTATATATATAGATATATAATGTAAAGTATTGGAGTGTGTTGTAATGTCAATAGCATGTTGTTAAGTGAATTGTAACGATAATGTTAAAAGGTTTTCAGCTGTTAAAATTTTCATGATCGAGTCCTAAAGTAAATAGTTATTTCCTCCTTTAATAATTACAGAAACATCAAACCGACCACAACGATCAAAACCCTTTATCAGCGTGTGTCACATCAAAGAAAAAAAGTTACCACAATCGCACCCCAAAAGCGTAACCGAAAACGAGAGTCACCGCAATCCAAGCTAATGGAGTGTCTCATAATGACGGTTGCTGACATAAAAATAAATAGGCGAGAGTCAGTTTCTGCGTAAGCCGATACTATGATAACAGCATCGCTCCCCCGATAATTGCCGAAGTTGGTGATGGCGCACTGCTCGTGTGAGGATTAGTTGCTATGAATGTAATTGATCTGCCCGCGAATGCGGTCTCTGATTTGAGGTGGTACCACCTACGTTTTTCTAGTCTGATATGACTATTTAGAAAAATATTTATGGTGAAAGGCAGATTCGCTTTACTAATAGTGCCAGACAGACAGAAATGATATAGGTATACTTACATTTTATAAGTACCTATATATCTCATACTATACTTAGTTATATACCTATGTGATATGTCAGTTACACCAGCTACTGGCTCTATTTCAAATTCAACACAATGAAACAAATTATTGTTTCATCATCTAGACTACATACGAGTACTTATATTTGCAAAAAGTGCCATAATTAAAAAGTACTTATAGGTTAAACTAGACTATCAAGATTTGTTTACATACGTAATTATAATTACAAGTGCAGTTTACACGTAACTGCACCTGTACTAGCTATGAAAACGAGTTTCTTACAAATTATATCTCTATAAACTGTATTTCCTTTACTCAGTGACCTTTTCACAGAGCGCCATCTAGCCCAAACTTTTTTACACCTATATCGTTAACTCATTTATTCGTTTATTTAAAAAAAACAGTTATGGCTAGCAAGCTTGGTTGTGTTTGGTTTTCAGTTTACATTAAGTAACGTTACCGTCGAAGAAGGTAACGTCATAAATTGTCACCTGAATATGCCGTTAAGTGAATGACGGCAAATTTTGAATTAAATAACAAGGTCACTTAATGATAAGCACCTACTAAAGCGAGCTTTTACAAAAGTACTTTTAGCAGCGTTAGGTAATTGATATCATCATCCACTGCTGAACGTATTAGACCGCCTCACTGTATACTATAACCAGCCCTTTGCATCCACCGGTTGCCCGCGATTTTCACAATGCTAATTATGACTTTCGCAATCGATGCGTGTGTTCTTAATTGCTATGACAGTCAGACAGTCAATGAATATAACACATTTAAACAAATTAATTCAATAAATTCTAAATCAAAATCTTGTAACGGCATTATGTAATTGAAGTTACGCCAGAGGTAAAGGGCGAAGTTAGGTCCGGAAGCGCGCAATAGGCTTAAGGGCAAAGATTTAGGTGACAAACTTTATTGCGTCCAAGAAATACCGTTGTCTATTACGGTAACATAAATCACGGATGGGAAAACAATAAGCGTGAAATTGTGGAAACTGAGGCGACGCCAACGTCTTGCGGTATTAAATCTTAGGGGAGTGAGATAAATAAAAATAAATCTGTAGACGTGGCCACCCTACCCGAGAGCTTGATTTATTTGATAAGAACCGTGTACTAGCGCAAGAGATAGTGAACCAGTCATTACCAATTTAAGTCTTTTCTTATTAATAAGTATATACGTCATGTTGGACGTATAAAGTGATTCGAGTTCTCGTTCTGTTGTTCGCATATTCGTTTTAACGTTACATTTAGCCACTATTAAGTCGTAGCTATTGATGTATTTATGTCCCGGGATTTTAAGAGGGATGGTGTTTTTTGCTACTTAAATGTTCAATACTAATATTATATAATAAGTCAATAAAAAATTACAGAGTCAAATAAAAATTAACCCATTTAAATATTATCCTAATTTGAACCCTTTTCTACTATTGTTGAGTACATCTAATACTTTCAAACTTGTAATAATTTACACAGTTTATGTTAGTAATATCGTGTATTTTTTAAAATTAATATGTTATCATTAATACGGTTTAAGCTTTAGCTAGATCCTCCATGGGTTTAAGTGATAGAAAAAAAATGTTAATTCCTATAGCACCTACATACTTATTCAATTATGCATGTACGTATCTTTTGTCATTCCAGCGGTGTCATCAAAAATCATTCTTCCAGTTTTCCCCAATAGTTTTTTATGTCTGTTGTAGTGTTAAAAGTCCTTATAGGCAGTAGCGTGCTACTATGTCCGCAGCTTTAGTCCCGGGCTATAGAGATAATTGTTTCCACAAATAAATAAGCTACAGTGTTCGCTAGTATACTATACTAGTATACGCAATAATTTTGTGGAAATTATAGAATTAAAATTATTATTATTTATTGATTTTGTGGAGGTTGTGGAATTCTCTGCCCGAGTCTGTGTTTCCCTTAAAGTAGAATATGGGTCTTCAAATCTAGAGTAAACAGGTTTCTTCTAGGTAAGCGTGCTCCATCTTAGACCGTATCGTTGCTTAACATCAGGCAGGATGTGGTCTAACGCAAGCCAATCACGAGCGAAAAAAAAATCTGTTGTGAGAAAAACACAAACTCTTCTTGTGTCATCAAACCTATTTTCCCAGCAGTATTTTTATTATATTTTTGCATTTGACCCACTGGCTCGACCGCCATCACACTGATGTTATTCGAAGATGCGGTCTACTGGAACATGCTTGACCCGAAGGAACTGACTCACTCGAGTTAGTACTCGTTAGTAGTCTCCCCCATAGTTTATAGGTCTATAGCATAGTGTTAAGTGCAATGTCCCTAACGGCAGTAACGTGCTACTATGTCCGCAGCTCCAGACCAGGAAGACCTCCGAAGCGTGCGTCCGGCGTGGGGCTCTCGCTCGCCGCCACGCAGTTCCCCGGGCACCCCTTTAAGAAGCACCGCCTCGAGAACGGCGAGTACTCGCCATATGAGAACGGACATATGAGTGGTGAGTTTTACTTGTCCCTTTTAGGGTATAAAATCCGAAGTAAGGTAGATTTTTGTAGTGGTAGGGCTCTATTGCAGAGACCGCCTTGGGATGGACCACACCTTCGCCAGTTATTCAACCGCCAAGCATTCGTGTGCCAGCATTACTGTGTTTTAAGGATGAAGGTTTGAAGGGCAATGCTACCAGAGAAATTACTGGGCATTAAGAGATGTCTATGTTTAAACAAAAAAAGCTTAAAAATGTTCAAAAATGAAGAGATTTGTCATCTAATATCTGAGAGTAACGAGCGCATTGCAGTGCGGCGTCAGATTTTATTTGCATGTTTACAATTCTGGCACTGCTACTTTTATGGGCAGGCGTGATGAAAATTCGCTCGGCTCGTCCCTCCGTTGCATTAAAAAAAAGATAGAATAATACAGTTTACAATAAGATAAGATAAAAATAACTTTATTGCCAAAAAATATATACGTAAATGACATAACATACCTAGACATAAAAGAGAGCAATAAGTATAACAATTAAAATTAAAATTCAACCGACTTTAATTTTGACTACCTGGATGGCACCTTTTTTACAGTTTAATAACTGTAACAAAGTGGTTCAAAAACAAAAATACTAAACCGATTTAGATGAAATTTCCATGATACCAATCTGAGCGCATTGGCACTTAATTTAGATACATTCGATGGTAAATCTCTTCAGCGAAACTATTATTTGTGCAAAGATAAATTAAACTCAACGTACAAAAATAAACTTACGTACTAGAGCCTTAAGTAGGCAAGCAAAAAAGGCAAAGTTCAAAAGTAGCTAAGAGATCATATTTTATTTACTAACGATTAGGCTTTTATTCCATGTACCTATCTCTAGCGCAAAATAATTACATTTAGGTAAAAAAGTGATTCGGTTCTCACTTGACATCCTAAAAGTATCTGACGAATGATGTAAACGCCTCTGCGCCGACCCTATCTTGATAGCATCAAGCCGAGCCCATGCGGGTCCGGACAGGCGCCGGATATGAACCTTCTCGGGACTCGGGAGGCATTCTCCTCATTTCATATACAAATTACACAAATACAAAATTATCCCAACACAAACGGAGAAAAGGGAATAAAGTGATTAAATAGAGCTCAGCACAAGACGGCGAGCAATCAATCATTTTTGTCGCTTACGACTTTGTTGATTCTGGTTATTACTCTCTCGTTTGCTCTCATGTGTTTTTGGTTTTCCATCACGTTCTGGCTTGAAGTGTCGTGCCAGACAAGGGAGCAATTACATTCGTGATCTTGCATAAGCGGCACTTGCTTATCGCGCACTGCCGCATTTGACTTGTGTAGTTTGTTCGCTTTTTTTCCCCAAATTTGCAATTCGAAACACTCTCATGAGTGAAACGAGCGTTGTTTCGTTTTTATTGCGATTTTCTTCGTTTCTGCACAAAAATTAATGCAATTATACTCTTACTCTGTTTCAAAAGTCTTTCTTTTTTTCTCCTGTCACTGTTTACGTTTCAAGTGTTTTATATTTCGTTACGCTTAGATGGTTTTAATTATAACACAATTAGTAGGAAGATGGATGAGTCTCAGATGAGCCAGAGAGTTAAGTCTTTCAATAGGTGTGTTATTTTTAGTTCTATCGTCATAAGTAACTTTCAATTGATGTCAATCACGATTATTATCAGTCTTTCTATTTATGTTTCGTTAATATTGGTAAATAATACCGAATTGATTGGGTATCGTAACAAATCAGTAAAATTAGATTATGGCACCTTTAGCCTCATTGAAGTGACGATATACGTAAAGGAGAGGTTGATAGGGCTATAATAAATAGCATATTACATAGTGAGCTTCCAAATACCAAAATAAGGCATGAGTTCATTGTTTTCTACATTTACCATGTGATAATAATTTAAGCCTATCATAATTAATTCGTGAACGTATCAAGTTTCTGTGTTCCGAATCTGTACGGGCTCCAGCGCTAAGCCAATATTATTTTGACGAGTCGTTGACAGTGGTTTACAGTTGATGAAACAAACTCACACATGAGCACAGAGTCTTGGAAAGGCGCACGCACACAATCACAGAAGTTCTTATCCACACGTGATGCGAGACACACATGCATGCTGAGGGTGTCAATGTTTGAGTGAGTGAGGGGGCGGGTGGCCTATTTTCACCCCGTGAAATAATAGGATACGAAAACATCGGAGCCAGAATATAATCCTCTAGCGAAGGTTGAACGGAATGGAAATACGAATATGAAATGCGTGAAAGGGATGTGTCGGCCCACGTGCTGGAAGGGTTGTCGACCGATGTTTATCTTGAGGCAGTTAATCTAAATCGATGTTCATTCGAAAGCGCATTAAATGATCAACTCTCATAGCTTAGCTAATTTGCTAGCTACATCTACTCTAGAGTGTAGGTACAGCCTGGGCCTCTTCAAGACAAACAAAAATAGGCTGAGGCGCCTTATGGTCAAGCATCCTCCATCTTAGACCAGATCGTCACTTGCAGTAATAATGAATAAGCTCGTTAATAAAAGATGACAAAACATCTCTAGACAGCCACGAATTTGACGATAAGTACAACCGTGTGATAGTTAATTAAGTGGGCTGGAAAATCCAAAAAAGATAATGCTTAAACCGCACGTTTGAAACTGAATTGTTGTTAATAATTTCTAGCTATATTTTTATATTATTATGATTATTTCTATATTCATGTAAATTTATTATTTATTATTATTTGTATAAATATACATGTAAATGTCCGTTTCGTTCAAAATATCTAGGAATGTTCTTGAGCGATCGTTTTTTTACTATATATATACTCGATAAGTATTTTTATTGAGCAACACCATTCTTGGTTGGGTACAGCTAGTGAAATTATCAATTACAATACTTTAAATAACTGTAAAACTAGCTTGCTTGCACTTACCACCATCTCGCTTGTTAGCATTCTGTTTCGACAACCCTAATATTCCGAAAACTGGTATGAAAATGATGTGTTGATAATAATTAAAGGTTTCGTGCGGTGTCGCTGCGATTCCTACAACGGGGGGATAATGTAAGGCATTATAACATTACTCGGGTATAAAGCGGCATAAAGCTTACATACTGATTGAATTCTGCGACTGAAATTAAGTAAGGATTTGCCTGTTTACGTTACGGATGGGGGTGGGATTTGGAATTCGCTTGACGGTTCACGCTTTTGTTGTGCATTTATTTGTAAGGTTCAGCTTATTCCGTAATTTTTTAATTACAATCATAGTTACCAAAATTTGTTTTAATTTCTAGTGTTTTTCCGCTGTAATATCGTTTCGAGTACTTATAGGATGAAGGGACACACTAAAATCTACAGTAACTATCAACATTAATTGAAATTGAACCTAACCTGAAACAAAAAAATAATTAAACCTGAAACAAAAAGTCAATTAAACCTGAAAGCAATTTATATTTATAATATTTATATTATATACCTACTCTTCAGTATTGTTGAACCTTTCTGTTACACGTTGTATAATATGATTTCTCTTGTATTAGTTAATTTAGGTATCTATCAAAATTATTGAAAACTAGCTGGGCCCCGTACTTCACCTGCGATTCCTGGCGATAGAAAGTAGCCGATGTGTCATTCCAAGGCATAAGCTACCTCAGCACTGAATTTCATCCAAACCCGTTCAGCCGTTTTGGAGAAGGAGTAACAAACATACACAAACCGACAAACTTTCGCATTTATAATATTAGTGTGACCAGCTGAGCCTCGCGGTGTTACATGAACATCCAATTTAGCAAAAATAAAACTCAATCATCTAATTAGAATACAACATTGTTCTTTAATTGGCGTTTCATTGCTACAAAGTTACTAACAAGTTTCGCGCATCGTGTAAAAAGCTTAGACCCCACAAACGACTATTATCTAAGCCAACTTCTAGATCACTCCATAGGTTAAGCATTTATAGGAATGTAAAAACAAAATCGTACTTCGAACAAAGCTTTACAAGTGCGATTTTTTCGCGGGTTTCGTATTTCCGTATTCGCAGAAGGTTTGATAAGGAGGGACCGAGCCGCAATCATGGCGATTTCTTGCCGTCTGCAACGTTTACAATTTTAATGGTTAAACGTCAGCTCGCAATTGCAGGTAATCAAACAAATTGCCGTTGTGCCTTATAAGGCAATCGTAATAATAAAAGTGGTGGCAACATTAATTAAACGCCGTGGTCATTCTGAACAATTGTAAAAACGAGTTGTTTAACGTATCTAAAAACATTTCTAAAGACAAGAAGGTAAGCATTAAAAGAAATGGAAGTGAATCGCTAATGTAGGCTTTGAAGTTGACAGGTTATACGAGCGTGAGACGTTGCATGTCTGGTTGTCGGCTTTTTAGCATTTTGTAGAATGACCTTTAATAAATTAAAAATAAAATTGTTTTCTCTCTGTTCAGCTCAATTGACGGTGACGTGGAAGGTATTTGGTCAGATAAATTAATAAAGAAATATTTCAGTACTGCATTTGTATAGATTATGCTCTCAGCAGCAATTTTACCACTTCTCTCTCCAAAAAGTATTCTTAGAGTACCAAGTTTTACTAGTTATTTTATTAGGTTACCTATTATTAATAGTAACCCATACTTTTCTTAATACTCTATGTATAATTATTATTTTAATTATTGTAAATATATTTAAAGTTGTTATTTTTGTTTTAATTAGCTTGTAAGCAACTTACAAGTTTTTCTGAAATGTAGAAAATTTTGTTGAATGATTACCTAATTAACTCTACTTTTCACACCAGTAATTTCACAGGAGGAATTTAACAAATATAACAGTTAGTGTAACAAGTGGCGGCCGTATTGTCTGACTGTCTTTCAATCTAAGCATATTGACTTTGACATTTACTTACAATTAAATAGAGCTGAGCTATTTACAATCAAGCAACTAAGCCTGATCCTATCGAAAAGTCCTTTTATAAATTGAATGTTTATTCAAACACCAGAGTTACATTTCTGTATATAATTGTAATGTTTCCTTTTCAACCGACTTCAAAAAAGGAGTTTCTCAATTCGACTGTATGTTTTTTTTGTATGTATGTTTTGTGATTCCTCCGTCAATTATGATTGGTTTTTTTATTGGTAATGAAAAAAAAGTATCACCATACTTTAGAGGTCCTCCAATATAAATTTTATTGAAATCAGTTCAGTACTTTGGTTTTTTTTAATCAAAATTACTGGAATTTTGTTGTTCTTTTTAAAGCGTATTATCTGCTTTCAGTTAGGTACCTATGTAATAAATTAATTTAATTTGTGAGGTCAAGTCAACTTTACCCACCTGCGCGTCGCATCGCAAGGCATTTACGTTTTCAACGATCATCGTAAATTCATTACCAATATCGATTTTATAAGTTGATAAATCGATTATCTACTTTCAAGTCGCTTTAGCTGAGTAGTTTGCTAGATAAACATTAAATCCACGATGCCATTGCGTGCGTTATTTGACGATGATAAATCATAATGTTATCTAGGTACTATTGTTCCTAATGATTGGTTAGTATTGGATGAAGTATATTAAAATTACTGGGTATGAAGAGATTTAGCATCTAATATCTCAGGGTGACAAGCGCAGTATAGTGCAGCGCAGGATTGGTTCATAGTTCATAGTTTTTTATTGCTACTAAAAATAGGTAAGTACACGTCATTGTTTTACATTATTAAAAAACATTCAGTAAAATTATACCTAAATCTCATAGTAATAGGTTCATATTCCTACGATATAATTTCAAAACATAACTAGGTACATTCAAATAAAATAAATTAAAATGTCAAATTGTATAAAACCAAATTATTTTTTAATCTCGAACAGCAAAAAAGTAAAAAAATATGTCAATTTTGAAATAAATCTGATTGTTTTCGCAATATCACAATTTTGCACTGCTACTGTTAGTGGCAGGCGTGACGCTTACCACCAAGCGAACGTCTTGCTCGTCTCGTCACTTGATTGTATTAAAAAAAAGATGAAGTTAAATCCTAAGGAAAGTGAACTAACTTAAGAAATGCAAACTTGATACTATGTTAGGGGTAAGTTTTTTCACACAAAAACAAAATAAAATATCATCAATTATGTTAGGTACCTAATCCGGTTAATAAATTCAGCATTGGTTGGGCAAAAGTTTGGTTAACATTTATTGTTCGCAATAGAATACAATATCTTTACGTAATTCATTTAATTTCAAACTGTATCTCTGTATTATCAAATAAAGTTAAAGTTTACTATCAAGTATGTTTTTATCATATTTCATAGCCAATTTATGAATCTGTCATAAAAATACTCGTATACTGAAAATACCACGTAGTAGTGTTTGGTTTTAGAAGGGAATAGATCAACTTATACTTGCCACAGAGCTGAAAAGATACCTATCATGTCTTGTTTAATTTCAGTGATACATTTTGCCCACCTCTAAAATGCACGGTGGTATGTTGGTATGCGTTTTAACCCAATTCAGAGCAAAGGCATCTGATTGTAGGCATTTTCTTCACTCGTATGTCGCAGCTAATATTACGAATTCCAAACAGTCGATTCGTGCAAATTATGTGAATTATGTCACCCTAAATCTGGTTGTTGTTACTATGATAATTTATTGCTGAAATTTAACCTAATATACAACACATATAAATTTTGGGAAAGACAGTATTTTGTGAGCTATACCTATATCTTGTTAAGTGGAAAAAAGTTATATTCATTCTTTTGTATTAATTTAAAATCAGCATAACTTAGTATGTTTAAAATGTCTTTCAAGTGACTAGACGAGCAAGACGTTCACCTGGTAGTAAGCGTCACACCTGCCACTAACAGTAGCAGTGCCAGAATTGTGAACTGGCGAACACAATCCTGCGCCGCACTGCACTGCGCTCGTCACCTTGAGATATTAGATGTTAAATCTCTTCATACCCAGTAATTCTCTGGTATTTCACCAATTATTTTATTATTTTATTTTACCAATTGGTTATATTTATGTATTTTTGAATCAAATCATCATGTCATAATAAAACTTATGAAGCAAAAAATAAAATGGTTACCGTTGGAAAAAAAAACTTGCACTTCATTATCAACGATTGCCGCGAGACAATTTCCATACACGCATTAGCATCGAAATGTTTAATTCCCATCGTTGTCTGTCGTGAATGAAGGCGCTTACAATAAAATTGTGGTTTTACAACCCACTTACGACAATGCTTAATGCTCACACCTTGAAGTCATCATGGCGGATTCATGTGTTTTTTGTCAGAGGGAAAAGCATAGCAGAGGAATTTCTTTTAATTAGCAATATGTATGTTTTCTGCCGACTGTCGTTTGTTGACTGCGCCAGCGCAGCATTCTACGGATAATTGAAATGTGTGAAATTAAATGCTGTCCACTAAAGGTTTTAATTTTTCCATTTCATTAAAATGTTTGCTTTATTAAGTTAATTAGGTACTTAGTCACAGTGTTGGCGACTTATGTTTTTGACATATTAATCATTAGTGAGATCTTGTACGTGTATCAATTAAGATCACAAAATGTTTATAAGTTATTGTCTTACATTAATTTTATCGATCGTAGTGATTTTTCCATTATTTTTATGTTACTTAAACGAACTCGCACTCAGTCGGTTTAAAAAAATAAATGTGACTGAAATAATATTATGTCGCTATCATGTCTGATACAAATAAAATTGTAATTACCAAGCTAATTTCCTTGATTTATGGATCGTTCAACCGTTCATCAACAAATCGAACGGTTTTGCCCGCAGCGTGTTCAGATCGATGGCCGATCAATCGCAACGCGTCGAGTCAAATTATACGTCTTTTCCGTTTCTATGTATTTTTTTTCGTTTGTTATAATTCCAATGACACTTATTAAAATTGTCCGATGAATAAAAACAATTGTTATCATCAGGCGAGCGGCTCGCTTGTTTTTTTACTGAGTTGCGTAAAATCAATGTACCTATTATGTTTGAACTAAGTGTTTTTTTTTATTGATGTCAAAGTAACGATTTCAGTAAAAATTACATATAATAAGTAAGTAAGTGTTCTACGAATGAATCTACTTCTAAACAGTACTAATGCATTGCTTTTCGCTACTATATTAGACAAAACTTCATGATTTCAGTACCTAACCAAAAGGATCATAAAACTGTCAGATACCAAAAATAGATTGTGCAACCTAAATTAAAAATGTCGCCATTCGTAATCAGTTATTAAAAATAGTGAGTAGCCAAAAATTAAAAGACAGGCCTAACAAAAAGCAAAATAATATTCTAAGTAATGTTGTATCATTCATTTTCAATAGTAACATCTGCCAAAACCACCGGCAGATAATCTTCCTTTTGTGGAACGTTATTAATAAAATATAGCCCGATATTCCATCTTTGATACTCAAAGTTACAATGGCATGTACGCTTTTGAAAATATTCACGGATGAGTTACTTTTTATTGAAACGTGATTGGAATCAAAAGTAACGCAAGCATAGAAGAAATATAGCGTTATTATTATCATTTTTATAGACTGGTCAAAATAGTACCAAAATTGAAGCTTTTTGTACAGACGATTATTAGTGGATATGGTACCGTGGAGCTGATCTATCTAATAAAGTATGGGGAATTGACCAGGAACACACATTGAAACTACCGAAAGGCAAATGGAACACCCGTCGAATTTTGGCAGTGTTATAGCTTTTTTATGCTATGTAGTGACGGGCCCAGTTCGCTTGGTGTAAGCTTGCCCATAACTGTAGCAATGCAATTTTTTGGACAGCCTGATAGCTCAGTTGGTAGCATGTCTGCCTTCTGAGCTGTAGGGCGTGGGTTCGATCCCCACCTAGGACAAAAAAAACGTATGTGACGTACATCGATGTTTGTTCTGTGTCTGGGTGTAGTATGTATTATAAGTATGTATTTACGAAAAAAATAATGTATATAAGTATTCTATCAGCTATCTGGTTCCCATAATACAAGCTTTGCTTAGTATGGGTCTAGATGGCGCTGTGTGTAATAAATGTCTCCCCAATATATTTAAGGTTTATGAACTTGCGAACGAAATCCTGCACTGCACTGCGCTCACCACCCTGAGATATTTGGAGATATTATATGTCAAATCTCTTCATGCCCAGTAATTCATCTGGCAACTTTGGCTGCATTGGCATTGAAACCAAATCACAGTAATGCACTACTGTTTGCCTTTGTAGTTAGTTTAAAATATCAAGAAATTATTTTTATACGAATAATAAAAGCTATAGAAAAAGTTTTTTTTACTATAAAGTGGCGAAGTTAGTGTTCCTCCTATTATTATGTAGATAGTTTTTTTTAGTTTTTGTTGCTATTCTTTTTTTTCTATTCGTACCGAGCACTATATTGAAACAATTGTGAAATTGTGCACCAGGGGCCTTATTAATAAAGGTGGATTAGCTTCGGTATAGTTAAAATAAAATAATGTTATATAAATAAATGTTATATAATGTTGTATGTATAATATGTTGTAAATAAAATATTTAATTGAAACGTAAAATAAAGACCTTAGAATAGATATTATTATGAGCATATTCGTAGATAGCTTCACACGTTTGGGACAGAACTGAATCCCGGTCAATTTACGAGTAATTAAGCCTGACCCTCTTTCGCACTTGGGGGAGAACTTTTATTTGGTACCGGGTAAATTACCGCTTAACGCGTGTCCTATTGGCTGGTATCGCGTTAAGATTTCCCGGGAAAACAGGATCTTGACTAATATACTTAATGTTATTTGGTGTTAATCTGATAGGTAGTGTGCACAAGATTTCTTCAATCTTAGGGGAACATATTTTATCTTTTGTTTTTGGCTGAGCAAGAGCCTCTTTTAATCAAATAAAATACAACATTTATTTACAAAAAGACCAATACAGATTGTTGCAATTGATTGCTCAAACTAACATTGAGCAGCGCACAGCATGCTGGCAATAGCCACGCTAAAATGGCAATGCATAAAAGTTCATTTTTCCTAAGTAGTATTATGTTATCCTATAAACTAGCGGCAGTCTCGACTACTATTTGACTGAATTCTATTTCGTCACGTCATCAGCCATAATACGTCCACTGCTGGACGAAGGCCTCCCCCTTAATAGAGGGGTGTTGCCATCATCCCCACACTTGGCAGTCGGCTTGGGGATTGCAGAATGCTCACTACCGTTAACCAAAAGAACGCTGCCGCCCGTCCTCCGGTGGATCTGGTTGCAGTTTGAGGATATACCCAGGTCAAGGAATTCTATTTACTAAACTTTTAAAGCGAAGTGAAACAGACCAATCAATGTAAATCCACCGATTGCCTGACCAACTCCGTTTCTTTTACCGCAACATTGTACAGAAGTCATTATTCAAGCGATTTGGACATGCGCTTTGCACGTAATTAAGGTTGCGTTACTTATGTAGGTAGGTATGTGGCAACATTATTATCTTGCTTAAGGATAAACGTCCCATCCAAGCCGCTATAACTTCTCAAATTGCGTTCGCAAGTAAGGGAGTAGGATTAGCGTGTGCTAGGGCAAATATTTTATTACAGTCCAAATCTCCAGCCCTCAACGTTTTATTGTTCATAAGGCTCGTCCGAGCCAAATGAAAGAGTTTATGGCGAAGACATAAGTCTGTCAGTGTTGCCACTGTGCTAAAACTAATCCCATTTTGTGGAAAACTATACGACTGTTTAGCTGAAGAATCTTTATTATTCGTAGTGTACACTGTAGGGCAACAAGATTTAGTTATTCGGTATCAAAATTTTATTATAATATAGCTCGTTATTTTTAGCAATTTTTGTTTCACCTAAATTCTTCAAGCAATTTTTGTTGCATATTGTATTCAGGGTACGTAGAATTGTACATTGTATTCATTGTACTCACAATTGTTAACACTTTTTAACATGGGGCCTACCAACCAGCTGTTCCATACATTTTGTAGATGGCGAATGACATTTTCGTATAGAATGGCTGATATTTTTTTCCGATTATAGAGTTGGCCCGAAAGTAAAAGTTGAAGCCCGATCAAAATAACGTAGACGTGACTTCATTTCGGCTTAGTACTACCGTTACACGTAACCCTGCATACGTATTTATTCAAATTCAAATATTTATAAAAAATAAATTGCATAGATTACACAATCTCAGATTATCAATACTCATTCTTATCTTCCTGTACGATTAGCTTGTGTAAAAAAGTGCCAAATAAAATATAACATCTGATTTTCTCCCCTGGCAGCACCGGCTAGCCCGTCGTGTTGACTCACAATATTGACCGTCCACATTTTGTCGCCGATTGTGTATTGCTGTTATTGATTGTGCTTGGCGCGTGACTTGTGTTGACGATTGTAGCTCTCACTGATAAGCACTTCCTTTTGTTGGACGATGTCGAGACGATGTATTACGCAATCTTGGAAACTACCCATTTCTTATATTTGCAGTAGGTACAGTTTCGCAGAATAGCGTTTTTGTTGATGTCTTTGATAAGATACTGAGTGGGTCCATAAGTGTGTTAACGTTAAGCCTAATTTTAATAGCATTGTAGGTAGAGCTTACTAAAATAAAATAATAAAAAATGTTTTAGGTTTTGACAAATCAATTTAAAATCAATACTTAGTGTTTCATCCTTATGAGTATCAGACATTCAAAACCTACCAGCATAAAAGAAGTTATATTCTAAGCAAAGATAATATAATACAATACTATTCTAAGAGACGATCGTTATAGACGTTGATTAAATTAATACATTTAACACAGCGCCATCTAGCTCTAAACTAAGCAAAGCTTGTACAAAGGGGACCAGATAACTGATAGAATAAGTACATTGTTTTTTGAAATTACATTCTTATGATATACACTACAACCAGACAGAATAAACATCTATGTTCATCATCAGCCCGGAGACGTCCACTGCTGAACGACGACCTCCGCCTTAGACCACCACACACAACATCAACACCAATAACATCATCATCATCATCAACAACATCATGTTGTCTTCAACATCAATTACAACAACAACATCTACAAAATTATGTTGTCATCAACACCTATGTTCGCCATATGAATATTTAAGGCTTGTATTTACCAAATTTGCCCCTCGCAAAATCAAATTTATTTAGTCAAATTACTATATTTAAAGCCCAAAAATACAAAATGTTACAGAAGAACATCCGTCTTAGTAACTTCTGTGGATGAAAACACGATTGATTATACTTTCCTCGATAGAAAAAAATAACGAAACAGGGTCTATTTTTAAACCATTTTCAGTTTTATTTCCTAATTACAGCACATAGTCACATTAAAAAAATATGTATTATAAGTTAATAGTATTTTGGAGAGCATGCTGTGGTTCAAAAGTTATTAATTTCTATACTTTTCAAGTAATCTGAGAAAATCTTCAAAAATCGAAGTTTGACACGCACGAATCTGCGTAACCGCCATATTTTTGCTCCGCTAAATGTGACCCTACCTGATACAGCTTTAGACTAATGATTGATCTCATTAAAAAATGTGCTTGAAACGTGGAATAACCCGGCCTTAATTTTGTTCCAAGTCGAAATCGAACCCAAAGCCTAGCTCTCAAGGCAGAGATACTTCTAACTGAAAGTGTAGCCAGGAACTAGCATCCCTGACTATAGTTAAAATTGAAAATGTTTCAATGATATCGAGGCGAGTTTATAGATAGTTTTATGGATGCAGTTAAATGGACATAAAATGTATAATTGCTATTAACTATTAATATTAACATAAATTACGATTGTTGACTCGCGGAGATTCATTTCGGTATGAATTTTGATCAGATTCTTATAAATAAATGTGCACTAATATTATAAAAAGGTAATAAAGTTTGTGAGTTTGTACGTTTGTTCGAGGTTATCTTCGGAAGCTTATAGGGTTGCTATCTATGCGCATAAGCCAATAGAAAGCAACCCTATCCCTGAGTGATATAGGCTATATGTTATTGTAATACCTACCAACTATAATAACGGAAACTACGCATTAGAAATGTGAAAATATGTCTGACTGTCCTCGCTATCTTTTACCTTTTTAACTAAATACCTAAGCCGACCTTCATGAAGTTTGCCAAGAGCACCACGGGGACTGAAATTTTGCTTAGAATAATAATGAATAGATCTGCTATATAACGGAATGCAGTTATAGTGTAC
Source organism: Erannis defoliaria (assembly GCA_905404285.2). Lineage (NCBI taxonomy): Eukaryota > Metazoa > Arthropoda > Insecta > Lepidoptera > Geometridae > Erannis > Erannis defoliaria. Next base: position 8,376,228 of record FR990073.1, on the reverse strand, counting down.
AAGTAAACTAGACTTAGATACTTATTATGCAAATTTTGGGCGATTCTCAAGCCAATTCCCATCACCCAATTCCCCGATTTACCCACGTACTGGGCTATAAACTATATCTCCAAAATGCAGCTTCCCGTTACTCCATCTGACCGCACGTTGCCATTCGAATGCTGACCGTGCAATTATGTATTTATTGTAAACGCTAAGATTGCCGACTCGCTGTAATTTTCTTTTAATTCGACTCGTTTTGTATCATTTTCGAGTTCCTTCGTTTTGCTTGAGCGCGAAGATGTGTTGCGTTCCGTATCTTTGACAACTTCGATTGAAATTTCACTCACTATGAAATGTTATATTCTAACCATATTAATAAATGTGGAATAACTTTAGATTATATATTCTGTGTTTTAAAGGTTTATTATTATTATTTACGGGATATTTACCGTGATTATGTTGTAAAATGAGCTCCCGATATTTCGGCGCAGTTGCATGCACCATGCATAATAGAGCTTTAATAAACAACCGTGATAGTTTAAAGCAGTGATTCTGTCTTTTGTCTCTATTAACTACCGCGATACAAATTTGAAAAAATGTAAGAAAAAATATTATTTCTCAAGAAAGAGGAGAATAGAGACTTTTGGATGTTGTTGTGTGGGAGGTAATCTATCAAAAGTTGAAAAAAATTAAAGAGTCCCTTAATCTATTATGAAAACTTGAAAAGAGGGATATGAAGCACTTAGTACTCATAGAAGTATATCCCCTCAATGTAGATAAAATAGATTGTCGTTAACGTTAGCTGGGAACGGGTTGAGGGAGAGCAAGCACTGAGTTTCTGGCTTTTGTATACCTATTGTTGGCGCATCCAAATCAACACTTAAATATCAGCTGTAATCACAATACTACATTGTATTGCATTTATTATCCCTGTATTTATCCACCGAGGCTTAATGCATCTAATAATTTATTCCTTTCAAGTGATTTACAGGCCATTACAGTAATGTTTCCAGTAAAACCACCGAGTTATAAAGTCTAGTAGGGTACGTTTACGATAGATATTTCCTACTTTACGACACGCAACTATATTTTATTAATGCAACACCTTTTATTTTATTCGCAACAATGTGTCCGCTCCATGGGTTTTTACATGTACGTCTGTTGATTAGGATCCAGTAAAATCATGTCGTATATTTAGTTTTTTGTTTTCTCTGGAATTTACTGAAAATACATTCATTTGGAGTTATTTTGTATTAAAGGTTTTTTTCCGTTTTACCATTTTTATTATTTTATTATCGGCTATCATTGCTGTGCCTTGTAGAACATAATAATTATTATCACTTAAAATTTCAACGATTTATAAGACGTGTTGTGTAAGTAACCAGAAATAATACAAAGTTGTATGTGCCTGTTTAAATACCTTCAGTTTTTATGGCCAATCATTTAAGCGATGTTTGATTGGTCATTTTGCAGAATGCGTGTAATAAAAACGACAGTTTAATTATCTCAGATGTATCAATGCTAAGGCTCTTCGATACAATTTGTAAGGAGGTCTGATTTAATTCAGGAATATGGGCAACTTTTGGTGTACGAGAAAAAAAATATATCAATAAAAATGAAAACAAACAATGACTGGTCAAGTTTCGGCGTTAAATCCTTTTTTAAGACCATAAAAAACAAGTCCCTAAAGTTTTGCGGTTATGATTACCTGAATCCCAACCTCCTTTAAACACATAAGTGATATAATTGAGGTCTCGATTCTATCGATTCTAATTCGAAATAATGGCCGGTAATTTGATACGACCATTTGTCGAGGACAGTCGATATTCGATCAATAAATCGATGAAAATCGATATAATAGCGGTTCGGAATCGACGTTTCATTTCTTTAAATGCCCTGATCAGTGGATTCCTATAATAATAGTCATAATGGTGAACGATGAGCATTTTCGTTGGTTATGTTATGATTAAGAAAGGCATTTTGTGAAGCTCAAAGTTTAACACTTTTTTTAACGATGGATGCATGATTTCCTATGAGGCATTGAATTATCTGAAAATATTATTGAAAGAAATGCAGTTATTTGTTGGATCTCTCATCATTTAAAAGAGCTCTACGTACTTTATCTTTACCTTGTATTGTTTACCCAACCGATAGCTTAGTTAGAAAGAGATGGACATACTAATGGCGGCTGTAAGAATGAGACGATGAAAAAGGGTTGTTTCAACCGCAGGTTATTACGAGATTTAACACGTATTTAGTTAATTAGTAAGTGCGGTTGACCGGCGCGGCGAGGGACCGACCAGGGATTTGTAAATATGCTTTGGTTTAGTGACCCAATTGTGGTCGGCTGTTTCTTGTAATGGTTATTGTGTTTCTAATTGGTAACCTATTAGAAATAAAACTGTACCGAATCAAAATCTATATCAACAAACAATAAGTCGTGTTGTTCAACTAAGTACTTTCATAACACAAAAAACATGTATTATTCTGTCTTTTTTTTTTTTAACTAATCTGGTGTTTCTCACTGCTGGTCAAAGATCTGCCTCGACAGAAAATAAAACCAAATGAATCATGTCTACTCAAGTTCCATACAATGACATTAGAGTTTTCCACATTTTTGTAACGGCTTTTCAAGTAAAACAGTCAAAGACTGAGGGACGCTTACTTATAACATGTATCCTTAGAGGCTTGCAGACCTTGGAGGAGTCAGACATTGTCAAAGTATGTACCTATCCCTAGCTAAAATACTTTAGAAAAGTATACATTCGACAGAAGAATGTTTGAATAAAGTAGTTTACGTTTATGCCCAAATGAAACACTATTGCATTTTTCGGTACCAATGTTTTATTTGCTTGACATTTTAAGATATTTCCATATTTAGCAAAATATATTTAAAAAAAATACGATTCCAGGTTCACGCACTACGCAAAGTATACCACTCTGACCTAAATCAGAAACCTTTACAAATAAGTTTCAGCCAAAACATCCGAATATGAAAACAATAGTTTGCAAAGGGATATTTACCTCTCAAAATCCAGAATAATTAATTATCACAAATACAAATATAAAGCATGGTATGGGCGAAAAGATAACCGAGCCGGTTAACCAAGTAAATAGACCCAAACAATTAATTCAGGGTCCATTGGTCATAATGTTTGTTTGTCTGTTACTTCGAACGTGGCTTCGGGTATGAAACGATGATTTCGAGTGGGAGAGGTTGATAAATTACCTATACTTGAATGCTGATATCGGTTTACCTTTTGCTTTTGATCAAACGTAGCAGAGAACAGTTAGACTAAAGAGATTGAATTATCTGTACTCCAATTGGTGGCCTTGCAGACTTATTTGCTTTATAATGGTGTGTCATTTTATTTTTTGAGGTTGGAGACAAGAGCATACCGCAGCAGACCTCATCTATGATAGGTTCACTGTAAGATGTCTATAAATAAATGTTTGGAAGGTGTGATATCACAATACAAATAGAAAGCATCGAGAATTTGTTTTAAACTTAAACAACTTTTGTAGTGGTAGGACACTATTGCAGAGTCCTCCTGGGGTAGTAGCCAGTTATTCAACCGCCAAGCAGTAATGTGCAAGCATTACTATGTTTTGATTTGAAGGGCAATGTTACCAGAGAAATTACGGGGCATGAAGAGATTTAACATCTAATATCTCAAGGTGACGAGCGCAGTGCGGTGCGGCGCAGGATTTCATTCGCAAGTTTATAATTCAGGCACTGCTACTATTATGTGCAGACGTGATACTTACTACCAGGCGAACATCTCGCTCGTTTCGTGAATCCATTGAAAAATAATAATAAAAACTTTAGATGTTTGGAGGAAATTATTTATCACTCTTTCGCAACTCCTATAATTTTACCTATATTCAATTTAAGCAATTGTATAAAATGAACTAATTCACAAAACTGTGCACAACTGTCACATTTTAACTGTTATCGTCGAACAAACATTAAATAAACATATATACTTATTATATACCTTAACATTAAGGTATATAATAAGTTGATGAAATATTTTTAAGTCTAGGTAGCTTCGATCTTATTACCAGCCAGCTCCTTCAAGTCCAGTACATTCTGAGACATAAAACAGTCTAATAGTACTTTACAGCCAAACTCAAAATAACGCTTAAATATTTATGAGAATCCTGTACGTATCTCGCACTTATCTCATGAAAACAAAAGGTAGAAAAACAATGTGTTATTAAAAATTAACAATCAGATACCAGTTTGTTTACTCTACAGAGGATCAAAGGGGGTATAAGATTCCATAATAATTAAAATTTGGCCATTACACACCGCATCACATACCTGGGAAACAAAACGAACAATATTTAACATTCAGCAATCCTGAAATCCTTTGTAAAACGCTGCTACAATGGAAAAGGGTACTTTCCTTTAACGGTCGGACCGTTAATTCGTGTTTAATTCGACACCTTGTTAATTGTTTTCGACGCCCCTGTCGGTCTGGTGACCTCACGGCAGGGAGACAGGTCACGGGCAGACCGCCCGAGCCTCCGATACCCCAACTCTCTCGGGGGGTCATTTTAAGAATATTTGCGCAACGCCCCCCTATGTTTACATGGGCTGTTTGTGGTACCCAGAAAACAATAGTCTCGAAATTCATTGCTCATTTTATTATTGTTTATACACCGTTTTACGAGCTATTCGATTATTGGAACGAGTAATTAAATGATAATACTGGGCATTAATTGGATTTTACCTGGGTCTGCAACACTTTTGAGATATTTAAATGTTGAGCAAAGATGGAAATAAAATTTCAGTGTTAAATTGAAATTCTGATTATACGTCAATATTTCGGAAGAGATTTATTATAAAAACAAAAAGTTTACATTTGTTTACGCCTACTGAAAACAATTTTAGCATATTATATATCAAGCGGGTTTGGAGGTTCAAGTATGGCTAAACATTTTTCACGTCGCGTCAGTCAGGCAAAATATTCATAGTAAGTAATGCCAAAATATTATAGGAACCGTACTTCTCATAATGTGAGGAAGAGGTCACGCATTTTCTAAAAGTCTCTCTCTCCAGTGATATTTTGCCATGTTCCCTTATCCGAGGTAAAGCACCACATACACACCCAGACCCCCCTATATAGGACCGTGACGTGATTTCATAATACTACTTGGGTGTGTAGTACGTATGTAACAACTTTATGAAGATATTACGTATGAGCATACTTGTCTTAATGATTAGTGCTTCTTTGGAGGATCGCCTAAGCATGTATCAGAGCACTATTACTTGGCAATAGTATAGGTTAATAATTAATTATTACATGCACAACGAGACTCAACATAGAATGTCTCAAATGTCGCTGTAATAAGCCCCAATGCCTAATTACCCTAGACGTTACCCAAAAACCTAGGTAACATTTATGGGAAAGCGATACTCACTTCCTGGTTCAACTCTCATTACTTATTACCGTAAAAAATATTTATACATATTTTCAAATCACATAATACCATGGTATTTGTTACAGAAATGGCGCGCATGGAGAAGTCCCCACTCCTCGCTAACGGGTACAACGCTCCCCCCACGCACCTGGGCCCTATGGGGTTCATGCACCAGCACGCGCTTATGTCCCCCGCCATGCCACACCACGGTGTGCCGCGACCAGACGGCTCCATCATCAAAGGACAGCCCATGCACAATATGGAAGCTCTTGCAAGGTAAGAACTAAATGGATTTCAATCTCTTTACCACCGATTATTTAGGCTGGTATATCCTGAGACACTCTATTGTGTTCTTTGCAGCGTCGAGGAGTTCCTTTGACTCATTTGTAAAAATTGTTACACGATCGAGACTGCGAAGCGATTTAGGAGTTCAAAATTCGATGTAAAGGGTTTAACTGTACCCATTACTTAATAAAAGGTTCCGCATTCGATGTAATCACAGAACATAAAGCCTGTTGATGGCTAGTGAACATAATTTCTCCTACAAACAAGACCCACAGATGCGGGCAGGGGGCGAGGTAACGTTCTATGCTTGCGATTGGCCAATCACTGGAATGACGCAATCAGAGTTATGAAATTCAATGAAATTCTGACGTACTCGCAGTGGCTAGCAGTGGTTTTTAAACTACTCATTTTCGTATGAGGGTAAGTCAGACGATCAGTCAATAGGATTTATAGTCTTTGGATGTAATACTAATGAAAAAAATAACAGTTTCTGAATTTAAGCTCTTAGTTCTGAATAAGTGCAGGTAAACAAAAAGAGGTTTGAAGCCTGTATGACTTCGGTAAGCGTTTTTCAAGCAGATTTGAATCAATTATAAAAACACCAATTCATCAATGAAAAAGTTTGTTTCTTACCACTAATGGCCCGTTAAAATATTCAGTTGCCTGTAGAATGTCGAAACAACCATTTGTGGTTTTTAACCTGCTGTCCCAAAATAAAGACCTTTACGACAAAATGTATGTTTGCTCTCCCCATGCTACAATATTTTATGGGCAGGACATCGATGTGGCCAGTTACTAGTTAAGTTACTAGTTAACAAAGTTGTCATAAATTCCTGTATTTTACCGGATGTGATACTATTTTAGTTTTATTGATTAGGAGGTAAACTGGCCTGTAATTAAAGTACGGGGATTGTTTACAGAATTATTCAAACTGGTCGATTATTATATTAAAACAACACAATTTTTGGTATCCGCTTGTAATAAATACTGCCCCGAAATTATCATAGGCTCGTTGCTGACAGGATGTAGGAAATTAAGGAGGAGGTACTACAGATATTAATATCCTTGATTTAGAAAATAGTATTATATATTTGAATAGCGTAACTTGGAGCTTAGGCTTTTGGTAGTAAAATAATGTTAATTTGAAGCAAGGTTTATGTACAAACATTTAAATTATTTTTAATATTTGAATGTTGTTATATACTCCGTGGGGTAGCCACGTAGTTTGGGAATAAACTAATGAAAACCACGCGAGTTAGAAACTTTTTTGAGATTGTGCAGCATTTTTAAGCAAAAATATTGTTGTGATTAATTTGTTAAAACAAGAATAAAAATTTGAATTCCAAAGTAAAGGAAATTAAAAAAGTAAAGGGTACACTGAAATAATGTAATTAACCAACTCAGTGTATGATTACCTCTCGATATTCTAAGGTTTCAGTTTGAAATGGTGTCTAGTAAAGTAGGTTTTATCGATAGATACGTAAGTATTATAAAAAATAAAACTATAGTATGGCGCATATGACCCTCTACCTAAAACTCTATTGAACATTATATTTCAATATTTCTGACACCAACATCACAAATTAAAACAGACAAATTTTAATCTCAAAATTAATCTCAAAAATATTACTCCTTTTATTGGATAATCTCAGAAACGTTGGCTCTACGTTTTTCATATTATATTTGTACAGCCGAGGAATGTATAAGCTGCCAACATCTTTGTTATCCGTAGTTCAGAATGAAAAAGTAATATCTTCTAAGTCTGAATACTTGATTTTCGACCACAGCGTCGCTTATCATCGCGATAGGCGAGTTAGGGGTCAAACGTGGCCAAACAAGCATTAAAAAGTTACTTGTATAATTTTATTATGGTAGTCAAGTATAATATTACAGGCACTGGTAAATGTCAACAAGTATAACAGTCTCTATCAATTGTAAAATACTAATTTAAAACAAAACAACGCTTGTTCCTCTAAAAGGAAAAAAAAGGTAAATCAGTAAGACCTTCAGCGGCTTAGTTAAATAAGTTCACGAAAAGAAACCTGTAAGCAGGTCAGGCGACAAGTGGTGTAGGTTAAACGTCTACTAGGAACGTAATCCAATAAGAAAAGTACAAACACTGAATGCCCTCACTTCCGTTCCGAAGACCCACAACTCCATACCCCTGACTACTTACCCCAGTGTCTTACTGGCTCGTGAAACTCGACACATGTGACAGCCCTACTCAATCAATACGGGCAATATTAGGTAATTTTAGTCGTAATAAGATATGGTATGGATTTTAAGAATCTTATTGGGCTTCGGTATGATTTTGCCTGATGACTTAAAGTTATTTATGGTATTATAGAAACAAATTCTAACTTATGCTGTGTCAAAATTACTTGTGTTTGATGTTCCTTGCCAACCCTTGTATGGGTTGGCAAAAAAGAGTAGTCATTATAATACGCTTTTTTTTTTGTATACCGACTTCAAATTCGAATTCCTGGACGACATCTTCATGTTTTCAACTACTGAACCGATTTCTATAAAATGTATATTGGATCAGCTCTGAAGTATTACCTACCGAACAAAAAAATATCATTTCACAATAGGCTAGATGACTGATTTTTTTTTATTGTCCTATTAAAATGTGGCCCATAAATATAAATAATTAATGACAAAAATATGAAATTCTAATCAAAAATAAGCAACTTATAAGCATTTTAATATCACGCTAGACAGAGAGAGGAAACAGCAAATCGTGACGTCACTTGTCACTACGCCATATAAATTCTATTCTGACAAGTAAGGCGTGACGTCATTTTTTGTTTTGTGGGAAAGGGACAGAGTTGTCTCTAACAAAAACTTTAATCGCTTATATATCAGAATATTATTAATCAATTTAACTTATTTTTTTAATAAACATACTATATTTACTTAAATTCTTCATCAAAGCTATTGGTTTCATCGATTTAAACATCAGTCATCTACCCTATTGGCGGAGTAATCGCGTAACATACATACAAAAAAATCATACAGTCGAATTGAGAACCTCCTTTTTTGAAGTCGGTTAAAACGGAGCGCCACTGTAGCAAATAGGTCTTAATACTAGCAACCCTGTGGTAGTTTAGGACCTACAGTCAGTTGAACCACCGTAGCACCTAAACTGTTCATCCGATTTTGATGCATGAGATGTAAGTTCGGTCTTCAAATATTTTTTAAGTCTAATATGTCGTGGTGAACCAAATAAAAGTGCTCAATGAGTACATTCCAAATATGTATTATTTGTGTATCAAAATATAAAGAGGCGTAATTAAAAATCAAAAATGTGGCTTATGGAAGTAGTCGGGATTTATCTTATTAACTAGTTTGTAGTTTTCTATACCGCTTAGTTCGTTATCATGTCATACCTCTACAAGCTTACAAGTATTGATCATACAAAAATTAAAAGATATACCCAAACAGAACAAAAAAAAACAATTAAACTGAAAACCCTTCAGTTCAAGAACACTTAGAATAAAACCCCAAACAAATGTCGTAGAAAAGTTTGATGGAAAACAAAGCGGCAAAGTAATTCAGAAACAATTTCAATGATCACGCATGAGTTGTTTCGACACAAATATAAGCGATTGTTTTAAAAACATAATTAATTTCTTCGACCCCTTGCTCGCCCTAACGGAACATTTAATATTGAGTACTCATAATTATTCCTTTGAATTGAACCCTTTATTCACTGTGTTTTTTCTTTGTAAAATCTCAAGAAGGTATTACTGAATCCAAAAATGAAGAACGAAAAACTTGAAATTACACTCAAAATAATCATCTTCATCTTTTATTTGAGTTATTTAACTGTTTTATTGTTTCTGTACTATTTCCTATTTTCTTATTTTTATTTATTTGTCTGCAGATCTGGTATTTGGGAGAATTGTAGAGCAGCGTATGAGGACATCGTTAAACATCTCGAAAGGTAAGATAGAGCTTTTAGGCTATCAATTCTTTATTCTTTTTACTATACTAAATACTTACAAACTTTTGTGTTTATATGCTTCACAATTTTTTTCTTTTAATTCTGCTTTTGCCACCATCAATTCATGTCACAATTCAGTTCATAGTTAAAAAGGGTTAGGGTTGCACTTGATTTAAGGTCGTAAATATTTTTTAAAACAAAAGATAAATCTGTGTTAATTTCGGAATGGGGTGCAGATATCACAGGAGGGTGTGAAATTAGAGGAGACAATTAGATCCGTGGATCGGGTGTATTTTTAACAAATGACCGGTCGGCGCGGGCCTGTCGTAGGCCGGCCGGGTGCCGGGCGGCCGCTGGTGCTACAGCCGACAATTCATCAAACTCATTCGGGGGCTAATCTCGACGCAGAAAAAGCGGCTCTCATGTAAATTGGCCCAATTCGAGGGCGGACTGGAGGGCCAATCGGTGGGGGAAAGCGCTTTTCTTTTCTTGTTTAATGGATGGTGATTGATCGGCGGGCCGACTCGATACTCGCGGTTTTGACTTCTTTATCGAACTGGGATTCAATATCAGTGTGAATAGCTTTTCGAGCACAAAGCTTGTGAATTCGATATTACGTCGGCATCATTCGTGGTTCTATCTAAAACTTTGTAGTGACATGAGATATTCCCGCTCTACGATCACAATTATTTAGCTGTTCCTTTGAATCCGATTTTGTAAATCCTGTAATTAATTCTGTAAATTGGAAAGTAAAATGGTACGTAGGTGGTGGGAATGGCGAGTTGGGGTGGAATTACAGTAGGACGGGCCGTGTACCGATGTGTCACTGTCAGTCGGCGATCGTCCGGCCACGGGCGGCGGATTAAGGCGTTTTTAAGAAATTGCACCGCTATTTAGGCTTTTAAAATACTCTCATGTCTACTACCAACAACATTTAAGTGCTTTGAATTGCAATTTTGTCTCAACTGATCTTTGGATATAATACAAGTCAGGTACTTCATTAAAACTGCATTATATCACTTATGCGATTAAAGAAGTATTCCTTTGTTTTCAAGAAATGAGAATGCATAAAACGCGTGGTCTGCCGGAATGTAACATTTTTTTTGCCACTCAAACGCGTTTAAAACGGCGTGATGTTATTATGGGCCTTACTAAAGTTAAACACCGATTAAAGTTTAATGACGTTAATTAGTATTACGCACTTTGAACTACCTCACACAAGTTGCGCGCTTGTTTTTTTTACTACGCAGAAATAATAAGAAATAACCATAACGTAGCATTTTATGTAAGGCACTAACATTAATTGGCATTATTAAGTTATGGCCAACAATAGAGACTAAAATTATTTATTTTCATCACATGCTTGTGTGCTTACTTACCTACTATTATTTAAATTTGTAAATTATAATTTATTCAACGTCTAGTATATAGAGTACAGTTATAAAAATGCGGTCACCTATCCGAAGACTAGCAGAGGATTGTTAAACTTCTTTAATATGACACATAAAGGAATTGTAAACAATTATTTTATAGTTTATAGTACTAATAAATGATACTTAACACTAATTTTAATATAAATACAAATAACAGAAAGTTATGAAATATAAATACATTTGTCTGGGACCATGCTTCCTTGATCTCACTTTATCTCGATGCGCCTGATCTGCGCATGCCTCGAGCCGGTTCTCATGTTAACTCCAATTAATTGACAGGATTATCTCTGATTTAATATAATTTATGCTGTTTGTTTTGTTCTCTCTCTCTGAGTGAGCGCGTATTTAGTTTGGAATCGCATCACATTCATTTGAATTAGTTGAATTAGTATTCACGGGATGTTTACCATCTTCATCGAGTCGATGATCCATGTTTATTGACTAACGGAATAAAAACACAACTACCTATACTATTTTCCACAGTATTTGTCCACTGCAATCTCGCAAGGAGTAGCCTTATTCAACACGATTCTCTACGGTATTGAGATAAACCAAAAATATCAATTTACAATACAACAACAATACAAAACACGTTTGTTCGAGACAAAAAAATAGATACACACACAAAAATCAATACAAAAGTATGAAATAAAATAATAAAATACCAGATAGTATAGATTTATTTCTTGTTTATTGAGAATTGTATTCGTCTTCGAAATTATTAACAGTACCTACAAACCTACATTGTTCATGAGACCTCGATATACTTACGTTTACTTGGTAGATTTATGATTGAACTTTTCATGTATTGTAAATTTGATAGTTTATTTAATAAAAACTTTGAGTTTCACTGTACATAACTGAATCGGAAAATAAAATTCATACGGCAACAAGATATTGAGAATACCAATAAAATAAATACCTATTAGATATATTAGAGTTCGACTACATACAGTTCAGTTAAACTTGTTAAAAATAAGCTCTCTCAAGCTGAAATACTAACCATAAAAAAAAATTATATGTTTTCCAAAAACTTTAAAGTCGTTAGTTTTCTGTGTTGTATTGACAAACGGGACGGGTCCCAATTCTCGAAGTCCGTGGTGATATGCAACAAATAAAAAATAAAAGTTTGTACAAAACATCCAAAACAAAAAAATGGACAAATCGTCGGGATCAATTCACTCGTCCGGTTTAATTCCGTTTCAGTTTGAATTAGCTGCGATTAATCGGCGCCGGCGGGTTAAGCCGTTTCCGGGTGTATTCCGGACGAAACGGCACACGGCGCGGTCTGGGACGGCACCCGGATCGGCACACATCGCTGTGACGTCGATCGTTATTCATCCGGTGCCGCTTGCCAAGGGAAGATAGGACTGTTTGTTGACCCTTTAACGGTTTTAAAGCTTTGGTAGATTGAGAACTATTCAAAATAATGCCTATTAAGCGTGAATTGTTACTTAGTATTTTTTGTTATATAGATTCTTCGTATGTAGGTAATAATGCTTTATTACTTTGAACATGGGTATGTCCTAAAACTGCATCCAGAACCAAACGAAGGACGGGCAGCAGCGTCCTCTCGGTTAACGGTGGTGAGCATTCTGCGATCCCCAAGCCGCCTGCCAAGTGTGAGAATTGTGGCACCCCCCCCCCCCCCCCTTTTATTAGTAAGGGGAGCTTTCGTTCAGCAGTAGATGTCTGCTGGCTGATGAAGATGTACGACTTATAACTAAATGAGTTGTGGTATAGGGCGATTGATCATGTAAATACTTAATAGTTGAAAATATAAAGCATGGTTTTTTTTACCTATACAGGATGTGGCATAATTCGTTAATAAGATAATCTTATACCTACAGTCAGAAGATCACACAGGTAACATCATACTGGTTCTGAAAAAATTAAAAATCTTTTAAAGTCAAATCATTTTCGAGTTGAAACGAGTTAAATATTTTCTTAAACAACAACAACAAAAACAGCGAGCTCGCGACACAAAAATTGCAGTTCTTATACATTATATAGCACATCTGACTAGAAAATTGCTTGATCTACATACAACCTTACACGAACAACAAGAAATGTCAAATAATTCGAAAACTATGCAACTTACCTATAATTAACACAATTTTTGATTTTCTTAACCACATTGATCTCTTGAAGGTTGTCTACTTTACGCATTACGCTCAACCTGCATATATTTACCTACTATGAATTTTAACAAAAAATAGTTCTATGATTTCAGAAAATATTGGTAATGAGCTACAGAATAGACGTTTGATTCTTAGAACTTTCACGGAGCTTATAAATAAATAGATACTCTTTCAGGTTTCAAGACGCTTTTAATCAGACCGCTACTGTTTAATTTTAATTAAAATAGTAATAATATACGGGTGATAGGGATATTTTCGGAATCATCTAGCACGAAATGTCAAGAATCGTGGCGACATTTCGGTACGTGATTGAATCCTCCACCATTAATTTCAGCGCAGATCAAACGGAGAGTGAGGGTGATATTTATCAAGGATATTGCGAATTATTTTAATCAAATCAAATTCCCTTCGTTGTAAACAAATGCTTTTGATTAATGAGACGCGCGACAGAGTCTCGCAGCTTGTGATAAAACACCCGAGGAAAACGCGAAATTAATGGTCATAAAATGAACTCTTGTATCCGAAAGATAAAGATACTGAACGCTTTGAATCTTAAGTGATTTTTCTTGTGCTGTTTTGAAAGATGATTCCGGCGGACGCATCTGGTGACTCTGTACATTTATATCGGGGGAATTAGCCGGGTGTAATTTTGAGCGATTAGTGAGAAAGTTTTCGGGAGATATTTAGATTGTCATCGCGCGGAATCATTAATAATAAAGACTTTTGATTTTCAGTGGGCTAATACGCAAAGGGTGCCTTGTCACTGTTCTCAGGCTTCAGTAGCGGCGAGGGCTCTGAGCGCAATCGTCAGCCCTTCGGCATACCTCCCGAGTTTGTCACCGATGCGGTCGCTCAGGAATTTTATCAAGCTCTTTGTACTTTGCCCTTTTATGCTGAAAACTATTCGGTTAGTTCTGTTGGTGAACCGAACTATTTGTTTTGCCAGCTTTGATGTCATATTTGTATAATTTTCCTGGGAAATTTATTTACACAGGCTCTTTGTAAAAAGATTTCGACAAAATATTATAGATATGTCACGTATCTACTTTGTCATGACAACACAAATATCAAAACTCTATGTACATATTGTACATTCTACATTTAAATTTAATAATTTTGTTGTTATATTTCTAAACCACAAAATTCAAAACGAAAGTAGCTATTTTAGAAGTAAATAAGTGTAGCGCCTAATTACTTTCAACAACTTAAAGTTTAAGGATCTTTAAATCAAATGCCTTAGAGGCGAATACGGCAGATCAGCCATTGTCATACTCCGCCAGGCCGCCAAGTTGCACCGTCAGCCTGTATTAATCTGGCTCGGCGCTTGACAGCACAAGTCAAATTTCTCATCAAAAATAAGAATTAATGACGAACAGCATTAATCATTTCCTTGCAAACGGCACGAGGTGTCCGTATCCCATTATTTTGCATTACTAATGATATGTACCGATAAGGGTACGCTTTTGAGCGAATATGGGTAATGTCACAGTGAGATTATACTTCGGTGAAGCTTTTTTGTCACGTGATTTGAGTAACTCGATGTAATGGGTGTCGCTGCTGCAAAACTTATTTAACTCAGTGTGTTTTCAATGTTGGTATGCAATATTTCAGTCAAGTTTGTAATTATATTATAATGACAGTTCTAAAATTACTTCAACTGCTTGTTGGACTTTGAACTCGCACAAAATTGTTTAGAGTAAGTGCTTGTAATCTAAGGTTCTTATGCATAAAACACTAAATCAATTAATAAACCTATTTTTGTAAAGTGTCTTCTTTTTTCAAACTCAATTCGCAATTCGAAAGAAATTGGCAAACACTCTATAGTTCAAATAGGTTTATTAATTGCTTTAGTGTTTTATGCTACCTATATAAATATAGATATCATAATTACACTAATTGTATGACAAAAATACTTAACGTAAAACTAATTGAAGGGTTTTGGAGGATTTCATATTTCTTGCTATTTAAACTTTGTGAAACCCTAAGAAGATGAACACGAACATAAAATCGTTGAACTCAACAAATTCCTAATAAAGGCATAAGCCTAATAGCAAATATCTAGGTCATTAGTCCTCTACGACATCTGGTTATGCTAATATCTTGTGTTAACGTTATGCGTAGACGCGTGGTAGGTGTGCCAGGCCAGGCAATAAGTACTCATAGTTTAATCATCCTTTATTAGGGGATAATCTGGGTCTTTTATCAACCGACTTCAAAAAAGGAGGTTCTTAAGTCAACTGTTTTTTTTTTGTATGTATGTTACGCGATTACTCCGCCAATTATGAACTGATTTTGATGATTCTATTTTCGTTTGGTAGGTAATACTTCTTAGGTGGTCGCATATAAATGTTATTCAAATCGGTTCGGTAGTTTGGTTTTTAAATCAAAATTACTATAAAATATGAAGATGTCATCCAGTTCGAAGTTGAAGTCGGTTGTATTTTTTATTTAAAAAGCGTATTATCTTTATCTCTCCACACCTTCGTCAAAATGTTTGGATCAGCTGACTTTGAAACCTATTTGAAAAACTATGTGTTTGGCTTAATTAAGCTTTGACATTTGGGAACGAATTGATTACTGTCTACTTTATAGAATTTCGCTCGTTTTAGACCTGTAGACGTCATACTCGAACTCAAGTTCTCGGGTTGCTTTGGTATGTAACCGGGTTGTGTACTCGTAAGGTCGTACTTTTCCTACTAAGCTCCCAGATGGATGGCTTCTTGCCAAAAACTTTCTTCTTTTACTTTAACAAATCGGACAGATCAGGTCAGGATGATTTGGTTAATCGTTTTAGTAGTCCTTCTCTAAAGTTATCTTTAGCAAAAAACCTTCGTTATGGATATAATTAACAGAGAGATGTGATTAAAAATATCCTTTCTATATGATCCTAAAATAGAAAACCCCACCACATAGTAAGTAAGTACCTAATCATTGAAGTTTGATACATACGACAGAACAGGCAATCAATTAGTTGCCTTCACTTAATAATTTTAATAAGTTCCTAGCTCTAATCACTTCCTCCCCAAAAGGCGTGACCGTTCTATTTCTGCTTGCAACTAGCAACACCGCTACTGACAGAAAATGTCACTTTTCTTTTAATTACACATTGGCCTCATTCCTTCGCGCCCTATTAGTACGCATCAATCAATGTTGCCAATACCTATTTTTTTACTCCTCTGTCTCTCCCGTGCCCCGTTTTTGTTTACGGAGATTTTTTAAGTGGGGAATAATTTGATGAGGTCCGCCACCCGACTGCGTTGGATGCGCGATGCTCATTTGTCATCGTCTTGTCATTTCTGCGTTTCTTTCGAACAGTTGAATATCTCTGCAGTAATTATACGACTTATTAGTTTAGCTTTTTAAAGAATTGCTTTCGTGCGTCTTGTATTGATTCTTAATTTGTCTGGCTTTTGTATTTTTAGAGAGTTTTTTTTTCTTAGTTATTGGCATCGCACGTTTTGCATTCTGCCAGTGTCAAGTTTATGAATTTTCAAGTATTTGTAATTAAAATAATGCAAATTTGTCATGAAATCACAGTCAGTCACACGAAATTTGTCATAGTCGAGTCCAAGTCATGCCCTAGTATAGTTGTGGCGAATTTACTATGAGCTTTTACGGAGTTAAACGAAAAGACATGTTTCACCACATAATATTATATCACTTGCCCACACTCGTGCAGTTATTCAACACTCAATGAATAAAACACCACAATTTTTTATCATTAATTCGCGAAAAAACACTAGTTTAAGAAAATAATAGAATGCAACGACATGCTTTATCCGTGTTCCCGCCAAAACTCCTTTTAGAGGGTTTCATTGCATTGGTTGCTTTTTGATTGGTTTGTTTATTCTTTTTCAAAACTCTAAAGAGGCTTTTAAACAACTTTAAAACAGAGACTGAATAAAGACTGACAAAATGTAGCTGAAAATAAAAACTTTTTTCACATTTACGTAACAACAAATAAAGATCGTTGAGCACGAAAACTATGAATACGAAATCAACGTGTCATGTTTAATAGCCACATCGATGGGGTAAATCAAATATCTGAATCCACAGATCAAAAGAATTCATTATGGTGTGTAAATCACAATTTGCATGTGGCGCGGAGCAACCATGAATATGCATCTCGAACGCCTGCGTTTGAACATTCGGTGCTGCGTTCAAATGACAACAGTTCTGTGAAAGGTTTTCGATTGTGCCGTCAAAAGTTCAAAAAAATAAATAATTGTAGCAAGCATTTGTGTTACACTGTAACTAGCAGGCAATTGGGTTACACTGTAACAGTGTCAAGCAAGCAGTAAGTAATCATATTGTCATTTAACAACAAAAGCAAAACATTGTTAAACTATTGAGGATGACGTCTAGCCGGCTTAGGAACTTTTTTTTATACGGTCAAGTGACGAGACGAGCAAGACTTTCACCTGGCGGTAAGCGTCACGCCTGCTACTAACAGTAGCAGTGCCAGAATTGTGAACATGCGAATACAATCCTGCGTCGCACTGCACTGCGCTCGTCACCCTGAGATATTAGATGTTAAATCTCTTCATACCCAGTAATTTCTCTGGTAACATTGCACTTCAAACCGGAACCCAGTAATCCTTGCACACTACTGCTTGGCGGTTAAATGACTGGCAAAGGTGTGGTACTTCCCCAGGCGGACTCTGCAGTAGAGTCCTACCACTACAAAAACTTTGCTTAGAAACTCCGATACTCAATTCTGCTACGAACTCAATAGTCACCTAATAAAATAATACTCTCATACAAATAAGTAATTAGGTATATGAGATACCATTAGCTAGGTACTACTTACATATTAACCGATGAAAAATCTGCTGTTTTTTTTTGTTGATTTGTATTTTCGACGTGAAACGTCGTATGCACTTGCTACTGATAGCCATTAATAGGTAAGTAATAAAAACATTCCTTGTAATCTCATCACTTCAAACAATCTAGATCACTCTTAAAATTGAATCAGGAATTTTGATCATAAGCCGTATTTAAAAACGCTGCTTAAATGATTTAAATATCATTTACCTTTTGCGCAATACAAAAATGAAGGATGCAATACTAACTAATACAATTAAAATTGAAGTGGTTTTTTAAAAAAGGTCCTTAATTGACATTTTGAGCTGCGTCAATAGTATGTTTCAAGTTTCCAGCAGTTGTCAAGTTCTAAACGAGCCTGCGCTCAGGCAATGCTGAGTGAGCATCAAACCGGACACTTGCCATTCCGTTCGCTTCCTGACCTTTCCCGTTCTGTTATGCAAATCCTTTGGGGGAATTGTAAAACGCGAATAAAAAGTGTTCTACAGTTAGCGAGTGTTTGCACGCTGACTTCGCGCCAGTTGTGAGTCGAGTGTGAGTCCGCATAAATCGGAAAAACACCGGATTGCCGTGCAAACACTGGCGAGGGAAATAAATCGCGTTTTTATTACTGTATGTGTAATTGTTTGTGTTATTGTACGTGTGATAAAACGTGAGGAAATACTGGATGGGCACTTTTCATGGTCGTAAAATGACGCAGATAAATATAGTTATTAAATGTTAGTACATACGTCCTCTATTGCTCTGTGCGCCAGTCAGCTGCGTTGCCGGCCGAGCAGATGTATGATGATAGTGTTTAGTGTCCTCCACCACGCAAAAAGTTGCGATTTGAACTCGGCAACTCATAAAGTAGACGTGTTACCACTGAGCTACAGAGTACACACATTGGCAGCTGTTGAAATTGACAACTATAAAATATCGCAGAATTGAAATTCAAATATCGAAATTATCGAACATTTGTCAGGAATAATAAACAGTAATTGGCGATGACAAGCGGGGGTCATCCAACGAAGTTAACCAGCATGGAGCGGCTAAATAACCGCGGCCCCACCAGCGGCCACAAATCAAATGTTTTGATAGCACCGTGGTATTAACGAGACAATTTGATTGCGGACATATCCCCGGCAAATTGCTTCTAAATTATATTTTCTGTTTACTTTCTGCCGAACTCCCCGTTTCAATACGTGACGTATGTACCTACTCGTACTCGATACGATTAAAGCGTGTTTGTATCTGTTGCGTTAATTATCTGTTTACTCATTTTTTGAAACGTTCGATTAACACGTTTCATCGAATTTGTTTTCGTCGATATTATTTTTAATGGCCATTTTAAACAGTCGTTCGCCGTACGTCAACTGTTTTACATGTCTGTTTTGTTTTATTACGTGGGTTGTCAAAAGAAGATCGAGCATCAACTCGTGTTTGTACTAAAACAATTGATATTATAAATATTACTCAGGTACTTAATTTAAATACTAGTTTATAATAAGTACCCAAATAACTATTAAAATACTATAAACATATCAAGGAATAGCTTGATTATAATAAGTTATTATAAAATAGAATTATAATAAGTAAATTAGTAAGAATTATTCATGCAATTAATATAGGATATTTACTAGTAGCTACTCCATGTAAAAAAGCTGTGGTAGCTTAATAGGAGACCGGTAAACTCTGAATCGTAAGCTCGTAGGTTCTATTCCCGGGCACGTACTAGTAAGTTTTTAATGAATTTTCATACCACGGGAATTACAGCGAAGGAAAACATCACAAGGAAACATGCATACGTCCGAAGAAGAAATTAAATGATGTTTTGTCCAGCCCGCCGCCACTGAGCCAGCTTGGTGGATATGCCTCATGCAATCGCCTGTCGGTGGTAGACCTTTGTCCAGCTGTGGAGTATTGAGAGGCTGATTAAACTACTAGCGCCTACTCATAGTTAATTAATAAGCGATATGTAAAATTTTGGACATGTTTGTGTAGGTAGCTAATCTTTTAAATCAGTCTGTTCGCTGATTAAGGTTAATTTCGCTTGTTAGCCTAATTATAAAAATAATATTTGATACAATTTCTCTAATAATTATAAAATCTTGTAGTTGCCTAACCACTCGTTTAATAACTCATGGTAAATATATTGCCTTGTAGGAAACCTTCGGTTTCAATAAACGAAAGTAGATTGTATCTAAATCTGTGCTTACATATAAGTGCCTACTTAGATGTTAATCTAAACTAGTGGATACTGGAGTTTCCGTAATTCCGTGAGAGTTAATTAGAGCTCTCTCGTGTACCTAGCTTATATAGGATAACGCGTAACGGTATTACTAAGCCGACGGGAGGTACGTAACGTACTCATTAATATGAACAAGAAAAATGCCAATGACCCTCACCGGTGCCGGCGATAAGGCCGCCAATTGTGGCACTAGTTTATAAGGTTCTTGTTTCTATTGTTTTTATATTTGGTGTTCACTATAAAGTGTTTCTATCTATCTATCTATCTATCGGTTCCGCCATTTCCTGCGTGAAAGAGGTACAACCAAACCAACAAACGCATAATCTCGCGTTACATTTACATTGTATTACATTTAGTAGGATTCTAAAATTAAAACTACGTCATCATAGTCATGATAAGTATTTCGAAAGAGCGCTGCTGTACTAATTATGTTTTATTAAAGGCTCTCCTCTCAGCCTGATCTGCGTAATACAAACAAAATTATTATCTCACAAGAAAGAATTAAATATTACCATCCCATTGCGTTTGATTCATTAGTGACCAGACTCTCACTCAAAACTTTATCTCTCCAATGAGAGTTGTTACCATTATCAATGAAGTGAACAAAACTATGATCGATGTGGCACATTGTCCAACTCAGGTTGGAGATAAATCGCTACAGATACTGCGTTTGTATGTCAGATAATATCGGTAAAGAGACAGGAGTTTAAATCTTTAGATATTCTTTATCTTTCCCGACATGATCACAGTTTTAATTAAATACTTCCTGTTGGACACTTCATCACTGAGTGTCTTCGTTTTTTGCAGTTGCTGAACAAATATACTGGCTT
Source organism: Erannis defoliaria (assembly GCA_905404285.2). NCBI lineage: Eukaryota > Metazoa > Arthropoda > Insecta > Lepidoptera > Geometridae > Erannis > Erannis defoliaria. The sequence goes on along the minus strand of FR990073.1, from coordinate 8,355,127 downwards.
ATGTAACCGCGAGTTAGGTATTATACTAGTACAGTTTAGTAATATTGTCACCGCAGAAAATAAAAGATTTGCGTCGTTCAAAACGTCTGTCATTATCATCTCGTTCGAAACATGTTGTGGTCGAGGCGAGCGATCATTTCCATCTGGATCATTACCAGCTATATGTTCAATGATTCGATCCCGGCCGGAGCAGCTTTATCGATGATTAATTCCACTTGTCTGTAAAAAAAAAAACACTACGACTAGTGTTATAAGCCTAGTGAGGTAAGAATCGAGGGATCGCATTGGAAGTTAACCGATAATTGTGAATTCTGCGGTCACACCATGTGTACCGAGCGAAGCCTTATTTATGCAATCGACGGTCACTGAATTGCCCGTGTTGGATTACAACACATTCTTTAAACGATGCACTTAAAAAGTGACATCAATTTATACCTGAGACAGAAAAACGATGTAACAAATTTACCTTAATAGAATGTAAATTGACAAAAAACATTGTAATATAATGGTCCAATAAACAAGTCGCGTTTCTAATCTCGCAATGAAATTCAACATTATCAAAACGCATCCCCATTACGCATAATGGTAATGCCCCTAAAAAGACGGGGTCTCCGAATCGTAGAAGCAATTTTGCATAATTATCCAACATCGGCAAGACGCGACGTGCTGGCGCTTAAATCCTAATAACCTCGGAACCGATCGCTCGTTCCGCCTCGGCGGGCAGCCCACTGCGAACAAATGCTACGTTATTTCTTTATATCCGGCCTGTTTTACATAAACTCGTGCGTCTTCCGTGCTTGTTGTCTCTCCGTTCAATTAACTTGTACAACGATTGCGTGTCTGTGCTTTAATTAATTTAATAATTACAAATGAGCTGTTTTTAACTTTTCTATGTTTAATGTTTTTATCAAATAAATTTCACCGTCTCACGTAAGTAAGCTCTGTCTTAAAACGTCGTCTATCTTTGCAGCTTTTCCAGCGACAACTTAAATCTTCTCACGTATTCGTAATATCGTAATGAGCTCTGAAGCTCCCGGAGACATATTTTATTTTGTTCCAAACACATTTTATATTTTCATTTCACGTCCCTTGCAGATTTGCGTGTCCCTCTTTGCATTTGGCAAGCGTAATGCTCCGGTCGCTTAGTGCACTTTTATTACGGTATTAAGTGATGTAATTTTTTTCATGTTATATTATTCAAATTTAAATAACTGTCTCCGGTTTCCCCCGCGGTGGTCCCACTGTTCTCTGCCATTTCTTTTCATCGCCCCCGAATTTGCTTATTTTGGTAAGACATTTCCGCTTTAGGTTAATAAAACTGTAGAGCTGTCAATTTTTTTTTTAATTTAATATCTTTTCAATTTCTAGTTTTTCAATTTATTATTTTTAGCCCGAATGGGCGTTGGGTGATTTTTAATGTCGTGGTTATCGTATACCATCAGTTTATTTATCACTCATATTATTTCGAGAATGAAGATAATTATTAGTTTTTTTTTCGCCTTAGCAATAAATAAGATTGCCATGAAAAAAATATATATATATCATATTTGGAAGAGATCGCTTTTAGCGATAAGGCCGCCAATTGTGGCACTAGCTCATAAGGTTCTTGTATCTTTTTATATTATCTTTTTTGGAGTGCTCAATAAAGAGTTTCTATCTATCTATCTATATATATATGTCATGTTTGTTATCATACATATTTATTTTTGAATTTTAAGTATTTTGAACAAACAAATAAATCAACCAAAACTCAACATCATATTCCATTTAAATACCTTCTTTGATTTACATCTCTTGCCAAAGTTTTCGTAAAGTTTCATCATACTTAAAAATATAGTCATTAGAAGTCAAACATTCAAATTCTGAGCATCTCCTTAGAGTTTCTGTTCCAAAATTGGAGAAGTTCGGAAGGCCGCAATTTTTACAAATGACATCGTGACGTTTATGCGGAGGGTGCGGCCACGACAAGTCATCATGTTACTTCTTTCCTATTATTCTGGCATTTCGCTGTCCCCGCCCTAAATGCCTGTGTTTTAAGCATTGATTGGGTTATTACAAGCTTTGTTTTTTTTTGTTGTGTACAAGTGATTTGCTTCTTGTTATTTTTTACGAATGTCATTAATTCCTGCAGAGACTATTAATAAGAATAGATAAAAAATAGAGATAGAGAGAGAGAGAAAAGAGAGATAGAGTTAATGTGCCGCCCGAAGGCCTCTGACATGTTATAGATAATTAACTAAGAACTAGTTTATCAATTTTAATAGGTACCACATGTAGCCTTAATAGATTAGAGTATATAACTCTAAAAATATCTGCATACATTATAATCCACTGAAGATGATCATCATATTTGATAAACCTTTTATATGTAAAAAAACACATGAGAATTATGTTACTATAATTTGGTTTTAGAAAATTTTATGTGAGTTCCTATAGGTTATTTATTTTTCTATTCCTCACCACACACTATACTTCATTTTAAAATATAAGTTAAATCCCTACTTTGAATACGTATCTTCTCATATCTTTCTTTTCTCTCTGCTTGATGAGTTCCGTAATCTCGCCATACGGTGCAGTTATTGCCACAACATTCCAACAAAACATCATGGAATCTGCATACCTTCTCCTCAAACTCTAACTATTTGCTCATAACATCAGCCCCTTTACTTGTATTTTCTTTATAATTTATTCCAATTCTCCCCCATACATTGCCATCGGTCGCTGATATTTTTTATTCGATTAGTAAACCCCTAAGGTGTTTTTAGCCTTTTTTCGCTCGATTTTCTTCGAAGCTTTGTTGACTGTTTGGGGGGTTACAATGCTCATTTCTTCTGGATGAACAAGCTTATTTACTCTCTCAAGATTGTACGCCTCTCGCTCTTTGTTCGGTGTTTGTTATTTAATCTAAATATCGGAGTTTTCCTCCATTTCATTTTCTTGACGAAGTTATGAATCTGCAAAATTTTACGCATATTTTCGAGTTTTTCATCAGAATGAGAATAGCCACAAAGCATAGCTTTCAATATAAAGTAGACTCTTACGCAATAATGCATTTGGCAAAACGTCTCGGCATTCATTCAGTAAATCACAGAGCATCAAATGGCTGGATAACCGCAAACGCTCAGCCGTTTCCTCAGACCACGATACTTACACACTCGATTTGTGTTACTACTCGTCTAGGGTGAGAGGAAACTTTGTGATGGATCGGACCGAGTTTGTTTTGCATGTGAGTGATATGTCTGAAATAATAAATGTTGAGGCGTCGACGCTTCCCGACCTCCCTTGCGAGGGTGCGCTAAAACGATTTTTGATTTGGGTGTCAAGCAAATGTTTTACGGAGTGACGCTCCGGAGGGATTCGATTTTCTTAATCGATTCCATACAATGCAAATCCGAAACGTTTTGAAACGTTTACTTTAACTTAATTAGAGATTTCGTTAACCGGATTGTGCATTTCGTCGGCTTCAATCAACATTGCAGTTTCGGAGAGGTTATGTAAATTGACAACAGTGTTACCAAAAGCTTTGTTTAGTACTTAGGCTAATCAGATTATGCATACAAGAACGGTTCGGAACGGTGGGCACAGGCCGGCGCGGCTCTGCCGGGCATTAGGTTATGTGAACGGTTCAGTATTAACTAATCAACGTTGGCTTCGGTGGTAGATTGCGACGCATTGTCCGCGCTCGTAGCCCCGGAATATCTGTTTAGGCCACCACCCATTCTGTAATGGCAATGGTTAACGTTAACTACGTTAACCTTCATGTGAGTTCGTTACCTCGCTGTCGTGTCCGGTGCAACATAATGACTGTTGTATTATCATCTGAGTATCATCCAATCATTCTCGGGGTCGGTTTAAGCGGCCATTTTGTGTAGAACACTACAAGTCTTTTGGCTAGTTGGTGTTATCAGCAGATAATGCTAATAATGTTATCTAAATTATATAATTCAACAACTTTTTACTCTTATAAATACTACCTAATTGGATAAACGCCTACCTACAACAATTTATTGGTACATGGGGTATATTTTTTTTTTTTTTCTATTGGTATGTAAGTACGAGTACCAACTTATGTAATATAATAAAGCTAAAGCTAAAACTTAGCTAAGCTTGGTAGCTAAACCTACCAAAAAACGGCTATAGGAAAAAGGTGCTATAAATTTAAAGCTTATTAGAATGCTTAAATTTAAATCATCAATCAAACTAACACATTTATAAAAAGAAAGTAAAGGATGTGGAAATAATTTATTATTTTATTGATTTGAACGCTATCTTTTGTCCGATCTTGTGTTGATGATGCGACGTTTTATCTTTTGTTAGTTTCCGATACAAGGACCTTGTTAGAATTTTTTAATTGACAATAAAGAGATATGATTAGTTTGTTTTTTATTTTAGTTTGAGTGTTAAGTAAGTAACAAGTACTTGTCTTTATTAAACTCGTATGAAACGGTTTGATTACACTTTCTTTAATCGAACTGCTAAACAGTGGAATGCGCTGCCCGAGTGGGTGTTTCCCGATAATTATAATCTGGGTGTCTTCAAGTCGCGAGTGAATCGGTTTCTTCTAGGCAAGCGTGCTCCTTCGAAGGCTGCATTTTCGTTTATCATCAGACGAGATGGCAGTCAAGATAATTAAAAAAAAAAAACTGGGAATGTTGTAATATTGTAGTCCAAATTAATGTCCAATCAAAACTGGTTTTGACGGCGAGGTTTAATCAGAACTAGTTCAAACTAAGGACCTCGTAGGTCAAAACTAGATTTTACTGATGCATAGTGATTTTGACTATGATTTTTGTATCAGTTAAAAGTGATTTTAATCCTAAGTCACAAAATACTCCTTTAGAATTACTTTGATTTTTCCTAGTCAATACTCTCATATTTAGTAAAAAGTCTCAGATAAGTGTTTTCAGAATCGTTCCATGTTAAACATTATATATTATCAGTGTGTTTGAATCTTGTTAAATTAGATAATGATTCGTATTGGCAGTATTCGTATGTCATGATAAAATTTACCAAACTGGTTTTGCGGTAGAATCTAGTATTTTTTCTTCAAAGTACATTAGAGAAATATTAACATATTAATGGCGTTGGAAATGAAAAATATATTAAATTCAAACGTAGCTCCGTGACTCGTCAGTAAAGTACCAAACGACTCCATTTCGAGGGTTGAGTCGTAGAGCTACGAAACTCGTAGAGGCGCTACAAAATGAGTCTAACCGTGCTGAATGGCGTTTTTTGGAAGCAAATTAAACAAAAAAAAAATATTTATATTGAGATAATAAAACAATCGCAGAGGTCATGATTTTTCTTACTGTCTATGCAATAAAAAAAACATAGAAATATCCTAAGTGTGGAAACACATGAAGTGTTTAAAGTATAAAGTATTCAATAACAAAACAATTCTACAGTTAAATGTAGATCGCTTTCTTTTAAAATATAACCCCACAAAAAGCCAAAAAAACGCTACGTTGTTGATACATTTCTACGACTGATTATTATTTAATTATGCTCAAACGAGTTCTCCTATAAATGTTCTTGTAAAATAGCTGTTATTCCTTGAAAATAGTTGCTATTTCGTCAAAATAGTAAGTTTTTTTCAGAATAGCGAAAATAATTATGCAATGATACTGCTAAAATAGTAGGGTAAGTTTGAATCTGGGCACTATTAACGTTCGACTAAGACGAAAGGAAGCGCTGAAATATTCCAAACTCACCATCGAGTTTGGCATCATTTTATTTGGTTATCATAAGCACTTTCAATAAATATTGCTTTCTGATGACTTGCATTTTTTAAGTAGTGAAAATTGCAAACATCTTTACAGCTCTACATTTTCCCAGCTCTATAATCCACAAAAGGGTTCCGCGAAGGCTTAAAACAGCCACTTATTATGTATGTTACATTTCACTTTCAGACGTCATTTATATTCAAATGTTCAGAAGGCATTACTGGGCAAAAATTGTAGCATTAGCCCCTTTGAAATGAGCGAAAATTGGTTCCGACAACGAATTCATATTTCAACGTCCTGCAATATCTGTGGTCTTTTGAAAAGAGCTTTTTCTTTTTATATTTTAGGTAGTTGCTGTTTTTAAAATAATGAATAAATTTAGATGTATCACTATTAAAATTGTGTAGTTATGTTTGCATGTACACGTCACAGGAAATCACACAAAATTAAACCGCAATCTAAATTCAACAAAAAGTTTGATGGAACAAAAAGTAAATATTAATAAAAATTGTATCGAAACGGAAGCATCAGAAGCTTAATAATTCACAATCAAAAAGCAGCCGCGGAATTAGGGTAGCAGTATGAGATATCGGCATACAAAATGATTACATACGCCGTCTTCATCCGCTCACAAAGAAACCCAGCGGGGTTCTATAATATTATACTTTTGCCTTTGTAGTAGCTCCACGGCACAGTGGGAAGCATACTTTATGGTTTCAAATGATAAAACTGTTTGTCAGTAGCTTTGTCCGCATTCATTTTGTGAGGTAGCGTGTCCGATTGCAGACAGTTCGACTTTAAATCATAACAAGATCTGCTCATCATTTGATATCCGCTACTTGAGTTCGTTTTAATTGTACGATATATCATTGTTGCAGATTGCGTGACGAACGAGGCGATATGGATCGAGTTATGGCGATGGATAAAGCCCGCGATGGTTCACATAATGGTGAGTTTAATTAAAGTTATGTTGGCATATTGTGCAGGTCAGTTTGCAAAGCTCGGGTAGCAAAATACTGATTGTATAACCTGTTAAATCAACAGAGATGGTTTGTAGGTTTTTTATTTGGGGCGGGCGTTCTTCTTAATTAGGCTTTGGATGTATCTATCATTTTCTTTCTATGTTATTCGAATTAACGAATAGGTTTACCTAATACAGACATTATAAGTATTTCACTGAATCTAAGCCTATCGATTCACACAGTACAATCCGTCATAGACGGCGTAGATTCTATAATATTTCATGCTAAGATGCTATAATATTTCATGTTATCGTTCGCCATACAATTTTGAAATATATTATATTATCTTTGTCACTTGATCGTCATTTGTTTCGTATGAGTAGCGATATTGAAATATGTTCTAAGATAACATGACATATTCTAGCATATTCACCGTGTATGTCGGCTTTAATGTGTCATTGAACCAGCAATAGTGGCAAAGTAAGTGCTAAACAATGTATGTTTATAGTAACTTGGTTAGATTTGAAATAAATGATTTCACAAAGATTTGATTTCTCGCCCTTGAAACTTTTAACCTTCTTTTTCCACAGCTTTCGCATCTTCTTCCACAGGGTCATCCCCCGGGCACAGTCCTGTGCTAAACCTGTCAAAGTCCGGGTCGGGCGAGCGCGAGCGGCCAGAGAGGGGAGACCGCGGTGATAGAGGCGACAGGGGCGAAGGCTCCGCGAGTGGTCGGAGTTCGGCAGCCTCACGCCGAACGCCGCAGCCTCCACGGATGCCCTCTACTGCCACGGCTGCCGCGTCGCCGAGGTCGCACTCCGATGAGAGCGATGCGGCAATGTCTGATCAGGAGGACCACAATGTTAAGGATGAGGACGAAGGTATATACTCTATTTTGACGAAAAAACTATTATCATCAGGTTTTAATGTTCTCTGCTGTAAGTAAGCTTATTCTAATGTACGAACTCGAGCGGCAGCACTAGCTCTCTGCATCGATCTTTTCGCATCGCATTATGGAGGTCGTCAGTCCACGTGGCTGCAGATATAAAAGTTGCTATAAGTAGCCGAGTAAATTAGTAGTGTGTTTAGTCGAGTTAAATAATTGTATGTTATGGTGGTTTTAGTTGCTAAATAAACACGATAAATACAATACCCTCTAGCTCTACCGGTTTATTCCACTTTGTTCACCTAGGTGAATTCACCCAAGTGAAAAAGGTTATATCTCTTTATTTCACCTTGGACTTATTGCACCTAGGTGATATCACCTGGGTGATATGTTTCGACATTATTGGTGTCATTTGTTCACCTTGGAACTAAAGCACCCAGGTGAACAGGGGCGACTTTTTCTATTAATCTTGTGGAATTTAATCACCCACATACAACATGTATTAAAACTTTCAAATCAAAGCAAACTCAAAAATCTTAGTTAACCGCTCTACCGTCGTCGTCGGGTAAAAATCTGCATTTGGAAAAAACATCTGAATAAAGATAAACACCATTTTACAAATAAAACGTAAACTATTTATCTAGTACTTTACTTGTTACTCAGAGATTAATCTTAGTGTGTTAAGTGTATATATTTAATCATCTTAAATTCAAATCAATTTAAACTAATAATTACTGATAAAATTCCGTTTCATTATAAAAGAGCTGTGTCGATAACGGAGTAAAGGGTTGGTGTTCGATATAATCACGGAGGCGCATGACAAGAAAGTGTCCGTGTTGCATTAACGCAAGCCCAGTATCAACTCGATATTCTCAATATACTCGGCATGTAATGCACGATGAAATTACCCAGTAATGACCCTGGAACACTCCGCATTCGTAGTTCGGAAATTATCAGCCATAAACCGGGTAACTTTTATTCTAGACCTCTAACTTATTAAGGCGCAAAATCGATTCCATGTTTCTGTCTGTGTTAGTTATCTTATAATCAGAATAATACAAGTCATAGGCATGAACGGTAATTTCCTGATAACTCTTAGAGCATAACATTGCATCAGTGCCTCTGCATCCTCGACGGACGATTATCGAATGATCATGTACAGCTTTCCCATACGTTTACCAGTGATCCCTAGACACCACACGTACGCTTTACTTAATGGTTCTATACGTTTAATAAAATCTTATTACATGTATCGGCCACAATCGCCCCCAATGATGTATGAATATCATCACGTTGGACCTGTTTCAATTTTGCACGTGAGTCGACGAGATGTGTGTGAATAAAAGTATGTAGGTATTACTCACATTTATAAATGGTTCCATCTTGCATCTATAGAGGTACCTCTAGAATGTTTTTGAGTCAAAATGTATTAATAAAAAACATGAATTAGTTAAACTGTATTTCATTAGGGTCATTACATAAGAGTTTATGTGAACATCGACGGCTATGTACATGATGTTATTACTAAAGATCATAAACTATTAACTCTATTAACGCCCAGTGATGGATGGCATGACAATTTCTCCTACGACACAGCGAGATTCGTTTTATCTTCAGCTTTTTGTCGATGAGTTGATTGCCGTATTTAATATTTTAATCAATTTGGTAATATGTATGAATTCGTCCGCATCATCAATCAACATTCAAACTAGTTATTAGATTGACTTGTTTAGCTATAGACTATTGGAACATGATTGAGAAAATTATCAAATCATTGATGAACTACGAATAGAATATTTTATCGCTGACATGACATTCTAAGTGTTCGCAAAAAATCTAGGTAATTTTTTTTCGTGAGAATTGACATCATGCTATCTGTTTTTTGTTTGAACAGTATCAATGAACCATTATTTGTTTCAAAATGTGGCACTGACGCAGAAGTTTGAAATCAAAACATTTATACATAGATGTAAATACACGAAGCGTACAATAGCAAAATTATGTGAAACAATGAGGATTGTGTATTGTAGATAGTTATTGAAAGCTACACACAAAATACTCACAGAGCGTGGGAACGGGTAAGTCGCTACGATTTATAGGAAACACTTGGCTACGGCTCCGGGATGAGCCCCAGGAAATAGTGCAAACAATAGACCGACGAGGAACTGGTCGAATAACTTAAATAACATTTTAAATCCAACCTTGAAAGCTCGCATCCACTTTTGTTTCGTGATCAGTCGTAATAATTATATATTAATTCTGTCGATACGTAATTCACGCTCATCACGATTGGCCCCGTCTTATTATGAAGTACTAACATTTTAAATGCTTATGTCACTCAACTTTGATCTTTGTCCATTCGAAATTAACTCTTTATTTCGATCAGTCAAATTTTGTGCATTTGAGAAACGATCGTTCGTAGCAGTCAAGTGATTGTACATCCTTGGCATTAGATTTAGAGCTGATATTCGTGTGTTGTAGTTTTGTAGGGTCCTGTTAATTGGCCTTATTAGGGAGATGGTGTTGTGACAACGCGAGAGTGCTATCGTGCGCATCGACAATGACGAAACGATGTTGTCTTCATTATTTGATGAGCGGTCACTATCTTGTCAGTTAAATTAAATGTATCGATAGATTATTCTGGGCCGTGAGAGACGCCAATCGAAACACTTTCTTTTTTGTGTGTGAGGTCCGTTATTGACACAAGACGTACATTATTGTAAAAATGCTTTCAATTCTCAAAATAAAACAATGTTAATTTAAATGTTGGATCACGTTTACCATCGACGAACTGTTAACTATTTTTATTAGCATATAAATTTTAATGATAATTGTTATGGGATCCAATGAGAAGAGATTTTCCGATGCAACGACTTTATATGAAATGCCAAGAAGGTAATTATAAAATAATCGATACAAAATATATTCGAGTACAAGATCTGGCGTTGCGAAAGGAATAACTGAGACATAGTGCAATGCGGTTTATAAATCGGTTAGAGTCAGCCCATTCGGTGTCGAATGGCATCTCCGTGTCCTTATTCTGAATATCATCAACAACTTTGTACTAACTATAATTGCTATCACGATGAAATAACTACATTTATCACAGAAGCAGGAATACCTCATTTATTGTAATATTAGTTATGTTATTGGCATAACCAAACCAAACCCAACCAAACCAAACCAAAACCAAACCAAATGCATCATAATTCCTCAAAAGAAACTAGTCCTAAGCAACAGTTACGCGATCATAAGGAATACTTGCAACTAATAACCTAGTTAGTGGCAAATAATTACGTTAAAAACCGTTTTAGGATATTTGTCAACGTATCAATTAGATTTTAAAACTTAGTAAGTATCTTAGTATTAATGGTATAGCTTTTTTATTTTTGAACTCGGAATAGTTCTTTAAAGCTTAACATCGCAGATCACCACGCGATATCGATGTTAAACTCGCAATAATTGCAATTCGAATGATAAACACACGCGAACTCGAATATCGCCGTTTGTCGGTATCGCATGCTGTTTATAGCCTTTTGCTCGTATACCATTGCCTTTTAAGGCCTCTCATCGAGTTGATATTGAAATTATTCGCTAATAATTCATAGCGAAACACTTATAAACGATCATTATAGGCTCGTGTATGTTTGGATTCATTTTAATTGCTTTGTTATTGATATAACATAAATTATGTATGTAATTTAGGATGCATCTGCGTTATGACTCTACTGAAAATAACCTAATTTGGTAGTTACGTTATTTTCAGTAAGTACTGCGCAAAAGGAATAATGAATGACGTAAGTAATTTTCACTTATCAGGGACAGTAATCAACAATCGAGTGCAGTGTAATGCGGCGCAGTATTGTGTTCGCAAGTCACAATTCTGGCACTGCTACTGTTAGTGGCAGGCGTGACGCTTAAGTACCACCAGGCGAACGTCTTGCTTGTCTCGTTGACTGTATAAAAAACATCTTTTTAAATGCAATGATGAGTATAAGTATGGAAGAAAATGCTTTTTAAGTATGTACCTAAGCAATAAATAAATAATTAATAAATAAATAGTCACAGTATTTATAAAATGATGTTTTGACTCCGTCACCAATTACGCTTTTGGCTTTATAATTTGTCACGTTTTGTATGTTAGTGAAAATTATACTTATCATGAAAAAACTGTTTGAATTTTGAATTTGAATAACTTAACAAATTTTTTTAAATTATAATTGAAATCACGATTGCACTTCGAAGGATTCTACTTGTACCTACAGTTCTACACTTTTTCAGTTTTTATAATTTTTTTACAGATATTTTATTTATACGGGAATACTCACGTTTAATTAAACCGGATACAGGTTATACCGTCCGGTATACCGTCAGGCTCTGTTTTTACTCTTTGAAAAAGATCACCGGATCTGATCGAAACTATAGTCAGAGTATCCGATTTATTTAAACGTGAGTCATCATCGGCTAGAAGACGTCCACTGCTGGACAAAGACCTCCCCCTTAGTAGGGAGGGGTGAAACGTTTTGTGAACCGTATTCCCGTATAGTAACACAAAAACCACGTCAGTTTTCATAATAAAATTTCAGGTACTTAGCTTTATTTTGTTAATACGTAGGTACATTTTAATTACAAAAAAAAGTTTAAAGTAAAATTAAATATGAGTATACCGATTCAATTTAAAATAGGCAACACGTCTGCATCAGTCGCGGCAAACTCTCGACACACTCACCTTTATTTTTATTAATTAGAAAAGTTTCAGAGCTAGTTGGTTTGCCGCATATTCTATTAAGCTTGTGACGATGCTTGGTACATTTCATATGCTTTGGATTTATTTTTCGTTAGATCGTATGAAATAAACGTACATTAAGTAGTTACCTAGGGACCTGGGTATGTCCTTAAACTGCAACCAGACCCACCGGAGGACGGGCACCAGCGTCCTCTTGGTTAACGGTGGTGACCATTCTGCGATCCCCAAGCCGCCTGCCAAGCGTGGGGATTATGGCAACACCCTTCTATAAAGGGTCTATATCGTCCAGCAGTGGACGTTTTATGGCTGACGACGAAGTAGTTACTGTTTGAATTTATTGTAAGTGTTTTAATAATGATGGATAAAGTCTGTAATGATAATAATCTGGTCATCACTGTGTAACTGAAATAGTATGCGAATCATTTTTGGGATGTTCTATTTCATCCAGTAACCTACGCCTACGGCAAACGTTTTTTTTGTTGCATTAAACAGCAATACACTCGGCTTTGTTGAGCCATTGCGTCGTGAAAAAGTAACAAACAGCTAACATTATAACACTAACATTATAAATGCGAAAATTTGTCAGTATGTGTGCGTCTGTGTGTGTGGGTGTATATTTATTACCGCTTTATGCCAAAAAGGGTGGTGAAACGCGGGGCGCAACTAGTTGACGACAAAAATTAACTGCACGTATTAGTATTTAATGAGAGACTCGACCGGGTTTCCTGCCGTCTCTAAACTTACCAACCTACATCCTACTACTAACATTTTATCCTTTATTATATACATCTATTCAACTTTCAACCCATTTCACATCATTACATCATCGGTCAGAAGACGTCCACGAAGGCATACCTCTTAATAGTGAGGGGTTGTCATATTCCCCACGTTTAGCAGGTGGCTTGAGGATCGCAGAGTGCTCACCACCGTTAACAGAGAGGACGCTGATGCCGATCCTCCGGTAGTTCTGGATGCTGTTTTAAGACATACCCAGGTTCAACCTATTTAATTATAATATCTTATTTGCCAACAGGTGGCGACCTCAGTGACGGTGAGCGCGAGCTGCCAGCGTCTTCTTCACCAGCCCCCGTAAGCTACGCGGCGCCCACCGGCACTCCGCCGTCTGTCCCCGTGGACCCCACTGCAGACACCCTGGTTTCCTCCACCGAAACGCTGCTCAGGAACATCCAGGGCTTGCTGAAAGTAGCTGCAGACAACGCCAGGCAGCAAGAAAGGCAGATCAGTTATGAAAAAGGTACTCATTTTAGAACTAGTAGTGTAATTTTACGAGCAGGTGATGATGGTATGTGGACCTGAGTATGTCCTTAAACTGTAACCAGTTCCACCGGAGGACAGGCAGCAGCGCCCTCTTTGTTAACGGTAGTGAACATTCTGCGATCCCCAAGCCGCCTGCCAAGCGTGGGGATTATGGCAACACCGTCTATTACGCTTTCGTCCAGCAGTGGACGTTTTATGGCTGACGACGACGATGATGGTATACGATTATTAAAAAAAATATAGACAATGTTCGGGATGAGTGGCGTGCCTTATAAAGAGACCTATATCTAACAGTGGACTATGGATAGGCTTTTGATGACGATGATAGATAATTGCAACTATAACGATGAGATACTATAATATGCTCACACGACATCATACAATATCACATAAAATTAAAGATGAATCATGTCTGTCTCTAGTGATGTCATATAAACTGTAAGACATCGATGACAGAAAGCAGTATTGGTAATTATTCGGTTTTCAAATTGACACTAATTTTCTATAATGAAAACCAAACGAGGCTGAGACAAGACTCCCAATGATATGGAAAAAAGGCTTATTTATACATAGTTGCATGATAAATTATGTTTTTTTTGCTGAAGATTACTATGAAGAATCCATTTAACTATATTATCCATTTAAATATTTAATTAACGTTATAAGTGCTTAATTTTAAAAGTGTACGAAATTCTAAGAATCGTACACTAACCGTTTTAGAATTTCCATACGAAATTGTCAATGATTATTATTACATGAAGTGAGTGTCCGATGCAGGAAGCTTTATCGATGTAAATGCTATAATCGATATTAGTCAACGTCTCGCGCGACTCGATTCCGCGTAATCGGACGTATAAGCAACATTGATTAGGTGCACTTAGGTTCTTATATCGTGTGTTTTAGCTACAAGTTCTAAGTTCCCATATCTAGTGCGTATATTAACGACACACGTTTCATTAGCATCGGATTATTATGTTGCACATTTATTGCGTTATTACGTAAAATTATTAAAATTAGAAATAGTCTGTAATCAGCAGTTTTGTTAGGTATATTTTATGTGTAGGTACTTTTGAGATACTGGAGGGTCTTAGTATCTAGGTACGTGTTTCGAGCACGTATGGCAACGCTCCAGGCGTTGTCGTTTCATTTTATGCTTTAATGATAGACATATTTTATGATTTTCCAATACTTCATTATGCCTGAACACACGATCGAGCATGGAAGTATATAAATAAACTTGCCTTCATTAAACGATTTTTCTCCAGGTTCTTATCAGTGCCAAGGTGTTTTTCGTTGATACATTACCTAAGTATTTATTATCATCGTAATAGATTTTCTGTCGTTATTAATCCATTATACTAGGCAGCCTTGGTTCTTATAGACAACATATTATTGAATTTGCATGTCAAAGTTTAATAGCATAATTATCATTTACTGGATTCTGTTAATCGCTGTAATTGCAGATATTATTTGGTTTCTAATATTCCTGAAGAGTGGCACTTGAATCCTTTAGTATTAACAGTTTTTAGTAATTGTGACATGTCAGTTTCTGAAATACATCTCATTATTTGAGTTAAAAATATGGCTACATTTAGCGTGAACGAATAAAATTATGGTATCAATCCTGTACTATTTCCCTAGTAATTCCTGGAGACAGGTCTGCGCCACGCGAGGTTCAGTCGCTGCGCGGGCGCATGTCGTGCCTCCGCAAACAGCCGTAGAACAGATGCGCCTGAGTTATTGCCAAGACCACTATCATTACACAAGATTCCATTCGGACAGCATAATTGTTTAATTGATAATTTCTCCCAGTTATTTATTCACGTCATTTTGTTCAACTCTCCATGAGAAACAAATGGTTTAAACCATTCGTGCTCTATGGTCGTGAATATGAAATTGCATGGAAATATAGATTTAGAAATAATTTTACTAAACTCTGCTGCAGGTAGGTACAATATGTTGTTTAGTATTGATAGCATATTGCCTTTTGAACTAACGCTAAAATGTATTAAAATAAATTGGTACATTATAAATTTAATTTATGGCTTTTAAAAGAACGTAACGCAATTGTTATAAAACCCATAAAAACACAGCACAGATCGGGGAGAAAACTCGTGGCCCGAGTCATCATCAAACTTGAATATCAATATTGCGCCTCCAGCCAATTGTATTAATAAACAAAACAAAATGAGAAATAATAATGCTATAGGCTAACAAAAGGTTCCATTTCTCCCCTCGATATATAAGTAAACGTCGAGGGAATAATTCTCTAAGCCGATGACGCTAAGAGCTAAAATCGCCTATGGACGCAACCCGTAATTTTGTTATTACGATAATAAAATTATTGTTGATGAAACATTTTTTCGAATCGATGTGTCTGGCGAACTTTACTGTTCAATTTTTTATAGAAATTACTGCAATCGCTTGCTTGGTTCGCCTCAGCTCAATTGATAGGTGTTACTGCCAATGCGATATTCCGTGGGTTTCATATCATTATTTACTGCATTCTGAGTAGAGGCCTGATGAAAATGACCAACAAGCCATTCTTCAAAGAAATGATATAAGATTTTTTACTGTTTAAGACGCAAATAGTTCTAGAATTTAAGCTCCAGATTATTTATTTATGAAAGGCAATTTTTGCACTTTCGGTCTACTTTGAAGTGGAAACTTTTCGATTCAAAAACCTCCCCTCGGCCACAAATGGTAGATCGCTATCTAGCCACATTCGCTGACAATTTTTACGCTAGTGCAGAGTCCACAGACAAATGTGAACTGCATTCACTGCGTTATCAGATAAACGCGGGAAGGGTTGGTGAAAGGACTAGCCTTGATAAAGCGCCGTCGATTTGTCCCTGTAAATATTCTACCATTCAATGGGAAATAGGTGTCATATTGTCGCTTTTCGAGTGACTCTTGTCGTCGTGTTTACTTTCTGCCTTTACTTACACAGGTAGGTAGAAGGCGAACATGCTTTTCGGAGAGATATAAACTTGAACGTTCCATACCACATCAGTGCATTCCGAGTCCAATTGAAAAAACAAAATGTCTGCAACACGGTGAATCGAGCCGATCGAGATCATCGCGACATAAATCTACTTCGGCTACTCTTTTAAGCTTTTAGCCCTGTTAATTCTTACCACTTAGTTTATTTCTATACGAAATGGTCCGCTCTTGTTACATCGGTTTTGTTTTACTCTTTTGTTTTACAACTATCAGTTTTTGTTAAGCTAAGTGCTGTTCAGCGGACAAATGGCACGCGGGCAGATAGGACAAGAACGCTTTATGGCTCTCTGTTGTGGAGAACTTTTAATAAATTTGTTTTAAGCGAGTAAAAGTTTTAAGCGAAAATCAATAAGATTGGGTTCGTCGAGCAGCTGGATAAAGGTGAGCAAAGTTTCAACTTTCTGGGGATTACGAACAACAAGCGACATCTATTGACGAAGTCTAACATCTGGTGAAAAGTTTTTATTTCTTCTCTGGAAGTTTATCACAGTGCAGAGTGTTTGAATACAGTTGTTATATTATTATAGTATAGTACATAAATCGTTTTAAGTCAAACAATCGTTGTAACGGGCTGAGGAATTAGCCTAAAGCTAACTTGCTAGCTCCACTATTCTGACAACCCAAATTCAGACGAGTTTTAGTAGTCCTGCTACCAAATTCCCTGAAGCCCTTTCAATTATACTCCATAAGCAACATATTGCAATAAAAAGCGCTCTGAAACCGCAAAATGCCATTGTCGCAGGGGAAACAGCCCATCAATAATATGGAAGTGACCGATCGAGCAAACACGAGCTGGCCAATGATAAAAACTGATGAGCAAATAGACAGACAGGACTTGTGTACTCAGCTAATGGATTCAATTGATATGAAAGCTTTTACAATGCTGACGATCGCGACATTATCGCTTCGAGCCAAATTACGTGTTATGAGTAATTTTACGTCTGTAAATTTAGCACTGTATCCCTCTACATATTTGGATTGGGATTTAGAAATATGACGTCATCGATATCCTCATGGATTTAGATTCTAAGTATTTGCTAAGCCACCAAAATAACCAGGTCCTCAAGTAAGATAGCACTGATGGTTGCAGGAAGAGTTTTTTTTATTTATGTTTTTCGTTAATAGGAGATGCCTTACACTTTGTAGTCGTAGAACTCTAGTGCAGAGTCCGTCCGTTGTTACTGTGTTTCGGTTTAAAGGATAGTGTTACCAGATAAATTACTAGGAATGAGGAGATTTGACATCTAATATCTCAGGGTGACTAGCGCAGTGCAGTGGAGGGTTTTGTTCGCAGGCTTAGATTCAGATTCAGATGATTTATAGCCTTTTCCGTACAGTACATGGTGTTTATAAAAGTAAGTAGATACAATCCTGGCACTGCTTCTGTAATAGGCTGATGCTTACTATCAGGCGAACGTCTCGCTCGACTCCTCACTCCATAGCATAAACAAAAACAACCGGATTTTGAATAGGTTACAAAATTACATAGGTGACAAAATTGGTTGATCTACTACAATCTAATCTACTCATTATTTACTAGCTCTACATAGTTCAGCCAGTAATTTATGATATAATAGCATGTTTAAAGTGTTAGACCAAGCCGATATTTTTTATTTGCATGATTCTTTATTCAATAAGATTAGAGCTTTTTCTGTTAAATTAGTATTGCCATAGTATCCTTTTTTGTGACATCACAGATATATAAACACACGCACATTTTCAAGAAAATCTGTTTTAAGCTATTATGGTAGTTTTTAACAATATCGGGGTCTTGATTCACCACATGCTCTCGGTAAACACTCGTAAATAAATTCATAATGATTTTATTAGAAAGAAATATTTTATATACCAACTCATTGCATGAACTGAAACCAGAATTCTTACAAGGCTAGTTCGTATGCTGTCCATCTCTCGTAACAGCTAAGCTTCCATCCCCAGTGCAAACTGCCCGCAGGTAACAAGCCACCGCGAGATGCGTCCGCGCAGATACCCGCCATTGTTGCGCGCTAGCTTTCGCGCCATTGTGCGCAGGATCAGTGCGCCTCGATCTTTGTTTGTTTACGGTAACTTGCTCTTCTTATATAATCTTCACGCTCACGTGTATGTTAAGTGACGAGAGTATACTAAACTTACATTATTTATTTCCTCATTTTTCTCTAGATTTGTTTGCTTACTCGCTCTATCTTTTTAATTATTTCGCCATCTTGTTTTTTTGAGTACAAGTTCTAAGATTTCGTATAAATTTAGCTTCACTATGTCTTTTTAACATGGTCTTGCTATTATTAGGATAAAAGTGTTAATAAAATGTGGTTCTCATAGGTCTATACTATATGACAGGCGTAGGGTGTACTAAGCCAGAAGGAGGTCATTTTTACTCATTATTGTAAACAAATTTTACTATTAAACCAACCCTGAAATCGCGAATTAAAAAGCAGCTATAGGTAACTATTTAGAATCTATTTAACTATCTTTGCGGTTGCATACTCACTCGTCCGCTGAACCAAGTAAACACTAAGTGACATTAACTGTGCATATTAAAATGCCATTCGTGCAATGCCGATACGCGAGACAGTCGGCCATATTGGATTACCGACGTGTCGCTCCGGTTACTGCGCACGCGACTCGACCACACGCGCGCCATCTATCTGTGACGCTTGTCGTACTGGATTTGAATATCAGACGTGATGTGGCTTACCGGCTTATTTGAATAATATTGGATGAAAACATCGAAAATATACCTTACCTAACAAGTAGATTTGTCTATATTTAAGGTTTTTATTACTTTTTATTCTAATATTGTTACAGTAATAAAATGCAGCAATGTAAGGTAGTGCAAATTACCATTTTAAGCATACTTAATCATATTTAATCCATGTTTACAGAATAAAGAATTATTCACCACATTACAAAATAATAAGTAATTTTACGTACATTAAGTTAGTAAATTATTGTACAGTATAAATACCTAAAGTTTGCAGCGATTCTTTCTCACAGTATACAGTACTAACATTAAATTTATAAATAATCCCATTCTGTTTGAAATAGCAAAGGGTAGCAATACGCCTGCAGGCCCTGCAAATGGTAAACTATTTATCAGACCAGTCATGTGAAAAGTCTCAGTTTATTACCAATTACAGGAACTTTTACAGCATTTTATAGATTGAATTATATCAATGGTGGCTTTAGGTAAAACCTGTTCTAAAATTCTGAACTAAATTGTTCAAGTATCGTATCTTTCGATTTTTTATGTTGTCATATTTAGTCTAAACCTCATAGACGACACGTAGCACATTAAAATTCAGACGCAATCTTTTACAAAATAACATAAATGTATAAAAACTGAAAATTAGATAATCTTCAGGGCCTGTTATCAACACTACTAAACTTAAAAAGTTAGTCACAATGCAAACAGAACGTCTGCGCAATTTATCCCACATATAAATTCATAGACAGTAGCTCAAATGTGAATCCCGTACCGCAACAAGGTAAGAAACTCCCTCAGGATCTCAGGATCTAATGTAGAACAACTTGCAAATGTAGAACTTTCTACCTCTACATTTACTCCAATTTAATTTGAACTTTGTTTCTATAGTAATAGAAGTTAGTGTTGTCTGATTGACGTTGGGCTCGTAAGGCTCTTGGTCTGGGTTGAGGGAAGTAAGGGGGTAAAGTGAGACAATCGTAAAGTTTAATAATAATTACATTTTCAACTCTCCTCCCAGGTTGTGCAATAATTAACCGCTCGGAATTACTTAGCTGAAATAATTTAAAGTGACGCACACGGGACTGTCTGTGTGTTTGTATCATAAATGTTAACAGAATATTTAATGTTTTGAACTACGAGTATATGGACTAAAGCGTTGAAAGCTTATTTTACTCTGTGGTTGAAAGTGTGTTTAAGTTTTACACAATCGCTTCTATAACTGGGGGCGATATTGTAAAGTATTTTTTAATATATATATATAATATATTTTTCAAACAGGGTTGAAAAAAGAATCCATCCAGAATCCATCACAAAAAAAATGAAAAACCAAAACTCTATCTCTCTTTTTCTATGGTATTATCGAATATAACAAATTTAAATGTTTTTTATCAGATGATGTTTTAAAAAACTTAAAAAATGAGTACGTTGAACTACCATACAAACAAACAATCACATTTAAAATAAATACACATAATATTTAAAATCACATTGACTATATTATATAAGTTATGCAGTATCGTTACTACTTCGAAAAATTCGGTTAAATCATCCGTGAAAACCGCAAAAACAACCTTTCACACTAAAAACACAATATTAACAATAATTTGAAGTATTATCAGTGTTTATTTACTACATTTAAGGAAAAATATTCTCAAATTACTTAAAATAAATACGTTTATAGGTAAAGAATAATTTAAAACTAATTAAAATTTTGAAACTAATAATATTTACATAATTAAGCTCTTGAATTTTTGAATGTTAACTTGAAGATGTTTAAATGGACGATTATCTATCTATTTCAATAAAATTAACCTACTCTTAAGGGACAATTTTTTTTTGTTTCTTGCTGATAAAGCACTTGACAGATTTTTTCACCAAGCAGTCTTATCAGACACAATCTTGTATACTAACGTTCGTACCTTACATCATGTGGCTGCTCTAAATATTTAAAACTGGCATAAACTGAGGTTTCCCGACCAATATAACTTCATCTCCAAGAACTGCTAGGACTGGATTAAAAGCAGATCTTTTTAAAATGGCTATGGTGTCTCTATGGGGTGAAATGTGAACGCTTGTTGTAGTTGTAATTTACATACGGAATTACAAGCCGGAATATTAAGGTTGATATCCTTGTTTATGAGAAAACAGGGGTGTGTTATTCTTTTCTATCTTTCCTTTAATTTATTGACGTTTACCAATTTGATAAGTTGATTCTGTTTTGCCTATTTCTTTATCTATATCTTAAAATTCTCTGGCCTGGATTGAATGATTTTTAATGCATTAGGCTTTGAATCTGAATTTAAATATAATTCAATGTGTTCAAAAAAAACATCAAAACTAACAAAAAACACCACAAAATTAACAGGTTACATTTTCAAGATTATTTCTTCCGCGATTGCACATAAAAATAATGTGCACCATAACTTCTCATTAAAAACATTTATTGTAATTTCTATTCCCAATGCTAGGGGAATTGATATATAATAAGTCATAGCGTACACCTGCCCCACTCCTGAGAGCATTAATATTCTTTATATGCAGTTAAATTCAGCCCCGGGGCTGAAACATCGGGAACTTTGCACAAAAATGAAAAATTACCGGTCAGGGTGAGGCGACCGCAAAAACACAGCGTAAGAAACATCTAATGAAAGCTTAGAACCATTCGCATAAATCTCCTTTACATTTTTAATACCAATATATCCGGCGAGGGGAGCATCCGCCGGGAAACAAAATGTACTCCCGAAAACAAAGCATTCGCGGACTCGTGCGTTTATATCTTATTTAAATACCACCAGATGTTGTCCGCTTATAAATGTGGATATTTTTTAATCGGTGCCGTACCAGAGACATAATGGTATCGGCCGATCTGCCGTCAGCTGTTATGTAGATGTACCCGAGTTTATCGGGCTCGGTGGCTAATTTAAAAATCCCTCGCCGAGAAGTATTTTCATAGCGGGCGCGTCATCCCATCGTAGCCGCATGATATCTCTTTTGACCCGTATACTTTTTATTCGCTTCGTTACCTAAGCTTTTTCGTATCGTATCGAATCTCGAGGAGTCGTGTAGTCTCATTAAAATAATACAGGGCTACTGGATAATCTTATCCGGTGTGTTTCGATCGCAGATTGAGTACGCGTGCGCCGATAACCGCACGAGTTATTCGGACGCTGCACGCTCGATACGCTACTACTTTTTAATCCATTTGCCGACGACAACTTCATTATTTGTACGTTTACAACAGATAATAAGGACCTACAAAAATTGTTCCAATTTACGACGCTCGTCGAATTATACCGAAGCGTAAACGAAATGCAAATTCCTTATAATATATTCATAAAATTATGTGTTACACATGTATGACAAAATCTTCGCATCAAATAAAGAAGTGCTAGATTGCGTATTTTTTATGAAGAACTCTCTAGCATATGTTGTTCAAAAAGTACCCTTGTTTCAACAAGCGAGGGGCGAGACTCCGCGGTTGACAGAGAGAGGTTGCAAAAAATTTTTACGTTCTAATTTTCACACGTAATAAAGGGAAGCCATTCTTACGATTATTAGCGTGGAGACTGCGAGAATAATCTTCCGCAGTCGAGTGACACGGCCGTGTGACATAAGCCGGAAAAATCTAATAACAATAAAATAAAATTGCCAACGGTTTGTAGATTTAAAAAAGAATAGGGAAGAAAATTCGTTTTCTGGTCCGTGACAGCTATTACCATTACTCTGAATCCTTGGAGGAGGTAGCTCTTTTTCTTCTGAATCTTACTTTATTAGCATACAATACTGTATTTTTTTTCTTTCAATATTTTTTTTCATTATTTGTCTTTTAGTGGCTCGGGGACGTGGTCGTGGCAGGTCTTAACTTGCATTTTTTACATTTAAACTAAAAATGTATGTCCTAAAACTGTATCCAGAACCATCGGATAACGGGCAGCTGCGTCTTTTCGGTTAACGGTGGTGAGCATTCTGCGATTCCCAAGTCGCCTGCCAAGCGTGGAGACTATGGCAACCCTCCCTATTAAGGGAGAGCCCTTCGTCCAGTAGTGGACGTCACTGGCTGATGATGTGATGTGAAATTAAAAATATATTAAACTAAATTATATGCATGTATTTTTATGATAACAAGCAATGAGACAGGGAGGACGCTCTCCTGTAAGATATGACGCCTGCCATTGCAACGGTAACCACAACAACGTCAAGAGCATATCAATGCCTTTAATTATTGAGAGATTCGAAACTTTTAAATTCCTTGATGATTAAATTAATCGCGTTATTAAATTTTTTCATCGAAAAAATATTTAAATAACCATAGGAACATAAAAAAGATGTTCTTAAAAAATAAGTCAAAACTGTTAGGTCAATTACAGTAAAAACAAATCCATATAATGCGATAAATCACATTTCACCCCGCCAAAGCTGTAAAGTGCTTAAATCTACAATATTCCTAAGTAATATTTCCTTATGCTATTACTATTAAAATTTCACCTTAAGACCGCGGAAGACTTCCTTTTCATTCATTGGCAGTAAAACGACCGATCTCAACCGCGAGGGAGATCTGAATGCTACTTTTGTTTCCCATCTCAAAGAACCATTTTGGTCGCTTTTACCATACACCCGTTTAAATTATTTTACCAGTTTGGAGTCGTAAATTTCAGGAAGACTTTAATTGTTATTTTAACTGCAAGCTCGACTTCTTCTTCGCTTTGGCAAGGGCCGTGAAAATACGTCTTAATTCGCCCACCCTATGACTTATGTTTCACTGAAATTAAAGTGTTTTCTTCATTCTAACTGCTCCAAGCCATCCCATAAATATTCCGTATTGTCTAACACCTTTTGAATATTTTTTAATTTCCAATTTGCACGCTAAGCTTCCTATAACTAAAGAGTTTTTCTTGACGCAAATAAAATTGAGCTTATTTGACTTTTATCGAACGATTGTTACAAGGGAGTCACATTCGAAATTTAAATATTATTGTTGTGTTTGCTGAGTGCACGAAATTGAAGAGAAATAGAATTTTCTCTCCGCGACCCTTCAAGAATCGGGAATCACATTTGGCTGCTGTCTGAAAAAATAAAAGCCAAATAGACTTTTTCTCTCGCTGCCACCTTATTTTCCAGCAATAAACGTTTAACTTTATCGCTCGATTACCATTATCGACTAATTACTTACCTTTCGAACATTATTAAATTGCGTACCTAATCAAAACTGATCCTTTTGTTTATGGGTCTCGATCCTTTCAATCATCTATCGACCATTGAGTTTCGGTATCATAATAATAATTGTCCATAATTATATATTCCCTTGAACCGCGCGCATCATTTTTATTGTTATTTTATTTATAAAGTAATAATTTTTCGTCGGACGCCAAGTCGATCAGGCTTTAAATTTGATTGATCCGATATAAAGATCGATTTAATAATCGAATGTTCCGCTTTGGTCTTTCGGGTTTTCTCTTGTTTTTATCGATAAATGTTTCTTTTAGAACGATTATCCACCTTCTTAGTATCTGCTATAATTTATCATAGTTCAAAAATATTATTACCTATTTTATTTTTTTCTGTGTTAAATTATCATCACATCATATACAATATTAAGATTTAGCTCTAAGGTCATGTTAAGTGTCCTGATATCATTAATTTAAAACAATACGAAGTTAGTTCGGTCGGCTGCTAAGTACACAGAGACCACCAGGAGCTCCTTTTGTTAAGTCCCGGGTACTCGCAAATCGCGAGATTCAAGATACGCGGCGTGCCGACGCGGGACCTTAATGGCCATCCCTCGGAAAGGTAATTTACGTCTCATGTGCGAAACCACTCTTAACTAAAAGCCCTCTAAATTACACCATACACCGGGATTGATTCCAAATTAATCTCGCAATCATAGTATCTCCTAAAGATTTCTTTTTTGTTATGGACATGATTCATAATAAACCATTGTTACCGCAAATATTATTTTTGTCGTTTATTTTATAATTATCGATCATTGATATCAACAGGAAACTTTAAAAGTCTCGGGCTTATAATAGCAGCTCAATAGAGCAAGGTGTTCAAATTCATTTAGTATGACAGGTATATGTATACAATAAGCAAGGGAACGTTTCAATTTAACGATCTCAATTTGAGATAGCTTCCGCGCGATACTTATGCCTCTATCCAGGGGCCCTTATAGTAAGTATGCGCGGGCGCAAGTTAACTTGTCTCTGTTATCGCAAGATTTTTGTGCGTTGATACGGTCTTTGAGGAGCCACTCGGCTTCTTGCATCTGTGTTTCGTTTCAGATCAGTATCGCGACAGTAGTTTCTTTTGACACGCTTGCTTTTTGTTAATTAGATTACTTTATTGTTATTCTGTTGAATAATGCCGAATCATTATTGATATCACTGATTTAGTACTTACCTACTTACATTATTTCACTTTGTTATGTGCTATTTCTAACAGTTAATTGTAAAAAATAGAGATGCAATTTAGCAAAGTGCACTCAAGTTGAAAAAATAGTTACCAGTTGTTGGCTTATAATTGTTTCATGTTTGGTTTAATTGAACATTTAATAACCACCAACGTATTGGTTGATATTTAATCTATTGCAGTAATTAAAAGGCTAACGGAATTATTAACCGAAACCGTCTTTGTAGAATTAAACAAGATAGTTGCGGGACCAGTGCTGCTTGCTCTGTCATTATTGCACACAATTCAATGTATTTTTTTTACAAAAGTATTAACTATTTTAAATTAGTACTCAAAAAAATATATTAAGGTCAAATATTTTTATAATCCTAAAATACACAACCAAGATAAATGATGTATTATATTTAATGCGATTTATGCAACGTTCAGTGAATCATCGCTTACTGCGTCGATTCCACCGTTCCCTTCACAAGAATTGTTAAAGGCATTGTATTATCGCTATCTTACAACAATGAGGATTATATCAAATTGAATCTTTCGAGTAATGCATCCGTAACCGTAGGTGCTAACAACGCAAGTTAATCAGGCTGATCCCTTTACGACCTCCATTAGATAGACGAAGCTTAGGTACCTAATTGAATAAGGGACCAAATTAAACTGTGAGTCTGTGGGGCATGACCTCTTTCTATTCAAATTGAACGGCGTCAGGCTTCACGCGTTCATCCGTATGGGCGGATCCGACACTTATCGATGGCGAAGATTGCGTAAGCGTTGATTGAAACCTGACACGTATTTTCTTGGTAGATTCGCTACAGGCAAATGACCGTTACACGTTCGAGTGCTTGTTGCTCAATTAAAGCCAAAACAAACGTTTAAAAGAGACACTTTACTGTAATTATTATCTAAGTCATCATCTTAAATATGTTTTTACTCAAATCTTAAATATATACCAATCTACAAGTTGAGTTGTTACTAAAAAATATGATCTATACAATAGCTATAATCAAAATGTAATAACGTCTCAGTAGGTACCTAAATCGGAAGTTCTCCCCCAATCATTTCCGTCAGGTTATATCTAATTGAAAGTTATGCAAATCTCTCAATTCTACTCCTTCCTCCTTCACAATAGTCCCGGATTCCGAATGAGTTAATCCGTGTTTATGCTCCTAATCGGCCCCTTGCTAAAGGCCTTGTTACCGGTTTAGCTCACTGTTAAATTTATACAATGCCGTCTATAGACAATGAACCATTTATTTAACTGATGTTTATTCGAACATTTAATGTAATCAGATTGGTAGCATCAATTCAAATTATGTGGGTCAAAGATTTTATACGGTATTTTGATTTAGCTATTTCTCAATATTACAATATCTGTTCTTATTGTTGCAGCTGAACTAAAAATGGATGTGCTGAGAGAACGAGAAGTGAAAGATAATTTAGAGAGACAACTCCTCGACGAGCAAAAAATGAGAGGTAAGAATAATACAATAACAAATTACAGGAAATCGATTTTAAAACAAAGGCTACCTAGAAACACATATTATTAACAAACATGCATTGTAAAAAGTAAACACCAAACACAACTTGCGTAAAATAAAAATAGGGCGTAATTTCAATGGGCTCCATAAATCTGTGATCTTCGGGCGCTCCGCGTTAGCCACAATTAACAGGCGATCTCGTTACACTACCATTGTCTTCTTCCTCGCCATGTTATTTATTTGCAACATTAAAACTATTATATTCTCGTGTTACTCTTACTGCTTTATGTTCCTTCTTCTATTATCGTGCCACCGACTCATCGACGCCTCTTCCGTAATTGTCCATGTTACAATGTACATTGTAGGCGTTTAATTAATTTTGTTTTTCTACTTCCATTCGCATGTTATTTTGCTGAGGCTCTTCTATTTATTGGTACATATTTATTTCTGCGCTTTTGAAGCTGTTACTTTTATTTGTATGTTAGGATATCTTCCATGTATAGCTTTATTGATGGTTATGTAGCTGGCATTGGCGTCTACGTAATCTTTATAATCACATAATCTATCAAACAATTCTAGAGATTCATTTCGTCTATTGAACGATAGATCAACCACGAGCTCTAGGTTAAGATGACCATAAATGTAAACGACATGCTATCTTCAAGAAAACGACATTCAATCACAATTACACGTAACTACAGCAATTATTGACAGTCATTAAAACTAAGTGCATTTCTCACCCCAAATAAACATAAAGGTTAATTCGAACACAATACAACACCCTTTCTGCCTAACACAATATTGTGTCAGCAAGTAAAAAGAAAACAGGCAGAATGAAGGTGACCTTTGTACAAATGTCAAGCGGCATAGCATCGTGAATTGACGCCTTGAGACAAAGGGTTTAATTCTATTGAAATTACATAATGATAAGCTAAAGTCAACTTTAACCAAGAAACCCTTATGTCACTTTTCACCTAAATTAAACGACGACAACTTAACATGTCACAAACTACATAAAGCTATATATTATCGAGGTAGATATTTCTCTTGTGTAAATGTAATATACATTTAAATGTTAATAAAGGGCCGACAGATCACAGTGAGCTTGTCGTT
Source organism: Erannis defoliaria (assembly GCA_905404285.2). Classification (NCBI taxonomy): domain Eukaryota; kingdom Metazoa; phylum Arthropoda; class Insecta; order Lepidoptera; family Geometridae; genus Erannis; species Erannis defoliaria. Next base: position 8,326,828 of record FR990073.1, on the reverse strand, counting down.
GCGTATAATGAAAATAATTATTGCCTCTGAAACATGTGTTATAATTTATATGGCCGTTAAATGTATATGTAACATTGTATCAGTTAACAAGAGTTAATTCTGGCTAAGTAGAGTAACATACAGGTAACCTGGCTAAAGATAGAGTCGCTGGTAATGGATTTTCAACGCCATTTGGCGATCTTCGATTTAGTTTAAAAGCTTTTTGACATCTCAGGTTCGGACATTGTTTAACGCCTTTATCGTTGGCTTCCCTTACAGTCGTGTAGTCGATAACTATAGTTTTAGCCAATTTAATGTCACTGGAAGTATAATAGGGGTGTCGAATTATCGATAGCATGTGTGATTCGTTGTTTCTATAATATTCGTCCTTTAAACAAACACGATCAAACATTGATAGGTATTTACGCGCAGTTGGTTGCAGCGTTGCAACAAAGAGGGAAATCGAGGTGTCCATACATAATTCACACGGTGAATGAACTCTATTGCGACGTGAGCAATACTGTTAATTGCCAAAAACCAATCATCAGATAGCGGTCGCTGCGTCCGCGCTGTGAAATACAACTTTAGTTACAAAAGCTCGCGTAAACAACGCTTTCGTGAAACTATAACGACTAGTTGGGACTGCCATCGGTTTTATTGCAATTTATTGCATAGAGACCCCGTGGCCTTTGACCTAACAGCTATCGAATTGATATCCATAAAGACCTGTGACAGGGTTTGTAACATATGACAATTTTATTTTCAGATAGCACTACAGTTTTAATTCTTAAAAGGCATTTACGTTTTATTTACTTACTAGTAGGTATAGTTTTAGATTGTACTTACGAGCTATACACAAGTGGTTTCTGGGAGGTGTGGCTATATTTATGGGTGAAGATCGAAGTAAATAACTTTTACATCACAAGTTTGCTAAATTGTTGATATTTTTGTTTGTCCCTAGATAAAATTTATCACGAGTCTAGCTATTTTGTATATGGGACTCAAAAGTTTTACCCCCTGCATTTTGCAAATTTTGATTTAAAAGTGTTTCACTGTAATGGATAGAAAAATACTCTTAACTACCTATAGCTACACGTACCTGGACCACCCTATATAAGTTCAACCAACAAAATAATCAACATTATTTTTTTTGATTTAGGAATTAGGTTTTAACACAACAGCATTTGCGAACAATACGAGTACAGTTAAATTCAGGCAAGTAGATAATGATTTATCTGCAAAAATGTTGATAAAATAGTAAAAGTTTAAAACTAAAACGTAACCTCTAAGCAATTACTACTAATCTGTAATGCACCTTGATTACCATAAGGCCATACATCATACTCTACAGGTACATTTGAAAAGACGATTACAGACTTCATTGACGGACATTAAAATTCAGCTGACCAACATAAAACTGCGTTCGACTCTGAAACATATCGCCTTCTGACAAAATGACCGCGTATAAATATTTTCAAGGAAATGTTAGTATTTTATTAATAAATGCATAATTCACTTCTAACCTCTCATTTGGAAGTGTAATTAAAAATATTTTATTGACCCTTTTTTTCGATCTTTTTTCTATATTAAAATAATACCATCTAAGAGTACACAACTGCGTATTTCTATATTCAAAGCATTTTACTTAACATTGTAGGAAAACGGCAGTTAATCTTCCAAAGTTAATTGCAAAAATCATCGGGTTGCTATCATCTCTATTGAAATAGAAGCGCTGTATTGCAAACGCTAGATTTGCGATATGGGGGCTATTCTATTCAATAGCTTCACATAAATGTATGTGTAAGTATTTGATATATCTCCAATTATAAATTGTTTGTAGTTCGGAGGCATTAATTAGGTGAACTAATGGTACTATTTACAAACTCTGTTTTGATCGTTTGTTACTAGATAACTCCAGCTCTATACAAATTCAAGACGTAATCGTTCGAATTAGGACGTGTTTGGTATTTTTTCAAATACAATGTGTAACATCTAAAGTCAAGGTTTAATTTGTAATTGATGCTGCAAGAAAGTCGTTTATCAAATACTATTTGAAATGGCATTATTTAAAAGTGTTTTTTTTCCTAGATCACTAATTTGTATTTTATTTACATACTCTCTGTATTGGAGTAATTTAAAGACATTGCAAAGATATATCTTTGTATGCTATTATGGATATAAAGTTTTCAAACTAAAACTTTCACAGTTATATAACTAGTTGATAAGTAATATGTCAACGTATGTTAATATGTCAATACGTCAACATTTAATCTACAGACCAGCATACCAACATTCCACACAATTTTTCCTAAGGTTACGAGATGTCGAGAATATCACCTCTCGCATAAATTTGTGGCAGCCAATGCTATTTCTCAAAATAGTTGCAATTCAGTTACTTTATCATTTTGATTTATTCGTTTATAATTGAGTGAGACTGGTTGCAGCAAGGGACACCCTAGAAGGGCTTCCTTTCCTTCATTACTAAAGGATATTATGGCAGTACGAAGGGAGGAAATACTATTCCATACCATAGTTCTCGCCCTATGATTCCGAACCGTTCCGGTCATGCTTTAACCTTTTGGCTAAGGAATGCAGGGATGAAACAAGGCTTTACTAAATACCTACAATGAAATATGATAACTAATATCATTTGTGTTGGTGATAGGTTAACAGTATCAGAAAAACCGCAAAATTTTAAATAAGTATCTACAGCAGTTTTTGTTTTTTTAAATTGTTTTTTTTCCTTGGTACGCTTACAACTTATCAGACAACAAAACTGTCCTCAGTTTTTCCAATACCGCATCGTCTACACGGATAAGAGTTATCTACGCTACTCTTAGAGCATTCCAGTATAGTTGTGGCACAGGTGCTTTCCTAGAAACGTTTACAACATAACAGACGACAAAACTTTCTTCAGTTTTTCCAATACCGCCCCGTCTACACGGATAAGAGTTATCTGCGCTACTCTTAGAGCTTTCCAGTATAGTTATGGCACAGGTGCTTTCCTAGAAACGTTTACAACATAATAGATGACGAAAGTGTCCTCAGATTTTCCAATACCACCCCGTCCACATGAATAAAAGTCATTTACGCTACTTGTAGAACTTTCTAGTATATACACCTTAGGACAGCCAACTGCCACCTTTTTCGAAGTACATCTGCAAAAAATGTGATCGCGTCTGTCGCTTCAGAATAGGCTAAAATATGGCTAAACAATTAGCCAAGAGCGCAGATGTACTCTACATTAATAATCTCTTGTAGATGGAAACGGGCCAATGATGATGATTATGAGAGCTTTTTAGTATAGTTATTATATGACAGATGCTTTCCAATACCGCTCCGTCCACACGGATAAGAGTTCTCTAGCTACTTGTAGAGCTTTCCGGAATAGTTATACGACAAGTGCGTTCCTAGAAACGTTTACAACATAATAGACGACGAAACTGTCCTCAGTTTCCCTAATACCGCCCCGTCCGCACGATCTAAGGAGTCGCAATTCTCATTGTGCTCGAGATTGCGTAATTAAATAACATGTAGGCCGTAACGTACGGATGTCTTGAAAGGGTGCGCGGTGGAGATGTTACGCCAATTATGCGTACATTATGGCAGGAATGGAGGGTTATCGATGCCTCCGTTGTTAGATAGACAATTCCTTGATATTTCATATTTAGTGTTAAAAATTATTGTAATTTTTGTAATAATTCTCTTCTTAGGTCACGCTGTTGACATAATCATAGTTTATACTTTCTATACATCAACGGTGTGTTGCCAGTGATGACATATGGAACTGAAACGTGGTCTATAACTGCTGGCCTTTTGGAGAAACTTAGAGTCACGCAACGGGCAATGGAGAGAGCTATGCTCGAAGTTACTTTGCGCGATAGAATCCGGAACGAAGATATTCGCCAAAGAACCAAAGTTACCGACATAGCTCGCAAGGTTTGCAAGTTGAAGTGGCAATGGGCAGGCCACATCGCTCGAAGAACTGATAACCTATGGGGAAGAAATGTACTTGAGAGGCGTCCGCGAACCGGAAGACGCAGCGTCCACCTGGGAGGCCCCCAGGTGGACCGACGACATTGTAAAAGTCGCGGGCAACCGGTGGATGCAAATGGCAGGTTGTCGTACAGTGTGGCGGTCTAAGGGAGAGGCCTTCGTTCAGCAGTGGACGTCTCCGGGCTGATGATGATACATCAACGGTGTTAGTAATAATCGGAATAGTTAATCCGTCTTAATACAACGAGTTACAAATTGGAATGGAAGGAAAATACGAAGTACGGATTAATTCCTCCGACGCTAATTCACGTTTATTAATAAGACCCAGAAAGACTTCACATGATTATATACCAAACTTTCCAATTATAATGTTTTATCTTACGCCATTTTAATCGTACGGCATATTGAACTTCATTATTTTAATCTTTATTTAACGTGTTTTTAGCACAGCAAAAATGTCGCACAATAATGAACATTATTGAAGTGGTTAGACCACACATACAAACATACGACATAATTATTATGTTATATATTTTTGTGGATGACTATTATAATATAATAATAATATTTATATTATAATAATATTATATAAATTATTATGTTATTATTATTTATATATATAATAATAAAAAATATTATTATTTGATTTATGACGTGCTTTTTTTAGGGTATTTTGTAATAATAAAATAATATTATTATATAAATTATTATATTATTATTATTTATATATATTATAATATTTACAACTTTTGTTGCCAAGAGTACTTACCCATTTAGGTATACAGTCGCAGGAGTATTGCGGTGTCGTGTTCACATAACTTTAATTCATCTATTTGCATAAAATAAGCCCTCATAAAAGTTAGTTATGATTGATTCAATCTGGTAGATAACGTATATGGATCGTTAATTTTATTCCATTAAATTGTACATTGGTAATACTTGTTATAATGCAATTTAATGCTTGATTTCGCTTGGTTAATTAACGCCCGTTTTACTATATTAAGTAATAACTTCAATACTGTGTTATAGCAATTGTTTTAGGTCTAATGATTCTAATAACTAGAATTAATAGACCTAAAATAATGTTATAAATGCGAAAGTTTGTAGGAGTGAATGTGTTGTCACATGTTTCTTATTTGTTACCTTCACGCTGAAACGGCCGATCGGATTTTGATGAAATTTTGGTATAGAGGTAGCTTATACTTTGGAATACACCATAGCCTATTTTTTATCCCAACAATCGTGGGTAAAACCGCGGGGCGCAGCTAGTAATTATATATATAAGTATATTAAAATGTATGTATGAGTAATACAGTCGAAAAGCTGTCACGCTATTGCATTCAACTAACCAATTAACAGAATATATTCAGCATAATACTTGTTATAACTTGTTGGACCTGGGTATGCCCTAAAACTGAATCCAGAACCACCGGAGGACGGGCAGCAGCGTCCTCTCAGTTAACGGTGGTAACCATTCTGCGATCCCCAAGCCGCCTGCTAAGCGTGGGGATTATGGCAACACCTCCCTTTAAGGGAGAGGCCTTCGTCCAGCAGTGGACGTCTTCTCGCTGTTGATGTGATGATGTGATGTGATACAGCATAATAACAGCATTTGGTAGTCTAATGAAAGAAGCGGCTCGACTTAAAACTTGAGATCGTGGGTTCGAGCCCGTTCCGATGTATTTATTTATTTATTTGATATACGAATTTTCATACCACTGGCTTTACGGTGAAAGAAAACATACCGTAGGGAATCCTGCATATATGTCTCGAGAAGAAATTTAACTGCGTATATTTTCTTAACCAACTGTAAAAAAATAAATTTAAATATATATATATATACACAGTCGTGAATAAAGACGGGAGAATATTTTAATGATTTAAAAGTGTTTGTAGCATCTCCCGTCTTTATTCACGACTGTGTATATATATATTTACATATATATATATATATATAAATATGTAGATTATATATTAATGATTTAAAAGTGTTTGTAGCATCTCCCGTCTTTATTCACGACTGTGTATATTCTTCCTTATGGTTGCCTGGAAGAGATCGCTTTTAGCGATAAGGCCGCCAATTGTGGCACTAGCTCATAAGGTTCTTGTATTTTGTGGTGTGCACAATAAAGAGTTTCTATCTATCTAGTTAGATAGTTATCTAACTGTGCCGGCGTGGTGGATATGGCCCTACAGCCCTTCGAGGGTTGGCCTATCTGCAGCAGTGCACTAATAAAAGGCTGATTATGCTATACAAATAACTACCCAATCACTTGACACTGGCAGAATGCTCAATAGGCAATGCCAAATCATAAGAAAAAAAACGACCTAACCTACATAACTTTACTGAAACATTGAAATATTTGGATAAAATTTGATATAGAGGTAGCTTATACTTTGGAATACTTTCACTTACTGCTACACTCACTATACTTACTTCACTAACTTTATACCGTACCCTACTCGAAGAATCGATATTATTATAGTACAATATGATACGAGTGTGCTATGTTGGTCATTACACTAGAGGCGGTATTATGCGCGCGAGCCGCAGGCGAGCGCGATAAGGAAGCCGAGAGCGTAATGACTAATAGCACAAGAGTTCCATACGACTGTTTTCGTCACACTTGCGAGGAAAAAACAATTTTTTTTTGATAATAATCAACCACACAGCGAAAACATCAACAAACATTTGCGGAAAATGGCGCCCAAACCAGCAATGCGCGCGCAGGTTGATATTTACTTCAGCGGCATAAGAACTCTTTGTTGGTATTACAAAAAAACTGTAAGTATTACCCGGCTATATTAAGAGTGCTTCGTATACATACGTCTAATTGCAGTCACGTACAAACTTGACTATACCGGGTTATACCTATTATATCACCATGTGCCGAGCAAGTGTGATGAAAATGTTAATAATGACATATGTTTTTAACAATAAGAAAAATTAAGACCTCTGGTAAGACTTTATCTTGCATACGAGCAATGCATGCAATGGAGCGGTTTTTTTTACTTACTGTCAATGCATGCAAAACATAGAAATACCCAAAGTGTGGAAACACTTCATACAAAAATATTCAATAGTTAATAATGATGTGCGAATTTACCCATTGGAACAAGAACTTGACGTGTCGCCCTTCCCACAAGTCTATAACCAACGTCAACAGAAACGTTGATGAGTTACTCTACTACAATAACCTATTGCTAGTGTGCCTAGCTTCAAACGTGGAGTGCCGTCCCCACGAACAAACACTATCAGGGCCGGACAGTCCAGTGATCAAATTCAAATGAAATCGCTCAACAGGCGTACAATCGTATCAACATACGTCAGTAGTCAGTGTCCGTCAGCCACCCTAATGATAATTGTATTAGTTGGCTGACCACTCAATCATGCCCGTTGCATTATTAGATAGATGTGCATTTTGCTTTGAATTGATTCCATTTTCGATTGCATTCCTTTTTAAGGCTCCGTAGGAAATTATAAGAATCGCAATTTCGCCGTGTCCATCGTGTTATAACATTTAGCGTACCGAAATAGAAAACATACAGAGAAGTTTAAAAAGGCGATCGAAAAGCGGGTTTTAAAAAATCATCTATATACTTACCATAAAATGTGGAAACCTTACTCGTAGTTGAAAAAGTAATAATTAAGTAATATGAGATTTAAAAACTAAAAGTGTTTACTGTAAAAACAAAATAACTAGTTCATAGAAATTAACAATTAGTTTTGATACCATACCATCGTACCACAGATTATAAAATACTATTTGTCATTCAGACTGAATTCTTATAATATTTCATAAGATTTAAAATGACCGACCAAGCGTGGACTCAAACAAAATGGTCGCAAACACAACTTTTCACATAGTACTCGGTTTATCAATTAGTATTGAGGTGGGATCAATAAGGCTACAAGTACTTATTAAAAAAAACAACCGACTTCATCTTCGATTAACTGGATGACATCTTTTTTCCAGATATTTTGAATTAAAAATCGTACTACTTAACCAATTTCGATAAAGTGTAGGAATATGGGACTTTTAAGTGACCTCTGAAGTATGACCTACTAAACAAAAAAAAATCATCAACATCAATTCATAATTGGTGAAGTAATTGCGAAAAAAAAAAAAAAAAAATAACGTACAGTTGAATTACTATTGAGAACCTCCTTTTATGAAGTCGGTTGAAAAATGAGAACTGTGTACCCATAAATTAATGCGAAGCGGTAGCCTCAGACGCTATCCATGAAATTCCACTATAACAGCGGTACGGATTGACTTTGCATTGACCAAATGGACGCAATTCTGTTCTGTCAAAGTCAAAGCTTGTATCTCCAGGACAACGCTTGCCAGTGTGATGTATGTCGATGGCTACCGCATTCTGTTACATTTGCTTCCATTCAATTTGGCAACTCCAAAGTAATGTACCAGAGAAATTACTGGGTATGACAAGATTTTTCATCTAATATCTCAGGGTGACGAGCGCAGTGCAGCGCGGCACAGGATTGTATTCGCAAGTTCACAATTCTAGCACTGCTACAGTTAGTGGCAGGCGTGACGCTTACCACCAGGCTTATTGACAATGAAAACCTGTAATTATACAGTACTGTTGTTTTAACTAACCACCGGAGGACGGGCAGCAGCGTCCTCTTGGTGAACGGTGGTGAGCTCTGCGATCCCAAAACCGCCTGCCAAGTGTGGGGATAATAGCAAACCCCCCCTTTTAAGGGGGAGGTCTTCGTCCAGTAGTGTCTGGCTGTTGATATTGTTTTAATTTAGAAGTTTTAGAAAATAATAATTGTTAGGTATTTTAGGTCTGACTGTAATAACTTATAACAATATAACGTTGTAACATTTTTGTTTATCCTTCATCAATAACTAAATTACATTAATTGTTCGAGATCAACAAGCTTATTGAGGTTCAGATACAGCAGCTCATCACAGAATTCGTAATGACGATCAGTTCATAAAAATACCAATAATTCCATTAGCAGTGGGAAGATATCAAAAAATATCCTCGATACAGGGTAAATCCTAACCACGACACGACGTGCGACCTCGCTGCGAATGCCGATCGGATCGGCGCCGTGCGTGGAATTCAATTACAGACTCCAGTTATTCCTCCCAACGTTTGGGATTCTGGACTTCAATCCGACCACATGTGCTGGAAATGACGGTGCAACTTTTTTGGAAAAAGGTCGGATTTCGCTCGTAGTTCTTACGCGCCAAATGGGACTTTGTGATTTGAAAGCTGGAACAAATGTCGTTGTTACTACTATACTGATTGTAAAAGCTGCAAATGTCAAATGCATCAACACTTATACGGAACCATAATCGGTCTCGTTGCGGTAGCCTGACCGATGTACATTTATAACCGTTTTTTGCAATCAAAGTTATCGGCGCTACGAAGTTTTCGTGGACGGCGGCGAGTAAATATTTACACGGGAATGCTGCTTTGGTGGTTTTGTTCAGTTTTTTGCTTGAGGTTCCGCTGTGGCCTGGAAAAATTGTTTCAATCAGTTCGAGGCTTCGTGTTCATTAATACGTCTCGTTTTAGGTTTAGCCGGGAGCGATTTTATTGGAAGTTAATAGCTGGCAGATTGTTTTCCCACGATTGAGGTTCAAGTACTGGAACATCTAAGTATTTTTATCAAACGAAACCATGATCTTCGTAATTCACCTATTCGATATTTTTTGTTTTATTCGTGACCATCCTTCTCAGTTCTTATCGCGACCGGCGACACCCGTGGTATCCACTACGTGACACATTTACAGATCCCCGAGCACCTCGGCGATGCAGGACACGTTATCATCCCGAACAAGGGATCAAGCCCGAATATAGTTTGTAAAATTGACACTGCGATCTATACACAATAAAATATTACTAAACAGACTCAATGAATGTTTTTTTTTGTTGTCGTAGTAAAATTTGAATCGAAAATTAAATATAATATTTAAAAAAAAACGCCATAATTTAATGTCATGTAGCAAGTTGTTAATATATACGTAGGTAATTACTTAATTACTTATATAATATAATTATATTCAGACACTATAGCAGACTATTCTCGTAACCTTAGGTATGTACTACCTAATATAGAGTAGAAATCTAAACCAGAACTCGATTAGTAGCGGATGTTCTGGTGAAATGAAGCGGAATATGGCGCCAAGAGCGCGTAAGTAATGCAAATGATTAGATTTTGGTCGACTATTCGACTGGTCTGAGCTGAACTTGCTGGGAAATAAATCATTCTTGAAAAATTACTCATTACTTTAATGGAATTCATATGAAGTACATTTTGTACAAAAGTATCTAGTTTATAAAATATTTCCCTCATCTTTATCATCGGCTGATCAATTTAACCTACAGTAGCGCTAATCGCGGTGTAAGAACCAAATGAACGTAACTACCACAAAACTAGAAAATTTGATTTTTTTTGGTTACTAAATATGGCCTCAACAAAAAGGTACTATGCCGCCAACCGTTTCATTTCACATTGACATCAATTTTCAAAGGCTAAAATCTGTTTGTTTTTCGCCATTCCTTTCTTTTTCATGTAGATCTTAATCAATGAGACTCAGACCATAGATTTTAATAAAGTATCCCATTCATTGATGATAACACCGAAGCTGCGTTAAAACGGACACAAAAGAGCGGCAGACTAAAGAAAGGTAAAAACGAACGACATCGCACAATTCAAGGCTAAGTAGAATGCTGTGTCGACTCACGCTGGGTCTTGCCATTCTCGACGGACACGCAAATTGACTACCATTTAAGAACCCACCACACCAAGTGGTATGTTCCTCCTGAATCCTGTCCTTATCGAGAATGTAGAAAGCACACTAAAGTTCTCCAATCTATCTGATTCGTGATGTAGTTAGGAGTGGATTAAACTAAAGTCTGCGAACGCACCAGTGGGTAAATATATACGTGATAGTATTTGTTCTAGTTAAAGCAGTTTATGTGGTAAATATAGAGTAATTTTCTGTCTTGATTAATTGTTATTGCGTACCTACTAGGCTAATTCAAAATTGAAATTGAGACACATTATCCCATATGGTTATGAAATTAAATTACAAACTGCATTCACTCGAATAGTTGAGTGCAAATTAAAACAGTTTAAACTAGGCTTGGATAGGCGTTCGTAATCAAGAAAATCGCCGCTCTGAACGCGACGTTTAATTTAACAAACCATCAGCATTGGTACCGAGATGAAACCCTTTGAAAGATTCAAGTCGGTACGTTGTAATTACGACAAGTGTAATTACAAACTTGAATATATACCGCATCCGTCTGAACATCGCTAATCAAGACCCCATTCAGATACATTACACCTTAGAGAAGCAGTAAATATAACGCGCTAATAAAACCTCGCACAGAAATAATAATAAAACATTACAAGACCCGAGATTTTGTCTAATTAATTTTGTATATACCTTCTGCGGGGCTACAATGTCTTGGGAGTAACATACAATGAGTCCGGAAAACCGAAGGCGAGGTGGTAACAAGATCCGCGAACGAGCTAAATTAGAATTTATGATTGTATGTAAAATTGTTAGAACAGGTTTCAATGTGTATTATAATGTTTTCGCGTAATAAGGAGTTGAAACGAACTTTTAGGGGGATTCGATGAAATACATAATGAACTTTATAATTAGTGATGTATTGTCTAAAGTATTAATTTATGTTCGCTTTATTCTTCTGAAATGTTGTGTAAATCAAAGAAAAATATTATTTTTAAAGTACGTGAACTTTATCAAGTCCAGTACATTTTTTTTTTTTTTTAATTTTTTTATACAGTTTGAATTACAGTTTTTTTTATATGAAATAATCAGATTTGAGTCAACATGGTTAAATACGTAAGTATTTTATAATACATCTATAGGTAGTTGTACCTATAGACTTTAAAAATCTATTTGGTATATGTAATACCTAATAGATTTTTACACTTTCTTGATTCCGGTATGTCTCAATCTTGTTCTTCGATCTCGATAGCTAATAGTCAACATAGAGAGCAATTTAAGAAAACTCAAAATACTGTTGCGTCGCGGTCGTGTCAATTAATCCACGACCGAACTGTCGATTTCGCTACAATCGAGTGAACGCGCCATGTGCGTCCGTATCGTATTTGTAATCTGATACAAAACTTGTCCGATTTTACCTAGAAGTAGACAATAACGTTGCCATAACACATGTGGTTAGATACCTGGAACAACGTTCTCGCATAGTGATTAAGTAAAACAGCCGTAGGTAGCCAAATTAACGTAAAATGATTAAGTTTTGTTACTATTCAGAGTCGTTTAATTCATCAATCAAATATCAGATGTAAATGTAAATCATTTTTTAGGACAAACACTATACATTTTACAACATTATCCGCGCAATGTACAAATTGCCCATCGAGGCATACTAACTAGTGAGGCGAAATTGCGTGTTAGCGCCAGACCAGTGGGAGTTAGAACTCTGTTGAAAACCGGCGGCCGGCGACACCCGTGACTCAGCCAACCACCGAGCCACGTAACGCGCCCACCCGTGCTCTGTTTACCTCTGACGAAACGCTGCCGCTACTGATAAACTTTTTAACACCGAACTGAATCCCATTCAAAATCAGATTTGCTCTGAGCTTTAATTTAATCCAAAACAATAAGCATCCACGCGAACTCCAAACAATTAGCCCGAGTTGTCGGAGTTGCGTCGGTCCCTCGCAAATCCTCACCGGAACGGCAACATCGAGTGGAATTATAATTATCGAGAAAGCGGCTAAGTCGCGTTTTAATTATAGAAACAAACAAAAACGTCTATCTCCGATGTCTTGGCGAACTTAGAGAATGAGTCGAGGGTTTACTTCGCAACTCTTTGTATTTGCGGACAGGGGCGAGGTTAATCATTTCTACTTAGAAGTCATAATAGGGAATATGCATGGTTTTTGTTTATTGACTCACAAAATTCCTGACTCGCAACAAAAGAACACATCTTTTTTTTTTTATAAGTGTATAAATAACGAAGTTATAAACATTTTAGTTTCATGTTAGACAGGGAGGGCGCTATACTAGCAAATGACGTCAAAGTCCACGATTCCAAACAAATTCTATACTAACTCGTGTTTTGCTAGAAAGGGACAGATGACTCCCTCCCAAATACTTTGAACGCTTATATTTCAGAACTTTACCAGCTGTTTTTTTTTTTCATTTTAACATCAGATTCAGATAAACTCTCCACTTATCCTATTATTTTTAATAATCAAAACACATGCATATTCCCTATTGAATATAGAACCGCTAAGAGTAATGCATATAATTATGTCTTTACTATTCGGAATGGTACTACATAATATCTTTTTCATCACACTTGCTCGTAAAGTGGATCTTATTACATCGGTTTTAGGCTCATAATCCAAGCTATTACTTTACATTACGGCACTTGTGTAAGTATAACCCGGTAAAGTCAAGTTTGTACGTGGCTGCAATTAGACGTATGTATACGAAGCACTCTTAATATAGCCGGGTAATACTTACAGCTTTTTTGTAATACCAACAAAGAGTTCTTATGCCGCTGAAGTTAAAGGTCAACCTGCGCGCCAATTCCATTTTGCGCCATTTTCCGCAAATGTTTGTTGACGTTTTCTTTGTGTGGTTGATTATTATCAAAAAAGTTTGTTTTTTCCTCGCAAGTGTGATGAAAACAGTCGTATGAAACTCTTGTGCTATGTTTCAATACACTCTCGGCTTCCTTATCGCGCTCGCCTGCGACTCGCGCGCATAATACCGCCTCTAGTGTAATGACCAATATAGCACACTTGCATCATAATGTACTAATGTAGTACCATTCCGAATAGTAAAGATAGTAAGTAGTAGGTAGTAACTAGCAACAAGGTTTCCGGATAGTAAGTAGTAACAAGATATTGTTACGAAAGAAGATGATTTTAATAATTTACAACTTGTATCTACAGCGTAAAAGAAAACGGTCCTGTGTATGCTCGATAGCTTAGATACACTTTTCCAGTACCTATATAGGAAATTCAATAAAAATAGCACTGGTGGTGGTGCCCGGCAGACAGCATCCGGTGTCTCGAGAAAATCGCTTATTGATCCCACACTTTACTTGACCGGGGAAGGTTCTAATCATGTTGTTATTAATTTTATGATTTAAACCATCCTTGCTTTTAATAAAACTATGTTGCTTCAAACAAGTTAGTTTACAAACAGTGACAATACGAATGTTGTCCATGAATGTCACATTCATGATAGAGTATCGATGTAACCGTGTAAAGCATTTCTTGTTAATCAATAAAAGATCAATTCGTTTGCAATTGGAGCAGTAACGTTCTATTCAGAGAACATCGTACAAAATGTCTCGATACCTATATCGAATACATAAATCGATTGTGGCCATCGACTGCATAATAAATTGTTTACATTTGCCAGTGTGCGATCATTAAGATCTTTGTTTACACGCGACCACACACCAGTAACAGACGTCGATGAAGCCATACGCCGATTTCATTGCAGGATATCGAATTCATGTTGCTAATATCATATTTTACTGCTAAAGCTGTTCGGGGACAAAAATAGACGGTAGTCATTTCCGTGCGCATTTTATTTCCTGTATCGAGTTACAATACGTATTTCCATTAAATAGGGATGTTCGGTTATGGTACTTGCCTATTATTTAACGATATTTTCAAATTACTTATCATTAATACATTAGGTACTGTCCTCGAATGCCTAAAGTATAGTATTCTATTAGCTTTGCTAAAGGCTAATCGTTAACGTAAACATAGGCAAAAGGGGAAAAATGTCGTAAGTAATAACTTACATTTTTAGAGTACACATTAAAATAGTGAGAAAGTACGCAATATTAGTTATGTGATGTATATATTTATATCTAATTATTAACGGGTATACATAAATAAAACGCTTAATAAAGTATATGAGAAACATCATCTTAACACACTGTTATCAATCATCTTAACAAACATCATCTAACACACTGTTAAGATGATGTTTCTCAAGTCCTTTATTAAGCATTTTATTTATTTATACCCGTTAATATTTAGAGAAAAAGACATACTCATCTTAACAAAATGCAAGGCTGCTATCACTTGTTCTTATTTGTAGTTTCTATAAGTGTACAGCTTTACGTGAATACAGTCATTCAGTAGCAAATAAACGCGTTACCGCAAGCTCTTTCTAAACACATATCGGTTTTTATAGTGAATCCGTTTGCTTGTTTATCTTGTCCAGTCTGTTATTACTGTGTTCCTATTACTGTTCAGCTGTTTATTTGAAATGCTCTAAACTCATCAACATTATTGCGAGTGCGATTACTATTCGGGATAATTACTTAAACATCTTGTTTCTCTATTAGTTTGCTATCTTTATTACAGTTTGTATAAGCATTCACATAATAAAATCGACAAATATGATTTAAATTATACATTTTACTTAATTCCACTCTACCTTTATTAGAGACAATATGGTATAGTACCCAAAATGTGTCCAATGAGACTCTGTTGCGCAGGCTACGCTGCGGTTCTGCCTATCTACTCTATCATTTATCTAAAAGAAAAAAAACATAATTTTAAATCTTACGGTTACTATAGTAACAATCACTAAAAAGTTTTTTTTTTCTTTGGTGATACGTGCCTACCTAGCCCTCATAATAACTGTAAGTATTATGTTCCCGGTTTTTTAGTTTTAATTTTGCCTGCTTATCATATTAATAAATTCTAATCAATCTGAAAATAAATCAAATACACCGGTTTCAATGTCAACTTTCATTTGTCGCACTTTATAGGATCTTTGAAATAATGTCCATTTGACGACAACAGACATGTTATTCAAACATGTTATTCACTATCTGGACACGAATAAAAATTCTAGCGTGGCCAGATGGCGAAATAACAACTGATACCAATTTTGAGTATCACCAGCTGGACCCACACGTGTCCAGCCCCTCGAGTCCACTTGGTGAATAACCCGAATTAACAAAACCAACCAGTTCTTCAAAAAACTGAATTATAAAATGGTATTAAAAACAAATTTTAAGGACCACGATA
Source organism: Erannis defoliaria (assembly GCA_905404285.2). Lineage (NCBI taxonomy): Eukaryota > Metazoa > Arthropoda > Insecta > Lepidoptera > Geometridae > Erannis > Erannis defoliaria. The sequence continues at coordinate 8,310,795 of FR990073.1, read as the reverse complement.
AGCTTTATTTAAAAAAAACTTAGATGGTCCCATCTAGTCTAATCAAAATATAAAGCAGCGTGTCATTTATGACTGAAACAAGAGATAGAAAAATCCAATACCATTTAGGTCTGAATATTACGACCGTCAAGTGAAAATGGTCAGACTGTAATTTGATTTTTCACGTAGCAGACAATATTTCGCCCAAAATGAATTACACCCTGCCCTTTCAATACGCGCTATGTGATGTATGTAACTAGACTAATCAAATGACGCGGTTCGAATTGACCCGTCCACTTCCATTTTGTATAAGAGCTTGGAATTTTTAGCATTTTTAGCAGGAAAAAAATTTTTTTTTGATTGCTTGGTAGTGAATTCTTGTTAAATAATATTTCAATTCATTTTGTCAGTGAAATAACTAGGTACCGAAATAGGTACTTTCTAATATTTTGCCACTCCACTGTCCAAGTAAAGCTGAAAGGTTTTAATATAAAAATTAAACGAACACAACAAAAAGCTTTTTGTTTGATGAACAGTTTGTTACATTATTTTGTTCATGAAATATCTGAATAAAAATATAGCTAGTATTTATAAGAACAGTAGTCTGCAATTATGTAACTGGCAACTTTTATTGATGTAGCATTCCCTTCTCCAGAAATAATTCAAAGCCCATTTGATGTTAACACCTTTCTGAAGAGGTGGGGAGCAGCTGCCCCCCTCTACCCGTACCTTGCTATACGCTCTTGTGTCCAGCATATGAGTTAAAAAAAACACAAAAAACTTAATTAAAGGTGCGGGAAATTGACCTTAACGAAACTTACACTTTTGAAAAATACTTGAAACATGACATCACATTGTGTAACGTGACATCATGTTACATCAACCAATTCACTGCAATGCCAGCACTGCATTATCAATTTAGTATCGTCGTATATTCATGCTTACTGAGGGATTTGGGTCATCATAGAAACAAGACAACAGTATTTTTTTATTGGCGATGTGCAGTAATACAGAAACTCTAACCATACGTGAAGAATTGTTAAGTAAGGTGTTTTGTGTTTGTAGGCACAATTATTATGCCACAGATAAAAAAACTAGTAATAATTCATTAAGAGTTCCCCTGTAGAAACATTAAATTAAGACATCAAGGCATTTTATCGCCAACAATCATTGCACCTAATCAAATCAACTTTGATGTCAATTGGTTCCGATTCACACAATAAAACGCACCATTTAATTTAATGAACTGTCAAAAAGCTGTCGGCACCTGTTAGTGTTTACAAACGTACCGGACATACGGTTCCCGCTTTGGTTTCCCGGTACCGGTAGGGGAGTACGCACCCTGCGTACTGTACTGGGTAGCGTATTCCCCCACTCGCCTTTTATTTTATCCCACTTGACTCAATCGAGAGCGATTTTTGAGCGTGAATGGCCAGCCTGTGTAATTTGTTGCTGACAGCTCGAAATGTGCATTGAAACCTATAATAGGTCTCGACTTCCGAACAAACTCAATCGGGTGGCCTTCTTTTTATTATTTTCGGAAAATTGAACAATTTTCAAGCTTTTATCTATACAATTATTTTATATTTTTTATTTTATATTTGATAATATAAAAAACCCTTATACAAGATACATGTCAAATTTGAATACAAAAATAAAACAAAGTACATTTTAGTCAAACCAAATAACCCACTCCTGACTGTACCCGGTACAAAGGTGCCATGACACTGGCAGCATTTCCGCGCTGAATGGCAATGGCCAGCTTTTGCACCAGGAACTAGCCGGAGCGGGAGTCACCATATATTTAACCACCATTCACCATTATATTTTAATTGTTTAAAAGCTTGAAAAAAATATCTGGCTTTGAATTTTTTATCACTGTAAATTTTTTGAAATTGTAGGTAAGCAAGGGGTTGGCACAGGCAAAGCTTATCTCAGATGGCGCTACCATGTCTGGTGCTGGTCATGGTTGTTGTTGGACATTTGATGATCGTGACTGCGTCACGATCGTGAATCTCCTGATTTTCCGGGAGATTTTCTATTTTTTTTGTTAAGTTTTGACATTCAGATCTTAAGTTTGATGATGATGATGATAAAAAAAATATATAAGCCTTGGAGGATTTAGCACAGTCTCTTTCTTTGTTACATGGACGATTTAAGTTTATTTTCCATATATTATTATGTAGTTTGACAGCAAAACAACACCAGCAATAATGTGCCACCTAGTGGGATGTGACTCCCCATTGGAATAAAATGAAAGATATAGTAAGGAATGCAAATTTAGGAAAAGGCTTATAAATATGCCTGAAGGCTGGGATGACAATAGCTGAGCCGAGGTTAATTATTACAAATATCTGATATTACAATCCATTCAAATTACAAGCTATAAGAAAATACTATCAAATTGTACTGACTTCAGATCATAGATGACAAAGTATATGTAACATCAGCAATTCTCAAAATATTTCTATAATATAATATACTGTTTATTGTGTAGTTGTCAATCAAGCACTTGTGCGACACCACTTCATATTTTTTCTCGAACAAATAATAGCATTATTAAGCTCAAAACTTTCGACGGGAATACCACCAAAGTGTTCTTCTTTACCTAGTTAGTTATGAAAATTCAAAGGATAGTTTAAATATGAACGTCTTCAAGGTATCGCCGTGCGAAACCATTTAAGTTTTAGACAAAGTTTACGTTAGCAATATTCCTCAGCCGTAGTTTGCAGAATCTTACCGGACCATTTGAGCATCCCTCACGAATAGTTGCTAGACAATAAATTATTTAATAACCCTCTCGTTGGAAACCGACCCGTGTACTTAATCAGGGAATACATTCGTCTGAATCACCGCTTCGGAAACAATTAATACAGTGCTTATTGGGGTTGTTGCCCGAGTGGTTATGTCTTTGGAGTAATTAAAGACAGTTCAGACAGAAAAACAGTTCGCACACAACTGCAAATGTGAGGCTTATTTACTTCAGATATTTTTATTAAACCTTCATCTTCAAGTTCCTTATTTCGCCCTTATTAAATGATGGTTTAGCATAAACATTGTCTTTGTTCTTTGAGTCCTTTCTAATGTTCGAACGTTAGTCAAATGTCTCAATGAATTCTAACGTCTACTTCAATCAGCCACTTTATTGTATCCTTTAAAGTTTATTTGTGTAATTCCTCCAAGGTTTTGTATTTCAAAGCTTAGTGGAGCCTCATCTGTAATTATTGAACCCAACTGACCGCCGCGCCGGTGGTGGCCGGTATCGGATTATTGTTAAGTTGGTAACAACTTGGAAATTCGAGTTTGGTTTGTACTTCGTTAGATATACGTTTAATGTCAGTTTCGTAGAATCAAGTGAAATTCTGACAAACCTTGCTTATTATATAAGGCACAGTAAAAACCTATCATACCGATTTACCGCAATCATTTTTATTAACCACCTTCTTTAATAACGTAATTTTTGATTTTAATATCACTAGTTTCTTGGTTATCATCACTTTTTAATAAACACTCGATGCAGGTACTACGAGTATTTGTTGTTTTGTTTTTGTATCTACCGCAACTTTACGGCGGCGGTCAAATTTAAATTTAGTCCATATCCTTGGAGGATCTAGCTCGTATATAATCAAAGTCCATATCAAATGAAGAACGATAGATGCCGAGTTGTATGAGCGAGTTCTCCCTACCCTCAGAACTCTGAACAGAGCCTCATTTACAACTACTTGCCTACTTTATAATATGCCTTGATCCTCAACTTGCGCTTTGAGAAGGTAGAAACCAAAAGCAATCTTCTCCTAAAATTACGTTATGTTAATTTAAATATATATCAGAAACTTAGCAATGTAAATCTAACTCTAGGCGATATTATTTGTTTAATTTTCGCACTGCACCTCTGCAGCAGAAAGCCATCAGAGAGTTTTTAATTTTCTGGCGAACAAAACGCAGAAAGGGTGACCCATTTGATGTCCAGGGTTGACGAAGTTCGAACGCTTTATTACTGTGTCCCGCTTTAAGTGGGTGTAAAGTTTCAACACCCTTTGATTTAGGTACTTCCCGTGTGGCAATAGGTGTGCGATGGACGGACCAAATTTGTTTGAACTTTGTCTTTTTCCACTGTGTTTCGATTTTATTGCCTTCCTCTTTTTGTTTTTATTCTTACGACTCGTCTACAAACAGAGGCGCTGTCGACTCAGCCCTTTATTGATTCTGTGCACAGGTAGCAAATTGAAAATAGTTAAATAGCTCCGAAATTACCCTAATAATGTCCTCGGGGAAGTATCGAGGACAATGCCAACCACATAATGGGCGCCGCAATTATTACGCTAATACCTTAAAGGACCACTTTAATCCCCTAATCGGAAGCCAAACTAACGTGGCGCCGTCCCGCATAGAAATATCTTAAATTGGCAACATGGTCCGGCGGGCCGGCCATAAAACATCTTAATGAGTACAGCTAGCAGCTGCGGACCTCCATATTGCCGCTCTCATATCCATGCAAACTACCCACAGACGACGTCTTAGCGGCCTTACTTTCCTCCTCCTTGTTTACAAGTCGACAACTAATTTGATGCAATATGTGCATAGGACAACATTATGGGCGCTATCTCCTCCGTGCGTGTCTTGCATACATTTGCTCCTTCCTACCGCAACGACGCTCCTAGAGTACCAGCTGACCCTCTACTGAACCCTCCTATATTCAAATTCGGCGCGGACCGGCCATTTAGACACGGATTTGTTATAAGATTAAAGGAAGATTTCACTTGCGAAACAATATGGCAAACGATTTACATATTTCGTTTCCTTATTAGTTTCGGGATATTTGTTTTGGGGCCATCGAATTTACATCCACTGACCGATTAAATGGCCCTTAGGCGTCTTTAATGGGGGTGCCGCGTGGTCGTTGTTAGCCCTCGCAAATGTGTGCTTATGCGTAATTGAATATTTTATGAGATGGAGGAAATTTAGTGCGGAGACTTTATTGATTCCATATTCCGTCTCATACCTTGCGTCTTACGGAGAGCTAATCCCATTCGCATTGCAAAGCATATCCACCGGTGTGTTTGTAGTGTCAACATTCGCTTTCACATCTCGCCTTTTCAGTTTGCTCGTGTGTTTATCGTTTGCATTTATCTGTTGACTGTTTTTATTCCGCGGTTGACATTTACCCTCTGTTTCAACAAGCTCAGCATTTACCCGAGGAGTTTCTTTCATTCGTCGGACGAGTGCTCGCGTTGCATTACCTCCATTCAGGCGGAGATAGCTTCACTTAGTTTCCTCTTTTCCAGGACGGCCAGGTTAATTTCTGCATCTTTAGTATTCGAGTGGCCGGCGTGTATGCAGTGTAGTCTGTCTGGTAGGTAGCGTAGATTGTGTGGTGGAAAGCAAACTTGAATTGTTGGGTCGCCGCCGTCGCGTAGAGGTAATGAACGCACGGGTGGAACATGCTCTGGTGCTGGAGGCGCCTGGTTCGAGCGAGAGGCACGAGGGTGGCTGGGGGCGGGGGTAGCACCTCCGGGGGGAGGGGGTGCAACGCGTCCTGTATGCACAGCACCGCTTCCGCATTCGTTAATGCAAAAGCGAGCACAGACTTCAGGTGTACATTTTCAGCGCTTGTGTGCTTTATACTCGATGTTAAGGCGTGCGTCTTTGTGCAATACTGAGCCTTAATTATTATTACATTTTTATCTTCTCTACGCTTCAATACGCTAGGAGGCTCCGAGCTTGGGTATTATGTATTATCTCTAGTGGTTTATGCTTAGCAAAGAACTAATTACTGAGATAAATAGAAGCTCTCAGACGACTCGTATGTATAGCAAGCGTGTGGATATAGGCTTACAGATTGGGTTTTATATCTTTCATTTTCATGCCAGCGTCTGTTAATGCAAAACGAATAACCTGCGGCTTAGCAATTCATTATTGCATTCATTCATTTGGGCTTCATTAAAATCGCATTAGGATTAATTTTTCTCGTCCCCGTTTTAATTCAGAGTTTGCTGAGGGGATCGGCGGACGGTCTGCAATCATCTATTGTCAATATTGGTCGTGTTTTGTCTACCTGCGGCGTGCTACTGTGTTTTATGATATTGTACGGATTTCTTACGGTTACGGGATTGCTGTTCTTCTCTGTCGGGTTAAATTTTTTATGATTGTTTTATTACTTAGTGGTGGTAATGGAAATTTCTGGAATTTTATTGAAGGGTATCTTTAATGTGTCCTTGAATAATAGCCATTTGTTTTAAACATATATAAACGTAATGTAGAACTTATACTTAATAGTTAAATAGATATGTGATTAGGCCTAGTCCTAATCACATATGCTTATGAATGGAAAAGTTATGTGACATAAAGGAAATTCCCGCACTAGGCTAGGCATGTATCACGGGAATCGTGTTTTTTTTCCAGGCAGCGTATATTTTTCCTCTGGTTAATTAATTCTTATCATTTAACAACGATTGATGCATTCTCCTAATAACGTAAATCGATATTTGTTTCTGAAATCGATGCACCGAAGCCTCAAGAGAAATTTGCACGCGATACCCACCCACGACCCCTGCTGACGAAAATCTACAATATTATATTAATTCAGGCATATTATCAAAAGGTGTCACATTACGACCACACCGATGGCGCAGGAAGCATGCACCGATGAGCCATTCCAACGAAAATAATACATCATTCGATCCCGATTCGATTTTTTACTAAGAATCGATTCCTTTTTGTTTCATCTGTCTAAACTTAAAAACTTGAGTATAGTGTTTCGGATATTTTGTGTTTTGACCTGTATTCGGGAGCAGTGTTTGACAAAAACCCAGTAAACATCTCGTACTTATAATAAAATAAACGTGATTTGAATGATTCTGACAAATGTCGAATAGTCTTACTCTCCTTACGTAGGTACCTCTACCTTCAGAATAGTCTAACAACAAACCTAATATTTGTTTAAAGATTATTTCGTTTCATTCTAATTTTTAACAGACTTCAAAAAAGGAGGAGGTTCTATGTATGTTTTTTTTTTAAATTATTTTCACCGATTTCTCCTTCAATTGTGGACCGATTTTGAAAATTATTTTTTTATTTGAATGGGTATACTTCTGAGGTGGTCCCATATTAATTAGAAGTTTTTAAAGTTACTTATAATAAATTATGGACAAAGGAGTATATGAGAATACAATTTATAACACTATACTTTTATATCTACTTATAAATGTAAAATATGAATATCTACTACTAAAAATAATCTAAAACTACTTAAAATTAATATAATATAGGTATACAGATGCTACGACGCTTCATAATTAAAAATAATGAATACTTACATACACCTATATTCATCATCAGCCCGGAGACGTCCACTGCTGAACGACAACCTGCCATTTGCATCCACCGGTTGCCCGCGACTACCTATATTATTTTATTAAAACAAATAAAAACGAAAATTCAGTAGTTATCCTACCTGGTCTAAAATATCCGCTATCAATGGGAATATTTCCCAAAACGCTGATCCTATTGCAGGGGCTGTATATTATTACATTGGCATGTAAACATTGTTGGCCAATAGCCACAGCAATAAAAACATGTAAATTAGTTTTTTCTTGTTTTTCATCTCCACAATAAGTCTAAAAGTTATCCGAAATGGGCGAGTAGCGCCGGAGGCTGGCAATATCAAAAATCGGACATTTCACGGTCCGTAAGTTCAACCGTATCGATACGGATATAATAACCAGTGGAATGGTAACTATAAAGAGAGATTGTATTTTTTACTAACGTCGTAAGAAGTCGGAATGTCCGACGGCCCTTTGATCGTCATGATAAAACTGCGCGCGATCTCTCTCTCTTTTTTCATAAAAAATTTCTCCGTGCACCTTTATTGATATTTTGTTGCTTTGAAACGTTCGATGAGATGTTATGAAAGATCAAATAATCTCGCTGCGTAAACACTGAAGAGATAGTATCGTGTTTTATCACCGAAGGTCATTCAGAGCTCGTAACTAAAGCTCCCCACTTGTCTGACAGAAACAATAATCCGGTACAATTTTGAGGAAAAATGTTTATCACAAGGAACACCCATGCCATAAATAGTGCGCCCGAATAAAACAGAGGAAATAGATAAAAAGCTAAACGGTCGTTAGCGAGTGTACGCGACTGTACCCGGCAGGACATTGGTGTGGACAGCTTTGACAAATGTCTTTGGGTAGGAGACAACTTTCTTTTGATTTATAGATTGTTTTCTTACACGTACTTAGTAGCTTAATCGACATCATTTTGTCGTATTATACAATCATTCTGGTTAAAAATAATACCTCAGTACTTAATTAAGATAAAGATATTATTATTTAGGAGTTATAAGGTATCTCTCGCAATTTTACGTATTTCGACATTCTTCGAGAAAACAATGACATAATTATGCCAGTCCTTAAAATGCACACACTCAAGTTCAATTGATAAAGTTGAGAAAAGGTAACAACCCTGTTACAGTTACTTAATCACTTTATAATGTATTTAGATTTGCTTGGTTTTTTCTCCTTTTGAGTTAGATCTTTTATGCGAATCAGCTTCCATTTCTCTCGTCCACACAAACATTATAATTTTAAACAAAAGATACTACCACGTAAAACCAAGGGCATAAATGGATTTTTGATTCCTATAAAAAACTCTAAACGAGCTAGAATAAATTCGTCTGAAGATAGCATATAAATGTAAGTCGATAAATCAATCAGAGTATAAATATGTTCTTTCTGTACACATTCGCGGATACCAACTGCACCATTAACTATTCCTTATCAAGTGTCAATTCGCGTCATTCCCTAATCTCGCCACATCGGCCGCAGTCTCTAAACATACGCTCAACTCATCTGACGCATCTTATCTGCACGACATTATTTCATACACATCTATCGGAAAGCCGTTTCAACTGCGTCTGATTTTATTCTACGCAATTTATTTTCAATAAAGAACTATAAAAAGACTTATCTAAATCGTTCGCTGAAGCTCGGAGGGGTGCAGCCATCATAAATGTCGATGCTTATTTACGTCGTAGTGCACTACTGGGACAACTATGGTATTAAGTATCGATAGCTATGATTTCGCGTCTCGTCAGGCGAATTTATACTTTTGTTTAATGGGTTTGCCTCTAAGGGTTTTGGTAACTTGAACTTTAGCTGAAGTAGCTATTCCAGTAATAGGATTGTTACGTTTGATTCCTTAACACCATTAACAGATTTTGTCAATATGGCTTTTCGCTTGTGCCTTCTATCTTCGTACTGTAAAAAGTTAGTACCAACATTTAAAATTTTGTAAATGTGCAAAGTAACTAGAAAAATAGTTATGAATATCTCACACAAAGGTCACATACATGGAAAGAACTTATGATCGCAAACATTTCAAGCCCTTATAAGAAGTATAAGGTGAAGCAGTAAAGCATCGCCAACATCCGTATCCGCTAGGGTTTACCGCACAGGGCGCACCTTAGATAAGACACAATAAAGAACTTTCCCAGAATCGTTTAACTCTGAGGTATAATAAAAAGCTATTAAAAGTATCAATGTCTTTCAACTCTTTGACATTTGCTCAAAATGTTAAAACAGAATAACAACGCCTACACGTGTACTTGTAAGAAAATGGAATTTACCATCCAAAATTACAATATAACGCAGATTCCAATTTGAATTTGTATCATCCTACTCTCACAACCGTCTCATTTACATGTTATTCGGGCAACAAACCCTAGGGGACCGTATCAGCCATTTATGAGTTAAAAAGTATTAAAGAAAAGAAAACTCGATAGATATAAAAAGATACGTAGGTATAATAACAAGAGAAAGAAGCCGCGTGCAAGAATACGGCTCGCGGCGAATACCGCCCGCGGAAAGCGGCATTGTTCCGCGACTTTTAAAACGGAACAAAATGAGCTAGGGGAAGGAAATCGGATGAAAATATGAAAAGAATACAAGTTATACGTAAAAGTGAAACGAAACGTCGGAGATCGGGTCTCAGCCGCGGCGGCGGTCCGCAAATATAATTTGCATAGTCAAGTAGCCGAACTTTTGTCTGCAGCGGATGTACGCAACCATATTCTTTCGTTGCTTTTTAACCACACTCTCGTTCTGTATCGGCCTCGGGTTTTATTGCATTTTTCCCCTTTGAACGGATTCTTTCAATATTTTGGTGGTTCGTTTTTATTCATACGCTCGGTCACGAATTGTTTCGCTTCATATTGTACGCTTTGTTGCTCTCTTAATCCCGCGCTTATTGATGTTTTGCGTTTTTGGGAATGTTGTTCGTGTACACTTTTATTACAAATGAATTGTGTGAGTTTTTGACCAACGACTATATTTGATTAATGGATTCATTAAATATTTTGTATTAATATCGGAGCACTTTATTATAATAATACTAAAGTAGGCATAGAAAAGATTTACCGACAAGACGTTATTGTTATTTGAATTAAAATGAAATAGAACAAAGAAAAGATTAACTGCATCGTGGCTATTCAATCGTTCGGAATTAGAACCATCATCGGGAACAAAGGCGGCTACAAAAGACTCCAAACTTTTTGTTAAGCCAGCTTCAAATGAAATAATCAATCGAGAATTATTACGATTCATCGTCTGTGAAGTTATGAATGAGGAAGCAATAGGTTAGGATTACGAGCACAAAGCGGCGCCGACGGCCTTTGGACAAATATTGACTCGAAGAAACAATGTGAGGCGATTCGCCGACATCGCTTCTGCCGTTAGTGATCACTGCACGCCCACTCTTCGGCGAAGATGTTGGTGAGTTTTTTTATAGATGCGATTATGTAAATAAATAAATATTGGTGGACATTTCACACAGTGCCATTTAGCCCCAAACAAAGTAAAGCTTGTACTTGTACTATAGGTCTCTTGGAAAATAGAAAACAGCTAAGTAAAAGTAAGACTCACCAAATGAAACATTCACGCGTTAATAAACAGGAAAAATGAGATGAAAAGGTTCAAAAATAAGCTTCAGTCGAGTGCGAAACTGTTTTTCAGAGGTGTTACACCGAATCGATACTCGGACTCGATGGTCCGACGAATTTTCCACTGAACGGACATTTGGACGCGAACCTTTGTATTGACGAGAAATTAAGTGAAAGAGGACCTTTCTATCCTAATTTTGTTAACAAAGTAATTATGTACGGTCACGTATATAATATTTGTCTTTAGGGTTCACTTCTATAAAATGTTTTTACGAATTTCGTTTTAACATAAGCTAAGAGTAATCGAAATGAATAACAAAATCGCATAAAACAAAAAGATATGAAATACCTGGCATCATTATGGTGCCGTGTCGAAGGTCGCTCAATGACAAATGATGCGTAAGAGTCGATCGCTAGTGAACCCTGTCTGTTTCATTGGCTACAACATTAATTACTAGCAAATCTTTAACGAGAATACTGACTTTAATTTTGTTTATACTCTAGACTTTCAATTACTAAATTTACTACGTATTATACTTGAGTCACTATGCGACTCTTTTCATTACACAATGCTGTCATACATGGACATTAGCGATAGACAAGCTTCTACTAGAGTATCTCTTAAGTATTTCGATTAGACTACCATGTCCGATAGAAAGCCCAAAAAAAATTGCCCCGCTCCCACCAAGGCCGTAGGCAGGGGGGAGGGGGTTGTTGGAGGTCCACCCCCCCCCCCCCGAAATGCCTTCGCTAACCCACCGTTTTATACATACCTACTTACGTATACATGTAAAAAGTTGTTACTTATTGTCTCTAGCCCCCTGAAATGAGCTCGACCCAGAAATTAATTCCTGGCTACGGCCTTGGCTCCCACTACTCTTATCTTCCATACTGCTGGCTTAATTACTAATTAGTTTCCTCCCCATATTCACCACTTTAAATCATCCAGTATCACAGTAGATATTTTAGTCACTGATTCTCTTATAACTCAGAATTGTATAAATCAACTCACTTTAAATTCAAACTGCCTCAATTTGAAGAAGGCAGTAACTGGCTGTAGTTAGGCGTTTTAAATTCTCAATAAAATTAAGACCCGCCTCTTTGCAATTCAGAACAGCGGCAAAGGGTGTATCTTTATATTTTTATTGGCTTATTATTCATACCGTTTCCATAAAACAAGTTATCTGCGATCTCATCGCAGGCCAACTCCATCAAAACTCTATCTCTCACCATCTCGAAACAGATCTCAAAGTTTACTCGCGGTTCAAGTAATAAGCTAAAACCATCTAGAATAAAAAAAATAGAACTAAAATGCAAAACATTAATTTTCCAATACAACTGAAGATACATTTTTACCAATACATGAAATAACTTGTAAGATTGTTTGGTAATAAACATCTATCGAATATTTAAATATGAAATGTTTTAAATTTCTGATTATTTTGATGGTCAGTTATACTGCAATTGAAGCTTTGTTAATAATGTTTTCTACGACATTAATCAAAATTACAATAAAATTCAGTGAATTAAATACTAATTAATATAATACCCGATCTATAAAATTTTGTAAGAACTGAAGAATTTTCCGAATAATAATCTATCGATATAGATCGCGTATGCTCGCTTCCCGAGTAGGTACCTATTTACGCCGCCCCTTAGCTCATCAAAAGCACAGCCTCCATCAACACGTGAATCACTCTCGACTCAATCATTCGTCAATTGAACTCACGAGTGAAAAAGATGGAACGTCACTCGATCAATATGCAAGAAAGAGAACTCTGATTGATGCGAGATCGAACGATTATTGTCGAGTTCAAATCGAATCAATAATCCGTAGTTATGAGCTTCATATAGAGAAAAGTTTGTCATAAGAGTAAAAGAGACAGGCGTCTCGATTTTCAGGTTTGATGGTATACAGACAGGTGAAGAGAAATATGGCGTATCGGCGCTTGCGCATATAAATATACCTAACCGTATATTTAGTCCGGAATTTCGTTTTGCTCCGCGTGCGGCATTTGAAGTAATTGTTGTTTCGATACGGTACGGGTCGGGATCGGTTTCACCGCCTTCTATTAATATTAATGTAGATATCTTATTACGATTATGATAAACGTATAAATGTGGCATTAACAGATAATTATCATTTGACTTTGTTGATTTACATAACATAATTATTATAGTTAAATATACTTTTTATATCCGATTAATAAACTAAAGCGATCCCCAAGCCACCTGCCAAGCGTGGGGATTATGGCAACACCTCCCTTAAAGGAGAGGCCTTCGTCCAGCAATGGACGTCTTCCGGCTGTTGATGAATAAACTTAAGTATCGTATCTCTTATAAACAAAATTGATTTTGATCCACAAGGATAAAACTGAAACATAACATTTAGATAACTGTTCATTTTTCTTTCTGTTCTTTAACAGTTATGTACCAGAAACGGCTAAAGAAAGAAAGAAAACAGCGGCAGATGATACAAGATCAGCTCGAGATGGAGTTGAAGAGGCGGCAGAAAATCGAAGAGGCTCTCAAGCAGTCGGGCGCTCCCTCCGAAATACTCAGAATCGTAACTGGTAAGCATTTCAGTTATTAACTTGCACAAATTAGTATTTAAAGTTATAAGTACATAGTAAAGGAACGTGATATGTGATCTCTTTAATTTTTCTGTATATGTAACTTAAATTTGCTTTTTATTTATATGTGTATCTGTCTTTTTGTTGTGAATAAATTATTTTGTATTGTATTGATGTAGTACAATCTTATATAGCATATAAGAGTTTATGGTGGAGTTGAGTGAGTCTTAGTTTCAGAGTCAATGTATCGCCCGAAAGCTTCTGACAACGATGATTGTTGTTATAGAACAATTTAACGTGTCATCATACAACTGTCTCTATTGTCCATTGCTTAACGTCGGTGAACTATAAGAAACACGAAATCAAGCTATATACGCCACATGCACGCTGATCGCCCTGAAAACTTTATAAAATTTACTGTGCTGATTATTGTACCGTCGAATAAGCAAGGAATGTTGATCATTATTAATTTATCTTAATGTAGAGGTATGAGGCTGATAATTTAAAATAAACTGAAAATATTTAGCTAAACCTGGCCTGATTAACCTTGAACATCTTCTTCTCCTTGAATATCTTATTTCATCTTAAGACTGCATTTAGAACCACCGGAAGACGGGCAGCAAGCGTCCTCTCGGTTAATGCGATCCCCAAGACTCCTGCCACCGTAGAGATTATGCCAAATCCCAATATTAAAGGGCTCTGTAGTGGACGTCTGCCGTCTGTTGATGATTTATGTAGTAAAAAAAAGAATGCAACACTTAAATCGTAGATAATTTCAATATAAGATGTCAGAGTTCCCGATATTAGTTTCTCCAAAATCTTATCATGTCAAATTGTCAATAGCACCGCTCATCATACTTCAACAAGTTTCCATGTTCGAGTGCGTCTGACATGTTAACTTGCCTTCTGTCGAACTATCTCTGCATCAGGTTTATCTTATAAATTTACAACACACATCTCTCTAAATACAATGCGAAGGAAGTCCATCTCCATTCGGTTGTCATAAGATTGATATTTCATCGCTGAACACGTTGATTTGTTACTCTATTGCCTATCGACTGGATATGGAGTGCGTGACGTAAGAAGGGGTGAGCACTGGTGAAGGCTTGTACTAATCTCCGTGTCAGGAAATCGTTTCGCAGACCATTTGAAACGAGGGTTGCTGAACTAACACGCATTCGAGTCGAGTTTCCTTGCATAATCGCTTGCTACACTTATTGGCTGTCCATGTGATTGACTAATAGACGTAAGGTATTCAAATGGTGCTATTTCTACTTGACTGTACTAGAAAAATATTTGTACTGCATATAATATTTTGCAGCAGTTATAACGTATGCAGTCTTTGCAGAGAACATGTCTCCACCTGCGCAAGAGGTTCGTCAGGAGCGGGAAAATGGTTCCGAAAGCAAACCTCCGAGCACGGAGCCGCCCCCCGCCTCACCCCCCTTCCAGCGGGAACCCCCGCGTACCCCTGAAAAGCCGCAGTGGAACTACCCTCCACCTCCCGTGGACATCATGAGCGGTGGTGCAGCTTTCTGGCAGAACTACTCTGGTAAGGTTAACATGTTTTATGTGATTTACATCTTTTTAAAGAAAACATTGTTGTTTGGATCGTCAGATTGCAAATAAGAATTGAGTAGATTAAGTATTATAGGAAGATTGTAAAGAATATTTTATTACTAGAGGTCGCCCGCGTCTTCTTCTTCTTCCGTGTACGGAAGAAATCCCCCAACTTCTCCCCTTTGAATGAACTACCCAAATATACATTTTCATCACCATAACTTCAAAAACAAAGAACTTTCATACAAACGTTTCCCCCGCTTTTGACCCCCTTAGGGGTCGAATTTCGAAAAATCCTTTTTTAGTACACCCCTACGCATCGAGACGAATACACCCCCCAAATGTCAAGTCTGTACGACGAGCGATTTGGGTAAATGATAGGTTGTAAAAGGGGTTTATTATAAACATAAGTCGGCTGACAAGTTTAAAAACATCGTACACAGAAAAACACTAAATACACAAAAACATACACTAGAGATACAGTATATAACAGTTGGATTATAATAAAAGCAATATCACTACTATAATTTTATTCTGTCATAATAAACCTTCTTCACCATACGTTTTCCATTGTTAAAGTATTCATAAATTCGCATTATTGAATTCTTGGATCCAAACTGATACGTCCGACAATGTATGAGTTTTCATCAAATGTAAAAGGGACGGGAAAAATCGTCGAAATGAAATTTATACTCATCATATCGCGTGCCTTGCAAATCGGGAATTTTGGAATTTCAAGTATTTAAAAAGCAAAACGATACTGCATGCCCCTCGGTTTGTGTTGTGATTTTTGGGGAGAGCTTCCGCATCATACCCTAGATATGAATGTCAAAACTACAGGTACGATTCAAATCTCTTTCTGAGTAACGCTTTGCTAGTCGCCAGATCTGGCCTTAAAAGAAAGTTAAAATTTAAACAACCTCTAGCTATTTTTGGTAAACAAATAGCACTCAAATCGTATACTTACATAAGTTTTGTTTTAATTTAATGTCACTATACTTTGCCCATATGTTAATAGTTTTTTGGGAGTATTGGCGGGAACACGGAAAAATCATGTCGTTGCATTCTATTATTTTCTTAAACTTGTGTTTTATCGCGAATTAATGATTAAAAATTGTGGTGTTTTATTCATTGAGTGTTGAATTACATGCACGAGTGTGGGCAAGTGATATATAATGTGGTGAAACATGTCTTTTCGTGTTGTTTTCTACACTCCGTAGAAGCTCATAGTAAAGTCGCCACAACTTTACTAGGGCATGACTTGGACTCGACTATGACTAATTTCGTGTGACTAACTGTGATTTCATGACATATTTGACTTGATTTTAATTAAAAAAACTTGAAAATTCATCAACTTGACACTGGCAGAATGCACAACGTGAGATGCCAAAACCTAAGAAAAAAACAAAAGAAAGTGTTTTGTCAGCTCATATAAAGTTGATGACATAACTTTGTTAAGCGTCTAGCAAAAAATAAATTCGTTTGATCTAGCGCAAGGTTATGTCAAGGTTGTGTCTGTTGACAATCTTGTAAAGTTGTCAAAAAGCGGTTAACATAATGAACAGAGGATGTGATGTGTCCCCACACACATGTGATTTTGACCTCAATGACACGTTAGCAATACTTAAGTCAAATTTACAAGACGACATACCTATTCGTAAAATGCTACTTTCTCAAGACTACTAGCGTACAGTAAAATCACGAACATAGAAAATACCTATCCATACATTAAAAAATTCCAAAATCAAGAACCGAGAGAAAATAAAGCTTGCATGGCATGTGCGTATCAGTGAATAAAACTGCAGTTTTTTCATTCTTATCCGCTTTGTGGAAGCCTCAAAAATTTCATAAAAAATACACCGACTAGCCGGGAGCACAGGCTTAGGATGGCATCCGGCTGTATAGATGTTTTGTAACTGGAAACGAAATATTTAAAATCCCGTTATGCCTTAGTCGAATGCAAGATTTAGTAATCTATTAACACTGGTTTAGTCTTATGATTTTTCCTCCTTCTTCTCCCGTAATTCTTCTGTTGTAATCATTGAGCTACGAGTACTCGTAATATCTATAGAGTCACAAACGTGCAAAAAAAAAATCGCGCCAAAACTTTTTAAACGGCATGAACTATAATAACACACAAGCGCCCAAGCATAACGTCTAAACGTTATGTCGGTTGTATAGTGTTCAATGTGTGTAGTGCGTAGTGTTCAATTTGGAACAATTGTGAACTACATAATGCACGTATGTATGTACAACAGCACTTGGACGTTTTTTGACTGTTTTCACTTAGAGATTGTGACTCTTAAGATATTAGCTCAATGGTTGTAATTAGCATTTTAGTGCTTAGTTAACAAGTCAGTAAAAAGCTAACTTACAAAAAACTTTGATAGACATGCAAGTACTGAATTATCTTCGTCTAGTACAGTCAGCCACAAAACACAAAACCACTGATACCGATTTAATAATTTCCGTTTCCCCTGACGAGTGCCTTTTGCTTGCGGACTGCTTTTCCACCAGAAATTGCAACTAATTTAAGTGGTACTTCGCCCCAAGTATCTCATTGCACGCGAACACGCGACGAAATGGAACAGTACGTTTCAACACTTGTAATACGAGTAAAAATCTCCACACTATTATTATAAAACCTTATTAAGCGCAGCTCTATCTCACTTTAACTTGTTACTTTTTACAATGTATTGGCAGAACCTGTAAAATTAATATAGTTGAGAAAATAGATTTTTAAGAGAAAAGTCATGACATTTCAAAAGCATAGCAGGACATCATGTGAATAAATTACTTGAAACGAAAATTTAAAATGAAAAAATATTTTTAATGACGAGCAACCCTTACTAGACAACTGCATTAGAGTGAAATATTTTTGTTGAAATAAAGAAATCCCAGCAGCAGCGTCCTCTTAGTTAACGGTGGTGAGCATTCTGCGATCCCCAAGCCGCCTGCCAAGCGTCGGGATTATGGCAACTCCTCCCTATTTAGAGGGAGGCCTTCGTCCAGCAGTGGACGTCTTTGGCTGATGGTGTGGTGGTGGTGGGGAAAGAAATCCATTGAAAACAATGCAGTCGATTGAGTTCACAGTAGGTTTTTAAAGTTTAGGATTAGGAAAGCAGAGCAGAAACTCCATAGAGCAATTTTTTTTTTTAAAAGTGGCATTATGTATCAATGTGGTAAATCGCATAAAATAATAATAAAAAAACAAAGATCATTAAAAAGATAATGTCCTTATTTCATGAATAAATATTAACTAAAAATATATTTAAAAACAAAGGTTGGTTACAGAAAAACAAAAATTAAAACTTTGTGCCTATCATTCACTTTCTTCACTGCTACTTCTCGTAGGAAAAAGAAACCATATTTTATTATTCTTAAATTAGAAAACTTTTAACTGTGTAGGTACTTTTTATGAAAAACGGGATGATCCACGAGACAAAAATAAACACAGTCACAGCATTAAATTTAATGTCCAGTTAATTTTATTATTATCCATTTGACTTTTCCATTGTTTCTATACAGGGTTACACGTAACGGGTAATAAGCTGAAAGGAGGTTATTGTACTTATCTTTGTAAAGAACTTTCGCTATAGAGCCAACCCTGAAATCTCGATAAATATAGCTGTTCCATAGAAAAATGTGAAACCACAACTGAAACTTACTGGCAATGTGCCGTTTTAATTATTAACTACAACAAACTACAAAGACTACTTAGCCTACTACACAACAAAAAACAAAAGGATTGTATCCAGACCGATGAAAGTCTAGAGACAATCCAAATGCTCTAGGTTTCTCTGGATGGCAATGCTTATGCGTTGAGCCAAATAAACGGCAATAGATTAAATTCAATAAATAAATAAATAATGAATTAAAGTTATACACATGGATTTTAAAAGTATAATTTATATAAGTAATTAAAAATTAATCTCTTAATAAAAAAATAAAAATTACGATTTTATCCATTTCATAAGTATTGTGTCTACAAAGTAAATACCAAAAATAATAACAAATTCATCCACGCTCATAATACGGATAAACCGATGTAACACAAGTAATATAAAGTTAAAAAATTAATAAAGAGGAAACTTCAGCGCCAGTTTTAGGTGAGCTTGTAAAATGAATGGGAATAAAATTGTACCGCACAGGTGCGCGCAAAACCTTTGACGATATTAACTTTTTGTTTATGCTCCGGTAACGCAGTGGAATCATTGCAGTGTTCCCATCAACTCACTGTTATTAAAAAAAAAATTGAGCATTTTTGAATAGTACAGGAACCACCGTACTGAAATCTATTGTACTTTCACGAGAAACACGCGCAGTCTGAAAAATAGTACAAGTATCAACTAGTACTATACTATACTAACTATACTAGGCTAGGTACGTATTTATGTATACTAAGAAAATTCTAACTTTAAGTATGTGAAATATAAACTACAGGTTATAATAAATTCAGACCTAACTAAACTAAGATGTTAGTAAGTGTAAAGCTTCGGATGCAATGACCAATCTTCAGTGACGATTTTTTTTATCCAGTTTGGTGGCTTCTTCTGCGTACAACTAAATTTTAGCTCTCTATGGAGAAGTGCGTTTCCACTGGCATCACACTTTGTACATTCTGCCATTGGCATTAGAAAAGTTTTTGATAGTATCAGTAAGTAACCAAGATAAGTCCAAAAATCAAAGCCGTTTACACAAAAACAGTCACGGTCAAGTCCAAGTCAACCATTAGTGAAGTTGTGGCGGCTTTGTTATAGGAGCTTTTACGGAGTTTTGAAAACCACAAGAAAAGATATGTGAGGTATCACAATTTTTTTTTTTTTTTAATTTAGTATTTAGCATATTGAACGAAAGTGGCAATTATTTTAGGGTTTCGTACCCAAAGAGAATCCAACTGTACCCTATTATTAAGCCACCTACCGTGTCTGTTTGTCTGCTCATCTGACTTTCCGATCTTTTTGACCTATAATCTCGTGTATCGTAATATAGCCGGTTGAAATGTTCACAAAATATTCGTTACTATCGCGGATTACCTAGTACATGTGGTGGTACGGAACCCTCGTTCTCCGAGTCGCAAGATGACTCGTACCTTGACGGCTTGTTTTATAATGGTATTGAGCTGTCTAAGTACTTACTACACAGCTCAATTATTTTTTAAATATTTTTTCCTGTGCCAGTGCCTAGGTTCCCAACCAAACGAATCTGATTATCAAACGCCGTCGACTTCGTCTTACTTTTAAGTAAATTGAATTCAAGTCATGATCCAATGGATTCTAAGAATAAGAAAAAAGTGTACAGAAATATCTTTGATAGAAAATCAATCCAATCAGTAGAATTCGTCACGGGCCGATAGAGACAGCACCTCGTCCGTAGTCCGTACCTGTCCTTTTGTAGTATTTTGTTCGAAATATGTAATGACCAGTACTATCTGTTTTGTTAACTGATACCGTCCTCCCTCATACAATCGTTCTCACCCCTTTGTTCACAACCTTCTCGAATTCCTAACAGAAGAATTAATCAACTCACTTTTTTGTGTAATTTACGGTAGTAATTAATTTCGCTTAAATGAACAGAGGTGTCGATTCTCTAAAAATTATTAAAAAATAATGAGTTGACGATACTTACAATTTAAATGTTCAAGCTCAATATCACGTTTCCGAATTAATTTCGAAACTTCAGCAATTTAACTTTCTATCCGCTTGTTTTTTGAGAGCTGTTAATAAAATCTTTGATAGCTAAGTAATCATTTTGATTCAGTGTTTACTGACCCTATTGAAAAATAACTAGACTTAAATTGTAACACATTGTTTCAATGACGGCTTGGAGAATCTAGTTCTCTCTCTCTCTCTCAATGGAGGCGTAGATTGACTAGGTGTTACTTAAACAATCGGATATTAATCAGCTGATGATGGGTGACCGTGAGTGGCATTTACTTTGATCCCGGTTGTTTGTTCTATATTTCTATAAGAACAAGTCAAGCCATGTCAGAAGCTTTCGGGCGGCATATTAACTCTGACACTAGGGCTGGCCACGCAGCCTATACGAACTTACTTTTTTTACTTTATTGTCGTTTTACCTTTCCGATCGCCTTTATCTTTACCTATCTCATCTTAGTGTAATTCGTTTCAGTAAAATTATCCTCCACTCGCGTAAAGTCATCACAAAAAACTATTTATTCTCACTATCGACGTAGTGACTTCTTATTGCTTTCAAGTAAATTATTTCACGTCCGTCTTGTGGAGTCCTTTTTTGTCTTTCGTTGACCATTTGATCGAAACGAAATCGAATATCTGTTAACTGTTTTTATACGATTTACATCGATCGCGTGAAAGTAAATTTCATTGTCAAATGATGTCACTACGAAATTGTTACATTCTTTGCTTTTTATATCAGGTAGATACTACCTTTGTACAAAATAAAGATTAAAGTATAACTTTTTATCAAGCTAAGCGCTCAACCATTACAGTTGTTTCAAAGAACAAATAGATTATAGCTCTCAAAGGAACCGGCAATTCTGTTTTAGACGCGGCAAATGCAAAAATATTACGTATTCAAACAGACCTAATGGGACATTTAGGGGTGGCACTGAAGTGAAACGGCAAAGGCCGAAGCTTTTAAGTGTATAATATTTAATTGTGACGCCCTAGGCGTATAATCTCGCCCGAGATAATAGGTTTCTGTTTCGGAACAACCCTCCACGGTGACACTTGCGAGTGTCAAGCCCTCGAGCGATACTCTACACTCAGACAAATCGGATTATAATCGAGTTTTTTTTACTGACGACTGTTGCAAAATGAACACTTCTACAGGTAAACACTCAACTTATGAAGTCACTTTAGTACAAGGCTCAGGTTAGCAATGAACAACTAGTTAATGTGAAGTCATAAATTCGTCTGTTCGAAGCATAAATTGTAAACGAATGTTGGGATGAGAAATTGAATTCCCCGTTGAGAGAATCTTCCATCAAAGTAAGCAAAAAACGCGATTCCGTTTATATCTTTTATATCTCGTAAATTGCAGGAGGAGGCAAGCGTTGCATGAAATTGAATAAGCATATTTCGTAAAACGTCGACGTTTTCGGAGACAATTGCCTTACCTCACCTACTCGTGCCTCTTCACGAACTTTGTCAATTTTCCTAAAATCTTATTAGAGCGTCTGCTGTGCTTGAGACGCGTTTCAATTTCTCTGCCTTAATTTGTAGCGAGTTATTCTGTGTCAAAGAAACTCAACGTTGATAGATCTTTTACCAATAGACACCAAGTAGGTAATCGAAATATATATGTAATCCTCTAGAATTTGAAACATCGCCACTGAGGTACTGATTTCTTTGACTTCTATTATAATCTGCGTTATAGAAGGCACAGACGAGTAGGTACATACGAGGAGATATAAGATAATAACATACGTGCATGTACTTATATGCCCATGATGTTCATATATTGTCGAACAACCCTTCAAGAAGAAATTTAATTACATCCTCTCCATTACGTTTCGTATGTTTTTAGCCAGCAAATATCTCGATATTAAATTAACATGTCCCATACGTATGTGAAGTCCGTTTGATGTGACTTCGCTTCCCCGAGCGCTAATGGCATTTTCCGGGGTGACACACTTGTATTCCGTAATGGAACTTGGTTAACAAATTTATGTATTCGACTGCGTTTTGATTTGTAACTTTAGGCGATCAATATTGAGCATCATATAAGTTCATATAGAGTTTTGATCTTTTGAAAAATTAGATACACCACTACACACTAAATGATGATATTGATAGTTATTGAACATTAATATTTGTCAACAGAATCGTTGGCGCAAGAGTTAGAAATGGAGCGCAAGTCTCGCCAGCAAGCAATGGAGCGTGACGTGAAGAGTCCTCTATCAGATCGCGCCGCATACTACAAGAATTCAGTTCTCTTCAGCTCGGCCACTTAGCTACCAACCCCCGGGGCCCCCGAGTACCCCGACCAAGAACCAGACAAGGAATACGAAACGAGGAAACCGATGATCAGCGTCAAACCCGAATTCAGGGAAAAATAATTCCAAGGATTTCATCGGAAGATGTTTTAATAGCGCAAAATTACTCTGTTCGTATGTGTATCGTATTGAACTATTGACGAGATCTCAATAAAGTTCTACTTCCTCTTGTTGAGATTATTGTACATATTGTTACGAAGTAAAACGCGGGCTTCGCGTAGAATGAAGTCGCGCGAACCCTTCTTCCATAGAAAAATTTGTAAATATCTCTCAATATTATTAGTTGTAAGACAGTACGGTTTGTCGACAATTCGAGTTATTTATTCGTCAATATTTTAATCTTTTGAAGAGTACCTTTACTTATCGTTAAATGCCATATTTGTATGTTAAGTATCCATCGTTATTTAGCTGTGTGATTTTATATGATGCATTTCTTAAACAGGAAATGTCTCGTTTGTACCTATATACATATCATGGTATGCTTCGATATTTTTGTAATAGTTTCATGATCAATAATTGAGACATTGGTTGGAATTGATCAAAGACTGCTTTTTGAGTATTTTTCTAAAATTGACGTCACAAGTCTCAATACTTTCAGATTTATTAACTTTTTAGTTCCTACAAAAATGATTTATTCGAATTAAAAATAAAGACCTTTACGAAGCTATCGTCAGTAAAACTGAAGAATAGGTACACATTTTCATAATTTTACTGCATTGTAAATTAACGTTCAATAGTAATATGTGATCTTCACTATCTTGTAATTTATTCAATTTTAGTGCAATGATTAGATGTAAAATTAATCTAGTTTATTACTAAATCATAAATTGTACTATAGTTACTCTAAGTTAGTGGTATTAAAATATTACATTTTTACAATTCAAAGTAATTGACTGAATTCTGAAATGAAAATACAGTTATACGGCGTATAATATAACCGAAATATTTTCTGTTAAGGGGGGAACGTCAAGGTGGGCCAAGCATTTATAAATATTATAAGACTTTATTGGTTAAATAAGATAACCGTAAATGACCATTCTGTCAATTTATATATTATTAACTTTATTACATATCTTTGTTTTAATTATCGATAAACAATTCAAAATCACCTAAAATACTGACCAAATTATCTATGCTGACAAAGTCATGGCTGTTTAATTGTCTAATAAATATTAGTACTTAAAAAAATGGATATATGTTAATCGTTATTCGTTTAACGTTGCTTGGCCCTAGCCTAGGCTATTAGACCATATCCTGTCGTCTAGTAGAAGCTGTATAAATAATTACGCTAACAGATCTGTAACGCAGATTCAATGTATAATGAGTAGAAGTGTTTTATCAGTAAGTTCAGTAGTTTTAATATAAAATATGAAACAATAGCGTTATTTATGCTTAGTTATGAGACAATTTTCATGGTCTTCATTAGATTAATGTAAGATTTGATGATTGTATTGAGCGAGGAATTGGCGCTTGACTATTGAAGTTATTACAGTTCATATGGCTAATTTAAATGCGAAATAATACAAGCATCACAAAGGAGATAGTGTTACACCGATTCTAATGGTTTTAATCGAAAAAAAGGCAACATAAATAGGGTCAACATAAAAAGTTTTAATTTCACCCTATTGCTGCCGTTTTTCAGAATTGTCTTAATATGTACACCACAGAGAGAAAATACTGTCAATTCAGCTGTGGTTCCCGTAAAGTCTTGTTTAGCTGCAGATGTGTTTTGTACGCTATATAAATCATCGCTTGTAGATGGAAACGGACCAATGATGATGATACGAGAATTGCCGGATATAATAGATTGCGCCCGTGTCAGTTATATCCTTAGTAAGATAGTTATGAACCACTTGCAAATAACATGTTACGGGATATAGCTATATTCCTAGGCATATAATTATATCACGGCTATCTTACTGCGACAGCCACACGTAATGGTACTGTGATGATAAAAATGAAATAAGTTAATAGTACGTAGAGATATTACATGTAATTATCTGCGAGGTTAATACTATCTATTGTAACATGTTTTGTATTAAGTACAATTCTAATGTTTTCAACTAAATAGTCATGTGCCGATGCATATAACCGCTCCTTACGATTAAAATCATTATTGTCTGTAACAGATATCGAGACATAATGAGTAAGCTTAGTTGTTACTATAAATGTTTAGCTGACATGTGTGATTGTGTAAAGAGCATGAATGTGGTACATTTCGCAACAGTTATTTACTTCATTTTTATTAAAAACGATTGACAATACTGTTATGAAATTTGATTCAAAATTTGCATTTTAAATCTGTATTGTCGCTTCTAGAGTAGTTTTTCTTTGTCTTTTGATGTCGAGGCTTCTCATGTACCTACCTATACTTTTATATTTCTAATAATTGTATGTTCAGAACGTATGTGGTTTAATTTATTGTTTCTATTATTATTATTCTTAATTTACTTAAAATTGTGTGTGTGCCTTGTATCGTAGATGAAAATATCAAGATTAAAAATTGAAAATATCACGTCTGTGTTTTATTCCTCTTTAATAAATGAATAACAACTCTGCTACTTATTTAGACATTTTGAATAGTATTCAAAATCAGGATAATATTAGTAAAAAATGAAATATATTCAACCCCTGAAGTAAACATAATTTCAAAGACATATACCATTTTAGAACCTAGCCAGAAAAATCAGCATCCCTAGCACAAACAAATTGTACAAAAAAATAAGTACCCTTAAGTAATGAAAGGTAAAGTTATTCGTAACTGTACCTACACAACATGTAACAAAAAGGTGTGATATTACTGAAGGGTATGTATGTACAACTTTTACAACATTATTAACAACTTATAATAAATGCTTTAATTAAGGGGGAGGCCTTCGTCCAATAGTGGACGTTTTCTGGCTGTTGATATTGGTGTAGGTATGCTTAAAAACCACCGCAGATTTTCAAACTTAGAACTAGCAAGTTCTTTTAGTACATATAACTGCTTAAGAGCCGCAGAAGATTAAACATCATATACAAATTATAACATTTGCATTAGGGTAGCAAAATAGGGAAGCATTTATTGGTCATGCACGTACCTACCAAATTCTAATGACATGAATCTTACAATAGCTTTTGTTTTTATTTAACTTGCTAAGTGTTAGGATACCCGATTTTAAGTAGCGATATGGTCAAAGATGGTAAAAAACTTAGTGTGTAAGCACATCTCTGGTTGTGTGTCTAGTCATTATGTTTTCAAGATAAACAACTCGGTCGACCTAGATGAAATTGAGTAAGTACCTACATAAATAACTGAAATTCTAGAACCTCTTGCTTTGGGAATCGCAGAATGCTTACCACCGTAAGCATTCTGCGATTCCAAAGTTGCTCCTCGAAAAATCAATATTATTTAGTTAAAATGCTATAATTAATGCATATAATATGTTACAGACGAACATCCATCTTAGTAATTCCTTTGCTTGAAAACACGATTAGTTATACTTTCCTCGATAGAAAAAAATACCGAAACAGTGCTTATTTTTAGAATTTTTTCTGTTATATGTCCTAATTACAGCACATAGTCACATAAACAAAATATAAAAAAGGTTAAAAAAATATTAATTTCTGTACTTTTCGAGTAATCTGAGAAAATCTTCAAAAATCGAAGCTTGAGACGCATGAATCTGCGTAACAGGCATATTTTTACTCCGCTAAATGTGACCCTACCTGATACAACTTTAGACTGATGATCGGTCGAATTAAAGAATGTGCTTGAAATGTGGAATAACCTGGCCTTAACCGAGAGGAAGCTGCTGTCTGTCCTCCGCTGGTTCTGAATGCAGATCTATAGGACATATTCTGGACATCTCCAGGAACGTCCGTTCCTATATCTAATACTCAATACTCAATTTGTTTATTGCAGTTATAAAGGTTATATGCAGGTCTCAGATAACACATTTTATTTATAGTAGACACTAATGGTCGGTTCTATTTTTATTTTAAATTACTACCATCAAGCCACGTCTGATTTCTTATCTGTTTAAATTATTTTATTGTTTGGGGACTGTTACCAACACTGGCATGTCGTAGTTGCAGTTTTAGGACATACCTACCTACCCATGTCCACATTTTACCAAATTACTTACCTCATACCTCAGCAGCGTCCTTTTGGTTAACGGTGGTGAGCATTCTGCGATCCCCAAGCCGCCTGCCAAGCGTGGGGATTATGGCAACACCCCTCTATTAAGGGGGAGGCCTTCGTCCAGCAGTGGACGTTTTATGGCTGATGACGTGACGTGACTTACCTCATAAGCGTCACAAATTTTATTCGCCGAGAAAATGTTAACCGCGGGCCACAGCTAGTTAGCTATAAGTAAGTAACACCCCAACTTCAAGCGATGCAATTAACGAATCCGCAAAACCAATAAAACTACGGGCTCATAAAGCAGAAAAGTCATAAGAACTCCCCAATTTTATGTGCACGAGCGCCATTTTAAATCCTGTGAAATCGGAAAACTTCATATTTATTGCTAATAGATTTTCGGCCGATGAGCACCGGGTTATTTGGGATGCAATTTTATTTTGTCCATATGAATGATTTTATATTTGCCCCGGGGAAGGAGCGGTGATGCGACGCCTTTCCCTCTGATTTCGGACATCGGGAAACGTTGACCCCTGAAGGTATATTTTGGGAATTTCGGAATTGACTTCTCTGGTTGGTTTGAGATACAAGTGAATTCGCGCGGGAAATTGTAGTAGAGAAGAGGTTGTATCCAATGTAAGCACATCGTTGACGTCTCATTTTTTTAATGCAATGGAGTGGCGGAACGAGCGAGACGTTCGCCTGGTGATAAGCGTCACGCCTGCCTATAACAGTAGCAGTGCTAGAATTGTGAACTTGCAAACAAAATCATGCCATCGTCACCCTGAGATACTAGATGTCAAATCTCTTCATACCAAGTAATGTCTTTGGTAACATTGCCCTTAAAACCGAAATATAGATTATAAAGAGAGAGAGGAGCTAAATCTTCCAAGATTACCTATACACAATTTATAACTTCCTAATAATCATTCAAACGTTTTATCCGTCAGATGTTTGAAAAATATTTATTTGCGGCTGCTATAACTAATACTTAACTTAATTTAAATGGCCGCAACGCCCGCATTGGGCCAACGTGGTGGATATGGACCAATCACCTTTTGAGGATAGCCCTAGACCAGCAATAGACTAGTAGCAGGCCGATTCTTATTCTTATTCTTATTCAACGTGGGGGCGATAAGTCCTGCACTGACGTCCCGCTAGGGGTGTATTGTGCATTTCCCCCGCCAGCGTCTACCCGAGCCAACCCAGCTCCTTGAAATAACGGAGCGAGGCTCTGGGCCGCTGGCATAGTAACTCCAGTGGGTTAGATGGAAGTGTACATGTTACTGATGATGATAATGAGAAGCGTACAAGCTGTTGCGGAGATAAAGCTGCCTCATGCAATCCGGTAGCAATTCTTATTGGTTCTGTGACTTTGCACTGCCACAGCACATGCTCTACGGTTTCATTGTCCTGCATGCAGCCCCGGCATAACGGACTATCCGTGGCTCCCAGTTTGTGTAGCAGGCCGATTATTATCATGTAAATGTTATCAATAATTTTATGTAGTTTGTATGTTTGTGTTTTTTTTAAATATTTTTTGTGTTTGTTGTTTTTTTGTGTGTTTGTGTGTGTATGTGTTTTTTTGTTTTTGTGTGTTTGTGTTTTTTTTTGTTTTTTATTTATTTCGGGGATCTGGAAAACATGTAGCTCGCAGAATCTAATAAGCGACCAATCTTAAAGATAATTTAGCAGCAGGCAGTGTTATATCATAAGTATTAAATCCTTCCTATCAATACGAGTATACCTACAGAAAAATATAATTTTCCAAGATAGGATACGCTTTTATCTATGAAAATCTCGACCTTAGAACTTCGAGAATATGAAAATATATATTTACATTCTCAAAATACGAAAATACGCCAGTTATCAATGTTAAACATGTCTTATACTGTCTATTTATGTGAAGTCATAGGCTAGAAATATTATTGCAACTTACCTACGTGGCCATTATTTTTTGCACAGGCGTTAGATAGGTACAGTTCTTTTTCTAAGAACTGCGAACAATCTAAATGAAAATCCATGAGTATTGTATAAGTAAGAGCAATCTCAACCTCTCTTTAGGCAAAATAGTAGTATTATTTCTATAATATTTTTATTATTCAAAGTTTCTAAATTACCTATTCAATATTTCAAAATTTCTAAATTATTCAACAAAATTATTTTATCTATCTGTACGCATGGATGTGTTGACACGTACTTGCCACCAATATTAACTCAAAGTAACAAAATAATTGCGTGCTATACGGCGTGTTCTAAGTTCGGATATGTTCTCGAGTGCTCGCAGAGTTAATATTGCGCGCATAAATATTGTCGCACACGACAGCACCGCGCCGCTTGTAGTCTCTATTGAAGTATTGCTGCTACACAGGATGTTCAATTTTCTCATTTAACAGTGTCAGTTTTAACAGTGATGGTGGCAGTTTACTAGCCACAAATTTAATAATATTGTATGTCTAAAAGATTACAATTATTAATTATTTTGGCTTACCCTCTTTGTTGTTGTTCATTTTAATAATTGAAATTATACAGATTGGTCTGATATTTGGTACTCACCTTTCATTCTGACGAAAAAACCGTTTAACTTAAAAAAATAAGTCTTACCATTTTATTAATTGATAAGTTGATGTTGTCCGAATAAATCACTTGCTTTTTATAACCTGAAGCAAAACAAATAAATAAAAACACAAGGATTGTCTCCTCGTCAGCCTGAAGACGTCCACTGCTTGACGAAGGCCTCTCCCTTAATAGGGAGGGGTTGGCATAATATCCACGCTTGGCAGGCGGCTTGGGGATCGCAGAATGTTCACCACCGTTAACTGAGACGACGCTGCTGCCCGTTTTCCGATGGTTATGGGTGCAGATCTATGACATATTCAGGACATCTCCAGGATCGGACATAGCTATATCTCTAACATACACAGGATTGTCTAAAGACCGACAAAAGTCTAGATACAACCTAAATGTTCAAACCCACTTGGTTAGTGGCTAGTGATATTATATAATACGAGTAAAGGGATAAATAACTACAATGCTAAAGTCCTAAACAACATGACTATAACGTACAAGTACCTATTGATTTAGTCAGACATTTTTTTATGTTACCCGCTAAATCTATATACTTATATAAAAAGCGAAAATCACTTACTCATATATATATATATCTATATATATAGTCACTGACTAAACACGAAATCTCGAAAACTACTTGATCACTGAAACTGAAAATTGGCAGATAGGTAATTTATAGGTAGGAGACGTCAGCTAAGGAATTTGCGACAGGGCTGAATTAAGGAGGTGGAACGGGGGATATAACTTTACATGGAAAGTTCTTTGTTTTTGAAGTTATAATGATGAAAATTGGTACCTATTTGGGTAGTAAAAAAACAATATGTTTTGACAGGGCTGACTTAAGAGGGTGAAACGCGGGATGAAACTTTGTATGGGAAGTACTTGGTTTTTAAAGGTATAGTGATGACAAAATTAAAGCCATTTTTTATTTTTTTACCATCTTCGTCGTTTTTTTCATCTCGCGGGTGGAACCACGGGGCACAGCTAATATATTACATACGTACGTGTCCAATTGATAATTTTCTTTTTTTTGAAGTCGGTTTAAAATAGGTATTTACCCCCGTGCGAAGCCGGGACGGGTCAGCTAGTAGTCTTATATTTATATTATAAGATATAAGAAGACTATTTACCGGGTCGTTTTGTACGTACATTTAAGAGCTTGTACGTACGTACGTACAAGCTCTTAAACCATACGTTGTGGTTTACTGAAACTACAAAATACAGCACCCTGTATATATACGCAAGCGACACACATCCACGCACGCACCTGCAGAGAGCGTCGTAGGGCGCAATTTTCGCTCTTCATCGCCGAAGGATTAGTTTTTCGTTTCGGTAATTAAATAACTTTGAGCTATGTTCCCGAGTGATGCATGGCTGCGTTTATTGTCTTTGGATATTTGGTTGTAAGGTGTGGGTGGGGCTTTATTTTATTACCTTGTATCGCGTTAACAGACATGAATTGTTTCTCTATATAAATATACATCCGGAGTGGTGAAATATGATGTCTTCATGCAATTAAATCAAAAATCACACGTTTTTTATTTTATTTATATATTACATACTGTCGAATTGAGAACCTCCTTTTTTGAAGTCGGTTGAAAAAGAGTAAGCTTGACATGCTGTCAGGCGAGCGTTTTTCTCGCTCTTTCGTTTTGTCCCGTAGTATATTATTACATTATTTGGATAGCATTTAGAACGCATCAGCATTTAAAGCCTTCGACCTATGTATTTTGAAAGATTTACCTTCCCTCCAAGAAAGAAATTGAAAAATTTAAAAAGAAATGTACGCTTCACAGAATCGTGCTCATTTGACTGGAAAACTATAATTACCTATTTGTTTTTAAAATTGAATAAAGAGATATCTTATTATTTTTTATTGATTAGTCATTAGCCCATGGCTTTCATCCATTGCTAAGTATACTAATTTATAGAAAGGGGTTGCCATATTCCCCACGCTTGGCAGGTGGCTTGGGGATGATCTAGAGGACGCTGCTGTCCAGGTCCTGGTTTTATTCATTAGATACCTAAATAAAAAATACACAGTTGTATTAAAACAGTTGCAGAAAAAATACCACTTATGTAAGTAAATACCTATAAGCAGACTTTAAATCATGACAAAGTAACTCTCCAGTTCGAAATATTCTAATAGCTTTAATATCCCGGTCACAGATCCAATTGGATTTCCAAACAAGAGGGTTTGAGCTTAAAAGCGAAGTAAGTTTTGTGCCTTTCTTAATGAATTTGTGAGTTGAAGGCTGTTGTCCTGTCGTTGTTCGTTACTACTGTTGCTGTTCTATTAATTTGTTGTTGTGAACTTGCTATCTTGAAGGAACCAAACTTAGATTATACTAATATCATAAAACATTGATTTAAAATATCACGGTAGTTCCTTACAATTCTATATGATTATTTAAGATATATGTACCATGATTACGTCTGCTCGCTTAACGGTGGTGAGCATTCTGCGAAGAGTACATAAATAAAAAATAAAAAAATCGGTGGATACTACACACAGCGCCATCTAGCCTCAAACTAAGCAAAGCTTGTACTATGGCAACCAGATAGCTGATAGATTACTTACATACTTTTTTGTTGCTAATACATACTTACAATATATAGGTACTACACCCAGATACAGAACAAACATCTATGTTCGTCACTTAAATGTTTGCCCTGGGTGGGGATCGAACCCACGCCCTACAGCTCTGAAGGCAGACATGCTACCAACTGAGCTATAAGGGGATTATGGCAACCCCTCACTATTAAGGGCATTCCAGCGTACAGCATTGGGCGTCTTGTGGATGATGACGATGATGATGTCTGCTCGTGAACATGGTGCATGCAACCCCAACGAAATCCGAGCTCGTTTCACAACGTAATCATGGTAAATATCCCATTAAAAACCAGCAGCCATAAGACGTCTACTGCCAGGCGAAGATCCTGTTGCGCATCCTTGGGTGATTCTGGATGCTGATTCGGGTCATTCCCAGTCCCGTAAATACTCGTAATAATAGGACTAAAAATGACTCAATAATGAAAAATAGTCCAGAAAAACTATACAAATTTCGATTCGCCTATTCTAATTATGTATATTTAACAGCTTTTGTACACCTCAGAACCGTGACAACATATCTGAATCAAGATGAAAATGCAAATGGACCCCAGCGACGAAGGGTTAAGATGTTTTCATAACTGAGTGTCGTCAAATCGCCTTTCATTTTCATTTTAATTGAAATGAATAAAGATTACAAATGCTGAAAGCTGTGGACTTGATAATGCGTGTTTTTTTTTCTTAATTTTTGGCTTCGCTCTTTGTGCATTCAGCCAGTGTCAAGTTTTATGCAATTTCAAGTTTTCATAGTATAATGTCAAATAAATATATATGCCATAAAATCACAGATAGTCACACGAAATTAGTCACAATTAAACTCGACGTCACAGTCATGCCCTAGTAAAATTGCGGCGACTTTAATATGGGCTTTTACGGAGTTTTGAACCCCACATTATATCACTTGCCCACACTCATGCATGTAATTCAACACTCAATTAATAAAACACCACCATTTTTAATCATTAATTCGCGAAAAAACACATGTTTGATAAAATAATATAATGCAGCGACATGTTTTTTCCGCGTTCCCGACAAAACTCTTGATAATGCTTTCTTGTCTATAATCAGCGACGGTGTTAGTGTTACGGTAAAAAAAGTGGTGAGTTTTGGGAACGGGCTGAAATTCTTCCGTACGCGGACGAAGTCGCGGGCGACCTCTAGTTTTTATATATAAAAATACTGAAATAAAAATAAAAATACAGCTGGCTCTAAAACAATGTTTAACGATGTTTATTAATCATTCCTATACTATACTCGTAAGACCTACTTGCTGAGATTATTCCTAGTACCTACTTAACAAATAAATAAATTATTTTACTCTAATATACTCAACTGAAATGTTAACTACATTCATCATTAATGCATAATAATACTAGTACTTAATTTTGCGAACAGTTGACCTCGAGCACAAAGCACGGTATAGATACCGGATCTACAATTTCATAGATTTTGTCGTCGACGTATGTACCGTATTATATAGATTATAGGTACTGTTATAATGTAGGTAGGTATGCCAAGTTTCGTCTAGATTCGTTTTAAAATATGACATAATAGACGTGAGGACTAACATTTATACATACATCTGGACAGGTGAAAGCAAATTTTGCCTGCTGTTGCGGAGACTGCACTCTTTCGGTCTATTAAAGAAACTGGCTGATAATACTATGAGAGAAAGACACTCAAATAGTGTCTTTACGGAAATACAGTTACGAGTCCTACAAGATTACAAGCCAGCAATCCGAATCGAATACAAAGTTTATGATCGATAAAATGGCGGCAGGCGATGAAGGCGGCAGAGACAATAATAAATTGTAATTACAATTTAAAATGAGCGGGCGGCGCCGTGGGAGTGGTCTCCTGCCCCCACGAATACCACCTTCGACTCACGTGTGTGTACTTTTTACACACACCAAGGGTAATTAGTGTGTGGGTAAAGGTTAGACAGATATTTTCAGTCTGAGAGAGCTGAAAATGCTGACATGGCTTGTCATCTAAAAAAATCATTGGTGATTTGCGTGCTTTGATTATATACCCAGCCAGAGAGCTAGTTCCTCCGAGTTTGCGTGTCTCCGTCAAATTATGCAACAGCATTATAAACATTCAAAAACAGCATTAGGTACACAGATTAAGTCATAAAAAACATACTTTAAAAAAACAATATTTGTGGCAATCGAAAAGATGATCGTAAGCGTAACTCAAATAGAGACGATTGACTTTTTTTTATTGTTTTTTTTATCATATCAATATATTTTTTACCCAGATCGCATAGCGTAGCCAATTTCAATCGACCGTGGATTTTTGAATTGTATATGACAATAAATATACCTAAGCCCTAGTAAAATTGGCATGTCACTAACCTTTCTAAGGCCATAGATTAAGTATACAAGCTTGTATAATTAATCTTAAACTTTATCTATAACCTTTCTAAACAGCTAGTATTTTTTTATTTTTCTTTAAATAGGTACACTGCAATAATTGATAAGATTTCAAGTTACTGAAACTGCATTGGCGTACCGCTATCATACATGTACTGATTAATTAATTAGTTGAAAGCATCAACTATTGATTAATTTTGAAGCCAACGAACCAAATAGTGATTTTGTTAAAAAAAAAGTCATTAAAATATTCGTTTCCGCGACTTTTGATGAGTAACATCGCCGTCAAACATTAATTTAAATAATCCATCCTTGTTTTGTTTCTGAAATGAATCGATACCTATCGGATAGCTATTTACCAAAATTACACGTTTCAAAGGTTCAAAGCATTCACTTGCTTTATTTTCCATTCCCCTATATTCAAGTACGATTTTTATAAGTAAAAAAATCGAGATTGATTTGATAATTGTTTTTTACGAAATGGTTCCGTAGAAATAATCAAATAAAGCTACACAGAAACAAAAACCTGTTATTGTTTAACAATCTTAGAATAACATCTTGAGATATGTTTTGTGAAAAGTGAGAAAAAAAAAGTGAAAAATAATTAAGTATCTAACAACAGGATACAAGTGAGATTACCGTCTTCATGTGACACTTACATGCCTCTTCCTTGATGGCTTCGTTTAACAAAAATGTGTATAAAAATCTCTTAAATAAAAGTAATCAAGGTGTATACAAGCACTAAAGATGTTTTAACGTGTTACTCAAAACAATTGTACTGAACCGAGGCAGATATTATCACAAGGTAGAGTTTTATAAAGAGGATAAAGAAAGCTTATGTTGACAACTCGCAAATTGACAACTTTTCCTCTAGAAATGCAGAGACATATATTTGTACAGGTCGCGAGACCTATACGCTTGTCAACATTATATAAACAGAACCGGGCCGTACCATGAACGCTTATTGCAGGACGGAATTGGCTCAGCAACTGACGCTGCGCGATCGCGAACCGTATTGCAGGATGATAAAATTCACAGTCGGACAGCGTCTAAAGCTGAGCCTCTGTCCAGCAATAAGCGCTTCACGGTACCGCCCCTAATGGAATGTATGAATGTTATTTCGTTCACGAAATATTTTTTCAAGTAGCCTTTCCAAGTTGTAAGGAACCCTAATAAAAAGGATAGAGATCGTAATCTTAGTGGTCCGCGTTTGGACCTCAATAAAATGAGAATATATTTTAATGATTATTATGCCCTTAAACGTTTTGCCGTGAACGGTCCTATTTCATTCAGTGGAAATAATCACCGATTTAAAATTTCACCTAATTCCATAGAAATTGTATACTGAATGTTGAAAGTATGATGTAATTTCGGTTATTATTTTGAATTGTTTGTATGTATGTTTAAAGCGACTATTATTCCGAAAAAAATAAGTTAAATTTATGAAAATTCATTGTTATATTTATTCGTATACTTATACTAGAGGTCAGCCGCGACTTCGTCCGTGTACGGTATAAATTCGGCCCGCTCCCAAAATTCACCACTTTTTTACCTCTTACCTTCCCCCTTGAATGAACTACCCAAATATCAATTTTGTCCCTGTCAAACTAATATTGAAAACAGCATTTTTTTTTATTGAACTATCGAAATCCAATTTTTCGTTACTAAAAGTCCAAAAACAAAGGACATTCATACAAACGTCGAAGTTTCCCTTCGGGTTGAATTTCAAAAAATCGAGACGTATATTCGTTCTTCAAATTTCAAGTCCGTACGGCCAACGGTTTGGGTTGTGCGTTGTCAGTCAGCAGTCAATAAGTCAGGACAGAGCCTTTTATATATATATAGATAGATAAAGATATAAGTTTAATATCTATTTAAGATTTTATAATTTTCTATTAGTAGTTTATTTAATGACTATGACATTAAGACATTTTTTGCAATGAGAATAATTATATTCGTAGTACAAGGTAGTACGGAACTCAAAAGAAGAAAACATATAAAAAAATTACGAGCATTCACCAATAACATTTAAAAACGTAAGTTTATCAGTAGAAATAAATACATAATTATAAGTTTATGTGTAAAACAAATACAAAAAAAACAACATAACAATTGCTAAGCACTATTATTGAATAGGAAGAATCTAATGTCTTTACGGGGATTTTTTACACAAGTACTTAACGTTTTAAATTAGTGTATCCGACCATTTGATTTTTATAACTAGATTGCTTACCATTATTATAAAAGTGGTGTTTAATGCCCGCTACGAACTTATAACAATAATTTGGCGCCAGTAGTAGATGATTGATGGACGTCGTAAACGTCAAAATTTAGACCCAAAAATAAAAGATCGCACAGGTGATCGAAGGACCATAACAAAATATATCGTGGATTATTAATTTAATTCTCAAAATCCTGATTCCTGATCCTATATAAAATTCGTAAAAAATAAATAAAGCAAATGTATACACATTTTAGCTTAATTATAACCTAAATATTACGAGTATATATTGTTAGTGCGAATGAAATTAACACAATATTAATAATATTCATAATTTTGTCTGTAAAAACGTAAAAAACTGTATCATCATCATCATCAATAGCCCGGAGACGTCCACTGCTGAACGAAGGCCGGGAGGCCCTTAGACCGCCACACTGTACGACAACCTGCCATTTGCATCCACCGGTTGCCCGCGACTTTTACAATGTCGTCGGTCCACCTAGTGGGAGGCCTCCCTACGCTGCGTCTCCCGGTTCGCGGTCGCCACTCAAGAACCTTTCTTCCCCATCAGTTGTCAGTTCTTCGAGCGATGTGGCCTGCCCATTGCCACTTCAACTTGCAAACCTTGCGAGCTATGTCAGTAACTTTGGTTCTTTGGCGAATATAAAACTGTGTAAAAAATATAATATAATTACAAAATATAATTAGGTACGTCTGATGCCAATTCAATGATACCTACTTAATCCTAATATAACCTAACCTATCATTAATAAAATACAATTATACACTAAAATTAAATTATAACTAACTAACAACTAAATAAACCCTACCTAGTAAATCCAAACCCTATTTAATAAAAAATACAAAACTTAAAATTAAACTAAAATTTTAATTAACCTAACTTAACCTTATCTAATTACCTATAGTAAGTATACTAGTGCAAAGTAAATATAAAGCTAGAGCTGTATCGTGCAAAATACCTTCCAAAGCTCTACGACGGCTACTCTTCGGGCACACAATATCTGGTATGTTTGCCTCTTGTTTGTCGTAGTCCCACTGCCTGCCTGAATCGAACGAATTTCCTCCCATTGCTTTTTCCAGGCTTTATGCAACTCTTACGCAGTTTAGTCAGTATTTATATTGCATGAATTCGTCTGATGTATTTTGGCTGCGAAGCTAGCAAAGCTGCGTTGGTGCTAATTGGCTCCAAACAAATCTGCTGATTAGGTCCGGGTGGAGTGTAAGTACCGTCTGATCGTCTTAACAGAAAAGGGAAAGAATATAGGTAATTAGGTAGGTATATGGTATGGACCTGGGTATGTCCTAAAACTGCATCCAGAACCACCGGAGGATGGGCAGCAGCGTCCTCTTAGTTAACGGTGGTAACACTGCGATCCCCAAGCTGCCTGCCAAGCGTGGGGATTATAGCAACCCCTCCCTATAAAGGGGGAGGCCTTCGTCCAGCAGTGGACGTCTTCTGGCTGATCGTCGAGGAGGGAGGGGAGGAACCCCTCCCTATAAAGGGGGAGGCCTTGGTCCAGCAGTGGACGTCTTCTGGGAGGTCGTCGAGGTCTAGTTAGCAGTCAGGGTCCAATTCCATTACAACTACAAAAGCTATCAATAGTCGACCTACACCCATCCCAGGGGGGGGTCATGATCCCCATGACCCTGGATCCGCCTTTGTTTAGGTATTCTGCCGTTTGCAGGTGTCAAGTACAGGTACGCATTTTTTCAAGTTTTTCATAATATAAAGTCAAATGAAAACACAAAATCAGTCATGGTCAAGTGGAATCATATTAAAGTATATAAATAGTTGTAGCGACTTTACTAGAAACTTTTACGGAATTTTGAAAACATCTCGATATGACATATTTTACTACATTATATCACTCATGCTCGTTATTTTGTCCTTATTGAATAAAACGCTTTTAAAAACACTACTTTTGGAAAATAATATATTGCAGGCAACATGACTTTTCCGCGGCCTCGCAAAAACCTTGAATCTCGTTTAATCTGTTGTAAAAAAATATCTCATGTTTATGTAGCTATTTGTAACACATTTCTTACTGAGTAATACCAACCTGCATTACATGCTTTGTAAAAAGCACAACTGGGTCCTTACATTGTTGTAAGTATAGAATTGTAAAAAGAAATATCTCATATTTATGTAGCTATTTGTAACACATTTCTTATTGAATATTACCTACCTGTATTAAATTATTTGTAAAAAGCACCACTGGGTCCAACCTTACATTGTTGTAAGCATAGAAATAATAGGCTTAGAACCCGAGTCGGACCAAGCAAAGTGAAGCCATTTCAAGTAGGCATCAAAAGGCCGAGTACCGATACTCGACCTGTTTTGCTCACGATGACAATACTTTCTTTACTCTTCTGTTCAATTTCCCAACATATGGCGAAAACGTCTATTTACTTGCAACATTTTTCGAACGCTTGTGTGCGTGTCAAAGAAATTAATGGCGTTCCACAGGCTAAATCTTTTCGCAGATGGCGCCAGCGGGGGTCCGGATGTGGCAAAATCTAGTTTTCTTTTTATTCGTTGCTTGATGAGGGCGTTGTTGATAATCTAGTCCAAGGAAAAGTACTGGGTACTGTGCCTTGTTATAAGAATAAATGCTGTGTTGACGGCCTTAAAAGAGATTTGTAGATTAGAAAGTTGTTTAAAAGTAGTTAAAAGTTGTTGGGTAAAAAAAATTGCTCGGGATGATTTAAGAATTTTGAGAGCGGGCCGAATTTCTTCCGTACGCGGACGAAGTCGCGGGGGACCTCTAGTACATAATAATAGAAAAGTATTTATGTAATTACGTGTTCTCTCATACTAACGCTAAAGGACCTTTAACACTAAACTTGCCATTATATTCGGAAGATAAGGCCTCAAGCGGATTTTCTCAATTTACCATAATTATGACATGATATTGGGCAAATTAAAAAAGGCTGTTCTAGTCATAGAGTGAAGCCGAGGCACAAAAGCGTAAATCTATAAACGTCTAATAATAAGGTTGTTTTTTATTTCTTTAACCAAGGGTTGTTTATTTCTTTCTGGAACATAGCAAGCTTATTCGCAGAATTGCCATAATAGTAATAAAAAATGAGCAAGTTGGGCGAGTAGGTAAGTATTGTTAAAATCTTATATTAACAGAAGACTTGCCATAGGTTATGCATAGTTTCAATTAGCATAAAAATACTTGACTGAATCTAATTATATGTAACAATAGTCGACACAACTTTTTGTACCGTTTTTATGTATCTCTAAACTCACATTATCATTACTACAACCGTCAGCCATGTCAGAGGCCTTCGGGCGGCAAATTAACTCTGACACTAGGGCTGGCCACTCAGCCTATACGAACTTACTTACTTACTTATTACTACAACGTAAAAAAAATATAACTATGCCGAGGCTAATCCACGTTTATTAATAAGACCCACCTAGATTTTGCTATTGTAAAAACCTTTAAGTCTCCAGGCTGATGATGATGATGAAAAACCTTCAATAAATTTATTTTAAAGCAATAGAGGCATTCAATAATAACGGTAGGGCCGAGGCAGCCGCCATGACATTTTATTGTGGAAAAGAGTAAAAGCTGCCAGTAGAACAGTGTATGGCCAATTGCATCCTGTGGCAGTGTACAGTCGCGTGCTTGCTGCCATTAGCCCGCCCTTCTGGGCTGTTTGCCAGAACGTGTCGGTATTAAGTATGCAGTCTCTATCGCTATGACAAGTTAATAATTAAGTATAGTTTCTTACGCAATTAAATTAAGTACGTGCAACACCAACGCAATACATAATCAGCCTCGTAACAATCCATTACTTGACAGCTTGACTAGCTGTCCTCGAAACCATACAAAGTGCAATACAATAATAATAACTAATTGTCAATTAATAAATAATGTAAATGTGGTATCATTAATAAGTAATATCACAAGAATTGTAGTCGACACTACTCGTTTGTACTCGTATTACAATATATCTTGTATTTGCCTACAAGATTACTATTTAAACTACGTTTTACATAGACGCAAAAGGTGATGTTATCGCTAAAAATGTTTTTTACAGGCAATGCAATAACTTATAGCTTGGCAATAGACTGACCATATCTGTTAAAAGAACCGGTAGCTTTCGGTACTACACTGAACCTAAGAGTACTCTTTGGCCCTGCCAACCTGAACCCTGCGAGCCCTACGAAACCTGTAAATATATGGAATATAATGAATCGCGAGACGCGTCAAGATGCATTTTTAAGAATATGTCTACGCTCAGAAGAAGAAGAATGTTTAGCCTATGGAATTTAATTTTACATAGGCTGATAATGACGAATAAGTAAAAAAAATATTATGAAAACTGACGTTTTGACACATTTTTCTTTTATTTATACGGGAATTTTATATTGTGTGCTAAGCAGGATGCAGGTGCACGCGCGTCGGGCTCTGTTTTCACTCATTGAAAAAGGTCACCGGTTGTGATCGAAACTATAGTCGGAGTATCCGATTTAATTAAACGTGAGTATTCCCGTATAAATAAAACAAAAATAAGTAAAAAATAATTATTAATGTAGAATGAAAATGAAAAAAATAAAACATGCTCCGATTATAGAAAATAAATTATGCCTATGCCCTTCCTGACACGGAATACGCAATGGCAACGGCAGTGCGGAGTGGCGACACGTCGTCTTATCTAGAAACCTATTTATTATGTCTAATGATTTTTTATTATTTGGGTTGTACTAGTGACAAAGCAGAAACTTGGATTTGTTAGTAAGTTTGTAAGTATAGCCGAATCTGTATTTATTGAACTAGCTGCATTTCGCGACTTCATTTAGAATTTTTCAGTTTTCTGTATCAATCAGAAGAAAAAGTATCCTGTGTACAGTATAAATGCCAAGATTGGTTTAGCCATTTACAGACAGCGAAACATAGCTACTCTATTCACGCATTAAATATTACTTAAGTGTTATATAATTTTAGTTACTTATTTTTTTATTCATCATCATCGCCAGCCCTAAGACGTCTACTACTGGCGTCCCGTAATAGGGAGGGCTTGCCATAATCCCCACGCTTGGCAGGCGGCTTGGGGATCGCAGTGTTACCATCAGCGTTAACCAAGAGGACGCTGCAGCCCGTCCTCCGGTGGTTCTGGGTGCAGTTTTAGGACATACCCAGGTCTACTGGACGAAGGCCTTTTT
The DNA here is from genome assembly GCA_905404285.2 of Erannis defoliaria. Classification (NCBI taxonomy): domain Eukaryota; kingdom Metazoa; phylum Arthropoda; class Insecta; order Lepidoptera; family Geometridae; genus Erannis; species Erannis defoliaria. Next base: position 8,268,665 of record FR990073.1, on the reverse strand, counting down.
AAAAAAAAACATAAATCAAAATATTATTTTATTTTTTATTGCTGACAATTTGACCAGATGTTTGATTTTTGTTTATCTATTATTTACCATGCACATTTAAAAAAAAAACATATTGTTGGTTTTAATATTTATATTATTGTTTTATATAACCTTTTATAAAACTTATCAATGATTGCATTGTAATTAATTTAATTACTTTCAGCGATAAAATGATTAGGATTATGATTATTATGACCCGCCACGTTTTTTCAGAACTTTCCAGAAGAAGTTCTTTTAATAATATTGTTATGCCCTTAAGAAAATTCATTGCGTAGTTTAGAATAGAAACGAGAACTTATTTCTCTAAGTTGTAAACCTATTTCATTTTTTATACTACGAGTATAACCGTCTCCTACGTATAAAACACTAAAACGTGTTTTAAACCTATTTTAGTTAAACAGTGAGTTGTGAATTTCTTACAAATTTCGAATTGAGTTTGAAAAAAGAAAACAAAACACTTGTCTTTTTAACTAAAATATAGGTTCAACACAGGGACGGTGATATTGGAATGGACGGGCCCAGCGCTTGCAAATCGTTCAAAATTAACAAGACAACACAATCGAGCATACCTAGCTAAAAGAATGCATATTAAATTTGCCGAAAAATAGAGATAGCGAATCTAATTACTGCATGACAAAAAGAGAACACATGTACATGTATTTAGAATTTTGTATGGTCGTATCGTACGGCTCGCATGTCGCAAAGGCAGATTATGACTGAAGCGAGTGGAGAGACGGCGCTCAACATATAGTCTTCAAAATCCGTGCGCTTATTTCCCGTCCATTCATCTTATCATTGTCGCTGGGTTCAACATACGTTTTAGTGTTTTATGCATAAGCCGATAAGTGTTTGGTATAGTGTGATGTTAAGTTAGCTAAGAAAATAATCCATTTATGTAGTCACTGTTATCCAGGAAAATTGGTTTGTTCCTGGTCTAAATAACAGTTAGTGGTCTAAAATTACTGTAAACTTAGTTGGTATTTCTCTAAAAGGGTTGCATATTCAATCAATCCAAAACTCCCAAACTTTAAATGGAAAACAATACCCATTTCGCTTACCTAAGACGAATGAAGGCACAACTACAACTCAATAACATATCCCCCGGGTTTCGGACCGGAACCACCCGCTCTCCCCTTATGACGAAACTTGTTTGTTACGTCAAATCTTAGTTAATAATTCTAGAAACATCTTTAAGCAGGATGTGGTTGGATCTTCCGAAAGGGTTGCTAAATTGTATTAATTATTTTGTTTGGATTTGTAGTCGGAACTACTCGTATGCATTGCCTAATATTACTTAGTAGATTTTATCCGCATTTGATAACAGCCAACTAACGCATAAAACCATATTGCACCTAACGTTAAATATATTTTTTTGTAGAATATGTAAAGTTACTATAATAAACAGGTTTTTGTATGGTTTATTCCACTTTGTTCATCTGGGTCAATTAAAGTATCTTCATTTCACCTAGGTGATATCACCTGGGTGATTTGTTTCGTTTTTTTTATAGACTTAATTCATTGGTATATAAACTTAATATAATTGGGAATTATTACATTGTTAGGTCTGACATTTACAGTTAATACGTAATGTATAATACGAAATAAATAGATCTAACATATAAAACAAAATTAAATTAACAATTATTTACATATATAACACTGTTTTAAACTATCACGGTTATTCACCACAACTCTATCCAGTCAGTTCAGTTGTGTCTGCCCGGGAACATGGTGCATGCAACTGCGCCGAAATATCGGGATCTCATTTCACAACATAATCACGGTAAATATCCGGTAAATAATAATAGAATTGTATTTACATATATTAACGCGGCACGGTATCACTTAGCCGAATTAGTGAGTACAATTACTTACCTCCTTTCGGGCTAGAAAAGTATCGTTCAATGCGCAACCCTGTATAAGTAAGTATATAAATATATATACTTCAATAACATAATTATACATACACAAACGACCTCTACTTTCTAACATAAAAAATCTCCTCATCCTCATCAGTCCACATTAGTCCACTGCTGGATGACCACCAGTCAGCCCAATCTTTGGCTTTTCGCTACCAGTCCACTCAGCCCCTTTCGTATATCACCACCAGCGGCCGCGGAAGTAGGGGCGTAGGGGGGGCTTGGCAAAGGGGGCCAAATGCCCCCCTAATATCAAACGGGGGGACTATGCCCTCTCCAATATTAATACCTGGTAAAGAAGGTTTCACTGTTTGTCCTCCGCGTCATGGAGTACTTCCACGGTCCCTGATCAACACACCATCAAACCTCAGGGCTCTTTACGCTAAGCTTTCCTATGCGATTATGAATTATCTATAAATCCTTAGTCTTGATGTCCATTTTCTTCATAAAGGTTTGTGCCATACCTTCATGACGTTCCTTTTCAGAAATGCTAAATGCTATACTTACCTGTATAGATAGCAATTTAGATATGTAGTAACATATGTTCAACATGAGGTAACTACTGAAATAGAAAAGTTAAATGAACGATGTAACATACTAGCGTATCCCAGCTTTTATAATGGAACGAAACTGCGGGCTGTATAACTTAAAAATTGCAATTTAAACTTGAGAATTGTTGTATTTTCTCTCCTTAAAGTTATCACACTAATTCGAAGCAATTCACACACACACACGCACACACACACACACCTACAAAGTTTCAATCAAACTTTCGTAATATCATACAATTTTTTACTATGATAATATAAACATGGTTTTAATATTATGGTTTATGCATGTATTGAATAATGTTTAAAATAATTATCGAAAAGCAGTACACCTCTCTCTACAACCTTTTCGATGCAAACGTTCCTACACAAAGACATAGCATCACTTCAGTACAAGCATGTACGAGTATCAACTACCTCCGGAATTTTAAGGAGATTACACATCGAATATTAAGTGAGGCTGCACAACTTGTGATCGTATCCTCTACTTTACTCGTGATGCCTTTTGTGTTTGCGAAGTGCCTTTGTGCAACACTGGTGCGTTTGCCTTACACTTGCTGCGCCCTGTTCGTTGCTTTTAATGGAATTGGATGCATAGCGTCGTCTTTTCTGATGGGTAGTAGTGCTAACAGTTCTAGATTCTAGATCTAGAGTTTGTTTTTAAGGCGTCATCCAGATGATGCGGTAACTAATGACCACAAGTTGGAGTTTCTGACAATGATTTTATTTCAGTCCCGCTCTTTGATTATATACGAGAGAGAGAGCTAGATCCTCCAAGGTCCCGCTGCGACACATCGTAAAAACAATAAGTTTGAGGAACAATAGCAATTTTTGATATTTGTATTTTTTTGTTTTTATTCAAACAATAAGTACCAGGATAAGCCAAATGGGACTGTGTGAAATGTTTTAAAGTATTATATATATTTTTTTTTTATACAACATTATATTTCAATAACAATATATTTCGATGACGTTCGCCTGGTGTTACGCGTCACGCCTGCCACTAACAGTAGAAGTGCCAGAATTGTGAACTTGCGAACACAGCCCGGCGCCGCACTGCACTGCGCTCGTCACCTTGAGATATTAGATGTTAAATCTCTTCATACCAAGTAATTTCTCTGGTGACATTGCCCTTCAAACCCGAACACAGAACTGCTTGCACACTACTGCTTGGGGGTTTGATGATGAACACTAACATTTACTTGTGGCACTAGCATTTAAAGTTCTTGTTTTGTATCTTTTTCTATTCTAATTTTTGGTTTAGTGTAGTAAGTTAAATAGTATATGTGTTTATTGAAGTTATCTTTTGGTGTATAATTACAATAATAACGAGTTTCTGTCTATATATTTACTCAGTGATTTTGTTATTGTAGGTACCTACCTATCAAAGATGCATCCGACATCGCATCAGATAAACGAAACTGACGACAAACCGTTCGACACGCGAGAGTGATAATCCCGAGACCTGTGAGAGACACCTCCGAGAGACTAACGAAGTTCTTATAATCCCGCCCGCCCCCAGTAATCGAGTTATTGCCTTGCATCTCGTGTCTTACGAGTTTCCGCACCGTCTAATGATATCTATACGCGTTTTGGATACATAAATGTTTGGTTAAAGGTGTTTTGCTACGTCTCCATGCCTTAATGGCGGAGGTGATTTTCAGGCACTTCATGGCTGTATTTTGGTATTTTGGCTATATTTTGTTGACTAGGTGGTGAATCTGTTTTGTAGGAGGTCGTCTAAGTAGCCTCACCGCACCGCAATATCACATTTATATTTTTGCTTGTCGTCAGCCATAAAACGTCCACTGCTGGACGAAGGTCTCATTATAGAGGGGTGTTGCCATAATCCCACGCTTGGCAGGCGGGTTGGGGATCGCAGAATGGTCACCACCGTTAACCAAGAGGACGCTGCTGCCCATCCTCCGGTGGGTCTGGTTGTAGTTTTAGGACATACCCAGGTCCACAAAATATACAAATCGGCATGGATATCACACATTTCCCGGAATAACATAATATGTGCCACTTTTTTTCATTATCGTCGTCATCATCGTCGTTTTTATCCATCACGTGCGTGAAACCGCGAGACAGCTATACTAGCTAGCACATATATAGTAATGTCATAAAACTATGATATGGGAAGTGCTAAAATTAGCTTCCTGCGTTTGATAAATTAATTTGACTGTAAGAGAGTCCATATTGTTGCTTAATAGATGGGTTTTAATAACCTTCTTTTAACCTTAATACCATTGTACCATTCCGTGAAGATTGGATTTGTGGTGATTTTGCCTACATTTTTTTTATGCAATAAAGGAACGAGATGAGCACGAAGTTCGCATGGGGATAATATCGCTCATATATATTGACATACTACCCATTTAACTACATTTAATTAATTTTTTTGTATGACAAAATGCTAAATAAAATAATTTTAAATTAAACGTTGAGTTGTTTATGGGCTTTACGTAGAACTCAGCGGCGGTGGCAGGTTTGATGTACGCGTAAAGGTTCAGTTAAATTCGAAATAGTATGTAAAAATGTAAATTACAATCAACATAAATACACGCAAAAATCAGTTTATACGAGTAATTTACACACTATAACACAAATCAAGTCGAAGAACAAAAACTTAAATCTGCCATTCGATTTATCGTGAATTATATACGCTAAATTTGGTCCGTATGTGTGTGTGTTTGTTACTTATTCACGCCGAAACGGGCGAACGGATTTGGATGAAACTCGGAATGGAGATCACACATTTCCCGGAATAACATAAAATGTGCTACTTTTTGTCATTATCGTCGTCATCATCACCGTTTATAAAAAACATCACTAATCTGAATAATCAAACCGTGCGTGAAACCGCGAGACATCTATACTAGCTAGCACATATAGTAATGTCATAAAACTGTGACATTCCCCAGAATGCTAAAATTAGCTTCCTGCGTTTGATAAATTAATTTGATGGTAAGAGAGAGAGAGCTAGAGAGAGCTAGATCCTCTAAGGATGGTAAGGGACTGCACGGTTCCAAGTCCGGCGTATCGTAGATAGTAGCGATGGACATACTTACATATCATAGTACAACAAAACAAATAACCTGAAATTGATTCTACGGCCGGCAAAGAGCCCGCGAAGGCTTGGCTTCCGCTCGCCTCTCGTTTTTAATATTTCACCCACTCGTGGAATATTAAAGATCACTATCTGTCAGGAAGGAGCACTATTAGCTTCGCCTCGTTTTCATTAAACTCTTTCGTTCGCTATCTTTAGATCTGTTAGTCATATTTTCATTTATATCCATGATGTTTGATAGCAAAGTAAAATCAATAGGTACGTGTTCTTGTTTGTAATATGCAAATAAATAATGTAGCGATTTTTTGTCGTTGACGGGCTAGGTTTTTGACTACAACTCACCTGACGTTAAATTTACAGTTTCCATTTATGCAGTCCCAAGTGCGTCTGCGCTATACAAGGTTAGTTGTAACCAGTTAGCATAATATCCTTATATGGGATATTCTGTACATTAAAAAAAACAACTTTTACAAAGGGGCCAAAACTGAAATCGCATAAAAAAAACAGCTGTTCCATACATTTTGCCCAAGGTCGATGAACTTTTTGTTATGGAACAGCTGATAAGTTTTTCGCGATTTCAATGTTGGCCCCATAGTTAAAGTTGACTGACTACTGATTTCCACAAAGTTATATTACTGAAAAGTAATAACTATGTTGAAAGAGGACAGTTTTAATCATCATCATCATCAGCCAGAGACGTCCACTGCTGAACGTAGGCTTCCCCCTTAGACCACCACACTGTACGACCTCCTGTGCCACATGCATCCACCGGTTACCCGTTAAAACTGTGCGTTAAACCGTTCGGTTTAAAGAAAACATTTAAATTGTATTGTAATTAATTAATTTACTTTAGTTCTACGAAAACAGAAAGAAAGAAGTGTTGAAACGAATTTCATCTCCTGGCACAACTGTGGATAATCACGTCAGTAGGTCAATTCAGCCAATCATCTTTTCTAACATACTACAGGGTTGCTACTAATTTTCTTTGCTGTTTTGACATTAATCGAGACCTTCGCCATGATTGCGGTAATAGTACATTAAGATACAAGTGTGCTATGTTGGTAATTACACTCGAAAAATTATTATGCGAGCCGAAGTGTAATTACCAGACTCACACGCGTACCATACGATAATTTTCATCACAATTGCGAGGAAAAATTTAAATCTTTTTAACCAACCACTCAGCGAAAACGTTACAAATATTTGCAGTAAATGGCGCACAAACCAGCGATGCGCGCGCGGGTGGCATTTTCTTTTTGTTGGTATTATAAAAAACTGTATTACCCGGCTATATTAAAAATGCTTCATAAACATACATTATAACTTGCTGTCAGGTACGAACTTAACTTAACCGGGTTATACCTATTATAGCACCTAGTGCTGTAACGCAAAGTAAAAAGCACGCGTGTGTAATATCTTGGATTATGAGTCTAAAACCGATGTAATAAGATCCACTTTACGAGCAAGTGTGATCAAAAGCAGTTTCCTTCTTCACTAATATCTGCGACACCGTCCAGTGACTTTTTGCCGCCGGCGAGGTATCTAGCCAAATCGAATTATGTGTTACTGCCGCCATCGAACCAGTAAATGAAGAATTAACAGGGAAACATCATTTTAAAACATGCATCGGGTTAACCCTTCTAACGAGTTTTGGTGCTAGTCATGTGTTGCCATTGCCACTACTTGTCCACATTTTTGTCATATTAACATTATAGATATGTACATTATAACAAAAAAAATATATGAAAAGTTTCTCTCCTGGCATCAATATTGAAATGCACGCCAGTGGGTAAATTTAACCAGGCACCTTTCTCTAACATTCTGCTTGTTTGTTGCTGCGATTTCTTTTAACGTTTATGTATAATTATGTCCGCGTTTGTCCCTCAACTCCCCGAGAGAGAGAGCTAGATCCTCCAATAACTCTCCTGTTGGTAAACGATGATGCGGTCGAAAGTGAAGTACGCAAACCTACCTACCTACCTATTCACTCAGACTGAAAAGATCTAGATAATACATTAATTTATTATTCTAAAAGAAACAATTGTTAAAAGCGGTATCTTATAAATATCCCAGTTCTTTGTCATATTTAAACCGTTTTTACATGCCCCTGTACCCCATCCCTGAATCCGCCATTGCATACACGTATATCTCAGGTAAGGGAAGTGGGAAGCTTGTTCCTATCCTTGGCTGTACAAATTAGAGACGTGGAGGCAAAACGTTTGATTCTTACGGATTCAAGAAAATTTACCATTAGTTAATTAACACTACTATTACAACAACTACAAAAAAAAAACTGTTCCATATATTTTGCCCAAGGTCGATGAACTTTTTGTATGTAACAGCTGTTTTTTTTTAGCGATTTTAATGTTGGCCCCATAGTAAAAGTTGTTTGTTTGATGTACATAATATGCCCTTAAAAGGATGCTAACTGATTAGAACTAAATCTCACTAGATCCATCGTGGATCAGGCCCCTGTATCTACTGAAATTGATCCGTATTTTGTACGTTTTTGGTAATGAATAATAATAATAATAATAGAAGTTATGATCGCCAAGCAGTAACGACAAAAACAAAGTCTAGAGCAAAGATTATAATATAATATTATAAGTATACTAATTCTAGAATGACAATAAGCTCTTAAAAAAATTACAAAACTGTCTGGAATTTCAACTACCTGGATGACCTTCATATATTCCAGTAATTTTGATTTATTCCAGTATATTTGTGGCATAGATTTTACTATGTGACCTAATATAGGAGAGGTCAATGGCTCTGAAATAAAGTAAATACTAGTTTAGAGCCACTGGGTTCAAGTTTTATTTTGTACCTACCTATATTTGATTTAAAAACCAAACTACTTAACCGAATTCAATAAAATGTATATGGGACCACTTCTGAAGTATCACCTTCTAAACAAAAAAAGAATCATGAAAGTAATCGCGTAACTTACACACAAAAAAGAAGTACAGGCAAATTGAGAATCTCCTATTTTTAAGTCGGTTGAAAATAGATATCCTCAACTCATAATCAACTCCACACAACACCTCAATAAAGTAGGTTATAAATGTAGGTAAGTATCTTGTAAGTATAATGCAGCTTGTGCCATTATACTGTCTAAATTGTTTATCGTATATAACAAGCATAATACCGATTACGAACAGGTGCTGTTGGAAAACAATAACTGCAATAGATGACTGGTTTAATAAAAGAAAACGAAAGGGAAACCTCTCGAGGCTTACGAAAATAATAGAGCCTGCGAAATGGTATCGTGACAAACATCCATGCCTCAAGCGGCCTCGGTAAATCATATAGAATCCAATTACCAACAAAAAACTTTTAGTCCAACACCCTAATATATACTTATAACCGTATACTTAATACAAATACTGCTCCATTTCTTTTCTTATTCTGTACCTAGATTTGATTTGACAGTATTGGAATACCATAATATTTTTTGACATTTACGTACTTATACATTTTTAGTATTTACTTATTGCATACCTTTATTCAGAATTATCTAGGTATTCTTTAGGTAATACATTTCGATTAGCATCTTTGTTTGTATGTATAAAAAAGTTAGTGTACGAGTTTAGCTCGCGAAGTTAAATAGCGTTTATCTCGTAACCATTATTATAATTCAAAATAAGTACCAATCTTTAAAGATATTTCGTTCAAAAAACTACAGTCATATAATAAAATTATTGAATTTTGCAATTTAATATTGGCGCGCTCGCTCACTGTTGCCCATAATTACCAATGCGGGCCCAATTCATCATTCTTTATTACAAGCACAAAATTCCATGTAAATTTCATGCGCGCTCGGTATCCACCGAATGAGATTCACTATATCAGAGAAATCGCGTTTTACGACACTTTTCGTTTTGTTGAATGTTTTAATGACTCTAATTGAACTGCAATTTCAGATCGATCACTGTGAGATTTATTTCCCTTTTTAAAAACTCCCGTGGTACTAAATGCATATATAACTTTGTCTCATACAAGCCATATATCTGTGCTATCACAGCCTAAGGCTCATCGACATGATTATCAGCCCTCTTTAGTCCATTGCTAGCTGGACATATATTCAGAGGACTGTATGTCCAGCTAGCAATAGACTAAAGAATGCACGCTACTTAGCACTATTTTTCGCTTTTAGCTTTCAGCCACTGCTTAGGGATATCGTCACTCCGTTGAATTTCAGGGCATCCTAAGTTTAAGGGTTAACCATTCGTGTTGTGGTCTCCACTCTAGACACTTCTTCCCCACCTGCTACCGGTCTGCGACAGTAAAACCAACAAAAAAACATTAAAACAATAATCTCCAAATCATCTTTCAGAAGTATTCAGGAACCTCCCAGCATACTGCGCTCGGTAACTGAAAACGAAACTCCAAAATTCTTACCCAAATCACTGCTTAGTTTTTCTTCAACATAATGACTTTCAATATCATTGTCTCGTCGTAAACAACGACATCCCCTTTCCCACTGAAAATGTCATTAATGTCTGAGTGAAATTCGGGGTCTAATCTCGTCACTGCAAAGCTTATTACATTTATACAAGGGAGTAATCTTCGAATAAAGTTTCAATGGAAAGTGTTGAATCATTGAGGATCGCGAACCCTTGCTTGGTTGTGAAAGAACTCCGGTTGACTGATGCCAGTAGTAGAGCGATACCGCTTTTACAAAGAAATTCAATGCGCTGGTTTTCATTTTCAGTTTTATTTTGCCAATCCATCTTAGATACCATTCTTCTACCACCAAGCGGCGTTCAATTCTTTGTTGTTTGTTATTTTGACTTTTAATATACATTTTATGGCGCATGGCATAGACGTTGGATCATGAGTTAATATCTGAGGTCTAAAATGGACCTTATGAAACTGGACCGCAAGTAACGCTGTCAGGACTCGCAGATATGAAAAATATCACTATCAATAAGAAAAATGTTCAGTAGATAAAATATAGACGACCCTTAAAACTAATATATTCCTCGTGGAAAACCGATACAGAACCTCCGCAGGTCCTTTCCATTTTCCTTGGGATCCTGCGCCCAAACCGCACAGTCATTGCAACGCAATAACCAATTGTGAGAGTATTACGTGTCCTATCACAAAGCCCGCGGTCTAAGGACCAAAATATAAGGATACTGGAAGAGATACTTTTATACATAGGTATATCTAAAGTAAGTAAGTTTATTTTCAGTTCATCATTGTATCACAAATTGTGACACACTTTCTTCAAATTAAGCAATCATAAACTAAAAACAGCATATTATGTAAATAATTGTCAAATACTCATTCAAATAACCCACCCCATGTACTTAGAACAAAAAGTGCCCTTAACGCTAGCCTCATTCCAGCGTCGGAGTGCGAGTCCCTGAATGTCTTCCTTAATCTGCGCCCAATCAGATCAGATTTTTGGGCTCAACGGCCCAGCAGCTGAACGTCTCAACTGTTGTGAGAACAGAATAGTAATGCGGTTTCATTGTTGCGTACTTCTGCTGTTTTTTTAAAAAGAGCATCCCCTGTTCAGCGACCAATTGGTATCAGTGTGGGTGAGTGGACGGTGCAAAGCAGGTGACAGGCGACGCTGGTGACGTCACAAGTCTCGTCCCATTCCGTGGCACCAGAGCCCGTGTGGTTTCTTACTGTCGGACTTGCTAAGTGCCCGGACTTAGCAAGTCCGACAGTATGCACGGTAGGCTCGAGTATGCAGGAAACCAGTTTCAGATTAAAATTCACAAAGCAAATTAAACCAATTTCACATTCTTGAATTGATATTTGATTTTTCTTAAACTTCAACATAGAAACTAGAAGACAACTCCATTGAAGCTATATCTATGGACAGATTTTTTATTACTTTGACTGTGATGCGACAAAGTCGTTTTTGCGCAAACATATCGGCGACAATGGGAAACGGGCCTTTGTATTTTTTACTTTGATTGATGGTTTTAATTTCCTACTTGGTTCGTTGATTCTGCGGTTAATATAAGGTGCGATGAGACAGTAATATATATATTTTCCATCTCTATCCTTGCTAATATCTATGCTTTTTTACGGTTTTTGGGTCGTACCCCAGCTGAAGTACTACCGTTACGCGTAACCTTGTTTAGAAATATTCTATATGCCAAAATGAAATCGTTTTTTGTTTGTGGAATAACAAATGAATATTTTTCATATAAATATAGTAAGAAGGCACCAGAGAATGTCACACGTTATTTTTTAACCTGAAAGCACGTACTATTGGATTTTACCTACGGTTACAGTGGATACTTACTCCACGCGTCTAGAACAGGAAAGAGCAGCTACTTCGTTAAATAAATCTTTAATTACAGCCGTGAACATTATTTATGGGTTAAAATTAACTGAATGCATACCTAAATACATTTCTAGCTCTTTCCTGTTTCGTTTCAATCCTAAAAACTTTTTCTACTGAATTAGGTGTTTGTTTTAATTTAGTACCATAGGGTCTATTGGTAGAGTGAGCTTTTCGCAATCCATGTACAATACATATTATGAAAACTACAACTCTACATACAACCTGTTTCAATTTGAAGGACAATGTAACCAGATAAAGACTTAGGACATTTCCCATACGCTGGTGACCTAGTGGTACAAATTCCCCATATCTCCTTGTATAGTTGTTGTTGTCCTTGTTTGTTGTTTGTGTCTCCTTGTCCCCTAGGCCAAAATATCACATGCCGACTGGACATGAAGAGATTTGACATTTAATATATCAGAGTGACGCTGTGCAGTGCGGCGACTGCGTCACAGGATTTTAATAATAATAATAATAATTTATTCATCAAGTATTATAGAGTCATATACCTACATAATTAATTTTATAGCAGTAGCAGTCACATTAATAAATTACATAAAAACAAATTAAAATTAAAACAATCACATTTTTAAAATGACAAATCAATTGTATGATGTCAAAGCAATAATATAATAACAAACATAAAATTTAAATTTAAATTACCTACCTCCACTGCATCTGAGCTACTGACCTACTGTGTGCACTTGTGCAGGCCGCAACAATGGTTACTGTATGGGCGTAACGTATTTTGATCGCAAGTTCACAATACTGGCACAACTACTGCTATGGGCAGGCGTAATGCTTCCACCCGGCAAGCGTATCGCTCGTCTCGTCACTCCATTGCATTTAAAAAAGCTTGTAATCGATATACACTATTTTCCTAATATCTCCCATGAAATTCTCAAAAATGTGGTTATATTATTACCTATACGGCAGAATCGAACGGGATTCGTGGATGTGACAGCGCCGATTTAAATATGGCGGCGATGGCGGCGTCATCCCGCCAGTGACGCTGCGGTCGTCCATTTATCACTCTCGTAAGCCTCCGTCGATATTATGATCAATGCCATTCGCCCGCCCAGGGGCGCCCAATACGTATCGTGATGGCAATTGTCTTTATAATTCTTTAACGTTTATCACTGAGTATTTATAGTCAAGTGTTCATAGTATTATTTTTGAATCGTACGCTAGAGTAGCGTATGCGAAAGGAGCCGACCTTCGAATGATATTGTTTGGAATAAGGTTCAATATCGTTTAAAAGTCGGCTCCTTAATACTCACTGATAAACGTTAAAGAATTGTAAAGACAATTGCCATCACGATACCTATTGGGTGCCCCTGGGCGGGCGAATGGCATTGATCATACCCTCCTGTGAGCTCCTTTCGTCGTCGTTAGCTATAAGATGTCCACTGCTGGACGAAGGCCTCCCAATAGAGGGGTGTTGCCATAATCCCCACGCTTGGCCGGTGGCTTGGGAATCTTTCAGACTTATGAAATAATTATAATCACTTTTTCAATACCTAATAAGCATTTGTCATATTTAAGCGTTTGCCTGGTAAATAGAGCATATAATCATCTAAATCAATTTACCAAATGATTAGTTCTGACTGTATTTTTTTTCGTTTGCCTCTTATCCTTATCTGGATATAATATACACAACAATCTGGAATAAAATAAAATAACTTGGAAATCAATAAAACTTTCAATTTAACTTTGGAAAAAAATCTGGAATGAAATAACTTAGAAGCGTTATTTTTATCCACCGATTTTTCTAGCGTTTCGTATTTTCCAAAATAGTTAGCCTACTGAAAACTTGAATTTTTGTCAAATTTAACAAAATGCTTCTAAAAAGCTTTGTCGGGAAAAGTAACGCAAATGACATTTATAACAATCAGTGCAGTGACTAAAAGTTCGTATAGGCTGAGAGTCCAGCATAGTGTCAGAGTTAAAGTGCTGCCCGGAGGCCTCTGACAAGTCTGTCAAGTCTGTCTGTCTGTCTCTCTTAACGGTTGTTTTTCAGAAATATAGAACAAACAACCGGGACCAACAATTTAACGTACCATCCGATCCACGCGCTACGCCACGGTAGCGCTCAGATATAGGTAAATGCCATTCACGATAACCCATCCGAAGACTGACCGGATCATCAGTTGCTGTTTCAGAACCACCTAGTCAATACGCTACGAGCGCAAAATTTTTGCTATGGCTATTTATGATGAAATATGTAATAGGAGCAAAGGCGGATCGCCCGCCTTGCACACTTTGTATTCTCCCAGTCGCCACCTGGGGGTAGTGGCTTTTAAAAAATTCCTTTACGTTTCACTTCGGGGAGTATCGTTATTTTTGTAACCTGTATCATACGTAAAGTTAATGCCGGTTATTTGACTGATACCTACGGCAGTACTCACTCGATTGAGGCGATTTTGTATGAGCCTGCAGGTAACTAGAATGGTACTTTGGAAACTAAATTCGATAGGTACTGCGTAAAACAGACTGAAGACCAGTGTTGAAAATGGATGCCCGATGGCTACAAATGTATAGAAATATAAATATAAATAAAGAATTATCGAATGCTTATTTAATTATCATTAAATGGTGTTTCGATTAATGACGGACCTATTCTAGGATTTATAATTAAGATTCAAGTATTCATAATTAAGAACAAGTTTTACTATAGGAAAAAAAATTTGCTGTTTCATAAATTTTGTCGAGAGTGGAATGTTTTTTTTTCTATGGAAAGGCTGTTTTTTTATCGCGGTTTCTGTATTGGTTTCATAGTAAAAGTTGGTCACAACGATGACTACTATTATTTATCCTTGAATATGTCCGTCGTTCACAGAAACGAATGGAATGGAAATGGAACCCAGTATAATGGAATAGGTAAGTACTTACTTGTACAGAGAAAAATCTATAGATATTTACGTGGCTGTCCAGCAATGCTTAGAATTACAGCTGGTAGTCGAGGATGCTATGCAAGAAACATGTGACACCCGGAGTCGATATTCAAATTCATCATTCAAAAATCTGCTCGATCGGGAATCGAATCTGGGCAAAATCTGGGATATCTAGTTCATTAAGCAAAGGGGTCGCTTACCATCTAATCCGAAATGTTGATAAGTTGATATGTGGTAGAATTTGATGGTGTTGATTGAAAAGGCAATGCAACTAAGAAAAAACATGTTTATAAATCAAAAAACCATAATCATATATCCGCCTTGCTTATCAAAGCGAGGGTAACAAAGACATCCTATATCGAGTGGCGACAGACTCGCGTAACAAAAGAATGAGAACCGGAAAGGTAGGTGAGAGGTACTCGAATATAAGAGATCTCTAGATCGAACGGACTCGACGCTCAGTACTTACTACCAGAGGGCTCACTATATTTTCACCACAGAATATCATCTTGTACAATTAAAACCTTACACACGAACCTTTACATTTCAGGGTAAGTAACGTTAAACATTAAAGTAGGTAATAGATATTTTTACAGTCAGTACATGAACTCGTTCCACTCATCTTCGACGTAGACGAAAGACGAAAAGTGAATGGGACTAATGACACAAATTATTGGTCATTCAACTAATGGATTGCTCACTAAATATTCAGATATTGGGAACCTACCATGACTTCAAAATTAAGCTTATTTTAGACTGCGGCTAAACGAAGGAATTTTTGTGAGTTATGAATCTTGCTTGCGACGCCTCACAACTCATGTTGTGTCGTCGTGTTGCATAAACCGGACTTTTGTATAGAACTGCATGCAGCGTAAGTTGTAGCAAGGCGCAAACGCGCCTCACAACTTATAAAATTACGCGTGTTTGTCCCCCAGCTTATCTTGCATTGTTTGTCTCTCAATAAACAGGGAACGACGACGTTTTACGTAATTAAGTAAGTAATGTATCTAATAAAATTATCGTACAACATTGTGGAAACCTAAACGACAATTTCAGGACTCATCAAATCTTGGTTGATAACAGGTTTACATTAGTCTGAGATTGTTTTTACCTTCAGTTTCAGAAGTAACTCTGTATCTGGACTAATCAAACCACATAGACCAAAGAGAGAGCAACATATCTTACGTGCCTGCCGGGCTAAAGTGGCTACTTTAGCCTCGCTATGCGAGCGAAAGGAACCATTCCTCCCGCAGCGGCACGTAAAATCGTTTACACACCACGTGAGCAAGTAAAGAAGGCTCAGATCTCATGTTTATCACCCTCGGCTTCACCTCGGGAGACAACATGAGATTATACATGAGATTTGAGACATTCTTTACTTTTGCACCCTAGGTAAGTAATCATCTATCATAGAAACATCGCTGAAAAATTTAATCAAACTGCACGAACTTAAGTACTGTGGCCTCTCATACTTGCTTTGAGGGTGGTACTCGTAGATTGTGAATGGAAGGCCACTGTAACAGAGGATCTGCGTGATCAATGATACCATCACGACCTACTTAGTAATATTGCTTGTGGCAGATTTTTCCATTTTGAATGACCACTTATTGATGGGCTTGTTTTATTTCTTGTACAGCGGATGATTTCGCCTCGTTGGTACAAAGAAGAATGGGAAATTTGTAGCAGTAGGCTACAATAAGCATATGGGAAAAAGTCTTAAGCTTCTAAGCCTTAAAGAAAAAAAGTTAAAAAGTTGCTAAAGTTAACGAACGTTATTTAACTCATTCATTCATCATTATCATCCCAAAACAAAGGGATTCATCCGTCACACCACGTCACGTCTGGATTCATTCCTCACTTCTGCGCAATACAAAAATTTAGTGCGCAATAGCAGGTAACTAGCGTCATTTAACTCATCAAAAGTTAAGTGCCATCGTCATTTGATCAATGATCCATCTGCCATTCTCCCAATAAATAAGATCCATGATCATTCGCACGGATTGAACATGGATCATGGATTCGCGTCAAACGTACGTATAGACTACATTAAGGATACTGGGCAAATAAAGAGGCAGGCAGTCAAGGTCTTCTCGCAATTAAATCCGAGCTACTCGCACTCTCACAAATTGCTTAACCTCAGATGTACCAAACTCAGACAAATATTCGGAGTGGTCACCGGACAATGCTCTTTAAACAACTATACGCCTTTAGGGTTACAGACAGTCCTGTGTGCAGATGTTGCATGGATGTAAATGAAACGGCCGTACACATGCATACGACGATCCTCGGGTCTCCGAGGACACTCCGAGTGGCCTGGAGAGCCTGGAGAGATGCTGGCCTTCCTCGGGAACACTGGGTGGCTGAACTAGCAGCAAGGACCGGGACTACGCAACAAGGGCCCACCAGCGGCTTCTAGTGCGGTAAAGGCCCGCTCACCAAGTATATTGGCATCGTCATGTGGCGTTTTTAAGTACAGCCATAAAATAGACTGACAACTTACCTACTAGTTTATTTTTTTAGTAAAATTAGAATTAGGGTAATTTTAATCTAATATAATAAAAGGCTCTGTCCTGACTGACTGACTGACTGACTGACAGACAACGCACAGCCCAAACCGCTGGTCGTACAGACTTGAAATTTGGAGGGTGTATTCGTCTCGATGCGGAGGGGTGTACTAAGAAAGGATTTTTCGAAATTCGACCCGAGTAGAGTCGGTAGAGTTTGCTCAGAATTATTTAAAGTGGAGTATTTTGGGGGCGGTCCGAATTTCTTCCGCACGCGGACGAAGTCGCGCGGGACCTCTAGTTACGATATATAAGTAATCAAAATAACTAAGCTGTAAGCATAGCACCCAAGCTACGCACAAGAAAACTTCTTCTTTCAGTATAAATAAGCTGTCAAACTCCTTCTACAATTGGCATAGCTACGATACTGGAGAGGAGTTGCGACATAGAAAATCAATGACGAACAAGCCTTCCATAGTAACAAAAATAAATTAAAAGAGTAATATCAAAGTAAAATGAAGAAAATATTAAATTGAATTCTAATTCAGAAAGCGTTTTCCACTTTAGAAACTAAGTCGCACTCAATTATTCACCGTGCCCTTTGAGCCACTTGAAAAAATACAATCAGCATAACTCGTCATTTTAATATCGATCCCCAATTTGCCAACACTTATCAAATCGCTTTATGCATAGATATAAAATTGAAAACCATACAAAATTTGCATACGTCATGAGCAAAACTACACCTTACGACTTACGAAATAGCAAACGATTTTCACTCATTGCCATGCGTATATCCTTGTGGAAGCATAAAGCCGAGTGGTTTACTTAGAGTTTAAAATATTCATAGCTTGTACTGGATCGTATTTAAATATTTACATAAGTGTCACGCAGCGTCACTGACGTTTGTCGATAAAATGTATTGAGTGGAAGTGGAACCGTCTTCAGTGGGGTGGCTAAAAGTAAAACTGGGATGAATTTTTTTATGCGATTATATTTTTCGGAAGTGCAGTTTTGTTAACGATTCTTCTTGTGGTGACAGCAGGGGGTGACAAAAATAACGACGTTAATGATGCCATTAGAATTGCAACGTAGCTACTCGTATGTATAACGTTCTTATGCTATTGGTGCTAAGCTACTGGCAACACTTCGCGGTTTCACACAATAACAGAGTATAGGCGGGAACGCGAGAAAATCATGTCGCTGCATTGTATTATTTTCCAAAACTTGTGTTTTTTCGAGTGTTAATGCATAAAAATGGCGGCGTTTTATTCATTAAATGCTGATTTACGAGTAAGATTGTGGGCAAGTGATACAATGTAGTGAAATGACTTTACTAGGGCATGATTGGACTTGACTGTGACTTACTGTGTATGAACTGGACTGTACTACGACTCATTTAACTGCAGAAAGAAGGATCGATGAAGAAATATCTATTCGGCTGAAGGACTAGTATCCATGGCCAAGAACTATTAAAAACAACAAACAATCACACAATAACATTCATGGGATATAAATGTTACATGGGAGTTTTGGAGGGAACACGGAAAAATTATGTCGTTGAATTCTATTATTTTCTTAAACTAGTGTTATTTTCGCGAATTAATGTTTAAAAATGGTGGTGTTTTATTCATTGGGTGTTGAATTATATGCACGAGTGTGGGCAAGTGATATAATGTGGTGAAACATGTCTTTTTGAGTTGTTTTCAAAACTCCGTAGAAGCTCATAGTAAAGTCGCCACAATTTTACTAGGGCATGATTTGGACTCGACTATGACTAATTTCGTGTGACTTACTATGATTTCATCACTTATTTGACCTGATGATAACAAATAAATGTGAAAATTCATAAACTTGACACTGGCAGAATGCACAACGTGTGATGCCAATAACTAAGAAAAAAAAATGTTACATGTCAATTCAGCGCTGATACTCCGATCTTCGTTGCAGCCAGGTTGCAGCCTACCTACGTGTGAGCTAGTATTTACTTACTCTATGCGTGTGAGTAGCAAATGAGTAGGTACTCACATGCTTATAAACTTAAACATTTATAAATATCAGTGTAATTGTAATTCTGCGAGGCATTGGAGTTGATCGAATGACGAAGAGGCTGATAGAGGCAATGACACTTTGATCAAGTCTCAGAAGTTTCGAGCATCGACGTAAGCTTGTTGTTTGTCGGTTTTCTATCATTTACATTTCGGAGAGTGTGCCCTTGAATTGTACAACTTAATTCCATCTGCCCCTTTTTATTAGGTAAGTACCGGACGGCCACACACACGCGTCCAAAGCGTCACCCGTACATGGTGGATATTATCCACGTAAGTACGCACGAAACGCTTTGATTCTACGTTTTTCATTCGCACAGCGAGGTTGTGAAAGTTTTGAAAGCCTCAAGGCACTATGTTATTACATATCTGTAGGTACCTATTACCAGTGAATTATAAACTCTAAAATATATGAAATGAATTATCCGATTTAATTAAACGTGATTATTCCCGTATAATGTTTCTGTAGTGGTAGGACTCTACTGCAGAGTGCGCCTGGGGAAGTACCACACCTTTGCCAATTATTCAACCGCCAAGCAGTAGTGTGCAAGCATTACTGTCATTACTACTGTCATTATTACTGGCATTTGTTGTTGTGTGTGTGTTGGTTTGAAGGGCAATGTTACTAGATAAATTACTGGGTATGAAGAGATTTAACATCTAATATTTCAGGGTGACGAGCGCAGTGCAGTGCGGCGCAGGAATGTGTTCGCAAGTTCACAATTCTGGCACTGCTACTATTAGTGGCAGGCGTGACGCTTACCATCAGGTGAAAGTCTTGCTCGTCTCGTCACTAGACCGTGTAAAAAATAAAAAAATAAAAATTATAAACTCCATTAGTTAAGTTTAGGATACGCTTTAAATCATATTATTCAAAAATATTAGCAACATTTCACCTCATTGACACCCCTCGGAACAGCAGACGTTAACACTCGGTAGGCAGGGGGCGACACTTCTAAACGTGTATTCGAACCATAAAAAATAATGGATCTTCCAATCGTCGCGATATGCGCGGAAATATGGAGTGAGGTGAGCGCACAAAAAATCGTAATGGCGACGAGAAATGGGGATTAGAAACCGATCGAGTTGAAATCGATGCGAGTCAACATCAGCGGTGCGAGAGACGACACGATGGCGGTGGTGGAAGCTTCGTATACTGTTTGCAATGGGCCATTGACTTATGTATTGTAGGACAAGATATATTTAACAATATAGTTCCAATGATGTTATATGTTTCACTCTATGTATAGTTCTATGATTATTTGCGGCAACTATACCGTGATTACAACCGTGAAACGAACTCCCGATACCTATTTCGGCGCAGTTGCATATTCATGAACAAGAGTAACCGTCTTATGCAAGAAACACTAAAAATTGTGCTAAGCAGAACGCAGCTGCACGCGCGTCGGGCTCTGTTTTCACTCTTTGAAAAAGGTCGCCGGATGTGATCGAAACTATAGTCGGAGTATCCGATTTAATTAAACGTGAGTATTCCCGTATGAATAAAACAAACACTAAAAATTTTTTCAAACCTATCTTAGTTAAAAAAGTGTATAAGTGTCGGAGTTTTGGTGGGAACGTGAAAAAAACATGTCGCTGCATCGAATTATTTTCCAACACTTTGAACGTAATTTGTAATGCGAAAGAAATTTAACAAAACACTTTCAACCAAAATAGGTTTGAAATACGTTTTAGCGTTTTATGCATATGACGGTAATAGTTTATAAAAAAAAAGGAAAAATTTAACAATAACCTCATAGAAATCTCAATGGTACCGACTCAATAGTGAGGAAGTATATTCCTCTCCAGGGGGACCTCAGCCCAGAAGTCAGTTAGGCTGTAGTACCCAGCGACGGTGATAATGGAATGGACGGGCCCAGCGCTTGCAAATCGTTCAAAATTAACAAGTCAACACAATCAAGCATACCTAGCTAAAAGTATGCATATTACATTTGCCCGAAAATAGAGATAGCGAAACTAATTTCTGTATGGCAAAAAGAGAACACATGTATTAGAAGTTTGTATTGTCGTATCGTATATACGGCTCGCATGTCGCAAAGACAGAGAATGACTGACACGAGAGGAGAGCCGGCGCTCAACATATAGTATTCTAAATCCGTGCGCTTATTTCCCGTCTATTCATTTTATCATTGTCGCTGGTAGTTCCTAGGTTTGGAATAATGCATAGTTAGCGATTATTTGAGCAGATGGATTATTTTTGTACAAGACATAGTGGGACGCAAATGTCAAACAATGTCTTTACTTTTTTATCATTACTACTAATTGAGCTAATATCTATTGTTATTATAGCTCAATGTTACTACTTCATAATTTGTGCGTAATGGTCTCGTTTCTTCTTCGTTATATCACACAATCATAATTAATTAAAATAACTACGTACCTTAAATTATTGTGTCGTTTCTAGAAAGAAAAAAATATATGAAAAAAATTTGCTTAACAGTTGTAAAAATCATATTTTTTGTTATTATTCTCAATTAAGTGAGATATAATATATATGCCATTAAAAGTACTACTAGTTACTACAAATATTTGATAAGTTAAAAAATGCGTATTAACTAATTTCCTGATTAAAAGTACATCATTTAGGCTCATTTTATTTTATTGAGTAAATCAACACACGCTTTCGCAGGATAAATAACATAAAACGTTCCAACCTAATTTCAGCTAATCGTGTTGACTTGCCGAATGCAAACACGGCCCGCCTGTAATGACGGCGTTACCTGACTACTTGGGGAAAATACTGGAAAGCTTGCTTTACCTACAGTCTGTTCAGAAAACGAGCGACCGTGGAATTAGAGGACACACACACATTAGCCAGAAGTCGTCTACTGCTGGACTTAAGGCCTCGCCCTTAATAGGGATGGGTTGCCATAATCCCCACACTTTGCAGGTGACTTTAGAATTGCAGAATGCTCACCACCGTTAACCGAGAAGACGCAGCTGCCCTCTTCCGGTGGATCTGGATGCATTAGACATACCCCTGGGCAGTGCCGGTGATAATGGAATGGACGGGCCCAGCGCATGCAAATGGTCCTAAATTAACAAGTCAACACAATCAAGCATACCTAGCTAAAAGTATGCATATTACATTTGCCGGAAAATAGAGATAGCGAATCTAATTACTGCATGACAAAAGACAACACATGTACATGTATTAGAAGTTTGTATTGTCGTATCGTACGGCTCGCATGTCGCAAAGACAGAGTATGACTGACGCGAGAGGAGAGCCGGCGCTCAACATACAGTCTTCAAAATCCGTGCGCTTATTTCCCGTCCATTCATTTTATCATTGTCGCTGCCCCTGGGTACGTTCAGGTTAGAGGACGCTGCAAGGAAAATACTGGAAAATCTTTTTTATCTACCTGTATTATACAAAGTTACGCGGTAGTATACGCGGTATAGTATTAAATTGAAATAAGCTTACTCTACTATTTGTCGTGGACAACTTTTACTACGGGACCATCCCTGAAATCGTAGAAATATAGCACATAGAAAAAAGTTATACATCCTCGACAACATATGTATGTACTTATATTGTAAAGGTATACATAATGTATGTATGTGTATGTGTATGTATTGTGAGATTTGTGAGTGGTATTATGTATGTATGTGCGTATGTGCGTATGTGTATGGAACCAATCCTGAAATTGCGACAAAAAATCAGCTAAGTAGTCGATAGAAAAATTTACCTTGCTCTCGACTAAATGTTGGAACAGTGTTTTTGTCACGATTCCGGGGTTGGCCCGTTAATGGCCAAGTTCACAGTGGCCTCCCTTCGGCATTATAATTTCTTCCGTTACGCGTAGCCCTGTTTAAGGTCATACACTCTAACAATCGCTTTTCGAAACCCAATATAATTTTCTCTTCATACCCTTCGTGGTAGGCTTCCTTTGCAGAAGGTTCTCTACGTATGTACCATTGCAGTGATGATAAGATATTTTGTTGCCAAGCACCAGCGTATAAACATTCCTGTGTTCCGGTATACTGGATACGTTAGCTTGCGAAATCTAAAGACTAATGACAATAACCTTCGTATGTCTCAAACTTTAATTATATACCTGGTCTCAAAGTTATGAGCGCCGATGCAATGTCCTCGACTTTATCTCATGGTAGCACATCACATCGACTAAGTTTGCCTAATTAAAAGGGACGCATCTATACAGCCTGCATACGCGTGTCCCTTTTCATTCGGTAAACATAGGCGAAGTGAAGTGCCACCGTCAAAGTCTGTATGTATAGAATAGAATACATTTTATTGTAAAGTAGAGCGCTGGAGTTTTGGCGGGAACACGGAAAAATCATGTCGTTGCATGCTATTATTTTCTTAAACTTATGTTTTTTCGCGAATTAATTATTAAAAATGGTGGTGTGTGTAGAGTTGAATTACATGCACGAGTGTGGGCATGTGATATAATGTGATGAAACATGTATTTTCATGTTGTTTTTTTAACTCCGTAGAAGCTCATAGTAAAGTCACCACAACTTTACTAGGGCATGACTTGAACTTGTCTATGACTAATTTCGTGTGACTGACTGTGATTTCATGAAATATTTGACTTGATGTTAATATAAAAATTTGAAAATTCATAAACTTGACACTGGCAGAATGCACAACGTGCTATGCCAATAGCTAAGAAGAAAAAAAATGAAGTAGAGCGCTTCATTCGTCATATTACTTGATAAGTACCATACGGAAACCTAAAATAATTTCCTCAAATGGTCGCACTCTAATGAAATCTAGATCGAACGTTCGATACGAGTGTCCTTCCACTAAACTGCTGAAGTACATCCGCCCGAAACATCAGCGGACCTTCATTATCCGCCCACATTTGCCCACGTAAGGGCACCACCTCCAAGTAATTCGTCTCAAGTTATAGGAGAACAAACAAAGTTACGGCCGACGGGAGCGGACCCAATTATCTCTAATGAAGACAATGATATAAGCGCGGTTATTGATCTAGATTTGAATTTCATAACGGGTCAGTCCCTTGCTATGTGCCAGCCCTTAATGCTTCTTACTAAGTTTTGGCTACGGCGACCAATAAGTCCTGATCATTTGAAGCTCTATTTAATGGACACTTCACACAGCGCCATCTAGCCTCAAACTAAGTAAAACTTGCACCAAGAGAACCTACTACATTACTACATTAGATTTTGCTTTATTTTTTTCAACTTGTGTAGTAAATATCAATTGAAAAACCACATTCGAGCCCATTCATTGAATTAATTCATAATTATTATAACTTAAACTAGTATTTGTGTAGAAATTTTATAAAGATTTCACGGATTAATGGGTCACGAGCTATCGCCGAAGAAATATTTTATTATAAACTGATAGGCGTTTGACCACCATCTCCCGAAGTGGAGGTTTCAAAGAAAGAAAGAAGAAACCGATTCACTCGAAGCTTGAAGACATGAATATATATTCAGAGGTCTATTCAGAGGTCATATACATTACACACTTGCACAATAAGCTCTAAAATTACGTTACCTAGTTTGTACTCTCTTAATTTTTGTATTGCGCTTAAATTAAATAACGTTTGCTAACTTAAGCAACATTTTTAATTAAGGCCGTACGACTTTCTCATCGCTCAGCCAAAATATCTTACATAAGTCATTCAAGGTGCCATGAAAGGATCAAGATACATCACCCACACTCTACCGAAGTTTAATGTCCACTAACTAATTTCTTATCCCGAATCATAATAATGTGAACCAACATACATACACACGTATAAACATCTGAAATTATGATTAACGACCACACGCACACATTGGCAGCTTTTACGGACCTTTGTACACTTTACGTTCTACACATACACGTGAGCAATAGATCACCATGATAGGCCTCTTGGTGTTAGGAAGACCAATCAATATCTTCACCCACTTACTCGTACTCGTCAGATGCCTCAACAGTATCTTATTGCAAATTTTACCTAATTTATATTTACTTAATAATATATTTCAGTTTACAAAACTATCTTTGAATTATGGACCGAAGGCTACTATCTTTTTTCTAATAAGTATGCGTATATATACTTATAAAATTAAATAGCTCCTTTCTGAAAATATAGCTCTCCCAAATCAGAACCAGCCTAATAAAATAAAATACTTGAAAATGACAGCCACGTCTGGTCAGCCCTTTGGGTCAGCCCCATTTACAATGAGCTTCTTTTTTTTTATTGCCTGTCAGAAAATAGCCCATTCTAACAACACACTACTAACTTCTTTAATACTATATACCGCAGTAATTAATAAAATTTGTAGATTCTCTAGCTTCTCTTTCTAGGCTCTCTTGGAGACCTATGAAAAACCTATTTTGGTTTGGACAGTGATGTTATCTTCGTTTAATTAAATTGGGCTTCTTCACTTGTTAAATAATTCTAGGCTGACCGCGAGAGAGACCGCGATATGCAAATTTTAGATAAACTTTACTAATGGATCTTTAACCAAGGGTTTTACAATGGTATGTGAACCTTTTAATTATGGCCAAACTATTACACAAAAAAATTGATGATTTAGTTTGGATTTGGATTTTGATTATTGCCATCATTATTATTATTGCCGTTATTGCCATTTTAATCTCCAGCGCAGCGTTACTTGAATTTTCATCTTGAAGGCCTTTGTTTTTCGAATGCTTCTCTATTATTGGAGGTTGGCCGTCATATCAGGGAACTTCTTTATTTATGCTGGTCCATTCTGTGCTAACATGCAACTAATTATCCACACCGCGGTTCATACAACTTATGAATTCCATACTCTCTCAACGACCCGAACTTGATATTTTCTTTGATAAGCTGGGCAGATTCAGTGCTATACTCCTCGCTCATGTTAGTTACAACATGTAATGATTTGGACCTGTCTGTAAATTACGTGTTTAAATTAAATAAAGAATTGAATTGAATTGAACTAAGAGTTTTTTCTCCATCCAGTCTTAAGAAATAGATGAATCGGAAAACGACCACGCCTTAAGAAGCAGGGAAATGGACGACTTAGGAATTGGACAAGACGAAAAAGTTTCAGCGACTCTAACGAACGGAACGTAGAACGAAGAAGGTTCTAGTGGTGTTTTTAAATCAAAGATAATATAATATACTAGTAGTTAAGTGCTCGCTATTTTGTTTCGAGCGTTAATTAAAAATATTGGTAATAACTAAGATGAATAAAAACGACGATTTTGACAAACAGATCTATCTAAACAATTGATCATATGTAAGTGACTGGCAACAACTGGCGGTTTATCGCTAAAAGAAATAAAATACAATAACAAACTGAAATAAATAAGCAAGTAAGTAATACTTACCACTGCTCTATTTTCTTGACTTATTACAATCGAAACATAACCATATTTCACCGCATGAAAGGGTGTTTCACAAAGAAATAGGCGAATATACGGCAAGATGGGATCGTTGAGAAAGCGGGTCGCGGTCGGGGGTCGCCGCGCGGACGATACGTTTCTAACGCCGCAGCCGCGCCTCGGGGAATTACAATTACAATACGTACTATTCTTTACTACAAACATGGTACCTACTTGTAATGGTATATGGTTTTCATTTGACATGGTACGTACTACGATATCGATAGTTCTGGCGCAGGATCAGTATGTATAAAAAAAAAACGGTTTTTTGCCCGAATACAAGTTTTTTCTATTTGGTAACATTTATCGCTAAAAATAACATTACAATGTGGTCGATTCTGGCGGTTTTAGTTGACAGTTCTAACTAACTAAAGTATTGCTGTCACTTTTTTACTAGGCATGTTAGCTAAGGACAGCAATACTTTAGTTAGTTTAGAACTGTCAACTAAAACCGCCAGAATCGACCACATTGTGTTATAAAACAACCCCTTCTCTATCTATTCCTGTTTCTGCTCTGAACTACTTTCTAAAACACAGATTATATATAATATCAATAATATAATAGATGAAAAGATGTGATTCTATATCATATAATATAATTTATATTCAAATTCAAAATATTTATTTGCGGAGTCATGGGTTTAGACAGATACAAAATAAGTCGCAAAGTTGAGATCGTCATACTCTATCTAGCACCATGGCATTCAAAATGTTTAGTATGTTAGTATCATTCATAACTCAGTTAATTTTATTAAATGTCAATATAATTATTTAAATATTATTTATTATATTATATGACGGACGGAGGATGGAGGGTCCTTTCGCCATCATCATCAGCACTCATCGTTGATCCTCATAGCAGTGGGCGTCGTCGGTGGGTAGTGTCGGATGAGAATAAAACAAGCTCGTACAATCAATCTTCCAATTATAATCTTCACAGGCACAGTACAGTAATCAGGTAGGCACAAATAAGTTGTAGGTAGGTACGTATCACAGAACGCGCGATGGTTCAGTGTCCACCGCACGCGCCGCTCGCCAATGGGAAAGTGAAGTCACCGATCGACGGCGCGCACGTCACCGACTCCATCGAGTGCCACCAGGTGGCGCTGGCGTCCCGGATACGACTCGATTGCGACACGGCTATCCTGCGTGCACACGTCCTCGTGTGATGGTTACCCTGCGAACAAATAAACTACGACAGAAATTTGTTCTACTCGGTCACTCCTGACCAAACTCTAGATTCATTTACCCGTTGAATAACGAACGAACTCTACGAACGAAAACGAACTGTACGAACGAAAACGAACTCTACATTTTTATTTCTTAATCAATAATGTGTCATTAGAATAACCGAAAATAAAACATCAGTAGCCTGGGCCGTGTACCACAGTCGTTCGAATCAACTTTTCAGACTCTACAAACTCTCTAAACTCTCGAGTAAGACATCTAGAGCCCCGGCTATCCAGCCGACTAGCAATAGCATTGCTCTCACACATCCAGCGAATGGATCAGATCCCTCAAAGATCTCCCGTGTGTCACCCCCTCGTGACCACACACTATAGCACCTAGAGTCCCCTTACTCAAGTTTCAATCAGAAATCAAATTTGAACTTCATCGTTAACATCATCTACATCGATTTCGACTGATACGTGACCTGCTGGCATTTTCTGAAGTCAAGACTCGAACCCGAAAATCTCTCATGGCAGTCTACCTTCACTACCGTTCGTCTATCAACGCTACGTTCATCCGCATCATCTTTAGCTCGTCGTAGGTAAACCGTTAATAAAAAAAATCAAAGCCTAGACTTATCATTGCCTGTTACCTACTGCAGTCACGATAGGAGTAGCAGTTAAATCTGATTGAAGTATGGTATCATTATTATGACTCATCGAATTTACACAAAGAACTTTAGTTAACGAATGCTCCGTTGCCTCTATGTTTACAGAAAAACCCTGGTTTAAAATCTCGCAACCTTGTCACTTTGCAAATAGTTGTCGAGCAAAACATGCAACAAAATTTCGAGAGAGTGATCGTTAATCACTACACAATAAAATCTGTTCTGTACTGAACACTCGCGTTTGACCAATTACCAGTCATAGTAACAACATTACTAGCACGTTTACCACTAAATTTCGAAGCGAAACTTTCTTTTACCAACGAACATTCAGCGCCAGAATCATAAGCAAAGCATATCAGTTCACCTTTGTGATGTAACACGCCCGATGGTGGTTGTACGACGCAGACATCCACACGCCGCTCGCTGCGCGTGCCGCCGACGTCAGCCGCCCGCTGCTGCCGCCGCCACTGCCGCCGCCACCGCCGCCGCTTCCGCCGCTGCCGCCTCTGCCGGCGCTTCTGCCGCCACCGCCGCCGCCGCCTCTGCCGTCGCCGCTGCCGCCTCTGCCGCCGCCGCTGCCGCCTCTGCCGCCACCGCTGCCGCCTCTGCCGCCGCCGCTGCCGCCTCTGCCGCCGCCGCTGCCTCCTCTGCCGCCGCCGGCGCTTCTGCCGCTGCTGCCTCTGCCGCCGCCGCTTCTGCCGCCGCCGCCGCCGTCGCTCGTGCACCGGATGGCTATGTGACCCGCCTTGTCACATTGAAAGCACGCCAAGAGCTTCGCTGTCGGCTGCTGCGCTGCTCGACTTGATGATGTAGGTGGTGCAGGTCTGCCACTCAAGTCTATGGGATTGCTTCTGCACTCAATTCGCTTTGTCCGATGGTGATCTAGCGCTTCAAGTGTGAAAATGCGTTCAGTTACTGCTGCAATTTGTTTCCCTCGATGTAACGTTTGTAGTGAACGCCATTCTTTGAAGTCGCGGGTGAAACTGTGAAATGTGTGCGAGTACTGTTGCTACGGCAATTTCCTCCTTGTTCGCATCTTTCCAATGATTAGTCAGTGAACTAATCAAACGACTCACGCACGCGGGTAGTGTTTCGTTTTCACCCGATTTTTCACCGTGCATTTTAATGAGGGTACCCGCCAATGTCTCCGTCGAAATAAACCGTGTCGTGAAAATTATCTTAGACTTCTTCATGTTATTCCTTCGTATGCGATTTGTGATAGCCACGTCGATGCTTTACCTTTTAGCGCCTTGCTGACCGCCAGAATAAGATGACCGCCGCTTGGAGGATTTTTGTCGAAACACAAATCTGCCGTCGCGCACAATGATCTTGAGTCGGTATCTTTTTTTCAGGATCGAATGCAGGTAGTTCTTCACGGTAGGCTGGTTTTGGTAATTGCAGCGCCTCAATCAATGCTCGCGTGTTCTTATCTTGTTTTTCAAACATGGCTCGCCAGATGTCTGTCTTCTTGGTTCTGATCCAACACTGATCCCACTTCTGATGACGGACGGAGGAGGAGGGTCCTTTCGCCATCATCATCAGCACTCATCGTTGATCCTCATAGCAGTGGGCGTCGTCGGTGGGTAGTGTCGGATGAGAATAAAACAAGCTCGTACAATCAATCTTCCAATTATAATCTTCACAGGCACAGTACAGTAATCAGGTAGGCACAAATAAGTTGTAGGTAGGTACGTATCACAGAACGCGCGATGGTTCAGTGTCCACCGCACGCGCCGCTCGCCAATGGGAAAGTGAAGTCACCGATCGACGGCGCGCACGTCACCGACTCCATCGAGTGCCACCAGGTGGCGCTGGCGTCCCGGATACGACTCGATTGCGACATATATATTATTTATAATATTTTTATTGGCATATATGCCTATAAATTTTAAGGATAAAAATTATATTTTCTCAAGTTTGACCTATGTTATTTTACTACGTTCTCTAACCTCTTAGATCGTGGACATCACAGAAAAGCGAAGCTCTAATTTTACTTCTCTCTATCGTGGTGGACGTCGTAGCAAGTGCTACGCCGCTTTACGAAATCTACAATTTATTGATTAGAAATTAGTGAAGGCATCATATTAATGTTTTCGTTACCTACTTATATTTTTAACCGACTTCAAAAAAGGAAGTTATCAATTCGACGTGTAAATTATGTACTTAACAAAACGAGTGACATCTTTGAATCCCGAGCGAAGCGAGAGATTCTACTCTAGAATCCTTCGCTCCGCTCATTCGCGATTCAAGGAAATGCTCTCGCCTTTAAAATAGTTGTTTGCTCCCTTGGCAAACAATTTACTATTTTATAACTGTTTCAAATATTTCAAAAAGGAACAATGTAAACACGATTCATTCCTGAGTCGCAGAGCAAAGAGGATATAAAATACTTATATGTACTTACATTAATATCAGAGTGGCGCGAGTCTATCGATCGGTCGTGTGAAGCGTGTCGGTTCTTCTCGTTAAGATGTTAATGATTCTGCATAATAATTGCATCAGAGTTTCTTCCCGGGGTCTCCAGATCGAATGACATTTTATTTTACGCGGCTCCATACTGGGATAATTATTTCAGAGTTTATAGGTATGTGGTGGGGGTATTTGTGGTGTTTTGTTTGATATAGCTATTGTTTCGTACTAAGAAATGTCGAAAAAAGTCTGACAAGTCGAAAAAGAGTCGTAATAAACTCACGGACATATTTACGAAATTACCAACAAAATAAAAAAATTAATTGTAGGCTATGTCGATTAATATACCGGGTGTCATTTTTGTACCGTGAGGCTTTATAAGTACATCTAATGGCATAGTGAGATTGCTTTTTTAATTTTATTTAAGTGTCAAGATCTATGGAACAGCTGTTTTTTGCGATTTCAACGTTGGCACCATAGTATAAGTTGTTTGTTTTGATGTACAAAATATGCCCTTAAAAGGATGTTTACTGACTAGAACTAACCCTGTATAACGCTCGTACAAGCGCTCAAGCGTACTTACGCACGTCTCTCAGCGCTGCAGTGACAGTATTTTATAATTTTTACAATTCTAACTAACTTTACAAGCATAAGGTAACTTACTGAAATTATTTTATAAGCGTTTCTGTATGAAATATGCATTTATAAATATATTTAAAAAAAAGTAATAAAACTAATAAAATACTGATTATAGCATTTACCCACTATACTATACAAAATATGCCCTTAAAAGGATGCTAACAGATTATAACTCACCCTGTATACTAAAAACAGCACTATACGAATGACTTTCGTGTATTGCTTCAGTATCACTCATACACAACCCCCATATTATTTCCTCACGGTAAGAAAAGTCACGGGGTGTTGGGTTTCTACTTTTTTTTTAGTTTTCAGGGTTATCTTAATAATAGTTTTTTTCCATTTGACGCTTCCATGGCCGTGAATTTATTAATATTTTACAAACTATATTACTTATACTTACTTATTTATATTTTACTAACTGCGTTAATATGAGTATTATGTTGTAGTATGAAGTTTTTTTTTGTAATTATATAAGTGTAGAAAGTATTGTACAAATATTATTATTATTTATAAAACTAATAGAAGTGTGTATCCAAAGGCAATTATTTATATAAGCATTTAACCCTTTATTATATGTATAATAACGTACTTTGATGAAAGTAAATGAAAGTACTTTTATATATATATGACGGAGGAGGAGGAGGATCCTTTATGACGGAGGAGGGTCCTTCGCCATCATCATCAGAACTCATCGTTGTTCCTTGTAGCAGTGGGCGTCGTCGGTGGGTAGTGTCGGATGAGAATAAAACATGCTCGTACAATCAATCAAATTATAATCTTCACAGGCACAGTACAGTAATCAGGTAGGCACAAATAAGTTGTAGGTAGGTACGTATCACAGAACGCGCGATGGTTCAGTGTCCACCGCACGCGCCGCTCACCAATGGGAAAGTGAAGTCACCGATCGACGGCGCGCACGTCACCGACTCCATCGAGTGCCACCAGGTGGCGCTGGCGTCCCGGATACGACTCGATTGCGACATATATATATTTCTTATTGTTCTATATAAATCTAAAACATTTTTTTCATTTTCATTTTTTTATATAAATTGTGTAAAGGCATAAATTTTACTGTGTCGTAATATAGGAGAGGCCAATGGCTCTGAAATACAGTAAATACTATTTGAGAGCCACTGGGTTCAAAACTAATTTTGTACCTACTTATTTATGTCAAATAAATCTATTTGTATTTGTATTTGTTGATTATAATCCGCTCTTTGTATTTTGTTCTCATACAAATGCGTCATCAATACCAGAAATACATAAATTATTTAATCTGAGTATTATAATCCGCTCTTTGTACTTAATTTGTTCTCATACAAATGCGACATCAATACCAGAAATACACAATTACAAAAAATATTTATGTGTTGCTTTTGATATTGCAAGCTATAGGTACCTACAATTTTATATAGCAAGATTGATACAACATTTCATTGAACGCCATAATGATAAATACTTACGTGACGTTAAAACATAGCGCCTGGTCATTCAATGGAACCTATACTTAACTTCAAGTACCTAAATAACAAAACATTGCAAGGCGCATGGGCGTAACTATTGCTTTCACATGGGGCTGAGCCATGGGCCGAGCGTCCAAAAATGTACAGATAGACTAGTTTTTGGCACTTACATATTATGGCACTTCGTTCCTGCCGAATGCTATAGCCGGGTTACTAAGACCCCCTAAGCGCCATTGCATTGTTTAGCCAACATTTTCCCCACAACTTCTAAACGATTGTTTGCACCAAACACTCAATAATTCAGGTTGTTACCACAATGTACGTCTAGGAAATATGTTCCACATAGATCTCTAGACGTAGGAGCATATACGTAAGCTCAGCGTACAGTGGACGAAGGTCCGCGGCAGCCCAGGGGACAAGTCTCATCAATCTGCGATCCTCTGTCGATATTTATTAATGCCCTACATCCCGCCAGTCGCACATGTGACCCAAATACCAGTAATGACACACTATTACGATAAGGAATTGACGATATACTCATATGTCAATTTAGTATCTATTAATTCCTTTTCAGGAATATTATAATTCAGAGATGCTGTGACAACTTACAAATACCTAGATACTAGCATATAGCATATAAAGTCCCAATACTTCATTACATATTTTTTTACCAATTTTCGTTGATCATAATTTTCCGGAAGACGCTGGACGGGGTCGATTTTGCTGAACGAAGGCCTCCCACTTAATAGGGAGGCCTTCGTCTTTACTTTGTCGGCTTTACGAATTCGAAACGTAGAGTCAAAACGTAGTAAGTACGTATCCAAAGAAAACCTACAGTAAATGTTTACGTAACTTGCTAAGCCGTAATCGGCTAGGATGACATCATCATCATCATTGTCATCATTAATGATTCCTAGAAAGATTCCTATATACATATTCATAGTTTAGTAAATTCAACAAGTTAGGAACAACCTAGCAAACAAGAAGGAAATACGAGTCTTATTATTTTGTATCAAAAGTTATAAGCTATACTTAAATTAGTAAGAAATGTGTACTTAAGTAGGTTAATTATGAATTAATATATAGTCATCTGTTATTGAGTTAAATCTACATCGTACAAAACAAAATAATCAAAGCAGAAATTATATCAAAGGAAATAAATTGTTCACCACAAAATAATATTAATTAACGGACGAGCCAGCTATCTCGGAGCGACACCTAGCGGCCACCGCTATCTTTTGTATTGCCATCTTTTCATCGTCAAAACTCATTTCAATTAATTTCGGTAAAAGTAAGTAAATGATGTGCCCTTTAAAACCGAGATATCATTAACACCGGCGAGAGGGATGGTGCGGCGATGGTGGTAGGGACAGAAACCACAACTTAAACCACCATGTTTTTTTTTTCTAGCTATAGAAAACGCACACCAGGAGTGACACCATAGTGTACGGCCGAGTAAACTTATGGCCTATTTGCACTCTCTGACCCCATTAAGTTCTCGACGTTGCACTGAGGTTTTATGAAACTTCGACTGCACCGCTGCGTCGCTTCGCATATTAGGTGAGTTGCTGTCAAACACCTAGCTTGAAATAAAAATCTAAAGAAAGATCTATCAAGTGTTTTCATTAATGTATGTATTGTATTACTTGAGCAGGTATGTAATTATCTCATACTTTTGAAGGATGACTACCTAACATTTTTTTTCAATCCATACTAGAAAGCGGGTGCGGCCGCGGCGCGCGGCCTCGCACTCCTACAACGAAACACGATAATTAAAGAAAAAATAAGACGGCCCACTCCCCCACCGCCTCCCACGGGAGAATCATTAGGAAAAAATCGTGTTGATGGATTTAATTACAAAAAATAATTATTCCAAAGAAAGTTGGCTGAATAAACTCGGACGGAGCGGGTTCTTCGATTCCCCCTTAATCGGATTAATTTACTTTTAAAAAGCGGGGGGTGGCTGTTGTAATTAATGGAATGATAACATTACCTACCTCGTGGTCGGACGCCTTTTGGACTGCTTGTGGTATAAACAAAGGTGCCAAGAACAAAAACACAATTGCAAAATGCCTATAAATAAATTTAGTGACAAAAACCTGTAATAGATTTTCATAACTCTTTTGCCTTTAAACTTTATATTCAAATTAGTTTATTTAGTCTAAGGTTAAAAATGTCCTAATAAATAACTACGCCTTGGTTAAAAACTACTCAAATACCGCAATAATGTTTATTTCGATAGCACCAGAGACCATTTATTACGCTGAGTTCGGATCGGTTTCGTGACAAAGAATATAGGTGCTCACTATTTATTTATTATTTAAATTTCTTTCTTTTGTATGTGTATCTATGTTTTTGTCTCGAATAAAATAAATTTTCTTCTTTCTTTTTTCTTCTATTTAAAACTTGACATTGTAGAAAAGTACTTCTTAGTCGGTAAGCGCTTAGTAACTAACTGTATGTACCTAGATATAATTTGTAACAAAATTATGAAAAAAAGAATATCTAATAGACCCTCCACATTTAAAGCTAACCATTCAAGAACTTCAAGACGAAACATTTCTCCAAAGTCGAGTCGAATCATGAGAAGTGCTTTTTCCACTCGGTTACCGTCCGGTGATCTGTTCGGAACGCATCGCCACTGACGCAAATCATATTGAGAGGAAGGGTTCGGGATTGAGAACGCACCCGCTGCGGATCGCCCAGTCATCGTAGCTGATTTTTACTGGTCCCCTAGAATGTAATTTTGTTTGGCAATGTCATGTCTGCGACGTCAGATTGCGGATTTCATTTGGTTTAGGATTGGTTTATGTAACTAAAAAGCGTGATGAGGTGTTTTGAAGAATTGATATTTTGCTACTCGGTAATTACACAGGGTAGGTCTAATCAGTTCCATCCTTTTAAGCATCCTTTTAAGGGCATATTCTGGTCAAGGTCATAAAGCTATTTTGCCCTTTCTTCAGACATAACACACATCAAACATGTTCATAGATAATTACGGTTCTTCATTAATAATTACGGTTCTTTATCTGGCATCTAAAGAAACTTAGTGATGAATATATTTCAACACTAGGTACTACAAAATTCAGTTCTTTTAAATGAAACCAACAGTCATTAACCGTACTTAATTATTAATGAAGAATGTCTATGAAACTGTTTAATGTGTATTATGTCTGAAGAACGCAAAATAGCATTTTAACCTTGCCTGTAAATTAAATGTTTTTTTTATTTCGGTAGAACGAGTCGATTTTAATTTTGACTATCACAGTGCCGGAGTTATATTTTTTATGAGTGAAGGCCACTTTATTTCCGCCGCCCATGTACCTTTCTAAAATAATAGGGCGGCAGCATCCTCTGAAATCTGCCGCCCCTAGGCCGCGGCCTATACGGCCTATTGAGAAATCCAGGACTGGACTATTACTTAACTAATTAGGTCCAGGACTAGCATATTCCTAAGCTCGGCATTGAAGTCGCGCGCCTACTATACTCTACCATATAATCTAAAATAATTCCAATTGAACTATTTAATGTGCGACGCACCCTTTACCTACAAAATAAGATTGAAGAAAACACGCGGCTGAACGTACGAATAGATAGACAAAACGTAAAGAATGATTCCGTCGTGAGACAGCACATCGCGGAAAAATAACGCGAGCCGGGTGTGTGACGCGACTCTACGTGTGTACTGTGTAACTTTACCAATTTAGGGTGCGATTGCTGGGAAACTCTATTTTTGTGTATGTTTTTGTCATTGTT
Organism: Erannis defoliaria; assembly: GCA_905404285.2. NCBI lineage: Eukaryota > Metazoa > Arthropoda > Insecta > Lepidoptera > Geometridae > Erannis > Erannis defoliaria. The sequence continues at coordinate 8,231,845 of FR990073.1, read as the reverse complement.
TTAATTGCAAGACTTTCTTCATCGACTAGGTTGCTGCCATGTGCGGTTCGTATTAGTTTGATATAAATAATTAATGTCATTTATTTGATAACAACAACAAACTACAAAGACTACTTAGCCTAACATATCGGTTTGTTTTTTATTACACAACAAAAAACAAAACAATAGTATCCAGACCGATGAAAGTCTAGAGACAATCCAAATGCTCAAACCCACTACCAGTCGGCAGCGTACCCAGCATGCTGGCGGCATTGCCACGCTGGATGGCAATGCATTGGGCCAAATAAACCAGCATTTATATTTATATAAATGCTGGCTTCATTATTTAAAAAAAAAATTGATGTCGGTGGTAATTTTTCACACAGCGCCATCTAGCCTGGCCTGACCTGGGTATGTCCTAAAACTGCATCCAGAACCACCGGAGGGCGGGCAGCAGCGTTCTCTCGGTTAACGGTGGTAACCATTCTGCGAGCCCCAAGTCGCCTGCCAAGCATGGGGATTACGGTAACATCTCCCTTTAAGGGAGAGGCCTTCGTCCAGCAGTGGACATCTTCCGGCTGTGGATGTGATGTGAATAAATATTTTTATTTAAACTAGCCACACTCTGCCATGTCATTTCCATAAAGAACCCTAGAAGTGCGTTTTTTTATAAAACTTATTATTTTCTAATGTTAGGGCTTTAATCATTTTCCTGACGCACGTGACCTAGTGGAAAAATCTTAGAGAAATTATTATAGAAATTATGCGATAAAGTTTAGGCGAGAAAGCGGAAAACTGATGGTATATTATTTTCCAAACATTTTGTATTTTCTAGTGGTTAAAAATGTATAAATGGTATGGCAGCATTTGGTGCATAAAATATAAATATTGTTAGGCATTTCACACATCACAATGATAACGTGTATAATATTATTATTATTATGTATGAATAAGGTGGTGAAATATTTTTTGTATTGTACTGAAAATCCCGTTGAAGCTTCCTAGTAAAGTTGTTACTTTACCAGGGCACGACTTTTACTGAAACTAGGTAGATATCAGATAATCAGATATCAAATGCTTTAAAATATTCAAATACTTGACACTGGCAGAATGAACAAAGTGTGTCGCAAAAAATTATGAAGATGAAAAAATCCTGCGGTGAATAACTGCGTTCTGTATAGAAAAAAAACTCAATTCACAAATAAATGTTTGATAAGGAAATAATAATCTACCTATATTGTTTACAGAATTAATGCATATGTACGCTATTTACATATACAAGTTGTACAGTAAATTACGACGATTACTATATAAAGTCCCTACAAACCTTTGCTCTAGCGACAAACAAAACAAATCGTGATTCATAACCATCGATCAAAGACACAGAGGATACCGCACGTAGTAGATTTAATGTGAAAATAGAGGCAAATTTTAGCTGTGTACTCAAACTAATAGAAGCTCTTAACCTAAGAGGGTAAGGCTATATTACGCTTTAAAAAAACCGACTACAATTTCAACTACCTAGATGACAAATCTCCATGTTTTCCAGATATTTTGATATGATAATCCAGTAATTTTAATTTAAAAACCAAACTACTGAACAGATTTCAATAAAATTTATGTGGGACCACTTCTGAAGTACCACCTACTAAATAAAATAATTGACGGAGTAATCGCGTAACATACATACAAAAAAAACATACAGTCGAATTGAGAACCTCATTTTTTGAAGTCGATTGATAAATGCAAAGTAATGTCTGTTTGTACGACCCGAATGTCAGCCAAACGTAGGCGAATTGCATGCAAACAAACTGCTGCACACACCTGTTTTGGCTGAGTTTTGCAGGGCAAATTCACTTCCATAGAAAACGTATCTATGCGTACTTATCTACAACTACAACAATGTCATATTCAATGCAAGCTAATTTAACTTTATTTGATAAAACAATGCACCGATTTTCCGCTGGAGCGCTTGGCTCGTTGACGTCACGCGGCTTCCGTCGGCTGTGCGAGCGCCTCAGCACTACAGTGGAATATCTACACTGTTCTTTACAAATAGAATACAAATTAGCTTGCACTAAATATAAAAATATGATTGTATAGTTCTAGTTCCACCATGTTAAGACGCGTTTTCTATGAGACTGAACCTACTATACCTGGCTACAGTGCCTAGGGCCTATAGGACCTGGGTACGTCTTTAAACTGCATCCTGAAAGAACCGCCGGAGGACGGGCAGGAGCATCCTCTCAGTTAACGGTGGTGAGCATTCTGCGATCCCGAAGCGGCCTGCCAAGCGCAACCCCTCCCTATTAGGGGAGAGGCCTTCGTCCAGTATTGGACGTCTTCTGGCTGATGATGATTATGGTGAACCTACTGTACGTAGGTAGTACAGTTACTACTATGTTTATTACTGTTATGTTTTCTGTTTTTTTGGATGTAACGCGGTTGGGTGTGTACTGTGTCGTGCATAATCCTATGTTTGTTTGATCTAAGTTTATAATATTCATAATATTAGCACGAATACGTTATTTGTCCTAACATAACTCTATTTTATTACTACTCGTCGAAACCAGTTACTGTTCGATGTACGCATTAGATTTCCATTCAATTTAATCTAGTCAATGATTTAATTGACTTGTTCCGAGAAACACATAAAAACATTATTTTAGAATGTTTATCTAGAGTCTAGACGCCGCTTGTCACGTCAATTAAATGAGACTCATTACAATTTCTTATTTATGGAGGCATTCAGTGATAAGTAAAGTTCATTTGACGAAATTTTACTAACCTTAGAACGTATGTTGACAGCTTAAAAAACTGTATAAGAGCTACGTCAACTGATCCCGCACCAATTTGACTTGATAATACTACATAAACTTGAGCATTCATTATAGTATAATTGACTCTGGCAGAATGCACAACGTGCGATGCCAATAACAAAGAAAAAAAAACTGAGCCTTCGGGATGAGTTTTTTTTTTTTTTCTTAGTTCTTGGCATCGCACGTTGTGCATTCTGCCAGTGTCAAGTTTATGATTTTTTCAAGTATTTATATGTAAATCAAGTCAAATATGTAATGATATCACAGTCAGTCACACGAAATTAGTCATAGTCGAGTCCAAGTCATGCCCTAGTAAAGTTGTGGCGACTTTACTATGAGCTTATACCGAGTTTTGAAAACAACACAAAAAGACATGTTTCACCACATTATATCACTTGCCCACACTCGTGCATGTAATTCAACATTCAATGAATAAAACACCACCATTTTTAATCATTAATTCGCGAAAATACACAAGTTTAAGAAAATAATAGAATGCAACGACATGATTTTTCCGTGTTCCCGCCAAAACTCTCGGGATGAGTTGTAAACACTGAACAGAGAAGTTAAATTAGGGTTTTCGCTTCTCTGTGGTTGTAGATGAGTGTACATGAGATAAATTGTTTATTATATTCATATCAGTTAGGTACTCGTAACATAAAGTAAAGGCATAAATGTTATAACATGATACTCACGATGGCCATTTATTATGTTATTCAGTATTAGTCAAATAAATATTAGTTACTAACTCGTTTCCGGTATTCTTTCTGCTACGCAATAATACTGAGAACAGGAACACATGAGAGGGAACAGTCGTCTTACTGTTACTCGTACTTGTCTGTATAGTAACAGTTTAAATATCATGTTATCCGTAAAGTGTTATATTCAATATTAGGAAGATTGAAAATGGACTCCAATACAACACCTCGTAATTGAGTTGTTATATTGTTGGCAAACGTACCTATAATACTTGGTGTGTAATTGTATGCAAAACATTAATAACGGATACGAAGAAGTAATGAGGCACTACATACGACCTATGTAGACGCTTACTCGTATTACCGGTTAAACAGACGTGCAATCATTGACAAGGTCCTAAGGGTAAAACCTAGTGGAATCCTTCGAGAAAAGCGCATATTCTTGCAATGAAATGAGATCATGTTCAACTCAACTCTATAAATTCATTGTGTGTTTGGTAAACAATCTAAAGTAGCTTAAGGTAAACTCTTGTTACGTTTACAGTGTTTTTTAATTCTTACAAGCATTTACTTATAGGTACTTCTAGTTTGGGCTCATAGTTTTAAAGCACTTTTAAATTCTAATAATACAAATTGTTACCTTATAGTTTAAGTAGGTAGGTAGGTTAGTCTACGATAATGATTAATCATTAAAATTAAGATCTAGAAGGCTAACTTTTATCAAGTATAAGATTAAGATAATATTTAATCATTATTCATTAAGATAATAAAGAGCTGACTCCTCCAAGCAAAGGATTAATATAATGATTAATCATTAATCTTAAGATGTTAGAGGGCTGCCTGCTCCAAGCAAAGGATTAATATAATGATTAATCATTAATCTTAAGATCAATAGAGAGCTGACTCCTCCAAGCTTAAGATTAATATAATGATTAATCATTAATCTTAAGATCAATAGAGAGCTGACTCCTCCAAGCTTAAGATTAAGATAATTATTAATCTTAAGAGAGATCGTCGATCTTAAGGGGATCTTCGATCCCCAAGCCGGCTGCCAAGCGTGGGGATTATGGCAACACCCCTCTATAAAGGGGGAGGCCTTAGTCCAGCAGTGGACGTTTTATGGCTGACGACGAATCTTAAGATCAGTAGAGAGTTGACTCTTCGAAGCTACGTTGACACAGTTTATTCAGCTTTCATGAGAACTTATAGGTGTTATGGATAATGAGAGGTAGAGAGTGAAACAGAAACAGTATTAAAATTATTTCGACTTCGACATCGCTTAGCATTAAGGGAGCAATAGTCCCAACACTTATCCTGAAAATAATACAAAATAGGTACTCAAATAATGAGATTACCTATTAGCATTAGCACTTATTATGTAACACTGTAGGAATACATAATAAACGCTCAGTCAATCGCCTTTACTGCAGTTGCCATGCCATTCTAAAAAGTTGAATATGATAGCATTCGCTAATCGCTGCGCTCATGCAACAAGCATACGGCGCATATCTACAATGTGCGTCTCGATTCATATAATATAGTCAACCGTAACTGACCTACGAACCAATGCGGAAGCTGGCATAACATGTGATTCGCCATCAACGAATGGACGTTTGCCTCCACTGCTGATACGATATTTTGATTAGTGATAAGAAAAGCTGATTACAAGGGTGAGTCTTTTTATACTTAAAAACTATATAATATATATAATATGTTAGTAATTATATCAGACGCATTTATACCTACTTATATTGACTAACTAAAACGCATCAATAATTTATTAACTTACTTAAATTACATTTATTAATTAACGATGTTTAGCAACGGACGATTTGCATGGTCTTAGGATGGGTGACCGTGACTGGCATTTATATCTGCCGAGGGCTACCGTGGAGCGGATGACATGCCAAATTGTAGGTCCCGGTTGTTCGTTCTACATTGCTATAACAACAACCGTCAAGCCATGTCAGAGGCCTTAGGGCGGCTTAACTCTGACACTAGGGGCTGACCACTAGCTTGTACCCCAACTTAAAAACCAACTTACTTGGGTGCGTACCTACTAACAAGGAGCTTTTCCTTTTTTTGTTATATTTTATAAACTTATTTCCCAAAAATCAATAAAAATTTAGCTCAACCTATATACTTATTTGATTTTCTTGAATACACTCTTTTTTTTTAAACAAATAATAAACGTTTTCTTTACATTGCGCTAATCACGTGAGGTATTCCCGTTTGAGCACCAATTTCTTGAGCACCAATGAAAATAGCACCTTGCATATTCCCAAAATAGCACCAAACAAAATTTTGGCTTGGTGATTGTTATTGGATCAGCAGAAACTGAGCTTATCTTGAAAAATAATAATTATAATTATATGAAAAATAAATTAGTTTAATAGTTTATACTGCCATCTTTCCAATATCTAATATTATACCTATAGCCAGTTAATACCCAGTCAATCTACGAGACATAGAATGGCGGTACAAGCGATTTAAAAAAAAACCAGCTTTTTTGGCTTAATTTGCGGACAGTCAGTAAAAAATTTAATTAAGCAAATATGACCTTGGAATATTGAAACGAAGTAGTAGTGCCACAAATTGTGCGAAATGTATGATGACGTCACACGCGGCGAGGTCCAGCCTTCAGAAATTAATGTCGGGCGCTTATTTTGAAAAGTATGTACTCGTATCTCTGAAACTAATTGGCATATTGAAAAAAAAAACAAGAACATCTAAATGTGTGATTTTATTTATTAATTTCAAAAAACGCAAAATTTAAAATTTTGGATTGTTTCGGAAACGCATTTTGGTTAATTTTAAACTTTTTATACGAGACATAAGTTACGTTATAATACGTAGAAAACAAAGAGCTATTTTAATTTGATTCTAGAATAACCCCTAATTTTCCTGGGCTACTAAGTGTTAATAACATCACTCACATCATCAGCCAGACGACGTCCACTGCAGGACGAAGGCCTCCCCCTTTACGGGGAGTGGTGCCATAATCCCCACGCTTGGCAGGCGGCTTGGGGATCTTGGTACTCGTCTTCAGCCATAAAACGTCCACTGCTGTACGAAGGCCTCCCCGTTTATAGAGGGGTGTTGCCATAATCCCTACGCATGGCAGGCGGCTTGGGGATCGCAGAATGGTCACCACCGTTAACCAAGAGGACGCTGCTGCCCGTCCTCCGGTGGGTCTGGTTGCAGTTTAAGGACATACCCAGGTCCTCAGGTCCTCCAGGTCTTGGTACTCATTCGCGTTTAAATGCCTGAACGGATGGTATAGAAGTAGCTTTCCCTACATACTACTTTTTACTATCCCAGGAATCACACGTGAAACCGCGGGGCACTGCCACTTATACCATAGATTAAGTATTAATCTATGCTTATACATACATAAAATTTCACCAACGCTAGATACAATGATCATCAAAAAGTTTACACAAATGATAAAATATATCAAAATGAACAAAACTACAAATAATAAAATATTTGTAATATATTTTGTAATTAACCTATCTATATTTTTTTTTAATTTATCGTAAAAAAAAAATATTTTGCCATCGCACTTTGTGCATTCGCCAGTGTGAGTATATAATTATGCATTTACATGATTTTAGAGTATCGAGTCAAATAAGTCATCGTCGAGTCTAATTCATGCCCTAGTAAAGCTGTGGCGACTTTACTATAGGGGTATATATACTATAGCTTTTACAGAGTTTTGAAAACAACACGAAAAGACATGTTGTTTCACCACGTTATATCACTTGCCCACACTCGTGTATGTAATTCAACACTCAATGATTTCGCGAAAAAACACGAATGTAAGAAAATAATAGAATGCAGCGACATGGTTTTTCCGTGTTCCTGCCAAAACTCTTCTGTATCGTCATTCTCTATCTTGTAAATTAAGAAATAGGTACTTTATAATACCAATTCGTGTTAATATGGCGATACTACAATGCAAGTGATAATTGTTAATACTTATTTTTTTTTAAATACTATCGAGTGACGAGACGATCAAGACGTTTGCCTGCTGGTAAGCGTCACGCCTGCCACTAACAGTAGCAGTGCCATAATTGTGAACTTGCGAACACAATTCTGCGCCGGACTGCACTGCGCTCGTCACCCTGAGATATTAGATGTTAAATCTCTTCACACCCAGTAATTATTTGGTAACATTGCCCTTCAAACCGGAACACAGTAATGCTTGCACACAACTGCTTGGCGGTTGAATAACTGGCAAAGGTGTGGTACTTCTCTAGGCGGACTCTGTAGTAGAGTCCTACCACTACCCACTAGTTATTAGTATCTACCTCTATACAAGTAAAACAAATATTTTTGTTAATAATAATTGAACTATCAATTTCTTGCAGATGTAAATACACTAAGAATTGTATGCTAAGCTAAGTTTTTTTTTTTGTGTAGTGGATATTGTAAGTAAGCCAATTTTGAAGGCTTTAGTTAATAGATTAAATTTACTTAAAATTTCACAGTCCTTGTTTATTCAACAGTCAGAAAACGTCGACTGTTGGACGAATACCTCCATGGGGGGTTTCCATAATCCCCACACTTGGCAGGTGGCTTGGGGATCACAGAATGCTCACCACCTACCGAGAGGACGCTGCTGCCCGTTTTCCGGTAGTTCGTTTTAGGACATACCCAGGTCCAGTCCTTGTCTAATGCTCTGCAATAAAAAAAGACAGCAGCAATCTTTTTAGTGACTTTAAATATGTCGACGTATATCCTATAGAACAGCGGCTCTCAAACTTTTGGAAAGCGAAATACTTTACGGAACCCTACAATAAAACAATAGTTTTTAAAAGTGCCCGTTTGTCGGCTTAACAAAGTATGCCAATCATTTGAATGAACAAAGTATACTGTGGTGGGTGGCGTTCGGCTGTGCCTCGTGAATCGTGATACGTCGCGTCAAAACGGTCGACCAGAGAGAGGCGTATTGTTTTTTTCTAAATTCTAGCGGAGCCCCTACAGGGGTATCGCCGAACCCTAGGGTTCCGCGGAACACACTTAGAGTATGGCTGCTATAGAAATAGGAAAAGAAACTAAAAAGCGAAATAGAAAATAAGCCATAATAGAAATAGGAAACGAAACTAAAACAGCAAAAATAAAGCAAGGAGTAAGACAAGGATCACCACCAACAGCAACAACACCAATACGGCTGGTGCGGTCTTTCAACACCAATATTTGACATCATTATTGAAACCGCCATCAAGAAAATAGTACAGTCAGATAATGGAAGCATTATTCATAAGATACGCATACGACCGGAAGACGCAGCGTAGGAAGGCCTCCCACTAGGTGGACCTACGACATTGTAAAAGTCGCGGGCAACCGGTGGATGCAAATGGCAGGTTGTCGTACAGTGTGGCGGTCTAAGGAAGGCCTTCGTTCAGCAGTGGACGTCGCCGGGCTGATGATGATGATGACGCATACGACATTGTAGCACTAGCAGAAAACCAAACCGAGTTAGAGAAATTAGTTAACCATATGGACACCACTTTCAAAGAAATAGGTCTAAAAATAAATGTAAAAAAAAAACAAATGAAAGACTACCAGAGAAACTCCGACTCAAAACCAAATAAAATTAAACAATAGCCCCATAACATGTACTTTATTCTAATATTTAGGCAGTATTATCAGTAACAATTCGTGTTGCACCTCAGACATCATAAATAAATTAATAAATAAATATTGGGGGACATTTTACACACAGCGGCATCTAGCCCCATACTAAGCTAAGCTTGTATTATGGAAACCAGATAGCTGATAGAATACTTATATACAATATTTTTCGCAAATACATACTTACGAAAGAAACAATAGCCTAAATATCAATGGCAAAACAAGTTTTCAATAAGAAAAATAACATCTTCAAGTCAAAAATATCAATAAAACCTGAGAAAACGACTGATTAAAGATTATGGAGCATTGCATTGTACGGAAGCGAGACACGGACGATGACCAAAAGAGACCGAGAAAGGCTGGAAGCATTTGAAATGTGGTGTTGGAGGCGCATGGAGCGAATAAGCTAGACAGAAAAGAAAACCAACCAGGAGGTGTTACATTTTGTAGGAGAGAAAAGAAAGATTATAGAGAGGATAGAGATCAGAAGAGGAAAAATGTTTGGCCACCTTGTATAACATGATATTAATGAAAAACATCATAGAGAGGAAAATAGAAGCAAAGCGAGTGGGACCCGGAAGCACTCGGTAGAGTATATAGTATTCTTTGCCCAAAGTCACGTCATACATCATACAAGTAGGTCAGGAGTTTTGGCGGGAACACGGAAAAATCATGTCGTTGCATTCTATTATTTTCTTAAAACTAGTGTTTTTAGCGACCTAATGATTAAAAATAGTGGTTTTTTATTCATTGAGTGTTGAATTACATGCACGAGTGTGGGCAAGTGATATAATGTGGTGAAACATGTCTTTTTGTGTTGATTTCATAACTCCATAGAAGCTCATAGTAAAGTCGCCACAACTTTACTAGGGCATGACTTGGACTCGACTATGACTAATTACGTGTGACTAACTGTGATTTCATGACATATTTGACTTGATTTTAATATAAAAACTTGAAAGTTCATAAACTTGACACTGGCAGAATACACAACGTGCGATGCCAATAACTAAAAAAAATAAAATAAAAAGTAAGTCAAAGAACTGGCCGGAGACAGAGAAAAATTTAAGTTGCTCCACCGACAAGAGCCGTGCTCTTAAATAAATGAAACCTCTAGAATATAGTATTATATTAAGTATAGTATACGTAAGGTCAGTATAAGGATATAGTTTTAGTTCCATTGACACCATTTAAGTTAATAAAATCAAGCATTGAAAACTGACCTCCCCTACGTCTATTCTAGAGAATGACTGTCTTCATTCCCATCATAATTCTCTAATGAGCTCTTATGGAAGTGGAACGTCATGTTATGCCAGTCCTGACCTTTGCACAATTGAATGCTAATCACCTTCATAACAACTGTAACCGTAGGAACAATGGTGTGCGTTACGATCACGTGGCGTGATAAGGTGAATACAAACCGTAATGTAACTCTATTATTTATATAGTATTTTATATAGCAGCTGGTATAATATAATAAAAGCTTTCATAATTTATTTTCAATTGAGATGTAGATAATGTTAAAATTACAATCGAATAGTAGGATTTGTAGGTACTATACATAATGTACCTATATGTTACGGATTCCGTGAAAAGTTATAATTATATTTACAACACATTTGCTCAAAAAGTGCATTTACGAAGCCTGTATACATCGTTCGAAAGTTAAACATTACGCACCATACAACGGAGCTTGCCGTAAAGCCTTAAACCGCACGCTCAGTTGTATAGCGCCGTGCGTAAACTTTACGGTATTTTTTTTATATTTAAATAATATCTAAGAATTTCATCAAGGAGTTTCATATTACGAGAATAAAATAAGCTGAATGATCGAACCTCCTTGGAAGCGCTTTTGCTCAATACGTTTGTCTCACATTAATACTAAATAGAAAATGAGTCGAAAGAGGTAATTCGAGTTTTGGCGGGAACACGGAAAATCATGTTGCTGCCATAGACATACATACATATACATATATACACATAGCAGGGACGGGTTGAACGCTATTTTGTCGCCCATTCGTCTGTGTCAAAGAAACGCATTGACACCGATGCCGGCACAGTCTGCGACGAACGTCCGTCGTGATTACTTGAGTGCAAAATGCCAAACTGTGTGATGAAGGGTCGAATTATATTTCAAAGTGCAATAAAAAAAAGATGGTGTTTCTTATGACCGGTAAGTCAACATTTAAAGTTAAATTAAATTTGCTTTTACACAAAAACTTTTATTTTTAGGTAATAGGTAAGTCGTTTCTAGTTTTGTACAGTTTGCGCTTCTTCTACCACACCTTACTGGCGCTGCCCGTAGTGACCGCGAAATCCGAGAGATGGCGTTGACTTTTTATCAAAGAGAAATTAGTCTTACGATTTCTTAACTAAGGCGTATCTAGATATAGAAATCTTTGGTTGTTGCATTCTATTATTTTCATAAAATAGTGTTTTATTCGCGATTTAATTATTTAAAATGGTGGTGTTTTATTCATTGAGTGTTGAATTACATGCGCAAGTGTGGGCAAGTGATATAATGTGGTGAAACATGTATTTTTGTGTTGTTTACAAAACGCTTTTCGTAAAATCTCATAGTAAAGTCGCCACAACTTTACTAGGGCATGACTTGGACTCGACATTGACTAATTTCGTGTGAGTAACTGTGGTTTCATGACATATTTGACTTGATAATACTACATAAACTTGAACAACAAATATACTTGACCGTGGCAGAATGCACAACATGCGATGCCAATTAATAAGGAAAAATTAAAAAAAAAAACAAAAATATGTAATTCTAATTTTCACCACGCGCACGTAGCGCCATTTGTTAATTCGCGCCATTTCATCTTTCCTCCTAGGAGGATTATGGCGTCGCACTTTGTGCATTTGCCAGTGTCAAGTATTTATTTGTATCAAGTTTTTGATAATTTTCAAGTCGAATGAGTCTAAGTCAGAGTCAACTCCAGTCATGCCCTTGTAAAGTCGTGGCAAATTACTACAAGCTTCTTCGGAGTTTTGAAAATAACACGAATAGACACTCATATATTAGAAACATTTTATAGAAGACGAACTTTAGAACGATGTTTTGTTTCTTCTTTCCTCCTAGGAGAATGATGGCATCGCACTTTGTGCATTTGCTAGGGTCAAGTATTTAGTTGCGACTTTTCGACTGATATTTATAAATAAAATAATAAAGTTTGTTTCATTATCGTTTGTACTTCTGTTATCTGTTTTCTCGCAAATGTGTTGTAAAACGTTGTATGCATGGCACACGTGCGGAATTGGTTTTTATAATCTAGTGACTATGGTAAGCCCTCTACTTCGTCTCGGGCTTACATTCGTCTACTCGTTTGTAAAAACCAACTTACCGCCTAGTATCATAAAATAACTAGTATAATAATATATTTTCTTCTCATAGTTTCCGATTACAGCGCACTGTTTTCTATTAATAATATATATTTAATAAATATCGGTGGACATTTTTCACACAGCGCCATCTAGCCCCAAACTAAGCAAAGCTTGTAATATGGAAACTAGATAGCTGATAGAATACTTATATACTTTTTTTTGTAAATACATATTAAGCGCCCTAATGTGGCTCGCTAGACCTCTAGTTTAAAAAAATCTAAATGATATCCTGCATCCTTCTTAGAATTATAATTATTTATTATTATTATTATTTATTTATTTATTTACTAAAAACAGTTGTAACACCTTAACAGTTCGCCCAAATCGATGCTACACTAAATATATGTTATTATTAATTGTTAAGTAAATTATATACTTAATTATATATTATAAACATTTTCACTAACTACAACTACAACTAACTAACTAAACTATAACTTACAATGAGAGAGAGAGAGAGAGCGAGCAAGATTACAAAGTTTTAGTGACGTCATTCAACACACCGCTATTGGGGGAAACCAAAGCTTAGGCAACACTTGAGTTAGGATCTTGAGAACAGTTACAGTTACATTTACCTTTGATTATATACCTATCCAGGAGAGCTACATCCTCCAAGACATTTACAGATTGGTTTATGGTCAAAATGATTTGGCGCTCTCATGATAGTCAAATTTTTTGTTTTTTATACAATCAAGTGACGAGACTAGCAAGACGTTTGCCTGATGGTAAGCGTCACGCCTGCCACTAACAGTAGCAGTGCTAGAATTGTGGACTTGCGAATACAATCCTGCGCCGCACTGTACTGCGCTCGTCACCCTGAGATATCAGAGATGTTAAATCTCTTCCTATAATTTTGCTAGCTATTATCGCACTAACATTACATTTTTAAGATCTTAAATTATGTAGCACTCAAAAAAGTGCAGGAGACGTATTTTTTAAGTATATAATCCGCTCTAAAAAAAACAACCGCGGCTTTAATTTAGACTACCTGGTTGAGAACTTCCTATTCCAGTAATTTTGATTTAAAAACCAAACTACTGAATCGATTTCGATAAAATTTATATGGGACCACTTCTGAAGACCTACCAAAAAAATCATCTACTAAATCAATTCATAATTGGCGTAGGTAATCGCTTGACATACAAAAAAAACGTACAGTCGCATTGAGTACCTTTTATTTTTGAAATCGGTAGAAAAGAAAAGCTATAGCTACGGGGCTACATAATAGTAACACGTGTAATTGACGAACCTGAATTTTTTTTCTGTATTTTTTTCAGAATTTTTCCACTGAATTTCAAAACAAGCCGGTGCAAACTTAAACACGTGATTTGCCAATCTGACCTACCCGTTTAGTTGCGTAACGAATTGTAGTAAATCATAACATAGCGTACTAACTGACTAATTAAAAGCTGTTAGTACGCGGGCTGCTTTGGGAGACGTACCTATGTGCCGAGAACTAGAAACGTAGTAGATTGGTTTCTGTCGTTAAATGACGGTTATAATGGTAGGTTGTTAAAGGTTTGACGATACTAGAGTCCAGATTACATCAGCAAACACACACGTACGGTTGTCTGTAATTCAATTATTACGTTAAGTACCTAACCTCAGCAAAATAAAAACAGCATGATGTTGCCTATTTTAGTGTGACTTAAAAGTTACAAAATACTGCGTAGTATAAATTATATGAAATTCTCAATAGCTACATCACCTTATTTCAAGAAGCGTTTTTGAGATACCTTATTTAAAAACGAGATATTATATAATTATTTTAAGTAAAATAATAGGTCCTAGTAATAGGTAGGTCTCCCTCACCACCTTCACGATGAAACGACTGAACGGATTTGGATGAAATTTGGTAATTTAGTAATTTGGTATAGAGCTAGCTTATACCTTGGAATAAAACATAGGCTACTTTTTATCTCATCAATCGTAGGGAAAACCGCGGGACGCAGCTAGAACTTAATGCAATGTGTACTAAGCAATTACTTGTAATCTGCAACAAGCTAGCCTTTGTTTTCTATTTATCCTATCGAGCAATATTATTCATTGTGAAGGTTTTGTACTTAAACCACATTATTAATATTATAAATGCGAAAGTTTGTCGCTGTCTGTGCGTATGTATGTTACCTCTTCAGACCAAAATAGCTGAACGGATTTAGATGAAACTCGGAATGGAGATAGCTTATTTTCCGTAATGACATATAGGTTAGTTTTTATCATCATCATCTTCACCGTTTTTCACCGTGCAGCTAGATTCGAGTAACGATTTTGACACCAAAGTACCACCGTATACAGGTTGTTAGTTTGAACACCGTTATCCTTCTAGGATATCATTGTACTCATCATTATGAACAACTTTTACTGAACACTATGGGGCCAACCCTGAAATCACGAAAAAAACAGCTGTTCCATACAAAAAGGTTCATCGATCTTGGACAAAATGTATGGAACAGCTATTTTTTTTCGTAATTTCAGGGTTGGCCCCATAGTAAAAGTTGTTCATAATGATGAGTACAATGATATCCTAGAAGGATAACGGTGTCAGCGAGTCATAGTAAGATTGCTAATTAATTAATTTACAATATAGGCAAGTATCTATAGTTTGATTTCACTTTTATTGTGCGAACTGCTAAACAGTAGAATGCGCTTCCTTGTGAGAGAGTGGGTCTTACCGGAGAAATATAATCTGGGAGTATACAAGACGTGAATGAATCTGTTTCTTCTAGGCAAGCATGCTCCATCGTAGACCATATCTTCGCTTAACATCGAGTTAGTCGTCAAACGCAAGCCTATCATACTTTAAATATGGTAAACAATAGGAAAACACCCATAATTTGACACAGTTGCATTATAACATTATAGTCACATAAATAAAATCAAATCAAATAATCACAATAGGGATCCATACTGCGTTTTTTCCGCTAGGCTGCGCATCGTCGATGCGGACATAGTCAATTGTCAATCTCATACATTTTGTTGTATTTTTTCTACAATTTAAAGGTTTTACTCTTATCAGACTCGGATTACCATAGGGTGAGTCTGCATATACTGGTTTGTAAAGCAATCCTTTGCCTTGCTAAGTAAAGCTCTGTCCAACATAAAATGTAAACAAATATCTAACCTATCAAATCTATTTTTAGGCCGTTAACAACTGCACAGATTCTTGAAAACAAGGCACAGTACCCAGTATGTTTACTTGGGCTAGATTATCGACAACGCCCTCACAAAAGCAGATAGATATATTATAAGCAACGATTAACAAGAAAACTTGATTATGTCACATCCGGACCGCTGCCGCTAGCGCCATCTGCGAAAATTTTGCCTGTGGAACCTCATTGGCACAAATAAAATCAAATTCAGGTATACTTACATAAAGAAAATAACAATCCAAATAATGGAATAATCAGTATATATTTAAAATAAAATGTTAAAACTTTTTTTTCAATAATCTATATAAACTGTACTTTAAATTAAATTTGATCACAGGTAAAATGGATCAGGTCACACAGATATAGCATTTCGGCAAGCTATCAAACAGTAGGTACCTATTTGTACTAAAACAATACCTTTTATACATTATACCAAAACAACTAATACAATTACTATGTATGTCTATGAATACAATACAATATTACTGACATGAGAATACACAAGAACGTATACTACACACAAGTACATCAATACACCTAATGTAACACACATACAAGCCAAACGTTTTCCGTACAAATTCTGTACCGAAAACCCAACATAAAAGGCAACTTACATAAAAGTAAAGCGAGCTTTTCTCATTCTCAGATTGTTACCGTTGGCGTGGGCGATACATAACTTTAACTTCCGAAGCACACGCTCTGAAATATTTATTCCTGAAACGTAAAGATCGGGGGAGCGGGGTGGGGGTGGGGGTTTATCCCGCGGTTTCCTTCCCGCCGTGTTTTACTTCGAGAATGGGAAGTCGCCGGCGACGGGTCGATAGCGGCAAAGATAATGTATCTGCGAATTACCGTACCTTTGAAAACTCTAGTACTGTGCTTTCTTCAAATCCATGCAGAGCTTTCTTCAAATCCATGCGGAGTAATAGATATATATCGCTAAAAGCGATCTCTTCCATGCTAAATACTACCTGTTTTCAGGTAAGCGTGCTCCAACATAGACCACATCTATCCTTAGCATCAAGCATTTAAATTAAACGCAAACATATTAGAATAAAAATATCTTAATGTGTGCTGTATTGGGCAATTAAAGTCTGTGCAAGAATACCTTTTTGTAAGCACTTATAATGTAAAACGTTTCATTTCAACTCAAGCCACTTTTGCATTTTTTGCATTTCGAACATTCGTGAGCGTTGTCGTTTATATACGAATGTATAAAACACACGGTTTTCTACATACAAGAACTATCAAAATCCTTCACTAATATGCTTATTATAGATTTAGTTTCAAGAATATCTCATTTAAAATAGAAGGTAAGTATACATTATTATGAACACTTGAAGCCTGAAGCCTTCATAATACAACAGCTTGTTCTTGATCTCGCGCGGAGTATCTGCTGAGCCCTTCTGCAACAGTGAGCGTGCATAGTCTATGCCAGTTCCCCGACCTCCAGTGGGGTTTACCCCCCTTTCGATTGTCTGCGAAGGCTGGCCCGCCGGTGCCATCTGATGTGCCGAGAGCACTCCAGATCTGCATAGATCGTTGCCTTCGTTTTTTCCCTATCGGAAAATCAATACTCACAGTTTCATAAAGTCGCCCGAGAGACACACCTTAACTTTATTACGGACTAATTCTTAAGCACCTCCTTTTACGTGCTTGAAAGCTTTTTAATATATTTTCCTCTGATTTTTTCCTAATATCGAGACGGATAACTTTCTGAAACTTTATTAACTGCCGCTGTCACTCTTATCGGAGTTTACGAGTTATTTTAAGGTGTGTACTAAATCTGAAATGTAAATGCGTACAATCGTACATGTTGGTGACCCACTCGAAGGCTGTGAAGGAAAATCGTACATAATGTGAAAAGCCTCATCCCAAAACCGTTTGGAGGTTTCCGCCGCCGCCGCCCTCAAGGGGAAAGAGGCCCAAACACTGAGCAATAAAGCTTTCGAATCCAACAGAACAAATACAACGAACATTCCAATGCTAGATATCACTCGCTCCGCCCACACAGTTGGCATTACGACTGTGCGCGCTCCCATTGGTCGCCGCTAAGCCTTCTCCATTTCGAATTGGTTATTTTTTTTCTACAATTGAAATTGGAACTGTCCGTTTGTTCTGTACGGGTGTAACGCGCATGCGTTTGCGGGAGGCGGCTACGTCACGTAGACGTAGATACGTTTTGATGCTACGAATATTTTATTGGATTGCTCTCTCGGTTCTCATTCGTATTTGAAATTCGGATTGTGGATTTGCGGCTGCTTTGGGTTGTGCTGCGCAATCGTAGCTATTATGTATAAACTCTTAGAGGTCCAAAGTTTCGTTGTAAAAATGCATTATCTAACGTGTTTGCTGAAAAAGTAGAGCATAGGACATGATTTATGTGTATTTGCTTACCTATGGCTGGTTATAGACGTTTAGACCGATTTCTTCTGAATATGCCGCTCAATACTCTTCTATGAACTTAAATAAGTTCGAGGATTTAGATTTGTTTGTTGTCAGTTTATATTGGATATGTTACTTAGGTATTTAGGGTACTATTCTCTCAAGTGCAAGGTAGCAAATATATCATCCTAATGCATGGTAGAATTATATCTAAGTATGAAGTATCTATACTATTAACGAAAGCGTTAATTCTTTCTAAAAATACATTAGATAGGGTCGTAACTATAAGTAGGTATCTTTTTATAGTTATATATTGATTATGGGTTCATAAACAAATAGATTTTACTTATTTATTAACCTCAAGTAGTTTAAGATTATTATGGTGTAGCTTCTACAATGTTGAGTCATTTACTTTCGCGTTGCTTTTATCTCGTTTCAGTTGCTATGCAAGCGGAAAAGTTCAACTCAGAACGAAATTCCTTGAAACCTTTAATGCATTTCATCAGAATTTCATCAAAACCACTCGATAGCAATAATGCGGTGACAACTCTTCAAGCGTCACACGAAACCTGGACCCGTCGTTATTGTGATGTACATACAGTTCAAAATGTCACTGTTCCGGCGTCAGGGTGGTAGCAACCGGTTGGCATCCGCAGCTAGCTCTGTCCGGAACAATTTCATTTGCGACTGGGCGAGGATAGCTGCGCTGTAATTACAACAACAATCGATAGAGGCGCCACCGTCTGCCGCACGTTTAATCTCGCCAGAATCAAAGGACCGACGCCTCACACCCACCCTCTTACTCAATCACATCCTCCACGCTGCTGTGCCGTACAACACCCATTCCACGCTACTCATTGCTTTTTTCAAACTGAGAGCTTTCGCAGACTCATTTAACGGACAGCAATGTATACAAATACTTCAAAGCGTTGTTTTTAAATAGTGTTGTGGTACATCTCTGGTCTCCATGGGTATATCTGCAAGGCTGTGCCTAGGTTTAGGTGTCCCCAGACCAGATAGTTGCATTTCCAGTCTGTTATACATAACTATTCAAGCAGTTTTATTACAGCTTAACATTGTTTGCTACTTGTTTTTGTTGGGTTTGTGATGAGTTTCTAACAAGCAATTGTATCTGGTGTTATATTAGATTTGAAATACAGTAATAATATTTCAGTGTATTGTGATCAGATTAGATTTCCTCCTTTAATATGCTGAAAAAGATTTTCCGTATATTTGTGTAGAAAATCTATTAAAGCTTGGTTTAATTTTAACTAAAAAATGTCTACTTCCAGACAGGCCTTATTCCATGGGTTATTCACCAAGTGGACTCGACGGGCTGGACACGCATGTGTCCAGCTGGGGAAACTCAAAATTGGTATCAATTGTCATTTCGCCATCTGGACATGCGTGTGTCCAGATGGTGAAACTCAAAATTGGTATCAGTTGTCATTTCGCCATCTGGAAACGTGTGTGTCCAGCTGGTGAAATTCAAAATTGGTATCAGTTGTCATTTCACCTTCTGGACACGCTATGGCCGAAAATTTACTAACGTGTTTAATACAGAATTGGAAACTACTTGATGTTTATGCTTTTTAGCGAATATTATTTTGTTTTGGATACTCGTAAATGATATGAAATTATTTTTCAAAATCTCAACGGGGCGCGGAGAATATAGACTTCCAAACTGATACCAGATAAGTACACTTAAACGCTCCCTTATACCTAATACGAATACGGAGAGCAAACGCGTAGACCATGGAGGATAAGGAGTTCCGATGAGCGACTTGCAGCCGCAGATCCTATTTTGCGGACGGAGTGTGTGACGTCATACTTATTTGCTCAGTCTGCTAACGTTCGCCACGCGTAACGGTCATTCAAACTTACATATTAGACGTACGATTTTTAATGTTTTAACCCAGTAACAGTAAAAATTTAATAAGTTGCTCTGTTCCTTTATGTAAAAATGACCGAGGGAAAAATTCAGATGACATGATTGGCATCTAATTTAATTCGCAAGTCATTTTATGTCTATATTTAGTGATTCGTTCTACAAAATTTAAAAACGCGATATCTAGCGTGATATTAAGAAATTAAGTGTTAATTCAGCTAAGTGTTAGTTCACTAGTTCAATTCTCAAAAACGTTTCCTGAAAACCGCTAGATGGCAGTACAATTTTCCACTCCTCCCGCGAACCTACACCTCCCCGCACAGTCGCGCGTCTTTCTGAGGAAAAATCCTTTGATCACATCCCTGCTTCTATTACTCTGTGGCGTAGACTCTGGATACTATAATTTAGCGAAACAATGAGCTAAGTCTAACCGCGGCGCCACATACTATTGACAATCTATATCGAGCCACACTCCAATAGGCGAGGGAATTATACTCTAAGCTATTTACACACTCAGAGATGATAAAATGCAGGTTTTGGACCTGCATTTTTTATGATAGGATTGCGATGTTACTCTTGAATATAGTGCAGTCTACGATAGAGTACGCATACTTAGAATACCTACTTGAACCAAATATAATATAATACTATACTTACTAGTCTTGAACTTATTTCAAATGTATACAAATATCTGGTTGAGTTTACAGCTATATTGTTTATGCGAGCTCTCCTAGGAGGATTTAGCATCTCCCAACTTAACAACTGGAGCTCTCTCAGCAGCTTTGAATATTGAATTTTTTTTTTTAATTGAGAATCTATTGTTGTGACAGTAATAATTTAAGTGTTACAGCCATAAATGACATAAAGTGTGTCAAAAATGTCTAGAAACGGAAACTTTTTTATCATGTGGCAATACTGATCCGCGATACGTCAGTGGGCGAATTCATTCCATCATCTACCCAACAAAGCTGCTCGTATTAGAACTTTAGCCATAGTGGTGGCCCTATTATTTTCTACTCTTTTTTACCAAGCTTTATAATATACTACAGTAGTACAGAAACATACGTACGTTTAAATAGTATGAGTAGAACCTACTCGTTCCGCGCCGGTGGCCTAGTGTTGCCAGTGTGTACATACATTAACCCGACATGCTCCCGATCCTCGTTTAATTGAACGACGATTATTATCATGCTGTTCATTACTGGACACGTTTTAATGATACATTGTCCAGGTTGTTATAGTTTTATTTGGTCTTTTAATGAAGTTATTTTTACGTTACTTACGTGCAAACTACAAAATACGCATTAACAATGAGAACTCTATAAATCGTGGTCATATTTTACACGTTCAATAAACAACACCAAACGAAAAACGACCACTATATTTTTCTAAGTAAGATAATAGAGCGTTCTATTATCTTACATAATTATTACGAAGATCATTTACCATCTAGCCTATCAGGGGCTTTATTTTTGAAACGTACGCAAGAGTAGCGTTTGCAAGTGGACCCGGTAATGTTTGAGATAAGGTTCAATATCGTGTGAAAGTCGGCTCCGCTCGCATGCGCAACTTTGCGTACCTACGATTCAAAAATAGAGCCCTTGCTTCTTTACAACACATAATCATTTTATTGGTAGCAGTTGGTTACGCGCTTGGAGGATTTAGCTTTCCCTCTCGTGACAGGTCATATTGTTACGAGAAAAGTCATTTAAAATATAAAAATAATGTTCGAAAAAAGCATGAGTTGTATAAAAAACTTTTCACAAGGCAATCTTTTAAGCAAAGCAAGGAAGAGTGAGTATTTGCTTAAAGAAGAAATTTCTTACCTTCCTTAATTTTCAATAGAATTAACCTCAATTCATAAAAATCTTAATTGTTGAGCGACCTAAACATTTACATTATAGCAACTACCTATATCATAACAATTTATGCACCGTGCCTGTTTATTCCAAGCACGAGAATGGGTATCGACTATGTGTTAGAGAGAACACTCCTACTGGTGGAACAGTCCAACACATATAAAGCTCTAGCTAGCTTTACAGAGCGCTATTCGAAATCCTAGAGACGTACAACGTAACTTGACACTGTTATACTTAGTAAATTATTATAGGCTCCGGCTAGAGACTTAAAATAACTTTAAAATGACATAAATCGTTGTAATGGTATACAGGGTTCTAATCAGTTAGCATCCTTTTAAGGGCATATTCTGTACATCAAAACAAACAACTTTTACTATGGGCCAACATTGAAATCGCGAAAAAAATATCAGCTGTTCCATACAAAAGTATTCATTTAAGACATAAGCTACCCCAAACAAAACATGAAAGATGTAGTTTTTTTTTCTCACCAGCTGTTGTTTTTTACTACCTATATTTATCGAATACTCTTCTTTATCGAAAACACACAGATATACATACTTTCACATCTATAATATTAGTGTGATGATATAGAATATCTACTTGTTTCTCCTTCTTCCCCGTTGTTAAGTTAAGTACTCATTTAGCTGTACCAAAACAAAAAAAGTTTTCACCTAAAAATCCTGTAAATCAAAATCCAAAACGTAGACCAGCATCAACAGATCTAACAAATTATCTAAACAGTTTGCAAAAAAACGTCGTAAGTAACGCAAGTTTGATATACATAATAAGAATACGTTACTGATATCCAGCACAAACCTTTTTCATGTATTTTGTATTATTTACGTACAGTACCTAACCCTCGCAAATCTTTTATAGAGCCTCTGTTGAAATGTACCTATAAATTTCTAGACGTACCTATATTTCTCGGCGTTACGTTCTATGTCCCATGCTACTTATAGAATAGGAAGCGAGTGTAGGTAATGGCGCAAAATAGTGACGCAGTATTATTGCAGGGGGAGGGGCACCCCACCCCCTACTCCCGGTTGGGGGGGAGAGAGACTGAAACGCTCGCGAGAAAAATAAGATCCGTACTCCGTCCTGCTTATTCTTAGGAAAAGCTTTTTGTATATTTTTTAGATGTTCGAGTGTAACGCGTCTGTGTGAGTCAGTAAATAATACGGTATACGAATGTTGTCTCTGTCTGTGTTAGACGTTTGTAAATTGATGTCGAGAAATGGTTTTTTCTTGTTTCGTACGAAAGTGGCTATATTGGAGGAAAAGTTTGTGAAAATAATCTTTTGCAAAGCCAACGTTGGCATTATATTTTTTATTTCGTCATTCAGCGAATTTTATTTTACCGAAAGGTACATTAAGGCTTTATGTAAGGTACAAAAACAAGAGACTGTTTAACGTTTTAGGAACTATTATATCTCTTGAAACAAATACCTAAATATCACCGTTCACTTGTTTTAGTCATGGTATAAAACAGTTTTTCAGTAGTTTTTTTTAAATTTTGTTTTCATTGTTTACCTAAAATGTTAGTACGAATGGATTCCAGTTTTAGGTAGTCATGTAATATGAACCGTTTTGCGCTTAGGTATATGTACCCATTTGAAGGAATTGTTTAATTTTTAACTCAAAGTCTAAGTATTTTTATTCTACGTGGCAATGCCGCCAGGCTGCTGCATATGGTTCAGACTACATTTGGATTGTCATTACACTTTCATCGCTCTACATAAATAGCAAGTTCATATAGGCTGAGTGGGCAGCAGTTTTATAAATAGTAAAGGTAGGTAGTTCGCCTGTTTTCATACAGTTCAACATAAAACACAAAAAACATTCTTCGAAATATCTCTTATGGATATAACATAGCCTACCAAAATCACAAAAAAAAACCTTTTGGCAAATCAGGTGAATGCGCGAGGTGTAGCTAGCATGTAGGTAGATATACCTAAACCTTGTTCTACCCTCCTAGTCTAACTAAAGCGCCTAAGTAGATACCTAGCTAAAATTTTATTATATCAACAGAGTTCTTGTTGAAATATTTTTAGCAAAACTTATTTATAGCAAAACAATCCAGGCAGGCTTTGACAACCTAATCCTTACTCCATCTTATAATAACACCTTTCTGTTTTGCTTTGGTAGAGCGCCATCTCTTCAATTCCTTCGAAACTATAGCAGTCGCTGTACTGGCACAGTGTGGTACCTCCGCCTCACTTCTATAGTTTTTGTCGTGAGTGCCCAGATGGCAGCAAATATTTAAAAAAGTTTAAAAAAAGAAGACGAAGAAATTCTGTGAATCATAATAAAATGATCAGTTCAGAAACTCAGAGCATATCGAATGTCAAATAAAGGCAAAAGATTAGTCCAGGTTTCTTTTTTCTTAGTTTTGGCATCGCACGTTGTGCATTCTGCCAGTGTCAAGTTTATGAATTTTCAAGTTTAATTTTAAAATCAAGTCAAATATGTCATGAAATCACAGTAAGTCACACGAAATTAGTCATAGTCAAGTCCAAGTCATGCCCTAGTAAATTTGACTTTAATAATAGCTTCTACGGAGTTTTGAAAACAACACGAAAAGACACGTTTCACCACATTATACTTATCACTTGCCCACACTCATGCATTAATTCAACAGTCAATGAATAAAATGCCACCATTTTTATGCATTAATTCGCGAAAAAACACAAGTTTTAGAATGCAACGACATGATTTTTCCGTGTTCCGGCAAAACTCGTTAGTCCAGGTTGATTGTTCTATATTTCTATAAAAACAACTGTCAAGCCATGTCAAAGGCCTTCGGGCGACAAAAATTATAGAATGCAACGACATGATTTTTCCGTGTTCCCGCCAAAACTCCTTAGTCGAGGTTGATTGTTCTATATTTCTACAAAAACAACTGTCAAGCCATGTCAAAGGCCTTCGGGCGACAGATTAGCTCTGAGAACAGGGTTGAGCACTCACCCTATATGAACTAACTTTTTAAGGCAAAATGTGCACGGTAACCATCCTATTTCCAAATAAAATTGCTAATGTGGAGACGTGATGTATTGATATCTATCTGTCTTGATATCTAAATGCTCTAAGTATGTTCTAATCTATGTCTCTTTTTGCTAAGCAAGGACTATATAATATCGTCCTTGCTTAGAACATAATAATTATACTATAATATGTACCAAAGGAGGCGGCAAACCAATGCGTGGCGACCACATACAGTCAACGACATTTTCGTTAGCTTTTTAGTTAGTTTCGCGCTAGCCGGCATTATCTGTAAATTCACATAATGACAATTCTACCAATATACTTGTTTTAAAACTGAGACAACTCAAAAAGACACGTAGGAAACCAAACCACATTGCATCATAATTAGATAAATTTTAATCAGTAGCAAAATGTCATTTCGTATGCGTTTTACTTCAAATGCGCGACCATTGATTGGCATTTTTCGTCGTAGTTTCTATACAAATAAGTGTGAAACTGGCGACAGCGGTTTTCCATACAATTGCTTTACAACATTGCTTTGACAGCCGTTCTACCTAAGAAGTAGGACTTTCGCTTTTCTGTGGTAACCTCATACCCCGCAAAAAGAAGCAGAAAATGTGGGGCTCCAGTATAATGCTCAAAGAGTGATATGGTTCTTTCATACCGACCTGATAAAATTAAAAACCCTTATGAAGATGCTTCATATAAATGTCAATGTGACACATACCTGACGATTTTTAGGAACTGCAGCGCGAGTACGGTTCTATGTCGTTTTTGACGTGTCGGTATAGCAGATTTATTTACACGAGTTTGAGAATAAAAAAAATACCGATTTTTATCGAATGTTACCGATGTAAATGTCAAAAATACGATTTAATTCTCAAATATAACGCACGTCAAGAACGGTACTCGCGCTGCGTTACGGTTATCACCTTACGCTTTTAAAATTAGCACATCTCTCTTTAGCACTTATAAATTTAGCACATTTTTATTTTGTCTTCGTCACAAAGATTCCTAAAGTAGGAAGTTCCTATAAATTCAGATTGTTTCTATTACTTACTTATTAAACGGAACGGCCACAAGATAATTAAGGGATCGTAAAGGTATTTAGCAAAATTAAAGTCCTCCAGACATCCCACGGTCTGATAACCCTAATTCATATTCAAAGCATCGTTTCTAAGCCTACGACAACTTCTCCTTTTTGACCTTAGCCATAACATAACCTGCCTTAAGGCCCGGTACATTGGCAGTCAATAAGAGACGAATTCAACCGACAACGATGACTAAACACTTGCACCTCGCTCACTCGCTCCTGAAGAACCGGCGACATACAAGACAGAGAAAGCAAACCAATTTAAAATTTGGACAGCAATACCTGGGGCAATGTACTCTGAAACTGGTTCGGAGAGGACGAAAGTACATTTTTTGCGAATACCTAATAAGTGAAAGATTGTGCGAGTGCGCATACTTTCCAGAGAACATTAAAGGATGCGAATTGCGCCAGAGTCATTGATTTGTAAAGAATTGCAACGAGTTGAGAGTCGAGTCTTTGTATGGAATTAATTCTGTCTATTATAATTGATCTTATATCTAAACAAAAAAAATATTTTAGTATAGAAAGTCTACGTGGTCAAACAACTGCTACAAAAATTTATCAAACACTTTAGATTAGATACTTATATTATCAAGAAAGACAACCTAAGCCTTCGTGAATGAGATTGATAGGTACAAAAAATAAGGTTGAGGTCGGTACTTACTTGGTAAGCGGACCTTTTCCGCACTCGAAGCCTCTGGTGGGCCCATGTTGCGTAGTCCCGGTACAGCTAGTACAGCCACCGGGTGTCCCCGGAGAAGGCCAGCAGTTCGCTGACGCCGGCGCAGGCCTCTCGGAGCGTCCTCGGTGACCCGCGGATCGTCGTACGTTGTTCTGCCACGCTGCTGCATTTAAGCAGCAAGTGCGCGGCCGTTTCTTCCGCCTCCATTCAACCACGGCATAGAGGACTATCTGTAACCCCAATAGCAATAGTGTAAAGGTGTTTGTTTAAAGAGCATTGTCCTAACCACTCCGACTACTTGTCTGAGTTTGTCACGTTTAAGGTTAAGCAGTTTACGGAAGTATCTCGGATTTAGCTCCGGGAAAGCTGCCCTTGACTGCCTGTACTAGCCCTTAAGGTTAAGCTCGGTATTATAAGTACAATTACCTACTAATTAAGTATCACATTTATTTCGGTGGTATCGCATGGCAATGGAGAGAGCTATGCTCGGAGTTACTTTGCGCGTTAAAATACGGAACGAGGATATTCGCCAAAGAACCACAGTCACCGACATAGCTCGCAGGGTTTGCAAGTTGAAGTGGCAATGGGCAGGCAAAATCGCTCGACGAACTGATAACCGATGGGGAAGAAAAGTTCTTGAGTGGCGACCGCGAACCGGAAGACGCAGCGTAGGAAGGCCTACTAGCTGGACCGACGACATTGTAAAAGTCGCCGGCAACCGGTGGATGCAAATGGCAGGCTGTCGTACAGTGTAGGGGTCTAAAGGGGAGGGCTTCGTTCAGCAGTGGACGTCTCCGGGCTGATGATGATGATCACAGGCTGCATACATTTTGATTAGGGTCAACTAACTTCAGTTACGAAATTCATCTAATTTAGTTTAATGCGGGGGCTATAGCTGCTTGTCACATCATTAATTGTAACAGGTTTCTAATACTTTTCTATCCATTACTTTCACTGGGATTTCGTCATTGGAATCCCTGAGAGATGAGACTGTCCAAAAGCCCATTTAATAGATAATTTGTTGACAAATGAAGCGTGGATAGACATTCAGTCAATTTAAATTGTAAATACGTTGATAACACTCTGAGTTATTTTGGATTGCGCAATCGAGAGTAAAATTGAATTTAAAGTTCAAATGTTTGGAAATTTTATAAAAAAAAAATATGCATGCATTTTTTTATATTTCACAAACTATCTGTATGTCTAAATCTATCTGTCTGTCTATCTGTATAAATGCCTGTTGACTTTTTAGTAAGCACTACTCTTTATGGATAAGTACCTAAGCATTATTTCTCATATTGCTGTAATTTTAAATTAATCATACGAATCCCCCCTATATTCGTTAAATACGGTTTTTGCATGTACACATATTTTGAAATGCAATCCAGATCATAACATTATATGTTGTTATTATCATTTATTTTTGGTTGTAATTAGTATTGTGTTCTTATAAAATAAATATAAATATAATAAAATATTACCTACGTACCTAATGTAGATGCTTAAACGAATGGAATTTATTAAATACAACAAAAATAATCACAAAATCTAACTACTTGAACTACTTTTAAAACTAACTACAATTTTATAATCGATTTAAGTATATATAGGCAACAAACCTGTAATTGCTGTAATTATTACGTACAATAAAAATATTTTTTTATTGATAACCACGATTGTATGAAAATAATTATTTGCATAATGAAAGTGATGCGAAACCGAAAAATATCAAAATATAATGACTACCTACTTTCTCACGCATTCAGAAATCTAAAACAGGCTTAAAACTTACCAAAAATTTAATCTTATCTTTTCCTGCAAACCGAAGCATGAATTAAACGCAGATATAAACTGCATGTGGATTTTTATTTATTTAGGTAGAGCAACCATGCATTTGATAAGATTTTCTCTTGGCGAATCTGAAAATTGGGTCTGGACCAGCTGTGTAACCCTATAGCTTTCTGTTTTATTTAGTCATCGGTTTTGTAGTGGCAATAGCTCAATTAGGCTCAGGCGATAAGCGATAGCGCGTTGCAACTTCGATTCCCACGCCGGAGAGCATGGGTTCAAATCTGAACATTGCGCTTGAAGTAAAACATTGTGGGCAAACCTCATCCAGATACCAAACTACTTTCTGGTACTCGGCTAGCTAGCTACCATCTTCAAGTCAAAATCTGATGCCACCAAAAATACTTAGGTATATTCTGATTGATTTCCGGATTCATTGTCCTGCTCGACGATATATTAAGACGAATTTACAGATTTTTTTAATGTCTGTAGCAAGTTAACTTTTAATGTATGGAATTTAAAAGAATGTGGCGAATCTTTGGAGTGAGTTTACAATGAGCCTCGCATAGATCTAGTAAAAAAGGGAGATGAGGGACGCGTGCTTTGATGTGGACCGCACAAATTAGGTCCACGGACCTAATTGACCTTAGTGACAATCAAACAGGCGCTTGTGTATAAAGTTAGATTCAATTATCGTAGATCTATCTAAAAAAGCAGAAACAATACCTTCCTGTGTTTTCAAAAGACGCACAAGTACTCCAAAAACCAAAAACAAGCTCCACGGAGTTATTTCTCACTCGATAATACATTAAAACTAAATTTTTCTTTAAAATTCTAATTGTTTTAGACCAATTATGTTTACTTGACATTAGAGCTTACCTCATCTCCCTTTTTTACTAGATCTATGCTCTTAAGCCATTAGTTGAACAATCTATTTATGTTACATACTGATTTACTGTCATCTATTGAGTAAACTGGAACATTTTTTCACAATATTTTTGCGTTTTTCTTGAGTGTAGAGCAATGTATTATATTGTTGGGTTTATCAATGTGATGGTTACCCTGAGTAAGTATTTGAGTACGCAATAAAGTTCCCTTATTGCGAGCCCTTTCTCCCGGGGACGGGCATTTCGGCGGTTGAACCCGCGCGGGGTGACATTGTGGACTGCAAGTGGATGCAACCACTCTGCACCGCGACCCGCTCGTTTTGGTCATTTTGCAGATTATTCTAAAGCTACAGTTAATTTTGAAATAAATTCTTTAAAAACTTGTTTGAGAATACGTACTTCATAATGAAATTTTAATTTTTTATTTTAGAAGAAGAAAGAAGAAAGATTATATTATGCCTAGTCCAAGTTCCCTCCCTTCCCTATATTCCCTCAAAAATGTGAGAATTCGCTGTTCGAAAAATGCGTACCATAAGAATCGTTTTTTTTTGTTCCTACTAATCTACGTTTACACAACTATAACAACACAGTAATAAATAAATAAAATAATGTAGTAGTAATTAATTAACAGTATCCTTCAGAGGCCGCCTGCCAAGCGTGGAGATTATGGTAACCCTTTATGGATTATGGGGGAGGTCTTCGTCCAATAGTCGATAATGTATGATGATGATGATCCTTTAACATGAACTTATTTTATTCGTTTCAAACTTTTTTGCCAGCCAATGGGTTTTATTAAAATACTTTTAAAGAAAATTAAAGTAACCGGCATTAAGATTAATACTGTTAAGGAATAGTTTATTTGATTTAGTAGCTTGGTTTACTTCTTTAAGCGAGTGCAGGAGGAAAAGAATAAGGAAAATAGTAAAAAACCAAAAGTACGTTATCTACTCTTTACTAATGTTAATGTAAGCAATTTTAACTTTGTTGTCCTCCGCGTACAACAGTTTGCACGTGTACGCGACAATTACTATACCATTTACAATGTTAGCGCATTACAATTGGAATACAATACAATCAGTTATTTATCTAGCATCTCTATGGTGTCGATACAGAGTGTAGAAATCCTATTGACTATTATACTGTCGTTATATTTTTACTCACAGGAACAGGAAAGATCAAGACTTGTAAAACCCGAGATTATAAAGTTATACATGGCGACAATATTCTCATATCGTACTTTGGGTAGAATTGGGCAAATCATGAAAAACTGGCCAAGGCATGCTTACAATAAAATAAGTAAGTTCTTATTGGCTGAGTGGCCAGCCAGCCATGTCAGAGTTAATGTGCCGCCCGAAGGCCTCTGACATGGCTGACGGTTGTTGTTATAGAAACTAGAACAAACAACCGGGACCAGCAGTTTAACGTGTCATCCGACCCACGGTAACGCTCAGAAATAAATGCCACTCACGGTCACCCATCCGAAGACAGGACCGTCCGTTGCTTAACATCGGTGATCGTTTACAATCACCTAGACAAGCTACGCCACGAGCGCTACATGCTTACAATAACTATTACTTAAAACCCTAACCTACTAAAATTATAAATATTATAGTGTGTATGTTTGTTAGTACCTAAATCCAGCGATGGTGTTCATTTTATCGTTGTCGCTGCCTAAACCACGCAAAAACGGCAGAATGGATTTGGATGAAATTTGGTATAGAGATAATAACGATTTCTACACACAAACGTATTCTAAAACAGAATTTCACTGCTTTGTCAAGGAAAAATAATTAAAAAGAAAAAAATTGGCGACGTTTAAAATGATACTTAGTGTAAACATATTGTCGCTAAATAAAAAATATTATTCAATTCTATTATTGTACCACTATCTATACATATGTATATCTATACATATGTATATCTATACATATGTATATCTATACATATGTATATCTATACATCTATATATCTATATGTCTTGTAATATTTAGTGACTTGTTACTAATTGTAATGTTTTACTGTTAACTAATTAATTAGTTAAGAATAAAACATTACTTACAATTAGTAATAAGTCTCTACCTAACCTACCAAGTATGGGGGTTATGGCAACCCCCTCTACTAACGGCTGATTATGTGATTCAGAGTATAACTCAAATATCAAGACGTATCGGTTGCGGTGCGTGCGTTTTTTTTAGTGTTCACTGCACTTGCATTAAAAGCATAAGGATGCACCGACTTAAATTTTTTTACGTCCGTTTTTAACTTTGTCCTTGAATTTCGAGTTTAGATTAGGTGCTTCATGCCTGTTACCTAAACGAGAGCCTTATTTTCATAAACATGGACCTAAGTTGGTTTTCGTACTTAGTTATGCTACATTATATTTTAGTGATGCGTTAAGATTCTCATATCACCATCTTATTAATACAAGTTGGTCTTTAAGTAGCTTTATTTGTATATCAAAATTAATTATCATAACAGTTTCATGATAGCATCTAAGCTAGACATACCTGCGCTAAAACGTCATCTGAAGTTTCATTCATAAAACTATTGCGTCATCTAATTGAGACGCGCTCACAGTAAATCACATTAGGATAGGTCAAGGATCGTACCTAACACAACGAGATCGAGTAGACGTCCAAAACGACAAAACACCAATAAAAATATAATGCCGCCGGTGCAGCACAGGGCAATGCTCTCACGTAAACGTGGCCAGAAAACATCACTCAATGCATCAGGTATTGCTAAAATTTCTGTGACCAGAATATCAAATTTGGAAAACCAGTTGCAGACCAAATCACACTTTAAGCTCAGGGAACAGATATCAATACTGAACGTCTATCTCGCTTATGCACTGTAAAGACTCGACTAAAGTAGAGCTGTTATATCTAATTCAATAGTATGTACGTTTATGTATGTCGTTCATCAAAGTGCATTAAAATAGGCTAATTGACTGGTTTTTTTTTATTGTCCTATTAATATGTTGCCCATAAATATAGCTGATTAATAAAAAGAAAATGAAAATCTGATCAATAATAAGCAACTTATAAGCATTTTAATATCATGCTAGACAGAGAGGCGAAACAGCAAATCGTGACGTCACTTCTCTGTACGCCAAATAAATTATATTCTGACAAGTAAGGCGTGACGTCATTTTTTGTTTTGTGGGAAAGGGACAGAGTTGGCTCTACCAAAAACTTTAAACGCTTATATATCAGAACATTAATAAACGATTTAAATTATTTTTTCAATAAACATACTATATTTACTTAAATTCTTCATCAAAGCTATTGGTTTCAACGATTTAAACATCAGTAATCTACCTATTTTCATTTTGATATTGTCCAACAAATACAAAATTTAAAACCACTTTTGGTTAAGTTTTCTTTATAAAACAAATTAAAAGTATAATTTCTTATAAACCGCAAATTAATTATTTCTGTTGTACCTATTCTTGAAACTAAACTAAACTTTTCAGCGTCTTTTCCCAGCTTAACAAATAATAAAAACATTTATTTTGAGAATTGTAAAATTCGGTTTAATTTAGAAAGTGATGAAACAAAACCCACATCACACACACTAAAATATGAATAAAAACTTTCTATCCTTGTTCGAACTTGTAGAGGTGCATTAGGAATTTATGGGAGAGGCTTAGGTATAGGGCCTATAGGCTTAGGTATATATAGGTGGCCTAGTGGTACAAATTTCCCATACCTCCTTGTACGAACTAGGCCAAAATTGCACATGCCTTTAATCAATGACTCGGTAGCAGCATCAGTAAGCGGAGAATTGTAAAATAGTGAGACTATCTACACACTGAAATCGTTGACACTTAGATTCTACATAGATTCTTTATTACCATTTCACGACTAAATGCCTAGACCGACAGAGTACTGAATTACAGACAAACTGGAATATTACTCGCTCGCTCGCTTATTTACTTGTTCATGAACGTTAAAAGAGCAAGTACCTACACTACAAATAGCCGTAACAAGAAATACAAACAAATGTGCAAAGGAAGCGGGGGCTAATTTTCCTACTTGCGGAAGACGTCAACGTTTCCTTCCTACCAAATATCTCGATAATCAATGTACAAGTACATTCGTTTTTAAATGTCACTTTTAATATACACGTTGACTTTGATTAACACGTTGTATAAAACAAAGTGGGGTCAAGAACGGCTGGACCGAATTATATGATCTTTGATTTGTCTCCTAATAGCAGGATAACTAGTAAAACATTGAAAACAACGAAAAATATACAGGCGGTAAGAAGATCGTCAGACCAGCAGTTTAGAATAGAAAAGTGAATGCATCACTGCATAAAAAAACAAAAATCTAGAGGTTTCGCAACACCGAAAATGAGATTAGAATCACAATATGCTTAAAAATCTACCACTTACAATTAGATGAAGGCCACTGATTGAAAATTTCCAACAAAGGGAACATTGACAAAAAAGCAGACGGCGTCGATGAAAGATAGTCCATAATATTATGTCTATTTTCGTATTCACTCATGGCCATAGATTAGGTAAAAAAAATACAAACAGGAGGAAAATATTAAAAATTCCAAAGCTACGTCGACTTTCCGCTTTTAGAATTCAAGTTAACGGTGTTTGATATCAATACCTATAACATTATTCGTTTTAAACTTGGCATCGTCGATATATCACTACCCAGAATTTCAAGCATCAATCATTCATTCATAATATGAATGAATGAAAAAAAGATAGGGTTCAAAGATGTATGAAACTGTTTTATGACATCGTCGAACCCTATCTTTTTATTCACAGAATGTTGATAAACAACAATGGACAACGAGAAATAGGTCGCCTTCGTGGTCCCATGAATGGGACAAGGCCCTGAGACCATCAAAAAACACCCGATATATCTGGACTGGATAAGTATCGAATTTTGACAGATGATAAAAATAAAAGTGCTAAACTATAAATGCTATACCTAACCTAACCTAACGCAATGGCGATGTAGAGATCTAGAATAAGAAGAGAGAGCTACCAATGCCTTATAGTTCCTAAAACATGAAGTTTGGAGGGACCTGTTTTATTTATAAAATACTAACCACTACATTTGCTAACATTGCTACAGCTGCTTTACTTCTTCCTCTTACAATTAGTTACATAATAGTCATGACGCT
Source organism: Erannis defoliaria (assembly GCA_905404285.2). Classification (NCBI taxonomy): domain Eukaryota; kingdom Metazoa; phylum Arthropoda; class Insecta; order Lepidoptera; family Geometridae; genus Erannis; species Erannis defoliaria. The sequence goes on along the minus strand of FR990073.1, from coordinate 8,197,449 downwards.
TACATTCCGAAAACGAACGACTCTAAATATTTTTAGATTTCAAAAAAACATCATCACAAATCCAGTTTATCCAAGGACAGTCTGAGATCTGTGTGCATATCCATATCACTTTGTTTTTTGGAATTATAATTCTGGATGAATTTAGTACGGAGAGACCTTATACCCTGAATTAACATGTAGACTACTTTAACCGAAAAAAACACACACAAACACATACATAGTTCACACAGCTACAGTTTTCGTAGGATAGCGGATGAATCCGTGAAGCGCTGACAGTTCATGTATAGTTTACTAAACCTGACCTGGGTATGTCCTAAAACTGCATCCAGAACCACCGGAGGACGGGCAGCATCGTCCTCTTAGTTAACGGTGGTAACACTGCGAGCAAGCCGCCTGCCAAGCGTGGGGATTGTGGCAACCCTCCCTATTAAGGGGGAGGCCTTCGTCCAGCAGTGGACGTCTTCTGGCTGATAAGGGAGTGTGTGAGTGAATTTACTAAAAGAGGTTTCAAGTGTGCAAGAAATAAGCCAGTTGGTACCTACTATTGTGTTCTCAGTAACTTTTTGAGACATAAGAACCGAAATAATCCGCAGTTGGTTGCAAAAATGCACATATTATGCAATAAAAAAATATTTAAAAAAGGCCAAAACAAAAAGGATCTGAAAAGGGTGATGAACTAATATAGTGAAATGCTAAGGCTTTCCAGTTTCCAGGTTATTATTTATTTATAGCGGGAGACGAGCGAGACATTCGCCTGGTGGTAAGCGTCACGCCTGCCCATAACAGTAGCAGTGCCAGAATTGTGAACTTGCTAACAAAATCATGCGCCGCACTGCACTGCACTCACACAGGGTGATCCTGAGGTATTAGATGTGAAATCTCGCCCATTAATTTCTTTGGTTTTTTTGTCTTTCTTTTTCTTTCATTTCTTCTTTTTTGGTTTATTTTCTTTGGTTTTCTTTGTTTTGTGGTTTTTTCTTTTTTTCTTTGGTTTCTTTTTTCCCTTCAAAACGAAACAGTAATGCTTGCACACTACTTGTCAGTTGAATAACTGACAAAGGTCTGGTGCTTCCCCAGACAGACTATACAGTAGAGTCCTACCACTACTACTACTACTATATTACTCTCCTCCTATGGAAACGAAGTGATTTAATTCTCTTTGGCTAAGTCTAAGATATCAATTTTGCTGCTTTCTGATATTATTGTTATTCAAAAAGCCGAGAAACAGAAAATGCTAATAAAAAATCATTAAAATGGAGTACAAAAAAATATATGGCTAATCTTGTTTATTTTAAATATCAAAATATATGCTTTTAAAATTATCACTAGGAAGTCATAATGATAATTTTACTCATTTTTGGTTGTCAGTAAACATTCCGTACCTATACTGTAGCCGGAATCGGAATCTATAAAAATAATGTGCCAGATACACAAATAAAAAATGTATACACAATGATTTTATTTTTTTATTGTAATTCTTAAATAAGTCAATGTTTACAGCACCAACTATTATGTCACCAAGCACGTAACGATCTGTTTTGGCACACTTGAAAGCCCGTTCTCATTCCAGGTTACGTGATGGGAACCCAACATAGAGTTGATGGTCTGAGTAGTCAGAGGTCTGAGTAGTCAGAGTAAGTAGTAGTTGCCCAAAGACAAGTCTCCTGAAGGTTACCCAACACATAGTTGATAGGCTGAGTAGTCAAAGTAGTAGTTTGAGCATAGTTTGACTCTCAAGACTCGGCTTTTGAGTCAACTGTATAAACATGTTGTACTCGTATGCAACCGTAACATCACCACAATCGCAATTAGTGTGCGGTAAGCTTGTAAACTGACAATGAAATACTTAAAGTAACTGATGCAAATAAAGTATATTACATAGATACATACATCCATCGTTTGGTGAAATACATGTAAAGCTAAACTTAGTTTATGCATAGTAGCTTCACTAGAACTGAATCTGTCTTCGGCCTTCTCTATAGAATGTAATCTCTGTGGCACCTAGTGCACGTAGTGACTCTCATATATCAAACCATTCAAGTACTCAACAAAAATGTAACAAAATACCTAATCATGCATAATTTACTTCCTTCTCAGATCGTTCCCGATACCAGCCATCTAGTGCGACACATCCAGTGTTGGGAGGCGAACGGTGGCTCCATATAAATGGTTACGGTTGCCGCGCCAGCCACGACAGTCTGACCAAAACTCCTAAACTGTGAACACGCAACACCCTAGCCAAGTGAATAAAAAATTAACCATGAACAACGCCGAACTATATGAAAAAAGCAACAGCCTTCAGAAACGAGACGCTATTAAATGTCTCGATGAGTACGCGAGGAAAATCAAGTGGAAACCGTTCGGAGATAGAGTCCTAGACATAGGCTGCGGAGACGGCGGCGTCACAGATATCCTGAAAAAGAAATACATGCCGACGTACTACAGTAGATTGGTAGGCTGCGATATAAGTGCAAACATGATAGAGTTCGCGAATGAGCACCACGGCGACCGAAGGACGGAGTTTCAAGTTCTCGATATTGAGGGAAAGGTGCCGGAAGCTCTTCGGGAAAGCTTCGATCACGTCGTCTCGTTCAATGCGCTTCATTGGATCAAAAAACAAGAGTAAGTTAATTGCATTATTACCGTTATGTTCGGATCCGACATTGAGGCATTTAGGTATTTCATTGTAATTTTTTAATAAAGGACCGTGTTTTTTTCTATAATTAATTTTTAGACTTGCGTTAGATCACTATCTCGTGCGGTCTATGATATTAAGATATTGTGTGCCTATATATATCTAATTTCAGTTTCATTTATGCTTTCCCTGTATTGTTAAAATAAACTACTTTAAATGTAGTTTTAGTAGTAAAAAAAAACAACTTTTAATGAAAAATTTAACATCGGATCAAGTTATTTTATCGTTTCTCTAAATCATTGTTTGCCACCACTCGCTTGATGACTCTTGATGATAATATAAAAGTGGTTTAATTTCTCGACGTCTTAAAAACTAAACAGTTTATCACAATAAAATTGGTTTAAATGTTGTCTTTTAACTATATACAACTTTTAAGTCAAACATTATCATTATCTTTATTAGCATGATTGAAAGCTATAAGTTCTCTCACTAATTTCCTTTTAACTGTTACAGGACTGCATTTAGAAATATTCACAAGCTGCTGGCAGAGAACGGTGACTGCTTGCTGCTGTTTATGGGACACATGCCGATATACGACGTATATCGCGTGTTATCGCGTAGCGCTAAGTGGAGCGAGTGGCTTAGGGACGTCGACCATTTCGTATCACCTTACCACGACTCGTTGGTAAGACACGTTTCAGTTACTTACTTTTTGTGTAGGGTTACACTGAGGTAAAAATGCAAAAAAGCTACTAAACGCGACAAAAAAGTGCCTAAGTTATGCACAAGTAACCAACTCTTTAAAATTTAAAAATACTTATGTTCCAATTTTGTTATTCATTTATTAGTTGTCCACACAAAAAAAAACTCGGTCCACACAGCATAATTCAGAGCTTTCAGATTTGAAAGATCACATTCGTACTGTTAAATAAATAATATGCATGAATTGTTATGCTAAAAACCTGGGTACCTGAGTATGTCCTGAAACTGCATCTAGAACCACCTGAGGTGAGCATTCTGCGATCCCGAAGCCACCTGCCAAGAGTGGGGATTATGGCAACACATGTTAATGGGAGGCCTTCGTCCTGCAGTGAACGTCTTATGGCTGATGATGACTATAATAAAAAAAGTTACAGGCTTTCCAGGACATCTTTAATGTTAGATAGGAAGTGGTATAAGATGTTATTTTCCTAGTCAAATCTCAAGATGTTATTTTCCTACTTACTCAACAGATTTCGATAAAACTAGAAATATTAGTAGGTAATGCCATGGAAAATAGTTAATCTTATCTTCAATCTTTTTTTTTCTCTTTCAGGAACCTGAAAAAGAAATCTTCAATATGTTAGACAAAATCGGATTCGAGAAAATTGAAGTCACATGCAAACAAGCTGAATTTATTTACGACGATGAAGAAAAATGGAAAAGTAAGTACTTGCCGACATATAAACGATAAGAGAATTTTGAAATAGATTAAGAAGATTAGTTACTTACCAACTTTAACCTAGACGTACCAATATAAAATACTTAGATATAGGCTTTGGGGGCCTAGAATTGTTACTAGATCTCTTTAAAATATATAAGTAACTCATTAAAGGTCGAACAGACAGAAAAACGGTGTAAACTTAGTGGTTAATTAAGTGCCTTGGGGAACTTTCGAATAAAACTAATAATGCAGAATAATACATTACCTTTAAAGGATAATTGCCTCGTGTCAGTGTCTGATAAGAATTTCCTTGAGAGACAATGTATGGCATTGGTCATCGAATAACAAGTTCATAATAATCAAAAATACAAGATAATCTTTTCACTAAATGTGGGCATAAGTCTTTATTAAATAAATTAAATTTAAATATTTAAATATTGGGAGGACATTTATTACACACAGCGCCATCTAGCCCCATACTAAGCAAAGCTTGTATTATGGAAACCAGATAGCTGATAGAATACTTATATACATATTTTTTTCGTAAATACATACTTATAATACATACTACACCCAGACACAGAACCAACATCGATGTACGTCACAAACATTTTTGTCCTGGGTGGGGATCGAACCCACGCCCTACAGCTCTGAAGGCAGACATGCTACCAACTGAGCTATCAGGCTGTCAAAAAAGTTATTAACCACAACAAACTACATAATATCTAACTACTTAACTTACTAAACAAAAATGAAAGGATTTTATCCAGACCGATGAAAGCAATTTATGCTCGAAGCCTCCACCATTCGGCAGCGTACCCAGCATGCTGGCGGCATTGCCAGTGCCATGTCGAATGGAAATGCTTATTAAAAGTCAAAGAGTCAACAAAGTTTACAACGTTCTCCCAAGAGCTTGTATAAGTACCTAAGTATTAACTCAATCTGCATTTTCAGAAGCTGTGGCTGCTATTAACCCATTCGGTATTCCCAAAGAACTGTTTGGAGAATTTATGGAAGACTATAAAGAAGTAGTAATGGACATGAATATATTGGACTTAGAGAATAACAACGTTGAAAAAAACTTTAACATTATTGTGTCATACAACTCTCTCATAGTGTTAGCCAGGAAAAGAAAAGTTACATGTAACGAATTTTAGAACCCATTAGAATCATAAAGACGCTACAAAACGAACTTAGTGTAGGTTCTGATTATTTATAAAATGTGAACATCATTGCATTTTTTATTCAGAAACTGTGAGAAAAAATTTTTTATTGCCATTTTGTAGAAATAATGAATGCCATAAGTTAATGTAACAGTTAAGATAGATAACAAATTTATACTTTTCTAAAATCACGCTCAGTTTAGGGAATGTTTTTATTTCGTGCTCTCGTGAAATATTAACTAGGTATTATATCTTCTATTCTAATATATAAAACAAAGTCGTTACACCATTTATGACTCAAGAACGGCTGGACCGATTTGTGTGATCTTTAATTTGTTGGATTTGTCTCTATATAATTATAACTATTAAAAATTCCCGAAGAAAAAAAGATTTGTTATTTGCAGAGCTAAGTGTGTCCTATATTATTTATAGGTAAATAATATAAGGGGTAAGAAGAATGGCTGGAACATTTGCTTTGCAAAGTTTTTAAATATATTGTGTCTAAAATGTTAATTTAAATGTCTATGAAGGTATTTATAAATTATTAGTTGTTTAGTTTTTGGATGGATTTAAAAAATACTGAGGCCAGGCAGCTATTAGGTAATAGGTAACTAATGTTAGGTCCACAAGTACAACAAAGTATAAGGTGCTTGAAAGAAATGGTAAATACATTTATTATTATTATTAAGTAGGTACTTAAAGTAACTTTTAAAAGCAGGATACCTATATTTTTATTCACGTAGGCGTAGCTCGTAATTACAGTTTAAAAGATGTACCTTGCGCATAAGTTACACAAAACTACATTTTGAGTTTTGGCGGGAACACGGAAAAATCATGTCGTTGCATTCAATTATTTTCTTAAAAACTTGTGTTTTTTCGCGAATTAATGATTAAAAATGGTGGTGTTTTATTCATTGAGTGTTGAACTACATGCACGAGTGTGGGCAAGTGATATAATGTGGTCAAACATATATTTTCGTGTTGTTTTCAAAACTCCGTAGAAGCTCATAATAAAGTCGCCACAACTTTACTAGGGTTTGACTTGGAATCGACTATGACTAATTTCATGTGACTAACTGTGATTTCCTTGTTTTTTGTTTGGACCTGGGTATGTCCTTAAACTGCAACCAGACCCACCGGAGGACGGGCAGCAGCGTCCTCTTGGTTATCGGTGGCGACCATTCTGCGATCCCCAAGCCGCCTGCTAAGCGTGGGGATTATGGGGGGAGGCCTTCGTCCGGCAGTGGACGTTTTATGGCTGACGACGAACTGTGATTTCATGACATATTTGACTTGATTTTAATAAAATTGCAAATCCTTATTATCCTTCCTCCGTCCTTAGGTTTGACAACCACAGTGGTGATATTGTTTAGAGAGGCTATTAGACTCAACGCGTAGCTGTATGTAAAACCCTGTACAAAACTGCAAAAAAAACAGACATTAAATCACCAGTCGCAACTTGTCTCCAATAAGATTGTAAATGGTATTTTTTTATTAAAATTTCACCATCCTTTGGTAGTAGGTAATGTTTAAAATTAAATGCCTCAAATAAATTATGATGCAGACATACATTATTGTTTGGTTACATACATGTAAAGCTATAAGTAGTGGATCCACTAGGATTGCATAAGTTCCAAGTTTTAAGGCCTCTCTTTAAAACAGCATTACTGTGTCAAGAATAAAACGTCTTTGTGAATAAAAAGCCTGCTTTCAAGGTATCTATATATACAGTATTAATTAGGTATGTAGGTATAGTTCACATTATAAATAGTCACTGATCTCTATTGAGTTACAAATGGCTGTACGTACGTTGAACAGTGTTGTTAAGTTGTGGAAAAATAAATCACTTCGCAATTATCTAAAAGGCTTTGATTTATCAAATTCGTACCTAATCCTGCACGAAAGCAAAGGGACCATCCAAACTTCAATATGAGAAAAAGTATTATAATCTTTTGTTCCAAGTTTTACAAGTCTTCAATTTAATTTTTTTTGAAACATTTACTCCACGTAGGCCTCCCACTTAAAAGAGGGGTGTTGCCATAATCCTCACGCTTGGCAAGCGGCTTGGGGATCGACGAAGAAGGTCTTCACTTTATACTTATTATTTAATTGACAGCCTGATAGCTCAGTTAGTAGCATGTCTGCCTTCAGAGCTATAGGGCGTGGGTTCGATCCCCACCCAGGACAAAAATGTTTGTGACGTACATCGATGTTTGTTCTTTGTCTGAGTGTAGTATGTATTATAAGTATGTATTTACGAAAAAAATATGTATATTAGTATTCTATCAGCTATCTGGTTTCCATAATACAAGCTTTGCTTAGTATGGGGCTAAATGGCGCTGTGTGTAAGAAATGTCCCCCAATATTTATTTATTTATTTATAATTAAAATCAATTAAAAAACGTCTTAAAGGAATGTGACATTTTGGCCTAGTCCATACAAGTAGGTATGGGAAATTTGTACCACTAGGCCACCTGCGTATGGGAAATGTCCTAAGCCTTTACTGCATCTAGTACCATCATGCATCAGTAAGACATGGGAGTTACGACTTCAATTATTTTTCTCGTTCTGAACTTGGCCTCTTTGCTTAAATATATATGTTTGCCATTTGACTTTTATCATACAAACTCCATAGAGAAATGATTGCTAGTCTGCAGAGTTTTTGTAGTCATCGCTATACAACTTCCTTGCGAGAGAGCTAAGCTTGGAGGAAGGATTTACCTCTTTCGAGCTAAGCATAAGGGTATCTTCAAACCTCCTTGGCTAAACCGTCCAAGCCTGTATTACGTAGTATTTACTTACTCTATGCAAGCCTGCTCCAAGCATTTACGTGACGTGGGATGTCAAAATCTCCCTCATTATTATTGTTGCCTTAGATTTTCTGGATTTTTGCATATTTTGCCAGTATTTTACTCTCCTCTGTGATATTTATCTTGATTTACCTCAGGAGAAAAAATAATACTAAGAAAATTAAACAAAATATTTGCCTCAATACTATAAAATATTTATTAAGTTTTCATAGTAATTACTTAACTACGCTATACTTATTTTTTTATACGTAAGCTATTACTACAAAGCTTCTCCTATGAGTGCAAAAATGAAGAAAGGAAAGGTAAACCCGACAATATTCAAAATATACTTTTTTTTTTAATTCAAGACATTTCTATTTTTCTAACATAAACTTAGTTCCTTCTGTCGCCCGATATTAGGAAAATATGCAGGCCGCGACCACGTTAATCTAGAAGAATTCTACATTGAACTTGGTCTCACTATTTCTACCATCGTATAAATTAAAATTAAATTAAATAATCATTTATTTCAAGTATCACAGACTCATATTATAAATCATCAATTTAGCAGTCACATTAATAAGTACCATACACACAATTGAAATTGAAATTAAATTTGCAATTAATTTTGAAATTGAAATTAAATTTGAAATAGTACGTAGTACATATATACCGATGATTTCTACTGATTAGCGAGAACTTTTTAATATTAAAATGTCAGAGTTGAGTTAGTTTATGCATTGTCCACTGCCTGATATTGTGAGAAAGTAATGAACGCATAATCGGCCTTGTTAATAGTTTATTACTGGACATAGGTTAGGCCTAGCCGTTAAAGGGTGGTTGGGCCATATCCATCAGTTAAATTGGTTGGGCCATATCCACCGGTCCAATTCAGGGTTTGTGAATTGACAATAGACGCTATGGAATTTGTTCTCCGGGCGTGTATAGATTCCTCAAGATGTTTTCCTTCGCCGAAATGCCAGTGATATGAAAATCAGTACATAGACTTCAAAGAGCTCATTGGTACGGGCTCGGGATTTAAGCCCACGACCTCACTATTCCAAATCTGGCGGTCTCTCATTAGGCTCCCACGTTGTCAACGGATGACCTGAATTTCATGAAAATAAAAGAAAGGAACTAAACGCTTATAACACTATTATAAAATATTAACATTAAGTCAAGAGGTTTTAATTCATCAAATATTTTTTAGAACAAATCACAGTCTTCAATGTTTCAAGAACCAATGCCTGAGCCAGAACCACCCCCACTGGACGTGCTAACAGTAAAGATCAAAAGTGTTCGCTTGACAGAGGATACCGCAATGCGGTTTACAATTAACGTCACTTTCTACGATCAGCTGATTCTGACTGGAGTCATACAGTCTACCCCAGCGAGAGCTACGGTCAAGGATAAGACTGTTCTCAGGGGGAGTATGCATTACGATCCCTCGGATTATGAGAGGATGAGCATAATTCCTGGCAATCCGCTCTGTGGTAAGCTATAGGATAATGCATTTTTATGGTCTGCTTAGGCTAAACTACTTCGTCTTTGGAAAAATAGCTAAAATAGGCTCTTCTGTAAAAAAAACCTGTGATGTAGAAAAAACAGTTTACGGGGACAAAACCATTAATCCTAGAACAGCCGCGACTCTTTTATAAAAAAAAACTGTGATTTATAAATAGCAGTGTATCACATTTACAGTACAAATCCAACCTCTGAGAAGTACGTCTCAGATTTATACATCTCCGGTACCATCTCAAGGCAAAGGAGGCAACGTAAACCCTGTCAAACCAGCTTATTTATTTGAGAAAAACCTTCAGGACATAAGTTGTTGCAACATCGATATACTACCTTTACTTGTTGGTAAGTGTGTACTACTGGAGGGGCGTGTAAAAAGTCCCTCCGTTGGTATGATTGCTCATGATCATTTAAAATAAAAACAGCCTACAATAGGTTTATGATTCAGCGATAGATGTCTTGGCAATAAAGTACTAAACCAGACAGACTTGCGAATACTCGCTTCCACCTTCTCGTCTTCCTGAAACCAGTAGCTTAGGGATACTCTCACGACGAAAGCCCTTCTTCTAGCTGTTGATGGGGCCTGTAAATAGTTCAAACCTAGCAAAGCATAGCAATGCGTAGCACTGCCCTTTAACCTGAAATCTATCTAAGTTTCTACATTATACTCAAATCTGGAACACAAAGTAATGTACGCAAAGTAAAGTTTACCTACTGGCTCTTGAATAACTGGCAAAAGTGTATCTTCACTGGGCAGACTTTGCAAAATAGAGACTAAAGACACAAATAATCTATAAAGACATCATATTCTTCAACGAGTAAAACATTAACTTCTACTATTCTAAAAATCAGAAAAAAATAAAAAACACTTAAAGAAGCGGATGCAGCCTCTGATAAAGCCCTCAATACTATTATGCAAGAGCTGGGACAACCTGCCACTCCTCAACTTGAAATTAGAAGTGACCAGGAACCCACTGAACGAGCGACACCACAATGTTCTGAAAAATGCAAATTTGATGCAGCTAACGCTAATTGGGGCATACAATATGTTGGTCCCATATGGTGATGAATATGTGTACACGGCTGCATCAAGAATGCCGCTGCAGAATGGTACTGTAAGTAATGATCACTATCTCATCCAGATCAGTAGGTATGTATCAGTCAATCACTTAGCTATAATTTCTTTCCTTTACATATTGTAGGAGTTTGGTCTAGTAATGTTCGGTCAAGGATACAGGATGCCAAGAAGATTTTCCAGTTTGAGCTTTAACCCCCAGTGGGAGACTCTAAGAGTCGGAGACAGAAATTTCACTTATAGAGAGGCCAAGTTTGAAAGCACTTTGGCAGAAATACAAAATGACGAAGACATTCCTCTTAAACAATATCTGGATAGACCTACTAGTTAGTATAGTTTTAGTTAACTAATTACTAAAACCCACACTGTCGCATAACCACCAGACGAGTTTGTGGCCAGACATAGATCTATATCCAATTATAAAAGTCTCCTCTCGCAGGGTGCTTAGGCGATACGAAGAAGAGGAGCCAAACATGACGAAAATATTGAATAAATAAAAAGGCCTCAATTGAATACGAAACGCGGCATGTCCGAATATTTTCGTTCGATAGTCAATCTAATTTGAATCATTTGAATGATTTTAAAATTGATCCCTTAGTCTGTTAGCTCTTAGCCGCTAGTCGCTCGCTTCTCAAATTACACGATATTTATTTGATTTTCTACCCCCAAGATGCAAGTATATGGGGCTCTTTCCATCGCACTTTGATCCTGGAGAACGCCGACACGCAGTTGTGGAAGCACATTCGCCGGTTCCATTGGCCTCTCGAAGTTCACATTTACGGTGAAACTCGGGGTTACAGCTTCATGGCGTTTTTAAACTTGTTTAAGTTACTTTACCCTGGAGGTAAGCTTCAATCCAACAATTATGACATTAGGACATTAAGCCTGACAAAAAGCGAAGATAGCCTGCTCTGCTCATAAGGTAAGGGTTTACCCATCCATAACATTTGAATTAAAAGAATGTTTCGTAGTGGTAGGACTCCACTGCAGAGTCCGACTGGGGAAGTACCACACCTTTGTCAGTTAATCAACCGCCAAGCAGTAGTGTGCAAGCATTACTGTGTTCCGGTTTGAAGGGTAATGTTACCAGAGAAATTACTGGGTATGATGAGATTTAACATCTAATATCTCAGGGTGACGAGCGCAGTGTTAGTCTCGTCACTTAAATGTATTTAAAAAAACTAATTGATGCTAATAGCAGACAGAAGATCACCAAAGATTTACCAATTACCTATGTTACTCACAAGGCTTTAAAAATTGGATTCTCTCTTCTTATTCTCTTATATTGAATTTCAAATTTCAAAATTAGAGAAGTAGGATACTGTATAAATAAAAGCTCCATGATCTTGGAGAATTTATAGCTTTATCTACTACCGTAGATAAAGCTTAAGATCGGCGGGGTTCTGATCTTTTAACCCCCGACGCAAATATAAGGTTGTTATAAGTTTAACATACAGGGTTACTTATAACTCGACGTATTCCGGCCGGGATCAGATAGGGATCTAGCAAAACATAAAAAAAAATAATGGGGAAATGATTTAAAAAGCAATAAAATATTCAAAAATACTTAGAAAGTGATAAGTGTGTAGTATACTACTCACGGAGTTAGAAGCATTGTGAAATCGTGTGTACATTAACTACGGACGGAAATTCAAGCGGCTAAGTTCACGCATTTTCTGTATTTAATTTCCCAGAGGACACAGTGCGCATTGCGGTGCCACTTCAGTGGGTAAATGCAGAAGCAATGCAACGGATGTGCGGCTGTGATTTACTGCTTACACCAAACGACAAGACATCGTCAACACACACAACAAAGACAACAAGGCAAGGAATTACCCTTTTTAATATTATAAATGAGAAAGTGTTTCATAATTTATGTTTGTGTGTGTATATACCTATACCTATTAAATAAAATACGCTTATAAAAAAAACAACGGACTTCAAATTCGACTACCTGAATAACATCTTCATATTTTCCAGTTAAAATTATTTGATTTAAAAACCAATCTACTGATCCGATCTCGATAAAATGTATATCGGACCACATCTGGCATAACACCTACCAATAAAATTAAAATCGGTCCACAATTGGCGGAGAAATCGGTGAACATACAAAAAAAACATACATACAGTCGAACATCGAACCTCCTTCTTTTTTGAAGTCGGTTAAAGAGTAGCGTGCGGAGAGGTTAACTGTAGTTAAGGTAGACCCACTCCGAATAATACTCTGTACCTACTACTGAATAGTATAACAGGTAGTACAAATATTGCAACTTTGTATCTTTGGACCTGGGTATGTCCTTAAACTGCATCCCGAACCGCCGGAGGACGGGCAGCAGCGTCCTCTTAGTTAACGGTGGTAACACACTGCGATCCCCAAGCCGCCTGCCAAGCCTGGGGATTATGGCAACCCCTCCCTATTAAGGGGGAGGCCTTCGTCCAGCAGTGGACGTCTTCCGGCTGTTGATGTGTTTCTCTGGTACTATCAGTAGTACTATAGTAACTACAAGGTGATGGTGTTGTACACCGTATCCTTTCAAGGCATGCTGAAGATGGTCTGGAACTAACTTGCGATAAATCATTAGTCCAGCGAAATTTTAGTTTAGTTTTAGTTAACGGTGGTAACACACTGCGATCCCCAAGCCGCCTGCCAAGCCTGGGGATTATGGCAACCCCTCCCTATTAAGGGGGAGGCCTTCGTCCAGCAGTGGACGTCTTCCGGCTGTTGATGTGTTTCTCTGGTACTATCAGTAGTACTATAGTAACTACAAGGTGATGGTGTTGTACACCGTATCCTTTCAAGGCATGCTGAAGATGGTCTGGAACTAACTTGCGATAAATCATTAGTCCAGCGAAATTTTATGGTTTTCACGCTATTAAAAATTTTATGAATATTTTTTAATTTCCCTGTTTTGAATCAAAAACACCTGCGAAAATAAAATCAGTTTTTTTTGTTCGCGAATTTATTGTTGGCCTCACAGAAAAAGCTTCTCACAATGATAAATACTTACTATAGGCTAGGTGACTGGTTTTTTTATTGTCCTATTAAAATGTGGCCCATAAATATAGCTGATTAATGAAAACAAAATGAAAATCTGATCAAAAATAAGCAACTTATAAGCATTTTAATATCATGCTAGACAGAGAGGCGAAACAGCAAATCGTGACGTCTCTTCTCTGTACGCCATATAAATTCTATTCTGACAAGTAAGGCGTGACGTCATTTTTTGTTTTGTGGGAAAGGGACAGAGTTGGCTCTACCAAAAACTTTAAACGCTCATATATCAGAACATTATTAACCGATTTAAATTATTTTTTCAATAAACATACTATATTTACATAAATTCTTCATCAAAGCTATAGGTTTCAACGATTTCAATGTTAGTCATCTACCCTATTTACATTAGCCCTTAAAATGCCACTATTTACTCAATAGATACCTTGCAGGGCAGAATCCCCGGGGACCAACCTCGGCCCCAACACTCTGAACGCCGCGGGCTCGTTTATACGAACTACGGGCTCCGATGATAACAACGCGTTTGTCATAGTAGAAGTCAAAATGGCACGCTCTTTCAGGAAGGTGGTCATTCCCCCCTATATTTCGCCGTAAGTCTATTCATTTGGTTTTGATAAGTCTATCTATATGGAGTTTTGGCGGGAACACGGGAAAAATCATGTCGTTGCATTCTACTATTTTCCAAAACTTGTGTTTTTTCGCGAATTAGTGATTTAAAATGGTGGTGTTTTATTCATTGAGTGTTGGAATCACATGCACGACTGTGGGCAAGTGATATAATGTGGTGATACATGTATTTTCGTGTTGTTTTCAAAACTCCGTAGAAGCTTATAATAAAGTCGCCACTTTACTAGGGCATTACTTGTACTCGACTATGACTAACTGTGATTTCATGACATATTTGACTTGATTTTAATAAAAACTTGAACATTCATAAACTTGACACTGGCAGAATGAACAACGTGCGATGCCAATACCTAAGGGAAAAAAAATCTATAGCAGTTTAATCTTGGGCTTAGTCTTCCAGAAGTATCAGCATCAACCTACAATATGTTATTTTTGATCATAGCCTACCTGGTGGTGATTACCCAGAAAGAAATTGTATTTTTTTTTATCTGAATTTGAAAAGACTCATGTTATACATTTCGGGACACAGACTGCGGATGACTACACAATTTAGTACCTACATGTTTTCTGCCCATATTATCATTTACAGGTAGACTAGCTAGCGACTTCATGACATATTTGACTTGATTTTAATATAAAAACTTGAATATTCATAAACTTGACACTGGCAGAATGAACAACGTCCGATTCCCCCGCGACTTCGTCCGCGTACGGAAAAAATCGCCCCGCTCCCACATACTCGTATATTCCATACCGCTGGGTTAATTACTAATTATTTTAATTATTTTCCGCCCCATATTCACCCCCTTAAATCATCCCTGTGGAAAAAAAAATAAAAAGCATTTTTAATTTCAAACACAGATACCCAAATACAAATTTTCAAGACTAAAAGTTCAAAAACAAAGGAGTGTCATACAAAAGTTATTACCTATTTTTACCCCATTAGGGGATGAATTTTGAAAAATCCTTTCTTATTGATACTTAGATATACAAATATACCCTCCAAATTTCAAGTCTGTACGACTAGCGGTTTAGGCAAATCAGTCAGTCAGGACAGTGATTCTTACAGTAGGTATTCGGATTTCGAGCTTAAGTATACGATTGTAGGACAAATCTGAACATTGGACATCATTCTAAATTTTATTACACTACTGATATTATGAAAGCAGTTCAAGAACTGCTCTAACTTCCTTCCCTGCTGCCTCTAAGTACTCACCTTATGATAATATCATGATGCTTTCAGTCCTGACTTGAATGGCATGTTGAATCAAATAGAACACGCTGGACCCCACAAACGTGAATGTACCGGCCGTGGCCAGCAAGACAGAGATTGGGAAACTACTGTGAGGAACGCTGCCAGTGCCTTACGTAAAGTACCCTACTATGGTTAGTACTATTAAATGTATTACC
Source organism: Erannis defoliaria (assembly GCA_905404285.2). Lineage (NCBI taxonomy): Eukaryota > Metazoa > Arthropoda > Insecta > Lepidoptera > Geometridae > Erannis > Erannis defoliaria. Next base: position 8,181,793 of record FR990073.1, on the reverse strand, counting down.
TACTAGCACAGAATAAATAATAGTACTGCGTACAGAAAGTTCACTCCGCAAAGGAGTTGAAATAAATAAGGAGTCTATATCTACTAGGCAATAAAGTAGCAATTCAACTCGCACAGCGCTGGATACCGCTCGCTATATTCATCTAGATATACCGCTCTCTTTCTATCACGTATGCTTAGTTACATGCGACGAGGCTTGCGTGCGGGCGGCCACTGACTGACTTGACAGCCTTGCAATGTCCTCCCGGACGGAGCGCTGGCCGAACATACCTAAACTGCGGAGTGACACCTACTACTACCACCTGCTACTAGATACACTCTACAGTGTTTCACACGCGGCAACGATATAACAAAAACTGTCAGTCTCACTATATTTATGTAAATAACCGCGGAGATTCTTTACTCAAGCAAATAACTTTAAACTTTAAACTTATAACTTTAAACAAGCAAATAACTTTAGCATTCTAGTAATACTAGTAGATAAGTAATAGTAGCTAGATCAAATCTGGTCACTGACTCGCCTGATAGTATGGGTGGCCCAGGATAGAGCACGTCGTTATACCTAGACGAAATCTGTTTCACTTTTAGTAATGAATAGGCTCATTTTGTAGGTCTCAGGATAAAGAGAAGACGGCAGTGAATTCCATTCTTGGGAAGCACGAATCGAGAAGTAGAGTCGAGTAGAGTGGTATGAATAAAATTCTCAGTATGCCCATGTGGAACGGATAATAATGTGTTGTTCTTCTACTTGTACCTGTAGTGTGGAGGGCAAGTGTGTGTAAGGCACTGAAGAGAGAAGTGAATAGAACGGAAATATGACGGGCCGCGTTAGCCGGTATTAACTGCAAATGACAATTTACCAATATACATGTTTTTCTACTGAGAATCGTCAAAAAGATAATTTAAATAGACGCGTAGGAAACTAAACCACATTGGATCGTAACTAGATCAATTTAATCTATTGCAAAATGGCATTTCGAGCGTTTTACTTCAAACGCGCGGCCAATGATTGGCATTTTTTCGTCGTAGTTTCTATACAATTTTGTGTGAAACTGGCGACAGCGGTTTTCCATACAATTGCTTTACAACATTGTTTTGACAGCCGTTCTACCTAAGAAGTAGGACTTTCGCTTTTCTATGGTGTAAGGTGTAATTAAGTTCATGAAGATTCGTGAATTTTCTAATTTTTTCTTTCCATTCTAGGAACAACGGAATTTTGCCAATTCAATCGTCAGCTAAGTGAAACGAGAACGCGTGTCGAGTTGACTACCTCCTGCTGGCAAGACGCTGCAGTTTACATCAACAACAACTTTGTTATTCAAAACTTTTTGCATTCTGATGAAACTTTAGATGTAAGAACTTCTAGACTGCCTTATAGCTCAGTTGGTAGCCTGTCTGCCTTCAGAGCTGTAGGGCATGGGTTCGATCAGGGCAATTATTTATTCGCCACGAACATAGATGTTTGTTCTGTGTCTGGGTATATACTATAGTATGTATTATAGGTATTTATTTACAATTTATATATCGATATATATGACGGACGACCAGAAGACAGACTTTGCCAGATGTCCGTCTTCTGGGTTCTTATCCAACACTGATCCCACTTCTGATGACGGACGGAGGAGGAGGATCCTTTCGCCATCATCATCATCAGCACTCATCGTTGATCCTCTTCGCAGTGGGCGTCGTCGGTGGGTAGTGTCGGATGAAGAAAACAAGCTCGTACAATCAATCAAATTATAATCTTCACAGGCACAGTACAGTAATCAGGTAGGCACACAAGTTGTAGGTAGGTACGTATCACAGAACGCGCGATGGTTCAGTGTCCACCGCACGCGCCGCTCGCCAATGGGAAAGTGAAGTCACCGATTGACGGCGCGCACGTCACCGACTCCATCGAGTGCCACCAGGTGGCGCTGGCGTCCCGGATACGACTCGATTGCGACACGGTCATCCTGCTTGCACACGTCCTCGTGTGATGGTTACCCTGCGAACAAATAGTCTACGACAGAAATTTGTTCCACTCGGTCACTCCTGACCAAACTCTAGATTCATTTACCCGTTGAATAACGAACGAACTCTACGAACGAAAACGAACTCTACGTTTTAATTTCTTAATCAATGTGACATTAGAATAACCGAAAATACAAACATCAGTAGCCTGGGCCATGTACCACAGTCGTTCGAATCAACTTTTCAGACTCTACAAACTCTCTAAACTCTCTAGTAAGACATCTAGAGCCCCGGCTATCCAGCCGACTAGCAATCGCATTGCTCTCACACATCCAGCGAATGGATCAGATCCCTCAAAGATCTCCCGTGTGTCACCCCCTCGTGACCACACGTAATGGTCTTTACAGACCCCGACCTCGACCAGAGCCAAACGCACACCGCGCTCCCACGGACTACTTGAGTTGCCTCAAGAGATACCGATTTCTACCGGGTTACGACTACGAAATAGCTACTGGCACGGTCAAACACAACTCACTATAGCACCTAGAGTCCCCTTACTCAAGTTTCAATCAGAATACAAATTTGAACTTCATCGTTAACATCATCTACATCGATTTCGACTGATACGTGACCTGCTGGCATTTTCTGAAGTCAAGACTCGAACCCAAAAATCTCTCATGGCAGTCTACCTTCACTACCGTTCGTCGATCTACGCTACGTTCATCCGCCTCATCTTTAGCTCGTCGTAGGTAAACCGTTACTAAAAAAATCAAAGCCTAGACTTATCATTGCCTGTTACCTACTGCAGTCACGATACGAGTAGCAGTTAAATCCGATTGAAGCGTGGTATCATTATTATGACTCATCGAATTTACACAAAGAACTTTAGTTATCGAAAACTCCGTTGCCTTTATGTTTACAGAAAAACCCCGGTTTAAAATCTCGCGACCTCGTCACTTTGCAAATAGTTGTCCAACAAAACATTCAACAAAATTTTGAGAGAGAGTGATCGTTAATCACTACACAATAAAATCTGCTCTACTGAACACGAGTTTGACCAATACCAGTCTTAGCAACAACATTACTAGCACGTTTACCACTAAATTTCGAAGCGAAACTAACTTTTACCAACGAGCATTCAGCACCAGAATCATAAGCAAAGCACATCAGTTCACCTTTGTGCTGAAACACGCCCGATGGTGGTTGTACGACGCAGACATCAACGCGCCACTCGCTGCGCGTGCCGCCGACATCAGCCGCCCGCTGCTGCCGCCACCACCGCCGCCGCTTCCGCCGCTGCCGCCTCTGCCGCCGCCACTGCTGCCTCTGCCGCCGCCGCTTCTGCCACCGCCGCCGCCGCCGCCGTCGCTCGTGCACCGGATGGCTATGTGACCCGGCCACATACCACATTGCATTGTGTGCCACATTTAAAGCACGCCAAAGGCTTCGTTGTCGGCTGCTGCGCTGCTTGACTCAGGCGCGGATACAGGTGGGGGCAATGGGTGCAATTGCCCCCCCCTGACGCCATCATCAAAATTCCTCATAGAGACTTGTTTACAAAAATCGTTACAACTTATATTATGTAGATTAAATACATCGATCGATCAATGTTTTTCACTTGGAATTGCTGTTAAAAAACATCAATGTGTATTATTTTCACATTTTGAAAGACCACTTCGGCATTGCGTTCGATTGTCAATCCGTGCGCGATTGAAATTCACCGAGTACTTGGAATTTATATATGCACTGGTTATCTTTGCCATTTTTGGCAAGGCAATGCAATATATCTATAGTTTTCTGATAGTTTATTTTGCATTCATCATCATCATCAGCCCGGAGACGTCCACTGCTGAACGAAGGCCTCCCTCTTAGACCGCCACACTGTACGACAACCTGCCATTTGCATCCACCGGTTGCCCGCGACTTTTACAATGTCGTCGGTCCACCTAGTGGGAGGCCTTCCTACGCTGCGTCTTCCGGTTAGTTGTAGTCCAAGGTAGTTGTACTGGTCAACAACTTCGAGAGTATCGTTCCTAACGACAACCGGTACGGGCACAACATGGACATTGGACATGATCTTTGTCTTGTCCATGTTCATTTTAAGACCCACCTGTTGGGAAATATTACTGAGGTCGCTGAGCATAGTATTGAGGTCCTTCAGCGACTCTGCCATGATGACTATATCATCGGCAAAGCGAAGGTGAGTGATGTATTCGCCATTAATGTTGATGCCGAATCCGTTCCAGTCCAAGAGCTTGAAAACGTCCTCCAATGCATTCGTGAACAGTTTCGGAGAAATAACGTCTCCCTGTCTCACGCCTTTCTGCAATTGGATTGGTTTCGTGCTCTCGTCCTGCAACCGGATTGACATTGTGGAGTTTCTATACAAACACTTCAGCGCTTCGATATACCTATAGTCGATATGACATCGCTGGAGGGACTGCAATACCGCCCAGGTCTCGATTGAATCGAAGGCTTTTTCATAGTCCACAAACGCTAGACATAACGGCCGATTATACTCCTCAGTCTTCTGTATAATCTGGCGGAGCGTGTGGATGTGGTCTATGGTGCCAAAGCCTTTACGGAAACCGGCTTGTTCGGGAGGCTGGAAGTCATCAAACCTGCGTTCGAGACGGTTCGTAATGACTCTCGAGAACAGCTTGTACACATGGCTCAGGAGTGAGATGGGCCTATAGTTCTTCAATAAGGTGTTATCTCCTTTCTTGAAGCAGCACCACCACACTCCTGTGCCATGCTTCAGGCGTAGTACCTTCGTGAATGACGGAATCGAATAACTTCTGGAGGACTAAAAGTACCGGTTTACCGCCCGCTCTCAGTAGTTCTGTCGTTATTCCGTCCTCACCTGGCGCCTTGTTATTCTTAAGCTGTCTGAGAGCCATTCTAGTCTCGTACAGGCTGACGTCTGGGATGTCCTCAGTGTAGTGTCGGGTCAGTTTAGCTGTTATGTCCCGAGCATTACTCGGCATTATTTTCCCGAGCATTATTTTGCAATGTGTGTTTTTATATATATATATTTTAAAACAGACATGCTGAATAGTTTTTTTTGTTTGAAAACTTACGGAAACCGGAACAAAAACAAAACAAGTGTTGGAACGTTATGCCCAAAAAAGGTAGTTATGCCGACCATGCCAACTACAGGCCTATCCCGGTTACGTCCACACTCTGCAAGATAATAGAACGTGTCCTCAACAATGGGCTCCTGGCATACCAAGAAGCTATTAACCTCCTCAGAGATTGGCAGTATGGGTTTCGCCAAAACCAGTCTACTGGAGATCTTCTAGGCGTATGCTATTCGCATCTGAAGTGAGGCCATCGAGAAACACGAGGAAGCGGTTGCCGTTTCCCTCGACGTCTCGGAGGCCTTCGAGAGGGTACGGCATGGCAGCCTAATTAGCAAGCTCTCTTCATATGGCTTGTCCACTAGTTTCATTACTTGGATTCCGTATTTCCTGATGGACCGAGATGGATCTGAGTGGTCGTTTATGGCCGCTCGACCGAACCGTCCGACCGGCCGGCTTTCAATGCCAATTCAAATTATTATTATTATTATAATGCCGGTGATCCTCAGGGGTCGTTGCTCTCTACGACTCTTTTCCTGCTGCACATTAACAATCTGCTAAAGCACGGTAAGTACTTTTGGGTACGCACACGACAGCACTGTTGTAGAGCTCTCTACAACAGTGCTGTCGTGTGCGTAACCATACGTATGCGATGCGCGAAAAAGTGGGCTAGAAACCCAGTGCGCTTGAATTTATCCCTTAAGGCAGTCTCAGATTGGGGCGATGCCAACCTCAAGTTCAATGCAGCTAAGACTCAGGCGTGTCTGTTATCTGCCAAAAAGAGGCCATCCGATCTGGCTCCTACTTTCTGAAATGAGTATCCGTGCTGATATCAGAGGGCTTTAACCACTGGACATTAATTGACTCCAACCCTCAACTTTGGATCCAATATTGAGTCAGGCTCAATTGGCTGCTAAAACACAAAAGGTACAAAAAAAGGTTATCTTTAAGGTGCAACAGCACTTCACGCCAGAACAGTTGCTCAAGTTATACTCGTATCAAGCACAAGTTCGGTCGTACAAGGATTACTGCACGCACCTCTGGGATGGATCGGTCAAGGCGACCAGCTCGAGGCGTAAGTCTATTGAAAAACGCGTCAAGAAAGTCATAGGCTAAAGAGTCAGTTAAAACAAAGGAGTCCATTAAACACAAAGGAGCCATTTGTTCAGGCTAAGCTCCAAAGCCTTGAACATCGACGCAAAGTTGCTGTCTATCGGTTTATTATCGGTTACATTTCAGAGAATATGTTTTGGTGCTGCATGATCTGATCCCACCCTGTCCGTTCTACTATCAGACGGCCAGGAGCTCTAAAAAGCGGCCTGTTTCATGGTTTATATTTCAAATATACGCACAAAACGGTTCGATTCTACCCTTATTTTGCGAATTGCTAAACAGTAGACTGCGATTCATTCTTAAAGTCGCGAATGAATCAGTTTCTTCTAGGCAAGCTTGCAAAACCTTAGACTGCATCTTTGCTTAACACCAGACGAGATAGCGGTCATTGCCATTGCAAGCCAATATTGAAATAAAATAGTATATGACTCACCTAGGGAGCAAAAGTAAAGGATGCCTCAGGCCATATGTATATATCTCCCGTGGCGAAGCCGAGGGTGACAAACATGAGATCTGAGGCCTCTTTACTTGCTCTCGTGGCCTGTATACTATTTTACGTGCTGCTGCGGGGAGGAAGTGGTTCCTTTCGCTCCGCGTAGCGGGGCTTAAGTAGCCACTTTAGCCCTGCAGGCACGTAAAAATACTAGTACTATAATAAAAGTTTTTTTTTTAATTTTGAACGAATTTTATGGGAGATAGGGGGGGGGGGGATTTTTTGTGTGGTTTCACCACACAAAAATTGCCCCCCCCTCAACGAAAACCTGGATCCGCGCCTGGCTTGACTTGATGATGTAGGTGGTGCAGGTCTGCCACTCGAGTCTATGGGATTGCTTCTGCCCTGAATTCGCTTTGTCCGATGGTGATCAAGCGCTTCAAGTGTGAAAATGCGTTCAGTTTGTCCCTCGATATAACGTTTGTAGTGAACGCCATTCTTTGAAGTCACGGGTCAAACTGTGAATTGTGTGCGAGTACTGTTGCTACGGCAATTTCCTCCTTGTTCACATCTTTCCAATGATTAGTCAGTGAACTAATCAAACGACTCACGCACGCGGGTAGTGTTTCGTTTTCAATCGGGTTTTTCGTCGTTCATTTTAAGAGGGTACCCGCCAATGTATCGTCGAAATAAACCTTGGCATGAAAATTATCATAGACTCGTGCCATGTCATTCCTTTGTAGGCGATTTGTGATAGCCACGTCGATGCTTTACCTTTTAGCGCCTTGCTGACCGCCAGAACAAGACGACTGCCGCTTGGTGGATTTTTGGCGAAACACAAATCTGCCGTCACGTACAATGATCTTGCGTCGGTATCTTTTTTTCAGGATCGAATGCAGGTAGTTCTTCACGGTAGGCTGGTTTTGGTAATTGCAGCGCCTCAATCAATGCTCGCGTGTTCTTATCTTGTTTGTTCAAACATGGCTCGCCAGATGTCTGTCTTCTGGGTTCTTATCCAACACTGATCCCACTTCTGATGACGGACGGAGGAGGAGGATCCTTTCGCCATCATCATCATCAGCACTCATCGTTGATCCTCTTCGCAGTGGGCGTCGTCGGTGGGTAGTGTCGGATGAAGAAAACAAGCTCGTACAATCAATCAAATTATAATCTTCACAGGCACAGTACAGTAATCAGGTAGGCACACAAGTTGTAGGTAGGTACGTATCACAGAACGCGCGATGGTTCAGTGTCCACCGCACGCGCCGCTCGCCAATGGGAAAGTGAAGTCACCGATCGACGGCGCGCACGTCACCGACTCCATCGAGTGCCACCAGGTGGCGCTGACGTCCCGGATACGACTCGATTGCGACATATATAAGTAAATGCGGGCAATGGAGAGAGCTATGCTCGGAGTTGCTTTGCGCAATAGAATCCGGAACGAGGATATTCGCCAAAGAGCCAAAGTTACCAACATAGCTCGCAAGGTTTGCAAGTTGAAGTGGCAATGGGCAGGCCACATCGCTCGAAGAACTGACAACCAATGGGGAAGAAAGGTTTTTGAGGGGCAACCGCGAACCGGAAGACGCAGCGTTGGAAGGCCTTCCACTAGGTGGACCGACGACATTGTAAAAGTCGCGGGCAACCGGTGGATGCAAATGGCAGGTTGTCGTACAGTGTGGAGGTCTAAGGGGGAGGCCTTCGTTCAGCAGTGGAAGTCTCCGGGCTGATGATGATGATGATATAAGTATTCTATCAGCTATCTGGTTTCCATATTACAAGCTTTGCTTAGTTTGGAACTAGATAGCACTGTGTGAAAACTGTCCACCGATATTTGTTATTTATTATTATAATTCAAAGATACACTTAGGAAAAAAAAGGAATTAATTCTACCTCTCAGTGAAAATGTAAAGGCTTCACAAAAAAAATATAGTTTTCATTAATGTCTGCACAAAACCATTCCATCAGTAGCACTACCCAGAACATGAGTAACAAAAGAAAGTACAGGACATCACTGCATGGGGACTTAAGAGGTAGATACTTCAAAAGATTCGATGGTCAGTCGCAGATGTTGATTTCAGGAAATGCTTATGATGGCTCACGCTTGTTTGATGAAGGCTGCTTGCGTGACATTAGTCGGCGTAGATGACAGGCGAGATGTAGATCCCACTCTCAGAGCTGCCCGGCATGCTCGCCAAATGCAGGACACTTCACATGCTATAGAACTATACCTACAGGTAAGCAAAAAGTAAGCCCAAAGAGATCTCATAGTCTTATTGTTATTATTTTTCAATGTGGGGGCGATAAGTCCTACCGCGAATGTCCCGCTTGGCGTTTATTTTGCATTCCCTCCCTCTAGCCTATAGCTGAGCCAACCCAACTCCTTAGAAGTACCATAGAATAAAGTATACAAGCATACTTTAATCTACGGAAGTACGGAGCGAGGCTTTAAGCCACTGGCACAGACATTTCCCACAGGCTCTAAATGTTTTATTACTACAAATATTTCAAACAGGTTGTAGTACAGAAACCTCATGATGCTAACTGCTGGCGTGAGCTATCCACCTGTTATAAGGACGTCAATAGAGATTGGGCCAACGTCTGCATTAACAAGTCGATAGTACTGGATCCCCGACATCCTTTATCGTGAGTACAGAACAAAAAACATTAAAAATTGAGCCAGCTTTAGATATTAAGACAATTTTTGCAGACTATATTAATTACTTAATTAACTCAATGTCTGTTTGAGCCAATGTAATATTTTAATTAGGTACTGATGTGACCAATCAAGAGCTTGGTATCATCTATTCATCAACATCCATCTGCCTGTTTCCTCTTCAATTTACTTGATTTACTCAATTTCTACGGATACGTTGCCAGGCGAAGCAACCACTTCATAGATCATCTTATCCTCCAGGGGTAAATGGAAGGGTAGAAAGCACTAGACCGCGTCGAAGACCACCCAAACAACGTATCGATCAGATAATGAAATCTGTTATGGGCTGCCTGAGTGAACCCGAATGACTCTCCAACAAATAGAAAGAGATGGCTCTATTTTGACTCGTTTTACATCAGCCCCTGCGTTCCCCTTTTTTCTACCTTTCCCACATCAATTTATATTAATTTCTTAAATCTTTTCCAGACTGTTGTCAAAAGGTTGCATGCTATTCGAAGAGGATCCATCTTTATCTGAACCTTTCTTCGTGTCTCTGCTAGCCTTGTATCCATTTTGGGGGATCGGCTGGATCATTGCTAATGCGTATTACATCCAAATGGAGCTGTACCACATGGCTGACAATGTTTTAGAGTACAACAAAAAGTAGGTCTTCATAGTTATTTCTTTTTACACACTTTACTTGTTATAAACGTATCGTATATTTCAGCAGGCTTCGAACCTACTTTTGTGACTGATTTACTGGTCATCTTCATGCTAGCATTAAAATTTAAATTGTGTTTTAAATTATAATAGATATTTTATTTAAATTATAATAGATCTTTTATCTTTTATACTTGGTCGTGGCTTTGACGTCACACTAGGAACTTTAAAGTAAGTTTAAATCAAACTGTTTAAAAAAACAATGATTAAAACATATTATATACCTAGCAGTACTGCATGATTAATCTAAAGACATGACATTTCGGGCTAATGGCTACAAAGATGTATGGGCATTTCGTGTGGGAAGTGTCTTAAACCTTTAATATATTATGTAATTAGAGGTCGCCCGCGACTTCGTCCGCGTACGGAAGAAATTCGCCCCGCTCCCAAATACCTTCTACGCAGCTGGGTTAGTTACTCATTTTCCCCAAATTCACCAATTACCCTAGCAAACAATATTATTAAAACAAAGAACTTTCCATTCAAAGTTTCACTCGCGCCTTAAACACCATTAAGTCATCCCTCTAAAAAAAAATTAAAACATTTTTTTTATTTCAATTGAACTATCCAAATTCACATTTTCGTCGCTAATAACTTCAAAAACAAAAAACTTTCGATAAATAATCCATTTCCCCATTCACCGCCTTAAGTCAACCCTGTCAAAAAAATATTTAAATTACCGTATTTTAATTTAAATGAACTACCCAAATATCAATTTCCATCAATATAATTTCAAAAACAAAGAACATTTCATCCCCAGTTTCACCCCGTTAAATCATCCAAAAATTTGTAAACATCTTTTTTTATTTTAATGAACTATCTAAATTCAAGTTTTCAAGTTCAAAAACAAACGACTTTCATACATAAGTTTTCACCCATTTTTACCCCCTTAGGGGTCGAATTTCGAAAAAATCTTTCTTAGTACACCTCTGCGCATCAAGACAAATGACACTCTCCAAATTTCAAGTTTGTACGGCCAGCGGCTTAGCCTGTGCTTTGTCTGTCAGTCAGTCGGTCGTTAAGTCAGGGCAGTGATTCTTATAGCACCTATAAGATAGATAGATTTGTTATCATATTTCCAATTTCGATTGCAGAACGTTCTTTCTAAGTAAGACAGACTACTTCGAATCTCCTCGAACCTGGGAAACAGAACTCGGCGACTGGTGGGACTACACTCCTATACTGCCTGGGATGAGTTCTTACTACACCGCCGCTGATTTCTTGCTGAGACTGCGTTGTATCAAAGTTTGTAAATTTATTTATACGAGTACTTAATAATTATTATTTTAGGATATCATATAGGATATTTAACTTTTACCCGTAAATACGATGCTGGCTGAGCCAGCATTTGTGTTGCCAGCATTTGTGTTGTGGAGCCAGGCTGGCTCCACTATTTGACAAACACTGTCGCTTATTATTATCACACACTTGTCTTGGTATTGTCTTGTCATATAACACCACCGACTGCATTCGCCTAAAAGGTTCATCATCAAAAAATCCTAAAAGGTTAGCACGTGTGTCAACTCGGAAAAAAGCGGAGCGGATTATCACCTCCAGCACGTCGGTCGTCGGCTCGGCTACGGCGAGGCGACGACGCGACGTCGCGCTTACGGCTCGGCGACTGCTGATTCGCTGGCTAGGTATCGCCTGGAAGTCGACTTGACGTCAACGGTATCACGAGTTTTACCTAATCGCGATGAAGATTGGGGCGCGTAAGCGTAAGACTTCGAGTTAACCAGGCACCGCTTGCGGTTAGGGTTACCATCTGTGTAAGGGAGGATGCCTGTTCAGGACGTATAAAATGCCTGATTTTTCAAAAAAATGCCTGTCTATTGTAAAAAATACTTTAGGTGTACTGTAACCGTTCTGCGTGATACCGCGGTAACGCGGAAATCAAAAATGCCTGTCTCTGCTTAGCGCCGGCCGCACGCCTGTCTAAACCGTAAAATGCCTGTCAAATGCGGCAAATGCCTGTCAGATGGTAACCCTACTTGCGGTTCACGATCTTGTGTCTGAGGCGAGGTGATGTTGTTATATGCTAATTAGTATGCATATAAAGAATACTGAATGATTCGAGTTGAGGCGGTGATGATGAAGCTACATAGCCTTAAAGCCGCATGAGGCAGTAAAGATCATCTGAAGCCAACAGCGTTTGCCTATCAAGTTTTTTTTTTTTTTTAAGTTAGCAGAAGTGTGCATGTCTCTCGCGGTGTGCGAAGGCGGTGAAACTGCAGCGTACTACCACCTCGTGGCCCTTTGCTGCCGCCTGCAGGGAAACATAGAGGATGCCTTGTGCCATTGCCAAGCTGGCATCGAGAAATACGGCGAGGTACCACATTCTCCTCTGTATCATGTCCATACATAGGTTCAAAGCATAACGCACGTCGCACGAGTCGGTCTCTGTTTTCACTCTTTGAAAAAACAACCGACTTCAATTTTGATTACCTGCATGACATTTTGATTTATTCCAGTAAATTTGATTTAAAAACCATTTAATTACCCGATTTTGATAAAAAATATATGGGCATCTCTGAAATATCATTTGGTTAAACAAAAAAAGAATCATCGAGATCAATTTATAATTGGCGGATGCAATTCATCGCACCGAGGCCTTCGGGCGGCACATTAACTCTAATACTAGGGCAGGCCTTTCAGCCTATACGAACTTACTTTATCGCATAAAATACATTTAAAAAAATACGTACATTCGAATTGAGAACCTCCTTTTTGAAGTCAGTTGAATCATGGTGCACCAAATGTGATCAAATCTGTAGTCAGAGTATCCAACCTAATTAAACGTGAGAGTCCCATATTTATAAATTAAACGATACGCTTATCACCATGCCATGGTTTCTTCACGATGTTTTCCTTCACCGGCAGCTCAGGCTCACGTTCTGCTATGTGCGAGCCGAATGCGATAACCCCTGAACTAGCATCACTAAGCTAAAGCTAAAGCTAAGCTAAGCTTTAGTAGTGGCAGGACTCTACTGCAGAGTCCACCTGGGGAAGTACCTTTGTCATCATCCCTCCATTACAGATCAGCTATTTGAGGAGCCTAGAAGCCGAGTGCTATCACAAGCTGAACAATATCACTGCCGCTACGGCCTCTTATGAAAAAGCAGGCTGTTGTAGTGGCAGTTACAGGTTGGTTGTTGATAACAAACGAAATAAAATACTTTACATACTCAGTTTGATTTAATAATACGCTTTTTTATAAAATACGGCTTCACTTTCGACTACCTGGATGACATCTTCATATTTTCCAGTAATTTTGATTTAAAAATCAAACATACTTTTTTGTATGTATGTTACGCGATATCTCCGCTCATTATGAATTGATTTTGATGATTATTTTTTTGATTGGTAGGTGATACTTCAGAGGTGGTTCCATATACATTTTATCGAAATCGGTTCAGTAGTTTGGTTTTAAATCAAAATTACTGGAATAAATCAAAATAAGTAAAAAAATATGAAGATATCATCCAGGCAGTCGACATTAAAGTCGGTTGTTTGTTGTTTAAAAAGCGGATTTTCATACATTTTGTCCAAGTTCAACAAAGTTTTTGTATGGAACAGCTATTATTTTTTTCGAGTTTTCGCCGTTAGCCCTGTAGTAAACGTTGTTCATAATGATGAAACAAAAGCGATATAATGAACATAAATACATACCCTTCCAAGTTCCCAAGGTTTGCAAGTTAAAGTGGCGCAGGGCAGGCCACATCGCTCGAAAAACTGACAACCGATGGGGAAGAAAGGTTCTTGAGTGGCGACCGCGAACCGGAAGACGCAGCGTAGGCGCGGCCTCCCACTATATATAGGTGGACCGACGACATTGTAAAAGTCGCGGGTAACCGGTGGATTCAAATGGCAGGTTGTCGTACAGTGTGGCGGTCTAAGGGGGAGGCCTTCGTTCAGCAGTGGACGTCTCCGGGCTGATGATGATGACATACCCTTCCTTTTTGAACATTTTTGTTACAGATTGTGTAGGTAACTACGCCCCGTATACTATACCGCGTACCTATATCGTATACATCAACTAATGTCTCTATATTATTTCATAAGCATTCTACTGTCGACTCCATTCCGTGAGCAGCAAAGGGTCCGCACCATTCTCGTGGAACTGTCGCGTCGGCAGCCCAGCGCCTACGTATGGATGGCCCTCGCAGGCGACTGGATGACGGTATACAATTTGAATTTAAAACTTCTCGTACGGATTACTATGGGAGTCAACAAGCACTCCATAGTCCGATGTGTTACCTAGTAAGTATGTCTATTTCAGTATCTCAAATTAGTTGTCCGATCATACACTCTCTACATAATGCATTGTATAGGTGACAATTATTTTGATCTAGATTGTATTCCTTAATAAATGTGTACACAACATGAACAACGTAGAAACAGTAAATCTACCAATTTAGCAATTATATTTTTAAGTTTTTCGTACGAGAAAAATCGGAAAAATTTACAGGGAAAAAAGTCGTTTACTTCTGTGCAAAGCCATTATACTAAATAATAATAACGACACCCTCCTTTCTGCTCTGAAGCTGGCATAAGTATATAGGTACGTTAGGTACACTGTCATAGTCTGCTGTTGGTATACCTAACATGTATATAAATAAATAAATACAATTATATAATCATACATTTTAGGTATGCCAACAGCAGGCTATGCCAGACTTCGTTGACGTAGGTATACAAGTATTGTAAACACTTTCCTTTCAGAGAGCTGCAGCTGGTGAAGGCACCGAGGCTGAGACCACAGGGCAGTCATCATTTGCCAACGCGAAGACCTGCGCAGCAATGTGCACCATCCAAGCGCTGAAGTGGGACCGGAGGGCGAGCAAAGCCTGGGCACTACTCGCAAAGCTGGTCAAACCGAGCGCGAGGCGCCTTCACTGCATGCAGATGGCTTGGGAGGTGAGTTTCCGAAATCCATCTTGTTTTTCTGACTCGTGTCTCGATAAAGGTGAAAAAGTTGCATGCGGTTATTATTTAATATGAAATAGATGCAATGAGCAAACAACTATTTTAAAGGCGAGAGCGTTTCTTTGAATCCAAATCGATGCGAAGGATTCTAGAGTAGAATCTCTCGCTACGCTCGGGATTCAAAGTACGCCACTCGAGCTTAAATATAGTTTTTTCTCAATTAAAAAATCTTTTATTTCTTCTAAAGTAGAATCCTGATTGCAACGAGGGATTCAAAGTAATCAACCTTAAATTAGTGTTGATTCCGAGGAAGATACTACTTATCACCCTATGTGAGAAAATAAGTATATAAGTGCAAATTATGAATAAGAATAGTACCTACGTTTATTTCATTCTCACTACTCACACTCACTTGTCACTGGTGTTTGTTATATTATGTAGGTTCTCACTTACATAATATAACAAACAAACACCGCCTATATAGGATCGGATTGGATATACGATTTCATCTGTTTGGATGTACGACTTCAACTAATGTTTTATTTTATTTATCAACAGTGCGGTTACAGATCTACGTCAGAAGAGAAAATGGAAACAGCTGTAGAATCCGAACAGTCTCTATGTCACCATCTCGCGAAAGCTCTTAAAGAATGCCGCTGCCAGTTGTGTGAAAACACTAAGCTTTAGCTGGTTTTGTTTGTCTCAAATTGATTCTCGAAACTCTCCTATCCGAGAATCTAGCAGCTGGAGCAGGCATTTATGTACTGTAGTACTGTAGGCCTACCTACTTACAAATACGTTTATTATTGTTTTAAAAGAACTCAAATAAAAACCCCACTTCCACATATATTTTTTATTGTCTTCCTCCATTTTAGATAGATAGAAAGATAGATAGAAACTTTTTATGATGCACACCAAAAAAGACAATAGAAAATGATACAAGAACCTTATGAGCTAGTGCCACAATTGGCGGCCTTATCGCTAAAAGCGATTTCTTCCAGGCAACCATAAGGAAGAATGTACAAATTAATAAAGACGGGAGATGCTACAAACACTTTTAAATTACCACTTCACTTTCACGTTTCTTTTATTATTATTATCAAAATAATTATCTTAACTTTCATAATAGCACTGTGTAATTATGTTTTCTTTTTGAATGTAATTGTGGAATTTAAACAGCCGATATTTCCTTTTTTAGAAGTCAAGTCAGCTTTGTACGTGTATGTTCCATAGAAAAACGAGTTCCCAAGAAACGAGCTCATCACTTCTCCATAATTAATCTCGTTAGAATAATTTCCCTAAAAAAATAAACACGGGGCGATTATTATAATATTTATCGTAGGTAAACAAAACTAATTTCATCAAACGTATATTGCGCTCCCGTTCGAGGTAGGTTTTGATTTATTTGAATGTATTTCTTGGTTGTTTCAAAATAGCAGAGCAGTGTTCTAAGTGCATCAGAACATTGCCGAAATGGAATAGATCGTGAGGGCAGAGAGTAAACTGAGACCTAACCGAGTCTCCCTTGGAGGATTTACCTCTTTCTTGAGTCTCCATTCAAGTCAAATTGACTGAACACCAGTTTGAATGGTGATGTACTGGGTAGGAGTTCTACCTAACCTATTCAGTTATTACTAACTCTCCTATCCCGCGAAGTCTCACTGCGCTCAACGCTCTCTTGAAGGATAATCGGGAATGCGTGTGTTTGAGGATGGGTGGTCGAGTTTAATGTCGGTTTGTTTAGTTTAGCGTATTGTGAGAAGAATGCATGACTATGTTAGTATTATTATAATTTTTATTTTTAATCAGATTTTTTATTGTTTACCTCTACTTGACATTTTATCTTTTACTAGTGGAATTATTTTAAGTATTTTGACTGTAACATGTAACACTGTGATACTGATAATTAATGTAATTGGCTTGTAGCTATTTTAATTACTAAATAAATAAAACTATTCAGCTCTACTCTTCACAACCCAACTTTACATTTATTGGTAAATGCTTGCGTTCGACTACCGTCTCGCCTGCGATATTAAACGAAGATGCAGTCTACGTTGGAACATGTTTACCTAGGAGAAACCAATTTTACATGTATGGTTAGCTGAAGAAGCAGGTCACAAATACGGTTAACATTGCTCAAGTGACTTCGACAAATATATCAGGTGTATCCCAAGGCCATCCAAGACTGATTAGAAGATCACATCAACAGGCAAGAAAACATCCACTGCTGGACGAAAAACCCTACTTAATAGGGTTGCCATAATCCATAATGTCCTCGCTTGGCAGCTTGGGGGGATCAGAAGATCAGCCTAAAGAAAAAACTTAAAATTGGTAATATCAAATAAGCTTTGCACCAGACCAGTGTTATGTCAAAGGTAGATAAACTTCTTACCTTCTTGACTAAGCAATTAGTCGCTTGCAGATACCGATTTATCATCGCCGCTACCGCATAATGTTTGCAAGGGTCGTTTAATTTGTAGTTCCATAGAAATGTTTTCTTGCTCTCTTTTATGCTGTGTACGTAGACTTTAATCTGCAGTTTAAGTCACATCACATCATCATCAGCCAAAAAAAGTCCACTGTTGGACGAAAGCCGCCCTCAATCAAGGGTTGCCGTAATCCCCACGCTTGGCAGGCGGCTTGGGGATCGCAGTATGCTCACCACTGTTAACCGAGAGGACGCTGCTGCCCGTCCTCCGGTGGTTCTGGATGCAGTTTTAGGAGATACTGATAGTCCTTTCGATACGCAGCCTACCGAAGTCCAGTTTAAGTAACAATGTTTTATCTAGCACTTACAAGTGGTGGATCCAAAATCGTCTATTGATCAAGTGAAGCAAAGGTCTGTGAGTATAAAGGGGATAAGTCAGCGTTTGTATGTTCGACGATAACTTGCGAACCGTTGATTTGATTTTTATAATATGTTGCAAGCACAAAAAATAATTTAACAATTTTAAATACAATTATCAAGTACGAACATGAGCCAAATTGGTCTAGGTGCTTGGAACATTATAGGAGTTGAGTATCTCAGTTCGCTGCGAACAACTGGCTAATTAAAGAGGAAGTTTAACTTAAAAAAAATAAGGCTCTCTTTGAAGCACTCCGGAAACAAGTTTATGTGCTCTAATAGTTCGGTACCTGGTCTGGTGTACCGAACTCTTACAACCTCGGATCTTCAAAAGAAAAGCGAAGAAGAAAAGTGCGAGTAATGATAGAAGAGCGATCTTCTGGGAACATCACATCACATCAACAGCCAGAAGACGTCCATTAGTTGACGAAAGCCTCCCCCTTAATAGGAAGGGGTTGCCATAATCCCCACGCTTGGCAGGAGGCTTGGGGATGACAGAATTCTCACCACCGTTAACCGAGAGACACTGCTGCCCGTCCTCCGGTGGTTCTGGATGCAGTTTTAGGACATACCCAGGTCCAACTTCTGGGTCTATGTTTCTGAGTATATGTACTCCACCTTAGATCATGAAGCCAAGTCAAACGCAAATCCATTCTACATAGTAATAATACGCTTTTAAATAAAATTACAACCGACTTCAACTTCGAATACTTGGATGACATCTTCATATTTTCTAGTAATTTTGATTTAAAAACAAAACTACTGAACCGATTTCGATAAAATTTATATGGAACCACCTCTAAAGTATTACCTAAAATATCTAAAATTAACTATACCTATCTATTTAACTATAAAAAATAATTATCAAAATCAGTTCATAATTGGCGGCGTAATCGCGTAACATACATACAAAAATAAATTTAAAAAAAACATAGGCGAATTGAGAACCTCTTTTTTGAAGTCGGCTGAAAAAGGTAATACCTAGTATCGTATTGTATAATCTTTAGTAATACTTTACCTCATCAATTTTAGCATCAACCAAGAAAGTAAAATTTACAGTTCCGATGTTTAGATGTTTGTCCACTGATGTAGTCATTATGGATACGTTCTTTGATTTTGGACCTTTGCAGTCTCCGTAATTATCAAACGAAATGATATAAGGTCCCTGTGTATAACAAAATAAAAATAAGTTTCGCTACAGGGTATCAAATATTATTAGAGGCTGGTCTGAGGCAACCTTTCAAAAGAAAGAACTAAGATTAAAAGGAACAACCTACTCGAGGAACATAATATCTACAAAAACCAATAAAAAAAAAACAACCGGCTTCAATTTCGTTTCCTTGGACGACAGCTTTCTTCCAGTTATTTTGATATAAAAACTAAACTACTGAAGCGATTTTGATAAAATTTTAATAAATCTGAAAATGTAAACAGAATTTCCCAAATCGGTTTAATGAATGAATCGGTTATAAATGACGGAGTTCTGAGGTAACAAACATTTAAAAAAAATACAACCGAATTGAGAACCGCCGCGCGCCGCCTTTTTTGAAGTCTTTTTTTTGTAATTACCTATTGCCTATTTAATATTTTACTTAGTAGATAATAAGATAATGGGGTAGAAAGATAAGGATTAAATAATACTCACATAATTATTAGCATTTTTAACCATGTGATCAAGATAAACAACAGAAGTCACTGAAAATAATAAAATTGTTACTATTTGTAGGTGCATCATACTGTGTAGTAATCCAATAAATAACTAGCATCCATGAGAAAGTTATAAAGTCATTTTGTAAAATATAACTATCTAGAGAGATAATTACCTCCAAATAATAAATCTGTATTGTCCGGCATAGTAATACTCATTCAGTGTTCCGGTCTTTTGTATAAAAAAGATAACAACAAAATTGAGTAAAATGTATTAATTTCGTATTAGGTTAGTTTACCTACCGGTAACCATTATTGGTCATAATGTACATTACAATGAGCGTTTAAACGCCTATCTATACCTAATCTACTTATGTACATAACATTGGTGGCCTTTATAATACACTAGCTGCCCCCGCTAGCTGTATAATAATACTACTACTGGGGGGTCGCGAGGTCTCATTTCGCTGCTAACTACTAGTCATAGAAGACTTAGGTACTAAGTAAGAGATTTGTTACTAAGAACCCTATATACCGTGCTACCATGTCGATACTACTTTAATGTACCTAGGTACCTATAGATATACTAGCGAATGCAGGCCACCCACCAGCTTCTACTAGCTGCGCCCAGCTATCATTCGCTTGATGATAAAAACGGTGATGACGATTATAGGTAATATTGCAAAAAGCTAAGATATTAAGAAATAATACTAAATGATAGGTATCAAACGTTTAATTTATTTTCCTCGAATTAATTAATTTTCTTCTTGAGAGTCATGGTGGTATTAAAACAGGCGATGTTTCCCTTCTTAGAGGTCATGTCTGCTCTATATGAGTAGGTGCCGTAGAAAAACGACCCTCCAAGGAAAGAGCTCACCACTTCACCGAAATGTAATACACAGGAATAATTTCCCTGAAATGATGTTCAATGTTTAGTAAGCCCGGTGTTTTCTTTCTCCAATGAGGATTATGGCGTCGCAGTTTTCGTTCATTTGCCATTGTTAAGAATTTCAATAGTTCTAGTTTTTATGAATTTCAGTCCAATTAGTCTTAGTCACAGTAAGTCACGATCAAGTCCTATAATGCCCCAACCACCAAGTCAAGTTGTGGCAATTTTACTGCAAGCATCTTCGAAGTTTTTGAAAACAATAAGAAAGGACACCATATTATGATTCCCCACATTTTATCGCTCACCCACACTTATGCAAGGACACCCGCACTTAAGAATAATAAGCCACAATTTTTATGCGTAACACTCGAAAAAACATACGTTTTGGATAAAAGTACGATCCGTTGACATTATTTTTTCGCTTTAACTAGTAAGGCGCATTGTTACAGCTGCTTAGACTAGCTGCTGTAGCATGACTCAATAGCTGTGTGGTCTGCGGACCATCATAATATGTAAAGCTCATGCCCTTTTAGAAAACGCGATTTTAAATGATTGGCTGGATAGAAAAAAAAACAAATTAGACACTAAATCGGCATTTTTTTTTTTTTTTTTTTCTTAGTTCTTGGCATCGCACGTTGTGCATTCTGCCAGTGTCAAGTTTATGATTTTTTCAAGTATTTATATGTAAATCAAGTCAAATATGTAATGATATCACAGTCAGTCACACGAAATTAGTCATAGTCGAGTCCAAGTCATGCCCTAGTAAAGTTGTGGCGACTTTACTATGAGCTTATACGGAGTTTTGAAAACAACACAAAAAGACATGTTTCACCACATTATATCACTTGCCCACACTCGTGCATGTAATTCAACACTCAGTGAATAAAACACCACCATTTTTAATCATTAATTCGCGAAAATACACAAGTTTAAGAAAATAATAGAATGCAACGACATGATTTTTCCGTGTTCCCGCCAAAACTCTAAATCGGCATTTCGATTAACTAGAACTAAGAAAATACATTATGAAACCACGTAAAATGTATACTAATAAATAGAATATAGTATTATGTAGTTTATAAATTTTTAAGAATACAGTATTTCTTTGTTATATTTTTAAAAACAAAGAAAACCTACAAAAATTTGCATTTCAAGCGCTCGCGCCTTCTGCTCTCTCTCGCTCGCGCCTACCGTTTAGTGCCTATCGTTTACTCGCCTGGACGTACCTCGCTACAGTCGGGCCTTAACGGTGGTGAGCATTCTGCGATCCTCAAACCACGAGGCGTTCGTCCAGCCGTGTACCTACATGCTCTGGCTGATGATGATGTAGGCACATTACGAGCAACACATCTGTAGAGGGAGGAAGGGGGGGGGGGGGGGGTTGTTGCATTTTCCATACAAAATGGACAGCAATCTGTAGAAGAAACATTGTTCCATGATTTGGCCAACTCTACATAATATAAAAGTTGCTCGATCGTAATCTGTTACAAAATAAATAATGTTGGGTGGACATTTTATTTTATGGCGGCGCCATCTAACCGCAAACTAAGCAGAGCTTGTAGTTCTACGGGAACCAGATAGCTGATAGAATACTTATAAATCATTAAATATTTTGTATGAAGTGTTTCCACACTTTGGATTTTACTGTTTTTTAAAGCTTACCTAAACAGTAAGAAAAGGTTGGCAGGTTCGTGTTCTGCCAGAGGTCATAATTTTTCTTACTTATAAATACTTACTTACTTTTTTAGTAAATACATATACTTATAATATAATACATACAATACCCAGAGACAGAACAAACATCTACGTTCGTCACATAAATGCTTGTCCTGGATCGGGATCCAACCCAAGTCCTACAGCTCTGAAGGCAGACATACTACCTTCTGAGCTAAAAGGCAGTCGTAAAATTGGTACCCAGGTATGTAAGTACACATGTACATACATACCTGGGTATATGTTTGGTAATGTTATGTAGTCTGAAGGAAGGCACGCGGGTAATATCACTGAAGAGAGAAGTGATTGAACGGAAGTGTGACGGGCCGCGCTAGCCGGCATTAAGAGTAGACAAGTTGGTCACTTCTCCATAGAAACGCGGTAGTATTACTACTCCACTATGTAATTTTGTAGGTCCAAGACTAAGTATTATATCGATTAATCTCTTCATTATGTAGGATTGTAAATTATTGCGAAAGTAAAAAAGTTAATAAAAATGAAAGTTATGAGCCAGGAAACATCTTGTATTTTAGCTCAATTCTAACGCCACAATGGACGTAAATAAATAACGAAAACTCTAAAATAATTTATCAAGCGGCATAGTTTAGTCCATAAACATTTCAAATAACTTAAGTTGGAATAAATTAACTCAGAGTTTATTCAACCACATTAATGCAGCCAAAGGTCGACAAAAAAAATTTGCGCGCTCATTTATCTTTCTTTCTCCCTTTCCCACAGTTTGTTTGATGAAGAGAGCATGCTTTTTAGCCGCGCCCACCGATGAGTTCGAGCCGTCAACTTGTCGATCCTTAAGTGCTTAATGACAATTCTACCAATATACACATGTCGCGATTTTTAAGCTGAGAATACTCAAAAAGACAATTGAAATAGACGCGTCGACGCAACCAAACCACAATGCGTCGTTATTAGATCAATTTTAATCTGTTGCAAAATGGCATTTCCAGTGTTTTACTTCAAATGCGCGACCAATGATAGGCATTTTTTCGTCGTAATTTCTATACAAATAAGTGTGAAACTGGCGACAGCGGTTTTTCATACAATTGCTTTACAACATTGTTTTGACAGCCGTTCTACCTTAGGAATCAGGATTTTGCTTTTCTGTGGGTAATATACTTTTTACAGCGGAAGGAACCTATCATAGCAGCATATTTTGTTAATGATGTCTTATTGTAAAAACTACATCCGCATAATTCCACGAAAATAGTAGAATATTATACTTACACATTTACTTTTTTGTTGTATCTTAGTACATAGGTAATTATGGTTTAAACGTGGAATGCCCAATTTGTAAAATGCCATATATCGAGGCTTAAAATGCCTAATTCTTATAACAAATACAACACAACCAAGAACAAAGCTGTTCGTCACATGAATGTTTGTCCTGAGTGGGAATCGAACCCACACCCTACATTCTCAAAACAAAGATACCTACTACAAATTGCGCTATAAGGCACCATATCAAATGGAGCACACTTACAAATAAGACGACCTATTTACTCTAGATTTAAAATTTCAGAAACTTGGTGTTTTGTTGATTTACTTTTATTACTTCAAGTTTTGAAGATTATTATTTTAAAGGTAGGTAGTACCTACCTACCTACTTTTTAAAGGCTGGCTTTTCACTGTAAGGCAATCATACAGCGAGGCGCTACGGTGCCGACATTAAATTAATACACGTGTATGGTTAATGATCAGTAACCATAAAAGGTATGAAAAAAAAAATTCGCTAAAAAAAACCAGATATTCCATACAAAAAGTTCATCGACGTTGGTCAAAATGTATGGAACATCTGATATTATTTTCGCGTTTTTTATGGTTACTGATCATTAACCCTACACTTGTGTTAATTTAATGTCGGCGCCGCCTGTATACCTACAATGTGCATAAACGAATTAGGTAAGCAAATATAAACTATAGAAATATAGTAATGCAAAAATATGGGATGGTCTATAAGGAGCACATCGTGTTATTTGTGATTTAACCCTGCGCGGGTGGAGGTGGAATGTAGTGACGGTCTCCCGACGGGTCCGGGGTGGTCACTTCACCCCACACCGGCGGACTCGGCCATTGAGACATCTTCTTATGAAGCCAAATCAGGGCGTAAACGAGAAGTCCCGTGCCAGATAACCTAAAAATAAAAACATTACAAAAAAAGTTTATCATACACAAATCGTACACTGGAAACACGATTTAACCAACATACATTTATTTAATATATTCGGCATTATAGAACTATTTAAAAAAAAAGTCACCCGATTTGAACTTCGAATACCTGGATGACATTTTCATATTTTCTAGTACTACCAAACTACTGAACCGATTTCGATAAAATGTATATGGGACCACCTCTGAAATATGACCTACCAAACAAAAAAAGAATCATCAAAATCAATTCATAATTGGCGGAGTAACCGCGTAGCAAACATACAAAAAAAAGCCTACAGTTGAATTGAGAAACTCCTTTTTTTAAATATTGGTTTAAAAGCGACTTTATTGTCTAAAGCGATATCTGCCAGTCAACCTTTGGCTGGACCGGATTTATAGGAATTTATTTAGTCTGTGATCATAAATAAAATACATGCAAACAGTACAGTGTGATCGATTTTGAAGGTTTTGAATCACAAGGCTGTTATAACCACCAAAACTTTTCCTATAAACAACCAAAATATTGCATGTCCGTTACACAGTTTTGAACAATAAACGTTATCTAATCTTAGTTGACAGAACTAAACTAACTAAAGTAGTGCTGTCCTTTGCTAACATGCCTGGTAAAAAAGTGATTGCAATATTTTAATTAGGTTAGAACTATCAACTAAAGCCTTCAAAATTTACCACAATACAGTCTATGGTGGTGTAAAGTAGTCTAAGAAGTCGACAAACGCAACTCAAAGAATCCATGCAGAATCTTTTAGCAAAACGGAATAATAGGGTTATAGGGTTAACTCAAAAGTAACTTAGGGTCACAGGTAAAAGAGCTACGACGACGCATTAAAAATATGTTTACCGACTTCAAAAAGCAGGAGGTTCTTAGTAAGTAAGTTCTGAAATCTCCCCGGCCTGGGGGAAATATAAAGATTTTTTTAATCCCCTGGGTCTTCCCCCACCAGAGGAGACACGAGTCCGCACCCTCAATTCGGTTGCATCTTTTTGGATGAACTCCTCAGAAGTCAGTCATTCATAACCGAATTTGACAAAATCTTTTTATTAGAAAGGATATACTTTCAGATCAGTTCCTCAGAAATTTCATTAAAATCGGTTCAGTAGTTTGGTTTTTGAATAAAAAATACTGGAAAAAGGATGTCATCCAGCTAATCGAAATTGAAGTCGGTTAATTTCGGAGTTACTTTGCGCGATAAAATCCGGAACGAGGATATTCGCCAAAGAACCAAAGTCACCGACATAGCTCGAAGGGTTTGCAAGTTGAAGTGGCAATGGGCAGGCCACATCGCTCGAAGAACTGACAACCGATGGGCAAGAAAGGTTCTTGAGTGGCGACCGCGAACCGGAAGACGCAGGGTAGGAAGACCTCCCACTAAATATATATATATATACGAGGGCTACACTAAAAGTATCGGGAATGGAATAATTCCACTGTTTCTGTCATATTAAAATCTTTTTAATTGAAAACTCCTTGGTTTTAAAAATCGAATACCATTTATTTATTTAAAAAAATATTCTCGGTCTTGTCACAAGGTTTTGTCAAACTTGTTTAGTCGTTGAGAAAATGGAATTGACTCGAGAAAATTCAAGAGCGATGATTTATTATGACTTTCGAAGTGGTTTAACACAAAAACAGTGTGTTGACCGGATGATTTCTGCATTTGGTGATAAAGCCCCATCCAAAACCACAATTTATCGCTGGTTTGCTGAATTTCAACGTGGACGCGTCAAGCTCAGTGATGATCCCCGTCAAGGTCGTCCAAAAACTGCAGTCACCCAAGAAAACGTTGATGCTGTGCGTAAGCTGATTGAGGAAGATCGACATGTGACATACCGCGAAATTCAGGCAACTTTAGACATTGGCATGAGTCAAATACAAATAATCTTGCATGAAAAATTAGGTGTAAAAAAGTTGTTTTCCCGATGGATACCGCATTCGCTCTGTGAAGAGCAAAAAGCGGCTCGCGTTACTTGGTGCGTCAGAACTCTCGAAAGATTCCACGCAGGATCCTCAAATGCTGTATACAACATCGTATCAGGTGACGAATCCTGGATATACGCGTACGAACCCGAAACAAAAAACCAGTCACGAGTTTGGGTGTTCGAAAATGAGTTAAAGCCAACAAAAATTGTTCGTTCACGGAGTGTTGCAAAAAAAATGGTGGCCACGTTTGTCTCCAAAACCGGCCATGTTACGACTATTCCTCTTGAGGGACAAAGAACGGTTAATGCAGAATGGTATGCTAGCATTTGTTTGCCACAGGTCGTTTCTGAACTCCGTAAAGAGAACTGCAACCGCCGCATCATCCTCCATCACGACAATGCGAGTTCTCACACCGCGCACAGAACAAAAGAGTTTTTAGAGCAAGAAAACATAGAATTATTGGACCATCCGCCGTACAGCCCCGACCTAAGCCCTAATGATTTCTATACTTTCCCTATAATAAAGAATAAATTGCGTGGACAGAGATTTTCATCACCTGAAGAAGCTGTGGACGCCTACAAAACGGCCATTTTGGAGACCCCAACTTCCGAATGGAATGGTTGCTTCAATGATTGGTTCCATCGTATGGAAAAATGTGTCAAATTTCGCGGAGAATACTTCGAAAAGCAATAAATATATTTTTAAATAGTAATGTTGTGTCACTTCCTTGATTCCCGAAATTTTCAGTGCCGCCCTCGTAGGTGGACCGACGACATTGTAAAAGTCGCGGGCAACCGGTGGGTGCAAATGGCAGGTTGTCGTACAGTGTGGCGGTCTAAGGGGGAGGCCTTCGTTCAGCAGTGGACATCCGGGCTGATGATGATGAACATGTAATTGGTCTTGCCACGGAGTAGGTACGACACAAAAATTGGTATCTGTACCTATCCTCACAACGGACATTCGGAGTGGTGATCGACTTGTAACATTTCGTTCGTACCGCGTTACACCGAGCATTACACCAGCAATTAGTATTAATTAATACACGCGAACACGTCGATTAGAGCAAGATTGAGCTAAGCGCTCAAATCAGAAGTTTCCCAGTAAGTGTGGTGTTAGGTGTATCAAGCTTTTCTCAACGCTCTTTACGTACCTTTAGGTACTCGAAACAAGTGCCGTAATTAGGGCGGAGCTAGCGGCGCCCAGGCACCGCGCGCTGGTCCTGGAGGGGCGCTAAAATGACCAGACCAGGACCAAGTATTGAATATTATATTTTTTCAAGGGCGCAATTATAGAAGCCGCACCGTGCATAAATAGTACATTGTTATCCTAGGGTTGAACGTAACTTATTTAGTCCCGAGACGCGCTAATAGTTCGAGGGCTTAAATAAGTATTTAACCCCGAGGTAAACACTTGGCTTTTCATTACGAATACAAGGAATCTAAAAATAAAAACATGAACTGACACTGGGAAATGCACGAGAAGTCCGGTACATTAACCTCTGAGAAAAAAAAGATGAAACATTGTTCAATACAAATGTATGTGAAAATAGAACTATTTTTTTTTTAATATTTTGTTTGTCCGTCAATTGTCAACTGTCACTGTCAGTTGAAAGTGATGCTCCCTAGGGCTGAAATGTATTACTTTGAACCCGCTCCTCAGGCAACTTCAGACCTACTTTCCGAGTATGAGAAATGAAAAGGCTATTTACGGCACTGCTCAAAACTCCTCGGTTTTGATGCGCTGCCCTCTTGTCTCCTAACTTTAGCTCTCTCTCTCTCTCATTTTATCCCATAAACTAGGAATGTGCCTGAAGGCAAGAGAAAGTATTACACCTAATAAAAATAAATTAAAAACACGGCTAATATCCGCCACAAAAAAAATTGCCGGTGTCACTCGGGATTAATGTTCTTAAGGATTGTAACGATACCCAATACATCTAAATTTGTTCAGGCTTTTAGAAGTTATGGTGGAATTAAGAAACTCATACATATAAGTACATGAACCCTGAAAACATTACACCTTTTTTGGGCAGTTGTGTAAATACATACTTATCAACAGTAAGGCCGAGACTCACTTAGATAAATCCTATCTCTTAGCTTTCAAGAGAAAACTATACTCTGTTCGCTGAGAATGTCTTACGGAAATCGTCAAAATGCACGTCATTGGTCGCAGATAACGAACATAGTTAGTACCGTCATAGCTAGTACCGTCCTTTTCACATACACACACAATAGGGTAGATGACTGATGTTTAAATCGTTGAAACCAATAGCTTTGATGAAGAATGTAAGTAAATATAGTATGTTTATTGAACAAATAATTTAAATCGGTTGTTAATGTTCTGATATATAAGCGTTTAAAGTTTTTGTTAGAGACAACTCTGTCCCTTTCCCTCAAAACAAAAAATGACGTTACGCCTTACTTGTCAAAATATAATTTATATGGCGTACTGAGAAGTGACGTCACGATTTGCTGTTTCGCCTCTCTGTCTAGCATGATATTAAAATGCTTATAAGTTGCTTATTTTTGATCAATTTTCATTTTTTTTCATTAATCAGCTATATTTAAGGGCCACATTTTAATAGGACAATAAAAAAAACCAGTCATCTAGCCTAATCCCCGTATGCCCGTCGTGGCGGGCTTACTTGATAGCCGGCTCGTACAGCACTGGATGGATATACACTCAGTTGTAAATAGCTACTTATACTTACAATTGAGTGTGTATCAATCTCTTGCTGGAAAAAATATTATCTATAATTTTACTTACATACTACTACTACTACTACTACTAAAATAATATCATAGGTTTAACACTACTACTAACACTGTACTTATGGATAATTTGTCCGAAATAAACAATTTTTATTTTATTATGAAAACTGACGTGGTTTTGACACATTTTTGTTTTATTTATACGGGAATACTCAAGTTTAATTAAATCGGATACTCCGACTATAGTTGCGATCACATCCGGTGATCTTTTTCAAAGAGTGAAAACAGAGCCCGACGCGCGTGCAGCTGCGTCCTGCTTAGCACTGCGGGCCGCTGCGCCCGCAGTGCTAAGCAGGACTGCTGAAACTGCTGCTGAAACTATAGTCGGAGTATCCGATTTAATTAAACGTGAGTATTCCCGTATAAATAAAACAAATTTTTTTATTTTATTTTTTTATTAGAAATTCTCAGCGAACAGAGTAGAGAAAAGTCTTATACTTACATGTTCAACATCTTTATTTGTTGAGTGCTTACTTCCACAAATCTCTGCAAAGATATCCGCACTGCTACGATGAGTAAATTTCCATAAAAAATGACTAACAGGATAAAATATAAAGTCTAATAATATTATTATTATTTGCTCGGTTATTGTTCAAACTATTTCTATAAAAATTACTAATTCTCTATAAAGATGATGATGAACTGTTTATCTCCAGCCTGTATCTAACTAAAAGGCGAACTAGGCGCTTTTGAAGAAAGGTAATGTTAATAACTCAACGGGTGAAGTATCAGATGGTGCTATGTAAACAATAACAGCTATACAAGATGTTTATTGTTCAGGAATGCCACAACATCTTTAAAACAGATAAACAGAGTATTATTATTAAATAAGGTAATAACAGTAGAGAGCATTTCCATTTAAAAATCTCCATTACATATAGCGGTGATTTAGATACTGTTGACTAGTTGACACAAGATTTGATGTGGACCAGGAGAGTAAGTTTGTTCACAATTAGGATAACAGAATGACCCACCAAATTCTTCAGTAACGAAGTCAAGAATATCTTGAATTTATTTATACAGGTCAAGTCTAAAACACTGATGACCTTCCGCAGGCGGCTTCTATGCATTGAACCCAACAACTTTTGTTTTGAGACTTTGAAAATACACAAAAAAATGCTGTTCGATACAAAAAGTTCATTGACCTTGGACAAAATGTATGGAACAGCTGTTATTTTTTTGTGAATTTTCAAAATTCGTAGAACGAAAGTAGATTGTTTCAATTTAGGGAAGCTGCCTAAAAAAGGTAAAAGGTCGTCAGTGTTTCAGATTTAACCCTGTATATCGTCAACTTCGGCCTTTGTTCCTGACTAGGGAGCCTGCGGGGTATAAAACAAAAATAATATAAAAAAACAACATGCAAGTCGGTTATGTTGCTTTTTACTATCAATTTTTGGATGTATGTGTACAAGTATGAATTCGAGGAAAATAAAGGAATAATTATGTAATGTTTTATATAATATATACTCTACAACGCAGTACTCATTACGAACAAACATTACTTATTCTCGATACAGTACTTCTACTCAATCATATTTTTGTTCGAGCGCTCTTCACTTTAATTAGATATCATGAGAGCTTTAACATTATTAAATGTTACAAAACCAAAAAGAAAAAAAATATTCTCTATAGAATCCGATCGATTTAAATAATAATAAGAATATTCTAGCTAATGAAACACCATTCGTCCTCCGCAAGATCAGCTAACGCCGCCTAACAATCTAACTGTACAGACACGTAAATACAAAACGTACCGGGGAACATCCACGGGAGACGTGCGACGTCCGACGACTCGCTCACGTTACGTGTCGCATCGAAACGAACAATATTCACTGCGCATCTTAAAATCGGTGAAAAAGTCTGCGATAAAACGTAAAGTCCACGTACTGAAAGGTCTAAAAATATATTATAATAGATTTCAAACGTCTATACATAGATGAGTGTTCCGGGCGCGACCGCGTCCAATACAATAGGTATTCGTTAAATAGGTGGAGCGGCGCTCAGACGAAGACCTTGGCGAGTCCGTCGGCGCCGGCCGAGGCGATGTACGGCCGCAGCGGGTGGAAGGCCACGTCCAGGATGCTCTCGTCGAACTTCTTGCGGTGCGCCGTGATCTCCTGCACGCAGGTCTTGGTGTCCAGGTTCCAGAGGCGCACGGAGCAGTCGTGCGAGCCGGACAGCAGGAACAGGCCGTTGGGGTCCAGCGCCAGCCCCGTCACGGCGTCCAGGTGCGCCACCATGGCGTGCGCGCACCGCCCCGACACGCCGTCCCAGAACCGGATGTGGCGGTCCTCGTGCGCCGTCACCAGCAGCGGCAGCGTCGGGTGCGCGCGCACGCGCGTCGCGCCGCTCTCGCACGACACGCGCAGCACCGTCTGCAACAGACATTATTTGCATTTTTAAACGGTTTTTAACCGACTTCAAAAAAGGAGGAGGTTCTCAATTCGACTGTATGTTTATTTTTTTAAATAGTTTTATTTAACTTGCCCTGCTTGGTGTTGTTTTTTGGGTCAAATTTAGTATTTGAAATTTTACCCCCCCTTCCTGTTGACAGATTGATCTGATATTTGGTTTACATCTTTACTTCCGATAGCAAATCCGTTAAACTTTTTTAAAGTGTTACCATTTTATTATTAAAGAGTAAATTGCTGTTGGCCTGAGACGGCTCCGTCAGTGTCAACGGAAGTTGTGACATTTTATATAAGTTTTATGGGTGACTAGGTACGCCCCACGGTTTCACCCGCGTGATAATGAAAAACGATGATGATAACAATGATAATAATAATAAAGTAGCCTATGTTATTCCGGGAATCTAAATCCGTTCAGCCGTTTTGGCGTGAAAATGTGTGTGTCTGTGTGTCTGTAACGACAAACTTTCACATTTATACTAGTGTGATTAGCGCAATAAACACTTTAGACGGTACGAACATCGCTTGGTCCGTCGCCGGGAGAGCGGGATCAAATTAGCAACCCAGCAGGCTGTGCACTGGCCCCCTAGCACGTGCCGACGACTAATTATATAGTTATATAGTTATAATATAGTGTTATATGTACCTGTCCGGTCTCGAGGTCGTACAGCGTGAGCGTGCCGTCGCGGTAGACGACGGCGGCGCGCGCGGCCGCGTCCGCGAAGTCGGCGGCGGCGGGCGCGGCGCCGCTCTCGTCGCGCAGCGTGGCCAGCAGCGGGCGCGCGGCGCGCGGCGCCCACAGCCGCGCCGTGCCGTCCGCGCTCGCCGACAGCAGCCGCCCGTGCGCCGCCGCCAGCGACCACACCGCGTCCGTGTGCTCGCGCAGCACGCCGCCCTGCACGACAACACACAATAGGCTAGATCACTGCTAATTTTTTATTGTGTTATTAAAATGTGGCTCATAAATATAGCTCATTAATGAAAACAAAATGATCAAAATGAAAAAATAAGCATTTTAATACAATGCTAGACAGAGAGGAGTTTATGACGTCACTTCTCTGTACGCCATATAAATTCTATTCTGAAAAGTATGGCGCACAGTGGCGTAACGTATTTTTTTTGTTTTGTGGGAAAGGGACAGAGTTTTCTCTACCAAAAACTTTAAACGCTTATCTATCAGAACACCCGATTTAATAACCGATTTAAATTATTTTATCAATAAACATATTATATTTACTTAAATTCTTCATCAAAGCTATTGGTTTCAACGATATAAACATCAGTCATCTACCCTATTATTCTTAAAACCTTAATTATTTTTTACGACTTAAAATTTTTTTTTAAATTCGACTTCAATTTCGAATACAAAAAAATGCAAAATGCGAATGCAAAAATTTGGCGTGCGGTGAGCGTACATACCATGGAGGATAGGGAGTTGTGATGAAGAACTTGCGGCCGTACCTGTGGATTTTGTAGACGGATTGTGTGACGTCACACTTATTTGGTCAGTCTGCTAGCGTTCGCCTCGCGTAACAGTCATTCGGGCTTACAAAACACACGTACGACTTTTAGTGTTTTTACTTAGTAAAAGTGAATATAAAATGAGTTGCTGTGTTTCTTCATGTAAAAACTATCGCGGCAAACATTCTGATGACATGAATGGCGTCTCATTTCATTCGTAAGTAATTTTATTTGTATTTTCTAAGGTTCGTTTTAAAAAATATGTAATGTTTCTTGGTGTTTTTAACTAGTTCTAGAGATGGCGCCACTTTATTTAACGTTAACCATAAAAAAATACGTTTCAGAGCACTTTTTAAATTACATGAACTATTCTTGCTTAAATTTATTATTTTTATATAATGTGTTTTTGGTTTATTCCGGCTTTTAAACTAGTGGTTCTAGTTAAAACCTTTGTCTTTAGAATTTACGAAAGCGACATCTGACGAGAGAGTAAGAAACCTGGTGTTTATAAGAGTTCTCCACTTTTTTCGATAAAGCACTTCTCAAAAACTTATTCTGAATTCCGCTAGATGGTAGCTCCATGTGCGGACTCTAGCGCCCTTCCCGCGAGCCCTACACCTCTCCGCACGATCACGCGTCCTATAGAAAAATCCTTTGATTGCGTCTCTGCTTCTATTACTCTGTGGTACAAACGCAAAGTCTCGCTTGCAGCGCACTTCATAGCCGCCATTAGGTCATATTTTAGAGGTGGTCCCATACAATTTTTATCAAAATTGGTTCAGTAAACTAGTTTTTAAATCAAAATCACTAGAAAAAGATGTCATCCAGGTAGTCGAACTTGAAGTCGGTTGTTTCTTTTTTTAATTTTATTTCCTGGCAATACTGTGAATGTGAGTTTATCCAATCATCTCCCTCTGACGTACAAGACAGGGTTAAGATAACTCTTTATTACCCACACTGAAGTTATAAATATTAAACAAGAACAATTAAATACAGCAGTGTTTCTAATATTTAAAACAATTTATGATAGTAGCCGTACAATAATTGGGAGACCGCTCGATTTGAAAGCGTGAGATCGCCGGTTAAGGCGCATACGACGAGAAAAACCGTAAGAAAAACCGTCCGGTTTCGCCCGAAGGCGCTCCGTGCATACATTTTGTACTAGGTCCCGCACACGGCAAGAAATGTCTCGAGACACCCGTCTCGCTCGCACAAGTTAATTGCGCTCAGTGTGTTACGGTCGTCCGGCGCCTGTCGGGTGCCGTGCCGAATCAATGTGCGACCACTCTAAAATTACGGGCCCGTACTGATAAGCTCTTTGGAGTTTATGTACGGATTTTTATACCATTGGGTTGGCGGTGAAGGAAAACATCGTAAGGAAACCTGTATCCACCAACCCGCAACTGCGCCAATGTGGTGGGATTGGCCCAATCACTGGAGAGAGAAGTGAATAGAACGGAAATGTGACGGGCCGCGCTAGCCGGCATCAAGTGCAAATGCGCTTGATGACAATATGCATGATGACTACAAATTGTTTATTACCTCATAAAAAAGCTGATCATCAATAGAGCCTATCAACGAAAACAAAATTTAAAATAATTCAAAAATAAATAAGTTCTAAGTATTTTAATTTCAAGCTAGACAGAGAGCGCGCTATACTGAGCTATGACGTCAAGCCTCTGGTGCGGCATACAAATGCTATACTAACACGTGCTTTGCGAGAAAGGAATAGAGCATCCCTTCTCTATCCCCACCTAAAACTTTAAACGCTCATATTTCAGAGATTTATCAGCCAATACAAGTTATTTTTTTCAGTATGTGTAATGTATTTAGTTATATTCATCACTAAGCCTGTTATTTGTCATAAATGAAACATTAGGCCACACGCCTATTTGTTTTTAAGCTGAGAATACTCAAAAAGACAATTTTTATAGACGCCTAGGAAACCAAACCACATTGCATCGTAATTAGATCAATTTAAAATCTGTTGCAAAATGGCATTTCGAGCGTTTTACTTAAAATGCGCGACCAATGATTGGCATTTTCAATCGACTTCAAAAAAGGAGGTTCTCAATTCGACTGTGTTTTTTTATGTATGTTACGCGATTACTCCGCCAATTATGAACTGATTTTGATGATTCTTTTTTTGTTTGGTAGGTAATACATCAGAGGTGGTCCCATATAAATTTTATCGAAATCAGTTCACTCAAGTCACGGCCAAGTCCAAGTCATGCCCCAGTGAAGTAGTATAGGTGGCTCACCTGCACGGCAGGGTCGTAGGGATCGTAAGGGTCAGCGGTGGGCGGCGGCAGGTTCCAAACTCGAATGGTGCCGTCGAGCCCCCCGGAGAAGCACTCCTCGGAGCGCGGCGCGCCCATCGCGAGGCAGAGCACGGGCGCGGTGTGCGCGCGGAACGTGTACAGCGGCTCCACGTCCAGCCCGGCCGACTTCTTGGCGGGCACTGTGCGCTGCAGGTTCCACAGCTTGAGCGTGTGGTCCTCGCTCGCCGTCACTAGCGCCGCTTCGGTCGGGTGGAACGCTAGCGCTCGGACCTGGAAATGTACGCAGTCTTGATTACACTAACGACTCGAGACGAATTCTATAATCGTATAAATAGATAACACACCTAGGGAGCAAAGGTAAAAATAAAAAAGAAGTCTCAGATCTCATGTATATTGTATATATAGCTGATACCCGCTACGTCGTACGCGTAGAGCTTGGCCTTCAGCATCGCTACTATGAGCCGCTACAGGAACACAAAATTTCATCCAAATCGGTCCAGCCGTCGTAGTCGTCGTAGGGATGAGATATTTTGGAATATTACGTCGAAGGTATGAGATATTTTGGAATATTACGACGAAGGTATGAGATATTTTGAAACATTACGACATAGGTATGAGAGATTTTGGAACATAATGTCGTAGGAATGAAAGATTTTGGAACATTACGACGAAGGTATGAGAGATTTTGGAACATTACCCAAGTAGCAAAATGATGACTATGACGGATATATGACGTCTTTTTAAGGTCATTTTAAGGTCGGTACGATTTTCGTCGTTACGTACGTCATTATGACGTCATAATTAAATCATTTTTAGGACGTCTAAAACTCGTCGTATAATGTACGTCATTATGACGTCATAATTAAGTCATTTTTACGACGTCCTTACTCGTCGTATGAAGTACGTTATTATGACGTCATATTTAGTCATTTTTAGGACGTCTAAATCTCGTCATATAATGTACGACATTATGACGTCATAATTAATTCATTTTTAGGACGTCTTAAACTCGTCGTATAATGTACGTAAATATGACGTCATAATTAGGTCATTTTTACGACGTCCATACTCGTCGTATGATGTACGTTATCATGACGTCATATTTAGTCATTTTTAGGACGTCTAAAACTCGTCGTATGGTATACGTCATTATGACTTCATATTTAGTCATTTTTAGGACGTCTAAAACTCGTCGTATGGTGTACGTCATTATGACGTCATAATTAAATCATTAAAAATTATGTTCTTTACTCGTTGTGTGATCTACGTTATTGTGACGTCATATTTAGTAATTTTTAGTACGTCTTAGACTCGTCATACAATGTACGTTATTATGACGTCATAATTAATTCATTTTTACGACGTCTTATACTCGTCCTAGGACGTACGTCATTATGACGTCATAATTAAATAATTTTTAAGACGTCCTAAACTCGTCGTGTGATCTACGTTATTATGACGTCATATTTAGTAATTTTTAGGACGTATTACACTCGTCATACGATGTACTTTATTATGACGTCTTATACTCGTCCTAAGATGTACGTTATAATGACATCATATCATAGTCTTACATTCGTCGTGTTATGTAGGTACTTTAGGTACGACTTACCACCAATGGATTCTGGGGGGTGGGAGGCAGTATGGGGAGGGGTAGACATAGAAGGGGAACTTGCGGAATCCCCCCCTCTCCGGGATATGTAACCTAACTTTCCCAGAAGCTTAAATTTGATCGTCAAACAAATTGGAGGGGGGAAGGGTGGAAACTTAACACTATATTTGATTTAACTCAAGTCAGGATGCTCTGAGTCGGATCTGTCTGATCATTTTGAATCTAACCAACTCAAATTTGACTACGGGTGGGCTCCCGCCAGAAGCTCTTGCGGTCGCCCCTGAGCTTCTGGCTCCCAGCACTTTTTATATACGCTCTAAGAGGGAAGGGACCACAAGCCTAGGTGGATTCGGGGTGCTCTAATTCGGATCTGTCACTCATTTCGAACCTAACCAACTGAAGTTGGGGTGCTCTGATTTGGATCTGTCACCCATTTCGACCCTAACCAACTCATGTCGGGGCGCTCTGATTCAGATTTGTCACCCATTTCTACAAATCAAACAAAAAACAAACGATTTAAAAAAGTAATCAATAATAGTTTCACAAAACTTGAGAATTTATTGCAGAAAGCTGCAGTGGCCGAAGGGTATGTTTTGTGCCCAAGAACAAAAAAGAGTTTTGGCGGGAACACGGAAAAATCATGTCGTTGCATTCTATTATTTTCTTAAACTTGTGTTTTTTCGCGAATTAATGATTTAGAATGGTGGTGTTTTATTCATTGAGTGTTGAATTACATGCACGAGTGTGGGCAAGTGATATAATGTGGTGAAAGATGTCTTTTCGTGTTGTTTTCAAAACTCATAGTAAAGTCGCCACAACTTTACTAGGGCATGACTTGGACTCGACTATGACTGATTTCGTGTGTCTGACTGTGATTTAATGACATATTTGACTTGATTATAATAAAAGAAACTTGCAAATTCATAAACATGACACTGGCAGAATGCACAACGTGCGATGCCAATAAATAAGGGGGAAAAAAAAGAACAAAAAAAAAGACGACAGCTGACGTTATCCCAAAATGGCGTCAAGTTTCATTTCACAAGTTTACACATATCAGAAATACTTTGTCCGCTTAAGATTGTAAATTGTGTCTGTATAAATAAAATAAACTTAAAGAAAACCTTTTTTTATGTAAATAATGGAGTTTTAGTGTATAAACAACAAACATTTACCAAAACAGTAGCTTATTTTAACTTTTTACGATTTACGACATTTGCTCAGTTTGGTAGAGAGTAAAACGAAACGTTATAGTGGTACAAAACTGTCAAAACCTATGGTGATTTTCCCAATTATCAAATTCAAATAATTATTTTACAATAAGTATTTGTTTGCGCAACTTGAAACTTTGCAAAAGGCCTTCATATTCATATAATAAGACTATTCTGTAAAAAAAATATGATCCCCCAACTTGATTGGCGGTGAATCGAAGTTGATCGATGTGAAGTGAACAGACAAGGAAGCGTCACCTGACGACAAATGGAAAGCAAAGAGATGTTAAAATGATGGAAACATAATGTGTATAATAATTTTGTGTGAAACTGGTTAGTATTTCTTTCATTTTTGTTTATGAGCCCAATACGATTGGGCTTGCAATTTTGACACCCACTGTATCGAGACTGCTAAGAACCGATAAGTAACTTTGTCCCACTAGGATTTTTCCTGCATTGGGCATGCTGTGGAACAATCACAACACAGCGACAAACTTCACGATTGCCTAGTTAATACGAACCGTAGTGTAAACAGAGGCAGTAACTACTTGGCCAAGACATCAAATTATTAATCTGCAGTGCTAGCTTCCATATTAAAATTTCTATCTTATCATAGGTGCATGTTTAACATTGCGTTGCTGGTCCAATATTTCACTTCAATTGCATTAGGTATTATAGACTGTTGAATGAACTTATGCTTTAACTGTGAAGGAAACCATTGTAAAGGAAATGTGGATGTTGGAGTCCTTCAAAGACATTTAAAGTCCCTGACTATGCCAGCTTGGAGGATTGTGGCCTAAGCCTGAGGCTCCATACCAATGCCCAGCAATGGGATATGCGAGTGTGGTTGAAGCGAATGGAGTTATGTATTGTGTTTACATTTTTGATACCTATGTAATAAGGGTCTTACAATTTGAACTATGCTATGCCAACAATGTGCAGTAGAACACAAGTACAGTAGAATTTGGATATAAAGACTTAACGTTTTTTTACTGCTTTTAGCAATCACGATGTAGACTCTTGTTTGGTTTCATAGTGAGTTTACTAGGGAAGCATATCTGTTTAGTACGACTCCAATTTGAGCGACCAACTGCTTATAGTGACCTATTTTTGATAATTTGTCCGGTTAGAACAACATGCAGTGTTTTGTTAACAAAACCTACGCTCCGCTACGTCGCCGCTCCGCAAACCGGCTTCTACCCTCATGCTTATACCTAACCTTTTAAAAAATATTTTGTCTAATTTTAGAGTCTGTGAAGAGCTCAGGCGTAGGAGCAACCGACAAGGAAACTGAAGACAGCATAAAAAATTGGTTTAAACATGCATCAGAAATACTTAATAAGTAAGCTTAGATAAGTACATCATTTTTCTTTTGAGTTTTTCGGCACGATTCACTAAGTCAAAAAAATTCAATACATATGTAAAGTATTCATCTGGTTCGTGCCTATGATTGTTATTAAATCCAAAAAAGGCCCAAATCGTACCCAGGGTCTGGCACAAAAGATTTTAATGCAGGTTGTAGTTTAGTTTAGTACGGTCGTACTTTTGCTGTGCTTTGTTGTATGTGTGTTTAATGTGATTTTGTGGTTTTTGTTATGCGTGCTATAGAACATAGAGGTATACTTGATCTACTTATTTAATTTTTTTATAAGCTTGACCGCCTTCATCTGTATGACATTTTGCGCCGTTCCTGGGTTTTTTTCTACGGGATTTGGGTCATGTCCTTTGTATGTTAAAATCGTGATAAAGTGGCAAATAACTAAACATTTTTTTTTTGAGGTTGTAAAACATAAAATCGTACAAATGTTTGTATAGACTGATATAGGTAAGATAAAAATTTACTGAATAGTTTTATATAGTTACAACGATCTTAGTGTAGTTACCGGCTTATGAATAACCCAAATTGACTAAGTAGATAAAAATACTATCGCATTGACACGTTAACCTGAAACGTCATTCAAAAACATTAAAACAAACGGTTTGCTGCCTTTTGACCACAACTTGTATGAGGATAAGCAATGATGCAGCCTAAAATAAAAGCATGTTTGTCTATTGTATGTATAAATGATATTTTACTATAACTGAACTATGTATTATGTGATCATTTTGCAATGTTATTTTTATCGGCTGATTTAGTCTGCAGTAAAAAAAGGTATAATGATATATTATAAAACTTAAAACAACACATTTTTTTTTAATACATTTTTAAGTATTGGTATCTAACAAATTTTGTAAATGATAATTGAAATTTATTGCAACTTGATTAAGTACTCTAAAATAAATGGACATTATCTAATTGTATATAAATGTTTTTTTTAATTCCATAATAGCAAGCCTACCTTTACAGAGTGTTCGGATAAGCGACGGACCTCTTTAGAGGGTCATTGTACTCATCATTATGAATAACTTTTATTATGGACCAACTATGAATTTACGAAAAAAACAGCTGTTTACATTGTACATTCATAATGATGAGTAGACTATGACCTCTCAAAGTAAGTATGTCCATCCGAATACCCTGTATTGTTAGATCTCAAGACGACTACGTCTATGGAACCACTTTTAGGAACGTCATAGAGACGACATACAACGACGTCCTATTGACGATTAGGGATGACGTATATAAAACGTCTTAAAGGCGATGAAAGCAGACGTCATCAATCCGTCTTCTAGAGACGTCGTCAACACGTCATGTAAAGACGTCCTGTTGACGATCAGGGATGACGTATATAGAACGTATTTTGGAAACGTCTTAAAGACTATGCAGGCTGACGTCATCAGTCCGTCTTCTAAAGACGTCCTTAAGACGATCAGGTATGACGTACATAGAACGTATTTTAGAAACGTCTTAAAGACTAAGCAAAGAGACGTCGTCAGTCCGTCTTCTAAAGACGTTGTCAGTCAGTCATCTGAAGACGTCCTGTTGACGATCAGAGATGACGTCTTGAGGCTGTGACAAATGTACGTCATTTTCCGGTATTAAAAGACGTCGTAATATGACGTCAACACGTCGCGAAATGACTAAATTTAGACGTCATTGTGACGTCGATTTGCTACCTGGGTACGACGTAGGTATGAGAGATATTGGAACATAATGTCGTAGGAATGAAAGATTTTGGAACATTACGACGTACGACGAAGGTATGAGAGATTTTGGAACATTACGACGTAGGTATGAGAGATTTTTATAAACCCAGATATTTTGTCCGGGTCGTATATGGTCCCCAAGCCGACTGCCAAGCATGGGGATTATGGTAACCCCTCCCTATTAAGGGGGAAGCCTTAATCCAGCAGCTTCATGGACGTCTTCCGGCTGTTGATGTGATGTTTATGGTGCATACTAACCCCATCGAAGTGCGAGCGCAACGTGTACTTGGGGTTCCAAGTCTTGCGGAAGGACTCCTTGTTGGCGGAGGCGACGTCGTAAGCCTCGGGCTCGTTGCTGACGGTCAGCTGGGCGAGCTCCCCGAGCGCCAGCGGCTCCTCGTCCGCCTCCCCGCCCGCGCCGCCCGCGCCCCCCGCCGCGCCTGCAGGCATCGCGCTCACGGAGCTGCTGCCTGGGAATTTCGCTGCGACATAACGTATCCCGTCAACATGTATTTTACCACCACAGAAGTAAGCTGTGTACACGGGTTAAGACGATGAGTACACCCAAAATTGACTTCATTCGGGTTTATGTTATGCCAAATGGACAAATACAACAGCACTAAAAACATATGTTAACCTAGATCATATTTCTTATTTGGGAATTGTTTTGAAAACACGATTATTTTTCGCGATAGAAAAAAATCGTTAAATAAGAAGACACATGAATAAAATGAGTACAGTTTACGAGTAATAGTTTAATATATCTTCCTATTGAACTCGTTTTTCTTTCTTAGGTAATAAATTTATTGCAATATTTTTTTTCCAAAAAAAATACTGCACGTAACGCGGCGCAATCGCGCCGACGACGTCTCGCTTCTTTTTTTTATCTATCTAGATTCTAATTTTTAAACAGAGAGATTTTTTTACAATATAATATCTGTATACCATTTATTCACCTTTCATTTTTATATATTTTGTTGTTATTCATCATCTATTATTGGGTGTTTCTTTTTATTTATTACATGTGACATTTGTAACCAAGCTATTGATTGTCCTATCCTTCAATCAAAGATACAGTGGGTGTCGCACCCACCGCTCGACCGCGGCACACCTAACTCCCCGGTGCACCAGTTTGCATACAATTCCTCGACGTTCAACTGTCGTTCGAGTCGTGACAACCAGTCACTTAGGGTCAACCCACACGTACAACAACCACACCACAGCCACATATTTTGTATTGAAAATGAATAGTAGAATTTGCATTTTGCCGTCGTTACATCGATACCACAACGCAACCACATCGCAATCACCAGCTACACAGTGAAATAGCCGCCACATCGCAGATACAACGTTGCGTCGACGCAACGACAGTGCGCGCTCTATGAAAGCTGAAGTCGAACTGTGTCTGCACAAGACGCAACCACATCGCAACTGCTAGCGACAACGCACCACATCGACATTTTGTCGGTACCACAACGCAACTGCAAAAAGCTGCAGCGACACTATTCACATGTAGCCACTGCGTCGCCACATTTTGTCGTTGCGATGTGGTGTGGTTGTGGTACGTGTGGGTTGACTCTTACATAGCATTTTTTGCCTTATCGTCTTAGCTTAGAGTTGCTAGTTGTTTAAGTAGGTAAAATGTGCCACTATTTTCGCATTTCAATTTAAACGTGCGATAACATAAAACATAACAGGGGGTTTCTTAAATCGATGGTCCTATCAGATAAGTATATTAAATATAAAAAAAGCGGGTAGTTATTAGTGATGGTAGGTACCTGGTGGGTACTCGTCGCCCTGGCCGCCGCTGTCGGCTTCGCTCTCCGTGATGAGATTCAGCTCGTTCAGCACCTCCTCCGCCTCGTGGTCCACCTCTTCACCTTCACAGAGGATTCTTACATTGTAACTTAGGAATAGGGAATATGCTTTGATAAATAATATGTCTAGATAGAGTCTCGTACTGTGTATGAACGAAAAATGGCAGGCCAACATTATTATACTAGTGTGCGTGACAGCCATGTCTTACACTCGCGTTGCGCCATTCTCGTTGTTTTTTTTTTCTTAGTTATTGGCATCGCACGTTGTGCATTCTGCCAGTGTCAAGTTTATGAATTTTCACTTTTTTTTTGTTATCATCAAGTCAAGTAAGTCATGAAATCACAGTAAGTCACACGAAATTAGTTATAGTCGAGTCCAAGTCATACCCTAGTAAAGTTGTGGCGACTTTACTATGAGCTTCTATGGAGTTTTGAAAACAACACGAAAAGACATGTTTCATGTTTCATGTGTCATGTGTTGTTGTTGTTTTTTGTTTGTTTGTTGTGTGTTGTTTTGTTTGTTGTTTTTGTTTTTTTGTTTTTGTTTGTTTGTTTTGTTGTTTTATCACTTGCCCACACTCGTGCATGTAATTCAACACTCAATGAATAAAACACCACTATTTTTAATCATTAATTCGCGAAAAAACACAAGTATAAGAAAATAATAGAATGCAACGACATGATTTTTCCGTGGTCCCGCCAAAACTCCCCATTCTCGTTGTTATAGTGTGCGTACATAAGAGGCTTCACCTCTATTTTTTTCGGGTTTAGGATCCATCAGTCTATCTAGACATATAATTTATCAAAGGGAATATGCATGTTTTTTTTTATGTACCCACAAAAGAGCTGACTCGCAACAAAACAACATTTCAAAAATAAAATTTAATTATGTGCAATAACGAAGTTATAAGCATTTTAGTTTCATGTTAGACAGGGAAGGGCACTATACTAGCTAATGACGTCAAGGTCCACTATTCCAAACAAATTTTATACTAGCACGTGTATTGTTATAAAGGGACAGATGACTCCCTCCCAAATACTTTGAACGCTTATATTTCAGGACTTTACGAGCCCATTCGACTGCCTTATAGTTCAGTTGGTAGCATGTCCACCTTCAGAGCTGTAGGGCGTGGGTTTCGTTCCCCACCCAGGGCAAACATTTATGTGACGAACATAGATGTTTGTTCTGTGTCTGGGTGTAGTATGTATTACAAGTATGAATTTACAAAAAAAATAAGTATATAAGTATTCTGTATCAGCTATCTGGTTTCCATATTACAAGCTTTGCTTAGTTTGGGGCTAGATGGCGCTGTGTGAAAAATGTCGAACAATTTTTTTTATTTTTTTTTTTCAATTAAATTACAACACATTTGCTCGACAAATGCATTTACGAAGCCTGTATACATCGTTCGAAACATGAACATTACGCACCATACAACTCTAGGCGTGCGGTTAAATAGGTACTCTTAACTAGGCGTGCGGTAAACCTATTTTAACCGCACGCCTAGTTGTATAGCACTGTGCGTATCCTTTACGGTATTTTTTTTTATTTCAATAAAAATATATGAGAATTCCACCAAGAAGATTCACATTAAGAGAATAAATAAGCTGAATGATCGAACCTCCTTGGAAGCGCTTTTGCTCAATGATACGTTTGTCTCACTTTAATACTAAATAGCAAATAATACGAAAGATGTAGTTCTAATTTTCACCACGCGCACGTAGCGCCATTTGTTAATTCGCGCCATTTCATCTTTCCTCCTAGGAGGATTAAAGCGTCGCACTTTGTGCATTTGCCAGTGTCAAGTATTTATTTGTATCAAGTTATTGAAAATTTTCAAGTCGAATGAGTCTAAGTTACAGTCAAAGTCACACCTAGTAAGTCACAGTCAAGTCCAGTAATGCCGTTGTAAAGTCGTGGTAACTTTACTACAAGCTTCTTCGGAGTTTTGGAAACAACACGAAAAGACACTCATATAGTTTTAACGAAGACGAACTTTTTTTTTTCTTCTCTCCTCCTAGGATGATTATGGCATTGCAGTTTGTGTATTTGCCAGTGTCAAGTATTTAGTTGCGACTTACCGACCGATATTTACAAAACAATAAAGTTTGTTTCATTATCTGTTTTCTCGCAAATGTGTTGTAAAACGTTGTATGGCACACGTGCGAATTAAATTTTTACTAACTCGTGACTATGGTAAACCCTCGACTTTCTTCTACTCGTATGTAAAAAAAAAATTACCGCCCTAGTATCATA
Source organism: Erannis defoliaria (assembly GCA_905404285.2). Classification (NCBI taxonomy): domain Eukaryota; kingdom Metazoa; phylum Arthropoda; class Insecta; order Lepidoptera; family Geometridae; genus Erannis; species Erannis defoliaria. Next base: position 8,136,808 of record FR990073.1, on the reverse strand, counting down.
AATAACTATTTTCGATGTGAGCATCAGATTCAGTTAAACTCTCAGCTTATCTTATTATTTTTAATAATCAAAACACATGCATATTCTCTATTATTATTTACAAATTTAGTCACGTAAGAAAAAACGGAGTATACGTTTAGATTGAACCTGACCTGATTGTGCCGCAGTGTGTGTAGGTACCTTGTTTGTCATGGTGGTGGTGGTGCTGCTTGGTGGCGTCCAGGTCGTCGATCTCGTCCATATCCATCTCCTGGTGCGTGAGGAACTCGAAGTTGGCGAACACGGCCGCCGTCTCCTGCACCGAGAGCCCCTCCTCGCTGTACCCGCTGCCGCCTCCGGCGCCGCCGCTGCCGCTCTTGCGCTGCTCTTTACCTGTACAATACAATACATTTACTAATAAAAAGTCGCGGGCAACCGGTGGATGCAAATGGCAGGTTGTCGTACAGTGTGACGGTCTAAGGGGGAGGCCTTCGTTCAGCAGTGGGCGTCTCCGAGCTGATGATGACGAATAAAAAAGTAAGTAAGTTCGTGTAGTAAGCAGTGCCGTAAATAGGGCGATGCCAGCGGCGCCCAGACACCAGGCGTAGGTATTGGAGGGGCGCAAAAATGACCAGACCAGGGCTAAGTAATGAATATTTTTCTTTTCAAGGGGCCGTCCATTAATCACGTGAGGCTCAAAAGGGGGGGATTGACAAACATCACGAAATATCACAAGGGGGAGAGGGGGGTGTAGTAAGATATCATGTGTATTTATTTTTTTGTCAAACGCGCGATTTCTAAACCTAAAAGCGACGTGTATGTCATGGTCCTTAATTTAAGAATAAAATTAGATTTCCTCACCACGTATCACCAAGGGGGACGGGGGGTTAAAAATGCTAAAAAAAACATCACGTGATTAATGGAGGGCCCCCAAGGGCGCAATTATAAAAGCTCGTACCGGGCGCATAAAAAGATAAGGCACTGATAGTAAGTAGGTAAATTCGTAACCTTAGTGTCAGAGTTAATATGCCGCCCGAAGGCCTCTGACCTGGCTTGACGGTTGTTGTTATAGAAACATATAACAAGCAACCGGCACCAACAATTTAACGTGTCATCGGACCCACGGTAGCGCTCAGAAATAAATTCCACTCACGATCACCCATCCGTAGATTGACCGTATCATGCGTTGCTTAACATATTCGGTGGTCTATTGGCCACCTAATCAAGCTACGCCACAAGAATACTAGACTATTTTATAATGGAAATGGTGCATTGAGTCGAAATGCGAATGTTTGTCGGGATGTGTGAGTCTGTGTATGTGTGTGTTTGTTACCTCTTCACACCAAACCAGCTGAACGGGTTTGGATGAATCTCGGAACGGAGACAGTTTATTTGCCGGAATAACATAAAGGCTACTTGTTAGTGTACTATGCGCGTGGGGCTCATCGGTAGCCTATGTTTTGAAAAAGGCCCACCCTCCAAATTACCAACTGGAGAGGATAGTAAAAGACGGATTTGTTTACGGAAAGTTATAGTTTTTATGGCTGACCACAACAGGATATTAATTCGGCGTAGATCCGCTGGCGCTGCGCCAGTAGATGAATGTGATTATCGCATAACTTCGAAGACAATAATGTAGGTATGCGTAACTCTCACATCCGTCTAACAAGGAATGAGGAAGCGTTCTTAAATCAAGAGAAACGACTACAGTTCTATGTGTTTAGAATCTTGGACATAAATATCGGAAAAGTACAAAAATACAAGTATGCTTGAAAAAAAATGAAATAGTAGATTGTTATACAACGGGCTAAAATAACCCATTATTGGTTTGTTTCTTTATAATGGATATTTAGCGCCGTGTGTTACACTCTACTTTTCAATCCGAATGCGAGAAAATAAAATAATCAAAATACCAAAATAAATGCTTTGTGACTTTGACGGTAACAGATTGAAAATTATTTCTTTGCAAGTAACGGACAAATATAAAAAACAACCTTAGGCCCCAAAGCAAAATTTTACTTTAGCCCCTAGAGCATGCTATGCTATTTTAGCTCCGCTCTGGTGCGCTATAATGACGCACTTTATGAACAAGAGGAGTGAAAAATACTTTATTTTTAATCCTCCTTTACAAAAGCAATCTGTCTGTTATTTGACCTTTTTTCGACCTGTTCAAATTCTAATCACTTATTTCAGATATTATATATAAGATTACTTTAGTCACATAATAGGCATGATGACTACAATTTTTTTATTACCTCATAAAAAAGCTGATCATCAATAGAGCCTATCAACGAAAACAAAATTTAAAATAACTCAAAAATAAATAAGTTCTAAGTATTTTAATTTCAAGCTAGACAGAGAGCGCGCCATACTGAGCTATGACGTCAAGCCTCAGGCGCGGCATACAAATGTTATACTAACACGTGCTTTGCGAGAAAGGGATAGAGCATCCCCTCTCTATCCCCACCTAAAACTTTAAACGTTCATATCTCAGAGATTTATCAGCCAATACAATTTATTTTTTCAGTATGTGTATTGTATTTAGTTATATTCATCACTAAGCCCGTTATTTGTCATAAATTAAACATTAGGCCACACGCCTATTATGACGCTGCTTGTGAGGAATGTCCTCAGTAGCACATACTACATCAAACTTCGAAAAATACTATCAGCAGTTTTTTTGTGTTACACACAATGCAATAAAATAACATTAGCAGCTAAATTATAGAGTTAAAACTATTATTTTTACCCAATACAAGCAAATAATATTGTAAAGAAAATAACTATCATATTTTAATAAGAGTATTTTTTCGATGACAGGGTTTAATATAAATATAATAGGCACTACTGCCTTCAAAAAGAAACAGGTTAAAATTGACTTTCAAGAGTTTATTCTGTAGACAGTTTTTTGTTATGTATAGAGCAAGGGTGTATAATAAATATATAACCCGGTCAGAATATCTGTGCACCTCGCTTTATTGTTATTTTTGTTTTTTAATAACAAACCCTCCATCAATAATAAATTGATTTGAAAAGGTTAGTAATTTTTTTTTACCTCCACATTTCTCGAAAAAACTTTTATCACACTGTACCCAGACCGCCGATATGACGTCACCAGGTCAGGTGCACAGATATTGTGACCGGGTTGTAAGTGTGTGTGATGTGTAAAATCACGTCGACCCTTTGCGTCCAGTGCGTGAAGAACAAAGACACTTTAGCGTTTATATTTTGTTTTTTTTTTTCGTCTTTGCTCCATGGTCTGCTGGGCCCTTGCCTTTTTTTTTGTTAACTAAATTGTACACTTTATAAATTAAAAGCTAAAGGCTTTTAACGTATATAGTATTTATTAGTAGAGATAATTATTGGACATACCATAGTCATATTTGCGGGCCATATGGTTCATGGCATAGTCGCATCTGTCGTGCTGCTGTTTGTCGTAGTTCCTATAGTTAGCGTTGTCGGCCTCCTCATTGTTGAGGCCGAGGAGAGCACGGACCCGATTCGAACGCACGTCCAAAATAGTGTCTGTGTAACCAATCTCCTGTAGAAAAAAAAACAAAACAAATTAAGTATCAACGAATAGGTTTTACTAACGCCTGACGCCTTTTATTATGAAAACTGACGTGGTTTTGACACATTTTTGTTTTATTCATACGGGAATACTCACGTTTAATTAAATCGGATACTCCGACTATAGTTTCGATCACATCCGGTGACCTTTTTCAAAGAGTGAAAACAGAGCCCGACGCGCGTGCAGCTGCGTCCTGCTCTGCTGTGTGTGCTAAGTAGGACGCAGCTGCACGCGCGTCGGGCTCTGTTTTCACTCTTTGAAAAAGGTCACCGGATGTGATCGAAACTATAGTCGGAGTATCCGATTTAATTAAACGTGAGTATTCCCGTATGAATAAAACAAATAAGCCTGACGCCTTCTTTAATATGAAATTGCATTTCGCGTGAAGTAAATTTTAACTATAATAATACACATGTGCGCACCATGGCCGGGTCAAAATAACTACACTGTATACGATTATTCATACAATAATTTACAAACGTAGAGTATCGTGGGAATAGTTAATTCACCTTTTCTTATTCTACAGAGCGATTAATTCGAAAGAAAAAGTAAAAACAGCGAGTAACTTAAAACTACAATGTTTTATTATAAGGGGGTCCTTGGGACCTAGTATATCCTAAAACTGCATACAGAACTACCGGAGGACGCGCAGCAGCGTCCTCTCGGTTAACGGTGGTGAGCTTTCTGCGATACCCAAGCCGCCTGCCAAGCGTGGGGATTGACACTATTATGTTACAATTCAAACAGACAAAGGCTAGTCCTGTATTGTTCGAAGGTCACCGATAGCCGAATACCAAATTTGCATGGCTACTAACAGCACAAGACAAATGTTGAGACTTTAGTACCTACCCGATTATTAAAACTACCTAAAACTATTGGTCGCTTTCACGCTAATGCGTATTGGTACTCGGCAAAACAAGACAGCATGTATTAACAACATTTCTATTCTTAATGATAAATAGACATAATGACACCGCATTTAATGGTAAAGTAAAATTTGCACAGTGCCTTATATGCACGTGAGCGTTTCAGATTAACACCAAACATACATTTGTAGGGCTTCATTTCACGAGGAAACAAACACTAGCATAGTAATACAACAATCAATTTCATTTCCTCAAGAGTTTAAAGACTGCTGTTGTAACTTGAATATATTAGTATAGAGCCAAAAACGGAACAGATATTGTGATTCTTATGCAAATGAAGGCTCCTTGAATATATGTACGTACATTGCTAGTAGGCAATGAATAAGAATATAGAAGCCCTCATGTCTCGAGATTATCACCAAGTGACATTTAGCAGAACTTATTCGTAAGAGTGCGGCTAAAGCCAGAAAAATAACAGATTTCACCCGCGCGTCTTGCATCAGTTTAGAGTCGAAAATCGCATGATATAATTGATGATGTTGGCTTTGAGCAATTTAGGTGGGATTTTATTTAATTATTCAAAATGTATAAAAAAAATAAACGGCTACTGTGCTAAAACATTAGTTTGGCAATGTAATTCGTAAAAAATAATGTGGTGATGTCACTGGTAATTTAGAGCATTTGAATTAAAAAATTTTTTGTTGGTAATTTGTATTTTTTTTTAAATAAACCAGAGTATTTTCCAAAATTCTATTTGGTTACTCGGCTTCTTTAGGCGTTTCCCCTATCTGTAGTATTTTTTTAATATAAATATTTACGTCCTTTATCATTAAACTATTTTTTTTTAAATACACCTTTTATTTATTTTTGGCATTAGTCGCCCCCTTAAACTAGATGTGTGGCTTCACCCGCGTGTTGATGAAAAACGGTGATAATTATAATAATAAAAATTAGCCTATATCTTATTCCGAGAAATAAGCTATCAACATTCAGAGTTTCATCCAAATCCGTTCATCCAATACCTTGAAGAGGTTATAAACATTAGTACACACACACACATACCAACATTTTTCGCATTTATAGTTATTATTGTGACAACAAATACTTACCTAGACACATATCAAGGTTTTTGCCTTATAAATTCCAAAGAGAAACCAGGAGCCATAGTATGAGCTCTTAATGAGGGACCGAACAAGCTCAGCTACTGACGCTGCGCGACTGTGAATTGTATTGCCCCGCAATTCGGTCCCGCAATAAGAGTTCATGGTACGGCCCCAGCAGGGCTAGCATGCGCACCGCTAGAATTTTTTCTCGATTCTTAAAAACAGGACAAGCCTACGACTCTGTATAAGTCTGTCTCGTTTTCTCACGATATAAAGGCACGACAATTTTTTCTCGCGGTGCGCATGCTAGCCCTGCTGAACTTCTATCTAGCCTATGTTCATAAAGGGATTTTTGTAAAATATAGTACACAAACAAACTAGTACCTAAGAAAATAAATTTCTGGATTTTGCATTGACCACTACAATACAATTTTGTTTATCAGAAATCTAGAACATTATCTAGCCTTAAGCCGCACTTTCCTTGACACACCACAGACAGCTTGAGCCAGCACTGAATAAGGAGATTTCTCTCTTTGCAGCCTAACCACTGGGTATGTTGAACCCTGCCCTGCCGCTAGCAAAACTCTTTAATGTTATGGAGAATATTTTTACTGTAAAAATAAACTAAATCTAGGAATGACCAATTTTTATTAGAGCTGGACCTGGGCATGTTTTAAAGCTGCATCCAGAATTACCGGATGATGGGCAGCAGCATCCTCTCAGTTAACGTGGTGAGTATGCTGCAATCCCCAAGCCGCCTGCCAAGCATGGCGATTATGACAACCAAGGGTATGGCCCTCTTAATAAGAGGGAGGACTTGGTCCAGCAGTGGACGGATGAGTTACCTGCAAGTACTGTTTGATGAGCTGGCGGCCCTGCTTCCAGTGCGCGCGCTCGGCGGGCTCGGGCTCGGGCGGCGGCTCGTCGGGCGGCGCACGCACGTCGCCCTGTTGCAGCTCCACACCGTACTTCAACTTGTGGAACTTGGCGCGCTCCTGCTTCAGCGCATACTCTAACATTTTGATCCGCCTCACGAGGTCATTCTTCAGATTCTCTTGGCCCTTCCTCTCGCCTTGGAGGAAGGCGATCCGCGCCTGGAACATCACATCCACAACATTAACCCTCATTATCACTTCACTAATAACATTAAATTAACCAACCAATGGATGAACTGGTGTCAACCAGTGGAAGCAAATGGCAGGGTGTCGTGCTGATCTAAGGGGACGGCCTTTGTTCAGCAGTGGCAATCTCTAGACAGATGATGATGAATAACATTAACGATGCACCGCCCAACAGCTCGAACTCATCGGTGGGCGTGGCTAAAAAGCATGCTCTCTTCGTCAAACTAAGGGAAAGGGAGAAAGAAAGAGAAATGAGGGCGCAAATTTTCTCATGTCGAATTTATGCCAACTAAAATTATTTGAAATTTTGATGGACTAAACTATGCCGCTAGATACATTATTTTAGGGTTTACATACTCCTTATGTTATTTATTAACGTCCAAAGTGGCTTTAAAATTGTTGTCGAAATTGCCGCACATGTCTGTTTGTGCCCTAAGGGTCAACCCACATGTACCACATCCACAACCACAACACATGGTCGGGCGCAAATTTTGTATTGAAAAGGAATAGTAGAATTTACACATACCACATTTTGCCGTCGTTATCGACCGCGTGGTTGATACCGACCATATCACAACCACAACGCAACCACCAGCTACACAGTGAAATAGCCGCCGGCCACGTCGCAAATACAACGTTGCGTCGACGCAACGACAGTGCGTGCTCTATGAAAGCCAGAGTCGAACTGTGTGTGCACACGACGCAACCACATCGCAACTGCTAGCGACAACGCAACCACATCGACATTTTGTCGGTACCACAACGCAACTGCAAAAAGCTGCAGTGACACTATTCACATGTAGCCACTACGTCACCACATTTTGTCATTGCGATGTGGTGTGGTTGTGGTACGTGTGGGTTGACCCTAAGTTCTTCTAAACTGCACAATGTATTTCAGTTTGATTTTCACTGCCATTTAAAGAACGTATTTTGGAGGATTAGCTGCGTTTATATTTTGTAAGATTAGGGACTTAGCATAGATATACAAGATATAATGATGAGAAGATATCTTGTTTTTTAATAATAATGTGTGAAAAATATGTGAAATGGACATTCGTACAACAATTTATTTTTGGCTTGGAGTATTTAATCATTCTCTAGTTTCTATTTAACTTACCTAATAAAAAAATAAAGTCACTTAATTTAGCAGTATGAAAAAGTTATTGAATCATACAGACAAAAACTTTAAAGATTTGAATAAAATATCTTAGAGACATTTAAATATACCCTTCATTCATGTTTTGATGCTATAAGCTATGAACAATCATGTAAAATTTAATTCTAATTGCTTCAATAGGCTAGATGACTGGTTTTTTTTTATTGCCCTATTAAAATGTGGCCCATAAATATAGCTGATTAATGAAAAGAAAATTAAAATGTGATCAAAAATAAGCAACTTATAAGCATTTTAATATCATGCTAGACAGAGAGGCGAAACAGCAAATCGTGACGTCACTTCTCAGTACGCCATATAAATTCTATTCTGACAAGTAAGGCGTGACGTCATTTTTTGTTTTGTGGGAAAGGGACAGAGTTGTCTCTAACAAAAACTTTAAACGCTCATATATCAGAACATTATTAACCGATTTCAATGATTTTTTCAATAAACATACTGCATTTACTTATATTCTTCATCAAAGCTATTGGTTTCAATGATATCAACATCAGTCATCTACCCTATTCAGCCTAGTATACTTGTGAAGGAAGGGCAATCAAATAAACTCCTCTCGCATTTTTTACATTAATTAGAATTTATTACGCAGCTCTATTTGTTTTATAATGTCCAGTGAATCCGAGTAATATGAAACAGGAAATAAAATAGCATACAACCTGGACAAGCAAGCTAATCTAATATTTAGGTAGAGGTAGTATAATCTAATGTGTGATCTTACATTGTATGACACGGATATTTAGATAATTTTGAGAGCTTATTCAATGGGTCTCTAACACGAGTGCATTTTTACAGCAAGTAAAACAGTAGTTTATTTTCAAAAATGTATGTGCTGCAATGCCTCCGTACAGTTTATTCTTCAAGTATAACGCCCCCCCATCCTACTAATAGCGTGCCCGACTCCTGCTGCATAAATACGTTTGAAGAAATCAACGTTAGAATAGGTGATTTACATCTGTACCCCGCCCAAGCGTTCATAGAAGTTAAAATTTCTCACTTGTTTTTAAACAACTTTCCATAGTTTTATTATATTGTACACACTATTTAGATGGCGAGTGATACAGATAAAATCTGTGAACAAATACAAAGACGGATCAAGGAGGATGATGTTTTGTGTGAAACTGAAGAAAGAGAACAAAGTGTCCCTCTTGGGCCTATTCAGGGAGTAATTTGGTGTTGTTCTATTTGCAGCAGGGCTATGTGACCACAGCACGTGCAAACAAAGCTGCAAAATGTGGGAGACTTATTTTTAGTGATCAGTTGTGTGTCCCGAATGCAATGTTGATAGAATGGTGATGCTACATTATTGATTTGATGATTGATTAGAATTTTAGACACCAGTTAGCTCATAGATGTTTACTTTGCAAACTAAATATAAGTTAAGTGATCTCAAACCTAAATTAAACATTGATTTTTAAGAAGTTTATATATTTGGTTAAATTCTGTTGATTAGTACAGATATGATTGAAATAAAGATGATTTGTAATTATATGTATACATTGTTTTAGTATTTTGGCCCATTTCTATTTTGAGTTCCTTTTTTAAAATCCTTGATAATCTTCTTAACATTAGACAAGACTGTCCCAGATCCACAATTTTTATTGGAATTAAAACCATTCTACAAACTTTTGCTAAATTTCATCAAGTTTGCCTCAGCATAGTAAAAAAGTAAGAAATAGTCATTCACTCTCAAGACATGTTTACTTCAATAAATAAATTACAGATGTTTATCGTTTGATATGTTATCCTGGTAATTATGACCAACCTACCTACATAATAATATATTTTCAATTGTAATGAATGAATAAAACTGACAATAAAATGACAATCATTTTTATTCCATTAGTCTACATGTAAACATGATACACTATTTGGTATTCTGTGGTTAAATTGGTATCTTTGTTGTCAACACACCAGCTGCAACAAGATTTTGTTTATATACCCTTGAAAAACACATAGTATTTACTTTAATTTTATTAATACATATCAACGAGTTGATTATAACGGTACATATGCAATTTTTTATGTCTTAAGTACTGTTGTGCATATGATGTAAAAACATAAAAAATTACAAAGAATATTAGAAAATAGTACACAATTAGCATCCTACAACCGGATGCTTCTTTGGTTTACTCCTCATTCAGCATAAAATTATTATCATTGGTAATAGAAAAATAATTATAATGAATAGGTGTCATTTTCCTTATTTTATACTGACTTGGGATAAAATTGCTACAAATAAAACAATATACCCAGAAACCAGGTATATTTTACAGATGGTGATTCAGATGTTCAAACAGTGGGTATGTGCTGTGTAGATTAGCAAGAATGTAATGTTGGAAAACATCTGTAATCATAATAAAACCTCAATATCTACAATACTATATTCTACTAGGTACCTTTAATGAGGTAAAGTAATAATCACCATTTCAGAAGGGTGGCTGAGGTACTTGTAATCTAAGACCATACGACTAAAGCTATAGCTGATTCTTTTTGTGTTGCAGATCACAGTGAATTTCTAATCAGAATCGACTCGATAATTTTAAGCTACCTACGTTAAATGACATCCGAAATTTACACTAACAATGAAAAGGACACTGTTCATACTACGTTTAATAGTGATCGAAAAGTCTGGGAATGGCAAGAAAAGAAAAAAAATCACCTCAAACTCCGCTCTGTCCACCTCCCATTGTGATCTCTCGAGCTCGAATCTCGCCCATTCGTGCTGGATGAAATGTAAGATGCCCGGTATTGAATACTGGACACTTTGGCTAGGTTCTTCATTTTGTTTATTATTTACACTGACTCCAATTTGAGATCCCACTTGCCCTCCGTTGTGATGAGACACGGAGCTATCATCCATGGCTGTGGGGATTTTCATGACATGGCCACCATTACCGAACTTGTCACACACCTATTTTACAATACTACGTACATCAACTACGCGAAAGGAAATACTAACACATCATTATAACTATATTTCAACTAATGTTCACGTAGGCGACACCATCTAAATTAATTTCTATCGACGAATTCATGAATGACAAAAATTATTATTGCATGACGGAAAGAAAAGTCGCAACGACGTCCGTCCGCATTGCTATTTTTTTAAATCAATGTTGCCAGCTATTACCAAAATCATCTCTAAAAAAACTTGATTGTCACAAAACGGCCAACGATTTTTTTAAGTTGAAAGTAGGAAAATTGTCTATGAAATCATTGTTAGAGATGGGTGTGTGTAACGTGAAATGAAAAGCTCCACCATTCGATCAATCTTAAAAACGGCAATAATAACAAAGAATCGATCACGGATCTTATCGGTTTTGTTATTCACTTTGGCACGAATGCAGTTTTTACACTGTAGAGCCTTAAGACATTTCTCATACACAGAACACCCAGCCTAGTGCTACAAATTTCCTATACTTATTTATTTATTTAAGGATAGGCGAGCAGCATAAATTATGCTGATGTGCATATGTCAAACAGTGTTGAAATGCAGTATTTGTCTGTTAAGTACTTCCTTCCTTACTTCCTTGTATAAACTAGGCCAAAATATCAAATTCCTATAACAATTTCCATGATGATTCGATGACGATACCTACTAGTACTGAATGCCTGAAGGCGAAGCTCCTGAACAGCGAAGGATTACATGTCGCGCGAGCCGAAAAGGCCATCGCCACACGGCAGCTAGCCAAGCACCAAAATAGCATTAAAGCATTAAATGAAATACAATTATGTATTTCATTTAATTGTAATAAATTTTCAAATGGTAAGGAAAGTATCATAACTTCGTCAATTAAGAATGTAACTGAAGGCTATATAAAAATAATTGACATCAAAGCCATCCACATAATTTTCCACCCGCAACTTCATCTGCGTGGACTTAGAAAGCTAGAATTAAGCCTAGAATAGCGTGCTAGAATTAGGTCTAGAGAAAAGTGTAATTCATTACCGGGATAAAAAGTAACCTTAATCCTGCTTATAAACTATCTGTGCCAAATTTCATCCAAATCCGTACAGCCGTTTATGCGTAATTGAGTAACAAACATTCAAAAGTATTAAAAAACACAAAAGTTATTTAACATTTATAATATTACTAGGATACCATTAATAATTTTCTGCTTCAACTCTATTATAGAACCTCCAAGGTTTCACAATGTAATAATAGTTATTTATGATACTAGTGCGGTAAGTTGGTTTTTACAAACGGGTACACGAATATAATCCCGAGATGAATTCGAGGGCTTACCATAGTCACGAGTTTGTAAAAACCAATACCGCAAGAGTGCCATACAACGGTTTACTACACATTTGCGACAAAAGAGATAACAAAAGTACTTACAACAGATAATGAGGCAAACTTCACAAGTTCGTCTTCGTTAAAACGTTTCTAATAATATGAGTGTCTTTTCGTGTTGTTTCCAAAACTCCGAAGAAGCTTGTAGAAAAGTTGCCACGACTTTACTAGAGCATGTCTAGACTTGACTGTGACTTGCTAAGTGTGAAATAACTTTGACTGTACATAACTTAGTAATAGTAGTACAGAGTAACTCAGTAACAAATAACATAGACTCTTTCGACTTGAAAATGATCAAAAACGTGATACAAATAAATACTTGAGACTGGCAAATGCACAAAGTGCGACGCCATAATAAAAATAAATAATAATCCTCCTAAGGGGGAAAATGAAATGGCGCGAATTAACAAATGGCGCACGTGCGTGTGGGGATAAAAATTTATGGTATTAAATTTATTCTTTCGTCACATTTTCTGTTTAGTGCTGAATTAAGGGGGGAAACGAGGGATGAAACTTTAACAGCCTTACCTAAAATAATCTCGATTCGATTAGTCGCTGCTTAAACTTCTCTGTCCTTTTCTAGCACTTGCAACTTTACGTCAGAGAGAAGATGGCAGAGCATCTTAAGCAGTGACTAACGGTTGAAAAGTTTTTTTTAAGTAAGGCCGTAAATAAATAAATACCAGTGAAAAGAACTAATATACTAATAGCAGCGCGAAATATTAAATTTGGTTTGGAATTAGTGAATTCACTCAAGTTTTGAAGTGCGGGAATTTTATCGGTCATGCAAGTCAAGTGAGTGGACTTAGGACTCCGGTTGGTTTGCATTTTTCGAATCTCTAGCAGCTGCCCCTCCCTGCACCCCCTTGGCGACACCCATGACACACACACACACCGTCAAAATTTCGCATTAATATTATTAGTAAGTAAGTAAGTATTATGAGCCGTCAGCCGGTACGCGAATAAGTTGTTACGCCCACTTTGACTGATGGCACTGATTCAGTGAAATATCTTCGTGGTAATGCGTAGACGGAGTAACTAATAGACCAAAGTACTGTGTAAGCTCGACTGAGACAAAATACTATTTCAAATTGTCAATGTGTACGTAATGCAAGCTGGCAAGCCAATGGCAAGCTGACAACACACATACGAATCGTATGTGTCCTGACCTTGAAAAAACCGGCACGCTGTGAGGTACAAAAAATGGCGTTGTTGTGTCTCTCTCTGATACATTTGTTCCGTGTATAGGTGTCTCTTTATTGTGCGAGTGAGGCAGAAATATGTCACTTCTTCTAATGGTTTCTCTCTCTACGTGGTAATGTTACAAATGATCTATGACGGGTAGTAAAAATTAGCTTTTTCTATCTATATTTTTATGTAGGTAAGAGTAATGTTATATATGCTGCGTTCCGTAATGCGCTATAAGTGATAATATCGCGAATCCCACCAAAGTGACAAGTATTACTCGATCAAATAAAAGCCCTTATATTTTTTGACTATTACATTTGGTTGGATTCGCTATATTATCACTTTTAGCGCATTACGGAACGCAGCATATATGTGGTCAATTCTGAAGGTTTAAGTTGACAGAACTAAACTAACTAAAGTATTGCTGTCCTTAGCTAACATGTCTAGTCATAAAGTGACAGCAATATTTTAATTAGTTTAGAACTGTCAACTAAAACCGTCAGAATCGACCACATTATTATGATTGCATATTATAAATATTTGATTTGAAACGTGGAATACAAATTATTTAATAATAATTTTGGCAGTGACGCTACTTAAAATCGGTATTGTAGAGTACTTACTACTTATATCAATTTAATTATAATGACATCAAAAAATTACTAATTCGATTTTGATTTGAAAAGTGTGCTGTTCGACTATTTCTCATTTCTAAAAATGCTTGCATATTGCCTTCGATATGTCACACCCGCCCGCGCTCAGGGTTGCCTGAACGCAGAATTTCTTATTTCCGCGATTTCAGGAAACATTTTGGTCCTCGGGTCATTTGCTCAAAGCTTATATTTATATCTGACTGAGCAAAGTGCACTAAAAAATGACTATTACATTGTTCTACTTTAAAATAAAGTTATTTTAGTTTTAGTCAATTCAGTTAATATTTTTATATATTGAGAAAAATAACGCTGCTAACATTATCACGTGAGTACAACGATCGGGAAAATGTTGAGCTATTTCCGGTATTTTTTAATAAACTTCCTATAAGTTGACCACTCGTATAAAATCGAAGACAACAGCAACATACGAGCGTAGCAAGCCCGAGAAGTTTTTGCTTCTTTTGGTCAGTAAAAAAATATTTTATTTGGCGGGAACTAATCTCGCGGTGCGGTGAACTACTTAGTCGCCACATAAGGGAACTCCTTACGAGTCTCAAATGCTTTTCATTAGTGACATAGAGTAAGTAACGTTATAATTAGTGAAGTTGTCAATATTACTGTCGAGATATCTGTACAATTTTAAAGTTGAACAAAGCCAATATTTTGGTCGTAATTATCTATTGTTATTTCGTAACAATTTATTCAACTTTAATATGAAATATATTTTCAAACATCATTACCATTATGGAGAAATTTCTTCGCCCAACTCTTCTGGACCTTGATCCGTCATCACCCACGTCGGCTGAAGCATGGACTCACTGGCTGTCAACATTAAAAAAAATCTTCTTGCAAATGAAGAGAAGAAAATAGATGATACAATAAAAATGCAACTCCTCATCAACCACATATCATCAAGAGTTTATGAATATATAAGTGAGTGTACGTCATACAAAATTGCCGTAAATACACTCAATGCCATATTTATAAAGCCTTAAAATGAAATTTTAGCTCGACATGTTCTTGCCACATGAAAACAACAAAGTCATGAGAATATTCACCAATATATTCAGCAGCTGAGAATTTTAAGCAAAGACTGCCAATTAAAAACGTGGATGCGGAATGTAATAAAAATGAATATATAAGACACGCATTTCTTTCCAGCATTATCTCAACCAAAATTCGTGAGCGCTTGCTGGAAAATTACAACCTAACTCTAGAAGAGGCAGTAAGCCAAGCTCAAGCTATTGAATTAGCTGAGAGTAATGCTCAAATATACAACAGAGTCCCCTCAGTCCCTAGTCATGGCACTGCCAAAAGCTGGAACAGCAGACAAAAGGAAGGCACCGTTGACAGAAATCAGACATTGCTTCTTTTGCGGGGATAACAAGCTACATAGACGTTAAAATTGCCCAGCATACAACACAAATTGTCAAAATTGACAAACAATACATTTTGATTACGTATGTAGAAGCCCAAAGACAAGTGTCAATGCAGCATCGGACGGATCTGAACATAACGAAGTTGCCGCTGTTGCTACATCGGCTTGTTTAAAGAAATCTGTTGGTCCCATACAAGTCAACGGTAAAATATCAAATGCTTTAATTGACTCTGGAAGCTCTAAAAGCTTTATAAATTACGATTTCTTTCTCAATTCTTCTTTTTAAAAAGCAGCACGTACTGAATTTGTAACAATGGCCCAAACAATTCATACAATCAACCGCGATGGTCTACTTCAAGCAAAGATATTATTGAATGACAATGTTTATGAGAAAGTTTCACTTCTTATCGTTAAACACCTCTGCACCGATATTATCATAGGACATAATACATTGAAAAACATTCGAAACTTAAAATTACTTTTGGAGGACACAGAACACCATTACAAGTATGTAGTGTGCTTGCTTCATCTGTACCACCAGTTTCCTTATTTTCGAATTTAGACCCCAGCTGCAGACCAATTGCAGTGAAGTCTAGAAAATATAGTAACGAAGATCTAGAATTCATAGGGAATGAAATTAACCAACTTCTAGCAGACGGCTTTATCGAAGAAAGTCGATCACCATGGCGAGTGCAAGTCTTAATCTCTAGAAACGAAAATCACCGTAAACGATTAGTGATAGACTATTCTCAGACTATTAAAAAATATACAGATTTGGATGCCTACCCTTTACCAAACATGGAAAACTGTACCAGTTTTGTCGTATTCCATTTGGCGTAACAAATGGAGTCAGCTGATTTCAAAGAGTCATGGACTGCTTGATAAAAGAAGAGCATCTGACAGACACATTTGCCTATTTAGATGATGTTACCGTATGCGGAGTAGATAAAGTAACCAATGAAAATTTTTTAAATAAAACATGGCTGTGGTTGATAAATACAATTTGACCGTTAATAAAAAGAAAACGATATTCTCAATTAAAATAATAAGCCTACTCGGATACAACATTTCGAATAAGTCAATCAAACCCGATCCAGATCGGCTCCAACCACTTCTGAGTATGCCTGTACCAACTGACAACTCATCATTGAAACAAGCTCTTGGCATGTTTTCGCATTATTCCTAGTGGATACCAAGATTCTCTGAAAGAGTTCACTGTCTCATTAATCCAGATTTTCCTTTATGCGATGAAGCTGAATCTTCTTTTGAAGACTTAAAGAAGTCCATTGCAAAATCAACGATATTTGCAATAGATGAAAATAAGATGTTCACGGTCGAAACAGACGCTTCAAATAGTGCTATTGCGGCTACATTAACGCAAGAAGGACGCCCGGTAGCATTCTTTTCGGTAGATTCCGGATCAACGATTAGTATCTTTTATGTTTGATAGCAAACATACAAGCAAGATAAAGAACGGGAAGATTGAGAGATGGCGATTAAAATTATTTTGCTATAAATATGATATTATCTACAGACCAGGAAAGGAAAATGATGCCGCTGACGCGTTGTCTTGTATTTGTGCTATACAAACGGACTCCACATTGAAAGACTTGCATAGAAAATTATGCCATCCTGTCGTCACGCGAATGTTTAACTGGGTACGAAGTAAAAATTTACCATTTTCAATAGAAGACGTCAGGAAACACCCATGCGTGCATGGTGTATACAGCCGTGAAGCCTCGTTTCTTCAAAAGTCACAGTTGTTTGATAAAAGCAACTTCACCATTTGAAAGGTTGAATATCGATTTTAAGACACCAGTACCATCTTCTTCACCGAATAAGTACATAATTGTATGAGTATATAATTAACATAATACATATTGACCATTATTGATGAATATTCCCGATATCCGTTCGCATTTCCGTGCTAAGATGATTCAGCTGCAACTGTCATGAAGCATTTATGCACTCTTTTCTGCACATTTGGACTGCCAGCTTACATTCATTCTGATCGAGGCACCGCTTTTTGTCCCCCAATATTTTACATCTACAAGTCAAATGACACCATATAACCCAGAGGGTAATGGACAAATAGAACGTGCGAATGGAACACAATTAGCTTTAAAATCACAAGGTTTTAAAATAGATCAATGGGAAATGGTTCTCAATCAAGTACTGCACTCTATAAGATCTCTGATATGTACAGCTACAAACCAAACTCCTCATGAAAGGATGTTTGTACACAACAGGAAGTCCAATAATGGACATTCGGTACCAACCTGGCTCCTAACAACTGCACCCTTATCATGGACGTTCGCGATTCCGATTGCGATAGCATGCCATCCTGCTCGTACCAACCCACTCGCGCCATGCGCCCTCCTGCTCGTGCACGCTCGCAATCAGAATCACGAACGTCCATGATAAGGGTACTGGTCCTGGGCCCCAATTCAGCTAACCAAAGCTGAACCGCTTCCCATGCTTTCCCGCTACTCTTCCTGTCTGACAGCAGCTGACTAAAGATGTTGGTTCGGCCAAGCGTACCTTAAGTTTTATAAACGGGCGATTTCTATGCCGGTGAGCAGTTTATCTATGGTTTCGATGAACTTTAGGTACGCTGGGCTGGACCACGAACGTTAGTCGGCTGCTGTCAGACAGGAAAAGTAGCGGAAACACATGGGAAGCGGTTCGGCTTTGGTTAGCTGAATTGGCCTGCTGTCCTGCTCAAAAGGCATAATAGAAACAGCAAGTACTCTCCCACTGTCGAAGAAGTTGAGCCCTGAGTCCAACCCTGACTATTTCTTTATAAGATTCGGAGACGGATGACGAGAGTATCTAATTAGATCACTTAGCTCCAGCTAGCATAGACAGCGAGGAAGAAGGCGACACTATTGACGTGGTGGAAACAGAAAGTTATTCCTCGTTTGTCTCTACTGAGAGTGCTCCACCCGACACTTCACCGACCCGACAGAGCACCAGAAGCAGGGGGCCGCCGGCATACTTACAGGATTACGTCACCTCCAGCTAGAACACAGCAGGGAAGAATGTGGTGAACTACTTAGTCGCTACATAAGGAACTCCTTAGGGATTTCGAATGCTTTCCATTAGTGAAGTTTTCAATATTACTGTCGAGTTATCTGTACAATTTTAAAGTTGAATAAAGCCAATATTTTTGGTCTTAATTATCTATTGTTATTTCATAACACACTCACTATTAATAACGTGCTAGCGCAGCGAGCGCGAAGATCTTGAGCTATTTCAAACAATTTTGAGCAAACTACCTTCATAATACTTAATCCAATAAATCCATTTTTATGTTATCAGTGTCCCCGCGCACTGATAACGTAAATGCTTAACGCCGGGGGTACTAAATACGTGAATTGATTGCTTGTTTTGACCAATTATAATACATTAGTGAATAAAAATAGTAGTCTATTACTTTAACTTATCAATTAGATAAGATTAGATTAGATTTTGGTTATCCTATTTTTTGGTGCTGCTATCAACACTAAACTCAATAATTTTAATAAGTACCTAAATATTTTGCTACAAACTTTTTCAGTTTCGTGGTTAGGTACCTAGTTGGTCATCATGATTTTAATAACTTACTGTATAGTATTTTGTCTATTATTACGGCTTTGTTTGTTCTCTTATAATCATGGATTCGATATTTCACTGAACTTTATAAAAGCTTTCACAATGTTTCAGTAATAACACCTGCAAATACTGAGTGCTTGAAGCATCTAAACATCGAAGTATCAAAGTGATCCTGAGGGATCATGAAAGCATCAGGCGGCGTGATGCCAAACAATTTTCGAACGGAAGGGGAAGTATCATAGCTTAATCAGTTAAGAAGTTGAAACGAACACTTTTAAGCACATATTAGGCTTTATTACAGGCTATTTGTTTTTTTTAAATAACCTTTTAAAATTTAAACCCACTGTAAGGCGCCTGAAGTGGTATGGACTGCGCATACTGTTCAAAGGACGTTGGAGATACAGAGGAAAGCGCGAAAGGGGGCGCTCTCCAGCTACCTGGTGGACTAGCCCAAACGCTGAAGAGGGCAAACGTATATAGATCAACTGACAACCCGGACTGAGCTTCCAGGCGCATGCTGATTGGGAGACCGATCCTACCTAAAGTGGGAACAGAAGATGAAGAAAAAAATGAAAATCGTAAAATTAAAACATCACTAAAAGAATGAAAAACTTCTTGGTTCAATAAAAAAACTCGAACACTATGCTTTATTCCATCATTATATAAACAATAAAATTTATTTTAATTTTGTTGAAAATTATGGACTGCAATGACGTCTTCTAACTATATAACCTTCTTTTAGACTATAGAACTTTCTTTTACAGTAAAATTGATTATGTGTTTAGTTTGTATTTCGTTACTTTTAGACTTTTTGAAATTATTATTGGGAATAAAAAGTGGTAAATCATAAACAGGCCTAGCAACACTGCTCGCGCGCGCCATGTAATGTAGCATGTAGCGTTGGTTATAATTAGACGCCATTTTGTTTGATTCTTTAGTCGAGAGCTCGTGAACGTGAACATTATTGAGTAAATGCAACTTGTTTCTTGTGTTTAGATTTCGATGCCTGGTAATTATTGTTCTATAATTTTTATGTACTGTACTCGATCGACATAAAGTTCTTGTAGTTTTTGTAAATTCAGTGCACACGGTCATGACGCAGTGCCCCAGGTGTACATTGAACATTATTTGTAGCCGCATGTTATTTCAGATAAAATGTCGCGGTACGGTGACTGTAAAGTCTATGTGGGTGATTTGGGTAACAACGCCAGCAAACCAGAACTAGAAGATGCATTCTCGTACTACGGACCGCTAAGGAATGTTTGGGTTGCTAGAAACCCGCCCGGCTTTGCATTCGTAGAGTTCGAAGATCCCCGTGATGCTGAGGACGCTGTGAGTATTTGTCATACGAAGATTACAGAAGTAGACTAAATGAGTGCGATTTAAAAAAGTATTGAACTACCCTATATTTGTATTTCAACAGATTCGTGGCTTGGATGGCAGAACAATATGTGGACGTCGTGCTCGCGTAGAGATGTCAAACGGGACGCGCGGATACGGTGGCCGCGGGCCTCCTCCCAGGTCACGATTACCTCCCCGACCTTATGATGACCGCTGCTATGATTGTGGAGACAGAGGCCATTACGCTCGTGACTGTTCCCGGCGCCGCCGCCGCAGGTGACATCTCCTTTCAGTCGCACTGGAATTGTCAAATTTCCATGAAGTCGGATTATTTGTCTAGCTCAAAAAAGTCACTCATGAAGTCACTATTAGTTTGCCTAAGCTCTTTGATAATACTTTTGAATATTGCAGTCTTGCAAAGATACGATCCACTTAGACTCACATAAACCAATGATAACTATGTTATAGGTTATCATTGGCCTGTGCGCCGAGAACAAATTCGTCAGTGTCTGCACTTCTTATTGTCTGCGCTACGTAGCTTTCACTTCGCGGCGTGTACTACGATATGTTTGGCCGCATCGTTAACTTGGCTCCGTGAACTACGTAGCTACCGACTGCGTGCACGCTTCACTTGTCGACCTCATTGAGAGTAATGTTCGCTCTTCGCGTCGTGCCTCGCAACGCACGTCTATTGTAACCACTGCGTGCACCCAGTGAGTTACACATTATTTTGAAATATATCAATTCAGATGACCTGTATAAGTAAAATAACATGATTATTTTGTATGAAGTACATACTATCTTTCAAGTATTTCTTCAGTGACTATGAGCTGTTATGAAGATATGAACTCCGGGTGCATCAGGTGAAACAACATGAATGAAGATGATAGTAAAGACATTCCTCTTATGCTGCAGCTGACTATGTTTCAACTTCTAATAAATTCATACTTAAAGCTGACTGAGCTGATTGAATTCCTGTGTGCTGCATCATTAAGGTACCATTTATGTCTGACATGTTGTGTTGTGGTGTGTTTGCAGTCGCTCGAGGTCCCGTCGCCGCACTCGCTCCCGCTCTCCGCGCTCCGGCTCTCGGTCTCGCTCCCGCAGCCGTTCCCGTTCCCGCTCCAAGCCGCGCTCCATGTCCAGATCAAGATCTCGTTCACCGTCTAAAGAGTCCAAGAAGTCTAATTAGCAATATCATCACCTTCTAACTGTGAACAATAGTGCGCATTTTTTTAACACAACTACTGACGGTTCAAAACGATGCTTACCACCGTTTTGTTGATGTAAGATTATTCATTCCTGTGAATTTTTATTTTAAGGGACTTGTATTGATTTTCTGATCAATAAATTGACGTTTTTCGAGAAATATCTTTCTGTTTAACCCTCCTAGGATGCCGGTAAGAGTTAATACCAACCTGGCCACGGGCTTTTCCTAGGACCTAGTTTGCCACCTACAAACTATAAAATTTTAATTTAAACCCTTGATAGTGACATAGAGAGAAATTAATTATACTGACCTTTGAATAACTATTTTTATGATGGTGATGGGTACATATGGGACCAAATTTATTCCTCTTATCGTCATCATCTCAGCCGATATTCAAAAGCATTGCAACCCTAGCAATTTTCGATACATACTCCCTTTTCGTTTGGTTTTTCAAACTGAATCAAATATTGTTGACTCCAAGTGGCTACTACACATACACAAACCCCCTGCGATTAGATTAAGCCGCTTGCGATTTAGATTAGTACCTACTACGGGAATTCCAGTCAAGTTTGGGTTCGATTGGTCCTGCTGTAGTTTCCACCACTAGTGGCAGTGCCGGATTTACTAGAGGTCGCCCGCGACTTCGTCCGCGTACTGAAGAAATTCGGCCCGCTATCAAAATTCACCACTTTAAATCATCCCGAGCAATTTCTTAGCCCCCCAAACCCCCTCAATCCCCCCTTGAATGAACTACCCAAATATCAATTTTCATCACTATAACATCAAAAACAAAGAACGTTCCATACAACACTTCACCCCATAGGGGTTGAATTTCGAGTCAGACTTGTTGTTTCCCACTGTGACTCTTTGTCCACTGAACTGTGACTTTATATCTGTCTAATGATAAATTTTGTAAGACAGAGTGGCATTCCGACACCACTCTAGACCTAGTTGTAGGTTTTCACAGCGTATAGATGATGGCTGCGCTGTCAGTTATGAAAGTAAGATGCTCGTCCTTGTCCATACCATTGCGGGCTGAGTCTTTTCCGAGTAGTACTGCTCCAGCCGCCAGCAAAAGGCCCATCGCTTCCGCCTGCAGGACAGTTGTAGTTTTATTTAGGGCTCTCGATTCTACAATTCCAAGTTCTGGAAAATGGTAACCACATCCAGCTCCTTTGATGTTTTTTGCACCATCGCCGTAAAGACATGTAACTTTTTACTGGTTCCCGCAAGGTCACGGGCGCGTTCTTCATTTATAACCTCGTACTTTTTTGGTCTAGGTATGAACTGGCTACCCTGTCTGTACCTCGACATGCATCTGGCACGATCGCCGTTGCTTTATCTAAGATTCTACAGTGGGTGGTGAGAGCCTGTACCTCTCCACTGGTTTGTAGATTTGATCCTCAGTGCCGAGGCCATCGCTTCTTGCTGAATGCGCAAGTGTAATGGGGTCAGACCCAGGATAATGTCCAGTGCTGCAGATGGTGTGGTTTTTTTACAATCGCTGATTAATGAACATGCCATTCTTTGTGTATTTTGTAATTTGGTGACTGTAGTCACCAAGTTAGTTGTGGGCCACCAAACTACACTGCCGTATCTGAGAACTGCACCCTTATCATGGACGTTCGCGATTCCGATTGCGATAGCATGCCATCCTGCTCGTACCAACCCACTCGCGCCATGCGCCCTCCTGCTCGCAATCAGAATCACGAACGTCCATGATAAGGGTGCGGCCTAACTATTACGGTGTACAGCCAGCGACAGTTTTGGTTTCAGTCCCCAGTCCTTACCCACGGCTCTGGTACACTGCCATAGTATATTTGTAGCTTTTGTGGTAACGTGATCGAGTTGTTTTCCCCAGAGAAGCTTACTGTCCAACCATATACAATTTTAATTTAGGATGTTTTTATTTACGCGTAAAAAGCACAATTTCTGTTTTTTGTGGGTTGGCCAGGCCTATAATGTCGCCCGCTATATCCTCCTCGCCTCCGTCGTCCATTTCAAGGAGACGGTCTACCTCCTCCCTCGTACATTCCTTCCGGGGGTACCGTGTCGGCGCCAGCATCGGCAAACTCGGGTGTGCTCACACTGCTTGACGCACAGTGATGTAGGTACTATTATGTTATCTGTAGTGGGCTGGCCATATCTGTCTTAGAATCGATAACCTGGGTAGGGTTAACCCTTCGCATCCAACAAAATAATAAAAATTATGTCACTCGGTGTAAACGAAGTGCCATATGCTATCCTACACACTGAAGAGAGAAGAGTAGGGCCTTCGCTTTTCTGTGATCCTACATAATATATCTGTTTACGAGTTATAGGCAAATAAAATACGAAAAATAATTTGATTTCTTTATTAACACTTATTAAAACATTCTACCATTACAATGTTTTTATAAAATGGCGAGCTGTATAACTATGTATGTTTATTTGGCTCCTTTGACTTCTGTAAGAACCGACCATAGAAAAAAATTGTAAGCTTAAGATTAAATTCATTCTTGAGATCATTTGATGATATCTTATTTAACCCACAAAAGATAAGCAGAGTTGCAATAGATCTGAATATCTTTTGAAAACATAGGTACATATCATAGGTATTTATAATGAAAAGAGTTTTTGCGCATTTCAAACTTAGGTACCTACATCGTTATTATGAAAGTCGGGTTGGGTTTTATTTACATTGCAAGTTGAATGAAAAATACAAAAATAGCCACGTTGTGAATCTCACATAAAGCCTATGCTTAACTGATTTAACCCTCTTCTGAGACTTTAATAATGCAATTTTTTTTTCACTGTTTTTCGCAATTACGGGTCGGGTATTGTCAGCGCAGGCTATTAGATAATCTTTAACTTATAATGTTAAATATAATAATATATATTACTTATTTTACAAACTATACATTTTAAAATCTATATCGTAAAAAAAATATTTATGTCCACGACTCATCAGCGATTATACAAATAAATTACAGAACCATTAGGTCATACAAGGCGTTGTTATTTATCCATATAAAAATGTTACACTGGCGATCCAAACTAAAAGATTAAGATGTAATCTGGTCAGCGATTCTCCATACAAATGTATGCTAAAGAAAATATTACAACCCTCCAAAAATCACTTTGCAGATTTTTTAAAGGTTTATACAATGTGTAACAAGAAGGTTCATCACTGAACTTTTTGTATGGAACAGCTGTTTATTTTCGCGATTTCAAGGTTGGCCCCATAGTAAAAGTTGTTCATAATGATGAGTACATACAAACCCTTCAGTATTGTTAAATCTTTTTGTTACACATTGTTTATTTTTTGTTTAGAAAATGACAGAGAAATGTCTACAGTAGACCCAGATTTTATTAAAAAAAAGATTGCTCTAGCTAGAGGCATTATCCAGGAAGAAAATAGAGGAATAGGAATACATTTGTATAGAGAATTGCAGACCGGATTCCCTCTTAATTACGAAATATTTTTGACGGTAACAAGTTATTATGCAATAAAAACAACTTCGTAATTGTAAGAGGTAACGCCTGCCCATTGTATTGGCACCTAGAACTTTGAGTAACAATCAAGAGAAAGTCTAGGGCACCACTGCACTAGCGGCCATCCATTCAGAAAGTGCTAAATGTTTTTGAGATTGGTATGCGTTCAGTTATTTATTTGAATCGTAGATAAATAGAATGTTCGTTGTCTTACTTTCTCAACAGAGTATGAGGCAAATCACGATTCTAGTTCGGAAATATATCGAAAAGGTTACAATAAAAAAGAATATGCGATTCTGTCACGACCCCTATTAATTTGTAAAACCATGCTTATGTTAATCACGCTTAATACTAAAGGATAATAAGCGCGGCTTTTTTTTGCTCGCCAGCGTAGATCTAATCTGTATAAAACGTTTACAAAAATGAGATGGAGAATGACCCACTAGACAAGTGACAAGAGGTCTAAAATAGGTGGAAGTATGTTAGCTTAATTTAAATTCGGTGGATAGTTATTAAAAAACTTATTTCTATTTATATACCAAAAATTGGTATTATAATAGGACTGATCGCAGTAATTTGTCACTCAATGAAAACTATCACTATGAAAACTGACGTGGTTTTGACACATTTTTATTTTATTTATACGGGAATACTCACGTTTAATTAAATGACCGGTGACCTTTTTCAAAGAGTGAAAACAGAGCCCGATGCGCGTGCAGCTGCGTCCTGCTTAGCACAAATGATGTGATCTAAACTATAGTCGGAGTATCCGATTTAATTAAACGTGAGTATTCCCGTATAAATACAACAAAAACTATCAGTCTTACTTTAAAAAAACTTCTCAACCGTTAATCACTGCTTAAGATGCTCTGTCATCTTCTCACTGACGTGAAGTGTCACGTGCAAGAACAAGACAGAGAAGTTTAAGCAGTGACTAAGTTTTGAGCGGCGTTTTTAAGTAAGGCCGTATAATGCATCATAGTAGGTTAATTTTAATGTTTTAACTTTGCTTTTATTATTATTTTATATTACTATGGGTTATGTGCCTGAAATAAACGTCTTTATTATTATTATTATTTACAAGTGTTGCATTTAAAAACTGAACCCATCTCAATAAATCAACCTGGTTAGGTATCTAATAATAAAGTCACCATCCAACTCTCATAAGCATAATAGCTCAATAAAATAATCAGTTCTATTCATATCTCTATTTTGTGTTACTATCACACGTAACGTTTCTCGCCAGCGAGAAAATGGCGGCATGATAACTTTACATAACAGATAGTTTATGTGCGCATGGGTAAATAGGGTATTTGACTACTATTGAGAAATTGTTTTAAAAAAAAACTTACTATATTTAATGCACACCACATTAATATTTCCTTGAGATCTGTCGTATTTTCGGTAAATAACGATGTGAAACTTTGAATGATAAAAAACGCGCCATAACGCGATTTGGATCACTTGACATATCTGACGTCACACCAAAGTAAACAACAAGCGATAGACAGCGATCAAGGCATGGATCTAGTAAAAGAAGGGGTTTATGTAAGAAATATCTGTGGTAACTAACTTGAAAATAGCTTTATTTCACTGTAATCGGGATGAAAATGCACGTTAGATCTCGTATGTTTACTTCGGTGTGACGTCACAAAAGTTGCCACCAATCACAGTGTTTCGTATCACGTGACCAAACTTCAAAATAAATAAATTTTATTTTCGTTTTTTTTGCAGAAGATATTCTTATTTTAGTTTAAAAATAAATAGATATGCTTTTTTACGCTGCAATTTATTAGGATTATATCAATTTGTAGCATATTTTCAATAGAGTCAAATAGCCTATTACAAAACACAGCACTACATTGTACCTTGACCAGCCCAACCAACTCATCTAAAGAACGGACAACTAGCTCCACGCATTAAAAATATTATTTTATAAAAGCACAAACAAGATTACCCGACAGTTAAACAAAAATACAAATACAAAAAAGTTTATTGTTTGAAAATATAATATGAAAACTTCTTTTTTATTCTTTTTTATATCTTGGAGAATCCTCCGTAACCTTCGCAATCCCACATTGCGTGTAAAGGTCCTCCTTATATATATAATATCATTGGTAAAGGTCAAACGGCTAGGTTTTTATTACGGACCAACAGATATAGGCAATTGGTCGGATGGACAGACACATAAATACATTCGAAAATATTGTTTTCCTTGGGCACTCGGGTAAAAATTCGAAAAGTAGGCGAGTTCGTTTTGTTCAGGAATAAGCTCTCTCACGTCCTTCTACAGATAAGATGGCCGCAAATTAAATTGGATGCTATCATATGTGCGCACAGGATTACTGATAATATGCTAACAACCTCTAGACGGAAAATTTCCTCAATAAAACTCGACATTTATACCAAAAAACCGACTAAG
Organism: Erannis defoliaria; assembly: GCA_905404285.2. Lineage (NCBI taxonomy): Eukaryota > Metazoa > Arthropoda > Insecta > Lepidoptera > Geometridae > Erannis > Erannis defoliaria. The sequence goes on along the minus strand of FR990073.1, from coordinate 8,109,440 downwards.
GCTGCGTTCCGTAATGCGCTAAAAGTGATAAATCGCGAATCATTTTTACGCCATTTTTAGGTATTAAGTAAATTTTATCAATAGCCCTGTGTATAACATCAACTTTTTGGTATGAAAATAAGATAATTAAGGTTTAGATTTTCATGGAGTTTACAATGAGATGACAGAAGACGATAGCTATAAAAGCAACATCATATATAAAAATAAAAATAAACTTTTATAAAATTCAAAGACTGCTTTCACCTCGTTTTGAATTGAGCCTGAGACGTAATCTTTGTAAGTGCATATACAATGTGTAATAAAAAAGTTCAACAATACTGTTCATGTATTTACTCATAATTAAGAACATCTTTCATTATTTACCCTAAAATCGAGAAAAAAAACAGCTGTTTCGTACAAAAAGTTCATTGACCCTGGACAAAATGTATGGAACAGCATATTTTTTTCTCGATTTGAACGTTGGCCCCACAGTAAAAATAGAAGTTGTACATAATTATGTATTCTTCAGTATTGTTGAACCTGTTTGTTACAGATTATGTAATTAAACAGAATTAAAGCAAACATATATAAATACATAAACTAAAGAATGTGTACTGGAGACAGGTTAGTAATACGGAGCAAAATAATGTATTATACAGGTTTTAAATTTGAACGACAGACATATTCTGGGATTTAATAGTACTGATCATTATGAACAACTTTTGCTATGGGAACATATCGTGAAACCAAAAACTGCTGTTCCATAGAAAAATGTTATATTCACTCTCGACGAAATGTATGGAACAGCTGATATTTATTTCGCGATTTCATAGACGGTTGCATATTCAAGTTGTTCATAATGATGAGTACCATTATATCCTAGAATATGTCCGTCGTTCAAATGAACACCCTGTTTAAGACATACTTTCCAAGTAAAACGTATAGCTAAAAAAAAATCAGCCCTACTTATTATTTAATTATAATAAGTAGGTGCTTATACAGAATATAACAATTATTTTGTGAACGATATTGAGCACTATTTGCCGTGCCGTTTGGGAAAGGAAATGTCTAAAATATTTAGTCAGCTCATTATCGTTATTTTTATCTACGACCGTTACATAGTTTTTGTTGACTTTTTAATACTGTTTTAACATCAAAATAAACATTAGCAAATAATATTGTTTTGATAAAAATGGTCACAAAGATCTTTGTTCGTATAGAAAGAAAGAAAGAAAAAAAAAAAAAAAGACAAGTCAACAAGACAAGTAGTTTGTCTATCAAGTGATAGACAAATTTTCGATACGAAGTCCCTATTTCGACGCGTGACAAATTATTGCAAGTAGTGGATTTTTACAGTACAAAAAAAACCGTTTTATTCAGAATCGTAGGTTAACTTAAGCTTATTTTGTTAGCAACCACTTTTATTTTGATACAAGGTGTTAATCACAAATAATATAATTTAATTACTATATTATCAAATTATCCGTCTGACTTAATACAATAATTGACGAGACTCGGCCACCATTTTAGAAATTACCAGTAAAAATAAAACATCTCAACAGTACTTGAACGTACTAAAATTTATAGAAAATTTCTGGCAATGTAATAAACGTTCTTACTAAAACAAAATAGCACAAATGTGCAATATTTTAGTAAAAAACATACACTACAAAAATTTTAGAAGAATAAATTATTCAATGTGTAACAAAAAGGTTCCACAATACTGAAGGGTATGTATGTACTCGTCATTACACACACTATTATGTACTTGTGACAGCCTGATAGCTCAGTTGGTAGCATGTCTGCCTTCAGAGCTGTAGGGCGTGGGTTCGATCCCCACCCAGGACAAAAATGTTTGTCACGTACTTCGATGTTTGTTCTGTGTCTGGGTGTAGTATGTATTTACGAAAAAAATATGTATATAAGTATTCTATCAGCTATCTGGTTTCCATAATACAAGCTTTGCTTAGTATGGGGCTAGATGGTGCTGTGTGTAATAAATGTCCCCCCAATATTTATTTATTTATTTATTTATTATGATCAACTTTTACTATGGAGCCAACGATGAAATGGCGAAAAAAAACTGCTGTTCCATACGTTTTTTCCAAGGTCAATGAAGTTTTTGTATGGAACTGCTGTTTTTTTTCGCTATTTCAAGGTTTGCCCCACAATAAAAGTTGTTCACAATGATGAATACATACATACCCTTCACTGTTGTTGAACCTTTTTGTTACATATTGTATACATTTCGGGTGCAGAAGTAGCTAATAACTGAAACAACTTTTGTTCAACATGTTCATAAATTAGAAGCGTAAAAAAAAATGTCATACACAATTTCAGTTGTTCAGTTACTAAAATGTTCGTCGCAGCTACATCATTGTCGAGATATCGAATACACCCTGTATAATGATCATTCATACAACTTACAAATAATTTGCATTGCATTGCATACAAATTACACTACGAAATACACGAAAAGTATAATTACTATCACATAAATACATATCAAGTATATATCTCTATGAGAATCTAAGGCTCAACACTACAGGACGCTTGCAAGATGAGAATTAAAAACATGTAGGTATTCATACCTCAAACCGCAAACTGACGATTTGTATTGTTCCTGTTCTTTCTCTTATAATAAATATTTTTGGGGTACACAGGGGCAGTAATTTAGATTACGTGATGATTTTTGTTGCGTACTGAGTCTGCGAATGTTTAAATAAGTTTTTTACTACAAAAATGTTAGAAGAATAAATTATTCAATGTGTAACAAAAAGGTTCAACAATACTTAAGGGTAAGCAGTACTACTCGCACTCGTCATTATGAACAACTTTACTATGAGCAAACATTAAAAAAAAAGAAATGTTCCATACATTTTTGTCCAAGGTCAAAGAAGTTTTTGTATGGAACAGCAGTTTTTTTTTTTTTCAATGTTTGCCCAAATTAAAGTTGTTCATAATTATGAATACATACAATACATATCCTTCAGTATTGTTGAGCCTTTTTGTTAAGATAAAATGGGTGCATTAGGTTTTTTTGCATATCTATTAATAATAATAGGGCAGAGTTCGGACACTGGGTAAAGTCGACGACAGCTTAGGTCATTTAGAGTTATATTTGTCTTAAACAAATCTAACTAGGATTATTAAGTATTTTTTATTATGGATGAACCCCATCTAATGAGGAACATCAAAATAACAATATCTACCTAATCAGATGTATTAAAGACAAGTATACCTCAAAATGCTATGAGTTAATAATACTCTTCAATATTTAATGCTATCATACCTTTGTATTATTGCGTAATACTCTGATCCAGCTATAATACTCTGATTTTTAATACGAGATAATTTATGTAAGAAAATAAACGTCATGATTTATGTTGCTTACAATATCACAAGTCAGCAGCCCGAGTACCGTTCTTAACGATCGATAAAGTTTGACACTTAAATCGGTAAAATTCAATATACATTTCCTCAAATTCGTCAAACAATGCGGGTATACCGACAATACCGACACGTAAAACTTAGCGACATACAGAACGGTACTCGCGCTGCAGGTATATAAAAAAATATTTAAGCGATTGTTTTGGTATTTATTATTGTTAATGAATAAAAGAAAGGATATACTTAGATAGTGACAAGGAAATTAAATGGTGACATACGAGAAACATATTCGAATCCAAAACATTGCGTATAAATAATACGACATGAAAACTAAGTTCGCCAAAAAGTTGGCGATCCCAACAATGTTATCAGTACAAAAATCAAAACACTTTATAGAAAATGTACCACAAAACATAGATTTAATGAAAGAATAAAAATGGGTTTTACGCGTGTAGTGGTTCATACTTGTTTACATAAATTATCAGGCATATAAAAACCGGAGTATAATCACATTAATCACCGTATTTCATAGCTATAACTGAAGCCATTTGGTGGCCCCTCTTAGCAAAGAATCATTATTATTCGTGATAATGATGGAATATCAATTAAAATAACCACAATTCAGTGTCAACGATCATCCGTAAGAGTTAGGTCCAAAATGTGCACTAGATCCAAGAGAGTTCCTCTATATTGCACTTCCCTCACAAAAAGTATTTCTCATTATAAAGGCACTTCTTATAATGGACACTTCTCTTCTCAAAATACTTTTTTTTTATTTTAAGAATGGCCTACCAAAACGGTTGTTAGCTCTATTTAGTTTAATTATGCAGAGATATTGTATTTTACGGACAGTTTATTGGTTATTTACAGGTAAAGTTTAGCAAAGAGCTAAACTTTAACCATCTAGAGCACAGCATACAATAAAGATGGTTTATTTTGGGGACAGTTTAGCAAATACCTTATTTTGGATACTTTATGGTAAAGATGGTTTATTGGGGACAGTTTAAGAAATGGTTCCCAAGATATTTTGGAAACAGTCGGGAAGGAATGATCATAAAGATGTAACCAGGATAGACCACGAGGCCTAAGCCGTAGGCGCACATGTAGAACATCTGTAGCGAGTAGCATTTGAAATCGGAAAGAACTCTTCCTCAATTACAGGGACATGGAATGGGCAAATTTTTTTTTTGGTTATTGGTTACTACCATCACCATCAGTGATGAAACAGGTTCGGCGTCGGATTCAGTATTATTTTCGACGTAACAATTAATGCATTCCTAATAACATGATTAGCAATAAAGCATTTATTTATCTAGTATCTGAAATTACAATTATTTCTCTCACGACGAGTGAAGTTAATTAGAAGGTTATACCCAGTAGTTTTTCTTACTCTCTTTACCATACTGAGACGTATGTATTTTGACGTGCTCCCGCAGGAGCGTCAGGGATTTACGGAGAAACAGACTACACACCATGTTTATGTTTACATAATATATCTTTATGATGACGTCAGTAACATACTACCGACATAATAACTGGGATTATTGCAAACGTTTCCTGTCATGAGTAAATATTATAAATATTAAGTATTTTTTGCAAAAAAATACCCAATTATTGTTTCTGAAATACATTTACACAATAATACATCTGATTAATGCCCTTTTTAACTTGATAAATCATAAATTATATCTCATTGATTCGTCGAAAAACAGTAGGTAGGTTTTAATTGTTTTATGAATATGGATTCTTCCATTCTAGAATACCATTTGCAAACACAATATCAAAATGAATATACATATTTAACTCTGTTAACCTTTAATTTGGTAATTATGAAACAATTACACCACAGCTGTGGTCAATGAAATGTGGTCAATTTAATTATATAATTGAAATCAGTTTTAAATAAAATTGATTAGGTACCATTTTAAATGGCGTAGAAAATCTTTAAAGTCTCATCATCGCTGCGTAAGAATTAGATATTTTATTCACGATTCTCAAAGATTAATACAAGATTTCTTTAATGAATCCTTACGTGATTCTTTGCAGACTTCTCTTGATTAGATTCCAAATTGTTTCGCGTTTCTTCCCTTATTTCTCTGGTTTTTTTGCAAGATAAGCATTCACTGGATACTTGAGATTGGTGCGTAGCTGTTCATTGTGTTCTTCTAACGAGTTTACCGCATAGTGTAGAACAAGTTCGCTGACAGTTCTGGAAAATAAATTAAATAATTAAACTATAACTTAGAGGATAAGACAAAAAATGTAAAGTGACTGTTCTACACGACATGAACAACAGGTGAACGTGACCGAATTGCATGAAAGCGCCACCCGTGGTACACACGTGGTGTGTACTACGGGAGCAAGTAAAGAAGCCTCAGGGGCCTCATTTTTGAATCGTATGCTAGCGTAGCGCATGCGAAAGGAGCCGACTTACGAACGATATTGTTTGGAATAACGTTCAATATCGTTTAAAAGTCGGCTCCTTTCGCATGCGCTACTTTGCGTACGATTCAAAAATGAGGCCCCAGATCTCGTGTTTGTCCATTCGCCTCGATCTCACATATATTGTCATAATTATATGAGATCTGAGACATTCTTTACTTTTGCTCCCTTAGTGCGTTATCTACTATTATTGGCCAAACTGTGGCTTTGAAAACTTTGACGTACTAATAGTAGGTTAGAAGGCGTGGCGTGCGTGATGCATTAGGAGTCAAGTGTACTCACACCCCTTGACCAAAAACCACAGAAAGTAGTTGAACTTGTACTTGGATTAACCTACTATAAATGACATATGAAGAAAACCCGTAAGTACCTAAATTTATTATTTATTATTTATTTATTTATTACAACAGCAAAAATAGTATCATAACAGTCCTAGACCAATCCGATACTTTTGTTACAGATAACTAACTTTAATTTTATAAAACTTATAAGTAATACAAATTTAATTATGATAATATTCACAAAGCTTGTGAGCCGTCTTTGTGAATAAAAGTATACATCCCATAAAAACTCGATATGTAATAGTTATTTATGATACTAGTGCGATAACTGGTGACTATGGTAAACTGGTAGGTACATTCGTCAACTAGTTTGTAAATACCAATTCCGCACGTGTGCCATACAACGTTTTACAACACATTTGCGAGAAAACAGATAACATAAGTACAACAGATAATGAAACAAACTTTATTATTTTGTTTTTAAATATCGGTCGGAATGTCGCAACTAAATACTTGACACTGGCAAATGCACAAAGTGCGATGCCATAATCTTCCTAGGAGGAAAGAAAACAAAAAAACTTCGTTCTAAAGTTCGTCTTCGTTAAAACGTTTGTAATGTGAGTGTCTTTTTGTGTTGTTTCCAAAACTCCGAAGAAGCTTGTAGTAAAGTTGCCACGACTTTACTAGGGCATACCTGGACTTACTTGACTTACTAAGTGTGACTTAGACTCATTAGACTAGAAAATTATCAAAAACTTGATACAAATAAATACTTGACAATGGCAAATGCACAAAGTGCGACGCCATAATCCTCCTAGGAGGGAAGAAATGGCGCGAATTTACAAATGGCGCTACGTGCGCGTGGTGAAAATTAGAACTACATCTTTCGTGTCATTTTCTATTAAGTATTAAAGTGAGACAAACGTATTGAGCAAAAGCGCTTCCAAGGAGGTTCGATCATTCAGCTTATTTATTCTCGTAATGTGAAACTCCTTGGTGGAATTCATATATATATTTATAGAAATTAAAAACATACCCTAAAGGATACGCACGGCGCTATATACAACTAGGCATGCGCTCCACAGTAGGGGAAAGAAGAAAACTAGGCTGGCGGTAAAATAGGTTTACCGCACGCCTAGCTACTTTACCGCAAGCCTAGTTGTATGGTGCGTAATGTTCAACTTTCGTAAGATGTATATACAGTCTTCGTAAATGCATTTTTCGAAATATTTTATAAGTTAATTGTCTCGTACGCAGTGTGACGGTCTAAGGGGCAGGCCTTCGTTCAGCAGTGGACGTCTCCGGGCTGATGGTGATAGTTATTTTTTAATTCACTTCTTTTTAAGTAAAGGAAAATATCGTGAGATAATACGCTTTAAAAAAAAACAACCGACTTCACCTTCGAATATCTGGATGACATCTTCATATTTTCCAGTAATTTTGATTTAAAAACCAAACTACTGAACCGATTTCGATAAAATTTATATGGGACCACCTCTGAAGTATTACCTACCAAAATTAAAAAAATAATCATCAAAATCAGTTCATAATTGGCGGAGTAATCGCATAACATACATACAAAAAAAAGTTGAAGTTTGTTTGTTTTTTATTTTAAGGTATTGTTATTAGCTTTATTTTTATTTATTATATTGTTTATCCCAGGTTTATCCTGGAAAATAGTGGGGAGAGTTCGTATTTGGATTAAAATGACGATTAGGCATGTGTTAGCCATTTAGTCATAAAAAGATAACAAACAGGACATCCATTATATGCGAATTGTAATATATTCAAGTGTGCGAGCGGAAAATTAATGCAATATAATCTAGTTAATAATTAATTAGTTAATATAGCTAGTTATAATATAACTAGTTAATATAATAATAGTTCTTCGAAAAGTAGACCTCGCGACTTAATTTCTTGACAACATCTTGACGTATTTTGACCATATTCGAAATTCTTGTTTAGAGTTGAGTGCGCATTAGGCACTCAATTCAAAATTCTGCCAAATATTATAAAAATAACCACGTAAACATGCACGTAAAAGGCGGCGCAGAAAAAAATACCCTTTTTTGTGGGAACTACCCCAATCAAAAATCACCGACGACGGAATTCTATGAAATTGTAGAATCTGTACATCAGGTTTTGTCAAGAATCGTTTTAAAGTACCACCTGTACGCGAATATAGTTGACTCCTGTCTAGAGCCTTGGTAGAGGTGCCCATAACTAACTACTGAGTCAGTAGTTAGTTATGGGCAGTAGTTTCTTGCTCAGTCATACTGCGCAAGAAAACAAGCCCAAACTAACTACTGAATAAGCAAGAAAACAAAATCCAGGGATGATTATGAAAGTTACTTACTTATGTACATTAAATGGTTCTGCAAAACCATATCCGGTTGGAGCCTTGAGGATAATGCAGTGGTAGATCAGGTCATTGCAAACAATGGACAGGGCCAGCTGTCCAGTCGAGTTAGGCCGTACTAAGAATGTTCCTTGTGGTTTGCCAGCCAGCATTTTTTCTGCAGTTTCTCTAGTACAATTAACTTTCCAAGTATTCATATCACGGTGTGCATAAAGCTCTTCTAATTTGTGAATGTTGTCTTCTTCTAATGCTTGAAGGTGTTCATCAGATTTTCCTCTTCCTTGTAACCATCTGACAAAATAAAATAAAATGACTAAAACATAATATTATAATTATTGAATTTTTTATTTCGATCTAGTATACAAATTATATATTTTAATAAATTATATATTTAATTTATATATTTATTTTTTCCTGGTGCAAAGATTAGCCATTGTTCAGTTTTGTACAGATATCAAATAAACAAATCGAAAATAAAAATACAACATACGCAATTTCTTTTACTTGGATGACATATTTTTCCATTTATTTTGATTTAAGAACCAAACTACAGAACGGATTTTGATGAAATTTCTATGGGACCAGTCTGAGAGTATATAGGATAGAAAATGTCCTTTCAAAGAATTTTCCAAATCAGTTTAAAAATGACAGTTCTGAGGTAACATATAAAAGAAAAAGATTAAACCGGATTGAGAACCTCCTCCTTTTTACAAAACTGCTCAATAATAGGAGTGTACTGTTTTCAGGTTTCATATATCTATGTATGTAGGTATGTGAGTTGCTTTGTCCCCTATTACTTCTAAATGCCCGGACAGATTTAAATGTATATGGGTATCGTTAGAATCGTTACATAATCCTGAGTGACACAGGCAACACTTTTCTAGTTTTTTTTTCTGGGCTATCGTATTTATTTTATTTTTTAAATTATGGCTTGTTTGAAATTGGTAATTTTTTTTTTTTTTTTTTAATTTTGACTTGTTTGAAGTTTGATAAAAAGAAGACATGGTAATAATACGGAATGGGCGATTTTCTGACATCCAATTAAAAAATATATAGTTCATAAAAATTGTTTCGATGGCAATGAAGAGACATGGCCCTGAACAGTTTCACTATCTTGTCTATTGGTTCTAAAGATTTTGAACGAATAAAGCAAAGTAAAACGGTCATAAAATAAAAAAAGTTATGTATTTAATTTATATCAGATCTGTCATGGATTTTTTGTGGTTATTGTTTGTCTAACAAAATACTTGCCCATAGTACCTATTTCTTAAGCTTTCGTTATTCCACGCAAAAGAGTGAGTGCGCCTAATCAATTAATTAATTACTATCAATAAAAATAACAATAACAAAAAATAATAACAATAACGTAACGTAACAATTTATCAGAATTTCAACAAAATGATACAAGAGAACTTGGAAAAGCACTTCACCAACGAGCGTGAACAGTGAAGTGAAGCAGTGAAGGTAAGTGAACTGCTTTTTCACAAGAAAAATGCGAAAAAAGTGGGCCATATCTCGCCAGCGCCATCTATCCTTTGGTTTTGACAGCTGTCAGAAAACTTCCCACTGTCAGATAGTACATCATCATCCGGATTTGGGTATGTCCTTAAACACCAACCAGACCCACCGGAGGACAGGCAGCAGCATCCTCTTGGTTAACGGTGGTGAGCATTCTTCCCCAAGCCGCCTGCCAAGCGTGGGGATTATGGCAACACCCCTCTACAAAGGGGGAGGCCTTCGTCCAGCAGTGGACGTTTTATGGCTGACGACGACATCATCATCTTGTATTAGTGACACAGAAAGGTTAGATAAATGACATACTCAATACTCATATGGAATTATAATTATAATAATTGTGATTACTTACAATTATATTCTTTTTGTTTACTAGCAGAGGGTCTAGCCCTAAGACAAGCCTTAGCGACGATTAGTAGGTGCTAGTTACCGAAACCTTTATTGTACTAAATGTATCTAAGAATAAATTTAAAAAAAAATACCCTCCCAGTAAAGGGGCCCAATTAATTTAAATAAGGGCTTAATTTTTATGCAAATGAGTATTGTTTGAATGTCTGTCATAGTCATATGTGAAAATTCATGCACACCAATAAAAATTAAGCCCCAAATGCAATGAGGAAATAACTGACTGCAGGTTACCTTATAGTAAGGTAGGGCATGCAAAGGAAAAAGATACAAAGCGTTGAAGTAAGAATAAAGAGATAAAAATTTAATATAAAAAAAGAGAAAATAAAAATAAAGAGTTAATCAAATCAATCAATCATTCATACTGATTTATTTTTATTAGAAATCTACATGTAATTATGTTTGAGTACCAAATAATTTAGTTAAAATCCTTAATGTTACCAGGAATTAGTAAAATCTATGTGAGACTTACAGCTTGTAGCGATCTTTTATATTATAAAGATCTAGAACATCAGCCTTGAGTTTTGTTATCTCTCTTTCAAGTTGCAATTTAGATTCTAGAGTGGTTCGTAAAATATCATTCAAATGTGCTTTGGATTTCTTAAAACTCTGTACTTTAGCTATTAAGTCTCTGTGATTTTCCTGAAGCATTTGTTTCTCATGTGGTTGGGTTTCTGCTAACATTTTCTCTTGTAGGCTTAAATGTTCCTCACATATTTTTACTGTTTCTTTAAAAGAATCAAGCGCCTGCCTTTTAAGGTTAACCTCTTCTCTTAACTTTGTGTATTTATAGAAACGGACATCATAGTCTCTTGTTTTGAGGACATATTTCTTGTGGATCTCTCTGTATCTCGTTTCCAAAGTGTCATCACTTATGTGCTCACCGCTTTCAATGTCTTGACGTCTTGAGACTGGATGTAAGAGTCTAATGTCAAGACTTGAATTACAGGTGGCAAGGGAGTATTCTCTGTAGTATGTTACAAGGTCAACAACAGATGTGAATTCGAAAGGTTCACAGAAGCCATACCGCCCTTCATGATTGTATATTTTTATCAATTTATTTGCACCACCTTTTCTTACAGTCAATGTGTATCCAGTATCTTTATTTGACGCATTACGCACAAGAAATGTGCCATCACAGGTATCCCGAAGCTTTTCCATTGCTTGATCTCTGTAATAATTGAAATAATCAATTAAAATATCAAAATACATTTTATTAATTTACATGCTCAGTGCCAAGGGCCTCAGAGGTCAAAGTTATGCAAATCACAATATTTTTTTTTTGCTTTTTTGGTTTCCGTTGGTACTAATTTAGTAGGTATATATTATATGTATATTTTTTTTACTTTATAGGCTTGTGTTTGACTGCCATCTTGTCTGATGTTAAACGAAGATGCAGCCTATGATGGAGCAAGCTTACACTACTTTTTTTTGCCCCTTCCCAGATTTTTTTAGCTGTATCAGGCAAGATACACTGGCCTGGGATTGGATTTTCTATGGGTTTTATAATGTTGAAGAGAAACGCAGTGACAGCGATACGTAATAAAATTTAAAATTAATAAAAACAAAACATAGATAGGTAGTATAAATAAAAAAATACATACAACACAATAAAATTACAAAAACTAAATAGATTATGTTATATAAATAATAAGCACAAAATATAGTAAAAACACAAAAACTTATTAAAAAAAAAACCAAAGAATAGTGGAACCAGACATGCCATTTTTGTTTTTTTTCCCCCTATAATAATAAATAATAACACTAAATAACGAGTCAATAAATAAATACATATTATAATTTATAAGTGAAGTTGATTCTGATAGAAACTGATATCATTCTTGAATAAATAACGTTAATTTAAAATGAAGTTGTGGTTTTATTTTTCACTAAACTGTTATTTTTAAGCTATTGAAGATATTTAGAAGCCAAAAACACCAAACGATTTATAAGGAGAGCTTTCAAACACTCATACAAAATGTACACAAAGATGCATTAACTGAGATACACCGGCCTGCACAGTCTACATCTTACAGAGCATAAGCAGTGATACTCTGTCCTCAAGCAAAAACATTGGGTGTTTATTAGGGTATACATGTGGTGCTGAATGCATTGAGAATCACTTGAAAACATTAATATTACTACAAAGATTAAGTAGGAAAAAAAATTGGTTTAATAATTTAATCATTGTTATCAACCATCAAATCAAATTTGAGATATTATATTATGTAGGTAGGTACATGTTGAGTGACCTAAATACTTCAGTTGAATGCACTGAAATAGGTATTTGGTGTGGTGTAATTAAATGCAATGTCCTGTAACTGCTTGAATTATTATTCAACATAAGAGCAAAGTTAAACAAAATAAAAGTGTTTAAACATATCGAAGGTCTTACCTCGTAATATCACCCCAGTACCATTCGGCATTTTCAAGGCTGTCGTCAGCTGATTGTTGAGGCACTCCTATTTCAACCATTATTGTACCACCGGCACCTATACCCCTTGCAATGTCATATATCACAACTTAACATTGGCACTATCAATCACCTACTGATTTTGCACTGAAGTCATTGAGAACTCACAAAAAATCGGTGCGGCTGCGGCTAGTAACGAACTTCCGCGTTCGAGGTTAAACAATCAAAAAGGATGTATTTCACTTTTAGGCACTGAATTTAAACGACTAACACGAAAAGTATGATTTGGGTTATTACACAGACGGGTCCAACAAAACTAATTTTCACAGAGGTTGAAAAAATTGATAACTAGATCACAAAGGAAACGGGCAAGATGGGCTGTTGCTATGGCACGAATACTTCTGTAGACTTGGCTGTGAAGGGTAGCATCTTTACGATTATAAACACTGCTAGAATGGAAGGTAGTATAAGATAAAGAAGCAATCTATACTCTCATTTAGCCCATCAAAAGTTTATCAAAACTTCACTGTACACCATTGGCATTCTAATACCTAAAAGTCGCTTAAAAAGTGTATCCGCCATGAATGGCTTTATAAAAGTTCAAATGACAGTGACAACTGACAACACCTATATTTGAGTTTTTTTTTTGGCATTTTTTGTGTATTTGGATAAACAAAGAGCAATACCAAAAATGCAATGCCGCTGGCAGGCTGGATTTTTTCAAGTTTTAATCGTATCAAGTCAAATAAGTCGTAACATCACAAATTGTGTGTGACCAACACACACAATTTATAAAAGTCAAGTCCAAGTCATGCCCAAAAGAATTAGCGAGAGAAATCCCTCCGTGAAGCTGTGACAGTGACAAGTGACAATTATGACAAATCGCGATCCCGAACAGTTACATGATTACTGCATGATTAGATGATGATTAGCCTGCTGTTTGATTGATGGTTGAATAAGAATAGTTTTTTTTCTAAATGCAAATAAGATACAAAATTAACGTCCTAAAAAAAAGTTGCAAAAAAAGACCAATGCTAAAAATTCAAAAAAGTTATTTTATTGTCTATGGATTTTACGTAAACTTTTTGGATTTTACTTCTTGGTTGCTGTCAAATTGACAGCACCATAGAAAACGTAAAATATTACAAATGTTGTCTAAAGTAGTGATGCCGAACTGATGCGGGACTATCGATTTATCGATGACCTGCCCGAAGTGCAAAATAACAAAAAATAAGGGACTATCGATGATTGATCTTGAATAATTTCTTCTAGGATATTGATTCAATACAATTATAAAATTTTGGTACCTAGCCGATACACTAATGATAGGTGCTGTATTTTCAATTAATTATCGCCGCTGATAACTTTACTATTGACACTATCAATAAATTTGGTGTATCGATTGTTACATTTTTTAGTTTGTGTAGCCTACCATATTTTTTTTATATAATTATATGATAATATCATCATAATATTTTAAGTGATAGATTATCGATAGTATAAATGGTTTTATAGCCATAACGAAATACTCTCGTTGTACTTACGAATTGTTTAAAGCCACTTAGTTACACGAATTAAGACAAGCTTAGTGTCATGGCCGTGGCCATATAATTAACTTTTCTTTACTTAATATCGTATGGTCTCTGTTTTATTTTTGTGTCAATCAATAATAATTACAGGTAGTTCTTGTAATCAATATAACTGAGAAATAATCAACTGTCAAATTATCCAACAAAATAAGCTGTATCAAAATTTATAGAAATTATTATCAATAATTATGTTCGGTAGAGATCGCAAAGGTATCGATTCTATTTATACCATCAATAATGTAGCGATTGTTGGTCTTCAATAGTTTTACCACATTTTGCACTGTCGATCGTTATTCGTACCATTGCCGGCTTTCTACAGTCTATCGATAGTGAACTCGTAAGAGTATATTGTTCTGTGTAGTGATCTATCGAGAGAGCTTTATCAGCGCATCTCACATCACTAGCGTAAAGTGAAGGAAAAGGGGAACGAACGCTAGGATTTTGTATGTTTTTATAAATTTCTTGTGATTTAAATGAAATCCATACTAAATAATTAGATAGATAATGCTTCATTGTAGTAAGCTATTTGATTGTGTTGACGTCGGCACCGCGTATAGAAATGGTATAAGCTGTGCAGTGTATATTCTGATTAATTCAAGATGTGTGTGAAAATCGTTTTATTAATAATTTCCTTTATAATTTACAACGCCTCTGCAACGCATATAACAGGGGACTTTTCCACCGGTCAGTTCTTCAAGTTTTTAGTAAAGTTCGGTTTCCAGAAAACTGATATTCATTATCAAAAGGAAACATATGGTTACATTTTTGGAAATATTACATCCAAAGACCAGTTCAAATACCCTATCACATTTGCGGTTCTGGATAGAGCACATTTTCTACATTATTATAAAAGTAGAGACATCATTGATAAAGAGATAGCATGCCAAGTTATGTTCCAAAACCTCAATGCAACTGCATACCATCCCAAATGCAATGCCTATGGCCAGGACTTATTTAGAAGAATACCTTGCCCTAAAGGAGGATTATGCGTGGATGAAGACACACCATGGAATGTTATTAAGAAAAACCAGCTTACTTATGTCATTCAAAATTCAGGTCAACCTAGGTAAGCCAAGTACCATACAAATCTTTACTACTTAATAGAGATATCTAATTTATCAACTAGACTAGCTCTTTGAATGAATCTCTCGTTTTAATAAATTGTGTTTCATATTATGTTAATTAATGTACCACTTATTGTTATATGTATTAATACTCTAACACAACAAACAACTCATTTCTAATACTTTGTAGTTACAAGTATGGCTTTATTTATATGTTTTATCAGTTTTTTACATTTGTCCACATGATTCACAATACTTTCTTGCTTAACAATGTCAAAATTGGTTCATCTGTTGAGCCATAAAAAGGTAATAAAAAGTTAAAAAAAAAAAACTTTTGCATTTATAATATTAAACATCATAATAACAATAACATTAAAATACTACCTATAGTTAGGTTAGTAGTTTTTAAGGATGCACCACCCGAGGGCTCGAACTCATTGGTGGGCGTGGCTAAAAATAATGCTCTCTTCATCAAACAAAGTGTGGGAAAGGGAGAATGAAAAGGAAATGAAAAAATGCAAATTGTTTCATGTCCTCCTTTGGCTGCAGGATTGTGATGAATAAACTACTGAACTAATTTATTCCAATTAAAGTTATTTGAAATTTTGATGGATTAAAATATGCCGCTTGATTCATTATTATAGAGTTTTCGTACTCCTTATGTTATTTATTTCTATTTGCTAGCCTGTAAAGAAAATATAAAATAGCAAATAGAAATTAAGTTTAAATAACATAATTAAATAATGTTTTATTACCAGGGCGGCATGGTCGCATTAGCGACAAAACCCTTTATTTGAGAAAAAAAAAAATATTTTTTTTTACGTTCATTAAAATTTAGCTAAAATACAAGATGTTTCCTGGCTCATAACTTTCATGTTTAGTAACTTTTTACTTTATTATCAATTACAATCCTAGATAATGAAGAGACAAATCGATATAATACCTAGTCTTGGACCTACACCATTACTTAATGGAGTAATATTACATCCCCATTTCTATGGAGAAATGACTGGCTTGTTTACTCTTAAGACCTTGATAGGTCTGTTACAATAAATGACCTTCAAAAGGTTTTACTGTACTGCACCTTCTATTTTACTAAATATTGTTTCATACTCATCAGGTTCTGGTATGTGTCAATGGTATCATGTTACCTAAATGAAGAGACATGCACATGGCACCACTACACTGGCGCACCGTCAAGAGATAACAAGACTTTGACGAACATGCCTCAAACAGTTCAATATGACTTCTGGCTTGTGAATGGAAGCCCCAACCTGTCATTTTACAACACTCTACTCTATCAATTTTCGTTTGATAGGCAGAATACGTTGGAGTTGTATCTTGTGTTCTGGCTGTGCTATATTGTTCTTTTACCAGTACAAATTTATGCAGTGAGGTAAGTTTTATTATGAGACTTTATAATTTTTTTAAATTAACTCAGGTGCAGAGGTGTCTAAGGATGATTTTTACTTGTACTTTCTAGATTACTCATTAAAATATTGATGAATGACAACTTGTTAGGATTTACTTAATTATTTTTTTAATACCATGCTTATGGCGAGGATAATGTTGCATCAACCTACTTTTTCAATGGTCATTTGCGAATAAAATGCAAAAAAAAGTTTTGGTATAGGCCGCATTCACACCAAACATAATTATTGGCAGCCGCCAACTGTGAGCGAGTGTTACACACATACAACAGACAATACACTATACACACACCAGTGCACATAGTGGATTTAGTGTGAATGTGGCCAAAAGCCCAAAGCTCACTTATCTGCATCATATCTGGATCATCATACATAAAAGTGTGTGTATCCTTGTTATTACACAAATCCAACAAGATTACATTTATTAGTGTACCTTATGTTAAGATCAGTCAATAAAAAAAGATAAGATAATTAGAAACTATGAATATTTTACTAAAATATTAGATATTTAAAAATATATCATTTAAGTATGTTTTTAAAGCTTAAACAGGAAGAAAAATTAAGACCTCCGGCAGGACTCGAACCTGCATAAGAGCAGTCTCTATGGGTTTCCGTCCCAACTGCTTTGCCAATAAAGCTACAGGTCTTAGATGCAGAACTTCTCAAACTGTTTCAAGCTACCAACTAAAGCGTTCATGGCGCCATCTGTAAATGTTTGTTACACAAATATTTACCCAAGCCATTTAAATTTAGATCATTTATATTTTACTTTTATGTCTGTTTATGTAATAAATAAAATAATTATCCTGTTTTGTTATTTCAGAATACAGAAGCACCCAGTGACAAAACTTTTTACATTCAGTCTGTTGCTAGAATTCATAGCTCTATGCTTCAATGTTTTGCACACAGTAAAGTTTGCTGCGGATGGGGTTGGATTTAACGGACTTGCTGTTGCCGGAGATATACTTGATATTATGAGCAGGGTAAGCACATTTTTTTTTTACAGTATGTCTGCTTACCTACATTTTACATAATGAATGCCACAGTTATCTACTAGTTTACATGACAAGCAATAGTGCACCCTGTTCATCAACAAAGTCAATTGAATAAAATAATATATTATGAGAGGTTGGCCGCGACTTCGTCCGCGTACCAAAGAAACTCGCCCCGCTCCCAAATACTCGTATCTTCCATACCGCTGGGTTACTTACTGATTATTTTCGTCCCCATATTCACCACTTCAAATCACCAAGCCAACAAACAAATAACTTTCCATTCAACATTCCACCCCACATTTCACCCCCTTAAATCGTCACTGTTGAAAAAAATATTGAAAACAGCATTTTTAATTTTAAATGGAACTATCAAATACAAATTTTCATGATTCAAAGTTCAAAACCAAAGGACTTTCAAACAAAAGTTGCACCTTGCCCCCTTTTTCCTAGAAATTCCCTTAGGGATCGAATTTCAAAAATCCTTTCTTAGTATACCCTCCCTCCCTCCAAATTTCAAGTCTGTACGACCAGCGGCTTAGGCTGTGCGTTTTCTGTCAGTCAATCAATCAATCAGTCAGTCAGTCATTGAGTCATGACAGAGATTCTTTATAGTTAAAGATTAAAAAAATAATATGATATAGGAATCCCAGTTCTTTTTGTAGGAATTTAGTGGCTTGTTGTATAGGGTTAGGCAATGCATTTATGTTGTGGCGGTCAAAGGTTTATTTTGCACGGCACACTCAAGGGTGTCAAGTCTTTAAAATTAAACATGTACTTAACATGGCAATTGTAAAGTGTACATGTATGTGTCATGGAATGGTTGTGTTTGTGCCTCATTTGTATACAAGCTGTTTCTGAGAGGCGTGACCATATTGAAAGGTATATATGTACTCATCAATATGAACAACTTTTACTATGGAACCAACATTGAAATCGCTTAAAAAAAGATCATCTGTTCCATACATTTAGTTGATTGTTATTGTTTTTTTTCTATGGAACAGCTGATTATTTTTTTGCTATTTCTGACTTGGCCCCATAGTAAAAGTTGTTCATAATGATGAGTACATACATATCTTACAATATGGTCACATCTCTCAGAAACACCTTGTCTAAAATATGACAAATAGGCAGACAGACAGAGATACTCTCAAGTATACTTTTAGGTTTCGAGTTTTAAAGTCTTAGGACATTTCCTATGTGTTGGTGGCTCCTTGTATGGAGTAGGCCAAAATATCACATGCCTTTATTTTAACTTTGTAATTTCAGACCCTTTTCATGCTGCTGCTTCTGTTGCTTGCCAAAGGGTGGGCGGTAACCAGACTGGAACTGTCTTACAAACCAATTCTGTTTGGAGTTTGGTTGGCTTACGGGGTCGTCCACATACTGCTCTATGTTTGGAACACTGTAAGTAGTATTAAGAAAGACACTTCACTTCACTCGATATTATATATCCAGATATAAGCTGGTACATTTAATAGATTGTCGTTTACTTTCTAATCACTTTACATTAGAACATCATGGTCACACTTGTAGTATAAAGACTTATCCGTTTGAGCACTGGATTCGAACTGCCTGGACTTGCCAATTATCCCAACCTTCTAGCCTCCTACCCTTTATCGCTCTGTAATAGGCTAGACGACTGGTTTTTTTAAATTGTCCTATTAAAAGTTGGCCCATAAATATAGATGATTAATGAAAAGAAAATGAAAATCTGATCAAAAATAGGCAACTTATAAGCATTTTAATATCATGCTGGACAGAGAGGCGAAACAGCAAATCGTGACGTCACTTCTCTGTACGCCATATAAATTCTATTCTGGCAAGTAAGGCGTGACGTCATTTTTTGTTTTGTGGGAAAGGGACAGAGTTGTCTCTAACAAAAACTTGAAACGCTCATATATCAGAACATTATTAACCGATTTAATTGTTTTTTCATTAAACTTACTATATTTACTTAAATTCTTCATCAAAGCGATTGGTTTCAACGATATAAACTTCAGTCATCTACCCTATTGGTACCATTGCTCAGACTTGACGAGTGACGAGTCAACGCGTTTCGGTGGCCATATAAATCAATTGACTGTCGGTATACTTTACAGGAAATAGATATAGAAATCATAAAATTAGTTTGTCTAGTAATTATCTGTACTTAATTAGTAGTTCGCAGCGAACTGAGACCTTGCCACCCCCACATCTTCCAAACCCCTTGACCAATTTAGCACATATTCGAACACTTGCTTACAAAATTTAATAAAGATCGAATTTTGTAGTGGTAGGACTCTACTGCAGAGTCCGCCTGGGGAAGTACCACACCTTTGCCAGTTATTCAACTGCCAAACACTAGTTTGCAAGCACTACTGTGTTCCGGTTTGAAGGGCAATGTTCACAGTTAAATTACTGGGTATGAAGAGATTTAACATCTAACATCTCAGGGCAACGATCTTGTATGGTGTAACATATAAGATCGTTGTCTCAGGGTGACGAGCGCAGTGCAGTGCGGCGCAGGATTGTGTTCGCAAGTTCACAATTCTGGCACTATTAGTGGCAGGATTGTCGCTTACCACCAGGCGAAAGTCTTGCTCGTCTCGTCACTTAAAAGTATTTTTATTTTTTTTAAACTTGTTTCCAGACGGAAGTAGACATAATAGAAGAGATTGACGAGTACCAGACGTGGCCCGGGTGGTTGATCCTGGCTCTGCGCGTGGCCATCATGTCGTGGTTCGTGCTGGAACTGCGGAACACCATGATGTATGAACACAACATGCCGAAGTTAAACTTCCTGTTGCACTTTGGCGCTTCGAGCCTCGTGTGGTTCGTGTACCTGCCCGTGATCGCTCTGATCGCGCTGCAGATCAGCCCGCTGTGGCGGTTTAAGTTTCTACTTGGTAAGTCGAACAAACACTTAAAAAAACTAGCTATAGAACACCACAGTTCGTAGTGGTAGGACTCTACTGCAGAGTCCGCCTGGGGAAGTACCACACCTTTGCCAGTTATTCAATCGCCAAGCAGTAGTGTGCAAGCATTACTGTGTTCCGGTTTGAAGGGCAATGTTACCAGATAAATTACAATACAACTACTACTAATACTAACTACTGGGTATGAAGATATTTAACATCTAACATCTCAGGGCGATGAGCGCAGTGCAGCGCGGCGCAGGATTCTGTTCGCAAGTTCACAATTCTAGCACTGCTACTGTGGCAGGCGTGACGCTTACCACCAGGCGAAGGTCTTGCTCGTCTCGTCTCGTGATTGTATAAAAAAAAACAATTGATAAACACAATATGGCGACTTCTTACTGCAATTCGGCGTTTCGAGTCTCAACACTTGCCGTAGTTAAACTTTCTGCCGAAGACGCATCGGTATTTCGAGCGCCCTAGCTGGGTGATTCAAATTTCTGCTTAGTAAAAACAGAAATTTGTTTTTTTTATGCTTGGTTGAAGTTTTCAGTTTGGATTTTGAGTCAAGGATGTTAACCCAGGCTAACTAAAAAGGGCATTATTCTCATTGATTAAAACCATAGCCATGACAGAGGCCGTCGGGTGTACTTGAATTCTGAATTTAGGATGGTAATTTAGCCTATACCAATTTAACGAAGAATCATCTTTAAAATACATAAAACTAGATGGCCTTAATTGAGGCATAGGTTACATACGTCACGTCAAGTCTCAGCCATAAAACGTCCACTGCTGGACGAAGGCCTCCCCTTAATAGAGGGGTGTTGCCATGCGTACTTTACATATCTGACCCTCAAAATATTTTCTTACTGTAAAACTCAGAGCAATTATACAACCTGTTGTTTTGAGTTCCCGCCTAATATACAGAGATAGACAGCTGTTCCATACAAAAAGTTGACCTTGGTCAAAACATAAATGGAACAGCTGTTTTTTTTCACTCCACTGCTGGACGAAGGCCTCCCCCTTAATAGAATGGCGTTGCCATAATCCCCACGCTTGGTAGGCGGCTTGGGGATCGCAGAATGCCCACCACTGTTAACCGAGAGAACGCTGCTGCATCCTCCAGTGGTTCTGGTTGCAGTTTTAGGATATACCCAGGTCACACTATGGTCACGGTCTATTAACATAATTCACTGTTTCTTCATCCCCGCGCCTCGTAGGCGGCTTGAGGATCGCATAATACTCACCACTGTTAACCGAGAGGGCGCTGTTGCCCGTCCACCGGTAGTTCTGGATGCAGTTTTAGGACATACCCAGGTCACACTATGGTCACGGTCTATTAATATTAATCTCTGTTTCAACTGTGTTACTGATGTGTTGTGTGTGTGATGTGGTATACATTTTTTCAGGGATAACATACTCTGCGGATTGCTTGGCGTTCAGTATAATGGCTCACCTGCTGTGGCCGACTAGATCCGAACAATACTTGCTGCTGGCGCCCCCTGACTACACAGGTAAACAACTAAGCTTATGCATCCAGGGGGTCTAACACAGTCAATCAATAGTAATCAATGGCATTTTTTTTATGCAATTAGTGATTGCATAAAAAAATTCCAATTTCCAAACACGGTAAAAAATATATATGCTTCCTTCAACTCGATAAATAACACAGACTATACGTGCCAGTCAAAAACAGCATACTATATTTGATATGTGGCACATTAAATTAAATAAAAAAACTTGACAATGATAGCCACGTCTGGTCTGCGCAAAGTCAGAGCCATCTACAATGAGCTTTTTTTTTAATTGCCTGTCATAAAATTTCCCATTGATTTACAAGAAGGTAAACGTTATGATGTAATAATCCACAGGCGACGGTGATTGCTTATCTTTAGCTAGTATAGTATTATATATATATTTGCCTTTAGGCAAGGTCGTCTTAGGGCAGGGCCCTTGGGCCTACAAGAATTTGGGGCCCCTTTGGAATTAAAAAAAAGAGAATGACAAAAAAGAATCTGTTCTATGTGCTACCTAAAAATAGAAAAAAAATAAGCTATTGAGTGCAAGTTTTGTATCGGCCTTCCGGGGCCCCCGTGACCTCGGGGCCCTGGGCACGGGCCCCTTGTGCGTTTATGGTAATGACGGTACTGCCGTTAGGTAAACCGTCCGCTTGGTGGCGTTGTATGGCATAAAAAACACATGACTAACTATTGGATGTGCCAGTAAGTCGTGGCTAGCGAACGGATCTATGCTGTGCATCAGTTTTATTCGGTATGCTCATACCGACACTAGCTAGTAGGTAACTGTTTTGTGTGCGATTGCCCGTTGACATACAATGTGGAAATGTGTGTGCAATGTGCAAGTCGCGGGCAACCGGTGTTTGCAAATGGCAGGTTGTCGTACAGTGTGGCGGACTAAGGGGGAGGCCTTCGTTCAGCAGTGGACGTCTCCGATGATGATACAATGTGTAACAAAAAGGTTCAACAATACTAAAGGGTATGTATGTACTCATCACTATGAACAACTTTTACTATGGTCCCAAACCCGAAATCGCGAAAAAAAAATCAGCTGTTCCATACATTTTGTCCAAGGTCAATTAACTTATGGGACTATGGAACAGCTGATATTCTTTTCGCGATTTCAATGTTGGCCCCATAGTAAAAGTTGTTCATAATGATGAGTACATACATATTTTATTATGAAAGCTGTCGTGGTTTTGACACATTTTTGTTTTATTTATACCGGAATACTCACGTTTAATTAAATCGGATACTACTATACTCCGACTATAGTTTCGATCACATCCGGTGACCTTTTTCAAAGAGTGAAAACAGAGCGCGCGTGCAGCTGCGTCCTGCTTAGCACTCAGTGCTAAGCAGGACTATATAAGTGCTATGCTAAGTACATACATACTTTCAGTATTTTTGAACCTTTTTGTTACAGATTCTATAATTATCTCCATGTGTAAATCGCTCACTATGGCTACCACGAATTTAAGTACTACTCTGTCAAGAAAGTACCGGGAATCGATCAATAATTCACAAAATGTTAGTTATTCATCCAAATTTATTTTATCACCTTCAAAGTATGCTCCTTCAGAAACGATACACTTACGCCAACGAATAATCCAATTATCATAACATTTATTAAACGCTTTTTCCGGAATTGAGTTCAGTTCTCGCCGCGAATTCTCCTTTATGTCTTCTACCGAATGAAAACGGGTGCCACGCAGTGGTAATTTGAGTTTAGGAAAAACAAAGAAGTCGGCTGGAGCCATATCTGGTGAATAAGGTGGTTGCTCGATGGTATTTGTTGAGTTTTTGGTCAAAAATTAGTTCACAATGATGGCCTTGTGCGAAGGCGCATTATCGTGGTGCAAAATCCAAGAATTTTCTCTCTACAAATCTGGTCGTTTTCGTCGATTTTGCTCTCTCAAACACCGCATAACACTCAAATAATATTCTTTATTTACCGTTTGACCTTCCAGCAAGAATTCCGAGTGTACAACACCGCGATAGTCATAAAAACCAGTCAACATGATTTTGACTTTCGATCGACTTTGGCGTGGTTTTTTCGGTTTCGGTTCAGTTGGAAGGCGCCACTCCGAAGCTTGTTGACTCGTTCTAGCATGTCCTCAGCGACTCTTATGCGATTGAGTTTATGGAGAAAATTCAGGTCTTTTGGGACTAGCCTAGCGGCAACATGTTTCATACCCAATTCATTATTTAAAATAGTACAGATTGACTCGTGAGAGACAGAAAGCTCAGCGGCTACCTCTCTCAAGCTTGAATGAGGATTTTTAGTCACTATTTCCTTCACTTTTGCGATGTTAACTTCAGTTGAAGACGTTGATGTCCTACCAGAGCGAGGCAAATCTTCCATAACATCTCGACCGCTTTTAAACGCTTTGTACCACTCTCAAGCACGTGTTTTTGATAAAGTCGATTCACCGTAAGCTCTTCACCGTAAGCTCTCTGTAACATTTTCAGGGACTCGGAATACGAAATTCCATTGGCGATGCATAATTTAACACAAACTCTTTGTTAGATGTTTTTGTCCATTATGAAATTCGCAATACTTACTAGATATGATCTTACTAAAAACAGCACTGTATTTAATCTAAATAACAGTTGCAACTCAAACTCCGCGCCAAAATGGAAAACAGTTGTGCCAATCTAACAACAACAACAAAAAAAAAAAATGAATTTAGAACCATAAACTAATCATCCATTCCCGATACTTTTTTGACTGAATGTATGTCTAAGTCATCATCATCATTTTCAGCCCGTAATCGTCCACTGCTGAGCATAGGCCTCTCTTCTTGTACGCCACTCATCCCGATCCTGTGCCAATCTTATCTAGGTTCGACCCGCGATCTTGACAATATCCAACGAGCTGGTGGACTAGTGTATGTAGCTGGTTTTTTGACTGTCCCCGTGATACTGCATTATTTAAAAATTTGTCTCTCACAAGTGCTATCATATTCTAGCTGGCATAGAAGAGCTGGACGAGTTCAACGAGTCCCCCCACGTGGTGCACAGCGACACCGTGGCCCTCACCACGGCAGAAAGCATCAACGCCGATGACGAAGAAATAATATTCACCAGAGCTTCCCACAAGAACGTCAACGCGTACTCATAGCAGACAGGTACTACGGAAAGCGAACCTTGCGCACGGGACATTGAGCTTACATTGGAGTAACGGAGTCAATTTACGAATAACCTTACTCGCGTTTCTTTGGAGTGAAGCTAAAGCTTTGGTTGAAGTGTTATGTCTGTCAATTTTGGACTGCATCGCTGGGGTTGTGGCGTTTTAGATCTTATGAGTACGAGATAAGGTCGTGTTAACTTGTAGGCTTCGGCGGTGCAAGAAATATGAACGATGCGATCGCTGAAACGTACCTCTGCGACCAGCTTATCTGTAGAGTCAATGATGGGAGCCACTATCACATTTTTATACCAAACTGATAAACATCACTAGAATGCTTTAGTTCCATCATTTGGCCAATTCTACAGATCTACAGATAAGTTACTATATTTGTCTTAAACAACTTTGTAACAGGCATTTCTGGGATGGCTGCCATATGCAGTTACCGGATGACATGAAATTTCTCTAATTCTCTGTTTGGCATCATTATTATGGTAATTTATTGCTATAAATAGTGAAAACATCATAATATGCCGGCAGAGATGTGAACCTGGCAGGCTGATTATGTATTTGTCGAAGTACCAAACTGCTTGCCAGGAGAATTTATATTATACATTTCGAACGATGTCAAGATGCACGAAACTTTGCGGAACTAATTCGAATTGCGTTGATATTACTTATTCTGTGCCCATCTAAAATTACTCCTTCAGTTGATAATTTATTGACAATCTTTTAACAGTACAATGTGAAGCCTTTCGAATACAATGTATGATCCCACTTGTAAACTGATTTCTGGTGATACCAGCAGGTGGCGTCACGCACGGTACAAAGTACGCAATAAACGTTCAAGATATGGTAATAAGGTGGTATAGAGCGAGATTCGCACATCATTCACATTTCCGTATGAATTGTTAACTCGTTTTAGGCAATTGCCCTAACGATTATTATTAATTTATTTTTGATCGATAACTGGAGATTTACAAGGCTAAAAATAAGGTGGATACTTGATTGGGGATGTTCTTCGTCAATCGAATGCGATTGTACTGTGATGGAGCTCGCTATCAGGCCTCTGACTAACAATAAAATCTACCACTACTCGTTTCATATTAAATTTTGAAAAGACGACGCTTTCGAATTCAGTTCCAAAACAGAAAATCGTGCACAGAACTGACTTTTGAATTTGGAAGATTTTAATACAAAAGACTTAAATATAATATACTTACTTTAAAATACCGAGTAAAAAAACTGTCTTGTAAGCATATGGGCTGTTGTCTTTTTGATTCGTAAATCGTAAGCCTGGGAGCTAAATTAACATAAAAACTTATAGCTTGGCACAAAGGAGTAGAAATTAATAGAAGTACCTACGTCTGAGGAAGATCATTGGATAAATTCTCTCACTGATGTATTGTTGTTTTTAATAGTTCCTGGGCATGGATACTAGTCCTTCAGCCGAATACATTTTTCATCGATCCTTCTTTCTCCAGTTAAATTAGTCGTAGTCACAGTCCAAGTCACACACAGTAAGTCACAGTCAAGTCCAATCATGCCCTAGTAAAGTGGTGGCAACTTTACTACAAGCT
This sequence comes from Erannis defoliaria, assembly GCA_905404285.2. Classification (NCBI taxonomy): domain Eukaryota; kingdom Metazoa; phylum Arthropoda; class Insecta; order Lepidoptera; family Geometridae; genus Erannis; species Erannis defoliaria. The sequence goes on along the minus strand of FR990073.1, from coordinate 8,082,457 downwards.
TCTTCGGAGTTTTGGAAACAACACGAAAAGACACATTTCACTACATTATATCACTTGCCCACGCTCTTGCTCGTAAATCAGCACTTAATGAATAAAACGCCACCATTTTTATGCATTAACACTCAAAAACACTAGTTTTGGAAAATAATACAATGCTGCGACATGATTTTGTCGCGTTCCCGCCAAATCTCCTCACTGATGTAATTGTCAACAGTATTGCCAGGAGAGAGAAAAAGTTTCCTTTTCAAGACTTTTATGCCAAGCTATTATATATTTTAAAGGTTTTAGATGACAGAATTAAATAAGCGTTTTAATCTTTGTCTAAATTAGCAGAAGTGGAAACGGCAGCGATGAGTTTATCTAGTTTAAATATGTCATGTAAAACCTTTAAATACAATACCATAGCCAATGTAAATAGAGTATTATTTGTCTATTAAGTAACTTACTACTTAATTATTAATAAACTCGAGGTCAATATTTGAATGTCTGAAATAGTTCCTAGTATTGCCATTATTATGAAAAAGAACGCTTTACGGTAAACAAATTGTACGGAATGAATATGTTCACTAGCATTTAAACTACGGGAGTAATGTTTTCACTCAAGTTTAAGTTACTAAGGTTTTTTTTGTCACGATACGATTTGATTGTCAATTTACTTGTTGGAAATCAGATTGTCTCAAGCCAGTAACTGGTAATTAACTCGAATTTCTAATAGGGAATATGCTTATGTTTTTTTTATTGACTCGCAAAAAAACAACAAACAACAGGCAACAAAACAAATCATCGAAAGTAAAATTTAAATATGTGCACAAATAACGAAGCTATAAACATTTTAGTTTCATGTTAGGCAGGGCGCTATACTAGGTTTATAACGTCAAAGTACACGATTCCAAACAAATTCTATACTAGCACGTGTTTTTCTAGAAAGGGACAGATGACTGCCTCCCAAATACATATTGAACACTTATATTTCAGAACTTTACCGGCCGATTTCGATGTAAGCATTAGATTCAGTTAAACTCTCCATTTATCCTATTATTTTTAATATTTGAAACACATGCATATTCCTTATTGTTGAGGATCTTTTCCTCATTTTAACCGACTTCATGCATATTCCTTATTGATAGAAGATTATCAACCGTTTATAAAAGGATTAGATTATGTTAACCCTTTAAGCAAGCTTAAATTCAGAAGCAGCTTTCTAGCATTTTACGTTATTTTATGCTAGTGAACAGCGTTTTACTAGAATACTAGTTATTAATTTCTTTAATATAGTAATAGCACAAACCAGTCGTTTACGTTTCCGGTATAATATTGTAGTCGAGCTAGGAAGATATTGATGTTACAATACGTATGGAATGTCTTAGACAAGTGACAGGTTACTACACACTAGTCTTGAATTATAGCGAAAACGTCGGGTACGAAATGACGTGATATTTCCGCTATACCGCCAAAAAAACGTAGGTACTTGTCATAGTACCAACTGAAAAGCCGTGTACCGAACCTAGCTATAAGGTTGAGGTTACAGTAAGCGATTTGGGATGTGACTGGAATAGCGAAACGAGATAAACATGGTGAGGCTATACTATAATAGTTTTTTTAATGAATTCGCTTTAGTTTCGCTGTTTTTATCTGGTTATTTTATTATTTATTGGCTTGCGTTTGACTGCCATCTCGTCTGTTGTTAAACGAAGATGCAGTCTACGATGGAGCACGCTTGTCTAGAAGAAACCGATTCACTCGCGACTTGAAAACACCTAGATAGCTGATAGATGGCTGATATGTTAATGTAGCCGATACCGTAATTAGGTACACTAATATTGTTCCTATTGCGTAAACAAATCAAAAACCACTTTTTTTATATTTGTATCTTTGCTCCTCGGGCTGCTGGGTCAGTGCCTTGTATCAAAGTTTACAATTTTTATTTACTAATAGGTTCTTAACATTAAAAACTAACGACTTTACAAACGGAATATAAAAAAGGATAATAATAATAAAGAATAATAATAGTAATAAAAAAAACACAACATTACTAGTTCTATGTTTTAAAAGCTTAAACAGGATTAAAAGTATTTGTGTTACAAAAATTAACAGATGGCGCCACCAACGCTTTAGTTGGTAGTTTGAAACAGGTTGGGAAATTTGGCATCTAAGGCAGAGACTTCTGTAGCTTAATTGGCAAAGCTGTTGGGACGGAAACCCATAGAGACTGCTCGTATGCAGGTACGAGTCCTGCCGGAGGTCATAATTTTTCTTCCTGTTTAAGCTTTAGAAACATAGAAATACCATAAGTACCACTTCATACAAAAATATTACTAGTTCTGCTTATATACCCTGGGTAGGGTCTAGACAAGAACCACTTTCTGTAAGCGTAAAATTGTATGAAAATGACATTAGCAGTCACGTGACAGTCTCAAGCTAATGTCATTTTCATACGATTTTATCTTTCCGCAGGCGTTAACGCTAACAGAAAGTGGTTCTTGTCTAGACCCTCAGCTCCCGCGAGCAGCACCCGTTCACGAGTTGACGCATGTGCCAGCCACCGCTGTCCTCAACAATATAGGAGGGAAGAGGGCCGACACACGACGCCGCCGCAAGAAGCTTTTTTGTGAGTGTGAGTATCGCAGATTGCGCCTACTGTAGCCTCAGCCTAAGACAGCAACTTTGTTGCGTTCAGTGTCGATGCGCACGCGGTGGCATCGCATCCCGACGTGTCATTCTGTCGCTTGTCTAAAACAATAGACGGTTTCTCTTATGACTTTAAACATTCAACTCAACGGATTATTATTGGTAAGTATAGATAAATATATTATAAATCCGTGTTATAGAAAACATTTTTAATGGAGTAAGGTGTATAAAAAACTATTTTATTAGTGTAAGTAGATGATCGATTTTATAATATAGAATGAGGTTACCTAGTTTTATTATGATCAAACTGGTGATGATGACGTGAATGAATATTTACCACAGGTATCTGCAGATACCAGGTGAAAATAGAGGGTTTCCGGAGCGAAATATGATAATCTAGCATAGTCCAGCTTTAACACTTTTTTTTCCGATAGAGTACCTACGCTTTTTAAAACGCATATCACATGCAATAATGATAATTTACTAAAGTATATATAAGATATAACTATGTAAGATCACCGATTTTAAGCAACGGACGATCCGGTCAGTCTTCGGATGGGTGGCCGTGAGTGGTATTTATTTCTGAGCGCTACCGTGGGTCGGATGACACGTTAAATTGTTGGTCCCGGTTGTTTGTTCTAGTTTATATAACAACAACCGTCAGCCATGTCAGAGGCCTTCGGGCGGCACATTAACTCTGACACTAAGGATGGCCACTCGGCCTATACGAACTTACTTACTTACTAAAGTATATGGATAAGTTTCTTCTAGGTAAGCGTGCTGTTTCGTTGACCGCACATTCGCCTAATATTGGGCAGGGTGTAGTCTTATGTTTTGTCTCGAATTTTAGAACATTAGAAAAAATGCAAAGACGTAATTCAATAAATTGTGATTTTTGCGAATACATCAATTATTGAAGCGGAGCTCCTCAATTATCGCTTATATATGAAATTGTATATTGTTATGTGCCAACAGATGAACAAATAAAAAACATAAGAAATGTACTATAAGATTGTATACCTAAAGTGGAATGTGTACATGTTATTTAATGTTGTGTCTGTGAAATTGTTACAATTCTGTTCAAATACAATTAACCAAACAATCATTTCGAATACTAAATCATTTGCTACACAGTGGGATTACCGATTGTGTCCTTAGCAGGTTGAATAGAATAATAGTACATTATGATACAAGTGTGCTATGTTGGTCATTACACTCGATGCGGTAGTACGCCGATAAGGGAGCTGAGAGTGGATTACCAATAGCAACGCGTTCCATACGACGGTTTTCATCACACTTGCGAGGAAAAAAACAAATTATTTTTGATAATAATCTACTACATAGCGCAAAATACACCTAATATTTGCGGAAAATGGCGCGCGCCGTTGACTTTTCTTTAGCCGCATAATAACTATTTGTTGGTATTATCAAAAAAACCCTGTATTACCCGGCTATATTAAGAATGCTCCTTAAACATACATTGTAACTTGCAATCAGGTACAAACTTAACTTAACCGGGTCATACCTATTATAGCATTAGTGCTGTAATGTAAAGTAAAAAGCACGCGTGTGTAATATCTTGGATTATGAGCCTAAACCCGATGTAGTAAGATCCTCTTTACGAGCAAGTGTGATGGAAAATAACGTATAGTTTGAAAAATCGCAATTGGTAAAGATGCTGTGAACATTATAAAGTTTTATCAAAAATATAATTGTGATCCAAACAAGCTTTTGTACCCAGTAAAGTGATTGCAGTTTCTATTTCTATGTATATGTCTATGTTAACAACTTTATATTATAAATAGCGGCGCGCTCTTTTCTGCGCCTTAACAGTTGTATTGTCGTAGCGAAAAAAAACACGGAAAACGAAACTGTACACATTGAGCTAATATCTATAGAGTCACAAACGTGCAAAAAATAAGTCTAAATTCGAACAATTGTGATCTATACGTATAATGCATGTATAGGTACAACGGCACTCGGACGTTTTTTGACTGCTTTCAATTACAGATTGTGACTCTTTCGATATTAGCTCAATGACTGTACATCATAAAATGTTCAGTAGAATTTTGCGTGGGCTAAAGACTAGTGCCGTCGCGTCGTTTTATCAAAGTATATTATTTAAAACTCCGTTGTGTGAAATATGGTAATAAGGTTCATTTTCGCCGCAACGCATTGTGTGATCCCGCTCTTGTGCTTTGAACGCATTGAGGTTAGTATTGTACCCCAATGTTTGAACGCCTTCTTTTTTTCGCCGACTCTTATAATGGTTCCATTTTCTATTTATTTTATTTGACATATTAAAAAAAACACAACCACAAAGTGGATTTTATGTTATATGTATTTATAAAGGTACGTGCTATATTTTTTTTTCGTAAAATGTTTATTATTATGTCGTGATTTTTACGATTATTAACTAAAGTACAATAAGATCTCATATAAATTGGTTATTAGGTAAACGTACCTATATATATATAATCATCGCGATAACTATCACGATAATTATGTAAATATGTAAACTATCATGATCATTATGTATATTATGCATAACCATCGTGGTAGCTATCATGATAATTATTTAAATGAGCAACTTCTAATCACATCGAGTAAGTCGGTAGGTAATTGTTATTTTTCGAACTGTCATTATTTTCAATTTATGAAACGAGTGAGGTAAGTACTTACTTTACTTAAACTTTTTTATCACCTATTTAGTAATATAAGATGTTTGTATATGTACGTGTATTGTACCATGTGTTTTAACACGTTACGTTATTTAACGTTATGATAATGAGAATCTATGTTGTAGGTTATGTATAAAAACGAATTATGTAAATGAATATTATACCTTATGATTAGCTATGTATGTGTAATTATTTTAGGTATAAAATAAAAACATCTGATATAAAGCTCTATTCTTCAACAGGATGCAATCTTGATCTAAATTATGGTAAAGTAAATAAAAGCACATCTTCACGAACGTAAAAATCTTGGCGAGATTAGAAAATAAGTTACAGGCTTCGATCGAAGCCTTCGGAACAATATTGAATTTTAAAACGTATTTATTTGAGCCGTTGTGTAAAGTCATTTTGCCAAAGACCCAGTTTCATATTTTTTAATTGATTGTTACGTAATTAGTCAATGTTTATTAAGTAAGTACAGTTTCGAAAATGTTCACACGTTATATTTGTATTATGTCTAACTCTATTTTCTATAGTTGTAAAATATATTATTATAAATTATTATATTCCGTTTATTGATTTAGAGCTTGTGTTGCAATTTACAACGCTTGAAGATACATAATTACATACAAAGGTGCCGTGTAGGAACAAATCATCTCCATAAAGAGGTTATTGTATTCATCATTAGACAATAACTTGGTTCTTCTATTAGACAACCCTGAAATCGCGGCAAATTTATCGGGTCCCCGCCGTTTCATATAATTTCACTTGAACGAACAACGTTTCGTATAATAATCGCTTTGCATATTTTTAATTTACTTAATTTTTGCTTCAAATAACATTTGTTTGATATGACAACGATTGCGCTAATGTTTATATTATACTTATAGTGTATATAAAAAGCGCGGGAGCCAAAAGCTCGAGGGAGGACCTGAGGGGAGCGCTTCCCTCAAGGGCAACCGCTAGAGGTTCTGGGGAGCCCACCCAGAGTCTCTGCCAGTGACAGAACCGAGTCAGGCGACATGCGTCAGTACGAAGCTTTTTTATTATTAAAACCCACTTGTCCCCATCTCTATTTTGTAAACTTATAAAAATGTTGATACGTACCTACCTACCCATTAGTTAGAAAAAAATATTGGTCTAATATAATTTATTGAAATGAATATTTGGTTAAACGATATTTTTCAAAGTGAAATATTATTTGAAATGAATGTTTATTCCAAATAATATAAGGTATAGTAAATAAATATTAGGTTGCATGAATAATTATGCGAACAAATTTTATATGAACTGAAATTATATCAAGTGATATTATAGGAAAAGCTGTTATATGAAACAAGGGACAAGCGGTAGCTTAGTGTGCGAGTAGCTATACAAATGTATGTGCTTATACTCGGTGGCGACTAAGGCCGGGCGCATATGACGAGAGAAACCGTCCGGTTTCGCTCGAAGGCGAAGGTTTTGTGCATACATTTTGTACTAGGTCCCGCACACCGTAAGAAATTTCTCGAGACGCCCGTCTCGCTCGCACCATTTAATTCAGCGCAGTGTGTTTCGGTCGTTCCGGCGCCTGTCGGGTGCCGTGCCGAATGTGCGACCACTCTTACTCCGAGATACGCGTAGGATACTCATCGCCTGTGAGTATCATATAGTGTGAAGGGCACTACAAGAGCGTCTTATCTCATCGTGTTATGTAATTACTTGTTACCAAAAGTCAATCCAGTAAAACATCAGTTAGATAGTAAGAAATAGGTAAATAACACACATGAACATACCTTGCGTATTCAAATAAGCTAGTTGTTTTTAAATTTTTTTTAAAATCTTTATACCAGTATTTTAACTTCGAATGAAATATTTAAGAATCTGAATCAACGTACCTTGCATGTATGTTTTGTATCTTTAGCTATTAGGTAGGTACACTCATTATTATAATTTTCAATACCTACATAAGAATTATTTTTTTATAATTTTTCAATCGGAATTCATTATAGTACCTAGTTAGTTAAAAAAGTTGTTTCAATAACCTACCTTGGGTAGGTACTACAATACTACAGAGGCCGCGGTAGGGGGGGGGGGTCAGGTGCCCAGTAAAATCAAACGGGCTGCGCCCCTCAAATTTTAATACTTACCTGGTAAAACAGGGAATCTCTGTTTGCCCCCCCCCCCCCCCCCGTCATGGCTTCCGCGGTCCCTGCTACACACTAACAGCCTTATCTAAAATAATCTCGATTCTCTTAGTCACTGCTTAAACTTCTCTGTCCTTTTCTAGCACGTGCAACTTCACGTCAGAGAGAAAATGGCAGTGCATCTTAAGCAGTGACTAACGGTTGAAAAGTTTTTTTAAGTAAGGCCGTTTATGTTTCTTAGGTCCCTACGTAACATAGGAAGGCACATAATATCGCCTACATTATAAAACATTTTATTATTTCATTAATTATTTGCTTTCTATTTGCGAGCCGATGGTAAGTACATTAATGAGCAAAGATTGTTTTGTGGGTGTTCTAATGTAATGTAATTTTTATGTTTTATTCTTAAAAGCCTCTCTGTAGCTGTGAAATGTAAATACAATTTTCTAGTGTTATCTATGGCAGTCTTTTAATTTTCCTGAACCTCATTCTTATTAATATTTAGCCTTGGAGGATCTAGCTCTCTCTCTCTCTATATACCCCGATCGACTAGATCGACTCTACCAACACAATTTCTCGATTTTACGTGTCAGACATATCTTTCTTTCTTTTCGTTAAGACTTGTACCCCGCTATTCACAACTTAATCGGAAAGGATTCCGTTCGGATTCACGTTATCCCTCTCATTCATCTACATTCAGGATGATAGAGACGGATAATGTAAATCCGAGCGGAAACCTTTCGGATTGAGTTGCAAATAGGGGTGCTGAATGCCTCCTACGCCGGCCGCGCCCATTCGATCGCGCGTACGAAGATACGCGTCGCCGACGTCAGCGTCGCATTGTGGTGTTCTGGGGCCGTACCGTGAACCTCTTATAGCGGGATCGAATAGGTTGCGACCGCAACCTTATTGCGAGGCGATAAAGTTCACAATCGCGCAGCGTCGGCAGCTGAGCGTAATCGGTCCCGGAATAAGCGTTCATGGTACCTGTCCCGCCCTGTTGATTAAACCTGTTCACCTTCACCATGTTCGTAAGCGCGACCAGACCCTTATCATGGACGTTCGTGATTCTGATTGCGAGCGTGCGCGAGCGGGAGGGCGCATGGCGCGAGTAAGTTCGTACGAGCGGGATGGCATGCTATCGCAATCAGAATCGCGAACGTCCATGCTACTCAGCGTAGGAGGAATTCAGACCGTATGGGACGGATCAGCTTAGCGAGTTCTTGTAAAAGAATGGGCGCGGTCCGAAATATGCCAACAGCGCGTAATAAGAACCAGCGTCACTGTGTGAGCCAAAACAAATGAGACGTGTTGGTTCTCATTTGCATTTTTGGCCTATTTCGCGCTGGGCCTAAAGTGTTGCAATGGTGAAGCAGGGCATCTAAAACAGAAAATAATACAAGTCATTGGTACCTCAGACTTGTAACAAACGGGCGCAAGCTAAAAAGACCCACTATGTGAATTTTTGATGGACCAAACGCTTTGACTCTACATTTAGAATTCGTACAGTCAAGGATTTGTACAAGCTACTTAATTCCGTCACCAGACTCCTATGAGAATAATCTAAGGTATTTTCAAGTTCATTGTGAACATTTAGGTATTTACCAAGTTTGCGTGCTTCTTCTTCGACCGCATCGTAGTGGCGAGTTGGTGGTCAATTGTGCACCTGTTTGGTATAACTAGTAAGTACATAATACTTAAAAAAAAACGACTTCAATTTCGTTTACACTAAGATGAAATATATATTTTCCTAGTTATTTTGATTTAAAAAACGAAACTACTGAACCGATTTTGATGAAATTAAATTTACTGTAAAAATCGGGTTATAAATGCCAGAGTTCTGAGTAACAAACATAAAAAAACATACAACCGAATTGAGAACCTCCTCTTTTTTTGAAGTCGGTTAAAAAAACCCGGCGCAACGTATCGTGTAGCTGAACAAGCGTGGAAGAAATGGGAATCACAACAGTAAAATCAAAAACAAATTGCCAACAACAATAATTTATTTTCTCACACACATAGATAGTACATAAATACAAAAGAATGGAAGCTAGCACAGCACTTAGGGAAATATAACAATTTCATAACAGTACATATTGATGAAATATTAATCATTACCTACATTAGCAAGCATACCAGAAAATGACCAGTCGTAAGATTTCATTTTACAAATAAGAAACACTTAAGGCTCAGAATACTCCGCGCCGCTATCTCGCTCGCGAAATTCAAAATTTTTGAATGCATAAAATCACTGAATATAGATATGAAAAATCACAGTCGGTGAAACTACTGAAAATAACATTACAAAGGTTTAGAAATAAACAAAATTTCGATCCAAGCAAGTTTACATTCATAAAACTGGGCAAAACCTAAAATCCCATTTTTAGGCATTAAAACTTGTTTAGATCAAAATGATTATTTTGCTGAACCTTTGTAATGTTATTCTCAGTAAATACAACGAATTCGATTTTTCATAACACTATACTATATTCAGTGATTTTATATCTTGAAAAATGGTGATATACGCGAATGACATAGCGGCGCGCAGCATTCTGAACCTTAATGTTTAAAAATTTAAAATAAAAATATTGACTCAGTTACTTAGGTATCAACTACAGAAATTGCACGAAATAGATAACGTCTGTCCCACAATCTGTACGGAAACCAAGTGTGATTTTTTTTCTACTTACCGATGAAAAGAAACGTTTCGCTTGTCTCGGCCAACCTTTTTTGTGGAGTTTTTACGCTACAATAAGTTTTTTTTAAAAATTTCTAATTACTACCGGTAAAGATAACGAAGCGCAGACTAAATAAAATAGCGCTGAAGGTAGTGCATGGCATGGCACGCGAAGTACATACACTCGCATCATCTATTTCGATCAATGTCTGTGGTATCAAAAAAATAATTATAAAGAGTAACTTCGAGCCTATAAACTAATAGCCCATCAATTTCTCACACCAGCGCCGGCGCCCGCGTATTTTGACATGCACAGAATACTTAGGTATACCGTGTTGTGCATAAAATACTAAAACAATGAATAAACTATTTTAGTTAAAGATTTTTTTGTAAATTTCTTACGAATTACGAATTTAATTTGAAAAAGAAGACAACACTTTCTAACTAAAAATAGATTTATTCATTCTTTTATTGTTTTACGCATTAAGCTACGCTACGCTTAAGGGGCAGAATGCTGCGCACTGTATCTGGCTACACATTTCATAATTTTTTCAAATATAAAAACACTGAATATGAAAAAGCGTAGTCGGTGAAATTGCTGACAATAATAACATTATTCATATTTATTTTATTCATTTCTTTACAAAGGTTCAGCGAAATAATATTTTTATCTAAACATAATACCTAAAAATAGGGTATATTATGTCCAGTTTTATGAATGAAAACTTGCTTGAAATTTTTTTTCTGAACTATTGTAATCCTAATCTAATTTCACTGACTTTTTAGTATTCATATTCTAAAAAGTTGCAATGCCAGAGCGAGATTCTGCCCCTTAAAGTATAAGACTACTAAGAGTGAGATTAGCTAGAAATTACTGTATAATAAATTAGTTATACCTAGAACCTACCGGTGTTTAAAAAATACGCTTTAAAAAAAAAACCACCGACTACAACTTCGAATACCTGCAAGGCTAACATGCGCACCGCGAGAAAATTTTGTCGTGTCTTTATGTCGTGCGAAAACGAGACAAACTTATACAGATTCGTAGCCTTGTCCTGATTTGTAGAATCGTGAAAATATTTCTCGCGGTGCGCATGTTAGGCCTGCAGGATGACATCTTCATATTTTGTAGTAATTTTGATTTAGAAACCAAACTCAGTCAATATTAGTTCATAATTGGCGGAGTAACCGCGTAACATACACACAAAAAAAATATTACATTAATTACATACAGTCGAATTGAGAAACTCCTTTTTTGAAGTCGGTTGAAAAATAGAGGTAGTCTACGAGGACCTATAAGCAGATCGATAGTCTAGGCCTAGGCTTTTCTTAAACTGATAGGTAACTAAGTTTTTGATCTTTGGAATGACAATCCTCGTACGTCACAGTGGGTTAACGCGTTAAAAATCGGTCTAACATGAAATAATTACGTTCTGAGCCCTACACCATGCAACATAAGGTACAAATTCAAGTGCCCTCTCGCCGAGGGAAAACTCGTCTACGCGAGGAAAAAAGTTGAGGTAATGGAGAAGGAAGAAATAAACAACACGTAAGAATATGCTACGACGCTCATAACTTCTCTACTCTATAGAAAAAGAAAATATGCTTAAAATACTTACTTACTAATAAATAACGTACGTCGCCTGAATTTTCGTTCACAATACTAAGGAATAAGGACTAACGACATAAAAGAGAGCTTGTGAGCTCACTAAAGGGACTGCTACGTGATCCGGTACTGGGCTTTACCAGACCTTGGTCTGTTTAGACCGCTGCTGTCTACACGGTCCAAGCGGTCAGCGACAGACAAAACCAAACCAAGTGACCTTGGTCTGGTAAAGCCCAAAACTCACCGTGAACCAGCTCCCATCCAATTAATAATTATTATTATATTGGCAAAGAACAGGGGCCGTACTGTGAACTGCTTATAGCGGGACCGAATAGGTTCAGCTGCCACTGCGTGACCGCGAACCTTATTGCGAGGCGATAAAATTCACAGTCGCACAGCGTCGGCAGCTGAGCGTATTCGGGCCCGCTATACGCAGGTCACGGTACGGCCCCAGATGCCTCGTCAGTTAATCAATTAGCACGTGATAGTTGAATGAATGCACCAAGAGCGAAACCATTTCATTATTACTAATTGACTGCACGTTTTGATGTGTGCTTCTCCGAGCCAGAAGTAAAAGGAAAGAACTGAAGAGAATATCTCACTGCGCATATACAATGTGTATGAAAAAGGTTCAACAATACTGAAGGGTATGTATATACTCATCATTATGAACTTTCACTATGGGACCAACCTTGAAATCGCGAAAAAACAGCTGGAACAAAATGTGTGGTACAGCAATTTTTTTTGCGATTTCATTGTTGGCCCCATAGTAAGAGTTCTTCATAATGATGAGTACATACACACCCACCCTTCAGTAATGTTGAACCTTTTTGTTACACATTGTATATAATCAACGAGGAATAAACCTTACGATATACGTCACATAAAATCGGTAGAATAAATTGTTCAATGATGGCGAAATATCGATGCTTGACCTGCGTGCGCCTGTGCTGAGGCATTTCGTCGGAGTGATGATCAGATAAGATCTTTATGTTATTCTGGCTTCGTCCCGGCGGAGTGCCTCTGCACAGGGGCATATCTATTATCTTTTATTTTGTATTTTTTATATGTATACTAACAAAATAGTTTTGTAAGTTTTAAACCTTTTGTTACTAACCCCGGGATCCCAGTTATCTGAATAAATAAAATTTGAATTTGACATGGATGTTGGTCTGGTTGCTTTGCTTGGAGGAACTGGCTCAAGTTTAGATAAGGATGCCATCGTTTCGTAACGTAGTTCGACACACATTTTCGTTCGCTGCGCCAGCGTTAACTAACAAAATATAGCTTACTGGTTTGGACTAGAGTACAGAACACAGCTATACAACTATAAAGATTTTAACGTCATACCTATATAGAGTATAGAGCAATCGGGTAAACAACCAGATTCGCAGCGCGTCTATTTGTGTACGACGGAATAGCTTTTTATGATGATAAACAAGCGTATCATGCTATCATCAAAACCAGGGCTTCAGGTTGCCAATAGGATAAATTTAGAGCAGCAGAGTGCCGGCCTCGAGGGAAGCCAAACAAACGCAACAATGTGCTTACACGATGCACTTATATCCGGCGTACGTAATCTCCCTTGCCTTCGGCTAACACAATCAGATTAGCACTTAGCAATGAAGAGCTAGGTATAATAGGGAAGATGACTTATTTTTGATTTAGTAAAAATAATAATGCTTATAATATACATTATGGACCTGGGTATGTCCTTAAACTGCAACCAGAACCACCAGAGGACGAGCAGCACCGTCCTCTTGGTTAACGGTGGTGAGCATTCTGCGATCCTCAGGCCGCCTGCCAAGCGTGGGGATTATGGCAACACCCCTCTATTAAGGGGGAGGCCTTCGTCCAACAGTGAGCGTTTTATGGCTGATGACGAATATACCTTATGATACAAGTGTGCTATGTGTTGGTCATTACAGTCGAGGCGGTATAAAGAGCGCGAGGCGCGATAAGAAAGCTGAGAGTTTAATTACCAAATGCATACGTGTTCTATACGACGTTTTTCATCACACTTGCGAGGAAAATATCAAACTAGTATTGTTAAATAATCAACCACACAGCGAAAACGCAACAAATATTTTCGGACCATGCGCAGCCACGCAGAAACTCTTGTTAAACCGGCTATATTAAGAATGCTTCGTATACATACATATAACTTGCAGTTAGGTAATAACTTAACTTAACCGAGTTATACCTATTATAACACTAATGCTGTAATGTAAAGTAAAAAACCCGCGTGTGTATTCTTGGATTATGAGCCTGAAACGAAAGTAATAAGATCCACTTTACGAGCAAGTGTGATGATTTATGAACAGATTTTGGCGGTTCGACTCTATTTTTGATCAACTTTGTTATAAGACAATACAAATAATAAAGTCATCTTTCCTATTGGACGCTAGTGTCTTCCTTTTGTCTGAAATCTGTGAAATCGTAAAAAAAAATACTTATAGACTAGACAACTACATAGTAATCACAATCTATGCCTAGGTACGTAAAGATAAGTAAGATAAGTTATCTGATAGTACGTACAAATGATTAGGTATGGAAATTCGAGTAGATAAATAATACTATTAACATTTTTTTTTGTAGCAGCTAACGTATACGTAAATAATTCTTAATATTCGATAAATACACAGAGTAAATTACTCAAAATAATAATATCATCTCTCTGGCAGACAAAATGTTCCACTAAGCACTTACGTAATAAAACAGAGGAGTATTAAGACACAATAATTTTGTCGTTATCGTATTTCTACTAATTCCTACTCTGGCACTGTAAAATGAAACTAAGCATACGCTAAAACTCGCGTACTTAGAGCTTGGACTATAAGCGTCGCTTATATTATGCACTCAATACCGTTTCTGCAATAGAGGTAACTATAACGCTGGTAATAAGGTAACTTCAACGGCCGCGGAAGTGGGGGGCAGAGGGGGCCAAATGCCCTAAAATCAATCGGGGGATGCTACGCCCCCTCCAATTTTAATACCTGGCAAATAAGGTTCCTTTGTTTGCCTCCTCATTCATAGAGTACTTCCGCGGTCCCTTACTTCTTGTATGGAAGCCCTTCCCCTATTTATTTTTTTACTTTTGATAATTATTTGCTAAGAAATGCATTGCCATTATTATCTATCATATTCTGTGAAAATATGATAATCTTATAAATTACGGTTTAATAGATACAGAAGCCAGTGAATGAATAAGACTGAATACAGGCCATTAAGAGTAGGACAAAAAAATGGCGGCGTAAGCACAGTAACACGCAGCAGTAACAGTAACACGTTAGCACGGAACCCTTTAAAAATGAGAGTACTTATAACAGTACATAGATAACATAAAAATAAATATATATATTACCAGTAAACATGTTTGTCAATGTAATAGTATTTATAAAGTACAAATTGCACCATTTTACTTCTTTGTACACCATCTATACCCTGTCCATGTTAATAGGTGTTTGACAGCATCACAGTTCATGCGAAGTTGACGACATAAAGCTGGCTTTTCACTATAGGATATAATTATACCGGGTGTTAAGTTTGAACACCGTTTCCTTCTAGGATATCATTGTACTCATCATTATGAACAACTTTTAATATGGGGCCAAAAAAAAAACAGCTGTTCCATACATTTTGTCCAAGATCGATGAACCTTTTTGTCATCTCACTGTAAACGGTTCCATTTAAAAGTACGATGAGCAATATTAATTTATATCTCGAGATGTATACTAGATTATATTATACATATTTATATCCCAGCAAAGCCAGCTTTACATTGTTAAGTGTCTAGCAAATTAAATCGCATACAAATACGTTTCACCTAACAGTACCTCTTTACGTCGACTGTGGACATTTAACCTGTTTGATCTAGCATTTCTTTACAAGGTTACGTTGTCAGTTGAAGTAACCTTGTAAAGAGGTATTGCTAGATCAACCGTATTTATTTGTATGGGATATAATTTGCTAAACGCTTTACAATGTTATTTCGCCAACTTTGCTAGAGCTGTCAGAAATCGATTAACATTGGATTGGACAGAGTATAGTATATTTTAAGAGTAGGTACATAAACAATTATTTAAAATGCAAGTAATTATGAAACTAGTAAATATAAAAAAGAAATTTGCCTAGGCCTGCTTTTACAGTAACATTTAGGGTTTACATTATTAGATATGTTTTGGTAAAAAAAGATGAATTATAGAATGTGTAACAAAAAGGTTCAACAATACTGAATGGTATGTATGTACTCATCATTATGAACAACTTTTACTATGGGGCCAACATCAAACATTTTGTCCAAGGTCAATGAACTTTTTGTATGAAACAGCTGTTTTTACTTCTCTTGCGATTTCTAGGTTTGCCCCATAGTCAAAGTTGTTCATAATGATGAATACGTACATACCCTTTAGTATTGTTCAAGCTTTTTATTACCCATTCTTTAATTAAGCAATTAATTTACAATAATATTAATTTGAGTGGACTTATTATTTGAAACAGGAATGTACAAAAAAACAGTAAACAATTATAATAATTATGCAGTAAGCATGCTGTGTTACATATGAATAAAAAACAGTCATACACACATGTATAATAAATTCATAATTTCTAAAGATGGATTCTCTGGAACATCATTTTGAAATGACTATTTAAATAAACAATAATATATTTTATTGCAATTGCTTAGCCATGGCCCTGACTTTTATGACTTTTAATATTTGTACAAAATTTACTTAAAACTTATTTGAATGCAATTAATCATTTAGTTTGATTAACATTAAATAATATACTAATAAAAACATCCTATATTTAAAATAACACATCCACCATTCTAGCATTATATAAGAATAATAATAAAAATTAAACATACTTTGTTCTGAAGTCATAATATTATTTACATATTTAATAAAACAACAGTAACACTTATGATGTTAGAAATAAATAACAGTGACTAAATATCAATGAATATATTTTAGTCATGATTTGAGACTGCATTAAATTCAAAGCACGCCTTGAGTGTCTATAGTAAAAAGTATACATTCAATAGGTTATAAATATTAGGTAAAATTTCACACATATGTGCTAAATATCTATATTTATTCCAAAAGAGAAACTACTGGGTATGAAGAGATTTGACATATAATATCTCAGGGTAACGAGCGTAGTGCAGTGCGGCGCAGGATTGTGTTAGAAAGTACACAATTCTGGCACTGCTACTGTTAGTGGTAGGCGTGACGCTTACCGTCAGGCGAACGTCTTGCTCGTCTCGTCACTTGATTGTAAAAAAAAAAGTAGAATAATAATAATATAATAATGAATTTCATCAAGTTTAGAATTTTTTCCTTAGATTTAAATGTAATTTTAGAGTAAAAACATTACCACCAAAAGCTTTTTATTTTGAGTACCTATATCAAAGTTCAACATACATACATTAAACAGCAGAAAATTTGTTCGTGTAATCAAAGTTAAGCCAAACTTAGATTATTAAGTCAACAATAGAATTATGATGTTGTTTGTGTAATGTTCCGTCTATAATAAAATGGCGATTCTACAACAAATGTTTATATCACATCTGAATTATGAATAGACTAGAATTATAAAAGAACTGTATACATATTACTGAGATTCCCCTGACATTTTCATAACAATAACATACTTTACAATAATTTATAGTTTATAAATAATAAAATCTTATAACAACATTGTGAATAAGTTTAATATTTAAATACAGTCAATTAGATTAGTAGGTAGTTACATTTATTAAAGGTACATAGTGACAATATAGTTCTAATACCTAGTATGTAATCATTACTACCTTTACAATAATAATAACATAGAATGAAAGTCGGTTTAATTTTTATCGAGATCTGAATTATACTAAAAGGAAGAAATAAATAAATTGATAATATTTAAGCGTCTGTTGTTACTTGTATTGGAATTCGATTACAGTTTATAACAATTATATTATAAATAATAAGCATGTCTACCTACTTAATTAACCATGAATATTTCTTTCTAACATAATTTTTCTATTCCAGAGGCTTCATTTATGGAGTTTGCATAAACAAGTAGTCAAATACGGTTAGTCAAGTTTCTGTGAATAGCAGCCTTATAATTAAAATTATGGAATACTTAATAAAGTAATATAACCTTAGTAATAACATCCTCCTAGATTAAGGACTAATATTATTCCTATCACATATACACCATCTAATCCAGGAAAGATTAAGCGTTTCAAACATTGAGCTAATATCTAAAGAGTCACAATCTCTAAGTGAAAACAATCCAAAAATTTCCGAGTGCCGTTGTACTTACGTGCATTATATAGTTCACAATTGTTCGAATTTAGATGTTATATCGCTTGTATAGTGTTCAATGTATGCTTGAGCGCTTGTGTCTTATCGTAGTTCAAGTCGTTCAAAAAGTAACTCTATAGATATTAGCTCAATGGTTTCAAAAAATTCTAACAAGTTGGCAACTAGCTGTTGGCAATCTACCGTCGGCCGCGACTTGCAGTAGCGTTGTTAACTGGAGCGAGTAGACGCCGCGGCACTAGAAGACGAGCATTGCCCCTAGCGGGCCGAACTGCCCCCGGCTGTTTAAGTTCAGCCAAGTGCAAAGCGTAACCATCGTTCAAAGTCGTCGCCATATTACTATACTTCTTACTTATACGCCCAATAGCGTATATCTGTCTCTGAGATAGTCCGCAGTTATGATATACACTGATATCTTTTCCGGAACCGTAAGCGGCATGCAATATGATGCCGTGTTCGTTTATCAGACTGTTCAAGTGTGCCGCTTTATGGCCTAGCGGGTCGGTAGAGAAGCCGTCAGAGAAGAAGACGAGTCCGTGGGGGAAATTGTGCTCTGCTAGCCAAGATATTACTTTCCTCTGTTGCATGTCAGGTCGGCCCGTGATGTAGAGTATGATGTATCCCAGGTCTTGCCAAAAACGGACGACATCCACGGCACACGCCCTAACTTTCGGATCCCGACCCGTCACCGATACACTAGCAGTAAATGAACCATCTATACTGAAAACGATACATTCCGTTTGTGGTGGGACCACAGCCAGATGAAAATTGCAGTGTGTATGGTCGCCTCGCACCACGGCTCTGACCGGGTATATGCCGCAACCGACACTTTGCCTGTCCGTCAAAGTATACGTGACCCTTCCAGTTTTGTCCGTTACCACGGTAGAGATCATCGTCCATTCACCAGCTGGTGGATCCTTAATCATGTATATATCAACTTTCTCGCCAGTCAGAGTGATCATGTCTAATGGTCCATACATGAACCGAGCCGAGAATGTTTGAGCATTTCCTTCTTTTACAAGAACGTCGTTGGCTCTGTGGTTGGCGGCGACATTTTTCAATTTTACTGACGTCCTTTTCCTCATCCACTTCTCTCTTTCTTGGCCAGGTTTGAACAGTGAAGATTCTTTGTCATCTGAATGGCCATAAAAAGCTAGATCAAAATGACCGATTTGGCGCAATATAAAGGCTATGACATCGGAGCTTTCCCAAAAACTAGCATGGAATAAGTGAGGTAACGCATTTGTAGGGAAGTTTGTTAAGCCTTCAGGGCAATACAGTGCATAGTCCAACCTTTTCGCTCCCCACCACTTGTGTTGTAAAGCGTTCATGGTTATAAGGGGAATATTATCAACGAGACCGCTCACTGTACTCTGCACAGAGACTTCTGACAGTCTTCTTAAAATTGGTGTGGGCGGCATTTGCAAGTGATCGCCAAACAACTGAGGATGGCTCTGTATAAGTTCCATTAAATGATATGGTTGGCCGTTTCCCAAAGGATATTTAGTATATCTTGCCACGTTAATCGGCGGCAAATTCGTAAATCTAGCAGACAATAATGGCTCTAATCTTGAAGAAACAGGATCTGTAGGATGAAACAAATTATACACTTGTTGTACTGGAGGTTTCATAATATCTTTACCCTTATCGTCGGAAATTTTTCTAGAAGCTAATATAAGCGAAAGTGGGCTGCCGAATGTGAAGAAATCGCTAACTTCGAATTCGAATTTCACATGATTTTCACTTGTAGATGAAGACCGTCTTCTCGGAGTTGGGGCTTGTAAATGTGTCTTATTCAAATAACTTTGATCTGATGGATCGTTAGGAATAGTGAGCTCAGTATCTAAAATACTGTTTTCGCTGTCATGTCGTGACTGATATTGCAAGGTGCGATTCAACGCGTCGTAAGCCAAAACTGAGCCCATACTGTCTCCTACAATGCACACTTGGCCGTTAAATCCTTTTCCATCATCTGATTTGAGAAATTCGGTATAAACAGCATTGGCACAACTAATTGTTTTTGCAACAGATTCTGCGTAATCAGGAGACGTTGTGGCAATTAGTGGTATAGCACCAATAGGTATCAAGTCATTTGTGAGAGAAGGAGTTTCTATGGTAGACGGAGAACAATCAAAGCTATAAGGACTTAATGTGGAGAGAACTCCTAAAGCTTCTGTGCAAACAGACGGACAGGAGACTAGCTTGATGGCTACATGGCCAACCAGAGTCGGATAATGTTGACGCATCACTGATTCGAAAGCACCTTTGAATGTAGTCACGTCGGATTTTTTCGCAGTCATATCGACATTTGCATCTAAGACGCTACCAGCATGAAAAACAAGGATGAGAACAGTTGTTGCACAGGAACTATGAACCGGCGTTTCGGGACATCCGTCTATGCTGTGATGGCTGTGCAAAGCTATCAATCTACGCGAACCTCTTTCAGATGTCACCCGTTTCAAAAAGGTTGGATTAAAGATACTATCTTCTTGACCTTCAGCAAGAGTAGGCGAAATATCAATATCCGCTTCGTCAAGTGAGCACATAGACGACCATTTGTTGAAGGATGACTCGCAATCATAGAATTCGTCTTCTGAGCCAGTCTCCGTTTCTGATTCTCTAACGAGAGTCTCCATTCTCCAGTTTGCAGCTTGTGCCTGAGCCTGTAAACTTTTGATGGAACCGGAAGAAGATGATCTTAGATTTGTTTTAGAGCTCTTATGCTCAGTTGGTGGTGTTCCTTCTGGAGTTAAATGTTGTTGAATCCTTTTCTCTGCTGTGGTCTTTTTTGTTACAATTGGACTCACGGCTTCTTCATTTTTCTCCAAACTGCTCATAGTAGCTGCAAGCGATTTGGAATTTTCTTCTGAAAGTTCGAGTTCATCACTAGTGTCACCAGCCATTTTCTTCTGCAGAGCTAGCTGAGTCTGTTTTTCGATTTCTCTTATGTCTTCCATAGTAAGTCCATGCCACTCATCTTGCCACGCCCATACTTGTCTGTGGGCTCGAACCATAGTTTTTCTTAGTGCCACATCATGAATAAATTTTTCTAATTTTGTTTGCATACCCCAGTACCTAAATTCAACTCTGCACAGTTTGTAAGCACACATTAAAGATTTTCCATTTGGGAGCGGTTGACTCTTTCCTTGAACTTCCTTCCAATAATCATCGAGCCAGTTTTCAGAAAGAGGACCTCTGCTGGTTTTTTCAGATGCATATAATTTAGGATCTTCATCTTTGATATAATCTGAACCATAAGCTTGCTCTTTAACTATATCTATAACATCAACTATTCTATTTTTTAAATCACTCCCTGAAAGATTGAAGACATTTTCTTGGTAGCCATTGTCAGGAAAATAGTAGGTTTCTATTTCGAGTACAAGTTTCTCCACAAATGGGCAGGTGTATCTTGTTTTTGTGTAAGGATAAGCATTCCACGCTTCTTCGGAGACTGTGAGGGCAGATTTAGGAAGGAGACTTTTAAACCAGCCTGGGAGATGGCTGCCGACATGATAGATCTTTTGTGTATACTGACCTTTACCTCCTGGTCCATCTTCATAGGGCTCATTGACCAGAATCTCCACACCACTACCTTCACCAGAGCTCTCTTCTCTGCTCTTCTTTGCTATCATGTAGAGCTGGGCTATCCGGTACTCCTCCACAGTGAGGGGTAGAGGTATTCTGTATTCCTTTATCAACATCTTGTTTTATTAGTTCATTCTTCAAACAATACTTCTGAATGTCTCTCAGGATCAATCAGCATACTGAAACAATGGAAAAATATGTTTTTCTTGTTCCTATGAATTTTTGGCAGGAAAACATATGTATTTTGGCACAGAATATCATCGTTATTGCATGGTGCTTTGTTGCTATTCAAATGAAGGTAATAAATTCAACAGTTCAAAAACACGCATGACATGCACTGTGTTTCTGATATTTTAAGATGTTCAGTAAATATTTCCTATGCCTGCAATTTCATTGGACCCATTGCAGGGTGAGTTTGGTTGACTTTGTAGGTAAATGAGTCCTACCATTTCAAAACTTAGTAAGGAACATTACTTTCAAAATTATTGTTATTTCTGTTGCTGGTAATTCCCAATGATTCGCTATATATTATAAAATTTGTGTTGAATATATTTTATAAGGTTGACACTTGTTTCGTACCAATAAAGCTCAAACCAGTTACCCTATTACTTACCTACAAAAACTAAGCTAAATGATCGACGATATCGTATATCGGGAATATGTTGATGAGCAAAGTAATCACAATAATTTTGGATAGGTGAACAAGGTAAACAATTTCATTAGTGGAATGGACGAATTTCAAAGTAAGTGGTTCTGATGAAAGTGAAACGAAACCTGCTTCTGTCAATCCCTGTACTGTAGGTATATTGGAAATTTGCGTAATGCATCGACACTGTGTTTTATTTATATAAGTACATCATTATATCCATTAGAGTAAAATTAGGATGAAATCCGTTATTACTTGTACAACTTTATATAGTAAATAAATAAAATAAATTGAAGCGACGTAATTACCTTTGAAGACTGAACATCACGGGATTTTGTACAACATTTTAATCACCTCACAACAATTAGACATTATTTTAATTGATTATTTTAATAGCACAAAACAATTTGCCACACCACAAATCCACAAAGATGCGATGAACTTTGACATTTTCAACAAACATAATGTCAAAATGTCCTAAACGCCATTGCTTTCCTTTTCACGCACAGCCCCGCTTAAAAGAAATAATATCAGGAACCAGTTTTTATTTTGGTTACCGATGTTTAGAATCACAAAGTGGTTTTAAATATAGCCGACCAAAAATAATACACCGTACGAGTATCGCACCGCGCCGTCGTCAGAATTATGTTCTATCGTAATGTAAATAAATATAATACTACATCTACGTATGTTTTTCGTATGACGTATACTTTTATGCGCGAACGTAGATTGGAACGCTGTTGATTCTAAGTAGGTAGGCTAAAAGTCCTATTCATAGACTGTTATTAAATTGTACTATTATTATTATGCTGTTATTATGTATTCCGATGTGTTACCGATGGGGAAGAAAGGTTCTTGAGTGGCGACCGCGAACCGGAAGACGCAGCGTAGGAAGGCTTCTTCTTCATCTAATAAATTCTTAGCAAAATGAATTGTAATAAGTTGCTCTCGAGTAACTTCTAACGAATCTGCTTGTTGACTTATGCAATTCATTTTTCATCGACCAGTTTACGACTTTCTAAGAAAACTGTCAAACTAATGAATTCCGTAATAGAATCATTTGCAAAATCATACCTAGTATGAATTGTGACCAGTTTACGATTTGCGAAATTAATCATCATAGGATCATATGCAGAATTGCTAAACGCAACCATTTTAGCCTAGATAAAGGTATTCTGCAAGAACACTGTACAGCCTATAAATACGGGCCTCTCTAAATGGACACAAGAAAATCGATATCAGTTGTAACGAGTAGGTAGGTAGGTAACTAACGTAAAAGGTTGATACTTACCTATTGTATAGTAAGTATATTTAGGTACATATCTACTGGTTGTGATTGTGACAATTATTTAGTCCATCATCCCTTCCATAAGTTTGATTGACCCATAGAATTAGCATAACTTACTAGGTATATTGACCATCTGTCACCATCTGTATACCTACGTTTGTAGCTTGTGTACTCACCTTATAGAAGGGTACTCAGTACAGTACGTAAGATTTGTTAAGAGTAATAATGTACCTACTACCTATACAAACAGGCACCTCCCCAACCCGCGTCTAGGTACCTAGTCGACTTCTGACTTTCAATCGGTATCTTAGACGATGGAGCTTCTTACAGCCTTACCTAAAATAATCTCGATTCTCTTAGTCACTGCTTAACTTCTCTGTCCTTTTCTAGCACGTGCAACTTCACGTCAGAGAGAAGATGGCAGAGCATCTTAAGCAGTGACTAACGGTTGAAAAGTTTTTTTAAGTAAGGCCCTTAGTGTCGAAGGAAAGCTCTTGGGTCAGTAGCTGCGCCAGGCCAACAACGTTATAAGAAGTATATATTCCAGCACGTATTAATAGGTAGGTACTTTAAAGTTTTTTTAGGTATTAGATTTCATTGTCGATTGAGAACATACATTATCATCATCAGCCGGAAGACGTACACTGCAGGACGAAGGCCTCCTCCTTTTTAGCGAGGGGTTGCCATAATCGCACGATTGAGTACATACATCAATTTTTCATAGATTATTAACCACCTACTTACTGAAGTTGCACTACTACTTTACTCGGATACGCCAAACAAATATGTATATTACAAGGCCTCAGTTATTTCATGGACGATTTATTTGCGTCTATTTGCGTAAAAAACAGATAAGTTTAGTAATAAAAAAGATAGATATTACATTTGATCAAAAATATAAATATATTTCGTTAAACACAGGAATATGAGAAAAATACAAAAACATTCCCTATATAAAAAATTATAGTCTCTATTTATACATAAAGATAAAAGGCCTCTGAATAAAAACATGTACCTACTTACTTACTTAATTATCCCAGTTCTTACATTATTAAATTTTATTAAACACTTACGGCCTTACTATAAAACGCCGCTCAAACCTTAGTCACTGTTTAAGATGCTCTGACAACTTCTCGCTGACGTGAAATGTCACGTGCGAGAATTAGACAGAGAAGTTTAAGCAGTGACTAAGTTTGAACGGCGTTTTATAGTAAGGCCGTGAATATCTAGACCTAAGCGTTCTGTCAGCTGCAATGCATATATAATTCATCACGCCACGCGTTTTTTTGCATTTTTGGCTTATTGCGTTCGTTGCACGCTAATTCATAATCATGATTTTACACAACAATCGAAGCGATATATCTAGCGCCTGTGGCTTACAACCTCATTTGGCCTTAGAACAACATTACTGGACAGGTTTCGAATGTACAATTGAAATGCAATATGTTTGTATTATAAATATAGTATAAGAAGCGTGTTTAAAATACTTATTTCTATTGTTAGCTAGATCTTCACTTTCAAGTCACCAATAGTTAGGAGCAATACTAGCAGGCTTATTGAAATTCGAACTACACATTATGCATTTTACTTTACGTAATAATATGTTGCGATATGTCGACCCTGCGAGCCTCAAATGTAGTAAAACCCATTTTGGCATAAATTTACTTTAAATGCCATTTACGCAGTGTCTCGAGCTGTATCGATCTGTACATTTAAAAATAAAAATAAACTATTTGAAAATAATTTTACTACTCAACACTTTTAGTAGGCATAATCTGGAATTCTCTAAATTGTATGTTGTAAACGGCATTCTTATCATAGACAAGCGAAGTTTATACCCATTTTTACCCCCTTAGGGGACGAATTTCGAAAAATCCTTTCTTAGTAGGTACACCCTTACGCATCAAGACAAATACACCCTCAAAATGTCAAGTCTGAACGACCAGCGGTTTAGGCTGTGCGCTGTCTGTCAGTCAGTCGTTAATTCAGGACAGTGATTCTTATAGTATTAGAAGATTAATTGCCGTAAATTCGTTTTTTTTATTCATGGTTGATACCACATTTTTGCACATTGGAGCCAGTAAAATAAAAAGACACTGAGTCGAATGACTATATTTATTTTACATTTACCGGCTTTTACGACAAATTTTGTTAAATGATCCACCTGAGTCAAATTAAAACCAAATTACGATTCGAAGGGTCGATGTGTGACTGAAGTAGTTCATTATAGCACGGCGTGAAGTTAGCGTACGTCGCGAGTATGTGCCAACGCACGTAGCTTCTTAAAAAGCTACTAGAAGCGCGACTTAAGTGCGGTTTTAGTCACATGGTGGTATAATATTTTACGTAACAACCATAAAGTTTGATTCATTCTTACACTAGGCCTGGGCTTTGTCCAAGCCTGACTGACCTCTAAAACATCCCTAAGATGTTTGGCATAGAGGATTTTTCAATAAAAAAAAAGTACTTAAAGAACATACCGTGTCAGCAGAGCGAGTACCGTTCTATGTCGCTAAATTTGACGTGTCGGTATAGCAGATTTATTTAGACGAATTTGAGAATATACCGAATTTCGAGAATTTATCGAATATTTCCGATTTAAATGTCAAATATACGATTTAAACGTTAAATATAACGATCGTCAAGAACTGTACTCGCGCTGCAGGACCGTTACAAAACTTGGGTATTTTAAAATTAAAAATGTTGTAGGCTTGGTATGCTACATGCTAGCAATTTCTATTGGCCTAGATCATTCTACTTCTATGTTCAAATGTTCAATACCTACCGATTGCTTGTCTACTAACTGTCACTCGCAATCGTGCTATCTCGCTCGCACGCACGGTAAAAGATAGAGTCAGCGAGAAGCAGCGAATGCGAGTGACAGTTAACATAATCAGGCAACTGGTTAGTACAACTCCTCCATAATATACTAAAGGTACGCTGTCGTGCATCTTGGCTGACGTGCGCGACCGATGCGGCAATACTCGCGCTATGAAAATGTATGGCGCCGCTACAGACGACTTAAGGTCACTGCATACGTAACGGGTTAATACCCCGGACGGGGACGTGACGTGCGTCGTCATAATTTCATTTTCTCGTCACGTGTACCTATTTTGTTACTATATTTTTATATGCAATGCTGTCAAGAAATCGTTCCCGTTCCGTCCGGCACGAGAAAACACGTTACGTATGCGAAACCTTGTAGCAGCTCTATGCATTTTTAACCAACTTCAAAAAAGGAGGAGGTTCTATGTTCGACAGTATGTATGTTTTTAAATGTATATTCACCGATTTCTCCGTCAATTGTGGACTAATTTTGAAAAAAAAATTTTTTTTAAAGTGTTTTCGGGAGTAATTCCGAGGTGGTCCCATATGAAGTAGTTTATTTTTTAAATGTGTCTTGTCATAGTGTGAGTATTTCCGCATAGGTCGCGCACGTTAGCCGCGCGGGGCTGCGATCGGCCGTGATGCTCGACATTTGTACCTTTAATTTGATCTATAGTTTGTTTTTCTTACCGATAGAATTTGTAAACAACAATGGATTACCGACCAATCATAGCCATTTGTCAGAAAACTAAGAGCTGTCATTGGTACGAATCGGCCATTGTTGTTTACAAATTTAGTCAATACAAAAAACGGAGTATAAATAAATATATTTCTGTACAAAAACTTAAAAGCACCACAGACTATAATAAAGGCACGATGATTATAATTCACCCAGATAATATTTTAGTGATATCTAGGAACGATTTGTGCAGGGCTTCGATGAATTGAGCGCTGTCGTTATGCGGCTTGTAACTGGTGACAGCAGCTCCCAGCTTGTCGGGAAAAGCTGAATATCTGAAAATATAACATTAACACCAGTTTAGCTAAAGACGGTCTATAGAAAAATGAAATGCAAAGACAAAATTGTACAATTTGGTAAAAAAGATTAGAAATTAGTAGTAACGCCGCTATCGCAAATTTTCTAGATATTAGCAACAGCACGCCAGTGAAGACGAATTCAGCTCATTGGATGCATTCACTCACTGACGCGATTATTTACAGTATATGCCAAGTGTTGCCAGGAGAGAAAAAGTTTCCGTTTCAAGACTTTTTCGCGTTGACATAAGTACTTCATGAAGGCTTATGAATAAAAGATATAAAAACGATGACATATATACATATACAACCAAACAATGACAAGCCCAAAAAACCAATGATAATAAAACCTATTGACTAATAGTACAAAAAACGCCAAAAACAAGCTTTGTAAGAATGAGTTGGGATTCTGTTTTTAAAGATTAAACAGTAAGAAAAATTATGACATCTGGCAGGACTTGAACCGGCAAGCAATCTCTGGGTTTCCGTCCCAATTGCTTTACTAATTAAGCTACAGAAGTCTCTGCCTTACCTGTCATAATTGTCAAATTGTTCAAACTATCAATTAAATTTTCGTAGTGGTAGGACCCTACTGCAGAGTCCACCTGGAGAAGTACCACACCTTTGCCAGTTATTCAACCGCCAAACAGTAGTGTGCAAGCAGTACTGTGTTCCGGTTTGAAGGGCAATGTTACCAGATAAATTACTGGTTATGAAGAGATTTAACATCTAATATCTCAGGGTGACGAGCGCAGTGCAGTGCGGCGCAGGATTGTGTTCGCAAGTTCACAATTCTGGCACTCCTACTGTTAGTGGCAGGCGTGACGTTTACCACCAGGCGAACGTCCTGCTCGTCTCGTCACTTGATTTATTATAAATAAAGCGTTGTTGAGTTGAGATTGTTTGCACATTTAACTCGATCAGCCATACTCTAAATGTGTTCCGCGGAACACTAGGGTTCCGCGATACCCCTGTAGGGGCTCCGCAAGAATTTAGAAAAAAACAAAACACCTCTTTCTGGTCGACCGTTTTGACGCGGCGTATCACGATTCACGAGGCGCAGCCGAACTTAAGTCGCCACCCACCACAGTATATTTTGTTCATTCAAATGATTGGCATACTATGTTAAGCCGATACAAACGGGCACTTTAAAAACTATTGTGTTATTGGGAACTATTGGTTCCGTCACCAAAAAAGTTTGAGAACCGCTGAACTAGACGATGTATTTTACGACGAACGACGTTTTTATTTTAATAAAAATAAAAATAAAGTTTATTTTTGTCATTCTTCTATCTTACGGCCAGGACCTCGAAAAAGCGACACCGTTTTATGGTTGATATACCAAAAACTCGTACGAAACGGTTTGATTCCACTTTCTTTCTTCGAACTGCTAAACAGTGGAATGCGCTGCCTGAGTGGGTGTTTCCCGATAATTATAATCTGGGTGTCTTCAACTCGCGAGTGAATCGGTTTCTTCTAGGCAAGCGTGCTCCATCGTAGGCTGCATTTTCGTTTATCATCAGACGAGATGCCAGTCAAACGCAAGCCTATATCATATATAAAAAAATATTAACACGTTATAAAAAAAAATACCAACCCAATTCCAAATCCATCTTTCGCAACCGGTCCAAACCCTCCAGCCATCACACTAGGCGACGAAAGCGTACTAGTGCTCAATATAGACTTATTCAGGAACGTATACTCGTAGGTGTCAAAAAACTCCGGCCGCGGGAGGTTGTTCTCTTCGGCTATTTTGTTGAGAGCGAACAAATGACGATCGAACCCTTGGCCCATTGCCGCCTGCTTCACCAGTTCCGAGTGCACTGAGGAACATTCCGTCATAAGAGCTCTTAGCTCGTCTTTAGATATATTGTTGCTGTGCAGTGCTTCGCAGAATGCCTGTAAAGTAGATCGATTTTAGGGTTAGAGAGAGACCCCTCCTACTGAACCTTGTTGTACGGAACTTTGTAAGTAACTTTTGCTATAGAGCGCAAAATTAGCAACATATTTTTTCCCATAGTATTTTTTATTACTAAATATCCTTAAAATTTATTTTCTGTAACTGTTTCAGTTTTTATTCACTACTCATTCTATTTGATTCACTCAGATTATTGTAATATCTTGATATGGGTGAGGTAATCAGGTTATTGACAGGCTAGGCGTTGCACCAGTATTCATATTATGATGTAAACATATCTAGCATTGAATGGCATATACATCATCATCAGCCCTGAGACCTCCACTGCTGTACGAAGGCCTCCCCCTTAGGCCGCCATGCCACACTGTATGACAACCTGCCATGGATCAGATGACACGTTAAATTGTTGGTCCCGGTTGTTTGTTCTAGTTTCTATAACAACAACCGTCAGCCATGTCAGAGGCCTTCGGGCGGCACATTAACTCTGACACTAGGGCTGGCCACTCAGCCTATACGAACTTACTTACTTACCTGCCATTTGCATCCAACGGTTGCCCGCCACTTTTACAATGTCGTCGGTCCACCTAATGGACCTCTGAATGAATCTGCGTCTTCCTGTTCGCGGCATTTTATACTATATTATCATTATCATCAGCCCGGACACGTTCACTGCTGAACAAAGGCCTCCCCCTTAGACCGCCACAGTGTACGACAACCTGCCATTTGCATCCACCGCTCACCCGCGACTTTAACAATGTCGTCGGTCCACCTAATGGGAGGCCTACCTACTATGTGTCTTCCAGTTCGCGGCATTTTATACTATATTCATATACAATATTATATAACAAAAAGGTTCAACAATACTGAAGGATATGTAGGTACACATCATTATGAACAACTTTTACTATGGGGCCAATCCTGAAATCGCACAAAAAAAAACCAGCTGTTCCATACATTTTGTCCAAGGTCAATGAGCTTTTTGTATGGAACAGCAGATTATTTTGCGCGATTTCAGTGTTGGCCCCATAGTAAAAGTTGTTCATAATGACGAGTACAAACATACCATTCAGTATTGTTGAACCTTTTTGTTACACATTGTATAAGTATTTATTGTTATCTCACCTTTGTCTTATCAGTGCAAGGCCTCATTGTTTCAGTTCTACCGTGTTTGAACGCGGATGTACTGCATGATTCATAAGTACCCACGAAGTTACCTCTCAAAAGATGATATGCAGCCTGAAAACAAGAATAATTTTCTAAGTACTTTATGTCATATCAGTAGAAAAGGTATCAGACGGCATAAGACGACCGATCGTTAGGGAAAACGTAAGGGCCGTTTTTTTTGTTAGCACTGGATACAAGTCCTTTGGCCTGAATCGTCTAATGAGGTGACAGTGTCGCCATCTGTTTTAATGTATTTGAGGCAGTGTTTCCACTTTTAGGGATTTCTCCCTTTTTTAGGGAAAAATTACCAATATTATGTAAGGTTTAGGGACATTTTCATTTTGATAGGGATTTAGGGAGTTTTTGGGAAAAATAGAACTTAATGTGGTAATCCTTTTGTTTAAGTTTTTTTGGTCTTAAACTCGTAAACCTTGTAATGAATGTAACCCTATTGACATATTAATTGTGCTATGACCCTAGCTACAGGCGACCTAAGTCGTATTATACTAACAGTTGTTTTTTTTAAATACTGCATTGCAGAACAATATGTAACGAAAAAAAATTCTATTATTTGTCTGAGTGAGAGTGGTGATTACCTATCCAATGTTAAGTGAAGCGAAAAACTGTAAAAGTAGAGCTTCGGCTTCAAATTAGGGTTATTTTTCTTTATTATGGTCATGCTCCAAGGAATTTAAATATTTGTTTAGGGAATTTTAGGGATAATTTGAAAAGAACCAAAATTGAAAGTGGAAACACTGATTTGAGGGCTGATTGCGAAGAAAGAAAAAACCAGCCATCTAGCCTATTATCGGGAAACACCCACTCGGGCAGCGCATTCCACTGTTTAGCAGTTCGAATAAAGAAACTGGAACCAGACCGTTTCGTACGAGTTTTTGGTATATCAACCATAAAACGGTGTCGTTTTTTCGAGGTCCTGGCCGTCCAATAGAAGAATGTGCTGGGGGGGAATAAGATCATGCAAATCCGAAGCACACTCTCCGAAATGTATCCGATAAAATACCGATAGGCAGCTACTTTTCGACGATGATCGAGGCTTTGTAGCTTGTCAGTTGCAGAAGATTAAATGAATGAATGCATAATTTAACAATGACTTACCTGAAAACCAAGTTGCATTATGCAGTCAGGGCTGACTTTGAACTTCTTACAATCTCCTTTGTTGAGGCCCTCGTATAATATGTAATCAATGCTAAGTGAGTCACACCATTCTTTATATACTTTCTTTGCATTATCTACAAAATGTTTTGATTTGTCGTCTAGTTTGAATTCTGTAAATATATCAGATATATTATAAAAAAATTACTGGTAATGGCCACATACTACGCTTGGTCACGGAGGGGGGCTTAGGTTTTCGTCACGTAGTTAATATTTTCTAGTGAAATCTCGCGCTCTTTCAAGCTATATTCAAATATGGCGCACAACGTTTAGCGCTTTATATAATCACATTTGTTTTTTATATGTAATTATGGGTAAGCACGCACTCTTACGGCCTTACTTAAAAACGCCGCTCAAACTTAGTCACTGCCTAAACTTCTCTGTCTTGTTCTTAAGACTCGTAAGACTGTTAGCGTCACGCGGCAAGCGCCTTATAAATAAAGAAGACAAAAATATAAGCCAGTTTTTTTTTACTTTCTGTTTGCTAAATTGATATAAAACCATATTTATGAATTACTACGTGAACATTAGAGGGGGAGAGGGGGTGGCTTGGCATAATATATATCGGTGGTCACCGAGGGGATGATGGGGGGGGAAAAAATGGGACAAGTAGTATGGGGACGTTCCCTTATTAGTGCTAGTAGTGCATTTACGTGTTGTGGCAAGCGCATTGAAAGTGCACAACCTCTGTGTTAAGCAGCTAGAGCAATGCAGGTAGTTTCCTCACATTCGTCTCAGCACAAGATAACTAGATTGTGATAGACAGATAAGCTATCAGGACGTTTCCGAAGATATACCACAAAATAGTAGCATTTTGCTCTTTATATTTCTTCGATTTATTCTAGACAAGTGTGTTCTATTATAACATCACTGCGTTAAGATCTGCTGAGAAGACAAATTAATCTACTGTCAATCCTTACCTATTTTTTGAACACTGATGTTATTATGAGACGGTTTCGAGTCAGGATGTACGAAGGGCTTTGTTGTCGTTTCCGTGAAGATATCTATGAAAAACCGGAGCACTGCTACACCGTCGCCCCAGGAATGTTCGAAGTTCACACCGGAAACGCCGTCTTTCGTTACTATGAGACTGAATGACTTGTCGAACCATCTATAATAGAAAAAGAAAATGGGCTGCATTGGGAGATTTGGCATTGTTTAGCAGTACACTAAGGTAGGCTGATAATGATGATGATAAAATAATTGATTTAAGGCCACAATTCCTTATATCAGTGCCAGGTTAGCTTGACAAGGCTTGGCCTCACAGAAATGGCATCGGGCGCGGCATGGCACGGGCTCCGTTCAAATTTCATACTAAATACAATGCAATAAGGCACAATTTAGAACACACCGAACGACGTTCATCGGGCGTGCATCGGGCGCGGATGCGCCCTGTCAAAGTCATTCGTTGTGTTTTTATTCAAAGAGTTTAGCATGAAATTTGAATGCGACGGCAAGCCTGCCCGAACCGCACCCGACACCATTTCTGCGTGGCCTGCGCCTTAGAACGCGATCTAATAAAATCGGCTTAGTTTTCGGTATGATCCATCAATGAATAAAAAACAGATTTGACTAAAATTGTGTTATTATGGACTATTTGTTACCTATTCAATCCGTCATCATGCAAATACTTCTTCAGTAGCTTATGTTTATCATCATTCAAGGTGTCATCATCCAACACAAGGTTGAAGATTGCAGAATCTATTAAATGTAAAGATTCTTTGTTGCCAGTCTCTTCTAAGTGTGTTCTCTGTCTAGCCCAAACATCCCTATTTTGAGCTGTAAGTACTCCAAGAGGGTGCTCGGCAAATGGAGTGGAGTCATTAAGGATATGAGACAGGTTGCCTAACAGCTCTGTAGGTGATAAGAGGTTGCCTGTAAATAATAGTTGTCATTGTGAGCTTGTAGAGTTTATGTAAGTATTGAATGTCACTTTTTAATCAAATAATTTAATTAGTAATTTTAGTAAGTGAAGGATAGCGAGAAGGGAGAAGTGTTTTGCTAATTAATTAGCAAGAAATAATTAGCAAGCATGAGATTAATTAATTTAGCAAGAGCAATATCATCTCAATGCACAACTGTGCTTTTATGTTAACACGTCAATGGATCTGGATTAAATGTGGTAGCTATATCCTGATTCCTGAAATTGTGTGACAAGACTAGCGAGACTTTCGGTTGGTGGCCTGATGTATAGCCTGATATATGATGTATAGGACAGCAGGAATAATTGCATGACACTGGTAATGATTAGTAATGGATCTGCAAATTACACAGACTCCACACCAATCCAAAACTTTCCAACTTCAACTTTCTGTTCAGCACCAACGAGTGGTTGAGTAGCCGAATCACCAGTGGACAAAACGGCGTCAATGAGTGGGCATCGGGTCATCGAGTAGTAAACCAGATATCAGTTTGATGATATCCAGATATCAACTATCAAACCGGCCAGTGTTTCTTCGATTATCATTTAGGGAAGTCATGTTTTTTTACCCGTGCCGTCCGCCACTTGTACCGCCCCCCACGCGAAGGGGGGGTGGGGGGCGATCTGTAGGTCGGAGACGGCCCGTAAGTGTACATCATGTGGACCACGCTTGAAGGCTACTTTCAATGAAATGTTGAAAATTCCACCTTAAGTAACATAATTAGAAAGTTTAGATTTAAATGCTTTAAGTCAAGTCAGAGTGGAGTCAGTGTCGAGTCTGTATAATGTGCGAACTATTCTTTTTAGAAACAATATAATTGTGTATAAACTAACAGTCTTGTTTATGCTAACCATTAGAATCCAGTACATCAAAGATATAAAAGTTGCCTTTCCTCTGCACCACCACATGTTTGCTGGTTGGGTCTCGGATGATTTTATCTTTGGTGATCTGTGGGATACGAGTTCCTCCAAATAGTCCTTCGAACTGGCTCATGTCAAGCGGGAATGCTTTAAATAAATATGCTCCATACCTGCAATTCCAAGTCAAACTAATGAAACTGTTAAAGAGGAAAAAGAAGAAGCAAAGACTAAAACAAAAGAAAGACAAACTAAATGGAAAGGCTATTGTTATGTTTTTATCCCTATACAATATAATATAATCATTTGCCTTCTCATTTCGTTTTTTTTTTAATTAAGGCAGAAGCGACACCTAAACAATAAGTAAGTTTTGTAGCGGTAGGACTCTACTGCAGAGTCCACCTGGGGAAGTATCACACCTGTGCCAGTTATTCAACCGCCAAGCCTTTGTAGCATTGGTTTTGAGATTTGGCATATCGTAACAACCGATTGACGACTAAATTTTGGAATCAAAACCACGTCTCTAGCCCTCACCGTTCGCTCCCACGAGAGGTGAGGATTCTGGCGTGAGCTTCACGCCAGAATCCTACCTATATCTTCGGAATTAAGATGCGACTAATTATCTCACATTGGTGACTAATTATGACTAATTAATGACTAAATATTTGCATTTTCATGAAGTTTTCAGTGGTGAGGATTCTGGCGTGAAGCACATCATAAATCCTAATATTTCAGGGTGACGAGTGCAGTACAGTGCGGCGCAGGATTCGCAAGTGCACAATTCTGCACTACTAGTGGTGCGTGACGCTTACCACCAGTAGTTTTAAGGTTAAACTCTTTTATCCTACACAAAACAAATAATAATGCACAACTGCACAATATTTCACTAAAAACTAAACAAAAATAAAAACTATCGATGGGATGGATTATTCAGACAAAACATAGCCGTTGTGTCTGGACACTTCACCTTACAATTGAATTGGAGGATATCCTTTACGGTTTTAATGTAACTATTATATTTAGGAACAAACACATCTAAAGTTATATTATTATTAACGGGATATTTACCGTGATTATGTTGTGAAATGAGCTCCCGATATTTCGGCGCAGTTGCAACACACATCTAATTCTAAATTGGTTTTTAACTAATCATTGTATTGACGAACCATTCTTACAATAGCATTAAAGAGAGATGTATTATTTTTATAGGCTTGAAATGAAAAAAGGTTAGTGACTGAGCTCTGTATACAGCATTCAAAGATATATGAGACAACAGTTTTGGAGAATCAACTGGAATGAATAATTTTGTATCAATAATGAACTATCACAGTTCTAAGTTATTAGAAGCTCAATTCACAATATAGTCACTGTAGAAATCCAGCAAGTCGTAGAAATCCATCAAGTCATTATCCTAAGTAATAATCATAGAATTGTATTGAGATCTTTGTCCTATAAAAATATTGCACCTTTTATAGGTATTAGTCTAAAACAGTTTTACTTTGTGAAATGTGGCTAGACAGTTTTTGACACAATGTGATGACTAGTGCTGCGTTCCATAATGCCTTAAAAGTGATAATATCGCGACCAAAGTCAATTATTACTCGATCAAATCAAAGCCCTTATATTTTGTGACTATTCAATTTGGATATTATCACTTTTAGCCCGTTATGGAATGCAGCATAGATAAGCGAGATGTTTGCCTGATGGTAAGCATCACGCCAGCCCATAACAGTTACAGAGTATGGTAGGGTAGCAATAATGGATCTCATAAAAGTTCATTACGACTCTGAAAACATGTCAAACTTTATTTTTTCCACCGGTAAAAAATATACTCACCAAGACACTGCTTCGGGGAGTAATCCAACTACTGTTCTGAACATTTGAGTGTTACTTTTCTTAGGGTTCAAATGGTACACTTCAGGTTCCAGTATTTGATCTCTTAGGGATAACATAAACCGTACTGCACTTGTCAACAGATTTGTCGCTCTCACAAGCTGATTGTTATACTCTGGTCGAGTATCATTTTGCATTACAACCAAAGGGTTATAATTTATAGGCAATGCAGCACGGTCTCTCAAATATAAATCGAACCAGTACTCAGAAATATAGCTAGTGTGTTTGTTTGCCTTGTCTTTCAGCACAAGTTTGTCTTGTAGTACTTTTCCTTCACCATTGATGAAGTTGTTCGTGCGTTGGACAGCGTCTTCGTGCTGTTTACCGCTTAAAAGAGGTCGTAACGCCTTCAAGTAACGCTCACCTGTTTTATTTAGTTCTGGGACAGGTAATCTTGGTAAAGACTTTTGGAAATGCAATGTTGGCACTTTACTCCTTTGCATGTAGTGGTATTCTACATCTCTGATACCTTTCTTAGTAAAGTTTCGTTGCAGATATAATTTATACAGACTGTTACTATTGTTCTTATGAATTAATTTATTTGCACTTATCATCTTTAAAATAATTATTGTGGTGGCAATTACCGTTGACACTTAGATATTGTAATAAATGATTACTAAACGTTCTTATGAATTAACCTTATAAATATATATGTAAAAATGTAAATCTTTATAAAATTAAAATTCTTTTCTTTTTGTTTTCGGAAATTCGGAATGGATCATAGAGTAAGGTAAGAATGGATGGCGAATGGGCAATTGGGGATCCACACTAGTGGTGAGCGTTGTCCAACGTAGATCAACTATCTATCGCGCTACACAACGATCACTCGTTGTCCAACCATAGCAAAACTAGTTATTTCAATAACGAGTTGTTTCACAAACATCGCTTGTTAAGTATGAAACGAAACCAACGTTATTTTCACAACGCTCTAAATTCGCGCAAACTATAGCGTAAATGAAGTTATCGACATAGCGGGTTGGAGCGAATAAGCCAGATGGAGCGTTACCATGCGTGCGAGTAGGATAGCTATACACGTTGGGCTGAGTTGAATATAGAGATTACGAAAATGTGACTTATTCCCAATGTATTTAGGATGATCATCGTTTGGTTTATGTTAAACCGTAACGTATCGCATTTAAAAATTTGGAAATAGATAGTTGCTAGAAACAGATAGTTATTTAAACGTTGTTGGCCAACGAACAACGGTTTCGTTGCGTTATTTGAAAAAGCGCAACGACACATTACTAATCCACACGCATAACTTTTCGCAGATGGCGCCAGCAGCGATCTGGACTGGACATGTCAAAAATCAAAATGTCAACTAAGCCAACTGTCAATATTTTTTTTCCTTTTCGTTATTCGCTTCGTGCATTCTGCCAGAGTTAAGTATAAATGTATTTTTAAAGTTTTTATTGCATCAAGTCTGTACATCGAATATCATACTGTACAATCCATGTCGTACAATACTGGCCGTCCATTATCGGCTCGTGTCTATAAAGTACGGCCCTATATTTACGGCCTTACTTGAAACAACTTTTCAACCTTCAACCTTTCTTTTCAACTTTTCTGCTTAAGATGCTCTGCCATCTTCTCTCTGACGTGAGTTGCACGTGCTAGAAAAGGACAGAGAAGTTTAAGCAGTGACTAAGAGAATCGAGATTATTTTAGGTAAGGCCGTGTACAGCCAATAATCCGAGTACATTTCTCAAATTGAAATAAAAAAATACTTGAACCTAACTGCTATACAAATAAGGATTTCGTGTACTTATCAAATATCAGTCTGTACAAAATCGGGGTGTGCATTATTGAGCCAAGGCGATAATGTACTGCACGATATTGCACGGCACGATATTGCACAGCATGATATTCAATGTACTTGTACACCAATTATCGTGCTGTGCATTATTATGCCGTACAATATCATGCCGTACATTATCTGTGTCGTACATTATTGCCTCCCTCAGTCTAGATATGGTCTAGATGCAAATATTTAGAACCTGTAATCTGTAAAATATATAGGTACGTGAAGTGAATATCAAAATGGATGAGTCTCCAGAGAGTAGTAATGTGTCTGGCGGCGCAGATCTTGAGACTTTGGACTATTTACGAGGTGTGAAATCGTCAACGTGCCTTCTGTTATCCACGACGCCGAGTCCCTCGCCTCTGGATTTTAAGCACCCACTGTCGGAGGAAATGAGCGAGCAACATTTCTTGACTCTCAATGATGTTGAGGAACCTACTTTGGCCAATATTCAGACCGGTATGTTCCGTACCTACAATACTATTATTTCACCAATTTACTATTATTAGACCAAGGTCCAAAGGGGTTTTCGTTTGTAAAATATGCAGAGCGCCCACAGACCGCGTTCTGTCTTCTGACAAGTGTTGTTTTGCCCCAGGTTTTAATATGATGTCCTATGACTTGTGGTTAGCTGATGAATTTTGTCTTTACCCTCATAGTTGCATTAAGAAAGGGTTTTTTTGCAATTCAACCTATATGGGGTAAAAATAGGTGAAACCTATTGTATAAAAGTCCTTTGCTTTCGTACAAAGTTGTGAAAATTTGTATTTGGAAAGAAATATTCTAATACTAAATTGAAAGCTTGTTTACTGTCAGTCAATTAGTAAGTCGAGACTTAAAATTATAGTATGAGATAGGGTCTAAACGTCATAGGTGTCAGTGTTATATTTATTTATGACCCATATATACAATAGCCACTGACAACATCATATTGAAGCCTGGGATCAATATCAGAAGTCAGAATGCGGTCTGCATATTTTGCAAACGAAAACCAAATGTTGAACTAAAACGAAACCTTGATAGTTTAATGTTTTATACAGCAAAACATAAAAACCATACTAACACACAAGCACCAACTAAAAAAAAAAACAATTTCAATATACATATTCAATTCAACAGAGCTACACATATATAAACAAAAAAGTTTTTTTTAATGTCAGTCCACAATTTGATAGAGAAATCGGAGAACGCACATAAAAAAAAAAAAAACACGTAGTCGAGCATAGAACATCCTCCTTTTTGAAGTCGCTTAAACACTCAATAAAACCTTTTTCCTAATAAATGTGGCAGCTTTATTAAACTAATTTGCATATTTTTGTTTTATTTATATGGGAATACTCACGTTTAATTAAATCGGATACTCCGACTATACTCCGACTAGCGCCGGCGCAGCACGACACTCTACCCGCCCCCACCCCCTCGCCCGCAGAGCAACCGCTGTCATCACGCGCGCGACGCGCAGCGGCCCGCAGTGCTAAGCAGGACGCAGCTGCACACGACGGGCTCTGTTTTCACTCTTTGAAAAAGGTCACCGGATGTGATCGAAACTATAGTCGGAGTATCCAATTTAATTAAACGTGAGTATTCCCGTATAAATAAAACAAAAATGTGTCAAAACCACGTCAGTTTTCATAATAAAATTTGCATATTCTTATTCAAAATCAATCACTAGATTTTATTGTATAGATCTATGCTGCATATTACAATAGGGTCGATGACTGATGTTTATATCGTTGAAAGCAATAGCTTTGATGAAGAATTCTTGTAAATATAGTATGATTATTGAAAAAAACATTTAAATCGGTCAATAATGTTCTAATATAATATATAAGCGTTTAAAGTTTATGGTAGAGATAACTCTGTCCCTTTCCCACAAAACAAAAAATTACGTCACGCCTTACTTGTCAGAATAGAATTTATATGGCGTACAGAGAAGTGACGTCACGATTTGCTGTTTCGTCTCTCTGTCTAGCATGATATTAAAATGCTTATAAGTTGCTTATTTTTGATCAGATTTTCATTTTCTTTTCATTAATCAGCTATATTTATGGGCCACATTTTAATAGAGCATTAAAAAAACCAGTCATCTAGCCTATTAGTTTGGATGTCAAATTCCAGATACCTCAGCAGGAGATTCGAGTTCATCAGGGGACTCGAACTCAGTTGTACAAGACCCAGTGAGTGCGCAGTTGATCAACAACATAAGTATGCTAGATTACCAGACTCTCAGCAAGAATGGAGACCTTATAATGGGCCCTGTAAGTAATTTAGTTAATAAGTAACTAAATACTAATAATTACTAATAAGTTTCATACATATCCTACAGAAATCATACTTTTTTCTGGAATATTAAGTAGCCTATGGTCATTGTCACTATGAGCCGGGGCGGGAGTTACAGGCCCTTGGGCAACAAAGGAGTCATCATCATTATTAGCCAGAAGATGTCCATTTCTGGACTAGTCGCCTCCCCTTGAATAGGGTTGCTATCTCCACACTTGGCTTTGGCAGTTGAATAATATTTTTCTTACAAGTGAGACAAATCAAATCTTATAAGTAAACAAATTAGGATATTTACCAAACTTTTTTTAGTAAGTACAAATAATGTGCTCTCTCTTTTGTGGAGGCCCCGGGCAGATGCCCCAGTAGCCCTCCCTTAAATCGGGCGATGCTATGACCCCTAATCTGTCACTCTGTCACTGTATAAAGTAAATCTTTAATTATTTGCAGGCTGATGAGGACATGAAACTTAATGGAAGCTTGAAAAGCAATAACAGGAAGTTACCTAGTTTCGTGAACTGGAACTGGGGACTTATAAGAAAATTCTTGCTGTGGATTGTGGTCTCAGGTCTGATAGCCTGCATAGCAGCCATTATTAGCATGGTAGTGACCATTCCCAAGACTTGTAACCCTGATCTACCCTGGTATCAAGGTAAGATGTTTTATGAAATATTTCCCGCTAGCTTCAAAGACTCCAACAATGACGGCACAGGCGATTTGAAAGGATTAATCAAGAAACTAGACTACATTCAGGATCTGGGAGCCTCGGCTATTCGTTTAAACTATATGTTTCAAGCTCACCATTATCCTGAAAAATACTTTAACATAACCTCTCTTTTGGATATTGACAGGAGTATTGGCATTCTTGAAGATTTTCAGAATTTAGTTGAAGAAGTACACAAAAGGAATATGTCCATTGTTCTGGATATACCTGTCAAATCTCTTGCCAACCCTGGTGTTTCATCTAACTTTTCTCACACCCTTCTTATTGCCAATGGTACTCTGAGTAGTTATGATGATGAGACATCAGCTGCAATAGCTTTTTGGGCTCGAGCACAGAAAGTTGATGGATTTTATTTGAAAAACCTAGAAAAGTATGTTGACGAAGTCAATTTTGGCAGGACTTTACAAATATGGAAGCAGATCATAGGTAGTGGCAAAATACTGATTGCTAGTGAAAAGGCCTATCAGTCTTCTACTGGTGATGCACTCAACGTCCTGTTATCAAGAATTGACCTTATTGACGTACATTTGGATATTCATATGGGTACCAAGGCATTAAAAAAGCGCATCGACGAAGTAGTTTCTGGAACTCTTTGGTCCAAACCGCATTATCCTTGGGTACACTGGAACATGGGAAGTATTCATAGTGAAAGAATATCATCGAAACATGAAAATAACACATTAACGTTACTTGCTCTAGAGTTTGTTCTACCTGGTACTGTCAGTATTTTTTACGGAGATGAGATTGGTCTCGGAGGCATACCAGAGCACAAGGTCGAAGGTGATTTTTATGAACACAAAGATGTGCACAACTTAGTCCCTATGTCATTTTCTGACAAGAGTTTAAATGCTGGCATTTTGCCTTGGAATTCAGAGTCTGTCTTGGAACCGAAGTACTACTTCCTGGATGTTGTTAAGAATCTGTCTAAATTGAGACTTGAAACGCCGACTATTTACTTGAGGGCTACATATAAGGAGGGCTATATATCGAAGAATATAGAGATTCGGAAGACTGAAGATGACTTGATAGTGATTGAGCGCTGGTATCCGCGAAGAAATACTTGCGTATTTGTTGGTAATTTGGGAAACATGTCTATAACAACAGATCTGTCTACTATGTTCTATGGAGGGACAGTAGTTGCCGGTACTAATGCAACATTGGTAGGGCAAGTGCTTTACTTTGATAAAGTAACATTTGCCCCGAATTCTGCAATGATATTGAAGTTAGAGAAGTAGAGTGTTATAAACATTTGCTTTTAGTTATTTTTCTATTTGTACAGACTGATTTAAACTTAATGGCGGCTGTGAAGTGCGATGCAAGCGAGACTGCGATTGTACGCACACCGCACGCCTAATAGGCTAAATGACTGGTTTTTTTATTGTCCTATTGAAATGTGGCCCATAAATATAGCTGATTAATGAAAACAAATGAAAATCTGATCAAAAATAAGCAAGTTATAAGCATTTTAATATCATGTTAGACAGAGAAGAGATTATGACGTCACTTCTCTGTACGCCATATAAATTCTATTCTGACAAGTATGGCGCACAGAGGCGTGACGTCATTTGTTGTTTTGTGGGACAGGGACAGAGTTTTCTCTACAAAACTTAACTTAACTTTAAACGCTTATATTATTAATAACCGATTTAAATTATTTTTTCAATATACATTTATATTTACTTAAATTCTACATCAAAGCTATTGGTGTCAACGATATAAACATCAGTCATCTACCCTATTTTTTCTACTGCGCAGCGTCTCGCGCCTAAGTTCACAGCCGCCATTAAGTTTGAATCGGCCTGTACCTACCTACTTGGTATTTTTTTGTGTCGATTAAGTATTAATAGTTTCAGTATCCTTTGATATTAATATTCTTTAACATACCCAAGTATTGATTAAAAAGAATCTCGTTATTGTTTTTTATTGTTATTCTCTGTAGGTATTTTTTTTTTATTATTGTTATACTTTACCAGCCAGCTATTACCAGCACTAAACAGCGTTTTAGATGTGTCATATTATCCTGTTAGTATCTTTTTTGTTGCCATTGATAGTTTTATTTAACACTACATATTCTGTTGTATGTATTGTAGTACTTACTTGGTTCCTATACTATATTTACTACCAAAGATCTTTCGCAGTACTTATATAAAGGTACTTAATCTCATATTAGTGTTATCATAGTCTTAGTGTCATTGTGATGCATTATTATTATTAACGTGTTTTAATAAAATAAAATAAAATTGTTACAAGATTTTTATTATACATTTGTACATAGTAGAAAAAAATATTATTTATGTAAGTACGTTACGTTATGTACAACATTATGAAAAATAAATAGTTGATGAAAATATCAAGTATAAATATCATCATTCACTGTGGTGTCAAAAATGAATACAAATTGCTGTACAATAGTAATTACTAATTACTGTATCTAAATATCAGGTGACATTTAACAGCGAGTATTATACTTTTCAATTATACACGGATCGGTACAATAATTCACTATTTTATAGTGAATCCTTTGCTTACAATGCCGTTACTATACAACATTGTAAAAAAACAAATAAAATAAGTTTTATTGTAATTGGAAAGTATAGAATGTACCCAGGCTGTTTTCTATGAAATAGCTGTCATCTGCAATTTAATATTGTACTACATTTTAAAATTAGGCTAGTTAACTAATGAAACTAGTAGTTTTCCCATACTTTACCTAGTTTTTTTTTTACATAAGTACCTTCTTATTTTATTATAGGCCAAAATGCCATAATAATATGCTTTTTGTTAAAACTTGTGCATGGGTAGTAAAAAGCAAATTATATTAAAAAAAAATGTGGGTACATTATTATCTAAGAACCTACTTTCTTTTTAACATTGCTGATGAAAATAAATCAAAAAATGTTACTTATGTATCCAGCTTGGCTTACATTTATTATGTTTTTTTTTCAGTTCACTATAAAGTAGCATAAATTATGATAAATATTAAGATTATTGTCTCTTATCTTATCTTATTTTGGACCCGTATTTGCCAAACTATCGTAAAACTTATAGATGTAATCCAACATTATATTTAAGCTTGCCAGACTTGTAATTGCAACCAAGTAATCACCTAATAATATTGTGATATTCGCAAATAAGGATCCAAATGGAAATCAGGTGACAATTATTGATCAGTCTTATGATGTACAATCGGTGGATGAAAATTCATAGCACTGGAAGGATTCACAAGCAGTTTGGTTTTGTGTCGCGTTCTGTCATGAGTTCGGTTGAGTTTTCTTCGTTTTTATAACCGATGGGTGCATGACATACGTATTGGACATCGCCCTTGGAGTGTGGGTTTCGGAAACTGGCAACGCTGGAAGTTTATCAGTAGGATTACGTATCAAAATCTTCTTTTGAGACCCTGTCATTACCTTCCTAGCATTATATTCTTGCCTATTCTTAACATCTACAGTTTCGGTGGTGTTTG
Source organism: Erannis defoliaria (assembly GCA_905404285.2). NCBI lineage: Eukaryota > Metazoa > Arthropoda > Insecta > Lepidoptera > Geometridae > Erannis > Erannis defoliaria. The sequence continues at coordinate 8,037,853 of FR990073.1, read as the reverse complement.
GAACAGATTTCCCACTCTTCTGGTCACTTTCACAGTCACTACCTGTCTGTCTATTTAGTTTTGGAGCACCGAAAGCTTTAGTCTGTTTTAATAACGAACGGTCATTACACAAAGCCGCAATAAGCGGCAGATCGAGATTTTTACTTTTCTCTCTGAGAGTTTTTATATCTAAATCACAATTCGAGTCTCTCACTTTGCTCGCATTCACTTCACTCACTATGTTTGAACTACTCGGTGGATTTGTAAACGGTCTGAGATGTGTGGGGAGTTTTTTCTTGTGCTCGTACGGCGGCGGCGGCGGTGGCGGCATCCGGCGCATTTTTATCGGAGGTGGATCTTTCACGTTCAAAATATTCACGTCTGATTTCGTTCGCGAGAAGTATGACATGTCCGATAGACGCGTTGGCATCGGTGGTCGTTCATGATTAATAGAATGATTACTCAGAGATGTTCTGCTCGTCAAAGAGTACCAGCTCGCTCTAGTTCCCGGCAACTGAACATACGAGTCTGAGAGATTCTGTATAGATCCATACATAGACGACGCCGATAAAGACGTCGACAAATAGGGGGTGCTCCTGTATTGTAAGCTGCTTTTATGCATATTTGATATACGCGTTTCTGTTAATTTGTGATCGAGGTAGTTCTGTTGTGATATTGCCGGATCTTGCAGCGGGTAGTAAACATAATCAACGTCACTATATAGTTGTTGATGAAAGATTTGGTTATGTGGTGGGGGTGGGGGAGGCATTCGTGTGACGGGCGGCGGCGGCGGGAGGCGCGTCCTGCGTGGCGGAGGAGGTGGCGGCGGGAGCTTCATCATCGCCACCAGCACATTGGCGTCCACACCAAGCGGCGGCATTTCTCTAGACGGTGACAAGTTTTGGTTGATCCCTTGGGCCAGTTTAGACCTTTCAGCGCGACGGCTGGATGCCTGATGTCGCTTGGACTTTTGAAACCTATGCTCCAATACCATGGGACTTGCAAACGTTCTTTCGCTTGACGAGTTCACTTCACCCGCCTCCGCTTTTAAAATTGTTATCATGGGTTTTGAAGTTACTACTCTTGCGGGCACTTCTTCGTTTTCATTGGGCTGTTTCAAAGACGTAGCCGACGTTGCAGGATAGGCAGGCGGTTCTTTTGTCACTGTTGGAACGTACGACAGTACAGTTCTATGATTAAATTCGTATGGCGGCGGTGGTTTGGTAGGAAATAGTGGTGTTAAGGCTTTATCTGCTTCCATGTCTAATATGTTTGGTAAAGACAAGTGCAGTGGTTTTCGACTGTCAGTACGTGTTGGAGGTGTGGGAGGACGATCGAAAAATGCGTTGTTAAGATAATTGTCGTCCGAAGGGGCGGTATCTTCATGACCCTGAATATAACTATCACCAGAAAAAGGTAAAAGTCTCACATAATCTGATACCGAGTCTAAAGTATCACTTACTGATTGACTCTTAGGGTAAACGCCTCTACCCACTATGAGGTCACTTAATTCACTCGCTGTTAGTAAATTATGTTTGTTATCTGTTGGATCGCTTCCGTCTCCGTGAAAGGAAACTGCACTTGCATTTGAATTTGTTCGATCTCTAAACATACTTGCATTTGAATTTGTTCGATCTCTAAACATAATGTCTTTGTCGATTTGTCTCTCACATACAAAATTAGAACCTCCATCAACACAATCTGAACTAGAAGGTAGAGGTGCTTGTAGCCGTGCTGTGACTTGATTAGATCTATCTGATTTATTTTTCAGTATGGATGAAACACTGTCGAAATCAGCCAAATCATTCTCTTTAGAAGGTTTATAACTGTCGTAGTGTGATCCATCATACTCCGTTCGGCTGCCTTCTGAAAGAGCGTCCATTTTAGATCTGCCTGTTAACTCGGAACTGGCCATGGTGTAAACTCCACTTGTTTCACTTGACGCCGCGACTGTGACTGGCTGTCCCAGTCCATCGTACAGAGCTGACGCTGTATCTTGGGTGTACTCCACGTCAATTCCGACAGTACTATTGTCGCTCAGCATAGAGTTTTGTGCAGTGTGGCTGTAACCAAGTTCTAGGCTGCTTGCGTTGGATGTTCGACTGAGTGTACTTAAACCCGCTCTCGCCATTATAACTGTACTACAGGACGACGAACATTGAGATCCCGTACATTTAAGTTTGCTGGATGTCGGACTGTCTGATAAAGATTCGTTCATGGTTTGATCCGGTAAAGAGTTTGCATCTTCTAATTGATTTATGGAGTGTTTTCCTTCCAAAGATGCAATGTCTTTTGCAGCTGCATTGTCAAGTTCATCTTTGCTCCTTTTGATACGACTCTTTCCTTTTTGAAGTTGCATTGATGCCGATTTACCGAGAGGCTGGTTATCTTGAGGAATGTGTCGAATAAAGTATGAGTTGGAACTGTCTAGTAAATGAGCAAACGCCAGACTTTCTGTAGAAGGTGCTGGTGGTGTATCTATCATTATTTCTAACTCATCTTCCGACTGTACTCTGTCGCTGACGATTCCCGAGGTTGTGTTTGAACTCGTAGAGGAAATCACCGATATCCTTTGCTCACTTTTGTTCTGATTGTATTGTAAATTAAACGATTTGGAATATCCAAAGCAAATTTTGCGCTCCTCTTCTTCCTTTCTTACGATTTCATTGAATTTTGGAGCTATTTTCATCGAAAACTGATGAGTCTCTTTACAAAGAGCAAACAAGTACTTACATTTCTCTTCGCTAGAAGAGTACAGTGTGATCTTACCCTCTTCCGTTCTTATCTCAAACTTTTTCCTGTCGAAACTAAGTTTTCCTATTGCACTCCATATGAAATTTGAAAGGGTTCCGTTATCGGGTAAGATTTTGATGCCTTTAGCGGTAATGAGAAGCCACACAGTTCCCGGTTCCGGTTCCGATTTAGTTTGTTTCAGTCGGTACCTGTGGGAGTTTATCGTGTCAGGCAAAAGGCATACTTCTCGTATGAATCTGGTTTCGGCGTCTGGCTTGGACAGGCCGCGGTGCTCGCGGTGGCAGGCACGCATGGCTGCGGCTACCCAGTCGCCTGTTAGAGTCGGCGGTGCGTACTCTTCTACTTTGAAGTAGTCTCTGTCATCGTAGGAGTCTGCGTCGCCGTACTCCGCCTGTAGGGCGAGCCCAGTGAGGAGCAGTAGTACTTCTGCTGGCAGCACGTCTCGCGACCGCACGTTGTCCCGGAGCTGCAGGAAGTACAAGTGACGGCCGATCTCATCGTGCAGTAGCAGAGGACTTTCCACGTGGAATTGCACGACGAGGTGTAATTCAAGGAGTGGTCTCCCATTGGCGTCTAAGCCCTGAAAATGAAAATTAGACGATGACATTTTTGTATCAATTTTGGAATATTGTTATCCTAGGATAAAATTGTTATCCTAGGGGTAAAAGTAACTCGAACTATTAGCGCCCTCGGGCGCCAAACCCCGTCTCGGGACTAAATAAGTCTTTAACCCCGAGGTAAACACACGAATACAAGGAAACTAAAAATAAAAACATGAACTGACACTGGGAAATGCACGAGAAGTGCGGGAGACAAAAAAAAGTTGGAACATGGTTCAGTACAAATTTATGTGAAAATAGAACTAGTTTTTTTTAATAATTTGAGTGTCTTGTCATTTGTCAACTGTCACTGTCACTGTCAGTTGCAAGTGATTCTCCCTAGGGCTGAAATGTATTACTTTCAACCCGCTCCTCAGGCAACTTCAGACCTACTCTCCGAGTATGAGTAATGAAATAGGTTTTTGTTGTAATAGCATAAGATAATGCTATATATGCCTTTTGACATTCCACTGCTGGGCATAGGCCCTCTCTCGAAATGCGATTTGGCCAGTCTGTCCCAGTTGCGGGTTCGTTGGATTCTCATACGCCTTTGTTTTTTTTTCTACAGTATGCAGGTTTTATCACGATGTTTTCCTTTACCGGAAAGCCAGTGTATTAATAGCCGTACTTAAATCCAAAGAGCTCATTGGTACGGGTCCGGAATTAGAACCGACGAACTCAAAATCACGAGTCTTAGTCTTGAGTTAAAATTTTGTGTGAGAAAAGTTTTTTATTTGTTGTTATTTATAGGATGCATAATATTTTACTTACGTGAGTGTGAGATGATCTCCAACTCTTTGGCGCATATTTTGATAGTTTACTCTCCAAATCAACAAACAAGTATTCTCCATCTGAAAAAGAAAATAACGGTTAGGAAAATACAACAAATACAAATACAAATAGATTTATTGGACATAAATAATTAGGTACAAAATTAGTTTTGAACCCTAGTATTTACTGTATTTCAGAGCCATTGGCCTCTCCTATATTAGGTCACATAGTAAAATGTATCGCACTGTACAATTTATATAAAAATAAAAATGCCAAAAAAAAGTTTTAGATTTAAATAGATAAAAGATTAAATATATATATATATATGTATAATTAATAAAGTAAAGTACTTTCTTATATCTATTATACATATAATAAACATTTACATGCTTGCATAAATAATTGCCTTTGGATACACACTTCTATTAGTTTTATAAATAATAATAATAATTGTACAATACTTTCTACACTTATGCCTCTATATAGATCTCGATATAAAAAAGAAAATAGCATGTATAACTATATACCTAGCTGTTTTTAATCATAACACAAGTCACACTCTATACTCTATCTATGTTAACTCTACGAAATAAAATACTTGCGATTTGTATTTTATAATGCGTAAAATACGCTCTTAGAATTAAAGTCGAAGTGACAATGTTGTGATCCGTGTACAAATATAGAACATTGATTACTTAACTACCTACGTTTGTTTGCACAGATAGGCAGAATGCTCGAGGAATGTGCGACGCCATGAATACATAATATTGGTTTTGTGAAATCACCACGGGACACGACATGACTGAGGCGAGGCAATGATAAACGTGGGCTACATCAAATGTGGTGTAACTTTGAATGACTTAAATACCTAATTTAAAGATTGATGAACGCATCGCAATCTTATATATGTAGAAGAAATACTAATACCACAGAATAACTTCCTAACCTTTACGCCGAAAAGAATAGTTCATAGGTTAGCAATTTTACTATGAAGACTGACGTGGTTTTGACACGTTTTTGTTTTATTTTACGGTATTAGGATAGAGAGCTGGATCCTCCAAGGGTAAGTCACGTTTAATTAAGCAAAAAAACAATGAAAATAATTATACCCCATTTTTTTATTAGTGTGCAAAGCAGGAATTTGCCGTACCTACGCGAGACGGGCTCAGTTTTCACTCCTTGGAAAAGGTCACCGGATTTGATCGAAACTATAGTCTGAGTATCCGACTTAATTAAACTGGAGTAATCCCGTATAACCTGGAGACCTGAGTAATACCACTATTAAGTTTTCTGTTGTAATATCCAGGTCACTCAGCGGGTATGCCCTAAAACTGCATCAAGAACCGCCGGAGGACGGGCAGCAGCGTCCTCTCGGTTAATGGTGGTGAGCGTTCTGTGATCCCCAAGCCGCCTGCCAAGCGTGGGGATTAAACAAACCCTTCGTCCAGCAGTGGACGTCCTCTGCTTGATGATGATACCGTATAAAACAAAAATTGGTTAACAGTCTTACTTTGATGAATGGCTAATCCGAAGAGGTCGGTGTCGATCATGCCTTGTAGCTGGGCGTGCGCGCTGGCTAGAGACTTGAGCTCCTTGACCCTCGCTTTGGCTTCGACCACGAAGTGGATGGGCTGCGGCTGGCCGGGCATGCGCAGCGACAGAAGGCGTGCGCCCGCGCCGAGCGCGCGACTCTCGCCCGCGCCCGCCAGCGGCCCGCGAACCGAACACAGAGCGCGCATGTCGCATCTCGATACCCCTTTTACACGCTCTGGAACAACAAAGAAAAAATATCAAAACCACAGAAAAGCGACAGCCCTACTTCTTAGTTATCAAAACAATGATTTTAATAACGTTTTTTTTTGGAATTTGTTTCGGGTATTGGGCCGGAAATTGAATGAATCAAATCGGACTCAACATTCGTACCAAACATTTTCCGATTCCGATTTACCCCGTTTTAGACACTGGAACAACAAAGAAAAGATACTTATCGTGACTCACGATAAGGACGGGAGGACAAAACATGAAAAAGGAGGACATGTCCTCCTTTTGGATACCATCTGGCAAGCCTAATCGTGAGGGACAAAACAATCTTTGGTCTGAACTAAGCGTGAATCTAATCAGGCTCTCAACAATCGTAGGTACCAAATATTTTCCGATACTAATGTTAACCTCGTAAATCGGTGGTCGCGGTCTCCCGACAAGGTTACCACAACTTTAAAAAAGTTTGGCGGCATAAAAAAAAATTGGGTTATTTTCCCGCTCATCAATTTCATCATAAATAGGAATAAAATTAGTTTGTTGCCCGTGGTATTACCAATATTAAAACAAGAAGTACCACGGGAAAAAAAATACCAAGCGATCCAGTAGTACCACGGGAAGTTTTTTTTTACCTGTAGTGTTACACTCTTAGTCGACATTTCATTCAAGCCATGATGGCAATTTTATCATAGTTCTCTCCTAAGACAGGTCAGTTAGACCGATCTTCCGTTTTCCACTTTCAACCAGTGCCAGCTTTTTAATTTACTCTGGGAAAATTTCAAGGAAATAAACGGATTAGTTTGCGGTAAATTAACTGAAACAATGGTATAAATTAATAGGCCCAAATAGCTTCCCAGAGAAGAAGTCGAACCGAAACTATATAGAATTAAATATTGATGCAAAATTCTCATTCGACGTTGTTCCTTTCGGCTTGCCTTCATATTCAGGCGTCCGGCGAACAAGGAATGTCGGATCTGCACCATCTGTGCATTCCATTACTTTATTCTCTTGTATCTTTTTTTTGTTCATCTCAAGTTTGCTACCTGCTGTCTTAGCGGCGCACATTGTAGCATTTAGATTTAGTATTGTATTCGTAAACGTGCCGAGTTCTTTTTTGCCATTATTATTTGTAAGGAATTTTAATGCAGGACGCGCGAGCGCTAAATTAGCGCTATATTTTACCGTTGCTTTTAATGACTTGGAAATGTTGGAATAGTTTCTGTTCTGAATGTAGCTCTACTCTTAATTTTATAGACAAGTTCTTGCTTATTTTGTTTTCATTACATTATCAAGCTTTGCTTAGTTTGGGGCTAGATGGCACTGTATCAAAAATTACCACCAATATTTATTATTACTATTATTATATTGGTAAAGAACAGTAACACAGTTTTTTCTTCCTGTTAAGCTTTAAAAACAAAGAACAGTAAACCTAAACTACGAATTGATGTGTTATACAAAAGCTAACTTGTGTTAAGTAAATTAAAGAAAGAAATTCAGATGACGCATTTGGTATTGGAATGCGACTAATGGATAAACATTCTTCCGAATGGTATTCATGACGACAATCACGATTCAATATCAAAACTCGTTAGAAATATGTGTACGTCTGTTGATAAAGTACCTACCAATTCACATTTACCTCAGAAAAAACAATCCATCGACATCATACCTAATCATATCGCAACGCACGCACTAAGAATAAAATAGGAGAATCGAGGATTGGGCTCAGTGGCATGTCTTGCGTGAGCGAGATGCCTATTTCTATGATTTTATTATGAAAACTGACGTGGTTTTGACACGTTTCACTTTTTTTTTTCGCGCAGCGGCCCGCAGTGCTGAGCAGGACGCAGCTGCACGCGCGTCGGGCTCTGTTTTCACTCTTTGAAAAAGGTCACCGGATGTGATCGAAACTATAGTCGGAGTATCCGATTTAATTAAACGTGAGTATTCCCGTATAAATAAAACAAAAATATTTCTATGATATTTAATGACTGTGATATATTTTTTAATTCACAATAGGTTTGCTTTTGACCATCACCTGTCTGATGTTCAAAGGTGATGCGGTCTGATGAAACACGTAGGTACTTCGACTGTACCTTTATACTCTGGATTTGAAGACCAAATTGTAGAGACTTCCGTAGAGAGCTAAGTTTGATGAGATGAGACTAAAACTTGTTTTGTGAAAAGATTTACGGAAACTAGTCTAGGGTCAAACTCAAACGCGACCAACTACCTACTTACTTATAAAACTTTAAATGGAATGAAGAGCCACGAGATCACGTTTGCAAAATACTAGACGCAAATAATTTTCATCCCATCCGGTACCTCTAGCTGGGGCTCTTGATAGTCATAGGAACATGTTTTGTTTTTTTGGTTTATAATGCGCGATAGTTTGCGACGGTGGTGTTGCTAGCTAAGCTTTACAAAATAAGTAAATATCCTTAGATAAATGAAATAACTCTTATTTCTGTGTTTTAAGAGTACGGTTGTATTTTTTTCCATTTGAAAATGTAACTAGCATTGTAAATACATTGTAGCATTTGTAGCGCAGGATATTTAATTGTTGACCTGGTACACCTATCCCTACCAAGGTATCTCTCCCGGTAGGGATAGGTGGAAAAAAATACCACTTAGATATACCGGTAGCGATAACGATAGCGGGTTTTTGTAGTGGTAGGACTCTACTGCAGAGTCCGCCTGGGGAAGTACCACACCTTTGCTAGTTATTCAACCGCCAAGCAGTAGTGTGCAAGCATTACTGTGTTCCGGTTTGAAGGGCAATGTTACCAGAGAAATTACTGGGTATGAAGAGATTTAACATCTAATATCTCAGGGTGACGAGCGCAGTGCGGTGCAGCGCAGGATTGTGTTCGCAAGTTCACAATTCTGGCACTGCTCTGTTAGTGGCAGGCGTGACGCTTACCATCAGGTGAGTCTTGTTCGTCTCATCACTTGACTGCATAAAAAAAAAGTAGAAAGCTTGATCTCTTTAGTCCACTTACTGACGGATCAAAATTTTGGGTAGCTGAACTATTATTGGTATAGGGAAGCGTGGCGCTTTTAATCAGACAACTTTCAAGAAAAAAAAAACAATTGGTAAAAATCCATATGCAAATCAGTATGCATCCGAACAAAAAATTTTTTTTACCTGAGTTGAAATTTTGGAAAGGACCACATCGAGAGCGTCGTCTCCACGATTAAATTTCAACGTAAAGCGGTCTTCAAATGTCGGAGTAATCATTTACGGATTGAATTGACAATTTCCCTCTTTAATGAAGCTGGTTAAAAAAGAAGCTTGATAGTACGAAAAACGCATCAAAACGTGTAATCTGGCAACTGGATGGAGGCCCAGCGTGCGGGGCGGGGTAGACCGGTCGACGCAGGCGCATTCGGGGGGCGAGCGGCGGGGGGCAGGCGCTACGTAAGCGCGGTAGCTGCGGACCGACGCGAGGAATGCGGGCGACCTTCAGATGCCGAGCGCCCCTCCCCCGAACCCGGCCGCATCTTGCGTCCTCGCATACCTAACTCACTGCCTCCACTTTTCGACAACCAATTTTTGACACTAAACGAACTGGCGACGGGGCGGGCATCCTCAAACGGTATCACCAGCCTAGATTAACTTTACAAGAGTCGCATGCTGTCTCTTCGCAAAACTAGGACAGTTTTTTAGTTTTTTTAACTGGTATCAATTACAGACGAACAAGACGCTCTCTAGTACTCTCTCGTGATAGTACGAGATAAAGCCAGCCCATGAAGGCTGCAACGGTATCAAGAACTAAAAACATAATTCAAAGAGCTATGGGCATCTCTGCGTTGGCGCTGGTTACTTTGAGACGTTTGATGGTGAATCTCATTCGCTATAATTTCGCTAGCTACCATTACCCCTAAAACCAGAAAATATAATAATGATAACAAAATATTGCTTGGTGGCAGAATATCTCATACTGCAATGGTCTATATCTAGGCGTCCCTTGAAAAGGAGACCTAGCAAAGCTACTCAGGGCCTGTTTTATAAAGCTACATGTACAAGCTTACAATTGTACTAGCTTCTTGTACCAGTAACTACAAGTTACCAGTTACAGGTAGATGGTTTGTCTTTATCTTATATACAAGTGCTTGTACTTATAGTTTGTACTCTGGTTGTCTTGTAGCTTTAGAAAACGCCGTAAGCACTCATTTTTTCTGCGGTGTTGCCAGTTTTTCAATACAAGTACAAGACTTGTAGCTTAGGCCCAGGAGTTTTCTTAACACAATAGTTTTATTAGATGCGAAGTAGACCATTGATACATTGATCGATTTGATAACGGAGACGAGACGCTTGCTAGGAATCCGAAAGAAGTCGAGATGAAATATTTAAATAGTAAGTCAATGGCAGCAACCGGCAAACCTGGCAGTTATGAAGGAAGCTGTGTAATAAGTATTGTAGATTGAATGTTTTTTGCGGTATACAGCTTGTTATTGCAGATCCGCTGAAATGTTCAACGGTAAGGGATCTATCGTTGAATAATTGAGCAGATCTCTAATATCACGCGGGATACAGAAAAGTTTAAAAATATTATATTAGAGTATTATAATTATCTCTGCAGTCACAGTAAGAACTAATATAGCATCTCTAAACTACTTAGTTTTGCTCTACCTGCTGAGTGCCGACTTAGCTACGCTTAGCTCTGCGTATGTCGATATTTGAATAAAAAAGACACGTGTAAAACTTGGCTAAAAAGAGTAGAAATTGATGGAGGCGGCACTATGGCAAATAATTCTTAGTACTAGCAACATTGTAGTACCAAGTCAGGGATGAATTCGTGATAATCCACAGTATTTTTTTTGTAGTGTTAGGAGTCTACTGCAGAGTCCACCGGGGAAGTACCCACGTTCGCCTGGTGGTAAGCAATACGCCTGCCTCTAACAGTAGCAGTGCCAGAATTGTGAACTTGCGTACACAATCCTGCTCCGGAGTGCACTGCGCTCGTCACCCTGAGATATTAAATGTTAAATCTTTTTATACCCAGTAATTTCTCTGGTAACATTGCCCTTAATACCGGACACAGTAATGCTTGCACACTACTGCTTGGCGATTGAATAACTGGCAAAGGTCCCCACCTAAATTATAAAAAATATATATTAATATATAAAAAGATTTAACATCTAATATCTCAGGGTGACGAGCGCAGTGCAGTCCGGCGCAGGATTGTGTACGCAAGTTCGCAATTCTGGCACTGCTACTGTTAGAGGCAGGTGTGCCGCTTACCACCAGGCGAACGTCTTGCTCGTCTCGTCACTTGAAGGTATAAAAAAAAAGTATTGCCCGGAGAGAAAAAGTTTCCGTTTTAAGACTTTTTGCGAAGCTTTACTGCGTTTTTCTTTTTCCGCGAGGCGCACTCTACATGAATGTACGATTTTCTGTAAAACTTTCGGACCAAACAATAAGTAGGTAAAAGACATTAAATTTTATACATTCTTCTGTTGAATGTTGATTGACATCAACGTTATAACAACCAGACAGCGAGTAGGTGGATGAGGAAGTCGAATTAAACACTTTGATCATGAGTCACTCTCAATGTAACCAAGCGGTTTTTGGTGTCAAATTGTAGACATGTTTCAAGATGTTTCCAATGATTTCTATGTCTATTATATTTTATAATTTTTGTCAAATTATAGATTTATGTCACAAAATAAAAGATTGAATATGTATACAGGGTTATTAGTTACTAAAAAAAAAAGCACGGGTAAAATCAAATAATAATAACAATCTAAAAATAACGTCACATTTAATCGAATAACTTCCCTCACTGTTTCTGGCGCAAAGGTGCCCAATATACTGGCAGCATTACCACGCTGAATGGCAATGGCTATCCTTTGCACCAGAAACGAGGTGGAGCGGGAGTCACCACCTCTGTCCCGAACTCTGCGCCCGATTTCTGTGACCAAACTCTTGGCCTCAGCACCCCAACTGCCCATACTGCCACAGCAATGGGCACGAAATAATAATGTCTATTATTAGTATTTATTGATTTTATGTCTATTACTATGTATTTCTATACATGTTTCAATACTTCCATTCCATTACCATACCTACCACAACCTATTGCTTTTACGCTACCTACTGGTATTTTGCTGGAACATTTGGATGTTCTCTACTTCATTGATTCAACACTTTTGTCATTGTGGTAGTAAAAAAGTGATGTAAGCTCGTTTATGCTGAGTGGCCAGCCCTAGTGATAGCGTGAATGTGCCGTCAGAGGGCCTCTGACATGGCTTGACGGTTCCTGTTATAGAAATATACAAACAACCGGGACATCAAACCGACCCACGGTAGCGCTCAGTTGTAAATGCCACTCTCAGTCAACCATTCGAAGACTGACCGGATCGTCCGTTGCTTAACATCGCTGATCTTTTAATATCACCTGCTCAAGCTACGCCATAAATGTTAAGTGGTAGTTATTAAATGTATTTAGTTGTAATAAAGTCACTTTAAGTACCACGTAATTACATGTATGTACGTGGATTCAAAATTCCATTTATAAAGAAAATACTCCTTCCTGTCTTTGATTAGAAATCTATTTCATGATCTTCAGTTGGCTTGGCAGTAAGCATATACCTACATTATGGATAAGCGTTTGTATAAATTAAAGTTAGAGCGCAGATTATAATAGTAAGCTCGTATAGGCTGAGTGGCCAGCCCTAGTGTCAGAGTTAATGTGCCGCCCAAAGGCCTCTGACATGGCTGACGGTTGTTGTTATAGAAACTAGAACAAACAACCGGGACCAACAATTTAACGTGTCATCCGGCCCACGGTAGCGCTCAGAAATAAATGCCACTCACGGTCACCCATCCGAAGACTGACCGGACCGTCCGTTGCTTAACTTCGGTGATCGTTTTAGAATCACCTAGACAAGCTACGCCACGAGCGCTACATATAAAAATACTTACTATAATTGTAGCCCGAAGGCGGAATGACAATTATTTTCGATAGATCTGGCGCTGAGTTGTGCTTTCCATTTTGATTTTGTTAAGCATAATTTGTGAATATATCTTTTCGGCTACGTTAACACCCTAACCATAAGGTAAAGTTAATATTTAAATCGTTATGATATTTCTGTCACTTCTAATTTAGATAAGTACATATTTTTGAAATTATACGCTTCGGAAGATCGTTTCGTAAATACAGTACCTTTTTAGGCTCCGTGGTCGAGCGTATAACAACACATTCCGAAGCGTTTCGCTCGTCGCTTTTCCCGTTGATTGATTACAATGTAGCTATGTATTATTATCAGAATACAAGAGCGAAGGAGGTAGGAACCTACTTCTGCAAAGAATTGAATTCACTCTTATCTCTTACCAAATCAAAAGTGTAATTGAATTCGCTTTAAATAGGTACTACTAAGTGCAAACTGATGAAAACTAGCTATGAATTCGTAATTATAGGCACCTACTTGTAATACAACTTTTTAATCTAAATATTCAAATTATAATACACTTTAAATAAAAATACAACCGAACTCAACTTGGAATACCTGGATGACATCTTCATATCTTTTAGTAATTTTGATTGAAACTCAAACTACTGAAACGATTTTGATAAAAATTATATGGGTACCACCTCTGAAGTATTACCACCAAACAAAAGTAGAATCATCAAAATCAGTTCATAATTGGCGGAGTAATCGCGTAATATACATACAAAAAAAATACAGTCGAATTGAGAACCTCCTTTTCTGAAGTCGGTTGAAAATGGTGGCGTTTCATTCTTTACGGGGCCGATTTATGCACTTGAGTGTGAGCAACTGATATAATGTGGGAAACATGATTTTTCGTGTTGTTTGCAAAACTCCGAAGAAGCTTGTCGTAAAGTTGCTACGTGTTTATTAGAACATGCTTGAGCTTGACCATGACTGATTCTGACTAAGACTCATTTGACTGAAATTCATCATAAGCTTGAAATATTATTATACTGACACTAACTAATGCACTAAGTGCGACGCCATAACCCCCTTATGAGGAAAGAAGAAAAAGATTAAGATAGCTTTTTTAAAAGTAGATATATTTTGTAGTGGTAGGACTCTACTGCAGAGTCCGCCTGTGGAAGTACCTTAACTTTGCCAGTTATTTAACCGCCAAGCAGTAGTGTGCAAGCATTACTTTGTTCCGGTTTGAAGGGCAATGTTACCACTGGGTATGAAGAAATTTAACATCTAATATCTCAGGGTGACGAGCGCAGTGCAGTGCGGCGCAGGATTATGTTCGCAAGTTCACAATTCTGGCACTGCTACTGTTAGTGGCAGGCCTTACGCTTACCACCAGGCGAAAGTCTTGCTCGTCTCGTCACTTGACAGTATAAAAAAAAAAGCATCGCATTATATGTGAATGTATTTACCAAATGTATATTCTTCTTATACCGTAACGAGGTCATTATAACCAGTTTATAAGGCACACGTATATGGATTACGGCTTTATGTCGTGTTTATAAACAGTGAAGGTTCATTCGCTGTTAACATTCTACATAATATCTGCAAACGCGACATGTTCTACATGTAGGTACTTTTTAGGCAGATACTTTATCGATTCTTAAACAAAATATAATTATACCATGATAATGTGTCTGACTGGTAAAATTCTGAAATATGAGCGTTAAAAGTTTTTGGAAAGAAATGATCTGTCCCTTTCAGGCAAAACACGTGCTATATATAAATTTGAATTTGATTGGAATTGGAATCATGGTATCTGACGTCATTAGCCACGATAGTGCGCTCTCTGTCTAACATCACAGTAAAATGTTAAAAACTTCTCCGATATTTTATGCTTATCTTTTTAATTTTATTTTCGATAATTTATTTTATTTTAAGTTTTTTTTGACCGCCAATTAATAAACGCTCATTCCCTTATTGCCTTGGAGGATCTAGCTCTCTCTCTCTCTCGTATATAATCAAAGCCTAATATTAATTCTTTAAACAAAATAATAGCTACCAAAAAAATAGATCTAATAAAAAAATGGGACATGAGGACGCGCGTTTTGACGTGGACGGCACAAATTAAGTCCACGGACTTAATTGACCTTAGTCACAATCAAACAGGCGCTTGTGTATAACGTTAAGTTAAATTATCGTAGATCTATCTAAATAAGCAGGAACAATACCTTCCTGTGTTTTCAAAAAGACGCAAAAATAGCCCATAAACCAAAAACATGTTCCATGGAAATATTTCTCAGTCTGTAATACATTAAAACTAAATTATTATTAATTAATCCATGTAGTTGTTTTAGTCCAATTATGTTTGTTTGACATTAGAGCGTACCTCATCTCCCTTTTCTTTACTAGATCTATGCAAAGAAATCATACTTTCGATACCTAACCATATTTTTGTTTATAGTCCATGTATATATACACCTAACATTAGACATCACGCCTATGTACGCTACGTTGTGCCTATTACCCTTTTTAGCTTACTTTGTTCATTAATTACACGTTTCAATTTATTAAGCAATGGTAATAACCACTGTACTTTCTCTAAATTACTAATGAGTCTTCTCTTACTAGCACAGGTGACTATAATAGATTATGTCTATTACATTTTGTGCGCGTTGATGTCTTTTAAAGGCGGTCACCTTGAATAGAGTTCAACGCGTTTGAGAATTCAGCTCCCTGACCTAGAAAGATAAAAGATTAAATAAAATTAATATGCGAATAAATACGTCGAAATTATCCGCCTACTTAAAATATTTTTTGGCGTCTATATATTCTGACTAATGTTAGTCTATTCTGTTAAGTTATAGACAAGATTTTTGATTCTTTTTGAATATAAGTATTATGTAAACTTTTTGAACTAATTTTGTCAGTAACAAATAATAAACTCTATGTTCATTATTTATTATGCAAGAAAGAATGCAATCGTTTTTGTTATTTACAACAGTCTGAGAATTTTCATGTAATTGATATCTACCTAGTCTTAGGTTTACGTGGTTTGATTGTACTAAAATAAAATTTTAGAAAAATAAGAATTAAGTTTGCAGGCAGAATACATTCAATGTACTCATACATTATTATTAGTAATATTATAAGTGACTATCGCAAAGATCTCAATACCCGTTGAATATTTTTTTTTCAAATCATATTTTATTGACGTAAGCTAATTAATTGTTCCTGGACCTGGGTATGTCCTAAACTGCATCCACAACTACCGGAGGATGGGCAGTTGCGTCCTCTCGGCTAACGGTGGTGAGCATTCTGCGATCCCCAAGCCGCCTGCCAAGTGTAGGGATTATGGCAACTCCTCCCTATTAAGTATTAAAAGAGAGGCCTTCGTCCAGCAGTGGAAGTGCTCTGGCTGATGAAGTTGTTTAATTTTGCGTTATTTCTTCGTATGGTAAATATTTTACCGGCACCGGTCTGATCTATATTATGTTCTGATGACGATTATGGTCCCATTGAGCGGATCTGCCGCTATCCGGTTCGCGCATTTCGCCATATTTTTGAAGATATAAAATCTCTGAATATATTTATGGAAACTATCAGTCGGTGAAATTGCTGATAATAACATTGCAAAGGTTTAAGAAATAAATAAAATTTCGATCCATCAAGCTTTCTTTTTTGCAGCAACGGGGCGATGAATTAACATGATTTTTGCCATGGAAATTGTAATGGAGAGTGTCAGCTTTATTTATCAGAAAAAATTATGCTCTCTTTAAGACAAGAGAGCTAACTCCTAGCTTTAGGATAGCGGGCTATTTAGAAATTATATAGGCATACGAGTACATTTTGACTCCTTAGTACGATGTTTTACCATACAACCTAGCTCAGAGCGACGACGCACGACCGCCTTACGTAGGCTAACGTAGGTATTTGTAATGCTTACCTTTATTTACCTAGTCATTGTGCTATCGGAGGAATGCGGTCGCGGTCGTAGCTGTTATTGCTGGCTAATGAAACATCTACTTTATCAATCTGTGCATGCATCTACGTTCCGACATTTGTGCTGCTTGTATGTAATATTGTCTATTTTCAATCGACTTCAAAAAAGGAGGTTCTCATTTACACTGTATGTTTTTTTCTGTATGTTTAATACGCCATTACTCCGCCAGTTATGAACTGATTTTGATTCTTTTTTTGTTTGGTAAGTGATATTTCAGAGGTGGTCCCATATTTTTTTTATCGAAATCGGTTCAGTAGTTTGGTTTTTAAATCAAAACAACTGGAAAATATGAAGATGTCATCCAGGTTTTTAAAGCGTATTATACTAAAGCTATTTTGTTTAGATGTTCATAGGTACCTTACCCCTAGGTTAATAACGTATAGTTACAATAATCCCTTTAATCTCTTATTATGGTTTCTTGCAGATTCAACTTAACGCAGATTTAACCTAACGTTAGGTACGTTAAATCTACAAGAAGCCATAATAAGACATTAAACTAAATTACTCAGGGATTATTGTAACAATACCTTTACAATATTATGCAAGTTTCCTTACGATGATGATGTTAATGTTATGATACAGCGAAAAGGCAATGATATTACTACTCAGTACTATTATTTATTCTGTGGTATAACTTTTAAAATCCATATGTTAATTCCGAAGTAGGTATGTATTCATTGGTACTGGCTCGGGATTGAACTCACGCACGACCTCAGTAATGCGGGTCTACTAACTGATTTTGCATTTATTGATGCCAACTATCCTCGATAATCGATTGTGGTTTTATAAATTGTGCAGTTCAGAAGAAACTTTTCCTATCCTTTTTTATATCCTGCAAATTATGTCCCTTTGGAATTTACGAGCAAGTGTGTAATGACTGTACACCCAGACATAGAACAAACATTTATGTTCATCACATAAATGTTTGCCCTTGGTGGGGATTGAACCCACGCCCTACAGCTCTGAAAGCAGACAACTACCAACTGAGCTATATGGCAGTCATATGGTAGGTATAATATGGCAGATGGTGGTGGTGGATATGTATGGCTATATGGTGTGGTATAATTTGATTATTGAGCCGTGATCCTTAAAGGCACCACCACGCAAATGACTTGTTTACCTATAGTACGTGTCGGTCTCTGTGGTGTATCTACCATAAGTGACTTAGATACCAGCATGTGAGTAGATAATTACTTACGAGGAGACGAAGAATAATTACTTTGAAGATGTAATTTTTTTTTATTAAAGTAATTTTATATATCTATCTATGGAACTGCTTAGGAATCCTGTTACAGGGGTTGTTACCTACATAAGTCTAAACATTACCGGCCGTAGCTAGAGCTCGTACAATCTCACTAGAGATTAGTAGGTATAATAATAACTTCCTTCTTTGGAAGGAATTTAATCAACGGAATTACGTTTCAATTAACTAAAAATAGCCTCAATAAGTCACGTACGTACGCAAGTAACATTTTGTGACTAACTCCATGTTTACATTTGTTATCAGCTTATATAGGTTGTATATTAACGAAGTTAAGCTTACTGTGACTACTGAGTCAGTTGTTTTCTGACACTTAGCCATGTTATTTCATTTGCTTAAAATTTGCTTAGTTTATACCCAGCGACAACGATAAAATGAATGGACGGGAAATAGGCGCACGGATTTTGAAGAATATATGTTGAGCACCGGCTCTCCTCTCGCGTCAGTCATACTCTTGTCTTTGCGACATGCAAGCCGTACGATACGTCAATACAAACTTCTAATACATGTACATGTGTTCTCTTTTTGTCATACGTTAATTAGATTCGCTATCTCTATTTTCTGGCAATTGTAATATGCATACTTTTAACTAGGTATGCTTGATTGTGTTGACTTGTTAATTTTGAACGATTTGCAAGCGCTGGGCCCGTCCATTCCATTATCACTGTTGCTGGTTTATACCTAGATAATTTGCCTATAGCTGCGCAAGCACTAATTATCGAAGACTACCTACCGTATTCACGCACATTCGTACTCGAATAGCAAATGTTTAATATTAATAGGTATCATATTCAGTTGTAATCCTGGAAGATATTATATACTGAAAAGTAGATATATCTAAGTACTTTTATGCTTACTTTAATGAATATCTCCTTGTATATAAATATATTTTTGTGGACGGCTCCGGGCTGTTGATGATATATTTTTAAAAGCCGGATTGGTGTCTACTTATTGATTGACTTACCTACTCTACTCAGATTTCTACTAGATAAGTCCGAGCTACTCTTTTTACAAGAAAGATAATAGGATACCTCTTTTTTATAGAAAGAGCGGCATACAGGCAGACGGTTGATCTAGCAATTAAACTAACCTGTTACCTAACGTTAACCAGCAAGTTTTATTTGTTAGTAGTAAATCAAAGGCACGAAATGTTAAACAGTTTGCGTAACATTTCCTACTTAAGATCCCACGGAGCTAGTACGCCAGCAGCTATGTTATTGTTTTCAAACTACGATAGGTAGGTATTTCGAGTGATCCGTGGTGTGATAAGTCAGATCATGGATTGGAGGTATGGTGGTGCGGCGTCGAGGATGGGCGGGCGCAGGTCAGCGCCCGCGCGCAGTTGGACGGGCGGCCGCGGAATTCCAGCTATGCGTATGAAATGAAAGTGGTCGCATCGCATCGTGAAAGCGCGCGCTTCCAGTCAGGCCGTCCAAGGGGCGCCGCCGTCGACGTCCCCGACACTCACCATGAATAGACAAATCCGACACTGCAGAAAGCGAATGCACTATATTCCCAGGGGAACCGCATCCATTGGCACTTCACTTCACTGAGGGTCGCGCGATATCACGATTGAAACGGCGCGAAGGCTGACGCGGAGGCGCACAGAGTGGACGAGCGCAGTGGCGCGACTGTGTGAGGCTGCGGCGCGGTGAGGTGGGCGCGTGGGTCGGCGAAGGCACGCGCGGGGCGCGCCGCGGCTTGCTTGTGGAATGCGGCAAGATAGTGGCGCGCGGGTACCGGCCGGGGCCCGCTGCAGGCTGTCGGCAGCCTCCATGTGCGCGCGCCGCCATCGCCGCCGCGCCGCGCCGCCGAGCCGCGCCACGGAATGCGCGCGGTCAACCTGCGCCACATTCAAATCAATTAATAATCTGCCTTTTAGCTAGTCTGGTAACTTAGCTTTAATTTTTGGATTACCTACCTACTGAGCCTTTTAGCTAGTCTGGTAACTTAGCTTTAATTTTTGGATTACCTACCTACTGATTAGATGCATTCTTATGTATGAAGGAACTATTACCTAAACCTAACTAAGCTTAGGTGCTTAGAAAATTTTTCATTGGTTTGTATAATTGATTTAGGTAAATGTTCTGATCTGACCTAGAAGTAGAAACGTTGTGCTTAATGATAGGTAAGTACTAAAGTACCTACCTAATACGTATCTACATTTGCAGCTTTGGCTAATTAGTTCAAGTTGGCTCGAGTGACACGGTTAAGAAAATACCTGCTATCATACATTTATGTGCCCATAGTTACATCATCCTTTAATTTTATTTATTTATTTAATCAATTATAACGGCACAATGCCAGTTACATTAATCAATATCAACATAAAATGGTTTTGTCTTAGGCCTAAAGTATAAATAAACGTGTAATACTAGGCTGAGTGGGCAGTCTGTCCTCCAACAATATTCTCTTGCTTCTGTACTAAAAAAAATAAACGAGACTCAAGCTTTGAACAGTGTTCGCGTGCATCACGCGTAGCGCGCCACTGCAACACGGAAGTATGAAAAACGTAGCTGATTCCTTAGATCATTTAAATTTTCAAGCATAAATCCTAAGCTTCTGGACACATGCCTTCCATGGTCCGCTAGTCAGCTCCGTCTACGGTTTTTTGCTTCCAACCATTGCCAGCCGTTTTATACATATCGAATAGTTGCTCTATCGAGTCTCAGCTCAAGGCTTCCTACGCTACGCTATAGGTACGTAAAATTATAAAACGAGTTACTTCTTCACAGGGGTAAAACGGATTGGGGTGAAATTTAGCATGGCAATATATAAAACACATAAGTTTATTTTATTTTAGATTAGTTTAAAAATAAGTGAGTGTAGGTATACCTAAGTTTAAACAAAGCCATAAAAAAAGCCTGACAAAAATAGTTTTTTTTACAAAAAAATATAGCCTCTGTCTCTCGGGATGATGTAATAGTACATTATGATACAAGTGTGCTATTTTGGTCATTACACTAGAGGCGGTATTATGCTCGCCTGCGGCTCGCGCGATAAGGAAGCCGAGAGTGTAATGACTAACATAGCACAAGAGTTTAATACGACTGTTTTCATCACACTTGCGAGGAAAAAACGAACTTTTTTTGATAATAATCAACCACACAGCGAAAACGTCAACAAACATTTGCGGAAAATGGCACCCAAACCAGCAATGCGCGCGCAGGTTGACATTTACTTCAGCGGCATAAGAACTCTTTGTTGGTATTACAAAAAAACTGTAAGTATTACCCGGCTATATTAAGAGTGCTTCGTATACATACGTCTAATTGCAGTCACGTACAAACTTGACTTTACCGGGTTATACTTATTATAGCACTAGTGTTGTAATGTAAAGTAAAAAGCACGCGTGCGTAATAGCTTGGATTATGAGCCTAAAACCGATGTAATAAGATCCACTTTACGAGCGAGTGTGATAAAAAGATTCTAACGATACGATAAATCCAAATTGAACCCTGAACACATTTTTTTTTGAGAAGAAAAAAAATAGGAGAACATTTTTCACACAGCGCCATCTAGCCCCAAACTAAGCAAAGCTTGTAAATATGGAAACTAGATAGCTGATAGAATACTTACATACTTTTTTGTTTTTTTTTGTAAATACATACTCATAATACGTATGTGCACCCAGACATAGAACAAACATTTATGTTCATCACATAAATGTTTGCCCTTGGTGGGGATCGAACCCACGCCCTACAGCTCTGAAGGCAGACAACTACCAACTGAGCTATATGGCAGTCATATGATAGGTATAATATGGCAGATGGTGGTGGTGGATATGTATGGCTATATGGTGTGATATAATTTGATTATTGAGCCGTGATCCTTAAAGGTACCATCACGCAAATTACTTGTTTACCTATTCGTCATTCAGATGCATAAAAAACATGATCGTGTAGTTACGTAAAAGGTAAAATAATATAATATATAGATCGATCACACTGACTGGTAACTAAAATGTTACTCTTTCTTAGATAATTAAAAAGCTTTTACTGAGAACTTCTTAGGTTACATTATTATTTAACTAAATATTTTTGATATTAGCTGTATTGCAAGTTAACGAGTTAATTTAATAAAAAAAGTAGCGCCAAGGAGTAAGCCTGTAAGCTGCATTTTGTGGAAAATAATAAATTCAATTTAATAAAGTAAGGTTGGCCGTGAACAATGGTTTCCGTTGTATCTCTCGGTACCTATCTACTAAAATCTACTTAATATATAATAGGTGGGCATTAACTCGTTAATCCGTTAATCGTTAATTAACGAAGTTAACAAAATGCTTAACGGATTAACTTTTTAAGTTAACTCAAATAAATGTTAACGCTCTTGTTAACTTCCGTTAACTTTAGTCCGTTACATTTGGTATTTGTTATCATGTTGTCATTATTTGTTTGATTTTTTTTGTTGTTGTTACACGGCACGGCGGCGCGGCGCTATTATTCAAAAGAGCAAGAATCCAGATTCTTATAAATTCTTAATAATAAAGCGGCTGTTGATTACTTGCTCTGTGTCAGTGAATACAACATACAACAAGTTTAACCTGACTTTTTAGCGTTTGCGTTATTTAATTAAGTCGGTTTAATATAACCTAGAATTTAGCAGCCTTACCTAAAATAATCTCGATTCTCTTAGTCACTGCTTAAACTTCTCTGTCTTGTTCTTGCATGTTACACTTGACGTCAGAGAGAAGATGGCAGAACATCTTAAGCAGTGATTAACGGTTGAGAAGTTTTTTTAAGTAAGACTGTAGGTGTGTAATTTAGTTCATTACCTATGGTTTAGTTTAGGTGCGTATTTTGCTCTGCTACCCGTGCAAAACCGAGGCGGGTCGCTATTGTCGCTTGTAATATTTAATTTAATTAGGTAATCTAAATAAAACAAAAACAAATAGGTAAGTAATTTGTTTTTGTTTTATTTCCCTTGCTATGTACCTACCTAGGTATACCATCCCAAAAGGCGCCAAAAGTACCCATACCCATACGTTTTGGATGTTTAACTTTTAACGGTTAACTTTAACTTAGGTAAAATTTTCGAAATTGTAACGCTTTAACGATTAACGAAGTTAACTTTTGGATTAACTGTGCCCACCTATTCGTTTTTATAGGTAAGTATATCAATACTAATATATAGGTACCTACCTAAGCTAGGTAGTACTTGAGTATGTCAGTTAAGTACCGTACCTACCTACCATACCGTGTAGGTACCATCAAGGCGATAAATCTCTCCATCAAAAGTAAAAAGGTACTTACCTACTTAAATACTTTTACAGTTCTCACAGGACCTATCTATCTATACATTATATAATATCTATCTATTATATAATATGCTAATATGTCGTATAATATACGGTGGTGACCATAGGTGGTGACCATTAAGCGATCCCCAAGCCGCCTGCCAAGCGTGGGGATTATGGCAACACCCCTCTATTGGGAGGCCTTCCTTCATCCAGCAGTGGACGTCTTATGCAAAGAGTATAGTAACATACCGGTCTTATATGGCTGACGACGACGATATAATATGCTATCCAAAGATTACGAAAGATGCGAAATCGCGTAATAAAACAACGTTTGAAAATGACTCTCGTCTCGTGCCGTCAGTTGATATATGTACTTTTTTTTTCCTTAGTTATTGGCATCGCACGTTGTGCATTCTGCCAGTGTCAAGTTTATGAATTTTCAAGTTTTTATATTAAAATCAAGTCAAATATGTCATGAAATCACAGTTAGTCACACGAATTTAGTCATAGTCGAGTCCAAATCATGCTCTAGTAAAGTTGTGGCGACTTTACTACGAGCTTCTACGGAGATTTGAAAACAACACGAAAAGACATGTTTCACCACATTATATCACTAGCCCACACTCGTGCATGTAATTCAACACTCAATGAATAAAACCCCACCATTTTTAATCATTAAATCGCGACAAAACACAAGTTTCAGAAAATAATAGAATGAAACAACATGATTTTACCGTGTTCCCGCCAAATCTCTTCATATATGTCTCATAAATCTCTCTTCAGGATGCGCATATAGAAGCTGTGGAAATCATTATTGGTACAGTCAATAAAGCCCAAAGAATTACATACCACCTGTAAGTAGGCATAAATATGTAATTTTTCCAAAGTGTAACATATAAGATCGTTGGGAAACTGTAAATAAAACCAGACAAATAAAATTCTAAATAAATTCTATAAATTTATTTATTTATTTATGCTTGGAGGAACTCTTTAAATCTAGTAAATCCGTGTTCTGATGAGTTTTTTAATGAGACTTGTCACGATTGTCAAGATACGGGTGCTTTTTTAAACGTACCTAGTTTGGGGAGAAGCGCCACAAATAAACTGATTGTACCTACTTTTATGCATTGAGATAAATACATACATATAATATCATTGCTTTTATGTGAAAAAAAAAATGTTGAACAGATTTCCACCCAAATTCAAGCCCTGATGGCACTGTATTCCCAAGTGTCGAGGCCCGAAATCTGAGCTTGTTTTATAGTTGGAGATATTCGCCGCACGCCCCGTGTGGTGTGTGATATACTTAATCGGAATGGTGTGAGACTCGTTGTCTTCATTGAAGATTATTACGTACCCAATGAGGCGTTTTCTATTTTAAAAAAAGTGTTAGTACCAAAAATTATAATAGATGGCGTGGAGTCGTTTGAAATTGTTTATGTCAAACTTGTCAATGTGACATTGATTGTAAAACAGTTCATTTCGTTTAAAAACAAATAACTCTTTACTCATTGTAGTTTGCAGTTTGTTTCATAGAGAAATTAAACACTACGTTTTAGTTTGTTTTCGCTCACGAGCGTGTAATATTATTGTTATTATTTTTGCGGTTTCCAACGCCTCAGCTTTGTTTTCTGGACCCATCGAACGTGACCCCTGCATTTCTACCTTCTATTCGGCTTCGATTTGCTTACGTTTTAGGAGCGTTTACTTTAAGTTTTACCCAATATCATGCCTCAGGGTGATAAGGCCGTAGTTCAGCAAACTGGATAAGGCTAAGTGCGGATATGTAGATTAAAAACGCCACTGAGTTTCTTCTTCAGACATAAGGCCGGTTTCCTCACTATGTTTCCCTTCACCGAAAAGCCAGTGGTCATCCAGTGGTATTTGAATTCGTACATAAGTTCCAAAGAACCCATAGGTCGTCGGGATGTGAACCGGCCAACTCACGAATGCGAAGCGGCCCGTTTCCTACTGACTACCACTTCACCGATATTGTTAATTTCGTCCAAAGTAAAGACAACATTTATTAGATGTTTTCTTTACCTTGGACGCAATACTGTTTACTAACACATCTCAAAACTGCTTTGGGTGAAATAATCAGAACCTACAAAGTTTATTCCAAACCGAAAAAATTAAAACAACAAACAAAACATTATGTTGATTTGATCTCCTGATTGTTTGTTGTTATTTTTTTTTTAATCTTATTTATTATTTATAGAGGGTTTTTATCAGTGATAATGCCACCCTCGATCAATCTCTCTCTTACTATCCACATTAAATTATATACGGCTACGTTTTATACCTAGCCTAACTAACTTGTATAGCGTTCTGGCTTCCCGCGACAATGGGACAGCGAGAACACTATTATACAGCCCTACGTTCAATATAATAAGGTTAAAGTCTAATAAAAAAAGATCCCTCTCTGCTCCGTTCCGAACACACTCCGCCAGAATATGGGTAAAGTCTTCTACCAGGTCGCACTCTGAACATTTTGGAGATTCAATTTTTCCCATTAAATACGCAAACTTATTCAAGGGAATGTGTCCGGATTGTTTGTTGTTATAAAATTGTTCATGGCCATGGATCTATTAACAATCCAATATGGATCGATGGATCAAGGATGAATCACAATCATGGTTGTTCATGTTCATGGATGGTTTGATTGGATTGTGGACTAATCCTTGAGGCAAAAACATATTTATTCATCAATCAAATCAAATGTATATAAGTATTCTATCAGCTATCTAGTTTCCATATTACAAGCTTTGCTTAGTTTGGGGCTAGATGGCGCTGTGTGAAAAAATGTCCTGCGATATTTATTTTATTTATTTAATCCTTCTTACTCTAGTTAAATGAGTCTTAGTCACGGTCAAGTCTAATCATACCCTAGTAAAGCCATGGCAACATTACTACAAGCTTTTTCGGAGTTTAGAGATCTGACTCGATGGGATTTCATTCTTCCCATCGAGTCCCTGTTACTAGTCGAGTCCTTCTTGTGGATGAATTTTTTTTTCCAAAAGGTTTTCCCAACATGTCTCGATGGGAAGAAAAATCCCAACGAGTCAAACTGTGACTGGTTTTGGTGTGACTCGTTAGGAACCCACCACCATACGTATTCGGTTTAACCGTGTTTTCGGCCGAAGGACTTGTATCCATGGCCAGGAATAACTAAAAAAGATTAAACGGGGTTTGACATATAACAGTTTTAAGCTTCTTGCGCCATCTAGTAAAACATCACGAACTATATTTTTTTTAAAACAAACGCCTCATTAATTATTATTCTGTTCTAACCTCAAACTGCTACACAACAGTTCTAAAAAAGATAGAATAAATAAAATAAATAAATAGGACCAGAACGGTACTACCTGTAATGTGTGTTGTCGTTAATGTCGTTGTAGACTGACGCAGCGACAATGATAAGATGAATGGACGGGCAATAAGCGCACGGATTTTGAAGACTGTATGTTGAGCGCCGGCTCTCCACTCGCTTCAGTCGTACTCTGCCTTTGCGAGATGCGAGTCGTACGATACGACAATACAAACTTCTAATACATGTACATGGTGTTCTCTTTTTGTCATGCAGTAATTAGATTCGCTATCTCCATTTTCCGGCAAATGTAATATGCATACTTTTAGCTAGGTATAGTAGATTGTCTTGTCTTGTTAATTTTGATCGATTTGCAAGCGCTGAACCCGTCCATTCCATTATCACCACAGAAAAGAGAAGGCCCTACTCTTCTCACTTCAGTGATTATCACCGTCGCTGGACTGACGTACCAAAACGAGCATTGTGTCGTACTGTGCCGTCGCGTCGTCGTGTCGTGATAGCGTGCGATATAAAATGCGAGTGTTCAGGTTATATGCATTAATTGTGCAAAGCCAATAATCTAAAGTAGGAGTTTTGGCGGGAACACGGAAAAATCATGACGTTGCATTCTATTACCTTCTGAAACTTGGGTTTATTCGCGAATTAATGATTTAAAGTGGTGGTATTTTATTCATTGAGTGTTGAATTATACGCACGAGTGTGGGCAAGTGATATAATGTGGAGAAACGCGTCTTTTCGTGTTGTTTTCAAAACTACGTAGAAGCTCATAGAAATTCACCACAACTTTACTAGGGCATGACTTGGACTCGACTATGACTAATTTTGTGTGACTGACTGTGATTCAATTCAAGACATATTAGACTTGATTTGAATAAAAAAACTTGGAAATTCATAAACTTGACACTGGCAGAATGCACAACGTGCGATGGCAGTAACTAAGAAAAAAAAATTACTGTAGCATACTGTCACAATAAAATTTAATTTCAATGTCAATTGAGTTAGACGTTTTTTTTCTCTTTGTTATTGGCATTGCACGTTGTGCATTCTGCCAGAATCAAGTATATATGAATGTACAAGTTTATGTAGTATTATCAAGTCAAATATGTCATGAAGTCACATATAGTCACACTAAATTAGTCAAAGTCGAGTCCAAGTTATGCCATATTAAAGTTGTGGCGGCTTTACTATGAGCTTCTACGGAATTTTGAAAACAACACGAAAATACATGTTTCATCACTTGCCCACACTCGTGCATGTAATTCAACACTCAATGAATAAAACAGCACCATTTTTAATCATTAATTCGCGAAAAAACATGTTAAATTATAGAATGCAACGACATGATTGAATTTGGCGGGAACACGGAAAAATTAATACATGCTTGACTCTGGCAGAATCATAGTAGCTTTATTTCATGGACGTACTACTATGATCGCATCACGTAGTCTCATCAGCTGATTTTGAAGGGAACTTCGATTGAAACGTAAAATGAGCTGTTGTTAAGCATGGTCACATTTCTGTTTCATTTCCGCTATTATTAAAATCTATGTGAGTGAGTGAGTGGGGAAATATCAATGAAAAAATTGCACGAATGTCAATAGAACAGAACGTCATAATTCTTAGGAACAATGTTTTGTTTGGTCAACACTCGACAGACAAGACAATCGACTTTGTTCAAAGGGAAATAAAAGGCAGGGCATTTTTGTTTTGTTTTAAATTATTTAAAAATTATTGAGTTATTTAATGAAATTGCGTGCTAATTGTAAAACGAAAATATAAGCAATGATCCTATCAAAGACTGCAATTTGGCTGCTATGTGTGTTGCTGTTATTATCAGTGTTTATGGCGAATTTGATGAATATGCTTGCCACTGACCACAACTTTTACACCCAGAATCAAGAAGACTTTTTGAATTATACTGAACATTTGAGAAAGAAGTATGGTAAAATTACTGACACAACTGAGAACATTATGTGGTTCTTACAGGTTAGTTTGAATCTTTCAAGTAGTGTTATCAACTACATAACAAACAACAAAGATGATGTATTAATTCTTTATGACGCAGTGCAAAACAAAGACCTAGAACAATGCTCAGGCACTATCAGCATATCTAAATATGCTAATTATTTCGTTTCGTAACATTCGTTGTGCTCTAGTGAATAATAAATAGTATTACACTATTGTCACATTGATATTGCATCAGCAGTGCAGGAAAGATTTAAAAATGAAGACCCAGTAAAGTTCGTCAAATAATAATTATGAATCAAAATCACCTACTCACCAAAGAAGCCACTAACCTACAATTCTCACAAAGTTATCTTACCAGTACACTAAAAATATTTATTTCTGAGCGCTACCGTGGATCGGATGACACGTTAAATTGTTGGTCCCGGTTGTTTGTTCTAGTTTCTATAACAACAACCGTCAGCCACGTCAGAGGCCTTCGGGCGGCACATTAACTCTGACACTAGGGCTGGCCACTCAGCCTATACGAACTTACTTACTTACTAAAAATATGGGTGGGAATTTAGAGATGACTCACTGATTTGCTTCCATATTCTTTTATATTTCTGTTGATGATCTACACTGGCAAAGAATGAACACTATATTATCTTCATTGTTCTCTGGAAACTATAATGTAGCTTTGTTAAACAGTCTAGTTACCAAAGTTACTGACATAGCTCACAAGGTTTGCAAGTTGAAGTGGCAATGGGCAGGCCACATCTCTCGAAGAACTGACAAATGATGGGGAAGAAAGGTTCTTGAGTGGTGACCGCAAACCGGAAGACACAGCATAGGCACAGCCTCCCACTAGGTAGACCGACGACATTGTTTAAGTTGCGGGTAACTGGTGGATGCAAATAGCAGATTGTCGTACAGTGTGGCGGTCTAAGGGGGGAGGTCTTCGTTCAGCACTGGATGTCTCCGGGCTGCTGATGAAACAGTCTAGTGTTTTTTATGGTAACAAGCAATGAGACTAGCAACCACTCTTGTGTTGGAAAGAGATCAATCTGGCACTGGTACTGTTATGGGCAGTCGTGACTACCATGAGGCAAATATATCTTTCGTCTAGTCACTCTTAGGGGCTTTGCTATGATGACCACTGCAGAACTTTGATTACCAACATAGCCAAGGCATATTCAGACGTTCGATAGTGAATCTCATTAGCCTTGTTATTTTGCAACAATTAACACAGTGATATTTACACACTAACTACTTTTACTCCTTACTAGCTACTTTTTATGGTGAAATATTCAATATTGTTGTGGAATCAATTTCTTTTATATTCATATTTTTAGGTCACACAATTGCTTACAGGCAAGATTGAGACAACACATCTTCTCTTCTTTAAAACAACTTGTTAGTTACACCATTTATAACCTAAGTATGGCTGGAGTGAATTTTATGAACTATGATTTATTAGATTTGTCTCCGCCCCGAATAGCAGAAAAACTATTAAAACATTGGAAAAGAAATTAAAAATAAAATGATGAAATCCTGTTATCATAATATCTTGTTAGTACGTTTTTTTTTAAATTTAGTTAAGTGACGAGATGAGCAAGACGTTTACCTGGTGGTAAGCGTCACGCCTGCCACTAACAGTAGCAGTGCCACAATTGTGAACTTGCAAACACAAACCTGCGCCGCACTGCATTGTGCTCGATACCCTGAGATCTTAGATGTTAAATCTCTTTATAACAGCCAATTCTTAAGTTGTCACCTTAATCTAAATATAATAGCATCGATTCGCATTTCAGATTTCAGATATACACATCAGCATATTTCGAGATCCAGGCAGAATATCACAGTTTCAACAGTTTTGTGATAGCACAGTAAAGAAAATCAAGCCATCCCTTGTGCTGGCAACGGGAGACCTCACCGACGCTAAAGCCAAAGACAATTTGGGCAGCTCTCAAGTGAGGACTGAGTGGGTCTATTATCACAATATTGTACAAGAATCTGGAGTAATCAATGAAACTGTCTGGTTAGATATTAGAGGAAATCATGGTAGGTTGTTCAAAAATGCATATTGAATTTTTTTCGTTACTATTGTTTTATATTTGGGACTAGCTTATACCCGCTACTTCGTACGCGTAGAGCTCGGCCTTCGGCCTCGCTACTATGACCCGCTCCAGGAACACAAAATTTCATCCAAATCGGTCCAGCCGTTTAAACTTTCTCTGGACTACTACTGTTCATTTTTATCTGATTTTGGTTTTGAAATGTTTTTCGTAGTCCAGGGAAGATTTAAACGGTGAGTAAACGGCTGGACCGATTTGGATATTTTCTGTCCCCGGAGCGGGTCATAGTAGCGAGTACGAAGTAGCGGGTATCGGCTACTTTATTATATTCTTGATTTAAGGGATGTGTTATTATTGAGCATAATTTATGTAAAAAATACTGATTTAATCGAATTCTGTTTCAGATAATTTCAACATAAGAAATATAAATGCAGAAGAAAACTATTTCAGAGAATTTTCAGTTCAAGGCGCATCGTACCCAAGATCTTATTTACATATAGAAAACAAAAACGGTGTTAATGTAGCCTTTTTAGGCATTGACGCGTGCCCCGATCCGGGCCTTAGAAGGCCATTTAATTTTATTGGGATAATTGATATTCAGGAGCAACAGCATATTCAGAAATTAAAAGCCGAAGCAGACCTCAAAGCTGATCACATTGTGTGGTTTGCGCATTACCCGACTTCATGCATTCTTTCTCTGGCCAGTGATTCTCAAAGATTGAGTATACGTAATCTGATTGGAAGCAGTCGTGGCTCACAGGTGTATGTCTGTGGCCACTTACATTCCATGGGAGGTCTCGTTCCTGAAATGTACACCAAGCACAAGAGTGGCTTTTTAGAATTAGAACTGGGCGACTGGAAGGACAACAGAATGTTTCGCTTGGCAGCGATAGACCACGGCCACTTCTCCTTTGTTGACCAAAGACATAATAGCTGGCCACTTGTACTAGTTACGAATCCTAAACACGCAAAATATATAATACCCGGTCGGGAACCGTTGGAGCTAATATTGGAATCTACACACATCAGAATATTGGCATTCAGTGATGTTGAAATAGACTCAGTAAAATTTTCTTTTGACAATGAAAGTTGGATGAAATGCAGGAACGCTAAAGGCCCGCTCTATGTGTGCCAATGGTTACCAAATTTGTTTAAATCTGGCTTGAATTATTTGCACGTATCGGTAAAAGACAACGACGGAAAGACTGCTAATGTTAAGCAACCTTTTTCATTAGACGGCAGCGTATTAAACTTCGACATAACAGCCAGAGTTTTGCTCATGCTAGATGCTGGCACTGTGGTAAGGCGCATTACAAATGAAACTGTTTGTAAAGTATTAATTGTGACCTGTAATTAAATTCGCATTTTAGTTTCAGGCAATATTTGGGACCCTACTTTTGATAAATGTTATACCATTGGTAATTTTGAGGCTACAGAAGCGGCCGCCGAAATTTCGTCGAAATCTCGCCAACTGCGTTCTAAGAAGAGTATGGCTTTTAAGTAAAATCGACCGAATGTTTTACCCCATCGTTTTGTATGCTGTTTATATACCTGTCGGGCCGTGGGCCATCGGAGAGCTGATCGACGGGTCGATAGGAGCTATTTTCGCTTGGGGAATACTTATAAAGGGCGCATATTTGCCGGAGCCCTTCACATACATGTATGGGAGTGTTCAGCTGATGTTTGTACAGATACCTCAGATATTTGTGCTAGCGTATTGTCTCGACTATAGACTCTACGCGTTCAGTTTGAGAGGCATAAAGAGGTTGATAGCAAATTTGCCATTTATTTGCCTGCTCTCGATGCAGTTTCTGCTCGCGTATTTCTTCTGGTTGGAGTATGGTACTATGGCGTTCTGCTTCGGCCCTCTGCGGACGTGGAGCGTTCCTCTGTCCATTCTACTATGGTACAAAATATTGACGTTACCACCTGATTATTGCAGGTAATTATAATATCATCCAATTAAAGTATTTTTTTTCTCTAATTCATAGCTATAGGTAGACCATTCGCAACGATCGTTCGGTTTTGAGGTTAAAATATATGTAAAAAATCTCGATGATTTTCGTCTATAGATTTATTTATTTGACACGAAATTATCTTTACAACCGCCTACAAATCGTGAGCGGTAGGCGCCCGAAAAAAACTTTAAGATGCAAAAGAACTACTGAACCAAAGTTGGTGAAATTTAATGGACCACTTCAAGAGCTTCTCTATATCAAATTAAAAAAACAATTCAAACATGTAGATCGGTTCAAAAAATATACGGGTGCTTAATTTTAGTACATACAAATTAAATAGACTACCTAATTAAAACTAAACTAATATTTAAAAAAATATTAATCGATATAAGAGACCGTTTAAAGTATCTACAGGTAGCAAACCTATAGATAGTTTAAACGGTCTCTAATTTCGGGTAAATAAGTACATACATAAAAGAAAACGAAAAAAGACATAGATCGAATGAACTACCTTCCTCCTTTTTAAAACCGATAAAAATATTAACGTTAGATTTCTAAGTTATAGTACCTTAAGTAAAAGTATTTTTTTAATTTATTCTATTTTGTTTCAGGAAATTGACTAAATTATTAGAAGGGACGTCTTAAGGTACGAAAGTTGCGCGTACACACACATTCGCATAGGTATGAGCTTTGAACAAATTAATCATAGGCAAAGGTAAACGAGTTCAATTGTTACCGCTTACTATGTTTTAAATATCACAAGTGAATGTTTGCTTTCTGTGAAAGATTGTGCATATATTTATGTTTCTATTATGATATTTATTTGATGTACATAATTAAAAAAAATAACTAGCTGTATACACGAAAAAATAATACTATTATCAAGTATTTCTTTACATTTACACCAAAGATACTAATAAACATTCCACAGCAAAACGAGGCCCTATAATAAGTGTAAACATAATAAATTATGTCACTTGTTTTTCTTGCTTTTGTAACATTTCTTCATCCTAGCAAACATACTAGCCAATTTAAAAAAGTAACAGCATTGCCTAATGCATTTTTTTAAATTGTTGGACAGCTGAAATGACTGAAAATGAGGTGCTATGTCACAATTTAAGCTCTAGTACAGACTCATTCAAACTTTATTGCAGCTGTGAAGCGCACTTCACGCTTTTGTACGCACACCGCACACCTATTTTTGCTACTGCGCAGCGTCTCGCGCCTAAGTTCACAGCCGCCATGAAGTTTGAATCAGCCTATACATTTTTTTACTATGTCGTCAGAACATATTTACCAGTAGGTATATAATCAAAACTTCTCGAGCTTCATACCAATATAAGTAATTCTACAGTTTTATAATTGTTTATAAGACATTTACCGTGATTATGTTGTGAATCGAGTTCCCGATGTTCACGGGCAGACTGAAGAATGCGGGTGGTTGGCAAAAGTACGAAGGGCATACAAGACGAACTACCCTCTTTTGTAGTTTTCTAGATGCCGGTCGTCTAGAAATGCAGCCCGTATAGAACTCTAATTCCGTTTCACAATACTCAACAACATCTAAACAAGATGTAAAAATCTCGTAGCAAATCTTATATAGGTAGCTACTTATTTAGTAAAAATTTGCCAATTCTTCTATGTTATTGTTTTGAAATGAACGCCTTTTAGTCAAGTTACCTATTATATTTTGCTAAGGCTGTGACTTGACCATAATAATAAAAACACGACAGATTACAATTGAAAAATCGCGTTCTTGACTCTATTTGTTTTTCTATAGTTTGCCGCTATGTAACAATTACATAATAATATATTTTTATATTTTTGCATAATATTATGATAATGTAGGTATCCTGAAGTCGTTAAAATGACTTCAGTAACCCTAGCAAAAAACTTTCGAAAATATAAGTTATCTTAGTTATATGTAGTTATCCTATTCAATAAAAACTTACGGAAAATGGAACAACGGCATTTACGCCGCCGGTAAGGCGGCGGCGCCGTGCCTCTGGCAGTGTGCGCTCACCAATTCGATCGGATGGAAAAGTTAGAAGTGGTACGCTCGCTTGCCGCCCCTCCAGGGTCTGGAGGGGCGCAGACCGTGCCTGGGCACCGCTGACACCGCCTTAGTGACGGCATTGAGCGGAAGCCACATTAAGTACAGTTATCATATACTAATGTATTTTTCGATAGTTGAGCTAAGGTTACTAAGGCTACTTCGCCAGTATTTGTTTGTTATGTTTTGTCTCATTCTTAGTTGTAATAATTATCAAGTATTATTTATAGTGTCACAAAAATCATACAGTATACTCAATGCTTACCAAATTTGTTGTATTTTACTAAGTTTTAGATAGTTATACTTACCTACATACATAGATTTTATTTGTGCAGTCACACATACTAGTCTAAGACACCCAGTGTTAATTAATACATAAGTAGCTATTATTATCCATTTTAATTGATTGATTACGCTGAATAAATAAAAATACTGGATGTTTTATTGAATGTTCAGTGTATTCAGTATTCAGTGAATAAAATTAAGCAAGTCACAAAACACAAAATATACGTATACCTAATTAATGTATTAATTAGAACTCGGTCCATTATGTCAATCGCTTTTGGCAGCTCATGCAAAGTTGACAACATAAAAGCATTACCCACTACAAGGTTATGTCACAGAAGAAATAACCGATAGTACTACGAGGGCGGCACTGAAAATTTCGGGAATCAAGGAAGTGACACAACATTACTATTTAAAAATATATTTATTGCTTTTCGAAGTATTCTCAGCGAAATTTGACACATTTTTCCATACGATGGAACCAATCATTGAAGCAACCATTCCATTCGGAAGTTGGGGTCTCCAAAATGGCCGTTTTGTAGGCGTCCACAGCTTCTTCAGGTGATGAAAATCTCTGTCCACGCAATTTATTCTTTATTTTAGGGAAAGTATAGAAATCATTAGGGCTTAGGTCGGGGCTGTACGGCGGATGGTCCAATAATTCTATGTTTTCTTGCTCTAAAAACTCTTTTGTTCTGTGCGCGGTGTGAGAACTCGCATTGTCGTGATGGAGGATGATGCGGCGGTTGCAGTTCTCTTTACGGAGTTCAGAAACGACCTGTGGCAAACAAATGCTAGCATACCATTCTGCATTAACCGTTCTTTGTCCCTCAAGAGGAATAGTCGTAACATGGCCGGTTTTGGAGACAAACGTGGCCACCATTTTTTTTGCAACACTCCGTGAACGAACAATTTTTGTTGGCTTTAACTCATTTTCGAACACCCAAACTCGTGACTGGTTTTTTGTTTCGGGTTCGTACGCGTATATCCAGGATTCGTCACCTGATACGATGTTGTATACAGCATTTGAGGATCCTGCGTGGAATCTTTCGAGAGTTCTGACGCACCAAGTAACGCGAGCCGCTTTTTGCTCTTCACAGCGAATGCGGTATCCATCGGGAAAACAACTTTTTTACACCTAATTTTTCATGCAAGATTATTTGTATTTGACTCATGCCAATGTCTAAAGTTGCCTGAATTTCGCGGTATGTCACATGTCGATCTTCCTCAATCAGCTTACGCACAGCATCAACGTTTTCTTGGGTGACTGCAGTTTTTGGACGACCTTGACGGGGATCATCACTGAGCTTGACACGTCCACGTTGAAATTCAGCAAACCAGCGATAAATTGTGGTTTTGGATGGGGCTTTATCACCAAATGCAGAAATCATCCGGTCAACACACTGTTTTTGTGTTAAACCACTTCGAAAGTCATAATAAATCATCGCTCTTGAATTTTCTCGAGTCAATTCCATTTTCTCAACAACTAAACAAGTTTGACAAAACCTTGTGACAAGACCGAGAATATTTTTTTAAATAAATAAATGGTATTCGATTTTTAAAACCAAGGAGTTTTCAATTAAAAAGATTTTAATATGACAGAAACAGTGGAAATATTCCATTCCCGATACTTTTAGTGTAGCCCTCGTACGGTTATGTCCACTGTCCACGTAACCACAAAACCTAGTAAATTTCTCTGCACAAAACAGAATCTGTTTTGTGACGTAACCTTGTAAAGAGGTAATGCTAGATCAAACGAATTTATTTCTATGGGATATAATTTGCTAGACTATTTACAAAGTTATGTTGTCAACTTTGCACGAGCTGCAAAAAAGCGATTAACATGCTGGACAGAGCATAGTTTTACTGACTTATAGTCATCGTCATATAATATTTATAATGCTTATTCATAAATAAATAAAAAAAACAATAATTTGCATTTTTAGTTAAAATATATTGTTTGTGATTCGTCATTATTTATAAAATGTATGTAAAAGTATATCAAAGTATATAATATAACATTTATTAAATAGCTCGCGTCTCTTATTACGACATCCTTATCACAGAGTTATTGTTTTATGCGAGTAGATACTAATACAGTAAAGTTAAATATAGTCACCGCGTTACCAACTGAGTCGTGCGGCCATAAATCATTCACTAAATGGCCGCACGACCTACAAGTGCAAGCAAGACCCACAAATGCGACCACAAGCAAGACCCACAAGTGCGAGCGAGATAGACATAGTGAATGATTTATGGCCGCACGACTCAGTTGGTAACGCGGTGACTATAGTTAGTAAATCATATATGTTATAATTCATGACAATTGTCTTATTATTTTGTATGTATTTTGATAAATTATCATGCGGGATATCTATACAAATAGTATACAAAGTTAGGTTTGAGGTGGGCTTTTTGAATAATAAACAACGTGTTGTTTTGCATTCGCGCCAAATTTACAGAGGCAATAGATAGACCGTGTATGCTCATCGTTATGAACAGCTTATAGGCATTAAGGGGCCAGCACATACATCGCGAAAATAAATATCTGCTGTTCCATACATTTTGTCCAAGGTCAATGAACTTTTAGATGGAACAGCTGTTTCTTTTTCGCGATTTCAGGGCTGGTACCATAGCTAAAGTTGTTCATAACGATGAGTATATCAACCTCTGTAAATTTGGCGGGAATGCAAAACAACAGGTTGTATTTTGTAATTTATTTCGAAATATCATCACCAGTCCGGAGACGTCTCCTGCTGAACGAAGGCCTCAACCTTAGACCGCCACACCGTACGACAACCTGCCATACAAATTTGAATCCACCGGAAAATTAGCATTTTGCCATTTCGAAATATGCACCTATTAATTGATATTTAAAATTATGAAGGAATCTATTTAGTACCTACTTACCTAATTATTTGTAGGTATATCACAAGTAGGTAATCCGGTAGTTCGGTATCCGGTAGTAATTCGCTGGATGCAAATGGCAGGTTGTGGTATAGTGTGGCGGTCTAAAGGGGGAGGCCTTCGTTCAGCAGTGGACGTTTCCGGGCTGATGATGAAATCATCGTCGTCGTGATAAATAATCGTAACAGTGTCTGGCTCCCATACTACAAGCTTTGCTAAGTTTGGGGCTAGAAGGCGCTGTGTGAATGGTCCACCAATATTTATTTATAAAAAGTCCTACATCTAAAATTTCTACATAATTCGAGATTTCTAAATTCTGAACCATAATAAAAATCTTGCACTTGTCATTGTACAAAAACGCCGATACAAAGATATTAACATGTCATTTATGTTTACGCTCATAACGAAATCTTACACGTACGTACGTTTTTTTACACTCTCACTGTATCCAAACACATTTGGAACCAGCGTCGTTCAACCAACAGGCAAAGGTTTCCGCCGACGCTCGTAAGTTTTAAAAGTGTTTCCCGAGCGCCGCAGGATTCCGTCTTATCCCAAAAAAAAAAAAATATGTGGCTTGTTATTTAGGTAATCTCCAAAGAGAAATGTAAGCAATAGATAAAATATCCAAATTTGACCGTCCTTTTATTTTGTAATTTACCTTGCCTGCCGCAGAAGACATGTCGCTCGCGACCCTCATGGCCTCCACTCGGATAGGCAGTGAGAGTGTTATAATCAAACCACGTATACCTACCACCGGCAAGTGCGAGCGAACCGGTTCGATGTAAACATTATTTTTCGCGAGGTCACTGGCATTGAGTGTACCTATACAACAAATACCTTTTCATGGCAACAGAACCTATCGTATAACATAATAGATAATTCAAATCAGCTATATTATCTACAAGCTATGTAAACCCTGAAGTACAAAACGCAAACAAGGGCAATCTGTAAGAAGCAGATCCACACAGACAATATGATTACATCCTTTGTAAAGTCTAGAGAAAGTCCCAAATATTCCAAATACTTGGCAGGGTCTTTAAACATGCAATATACTACATTGCAACGCATCTTTGGTCGGTTAAACCCATAAACAGTTTGCATGAAAGCGTCGAAAGCGTAGCGGAAGTAGGAAATTGAGGCTAGTGGTCGGAGGTACACCGGCATCTCGTGATATGGGATGAAGAACTCTGAGAACATCAGCATTGGGATGTTGGCAGCTGGGATCGCGAACAGTCCGAGCTGAAATTAAAAAGTATCATGTTAGTATGGGGTTATATCAGAGAAACCGACACCGCTGTTTGCCTGCAGACGATGACGCATCTGCTAAACCGATCAGCATGCCCTACAATCTGCACCCTTAAAGTCCTACATGCATGAGGCCACGGAGAGTGCCATTGGAAAGGCTGAATTCAGGTCAAAGCATTTGATATAAAACGACATGATTCGTATGATGTACATACAACAAAATATCGCATGGATTCGAAAAGAAGGTGAATATTAAGATTTTAAGCACTCGTTCATTATTTGTTTAAAATTTGGATTCAATATTAGCTGCAATAAAAAATATCGTAATTCCCTTACGTAAGATAAGTAGTTTCAAAGTGTAAGTACTTCCCAATACAAAACAACATGGTCATACATTGTCGCCTTGCGGTACTCCAATATCTCTCCACTCACTTTAATATCGAATGCCGCTCCGATGACCAAGCCGAATGTTTGAGCAAGTACAGTAATGAGAGCGCAGATCACCCACGCCAGTCCCATCCGGAAGGGCTCCAGTGGCTGGGACGTTAAGTACCACGCAGGAAACAGGAAGGCTGTTGCGCAAAGTAACTGTAAAGATAAATCGTCATATTCAACCTCAAATCAGGCACGGCCTTCGATCAATATCAATAGGGTAGGGCCAACATGCAATAAATTTCGTGAAATAAATCAAAAACCGCGTTTTTTGTATGGTTGACAGGCTAAGTTTTGACATTGGCGAGTTGTTAATATGGGCGACGTGGGGAGAGGGGGGTAGCATGGTAGACGCGATAACAGCGTATACCTAACCTAGTGCTTTCCAAAGAGAAAATGCCGAATCAGTAGATTAGTACTTTAAACAAGTTGTTCCTCGCTCGTCCTATGACGTTTCATCCTTCGTATTACTTTTTCTTAACTCAACCGTTTTCTACTCTCGTCCGACAGGTATTTTAACATTTTATTACTCTAACTCATTTTGTATTATTATCTCATCCGACTTTTTATAAATACTACGGTTTGTAATCTGAAGAAAAATACAGTTCGTCGAACATGGAAATTAGTTCAGTTTGGGTTGTTTTACCTTAAACACTATAACGCAACAGCATTTTTTTATGCTATGAATTATGAGAAGAGCGAGACGTTCGCTTGGTGGTAAGCATCACGCCTGCCCATAACAATAGCAGTAACAGAAATGTGAACTTGCGAACAAAATCCTGCCTTGCACAGCACTGCGCTCAACCTAGGAGATATAAGATGTCAAATTTCGTGATGCCCAGTAATTTCTCTAATAACATTGCCCTTCAAACACAGTAATGCTTGGACTCTCTGCTTGGCGGTTTAAATGTTGAATAACTGGAAAAGATGTGGTACTTCTTCAGGCGGGCTCTGCAATATAGTATGTATTACCTGCTGTATTACCTCTATAAACTAGCCATTCTCTATTGCGAAGAGACATGTTAATGTTCAGCGAATATTTATAGAAGTATTCAACACTAGTTGTTTTTATAACCAGCTTATAAAGGTTCCAAAAAGGTTATAAAAGTTTCTGACTAAATCTTTGAGGACCCAACATTTCTACCCAGCAGTACTCGAAAATACTTATTACACTCATTATACTCGTTTGGCTTTGTTTTAAAATATTATTAAATGGTAAAATATTAGGCTTCAGACTTGTACAGATTTCTAAGAACTAAGATGTTTAATAATGTTAAGTTTTGCTGCTATAACCTATATAACCTTTCCTTATTTTTTTTGTTTGGAAAGAGCATCGGATGAGTTAAGACATTCCGGAAGAGTTGAGAAAATAATTTAGTCGAACTAGTTAAGAATACTGATGTTGAAATAATTAAAAAAAAAGGATGAGTTGACCAAGGATCAGTAAGGAACAGCCTCTTTTTCCAGCTGAATCTACCCTTAAATTCGGTAGATTTGCACTATTTCCAAATAAAACCTTTTTTCAAGAATCGGTGCATTTGGTATATCGGTATCGGTATGACAGGCTGAAAATCGGTAGAAAACCCTTTGGAAACTGAAAAAATTGGTAGGTTCGAGACCATTGACAGCGGCATGTTGCTTCCCCACTTCCCCTCTCTCCGCTTTTTCATTAGACTATAGCAGCGAGGAATACTAAACTTGGAATGGAATTATAATAGTGAATTCACTCAAGTTCCGACGTGCGGGAATTAGCGGGCAAGCAAGTCAAGTGAGTGGACTTAGGAATTTAGGAAATCGGTGCTTTGAATTTTTTGGATCTCTAGGGGTGGGATCTCTCCCTGCCGCCCCTGGTGACGCCCATGATCATATCTTTAAATCTTTTGATTGTATATATCCTATACCATGGTAGGTTACTCCAATTCTTGAGTAATTTCAGAGGTATTCGGTGGTCTAAACCACAAAAATCCTTATACTACAGTTTTGTTGGCTACTTTAGTATACCTACCTACTACATAGATAAATAACATTTGACTCTGTGGACTACTTCTGACACATAAAAATTGTGTTGCTCTGTGCGTAAGGGCCCGATCTAGCTATTTAGCCGCTCCGGGCAAAAATAATATTTGCTGCCCTTTACACTAACATCATGAGGTCGCCCCGTGACTTCGTCCGCGTACGGAAGAAATACGCCTCGCTCCCAAATAAGTATCTTCCATACCGCTGGGTTACTCACTTTTTTTTCTCCCCATTTTCATCTGGCAAAAAACCCCTTAAAAAACTTTTTTGTCGGGTATTTTTGTCATGCTAAGCATGGTAAT
Source organism: Erannis defoliaria (assembly GCA_905404285.2). Taxonomy (NCBI): domain Eukaryota; kingdom Metazoa; phylum Arthropoda; class Insecta; order Lepidoptera; family Geometridae; genus Erannis; species Erannis defoliaria. Next base: position 7,996,035 of record FR990073.1, on the reverse strand, counting down.
TTTTCCCTCCTAGAGAAAAAAAATAGGACTCCATGCAACCGCCCGGCGCCGTCAATTTTGCCGCTCTGGGCATCGCCTCCCCTTAGATCGGGCCCGCACTGCAGGGCTGCTGCTTTATGTAATTAGGAATGTTTTTCTAACCTGCACGGGTAAATCTACGATGATTTTTGCAGCACAGTACGATATCACCGAATACCACTTGTTAAGGTGCTCTCTTAGTACTACTGCAGCTTCAACTGGAACTGAAAGAAGAAAACGAAACACTCAGACTGGAAATATATATTCTCATTTCCGTTTTATTTTACAGAATTATCACTGACATATTGATGATGAGACATATTTTATATTTCTTCGATGTAAGTTTTTTAACACCTAAAAGAATACGTCACAAGAAAATTGCATCGTCATGCACGAATAACGTCTTTCCACTTCCACCCATACACAGGGACTGCGGAACTACTCCAGGCCTCCTAGCACGCGCCGAGGACTAATTGGTCTTTCCCCGCGCGGGAAAGTGATAAAGCTAGATTATGGATACGTCTGTCTCGTTTACAAGGGGAAAAAAGAGTGGATAGACGTCTATCACGGCTCGCGTGCTAGGCAGGCAGGGCCCTGTTTTATAAAGCTACAAGTACAAGCTCACTGTGTTGTTTGTTGTGTTGTTGTTGTAATTTGTATTCGTTGTTGTGTTGTTGTGTATTGTTGTTGTATGTATTGTATGGTACTGTGCGTTGTGTAATTGTATTGTATCTTCTTGTATCTACCAGTAACAAGTTACCAGTTACAGGTAGATGGTTGTCTTGTAGCTTTAGAAAACAACGTACCTACTCAATATTTTTAAGCGGTGTTACCAGTTTTTCACTACAAGTACAAGACTTGTAGCTTTATAAAACAAGGCCCAGGACCGGGGGGGGGGGGGGGGGCAAACAGAGAAACCTTCTTTACCAGGTATTTAAATTGGAGGGGGTACAGCCCCCCCCCCCGTTTCATTTAGGGGGGTGGCATTTGCTTCCCCTGCCCCCCACTTCCGCGGTCGCTGCCTATTCATAGACGATGTAAGTAGGTAGGTAATTCACTTCCTAATATGTAAGTACTAGATACTATCAAAATAAATGTAAGTAAGGCCAGTGAGGTACTACAAACGTAAATATGGCCAGTAACTTATAGAAGGTACTTACATGAATTAATTGTGGGCATAGCATTCGAGAAAAACAGAAATAGCAAGAAGAAAAAGACGCAGCCTGTGTTCGACATCATGCGGTTCGCTTCTGCGCCCGCGCCGTTGTATAGGGCTCCCAGGAGTAGCGCCACTAACAGGTGGCAGACTAGACGGATCTGTAGACGTAAATAATTATTTATTCAGCTAGATACATACAGTGACAATACATTACTTGGTTAGCATAACCATAATCGACCTCTTTAATAGTTCACTATATTGGGCCAGATCCACCACGCTGCTGGCCCAGTTGTGGGGTGGGCAATTCACATACCTAAGAATTTCTTCTTCGGACGTACGAAAATCCGTACATAAACTCCAAAGAGCTCATTGGTACAGGCCTGGGTTTGAACTCGTAACCTCACCTACTGTTTACAATGCGCACAACACTAGGCGGTTTTTGTAAATGAAGTCATAAAAATTCTGGATTAACACCACCGAAAACTTAATAGTTACAACGTATATATACCGGTTGACAAAAGTTTTGAAATCGAAACTTTTTCTCTCAAGCAAATAAGCAATAAGTACTGCAAAGAAAGTAACTAAGTAAGTACTTAAAAAAGCAAAAGAGTAATTAGGTACTTTATTGGATGAATTCATCTAATGAGCTGAATAATTCATCTTCCTCTAACGGGTTGCATTTAGCTAGCATTTAGATTTATTTGCGATAGGCTCCTATTAATTTCTACTCTTTTTTGCCAAGCTATCATCACCAAGGGATCTCCGAATTTCGGGAATGATTTAGAAGAAATTGGTAAAAAAATTGGGAATTGTAAAAAATAATACCTGGGTTAGATGAACATCTCGGATGGAGCAAATGCAACACCTCCAGAGTAGAGCGCAGAGCTGCTGCCATGGGCTGGCGAGGTACCCGTCCGACGATGGAGCGGGATACCGACTCAGCAACGCCACCGCTTCGGGGGGTAACTCTATGAACAGTGCCAGAAAACGGGTAAATAAAATAGCAATGAGTAAAATACTTCCTGGTGTGTCCTAAAACTAAACCCGGAACCACCGGAAGGGCAGCAGCGTTCTTTTGGTTAAAGGTGGTGAGCATTATTTGATCCCCAAGCCGCCTGCTAGGCGCGGGTATTATGGGAACCCCTCTCGCTCTCCTTCGTCTAGCAGTGGAAGTCTTCTGGCTGATGATGATGATGATGAAAGACACGATGATGCCGATGAAATTTATCTGTTTAACACACTGTTTCAAATTATCACGGTTGATCATTACGGGTCACGGGTCATTACAGTTTATTCGCACCGTTCCAAATTTTATTATCATATTTGTCTGCCCGTGAATATGGCGCATGCAACTGCGCTGAAATATCGGGAGCTCGTTTCACAATGTAATCTTAGTAAAGATATATTATATTCAAATGATTTCTAACTATTCCGTCCCGTAAACAGTACAGTGCTATCATAGATAATAGTAGGATGACTTGTAGCCTTTGGAAGATCATTAATGTAAATGATAAATAAAAGTAGACCTAGCACACTTCCTTGGGCACTCTTCCTTGTGGCACACCATACTTTATTTTCTTTTAGTCTGACATGTACGTGTAAGTGATTTATTTTTAAAATTTTGGACAAATATTACTTGAGTAGGTATATTCTTGTCAATTTGCCAGATTATTTTATGAGATTATAGGCATTATCTCTGATACCGAACTTTTCTAGCTAATGTAGAATAATAGTTTGATCGACAAAATCGAAAGCTTTTGTCAAGTCCATCCATTCTTAATATATAAAAAGCAAGGAGGTAGGTACTTTTTTTATCCAAGTTTGTCGAGACAATTTCTAATAATTTCTTAGTTTATAGTTTTGGGTATAGAGAAGCCCCTTTGAGAATTGTTTGTGTTGTTCAAAGTAATTATATAGGTACGGATATATTGAAGTAGGTATGTGCCCAAATACTATTAGGTAGGTAATTGTCTTCTGACTGATAATTCATGGAGTTTCAATTCAACAGCGTGGGTTGATAGGTCTATAAATTTTGAAATAAAATAATATACAGGATTAGCTGTAAAACACTTAAGACCTTTTTCAAGTAGCTTCCTTACATTAAACCACACAACTTTAGTTGTCGACTTTCAAAAATTCACATGGTAACGTTGTTCAAACAAACACGCACCTTTTCCATTTTTGTTGGGAAAGTCGTTCCTTGCTATCTTGCTCATTTCTTGGGAGTAGCTGCTTGCTTCACCTTCGAGGACAGATCGATTTCCGAGATGCTGCTCATTACTTGCAATTTCTAACACTAAAATAAAAATGTTAATTATTTATTCTATTCCATTTGGTAGCGGCTTATTAGATTCGCTAATGCCTCATTTACATTGGTACTCATCTATTACTATGGGGCAAACAAGCAAACAATGACCTCGCGAAACTGAAGGACAGGAAGGGGAAGGGGACCCATTGGGGCTCGTAGAGTTTTGTAAAGCAGTACAATACATCATCAGCCAGAAGACATCCACTGCAGGACGAAGACCTCCCTTTTATTAGGGAGCTGCCGTAGTCCCCACACCCGGCAGGCGGCTTGGGGATCGCAGAATGCTCACCACCGATAACCAAAAGAATGCTGCTGCCCGTCCTCCAGCGGTTCTGGATGCGGTTTTAGGTCATACCCAGGTCCAAAAGGCCAGAAAATTCAATAGTATTTACAGGAAGCAGTCCAATAATACTCACAATAATCAGCCACATTGTAATACTGAGGACAGACGAAACCAGCTCGTGCTAGAGCCATCGGCACGTCAGCTACGGAGCCGGCGTAGAGAGTCCTGCCGTTAGCGAGGACAATAACGTCATCGGCGGTCGTGTAGAGCTTGGAAGAGGGCTGGTGGACGACGCAGGCGACGGTGCGGCCGCTGCGCGCTATAGAGAGCAGCGCTCGCGCCACTGACATAGACGACACGGCGTCCAGTCCACTAAAACATGAATGAATATAATTTATTTACTAAGGTGTACTTAACAAAAAATAACTTTCAATCTAGTAGGATTTGTAGTGGTAGGACTCTATCGCACCGCTCTGTGGTCCGCCATCATTTCGATTCAAGGCTGAAATTTTGAAACAAAATAAATTTTATTTTATCCTATTGTGTATATTTTTGTTTTTCTTTCCATATTTTTTTTTACCAAATCTGGCCACTTCCACCTCATCTTCGGAAGCCAAACTTAGGTATTTTTTTGTACAACTTTTGGTACACAACGGGCAAGCCAAAAGATGTGCCATCGTCTGGACGACAGCACCACAGTCACTCTCCTCTTGGTTTGTGGAGCCCCATCTCACCAGGTTTTCTCTACAACGGCCAACCCCAGCACGGAGCCGATTAAGTGACTTCCAGTCTGGCCATTGTAAGTCATGTTCTGGAGGGAGGCTCTCGGCTGGCTCTATGGTCTGCCTGGGGAAGTACTTACCACACCTCAGTTATTCAACTGCCAAGCAGCAGTGTGCAAGCAGTGTTACGGTTTGCAGGGCAATGTTACCAGAGAAATTACTGGGCAAGAAGAGATTTGACATGTAAATATCACAGGGTGACGAGCGCAGTACAGTGCGCGCAGGATTTTGTTGTCATGTTCACGATTTTTGCACTGCTGCTACTGTTATATGCATACGTGATGCTTCCCACTCCGGGCGAACATTATGTTCGTCTCGTCACTCCATAGCATATTAAAAAAAACTGTGTTCCGATTTGAAGGGTATTGTAACTAGGGACCTGGGAATGTCCTAAAACTGCATCCAAAACCACCGGAGGACGGGCAGCAGCGTCCTCTCAGTTAACGGCGGTAACCATTCTGCGATCCCCAAGCCGCCTGCCAAGCGTGGGGATTATGGCAACACCTCCCTTTAAGGGAGAGGCCTTCGTCCAGCAGTGGACGTCTTCCGGCTGTTGATGTGTAACTAGGGAAATTATAGGGCTAATAAGATTTACCACCGAATATCTAAAAGTAATGAGCACTAGCTAAATGCCCGTGAGTGCATTTTGTTTTGTTACTCCAAGTTAAATTTAAAGCCTGTAGATGAACAAATCAGGAAACTTATTAGATGCTCAAGTCTTCGTTGTTACGATCGAAGTCATTTTAAACCCATTTTACTGTGCTGTAGCAGTGTGAGCATCCATGGAAATAATATTTCGTAATACTAGACTACGACACTACTACTACTACTACTATGTCTATGTGTGTGTGTGTGTGTATGTGTATACTATTATGTAAATTTTATTACCGGAGATGCACGAAAGGGCGCTTCAAATAGGTACAAAAAAAACTGTCATTTCATATACAATACTAGAGGTCCCCGCGACTTCGTCCGCGTGCGGAAGAAATTCGGACCGCCTCCAAAATTCTCCACTTTAAATCATTCCGAGCAAACTCTACCGACTCTACTGACTCTACCGACTCTATCGACTCTAAAGACTCTACCGACTCTATCGACTCCCCCCCAAGTTCCCTTTCAATGAACTACCCAATTATCAATTTTCATCTCTATAACTTCAAAAACAAAGAACTTTCCATACAACATCTTTTTATTAAGTTATACCTATGTTAATAAACTTAATAATTACACACCAGTGAACTACTTCGATATTTTCAAATTAGTCTTTATAAATAGTGTTGTTCCTGAATAATATACGATTTCATTCTTTTGGTATGAAAATAATGAAAATAAAGTTAGGTACTTCTCCCTGTAGCATTTTACAGAACAACTTTTATGTTAAAACACAATATGTTTTCCCTTTTCTACCTGTACTTTTACTGGAAGCCCTTTAAATGTTTAACGGCACTTAATCATTATTCGATCATTCTCTTGAACGATAAAAACTGAACTATATCCATCACTATGGTTCTTTAGCTGGCAGCATTATTTTGAAAAGTGATTTTTCAATCAGTCAGTATGAATCCGAGTATCAAAGAGGTTTGAAGATACGCTAATATACGCTTGTATAGTTTCCTGTTTCAGAGGAGTATAGATAATACGCTAATTATTAAGTACATCCAACACCTTATGTTGGATAAAAATAATAATGAGTCGTCCGAAATGTGCGATGCACATAAAAACCTAGAGAGCAAGCGAGACTCTATAATGTGTCCAAATAACCTTACTGACTCATGGTTAAGTAAGGTTATTTGGACACATCCGAGCAAAGAAAATGTCATTGTTTCTATAATAAGGAAACAAATCCATATTTGTATGCTAATAATTACGTTTGTGTGAATATTGGTTTGATGAAAACTTCCCAACCGTTCTTGATCCAATTATCACGAAATTTTGTTGGCAAGTATTTCTTGTAAATATGTAGGTACTTCTGGGTTAAATCTGGCTGCAACAAATCCATCCTGTGTGTACCTAGTTTTTTTATTTTGTGGATCGCACATACCTATTACAAGGTGATTCAAACTTAATGGCGGGTGTGAAGTTAGGCGCGAGACACAGCGCAGTAGCAAAAATTAGGCGTGCGGTGTGCGTACAATCGCAAAGTCTCGCTTGCAGCGCATTTCACAGCCGCCATTAAGTTTGAATCATTCTATACCTGCTTAAACGCGTAGCCGGAACGTTTTAGAACTAGTTTTTACCTTTTGATGATTTAATTATACCTGCTTAAACGCGTAGCCGGAACGTTTTAGAACTAGTTTTTACCTTTTGATGATTTAAGTTAATTTTATTTTACTTTATATGTTTAAACGACTTAAAAAAGAGGTTATCAATTTGACACGTGTGTAATGTAATATTATTGATGTATATAATAAATAAAATAAGGGTTGGGTTATAGTTATAGGAGTCGAGAAGTTAACAGGTAGGGGTACCCCATCATCATCACCAGCCCGACCACTGCCATTGCTGAGCGAAGGCCACCACCTTAGACCGCCACACCTTACAACACCCTGCCATATGCATCCACCCATTGTCCGCGACTTTGACAATGTCGTCGGTCCACCTGTTAGGAGGCATTCCTATACGCTGCGTCTTCCGGTTCGTGGTCGCCACTCAAGAACCTTTCTTCCCCATCGGTTATCAGTTCTCCGAGCGAAGGGGTACCTAAGTACTTAGTTACAATAAATCCCATTCTCTAGATCAATGAGGTGAATGACTGCTGGCCTGCAACCTTGGTGCAGGCGAATACCTGAGTAACCTTGTATTATAATAAGCCAGAAAAGTTACTTTTGCATACTAAGCTTGTTAAAGCCGGTTTGTTATTTTTATATATTTCTGTATATACTAGCTACGCCCTGCGGGTTTACCGCGATTGTTGTGATAAAAAGTAGCCTATGTGTTACTCCAAAGTACCTATAAGCTACCTCTACACCAAATTTCTTCAAAATCTGAACAGCCGTATCAGCGTGAAGAAGTAACAAAGATACAAACTCACATACCGACAAAATTTTCGCACTTATAATAATACAGGCTGTTAGTTTGAAAACCGTTATCCTTCTAGGATATCATTGTACTCATCATTACGAACAACTTTTACTATGGGCCAACCTTGAAATCGCGAAAAAAATATCTGCTGTCCATTTACACACACAACACACTCACGCACACACACATTATATATATATATTTTTATATATTTTTTTTTTTTTTTTTTTTGTACATGTCCAAGATCGATGAACCTTTTTGTATGGAACAGCTGTTTTTTTTTCGTGATTTCAGGGTTCGCCCCATAGTAAAAGTTGTCGATAATGAAAAATGAAAAAAAAAAAACACTTACTAAAATGAAATAATAATTACAAAAATACGTTATTAACGTATTTTTGTATCTCTTATTTGAAAATAAGCTTCAATGTCATAAAACAAATTCTCTTGTAACCACGCTCTGAGCTTGGTTTTGAAGCACCCGGTGGAAGGAGCACCCCGAATGGAAGCTGGTATACGGTTGTAGATCGCGGGCCCCAAAATATACACTGACCTCTCCGACTTGACGAGACGGTGCGACGGGGTTATCAGGTGGTCTTTGTTTTTATTTCTTTTTTTTTAATTTTCTTTATTTCCTTCGTAGGTAGGCCTCTCACTAGGGTGACCGACAACATTGTGAAAGTCTCGGGCAACTGGTGGATGCAAATGTTAGGTTGTTGTACAGTGTGGCGGTAATGGAGAGGCCTTTGTTCAGGAACGTCTCCGGGCTGATGATGAATCGGAGCATGAAGAAGAGAAAATGAATCCCAAATTCTCATCTTGCGTATCGTAATGAGAAAATGTTTTTCTATACACTACTATTTTTTATTAATGTCTGAAACTTTAAGGGGTCATTGTCTAAATCAATATGAACATTTTTTCCAATGGGACCAACCCTGAAATAGCGAAAAAAAACAGCTGCTCCATACATTTTGTCGAAGGTTAATGAACATTTAGTATGGACCAGCTGATTTTTTTTTCGCTATTTCTGTGTTGGTCCCATAGGAAAAGTTGTTCATAATGATGAGTACAATGACCCCTTAAAGATTTAGACATTCATAAAAAATTGTGGTGTATAATCCGGTATACCTGGTGGGTTCATCTAGCAGCATTACAGCAGGGTCGGTGAGGAGCTCGCAGGCGATAGTCAGCCGCTTCCTCTCGCCTCCTGAGAGTCTGCCGGCCCTGGTGTGCAACACTTCGTTGATGCCGAGTTGCGTGGTAACATTGTTTATCTGTAACAAACCATTATCTTCAGTATCTTAAAGCAGACACAGAGAAAATTCATTATGAAACGAAATTTTGATAGAACGGGACTCTCGGTACGCGAACGACTCGCACTTGATTTGGGTTTTGTTGGAATATACTTGTTTACCTACTGTCAATCATTTTATTAATCAAATGATATTATGTATTCAGAACTAAGTGTATCTATATTTAGGCATAGTTAATTTAGAAGTCGCTCTTGTTGTTAGCACTTATCTCGGTTTTCGACAGCTATAAACTCAAGCTACAAAGGATAAGGACGCTAAGGACGACGTTGTCGACCTTTTCACGAGTGGCCTACAAGTTCAAATCGTCAATCTGTGCCAAACTCTCAAAAATTCCTAAAGAAAAGGTAATCTAAATAATACATTACTTTTTAGATTACTATATCTGCTTCTGCTTAATTATACTTAGATACGCTGTGTTGTAATTTATTTCACATAGAAAACCTTTCTGCAAAATTATTGATATGTTATATTGCAATTATATTGTATTTTAATTCACTATGATACTTTCAATCACTAGCAATCTTACCATGACTTACTATTTTAAACCCATGTAGTAGACTACATGTAGGTGTATACCTAATGGGCGATTTTCTGACAGCCAATAAAAAAAAATAGAGTTCACAAAAATCCGTTAGACGGCTATGAAAAGACATGGCCCAGACCAGTTTCACTATCTAGTCTGTTGTTCTAAAGATTTTGAACGAATGAAGCAAAGTAAAAAGATCAAAAATAAAAAGTAACCTTATTATATTTATTTATTTAATTTATATCAGATCTATCATGCGTTTTTTGTGGTTATTGTTTGTCTAACAAAGTACTTGCCCATAGTGTTTCTTAAGCTTTCGTTATTTCGCGCAAATTAGAGAGTACGCCTTGCCAATTAATTAATTACTGTCAATAAAAATAACAGTAACTATCAACAAAAAATAAAAACAATAACGTAACGTAACAATAACAATTCATCAGAATTTCAACAAAATGATACATGAAAACTTGGAAAGACACTTCACCAACGAACGCGTACTGTGAAGTGAAGCAGTGAAGGTGAGTGAACTGCTTTTTCACAAGAAAAATGAGAAAAAAAAGTGTGCCATATCCTTCCAGCGCGGTCTATCTTTTGGCTGTAGAACTACGTTCTGATAGCTGACAGAAAACTTCCCATTGTGATGACGTTTAGTTAGTAACTGCCCTGTCTTCGTTGGTGTGCAATAACGTACATCATGTTGGTGTTTTTAATAAATAAATAACTTATAAGGTTATAACATCCTGAAGAGTTTCTTATAAGATGCTTGAGTTGTACGAATACTAATGAAGATGCACAACCAGAATAGTTAGCTGTTTACATGTTTCGGATGTAAGCGACCATTGGACGCATTTCCTAATATAACAAGTACGTAAAAATATTTCTTGCGTAACTACTTGATGAAAAAATACGAGTCTTTAACATTCACGCAGGCAACATTTCCCTTGAATGTTTTTTCTTCAGTATTTGGACCCACGACTATACCCCTCTCATAGCTGAGATACTACCAACTGATCTATCTATGGTAGTCATATAAGGAAGCTGAAGAGGCAGTGGGAGCTTCTTCAAGAAATGTGCCCATTTCTTGAAGAACCGATAACCATTAGAGTAGACGGGTTCTATAGAGTGGACCACGTTTAGGTACACGTATTATATTGTAGGACATCCTGCAGCCAGGTGAAGTGATGAACTGCTTATAGCGGGGAAAAAATTAATACAGAGAGCTGCCGACCGAGCTGAGTGACGTATATGAGAGGCCTACGTCCAACACCGGACAATCTAAGGCTGATTATGATATATTTTTATCACTATTTTTCATCAGGCAAAATTCTTTCTTCGTAGGATCAGCAAATACTTAATGTCAATAATATAAATGATTTTCCCGAATTGGATTTGTTTAATACCTAACATAAACTGAAAACGATAGTCTCCAAGAACTGGTTTGGTGCGAATTAAACTACTGTTTTTTATTTAAACTGTGTAATATCTATTCTAGTTTTCAATGTTAATCAAAATCCTTAGCTAACCATTTAACAAGTGATATACATTTTTATATGCGGAAACGTGTAAATGGTGTATAGTTATCCAAAATTTGTAAGCCTAGTTAAGTTATTATCACTGTATGTTTTCCAAAAAAATTACACGCGAATAAAAAATTAAATTATTATTTAATTGAATTATGAAAGCATAAGTTTTCCTCTTTCAAGCTTAAAAATTTCGCGTGGCTTCAGAAATAATAGCATTTTATTACGGATTTCTTAAGCTCCTTCATTCTATCAATGAAAAAATGCTAGCCTATCGGTATTTTATCGGTTACTTTTCGGAGAGTGTGCTTCGGATTTGCCTTATGGCTCCCCCTATCCATTCTTCTATCGGACAGTCAGGACCTCGAAAAGTTTCATGGCACCAAAAACTTGTACGGTTTGATTCCACTTTCAGTGTTCGAACTGCTAAACAGTGGAATGGGTTGCCGGAATGGGTGTTTCCTGATAGTTACAATCTGGGTGTCTTGAAGTCGCGAATGAATCGGTTTCTTTGCTTAAACTTTGCTTAGTTGGGGCTAGATGGGGCTGTGTGAAAAATGTCAACCGTCATTCATTTTATTTATAAAATAAATATCGAGCTCCATCGTAGACTGCAGTCTACGATGCTTTGGAGTTTGATTAACATTACGCTTAACATTATGAGAGAGAAGATAACTTGGAGACAGGTCTTCGAAATCTTTCAGTTAGATAAATAGCATGAAAGTCATACCCATAACCAACGTCTCCTCTTTATAAAATTCGTAACTAATTATGAAAAAGATTTACATAGAATATTTAACCTCTATAATATGAAAAATTCTAAACATTGTATCATTACGATTTGATTTCGTAAGGTTACAAAACCCGTTTAAATTTAAGTAGACCTGTAAAAAATGTGCCTAATATAATAAACTCCGGTTTTGACCGTTACCACATAATGAGATTCGCAGTTACAAGTAGAATTGTAATCTCAAAGCAAACTATTACTCGGAGGAAACAACCTATTAATAGGTAGATCACCTTTGCCGATCTTGTGGAGCAAAAGACATTTCTTATACTGAACAGAAGCTGATCCTAAGAGGTTGTTAGGTAGTAACCAATCACCCTGTATATCGTTCTTCATGGCGTCTGTGTACTATTTTTACTTACTTATTATAGTTGGGCTGGCAATCCTATACAGATTTTATATTTTTATGCAATAGAGTGACGATACGAGCGAGACATTCGCCTGGTGGTAAGCATCACACCTACTCATAACAGTAGCACTGCCAGAACTTTGAACTTGCAAACAGAATCCTGCGCCGTCAAATCTCTTCATGTCCAGTATTTTTTATAGTAACATTCTCCTTCAAACAGAAACACAGTAGTGCTTGTAACTTCCTGCTTGACGATTGAATAACCGGCAAAGATACCAATAGCACACGCGTTCCTTACGACGATTTTCATCACACTTGCGAGGAAAAAATAAACTCTTTTTGATAATAACCAACCACACAGTGAAAACGTCATCAAATATTTGCTTCCCTATGCAGGCGGACTCTGCAATGTAGTCCTTCTTCATCAGCCTATTACACGTCCACTACTGGACGAAAGCCTCTCCCATAATAGGGAGGGGTTGCCATAATCCCCACGCTTGGCAGGCGGCTTGGGGATGTAGAATGTAGCCCTATCACTACCTAAACAGTAAACGGATACAATAGCATAATCAGTCCACTTTTGGATTTAGGCCTACCCTCGAAGGGTGAATGGGCCATATTCACCACGCTAGCCTAGTTGCAGGTTGGTGACATATAGGACATTGAATTTATTCTCCACTAGTATTCTTCACCATGTTTTTCTTCACCGAAAAGCCACTGGTATGAGTATCCGTACATAAACTTCAAAGACGGTACATTAGTACGGGTCTGGGTAGGAACCCGCGACCTCACGATTCCAAGTCAAGCGGTCTCATGATTAGGCACAACAGATACAGACAACAACATATTAATACTAAAAGAAACAGATACTAAACATCAACATCATCATCATCAGCCTGGAGACGTCCACTGCTGACGAAGGCTTCCCCCTTAGACCGCCACACTGTACCACAACCTGCCATTTGTATCCACTGGTTGCCCGCGGCTTTTACAATGTCGTCGGTCCACCTAGTGGGAGGTCTACCTACGCCGCGTCTTCCGGATCGCTGTCGTCAGTGGCTACTAGCCACTCAAGAATCTTTCTTCCCCATCGGTTATCAGTTCTTCGAGCGATGTGGATTGCCCATTGCCACTTCAACTTGCAAATCCTGCGAGCTATGTCGGCGACTTTGATTCTTTGGTTATTATCCTCGTTCCGGATTTTATTGCGCAAAGTAACTCCGAGTATAGCTCTCTCCATTGCCCATTGCGTGACTCTGAGTTTTTCCAAAAGGCCAGCAGTTAAAGACCACGTTTCAGTTCCATCCAAACTGATACTAATATCTAGAATTAAATACATAAGTACATACCATATCACACTGGTCTCGCCTGGATGCTTGAGGTAACTTGAGTGCTGCTGCAAACTTCAGTGTTTCTAACGCCGTCAAGGAATCTATGAGTGTGGTGCTCTGCGGAACCAGTACTGCTTTACGTCCTGCACCGTATAAAGACCCTGTTACTCCTGTTTTTCTGAAACAAGTTTAGAATTTCTCGTTCCGTTTTAGGGTTCTGCGAAGCTGACTTTACCTCTCGTGATCTCATGAGATCATGAGTCAACGCCAAATATGTTACTTAGTATAAAATAAGTTATAAAGACGCAATGATGCCATCACACTAATAATATAAATGCGAAGTTTGTCAGTATATGTTACGTCTTCACGCCAAAACAGCTCAACGGATTTGGATGAAACTCAGAATGGAAATAGCTTAAAATCAAGTTAAATGATTAAAAAATCATCGTATATTACTCGAAATAACATTATTATAGTCAACTTTTTATCATCATGACGGTGAAACCGCGGGGCGCAACTAGCTGTGTAGGTATGTAGAATTATTGAGATGGACGTCGTCGTCAGCCATAAAACGTCCACTGCTGGACGAAGGCCTCCCTTTATAGAGGGGTGTTACCATAATCCCCACGCTTGGCAGGCGGCTTGGGGATCGCAGAATGGTCACCACCGTTAACCAAAAGGACGCTGCTGCCCGTCCTCCGGTGGGTCTGGTTGCAGTTTAAGGATACCCAGGTCCGTTATTGAGATCATTCAGGTACAAAATCAAAGAAATAATTATCTTACTTTCTGCCAGCTAAAATTTTGAGCAGCGTGGTTTTGCCGGCTCCCGAAGGTCCAAGGATGAAGGTCAGCCGGCCAGGTCTGATGGCTCCCGAGGCAGCATTGAGGATCACCTGGTACTTCCCAAGCTTTTCGGTCCCATCCCGCAATTTCACTATACACAGAATATTATAATTTTATTATTTTGTTTGTTTACGTCTAAAGATTATTTAGTCGTAAGACGACAATCGTCGTTGGTCGTACTATACATTACGTTGTGCATAATCTCGGCAGTACTAAGCCGAAAGGAGGTCATTCTGCTAATTGTTGTGAACAAGTCGGCCAACACCGAAACCGCGAAAAAAAATCTGCCAGTTCCATACATTTTTAACCGACTTCAAAAAGGAGGAAGTTCTATGTTGGACAGTAAAATGTTTTTTTTAAAGAAGCTATTGTTCCCGATTTCTCCGTCAATTGTGGACCGATTTTGAAAATTATTTTTATTTGAAAGGGTATAATAGAATATAATTTAGGTACTCGTAGTAATAGGCCGAGGTATAATTTGATAGCAAATTACATTTTTCTAGAGAACAGCTGATATTATTTTACGTTTTCAATAATATAATATAAGTATTATACAACGTGTTACAAAAAGGTGCGGTCATGTAAAGAAACCCTGAACAACTTTTACTATTGGACCAACCTTGAAATCGCGAAAAAAAAACAGGTGTTGCATGCAACACCATTGAGTTCATTGACATTGGGCAAATGTATGAAACAGCTCTTATTTTGTTCGTGATTTCAAGGTTGGCCCCACCAGAGTAAAAGTTGTTTATATCAATGAGTACATACATACCCTTCTGTATTACTACTAGCATAGTATTTTATTATCTTTGTTATTACTATTACTATTATTTATTCTGTGGTATTACTAAACCTTTTTGTAACACGTTGTATTATATGTAGTTTCTTTTAATATATGTTAATGTAATGTATGTAATATATGTTTATGTTTTTAATATATGTTTTGTTATGTTACATGTTATGTTATGTTTGTTATATGTTTGTATGTTTGATGTTTGTTATGTTTGTGTTATGTGTGTTTGTGTTTGTGTGATAAGTAATAATAAATAAATAATTAATAATCGTTTATTTCAGGCAAACAGGAGCTACTTAAAAAACACGGGCCCATATAATAGATACGTAATGAGTAATGATTCTAATGCCGTCAATAGCTTATCTACAAGGTAATTAACGTAGGTCAAGAGCTAAAGAGTCTTTAAATTTAGATATTATTTAATAATCATTATTAACGAACAAATATTTTTCTTTTGCTACAAGCAGAGTAGACAGGTGACTTCTCAAACAGGGTTCAAACATTTGAGGATGAACGATGAAGAGCTCAGCTTTTCACATCCAACAGCCTGGGCTTAGGGATATCCTGGAAAGGTGGGCGATATTTCAAGCTGGCCCAGTGCGGGTTGCATTCACTTACGTATTCAAATTCTTCTTAGATATGCATATTTCCTCAGCATGTTTTCCTTCACCAAAAAGCCATGAGTTTTTTTAACTGTACGTACTGCATATACGATAAACCTACTTAGTGCATATACGAGTAATGTTTTTTTTTAGAGCCTAAACATATGCATCGGCGCGGTCGCTTTTGCGTAATTGCTTATCAAACATCCAAAAGACTAACCGTCATAAGCATAAAACACTAAAACGTATTTTAGTTAAAAACTGTTTTGTCTTCTTTTTTCAAACTCAATTCGTAATTCGAAATAAATTGACAAAACACTTTGTAAAGCCGCGTTGACACGATCCGAGTCAGCTCGGTCCGATCGCACTCGTACGAGTGAGCTTCATACGAGTATATTAGGATTGCTGTTCACGTTACATAGTTCACTCGGATCGTTTTCTTCATTATTTTCGTTGTTGCTCACAGTCAAATCTAGTTGTGTCACTGTCAAACCACTTTGGTTTTTTATTATCCGCCGTTTTATTTCACTACTCGTATACGAGCTAGCTCGGAAAAGTAGAGCGCGGTCCGAGTCTAGTCAGATCGGTCAACATCATCCGAGTGCGCTCGGATTCTCGGTTGCCACAATACGAGTGGCGTCCGAGTAGGTATCCGAGTGGGATCGGACTGAGCTGACTCGGATCTTGTCAACGCGGTTTAACTAAAATAGCTTTAAAAGAGGTTTTAGCGTTTTATGCATAAGACAGTACAACTTCAGAACTTCAACGTTCACATTTTATAATATTATTGGAGAGTAAGTAGGATATTTTCTTCCCAGGTTTCGTTTCAGGTTTTTCCTATATATATTTTTTGGATCCAAATATCAGTACGTATGAAGAATTGATTATCTAACTAATACCTAATGATATTTTGACGTTTTGTTTATCTATTTTTATAACCTGAACAGCAAACTGAACCGATTGTGGAAATAGATTATAGCAATAAGTTGGTATTAATTGACCGAGCAAAGCAATCACACAATGGTCTGTATTGCAGACCATTGTGCTTATGTATGTCAGGGGCCGTACCGTGAACCGCTTATAGCGGAACCGAATAGGTTCAGCTGCCGACACTGCGCGACTGCGAATCTTATTCACATGACATATCATCAACAGCCGGAAGACTGCTGGACGAAGGCTTAAAATCTTAATCTTATTGAGAAGCGATCAAATTCACAGTCGCGCAGCGACGGCAGCTGTGCGTATTCGGTCCCGGAATAAACGTTCATGGTACGGCCCCTGGTCGCAACAGGGTTCATAGTCTTAGGGTCGCAAAGTCGCGGGTAGTTGATCCAAAGTGTAATTTCCTTGACTGATTTGGTTGATATTAGAACTTGATACTTAATACGCTTTTAACAAAAAATACAACCGACTTCAACTTCGAATACCTGGATGACATCTTCATATTTTTTAGTTATTTTGATTTAAAAACCAAACTACTGAACCGATTTCGATAAAATCCTACCTCTGAAGTATTACCTACCAAACAAAAAAATAATAATCAAAATCAATTAATTATTGGCGGAGTAATAGCGAAAAATACATTAAAAAAACATACAGTCGAATACAACCTCCTTTTTTGAAGTCGGTTGAAAATTATGTTTCCTTATACAACTTGCCTACGATATCAACGTCTCGCAAAATATGATGTAATATAGGTATACTTAGGTATACAAGTCATACTCATTAGATAGGTACTCATTCGTATAATTCATTCATCCAAGTAGAGCCGAGGCCATTGCTTCGCTCGGTAATGCAGTTCATTAAATTAATCATAAACGGTTTTTTTTGTATCTACAGACATTTTTGATTGCCGATTGTGGTTATTAGAGGTAGACAATAGACATCATAGACTAATGAATATAAAGTAAAGTCATTAGATTAACAAAAACTTGATGATATTAGTATCTTAGGTATTTAGAGGCTCCGTGAGAAACGTTAAGTGGGAAATGTTAGAGTTTTTATGCGATAGAGTGCCGTAAAAGGTGGTGCCAGCGATGCCCAGGCCCTGGAGGGGCGCAGAAATGACTAGACCAGGACCACAGAATAAATAATAGTACAGGACCAAGTTTTGGGTCTTGCATGGGCGCAGTTATAGAACCTCGCACTGTACCTGGCGCACGAAAAGCTGAAAAGAAAATGGGGACAGGATTCAGGCTCGGAATTCTATATTTGGACTACTCGCTTCGCTTGTAGTTCAATCCTAGGATCCTTCGCTTGCTCAGGATTTAATACGAGTACAAGTACTCGCGCCAAAAAACAACTTTGCAGCTTTTCTTAAATTTTCTTTCCTACCGCAGTTAAGCCAAAAATGCCCATTTCCATTTAGTAGGTATAAGCTGACTGGCAGTTCTCATTGCAAACTGCGAAGATTTAGGCCGTAGCGTTGTCTGAAATCCTGTGGCATAGCGGAACAGATGTGAAATGCTGTTATAGAAATTACAACCTGCAATGTAACGTGGCGCCCGGTAGCGCCTTAAAAGAACTATCGCGGTGACCCAATCGAAAATCTAATTGGATTATGACAAGATTATGATTGGATATTACGGTGATCTGAAGAAACATAATATACACGGTAATAATAATAAAAAAAGGCTATCGATAGGCGGTTGGGTCAAGGGTCAAGGGTCAGATCCAAAAGGCAGTGGTTTTTGACACGGAACGCATTTTCAGGAGGTTTCTCACTCAGCAACCACCGGCAGCTTGAGGCCTGTCCCGCTGCCGGCGGCATCCTAGTTTTTATGTTTATTTTGATGTATCTTTTCATAATTTTTAATAATGTTAATCGTAAAAAACGTACCTAAAAATTAAGATATCAAATAAATACGTGTATAATAATAGTATATAATAATAATATGTAGATTTTAATCATCAAGTATCACAGACATATACATCATTGAATTAAATATTTCACATGTAAATTTTGTCAATATAAAACCCTTAAAAATAACCTAATAACTAATCAAATAACCCGCCCCTGACCGTTCCCGGTGCAAAGGTGCCCTTCACACTCGCCGCGTTCCCACGTTGAATGGCAATGGCCATCCTCTGCACCAGGAACGAACCGGCGCGGGAGTCACCCGTCTTAATATTGAGCCTTGCCCTATTTCCCTGATAAGCTCCTTAGCTTCAATGCCCCAACAACCCAGGGTCTCCACAGCTATCGGCACGAAGTGGTAAAGCGGCTCCATAGCGGCGTACTTTACCCTCTTTTTAAACCGGCATCCTCTGCGGCTGCTGACGGGGAGTGGATAGTGCGACTGAGGTGGCTGGCGGCAACAGTGCTGACGCAAGTAGCGTCCCAAACCAGGCAAGTAATAATTGTAAATATAGTCATTGCTATATGTGTGTGTATAATAGGCACAATTTGTATGGAAAGATCTTTGCTTTAAAGTTATTGTGATGGTATTGCTATTCGGATAGACTTTTTAAAACAAAAACAACAATATTCTGTGCTAGGGTTGATCTAAAGTTATGCTCATGAAGAAAATGAGTAGGTATACTCAACCCAGGAGTATAGAAGATATTTGGGAGCGGCGTGAACTTCTTCCGTACGCGGACGAAGTCGCGGGTCGACCACTAATAAGAAATATAGCGCCTGACGACGATTTATTTAACTAAATTTGTAAAAAGGGTGGTTTGCCGAGACATAGGTTTGAACCCCCCCAACCCCCCTTGCCTATGGCCCTGGTTGACCCTTAAAATTTGTACTATCGGCATGCAGGTTTAGATTTAGATACTACTAGGTTTAGATCTAAAGGGCCATTATTATCCACCATTACTTGCTAAGAATACTGTTATTATATCGATAAATTTCTGATTTAAATTCTGTTATATAACTATCATAATTAAGATAGAAGTCGCTTCTTCTTCTTTTACCTCGAAAACCTAAAAAAAATTTTCTTGATGGGATGCTGTACGAAACCCAAATAGCATTGACTTGTGGACCTCCATGATGATAATGACCAAATGTATAAAATGATGTACTTAAGTAGGTATGTAAATATGAACCGTACCACAATTTGCCGTAAGACGTGAAATAACATTATTTCTATGTTAAAAATAAACAACAAGCAAATGTAAGTTCATTGTCATATTAGGTCAAAGATTGATTGTATACTTAGGTATATTTTCTAATCATGTAAAAATGTTATTGTTAGTTATTATTTAATTATTTAAGATTTTAACTGTACAAAAAGACGAGGGAGACAGCTAGATTCTCCAAGAAAAAGACATAAAGTAGAACGTCTTTCTTCAAAAAGGTTCTATATATTGAGCTATAATCATAATAATCATAATCATAATCATTTATTGGTAACAGTTTGGTTACAGGTCATCATAATATAAAGTAATAGAACATAATTAAAATTGCTAAATGTCAAAAAAATTAAAAAATAAATTATTTAAAAATATATCCGATTATTACATATGTCAAATAAAAAATATTATTACATATGTCAAATAACAAGATATTATTACACCAAGGTAGTTATTAATTAATATTCTAGAATGAAATAAATTCGTTGTAGCTGTAGAACGTCTGCTCGATAAGCCAGTGTTTGAGTCGTGATTTGAAGCTACCCGCAGTTGGCGCCGCGGTAATGTGTTCCGGCAACTTATTATACACTGTCGGACCCATAACATGCGTCGACTTGGCCGACCTCTCCAGTGCGCGAGCCACCTCTGCGAGCTTGCCCTTGTAGCGGGCACTGTCGAGCGTCTTGTAGGAGGCTCGGTTTAATCTTACATACACAGCAACTTGAAAAATAACAAGTGCTGGCAGTGTTAAGATCCCAAGCCTCTTGAAGTGCGGGCGTGCAGAAACGTCCTGCGGGATCTTCGCAATAGCGCGGACAGCGCGTTTTTGTAGGATAAAAATGCGCTCCCAGTCCGAAGCCCTGCCAAACAGCTCCGTTCCGTATTGCAACAGAGAGTGGACTGTTGCAAAATAACACATCCTTACTGTTGCTTCGGGTACCACTCTAGCAACTCGGTGCAGAGCAAAGCACGCGCCTCCCAGTCTGCCGCAGAGTTTGTTGATATGGGTCTCCCAAGTCAGACTCCGATCAATCTCAAATCCGAGAAAGGTCGTGGTTTCGGC
This sequence comes from Erannis defoliaria, assembly GCA_905404285.2. Lineage (NCBI taxonomy): Eukaryota > Metazoa > Arthropoda > Insecta > Lepidoptera > Geometridae > Erannis > Erannis defoliaria. The sequence continues at coordinate 7,975,263 of FR990073.1, read as the reverse complement.
CTGATCTATCTGTTTACCTTCTACTTGAACCACTAATCGTCGTGTTTTGTGGCCCGATAAACAGAAATGGATAAAATGGGTCTTGGATAAATTCAGCGCCAGGCCATTAACCCGGAACCACCTCGTCAATTGAGCAGTCGTTTCATTCAATCTCTGCTCCAGAAGACCAACATCGGGCGCCGTGACTACTGCGGCAACGTCATCAGCGTACATATATATTTCCGCTGCAGTCACGGCATCCGGCAGATCGTTCAGGAGCAGCGAGAACAATATATTGGAGACTGAGGATCCCTGAGCGACTCCCATCATTGAGGTCAACGGGTCAGCCCTCTCCGTTCCGCCACACGCTACAACTGTTTGGGATCTATTCTGCATGAGATCCGTCAGCAAGGCATGCGACGCGCCTCTCACACCATAATGCTGCAGCTTGACAGCAAGTATGGTATGATCGGCCACGTCGAACGCCTTTGACAGATCGCAGCAGAGAATTGCAACATGTTGTTTGTTCTCGCGGGCCTGCAGCACTCGACGCACCACCTCCCGGGTGAGTGAGGTAGTGGACCGGCCTTCGCGGTACGCGTATTGCCGATCGGAGAGAGCGTCAGTCGATGCCAAGAAGTCTAGGAGGCGGGTGCTTAATCCGTTCTCAAATATTTTCGCTACCGCGGGTATTATCGACACTGGTCGGTAACTGTCAATATTGTCCCGTTTGCCCTTTCCCTTATAAAGCGGGGACACCTTACTGATCTTCATTTCATTGGGATAACATCCTTCCGCGATGCATCTATTAAAACACTCGGTCAGTACGGGGGCTAGAGTGTATATTGCGGTTTTCACCAGTTTCATGGAAACTCCGTAGATGTCCCTTGAAGATTTCGCCGGAATGCGTATAGTTACTATACGAAATACTTCGTCCGCGCTAAACCGTAGTAACCGCATGGAGCGGTCCACAGAGTAATAGAAGCAGAGATGTGATCAAAGGATTTTTCCTTAGAAAGACGCGTGATGGTGCGGGGAGGTGTAGGCTCGCGGGAGGAGTGGCACATTGTACTGCCATCTAGCGGTTTTCAGGAAAAGTTTTTGAGAATCGAACTAGTTACTAACACTTAGCTGAATTAACACTTAATTTCTTAATATCACGCTAGATGTCGCGTTATTAAATTTTATAGAACGGATCACTAAATATAGAAATAAAATTACTTACGAATCAAATTAGATGCCAAACATGTCATCTGAATTTTTCTCTTGGTCATTTTTACATAAAGAAACAGAGCAACTTATTTCATTATTACTGTTACTGGGGAAAAACATTAAAAATCGTACGTCTAATATGTAAGTTTGAATGACCGTTACGCGTGGCGGACGTTAGCAGACTGAGCAAATAAGTATGACGTCACACACTCCGTCCGCAAAATAGGATATGCGGCTGCAAGCCGCTCATCGCAACTCCTTATCCTCCATGGAGCGGTCGGCTGGCAGGCGCGCTGCGCGCAGCACGTCGCTAACGAGAGCGGCGTCAGCGCTGGGCGCTCCGGACGCGGCCGCCGCACTCAGGAACCGCGCATTCATTGCGTCTAAAGCTTGTTTCTTAGTCAGAAATTGAGTTCCGTCGAAGTTCTTTACAACGTCTGTAAAATCAAGGAAAGGAGCGTTATGTTTGCCTCTCTCCTTGTTGACGATCGTCCAAATGGTTTTGGACATGTTATTACCGCTTTTTATTGCGTGGTTATAGTGGTTAGCCTTGCTATTTTTAACTAATTTGTCATAAGTATCGTTCATGTCACCTATTAATTTCATAATTGAATTACTATCTGGGCTTAATTTCGCAATTTCAATAATGTCAAATAGTAATAATTGATAATTTTTTACAACGGGAGTCACCCACGATGAGTCAAGTTTTTTACTGTTGCTTACTTTCGTCAGGGGAAAGCAGCTGTCAAATTTATTCCTAATTAAGTTCATTGTCGACGACACTACTTCTGCGGCGGTCCTGTTCGGTACCAGGATTTCGCCCCAGTCAGTGCTTTCTAACGATATTACAAAATTGGCCTGATTAGCCTCTGAGAACTTTCTACCATAATGGGAGCTATGCGTTTGGTTTCGAGCATGAATGACGAGCTCGCTCCTAATAGCAACATGGTCGCTGAGGTTCGTAATGACGGGCGCGGCGTTCACCGAACCTGCGCGCAAGTTGGAGTAGACATGGTCCAGGCTGGTGGACGTAGTGTCTGTGATGCGCGTGGGGAAGTCGACTTCGTTCGTCATGTTATGGTCTACCAGCAACCTACTGAGTCGTTTTAAGTAACTGTTAGAGCCGCTTAGGGTATTGATGTTCATATCGCCCACTATGATACAATCTATACTCAAATCACTAATTTTTTCAAGCAGACGTTCCAAATTGTCAAGGAATGTACTCGCGCTCACTAGGTTCGTCCTATATACACAAACAACAGTAATGTTATAGTCGATTAAATCAATGGCCGAGATTTCGCAATATTGCTCACACGACAGTAACGTTAACGTCTGGTTTTCTATGCACTTAGTATTATTGCTTGTGTATATACACGACCCTCCATGCTGGACAATTTTCCTACAATAACTGGATGCCAGTTTGTAGCCGTCAATTTGTATACATGTTAACTTATCGCTAGTGAGCCAATGCTCCGACATAGCGAGTACATCGCACTTAATATCGCTCTGTAATAACACTTCTAGTTTCCGCGTCTTATTATCAACAGATAGGGACCTAATATTCTGGTAGCACACAACAAGGGACTTCCGCGACCTGACGCTACAGTCACTCGCGTTCGTATTAGTTGTGGTATTACTATAAACACATCCATTTCGGTGCGAACTCGTTGTATTATTTTTCTTTGTCTTCTGCTTATCCGATGTGAAGTTAGACTGCAATACCGACGGTAGCGACTGTAATGCCCCGTTCGACGCGGGGTCTACTCCGAAACCACTCCGAGATCATCACTCGTGCGGGCCACGCAGTCGGGGTATTGATTAGTTTATACGTACTCTCAGGACAGCCGATGACGAAGGCTGCATGTCTTGTTGATTTTATGTCTCGTTTCTCTATAATATATTCGCCAGCGTTAGCTAGTTTGTTTAGGTAGTTTCGGACGTTTTCCACTGTCGTCTCGGGCCTAAATGACCAGGCCGTCATCCATTTCATGCGTTCGACTGTTTGTAATTCCGCATCCTCCTTGCCTGCCCCAGCAACGGCAACAATTCTACGCTTGGGAGATTTCTTACGACTCACAGATTGCCATTCACCATCTTTGTTATCAGCTAAAGGGTTATTGTTTTTACCTTTTGGTGAGTTGTCGAAGTTCACCTGTTTGGCTTTTTTGTTCGTTGGAACTTTCGCAGTAGCGCCCGTAGTTGTGGGAGTCATCGGTCCGGGTCGGTTAACTTCGGGAGTTACCGGTTCATCGTTGACAGCTAGCGCTGCTAGCGCGCTCTGATTCGCTAGTTTCCTAGTTGGAGCCGAGCTATTAGCCGATACAGCGGCTGCCTGTGCGGCGAGCCGCGCTTGACGAACCGGTCGCTGTGTAGGTGGTGTGGACGACAGCGCCGCGCTCGCTGTCATTGGCTTTTGCGCTGCGATGAGCCGGCCGTTACCTTCAACAGCTGTTTTTAAATCGGAAATCAGCTGACTCTGATTTGCTATTCTTGTATTTTGTTCTTCAATTTTCTTGCTTTGATCTGTGATCTCGGACTTCAAGCAATCATTTTTTTCACTCAACACTTTGTACAGCTCGCGAAACATAGATTCTATTGGGCTTTGGGCCATGTTAATAATTTTAAAACACGATAAATGCGGGAGTGATTATGTGCACAGTGCGGCAGTGTCACCGGTAGTATATAATATAAGGAAAAACTAAATGTATGACTATAAATTGTAAACCTTCACGTAGGTATATTAGTTGGATAATAAGACTAGACCTGATAACCCTGACTCTGATGGCCTGATATTTTTAAAATGTATGTTCGTTTCCGGGCTTGTACCAATGTTACCAATGAATTCTTCAAAATTTACGACCGGATTAAAAAAGACCTACTGCTGGCGTTCTAGGCTGGACAACATCGTAAGAAAGCATACTGAGAGAAGAAATTCGACGGCTTATAAAGAATCAACCAATCCGCACTGGGTGAACGAGGTATCCCTACCCAATCTCAGGGGTAGCTCCATCATCTTTTGAGGAAGACAAAGGGCCAGAAACAATGACGTCACCATCGATAGCTAACACATTTCAACATTATTATTGAGTTATAAAATCAATGTGTATAATTATTAAGCCACAGTTGCTGAAAATAACATAACAATCGTTCACCATAATATAGTTTTGATCCAAACACCTTACAAGACATGGTAAATAACTTATAATTGCAGACTTGCCTAGCTGGATTTTTATGCAAGTAGGTACTGGAAGGTGTTACTTTACTATTATAATCTAGGATTCCTCACAATGCGCGATGATTTATTTCATCAAAAGGTCAAGGATTTGAACGAATAGCCGGTATGTCATTATCATAAGAGCATATTCATGAGAGATTTCAGTGATCATCACCATCAGCCCGGTGACGTCCACTGCTGAACGAAGGCATCCCCCTTAGACCGCCACACTGTACGACAACCTGCCATTTGCATCCACCGGTTGCCCGCGACTTTTACAATGTCGTCGGTCCATTTAGTGGGAGGCCGCGCCTACGCTGCGTCTTCCGGTTCGCGGTCGCCACTCAAGAACCTTTCTTCCCCATCAGTTATCAGTTCTTCGAGCGATGGCATGTCCATTGCCACTTCAACTTGCAAACCCTGCAACCCTGCCCTTTACCTTGCCTTTACCTTGCCCTTTTCAGTGATAAGTATAAAGTAATATTTATATTAACCAACAATGATAATAGACCCAACGCAACGCAATGCAATTCAATTCGTGGCAATGCTGCCAAAAAGCTTCGTGCATTAGGATTGTTTTTAGACTTTCACCGGTCTATTTACAATTATAGTTTTTGTGTAATAGATTAAGTTGTTTAGGTAAGTAGCTAGATTGTGAATTATATTCTTCTTTTAACTAGCTCAATGAAAATAAAACAATAACAGTATCCTATAATATGCAAATAAATTATTTGATTTGATTTTAATAGTTTAGAAACAAGCCGTTACAATAGTCACCGCGTTACCAACTGAGTCGTGCGGCCATAAATCATTCACATGTCTATCTCACTTGCACTTGTGGGTCTTGTTTGTGGTCGCACTTGTGGGTCTTGCTTGCACTTGTGAGTCTGGCGGCCATTATTTATGGCCGCACGACTCAGTTGGTAACGCGGTGACTATATATCACCATAAAGCCTAATACAAGTTATTTTCATTAGAAATATTGAAACATGCACACTGCTCAGAGGTCAAAAACCTTGAAGGAACGGGTTCTTCAAAAGTTAATAACACTAATTTGCCATAACCTGGATATAACATTGCAGAGATTCACGCCATATAGGACAAATTCAAAGTGATTAAAATTTCATTGCAATATTATGCTTAAATATGTTGCCTTACCTTCATTAAATTAAAATTTTATTTAGAGTTTCGTATCCAATAATAGATTATTTTGTTCCGTTATTATATAGGCGGTTGAAATTTTCATTTTGATTTTACATTTTTATACCGATATTTAGCAAATAATTTAAAAAAAAAAACTTAATTGTGGTAAGAGTACTACTTAACTGGAAATAAAAAAAAACATATAATGTTATTTTGAGTTGTAAAGATGGTAGTTAACGTTAGCGGCGTGGCGGATTATAAATGTAAACTCAGAAGTATGTTTAAAAAAACTGGCTAAACATGAATGAGGTTCGCGCTAAGGACTCCAAACTATATGATAGTTTTTATTGTAAATAAGTACAAAATATAAGTAATATAATGTATTATAAGTTGTTGTAGGTACCTATATTGCGCGAGGAACACTTAATGTGCAATCCAAGCTCGTACTTGTCCAGTTATTTCACTAAAAGAACCTCGAATATTTTTTATAATATAATACAGAAATATGTTTTATATCAACAAAATTGTTTAAGTCGCGTTGACTACAAGACATATAAAGTTATCTTTTAACAAAACTTTCACTTATGCTACGTACTTTAGAGATTAGTAAAAAATTACCACAATTTCTGGTCACTTTAAATCCCACGTCTAGAAACACTACCATGTTGTCACTATTTATTTTGGCTCCATCTTCCACTTTTCCTATTTCAATGTCCATTGTAAAAAAGGAAAAAAAACAAATAAACGCGTGCGAGATAAAAAGCGCGTCTTCGGCGTACGCGCGCTGATAGGAGACTGTTCGAGTCTGTTTTGTTGTGGAGGCAATTTTAATAGTCCCCAATCAGATTTATACTCGGTAAACACGTGAATGTGGTCATGGGCCAATACACCAACACCCGACCACAAGATGACGAACAGAGTGGTAAACCTAGTTATTTTGAATTCTATGTTGAGATAGGCAAACTTAGATGTTTAAAAAAGTACAAACAAATATAAAATATAATATATACAAATATAAAAATTCGACGAATTTATAAAATAAAATATATAAGAAGTCTTCGAACTTGCATTGATAGGTAAACGCAAAAACTAGTCTATATTTCTTTAAGGGCGTAGCTATAGTATGGCCCCCATGTGAGAGCTACAGCTACGCCCGTGGAATGCTCGTACTTATAAATGTAGCACGCCCGTAATGGGTTAACTGATGTTACAAAAAACTATTTTGCACACCATTTCAAAAATATTTTATTCTAGTACATTAGTAGTTAAGATTCAACAGTTGTTCTTAAGGCTTAGAACGCTGTGCGCTCTTGCTCGTGCATTTCAACATTTTTGAATGTATAAAAAGTAGATTACTCACCTAGGGAGTAAACCTAACCAAATAACTGAACCAAACTCGGAAGCAGTCGGTGCGTGCCCTCGCAAACATGCCTGGAGCACTGCAGAATATGGGCAGCCCCAAAACCACCCGGAACAACGGAACACGTTATTATACTGGACGCGGAGGATTATGCAAGTTCTCCAATTGCGTAATTTTTTTTTCACGCTTTACGATCTTTTACCCAGTTTTGAGGTTTTTCCTCAAACGGCCCAAAAAGTACCAAAACTTGGAGGAGTCAGCTCTTTAGTAACATCCGTGTATCAAAATCAATAATGTAACAATATATATTTTTTTTGTGATATAATGGAAAAGTACAGTTTTTTTATTACACTCGTGTGATGAGACGAGCAAGGCGTTCGCCTGGTGGTAAGCGTCACGACGGCCACTACTGTTAGTGTCAGAATTTTGAACTTGCGAACACAATCCTGCGCCGCACTGCACTGCGCTCGTCACCCTGAGATATTAGATGTTAAATCTTTTTATACCCAGTAATTTATCTGGTAACATTGCCCTTTAAACTGGAACACAGTGATGCTTGGACATTACTGCTTGGCGGTTGAATAACTGGCAAAGGTGTGGTACTTCCCCAGGTGGAGTCTGCAGTAGAGTCCTACCACTACAAAATTGATCGAGTTAAAGTAGTAATTTGACTTGTGTGGCTTTCGCGAGACTGCCGTTTTATTGTGTGTATAATGAAGGATGTATAATGCCTATGCCAAGTGCCTACTTCGTACTTAAACACCTTTTGTTACATGACTATCCTTTTTTTTTCTCGAATGAATTAAAAACTGTTCCATGGATACATTTTGTCGCGTGTACCTTTTTTTGGAACGGATTTTTTCGCAAATTTTAATAGTCACGGAACGAAAGTTGTTTATTGAGCTGTATCTGTTTTTTGCCCGTGGTACTACCAGTCTTACTACCAGTAGTAACACGGGTAAAAAAATACCCCGTAGTAAGTATTACCAAGCGATCCAGTAGTACCACGGGAAGTTTTTTTTACCCGTGTTACTACTGGTAGTTTACCACCTGTCTCTTTGACACTTGTCACTTTAACTTTTGCTTTATCAGTGGTATGAACTGGTGTGGCTCTGTATGATGTTGGTGGCTCAACCGCGAACATTTTTAATAATAAATTTAGGGCCGTACACATGAAAATAGACTTTGCTTGACCACAACGTTTACTATTTAGGTAATCCTGATCTGATCCTAAAAGGGGTTGGCTAGTTTCTGTAGTTACTAATAATCTTTAATTATGTAGTAAATGGTTAGTGCTATAGATACGTATATAAACGTTTGTGCCTGTTCCTACTGTGTGCAATATTTTTACACATGACTTGTTTTAAATACAAAATATTGTAAAAAAAACGACTTCAATAATTATGGGATGACCTCCTTTAAAGACAACGCAAAAGACGCAATATCAGATGCCACATTTTTCCACTTATTTTGATTCAATAACCAATGTACTGGACCGATTTTAATGAGATTTCTATGGGACTAATCGGAAAGTATATTCTATCAAATTAAAAAATGAATTTTCCAGAGCTTATAAATGACGGAGTTCTGAGGTAACAAAACAAAAATACAATTGCATTGAAACTCCTCCTTTTTTTTAGTCGGTTAAAAATCGTCATTACACACCATACACAGTTTGTGGCTTTTTGGATTCTCTTCAAAATGGCACGTTTTGCTCTACATTTGCGACTTTGGAATCGAACTTATTTATTTTGAACATTCGTGTTATACAGGGCTAGTTCTATTCAGTTATCATCCATATAAGAGCATATTCTATACATCAAAACAAACATCTTTAACTATGGGGCCAACACTGATATCACAAAAAAAGATTCAGCTGTTCCATACAAAAAGTTCATCGACCTTGGGCAAAATGTATGGGACAGCTGATAATTTTTTCGTGATTTCAATGTTGGCCCATAGTAAAAGTTGTTTGTTTTGATGTACAGAATATGCCCTTAAAAGGATGCTAACTGATTAGAACTAACCCTGTATACCTACCTATCTTATTGCCAACCATTTATTTTCTTGATATTTATCATTTCTAAGTAGCACTTCAAAACTAATTACTTAATATAAACTTTAACTAAACTCACGAAAGCGAGAAATAGCTATATCGTGATTATGTGTGCGCAAGCGGTTTATTAAGATTCTGATGAGTTTTAAAAAATGCAGCAAATTGAATGTTTTTAATTGTAAGGATATTTTGTTATATCTAGTTCACGAATTCAAATGAAATTCTTAATGACGCAGAGAAGTCTCTAAGAATTATTTATTTACGCGTAAAAGTATCTATAAAAAAACCATTAAAATCCAGGATGTGTCAAAGAAAAAAACTCACACAAAGAGCCGAAAAATCCAGGATGTGGCGAAAAAATTACCAGCCCAAGTACCGTTTTTAACGATCGTTATATTTGACATTTAAATCGATAAAAATTGGTATACTTATTCTCAAATACGTTTAAACAATTCTGGTATACTGACACCTCAAATTTAGCGACATAGAACGGTACTCGCGCTGCAGCTCAGACAAAGAGCCGTGGTTTCAATGAGGATAAGTACTTATATGCATAAAATCAGGTTATATACAATGTTGCAAGCACAGTACAATGTAAAAAGATGTCTAGGTATCGCTTGCCTTGATCTAAGGGCAAATGATAAGAACTTTGCTAATGGTAATGATATTTTTATCTTAATCACCCAAGCTGTTTATTTCATTAAGCTTAGATAAAGATGTCAGCCTAATGGGGATCCACTTTGGAGGATTTACCTCTTTCTCGGGATACACACTGTGTTTTCCCCCCGCTAGGTGGCAACGTCATTGCGGCCATAGCCAACTGTCAATCTCATACATTTTGTGTTTCAGGATCGTAATGGTGAAGTCATGTTTCATCCATTGTTATGAATCGAGACAAAAAACCAGGGCAAGTCCTTGGCTAGCTACCCTCAAATAAAATCAAAGAAACTAAGCAGAATAGCAAAATAATATTATCCTTTCATAATAATAAAAAATTGGCTGTAATTATTTGATCCAATTCCGCGGATGAAGGACGTTTTGAAAATTCTATGTGATAAATCGGGTCTAAAATATTTTTTTACGTCTCTGTCTTGACGAAAGCTGACTCCTAGTGTGTTTATTAATATATTTAACCGTAAGTTGTTTTTGCAGTTTTCAGATAATTTGTTTGTTTACTTCAAGACTAGCACGCGCCAGGGAAAAATATTGTCTTTCTCCCCTGAGGAAACATTACAAACTTAGTATACACAAATAACGTGACTCACCATCGAAATGATGGACACAGTGAAACTGTCCTGGTTCTTATTTTCTACGAAACCCTAAAAATATCTTTGATTATGTTTTACTATTATTATACAGTAAAACATAATTAAGCAACTCAGTTTAAGATAAAGACTGAAACAACAACACAACGACAGCTTAATTAGATAAGTGAATACCTACTGACATATTGTCGAAATTTCAGACTGTGAACTTAAACATATTATTATAATCACCGAATAGATATGTAAACATATACTCACAGCTATAATGTTTTACTCCAAACGTGATATTGGTGAACACAACCAGACTGCCATCTTCAATGCTCAAGTCGTCTTTCCCTCCTTCAAGATCCATCGCACAATGCACTCTGTATCCTTTGTCGAGATAACTAGGTCGGAAGTGTATGTTTATGCTTATTAGTATATCACTCGCAAATTGGAAAATTGGGACTGTCTCAGTCTTACGTCTAGATCGTCAACGCACTACACACTACACACAAATACAATTCAACCGATTCCGATACTAGTACACCTTATTCTAGACATCTATAGACTAGAAGTATTTCTCATCGAGTAGGAATATCGACTGCTTCGCTATTGGCTTGTAGGTACCCATTACGATATCAAGGAGTTATCAACATGTCATTATTAATTACGAACAATATTATCTTCCCTGTTTCCAACTCTATCTTATTAATTCACGTATTAAATCGATTTTGGATTAGTCAGTTATATCTACTACGTACGTGGTATCAAAATTTTGGAGTTTCTGTTTGGAAGTATGGGTTGTTCCGTCAAATTCTACACACATGATCATAATTATTGCATACAATTTATTTAAATCTATAATATCATTGGTGTAAATACTAGAGTTATTATTAAGATGTATAGAAGTCTCCATCATTGTCAGAAATTACATAGGCATCTCCCAAGGCACGCCTTGAATACGAACTATGAATCTTCCATGGCCACACTCAGCCTGATTTTCAGCTTTTTGTTTCCAGTCTTCGGTCGAAGGAACAGGATTTGGTACCAGATCGCGTCCCACCTATTAAAACTCGGCTAGGTATATCGTGTCAGTGCTGCCTGTTTGCACGCAATTTGGCCACGTTAGACTGCTGTTTGGGCCGTGACAAACATTCACAAACATTGCATTTTTTGCGTTTACCTTTCAATTTCGACATGCTATTTCTTAAAGAAGCTGAGATACTGGCCTGTTTTCGCATTGCATGTACGGAGCGCGATATCTTCGGTTTACTTGAACGATGCATCCAGCGAATGTCTTCAGCGTATATACTTGTATCGTACGCACTCTCACCGTAACTCTATCAAGTCTTAAAATATTCTAAACTGCGTATAAATCATGTATAAATACTACCCATACTCTCCGTCTCACGTTCCCTGGAGAAGTCCTCTAAGTTGACGCATGTCATGGGTCCGACTGTCTACAATCATCTGCCGGATCACGTCACAGCTGCCCTAAATCTACAGTCGTTTAAAACTAGACTTAAAAATGGCTTATCGAGTAATCTTTTTACAAATATGACGTATATTTTGCCGATTTCATACTAGAAAAAATAAAAAATAATATATTCTCCTCAACGATAAGCTTTTTAGTTCTGCGAATCATAGAAATAATAATAATTATTGTCTACACTTAGTTACTCTAACGAACTGGTATAAAATTTCAAATTTATTTAGTCTTTTTTTGATATTTCAAAAATATTTATCGGTGACTTTGATTATTTGGAAAATCACTTCATTATGGATTGGACATTTAAAAAAAACACCTATAACATGGCTACGCATGTATAGTTAGCTCATATAGCTCTATGTTATAATACTACACTAATCTATAAGACCTTGAACTTGTGAACCATCCCCGAATCCATATAGTACGTTCATTCACGGCATTCATACGGTATAAAATTTCACAGGTACCTTCAACTCAAAAGTGCATGACATTTCCTGTACTCATAAATAGCATTTCGTTATTTAAATTACAAAATTTATTATATTTGTGCTACTTTGATATTTACTAACAACTCAGTAATTTATCATAAATTCATAAGTTAATTGGTTCTTTTGACAAGCCAATCAAATAATTATCTAGATTTAAACTAGAGGCTATTAAATAAATAAAATTAGATAAATTGAAACTATTTACTCTTCCCTCTTTCACTATTGGTGGGCAAGTCCTTTATAAAAGCATCGAGCTCGTCCTTCCACATCCTTGCAGCCGTTTAACACACGGGATTCAGTCCGTGGTGATTTTCGCCCATTGCTCCTCTGATATTCGGGAAGAACATACCTTATGATGACCGATTTTGCAGCGTCTTAGGCATGTTCGCGGATGTAACAGTGCTTATTTTTTACGCGACCATACGGGTACGGGCGTGGACCGATACCTTGGTGCGCAGAGTTCGGGCTAGCTTCAACTGATATGGAAATGATTTCGGCTAGATTTGACTGTGCTTGCGAAATTAAAGCTAGTAGGTACCATGTATCAATACCAAAGCCAGAAAAAAGGAGTACCTACTAAATACTGTACCTAGCATTTTGATTCTAAACGGGAAATTTTCCTTATTATGAATTTTAAGTATTGTTGTGCTAAATGCTTGAATAATAATTATATTATATTATTATTGCTTGGTCATAATTATTTTTATACATTTTAATTTACATATTTATTAACATTTATCTGTAATATCGAAGCTCAGATTATATAATATTTTATATTTATTATAGACATTATATAATACAGGGTGGCGCAATAGAACGTGCATATTTTAAAAAAATTTAAAAAAATAAATACAAAAGGTATAGTTAAAATAAAAATGAGGTATTGTAATGTAATAATTGAAGTTTATTTTTTATAAATTATATCATCCAAATGATGACCCTCTCTTCGACGGCACTCCTCTAACCGCAAACGGAAATTATTGAAAACTTTCTTCAATAATGTTGGTGTGATTGTCGCCATTTCACCACGGATATTTTCTTTGAGCTGATCGATTTTTTTTGTGGGGATACCTCAAACACAAAGTCTATAGCAATAATCCGAAGAATATCGATCAGCTCAAAGAAAATATCCGTGGTGAAATGGCGACAATCACACCAACATTATTGAAGAAAGTTTTCAATAATTTCCGTTTGCGGTTAGAGGAGTGCCGTCGAAGAGAGGGTCATCATTTGGATGATATAATTTATAAAAAATAAACTTCAATTATTACATTACAATACCTCATTTTTATTTTAACTATACCTTTTGTATTTATTTTTTTATATTTTTTTAAAATATGCACGTTCTATTGCGCCACGCTGTATAATAAAATTTTGGATGTTACATGTTTCTATATTAACTTTAATTTGATCTGGCTGGCGTCAAGGGTCAGATTTGAAGAGGCCTGTCAAGGCAGGACATGCATCCTTCTGTATCCTGCTAACAAAGCAGCTTGACTTCTGTCACAGCCGGTGGCTCTCTAGGTTTAGGTTTTAAAGGAGTATTTACTTGCCAGAATAATACATAGTCTATAACAATTACTGGCTTGTTTAATAATAGTTAGGTTAAAGATCAAGAACAAATGTAGTTGATTTAGTAAGAAATGAGATGCTGACCTTTATTATATTTGATAAGATAGTCGGGTGATCGTGGTAGTACCTAATGTGCAGTATCATAACGTCACTGCAACCGTTTTGATACTTTGCAGTTAAAATAATTTAGGCACCTGCGGTGAATTTTGAAGGTTTTAGTTGACATAACTAAACTAACTAAAGTATTGCTATCCTTAGCTAACATGCCTATAGTCACCGCGTCACCAACTGAGTCGTGCGGCCATAAATCATTTCACTATGTCTATCTCGCTCACACTAGGTCAGGTTTTATTCTTATCGATATGCGCCTATAACCATCTTACGCACATCACTATGCGGCTCCATAAGACCCACAGGTGCGAGCGAGATAGATATCGTAAAATGATTTATGGCCGCACGACTCAGTTGGTAACGCGGTGACTATAGTAAAAAAGTGACAGCAATATTTTTATTAGTTTCGAACTGTCAACTAAAACCTTCAAAACCGACTACAATTATACTGCTATCCCACTTAAATTTTCGATTTAATAATAATAAAATAATTAGTGCATAAGGAATTGTCAATTGTTGAGATCAATGTCATATCCTCTGCCCGTACTAATGATCTCTTTGGAGTTTATGTATGAATTTTCGGTGAAGGAAAACACCGTGAGGAAACCTGCATACGTCCGGAGAAGTAGTTCAATGTATATGTGATTCCAACTACCCGCAACCGAGTCCTAGGGCCGTACCGCTTACTGCGGGACCGAGTACAGCTGCCGAACGGCGCGCCTGTGTATTGTATCGCCCCGCAACACAGTTTCCGGACGCGCAGCGTCGTCGGTAGCTGAGCCTATGGTCGATATGTCCCCCCCATTAGCCCGTCAAGGTTAGGCACATGTCTAGGTCTAACAATAGACAAATAAAAGGCTGATTATGCAAATATTTTTTACAGATCATCAATGATGTACCCAGAGATTGCTCGTATGCAGGTTCAAGTCCTGCCAGAGGTCATAATTTTTTTACTGTTTATGCTATAGAAAACATAGAAATACCAAAAGTGTGGAAACACTTAATCTGAAATATTAAATTAATAATGAAGTTAAGTAGTTCATAATTTCATAAGCTTTGGTTTTATGGATTTTTGGTAACAAGCTTTGGTAACAACTAATGGCACGAATATGGCGCTTGTAATGAGTAATCCGGAATGAGGATATTAGAGAGAGACATAGCTCTCAGGGTTTGCAAGTTGAAGTGGCAATAGGCAGGCCACCATAGCTCGAAGAATTGATAATCGATGGGGAAGAAAGGTTCTCGAGTGACGACCGCGAAACGGAATTCGCAGCTAGCATTTCCACTAAGTGGACCGGCGACATTGTGAAAGTCGCGGGCACCGGTAGATGCAAATGGCAGGTTGTCGTACAATCTGGTGGTCCAAAGCCTTCGTTCAGCAGTAGACGTCTTCTAGCTGATGATGGGCTGAGTTGGTTAAGGAATAACCTTGGAGGATCTAGCTAATAACCATGTAATAACTGTTGCATCAATGTCGGTACATCGCAGAAAGATTCTGATAATTATCGGCCGGTACAGCTATCCCTACCGGTAGGGTCATTCGAAATCTGAGTATAAAAGTACCTACATTATCTCTGCTAGCGGGGAGAGTTTTTATAATTCGAACCTTTATATCAATAATTTTCTATACCGCTACTCCACTGAAAATGCATAAAGTACTTGGAGTGGAGGATCTAGCCCTCTTTCTCATATCAATCTCAATTAAAGATAAAGTGTTACGAGTTATACTTATTTCATGTCAGTGCACCAACATGATTTTTAGAATAATCACACTGGCCAGCACGAAGAATGCATGAAATAAAAACTCTAACATTGTTCTCGCCGTAGTGAGGTGAAAAGTTGTGTGTTTCGCTCGGCAGCAAAGTTATTCTGCATCTCGTACCTTTGAAACCCTCGCTCGCTAGGTTCGTTTCATTCGCTATATTTGTTTCACTTTGCTCGTGATTCAATCCTAGAATTCTTCGCTTGCTCAGGTTTCAATATAAGTACTCGCGCCAAAAAAACAACTTTGCAGCGTTGCATAACAACCTTTTTTTTATCGTAATTTTTCTTACGCCTCGTCCATAGTATAATGTATTCAACCAATCGTCTAATATAGAGTAAACACATCAGGGCTTGCATGAAATAAATAGTTAGTATCCATAATTTTATTGTCATTTACCTAGGTTTCACATAGAGCATTTAAAACGTAAAAATTTACTAATCATTATTATACCTGACTTATTACTATATTTACACATGTTATATTAATTCTAATAAATTGTACATGGCATAATCTAGCTTTTAAAATACAGATTTACATAATAATAAAAAACTGAATTTACTTACCTTTAACATTTAATAGTTTGTAAATGATATACTTACGCAAGCAATGGCATTCATAAAAATACAACCTTTGTATTTTTATAATGATATACAACTTACGAAAGCAAGGCATTCATAAAAAGACAACTTTTATTTCAGAATGTCATATGTTAAAAATATTGGCGGGTAAGTAATATGTTGTTTTGGGATGCAATTTAAAATTAGAAATTTTAATGTAATTATAAAATCAATCTTATTTTTGAGTTTGTCATTCAAAAGACATATCAATGATTATTATGGTAAAAAAAAAAACATTTTTATGTTTTGCCACACCACTACTTAAGTATATTTATTTTTTGTTACAATAAAATTATTGTATGGAATGTATTAAAATTAACAATGTGTAGCTGTGGATTAAACATGAATTTCTAAATTATAATGGCAAGATTTTGAATATAGGTACCTATTAGGTACATACTGACTATACTTACTGAATATTTGTCGTGTAACTTTGGTGTTACCAATACCTAAGCTATTGTATTGTACTGCATTGAAGTTTTATTTATTATTGCACAATGCAGATTTACAACAAATAGTCATAAAACTAAAGTTAACAATCAAGACCCTCAGGGCAATATAGAGGGCGAATTCTATATAAATAATATTTGTATTGTATACCTACATTTTTTAAAGTATACATTTAAAATTAATAGATACTTTAATTAGAATACATTTTCTTATTATATCCAATATCATAAAACCCGCTACCCAAAAAAATACGAGTAACTCCAAACTCGAAAGTATTGTTTGCAAACACCACATAAATCACAGATATACTTAGGTACTTAATGCAAATGCTTATAACGCAAGTACATAGTACCTACTTGTGAGTAAAACCCTCTTAAGATACAAAATTAAAAGACCAAACCCTACGGAGGAATCTAGAATATACTCGAATTCAATTTCGCACGAACAAAAGAGCGAAAAAGTTTTTTTCCACCGTGTGAGGTCATTGAATTTCATAATTTTTCATTGTACTACTTTTTTAAAGGTTTGATACAATAATAATAATAAATTTAAATTTAAAAAAAACCCCTGTTTCTCTTAAAACAGGGTTTTTTCGCTTTCGCTAAGACTCTCGACCAAGTCACCTTTCAAACAAGCAAATAAACTAAATCCAAATCGGTTCACCCCTTTGGGTGTCAAAGTCAAAGACAGTTACACTCGTTAAACCTAAAACACCCCAATTTTTGCGTAGGGGTTAAAAAGGAGTCGGTTACATAATAAATTATCCATATTATTAATACAGGGTATACTGGTAACTCGACGTATTCCCGGCAGGGCCAGATAGGGGCTAACATACATTAAATTTAATGTACGGGCGAAACTTAATATTTTTCAAGATGTTTGAATTGAAACAATATTTTGCAAGCTTGTTTAGTAAATCATTTTTTAAATTGTTCTTGTTTTTTCATAGTAGTCTCTAAAAGTCTCGTAGAAGATGGCCTGGAGTTTTTTGACTTGACTTGCCATTTTGTGTGTCGACAAATGAACACTTGCATACAAACAAAAATACAATTTGTGACGTTATTAATACAGTAGGTACACAATTAAGTAAATTCTGAAATAAGTAAAACAAAAATAACTGATTAAATTTTTTAGGTAAAGGCAGTTCGATTGGTTATAATTATAAGGAAAAGGGTAAACACCGTTAGGGTCTGTTTCCACTGAGGCGAAAACAAGCGGAGTGAATGACGTGTAGGAATCGGCCAATCACATTGGTTGAAATCAAATGTTTTTTTGTGATTGGTCGTTCCCGCTTCTCACTTCTTCTCTTTGCAGTTACACAAGTTTACCCTGTACACACTGATACCAATTTATACACTAAAATGCATGATATTCTACCATTTACGCTTCAATCTAATTCTCAATATGATGTATGCACATGAGATAACCACAACGCTAATGGCTAGTAGAGATAATATTACAAGAGTTAAATTTTCTCCTAACATGTCCTGGTCTTTGAGAAACTGTTTGGGATATTTGTAATGACAATACAATTCCGTACAGATAAGGTTCGGCCGGTCGTTACCGAAAATGGAAATCATTAGACCTACCAGACCATGTTTAAGGAAAGATATGTGAAACACCCATCGAAATATGTACGGAGCATCACTGTAGCGGAGAAAAAATCCTGAGAAGATGGTAAACGGCATCACGAAGAAAGGCCCGAAGATCACTCCGTGCTGGAACGTAAAATAAGTTTATTATATTTTTTGCGGAATATGTATTTAAAACTCTATTTTAAGTTGGATGGGTGAGCCTAAAGTTGCCAAGAGATGGAGCCAGTTTTTTTTAAGACTTTGATTGCAATTCAATTTGAAGTAGATCGTAAATCGCCAAATTTCAATTTGGATCTCTGTACTCAATTTATCGTCTCACACATAAAGATACTAACTATTACAAGAGTTGCTAATTGATAGTCCTTTGAAAGTGCTTTGAAACCTATAATTATGCATAATCTAGTTAGTAATTATTGTAGGTACATAGATATATTTATTCTTTATTTATTCTTTATCTGCCCTGGTGGGTTGCTAATTGAAATTGCCTTCAAGAAAATTTCTTGAAATTGTATAACTTGATTTTTTCCTTCAAATAAACAAAAAATATAAAGATTGTATTTTTTCGGGTCCATGGTTAAGCAAATCGTTTGATATCATTCATTACGTCAATGTAACTTTACACAATTTGGGCAAACAAATTTAAAGAAGGCAATCCTAGTAGATACAATCAGGTCAACATAATGGCGGCTGTGAAGTGAGCCGCAAGTACCTTTGCATTGCGACCGCGCAACGCTCTCTCTCGCCTATTGGTTCAACCCACACGTACCACAACCACACCACATCGCAACGACAAAATGTGGTGACGCAGTGGCGACGTGTGAATAGTGTCGCTGCAGCTTTTTGCAGTTGCGTTGTGGTACCGACAAAATGTCGATGTGGTTGCGTTATCGTTAGCAGTTGCGATGTGGTTGCATCGTGTGCAGACACAGTTCAACTCTGGCTTTCATAGAGCGCACACTGTCGTCGCGTCGACGCAACGTTGTATCTGCGATGTGGCCGGCGGCTATTTCACTGTGTAGCTGGTGATTGCGTTGTGGTTGCGATGTGGTTGCGATTTGGTCGGTATCAACCACGCGGTCGATAACGACGGCAAAATGTGGTGCGTGTAAATTCTACTATTCATTTTCAATACAAAATATGCGCCCAACCACGGGTTGACCCTATGAATGCGTTTACACTGAGTCGGTAAGTACTAAGGCAGAGATGGGCGGAGTGGAGCGAATGGGCGTAGATATATAGACCAAACACGAAAAAAAAAAGTTATCTGATTGGTTGATTCGGTCTTCGTTCTACTATGCTTGTCTTCGCTTTGGTGGAAATGCATCCTAAAATATTGCTATAGAACAGGGCTTCGCGCAAATTTAATAGCCACCATCGAATGCCTATGTGAAAGGCTAAAATGCTTACCAATATATATTTGTTTATCAAACTTGTATCGGGATACACATAACAGTTAAAATAGGTACCTTGACATTAAACATGGAGCCGTTCAATAAACCGACGCAGAGAGCTACATAAGAGACTGCCAGTAGGGTCGACGTGAAGATGAAAAACCTCAGGAACTCCGCAGGCTGCCCCGTCAACCAGTAGACAATGCTGGCGTATGTCAGAGTGCAGACAGTCTGTGTCGGCAGCGAAGACACCAGCGTAGACGTATAGTAAGCCGATGTGGTGTACCAGCGGTTGAAATGCTCTCGTCTTACCACTGGTATTTGTTCCGGAACTGGAAATTTCAAAATGTTCAAGCGTCATCATTAACAGCCGGAAGACGTCCATTGCTGGACGAAGGCCTCCTCCTTAATAGAGAGGTGTTGCCATATTCCCCATGCTTGGCAGACGGCTTGGGGATCGCAGAATGCTCACCACCGTTAATTCAGAGGACGCTGCTGCCCGTCCTCCGGTGGGTCTGGATGCAGTTTTAGGACATACCCAGGTTCAAGCATCATGAAACTTTTAAACTTTCGCAATTTGAACACATAATTATGCACGTGGTCAGCTCGTGACTACGAAACTTTGAGATAAATATAAATAAAAACTATTTGGTTTGCGCGCGATTAAATCCTTATTACCAAAATTATGTGGTCAAGCGTCAATGCGGATCGACACTTTAATTGTTTCCGCTAGGTGGCGCATCGTCGATGCGGCCATGTCAACTGTCAATCTCATACATTTTGTTGTATTTTTTCTAGTTTAATGGTTTTACTATTATTAGACTCGGATTACCAGGGAGAATCTGCTTTATACTGGTTTGTACAGCAAACATTCGCCTTGCTAATTAAAGGTCTGTCCAACATAAAATGTAACCAACTATCTAACCTACAAATCTATTTTCAAGCCGTCAACAGCTGCATAGATTCTTAAAACAAGGCACAGTTCCCAGTATTTTTCCTTGGACTAGGTTATCGACTCAGCCCTCATCAAGAACTGATAGATATAAGCCGTTGTTAACAAGAAAACTTGATTTTGTCAAGTCTGGACCGCCGCTGGCGTCATCCGCGAAAAGTTTTGCCTGTGGAATATCATTGGTATTTGAATGTATAAAACGAATAGATTTCTTGGCTCTATCGTCATTATCAAGCAAGTTGGTGGCCAAACATAGGGATATCTCCAATAAAAAAGAAATTGTTTAATTAATCAGCACCACACCGTATGCTATTATATTCCTTTAAAAGACATTCATTGACAGCCATAAGACGTCTACTACTGGACGAAAGCCTCCCCCTTAATAAGGAGGGGTTGCTAAAGGTTATTGGCCTCTCCTAAAGCACGCTCCCTTGGACTTTCCAATTAACACTGCTTCCGGTCTAACATAGGTATACCTATTAGGATATCTTCACTCCTTAACAATAATAAGTTATAAGTCAGGTGAATATCTTTTTACTAAGTTTTGTTTAATAAGTCAGGTGTATATCTTTTTAACCAAAAAATATTAGTACCCATCGTTTCTTCCCTATTTTCATTCACTGCTTAGCTGCTTAGAGTATTTAAGTGAAACATATAATTAAAATTGAATATAATAGACAGATACAAACGTAAGATAACATTTTTGTTACTGTAAGGAACAGGATATTAATCGTGATAACAGTGATTATTTTTTATCGAATGATATTTATTGGATTAGGATACAATGTAACTTATCGATCAAATCCGATTACCTGATTAGTTCTGGATACTTAAAATTTAATTTTAATAAAATTACTACTACAGACCAGAATTTGTCTTGACATTAAGAAATAAGGACCTACTATCCATCAACGCAATTATTCGCGAGAAATAGTAACTGTTGAAGGTCACAGGTTTGGCATTGTGAGTTTTTATTGTATTACAGAAATTGCGGAGCGCAGCAAATGCAACTTGCACGGTAACTATAAAACGGAATGATATTGTAGCGTACTATTACCATAATCTCTAACTCCCCTCGCTTCCTGCCATGGCCTGCGTGGCTTGGGGATCGCAGAATGCTCACCATCGATAACCAAGAAGACGTTACTGCCCATCCTCTGGTAGTTCTGAATGCAATTTTAGCACATACCCAGCTTCAAAAGCCGTAAATAAAGACTGACAAATTAAATATCGTCGTCGTCAGCCACTAAACGTCCACTGCTGAACGAAGGCTCCCCCTTTATAGAGGGGTGTTGCCATAATCCCCACGCTTGGCAGGCGGCTTGGGGATCGCAGAATGGTCACCACCGTTAAGCAAAAGGACGCTGCTGCCCGTCCTCAGGTGGGTCTGGTTGCAGTTTAAGGACATACCCAGGTCCGACAAATTAAATGTATTGCAAAAGAATACTTACAATTGATAGACACAGCACTGAAAGCCGTGAACATGAGGAACATCAAACTGAAGTACAAGAAGTTGTAGTTGTCTCGAATATACTTCGCATCTTGGCCGATGTTGAGAAAAAGAGTGCCCACGAAGAGAGCCATGGTGCAGTGAATCCCAATGATAGTCAGCGTGAACTGAGGGTCTCGCCATGTAGACTGAAAACAAAAACAAGGTACTATAGCACTTACCATATAATAAAAAATATATACGTATGCATGATCTCCAGTTCCTATACAAACTTGCTAATGGGTTACTTGATACTCCTGACTTGTTAGGCCTTTTGAACTTCTCTGCACCATCTAGATCGATCAGAGCTTGTCGCTTTAAATTACTAAACTTTTCCAATTGGAAGACGAACCTCGGTATGAATGCTCCCATCAACAGACTAGTAAGGGAGTTTAACGTTTTCTCCAAGGACGACGTTGTCGACCTTTTCGCGGGTGGTGGGGACAAGTTCAAATCGACAATCCGTTCCAATCTCTCTATTATTCCGAAAAAATAGCTTTTTATTTTATTTGGATTGCTGTATCTGCTTAATTAATTCTGCCATATAGTTGCAATTTATTCCACTTAGGAAACTTATCTGCAAAATGTTTGATAGGTTATATTAATTCGCTTAATTCACTATGTTAACTTCTTTCATTAACAATCTTACCTAGACTTTTTATTTTAATAAACCCATGTAGTCTGCACCTATAATTGTGGTGACGTTTAGCTAGTAACTACCATACCATGTATCAGATGTGGGAAATGACGTACATCATGTTGGTGTTCTTAATAAATAAATAAATAAATATACTATGTGTAACAAAAAGGCTCAACAACACTGAAAGGTATGTATGTAATCATCATTATGAACAACTTTACTGTGGGACCAACCATGTAAACGCGATAAATAAAAGCAACGGTTCCATACAAAAAGGTCATTGACCTTGGACAAAATGTATGGAACCGTTGCTTATTTTATCGCGTTTACATGGTTGGTCCCACAGTAAAGTTGTTCAGGATGAGCACATACATACCCTTCAGTATTGTTGCACCTTTTTGTTACACATTGTATAAAATTAACATTTTGTAAAACCCCCAACAGATTTTCTTGAAACATAGCAAAATCAAAAATAAAAAAACACCAAAATCGGTTAAGCCAAAGCTAACACTCTCAATCAAGTCATGTAAGAAACAAAAAATAAACAAAAGTTCTTTGGGACCTACGATGCCAAAGACAGCCACAGATACACCAGTCAATCTTATATATCTATATAATCTTTATTTTTGGTCAAGGGATAAAAACAGGTTATAATTATTATTATGCTAGCATTTGGATTGGCTCTAGACGTTTATCGGTCTAGGTACAATACTTTTCTTTTTGTGTAGTAGGTTTAGTAGTTTATGTCGTTAATACCCCGTTAGATTACTAAGTATTCTGTTGTAGTTAATAAGGCACTTGCCAGTAAAAAAACCTATAGATAAAAACCATTGATTATCTGTCTGAAACCAAAGTGCCATTCAAAATGGCGTCGATTTATAGTCGATTTCAGTCAAATCACTTGAAAATATCGTAAGATCGTAACCCTCATATGGCCGCATGACAAACAAATTTGTAACAAACTAATTTTATGACAATGTAGGCGAATCCGCCCATAAATTTAAGGTTACCACAAGGATCAAAGTTAAAACTAACCACCTAAGAGTTTTGATCAAAATAAATTAAACATTTTAAATGATTTCCACACTTCTAGCGCATTGAAGTAATCTGTCTATTTTCATTGTATTGGCCTCGGAACCTAATCTCCATACTTTAAACTCAATTATAAATATCTCGTATTTTAATGCCATTTAATTGAAATTGGCAAACTTATGAGGAGATAATTTTATCTATACATTGATCGCAGAGTTCAAGGCACTAGATCTTGCAGCTAGAATACAATTTACATGTATTTTAAATTCATAATTAATGTAAATAATTTTTTATTGGCTTCACTAGACAACTAAGTAAAATAATATAATATGACAAATAAAAAATTACATTCTGTGTTTTTTCGTATTTATGACTTGATTTTGATTATTATTAACAACCGGTTTATTCACAAGCCCAAATAATTTAAGAGTAACAATTCATTACATACACATAATTAAAATAAATGAATTCTGAGTAAACAAAATAGAATAAAAGATTGTTATAGGTACAAGTGGCTTAAATTACCCATTAACGGACGGTCTAGTGAAATCATCTTTGTCTCTACATCTTATAAGCATATTTCAAATTGCCTATAATATAATTATCGTACAGATTAGACAGTAGTTGTCACATGCCTCGTGTTCAACGGTATGCAAATATACATAACGTGTAGGAAAATGTACCATCTGCTCTATTATTATAGTAGCTATTACGAGTAGATAGTAAAGACCGAGAAGTGTCGTCACGTCCGCGTCGTTTGAATGCCCTCGCGCGTGCCTAGAGTGGGTGACGAATACTTACAATCAATGCCATTTTACCAGCATTATATATACAATTTGTAACAAAAAGGTTCCACAATACGAAAGGGCATGTATGTACTTATCATTATAAACAACTTTTACTATGGGGCCAACCCTGAAATCGCGAAAATAAAATCAGCTGTTTCATATAAAAAGTTTATTGACCTTGGACAGCTGATATTTTTTTCGCGATTTCAGGGTTGGCCCCATAGTAAAAACTGTTCATAGCGATGAGTAGGTACATACAACACGTAATGTTGTACCTTTTTGTTACACGTTGTATAAATTATAATATAACCAACTATATGAAAATGAAAAATATTTTAATAAACCCAAACATATGAAAGAAACAATCATCTTATAAAAATATATTATCTTATTAATGTACTAGAGGTTAAAATCGTCCCTGTATTTTTTTTTTTGAAAACAGTATTTTTTATTTTAAATGAACTATCCAAATCCAAATTTTCGTGACTAAAAGTTCAAAAACAAAGGACTTTCATACAAACTTCCCCCCCCACCCTTGGGGGGTTGAATTTCGAAAAATCCTTTCTTAGTACACCCCTCCGCATCGAGACGAATACACCCTCCAAATTTCAAGTCTGTACGACCAGCGGTTTGGGCTGTGCGTTGTCTGTCAGTCAGTCAGGACAGTGCCTTTTATTATATTAGATAGTTAAAGGACTACCATGTACCATATGTATGTACTTCCTATACTTAATGTACTTTTGGTCGAAGAGTGCCCAAAGAAATACGTCACAGATAAAATAAAATCAGTAGCTTTGAAATGCCATTTAATTATTCGTTCTACTTTTGTCCCTACTGTATTATAGGTATAGTACAGTGGTACTGCAGAAACACGATTAAACTGTACTGCAGTGTATATTTTAGTTCAAAAATTTCCATCTGGTAAAATATGTATTACTTATTGCATTGTCTACAACATATTTTTTATCTTCTTTCTTTGCCATTTGCAAATTATGGCAATTAAGGCCAATCGCGCCTTATAAGGCGTATAAGGCGATTTCCAATTCAAGGAAAAAAAAAACCTTATAAGTTTTTAACATAACAACAAAGATAAAAAATTATAAGATAAAATAGTAAAATTGATTATAATAATAATGATGAAATGAAGAAGGGATAGCGAAGAGCCTCGACCAATACCTCAAGAGGATCTCGCTAGATGGTTGGGTCAAGGGTCAGATACAAAAGGCAGTGGTACTTGACACGGCACGCATTGTCAGGAGGTTCCTCACTCTGCAGCCCTAACCACCGGCAGCTTGAGCCCTGCCCCGTTGCTGGCGGCATCTAGTTTTTAAGTTTTTTATAATATTTACGGTTTTTGTATTAATATTGTAAAAAACTAAAAAATTTAGAATTGAAATAAATACGTGAATAATGATGATATATACAATGTGTAACAAAAAGGTTCAACAATACGGAAGTGCATGTATGTACTCATCATTATGAACACCTTTTACTGTGGGGCCAACCATGAAATCGCGAAAAAGAAACAGCTGTTCCATACAAAAAGTTCTTTGACCTTGGACAAAATGTATGGAACAGCAGATATTTTTTTCTCGTTTTCGTGGTTGGCCCTATAGTAAAAGTTGTTCATAATGATGAGTATATACATACTCTTTCGTATTGTTGAACCTTTTTGTTACACAATGTATATAAGATCAACATTAAAAATGACTAATTACTACTACTACGTACTTACTTACGTACAACTTTTTTTTAATATTTACTTTCGTACTTAGTGTACTTAATAGTATACCATATATAATTTAAGTAGGTAACTTATGCTGTTCTTGCTCATAATGCTGTGTTTATAATTTAAGAATCTATGTTGCTCATATTATCCAAAAAAATAATGCTCACCAATAGAGATCTTCTCGTCAATGTAAGAAATTGCTGCCACCGGGATGTCGAATAGGTGCTTTTTATTGCTAATAATATCTTGCTTGTTGGGTCTTCCTTCGGGGCCGGTAGCGTCGTCAGGAATACTTCATCAAAGTTACATAAATTATATTTTACTGAAAAAGAAAACATAGATTGCTGATTGTTTTGTTTTTTATTTTTGATTGTTTTTTATTTATTATTTATTAAGGCGCTGGACTTTTTAATAAGATTTGATGAATTGTTTTAGCCATAATATCAGAGTATTAATCACATAAGCTGACACGTTGCATGAAATAAGTTCGTTTTTTTTCCAAAACTCGGTAGGCTTACAGCTTAAAGTTAGTTAAAATTAAAGCCGTCACAGACGACGAAGATGCTATAATATTTCATGGTATCTTAGAACATATTTCAATATCGCTACTCATACATTTAATTGAAGTGCACAAACGACGAAGATAATATATATTTTCAACGCCCCCCAACTTAAGATAATGAACTTTTTCTGGATTTATGTTAAAATGTCGATATTAAAACTAATTTTTATACCGGTTGATTTATTTAGGGTATTCTTTTTGGTGTCTTGCAAGCTCTGTGACATTTGTCACTCTGATTTTTATTGAAATGTTGGAAAGTATTACAATTTTATCCATTTCCTAAAACATGTTTTAGCCTAATCTTGACATGGTACCAGAACGGGTTTTTATCTTTAAACAGCTGTAGTGTGATTAATTTGCTAAGTCGAATAAAACTTGCAAAATGACATTGTTCGTCGCGACGAAGTCGCAAGTCGGTCTCCTCACAGACAACAATTGGTTAACGTGGAAATATAAACTGCGTATTGCATTCTCTGCGGAGCAACTAGACGCAGTGAAAGGAGAGACAGTGCTGAGAGAAAAAGGAGAAGGTAAACGCCAGAATGCTGACAGCCAGATAGTACTGCGCTTTTGGGGATAACGACGAATCTATCAGAAAAAGTGCTACAGAAGGTTATAAGGTTTACAACAGCTAAGGAAGGTTGGCTGGAGCTACATCGATTATACGAAGGCGTGTCAGAAGATAAAGCATACAACTGTTAATGTTTGCATAATGTTTGAAGTTTTCTGAGTAGGTAACAGTATTGATAGTCATTTATCAGACATTCAAAAAATTTGGTATGAACTGTCAAAGAAATCGGAAACAAAACACAAGCTGCCAGAAATTTTCTTGGCATGTAAGGTAGTGGATACTCTGCCAGAAGAATCTTTTACCTTAAAATCAAACTGTTATTAAAGATGATGCGATTACGAAACCATTGTTTGAGCTGAGACTCCAAGATATTAGCAAGAAGATATATAAGAATATATAATAAAGAAGATATATAGAATAATAGAATATATAAGAATGGAACAAGATAAGACATGCAAAGAGAGAAGGTGTTAGAATGAAACTCTTTATGGTTTAATTCTTTGTTGTGCTTTGCAAGCTCGATGGCATATATCACTTTGACTTATCCTAACTATAAGAAAGTATTAAAGTTTTATCCATTTCCAAAAACACATTTTAATTTAATAGTGTTTAGTCCATTTTATCAAAACATTGATGACGTACTCAAATGAGAATAATTTTCTGAAGAACTGTCAATGAAATCGAGTAGTAACGTTTGTGTACTCAATTGCTCAAAACAACACCTGTATGTAGATTTCTATATCGCATAATAATTATGTGCTGTTATTACAGGTTGTATTTTATATTATGATGCAGCAAGTGGAGGAAGTCATAGTTTTGCGAGAAGACATAAGAGAAAAGTTGGTTTTGTTATTTGATTAAAATTATTTTGACGTGTAACAATAAAATACTATGTCATTATAGCTCATTCATTCATTATTGTAATTGAATTGGAGCTTGACCTAACTAGACCTCGTCTCGACTATAGTATGACCCCCTTCCCCCCCTGACTTAAAAGCTGGATCCGCCCTAAGAAGGAATGAGAATATTTTATAAATTATCGTATCTCAATCGTGTGTCTTAAGTTAATATAATATAAAGTACTTAAGCTAATATAAGATGAAACATTATAGCATCTTCGTCGTGTGTGACGGCCTTTATACTTATTGTATTTCTTTTGTACGTAATGTATTTCTGTATGAATAAAAAATAATAAATGACTAAAATGAAACGAGTTTGAGCTCGTTTTGCCAGTTGAATACGGACCGGATTTCTACATAAGTTCTTGAATTTCTAGATTGTAATTATGGTCATTTACAACACAACTTGAATAAGCTCAAGATTTTGGCCTAAATCTCATTTGTACTCGGTACCAATACACTACTACTATTTATAGTATTTATAAGTTTGGAGTTCTTCTGGTTTTTATTACTAAATTGCTAGTCTATTTATTACAATTTTTTTTTTTATTATTTTTTACCGGTATTATGACAAGTAGAACAAAAAAAAACAAATCATAACACTTGTGAGGATATTCTTGTTTTTTTAAATTGTATTTTTTACGTAAAACATTATTGTAAAATATATTCTCTATAAAATAGAGTACCTACTACCGTAAGACCATTGTGCACGGTAAGTATAAAATATGTTAATTTGTACTCGTAAGTACCTATTTAAAAAATTGCTCACCTTCTAAATCAGTCTCATGAGATACATTTGCTATCCACCGCATGTTTTTGCCGTTTTCTGAACATTCTACCAGCTGTTTCACATTGTCTGCAGATATTTCTATTACTGAAAACAATAATTAAGACATTAATGACTAATGCAAGGGTAATGAAAACAAAATGCAATATGTTTTATTTGATAATTCGACAAGGTTAATGTTAGGTTAGGTTATTATTTATCGTTATTAATGACAGTAAGGTAAAAGTTCTCTTAAGCGAAAAGTGAAAGCTTGTGTAAAAAAATAAAAAGTTTAAGTGAGACAGTAATATTGTAAACAGCGCTCATGCCATCAGCGCCCTCATCCACAACTGATTACTTATAAAATCAATTTTGAAACGAGTTTACAGATAATATCTTCTAAGAAAATGCGGGTAGCCTGGAAAAACCGATTCAATTAACAGTACATCCACATATTATTATTATGTATTTTGCTAGGAAATACCAATGTAATTCTAAAAACTTTATTGTTTTAACTCAATTAGGTGCCCGTTTCTGGTAAATGTAAATAAATAATAATATGTAATTAATAATTAATTAATAAAGTAATAAGTAAGTAATTAATATGTCTTCTCGTCCAAAATCCCTCAGTGTCTGAAGACAAGGGTCTACGACCAGTGTGTGTTGCCAGTGATGACATATGGAACTGAAACGTGGTCTTTAACTGCTGGCCTTTTGGAGAAACTCAGAGTCACGCAACGGGCAATGGAGAGAGCTATGCTCGGAGTTACTTTGCGCGATAGAATCCGGAACGAGGATATTCGCCAAAGAACCAAAGTTACCGACATACTCGTAGCTCGCAATGTTTGCAAGTTGAAGTGGCAATGGGCAGGCCACATCGATCGAAGAACTGACAACCGATGGGAAAGAAAGGTTCTTGAGTGGCGACTGCGAACCGGAAGACGCAGCGTAGGAAGGCCTCCCACTAGGTGGACCGACGACATTGTAAAAGTGGCGGGCAACCGGTGGATGCAAATGGCAGGTTGTAGTACAGTGTGGCGGTCTAAGGGGGAGGCCTTCGTTCAGCAGTGGACGTCTCCGGGCTGATGATGATGTAATTATAAAGTAAAACTAGCAAATATAGCACCACGAGATAAAACAATAAATAGGTACCTAATTCAAAACAGTAACAATCATATTTATAGGGTCTTTTGTTAGTGCTTATCGGTAGCACGTAACGAGACAATGATATACTGTAACATGACTGTAGATATAACCTTATCACTAGTTATTAAGTAACTAGGTATTAAATTCTATAAACCTCTAACTTTGCTCTCTATTGTGGGAAACCCCGGTTTTAAAAGTATAATTTACTTTAAAACCTGTGTAATAATATGTATTATATTACGACTACCTATTAACATAATATATATTCGAACTTGTTTTATCAATACTTGATTGTTGTCTTATAATCGAAAGAAAAAAATATGGCTAGATAATTTTGGAGTTATTTTAGTTCTATTGAATCATTATTTTTAATCTGAAACTGTAGTTAGGTAGGTATGGAGATTACACAAAAATATAACTGCGAGAGAATAATTCAGTTAAACGTATTATTCTCGTATTTAATACACGAAAGTGAGTCAAGGTTAATGATTGGCCAGAGTAACAACATACTTTATTGTAACGGTTGTAAATTATTTATTTTAGCAACCGAATGCTTGGTGGCCCGATTGTGCTACGATTTGATCATGGATGTAGTATAGTACTTGGACCTGGGTTGGGTATGGGTATGTTCTAAAACTGCATCCAATACCACCGGAGGACGGGCAACAGCGTCCTCTCGGTTAACGGTGCGGTGGTGAACATTCTGCGATCCCCGAGCCGCCTGCCAAGCGTGGGGATTATGCAACCCCTCCCTATAAATGGGGAGGCCTTCGTCCAGCAGTGGACGTCTCCTGGCTGATAATGATCATGATGTACCATAGTATAGCATATTAAAGCATGATAATCACAGTGTGCGGTCCAACAACAGAATTATAAGGATCACTTTGCGTACCGCAAACCGCACTACGACAGGGTGTTCACTATTTATTATTTTCCTGCACAATGACCAATTAATATACAACTATATTTCTGTTAAAAAAAATATTTTTATTTCTTGGTCTATTTTTCTTTATTATTTATTTATTTGTTTTTGTCACAAATACTATACAGACATGATAGATTATAATGATTATATAGTATTACTTTAAACGTAAACATAATTAATTGCCAAGCAATTTTTGTTATAGTAAATGTTTGGCTCTGCCTTTTGCTTTAGTTGGTAAATTATAAGACATACATTCTTCTTATGTGCATACGTACATAAGAAGAACTTTGAAATGTGATAGGGGAATTTTGTCCTTTTCTTTAACTGTCTAACAGTCTTACTTAAAAAAACTTTTCAACCTTAGTCACTGCTTAAACTTCTCTGTCCTTTTCTAGCACGTGCAACTTCACGTCAGTGAGAAGTTGACAAAGCATCTTAAGCAGCGACTAAGTTTGAGCGGCGTTTTTTAGTAAGGCCCTTTGTATGCATTAAAACACATAGGGAAACTTGTCTGTTTTTCAAACCTTAGATATCACCTTTTTCATATTTCTGTATTACCATTATATTCCTACGATTCGGGTATATTGAACATTGTCCCGTTTTCGCTATTGATGTAGATCACAGATAAGAGAAGAGTGTGTATATATAAGAGTGGTAATATAGAAAAAGATGCTATAAAAGCTTGTAGTATGCTGTACAGGGCTATAAGTTTGGGGTGTAATAAGCCGGAACTGCACTGGGCACTGTATTCGTCATTATGAATAACTTGAACTATGGGGCCAGCCCTGACAAGTAAAAGTTATTCAGAATAATGTACATAGTAACTTGGCTTAGTACACCCCAAGCTTTTAATGATTAAATATAAACGTATAGTACAGAAGTCTGCTCTTCCATGCATATAAATGTTAATACATTGACAATGCTACTCGTAAACAAAAAAAAACTGATGCGGAAAAAAATACTCACAGAAATCAACTGGGTTGTGGTACGGTGGACACGTCATGCCAAGCCTCTCGAGGTACTGCAGGAGCGAAGGAACAGACCCCATGTATGCACATTGTCCTGCAGACATCGCGTACACCCGGTCCACCATTTGCAACAGCGCGGCAGATGGCTGGTGGATGGACACCACCACCGTCCGACCTTGCCGCGCTAAAAGGTGAAGTAAATATACTATTTGCTTCGATATTGAACTGTCCAGCCCACTGTAAAGGAGACATTTTATTTTGTTGTAGCATTTGTTCTTTCAATGGGGATCCACACAGCGTTTTTTTCCGCTAGGTGGCACATCGTCTATGCGGTCAACTGTCAATCTTATACATGTTGTTGTTTTTTTTCTACAATTTAATTGCTTTACTCTTATTAAACTCAAACATACTGGTTTGTACAGCAATCCTTGGCCTTGCTAATTAAAGCTCTGTCCAACATAAAATGTAAACAACTATCTAACCTACAAATCTCTATTTTCAAGCCGTCAACTGCTGCAAAGATTCACAGTACCCAGTATTTTTCCTTAGACTAGATAATCAACAAAGCCCTCATCAATAGCAGATTATTAGCAACAATTAACAAGAAAACTTGATTTTGCCACATCCGGACCACCGCTGGCGCCCTCTGCAAAAAAGTTTTGCCTGTAGATGATCGTAATGCTCCATGTCTACATAAATGTAGACATAAATCAGGGCGTTGTGTAGATTGTTGATGATGGTGGTATTTTGGGTTCAGATTGACAAGTCATTTTAGTTGTGATTTGAAGGAGTTGGATATTATTCAAGTGTTTTCAGTTTTCAGGTTTTGCCAAGCGTAGGGATTATGGCAACCCTATGGCAACCCTATTATGGAGGAGGCCCTCGTCCAGTAGATGTCATCCGGATGTTGATGTTTTCAGTTTTAGAGTATGTTAGAGTAAGATTGGTAGCAAAACTCTCAAAGCTTTTAGTTAAGCGGTAAACCTAACATTATTATCTGTATAAGTACTTATCTACTTAAAGATAAGTGTGGAGGTATTCCTTCTATCAGAAATTTCACTCAGACACGATATAGGCTTGTTGCTAAGAAATTTCACTCAGAAACGAAATAGGCTTGCTGCTAAAAAAAAAACACTAAGACACGAAGGCTTAATGCTTAAAAAAAACACTCAGACACGAAATAGGCTTGTTGCTAAGTGATTAATTAATTAAATTATAGGTACTTAAATACCGTACTATACCGATTAAATGAGATAAGATAATAACTATTTTGTAATGTTCGTTAAATTCATATTATAATATTAAATGAGTATTGAGAACGGACTAATTTGATTCATTTCCTTTATTCATTGTAGGTAAGTATGTCTGTCATTGTGTTGTGACTTGTGACAAAGTCCATTTTAGAGATAATAGTGTTAATGCTAATACAATAACTTGTCTCTACGGGACATAGAGTAGGTATGCAACAAATGTATGAATTAGTAACTCTTAAATTATTTTGGGGATCGTAGAATGCTCACCACCATTATCCAAAAGGAAGGCTGCCTGTCCTCCGGTGGTTGGGTGGTCCATAGCCGCCTGCCAAGCATGGGGCTTGTGGCCAGGCTTATACTAAGGCTACGCTTTTCCACGTTTCAAGCAGTTTTTTACTGCGATCATTCATTAGTCTAAAGCTGTATGAGATAGGGCCACATTTAGCGGTGCAAAAATATGGCAGTTACGCAGATACGTGCGTCAAGCTTAGATTTTTGAGGGCTTTCTTCGATTACTCGAAAAGTATCTAAATTAATATTTTTTCAACTGTATAAAGTTCTACAAAATACTATATGTGACTATTTATAATTAAAAAAAAATAGGCACTGTTTCGGTCTTTTCCACCGAGAGAAATAATTATAATTTATCGTGTATTTAACCACAAATTAATTTTTTGTTCCTATAATAGCACCAAGCCTACATTTTAATTGGTGCTGTTTTCTAAAATCGCGTAATAACAAATCAGCTATTCCATTAATTAAAACTTATTAAGCTGTTGTAAAGAAAATAATGGTGGGATTACCTGATTGGTTCATCCAAGAACATGACGGGTGGGTCGCTGATCAGTTCAAGACCTATAGCCAGCCTTTTCTTTTGACCTCCTGACAAAAGACCCGCTCTAGTGTTTTGAACCTTCTCGAGACCTAGAGAGGTGATAATTTCTTCTACCTGAAATATTGAGCTGTTATGTACTGGCTGTGTTAAGAGGGTTAACCCGCTTTTTAAGATGGTACTAGTAATATTTACCTATGAATACGAATATGTATAAAAGGTACCAACAAATGTTTTTTTTTGTTTATCATTCTAACATTATAGATGCGAAAGTTTGGCGGTATGTGTGTATGTTTGTTACTTCTTAACGCTAAAATGGCTGAACGGATTAGGATGAAACTCAGATTAGAAATAGCTTATTTCCCGGAATAACAT
The DNA here is from genome assembly GCA_905404285.2 of Erannis defoliaria. Classification (NCBI taxonomy): domain Eukaryota; kingdom Metazoa; phylum Arthropoda; class Insecta; order Lepidoptera; family Geometridae; genus Erannis; species Erannis defoliaria. The sequence goes on along the minus strand of FR990073.1, from coordinate 7,940,647 downwards.
ATGGATTACTTTTTGTCATCATCAACGCGCGGGTAAAACCGCGGGGCATAGCTAGTATTACAGTAGTGCATAAAATTGCATTTAAATCCTGATTAGGCAGATACGCGGAGTATGTACTTATACATAATAAAAAGACATAGGACAATAGACAATACTTTACATAGACTTTCATTTACTTTACTTTGGTAATCCGTTAAAAGCCGTCTAAATAAAAGTCGTGGTAGCCTAATCGGGAGACCGCTAGACTTGTAATCGTGAGGTCGCGGGTTCAAACCCAGGCCCGTACAAATGAGCTCTTTGAAGTTTATGTATGGATACTTATACCACTGGCTTTTCGGTGAAGGAAAACACCTTAAAGAAATCTGCATACGTCCGGAGAAGAAATTCAATGACGTAATATGAATTAACCAATCCGCAGGTGAGCCAGCAGCGTGGTGAATATGGCCCAGCATTCGCCCTTCGAGGGTAGGCCCAAGTCCAGCAGTGGACAATAAAAAAAAGGCTGATTATGCATGTTATGTATGTTATATACCTAGATACTTATTCTTTACATAATAATATGTACCAATTGCGAAGCAAAAGAGGTTAGAAACGTCTGAAAATGCGATTAAAAAGAGACTTACCCTTCCTCTCTTCTGATCTCTGCTAATGTGGCTTCCTAATTTTAGTTCTGCTGCTATTTCCAGGGATTCTTTTATAGTTAGCTGGTCTTGAACTCTGTCATCTTGGAGGATATAGCACGACCTTCTTCTGAACTTCTTCTCGTTTCGTATCCTGCCATTAATGTAGATGTTTCCGCTCGTTGGTTTTCTGGAAGAAACATAGTACTTTAAGTAAACCCCGATAACCAGTTTTCCGTTGTAGTGGTAGGACTCTACTGCAGAGTCCGCCTGGGAAAGTGCCACACCTTTGCCAGCTATTCAACCGCCAAGCAGTTGTGTGCAAGCATTATTGTGTTCCAGTTTGAAGGGCTATGTTACCAGATAAATTACTGGGCATGAAGAGATTTAACATCTAATATCTCTGGTTGACGAGCGCAGTGCAGTGCTGCGCAGGATTGTATTCGCTAGTTTACAATTCTAGCACTGCTACTGTTATTGGCAGGCGTGACGCTTACCACCAGGTCAAAGTCTTGCTCGTCTCGTTACTTGACCGTATAAAACAAACAAAAAAGGCCTATTTGTATTAGCTTCACTTTGCTAGGGCCAACTCTGTTTCTAAGCCTATTATTTCTACGCCTATCGCGATGTTATCACGTAGAGGCATCGAATGACGAGGTATGTATTACTATTATATATTCTGTGGTATAAGGTCGGCTTAATCTCGATATCGACGAGTGTGTGATATAATTTAATAGAACGCAGGTGTGCAAAGATTTTTTGTCTTCTATAGATAAGTAGAATTAAATATTAAAATTCTTAGGACAAAGAACGCCGTTTTAGATATTTTACAACTTATAGGTTAACTAAAACTCGATTGCTAGATATTTCTTTAAGCTACACCACATTTTTTAAACCACTTTTACAGGCTTTTAGTAATATTTACATTAGATTATAAAATTATACATTTTTGTAATGTACTCATTAAACCCTTTCTTTTGACGCCAAACTTGATATGTTTAGCATTCTTCTCTCTTATGATTTTTTACTTTTAGGTGAAAAAAATTGTTCGGGATGATTTAAGGTGGTGAATTTTGGGAGTGGGCCGAATTTCTTCCGTACGCGGACGAAGTAGCGGGGGACTCTAGTCTAAACTAGAAATGTACGAAGACAGTCCAGAATACTGCTGTTATAATTTATAATAAAATACCAGATATCGAAAACGATAAGTTATGGACGATAAATGGTAGTTTTACTTCAGCATCGACATTAGGAATCTTTAGGGATAGAACCATGTTATAACTTTTTTTTTAAATATTGTTATTAAATCATACAAGTATCTTTTTCAATAAAAAAAACAACCGACTTCAAATTAATATGGGACCACCTCGGCAGTACACCCTTTCAAATAAAAAAATATATTTCAAAATCGGTTCACAATTAACGGAGAAATCCGTGAAGATAAATAAGAAAATAAAAAAAAACTTACATACCGTCGAACATAGGATTTCCTCCTTTTTTGAAGTCGGTTAAAAATAGTATAATGTACTTTAAGAATGTTTCACCCTCTATATATCTAAACACCAGCGTCCATAGAGTATATTTTACCTACTTGATTGCTATCTTTAGTTTTAAAACTATTTGTAGCAAGTTTGCATTGTGTAACAGTAAATAAATATATTAAATAATAATTATAAATAAATAAATATCGGTGGACATTTATCATACAGCGCCACAGCTCTAAACTAAGCAAAGCTTGTGCAATGGAACCAGATAGCTGATAGAATACTTATATACTTTTTTTTTGCTAATACATACTTATAATATATACTTACTACACCCAGACACAGAACAAACATCTATGTTCGTCACATAAATGTTTGTCCTGGGTGGGGATCGAACCCACGCCCTACAGCTCTGAATGCAGACATACTACCAACTGAGCTATAAAGCAGTCAAATAAATCATAACTCTCCTTTTTGCATAGTTGGGTAAAGTATTTTGATTGTTTCTTCCCGTTTCTGATCGCCAGTTGTCAAATAGCCTTCAATGGTTCAGCCTACGCTTTCCTAACGCCCTGGGCTTTATGACCCACACACTAGCAGTAATAGAATAAAAATCCAGACACGACACGCATCTTACTACTCAAGCAAATTGGGAGGAAGCGGCGAACATCGCAATTGGATGTTTCCTTTTCTCTGAATTCTTACGTTCGAATCATCCGATCGCTTTTGCCACTACGATGGGATGAAAGGACCGGCTCCTATTGTCAGGACGCTCACTATCTGTTATCTGGTGCTTGGGGATCAGCTAATCAAGACCAATTTTGCTTTTTTCCTGTGCCTTCTTTCGCTCTTGGCGCCTCTGGTTGATTGCTTCCACATCTACACTCGCTACGATTCCTGAGTCAATTAAGTATGTATGTACAACTTTGTTTAGGTACACAAATGTACACCGCACCACTTCATCCTTTAGTAATTCTTCTTGTATGTAGCCTCTGCGATACAGTTTTATCCTAGTGCAGGGCTTCAAGCACCTGTAAACCTTTTAATTTTCCATTGTGTACATAATTTTGATTAGGCACCATTTAATTAAGGTTATTCTGTTAATGGTATCTATATATATACAAGGCTCTGTGCTGACTGATTTAATGACTAACTGACTGACAGACAACGCACAACCCAAACCGCTGGTCGTACAGACTTGAAATTTGGAGGGTGTATTCGTCTCGAGTTGGAGGGGGGGAGGGGATTTCTTCCGTACGCGGACGAAGTCGCGGGCGACCTCTAGTTAGTATAATAAAAATATTTGTATTTGTATTTTTGTTTTGTATTTAAGAAAATATTACTAAAGTTTTTCTAAATTCCAGTTGCGACCTTACAGGTTAATTACGAGTATAACATTATAATTAAATACTTACAAAATTAAATTATTAATTCAATACATTATGCCTTATCTTTATTCGACTATTGTTCAATTTATAATGCACTAACCTAGCTTTATATGACTACCATTTTGTGACGTGATGTTGACTTGACCTGTTTATTTTGTTGTTACATCTAATTAAATAAGTGAGAACCGATGAGGGAGAGAACACCATGGCTTTGTGGTCAAGTATTTTATTGTAATCGGCTTGTTAGCTACTCACTGGTTGTAAATCTGTGGTCATCTACTTATTGTTGCTAGCAGCCTTCAATCCAAGATTGATTGGTTTGGCCACCTTTGAAGATACCCTCATTAGATGTGGTCAGTCACACAGTTGAGTTGTGGTTACCTGGAGTTATAGTGACACAGAACAACACTACACAGACTACACACACATACTCACGGAAACACAAGTTCACTAACAAGGTGTTGATAACCTGTGACAAAAAAACTACTGAAATAGTTCGGTTGACATGTTTTTCGTTTTAAATGTTTTCATTTGCTTTTAGGGACGAACCGATTTGATTTTGTTTTGTTGTCTGTTCACGAACGCATTAGAGGACGCGTTCAAGCTCTTGGACTGGAACGGATTCGGCATCAACATTAATGGCGAATACATCACTCACCTTCGCTTTGCCGATGACATAGTCATCATGGCAGAGTCACTGAAGGACCTCAATACTATGCTCAGCGACCTCAGTAACGTTTTCCAACTTAAGACCCACGGTCTTAAAATGAACATGGACAAGACAAAGATCATGTCCAATGTCTATGTTGTACCCGTACCGGTTGTTGTTGGGAACGATACTCTCGAAGTTTTTGCGTATTGAAAATTGAAATTGCGTAATATCTTCTCGTCCAAAATCCCGCAGTGTCTGAAGACAAGGGTCTACGACCAGTGTGTGTTGCCAGTGAGACATATGGAACTGAAAGATGGTCTTTAACTGCTGGCGTTTTGGAGAAACTCAGTCACACAACAGGCAATGAGAGAGCTATACTCGTAGTTACTTTGCGCAATAAAATCCAGAACGAGGATATTCGCCAAAGAACCAAAATCACCGACATAGCTCGCAGGGTTTGCAAGTTGAAGTGGCAATGGGCAGGCTACATCGCTCGAAGAACTGATAACCGATGGGGAAGAAAGGTTCTTGAGTGGCGACCGCAAATCGGAAGACCCAGCGTAGGAAGGCCTCCCACTAGGTGGACCGACGACATTGTAAAAGTCGCGGGCAACTAGGGGGATGCAAATGGCAGGTTGTCGAACAGTGTGGCGGTCTAAGGGGGAGGCCGTCGTTCAGTAGTGGACGTCTGCGGGCTGATGATGATGATTTGATTTTGTTGTCCTTACATTTTATAATCAATGGTTTTGGTCATTTGGTCATGTTTGTAGCTATGTGTTATTATTATTATGACAACGTTATCAGAGATAACATAACAAATTAGTTTAGTATATAGGTAGGTATAGGTACCTATGTAAGGGATAGATATGCAGGTATTAATTGAGGTCATTGCCGTTTCAATCGCACCTATTATCTGATAGGGACCAATAAAACATTGATGCTGATTCGAAAAAACTTTAAGATATTTTTAGATTCCATTATATATAGATCGTTTTTTAATTTAGTGTGGTTGTTGACAAGTAACACGTTGTCAGGTTTAGCTTTAATATTATTTTTTTCGAAATACCGCCGAATAATTTTAGTAAATTCATATCTATAATGAAATGTCTGTATGCCTTGAAGCTAGAGCTCTTATTATCTCTGTTTGACACGTATGTGTCACCTAGTTTCACAGAGCAATAAAGTCATTGTTTCATTGTACTCGTAATAAAGGTCTATGATCTTAGCCACGTGGACATAGGATTATATAATCACCACAGATTTGATGAAATTAGTTAAAAATATAACAAGAATACCACCCTTCTTATAAAAATAATGTCCGTCTGTCTGTCTATTATGTCCCTTTTTTCAGGATTACGTGGAGGTATCAAGTTGAAATTCATGTCAAATAAGTAAGCCTACGGTACCTAAGTATAAAAATTAAGCTTCTAACTCACTAATGGAAAGATAAGTGATAAAATACTTATTTCTTTTTACATAGTTATAATTAATATACAACACCCAGAACAAATAGTTTGATCTGGGTGTAGTTTTCCATGGGTGATACGCTTGGAGGATCTAGCTCTCTCTGTGATAGGTGAGAGCTACAAACATGTTTGTTTGGGTAGAATCGGACCCACGTTTTTCAAATTGAAAAATTCTTCTAAAATTTTAATGGAATGGAAATGCCACCGTCGCCAGATATTATTTATGTGTGGATTGCGCCTAGCGAACGGTCCCAATAAGCGATCTCAATATTTTTTTACTGATCTCAGCATAGACCTACATAGTAGGGACGGGTTGGACGCCATTTTGAAATGTCGCCCTTTCGTCGGTGTCAAAGAAACGCATTGACACCGATGCCAGTACAGTCTGCGATGCACGTCCGACGTGATTACTTGAGAGCAAAATGCCAAAATGTGTGGTGAAGGGCTGTACGAATTAAATTTCAAAGTGCAGTAAACAAAAGGTGGCGTTTCTTATGACCAGTAAGTCAACTAAACTTGCTTTTACACAAAAACTTTTATTTTTAGGTAAAAGATAAGTCGTTTCTAGTTTCGTACAGTTTGCGCTTCTTCTACCACGCCTTACTGGCGCTGCACGTAGTGACCGCGAAATCTGAGAGATGGCGTTGTCCTTTTGTCAAAGAGAAATTAGACTTACGATTTCTTAACTCAGGCGTATCTAGACATAGAAGCCATTGCATCTCAGACAGGAATATCAATCGTTTGATTCCACGCGCGTCCCACAGGGTAAAACCTGGATAGTTGCCACACATTTTGAAATCAGTTTATTTCTCTCAGTATAAAAAGCAATATAATTGACTTGTAAAAATGGCAGGTAAGTACTTTGTTTTTTTATCTACCATTTTATGAAAAGTAAAAAATATTATCTTTGATATTTCCAGAGTATTCGCGACCTCTACATTTTGTGGCATCTATCCCATGTAGATGATAATTGCCTAATCCACATAAATTACGTTTGGGATATATACCTACTCTACCGAGAAATAAGACATCTATCCCGCAAAAACTTTGATCGCACTTTGCCTTCTAATGCAATGGCACAGAAACTTGCGACTCGGTCACCTTAGTGACAATAGGAGAATCTATCGATAGATAAATAAAATAGCATCCGATTCATCCGGTATACCAGAGTAATTACAATAGGCTAGATGACCGATGTTTAAATCGTTGAAACCAATAGCTTTGATGAAGAATTTAAGTAATAATTGAAAACATTATTTAAATCGGTTAATAATGTTCTGATAGATGAGCGTTTTTAAGTTTTTGTTAGAGACAACTCTGTCCCTTTCCCACAAAACAAAAAATGACGTCACGCCTTACTTGTCAGAATATAATTTATATGGCGTCCTGACAAGTGACGTCACGATTTGCTGTTTTGCCTCTCTGTCTAGCATGATATTAAAATGCTTATAAGTTGCTTATTTTTGATTAGATTTTAATTTTCTTTTCATTAATCAGCTATATTTATGGGCCACATTTGAATAGGACAATTAAAAAAACCAGTCATCTAGCCTATTGGGACAACTATCCCCCCTTTGATGGGGGCCATCAAAGGGGAGGCCCGCGTCCAGCAGTGCAGCCTTCGTCGTTCGAGCAGTGGTCGTCTTCTGGCTGATAGATACAATTTGCAAAGACGCCTATTATATGAAGACATAGAGAGACAGAGAAGGTCTCTCTGCGTAGTTGGCAACATGGTTGCAAGAAAATTCTTTAAGGCGGCGCCTGACGTGAAACTTACTTTATTCCGATCTTTCTGTCAATCGTTTTACACGTGTCAACTCTGGACTAAATACACCCAGAAGGCGCACAGCGCGTTACGTGTGGCCTACAATAACATTTTCAGGCAGCTGATGGGCCTGAATGGTATTGTAGTGCCTCCGAGATGTACGCGGAGTCGCGAGTGGACTCGTTTAACGCAATACAGCGCAAACGAATTGCATCGTTTATGTCCAGAGTTGACAAGTGTAAGAACACGATAATAAAAAGCCTTGCTGACAGATTGCCCCTGACTGCAACTTACCAACGTTGGGTGGCTATTGCCACGTAAGTAGTTTTTTTTTTAAATTTATGATTATTTAGTTGACTTTCTTTATTTTATTTTGTGTTTTTATATGGATCATGTGTCCGGAATAAAGAATTATTATTATTAAAAGGACATAAGCATTCGTAAGTAAAGGACAACACAGCCTAGCAAGGCCAGATCTGTCTAGAACAATCAAACGTATCTTCAGTTTACTCACGTATAGCCAGATAGAATGTCCATGAGACTGCTTTTTCCCGCTCCCGACTGCCCCATAATAACCGTCAGCTCGCCAGCATTGAATTGTCCTGATATGTTATTCAGAATCACTTTACGATCTAAAACCAAGGAAAATATGGAGATTAATAAATATAATACGCTTTAAAAAAATACAACCGACTTCAACTTCGAATACCTGGATGAAATCTTCATATTTTCTAGTAATTTTGACTTAAAAACCAAACTACTGAACTGATTTCGATAAAATTAATATGGGACCACCTACCAAACAGATTAATTAATTAATGGTATTAGGCAGTTACCTAATTTCTCAACAGTACAAGAAACTGTATTTAATTAGTAGTTCGCAGCGAACTGAGACCTCGCGACTGCCACGTCTTCCAAACCAATTTAGATCATATTCGAACTTGACAATTGTATTTGCACCAACTACTTGCTTACAAAATTTCGAAAGGTCGGATCAACGATTCGCGGATCGTCGAAAATTTTCAAAAAAATATTCATAAATTAAAAAAATATCGAAATCGCGAAAAAATACCGCTATTCCATACAAAAAGTTCATCGACCTTGGGCAAAATGTAAGGAACAGCCGTTTTTTTTGCGATTTCAATGTTGACCCGATAGTAAAAGTTGTTTGTTTTGACGTACGGAATATGCCCTTAAAAGTATGCTAACTGATTACACTAACCCTGTATACTTATTTAAATAATACGAGTGTCAAATTTTATAATAGTATTGTGAGCTTGCGAACTAACGCCTGCGCCGCACTGCACTGCACTCGTCACCCTGAGATTTAAATGTCAAATCTCTTCATGCAGTCATTTCTCTGGTGGTTGATAAATGTCTGGTACTTCCCCAGGCGGACTCTGCTATAGAGTCCTATCACTACAAAAACGTTTGGGCTTACCAAATTACGTTTGGGCTCATTCTTTTATTTTACAAGATTGTTTTTATATTTTGTTTTTATGTGAGATACAAATTCTTTACCAGTATAAGAAACAAAAAGAAGTAGCATTTTACTCAGAAAAAAAGCTCACAGCAATAACAAAAATAAAAAAACAGTTAATGCTAATGGAATTGTTGCCATAATAGCTCTGTTTATTACCTTTTTCTGAATAAAATCATTCTAACCTCCTACAGTGCATCCAGTGTGTGTTGCCAGTGATGACATAGGGAACTGAAACGTGGTCTTTAATTTCTGGCCTTTTGGAGAAACTCAGAGTCACGCAACGGGTAAAGAGAGCTATGCACGGAGTTACTTTGCGCGATAGAATCCGGAACGAGGATATTCGCTAAAGAACTAAAGTTAGCGACGTAGCTTGCAAAGTTCGCAAGTTGAAATGGCAATGGGCAGGCCACATCGCTCGAAGAACTGACAACCGATGGGGACAAAGGTTCTTGAGTGGCGACCGTGTACCGGAAGACGCAGCGTAGGAATGCCTCCCACTAGTTGGACCGACGACACTGTAAAAGTCGCGGGCAACCGGTAGATGCAAATGGCAGGTTGTCGTACAGTGTGGCGGTCTAAGGGGGAGGCCGCCTTCGTTCAGCAGTGGACGTCTCCGGACTGATGATTGTGATGATGATGAACCTCGTACAATCCATCATATCTGATAGATAGAAGTACATACATTTTAAAGTCATGCAACGATGGGAAGGCTACCCACCAAATACAGGTGTTGCCACACCTAGTTTGTAGTGGCTAATGGGCTATGACTGCAAAATTATGTGAAACTGTTTCTGAAATAAAATTAATTTACCTTTTTTAGTTTTACGTAAATTTTGCTAAGGTACTCTATCGCGAAAGCTCCACACGTGTCATGATTATAGAACAGAATAGAGAACAAGCATGTGTTATGAGCTAGCAACACAAAATAAACATTAAAGGTCATGACTGCAAAGAACATTACTCCGAGACTCCGAGAGCACGTTTAAAGGTACTCACCCTTAGGTACTTGCATGATTACCACATTTTAAAATATTAGTCACTACTCTAAACTCCAGTTGGTACCTACAGCGACCGGTTCAACTCAAGGTTAAATTTTACTTTAGCATGGATGCACGTGTTAACCATGTTTTACGTTGCATCACTGCTTGTACTGTAATAGACTCATAATTTTACCCACGTGTCGGTCTCACTGGAGCACTCATCCCAATGAAATTAATGTACAATTGATCCTTTTTTTTTGTGTGGACCTTTGTATGTCCTAAAACTGCATCCAGAACCGCCGGAGGACGGGCAGCAGCGTCCTCTTAGTTAAAGGTGGTAAACATTCTGCGATCCCCAAGCCGCCTGCCAAGCGTGGGGATTAGAGCATCTCCTCCCTATTAAGGGGGAGGCTTTCGTCCAGCAGTGGACGTATTCCGGCTGTTGATGATGATCCATTTTGTAATTACATTATGCTTTGCTAAAATTGTTTTCAACGATTGTTTAGATTTAGAGTACGTATAATTAAAGTTGTTTGTGTTTTTTGTTTTCGGGCCAAGTTTAGATAAGTTGGAGGACAATGTAGTATTTAACAAGTTTAGCAAGTTTTTAATAAGTTTCCGGTCATTCGCTGATTCACTTATTTGTCGTAACTATCTAAATTATTCACCTAAATAAGGATATCCCTTGTTCATAGAGTAATAAAACACCATTATTAGAGCTACTGTAGTAGCGCATGTGGCGTAGCTTGTCTAGGTGATTCTAATCGATCACCGATGTTAAGCAACGGACGGTCCGGTCAGTCTACGGATGGGTGACCGTGAGTGGCATTTATTTCTGAGCGCTACCGTGGATCGGATGACACGTTAAATTGTTGGTCCCGGTTGTTTGTTCTATAGTTTCTATAACAACAACCGTCAGCCATGTCAGAGGCCTTCGGCGGCACATTAACTCTGACACTAGGGCTGGCCACTCAGCCTATACGAACTTACTTATTTACTTACTTATTAGAGCTACCATTGTTATAAATATTTACTGAGTTTTAACATTAAAATATAATATTAACTTGAAAAAAAAAAGCATTGTAGATTTTTTTACTTATTCTTTTTTTATTGTCCACTGTTGGACTAAGGCTTACTCTCAAAGGACAAACTCGCAAATGGGCCAGTGTGGTGAATAAATTTAGACGACAAAGGAGCAAGGCGTTCGCCTGGTGGTAAGCGTCACGCCTGCCACTAATAGTACTTGCGAACACAATCTTGCGCCGCACTGTACTGCGCGCTCGTCACCTTGAGAAATTAGATGTTAAATCTCTTCATACCCAGTAATTTCTCCCTGGTAACATTGCTCTTCAAATCGGAACACAGTAGTGCTTGCACACTACTGCTTGGCGATTGAATAAAGCAAAAACAATGGCAAAGGTGTGGTACTTCCCCAGGCGGACTCTGCAGTAGAGTCCTACCACAACGAAAAAAAAAAACCTAATTAAAATATAAGAATACATTAAAATTTTAAGATATAGAATAACTATTATAAGAACAATAAAGAGGAACCGTTTGAGTTAATTAAGTAAAAAATAAATAAGCTTGAGTACAATTTGGTTGTGAATAGTTAACCAGCTGCATTATAGTAGCGCGTATTATAGTAGTAGCTTATCGCTTTTAGCGATAAGGCCGCCATTTGCATGTATGTATGTTTCTTTGGTGTGAGCAATAAATAATTAATCTATCTATCTATCTATAGTACAATTTTGTGTTAACATAAACATCATAGTTTACCTGAAATCTGACTATAAATAGATATTAATTCACTCTAAGCTCTATTACCTAGAAATTTAAATTATAATAAACTTACTTTTTACCTAGATTGTGTAGTGTGTGAAATTAAAAGGTGCCTTTTAATAACGCATACTAAAAACACACGTGGAACATGAGAACGAATTAATTAGGCAATTAGGTACGGTTTTTGTTCGTAAAAACAACGAGCATTTAGAATGAGCAGAATTCATCCTTACTTTTTGTACGTAGCACTATTATTTATTCTGTGCTTTTAGCGTTATTTATATCTTTTTCTAGAGCGGTGGTAAATATAAGCTCTTTGAGCAGCTTTCTATAGTTTTTCAGCAGTCGACAGTAATCAACAAAGAATATTAGTTTGGTAGTATAGGTAGTATTTTGTTTTTTTTTCACTTGTATCCTTTTTTTTTTGTTTTTCTGTCTCTTTCATACTTTTTCCCGACAACCCGAATTTGAGGATCTCCCAGAAAAATTGTTCTTGTCACTTGGAGCTTTTCTGCCGATGCTGTCTGCGTGGGAGAACAGCTAAGCCAAAACATTCTTTAATTTAAACTTCTCATTTTGATAATGAAAAATTACAAAGTAACTTCTTAGAATCGTTTATAATAAAACAAAATTGAATTTTAAGATCAACACTAATATAATTTCGGCCTAATTGTAATATGTAAAAATTGTAAAGCCCAAGACTAGATTAAAAACATTTACCCCAAAGCTGTTTTTTATAATGTAACTGCCTGAACCAGATTAGATGCCAATGTTGCCGCTGTACTTATCCAGCTAATTCATTTTTATATTTCCATTGTTGGAGTTAGGCACTCGATATTTTATAAATAAGTCCGGCGGCGAGACACGTATAAAACATCTCTTTTTAACTTTCAATTTGTTTTACACCCAACACATATGTATCTTAGTACAATTACTAAGTAAAGCCTACTACAGAAAAACAAAAGGATTGTATCCAGATTCCAGACCCATGACAGTCTAGAGGTAGAGGCTATCCAAATGCTCAAGCCAGTCGGCAGCGTACACAGCATGCAGGCGGTAATGCTCATGCGTCGTCGGGCCGAATAAACCTTTTCTTCGTTTGCACGCATGGAGGATATGCTTCTATTACTCTGTGTTTGCACGTTATATTATAATTGTGCATGTGTGCGTACACGTATGAGTGTTCAATACCCTCTCTTCTTATCTAGATTATTTTTATCGTTGGCTCTCTGGGCTAAATGAAACACGTGTTGCTTGTTGTTCGCTGTGACATAGCAGTTCTATTAATTAGGGAATATGCCTCGAAAATAAAGATAGGGTGAACATGAATGAAGCTTTATTTAACGTCAAAGGGTATGTTTGTGAATGGTAGGATGCCTCCCACATTACAAACGTGTTGCAGCAAGTTATTTAAAAAATACCATATTTCTTTATGATTAAAATTCATCACACATGCACACGCAACATTGTTAATAGTGTGGTAATAATCGCTGTAGGGTATATAATTATGCAACATTGTAGCAGAATACTTATCAAATCAAATTAGTGAATGATAACTTTGTAGGTCTGATATTGTAGATATGATAGGTTTTTGTAAAAGAGATTTAAACATAACTAAATGACGTTTCATGCACAACATTTCCAATAAAAGAGTACTGAAATCTTTTACAAAAACCAGACACATTTCTATACTCTACTCTAGGACTTATTTCATACGAGATCTTTAAGTGTGAATCTGGCATCCATGTAAGCTCTGCGTTTGGTCTTTTTTAGCGCGAGTACCGTTCTCGACGATCTTTATATTTGACATTTAAATCGTATATTCGACATTTAAATCGGTATAGTTCGATAAAGATAAAGTAAGTATATTCTCAAATTCGTCTAAGTAAATCTGCTACTTATACCGATACGTCAAATTTAGCGACATATAACGGTACTCGCATTGCTGTTTCTTTTATTTTCCTTTTTTTTTGCTTTGTGCTCACTGCTCACCTCTTAATTAGAGCCACATAGCATAGCCTACTAATATCCCCGGAAAACAAACGGATGACCACTCCTAGCACCGATCCGACCACTCCTAGCAACAGGAAGTATTCCGTTTTTGGTATAGGCGCCGGTTACCAGAGGCACACAAACACGCACCGACTTCGCCGGCGAGGTTGAGGACTCCCCAGATCTGTCAGAAGATCGGTTAGATTCTCTCCAAATAGTCAACCAGATCAACCTACTAGTGCCCCAGGGCACACCCCTTCTGGGGTGCCAGGGCAAGTCTGACCCTACTCCCGGCGACGGCCAAGCCGAGGTTCGTACCGTCTGAGGTGCCCTTGAGCTAGTCGCCTATAACCTAAACTAGGCCTAGCGCCATTTGCACTTGCCTAGAGTCCGGTGACGCTGTAGAGGTTATCTGAGGCCAACAGCCTCAGTCATTCATAAAAAAAATACGGCTCCAATGATAGTCACCACCTAATAACAAATGTTTTGAGATATAGTGTGAAGTATTGTAAGTACCTACCTACGCTATGACGGAACGTAAGCATAATCTTAGAGAAATCTTTGTGTATGTTTGTAAACTCGTTTGTATATTATAAGAACTAAGTATTCAAACATTTGAATTTTCATTTTATTGGCGCTTTGTTATTGTAATGCATTTGTTTTTCGTGATAACGAATGTAATGCTCTTGACGGATTTATGGTTATAGGTACTGATAACCGCCTCTACGTGAAAGTAGTTTTGCGTGCTTAGATTTATAATTCTAATGCTAGGGCTTTACCTGCGTGTAATGCCATTATTGAGCGCGGTATTTGATACAGTACGCAGATATGGCCGGGTGTTAGCACGCTAATAGGCAAATGGCATTATTAACGTCGTTAGACGTTAGGCGATATTCAAAGTAAAATGATAGTGTGGCCGCCCATGTAGCGCATTGCTTAATGCATCATTTATTGCACGTTAATTATTTCGATAACAAGGCTCTTTAAGTCACGCAGGTGAAGCCCTAGCATTAACTTTATCTTTTTTATTTAGGCAGAAACACCATGTTGACTCAGCTGTTATAGTTTGACATTTTGACAGAATTAAGGAATTATAAGACTATACTATCTACGATTTTTATAAAAATCGTCAGCATCATTTTACTTCTGCGCAATACTAACTAACGTCATTAATCTTTGTGCAGCGTTTTTAAGTAAGGTCCAGTATGTTTAAAACATATTGGGCAGATGTTGTTGTATGTTTGAACTAACTGTTTTTTTTACCAATTTTGAGTGACATTTACGAGACAGCAAATTCTTCAGTAACATGACGTTTTATTCTCAAACATTATAAATGCGAGAGTACAGGTAGATTATCTTCTTTTTTCCGCAGCGACTACGAAACAAGGATCGATGTCATTAAGAATTCCGAAGAAGGGTTCTTTCTGTCTCTGTGAGAAGCATAAGTTAGGTTTTTGAAAAAACCTGTTATTAAATCCCGGTTCCTATAGAATTGTCAACGAGATTGCAGTTAGTAGGTAATAGATATTTTGGTTGTGAAGATTTCAATCAGGTAATAATGGGCGATTTTCCAAACATGAATAAAAAAATGTAGGTTCCTGAAAATCGACAGATGGCGCAGACTAAACGTGCCAGTCAAAAATAACATACTATTTTTGATAGGTGAATATATAATAATAATAATAGGAGAAATGAAATAAAAAACTTGACTTGACTGGCACGTCTGGTCTGTGCAAAGTCAGAGCTAGATATTGAGCTTCTTTTTTTTAATTGCCTGTCAGAAAACGCCCAGTGGTTTACAAAATAAACGCAGCATGTATGAGCGATTCAACGGTATACGTTAGGCTTACGTTTGTGTACGGAACCCTAAAAAAGTTTGCATGTTTTTTATTCAACCATAATATTTTAATTAGGACACTGACATTTTTATACCTGCCTAAGAAGGTTGCAGAATTTATTTATTGTGGGTATCTAAGTAAGTAGAGTGCATATATTTTTATAAGTTGAAAACACATTTTTTTTTTTTTTTAGTTTAATAATATACGGGTCCAAAATAATGATATTTGCTTTGTTATTGAAGGCTACATAAATAATTATAAAAAATATTTAATAGCTCTATGTATCATGAAGATAGAGTTCGTTTACATACTATGGACACAGAGTAGAGTGAGTAACAGAGTAAAACAATTGAGGCATCTCATTTTTTTTCTAGTTTTGTTTCATCAGGTTGATTTCTAAAGTAATACCTAATTCACTTTTAATTATAATATACTTAATATTATAATTTGTTACTTTTTTACGAGATTCGATTTTTTCTACGTTTTCGTATAAATTCGACTAGGTACTACGATTTCGATTCACTCACGACTTGAAGAACCCCAGGACGATAACAATATTTTTTGGAGAATAATAGCTATACAACAAAATGTTAATGTAACCCAGGCGGTTATTGATAGTAATTATAACGAATACCAATATATGTATTGTTAGTTAGGAGTAAGTTACTACTATTGTGGACGATTGTGAAAGTTTTAGCTGACAGAACTAAACGAACTAAAGGTTGCTATTCTTAGCTAACATGTCTAGTGAAAAAGTGACAGCGGTATTTTAATTTTAATAACAATTGGTGCGAGAGATAAATATAAAATAAGGTTTCAAGAGAATTATACAACACATTGCCACTTTAATTTATAAGATACTGTTGACCAGTAATATGATAATGAAGATAGTCGGAATTAAATCGTGTATTATCATTCTCATTAGCATTCTAAGCATGTTAGTATAAGTGTATTCATGTGAATAGCTACAAATGGCAAGAATAATTTTATAAATGGACACAAGCAATTTATGTCACCCGAACCTCCACATACTATCCATAACATAAACCATATAAAATAATGAATCAATTACCCTGTTACATTAATTATAATGGAAATATATCAGCCGTAGACGAAAGATCACGTAACAAAGTGTGCAGCTAAATCAACTTACGATAAAACAATTGGTATATTACGTAGTCGTCCGCGCCAGATAAACAACTAGTAATTAGCAACTGGACTAATAATTATCACAGAAAATGTGTCATTAATGTAATAGAGATAGAGCCTAGTACCTCTTCGGACTCCAATGCGTACAGTGTAGTTGATATCTTCAAAAGATATATTTAGAGAGTCCTCGGATAGAGAGGTGGAGGTGGTCTCGAGGGACTCGATTTCGCTGGCCATCGTTGCGATCACTGTTACTGCACTATTGATTCACATGAGCACAATATTGAGGTTCCATCGCGTGTCGAGCACAAAGGAGCGTGTTGTAAACAAAGGGAGAGCGCTTAGTCGTGTCTCGGGCGAAGTGCGCGCGCGTCTCCACTCTCCGTGTGCGGTTGACTGGGCGCAGGCGACTCTTTGGCAATATTATCGGTCGTTCTCCCCCACTCCCCACATGGCCATCAGCCGTCACCCAGCTGATTGCCGTTATCGCACCAACAGAAGTTGGAAAGCCTACAGCTGCTTTGCCACCTTTTCTTATTTATTTCTAACATGCAACCTTTTGAATGAAACTAACTCACCATCATAATTTTAATTCGTCTGGTTAACCAGCAAATGCTTTACAAAGTCAGTACTATATACTTCAGCAGTGGACGTCTCCGGGCTGATGATGATGAATATATATAAGTAAGAATATATATTGGTTAAGACCAATGATGATGATGATATATCTAATGGGTAGTTTTGTTACTTTTTCATGCTGCAACGGCTTGAAATTGAATTTGAGAAATTCTGAGTGAAGAAAGCTTGGATTACACATAGGTAGGCTATTTTTATTAAAAATAAAAATAAAAGTAAAAAAAAATGTGCATAAAACGGAGGAGTGCTACTAGTAAAATTAGAGATTAATACGTTAAAAAAAACTCTGCCAGTCGCACTCAAATAAAAAATGCAGAGTCTGAATAACGTAGCAAATTGTACACAAAACACTGAAATTACGAGAATATTTTTGATTTGTGGCTAAGATGACGACGAGAAGATCTTCAGCCGTCTTAACTGTTTGCTTATACCTAATCAAAATGGAAGAAACAATAATTATAAATTCGGTTACGATTTTTTTCTCGCTACAAAACAGAACTAGTCGCTCTTTACGACCTTAATTTAAACTTGCTAATGTATTTTAAAAACCTTGTGATGATACTAAGCAGATGAACAGAATAAAATTAGCAAGTCAGTTGACCAAGATTTTGTAGTTTTTGTGCCTACTACCATAAGATAAAATAGATGGACTAAGAATGCTACCGGTTCTTCCTTAGCTGTCTGTGGCCAGTTACAACCAGTTATTTTGATCCAGCTTTATAAGCCGCTTCAGTTTTTTGTTGTTGTTACTCTTTGGTATTCCATACTTTGTTAGGAAAGTAGTTAGTGTACTAGCACACGAGACACGCGATCGCGAATCCTGGCCCTGCCGCCGCCTGAAGCTAACACAAAACTCTATGCACACTCCGTTAAATACCACACCAAATAAAACCACCAATAAATAACGAATATTTATCAAATAAATAAGCTTTTATAAGCACCTATTGACCTATTGACCTGGGACCTGGGTATGTCCTTAAACTGCAACCAGACCCACCGGAGGACGGGCAGCAGCGTCCTCTTGGTTAACGGTGGTGACCATTCTGCGATCCCCAAGCCGCCTGCCAAGCGTGGGGATTATGGCAACACCCCTCTATAAAGGGCCTTCGTCCAGCAGTGGACGTTTTATGGCTGACGACGATGCACCTATTGTAAAACGCATTTGATAGAACGTGTGGTGCATTATTTAATTGAAACATTGCTATTATCCGTGTCTTAAGTTCATTGAACAGTTCAAGGACAGAACAGCTTAGAAGAATGATTGAGTATTTATAATAGTAATCACATAGCTTTGGACCCAGATAATAAATATAAAGTTGTATTATAGTTTTAGATTATACTATCAAAGACAAAAAAACACAAATAAGTTAACTTACTTGTGTTTTCTGCTGGCTTTAAAGCCTGTCAGAAATTAGCCTCAGTAACAAAGTCACAATTACACAATTCATTATGGCAAAATATAGGTCAAATCAAATCAAATCAAATAGAAATTAATAATTATTTATTGTCACAAAAGATGGTCGACTAGTGGCCCAGTATCCCACTCGATTGTATGTTAGTGAGGTGACGGTGGTTGAAATCACATGCGATCCGTGCCAGTTCACGATGAGTTTATTTGTCTTGACTGAATACAATCCTTTTCTTCGTTGTAGTAAGGCACAGCTTCTACGAAACCCGTAATGAAGATCTGGTTGCCGTTTACAAACAAATAGAGTTATATTAACAAGGTTTTTGCCGTAAGAAACTCCTACTGTCGTACTTATTGTGGCGGGCTGTCAGATTCGTAGTGATGGGGGTCGCGCTTACATCTATTACTAGTGATGTGCACGCGACCCACATATTGCTAAATCTTATAGCTAATTAAATTAAATGTGCGTATACAGGACGCCACAACAGATTTCTAAACTAAGCTACGAAATAGCTTGTGCTTCAGAAATCTGTGTCCCCCTAAGGACAATTAACAGTCATTAATTCTCATTTTAAAAGTCAATTTAATTCTCATTTTAGTACCTACCTGTTATGTAGATATTAAGATGAAAATAAACAGGGAAAAGGATCAACAGTTTGAATGTCAATCGATTGCTCGGTATGTTTTTTTTAACCCGACGCTTTAAATTTTAACACGTTATACCCAAAAGGTCAGCAATACGAAAAATGTGATTGCTTGGTAAGTAGGTACATAAAACCAGATAGTTATTTTAATTTTTATCACCTTACCTTTGTCTATACTTTATCTGTCAAAGACCCTAAACTAGGTACATACACAAGAAACAAAGATTTTGTATCTTGTATAGCACTATTACGTTTTACAGGAACTTCTCGATTCTCGGCATGTACAGGAAACAAGGGTTTCAGCAGTGGACGTCTCCAGGCTGATGATGATGTTGAAAAAAATAAGTATTTTCATACTATTTAATCGATTTCTTTCTCGAAAGTTGAATTGTATTAATATCGAACTAAAAGTCTCATCAGTCCGATCATCGGACTTATTAATCGGACTACTGAGACAAGGCCCTGGAATCAGTCTGGTCATTATTGGCCTATTTTGAATATTTAGGAGGCAAATTCAAAGGTTTTTTTTAAATACATTTCATGTTTTTTCTATTTGCAGATGATCTAGTTATTTGGGATATTCAAAAGATATTTTTCTTATATTGTTTTGTTAGAATTTCACACAAAAAAGTTAATAATTATTAATGTTGTAAAAACTTAATTGGCATTTTTTTTTGGCACAAATTTAATTGGCCTTGGGAAATTGCGTAATATCTTCTCGTCCAAAATCCCTCAGTGTCTCAAGACAAGGGTCTACGACCAGTGTGTGTTGCCAGTGATGACATATGGAACTGAAACGTGGTCTTTAACTGCTGGCCTTTTGAAGAAACTGAGTGTCACGCAACGGGCAATGGAGAGAGCTATGCTCGGAGTTACTTTGCGCGATAGAATCCGGAACGACAATATTCGCCAAAGAACCAAAGTTACCGACATAGCTCGCAAGGTTTGCAAGTTGAAGTGGCAATGGGCAGGCTACATCGCTCGAAGAACTGACAACCGATGGGGAAGAAAGGTTCTTGAGTGGCGACCGCGAACCGGAAGACGCAGCGTAGGAAGGCGTCCCACTAGGTGGACCGACGACATTGTAAAAGTCGCGGGCAACCGGATGCAAATGGCAGGTTGTCGTACAGTGTGGCGGTCTAAGGGGGAGGCCTTCGTCCAACAGTGGACGTCTCTGGGCTGATGATGATGATATATCTATATATAAAATATCCTGACCTTTTACAACAAAACCATTGAAGTATACTTGGGTACTGGGCAAGCTTTTTACTGAATACTTATCAAGGAAGAATTACAGTGCTTATCTCCCATGCTGCACATACAATAGCTTGACTTCAAGCACATTTTGTTTGGGAACCACGACATCTTCAAGTAATTTAACTGAAATAGCCTATAAATTGACGCCATTTTACAGGGCACTTTGTAAATTACGTCACAAACCGCGCATTCAGATAATCAAGGTCCGAGTTTTTTCATTAATAAGTATACATTTAAAAGTTACTTGCTTAACGTTATTGATAGGATTATTTAGTTTTATCAATTTATCCACCACATGAGTCATGCCTAAAATGTAATGGCCGACAATCCCATAACCTATGACTAATATATGTTGGTAAAATAATTTGTTTTCCGCAGCGCCTATCTTGTTCATGTTGATAAGCCTTAATTTTCTAAAAGTTATTCAAGAGCGGTACTGAATAAACGCTCTGAGAGTTCTGTATTTACATATTTGCAGATGAATGTGAATTATCTGACTTTACCCGACTACATAAAAAATGGTTATTAGCAGTTTCTTATCTCTGAAATGAGCTATAATAATTATACTAGAGGTCCCCTGCGACTTCGTCCGCGTGCGGAAGAAATTCGGCTCGCTCCCAAAATACACCACTTTATATCATCCCATGCAATTTTTTATTTTTTTCTGAGCTCTACCTAAATATAAAATGGAAATTGGAACCATAATATTTGAATGTTATGATATAATAAGGAATGCTGCTATTTTCTGTCTATTTATTTATGCAATCGGCTTGCAACAATCGGTCCTTGGCCCCACCATTGGTGCCTGTTTACAAAAAGCGTTGCAATAGTACCTTAAATTAATAGTAAGACTCATGCAGACTATAAGTAAGATATTGTTTGCGAGCTTTAAAGCATCTGGCGGAAATTACCGCCGATGTGAAGTGTCTTGCAATAATACATGAATTATTAACATTATCTTAAATATACATAAAAGCAGCGACAATGATAAGATGAATGGACGGGAAATAAGCGCACGGACTTTGAAGACTATTATGTTGAGCGCTTCAGTCATACTCTGCCTTTCCGACATGCGAGCCGTACGATACGACAATACAAACTTCTAATATATGTACATGTGTTCTCTTTTTGTCATGCAGTAAATTAGATTTACTATCTCTATTTTCCGGCAAATGTAATATGCACACTTTTAGCTAGGTATGGTTGAATGTGTTGGCTTCTTAATTTTGAACGTATTGCAAGCGCTGGGCCCGTCCATTCCACTATCACTATCGCTGCCTAAAAGCATCAATCAGACTTTAAGAAAAGTGAGTAATAATTTTACGTAGGTACCTTTAGTACTTGATAAACTTTAAATTGACAATCGGCCCAAGCGCAGGTCCCAAGACGTACCTATATGTGTCAAAGCAAGAACATAATATTACAAAATCCCACAAATTTCATTACTCAGAAAATGGGCAACGTCTGGGAGCACTGGGACCTTGGACTATTAGTAACGTAACCGAAATGAAGCTTTTTAAGTATGGTTGTTATGCCGTAAGTACTTAGCGTTTTTAAATTAGATACGATGTCAAACGGAATCCTAAAATGAGTCATTGGCCCAGTTTTTTATTTATTTGAAAAGTTATCCTGCGAATAGAGAAGTACTTGCTGATTACATGAGTAAGTAGGTTTATTTTTATTACTAATGCAGTGCCAATCGATTGGTATCTTAACTGGATATCTATATACAGCACGTGCTAAAGTTATCGCTTAGTCACAAAATTACTCATACAATGTAAAACGAGTATCTCGAATTGATTGTAAAGATTGGTACTAGGTCTACTGTTACGAAGTAGGTTTAAATGGCGAAATAACAACAGGGAGATAATCTCAAGATTTCCTTTTATTCCATCCTTTAATCTATCGTCCAAATCACTAAGAGTTCTACTCGTGCCTACCCTCGGTTTTTTATCCTCCAAAAAATAGTTGTTAGGATAAAAATAATTAATGATCTTAAACATTCATGTGGTCGATTTTGAAGGTTTAAGTTGACATAACTAAACTAACTAAAGTATTGCTGTCCTTAGCTAACATTCCTAGTAAAAAAAGTGACAGCAATATTTTAATTAGTTTAGAACTGTCAACTAAAGTTGTTATGGGCAGGCGTGACGCTTACCATAGAGTACATTATACATACGGGAAACGCTCACCACCAGGCGAACGTCTCGCTAGTATTGTCACTTAAACGTAACAGTAGCTGTGACGCCTATCCCGCCTACGATGGAAGGCTAATGGGCAAAATTCCAACACATAATTATTGTGGGTTGGAGGACGCAGACGCCATTGAATTTCGTATATAAACAAATATAATATGTTTCCTTATATGATTTCCTTCACCGAAAAGTCAGTGGTATGAATAAAATAGAGTAGATGACTGATGTTTATATCGTTGAAACCAATAGCTTTGATGAAGAATTTAAGTAAATATAGTATGTTTATTGAAAAAATAATCTAAACCGGTTAATAATGTTCTGATATATGAGCGTTTAAAGTTTTTGTTAGAGACAACTCTGTCCCTTTCCCACAAAACAAAAAATTACGTCACGCCTTACTTGTCAGAATAGAATTTATATGGCGTACAGAGAAGTGACATCACGATTTGCTGTTTCGCCTCTCTGTCTAGCATGATATTAAAATGCTTATAAGTTGCTTATTTTTGATCAGATTTTCATTTTCTTATCATTAATCAGCTATATTTATGGGCCACATTTTAATAGGACAATAAAAAAAACCAGTCATCTAGCCTATTGTACTCTACCACATCATCGTTTACCAACAGGCAAGTTGGTGGTCAAACGCAGACCTATATCGTTCAACCACTGCGTTTTGTAACAGGTCTTTTTAAATATTTTTGTATGAAGTGATTCCACGCTTATGGTATTGTGTTACAAAAAATTACAGATGGCGCCACCAACGGTTTAGTTGGTTACAAGCTACCAGGGAAAGGCTACCAGGCTGGGAAATTTGGCATCTAAGGCAGAGACTTCTGTAGCTTGGCAAAGCAGTTGGGACGGAAACCCATAGAGACTGCTCGTATGCAGGTTCGAGTCCTGCCGGAGATCATAATTTTTCTTCCTGTTTAAGCTTTAAAAACATAGGTTTTTTTTAATTCCAAAGAGTTTATTATTATGGGCCCGGGATTGAAGTCAGTGGGAAGCCTACCTACGCTGCGTCTTCGGTTCGTGGTCACCACTATAGAACCTTTCTTCCCCATCGGTTATCACTTCTTCGAGCGATGTGGCCACGATGTGGCCTGCCCAAATATATATAGAGCTATTCGCAGATGGCGCCAGCGGTGGTCCGGATGTGGCAAAATCAAGTTTTCTTGATAACCGTTGCCTATATCTGCTCTTGATGAGGGCGTTGTCGATAATTTAGTCCTAGCAATTATACCGAGTCTTGTTTTATGAATCTATGCAGCTGTTAACGGCCCGAAAATAGATTTGTAGGTTAGATAGCTGTTTACAACTGTTACAGTGGGTTACTGTTGAGGTTTTAGGACCTATTTAAATACCTCGATAAGTAAAGGCATTTAATAAAAGAAATAGTTATTGCAATAAAAAAATACACTGAGACATACGAAAGAGTGCTCACATATTTTATAAACTTGACACCACGCTCTATGGCGCTAAATATCTGAGGTCAAATAGCGGTGTTGTGTAAACTCTTTATTATTACAAGAGTTACGAGTAGATATGATCGGGCAAACAGAGCAGACATTTACTTATCGAAAAGGGTCAGTTTATCAATTTAATCAACGTGACTCAGCCACACGTGAGAATTCGGAAGTTGAATCAACTGTTAGATAACAAAATTCAAGATTTAAAAAAAAATACGTTAATCGCACAGCCTAAACCGCTGGTCGTACAGACTTGAAATAGAGCGTAGGGGTGTACTAAGATTTTTTTTTTCGAAATTTGACCTCTAAAGGGGGAAACTTTTGTATGAAAGTTGTTTGTTTTTGGACTTTTGGTCCCGAAAATTAGGATTTAGATAGTTCATTTAAAATAAAAAATGCTGGTTACAATAATTTTTGACAGGGATGATTAAGGGGAGAAAAGGGGGGGGGGTTCATGTTGTATAAAAAGTTCTTTGTTTTGGAAGTTGATGATCATTGATATTTGGGTAGTTCAATCAAGGGGGGTTTGGTGGTAAAAAAAATTGCTTGGGATGATTTAGTGGTGAATTTAGGGAGGGGCCAAATTTCTTCCGTACGTGGACAAAGTCGCGGGGGACCTCTAGTTGCAAATGAAATTGCCGATTTATTTATTTATTCATTCAAAAGTCCTAGGTTCCTTTTCAAGACTTGTTTGCCAAGCTGTAGGTACACCAACATCACGGCGGAAAGCTGTTTTTTTAAATATGGCATTCACAGAGTTTGTTCATTTGCAAAATAAAACGATAGATTATATTTTGTTTTATTTATACGGGAATACTCACGTTTAATTAAATCGGATATTACGACTATAGTTTCGAACACATCCGGTGACCTTTTTCAAAGAGTGAAAACAGAACGCGACGTGCGTGCGGCAGCGTCCTGCTTTGCACACAAGCAAATAAAACACAATGTGTCAAAACCACTTCAGTCTTCATAATAAGATAGATTTTATGTTTATAAATTTTACCACTTCCCTAGATTTTTATTCATTTTGACGTAACCTTAGGAAGCCAGTGATCTTTGTGTTACAAATAATTAATGTCAGATTCAGACTGTGATTTGTCAGACGATATAATAAAGCTACGCCGTGAAATTCCGTGAGCTGCCGAATCTATGAAGCTTGGATCAAGCTATATTTATGAGAGTATAGGTAAATAACGCAGACAAATTGTGGTTTGACTTTTAAAGTTAATTTTTATTAATTTTACAAAATGGTGTTGGATTGTATTACGGCTGAAAGATGGTAATTGATCAGGTAAAGGTAGGACATTTCCCATACGCAGATGGTCTAGTGGTACAAATTCCCCATAACTCTTTGTATGAACTAGGGCAAAATGGCACATGCCTTTTATTAATCATAATAATCATGGCCGCTTGGTAGTCTTTAGTAAAAATAAGTTTTTTATTCGTGGAGAGTAAAATGTTAATAAATAAATATTGGTGGAAATTTTTCACACAGCGCCATCTAGCCCCAAACAGTTATGCAATAAAATAGTTATGCAAACTGTTTTTATTTTTCCCTAAACGAGTTGGATAAGATACAATGTAATTTAATTATAAGGTGGCTAAACGTGGGCCGCCGTAATTTAGAACGTATCAGTATGACAATGACAATATGGCTAAACCGTCATAACACAAAACGGCTCCATTTTATAAAATGAATAGCCGTTGCGTATTAAGTACGGTAATGTCGCCTGTCTACACCTTAGCTATTCGACGAATAGTTCGTCAAAAAATTACCACGCAGCTGGAGACAAGAAGTTCACCATTTTACAATGTTTTTGGCGAGCTTTTTGCAGGCTTATAAAGAAAGGTAATAGCAAATATTGGCCAAGAAGATTTGCTATTACATGTAGGTGTGGGCAGACAGTAAATGGTATTACTGAGCTTGAATTAAGACTGCAGAGGTTGTAAATAAATTATTCTTATTTTATTTATAATACCGCCAGTACCACCACATAACATTTTATCAATCTATCACAATTTCCGCGAAACTACTACTATATCTATTACAATTAGGTACATATTATAATTATTAATACAACGTGAAATATTATAAGTGGAAACTAACAAAAATCGCTGTTTGGTAATTGCTGTTTCTTTGTCCTTACATAATTCATAGCGTGCAACATTTTGTTTTACAAATCAAAAATAGATACTTACTCAGAGATTCACAAAATCCTCGTATATGAAAAGTAAAATCGAAACTTTTTATACCTACAGTTCATTTTCAAAGTATAATTATGCACCCATATTAGAATTCATAAATATTAGACTTCAAGGCTATTTCATTGGGTTCACTATTGGTTCGCATAAAATTCTCAATCGCATGTACTTACCATAATTTTACTTGTCTTTTATGTTTAAGCATACTAATAATTACGCATAAATATTTAGACATATTTTTTTCCCATAATTACAGTAAACATAACAATAACCAGGCATATTATTTTTCTAAGTACAGATTAATGTTATAAACGCATAAATATATAATATCTTAATGTTCATCGGCATACCAAGGAGGTATGCCGAGAATACTCGAAATTATAATTCATGAGCCAATGCACACTAAAAGTAAGTTTAAAAAATATAGCTAGTATTTACTGTTTTTGTTGGGTGTAATAACTTTTACGTGTACAATAAACACGTTCGTAGCTAGGGGGAAGGGGGGAGGGGGGGGGGGCATAAGAGTCACTCCTTCCATAATATAACCTGCTGTACACACTGTAACAGTACCTATAATATCCAAGTTGAGGTCACAGTATAATATCCAAGTTGGTAAAGAAGTTGAGTTGTTGAAGTTGCTGATATTAGTAAGATCACAAAAGTCAAATAACTACTAGACAAACAAAAGATATGACTAATAACTTTAATGCGACTCAAAAGTAGTCCGAATGAAAATAGCCAACAATTTATATGAAACAATATTATAATGATATTTACAATTGCCACACTCATTAAGTCAAAATAAATTAGGAATTAAAACAATATGCGAAACAATTACAGAGACCCCGTTTCATTGACACTTAATTTATAAATAAACTAAAACTAAAATTAAACAGATAGGTAAAAATGCATACACATTATTAATCTCTTCAATTTGACAATTAACCATTGAAAATAAAAGTTAATAATACTTTGACATGTGAGAAGATTGTTGCTATACAGACCGCGGAAATACTCCATGACGTGGGCAAACAGAGAAACCTGCTTTACCAGTTATTAAAATTGGAGGGCCACAACCCCCCCGTTTGATTTTAGGGGGGGAGGGTATTTGGACCCCTCTGCTCCCCACTTCCGCGGCCGCTGTTGCTATAATAAGTATATAATTATTATAGTTTAATCACAGAATAAATAATAGTAGTACGTAGTTTAATTTCAAAAGTATCTCAAGTATACAATTAATAGGTAAGTCTTCTTCTTTAAAATTGGTTTCGTATATACTACTTACTTCAATCTATTTTAGCTGACAAGTAATTTAAAAATATAATCAGATTTTTTTAACTGAACTGGGAAACCATTGATATAACAAGTATACAGGGTTAGTTGTAATCGAAGATGTCAAAATAAAAGGGGTCAATTTTTATATATTGTTTTGTTGTTGATTCTATTCTAACAATGGTGGATTCTTATTTATTGAGAGCTTTCAAACTTCAGACTTAGGTCGAAGTGCGTTTTTCCACTGCCTTTGGTTCTGATCCGTCAACAACGACAATACTAAAGTTATTAGTAGTAGCATTGGAGAAATTGTTAGTCTATGGTACTAGGGTGCTACTGCAAAAAAACCCCGTATCGTGAAATACTGAAGTGCTGAGTAACATAGTTGTTCGTCCGTAGTAAGGCCCTTTTCATGACTCGATCCATATAGGGCGGATCCAGGATTTATTTCTGGGAAGGGTTGCCTAATAAAGATTATTTATTATTATTATTTATTTATTTTGTCTTAGAGAATTAATTACATAGCTCAATTTATAACTCTACCAAACTGCATAGCAGAAAATAATAAAAAATTACATGTTTATTATGCAAAATGAAACAAATGTTATTAAAGTGATATCTTATAAATCGCCCAGTTCTTTGTTAAATTTTATCGTTTCGGCCACAATATCCGCTTGTGGACTTTTTTATATGAGCTAGATAAATATTATATTATCTCTCTGAGTAAGAATTAGTTAACATAGCGCGGGGCCACTTTGGAGGTTTGATTTTCATGGAAATTGTGTATCTGTAGTATATTTTGATCTAAGCATTAAATATTAACTAATTTACTCTGGATTGAAAAATAGAAAACTGAACCGGATCTTTTTAACAGTCTGGCTGCACTATAACCGAAATTCTTACTTTAACAGCCGAATTATAAGCCCCATAGCACTTATCATGCAAAGATCTAGAGCACCCGATGGCCATCATCGGCCGGTTCTCAATCCGAGATCTTGTTTCCTCCTGACGAATCGGAACCGAAGATAGTGGGCACTTGTTTGTCATGTAATAAACAGTGGTTTATCTAGCTAGGTTACTTAAAAACGTTATTCCCGTAATGGTTTGTCTAGGTAGGTAACTAATATGCTTTATTATGTTTATACACACAAAGAAATCTCGCTCACACATACTTGAAGATAGATATAAGATCACTGAGTGCGTTTTTTAAAAAGTGTATCATGTTGTACTTCTCCATCATGACATTATTTTGGAAAATCAGTGCTTATCTCATCTACATATCTACATTTAAAAATCACTATTTTGTTCGTTTTGGATATTCCAGATCAATGTTAAGTAACAAAATGTGTTGTTGTCTGTGAAATAGTTTCAATATTATAAAGACAACGTAACGTACACCTTTTGGAAACTTACAAAACAAAATTGTGCAAGCGAGGCAACTTTGGATGCGAATAAAGCCCTTAATTACTCAGCTTCGTCACACAGTGTGTCCAATTAGTACCGAAAACAAAAGAAGATTATTACATTTTCATTATCTGGACACTCGCAAATTGAGTTGATGATGAACCCTTAACTCAACAGTGTAAACAAGTCTTATTAGTCAATGGGGAATCATCTCTTGTTGAGCCTATACCAGAGAGCGGCACAAGTGAGGAGATGCATCAGCACAGTGGTGGAAAGGACCAGCGCCATGTTTCCTCCCACGTCTACGTTTTCCATGTCCATCTCCTTGAGGAACGTCTTTGGTGTGATGTAATGGCAGTACACTGGAAATGAAGAGATTGAAATTAGATTCAGTATTACGTGCTTAGGTACCTGATGACTGTGGAGGTCTCTTTGTAGTAACAAGTTCCAAAAGAGATAGGAACAGTAAGATGAAAAAATAATAATAACGGGCTGTGGTAGGCATCCTCTAGTGGTAGGAAAGGACTACATTACAGTCGGCTTTGGGAGTGCCACACCTATGCCAGTTATTCAAGTGCCAAGCAGTAGTGTGCAAGCATTACTGTGTTTCGGCTTGAAGGGCAATGTTCTGGTAAACACTTACTGGGCATGAAGAGATTCGACAGTTAATATCGAAGGGAGCGCAGTGCAGTGCGGCGCAGGATTTTGTTCGCAAGTTCATATTCAAGTTTTTTAGTAATAGATTGGTTCACACCTGATGTGCCGTCTACGATGGGGCACATTTTCCCGGAAAAAATAAACGATTCACTCTTGACTTGAAGACACCCATACTCACGGGCGACACCTACTCCGTAAGCGCATTACACTGTTTAGCGGTGCGCAAAATGAAAGTGGAATCAACCCGTTTAGTTTTAGCTACGTTTCATTTTAGTATAGCCACAGATAGAAACTTCGCCCAAAAACTGCATCCCGACCACCGCAGCAGACGGACAGCAGCTTCCTCTGTCTTATCGGTGGTGAGCATTCTGCGGTCCCCAAGCCACCTGCTATGCGTGAAGATTATAGCAAATTAAGAGGGAGGCCTTCGTCCAGCAGTGGAAGGCTTCTGGCTGATGATGTGACATAAACAAGATGCCAACTTACTCTTAGAGCATGGTATCCTGGTCCTATTGAACCCGTAGACTGAATGTACGGCCACGTGGAAGCCGGCTCTGAAGTAGGAGATATGATGAAGCCATCGGAACGGGTACGGCGTGTCGGACAGCGCCAGGCAGAAACCGAACACGGAGAATAGGCAGGCTAGCACGGGGCCAACAAATACTGCGATCTGGAATAAAGAAAATACAAGGTTAAGTTCTAATGTTTGGTAGAAAACCGTCAATGTCGTAATTTATGTTACGAAGGAAACAGAGCAATTAGCCCCTTAGTAGAGTAAAATAGCAAGACGATGATAGTAAAAATTCATTGAATATTAATACCGGAATGGCTACCATGTTACACAATAAATAGTTGCTATGAAAACTCACTTAAGCGTCATCAGAGATCTTACTCAAAACAGACAAAGGTTTCTAGATAAATTTAGATATTATAGTTACGTAGGAGTTGTTTTCGCAGTTTTTAAATACAGAACCAATCGAATTAAGAAACGTGAACGAGAAGTGCTACATTTGTACCCAAGCATCCTTATATAGTAGATAATATACGAGACTTTATTCATATTATTTCGTCTTTATCGTTTTTGGCAAATTCCCCATACAAAATTTGTTAAAGCGACGTTATTAAATGTGGATTAGTATGAACCCAGACGTTATGCTTATGAATAATACAAGCGTAACGGTATTGATGAATGTACGGTATGGACCTGGGTATATCCTAAAACGGTGTACAGAACCAGAAGACGAGCAGCAGCGTCGTTTTAGTTAACATTGGCGAGCATTCTGAGCCCTTGATACCCAAGCTCCCTGCCAAGCGTGGGGATTATGGCAACCCCTCCCTATTAAGAGAGAGGACTTCGTCCTCGACGGACGTCTTCTGGCTGATGATGAATGGTGTTGCTAAACCGAAAAGAGGCCTTGATTGTTCTCATCATTATTACATTTGATGGTGTATGTTTTTTTAAGGAACAGTTTTTTCTCGATTTCAGGGTTGGCCCTATAGTAACAATTGTTCACAATGTTGATTACAAATACTTCATTTCGGCACAGTAATACCGATACGCACTTTATAATAAATATACTTTAGAATAATATTGTGGCGCGATCTCATGATCACCTCAAAAACAGTGACCTTGTGTCGTCTTAAGGATCGACAAGTTGACGGCGCGAACTCATCGGTGGGCGCGGCTAAAAAGCATGCTCTCTTCATCAAACAAACTGTGGGAAAGGGAGACAGAAAGATAAATGAGCGCGCAAATTATTTTTTGTCGACCTTTGGCTACAGTAATGTGGTTGAATAAACTCTGAGTTAATTTATTCCAACTTAAGTTATTTGAAATGTTTATGGACTAAACTATGCCGCTTGATAAATTATTTTAGAGTTTTCGTATTCCTTATGTTATTTATTTACGTCCAATTTGGCGTTAAAATTGAGCTAAAATACAAGATGTTTCCTGGCTCATAACTTTCATGTTTATTAACTTTTTACTTTCGTAATAATTTACAATCCTAGATAATGAAGAGATTAATCGATATAATACTTAGTCTTGGACCTACAAAATTACATAGTGGAGTAGTAATACTACCGCGTTTCTATGGAGAAGTGACCAACTTGTCTACTCTTAAGAAAATACATGATCATGGTGAAATGTGAAATAAATGAAGTAGCTGTCTACGGCCGTGCAAATTAAAGAAAATACAGTAGAAAAGTGGACAATGGACTTGGACATGTATTTATACTAAGAAGCATAAAGATTCCAGACCATATAAGCCCAAAAAGTTACCTACTCCAATATTTTTTTTGTAGGAGTAGAACTCTATTGCCGGGTCCGCCTGAAGTACCACACCTTTGCCAGTTATTTAACCGCCAAGCATTAGTGTGCAAGTATTATTATGTTTATGTTTGAAGGGCAATGTTAGCAGATAAATTACTAGGCATGAGGAGATTTGACGTCTACTATCCCAGGGTGACGAGCGCTTTTCAGTACGGCGCAAGATCACAATTTTGGCACTGCTACTGTTATGGGCAGCCGTGATGCTTACTATCAGGCGAACAACACACTATACGTTTCGTCACTCCATAGCATAAAAAAGTTACTTGAATATAAAATACCTTTGTGGGAGTAGTAGAGCCTATAAAGTAGCCCCACGCCTGAGCGCAGAGAGAAGTGGCGACCACAGTTGCTAAGAACAACGTTGCTCGCGTGGGCTCTAAAGGATTTTCAGTCAGCCAATACGACAGCACTACATACGATACACATGATATCATCTGAAACAGACACGTTATAAAAATTAGGTTATTTTTAAACTTCATGAGTACTTCTTAAATAAATATAACTCGGCGTTCCTGCTTTCTTGAGCATTAAAGTCCCAATATTAAGAGTGTTTAGATAGATTTCTTCTCGTTCGCTGCGATAACGAAGTTCCTTTGGTAGACAAAGTCACATAGGTTTCGCTAACACCTTCTCTATTCGTTTGTTCGATAAACATTACATTTTGTCTCTGGACTTTCGTCGG
Organism: Erannis defoliaria; assembly: GCA_905404285.2. NCBI lineage: Eukaryota > Metazoa > Arthropoda > Insecta > Lepidoptera > Geometridae > Erannis > Erannis defoliaria. The sequence continues at coordinate 7,907,893 of FR990073.1, read as the reverse complement.
CAAACGTCAAATTGCCATAGAATACTTGAGAGAGAAATAATAGAATAAGCAGATTTTGGTTTCGCCGGATCATTGTTTATGTTAGTTAATATAAACAATTAGTATTGCCATGATCTTGGCCTTATATTAACCAACCTTGAAACATTTATAAGTATTAATTGTTATTTTATTACCTATTACATAATATTGCAAATAATTTTATATTATGTTTTTCTTTTAGCCGCTTTTTAAATGCAGTTTTGTTTGAGCCTAAAGTAGTTGCATAACATCACACTTCTAATATTTTAAATGCAAAACTTTGTTGGTGTGTGTTTGTTTCTTACTCCTTCATGCTGAAAGGGCTGAACGGATTTGGATTAAATTTTATATAGAAGTAGCTCATACTTTGGAAGATAACATATAGGCTACAAACTGAATCAGACAATGGCGGCTGAGAAGCGAGGTTTTCCGATTGAACGCACACAGCACACCCATTGTAGGTAAGTACTCAGGTTTAATTCCATGAAAAAAGGTCACCGGATGGGATCAATACTAGTCGGAATATCCTACTTAATTATGTAGGTATGTTCTGTAGTGGTAAGACTCTACTGCAGAGTCCGCGTGGGGAAATACCACACCTTTGCCAGTTATTCAACCACCAAGCAGTAGTGTACAAGCATTGCTGTGTTCCGGTTTGAAGGGCAATGTTACCAGAGAAATTACTGGGTATGAAGAGATTTAACATCTAATATCTCAGAGTGATGCATGACGAGCGCAGTGCAGTGCGGCGCAGGATTGTGTTCGCAAGGGCACTGCTACTATTAGTGGCAGGCTCGACGCTTACCACCAGGCGAACGTCAAGCTCATCTTGTTATATGACTGTATAAAACAACAGGAAAATAAAGGTAAGTCATAAAATAAAATATAAACTATAAGCAGGTGCAGGTCGCGTCATGTAAAAAAAACGCTGGCGGTTAAGCTGCGCAGAAGACGATTTATCGGTCTATTTGGTGGTACCTAGCAATAACCAATACGAAGCTGCGAGCAAAAGGCTACATGCGCAAACACACCCCCTCTACTTTCTTCCAGCGTTCTTTTTACATGACGCGACATATACATTAAATTATTTTTAACCTGGAATGGCAGTTCCACTGCTAATATTGAGAATATATAAGGCCCCAGATTATACCATCTGTTGAAGTATTCTCCTCTCAGTATATCCATCTCCATGGGAACTGGAACATGTAAAAATAAACTACTTATTAGAATTTTAATTATGACATTGATAGCAGCAACATTCTCTGGGACAAGCCACAAGTGCGGAGTTTTTTATTTGAAGGTTATAAGTTGATAACATTTTAACTACGATTATAGCTAATCATAGTTTACTTTTCTACATTCAAAATTATTTTATACGCAATTAATTGTTTTGTTACGATTAATAAAATATATAATCTAACGTTAGACTCTTATCATAGATATGTCGAAATTGATTATACAATGTGTAACAAAAAGGTTCAATAATACTGAAGGGTATGTATGTACTCATCATTATGATCAACTTTTACTATGGGGCTTACATTGAAATCGCGAAAAAAAAACAGCTGTTCCATACAAAAATTTCATTGACTTTGGACGAAACTTATGGAACAGCAGACTTTATTTTCGCGTTTTCGGGGTTCGCTCCATAGTAAAAGTTGTTAATTATAATGAGTACATACAAACTCTTCAGTATTGTTGAACCTTTTTGTTACAGATTGTATTTGATACAAAAATCTCTAATGAGCCAATAACAACGCAAAATACGCGTTGAATGAACCAATAGACTAGTATCCTAGCATCTTTGCTTCACGTCATCATTATATTGACTGCCTTATAGCTCAGTTGGTAGCATGTATGCCTTCACAGCTGTAGGGCGTGAGTTCGATCCCCACACGGGGCAAATATGTTTGTGACGTACATAGTTTGTTCTGTGTCTGGGACTCTGGGTGTAGTATGTATTATAAGTATTTTTGTTTTATTTATACGGGAATACCCACGTTTAATTAAATCGGATACTCCGACTATAGTTTCGATCACATCCGGTGATCTTTTTCAAAGAGTACTAGAATTTCACAATCCCGTTTGGGGGCGTAATAAATATGCGTCTGTTATTTGTGACTAATCCCTTTGGACGTTGGAATAACATGATGTTATCTGTGAACTAGTAGGAAATAGGCCGTAACATCACAAGGACAACACGCTGTGCCTATTATTACGATTTTAGTAACGAATAGTAGACTTAAATATCTTTTACTTCAATAATTCTTTCGGTTCTAAATTAAAAAGAAATGCGAGAGTTTGGGCGAAGCGAAGAGAAAGCGGTGCACCTACAAACTACGTTCTATTAAAAAAAAAATGTCTTCGAGTATTGCTAGATGAATAAGGTTGTAAGAAACCTGCCTTCTAGAAGTATGTAATCATTAATAAGTATAAAGGCAGTTAAAGGGCAATTTATTGCATTAATTATTGTGAATAAGTTAGAATTACCATGAAATTTAAGCAAATCTAAATAAATATTATAAACTAATAAAGTATAAAGGTATTGTATTATTCACTTCGGAATTCACATGAATACAAAAGTAAAATTATTTATTTCGACACTTAAATATTGTTACAAAAATAGTTGATCCATGGATCAACTATTTTACCTCTACTTCTACTGGCTTATTCATAAGCTTATATAAACTGTGTCGGGAGCCAATGGACCACTCCATTAGCTATTTACTTATACCATACAAAATGCCGTAGGAAGTGAGCCGTGCTATAAGTACTTGCAAGACAGTGTAAGGAATACTTACAAGAAAAATGTGACGAATACTTACAAGACAGTGTGACGGACATTTTACCGGTGTAGACGACCAGTAACATCGATCCATATAGATAGACGTAATTCCCCAGCACAGAAGCAGAGTCGCTGCCAACCCCGTAGTAAAGGTAGCCGAAGATGAGGGCTATTACCACATGCGCTGCCACCCGGTACATGAACAATGACTAGAAATAATCAGAATAATGAAGATTAACAAATAATGTACCTTTACAATTTTTACGATTTGAACACAGGTAATTTTCGTGCCGGAGGACGGGCAGCAGCGTCCTCTTCGTTAACGGTGGTGAACATTCGGCGATCCCCAAGCCGCCTGCCACGCGTGGGGATTATGGCAACACCTACCTATTAAGGGGGAGGCCTTCGTCCAGCAGTGGACGCTTGGCTGATGGGTAATTTTCGTGTGCCTTAACATTGGGACTTAATCGCGCACGAAGCAATTTAAATAATAACACATTGTACTAAAAACACATTACGTATGTATAATACAACAATAAAAGTAAAAAAATATATATAAGTACGGCCTCATTTAGAAATGCCGCTTAAACTTAAATGACGTAGGTTATTAAGATATTGCGTGTTTCTTTATTGAATTGCGCAGAAGTCAAATGACTTATGTTGACGTTTTTAAATAAAGGCATAATGCAAGCGTGAACTATGTGATTAGAGTGCGATTAGAGTGTGTCGGACACAAGTGTTAAAGTACAGTGGAATGTCTACGGCATCGGTCGGCAACCTTTTGGCAGCCAAGGATCACATTATGTCAAAATGTGGTAGAGGCGGCCACTTATTCATAATAATTATAATATATAATTATCTATATAAGTAGGTATAATTATTATAGGTGATATTAAAATGCAACGACGTTTTATTTAATTTTGTTGTATATTAACTATCATGTTTGAAGTTGCACTTATATCTAAGAAATGGCAAAACTTGAAAAATGCAACCCTTTATTATTTACTTCTTAGGATAACTTCAACAAAAGAGCAGTGACTTTTTTAATACTCAAAATGCCTAATGTGAGATTGGAATAGGCTAGATGACTGATGTTTAAATCGTTGAAACCAATAGCTTTGATGAAGAATTTAAGTAAATATAGTATGGTAATTGAAAACATTATTTAATTCGGTTAATAATGTTCTGATATATGAGCGTTTAAAGTTTTTGTTAGAGACAACTCTGTCCCTTTCCCACAAAACAAAAAATGACGTCACGCCTTACTTGTCAGAATATAATTTATATGGCGTACTGAGAAGTGACGTCACGATTTGCTGTTTCTTCTCTCTGTCTAGCATGATATTAAAATGCTTATAAGTTGCTTATTTTTAATTTTCTTTTCATTAATCAGCTATATTTATGGGCCACATTTGAATAGGACAATAAAAAAAAACCAGTCATCTAGCCTATTGTTCAGAAGTAACTGTATTTACATGGAACCAGCATTTATAATTCTTTGCCAAATGGTTTAGTGGACTTGCCTTATAATACATTTTAACGGAGCTGAAACAGCGGCTAGTCAATTAAAGTTTTTATACTGTGAAAGAATTTTTAAATAAAGCATCGTGTCGTTACTTTGTTTATCACAAATATTAATATTATATAAATAGATTATAACTTTGATATTATTCCGTATTTTTGAAATGATTATCTTGCATACCTAAATTAAGGTTATTATACTTACCTATTTAAAGAACATTGTTACTACCCATTGACAGGCAAATAATGAATTGAATAGAAATTCTTAGAATGGCTATTTAATAAGAGTTTCAGTTACAAAACAGTCGCGGGCCGCGTGTTGCCGACCGCTGATTTAGGGTAAAACACCAGCCAGGTAAAGTGGGCCCAGTCTACTATTTAACGCATTCCAACTAACAAAGCTATGAGGGTTAACTTTTTGATTTTTAATGCGTACGATGCGTACCGTACGTATTCATACTTTCTCGGTTTTGCCCCAAACAATATTTCCTGCCATGATCTAACCAATAATAAAAAAAATAGGTAAGTAAGTAGTATTAACATTATTATTATTTCAATACAGAATGGTTTAAGTGCTTTTTAATATCCAAGGAAAAGAAGCACTTCTTTTCCTAGGATTAAAATTTTGGTTCCAACTTTATTATCGTCTCGTAGAAAATGAAGAATAAAATGAAGCCCTTCTTGGCCATATCACGCAAATAAGAACATTGCGTCACTCACAATTACAAACAATTCTACAATTCTACTTTAAAAATGACAAAACTGCATTATTATGCTAAATTGAAGTTAATTTAAGATAATTCAGTAAAATATTCAGTAAAGGTTACGGAAAAGGTTAATTATTTGTACGGTACCTTACGTCGTGCATTATTTACACTTAGAATTACCTACAATATTAAAAAAAAAAAAACGCCAACTGATTGTTTTTGCTTATGGTGTCGATGATTACGTTTAATCCTATTTGATATGTATTTATTAGATATAAATATAACATAATACTATTAAAAAAAAAAAAAAAAAAAAAATTTGAAATGTACAGAAAACTAAGAATCTCTAGGTATATAATGTATGAAAGTAGTATAATGTCATTATCACTAAACAATTGATAATTGTCTAGCATACCTTTATTAACTAAAACAAACTACAAAGACTACTTAGCATACCACACAAAAAAAAAACAAAAGTATTGTATCCAGACCCATGAATGTCTAGAGACAATCTAAATGCTCAAACCCACTACCAGTCGGCAGCGTACCCAGTATGCTGGTGGCATTGCCACGCTGAATGGCAATGCTTATGCGTTGGGCCAAATAAACGCCAGCATTTTGATCACGCATCGCGTCGACCAGGCGCTCGGGTATGTTTTGAAAAGATGATGAGCTCCCCGGTCCCCACGGACCCAATGTCTCAACACCAAACGGCTTAAATATGAAACCTCTGCCGAGGTTAGCATATTTGCGTCGCTTGCGCTGCTCCGCAGAATTTGCCGCCGCAACAGTCTTACTCAGAGTCTCAGGAAGATGAGACGGTGCCAAAGTATCGACGCAAACTGCGTCCCATACAAGGGGCCGTCCCAACTTCCAAGGCACAAGTATCATACCGTCAGGTCTTTTGCCATCAAAAGAAAATTGATTGATTTTGTTGTGGTAGGACTCTGTCAGTTATTTAACCGCCAAGCATTGCTGTGTCTCAGTTCGAAGGGCAATGTTAGCAGATAGACAGGCTTTGGACATATCCCACACGCAGGTGGCCTAGTAGTACAAAATATTTCCTATGTCTCCTTGTATGAACTAGGCCAATATATCAGATGCCTTTACTGAGCATCAAGAGATTTAACATCTAATATTTCAGTATGACGAGCTCAGTGCAGTGCGGCGCAGGATTTTGGTCGCAAGTTCAGAATTCCGGCACGTTTATTGCTCGTGGTCCTACCGCAGTACCAGAAGGACCACGGGCAATTTCAGTTGCCGTAGTTCTACCAGCCCGTGGTTCAACCGCGTGGGTTCTACCAGTAGGACTACGTGACCATAGCCTTCTTTTTCTTTCTTCATTTTTGCACTGTTATGGGCAGGCGTGATGCTTACTACCAGGCAAACGTCACGCTCGTCTCGTCGCTCATATAACATAATGCATAATGCATAACAAATAACATAATGCTATAAACATCATTCATTAACAGCCAGAAAACTTCCACTGCTGGACGAAGGCCTCCCCCTTTAATAAAGGGGGGGGGGGGGTTGCCATAATCCCCACGCTTGGCAGGCAGCTCGGGGATTGCAGAATGCTCACCACCGTTAACCAAGAGGACGCTGCTACCCGTCCTCTGGTGGTCTGGATGCAGTTTTAGCACATACCCAGGTCCGAGGCTCTAAACATATACGCAGGCATACCTAATTCGCGGTTTTACTCACTGCACTCAGAAAAATTATAAACAAAAAGTACACTACTTACATAGTTTCTTGTAGTGATCAAATAGTTCCTATACAGCAGTATCCCGGTTTGGCGTAAGAGCCCGGAGGGCCTGTACATATTTTTGGAGTGATTCTTTTGATGTTTCCTGTTGGTGAGTAGATGCTTTGACTTCGGTTCTGAGTTTATATCTGTAAAAAAAGGTGTTATCTGTTTATACCGGGCGTTTGGGGGCTCGGTAGACAGTTGTGACCAGCACAACTTGATACAACAAAAAAAAACATAATTAGGTGCCTAATGTAACGTTTTAATAAGTTATACAAAAATATCAGCACAAGAGGTTGGCTAACGATCAGTTTATTGACCGCTAGCGTCAGCAATTTTTTTATTTTCGTCGTGTTCATCATCAGCCAGAAAGACGTACACTGCTGAACGAAGGCCTCCCCCTTACACCACCACACTGTACGACAACTAGCCGTTTGCATCCAGGGGTTGCCCGCGACTTTCAGAATGTCGTCGTCGTGGTCCACTTAGTGGAGGCATACCTTCGCTGCTTCTTCCGGTCCGTGGTCACCACACAAGAACCTTTCTTCCCCAACGGTTAACAGTTCATCGAGCGATGTGGCCTGCCCATTGCCTCCATTGCATTTTTTAATTTTATAGACAATAGACAATATTTTATTTGTAGAAAAAACACATTTATCTTCACATCACACATACACACACACACACACGCACACACACACACACACACACACACACACACACACACACCACACACACACACACATTCACATCACATTCATCTTCACATTTATCTTTTCTTTTATTTCTTTTTTTTTTATCGTATCATAATTCATTTTTTTATAGATTATTGCCAGTAGTATCAGGTGTGCTTGTTTTCGGGAGCGTTCCCCTTACACCCGGTATGAACTAAATATGCGGTAGAATAATTCGTGTTGTTTATTCATTACTTGCAGGAATTTACTACATTCTACGTTTCTATCAAACGATTGCATTACTGCATGAGTCGATGCTTTAAATTTAATAGCGGATGCATATTCTTTGTAACATAGATTTTAATTGTTTAATATAGGTACCTAGCCAATGGTGTGTTTCCCCGAGTTCTAGCATTATCCTCAATACTTTGTTTTATAATTTGACGAATGCGGACACAAAACTAAATCAATTTGTTGGGAAACCCATGACGATAATCTATTCAAATAATAATTATAGCTGAGTCAGAAGAAATATAATAATAGTGCGCTGTCAAAAAATGATTTATGACTCTATCTGCGCTGCTGCAGCGCGTAGCGTAGCTAAAATTGCTTTACTCTATTCTGTATCTTTCTATCGCTTGCATGCCGTATCTATCCATATCTAGTTATCTTTTTATTATTTACTTTGTATGTAAACTTTTAATTACAAAATAAGTATCATTAATTATTTTTAGACACCTAAATTACTTAGTAGTATCTTTGAATAACATGACTTGAATCATTTAAAACTATTACTGTGATTATTGTTGTGATTAATAAAAAAACATTTCTAATTATTTTAATCTTACTTCGTTTTTTATTTTTCTGCAGTCCAACGGAAAATACCAGTTTGGCAGGTTTACAGTAGTTGAAAGGAATTGTGGCGAATTAACTATATATATAAAAATAGGTATGATAGGTATGATAAATCCGGAACGAAAATATTCGCCTTAAGAACCAAAGTTAACCGACATAGCTCGCAAGGTTTGCAAGTTGAAGTGGCAATGGGCAGGCCACATCACTCGAAGAACTGACAACCGATGGGGAAGAAAGGTTCTTGAGTGGCGACCGCGAACCGGGAGACGCAGCGTAGGATGGCCTCCCACTAGGTGGACCGACGACATTGTAAAAGTCGCGGGCAACCGGTGGATGCAAATGGCAGGTTGTCGTACAGTGTGGCGGTCTAAGGGGGACGCCTTCGTTCAGCAGTGGACGTCTCCGGGCTGATGATGATGACGATGAAAATAGGACTGAGACGAGCTTACACATAATTTTTACTTAGGGGCGAGTTTACAATGAGCCATCTAAAATATGCTATAGCTGCCACCTATTGTTATTTTCTTGACAGAACATATGCAAATCGTTTATATCATGATTAATACAAAATCTAGTAAGAAAGCTAAGGTAATCATAAAAACAGTATTATAAAATTATCTTTAATTAAAACATAAAATTGGCGATATAACCTATAGTTACCTAAATCTACAAGACTGTGTATCTATTGTTTTTTTTTGCAATAAGTCAGAGTAAAAAACATCAACTCTCATCTTTGATCAAATATCTCAGTAAGATCAGTAAGATTTGCTCTATCGAAGATTCTGAAAATGATTAAAAACAAGCTCGGATTTAAGAGGGAATAGGGTGAGCGCTTCTCCATACAAACATATTCCCCTTTTTTCTTCCTGGATAATGCCTATAGAGCAATCTTTTTTTTTTAAATCTATGTCTACTGTAGATGGGTTTTCTTTTTTTTCAGAAACTAAATGCTAAAGAAAATATAGCCCTCCAAAAGTTACTATGAAGATATTTAAAGCGTTATATTTTTTTAGCTAAGTTTCTTTAAAAAAAGGAAGAAAACACAGACACATGTCTACAGAAGACACAGAATAAATAATAGTACTACGTACAGAAAGTGCACTCCGCAAAGGAATTGAAATAAATAAGGACTTTATCTACTTACTAGGCCATAAAGTAGCAATTCAACTCGCACAGCGCTGAATACCGCTCGCTATATTCACATAAATATACCGCTGTCTTTCTATCACGTATGCTTAGTTACGTGCGACGTGGCTAGCGTGCGGGCGGCCACTGACTTCTGCCTTGCATTGTCCACCCAGACGGAGCGCCGGCCGAATATACCTAAACTGCGGAGTGACACCTCCCTGCAGAAGACCTAGATTTTATACAAAAAAAATGCTCTAGAGGCATAATCCAGGACGAAAAAAGGAGAATATCTTTGTATGGAGAAGCGCTCACCCTATTTCCGCCTCATCTGTAGCTATTAAAGCGAGCTAGCATAATAATAAATAGGTAAGTAATATCCACAGATCATTATAGCCTGTAGTCTTTGGTAATATCCATACTCAGCTAATATTTTACTTACCCATGGGTCCGGGTAACGCTGGTATGATGGGGACGTCTTCCCAAGTGCCGTCGGCTTTGGGTTCAGGTTTGAAGTGCGTCATGGTCCGCGATGCCTTCACCAGATCTACCTCATACTCTCCTGACGCCACTTCCATTACTGAAATATATTAGATTTTTAATAACATTATTTACACGTGACTTCGTGAAACTGTTTAAATCTATAAATAGGTTAATTTCTTCTAGAACTACATTCCTTGTTTAACCTTGGCTACAAACAACGTCACCCTCAGACACAGAATAAATAATAGTTGCCTCAGGTAAATTAATAGTCATGCATAAACTTAAAATATTCGTTTACTGATTTAACCAGCAACGTTTCCACAAGTCTAGTCTAGTCTTATATATGTTCAAAACTCTGCACTACACTCTATACTACACTATTAGAGCTGTAGTAGACTGTTTAAAATATGGGATAAATATTAGTAACTATAATGGCTCTCTCATTGATACTTTTCAGCCTTGAAGAAGTCAGAAGAGAGAAGTCGGTTGGATAGTCTAAGTTCACAAGAGGACCTCATAGTTCGATGGTTAACGATCAATAAACACCATAGTGTCGTATCTACTAATTATTCACACGGAGCCGAGATAAACCTCGCCATTGTTACTCTGTACTTCAATTAGAAGAAGAACAATTAACAACGACGCCATTATTGTATTGATAATAATAGAATTCAATTGAACTACGACAAAGTTGTTATTATTCCAGTAATTTTGATTTCAAAACTAAACTATAAATTCGATTAAATTTATAAGGGACTACTCTGACGTATCACCTACCAAACAAAAAAAGATTATTTAATCGGTCCACAATTGACGGAGAAATCGATGAACATACATACAGTCGAACATACAACCTCCTCCTTTTTGAAGTCGGTTAAAAAAGGTTGAAGTTGGATGCCATCCACTGGTCATAAAAATGCAATATGACGTTGAAGTAGTCTTGTGTGTGTTCTGTGTGTGATTGGCCGGCCTTTCCAATATTTAGCAAGCCGTGGTAAACACAAAGAAGGGTAGACAAAACGATAATAAAGTAACAGAAATGCACAAAAACCCCAAAAACATTATCTACCCTCCTTTCGGGCATTCAGGTAAAAACTAATAACTTCTAAACATTGTTAAGAAAACACAACAAAGTAAAACATTAGCAGGTAGTAGGACGGTCTTATCTCAGAGTAGACCCGCTTCCTCGCACCGGCTTTATGTTATCAGATTATGCAATACACGTGCACTTTCACAGTTATGTAGGTACAGCAAATATATCTATCTACTCCTGGCGTACAAGTCATGTAATCGATCCGGTGTTTACACGCTCGCTTTCTCGCGATTACCGTGACCGTGACTCGACGTGTACACGTGTTATACTGGACTAGGCCGGTCTTCAGCGTTTTTAGTTATTAGTCTTTTGGTAACATTTTAACTAGAAGCCCTATAGTTGATGGAAACGTAGCCAGAATGCTGTCGGCATTGCCACGTTGGATGGCAATGCTAAGTTTTTGGCCAAAATACACGCCACCTTGACTACACGTTTGGGCTGGTCCCTATATAAGCCACGTGCAGCCGGCCTAGTCATTAGGGCCCTAAAATATCTTTTTTTGATTTCCAATTTAGATTATTTTTGATCTATGTATGTTAAATAAAGTGAAAAGGAATGAACGAACTGTGTTAAAAGATGGTATGCGTGTAAGGGGAGTGAATGCAGAAATGACGAATGATAGAGTGCAGGCAGAGGAGAAAGAAAAAATGCTGTACCGACCCCATCGAGTGGGATAAGGTCACGAAGATGATGATGTGTAGTTAAAGATTTCTTATGCTTTGGATTGTCGAGACGAGCGAGATATTCGCCTGATGGTAAGCGTCACGCCTGCCCATAACAGTAGCAGTGCCGGAATTGTGAACTCGCGAATACAATCCTGCGCGCGCTGCACTGCACTCGGCACCTTGAGTTAAAAGATGTTAAATCTCTTCATGCCCAGTTATGTATATGGTAACATTGCCCTTCAAACCGAAACAGCAGCTCGAGTACCGTTCTATGTTGCTAAATTTGACGTGTCGGTATAGCAGATTTCTTTAGACGAATTTGAGAATATACCAATTTTTGTTGAATTTTACCGATTTAAACAAATATAACTCAGTATATTCTCAGTTAACGGCGGTGACCATTCTGCGATTCCCAAGCCGCCTGCCAAGCGTGGGGATTATGGCAATCGTCCAGCAGTGGACGTCTTCCGGCTGTTGATGTGATATGATGTGAAACAAATAAAACGATTGTCAAGAACGGTACTCGCGTTGCAGTATTGCTTGCTCTATACTGCTTGGCGATTGAACAACTTGTGGTACTTCCCCAGGCGGACTCTGCAATAAAGTCCTACTACTACAGAAATTATAGAATTATTAAAGTAAACAAAATATAGTTACAGAAATCAGCAGGATTGTGATAAGGAGGACACCGCAAGCCTGCGGAGTTTAGCGCTGGCACCAGATACTGCCTCGGTCCATTGTACAGCATCCGACCATTCTCCAAGCAGTACACCGAGTCGATCTTCTCGAACAGCAGCGCTGATGGCTGGTGGATGGTCGCGATGAGCGTCCTACCTCCTCGAGCCAGGTTGTTTAGCAGCGCAATCAATGACGCAGACGCTGACGAATCTAAGCCCCTGTAAATACAATCCAGGTAAGTAAGGATAAAGAAATAAGAATTTAAGGCCCTTAGTACCTAAACAATATACATCAGCCAGAAGACGAAGGCCTCCTGTTAATAGGGAGGGGTTGCCATATAGCAGCGGGATATCCCCACGCTTGGCAGGAAGTTGGGGATCGCAGAATGCTCACCAACGTTAACCGAGAGGACGCTGCTGCCCAACCTCCGGAAGTTCTCGATGCAGTTTTAAAACATACCCAGGTCCACAAACAAGAGCTAAAGACTAATACAGTAAATTCTAAACATTTCCAACAAAGAAGTCGATTAACCTGCATGTAAAAAGTAATTAAAAGTAACATTTTTCAATGAAACAATGGTCAACGAACAGCCTTGACACAAAACGAATAGCAATTTTAAGCCGTTAATATTGTTAGATGGTTACTTGGTCATTAATTATGGCATAATGCGATTGCTCATAATACTTAGTTTACGTTGGAAATTATGCATTATTTCAGCCACAAACGTGCAAAAAAATGTACGCGCCTAAACTCGGCGCACGCTATGTAGGGCGCCGAGTTTTTGAACGACTTGAACTACGATAAGACACAAGCGCTCAAGCATACATTGAACACTATACAAGCGACATAACGTCTAAATTCGCACAATTGTGAACTATATATATAATGCACGTATAGGTATGTACAACTGCACTCGGACGTTTTTTGACTGTTAATACTTAGAGATTGTGACTCTTTATTATATTAGCTCAATGATTATTTCCGATCAGTTTTTGCAAGCATTTAGTTAGTTTGATTTTGTATGGTTTCGGCGTTTGGGAAAATTGATGACTAAAAGTTCAAAAACAAAGGACTTTGATACAAATGTTTTCACCCCTTTTTACCCCTTTAGGGGTTGTATTTTGAAAAACCTCCCTGCCTCCACCCTCCAAGTATCATGTCTGTAGGTACGAACAGCGGCTTAGGCAGTGCGTTTTTTTTCAGTCATTTAGTCAATCAGTAAGTCAGGACATTGATTTTTACCGTCTTACTTATAAAACAACGTATTTTAAACCTGAAACGTATATTTTAAACTTATTTTTCGTAACAAAGTGTTTTGTCTTCTTTTTTCAAGCTTAATTCGTAATTCGAGAGAAATTGACAACACACTTTCTAAAATGGATTTAAAGAGGTTTTGGAGTGGAGGAGTGTTTTAGGCATAAGACGGTTATAGTATTCTCGTAGATATAGATACTCGTACATCTTTTAAAACAACAATAGCGAAACATTTCTGATTTGTTCGGATAAAGTTCAAGTGTAATAATACAAATCATCAAACGCACGTGTCTACTTATTTTTAATGCAATTAGTATGTAAGGGCATCTTCATCTTTCTATATAGACTTGTTACTTTAAAAAAATGTTTCTGCGATGCCATGAATAGCAGTAACCAAATCTAGAACAGAAAAAAATATAACGAGGAGAATTTATCTCCTCTCTCTCGTCTACCCGAATGGGTAAAGTAGGGTATGCTAGATTGAATAATCTAGCTTGGATTCGATAATTGAACCCTGAATTTGTAGGGCAAAATGAAAACGCACTGCCACTGCGTTATAAATTATCACTATCACAATGCATAATTACGATAAAAATCTTCACACGAAAAGATTGGCTAATAGGTTTTTAATTGTAGGCTTAATTTTTAATCTATATAATTTCATCCTCGCCTTTGGTTGTCTAAGTAGGTATCAACGCAGTATCAATTATTATTTTTCCACCAAGTAGCGCGTGTAAGCAACTGCGTCCTATGGTTTGAAGAACACTGTAACACAAAGTTATAGGACTAATCATCATCAGCCCGGACACGTCCACTGCTGAACAAAGACCTTCCCCTTAGACCAGTACCATGTTGTACGACAACCTGCCATTTAATATTTATTTATTATCTAAAAACCCAAACAATACGCTTTTTTTTTCAAAAAAAATACAATTGCTTCAACTTCGAATAACTACCTGGATGACATCTTCATATTTTCTAGTAATTTTGATTTAAAAACCAAACTACTAAACCGATTTCGATAAAATGTATATGGGACCACCTCTGAAGTATTACCTACCAAACAAAAATCATCAAAATCAGTTCATACTTGGCGGAGTAATCGCGTAACATACATTCAAAAAAAACATAGTCGAATTGAGAACCTCCTTTTTGGAAGTCGGTTCAAAAAGGAGTGCAATGTTTTCAGGGTTAATGTATGACTGTATGTATGTGAGTTTATTTATTCCATCATATCTTCTAAATGCCTGAACAGATTTGGATGTATGTGGTATCGTTAGAAACCTTACATCAACCCCAGTAACAACTAGCTATAATATTTTTTGGCAAGGCATAGTCGAATTTCAAAAATATATATATTTCTTGTTTTAAATAGTCTACGATTTTCTCGTCGCTTTGAGCTAATAGCACTTGGTCCAATACTGGCTATACACTATTGTAGAGCTACTTCAATACGTGTTATACGTCAGTCATTGGCACAGTTCATATGACGATAAACATATTTTACGTGCCTGCGGGGCTAAAGTGGCCACTTTAGCCCCGCTACGCGGAGCTAAATGAACCACTTCCTCCCCGCAGCGGCACGTAAAATCATATACACACTACTGGAGCAAGTAAAGAAGCCTTAGATCTCGTGTTTGTCACCCTCGGCTTCGCCTCGGGAAACAATATACCTACATGAGATCTGAGCCATTCTTTACTTTTACTCCCTAGGTGAGTAATCTACTATTATTGTTTCTTCAGTTTGATGTATAAGGAATAAACAACATTATAGCTTTAGACACCCAATTTTCCAGGAAATTCTTGAGAACCGATGCCAGTGGGTGTAGCTTATTCTCAAGAATGTATAAATTACGAAGTTGCTTGTCATAATGAATAGTAAAACATTCCTATTTACCTTTAAGTACGATTACAAATCATATTGTATTTTTTTTATCTGTTAGCATATCGTATAATACGTATAATACTGTACAGCCCTAAGCTAGTCGTTACACAGCCTAGAGGGGGTCATTGTACTCATAATTGTAAACAACTTTTAATATGGGGACAAAACTGAAATCACGAAAAAAACAGCTGTTCCATAGAAAAGTTCTATGAAAGACTTGACAAAATGTATGGAACAGACTTTTTTTTTCATGATTTCTGGTTTGGCCCCATAGTAATAGTTGTTCATAACGAAGAGTACATTGACATAGTATAGCCAAGCTTATAAACTTGTATAGTATAATTATGCATCGCGGAGGAGCATATAAATCGTTGGCAATGAAGAGCTGTTCGCAAGCATGGTTAATCTTATGTAGATGATGACGTCAAACTGTTGAATAAACAAGTCGACAAGGGAGTTTAATGTCACATCAGTCTTAGTTCAACGCATAGCTTGCAACACAATCATTATGCAATGTGATTAAAATTATACATTAAAATTTGCGATGTATTCGAAAAAACTTTAAACAGCGCTTAACAGATTTTCCTGATGCTTAAATAAAAAATATGCTATAAAATCTTTTTGAATACAGAGAGTATTTAATATACAAAGAGACTAAAGATTGCCCCGCGACTCCGCCCGCATACGGAAGAAATTCGCACCAGTCCCATAATATCTTCCATGCCGCTGCGCTGCGCGCTCTACAATTCTACATATATAATATGTCAAATAAATTGCTGTGGGAAATAAACCCTTGACATAGAATAAGTAATTTAAAAAAAAAAATATAAAAAAATATTATCTTACGCAAATTCAATTTCATGAATGCTGTTGTTTTTATTTAATTTATCAGATATAATTATTTATTATATAATTATATATATTCGTGTATTGTTATAAATGTAGGTAATTTATGTATTTGTATTAGGTACTTATCTTCAAATTTTAAGTTGTGTTCTATGTATTTTTTTTGAAGTTATTTAATATTGGACACCCCGTCTATTAATGTTTTTTCGAATCCTTTCCATCCCAAGGTTTCAAGGTGCCTGGAAGAGATCGCTTTTAGCGATAAGGCCGCCAATTGTTACACTAGTGCTAAGTTCATTTTTCTGTTGTGATCATCATGACTGTTTTTTTGGTGTGTACAATAAAGAGTTTATCTATCTATCTATCTAGATAATACGCAAGTACCCTTAATTTAAAAGAAACCTTTTACTTAGTGAACGAGGGTATTACTATTTATTGGTACTAGGTCAAGGGTAACCAACTCTTCGTGACAGTAATATATTCCATGATATGCGAAAAAGACAAGGAGTATTTATAGATCGTGCTATTTTCCACAATAAACTTATATTATCATCATCGTGGGTTCGATCCCCACCCAGCGCAAACATTTATGTGACGAACATAGATGTTTGTTCTGTGACTGGGTGTAGTATGCATTATACGACTATACGTATGTATTTACAAATAAAAAGTATATAAGTATTCTGTCAGATATCTGGTTTCCATATGACAAGCTTTGCTTAGTTTGGGGCTAGATGGCGCTGTGTGAAAAATGTACCCGGATATTTATTTATATACTTATTTATTTATCAGCCCGCCGACGTCCACTGCTAAACTGAACTAAACTGCACTGCTAAAGGCTTCTTAGACCGCCACACTGTACTTAAACCTGCCATTTGCATCCTCTTGTTACCCGCTACTTTCATAATGTCGTCAGTCCACCTATTTACTGGGAGGCCTACCCACCCCAAAATTCATCAAAAATCCCAAAATCAAATTGCATTCAATACGACGTGAGGACGATCTGCAGCGTCCTCTCAGTAATTATATAATCATAACTATAATCTGTTAGATAATTAAGCAATCCATTTGCTGTCCTGCACCAACGTTATTATGTAAATGGTTTCCAAACATGATTAGTTAATTAAAAAAACGACGATCAATAGAAATCAGTTAGTGTCTTTGGGTTTGCTTTCACAGATATGAACTTGGTAAAGGCTGGTTAAGATTGAGATTGTCTCAATGTAAATTAATTAATTGTATTTTTTTTTACTTATTTACTTACTATTTCACAATATTCGTCTAATAGTATACTCACGTTGTAGGTTCGTCTAGAAACATCAGAGATGGATCTGACAGAAGCTCCAGGGCCACCGCTAGGCGCCGTTTCTGACCTCCAGATAGGTCTCGACACAGTGTTTGTGCCGTGTTGCTCAGACCCAACAGTGCAAGGATCTCATACACCTGTAGATAGAGAACAATAATAATAGGTAAATAAAATGAAGTTAGCATCTAATAAAAAAAATACCTTTTTAATTAACACGTTTTGTTTTATTTATACGGGAATACTCACGTTTAATTAAATCCAATACTCCGACTATAGTTTCAATCACATCTGATGACCTTTTTCCATGAGTGAAAACTGAGCCCGACGCGCGCGCGGCTGCTTCTATACTATAGTCGGAATATCCGATTTAATTAAACGGGAGTATTCCCGTATAAATAAAAGAAAATGTATTTTTAATAAACTTTAGCCTGCTAGTAAAAAAAAAACACTCAATGCAAAGTTTTTTTTTGTGATAAGCAATTAAGAAGTGCAACTCGCATCTTATGCTATTGTAAAAGAGTTGCACTTGCCCATAACCTTAACAGTGATACACATAACTTGTAGCCTAACGAATCTCAGGGCATCACTCTATTACTATGATTTCTCCTATCTTCCTATTCACCTATTTCAGAGGGCTTTTTATCATCCTTTACAAAAGCAATCGGTCAGTCTGCTTTTTTTGAACTATAATCACATAATCATGACTCGGCTTGTGAGGAATGTGCTCCGTAGCACATCCTACTTCATTTCAGTTATTTAGGTCTTGGCGCATTCTTCGTTTAAGACGGGCTTATTTAGGAACTTCGCGAGTTTTTGCAACTTTTGATACATAAGTTCGCATACTTCTAATTTGAAAAAAATACGGAGTTAGTGTAATATCATAGATGAACATATTATTTAGACAATTGTGAATTTAGAAACATGATTGGTAACAACTCGCTCGATAGAAAAAAATACCGAAGCAGTGTCTATTTTTAAACCATTTTCAGTTTTATGTCCTAATTACAGCACATAGTCACATTTAAAAAATATGTATCATAAGTTAATAGTATTTTGGAGAGCATGCTGAGATTCAAAAGTTATTAATTTCTATACTTTTCAAGTAATCTGAGAAAATCTTCAAAAATCGAAGTTTGACACGCACGAATCTGCGTAACCGCCTTATTTTTGCTCCGCTAAATGTGACCCTAACTGATACAGTTTTAGACTAATTATTGAACTCATTAAAAAATGTGCTTGAAACGTGGAATACCCGGCCTTAAGGATCGACAAGTTGACGACTCGAACTCATCGGTGGGCGCGGCTAAAAAGCATGCTCTCTTCATCAAACAAACTGTGGGAAAGGGAGAAAGAAAGATAAATGAGCGCGCAAATTATTTTTTGTCGACCTTTGGCTGCAGTAATGTGGTTGAATAAACTCTGAGTTAATTTATTCCAACTTAAGTTATTTGAAATGTTTATGGACTAAACTATGCCGCTTAATAAATTATTTTAGAGTTTTCGTATTCCTTATGTTATTTATTTACGTCCAATGTGGCGTTAAAATTGAGCTAAAATACAAGATGTTTCCTGGCTCATAACTTTCATGTTTATTAACTTTTTATTTTCGTAATAATTTACAATCCTAGATAATGAAGAGATTAATCGATATAATACGTAGTCTAGGACCTACAAAATTACATAGTGGAGTAGTAATACTACCGCGTTTCTATGGAGAAGTGACCAACTTGTTTACTCTTAAGCCTTCGTAAAGGTGTATTGCCTTCGTAATTTCAGAGGTGAATTAATTTGTATTACCTACCTTTTCTTTCCTCTCTTGCGTAGTGAAGTCAGCTAGTTTGAGGGCGGCAGCGAGGGACATGGCTTCGTATACGGTGAGGTGGACGCGCAAGTCGTCGTGCTGGCGGATGTAGCGCGCGCCCCCGCGGCCTGCCGACTGGGACGCGCACGCGCACACACCGTTGACCGCGATCTCACCTTTTGCACCTCGTGTCCTGAAGGAACATTACTTCTATCTAACCCATTTCTCACTCTAACAATACTGATATCAGTGATATCCAAGTATTCAACTCATTAATAAACGATAAGTTTTCGGAATAGCTAATTAGTTTTTTGTCTTTTTTTTCGTATTTGTAGCTCGGTGGATACAGACAAAAGATGGATCAAAAATGTTCTATTGCGAGGCTTCTCCACATTTATTAATGAGTTAGATTTCGATCAAGAAATAAATGTGTTGTTAATGGTTATGGTTAATGTGGTTGGTGTGTGTTGGTGGTGTGTGGTGTGTGGTGTGTGGTGTGTGTGAATAAAATACGAAAACTGACGTGGTTATGTCCAGTGAGTTGAAATAAATAGAGTAGTTATAGTCGAACAAAACTTCTTTAAAAACTGACACGAAGTTGCTTTTATAAATATACTTACGCATGTTACTATGCACTTTGTGAAGAAAAGGAAACAATATGACCAACTTTATATGCCACACCTGTTGTTAGAAAGAGACAAATATCTAATTTCTCTTACGGCGTAATAAGCTACACAAGTTGATCGGCCAGAGCGAGCGCCAGTGTGGCTCTCTTTCACACTCTCACACAAGACGATCTATCTATCTCGGCCATCCATTTCAAAGTGATAACAGTCGCCTCAGATAAAATAAATTTCATTTTTTCCCATTGCGATAAAAATACAGTACTTACGCGTGAAATGTACTTTTTTTGTCTCTCACAGTGCCTGTGTAGATTGTGCAGAAAGGCATTATATCACCATCTTAATGCTACAAAACATACGATTAGCGGCAGCGTATTACCGGACATTCGGAAGTGAAAGACTGGTAGCGATCACGGCAATTACCTTGATTTCGTCTAGTAAATATGGCGGGGGGGACAACTCATCTACAGGTAAAAACATCTTAGGTTATGTCACATTTATGTTTTAGTAAAAGGTCACCGGATGCGATCGAAATTATAATCGGTGTATCAGATTTGATTAAACGTGATTATTACCGTATAAATAAAATAAAAATAAAATAAGATTAGATTTTATAACACTTTATGGGACTATGCGGAACGAGATATTACCAACCCGGACGGAAAGGGGTCCTTGTACTCGTCATTGTGAACAAAATGTACAATTCTTTTTTTTTAAATTAAAAAAAAATGCAAAATGCAAAATGCTCTGCAAAATGTATCGAACACTGAACGTGTTTTTTCCCTATTAGCGAATGTTGTGCATATATATTGATGAGTACAATGACCCCTTTCCGTCTTAGTACTTCCGTTCCGCGTAACCCTGTATCAGCTTGACTTGTAATTATAAATCGTGAAGTCATTCGATGAGCTTAATTGTAGATTCATATACAAGGGGCTAAAATGACCCATTATATACAAAGTAGTTTTACTCCCGAGCTTTAGCGAGGGAGTAAATAGAAACCGAGTTATAATGGATAAATAACTATTTTAAAAAGCACAGATAAAAAGCGCCGTGTTCATATCAGGAGGTCCGTACCCTTGTCTTGCACAATAACTTGCTCGTCAAACGGCTCTAGCCGATTACTTACACGGCAAACGGCTCGGCTAGAGCCGTTTGACGGGTAGAGCCGTTTGAGTAATCGATGTTTGATATCATTTGCTGTTATTTTTGGGAAAACACACTATACTTTTCACTACGATTGCGAGAAAATAAAATTATCCAATACAATATTAAATAGTTTCCATTCTCACTAGATGATGACATTTTCACAATTGTAATTAGTAAAATTTAAAAAAAAAAACGCCGCTCTGACTTCTTTTTAATTTCTTTTGTAGCCGCCACGCAATGCACGCATTCAAAAATAAAACGTTCTTTTTTTTTATGAAACAGATAGGGTCTGTTTCATAATAAAACTTATTAGTCGAGTCTTTATTTTTACTATGCTATTTTGACAGCCATTACGAGCAAGAGGAGTAAAAAATATCATGGTTTTTAAGCTAGTGTATCCAGAGACGCTGACACTGCGCAACAGATAGAAAGTCCGACATACTTTTAAAAATAATTGTACGAACTCTCTCATCTGAAAAGAGCTACGTGCAATGAAATGAATAACTTTCTTTTCTACTCATACACTACACGGCTAAGTAGGTACTTACTAAAGAAAGTCGTAACTCAGTAGATAACTCTATTGATTTGTTTCTTTGTTGAGCCACAGAATAAGGTTTAGTCGACTTTGGACCTATTCGTAAAATGACCTATAGTCTTATAGGACCTGTGCGCAATATGCCTTATTCTGAAAATACCCTATTCGTACAAAGACTCATTTTTAATAAGACTATTCTTTAAGAGACTAATTTGCGAATGAACTCATCCGACTTCAAAAAAGGAGGTTCTTAATTCAACTGTTTATTTATTTTTGTGTTTTACTCGGTTTTCTTTATTATTATTATTATAATTTTATATCAATTTAAAGAAAAAATATTTTGTTTTTTTTTTTTGAATTAGTTTTTGGCCTTTTTGAGAATTAGTAATTAGGCCAGCGGGCGTTTTTGAGATTAATTCATTCGGCGGACAGGACTTTTTAGGAATAACTACTTAGGCAAACATGCCTTTTCAGGAATAAGTCATTCGTAGAATAGGTCTTCATTTTAAGAGTAAGCCGTTTTGCGAACAGGTCCAATGTCGACTAAACTCGGATTAAGTCTAGTAAGTAGAAAGCGTGGTGAGTTCATGGTTCAAGTCAAGGATCACAATCAATTTTTTTTGGTGAGAATTTCTAATGAATTGTCCGTAGACTTTCATAGGTCTGGATACAATCGTATTGTTTTTGTGTAGTAGGTTAAGTAGTTTCAGTAGTTAGATATTATTTAGTACCTATGTTGTAGTTAATATAATACGCTTTAAAAAAAAATACAACCGACTTCAACTTCGAATACCTAGATGACATCTTCATATTTTCGAGTAATTTTAATTTATAAACCAAACTACTGAAGCGATTTCGATAAAATTTATATGGGACTACCTATCAAACAAAAAAAGAATCATCAACATCAGTTCATAATTGGCGGAGTAATCGCGTAACACACATACAAAAAAAAACTGAATTGAGAACCTCCTTTTTTGAAGTGGGTTGAAAAGCGTAAATAGCGTAAACATGCGCGTAGGTAAGCAGTTGTGGCAGCTACAACTTACCCATCAATTATTTTTCCGTGTGTGGTTGTTTGTCAGTCCTGTTGTAATTTATGTTTAGAACAACTCAATTACACATTAGAATATATTTAGTTTTAGGTACGCTTTTATTGACTACAACATACTACACAATAAACGATTGATCAGCTATTATTATAAGCCTTACCTACTTGTAATAATAGATAGTCTTGAAAGTTAAAAGTTACTTGTAAGTATGCAGTATGGGAATTGCATTTATGAAATACTAGATGTCGCCCGCGACTTAGTCCGCGTACGGAAGGAATTCAGCATGCTCCCAAAATTTACCGCTTCCCCCAACCCCTATCCCCTAACCCATCTATTTATATTTTTACCATTCATGTTACCATGATAAAAAATGGTAAAAACCCACTATTTCATCGATGTTCTTAGTAGTCAACAAATTCAGCACATTTCCGAAGGCTAAAAATAAGAATATTTAATAATTATTATTTTGGTTTGTATATACTAACTAGAGGTCGCCCGCGACTTCGTCCGCGTACTGAAGAAATTCGGCCCGCTCCCAAAATTCACCAAAAAATTCACCAATTTAAATCATCCCGAGCAATTTTTTTAGCCAAAGTCCCCCAACTTCTACCAACTCTACCGACTCTACCGATTCTCATCGCTATAACTTCAAAAACAAAGAACTTTCAATACAACATTCCACCCCTTTCCTCCCCTTAAATCGTCCCTGTAAAAAAATATTGAAAACAGCATTTTTTATTTCCAAATCCAAATTTTCGTGACTAAAAGCACAAATACAAGGACTTTCATACAAACGCCCCTTAGGGGTCGAATTTCGAAAAATCCTTTCCTAGTACACCCCTACGCATCGAGACGAATACACCCTCCAAATTTCAAGTCTGTGCGGTTTGGGCTGTGCATTGTCTGTCAGTCAGTCACCAATCAGTCAGGACAGAGCCTTTAATATGTATAGATTAGCATCTTATTAAATTTATAGATAACCAAAATAGTTTAAGTGTCACAGTGTCAATTCACCCGTTATTATTTATAGCTTAAGTTTATTATGGTAAATAACCTGTCTGTTTTTATTATATCTAACTAAAGTGTATACAAATTGACGTATCTAAGAGCATTGTGATAATGTCAAAAGATAAAATAAAGAATTGAATTGTGTCTACTGACAAAGCTTGCCTCTTTTTTATGCAAACTTTCCTATACGGCGGATTACTATTATCTACTTGTACAATGTGTAACAAAAAGGTACATGCCCTTGAGTATTGTTTGAATGTAGGTACTCATCACTATGAACAACTTTCAATATGCGACCAATCATAAAATCGCGAAAGAAAAAACAGCTGTGCCATACAAAAAGTTCATTGCCCTTAGGCAAATGTATGGAGCTGATTTTTTTTTCGCGATATCAGGGTTGGCGCCATAGTAAAAAAGTTACGAGTACAGTATCAGTATTGTTGAACCTTTTTGTTACACATTGTATTATACAGAGTGTCTAATTGAAGGAAATCCTTGTAACTGGGGTTAGGTGACATCGCGTCCTATTCCATGCCAATATTTAATTTCAGTAAAATCCCACTATTTGCGAGATGTTTAAGTCAGGTAATTATTGTATTTAATTTTATTTTGGTACAACAATAATTAGCAAACCAAAATCTTATAAAACTTAAACATACTAATACAGAATACATTATAAATTTGCTATCCCAAACATTGTACACAGCATTACTAAAAGAAAAACTTTGACAATATTATAACGTCAAACCAGTAGCACAAACTTTGATTGCTTAACCGCTGCCCAAAATATTAAAAAGATTCATCGATGTTGAAAAGTATTTTTTTAAAGTTAAATAAATTTAGATGAAAAATGTCGAGTTCATCACAAACATCCAATATATCATTATAAGATTCACACATACGATGAAGGGGGCAACATGGGGCGTAACAATCCCCATTGTTACGCCTCATGTTGTTTTTTGTAGGTGGAATACTAAAGATCGCACGTGTAGGTCTACGAGCAGAAACTTTGCGAACAGTTAAATTAACGTTCAAAAGCAATTCCTCGCCCAGTAAACCATTCGCGTTTTTGTGGAGTAAACCCATATCAGTGATTTTACGTCTATGAATGAGACTATTAAAATTGAAATGTAAAAGACGGTCTAAGTATTCTTTTAAGGAAGAGTTCTTCTCAATCCTTGTTTAATACATAATTGCCTTAAAAATCGCTTTTGTATAGACTCAATACTATCTTTATCCACTTTGTAAATAGGTGACCAAACGGAGGAACAATATTCTAATTGGGATCTGACTAATGATGCATAGAGAATTTTAAGTGAGTCACATTTGTCTAAAAGGTTTTGCTGTACGCATTATAAAGCCTAACATTCTACTTTATTTAATGAACCAGTTTCTATAAAATAATCACATAAGATATTTTTTTATAGGTTTCCTTAGAGTTTTAAGATAAAACAAGATTCTTGTTCTTGTTTGTTGTAATTCTTGTTTTATCTTTTTAGCTTTATATTACTCAAATATCCATGAGTGAATTTTAAAATGACAGCATTTGTATACATTTTGGGGGACTATTAACTCACACTCACTCATCAGCCAGAAGACGTCCACTGCTGGACGAAGGCCTCCCCCCTAATAGGGAGGGGTTGCCATAATCCCCACTTGGCAGGCGGCTTGGGGATCGCAGAGTGTTACCACCGTTAACTAAGAGGAGCGTCCTCTTAGTTACCACCGTTAACTAAGAGGACGCTGCTGCCCGTCCTCCGGTGGTTCTGGATGCAGTTTTAGGACATACCCAGGTCATTAACTAAATTTACCTTTTTAAATATCCTGGACCTGGGAATATAATGGGTACTATAACTGCATCCAAAGCCACCGGAGGACGGGCATCAGCTTCCTCTCAGTTATTGGCGGTGAGCATTCCTGCTAAGCGTGGGGATTATGGCAACACCCTTGCCCCGTAATTAAGGGCATGGCATTCCTGGCTTTTGTCCACCAGTGGACGTCTTTTGACTGACGATGATAATTTCCTGTTACTGGAGATATCATCATCAGCTCGGAGACGTCCGCTGCTGAACGAAGGCCTCCCCCTTAGACCACCACACTGTATGATAACCTGCCTTATAGTAGAGCAATTATTTTTTTCTTGTCCTACTACATGGCAAAATGTGATCTATCGTGTAACACGATAGGTTCCAGGGTTACAGGGATTTCATTCATTTACTGGACACTCTTACTCATTACTGGATTTACGGGCCGCGCTAGCCGGCATTAAGTGCAAATGCGCTTGATGACAATTCTACCAATAATACATGTTTTTAATCTAAGAATACTCAAAAAGACAATTTAAATAGACGTGTAGGAAACCAAACCACATTCCATCGTAATTAGATCAATTTTAATCTGTTGCGAAATGGCATTTCTAGCGTTTTACTTCAAATGCGCGACCAATTATTGGAATTTTTGTTTTGAATTGTAGTTTCTATACCAATAAGTGTGAAACTGGCGACAGCGGTTTTACATGCAATTGCTTTAGAACATTGTTTTGACAGCCGTTCTAACTTAAGAAGTAGGGCTTTCGCTTTTCTGTGCTTGTCACGAACCACTTTTACTATGGGACCGACCTCGAGAACACGAACGAAATCAGCCAAGTATTCCTGACATTTTTCGTCAGGAGTGAATGACATTGACATTGACAATGATAAATGTCATTCACCCCTGTAAAAGCAAATCCTAAATATCCATCGTATAGTCCACCAAAGATATAGTTGTACTAGACTTTGTCTTGCTATTAGCAAATGATAGAAACTGATGACAAGTATTATGCATTATGTACTTACAGGTACCCGGCCAGTATATTGAGTAGCGTGGTTTTGCCGGCCCCTGAAGGCCCCATGATAGCAGTCAGCTCGCCTGGCTTGAAACATCCTGAAACGCCTTTTAATATATGTCGTTGTTCTGGAAAAAAACAATACCAAAATTAATAAGAGACCCTTACACCTTAAGAAACTCTCGGTAGGCGGTTGGATCAAGGGTAAGATCTAAAAACAGTGGTCGTTCATACGACTTCCTCAGTTTGCGATCCTAGTCACCAGTAGCTTGGGCTGTGCCCCGCTGGCGGCACTCTAAGATTAAGCGTTTTTATTTTAAGTTCTAAAATTGTTATTTATGATACTAGTGCGGTAAGTTGGTTTTTACAAACGTGTAGACAAATGTAAGCCCGAGACGAAGTCGAGGGCTTACCATAGTTACGCGTTTGTAAAAATCAATACCGCGCGAGTGCCATACAACGGTTTACAACACATTTGATTCGAGAAAACAGATAACAGAAGAACAACAGATAATGAGCCAAACTTTATTATTTTGTTTTTATTATATTGGACGGAAAGTCGCAACCAAATACCTACTTGACACTGGCAAATGCTCAAAGTGCGATGCCATAATCCTCCTAGGAGGAAAGAAGAAAAAAGACTTCGTTCTAAATTTCGTATTCGTTAAAACGTTTCTAATATGAGTGTATTTTCGTGTTGTTTCAAAACTCAAAAGAAGCTTATAGTAAAGTTGCCACGACTTTACTAGGGCATGACTTACTAAGTGTGACATCACTTTGACTGTGACTTAGACTCATTCGACATGAAAATTATCAAAAACTTGATACAAATAAATACTTGACACTGGCAAATGCACAAAGTGCGACGCCATAATCCTCCTAGAAGGTAAGATGAAATGGCGCGAATTAACAAATGGCGCTAAGTGCGCGTGGTGAAAATTAGAAAAAAAAAATAAAGTAGTGGTGAGAATTTATTTCGTTACATTTTAGTAAGACAAACGTATTGAGCAAAAGCGCTTCCAAGGAGGTTCTATTATTCAGCTTATTTTATTCTCGTAATGGGAAACTCTTTGGTGGAGTTCTTAAATTATTATTATGGAAATTAAAAAATACCGTAAAGTTTACGCACGGTGCTATACATGGGAGTGGGCGGTAAAGGCTTTTCCGCACGCTCCGTTGTATGGTGCGTAATGTTTAAATGCACTTTTTGAGCAAATGTGTTGTAAAAAATTTAACCTAATGTCACTTAGAAATTATTGAAGAAAACGCTCTAATCAGTCACACTCAATCCAGAACTAGTCAAAACATTTTTTTTTCTTGTTTCATATTTAATTATTTGCAACCAAGTGTAAATTAGGCCTTAAATTATACAACGTGTAACAAAAAGGTTCAACAATACGGAAGGGTATGTAGGAAATATGTAGGAAAGTAAGCAATCATATATTGTCCGTATCATATTAATGTAAGCCAAGTTTTTCTAAGAACACATAGGTAGGTACTTTGCGCTACCTCAGCGCTATACTCCCGCTGTTTTGGGTACGCGACGTAGGGCTTGATTTTTTAATCATAACGCGCCCGCGTGCGCGTTTTGTTTGCTTTTACGAATACGATCGTTTTTTCAAACAATATCGTTCAAAATTTGGCTTTATTCGTATGCGGAAACCGTGCAAACGATTCAAAAATCCACCAATCCGGTGAGCGATTCTCTATAAAAGCGTATTCCTCATTTTCTTTCTGGATAATGCCTCTAGAGCAATATTTTTTTATATTGTCTAGGTCTACTGAAGATTATGTCTCTGTGATTTTATTTTTTTCAGCAACTAATTGCTAAAGAAAATATAACCCTCCAAAGATTACTATGAAAATATTTAAAGAGAAGCTCATAGTTGCTCAAGATGTTATTCCATGTGATTCAGATCGGACATAACTAGATTCGTGACTCAATAGAAAAAAAGTCGTCAAAGCGATTTTGAACTGGTATTCGAATTGACAGGTTATGCATTACAACTAAACATTGACGTCAAGTGTGGTAAACCAAGTGCGAGCGGCTTTCTCATTAGCTTGGTTCCGTACGCAATTACAAAATGAGGTAAACTATTAGAACTGTAAACAAACATTAGATACGTATCGTCATATGCATAAAACGTTAAAAAGTATTTCAAGCCTGTGTTTTGTCTTCTTTTTTTAAACTCAAATCGTAATTCGAATGAAATTTGACAAAACACATTTTAACAAAAGTAGGTTTGTAATATGTTTTAGAGTTTTATGCATATGACGGTTAGTCGTTAGATTGTAAACAAATAATGATTACTATAGTATACAACTAATATTTGTTATAGTTGAAAATTTTATTCATCGATCAAGTCAAGCCAAACAAACTTTGTCATAGTCTTTCAATTTAATTATTTAAAAAGCACGTCAAAAATCAGAATAATATATAAAAGACAATATATAGCCTAATAACAGAATAATATATCGCCTCTTTCTTCGTTTTATTAATTAAATCAATTTATTGAATTGTTAAAATGATAACTGTATTTATATATACTTCTTATATTATTTTATTTGTCAATTTTGCTTAATAGACTATTGATACCGTACCATTAGGTTAACGTAGTACAATAATCCCATCATACCAATTTGCATCGTCTATTAAGGGGTGGAAATAATTAGTAATTAACCCAGCGGTATGGAAGATACGAGTACCTATTTGGGAGCGGGGCGAATTTTTTCCGTACGCGGACGAAGTCGCGGTCCTTAGATAACACTTGCAGCACACCGTACCTATCCTACAGGTATCCTTTTTCTGTGATTTCAAGGTAAACCCAAATTTCCAAATCATCCAAATCAAATGTCATCAAAACCTGTTGAGCCGTTATGAAGTTAAGTGGATTACTAGAAATGCTAAATCTCACATAGCATTTAGGATTTTATAGTCATCATGTGTTATAAAGTGTTATAATATCATTAACTAGCTTAGTTTTCCTTTTTTTTGATAATTATATTAATTATCTGAATATACGCCTTCTTCGTTTATCTCTAGGATATTTACGCCCGCAAACTAATCAGTGGCTCTAAAAAGAACTGAAATATATGGCAAGATGATGCCCCAGTTGTAACTGAAAACTACCACTACAGACAGAACTGTTGTTGTTGAAAACTATGGCTTTTATCACGACCGACGGAACGGAACCCTTATGGAATAATTATTCGCAACTACCGCCAATGTATGCTTTGTATTCAAAATCAGGTATCACCTGTCTATGTTTTAAAATATTCCGTATCATTTTGTATTGTAAATTTATTGAAGGCAACCAACTCGGCCTTAAGAAATAAGGAAATCGCTGACATTGCAGTTTTTCAAATCATTTTTGTTTGTAACCTAAGTAAACTGTTGTTCTCAGTAAAAAATCAAAGGTTGTTAGGATCATAAATTACATATGAGCTAAATACTCAATACGTTTATTGCATTATTTTGGACTAGAGGTCCCCCGCGACTTCGTCCGCGTACGGCAGAAATTCAGCCCGCTCCCACCCAAAATTCACCACTTTTCCAATCATCCCGAGATTTTTAAGTTTTTATTTTTGGGTAATATCATTACTATAACTTCAAAAACAAAGAAATTTCCATACGACATTCCACCCAACCTTTCCCCCACCCCTTAAATCATCCCAGTCAAAAATATTGAAAACTGCATTATTTGTTTTAAATGAACTATTCAAATCCAAATTTTCGGGACTAAAAGTCCAAAAACAAAGAACTTTCATACAAAAGTTTCCCCCCTTCCCAAAAGGGGTCGAATTTCCAAAACTCTTTTCTTAGTACACCCCTACGCATCAAGTCGAATACATCCTCCAAATTTCAAGTCTGTACGAGCAGCGGTTTAGGCTGTGCGTTGTCTGTCAGCCATTAAATCAGTCAGTCAGACAAAGATTCTTATAGTATTATATTATAGCTGTTAAATATGAATAAAAATGTATGTTAGGTATCTATCCTAAATTATATTTTAGAAAAAAACATCACGACGTGCCAAGAATCACAAAAACAGCAAACATAAGGCTTCTTTGTCATGATTCTACTCGAAACCGTGTTCAATAGAGAAGTCGTTTACTTGGACAAAATTATAATTCAAATCATGTACCGATCACTCGTCATACAGCGGACATCTTATGTAAATCATCAAAGAAGCCTAAAGAAGCATTGACATTATGAACGAATAATAATGAGCACGGTTAATGATTTTGTTTCTCATTTAACGCCATCAGTTGGTCTATTATCATCATCAGCCTGGATATGTCCACTGCTGAACGAAGGCCTCGCCCTATGACCGCCACACTGTACGACAACAGCAATTTGCATCCACCGGTTGCCCGCGACTTTTACAATGTCGTCGGTCCACCTAGGCCTTCCTACGCTGCATCTTCCGGTTCGCGGTCGCCACTCAAGAACCTTTCTTCCACATCGGTTGTCAGTTCTTCGAGCGTTCCCGTTATAAAGAAAAATAAAATGAAGCACCGTCACCACATTACTTTTGATTGATTCATTATTATGCTCAAAACAAATGTCCATTATAACTAATTAGTAAGTTCAAAGCAGAAGAGCCGTGCGACGTTATAAAAAAGGATGAGTTGACCAAGGATCAGTAAGGAACAACCCGTTATAATTATGTTCAGAGATTTTAAAGATTTAATTAAATAACATTATTACATTATTTGAGGAAGACGTCCACTGCTGGACGAAAGCCCTTGGAGGGGTTACCAAGCGTGGTGATTACCCCACGCTTGGTAGGCGGCTTGGGGATCGCAGAATTCCGAGAGGACGCTGCTGCCCGTACTCTGGTGGTTCTGGGTGCAGTTTTAGGATATACCGAGGTGTATCTTGTACAAATAATTTAAAATGAATTATTTATACCGGTGCACCGGTATAATTAATGCGGTATAAGTAATAATTAATTTTAAATTATTTGGGTGTAATGACCCTAATGATATAAATATGCAAAGCCTATCAAACTAACCTAACCTTAACCAAAGGACATCCAACTGACACAACTAAATAAAGGGTACGCTTTTTCAACAATTAATAATGGTTTTAACCACAAATTTCACCAACATAAAATTTTTGGCAGTTGTTTTACAAATCTATCTAAGTTTAATATATAGGTATATATCAACTTCAATCTTAGTGTATATGTTTATTATACAAACAGTTAAAACATATCATTTACATTATTAAACTCCTTATAAAATACTAGATATTTAAAATTAAATCTCAATGCGAAAACATTATTCGTCAAAAATTCCCCCCCGTAATGCACCCTGCCCAAACGTGCCCATTATAGCGGCGGCGTTACCGCGCTGGATAGACAGAGAAATCTGCTGCGTCAAAAACCACCCAGCGCGGGGGTCCCGGCCTTTCTCTCTCAGACGCTGCCCGATGTCCCCTATGAATTTCCTTGCATCGGCACACCACGGGCCCGCCGTTTCCACAGGGGACAAAGTCGTAGGCCAGGGCCAAATCGGCATACTTACGACTCTTGCCCTTTGCGGCCAACTCTGCAGCGGAACCGGCACGTTGCTGGGATCCCCGGAGGTGGCAAGCAGCGAAAGTGCACACGCACGTGGCATCCCAAACAATGCACCGACCCCTCTGCCACGGGACCAAAGTAAGCCCGTCTGGACGCTTACCATCAGCCCGGGACAATCCCAGGGGTTCCAACACTGAAGGCACTTCAGCTGACACAAGAGCGCGCCTCAGGATCTCGTTCAAAGCATGGTGCCGAGGCCGCCGACCCGCACTTCGAGCACAGCTGAGACCATGGTGACCATTCGAACCCACGCAAGTGCCGCAAACGCAAGTATGGGGCTCGCAAACACGGCAGCCCAGTCTGAGTGCCACCGCCACCCGCACAGAGTCGTTGTCCAGAAGCGTGCCCAATTGAGGAGAAGGATAGGCATGCAACCAGGCGCCCGACTCTGGCACAGCTGCGGCATTCAGACGAGCACGTGTGGCTCCAGAGCTTGCCTCGCGGAGTTCCGAGAAGACTTTGCTACATAAAATATCGTCCCAACCCCTTTGCCTCTCCGGTTTTGCTGGTTGATTCTCACCCGTACAGGCAGCCGACCACACACTATAAGCCTCCGACGCGTACGGAACACAGATTCTGTCACCAGTGGCTGGTAAGATTTGAGTGACAAGTTCCGTGACTCCGTACGCGGAAGCAAGGAAAGCGGAGGGGCCGGACTCACGCAAACGACGCACACCCAAGCCGCCATACCGAATAGGCAAGCAAGTCTGGCTCCACTGCGACTCATCTAGGCTGACATTGATCGTCTCTTCTAGGATCTGTTTCAGAGTATCATCGAAGCGCTGCACTTCCTCAGGAAACTTCCAAGAAGGAGCCGTCCTTATGACATAAGTCAACTTGGGCATCGCGAAGCAGGCTCTAAGGAGTGTCAGCGAAACATGTGCGGGAAGATGCTTGAAATGGTCCGCGAGTGACGCCAGTGTGTAGTTCTTAGTCACCAAGCATTCGGAAACACCCTCAGCAAATATAGGGGCACCCAGGAGGCACAAAGATTCCCGGGCCACAAATCTAAGTCCAGGAATAAGAGACGCAAATCTGGCTTCTATATCCGCGGCCACTGGGCTGCCGGAGAAAAACTCGCACTTGGCCGTATTGACTTCCAAACCCAGTGCTTTGAGGGCCGGAAACAAGGCCTTCACGTCTCTTTCAACATCCGCCAATGGTGCCATCATCCAAATACCAAAGATTTAGGGGGGCCTCAAGGGAACTGATTGTTTTATGGATGGCCAGACTAAAAATAAGAGGGCCCAAAGGGTCACCCTGCTGCGCCCCCACCCGAGACAATATCAACTCCTCATTGTATGACAAATTACTCGGTGATCAGTAACACTGACTCAGAAAGGGGAAAATGGAAGGAGTCATTGTTCGAACCTCCGCGAGCATAGCACCGCGATCTATGCTGTTGAAGGCGTTTCGAATATCCAACTTCAACAGTATATCATCGCTATGCTCGCGGAAGAGAAACAAACGAGTGGCATGGATAGCTGCTTCACAACCCAAAGGGGTACCAAACCCTAGTTGGTGGGGCTGCAAATAGGCCGCCATGCCACCTTTAACGGCCTGGCAGCACAGCTTTGCCACGAGACGGCGAATCGTGTTGCCTACCGCAATCGGTCGAACCCCCCCATCTTTTTTCTGCAGTGCGCATAGAGTGCCTCCGTACAGAAATGGGCAGACTTCAGAGTTCAAGTGGCCAAGAGAAAATTACAAAGAGCCGTCAAGGATTCCAATAGTCGAGGTCCGTTGTCCCCCGCCGATGAGGAGGTAAGTTCCTTAAGGTGCTCCGGACGCAAGCCATCAAGGCCCGAAGCAGACCCCCGACAAAACGAGTGGAGAGCCGATGCCACTTCGTCCGGTTTCACTGTAAGACAAGGTGTTGGTGGGTCCGGGGCCGGGGGGATCTGAATGGGTAGAGAGGGGGAGGGATGTTTTTCTCTAAGGGCAAACAAAGTGTGCTCATTGGAAGGTGCAAACGAACAATCCGAAGTCAACAATCGCGCCGCTCCTCTGAGATCACCGTCAAAAACCTTACTTTGAACCACATGGTACAAAGAAGAAGGTCTCCCAGGGGGGCGGCCACTCAAGACCTCAGACTGAACGTCCCCCACAATATTATCCTTAACTTTTGATCTTAGTGTTAGATTTGAATGTGGCCGTAGATAGAATTTACAACCGAACTGTATCACTGTCTAATGAGAGTTCTGACTCTTGAAGAGTTTATTTAGTTATATTGAATCGGGGATCCACACTGTGATTTTTTCCGCTAGGTGGTGCACCATCGATGTGGCCAACTGGCCATCTCATACATTTTGTTGTCCTTTGTTTTATTTTTGCAAAGAACATTTTAAAGACTCAGATTACCAGGGGGAATCTGCATACACTGGTTTGTACAGCAATCCTTTGTCTTGAAAATGAAGCTGCTCATCAGCTTGCTAATGAAAACTCTGTCCAACATAAAATGTAAACAACTATCTAACCTAACAAATCTATTTTCAGGCCGTCAACAGCTGCATAGATTCTTAAAAATAGGCACAGTACCCAGTGTTTTCCCTTGGACTACATTATTGACAACGCCCTCATCAAGAGCAGATAGATATAAGCAAAGATTAATAAGTAGTAGTAGTGAGTTCGTATAGGCCGAGTGGCCAGCCCTAGTGTCAGAGTTAATGTGCCGCCCGAAGGCCTCTGACATGGCTGACGGTTGTTGTTATAGAAACTAGAACAAACAACCGGGACCAACGATTTAACGTGTCATCCCAAGGTAGCGCTCAGAAATAAATGCCACTAACAGTCACCCAGCCGAAGACTGACCGGACCTTCCGTTGCTTAACATTGGTGATCGTTTAGAATCACCCAGACAAGCTACGCCACGAGCGCTACGATTTACAAGAACCACCACATTCGGACCGCCCCTGTTGCCATCTCCGAAAAGTTTTGCCTGTGGACCTTATTACCAATGTTGTTATAACGTTATTTCTAGAAAACATATCAGCTTGCAAGTTTGTAACTGTTTGCTGCATGAGTCGTAAACCTCAACGTATGTTGATACTTATAATAAGTACAGATTAATGAAGGAAGTGGTCATTACCATTCCTATTCTATACAATAGTCTTTTTATTTACTTAACTTGTTAATGAAGCGATGTGTCAGGTAGGGTTAAAAAAAGAGTAGGGTTAAAGTTAAATAAAGTAAACTTTCCATGGACGAGTCTCTATTGTTTTATTATGAAAAAAGACTCTCTATTGGTTATTCAAGTTTTTCTTTCTGTAATTTTTGTAAAAAAAAAAATTTTTTTTTTGTTTTTTTTTTGTTTTTTTTTTGTTTTTTTTTTATGGAAAACACACGTTTAATTAAACGTGAGTATTTCCGTATAACTAAAATAAAAATGTGTCTAAACCACGTCAGTTTTCATAATAAAGAAAAGACTCTAAAGCTAGCCGCTAGGCGAAGTAGCTATAGCCTATCGGTATTTTATCGGATACATTTCGGAGAGTGTGCTTCGGATTTGCATGATCTTATTCCCACCCTGCCCATTCTTCTATTGGACGGCCAGGACCTCGAAAAAGCGACACCGTTTCATGGTTGATATACCAAAAACTTGTACGAATCTGTTTGATTCCACTTTCTTTATTCGAACTGCTAAACAGTGGAATGCGCTGCCCGAGTGGGTGTTTCCCGATAATTATAATATAGGTGTCTTCAAGTCGTGAGTGAATCGGTTTATTCTAGGCAAGCGTGCTCCATCGTAGACTGCATCTTCGTTTATAATCAGAGGAGATGACAGTCAAACGCAAGCCTATAAACATATTTAAAATAAACTCGATTGGTTATGCAAGTTTTTTTTTGATTTTTTTGTCTTTTTTTGTTGGAATTCTCAAACGTGAGTATTCCCGCGTAACAACAATAAAAATGTGTCAAAACCACGTCAGTTTTCGTAATAAAAAAAAGACTCTATTATTCAAGTTTTTTTCTGTCTTTATTATAAAAATCTAATTGAGTTTGCGTTTAATAAAACGTGAGTATTCCCGTATAACTAAAACAAAAATGTGTAAAAACCACGTCAGTTTTCATAATAAAAAAGAGACTATCTATTGGTTATTCAAGGTTTTTTTTGTGTCATTTTTGTAAAATATAATTGAGTTGGGATTAAGTATATCTCAAAGTTTTTTTTTAATAACCCATATACGAATACGTATCCAGGGTTACAGGTTAAGTCGACATAGATCCATAGAGAATTATAGTACACATTGTCATCATTCATAAAACGCCTACTGCTGGACGAAGGCCTCCCCCTTTATAGAGGGGTGTTGCCATAATCCCCACGCTTGGCAGGCGGCTTGGGGATCGCAGAATGCTCACCACCATTAACCAAGAGGACGCTACTGCCCGTCCTCCGGTGGGTCTGGTTGCAGTTTAAGGACATACCCAGGTCCACATCACCACATAGTACTCATAATAGAATAAATCTCTTCATACCCAGTAATTTCTCTGGTAGCATTGCCTTTCAAATCGGAACACAGTAATGCTTGCACACTACTGCTTGGCGGTTGAGTAACTGGCAATGGTGTGGTACTACCCCGGGTGGACTCTGCAGTATAGAGTCCTACCACTACAAAAATCTTCTAATTATTTTGTAGGCAATAGGGATTAGGATATGCGATATCTACACAAAGGTTGCGAGTTAATAATACTAATAAAATAAAACTATAGCAATACTCTTAAGTGCCTAGTACCTATATATTTTTTGGTTTGTACATGTACTTTATA
Organism: Erannis defoliaria; assembly: GCA_905404285.2. Taxonomy (NCBI): domain Eukaryota; kingdom Metazoa; phylum Arthropoda; class Insecta; order Lepidoptera; family Geometridae; genus Erannis; species Erannis defoliaria. Next base: position 7,870,907 of record FR990073.1, on the reverse strand, counting down.
AATCGTATGAGCGTGTGTACACCTATTGATATAAGAATTTTAATGAAAGTCGTTCTTGCTAGTGGAATTTTCACAGAATGGTCAAAGTAAATCAAACTTATTGACATTAGTTTGAGTTGAAGGCCATTATAGGTCATGTTATATCAACGGAACATAAATTATAAAAGCAAGCATAAGTCTCGGGCAACCGGTGGATGCTTATGGCAGGTTGTCGTACAGTGTGGCGGTCTAAGGGGGAGGCCTTCGTTCAGCAGTGGACGTCTCCGAGCTGATGATGATGATGATGATGATAAATTATACTTAAAAAAATGGCACACATAATAAATTCCTAGTACCTTCATTATATAAATTCAAATATAAGCCAAGTAAGTATAAACGAATAGAACAAGCCATTAGATTGACTCTAGACTGCTGATCTAAGTCTAGAGACAATCCAATTGATCCAATGATATATTAGCATAAATGATTAAAGTTAAACTTATAATATTCTATATCAAAATAATGTATCTACTTAGGTGCTGCATAATTATAATTTTTGTATTTAAATACTAAACAACAGCAGCTATATTTCAGCAACTGTTACTATGTCTTACGATAAATTCGTTACACTCCCAATGTTACAGTTTTCCCACATTTTCCGAGGGATGTGTTAGTTGTTACTCTCTTGGGTTCTACCGTCATGAGCAATTTAATTAAGATCAGCCTAGCCGTTTAGTCATGAATACACAGACAGATACACAAAGATACAAATTTGAGTTTCTTATTTGTAGATAACATTAGTGTAATGTGCTTCAAAGTATTGAATGTGTGCCAACGTTTAATTGTCTTCAATGATCGTAATGTATTTGAATGAAGCAAATGAATATAGCCTTGAGTTCAATCATGATGCACCTTTAAATATACCAAGTGGTTTGAGAAATAGAAAAGTACTTACACAAATGATGCCACTTAATGCGTTTGATATATTTGTAAGCAATAAACTTTGATTAATAAAATGTCTAAATAGAGTCTCGTACTGTTTATGAACGAAAAATGACAGGCCAACATTATTATACTAGTGTGCGTGACAGCCATGTCTTACACTCGCGTTGCACCATTGTTGTTGTTGTAGTGTGCGTGCATAAGAGGCTAACAGTTAATCGCTATTTTTTTCGACGCGTTTAGGATCCATCAGTCTATCTAGACATATAATTTATCAAAGGCAATAAAGTATAACGTCTATCAATGCTTCATTAGTATTTACGACGATCAAGTCTGTTTATTTCTTACGACCAGGATCTTCCACGTTTCAAGCACATTTATTTATGAGATCGATCACCATCATTAGTCTAAAGCTGTACCAGGTAGGGTCACATTTAGCGGAGCAAAATATGGCGGTTACGCAGATTCGTGCGTGTCAAGCTTCGATTTTTGAAGATTTTCTCAGGTTACTCGAAAAGTATCGAAATTAATAACTTTTCAACCATAAAACGTTCTCCAAAATACTATTCTCTTTTAAAACATTATTTTGTAATGTGGCTATGTGCTGTAATTAGGACATATAACTAAAAAAAGTAAAAAAATAGACACTGTTTCGGTATTTTTTTCTATCGAGGAAAGTATAATTAATCGTGTTTTCAAGCGTAAAAGTTACTAAGACGGATGTAAGACTGTAACATATAGCAAATAACGTGAAATAACTACTAATTACTTCTAAATAACGTGGCAATGCCGCCAGCATGCTGGGTACGCTGCCGACTGGTAGTGGGTTTGAGCATTTGGACTGTCTCTAGACTTTCATCGGTCTGGATACAATCCTTTTGTTTTTTGTTGTGTAGTAGGCTAAGTAGTCATTGTAGTTTGTTGTAGTCATAAGTGATCGAATTAAAGCTTTGTAACATATTATATACATTTTGGCTATAAATATAGTAATTTGACTATATAACATTGATTTTGCGAGGGACAAATTTAGAATATAGAGTCCTCTGTTTTTAGAAAAACAACAAAATAAAACTAGATTTAATAACAAACCAAAATTTTTGATAAATCGAAAACGGCAACGTAACTCTTACTAATGAGACATAATAAAAAAAATACGGTTTGAAACGTCCTATCATTATTTTTAGTTCTCTCCCCAACGATATAGGTAAATAACTTCTAAACCATTATTTCAGTGTTATCTTTAGCACACGGTGTAACTTCAAATCGCGAGTGAATTGAGGCTTTAAGGTTTAAGATTGTTCGAGCATGTTCCATCACAGACCGCAAAGACGAGTTAGCAGTCAAACGCAAGCATTATACAATGTGTAACAAAAAGTTAGTATATTTTAGCACATTCTGGTATTATATATGGCAAATAACGTATTTTTTAATTACATTAAGGTACCCTTTTGTGTATTAAAAATCAAAAATCAAGCCTGTATACAACATGTAACAAAAAGGTTTAACAATACTGAAGGCTATGTACGTACTCATCAGTATGAACAACTTTGACTATGGGGCCAACCCTGAAATAGGGGGAAAAAAATCAGCTATGAACTTTTTGTATGGAACAGCAGATATTTTTTTCGCGATTTCTGCTTTGGCCCCATAGTAAAAGTTATTCATAATAATGAGAGCATAGTCTACAGCATTGTTGAACCTTTTTGTCACACGTTGTATATACCAAAATAAATAAATAAAAACATCGCGATAGTCTATATAATAGTCTCAACATAAAAAACCAGGACACACGGAGACGCAGAAAATGTAATAGTAATGAAAACGTAATGCGCTGCCTGAGTGGGTGTTTCCCGATAATTATAATCTGGGTATCTTCAAGTCGCGAGTGAATCGGTTTCTTCTAGGCAAGCGTGCTCCATCGTAGACTGCACCTTCGTTTAACATCAGTCGAGTTGGCAGCCAAACGCAAGCGTATTAATAATAAAATAATAAAAAACTTAAAAAATACTCCTACAAGGTTATCAGTCTCTTTGACATAAGCCCGAACAATCCAATATGATCATGCTATGTCTTAGATAAGAGCTCTTCCAAGTGCTAAATATACCTAAACTTAATCTGAAAGCAGAATGTGATTTCCCTTTTTACCTACAATAACTTATACCGTTCTTTACACAAAAAAGGTTGCTAATTTATACTCTCTACATTTTTTGCATACATTTGCGAACAAAGAAAGTGGTGTTTGTTGTGTTGTTGGAATTTACCTTTCGGGACAGTTCGCATATAAATGGTTACGCTTTGTCAATCAAATACTCACTTATCTGGCCAAGAACACAATAGGAATTTCGGCACATAATTTGGAACTCGAAATAAATTAAGTTTCGATACGGCGAGGCGCTATCCTAATCACATATTTTTTTTTTTTCGTAATATTAAATTGATGAGTATCAAAACACTGTTTTAACAACAGTACACACACTACATTGTTTGGGGTTCTGTTTTCTTTGATGAGTACGTAGTAGGTATTGTTTTAAAAAAATTGCAATTAAGTAATATATATAATGCATTTGTTGAAAAAAAAAAACTGACTTCTACACTATACCTATATTATGTACAAAGTTAAACTAAAAAGTAGAATAATATATTTTAATTACTTCAAAGCTAAGAATTTTAATTATCATAAATTGACATTAAAGGACAATCGACGAAATTATTGATACTTATATATCTTTACCAATTTTGTAACAGGTATTTTTGGAGTCGGTGCCAGCCAAACCGCTGCGCGTTTTGGAAGTTTGTTGCAAAGGCAGAATTAATCTGTCCTTGGCTGGCACCGACTCCAAACATACCTGTTATAAAACGTTATCCTCATGATATTAACCTATTGCAATTTTTTACTATTAGGTATTTTTTTATGAGTGAATCGTGATGTGTTTTTTTCATAATGCTGCATAATTCTTTATGTAATTCGCCAACCGAAACCGAGGCAGCGAAGCGAAAGATCACCCGACCTTTTATTTCATCCATTTATCCAAAGTATTTAGATCTCAGAGTGTCTAGTGCCAGTTTTTCCAAGAGCGTTTACGTATTCGTTCACGTTAACGTAAACTACAATTTGTATAAAATAAGAGCAGCGCCACCTAGTGTCAAACATATCAATCACGTTAACGTAAACTACAATTTGTATGAAATAAGAGCAGCGCCACCTAGTGTCAAACATATCAAACATGTTTGACACTAGGTGCCGCTGCTCTTATTTCATACAAATTGTAGTTTACGTTAACGTGAACAAACATGTGTCAAACATTGACAAAACAAACGCTTCAAACAAACGCTCTTGGAAAAACTGGCACTAGACACTCTGCTCTTTGTACTTGCGTAACGCGGCGAGGGCTCAACTAGCGTTGGATAGACCGGTGCACTCGGCGCGGGACCGGATGCGCTTCGAGGTGGAGATTTTTCGAATTATGAATTCGTGTAATATGGTCTGTGAACTTAGCGTCATGTGTCACCAGAGCGTAAAATGTTATTGTTTTAAGCTTTTTGCGTAAATATGAATAGTTCTCACAATAAATTACTAATCAAGTTGTACAATAATAATGTGCAGCACCACATATGCATGCATGTGTGTAAACAAGTGCAAGTGTGTAAACTGTAGGTACTTATACTAATAGATACAGTGTTTCGCCTTAAAAAATGTCACAATTCTTCAAGAGATGTGTTGTGACAATATACGTTTTAGTATTTAATTTCCTTATTTTATAAAATATAATAGTGGTGAATTCGTCCGCGTACGGAAGAAATTCGCCCCGCTCCAAAATACTCGTATCTTCCTAGGAGCTAAATCCTCCAAGCATCATCCATACCGCCGGGTTAATTACTCGTTTTTTTCATCACCATAACTTACTAAATAAAAAACTTTTCATACAAAATTTTATTCCCCATTTCACACTTATTAAGTCATGCATGGCAAAAAAATTGAAATCAGCATTTTTTTCAAATGAACTATTCAAATAAAAATTACATTGCTATAACTTAAAAACGATCTACTAAATAACTTTCCATACAAAATTTCATCCCCCCATTTCATCCCCTTAAGTCGTCCTTGTGATTTTTTTTAAATACCATATTTTAATTTTATTGAATTACCTAAATACCAATTTTCATAAGTATAACTTCAAAAACAAAGAACTTTCCATACAAAATTTCATCCCCGATTTAAATCATACCTGTCAAAAAATATTGATAACAGCATTTTTGTTTCAAATTAACTATACAAATACAAATTTAAAGGACTAAAATTTCAAAAACAAAGGAGTTTTACACAAAAGTTTTTACCCATTTTTACCCCCTTAGGGGTTAAATTTCGAAAAATCCTGTCTTAGTACGGGTGTATTTTTCGTAAGGATTTACGCATCAAGACAATATACCTCCAAATTTCTAGTCTGTACGACCAGTGGTTTAGGCTGTGCCTTGTCTGTTAGTCAGTCGTTAAGTCAGGACAGCACAGTGATTCTTATAGTACAAGAGGTCACCCGCGACTTCGTCCGCGTACGAAAGAAATTCGGCCCGCTCTCAAAATTCACCACTTTTTTTACCCCCCCCTCAGCCAATTTTTATCACTATAACTTCAAAAGCAAAGAATCTCCATAGAAAGTTTCATCCCCCATTTCCCCCCCTTAATTCAGCCCTGTCGCAAAAACCGTTTTTAGCACACGTCTCCTACCTATAAACTACCTACCTGGAGTTTTGGCGGGAACACGGAAAAATCATGTCGTTGCGTTCTATTATTTTCTTAAATTTGTGTTTTTTCGCGAATTAATGATTAAAAATGGTGGTGTTTTATTCATTGAGTGTTGAATTACATGCACGAGTGTGGGCAAGTGATATAACATGGTGAAACATGTCTTTTTGTGTTGTTTTCAAAACTCCGTAGAAGCTCATAGTAAAGTCGCCACAACTTTACTAGGGCATGACTTGGACTCGACTATGACTAATTTCGTGTGACTGACTGTGATATCATGACATATTTGACTTGATTTAAATATAAATACTTGCAAAAATCATAAACTTGACACTGGCAGAATGCACAACGTGCGATGCCAAGAACTAAAAAAAAAAAAAAATACGATCTACCTGCCAAATTTGAGCTTCAGGGATCAAGTAATTTTCGAGATTTCGTGTTTAGTTAGTGTGTATAAGTGAGTGATTTTCGCTTTTATATAATATATATATAGATAGATAAAATTATATGAGCGAGATAGCGTTGCACAATGTACCGCATTCTGGGTCTTAAGGTAGAAACATTCGGTTTCCTGAACAAAGATTAGCCATACCTAAGTACTATTTATAGTAGTGATAGTAGTTCTAGATAGCCTTGTTTTTTATAGAGTAATTCAAGATTCTACTTATTTGAGTTTTTATTCTTATAAAACGGTAAAACTTATATTTTGAAGTTAAACAGTTTTGTCATAAGAACTTAAGATGTGTACCAAAGATCAGACCAAACCGTCAACACGAAGGGGTAACATTTCAATCAATAATACGCTTTAAAAAAAACTACGCGAATGACATGTTCATATTTTCCAGTAATTTTGTTTTAAAAACCAAACTACTAAAATTTATATGGGCACCTCTGAAGTATATATGACCTACCAACAAACAAAGAATTTTCAAAAACGGCCCACAATTGACGACGAAATCGGTGAACAAACATTAAAAAAAAAATACAATCAAACATAGAACCTCCTTTTTTTGAAGCCTGTTAAAACAACAACAAACAGGGCAAGCTAAATATTAGGTCTTTACCTATGAAATTGCCTTTTTGTATGGAATAAGTGAAAGTACTTATTTTTTTAAACTTTTTTATTTCTGTTATTCAAAGTAATCACCCATGCAATCGACGCATCTTTGCCAATGAATTGGCAGTTTATTGATGCACTTCTTGTAAAAATCAGCTGGACGGGAGGCAACAAACTCTTCAAAGGCATTTTGTACTGCCTCTCGGGAATTGAATTTTTTACCCACTAAAAAGTTGTCTAAGTTTTGGAAAAAGTAATAGTCGGTAGGTGCAAGGTCTGGTGAGTATGGCGGATGAGGGAGAGCTTCCAACACCAGCTCTTGCAGCTTGGATACTGTCTGTTGTGCAGTCTGGGGTCGCGCGTTGACGTAAAGGAGCAGTGGGGACGATCGATTGACCAAAGCTGGTTGCCGATGTGCAAACTTCTCCATCATTGTCTCCAGTTCTTCACAGTACACATCTGCAGTAATGCTCATGCCGTTTTGTAAAAAGCTGTGGTGAATAACACCCGCACTAGACAAACAGTGACCATCACCTTTTTAGGGGTCATTTTTGGTTTAGGGCATTGTTCAAATGTAATGAAAATATAACGCTAATCAATAAACAAAAGACTGAGTTTGTAAAAAGAATGTCATGATTTTAAGACAAAATTAATTTGAATTCAGAATACAAAGCCATTCCAAACTTTTTTTCTATTTGAAATGACCAGTACTGAAGAACGGCAATTTCATAGGTAAAGACCTATTATATATTTTTCTTGGGATGAGGCTAAATAAAACAGTTTAATAAAAAAATAAAGTTACGGTACTGTCACACCGATGACGTTATACCGTTGTGGCAGTTAGTTACAGGTGTGAGATAAGTTTATTTTCATCACACTTGCTCGTAAAGTGGATCTTATTGCATCGGTTTTAGGCTCATAATCCAAGCTATTACACACGCGTGCTTTTTACTTTACATTACGGCACTTGTACTATAATAGGTATAACCCGGTAAAGTCAAGTTTGTACGTGACTGCAATTAGACGTATGTATACGAAGGACTCTGAATATAGCCGGGTAATACTTACAGTTTTTTTGTAATACCAACAAAGAGTTCTTATGCCGCTGAAGTAAATAAGTAAAGCGCAACCTGCGCGCGCATTGCTGGTTTGGGCGCCATTTTCCGCAAATGTTTGTTGATGTTTTCGCTGTGTGGTTGATTATTATCAAAAAAAAGTTGTTTTTTTTCGCAAGTGTGACGAAAACAGTCGTATGGAACTCTTGTGCTATTAGTCATTACGCTCTCGGCTTCCTTATCGCGCTCGCCTGCGGCTCGCGCGCATAATACCGCCTCTAGTGTAATGACCAACATAGCACACTCGTATCATAATGTACTATTGTTTACTGATCTGATATACAGCACTATTTTGGTAATGGAACGGTAGTATTAAGACGAAAGTAGCTTATTGTGAGCTCATATTATGCAACTTTTATATCATTTTCGATTTAAAAAATAAAAAACAAACAAAAAGTTATCAACAAAAATGTAGCTATAAACAAACTATTTACCATGCAATACTTATCTACTTCGAAACTGTACTAAGCTGTGTAACTAAACCCACATAATGATAACACATGATCCGTGTACATTGTCTCGTACTGCCAGGAGTACATGACTTTTTTTCCGTTAAATAATTATATAGAATAGGTTAGAAGACTGATGTTTATATTGTTAAAACCAATAGCTTTGATGAAGAATTTAAGTAAATATAATATGTTTACTGAAAAAATAATTTAAATCGGTTAATAATGTTCTGATATATGAGCGTTTAAAGTTTTTGTTAGAGACAACTCTGTCCCTTTCCCACAAAACAAATTACGTCACGCCTTACTTGTCAGTATAGAATTTATATGGCGTACAGAGAAGTGACGTCACGATTTGCTGTTTCTTCTCTCTGTCTAGCATGATATTAAAATGCTTATAAGTTGCTTATTTTTGATCAGATTTTCATGTTCTTTTCATTAATCAGCTATATTTATGGGCGAAATTTTAATAGGACAATTAAAAAAAACCAGTCATCTAGCTAGCCTATTGTGACTATCCACATCCTTCTTTGAATTTTACTGTTATTTCTATTGTTATCCTACTAGTTACACCCCGAGGTTTCACCGGCGATTAAGATAGCTAGATAGAAACTCCTTATTGTCATCATCAGCCAGAAGACATCCAATGCTGAACGAAGGCCTCCCCTTAGACCGCCTCAATGTACGACAACCAGCCCTTTGCATCGACCGGTTGCCCGCGACTTTCACAATGTCGTCGGTCCACCTAGTGGGAGTCCACCTACCTATACGCCGCGTCTTACGGTTCATGGTCGCCACTCTTAACACTTCTTCCCCATAGGTTATCAGTTCTTTGAGGGATGTGGCCTGACCATTGCAACTCCTGAGAGCCCATCTGTCCCTTAAGACATATTGTATAAATAAAAAAACTTATTGCGATAATTGGATGAAAAATGGTGCTGATGACAACGACCATACCATGTCCTTTTCGGATCGGCCAAGCCATTTGACAGTGATAAGGAAAAAAAACAGACAGACAGACAGACGGTATGACTTGTGCAGTAATATAATATATAGTAGTGGTAGGACTGTACTGCAGAGTCCGCCTAGGGGGTACTTCCCTTTGTCAGTTATTCTACCGCCAAGTAGTAGTGTGCAAGCATTACTGTGTTCCGGTTTGAAGGGCAATGTTACCAGAGAAATTACAGGGTATGCAGAGATTTAACATCTAATATCTCAGGGTGACGAGCGCAGTGCAGTGCGGCGCAGGATTGTGTTCACAAGTTCACAATGCTGGCACTGCTACTGTTAGAGGCAGATGTGATGCTTACCACCAGGCGAAGGTTTTGCTCGTCTCGTCACTTGATTGTATAAAAGAAAAAAAAAAGAAAACGTTTGTTGCCCGTGGTACTACCAAGCGATCCAGTAGTACCATGGGAAGTTTTTTTTACCCGTGTTACACTCTTAGTCGACATTTCATAGTTTGAAATAAATTTACGTAACATTAAATAATAATATCATAGGACAAATATAAGTTGGATTGATCAGAACATTAAGCCAAAATAAAATAAAGAAATAAGGAAAATGTCTACGGACACAGTTACGAATTACGATCCCGTTATAAGAACTAGTTAAAGATTAAAATAGTCCATTTCGACGCGCTAGAAGTCTAGGTCAATCAATAGCTGACTATTTATATACAAGGTGGTTTAAAATTGGAATCGAATTGTATGAGGAAGTTACAGAATCAATTCATCACAGACATACAAAGCATGTTTTATATTGTTTACTTGCTTAGAACACGAATCTTGGATTATGTGATGTGTATAGTGGTAACTTAGTATAGATTCTCTTTATTCTAGCACATGAAGATCTAGTTCATGACACAAAAAACATTTTTATTAGAATATACTTAAACTAGAGGTCGCGGGTATTTACCCCCGTGCAAAGCCGGGACGGGTCAGCTAGTATTTATATAATACTAGAGGTCGCTCGCGACTTCGTCTGCGTACGGAGGAAATTCGGCCCGCTCCCAAAATTCACTTTTTTTTTCCCCAATTTTTTTTTTTTTTTTTTTACGTTGGGAAATGCACTTACGCATACTCTCCTGCCAGGGCGCAGGAGGGTTATGTCGGACTCGATGCCAGAGTGAGACTCGATGGCACCCCTACCGACTAAAAACCCAACGGTGTTCCCACACTGCGCCTATTGTCGAGGTCACGGGTACGCTATCGCATTCATCCGCGACCTCGACGGCGCCGCCCTTTCGGGCCCACCACGGGGAGCCGAAGCTCCTCCCGCACCGATGACGATGTGTCCGAACACCCAGACACATCGTGCATCCACCTCGGAGGCCATGCCAGCGAGATGGGCGCCGGACGGCCCTACGTCCGAACGCCCTGGCCTCCATGCGGCGGGTCAGGTGAGTGGCCCCGCCGCCTGCCACTTCGGCCGTTGGGGATGGGGAGCTCTGGCCCCTCTGGCCTGTTCCCATCCCGCAGCCCCACCACAACACACCCGGTGGGTGCCCCCTCAAGGAAAGCCCTTGATGAGGCCACCACCTGGCCGTCCCTCCTCGCTCTCCACTGTGCCCTCTGCTGATCAGAGGGACACGCGGAGAGCCCTCATGTCCGGACCAGGTCCGGACCCTCAGTAAGGGCCCAGCCACTACCGTGGCCCTTGGGAATGGAGAGCTCTGGCCCCTCTGGCCTGTCTCCATCCCTCAGGCTCGTGCAGTGGCCTAGCCCCCACCACTGTGGCCGCTTTCGCGGCCCCACCTCGGGTACCTCTTAGCTTCACCGTGGGGACACTTCCCACGGCTACTAAGCCCCCCCGCCCCGACAAGGCGGGTACCCACGGGGGGGAACCCCCTAAACCCCCTATCCCAACTCCCGTTCAATTGTGTTCGCAAGTTCACGATTCTGGCACTGCTACTGTTAGTGGCAGGCGTGACGCTTACCACCAGGCGAACGCCTTGCTTGACTTGTCACTTGATTATATATAAATATATATATTGTCATATAATCTTTAAATTATATTATTACTTTATTTTATTAGCTCCCATTTTGCAAATTGGCGCACAGGATGGCTTGTGCTTTGCTCCATAAAATATATCAGAAACCAACATAAAATGTTGGTGTGAAATTAATTATCAAAATTGTATTTAAATAACAAATTAGGATTTTTTAAGCATTTATTTTGGAATTGTAAACTAGTAATAAAATGAGTTTCAAATTTAGAATCTATCGGATAGCTTTATACAAAATATTTGGTTATCTGTTGGAAGCCGTATTACGACATGACGTCATATACGCTGACTCGCTCGCACTCGAAGAATTCTTCCATAAGCGAGAAAGAGAAGCTAGATCGAGGAGACCATTTTGAAAAATAGACATTCACGTCGGAGCCGCCGTTGCGCGTGTTACGGGGTGAATCACCTTTTGGATTTTTTTACATCTTTTTGAGAAGAGAATGACCTGAGGGAGCCAACGCCGATCCCGCAGGGGACACCAGGTCCATATTTCCGTCTGAGATGACGTAAAACTCCAACTTTCAAGAATTATTTTGTGACGCGCCATGCGGTCACCAAACTAAGGAACTCGAGCGAAATTCTCATTTGAAGCTTTGAAGACAAGGCAATGTCATTTCACTGGAGGAGCTCCATGAAGCGTTCGAGAATCGGATGATCCTGCAGAAGACACCATCAGCAAAGGATCCATCAGATAACCTCCTTTCATTTATTTTATTTTCCCAATTTTTCTCGTTGCCGTCATCCATTGGACTATCGCCATCAGCGTTTTAATATTAATATTGTATTAGGACTTATCAAAATAGTAAACGCATTGTAACCTCAAATAATCTTTTGTTCTTTTTTCTCCCATATATCTTTAGCACAAGATAGATAGGTAAATTATAAATCATCAATTTCATTTTCAACAAGAGGCCCCCTGTACTCCAGAGGTCTGATGTTTCGTGACTGATACGTATCCAGGAACCCTAACTTTTTGTTTTATTTTTTTTGTTATTTGTTTTGTCTTTCTTTGTCAAATCACAATTTTCTTATGACAATATATATAATCAATACCATTTTTACCATCTAATACCATTTTTATATATATATATAGCAACTAGTTCGCGACCTTGGCCGCCGTTTAAGGGAGAGAGGGCAGGACCCCCGTTCTGGCTGGTTCTTGGCTCAGCGGGTCTCCATCGCTATACAGCGCGGTAACGCGGCTAGTGTGTTGGGTACGTTTGGGCCGGGTGCTACGCGCGGGAGTTAATATTACGACATTGATTTAAGGATCTGTTTAAGTTTAATTTTATAAAAATTTATTGAATTAATTTAACGATGTATATGAGTCTTTGATACTTGATGAATAAAAACTAGTATATATATATATATATATATATAAATGGTATTAGTTTGGAATAGATCGTTGGTTTGTAGAAAGTCTCGTTATGCTTAGATTATCTTTATCTAAGTACACTTATTAGTGCATTAGGTTCATGACAATTTTTAGAAGAAAGTCTCTAGAATTTTATGTCTTTTATTCACTAACCATACTTTTATTGGACCCTTCTTTCTTTTATCATTGTTTCTTCTCGAAATATCAACTTTATTTAGTAAAATTTGTTACAATAAAAAAACCAAACAAACAAAGTTACCGACATAGCTCGCAAGGTTTGCAAGTTGAAGTGGCAATGGGCAGGCCACATCGCTCGAAGAACTGACAACCGATGGGGAAGAAAGGTTCTTGAGTGGCGACCGCGAACCGGAAGGCGCAGCGTAGGAAGGCCTCCCACTAGGTGGACCGACGACATTGTAAAAGTCGAGGCCAACCGGTGGATGCAAATGGCAGGTCGTACAGTGTGGCGGTCTAAGGGGGAGGTCTTCGTTCAACAGTGGACGTCTCCGGGCTGATGATGTTTGTTACAATAAAAGACGAATATCCAAAGCCACTTGTAAATTAGATGTAGGTAGTAAAAAATATCACGGAGCGCTTTTTACGGTTGAAAAATTATTAAAAATTGAAGCTTGTAAGTTTGTACGTGTCATACAAACTTACGTATTCGTCATATAAAATGTGACTCTCTTTGATACTGTTTTAGAATAATGATCGAACGCAGTAAAAAACTTGCTTGAAACATAGAATTGCCGCCGTATGTAGACTGAGCTCGGAGTTTTGGCGGGAACACGGAAAAATCATGCCGTTGGATTCCATTATTTTCTTAAACTTGTGTTTTATCGCGAATTAATGATTAAAAATGGTGGTGTTTTATTCATTGAGTGTTGAATTACATTCACGAGTGTGGGCAAGTGATATAATAAGGAGAAACATGTATTTTCGTGTTGTTTTCAAAACTCCGTAGAAGCTCATAGTAAAGTCGCCACAACTTTACTAGGGTATGACTTGGACTCGACTATGACTAAATTCGTGTGAATAACTGTGATTTCATGACATATTTGAATTGATTTTTAAAAAAAAACTTGAAAATTCATAAACTTGACACTGGCAGAATGCACAACGTGCGATGCCAACAACTAAGAAAAAAAAAAGACTGAGCTCTTCATTGTGTCAACACTGGTATTAATTAGTACCTCTGTGATTAGAACTCATTAGTAACATTGCAATGCAAGCGTGGGTCAATAGACTCGCCAGTTCCTTGACACTATGACACATATTTTAAGAAAACATTGACTTGATTTATCTATAAGTAGCCAATATCGCAAAACTAGTTAAATACGACTCACGTGATTAGGCACATCGACTTTTATTTTGGGTCGTTGCCGATTAAAACGCCAAATTCCGAAAAATTCAGGTACTTAGTCTGTAGTGTAGTGGAAGACCACTCGACTCGAAATCGTCAGTTCGTGGATTCATGGAGCCGTACTAATAAGTTCTTTGGATTTTTGTATGTAAAAATTTTCATACCACTGCAATTTTATTTTTAAAAAAAATGGCATATGTGAACTCACCAATTATGCTAGCGTGGTGGATATGGCCCAGTCACCCATCAAATAGCGTCATTTTAAAATTATGAGGCAGAACGAGCGTGATAATAATGACTGCGGCCTATTTCTAAGGGATACCTTGGTAGGGATAGCAGCAGGCTAATCATGTAACTGTTTGGGATCGCGATTTGTCATAAATGTCACTTGTCATTGTCACAGCTTCACAGTATCACGGAGGGATTTCTCTCGCTATCGTTATCGAACGAATGCATTGATTTCCTTAATTAAGTTAAGCAAATCCGTCGGTATTTTGGCGTTTCATCCTGCCCTGCAGGGTCAAATGAGTTTTGGCAGTGACAGTGACAAGTGTCTATTTTTGACAACTCGTATCCGAATCGCGATCCCGAAAAGTTACATGATAGCCAAGCCAGCGGTGGGCAGAAATTGTGTCACTTACATCAAGCAAAGTAAATCAATACTTGTTGTTTGACTGTGACATAGAAACCAATGTACTTGAACCTAGAAACAGATGAATGCTGCGTTTGTTTAACCTACTTTCAGCGAGGAAGTGAATACCTGCGATACCTACTTATCAATTGTTTACTTGTAATCACGTTTTTATTACAAACGTAAAAGGCCCAAGGCTGTAACATAGCCTTGGAGTTTTGGCGGGAACACGGAAAAATCATGTCGTTGCATTCTATTATTTTCTTACACATGTGTTTTTTCGCGAATTAATGTTTAAAAAGGTGTTTTATTCATCAAGCGTTGAATTTCATGCACGAGTGGGCAAGTGATATTTTATAATGTGGTGAAACGTTTATTTTTGTGTTGTTTTCAAAACTCCGTAGAAGTTCATAGTAAAGTCGCCACAACTTTACTAGGGCACGACTTGAACTTGACTTTGACTAATTACGTGCGACTAACTGTGATTTATGACATAATTATTTGACTTGATTTTAATATGAAAACTTGAAAATTCATAAACTTGACACTGGCAGAATGCACAACGTGCGATGCCAATAGCTGGGAAAAAAAACATAGCCCCTAGACTCCACACCACCCCTAGATCGTCCCTGTCAAAAACATATTGAAAACAGCATTTATTGAAAATAACTATCCAAATCCAAATTTTCGTGACTAAACATCCAAAAACAAAGGATTTTAATACAAACCTTTCCCCCCTTCCCAAGAGAGGTTGAATTTCGAAATTTCCTTTCATAGTACACCCCTACGCATCGAGACGAATACACCCTCCAAATTTCATGCTGTGAAATCTGTGCGTTGTCTGTCAGTCAGTCAGTCAATCAGTCAAACAGTCAAGACAGAGCCTTTTATATAATATATAGAATATAGATAGATTAAAAAATCTTATTTCGCTCCACTTTTCAGCTCCACATTCGGCCCAAGTTTTTTCCTAAACGTAAATTATGATTATTTCAGTACAGTTGAAGCGGCATGTTTCAATTGTTTTTTTTTTGTGGTTATGCTACAAACGAACTGAAAGCGTAGGTCGGTGTCATAGACTATGTAAAGGAGTTTTTGAAATTTCCCAAAGAATTTTGTTTGACTCTTCATTAGGTAGCGCTATCTCAGTTGGGGAACGTCACGTGTCGTGGTGACCTATTAAACTCCAACTGTTAACTGTTTTTGTTTTTACTTTTCAGATAACGCCGAATACCTACGTGATAAAACGGAAAATGGTTACTTTGGACGCTAGTATTTAAAAAAGGAGGACGTGATACTTTTAATTACAATCGAAGGGGAAAATAAATATTATTAATATTTTTCACAGGATATATAAATTGGGGGAATGTTCCCAATAAATAACTTCAAACTGAAATAAAAACAATCAAGTACAAGTCAAATTCACGCTGCGAGGGTCCACAATCTTATTTCGAGGGTATTTATTCTCCAAAAGTTTTTGTAATTTGTGAAAATATTTTTCGAACAATCTTTCATATTTTAATAATTTCAGAAAAAACAAGCAGTCAGATTCATAAATTCATATTCATTTATAGCATAAGAGTGATTTACATGTCAAATTTAAGTATGTACTTATCTAAAATAATTATGTTATTAGCGTATTATGTCCAGTAGGAGGCTGATTATGCTATTTATGTATGCTATACTAATAATATTATAGTCAAATACAAATAATAAATTAATAAAAAGTAAAAAATTTAGTATTAAATAAATCTATCACAAAAAGAATGTATAATTGTACGAATATATGGGAATATATTCGGGATTAAAAGGGATAAAAGGGATTTTACAGTCCAGGAATTCCTTAAAACTTTAGAACGCCTGCAGGGCTAACATGCGCACTGCGAGAAAATTTTGTCGTGTCTTTATGTCGTGCGAAAACGAGACAAACTTATACAAATTCGTAGCCTTGTCCTGTTTTGTAGAATCGAGAAAATTTTCTCGCGGTGCGCATGTTAGGCCTGCTGGTCGACAAGCCAGCGTTTTAGGCGAAACTTGAAACAAGCTAGGTTTGGTGCGGTAATGACGTCACTCGGTAGTTTGTTGATCCAAATTGCTTTTAATGTTATTATAAATAACATCAACGTACGTACATTGCGAGATAGAACGAGTAAATGCTTATGAGTAATCAATCCAAATGTTTCGGAAATACCCCAACCAACTTTGCACACTAAAATCGGTTCTTCGTAGGTTGCTTCTCCACTAGCAAAGGCTGTCAAGAATTAGCGCTGCTTATTTTGTTTTACTTTTGGTAAAGCTAAATATCGCATCATCATCATCATCAGCCCGGAGACGTCCACTGCTAAACAAAAGGCCTCCCCCTTAGAACGCCACACTGTACGACAACCGCCATGCCACAATCGCTCTGCTCAACGCCATGACTCCACAACCAGACGTTGACATATTTATAGTAAAATTGAATGTATTTGTGAATTCTTGTCTTAGTTTTAAGTTGACATTCATTATTATTATTTTTCAATTCAATTATTATGTGACTTTATATCTATTATTATTATTTTTGACATGAATTTTATTACTTTGTTTCTTTTTTATGTAATCGATTATTGTTATTGTATGTACTGCTGGCTTGTCACACGCCTTGGCGTAGCTGTAAGTGTGACAAGCAATTGATAATAAATAAATAAACCTACCATTTGCATTCACCGGTTGCCCGCGACTTTTACAATGTCTTCGGTCCATCTAGTGGGAGGCCTTTCTACGCTGCGTCTTCCAGTTCGCGGTCACCACTCAAGAACCTTTCTGCCCCATCGGTTGTCAGTTCTTCGAGCGATGTGGCCTGCCCATTACCACTTCAACTTGCAAACCTTGCGAGCTATGTCGGTAACTTTGGTTCTTTGGC
This sequence comes from Erannis defoliaria, assembly GCA_905404285.2. Classification (NCBI taxonomy): domain Eukaryota; kingdom Metazoa; phylum Arthropoda; class Insecta; order Lepidoptera; family Geometridae; genus Erannis; species Erannis defoliaria. The sequence goes on along the minus strand of FR990073.1, from coordinate 7,853,346 downwards.
GAATATCCTCGTTCCGGAGTTTATCGCGCGAAGTAACTCCGAGCATAGCTCTCTCCATTGCCCGTTGCGTGACTCTGAGTTTCTCCAAAAGGCCAGCAGTTAAAGGCAACGTTTCAGTTCCATATGTCATCATGGTGACATATGGAACAAATATCGAATATGTTACTAAAAACTTGGTCTGTGACAGTTATTATTTCAATTTTGACATAGTTACGGAACTCTTGAATAAGCGTGTCATGTGACACCCACCACGTCTTGTGAATAAAAATTTGTTCTCGTTTCGGAAACAGAATAGATTCACCAATAAGTATTCTCAATTCTAATTTATTGTATCCTTAAGCACTAATTAAGAAATCTAGTATTTTCTCATTGAAGTGAATAGGCTAGATGACTGATGTTTATATCGTTGAAACCAATAGCTTTGATGAAGAATTTAAGTAAATATAGTATAGTAATTGAAAAAATAATTTAAATCGGTTAATAATGTTCTGATATATGAGCGTTTAAAGTTTTTGTTAGAGACAACTCTGTCCCTTTCCCACAAAACAAAAAATGACGTCACGCCTTAATTGTCAGGATAGAATTTATATGGCGTACAGAGAAGTGACGTCACGATTTGCTGTTTCGCCTCTCTGTCTAGCATCATATTAAAATGCTTATAACTTGCTTATTTTTGATCAGATTTTAATTTTCTTTTCATTAATCAGTTATATTTATGGACCACATTTGAATAGGACAATAAAAAAAAACCAGTCATCTAGCCTATTGTAAAATTCTTTTAAAATACATAATATCTTTACACATAAAATTGAACGATGATGTAACGATTTCTAAATAGTAACTTCCTTCTTTTAGCCAATAATTTCAAACTCAACTATTATGTCATCATTACTTTGCTAATTAATGGTGTAGGAAATATGCTATTTAAAACAGCTGTAGCCTCGTATTATAAGTCTATTCTCTCTCCAACAAACTCTACTTCTGATTTATCTGGAGTCAAAAACCTCTTATCTTAACCTAGTTTATCAACTTTCACTTCGTCTGCATTCTAAAACAGTTGCTTTCCTCTTACAATAAGACTTAAATTTAGCTTGTTGCCATCATTCGCCTTATTCTTTGAATTTGAGCACCATGAGTGACTAAACATGAACCGTGCAATGCAAATGGCGATGAGTAAGCAAATTTCGACTTAAACGCGTTAATTGAATAATGCAAATTTTTCGTGTTTGGAATGTGGACTTTTTAGTATTGCTTAACAGGTGCGTATCAGAGTTGTATAGTCGAATTCATAATTAAACGGACTGTACAACATACTGTAGCGTAGAAAAGGTTATGTCAGAAAAAACAGATGCGACGCATTTACGGTTGATAAATGTGGTTTGCAATGATTGATTACTTCGTCTTCTACCATGTTACTTTAAAAGTGTTTGTAGCATCGCCCGTTCGTATTCATGTGTATACTCTTCCTTATGGTTGCCTGGAAGAGATCGCTTTTAGCGATAAGGCCGCAGCTTTATGAAAATCATAATAAAATAATTATTTCGCTCGAACAAACTCGCAAACACCTCATCATAATATTTCGTGTAAATTTATGTTTACTGTGGCCATACCATGAATGCTTATTGCGGGACCGAATAGCTGCGTGACTGCGAACCGTATTGCGGGGATATAAAATTCACAGTCGCGCTGCGTCGGCAGCTGAGCCTATTCGGTCCCGCAATAAGCGGTTCACGGTACGGCCCCTGGAATAGGAAAAAATTACAACTATAAATGAGTATCGATATTGTCGTTGTATCCAAGTTTGTTCTAGAAATTAGTAATCATTTAATTCGCTGTACGTTTTAAATATATCAATATAATGAAGGTTGAACCGACAACGTTAATAGATGCGTCATGCTCTTATCACTGTTATCACTTGACCTTTGTAATAATTTTTCATATTTGGAATCGGATGCTGGCTAGGAGATAACCTATAAAAATAACGACTAATAAAAAAAAAACAAGTGCTTACAAGCCCAGGCATGGGTTCCATAGTCACTTCTAATAGAAATAAGACATTTAAACGTGAGTATTCCCGTATAAATAAAACACGTAAAACGTTATCAAAAATTTACCACCATAGAACGAATAGGCGTGTGGCCTAATGTTTAATTTATGACAAATAACAGGCTTAGTGATGAATGTAACTAAATACATTACACATACTGAAAAAATAAATTGTATTGGCTGATAAATCTCTGAGATATGAGCGTTTAAAGTTTTAGGTGGGGATAGAGAGGGGATGCTCTATCCCTTTCTCGCAAAGCACGTGTTAGTATAGCATTTGTATGCCGCGCCTGAGGCTTGACGTCATAGCTCAGTATAGCGCGCTCTCTGTCTAGATTGAAATTAAAATACTTAGAACTTATTTATTCTTGATTTATTTTAAATTTTGTTTTCGTTGATAGGCTCTATTGATGATCAGCTTTTTTATAAGGTAATAAAAAAATAGTAGTCATGATGCCTTCATAACGTTAATATAATTTCGTCGACTTAATCTCGTAAACATCACTCTTTTTTATTTGTTTTTTTAATTACTATATGGTTTACTAGTGGAAATGGACTAGGTTTTCCCGTTCACTATTCACTACAGAGTATTTTTTTATCTACTCATGCAGTCCGTTTCCACTTGTTGGTATCGTAGCTGGGGGGTATTGGCCTCTTCTGTAGTGAGCCAATTTCCTGTGAAACGTAGGTACACTAGAGATAACAAAACAATATCTAGCGAAAATTTATGTATCAATAATTAAATGTAGATACATTATATTGTAAATTAGTAAGAGTAACTTGCCTACATGTTTTGCAAAATAATAAGCAAGTTGATCAATTACATGTCGTGTCATTTATAAAAACTTAATAATACCTATATAATATTAGAAATAAATAATTGTGACAGTTAAGATTATTTTTATATGTATATTAGTCTGTCTGTCTAGAAAGGTTGCCTGGCAGAGATTGCGTTTAGCAATAAGGCTGCCACTTGTTCCAATATTTAACTTTATTAAATTATTTCTGTATAATTCTTGGTGTGAACAATAAAGAGTTAATCAATCAATATGTAAGGTATCTATTATATGGACCCATGATTTAAGCAATTACGAGTACTGTTGCCTGAAATAAACGATTATTATTATTATAGCAGATCTCCATAGTGTTTATTTTGAAATATATAATTATCACCATAGCACAAGACCACAGCAATACAATTCGTTTGCGGGTTTTCCATAATATTTTGTTTCCTCCATCATCCAGAAAAAGTCCTCTGCTGGACGAAGGCCTCCCCCTTAATAGGGAGGTGTTGCCATAATCCCCACGCTTGGCTGGCAGCTTGGGGATCGCAGAATGTTCACCAACGTTAACGGAGAGGACGCTGCTGCTCGTCCTCCGGTGGATATTGTTGCAGTTTTTTTTTTTTTTTTTTAAATTATTTATTGCACACATAAATACATTAGGTAATGTACAAAAGGAGGAGTTTTCGGACATACCCAGGTCCATATTTTGTTTGACTCCTCAAAATTATTAAAATAGCCGGCCAAGCTTCGTAAACTTTTGAACTTAGTAACCACAATGTTATTAAAACAATTTAATTACAGACATATCACAAAATATAATTACTAATATTTCAAAACTGGGCCGTGATTAAAAAAACATTAACGTTTTGAAACTGTATAAAAATGTATTACGGCAAATAAGTTAATAATCGTAGACCTAATGAACAACCCTGACACCTGACGGAACCCTAAAAACGAACTCTACTAAAAGTAGGTCGATTAATTCTGCAGTTTTTTTTGCCCAAACCTCTTGAGTAATAATTACACAACACAGTGTAACTGTAGAAAGTAGGTAACTTTTCTTACACTCATCATGTTCTCTGATAATTATGTAACTTTTGCACTGCGTGGCTACGACTAACTCGAGTTTAGTGAGCTAAATGAGCCAATTCTTACACATTGCTGTTTTGTTACAGCTTTAATAAAATAAACTGTGAAGAAAACTAGGATTGTAATGTGAACTGAGTAATTTTCCAAAGGGACTTAAGTAATAGAAAATAATTAGTAGGAGGTCAGACCATTAACTTCGTTTCTATTACTTACACAATAAAATTAAGTAAGTAGGTATAATTTAACTATAATAAGGTCATTTATATAAGGACATGGTAAGGTCATAAGGTCATAAATAACAACAATATTTTAAATTGTCCTACAGTTTGGAATTCATGTGATGGGAAATTTAAAGAAATAGTACATTATGATATAAGTGTGCTATGTTGGTCATTACACTAGAGGCGGTATTATGCGCGCGAGCCGTAGGCGAGCGCGATAAGGAAGCCGAGAATGTAATGACTAACATAGCACAAGAGTTTCATACGACTGTTTTCATCACCTTGCGAGGAAAAAACAATCTTTTTTTGATAATAATCAACCACACAGCGTAAACGTCAACAAACATTTGCGGAAAATGGCGCCCAAACCAGCAATGCGCGCGCAGGTTGACTTTACTTCAGCAGTATAAGAACTCTTTGTTGGTATTACAAAAAAACTAAGTATTACCCGGCTATATTAAGAGTGCTTCGTATACATACGTCTAGTTGCAGTCACGTACAAACTTGACTTTACCGGTTTATACCTATTATAGCACTACTGCCGTAGTGTAAAGTGAAAAGCACGCGTGCGTAATAGCTTGGATTATGAGCCTAAAACCGATGTAATAAGATCCACTTTTCGAGCAAGTGTGATGAAAAATCTATTGTAAGAGTTTTTGTATAATTACAGTTACTACTTATATCCGCACAATAGGTAGCATAGGTATGTAAGAGCGGTGCAAATTAATGGAATAAAGCATTCAACATTAATGGCATTCAACGTGACAATAATGCCACCTAGGTATATCGTGGGTACGCTGCTGACTGATCTTGAGCATTTGAATTGTCTCTAGACTTTCATCGATTTATGCCATATTCGCGAGAAAGTTCGTCCGACTCATCGGTCTGGATACAATACTTTAGTTTTTTTTTTAGTCGGTTAAGTCGAGTAGGTGGTTAGATGGTATGTGTTTTGTTTGTAGAAAACATCACTACGTGTACACGATGACGATAATATAAAAAAATATATAAAAATAGCACTTTGTGCCTGCCGGGTGTCATAGTATTTTTATAATTTTCGTAGGATAATCAGGCGAGCAGTCCGGACCCCCTCCCCCCTCCCAACTCCCTCCCCGTCCCCCCTAATATACGCACATGATATGATACTACTATTACATACTTACTTATTAGATACTTACTATTATGTAGTAAGCTTAGTAAAACCATTAAAAATATTAAAGAATCTTATCATTCGCTGCGTTCGCGCTTTATAAGTTTTCTCTTTTGCACATTGATCATTATACCGTTGTTTGCGCATTAAGTTCTTATTACTTATTCTGTGCTGTTTTACTGATCATCTGAAAATCTCTAACATCCACATAGAGAAAAAAAAAAAGATGCAATGTCTTTACCAGCGTAGTGGAGGCATGATGACTACATTTGTTTTATTACCTCATAAAAAAGCTGATCATCAATAGAGCCTATCAAAGAAAACAAAATTTTAAATAATTCAAAAATCAATAAGTTCTAAATATTTTAATTTCAAGCTAGACAGAGAGCGCGCTATACTGAGCCATGACGTCAAGCCTCAGACGCGGCATACAAATGCTATACTAACACGTGCTTTGCGAGAAAGGGATAGAGCATCCCTTCTCTATCCCCGCCTAAAACTTTAAACGCTCATATCTCAGAGATTTATGATCCAATACAATTTATTTTTTCAGTATGTGTAATGTATTTAGTTGTATTCATCACTAAGCCTGTTATTTGTCATAAATTAAACATCAGGCCACACGCCTATTGCCCTTCTAGGGTAGGCCTCTGTTCAGCAGTAGACTACTGAAAGGCTCATACATCATACAATTGCTCTTTCAGAATAATCTGTGTATCAGATTTTATATCTATGCGTCTGTCTCTATTTAGCTGTCTTCTTATCTGAACCATCAACCAGACTTCTATAAAATCTTATTTATTTAATTGCTCGTGTCGTTTTGACATAATTATAAATAACAGACTACGACTCATTCGTGCTATGAACGTTCAGATAGCATATCATATGTTTTCAACATTAATTACATATTTTCATCTTTATTTCAATATATTTAATTCTATTACAAGTATTCCAACACCAAAATATTTCACGTTCAAAACACACTTTTGCAATACATAATGCTTTTACTATCGTAAGCCAATGCAATAAAACATAATTTGTCAATGTTTACGTGTGTAAAAAATCACAAGAAATTATGTAACGCTAAACATTCGAGAGTATGTCGACACACAACCGGTTATTTCTTTTATATTATTGGGGTTCTGTCCCAGATGTATGTTCAACATGAATCTACCAGTAAGCCTACGTTGCATCGTCTCCGTGCCTGTCATTGTCTTTGTAATTATTTTCACAGAAAACATCTTACTAGAGCCTTAACAAATAAATAGCGATTTCGATTAAAGGAAAAGGTGTCTTACTTTTTTAGCTTATGCTTCTGTTATATTATTAAGAGTATAAATACAATTCATCAAAATCAGTTGAGACTGTTTTAGATCCGCATTAAGTATGTAGTGTGTGTATTGTAGTAAGTTGGATGGTAAGATTATAAGAGATATGTATAATGAACCAAAAAAATATACGATCTATATTATACAAGCTTCATGCGTATTTTTTTTGTTAAGCACAGCAATGTATAGAGTAGTGGTACGGAACCCTCAGAATGGGAACCCGTCTCAAACTTGACTGGTTGTACTATTTTTTTTATGACTTCTGCTGTCGGGCTCAGACGGCCTCTACAGAGTCACCGGACTTTAACTGTCTCATCATTATTATGTAGGTGAACCCTTGCCTTGACATGGTAGCTTTATAATAGTTTGATTGCTTTATGAAAATTATTATTTCGTGCGTGCGTTCTTCAACCGATATAAGGTATTGCATGCTATAAATATACGCAATCATTTTATCGGTTTCCTAGATCTACTATATAAGCTCTGTTATGGACGGGAAATAAGCGCACGGATTTTGTAGACTATATGTTGAGCGCCAGCTCTCCTCTCGACTCCGTCTTTGCGACATGCGAGCCGTACGATACGACAATAGACAGTTCTAATACATGTACATGTGTTCTCTTTTTGTCATGCAGTAATTAGATTCGCTATCTCTATTTTCTGGCAAATGTAATATGCATACTTTTAGCTAAGTATGCTTGATTGTGTTGACTTGTTTGTTTAGAACGATTTGCAAGCGCTGGGCCCGTCTGTTCCATTACACTGGTCAACAATGGTTTTGTTGCCCGTGATGTAAGAGTGTTTACGAATCTTCTATGCCAACAATTTACGAAACTATCATCGATGGTTTTGGAAGATTGGCTCTGGTTTTTTTTTTAAATTCCTAACAAATAATTTAATTTAGTTCCAGTCAAACAAAAACTATCAGTTTGTACCTATAAGGCAAAAATCAATGAGTGGCATTTATTTCCGAGCGCTACCGTGGGTCGGTCACACGTTAAATTGTTGGTCCTGGTTGTTTGTTCTAGTTTCTATAACAACAACCGTCAGCCATGTCAGAGGCCTTCGTGCGGCACATTAACTCTGACACTAGGGCTGGCCACTCAGCCTATACGAACTTACTTACTTTTTAGGCAAAAATCTACAAACTCTTAGGTAAAGGTCAACAAAATTTAATTGCGTTATATCATATTAAATTTATTTGATTTATCGTGACAAGCTGCCATTTTATTGAATAGGTACTTAGGTACTAAATTGATATACTAATCTTAAAGTTTTTGCCTATTCGTACGTTATTATAAAGTTTTGCTTCATTCATCTTGCTAACTGTAAACAATTTTTGATGTGATGTAATCTGAATAAATACCGAGTTATGATTCCGATTCCCCAAGAAACTCATGTTTCGTGATAGGGATAGGTATGCCCAAAGGGCATAAGGGGGCTAAAGGGCCCAAAGTTTATTGACCTCTACATAAATAGACTTACCATGAGCCTGCTGCATTTTGAACCGGTAAATACTACTAGAATTTCTTAAATTAAGTACATGTATTACTTTGATGCGAGTGTTGAATAGAATTTCATGGATTTACGAAATACTTGATTTGGACATAGCTCGCATGCAAGTCTCATGCTCTCCAAGTTAAGTAAGTTGCACTGTCATGTCAACACGATGAATAATTTTATTTAGACTTAGGTGATTTTAAGGCAATAACAATCTGAGGCTTGATGAGATGGGACAGTAAATAGTTTTTTTTTAAACTCTTAAAACAGAGATTTAGTAAAACTAATTTATTAAAAGTGAAAATAAAATTTATGTTTAAATCATTATTTAAACACAAATCCGATTAGATACTTACTTACTTACTTTTATTAGATGTATTTTTTATGGGTGTTATTAAAAAAAAACATTTATTAGTAACAAACCAAAAAAACTACTTAAAATTAAAATTACGAATGCGATGTTATAAAAACTAACTATAAACAAACTTAAAAACAATTGACCTAAATTGAGGTTTAATCGAATATAGATACATTCTAAACACAAAACAGAATAAGTGATGTACCTACTGTACGAGTTGGCATTGTTTCAAGAATTCTGGCCGAACCGCCAGTATATATCGGAATACAGATAGAATATTCCTGACGGTAACTCTTCTTGGAACGCAAAATAAGGATGAAATGCCAGCTAAATTGCCAAAAGATCTCAAAAGGTGCGAATATTGGGGTCAAAACTGTAGGACCAACATAGGCAATGCAGGCACATTTAGGCAAACACAGTTGTGACAAAATACAGTGATTAATGTGTATTATGCGATGTGATCCCAAAATTTCAATTGCGAATATTAGTAATAATGTGTTCTCACACTCGGGGAATGCACACGAAGGCATAATTTGGATTTATTTGTATTGTTGTATGGTACAGCTCGCTTGTCGCAAAGACAGAGTACCTATGACTGACGCAAGTGGAGAGCTGGCGCTCAATATAGAGTCTTCAAAACCCGAGCGCTTCTTTCCCGTCCATTCATTAAATCAATGTCGCTGATTTAAGTCGGTTTAAAATGACGGTCTCAAGACTTTCATCGGTCTGGAATTCTGGATACAATTGTTTTGTTTTTTCTGTAGTAGGCTAATTAGTACAAGTAGTGTAAGTCTACATACTTACACTACTTTACTTTACTTTACTTTTTTGTAGTTAATAAAGTGAGTCATTAAACCAATAGTCATACCAGAACTCCTAGAAGAACGCGTTCAGTAACCTTATATTATATTTGTCTATGGTAAACAATGGAAATGGTAGCAAAACTTACCCATTCGAAATTTGTTAAGGATATTCATCGTACAGGTAATGTTCCGAAAGTCCAGCTGCACCGTGGTTCGCGGTAATAGCGGAACCACGTTATTGTTACCCATCTCCATCTCGGCTGGCATGTTTCACTTTCTCTTGCGTTCACTACCACGCCTTCTTAAGTCTCGCAAAAAGTTTGTAACACTGCACCCACGAGCGAACGCGTCCAGGCACTGCACTACCGATTTTAATGTCTTTAACTAGCTATTTGCGGAAGCATACTTTTCAAATGCGTGTTATCGCAAATCGCGTGATTTTATTTCCTTAGCTCAAAGTACGTCTGGGTGGAATCTTCTCGGTCAAGTTCTTATCTGTTCAAGTGAGAAGCGATCCACGCGAAGTATCTGTGGGGAAATTATCAAGTTAATACATATTTGTTTCAAGACCGACAGACCTGGCATGAATCTGTAGGTTTTATTACCGAAGAAGTATTAAGAAGAAAACACCATTATTTAAAGAAATTATGTACCTATGTATTTAGATATGTTATAGCTGTCTCTCAGTTTTACTAAGCTCTAAACATGTAGTTTAATAAACTGCAGGTCGTAAGCATTGAGTACATTTTCGGCAAACGCCGTTCAAAGTTGAATAAAATTATTACTGCGAAATTCATTTTTGTATTGAGTAGTTATATAATATAATATAAAATAAATAGTATACCTAAGCGCCTACTCTGTCCATTACGTTAAATGCTTTATTAATCTTATGTTTTGGATTTAATGTTTACTCCCATGTACCTATAATATCCTCCTATCTCTTTACAATAAAGTAGGTCATAGAACCAAGTCTAATTTAATAATATAAAAAAAAAACTCCAGCAACCTTCAGCATCAATGTAACTAAAACGTAAAAAGTATTAGTTAATACATATAAGTTTTTTAATATTTTTATTACATGGCACATTTAATAATTCGTTTCCGTCCAAAACTGTAAACAATATTTTCGTGTCAACGCTACTGTCTAGACTAGAACTTCTAAAGTTTCTTGCCCCGACTATAAATCAGAAATTGAATTGAATCGGATCGAAGTAGGCACTAATTGTTAATGAACAACGCCTGCAATTAATTACACATAATTCATATAATTATTGTATTTCCGATTACATTTATGACGATAATAGATAGGAAGGTATCGATGTTTGTTTTTATCAAGTATAGTTTAATTGATAACAACAATAATGCGCGCATATTTTTAAAATGATATTTAATTGTTTTTTCATGCATTATGAATGTCTGTAACGTACATAATTATTATTATTAAAAGAAATACAAGAATACATAAATTAAACATAACAACAACAAACACAAAGCAAACAACAACAATGATTACATACATTCAGTGTTTTGATTTCCGATGCACTACAGAGTTTTTTTAAATCAAAAATGTTTCTTTTGACTTGCCTGGTGTTTTGGTTCGGGTAAACAACTTTAAATGTAAAAATATGAAATAGTTACACGATATTTAGTTACGGAACATTCATTCTATCCTTAAAAAATATTACTTAAAGAAGAAGCGTCATAAAATTTCGCATAATATGTACCTAGGTATTAGAACACATTGTGTATCAAAAAGCGTCAAGCTATTTAGGCTAAATACAGTCACATAGAAACTGACATGGGAACGTATTATACGTATGTAATAATATGTAGATATTATTACAAACGCCTAAAATTATAATCGTTCTTGGGTAACCGCAGTCATTAGCATTATAGTGAAATTATCATAAACTTTTTCTTATATAGAAAATGTTATTACCCATTGTGTGGTCGCTTAACGCGGTTAGCGTGTATCATATGAGTTTTTATTCTGGAAACGAAGTGAAAATGTCGTCGATTTGCGGTAAAATATTTTTGTTTTGTTCATCTTCAATAGATAATTATTTTGTGCTTACTGTAGAGTTCACAAAATGCTACAATTATTTATGTTCGAATATTTGCTTATCCAATTTTTATTTATAGCGATCCATAAATATCTTCAGAATTATTAAAGTGGATCTGTATTAATAGGCTAGATGACTAGTATTTTTTTATTGTCCTATTAAAATGTGGCCCATAAATACAGCTGATTAATGAAAAGAAAATGAAAATATGATCAAAAATAAGCAACTTATAAGCATTTTAATATCACGCTAGACAGAGAGGCGAAACAGCAAATCGTGACGTCACTTCTCTGTACGCCATATAAATTATATTCTGACAAGTAAGGCGTGACGTCATTTTTTGTTTTGTGGGAAAGGGACAGAGAAAAATACAGAAAAAAACCGTAAAACGTCCTGTTTTTCGTCGCACAGTTAGGCAATATCCATTACTGATACACACTTGGAAAAAAACAGTGCATGGTTAGGAGTTTACAAAAAAGACTTATGTAAAAATATTGTACAAAATCTATCAAGCATATTGAAAAAAAAACCGCAAATAAAACACCAGAAATAACTTCCGTGTCGCATTTCTCAATATTGTGAGGGACAACTACTTACTAAACTTTTTGTTATTAGAAAAAAGGAAATTTAAGTACTAAAGTAAAGGCGTTTATCTATAATTTTTTTTTATTCTGGGTTCCTTTAATTTTAAGCAAAATAATACTGCGAACAATTAAGACATTAAATTCAACTAACATGAAACGAATCGCGATATAGAACTCTATTTTGATGCAATAAAAAAATACCAAAAGTTTGCTAGCAGCGCCTTAACAAATGTATTATAAACGCCGATTTCAAGAAAACTCTTGAAACTTAACTCTTATTTGGGGCAGAAACTTTGCCTCGCAATTCAGTGAGGCAACGCGGCCAGCTTTTTGGGCACATTGCCCGAAATTAGATCGTTTGAACTATCTACACAGGGTTAGTTCTAATCAGTTAGCATCTTTCTAAGGGCATATTCTATACATCAAAACAAACAACTTTTACTATGGGCCAACTATGAAATCGAGAAAAAAATATCAGCTGTTCCATACATTTTGCCCAAGGTCGATGATCTTTTTGTATGGAACAGCTGATATTTTTTTCTCGATTTCATGGTTGGCCCATAGTAAAAGTTGTTTGATTTGATGTACAGAGTATGCCCTTAAAAGGATGCTAACTGATTAGAACTAACCCTGTAGATCTTGCCTATAGATACTTTAAGTGGTCGCATATATACCATTTTTTGGCGTAGGTAGGTTAGGTCTTTTAAGATAATAAAGTACCAGCTATGGTACCTACATACAAAATATTTATTAACGCAGTTCATTGCTACTCTCGACTATGAATCGCATTTATTAAAGTTGTATATACGCATCGGGAATAAATACTTTCGACATGAAGTAACAACAAAGTTATGCACTTTAAAATTATAATGTATGGTACGCTTAAAATTATGCGTTACGTTAATCTTCGGTTTAAAGAGAGATTAGAGAACGAGATAAACAAAGATGTACATAAACAACCGACTTCAATTTCGACTACCTGAATGACATCTTCATATTTTCCAGGTATTTTGATTTGTTTTAGTAATTTTGATTTTAAAATCAACTGCAAAACTGACTTCGAGAAAATCTATGTGCGACCACTCTAAAACAGGACTACCCACAGTCGATGGCCTCTTAAGCCCGCTGGCCATATTGGGCAAATGTTTTCCTACCCACTTTGTAACTGTAAAAAATATTATGAACCATGTATGTGAGAAATGTTGGGTGGTGTAACAGTGTTTTGGCTGTTCTCTTATCGGAGGAGGCTAAAATTCTGTTCAGCATTAAGTATTTACAAATGTTTAAATCTTAGGTGGTAAATAAAATGTAAGTTATGTTTGTAAAAAGCCAATGAGGGTGGCATGTCTGATCAATACCTTCATAAAAAATAATAGAATAAAAATATATTTATATATAACGAATACGTTTAACCCATGTATAACTTATGTAATCCGTCAGGCAGAAGCGTCACAATATTGAATATTATTATTTTTACTTTTTAATCAAATTTAATTTGGGTTTTAACTACTACTATATAAAAATGTAATTACAAAAGCATAAGCATACCTAAGCATAATCGGCCTTATTGTCCGCTGCTGGACTTAGGCCTACCCTCAAAAGGCGAATTGGTGTTGTTATTTCATTATTATCCCTAAATACGCTGGGGTAGATGTGTTCTAGGGAGACCACGAATCGGCAAACGTAGCGTAGGACGCCCTGAGACTAGATGCAGTAACGATATACGTAAGACAGCTAGCAGTGGTTGGAAGTGGAAAACTGAAGATCGGGCTGAGTGGCTTGGGAGAGGTCTACGTCTAGTATGATACGCTGATTATGATGATGATGATCTCTAAATCTTTAGGCAGACTCGGACAAGTAATTTTATTTTAATTTTTTTTAATCATAATTTTCGTAATCTATGCCTCTAAAATATATAACATGCGGTTAAACTTTAATATTATCCGCTAACCCACTACCCTAATTTTAATGTAAATATTAACTAAAATAAATGTTCATATGTCATTGTTGCGTGCATAAATAAATAAATATTTACTAGGAATTTAGAAACCCTTAATTAGTGCTGAGAATTACTAAAAGAAAAGACACAAATCGCTCCAAAATGCGTATAAAAGGACATTTTCATACATACAATATTTCAGGTAAGCAAAATGACTTGCGATAATAATCATTTTATGGGACAACCATTTTTAAAACACAAAAAAAATATGTGTATCACTCATTGTAATTTTCCCGAGTGCTGAGAATTACTAAAAGAAAAGACACAAATCGCTCCAAAATGCGTATAAAAGGACATTTTCATACATACAATATTTCAGGTAAGCAAAATGACTTGCGATAATAATCATTTTATGGGACAACCATTTTTAAAACACAAAAAAAATATGTGTATCACTCATTGTAATTTTCCCGAGTGCTGAGAATTACTAAAAGAAAAGACACAAATCGCTCCAAAATGCGTATAAAAGGACATTTTCATACATACAATATTTCAGGTAAGCAAAATGACTTGCGATAATAATCATTTTATGGGACAACCATTTTTAAAACACAAAAAAAAAATGTGTATCACTCATTGTAATTTTCCCGTATTATTATAAACTGGATAAACAGTCCAGCTCATAATTTTTATTTTATTATAAACTGCTTTCTATTTAAATTTTGAATATGCCATCACGCTTACAAACTAATATGAAATCAATAAAATATAATCTAAAATAGGTGAATATCAAAACTTACTTAGATTTGTTTTCAGTAAATCACAGAGCAGAAAAAAAACAATTCAAACAGCACACGCGAAAGTGAATTCGTTGGCAGTGCGATGTTATCACATGCAGTGGCCGCGAAGCGACTTCCCTTTGATAAACGCAGTGCACGACTGCCGAGTCCGGAGCCGGAGTTCTGAACCACCGAAGCACTCACCGTACCACATATTATATAACAGTTACTACGGCCGTGTGTACTGCAGGCATAGCTACCACACAAAACAAAAAAAAAACAGCCACAGCTGTCAAGCGCACAGCTGCATCGTTCGACATATTCAAGTTTGAGGGTTCCATATGAAACAAAAAACCTCTTATACAAATTTTATGACAGCTAATAAAAAAAAAAACTGTTCATAAAAATTCGTTCGATGGCAATGAAGATACATGGCCCTGAATAGTTTCACTATCTTGTCTGTGGTTCTGAAGATTTTGAACGAATGAAGTAAAATAAAAAGGTCAATAAATAAAAAGTAACCTTAAATATCATTTTTATGCTCATTATCATTATTTATCATTTATCATGCTTTTTTTGTGGTTATTGTTTGTATAACAAAGTACTTGCCCATAGTATTTCATAAGCTTTCGTTATTCCACGCAAATTAGTAAGTGCACCTTGCCAATTAATTAATTACTATCAATTAAAATAACAATTATTATCAACAAAAAATTATAACATTAATGGAACATAACAATAACAATTTATCAGAATTTCAATAAAATGATAGAAGATAACTTGGAAAAGCACTTCACCAACGATCGCGAACTGTGAAGGGAAGCAGTGAAGGTGAGTGAACAACTTTATCACAAGAAAAATGCGAAATAAAGTGGGCCATATCTCGCCAGTGCCATCTATCCTTTGGCTGTAGAACTACGTTTTGACAGATGTAAGAAAACTTCCCATTTACTTGATTATTTGCGGAATACTTATCTTATTATGTTGTGAAACAAGCTTCCGACATTTCACTACATTTGCATGAACCATGTTCACAGGATCAGCACCCTTATCATGGACGTTCGCGATTCCGATTGCGATAGCATGCCATCCTGCTCGTACCAAGCCACTCGCGCCATGCGCCCTCCTGCTCGCGCACGCTCGCAATCAGAATCACGAACGTCCATGATAAGGGTGCAGAATCTCGTTTCAAGACGTACGAAATTCCGTGATGCTTCTATGATGTTACTCCGAGTAAAACTTATTTTTGTTCACTATCGGTTCGTATAAAATTCAATGCTATATTATATTGTGCTATAAATTTATCTGTCCTAATGATATCTGAGCATAATAATATAAAATCAAATCAAAATCAGTCCGAAAGAAAAAAGTCAAAAATATAATTATGCTTTCCTAAGCAGTATGCAGCAAATGTATTATCATGACATTAACAATTATGCCACACTGCATAGGAATTAAAACAATATGCAAACAAAGGGATATACTAGTATCCCGTTGGATATCCTATGCTCACGGTACCCTAAATGTTACCCAAAATGTTTTATTTTTTATTTATTTTATTTTATTGGGACTTTGCCCAACATTAGCATGTCAGTCCCATTATAACTAAGTTACATCTACATTACACTAATACATAATTATCTATTTTATTAACATTTTACCCAAAATGTTAACCATGTGTTGTTAGCCATAATTTTTGTTCCCATAAATACGGTAAGTACCATTGTTGTAGGTTATCAATTAACGATAAAAAGCAGATAATATAAGTAAATAAGTAAAAACATTAAGGTACCCCGGTTTCTGAATTAATTATTAATAAAAACATATTTTTTTTCGATAATAATAATAATAATAAATACGCAGGGGCGGCTTTGTGGCGAGCCGTCGGTGAGTGGCGACACCGCGTATCCTGATTCCTTGGGGCTAAATGAGACCCCAGACCTCCGGCTTGCCTTAACTGGCTGTCCGGGGGTAGAAACTGCAACAGCTAAGAACCTAAGCTCCAGGGTGGAAGTGTTAAAAGGCATAACGCCGCGAGTAGCGTTTAGTGAAAGCGCAGCACACCTCTCGACGGTCTAAGCCATCCACGTCAATGTTGCTCCTCTGGCACCATTATACGATAGCCTTTATGGGGGGCCCATTTAGTGGATGGCGAGTCATCACTTGCCTTAATATTTTGATGTAATGAGACAAAATAGGCAGGTGCCGTTTCTCGTTCTATAGACCAGTCCAATGTTTCATAAAAATTCACCAAAATAGCCCGATATTTTTTTACAATTTTATACCTTAATGTTTAAAATAGTGTATCATATTCCATTCACGCCCATGTAATAGTTTTATAATGTTATTTTCCTATTCAAAAGGGCCTCTTGGTGTTGGCTTCGGCCCCACCAATGCCTCTTAAAGGTCCGGGCTTAGACCCGAGTTTCAAATGCAATAAAAGAAATAATAATAATAACATAATTGTGAAACTAATAAGATTCTGAACAATAGCATATACGGCAATACAAAAGTCTCAAAACAATAGATCCAAAATTATAGGTACATCTGCAACAACAAAGACAAATATTATCCTTTGTTAAAAGGAATCACAACTTCGGCATTTTTCCTTAAAATAAATGTTGGATAACATTTGAGTCACACCACCAGCTGCAATGGATAGTCGGTACTGTAATAATTATATATAAGCATACCTATCATGGCTATGAGATATGCTATGTAATAAATAATTTTCAAGTTTCTCATTTTCCTCATTTACATGTGATCTTGATATCATACATTATTATATTGTGTAGAACGGAAGAACAGGAAAAATGACAAATTTAGTAGATGTACGGAACTTTTAGTGCGCTAGTCCGATACGCACATTACCAGTTTTTTTTTTTAAAATGTATCCTCTCTGTAACTTTTTTACTATCATTTCAGACCACGTACACACTCACTACGTTTACTTACTTAAAAACGCCGTGAAAAGTTATTTAACGCTAGTACTGTGCACCTATTGTGCAGAAGTTAAATGGTGTTTGTTAACTTATTAGGCAGCGTTTTTAAGAGTGCGACTAATGCCAGAAAAATAGCAGATTTCACCCGCACGTCTTGCATTAGTTTAGAGTCGAAAATAGCATGATATAATTGACGATGATAGTGATTTTGAGCAATTAAGGTGGGATTTTATTTAATTATTCAAAATGTAGGCATGAAATAAAAAAAAAAAATGGCTACTGCGCTAAAACATTAGTTTGGCTGTGTAATTCGTAAAAAATAATGTGGTGTTGTCGCTGATAATTTAGAGCATTTGCATTAAGTTTTTTTTTTTGGTAATTTGTAATATATTTTTTTAATAAACAGGATTATTTTGCAAAATTCTATTCGGTTACTCGGCTTCTTTAGGTTTTCCCCTACCTATATTATTTTTTTAATCTCAATATTTACGTTCTTTATCATTAAACTATGTGTTTAAAAATACACCTTTTACTTACTTTTGGCATTAGTCGCCCCCTTAAGTAGCCCACACAGTCTATCCCACTATATATAAAAGAAATTTTTTTTGCTAAAGAATTCCTTTAACAGATGACTTGTAAACAAGTAGATAAGATTTAGATTCCCATACAGATTTTAGTAAGGTAACGCAAAATTATAGAACATACAAATATGTGGTCATAAGAACTTAAAAATTATTTTAGGGTAGGTTTTATTAATGGTGTGTCCAAGGTAGCCATATCAGATAAAAGTTTTCCACAAAATAGTAAACAACACGTTAGACTATCTGTTCTTATCTCGTCCGGTACAATCAGTAAACAGAATGTTAACCATTCCATTCGTTATTTACCCAAGGGCTGGGGGGCGACCAATACCAAAAGTAAGTAAAAGGTGTATTTTTAAACACATTGTTTAATGATTAAAAACCTAAAAATTCAGATTAAAAAAAATACTACAGGTAGGGGAAAACTATAGAAGCCGAATAACTTAATATAATTTTGGAAAATAATCTAGATTATTTAAAAGAAAATTACAAATTACTAACAAAAAAAAACCGTTTTAATTCAAATGCACTAGTTTATCAGCGACAACACCACATGTTTTTTTTACGAATTACACAGTCAGACTAATGTTTTAGCAGAGTAACCGGTTTATTTTATTTATTTCATGCCTATATTTTGAATAATTAAATAAAATCCCACCTAAATTGCTGAAAGTCACTATCATCATCAATTATATCATGCGATTTTCGACTCTAAACTAATGCAACACGTGCGGGTGAAATCTGATATTTTTCTGGCGTTAGGCGCACTCAGGATAAGAAGGACACGATTCCTGGTCACCAGGATATTATAAACTGAGCTGAGAGCTGAGAGATGTTTTATATTGTGTACTCACAAAAAAGCTGACTCAACAAAATCAATCATCGACAACTTCAAACATGTGTACAAATAACAAAGATATAAACATTTTAGTTTCATGCTAGACAGAGAACGCACTATAGTGGCAAATTACGTCACATAGCGATAGCGATTTTCAACCGACTTCAAAAAAGGAGGTACCTACTCAATTCGAACGTTTTTTTTTGTTTATGTTTTTATGTTACTCTATTACTCCGCTAATTATGAACTGATTTTGATTATTCTTTTTTTTGTTTTGTAGGTTAATACTTCAGAGGTGGTCCCACATAAATATTTATCGAAATCGGTTTAGTAGTTTGGTTTTTAAATCAAAATTCCTAGAAAATATGAAGATGTAAGCCAGGTATTCGAAGTAGAAGTAAATTGTATTTTTTTTAAAAGCGTATTATTTAGCACGTGTTTTGCGAGAAATTACAGAATAAATAATAAATCAATATTGGGGGGACATTTATTACAGACAGCGCCATCTAGCCCCATACTAAGCAAAGCTTGTATTATGGAAACCACGTAGCTGATAGAATACTTATATACAATTTGTACACGCTTGATTGATGAAGTTGGTTTTAACCATTATTGCACTTTCAAATTTCGCGCGCTTATGTCCTGCCCGTTGGACCAATCACAAATAGCTGTCAGAAAGGGGTGTTTTTGGCGGTCATCGTTGGAGCGACTGCCAGTTTCAAAATATAAGGTCGGTTAAGAACTTGTGGCAGCGGGAGCGGTTACCTTCGGGATTTCGGTGAGTACAATATTGATTATAACTAATTTTATTACTTATTCATGTGTGTATATAGGTTTTCCATACAAAACTACAGTCCACTAGCTTCGCGGTAACACAATTTTTATTCGTAAATACATACTTATAATACATACTACACCCAGACACAGAACAAACATCGATGTACGTCACAAACATTTTTGTCCTGGGTGGGGATCGAACTCACGCCCTACAGCTCTGAAGTCAAACATGCTACCAACTGAGCTATCAGGCTGAGAAAAAAGCTTAATGCTTATATTTTAAAACTTTACCTGCCGATTTCAATTATTTATTCTATGTCAATATCAGATTCAGGTAAACTATCCACTTATCCTATTAATTATAATAAAATCAATAAATAAAAATGAATGCAGTTTAGGTATGTTCGGCCGGCGCTCCGCTCCGAGACAGTGTTGCCATATGCATCGTAATTACGGCAAATGCACCGTAATCAGCACTGATTTACCACCTAACGTCGAAGCATGACAACGGTGATGAAATCTACCGTAATTAGCAGAGGATATTATTTTGTAAAAAATATATATAATGACTCACCTCCTGAACCATGTTTTTACTTACATTGTTTATTTTTAATTGATAAAGCTAATTCCTATGATTTGAAACCATAATCCGTTAAATTAACAATGACATCTTGGCAACATCGTGTCATTTCTGCCTTTATTTATATTTGTGAATGCGGAATACGAGCTTAGATTCAAGATCAACGAAATTGGCGGAGTAATCGCGTAACAAACATACCTACAATAAACATAGGTACAGTTGAATAGAGAACTTCTTTTTTTTTAAGTCTGTTAATTAAATCAGAATAATTAAAAAATGAGGAGATGTTCATAACAGATTCAGACGTTTTTTTGTTCTTTTTTTCAGTATCCATGTAAATATTCTAAATTACAATATGTAATATTCTTAGAGTAACATCTAAGTTTTTTTTACACGGAGTCACCGTAAACCTAAATGCTGACATGGCAGCACTGCTCCGAGAGAACAATGCAAGGCTAAGGTCAGTGGCCGCCCGCACGCTAGCCTCGTTGCACGTAACTAAGCATACGTGATAGAAAGAGAGCGGTATATCTAGGCGAATATAGCGAACGGTATTACAAGTTGAATTGCTATTTTATTGCCTAGTAGATAGAGTCCTTATTTATTTCAATTCCTTTGCGGAGTGATCTTTCTGTACGTAGTACTATTATTTATTCTGTGGCCGTACCTATGTGAATTCGCCAACCCACATCGGGCCGTGGTGGAGTATCGCCCAATCACCCTTCGCCTTCTATGCCCAGCACTGGGAAGTTAGTGGCTGACGAAGTGAGTCGTGGGGAACTTTGAAGTTTATGAAATCACAGATTACATTTTTAAAATCTATTGTGGATATATTGGTGTTCAGCTTAAACCTTCTCAGTTACCCCCACATTTACCTACTCATTCCGAACCGAATATTAGAAGATTTTCTAGCAAAGTGCAGTGTCGATTTTATGATTTGGCAGATGGACGTAAACATCCTATGATCCTCCCCATTTAAGAAGTATAGGCTCATTGAGAATCAAATTTCCCTTTGTCACCACTAAGTACAGGGACTGCTTCACGGTCCGGTCCGGGGCATTACCAGATCAAGGGCCAAGTCTGCACGGCCATTGGTTTGAGTTGCATGGTAAGTCGCCGACCGCAGCCAGTACGTAACCGTGCAGCAGCCCCGAAGCTAGTGTAATATTTTATTTGGAATTATTATTCTAAACGTTATCATTGAGGGTCGCTAAGAGTTATAGGCTAAGTTCTAATTATAGTAAAAGTAATAAATTATGAAAGTAAATTAATATAAAACTAATAACTTAAATTGCACACTCACATACGGCGTAACGGTAGTATAGGTAGGTACTTAAGCTCGAAGGTAAGAAGAACTACCTATACCTAGCTAAAGAAGTCATTGTACTCATCATTGCTTACTTCATATCAGCTTTTACTAAGAAACCAACTCTGAAATTACGAAAAAGTTCCATACAAAAATATTAATATCATTTTGATTTATTCAAAGATAAAGAAAGATAGAAAATAACTAATTCTGTAACATCAGTACAAAATAATAAAACTGACTAATCAATAGATTCTTGAGTGACGTCACTAAAATGGTATCAACTCAACATAATGCTGGCAAACAGCGCAGGTCTTCCGTTGAAGCTGATTCAGGGAGGAGGTTTTGCTGTTCCATACTTTTCTTGATGCAGAAAAGCGAAAAAGAAATTTACCAGAGAAATTACTGGGTACGATGAGATTTAACATCTAATATCTCAGGGTGACGAGCGCAGTGCACTGCGGCGCAGGATTTTGTTCGCAATCTCACAATTCTAGAACTGTTACTGTTAGTTGCAGGCGTGACGCTTACCACCAGGCGAACGTCGTGTTCGTCTCGTCACTTGAATGTATGAAAAAAAAAGTCACCACGATAAGAACAATAAGAATGACACCTTCGGGTTAGGTTCCGCGCAACCCCATATAGGACATGTTTTCATGTTTCTTCCATTATTCAATAACAACTCTACGGGAACACGGAAAAATCATGTCGTTGTATTCTATTATTTTCTTAAACATGTCGAATTTTTTCGCGAATTAATGATTAAAAATATTGGTGTTTTATTCATTGAGTGTTGAATTACATGCACGAGTGTGGGCAAGTGGTACTTATAATGTGGTGAAACGTGTCTTTTCGTGTTGTTTTCAAAACTCCGTAGAAGCTCATAGTAAAGTCGCCACAACTTTACTAGGGCGTGACTTGGACTCGACTATGACTGGTTTCGTGCGACTGACTGTGATTTCATGACATATTTGACTAAAGCTTGAAAATTCATGGACTTGACACTGGTAGAATGCACAACGTGCGATGCCAATAACTAAGAAAAAAAAAAAATAGTGATTTTTTTGCATAACTAAGTGGAAGTTGGCGTATGTGTAGTATACGTTAACTCGGTAACAATGTGTTATTGGTTTTAAAACAGCGGATTGCAATGGATAGTATACTGATATACTTATGCCGATACCATTAGCATTTGTATTTTTATGTTAAGTGTGATTGATTACAAGACGGTAATGGTAATACGTTGAAATACGGACTTGAAAGCTGAAATGGTTGTTGATTGCGAAGAATATTATTGTTGCATCTAATGAGGGTTTAATTTATCATTAATAAATAAAATATTAATTGTAATAAATATTGGTGGACAGGATGACTAACCATTAACAGATACAGTTAAAACCCCTGTCAAAGTATCTATGCACTTGGGATCTCAATAATTATTTTCGAAGGCCTGCCCCCTTAATGGGGGGTCAACATACGCTTGACTGGCGGCTTGAGGATCGCAGAATGCTCTACCACCGTTAATAAGGTGCAGGCCACACAGATCTGGCGTCGGGCTAGGACATTGCACGGGCTCCATTCGAATTCACATACACTGCAAAAAGGCACAATTTAGGACACATCGAACGACGCGACGTTCATCAGACGTGCATCGGGCGCGTACGAGCCCGACAACCGTCATTCGATATGTGCCTTATTTCAATGAGTTTAGTATGAAATTTGAATGGTATGGCAAGCTGCCAGATCCAGATCAGTGTATCCTGCGCGTAAAGGCCGATTTACACTAGACGAGCGAATGCTCATTCTATCCCCTCTCCGTCAAATTCTATTAGTGTAAACAGAGACAGAACATTCCTTCGTTGTTCTATGTTTGCTCGCATAGATTCTACGAATATTCTAAGAATGTTCGCTCGCTTGATGTAAATGGCATTAGAGCGCGCGAACTGTAGCATAGAGCGTTCCTACGTGTTCGGACTTGCTCGCTTTTCGGTCTTCAAAGTGTTCTTGTGTTCGAGCGAATTGAAACACTTTATCGAATTCATTATGGATTGGTCCCTAGAAAAATGTTTACTAATGATAGAAGCCTACCAAAATGCTAGATGTTTGTGGGATCCGAATTTTAAAAACTAACTACTACTAACAACTATAAATGATATTGTACGTTTACAATATATGGGACCCACATAATTGACATTATTTGATTGACGTAATTACACGTTTGTGGGATCCGACTTTTAAAAACTATAATATATACAGCCTTACCTAAAAAACACTTTTCAACCTTAGTCAATGCTTTGTGAACTTCTCACTGACGTGAAGTTGCACGTGCAAGAAAAGGACAGACAAGTTTAAGCAGTGGTTAAAGGTTGAAAAGTTTTTTTAAGTATGGGATGCATAGATACTTTGACAGTGGTTTTAACTGTATCTGTTAATGGTTAGTCATCCTGTCCACCAATATTTATTACAATTAATATTTTATTCATTAATACAATTTAAACCCTCAATAGATGCAACAATAATATCCTTCGCAATCAACAACCATATCAGCTTTCAAGTCGTTTCCATTTCTGTGTAGAGCCAGAGGTGTCGCATTCCAGCGAGGTGCACAGAAATTTTGATTCAGATTCAGATATTTATTGCTTCCATAGTGTACACAGATATTGTCAAAAATAAGTTTCATATGGACCCTGTCGGGGCGTTTGACCGGGTTGTAGGTTATTTTCACTCTTACCTCTGGTGATAAAATAATGTAAGTACCTATACAATACTTTATTGATAACCCCATTGTTACATGTAATTTATAATAGTGATAAATAAATTATATTGAATTAATTGTTAAATTATATTAACATTATCAAAAATATAAATTAAGTATTAATAATTATAAATTATTATTATTGAATAAAATAACTTCTTCTGTTACTTACAATCAGTCTATCTATATAGGGTTACATATACTCGGGCAACTTTAAATATGCATTATTGTCATAAAACAGCTGGTCAAGAAGCCAGGTCTTCAGCCTGACCTTGAATGAGGCGGCGGAAGGTGCATCACGCACGTGGGAAAATGCAAGTGAGCGCGAGTGAACATGGCCAGAGTGTCTAGTGCCAGTTTTTCCAAGAGCGTTTACGTATTCGTTCACGTTAACGTAAACTACAATTTGTATGAAATAAGAGCAGCGCCACCTAGTGTCAAACATATCAAACAGAATATGTGAGTGTGAGTTTTTTTACGTCGTCGCTATCGACCATCGAGCAAGAACTTCACTCAAAAGCATAGATTAAGAATAATTAACATAGATTGTTCACTCCTTGTAAATTTCAGCAGTATTCCACAATAAATCAAAGATGGCGTTACTTGGTTCGAATGAGAAATAATGTTAGTATCAACGAATTATTTTCGTCGTATTTCCGTTTTTTATAGTACATGATCATCATAAATATTTATTTTAGCAATAAAATATCCGTTCCAGTAGGTTATAACCAAAGAAAACTAAAAAAACTTAATTTCTTTATTGGTTCCAATTTTCCTTGAACTAGATCAAGTTTTATCACCTTTTTAGTAAGCTGGAGGAACATGCAGTTATACAGGAATCCGGTAGATGGCGCATTTCACCAATACGAGAACGACAGCTTGCCATGTTTCACTTGTTTAGGCTTGTGTGTGTGTGTGTGTGCAATTAAATTGCTGTTTAGTGGTGTCACATAATCACATAATAATGGCGGGAATGTAAAAAGCTTTGTCGCCAAATCATATAATTTTTCTAGAGTTAATTTTTAAAAATGGTAGGTACGTGACGATTGAATTATTTAAGTGCATTACGTGTGTGAATGTAGGCAAGTGTTAAATGGTGGTGAAACACAGATCTGATATTCTCTTATTGTATCCAAAACTAACGTACCTAAGTTTTAAGTTGCTCATCGCTTTACTTAATCAACATTTTTCGCGGGAACGCGGAAAGAACATGGTGCCGAATTTTATTATTTTCTAAAACTTGTGTAGTTTCGTGTGTTAATGTATAAAAATAGTGGCGTTTTATTCATTAGGTACCGATTTACGTGCATGAATGTTGGCGTGTGATATAATGGCTATCACGCTCTGTTTTAGGTACTGAAGTAATTGTCTATTTCACTCGAACTTTGGCTCGTTGCGTTCGGTCCTCTGGTTACCTATTACGATAGTTCGAGAACGATTTTAGAACTCCTCTAAGTTTGGTTGTACATTGCTTGTTATACAAAATAGCTAATACTGAACTAGTAAGGAAAAGGGCAATGTACAATTTACAAACTCGTTTGTACGAGCTTGGATATAAAATGAAGCAATCATAGTAAGCGCACTGTTTTCGTTCGTAAACGTATCTTCTTAGTAGTTAGGTATCGAATGGCGAAATCATTTCAAACGAGCAACTGGACTATATAGTGAACTAGATGAGTTAAGCACTTCTTATAGTGAAAAGTTACGTATATATCTTTTCATTTTAGTGACACACTCAACACACACTTTAAAACATGTTAAACTCCGAAAAACTTTAAATAAAATTGCCACTACTATACTACGGGAAGAATTCACGATGAACGTAGGATGTATGACAAAATGAACAAAAAAAAAAACAAAAAAAAACGCCTCGCCAGAGCCTAGTTATACAAATTTCCCATACTTCCTACAAGAACTGGACCAAAATGTCACATCCCTTTACTCCAAAGAATTATTCGAAAATTAACAACAATGAAGAATGTTCACACATTTAGATTATTAGCCTTTCGTATTTTCCATGAGAAACTAAAAAAAAATGTGAGTAAAAATGTATTTCGATTAACGTCAAATAGTTTTCGAGATAAATATTTTTAAAAATGAGCGCCCGAAATTAAATTCCCCGGCCAGCCCTCACCGCGTATGACGTCATACTACAATACAACAGTTCGCACTGTTTGTCTAGCGCCGGCCTACGGCCAGTATACTGTTCACTACAAGATTACGCAAATATATTTTGAAATATCCATTGCAAATACTATAAAATAGCTAGATATGAAGAGGTTGAATCCGGAGCTAAAATCAGAGTATATTGTCGCGAAGAATGTAGAAACATGTAGAACTCTGTCAAGGTCTCAGTGTTCCCCAAAAAGTATGATAATATTGTTATCAAAACTATTATCAAATACTGTAAATCAAAATCAGCAAGGTGGAAATAAATATAAACCGATTTCGAATAAAAATAAAAACGGTCAAGTGTGAGTCCGATTTGCGTGTCGAGGGATCCGTACCATCACTCAAAGTACATTGTACTAGTTGAGGAGCGTTTCGTAACATCAATCACACTAATGTTATAAATGCGAAAGTTTGTCGGTATATCTGTGTGTGTATTTGTGTTTGTTAACTCTTCACGCCAAACCAGCTGACCGGTTTTTATTATTAGTTTTGTTATTTACTTTTGTTTGTTCTATAATAATACGCTTCTATGTATTACCCTTTTACCGAAGGAAAACATTTTTTTTAAATTTTGTATTGATTATGGATAGGCAATCAATCTTATACTATCAGGGCAGGTTAACTCCCATATAAAACGTAGATTCATCTCTATCAACGATAATGTCATATTCAGTGCAAGCTAATTTATACTTTATTGATATAACCTGTATGTCGATTTCCTCTGAAAAGCTTGGTTCGTTGACGTCACGTGGCTCCCGCTAACTGCGCGCGCGCTACACATTAGCTTACACTGTATGACATGATTGTAGTATTTGATATACAAGCTGTTGTTTTGTATTTCCGCCACATTCCGACACATCACTCATCGACTTTACAACTTTTACTATAGAGCCAATCATAACATCGCGAAAAAAAACAGCTGTTACACACAACAAGTTCATTGATCTCGGAAAAAATGTATGGAACAGCTGATATTTTTACCGCGACTTCATGGATGCAAAACAACAGCTTGTAATGTGGTTCAGCTATAAGCTGGTACTACTAAGACGCGTTTTTTTAGAGTGAGTCTTCTGTACGTTACGTAGTAATATTATGATTTCTGTAAAATGTTGACTGACTGGCTATTGATAGCTTGGATAATTATATTATATGTCATAATTAAAAGGTATAACGGATAGACAGACAGCCATAATAGGTTCGGTAAGGGGGCATTTTCAAAAAAATATATACTTCCTGATTTTTGACTGTACCTCGACTTCTATCGTAATTTCTTAAAATGTAATTTATGGTTGAGCACGGGTGTATATTTTATTTGTAGATTAAACAAAAAGTTTTGTCTTAAGTATTAACAATAATTAAATTCAAAAAATATATTTCTTAAACATGTGTAATTTTTCTCTGTCTCTTTCCTATTCATGCTGAGTGAGAAGCACATTTTACGACATTATTTGGTAGAAAAGTACCTTTTAAAAATGATATAATTGAATCTTGAGATTATTAACTCATATTATAACTAAGCAAAAATATCATACAGTAGAAAATATTAAGAATAACGTTATTATGATATAAGCACACGATAATGCGACGTAATGCGCGGACATTATGTTTAGTGACCCGTTTATTCTATTTTATTACATAACAGAACAAATGGTTGTATTTTAGCAGCAACATCAAATTTGTCGCTTTAAAAAACAGTTGGCTATTATTCAAACCATACAGCATGTGAAAAGGAATGGATATATTTGTGCCGGCGCTGTAAGGGAACGAAATTTGCGCCTCAGTTATGTGACAATTGTTTGTCGTATTTTCCACTATTATTCCTCATCGTTTTAATGAATTCGTTTGTAAATTATATTATCTTTTAACAAATCCAAATTGTAGAACAATAAACGTTTTGGTTATATGTTAAAACTTAGTAAGTAAATCAGAAGACATCCACATGTGACTTCCGGTGTATGAGTATTTAAATGGTCACATATACGCAGACCATAAAGTCACAATATATCTGAATAAATAAAGCACAGTTGACATGGCATTTTTATCAATAATAAGATTTAAGTAGAAGAGTTTTGACCTGGGTATGTCCTTAAACTGCAACCAGACCCACCGGAGGACGGGCAGCAGCGTCCTCTTGGTTAACGTTAACAGTGGTGACCATTCTGCGATCCCCAAGCCGCCTGCCAAGCGTGGGGATTATGGCAACACCCCTCTATTAAGGGGGAGGCCTTCGTCCAGCAGTGGACGTTTTATGGCTGACAACGAGAAGAGTGTAAATTAAGGTAGGTACTTATTTCAACAGCGTAACGGACCAAATTATAGATCAAAGTGTCAATAATTTGTTAGGGTATTAAACGTTTCTTTGTTTTTTTTAGATTTGCCTTCGTGTTCACATCCGGCGGAATAAAGAAAATTGTTTATTATTAATATTTCACCAATGATACCGTGAAAACAAGATAATTTCGTTTGACGTATCTAGTGCCAGAACTGGTTATTTAACTAATTATTAATAATGTATTAAGTACTTAGCATAATTCAAAAGGTGCCTATATTTTGTCATTAGTTTTTGTGTTTTTAATGTACCTAAGTACCACGCTTAGTAACAATTAATAACCAATAAATTTTAAGAAAATCTGGGTTTCTTTAGGATTGGATTAACGTAGAATTAGCAGTCATGTTGGCGTCATGTAAATACATCCTTACTATTTTTCAGTGTTCTGTTTTGTGACTGTACCTCTCAACCCACAGAATATTTTACTACTTTTTTGAGTATTTGAGTATTTTTGTAATTTTAATGTTGATAACATATGGATATAAGAAAAATTATGTTTATTTTCTATATTAGTATACGTTTTTTCTCAATATTACTCTTATTATATCAATATGCGAATATGGTTGGAACGCCTAAGGTCAGAGGAGTTTTTAGTTTTTTGTGGGTTTGGATATAAAAACTGGAAATAATGTTATGCAAATAAATTACTAAAACAACTATCAGATAATATCTGCATTATTTCCAGTTTTTATATCCAAACCCACAAAAAACTAAAAACTCCTCTGACCTTAGGCGTTACATTTTATTATTTGATTTATTTGCATAACATTTTATATAATCGTAATGATACATTATATTCACTCTTATTGCATATTTTCATGTCATTAACTGTAGTCACACAACTGATACCATTATGCAAAACTTTCCATTATGTGTTAGTATTTTCTGCAATACGCACAATGTGGTCGATTCTGGCGGTTTTAGTTGACAGTTCTAAACTAAAGTATTGCTGTCACTTTTTTACTAGGCATGTTAGCTAAGGACAGCAATACTTTAGTTAGTTTAGAACTGTCAACTAAAACCGTCAGAATGGACCACATTCGTCGTCGTCAGCCATAAAACGTCCACTGCTGGACGAAGGCCTCCCTCTTAATAGAGGGGTGTTGCCATAATCCCAGCAGGCGGCTTGGGGATCGCAGAATGCTCACCACCGGTAACTAAGAGGACGCTGCTACCCGTCCTCCGGTGGGTATGGTTGCAGTTTAAGGTCATACCCAGGTCAACCACCACATTAAAAGCCTATACTTTTATGTTTTTCTTAAAATAGGATAAATTGGCAACATAATTTGACAAAAAACAAATAAAACACAACATTCGAAATAAAAATATTTTTTTTTGGGCTATACATTTTTCTGAAAATGCTCAAGGACTAATAGAGTCTCGACGGAAACCTTTCGGGTACGGAACCCTAAAAAAGGATATTAAACACCATATTGTAGATTTAGGCGGCTAAGCATTCACTATTCTTTAAAAAATAAGGGGAACCATCTATGTCTATCTATTTTATGTAACTATCTATATACGAGGGCTGCACTAAAAGTATCGGGAATGGAATATTTCCACTGTTTCTGTCATATTAAAATCTTTTTAATTGAAAACTCCTTGGTTTTAAAAATCGAATACCATTTATTTATTAAAAAAAAGATTCTCGGTCTTGTTACAAGGTTTTGTCAAACTTGTTTAGTCGTTGAGAAAATGGAATTGACTCGAGAAAATTCAAGAGCCATGATTTTATTATGACTTTCGAAGTGGTTTAACACAAAAACAGTGTGACGGATGAAAACGGATGATTTCTGCATTTGGTGATAAAGCCCCATCCAAAACCACAATTTATCGCTGGTTTGCTGAATTTCAACGTGGACGTGTCAAGCTCAGTGATGATCCCCGTCAAGGTCGTCCAAAAACTGCAGTCACTCAAGAAAACGTTGATGTTGTGCGTAAGCTGATTGAGGAAGATCGACATGTGACATACCGCGAAATTCAGGCAACTATAGACATTGGCATGAGTCAAATACAAATAATCTTGCATGAAAAATTAGGTGTAAAAAAGTTGTTTTCCCGATGGATACCGCATTCGCTCTGTGAAGAGCAAAAAGCGGCTCGCGTTACTTGGTGCGTCAGAACTCTCGAAAGATTCCACGCAGGATCCTCAAATGCTGTATACAACATCGTATCAGGTGACGAATCCTGGATATACGCGTACAAACCCGAAACAAAAAACCAGTCACGAGTTTGGGTGTTCGAAAATGAGTTAAAGCCAACAAAAATTGTTCGTTCACGGAGTGTCACAAAAAAAATGGTAGCCACGTTTGTCTCCAAAACCGGCCATGTTACGACTATTCCTCTTGAGGGACAAAGAACGGTTAATGCAGAATGGTATGCTAGCATTTGTTTGCCACAGGTCGTTTCTGAACTCCGTAAAGAGAACTGCAACCGCCGCATCATCCTCCATCACGACAATGCGAGTTCTCACACCGCGCACAGAACAAAAGAGTTTTTAGAGCAAGAAAACATAGAACTATTAGACAATCCGCCGTACAGCCCCGACCTAAGCCCTAATGATTTCTATACTTTCCCTAAAATAAAGAATAAATTGCGTGGACAGAGATTTTCATCACCTGAAGAAGCTGTGGACGCCTACAAAACGGCCATTTTGGAGACCCCAACTTCCGAATGGAATGGTTGCTTCAATGATTGGTTCCATCGTATGGAAAAATGTGTCAAATTTCGCGGAGAATACTTCGAAAAGCAATAAATATATTTTTTTATAGTAATGTTGTGTCACTTCCTTGATTCCCGAAATTTTCAGTGCCGCCCTCGTAATAGCCGATAGCTCTTTTTTCAAATATTTTATCCATTATACTGTACTGTTTAATTAATTAATTGAACACTCTAAGAATGCAAGTGATAACATAATGCACGGATAAATAAACAAAATAACATTTACAAATGGGTACATTAACATAGCACAGAATACCTAGCAATACTGGCGGACGAAATAGTGAATCTTGCGAGCGCGACCGGAGCGTTGTAGTATGACGTCACATTCTAGCCGTGCGCCCCCGTGCTGCATTCGATATATACGAGAGCTTTAAATGGATGTAAACATAAAACTAATGGGTCTTTTTGAATAAAACAAAAACTAGTGTAATCATCATCATCAGCCCGAAATCGTCCACTACTGAACGACAAGCTGCCATTTGCATCCACCGGTTGCCCGCGACTTTTACAATGTCGTCGGTCCACCTAGTAGGAGGCCTTCTTACGCTGCGTCTTCCGGTTCGCGGTCGCCACTCAAGAACCTTAACTAATTAACTAGCGAACTAGTGTAATAGTTTACATATAAGCTATACTGTGACAAAGTTTCAAGCAATTTTTCCGACCTATGAACCTTCTCCATTCGGTCTATCGCAGATTTTGATTGTGTTTTGGTTAGCATGGCTCGATTGACAAATAAATATAATCATAACATTGAGCTAATATCTATAGAGTCACAAACGTGCACAAAAATGGCCGTGCAAAACTCGGCGCACGCTATGCAGTGCGCCGACTTTTTGAACGACTTGAACGATTGTGTCTTAATAAGCGCTCAAGCATACATTGAACACTATACAAGCGACATAACGTCTAAATTCGAACCCATCGGAAACCATCTGTTTTCGACGTATTTCTCATTCTACAATAAAGCACATATTAAAGCACACCTATTATCTATATATTTTAAAAGAAAGTCGTGTTAGTTACACTATTTATAACTCAAGAACGGCTGAACCGATTTGGCTGAAAATTGGTGAGGATGTAGCTTAGAACCAGGAGACGGACATACTTAGGATATTTTATCCCGATTTTTTAAATAGATTATTAAGTATATATTTTTTTGGTAAAAATAAAACTCGAGTTTATTGAAAGTGGTGAATTGGACCGGACCGTATTTCTTACGTACGCGGACGAAGTCGTGGAGGACCTCTAGTATATCATATAATATAAAAGCTACAAGCATGCCAAGTTTCATGCATTCTGCCGGAGGGACCGTTATTCATGCTAAGAAGCCGGACTAGTCCTGTGTCGATCGTGATTGAACGAATCAAAACGATCGAATCGCGCTTTCTGCGTGACCGACCCGGTCGTCAATCGTTAAAGACCTGGGTCGTGATTGATCGACGCGCGGCCCAAGATCCGCGGCTCTTGCCATTCATAACAATCTTCCGATCTGCGACCGACCGAGAGACCGAGACCGAATGAATGACCGGCGATTGATGCTACACCAACCGGTTTCGTCTCGGTTTTCTTCGATCAATCTCGGTGAAATTGCGTACCTAGCTAAATTCAACTCTATATTAAAATCCTTAAGCCTTATTTTTATTTGTAGGTTCTCGAGACCGATGAACGACGTTTTGATCGAATCTTTTTGCTCGGTCACTTGGCTCGTCGGTTACGAAAGATCGAGATCTCCTAAAATGACCGACCGACACAGGACTAAGCCGGACTACACCACAAATGCTCAGATGCATACCTACTTAAAACAAAATGTCAGCGAGCTAGGAAAGCTGCATTTGCAAGGATCATGAATAATACATTATTTATCATCTTCTATTGGTAAAAATGTATGACTTCTGTAAGTCCTTTATAATACATTTTAAAGAAAACAAAATGCATTATAAGTTTTAGTAAAACCTGTAAACATTTTGTATCTGTAATTTTTCTTTTATTAATTCATCAAGACAAGTAACTAAACTTTCTATGAGAACTATTAGAACCGGACAAGAACACACACCCAAAATTTCAGCTTTACAGGACTTATGTGCAGGACACGTGGGACGGACATGATACATGTTTTACAACTCTTGCCGTCGCGTTTTACTTCTAATTAGCAACGTATAAAGGTTGAAATTGCTTAGTGTCTCCGCTTCGACAACGCCCCGACCCACGTAACTTGCCTGCACCTTGTGTCTTCAGTTACCGTTATGTAGGTACCTATTAAACCTATTTCGCTTTTAATGAGATTATGAGAGTACTAACCAATAATAATTTGAGGAAAACCACATTTAGTAGGTAAGTACGTAAAATTATAATGAAGACTGATAAATACTATGCAAATAGTGGAAAATACAATAATGTAAATGTTGGTGCAATATTCACGAGCGTTCGCGGGCTTTAGTTGGAAGTCGTATATTTGTGTGTATACGCGCTCGCTGTTCCGTCATCCTCACTCACTAGCGCAATATTGTACACGAATACTGCAAGGTCACGCGGTCGTTACCAACTTCCTCGATAGATGGCACTAAAAAATTAATCGTAAATGTACACAGTCACGCCATCTAACATAATAAGTGGAACTACGAGGTACCGGCGACGATAATAAGTTTTAAGTAAGTTTTTTCCTTTGTATGAAGTGAGCAATCTATGTTAATATACTTAATCTATGACTTTACTACAATATCAATCGAAAATTTGTTCACGCGATGGTGAAGTTTTCGGAATAATTTTGTAACACTCGCACTAGGCACTCAGCTGGTAGATGAGCTCGCACGGTAACTTGGTTTAGCGTAATTATAATCCGCGTGATGTCATATTACAGAATATTCTAATGACATAAGCTAATTTACGTTTTTGTTAACTCTGTTTACACTTTACACAATAGGTACTGGGTCATTTGCGTGCTCTTGCAAATATGTTTAGTACTATTTCACTTGTTTGACTAGTTACGCGCGTAATGGGTCTTTGCCGAATTCCTTTTCTTAAAAAGGTGTCATTATAAATTTGTATTTCTTTGAATACCTCATAAAAAAATTAATTATCATAATTATTTTTCTCATTTTGTACCTCGTGAGATCTTGTGGTGGGCTCTGAAAAAGAAACGAGTACCATGGAAATACCTACAGCTTATCCGTGTCATGTACAGCGCAGAGCTAGTACGTACTTACGTACGGTCCACAGCTGGCGACACCGACAAATTCAGTGTGGCTGTAGGCTTGCACCAGGGATCGGCACTAAGCCCCTACTTGTTCCTCTTGGTAATGGATGCATTAACATCAATCATACAAGAGGAGGAACCCTGGTGTATGCTGTTCGTCGACGACATTGTGCTTGTCGGAGAAGATGGACCTGAGGTACAGAGAAGACTGGGAAAATGGCAGAACAAACTGGAGACAGTAGGTCAGCAGGGCCAAAACAGTTTTTTTTTGTTATTTCGGAGATCCATCCAGTTTTACCCCAATTGCCTTAGATAGTGCATCCTTCTCAGTTTGGTCCGATTTCCGATACCTAAGGCTCCGTTATCCAAAACGACGGTAATATTGACCGAGACGTTACAAGCCGGATAAAAGCAGGTTGGATGAAGTGGCGACTACAGGAACACCTTGCGACTCGCGAATGCCCCTTAAAGTAATGGGTAAAATCCAGTGAGTTGAAATAAATAGAGTAGTTATAGTCGAACAAAACTGCTTTAAAAACTGACTAGAAGTTGCCTATATAAATATACTTACGCATGTTTCTATGCAGTTTGTGAAGAAAAGGAAGGAATATGACCGACTTTATACGCCACACCTGTTGTTAGAAAGAGACAAATATCTAATTTCTCTTACGGCGTAATAAGCTACACAAGTTGATTGGCCAGAGCGAGCGCCTTCGCCGCGCCGGTGTGGCTCTCATTCACTCTCTCACACAAGACGATCTATCTATCTCGGCCATCCATTTCAAAGTGACAACAGTCGTCTTAGATAAAATAAATTTCATTTTTTCCCATTGCAATAAAAATACAGTACTTACGCGTGAAATGAAATTTTTTTTGTCTCTCACAGTGCCTGTGTAGATTGTGCAGTGTCTAAATACACTGAAAGTCATTATATCACCATCTTTTTGCTAGAAAACATACGATTAGCGGCAGCATATTACCGGACATTCTGAAGTGAAAGACTGGTAGCGATCACGGCAATTACCTTGATTTCGTCTAGTAAATATGGCGGGGGGGACAACTCATCTACAGGTAAAAACATCTTAGGTAAAATCTACAAAACCTGTCTGTATAAGATCTTCGTTTTGTATGGATCAGAGTGTTTGGCGACTAAAGACGTGAATGAAAAGAAATTGCACGCAGCGGAGGAGGTGCGAATGCTGAGATGGATGTGTGGAGTGACAAGGATGGACATGATTAGAAATGAGTATGGCAGGAGATGATGGTGATCCCCAAGCCGCCTGCCAAGCGTGGGGATTATGGCAACCCCTCCCTTTTAAGGGGAAGGCCTTCGTTCAGCAGTGGACGTGTTCCGGCTGTTGATGATGTAAGGGGAAGTCTAAAGGTAGCACCAGTGACCGAAAAATTAAGGAGTGGAAAGCTAGCGTGGTATGGACATGTCATTAGAAGAGACCCATATAACTAAAAAAGCCTTGGAAATGATGGTAAGCGGTAAAACCGGAAGGGGCACCCTAAAAAGGAATGGATGAGCTGTGTAAAAGATGAAATGCGTGTAAAGGGAGTGATTGCAGCGATGACAAATGATAGAAAAAATTACAAATGAATGAAAGGAAACATGCTGTGCCGACCCCACCTAGTCGGATAAGGGCAGGAACATGATGATTTTTCTCATTTTTTGTTACAGATGTTTGGTCCTATCTTCAATTACCGTTGCATTCATTGTATAATTACTAGTCACTAATAAAGTTTCACTAATTCTTTTAATATTATTTATATGGCTAAGAAAAATATCATCATTGATCAATGCAGGGTCAACTCTAAAACACTGGACTGTATGCAGGCGTGTTCTATGCATTGAACCAAATAACTTCTGTTCTAGGAATTCGTAAATTCACAAAAAATAGATGTTCCATACAAAAAGTTAATCGACCTTGGACAAAATGTATCATTTTATAGTTCAGAAAAAACTTGTCAGAATACTAGCCAATATTGATCAAATGAACAGCTGTAAACTTTACATAAAAAAATATATTTTAAAATACATTTTCGTAATCATCAAATTTGTTCGAAATAATCCACAGTTGATTTTAATGGATTTAAAAATACTTGCGGACTCAAACGACACTTCAACACCAAAAATAGGTTAGTGTTACCAAAGTCACGGATAAAGGTGCACTCATCTGGTACGTTAGTTATGGCCGTAAAGATTCACAATAGTCTGCCAGATGATTTAAAGAATATCATAAATGACATTAAATTTATACGGCAAATAAAACAGTTCCTTACTGATAAAGCCTATTCTTTGGCTGAATATTTAAATAAAAGTTAACCATTATATGTATATACGTCTATCAATACTATCATTTATGGCTTATGAGGAGTCCAAAAGAAATAGCTTCGATATATTCGTCGTCAGCCATAAGACGTCCACTGCTGGACGAAGGCCTCCCCTTAATAGCAGGGGTGTTGCCATAATCCTCACGCTTGGCAGGCGGCTTCGGGTTTGCAGAATACTCACCACCGTTAACCAAGAGAACGCTGCTGCCCGTCCTCCAGTGGTTCTGGATGCAGTTTAAGGACATACCCAGGTCCAATCTCGCTTCGATATATTCACTGGTATGTTATTTATTTGAAGAAAACCAAATCTAAGCGTCTATCGTGCCGGGCGGGTGACGACTGATGAGCACTACGCGCGTCATGCATTGCAATCGCTAAAGTCAGCAGATTCCAATGCACGTGCATCAATGTGTCGCTAAAAAAGTAATGAATGAATCTATTATATAAAGTAAACCAAATTATAAAATTGACATACTAACCTAATAATTATTCTCCTCTCTTCTAATTTGCTGTGCCCGACGGGGTCCGTTGAACACATGTGCCTACTTAATTTATAAACACTATGTACTGTACGGAAATGCAATAAATAATCTGAATCTGTATGGAACACCTGAATTTTTGAAAGTCGTTGAACTAAAGTTGTTTGTTTTTATGTAGGGAAGCTGCCTGTAAAAGGTTTTCTGTGTTTTCGAGTTGACCCTGTATACTTAATCATGAATAACAAGAAATATTCAGAGAAGAAACAATATCCACAGCCTTTCTTATCCCAGTATTGGGTATAGGCCTCTCTCTTACGCCATCTGTCATCTAATCGATTTTATAATACTTACCAATATTACCAAAATTATGTCAAAATAATTATACGCTAAACTTCTATAAAAGAGTAGGTAGAACAAACCTTTACCTTATAACCTGTAGGACAAACAGATGCAGCTACGATTGTAATTTTTGCTAATAAAGCAATATTTTATTGAAAAAATCAAAGCAATCCAATAGGCATTTCAAGGAAGTCACTTAAAACGCCTATACAAATAATTCACATTTGTGCTTGTGGTTGTGACATCATTATGTGACTTTGAACCTTACAAAACCGATAACCCTTGTCCTTCACTCGCCACTGAATACGGAATAATAACATAAGATAGCCAGTCATAGCTTTGTCAGTTATTTAACCGCCAAGCAGTAGTGTGCAAGCATTACTGTGTTCCGGTTTGAAGGGTAATGCCACCAGAGAAATTACTGGGTATAATATCTCAGGGTGACAAGCGCAGTGCGGTGCAGCGCAGGACTGTGTTCGCAAGTTCACTATTCTGGCACTGCTACTGTTAGTGGCAGGCGTGACGCTTACCACCAGGTGCAGGTCTTGCTCGTCTCTTCACTAGAATGTAATACAAAATAAAATAAAAATATAGAAATGCAGACTCCACTTGAAGCGTTCCATAATTATTATGAACGTACGATTAAAGCATCTACGTACAACAAGAAACATTCATAGTTTAGTTTGACGATAAGATGTAAGTCCTTATAGTACTAGGATTAACATTAAGGCTTTGCTTTCTCATAATTACCGAGGCGCATAAATCTAATTATAACAAACGTACCTTGGTACGTAGGTACGTACATACTTTTCGAAAATTGATAATTAAATTATCTGCAATATTCGGCGATAGCTAAAGAGATGACTCGTCCAAGGCGATACCAGTTAGTTTTTTTTTCTTAGTTATTGGCATCGCACGTTGTGCATTCTGCCAGTGTCAAGTTTATGAATTTTCACGTTTATTTGTTATCATCAAGTCAAGTAAGTCATGAAATCACAGTAAGTCACACGAAATTAGTCATAGTCGAGTCCAAGTCATACCCAAGTAAAATTGTGGCGACTTTACTATGAACTTCTATGGAGTTTTGAAAACAACACGAAAAGACATGTTTCACCACATTATATCACTTGCCCACACTCGTGCATGTAATTCAACACTCAATGAATAAAACACCACTGTTTTTAATCATTAATTCGCGAAAAAACTCAAGTTTAAGAAAATAATAGAATGCAACGACATGATTTTTCCGTGGACCGTGTTCCCGCCAAAACTCTACCAGTTAGTTACACTCGTGTACATATTAGATAATATCTTATACTTGAAATATTTATATTTCTTGCCATAGATCTAGTAAAAAAGGCAGATGAGGTACGCTCTAATGTCAAGTAAACATAATTGGACTAAAACAACTACATTAATTAATCGGAAGAATTTTAAAGTAAAATTTATTTTTAATGTGTTATCGGGTGAGAAATAATTTCGTGGAGCTTGTTTTTGGTTTTTGGACTATTTGTGCGTCTTTTGAAAACACAGTAAGGTCTGCTTATTTCGTTAGATCTACGATAATTGAACCTAACGTTATACACAAGCGCCTGTTTGATTGTGAGTAAGTTCAATTATGTCCGGGGACCTAATTTGTGCGGGCCACGCATTGAGCTAATATATAAAGAGTCACAATCTCTAAGTGAAAACAGTCGAAAAACGTCCGAGTGCCTTTGTACATAGCTATACGTGCATCCTATAGTTCACGATTGTTCGAATTTAGACGTTATGTCGCTTGTATAGTGTTCAATGTATGCTTGAGCGCTTATGCCTTATCGTAGTTCAAGTCGTTTAAAAATTCGGCGCACTGCATAGCGTGCGCCGAGTTTTGGCGCGGACACTTTTTTTGCACGTTTGTGACTCTATAGATATTAGCTCAATGGGTTCACGTCAAAGCGTGCGTCCCTCATATCCCCTTTTTTACTAGATCTATGTATCTAGCCTTCAAAACGCTAAGCAGAATAGAATTCATTTAATTATTTAGTTTGTTAATATTATAAACCCGTAATAATTAACGTAGGTATATGTAATAGGTCCTTTTGGCCAAGTATAAATGCGTATAGAAAATGTTTTCTAATTACAAATCCTTAGCACAATTTTCTGTTGTGCCCTAGTAGCGAAACATTTTCGCCATATGGATACCATCGGCCCCGGGGGGAGCACGGTGGTTATGTGGGACTCTCCGCCAGAATGACGGCCTACTCACTAAAAACCCTGGGGTGTTTCTGCCTGGCGCCCAAGTGCCGGGGCTACGGGTACACTTTCGCACTCATCCGCAGCCCCGGCGGCGCTGGTCCTTTGGGATCCTTCCCTGTGTAGGGGTGGAGTATCCACCGCTCTTTCCTTGAGACGCGCAAAGAAACACCGCGCGCACCACCTCAGGGCTACTCTTGTCGGGCAACGGACTCCGCCGAGTTCGCCACCCAAGGCCCCCGCTATGGGGGTCGGAGGAGGGCGTGGACGATCCTCCTCCGACGCCCGGCTCTCCGGCGGCGCATTGGAAGACCTCTTGAGGTGACCTCCCGTTCGTGCTCGGCCGTTTCCTTCTGGAACATGATCTGTTCACAGAAGGAAACCACCGCCTCCCAGGCCTCCTCTACCCTAGCCTAGCCTAGTTCTACTCTAGCCTACTACCCTCTACCTGAACGTGTATCCCGATTCAAGTAGAGTCCGCATTTTTTTCCTTTTATCCATATTGCCCAGCCGCTAAGCTGAGGTCATGGCACAGAATAAATAATAGTACTAACTACAGAAAGTTCACTCCGCAAAGGAATTTAAATAAATAAGGACTCTATCTACTAAGCAATAAAGTAGTAATTCAACTCGCACAGCGCTGGATACCGCTCGTTATATTCACGTAGATATACCGCTCTCTTTCTATCATGTATGCTTAGTTACGTGCGACGAGGCTAGCGTGCGAGCGGCCACTGACTTCTGCCTTGCAATGTCCTCCCGGACGGAGCGCCGGCCGAACATACCTAAACTGCGGAGTGACACCCCCCTACAGGGCTAACATGCGCACCGCGAGAAAATTTTGTCGTGTCTTTATGTCGTGCGAAAACGAGACAAACTTATGCAGATTCGTAGCCTTGTCCTGTTTTGTAGAATCGAGAAAATTTTCTCGCGGTGCGCATGTTAGGCCTGCTGGTCATGGTGAGTTGTTGCGCTCTCATAACATCAACTCTTCTCATAGTTATCTCATGGTTGATACATTGGTAAAAGATGTCTTGGATCCAAAATCACAGGTAAGCGATAGCTCATAATATCTGGCACTGTATTTTTAGTGCAAAAATCCACGTTAGTCACCACAAAGCATGAAGACAATTACGAAGCTATTCGCGTCAGACGACGTAATTGTCCAAATTTTGACCTATTTTTTATCGGCATAACAAGACTCGACGGTGATGTGCGAAGGCGAATCTGGCTCATAATAAATGGTATTTCTATTAAGGTCAAGGTATCTATGACCTTTCTTAATCATGTAACGATATGCGGGGTGACCTTTAAGGCTTGTATTTCCTTAATTTGCCCCTCGCAAAATCAATTTTATTTAGTCAAATTACTATATTTAAAGCCCAAAAATACAAAATGTTACAGAAGAACATCCGTCTTAGTAACTTCTGTGGATAAAAACACGATTGATTATACTTTCCTCGATAGAAAAAAATACTGAAACAGTGTCTATTTTTAAACCATTTTCAGTTTTATGTCCTAATTACAGCACATAATCACATTAAAAAAATATGTATTATAAGTTAATTGTATTTTGGAGAGCATGCTGTGGTTCAAAAGTTATTAATTTCTATACTTTTCAAGTAATCTGAGAAAATCTTCAAAAATCGTAGTTTGACACGCACGAATCAGCGTAACCGCCATATTTTTGCTCCGCTAAATGTGACCCTACCTGATACAGCTTTAGACTAATGATTGATCTCATTAAAAAATGTGCTTGAAACGTGGAATAACCCGCCCTTAAAACGTGGGTCCTGTTTTTTGCCTAATTATGGTAATTTGTCACTTAGCGCTTAGATGAAATACTTGAGTTTGGATTCATGTTCATTTTTGTGTGCCTATAAACAAAAATGATAAGCAATTAAGAGAGAAAACTAAATAATTAAAAAAAAATAGGCATCCCAGTCCAATTCGTCATGCCACCTTCATCTGGGTCGAACCTGAAAAAGACCTTCGACCCAGACGACTGACGAAGGTGGCGGGACGATTTGACTCGCACGCCAAAAACTGGGCCATTGTTCTCAAACCTTGCTGACTTTCAGGTATTTCTACCATTTTTGGGCCTGTCGTCCTAACCGATATACCGAAATGGAATGTTTTTTTTACGGAAAAGTTACTAATCTACCAATTTTAGACGTAAGAGTCCTGCTGATCCATAATTATATTCGAGAACATTGCACTGGGCTGTCAAATGGTGGGACATATCTGACTTATATTGATAAAAAATAATGAATAAGAAGAGTTCATGTGAAAACTGACGTGGTTTTGACACATTTTTGTTTTATTTATACGGGGATACTCACGTTTAATTAAATCGGATACTCCGACTATAGTTTCGATCACAACCGGTGACCATTTTTTTTTCCGGTGCTAAGCAGGACGCAGCTGCACGCGCGTCGGGCTCTGTTTTCACTCTTTGAAAAAGGTCACCGGATGTGATCGAAACTATAGTCGGAGTATCCGATTTAATTAAACGTGAGTATTCCCGTATAAATAAAACA
Source organism: Erannis defoliaria (assembly GCA_905404285.2). NCBI lineage: Eukaryota > Metazoa > Arthropoda > Insecta > Lepidoptera > Geometridae > Erannis > Erannis defoliaria. The sequence goes on along the minus strand of FR990073.1, from coordinate 7,810,577 downwards.
AAAAGAGTTCATGTGTGTCATAAGTACATATTCCAATTTTAGAAGTATTTAGTAAAGCGCCTAAAAATAATCGAAATGTAGGAGATTAAAATAATAACAACAACTTAGCATTTATTTATGGTAATACCCGACTTCGGGCGACAGACGTTGGGGGAAGCAAGGTAGCACGTCATCATAGAATAGATAACAGTAAACTTGACGTCATGCAGAGTCATGCTAACGCAGGACTACACACGTAGAGAAAGTACTGAGATTAATGGTAATTATTAATTTTAACCTGCTTAAATGTATACTATTTAATAAAATAATTACAGGCCTTTTCAAATTTAACACGACTGTGTGAATGAACTCTGTGTGTAGTCAAACTTAAAGTCAGTTTTTTTATTGTTTTGACAAATTAGACAAAACAATAGGAAAACTGTGTTACGAGGCTTTGAAACACACACACATATACAAACATTAAATTTGTAGCTAATTGTGAAGCAGAAATGAAAACTAGGTAAGTATATATTTTTATGAAGTAGCCTCGTTTTACAGCCTTTAAATGAGTAATTTTTTTTTTCAAATAGTCGTAAAGAAAGGGTTCAAGGAGAGAGAGAGCTATATCCTCCAAGGGTTCAAGGTAAAGTATGTGCTTTTCTATTTTATTTTGATAATTATGACGAGGATAAATCTGAATAGAAATCCACAAAGCTTACAATACTCTTTTCACTTCTTTTACCCTTCTTCTTAACATGTAAAAAGAGCTCTAAGGATAAACCTTTCCCGTACAGTTATACGCGTCAGGAGTGCCTTTAGGGTTAAGTTGTTAATCCATTTTTTTTATACTTGATGGGAAAAATACGTTTGCCGGATTAATATATTAACGTTAAAATAATAATAAAAATAAACTCACTTAACAATAATTTACGAATACTTAAGCTATAAAACAATCTATACTTAATTACAATAAAATAGAGCTTTATTGACACCACTAAAAAGACATTACAATAGGAATACATTACACAACAAATAGGTACCAAAAGGCAACCTATCAGTAGTACATAATTATTAACAGTATAATCAGTAGTACATAGTCGATATGAGCGCCGTTGGCAAATTCCACGGCGGCGGCGTGGTCTAAAAATGTTCACGGCGGCGGCGGCGGCGGCGGCGTCGCGGCGACGTGGCCGTCGTTCTTAAATGTTTCTTCAGGTATCGGTTTTTTACAATAATAAAGCCGTCAAGTGCGAGTCCGACTCGCAAAAAAGAGTTCCGTACTACCACATTGAAACCACCGAAAATTGCTCTTACGATCATAATTATATAAGTCGGGTCAACAGACAAATTTAACATTGTAACTGTCGCCCGTACATCGATCGATCGACGACACCGTAAAACTGCAAAACTGCAAATGTAATGTAATGTAATGTAATGTTTTTAATGTTATTTTCAATATACCATTTTTAGATTTTCTCTGATTTGCTATAATACTGCTTCTTGTTATATTTCATGGTCATATTTTTTTTTACGTCAACTATGAATTTTGATTTACTTAGGAGTGAGAATTTATTTTTAGTGGTAGAACTTTATTGCAGAGTCCGCCTGGGGAAGTACCACTCTTTTGTTATTTCATTATTATTATAGTTAGGAGTAAAGCATTTGTATTTGATATTCATTTCAACTTGATATCTGCACGCATTCCTGAGAAAAACAGTCTTCACAGACAGACAGAAGGACAACGAAGTGATCCTTTAAGGGTTACCTTTTATCTTTTTATGGTACCTACGGAACCCTAAAAAATTCAAGAAAAACCGTGTAGATGATATAAAAAATATATCTCATATATCTAGTACATAGTAAAATGAGTTTTTTCCAAGTACTCGTAATTGTTAAACTCTTCTCATTGAGCCAAAATTGTGATTGGTGCTATATGCTAGGTGCTATTTTCATGGGTGCTCACGAAAGTGGTGCTCAATCGGGAATACTCCGTTATATTCGTATAGAATAGAAATCATTATGCACACAAATCAAAATGTATTTTAATAATTTTGAGCAATAAGGGACTTTAATTTTGTATATCCGCCCTTTATTTTGATTCAGGCATCTACAAGTAAATAAATAATATAAAACAGTAAAATAGGTAAATAGCCCAGGAAAGTTAAGGTTTGACCAGGAAATAAAATAGCCACGCATTCTGATTTCTGAATGTTTTAGTAGAACCTCCCTACTTTAACTACTAACTAACCCCTCTCGTATAAAAAGTAAAAATTAAAGAATATGACTTTAAAAAATCCTATTTTAAATTTTGCGTTTAATTGAATTATATTCAGCCCAAAAATATTAACGGTAAACAATGACAGTGCTGCAATTCCTTCAACTACACGACACTTAATTTAAGGGTAAATTATTTTAGGCTTCTTGGAAATTATAAAAAAAACACATTTAATTTTATTTATAAGTAGCCCATCCCGGATTACTATATATGACAAATTAAAATCGGCCCTGCAGCATTTTTGGATGATGCATTTCAGTAATATTGTTTTTTTTTCAAAAGCTCAACGTCATATTTCCTTTATAATATTTTTTACTGTTTCTCCGTCAACAAATGAAACCAACCTAAATTAATATTTGGTGACAAATTTATGCGAGTAACATCATACTAAGTCTCGTAGATTGACTGGGCTAAAAAGTAAGAACAGAGAACAGAGTGAAGTGTAAACCAGCTACCTAACCTACCAGTTAACATTTTCATACTTATCAGACGGTTATACAGAGATGGTGTAACAAGTCACTGGTGCCTATTTGCGTAGGTATATAATATACTATACTTTGTAAGTCACTAATGGCAAAGGTTAGGTACTAGTTAGGTGGTTACAATATGCCACTCAAAATTCCTAATTGTTTAGTTTTTAATGCTATTTTTCGTTGTTGTGCTATTCTTTTGTCCGTATGTACTGAACTCTTCCTCAACGACTCGGTCGATTTTAATGGCTTTTTTGTGTGCGTTCGAGCGCCCTGGATGTTATTAGATTCACATTTTGACCCGGTGCAATGGGGTACCAGGTTTAATAGCGTAAATTTTTTTTCACGGCAGGATGACGTCTGTCTGATTTATTTCATTTTTATTTAATTTAATAAGGTACAGTTACAGACTAAAGGCTATCTAATTTTAAGAAAATAATCATGGTAAATAGAGCAATGTGAACCTAAAGTCCAATTAAAACCGTACACAACTTATACAAGAAAAAAACATTGATATTAACGGTAAGTAGTTTACTATAACTAAGGATACAAATGTAAATTTTTATCAACTTGCTGACATTAAGTTTAAATGAGTAAAAGCCAACAACACAATAAACAACAAACAAACAATAAGTAAACAATTAAACATGTCTCTGGGATTCTTTAAATTATCGTATGATGGTCCGCTATTTAGTTTATCTATAAAAATTGTGTGTTATTTACTGTGTAAGCACATCACTTGTATATATTGTAATCGTCGGATCGATTTCTAATTTTTTTACAATCCCAATAGTCCGACATTAATCAGAAGTAGAAAGGAAAGAAAATATGGTAAAAATGCTCGGATCGGATTTACTGAAATTTAGACCAGATAATATCTACTCGTTATTAAATTCAACAATAGGCATGATGACTACTATTTTTTTTATTACCTCATAAAAAAGCTAATCATCACTAGAGGCTATCAACGAAAACAAAATTTCAAACAATTCAAAAATAAATAAGTTCTAAGTATTTTAATTTCAAGCTAGACAGAGAGCGCGCTATACTGAGCTATGACGTCAAGCCTCAGGTGCGGCATACAAATGCTATACTAACACGTGCTTTGCGAGAAAGGGATAGATCATCCCCTCTCTATCCCCACCTAAAACTTTAAACGCTCATATCTCAGAGATTTATGATCCAATACAATTTATTTTTTCAGTATGTGTAATGTATTTAGTTATATTCATCACTAAGCCTGTTATTTGTCATAAATTAAACATAAGGCCACACGCCTGGACCAGGTTATACCTGGGTATGTCCTAAATTCATAAAGAACCACTGGATGACGGGCAGCAGCGTCCAGAGCATTCTGCGCTACCGAAGCCGCCTGCCAAGCGTGGGGATTATGGCAACCCCTCCCTTTTAAGGGGGTTAGAATTAGAATGGCTAAATCGCAAAATGACTTCATCTCACTTTAAGCCCATATTTTTAAAGATACAAATTCAAGTTAGCGCCAAAACTTTCTTGTGGCAAATGAAGTTACGAGTTTTATTTAAGACGCTGCGTGGTAAACATAAGATATTTATTTATGCCTATAGGTCATAAGATCGTATGTTTACATGATTGTACTTTATTTTTATCCCTTGGAAGGTAATTTGTATCCAAGTGACCTATTGGTAACGTCATAATGAATAAGTCAGACTAAATTGACAACTTCAGTAAGTATGTAGTACCATACTCACCAATAAGCATTTGAGGTTAGACAGAAATTCAATGCTAATCGAAAAGGGCAGCTATTATTATCATCATCATCATCATCATCCCGGAGACGTCCACTGCTGAACGAAGGCTTCCCCATTAGATCACCACATCGTACGACATGAACGATGAGTGTGGCGAACATTGAAATCGCAAGAAAAACAGCTGTTTCATACATTTTTCCCAAGGTCGATGAACTTTTTGTATGGAACAGTTGATAATTTTTTCTCGATTTAATGTTGGCCCTATAGCAAAAGTAGTTTGTTTTGTTGTACAGAATATGCCCTTAAAAGTATGCTAACTGATTAGAACTACTTAACCCTGTATATTATCTAAGAATAGGACTATTTACTTTTTTCAGGATATCACGCGTATCGTTCACGACAATAGTGGTACAGACTACAGAATGATTACTATAGGTATAGATTTTGGTTTATTAGCATAACATTGAATATATCTCATCCCGTAAACAGGGTTACGCGAAAAGGTATCACTATGTCGAAAGGAGTTTATTGTAATAAACATTGTAATTTTTTTTAAACTAGATGGAGCAAACCTGAAATTGGAATACTTAGCTATAGTTAATAGACATCTTTCTATCTAATGTATTCGTCGTTGCTGCACCCGGCGGGGTCCGTATGAAACTGGTCTTCAACCATACCACCTTGTATACACTATGGTGGCAATAAATCTCTGAATCTGAATCTGAAATCGCAAGAAACTTTGCTGTTCTAAAAAAAAGTGTATCTTGCCTTCGACAAAATGTACGGGACAACTGATTTTTGTTTATTATGATTATTTCAGGATTGGTCCCATAATAAAGTTTGTTTGCAATGATAAGTACAAATATCTCCTTTCGGCTTAGTGGTATCGTTATGCGTAGCCCTGCATAGATGGACATAATATCACAAAAAGCATTTACGCAAATATACGCAAAAAAAATATTGACATTACAATGGTTATAGGTATTTACTCTACTCTGAGATAAATACCAAAAAAATGATGCTACTTATTTAAAAATACGTAATCAATACAAATTATATTCTGTTCATGCTGATATAAGATCAAAACGTAGTTATAACGCAGTTTTGATTTACATTATAAGTATCTGAAAATCACTGTAATGTACTTTATAATTTTCCGATAAATAGTCCAATAATTTTATAAGAAAATAGTACATTATGATACAATTGTGCTATGTTGGTCATTACACTAGAGGCGGTATTATGCGCGCGAGCCGCAGGCGAGCGCGATAAGGAAGCCGAGAGTGTATTGAAACATAGCACAAGAGTTTCATACGTCTGTTTTCGTCACACTTGCGAGGAAAAAACAATTTTTTTTTGATAATTATCAACCACACAGCGAAAACGTCAACAAACATTTGCGGAAAATGGCGCCCAAACCAGCAATGCGCGCGCAGGTTGACATTTACTTCAGCGGCATAAGAACTCTTTGTTGGTATTACAAAAAAACTGTAAGTATTAGCCGGCTATATTAAGAGTGCTTCGTATACATACATCTAATTGCAGTCACGTACAAACTTGACTTTACCGGGTTATACCTATTATAACACAAATGCCGTAATGTAAAGTAAAAAGCACGCGTGCTTAATAGCTAGGATTATGAGCCTAAAATCGATGTAATAAGATCCACTTTACGAGCAAGTGTGATACGGTTTCAGAATATTTATTAATCTCATAAGAATTACAATAATTCACTTACTTACCGAGATTACATAATTAGTAGTAAAGTCAATGTGCTACTGAGCACAGCATGTAGACTTACACAAGATTTATAATATGTTATAATCATTTATAATGCTACGATAACACGAGCTTATGAAAAAACAATAAACAACGAAAAAACATATTTTTTTAATCTTAGGGTAGTATTGAATTTAATAACTTGGTTCGGTTTCAACGCGCTTTGCCGATAAGCTAGTACAATAAAATGCGCATAAGGACTGTGGCACACTGCGAGTTGGCTATATTGGGAGATAAACTTTTAATTTAAAATCAATGCAATAAAACAAATGTATGTATGAGTATGCTATGTTTGTACTATGCATACATGAATTGCATATGCATCAACTAAAATTCATAAATTAAAATGTTTTGCATGAGAATAACTTTAATCAAAATTTAAATTTACTAACTATAACCAAATAAGTACTTTTTCGTAAATAAGTCAATAATAATAAGTCTTATTAGGTAATTTTATTTATTTATTTTTAATTAATTAAATGTATTCATATATTGTTAATAAGTTAAGTTTAATTTTAATTTGTTATTGATTTTAATTATTTAAAGATACTCATGTGAATAGATAGTTTTAATTAAGATTTGAATATGACAGGTCTTTTAAAACGTGCAAATTTAGTAATATTTTGAAAGTGATCAATGATTTAGCTTCTTTTATGTCTTTTGGTAATTTATTATATAAATAAGGATCCTCAAATATTATGTTTTTTAGGCCATAGTTTATTCTAGGGGTTTTTGGTAAACATAAGTTATTTGCATGTCTCGTTATTTTTTTTTGTAAACGTTATTTGTGTGTGTATGTCTTTTGTTAAGATTTTTCTTATTAGAATGCATGTATTATATTTGTATGTTTGAGGAATATTCATAAGTTTAGTTTCCTTGTAAATAGTAGTAGTAGCCGTTAGGTAGTCATCTCGAAACAAAGCTTTAATTATTTTATTTTGACTTCTTTGCAAAATCTCTAAGTTCGTCTTGGCCGCCGATCCCCAAACTTCGATTAGATAATCTATGTTAGGTTTTACCATCGAATTGTAGATTGTATAACGTACTCGCTGCGGGAGACATCGGGATATGCCACGTAGTGCACCTGTTAGTGATGCGAGTTTACTTTGAATATACTCTAAATGTGGTTTCCAGGTGAGTTGCTTATCGAGGATAAAACCTAAATATTTGTCTTTGGTGATGTTTGTGATTGGATGTCCTACTTTTTTGTTTTTAGCTGTAAATATAATATAATTTGTTTTAGAGGTATTAATAGTGAGTAAATTTGATTTGAGCCAAGCGTTAAGTAGGTCGAGGTCAGACTGTGCTTTTTCTATTATTTGAGTTATAGAGTTGTCAGCGTAAAATAGACTAGTATCATCCGCATATAGAGTAATGTCTCCTTTTAAACCAATTCTGTGTATATCGTTAATATAGATCAAGAACAGCAGGGGACCGAGGATAGAACCCTGAGGAACCCCATACGTAATCAGTTGGGGTAAACTTTCGATACCATCTATTTTAATAATCTGATATCGATTTGAGAAGTACGACTGAAAAATTTTGAAGGCAGATCCAGTCAGCTCTATAATTTTTAATTTTGATAAAAGCTTTTTATGACTAACGGTGTCGAAGGCTTTTTTAGATCAATAAAAATTCCCAGATTAATAAGTTTTTTATCAATATTTACACACACAAACACACACGCACACACACACACACACCCAAGCGCGCAAAGAGATATCTTAATGTTTAGTAAATTCAAATCATGTTGAAGAAAGGAAGGAAATAGATAAAAACAGGGTTCCTCCGGACAGAATTTATTTCTATTAAATTGTTTTCTCGGATTCCCGGTCTCCACAATACGGGCTTTGTGCCTAGTGTGGGACCACAGCAATGATGTGTATTTGAAAAAATTGTTAAGAAAATAAATGAATTTGAATTTTGAATTTGAATATTTTGTTTTATAGACGTCACCAAATCAATAGCTGCTGTAAGAGTATTTGCCTTGGGCCGAAAACCATATTGTTTTTTTTAAATAAAAAAGCTTTAAATTCTAAAAAATTACTTAGTCGATTATGCACAACTTTTTCATATACTTTTGATAATATTGGTAAAACAGAAATCGGCCGATAGTTTCCTGGGTCCATTTTATTGCCTGCTTTGTAAATAAGACTTACTTTCGCTATTTTGAGAGAGTCTGGAAATTTGCCTTCAGCCATACACTTGTTAATGCAATTTGTTAAATTTCCGATTATCAAGTCTTTGACACATTTGATCATTTTTGTGGTAATACCGTCGATACCAGCACTTGTGTTTGAGTCTAAATTACTTATGATACTCGATACTTCTTCAATAGTGGCCGGTTTTGAGTCGGCAAAAATAAGTTCATTACTTTGTAAGTCACTAGATGCTAGTGTTTGGGGGATGACGTGATATTCTATTGGTATTTGATTTGCCAGTTCAGCTCCTATATTTGAGAAAAAAGAATTAAAACATTCACATATTTGTTTTAAGTCTGTGACCTGACCAGTAGACGTATTTAAATTTAAAGTAGATTAGGGTTTTTTTGTTTTGTTGTTAGCCTAATTATTTATGAGTTGCCACATTTTTAACGGATTTTTCTCACAGTCCTTAAACGCATTGTAGTAATACTGATTTTTTGTTTTTTGAATAGTTCGAAACGCGACATTTCTTTGTTCTATAAACTTCTGCTTCAGCTCTTCATCTCCAGGTGATTGTTTCAAATTGTGCCACAATATATTTCTTTTGTTTATTAGTTCTAGTAAGTTCTTGTTGATCCAGTCTTTCATGGGTGGATTTTGTATTTTAGTTTTAGTAATCTTATTTTCTCTAATGGCTTTCAACAAAGCAGTTTCTAATTCTGAGTACTCGTTATGAAATTCAGTCATGGTGTAGTCTTCACTTCGAGGTAGATTTGTCTATGATCAGAGAAGGAGGTTTCAATAATGGCCATGTGAAAAGGATTTTCTTTCAGGGAAGTGCAAACATGATCTAAAATTGTTGCACTGGTTTCTGTTTTGCGTGTACAATATTCCTTATGAATCTTATTCAGTATTCTTAGGTCGTTCTCTTTTAATACAATCTTATATTCTTTTATGGAACTTTCTTTGCTAAGTAATTCAGGTTGAAGTCTCCAAAAACGATCGCTCTCTTTCTTCTTGCTAATTGGTTGCTAAATATTTCCAAAAAATCTTTTACACTCGCTGAGGGCTGTTTATATACAACTCCAATATCTAGAGAAAGTTTTTTCAAGTGAATCCAGAGATAATGGTTAGAGTCTTCAAGATGTTCATCTAGGAATTCATGTTTTAAATTATTATGTACGTATATTGAGACACCACCACCTACCGTCTTTGGTCTGTAGTTATAATAGTGATTATAATTTGGTAATTGAAGTCTATTTGCATCATCTTCATTTTTTATCCATGTTTCTGTGATAACTATGACATCTCAAATTTTACCAAAATTTTCCACGATACATTTTAGTTCATCCAGTTTACCTTTCTTGACCAAACTACGAGCGTTTGCATACAAGAAATTTATTGTTTTTGGTGATATTGTTATAGCTGAATAGCTGTCTGTTATTTCGTATGTTATTTCTTTGCTATTTTTGTCTTCTTTTTTTGTAATTTTTCGCTCTAGTTTTTTGACTCCTTTTGAACAATTTTTGAAACTCATTTAAAGTACTTTATTGTCAGGTGTTCTTCTCCGCTTTCTTGGCGTCTTTTTAGTTCAATTTTAAGGTTTGCTATGTAATTCTGTTGTTGAGGGGTATGATCAGAATACATTTTGATGTTGTCTAATTTAAAATTTACTTGGTTTCGTAATATTGTTTTGGCCGTATCTTCAGAACCAAAGAACAGTGGGCGTGTTTTGCTACCATCATATTTACCAAGTCGTAGGGCTCTTTTCTCTTTCGGACAGTCTGGGTAAATCGTTTTTATGATACTTTCTAATTTACTTCTATCAGCTTCTTGTCTTTCTTCTCGACTTTGTAAGTGTTGCTCAGGAATGCCCATAATTACAATATTCTTACTACGTTCTACCCTCTCTTGTAATTCAACCATCACATCATCATAAGGACTTATTGATGGAGGCTGAATCATTGGGAGAGATTGTGAGTTTGATTTCATCTGTAGGACTTCATTTTGTAGATGAATAATTTTTTCTTCATTTGATTTGACTACATCTTTTAGAGTCGTAACTTCTGACTTTGGGTTGATATTTTCGGTTAGTAAGTATTCTGTTGTAGATTTGATATCGTGCAATTGTTCTCTGATAGAGGACGTGTTCTCACTTATAATACTTATGTTGTCGTTATGAAGTTTGCTGGACTCTTTCAGTAAATCAAGGATCTCATTTTTAAAAGCGTTTAACTGGAAAGTAAGCTCATTCTCTGGTTCTTTTCTATTCCTGGTCGTAATGATACTTTTAATTACTTGTGGCTTTGCATCTAGCGTGAGCTTGGATAAATCCGGCTGGGAGCACACCGCCGCTTCCAGTCGAAACCATTTTTTGGGAAGTGATTTTATGCAAGGCGCCCGCACTCATGTTCAGGTGATGTTCAATAATTATTAATTAAGAATAATTATTTTTGCTCAGTGTGCACGCACCTTTATGGTATGCCAGGTAGTCGGGTTACTGCCGAGTGTGGCCGAGTGTCTCACGATGCTCGATGCGACTCGTTTACTTCAGCGGCAAAAAGGACTGCGTACCGTATAGTTGAAATTTCACTGTGACTGGTGGCAATGGAACTCAAGATTGCGACGAGAGCGTAATTACGAGTAATACATTATTTTAGCGTAAGTTCTTGAGCACGTCTGCTCGCTGCGCCTGCCGCGCGTGTGTTGAAAATGCTTTTACGTGCCTGGGCTAAAGTCGCCGCTTTAGCCCCGCTACGAGGAGCGAAAGGAACCACTACCTCCCCTACGTAAAATGTACACTAGTGTACGATTTTACGTGCCGATGCAGCGTGCGGGAGCAAGTAAAGAAGCCTCAGATCTCATGTTTGGCACCCTCGGCGTCGCGTCGCCTTGGGAGACAATATCATGTCTGAGACATTCTTTACGTTTGATTCCTAGGTGAGTAATCTACTAATTGCACAAATACTATTTTGAACTATGTCCATTGTCCAGTGTAGCTGGAGACAGCCTCTTTCAAGCTTGGACTCTCTTGTCACTTGTCTCACGAATATCGTTACTCCATCGAGTTTTAGCACTACAAGCTAATTCGAGGTTCTACCACAGAATAAATAATAGAAAAAGTTAACTCCGCAATGGAATTGATTTAAATAAGGACTCTATCTACTAGGCAATAAAGTAGCAATTCAGCTCGCACAGCGCTGGATACCGCTCGCTATATTCACCTAGATATACCGCTCTCTTTCTATCACGTATGCTTAGTTACGTGCGACGAGGCTAGCCTGCGGGCGGCGACTGACTTCTGCCTTGCATTGTCCACCCGGACGGAGCGCCGGCCGAACATACCTAAACTACGTTGTGACACCCCCCTGGTTCTACTCTAAAACACGTCTACCCCACAGGTCTACCCCAATGGTTATAATCACTACAATACAATAATACCATACAAAATAATGTATTCACAACAAAAAGACTGATACACATACAAAGAAAGCAAAGCAAATATGCTAACCTCGGCAGAGGTTACAATATTTGAGCCGTTTGGTGTTGAGACATTGGGTCCGTGGGGACCGGGAGCTCATTATCTTTTCAAAAACATATCCGAGCGCCTGGTCGACGCGACGCGTGATCAAAATGCTGGCGTTTATTTGGCTCAACGCATAAGCATTGCCATCCAGCGTGGCAATGCCGCCAGCATGTTGGGTACGCTGCCGACTGGTAGTGGATTTGAGCATTTGGACTGTCTCTAGACTTTCATCGGTCTGGATACAATCCTTTTGTTTTTTGTTGTGTAGCAGGCTAAGTAGTCTTTGTAGTTTGTTGTAGTTAATAAAGGCTTATGACTATAAAAAAAAAAAATGAAAAAGAAAGCAAAGATAAGTTACATACACAAAAAAAACGAGATTAGTATATCTATATTTTCGTCATGATCCCATTAGTGTGATACATTGCACGTATCAAAATGGCGTTAACAATTCGGATGTGACCTTTTCAATTTCGTATAACTAGCTATTTCCTTTTTGGTGACATTGTACCCGATTATTGTTATTAACGGCAATTAAAACACTCGTAATTAACGTTTGGTCCTGGACGTGGTTAGATCCACTTTCGTTTAGCTCTCGAAAGGGACATCACGAAAGGTAAAGTACGTGAAAAGCGTCAGTGTCGCCGTAGTATGTACAAGGCTTAGATTTTAGTCACGAAATGGCGAAGTGGATATTTTACGTGCTTGTGTTCGTTTATATGTGGTACAGAGCTGGTAAGTTTTTTTATTAGAATTAATAGAAAAGGTTATCTGCCAAGACTAATACAGGGTGTTAGTTTGAACACCGTTATCCTTCTAGGATATCATTGTACTCATCATTATGAACAACTTTTACTATGGGGCCAACCCTGAAAAGAAAGAAGATCGATGAAAAGCTTCATCGATCTTGGACAAAATGTATGGAACAGCTGTTTTTTTTTCGTGATTTCAGGGCTGGCCCCATAGTAAAAGTTGTTCATAATGATGAGTACAATGATATCCTAGAAGGAGAACGGTGTTCAAACTAACACCCTGTATACATTTTATCATAATTATAATCATTTCAAAGTTTTTATTTCGATAAAAATGTGATCAGGTCAAAATCTCCAAAACTGGAAAAGTCGGTCAAGGCCTTTGCCCAGCAGTTGGATCTATCAGGCTAAATAATTACAATGTAATTTCTAACACCTCTGCCGACACAGTTATACAATATTAAAACATCAAATAATTCAATGATTGTTTATAGAATAGAAATTTTAAAAGCGTGTCAAAAATAAAATATTAAAATCTGCTCTATTACACGACTGCCCAAAAAAAGTAGTGTAATGTTTTCAGGGATCATTATGTGTCTATGTAGCTGTATGTATGTGAGTTTCTTTATTCCACCAAAACATTTAAATGCCTGAACAGATTTGGATGAATCGATAGAATCTTTACATCATTCCAAGTGAAATAGGCAATTTTTTTTTATTGGCGTTTGTATTTTCCATATTAACAAAAGTTAAAAAAAAAACTTCTACTTAATACTTTATTAGGCACAAAATCAAACTGAAGATCTTTATGAGCACATTCCAAAACTATATTTATTATAATTTATGTACATACATTTTACATAGGTAGGTGTAACATTTCATCTTTGGCAAACGATTTAATCAGAATTTAATAAAACTGCGAATGTATAAAGTTTTTTACTTTTTAGTTCGTTTTGAAATAGTTTCTTTAAAGCATTAATGAGACGTTACGTATTTTGTTGCTACAATTTTCCCAATATAATTTTAATAAATATAGATAACTAAAATAATATTTAATTTGTCTATTCTCAGTATTCCTAATATTGGGCGTTGATTGAATATTGATTAGTCAATTCTGCGCAGCTGTACTAGTTTATAATAATTATGTTAATTTAAACACATAATTATAATTGACTAGTTGTGACCCGCGCATTATTCCCGCGATGAAAAATGGTGGTAAAATGGTAATAATGACGATGAATTGATGACATGGTTCCAGACTTTCAGCTATCTTGAAGCCAATTTTCATCAAGATCAGCCAAACCGTGAAACGCACAAATAATCTTAGCTCTGGACGTCTGTGCGTTTCGAGATTTGGCTGATTCAAGTCAGCCAAAATGTAAAGTGTAAAATGTTAGAAAGACTATCATCGTCAGCCAGAAGACGTCCACTGTTGGACGAATGCCAGAAAAATATCAGATTTCACCCGCACGTCTTGCATTAGTTTAGAGTCGAAAATAGCATGATATAATTGACGATGATAGTGATTTTGAGCAATTATGGTGGGATTTTATTTAATTATTCAAAATATAATAATAATAATAATAATAATAAACCGGTTACTCTGCTAAAACATTAGTCTGACTGTGTAATTCGTAAAAAAATATGTGGTGTTGTCGCTGATAATCTAGTGCATTTGAATTAAAACTGTTTGTTTTTGTTAGTAATTTGTAATTTTCTTTTAAATAATCTAGATTATTTTCCAAAATTCTATTCGGTTACTCAGCTTCTATAGAGTTTTCCCCTACCTGTAGTATTTTTTTTAAATCTGAATATTTACGTTTTTAATCATTAAACGATGTGTTTAAAAATATACCTTTTACTTACTTTTGGCATTGGACGCCCCCTTAACAGGGAGGGGTTGCCATAATCCCCACGCTTGGCAGGCGGCTTGGAGATCGCAGAATGCTCACCACCGTTAACCGAGAGGACGATGCTGCCCGTCCTCCGGTGGTTCTGGATGCAGTTTTAGGACATACCCAGGTCCAGAAATATGATGTAAAGTTCTAATTTATCTTGCTTTTATTTTTCAGTTGTTAGTATTAGTAGCTTTGAGAGCTAGGGCGTGGGTTCAATATCCACCCAGGATAAAAAAATATGAGACAAACAGATATTATTTTTCTTATAACTACGTAGCAATTTATCATTAATCACTACAAAACCGATCACAAAAGACGTATTTTTTGCTTAGAACCAAAACAGTGCAGAAATGTTGATTAAGTATATGAAATCTCATGGTTGCACAGTTTTTCATTAATGCAATTTTTTTTATTTGTTGTTTAGATAATAATATAAATTTACCACAGAGGTTAATGTCTCCCATTAAATTGATATAAAATGTATGCATTAGATCAAAAAGATACTGGCTAAAAATAAAAATCGACCTAGTTTGAGGAGAAGATGAATTAAACTTTGTTGTCATTATCTTGAGTTTTTTAGAGTTTTTTAAAAGTAGATTATGCACCTTGTTAAAGTGTTGTACACCTTGTTAATGCACTCGTGTTAATTTAGTGCCCTCGCTTGCGCTCGGGAACCAACATAACCCCAGCGCCTGACTTCCTAGAGCCCACGGAAGAATTCCCAGTAGGCGACGACCTTCCATGGCCCACGTGGAAGTCAAATCGATTTCGGACCCAATTGGGCCGCTGCAGGAGTAATTTGGTCAAGGGGGGATACTTGGACACCGAGAGAGCACAGTGCGAATGCGGAGCCCCTGCGCAGACCATGTCGCACCTACTGTCGTGTCCTCAGTGCCCGAACTCTTATACTTTAGAAGACCTGAATAAAGCCACTCCTTACCTCCTTGGCAGTGGTCAAATACTGGCAGAAAATAGTTGTAATAGTTGTATTTTTTTTGTAATAATCCCATAAACATGGATCATCGAAACGACGAAGAACCAACATAACACTCGCATTTTGCGCTCGCAAGTATTGCAAGTAGGTATTTACAAAAAAGTATACAGGCACCTGGCTCCAACAGTATAAGCATTAATTAGTTTGGGGCCAGATGGCGCAGTGTGAAACTAAGGCTAAATAAACAATGAAGTCATAAAAAAACTTTAAAAACTCAAAAAACATTATTTTCTTTTTCAATAGGTATATAAATTATTAGATATTTAAAATTATTTCATCCACCTTACATTTTGTTAAAATGTTGATTTATCTTTTTCGGCATCTTTGACAAAGAGATGAAAAAGAGTACATAATATTAAGTAATTTTCTAATTTCAGTATACGGTGCAAGAGTGGTGGACACAAGTATTTCAGTCGATCAAATACATTACGACGAGGAGGGGTATTTAAAAGTTGACTCGCGGAAAACTGTCAATTGCAGGGCTCCGAATAAAAACCAAAGGGTATGTCGATCAGCATATTATTATTGTCAATAGCGAAATTTTCTATTATGGACTGTATTAAAATAACCTCATCTTACTATAATTTATTTTCATATACCTATATTTTTACTTCATTCCTGAGTTTCGAGGTATTTTGTTTTACGGGAATACTCACGTTTATTAAATTCTGATACCCCGACTATACTTTCGATCACATCCGGTGACCTTTTTCAAAGCGTGAAAACAGAGCCCGACGCGCGCAAAGCAACCAGAGCAACCGCTGCCATCACGCGCGCGACGCGCAGCGGCCCGCAGTGCAAAGCAGGACAAAGCTACACGCATGTCGGTCTCTGTTTTCACTCTTTGATAAAGGTCACCGGATGTATCGGATTCGTCATCGAGTATCGGTCATCGGAGTATCCGATTTAATTAAACGTGAGATTCCCGTATAAATAAAACAAAATGTGTCAAAACCACGTCAGTTTTCATAATAAAAGTTTCGAGGTACATCTCTGCTTTAACCAAAGAAATTTATAGGCTTTAACTAAAGTTGATAGTTCATGAAACTGCCTGCGAGAAGTGGCCAGTTACCTAAAAGTAACTATGTGCATTGCCTAAAAACCTAGTTTGCGCGAATTTAGAGAATAAGGTCTCCATTATTAGTAGTATCCGGTTATTGTAGACACAAAGTTATAATCAGACTTAATTAATTAAACTAATTTGAGCATCGGTATTTTTAGCCGACTTCAAAAAAGGAGAATGTTCTCAATTCAGTTGTTTGAGAACAATCTTTTTTTGAAGTCTCTTTAGAACAGAACTCCATCATATAAAAACCATTTTTTTTTAATGTAAGGATATATTTTCAGATTCTACCTTGGCCAGGTAGTTCAGTTAGGTAGGTCCAACTTCGACAAAGAAGTCGCCCGAAGAATCCCACTCGGATGGGCAGGGTTCGGGAAATTGCGTAATATCTTCTCGTCCAAAATCCCGTAGCGGTTAAAGACAAGGGTCTTCAACCATAGTCTGTGTTACCAGTGGATATATATGCAACTGAAACATGGCCTTTTGGAGAAACTCAGAGTCACGCAACGAGCAATGGAGAGAGCTAAATGCTCGGAATTACTTTGCGCCATAAAATCCGGAACGAGGATATTCGCCAAAGAACCAAAGTCACCGACATAGCTCGCAGGGTTTGCAAGTTGAAGTGGCAATGGGCAGGCCACATCGCTCGACGAACTGGCAACCGATGGGGAAGAAATGTTCTTGAGTGGCGACCGCGAAGCGGAAGACGCAGCGTAGGAAGGCCTCCCAATACGTGGACCGATTATATTGTAAAAGTCGCGGGCAACCGGTGGATGCAAATGGCAGGTTGTTGTACAGTGTGGCGGTCTAAGGGGGAGGCCTTCGTTCAGCAGTGGACGTCCCCGGGCTGATGATGACAATGATGATGACTTTCAGATTGGTTCTATGTCCCATAGAAATATCATCTAAGTCGGTTCAGTAGTTCGACTTATAAATTAAAAAAACTGGAACAATTATTAAATTAATAAAAATAAATTATGTTTTGATTTAGTTTTTTTTAAATAGCTTGTATAATTATGAATGGCGAGATAATGGTGTATTTTACAGTTGGAATGGGTGGACCCATTCGGCAATGTAGTGAAGCGGATCCCATCCAGCCGAGTGTATGCGCAGGAGCACTTCATATCCAGTCCCAAAGGCAACAGGTCACCTGGTCTGGTGCTGACCTTCACGGAGCTGGCAGTCAGCGACAGTGGCTTATACCAATGTAGAAGTGGCGAACAAAAGAAGACTGTGCGTGTGTGTGTGATAAGTGAGTATGAGCACTGACTGACTATACTAAACCAAAACAGATGAATTGGTATTGATCGATTAAAGTATAAAGACAACACAAATACCTACTCAAACATCTCCTATACCCCTTCCGGCCGCATGGTTCGATCGCGTAGTTTGATCAAGCGAACCGCGAGAATTTTTTATCCTTACGGTTAGATCGTTCGAACTACGACCTACCTATTATTTTACCCGCTAAGGTTTACACCAATATATCCAACTTACTGTACTTTGTATCGTGCGACTACCAACCTACATTTTGGTTTACTTACACCAGTTTATCCGACTGACTGTACTTTGTACGTGCGATTACAAACTCTCATTTTGGTTTACATCAATTTATCCGATTGACTGTACTTATTACGTGCGGTCGAGTTAACTGCACCAATTTATCCAACTCACTGTACTTTGTACGTGTGACTACCAGTCAGCAGCAAGCACGCTGGAGGTGTTACCACTCTGAACAGCAATGATTACCTTTTTTATGCGTTGGGTCAAGCCGTGGTAATCGGGAGACTTGACCCGACCAATGAGCTCTTTGAAGTTTATGTGCTGTTATTCAAACCAAGTAGCTTTTCGGTAAAGGAAAACATCCTGAGGAAACTTGCGTACGTCCGGAGTAGAAGTTCAATGGCGTAAGTGAATTCGCCAGCCCACAACTGGGCCAGCGCGAGCGTGGTGAATATGGCTCATTTGCTCTTCGAGGGCAGGCCTAAGTCCAGCAGTGGTCAGTTAATAAGGCTGATTATTATGTGAATTTCGATCATATTTTGCGTTGACCAGGTGCTCAGTATTTTTTTTGCAAATTATATAAGTAATGGTGGTGGTGTGATGGTGGGTGGGGTGGTGTGGTTTCCGCAGTTATTTTTGTTTATTATACAAAAACAGACTGCGGAAGACTTACCTTTTAGCTAAACTTACCTGAATATCTACTTATATACTTCAGTGGCGGATTATCCGTCAGGTAAACTAGGCCTACACGTGCCTAGGGGGCGCGAGGATAAAGAGGGGCGCGCGCGGTAGTTAATAAACGAAAAAAATATATAGGTGTGTCAATTATCTTCTACGGTTACACTTTGATGGGCAAATGCATCTTCTTCTGTTTTTTGCGGTTAATGGACATGAGATGGTTTGTTGAGAGGCATTATCTAGGAAGAAAAAAGGGGAATACGTTTGCATGGAGAATCACCGGATTCCCTTTTAAGCATGCCCTGAAAGGATATTATCTGGAACTCAATCACCTTGTACATGCCTGTACATGGCCTGTATGTGGCCTATTGTATAATAGTATATCAGACTCCAGATGGGCACCGACCAGGTGCCTAGAGCTCTGTCGACATTTAATCCGCCCCTGACTTACTTTAATTATATGCGTAAATAAATAAATAAAATATTCATCAAATTCTATTTAGACATAGAAAGATATCTTGTTTAGTCAGGCCCATTGGGTACGGTAATAATAATAGTGTTAATACTGAGTAAACTCAACAGTTTTTAAGCCACGACATTGAGAAAAGACAGCACTGTTTACAATAGACTTGAATAAAATACTTAAACATGACTTAATAAACATTAAACATTACTTATTGAAATAGCAGGTACATAGATATCAAACATTTTATTATTCTGCAACCATTTATGTCGAAAGCATCAGAGAAGCTTGTTTGACAGTAAACGACATGTTGGCAAATGACGATTGGCGTCCAGAATTTTAACTTCAACGATTCATAATAGGCTTTAAAAAAAAATACAACCGACTTCAACTTCGAATACCTGGATGACATGTTCATATTTACTAGTCATTTTGATTGAATTACCAAACTACAACCGCCTGCCAAGCGTGGGGATTATGGCAACACCCCTCAATTAAAGGGGAGGCCTTCGTCCAGCAGTGGGCGTTTTATGGCTGTTGATGACCAAACTAATGAACCGATTTTGATAAAATTTATATGGAACCACCTCTAAAGCATTACCTACCAAACAATAAAATAATCATCAAAATCAGTTCATAATTGGCGGAGTAATCGCGTAACATACATACAAAAAAAAGCTCATTGAGAACCTCCTTTTTTGAAGTCGGTTGAAAATAGCATCCGATAGTTATTCGCTAAATATTATTATTATACTGACCGTAATTGCTTGGTAGTTAAATTATGGATGGGTAACAGGCCAACTTTCCAGAAGAGTTCGTAAGCATTCACGTAAATACTCGTAAACGGTATACATCGCTGTCTTAGATTTCTTTTTCCAGTGTTATTAGCATGTTTTATATAAAAGCACGCGCACAGTGACCTTATTTTTGAATCATGCGCAAAGTTGCGCATGCGAAAAGAGCCGACTTTCAAACGATATTGAACCTTTTTGTTTTATTTATACGAGAATACTCACGTTTAATTAAATCGGATACTCCGACTATAGTTTCGATCACATCCGGTGACCTTTTTCAAAGAGTGAAAACAGAGCTCAACGCGCGTGCAGCTGCGTCCTGATTAGCACTCGAGCAGCTAAGCAGTTTTCATTTGAGACTCAGTCAAAAAATTTGTGTCAATGTGTCAAAACCACGTCGGTTTTCATAATAAAAAAATACATTGAACCTTATTCCAAACAGTATCAGTTATCAGTATCAGTTCAGCTCTTTTCGCATGCGCTACGCTTGCGTACGATAAAAAAATAAGGCCCCTGGTCCCGTGCCAATGAGCACTTTAGAGCTTATGTACAGATTTCCATACCACTGGCATTTCGTTAACTAAGGAAATATCGTGAGGTGGCCTGGATATGTTCGAAGAAGGAATTCAATGGCCTATGTTAATCTACCAACTCGTAATTGGTTGGGTAGGCCCATAGTACGATTGATCGAACCACGCGTTCGAACAAAATGGGCACAGCCGTCCCAACCGTTCTTTGAGGGAAGACCTAGTAGGTTTTTCCTCAAAGAACTATTGCTAGAGGTAATGTCCAGAAGTGGAGTATTAAAATGTTGATCTTGCTGAACTGTGCTCGGAAATACCTAAAATATTAGTTTTATACTGGGTCATTCTCATTTATGAGTACCTTCCTACCATGTACCTTTTTATTATGAAAAATTAAACCATCATTGTTATTTTTAGAGCCATCAGAGTTCGTGGACAGTGAAGACACTCCAACAGCAGTGACGATAGAAGCAGGCCGCTCCATTACGTTGGCTTGCCAGGCGAAAGGCGACCCTGAACCAAAGCTCGTATGGAGCAGACATGACGAAGAACTGGCTGGTACGTAAGGAATAAGGAATTATGACGTGATAAGGACTAAAGAGTTTGCATTTAGTGTCTTTGTTATTTACAAATGAACTGTGATGCTTTGTTTGACTTATAAGATGGCATATCGTTCATACACGATGTTTGGCTTTCGCAAGTTGATGACCGCAACTCGAGTACCTATCTTCGAGATTCACCACCGGTACCAATAAAAAAATATATTGGATTACATAAATAAGAATTTGTCCAAAGCTCAAGTTTCTATCGAAAAACATCTCTGTTTGTTGGAATTAGTGAGGTTATTACACTTAAAGACTTATCACGTGAACGCAGCCAGCGTAGCGGTGGCTGTGTAAGTGGTATTAGGTATACAGAAAACAAGACGACTAAAAGTGAACATTGGAATAAAAGCTGCAAAAAATGAGTGATCCAAAATATTTAATTGGGCATCATACAGTGCCACCAACTACACAAACTTTACCTGTGATGTTAATTAAATAGTGGTATAGAGAAATTACAGGCATAAGTAGGTATGTTCCTAAAACGAACCACCGGAAGACGGGCAGGTGCATCCTCTCAGTTAACGGTGGTGGTGAGCATTCTGCGATCCACAAGGCGCCTGCTACGCGCGGGAATAATGACAACCCTCCCTACCCGTGTCGCGTGGATGCCTGACCTGGCCGTTGACGCCTTTGTCCATCAGTGGACGTCTTCTAGCTCCCTTCATCATGGTGGTGATGACGATCATAATCAAATTCAACGGAACGAAACGGCTTAAAAGCTTGTCAGTTTTGTACTTACACTAAACACTGATTGTGTAGCTCCACACAACCACTCCACGCTTGTGTTCTTTTTTTACAATCAAGTTACGAGACTAGCAAGACGTTCACCTGGTGGTAAGCGTCACGCCTGCCACTAACAGTAGCAGTGCCGGAATTGTGAACTTGCGAACACAATCCTGCACCGCACTGTACTGCGCTCTTCACCCTGAGATATTAGACGTTAATAAATCTCTTCATACCCAGTAATTTCTCTGGTAACATTGCCCTTCAAACCAGAACACATTAATGCTTGCACACTACTGCTTGGCGGTTGAGTAACTAGCAAAGGTGTGGTAGGTACTTCCACCGCCTGTGTCCACCACTAATACTTATTAATAATAATACTTATTTATATTAAAACTTAACTTAATTACTTACTTATACTTGCTTATACGTAAGTTTGTGAAACATAATCCTTAATAATTTCATATTCGATACATCTTGTACTAGCACCAGAGACATACAGAATGCCTTGTGGCGGCTTCTTGTACAAGTGTCATTTGATAGCAGGTACTTAATAATTCTTTTTATTTTTTTACAGAAGGCGACGAGCATATAAAATACAAAGTAAACAGAAGATACAAAATAGAAGGGTACGAGAGTCTTCTCACTATAACTGACGTAGAACCTGAAGACGCGGGCTTGTACCATTGCATCTCAGTACAAGAGAGCCCGATGCTGGACAACTGCACCTACATAGATCATAGAAATATCACACTTCAGGTGAACTGTAAGTTAATATTAGACGTAGTGGCTTTCATTTCAACCTCTAGTCTAGACGTTTTTGAGGCTAATATAAATCTAATTCATTTGTTGAGGCATGGAATGCACTCCCTGAGGTGAGTCCCGATAGATATCATCAGTTTTTTTTGTATGTTACGCGATTACTCCGCCAATTATAATTTGATTTCGATGATTCTTTTTGTTTGGTAGGTGATACTTCAGAGGTGGTCCCATATGAATTTTATCGATGTCAGTTCAGTAGTTTGGTTTTTAAATCAACATAACTGGAAAATATGAAGATGTCATCCAAATGCAGTCGAAATTGAAGGCGTTTTTTTAAAACGTATTATTGATTCATGATGTTCTTTATTTTTTATCAACCATCAATAAAATTTAATGATATTTGTTTTATGAAAAAAAACGTGTTTCCAAATATTATAATATTTGACTACCGTAAACAACCGTACAAGACGAAAAACATTATAATTAGGTAGGTACAAACTGTAAATAAAATATTAATATAAATAGGTACCTACATATGAGTACCTACATTATCTAAATATGATTAGAGCTTGAGATATGAAATATGAATATCATAATGTGATATCTTTTATACTTTGAATTTGATACAATGATTACAAATTTCCAATCCAGTGGTGTCCTTCGAAGAAATTAAATGGCTAATTTAAAAATGTCTTTAGATATTACTTTTTAATCTAACAACAAATTAAGCTAACCTTATTGTGTTGACGTCAGTAGATAACTAGGTGATAAGTAGGTATCATAGACGAAGTACTATACCCATACCAGTACACCTATCATCTAGTCTAGTGTGTAGTGTCTATAGTACATACCTACACTTAAGGATCGACAAGTTGACGGCTCGAACTCATCGGTGGGCGCGGCTAAAAAGCATGATCTCTTCATCAAACAAACTGTGGGAAAGGGAGAAAGAAAGATAAATGAGCGCGCAAATTATTTTTTGTCGGCCTTTGGCTGCAGTAATGTGGTTGAATAAACTCTGAGTTAATTTATTCCAACTTAAGTTATTTGAAATGTTTATGGACTAAACTATGCCGCTTAATAAATTATTTTAGAGTTTTCCGTTTTCCTTATGTTATTTATTTACGTCCAATGTGGCGTTAAAATTGAGCTAAAATACAAGATGTTTCCTGGCTCATAACTTTCATGTTTATTAACTTTTTACTTTCGTAATAATATACAATCCTAGATAATGAAGAGATTAATCGATATAATACCTAGTCTAGGACCTACAAAATTACATAGTGGAGTAGTAATACTACCGCGTTTCTATGAAGAAGTGACCAACTTGTCTACTCTTAAGTACACATATTTAGATGTTTCGACAAGTACTTCTTGTTGAGTCAAGAGCCTATATTTTGACCTTGTGCCTATGTATTTAAAGTACTAAATCTGTTGTATTTAATTTTGAATAGACGCTGTTCAAAGAGAATTGTGATTTCATAATGATATATTATAAGTACCGTTTATTTAACAGTAATGGTGGCAGTAATCATTAGTTGTAATGATGAATGTTGGAATTAATTATGTAAGTGTTAAGACTTCTTTTTTTAATGTGTTTTATTTGGTGGTAATAAGCTTATTTAAATTGGAGAAGAGCCAACTCTTCCAAGAGAAATTGACAAAACCTTACATTTAAGCATTTTGCAGATACAGGACCCCCTGTATCTGCAAAATACCAAATTGTAATATGTAAATAATTATATGTATTAACAAAACAAAGAATCATCAAAAACCAACTTTGCAGAGAAGAGATAATTTTAATGCGATTAAATTTGCTATTGGAAAGCGTAATTTTACGAAAGATTTGATACTTGGTAGAGTAACTAGCACATTTTTTTTAAACGCTTGCATTTGACTGCTGTCTCGTCTGATGTTAAACAAAGACACGATGGAGCACGCTTGCCTAGAAGAAATCGATTCACTCGCGACTTGAAGACACCCAGATTATAATTATCGGGAAACATCCACTCGGGTAGGGCATTCCACTGTTCAGCAGTTCGAATAAAAAAAGTGAAAAGTTGGAACCAACTTGCTTACTTGGTTGCTTGCTTGGTTGGTCCAACTTTAGATATATTAGAAATAGATTTATCACTATTTTTGTTTTATTTATATGGGATTACTCACGTTTAATTGACGCGGCTGCAGCGTTGGGACGCGGCTGCATACGCACGTGTCGAGTTTTATTTTCACTCCTTGAACAAACTCACCGGATGTCTTCGAAACTATAGAGCATGCGATTTCATTAAGCGTGAGAAGTTCCGTAAGTATATATTGAACAAAAATTAACTAATTTAAATTAATTAATTTCGCGTGACGATGGCAAAAGACCTCACGATATGGTACTTGTGCCTTGAAAGTTGGGACATCCCCTTGTATGGGACGCAGCTTGCATCGATACTTTGGCACCGTCTCATCTTCCTGAGACTGGTGGTCCAGTAATGCTGGTGCGGCGGCAAATTCTGCGGAGGAGCACAAGCGACGCAAATATGCTAACCTCGGCAGAGGTTACATATTTCAGCCGTTTGGTGTTGAGACATTGGGTCCGTGGGGACCGGGAGCTCATCATCTTTTCAAAAATATATCCGAGCACGATGGTCGACGCGACGCGTGATCAAAATGCTGGCGTTTATTTGGCCCAACGCATAAGCATTGCCATTCAGTGTGGCAATGCCGCCAGCGTGCTGGGTACGGGTTTGAGCATTTGGATTGTCTCTAGACTTTCATCGGTCTGGATACAATCATTTTGTTTTTTATTGTGTAGTTGGCTAAGTAGTCTTTGTAGTTTGTTGTTGTAAACACAAACGTTTCAAAACCACGTCAGTTTACTTTGTAGAATGTAATTATATTCTCTTGCGATATTTATCTAAATCTGTATGATATGTTACAATGTTCCAGTTAAACCAGTGTTCAAGAATGATGAAGAAACCGAATTCGTGTATGGCACAAATAACGAAGTGTGAGTACTTATTTGAAATTTCATAATTTTCTACGTTGAATTTTCAACTCATATTGGGTGTTTCGGTGAACGACGGACATATTCTAGGATATCATAGTTCTCATCATTTCGAACAACTGTTACAATGGGATCGCTTCTTAAATCGTGAAATCTTAATAGCTGTTCCATATAAACGTGTCATTCACTCTCGACGAAATGTATGGAACAGCTGATATTATTTTACAATTTCATAGGGGTGATGATCCCATAGTAAAGTTGTTCACAGTGATGGGTCCTATACATTGAGCTACTATCAAGTATATAACTACTATCTACTATCCTAGAATATGTCGGTCGTTCACCGAAACACCCCGTATACCTACTTCATATTCCTTCTACTTCCAGATTACTTTACTCTTATCCGCTGCAACTTTCTATAAAACTAAGAATATTTTTCTGTTTTTATTCACTAACGCAATAGCTTGATCAATTAATTATCACTAACACAATAATAATATTTGTTATGGTAAATAACAACAGGTTAACAGGTAATTTTATTGAACCAACTTATAGGACAAAAAAATCTAATCGTTCTGCAAACATTGTGTTGTGACGCTGAAATTGTTGGTACTTTTGGACGTTGTAGTTTAATTTTATTTAGGTATTTTATGCAGTGACGAGACGAGACTAGCGAGACGTTCGCCTGGTGGTAAGCGTCACGACTGCCCAAAACAGTAGCAGTGCCAGAATTGTGAACTTGCGAATACAATCCTGCGCCGCACTGTACTGCACTCCTCACCATAAGATAATTTAAGATGTTAAATCTCTTCATACCCAGTAATTTCTCTGGTAACATTGAAACCGGAACACAGTAATGCTTGAACACTACTGCTTGGCGGTTTAATAACTGGCAACTAGCAGCAGTGGTTATTAGAAGTAAGACCGCTTTTGAATACCAACTCACCTGATTAATTTTAAAATCGTACTATTTCAGTGTCGATATCAAATGCGAAGCAAATGGATGGCCAGAGCCCACATACAGATGGTTCAAAGACCTCGGTGGAGGGGCATTATACGAATTCAACAAGTCGAAAATAGTGTTTTCCGATGAAACGCACTCTGCTGTACTTTCTGTGACTGCTGGGCCTACTACTTATGGAAACATATATAAATGCACAGCTAGTAACAGTTTTGGTGATACAGATAAAATATTTAAGCTGTTCAGGAGAGAGAAGCCTCGAAAAGCAGATCATGTATGTAAACAAATGTTTATCATTACAATAAGTTATCGGAGTGTCAGAGGCCTTCGGGCGGCATATTAACTCTGACACTAGGGCTGGCCTCTCAGCCTATACGAACTTACTTACTTACTTTTTTATCGGAATGGTGGTGAATAGGGATATTGTGTCACACGCAATATAATAATGGTAACTCATTGTTATGAAAAAAAAGGTATAAGTATGAGATGAGTATTAAACTAACTAATTAAAATTAAAAAATAAATAAAAAATACGATATAAGAGACCGTTTAAAGTATCTATAGGTAGCAAACCTATAGATAGTTTAAACGGTCTCTAATTTCGGGTAATTTGCCCAAAACTTGCTGGCCACGTTGCCCCGCTGCGCTGGAATGTGAGGCAAATTTTCTGGCCCAAATAAAGGCCAGCATTTTGGTCATAAAATAATGTGTGTTGAGAATGCTTTAGTGGTGGGAACCTCTATGGCATTCTCAAGAGAATTGAAGTCGTGCTGGCGGTCATCAGTTCAAAAACCAGAACTTGTAACCCTAACAAGTAGGATATAGACGAGAAGTATCTTATTATGTTTGTCATTTGTAAATATTCTGCTTCCCTAATGTCATCAACATGATAGTACAATAGCATTGTAGCACCTTCTGTATTAGAACTAGCTGCTATTTTGGATTGCTATCCAAAATAACATCAACATTTTCTCCAAGGTGACTTTGGCAAAACTTAATCTAAGTGTCTAAATTGTTTATTTTCAGGTCGAACCGGTCACTTTTACCAGAAGCGACATTAAATTAAACGTTTCATGGGAAGATACAATATATTTTCCCGTTGACAGTAAGTTTAAAACATTTTAATTATGATAATTTTTGTTCTGCCAAATCATATGCATAAAAAAATATGATGATTGTCTGTGTTTTAATTTTAGCACACAAGCTAAACTAGACAACATGCGCGGAAGGTTTTTCTTTCAGAGTCTACGTGTTGCTTGGTCAATTGGTAGAAAAATGACGCTAGATTGAATCGGACTCTATAAAGGGTTCGATCTTTTAAAGTTTTAACCAGCCAGATCCACCAAGTCACGATCACTTTCGGATCTTTTGGATATTATTTCGAGATTTTTAACGATAGATCTTTTACAGGTTTTAGTGTTCAGTACATCCCATCATCAGAAGTAGAAACTAGGATGCCAGAGAAATCCGACTGGAAGAGAGCCACACAAATAGAAAAACAAATTGATGAAGACGGCGCCGAAGATAATGAACAAGGTTTTATTTATTATACAGGGCGATAGTTTAAAGAACGGACATAATAATATTTTGGATAGGGTATATTAATGTTTGCGGGCCAAGCCCTAATAGGTTTGGTACAGGACGGGTTGACTGCATGGCGTACGAGAAGAGAGGCCCATTGCTTAGCAGTGGGTGATTAGGGCTGAAAACAATGACGATGGTGATGCGATATACACGATTCTAAGTCGGAAAATGTGTCCTATAAGATAGCGGCATCTCACAATGGCCTGCGAATTGCCCGTGTTGCGACCTTTGGACATGAGTTACAAATTTCTATTACATCATCAGCCGGAAAACGTCCACTGCTAGACGAAGCCCTTCCCTTTACAAGAGTGGTGTTGCCATAATTCCCAAGCTTGGCAGGCAGCTTGTGGATCGCAGAATGCTCGCCACCCGAGAGAGCGTTGCTGCCCGACCTCCGGTGGTTCCGGATGCAGTTTTAGGACGTACCAATGTCACTTTAATTGATTGATGAGTGATATTATTAAACATTTACAGTTTTACTTAAAAAAGCTTCTCAACCGTTAATCACTGCTTAAGATGCTCTGCCATCTTCTCTCTGACGTTAAGTGTAACATGCAAGAACAAGACAGAGAAGTTTAAGCAGTGACTAAGAGGATCGAGATTATTTTAGGTCAGGCTGTTAGTTCTTAAATTATTAAAGTTCGTCTATTAACTGAACATTCTTTATGATGGAGTTTGAGTTGCTCAGAGAAAAATTACAAATCTCTGTGTATACAATCTATTCACATCTATATACTGTCCCTGTTTTAGGTATGGTCTTAAAAGTAGATGAATTGGAACCTTACACTGAGTACTTTGTACGAGTCAAAGCGGTAAACGAGGCAGGCGAAGCTCCTTGGTCAGAAACAATACAGGTCTCTACAACAGATGAAGCGGAAACAGAAACAGAGGAACATTTAGAGGAATCGGAGGAGGCAGAAGATGACCCAAACGCCGAGGCAGAAGTCAACACTGATACTGGCATGTTCTATGGTGTGTTCTTCACTGGTGCTATAATCATTGTAGCTGTGGTTTGCATGTTTGCTATGAGACTAGTTTAGATTAAAATGCAATTGAGAATGAGTAACTAGTCCGTAGTGTAAATAATGTCTTGAAAAGTAGATAGGTACTGTACAGTTTCGCGTAGATTTTGGTATGTAATATCAAATTGCTTTCTATAATAAATCAGGTTCCGTCTTAGTACGCGTTGTTTATACCTGAACATACTGGGTTACAACTTCGCACTTAACATCAAGAGAGCTATGATAAACCACATAGTCTATCAACCATAAAAATTGATAACTACTAAGCATAAATGATTAATTTTAAACAATACGCCGTGCATTTGGCGTACGGGATTTAAATTCTTTACATAACAGTCTATAAAACTATAATTCTTCTAAAAGTTTTATAATAGAGACGTCGCTAGTAATTCATGTTTAACAGATATTTTTGTGGTTTCTTAAAAAAAGATTTTAGATTTGTTACAAATAAAAAACATGTGTGTATTTTAAAAATTGTTTTATTGAGGCTGAAACACCAGTGTATGAACATAATTAACAATCAATGTATACTTGGGGCTTAGTGTTAAATGTATTTACACGCTCATGAAAATCAGAAAACATCAACACTTCGTGTTTCTAAACATTATATAGAACTATAATTTTTAACAATGTCTTCGTTATTACGAATGAAATGATTTTGAATTCCAGTCCTAATTATACACAATATTAGGTGTTTTGTTACTAGCATTGATTTTATTGAACGCAAGATTAACAACATAATAATGTACGAAAGTTTTAATTATTAACAAATTCCATTGTGAGGAGATATAATAAAACTTACGTCTTTGGCATAGCTATCCATATTATTAGACAAATTAAGGCAGCCTTCAGATCTAATTATATCAATAAACCCTTTTTGTTATTTTTCTTATTGTTCAAGACTGTATCATATCAATAAACCATCTAGTAATAAAACGATTTTAAGCTTTGTAAGCTAACTTTTTATGATAAGAGCATTCATTCTTCTCAGTGATAAAGTGTACCTAAGTAGTAAAGTGGTTATGCATTAAAAACTGCAACTTGTACTAAGTGTTCACGCAAAACCAATAAAAAACTTGAGATTGTTTAAGTGCAAAATCAAGTCAAATCTTAGTTAAATCTGTCCTCCTGTTAAAGAGATTGACTGTGATTGTAAGGACTTAAACTTTATTGGACTTACAACTGCTGCTGCTTTTACTTATATCTGTCATAGGAAGTGCTTCCGCAACGTGAATGGCGCGGCTGTTACCCACGTGCGCTGTTAAAGCACTAAAAGTGTTATTCTTACCAAAAACACCAGGCTTGGTTTTTAAATAGCATTTAATAACCCTTTCGATGACGGAATTGAGTACGTAGCTACGTATTATTACTTAGTAGTAGTTGTATGTCATGTTAAAGTATGCAAATGTATGTAATGTTAAATACAGTCAAGAATTAGTATCGACGTTGATTAATTTACAGTCAATTACTAATACATGACTCTACATAGAGCCAAAATTTAATTCTACGATGACATTTGATAAATGGTTTTGGGAACGCAGTATTGTCACAGGCGATAGGTATAAATTCGAGAAATACATATACACTATGAATTCGCACAGGTTTTGAAGCGCATTTAAACCAATTGATTACTTAAAGCATTTTCCTAACTAATTATCTAGTTTATACATAATTTCCCATTTTAAATGCATAGAATTTGCTTTAAAAACCCGTTTGCACTTAAATATATGGACAGGTAACATATCTTATGATATACAATAATTTTTATATTACCATATTATAATTGTAACATGCAAATTATTGGTTATTTTGAGTGTAGGTAAAGGTTATGTAGGACTTTAGTAAAAAAAGTGTAGGTTGATTTAAGTATCAAAATTAATAAGGTTTGTTATCATGAGTATTTATAGGTCTTACTAAAAACACTGCTTATATAAAATTACGAAACATTTCCCTTTTTCTTTTATTTATACGGGAATACTCACGTTTACTGAAATTGGATACTCCGACTATAGTTTCGATCACATCCGATGACCTCACGACTAAATCATTTCAGTTCTGCGAAACACATGAGGAAAAAATGATGTAGACATGTAAATGTGCGTGTAATGTGTGTGTGTTTTAAAAATAGAAATGTAGTCCGTACCACCTAAAATTTAAGTGGCATCTTAAAATGTTTGAACTGCACAACACTTCTAAAAAGTATTGAACAGGAAAATATACATAACACGTTTTTATTAATACATTTTTGGCCTTACCTAAAAACAATGCTAAAAGTTATATTATGACGTAGGTAGGTAGATGAAGTAGATGACTTGGTAGTACCGTAGTACTATTATTTATTCTGTGGTAGTACTGAGCACATAATTTTTTGTTGCGCAGAAGTTAAACGACGTTTGTAAACCTTGTTGCGTTTTAAATAAGTTTCTTTATACTTAGAAAGACGGTGAGAACGTAACATTTTTTGATCTCCGAGGCGTTGACATAGGAGTACTTAAGTATCAGGTTAGTATTAGACACTGGTGACCTTCCTGTCAAAGTGATTTTAGTAGGTAGGTACTTTTTATTACCACATAATCAGCCTTTTTAATCGTCCACTGCTGACGTAGGTCGTAAATCTACCCTCGAAGGGCTATTGGGCCATATCCACCAAACTGACCCAGTTGCGGGTTGGTGCATTCACATACCAATTAAACGTCTTCCCCGGACATATGCAGGTTTACTCATGACGTTTACCTTCACCGAAAAGCCAGGGGTATGAAAACTCCAAAGAGCACATTGGTAAGGGCGTGGGTTCGAACCCGCGACCTCACGATTACTAGTCGAGTGGTCTATCGATTAGGCTACACAGTAAAACATAACAAAGTCGTCTTGGTAAAGATGGCTATAAACTTATCACCTGTCACAGGCTTTAGTGTAAACGAGTTTAAAGCAAATAGATGTTTACGATATACATTTACTTATAACGACTAAACACAAGTATAACATAAATAATTGAAACTTAAATACTACTACACTTATACAACAATAACTTATAAGTAGGTACCTAAATTAGGTAATAGTATTATTTACAAATTATAGTATATTTTAGCACATTCTGGTATTATATGGCGTAAAAGGTATTTTTTAAATTAAATTATGGTACTCTTTTAATTCTAAAAAAAAAACAAGCCTGTATATAGAGATCTGATCACCATATTACTTAAAAACACTGTATAAGTTAAGTAAAGTCAAGTAACTTCTGCGCGTGCTTATGACAGCACTAAGTAACGTCACTTAACTGTACGGCGTTTTAAGTAAGGCCTGTAAAGTATAGGGTATTCCAGGAGGGTGAAGCAATACTTAAAGATTTGCCCATCAAAGCGGACAAGTTTCAGAACACAAAGCAATTTTGTAATATTTATTCCGAGTAAGTAAAAATCGACCCGTAAGTACAAAATGCCTGGTAATTTTTGGGACCCATTTATTTCTCTCGAATTTCGCTAGATGGTTTCTATAAGTTGGTTATATTTACCACCGGTAGATGGACACCCCAAGTGTTGCTATACCTGTATGAAACACCCTATATTACAGCCTGAAGGATTATAACCGATCTATTATTTATTTAACTTACCTATGAAAAACGTTACTGTCCTCGTCTAATTGATTGCAATTAAAAGAATAAGCAACTAAATTTTTTAAAAGTAGACTTTTCGGCAAATACAAAAATTCTGCATCTGCTTTAATTTGTTTGGTTAGCTGGCAGAATCGGCTGTATCAATGAGAAAATAAAGGCACCTTATGTCATTCTTGTTTTTTAAAATAAATAATAAGTAGTTTATATCAATCTTTAAAATAATTATATAGACACGAGTTGTTATTTGTCACCAAACAACATTGTACCTACCTATTATTACAGTATATTTAACTTATCATAAAAGCAAATATTCGAAACGCTTATAAACACTTGGGTGAATATTTATACGCTCTTGCATAAATGCTCGGTAGCTAAGTAATTTTGTTTTACAAAACTGTATGTCTCCCTTTCGCGCATTACACTTCTCTAGCAAAAAGACGACAGATCATTTTACAGCATAGTATTTACCTAAATTATAGGTAGTTTATATAGTATATAGTATGTATTGAGCGATTTATGAATGTGAATTTCAGGATTTCGGGTTATTATAAATACATACTTTTTGACAATTGAACACTTAATGACATAATTTAATAATAGACAATCACTTTCCTTAATATTAAACATTAAGGCCTCACTTAAAAACGTTGGTTAAGATAACTAATGTCACTTAATTTTAAACGGTTTTTAAGTAAGGCCGTTTGTATCTATCTACAACGTTTATAATGGAATGTTATGGGGATCGATGGTACTAAATAAAATTTTATATTATAATAATTAAATGACTAATAAGACTGTCCCTAACGCTGGTAAATTGGCATAAATATAAGGCAATAGGCATTCAATTATATTTTATAAACATTTATAAAACTTATCGTAGGTACACAATAATAAACAAGTATATACTACTCATAGAATAGCTAGACGAGTACGTATTTTCATATTCATCATCAAGATTAAAGCGCCTTCTTTTAACAACGGAGCAATTCACTTACAACCGTTTGCGAACATAGTTCCATTAGGAACAAAAAACGAGATTTTCGCCATTGTAATGAATACAAAAATGGCGATTATGATCACTGGTAGTATTTATAATGGACTATTGGATTTAAAAACATACAATTTTTTACTCAGTTGGTGGTTTGAATTTAAGTATATCAAATCGAGAAAAAACGAGCAAACATTTTTTTTAATATGTTTACCACAAATAAACAATTCAAATGTTCTAATGTCCGCAGCTGAGACTGACCCTTAGGAATCATGCGTATGTAGATACCCAATATACCATACTAGATAACTACTATTCAGTATTCAAATTTCCGTCCAATCAGTAGGTACAGCAAATCTAGCCAACAACACATAGCATAAGCTATACTGGTTGGATCGCCTAGCACCTGCATGGATACTGGACATTGGCTATTAAATTTTATGCTAACAACTTATTTTTATTTCTCCGGTGTGACAATGGAGGTGAGTTTCCGAGCGTACCATCAAGCACGTATAACCAAGGAGTCCAAGTGATTCTTTATGTCGTAAGTGCTATGCTGTCGGAGCGTTTTAAGCTTAGGTACAGTACACGCAACGTAAACTGTTCGTTGCGAATGCTATGTTACGTAAAATATTGTAGTCGGTTGCCACTTTAATAGCAGAGAGCGAAGATCAAAGCGGTGATGATGAGCAGGGCAGTACCAACATGCCTGAAAGCGTGCGCCGTGGTTTTCACGAAACCTGGGACGACGTACCACTCGGAGTTGCCGGCAGCGTTGATGGTGGCGACTCGGACGTGGTATTCTGTAGTATTGCTTAGTCCCCCGACGGTGAAGAGTGTAACTGGAAAATTTTAACACACTCTGCGTAAAGTGGAAAGATTTTGGTACTTATTGACAAGCGTTTACAGTTAAACACAAGGTCTCAAGCGCGGATTAAGTTAAACTTAATCTGTGACATTTTGGTCTAGGTCATACAGGGGGTTTTGAAAACTTGTCCCACTAGGCCACCTGCGTATGGGCAATGACTTTTACAACACATTTGCTCGAAAAATGCATTTACGAAGCCTATATACATCGTTCGAAAGTTGAACATTACGCACCATACAACGGAGCGTGCGGTAAAATAGGGACTCCCAGCTAAGTACCTATTTTACTGCACGCTCCCTTGTATAGCGCCGTGCGTAAACTTTACGATATTTTTTTAATTTCCATAATAATAAATTAAGAACTCCACCGAAGAGTATCACATTACCAGAATAAATAAGCTGTATGATCGAATCTCCTTGGAAGCGCTTTTGCTCAATACATTTGTGTCACTTTAATACTAAAAGTGAGACAAATGTTAGTTAATGCCTTCGGGCGGCACATTAAGTCTGACACTAGGGCTGGCCACTCAGCCTATACGAACTTACTTACTTTAATACTAAACAGAAAATGAGACAAAAGATGTAGTTCTAATTTTCACCACGCGCACGTAGTGCCATTTGTTAATACGCGCCATTTCATCTTTCCTCCTAGGACGATTATGGCGTCGCATTTTGTGCATTTGCCAATGCCAAGTATTTATTTGTATCAAGTTTTGATAATTTTCAAGTCGAATGAGTCTAAGTGACCCTCAAAGTCCCACTAAGTAAGTCACAGTCAAATCGAGTCATGCCCTAGTAAAGTCGTGGCAACTTTACTACAACCTTCTGCGGAGTTTTGGAAATAACACGAAAAGACACCCATATTAGAAATGTTTTACCGAAAACGAACTTTAGAAAGAAGTTTTTTTTCTTCTTTCCCCCTAGGAGGATATGGCATCGCACTTTGTGAATTTATTACATTCGTCTACTCGTTTGTAAAAACCAACCTACCGCACTAGTATCATAAACAACTATTACGTTAAGAATAGGCTAGATGACTGGTATTTTTTTATTGTCCTATTAAAATGTGGCCCATTAATATAGCTGATTAATGAAAACAACATGAAAATCTGATCAAAAATAAGCAACTTATAAGCATTTTAATATCATGCTAGACAGAGAGACGAAACAGCAAATCGTGACGTCACTTCTCTGTACGCCATATAAATTCTATTCTGACAAGTAAGACGTGACGTCATTTTTTGTTTTGTGGGAAAGGGACAGAGTTGTCTCTACCAAAAACTTTAAACGCTTATATATCAGAACATAAATAACCGTTTTAAATTATTTTTTCAATAAACAAACTATATTTACTTAAACTCTTCATGGAAGCTATTGGTTTCAACGATTTAAACATCAGTAATCTACCCTATTGGAAGGTACAGGCAAATGCTAACTCAGAAGAGCCTATTATGAAATATTTCCTATCATCAGAAGCTCAATTACAGTGTAACAATATATAGTCCAATAATTATTATAAACAAGTGTACTTATTTTCTAGCTACCCCCCTACGCAAGCATCTGCCAGCGCTTTATGGGAAAGTCATTATGCATCTAATAGAAAGGGCGATGAATGCAGTGCGATATAGTTAGCCACTCTACAGTTTTTTTAAATGTTCGACCATCATTTGTTTTACAGCTAAATTCATTATTGGGTGTAGGCACAGACTTTTTATATAGTAGGGTGTAGGCAGTAAGTGAAAACAAAAATTACCATTTTGATTTTCAATTTTCACTTCCTCGCGATAGGCAGCATCCCAGTCTGGTTCAAAATGAGGTTTGTGTTTGACTAACTCAAACACATAGCCTGAAAAAACATTTACAATAAAACATTTTTGAGAATGAATTGAATCGATTTTGACAGGCAATGAAAGAAAAAACTCATGTAGATGGCGCTGACCTTGCGATGATCAGACGTGGCTGTCATTGTCAAATTTTTTAAATTATTTTGATGCCACAGATCAAAAATATTACCAGAAAAATTACTGGGCATAAAGAGATTTCACATCTAATATCTCAAGGTGACGAACACACAGTGCAGTGCGGCGCAGGATTGTATTCGCTAGTTCACAATTCTATCACTTCTACTGTTATGGGCAGGCGTGACGCTTACTACCAGCAGGGCTAGGATGCGCATCGCGAGAAAAAAATATCTCGATTGTTAAAAACAGGACAAGGCTCTGTATAAGTCTGTCTCGTTTTCGCACGACAAAAACACACGACAAATTTTTCTCGCATTACGCATCCTAGCCCTGCTGGCAACCGTGTCGCTCGTCTCGTCACTCAATTCCAATAAATAAATAAAAAATAAGACTAAGAAAATATTATGCTGTTTTTGACTGTCACGTATATTCAGCGCCATCTATCGAGTTGAAGAGAACTGCATTTTGTTAATTACCTGTCAGAAAACCTCACATATGCTAACTCTTCAAAGCACAGAAAACATCTCACGTAAAATTCTTACATCTACATACGTATAAGTCTACACTTGCTAGAGATAGTAATGTATCCATTTGTCTATGATCTAATTGTCCAAATATCATTTAATGAAGTAAATGTAAATGGGAGTTTTTAAAACATTTATAATTTGCCTTAACTGATCATAATAATAATTATTAAGTATATAAAAAATAAAAAACAAGTACTTTACTCTGCCTATTGACAACACACCTGTAATGGTGAGATTTTGAGGGTTCGGTGAGATATCGGCTTCTGATGCCATCGGACACGTAGAGCAGCTGACATTGAATACGATCTCAGTAGCATTAAGTGTTGCTGCCGCTACCTGGAATAAAAAAACATGGCCGGTGTTCAAAAAAGTGTAATAGGAGACAGAACTATGCGAAAATATTTTTTGAAATTAGGCAAACAGCTGTTCTGGGAAGCATTCGAAAAGCTCGGTCGAGCCTTCACGTCAGATCAACAGCCAGAAGACGTCCACTGCTGGACCAAGCCTGCCATAATCCCCACACTTGGCAGGCGATTTGGAGATCGCAGAGTGGTCACCGTTAACCGAGAGGACGCTGCTGCCCGTCTTCCGGTGGTTCTGGATGCAGTTTTAGGACATACCCAGGTCCAATTATTTAACCAGTGCGCTCTACCACAGTGGTTTACTGTCTGTTATAATAATTACCTATAATGCCAAAACGTGGACACTCAGATGGCCGATCCATCACACACATACACAAGTTCCACGTCGCCTAAGTTATGAAAATGGCTATGCCCAGTCGAACTCTTTTCTTGGCCTCACTCTGAACATACAAACATGAAGACTGGGACACATACCTACAATACCTACATACTCCAAAACTGTTTGGAAAAAGAGAGCGCGGCGCTGAATGTAGCAAGCGTTATAAAAAAATGCGTGATATAAAGTGATGTAACCAAAATAGACAAAAATATAAATCGGCTTAACACCAATTTTTTTTAACAAAATCACAAATCACAACACTAACAGAAATCACATATGTTATATTTAAAGTACCATTGATCCAGTACCAGTGTATGTTGTGGTTTTGTGTGTAGTAGGTACCTACTTGTTATTTTTTTAATTAATTAAAAATAATACTTACAAAATCTGGTGGGTCCGGCTTAGTACCAAGAGAGACGTGGAACACGATAGATTCCGAGCCCTTAGTGTTATTGGCTAAGCATTTGTACTCGCCGAGAACGGTCTCGTCTTCCATTCGCAGCATAAGGACGGAGTTCGACCCGTCTTCTGAAGGTGCCACCTGGTAATAAGAGAAACAGCCTTAAAGAGCTACCTCGAAAAAAGAGCTCCGTATCAAAAGGACTATCAGGGTAAATGACGATGTTTGCAGAACGTCGGCACATGAAAAAGTCTCACACTCACTCACTCATCAGCCAGAAGACGTCCACTGCTGGACGAAGGCCTCCCCCTTAATAGGGAGGGGTTGCCATAATCCCCACGCTTGGCAGGCGGCTTGGGGATCGCAGAGTGTTACCACCGTTAACTAAGAGGACGCTGCTGCCCGTCCTCCGGTGGTTCTGGATGCAGTTTTAGGACATACCCAGGTCAAAAAAGTCTCTTTGAGATATGAAGTACTTACTACTTGACATACACTATCGTAATTTTAGAACATAGCTGATAGCTGCCTGTTGAGAAAAGAGAATAGCGCTTCACACGACCGCGTGTAGTTAAAAAGAGATGGAGTGGTTCCGTATCAGACGGACTATCAGGGTAAATTACTATGTTTACAGAACGTCGGCATGTTAAAACCAAATTATAGGGGTCTTACTAAAAAAACGCAGATTGCAAAAAAAACACGAAATCACCTAATTTGTAAAAAAAATATACAGGGTAAATAAACAGCTGCTAACAAAAATGTATTATCAATAAACTACAAGTAAGAAAAAGTAACATAGAGCAGCCATTTATAATTGTTCTGTATGTGTGTATGTCCACTAAATACCACCTAAACGTCTTTTTAAGAGGCCTATTTTAACGATTTTGTTGTGCGCGTTTTCTGGAAACCTCGATGGACCTGGATGGCTTAGATTCATATTTAGACCCGGTGGCCGGACCTAGGTGGCGCTGCAATCGGGTTGCAGGTTTTTTTTACTTTCAGGGCAGGACGACGTCTGCCAGGTCCGCCAGTATATTTATCGGAAGCTTTTTTTAATGTTTCTTTTGCAATCATTTGAAAAACATGAATATTGTTTACCATATCTGGGTCAGTAATTTCATCGTCGTCGAAGCCATCATGTCTCCTGTACCAGTGGTACGCCGGCAGTGGGTTGGCGAGGGCACTGCACGTTATGTTCTTGCTGAAATTCACCAAACAACACTTTAGTTTACTATGAAAACCAATGAGTTTATTGCGTGTGTAACCTGTACATGTAATTATGTCATCTGCATTTTGCATAATTTGTCATAGCCTAAGCTTACGTCAAAATCTAAGTAAGCGTTCCTTCGTCATCCCTGTGATTGGCCAATCGCAAACGTTACCGCGCCCTCTGCCCGCAACGGTGAGTCGTGTTTGTAGGAGAAATCATGTTCATGAGCCATCAACAGGCTATATGATCTGTGATGGGAACCATGGCAGATGGAATACTTATATACTTTTTTTTTAAATATACGTACTTATAATGCAGTTAATTAAATTTAGGAAATATAACTATACAAATAAAAATCTTTTGCCGGAATGTGTGTAAGCTCATCAACGCAATCATCATCATCATCATCAGCCGGAAGACGTCCACTGTTGGAAGAAGGCCTCCCCCTTATTAGGGAGGGATTGCCATAATCCCCACGCTTGGCAGGCGGCTTGGGGATCGCAGAATGCTTACCACAGGACGCTGCTGCCCATCCTGCGGTGGTTCTGGATGCAGTTTTAGGACATACCCAGGTATATCAACGCAATACCTAAAGTAAATGTAGATATATGATTATTTACCTAATCTGGGTTATAAAAAAAAACGTTGGGAACCTGGTAGAAAATGCTTTAGCGTTGTGTGCAATAATTAATTAAATAATAATAAAATACTCACGTTTCATTTAGAATGGCATATATTTCTTCAGTCTTGTATTTGTTTGTATAAATAGCTTGGGTATTACTGTTGTACAGGATTGGCTTGTCTGAAATAACCATCATAAATAATACGTAATTAAGTTACGTGGTTAAGTTCTACAACAAGGCCCAGATTACTCTCGCAAAGATCCCAGCTCCCCCCCCCCCTTTAAGGGGTTTTGCCATGTTTTTTTCACCCCATGTATTGAATAATAGCGAATAGATGAAATCGCAATAGTTCCAACGAAAAGTTCATGGTGGCGCAAATGTGACTGTTTTATTCGCGATAGTTCCATGAGGAGCGACCATAGTGGGACCAATTGCGAAGATCAAAGTTCGCGATAGTTCCACTATTAACACGCTTGTCAGGCGGATTGAGGACCTAGACCTAGAGGACGGTGCTGCCCGTCCTCCGGTGGTTCTGGATGCAGTTTTAGAACATTTCCAGACAAAATCGGGGGAAAGCTCCAGTGTAAAAGTTGTTCCAATGGATGAGTACCTACAATGACCATTGTTTCGCCTTAGTGATCTAAGCCTTGTCTTTATTCAAATAACTTCGTAGTGTTAAGACTCTACTGCAGAGTCCGCCTGGGAAGTACCACACCTTTGCCAGTTATTCAATCGCCAACCAGTAGTGTGCAAGCATTTCTGTGTTCCGGTTTGAAGGGCAATGTCACCAAAGAAATTACTGGGTATGAAGAGATTTAACATCTAATATTGAGATATTAGACAGGGTGTCGAGCGCAGTGTTAGAAAGAAAGAAAGAAAGAAAAAGAAAACAAGTCTAAAATAAAAATTTATAAAACGTGGATTTCGCGTAAAAGGACAAAAATAACTTACGTCGAACAGACAGATGGACAGTCTTGTCGGTGTAGTGAGAAAGTGCCTTTTGCCTCACTTTACACACGTAAGTACCCACGTCCATGTGGTCCAGTTTCTTGATCTCCAGTGAATTGTCTGCTCTAATCACGTACTTTTTATGATCATCTGAAATCAGGTAAACGTCTTCTTTAGTAAAACTAATTATTAAACGTCTGTTGAGTGTTTTAGTCACCGGAAGACGGGCAACAGCGTTCTCTTGGTTAACGGTGGTGAACATACTGTGATTCCCAAGCCGCCGGCCAAGCGTTATGGCAACCCTATTTCGTAGTGGTAGGAGAGAGACTGCAGAGTCCACCTGGGGAAGTACCACACCTTTGGCAGTTATTCAACTGCCAAGCAGTAGTGTGCAAGCATTACTGTTTTCCGGTTTGAAGGGCAATGTTACCAAAGAAATTACTGGGTATGAAGAGATTTAACATCTGATATCTCAGAGTGACGAGTGCAGTGCAATGCGACGCAGGATTGTGTTAGCAAGTTCACAATTCTGGCACTGCCACTGTTAGTGGAAGGCATGACGCTTACCACCAGGCGAACTTCTTGCACGTTTCGTCACTTGATATTATTTTTAAAAAAACCTTCCTTTGCGTGGGGAGGCTCCCCCTAACTCCGGACCCCCTAATCACACCTTTTTGTTACATAGAGGACGCTGCTGCCCGTCCTACAGTGGGTTCTGGAGT
Organism: Erannis defoliaria; assembly: GCA_905404285.2. Taxonomy (NCBI): domain Eukaryota; kingdom Metazoa; phylum Arthropoda; class Insecta; order Lepidoptera; family Geometridae; genus Erannis; species Erannis defoliaria. The sequence continues at coordinate 7,768,762 of FR990073.1, read as the reverse complement.
AATAAGTAATCTGTGATCAAGCCCGGTCACAAGAATTATCAGATATGTAAAAATAAATCTCTTCGTAAAAACTTATAATATTTTCTCCAGAAATGGCAAGTCTACTCCGATCAACCAAACTTCCTTTTACCTGTCCAGGACCGATTGCTTTCCATCTGATCGAATACGATTGCTCGAATAATCACGTGATCGATCTTTCATTTCCTCGATATATCATTACGGGAGCTTATTTATCAGCAGATCGGGATAAAGATGTATTTCATTTTGCTGAATGCTATTTGTATCCAATATTGGCTCTTCATTATTAACAATTATTCCAAAACGATAAATCTCTGTATAAAGTGTACATAATGTTTTTCTGATTGTTAACACTCCATTATTGTATCTCCATTTAGTGCAGCCAATAGGGTAGATGACTGATGTTTATATCGTTGAAACCAATAGCTTTGATGAAAAATTTAAGTAAATATAGTAAGTTTATTGAAAAAATAATTTAAATCGGTTAATAATGTTCTGACATATGAGCGTTTAAAGTTTTTGTTAGAGACAACTCTGTCCCTTTCCCAAAAACAAAAAATGACGTCACGCCTAGAATAGAATCTTGTCAGAATAGAATTTATATGGCGTCCTGACAAGTGACGTCACGATTTGCTGTTTCGCCTCTCTGTCTAGCATGGTATTAAAATGCTTATAAGTTGCTTATTTTTGATCAGATTTTCATTTTCTTTTCATTAATCAGCTATATTTATGGGCCACATATTAATAGGACAATTAAAAAAAACCAGTCATCTAGCCTATTTGGTCTATTCCCACTAGCTCTATTGGTTCTTCATAGATAGAACTAGTTGGAGTTTTTTATCCAAGTAGTTTCATTATTTTCTTTTCTCTGAAGAATGGAACTAAGGAGAACGTTTCGTCCAATTCGTTCTATTGCTGAATAAGTGTTTAATAAGTATGTGTTTTCCATTACTAGCCAAATGATACTATGACTTATAAGTTAAACCATTGACACAAAAACTAAAAATTAACTAAAATATGAACTTTTAAATAACGAACTTGGCGAACTTTATACTTTAAAGTCCAACTAGTTCTATTAATGGAAGAACCAATAGAACTAGTGGGAATAGACCGCCAATTTATCTAATGATGACAAAAGGGAGATAGATTACCGGAGCTAAGTCAGTGAGGTGGAACCGTTTCGTGGAGGTTGCCTAAATTGTTTGATTGTCGATGTTCCATGATGGAAGTACGTTTGATTATATTTTCATTAGATACATTGCACAGATAAAACAACTGTTATTGGTGAACTACCTATTACTGTGAAGTGTGAATTGCACTGCCAGAATGGCTGTTTCCCGATGGTTAAGGGCCGGAATAGCTTGCTCGCTCATAGCAACATACTTGAAAAAAGAAACAACGAACATTTTTATATTGATTTTGTGTAGATTAAAATGATATTTTTGATGAGCTTTTGTAATAATAACCTCTGGTACTTTACCGATTACCAACCTATTATGAAACTTGATTGCAGCGTGCCGTAATCGGGTATCAATGGAATCATATTGGAATCATAATCATATAATTTAATTATTCTTTGACTAATGAATAAAAACTACCTAAACTACTGGGGGATAATCATCGCATCGGAGTTCCACTACCGCACATCCCGCCATCGTCTAAAGGCTCACCCCCACATTTTGCAAATCTGGAAATCCCACACCGTTCGTTTCTGGCGCTCATTTCTTCCGCGCACTTGCAAAATGTGCAATGTCCTCCCCGCGAAGGTCTTTCCGAGGAATTACAATATAGAGCGTTTTAAAAAAGGCATCTACTCACATCTCTCTGGGTTGGCAACGCATCGACAACATTTCTAATGTTGCATAGGCGGCGGTGAGCTTACCATCAGGCAAGCCGCATGCTTGTTTGCCTCTCTATTATATAAATAAAAAAAATAAAAAAATAAAAAAAACTAATAATCAAAAAAATTACGGTGTCTATGTGGTACGGCCCAAGAACGCTGGCTACATTGCCGCGTTGAATTCATTAAAAAAACTCTGCGCGAGGAACGAGCCAGCTCTCTTGTCACCAGTGGCGTCGACTAAGCGTCGATATATAAATATATATATTTTTTTGTTTCCTGGACCCCATGTACCAAACGCCAAGACAAGCCACGCCAAGCGGCATGAAAATGTATTCGCTAGAAAGAGAAGAATACTTGCATCGCTTTGAAGTTTTTTTTTTTTAATTGTAATAGCATACAGAGACAGATTATAATATAGAGTAGTAATTAGGTATTCAAAGTTTAAGAGCAATCATTTATTAAGGATAGTTCATAATAGAGCATTTCATTCACTGTGAATTTAATTAATTTAGAATTAATTAATAAATTATTAATAGTAATAAATTAATAATAATAAATTATTAATTAATTCTAAAGTCTTAGGAACCTACTTCTTTATGTACAGTATACATTTATTTAAGGCATTGATTCACAATGATTGTTATAGTTAATTTTGAGTTGTACTTACTTTAATGTGCTTATACAGTATTACTGGAAAACGTAATGAAAAAAAAACTATTTCAGAATCTAATTTGTAAATTTGATGGTACTTACTGACAATTAGTGAAGTCTCTTTGTACCAAACCACGACTGGGGCGGGGTGTCCATTGGCTTCGCAGGTCATCCTCACTGCCTTGCCTTCGTCTCCATCCATGTCAACATTTCTTTCAGTGATGTTCACTTTCTCTGAAAAAAATACAAATGAATAATTGGTACTTATTAATACACAAGTACTTAGTCCGTTTTTCCACGAGACGATCCACGGCACCGTAAATTACGGTGACGATTCAGCGGGCCATAAGTACATTCCTATCCACCGTTTTTCCACGGCACTGTACGACACGCGTTTTTTTACCAACCGAGCTCCTTTAAAGTTCTATTATTATTAACGGGATATTTACCGTGATTATGTTATGAAATGAAAAAAAAAACCGTTAATAATAATAGAACTTTAGTAAACAACCGTGATAGTTTAAAACAGTGTTTTAAACGAGCTCCTATAATTTATAACCAACCGAGCTTCTTAATTTACTTTACCTAGCTTGCCTCATAAAGTGTGTGGTAAGAAACCATAAAGGTCACCTTATTAGGCTGCACCGTCTAGCATACGGTAAATAAAATTAAGATAATTAAAAAAAAATGACGCTAATAATATAAAATAAAATGTCAACATAAAAAAGAAAAAAACGATATAGTCGAAGACTTGCCTAGAAGCAATATAAAAAAATATTGTAGCTTTTGTGTTCGTATCTTACTTTTATAAACAATAGTTGTAATACGTAGGAACTTTTGTGTTGCTTTTATTTTATGCAGATTTTTATGCAGAACAGCTTTTTTTTGTCATTGCTACCGTTTTGTAGAAAAGGCGAGAGTCTAAGTCTTCGAAATCAAGAGATAGAACAAAATCTATAACGGCGAACGTCGCCTTCTTGGTTCGAAGAAAGGCCCAATATGGCATATTCGCCTTTTCGCCGTGTTACTAATTCAATTGTCAAACAGTTTTGTTATGCGAAATGGCGAATAACGGCACGTTCGCCCTTGATCTTATTCCGCCCTCTGGTGTCTGGGTGGTGTCGTCAGCAAAGAGCAAGAGAGTTTTTCCAGTCCACTTTGGGAGTGCGGGGGATGTCGCAGGTGAATAGCGAGAAGAGGATCGGGGCCATCGTGGAGCCCTGAGAGACTCCTGAACCGATGTGGTGCGAGTAGGAGCGTTGACCCTTGACGCGGTATCGGAAGCTTCGAGCCCTGAGAAAGTCTTGTATTATGAGTACAAGACGATCTGGCAGTCCGACCTGATATAATTTGTTTAACGGCCCGTTGTGCCAGACTTTATCGAAAGCTTTTGCGTCGTCGAGGAAGACCACTACAGTCCCTTGGGTGAACGGCTTCTGCGTGTAACCATGGCCGGGTTTCCTGTTGAAACCTTCTAGGACGTACTCCGTGATGCGGTGTACTTGTTGTGCGCAAGAGTGTCTGGCTCTAAAGCCGATCGGCTCATCTGAAAGAGGGTTGTTTTTGTCATGGGATCAGATGCGCTTCAGAAGGATGGGGTCGTAGATCTTCCCCAGGGTACTGAGGAGACTGAATGGTAGCTATTGGGCTAAGAGGCCTTCTTGCCGGGTTTGTGGATGCCGATGACATCGGCGGATTTCCAGGCGTCGACGAATATGCAGTTGGTGATAGCTGCATTAAAGATGCTGACTGGAAGGTGGAAGGTAAGGGAGAAGTGCTTGGCACTTTGTTACTGATGCCATCCGCCCCTGGAGCTTTCCTGGTTTGCAGGTTCTTGATAATCGACTCAACCTCGGAAGCCGTGACTGACTTGAATTCATCAAAGAGGAGGAGGGAGGATCTGTGGTCGACTTCATTGTTCAGTTATTCGATCTCGTATCGCGTCTTTTTGGGATAGGATACGGAGATCGAATAACAGCATACTGCAGTGCCTGCCAATAATCTGTCATGTCCAATTAATAGATTCTGGATAACTGTTCATCAGAGCGAAAACCGAAAATAGCCATTGACCTATTTAATTTAGTTTTAAATAGCTAGACTAGTTTATTTATTTAATATAAATTTTAATGTTTTAACTTTGCTTTTATTATTATTTTTCATCACACTTGCTCGTAAAGTGGATCTTGTTACATCGGTTTTAGGCTCATAATCCAAGCTATTACTCACGCGTGCTTTTTGCTTTACATTACGGCACTTGTGCTATAATAGGTATAATCCGGTAAAGTCAAGTTTGTACGTGACTGCAATTAGACGTATGTATACGAAACACTCTTAATATAGCGGAGTAATACTTACAGTTTTTTTGTAATACCAACAAAGAGTTCTTATGCCGCTGAAGTAAATGTCAACCTGCGCGCGCATTGCTGGTTTGGGCACCATTTTCCGCAAATGTTTGTTGACGTTTTCGCTGTGCGGTTGATTATTATCAAAAAAAGTATGTTTTTCCTCGCAAGTGTGATGAAACAGGAACTCTTGTGCTATTAGTCATAACGCTCTCGGCTTCCTTATCGCGCTCGCCTGCGGCTCGCGCGCATAATACCGCCTCTAGTGTAATGACCAACATAGCACACTTGTATAATAATGTACTATTTCATCACACTTGCTCGTAAAGTGGATCTTATTACATCGGTTTTAAGCTCATAATCCAAGCTATTACGCACGCGTGCTTTTTACTTTACATTACGCCACTTGTGCTATAATAGGTATAACACGGTAAAGTCAAGTTTGTACGTGACTGCAATTAGACGTATGTATACGAAGCACTCTTAATATAGCCGGGTAATACTTACAGTTTTTTTGTAATACCAACAAAGAGTTATTAAGTCGCTGAAGTAAATGTCAACCTGCGCGCGCATTGCTGGTTTGGGCGCCATTTTCCGCAAATATTTGTTGACGTTTTCGCTGTGTGGTTGATTATTATCAAAAAAAGTTTGTTTTTTCCTCGCATGTGTGATGAAAACAGTCGTATGGAACTCTTGTGCTATTAGTCATTACGCTCTCGGCTTCCTTATCGCGCTTGCCTGCGGCTCGCGCGCCTAATACCGCCTCTAGTGTAATGACCAACATAGCACACTCGTATCATAATGTACTATTATATTACTATGGGTTATGTGCCTGAAATAAACGTCTTTATTATTATTATTATTCACATATTTATTTTCTTTCTTAAATCTAAGTTTTTACAATATAAATTTAAAAACATAAATATTATAAAAAACCTAAACCTAGAGTGCCGCCGGCAGCTGGGCATTATTATTATTATTATTAACTAAGGTGTAATGGCAAAAAAAACTGCTATTCCATGGAAAAATTTCAATCGCCCTCGACGAAATCTGACATGTGAAATGGGACAGCTGTCATGATGTTTTTAATTTCAGGGTTATTTCCACAGAAAAAGCTGTTCACAATGATGAGTACTATGATCTCTTTTTATAGGCTTAGTACTAAGATAATTAAAGGTATGTGACTTTTTGGCCTATATCATACAAGGAGGTATGTAAAATTTGCACCATAAGCCACATGCATATTTCGTAATCCAAACGATTGACAAAAATTAACTTGAAGACGTGCTGTTCTACTTATAATACGTACATCCAGTAAAGGGCTTGTCCAGTATACATCTATGATTGAAACATTCGATTTGTAGGTACTACTTATGTTGAGTGGAAGTGGAACACACGTTATGCGCTTGGCGAAATACAGTTTACGACTCTTATAAGACTTGTAGCTTATGTAAAACTAGTACAATGCCATTATAAAAGAAAAAAGACATGAAGTGTTTAAATAAACCCATCCAAAAGCCTGCTCAACTAGTATAGCTTAATTTTTGTTAAGCGTTTGTTTTCCCACGCGCTCCCATTCAAAAACTTTACTTTGCTTACACAGAATGGAAGCTGGAAGGAGTTTTTCTCTTTAGTTTGAAAACTCAAACAGCCGAAATGTTCCGGTTTTATCATTACAAAAGTCCGTAAACATCTCGACCCGGTTTTGAAAAATTTCATAAATGTGTGCACTTTACCTTAAGTAGACAAAGATATGACTTTCTGTAAGTGCTGTTCAGATTTGGTTCATGATTACGGGGAAAAGTTATGCAAAGGGGAAATCCTTGAGGTACGTGTAGAAGTTAGTAATAATAATTATCTATAAACCACAGACATTAAAGTCATTACAGGATATTCGATTATTATACTGAAAGTACACAAAACAGAGGGTGTTTTGACAAACCCACGTCAGTTTTCATAGTAAAATAATTTTAAATAACTTTTCTCTTACGCTCTCTTACCTGGCGGCTTGGGGATTGCAGAATTCCACTCCCGTTAAATGAGCGAACGGAGTACAATCATATCTAGGTCACGCTAGTTTGTACTCTATTTGTATAATCCAGTATTTCGATATTTCACTGTAGAGTGATGCGCGGGCAGTTGTTCTTCAACTATGTTTAGGCTCAATTTCTATGGGAGTTACAATCATCTGCACGTACTAGTATTACGTTTTCCAGAGAATTTACTGGGCATGAAGAGATTTAACATCTAATATCTCAGAGACCACATAGTACGGTGCGGTGCAGGATTATGTATGCAAGTTCACAATTCTGGCACTGCTACTGTTATGGGCAGGCGTGACGCTTACCACCAGGCGAACGTCCCGCTAGTATCGTCAAAAGAAAGTATAAAAAAACGGCAATAAACGAGTGTCATTTACACATATGAAGAAGTTCCTAGTTGGTGAACGTACCTCCCACAATCATGTCAATGGTGTCGCTAAGGTCCCCAGCCTTGCAGGTCCAGTTGCCAGCGTCAGTGATCTTGATGTGATGGATGATGAGAGGCACGCCGCCCAATGGAGACATCTTCTCAACGTACACTCGCGTGTTTTTATTGGATCTCCTCTCAATCTTCTTGTTTGACGGTGAATACCATTCTATGGGCTGGAATTGGAAGAAAATATACATACACATACATAGTAGGGACGGGCTGGACCTCATTTTGAAATGTCGCCTATTCGTCGGTGTCAAAGAAATGTATTGACACCGATGCCGGCACAGTCTGTGACGCATGTCCGACGTGTCCGACGTGATTACTTGAGTGCAAAATGCCAAATTGTGTGGTGAAGGGTTGTATAAATTACCTACATTTCAAAGTGCAGTAAAAATAAGGTGGCGTTTCTTATAACCTAAGCCTTCCGACGTGTCCGACGTGATTACTTGAGTGCAAAATGCCAAATTGTGTGGTGAAGGGTTGTATAAATTACCTACATTTCAAAGTGCAGTAAAAATAAGGTGGCGTTTCTTATAACCTAAGCCTAAGACCTAAGTTTCTTTCCGTTTCTTTTACACAAAATCTTTTATTTTTAGGTAATAGGTAGGTAAGTCGTTTCTAGTTTGGTACAGTTTCCGCTTCTCCTACCACGTCTTACTGGCGCTGCACGTAGTGACCACGAAATCCGAGAGATGGCGTTGACTTTTCGTCAAAGATAATACATCTTACGATTTCTTAACTCAGGCGTATCTATATTGACATAGATTGTAGAAGAAATTGTTTAGTTTTGTTCAAGGTTTTAGTTTGTTGTTACTCATTTTTGAAATGTCTAAAATTGAGTAAGGACCCGTCACTTAAAGTTAAATGACGTTACTTTATTTTGCGCACATCAGTTAAAATTGCGCTGAAGTTAAATGACGTTTGTTATGTTAAGCAGTGTTTTAAATGCAAGACATTTTTTATATAGCTCAATCTAACGTAAAAGTAAATTACCCCGTGAAATGACACCAAAATGAGTTGGCTTTGATTTGAATGTTTTAACCATGTTGTTCCTATGTGGGTGATACAGTCCACGAGAACAATAAAAAAGTTGCCCGTGTTCACCTGCGTCCTTTAATTTCAAAGTGAACAAATTACATCAATTATGTCGAAACCAATCACCTAGGTGACATCACCTATGTGCAATGATTCCGAAGTGAAATAAGGAAACTATAATTTCCACTTTGTTCACTTAGGTGATTTCACCCAGGTGAACACAGTGGAATAAACCATATTACATCGCATAAAAAGGAACGTAAAGAAGATTCGGCCTTCTAAGCGATGCGGTTGGTGTGCGTGGTCCCAGATGCCCAAGCAACTACGGACATTCAATCGTACCATTTGCTATTTACAGGAGGATATTTTAAAGAAAAGCTAGGAAAAATACCTCTATGCTGGAGTTGCAGAATATAGCCTTGGTCTCCCCTACGTTGTACACGATGGTTGGATTTGCTATGATTTTCAGGAAAGGCGTTTCTTCGTCCTGAGCTTTTACTGTAACAATAGAGGAAGATATTTATATATAAAAAATATTTTTATTTTTCTTCTTACATCACAAGTTATATTATGTTATTTCTTTGTCGCCAGCCATAAGACATCCACTGCTGGGCGCAGGCCTCCCAATAGAGGGGTGTTGCCATAATCCCCATGCTTGGCAGGCGGCTTGGGGATCGCAGAATGCTCACCACCGTTAACCAAGAAGACGCTGCTGCCCGTCCTCCGGTGGGTCTGGTTGCAGTTTAAGGACATACCCAGGTCCATGTTATTTCTTATATGTTACAAAAGCCATGGTAGCTTAGTTGGGTGACCGCTCGAATCGAAGCTTTAGGTCGCGGGTTTAAATCCCAAGGCCGTATCAATGAGTTCGTTGGAGCTTATATGTGCTTGGATTTACAAACCATTGGCTCAGTGTAGAAAAACTAATCTAAATAATTTATTTTGATCGCCTATAATATTTCTAATTTCAAATTAACTTAGGTAGGTATATTAGTACAATAATAATTACCAACCCAAAAAAAAAAACTATTTATATACTCGTATGTTAGCTGCGCGGTTGTACCCGCGAATGTTGGGATAAAAAGTAGCCAGTGTTTTATTCCAAGGCGTAAGCGACCTTCACCGAATTTCATCCAATCCGTTCAACCATTTCAGCGTGAAGGAGTAACAAACATGCCAGGCTCAAATGGGAGTGGGCAGGCCACGTCAGCCGGATGCACCCGGTGCATCCGGTGCCCCTGAACAGTCGAACCCGAGGTCGCCCTCCGACACGATGGCGCGACGAACTCGGGAAGTTTAAAAAATATTATACGGCGCTGGCACAAGATCTAGACAGCTGGAAAAAATTGGGAAACTGGAAAACCTTTGCACCAGCAGTGGGGACTACACAGGTTAAAAAAAATGTAGGATAGGATATAACATTATTTGAATCCCTAACTCTCTCAATAGGGATACCTTGCGTTTTGTGAGAGCTAGTTATCATCCAAGATGTGTAAAAAAAGTGCTCTATGGAGTTGGACTGATGAGAAAAATTCTTGTTGGTACTTTGGGGTTCAATTTGGTCTTAACTTTGGTCCAGTCTCATATCATGTGGCTTACGTGGCCAGGCCAGTTCTATTCAGCTTGGGGACTGGAAATTGTGCTTGAGTTGTGTTTGTGATCATATTTATCTCCTTTATATAATGTAATAATAGAAACCCTCTCTAATTCCTGATCTGATTAGAAAAGTAGTGGAATATAACTTTCAGGTACGAAAAGCTTAACAAAATCAAACAATAAAATCAGATATCTCTTAAATTAAGGGAACGGATCCAATTACAATTTTCAAGCAGGAATGTTAGTAATTTAATGAAATCGATTCTGACTGTACTTGAGATAAGATTTGTTACAAACTTTATATTGAATTTCCTATTATGGGTTTGGGGTTATGTAATATTATAGAAAATAAATACAAAATGCTACAACACATAGACAATAATAATTGCTTTGCTTTTGGTATTATTATATAAAAACTTGAGGCGCAGAGGCCCAAAGTGGGTCATAGCTTGACCCTTGACCCATGAAAAAAAAAGTGTGGATGAATAGTGCTAAAGGTACAGTGGGTGACGTTAGTGAATGGTAGTAACGGATAAATTAAAGTGAAGAAAGGGAACATGCTGTGCAGACGTTTCCTAGTGGGATAAGAGCAGGAATATTATGATGATGAATCTACAGACAAGTCCGTCATCCTGTATTCGTTTTGTTATTACTAATTATTTATCTAATAAGAACACCAACTGAGACTGCCTTATAGCTCAGTTGGTAGCATGTCTGGCTTCACAGCTGTACGGCGTAGGTTCGATCCCCACCCAGGGTAAAAAAATATGTGACGAAGATAGATGTTTGTTCTGTGTCTGGGTGTGTAGTATGTATTATAAGTATACATTTACAAAAAAAAATGTATGTAAGTATTCTATCAGCTATCTGGTTTCACAAATACAAGCGTTGCTTAGTATGGGGTACATGGCGCTGTGTGAAAAATGTCCACAAATATTTATATAAATCTTTATTTATTATGTACGTCAATCCACACCAAAGGAGACAGTTAGTAGCCAGCCAGTTACTAGTTAAACGTCACCACATTTATAAGTGTAGACTACATGGGCATAAAAAAAAACTTGGCTGCAATGAGAAATCACACTTCAAAACGTTATAAATCTGACCTCACAATTAGCCGACCGCCATAAATAAACAAGTGGGAACAATAGAAACTGAGATTGCTTGGCAAACTTTTCCATTATGAATCCGCGTAACGAGAAAACACTGCAGGTTAAAATTAAACCGTGTAAACAGACCCTAAAGTATATGTTTGATTTTCTAATGGACCGGGTGAAGAGACGATTAAAATTTGAGATAAACGTTTTCGAGGGTCGACTAACGCGGCTCGATCCGGAAAGCTCTCAGTTTGTTCCCCTTGTGGGCAAAAAGCTACCTTGACTTACGTAATGGGAGTGAAGTTTGGTTTAAGGTCAGAATGTTACTCATTTCAAAAACTAAATTAATTTTGGCTGTGATTTAAATGGTTGGCAATCTTTGTCAATACTGGCAACGCATTCCGGATTTGAGGAGCTCTAAAAAAATAGCATCCGAAAACTTACAACGTGTTACAAAAAAGTGTAGAACTGAAGGGTATGTATGTACTCATCAGTATGAACAACTTTTATAATGGGGCCAACCTTGAAATCACAAAAAATTATGTTTGCTGTTCCATAGAAAAAGTTCATGGTCAAAATGTATGCAACAATAAATGGTTGGCAATCTTTGTCAATGTTGGCAACGCATTCCGGAATTGAGGAGCTCTAAAAAAACAGCATCCGAAAACTAAAAAAGTATAGAACTGAAGGGTATGTATGTACTCATCATTATGAACAACTTTTATAATGGGGCCAACCTTGGAATCACAAAAAAATATGTTTGCTGTTCCATAGAAAAAGTTCATTGTCAAAATGTATGCAACAGTTGTTTTTTTTTTGAGATTTCTAGGTTGGCCCCTTAGTAAAAGTTGTCCATAATGATGAGTACATACATAATCCCTTCAGTATTACCACACCTTTATGTAACACGTTGTATAAATCAATCACTAGTCACTAGTATTACGAATGTAAAAGTTTATCGGTATGTGTCTGTGTGTCTGTGTTTGTTAACTTTTCTCTTCCAAACGGCTGAACCGATTTGTATGAAACTCGGAATGGAGATAGCTTACTGCCCGAAATGACGTGTAGGCTATTTTTTATCATCATCATCATCACTATTTTATCATAAGGAGTGTGATACCGCGGGGACTGTTCCTCTAATTCTGCAAATTACGAATTGTACAATTCTATGTTCCGTCTAATTTGTAAAATTGTATAATTCTATCCGTGTCTTGTTTAATTCTGTTTGGGCCAGGGAAAGGCTCGGTATCATTTGAATCAACCTTCAAACAAGCCAAAATAACTAAGATAAATAAGCTTCTCTAGAAATAAGGTAGAAATATACGCCAACACTTAACCTACAAAGTCGAAATAATCATCCACAGTACGTTTACTTAATTCCAGTGAATATTTTTGTCTTCGTATGTGTGAGTCTAATTAATCAGCGTCACTTGAAATGAGATTGTCTGCTTCCTTTGTCTTTAATTGGAGTTAATTAACTTAATACACTTATAGCTTAAAAGGTTTTACAATGTACAAACCAGTTCAAAACGAAGGGTTTGGGGTTTGTTTTAATATATTTTTATTAAGGATAATAGGGTTAGTTAATATGAAATATTAAATTTGTGTACTTGTGACGTTTTTAAGCCATCGAAATTAATTGTTGTAAAGTCTCTGTACCTACTTCTGTAGTGGTAGAGACTATTGCAGAATCCGTCTGGGGAAGTACACTCAACACACATTTGCCATTAATTTAACCGCCAAGCAGTTGAGCGCAAGCAATAGGTATACTTTCTGTATTTCGGTTTAAAAGGCAATGTTACCAGAGAAAATACTGGGCACGAGATTTCACACCTCAGTGTGACGAGCGCAGTGGTGGCAATGGTGCAGGATTTTGTTTCGTCGTCAGCCATAAAACGTCCACTGCTGGACGAAGGCCTCCCCCTTTATAGAAGGGTGTTGCCATAATCCCCATGCTTGGCAGGCGGCTTGGGGATCGCAGAATGGTCACCACCGTTAACCAAGAGGACGCTGCTGCCCGTCCTCCAGTGGGTCTGGTTGCAGTTGCAGCTACTGTTATGAAAGCCTCACTCGTGTCATCACTCCGTTCCATTAAAAAAGTTATTAGTTTCCAGTTGACAAGTTTTGATAAAAGGCAAAAAGAAGTTCGGGAACTACTAGTATAGTATTATTATTATCTTTTGCCGGGAACTAAACAAGGGAGGCAACGTGGCCAGCATTTTGGGCACATTACCCAAAATTAAAAATCGTTTAATATACTATTCATAGGTTTGCTACATATAGGGACTTTAGTCTCTTATATCGATTATTTAATTTTAGTTTAGTAACAAGTAATAATCAAAAACTTCTACTTACAGTAAAATATGAAAATAGGTAGATGTAGTCAACCCTACGCTTGTTTTCCAACAAAGGCACAAGAAAACTTAATCACTGAATAAATTGCCTCAGTGTGGATCAAATATTTATAGTTCATATTTATTATTATCCTATAAAATCATAGACTGCGGAATTTCAATATACGTAGAGAATACCTCATATAAATTTCGCAGCAAATACGTAGCGCTTCAGGCATCGATTGGCACATACTGTGATATAAAAAATACATTTTCGGTCAATTTGAAAGACTTGGTCTGTTTTTGACAGATGATGATGATCAATGATGATGGGTAAAAGGAGATAGACATAGATAAATATATACAGGGCTAGTTCTAATCAGTTAGCATCCTTTTAAGGGCATATTCTATACATTAAAACAATCAACTTTTACTATGGGGCCAATATCGAAATCGCGATAAAAACCTATTCCATACAAAAAGTTCATCGACCTTGGACAAAATGTATGGAACAGCTTTTTTTTTATTACGATTTCAATGTTGGCCGGTCCCATATTAAAAGTTGTTTGTTTTGATGTACAGAATATATATGCCGTTAAAAGGATGCTACCTGATTAGAGCTAACCCTATATAATTACCGAGACGCATTACACAGAAACTTGCTTTTACGTTAATCTGGACGAAGGCCTCTCCCTTAATAGGGAGGGCTTGCGATTATCTCCACGATTGGCAGGCAAATTGGCGATCGCAGAATTCTCACCACCGTTAAACGAGAGGACGCTGCTGCCCGGCCTGCCCGTTCTGAATGCAATTTTAGAACATACCCCAGATCCTTGATAATTTGACAATGTTGTACAAAAATAACCGTGAAAGCGAATAAATTATTGCTTGCGCCGATAGGTAGGTACGAAAATAAAAAATAAATCATTCTGACGCTTATTGCTAAGATGAGTAACGACCACCTTCACTGAAGCTTTTTAAAGGAAATAAAAACATAAAAGTAATTAGGCTAAAAGCGAACTCATTTATTTTAAAAGGTAAATATTAAAAACGCTGACAAACGTTCCATCGTAACTTAGACTTTACCCAAATGTATTTGTGTTGTAACTTGTTCGTTTTCCTAACAGTGCCTATACGTACAATCTGTGTTTTTGCTAAAGAAACGTTGAACAAATATCTCGACTCGTGTTCTCATAATTTGACAAATAGCTTACATGACCTCATATCCAGTGAGACCGTTTTGCCTGAAATCTTCAGCTTTAAAGGTTCGTCTTTGAAGGTGACCCTTTTTATCTGTGTAGAATAGGTCTAGGAATAGGTTTGACCGCCAACCCATCTGATGGAATACGAAGTCGAAGATGAAGAAAGCAGACTTAGAAGCTACTTAATCACTTTAGCCTTAAGATGCCCAGGTTAAAGCCTAGCATACTAAGCCTAAGCATATACGCGGTCTGTTTCTATATTTTTATGTAATATGGGCCCGTGATAATTTCCACAACCGAATGTAAGTCGCTTTTTTCTCACCTAATCTTCAACAGCATACACTTCAGTAAACAAAACATGGAATTAGGGCGCAGATAGTTGATATTAAGACCTACAGAGACGGTGATGCTAACTCCAACTGCGCGAATATCGGCCGTCCTTTTTATAGTGCCGCCCATTAAACCGTGAATTATCTTCAATTTGTTCTTGGTTATGTATTAAATTTATGTAATAAAATCTGTTTTTGTGACAGACGCACCAGCGCGATAAGACGGCAAGTGTAGTTGTCGCCCAAAGTTTAATGTTCTTAGGAAAACATTAAGGAGTAAGGAAGTGGTCAAAGTTGTTCGCCGAGTCTCGACTTCATCTTAATGCTGAGTGGCGTCCATTAGCGGCAACTTTAACGAATGCCAACGAGTGTACGGTTAATAACAGGAATTGTAAAGTTACTTTTTGATCTCGATTTTGCAAGGGTATTATTTTTAAATATAGGCGAAAATTACGTTATTTAATTCAGTACCTATGTCGGAGATCATAATAGTAGCTTGCGACGCCCTGTAAATCGTACCTGACCACCTGATCTTTGAGCTGGGTGTGTCCTAAAACTGCTTCCATAACCACTGGGAGACGGTCAGCAGAGTCCTCTCGGTTAACAGTGGTGAGCATTCTGCGATCCCCAAGCCGCCTGCCAAGCGTGGGGATGGCAATCCCTCCGATTATAGAACGTTACCTCGCCCCCTGCTCGCAACGGTGAGTCGCGTTTGTTATGTTCACAAGCCTTCAACCGGCTATATGACCTGTGGTGTTTCGCGATACTTATAATCTATGTACCTTCAAGTTGTGATCGGTTTCTTCTAGGAAAGCGTGCTCCATCATAGCAGGCGAGAAAGCAGTCAAATCCAAGTCTATAGTCCACAAAAAAGCAACTGTGCTTCACTGAGTACGTAGAAATGATTGTCTTTCTACATTGATTTTTTCTTGTTGTTATTTTATAGTTTGCGTTTGACTGCTGTTTCACCTGATGTTAAACTATGATGCAGTCTAAAACTTAGTTTTATTCATTCAAGAATCATGCAGATTATAAATGTCTCTATCGTACCCTACATTAATAAATTAGTTTGGAAGAAATTATCGCAGCGAACAAACAGCATTGACTAATGGACGTGAACGTCAAAACAAAAAAGATCGTGTATCATGCAACATTCTACGGAGTAAAGTTTACGTCGGAAAATATGATTTCTAAATGAGTTGACGTAACTTTGGCATACAATTAATGATCTCAATTACCTTTTGACAGAGGTAAATAATTCTCAGTCTATAGTAGTAGAAGAAAATGCATTTTATGTAACTATCTATACCTGTTATAAATAATCTGCCTATTTAATAGTCTACTGCTGGGCTTAGGCCTGCCCCCGAAGGCCGAGCCTACCCTCAAAGGGCGATTGGGACATATCTACCACGCTGATCAAGGTGCGATAGGATTATGCAGGACGTATGCTGGTTTCTAGACGATGTTTTCCTTCACCGAAATACCACTGGTATTAAAATCTGTTCATAAACTCCAAATAACTTATTGGTACCGGCATGGATTTGAATCTGCGGTCTTACGATTTCAAGTAGAGTGGTTTCCAGATTAGGCTACCACGACTTCGAATTGAAGCAGGCATATATACAATGTGTAACAAAAAGGTTCAACAATACGAAAGGGTATGTATATACTCACCATTATGAACTACTTTTACTATGGAGCCAGCCCTGAAATCGCGAGAAAAAACAGCTGTTCCATACAATAAGTTTCTTGACCTTGGACAAAATGTATTTATTTATTTATTTAATAAACATACAAAACAGAATGCAATAATTTAAAGCTATTGTATTATTGTATGGAACAGCTGTTTTTTATTTGCGTTTTCAGGGTTGGCTCCATAGTAAAAGTTGTTCATAATGATGAGTATATAGATACTCTCTTTGTGATAAATTTATATATATATAAAAAATATATAAACCTATAATACTGAATATTAATTTATCACAAAGAAAAATAAATATGTTTTTATCGGAAAATTAGAATATCTCTACAAATACAAAGCGTTTATCTCTCACTCGATAAAAATAAGAACGATGTTTTAATTAAAACTTGAGAAGAAGAGCTCAAGCTAGATTATAATTATCCTTTAATCAGTAGGTATATACTTTGCGTTCACCCGGCAATAACCAGCAACTTTTCAGCCCACGTAATTGGATTCATGTTATAAAATAAAAGAACGTTGAATTTGTTTCGTATTCATCACTAGCAAAATTAGGTTGCAAGAAGAATGTTAAACACGAAAAGGCACCCGAAATTCGTTTACTCGTTTAAAGGAGAGGCTGAGAAAACAAATGACTGTGGTTCTTTAAGGCGAAATTGACAAAATCTACCAATATGTTTTGCGTGGGTACATTTTATTTAAGGGTAGGGGCGTTTACTGTTTATCACACAGATTCGAATGATTATGTATTTGTGTGCTGAAAATAAAGGATGACCCGATTGTTATACAAAAGAATTACAAAAATAAAATCAAAATACTATAGAAAAATAAAATAAAAATTATGCTCTTATAGAACAGTGCATTTATTTTTACATTTTATAATATACTAGAGGTCCCCCGCGAGTTCGTCCGCGTGCGGAAGAATTACGGACCGCTCTCAAAATTCTCCACTTTAAATCATTCCGAGCAAACTCTACCAACTCTACCGACTCTACCGACTCTCCCCCCCTCCCCCCCGTCCCCCCAACTTCCCTTCCTTTCCTTCCAACACAAATATAAATTTTCATCACTATAACTTCGAAAACAAAGAACTTTCCATACAAAATTCCACCCCCCCTTTCCCCTCAAATTAAATCGTCACTGTCAAAACAAATTGAAAAAAGTCTTTTTTTATTTTAAATGAACTATCCAAATCCAAATTTTCTTGACTAAAAGTCCAAAAACAAAGAACCGTCATACAAACTTCCCCTCTCCTTCTGTAGTCCTTCTAATGATGTGATATTTGTTTTGTTTCGCTATGTTGTGGGTAGGTACCTTTATAATTGCATCGATGGTCTTGGACAGCGTTGCCTCTTACATCATTATTACTATTGATCACATTGATATCTTCAAAAATCTTGTAAAAATCAGTTTATTAATCTTGTAAGTTTCACTCATTTGATTATATATGAAAATAGCTAATATCAACACACCGTGTATACCTGCCAACCCAGTAGTTACGCCAGGGAAAATACAGACAACCCAAAGTTTGCATATTCTTTAACCTTCATACTTTCGATTGTTATTAAATTTATTCGTTAAACTCGTGTGTGCAATATTAAATAATAAGTCATTTTTTTATTATTTATGTTTGTTGTTTTTAATAGTTCCTGGCCATGGATACTAGTCCTTCAGCCGAATACATTTTTCCTTATCGATCCTTTTTTCTCCAGGTAAATGAGTCGTAGTCACAGTCCCAGTCACACACAGTAAGTCACAGTCAAGTCCAATCATGACCTAGTAAAGTCGTAGCAACTTTACTACAAGCTTCTTCGGAGTTTTGGAAACAACACGAAAAGACACGTTTCACTACATTATATCACTTGGCCACAGTCTTGCTCGTAAATCTGCACTTAATGAATAATACGCCATTTTTTAAAAAAACCATTTTTATGCATTAACACTCGAAAAAACACAAGTTTTGGAAAATACCACAAAGCAGCGACATGATTTTCTCGCGTTCCCGCCAAAACTCCTTTTATTATTTATTAACCATAGCCTTGCCAGGATTTTTTTACCTAACCCTCTCCCGATGTATTTTCTAACACACTTAATTTGATAACAAACAATTTTCATCGACTTAACAGATGGGTAAACGTCCTTGTTCATTGGATACTCTATATAATAAATCGCAGGTAGTCGCAAAAGCCAGAACGATTTGAGGAATCCAGCAAGTGCTAAGCTCCGCAATGATGACACGATGAAATATTTTTCCAATTTACTTTATGGCTCATTTTCTTTACGGGCAAATGAAATAGCGTTCATAAGTAAAGCAGCCGTAAAAACATTTTCCTTAAACCTTATTAGGGCCGTCGTTTTGCTCCCAAATAACTTGTAAATAGACTTTTATTGCTAGCTAAAAGAAAAGGCTAATGTTAAGGTTAGGTTAAATATTTATTTCGTACACAGAAATATAAGCACTATCTTGTATCAAATTCGAACAGAAAAAAAAAAATTGGTCAAATTAAAATCGGACTCGCAAATCAAGGGTTTCGTTCGACCACAAGTACTAATAATACAATAAAGTTAAACTAAGTGAACTGGACCTGGGTATGTCCTTAAACTGCAACCAGACCCACCGGAGGACGGGCAGCAGCGTCCTCTTGGTTAACGGTGGTGACCATTCTGCGATCCCCAACCCGCCTGCCAAGCGTGGGGATTATGGCAACCTGCCGATTATGGGGAGGCCTTCGTCCAGCAGTGGAAGTTTTATGGCTGATGACGTGACGTGACGAAGCGAACTTAAATATAGTAATATTTAAGTTCGCTTAGTTTAGTTTTAGTTCAGGGGGTGTAGATAATTAGGCATGGGTTAAACGAATAAACAGCATACAGATACAATGTAGGTAATGTGTGTAAAACATCTTCATTTGTCAAGTGAATCTTTAAAAAGATCCGATAAAAAAGTCTAAAAGATTTTGCTGTTAAAATTAATATTAGCAAAAGGTAAAAAGCAACTTTTCTATAAAACCTTTGCAAAATATTTAATAGTTGTCAGGCATGGATTAAGGCCGTGTAGCCTAATTGCGAGACCGCTCGACCAAGGACCTCTTTGGAGTTTTTGTACGTATTTTCATCCATTTGCTTTTCGGTGAAGGATAACGTCTTTGTGAGGAAACTTGCATCCATCCAGAGAAGAAAATCAATAACATAGCAAAATGAATGCAGCAATCAGCAACTGGTCCTACATGGCAGATGTACATCCCAATCGCCCTTGAAGGGTCTGGTCCAGTTGGGGACTATTAAAAAAAGCTGATATTTTGCTAGGAAATTAACTAAAGTCTACGTAATGGGGATCTACAATGCGACTTTTATCCGCTAGATGGCGCATCGACGATGCTGCCATAGTCAACTGTCAATCTCATACGTTTTGTTGTTTATTTCTACAGTTTAATGGTTTTACTCTTATTAGACTCGGATTACCAGGGAGAATCTGCATATACTTACTGGTTTTTATAGCAATCCTTTGCCTTGCTAATTAAAGCTCTGTCCAACATAAAATTTAAACAACTATCTAACCTACAAATCTATTTTCAGGCCATCAACAGCTGCATAGATTTTTAAAACATGGCACAGTACCCAGTATTTTTTCTCAAATCAAATCATTTATTTGCCGGTTAATGGGTACAAAAGATATTAGCAAATTGAATTAAGAAGCCATGCCATTAGCACCCATAATCAGGTGTGCAAAATCGTCAAAATCTTGGACTTATTATCGGCAACGCTCTCATAAAGAGCAGATAGTAACAAAAAACGTGGATTTGCCACATCCGGATCGCCGCTGGCGCCATCTGCGAAAAGTTTTGTCTGCGGAACCTAACTTCATAATACGAGAGTGGTCGAAGATGGGAAGCACGCATAGCTTGTAATTGGTTCATAAATCTTCAAACTCATTCTAAGTATGTGCGTTATTATAACTACTAAGGTATGTCTAATCAATAAAATATCAACTTTATAAGTCAAAATCAGCATCCTTTTTTAACTTATAAAGTTTATTATAAGTTAAAAAAGGAGGTAAGGTTATTAATAATGTAAAATCCGGGTTATATTAGAAAGCTTCGATTGAAGTTGTCATTTAATCCAGCAGCCTTGGAAATGAAGCGTTGAAGGCTCTGAAATTGATATTTGATCAGCCATATTAGGAATGTAGCCCACTTGACTTTATACAAGCAATATCATGTTTACAGGGAAATTAATTGTGTTGTGAGAAACCTACTAGCAATGGACCAAGGGCGGCTGGCCACCAGCCGCGGGAAAAACGATGATGTTGATATTAAAGTTATTCCGGGAAGTAAGCTATTTCTATTCCGTCATCCAAATCCGATTAGCCGTTTTGGCGTGAAGAGGTAACAAGCACACACACACACACATACATACACACACACACACACGAACACGCGTTATTCCGGGAAATAAGATATCTCTATTTCGTCATCCAAATCCGATCAGCCGTTTTGGCGTGAATACGTAACAAGCTCACACACACCCACACATACTGTAATTTTTTTGCATTTATAATATTACTGTGATTGAATCCATACCATGCTTTGAATGCAGCCAATTATCGCTTAAAAGTTTGTTACACGTACAAATATGTGTAGTAAATTTAGTACTAAACAAATTTAAAAAAAAAAGAAATTATGCGCTAGCGAAATAACGGCGCGCTATATGCTGCAGGGCTAGCATGCGTACCGCGAGAAAAATTTGTCGTGTCTTTATGTCGTGACAAAACGAGACAGATTTATACAGAGTCGTAGCCTAGTCCTGTTTTTAAGAATCGAGAAAATATTCTCGCGGTGCGCATGCTAGCCCTGCTGGTCTTAAAGGTAAATTTTAAGAACCAGACTTCATTTAATTTTAACACAGATATTCATAAAATATTTTTAACTCATTGCTCGAAAATCCTTGATAACTCCTTGAGTAGAGTGTGCCAGAGACCTTATATTAAGTTTGCGAAAGGCTTATCGATCTCAACCTGACTCTTCCTGTTCTTGATTACTTGTGGGGTGTTATGGGGCTGACTTTTCTTAGTACCTATAGTGATACCTATAGGTAATTATTTTTATACAAAAATAGCGCAACTGACTCAATAATCGGTTAGCTTATTGTGTAGGCACAAGTATGCCGGATTTATTATTTGATTTTATAATAAATTAAGTTAAGCCAAGTGATTTGTTGACTGATAATTAATCACATTTTTTATATTGACAGAAATCAGAGTAATCTTTAAAAAAACCACTGTAAGCCTCTTTTTTGATAAGTATGAATATGCCTAATAATATCAATGAAATGTATCTAAAAATTTATAAATCATCAGCCCAAAGACGTCCACTGCTGAACGAAGGAAGGCCTTCGTTCTTTTACAATGTCGTCGGTCCACCTAGTGCCTTCGTAGTACCTTCTTACGCTGCATCTTCCGGTTCGCGGTCGCCACTCAAAAACCTCTCTTCCCCATTGGTTGTCACAAATTTATATAACAACATTTATAATTATATATAATACGTTAATATAGATAAAGTATTCATGAAGCTGGTTTTTATTCTTTATTTATATGCCTTCTACGCAATTGCTACGCCACCGTCGTAGAGGGCTACGATATATTTTGTAGGTAATATTATAGTATTATCAACCACGGGAATCCATTCACGGCGGCGGCTAGCGAAAGCACGAGAACATATAATATTCTCTATCTTTCTCTTTCATTGGTCTGACTACAAGGTTCTGTATCGGTCTGCGCGAACCAGATCTATTCGTCTGGTAAATATTATAACTATGCATTGGTTGGTGATTAAATTAATCTATTATGTTGTTAAAATAACCATTTCATATTTTATTTATTCAAAGAGGTTTGTATTGAGGAGTTAATTTCTATGGCAATCCAGCAGCGCGAGTACCGGTCTGTATGTCGCTAATTTGTGTCGGTATTGCTGTTATATTATTATTTTCTACATTCAAGTGACAAGACGAGCAAGACGTTCGCCTGGGAGTAAGCGTCACGCCTGACACTAAAAGTAGTAGCAGTGCAAGAATTGTGAACTTTCGAACACAATCCTGCGCCGCACTGCACTGCGCTCATCACCCTGAGATATTAGATGTTAAATCTCTTCATACCCAGTAATTTATCTCGTAACATTGCTCTTCAAACCGGAACACAGTAATGCTTGCATACTACTGCTTGGCAGTTGAATAACTGGCAAAGATGTGGTATTTCCCCAGGCGGACTCTGCAGTAGAGACCTACTACAAATTTCTTTGACGAGTTTGAGAAAATATCGATTTCAATAGAATTTAACCGATTTGAATGTAAAATTTATCGATCGTTAGGAACGGTGCTCGCACTGCTGAGCCGATAGTAGAAAAATAGATTGTAGCAAAATGTTTACCCTTTGAAGTTGAATGTCATCTTCATTACTGTTGTGTATGTTTTGAATATTTCAGCAGTGTGAGTGGCGTAATTACCAGCTCAAGGTGTGGAGCAATAGCTGTCAAGATGATTGATTAACACGCTCTTATTGGTCGCTTTTAGCGCAGACTACGGATGGACAGATGTACACCTCATACAAGATTCTTAAAACAGTCAGCTTCTGCGCTTGAACCCTTTGTGTTTCACTTAAATTTGCATGTTTTAATAAAATGTTATTATTGTAAGTTGAATAAAAAGAAAAAGAACTAGCGTTTGATGAAGCGTTAAAAACGCAAGCAGTAGTTTTAAGTGTAAATTGAAGGTTTATGCCATTTTACATTTATGTTACATACAAATATTAGAGGAATAATTAATGAAAATATCAACCCAAGTTTTCCAGCCATAATTTTTTTTATTAATTTAATTTTATTTTTTATTTTTATTCGTTTACAAAAAATTGGTGCCTACAAATGTTTATAAGCCTTCTTGTGGTTTTTTTGGGAGTTGTATATCTGTACATTTCTTACTTTGTGTCTTAAGTGTCAAGAGAGAGAGAGAGTTGATCTTGGTAATGGATCGAAATCGCGAATGTTCTATGTAAATACAGTTCAATTTTGAATTTTCAATTAATTATGAAATAGTTACCAGTGAGAAACTGTGAATAATATGGCTATAGTAATTAAAATAAACTGTGACTGTGAATTGACTTCAGTATATTCATTAACTTCAAATGTGACAATGTCTTTATTCTCCCTACTAAGCAGACGTAATAGAAGTCAGTAATAGAAGTACTAAAACATAGTAAACCACAAACATAATTACCCAACAACATAAAATGTTATTACGTGGAAAATATTATGAACCACAAACTTGGTAGTAAACTTCTCAGAACCTTCTTGTAACCTCATTAAATCTTGTTTGTTGACTTCAGTATATTCATTAACTTCAAATGTGACAATGTCTTTATTCTCCCTACTAAGCAGACGTAATAGAAGTCAGTAATAGAAGTACTAAAACATAGTAAACCACAAACATAATTACCCAACAACATAAAATGTTATTACGTGGAAAATATTATGAACCACAAACTTGGTAGTAAACTTCTCAGAACCTTCTTGTAACCTCATTAAATCTTGTTTGTTCCCTGCAAAATTATTATAATTTTCATGCAACCTTATGGAAGTAAGATCTGAGGTATCTAACGTGCCTAAGTTCTTAGACAAAATATAGTTTAAGACAAATGGTAAAGACGGCGCAGCATACATATAATGTTCTCAATAACCAGCTCATAATATAGAATAACGAATAGTAGGTACTTACATCCAAAATGTCAATGGCAGACAGAAAATTCGAGAAGAAAACAAATGAAAACTAAACTCCATTGCTATTGAAAAGCGCACGCGTATAAAAACCTGGCTAACATCTCTGTCATAACCACAATTTTGTCTGAGCGTAAGACACCTCCCAAGCCTTATGCGTACATATTTTCTTAAACGAAACTGTCTTAAATGGATCTCAAGGGATCGTTAGCTTCAATCGACTGCCATTTGCTAAGTCAGCTGAGACTGTGACATTTAGGAAAAGCTCTATTCAGCGGAAAACCGTGTTGATGGTTACATGTCAAACAATGAACTGAGATTGTTTATGATCCTTTTGTGTTTACTGACAAACTTACTTAAAAACGCCGCTGAACGTTAAATAACGTCGGTTAGTATTCCGCACTTCAGTTTTGTATTGCGCTGAAGTTAAATTACGATCGATAACTTAAGCTACAATGTTAAGTAAGACTCTTAATAGTCTGCATGTGCCTTAGAAAATTACACCGGAAAATGTCTAAGACAAACTCGTAATAAAATTAGCTTACTGACGAAAAACTAATAAAATGTAGAGCTAATATCATTTTGCTACGTATATAGGGTTAGTTCTAATCAGTTAGCATCCTTTTAAGGGCATATTCTGTACATCAAAACAAACAACTTTTACTATGGGGACAACATTGAAATTCCATACATTTTGCCCAAGGTCGATGAAATTTTTGTATGGAACAGCTGATATTTTTTTCGCTATTTCTATGTTGGGCCCATAGTAAAAGTAATTTGTTTTGATGTACAGAATATGCCCTTATAAGGATGCTAACTGATTAGAACTAACCCTGTATAGAATAAAAAAATATAAAATATATATATATATATATATTAATAAGGTTTAATCCGTTTTGGTAATTGATTTTCGTAGTCAGCTACGAAAGATTAATAAATTATTCCTTGGCAGCAAACGGTGGACCGACGACATTGTAAAAGTCGCGGGCAACCGGTGGATGCAAATGGCAGGTTGTCGTACAGTGTGGCGGTCTAAGGGCCTTCGTTCAGCAGTGGACGTCTCCGGGTTGATGATGAAACGGCAAAATATATCGATTGTTAGTCGTATAAGTCAGCCACAAAAATAAGACAAATTGCCTAGACAGTATTCATTAACAGTGAAGGATCCCAACTTAGATGTGTTCTAGTTTTAGACTCATGTTTGCTCATCACTAAGTCCCAAGCTCCACTCAGCGGTAACGAAGTTCAGCATCGCTTTGCTTGCTGTAGATTCCAAGAACCCCGCGTACAGCGCAAACAGAACTCTATTTCCACGAACAACAGTTCGAAATCCTAGCAAAAAACACCGTGTTAGTTTACCTTGCTTCGTACTTTGTACGTCTGTATGTGTAACACGTTATTTATGATTGATGTACCTACCTACGTAGCTAAGCGAATATTTATTCAGGCGGGAACGCTTTGCAAAATGAAGTTACGTATTGAAAAATGTTATTTTAATGGGTACTGTTATGCAAATGTGAGTTCAGTGATTTGCAGAAATAACGCATTAGGGAAGCTTATATTTTGTTTGGAACTAAAAGACCTGGTAGGTTTTGCTTTCAGCTAAGCTAGGACTATTAATAAAAAGTTTAGAAGTCTTCACATCACACATTATCAGCTAGAAGACATCCACTGCAGGACGAACGCCACCCTCTTAGTAGGGAAACCCCTCCCTATGAGCCATGATCCTCGCGCGTGGCAGATGGCTTGGGGATCGCAGAATATCTACTCAATTGCTCACCACCGTTAACCGAGATGACGCTGCTGCTCGTCTGGCCTGGTTCTGGATGCAGTTTTAGTTCATAACCTGGTCCTGGCTTTGGACCTGGTTACGGGCTAATTTCTGGAAGTTCAGGTACCTACTATTATGTAGTCGTCGTCAGCCATAAAACGTCCACTGCTGGACGAAGGCCTCTCAATAGAGGGGTGTTGCCATAATCCCCACGCTTGGCAGGCGGCTTGGGGATCGCAGAATGCTCACCACCGTTAACTAAGAAGACGCTGCTGCCCGTCCTCCGGTGGGTCTGGTTGCAGTTTAAATACATACCCAGGTCCACCATTATGTAGTAAAGTATCTGAATCAGATTTTTCGTTTAATATATTTTTTTATCTGATTAAACGTAATGGCCTAAAAAGAATCTAATCTTTGTACCAATGGTGTAGCTTTTTTTTTATATTATTTATAGGCTTGCGTTTGACAAAAAACTTTGAGTTTTAACATAGAGTTTAGATTCGATTTAGCTTTTACCCCCTAGAGAAGTGAGTTCTCTTTCTATCGCTTTTCCGCAGCTTTAATGGTGTCGCTTTCGAAACTGGAACTATTCTGACAGGACATAATCCACTGTAACTTTTTATTTCATTAGGTGAAAAAATGCAAACGATATTTAACACAATCGTCTCCTTTGTCATTGATTTGTCATCTTTGTCTGTTTTAGTTTTAATTAATTTCAATACCATGGTTGCCTGGAAGAGATCGCTGTTAGCGATAAGGCCACCACTTGTGGCACTAAAGTTCTTAAGGTTCTTGTTTCTATTGTTGTTTTATTATTTTAGGTGTGCACAATAAAGTGTTTCTATCTATCTATCTATTAAGTCATGATCTTCGTTTCTATGAGGAAGGTCGGAGGTGTTCGGGCGGTTTTATAAGACGTGGAAGCTAGCCTCTTCGCCAATCCATGGCTAAGAGGCCACCTCTCGACTTACGATGCTAAAAACTAACGGAAAAAAAACGCGAACAGAATTTCTATTACAAAAAAAAAACGCTGCCGGCAGTCGGCACTATTGTTTTAGAAAAATAAAAATCGATATCATAACTAATCCTTAATAAAAGGAGGCCTTCAGCCAGCAGTAATGTCTTTTTCTGTGGCTGTTGATGACACCCAATCTCTCATGAATCAAAATAAAACAAATATTGAAAATGTTGTTTCGTTGTATTCGATGTCTCTCTTTTATTTACTTCTCCCTAAAAAAACTTCATATAAAGCTTCGGATAAAGCTTTTTCTAGTTTTACAAGCTACAGTTTTTGCCTGGGCTATTAAAATGTTTACTTTCTTAACATTCGTTTTAATTATTTTGTGCAATGAAGTTAATTACTGAGTAGCTTACTTTTACAATGTTATGCGAAACGGGTTATTGAAACTAAAAAGTAATTAATTAAAATCTGCGTTCAGTTTTGAACTTTATAGCGCCATCTGCATCTATTAATTGAAGTTTCTTTACAAAACATTTAATTTAAAACAATGTCTTAGTAGTTTTAGCCTTTATTAAACACCACTAAGACATAAACGTCTTAGCAGGTCGAATATAAAAGTAACATAAATTGTTTTAATAAGCGATTTTTTGTTGTAGTGTATTAAAGAAATATCTACTTACTTACTTAGATGGTAGAATTGGCGCCAGTAATATAAATAGTATAATTGTTCGAAAAAGTAAGAGACAGGTTCTTGGTTTGTTGTGTATAAGTACTAAGCAATCAAGCCATACACGTACATTACAAACACATCTTCAGCCTTCATCATCATCCGCCCGCTGCTGAACGAACGCCATCCCCCCAGAGCGCCACACCGCTCGTCAACCCGCCAGTTGCATCCATCAGTTGACCGCGACTTTCCCAATGTCGTCGGTCCACCTAGTGCGAGGCCTTGTAGCGCTCGTGGCGTAGCTTGTCTAGGTGATTCTAAACGATCACCGATGTTAAGCAGCGGATGGTCCGATCAGTCTTCGGAAGGGTGACCGTGAGTGGCATTTATTTCTGAGCGCTACCGCGGGTCGGACGCCACGTTAAATTGTTGGTCCCGGTTGTTTGTTCTAGTTTCTATAACAACAACCGTCAGCCATTTCAGAGGCCTTCGGGCGGCACATTACCTCTGACACTAGGGCTGGCCACCCAGCCTATACGAACTTACTTTTTACTTCCTGAGCTGCATCGTACGGTACGTAGTTTCCACTCAAGAACCTTTCTTCTACATCGGTTAACATCTTTAGCCGTAAGATAATCATATTTATTGTTGTTCAACACGTTTAAACGCGTTTTCGATGAGATTCAATGTTATGTATTGTAGGTACTATTATGATTTCAGTGCTGAGAATATACAACCCTGTATATTCTATATGTTCTAATCAGTTAGCATCCTTTTAAGGACATATTCTGTACATCAAAACAAACAACTTTTACTATGGGGCCAAATTAAAAATCGCGAAAAAAATATCAACTATTCCATACAAAAAGTTCATCGACCTTGGGCAAAATGTATGGAACAGCTGGTTTTTTTTGCGTTTTTAATGTTGTATAGTAAAAGTAATTTGTTTTGATGTATAGAATATGCCCTTAAAAGGATGCTAACTGATTAGAACTAACCCTGTATAAACCTTCTGATCATGATCATGACAAAACTGCAGCAAAAACTAATTCAAACAAAAATGTTCAAAGAAATATTTCAAGAGAACTTCAATGTTCGCGTTTGATCAAATAGCACTTCCGTGTCAGGCTCCCCTATACCTACGAGTCACGTAATTTACTTAGCCGGCGTGACAGGTTAACACTTAGTTAATTTTGGGAACAAGTCGCACATAGTTGGGAAGTTTCGCGACAAACGCAATATATCTTTTGCCAATGGCAGCCGTAATTGTAGTTTCTACGTGGCAGTCCTGTTTCTTTTACAGTACTTTTGTAAATAGTGTAATTATGGTGTGGGTGACAGTTGTCATTCAAATGGGCGATTTTTTGATAGGAAATAAAATAAGAAGCTCATTGTAGATGGCTCTGACTTTGCGCAGCCAGACGTGCCAGTCAATGCCATTTTATTTTATTTTACTTCTTATGCCACCTATGTATTATATAGCAGGGGGGTGTCACTCCGCAGTTTAGGTATGTTCGGCCGCGCTCCGTCTGGGTGGACAATGCAAGGCAGAAGTCAGTCGCCAACGGCACGCTAGCCTCGTCGCACGTAACTAAGCATACGTGATAGAAAGAGAGCGGTATATCTAGGTGAATATAGCGAGCGGTATCCAGCGCTGAGCGAGTTGAATTGCTACTTTATTGCCTAGTAGATAGAGTTCTTATTTAATTCAATTCCTTTGCGGAGTTAACTTTCTGTACGTAGTACTATTATTTATTCTATGAAAATAGTATGCTGTTTTTGAAAATTTTTTTTATTCATGTTTGGAAAATCGCTTATTAATTTATACCTATCGCGAGAGAAGTAATTACTAGTAATTACTAGTAATACTCGCGAGAGAAGTAGATAAGTAATTACTAGGCCCTGAGAATCGATAGTTGACCAAATCGGAATCGGTATTAGCGGAAAGTTGTCCAATCTCTAGTCATGTCAAACTCTGACTTGTAAGATGCATCAAGCTAATCAGAGTTTAGGCGGGAACCCGGAAAAATCATGTCGCTGCTTGTATTATTTTCTTGAACTAGTGTTTTCTCGCAAATTGATGATTTAAAATGGTGGTGTTTTATTCATTAAGTTTCGAATTACATGCAAAAGTGTGGGCAAGTAATATAATATAAGATTGTGGTGAAATGTTTTTCCGTGTTGTTTTAAAACTCCATTAAAGTTTATAAGCTTATCAGTAAAGCTTTACTATGGTAAAGTCACCACAACTTTACTAGGGCATCACTTGGACTTGACAGTGACTGATTATGATTTTATGACTTATTTGACTTTATACTATTTTTTTCTTTCTTCCTATGAAGATTATAGCGTCGCACTTTGTGCATTTGCCAGTGTCAAGTTATTACTTGAAACATACATTTATACTTGACACTAGCAGAATGAACGAAGTGCGATAAATGTCTGCGTTCTTCATCTTCGACGCAACGTCGTTTTAATCAGTCGAGTTCGCGGGAAAACGTAGACTAAATCAGTAAAAAATTATGTTTTCAACCTTGCCTTCGCAACTAGACTTTGTAGCGCAACTAGGTTTGCCGATGGATACATTTTGTCATTGAATAAATCAGTTTTTTTTTTCAATTACAATTTTTTGTTGTCTACCTCTATAATATGCCATACCTACCTAATTATCAACCGATAAAATATCATACCATCAAAGGAAATGTTTGTTATCCCATAGAAATGTGTATAAATTCAGCAGGATACATTTGGGTAGAAACGCGAGACAACTAAAACGCGAACGATGTAAGATTTAAATAAGGACAACTGACAATTTCCTCTAGCTAAGTCTTGGAGGCTCTAGCTCTAGAGCTAAGTATAGCAAAAGATTTGAAGTAATATTGCTTGCACAACATACCCTTTTGCATAGTCTTGTACCTACTCAAGTGAACCACCAGAATGGCTGTCGTTGTAACAACTCTTCATGTAGATTGCAACAGAGTGTGGCATCCAATTTGTCGCAACTATTTTATTCGTGTTTCCGAAAATACGAAAATATTATTTCGCGCTGTTTTCATGCCAACTCCGACACGTTGATTTTTATACGCAGAAAGTAGTATAAGTTACCATAATATACCTATTTATCAAAAAAATGGTTCAAAATAGGTCAAAAAGAATCGATTTTTTAATCATTATTGGATAATTTAATGATAATAAAATAAAATTAAATTAATTATTATAATTATACAATGGTGTCGATTCTGTTGCACCGCTCACTAAACTAAACTTAGTTTGACAGGACGAAACCTGTTGACATCCTTTTCTAACATATTGAAATGAAATGAGACGCGTATAATTTTAGTCCTGTCAGATTAGTTTAGTTTAGTGAGCGGTGCAACAGAATCGACACCACTATGTAACAAAAAGGTTCAACAATACGGAAGGGTATGTATGTATATACTCATGATTATGAACAACTTTCACTATGGGGTCAACCCTGAAATTGTGAAAAAAAAAATCTGCTGTTCCATACATTTTATCCAATGTCAATTAACTTTTTGTATCGAATAACTTGTTTTTTTTTTCGCGTTTTCATGGTTGGCAACAATGTAAAAGTAAACATACCCGTCCGTATTGTTGAGCCTTTTTGTTACACATTGTAATGGCTTGCGCTTGAGTGCCATCTTGCCTGATTTCCACAAAGATCCAGTCTACGATGGATCACGCTTGCCAAAGAGAACCCGATTCACTCGCGGCTTGAAGACACCCCAGATTGTAACTATTGAGAAAATTCAACTCGGGTGGCGCATTCCATATACAAACAAGCAAACAAGTAAGCTGGATGATGGTAAACAATTACCATCGCCTTTAGCATCATAATACGTTGCCTGTCTTAGAAACCAATAATAGAGCTTCTCAGAACTACAATATTGAATTATAGTTCTCGGAACTCATTCCACGTAATGCAGGTATCAAGACAAGGGAGCAAGACTAGTACCTAAGTTTGTATTGAGAAATACATCGACATCACTGGCCCGTTTGCCTCTACAAAAGGTGATTTTTGTAGCGCCTAAAGTACATCGAGGCCCGTGACTAAATAAGCCTATTTTGGAGGCACAGATGCGGTCACATTTTAGCAGATATATTGCAAAGAGCGGCAGTTAGATGATACATTTTATTTTATTATAAATAATTTCATATCCATTTTTTTTTAAATAATAATGTAATATAAAAAAAATATAGAAGCAATAGATTCGAAAGGATTTTATTGAAAAATACCTTAAATCACTTCATAATCATCTAACATTCGTATAAATACCCAGAATTATAAGCTTAATTACGTCGCAGACACGGACGAACCGTGAAATAAACCGACACAAAAGTTCCTGAAAATACTTCACCGCAGACACGAGGGGCATGCAAACAAACTCCTTTGTAACGGAGCGCGAGTTGTTTTCCAGAATTTTGTCACAATTCTCGTACGTGACAATCTCTCCCGCAAGAAAGCAATCTCTCGATGTGTTTCCGGATTTGTTTTGTGATGATAAGTTTGAAAACTATAAGACTGGATGCGTCAGTCATCGGGAATCCGGATGACGTTGGTATTACAGGAAATATCGATTCAATCTCTTTGTTTCAGCCAACCATGTCCTTATTCGTTACTATAATGCGATCAAACTTTGTAGCTTAGGAATCTACGTAGCTACTACCTATTACTAAGCCAAAAGCCAACTTTTACTACGGAGATAACACGAAGAAAAAATCTGCTGTTTCAAACATTTTCCTAAGGTGAATGGTTGGCCCCATAGTAAAAGTTGTCACAATGATGTGTACGATGACTTCCTTTCAGCTTAGTAATACCGGTACGTACAACCCTGTATACTAATTATTATAAAAATCGAACTTTGAAATTAACTACTTTTGAACCGACAATAGGCCAATAGGACTGTTTTTTTATTGCCCTTTTAAAATGTGGCCTATAAATATAGCTGATTAATGAAAACAAAAAGAAAATCTGATCAAAAATAAGCAACTTATAAGCATTTTAATATTATGCTAGACAGAAAGCAGATTATGACGTCACTTCTCTGTGTACACCATATAAATTCTATATATTCTGACAAGTATGGCGCACAGAGGCGCGACGTAATTTTTGTTTTGTGGGAAAGGGACAGAGTTTTCTCTACCAACTTTAAACGCTTATATATCAGAATATTCTTAATAACCGATTTAAATATATATTTACAAAATTTTTTTCATCAAAGCTATTAGTTTCAACGATGTAAACATCAGTCATCTACCTTATTATTAGCGCTACCTTCGAAACACAGATGATATTCTGAAAGCTTCTGATGCAGAATTTACATCGTTTATAATCTATAACTATAAAAGGCTTTGTCCTGACTGACTGACTGACTGACTGACTGACTGACATATAGACAACGTACAGCCCAAACCGCTAAACGTAGAGACTTGAAATTTGGAGGGTATGTTTTTGGAGAGGTGTAAACGCCCACTAAGAAAGGATTTTTCGAAAATCAACCCCGAAGGGGGTTAAATGGGGTGTTAAAGTTTGTATGAAACTTTTTATTCTCTGGTTCGATTGATACAAAACTTGGTATACATCTATCTATAACTATAAAAGGCTTTGTCCTGACTGACTGACTGACTGACTGACTGACTGACATATAGACAACGTACAGCCCAAACCGCTAAACGTAGAGACTTGAAATTTGGAGGGTATGTTTTTGGAGAGGTGTAAACGCCCACTAAGAAAGGATTTTTCGAAAATCAACCCCGAAGGGGGTTAAATGGGGTGTTAAAGTTTGTATGAAACTTTTTATTCTCTGGTTCGATTGATACAAAACTTGGTATACATATTCTACTATAAAACTAAGAAGATACGGGTGTCACAGTTTTTTCAAAATCAGCTCCCGTTAGTATAAAAAAAAAACGAAGTTTTAGTGATAGTACGTTTGTTTCTCCTTAACTTTGTAACGGCTGTACATATTCAAATGAAATTTGGTATAGGGATGGGGATAGATGTGGGGATGGGGGTGGGGGTGGCGATGATACTAGGAACGGAGACGGGACGGAGATAGGCATGTTAATATTAAGATTACAATTGGTATCGGGATGGGGATGGGGATGGGGATGGGGTGGGGATGGGGTGGGGATGGGGTGGGGATGGGGTGGGGGATTTGGTGGGGATGGGATGTGGATGTGGATGAGGCTGGGAAAGGTGGATGGGCGTGTCCATATTAAGATGAAAGTTGAAATCGGGATGGGGGTGGGGATGGGATGTGGTGAGGATGGGGTTCGGGATGGGGATGAGGGAGGGAACGGGGATAGTGACGGGGGTGGGCGTGTTCATATTAAAATTACATTTGGTATCGGGATGGGGATGGGGAAGGGGCCGCTTATAGGGATGAGGCTGGGAATGGGGACGGGGATGGGCGTATTTATTGGTCGGCTGAACAGATGGAGCTGCATTTTTGGATAGGTAGTTATAGCATAAGGTTCGGAAACGGCCATAGGCTATTTTTTTGTAGGTCCACGCAGACGACTGTTTGACGGACATAATTATTATAGATACTGTACAGCCTAAGCTGCTAAATTATTTTTTAATCTATAACTATAAAAGGCTTTGTCCTGACTGACTGACTGACTGACTAACTGACATATAGACAACGTACAGCCCAAACCGCTAAACGTAGAGACTTGAAATTTGGAGGGTATGTTTTTGGAGAGGTGTAAACGCCCACTAAGAAAGGATTTTTCGAAAATCAACCCCGAAAGGGGTTAAATGGGGTGTTAAAGTTTGTATGAAACTTTTTATTCTCTGGTTCGATTGATACAAAACTTGGTATACATATTCTACTATAAAAATAAGAAGATACGGGTGTCACAGTTTTTTCAAAATCAGCTCCCGTTAGTATTAAAAAAAAAACAAGTTTTAGTGATAGTACGTTTGTTTCTCCTTAACTTTGTAACGGCTATACATATTAAAATTACATTTGGTATAGGGATGGGGATGGGGAAGGGGCCGCTTATAGGGATGAGGCTGGGAATGGGGACGGGGATGGGCGTATTTATTGGTCGGCTGAACAGATGGAGCTGCATTTTTGGATAGGTAGTTATAGCATAAGGTTCGGAAACGGACATAGGCTATTTTTTTGTAGGTCCACGCAGACGACTGTTTGACGGACATAATTATTATAGATACTGTACAGCCTAAGCTGCTAAATAATTTTTTATATTAAATTTGATCATCCTCAAGCAAACTTAAAGACTTGCAAGCGGCTTGGAAAAAATGCAATAATATACGTATTTTAGTGATTCAATTGAGTTGGGCCCCGATTTAACCGAATTCCAGTATTCAACATTACTACGCGGGCAAAGCCGCGGGCAAAAGCTAGTTTCAATATAATTATGTCCAATGTCTTGATTTGCCGCGTCCTTGGCAAGTCTATTAGTAGATGGCCCCGCACTAGACCCATAGTGTTGTTGTGTTCAACGCATAGGACAACACTATGGGCGCCGCGGGTATGATGACGGATTCAAGTGAAATTATGCTAAGCGAATAATATTCCAGTGATAAAATAGAACAAGATATATAAATGCAATGGATCTACAACCAATAGTCTCTCAATATAGCTCTCGGCATCGGTTGATCGACAGCCACGTAACTAAATAATATAGAACTTATAACCCAGCAAAAACTTGTCTAAAATATACATTTTAGCTCTGTGACCAAAAAAGATTTCACGCACACAGATATGGCACGATATTCTAGAGCATAGCTTTGTTAAAATGTCCCCGTTGCTCGCAGCCGGTGCTAGTCAATATAAAAAAGCATTTCAGGAGACAGACATAATAATATATGACAGTTTAAAAAACCCCTTAACTTCATTTGTGCATTCAAAATAAATTTAATACTTTAGGAAAGACCAATACATTAGTCCTATTTTTCAACAGACTTCAAAAACAGAGGTTCTCAATTCGACTGTATGTATTTTTTTGTGTATGTTACGTGATTACTCCGCCAATTATGAACTGATTTTATTTTATGTTTTTTTTTGTTTAGTAGGTAATACTTCAGAGGTGGTCCAATATAAATTGTATCGAAATTGGTTCAGTAGTTTGATTTTTAAATCAAAATTACTAGAAAATATGAAGATGTCATCCAGGTATTCGAAGTTGAAGTCGGTTGTACTTATTTTTAAAAGTTTATTATTTAAATAAATCATTCATTTAACGTGAAAATCTTTTATAACTTTTGAACACAACCTCCACAATTTTCGTGCGACAATCCGTGACATACAGAACCAATCTCTCAACACGTGTCGGCATTTGTTTTATTTTGATGCATGAGAGATTGGATATCATCTCGTTGTCATTGGTATTCAAAACGCGGTCCTTTGCCGCGCCTAAGCGGGAAAAGTTTTACCTTGATAGATTTGGGTATTCAAGTCATTGTGAAGTGATAACAAGAAAAGTGAAAAAACGATATCTCAATAAAGCGTTCATGTTATTTCTTAGAGTTTAATTCAAACTTGTATCTATTTTTAAAGAACTCGCAATATAGGTTACGCTAGGACTTCATAATTTAAGCCAAAAGGTGGACATTGTACTTACTCACCATTGTGAACAATGGAGATCCACATTGTTTTTTTTCCGCTAGGTGGCGCATCATGACGCAGCCATAGTCAACTGTCAATCTCATACATTTTGTTGTTTTTTTTTCTACTATTTAATATTTTTACTAGACTCCGATTACCAGGGTAGAATCTGCATTATACTGGTTTGAACAGCAATCTTTTGCCTTGCTAATTAAAATTCTGACCATCTTAAAAATGTAAACAATTATCTAACCTATAAATGTATTTTCAGGTCGTCGACAGCCGCAAAGATTCTTATTATTCTTTGGACTAGATTATCGACAACACCCTCATCAAGAGCAGATAGATAATATAAAGCAACGATATTTATATACGGGAATACTCATATTTAATTAAATCGGATACTCCGACTACAGTTTCGATCACATCCGGTGACCTTTTTCAAAGAATGAAAACAGAGCCCGACACGCGTGCAGCTGCGTCCTGATTAGCACACAAATGTGTCAAAACCGCGTCAGTTTTCATAATAAAGCAACGACTTGATTTTGTCATATCAATACCGCCGCTGGCGCCATCTGCGAAAGGTTTTGCCTTAGGAACCTCATTACTTTAGTTGTCACTAACTGACTTTCATACAAACTCCCCCCACTTTTGAAAAATCCTTTCTTAGTACACCCCTCCACATCGAGACGAATACACCCTCCAAATTTCAAGTCTGTACGACAAGCGGTTTGGGCTGTGCGTTGTCTGTTTGTCAGTCAGTCAGTCAGTCAGGACAGAGCCTTTTATATATTTAGTAGAAGAAGATACTCTTCCTATTCTGAAAATAATGCTATCAACGTTTGTCGCAGTTTATCAAAAAGATAACACACAAGTTCAGCTTTCAAACTACTGACTACAAAAATAATATTTTTCCGTTAGTGAGCCAGGCTCACACTAGCCAGCATGCACTAATCCAGTAGTAACCGCCATTGGCTGTACAAGGGATTACGACCAGACATCTGGCAGTATAAACGGCATCTATTTATTCCAGAATTCAGTCGAGTAATAACATACAAGTAACACACGCAAATGTTATTAAAATTGCGTAGTTTGCATATTTCAATTAATTAATGATAAACTAGAATCAGTCAGTAAACCAGTATAATTTTTTTTTTAAAACCCAAACAAATAAAATAATAACTTTATCGTCCTTTTATTTATTTTTTACTCTTTTTATTTTCATTTTATTGGGACTTTGGCCAACACTAGCATGTCAGTCCCATTATAACTAAGTTTAATCTACATTACACTAATACATAATTATCTATTATAATAACATTTTATAAAGTAGCCTTGCCTTGTCCGATAGGGGACAGGCCAGAATACTGTTGCATTCACCCACCCTCCAAGGATTAATCCGTATAGCTCTGCGACAGGGCTCTTTCCGTACACACTCCATCAAGATGTGGTAAGTATCCTCTACGACTCCACAGTCTTCACAGTTAGGCGATGGGGCCTTGCCCATCAAAAACGCGAACCTTATCGTCCTTTGACGGTAGAGTTTGTCAAGAAAATTTAATAGCTCATCATCGTTAGTATATTTAGACAAAAATATACATTATTGTTTTTGTAATTTCAAAGTTATATTATTTTACCTACCGATTGTCACAAAAAATCAACTTACACTTCATTTCCCAAAATCTAATAATGTTATAGCTATGTAGTTTTTGTATTTAAATTGATTCATTGAAATACAAAAACTACATAGCTTTAGTATTATTCAAGTAAGTGTAAGTTGTTTTTTTGTTTTTAATAGTTAATGCGAATTATTAAGTACTGGAGGTTAGTTTGAAATGTAAATATCAACAGATCCATTAGTTTCACCCGAAATGTGATGATGACGACGACTTAATGTAGTCTGTGTCGTTTTTCAGAGTTTCAGCTATCTCTGTACCTAATGTCATCACGATCGGCTGAGCCGTTTGGTCGTGAAAAGGTTACAGATACAGCTACAGTATTTTTTCCTATTTGAAGGCTAGGTTTTTTACCAAAAGTCACCTTTTGTTAAAAAGTGCCGGTGTGGTAAATTATGGTGATATGATGGTAAATAGAAAACATACCTTTCGGACAAGAAACCTCAAAGCTACCATCTACGATTCTGCAATTTTGCATGCAGTCTGCTGTTAGGACCTATATGCTCACAATGAATTTAAACGGATTTTGCGAAATTCCACTCCTACGAGGGTGAAATGGAGAGTGCAAGTTTGTATGGGAAAATATATTTTTTCGATGTTACCGCGATGAAATTTCGTACACATATTAAGGAATGGAAAATCAGGAAGATCAGCGTACTGCCTGCAAAAACATAACGATTTTCCTCCTAGAATCCCTTACCTGTGTTTTCGAAGCTACTTATTCACTCCGGTCATGAATGGGCCGAGCAACGCTTGAATACGAACCAAGCCGAGGTTGACGCACAAACCGAATTTCAGCCTGAATCAATTTGGAGGTTTCCTGAACCAAAGGTAATAAAATACTCTCTATAATTAGTTACACAGGATAAATGCGTGTCGACTTACTGAAAATTACGTAGAGAAATGTGTGGAAATCACACAGAACAGAACTCTAATGCGTTTATAATAAGATGTTTCTTGTGAGGCTCGTACTATTGCTCGTATGGCTCTTTTCTGCATTTAAAGACAAGCTGCCAATCCGCAGCGCGTCCCCAGAGCTCGATTCCATATTGGAGTAATGAGTGCACAGAAGCAAAATAGACAAAATAGACAAAATAACATTTTGTCCAAGATCGATGAACCTCTTTGTATGGAACAGATGTTTTTTTTTCGTGATTTCAGGGTTGGCCCCATAGTAAAAGTTGTTCATAATGATGATTACAGTGATATCTTAGAAGGATAACGGTGTTCAAACTAACACCCTGTATAGCCCATCGCCCAAACGTGCCCATTATTAGGCAGTCAGCGTTCCCCCGCTGTATTGCGAGGGAAATCTGTTGCACGAGACACTCCCCAGAAACCTCTGTACCTATGGTGGAGTTGAAGCTTAGCAAACATGTTTTATTCTTCAATCTGTTCATAATACCAGCCAGTTAATAAGTAGTTCCCCTTTCAATGCGTTGTCCATCATTGTGTAGAACACAATGGGTTATTATGACTGCGTATATTCTGATGAAAGGATAAAGCGTGTTTGAAGCTTTGTAGTTCATGTGTTGTGATATCCTTCTATCAAAGTTTTTCTAACGAGTCTTTAATCCGGGTTTAGGACGTCAATCGGCTGTATGAATCTATTTTCGTTCATTGGGTCCTTTGTACCATCGCTTTCTTAGTGCTTTTGTTGATTTAAGAAGAAAATTATTAATTTTTGTTGATGTTTCGTGGTAATTAATGTGTTTGTTTTTGCTTAACTTTACTGCGTTGGCTTTGGGTGTGGGCAGTAAGCCCAAAAGGGATCATTATTTTTTACCGATATGTGCGGTAAAAAGCAGCCATACCTAGATTTTCATTTCGCGATTTCGGGATTGGCCTCTTCTTATTATATAAAAGTAGTTCACAATGGTAACAGAAAAGTGACTTCACAAGATAATAACTTTTATCGAAATTGGTTCAGTAGTAAATCAAAGTACATAACTAGAAAATATGAACACGTCATCCAGGTAGTCAAAATCGAAGTCGGTTGTTTTTTTTATTCTATAGCGTATTATTAAGTTAAAGGTGTTTTGATTTATTATCATATCAGTCGAAATTTTAGCTAAAACTGATTTGAGAATACGTTTACCTAAAGTTCACAAATAACATAACCAATAACCATGTAACGATATAGGTATAAGAAACAACAAAGTGTAAATTTCTTTGCCCAAACTTTAATCCCAGCATAATATTCTCACACCTTGACTGTCATCTTGAGGCACGTTTTACGCATTATACGGCATTTACAGGCCGAAAATATGGGGTTTCATGTTAAACACTTAGCAAACTTGGTAGATTACATATGCGTATGAACTTTTCACTCATTCTGCTGGGATTTATGAGAACGTAATGAGAATTCGAGAGACAGTAAACTCGTCGTGTTCATTATGAAAAGATGATGTGAAACTTGTTTGGAATCTCGGATCCTTAATTATAATTACTTATGAAATTACTTATTCTCAACGACGGACGTGTATTTGACGAATGCTGATAAAATTAGCTGAATACACAAGTCAAGTCTAAGTAAAAAAAAAGGAAGATAACATTTTTCTAGGTATACGTTTTTCTAAGTACGTTGGATACCAGATATTTTATGTTAGAAAAACTGATTACAATAACCAGTAGCAAAACTGATTAGAATTAATAAACTCCATTTGTAATAGATAATTCAAGAAAGTTATAAGTAACCACAAAGGTTTTGTAATTATGGCAGCACCTATGTTGTGAAAAATTACGAGTTATATAACAGCTTCGGAATCACTGAAGAGAGAAGTAGTAGGGCCTTCGCTTTTCTGTGTTCGGAATGGCGTATCTGTCAAAACCCTTGGTAAATAAAAAATCTGTTATTTTTCATAAAGATTACCCTCGAAACTTCATTTAAGTTATCATGTTGTAACGTGGTGGAATAAAAAAAATATATTTTTAAAGTTGAATCTAAATAAAAAGGCGGTCAAGGGTGAAGCTTGGTGCGAATCACCAATTGTGGTGCGAATCTCCCCATGTGGTGCAAATCGTAGAAATAAGTTTTTAATGATAAACTTAACAATTATGCTTTGTATTATAAGGAAACTAAATCGCAAGTGCTATGTGTTATTTTTATTTGAGCGTGATGTGTAGCAACGCTACAATGTATTATTTTGTATGATCAATTTACTTTGTGGCGAATTTACACTGACCCGGCAATTCTACCCTTCTATCTATCTATCCTTCAAGGTAAACCGGCCAAATTAATTAAATTAAATTAATTAAAAAAGTAGAGTGTATCCTTAGCACGGAATTAAGGTACCTACTTTAAGAAAAAAATAATTAATACGAAAAACTTTTTGTAAATAGCAAGGGTCAAACCGAAAAGTGTAATTTGTATCTAAATTTTAAATAGAAAGCTCTATTTTATTATGAAAATTGACGTAGTTATGACACGTTTTGTTTTATTTACTATAGTCGGAGTATCCGTTTAATTAAACGTGAGTGTTCCCGATATAAAACTAAAAGAAAGATCAATTTTGTTGTGGTAGGATTCTACTGTACTGCAGAGTCCGCCTGGGGAAGTACTACACCTTTGCCAGTTATTCAACCGCCAAGCAGTAGTGTTACTTTGTTCCAGTTTGAAGGGCAATGTTACCAGAGAAATTACTGGGTATGAAGAGATTTAACATCTAATAATATCTCAGGGGACGAGCGCAGTGCAGTGCGGCGCAGGATTGTGTTCGCAGGTTCACAATTCTGGCACTGCTACTGTTAGTGGCAGGCGTGACGCTTACCACCAGGCGAACGTCTTTCTCGTCTCGTCACTTAATATTATTTAAAAAAAAACGATTGAATGTTTATAAAACAAATTTCCTATCATAATATCACACTCACAAACTTTTTCCATGCAGTACTTAGTCATCCAACCCCAATATTATCTTGTATTTCGCACAAACGAAATTTTCAATGAGAAATTGCGGAAGATCGTGTGAAATGGCGCACGATTTTATGCGGTCGTCGGAGGAAAATGCTGCATTTACATAAATATTCGTTTATCGGGACAAATCTGTGATTCAAGTGAAAATCTTGTTGGCTAAGCGAAAAAAGAGCAGCGTAAAAGAAAAGGTCCGAGATCCCCGCCATTAAATAAAAACGTGCAAGTGACGTGCAAATAAGCCATAAAGACTACAAGTCGGTGCCGTACCGCAGATAGGAAATACGAATACTAACCTACCTGCTATTTTTTTATTTAATAGGAATAAGGTGAAGAACAACACAAGTGCATGAGAACTTGAATGGGGTAAACAGACCTAACCATAAAAAACCTACTCAAACGCTTAGCTTTACTTAGCTAAAATAAATTTAAGGTTTATTCCCGAAAATAAATTTGTTTTTTTTATAGTCGTGAAGATAGAGCATAATATTAAAACTGTTGTTTTCCTTTTCCTTTTTAAAAGAAAATTATATGTGCCAAAAAAAAATATTTTAGTGGTTTTGTTATTTTTTAATCCCGTGCCTAATTTTGATTTAATATAATGTTTGCTATAGGTATACAAAGTTAGTATTAATACAATGCTCAACTACTTTACTTGGATTAATTCGTATGGTTTGAATGTTGAAGGATTGCAGTGAATTGTGCGTTAAATTCAAATTAGGAAACTTCTGCTACAATGTTGGAAAATAGATTAGATTTTGAATCTAGTCCTCTACTAATTCTGTTCAGTAAAGTATCTAGTTCTCATACGTAAATCATAATCATCATCATCATTAGCCAACCTTAATCCACTCCTGGGCATAGGCCTCTCTTACGGCACGTCGCTTAGTTCAATCATCAGCTTTCTGCTTCCAGCTAAAACCCACTGCCTATATAATATGTCGTCAGTCCATCGAGTCTCAGGGCGTCTTTCACAACGTTTGTGGCGTCCATGGTACACATATCTATCCCAATAATTCATTAGGTGTATCAACTTTATTTCTCTCGAAATTTCCAACAATGTTCTTGAAATCTGGCGTAAAATTATAGCCTATCCTAACCAATTTTTTCGAACACAAAAATTCAGTTTACCACATAACGCAAATAGGTTCCATGTACAGCATTCGTCGGGATCGCTTCCACCGCGGAAAGCGTACTTACTTCGTACAAAATTCAATTATCTACGACAAAGAGTAAAAATATTCTTTCTCGCTCGGAGGGGAATAAAATAAAATGGTGTCTAACTACAGCGGGTATTCAATAGCAGAATGGCTGCGCTGGCTGTCCTTCCGTGACAGGAATTGGAAAAGCACAGTTTTCCGATACGCGGGTATGAAAGCGAGCGCAGGAATTGGAATCAGAATGGGAGGTTCATGGGATATGTAACGTAATATTTGAAGTTACATGCATTGCATATACAACGTGTTACAAAAAAGGTGTAGTTATACTGAAGGGTATGTAAGTATGTACTCATCTAACTTTTACTATGGGGCCAACCTAGAAATCGCGAAAAAAAGAGTCATATAGGTAACCTTCAGTATTACTACACGTTTTTGTAACTCGTTGTACGCAGGCTAGGCGTAACAGCACAACTAAACTGAAAGGAGGCATTGCACTCATCACTGTGGACAGCATTTATAATGGTTGCCAACCTGAAAGCATAATAAAATTCAGCTTTTCCATAGTAAAATGTCATACCTCGACAAAAAAGGTGTCAAATTCGAATCTAGTGTCTACCCTTCTGTAAAAAATGTTCACAATCACCTCCTTTTAGCTTAGTAGTATCGTTCCACATATCACTGTATTAAAAAAACAGCTGTTATATATAATATTTCGTCATGGGTGACACCTTTTTTAAAACACTTTTATGGAACTGACTATTTTTTTTTAGAATTCTGGCTTGGTCCCTTAGTAAAAGTTGTTCACAATGATGAGTACACTAACCTGCTTTAGATGTAGTAATACTGTTCCGCTTATCCCTAGATAGACTAAAAGCGTTACGTAAGAATATATGTATTTTATTTATCAAGTTATTATCAGGACGCATTTCTTCGCTAGCCCACAACTTTCCATTGAAATAGACGAAGCAAAAGGCACTATCTCAGTTAGATTGC
Source organism: Erannis defoliaria (assembly GCA_905404285.2). Classification (NCBI taxonomy): domain Eukaryota; kingdom Metazoa; phylum Arthropoda; class Insecta; order Lepidoptera; family Geometridae; genus Erannis; species Erannis defoliaria. The sequence goes on along the minus strand of FR990073.1, from coordinate 7,724,644 downwards.
AAATGCTCGCCTCAAGATATTTTCGATATCTCCGAAGCCAATTCACCCCGCTTACTTCTCTCACCGCATTCAGGGGTAGCTTGAAGATATGCTTGTTGTAAGCCTTATTTCTTTATTTTTAAAATCATTTGAAACCAAAGGCTTAGGAAATAGTGATGAAACTTTCTTATGTATTTACGTATAAGAAAGTTTCACCAGTAGGCATGTAAGTACGTATGAACTAGGCCAAAATGTCTTATTATTACATAAGGTACGGACTTTAGTCTCAATAAATTATACATAGATTCTTGTAACCATTTATCAAAACGATTGACAGTTGCAAACTTGCTTGGATGAGTCAGCTAGTAAATCCGTGAAAACTGGAAGGGATAATCACAAAAGGATTTTATAAAAATCCTGGCTACATTGCTAAATTATTTACAGAATATAATGAATCGCCGGAATTCGTCAAAGTTTTCATATTAATTTAACGGGCGATTAGTAATAACACCTCGGGATTGTGCGGAACCAGGTGCTGCTATAAATTATACCGCTAAACCACCCTGTCCTTCGCTTTAAATTAACGGTCACACATTCAATTGCTTTTTATAATTAAACACCTATTTTATTTTTTCAATTAGGACATTCCTTCTGGTGTATCTGTCCAGGACGTGGTGAAACTTAAACGTGGGACGTGGTGGAGGTTTTGACACAATATTGTTTTACGTACGTACATGATTACCATGTGCAAAGCAGTACGTGGGTCGCGCGAAACACGGGCTCGGATTTCACGCCTTGAAAAAGGTCACCGGATGTGATCAAAACTATACTTAGTCGACGTATGCAACTTAAATTAACTTAATTTAACAGTTTAATAGGGTTGTTAGGCAAAACAGCAGCTTACTGCAGCGTAGGCCTAAGGTAGTCTGATGAAGGTGACATGCAGCCAAATGCATCTCAAAGCTCACTATATCCTCACATTGTGTTTGAGATGACAAGCTAGTCGAATAAGCTGTGAACTGGCTCTCAAGTAAAAAAGTCTTTACCGAAAAAATATAATTATAATATAAATATCTATTAATTAAATAACTGATGTCGGTATAAGTCGCCTCTGTGGCGCCTCCCCTAGAGCTCTCCACTCTTCTCTTCCTTTCGCTTTACTGGTCCAGTCCGGCCCGTATCTCTCTGTAAATATATCACTCCATCTTTTCTTTTGTCTTCCCCGACTTCTTTTCCCGTCTCGTGGAATCCATTCTGTAGACTTTCTCTCCTTTCTCTTTCTGTTTTCGTAGACTTTCTTTCACAAGTTAGTACCGAAACTTAATTCCTTAGCGACGGATTGTCAACAGCGTAAAATAAGAAAATTGTTAAAGGATTTAGGGCGTTGCTGTGCCAACTTACCTTTTATTTCAGGAACTCCACAGCTAAGCAATGACTTATCAACTAAGTTCTACATTTGCCAGTAGGAAGGTAATGGATCGCTGGTCGATTTATAATGGGTCGCTGGTCGATTGATAATGGGTCGCTGGTCGATTGATAATGGGTCGATGGTCGATTGATAATGGGTCGCTGGTCGTTTTTTTTACGCTAGTTCACTTTTAAGCCACGACATTCTTCTTTTTACACAAACTCTACTTACTTTAATTTCTTATTTGTAATAAAACTTTTATTCATTGGTAGATTTATTGATAATGCCTATAAAGTTAAAAAGTTACTTGCTATTCATTGAGCTTATATCTAAAGAGTCACAATCTCTAAGTAAAAACAGTCAAAAAACATCCGACTGCCGCTGTACATACCTATACGTGGATTATATACCTAGTTCCCAATTGTTCGAATTTAGACGTTATTTCGCTTGTTCAATGTATGCTTGAGCGCTTGTGTCGTAGTTCATGTCGGTCAATAAGTCTGCGCACTGCATAGCGTGCGCCGAGTTTTGGCACGGACATTTTTTTTGCATGATTTTGCCTCTATAGATATTAGCTCAATGTTGCTATTACATAATTTTACAGCAACCTCAAAATCTGCTATAAAAACTTACTTGTTCAGCTTATTTCTGAACATTAATTAAGCCACGAAGAAACTGGAACTATCCTATGAAACCTAATATCCATTAATTAACTCAAGACTGAAAGGTGTAGTGTAGGTGTTTGTTACAAAGATTTGCTTTGTAGTTTGCTCTTTACAGCAAGGTCTCTAAGCAGAAAATACTATAACATTTTATTTTAGCTCATTTATATTCTATCAAGCCTTTAGTGAGTTTTTTTTTGAGGTAACGAAACAAAATTTTATCATTTTAAGCTTTAAAGGTCTACCATTATATTAGAGCTTCATTCTCGTAAACAGGGTTACGAGTGTCGGTATGATTAAGGAACGAGGAAGGGGTTAACCCAAGCGTAGCGAGGGAGTTTAAACTAAAATAAAATAATAAATACTAAATGTAGAGTCCTGAGTAAAGGCAGTTCAAGCTCAAGCTGCCCAAGACGATGAAGAGGCTTTATCCCAGAGGTACTCTACTTTTAATACCTTCTGTGAGACAATAAAAACCCAGTCTTGCATTTTTTTTTGTGGCAAGTTAGATTTTCGTATAAACTATCTTTACAATTTTTACGTTCCAAATTCAAATCACATTACAGGCCTTTGGATCTATTCCTGTATGATAATCCCTTGGGATATGATGCCTTACTTCACGTTGAGATTGTGTATGTTATTGGACATTGTCGAGAAAGTCTGGTATGAAATAGCTTCTAAGAATAATACTCGCATGCATTTTTCTATAAAACCAATGTTCAAATTCCATGTAGTACTAAGAAATGCGATATGCTTGGTACTTCCTAAACTTAAAATGAAAAAGTTTCCGAACTAAATCTCAGTAGCGACTTAAAATGTTACGGTTATATCCTCCATGGCTATATCGGAAGTTTACAACTTCACAGAGCAACAAATACGAACCATCTTGGTAGTCTATACCAAGAACTATCGAAGAACTAATTAGGGGCTAAATACAACTTGTATAACGCTGCATACACTTTGAATAATGGAACTGGAGCCTTGTTCTCGAGACTGCGCTCAAGCTTCTCTCTACGTACTTGTACGTAGTTAATTAAGATTTGGTGTCATTGGAAAATATACATTGCTTTTACTATAAAAGCTCTTTATCTTTGTAAAAAAGTCAAAGGATTTCAATTACAAGTTTAGTTAACAAAAAAGTTTTACGTTTAAAAACAAACAAACCTGTGTAAGTTACGTAGGTTTTTTTTAATTAAAGAGATAGTTAAAAGGTCAATAGTTCACGGAGAGTTAGCGCCATAGAGGAGTCAGCCTGTTAGTGTTAGATAATAGGTAAAGGTTACCTGTGACAAATGAGAAACTTGGTTGCAACTGTAACTCTCTGCCGCTATCTGAAGATCAAAACTACTCTCTCTGACTGAGAAGTGCACGGAAAGTTGTGTGCGTGTGCACTGAGTGAGCACCTTCTGAACAGTTAATAATATATAAGTTATTTAGTAAAAGCTCTGAAACAATTGAAAAACCAATATATCTATTTGTAAAAAGATATAACAATACTTACATCATTGTATGAGGTCATCATTGATGTCACTTAGTTCTCACATAGGACCGGCGAGATATGCAAATGTATGAAGTTTACACAGAACATCTGTTTTGTTTTATTATGAAAACTGACGTGGTTTGTGTGATTTTGTTTTATTTATACGGGAATACTCGGGAATTCTCCGACTATTAGTTTCGATCACATCCGGTCACCTTTTTCAAAGAGAAAAAGGTGAAAACAGAGCCCGACGCGCGTGCGGCTGCGTCCAGTTTTTTAGTTTTGTTTTGTAAGTCAGAGAGAGATAATAAGAGAGTCCGCCAACTAAAGACTCGCGCATATTTCAGCCGCGGTGGGCCGCATGGCATTGCTAACGGAAATAGTGCGACCCGCCGTAATGTGCGATGGTTCATAATACAAATGTACAAAAAGGAAGTAGGAGATTTTCACAATGCTATACGAGATACAGCCGCTCTAATGTATGCAATGCAAACCTTAAAGGTCTATCGTCTGAGGTGGCTAAACTTACATCATCTAAACTAAAAACTATATTATTTCACAGACCTGGGGGCTTAGTTATCTTAAACTATGGCAGGCCAATTGACTATCGCCTGATCAAGAAGAGGAAAAGAAAAAAGGATTTTAATGCCGTCCTAATTTTGATCTTAGTGACCACAGTTCTGTAAAAAAAAAACTCCAATTCAAGTAAAATTCACACACACATATACTTCAGCCAGAAGACGTCCACTGCTGGACGAAAGCCTCCCCTCAATAGGGAGGGGGATGTTGCTAGTAAAATGAACATGATCTAATATTTAAGCACCAAAACGCAAAAAAATACTACTTGACCCTTTTTTTTTTTAAACGGGTTAAGTAGCATACAGGCATACAGAAATTTTGTAACTCGTGTCAAAATTAGTTATAAGTAACCCCACCTAAACTGCGGCAATGGCATTGTACAAACTACCGACCTATAAATAATTCGGGAGGCCGGCTGTTAACCCTAAAAGCCGCGACACCCTTCCTGACAGCTTTCATGGCACGCTAATATTCGCGTGACCACCTCATTAATTTGAGATACTACCGTGCCTCCGCGACCTTCGTATTGTTAGTTTTACCTATGGGTATTATCATACGCTGTCTGCACGAAAGCTAGGTATGGTTTTTGTACTATTTACATCCAAATTTTGCTGTAACTAGCTCGATAATGATCTAGAAAGTAGGGTACTCAACTTTCCTTTATTAACTACAACAAAAACGAGGACATACAAATTAACTACCTTAATTACTTACCTACTACACAGGGTTAGTTCTAATCAGTAAACATCCTTTTAATGGCATATTCTGTACATCAAAACAAACAACTTTTACTATGGGGCCAACATCGAAATCGCGAAAAAATTATCATCAATTCCATACAAAAACTTCATCGAGCTTGGGCAAAATGTATGGAACAGCAGCTTTTTTTTCCCGATTTCAATGTTGGCCCCAGAGTAAAAGTTGTTTTTCTTGATGTACAGAATATTCCCTTAAAAGGATACTAACTGATTAGATTAAATAGTATGTATGTATATACAAAACAAAATGACTGCTGTATCAAGACCGATGGCAGTCTAGAGACGATCCAAATGCTCAAACACATTCTATCCTATCCACTCCATTCCATTCTATTCGGTAGCCGAGCTACCCCACATGCTGCCGGCATGGCGGGTTTTTACTTTTATGGGGATAATCCCTGCTTTTCCACCCTGAACTTAATCCATTAATATTGTCACATTGCTTAGAGCAAAAGTTACTTATAATGTAACAAATTATCTATTTTTAGGATGGTGTAACGTGCCTAATCCTGTCAGGCTCATGTGAAATATGACTTTTAGTCCACTGACAGATGATGCATGGCTCCCACAATAGCAACATTGGTTGTGAGGCTAGAGATTACTGCTAGTAATCTAGATATACTAGTAGGTGGTTAGGTGTTATTTTAACGTTCCTGTCGATTGAGAGCGAAGGCACCTCATCTCTGGCCCACATATCAGTATACAGTTCACTAGACTGAAACATAGTGGATGTGTCATAAATAAATTTATTATGTGGGGTTATGTGGAACTGGAACGGTATCATATTATCATACCCCACGCTAAATTCACCAAAAAAAAAACAACTGCTCCAAACATTTTGTCGATAGTAAAGCTGATATTTCTTAACGAAATCAGAGTTGGTGCCTTACTAAAAGTTGATCATTTTGAAAATTATGACAAGGTACTCCTTCCTTTCCTTTCTATTAGTAATAAAATTACGTGCACCCTGTCTTCACAGTGTTCTTGTACTTTTTCTTCTTCTAGTGATATAACGTGGTGAAACATGTATTTTCGTGTTCTTTTCAAAATTAAGCTTACAGTAAAGTCGCCACCACTTTACTAGAGCTAGACTTGGACTTGACTGTGACAAATGTTGTGTGACCAACTGTGATTTTATGGCTTATTTGACTTGATATTAATCAAACTGAACAAATGCATTATATACCTACTTGACACTGACAGAAAGCACAAAGTGCGATGACAATGATGAAGAAAAACATAAATAAGCGCATAGCTGTAAAAGTGTCACTATCGTTCAATTACCTGGGGCCGTACTGTGAACTGCTTATAGCGGGACCGAATAGGTTCAGCTGCCGACACTGCGCGATCGCGAACCTTACTGCGAGGCGATAAAATTCACAGTCGAACAGCGTCGGCAGCTGTGCGTATTCGGTCCCGCTATAAGCAGTTCACGGTACGGCCCCTGAAGACTGCCGAGCCGGAACTTACGATACCTACACTGTTCCTGTCACTTCTATTTAGATTTTACATACAAGTTATAAGACAACAATACAGAAACAATCTAGCATGCTCTAAAATACCTGCAGCGCGAGTACCGTTCTTGACGATCGTTATATTTGACATTTAAATCGTATATTTGACATTTAAATCGGTAAAATTTGATAAAAATCGGTATAATCCTCATATTCGGCTAAATAAATCTGCTATCAATTTAGCGACAGAACGGTACTCGCGATGCCGGTCAGATACTTCCAATAAACAAATTGGTAATCTGTTACAACCTAGTCATGTTAGGTAGGTTAATCCACGAAGGCCTACTAACCCTGTTTTAATCAAAAATAGTACCATTCACTGTAAATGAGTACGACAGTAAAAGCAGTAACGCTTTAAAAAAGAAACATAACATTATACGGAGTGCCAATAAAGGATTGGAAAAGGTTTTGGATAAAACGCTTAGCAATTGACAATTTCAATTTGAGAATGCGGGCTTTCACGGAAGGATGAAGCTTGTCTCTAGAGGTACAAAATACATTGAAAACAAATCTCAAACATCTATGAATCGAAATATGAGTCATTTCAGAAAAGCTCATTGGGCGCATAATTATCAGACACTGTGTATGACTTCTATTAAAATTAAGGTTTAAATTACGAGTTACGAGCATGACATTTCAAGTAATTGAAAATTTAATAGTAGAGTTGAATTTGATAGAGTTGTTTAAATTATAGGTCCATTTTTTGTTTCCTAAAACTTCTAGTATATAACTGCCCGACAGCGGGGCGCGTAAATGTCTATTAATTTCCTTCCAACACTCAAACGGGATGCTAATGGGACTTTTGGGCAAAAAGTCTGAAAATCCCCTTCACAGGGGAGTCCCTAGGACTGTTTAAGGGGATTTTGGGACCAAGCCGTTAGTTTATCTTGGAATGCACCCCCTTAAACCCCCTGTGGCTTACCTACCGGTGCGAAGGAGGGCTCCGGGATCTCCAGTGGAACGCTCCAGAGCCCTAAATTATGCGAGTGTGGTATGCATCTGTAAATTACAGGTGCATAACACATTTTATTACTTTAACGTATACTTAAAGTACGTGTGTAAGCGTTTGTTTTGGTAATTGAATGCATGACGGATACTTAAATGGATTTGAAGATTTACACGATTCCCAAAAAGGAGTGTAATGTTTTCTGGGTTCATGTATGTATTTAAGTGAGTTTCTTCATTCCATGATTTATAACTTTTAAAACTTGAACAAATTTCGCAGTGTATGAGGTCCGGGTAGGTTATCCTTGGAATACTTACATTACATCATCCCGAGTGTCAGAAAAAAACATTTAATGGCATGCCAACTGTGTTTTTTTTTAAATTATAGCTTGTTCTAAGGGTACTAAAGCCTGGAGTTATCGTGTAAACTGAGCGTGCCATATTTAAGTACACGAGTACAAAATGTTGCATTTATAATAATAATAGCGTGACTAATAATAATTCACTCAATTACAACAATGATTTACACATTGTTATTTCTAACGAACGTTTGGCATTGATTATGTACAGCACAAAATATTTATAGAACACTACTGATGAGTTATTCAATTACTCAAACATTTTCAAATTCAGCCGCCAATCGCATTTACGATAACGATAAATGGATATTCCAAAACTAATCATCAACTAAAATTCATTCCCGGTCCTCGATAAAATCTGATGGCCCATTGAACCAGACACTAATTATAACTGGACCAAACCGTGCTACTAATACGGTTAGAGCTTGTGACAGTGGGCTATAATACGCATCCGAGTACGGCGTGCTTCCTGCCGAGTGTAATGTGCTCTCGCCTTAATTCATGACCTCGGATGCGACAAAACCACAGCGAGCGTGATATAATGAGTATTGCGACTAAAAAGCCAGCTTTAGCGCTACTTTCTCTTTTTTAAGATGGAATCGCAGATACATATAATTATGTAAGTAATCTGTTTTATGGTTATTAGTAATGGGACAAAGGAGACGCTTTATGCCCGGGATATGCGAGGCTAGTTTTTCAAGCCAGGATAGCAAGATAATGGTAAGCTAGTACAAGATAATGATGGTAAGCTAGCAGCTTTGGCCACGTATTAACAGGACTAGCCTAATTTCTACGAAGCCAAAGCTGCTAGCTTGCTAGCTTTCTATCACTATCTTGCTGTCCTGGCTTGAAAAACTACTTTGGTGATACTAAAACATAACGTCTGGAGATGACACTTGCTGAGGTATCCTGAACTTTACTTTCTGAGTAACAAAACAAAACCTTGCATTGCATATAGTTGCATTTGCTAACTGCATTTGAGAAATTCGATGATGAGACTCATTAGCCTAGCTAATATTGCAAGCTACTATCCTTGAAACTGGAACACATACACAATAGATTACATATTATATAGTGCACACCGTAGAAACAAAGTAACTTACGAACAAATCAGGGTACTCAATTATACATAACTAGAGGTCCCCCGCGACTTCGTCCGCGTGCGGAAGAAATACGGACCGCTCCCAAAATTCTCCACTTTAAATCATTCCGAGCAAACTCTACCAACTCTACCGACTCTAACAACTCCCCCCCCCCCCCCCACTTCCCTTCCTTTGAATGAACTACCCAAATATCCATTTTCATCACTATAACCTACCCCCCCCCCCCGCCCCCCATACCCCTACAACCCCCCACTTCCCGTTTGAATGAACTACCCATATACATCACAATTTTTATCACTATAACTTCAAACACAAAGAACTTTCCATACAACATTCCACCCCCCCTTTCACCCCCTAAAATAGTCCTTGTCGAATAAATTTTGAAAACAGCATTTTTCATTTTGAATGAACTATCCAAATCCAAATTTTCGTGACTAAAAGTCCAAAAACAAAGGACTTTTATAAAAACTTTTATTTTTTACTATGAGTAAATGTAAACATTATTTTATTGACATGTAACATCTTCTGTTATAAATAAAGAACTAAGAACTATGAACTACTTATAAATTTAAAATTATAAAAACGGTATGCGCGAACCCATACAATGAAGTATCTAATTATTTTATTAATATCTCTCTACCTGGCATAATATAACAATCCTATATAATACATATGATTTTCTTTCATACACAGATTCAAAATGTGACTATATTCTAGCTTGTAAAATTGTGTGGTGAAGAAGGTACCATGAAATAAAAGCGTGGCACCGTGAAATCTAACACGTTGGATAAATGCCCCGACAAAGTTATAAATGTGGGTCTAAAATAAGGAAAAAGAAACGTAACTTAATTCACTCTGACTGACTTCACTTTTCACTTGATTATGAGGGTCAACTTTGAACATCTACTTTAACAAAAAAATTAAGTGTGTAATGAAAATGACGACATTTTGATCTTAAAAACATAATTGAGTAATCTATACAAATTGATGGACAGTTAGAAAATTTACTACGTAAATATGTTTACATAATACGTATTTATTTTGTATGTAGGTACTAGCCCTCATAGATTTTTAATCGCATAAATATTCGCGTTTGGCTTGTACTGGTTGGTAAGAGACGATGCTGTCGAAGATAAAAAACATACGTGAAATCAGAGATATAGAAGATGTTACCTAATTACCTATTCACTTTGATATTGAAAAGATCTAGACTATATCTCTCAGAAAACAAATAACTATATCCTTTTCTTTTTTATTGTGTAGTAGGCTAAGTAGTCTTTGTAGTTAATAAAGGTTTATACCTAAAAAAAAACTAGGTACTAACTTACCAAACGACACGATGAGTTACATACAGTATATACTCATAACGACTAAGTTTCCCAAATATTCCCAATGACTCCCGTGACAATCTGGACGAAGGTCTTCCTCATATTAGAGGGCGGTTGCCATAAGCCCCACGCTTGGGTATCGCAGAATGCTCACCACCGATAAACCAGAGGACGCTGCTGCCCGTCCTCCGGTGGTTCTGGTTGCAGTTTTAGGATATAAGTACCAGGACAGATCACACATAAAAACAAAAATTAACATTTTGACACCAAGTTTAATAAATCAAAAAATGTACCTACATATACGTCAATAACGTCAAACAAAACGAATACAACACATCTGACCCAGAGTTTAATAAAAAATTATGTAATTAACTGTCTGTACCTAGATTTTTAGCAATTTAGTACACGCACACAGTAATTTAGTTTGCTCATAATAATATATCATCGTGCTACGTTAGAGTAATTAATTCCTTTATAGCTTGGTAGCTGTTTAGTGGTTATTCCTAAGAACGTGTTCAGCCTTAAAGGCACTTACAAGACCGCACCGAGTGGTTAGGTTTCCAACATTACTGCTGCAGACCTAATAAATTAGCCAACTTGTAATATCTACTTCGGTAAAGAAAAGGAACATCGTTAGGTACACAATTAATTTAAAACCATGTACTTATCTCATTATGTGAGGTTATTCGGAGAGTATTATTTGTTATATTGTTATTTTTATGCATACGTCCAGAACATCATTATTCAGAATACACAAGACGATACACGAACACAAACACTTTGATATGTACCTCTCTCTCTCTCTCTCTGTATGTATATGTGTGTGTGTGTGTGTGTGTGTGTGTGTGTGTGTGTGTGTGTGTGTGTGTGTGTGTGTGTGTGTGTGTATGTGTGAGTGTGTGTGTGTGCGTGTGTGTGTTTTCAGATAGTCAAAGATTAGCCACCAAGGAGTTTCCATTCACTGCGCATTATTACAATTTTCATGTTTGGCTAACTCTAAATTCATATTTTTGATGATACTTACTTGTTTTTTTTTTTTTTTTTTATTTTTTTTTTTATGAATGACTATGCTGTTGGCCTCAGGTGGCCTCTACAGCGTCACCGGACTTTAGGCAAGCGCAAACGGCGCTCGGCCTAGGTTTAGGTTAAAGGCGACTAGCTCAAGGGCACCTCAGACGGTACGAACCTCGGCTTGGCCGTCGCCGGGAGTGGGGTCAGACTTGCCCTGGCACCCCAGAAGGGGTATGCCCTGGGGCCCTAGTAGATTGATCTGGTTGACTACTTGGAGAGAATCTAACAGATCTTCTGACAGATCTGGGGAGTCCTCGACCTCGCCGGCGAGGTCGGTGCGTGTTTGTGTGCCTTTGGTAACCGGCGCCTATACCAAAGACGGAATACTTCTTGTTGCTAGGAGTGGTCGGATCAGGCGAGCCCAGCGCCGCCGAGGTGATGACGGCTATGGGGTCGTCCGGGTCGCCCAAGACGTGTCTGGGGCGTCTACGGAAGGGGGGTGGGTCTGTCGTGTCTGTCGTATAGTTCGAGGCTTGGACTATGAGTGGATTGGGATGGTGGGGGGTCGCATCGAAATAGCGGCGCGAAGCGTACTTAATGTACTGACGGATGAAGGGGAGTTCGAGATCGCAGTGCAGGTCGGAGTTTCGCATGAACCAGCTAGCACCGACTGCTCTGCGGATGAATCTATTTTGTATGACTTGGAGTTTCTCTAGATCTATGCTGGAGGCATGAGCGAACGCCACGGAGGCGTACGTCATGACGGGGCGAATACAAGTTTTGTAAATTGTAACCTTATTTCTAAGGGACAATTTACTACGCTCGTTGAGAAGGGGAGTGAGCCGGCCTAAGAAGAAGGCTGCTCGGTTGCGAACTAACTGGATATGCTTAGAGAACGTGAGTCGACGATCAAGGGTCACACCGAGATACTTGGTCTCGGTAGCCCATGGGATGGGCTGGCCGTTGAGCGTGATATGCTTAGAAGGAGGTCTTCTGAACGGATGAAAGTACACGGCTGCACTTTTATCGGGGTTAACGGTGATAGCCCACTTCTTGAACCAGTCTCCGAGGAGATTGAGGGCTCGTTGAAGGTGGGCTAGCTGAATGACCTTGTTCCACCCTCTGGTGTAGAGGGTGGTGTCATCGGCAAAGAGAGCAAGCTCCACTTTGGGGGTGCGGGGGATGTCACAGGTGAAAAGCGAGAAGAGAATCGGGGCCACAGCGGAGCCCTGAAGGACTCCGGAGCCGATGTCGTGGGGGGAGGAGCGTTGTCCCTCGACGCGGTATCGAAAGCTTCGAGCCCTGAGAAAGTCTTGTATTATGAGTACAAGACGGTCTGGCAGCCCGAGCTGATACAGCTTGTATATCAGCCCGTTGTGCCAGACTTTATCGAAAGCTTTCGCGACGTCGAGGAACACCGCTACAGTCCCTTGGGGGAACGGCTTGTGGGTGTAACCATGGCCGGGTTTCTTGTTGAAACCTTCTAGGACGTACTCCGTGATGCGGTGTACTTGTTGGACGCAAGAGTGTCTGGCTCTAAAGCCGAACTGTTCATCAGGGAGGAGGTTGTTGTCTTTGACACAGGACCAGATGCGCTTCAGAAGGACGCGCTCGTAGACCTTGCCCAGGGTACTGAGGAGACTAATGGGACGGTAGCTAGAGGGCTCGGAAGCCTTCTTGCCGGGTTTGTGGATGCCGATGACGTTGGCGGATTTCCACGCGTCGGGGAAAATGCAATTGGCGATGGCCGCATTGAAGATGCTAACTAGAAGGTGAACTAGCGTAATGGAGAAGTGCTTGAGCACTTTGTTACTGATGCCGTCCGCACCTGGAGCTTTCCTGGTGTGGAGGCCTTTAATAATCGACTCAACCTCGGAAGCTGTGACAGGCTCGAGTTCATCAAAGGGGGGAAGTGAGGATCTGTATTCGACTTCACTGTTCACCTTATCGAGGTGAGCAGGGTCGACATGTTCTAAACTGGGGCTGCACTGCGTTTCGAGGCTGTCGGCCAGGCATTCGGCCTTTTCCTCGTCGTCAAACGCGGGGGGGAGATCAGGTCGGGTGAGAGGGGGCATAGTCGTAACAGAGTCTGATTTCAGGGATCTAGTCAGCCGCCAGAATGCCAGGTGGGATGGCTCGATCCCCGAGAGTAAGTCATCCCACCGTTGATTACGGAGTTCACTCATGCGGTTTTTTACGGCACGTTCGTAATACCGCAGAGTGGCTCTGTTATCCTCGGTGCGAGCTCGATCGAATGCCCTAGTGGCAGCGTGTTTCGCTCTCAGTAGGTCCCTCGCGTCCTCAGGCAGGGCCCAGCGTTGGTCTCCCTCGGCTGGAACCTGCTTTGAGGCCTCACCAACGGTGGTGCGGAGGTGGCTAGTGAGAGCGTCAATGGAGGTAGAGATGTCGTCAGGGGTAACAATGTCGTCAGGGATTCTGTCCAAGTCAGGGGAACTACAAGCTTTCAGGGCATCGCCTAAGTGCTTCCAGTTGACCACGGTCTTAGTCAGAGGAGGTCTGTCAGTCGGATCGGGGCCTAAATGCATGAAGACGGGTCGGTGGTCAGAGTCGAGTTCGTGTAGTACTTCCAATGAGCGTAACTGGAGGGTCACGCCCTTTAGAAGCGCTAAGTCGAGTACGTCAGGTCTGTAGTTCAAGTTCAGGGGAAAGTGGGTCGGAGTACTGGGAGGAACTATGTCAAAGAGGTCGTCAGAGAGGGAGTTCAGAAGGTTTCCCTTCGTATTGGTCGTGTTGCAGCCCCATAAAATGTGCTTGCTGTTGAAGTCGCCAGCCAGAATGACTACGCTTCCGAGAGAGAGAAGAGCCTCGAGGTCACTCCTGAGGAGAGTCTTATTACCGGAGAGATAGCAGGATACTAGGGTAATGGGTTGATGACCGGTCATCGAAAGGCGGCAACAGGAAGCTTCCATTGCTGAGAGAGAAGGGGTGTCGATGGGAATGCAGTGAAGGGACCTTTTGTAATAGATGAGAGTACCGCCTTTTATGGTGGTAGTCCTATCATTACGAACGAGCGAGTAGTTTGCGATCCTGGGATCCCTCTTGCTAGGTTTTAGAAAGGTCTCGTTCACTAGCATAACATCGGCCTGGTGGGTTGAGAGGAAGTGCCGAATCAAGGGACGCTGGTCCCTTGATTCGGTGGTGATGCCGTTGGCATTAAACCATGCCAACGAAAGGGAGCGGGGTCTAACACGTTTGGGTGTACTATGCATGTTGGTTCCTAAGGACGTTGGGGGCGAAGCGCTGTAGTGCACCGAAGAGCCTATAATGCTCATCGAGGATGTCGATGAGATTATGATTCTCCCGGACCTTCTGGGCTACATGTCGAACCTCGTCGAGGTTAACCGACATCGCAATTTCAGCGAGGAAGAGTAGATCCGCTTTCGGGCTGGAGGAGCCAGAGGCGGATCGTTTGGGGGTGGAGGGCTTGGGCGGAAGGGCAGGGCGGGCCTGGGTCTTGGCATGAGCGGGAGATGGCGCAGGGGCGGGTGGGAGCGGTTGAGTCGCCTGAGGAGTGCTGGGCGGATTTGACCATGCATTAGTCAGTGGGACAGGGGCGTCAACGAATTTTGACACCTGGCGGGGTTGGACAGGTTTTGGCTTAGGGCCAGCTGCTTTTGAGCGAGACGGTAAGGGTTTCTTGGCCTTAGGGGCCTTGGGACAGCCGCGATAATTCGCGGTATGGCCCTGAGTGCCACAGAGGACACAACTGGGGAGAGTAGGGTCGTCCTTCTTACGAAGGCACTCCGCGGTGCTATGATCGCCCGCGCACTTCACGCACCTGAAGGGTGCGTAGCAGTAGCGGGCAGAGTGTCCGTATAGCTGGCAACGATGACACTGTCCTGGAATGGACTTTTTGTGAGGGACTTGGAAGTCGAGGCCGGAGAGATGGAGAATCGATTTGGTAGTCCAAATTTTCTTCCCTTCCTGGGTATTCGTAAGAGTGATCAGCACCATGTCATAGGGTTCTTTGGTCCTGCCGTTGTACATCCGGCTGACCGAAAGAAGGGAGGTCTTGGGTGAGGAGGTCGTTATGGATTGCCAGGAAGGGAATCTCCTTGGGGATGCCCTTTACGACAACTCGGATGTCTTTCTCCTCATCGAGAGCGTATCTATGGAAGTGAATATTCGCGTCGCGGAGGTAGGTAGTGGCTTTGCGGTAGTCGTCGGGGGAGGCTAGACGGACCATAATGCCGTCTTTGTTTGGTTTGGCGGAAAACTGGATCTGTAGATCCGAGAGGTTACGCGAGACGAGTTCCCATAGTTCCCGGTTGCGGACAACTATGGTACCGGTCTTAGGATGGGGAGCAGGGTCGACAATCGGAGCGTCCGATTCCGAACGGAGCGGAGAGTCCGATTGGGCGGAGTCGGAGGCAGGTTTAGTCCCTGAAGTGGGGCAAGAGGCCTTGGGGGGAGGAGGGAGGGAAGCAGTGGTAGCGGGACGCTTATTACCCTTCTTGGAGGCGACGACTGTGAAGCCGTCGTCCTGGGTAGAAGTGTCCATTTCTGGAGAATCGGGGCTGTCCGAAATGGACGGACGGAGTGGACGGGGGGTAGGGGAGCACGAGCGGCGTCCGTGGCGGGAGCGACTTCGCGACCGGGATCGGCTCCTTGCTGGAGCGCGACCCCTAGGCCGAGAGTGGCTCCCGTCACGGGCGGAGGCTTTCGGAGGAGGTGGAGGCTTGGGAACTGAGGGGCCTGGCGCCGAAAAATTCGGCGTCAGTTTGCAGGCAGAAGCTGCCTGCCCTCGTGGAGTCTTGGGACGGGCGAGAGACTTTTGAGCGTATGTCTGGGGAGTGCGAACGAATTCCTCCATTTCGGAGGGGTTGGCCTTCAGGTGGTCCAACAAAGTTTTCGCGACGAAGCTGATGGCTTCGTCGAGATCCTTTTGGGAGACCATCCTAAGGCGGGAGAGTTGCGGGGGTTGGGGGAGGAGGTCCCCAACAGGAGAAGAAAGTGTGTGATCCCTCTGCCGGGGGTAGACAGGGGGCTGCGTACCTAGTGTATTACCTAGAGGGTGTACCAGCTGCCAGTGTTATTTTATTGTGCAGCTGGTTGTGTGCCTGCGATATCTGGTGTCGACTAGGGGTGACCCCAAGGCCGGTGGTTCCAGACCCAGCCGGATTCTGTTGTTCCCCAGACGGGGGAAAAACAGGCGCTCCGGGGCAACGCCCGATCGGTTTCGTTGTCACCGTTAGAAGTGTCAGCCGATCGACCACCCACGTGGATTTTATGAAAACACTAAGAGTGGTTCGCTCTGAAAAGAGCGGTTTGGACGAAGGCAGCAGGCCCGGAAGCCCGGCTGCGAAGCGGTGAGAGCCCTGCACTCACAATCACACTCGACTCGTTAGAGTTTACGCTAATAAATTAACGCAAACACCACGTGGCCGAGGTAACGGGTGCTAGGACTCGAAGCTGCGCGGCGGCGGCTTCGGAGGCGGAGGCGTCCGAGCGGCGCGGTTGCGCCGGAGTGAGTCCGGCGTAGTGGTGAGCGTTGTCCAACGTAGATAGTTGTACAACTATCTATCGCGCTACACAACGATCACTCGTTGTCCAACCATAGCAAAACTAGTTATTTCAATAACGAGTTGTTTCACAAACATTGCTTGTTATGTATGAAACGAAACCAACGTTATTTTCACAACGCTCTAAATTCGCGCAAACTATAGCGTATATGAAGTTATCGACATAGCGGGTTGGAGCGAATAAGCCAGATGGAGCGTTACCATGCGTGCGAGTAGGATAGCTATACACGTTGGGCTGAGTTGAATTTAGAGATTGCGAAAATGTGACTTATTCCTAATGTGTTTAGGATGATCATCGTTTGGTAAACGCATTTACGTTAAACCGTAACGTATCGCATTAAAAAATTTGGAAATAGATAGTTGCTAGAAACAGATAGTTATTTAAACGTTGTTGGCCAACGAACAACGGTTTCGTTGCGTTATTTGAAAAAACCGCAACGACACATTACTAGTCCGGCGGCGGGGCAGAGCCTCCGGCGGACAGGAGCGGACAGCGAGCAGCGAGTAGCGGGCGGAAACGTCCGTACAGCGCGGCGATGCGGAGCGAAGTGTTGAATGTTGCGAATGGACCCCGATACTTACTTGAGTTTTGATACTTATTTATATATTAAGATAGACATAGAGAGAAACTTTTTATGGTACACACCAGAAATAAAAACATGTATCAGTGATAAGCATGTGTGAACAGATCACAGAAGTTGAATAGAACATGTTGTATAGTTTAGAACAATCCTAAGATTCATATAGTAACTACACGACAAGGATAAAACAGTAGTTACTGGAGATTGCAACTATTTAACAAACCAAAAAAATAATCAAGCAAACGTATAAAGTACCTATATATAAAACAAAAGCATTATTCTATATTATTATTATTCCATATTAAGAATGCTGTTTAAGAACATAGATTTACTGATAAAAGGTCGATCTCCAAGCGTAGAAGCTGCTAGCAAGAACATAATAGCCATTAATAACCCTTTGTAATAATAATCTGCAAAGCAATTTAAATGTTAGACAAGCAGGACAAGATTTTTTAATTTGTTAAATAAAATTGGATCTTGGTGTTAGAAGACCTTGAATATAGATATGTGCCTAGGTATACATAGCACTAACATAACACTAGTTTTAAGTTCCTTTTCTGTGTTGTGATTATCATGACTGTTGTCATTTCTTTTGGTGTGTACAATAAATAGTTTATCTATCTATCTATCTACATTATTGGAAAAAAGTGAATGAATAGAATACCAAAATGATAGTAACTTGAGACTTTTAAGTCCTAGTCCTATTTCTAAGCCAATTTATTTCGCTTCCTCTTCAAAATCTTAATTAATCTGCCCTCAGTTTTACGAGAGCTCTCAAGCAAATTATATATCAGCTACGAATTTTATAGCGTTTCGGATTAAGGGATCTTGAATATTTCCTACTGAGCTGAGAGCAAGATTCATTGGGATTTTATCTACTTAAAGGTTTATCATAGTCTTTTTGAAGAGACGGGTAATGGCCACGAACGACTCTTATTCCGGTCTCGTGATAATATCATTGCTTTTGTTTGTAGGGTCAAAACTAATTGCACTTATATATACATTTCTCTTAATAAGGGGCAAGCCGGCTACCGGATGGTAAAAGGCCATTTCCGCCAATTGAACTGTGACATCATAAACATTGCGCGAGCCTACCTCCAACCTTACTCTTCAAGGTGAGGGTTTCATTAGCTTTTTTTGAAGAGGCTTCTGTAAGTATTATATAAGTGCGTGGAAAAGCCCCCTGAAGAGGAACGTTTCATAAATTAGCTACGACAGTACCGATTGTATGAGCCTTCCGCAATTCACATATCTGGCTATGAAAATGAAAATTTCACGGTAAAGCCAAAAATTTTTGTATGTTTAAAATAAATAGATTGACAAGATACATTTAGTATTTACAGAGAGAAAAAAGTAGAATCCCGTATCCGAAGTTGAGTGCACGAAGATCATTGGCACGAAACTTGTACGCAGCATGCCCCAAAGGGTTGCATTAATGATCAAATAGAGATAGATTACTGGGTATTTACTGGGTATGAAGAGATTTAACATCTAATATCTCAGGGTCTCAGTGCAGTGCGGCGCAGGATTGTGTTCGCAAGTTCACAATTGTAGCACTGCTAATGTTATGGGTAGGTTTGATGCTTACCACCAGGTGAACGTCTTGCTCGCCTCGTCACTTGACTGTATAAAAAAATACTAAGTGTGAACCCGATCATAATTATTTTTATTTGTATTTTCTGGGAAATATGTGAATGTAAACTAAAATACAGTTTTATTTTTCACTCCAATCATGTGTATCTAGTAAATTGTTACGTGCCCAATAAAAAAATTTAAATAATGTTAATAATGTTGTTGTTTAAATGTTAATGTTAATGTTGTTGTGGTTATGTTATGTTGTGTTGTTGTCAATGTTTTTTTTTTTAAAAATAAATATTGTATATTGTCTATTGTCAATACTTTTGGATAAGGCTGTAATATAGCTCCAACTACGCTAAACTTGAACATTTTTTTTTTCAATACTTTTGTCAAAGCTTTTGTCAGAGATTTATTTATATGCGACGAAGTTCGCATTTTTCCTTTCATAGAATTCCTTGCTTTGTCTCTAGAGACTCATGGCAGCTATTATTCACATCGAAGCGAATAAAAATAAAATTAAAAGAATTTTCAAATTAAAGATGAAAAAATTGATTGCTTTTATGTGAGAATTAGGGCCGCTTGCGTAACAGTCCTTAAATGCGTTTAGCCGACCACTTAAATGCATTTAGGTGACTAATCACGTTTAGTATCTTGCACAACAAAAAATAAACCCTTAAACATGTTTAGCGAACTGTCAAAATTAAACACTCCGGAATGACCGTTTAGCGAAATTTAAATGTGTTTAGCGCCATATTGAATGGTCAGCCGTTCTTGGTTATTTTGTATTTTCGTGTAAATAATAAAGAAACATCATTTGTGATGTGCTGTATCGGTGCAGTTGCAATGTCTTGTTTAAAAAATATTACCTACAGGTATAAACCATCTACAAATTCTACAATGGATATGTGGGATTTCTCAGATGATGAAGAGATGTGAGAGAGGTTTTTAGCCAGACCATTGCACCAAGGCAACTATTTCCGAGGTCAAGATTATTTGACGACTTTTTTGAAGATACATTTCATATTACATACCACAGGTGATTTTGTTACTAAAAATAGACGTCATGTATTTAGGTAGGTACTATATAATTATATTATATACCTACTCATATTTAAATAAAATACCATGCACTTTTTATTCAATATTCCTATAATAATTTACTACTATACCAGTGAACAAAGCATTGAGTTCCTGGAACAAAGGCTTCACGGTAACTTAACGAAAACAAAAAAACAACAAAGCAGTCAACACGTGGCATTATTTGAAGTTTACAATTAAAATGTATTCTGTTCTACGTAAACAAATCAAAAATGTGAGTGCTTGACTGTGCTTGACGATGGTTTGACGGAAAAAAACATTCAATGCGTCGAACGGACCGCATGTGGACATTTTATGGGACGCGCTAAAAACGATTAGTTAAATAGCATCGGAAAGCGTCTTACGCAAGGCATCGCTAAATGCATTTAGGCAAAATGTGTTTAGGCAGCTAAACGTGTTTAGTTAAATGAAATTAAAGACCATACGTTATGCAAGCGGCCCTTAATATAATAATTACATTTGGTAAACTAAATTCATTCTACAAGATTTCAACTGTTATCCTTGTGGATACTGAACCTCATTTTCGCTCTTTCATTATTCCGATTCTTAATAACATTACAAATTAATGTTAACGTCACAGAAACAAAGACAATGTCGACTTGAGAAAACGAAAGAAAGCTGCTTTAATGAGTTTCTCCGTATCGATTTTCTTCAAAGGTCACACTTGAGTTCTAATGTAGGACAGACTGTATTCCAAAGCCTTGAGTTTTATGGACAGTATTCTTTGGCTAGACACCCCGTCGCCACTGTGACCTGAGATGTTTTGGCATCCATTCAGCTCTGCCGTTGAGTTAGTAGCTTAATGTACTAGTTTGGAACAAAATCAGCTTTTTAGGTCACAGAGAATTTTGTTTGTTTGGCCAACGTCTGATCCATGAATAATAAAAGTGTTTAAAAGTCAAAATTCTAGTGAGGCCTTTGAGGGCATGTACAGGGCTAGACTAGATGCTCAAGGTTACATAAGAGATATTTGAAACGAAATGAATGATCAAGGTCCTTTGAGTAATATTTTAATCCGACTACAAAAAATAAGTTCTCAATTCGACTGTATGTTTTTTTTATGTTACGCGAATACTCCGCCAATTACGAACTGATTTTGATGATTCTTCTTTTGTTTGGTAGGTAATACTTCAGAGATGGTCCCATGTACATTTTATCGAAATTGGTTTAGTAGTTTGGTTTTTAAATCAAAATTACTAGAAAATATGAAGAAGTTGAAGTCGGTTGTATCTTTTTTTTTAAAAGCCTATTATTTATAGCCTATCTATACATACATGTAATAAAACTGTAACGAGACGATTACTGTACATTGAAGATATATTTAAAAATCATAAATAAATAAAAAAAAGTTTTTTTAGTCAGTCGGTCTGTCTGTCTGTCCGGGATAAACTCAGAAACGACGGCACGAATTTAAATGCAGGTTGCAATACTGGTTTTTGTTTATCTTGAGAGTTTGCGAGTAAGGAAGATAAATGGATTGACATGTCTAGAAATGTTCTATGGTGTTCTAAGCTACTTAACACCGCACAGCACAGTAGGTAGGCCTCCTTCTAGGTGGACCGACGACATTGTAAAAGTCGCGGGCAACCGATGGATGCAAATGGCAGGGTGTAGTACAGTTTGGCGGTTTAAGGGTGAGGCCTTTATTCAGCAGTAGACGTCTCCGGGCTGATGATGATGATGATGATGATGGTAATCGCGGGCAACCGATGGATGCAAATGGCAGGTTGTCGTACAGAGTGGTGGTCTAAGAGGTGGCCTTCGTTCACCAGTGGATAACTATGGATATCTACGGGAATGAAAATCTTATAGTGGTTTGGTGTCCATTGCTGAACTTGCCTAGGTCTATACTCGAAAGGCGAATAAGCCACTACGCTGGCCCAGTTGCGGGTTAGTAGATTCACACAATATACATTAACATTAACGCCAAAGAGGGGCCCGGGATTTAAACTCGCGACCTCACGATTTGAAGTTCAGCGGTCCCGAATTAGGCTACTTGGCTTAATAGGCTCTGCGGTCACATTGATGAATTGCAAATCGTGATACCTCTTGGTTGCGTGCGCGGGCCATCTGTCGCCACGGAACCAACACGAATATCCCATCTACTCACCTGACTTAGAATACTGATTATCTAGAAAATACAATATAAGACTGCATTTCCTCATAATGAAAGTATGAAGTATCTTTAGAGAGGTCCCAGTGTAAGATGGTGAGAGATACAACATATTTTTTTGCACGAAGATATCGTTACAGAATGATTAGCCGAATTTAAACCCTCCTAAACGTTACTTTGTTATTTAAAGTAAAACAAGGTCATGCGCATAAAACTATTTGGTCCACGCGAGCGAAGCCGCAAGTACAGCTAGTTTATAATAATATCTTGTAACTACTTAGTACTTACCTTGTTTGAAGTTGAATTGATCCAACGCAACAAAACTACTTGTACTATTATGTATTCTGTTACAAAACTCAAACGGAACGGTTGTAATATTAAACAGAGTAGGTACACAATTTGAGCGTCCCTATTATAAATAGATAGCTCTGTAAAGAGCTTGATCAAACGCAAACCTTTTAACTGAAAAAATAATCAAATAAATGGCGTTTTTCAATGCTTCTTTGCTCTCTGTATTAAGCTCAGTTTTTTGTAACTCTTCCTCTCCACAGCCATATAAATGTAGGTGTCCATTTATACATCCTTTCGAGCGTAGTCAAACGAAAAGGTTCACTGATTTATAACAGATTAAAACAATTTGTGGCCTTTGTGGCCTTGTAGCCGGACACACGCTTTCATCCTTTCGGCTTTTAATGGAATCGCTTTGCGGATTGACCTCGCAAGGCATACCAAAGGCGGTGAGCTTATGTTTACATTTGTTATTCAGATTGTTGCATAATTATATATCTACCAAAAAATCATTGTACGGATTTTGTAATGTTTTAGAGAATACATGTCACGTCGCAGGAAGTGAGTTTTAACAATCGCACTCATTAACATTACTTACAGTTTAAAAATATAGTATAATATTAAAAAAAAAAAAAAACTATTAGCTATCTGGTTTTCATAGTAGCTTTGCTTTGTTTGGGGCTAGATGGCGCTGTGTGAAATGTCCACAGATATTTTATTTTATTTATTTATTTGGATATTAGTTTATTATACATTATATTATTAGGCATTATACTTAGTTGCGATAATACAACTAATAATTTAGGATGCCTATCAAGAAACCTAAAACTTATCAACGCACAATCGGACGCACGCATTAACACTTTTTCAAAGCGTTATTTCCGTAACTTTGCTGCAAATTAAATTCAAGTCATTAAAAAAAATACTTAGTAGATTTTATTTTATTTTTATTTTAGTAGAGTTTTGGTAATGCAATTGAGTGACGAAACGAGCCGGACGTTCGCCTGGTGGTAAGTATCACGCCTGCCCATAGCAGTAGCAATGCCAGAATTGTAAACTTGCGAACGAAATCCTGCACTGCGCTCGTCACCCTGAGATATTATAGATGTCCAATCTCTTTATGCCCAGTAATTCTGGCATTTCCCAGTAGTCTGGTAACATAGCCCTTCAAACCAAAACACAACAGTATGCTCTCACACTACTGCTTGGCGGTTAAAGAACTAGCAAATGTGTACCTACCTACTTTTCCAGACGGACTCTGGAATAGAATACCCCGTTTATAAAAGTACTCGTATAATTAGTCTGTTAGGAGTAATTTGTAAGATAAAGTAATAGTTTGCAGCAAACTGAAACTTCGTAACCCCTATATCTTCAATGCCCCTAAACCAATTTGGCTTTATTCAATATTGATAATATTGTATTTGCACGATCTACTTGCTTACAAAGTTTCATAAAGATCGGACTAAGGGTTTGCAAGTTATATAAGAACAAATAAACATACAAATGCCAACTTGTCCCCTTAAGCCTTCGCTTCGCTTCGTCAATAACGTTAAGTGGAGTTTTGGCGGGAACACGGAAATACCATGTCTATGCATTCTATTATTTTCTTAAACTTGTGTTATTTCGCGAATTAATGATTATAAATGGTGGTGTTTTATTCATTGAGTGTTGAATTACATGCACGAGTGTGGACAAGTGATATAATGTGGTGAAACATGTATTTTCGTATTGTTTTCATAACTTTGTAGAAACTCATAGTAAAGTCGCCACAACTTTACTAGGGTATGACTTGGACTTGACTATGACTAATTTCGTGTGACTAACTGTTATTTCATGACATAATTGACTTGATTTTAATATAAAAACTTGAAAATTCATATATTTGACAGTGGCAGAATGCACAACGTGCGATGCCAATAACTAAGAAAAAAAGAAGAGAAAAAAACACGTTAAGTATAATGAAGATATCTTCGAGCACACTAAGAAATCTAAATACCTACATAACCTCTGTGTTCAGGATTTTGAAACGAAACAATGAATACCCATTACTCTGAAGGTGCTCCTAGCCGTGTTATTATAGCCAGGATCATAACATTAAATATTACACGAAGACGTCCCTGAACATTATTTTAATGTTATAATCCAGGAATAATATATTAGTTAACGTGATTTACTAAAAGCCTGTATGTACCTACGAATTTTGTTATAGAGTGAACGGAATTAATAATTAAACTAAATAGTGAGACCACTGCTACTGTTAAGGCGTGAAACTTACCACCAGGCAAACGTCTAGCTCACCTCCTCATATACCGGGTGTTAGTTTGAACACCGTTATCCTTCTAGGATATCATTGTACTCATCATTATGAACAACTTTTACTATGGGGACAACCCTGAAATCACGAAAAAAAAACAGCTGTTCCATACATTTTATCCAAGATCGATGAACCTTTTTGTATGGAACAGCTGTTATTTTTTTTCGTGATTTCAGGGTTGTCCCCATAGTTAAAGTTGTTCATAATGATGAGTACAATGATATCCTAGAAGTATAACGGTGTTCAAACTAACAACCTGTACATTTTTTTTTGTGCATGGCGAATGGGTTTTTCGGGACAGTAGCAGCTTTCCAGCAATCCTGAAACGCAGAAACTTTAAAAACTTTAATGAGATACCTTTATTAAAGATTTTACCAGGAGGGTAGAGCCCCGATCGCCGCTCGAAAATAGCACCGTGCAAACAAGACATAAAAAGCGTAATATGCCTTGTTTTGCTCTCAGTCGCGTGTGACGGCACCAATCGTGTGGTGTGCTACGATGCCGAATGTTTAACACGCTCACAAATGTTATACAACGCTATTACAGGGTGATAAGGTTCATTATTCAAATGAAACAATATCCGCTTGTGGACTGTTTTATATTAGCTGGAGATGTATGGATCAATCTCAGTAGATACAGGAGCCAGATCCACTATGGATCTAGTAAGATTTTATTTTCTCATTGGATCTGTTTTCAAAGATATGACAGAAAATGTATCTAATGAGGTTTTTTTTGTTCACAATAGATACATTTTTATGTTATTTTAAATTACGATGGATCTAGTGAAATATGTTTTTCCCTTAAGATACAGTTATGAAATCTGTAGATCTAATGAGAACTTTATTTCTTATTAGATCCGTTGTACGGATCCACGATAGATCTAAAGAGTTTTCCTGACAAGGGTAATACGACCAGTGTGTGTTGCCAGTGATAACATATGGAACTGAAACGTGGTCTTTAACTGTTGGCCTTTTGGAGAAACTTAGAGTCATGCAACGGGCAATGGAGAGAGCTATGCTCGGAGTTACTTTGCGCGATAGAATCCGGAACTAGGATATTCGCCAAAGAACCAAAGTTACCGACATGGCTCGCAAGGTTTGAAGCAATGCGCAGTGGCAATGGGCAGGCCCCATCGCTCGAAGAACTGACAACCGATGGGGAAGAAAGGTTCTTGAGTGGCGACCGCGAACCGGAAGACGCAGCGTAGTAAGGCCTTCCACTAGGTGGACCGACGACATTGTAAAAATCGCGGGCAACCGGTGGATGCAAATGGCAGGTTGTCGTTCAGTGTGGCGGTCTAAGAGAGAACGAAGGCCTCCTCGTTCAGCAGTGGACCTGTCCGGGCTGATGACGATGATGACCTACGTGGACGGCGGTGTCACCCGACATCAAATGCGTTTCCTTACTGTAGGGAATATTGTAATACTGTCGAATGGCCCAGTAAGTTTACGGATTAGTTCTCATCAGATCCACGGCTTTCAAAACTGTATCTTATGGGAAAAACGTTTAACACTAGATCCATCCAAATTCACAATAATATAAAAATGGATCTATGGGGAACAAAAAATGCTCATTAGATACATTTTCTGTCATATCTTTGAAAACAGATCCAATGAGAAAATAAAATCTCACTAGATCCATGGTGGATCTGTCCCCTGTATCTACTGAGATTGATCCAGATGTATTATATATATATATATATATATATATATATATATATATAACGGAGCCCCTGCCTCATCCGAGTTTTTAGAAATAGTGACGTCAGCAATGCTGACGTCACCAACTCGATCCCCTGCATCGCCCATCACAAATAACTCGACACAACACACATTCAATCAATTAATGTTTATTCTTGAACACAATTTTATAAAACCAATCTTAGCACAAATCAAACTACCCGACTTCTTATTAACTATAACAATAATTATCGAAGGTACTCACAGAGCAGTCCGCACACCTCAGGAATCGCCACCAAAGTGACTCGATTCCTTTGCGAGTATCTTGAAGTTCTCCCTCCACCGCCATAGCGGCCATCTTTCTTTCCACAACAACTTCACTTCAAAGTACTCGCATCAATATTACAATTAATTAATAACGACTAATTGCAAACATTACTCCAAATCATAATTCTTAATTTAATTTAAAAGCCGTTTCAATACAACTTCTACATTGAATTTCGATTGAATCAACAAACCTTAGATTTTGCTGTTTCAACCGACAGAGTGCCGATCATATTAACAACTGTTTATAATTTTTACGAGTTAGTTTTTTAGAGTTACGAGTTATAATGATTATTAACTCTTGCTTGAAACTTATTAATCAAGATATGAATTTACAATAGTTTACAAGTTAACCAAACACTTGAAAATAATCTCCAAGTATTACCAGCTACAAAAACAACCATCTTATAACTGTCTATAACTAGTATTTACGCAATAACCTGACTTTGTTACTGTTTCTTGTACTGATGTGTACTTTGATCAATGACAGACGGACTAAAATCATAATTAGATAAACTTCAAATCATTAAATCAACTTAGCATACGTTCTCGCGTCGACACGGCCATACTGCGAGGCGGTGCGCGCTCTGCACCAATCTCGGGCGGATCTGTAAAGTAATATTTGGTTTTGAGCTAGGTATCCATTCACCGGTACACTAGCCGATAGCTAAATTTGTTTTTGAAACTCAATAGCTTTCTTCTATGTAATTTACTAGTATAAGCAATACTAGTAGCCATATTAACCAGAAAATCCTAGCTATCGGCCTTAAGTACTTATTCTCATCAATCATTCTTAAACAATAATGGATGAGTTTGTTTTTGTTTATTACATTTTCTGTTTATAGGAATGTGAGTACGGTTATTAGTGTCCTTGTCACCAACAAGGTTTTAGTTGTTGAATCAATTGTCAAAGCAAATGCTCCACGCATAATTGCTTATAAACTCGTAGACGGGAATGATGCTGTGGTCATGAGCGGTCTCGTACGCCGTGGTCCACAGGGGCTCTAAAGGAATTGGAAACTAGGGTGATGCTGTGGTCTAGGCCTTTATGTATTTGACCGTGGTCCACAGAGGCTCTAAAGGAATTGGAAACTAGGGTGATGCTGTGGTCTAGGCCTTTATGTATTTGACCGTGGTCCACAGAGGCTCTGCAATAAAAAATTAAACAAAAACACTATTTCTGTGTTGTCTTTGTAATATAACTCACTAGGATTTGTTGCTGTGGTCATGAGCGGTCTTGTACGCCGTGGTCCACAGTGGTTCTAAAGGAATTAGGAAGGACGATGCTATGGTCTAGGCCTTTATTTTGACCGTGGTCCATAGAGGCTCTGTAAATGACTGAACTTAGGAGAGGACATGAGGAATATGAAGGATTTGTAGCCTTTCTAATACTTCTGTGAAGTTTAATCAACTCATCATTCTAGATAGATGTATTGTGCAACCTATAATAGCCTTGCACGGTTTTAAGAAATCAGTTATGGTATTGACTCACCAGTTTGCTTCGGCATCTTCTTGCTGGACCAACTGTGACGTGGACGGAGACGGCTCGTACGGTGCTTGTGGCGGGACATCAAGAACAGTTTCCTGCTCTTGGTCGTCTTCAATAAAGCTCGTCGACATGGCCGCTTGGTCGCCTGGTTGTGGCGCTCGACGCAGCTGGTCGTGAGCAACCTTTCGAGGTCGCCCTCTGCCCGTCACACGTTTTACCGTGTAACGATCGTTGTCTAGTAGTCTGAAGATCTCATAAGGTTCGCTGTACTTAAGGTCTAGAGACGTCTGATTACGTGGATTATTCTTTATGAGAACATAATCTCCACGTTGAAATGGTCGTATCTTCGCTTTCTTTTGATCAAACCGCCGTTTCTCATATTCAGCCGCAGCAACCATTTTCTGTTGTACCTGTTGTTCAAGAATGTCAAAGTCTATGCATTCGTTTTCAAAGTTTACCAACCTTAATAGCTCTGGCGGGACAGTGTGTTCTCGGCGTGTTAATAGTGACAGTGGAGCGACGCCGGTCACGCGATGTGGAGTACAATTGAAGGCCAGTTGTAGTGCTTCAAGTGCTGTTTGCCAATTTACAGTGTCGTAGTTTTTTATCATGGTGAGTGCGTTTTTCAATGTACTCATCACTCGTTCAACCTGACCGTTTGCTCGGCTTACTCCTGGAGCTATTGCATGTAAATTGATGCCAAAACGATCGCAGTAGGCTTTAAATTCGCCTAGGAATTCTCTGCCTCCATCCACGACAACTTGCACGGGAGCTCCAAATAGATGAACCGTGCGTTTCAGTGCTGCGAGGCTGCTGCTTTGGCTCTTGTCTGTAGAGTAGCCCAGTAGTATGTACTTCGTGTATGCGTCTATCGTCACGATGACGTACTCGTCTCTTCCTTCAGAGTCTCTAGTGCCCAGCTTACCCGTGATGTCCATGTGTATTACCTGGAATGCTGCGGTGGGTTTTTGGATCGGGTGAAGCTCTGCTTGTATTGTACCCGACGGACCTTTCGACGTTCTGCATACTACACAGTTATCGACGAAACGTCTGATAACCGTGCTCATCTTGTCAAACCAGTAAGACTCTTTTAACTTCTGTAAGGTTTTCTCCCATCCTGGATGTTGTAGCGTGTTGTGGTAAGTGTTTATTAGACTCCACTGAAATGATCTAGGCACAACTACTAGTTTATGAGTAGCTGATGTGTTCATGAGAGTTTTCTTTAGTACACCATCTTCTAGAACATATCCAGGTGCTGGATCGTCGGTGGTCATGCTGTCAATCAATGGACGGAGGGTATCGTCACGTCGCTGTTCTATTTTTAACCAGTCAGTATTCCCAGTTATAATGTTTACGGCACTCTCAGTCGGTGGATTTCTGCTAAAGAAATCAGCGTGTTGCAGTCTTTCCCCTTTTCTGTACTCTACCTCGAAATCGTAATTCTGGAGGAAGGCCCACCACCGATGGATTCGGGGAAGTAAGTCCTTTTTGTGCGCAGATGCCTTCAGAGCATTGCAGTCTGTCATCACTTTGAATTTTCGTCCGTATAAGTACTGCCGGAAGTGTTTGATGGCCCTCACCACCGCCAGGGTCTCGAGCTCGTATGAGTGGTAACGGCTCTCTGCGTCAGTGGTGCGTAGACTCATGTAAGCAACTGCATGATGTCTTCCGTTGATAATCTGTACCAAGACTGCTCCGTAGCCGAGACTGCTTGCGTCTGTGTAGAGCACGATTGGTGCGTTTTCCTGAAATAGCGTAAGGGTAGGCGCAGTAGACAATTGTTTGATGATATAATTGCGTGCTTGGTCATGTCTTTCGTTCCATTCCCATTTGGCGTCTTTCTTTGTTAATTCGTAAAGTGGTACCATGACACGCGAGAAGTTGGGAATGAAACGTCTAAAGTATCCCGCTAGACCGTTAAATTGCCTTACTTGCTTAGCGTTTGTTGGAGTTGGTGCCTTCGTTAAAGCCTCTACTTTTCTTGGGCTTGGACCGACTTGTCCGTCTGATATAACGTTCCCCAGATACTCAATAGAGCGTTTAAAGAAGGCAGTTTTCTCTACGTTTATTGAAAACCCAGCTTCTTGTAAGGCAACCAGTATCCGCTCGATATGTGAGAGTCCCTCGGAGAAATCTCTACATTTCGAGAGGACGTCGTCTACATACACTTGACATATTTGTTCACTTAATAGTGATGCTAGCGCTCTATTAATACACCGCTGATACACAGAACAGGCATTACTAAGACCAAATGGCATGGCTAAGTATTCATAGAGACCGTCAGGCGTTACAAAGGCAGTTCTTTCGATAGAGGTCTCCGAGATTGGAATTTGGTGGAAACCTGCTGCCATATCAAATGTAGAGTAGTAAACTCCACCTGCCAGTTGGTCTATTTGGTCTGAAATTATTGGCAGTGGGTAGTGGTCGCGCAGAGTGTTTCTGTTCAGCTCGCGGTAATCAACGCACATGCGATCATTGCCATTTTTCTTTTTAACTAAGATTATTGGGCTTGAGAACGAAGACTTGCTCTCCCGGATTATGTTATGCTCAAGCAACTCGCTCACTATATCACGTACTTTCTCTCGTTCGACCGGGCTTAAACGATACGGCCGGCGCTCAACATATTTGGTCGGGTCTTTGAGCCGTATCTCCAGCTCACCGGTATTAACTCGTGTGCTTGGATATCCGTGGATGAACAAGTGTTCGTATTTATTCAACAATATTTTTAACTCTGCAATTTGGTCGTCGTTCGTCAAATCACAGTCTAAGTTGTCAAATTTTTGGCTTTGCGATCGCACGTGGTTGACCACCGGTTGATGAAACAGAGTAGCGCCTCGCGAAGTTACCAGTACTCCAAGGCTTGTGTTTTCGATGAGATTCATTCCTATTAAAATATCTGCACATACTTCATAGTCTGGTACAACGTGAAACAGAAGCTCTATTCGCAAATCATCGATAACACACACCGTTGTAAGTCTGGCCAATGATACTACCGTGAATTGACCAATACCTTTCAGGTAACTTACGATATTGGTCCTTTTTCCGGGTAGTTTAGCCGCCACTGACTCGCGTATCAATGAACATTCCGCTCCACTATCGAATATCGCATGTAGTTTCAAATCCCCAACCGTAACCAGCATTGAAGTTAATTTCGGATCACCCACACAATTAATTTTTGAAACCACAGCGCGCTCCCGTTTATAACAAGTTTCGTAAGTGTGACCAATTTTTGAGCAGAATGTGCATGACGGTTTGTCAGTGTTTTGTGGCAATTTATTCTCATGATGACGCGGTTGAGTACTATCCGCTTTATTACCGAAGCGACAATCCCGTGTATCATGATTAGATCTTTTGCATATCTGACAATAAAGCGTAGGTTTATCCGAAAATCGTGGTCGCTTGCTTGGACCTTGCTGTGCATTTGATGTGCTTGGATTTGATCGCTTTACGCGGCGTATGGATGATGCGACTGAAATCAGTTCCGGTACTGAAGTAGCCCGCGCATTAAGTAACTCGATTCTCAGTCTCTCATCCGTGACGCACCCTATTACAGCCTCAACTGCGTCATCGTCCGACAATTTGTCTTTAGTTATACGTCGCCAAAGTAGCCATGCTTGCGACAAAAACTGCGCGATATCTTTCGTATTATCATAGTTATGTTCTCTGAATCGAACAATGTCACGAGAATATCGATTTTCAGGTTCAAATGTCGTTATTAACACATCACGCAATTCCTGCCACGTAGCAGTGCAAACAAGCCAATTGTCAACCCATAACTTTGCACGACCTTTTAGCAAACTACCTGCTTTCATTCTGATTTCATAGTCGGTAAAGTTATAAGTTTCCTTGGCTGTGGTTATATGTTGACACCACTCACGTACTCCGATATTGGCATCTGGATCATATGACGGCAAAAATATGTCTTTGATTTTTACCTTAGGCTCTGGTTTGTCCGCCATTCGATCAGACACGTGTTTCATCATTTGCAACATTTGCGAGAAAAACTCAGCCGGGACACCGTCAACAGAAGTGTTCATATTACTTTTATTGGTTAAGCCAGGATGTTCGCCAGAAGTGGGTGAGAATCCCACTTCTGATAACGGAGCCCCTGCCTCATCCGAGTTTTTAGAAATAGTGACGTCAGCAATGCTGACGTCACCAACTCGATCCCCTGCATCGCCCATCACAAATAACTCGACACAACACACATTCAATCAATTAATGTTTATTCTTGAACACAATTTTATAAAACCAATCTTAGCACAAATCAAACTACCCGACTTCTTATTAACTATAACAATAATTATCGAAGGTACTCACAGAGCAGTCCGCACACCTCAGGAATCGCCACCAAAGTGACTCGATTCCTTTGCGAGTATCTTGAAGTTCTCCCTCCACCGCCATAGCGGCCATCTTTCTTTCCACAACAACTTCACTTCAAAGTACTCGCATCAATATTACAATTAATTAATAACGACTAATTGCAAACATTACTCCAAATCATAATTCTTAATTTAATTTAAAAGCCGTTTCAATACAACTTCTA
This sequence comes from Erannis defoliaria, assembly GCA_905404285.2. NCBI lineage: Eukaryota > Metazoa > Arthropoda > Insecta > Lepidoptera > Geometridae > Erannis > Erannis defoliaria. The sequence continues at coordinate 7,691,965 of FR990073.1, read as the reverse complement.
CATTGAATTTCGATTGAATCAACAAACCTTAGATTTTGCTGTTTCAACCGACAGAGTGCCGATCATATTAACAACTGTTTATAATTTTTACGAGTTAGTTTTTTAGAGTTACGAGTTATAATGATTATTAACTCTTGCTTGAAACTTATTAATCAAGATATGAATTTACAATAGTTTACAAGTTAACCAAACACTTGAAAATAATCTCCAAGTATTACCAGCTACAAAAACAACCATCTTATAACTGTCTATAACTAGTATTTACGCAATAACCTGACTTTGTTACTGTTTCTTGTACTGATGTGTACTTTGATCAATGACAGACGGACTAAAATCATAATTAGATAAACTTCAAATCATTAAATCAACTTAGCATACGTTCTCGCGTCGACATATATATATATATTTTATACTGTCAAGTGACGAGAAAAGCAAGACTTTCACCTGATGGTAAGCGTCACGCCTGCCACTAACAGTAGCAGTGCCAAAATTGTGAATTTGCGAACACTTAATTGCCATACCCTCATTTGGTTCATTATGTTTATGTTATTATGTTATTAATATTAGTTTTACATAAGCCATAAAGTGCAATAAACGATTTGACTTTGACTTTGACAATCCCGCGCCGCACCGCACTGCGCTCATAACCCTGAGATATTAGATGGTAAATCTCTTCATACCCAGTAATTTATCTGGTAACATTGCCCTTCAAACCGGAACACAGTAATGCTTGCACACTACTGCTTGGCGGTTGAATAACTAGCAAAGGTGTGGTACTTCCCCAGGCTGACTCTGCAGTAGAGTCCTACCACTACAGTATATGTCTTCTTTATCTGTCTGTATAGCTATAACTGTCTACGTAAGCATAGGCGAGGGACATTTTTGTGGTTTGATTTTCATAGACACTGTGTATGTATCTAAGATGTTTATCAACTCACTGGTATCTCTGGTATAAGTATTAGATTTCAGCCTACTATACTTTTCTCCGCATCTGTTAAAAATTTATAATAATGGTACGTAGTTAAAATGTTCAACACGCTTACCCAAAAATAGTTTTCACTCACAAATGTAAAATTTCTTGGGTAAAGTTGGTGAAATTGAACGGTAAATCCAGATGGCAGGCAAACTTCTTAGTCGGACATTGTAATAAGGCATTAGCGTCGAGTTCGATATTTCACTGGAAAAATATCCCGACTTCGTATGAACTTAATTGCATTCTCCGAGTAATGCAAGATGGTAGCTCACGGGAGTTATGAGATCTAAGAGTTGAGTATTACAAATTAATAATATTTTCTTTTTCATTCTGTAAACTGACGTGGTTTTGAAATATACTTCTACACATTACAGTTCATGATTCATTATCAATTGGAAACGGGTAAATAGTGGTTTGTGTATTATAAATAGGTATCTGTTAGGCCGTTTGTCCACAGACGCCGTCACCGAGACGTCAACAAGAACAAGATGATGTCGCCCCACGTGCGGTAGACACGCAGTTATAGTAATCTGTGTTCCGCTACTTCAGCGATGTCATCTCGTTCTCGTTGACGTCTCGGTAACGGCGTCGGTGGACAAACAATCTTACACGTTTTTTATGCAGTTAAAAACTTGCAATTTTAAATAAAATGAATTATTTAATACAGCCTTATGGCTCAGATGGTATTATGTCTGTGTTGAATACTGTAAGGCGTGGGTTCAATCCCCACCCAGGACAAAAAATTATGTTACAAACTCAGATGAGTGTTCCGTGACTGGGTGTTGTATTATACATTGCTAGAGGTCGCCCCGCGGCTCCGTCTGCGCACGGAATAAATTCGCTCGCTCCCAAATTATCTTCCATTCCGCTGGGTTATTCAAATATATTTTTTTCCTCTCCCATTTCACCCCTTTAGATCAACCCTGACAAAATATTATTATTGTTTTTGTTTTAAAAAGTCTAGCTGTACCAATTTTCATCACTATAACTTAAAAAATAAAGAACTTTCCTTACAAATTTCACCCCCCATTATAACCCCCTAAAATAAAATAAAACATCCCTGTTAAAAAATATGCGAAAACACATTTATTTTTATTTTAAGTAAACTATCCAAATACTAATTTTCAAAACGAAAAGTTGAAAAAACAAAGGACTGTTATAGTAAAAGTTTTCACCCATTTTTATCCCCGTTGGGGCTGAATAACGTTTTTTTTTCTTAGTAGGTCGCGCATCAAGACAAGTGCATTCCTTTCAAGTTTCTACGACCAGCGGTTTAGGCTAAAAAAACACAAGCAAAACATGAGCCTCAATAAACACTCTGGTGGATTGTAATTCACGACATAAAAGAAAACCTTAAATTAATATTCTGATTTAGTCAGTATTATGTTTTCCGTGCTAGTACGAACATTGTTAATATTGTGTTGGACTATAATAGAGACACTATTTATGAACACCTACAGCTCTGCAAAACATATCATAATTATAAAACAACATTATATATTTTTTTTGCGAGTATGCCACTGGCCTAAATTTTTTTTCGAGTGTGGCCCTGGCCTGAATCTACTATGGCAAAATCAGGATCGTATAAAGGGATTCCTGGCTTCTTCAACTTTTTACATTTAAAACATTAAACTCAAAATGTTCTTACTTATCGCCACCAAAAAGAGAGAAAGCGAAAAAGATTGTATGGTTGTATATTAATGGTTTTTAGTTGTAGTTAGAAAATTGTTGTTTACTGTTATAGAATATACTAGTACTTAAATGTTTGCCTGCATTAGCAATCAGTAATGGAAATCAGTTTGATAGCACTGTACTCAACTACATAATCATTAACGGCCTAAAAATGCCACATAAAGTAAAATGACGTTTGTTAACTTAAGCAACACTTTTAAGTAAGACCCTATATGTTTTTATAGAAGGAAGGAAAATATATAGTGCACGTATTTTAGAAATTTGATTTAACGAATTAATTAGGATTTGTCATTTCGTAAAACATCCTCTTCAGCCAGAAGACGTCCACTGCTGGACGAAGGTAGGAAAGGGTTGCCATAATGCCCACGCTTGGCAGGCGACTTGGGGATCGCAGAATGCACGCTGCTGATCGTCCTCCGGTAGTTCTGCCGGAGTCTTACAGGAGATACCCAGGTCCGTTCGTTCGTTCGCTCATACGTTCGTAAAATATATATCTAGCAAATTTTACTCTGAATACGTCCCTGGACGAAAACCTTCTTTTTTGTTGCGGATGCCATAAATAAAGTTCCTTCCAAACAAACTATCAGCAGACCAGCACTCGTGTATTTGAAGTGAATACAGACACAATGCTGGTCGAGTAGAGCTTTATAGCGTCAAATGTTGCTGTGACGCAACACTGAATGTCGCTCATAAATTACAGGATGCTGCTGATATTTGCCGGTCGGCTGTAACTAACATTGCATTGTGAAGTCGTAAAGTGTGAAGACAGGGGTTTAATTAAAGGAATTCGTTGAAATGGCTTTACGTTTTTATTATACGTCTACGCAATACAGCCAATAGGGCAGATGACTGATGTTTATACCGTTGAAACCAATAGATTTGATGAAGAATTTAAGTAAATATAGTATTTTATTATGAAAACTGACGTGGTTTTGACACTTTTTTGTCGGGCTCTATTTTCACTCTTTGAAAAAGGTCACCGGATGTGATCGAAACTATAGTCGGAGTATCCGATTTAATTAAACGTGAGTATTCCCGTATAAATAAATATAGTATGTTTATTGAAAAAATTATCTAAATCGGTTAGTAATGTTCTGATATATAAGCGTTTAAAGTTTTTGGTAGGGACAACTCTGTCCCTTTCCCGCAATACAAAAAATGACGTCACGCCTTAGTTGTCAGAATAGAATTTATATGGCGTAACGAGAAGTGACGTCACGATTTGCTGTTTCGTCTCTCTGTCTAGCATGATATTAAAATGCTTATAAGTTGCTTATTTTTGATCAGATTTTCATTTTGTTTTCATTATTCAGCTATATTTGTGGGCCACATTTTAATAGGACAATTAAAAAAACCAGTCATCTAGCCTATTCTCGGCTTTAGTTGACACATCCTAAAAACATAGTGTACATTCCCAGTTGCCAACACCATCTCTACCATCACTGGTGGTAATCGAGAAATACCCTTAATAACGCCAGTGGTGGCAATCGAGAAGTTTTTTACTCCCAGTTCCCATCAGCTTCGCCACCACCGCGATTTCCACTGGTGGAAATGGAGAATATCCTAATCGCCATGGGTGGATAGGCAATAAAAAAAATTGTCATAGAAATCCGTTAGATGGCGTTGACGAGACATGGGTCAACAGTATCACTACCTAGTCTGTGATTCTGAAGATTTTGAATGAATAAAGCAAGGTCAAGGTCTTCCACAACACAAATTAGTAAGTGCGGATTAGGAATTAGTAGTGTCTTTTTCATTAAACTAATGCGAAAAAAAGTTGAACGAAGGTTCCGTAATACAATCCGGCTAAACGTTAATACGCCGCTTTATAAAACGGCTCTGTTTTTTAAAATGGCTAGCCGTTATGTAATACGGCGTATTCTGCAATTTGACTGTGACATATACTGCGTCGCCTTTGTCTATCAAACCATTTGGTCCGTAGCTTGGCGTAGCAATATTGTAGCATAGATGCTACGCTACTTGCTACACAATAGCTACGCCTATAAATATATTTTTTTACAACAAGTGCATAATTTTTATTCTTTATCTTTATTATCCTGACCTGGGTATGTCCTGAAACTGCAAACAGAACCACCGGAGGACGGGCAGCAGCGTCTTTTCAGTTAACGGTGGTAAACATTCTGCGATCCCTAAGCCGCCTGCCAAGCGTGGGGATTATGGCAACCCCTCCTTATTAAGTGAGAGTCCTTCGTCCAACAGTGGATGTATTCTGCCTGATCATGATTTTTATCATCTTCCTATTTGTTTTTTTTGTACTGATATTCCAATAGCATTAACACGTACTCGTAGTTTGTTATTAATCAATCACTTACACGCGATGTTTTGCCGGAGCATATTAGCACGTGTTATACGGACTGCAAATACAAGCCGAAAAGAGGTCATTGTATTCATCAATGTGAACAAAAATCAGCTGTTCATTACATTTTGTCGAGTTGAAGGATATTTTTTAAGCTTATTTTTTTCTCGATTCAGGTTTGGCCCCTCAGTAAAAGTTGATCAAAATGATAAAAACAATGACCTCTATTCGGTTTACCTATTACGTTACCCTGTATATTAATTGTGTGTAGGTACTTGCAGTTTTCATGATTAGGAAACAGTATATACAAAAAAGAAAATATTATTATGCGGGACGAACAAAATACTTTTTAATGCCGTGGGCCGAAGACTCGGGACGAATTTGGCATAAATAAAAAAAAACTCTGTGGATTTAATTGAGCAGCTACGGTACCTAGTTTATACTAACAAATGTTTCAACAAACCTCACCACAATTTACAAATAGTCTTTTCAATAATCACTCTAAAACAGACGTATTTGTGCTGGAATAAACGGCAATACTAGCAACTATTCCACCCTATATCACTGACTGTGGACGGTCGCCCGTAACTAACTCTAAACGATGGCTTTTGCTACACGGGGCTTAAAACAAGCGCAGATTAGTTAATTAGTGAAATTTACTATTATCATTTATTCTGGATTTAGATACTCCTGTTAGAATATTACTATTTATTGGGCACCTGTGGGGATATGAACTGTGCACTGCTGCTATTTGCAAGAGATGGTAGATTAGATTATAAGTATTATATAAGCTGCTTCATGTTACAGCAACATACGTTCATTTTCATCCGATTTCAAAAAACGAGCTTCTCAATTCGACTGCACGTAATTTTTTTTTGTATATATCATCATCATCATCAGCCCGGAGACGTCCACTGCTGAACGAAGGCCTCCCCCTTAGACCGCCACACTGTACGACAACCCGCCACTTGCATCCACCGGTTGCCCGCGACTTTTACAATGTCGTCGGTCCACCTAGTGGGAGGCCTTCCTACGATGCGTCTTCCGGTTTGCGGTCGCCACTCAAGAACCTTTCTTCCCCATCGGTTGTCAGTTCTTCGAGCGATGTGGCCTGCCCATTGCCATTTTTGTATATATGTTACGCCATTACTCCACCAATTATGAACTGATTGATTGATTAATGATTTTGATGATTCTTTTTTAGTTTGGTAGGTAATACTTCAGAGGTGGTCCCTTATAAATTGTATTGCAATCGGTTCAATAGTTTGGTTTTTAAGTCAAAATTACTATAAAATTTGAAGATGTCATCCAGGTATTCGAAGTTGAAGTCGGTTGTATATATTTTTTTAAAAGCGTATTATTTTTGTGTATTTAGTGGGGCGATTCTAAAAGAATCGATATTCTTTTTTCTCTATCATTTACATGGTCATATTATTGAGATTGCTCATATTATTGAAATTGCTCCTTATTTTTAATTGAAAAAAAAAACTTGAAAATTTAATTTAAATCCCCCGTATAAGCAAGCTCTTTAGTTGTAGCTCAGAATATTCTCGATCATGTTACCTTTCGAACAAAACAAAAAAAAGTAATATTAGATTAATTAAACTTATATTTTATGTTAAGTAACCTATTCTTGTAAGTAACCTGGACCTGGGTATGTCCTTAAACTGCAACCAGACCCACCGGAGGACGGGCAGCAGCGTCCTATAGGTTAACGGTGGTGAGCTTTCTGCGATCCCCAAGCCGCCTGCCAAGCGTGGGGATTATGGCAACACCCCTCTATTAAGGGGGAGGCCTTCTTCCAGCAGTGGACGTTTTATGGCTGACGACGAACCTGTTCTTGAGTGCAGACCACTAACCGGCAAACGGACTCGATAGAGCCATGAGACTCGATAGAGTAACGCCATACTTAACGCAGTGGGAACTGGAAGTGCAAAGTCTAAGATCAGGTTATAAAAGGGCCGTGAATTAGGGGGTGCCTATGTCCAGCAGTGGGGTAAGGTGGGCTAATGATCAAACGCTCGAAGTGCTAATACGCTCCTTAAGAGGCTTATTCTAACTTTCAATTGTGAGAATTCCCGGCTTAACAAAAACATTACAGAATATTTTGTAGTAATAAACGGGAATAAGCCTCGGAGTAAGTAGCTAATTTGTCTTTATTCTATTCCGTAATTTTGTGTGTTGTAGAGTCAGATTCATACAACGCTTCGCTTTGTGCCACACGATGACTCAATTATGAGTCGTCTGCCGCCTTTAAAACTCACGACGCAAAAAAACGCGACTCACAACTCACAATAGTGCGCTCGTTTGACCTTAGTCTAAGAGGGCAAATCTATTTAAAAAATAAATTTTTGACTTTAGTCTAAGAGGGCAATTCTATTTAAAAAAAAAATTTTGACCCTAGTCTAAGAGGGCAAATTTATTTAAAAAATAAATTTTTGACCCTTGTCTGAGAGGGCAAATCTATTTAAAAAAAAAAATTTGACTCTTGTCTAAGAGGGCAAATCTATTTAAAAAAAAACTGTTCGACGTATTTTATTTATGTGGTAAACAAAGACTTGCTGAGAGGTCGATCATTTTATGAACTGAACAAGTCACATACCAACTAACCATCACCCAGTTAGACCAACTAAAATATTACCGATAAAATGTTATAATAAAATTCTTGTTTTACCGTTACCCAGTCGAAGAGGGAATGTATTATGCCTCAGGTCTCATGCTTATGACATGTTTTATTGAATTTACCTGAAACAGAAAAAAAAGATAGCATAAAGACGATGATAGAAAGTAGTTTAAGTGAGAGAGTTCATTTGTATGAGGATTTAATTGCATTGCAACTAGTCAATTTTATCGAAACTTTACTTACTTAGGTATGTATTATTTACTTGTAAGTATTTGATTATTCCAATCAATAGGATTGTAAGTAACCTACAACGATTTAGTTAGCTTTTCGGGAACTAGAAATTACCACACTACCGTCTCATGGTTTCCCCATGGTGTTTCTCTTCACCAGTTCCTTAATATTTTTGTGGCCAATGCCGTAAAATAAGCGTACCGTTGATCGTCCAACTGAAAAATAGGAAAGTAGACGAAATAGTCACTACTGCGAGTTCACAAGTATTTAGCACAGAACTGACAGATGATATAGTAAAGGTGAGGCCTAATCCAGAAGTGGGGTAACGATAGCATGAATGGTGCGATGAAACTTGTTGGATGATGATAACGAATAGGGAATGTGGATGTTTTTATTGTCTTACAAAAAGAAGGCTATTAAAAAAGGCACACATAGGACAGAAAATTAAAAAATGCGCATTAATAACGAAGTTATAAACATTTTAGTTTCATGTTAGACAGAGAGCGCGTTATGGTGAACAATGACGTCAGATATCGTGACTTTAAACAAATTCTATACTATTACGACTCCAAACGACCTGGGTATGTCCTTAAACTGCAACCAGACCCACCGGAGGACGGGCAGCAGCGTCCTCTTGGTTAACAGTGGTGACTATTCTGCGATCCCTAAGCCGCCTGCCAAGCGTGGGGATTATGACAACACCCCTCTATAAAGGGGGAGGCCTTCGTCCAGCAGTGGACGTTTTATAGCTGACGACGATGACTCCAAACAAATTACGTGTTTCACTGGAAAGGGACAGATCATTTCCTTCGAATATCTTTTAACGCTTATATTTCAGAACTTCAGCTGGTTTTAACTAAATTTCTTCGGTGTACATATCAACTAACAAAGTTAACTTCTTACATAACCTTTTTCTTATATTAAAGAAAACACAAGCACATACCTTTTACTATACCAATATTTCAAGTGAGAGTATCATTGACATTATCCAATTTGCCGTTAGGAGTACTTACAAGCTCCCTAAAAGGCAATAGAACACTTTTATTTGCTTATTCGCGTATTCGTTCACATGTTTGTTTCATATTTTAATTAAAATGTCAGCCTCAGTCACGACTCAAAGCAACGTTTTGTTGTATTATTATGTTACTTTGTGTTTGTTATGTTTATCGTAGACCTAGAGACAGCTAGTCATACAATTAAGGTGTATGTTGACCCAGTGGGACGAAAAGCATTTCTGTGTATGTTTGTTAGCAACTTGAGTAACCTTTGATCTGATCTGAGGTTGATTCATGAAATATAATACCACAGATAATAATAACTATTCTAGTAATAAATAACAAGTATTTCGTTTCATTGCAGTTGTTTAGTTTGAATACGAGTAAGATTATTTAATAAAAAATAAATAAATAAATATCGCTGGACATTTATGAATAATTTATGAGTTGCAAAATGTAGGTAATATTCGGGAGACCACAGTTATTAAGCTCCAAATAAATGAATAATATACTTGTAAGAAGTCATGCGTAAGATAATTTATAAGTAGGTACATTAATATTTAACTACCATAACCTAATATTTCGTCATAATTATACCTGTATAATATAAGACCGATCCGTTACCGTTAACCCTGTGGTTAACGTTAACGGTATTACTAAGCCGAAAGAAGATCAGAGTACTCATCATTGTGAACAACTTTAGCAATAACGAAATAAATCAGCTGTTCCATACATTTTGTCGAAGTTTAATGATATTTTTGTATGAATTGATGTTTTAAATAGGCTCCGGCCTAATTACCTATTATATGGCTATTGTTATTATGTATATAATATAGCCCAATGTTTCAAAATCATTGTGGTAAGTTTAAATTGTCTTTGAAATAGCGTAAGCTTCGTTATTATACTATATACAACCTATCACCATTTCAGCTTGGAGAGAATGGCTAAACCGCACATTGGGTAATAGTAACTTTGTTGAACTCCTCAGACTATGCGAAACTAACCGCCACTAAGCACAATAATTAAATTGTTGGTTGTATCATTTGCGAAATAATGTGAATTTGTGCTTAAAACAAATTTTGTTTGAAGTTCGAGATTAACATTTGCTTGGAGTTAACCACATTGACAACTCACTTTCTTTTTATGGCTGTAAGCATGTTAAAAACTTTGAACTAGAAGTATGTTCCATGGTAACTATTTTAGTAATTTGTGCATTTACCGTCTTATGCATAAAACACTAAAAAGTATTTTAAATCTATTTTTGTTAAAAAGTGTTTTGTCTTCTTTTTTCAAACTCAAATCGTAATGGGAAGTTTTCTGACGGCTGTCAAAACGTAGTTCTACAGCCAGAGGATACACGGCACTGGCGAGATATGATATGAAAAAGCAGTTCACTCACCTTCACCGCTTCACTTCACAGTTCGCGTTCGTGGGTGAAGTGATTTTCCAATTTTTCCTAAATCATTTTGTTGAAATTCTGATAAACTATTATTTTTATGTTACGTTGATGTTATTATTTTTTGTTGATAGTAATTGTTATTTTTATTGATAGTAATTAATTAATCAATTGGCAAGGCGCACTTACTAATTTGCGTGGAATAACGAAAACTTGAGAAATACTATGGGCAAGTACTATTTTATACAAAACAATAACCACAAAAAACGCATGACAGATCTGATATAAATGAAATAAGGATACTTTTTATTTTTTGACCTTTTTGCTTTGCTTTATTTGTTCAAAATCTTCAGAACCACAGACAAGATAGTGAAACTGTCCAGGGCCATGTCTCTTCATTGCCATCGAACGGATTTTTATGAACTATATTTTTTTTATTGGCTGGCAGAAAACCGCCCATTCAAAATAAATTTAACAAATCATTTTGTAACTTAAATAGGTTTGAAATATGTGTTAGCATTTTTTGCATATATGACAAGTGACAGTGACAGTACAAGTGTAACAACATAAATCAGGCATTGGAGAAATTAATACCTGAGATCATTAACACAAGTACGGAACTAAACTTACAAAATAGAAAGTCTGTCATATAATCTTTAAATTATATTATTACTTTATTTTATTAGCTCCCATTTTGCAAATTGGCGCACAGGATGGCTTGTGCTTTGCTCCATAAAATATATCAGAAACCAACATAAAATGTTGGTGTGAAATTAATTATCAAAATTGTATTTAAATAACAAATTAGGATTTTTTAAGCATTTATTTTGGAATTGTAAACTAGTAATAAAATTAGTTTCAAATTTAGAATCTATCGGATAGCTTTATACAAAATATTTGGTTATCTGTTGGAAGCCGTATTACGACATGACGTCATATACGCTGACTCGCTCGCACTCGAAGAATTCTTCCATAAGCGAGAAAGAGAAGCTAGATCGAGGAGACCATTTTGAAAAATAGACATTCACGTCGGAGCCGCCGTTGCGCGTGTTACGGGGTGAATCACCTTTTGGATTTTTTTACATCTTTTTGAGAAGAGAATGACCTGAGGGAGCCAACGCCGATCCCGCAGGGGACACCAGGTCCATATTTCCGTCTGAGATGACGTAAAACTCCAACTTTCAAGGATTATTTTGTGACGCGCCATGCGGTCACCAAACTAAGGAACTCGAGCGAAATTCTCATTTGAAGCTTTGAAAACAAGGCAATGTCATTTCACTGGAGGAGCTCCATGAAGCGTTCGAGAATCGGATGATCCTGCAGAAGACACCATCAGCAAAGGATCCATCAGATAACCTCCTTTCATTTATTTTATTTTACCAAGTTTTCTCGTCATTATCTTCCATCGAAACAATAGCAATCAGCTTATTTAAATATTATTCCAACATATTGTAACTTTGCAAAAAATTTATTTCTCTTCTCCAAATCACTATTTTCTTATGACAAATGGCGCCCGAACTATTATTTACTTAGAATTTAACTTAAAAAACAAACCAATTTTATCTTGTGCAAAGGTGTATGTTGGAATTTATAGACAAAAAATTACAATTTAATCTACTGTAGAAGTAGGTATTTTCACAATTGTGTTATTGAATTTGTGTGTAACAATTTTTCTTGTAAAGATGTATAGTACACCGTCTGTTGACCGTAAGTTAACAGCGGAGCAAACGTCAGATTCACCTCAACCAGAACTCCAAAATTCACAGAGCTTAATAGATATACCTGTTTCAGATTCAGAAGAAATGAATTATGTCAATACCGATGTGAGGATGGCTCAAGGAACAATCCAGTCGCCATTATGCAAAAATATCCACACAAATCCTAGCACTAGTGTTATAGATCCAGCCACAGACGGTGACAAGTATATTCCATTTATGAAACAAAGGCACTCGACACAAAACAGTCATGTACCAGTCACCCAGGTAACATATGCAATTAATAACAGTTACAACTCCAATTTGAAGTCCTGGGGACTGAAGTATAGTGGTGATACGTGTGTTGTTGAATTTTTGAATCGAGTGAACGAAATTAAGTTAGCAAAAGATGTGTGTGAAAGTGTACTGTTGAGAGGTTTTTCAGAGCTGTTAGAAGGCACTGCTCTGAAATTTTACAGATCAGTTCGCCATTCGTTACCCACTCTCTTCTCAAAATTTTTAATAAAATATTTTGTTTACTACCCATAGTAGACGCTAACAGAAGTCAATGTATACTTTTATTGCAAAATTCAGATCAATAGTTTTTGAAATATAAACAAAAACAATATTTATTTATTCAAAGCAATGCAGTATGTAAACACACATATGGCGGCGCTTATAACTTTTTCAAAATTGTAGTTACAGACAATTATTTTTGATTTATCGTACCTACGCATATCTAGCTACCTATAGATACACAATTTTGGCTATCGGTTCAGTATTATTCAAATTAAAATGAAAACCGTATGTTCACAACCAAAATTCTCAAAAGTAAAAAAGAAACACATAAGTTTTAAGTTTGCGTTTTTACCCACATTATTATTTCTACGGATACTTTAGGATACTGTAAATCCATAACAAATACTGATAAAATCATAAAATCAATAATTATTTCTTTACAAACAAGTTTAGAATTTAAACATTGCAATTTTCCTTGTAAACCAACAAGTTCATGTAGGTAAAATGACATACTATATGGTCTATACTCAGACTAAGTATGACTTCTATTCAGACATTGAACTACTTAAGCGTTATTTATACAAGAATTTACTTATTTTGATTTCCAATTTGTATAGAAAAGACGATTCTTTTTCTGTCTCAAAGACAAGTTTCAAGTATTAACAAAGTGTTGACCTACATTCAGGGAAAGACTTAAATACTTACTTTGAATTAACTTAATAACAGTATTCAAAGCTATTGTTTTGTTTTGGACAAGTATCCATTGCTATATAAAGCAAAAGCAGTATATTTAATACCATTTTTTTTGTGTTTTGAGACTTGGTAATTTTTGTTAAAACCAAGTCTGTGAAGCAATTTTTTAAGGTTAATACCATTTTTTTGTGTTTTGAGACTTGGTAATTTTTGTTAAAACCAAGTCTGTGATGCAATAATTTTAAGGTTAAGTATGAGTAATTATTTTTACATTACCAACTATAAACCAAACGTTCAATAATGCATATTTTCGTGTGCTTATTAGTTCTTAGCCTACATATTGGGCAATTTTCTGGAGGATCCTATTTAAAGGCAACCTACCATTAACTATAGCTTATTAGCTAATTATTTGGGAACGATTGAGTTCTAGTCTTTTTGTTACATGCTAACATACATACCGGATTTGACTAACGACAAGTTTATACCTAGTATGACTTAAAATGTTTTCTTATGGCTGAGTTAAAACACTCGGACATGCTAGCAATATTTAGTAGATCTACATACATACATACATACCAAACTTACCTTTTTGTCTTGTAGATACCAAAGGTTGTCTGTGAACCTTCTAAGATTAACAATTAATCTTTAATTATAGTTAGCAGCATCTAGTGCACGGATTCACTGCGTAGATTTAATTTAGGTTTAAATAATTCAGATTTACCTGTACCTAGTTAAAGCTTATACTTAGTTTATCTAATGTTTACAACGATAGATATTTACTTTAAACATTAGAAGTTTTCACTTCATACTATTAGACAATAGTGAGACTTTATTCTCATATAATTAGGTCATTACTAGAAAACCCAAACTGTAGGGTATAGATTATTATAAGAATTACAAACATACTAACACATATTTACTTACCGTTTAAAACCATTTAGATATCATTGTTTTTCAGATAAGTTTTGTCCGCACCTACATAAGAGTGAATGGATATTTATATTAACAGTTACCTTTTAAGCTACTTGCTATATACTACTTTTGTTTTATTACACAATGTGTTATTTCTATAGGTATATCCTATACCATCATGTTATGTATGGAGTCATGAGGATTATGAAAAGTGAAGCAAGTATGTCAGAATAGCTCAATTTAACTATGAGATGCAAGGAGATTTATGAAGTTCGATGTAAGTTTAAAGGTGTGAGTGGTGATTTTGTAAGAACTAGGCAGTGTGAATATTATTTGAATTCCTTATAGGTACCTATGTATGAAAGAATGTGAGTGATTTATTTTATGAAAGTGGAATAACAGTTTATTTTGCTAGATGGAATGTAAGAAGCTTGCTGAAGTATCAACCTCACTATATTTCAGGATTCCAACCTATAACAAAAAGTTTCTTTTCATGCCTACCCCGTCTGTTAAGACAGTAAACTGTCTTTTGTTTCAAAAGGGGGATATTGTCATATAATCTTTAAATTATATTATTACTTTATTTTATTAGCTCCCATTTTGCAAATTGGCGCACAGGATGGCTTGTGCTTTGCTCCATAAAATATATCAGAAACCAACATAAAATGTTGGTGTGAAATTAATTATCAAAATTGTATTTAAATAACAAATTAGGATTTTTTTAAGCATTTATTTTGGAATTGTAAACTAGTAATAAAATTAGTTTCAAATTTAGAATCTATCGGATAGCTTTATACAAAATATTTGGTTATCTGTTGGAAGCCGTATTACGACATGACGTCATATACGCTGACTCGCTCGCACTCGAAGAATTCTTCCATAAGCGAGAAAGAGAAGCTAGATCGAGGAGACCATTTTGAAAAATAGACATTCACGTCGGAGCCGCCGTTGCGCGTGTTACGGGGTGAATCACCTTTTGGATTTTTTTACATCTTTTTGAGAAGAGAATGACCTGAGGGAGCCAACGCCGATCCCGCAGGGGACACCAGGTCCATATTTCCGTCTGAGATGACGTAAAACTCCAACTTTCAAGGATTATTTTGTGACGCGCCATGCGGTCACCAAACTAAGGAACTCGAGCGAAATTCTCATTTGAAGCTTTGAAAACAAGGCAATGTCATTTCACTGGAGGAGCTCCATGAAGCGTTCGAGAATCGGATGATCCTGCAGAAGACACCATCAGCAAAGGATCCATCAGATAACCTCCTTTCATTTATTTTATTTTCCCAATTTTTCTCGTTGCCGTCATCCATTGGACTATCGCCATCAGCGTTTTAATATTAATATTGTATTAGGACTTATCAAAATAGTAAACGCATTGTAACCTCAAATAATCTTTTGTTCTTTTTTCTCCCATATAACTTTAGCACAAGATAGATAGGTAAATTATAAATCATCAATTTCATTTTTAACAAGAGGCCCCCTGTACTCCAGAGGTCTGATGTTTCGTGACTGATACGTATCCAGGAACCCTAACTTTTTTGTTTTATTTTTTTTGTTATTTGTTTTGTCTTTCTTTGTCAAATCACAATTTTCTTATGACAAGTCAAAGGTAGAAAAAGAGAGGGATTGTAGAATAGAGAAATCAATATCTGGGCTGAATGACACAAGTGCGGAACTAAACTTAGAAGGCAGAAATCGTACCCTGAATAGATGTACCACATCACCGCCTAAACTGTATACAGATGGTACAGTACAAAGTCGGCAGGTACAAAGTGTGATACCTTCTAAAAGAAAAGTTCTCAAAATGGTCTCAGATAGCTTCGGTAGGAATTTGGCAGGCACTATAACGAGATGCCTACCTGAGAACTATCACCTCACTAATTCTTGCAAACCTAATGCTCTCTGGGATACGATAGTTGATGAAAAGTATCTAAAAGAACAAACAGATCATGCTGACATTTTTATAATTATGATCGGAATGCATGAAACCATCATACGCACTGCAACTGATTACATTTGCAGTATAGAAAACCTAACCAAACACCTTAAGATAAATGGAAAGAAACTTGTAGTTTCAACAATCGCGTACAAAAAAAGCCACAAAATGAACTTAAATATATCGAAGTTCAACGAAAAGCTCTACATAATGGCATCCCTGCATGACAACCTCAACATTGTAGACCTAAATGAGCAGCGAATAAAGAACCTCGATGACGTAGCCTGCACTGTAGCTATAGCATGCCAACACGGAGTAAATAAGAGTAACTTAACTTTGTTGGTCGATGACACAATCTCGTCACCTCAAAATTTTCCCAAAATATTAGCTCAAGAAAGTGTGAAGTAAGTCTGTGTCACCAAAATGTGCAAGGTGTATTTACAAAAGCAGATACACTAAGTTTATTCCTACAACAAGAATCTATTGATATAATGTGTATGACGGAAACCTTTCTTAAAGCAGGGAAGTTAAATGTATTTAAAGTAGAAGGCTTTAAGTCAGCCTCTGCATTTTGTAGGGATAAATATAAACAGGGCGGATGTATGATTTTAGTTAGGAATGACATTAAGTTTAAAACTAGGGAAGATATCAACAAAATGTCCATAGAAAAACATTTTGAGATAAGCTGTATTGAAATAAAAAATTGTATTATTTTGGTAGTATACAGATCGCCATCTGGGGATCTAAATATCTACTGTGACAAGATGGAACAATGCCTTGATAAGGTTACTGATCATAATAACAAAACTATAATTTTGTGTGGCGACTTTAATGTCAATTTCGCATTAGATAACATGGGGATTAGCAGTATATTGTTTGATGTTCTCAACAGCTTTTGCTTGAAAAAGCTTATCTGCGAGTACACCAGAATCTATAACTATAAAAGGCTTTGTCCTGACTGACTGACTGACTGACTGACTGACTGACTGACATATAGACAACGTACAGCCCAAACCGCTAAACGTAGAGACTTGAAATTTGGAGGGTATGTTTTTGGAGAGGTGTAAACGCCCACTAAGAAAGGATTTTTCGAAAATCAACCCCGAAGGGGGTTAAATGGGGTGTTAAAGTTTGTATGAAATTTTTTATTCTCTGGTTCGATTGATACAAAACTTGGTATACATATTCTACTATAAAATTAAGAAGATACGGGTGTCACAGTTTTTTCAAAATCAGCTCCCGTTAGTATAAAAATAATAATTTGAAAAAAGTTTTAGTGATAGTACGTTTGTTTCTCCTTAACTTTGTAATGGCTGTACATATTAAAATGAAATTTGGTACAGGGATGGGGATAGATGTGGGGATGGGGGTGGGGGTGGGGGTGGCGATGATACTGGGAACGGAGACGGGACGGAGATAGGCATGTTAATATTAAGATTACAATTAGTATCGGGATGGGGATGGGGATGGGGTGGGGTGGGGATTTGGTGGGGACAGGTGGGGATGGGATGTGGATGAGGCTGGGAACGGGGATGGGCGTGTCCATATTAAGATGAAAGTTGAAATCGGGATGGGGTGGGGATGGGATGGGGTTCGGGATGGGGATGAGGGAGGGAATGGGGATGGGGACGGGGATGGGCGTGTTCATATTAAAATGACATTTGGTATCGGAATGGGGATGGGGTGGGGATGGGTGGGGATTTGGTGGGGACAGGTGGGGATGGGATGTGGATGTGGATGAGGCTGGGAACGGGGATGGGCGTGTCCATATTAAGATGAAAGTTGAAATCGGGATGGGGGTGGGGATGGGATGGGGTGAGGATGGGGTTCGGGATGGGGATGAGGGAGGGAACGGGGATGGGGACGGGGATGGGCGTGTTCATATTAAAATGACATTTGGTATCGGGATGGGGATGGGGAAGGGGCCGCTTATAGGGATGAGGCTGGGAATGGGGACGGGGATGGGCGTATTTATTGGTCGGCTAAACAGATGGAGCTGCATTTTTGGATAGGTAGTTATAGCATAAGGTTCGGAAACGGACATAGGCTATTTTTTTGTAGGTCCACGCAGACGACTGTTTGACGGACATAATTATTATAGATACTGTACAGCCTAAGCTGCTAAATTAATTTTTAATATTAAATTAACTTACTTTTAAATGCCTAAACTAAATTTTGAGTGGTGTAAACTTACACTCAGCTCAAGCTGTGGTAGCTTCAGTGAGATCAAGCTCGACTCACATTCTTGGGGTCGCGGGTTCGAACCCGGGCGAGCCCGTTCCAATTAGTTCTTTGAAACTTACGCATGGATAATACCACTGGGTTTTCGGTGAAGGAAAACATCATGAGGAAACCTACATATTTTCGGAGAAGAAATACGATAGTGTATGTGAATCCGCCAACCTGCACTGGGCCAGCGTAGTGAATATGGCCCAATCAGGGTAGGCCGATATACCATTAGTGTTAAGGGCTGATGCAGAGAAACGCACACTCAGCAAGGATTTTGAAAAATTCGCAAGGAGTTCAATGTATCATTAAAATACCATTTTGCCGAAACCATTCATTTAAGCCTGTTAAGTTTTTTGACTTAAGAGATAAGATAAAATAAACATAAACATGTTTCAGAATTTTCAAACAATTTCAAAACTGGAAGGCCAAGGGTCAGTTTTTCATTTGTTTTTTTTTTTTATATTTATAGATTAGCTAATAATAATAATAGCTAATCGAGTGTTTATGCGTAAGAAGATAAATGTTTTAAACACATGTACTTGATCCGGTGCACGCACCAAAAACAGCGCTTTCGAAACCTCCATCCCGCGTCGGCTCAGATACGTTAAAACCCGAGTATAATGACGCGCTGTACCTCGAGCGCGCCCCACTCCAACCCACACCGAGCCTACCTAAGCGATCAGTGCAGCACTGTATTTTATCGAAGTTTCGTAATTCTTGCGATATTTTGGTGATCTTTTTGCGTTCTTTGTTATCATACTTTTTCTGCTTAAGCTTATTTCATTTCATTTGTTATTTAGATTTCGTATAATTATCGTTATTTGTTCCTTTAATTATTTAGATTGCTATTTAATTTGTTATTCGTATTTTTTTTAAATTTTAGTTTACATTGTTTGTTATTAGGTTTTTTTATATTGTTACTGTTTATATTGTTATTTAGTTTGTTAGGTATTTAAAATGCTTAGTGAACTTCTCTCCATTCATGGAGCGAAGGTAAAACACTATGTTGTTCCCATCGTTGGTGATGGAGCGTGTCTTTTTCGTGCGCTTTCTTTTTTAATGCACGGTACCCAAGAAACGGCAATTGAGGTGCGAAAAAACATCGTTACTCATGTAGTAGCTAATTGGGAGGAGTTTGAAATCATGTCTCATGATTCAAACGGCGACAACTACACCACTGCGACTGCATACTTTGATGACATGTCACGGCAGTCGAGTTGGGGCACTGCGTGTGAACTAGCCGCTGCAGGACAAATATATGAGTTTGAGTTTGAAGTTTATGAAAATGGCAAATTGTATGCAAAGTTTGGTACAGCAGGAAGACCTATAAAGCGGCTACGATTTACGGGAAATCATTTTGATGCGTATCTGTTAGAAGACATAGATATAATTTCTAATGGCACTCCACGTGTTCCAGTAGTAGCGAAAAAAATAACTAAGCGACGTGTTGAGGTTCCTACATGTCCAAGTTGCATTAAAACAGAAGATATAAGTTCTGACGCAACTTCTACTTTGCCTTTGTACTTTGATTCTTTAGCTGTAGAGATGCCCAAAAATAATTACAAAACGTCTTCAACTCATACCGTCCAAACTTCTTCAGCCCGATATTTTTCTGAACTGAATTCACCAACATTTACGGCTCAGTCTGATAAATTAATTTCACCTACATTTACGGTACAGCCTACTCAGTTAACAAATGACAAATTAATTTCACCTACATTTACCATCCCAACTATTCCCAGTTCATCACATTCTAATTTACCGACCTGCAGTGATATATCTCCCACATATATTTTTAAAGAAGCCTCACAATCTACAGAAGTTCCATGTCCATCCATCCATCTATTCTGTCATGTCCATCTGTCTGTCTGTTTAAAATTCAACAAGACGGCTTTGTTTTGAAGTAAGTATTGCAAACGCGACATGCCAAATTTGGTCATCCTCAAGCAAACTTAAAGACTTGCAAGCGGCTTGGAAAAAATGCAATAATATACGTATTTTAGTGATTCAATTGAGTTGGGCCCCGATTTAACCGAATTCAAGTATTCAACATTACTACGCGGGCAAAGCCGCGGGCAAAAGCTAGTCGTAGATAAATCAAAGACTTGTATCGATAATATATTTACTGACTCTGATTGCACTATTAGCACGAAAGTTTTACCAGGGGTCAAATCAGACCATACTGCACAATTAGCTAACTTTGAACTTGAAATGGATTATGTAACAAATAGTAACAAAATGTGTCGTAAAACTACGGGTGCTAAAATTGATTGTCTTAAGTATAGTTTATATCAAGCATGGCAAAATCCCAACGCTTACAATGATTACTCTACATTCTTCAAGGTTTTTCTGAAGAATCTAGATAGAATTATCCCTGTTACTAAAATTTCGAATAAAGGCGCAAAGTTTTGTGAATGGGCCACGAAAGGGATCTTAATATCCAGACTAAAAATGTTCGATTTGTATTCTTTGTATAATGAAGGTAGTAATGTATCTAGAATGTTTTTAAATAAGTATAGCAAGATATTTAAAAAAGTGTGCCTAGCTGCCAGAAAGATGTACTTTAAACAAAAGGTTGATAATGCTACTAATAAGATTAAATGCGCTTGGCAAATTATCAAAGACGAAACTGGAAAGGGTGGTAACTGTGATAAAAACTGTGATAAAATTTTAAATTGTAATGGTGATCTAATGTATGATAGAAATGAAATTTGTAATGTATTCAATAATTATTTTGTTAATATAGCTAATGATCTCACAAAAAATTTGAACTGTTCTACTGAGGACTCTCTGACATTCTTAAATAATTTTATACCTAGCCATACTTCAAATTTTATCTTGAGACCTATTTCTGTAAATCGTGTAATAAAAATAATTAGGCAAATGAAACCCAAAAAATCCAATGATTTCTGGCACATTACACCGTATCTTTTGAAAAAACTAGAGGATGTAATTGTACTCCCAATTACGACTATAATTAACAACTGTATTTACGAAGGGGTTTTCCCTGAGGACATGAAGGTTGCTAAAGTTGTTCCGATATTTAAAAAAGGTGACGTTACGAACTGTAACAACTACCGCCCTGTATCTGTTCT
Organism: Erannis defoliaria; assembly: GCA_905404285.2. Taxonomy (NCBI): domain Eukaryota; kingdom Metazoa; phylum Arthropoda; class Insecta; order Lepidoptera; family Geometridae; genus Erannis; species Erannis defoliaria. The sequence continues at coordinate 7,670,657 of FR990073.1, read as the reverse complement.
TCCTAGTGTAAGTAAGATCTTTGAAAAATATATCACCGAAGAACTCATGTCATATATGATAGATGAAAAGCTTCTCAATACTCGTCAGTTTGGCTTTCAAAGGTCTAAATCTTGTAAGCATGCTATAACTCGACTCATTACAGACATTCTGTCTGGCCTTGAAAGACGACAGAAAACTTTTGGCGTTTTCTGTGATCTTTCAAAGGCGTTTGATTGTGTTTCTCATGATATTCTTATTTCAAAACTAAATCATTATGGTATTCGCTGCACTGAGTTAAATTTGTTTAAGTCGTATTTGCATGATAGGAGTCAGGTAACAGAGGTAAATGGGTGTAGATCTAATAGGAGTACTATCAACTTTGGTGTTCCTCAGGGATCAATCCTGGGACCCCTGTTATTTATTATATATGTAAATGACCTGTCTGTTACAACAAATAATGTCGACGTGGTTTTGTTTGCTGACGACACTAGTTTAGTAGTTAAGGACGAATCTGCATCGGGTGCCATTTCACAAATAATACACTCGATAGAAAATATCAAACGTTGGTTCTCAGCAAACAATATGCTGTTAAATGTTGAGAAATCTCATGTAGTTAACTTTGATCTAGGCACGAAGAGCAAGCCTTCCTCAATTCAACAGGTAGATAAATCTCTAGGTGACTTTAACTTGTCAATTTCAAATGCAGTCAAATTCCTGGGTGTATGGCTTGACAATAAATTAACGTGGATTACTCATATTAACGAGTTAACAAAAAAACTTAGTTCAGCCACGTATGCTATAAAAAAGATTAAAGACCTAGCTGGGCCTGTAGCAGCTAGAACGATTTATTTTGCATATTTTCACTCGCTCCTAACATATGGAATACTCTTTTGGGGATCAGCTGCTGAATGTCACACCAAAATAGTATTCATTCTACAAAAACGAGCTGTGCGGTATATACTTGGACTAAAAAAATTAGACTCATGTAGGAATGTTTTTAGGGAATTGGGCATTATGACAATGACGGGTGAATGTATCTATCAGAATATATTATATGTCCTTGAAAACATTAATAGTATGAAAAGAGCCATTGATTGTTATGGAGATGGATGTCGAGATAAAAATCGAATTCTACCGCCACCAAGAAGGTTGACGAAAACTAATAATAGCTTCTATTGCCTGGGAATAGAATTTTATAATAAGATCCCTGATTGTATCAAATGTAAATCTAATAGTGACATATTGAATTATATTTAAAAAAATTTGATTGATAAAAGCTATTACAGAATAGCAGATGCTATTACGGACAGAACTATATTTAAACAGTCTTAATTTATATTTAGTTTATAAAAATTTTTTTTTTTTTCTTAAATTATATTGATTTAGTAATTTTAATTTTGACGATGCTTTTGCTGATCTAAATAATTATAATTGTTATTTTATCTAATACATATTCAACATCAAAGTGAACTATTATGATTGTATAATTTGACGTTTCTAAATGCATGTAATCATGTTTACAGAATAAAATGAATTTGAATTGAATTGAATTGGTAATGATTGGTATCGAGTCGGTGATTTTAGAGAACTCGTATTTTAGCTCACTTTACGATTAGTTTAGGCGCAAAGCGTCACAAAAGCTATTCGGTATTTACGTTGAATTTAATTTAGATGGATTCTTTTGGGACTTTGGTTTGGTTCTTAGGTACTATTGGTTAATGTCATTAACCCTTGACTAAAATAGCATGGAACATAGAACATTTTTTTTTGGGATTTCTAGGTTGACTAATAAGATAAGATAATTATGTTTCTTTCCTATGTATGGATTTAATAAAATATATTTAATAAAAAAAAAACTCTCTAGTAAAAGTTGCTCATAATAGTGACAATGATATCCTAAATATAGGACAAATTTTTATGTGGTACTAATCCCAACATCCCATGTTTTTCGTATCTTTGAATTTACGAGTTCCTAACATAAAAATAAAACGTTCACAGCACAATAGGCATTTGATTCATTTGCCAATAAAAATGATTTAGTGCACTAGTAGATAGTGATCGAATAACTTAACATGCACATCGGTGTACAAAAAAATTAAAAAATCAATGATTGAAAACACTTTAAGTTTGTGTATTATTTAGGTTTATTATGTCCAAATTTCATAGCTCATTTCCAAAGTATCTAGAAACAAGTTCGTGATGTTGCTTGTATTAAATAATAGTTCTTTTTTTACCCGACAGAGAAGGAGGAGGTTCTATGTTCAACAGTATGTATGTTTACCGATTAATTAAATTTAATCGCGGACAGTAACATTTTTTTTGTTGGAATACTCTCGAAGTGGTCCCATAATAGTTCGTGGTCGGTTGTTTTTTATTATAAAGGTTTTTTTATGCTATACATCTAGTTGTAACTACTGCATGGTAGTCTTTTAACATTAATTAGGCGAAAGGGTTAGAATTTGTACCACCTTTCATACCACTTAGCTAACTCAGTCTCGAAATCAACCAACTATTTAGGGTCTAATGGTTATTGTACGTATCACCCCTTCTCCTATTCCATCCCTCAATAAAATTGCCAGCCAAGGCTATCGATATTCCTGTAATATTATCAAGGTAGGGTTTCGACCTCACTTTAATGTTCACATTGATATAACTAGATTAAAGAGGTGCTATAAGCACTTGTTTGTAATTTCAGACTGGATTTGAATTTAATATAATTATATTTTCTGTATTTTCAACCGACTTTAAAAAGGAGGTTCTCAATTCGACTGTATGTTTTTGTACGTATGTTACGCTATTACTCCGCCAATTATGAACTGACTTTGATGATTATTTTTTGCTTGGTAGGTAATACTTCAGAGGTGGTTCCATATAAATTTTATCGAAATCGGTTCAAAAGTTAGGTTGTTAAATCAAAATCACTAGAAAATATGAAGATGTCATCCAGGTATTCGAAGTTAAAGTCGATTGTTTTTTTTTTGTTTAAAAGCGTATTATATACTATATAGATAAACGAGCAGGCTGGCTCCTCGGTGGTAAATGATCACCGCAGCTTATGGGTAACCTTTAATTAAGTACATGTGATTGACTCGTCAACCCGGCCGGGTTTTACCCGGCCGAGCGCTTGAGGAGTCAACACGTCCCTAGGATGCCTCGTGTCGGTAACCGAGTAGATACTTTAAAGGAAGGTGATATAATATATTATTATATCGATCCCCAAGCCACCTGCCAAGCGTGGGGATTATGGCTACCCCTCCCTATTAAGGGGGAGGCCTTCGTCCAGCAGTGGACGTCTTCTGGCTGATGAGTGATATAATATATTATATTTGTTTTATTACCTATTGCTAATATAATTTTTGTATGTTAATAATTATTGTCAATTTTGAGGTTATTCAATATTATTTTGTTTCCGAATAATATTGCATTGAAACAGCTTAAAATAATAATTAGTTTCAGGTTTAATTGACTTTTTGTTTCAGGTTAGGTTGTATTTCAATTTGCGTTCATAATTACAGTTGATCTTTTATCTGTGGTTTGTCCCTTCATCCTATTAGTACTTGAAACGATATAACAGCGGAAATACGCTAGAAATAATCAGTTATAGAAATTTTGGCTTTGATTAAGTATGAGAGAGCTAGAACCTCTAAGTGGGTAACTCATTGATAAAAGTAATACTTATACTTACTGGAAATGGAAACTGGAATACTAGATGCGTTTCCGGTGTGTTTTATCTTAGGGGTAAGAATGTTGATATTTAATTTGTAGCACCCAGGTTCAAGCTCCGCCTCTACCGCCGCTCTTTCTCTCGTCCGAAAAACCGTATAGTATTTTGCAGGTAAATGGCAGAAAAAATGACAAACGTACTGGGACTATGTATCAAAATAATGTGAATATGTATTTTTGTTTCTGTTTTGTGATAGAATGTATAGGCATGAATGAGGTTAAAAAGCTTTATACATGTGCTTTTTCGTCGATGTGAAGTACCACACAATACAGAGTCCGTCACAAGCAACGATCTTATATGTTACACTATAAGATCGTTGGTCACAAGCATAAAACGCTAAAACGTATTTCAAACCTATTTTAGTTAAAAAGTGTTTTGTCAAATATCTTCGAATTACGATTTGAGTTTGAAAAGAGAAAAACACAAAACACTTTTTAACAAAAATAGGATTGAAATACTTTTTCGTGCATATGACGAGAGTTAAGTGTTATTCCTAGATTATTAAAAATAAAGCCGTCAAGGTACGAGTCATCTTGCGACTCGGACAACGAGGGTTCCGTACCACCACATGTACTAGGTAATCCGCGATAGTAACGAATATTTTGTGAACTTTTCAACCGGCTTTATTACGATACACGAGATTATAGGTCAGTAAAGATTGGAAAGACAGATGGACAGACAAACAGACACGGTAGGTGGCTACAGGGTACAGTTGGATTCTCTTTGGGTACAAACCCTAAAATAATTTCCACTTTCATTCAATATGCCATACAGTAAATTATAAAAAAAATGTGTGGTGATAACTCACATATCTTTTCTTGTTGTTTTCAAAACTCCGTGAAAGCTCCTAACAAAGTCGCCACAACTTCACTAAGGCTTGACTTGGACTTGACCGTGACTGTTTTTGTGTGAACAGCTTTGATTTTTGGACTTATCTTGGTTACCTACTGATACTATCAAAAACTTTTCAAATGCCAATGGCAGAATGTACAAAGTGTGATGCCAGTGGAAACGCATTTCTCCATAGAGAGTAAAAATTTAGTTGTACGCAGAAAAAGCCACCAAATTGGATAAAAAAAAGGGTATTTTTAAATTAAGTATCGTATAAAACTCCTTTCTCCATAGGAGTTTTTGAATTGTAGGTATAGTATATTGTATTGTTGTAGTATTGGTCAAAATGTTAGAACTAAAAAAACTCACAGGACCTATCAAAACTCCGTAAAAGCTCATAGAAAAGTTGCCACAAACGAACATTATATGCGGCTGTGACTATGCAGTGGGGCGTGACTTGTACTTGACTGTGACTGTTTTTAATTATTTATTTTTGATATGCTATCAAGAACTTAAAAAGTTATAATGCTTGTTAGACTGGCAGAATGCACAAATGCGATGCCAAAAATGAAGAAAGCAAAAGAAGGACACTGATACCTACTTGGGAAAAGGTTTATACAATGTGAAACTCTTTTCCCTAAGTGTGACATTGGGGTACTAAAGTGAAACACCTTTCTTCTAAAGAATTATTTTATCTTAATTATGAAATGTACTATTAGTGAAACGGAAGAACTAAAAGATTTCAACAGGACCTGTTGGTTTTGTTAAAGAATTACGATTACGATGGTGGCTCGCTCGCTCATCTTTAAAGGTAATATTTTATATTCTGTCTATATGCAGGAGCCGGCTGCCATAGATCGAATCGACCTAAAACGGCAAATAAAACGTTTCCGTGTTTTAACACCTAGCTAACGCCACCTAGTATCTTGACTTACTTTTGACTTGATTTTTTTACAGCTTCAAGGGACCGTAGACTTTCGTATTTGATATTAATTTCGACTTGATATCTCCACGCGTTCCAGAGAAAAATGGGTTTTGACTGACATACAGACAGACAGACATACAGACGGACAACGGAGTGATCCTATAAGGGTTCCTTTTTTCTTTTTAAGGTACGGAACCCTAAAAATGAAAATTTTGACATAATAGGTGATATTTAAAGTATTTAAACCTTTTAGGTAAAATAACAGGTGCACAGGTCTTTTTACATAGAGTACTATTTAAAGACTAGGATTAATGAAAGATTTCAAAGTACATCTGGGTGGACCGTAAATTCTCGACAAAAAAACTGAAGTAACTAAACTAAAATCTAATGTGAGCTGGGTTTGTTTGTAAGGGAATGAGGAATTTTCAGTTTTTACGTCAGTAAGTACCTATTGTTTCTATGGTCAAGACCTATGAGCTTTTTAACCGACTTCTAAAAGGAGGAGGTTCTCCATTTGGTTTTATTTTTTGTTTGTCACCTCATAAACCCGTTAGATATGAAGCGATAAAAACATTTTTTGGATGGATATAGTTTCAAGCTTTTTCCCTGTGCCACGTTGCTTAGTGGTAAAACTTTCACACGCCTCCTTGTTTGCACAAGGCTAAAATAGTCTTTGATCTTATTAAGAAATGAAAGGTTAAACTATAAATAGACCCTTAAGTGTTACATCTAACTTAAGATCTCTAAAAGCTAAAACTGAACTTAGTTAAATACAGTCTTAGATCAAAGGGACGACCTGAACAGCTTAACTTAGTTTTACTGAATATTGAATAAGAAATACGATTTACCTGTTTGATGTTACAAAATTGTTTTTATTCTGCTTAATGAATACACAAACATTAAATGTACAAGGTAAATAAAGAGTAGAAATACGCCTTGAGTAAGAAATACGGCAAAATTATGAAGAGATTTTGAGTTGAGATTGTGATAACATTTGTGTTGTACTTTACTTGTAATATTTTCGCTGTAGAACACACAAAAAGTTGAGACGTTTTATGCTATTATCATTTACTTAACTAACCGCACCCTGCGGATTCAGGTAGTGTTCATCCCCAAATTAAGCAAAGCTTCTACTATGGGAACCGAATAACTGATCACTTTAACCTTAACTTTAACTTTAACTGATAACTGTGTTGAACGCTTATTTAATTTACCGGTAAGTAACTACTTTTTCAGGGCTTTTTAGGCTTGTTTTTACTAAGTATATTCTTTTTATTTTTGGCTTTACGTTACCTTACAGGGCCTCTTGGTATTGAATTGAATGGAATTTAAAAAAAATGGACTATAATTAGTTTAATAAATTAAAAATATACATACATACATACTGTACTTGTAAATATTTTAAATGCGAAAAAACTTGTAAGTGTGTGAAATGTATGTGTGTTAGGGTGTCCCTTATATGGGCAAAAATTTTTTTTTCAAGTTATTGAAACGCATACCCCGGTGTTGTGTTTATTAGCCTACTAGTTACCCAAATACAGAATTTCAACTTCCTACGTTAATTTTAACCCGTGCCGACGAGGACTTAAAATTTAAGAAAATAGCTGCTTATAGTGTCTTTTATATGTAGTTGTAAATGATCACTTAAAATCATTTTGTTAGATCAATATTTGTGAAAACATAGATGCATATAATGCTTTTCTTGTAATTATCAAAAAATATATAATTTGTACATATATTTATTTGGATATTTCCTCTTCCATGTCTCTTTTTTACAGACTGGGTAAAATTTTATATGTTCTTATAAAATTTACGTTAATTTTAACCCGTGCCGACGAGGACTTAAAATTTAAGAAAATAGCTGCTTATAGTGTCTTTTATATGTAGTTGTAAATGATCACTTAAAATCATTTTGTTAGATCAATATTTGTGAAAACATAGATGCATATAATGCTTTTCTTGTAATTATCAAAAAATATATAATTTGTACATATATTTATTTGGATATTTCCTCTTCCATGTCTCTTTTTTACAGACTGGGTAAAATTTTATATGTTCTTATAAAATTTGCACATAACGTAACAATAACTGCTTCTGTTATTTATCTGCGGTAACCAAGCCATGAAAATCTGTCATAAGCTTAACAGCTCTTTCATCTGTTTCATTAACCGCTTTTAACCTTTGTTTTAGCTTCCAAACGCCGCGTTGTCTTTCCATGAAGATACGATTTCTTGAAGGAAATTACTATCAAGATTCAATGAGTAACAACTCTCTTTCTAGTTTTTGCACTAAAAGCACACAAGCTCCGTTCAAGCGTCGTATCACATACAACTTATATTAAATGCTGTCATATCACAGCACATCATTAATTTGTACCATTATCATTCAGGTTCCAATCATGAAGCGCATTTGATACTGATTTCGCTTGATCTTTGCCGGAAGAGCTGTCTAACTTCGGCACTGCAAGAAGTTAGTTGTTCTTTCTCATCATATGATTGGCAGGCGTTCTTTTTTAAAACTTCTAACGTCCTGACCACGAAAAAAATTCCATCCCAAAGAACATTAACTACTTGATTCTGAAAATTTGATATAAAGGATTCGCTGTATCTTTTCTCATTTGTGTTCCAAAACGTTGAATAGAAGATTTGTTGATCGGGTAATCGTTAGAACTAAGACCAAACTCTTCTACTATAGACTATTCTATCTCCGATGCTTAGTTGACATCTGACTACAGTTGCTACTAATTTAGATATGCTAAAATATTTTCTTCCTCTTCTTGTTGACGTAGCTAAAAAACTTACAGATTGAGATATGGATAGCAGAGGTTCTTCCAGGCTTTTTTAGAGCTTGTAGATTGTTCTTCTATGCCTTCATCATCATCAGCCTGGAGACGTCCACTGCTGAACGAAGGCTTCCCCCTTAGACCGCCACACTGTACGACAACCTGCCATTTGCATCCACCGGTTGCCCGCGATTTTTACAATGTCGTCGGTCCACCTAGTGGGACCTATGCCTTCATATGTATCAAAACTCTGTAAAGTAGCAGATTCCAATGAGGTCTCGATGGCATTTGCTTTAGTCTCTTTTAATTTTTTGCATGTTTTCTCAGCCTGGCACTTTGTTCAAATTTACCTAAATTTTTGTCAACGTCCGTTAAGCATCCCGGACGCCCAGGCTCTCTTTGATTTTGCAAGAACATTTTATCTTCTTCGACTTCTTCTTTGTTCAAGAGCGTTAGAGTGTGCGATTTCGAATAAATTATCTAATTCAAGTTCTCCTCGCGGCGCCTATGAAAATACTGAATCTTCTTGCTATTATTTTGCAGTTCTCGCCAGACCTGCTAAATATCCACTAACTTCTTAACACAATTAGGAAGAGCTCTGGTAGGTACCTATTTTAGCCTTCCCAGAATATATTGCAGTCCCGAATGACAAGATTTGCGCTTTCAGTAACAGTCAACTTAACTTCACGTAAGTTGAAAAATATAACTGCGAGAACTTGGCGATTAGACGAGAATTTTGCACTTATTATTAGGTGATTTACTTCACCAACTAAGAAAATACAATTTATTTTGCTTCTTACTTCCACTGGCATCTTCGAAATATAAAACAATCCGTGCTAACTACCAGCAAACCCGAGACTAAGTGACAATAACAACGAGAACGCGCCTCTCCTGTGGCGCAACTTGTATGGAGATGTTTGAGCGCAAGTCGGCACGGGTTGCACTGTTCTGAATAAGTAAAAAAAGCGTTTACGGGTGTTTTCGGTCCAAATGAATAAAAAAATAGCCTATGCATTGTAAAATTTAAACTTTGAAAAATAAGGGACACCCTAATGTGTGTGTTATTTCCACCTGATACCATACAAGAAAAAAAAGAAGTAGTGTTGATATACATAATTGTTACTTTTATATAAAATTATACAAAAAATATTGTAGTAAAATGGGTTAATATCCCGGCGCATACTATGTTCAAAATGCAGGTATTGATTTGGCTTAACGGCATTTTTCTATTTATAACCTATTATTGCAATATTATTGTGTTTCTGGTGACTACAAAAGCGGAGCCACAAGACACAAATAATAAAATTATATTTTTAACAACCAAATAACAACGTTAAAACAATGAAGAAGGTTAAATGGGTTGTGATATTAGGTAATTCCTTGAAGCAAAAAACAAACTATCTATATCATTGAAATAAAAAACACAATATCCTCCTTGAAAAAGACTTCAAATAACGAGGAAAATTATTTCAATCGTGACTGATGTACTGTTGTTGGGGCTAAGCGGACAAATAGTACTAAAAGCTGGAAGGAAGTCTTATACTCACCATTATGAAACAACTTTTAGTTTGCTAAGAGATAGACTCAGTGATCGCAAAAAAAAAACAACTATTGATAAATGTCACTCACACTCGAATAAAATGTTTGAAATTGTCATTGTAGATTCTTTCTTCTTTCGTTTTGACCCCGTTGTAAAAGTCATACCGATGAATTCCTCTCAGCTTAGTATAACAGTACCTACTTATTATTTACTTATTATTTATTCTGTGGTATAACTTCAGCTTCATCAGTCATCATCACCAGCTAAATGACGTCCACTGTTGGACGAAGGGAAGGGTAACCATAATCCCCACGCTTGGCAGGCGGCTTGGGGATAGATGTTCGCGTAATCCTGTATCTATATAATTATAGGATTTTAAAATAAAAACGATGGTTTCGAATTCCCAAACCATAAAATGCTGTAAATTAAAAAGCTATCAAATTCATTCACCGGAAAAGTAATGGAACCTATTCTTCGACATAGGTCAGGAAACAAGCAGACGTGGTAAAATATTATTGGATCTGATACCTAGTCGGCTAAATATGTCATTAAAACGAAAACCGGATTCATGGGATAGACGTGTTATAGAGTAAATAAAGGTCACGCACAGGCAAATGCCGGACGCCCTAAGTCTAGATAGATGGCTTCTGGTAACTTCTGGTTTTGTAGTGGTAGGAGTCTACTGCGGAGTCCGCCTGGGGAAGTACCACATCTTTGCCAGTTATTCAACCACCAAGCGGTAGTGTGCAAGCATTACTGTCTTCCGGTTTGAAGGGCAATGTTACCAGAGAAATTACTGGGTATGAAGAGATTTTACATCTAATATCTCAGGATGGCAATTAAATTAAATTAATCAATAATACATTAATTGATTAATTAAATTAAATTGAATTAATTAAATTAAATTCAATTTATCGAGCTGAGTGGCGTGCCTTGGGAGAGCCTTGCCTTGCCTGTCATAGTCCAGCAGTGGACACTGCTACTGTTAATGGCAGGCGTGACGCTTACCACCAGGCAAACGTCTTGCTCGTATAGTCACCAAAATATTAAAAAAAAACACCAGATTTATTGTCATCCTGAACCAATGGCAGCTAAACAGTTATCCGAAATTCACTTACTATGTTCATGGTCTCTCGAATAACTCTCAGATACCTACTGTTTCCGGATGAACTCGTGATAAATAGACGGTGAGTTGCTATTTTGCAAAAGGGAATTTAAGAACTTGAGCAAAACAGATTCAATAAACAGCCGACTTGGCGATGAGATTTGAAATGGATTTTCCCATTAAATTTGTTTAGGATGACGAAGGATTTTCTTTTAAAATTTTAGCAGTTTTTATGAATACGTTATCTTAACAAGATTGTTTTAAAATTATTAGCTTGCATTTAGGTCCACGAAAAAAGCTTGTCTATAACAGTCACGATGGAAATGCATATTATGCATATCTACTTCAAATCCTGTTTACTGCAAAACATACAATAGGTACATTATATGGCAATACAATTTACAATTATAACTGTACCAGAAAGAGTAAAAATTAAATTAAATAGAACTAAAATTTTTCAACACAAAATATTATCTAATATAATAAAAGGCTCTGTCCTGACTGACTGACAGACAACGCACAGCCCAAACCACCGGTCGTACAGATTTGAAATTTGGTGGGTGTATTCGTCTCGATGCGTAGGGGTGTACTAAGTTTCGAAATTTGACCCCCAAAGGGGTTAAGTTTGTATGAAAGTCCTTTGTTTTTGTACTTTTTGTTACGAAAATTTGGATTTGGATAGTTCATTTAAAATAAAAAATACTGATTAAAAAAATATATATACAGGGACGATTTAAGGGGGGGAAAGGGGGGTGGAATATTGTATGGAAAGTTCTTTGTTTTTGAAGTTATAGTGATGAAAATTGATATTTGGGTTGTTCATTTAAAGGAGGAAGGGGGGGGGGGGGGGGTTTGGTAGAGTTGGTCGAGTCAGTAGAGTCGGTCGAGTCGGTAGAGTCGATAGCGTCGCTAGAGTCAGTCGAGTCGGTAGAGTCGGTAGAGTTCGGTGAGTTTTTGGCAAAAAAAATTGTTCGGGATGATTTAAAGTGGTGAATTTTGGTAGCGGGCCGAATTTCTTCCGTAAGCGGACGAAGTTGCGGGCGACCTCTAGTTCAATATATATTAGATTGCCAAGTTATAGGTACGTTTTGAAGAGTTTGCATAGAAAGCAGCGCCCTCATTTTTTTCTAGTCTTTCTGGTACAGCTAAAAGTTAGAATCTAAAAAAGTTAAAAAAAAAGCGTTTAGAATTCTTAACGACCAATTTAGTATCGACAAGCGACTCACAAATCCTGTCTTGTTGATAACGAATACTAAAATAATGTCTTGTTTATTTTTCACTTTTTTCTTCGACATGATCTAACATATTTAGAATTGAGTGTCTAGCTCTATATTGCTGTGCTTGTAAAATAAGTACAGCTCGATTCAAAATTAGGTATCACAGGTAGACTATACTAGTAGTATTATCAATTGCATCAGGTAGGTACGAATTTTCCACCAGGCGGAGTTATAGATAAATATATTCATATAGACTTGTAGATAATACTCAAAAAAATTAAAAACTCTGACACTCGAGTTATCCATAAGCTTAATTAAATCGCAACACTTAAATTAGAACTAGTCGGCAGGACCCACCAGCAAGGTTTCAAGCGTAATCTAATTAGTGAACCAACTAGGCCGTTGACATGGACCGGTGATCGATAGGATGACATCACCTGGGCTTATTAATATGCAAAATACCTCACTGGACTACCGCACCCGTTGTAATGGGGATGGGAACTAAATGTCCAAAGCCGCAGCACAGACCCACGTAAAAAGTACCCTGGGTAGAGATAGATAGATCAACTCTTTATTGCTCACAGCAAAGAAAAATACACCAAAGGACAGAGAAGAGAGAGACAGGGTGGGAGAGATAGGTAAAGGTAGTCTATAACTAGAAAAGCGGTCTAGAAACAGCTATAGGTACCTACTGGAGATTTTGACTGTAGTGTTCGTGACGCAGCTTGACAAGGTGTTTCTAAAATATTACCAAAGTTAAGCAACGGAAGATTAGGCCTTTCTGGTGAGTGGTCGCGAGTGGCATTAACAACTGAGAGTAATCATAGGTCGGGTTGAATGACAAATTTATTTGTCAGTCCACGTTATGCGTCATGTAAGTAATATAAGAAGACGAAAGTGATTAATGATTATTCTTGATTTGTCTCTTGACTTCAAAACTAAAACTCATTTTTTTTTTATTGTGGGACTAGACGAGCAAGTCGTCAAAACCCCCCCTAAAATCAAACAGGGGAGGCTGCGCCTCCTCCAATTTTAATACCTGGTAAAGAAGGTTTTTCTGTTTGCCCCTCAACGTCCTGGAATAGTTTCGCGGTCCTTCAAAACCATATAATCTTATCATACAAAAGCGGTGCTTAAAATGGAATTATTCCAATAATTACTATAAGGAACAAAGGGGCGACACAAGGTTTCGTAACTCAGATTAGCTGCTCATACATCCGTTTCGTAGGCCACAAATTCTCCGAAATCATGACACATTTGTAATCACATTGTTTATCTGTAGTCCGCCCCAAAGATTAGTGTTAATTTTGCTATAATATTAGAGGATGTTCACGTATCACTTAATTAAGTATCTACTCTATCTTCCTCCAAAATCGGCTCTTGCTGAGTTTCTTTATAATGATTTGCGATGGACTAGTTATGGATTACTTAGTTATGAAAATATGTGGTATGTCCTAAAACTGCATCCAGAACCGCCGGAGGACGGGCAGCAGCGTCCTCTTAGTTAACGGTGGTAACACACTGCGATCCCCAAGCCGCCTGCCAAGCGTGGGGATTATGCCAACTCCTCCCTATTAGGGGGAGGCCTTCGTCCAGCAGTGGACGTCTTCCGGCTGTTGATGTGTGATGTTGATGTGATAATATGTGAATAGCTAATTCTCCCTTGTTTCTTGTTAAAGCTTAAGTTTCGCTGTGAGCCCTAACTCGATCGCCAGGCGTAGATAGATATTATATATTTTTTAGCTACTGAATCATTAAATGTATGTGTATGTGTATTTAATGTATGTGTATGTGTTAGTGTGTGTGTTTGATTAAATAATCTGTTCAGCACCATTAAGACGATATTTACATTAAGACGTATAATTAAGAATAAAATGTTTGTTGGAATTTTTCCTTTGCGTTGTGACCGTCTATGTGACCGTAAGAACGTAAGAACTGTCGCCAATTGCGTATTTGCTCTGGACGAATCAAAGAAAAAATTGCCTATGAATATTGTCGCTAAATAGTTTTTTTTAATTTTTTTACGAACTTGGTTTGTTTCATTTAAAAGAGAGTTTTGCGAAAGAGAGCTGACAACAAGCGCCAAGCTTTGAGTTTTTTACTACTAATCTACAGAATATTTCGGTTCTTTACCTTATAATATAAAGTATAAAGGATAAAAAGATAGCCAACTTTTAAGAAATTACTTACCTACCTATCAGCTTCCGACGTAGCCACTGCTAAAATAATTTTCTAAGAAAGGGATTAATAAAATATTTTTACGTAAATCAACTAACTAGATAGCTACTTCGGAAACTCGGAATCTTTCCATAAAAACTTAATAACCCTGGTCAGCGAAGTTGGAATAAATAAAAAGTTAAAAGTGGCCTTAAAAGTTGTTGTAACGAGATCTTGCTTAAATTGGAGTTAAGTGAGAGTAGCTCTGCTATAACTTTTTACGAATTTTGTAATAGGTTAGTTTGTTTTCTTAAGCTGATAAAACGGTAATGAAAAATTATTTACCAGTTTGGATGTTTTTAGTTTTTAAACTTGTGTTGTTTACGTTTCGCGGGTAGAATGTTTGGGTTAGAGTCTAACCTAAACCTTCTGTGTAACCGTTAGACAATGAAAACAAGAATTGCAAACACGACGTAAGACGCCGTACAAGAGGCACTATTAGTTTGGGATTTAAATCAAAATAACTGGAAAAAGATGTCATTCAGTTTATCGATTTTTTTAAGGTAAAAGAAGGATGTTTTTTAACCCTTTATATTATATCCACTTTTATTAACTATCTATGTATTTTAAGTTAGTACATTGAAAGTAGTTGATAGTATATTGTAATCAGTAAAGTCCAACTAGTTGGATAGACCAGTTAGATCAGTGCCCGGATACAATAAGTAAGTATTATCAAATAAGTAGTTCGATCCTAATCCGCAAAAGTGTAAGTAAATGTAGTTGTATATAGATATTGATCCATCACCGGGTTGGCTCAATACGAAGTAGCTAAGAAGCCATAAATCTTAGAGCTGTCGATACAGAGACAGCTACTCTACGGGTATTCGATTTGTGGCAGTGTCTCATTAGAGCAGACTAGGCAAAACCCGTCAACTAGTATTGGTTTTCTTAATGTACGGGTTACGAGGTCTAGCTAAATTAGTGATAAAGTTTTCTTTTAAATCGATTTTATAATGATGTCAATTCGTCTATTTGCTACAAACTGTTGGAATATCATTGTTAATCCAAATCTAGGAGCTATAAACATAATTTATATGTAAATAGTATCGGAATTGCAAATTAGGTTCCGCTAATATCATATTGGTATTAGATTGAAAGCAATGAACCCGAATAGTTTAAACAATGTAGTGCAGTGATGATCATCATTCTATACATATAGTTATAATATTTAATGTATAGTGATGGCAATGATTGTAATTTTTTTTTGTGCAAAGTCTTATTAGCGTGTTAAAACATCATTATTTAGAATGTATTTTTATTGACAGGAATACAAAGGAGCAAATCCTTTTTAGTTAGTAATATTGGATAAAAATAAACATAATATTATAATCTGTGGCATCAACGCTCAAAATAAGACATTACGCGATAAAAAACGCGGCGGTAAAAAGCGCCTTATGAACAAATACTCGGATATTTGTTTGTTCCATTTCAAAGTTTTATTAAACCACGTTCAAAAAGCGCCCGTGTGAACGAGTTCTTGTATTATAATCTAGGCTATAGCACTAGCAATCTAATTTAAGTGTAAATACACTGAGGCTTATACATTTCAATATTGCAGACAGTTTAAATATTTAGTCATCCACTGGATTCAAATCTGCCCAACAACAATTAGGATAATTGCCTCCGGGTATTAGTTAACTCAGTTAAGGTCGCTCTTCTATTGGACCTGAACCTGATACCTATACCTCCCTATCTTCCCTATGATAAGGCAGTATGCCCGCAAGCTCGCAATGGCGATCCACACTGCGATTTTTTATGGTATGTGCATAGGTGCTAGGTGGTGCATAGTCGATGCGATGGCCGCATCGACTACGCACCACAGCTGTCAATCTCATATATTTTGTAGTTTTTTATCTACAATGTAATGGTTTTACCCCTATTAGTTACTCAGTTAAGGTCGCTCTTCTATTGGACCTGAACCTGATTCTTGATTATGGACCTATGTCCTAAAACTGCATCCAGAGCCACTGGAGGATGGGCAGCAGCGTCCTCTTAGTTAACGGTGGTAACACTCTGCGATCCCCAAGCCGCCTGCCAAGCGTAGGGATTATGACAACCCCTCCCTATTAAGGGAGAGGCCTTCGTCCATAGTGGACGTCTTCTGGCTGATAATGATGACTCTTTATTAGACTCGGATTACAAGGGAGAATCTGCATATAAATGTACCTACTGGTTTGTACAGCAATCCTTTGCATTAGCAAAAAAGCTCTGTTCAACATATAATGTAAACAACTATCTAACCTAAAAATCTATCTTCAGGCAGTCCACGTATGTATAGATTATTAAAACGAGGCACAGTACCCAGTATTTTTTCTGGGACTAGATTATCGACAACGCCCTCATCAAGAACAGATATAGATTTAAGCAACGATTAACAAGAAAACTTGATTTTGCCACATCCGTACCACCGCTGGCGCCATCTGCGAAATGTTTTGCCTGTGGAAGCTCATTTGCGACACTATTTTTAGAACGATGGCAACCGAGTAGTGTAGAAGGCTCTAATTGTTCGGGCAGGGAGAAGCAGACAGATTCCATTTCCTCTTTGTGTTTCTAGGTCAGGTTTTGTCTTCTGTATTGAGATAAATGCACGTGAATGTATAGCTTTAGTATTAGCTTTATCTGTGCTCCACGGATTCGACACGACAATCCCGTTTGTTTTTCCCGGGTAAAAATGTAGCCTTGGATTATTTAGACGGGTAAACAATCAAGGCTTCCTATATCACCCGTAATCTATATCCATACCAAATCGATCAGTTGTTCAATTGGTGTGTGAAACCACCAATATATACACACTTTATATACCTACTACTTAGTAAGTATTAGTAGTATTATATAGGTATAATAGGTAGGTTTGGCTTGGTATGTGGAATCTTATAGTATAGGTATAGCGGGTGAAACCGCGGACCGTTGCTAAGTGGTAATCCCAACAAGTAACTTTAATAATACGCTTTAAAAAAATACAACCGACTACAACTTCGAATACCTGGATGACATCTTCATATTTTCTAGTCATTTTGATTTAAAAACCAAACTACAAAACCGATTTCGATAAAATGTATATGGGGCCACCTCTGAAGTATTACCTACCAAACAAAAAAAGAAACATCAAATTTTTTTCATAATTGGCAGAGTAATCGTGTAACATACAAAAAAAAACATATATTCGAATTGAGAACCTTCTTTTTTAAAGTCGGTTGAAAAATAACACACTTACAGTCGAACATAGAAACTCTGTCTTCTTTGTGGTCGGTTAAAAATATAACTTTCATTATTCCTGTTAGTGCACCCACAAATATCTTATAATAATTTATTTAAAAGAAGTTGCTAGGTATTGATAACAGAACCATTTGCAAAGCAAAGTTGAGAATGGAGTGACACAGTCACCATCTACGATAATTACTCTACTATCACAAGCTTTGGCCCAAAGTGCGGACCGTCATTTGTAACATGCCGGACTAACTAAGTTTCCGCATCAAATACTCCATATACGTAAGTAAGGAGCTAATATCATTTTTGATTACAAGAATAACTAAAATTTCGTTCATCATCATCATCAGCCCGGAGACGTCCACTGCTGAACGAAGTCCTCCCCCTTAGACCGCCACACTGTACGACAACCTGCCATTTGCATCCACCGGTTGCCCGCGACTTTTACAATGTCGTCGGTCCACCTAGTGGGAGGCCTTCCTACGCTGCGTCTTCCGAAAAAAAAATTTAATTTCGTTCAATGCTTCAATATAGCTTGGCAAAATAGTATTGAGGACAAAAACTTTTTTCGCTCCTGGCTATTTAATGTGGATATTTACGTTAGGAGTCAATCAATTCAATGAGCTGAATTGTGTTTCTTCAAACCTAATGGAGTTACTAGCATTTAGGACCAATTTTGTGATATTAGCGCCCTCTCGTAATTTCTACTCTTTTCAACAGACTTCAAAAAAAGGACGTTCTTAATTCGAATGTATTTTTTTTTGTATGTATGTTACGCGATTACTCCACCAATTATGAATCGAATTTGATGATTTTTTTTTTGGTTGGTGGTACTTCAGAGGTGGTCCCAGATACATTTTATCGGAATCAGTTTAGTGGTTTGGTTTTGAATACAAAATTACAGGAATAAATCAAAGTAGCTGGAAAATGTGAAGATGTAATCCATAGGTAGTCAAAACTGAAGTCGGTTGTTTTTTTTTAAAACGCGTTATATTTGCTAAGCTGTATAGATTAGTAACATTTTATTGTGAAGTTCATCTATGTGTGTATGACTAGATATATTCAAATTCAAGCTGCATGGGAGATAT
Source organism: Erannis defoliaria (assembly GCA_905404285.2). Lineage (NCBI taxonomy): Eukaryota > Metazoa > Arthropoda > Insecta > Lepidoptera > Geometridae > Erannis > Erannis defoliaria. Next base: position 7,652,041 of record FR990073.1, on the reverse strand, counting down.
TTGGAGGCGCGGCGAATTTCGTCCGAACGCAGACGGAGTCGTGGGGCGACCTCGAGTCATGTAGTAATTTATCGAACCAGTAGCTCCCTGCCTCCAAACACGATGTCCGGAACGGCATTCGGACCAGCTGAGTACCGCCACTCCCACCGCCAAACGAGCGATTACATGAACTTTGCCAAACTTTACTCTTTGCTTACACGACTGTAAACGCCATGTTGCTTTGTGACAGATAGAAACTACACAAAACCACATTTGGGTCAAGATTTTAACTGTATTTTTTTTGTGAAATGCACCTTAGAATTTCGGCTACTCAATTCTTGTACTTGTGGCCTGCATGTTTTTTGTTTTATTAGTGTTTTTTATAGCTTTTCTCTGCCTCTAGACCTGTAGGACGTGGGTTCGATTCCCACGCAGGACAAACATTTATGTGACGAAAATTGATGTTTACTGTGTTGTATGTTTGTATTTACGAAAAAAGCATACAAGTATTCTATAGATCCTGTTTCAAAAACATATCCGAGCGCCTGGTCGACGCGACGCGTGATCAAAATGCTGGCGTTTATTTGGCCCAACGCATAAGCATTGCCATCCAGCGTGGCAATGCCGCCAGCATGCTGGGTACGCTGCCGACTGGTAGTGGGTTTGAGCATTTGGATTGTCTCTAGACTTTCATCGGTCTGTAGACAATCCTTTTGTTTTTTGTTGTGTTTGGCTAAGTAGTCTTTGTAGTTTGTTGTAGTTAATAAAGGCTTATGCCTAAAAAAAAGTATTCTATTAGTTATTTAATTCCCAAGCTTTGCTAAATTTTGGGCTAGATGACGCTGAGTCAAATGTCCACCTATATTTATTTATGTATATATTTTTGTACTTTTCCAGCTACTATAAAGTCTTACGTACAATCATCATCACTCTATTGCATATCAGGGCATCTTACGTATAGTTCCTCTAGCCCAGTCGAGTTGTCGAAAAAAGGGCATAACCCCGAAAAAACTCTAGGCCAAATTTTAAAGTCACCAGCCTCACTGAGAGTGTAATGTAAATTCAAAACCGCGTCCAAATTCGAGCTCTGCGTTAGCCGCAATCTTGATACTAAGAAGGAACTGCAATATCTCAACAAAAAAACAGCTGTTCCCTACAAAAAGTTCATTGACCTTGGACAAATGTAGGGAACAGCTGATTATATCATGATTTCAGGGTTGGCCCTGTTACAAAAGTTATTCATAATGATGAGTACATACATACCCTTCAGTATTGTTGAACCTTTTTGTTACACATTGTATGAGGATAATGATGAGAAAGATTAAGAAAGCACCCAGTACTTAGTGAACAGTGTGAGTGTACTTAGTGTGTAGTTAGTGGAATAGTAAGTTGGTTCTTTTTCATGTATTTTACAATAAACGAGGTAACTATATACTCCGTTTCAAAGTTTGAAAGCGAGCGCTAGACAAAAAGTCAAACTTTCGCATCCTCGGCGGTTCTACTTCCCGTTTTTTGAGGACATTAACTCCCCTAAGGAAAGGAAACACTTCTTCACTGTAATAACTTTAGAAAGTTTGCCAAAGAAGTGCATTTAATTTTAATATTAAGAGCCCTACATTAAAATAATTAAGCAAAGTTTTGAAACTGGTTACAAATCCATAATGTAGCTACCTTTTATTCAACGACACTTGCATTTTAATGGAAATAATTAAAACACTTATTACGGTTTTTAACAAAACAGATTAATCGGCTTATGAAAGAAATATGCCAGTTTCTTCTTATGAAATACAGAGCCCTCTTAAAGCAACAAGTTTGTTGGTATGTGTGTTTGGGTGCATGTTTGTTACCTCTACACAGCAAAACGGCTTAACGGATTTTGATGAAACTCAGAATGGACATGGGTTTTTCCGGAATAACCTTATAGGTTTCTTAGGCTACATTTTATCATCATCATACTATAGGAACTTGTTATTTATGATACAATATCCTCATTTCAGTTAAAATAAATACCGGCTATTGCTGCCAAGATTCAGAGGAGTGTTTCTTTGTAATTTTTTCCAGTATTTGGCAGACGCCAGCGATCTGGTAAACATTTTAAACTACTGAAATTTTAATATGAGCTTATTTGGAAGCAAAACAGAATTATTACTAAATTTAAATCTAAACATGATAATGACATTAAAAAAAGTTTTCTTTTAAATTAGAAGCAAAAGTTACTTCATAAAACATTTCTCACATTTCAAATTTGTTTTTAGTACACATTCTGACGGCAAAAGCCTCGTTATTTTTTTCTGCGTTGTCAAGAATACAGTTGCAGTTGCAAGTTAAACAGAAAGAGCAATACAACGTAAGCACTTAATAAATCCAACTAAGAATTAAACAGAAGGAGTAATATCATGTAAGCGCATAATCAATTCAACTAAGAATTAAACAGAAGGAGCAATATCACGTAAGCACATAATAAATTCAAATGAGAATGTAACAGAAAGAGGAACATCACGTAAGCACATAATCAATTCAACTAAGAATTAAACAGAAGGAGCAATATCACGTAAGCACTTAATAAATTCAATTAAGAATGAAACAGAAGGAGCAATATCACGTAAGTACTTAATAAATTCAATTAAGAATGAAACAGAAGGAGCAATATCACGTAAGTACTTAATAAATTCTACGAAGAATAGTATTATGAATATAAAATTTCGAAAAACTTCCATTTGAAATGAATAGTTAAATGTTACTAGCAGTGGTTTCACTCTCTATCTTCATCGTCTTCTTATGTTTTTTCGAATACTTTCCATCCTAAGGTTGTCAAAAAGAGGCCAATTGTTACACTAGTTCTAAGTTAATTTTTCTGTTGTGATCATCATGACTGTAATCATTTCTTTCGGTGTGTACACAATAAAGAGTTTATCTTACGAGTACCTATCAATCTTAGAGCAACTATATTTTTTTCTTAATTTATGTGAAGTTGTCTATGCTCCAATCCATGCTGCGTATGGTTTGCACACAAAGGCTATGCACGGTAGCTGTATGAGGTCAATAGAGTAGATGACTGATGTTTATATCGTTGGAACTAATTGCTTTGATGAAGAATTTAAGTAAATATAGTATGTTTATTGAAAAAATAATTTCAATCGGTTAATAATGTTCTGATATATGAGCGTTTAAAGTTTTTGTTAGAGACAACACAGTTTTTTGTTTCCCACAAAACAAAAAACTACGTCACGCCTTACTTGTCAGAATAGAATTTATATGGCGTACAGAGAAGTGACGTCATGGTTTGCTGTTTCGTCTCACTGTCTAGCATGATATTAAAATGCTTATAAGTTGTTTATTTTTGATCAGATTTTCATTTTCTTTTCATTAATCAGCTATATTTATGGGCCACATTTTAATAGGACAATTTAAAAAACCAGTTATCTAGCCTATTGTCCGTCTCCGTGTTTTTTTACCCGGTATTATTGAGCTGCACAAGCGGCGCATGGTCATAATGATCATTGCTACGCTATATCATAGCTAGATAGATCATCCCTACCGTACCTATACCATCCGCTGTCGCTGAGACGCCTTGTTTTTTGTTACGTTATCAAGCCACGCATCCGTAGCGCGGTAATGGGTCTCAGTGGAAAGTTCTATCTACATCTCAATCAATACGGGCTAGTTAGTTGACTGTGATCAAATTTTGCTGTGTAATATTTACTCTGCCACGGCGTTACAAGAGCAGGCAGTCTCGCGGTGCTAACAAGCTCTACAGTTATGTAAAAAGTCAATTGTGAAGTCAGAGCTTCAACATTTTTACTTCATTCAAAATACCTGGGAACATGTTGAAAGTTTTCCCATCTTTCATTTGTAAAATGTCTATATATTTTCATCTGACAATACAAAACACCACTGCTACTATACAGGGTTAGTTCTAATCAGTTAACATGCTTCTAAGGGCATATTCTGTACATTATAACAAACAACTTTTACTATGGGGCCAACAACGCAAAATAAAACAGCTGTTCCATAAATTTTTTTTAGAACTTTTTGTATGGTACCGTTGATAATTTTTTCGCAATTTCAATGTTGGCCCCATAGTAAAAGTTGTTTGTTTTTATGTACTGAATATGCCCTTAAAAGGATGCTGACTGATTAGAACTAGCCCTATATATGATATTGATGCAGGCGTTTGCGGAAGTTCATCTTAATCGACGGTGATATTATCGTGATATTAATGTACCCTGATTAGTTGTAAATTGTTCTATATTTCTGGTGTGCAATAAAGTTGTATTGTATTGTATTATATATTATACAAAAAAATCTAGTGTGATTCTACTGTAAGCAACAACTAGAAACTCTACACACTAGAAATTAACGTACACTATGTTATGTGCGCTAGAAATTATAGTATAATATCACGATTTACCACTGCTACTGTTATGGGCAGGCGTGACGCTTACCACCAGGCGAACTTCTAGCTCGCCTTGTAAATCAAAACAAAAAATAACCTAAACTATTGCTAAGCAATACAATAGGCTAGATGACTGATGTTTAAATCGTTGAAACCAATAGCTTTGATGAAGAATTTAACAAAATATAGTATGGTAATTGAAAACATTATTTAAATCGGTTAATAATGTTCTGATATATGAGCGTTTAAAGTTTTTGTTAGAGACAACTCTGTCCCTTTTCCACAAAACAAAAAATGACGTCACGCCTTACTTGTCAGAATAGAATTTATATGGCGTACTGAGAAGTGACGTCACGATTTGTGGTTTCGCCTCTCTGTCTAGCATGATATTAAAATGCTTATAAGTTGCTTATTTTTGATCAGATTTTAATTTTCTTTTCATTAATCAGCTATATTTATGGGCCACATTTGAATAGGACAATAAAAAAATACCAGTCATCTAGCCTATTGTATATATTTTATGTATTATTTCTTTTCTTTGACAATACATTATGAGGCTACAATTTTACTTTCAATTTTTATGTTGTTTCACGTTTATAGAGAAGACCGATATAATAAACAAATATACATTTCAAATGTTTTGTTTTTGGTTGTGATATCTGCTTGGACCTGGTAAACAGTACCTATTGTGTTTGTAATTATTACAATAAAATAACACAATACGTGATTATATAAGTAATGAGTTGGCATTTGATCGCCATCAAGCCTGACACAGCCTGTTAAGGATGCACCGCCCGACAGCTCGAACTCATCGGTGGGCGTGGCTAAAAAGCACTCTGTCTTCATCAAACAAAATGTGAGAAAGGGAGAAAGATAGAAAAATGAGCGCGCAATTTTTTTTATGTCGACCTTTGGCTGCAGGATTGTGATGAATAAACTACTGTACTAATTTAAAAAAATAAGTGCAGTCAGTGACTTGTCGCCCCCACGTTGAATTGAATACTGAACTAATTTATTCCAACTAAAGTTATTTGAAATTTTGATGGACTAATCTATGCCGCTTAATATATTATTTTCGAGTTTTCGTACTCCTTATGTTATTTATTTACGTCCAAAGTGGCGTTAAAATTGAGCTAAAATATAAGATTTTTCCTGGCTCATAACTTTCAAATTGATTAACTTTTTACTTTCTTATCAATTTAAAATCCTACATAATGAAGAGAAAAATCGATATAATACTTAGTCTTGGACCTACAACATTATAGGGAGTAATATTACTTCCCCGTTTCTATGGAGAAGTGACCGGCTTGTGTACTCTTAAGCGAAGTGCCGATGTTTATTGTCTAACACTGTGTCCAACTTTTCTTTCATCTATAGATATGGCAAACTCGGTAGGTATAATATAGGTATGCTTCGCAGTGACGCACCCCATTACTTACCCACAACTATATAGGTTATGCAATCTTCGCTCGGTATCAATCATTATCGACAAGCTCTATCGCTCGTCATGACTGATTGATTGCAATTGTCTTGTAATTTGTACTTAATTGATAATGTTAGGTGAGATTATGCCACATTAATTTTGATTCAAATGGGTGCATATTTAGTGCATACACACCTTATGGTTTCGAATGTAAATGGATGACGAAACTAAGTAGAAAAAAATATATATGGCTCAAATAATTATGTAAATAAACACTTAGAATGTATACAATGTGTAACAAAAAGGTTCAACAATACTGGCGGGTATGTATCAATAAGAACAACTGTTACTACGGGACCAACATTGAAATCGTGAAAAAAATATCAGCTGTTCAATACAAAAAGTTCATTGACCTTGGACAAAAAGTATGGAACAGCAGATTTTTCTTCCGTGATTTCAGGGTTGGTCCCATAGTAAAAGTAGTTCATAATGGTGAGTACATACATACCCTTCAGTATTGTTAAACCTTTTTGTTACATATTGTATAATGCTTACTTCGTAAACTGAAGTCTTAATGATGTTTCTATTTTGTGAACAGCAAATACTATAATGTGACGAGAATCAGTTAAGAATATTGGTACATTCCCAATATAAACGATTAAATATCTATTTAAAGTAGAAGTTCCCAGCAAACTAAGATCTCGCAACTCCCATATATTTCAAGCTCTTGCCAAATTTGGCTCGTGATGAAACTTGATAATTGTATTTTTTTATTGAATATTTGTTTCGGGAGTAATCCTTTACACTACAATACATCAAACTACAATAGTATTTAACTACTTAGCCTACTACACAAAAATAAAAGGGTTATATCCAGACCGATGGAAATCTAGAGACAATCCAAATAAAGCATTACGGCGATCTTGGACCACAAATAAAAATTACAACTTTTAGAAAAGATTATTTCTTGAAATGACCATTTCTTGCCTTATGGCATATAACCTCCAAGTTCTGAGTTTTCCAAGACCGTTCCTCTATCGCAGGGACGCCTACAATAATGTCCCTACTTCTGCGATAACACAGAGCCTAAAATGACATATTATGTAAACGCCGACCTTCTAGACTCAGAGACTTTCACTTCCCTTGGTAAATAATAATACGCTTTTAAAAAAAAACTTCTTCAAATACCTGGATGACATCTTCATATTTTCTAGTAATTTTTTTTTAAAAACCAAACTACAGAACCGATTTTGATAAATTTAATATTGGACTACCTCTGAAGTATTGCCTACCAAACAAAAAATAATCATCATCAAAAAAAAAAAAAACAGTTCATAATTAGCGGGCTAATCACGTAACATATATTTAAAAAAAACAGTCGAATTGAGAACCCCCCTTTTTTGAAGTCGGTTGAAAACAGTTGAAACATACCTACTTCTCATAAATAAACTATTGTCTATTGTCTATTGTCATATTTTGTTTTCAAAAATACAACCTATAATGTGTGAATATATACTTAGTTAAGCAGTAAAAGGCTTCAGGTAATTCGCAAACAAAAAACTCTTCATCAGCTAAGTAACTGCCACCAAAATATGAAACATCATTGTCCCACATACGAGCCCTATAACGAGGGCACGATGACGTCATAGGGTACGCCCTATGCAAACACTTTGTTTGTCTATTTCGATATTGTCATAGCCAAGGCAAATACGAAAAACTAACTTAGGGTTTTTTTTGGTCCAATTAACATTTTTGGGGTGTTTAGTAACAACTGAGTATACAAGCGACAGAAGTTTTGTGAAACTTTTTTTTGTCTAGCTTAAAGACCTTGTTTACACTATTTTAGAGTTATTAATGAAATTTGGTGTCAAGTGTGACGTGGTGTGTGAGAGGAGTGGTGCTCGTTAAGGTCGGATTTATCGCTGCAACTGATGTAAATACCAATGTTTAGTTCTAGATTCCAATGAAGAGATCATCCTCAAGATTAGATGTCTCCGTAACCTACTCCAACCGTCTTATTTTTATTACAGGACAAGTAGAAATACAGCATAAGGGAGTAGCCTTATATTGTAGATTTCCCTCGGATACGCATTAAAAGTTTTGACTGTTTCTTATTTGTACAGCCAAAGATAGAAAAGGCTTCCCTGTTTCTTGAGTGATAAAATCTAGATCTTTTCAAAGTCAATGTAAATAGGTATCTTTTAAGTCTACGCGCTTCGAGATGGCAGACAAAAAAATTTTTGTGTAAAAAAAAACAGACAGCCAGAGAACTGCCAGACAGATTGAAGATAATAACAAAAAAAGAGAGGGTGTAATTTTATAGCTCAACTGCAGCGCGAGTACCTTTCATGGCGATCGTTATATGTGACATTTAAATCGGTAAAATACGATAATAAACAAATAAATCTGCTATACAGACATGTCAAATTTAGCGACATAGAACGGGTTCTTCTTCGTGGTCAAACGGTACTCGCGCTGCTGGTTAGCTGCTAGTTAGTTACAAGTTTATTATAATGTTCGGCGACCGCGAACCGGGAGACGCAGCGTAGGCGCGGCCTCCCACTAGGTAGACCGACGACATTGTAAAAGTCGCGGGCAACCGGTGGATGCAAATGGCAGGTTGTCGTACAGTGTGGCGGTCTAAGGGGGAGGCTTTCGTTCAGCAGTGGACGTCTCCGGGCTGATGATGTTTGTTACAATAAAAGACGAATATCCAAAGCCACTTGTAAATTAGATGTAGGTAGTAAAAAATATCACGGAGGGCTTTTTACGGTTGAAAAAATATTAAAAATTGAAGCTTGTAAGTTTGTACGTGTCATACAAACTTACGTATTCGTCATATAAAATGTGACTCTCTTTGATACTGTTTTAGAACTGTCTCCGGGCTGATGATGATGAATGTATCAGAGTACCATATGTACGAAGTGTGTTAGCAGACTAAGTGTGTTATGTGTGTTTATCATATTTAACTACAACGTCCTACATCGTCACTACTAAAGAGTACTGCGCTCAAACGTTTCAATTACCTCACTTCGTTATAGTACCTTCATGACACGTAACTAAGTTCCCAGCTTAAACCGACGTACCAGTTGGAAGTTCCGTAGATGTTCTACAAACGTATTGATTCACAGCTGTTTAAGAAGAACCTCTACTACGTTAACTCTGTTAGTAGTAATTTATTGGACGGGATAGATAGAGCCGATTTATTCGTGTTGTTTATCCGGTTTCCCGCTATTTAATCTGAAGTTTCGTTCATTATGCGAATATTGTCGTTTAATTAGTTGGATGCTTTAGTTAGAAAACAATAATTTAATAACGGGAAGCTTTGATGAATCTATTTTGAGTTAGTTAATGAACTAGGGCAGCTTTTGATATGGTAATAGTATATTTTGGAACTATTCCTTGGGGTAAAGACTGGTAATGTACCTACGAGTAAGAACAGGTGAGGTGGAGGTTTTGTAGTGGTAGGACTCCACTGCAGAGGAAGTACCACACCTTTGTCTGTTATCCAACCGCCAAGCAGTAGTGTGCAAGCATTACTGTGTTCCGGTTTGAAGGGAAATGTTACCAGAGAAATTACTGGGTCCGATGAGATTTAACATCTAATATCTCAGGGTGACGAGCGCAGTGCGGTGCGGCGCAGGATTTTGTTCGCAATTTCACAATTCTAGAACTGTTACTGTTAGTTGCAGGCGTGACGCTTACCACCAGGCGAACGTCGTGTTCGTCTCGTCACTTGCATGTATAAAAAAAAGAATGGTATGTTTATAAATCTAACACAATAGTTGTTGTCTGAAGTGACGATGGCTGTAAGGCAGTTTATTGAGATATTGATAGCTATTAAATAATTTAATCTGTTATAAGGGCTAGACTTTTAATTTGCAGCTGTAGCACCTAGCACGCAAGCCTTGATAAAAGTTTACCTACTCTTTTAATCCCCTGCAAACGAGAGAAACCTAGCTATGTTACTTTTCCACACAGGGGAAATACAGTTAGCCCCGGGGCGTGCTAGGGGGTTGCAAGGAATGTTAAAATTTAGAATATTATTTTTATGGCAAAATGTAAGACATTAATATTAACGAGACTTAAAAAGTCAAAAATCTGGCTCAATCTGGTTAAATAATTATGTTTAGCAGCTTAACGTGCGTTTGAAAAGGTATTGCAAATATTATGTTGGTAAGTCAGGTAAATCAATTTTCAATTTCGAGCAAACCTTCGAACCTAACTCGAAAGAGCCCAATATAAACTAGGAAATAGAAGTCATGACCTCAATCTCGGATCCACTCCGGGGTGAAATTTAAATAAAAATAATGGTTACCACATGATATAGCAATTTTAACTTCTGGGAAAATTCTCCTGAAAAGCAACGCTACGCTATCTTTGGCCATATAAAATTTATTCAGAGCAAGTTCTCCCCAACTAAAGGCAATAAAACGAAACTGTGCAAAGTGAATTTTCAACCAGTTGGTTAAGATGTATTGCTGTTGAAAAGTAACGGAAGTTACTTATTGAAACTGACATTACAACTATGGTTTATGGATTGAAATATGGAGTGTAGAAAAGAGGAGTACTATATCTTATAGGTACGGAAGACAAGTTGAAAAGTGTCCAGCTTTATGCAGTAAATAACAGATCCAAACTCCTCCTGAATGGCACTAGCTTAAGTAAGCTAAGTGTATGGTATACAGTGCCGAGTATGTGCCGAGTACCCTTTTTTGGAATTTTAAATAATTATTTTAGAAATTTTTTAAGAAAACTTTTAAAATAATAAAACAATAATCTGCTAAATTTGTGTTGTAAATACAGCTAGTAGAAAAAAACTTGGGCAGAATGTGGAGCTGAAAAGTGGATCGAAATGATAATTATTAAATTTAAATATGTTTTAGGCCGAATACGGGATACAAAGTGGGACGAAAGCAGATTTTTAATGTTGGGAGGAATTATAGATTAATAGTTTTAAGTTTGTTTTTGGGCATATTTTATTTGTAAGTAAGTACTGTACCTAAAGTATAATGTAATATTATTTTTTTTTTGACAAAAAGAGACATGTCCCTAACATTTAACTTACTCATTATAAAACGGAAAAAAAAACCTAATACACATAGGTAGTACCTAGTACAAAATTACTCGGAGGAACTAGCTCTCTTATATAATCAAAACAAAATTATAATAACAAAGATAAAAACACAATGCAACAAAAAAAAAATTGCAAAAAATGATGTAATATAGAAAAAATATTTGAAGATTTACTTATCTTGATTATTAGTAGGTACATAATTATACAGGGTGCTTGGAAACTAGCTAACAATCTCTTACGATTAACAACACACCTCCAGCATAAACAACATTTGTTAGGAACATAACTTATATTTCAATAAAAAAAAATGCTGTACAGTATCACAATAAGTCACAATAACTACACCGCAAATTTTCTATTGAACAACAGTTCAATAAAATTCTACATTCATTAAAATTGATTTTTAAAAGTCATATGGAACGATAATTTTTTGCTAGTTTGTACAAAAATTGGATCTGAAAAGATTACTACAGTCACCGCGTTACCAACTGAGTCGTGCGGCCATAAATCATGGCCGCACGACCCACAAGTGCGACCACAAGCAAGACCCACGAGTGCGAGCGAGATAGACATAGTGAATGCTTTATGGCCGCACGACTCAGTTGGTAACGCGGTGACTATAGTCACAAATAACTTTCTATAAGTGTGGCAGTCTTTTTATGTAAGATTTATTTTCTTCATGACTCTAATTTATGTATCCGTATTCTGACCAATATTTAAATTGTTTATCCAAATTGACAGTATACGATTACGACTACGGTATTATTACGGTATTACGATTGATTAATAGGTATTAATCAATTTTAATTATACTTACACACCTACTATTTTGACCTCCAAACGTCAATATTAAGCACACAATCTTTTTACTCAGATAAACTTCTCCAGGTGTAAAAAGTATACCATGCCAAATTCTTACTGCGCCAAACTGCAGCATTTTAGGAGAGAAATCACCGCTGTCGGCTGTTTTAAAATTTTAATATAAAGACAGTCAAATTTTAAGAGTTCACGTACCTCGTAAATAATAGGACGAAGGCTCTCGTAATGAGACCAAGTGCTCTGAATGCTAAAACAGCTCTCTTTTGTTTGGAAACGTCCCTTGTACTGGAAGGCGATTGTCACACATAACTCGGGGAATTCAATTAGAGATGCCAAATATAACTTGACTCTCACGGAATAAATATGACTAGTTTTACTTTGTTTTGGACTACATTTAGAGTTTAGTGCGTTTATAAAACGATATAAAACTGTTAAATGACGTTTAGAAAACGTTGTTTATATACACTCGCGTGCAGCTAAATCGACTCACCCTGACAAAATGTATTTTTTTCAAAAAGAGTAAAAAAGTTACTGAAGCAATGTACATAAAATTATATATTATTTGAAAAAAAATATGTTTAAGCTTTAAAATGATGCCATTGTTTTCAAAAAATATACGACATTATGTACATTACTTATCCTTTTTGAAAAAACTACATTTTTTCGGGGTGAGTCGATTTAGCTGCACGCGAGTAGTTAACAGCGTTTATTATAAATGTTTGTATTGAGGAGAAGATGGAATTCTTTTTCAAGTATGGTGATAGTGTCTTTCTTGAACATCACTACTAACTCACTAATGATAAATTTCCTTTGGCTCTGCTAGTAATTGGTAAATCAAATATCGGTCGGTCGGTCAGTACGAGTATTGTACTTAATAATCAGTATATTATTTTTAGATAATTATACCGATAACCGCTGAGGTAAAAGTGTTTCAAAATGGAGACCACTAATCGGCAAACGTGCCTGATATCCAGTGTTGGACGCCCTGGCACTCAATGGAGTGACGTTGGACTGCTGGCAGTGGTTGGAAGCGTTTAGCTGAAGATCGGGCTGAGTGGCGTACCTTGGGAGAGGCCTACAATAATGAGGTTTCACAGGCAAAGCTTCGTAGATGGCGCCAGCGGCGGTCCGGATGTGGCAAAATCAAATTTTCTAGTTAATCATTGTTTATATCGGCTCTTGGTGAGGGCGTGGTCGATAATCTAGTCAAAGGAAAAATACAGGGTACTGTGCTTTGTTTGAAGAATCTATGCAGCTGTTGACTGAAAATTGATTTGTAGGTTACATAGTTGTTTACAATTTGTGTGGGACAGAGCTTGAATGAGAAAGGCAAAGGATTGCTGTACAAACCAGTATATGCAGATTCTGGTAATCCGAGTCTTTAAAAAGTGATGTGCAAAAACAAACCAAAAAGCAACAAAAAGTATGAGATTGACAGTTAACTAATGGCCGCATCAACGATGCGCCACCTAGCGGAAAAAACTCGCAGTGTGGATCCCATTATGATTACCCTGATGGTCTTTCTGATACGGAGCCGTAATAAGTTTGTTAGCCTTTGAGCTACCACAACGAAAAAAATTTCAGCTAATCATTTTTTTTAAACAGCCGTAAATTATTCATAATAACAACAACGCACCTAAAAATCTTATCTCTGTCTCTACCAAGTCTCTACCTCAGATCACGTTTCGTATTAACGTCATTTATAATGGTGGTGCTTATGGCATTAATACAACCAGTTTTTGGTGTCCTTTCATAAAGACGGAAATAAGACATAATAAGAAGACGCAATGTTAACAGATTGAATCATTAATTTAATTAGTATTTTTTATAACAATAGGGTAGATGACTGATGTTTAAATCCTTGAAATCAATAGCTCTGATGAAGAATTTAAGTAAATATAATATATTTATTGAAAACATAATTTAAATCGGTTATTTATGTTCTTATATATAAGCATTGAAAGTTTTTGGTAGAGAAAACTCTGTCCCTTTCCCACAAAATAAAAAATTACGTCACGCCTTACTTGTCAGAATATAATTTATATGGCGTACAGAGAAGTGACGTCACGATTTGCTATTTATTATCCCGATATTTTGACGCAGAGCAGACGGAACCGAAAACTCCCGAAACTGTCTAAATATCCCGAATTTCACCAAATTGTTATGGACAATCGCGATAGTTAAAAATAATGCGCTTTAATTCTTGTCTTTGATGGATACTCTGAAAAATAAGAATAAACAAGCTTAGAGTAGTTGATTAGTTGTAAGTTGTTCTATATTTCTGGTGTGCAATAAAAGTGGTATTGTATTGTATTGTATTGTATTCAAAGTTGACTACCTCGGATAAGCTGCTAAGGTGGTCATACACTAATAGTTTTTTTTTAATGACGTGTACTAAAAACATCAGTTATTTAAGGCGGGCTTGTAGCAATTTTGAAGTTTTTTTATATGTAGGAAAAATCTAAAATGCCCAATACTGAACCAAAAAAATATATACTATTCAAATTGATCATATTATATTTTAGCTATTTGTGTTTTAGAAAACGTGATTTTGAATGTTGGACTCGATAATTGTCAAAGTAAACACTACATCGGCATTTCGATCAGCCAGAACAAATAAAATACATTATGAAACCACGTAACATTTATACTGATAGATAGAAATTATAGTCTACTTAGTTTTTTGTTTTTGAAGATTACAGTATTTCTTTGTTATATTTTTCAACACAAAGAAAAACCTACTAAATTTAACAATTCAAGCGCTCGCGTCTCTCTCTCTCGCTCACGCCTACAGTTTAGTGCCTATTAAAAATATATTACAATTTAGTGCTTATATTTCACTACTGTATGAGTGTACCAGTCTGACGAGGCCATTATACAGCCGACTTAATTATCGCTTTTACGCACATAGACTCTCATTTTTTATTATCATAAATTGTCGTTTGCTGAGTGAGACTCAATGGGTCTTACTTACCTTCAAAATATTTAATTGTGTACCAAATTGACGAGTCCATAATAGAAGCATTCTTAGTACATATTTTTATTTTAAAAATTATTACTAATGTGACTATATGAGAATAAATGATATTCAATTCTATTCTATCGGGTCAACGACGGCCTGGACGTACCTCGCTACAAGCGGGCCTTAATCGAAAAACGTAATGTGTACGCAAACTATTGGAATATTTACGGCACGTAATATTTGGATTGCAACGAGATAGCTGAACCACAAAATGCGGGTGACAAAACCACCATTATCGACTAGTCCCGTACTTTTTATTGGTACTATAACTCAAGGATTGTGGCTACAGAATCGCTTGTCGTCGTTATTAGACCCAGATAAGGTGAGTAACAGCTGGCCGAAGTAGAATTATTGCGATTACAGAAGCTAAATCGTGCGGGCTTCAAATTCAACAATGATATTGAAGTTATTTAATGAATATTATGATGTATATCTCCAAAATAATAACCAGATACCTTTTTGTGTTATTTATACGGGAATACTCACGTTTAATTAAATCGGATACTCCGACTATAGTTTCGATTACATCCAGTGACCTTGACCAGTGAAAACAGAGCCCGACGCGCGTGCAGTTGCGTCCTGCTTTGCTTTGCTTGTTTAGCTTTTGCTGAAACTATATTCGGACTATCCGATTTAATTAAACGTGAGTATTCCCGTATAAATAAAATATTAATGTGTCAAAACCACGTCAGTTTTCATAATAACCAGATACCTTTTTACATTTTTCGAGTTTCTGTTGCCTGGTTATGAGTAGGTCCTAAACATCTTTAACAACAAGACAACTAATTAAAAAAAATATGCAAGACTGCCATGAAAAAAAATATTATAGACAGTGTCACTCGGGATGATGTAAGGATTCTAACCACAGACTTTATTCTAACGTTACCCCATACATCCATATCTGTTCAGGCATTTAGAATTTGTGGTGGAATAAATAAACTCACATACATATATGCACACTGAAAACATTAACAACTCAATGTCATAATTTTCGACCTATTCAAACTTCAAACAAAAGAAGATTAATTATATACAGGGTTAGTTCTAATCAGTTAGCATCCTTTCAAGGGTAAATTCTGTACATATATTATACAAACAACTTTTACTATGGGGTCAACATTGAAATCGCGAAAAAAATATCAGCTGGTTCCATACATTTTGCTCAAGGTCGATGAAATGTTGTATGGAACAGCTGATATATTTTTCGCGATTTCAATGTTGGCCCCGTAGTAAAAGTTTTTTGTTTTGATAAACAGAATATGCCCTTAAAAGGATGCTAACTGATTAGAACGAACCCTGTATACAGACATGGATAAAGTAACGAAACAGAATTATGACAAAATATTATTAGTAGTAATTTACTTTTATTATGTTTTAGTTTGAATAAAAAAATACATGTTGAGCTGTTTAATATAATAAATTAAAAAATATAACTTTATTTCTAACTACCCTCAAAACCAACGATTGAATTTTATCAGGTTTTGACCTTTAAAATTCACTGTTAGACATAGGCCTTTCCCACACACGGCATTGCCGTTCTTCGGCTTTCCGCCTCCAACAACTAAACACTGCCTATGTATTAGCTGTCTTATAGGTATATATCATAACTCCATAATAGACTCAGGGTGTTCTGTCCGATACGTTACGCTGCTACGTTGGCCGATTCGTAGCTTTCGCATCTAGGACACGTCACTCTACATTTAGGTACCTATACTGGGTTACTGGTATACGTATTCCCGGCGGGACCAGATCAAATTGAAGCCCCCCCAATGTATGGCCGAAAGTTAATAGTTTTCAAGATATTAAAGCTATTTTTGTTTTAGGGATTTTTACAGAAAAAAATAAGTGAATTATTAGGGTGGGGGCCTTCGTCCAGCAGTGGACCTTTTATGGCTGATTACGTGACGTGACAGAAATAAAACAGTTTTTTGGCACAAATCATAAAACTTATCATAAAATTATTAGTCATGGTTATCACACTAAGTATTTTTGAAAATTTTATTTTTTAGCCCCCTATCTTATCCCTCCGGTACGTTGAGTTATATACCTGTTACCCTATATACTGTCACGTAGGCTCTTTTTGCTTGCCCACCCTCTATTACCTGACAATTTGGACAAGCCTAATAGAATTCCAACACACTTAGAATAGACTTCTCCAAATTCCATAGCTGACATAGCCATAAGCTTGAGTCAATAGACATTGTCCGAAGAGTAATTAAGCTTTTACCGAGGGGAGAAGCCATCGCTACTTAATAATAACGTCTATTATTTCTAAATTGTCTATTGGTTCAAAGTGCTTGCTTTCAATTCTATTTAGTTCAACGCATTAGGTATTAAATATAGCTATTGATAAATGGGTATTACAATTCTTGGTTAGCTTGAAGGTAAAGAATAGTAGATTATGCACTAAAGAGATAAAGCAGTATGATTTATGATCTTCATAATTTACAACCTTAAATGATTGAAATCCCGCATTAGTCAAGAGCTACATCTACATCTTTTTTGTTTTATTATACGGGAATACTCACGTTTAATTAAATCGGATACTCCGATGCTGCGTTCTGCTTAGCACTACAGTGCTAAGCAGGACGCAGCTGCATGCGCGTCGGGCTCTGTTTTCACTCTTTGAAAAAGGGCACCGGATGTGATCGAAACTATAGTCGGAGTATCCGATTTAATTAAACGTGAGTATTCCCGTATAAATAAAACAAAAATGTGTCAAATCACGTCAGTTTTCATTACACCTACATCTCCGCAAAAGGAGGCTATTCGATCTGGCTCCTTCTTTTCGAAACCGACCATCTTGATCTTTTTTGGGCGTTACTCTGACTCCAATCCTCAACTTTGGCTCTAACATTGAGTCAAAGGCTTAATTGGCTGCCAAAAAGCTGGGTGTCCTCTCGAAGGTGCCTCAATATTTCACGACGAAACAGTTGCCGTCATTATACCAAGCCCAGGTTCGGTCGTGCATGGAATACTGCTCGCACCTTTGGGATGGATCGGCTAAGTACCAGCTTGGGACGTTGAAATCAAACGAGAAACATGCCAGAAGAATCATTGGCAACGACAGTCTGGTTCGGACCAAGCTTCAAAGCCTTGATCCTCGACGAAAAGTAACTAGCCTGTCGGTATTTTATCGGGTACATTTCGGAGAGAGTGTGCTTCGGATTTGCATGATCTTATTCCCCCCTGCCCATTCTTCTATCGGACAGCCAGGGTCTCGAAAAAGCGACATCATTTCATGGTTGATATACCTAAAACTCGTAAGAAACGATTTGATTCCACTTTCTTTATTCGAACTGCTGAACAGTGGAATGCGCTGCCCGAGTGGGTGTTTCCCGATAATTATAATCTGGGACACCCAGTCAACAGTTCAAGTCACGAGTGAATCGGTTTCTTCTAGGCAACCGTGCTTCATCGTAGACTGCATCTTCGTTTAACATCAGACGAAAAGGTAGTCAAACGAAAGCCTATAAAGTAATTCAAAAAATGGGGAAGAAAGGTCTCGAGTGGCGACGGTGAACCAGAAGACGCCGCGTAAGTAGGCCTCCCACTAGGTGGACCGACGACATTATAAAAGTTGTAACACTTGTAGAATGAGGCCAGAGAACGAGGTGGAAGAAAATTGTTGAAGAGGCCAAAATACAAAGAATTGTATCGAAATAGAAAGCGAAAAAGTAAGCACACATGGTGTTATGACAAATGTATGCTTCTCTATTTCTGAAAACAATATTTATAATGCAGAAGCAGTTAAGCCAAACATTAGCACAGTTGCTGATTAAAACACTGCAGGCGCCATTTGAGCGTAAAACGGGCAATTATGAAATAGTGTGGATCGCCCCGCCCCGCCTGCGAGTAAGTGCAGCATTCGATGCAGGGACCGCACAAACTGTGATGTTAACGTTTCGTTATAATTTAACTGGAAACGATTGTTAGAACATCGTTATTTGAAAGGGTACAAATTATTATATTTGTTAGTAACGCTCGTGGCTTAGTTTGACTAGGTGGTTCTAAAAGATCACCGATGTTAAGCAACGGATGATCTGGACAGTCTTCACAGTCTGGACAGTCATTTGAGCGTTACCGTCGGTACCGGTCGGATGACACGTTCAATTGTTTGCCACAGTTGTTTTTATTAATTTTATTTCTATTAGAACAACGGTCAAGCTTTGTGAGCGGCTTTCTGGCGGCATATTAACTCTGACACTAGTGATGGCCACTCAGTCTATACGAACTTATTTACTTACTTTTAGCTATCTCGTTCCCTTAGCATTAGCTTTGCTTTTATGGGTCTAGATGGCGCTGTGTGAAATGCTTACCAATATAGTATGCTTTTATATATAAAACAAATAGTGGCAGTAATTTCTTAAATTCTCATAAAGTTATGACTCCAAGTTTTTTTTTCAAATATTTGGACGTATGTAAGTAGCCTCAGGCACATAATATTAACATTTTTACTAGTAAAAGCTGCGGTAACCAAAGTTATAGCAACTCGCCTTAGTAATACACAAATATTTCTGACACTCCAGCTAATGGTTGGCTGGTTGATGGTTTCGCGTTCATTACACAACCTCGATACGCATTTTTAAAGTAAAAGTTTGAGCTAACATTATGTCGGGCCGGAGAGGGACGGGTCGCATCGCAAAAACCCGCGCAGATCGCTTTCATACATTTTATTAAACTATAGCACAGTAGCCGGGCCGCAGCGAGTCGGATTATTGCGCGTCGGATATACGCAAAAATAATGTGGCCCGCTCCTCCCCACTGCTTCCCGGCATAGTGTGCGACAGCTTATATTATAGATATACTGAACTTGAAATCCGTCAATGTGCTGCGTGCGGCCCGGCACGGCACTAATGTGCTAAGCAAGTATTTTGCGTTGCGATGCGGCCCGCTATTATGTGTTCGTACCTTAGTTCCTACTTTTCTAAACGCCCTTTAATGTTTAACGTTAAGTCCACGGTAAAATGTTCTTAAATTAAAGATTCAAGATCAGCTAAATTACATTGAAAAATATTCTTCGAAGTATGATTATAAACATTTATCTGCAGCGAATATTTAATTAATTTAAAAGCATCATTTCATCTCCCTGTCTAGACAAACCATGTAGTCAGTTTACCCAGTGTATTTACATGGTTTAATATTCTCTTTGATCTCGTGACACTGTATCTATTATTTAATATTATAACTAATATTTAGTAACTAGGAGCTATAAAATCAATCAATCAATAAAATAAATAATAATAAATCAATTTAATTCGGCTCTCAACAAATATTTAAATTTCTTTAATAACCTAATTTGATGTTTTTTTGTTTGGATGCATACATGAATAGGTACTAGACGGGGGCGAAACGAGCGTAGTTTTGTGTGTTTTAGTCGCGTAATTGCCGCTGAATACGGTTTCATACAAAACTTCAGTTTGTGCCACGCGATTAAATAGTGTGTGAGTTGTTTGGCGCGTTGACTAGACTATTACGCAGCTATTACGCGACTCGGCTCCTGTCATAATTGTGCATAGAGGTAGCTGTAGCCTCTATGATTGAAAGTTGACCTTTAATATTAAACTATTTATTATCGTAGCAAACCAAAAAGTTCGTTGGCCAGTTACAGATAGAGATCGGAGTTTTGGCGGGAACACGGAAAAAACATGTAATGTCATGTCATTGCATTCTATTAATTTCTTAAACTTGTGTTTATTCGCGAATTAATGATTAAAAATGGTGGTCTTTTATTTAATGTGCGTTGAATTATATGCACGAGTGTTATAATGTGGTGAAACATGTAATTTCGTGTTGTTTTCAAAACTCCGTAAAAGCTCATAGTAAATACGCCACAACTTTACTAGGGCATGGCTTGGACTCGACTATGACAAATTTGGTGTGACAAACTATGATTTCATGACATATTTGAGTTGATGATACTTACTATTAATAGACTTGAAAATTCATATATTTTACCTGGCAGAATGCACGACGTGCGATGCCAATATTTAAGAAAAAAAAAGATAGAGATCGTTATCTAGTGTCAAAAAACTTTGATAAGGTTCAGGGGCCTAATTTTTGAATCGTACGCAAGAGTTGCGCATGCGAAAGGAGCCGACCTTCGAACGATATTGTTTGGAATAAGGTTCAATATCGTTTAAAAGTCGGCTCCACTCGCACATGCACATGATTCAAAAATAAGGCCCCAGGTCACATTTATAACATACATCCACGCTTCATCCACGTAAGTCACATCATGCGGAATTAAACGTCTGCAGCACATCGCTTGTTGTTCAGTGGCATAAACACAAAGTGAATAAACCCCTGTTTAAATAGCAACGCAGCGCTACATAGCTGTTGCCACTGTCAGCTGGCCCATCATACATTACCTTAATTTGGTGGATAACCAAACAATCAATGTACATTTAATCAGGTGTTTAAGTGAAATTAACTCGTAATGGCCGTAACTCGTAAACGCGAACGAAGTCGCGGGCGACCTCTAGTCTAATACTATAAGAATCACTGTCCTGACTCAACGACTGACTGTTTGATTGACTGACTGACTGACTGACTGACTGACTGACAGACAACGCACAGCCTAAACCGCAGCTCGTACAGAGTTCTAATTTGGAGGGGGTATTTGTCTTAACGCGTAGTGGTGTAATAAGAAAGGATTTTTTGAAATTCAACCCCTAAGGGGGTAAACATGGGTAAAAACTTTTGTGTTAAACTCCTTTGTTTTTGAACTTTTGGTCTTGATAATTAGTATTTGGGATGATTTAAGGGGGTGAAATAGGGATCACATTTTGTATGGAAAGTTCTCTGATTTTAAAGTTACAGTGAAAAAAATAGACAGTAATTAATAAAAAAAAATTTTTGACAGGTATGACTAAAGGGGGGATAAAAGGGCGGGTGAAACTTCACATGGACAGTTCTTTGTTTTAAAGTTATTTACTTGGAATGATTTAAAGTGTTGAATATGGGGAGGAAAATAATTAGTAATTAACCCAGCGGTATGGAAGATACCAGTATTTGTGAACGGGGAAAATTTCTTCTGTACGCGACGAAGTCACGAGGGACCTCTAGTATATTTATAAGCGAAGGCCGTGAGCTCTATTGAGACGCAACTACAGCCAGCGACAGTGATAATGGAATGGACGGGCCCAGCGCTGGCAAATCGTTCAAAATTAACAAGTCAACACAATCAAACATACCTAGCTAAAAGTATGCATATTACATTTGCCAGAAAATAGAGATAGCGAATCTAATTACTGCATGACAAAAAGAGAACACATGTACATGTATTAGAAGTATGTATTGTCGTATCGTACGGCTCGCATGTCGCAAACACAGAGTATGCCTGACGCGAGAGGAGAGCCGGCGCTCAACATATAGTCTTTAAAATCCGTGCGCTTATTTCCCGTCCATTCATTTTATCATTGTCGTTGACTACAGCCAAAACTACTGAATCCAGACATGTGAAATATGGCAAAAGTCTATTTTTATTTAGGAATTACTAAAGGACAGAATTTGGAATGTTCCTATCGCAAAGCGGTGAAAAATAAAACAATAGACAAATCTTTAAGCGTTCTTCAATAATATCAAGAAAAGCTCAAGAAGGCATAGATTCTTATAATATTAGATTGATGATTACGCTAGCCGAAAAAACCTCATTGTTGACAACTTTTAACGTGTAAGACTGTGGACTGTGTCCCGTCTGAGGCAGCGCTCAGTTGTAAATACCAATCACAGTCAGTATCCGACGATTAACCGGATTGCCTGTTGCTTAACTTTGTTGATCTTTTGTTAACAATTACTTAGTTAAGCTACGTCACGAGTATATAGCATTCGTGACGTAGCTTAACTAGAGAGACCTTATGCTCTGGAGCTACACATATGCTTATAACAAATAAATAGGCTTACAGGGTTACGTGGTGATGATGATGACGATGATGATGATGATGCGATCCATGCCGATTTCGGCTACAGTGATCGTGGTACGTTACTTCTAAGCTGATATTATACAGAGATAATACTTATTATTAACAACTTTTTTATACAAATTGCCGCCAAGCGTAGGGACTATGACAAAAGGCTTCGTCCAGCCATCTTGACAAAATGCTTTGATCCTGAAATCCTATGTATATCCTGATAAATCATCTTTTGGGTTTAGTCGACTACGAATAACATTTTGCTATAGAACAACTGTTTTTATCGTGATTTCCTTTCGTAAAGTTGTCCACCACGATAGCTTGTTTCGGCTACTATGGGTTTAAAACAGTATAATATAAGTAGTAAGTTTCGTGTTATCTCAGAAACGAGTATTGTTTCCATAGAATAGCGAATAGAATTACAGGGCGCTACACAAGTAATATTATAATATGGGAAGCCGATATTTTTATATGTTCAATTGAATGCACAATGGGAATCCTCAGCTGCAATACCGAGTATAACGACGTCGGCAGGTGGCGCTGCGCTCCGTAATGTACTTTTTTATACAACTTGTACAACGGGAGCCAATAACTCACAGATTTAATTCTTTTACTGCTTCTGAGAACATTATGCAATATTTATTTAGTACTGCAACTGTATATTGAAGGTATTTTGCTTGAGGAATGGATAAAAAATAAATTAGTCGCGGCATTTCGATAAGAGTAGAACAGCAAAAATTTTATACCAGCTTGAGACGTTGTAATCAATCGAGAAACGTGTCAAGATAATCAGAGGCAACAACTCCTTGGTTCGGACGAAGCTACAAAGCCTTGATCATCGACGAAAAGTAGCTGTTCAGTCGGTATTTTAGCAGATACATTTCGAGAGTGCGCTTTGTATTTGCATGATCTTATTCTCTCCTTCCCATTCTTCTATACAGTTCCCATACAGTTGCGTATATTGAAGGTATTTTGCTTAAGGAATGGATAAAAAATAAATTAGTCGCGGCATTTCGATAAGAGTAGAACAGCAAAAATTTTATACCAGCTTGAGACGTTGTAATCAGTCGAGAAACGTGTCAAGATAATCAGAGGCAACAACTCCTTGGTTCGGACGAAGCTACAAAGCCTTGATCATCGACGAAAAGTAGCTGTCCAGTCGGTATTTTAGCGGATACATTTCAAGAGTGCGCTTTGGATTTGCATGATCTTATTCTCTCCTTCCCATTCTTCTATTGGAAGGCCAGGACCTCTAAAAGCGACACTGTTTTATGAGGAGAGGTCCCCCGTGACTTCGTCCGCGTACGGAAGAAATTCGGCCCGCTTCCTAAATTCACCTCTTTAAATCATCCCGAGTTATTCCCCCCCCCCCCCCCCTACTTTTTACCGACTCTACCAAATCTCACAATTCCCCCCAACCCCCCAAACCCCGTCAAAACAATATCAATATATCCAAATCCAAATTTTCGTGACTAAAAGTACAAAAACAAAGGACTTTCATACAAACGTTTCCCCCCCCCTTAGAGGTTGAATTTCGAAAAAACCTTTCTTAGTACACCCCTACGCATCGAGACGAATACGCCCTCCAAATTTCAAGTCTGTACGACCAGCGGTTTGGGCTGTGCGTTGTCTGTCAGTCAGTCAGGACAGAGCCTTTTATATATATAGATGGATATACCAAAACCTCGTACGAAACGGTTTGATTCCACTTTCATTATTCGAACTGCCAAACAGTTGAATGCGTTGCCCGAGTGAGTGTTTTCCGATAGTTACAATCTGAGCGTCTTCAAGTCGCAAGTAAATCAGTTTCTTCTAGGCAAGCGAGCTTCATCGTAGACTACATCGTCGCTTAACATCAGATGAGATGGAAGTCAAACGCAAGCCTGCTACACATGAAAGCAAACTGACTCACACTAAACCACAGAAGAAATAATAGTACTACGACAACAAAAAACTTACTTACCTCTTTTATTGATGTCAAAAGCTAGAATTGTACGTGGATAAGCTTAGCTTTATAGTACTAATCTGGTACAAGATCATTAAATACTCGTCATTGTGACCAACTTTTACTATGGGATAAAACCTGGCATTACATAAAACATGTGTGTGCTGTGTTTCATGCGTTTTGTTGGTTAAATTATTACTCTTTTCCAGTGAATAAGAGAGAGCTAAATCGAGTGAGTCTCATCCTTTTCTATGGAACATTCATAAAGACAATGTATAAAAGTAGATTATTTTCATGATTTCAGAGTAAATATTGTTAAAAAAAATACTGAACTCCTTTTGACTTAGAGCAGCCGCACACTGCGCACAATTAACAGGTGCAAGCGAGACGGCCGTCACAAGAAATTTCTTACGGTGTGCGGGACCTAGTACAAAATGTATGCACGGAGCGCGTTTGGGCGCGACCGTCCGGTTTTTGTATCGGGATTTTCTTAAAATGTGCGGCCGCTCTTAGTATTTTACCTACTACCGTTCTGCGTAACTTCACGTCAGCATTTTGATCACGCGTCGGGTTAATATAACTAATACTTTAATTATCTGCTAAATCCTCCAAGAAGAGAAATATTCGCTTCAATCAAGATGAAGGCAACACCCAACAACAAGACGCGAAATATTCCAGTTTTGTTTTCCAATAAGGAACCGAGCACACGTGTCGGTAACGCTCCAAAATGTACGCTCCTGATAATATTTCATCATGTAACCGTACGGGAATCGAACAGGACTTCCGTTATTAAATCGAAGGTGTACTGCGCAGGTGTGCCAAGAATATTACACACTGTGATTTAAATGTACAGTCTTTGCAGTGCTATATTTCAGGTTTCTAATGCAATGACGTAAAAATCTTGAATTTTTCACCAAATGGTGCTCGTACGAAATCTTTGTAGATATTGTTTTTGTTACTCAACATGGAAACAAAATTACTAGAATAATCAAAAAAATACAATTCTGAGGTCGCCCGCGACTTTGTACGTGCGCGTACGGAAGAAATTCGTCCCACACCTTTTTTTTTTTATGGATGACTGATGCTGTTGGCCTCAGATTCACCACTTTAAATCATCCCGAGCAATTTTTGTAGCCCCCCCCCCCAACTCCCCGAACTCTACCAACTCTACCGACTTTACCGACTCTACCGGCTCTAACGACTCTACCGGCTCTACCGGCTCTACCGACTCTACCGACTCGACCGACTCTGCCGACTCGACCGACTCGACCGACTCTACCAACTTCCCCCCTTTGAATGAACTACCCAAATATCGATTTTCATTACTATAACTTCAAAAACAAAGAACTTTCCATTCAACATTCAACAGGGCTGTAGAATCTTTTATTTGGTGCGCGGTGTATGTTGTTTAGTTATGAAAGCCTCTAATATTGCTTGATAGTTGTTAGTATAAAATATATAACAAACAACCAGGACCAACAATCTAAAGTGTCATCCGACTCACGGTAGCGCTGATGTGTAATCTAATGTATACAGCGCCTTAAACAATAAAACGTCCAAGTTATTATAGCTTCTTAAAATGTTCACTTTATAAAAAAGCGGTTTATCCACTCAATACTTTATAGCCGTCGTTGTCACTTTGAAAAGTTTGAAGCAGCAGTTCAAAAAGAAAGCTCTACGAAGTTTAATAAGCTAATTCTTTCATCGTTTACTTGTTGGAAAATCTTAAAGCGTCTGTCAAATAGAATATTGATTACAATAACGTAGAATAAGTATAAAAATGCCAAGTGCAAGGTAAACTCGGATACTGGTGGTTCCGTACACAATATAATATTGTGTTTTAGTAGTGTTGGGAATATAATGGCGTTTACTTTGTCTTGCATGGTAGCACTATAAATAAATGAAATCTTGGGTACCGTTCACTTTTACCTTTGTTTAGGATTTGAATAGATAAATGAAAGGAAAATCGGTATAGCCACCATACAATTAATTTTTATCATCGGGATTTAATCGCGCAACAAAAAAAAATATTTTTATTTACCTCTATTTTTTCTTCAGTCAACTCGTGACCACGGCCATTGAAACATGGCTGAAACGTTGAGGTAAATAAAAATAAATTTGTTTGGTGCGCGATTATGTCCCGGTGATAAACATAATTATGTTCAAATCGCGAAAGTTTATAAGTTTCAATCAATAGGTAACCAGTCAGGCCAACAGTCTCTGAATAAAATGACTCTGACGCCCACTGCAAAACTACTTATGAGAGTTACTCACCCTCAAAACAAGAAAGGTCTGACAGATCTGTAGGTACTCCTGAAAGTTGTAAAAGCTATTCAAAAAGCAGGAACATATTTCACAAAATATTTACCGACATAAATGCTCCAATATTGTTCTAGGATGCACCGAAAAGCCAAATCGACTAAAAATGTATTTCAGGGTAGCCCGGTAAAGATTTCTTCTATGTTTACCGAGGAATATGGTTATTATTATGAAAAGCTGAGTTGATGTGGGTATATTAATCTGGCTGTTGGCAAACAGCTCCGTCATCCCTCCGTCACTTGCTGTTTCAATATTAAAAGTAAGTAGGTCTACTTATTCGATAATAATAATGGAAAAACCACATCAAGTTTACCTATAACATTAATCTTTCATTACTTCTTTAAGTAGCTCCTTAGCGCTATGCTTTAAATTTACCCTTTTTTTCTAGGTCTGAGTTAGCACCGTTAAAAATTAACTTTTATATCGACGCAAATAATCCACAAGAAATGCATGGGTTTTGAAAGAAAATTAGTTTTTATAATCATCATCATCATTGTCAGCCATAAGACGTCCACTACTGGACGAAGGCCTCCGCCTTAATAGGGAGGGGTTGCCATAATCCGCTCGCTTGGCAGGCGGCTTGGAGATCGCAGAGTTTTACCACCGTTAACCAAAAGGACGGTGCTGCCCGTCCTCCGGTGGTTCTGGATGCAGTTTTAGGACATACCCAGGTCCAGATAAATAAAGCGTAAAAAAATTGTTGGACTTTTTCACACACAGCGCCATTAAGCCCCAAAATATGCAAAGCTTGTAATATGGAAACTAGATAGCTGGTAGATTACTTATATACAATTTAGAGAGCTAGATTTCAAGACAATTTTGTTTTACCTATAATATACTACACCCAGCCACGTAACAAACATTTATCTTCGTTACATAAATGTTTGCTCTTTTCTAACCCACGACCTAGCTCTGAAGACAAACATGTTACCAACTGAGCTATATGGCAGTCAATAATTTATTATTCAATAATTCTTATTTTTTTCATTATTTTTATATGGTTTTATTATTAATAGAAATCACTGTTTTAAGCTTTAAAGCTTTTTACGCTAAAGTTTTTTCCAAAACATATTCAATGTTTTTTTTACGTAGGATCAACGAGACTCAAGCATTAATAAGTACGTATTAAAAATATTATTTCGACTCGCTGATGTTCAAAGGTAAGTTGTTAAAGGAAGCGAGCCCAAGGAGGATTATTATTAAGGACAGCATTAATTTGAACCTTTTTAACATACTGCTATAAGTTATTAAATTTACTAGACACGCAATCACTTAAATCGTAAAATCAAAGAGGCATCTCTCTTAAAATACTGATACATCTAGTTTTTAGTAATCATCATCAGCCTGGAGACGTCCACTGCTGAACGAAGGCCTCCCCCTTAGACCGCCACACTGTACGACAACCTGCCATTTGCATCCACCGGTTGGCCGCGACTTTTACAATGTCGTCGGTCCACCTAGTGGGAGGACTTTCTACGCTGCGACTTCCGGTTCGCGGTCGCCACTCAAGAACCTTTCTTTCCCATCGGTTGTCAGTTCTTCGAGCGATGTGGCCTGCCCATTGCCACTTCAACTTGCAAACCTTGCGAGCTATGTCAGTAACTTTGGTTTTTTGGCGAATATCCTCGTTCCGGATTCTATTGCGCAAAGTAACTCCGAGCATAGTCTCCATTGCCCGTAGTGTGACTAAGTTTCTCCAAACATTTTTAGTAATAGCTCATTGCAATTTCTTATTTAATTAATTAGTCTACTGTCACTCATGGTTGCCCAGTACCTCTTCCTTTCTGAGTCTAATTTTATTTCACTAATTACATTCCTTCTGTTAAAACTCGCAATGAATGTATGCCCTGCTACTTTTAATTTAGCGCAAGTGCAAAGTGGCATGTTGGACATTGTTGAAAACTTACATTCTGTAATTGCTGTATTTATTTCTAATAACTTATACGAGTAATGCCTTTTTGAAAATAGTTACTGCAGAACAATGTTGACTAGAATGTGCGATTTTCCAAACATGATTTAAAAAATAAGTAGTTACCTTCAACTTGATAGATAGCGCAGACCTAGTATATTTCTCTGCTAGAAAGAGGTTTTTTTTAATTATTTGCCTGTCAGATAATCGCCCATTCTGTAGAGTGAATATCAATAAATTTTATCATAATAGAAATATAATAGTAGATTATAAATAATAATAATAATAGTTTTTTTTTATTGTCCTATTAAAATGTGCCCATAAATATAGCAGGTTAATGAAAACAAAATGAAAATCTGATCAAAAATAAGCAACTTATAAGCATTTTAATATCATGATCTAGACAGAGAGGCGAAACAGCAAATCGTGACGTCACTTCTCTGTAGGTACACCTTAGAAATTCTATTCTGACGAGTAAGGCGTGACGTAATTTTTTGTTTTGTGGGAAAGTGACAGAGTTGTCTCTACCAACAACTTTAAACGCTCATATATCAGAACATTATTAACCGATTTAAATTATTGTTTCAATAAACATACTATATTTACTCAAATTCTTCATCAAAGCAATGGTTTCAACAATATAAACATCAGTCATGTACCCTATTATAAAACCGAATTTTATTTACGACCACACAAGCCAGATAAGTAAGTACTGCAACGTTCTTAAATGAGTGATGTTTGCTTCCCTTTAAAATTATTAATTAATTAATATGTATTTTCTTTTTATTATTAATTCGATACAGTTGCTACAAGTATTGAGAGACTTTGTGAGTTACAATGTATAACAGTTGCTACAAGTAAAGACGCACGGGGGTAAATACCCTTAAAAAAAGGAGGTTATCATGCTTTTTTTAAAGTGGTCAAAAAGTTAGTAGTTTTAGTTCTAATCAGTTAGCATCCTTTTAAGGGCATATTCTGTACATCAAAATACACAACTATGGGCCAAAATTGAAATTGCGAAAAATTTCTCAGCTGTTCCTTAAAAAAAGTTCATCGACCTTGGGCAAAATGTATAGAATAGCTGTTATTTTTTTTTGCGATTTCAATGTTGGACCCATATTAAAAGTTTTTTTCTTTTATGTACAGGAAAGGATGCTAACTGATTAGAACTAACCCTGTATAGATTACCATGAAAGGGTTATTGCAGAGTTGCTTAAATAGACATTTGGCGAAAATTCAAATACTAAAATATAACCACTACTATCAACATAGAAACAAATTAATTATTAGAGCCGCCTCCTCCTTTTATTTACCTACATTTTACGTGAGCTTTTATATCAGTGACCCTCGTAAAAGAGATACGGATCTTTGATAGCTCATTTGTGTCATTACATTGAAACGTATAAAGATTTTATGCCCGTATTGTAAATTACGAGGTACACCCTATGTGGTATAGTTTATGGGTAGTTTATTATTGCTTAGGCATGTAGAATCTGCGGTTCTACCTGCGATTCTCCAGCTTTTTTCTCATAATATCATGAAATGATTGATTATAAATGAGTTAAGCGAAAGTTGTTTTATGACCTTTACTCATGATGGGATTTAAATAAAACAAAAACCACAGAATAAATAATAGTACTCCGTACTTCTGTACGTAACACCGCAAAGGAATTGAAATAAATAAGGACTCTATCTACTAGGCAATAAAGTAGCAATTCAACTCGCACAACGCTGGATACCGCTCGCTATATTCACCTAGATATACCGCTCTCTTTCTATCTCGTATGTTTAGTTACGTGCGACGAGGCTAGCGTGCGGGCGGCGACTGACTTCAGCCTTGCATTGTCCTTCCGGACAGAGCTCCAGCCGGACATACCTAAACTGCGGAGTGACACCCTCCCTGCAGAAACTACGGTAGCCTAGTTGTGGAGTCGCGGTAGTCTAATTGGAGTCCGCTCAACTTGTAATCGTGAGGTTGCAGGTTCAAATCCCGGACGCGTACTGATGGATTTTTTGTAACGATTTTCATGCGTAGGTACCTAACACTGCCTTTTTGGTTGAAACATCGTCATTATACCTGCATATACGGGGTTAGTTGTAATCTGTTAGCACCCATTTAAAGACATATTCTGCACGTCAAAACAAACAACTTTTACTTAAGGGCCAACATTGAAACCGCAAAAAGACAGCTGACCCATACATTTTGCCCAAATTCAATGAACTTTTTGCACGGAACAGCTGATATTTTTTATCGCGATTTCATTGTTGACCCGATAGTAAACGTTGTTTGTTTTAACGTACAGAATATGTCCTTAAAAAGATGCTAACTGATTACAATTAACCCTGTATATGTCCGGAAAAGAAATTCAATGACGTAACTGAATCCATGAACCCGCAACTAGTCAATCGTTTGTGAATATGGCCTAATCACTCTTCGAGGTAAGGAACATGTGCAGCACTAAACTAATAAAAAATCTGACTAGGTATATGAAAGTATTTAAGTAGTAATAGGCTAGATGACTGGTTTTTTTATTGGCCTATTAAAATGTGGCCCATAACTATAGCTGATTAATGAAAATAAAATGAAAATCTGATCAAAAATAAGCAACTTATAAGCATTTTAATATCATGCTAGACAGAGAGAAGAAACAGCAAATCGTGACGTCACTTCTCAGTACGCCATATAAATTATATTCTGACAAGTAAGACGTGACTTCATTTTTTGTTTTGTGGGAAAGGGACAGAGTTGTCTCTAACAACAAAAACTTGAAACGGTTATATATCAGAACATTATTAAGCGATTTAAATTATTTTTTCAATAAACATATTATATTTACTTAAATTCTTCATCAAAGCTATTGGTTTCAACAATATAAACATCAGTCATCTACCCTATTATACTGTACAGAAGACCAAAGTAGACAGCTGGAACCGTATACACAAGTTTAAACCTACCGCACCCAGCGAGCTGTGAAATGAGCTATGCTTGGCGTTTCTCTAAGGGATGGTATCCGGAATGTAGTGATTCGGATTCGCCATGATACAAAAGCTACCAACATTAAATTTTAACGTATTAATTAACTAGCTGAAGTGCAGCTAGCCAACATGTCTGTCGCAAAACGTCTACTCCAGTCCCAAGCGGTTATCGCTGGGATAGACTAGTTCTAAACAGAGTCACGTGGAACCCATTTTATAGTTACGAACGACTTTTTATTATAGGGCTGATCTTGAAATCACGAAGTACTTAAGTAATTCGTTGACTACGCATAATATCATGCAAATTTTTCTTTAGGACAGCAATATTTTTTTACGTGCCTGAGGGGCTAAAGTGGGTACGACTTTTTATTATAGGACTGATCTTGAAATCACGAAGTACCTAAGTAATTCGTTGAGTACGCATAATATCATGTTTTTTTTTCTTTAGGACAGCAATATTTTTTTACGTGCCTGAGCCACTTTAGCCCCGCTGCGCGGAGCGATAGGAACCACTTCCTCCCCAAAGCGGCACGTAAACTCGTATACACACCACGGGAGCAAGTAAAAAAGCCACGGGTCTAATGTATACATCAAATCTGAGACATTATTTACTTTTGCTCCTTAGGTGGGTAATCTACTATTCTCGATTTTATTTTTGATCCGTACGTAATAGTTCATTATAATGAATGAGTCACCTTTTGACTAAGAATTTTTAATAATGAGTACAATAAACACCTTTCGACCAAGATCTTTTAATAATGAGTACAACAATCACATTTAGACGAAAAATTTATAATAATGAATACAATAAACACCTTTCGACCAAGATCTTTTAATAATGAGTACAACAATCACATTTAGACGAAAAATTTATAATAATGAGTACAATAATCACCTTTCGACCAAGATCTTTTAATAATGAGTACAATAATCACCTTTCGACTAAGAATTTATAATAATGAGTACAATAATCACCTTTCGACCAAGATCTTTCAAAAATGAGTACAATAATCAGTTTTCGACTAAGAATTTATAATAATGAGTACAATAATCACATTTCGACCAAGGTCTTTTAATAATGAATACAATAATCACCTTTCGACTAAGAATTTATAATAATGAGTACAATAATCATCTTTCGACCAAGATCTTTTAATAATAAGTACAATAATCACCTTTCGACTTAGAATAAGCCACTTTACGTAACCCCGTATAGAGTGGAGATCACTATATAGTTGGCAAAGGCATTGTAAGAGAGTGGAAGCAAACAATACATCCAACACAGTTGCATTAATATAATGAGGTTTCACAGGAAAAACTTTTTGAAGATGGCGCCAGCACGGTCCGGATGTGGCAAAATCAAGTTTTCTTGTTAATCGTTGCTTATATCTATCTGCTCTTGATGAGGGATTTGTCGATAATTAATTGTCTTTACCTGATTGAGACGGCATGGATGATAATATAATAATTATTATTATAGTCCAACGAAAATACTGAATCAATCTCAGTAACTGGGTACCGTGCCTTGTTTTAAGAATCTATGCAGCAGTTGTCAGCCTGAAAATAGATTTGTAGGTTAGAACCTACAAATCTATTTCTAATCTTTTTTATTTTTATTTTTTCTTTTTCTATCTATTTCTACCAATTATTTTTTTCTATTTTTCCTTTTTTCAACTATCTATAGTTATTTACAAAAAAGTTAAAAAAAAGTAGTTTCCTTCAACTCGATAGATAGCGCAGACTAAACGTGCCAGTCAAAATCACCATATTAATTTTATATGTGGCACATGAAATAAAATAATAAACTTGACAATGACAGCCACGTCTGGTCTGCGCTAATTCAAAGCCATAATGAGCATCTTTTTTTTTAATTTGCGTGTTAGAAAATCGCCCATTAGCAAGGCAAAGGATTGCTGTACAAACCAGTTTATGCAGATTCTCCCTCGTTATCCAAATCTAATAAGAGTAAAACCATTAAATTATAGAAAAAAAACAACAAAATGTATAAGATTGACAGTTGACTATGGCCGCATCCACGATGCGCCACCTAGCGGGAAAAACGCTATGTGGATCCCCATTAAGATAACACAATATACTTAGTATTCTAATAGTGAAAGCCTTACGTAAGAAACATGTACATGTACGCACACAAACACAACAGGCTTTTTTAAATAAGCTTTTCCTCGTAGCAACGTACCTGTTTGAAGAATTTTCTTTGTACGTTTCATCCCTTTAATTGGACGTGACTTGTAAGAAACGGGACGACGTGCCACACAACACACACGTATGAATAAAAACTCGTAGAATATGGTCATACATCTTAAGAGGGAATCTGCTCAAGAAAATATAACCCTCCAAAATCACTATGAAGATTTTTAAAAGGTTATATTTTTTTAACAATTACATTCTGAAAAAAGGAAATTGTGGAGACATACACACATACAGCACTACACACACACGCACACAATACATAGTGTAGACCTAGATTTTATTTTTAAAAAAAATGTTCTAGAGGCATTATCGAGGAAGAAAATAGAGGAATACATTTATATGGAGAATCGTAGACCGGATTCCCTCTTAATACTAATGGCGTAGTTTGTATCTTATCTTATAGCGAACAAAAATGTGCAAACATAATATTTTAATTAACTCTATCTACTTTCCCGGTAACAAAGCGAAAGCGTATTAAGTACAATTTATCATGAGTTATCTTGATATTCTTCATTATTAACATAATATTAATCTCGAAAAACTATTCGGTTTATAACGGATAGTGCTATTTACTTATTTAAAATAACGGGAAGTACCTTATGAATTTTGAATTAGTAGCAAGTCAAGAAACCTCTAAAAATCCTGCAAAAAGGCCGTAATTTTTGATTGCGTTGACTTAGAAACTTGATTTTTTTACAGGTTCAAGGGACTGTGGACTTACGTATTTGATATTAATTTCAACTTGATACTTCCACGCGCTCCAGAGAAAAAGGGGATTTACAGACAGACAGACAGACGGACAACGAAGTGATCTTAAAAGGGTTCCCTTTTTTCTTTTTAGGTACGGAACCCTAAAAAAACAATCCAATAAACATTTTTTTCCAAACTAAAAATAACGCTCAAAATTACCCAACAAGCAAAAATGGTCCCACAAATTATCTAATATTAAAAAACTCGATAGGCGTATTGTTTCATCTATTGAGTTTCCCATTATGCTAATCCTATCTGGAGGCACCTGTCGCACGACACGACGCGACGTTGCGTCGCGACGCTACCTCTTTTTAATTAAAACTTCACTGCTTATTGTTTAACTTAAGAGGGAATCTGGTCTGCGATTTTCCATACAAATGTATTCCCTTATTTTCTTCTCGGATAATGCCTCTAGAGCAGCTAGAGTAAGAAAATAAATAATTCTTTAAAAATCTTTATAGTGATTCTTGGAGGATTATATATTTTCTTTAGCAATTAAATGCTGAAAAAACAGAAACGACGGGACATGTCAACAGAAGACCTAGACCTTATAAAAAAAAGATTGCTCCAGAAGCACTATGTAAGAAAATAAGGGAATATATTTGTATGGAGAATCGCTGACCAGATTTCCTCTTAACACGTTTATACTTAAAGGTTTTGTGGTGATAGTATGAAAACAATTATTAATAGTAAACAATTATTAATGATTAATAGTAAACAATTATTAATGATTAATAGTAAACAATTATTAATGATTAATAGTAAACAATTATTAATTATTAATAGTAAACAATTATTAATAGTAAACCATTATTAATTATCAATAGTAAACAATTATTAATTATTAATAGTAAACAATTATTAATTATTAATAGTAAACAATTGGACAACAATTGAACTGAGTGAATTGAGTGGAACAATTGGACCTGGGTATGTCCTGAAACTGCAACCAGAACCACCGGAGGACGGGCAGCAGCGTCCTTTTGGTTAACGGTGGTGACCATTCTGCGATCCCCAAGCCACCTGCCAAGCGTGGGGATTATGGCAACACCCCTCTCCTGAAACTGCAACCAGAACCACCGGAGGACGGGCAGCAGCGTCCTTTTGGTTAACGGTGGTGACCATTCTGCGATCCCCAAGCCACCTGCCAAGCGTGGGGATTATGGCAACACCCCTCTATTGGGAGGCCTTCGTCCAGCAGTAGACGTCTTATGGCTGACGACGAATAGTTAACAATTATTAATTATGAATAGGAAATAATTATTAATTATGAATAGGAAATAATTATTAATTATGAATAGTAAACAATTATTAATTATGAATAGTAAACAATTATTAATTACTAATAGTAAACAATTATTAATTATAAATAGTATGAACCACTTACTCAAATTAAGACATGCAAATCCAGTAACAACTGACCAGAGAGATTCGCTTTCATCTCCCTCTTCTCTTTCACTTCCTCTTTTTATTGTGCCCTTTTTATTTCTTTATAATTATTCGTTTTATCAGCATTCATAATTTTGAAACATTCAGCTTTTAGCATCAAATAAAATGTTTCGGTTTGATGTTATCTAAATAAAGTTAAGTTACCCTATCGGACTCACACATGAAAAAACCGCAAAACTAATTTCCACAGGCAAAGGAGAAGTTTTATACAGCCTTATTTGCCTCAGCCAACTATAATATCGAAGCTATTTTAGCTATCTAAACTTTATCTTTGAGAAAGTTGAAAGAGTTCTGTGTGTTGCTGTTTTACATAAATGGTGCTTCTCGTGTTTTTTTCTTTTTGTGGTTTGATGGCGTGTGTGTGAATCCGCCAATCCGCAACTGGACCGAAATGAAGGTCCAATCGCCTTTTAATGGTAGTTCCATGTCCAGCAGTGGACTTTTCACCGGCTGATTATACAAACTGTTGTTTTCAATTCCCGCCAAAGTTACATAAGTACATATAATCGTACTCATCGTTATGAACAACTTTTACTAAGGACCCAAAGATGAAATAACGAAAAAAACAGCTGTTCCATACAAAAAATTTGTGGAACAGCTGATTTTTTTTCACGATTTTAGTGTTGGCCCCATAATAAAAGTTGTTCATAACTATGAGTATTACCTACTTGTAAATTTAGCGGGGATGCAAAACAACAGTTTGTATAAGATATGCCTTTGTATTTATAGTTTTCCTAGCGATATTATTACGATGTTTTACGCTCTGGCGATATTTTTCTGTCAGTAATAATACCGGAATAATAATTTATTCTGGCACAGAATTGGCTTAGCTTATAACCTCTAGTCAATATTGCCCACTGGTCAATACAGACTTTCCAAGCGAGTCTACCAAATGAAAATAAAATTACAAAATATATTGTTTCACAATCGGAATACTACGCATAATACATACTCATTTATTTATTTATTCTTTATGCCAAACTTCATTAAAGTCTATTACCCTGGTTAGTACAATGTTGTTTATCCTCATATTAAATAGATCGATGAAAAATAACCTGAAAAAGTACAATGTCTTTGACCATCATCATCATCAGCCCGGAGACGCCTCGTCGCGACTTTTACAATGTCGTCGGTTCACCTAGTTGGAGGCCTTCCTACGCTGCGTCTTCCGGTTCGCGGTCGCCACTCAAGGACCTTTTTTCCCCATGTCCCCATTTCCATTGTCTTTGACCATATTATTATAATAATCAAAACAGAAAGCAGTGTGGTTCTTACACTGCTTTCTTAGATTATTCTGAAAAGTCTTTGACCATTTATGATAGCTTCAATAAATAAATAAAAAATAAAAAATCGCTGGTAATTTTTCACACAGCGCCATCTAGCCCCAAACTAAGCAAAGCTTGTAATATGGAAACCAGATAGCATAATAATTAATCTTTATAAATGTTTATAAACTATCTTTGCGTCAATTCAGAAATAGATGTTATGGATCAGATGATGCGTGACGCATTTCAATTTTTTAAAATATTTAATATCACCTGACTGTAGGAAAAATCACTGTCAATTAAACTACTGAGAATAAGATTACAAAGCTTTAGTAATAAATGAAAGTTCAATCCAAACATATGATTTCATTCATAAAACTGGGCAAAACCTTCCAAATGCACAAGACTGCCAGCGGTGTTTCCACGCATGGCCAGCAAGATGTACTGGATCAGGTCATATAATTAAATTCATAATTAATTAATCTCTTGAATGCCAATTAATTTGATTTCTAACTCTGATCCTCGTCACCTCATACAATAACACAAACATAAAGTGACAGCTAATAAAACTCACATAGTAGGAAATGACTGGAACTCCGTGCCGCGGCTGACGCGACCCCACTCAACGTGACGTGATTCTGATTCTGACGTTCGCATCGACACACTAGGTATTGCGGATTTTGTCGGGATTTATGTCGAGTAACGCAGCGAACGTGTTAATTATATTTTTGTTGATTCTAACAATATTAGACTAAATCGGAAATCGTCATACATATTATTCAATGTTACTGTTTTTTTTTTAAAGAAACCAATTGGCCCAGTTACGCGTTGGGTTGGTTTATGGTCACGCGCGGGCAACCGATGGATGCAAATGGCAGGTTGTCGTACAGTGTGGCGGGCTAAGATAGCCCATTGTTCAGCAGTGGACGTGTCAGGGCTGAAAATGATAATCATGAAGATGAGATTTGGTCTCTTGTAAACGTTTGGTAAACGTTGTTCGTAACGTTGATTACATGAGCTCTTTTTGTCTTAGTAATACCGTTCCAGGCAACCTTGTATTGTTGCCTTGCGTCGCGGGCTTTACCATAACATACTAAGTGTACTGCACGTAAAACTTAAACCTTTACCACTGAAAAGATAAACCAAGTTTTTTAGATAGGTATTGTTTAAATGTTAAAATTATCCTAAAATGCACCAATGAAGAACTGTGTAAAGGATCTTATGCGAGTGAATGCAGAGATGACGAATGCTAAGTAAGTTGAAAAAGAAAGTATGTCACCAGACCCATAATTTTTAAATTTTTGGTGATATTTACAAATCCTGCATCTTACAAAATAATCTAACCTATCTAATACCTAACATAAAGCAGTTTTCATTTAAAAACTGTTCGTCTTGGTTGTCATCTCTCTGCTATATTCTTAGAGGTTTCAATTTAATTTTATTTCCTAAGCTACAACTGCATAGTGCACGGTCCAGTCCGTTCATCATAATTAAATTTCATTTACCAAAGCCACGTCCAAGCGTTCTTTCACGTCGGGTATCTATGTTGGTCGGATGGCCGGACTAGAAAAACCAATTCCAGTTTACAAAGGACGCCAATTTATGAGCCAATGCACGGGAACCCGCTGGGAACGAACTGACCGCTGTTGTCGCCATAAATTTGAAATCTGTGTGTATTCTAGATGTACTGTGATAGAAAATTCTAGAGTCGCTTGAAGTAGACTCAAACGGTAGATTGTTAAACTATATGGTTCTTGAAGAACAGTTGCATCGTGAAGATTTAAGCAGTACTTAGGTCATTCAATTACTCACACCAAAGTATTACTAAAGTGAAAAAATTAAGATACATGAGTGAGAATAAATATTTTCGTTTATTGTCATCGTCTGTCGGTCGATAGTCGTATTTTATTTTCCACTAAATTAGTAAGTGGTTAAAAAATTCTAAATTTTAGTTTAAGTTTTGTATTTTTTTTAGGTTGTTGGGTTTGTTTGAATAGATATAATTAGTTTTAATATATTTAAAGTACCTACTAAAAAAATTGACGAATTTAATGTAAGCGCTTGAAACATCTTGTATTTGTAGTAGTATTGTTGATCTGAGCTGACAAAACTCATATAGAACAAAATTAATAAAATAAAATAAAAACATTTTTTCCTTTATGAAACAAAAAAGTATAATGTGTAATGATTATATATAAATGCTACAATGATTATGGCCCTATATGATTTATATTAATTTAATAAAATTACCCTATAGTAAAGGAGCATGTTAATAAACGAATATAAAACGAATTAGCCTCGGAAAGTTTATTATGAAAAAATTGCAGACGTGGTTTTGTTTTCTTAGTTATTGGCATCGCACGTTATGCATTCTGCCAGTGCTTAACACTGCTGCTGCTGCTGTCACACGAAACCAGTCATAGTCGAGTCCAAGTCATGCCGTAGTAAACTTGTGGCGACTTTACTATGAGCTTCCACGGAGTTTTGAAAACAACACGAAAATACATGTTTCACCACATTATATCACTTGCGCACACTCGTGCATGTAATTCAACACTCAATGAATAAAACACCACAATTTTTAATAATTAATTTGCGAAAAAACACAAGTTTAAGAAAATAGTAGATTGCAATGACATGATTTTTCCATGTTCCCGCCAAAACTCGCTGACGTGGTTATGACACATTCATACGAGTTTTACCTTTTTTCGACTTTTATTTTTACGGTCGGTGTATCCGACTTACGGCCGTTCTCAATAACTTACTAACTTTTAACCAGAGGTTGCTATCCCGGACAAACAGTAAAAGTAGCTCTAACCGTTACTGCTGTTTCTATAACAAAATAGACGCCCGCTTATCTGGGACAAACGGTAGATAGCATGGCTACCAAAGATAGAGCAGACCTCCGAAGAGTTTTGTTTTTGCGTTTCGGATTATTGACATCATGGATTTAAATAAAAGGAAAAATATTTTATGGGATCATAATAAATACAATTTACATTTCTGGAGAATTTAAACCACAAATTTTATATGGAAAACACTTAACTATATGATATTTACGTAATTAAGATTTGATTTTAGTTTTAAAATAACAGTCGATGTCCTAGGAATATTACAAAAACGAAACGCAACGACGCGATTTTAATGTGATGACGATGAAAGTGACACTGACAGACAGTTCAAGCTTCAAGCCCTGTTTTGTTTGTGTTATTGTTATCCTAAGCGTCGCGCATAATTTACGATATTTGCCTGGATTTTACCTAAGGAAAAAATACTGTTTTGTATTGTGTGAAAGAATGGCTCAGCAATGTCCCACCGTAAGTATAGCAGTCTGCAAATTACAATTTATCTTACGCCTCAATATTATAAAATAAACCTCGCGCTAAATTGGCGCGATTGGCGCCAAATATTAACATAATTAAACTTATTTGTTTTCAGATGAAAGCAAGGCCTTTGGGCAAAGACGAGGTCATGGTGCTTTTAGATTTCATATCCAAAAATACCAAAATAACATCGAAGGCCACAAATGCTACAAATAATAGATTAAAAAAAGAAGCGTGGAAGGTAATTGCTCAGGAGTATAGCGCACAGTTGGGAGAAAACCGACGTCCTGAGCAACTACGCCTGAAATGGGAAAACTTAAAAAAAGCTGCCAGGAAACGTTCCGCAGCCATACGGCAGAACAATTTAAAGGTACTCAATACTTATTATCATATGAAATTGTGTTTAATCATATATCAAGGCAAGTGATTAATGAAACTTGAGTGATTATCTTTTAAGAAAATATTTCGGGATTGTAGTATATGAAGTGTTTCCATAGTTAGGGCATTTCTATGTTTTTAATCATTCATGGATTAAAAGAAAAATTATGACCACTCAACAACGCTTTAGTTGATAGCATAGACAGTTTGAGACTTCTGTAGCCTTATTGGCAAAGCAGTTGGGACGGATACCCAGAGATTGCTCGTATGCAGGCTCCTGTCAGAGGTCATAATTTTTCTTACTTCAATTATACTTTAAATTTGTTGTACCTAACAACAGGTATATTTTATTTTACAGACAGGGGGAGGTAAATCATACATCATTCCCGATGAAGTGCTTGATCGTGTAGCATCTTTATTAGGTGCCACATGTAGCGGCTTTACTGTCGAGTATGGTGGTGATGCAAAGGAGCTACAACCAGAAGAGCCTATGCAAATTGCTTGGCCAGATGCTCAACCCCTGCCGGAAGAAGCAAATATAATTACCCTTCCATTACCATCTAATAAAGATGCTGCTCAATTGAGTGCATCATCAGGGATCATAAATGGGATGTATCCAAGTGATTGTCGAACAGAAAAGCCCATTTATTCTCCGAAGACATTTTTGTTCAATACTCCAAAAAGCTCATGTATGTTTCTCTTATTTATATACCAACTATGAACTTTATCTTGTGTC
This sequence comes from Erannis defoliaria, assembly GCA_905404285.2. NCBI lineage: Eukaryota > Metazoa > Arthropoda > Insecta > Lepidoptera > Geometridae > Erannis > Erannis defoliaria. The sequence goes on along the minus strand of FR990073.1, from coordinate 7,610,151 downwards.
GGGTTGTTAGTAAGTCTACATTAGAATGGCTGGATTGACATTTGCTCAATGATGATAAAATTTAGATTAATTGTTAATCTGAAGTAGAGAAGTAACAAATAATTATATGCACAGAGTTTCACATTTATATCAACTATTAATATGCTTAGTTGCTTTGTGCGAGTGTTTCTTTAACTCATAAAAACCATGTAGTTCTTTGCATTCATGCCGAACCTGGAGCGACGACCATGAGAATTAATAAAGAGGTTCACCATGATAAAGCTGTGATTATGAATATATATTGATGGGCAACAGAGGTACAGAATGTACTTAGTTACATAATATATTCTATTGTATGACATGTATGTTGTGCGGAGAGGTGTGGTGGTTTTGGTATGATGGTTGTGGTGGTGGTGGTGGGTGGTGGAGTAAACTAGGTTCTATGTTACAGTGAACAAGCGACGGAAGCTGACTGAGGAGCTCCACAAAGCTCAGATAGAAAAAGAGCTGGCTTTGGCAGCATATTTTCGAGCTAAAACTGAAAAGTTAGAGCTCGAAAATATAAAATTTAAATATGAAATAGAAACATTAAAAAAGAATTTAGAATAAGTTAATATTAGTAGAATCTAGCCCCAACCTGAGCAAAGCTTGTAATAACCAGATAGCTGGTATAATACTCATTGTACTTTTATCATGATTTTATTTGAATATACTTACAGTAGTTTTTTCAAGTTTGTGTTTTAATTACCAACCCAATAAAGTTAGAGATTGGCTCCTCTGCAATAATCAATCGATGAATTGAGGCCTATAAATCACTAAAATATACACAGAAAGTTGGAATTGACTTATCATCAGTTCATATCTATTTATGACAAAACTATGTGATATACTATATAAGCATAACATTTGAAAAATATATATCTAGTAATTTTGTTTTATTTATACGGGAATACTCACGTTTAAATAAATCGGATACTTCGATTTAAAAAAAGTGAGTATTCCCATGTAAATAAACCAAAAATGTGTAGGAACCACATAATTTTTCATAATATATCTAATTATCTAGTATCTTATCAGAATAATAATTATTTTTGTTTGGAGAATTCAACGCCATAAAATAAATAATCTGTATTGGTACTTTAACAATTTTATTAAATAGATACAGTTAAATATTAAATGAATAAGTGTTAATTAAATTTTGTCGTTCTGAGGAATTATGCCGACTTGCACCCTCGGGGTCATATCCTTCATCGACATTGTGATTGGACAATCCAGAGTTAGCAGACACATCTACCTCTGGATCCACCTCAACGACTCTGTGCAACATACAGATATTGTGCAATACTGATGTTGCTATTATTATTGTCTGAGTTGTGTCCAGTGCTAGACGTATTTTTAGGGACAATACAGGGAAACGCCTTTTCCAAACACCAAAACATCTGTAAAAAAAATAAAAATATATGATTATACTTACAACAGATAGAAATACAAAAATATAAATAATGTACTGTTTTTGTGCTACTACAGTAGTACTTTACCTTTCAATAGGATTTCTGGTTAATACATGTGCATCATTATAGCGATGTTCATTAGGGGAAGAAGGGCTAAGAACTGGTGTCAAAAGATATGAACTGCAAGGATATGCACTATCACCAATGAGCCACCGGTTACCAAACAACCCATCTTCACATTGCACTGAAACAAATAATTTATGACCACTATGTTATTAGCACCAAATAATAATTCCTAAACTATTACATATTTATTATGTACAACTATTCTGCTAAAACTATGTATAGTATAAATAATGTGTACTATAAATCAACACATCAGTATCTATCTCAATAACAGAAGATGGTGCCAAAGCTGGCTTCGAAGTCAACAACATAATAATATATGAGTAAATCATCAACAATTTTGAAACAGATCACACATTAAAAATAATATATTTAAAAAGTCTACCTTTCAGCAAAGAGTTGTTGAAAATAGTGGCATCATGTGCAGACTCAGGCCAGCGAGCAACAACATTCATTAATAGCAAGTCTGCATTGCACACTCCTTGGACATTTATAGAAAAGATGCCTTTTCTATTTCTGAATTCTTCTCCAATATTTGAATCTGAAAATATTAACATCATCATTATTACATTATAGTATCCTTTTTTTCACTATGGCTCGTACCACAATGTACCAACATAGTAGGACTCTTCGCAGAGTCAGGGGCAGAGTAGGGGCACACCACATCTTTGCCTTTATTCAACCTCCAAGCAGTAGTGTGCAAACATTACTGTATACTGTGTTCCGTATTGAAGGACAATACAATGTTTCCAGAGAAATTACTAAGCATGAAAAGATTGAGAGCCCTGTGCTCATATCAATTTCATTAAAAAACATAACTAAGTGGGTACACTGCTAATGTAAGATTTACTTGAGTGAAACAGCGAAGATAATTAATTTTTCGTAACTTGTTATGAATGTTTTGAAAGCGGATGAAGAAGTTTAAACTAATCCATATGGATTCAATTTTAGGTGCCTTTGTAGGTTGGTACTTACTTGGTGATTGTATGGGAACATGCGTGCAATCAACTGCACCAAGAACCCTTGGGAATCCTGCGATAGCATGAAATTCAGATTGTGTGTTCTCTAGAACTCTCACATATTGAGGATATAGGCCAGCTATTGCTCGTGAAACATCGCGTACAATCCGACTGGCCGAAGATATAGACACTCCAATGAAGTCTGCCACAGACACCAGCATTGTCCCTAGTGCATAGAATCTCAAAGTTAACAACAACTGGTGTAGTGGAGATATTCCATGGTTTCTGAAACAGACAAGTTACGAACATTTATTTAGGTTTCTATAATAACATTTAGGTTTTTATTTAACATTGTGCTAAAATAAGTCAGAATACATACAACCCTAACATACGTATAAAAGTACTTTAAAAACTCACCGGGAGGAGGTCACTCTCAAGGAGGGGGTTATTTCCAACAATATGTGGTTCACCGTGGTTTTGTCCAGTCGAAATCTATAGACAAATTCTGTTTCAGACAATTCATTTTCATAATTAATCCGAGCGTTAACACGGCGATTTTCAAGCTCCATTTCAACACCTGGGTGAGAATCGAATACGCCGGCTTCGTACATATCGTTATCACTTTCGTCACTGAATAAATCCATCTTTTAGATATTTTTAAACTTAAATTTTGCTAATTAAACACAACGCTACTTTCTTATCCGTCAATTTATCTTCCGAATTTGAGAGATAGACAAAAACTATAACCATCTGTCATTCTACCTACTGGCAGTAAGCGACCCTGTGACTCAGAAAAGCCTTTTGTTTTTTTTCTATGGGTCTGTTTATCTATTGTCAACGATTAACCCTCCGACAGATAGATAGATGTCACGGGTAGCTTTCTCTATCTATCTGTGTTTATAGCAATGCAAAAGGCTACCATTAGTAAGGGTTTTAACTGGTGGTTATGTGTAAGTTAGTTATTGAGAACGGCCGTTAATGAAACGTGAGTAACTTGGAGGATTCAGCTCTCTCTACAGTAATCCTGTATAAATAAAACAAAAAGCTTTGGAATAGTTATGCAATATTTGCCTTCTCCTGTCTTTCAGTAACTCTACGGATGAGCAAAAGACGGATTAACTATTTTGAAGCCACTCCATGTTTATTAATGAGGCTCTTAAAGATTAAAAATCCATTTCCTTTATTCCATAAAGTTCCATCTCATATTCCATTAGAACGAACGAGCTTCACACACATTCATCTAATAAGTAAGTAAGTTCGTATAGACTGAGTGGCCAGCCCTAGTGTCAGAGTTAATGTGCCGCCCGAAGGCCTCTGACATGGCTGACGATTGTTGTTATAGAAACTAGAACAAACAACCGGGACCAACAATTTAACGTGTCATCCGACCCACGGTAGCGCTCAGAAATAAATGCCACTCACGATCACCCATCCGAAGACTGACCGGACCGTCCGTTGCTTAACATCGGTGATCGATTAGAATCACCGAAACAAGCTACGCCACGAGCGCTACAATTCATCATCATCTAATAATATAAGAACTAGAGGTCCCCCGCGACTTCGTCCGCGTACTGAAGAAATTCGGCCCGCTCCCAAAATTCACCGCTTTAAATCATCATCATCAGCCCGGAGATGTCCACTACTGAACGAAGGCCTCCCCCTTAGACCGCCACACTGAACGACAACCTGCCATTGCTCGAGATGATTTAAAGTGGATTTTAAGCAAATTCTTTTACCCCTTTAATATTTTCAGCTCCCCAAAGTCCCCCAACTCTACCGATTCTACCTACTCTTCCGACTCTACCGACTCTTCTGACTCTACCGACTCTTCCGACTCTACAGACTCGACCGACTCGACCGACTTCTTCCACCCCCCCCCCCCCCCTTAAATCTACCACCAGTTTTTTTTATTTTTTTTGAAATTAACATTTTTTATTTTAAATTAACTACCCAAATCCAAAATTTCGTGACTAAAAGTACAAAAACAAAGAACTTTCATACAAACTTCCCCCCCCCTTTCCCCCCCTTGGCGGTCGAATTTCGAAATATCTTTTCTTAGTAGACCCCTCCGCATCGAGACGAATACACCCTCCAAATTTCAAGTCTGTACGACCAGCGGTTTGGGCTGTGCGATGTCTGTCAGTCAGTCAGTCAGTCAGTCAGTCAGTCAGTCAGGACAGAGCCTTTTATTATATTAGAAGAATAGAAGAAAGATAGAAGATAGATTAGATCTCTGTCTGACTGACTGACGTGCCGTTGTAGTAGCCGTTTAGCCGTGAGTGGGATACGTTGAACAAGATGAAATCTATTCCCTCTAGTCTTGAAGTGACTCAGATTGTAGTTCTCAGGAAATAGGGAAGACGACAGTGAGTTCCATTCTTGGGAAGAACCAACCAAGAAAGTAAAGTCAAATCGATAGCTGCGGTTTTTTTAATGTCCTCGAAGACCGGTGTGTAGTGTAGGGTAGTGTGCCGTTGTCTTCTATTATACTCACTTTCGTAGTACTTGTTCTATAGTACTGCAATGAAAAGCGCTTGTTATCCTGTCAGGCATTATAGCTGCAAATCAAACGTTCGCTGGTAGGCATCGGATTATAGCTCGCGCATGCATCAGCACGTCCCGTCGGTAACGCTGTCGAACTCCGAACATAACGTAGGAAGAGCCGCATATTCAAACGTCTATGCTATTAAGATAATGTGTTGGATTTAACTGTTACTAGTCCACATGAGACAAGATGACTGACTATTTTATTGCCTCTCAATAAAGTAACTTATTAAGTTCTAGACTTGTTTATCTAATAAATATTGCTCTTGTTCATATTTGTGTTTACTTGTGTTATTATCGAACTTGTTTTTGTACCTGAAGATACCTTGAAGATGCCTTGTTTTCCTTGTAATTACCTGAAACAAGATTAGTAATTATTATTAAAAACACGATCTGAGACTTCATTTAACACACATTTCTATGGTTCAGCATAATTAATGGTTTTACTAGCTCCACTCGCTTCGTCTGCGTATGAAACCGAAGCTTCGTAAGCACAAAACATATAATATTTTTTTGATCGATACCAGATGCGAATTAAGGCCGGCTTATTTAGGAACTTTAGGTTTATGAGGGGGGCAGACGAAGTGTCACGACGGTGGTGGTGTGCCGGCCGCGGCGCCCGCCGGCGAAGTTGCTATTTGTCGCGATTCGTATTCTGTAATCCTGAATACGAATCCCAGTTTTTTTTTACTGAATTTAATTAATTATTATTACCTATGGGTATAATAATACTATAGGTACGACGGTACGTATATAAGAAAATTATTTTACCAACACGTCATGTTCACAACTAACCTATATTTTTTAATCTTATATTGTGAATAATAAATATTGCCATTTTGTCAAAACTCAGGGATATGCGCTTTCGCGGAACTGTAGAACTAAGTCGACAGGAGGTAAATTTATAGATCAACTGAACCACTTCTTGAAAAAGTATGGGGCCCTTTATTAGTGAGAAAAGATCAGCTGTTCCTTACATTTTGTCGAGGGTATGGAGCCCCCATAGTTATAAGTTGTTGAAAATAATGAGTACAATGATCTCCTTTCGGCTTAGTACTACCGTCCCGAGTTACTGCGTATAAATGATATGGGTGTCTTTTTCTAGGTTTTTGGGGGCGCTGATTAAGAAAATGTAATTATTTTAACCTTTTTTTACTTATACTTTTTTTTAGTTTTATACTAGGTTTTTTTTTATTATGAAAACTGACGTGGTTTTGACACATTTTTGTATATATATTTTTTTAAATATTTTTTTGGTTTTTTGAATTTTTGTTTTTTTCCCGATTTATTTAAACGTGAGTATTCCCGTATAAATAAAACAAAATGGTTTTTTTTTGTTGCAAAAAGTGATTACGAAGGTGTGGGAATAAATAATATCTATTTATCTTAATAATGAGTACTTTGGGTGTTTCCAAGCGAATATATAATTATCGTCATAAACGTCATCAAAAATAGCTAAGTTAATTAGTTTTAGCTAAGTTAGTTAGTGGGTCTCTTCTATAACTCTTATCTCTAAACAGCAACTGCTATTTAATTCTGTTTCATCTAATGCTTGTACTAAATCCAAAGAAAATAAAAATATTTCTCACAGATCAGTGAGTTCGGAGAATGTAGTTTATCTAGGCATGTATACTGCCGCATTTCGGTCCACTTGGCACATTTGCATTCGACGCCCGTTCGTTACGCTTTGACGTCTCCTGACAAGCGCTATCTGTTCAATACAAAGCCGATACAATGGCTTACCACTAGCGATTTATGTCATTAAAATCGTAGTAGGTATGTACCTACATCCTACATCATTGTAAAATTTTAATGATGTGAAAAGGCGAGGATCTGCATAACTGGCAGCTTATGTCGTAAGATGCTGATATCTTTTGAGCTGTGAGAGCTTCAAAATGTTGTCAGTTACCTATGATACGGAAGGAAATAAGTTGTGATTAACCCAGGTATGGAAGATAATTGAAAGCGAGGCGAACTTCTTCCATACGCGGACGGCATTGCGGGGCGATCTCTAATTCCAATAAACCGATTTAAGTTTAGATACAACCCAAATTCCCAAGACCAAAAGCCTGCATGCTGGCGGCATTTTCAGATTGAGTTGATTACGATAAATAGGTATTGTTTCTGTCACTGTTACTATACAGGGTTAGTTATAATTAATCATCAACTTTTACTATGGGGTCAACATTGAAATCGAGAAAAAATTATCAGGTGTTCCTTATAAAAAGTTCATCGACCTTGGGCAAAATGTATAGAACAGCAGATTTTTTTTTGCGATTTCAATGTTGGGCCCATATTAAAAGTCGTTTGTTTTGGTACAGAATATGCCCTTAAAAGGATGCTATCTGATTAGAACTAACCTTGTATAGGTACGATTTGGATCATATTGGAAGGTATATAAGTAAAGATAAAAACCGTTTTCTCTAGCGTTAGGACTCAACGTATTTTCGTACCATCATCCATAATATGCTAAACAGGATTGCCTGAAACTGAATGTAACATAAAATTCCTACATCTACCAAAACGAAATAGTCCGAAGTAAAATCAGACTATACGAGTTAGTAGGTAGCATTCAGACCGCATGGTCCAGTTCGGCACGTTTGCATTCGAAACCATCCCCACTCGGCTTTGAAGTCTACGTGACAAACGGTATCTGCCAAATGTTACGAATGTGCAACCGGTTCAGCACAATGGCTTTGGACTTTCAAATTTCTCGATATCGGAGTTATGATATCGGATCGATATCTGCAACTTTGTTAAGGACCACAAAGATCTGATGTCAAATTGAAAGCACGATATCCATCAGAATGATATTTTAATATTATATTATAATATGCATGTTTTATTTATTGACTCACTAAATAGCTTACTCGCAACTCAAAACAAATCATTGAAAAAAACATAAAAAAATAAAATATATCATTAATATGTGCACAAAAATAATGAAGATAAAAACATTTTAGTTTCATGGCACTAATGACGTCAAAGTACACAATTCCAAACGAATCCTGTACTAGTACGTATTTGCTATAATAGAAAGGGACAGATGACTCCTTCCCATTGCCTTCCCAACTTTGAACGCTTATATTTCAGAAAACTTTACCAGCCTTTCAAATATTTTTTCGATGTAAACATCAGATTCAGTTAAATTACGTATAAAAAACGATGCTGCTAAAAAGAAAAGAATATCGCAAGAATCATCAGGCGTGATAGCGGTGAAAGTATCTAGTTTCTTATGCACTGAAAATTCAGTTAGTGAGTTCGATTCGCTTTAATATGCTTTGCCAGATGTATTAGTGACTTAGTTTTCCGTTCAATCAAAAACATGGAAATAAAACATTGCTAGTACCTACATAATTACATATGGCTGAACCTTTGTGTTGTAATTATCTGTAATTCGCCGATTGCAATTTTTCATCACGTTATTCAGTGATTTGGTATCTTCAAAATGTTAAAATGCGTGGTCGAGGTAGTTTTGGATGTAGTTTTTTAAACGGACAGAATTAATTTAAAAATAAAAAAAACAACTTACTTTTTCATGACTTTTTGACGTGATTAGACCATGGATATATTTTCATCAAATACAATGATTAAATACAATTTTGCGCTATAAGGCCCTGGATCCACGATGATATCCGTAAAGTACGCGACTCTGATGCGAACCATAGGTTGCCTATACTGAAACATGCTACTCTATCAACATGGTTTCCGCACGCTAGGTACGCTGAGTACCTGCTCGAGGCGGGATCCGGTCACTGGATTGAACTCCACGATCCGAAAGTCCTCTCCACTGAACGACATTATTATCCAAGGATGGTTCGTGAAGCGGTTGAAATAAAAAAAACATCGTAATTTCAATCGGGAAGATGGATTTAGATTGTCGTCGTCGTGGAATCCCGTTATAGGCAAGTGTTCATATCGCGGTAGGGTTTCTGAGAAATCTGCTGATACCGTCAATGTAGTGTGTAGACCAAATGAGGGTAGGACACCACAACACCCTCATTTTTCACCAAGATGACCCGCATTCTTCAGTCAGCTCGTGACCACGGCCATTGGAACAAGGCGAAAAGTCGAGGTAAATAAAAAAAGTCCCGGTGATAAACATAATTACGCTACCTTGATTTAATTTAATTCTTTTATTTTTTCTTCTTTCTTCCTAAGAAGATTATGGCGTTGCACTTAGTGCATTTGCCAGTGTCAAGTATTTAATTTCAAATTGAAGTTTTGTCCGATTTCAAACCAAGTTTTATCCGCTATATCCTTTCTCGTATATTCTGACAATCCATACAAGCGTGGATATTATTCGACTTCAAGTACAAATACAATGTTTATTATTTGTTCGGATGCCACTTTGACGCGACGCGTAGGCACTCGTCTCGCGTAGCGTGCGACATGGGGCCTTATTTTTGGATCGTGCGCAAAGTTGCGCATGCAAAAGGAGCCGAGTTTCAAACGATATTGAACCTTATTACAAACAGTATCATTCGAAGGTCAGCTCCTTTCGCATGCGCTACGCTTGCGTACCTACGACAAAAATCATCAAAATATTAAATATCACTGCACTTTCAGTGACGCGCGACTAGTGCCAGACCGTCTGACACGTCGTCTGACTGGGGACGTGTTGTCGATACGTTGCGTCGTGTGCGGAACATGGTGAATTTGTATTGTAGCTATTGACGAGCAACTACTAGGACACGCGTACATTACTCGAGTCGCTTGTCTATTTCACCGTGGGCGGAGGGCCTAAATCAACACCCGTCTCTTATTTGGGGGACCCCGAACTTTGAATCATTATCTATTTTCCAAGTTCCGTTGTTCGTATTCGTCCTTTATTAGCATAATGCCAACTGTGGTTTAAAGCTACAGGCTTGTCAGCTTCCATTTAACAAGTTACTCAGATATGTAGGAGATCTTCTAATTTATTCGAAGAGTTACGTCGCTGAATGGCGGAAATACAGAAGGCGAAAATGCGCCATAAAATTGTGTACGAATAGTTAGGTAACATTTTGAATGGTAATTTATTGATAGAAATATACAGGGTAGTTCTAATCAGTTAGCATTATTTTATTTAGGGCATATTCTGTACATCAAAACAATACATTTTTACTATGGGGCCAACGAAGAAATTGTGAAAAAAAAAAACAGCTGTTCCATACATTTTGCCCAAGGTCGATGAACTTTTTGTATGGAACAGCTGATCATTTTTTCGCGTACCTACGACAGTCAAAATCTTAAAGCGTAGGACATTTTTAAAAAAAATGGTGAATTTTGGGAGAAGGCGAATTTCTTCCGCACGCGGACGAAGTCGCGGGCGACCTCTATTTTATTAATAAATCCTTGCCACACTTACAGCGACGCCAAGACGTGTGACAAGCCAGCACAAAAGATAATTAAAATTAAAATGATTAAAAATAAGTAAATGAAACATATTTAATAAAGATAAAAAATACGATACTCATCATGCATGTCAAATAACGCATAATAATAATAATCCTAGTACAATTAAGTAAGTATTTTATGTAATAAAATATCAACTATACCTATACCTTTCTTTGTGCCATCTTTCTCACCCTGTGCTTATTATTATATTATATTATTATATTCCAGTTTCGAACCGTCATGGAGACGATATTTTTCTGCTGTACAATTCGGGTTATTTACCAAGTGGACTCGAGGGGCTGGACACGCGTGTGTCCAGCTGGTGAAACTCAAAATTGGTATCACAATCATTACTGTGTCTAGCAACGCGTCCTTTCCAGCTTTATAACTGCGGTTCCAACATCAGTTTAACACAATTTTTATCGTAGTCAGCTAAAATACGAGTTTATAACAACAGCAACAATATTCTAATGGATATAACTACAAAAGGTAGTCATTACATTAGTACAATTTGCATGCATTTGCATTTTGTCGCTCTGTTGCACTGCCACGTACTAGTATGTTGTCTATGATGCTATAGGGCACTTGATCGCTTAATTAAGATAAAGTTAATGGAACCGTGTGGAAAAGTAAACACAAATGTAATAGAAACTTAATTTATGAGCTTGGAATAGGTTTACGTAAAGCAATTTTCACCACACGATAGCTACAACAGCTGTAAAAGATATATTTTTTTATCGGTTTATACCACTGAAGAGAGAAGTGAATAGAACGGAAATGTGACGGGCCGCGCTAGTCGGCAATAAGTGCAAATTCGTTAATGACAATTCTACCAATATACTGTGTTTTTAGACTGAGAATACTCAAAAAGATAATTTGAATTGACGCGGAGGAAACCAAACCACATTGCATCGTATTTAGATCAATTTTAATCTGTTGAAAAAAGCATTTCGAGCGTTTTACTTCAAATGCGCGACCAATGATTGGCATTTTTTCGTTGTAGTTTCTATATACAACTTTCTGTGAAACTGGCGACAGCGGTTTTCCATACATAATTATGCTTTACAACATTGTTTTGATAGCCGTTCTACCTAAGAAGTAGGGCTTTCGCTTTTCTGTGGCTTATACAATATCATATATATAATTTCTCTTAAAAAACTATTATTATCAGTGTATTTAATTTTTACTTTGCATAGTCAGATCTATTTTTTTATAATAAATATCTATCTATCTTCTATCTAATATAACAAAAAGCTCTGTCCTGACTGACTGACTGACGGACTGACTGACTGCCTGCAGACAACGCACAGCCCAAACCGCTGGTCGTACAGACTTGAAATTTGGAGGGTATATTCGTCTCGATACAGAGGGTGTACTAAGAAAGGATTTTTCAAAATTCGATCTCCAAGGGGGGAAAAAGAGGGGGAAGTTTGTATGAAATTCCTTTGTTTTTGGACTTTTAGTCACGAAAATTTGGATTTGGATAGTTCAATAAAAAAAAAACTGTTTTTTTTTTTTTTTTTGACAGGGAATATTTATGGGGAAAGGGGGGTGGAATGTTGTATGGAAAGTTTTTTGTTTTTAAAGTTATAGTGATGAAAAATGTATATCAGGGTAGTTCATTCAAAGGGGGGAAGTTGGAGGGGGGGGGGGGGGGGGTGAGAGTCGGTCGAGTCGGTCAAGTCGTGAATTTTGGGAGCGGGCCGAATTTATTCCATACGCGGACGAAGTCGCGGGCGACCTCTAGTAAACTATATGAATAATTATGATAAAAAGCCCAAACTCATAGTGCCATCAGCAGCGGGATAGGGCTCAAGCTGGCGGTGGTTAGGACTGTGACAGTGAGGAACCTCCTAACGATGCGAGCCGTTTCAAGGGTCACTGCTTTTTGCGATCTGACCTTTGCCTCAACTAGCCTAGCGTAAGCCTCGTGTTGGTCGAGGCTCTTCACAATAAGACTATTTACCGTGACTATCGGGACAATGATAGTTGAGTCAATATTCCACGTGGCGGTTATCTTACGATCCAATTTTTTTTTAATACAATCTATTTGCTGTTTTATCTGTCTCAGTCACATAAAACATGAAATATGAGCAAAATAACTAGGTACCTCTGCACGCTCGTATAGAGGCTTTGCGTTAGATCTAGGATCTAAAAAATAACGGTAGACTCGTCTTACTATAAGACGGAATGACTAATGTTCCATTTATCTTGTCTTTGACACAAAAATATTAAAATTATTTAGGAGAATAAGCTTACTGAAAAATATAAAGAAAATTCGGTGTTCCTCGTTCAGGATTGATTTCTAATGTGTAGTTAAGTAAGTTACATTTGAAATAATAAGTCTACGATGCTAACAATATAATATCATAGATAGAAAATGTTTGGCCTGTTATAGGTAAAAGAGAACTGCAACAACTGAGAAGGTGAAAAAAAATTATATCACAAGAAGAAGTGCCTGTAGAAACCACTATCTAAGAGTCCTAGAAAATATTTGTTCCTAATTATAATTAACTAGGTACCTGTGTACAAAATACTAAAAAAGTTAATAAGGCAGAGTAACCACTTAACTGATTAGATTATTCCCCAGGACGACTTCAAAAGTGTGACTGTTTGTATGCGTTGAAAATCTCAGTGGTTTCTATTTGATCGACGGAAATAAAACGTTAGGAACATGATGTTTTCACGCTTTGCCATCCTCTTTCATTAAGAGATGGCTATGGGGGACTCGTGACGATTGATTCTCTATTTTTGACACGTTTTCCGCAAATTGAATATGTCAGGAGAAATAATGAAAAAGCTTTGCACAAGGCAGATATGCTGGTAGGTACAAACTTATAAATATGCCTTAAGCTTTGATTTTTAGTAATAATACTTTGCTCGTATAAGGTATAATGAATGAGACTGACTTTGATAAATTTATTGATCAAAGGAGACTGAATGTTTTTATATTAATTTATTAACAAAATATCAACAAGTAATGTTAATGATGTTACATTGCTTGGTATAGCTAAATCGTTATGGTGTATTCCGGCAACCTAACTTAAGGGCCAGTTCACATTCCAAACTTTGTAGGTCTTATTTAAACATAGATTAGCCTCGGATAAGTTAATCCATCTTAATGTGTTTTCCTATATTACAAATTTTTAACTCGGGGAATAAAGGCAAAAGTCGGAAAAGACCTGGTCGCGCATTTGAAGAAAAACGCTCGAAATGTCTTTTTGCATCAGATTAAAATTGATCTAATTACGATGCAATGTGGTTTGGTTTCCTACGCTTCTACTTAAATTATCTTTTTGAGTATTCTCAGTAAAAAAAAATAGTAGATGGTAGAATTGTCATTAAGTACATATGTACTTAATGCCGGCTAGCGCAGCCCGTCACATTTCCGTTCTATTCCCTTCTCTCTTCAGTGGTATATACCAACATTACGTGTTAGTCCTTTAGTTTAAAACCACCCACCCATCCAGCCAGAAAACGGCCGCTGCTGGACGAAGGCCTCTCCCTTAATAGGGAGGAGGTGGGAGTTTAAAATCATCATTAACGAATTCCACTCACATAACACACACACGCACACAGCACACTAATTCTACTAAACCAGCATTTTAACTAAAACAAGATTAACTCCATTATCTGTCCAAACATAACACCTTCCCTTCAGACAAAGTTTGTCAAACTGTACCGTTTTGACAGATTATCCAAGACATACGATCCCGAGGGATTAAACAGTGAAAGTTTAGGCGATAGGTGTGAATGGCGTCTTGCTGTCGGAACTTAGGGACGTCATGACGTCACAGTGAAAGCAAAATGGGTAATAGTATATTGGAGGTTAGTGTGAAAAACAAACACTTTGACATTCGCTGTTCTTTTTTGTAAAAGGTGTATAGAAAATGGAAGTTTGACAGTTTGATTTTGAGAAGGGTGAGGTACACCCCACTAAAATTGAGTGTGGAAAAGTTTGCCTTTATTTTATTACAAGCTTGGGTATTTTGTTAGTAATTTGTTGATTTCCCATTTAAAGTTACCTGTAGCTAAAATATCCCGCCATTATTTTAATATAAATTCATAACAATTCCTAAATAAAGCCATAGTTTCGCTAAAGTAAATAAGTACAATCAACTATTGGAACACCGCTTACCAAAAAGAAACCGATTTATTTGCGACTTGAAGACACCCAGAAATAGTAGATTGTTATACAAGGGGCTAAAATAACCCATTATATACGAGGTAGTTTTACGACTTTAAAATGGGTTTTTAGCGCCGTGTGTTACATTCTACTTCTCACTACGATTGCGAGAAAATAAAATAAGTACTTAATCAAAATACTTACCAAAATAAATGCTTTGTTACTTGTTGACAGCAACAGATTGAAAATTATTTATTTTCTTTTCTCTGCCATCTGCAAATTAGGGTCTCTATTCTCACTAGACGATGACATTTTCACTACCTATTGCAAAATAAATTACGGTAGAGAAAAAAACGGAAGTACGGAAGATTTCGCGCCAACGCCATCTTTTTTAATTTCTTCTGTAGCTGCAACGCAATGCACGCATTCAAACACAAAACAATGCACAAAAGAGATCGCCGTATTAAGTTCCATTAAAAAAAAAAAAAACTTGTATTTAATATCAAAATATATGTTTATTAACATAAAAAAAATTGTTACAAACGAAATATAACATTTTAGAAACACATTTTTCCTGACTGTACTAATTTTCTACACTATAAAAATAATAATACTTATAATTTAAAACTAAATTGAACTGAATACCTATCCTGAACTATCCAAAACTATAAACTACAGGTAAAAAACTGCATTAAGGTAACTGTCTTCGGGTAGGGGACCCTAAAATGCCTAAAAAATACCTACCTAAAAAATAGAATGTATTTTTTTTTATTAAACAGAATGAAGTCGAGTCTTAATTTATCATTATTCTAATTATGAATAAAAACTTTTTCGTTTTTGTAGGCTCGTTGGTGAAACAAACAAAAAAATATAAAATATACATTAGCCCCTAGAGCAAAATTTTACTTCAGCCCCTAGAGCATGATACGCTATTTTAGACCCTCTCTGGAGCGCTATAATAACGGACTTATTGAAGAGGATTAAAAAAAATTGTTCACACTACCTGCTCGACAATGTCCAATTACATATCATGCAACCTCAACGTAAAGTATAGCATTATCCCTTCAGGGATATAAAGTTGTATGAAACTTCCTAGGGAATAAAATTATTTGAATTTGGAACGTCAAATTTTAGCAGAAACTCGTGGAAAACTCTTAGTGAAAAAATGCCCATATGGCATTGTAAAGAGGTTTGTTTGAAAATCGAACTGGCCACCATAAGCAGAATAAAAAAAAATGTGCTTTCTAACTTTTTTTATTCGTAGAAAAAAAACGTTTTCAGAGGATTATGGTCCCGCACTTCTCGTGCATTTCCCAGTCTCAGTTCATGTTTTTATTTTTAGTTTCCTTGTATTCGTAATGAAAAGCACAGTGTTTACCTTGGGGTTAAAGACTTATTTAGTCTCTCGAACTATTAGCGCCCTCACTACGCTCGGGCGCCAAACCCCGTCTCGGGACTAAATAAGTTACTTTCATCCCTAGGATAACAATATACTATTGATGACCTTTTGACAGTCATCAACTATTGAATGCTGTCTGTATTTTAAAAAACTCTTTCTCCTTCATCTTTTTTTTTAAATTGTTGTACATCAATATGAACCGTTTTACTGTAGTTTACTCTGAAATCGTTTGTGGATCTTATTTTTCTTAGGATTTTGTGTCCGATATTGTGGTCGATTCTGGCGGTTTTAGTTGACAGTTCTAAACTAACTAAAGTATTGCTGTCACTGTTTTACTAGGCATGTTAGCTAAGGACAGCAATACTAAAACTGCCAGAATCGACCACATTGTTCAAATAAAACCCGTAACTCCGTATTTATATATTTTTGTAGAGATTGTAGGTAATGATATTGGGAGCCAATACATATTCACGTTTCTTATTTTATACATTTTATTTCTTGTTGTCCTTTGTAATTTTTGAATAGTAAATCGTTTGTTATTTTAACAATCTCTTCTTCAATGTATATGAAACAGTTAGAAGAACATGAAACATTATAGCTGCAAAACAAGGTATAATGCGATAAACTAGAGCTAAGGAGGTTGGGGATGAGACACCCTCGGCGACGGCCTGGCGGGACTGCCTGGCGCCGGTGACGTCAACTCCTCGATCGATGGACCAGATGATCGGTAGACCAGCCAATACGGAGTTGTTTGGCAACGATCTAAGCTGTACTCCAGTGAAACTTGAAAACGGACTCACTAGCTTCTGCCGTATTTAAAACAACCATAATTTATTTTTACAACTGACTTCGAAAAAGGAGGTTCTCAATTCGACTGTATGTTTTTTTTTGTATGTATGTTACGCGATTACTCCGCCAATTATGAACTGGTTTTTTGTTTGGTAGGTAATACTTCAGAAATAGTCCCATATACATTTTATCGAAATCCGTTCAGTTGTTTGGTTTTTATATCAAAATTACTAGAAAATATGAAGATGTCATCTAAGTATTCGAAGTTGAAGTCGGTTGTTTTTTTTAAAAAGCTTGTTATTTTTACATCAGATTAGTGGCATTAAGCCACGATCTCACTTCATAGAAAGCGAGGATGTGATCGAAAATGGGGCACGCTTAGCTAGGAAGCGGCTATTCATTCATGTTTTTCTTAAACTACTACCAGATAGTTTTGATCTGTAAGATAGGCGCTGGTAAGAAGTTACGTTGAATTTTAAATTTTTAGAATCTTACCTTTAGTACCTATAGTCTGTGATTATTGTCCTTATTAAGCAACTTATGCTTAGTTTAGGACTCGATAGTGCTGTATGCAAAATGTACGCCAATATTTTTATCTTTGTTCTTTATTGGTTGACTGACTGTTGATTACACATGTTTTTTGATTCGATACCTTTTGCAATATTTGTAGCGCACTATGCTCATACTACACACAGAAGCTTTTTTTTCCTTAATTATTGGCATCGCACTTTGTGCATTCTGCCAGTGTCAAGTTTATGAATTTTCAAGTTTAATATCATCAAGTCAAATATTCGGAGTTTTGAAAACACCACAAAAACGAACGTTTCACCACTGTATATCAATTGCCCACACTCGTGCATGTAATTCAACAATAAATTAATAAAACACCACCACTTTTAATGATTATTAATTCGCGAAAAAACACAAGTTTAAGCGACATGATTTTTTCGTGTTCCCAAAACTAAACCAAAACTACAACACAGGAGATTGCGGACTATTCACACGTTATAAAATCCATCTTAGCGCTCTTGTATCATAGACTAATCTCGTAATACATACAAGAAAAAAAATATACTTAAGGATAATGTTATCATCATCATTAACCGCAAGAAGACGTACATTGCTGGACAAAGGCCTCCCCCTTGACAGGGAGGGGTTGCTATTATCCCCACGGGTCCAAGTGGCAGGCGGCTTGGGATATACTTACCTTTAAGCGTTCAATAAGCTGCTTTTGCTTTAGCTATTTTTTATATCTGCTATTTATAATATTAATGCGACTGATCCTTAATCATCTCAATATAAGTATAACTGAATGCTACCGCGGGGAAGAAAGGTTCTTGAGTGGCGACCGCGAACCGGAAGATGCAGCGTATATAGGAAGGCGTCCCACTAGGTGGACCGACGACATTGTAAGAGTCGCGGGCAACCGGTGGATGCAAATGGCAGGATGTCGTACAGTGTGGCCGTGTGCGGTCTCCGGGCTGATGATTTGGATTTTAAGTATATTCACAATATTTTGAAATAAAAATAATTTACTACTCTTGCAAAAACCTATTAGGTATTTATTGATTCTTCAGGGATTTCTATTGTGCTTTGATATCTTTAAAACTCAACAACAAATAGTTACAATAATATTTTGTGAGAGGAAAAGTTTTGTATTGGTTCCTTTGGTACATCGAACAGCAAACTGTCGCGAAGTTTCCACAAGAAGCAAAAGATAAATACAATACCTATTACAACTCCATTTCCCCAGAGAGGTGGGAAAAAGATAGCAAGGAAACCCATACCATGACAAGCATCTTTGTCCGTTTGGCCAATATTTAAGTAAAAGAGGAAAGTAGGAGGTTGCAAGTTGCCAGGGTGTTATTGGATAAGTTTCACCTTCAAGTTTTCAACCTTTATAGAGGTTTGTGAGGTTAAGTCGTAATATAAACTTTGACTGGTAAGCGCTTTCTTCGCGGTAGAAGTTTGCATCTTCGAGCCTTTCTTATTGGATAAAAATCATCCACTAAAAATAAAGCTACGTATTTATTAAGTACCAAGTTGAGAAAGCTTGCCTTGGAAGCTTAGATTAGCAGATGCTAATGAGGCTTTGAAAGTCAAAAAGCTGTTTACATTTCAGTGACATAAGGTACCTATATGTTACGTTACTCGACAAATAAAACTTCTTTGAAATAATTAGAATTGAGTACGAGTACTCTTATTTGTTAGTATAGTTGGGTTCATTTCGTAGTATAATGAAAAAAAAAGTAATACTTACTACTGAAATTACGAAATTTATATATCATAATTTATCTATACTCAATCCTTATTTTATTTAAGTGAACGTGGTTAATGCAATTTTTTCGTGTGAAATTATACGTAAGAATATAACATCAACAATTTACATTTTACTTAAACTGTTTAATAAAACCAAATAATAATTATAATTTATTAACGGGATATTTACCGTGATAGTTTAAAACAGTATTTTAATACTATACTAGGTAAAAAACTAGTGATGTTGTATAGGTACGTAGTCAACATCCTTGAGTAAAACATAAGAGCCAATGGGAGGTTTTCTGAAAGCTGACGGAACGTTCTAAAGGTAGCCAAAGATAAATGGCGCTGACGGGACATGATTCTCTTTTTTTCGCATTTGTTTAATGAACAAGCAAACACACTACTAATTCTTAATCCACATTTACTAATTTGGGTTGTGGAAGAACAAAAGTATAGGAAATACCATGGACAAGTACCTGCTTTGTTAAACAAACAAGAACCACAAAAAAGCATGACATAACTGACGTAAATTAAATAAGCATTTTTTTTTCACCTTGCCATTACCATTCATTCAAAATCTTCAGAACCACAGACTAGGTGATACTTTCAGAATCATGTCTCGTCAACGCCATCTAACGGATTTTATAAACATTTTTATGCCCTAAGAATTATTTTAATTGCCTGTCAGAAAACTTCCCATTTTGAAGGCTCTAATTAACAGATCTAATCTTAGTAAAAATGTTGTACTCGTAGTACTAGACTGCAATGAAAAAGACAGCTATATGGTTTAGTGTGTTTAGATCTGTCCAGTAGAGCCTCGATGGTTCGATTTATTACCATTATGAGAAGGAAAGTTTTCAATAATTTTATATTACGAATTGAAATAAATTCTACATTGTGACTAAAACAGAAACTCTTCAAAACAGATTGTCTACATCAAATAAATTTTCATCAACTTTACTAGAATATCTACCGACTGTCTGACTGAACACCTGACAGTTTTTGAACAAGATTAACGAATTCTATTGCTCTAATTTTCAATACCCCTGAGATATTCAATCTACTTTAGGCTCAACTATTCAAAGTGGGCATCCTACGCTTTTTTGAATCATTGCTAATGATTTATCGTGATTCATAGCTGCTGGAAATTTCATTTGACCTTTTGAGTTCAAGGTTCCGAGTGCTGAAAGATTAATAAGTATTTACATTAATTTATAGTCCTTGGTGACAGAAAATTGGTAGATAATAATACAACTCTAGCTATTTCTAATAACAAGCTGGCTGCTTCCGTATATTCACAGTCGCCACCACTGGTGGCGATCGAGAAGAATCAATTATTAACTGCCACCCGAAAAGTCCTATTTGAAATCTTGAAGCCCTGTGTTACGTTGTCGTCTCACGAGATATTTTTTTTATTTAACACGTAAAGTTAAACCACTAAAGTACCTTATTACTTAGCCTTTGATAAATAAAGAGAAAGACCAACTGATAACCCCGTCGCACCGTCTCGTCAAGTCGGAGAGGACCCGCGATTTACAATCGTATACTAGCTTCCATTCGGGGTGCTCCTTCCACCGGGTGCTTCAAAACCAAACTCAGAGCGTGGTTACAAGAGAATTTGTTTTATGACATTGAAGCTTATTTTAAAATAAGAGATTATTAACGTATTTTTATAATTATCATTAAATTTTATTAAGTGATTATTTTTAGTGACATACTTAATAAAATTTGACGTGTAACTTTGGTTTTATCAATAAACTATTGTATTGTATTGTAAATATATTTTAGCTATTTCAAATGCTTTAACAAAGATTGTGAGCATTACTGATAAATATTTATACATAACAATAATTTAAAGAATATTGTACCTACAGATCGCTAAACATTGCGATCATATTGATATGCTCGATGGTGCTAATACCACACAAAATGAAAAAACCATTCGGAATCGATTTCATCTCGAGGCTTTAAAACGCACTTCACCTGACAATGGTAAAGGGCCGTTGGCTACTAAAGCTTTTTACATTGATAAAATGGTTCACTGAGGTTTTTCAGACTCAATGATTTTAATGGATTATGAGGATCCGTAAACTTTCCGGCCTTCTATGTCTCAATGTAAAAATAATGTCTTTCCGTTGATCTGTTGCTGCGCCAAAGAAGAATACGTAGTTAAATAAACAAACTGACAAACTTTGGCGTTTATAATAAACTGTTTTTAAAAAGCGCAATATATAATAAGTAAGTATACTGTATTCTGTATTAAGTAGTTTTAGATATTAAACCTGCAGAAAAAGTCTGACTTGTACCGGAATCGAAAAGGCTTTTGAAGTTTGCGAGAATAAAAATCTGCTGTTCTGTGGAAAATCTTCATTGCTCTCGGAGTAATGTTAGGAGCAGCGAACATTTCTTGTCAATTTTAAAATACATGCCTACAAAGTATTTAAAAAAAAAAACAACCGATACAAAGCAAAATACGATATAATTTAGTTAAATTAGATGAAATCTTATAACTAGTTATTTTGATTAAAAAACCAAACTACTGAACTGATTTTGATGAAATTTCTATGGGACCAATCTGAAAGTCGAAAATCGGTATATAAATGACGGAGTAACCACCGATTTGAGAACTTCCTCCTTCCAGTTAAAAAGTGATTTATGTATGACCAATGACCATGTATGTAATACAGTTAGTAAAATACAACGTGCGGCAAAAAGGTTCAACAATACTGAAGGGTATGTATGTACTCATCATTATGAACAACTTTTAATATGGTGCTAACCATCAAATCGCGAAAAAATATCATCTGTTCCATACAAAAATTTCATTTACCTTGGACAAAATCTATTGAACAGCTGTTTTTTTTTCGGGATTTTATGGTTGGCCTCATAGTAAAAGTTGTTCATAATGATGAGTACATAATACCCTGCAGTATTATTGAACCTTTTTTTACACGTTGTATAGATATTAAATTGTGAATATAGTTAATTTAACATACATAGTACAGAATATGTTTACTAATATTGTAGGCTCCTATAAACAAACGGAAATATTTACTCGTGTCTGATTGAACTTGTCTTGTTTTCAATCTACACTCCGAAATAGATGTCTTGAGAAGTTTTTCATTGCGCCAGCAGCAAGCTATATAAATGCAAATACTTGAAATATATGACCAAGAAAATGTCGCACAACATTTCTCTTGGCTTAGACAAAACGTCTCATGTTTTACTTTGTCAGCGTTTCTCAAATTAAAATAGCACTTTTCGTTTATTGAATGAGGTTTACGTTTTTTAATAGTACGTGTAAAACGCTACGCTACGTGTAAAATACAAGTAATATTACCAAATTCACGATTAATAGCAACCTACTAAACCATTCGTTTATCTAGTTCACTTTAGGATGATGACCTTAAACAATAGGTAAAGATCTAAAATATGAATAAATACCAGTTTTTTAATTTTTTTTTTTTTTTTTTTTTAGAAATAAAGCTGAACTCCGCAGAGTTCATTGTCAATAATTTTATTTATTAAGGTACACATAACAGATTACAGTCTTAAATTAAAAGTAATAAAATTAAATAGATATAAATATGTTTATCACCGGGACTTAATCGCGCACAAATAAATTTTTTTTTATTTACCTCGACGTTTCGACCATGATCCCAAGTCCCGGTGATACACATAATTATTTGTTCAAATCGCGAAAGTTTAAAAGTTTTAAATAGATATAAGTTACGAACTAAACTATATCCCAAAACATGTGTACACGATACATCATGGCCGATAGCAGTTTAATAAAGAAGAAATTATGATTTAATTAAGAAATTAAATAGTTAAAAAAAAAAAATTACAAATATAAAAACCAGTGTTATACAGCTTGCAACTTTAATAATGACATGTAACTGATGTATCATTGTGAGTTGTGAATATTATCTTCTTTAAATAAATTTAAAAGAGATGTAACTCTTTTAAACTTAGGTAGGTTTTGAACGAAAATATCAACTGATGCAAAATGTTCAACGATTTCGTTGTATTTGGCGACACATTCTAACTATTGTTTTATAAAATGACGTATTATTCCTATAAACGTGCATAAAGAAACTAGTGCTCAAGGTCTGTCCAAAATAATAATTCTAACGCAAAAGTAACGAATCTAAATTGGAAAACGTTTACCGACCCTTTAATCCATTCCCAACTGAGCTTAATCGCTTTAACTAAATACCGAAAAAGCTTTCCATCAAACGTTTTAATAATGTAACCAAATTGAAATAATTACGAAAATGTCGAAAAATATTCACACAAAAACAAGTTTCTATGCTTAGAACCTTTGTACCTACATAGAATGTTCTATGGAACCTTGATTTTTATTGATCACGCATTAACCACAGTACATTTGACTGTCGGAAAACAGCCTATAATATAATGGAAGTTGATTAAAAAAAACCATTATTAAATAAAATAAGTCATTAAAAAAATGTATAATTTTTTTTATCTACTCATATCAAACGATGATTTTATAGGTATGTTGCACTGGTCAAATAGTTTTTTTTTATTCTGACTACTAACTCAATGTCCTACTCAGGCGTTTTCCTGTGGAATACATGTCTAGAATTCACAGATATTTATTGATCTTCATTCGAGTAAACCTAAATGTAAATGATTCAGATTTATACCTAGTATATCAAGGTATATATGCATAATTACTAAATATTTTATTCATTCGGCTTAGTAACATATTTAACTAGGTATACGTATTTACATACATTTACATATAGGTATAGGTATACGTATTTATATTATGAAAAAAAACGTCACCGGACGTTGATGACGTTTTTTTTCATAAGAGGGCTTTGAACCAAAATAATGTTGTTAAACGTGCTTTTGTTTTATAATTTTTGCTGAAGTATTTTCTTTATTTCATAGGTAAGTACAGCTTATAGCTTATAGGGCAGAATCTTAACTTCATACTTACCTGAGACCAAGCAGGTAAATAGTTACGTTTTATGTAAATTTTCTGTTACGCATGTACCTATTCGTAATTTCGCTATCAAGTAGGTAGAAAGTATTTTAAATAATAAGCCGAATAAAAGAATAAAGGTCGAAAAGCTCTCGGCATGTTTCACGTCAAATGCTTTTAACCGAAGTCTTTCTCCAACTTCATTGAAAATGCTTTTTGACGAATGTAAAAAACAAGTAGAAAAAAATGTTTGTACCATTTCACCCAGTAATTAGTTTCAATAAGTTCATTACAATAATGCTGGCAAAGATTACGAAGGATGCGCCATCGTGTAATAAAACAACGTTTGAAAATGACCCTCGCGCCGTCATGTTTACGAGTTGCGCTGGAGTGCGAAAGAAGATAGCACTTTTATGAGAGCAAAAGGGATAGCGCGCGTGTCGCTTAGTGAGTGCAGACAGGCGTGACAGTTCCTGGGGCCGTCTCCACGGAGCCATTTTAAAGGCGCGATATAACATATTTCCCTCCTTATATATATAATATCATTGAATGCTGGTGAATTATAAATTCAAGAGTAACGTAGGTACTTACAGTTCTCACGTCTACTTAGCCAAAGTTATATTGTAAATCACCGATGTAATAATGCTTGGATTGTAATCGGGAGCGACATCTGGCGTCACGGACTATCGAAACGAGGAACATATACGCCCAAGACGCGAACTTTCAACAAATGCCTGCTTACGGATTCAAGGGCCTTTTTCGCAAAAACCGTGAGCGATCTCCTAAATAGATATTGCTCTTTTAGTTGGGAAACTTTCTGCCGTATCTTCTCGTGCTTTAGAGGTAGCTGCGTATTATATATTATAAACACTGTTTTGTTATCTCGTTATAAAACAATTCTATTTGGTTTATACTCTAATTTCATCATCATCATCATCATTATCTACCCGGAGACGTCGACTGCTGAACGAAGGCCTTAGACCGCCATACTGTACGACAACCTGCCATTTGCATCCACCGGTTGCCCGCGACTTTTACTACGTCGTCGGTCCACCTAGTGCTAGTGTGTATACCCTAACTTGCTCATCTTAATATATAAAAAACAAAGTCCTGACTGACTGATAATCAACACACAGCGTAAACCGCTGGTTCTAGAGACATGAAATTTGAAGGGTGTGTTCTTTGTGAAGTGTAGGTATCCACTAAGAAAGGATTTTTGGAAATTTCACCCCTAAGAGGGTAAAATAGGGGATGAAAGTTTATATGAAAGTGTTTAGAATTTTATAAATGACTCAGCGTTTTTGATAATTCTACCTCCGAAAGGGTGAAAAAAGGGATGAAGTTGTGTATGGAAAGTCCTTAATTTTCAAAGTAAAAATCAATATATTTATTATTTAGGCTTAAGGTTGGAAACTAACATATCGTTTATTGTTGTTTTGTGTATTTTTACCTTAAGAGACATGTATGCAGGGCCTCACGGTGTATCCATCACCAAAGTGGCACTCGTATGAGAATCCGTATCTACAACATAACAAACAAATACATAATCTCCAAAGGACTCATTGGTACGGACCCAGATTTTGAACCCGCGACTTCACGGTTTCGAGTCGACGTCGAGCGGTCTACCAATTAGCTACCGGGGCTCAGGATGGTAGCCAAATCAGTTTAAAGCTACAGTGTGGGTAAAGACCAAATTCTAATATCATCAATTAATTACCTACCTATTACTGATTTCGGAACTACGGGTACAAATGTTAAATCGAACGAACCTGTGGAGATGGTTCTAAAATTGGGGTTTTAGATAATAAAACAAAAACAATTCAAGTCGTCGTTTTTTGTGTACTTAGTGTATTAAAATACTTGTACTTTTATTTTAAGTTGTACGTCTGTAAAAATATCCATTGCTGCAAAATTTTGATCATAAGATTGATGAAGTTAGTTTTTTTTTTCTTAGTTGTTGGCATCGCACGTTGTGCATTCTGCCAGTGTCAAGTTTATGAATTTTCAAGGTTTTTATTAAAATCAAGTCAAATAAGTCATGAAATCACAGTCAGTCACACGAATTTAGTCATAGTCGAGTCCAAGTCATACCCTAGTAAAGTTGTGGCGACTTCACTGTGAGTTTCTACGGAGTTTTGAAAACAACACGAAAATACATGTTTCACCACATTATATCACTTGCCCACACTCGTACATGTAATTCAACACTCAATGAATAAAACACCACTATTTTTAATCATTAATTCGCGATAAAACACAAGTTTAAGAAAATAATAAAATGCAACGACATGATTTTTCCGTGTTCCCGCCAAAACTCCGATGAAGTTAGTTGTTTATTGCGCTGTTCATATTATTCTATACAGTGTTCCGCGTAAAAATATTACTGACTGAGACACTTATTGTGCTCGACTCGACATAGTGAACAGCTCTAATCAACTTTTTTCAAGTCAGCTGTTCCATATATTTTATCGACGTGAAAGTTAGTCGATAAAATAGGCAATATTTTTCATGAAATTTCGCTAACAATAAAGTACGCTAAATTGTTCTTATAAGCCGTTGTTAATTTACTGAACAAACATTTTGATCTGAGTGGCATTTAATTTATCTAAGATATATTTATATATTCATAGAAAAAAAAAATCACAAGGCATTTCTCTTTCATGTCGGATCGTACATAATTAGGTTAATTGAATAGCTGACTGTCCGTTTACGTTGGGACTAGAGGCGTAATTTTACGCCACTCCCAACATTTTGTTAATTTTGAAAGTATTGATAGACTGTTCTTTACATTTTCTGTTTTGACCCCTTGATAAAATAATGAGTACAATGGCATCCACGCGTAACCTAATATATTTAAATTATGTTGCAATCAAAATGCAAAATCAGTCAAAAGTAGGTAATTTTTACTGAACAGGTTGGTCTAAAGTAGTTTTGTCTGAAAATCATTGGTTAATATTGCATTTGACTAGAAATTTGTGGTTATTTTGTTGGATGGTCACTGTCAATGTCAACCTAACGAACCTTCCGAGTCCTATTAGTAGTTGGGCTCGAAATAGTAGTGTGCAATCTCTCTCTATGCACTATTTTTGACTACTATTTCAGTCAAAACTACTTTTGACCAACCTGTTCAGCCCAATGTACTTTTGACTGATTAAGAGTTTTGACTGAAACCACATCGTACATTAATCACATCGTAATTTTTAATGTCCACGAGTTTAACTTATAATTTTAAAAAAAACAAGGTACCAAGTATCAGAGATTTGTTCTGCTATGGATAGCCAGCAGGCGCTGAGACTAACATTTTATTAAATTATGGACCCAACACTTCTAAGGAATTGTAACACCTACCTATACAATATGAACTTGCTAAAGGGCATTCCGGTTGGTAATAACTGGGAGGATCGTCCACTTAACCCTTTGACCCATCGTAATAATGTTAGACGGTTATTTCATTGCTACAGGAACGGTCACGATGACTTGGATCTTATAAAAGCTGCAGTTATAACATTGAAAGACATTCTACCTCCTTTTCTTTCCTTCAAAATCAATTTAAATATTCTCGAACGGAGGACAAAGCATTCCATGCCTAATATTGTTAAGAAAAGTTCTCATGCAGTGAATATTTTTACAATATTTGATAATCTTGTCCATTCGGGAAATTCTTAGTTCCAATCTCAGGAAAAATGTATGTGACTAAAATAGATGTTTGTTCTGTGTCTGAGTGTAGTAAGTATTCTAAGTATGTATTTTACGTAAAAAAAATAGTATATAAGTATTCTATCAACTATCTGGTTTCAATAATACAAGCTTTGCTTAGTATGGGGCTAGATGGCGGTGTGTGTAAAATGTCCCCCAATATGTATTTACTAGAGGTTACCCGCGGCTTCATCCGCGTACGGAAGAAATTCGGCCCACTCCCAAAATTCACCTCTTTAAATCATCCCGAGCATTTTTTTTAGCAGTCAGGACAGAGCCTTTTACATACGGAGTGTTAGATTGAACACCGTTATCCTTCTAGGATATCATTATACTCATCATTATGAACAACTTTTACTATGGGGCCAACCCTGAACTCACGAAAGAAAACAGCTGTTCCATACAAAAAGGTTCATCGATCTTGGACATAATATATGGAACAGCAGATATTTTTTTCGTGATTTCAGGGTTGGCCCCATAGTAAAAGTTGTTCATAATGAGGAGTACAATTAAATCCTAGAAGGATAACGGTGTTCAAACTAACAGCCTGTATATTGATTGATTGATTTACCTTCTGCAGTTTCCTACCTAGGTATCAGGAAATAGCATTTGTTTTTCTTGTGGCATAACTTTTATGCTAGGGCTTCACGTGCGTGTAATGCTATTATTTAGCGCGGTATTTGATACAGTACGCAGATACGGCCGGGTGTTAGCACGCTAATGGGCTAGTGGCATTATTAATGTCGTTAGACATTAGGCGATATTCAAAGGTAAATGATAGTGTGGCCGCCCATATAGCGCATTGTTTAATGCATCATTTATTGCACGTTTATTATTCCGATAACTGGACGTAAAGCGTCACGCAGGTGAAGCCCTACCATTAGAGTAGGTACCTAATAAAGTACTTACAATACAAATGTATTGTATTGTAACAAAGTCGAGATTCGAAAACAATCATAATATTATATACGCGAAAATCTTATTCACTAGGTTAAGGCAAATATCCTAAGCATTTATCCACTTTAAAAAAAAGCCTATTCTTTTTTCGTATTTCCCAGCTAAAACTTTCGGCAATCTTGATGGTTTATAGAATACTTGTAGCTTTGAATTATCACTTTGATAAAAACACTTGCCTTACAAAAGGTTATCAAGACACATAAAATTCGTGGTTTGCGGGCTTTGTTTCAGAGTTAGCGATTATTTCCCAGTTTTTGGCACACTCTGCGTCCCCGCGGTGAGAATTAACTGCGTTCTGCCTTTGACATCACCACCATTAGTTTATTGCGCGTGTGTTGACGCAAAATGCTGGATTAATATTTTTATGTTAATTTTTAACACATACGGTGCTGAAACGTCGACCCTCACAATACGCACCACGCACAAACTCCAAGTGGCCCGGCGACTAATGGAACGGGTCATATAAGGTATCCCTCTCCTAGACCAAATGTGGTGATTCCTCGGGTAATGAAGCTCGAAGACCTGGTTAAACCGATAGCGGGACTCAAGTAGAGATGGATATGATACATGGTCAGAAGGGAAGAGGGATGGTGGATCAAAGCAGTGATAGAATGCCGGCCGCGAAACGGAATGCGACTAACGGGCAGACCTTCTAACGGAGCAGACACTGAAGAAGTAAAAGTAGAGCCTTCGCTTTTCTGTGGGGCAGACCATGTACTTCCTTACTCGGTGCTCGGATGACATTGTTAAGGCGGTAGGAAAGCAGTGGACGAGACTGGCACAGAATCAGAAAATATGGCGCGCTGAAAACGAGCAGGGAATTAATGCAGCAGTGGGTAGATAAAAGAAAGAAAGAAAATTTATTTTGAAGATGTTGTTTTTTACTGATTGTGAGATAAGAGATAACGATAAATTCACAATTGGCGGATTATACACTGTTAGGGCCTTACTTAAAAAAACTTTTCAACCGTTAGTCACTGCTTAAGATGCTCTGCCATCTTCTCTCTGACGTGAAGTTGCACGTGCTAGAAAAGGACAGAGAAGTTTAAGCAGTGACTAAGAGAATCGAGATTATTTTAGGTAAGGCCGTTACTGTCTAGTTACTGACTAGTTAACAACCACTTAGGATCATCTTCTGTACAACATTACAATCACTTTTGTTTCATGACTATTAAAATTTGCGGGAATTACATTGATGTTCCAATCTGTATCATAAGGATTTGTCTTTCTGTTTTCTTTGTCGAAGGTTCAAATGAAAAAACATTTTTATACAAATAGGACAAGACGCTTAAAGATAAAACACATTCTTATTTTAATAGTGGAAATTTGCTTAAAGCGAAATATCAGGAGAAATTGCGGTCAAACGCATGCCTAAATTACTTAAAAATATATTTGGAAAATGTAAGGAACAGCTGCGTTATTTTGGCAAATTTAAAAGGAGAATTATACTTCTTCATTATACAGTACCGCATCTGCAGCGCGAGTACGGTTCTATATCGATATTATATCGTCTTCGTAACGACTCGACTCAATCCGAAGTTGAACGTATTTAATGTCATAATTACAGCTGTCATCGTTATTATATCGGGGCCATAACGATTTTAGAAGTTCCGTACTTGCACTGCTTATCGATAAAAGATGGTTAAACCCTGCAGAGTAATGAAAAGTCAGTAGACAGCAAATAAAACTGGCAAGCCTACTTTGTTCTCTCTTGTGATAGACAGAGTAGGTACTTCGCACTATTGAATTTTTAGTAAGCATTTAACCAAACCATAAAGAAAACTCCCGGGAGTATCTAACATTCATTATGTATAGTAGCTTTGCACGCGAGCATTCACTTTGGCTCATCAACTGTTTCCAATTCTATTAGGAAGTTTATTGCACCTACTAAATTCTAATTGTGAGTGCTAGATAGATGTTTTGCTAATGCTGCCAACATTTTAGTTCCCCAATTATTAATGATCCTTATTTTTCACAGAAACCAGATTGACGTTTTTTTATTTTTTAACAAAATTTGTTTGATTGTGTTGTATTGAATTTACTAAACACAAAGGTGGAGTTGTAATATGGTTCTAGTACCCCAATTATTAATGATCCATATTTTTCACAGAAACCAGATTGACGTTTTTTATTTTTAAACAAAATTTGTTTCATTGTGTTGTATTGAATTTACTAAAGACAAATGTGTGAATTGTAATATGGTTCTAGTTCCCCAATTATTAATGATCCATATTTTTCACAGAAAGCAGATTGGCGTTATATTTATTTCTAAAGAAATCATCAAATTCGGCGGAGCAGCACAAGCGGCGCAAATATGCTAACCTCGGGAGAGGTTGCATATTTGAGCCGTTTGGTGTTGAGACATTGGGTCCGTGGGGACCGGGAGCTCATCATCTTTTCAAAAACATATCCAAGCGCCTGGTCGACGCGACGCGTGATGAAAATGCTGGCGTTTATTTGGCCCAACGCATAAATAAGCATTGCCATCCAGCATGCTGGGTACGCTGCCTACTAGTGGGTTTGAGCTTTTCGATTGTCTCTAGACTTTCATCGGTCTGGATACAATCCTTTTGTTTTTTTTTGTGTAGTAGGCTAAGTAGTATTTGTATACTAATGCCTAAAAAAAACATTGAATTGATTGATTGTGTTGTATTGAATTTACTAAACAAAAAGATAATTTTTTTCACACTTTCCACCACCTACCTAGTTGGGAGATTTTGTGCAACTATTAAAATTAACCCATTTGGGTAAAATTTACCCACAGTAAAATTGATAATAATTGCATTAAAAAAGTTACCGCATTGGTTCTTGTTCCCATCTTAACTAATTTAATATTTTAATACAAGGGCAGCGTAATCGTTCGAGGCACCGGCACCATAAATATGAAAAAAAAAATACCCAGTTTAAGAATAGTTCCCTGTTTTGTTTATACAGAGGCAGGTTACGATACCCAAGTTAAAAGAAATACAATATGCCCCAAGCGGAATACCGGTGCAGGACTTATTGCCTCCATATAGCTTTAAAACTAAAATTTTCAGGGAGCAGTAGCAACACACATGTTTACTTTGGCAGGAAGTACGCTAAACGCAATTTGGCTCAATTAGTGCGCGTCGTGGACCGAAGAGGCTTAATTAAACCATTATAGTGGGTCAGATTAGCTTATATTTGTT
This sequence comes from Erannis defoliaria, assembly GCA_905404285.2. NCBI lineage: Eukaryota > Metazoa > Arthropoda > Insecta > Lepidoptera > Geometridae > Erannis > Erannis defoliaria. The sequence continues at coordinate 7,578,360 of FR990073.1, read as the reverse complement.
GTTGTAGAGGCCATTATGGTGCCCATTGAGGCTTCTCAGAGGCATGGATTCACTTAGTACAAGACCTTCACGACTCCATCCTACACGACTAGTTTTATTATTTTATACGAAATTTTGGTTAGAAACAGAAGTTTGTTCTAGAAGAGTCACGTTGTTTTGCTTCTTCATCGCCAGCCATAAGACGTCCATTAGGGAGGGGTTGTCATAATCCCCACGCTTGGCAGGCGGCTTGGGGATCGCAGAGTGCTACCACTGTTAACCGCAAGAGGACGCTGCTGCCCGTCCACCGGTGGTTCTCGATGCAGCTTTAGGACATGCCAGGCCCTTGCCCAGGTGTTCTGCTTCTTATTTATACGATAATGATGATCATATGAGTTTACAATTGAAAGATGATAACAGATGTCAATTATAAGATTTGTGGAAACACATGGACTAGATTGACTCTACCACATATTGGTATACTTTGGTATTGGTATTGGCACTAGGCCTTATAGAGTGAAGAATGGTGAATTAAAGAGAAGTTTCAAATGTCCTGAGTTCTAAACAAAATGATCTGCATTACCATTGGTAATAAATAGCGGCAGCTGTAACACAGCCCAGCTGCCCATAAGATTCATAACAGTTTTTTTAGTTTTCTCATTGTCTAGTAGTTTAAAGAAAATATACTCATATCTATCTAGGAAAAGTCTATGTTATTTAAGTTTATCATGAAATGGAGAAAAAAATGAGACCATGGATATTTAATTAAATAGGTTTAGAACGACCTACGTAGAAATTACAACAAACAAAGAGACAATGAATCGATTACCAAAAGTGAATTCAAAACTAAAAAAAAAAAAATGTGCGGTATTGAAGTATAAAATAGCCAAAACCACTTCTGAATAAAACTTACCTCGACTTTGAGGCAATGTCTGTATTGTCCGTGTTCATGACTGATTTATGCAAATGGGGCAGTGTAGAACTTTCTACATCGTGTCGGCTCACGTAGAACGCCTCGGGACATGACTAGAACCAGCTTGTCAGGGTTGTACTTGCGCCGATATCTATTGGGGCACTTAGCTAAGTACCCTTCAGTCCTTATTTATATAGAAATAACGAGTGGCAGTCATTTTATGATAAGTATGTTGACGTTGTTTTTTATTTATTACATATCTATATCACATTTAACTTTAAAGAATAAATCCTTAAAAAATACTTTTTTGTTGGGCTGCCTATGCAACGCATGGTAATTTTTATAAGATTTTTTATTTCCTTGAGAGAAAATTAAGGACTCCTGCAAACGCCCAGGCCGCGCCGCCCGCTATTTTGCCGCCTCTAATTTTTTGCGCTCTGGGCATTTTCCCGGCTCGACCCCCCCCCCCCCCTAGATTGGGCCCTGCTTTAGGTGGGTATAGGTAATCTAGGCATTAATCCGCTCCGACAGACTGAAGCCTCCACACGCTTGAAAGCTGTCTGTGATGGGGACTCACAGCCAGTAATCCATTGTTATGATAATCCATTAATCGGTTCTTAGTTTCAGATAAACATTGATACTATCTGTTCCAGCGTAACAAGTTTGTATTTATTGTTGTGGAGACTTATTGAAAATTATTTGACTAAACATCGGTAAACGTAAGCATCCAGTTAGTCCGTGATGGTACTTACGTATTTGTAGTAATTTAATAATCGGTGTAGGACTGTAGGTACATTTTCCGTAATAAGCTTTATGCGGTGCAAGTCGCAAGTAAGTGCGCCTTAATTTCTAGAAATACAATTAGCTCATTTTATGAATGGGTGTCCGATAAGTTTGGATCGTTAGTTAGTTAGCCGTTTAGCAATGCGGTAGTTTGCGTGTTAGGATTATAAGTTATCAATGTAATTATTTATTTTTGAAATCTAAATAACTATCATAACGAAAACCGTTATTTTTCCTAAATAAGTACTTAATTATAAATTAAAGTGAATATACATGGTAACGCCGAACGATATTACAGTGCCAAATGGAGGAACTATATTTTAGCTGTGAAGAACTTTTGCTACAGGGCTAACCACTGAAGAGAGGATTAAATCCCTTTTCTGTAGGGCTAACCCTAAATTCGTTAAAAAAAAGAACCGCTGTTACCGGCTGTTACATACATTTCGAGAGTGAATGCCATTGACAATACATTTATATGGAACAGCTGGTTTTTTAGTTTATGCCAGTTTCGTCCTAAGATACTTCGCCACTCACATTCAAAACTCTGCTTTCGTCCCACTTTTTATGCCGTGGCGAGTTCGGGAATGGTTAATACTTATTAGAAGTTATTATTATGATTACTTCACAATCATGAATGCACGACCTCCCTTCGGCTTAATGATTACATCATCAGACAGAAGACGTTCACTGTTGGACGAAGTCCTCCCCCATAATAGTGATGGGGTGTGCCATAATCCCCACGCTTGGCAGGTTGGGGATCGCAGAATGCTCACCACTGTTAATCTAGAGGACGCTGCTGCCCGTTCTCCGGTGGTTCTGGATGCAGTTTTAAGACATACCCAGGTCCAGGTCTTTAGGCTTAGTAATACGCTTTGATGATTAATAGTATTGGCTGTTCTTCTCTCCAAACAGCATAATAATAAACCCTAGCCGTTCATCCCACTGTTCTACTGGCACCCAGCAAAAGCTTAGATAAAAAGTAGAGACGAGAGAGAAAAACTTGTAGACGAAAAGTACTTAGCTATATAGATAAGTATAAGTCGCAGGACATAAACTGTCTTGCCGTTTTGGAAAACAAGAAAAGCAGCGACAAGATTTTTTCACGTTCCCGCAATACAATAACGTTCAAAAGTGTATTACACACTATTTGAAGTTGCCAGGTCACTCAGTATGAATGTGCGATATGCAGACAGCAAATAAATAAATTGAATTCATTCAGAGCAAGGAACGATTAATTGCCAACGCAACGTCACTTGTGGCTTGCAGTGCCTTTCCAATCCCTTTGCAGAGAAATGTAATTTTGATGTTCCTTCTTCTCTCTACGCGATTGCTCAAAAGGAAGGATTTTGATTGTATGCAATAATGTATGTTTCATCGTCATCGTCATCAGCCAGAAGACGTCCACCGCTGTACGAAGGCCTCCTCCTTAATAGGCCACCCTATTAAGGAGGCCAATAATCCCCATCATTCCAAGCTTAGCAGGCGGCTTGGGGATCGCAGAATGCTCATCAACGTTAAAGCTGAGAGGTCTTATTTTTGCATCGTACGCAAGCGTAGCGCATGCGAAAGGAGCTGACCTTCGAACGATACTTTTTGGAATAAGGTTCAATATCGTTTGAAAATCGACTCCTTTCGCATGCGCAGCTCTTGCGTACGATTCAAAAATGAGGCCCTGGGGCCTGGTTTTTGAATCGTGCGATATTGAACCTTATTTCAAAAAATATCGATCTCTGCTCGCATGCGCAACTTTGCGTACGATTCTAAAATAAGGCCCCAGATTGCTGCGCGCCGCTATTTTTGAAGATATTAAATCACTCAAATTTAAATAAAAAATTGGAGTCGGTCAAATTGCTGAAAACCACATTACAAAGGTGTTTTTTTAACTCAAAACAAGTTTTAGTACCTAAAAATGAGATTATACGTTACGCCCAGTTTTATGAATAAACTTGCTTGAATCGAATTTTTATTTTTAATGTTATAATGTTATAGCCCGGATACTTTATTTACTGGTGTACAATAAAGATGTATTGTATTGTGAAGTAAAAGTTGTTTTCAATGATGAGTACAAGATCTTCTTTCGGCTTAGTAATACCGTTACGCTTAACCCTAAACATAAACGGCCTGACCTAAAATAATCTCGATTCTCTTAGTCACTGCTTAAACTTCTCTGTCCTTTTCTAGCACATGCAACTTCACGTCAGAGAGAAGATGGTAGAGCATCTTAAGCAGTGACTAACGGTTGAAAAGTTTTTTTTAAGTAATGCCGTAAAACTACACACGTACTAGAAAACTGTATAGGAACCGATTAAATCATTTAAATACGTTCACCTTCTTTTTACTTTTGGTATGAAGATTTTTGAGCGCAGTGCAGTGCGGCGCAGGATATTGTTTGCAAGTTCACAATTCTGGCACTGCTACTGTTATGGGCGTGATGCTTACCACCAGGCGTAATGCTCAAGGCCGTCTTAAACTGTGCTGGGGCCCTTGGGCAAACAAGAATTTGGGGCCCTTTTGGAAAGTAAAGAAAGCGAATTATGCTAATATTTTTCTACTGCTTTTTTGTCTTAAATCGATCTTAACTAAGTCAAAATCAAGTCAAACCACAAAGTTATGGAAATTTAAACTTCTAAAAGAAAAGAGACAAATGTTGACTTGATTTTGTCTTAATTTGGTCAAATAAATGTGAGAGAAACTGTCAATCCTTCGGGGCCCCCTGAGGTTGAGGCCCTGGGCACGGGCCCCGTGTGCGCTTATGGTAAAGACGTTACTTTGATGCTACAAGTCTCGCTCGTCTCGTCACTTGATTGCTTGCATAAATACCCGACTCTGTTATAGATTCCACCAAACCCAAATTCATTTTTATGTTGTCAAAACCGTCACGTCGCAGTGTCCTGGATAGATACCTCATTATCTTTTATGAGACCACTGGCGTCGATACATCTGAGGGTTCCCCCTGTTTACTTATTCTGGTCGTTTCTCCACAGATTACAAAATTCCGTATTCATTTTATGTTTATAATTCCAATTATTATGAGTTTCAAGAGATTCTGCTATCCATATTTCCATGGCTGCAAAAAACAGGATCAACAAGTAGGATATTAATCACATTATATACCTACAGGAGAGCAGTTTTATGATTCACCATCAGCCAGAAGACGTCTTCGGCTGGAAGAAGGCCTTAATAGGGGACTTTCCATAATCTCCACGCTTGGCAGGCGGCTTGGTGATCGCAAAACCACCACCGGTTTACCACCGTTAACCAAGAAGACGCTGCTGCCCGGTGGTCCGGTGGTTTCAGGATATGCTAAATTACCTTAGGGTCGACACAGAGGAAGATGGCGTAAACTGGACTTGCAGGACAAACACTGAGCCACCAAAACCGAAGATAAATAAAGAATAAATAAATAAAATAATACAATATAATAAGTTACATTTATTGACACCACAGAAAGGATATTACATAAATAAAATACTACAGATAGGCACAAAAGACTGTCTTATCGCTAAAAGCGATCTCTTCCAGAGATTTATTCGATGTACTTATAACAAAGATAATTAATGTGAAATAGGGACGCTGGAGGTGCAAATAATAAATAAAATGGGATGAATGCGTAAGCAGATAGATCTCTTTTTGTGTAACCTTTATTAGTATGTAGTGTATTTATACATATTGTATTTATACATATTGTATAAATACACTACTATACACTACTGTAATTACTTACAATAACAATATGTATAAATACACTACATACTAATAAAGGTTACACAAAAAGAGATCTATAAATATGTATTATAATCTGCTACGTATGACAATACAAAAAAAAAAACATTATGATACAAGGTGTACTAAGTTGGACATTATAATGGCGAGGCGGTATTATGCATAGCAGGCGAGCGCGATAAGGGAGCTGAGAGTGTAATGATCACAATGCATACGCGGTTCATACGACATTTTTCGTCACACTAGCGAGGAAATGGACCCAGATCCACAAGAAGACGGGCATCAGCGTCCTCTTGGTTAACGTTGGTGATCATTCTGCGATCCCCAAGCCGCCTGCCAAGCGTGGGGATTATGGCAACACCATTCCAGCAGTGGACGTTTTAAAACTGATGACGTAGCGAGGAAAAAGAGGTATAATTTATTTATTCAAGAATATGTGTAAATTAATACACATTTTCTTTAACCGCATAAAAACTCTATCAAAAAGAAACTGGTTAAATTAAAAATGCTTCGTATACATGCATTATAATTTGCAGTGAGGTACGCCGCGCAATGACTTAAATGGAATAAACGCAATAGTTTCAAATAGTTTAGTGCCTGGTGTTGTTACGAGTCCTTCTAGAGATGAGATAAGTACAGTCACAAAATCCAACGCTCACATCCAAATAATAATCTAAATTTCAACTAATCCTACTCGGATTTAACAACATTCGGGAAAACGACCGCTTCAAACCAATAACACAGACAATGGCATCGTCTGCACCGTTACTGTTTTAATAGAATATCATATCTCGGGTACAGAGGTTTCCGTTTCAGAAACTATCTTATCTGTCGATCTACCTATTTATTACTTTACTAGCTGAGCCCGGTTTTACCCACGATTGTTTGAATAAAAAGTAGCCTATGTTTTATTCCAAGTTATAAGCTACCTCTGTACCAAAATTCATACAAATCCCTTCAGTAGTTATTGCGTGAGAGAGTAACTAACATCCATACATCCATACATACAAACTTTCGCGTTTATAATATTTGTAGGATCGTCGTTCATAATTATAAAGGTATCTACATACGTAGCAAACCGGGGCAACCGGAGAATTCAGGGGGCCCCAAAATCTCTCTAATCTCTTTAATTTTTCTTTAGTGCAGTAAAGGCAATGATTGTATTTATCTCAATGAGTAAAGTCATCTGCATAACTTTATAGAGATTTTACTGTGGTTAATAGAATAAATAGAGAAAATCTTGTTGCATTGTAGATGTTATGTCCGAGGATATTTTAGCTGATCGCTGGGAGCAAATTGAGCGGCAGGCAATAAAAAATAATTGAATAAAGTCAACAACATTTTTTTTCCTCAAAAATTTAATGACCGTATGCTTTTTTACATACATATTTTTTTACACCTCGGTATTTTTCCCGATTCTACGTAATTACCAGAAAAAACACTAATAGTTTTTCTTTTTTATGTAAACATTTTTTTTTTAAAGAGTTTGGCAACGTCCATATCTCTAATGTTTTTCAATATTGAACACCGACACGCCAATTCCTTACTTACTGCATAGATCTCTTCACATAAAACTTGAGACTCGTTTACATTGGAAAAGATAGACTAATTTACTTAATTCCTTGCGACCACCCACTGTATACTTGTACAGAGAATCCTTACAAACGACAAGGGTAGCTTAGGTCAGGCGCGGATCCAGGATTTCGTTGAGGGGGGGGCAATTTTTGTGTGATTTTATCTATCTTCTATAAAAATCGGTCTAAATAAAAAAATACTTTTATTATAGTACTTGTATTGTTCGTGCCTGCAGGGCTAAAGTGGCTACTTAAGCCCCGCTACGCGGAGCGAAAGGAACCACTTCCTCCCCACAGCAGCACGTAAAATCGTATATACACCACGGGAGCAAGTAAAGAAGCCTCAGATCTCATGTTTGTCACCCTCGGCTTGGCCTCGGGAGACATACATGTGGTTGCTTTACTTTTGCTCCCTAGGTGAGTAATATACTATTTTATTTTAATATTGGCTTGCAATGGCAATGAGCGCTATCTCGTCTGTGGTTAAGCGAAGATGCAGTCTACGGTTTTGCACGCTTGCCTAGACGAAACCGATTCACTCGCGACTTTAAGAATGAATACTGCTTAGCAATTCGCAAAATAAGGGTGGAATCGAACCGTTTTGTGCGTGTTTTTGGAATATCAACCATGAAACGGGGGTCCACATATATACCAACGCAGTTAAACAAATGTTATAATGACGATTAGCATTACAACTTTACGCAGAAAAATCGTTACGCATTATAAGCAAGCCGCATAAAGTTTATACGCATAGCAATTATCACCATAATTATCAAAAAGCATAAAAATATATCGCCTTATTTTATTTCAATATTGGCTTGCAATAGCAAAGACCGCTATCTCGTCTGATGTTATGCGAAGATGCAGTCTACGGTTTTGCACGCTTGCCTTGAAGAAACCGATTCACTCGCGACTTTAAGAATGAATACTGTTTAGCAATTCGCAAAATAAGGTTGAAATCGAACCGTTTTGTGCGTGTTTTTGGAATATCAACCATGAAACGGGAGTCCATATATATACCAACGCAGTAAAACAAATGTCATAATGACGATTAGCATTACAACTTTATGCAGAAAAATCATTACGCATAAATCCTTGCGCATAAAGTTTATACGCATAGCAATTATCACCATAATCATCAAAAAGCATAAAAAAGCCTAAATCAAACAAGCATAACTACAAATATCCCTAATAATTAAAAAGGATAAATATCAAAAAACCATAAAACAAACTATTTCGATCAAAAAATACCAACCTAACCCACACAAACGTATGGCTCGCTCCCCTCAGGACCTCCCTTGAGCTTCTGGCCCCCGCGCTTTTTATATAAACTCTAGGGGTAAGGACCACAAGCTTAGGTGGAGTCGGGGTGCTCTGACTCGGATCTGTCACTCATTTCAAACCTAACCAACTTAAATTTGACTCCAGGTGAGCTTCCGCCAGAAGCTCAAGCGGTCGCCCTTGAGAGTACTCGGCCTTCGCTACGCTACGGAGGTCACCGGCTCGCTTCGCTCGCCACCTCCCCCTTCGCTACACTCAGCCTCGTATGGCTTGCTCCACTCAGGACCTCCCTTGAGCTTCTGGCTCCCGCGTTTTTTTATGTACACTCTAAGGGTAGGGACCACAAAACTAGATGGAGTCGGGTGCTCTGATTCGGATCTGTCATTCATTTCAAATCTAACCAACTCATATCGGGGTGAAAAAACAAACCCAATGCTTTTTATGACAATTAAAAATACAAGCAATATTATGCCTAATCAATAAAAGCCAAACTAATTACATGCTAAATAATTTAAGGCCTAACAATAAGTATGCCTTAAAACCATATACTCCAAAGAATCCTTTCTGCTAAGATACCATTATGCTAAACAAATTTATGCCGAATTATTTACGCCAAACAATTTTAGGAATAAAATGTTTCTGCGTATCAAGGGGCACCCATGAAGGGTCCATATACCAACGCAGAAAAACAAATGTTACAATAACGATTAGCATTACAACTTTACGCAGAAAAAATCATTACGCATAAAAAGCAAGCCGCATAAATCCTTGCGCATAAAGTTTAAACGCATTGCATTTATCACCATAATCATCAAAAAGCATAAAAATGTATCGCCTAAATCAAACAAGCATAACTACAAATACCCCTAATAAATAAAAAGCATAAATATTTTAAAAAAAAACTATTTCCATCGAAAAATACCAACCTATCCCACACGTATGGTTTGCTCCCCTCAGGACCTCCCTTGAGCTTCTGGCCCCCGCGCTTTTTATATAAACTCTAGGGGTAGGGACCACAAGCCTAGGTGGAGTCGGGAGTGCTCCGATTCGGATCTGTCACCCATTACAAAACTAACCAACTCAACCAAATCTATCCCAGTACTTTTTATGACAATTAACAATACAAGCAATATTATGCCTAAAAAATCAATGCCATACTAATAACATGCTAAATAATTTAACTTAAATTAATTTAAATTTAATAGTATGCCTAAACACATATACAAAGAAGAAACCTTTCTGCTAAGATACCACTGCAAATTATGCAAAACAAATTTATGCCGAACAATTTCCGCCAAACAATTTTAAAAATAAACAATTTCAGCGTATCAAGGGGCACCCCGTTCCAATACTTGTTTTTTTTTTGTATGTAGAAAAAACAAGCGCCCCTAGCGAATGTATGGCGAGCCTCAAATTTTCAATACAAAAAGCATAATTATAACAGAAAGTTTTCCGTTTTCCGTAAGTTTTCGAGTTTACAAAATACAACTATTCAGCATGTCTGTTTTAAAAAAATGAAATAAAAACATACAATGCATAATAAACTATCAGAAAACCAAAGATATTGTATTGCCGTGCCAAAAATGCCAAAGATAACCAGTGCTTGTATAGATTCCAAGCAGTCGGTGAATTTCAGTAGCGCACGGATTGACAAGAGAATGCAATGCCGAAGTGCTCCTTGAAAAGGTGAAAATAACACACTAGCTGTTTTTTTAACAGCAATTTTAAGTAAAAAACATTGATCGATCGATGTACTTAATCTACATAATATAAGTTAGGAATGAGTTATTAACGATTCTTGTAAACAAGTCTCTATGAGGAATTTTGATGATGGCGTCAGGGGGGGGCAATTGCACCCATTGCCCCCCCCCCCCCTGTATCCGCGCCTGGCTTAGGTAATAAGACTCCTTGGACGCTGTTACAATATGTGTTTATTCTTGTCGCTTCTAAAACTCCATAGAGCCAGTAAAGTCGTGGCAACTTTACTGAAGCATGGCGTAGACTCAACTGTGACTCTGGTTTGTTTGACTACGACTGCGTCTTGCGTGATGAAAAGGCATGTGACATTATGACTTAGTTCATACAAAGAAGTATGGGAATTGTCCTAAGCCTTTACTTTAACTTTATGCAACTTAAACTAATTATTGTGAGAACTTGACACCAGCAGAATGCACGAAGGGCGATGCCAAAGCAAAAGTAGAAAAAATCTACTTACCAGCAGGGCCTTATTAGAACCTGTGAATATATTTCTATCATCTGTCACTTCCCTTTAGACTAAAATAAGAGCAACAGGGACAGAACCAAAATTGGATACCCTGGATTACGGATCTAGGTCTCGGGAAAATGCTTTACGTTTTATTCTCTCTTTCCTTTTTTAAACTTGTTTTTCTTTTCATTTCCTTCGTTGAGTTTTTCTCCTTTTTATTTTCTACGTTAAAATACACGTCACCTCTAGTTTTGTTCCGGAAGACACGTCTATAAATGAGAAGGGTCGTCCCCCAAATTTTATTACACAAATCCATCAATTTCCTAACAACTGGAGTGTCCATTAAAGCGGACTTTAGTGTTGACCTGGCGCCTTAAATAGCACATTATCCTTACGGGTTTGGCCGCCGCACCCACTACGACTGATGGGCAAATATCATGTCCGAGCTAATTTACTTGGATACTCGTTTAACATTGTAAAGTATCGTAAAGTGTGTGTTTAATATGGACATTTGAATGAGCTTGTTACTTATTGTAACTTTTTTATGCAATGGAGTGGAGCGATACCACAGCGAGACGTCCGCCTGGTGGTAAGCATCAAGCCCATGGTAGTAGCTGTGCCAGACTGCAAAACAAATGAATGAAATGTGAACTTGCAAACAAATCCTGCGCCGCACTGCACTGCGCTCGTCACCTATTATTATTATTATTATCTCTTCATGCCTAATAACTTTTTTTTGTTGTTTTAATTTCGTTTTTTTTTCTTAGTTACTGGCATCGCACGTTGTGCATTCTGCCAGTGTCAAGTTTATGAATTTCCAAGTTTCTTTTATTAAAATCAAGTCAAATATGTCAATAAATCACAGTCAATCACGCGAAACCAGTCATAGTAAAGTCCAAGTCATGCCCTAGTAAAGTTGTAGCGACTTTACTATGAGCTTTACAAACAACACGAAAAGACATGTTTCACCACATTATATCTTATCTCTACTTGCCCACACTTGTGCATGTAATTCAACACTCAATGAATAAAACACCACCATTTTTAATCATTAATTCGCGAAAAATCACTAGTTTAAGAAAATAATAGAATTCAACGACATGATTTTTCCGTGTTCCCGCCAAAAACCTTCGGTATTTGTCGGTGTCATCAACAGCTGGAAGACGTCCACTGCTGGACGAAAGCCTGCCCATTAATTTGTCGGTGTGTGTGTATAATTATGATTGTTACCTTCCCACGCCAAAAAGGCTGTACGGATTTGGATGAAACTTGGAATGGTGATAGCTTATTTCTCGGAATAACTTAAAGGCTTATTTTTATCATCATCATCATCAAACAGGTGAAAACGCGGGGCGCAGCTACTAAAGTTTTATGAGTTTTGGTATTTTATATTCAAGTTTGTGAAAATTTTCACCACTATACCGGCTGTTAGTTTGAACACGGTTATCCTTCTAGGATATCATTGTACTCATCATTATGAACAACTTTTACTATGGGGCCAACCCTAAAGCCACGAAAAAAAACAGCTGTTCCATACATTTTGTCCAAGATCGATGAACCTTTTTGTATGGAACAGCTGTTTTTTTCGTGATTTCACGGTTGATCCCATAGTAAAAGTTGTTCATAATGATGAGTACAGTGATATCCTAGAAGGATAACGGTGTTCAAACTAAAACCATGTAATTAAAAACACATAATTATCTGCAATAAGAACTAGTTATTGATTAATTGCGGTCAGTTGCTTCTCGACCTCATCTCATAACTTAACTCGAAATTAGGGAATTCGTAGCAGCCGCGGTAAGCAACCGTCCCGAGTAAGTACTTACTTTCAAACTTGTGATTTGAAGTAACTTTGCAAACCCCTTATACAGTTATACAGTTCAAGAACCATTGGGAAACATCATATTCACTGAAGACAGAAGTGAATAGAACGGAAATTTGTCGGGCCGCGCTAGCCGGTATTAAGTGCAAATGCGCTTGATGACAATTCTACAAATATACAGCATTATAAGATGAATGGACGGAAAATAAGCGCACGGATTTTGATGACTACATGTTGAGCGCCGGCTCTCCACTCGCTTCAGTCATACTCTGCCTTTGCGACATGCGCGCCGTACGATACGACAATACAAACTTCTAATACATGTACATGTGTTCTCTTTTTGTCATGCAGTAATTACATTCGCTATCTCTATTTTCCGGCAAATGTAATAATACTTTCTAGGTATGCTTGATTGTGTTGTCTTGTTAATTTTGACCGATTTGTAAGCGCTGGGCCCGTCCATTCCATTATCACCGTCGCTGCCAATATACATATTTTAAGACTGAGAATAATCAAAAAGACAATTTAAATATACGCGTAGGAAACCAAACCACATTGCATCGTAATTAGATAAATTTTAATCTGTGGCAAAACGAGCGTTCGAGTGTTTTACTTCAAATGCGCGACCAATTACTTATTGGCATTTTTTCGTAGGTTCTATACAATTTTATGTGAAACTGGCGACAGCGGTTTTCCATACAATTGCTTTACAACATTGTTTTGACAGCTGTTCTACCTAAGGTAGATAAGGCTTTCGCTTTTCTTGTACCGTAGAGTCAGAGGCATATTGAAATGTCAGTGTGACCATAAATTAAGTATAAGTATACTTAATCTATGGCAATACCTAGTGGTGTTGTTGATATACCCATCAACTGGATCAACTTTTGAAGATAGACAATCGTTTATTTGTAGCAAAAAGTATAAACAAAATAAAAATAACATTGAACACAGTAAAGTAAAAAAAATTAAAAAAAATTGGAGCACAAGTTAATAAATAACATTTGAAAATGGCTCGTCAGGTCTTGATGAAATTCAATAATAAGATAGTTGAAACTCTAGAAAACGACTATACTCTGAAAAATTATGATGTTGATGATCTTTGTGGGTGGAACCGCAAGGCATGGCGGGGACAAGAAAAAATAAATCTTGATTATTAGTTGAGCCGATACAAAGTACCTAACCAGAAACGTGATCTTTTTTAAATAATAATAAATATATACCTACCTTCCATTGGTATTATATTTATGTAATTTTATTTCTATATTTAATAGAAATAAAATTACATACGAATGAAATTAGATGCCAATCATGTCATCTGAATTTTTCCCTCGGTCATTTTTACATAAAGAAATAGAGCAATTTATTTCATTTTAACTGTTACTGGGTAAAAAATAAAAAATTGTACGTCTAATATGTAAGTTTGAATGACCGTTACGCGTGGCGGACGTTAGCAGACTGAGCAAATAAGTATGACGTCACACACTGCGTTCGCAAAATAGGATCTGCAGCTGCAAGTCGCTCATCGGAACTCCTTATCCTCCATGGGGTGGATAGATCAACATTCCTAAGTATTGTCTATACCTGCCTCTGAAACATGCATGCACACACACAACGAAAAATAGAGAGAGAGAGAGAGAAAATACTGAATGCCTTTTTTTACTTTTGTTCGTGTCTGTACTTATCATGCTAACATAATTTCGTTTCGCCGTGTGGACCGCGAGTGCAACTTATAAATTATGAAGTAGGATGGGTTCTTCATTATATTTTTAACAAGCTATTCGACGAACATGTTTGTCCATATCATTAACTGTCTTCCCTCGGGGCAGGTTACTAAATATTAAAATCCTATTACTATGAGAGGAACTCACACAACTCTGACCTGCTGAATCTAATTATTATTTATTAGGTTAGCTATCAATACAGTAGTAAATTGGAGCAACGGCTAATCTGGCCAGCCTTTCGATGAGTGACTGCGAGTGGCATTTGTAACTGAGCAGTACCGATCGGATGACACGTTTAAATTATAGGTATAATTAAAACGTGTTTATCGTACACAACCTGTACTAGGGTCACGCACTATTAAGCCAAAAAAAAAAAGCCATTGTATCTACTATCATCATATGGAAAAACTTCCTGAAATCGCAAAAAAAAAACCGTTTTTCACTTTGTCCATCGCGAATGTAATTTTTCTTAGTTAGGGTGAGTGAATAAGTTTCTTTTGCGATGTCAGGGTTTCAAGGATTGACTTAAGTACTTATGTTGTTTACAATGATGAGTACAATGATCTTCTTTTGGTTTAGTAATTTGGTTACGCGTAATAACCTTGTATAAAATGGATCACGAGACTCATTTTGTAGGAGATATCGAATTTTAACTTGTGTTCCGAAAGTTGTTCATAAATGATATAGAAACAACCTAGCCCACAATATACAGGGTTAGTTATAATCAGTTAGCATCCTTTTAAGGGCATATTCTGTACATCAAAACCAACAACTTTTACTATGGGGCCAACATTAAAAACGCAATAAAAAAAACAACTTTTCCATACATTTTGCGCAAGGTCGATGAAGTTTTTGTATGGAACAGCTGATATTTTTTTTTTTCGCGATTTCAATTTTGGGCCCATAGTAAAAGTTGTTTGTTTTGATGTATAGAATATGCCCTTAAAAGGATGCTAACTGATAAGATCTAACCCTGTATATATAATGTGGGCTGCACTTGCTACATCTTTAAGTAATATCCCGCAGAGTGAGAAACTTACAAATTAATTTATATTTACATACTTTTTATTCTGGTAAAATATACGGTAGGGAAGACTTCAGCATTGGAATAGTGTAAATTAAAAGTTACTTATATACTTTTAAATTTACGGAGCAGCGGGTGAGGTTAGCTATTTTTCAACGTATACTTAATACGTTTTTTCTAATATATTCAATAAGAAAAATAATCTTTTCGGGTTTAAGATTATTTTATTTCTCAAAAAGAATTACAATTCACTTGTATGAGAACATATTTAGCATACAATTTAGCGCTCGTGGCGTAGCTTGTCTAGGTGATTCTAAACGATCACCGATGTTAAGCAACGGACGGTCCGGTCAGTCTTCGGATGGGTGATCGTGAGTGGCATTTATTTCTGAGCGCTACCGAGGATCGGATGACACGTTAAATTGTTGGTCCCGGTTGTTTGTTCTAGTTTATATAACAACAACTGTCAGCCATGTCAGAGGCCTTCGGGCGGCACATTAACTCTGACACTAGGGCTGGCCACTCAGCCTATACGAACTTACTTACTTACTTACTTATACAAAAATATTGTTGAGTGCCGTACATTTTTAAACAAAAATAAGGGTAGTTCTATTATTCTTTAGCAAATCGCTTTCAAACCGGTAGCCAGCCCGGCTGCTCAATGCGTTTTGTATCATTTTCCTCAGCTTTTCGTATCATTATCCTAACAGTCTGGTTATAAAATTGTGGAACATTAGTATAAACTGTTTAACTTAATAAAGGCTTAGGACATTTCCCATACGCAGGTGGGCTAGTGCATGGTTTAAATTTCCCATACCCTTGTATGAACTAGGCCAAAATTTCACATGCTTTAGAAGACCTACAAAGATTGTTTACCTTTTTGAACAAGAAGAGAGAGAGCTAAATCCTTCAAGACAGAACAGACTATGTCTATGCTGGTTATCATGTTTGTGTCGTCCAAATAGGTACGAGGAAGTCATTGAGCCAATCATCGTAGGTGGCTTTATTTTTGGAGACTCGTATCCAAATGGAAGAAAAAACCCTAATAATGTAACATCGGTGATGAGTGCTCTGTCCATCACTCGGTTTGTCTGTGTGCCACATCCATTTTTTACAGGAATTACTGAGTTGAAGTTGATCACGGAGGTAATAAGAAAAATTGGATATTGAATAGTTTGTCACTTAAATAAAAGTGTAATTTTTCACACCCGGCCTGATTGCAATAGCGCAGTCTATGATAGAGCACGCTAACTTAGAAAAGAACTGATTTACGTACTCTAGATTTGAAATTTGAAGACACCCATAATGTACGTTACGGGGAACAAAGTCCTGACTTCTCTTCCCCCCCTCTTATATTTAATTTATCTCAAAGTTCAACTCTAAGGAAAAACGTAATCTAAGGTTATAAATAAAAGAAACCTCACAAAATTAAAGTTTTAAGTATTAAATTTTAAAAAAACAACATACGGAACTCTCGTCTCGTCATATAAAAATCAGTCGCGTTTCGGCGAATTTTCACAGATTGTCATATTGATTAGGAGTAATAAAATTCAATTGGCCGGCTCCATTACGTAACGTGCAAACTTTTTGCTCTAGTTCCATCTGTGCTAACATTGTGTTAATTCCATGTAAACCTTGTCCAACGCTTTACAACGCGACAAAGCCATGATGGCCATAGAATGCCAGCCATATTTATAGCTCACGTCATTGACCATAAAATTTATTGGTGCGTAACCTCATTAGTTGAACGAACTATAATTGAGACACCGGCTGACCTGCCAATTAAATGTATGAGCCACGCGTCGCTTCCTTTTGATAGACTTATGCGTTTCAAATTT
Organism: Erannis defoliaria; assembly: GCA_905404285.2. Lineage (NCBI taxonomy): Eukaryota > Metazoa > Arthropoda > Insecta > Lepidoptera > Geometridae > Erannis > Erannis defoliaria. The sequence continues at coordinate 7,561,496 of FR990073.1, read as the reverse complement.
TAGAATAAAAACTTATTTCTCAGATCAAGAACGAACGATTTGAACGAATTTAAGGGTTAAATATTTTTCTTTACAATTACTCCAAACCACTAACCCTAACCATTGGTATCTTATAGCATGGATTACACGAGGAAATTGCAAGCTTCCTTGCCGAAGTGATTTAATTTTGTTTTAATAATAGGCGTTTCGAAATTTAATACCTTTCCCACTGTTTAAATATACCTACGGTAAGAATTCACGGATGTGGTGGGTCGTTATGCGGTAGTAATTTCCCAAGCATAGCACAAAAATGCTTAAAGGCCACAATGATGAACAAGTAAGCTTTTTTTTTAATTCAAACTACTTCAAATTTATATGGGACCACTTCGAGAGTATGCCTTTTCAAATAAAAAATGTTTTTAAAAGCTGTCCACAATTGACGGAGAAATCGGTGAACAAAAAAAAAGAGAGACAAGAGACGACATGGCAGTCAAACGCAAGCCTAAAAGTAAAAAAAAAAAACAAAAAGAAATACATACAGTCGAACATAGAACATCCTCCTTTTTTGAAGTCGGTAAAGAGTGTTGGAGCAGGATTTGTATAATTATTAGATTTATACTAGTGGGATCAATCTTAGATACAGGGACCTGATCCACGATGGATCGCCTGTGTCCCACCGCTAGGCAAGGCCTCTCTTACACTATCCTTTCCTTTCGTATTTCTTTATGAATTGATTTTGTGGGCCAATTCTTTGTATTAGCATTTTTTTACTTTTTAACCGATTTCGAAAGAGGAAGAGGTTCTCTATTCGGTTGTGTTTTTATCTTATTTTAATGTTTGTTACCTCAGAACTCCGTTATTTATGAACCGTGATTTGTATCTACTTTCGTTTGATCCCATTGAAATTTAATCAAAACTGGTTTCATTCGTTATTGGAAAAAAAAAGTCATCCAAGTCAACGAAATTGCGTACCTATTTTGCTTATTTGCCTTCTTTTTTTAATATTTTAAGTCTCGCCATAAAAAATGCCTTCGCATTCAATCAACAATCAATGGCAAGCCAAATACGAGTATATCTATATAGATACTATAGAATAGACCTTTATTTTTTTCTGAAAATATCTAAAGCTGAATTACCTTTGGATATTTTGTCCCACCAAAAGCAATTTTACTAAACACTTTAGCAGCTTAAACGAAGAAGATCTTAAAAATAAAGAAATATTCCCGTATTCTGTTCTACTTTGCAGCCGTCAGACGCCGTCTGGTCTACGACAGTGAAGCCTTATGTAACTTCAATTTTGAGTCGGACTCGAAAACATCGTTAATTAATTGTAAATACATAATACATAGCGTGAGAATTATGGAAACACAAAAAGGGGCGAAAAAAAACATCCAAAAAAAGGGGGCAAAAGGGGGCCTTCGTCCAACAGTGGACGTTTTATGGCTGACGACGACATAATACATAATTATACGAAATATTTATGACCATAATCTTTAAATTCCAAAGAAAAGATGATGATCAGTATGAAATGGTTTTTTAATGTTTTTAAAGCTAAACAGGAAGAAAAACTATGACCTCCGGCAGGACTTGAACCTGCATACGAGCAGCCACTATGGGTTTCCGTCCCAACTGCTTTTTTGTTTTTGGTTTCTTTTTTTAAGTGTGAAAAAAAAATGTTTTTTTTGAACGAGAATAAAAAGCGCATTTCACGCGTTTTCCTGCACAACTGTATCTAATTTCCCGGCAAACCGTGATGTGGAAGTTGTTAATCATAAACTAAGGCACGTTCAAAGGTTTTTTCCGCACGTAAAGAGACGTGACGGGAATTATTCCCGGAAACCCGCAAACTTATTCTCCTCTATTGATTCTGGATTCAATAATATATAGTTTAGGTACTCTTTTCGGAATACTTCTATGAAAGTAAGCAGTTTTTTGGGAATTGATTATTGAATATAGGTCAATCCTCAGAGCAAGATCCCAGGCCCCCTAGCACGCACCGAGGACTAATTGGTCTTTCCCCGCGCGCGAAAGTGATAAAGCTAGAATATGGATACGTCTGTCTCGTTTTTGCGGGGGAAAAAGAGTGGATAGACGTTTATCACGGCTCGCGTGCTAGGCTGGCTGGGACGTTACAAATTTTCTGAGTGACAAAATATTAAAATAAAAATTAAATTAATTATAGACTGTTCGTATTTTACTTAGTTAGTGTGTGTTTACTTTGAACGTACCCATATCTGCTAGCTTAGGCCGACGGCAAATTTTAAGGTATTAGATAACAAAAGTACCTACGTAAAAACAATTCTCACTTTATATTCCATCTTCGGCTTTATATTCCGAAAAAAATTACTGTCAGAGAAATAATAGGCGATACGTAGTAATAATAGGTAAAAATAATTTTGTATACTTTTAAATCAAGCGTAGTAACATTCGATTTTGTTATAATCGTCTCCGTGTATCGTCGTTAGGTACCACCCTACTGATAAAACAACTACGAAGATAGCTATATCATTATTCAACGCTTGATTTATAATTATAGTTACAGAATTATGTTTACCTATTATTATTAAGTATCGCCATAATGTCTTTGACATTTTTCTTTTTAATAATATATAATATAATGCGGACCAAAGTGAGAATTGTTATTACGTAGGTACCTTTATTACCTGATGCCTATAGTATAGTTTATACATATATTATTACGACTAAACATAATATTACGATATTTATGTCACACTTATGAATCAAAATCAATTCTGATAAGATAGGCTTGTTTTCAACTAGAATCAAAATCAATTGGAACATATAAAGCCCGGAATTCGTCACTCCGCTATCTCGCTCGCACCGTCATCGTCATCAGCCATAAAACGCCCACTGCTGGACGAAGGCCTCCCCCTTAATAGAGGGGTGTTGCCATAATCCCCATGCTTGGCAGGTGGCTTGGGGATCGAGGAAGGCTCACCACCGTTAACCAAGCTCGCTCGCACATTTCAACATAAGTAATTATTTTGAACAAAAACAAGTTTCCATTTCTAAAACCAGGTTTTTTATTTTACCCATTTTTTGTGTTCCCACACAAAGGAAAAACACTAAACGGATCAGAATTAATTTTTTACTTAAGTTACTGAATTTTATTTTTGGAAACGTGCGCTACGGCAACCTCAACTTGAGAGCCATTTTCTATTCAGGACTAGTTGTACTTACCATCTTTGACAGCACCTTTTTTTTAAATCAGGTTAGTTGTAGTCAAAGACATAGCCTATCAAGATTAAAAAAAAACTTTTTAATAATATATATTTTTAGCATTTTTAGTTTTTTTTTTAGTTTATTTTAGCAGTTAATTTATGTAATTGTTGTCTTCAATTATATTTAATTTCTGCCCTTTAACACTTACCTGAGCACACCAACCCGCACATCAAAACAGCTACAAGCCACCGCATCTTGGCCAATTCCGAACAAACACTCAACACTACATAGAATTCTTCAAACCAAACTTAAAATTCAGTCCGGACTTAAAACTTTTCCGCGCCGCGTTCAGTAGAGATGGGGTAATGCGATGTTCGGGAGACGAGTCTGGTATGGTACTACCGAGTCTTTGTACTCTCAGCAAAGCGACCGACACTCTGGCGACCTCTGACGCGCATGCGTCAAATGAGCTAGGATTAATGCGTAATAAAATATGCAATTTCGCGAATTCATTTTATAAATAATGGTTTAAAAGTTTTATGTTCGGCAGAATGAATAGGTGAAACTGGAAATACATGAAATTGTTTTTTAAATTTCTTAGGCAGCAGTTTCAGACCTATTAAGTTCACGTCACGTCATCAGCCATAAAACGTCCACTGCTGGACGGAGGTTTCCCTTTTAATAGGGAAGGGTTGCCATGATCCCCACGCTTGGCAGGCAACTTGGGAATCGCAGAATGCTCACTACCGGTAACCGAGAGGACGCAGCTGCTCGTCCTCCGGTGGTTCTGGATGCCATTTTAAGACATAACCAGGTCCGTCATCCATCTGTAAGCCTAATAGATGGATGATAAACTAATCTAAAGCAACCATGGCAATATGATATTCTTAATTGTAGTTTTGACTATCAGCTGACCTTAATATAAACATTACACAAGGTTGTTTTTGTTAGCATACTGATATCTATAATAATATCTATCAATGCAAAATTATTAATTATCTGATTCATTTAGCAGATAAGGTTGCCAAAAATAGATCGCTTTTAGCGATAAGGTTGCCGGTAGTAATAAACATCTTTGTTTTGTTCTTTGTTTTTTTTTTGGTGTAAATAATAAAGAATTCAATCAAATAATAGATTAATTTGCCCTAGCGTTAAAAACACGGCCACTTTTGCAAATGTCTAGATTTTTTACCAAGTGAAGAGAAGGCCTCCGAGTCTATGAGGCAAACCGACGGGTAGGTACATTTCGACGATAGCTTACGATCTTTATAAAATTGTGTAAGCGAGTAGTTCGTTCAAATACAATTATTTAGTTTGAATATAAGCCAAATTGGTCGAGGGGTTTGGAAGATATAAGGTATGTAAAAATATCTAGACATTTTCAAAAGTGGCCATGTTTTAACGCTAGGTCTAATTATTCTACGCGAGGGTTACGAAGTCTCAGTTCACTATGAACGACTAGTCATTAATGAAACACTGTTTTAAACTATCACGGTTGTTTACTAAAAATCTATTATTATTAACGGGATATTTACCGTGATTATGTTGTGAAATGTGTGAGTAGACACGCGTAGTCACGTGTAGTCTACTCGTGAACATGGTGCATGCACAACATAATCACGGTAAATATCCTGTTAATAATAATATAACTTTAGTCATTAATGGTTTTTATTTATTATTTTTCAAAAATTTATAATTATTACTTGTCGTAATGAAAAAGAAAGAAATTAATAAAAACTCTATAAACTTCTAGAAGCTTCAAATTCATCTTGTTTTAAATTATACTTTTACTTCTAAAATGTTTTTCGGCCACTTCGACCACGTGACCCTGTTGCGTTTGGTAACTTTAGATACGCCATTGATTTTTTTCTCCGGACGTTACACAGGTTTCCTAACGATATTTTCCTTCACCAGAAAAACCAGTGTTATGAAATCCGTACATAAACTACAAAGAGCTTATTGTTACGGGCGCAGGGTTTAAACCCGGGACCTTAAGTCGGGCGGTCTCCCAATGGGCGTGTGGCCTAATGTCTAATTTATGACAAATAACAGGGTTAATGATGAATATAATTAAATACATTACACATTCTGAACAAATAAATTGTATTAGCTGATAAATCTCTGAGATATGTGCGTTTAAAGCTTTAGGTGGGGATAGAGAAGGGATGCTCTATCCTTTTCTCGCAAAGCACGTGTTAGTATAGCATTTGTATGCCGAGCCTGAGGCTTGACGGTATAGCTCAGTATAGCGCGCTCTCTGTCTAGCTTGAAATTAAAATACTTAGAACTTATTTATTTCTGAATTATTTTAAATTTTGTTTTCGTTGATAGGCTCTATTGATGATCAGCTTTTTTATGAGGTAATAAATTAAATTGTAGTCATCATTACTCTGTGTAGCCCTGCTAGAGTCGTGTCGTGTGTGCCGTCTTTAGCACGGCTGGTCTTGTCTGTGTTTTAATCGATACATTCCAAAATTTCCGTCTTACCCTATATTTGGTCTAGCACAAAGTACCCTTTACAGGATACCATGCCAAGTAATTCTAGGTCAGTAAGATACCGTTCGTCAAACCACTTGGACGTGTTTCGCAGTATCTCTGCCAAGTCTGGATGCTGCAATCCTGTCCCATATGTGGATCATGTTATACTAAATAATTGCGTAGGCTTTGTTTTATCGACGATTTTGCTAAGCGATATAAGACTATTAATGTATTTATTATAAACATTGATTATATTATTTACGACTAGAGGTCCCCCGCGACTTCATCCGCGTGCGGAAGAAATTCGGACTGCTCCCAAAATTCTCCACTTTAAATCATTCCGAGCAAACTCTACCAACTCTACCGACTTGACCGACCCCTCCAACTTCCCCCCTTTGAATGATCTACCCTAATATCAATTTTCATCACTATAACTTCAAAAACAAAGAACTTTCCGTACAAACTCCCCCCCCCCTTTTCCCCCCTTGGGGGTCGAATTTCGAAAAATCCTTTCTTAGTACACCCCTCCGCATCGAAACGAATACACCCTCCAAATTTCAAGTCTGTGCGACCAGCGGTTTGGGCTGTGCGTTGTCTATCAGTCAGTCAGTCAGTCAGGACAGAGCCTTTTATTATATTAGTTTAAATTACTAAGTACATAACATCAACAGCCGGAAGACGTCCACTGCTGGACGAAGGCCTCTCCCTTAAAGGGAGGTGTTGCCATAATCCATGACTAAGTAAATCTTAGTTAGTTGCTACGTATACAATCTCGTACAATTAAATTTACCAATGACATGGTAGCTAGGCAAATTTTGCATGATAAAAAATATTGCGGTTAATTTTGTACAGGGTTATACTCGTATACGGACCGGTAGTACTAATCCGAAAAATATAAATCTGTGTAAAGAGTTACTATTTCTTATTTTAAATTTTGTAAGCCCGCGTATCAGTCAGTATAAAAACCTTGATTCAAAAGAACAATGTGACGTATATGTGATCTTAGAACTATGCCAATCAGCCCGCCTAGCACGCGAGCCGATAAACGTCTATCCATTCTTTTTTCCCCGCGAAAACGAGACAGGCGTATCCATATTCTAGCTTTATCACTTTCCCGCGCGGGGAAAGACTAATTAGTCCTCGGCGCGTGCTAGGGGGCCAGAAGCGGATGCCTTATCCCTGGGCGCCTAAAAGCCGTCACGAACGACGAAGATGCTATAGATTAAACATCGCTCGCCATACAATTTTGAAATATTTAATTATTTACGACATTTATTTTGTATGAGTAGCATGAAATGTGTTCTAAGATAACCTTAAATATTATAGTATGTGACGGCCAAGCAAAACTAAGGCAGCCAAATGTAGAAAGCTCACCCAAGCTGCCCCCAGAAGCGAAGTATAATTTCCTAGGAAGAGTTTCACTCGCTCCTGAATGACTGCATGTGTAATTATGCTCTCCTTCCTAACCCAAGTATATGCAATAACTAGGTAGTGAAACCGAGGGATTTATGCTTTATATCTGTTTCGGTACCATCTAGTAATGTTTATACCTACCTATAGTTGATAGAATACTTAAATACTTTTTTTTTTGTAAATACATACTTATAATAGGTACACACTACACCAAGACACAGACCAGACATCTATGTTCGTCACATAAATGTTTGTCCTTGGTGGGGGTCGAACCCACGCCCTACAGCTCTGATGGTAGACATGCTACCAACTGAGCTAAAAGACAAACGTGATGTAATCATCGACAGACGATTACATCACGTTTGTGACAGACGAAGACCTCCCCCTAAGTAGGGAAGGGTTGCCATAATCCTAACGCTTGGCAGGCGGCTTGGAGATCGCAGAATGCTCCCCACCGTTAACCGAGAGGAAGCTACTGCCCGTCCTGCGGTGGTTCTGGATGCAGTTTTAGGACATATTACCCAGGTCCTACGCGTGGTATAATACAAGATGACAACAAATATATCAATTTTCTAATTTGTATGAAGGGAAATTACCTTTATCGAGTAGTTTAAATTAAATAAACAACGAATCAAGACAAATACAATTAGATCGATACTTTTATTTGTACGTTACGCAAATGACGCACTATCCTTCGTACAGTAACAGTGATTTGCAATTAACAGATATCAAAAGTTCTTATCACTAACCTGTTTTTATTAAGATTGCTATAAAAATCTGGCGGCAAAACCTAATTTTCTTTAATGCTGTGAACAATCGCAAGATTATCGATATACTGTCCTCGTCTGATTATCAATGCGATTATCGATCAAAAAATTATTCTATAAAATAGTTGTCAAAACAGTTGAAAGTAGAAAAAAGTAGTGACACACGTACCGAAATGATCGATAAACTGTTCTTATTTGCGGTTTTGTTAACGGGTAAGCTGACCTTATTCACCTTTGCAAAATATAGTGTTTCAAACACTGAAGAGAAGAGTAGGGCCTTCGCTTTTCTGTGGTCTCAAACCATATTTTACCCATAATATTATATGTATTTAGATAGAAATTTTACCGTCTTATGCAAAAACACAAAATCTCTTTTAAACCTATTTTAGTTAAAAAGTGTTTAGTCAATTTCTTTCTAATTACTAATCGAGTTTGAAAAAAGAAGACAAAACACTTGTTAACTAAAATAGGTTTAAAATACGTTTTAAACCTATTAACAACTTTATTAAGACGGTTAACATTTAACAAAATATATTAATTATAGTTCATTTAATATAAAACTAGATACCTGTCGTTTAAATGATACAATCATCATCATAAATTATAAAATATAATTATTCAATCATCATAAATTATACAAATAATTGTCAAAATCTTTATCAAATAACCCACCCTTAAATGTACCTGGTGCAAAGGTACATAATTAAATTAGTTTTTATTTTTCATAGAGAACTGGGGTTTTATTTTTGAATCGTACGCAAAGTTGCGCATGCGAGCGCAGCCGACTTTCGAAAGATATTGAACCTTATTTCAAACAATATGCGCATGCGCAACGCAACTCGCGCAATTCTAAGGCCCCAGGATGTCTAGACAAGAACCACTTTCTGTTAGCGTTAACGCTTGCGGAAAGATAAAATTGTATCAAAATGACATTAGCAGTCACGTGACATTTCTCAAGCTAATGTCATTTTCATACGATTTTATCTTTCCGCAGGCGTTAACGCTAACAGAATGTGGTTCTTGTCTAGACCTCCTGGAGCTTGCTCAACCCTAGGCCCTCACCGTTGTCAAACTTGAGGCAGGATGTGGTCAAACGCAAACCTATTTTAAATAAAAAATATAGTTTATTAGTAGTTTAATATAAGTAATGAGAAGAACAAGGAACTCTCCTGGTGGTAAGAGTTTCCGTGGCCAATATAGCCTTTGCTGCGGTACTCAGAACTTTCAGTACTTAATATAAAACGTACATTAAAAAAAGAAACATCTTTTTTTCCAGTTATTCTGATTTAAAAACCAAACTACTGAACTACCGAACACAGTATAAGTACCTATATACTAATACTGTGTTTCGGAAACCAATAGCCTATCCTAAAATTGAGATTTACTTAAATAAATGCCAATAGTGCAGATGTATATAGCAAAAAGATAAAAAAATCACAAATAATTAAACTATCTGGTATTGTGGTGGTGTCTACCTAGACGACCTCCTGCAATGGATATCTACTATCTATTAAATACAACTAAAATGTACTTACTGTCTATGCTTAAAAAAACATAGAAATACCCAAACTGGGGAAAAACTCATTATAAACATTTAATAAATGTACCTACTTAGTTAATGTTAATGTACGTATTTAGTAACATGCATTAATTTTTTTAGCTGTCCAAGGACATGCTGTTCTCCAAAATTCTAGACATGGAAGCTTTAACATGTATTATTTATACACGCGGTAAGTAGTACACGGTAACCTGTATTCGCTTGGAGAAGAGTTTCAATAGCGCACCTATGTGAATAGCACCAATACTGCGTACCCGCTACTGGGCCAGTGTGAAGGATATGGCTCAAACGCTGAGGGATAATATGCCTATGTCCAACAGGTTGATTATGCTTTTAATCTCTAAAGATCTAATAAATAAATAAAAATAAATATTGGTGGACATTTCTAGCCTCTCGTGGACTAAGGGAACCAGATGCTACATAATTATACTTGAACTTTTAACTTTTTGGGACCTTTTGTCGGGGACCTGGGTATGTCCTAAAACTGTGACCAGAACCACCGGGGGACGGGCAGCAGCGTCCTTTCGGTTAACGGTCGTAAGCATTCTACGATCTCGAAGCCGCGTGCCAAGCGTAGGGATTATGGCAGACCTTCCCTTTATAGGGGAGACCTTGGTCCAGTAAAGTCTTCTGGCTGATGATGATTTATTAATTTTTAGATATCATTTTTAAATTTCTACAATCTTCTAAATTTACAATCATATTTTTTAAAAAATACAAACTTATAATACATTCTATAGCTAGACCCAGAACAAACATCTATGTTCATCACTGAATTTGTCCTGGGTGGACGCGCTACAGCTCTCAAGGCAGAGATACTACCAACTGAGCTATGATGCAGTCTAATGAACTCAGTTATACAACTTTGTACAAGTAGTTTGTCGCAAACTGAGACCTCGCGACGCCGTACCCCCGTGGTCGAAGGTGCTTCGAAGATATGGACCTTGACCCAATTTGGCTCACATTCGAACTTGATAATTGAATATGCACGAACTTACAGTTTTCAAAATTACTTGCTTACGAAATAAAAAAGATCGGATTAACGGTTCGCACACCTCGCAAGTTATCGTCGAACAAATATACATACAAACATACTACAAAAGCCGACTTGTCCTCTTAGACTCGGAGACATTCGCTTCGCTTGGTCGAAAACCAAAAAGGTAACATTTTGCAGGGCTCGTGACAACGCTAGGACTCCAGTTACTCTGCCTACTGCTAACACGCTTCAAGGCACTGACCCACCCGCCACTCCAGATTTGATCGCCAATCTTCAAACGATAGTCATAGTACATGGTCACAGCGGAGATGCGAATTCTACTCTAAACCCTGGAATAAAAAACGGTAAGCTTATCTCACTTTATAACGTTAAGCGGAATGGTATTCTTCATCATCGTCACAGCCCGGAGACGTCCTTTGCTGAACAAAGGCCTCCCAAACTAAAAACTTTTACCAAGTTCCTACTTTGAATTTCTGGATTTCATGAACTTCTGGAGGAAGAAAGGATCTGGGGTGGCGATCACAAATCAAAAGACACGGCATAGGTAGGCCTCCTGCTTGATGGTACGAAGTCGCGGAACCAAAAGTCGCGGGCAACCGGTGGATATGTAAATGGCTGGTTGTCGTACAGTGTGGCGGTCCAAGGCGGAGGTACAAGGCGGAGTCCTTCGTTCGTCTTTTGGCTGATGATGTTGATGATAATCCTTTTTGCAAATGAATCAGCTGTTCCATAAAAAAATGGCATTCCCATGGCCAAATGTATGGAACAGGTGATGTTTTAGGCCCTTTCATGTTGTTTTATAAACTACAGCGAGGACACTAATCACTGTGTTAATGATACACACCTAGCCTACAAAGGGAAGTGGCTCTCAAGTGAAGCTGCCATAATACACCATTTGGTGATTGGCAGCAGATTTTCAGCTTCAGAGTGCTAGATGAGTATTAGAAAATACTGTATGTACCAACATACAAAACCTTATTGAGTTATAAGCGGAGTGAACTAAGCCAAGTTTATGGGATCAATGTACTGAACATTGTGAACGACTTTTACTGTGGAACCAACCCCAAAACGCAAATGAAATCAACTGTTTCATACATTTTGCCAAGAGTCAAGGTTTTGTTTTCATCGGAAGTTTTTATATTGCTCTCTTTCATGAATACTGATACAACCGTCAGCCATGTCAGAGGCCTTTGGGCGGCACATTAACTCTGACACTAGGGCTGGCCACTCAGCCTATACGAACTTACTTTTTTTTATTAATACTGATCTCTCATTGGTCCACCTTGGTAGAATCAGCACGACTGTTATAGCACACCTATTACAGCATCAATTTATTAAATTGCTCGAAATTTGCTCTTGAGGTGCAGAGATAATTATGTCAGAACTCAAGAGTACAGTCGAGATTTAAAGCTTTGAGAAAAAACTTTTCCTTGGTATCGGGCTATTTTGTCTTCATTACATATTTAGCGCGGTTTTATGCCATGTTTTATAACTTTTACTTCTTTCGCAGCATTTTTTGATGAGAGAGCACGCCCCGACATCAATGTTAACGTCATTGTGGTGGACTGGTCTGCCTACACTAAGCAAAGTTACTCGGTGGCATCTGCAGCCGTTCAAAGCGTCGGCAAGGCATTGGGAGAATACCTGAAACTTCTCATTGATCAAGATAGGATTCAACTAACCGGACTGCATCTAATTGGCTTCAATCTTGGAGCCCATGTCGTGGGCTTTGCCGGGAGAGAACTAGGTGGCTTGGTGCCGAGAATAACTGGTAAGAATTTTGAATTAAAAAAAAATCCTATGTTTGTCATGGTTTTTGTATATATACTTTGGATACTCTGGAATTTATGTACGGATTTTCATACCACTGGCTTTTCGATGAAGGAAAACATTTTGAGGAAACCTGTGCACGTCCGGAGAAGAAATTTAATGGCTTATGTGGATCCACCAACCCACGCCTGGGCCAGCGTGATAGCTATGGGCCAATTACCCTTCGAGGGTAAGCGCATGTCTAGTAGTGGACTATTATACTAAATGCTGAATATTTAGTGCAGGTATAATCATTGTATTTCATGAATGCATAGCATACCTAAGCCTAAACACCTAAATCGGTTTTGATAAATTAAGTGCCTATAGAAGTTCGGGGATGTCAAACTCGTAATATTGTATCTATGAAATGTTCAACATAAATTGTAAAATCTTTAATAACACCACGAAACATTGTTAAATAACTGTTAGATATTTTTTTAAGTTGTCCACCAATATTTTGCTCATCCCCAAACTAAGCAAAGCTTGTACTATGGGAACGAGATGACTGATAAACCATAAAACATCCACGTACAGAATAAATTTTTTTGTTCGCCACATAAATATTTTTTACGCGTGCGAATCGAGCCCAACAACTTATAAGACAAAGTTCATCATCATCAGCCCGGAGACGTCCACTGCTGAACGAAGGCCTCCCCCTTAGACCACCACACTGTACGACAACCAGCTATTTGCATCCACCGGTTGCCCGCGACTTTTACAATGTCGTCGGTGCACCTAGTGTGATGCACCGACGACGGCCTATTAAGGTCTTGTAAGACAAAGTTCCTACCGTGTTAAAAGACAATTTAATATTTCAGGTCTGGATCCATCTGGTAGCGGATGGGGATCTGCCAGTCCTCGCTTGTCTAAATCAGACGCCAGATACGTCGAAGTTATTCACACAGACGGAGATGGTCTCCTAGCTAATGGTATCGGAACAGCTATTGGCCATGTAGATTTCTTCGTGAATGGAGGAAGCAACCAGCCAGGCTGTCTTACTCGCGCTTGCAGCCACAACAGAGCATATGAGCTATTCGAAGCGACTTTGGTCAGAGACGAACCACTGTATGGACGCCTTTGCAGCTCCAATTTGCAGCTGTCTTTGAACTTATGTAAAGGCACAACTATCGCAGTCGGTGGTGACGATTTATTCAAAAGACAGTAAGTATTTTTACTAGCTGTGCCCCACACTATTACAAAAACACTACTCCCTCTGTTCAGTGGTACTAACCCACCGATCACAGTACAATCTCGCTAATCCACCTCTTCAATATATCGTACCTGAACGTCCAGTAATCAGGCACAAAAGAGTATATACACGGTGCTATTTAATCGGCTAGGGAGCCGTCGTGAGCATGGTGAATACAAGATAACAGACAACTTTTGTTATACTTATGACTTGAAAAATCACTAAAAAACAACTGTTCCATAAAAAATATCCATGGATCTTAAGATAAAGTGTATGGACGTGCTGATTTTTTTGCGTGAATTTTCAAAAATCGTTCAACATAAGTTGTTTGTTATCTATCTATACCGGGTGTTAGTTTGAACACCGTTATCCTTCTAGGATATCATTGTACTCATCATTATGAACAACTTTTACTGAACACTATGGGGCCAACCCTGAAATCACGAAAACAAATTAAAATTTTTTTTTGGGCAAAAAAAAATTGGTCGGGATGATCAATAAAGTGGCGAATTTCTGCCGTACGCGGACGAAGTCGCGGGCGACCTCTAGTCTTGTATACAACATCCTCACAACCACTCTCTATAGCCGATTAAATAGCACCGTGTATAGATCCTGCTCGCATTTTTTGTATTTGGCAATAGTCAGTGTCAGACGGGCTTTACAGCGAGTATGCCCCTATAGAAATTGATTCAGGTTTATTTTTGCTGATAATTCAGTTTCATTACATATTAGTTAATATATTATATCTAATACTAAAATGCAATGCTAGGTGCTCATTTCATGTGTGCTCAAATATTGGTGCCCTATCGGGAATACCCCGCATGTTCGTGTAATCGCGTTTTATTAGAACGACGACTGATGAGAGCGACTTTTTTGTCGCTTAATTGCATATAAATTCAACAATTAAAATACTATTTCGAAATAATAAGCCAAAGTTATTTTCTATGATATTACTTATGTATCCATGGATTAACACCGAACTTTTCATCGTTTTTACTTCAGTCAAAATTTAACGGTCATATAAAGGATAGGTATTTTATATATAAAATAAACATGCGAGACACATATTATTTAGAAAAAAAAACTGAATTAGAAAAGAGAGAGATAAAGTGCTTGTAATAAATGAAACAAAGTCGGCAACGTATTTGTCGTGCCTATGCTTAAATCCATAGGCGTCGCTTTTTCCTTACCATTAGGCAATCCGTCCGCTTGCCACCAATATCATAAAAAAAAACAAAGTTTTTTTAAAATAATGATTAATGTTTACTTTGTGTAGTATTTACTGATTAATATTTTTTTTTTGTTTCAGTGGCACGGAGAACCTCTACAGAGTCAACACGGCAAGGTCTTTCCCTTATTGAAAAGAAATAATGACAATCTAACAAATTTTTATATTACGCGAAATAAATGTATGGTTTACGAATAACTTTATAACAAACACTTTCTGATCATACTTGTGATTTTAAATTTTAAGGTAGGTTAGTATTTTTTTTTGTAATATTGAATAAATATATGCCCAAAATTGTTTACCTAAGTTTTTGATGTACATTGTGTTATTTTTAATACGTACTTACAAGAAGGATCTACTTTATTTTTATATTGTACTAGTAGTGCCTCGATGTTTTACCTGGGATCCCTGGGATAAATAGCAATATAAACAAATAATAAAATCTCATTCAAATCGGTTTAGGCGTTTTTGTTTGATTGAATAGCAAACAGCCGTTTGGCTGTTTGCTATCACATTTATACGAACTTTCACATTTATAACATTAGTAGGAAAGTAGGATATCATAATTATTCTTATTCATAAGGCTAAGGTTATTCCATATATTAAACACATTTTATACTGCAATCAGTTATTACTTATGTCTAAAGTTGTTACACATTTAGCGGACCAAAAACACAAAAATGGAGCAGTTACGCAGATTAGTGCGTGTCAAGCTTAGATTTTTGAGGTTGTTCATAAATGACTCGAAAATATGAATTAATAATTGTTTAACCGTAGAAAGTTCTCCAAAATACTATTATTTAGTACATTAATTTTTATATGACTATTTGTGCTGTAATTAGGATATATTTTATTATATACCTAACTGAAAGAAGTTTAAATATACACGCTGTTTCGGATTTTCTTCTTGAACGTGAGAAATATAATTTATCGTGTTTCCAACCGTAGATTAGGTACTTTGACGGATGTTCGTCTGTAACATAATATATTTTAGATTCCAAATTAAAGTAATTTGACTAAATTAAATCGGTTTTGCGAGGGGCAACTTTGGAATCTAATGGCCTTAATACAGTACTTAAAAATTACTACTATAAACCCTTTTTACTTGATTACCTAGGAATGATTTTTCTTTCACTGCCAACATATATAAATACTTTTATACTGAAGTTACGTAAAAAGGAACAATTTTACTTAGGACGTCATTTTTACGTGTTTTGTTTCCACTTACTTCACACAAACAACATGTAATCTTATTCTTTCGAAAAAAAACTCCTGAGTGTATATATATCTTTGTTCTAATACCTTCCTAAAGGATAATCCTACGGGATAAGTTTACTCCGTTAACGAGGCTTCTCGCTTATACCGGTAATGCCTCTTAGCTGGTCACTGAACTGTTAACAAGGAAACTTAGGTATGGGGACCAACCAAAGATAGTAGTAGATATATATATGTACCTACATGGAAATGTAGTGTAACAACAGTTGCTGGTTTGGGTAGGCTTTTGTCATAATACTTATTGTTTCTTTTAGATTACATAATAATGATAAAGGATTATAATTGTATTATTATACAAGATATACTTAGGTTGGAAAAATAAAATGCGACTGAACGTCTTCACGCCAAGTCAGATACGCTCTACAAACCTACGAGCGAAAGGCTTGTTTTTTTTTTATTAAATCTTTAACTCTTCTTATTTATTGATTTCAATTAGTACGGCTTAAGACCAATTACACTAATGATATTACATTATTATATTTTTATAAACGAAATAACTAAAAACATTCCTTTAAAATTATACAAAATTATTACAATGCCACATTACAATAACACTAAATAATAATAAAATGACAAATTATAGTCGTCGTCAGCCATAGAACGTCCACCGCTGGACGAAGGCCTCCCTTTACAGAGGGGTGTTGCCATAATCCCCACGCTTGGCAGGCGGCATGGGGATCGTAGAATGGTCACCACCGTTAACCAAGAGGACGCTGCTGCCCGTTCTCCGTGATTATAGTAATCCTAAATAATTAAAATTTCAAATAATTAAAATCTTATAATAGATAATATACCAACCTATCCTACAATATCAAGCAATTTTCTCACAATAACTCAAACTACCGACATAATCTCCTTCCAGTCATCATTAAACTCTTGTTTAGTGTCAAGGAAGTCATTAAGTGCAGAAAGGGATCGCGGTAAAGGGGATTTTACGCGAGCAACAGTCTTACACCGCGGGACAGCAAACAATGTATGTTTCCTGCCCTGGAGATATCTATGGAACATAAAGGCGACACAACTCAGTGTATCAAGTGCATCAACTTTCCCTCATAGGAAATCCCCCATGCCTCATGCCTTGTATAATTTAAATGCTCGACAACAAAAACAAATAATCTCGAGCTTTGACAATCATTAACCATATTTTTAAGCCGTCTAGAGACGGCTTAAAAAATAGCTCTCAAATGATGATGATACGAGTAAAACAAAGAAAAGGTAAGTAGGTGATGAAACCAGAAAGGTTGACGTTTATTTTCAAGAAACAACACATCCTTACAGACATGTGTGAATGAGAAGAAGAAAATAGCTCCCAATTGCGGCCAATTTATGTGACAAAAATCTGAGAATTGAGTGAGTGGCATTGATTTGTAGATGTTTCGCGTCCAATCCAGGTAAAATGAAAACATGTTAGTAGCTTGGAAAAAAGACGAAACGGAAATGTTTTTTCACCCCACGGCAATACTAACTTTAGTCATGTCAGGAAGTGTGAATTCATCTAAACCTCTTCGTCAGACCGTTACAAATAAATTGTGTATCATCATCATCATTGGTTAATATCCGTGCGATGTGTAACTTTACTACAAAATGAGATTATGAAAGTTTATGTAGTGTGATGTTGGAAGGGTGTGAACGATTAACACCCACAAATCCTATAATGTAATGTATAATTACATTTTTATTACATCTATTCAAAAATACCTACTTTGTTCCTCGCAAACAGGGCAGATCGGAGCTATTATCCGCCCTAGGCAGGAAAACTTCTTTTCCTCCCTCCAGGCGGTGATTTGAATTTGGAATGTGGATATTGTTAGTAAAAGTTCCAATCACCAAAGAGATCAACCACAGACATTGTATGAACAAGTAACAGGCTGTTTGAAAAAGGAAGGCGCGCGAAAAATTCAAAAAATTAAGTTTGAGAAAAAAACAAAAACGCGCGAAATGCATTCCGCCCTCGTTCGTAATTGTTTACTCATATTCGGATTTAAAATTTGTTTTATTTTATCTCAGTGTATCTTCCTCAATAAATAAATAAAAGTGAGTGTGAGTAGTGAGAATGAAATAAACATAGGTACTATTCTTATTCATAAGCTGTACTTACTTATTTTCTCATAGAGGGTGATAAAAAGCAGTGGGTCCACCTCGTGATCAACACTATTTTTAAGCTCGAAAGAAACAGTCTCCTTATGCCTTAAAAATAGTTGTTTCCTCCCTTGATAAACAATCTACTAATAATACCAACGAATAATTATAATTCTTACTTTGACTATTTAACCGGTTTGGGGTGCGCGGCCCCGCGCCGCTGTGTGCCCCGGGCGCGCAGTACATCTGTTTTCCCGCCAAAATTGGGGGAGTGTCTATGAAAACTTAGGAATATCTCATCTTCTACGTAATAATATGCTTAGATTTATATACCAATAGAAGCCCCCTGAATGCTAGTTTATTTGTAACATTATGTGATTACTGAAAAAACTTACCAATAAAACATTTGCTGTGAACAAACATTCTTGTTTACCTTTTTCGTGCACCCTTCGCCCAGTTTTAGGCACAAATAACCACCATATCACTATTATTTCACATGCACACCACTATCAAAACATGCTCTGATGTTTTCTGAACATTTTCACATAATAATATCAACTAATTCACCACACAAAACTATAAATTTGAGGGAAAACACGCCACGTCTAAAAATAACCGCCATCGGCAATTCTCGTCGCGGCGTGCCATATTTTATTATTTTGTGTTGGCTATGGTAATGCTAAGCCAATCAAAAGCCGTCATATCGCTTCCGGTTGAAGTCCTTCAAATATAAGTGTATGCCATTGGTCGATGGAGCACAATATTTAGGCACCAATCCTAGCGAAGTTCTTGTGTGTTACCTAAACATATAGCGCGCCCGACGAAGTAAAATGTTAAAGGGTCCGTAGAACGCGCCCAAACGGTTAATACCATAAACCTGTTAATCTTCAGATACATGCTATGAATGTTCCTAGCTTAGATCAAAGTTGTCTGTTTATCACTGTTGTTAAAAGCTTATAGTTGACACGGCCAAAAACGTAATGTTCTAAACTATAGGTATCAGCTTTCTGGTAATATCTATTCCATCAGAATCGTAACAAACGCCTGTACAACTCTCATCGTCATTTTGTGACGAAAGTATATTAAGGCGTTAAATTCATTTTTGTGCGCGGTATTTTTTTGGTTATATTAACACTGTAACTTGAACTAAAAATTGTTATTCCTATACCTAAAAAAATATACACACAAGAGGTCGTCTTTTTTTCTTCTTTTTTTTAAAGCGTTAATTATTCTAATTATAGCTTCGACCACTTCGACGCTTACCGAAAGGCAAGGTGGAAGTCAAAAGCTAACTTATCGTTATAAATAAAACTTTTATGTTAATTTGATTACCTTTATGTATACTAAAATCTTAAAAGTCAATGAATACGTGGTCCGTGCCATCTACCCTTTTTACGCGAAACCGCGGAGTAAATGATACTTGATGTATGCTATTCACCCCGTTACAAGCGATACCAGGGTAAATTATACTTGATGTGTACCTACCATCCACTCCGTTAAGAGGATGAGTACACCCAAATTGACTTTTTTCGGGTTAATGTTTTGCCAAATGTACAAATTCGACAGCACTGAAAAAAAATATATGTTAATCTAGATCATATTTGCTAGTTGGCTATTGTTTCGAAAACACGTTTGCGAATAATTTTCTCGATAGAAAAAAAACGTAAAATAACCTCTAAAAATGAATTTCTAATTCAATTTTTCTTTGTATTTTTGTATGAAGACACACACCAAAATTTGTAAAGGTTACGAGTAATACTTTAATCTATATTACTATTGAACTAGTTTTTTTTCTTACGCAATAACTTCAATGCTATTACTTAATTTCCAACAAAATTACTGTACGAAACGTGGCTCAAGCGCCGGCTTCTCTTTTTTACCTATGTAATTAGACAGAGACCACAGACGCGCAGAGGATCAGCTATTGTCAGCGTCTTAAGCGCCAACACTGAGGCTACCGGAGCGAAGAGAAGGATAATTTTTTTAACTGCCCCGGATACGGGGCAGGGGCACCGGGGTGGGTGGGGCCAAGTCATGATAACTTGATATCTTCTTTGATAAGCTGGGCAGATTCAGTGCTATACTCCACGCTCTTGTTAGTTACAACATGTAATGATTTGGACCTGTCTGTAAATTACGTGTTTAAATTAAATAAAGAATTAAATTGAATTGAATAATAATATATTACCAAGAAGAAGATGAAATTATTGATTTGAAATTTTGCATGCTTCTGATTGTAGTTCCGAAGTTCCTATGACAGTATTAAAAAGTAAAAATTCGTCTGATGACGGACCTGGGAGCTAAATAATGGAACTCCTCAATGGCTGGGAACGAAAAGATCTCTCAAGTTTGGGCTTATTTGTTTGGTTACGACGAGGTTCGTTAGTGGTTTTAGTTCATTTTTTAACGACTTCAAAAAAGGAGGAGTTGTATGAGGAGGAGTTAAAAAGTACATCTGCTAAACCACATTTTAAGAAAAATGAAATTATGACTGATATAGCACTGTATATAATTGCTTGCAAGAAATGTACAGCGAAATGGGAAAACTAGTCATTACCAAAAAATAGAAATACAAGTTTAACGTTATTGTTTAAGAGACGGTGATTAGTGGTACATGCCGAAAGGGGGCTTACAATAAAATCGTCATGTTTGGGAAACTACCTCGAGCCTTATCTTAACTACATGCGAATAACTTCAAGAGAACACTAAAACGGTTCTTTGAGTTAAATTCATTTTATTCGATTAGTGTATTTATGAATATTTTATGAGACTGACTGAATCTTCATTCTTTGTATGAGACTAAATAATAATAAGACATTGTTATAATTATGATTAACTATGACATTTTAATTTTATATGTCTTGACAATTTATTTATCTAATAATATTAATCACTTGACTTTTTAACTATTTTAATCATGTCGTACTACTTGTTTACTATGTTTTTACCTAATTGCTTTTTTATTGTGTTAATTTAATGTGAAATTGTAATTTGACTTGCCTAGTGTAACATCTGTAGTTATAAGGCCAATAAAAATATTCTATTCTATTCTGTGTTCACTGATTTAAAAAAAATATATTTGTATTTGAAAGCGTACAATCTCGAGGTGATCACATAAATTTGAAGTCAGTTGGTTATTTTTTTGAAAAATTTACTTGTTTTTTCGATGATAGTTACCAGTATTAAAATCTTTTGTTGGGTGCGATACCCTAATTAGTGCTTAACTCGTAGCCCGAATAAGCCGAAATTTTGTTCATACATAAACCTAATGACAATACAATATTATTGTGAGCTGGACCTGATGCTGCTGCCAGATACAAGTTTGTTTAAAAAATAGTGTTTTTACTATTAATTTACCGTCACAGAATATAAAATAATAATACAGTACTTACCGTGTTTATGCCTTAATTCTCTAATTTAAAATATTTTAATACCGTGTGTTTAAAAAAAGTAACTTCGAGTAACTTTAGTGCATGACAACTTATTTTGTTACTTTTTTTAAAATAAAAAATAGAAACTGAATTTGATCTAGGTATACCTAACCTATAGTTAAGCCTGAGGAATATTATGATAGTTTTTTTATGCTATCGAGTGCGAGGCTAGCGAGGATGTTTGCCTAGAGGTAAGCGTTATGCCTGCCCATAACAGTAACAGTGCTAGAATTGTGAATTTGCGAATACAATCCTGCGCCGTACTGTACTGTGCTCGTCACCCTGATGCTAAATCTCTTCAGACCCAGTAATTTCTCTGGTAATATTGCCCTTCAAACCGAAACACAGTAATGCATGAACACTACTGCTTGGCGATTGAATAACTGGCAAAGATGTGGTAACTTACCCAGGCGGACTCTGCAGTAGAGTGTTACCACTACAAAATTATTAAAATTATAGCGAACAATTGATACTTTGCTTGCCTTGTTTGCTTATTTTATACTGATATCAATAAAACCTGTAGTCGATGTGACCCTTCTATTAACTATTATTGATATTAAGTAGTTAGTATTTATAAAATGGTAAGTAGGTAATTAAGTTCGGCATTATTAATGAATGTATGATAATTTCAAGGTATACAAATATTGAGACATTTTCACTAATTTTATTTGCAAATAGGTAAGTGGCCTAAAACCATGGTCGAGTTTGGACAATTTAGCCTTAGCATAAATCTTTGATTAAGAAGAGAGAGGCGCTAAATACTCCAAGGCGGAAATACATGGATTTTTAGCAGGCAGCATTATTTGAAAAAGTGACATTTTAAGCTGTCAGTTTAGTCCGTTTGATTATGAATCCGAGTAATAGATGTTTGACTGCAGTTGGTAGCATGTCTGAGCTGAGAGCTGCATAGCTGTAGGGCGTGGGTTCGATCCCCACCCAGGGCAAACATTTATGTGACGAACATAGATGTTTGTTCTGTGTCTGGGTGTAGTGTGTATTATAAGTATGTATTTACAAAAAAAATATGTACTTAAGTATTCTATCAAATATCTGGTTTCCATATTACAAGCTTTGCTTAGTTTGGGGCTAGATGGCGCTGTGTGAAAAAAGTAAAAAAAATATGTTAATTCTTATTTCATAGACACTCATGTTTTTTTTGTTCGGAGGTCATACTTCAGAAGTGGTCCCATATACATTTTATCGAAATCTTCTTATATACAATGTGTAACAAAAAGGTTCAATAATACTGAAGGGTATGTTTGTATGTACTCATTATTATCAACAACTTGTGCTATGGGGCTAACCCTGAAATCGAGAAAAAATATCACCTGTTCCTTACAAAAAGTTAATTTACCTTGGGCAAAGTGTATGTAACAGCTGATATTTTTTTCGCGATTTCAGGGTTGACCCCATACTTAAAGTTGTTAATGATTATGAGTACTTACATACCCTTCAGTATTGTTGGACCTTTTTGTTACACATTGTATAAGCCGTGGTAGCCTAATCGGGAGACCGCTTGACTTGTGACCGGGAGGTCGTGGGTTAAAAATCAGGCCCGTACTAATGAGCTTTTTGGAGCTTATGTACGGATACTAACACTAGATAACATCTTGAGGAACCCTGCATATGTGGCCGCCTGTGGACGACAAAGATATTTAAAATAATGGATTTTGGATAAGCAATGAAAAAGGATTGAATCGAAAGTAGACTTAATGGGCGATTTTCTGACAGCCAATTAAGAAAAAAATATAGTTCATATAAATCCGTTCGATGGCAATGAAGAGACATGGCCCCAGAGCATGGCCCTGAACAGTTTCACTATCTTGTCTGTGGTTCTGAAGATTTTTAAAGAATGCAGCAAAGTTAAAAGGTCAAAAAATTAATAGTAATTTATTTCATTTCATATCAGATCTGTCATGCGTTTTTTGTGGTTATTGTTTGTTTAACAAAGTACCTATATAGTATTTCTTAAGCTTTCGTTATTCCACGCAAATTAGTAAGTGCGCCTTGCCACTTAATTAATTAATTAATTGCAGCTGTTCCATACATTTAGCCCAAGGTCGATAAACTTTTTGTATGGAACAGCTGATATTTTTTTCGCGATTTCAATATTGGCCGCTTAGTAAAAGTTGTTTGTTTTGACGTACAGAATATGTCCTTAAAATTATGCTAACTGATTAGAACTAACCCTGTATAGCTGTAGAAAAAAATACGTAGTATTATTACTTATTATGCAAGTACCTGTAGGTTACTCATCATCGTGGACAATGCAGGAGGCCAACCCAGAAATAGCAACAAAAAAACGGCTAAGTACTTATTCCATAAATTTCGCCGATAAAAGCTAATTAACTTTTAGCTATGCTCGGTGTTTCTCTGAGGGATCGTATCCGGAACGAAGTAATTCGCCAGAGAACTAAGGTTACCGACATAGCTCAGGGTATTAGTAAACTGAAATGGCAGTGGGCTGGTCATATCTGTCGCAGAACCGATAACCGCTGGGGTAGACGTGTTCTAGAGTGGAGGCCACGTATCGGCAAACGTAGGGTAGGACGTCCTGAGACTCGATGGAGTGACGATATACGTAGGACAGCTGGCAGTGGTTGGAAGCGGATAGCTGAAGATCGGGCTGAGTGGCGTGCCTTGGGAGAGGCCTATGTCCAGCAGTGGACTATGACAGGCTGATTATGATGATGATGATGAACTTTTTCTATGAAACATCTAATTTGCTTCAGAGTACTTTCGCGTCTAGTACTAGTACTTCACCGTACATTTTTCATCAGAAGCATTTTTGCCCAAATTTTACCGGAATATTTCATAATAAAGGCATAAAAAACAAGCCACTTAGAACAGAAGCAAGTTTCGCAAATCTTTAACTTTAATCTTCCAATTAAAATGTCAGATAGGACCACGTCTTGACCTTAACCAACTTTTAATATGGATGGAAATGCAGGCGTGTGTGTGCTATGTATTTATCAAAAAAATATCTTTCATTCAGATTGGGATCTTTAATGCTAACCCGACTCGCACTTAGCTACTTACTTTTGCTTTTATTCTAAACATTGTTAAAGAATGCGTGAAGAAGTCTCTGAATACCTAATTAGTTGTTCTTCCATCTGGTTACAAAGAAAACGAGAAAAAACAAAACAGTAAGTATGAATTAGCTAATACGTAAAGTAAATGCGACTTTCATAAACATTAACTATAAAAGACACATTATTATGCCACAAAATTGTATCACTTGTACGCGTAATTTGGCTTTTATTAAATAAAAAGCCATTACCTACACTACCTACCTACGCATGAACACGCGGCAAACTCTATTTTGGAAAATAATGCGACATGATTATTCCGCATTTCCGCCGAAATTCCTGAGTTTAAGAGTAAACAATTCACTTCTCCATAGAAACGGGGAAGTAATATTACCCCACTATGTAATGTTGTAGGTCCAATACTAAGTATTATATCGATATCTATCTTAATTATCTAGAATTATATTGTGATAAGAAAGTAAAAAGTTAATAAACATAAAAGTTGTGAGCCAAGAAACATATTGTATTTTAGCTCAATTTTGCTGCCACTTTGGACGTAAATAAATAACGTAAGAAGTACGAAAACTCTAAATTAATGTATTTAGCGGCATAGTTTAGTCCATCAAAATTTCAAATAATTTTAGTTAGGAATAAATTACTTCAGTAGTTTATTCATCACAATCCTGCAGCCAAAGATCGATATGAAAAATTTGCTCATTTCTCTTTCTTTCTCCCTTTCCCACACTTTGTATGATAAAGAGAGCATGCTCTTTAGCCACGCCCACCGATGAGTTCGACCCGTCGGGCGGTGCATCCTTAAGATGTCTTAATTGATAGTTCCGGTTGCGATGACATCTATTGACGCAAATGAAACTGCCTCCTTATTTTTTTAAGTACCTGTTCATTCTAAGAATCAATAATTACAAACTACTCAGCTTGTACAACCTTACTTTATCAGAGGGCCTCAACCCTCCCGATGTCGTAACTTGCAAACAAAATGCGTCAACTGTAATTTTCATACAATTATGGATGGCTCTGAGTTACCGTGGGCCAAAAATGCTCCATGTTAGCCGTAGCCTTAAATTTGTGGGTTAATGAACGAATTTAATTATAATATTTTAGTACACAAAGTTCTTTGTTTTATTAGGAATCTGCCCAATAAGTACACTTACATTTTGAAATATGTTATTAAGCCGACTCCAGCTCGGGTAAAATATCTATTTTTATAATAAGATAACAATTATAAAAATACTCTACGATATATTTTTTACACGCTCTTTGTATGTCTAATTTTTATGTTTTACCTATACAGAGTCAATTGATCAATTTCTGTATAAATATAACAAACAACTAAACAAACAAAAAACAACAACAATTAACAAATACTATATTATTATAGACAGACATATGAACATAACTCTGTATGGTAACATCGCACGTGAGCCCCAAGATACAGGCCTCGCGCCTAGTTTGGGGCTCACCGTTAATTATCTTTTATTAAAACTAGATTTTTAAGTCTGTACCTAATTTAAGTAAAAATTGTACTACTCTATTTGGTAATAAACTATTTCTATTCTATTTCTATTTTTATATAACTTTTGTTATAAAAAGTAAGTAAGTAAGTTCGTATAGGCTGAGTGGCCAGCCCTAGTGTCAGAGTTAATGTGCCGCCCGAAGGCCTCTGACATGTAGCGCTCGTGGCGTAGCTTGTCTAGGTGATTCTAAACGATCACCGATGTTAAGCAACGGACGGTCCGGTCAGTCTTCGGATGGGTGCCCGTGAGTGGCATTTATTTCTGAGCGCTACCGTGGATCGGATGACACGTTAAATTGTTGGTCCCGTTTGCTTGTTCTAGTTTCTATAACTTTTGTTATGGAACATAAGCGAGAAAAAACTTATAAAAGAAAACCAAATGTTCGTTTACAAAGAAGGATGGCAGACTCCTATACAGTTTCAGCCTAGTAGAAAGAAGCCACGTCGATGAAACTTGTACGAACTGATAGATATAAATCATGACCATCAAAATATTATAAAACCGCATCATCATCAGCTCGGAGACGTTCACTGCTGAACGAAGGCCTCCCCCTGAGGCCGCCACACTGTACGACAACCTGCCATTTGCATCCATGGTTGCCCGCGACTTTTACAATGTCGTCGGTCCACCTAGTGGGAGGCCGCGCCTACGCTCCGTCTTCCAGTTCGCGGTCGCCACTCAAGAACCTTTCTTCCCCATCGGTTGTCAGTTCTTCGAGCGATGTGTCCTGCCCATTGCCACTTCAACTTGCAAACCTTGCGAACTATGTCGGTAACTTTGGTTCTTTGTGATTATAAAAACCGCATACGGATAGTTAATTTCATAACAAGAATTACTTACATCAAAAGCGAGAGAGCTTGCAATGGCGAAAATATTTTGTGGACCTCAAGGATACCTTGATACCTAGTTGTTTATACTGAATGTTAAACGCGTTTCACAACGCGATTGTGCAAATTTAAACCAGTTTATCCTTTATCTGCATATTCGGTAGTATATTTTGTAAAGTGTTAAGTTTGCAACACAAATGCAATAGGTTTAGCGACCTTAAAATGCAATGTACAGTAATTATTAAAAAGTATGTTACTGTTATATGTAACAATAAATTAATAATGTTTCAAAAAAAATACAGTTTTTTTAAATAACCTTTTTAGTGCAGAAGAATACGCTAGGTAAGTATGGCGTAAATAGTTTTGCTTAATAAGGCCAATAGTTTTTAATCAATTTATTTTAGACTCTATTTGAAAAAAGCGGTTACGTGTAAGATACTTAAAATAGCTCTTTTAGGCGCACATGTAACTAAGTGGGACTATTTAAAATTTTAATGGAAGGGTAAAGTAGAATAGAATTAGCGCTCTCGCTATAAAAAAATATTACTCTGCTCCCTTGTAATACAATATTGCTCAAATATGTACAACATTATAAAATAGACCAGTGTAATGTAATTTGCCTTACAGCTCAGTTGGTAGTATCTCTGCTTTGAGAGTAGAGCGTGTTTCAAATGTTTGTTCTGTGTCTGGGTGTTCATTAAAAAAGTATACAATCTGTAGCAAAAAGGTTCAACAATACTGCCTTATAGCTCAGTTGGTAGCATGTCTGCCTTCAGAGCTGTAGGGCGTGGGTTCGATCCCCACTCAGGGCAAACATTTGTGTGACGAACATAGATGTTTGTTCTGTGTCTGGGTGTAGTATGTATTATAAGTATGTATTTACAAAAAAAAAAAATATAAGTATTCTGTCAGCTATCTGGTTTCCATATTACAAGCTTTGCTTAGTTTGGGGCTAGATGGTACTGTGGGAAATGTCATTCGATATTTATTTTTATATAATGTCTACAAGATATTTGAGTAGATATAATTAAAAACATATATTAAAAACAGCACATGTGTAAATAAAACTTTCTATAGATAAATTACAAAAAAAAACACCTAGCATTTTTCAACCAACTTCAAAAAAGGAGGTTCTCAATACGAATGTAAGTTTTTTTTTAAAATTATTTTACGCGATTATTCCGCCAATTTTATTATGAATTGATTGTGATGATTCTTTTTTGTTTTGTAGGTAATATTTCAGAGATGGTCCTTTAATTTTTTTATTGAAATCGGTTCAGAAGTTTGGTTTTTAAATCAAAATTACTAGATATATGAAGATAACATCCAGGTATTCGAAGTTAAAGTCGGTTAAATTAAAAAAAAAAGCGTATTATCTTATATAAAGTAACTATAGCCAACAGGAAAGGAAATGCCCAAGTCCAAGTCAATAAAAGATGATGTTTGTCGCGAATATTCAACTATAGTCATTATTTTTTCCTGACCAACAATTAAATAGAAGTTCTCGGTAAAATAAAGGGTAAATGTGATAAGAATTTTGTATCAATGTTTTAAAAATAAACTCTGAGATTTAAGAGCCTGTATGTCTGCCTCTAAGGTACTACGCCAATTTTGACAAAAAAAAAAGGTACTTTGGACTGAAATTTTACTATGGTTCTTAAAGCCCACAATTTTTTTGAGAAGATATAAAATATAAATTGCGGATTGTGGGCGGGCGCAATGCAGTACGGCACAGAATTGTATTCGCATGTTCACAATTCTGACACTACTATGTGCAGGCGTGATGGTTACCACCAGGCAAACGAAACACACCACGTCGCCTCTGCATTAAAAAAAACCACCCAGGCCTCTATACCGGGTGTTAGTTTGAACACCGCACCGTTATCCTTCTAGGATATCATTGTACTCATCATTATGAACAACTTTTTCTATGGGGCCAACCCTGAAATCGCGAAAAAAAAACAGCTGTTCCATACATTTTGTCCAAGATTGATGAACCTTTTTGTTGCATAAGCAAAAGTTGTTCATAATGATGAGTACAATGATATCCTAGAAGGATAACGGTGTTCAAACTAACACCCTGTATTATGTGACGACTCTGTATTGTGTGTGTCTCTATTGTGTTACACGTACACGACGAAGTAGATAGTGTGATTGTGTGATGAGAAATAGATGTGACTATAATTGATGTTTTTTCTGTGTCTGGGTGTTTATTTAAAAAAAAGTATTCTATCAGTATCTGGTTTTTTTAGAACAAGCTTTGCTTAGTTTGGGCCTAGATGGCGCTGTGTGAAATGTCCACCGCTTTTTATTTATTTATATGTATTGGATAAAAAAAAACTATTCATCAACATGTTCTTTCACTAAAACTATATCTCAATATAGGTTTCGCAGTGACATAAGCAACAGCAAGTGACCTTAACAACATAAACAAATAATTAACTATCATACGGACGTGCCCAGGAGCCTAGTCGGCCGAGAGCAGTCGCGCGCGCCTTACAGCTTACCGGCTCAGATTTGGACATCACTTTAAACAGTTTATACAATACTTCACTCATTCAACGTCAATACCTTGACCATATACATCTGACATTATAGTTATCGGCCTCCATAAACTTATTCAAGAACTTGTACCATGAGCTACAGTCCATTTCTGCCTTCTGACTCTCTTAAACGTGTCCTAAAATGTTAAGATTAGACTCCTTACCGATCCCGATTTTGAAAAAAAGCGATACGTTGATAAAAGTGAGATTATGCGTGTCAGGTGTTGCGTACGCGCATTTGGTGATTATGGCCAATTGGCTGCTTGCGATTGATTTTTCGCAAGCGGAAGATCTTAGTTTGAGGTCTTATCAGGAAACGAGATGGAAACTTATTACCACTTGGTTTAACGTGAGTTATTGTAATATTTTTTATTATAAAATAAGAAAAAAAAGAAATTATTAATTATTTTATCACACAAGACACCACAACAACAAAAAACAATTACACAAGAATACAATAAAACAAACATAATAAAATGTTACAGTTGTCGCTGCAGTGTCCAGTGCGACAAAAAAGCTTAGTGCTCAGCATGATGTTGAAAATTTCTAAGCAGCGCTGGCAATAACTGTTATACCTACTAAAAAAAATAAGAAAAATATTTTTTTGCATATTTTTTCTCAAATTCATTCAAGATCGCTATCACTACTGTGATAGCTGTGCTCTGTTGTCAGGAAGCAAATCATCATGAGGTAATAAAAACATTGATTAACATAAAATACATATTATGTAGTAACATAAAATACATTGTTGTCCTTGACAATAAACCTAACATTTTGATTGCATGTCTTATAATTAAGTGACACTATCATAGTGATCTCGGAACGTTAGTCTATCATCAAATATAATGCCCTAATCTCTCGCTACGTACTTCCTTCCTAATGATTGACCCCTCAACTTGTAGTCATAAAGAATTTTATTTGTAAATGATATTATAAAACACTCATTAATAAATTTAAATGTTTTTATTGTTAACGCACCATTCATTTAGAGTGTTCAAATCATTTTGGAGAGCCTTAATGTCAGCCACATTCTTGACTGTGGATTTTTAAATCACCTGCGTATAGTAAAAAAGCGCAGATAAGTTTGTAAATGAGGTAATTTATGAACGCAACAAAAAACATAGGACCAAAATGTGACCCTTGAGGCACCCCTGAGGTTACGTTTGGTGGTAACGATAGCCCTTGAGTGCTACCAACTGACTTCTGTTGCTGAGATAAGATTCTATCCAGTGTAAAAGGTTGCCATGTATGATGCCAATTTGGCGCAAAGTACCCTAAGTTTCACTTAATCAAAAGCATTTTGAATCAAAAATTATGAATTTAAAAAAAACTTGTCTTTATTATCTTAAATTAATTGGTATAAAGTCAAAATATGTCAAACGCCTTTGGGCGGGGCGCAGATTTGCCACTCAGAACTTGCTTACCTTAGCCGTAGGTTACTAACTCTAGTAAAAAAGCTATGTCATCTAAACTAAAAACTACTGTGAAAATTAGCACCCCGTATATTTTTCTAGCAAAAAGCCATTGGTATGATTTAAAAAAAACATGACTTGTGTAAATACCCGTTAGTGCGGGTCCGGTATTGAACCCTACGAATGTGTGCGTCTTCTCTTAGCTGTGCTACCATGGTTTTTCACACCTTGAATACGTTCACTATCATCATAATCAGCCTACATAGCCCTCTGCTACACATAGGGCTCTAACAAAGCACGCCACTAAGTCCGATCTTTAGCTTCCAACCACTGCCAGCTGTCCTGTGTATGTACACTCCATCAAGTCTCAGACCGGCATACACTACGTTTGCTGATTCGTGGTCTCCATTCTCTAGAACACATCTAGGTACAATGATTATCGGTTCTGCGACAGATATATGCATATCTCACTGCCACTTCAGCTTACTAAAATGCGGAGCAAAGTTAGTAACTTTAGTTATCTGGCGAATTACTTCGTTGTTTATTACTTCGATCATATACGATCCCTTAGGGCCGAAGGTAGGTTAGGATAAGGTAAGTGGTGTTAGTCTAAATGTACCTAAGCCTTAGGCATATCGCTCATAGAATGAGGAGTCGAGGCGGCATCGGGGAGGTGGCGCGCGCCTCTTCTAGCTTTTCTAAACAAAGCAGCGTCGCTTCGGACTCGAGGCGGCCCGGTAGCGCAGCGCGGGCCTTTTCGCACTCGTCTACCACGCCGCCGCCTCGACTCTGGCAGTGTGCTATGCGCCTTAGAAAAACATCGAGCATAACTCTATCCATGGGCGTCTACAGGGAGTGCAGGGAGGGGCAGCTGCCCTCCCTTAGAGATTCAAAAAAATGCAAAGCAATCGAAGTCCTAAGTCACTCAATTGAATTGCTTGACCGATAATTCCCGCAATACGAAACTTGAGTGAATTCACTAATTTCATTCCAAGTTTATTATTTAGCGCTGTTATTAGTAAGTATACAGGGTTAGTTCTAATCAGTTAGCATCTTTTTAAGGGAATATTCTGTACATCAAAACAAACAACATTTATTATGGGGCCAACATTGAAATCGCGAAAAAAAAACAGCTGTTCCATACATTTTGGCCAAGGTTGATGAACTTTTTTTATGGAACAGCTGATCATTTTTACGCGATTTCAATGTTGGCCCCATAGTAAAAGTTGTTTGTTTTTTAACAGAATATGCCCTTGAAAATATGCTAACTGATTAGAACTAACCCTATATTAGTTCTTTCGTCAATGCAGGCATTTCCCATCCTCCATATTAACTTGTCCCACCTGGGCCATTGGCTGGCGACGACCTTGGCTCTATCCATAGCTCGCTGAGCAACTTTTCTACGTTAAAACCAGCTGATCTATCGTGACTGCTTTCAGCTCCTGACCATATTGTACCACCCAACTTCTATGTACTGCGACTGGCGCGAGTTGAAAGGTGAAGCGCACTGGAGACACGTTAGGCTGCTCAGCAGGGCGAGGTACCTGCTGTTTACCAGCATTCTTCTACCAACGACTTCTGTAAGTTGCACTGCATGTTTTTTTCATTTTTAGCTAGCAGCATCCTGCGGTCATAAAAATCGGTAATGATGATAATTATGATCAAAAGTAACCTATAATATGTTAACCCTGGAAATAAGTTACAGTTTTCCGAGTTTCATACAAATCCGTTCAGCCGGTTTGGTGTTCAGCCGGTTAGCCCCCAACACACACGTGTTGGGGGTTGTTCCCTCTTCACACCCACACACACAAACATACCGAAACTTTCGCATTTAAAATATTACTGTAATGTGTTAAGAGTGACCCACCTCACTATCACCTATGTGCGATACTGATGAAATTAGATCTAGAGTGATGAGACTCTAGCAGAATTTCCTGTATTCGGTCCCGCAATAAGAGTTCATGGTATGGCCCCTGGGCGTTAGAAAGCACAGTACCTTCCATAATTTAGCAGCTAGTTATTAATTACTAAACAATGAATGAGTTAATCATGTCTGTAAAATGAAGTTGACGCAATATAGAAGCTGGTGGTTTCCCCCAGACTAATGTTGATTTTTCATTCAAAAGTTGTGAAAAATCTCATACAAACAGTGGGTTCTTATTTCAAGAGTGCAGATATCATAACACAAACCAATCACTATCGCCGATGTCACCAACTGAAATTTTACATTTTCGTAGTACATCGTACGTACAATATTTTTTTTCCTATTTGAAAAGAGAGAGAGACCCAGACCAGCAGGGCAAGCATGCGCACCGCGAGAAATTTTTCTCGATTCTTAAAAACAGGACAAAGGTACGACTCTGTATAAGTCTGTCTCGTTTTCTCACGACATAAAGACACGACAATTTTTTCTCGCGGTGTGCATGCGAGCCCTGCTAGACTCTACTGCAGTGTCCGACGAAAAAAAGTTTAAATATTACAATGTTCTTGTTTGGCTCAGGACCGGGAGATTGCACCTCTCTTCTCTCTTTACACGCATCAAGATTAATACACTATACTGATAGACTGGAACTTACAGAGTTTTTCATGGCAATAACTAATAAGCAATGACATAAACAAAATGCTTTCCTGGTGGTTAAAAAACAACGCCTGCCCAATGCCTGTGATCATTGCAGCCGTATCTAGAACTTTAAATCATAATCATCATCTTAATCATAGTCCATTGCTGGACTGAAAACAAATAATAGTCATAGAGCATCTTGTATTGCATTATATTGACGCTCACTACTTTGAGATATTCGATGTTGAGTCTCATCAGATATGTATAATTTCGCTAGCAAACAGTACCATTTAAAACGAAACACGAAGTCATGTTTTCACGTAACTGTTTGGCAGTAAAGAAGGATGGCAGTACTAGTTTCAGCCAAGTAAAAAGAAGCCGCGTACATGAATGAAACTTGTACAAACTGATAGAGCAAATTCAATATATTTAAAAATGTAAATTGAACTATTTTTCTAGAAATATGGAAAAAAGCTATTCAGGCTAACAATTTTCTGGGTTTGGATTACGGCTAACTCAATTCTATCTAAAAGTAATAGCAATTTTGGCGCATTTCGGAACGCGGCGATATAACGTTTACATTGACAGAGACTAAACAGTTAGAACTAGGATGCAACGTGTATCCGAACGAAAGCAATATAATGAGAACCATAGTGTGTGTTCGGATAATATACAAGTAATATCTAAAATAAATGCAACAAAGTTAGTTTTCATTCTCAGCTTTATAAATTATGCTTAATAAATATTTTAAGAAAACCACTAAAATATAATATGAATTTCCACGTATTATATATGCATGAATGACGCGTAATATTTTTTCTGGACCCAGGCGTATTCTGACATTTTTCATTATAGAACTCGTGAATATGACGTCACGAAAACCAACATCCATGTCATGTGGAGCGCACCGGCCGGCAAATAGTGCCATAGCTAACTTAGCCTTTCGGGAAAACATTCCTCCAATAAAAAATCGGAAGTTGTAGAATCTAATACTTATACCAAGTTTTATTATGAAAGCTGACGTGGTTTTAACACATTTTGCAAAACAGGCCGCACGCGTGTTGAGCTCTGTTTTCACTCTTTGAAAAAGATCACCGGATGTGATCGTAACTAAAGTCGGAGTATCCGATTTAATGAAACGTGAGTATTTCCGTATAAATAAAACAAAATATACCAAGTTTCGTCAAAATGATTTGAAAAATATGACCTATACGCGACAACCGACATCCAGACAGACGAAAGCAAATTTGCCAGTTGTTGCAAAAACTTCATTCGCTTTGCTTCTACCTAAACGACTTCCAGCAAAGGAGATCTACCTAATCTCTCTCATAGTAGTATTCTTTGATAATTTTGCATTTCAGTTCGGAGACATCCTCTTCTGGAGAGTATGGAATAAAGACCGAGAGCTGATCGCGCCCGAGTCCGTAGACGCCATAGTGCCATTCTGGACTCAGCACTGCATGCACACTGTTTCTCTCATCGTGATACTCCTAGACTTAGTGCTGGTCCCAAGAAAGAGGCCCAAGTCTATGGTGCCGGGCTTTGTGCTCCTAACGCTCTTTCTCACGAGCTACGTATTTGTGTAAGTATGGATATAATTATTATTATTGCTGATAGATGTTGTTCATCACGTGACGTTTATGCTCTCCTGGTTCATGATGTCCCGCAAAAGGAGATTGAGAATCAGGATAGGTAGATTAAGTCCTGCTCCAAGAATTATTAAAACTTAGTCCACCTTATGGTAAGAACAGCAGTAGACTACATTGCACTACATCAGCCATTATAGGTATAGCCTTACCCTCGAAGGATGATGCTGGGCAAGCGTTTTCCACCAAAAGGTCAAAGGTGGATATATTTACTAAGTACTTTAAGCACTCATAAAGATGTTGCTGACTTAAAAATTAAAAACTAAAAGAACCAGTATGATTCTTGAACTACTGTAGCTGCTAACGGGCTTGTCATTTTATGTTCATTTTGTGTTGTCTCTAGTCTTTGACTTGGATTCATTCTCTAGTATTTATCGGTCAGCATAATAAAGAATTAACCGAAAATGAATCGTTTTAATAAACAGTCGTTTCGTCGTTTATATGTATACTTATTATTTTGTGTGTTTATTTTTCAGCTGTGCCCAGAGTTTCTTCAAGGGTGAATACATCTATCCTGGGCTGAAGACCTTTACTGGGATGAAACTTCCTTTATTAGTGGTGTATTTTTACGTAGAAAACTTTTTTTACTACACAAGTCAGTGGCTGATTATAGACTTAATTTGGGGAACGGGTAAATCCAAAGCAAAGAATTTTGAAAATTATGATTTTAAGATTATAGTTTATTTATGTTTTGTGATATTAATTATGGTTTAAGATTTAAGGTTTAAGATATTACGTTTAAGAAGACAAGAATAAAAAAATTGTAAAGAGTCTATTGATTCGTGTATGAAGCAATAGTTTGTTTTTAAATTCCTTATTCATTTAGACATTCTCGTATATACAAAACGATTAAAGATAGAAAAATTACCCTTATAAATAATTGTCAAAAAGTTTTCTACATAATTACCAAAATGTTGGCCGAATAAGTACATGGTGGCAATGGTACAAATGAAAAATCATACGTCAATTAGGTATTCAACGAAATTTAAACTGGTTATTATTTACTCTTTCCTAACAGCTCGTCTCAAGGTTTCTGCACAGCGGAATTCTACCAGGCGGTCATTCCACCTTGAAGTTCAAGCTTTCTTAATGCATGCCCCAGTTGCACAAAATTTATAGGCGCACATAAACTGACGAGCGTAATGAGAGTTCTCGCTAAAATTGGCCACAGGGATACACGAGATGCATCGAACATCAAATTTTATCAGCATTCTGTATTAGATTTTATAGTTAATTTTTTCGTGAATCGAGACAAGAAAATCGATCGTCATTCATCTTCGATAGCACTGTTACTTTATTTTTAGCCTGTCAACCATAAACAAAAGACTTATAGAACACATTCTTTACGCATGGGACCTATATTATTGAAACAAATGCCCCATACTTCCTTGTATCAACTAGGCTAAAATGTTACATACTTTTACCACAGAATAAAAAATAGTACAAGTAACCAAATAGTACTTCAACCACATAAAATCATCTGAGTTGTGTTCCAAGCCCATGTAGCCTGACAATCATAAAAATCCAACTATAGAACTCCAATATGATAAACATTAGGCTAGTGGTTAACCGGTTATATTGAAACAATCATTTTGATGAGCATATACGGCAAATTCTCAATGGGCTAGAGCTTCCCTAAACTGAACAACTAGGGAATATAGGTAACAGACTGAATTCTGTTAATGTTCTGCTAGAACTCTAATAGAAGCACAGCTGTAAAATTTAAGTTAGCATTACTAAGTAATGTTTAACCTGTGGTAAATATCTCCACAAGTGCTTGCACGTGAGACGCGAAAAGCACGTGTCACGGAGTTTCGTAACTTTATTGGCTAACCGATAGCACGTTTTTGTTTCTTAACTTTGACTAGAAGTTTGCATCGGAACTGTGAACTGCCCAAGGGCACAAGATAGTAAACAATACTGTTTGGTCTAAAATATTGTTTAACTTTGAATGGAATCGTTTTCACTGTTGTCTTGGAAACTGTTTTTGGTTTCTAGTTAAAGATCTACAAAATTTGCAGCGTGGAAAAGAAAAGTGTTGTTCTACGAGGCATGGCCAAATTGGCCAATAAATCTACGACGTAAAATATATTTTGCATGACAATGATACCAAAGCCATCTCTTAGGAAAGCCTCGTTGAACGTACAGGGTGTACGGTGCAAGGTCCCTTTATACTCATCATTATAATCAGCCTACCTATTCTAGCTTTCAACCATTGCCAGCCATAATATTATAATAATAATAATAATTGCCATAATAATTGCCATAATAATTGCCATAATATTATATCCTCAACTCCATCGAGTATACACTACATTTGACAATATGGAGACTTCACTCTAGAACACGACAATATGGAGACTTCACTCTAGAACACGACAATATGGAGACTTCACTCTAGAACACGACAATATGGAGACTTCACTCTAGAACACGACAATATGGAGACTTCACTCTAGAACACGACAATATGGAGACTTCACTCTAGAACACGACAATATGGAGACTTCACTCTAGAACACGACAATATGGAAACTTCACTCTAGAACACGACAATATGGAAACTTCACTCTAGAACACGACAATATGGAGACTTCACTCTAGAACACGACAATATGGAGACTTCACTCTAGAACACGACAATATGGAGACTTCACTCTAGAACACGACAATATGGAGACTTCACTCTAGAACACGACAATATGGAGACTTCACTCTAGAACACGACAATATGGAGACTTCACTCTAGAACACGTACATCCAAACAGTTTTACGCATCACATTTAGAAAATAATATATTTCAGACCAACAATAAAAACTATCATTTTGACCTCAAGCAGTTTTTAAGCTCCTCGGTTAATAAAGACATTCATCATCATCAGCCCGGAAGTCGTCCACTGCTGAACGAACCCTTAGACCGTCACACTGTACGAAAACCGGCGATTTGCATCCACCTAACGGGAGGCCTACCTACGCTGCGTTTTCCAGTTTGTGATCGCTACTCAAGAACCGTGCTTCCTCATCAGTTATCAGCTAAGATGTTTTTACCTGTTACAACTCACTGGTTATCAGGTCTTCGAGCGATCTGGCCTGCCCATTGTCACTTCAACTTGCAAACCCTGCGAACTATGTCAGTTCTTTGGCTAATGTCCTCTCTCCATATTCCGTTGTGTGACTCTGAGTTTCTCCAAAAAGCCAACAGTGTCGAAATAATATCAACATTATTTCAGCAAAAAAAGTCTGAATCACAAATATGTAATTACAGTAGGTACTTAAAGGACTACCAGATGACTTCCTAAAATGTGAAACTGTTACGATTGCAATGGCAAAAGTCAAGGTAAATATTGCGATAATGGCTCATAAAATTTCATTTTAATTCGGCTGCCAGTCCGATAATTACAATCGATTTAATTGGAAATAAATTGTTCTCAGATGAAATGTAAATAATACCACAGATAAAATAATACTATACTAGTAATAATACAAATTAAATGGAGACGTCGTGTCGGCAAGGTCTTGGCCGACCGTTGGCCTACTTATATAATCCTTCATTTACTAATCCGCCATGGCGTGCCTGTTTATTTGTTTATTTATACTTTGCTTTCGCGTAAAGATAGGTAAACCATTAGATTCAGATTCAGATATTTATTGCTTCCATAGTGTACCTACACAGGTAATATTCACAGTTCACGCCAAAAATTACACACATAAATAAATAGCGTAACACTTATTGCGAAAAGCAATCTCTCCCATGCAACCTTATGATGGAGGATGTTTTTAACCGACTCCTAAAGAGGAGGAGGTTCTATGTTCGACTGTATGTCTGTTTTTTTTCAGTGATTTATCCGTCAATTGCGGATTGCGGACCGATTTTGATAATCCTTTTTTTATTTGAAAGGGTATTAATATTTTATTATGAAAACTAACGTGGTTTTGATACATTTATGTGTTATTAAAAGGTCACCGGATGTGATCGAAACTATAGTCGGAGTATCCGATTTAATTAAACGTGAGTATTCTGGTATTAATATAAACAGAGCGATACCATACTAGTTTGAAGTCGGTTGATTTTTTGAAATATAATTTAATTATTTTTTCTTTGGATAGAAGGACATTGTTTATGTATGATGATTGTTTGTGATTTATTTATATCCGACTACATAAAAAGGAGAATTACCATTTTACCATTATAGGCAAAGATTTAATCTAATAACTTTAAACGAGCATTATATACGTGGTTTATTTCTATATAACGGCAACGGACATTACAATGAGCCACTCTAGGATACCATTCTACTCCTAATCATGAACAACTTTTACTATTGGACCAACTAGTTAGGTATTATGAACGGAGAATATTTTCTAGAAAAAACACAGGTAAACAATTCGAATGCATCTATTAAACATTGCCAGCAATATTTAACTATTTTTATCACTTATTTTACTGTTATTGGACTTCTTTTTCAGTATTTCCATCACGTTTCTGTATATAGAGGTGGAGTGCTATCCGGAGAGAATAAAAAGTTGATTAGTCCACTATCCTGCTGTACAGTCAGCACCCAATACGTATTCCTTCACCGATGAACCAATGCGGTATGAAAATTCGTACCTTATACTCTAAAGAGCATTGGTAAGGGCCTGGCATGTGAACTCGCGGGTTTCGTCGTCAGCCATAATACGTCCACTGCTGGACGAAGGCCTCCCTCTTAATAGAGGGGTGTTGCCATAATCCCCACGCATGGCAGGCGGCTTGGGGATCTCAGAATGGTCACCACCGTTAATAACACTCCCGGGTTTATTCTCGTGTAATTAAATTGGACTGTCTATATATTTTGCCGTGTGTAAAATTATTTTTTTATGGAACTGCTATTTTTTTTTCTGTTGTAAATTTTAAAGTCATCAAGTAAGTTTTTTGTTATGTTGCACAGCAATGATCTTTAAAAAGTGGTAATAGAGTTGTATTCTCACAATTGCACACACATTTCACACAATACAGAAACACATTGACAAAAGTACAAAGTACATACGACAACATAAAGCTCAGACGTTGCACTACATCGGCGTCACATCTGTCCTCGAGCAAGTTCCTTCAAAGTTACAGTTTGAGAAACAAAGCGAGCTCGACAACACCCTCTTTTCTATCAAGTGAATGTCTGCATCTGGTACAATATAGCAAAACTTAAGGTAAAACTGCTTTTAAAACACTAGACGCGTCGACTCTGCAAAGAGCATAGAGTCTCTACCTGCGTTGACTCTACTAAAAGACTATAGAGCTTTTCCTTGCGTTTTCAATTGTCAATAAAAAAAAAATACAAAAACCGACTTCTAGACTATACCTGTATTATGTACAAACTTAAACTAAAAAGTAGAAAATAATATTTTTATTATTTCAAAGCAAAAAGCATTAAAGGACAATCGACGAAATTATTGGTGGGACATTTATTACACACAGCGCCATCTAGCCCCATACTAAGCAAAGCTTGTATTATGGAAACCAGATAACTGATATTGATACTTATATACTTTTACCAACTTATAATAAGGTATTTTTGGAGTCGGTGCCAGCCAAACCGCTGCGCAGTTCGAAAGTTTGTTGAAAAGGCAGGATTAAACTGTCCTTCTTAGCTGGCACCGACTCCAAAAATACCTGATTATAAATTGGTAAAAGTGTATAAATATCAATAATTTCGTCGATTGTCCTTGCTCTTTGTTTGAATTAATTTCCTTTTTTTTTGTTTAAGTTTGTACACAATAGGTAATAGTCTAAAAGTTTTTTTTTTAATTTTCAATAATTTTTTTTTGATGTTTAGTAATATATCCATTTTTATATATGGTAAGTGTGTTTTGTTTACGCAACGCTCCCAAGAGTTTTTGTGGATATGAACAAATTGTGTCAAGCTCTAACCTGGTTAATGTCAAGGCCCCATTTTGAGAACGCTCTGTATAGACCGCTAAGGCCATTTCTTAAATTTTTCCTGAAGCGCCTGGAGATGGGGGCGAGCATCAATCATAATTTCATCTATGTACCTATATTTTTTTTGTTTTTGTAGATTTAAAAAAAAGTGCAAAATCAATTTCGGTAAAATGTATATGGGACCACCTCTGAAGTATGACCTACCAGACAAAAAAATAATCATCAAAATCGGTACATAATTGAGGGAGTAATCGCGTAGCATACATACAAAAAAAACATACAGTCGAATTGAGAACCTCCTCTTTTTTTAAGTCGGTTAAAAACACTTCTTACATAACTTTTTTCTTATGACGTTTTCTATTAATCAGACTAAAGTATATTTTCCTACGTGTGCTTGCCTTGCGACGTCGCCACATTGCGACGACGCAAGGCAAGGCGAAAATATCAATCCGTCGCTGTCTCCTACTTCTCTACTTACTTCTCTGCCTACTTCTCTGCCTATGTTGTCGCGTAGATCAGTATACGCGATTCAGTTGTGATGCGTCGTGTCCCTTTTTGTCGCTTTCCGTCCCTCATATAGGACGGTGGGTAAGAATAAGACCACAATAGGTCTAATGTACATACATACGTACATATATGTACATATTTAGCTACAAGATGGGTCGACGATATCGTCAGCATCGCGGATCGAACATGGGGCCGTACCATGAACTCATTGCGGGACTGAATAGGTTCAGTTATGAATTTTATCGCCCCGCAATACGGTTCGCGGTCGCGCAGAGTCGACACCGGAGTATAATCTGTCCCGTAATAAGAGTTCATGGTACGGCCCCAGGACCAGATTAGCACTCCACCCATGCAGATGGCATAGTAAGAGAGAGGCCTATACCCAGCAGTGGGATAAAGAAGCCTGTGAATGATGATGGTGACGATGACGAAGGTAACATTTAAAAAAATGCTGTACTTGAAACTAAGTAACGTGCTTAGCAGATAGTATCAAGTGATATAGCTGAAACCACAGAATAAAATAATAGTACAAAGGACGAACAGAATAAGTAATAGAATGTATCATGCAATTAACAAATGGATGTTAAGATAATAGTTAAGACTAGCAATTAGACAGAAAAATACTAGCCCTAATACCAAGATATGAAATTCCTCGCGATATTTTCACCAGATGCTCAAAAGAACAATATAGAATGTTGACTCTTTTTCCTCGCCTTAGGTGCAAGACACACAGAACTGGCGTCATTTCAATTTGTTTAGTATGAAATTAGGATGGCGGCAAGCCGCCCGTGCCATGCCCTCGCCCGACGCCGACGCCCCAGTTCTGTGTGTCCTGCATCTTAGGGGCGCGCAAGAACATTCAAACAACTGTATTTACTATGAAAAAATCAAAATAACTATCCACCAACTCACTAACATAATAAACACATTTCTTAATCTGACTTCCATCATGTTCACGAACTTAAACGTATATAAGTATGTTACATTTACTTAGTATACACATATTTTACTGAAATCACTACCTAGTAACTACGCCAGCTGTGCTTCTGTATTTTTTCTGTTAAAATACGGAGCATTATTATTGTATGAAGAAGGGTTAGGTACGTTCACAGGAAACTTATACCGACTTATTATGTGCTTACCTGGCTGGATAAAATGTGAAGGATTTTTGTATGTAGGTATTTATTTACCACTCTACCCCTGAAGGTAATTTTTCTATCTTTGTACTATTTAGATAGTCTGCGTGTATTACATGTTAAAGTAGTTAGCTCTATATTTCTCCGGAACAAAACAGTAAGTAGCCTTTTTGATACTTAATTCAGGATGTAATAGGCTACCTATACGAAACATAGAAATCTGTTCAGTCGTTACAAAGTTGAGTGTACAAACAACTAACACACTTACAAAGCTTCAAGTTTTGTAGTAGCCTAGCTTTACCTCGCGATTTCACCTACGTAGTGATGAAAACTGCTGAAGATGATGACGACTAAGTAAATGTAGGTGGTCTCATGTATATGTTTCCAAACTTTCAGATAAGTAGCTCTACAAAGGTATACTCAATTTTATGTAATTATATCAGAAAAGTCGTTTGATCGCAAAAATATAATAAAGAGACTGGCCAAGTTGTTTCCAATTTATTATTATTAGACATAGAATTTTATTTGCTTTACGTTTTACCACACACCCAGTATCTATCGTGTAGAATATAACGTATTATACCTATTTTATGACGCGTTATAGCCTGAAAGAACACCAACATTCTCGCCATTTGTTTTGTTCCATGCATAATGTAAATAAATAATTTATTCAATGCCATTATCATCTCTAAAACATTTTGAGAATGTATGAAAATATCAGAAACATCGAGAGAGAAGTCAGAGGCACAAAAACTGGTAATCCGATAGGAGTAGTACCTGCTCGTTACCTGCACGAGTGAGATAGTCATAAGCCGATGATTTAGTGAGCGCGGTGCTGAACTAAATTGGAAAATCTGGGTGCAATGTACGTAATATAATAGCTCTATACATACCTAATCTCATAGCTATGGCTATGGCTGGGCATCTGAACTGGGTTTATTGGTTAAATAATTTCAAACAAAATGGTTTTAACTGATTTACTTAAATAAAATGTTTTTACAATATTTTTTATGAGATTGATTTCAGGCGTTACTTTGCGGAAGTTCATCTGAACTAACATGTATTACATTCCCACACCATCGTGCATGTAATTCAACACTCAATGAATAAAACACCACCATTTTTAATCATTAATTTGAGAAAAAAACACAAATTTAAGAAAATAATAGAATGCAACGACATGATTTTTCCGTGTTCCCGCCAAAACACTATTTATGATTTTAGATTTAGACTTTAAGTAAAGATACTACTTGTAGAGACATCTATCGGACATTTCCTTAACTAAATCGAACTTGACAACAGCGTAATCGCAGTGTCTTGCTTGGTTCTTCTTAGTTCAGCAGAAAATTAATAGATGGCGGTTGGGAAACCACTGAATACTTAGAGACATGAATAGTGTATTGTCACAGAATGAAATAATGGTATTGTTTACGAAGGTGTACGCACGGGTGTATAGTAGGGGTATAGTTTCCTACTTATCCTACAATTTACAGAGTTAGTGGTAATCAGTTAGCATCCAATCCATTTTCATATTATGTATGGGCATATTCAGTACATCAATAATACAAATACAAAAAAATCTGCTGTTCCATACAAAAAGTTCATCGATCTTGTGCAAAATGTATGGAACAGCTGTTTTTTGCAATTTTGATTGCCCGATAGTAAAACTTGG
Organism: Erannis defoliaria; assembly: GCA_905404285.2. Taxonomy (NCBI): domain Eukaryota; kingdom Metazoa; phylum Arthropoda; class Insecta; order Lepidoptera; family Geometridae; genus Erannis; species Erannis defoliaria. The sequence goes on along the minus strand of FR990073.1, from coordinate 7,517,329 downwards.
TTGTTTTGACGAACAGAATATTATTGGGGGGAGGTGGTAGAGTCGGTAGAGTTGGTAGAGTTGGGGGAGTTGGCAAAAAGAATTGCTCGAGATGATTTAAAGTGGTGAAATTTGGGAGCGGGCCGAATTTCTTGCGTACGCGGGCGACCTCTAGTATATGATAATAAAATGATAATGTATAATAATAATAAAATAATATGTGCCCCTCTGCCGGCGGCAATCTAGGTTAAGGTTTTTATAATATTTATGTTTTTAAATGTATATATTGTAAAAAACTTAGATTTATGAAAGAAAATAAATATGTGAATAATAATAATATAATAATACCGCGTGTCGGAATGTGTGTGTTTGTTTACTCTTCACGCCAAAACGGCTAAACAGATTTGAATGAAACTCGAAATGGAGATAGCATAATTCCCGGAATAATAAAACACGGTAAAAATTAATTGGCTAGGATGCGGGTGTGAGGATATTGTATACAAGATAACAAATAAGCTTTTTATCACATCTATTCAAAATAGAGCTTTTTTCTGCCCTTAGGGAGGAAAAGTGATTTGAAATGATGATATTGTTAGCAGAAGTTGCAATCACCAAAGAGATCAATCACGGACCTTGTATGAACAAGTAACAGGCTATTTGAAAAAAAGGCGGGCGTTAAAATAGTACAACTATGACCTCCTTTCGACTTAGAAATGCAGGTTACAGGTTACCCTGTAGGGGAGAAGGGCATAAAGCGGCCGTGGCAATCACCCGGTCCGCATCAACATCTGATTTGTTTAAAGACCCAAACCCCACAAATACAGGGAAAGGAAATGAAAAAAAACGATAAAATCGAATTCGTGCACCGAGGGTTCCTTACCTCCACAGGTCTAGCTACCTACACGATTAATAAGCAAAATGATTTTTTTGAATACATAGTAAATGCAAAAACCTTCTAATAATAGGAAAATAATAATAACCCTCTAAATTTTATTTGTTTTATTTATACGGGAATACTCACGTTTGATTATATCGGATACTCTGACTATAGTTTCGATCACATCCGGTGACCTTTTTCAAATAGTGAAAACAGTGCCGGACGCGCGTGCTGCTGCGTCCTGCTTAGCACTGCGGGCCGCTGCGCGTCTGCGGGTGCGGGGGTGGGGGCGGGTAGAGTGTAGTGCTGCCCGGCGCTCTCTGGAGCTCTTCATCACTGGAATCGTCTCGTGCAGTGTCGGGAATATTCCAGCACGCGGAGCTCACCACGTCGCCTTCAGATACGCGTCCACTCTCGCGGGCCCCATGAAGACAGGGTCTCCAAGTCGGTGGCAGATTCCATCCCCCGTCTCTATTGAAGTTTGGGCGCTTACTAATCTCTTAAAATTCGTTTTATGTACCCCACCCCACCCCACCTTAAACTATACTGTAATAATCCAACTGTTGTACATAATATGTATAGTGTATTGTATACTGTATCTCAAATCAAGTGTATTTCCACGGTAAAAAAAAAAGTTTTGTTTAAAATGTTTTCTTTTAAATCATTTTTTTTAATGATTAATAGGCTTGCGTTTGGCTGCCAACTCGTCTGATGACAAAGACGCAGTCTACGATGGAGCACGCTTGCCTAGAAGAAACCGATTCACTCGCGACTTGAATGTGGGTGTTTCCCTATAATTATAGGGAAACACCCACTCGGGCAGCGCATTCCACTGTTTAGCAGTTCGAATAAAGAAAGTGGAACCAAACCGTTTCGTACGAATTTTTGGTATATCCACCATGAAACGGAGTCGCTTTTTCGAGGTCCTGGCTGTCCGATAGAAAAATCTGGCATAGATATGCGTTTTCTGTGATAATTACTGATGAAATTACTACGGCTACCGGAAGATACCTACAGGTCAAAGTAGGTAGGCTGGGCGCAGGCAGGCAGACAGACTATCTGGTGTTTGGAATAGGGTCTCGTTGGATTCGGAACCCTCAAAATCTATCTCTATCATCGACCGGACCCAGTGAAGAAATAGATTTGTGAGTTTCGCAAATTTTATTATGAATGGTTCGACCAAATCTACTACGCTTAGGTGAAATTAGATAAATTGGATTCTATCTTTTCTTTATTGGATTCTAAATAGAAGGTGTTTGGTATAAATGAATAGATTCAAAACATATTACTATACGAGTAGGTATTTCATCATCATCATCATCATCAACATCAGCCCGGAGACGTCCACTGCTGAACGAAGGCCTCCCCGTTAGACCGCCACACTGTAAGACAACCTGCCAAGTATTTAAATGAAATAAAAGAATTGGGAACTATGTTAGCCCAGTCAATTTACGAGACATAGTATGAGGATCAAATTGCAATTTGAAAAATAAAAATATTCAGCTATGATTGGCTTTATTTGATGACGTACGATCAGTAAATAATGAAATTATACAGATATGAACTTGGAATATTGAAACAAAGTAGTAGTAAACCGTATACGGCTAGCGTGTGACAAATGTGCAAACTGTTTGTGGACGTCATAAGCTGCTTTACAGGAGTTAATTTTTAATTTTTAATATAGAATATTAAAAGCTGAATATCTAAACGTGTGAACATATTAATTATTTAAATGAAACACAAAATTTTAAATTTCTGATTGTGTCGGAGATGCAATTTATGTAATATTAGTATTTTTATACGAGAGATAGGTTGTTATAATATTTAGGAAACATAAAGCAATTTTTATTTAATTCACCCCCAACTTCCCTGGGTTATACGTCCTCTGTTTTATAAATATTATTTATAGGCTTGCAAGGTGGCACTCAAGCCATCTCGTCTGGTGTTAAACGAAGATGCAGTCTAAGATGGAGCACGCTTGCCTAGATAAAACCGATTCACTCACGATTTAGACACCCAGATTGTAATTATCGATCGAGAAAATATACCCACACAAGCAGCGCATTCCACTGTTTAGTAGTTCGAACAATGAAAATAGTATCAAACCGTTGTGTTGGGTTGTATGCGTCCAATATCACATGGCAATAGTCTAATAGCTAGGTACCAAAACGATCATGGAATAAGAGTGATGCAAACTGCATCCAGAACCACCGAAGCCAACCACCACCAAGCCATTCTGCGATCCCCAAGCTGCCTGCCAAGCATGGGAATGATGGCAATCCCCTCTATTAAGGGGGAGGGCTTCGTCCAGCAGTAGGTAGACGTCTTCTGGCTGATGATAGACGGGGCGACGGGGCGGAATCGATTAAAGGTAGAGCTGAAATGTTACGACCAAAAGGTGACGTTTAAATTATACATGAGCCATGCAGTTGCGTGACAAATATAGATATTTGATAAAAGTAGAAGAAATCATTTTATATGTTGAATCATTGTTTTACAACTCAATGAGCCTAAATGAGAATAATGCGATCAAAATGAACCATGAATGAACGAAACAAAACGTCGAAATTCCCGGAGCTAACAACGTAAACAAAACGTAAACTTCACGTAACCTACTACAGAAGCATTTGACCTGAATTCATAACAGCACGTAGGTAGGCGTAGACACCAACCGCCAGACCCGTCGCGTTGTCAGATTTCCATTTACTTAGTGACAAGCAACGATGTCAAATCCGCATCTACTCAACATTAAGAGCACTCTCGTCTCTAATTAGAGATTAATTGAATCACGACGGAAAGCTCTTTGTCCGTTAATGGTTAGCTACTCAAATACCTATGCCTGTAACTATACGAAGCATATTATTTTTCATCAAAGTCATGGAAACAACAGAATACGTCTACAGGCACAACATATTTTTCAGTATTTTGAATTTAGAATGATGAATTTTCTCGAGGAAACTGCTGTAAAATGAGACAAGTCAGTCAGTCAGCCGAGACGCGCCGCCGGCGACGCACGCTCGACGCGATCATGTTTCGCGCAGTGACCGACGGCTGGAAGCGATACTGGTGGGGAACAGGTACGGAACATTTAATCACAACTTCCTCTGTAAATTGTCGAACTGCTCATTCCCTTTGAAACCGCCACATAAGTTTTTTGATACATATATTCAGCAAAGCAAAGCCATTGCAAAAATAACGGAACAATAAATATTTACTAAGTCAGGCTGCATATTTACATCTTCGGTAACCACATTACCTTTTGTATTCCAAGAAACCTGTTTAAGAACCTTGGTAAATTGTTATTGATTTGAATCAATATAGTTAAAAAAATGTTTTATATCTGGTAAGAGTACGAAGTTCGCTGTAAAGTTCAAAACTATTTACGTCTACGCTCGTTCGCTTTCGTGAGATATTCGGCAGTTGCCGGAGCACGTGGAGAACGCCTTGTTTGACAGGTGATTGCAAAACAGATATCGACGATTACCTGATCAAAGCCGGTACCTACTTATTGATAAGCGTATAGACTTTATTCGCATTGATATTTTGACCCACTTAAACATATTTTGATGCCGACCAACCGGCCATTTATATTTATAATATTTACATTTATAATTATAGGTAGGGACTAGCGAAAAAACGCCTGTGTTATACAGGCGGTTTTTTTATAAATCAATAACTATCAGCATCCTATAGCCGCTATTTCCATAATCAGGGGGCTTTTAGATTAAACTACATATCTATTATTACGTATATTTATAGTTTTTGCGATCCCCATGCCGCCAAGCGTGGGGATTATGGCAACACCCCCTATAAAGGGGGCCTTCATCCAGCAGTGGACGTTTTATGGCTGACGACGATAGTTTTTGTATTAAGTAGTTTCTTTTCTGGTTTCAAATTTAATTATAAGGTGATTTCGATTGTTTTCCATAATGTATAATTATTAAGTTTATTAACGTACCGCAGTATCTTCCTACGTCATCATTATGGTATATTTCACCCAGGTGAATAAAGTGGAAATTAAAGATACGTATAATAAGCTTCACTCGTAAACGTAGGTACTAACCATAATTTATATTTAGTTAGGTTAGGTTAGTTAAATATATCTAGAGACATGTAGGTAGGTACCTACCTATCTAGGATTAAAATAGAATAGCAAGATTTTGCAACCACGAAATGTATATTTTACCGTAGATACTTCTCCGCCTCTAATCTTCAAATTAATTCAAAGCTTTGCAAGTGGATGACTGGATGACTGTACAATAGTTTGGTAACATTAACCCATATCTAAACTGTAGATGAACCTCTGATCTTGGACCTCCTCAAAATTTATTAGTTCACCTCTCGAGTTTGGACTCATTTAGTTTGTTTAAACGAGGCCAATGTTCTTGGAAACCAGCTTCTGGTGACGGAGCCAAGAGATGGATAACAGAAATCCTCAATGGCAGTTTTAAGTATACTTCATCATCAGCCCGGAGACGTCTACTGCTGAACGAAGGCCTCCCCTTTAGACCGCCACACTGTACGACAACCTGCCATTGGCATCCACCGGTTGCCCGCGACTTTTACAATGTCGTCGGTCCACCTAGTGGGAGGCCGCGCCTACGCTGCGTCGTCCGGTTCGCGGTCGCCACTCAAGAATCTTTCTTCCCCATCGGTTGTCAGTTCTTCGAGCGATGTGGCCTGCCCATTGCCACTTCAACTTGCTAACCTTGCGAGCTATGTCGGTAACTTTGGTTCTTTGGCGAATATCCTCGTTCCGGATCAAACTCGTTCCGGCCCAAAGTAACTCCGAGCATAGTTATCTCCAAGTATACTTAAAAACCCTTATTTAGATATTGCTTATTATTAGAAGATAGCTTAATTAAATTATTATGATTATTTGCGGGATTGTTACCGTGATTATGTTGTGAAATGAGCTCCCAATATTTCGGCGCAGTTGCATGTACCATGTTCACGGGCAGATATACAACGGATAATGAACAACCGTGACAGTTTAAAACAGTGATTGCTTATTTAGATTAGCTCCCCAAACGCACTATAATAAAAACATGTGACTATTTATTATTGTTTTTCATACTAAAAAAGCACCTATTTATAAATCGCCTACCAATATAAATATTTCATTCTTTATACGATTTCCGCGGATTGTCCATTCGAAATGACTCATTGTAAAAATCGCATTAGACTGATAGGTATCTTAATCACAGAAACGTAAATTGAATTATCCGCCTATCAATTTCCTTGTACGATAGGTTACTTAGGCACATAAAACTAGAGATACCTATTATATATATTTACTAGACGTCGCCCGCGACTTCGTCCGCGTACGTAAGAAATTCGGCCCGCTCCCAAAATTCACCACTCACTTACACTTTAAATCATCCAGAGCAATTTTTTTAGCCCCCCCAACTCCCCCAAATATACCAACTCTACCGACTCTACTACTGACTTCTCCAACTCTACCAACTTTCCCACTTTGAATGAAATATCAATATGTCGCAATCGAGTCGTATCCGGGACGCCAGCGCCACCTGGTGGCACTCGATGGAGTCGGTGACGTGCGCGCCGTCGATCGATGACTTCACTTTCCCATTGGCGAGCGGCGCGTGCGGTGGACTGAACCATCGCGCGTTCTGTGATACGTACCTACCTACAACTTATTTGAGCCTACCTGATTACTGTACTGTGCCTGTGAAGATTATAATTTGAAGATTGATTGTACGAGCTTGTTTTATTCTCATCCGACACTACCCACCGACGACGCCCACTGCTAAGAGGATCAACGACGAGTGCTGATGATGATGGCGAAAGGACCCTACTCCTCGGCTCTTCCGTCATCAGAAGTGGGATCAGTGTTGGATCAGAACCAAGATATCTGGCGAGCCATGTTTGAACAACAAGATAAGAACGCGCGAGCATTGATAGAGGCGCTGCAATTACCAAAACTAGCCTACGGTGAAGAGCTACCTGCATTCGACCCTGAAAAAGAGATAACGACTCAAGATCATTGTGCGTGACGGCAGATTTATGTTTCGCCAAAAAATCCACCAAGCAGCGGTCATCTTGTTCTGGCGGTCAGCAAGGCGCTAAAAGGTAAAGCATCGACGTGGCTATCAAAAATCGCATACGAAGGAAAAACATAGCACGAGTCTATGATAATTTTCACGGCACGGTTTATTTCGACGGAGACATTGGCGGGTACCCTCATAAAAATTAACGGCGAAAACCCGAGTGAAAACGAAACACTACCCACGTTCGCGAGTTGTTTGATTAGTTCACTGACTAATCATTGGAAAGATGTGAAGAAGGATGAAATTGCCGTAGCAACAGTACTCGCAGACATTTCACAGTTTGACCCGCGACTTTAAAGAATGGCGTTCACTACAAGCGTTATATCGAGGGAGACAAACTGCAGCAGGAAATAAACGCATTTTCACACTTGAAGCGCTAGATCACCATCCGACAAAGCGAATTGAGGGCAGAAGCAATCCCATAGACTCGAGTGGCAGACCTGTACCACCTACATCAAGTCAAGCAGCGCAGCAGCCGACAGCGAAGCTCTTGGCGTGCTTTCAATGTGGCAAGCCGGGTCACATAGCCATCCGGTGCACGAGCGACGGCGGCGGCGGCGGCGGCAGTGGCAGAAGCGGCAACGGCGGCAGAAGCGGCAGAAGCGGCGGCGGCAGAAGCGGCAGCGGCGGCGGCAGAGGCGGCAGCGGCGGCGGCAGCGGCGGCGGCAGAGGCGGCAGCGGCGGAAGCGGCGGCGGTGGCGACGGCAGTGGCGGCGGCAGCAGCGGGCGGCTGACGTCGGCGGCACGCGCAGCGAGTGGCGCGTTGATGTCGGCGTCGTACAACCACCATCGGGCGTGTTACATCAAAAAGGTGAATTGTGCTTTGCTTATGATTTTGGCGCTGAATGCTCGTTGGTAAAAGAAAGTTTCGCTTCGAAATTTAGTGGTAAACGTGCTAGTAATGTTGTTGCTATGACTGGTAATTAGTCAAACACGAGTGTTCAGTACAGAACAGATTTTATTGTGTAGTGATTAACGATCACTCTCTCGAAATTTTGTTGCATGTTTTGCTCGACAACTATTTGCAAAGTGATGAGGTCGAGAGATTTTAAACCGGGGTTTTTCTGTAAACATAAAGGCAACGGAGCTTTCGTTAACTAAAGTTCTTTGTGTAAATTCGATGAGTCATAATAATGATACCACGCTTCAATCAGTTTTAACTGCTACTCGTATCGTGACTGCAGTAGGTAACAGGCAATGATAAGTCTAGGCTTTGATTTTTTTATTAACGGTTTACCTACGACGAGCTAAAGATGATGCGGATGAACGTAGCGTTGATAGACGAACGGTAGTGAAGGTAGACTGCCATGAGAGATTTTTGGGTTCGAGTCTTGACTTCAGAAAATGCCAGCAGGTCACGTATCAGTCGAAATCGACTTAGATGATGTTAACGACGAAGTTCAAATTTGATTTCTGATTGAAACTTGAGTAAGGGGACTCTAGGTGCTATAGTAAGTTGTGTTCGACCGTGCCAGTAGCTAATTCGTAGTCGTAACCCTGTAGAAATCGGTATCTCTTGAGGCAACTCAAGTAGTCCGTGGGAGCGCGGTATGCGTTTGGCTCTGGTCGAGGTCGGGGTCTGTAAAGACCATTACATGTGGTCACGAGGGGGTGACACACGGGAGATCTTTGAGGGATCTGATCCATTCGCTGGATGTGTGAGAGCAATGCGATTGCTAGTCGGCTGGATAGCCGGGGCTCTAGATGTCTTACTCGAGAGTTTAGAGAGTTTGTAGAGTTTATGCGAGAATTTATAGAGTTTAAGTTTTGTGAAAACTGTGTACAGTTTTGTACTGAGCAATTTGGTTCGAACGACTGTGATGCGTGGCTCTGTCTGTGTACGTGGCGTTAGACGTTTTACTCGAAGGATTCTGTAAGCTTGGCGGTATCTGTTCTGTTGTAGAGATTGAAAAGTTGATTCGAACGACTGTGGTACACGGCCCAGGCTACTGATGTTTGTATTTTCGGTTATTCTAATGTCACATTATTGGTTAAGAAATAAAAATGTAGAGTTCGTTTTCGTTCGTAGAGTTCGTTCTTTATTCATCGGTTAAATGAATCTAGAGTTTGGTCAGGAGTGACCGAGTGGAACAAATTTCTGTCGTAGACTATTTGTTCGCAGGGTAACCATCACACGAGGACGTGTGCAAGCAGGATGACCGTGTCGCAATCGAGTCGTATCCGGGACGCCAGCGCCACCTGGTGGCACTCGATGGAGTCGGTGACGTGCGCGCCGTCGATCGATGACTTCACTTTCCCATTGGCGAGCGGCGCGTGCGGTGGACTGAACCATCGCGCGTTCTGTGATACGTACCTACCTACAACTTATTTGAGCCTACCTGATTACTGTACTGTGCCTGTGAAGATTATAATTTGAAGATTGATTGTACGAGCTTGTTTTATTCTCATCCGACACTACCCACCGACGACGCCCACTGCTAAGAGGATCAACGACGAGTGCTGATGATGATGGCGAAAGGACCCTACTCCTCGGCTCTTCCGTCAAATATATATACCCAAATATCAATTTTCATCACTATAACTTCAAAAACAAAGAACTTACATACAAACGTCCCCGCCCCCCCTTTTACCCCTTACCCTTACCTTGTACCTCTTAGGGGCCGAATTTTGAAAAATCCTTTTTCGAACACCCCTCCGCATCGAGACGAATATACCCTCCAAATTTCAAGTCTGTACGACCAGCGGTTTGGGATGTGCGTTGTCTGTCAGTCATTATGTCAGGACAGAGATTCTTATAGTATTAGAAGAAGGAGATAGTGTAACTAAAAGCAATCCCTTCAAGGGATATGTTTGAATTGAACTACTCCACATACTTCATCTTCTATTAAAAATGTTAAGATATAATGACCTAATTGGTTACATGTTCGTGGTAGGGTTCGGTATCGGTTCTGATAATATGGTTTTGCCTACTGCACAATGTTTCCGGAATATTTCACACTTTGTTTGTATTCTCAGATAAATATTAAATTGATCGGCTATATTTAATTAACTATTTCACTCTGTTACATATTACCTAATACACAAAAGCAAAAGAATTGTATCCTGGTCGAAAATAAAACTTCTAAATTATTTTACTAATTCCATTGACAATACATACATTACTATACACTCGCAAAATTACATATTTATTAGTCCTGATATTTTTAAAAGTAACCTCAGTCTGTAATCGTCACGGAACCCTAAAAGTACAAGTTTTCGTCAATTGAGTTTATCTATAGGCATACAATCGCACTTTGTTAAATGTTTATCTACAATAGAAGCATAGAAAAAATCACACACATTTTAAAATAGTTTATCTTATCTTTACCGCAAAAATAAACAGCTCTAGGCAAAAACAAGGTTAAATAACGCGACAAAGTAGTATGATTACTATGCATATCTACGACGCGACGGTTTTAAAACGAAATAATAGCATACATTAAGTATACAGGGTGACATTAAATTCCTGGGCATTATCATAAAGGGTTATTCAACTCATCATAATGAACTACTTACCCTATGAAACCTAACCTGAAAACGTGAAAAAAATCAGCTGTCCCATACATTATACGAACAGCTTTTTTTTATGGAGCAGCTGACTTCTTTTCGCGATTTATACGTTGATTTCGTTGTAAAAGTTTTTCATTACGATGAGTTAAATGACCCTCTAATATAATGTCCATGAATTCAATTTCACCCTGTATATAAAATTATACTAGTAATAAATGGGTATCTTCAAATCTAAAGTAAATAGGTTCCTTCTAGGTAAACGTGCTCCATCCTAGACTGCACCGTTGCTTATCATCAGGCACTGTGTAGGCAAACGCAAACCTATTCAGAATATTTAAAAAAAACTAAAGTTAAATCGCCTTTAACTTACACTGTAGCACAGCGACGGTGATAATGGAATGGACGGGCCCAGCGCTTGCAATTCGATCAAAATTTACAAGACAACACAATCAAGCATACCTAGCTAAAAGTATGCATATTAAATTTGCCGGAAAATAGAGATAGCGAATATAATTACTGCATGACAAAAAGAGAACACATTTACATGTATTAGAAGTTTGTATTGTCGTATCGTACGGCTCGCATGTCGCAAAGGCAGAGTATGACTGAAGCGAGTGGAGAGCCGGCGCTCCACACATACAGTCTTCAAAATCCGTGCGCTTATTTCCCGTCCATTCATTTTATCATTGTCGCTGCTGTAGTAAACATGTGGAAGCAACTTTGGTAACTCTAATTAGATGGCGAAATCGGTACTGACAAATTTGTTGTAGACGTACAGACGGATATAACCCCCGGAAAAAGCGGGAAAATTATGAAATTGGAAATCGCAATCGCTAATACGGGAACCATTCAGTAAGGCAAACATTTTACTCATGTACCGACATACTATCATTTATTCTGTACAGTTTGTAGACAAGGTGTATGTCTGATAGGGTTGCCACCCGTACTTTATAATAAAGTATTGTACTCTATTTTGGCCAAACGTACTTTATACTTTATGAGGGCAGTAAAGTACGTGAAAATACTTTATTTTTACCTGTGAAGATTTTTTTTAAATGGACTTGACTTGATGAACGGACCGGACTGCTTTTTAAATTTAGGGATTGATTGTTAAGATGCCGTCAATATATTTAAGAGTAACAAATATGTGTTGGATGTTGCTAGAAGCAACAAAAAATATGCATGGAAGAGAAATAGTCTGGTAAATAAATAGTACTTTGTTTTCAGATGTTGTACTTTTTGTTTTAGCCTAGAAAATTAAATATACTCTATTTGCTTAAAAAAAGGTGGCAACCCTAATGTCTGACTTTAAAAATAGTATCACGTACAATCTCGTAATTGAGCCTACTTATTCTGTAACACGTTCAACGCACAACAAGACACAGAAAAAACTAGTGATGGTAATCACTGAGGTTCAGACTGGTCAACTTTCCTCCTTAACAGACTGTCCAAAGAAGAAAGTAATCTTTTTCAAGCCTTATCTTAATCACGAAAATATTACTTTAAATGCTCATTACTTGTTTACTACTTGTACTTGTTAGCTTATTGGATCAAGGATAGTTAGATAGATAGATACATAGATTTATAGATAGATAGATATAAACTCTTTATTATGCACACCAGAAAAAAACAACAATAAAAACAAGACTCCTATGAACTATTGCTACTAGTGACGGCCTTATCGCTACAATGTAAACGATCACTGGTTGAACCTGGTTAAGTTTGGCACAGAGCGGGATGAGTAGTGTACAATAAAATAGAAAATAAATAAAAATGTGATGTACTACAGATAAATAATGACAGGATAGCTAGGTTAAGAATCGTAGTGAACCTATTAGCAATTGCACATATCCGCCACCAAATTACAAACAAACAAAAAAATATTATAATAATAATAATTAATATTAATTTATTATTTATTTTATTATAATATAATTTATAATTTTTTTTTTTTTTTTTTATTTATATGAATATTTTTTTTTTTTTAAATTTTCGTCCGAAAATTAGGTTTATTTTTCTTAACGTCCCGAAAGTCCCATCTTAATTGAACGTCCGTTCTTATTATTTTCTACTAGGGACCTTGACAATTTTAAATTCCCAACTGAACACCAGAAAAAGTGATGGAGGGACGTTGATATTTTTAATTTTCAACATCTCAGTATCTGACTTTTGTGAAACTCCTTTGTTTTCGAACTTTATGCGTCAAATATTGTATTTGGATATTCATTATTTTTTGAGGATTACCTAAGAGGGTAAAATGGGGGATGGAATTTAGTATGGAAAGTTTTTTGTTTTCGAAGTTATAGTGATGTACGTCGGTATTTAAGTAATTCATAAAAAAAAATTGGTTTTTGATATATTTTTTGGCGGGGAACAGTCAAAGTTTAGGTGAAACTTTGTGTGGAAAGTACTTTTTACTGAAGCTAAGGTCATGTTATTGATATTCGGCTTGACTTTTTAAACAAAAACAATCATATTTTTTGCTAGGGTTGATCTAAAGTGGTCAATATGGGGAGGATAGGTATGGAAGATCATTATTTGTGAGCGGGGAGAATTTCTTCAGTTCGCGGACGAAGTCGCGGGCGACCTCTGGTCCTCTGGACCTCTGGTCTGAAGCGTCCTATCAGCTACAATCACAACTTATTAAAAAGCTGGAAGAAACCATTTTTTTACGTTTCATTGTAGTAATTTGAATCAGCCAGCACTTCAAGATATTAGGTTTATTTGCTTTTACAGTTTCTTTTCGGATTTTTAATTATTCTGACGCTAAGAATTAACAGGATTCATTTACATTGTATGTCTGTTTGTCTGTCCGTCCTGTATCCGTTGAAAAATGGTGGAACCTAAAACAAGTTGCTGTTTGATATATAAAGCAATTTAGCAATCTCGTTAAGGAAAAGTTATTGATAAAGTTATTAAAAAAAGTAATGGGACCGGAAGCAAAACATGCCTCTTTTTTATATTCCTCGCAAATGTGATGAAATTTTCGTATGGAACGCGTGTGCTATTGGTAATAACACTCTCAATTACGCATATTACCGCCTCAAGTATAATGACCAATACTTGTATCATACTGTACTATTATTCAAATTTTTTTTTTGCTCTATCTGTTTGGAACCGGTTCTTTGCATTGCTGATCCTGTTTTTCATAACACTTCTCAAAGCAACTCGCGTATAGTGTAATTCTATATTGTACCGGTCTGCTGAGCAAGATCTAATCAGATACACTTAAATACCGGTACAACCTATTCACTCTTAAAATGTTTCCACGTGACGAAATAACATGTCTGTTACGAAAAACTTAACATACATAAACAACTAAATACCCAAAACTAGTTTTAAGCTGTTTATTACTGGCATCAAAATAAGCAATGTCAAACCAGTTAGTAAGTATTAAATTTTTAGTTATAAAATGTGATATCCAAGTACTTAATAGAAATGAATAGACAGAACAAAATAAAAAATAAAATAAAATAAAATAAAACAGAACTGCTGCCCTGTTGAACTGACTTTAAAAAAGTAGGAAGAAGGTTCTCAATACGATTGTATGTTTTTTTTGGATGTATGTAATCAAAATAAGCAATGTCAAACCAGTTAGTAAGTATTAAATTTTTAGTTATAAAATGTGATATCCAAGTACTTAATAGAAATGAATAGACAGAACAAAATAAAAAATAAAATAAAATAAAATAAAACAGAACTGCTGCCCTGTTGAACTGACTTTAAAAAAGTAGGAAGAAGGTTCTCAATACGATTGTATGTTTTTTTTGGATGTACTCGTATGTAACGTGATTACTCCGCCAATTATGATTTGAATTTGATGTTTTTTTTTGTTTGGTAGGTGATATTTTATAGGTGGTCCAATATAAATTTATCGAGTCGGTTCAGTAGTTTGGTTTTTAAATTAAAATTACTAGAAATCAGGTAGTCGAAATTGAAACATCCAGATAGTCGAAATTGAAATCGTTTTTTTTTATAAAAGCGTATTATTAAGACTGAGATTATATTTAAAAAAACATAATAATGTTTTAAGTAAATATTATTAATCAGTATTCATAGACACTGATAACCAACGGGGAAGAAAGGTTCTGGAGTTGCGACCATTTCTGGAGTTCTCTCTGGAGTTGGGATAGGCCTGCTACTAGGTGGACCGACGACATTGTGAAAGTCGCGGGCAACCGGTGGATGCAAATGGCAGGTTGTCGTAAAATATGGCGGTCCAAGGGGAAGCCTTTTGTTCAGCAGTGGACGTCTTCTGCTGATGATGAATCAGTCTTCACAATATTAGTCCTTGGCTAGACTTAGGCCTACCCTCAACGGGCAATAGGCTAGGTGACTGGTTTTTTTTATTGTCCTATTAAAATGTGACCCATAAATATAGCTGATTAATGAAAATAAAATGAAAATCTGATGAAAAATAAGCAACTTATAAGCATTGTAATATCATGCTAGATAGAGAGGCGAAACAGCAAATCGTGACGTCACTTCTCTGTACGCCATATAAATTCATTTTTTTCATTCATATAATAAGCGGTTTAATGGCGACGAGCAGAGTCACGCAATGACCTTTCGTTATTAAAAACGACTATTATCATGTCAATCTAACCTTCGCATATTATAATTATTTTATTTACGAACGATACCTGTTGCTGGGAAAAAAGTAATTACTTAGATTTTCAGGGAATTTAGATTTTATTTTCCAGGAAATTGATGTGACGCGGAAAAAATGAAAAAAATCTATATTTAGATTTTTGTCAAAAACGTACTTTATTTGTTTCAACATAAATATCTTTACTTGTATCAGTGTATCAGCATAAAACCCCTGGCCCACTGCGGCGCACGCTGTGCACGGCCACGGCGCATTTTGACTGCATTTCGTTTGTTTGACCACGTGGGTCTACGTTGCCACTGCAGGACACGCTATTCATGAATATTAACCCACGAATGTACATAGTCGTAGCGCAGGACAGTACTGAATCATACGCCTTGTGGAACGTTGTCGCTTCCGTGTACCGTGTGGCCGCGCGTTGACAGCGTTTAGCTGCGTGGGCGCCATATTCGAGCTAGCCACGCGTGTAGCAATGACGTAATTAATCTGGTATTTGTGCGTAGCATGTTCGTTGGATTGCAGTGGACGTATAGAGAGAGTGGCTATATACGTGCGTATATAGCGTATATATATAGGGCCAGCGGCTTAAATATAGACAATAAATAAATAGTACCATGGACTAAATAAAGTTATTATAACTATATACACAAACACATGTATATAATTATTTCATGGCACCTAGTACCGAAAATAATCGTGACTTTAGTCACAAAGCACTCGCTCCTAGGAATCTTTACCTAAAGATATTAATAATTATGATTACTTAAAGATATTAATAATTATGATTACCTAAAGATAGTATTAATTGGCCAGTCTAGCTAGTAGTTGTTTTTTTACTAGACACTTTCCAATACAAAATTAAATAACAATGAGTTTGATGATAAACCTTAAAAAATCCTGAATTAGTTTTTTTGATGATAATTAATTATAGCAAATTATAATTTTTAATTAATTAAAAATGATTACCGCAATAAACATTACATTGAATATTTTATATGAAGTGTTTCCACACTTTGGGTATTTGAAGTATTTGAATGTTTTAGAAATTGCGAGGGAAACCCAGAGATTGCTCGTTTGCAGGTTCAAGTCCTGCCAGAGATCATAATTTTCTTACAGCTTTTAAAACATAAATGAACATAAAACAACATATATATTTTTTATATCTTTTATTTCATTGATTCATTATATTATCTATAAATAAACTAGAGGTCGCCCGCGACTTCGTCCGCGTACGGAAAAAACTCGGCCCGCTCCCAAAATTCACCAATTTAAATCATCCCGAGCAATTTAGCCCACCCCCCCCCCCCCCCCCCCCCAACTCTACCAACTCTACCAACTCTACTGACTCTACCAAGGAAGAGTGTCCCTCCCCCCTTGAATGAACTACCCAAATATTAATAATAATAATTTTCATCGCTATAACTTGAAAAACAAAGAGCTTTCTAAACAACATCCCACCCCTTTCCCCCCCTTAAATCGTCCCTGTCATAAAAATATTGAAAACGGCATTTTTTATTTTCAATGAACTATCCAAATCCACATTTTCGTGACTAAAAGTACAAAAACAAAGGAATTTCATACAAACGTTTCCCCCCTTTTTCCCGCCTTAGGAGTCGAATTTCGATAAATCATTTCTTAGTACACCCCTACGCATCGAGACGAATACACCCTCCAAATTTCAAGTCTGTGACAAGTGACATTTATGACAAATCGCGATTCGAATCGTGATCCCGAACTGTTACATGATTAGCCTGCCTGCCTGCCTGCCTGTCGGGTCGCAAGGTAATTATAGTAAATTAAGATGAGAAAGTGGGCAAGTTAGGAAGAAACTAACAGTCTTACTTAAAAAACTTCTCAACCGTTAATCACTGGTGCCCTGCCATCTTCTCTCTGACGTGAAGTGTAACATGCAAGAACAAGACAGAGAAGTTTAAGCAGTGACTAAGAGAATCGAGATTATTTTAGGTAAGGCTGTTAATTATTAGAATTAGACGAATGGACTCTTTAGGAAGTGGACAACTTTGGAATTAGACAAGTTAGGAAGTGGCTTAGTATTAAGTCGTCCTGAAGGATGTTTACTTTGATTGTTTATTAACCATTCTTTGCACCCAGTAGTAATCAAATACCAACTGTACCCGTCGGTTAGCACTTTATACGGATTCATTGCTCTAATAACTAGTTAGCTATGTTGCAATCATCTCCACGGAACATCGAGGACGAGTAGCTAGACTGTTTGAAGTTACTCATAGATGTGTATATTTAAACCTTCCTACTATATCTACGAGCAGCTTTTATTAGACTTATTGAGAGGTTGATACAATTTGGTATTACAAGGGTATATAATTTATACAATGTGTAACAAAAAAGTTCAACAATACTGAATTCTGGGTTTGTAAATCACGTCGGGGTCAACACTTCAATTCACGATTTCAATCTATTGGGGGTGTTTAATTCTCTCAAGAGTTAAAATATTTTAAAAGTACATATAAAATTGTTTTTCTTTTGTTACTGAATTACTTTTTATCTTGAAACACCTCTTTTTCCGTTTGTAACCTTGTATAACTACAAAATAATTTGTATACATCCAAAATTTATTTTTAAGTATTCTAACTTTGGTTCTAGTTTTTTATTATTTCTCTGAGGTTCTATGTATCTCTGCACATAATTATATAAAACAAAATAGAATGTGTAGGTGTACAGATAACATTTTATATAGTTTTATGTTAGAAAAACGTTTCACTGTTATAAGCTTTTCGTGACCTCACTTGAATCGGCCTCAACGGAAGATAAACAAGTTTGATAAACAAGTGCTATTTATTTTTATATTTTTAAAATGGCACTGTTATTTTAAATGGCTATGGTTTTTGGTTGGTTTTTCTAAATGGCTAGCTTGGCTGTGGGGTGCTAGGGCACAAAACACAAATGATATTACTAAGTACAGATGCCTCACTCGCTTATAAAACGCGTCTAAACTAGTTGAACCACAATACATAAATATCTATCACATTAATATTATACACACACCACATCAACATCCGGATGACGTCCACTGCTAGACGAAGGCCTCTCCCTTAATAGGGGGGTGTTGCCATAATCCCCACGCTTAGCAGGCGGCTTGGGGATCGCAGAATGGTTATCACCGTTAACCGAGAGGACGCTGCTGCCCATCCTCCGGTGGTTCTGGATGCAGTTTTAGGACGAACACAGGTCATATACAATACAAGCTAATTTGTATTTTATTTGTATGGTACAGTATGTCTTTATTATACAGTACCACTGAAGCGTGGGAAAACGGCCCGGCAGTCGCGTGACGTGTACGAGCCAAGCGCTTCTGTGAAATATTGACACGATGTCATAGAGTACAAATTTGCTGGCACTGAATAATCACATGATTGTAGTCATAAGTCATAATCTACGTTTATAAGCGTTTTCTCTAGTCTTGCAAGTCTAATCTTGATGAGGTTTAACTCAACAGGTTGTCTAGAAAATTAAGAATATTTAGCACTTGCAAAATGTGGAATATCCTCCCTGAGAAGGTCAATTATTGCGCAGAGATATAACTTTTAAAAAGGGCGTCTTTAACTTTGCGTTGGCAACGCATCAATATTGTACCTATGTGTCCACAGAAACCCGAAAGCCTTATTTCTTAGGTAGAACGGCTGTCAAAAGAATGTTGTAAAGCAATTGTATGGAAAACCGCTGTCGCCAGTTTCACACATAATTGTATAGTCACTACGTCGAAAAAATGACAATCATTTGAAGTAAAAAGCTTGAAATGCCATGACAGATTTAAAAAAATCTAATTACGCTGCAGCCTTTGGTTTCCTCCGCGTCTATTTAAATTGTATATTGGTAGAATTATCATTAAGACGGGCTTATTTAGGTTTTTGCAACTTTTGATACATAAGTTCGCATACTTCTAATTTGAAAAAAAATACGGAGTTAGTGTAATATCATAGATGAACATATTATTTAGACAATTGTAAATTTAGAAACATGATTGGTAACAACTCGCTCGATAGAAAAAAATACCGAAGCAGTGTCTATTTTTAAACCATTTTCAGTTTTATGTCCTAATTACAGCACATAGACACATTAAAAAAATATGTATTATAAGTTCATAGTATTTTGGAGAGCATGCTGAGATTCAAAAGTTATTAAATTCTATACTTTTCAAGTAATCTGAGAAAATCTTCAAAAATCGAAGTTTGACACGCACGAATCTGCGTAACCGCCATATTTTTGCTCCGCTAAATGTGACCCTAACTGATACAGCTTTAGACTAATTATTGAACTCATTAAAAAATGTGCTTGAAACGTGAAATACCCGGCCTTAAGCGCATTTGCACTTAATGACGGCTAGCGCGGCCCGTCACATTTCCGTTCTATTCACTTCTCTCTTCAGTGGGTGTGTTCATAGCGATGAGCTTACCTTCCTGCGAAACATCTGTTAAGTTACAAGTGTTTTTTTTTTACGTTGTAATAACATACAAACAATAGTGACACAAAACAGGCATAGAAGCGTCGTGTTCGTTAATAGATTCTATTGGCCTGATGAAGTACAATCATTTTGTTTGAGTCAGTCAATCACAATTCAATACATACAAAATGAAATGTGAAACACGTGTTAGAAAATTATCGAATATTTTGTATGAAGTGTTTTTAAAATGTGAAGTGTCACATGGGTTGTTAAAAAAAGTAAAAAAAAAAAAACTTTGATTTGCTATTTTTTATTTGTTAACTTGAACGAGCCAAACAAATTCGGCAAACTGATAGAGTATAAAAGCCGTCACGATGAAGATGTTATGAAAAAAAAACATTTATTTCGAGTAACATGACTCACATACAGCAAAAAAATAATTTAATTAAGTAAGTACATCAATAAACGATCGTCAGAAATAAAATACAATATTATATATTATATTATTTATTATCATTGCTATGATATTTGAATGTTATGTTAGATTAGAATATATTTCGATATCAAACATTTCATTGACAGCACAAATTACGAAAATTTTATGGCGAGCGATTGACGCCCTTTAAGGATCCTGATATGCAAATAAAAATCAAAAACTGATTCAGAGATAGCAGTATTTCAGAAATAATATGTTTATGGTACATACAACACAGGGAAAATTTTAAAATAAACAAAAAAAATATTTTGTTCGAAAACCACTAAATTTCGTTAGACTAGTCCCTTTAAAAATAGAAAAGACCTGTTTAAGAATCTTCTGAAAGGATACATCATCACCCTATAGATTTATTGGATGTGTATGTACACGTATAGTTGTACATTACCGAAAGGAGTTGATTATGATCATTATGAACAACATTTACTGTGAAACCGCCCCTAATATCGCGAAAAAACACATCTGTTTTTTACATTGTTAAAAGTAAAGTGTGTATAGTGCAGTGAGTGAGTGAAGTGGTGTGCATGTTTTATGTGTTGTTGTTAGTGAGTGAGTTGTGTATTGTTGTGAGTGAAGTGAGTGTTGTTGTGTGACCTTTTTGGCACTTTTATTAATGACTCTGGATTTTCCCCGTAGATAAAAAAACTTATAATGATAAGTAGAATCAAATTTGTTCGGCTTAGTCCTGCCTTTCCACGTAACCTGATGATAAGTGAAGTACCTGAGCAAAACTCTACCTACTAAACATATATCACGTTAAAATCGTATATGTATTAATTACTGATGGAAATATAGACCGATGACCCTTCTATTCTCAATAGCGGTTTCAAATGAATTTTTAATCGTACCCCGGTACCCGGGTTAGGGCGGCCCTTATACGGAGGTCACATGTCATGCCATGTTTGATGCCACTCACATGTCCACGTGCACAGAACACCCCGTAGATATCGTCGACATTTTGTGTGATTTGTAAGTCATTTTATGAGTTTTGGCGGGAACACGGAAAAATCATGTCGTTGCATTCTATTGTTTTTCATCACACTTGCTCGTAAAGTAGATCTTATTACATCGCTTTTAGGCTCATAATCCAAGCTATTACACACACGTGCTTTTTACTTTACATTACGGCACTTGTACTATAATAGGTATAACCCGGTAAAGTCAAGTTTGTACGTGACTGCAATTAGACGTACGTATACGAAGCACTCTTAATATAGCCGGGTAATACTTTACAGTTTTTTTGTAATACCAACAAAGAGTTCTTATGTCAACCTGCGCGCGCATTACTGATTTGGGCGCCATTTTCCGCAAATGTTTGTTGACGTTTTCACTGTGTGATTGATTATTATCAAAAAAAAAATGTTTTTTCCTCGCAAGTGTGACGAAAACAGTCGTATGGAACTCTTGTGCTATTAGTCATTACGCTCTCGGCTTCCTTATCGCGCTCGCCTACGGCTCGCGCGCGTAATACCGCCTCTAGTGTAATGACCAACATAGCACACTCGTATCATAATGTACTATTCTTAAACTTGTATTTTTTCGCGAATCAATGATTAAAAATGGTGGTGTTTTATTCATTGGGTATTGAATTATATGCACGTGTGTGGGCAAGTGATATAATGTGGTGAAACATATCTTTTCGTGTTGTTTTCAAAACTCCGAAGAAGCTCATAGTATAGTCGCCACAACTTTACTAGGGCATGACTTCGACTCGACTATTACTAATTTCGTGTGACTGACTGTGATTTCATGATATATTTAACTTGATTTGAATATAAATACTTGAAAAATTCATTGTCTTGACACTGGCAGAATGCACAACGTGCGATGCCAAGAACAAAGAAAAAAAATAGTCATAGTCATTTTACAACCGACGTCATACTTCACTTGCCCACTCGGAAACGGAAAATTACTCGTATTATTAGTAGTTAACTTTTGAATAATATACGTTAACTGTATTTTACCATAAAACAAGCCAAGGAAATGTATCTAACCAACTGGATAAATACATACTCGTATAACGTCACATATGAACATTTAAATAAGCATTAGAATAATTCACTATTTATTACACAAACACTTCTGCTCTAACAGATTTAAGTGGTATTTATATATGTAAATGTAACGCAAATTACCACTGATTTTACATACCTTCACAATTGGCTGTGCTTATATGTATATACCCGTATGTACCTAAATATTATTAGCATTTATATCAGTATTATTATTTTATCAGACATTAATCTCAAATGTTATGTGCCACTCGACCTTCACAAATAAAATCGGTTTAATTAAAATAAAGTAAATAAAGGTTAACCAAGATCGACCGTTGAGTGAGTTACAATGAGTGTATACTTAATATAGTAGAGGTACCTTGGAGTTTGGAGGTTCCACAGGGATTTCGAAAGTTCTATTATGGCGTTTTGTTGTGGTAGGACTCCACTGCAGAGTCCGACTGGGGCAGTACCACACCTTTGTCAGTTATTCAACCGCCAAGCAGTAGTGTGCAAGCATTACTGTGTTCCGGTTTGAAGGGCAATGTTACCAGATAAATTACTGGGTATGATGAGATTTAACATCTAATATCTCAGGGTGACGAGCGCAGTGCAGTGCGGCGCAGGATTGTGTTCGGAAGTTCATAATTCTGGTGCTGCTACTGTTAGTGGCAGGCGTGACGCTTACCACCAGGCGAACGTCTTGCTCGTCTCGTCACTTGAATATATATAAAAAAAAGTGTAAAAAACAATTATAACATCTGAAATTAAATTCTTACAATTGCTAACTAACTTTTACAATAGTTGCAGCTCCGGTAAACACCAGTACATCTACCTTGGTAGGGATATGTGTACCAGGCCAAAAATACGGATGCTTTCAGGGTACAGTCTACTGTACCCTGAACTCACTGATCATTCTATTATATTACTTGGAGGAGTTAGCTGTTTTAGTGTAAATCCATGCTGTATTTTTATTGTAACACTAGAGGTCCCCCGCAACTTCGTCCACGTAAGTACGGAAGAAATTTGACCCACTCCTAAAATTCACCACTTTAAATCTTCCCGTGCATAATTTTTACCCCCATATTTATTTTAAATTAACCATCCAAATCCATTTTCGGGACAAAAAGTCCAAAAACAAAGAACATTCATACAAAAGTCCCAGCACCCCCTCCCCCCACCCCTCCCTTAGGGGATGAATGTCGAAAAATCCTTTCTTAGTACACCCCTACGCATCAAGACGAATACACCCTCCAAATTTCAAGTCTGTACGAGCAGCGGTTTAGGCTGTGCATTGTCTGACAGTCATTAAATCGTCACAGTCAGTCAGACAAAGATTCTTATGGAATTAGATAAAACCAACCATAATAAGTAGTATTTACACAGGATCATTAAAAAAAACTTTGAACTCAACTAATATTTCTTTCTCAGGAATACTACCAGACAGAAGTAACCGAATAGAAGACATATATCTTAGATACTACAATGGGTAAGTAAGCTTTTTGCTAAATACCTAAGTAACATTACAAAACAGTTGACTTTTTAGGTATAGTCAACATATTTTCACATTAGATTCAAAAATATAAAAAGATTGACAGAATAGTAAATTATAACTCATAACCATTGTTTCTTATGGTTTTACCTACACCTGGTGAATTATCCCGGAAAGCTACGTCAAAATGTTGTATTGTGACTATAAATAAGCGGAAACCACATTTTTTCAGGATATTAAGTACCTACTTAAAACAATGGTTTGCGGTCAACTTCCAGGATAATTCTCCATGTACCTACTGCTTATAATGCAGAATTATTTTTTAAATAACGATACCTATTCGTAATAAAGCGGATTAAGGTTTAATTGGATTGTCATTGTGATACGTCCTAAAATAAAGCGGCCACGTTTTGCCGATTTGTAATCAAGTTGCGTCATACTGTGGTCGATTCTGGCGGTTTTAGTTGACAGTTCTAAACTAACTAAAGTATTGCTGTCCTTAGCTAACATGCCTAGTAAAAAAGTGACACGAATACTTTAGTTAGTTTAGAACTGTCAACTAAAACCGCCAGAATCGACCACATTAACGATATAAAACAAAAAATATAATATTTTAGGGGTAAAATCATCATTTAAGTCAGAAGATGTCCACAGCAGGACGGAGCCCTAACTCAGCTCAAATAAACCCTTTGCGGCCTGGCGGTAGGAAAGGTCTTAGTTAAAAGTGGTTCCAACGCTCGATAGTTTAAGTATTTCTTCTTTACAGTTAAAATAATAGGTTTTAAATTATAAATATTATAATTTAAAACCATCAAGCTCTCCCTTAGAATCAGTTCAATTGTTGTGCAAAGATTCAAGATCTCATTTAGAGTAATTTGTAGATTATCAAGTGTTTACTGTGCGGTTTAGAGGTAACTTCATAATTTTATGTAAAAAAAAATGAAAATATAGTTTTTTATTTTAGATTTTATCTTCGTATTGTAGAACGTTACACAATGACAATTCAGCTAAACGTTAAACCGCAGTAATACAAAACGGTGCCGTTTAAGGCCTCCACCTAAATAGGGAGGGGTTGCCATAATCTCCACGCTTGGCTTGGTGGCTTGGGGATCGCAGAATGCTCACCACCGTTAACCGAGAGGACGCTGCTACATCCGGTGGTTCTGGATGCAGTTTTAGGACATACCCAGGTCCATATAAAATAGTTAGCCATCATGTAATACTGCCAATTCTACACCGAAATCTACATTTTTTTTTCCAATCTGTACGTTCTTTACATCCCACAAAGATTACTTAATTGTCTTTTCTTTTTTTCAGATCAACAATTGAAGAATACATCGACATTCCTCTCAGCCAAGCTACCACACTGCTGGAGAGCAAGGGCTTTGATAAGGACAGTCCTACAGTCCTCTACATCCATGGTTTCATAGAAATCGCTCAGCAGGAAAGTGTACAGGTAAATGTTGTTATAACATAGTAGCGACGTCTATTTCACGGTCATTTCATGGTCCGTTTCCCTGACACCAATTTGATCGCAATAAGTTATGTTTTTGTTATTTGTAGGTAAATTGTGATCTTTACAGTAACTGATTATTGTCAGCCAGAAGACGTCCACTGCTGGACGAAAGGCTCCCTTTAATAGGGGGGGGGGGGGGGGTGCCATAATCTCCACGCTTGACAGGCGGCTTGGGGATCGCAGAACGCTCACCACCGTTAACCGAGAAAACGCTGCTGCGTGCCTCCTGTGTTTCTGGATACAGTTTTAGGATATACTCAGGTCCACAGTATACGGGGTGTTAGTTTGAACACCGTTATCCTTCTAGGATATCATTGTACTCATCATTATGAACAACTTTTACTATGGGGCCAACCCTGAAATCACGAAAAAAAACAGCTGTTCCATACAAAAAGGTTCATCGATCTTGGCAAAACAGCAGATATTTTTTTCGCGATTTCAAGGTTGGCCCTATAGCAAAAGTTGTTCATAATGATGAGTACAATGAAATCCTAGAAGGATAACGGTGTTCAAACTAACAGCCTATACAGTAAATGATGATTCTAAGTAACGATGACAAGAGCTAATCTGAGTTAGAAAACTAAGGTTCTTAAGGGGGTGTTAGTTCAAAAAAAAATGTCGTGAGGTGGCATGAATGTGCGGTGCACCGGCTATGTATGCGCGGTGGCGCGAGCGCACAGTTTGAGGCTCCGTTTTGCGATTAGTAAATGACATAAAAATATTGAATTTATTTCATTCTGAGCGCTACCGTGGGTCGGATGACACGTTAAATTGTTGGTCCCAGTTGTTTGTTCTAGTTTCTATAACAACAACCGTCAGCCATGTCAGAGGCCTTCGGGCGGCACATTAACTCTGACACTAGGGCTGGCCACTCAGACTATACGAACTTAGTTTTTATTGAATTTTGTGTATCACATCAACAGCCGGAAGACGTCCACTGCTGGATGAAGGCCTCTCCCTTAAAGGGAGGTGTTGCCATAATCCCCACGCATGGTAGGCGGCTTGGGGATCGCAGAATGGTTACCACCGTTAACTGAGAGGACGCTGCTGCCCGTCCTCTCAATTTTGTGTATGTAAAGGGTTAAAGTTAACTTTGTTGGTTAAGAAACCATTCCGTTAATCTGTAAAACATGCGATCATATCCTAATTTATCGGTATTTATTTAACCGGTTTTTGAAAATGTCAAAGTAATTAAACAAAAATTGTACAATATTTAATGGTTACAGGTGATGGTAAGCGCATACTTGGAAGCAAGACCAGACATAAACGTGGTGCTTTTAGACTGGGCTAATATGGCGCACGGATCTTATTTGGTCAACGCAGCAAGAAACACTAAAAAGGTATGTGCGATTCATTAATTTATGCTGTGCTCCGCTATTTTACCCGCGTGATGATGAAAAATGGTGATGATGACACAAAAAGTAGCTTGTTTTAGTCCGGGAAATAACCTATCTCCATTCCAAGTTTCATCCAAATCCGTTCAGCCGTTTTGGCGTGAAGGGGTAGCATACATAAACACTAACTTTCTCGTATATAATATTAGTGTGATTTAAATTGGAATTTTTTGATTCTTGGATATTCTATAGGCTTCATATTTTCGATTGGTATTAAATTTATTCGATAAACTCATGTGTGCAATATTAAATAAAAAGTATTTTTTTATTTTTTTTACTAAATTTGATAACATACAAATTTTCATTGACTAAACAGATGGGTGAAGGATCTTAGACTATCACTACGTTTTTCTCTTTGTCAAAAGTCAGTGGCTAACACACACTAATACTGTAAAACGGATATTTTGTTGTTAGTTTTAAAAGATATTCAGATATGAAGTGACACAAAACCTTGAAAGAGTCTCTTTCTATCCACAAAACCTAAGCAAATGCGTGATAATTATGTTCATAACGTCAGATACTTGTAACTATGTTATTAATAATTAAGAATCAAACGAACTTACCTTGTGAAGTTTGATATCTAATTATACGAGTGTCTTGAAGAAGATGATTACAGTTTACAAGCAGCAGCACGCGAGATGATGCTGTCCTAATCACACATTTAGAGTTTCTTTATTTATTAGATTTTTCACTCAAAAATCGAATTAAAAATTGTTTTTCTAGCACTTCCTACTCCCACCACTATTCACTCCGCCATGCGCCATGTTGGTTTCTATCCAACCTCATTATTCAGAGCTCAATTTTTTCGATTGATCTAGGGATTCTTATAGAATTGGGTGGGTGGGAGTGTAATCATCTTCTTCAAGACACTCGTATAATTAGATATCAAACTTCACAAGGTAAGTTCGTTTGATTCTTAATTATACATCGTATCTTTCCGAAGATGATTACAGTTTACAAGCAGATGTTTAGAGCATCGAAATAATACTACAATATAACAGCGATCAGCATAATATATATTTAATCTTCATTCATTGTAATTATGACAAGTATAAACAAAAAACAGACTTAAGAATCAATATAAAATGATTATTCAGAACTTTTATTTATATTCTAACACCCTATAAATGATTAATTATATGTTTAACAACAATACATTAATTTAATTTCTAAATAAGTTATCTACAAATTCGTTTTGACCTGATTTTAACATTTCTTTATTATAGTATTTAAGAAAAATATTTGAGGATTCGGACCACCCTGCTGCTTTTCGTATAATTTCCAAACTAATTCCTGCCCTATGAACAGCCGATGTCGATGCATGGCGCGTACTATGGGCACCGTATACACTAATATCAATGCCACTTTTTTCTAAAATTGATTTCACCCAATGTGACAATGTCTGAGAACCTACCTTTTTGTGTGGTTTTTGATAACTGACAAAGAGCAAATCTTCTTGTAGACGCAAGGATTGAGTTCGGTCTATGTATGTTTTAAGACACAGAGCTGGGCACACTTTAGGATTTTCTTTAATGTATGGTAACACAATAAATGGTTGAAAGGCATTTGGTCTTGAAGTTTTTACTAAATCATCAACTTTGATTTGGATCTTTTCTGTATCAAAAATTATATTTTGAATTCTAATAAGGCTAAGAGTCTGCATTCTTTGTGCAGACGCTAATGCCAGGAGTGTTATCGTTTTTAGAGATAAGTCTTTTAGTGAAATCAGGTCGTTGGGAAAATCTTTTTCTAAACAATTTAGTACTAGTTTGGGATCCCAGGTAGTATCATATTTCGGCGCGGGAGGTTTAGTACGGTAAACGCCTTTAAAAAACCTTTTAATGCTATCATGGCAGGTGACTTCTTGCCCTAGCAGTATAGACAACGCTGAACGGTGGCTGTTTAGTGTACTGTAACCAGCACCAGTATAAAATTTTTCTGTCAAGTATTCAATCAACTGCGTAATATTGGAATCACAATAATCTAAACCTTTGTTTTTACAATACAGCCACCATGATTTTAAAGATGAATTATATTGCTTCAGTGTATTATCAGAGAAAGACGCCATCATTATGTCTAACGATGCGTTGGGGATTCCACGTCTTAAAAGCGCCTGCCTGATAATTTCCCTGCCATCAGGGTCAGATCCGCGTGAAGAGGATGCTGCTCCCTGAAAGGAGAGATTAGTAAATTTTTATCAGGCTGAAAGTATAGTACTTTCGAAACAAGTAAGTCGATCCATATCGGATACCACGGTTGAGTGGGCCAATACGGCAGTACTACAATGCACTCGGCCTTATCACATTTGATTTTGTTCAAAACTTTAGATATTAAGCTAAAGGGTGGAAAGGCGTAGAAACTTATGTTCTTCCATTTGAACGTGAACGCATCAATAATTTCAGAATTAGGGTCTAATTTCCATGAAGCGTATCTCTGACATTTATGATTTTGGCTGCTAGCAAATAAGTCAAATTCAGGAGTGCCAAAATTATCTTTTACTTGGTGAAATGCGTAGTCAGCCAGCTCCCATTCAGTATCCATGTTAAATCTTTGTCGAGATTCAAAATCGGCGACTACGTTCATGCTCGATTGGATGTAAGATGCAAAAATGTGTAAGTTGCGTTTTTCGCACCATTTCCATATGTCACGTGCAATTTTATTTAGGTTTGAGAATTGTATACCGCCCATTTTATTAATATAGGCAATAGCTGTAGTATTGTCTATTCTTAATAAGATGTTGCAATTGCTAAGTTGTGACGCAAATATTTTTAAGCTATAGAAAGCTGCCAGTAATTCTAGCGTATTTATATGTGACTCTAGTTGTGAATGGTTCCAGTGACCGTGGGCAGTTTCATCGTTACAAGAAGCGCCCCAACCCGTACTTGATGCGTCACTAAATATTTCCAGTAAATATTCGTTATGTCTAAATGAACGGCCTGCAGAATCAATATTATTTCTCCACCATCTAAAGTCATCTTTTAAATATTTTGGTAAAATCATGTATTTATTATAATTATCAGAATAATTAAGAGCCAAAAACTTTTCTCTTTCAAAATTCTTTGTGTAAATCCACCCGTAGTCAACAGCGGGACACGCTGACGTTAACAAACCAACATAGCTAGCTAGTTTCCTAATTTTACATCGCTTTGTGTTCAATAATTTGTTTGTAAATATTTTTATACGTTTTTTCTTGTCAGCTGGTAAAGTTAAATACATTTTTGCTGAATCAAAGATAAAACCCAGGAATACACATTTTTTCTTTGGGTAGGTTTGACTTTTATCTTCATTGATCAAAAATCCTAATCTCAAAAGTAAATTTTTAGTCGTTTCTACGTTATCAAGACAGCTGTCAAAAGAATTACCAATGCACAAAAAGTCATCCAAAAAATTTACAGACAAATGGCCTAACGAACGTAAATGGTGTAGAACCGGTTTTAATAACTTTGTAAAGACATACGGAGCAGTACAGAGTCCAAACGGTAAAACGTTGAATTGGAACAATTGATTGTGGAATATTTCCGAGTTCCATCTGAATCGAAGGTAAATCCTGTCACTGCTAGCCACTGGCAATAAAAAATACGCATCTTTTAAGTCTATTGTGGCCATATAGCAATTTTCATCAATCAAGTTTAATGCGGTGCGATAATCTTCCATTTTGAAGTGATCAGCATATACAAATTTATTTAATTCCTTTAAGTTCAAAATAAATCGATGTTTCCCGTTATTTTTAGGTACTGTAAATATTGGCGAGATGAATTGTTTTTCACAAGGGGAGCAAGTGGAGATATAGCCTGACCTTAATAGATCCGCAATACACTCGTCGATTATGTCAATATCTTCTGGTGTATGTAACCTACTTTTAGCTGTACGTGTTTGACTTGGTTCAGAATGAAAAGGGATTTTATAGCCTTCAATCCAGGATAATATAGTTTTATCGTTCGTAATGTGGCGCCATTCATTAACAAAATATTGAAGTCTGCCAGCGGCTTGTAAATATGTATCTGTATTATATACCTGTGGTGAGAGAACTAGCGTCGCCGAGTTTGCGGGTAGGGTCTCGAGCGGTGAGTCGTCGAAGGTGGCGCACGACGGTAATCGCGCGGCGCGGGCGCACGTGCCGACGGCAGCGGCTGTGGGTGCCGATACTGGCCCGGGTACACTCGCGTCTCGGCGGCTGGTGCCCGCGGTGCCCCCCGTGCGTTTAAAGCTCCCAGGTTACGGGCTGAAGTACTCGGCTGTGAGCGAAGCTGATTGAATTTACCGCTATTAGCTCTCAGTTCTGAAGCGGATTTAGATATAGTATTCGATGATTTTAAGTGTTCGGACAAATCAGTTCCGAATAAATGTTCATCTATCTTGGTGTTTTTTACGACATCTCGTTTTTGTTTGCTAATAGAATTAACAATTGCAAATCTACGCGAAAGAGATTCTCTATAGTGAGTATCGCATAGTAATCTTCCTGCATCACTCAGCGTTTTTATAACGTCTTGTGGGATGTTCGTTTGTGATAAAGCCAAATTTAGCGCTTACCTATGGCTGAGATACAACTAGACATTTGGTTTTGCTTTTGTTCGCTGTATGAGTCTCTTTTGACATTTATTTCAGATAACGCCGATTTTATCTCCGGGTTTAGTATGGGTGCTTTCATGTATGTGCAATTTTCCGGTGGTAGGTATCCTTTCAAAAGTTCGACCTTTTCCTCTTTAGGTAGTCCATTGGCTAAAATGTGTTTCCATCTTGTTGCCAGATCTTTGTGTAAGTTTTCTCCGAAGGATTTTTCTTGTGTTGGATCCGAACCCAATAGTTGCAGTATGTCTGGATCTAATTCGTCATTATCGTCTATCTGTTGTTCTTCTACCGGTGCCTCAGGTGGAACCTCGTCTGTAAAGACGTAAACCTACAGTTTAAATGAATTCCACACACGCTTTGCGTCGGGATAGTTAAAGGTAGGTAGATTTTTTCCTCACACTATGTCGGGAAATGTAGATTATTTAATATGTAACTATTATGGTATCCACACATGTTATACATCGGGATACGTTTTCCACACACGTTTTACGTCGGGTTGCGAGATTTTAAAAGAGTATTAACAATTGATAGGTATAGTACAAAAACCGAATAGTAGAGGGTAGTTATGAATAACGAAAGATATTTTTCGTTATAAGTTTCTAGAATTTCATCGAGACTTACCTTGAACTTCTTGATCACTGGCTTCGGCTTCCAAGTATTGATTATTTGAATGTGCAGGAGATGCCGACGTATTTCCCTTACCCGAGTGTTCGGATGACGACGACGAAATTATTCTTTTCCTTTTTTTCACTAGCTTCTTCATTTTTTTAAATAATTTATCCACAACATCACTTTCATCCCGGTCTGATCGCTTCCTTTTACCCATTTTTAATTTTTTATTAATTTTTTATTTACGTGTGACTCGGACAACACAAAATCACGTAATGAGGTTGGATAGAAACCAACATGGCGCATGGCGGAGTGAATAGTGGTGGGAGTAGGAAGTGCTAGAAAAACAATTTTTAATTCGATTTTTGAGTGAAAAATCTAATAAATAAAGAAACTCTAAATGTGTGATTAGGACAGCATCATCTCGCGTGCTGCTGCTTGTAAACTGTAATCATCTTCGGAAAGATACGATGTATAACTAAATTAAAGGCTGAATATTGCAGAAAAAATACATAAAATTTGTTCCCCAATAATAATTTCAGTTTGTAGAGAAGAAAATAATAGGTTTACCATTTTTTTTTAAAAACCTTTATCTTAAGTATAAAGAATATAGAATAC
Organism: Erannis defoliaria; assembly: GCA_905404285.2. Lineage (NCBI taxonomy): Eukaryota > Metazoa > Arthropoda > Insecta > Lepidoptera > Geometridae > Erannis > Erannis defoliaria. Next base: position 7,485,178 of record FR990073.1, on the reverse strand, counting down.
ATTTTTATTTTCTATGTACTCGTATTATATACTTAGTCCAATTAAAAGACAACAAAATAAAGACATGGCATAGTCACGTCTTTATGGGAATAACATCGAGATTTTACCTCTCAAAGTACTACTACACGGATTTCCTTGTATTATGTAGAAAAGTAATTTCCTACATTACAGTTAACATACATCATATAAGGATGTTTACTGCTAATAAATATAAGTAACAAACTAAAATTATATTTCCTTCCTTTAAAATAATTATTTAACACTAGAGGTCCCCCGCTACTTCGTACGCATACGGAAAAAAATCGCCTCGCTCCAAATACTCCTATCTTTAATACCGCAGGGTTAATTACTTATTATTTTCCTCCCCATATGTACCACTTTAAATCATCCCGAGCAAATAACTTTAAAACAAAGAACATTCCATACGAAGTTTTACCCCCCTTTTTACCCCTCCTTAACTCAACCCTGTCATAATTTTTAATTAATTTAAAAAAATGTGTAAAATAAATGTTTTATCAATTTATTTTCACTATTACTTCTAAAACAGAGAATATTCCATACAACATTTCATCCCCCATTTCACCACTTAAGTCATTTTCAAAAAAATATCCAAATTAAATTTTCATAGCTTAAAAAAAAACAAAGATCACTTTCATACAGAACTTTCCCTCTTTTTTGGCCCCCTTAGGCGTTGGATTTCAAAAATACCTTTTTTAGTACACCTCCTAGTACACCTCCACCTAAATACACTCTCCAAATTTCAAGTCTGTACGACCAGCGGTTTAGGTTAGGTTGTGCGTTGCCTATCAGTCAGTCAGTCAATGAGTCGTTGATTCACGGCAGAGATTCTTATAGTATTAGATATCATGTTATAAATAAGTTAGGTTAGGTTAGGTATATTCACTCATTATACGATTAGCACACTCACAGATCAAATAATAAACCAAATCACATTTATACCTAGTACTTAGAAAACAACCCACCCCTATGTGCATTTTTCCACGAGACGACACACGAATCTGTAAATTACGGTGACGATGCCGAGCGCCTTATAATTCTATAAACCGTTTTCTCACAAAACGACACGTTTGTCGTGCAGTGTCGTGTCGTTGTGCACGACTAGCCGCTTTGCCGCGTTCAGGCGCCGATCCAGCCCTAAAAAAGATTGTGGTCACGGCCATCCGAAATTCATCTAAATGCGAGTTGGACTTGCTTATTACGATCGCATTTCAACAAAGGAGCTCGCTAGCAATTTGTTTGCAACTGCATCCCAAATCACGGAAGGTTCATATTTATTTTATTAAATAACATTAGCATATCAACTTCAATTAAGGTTCTGGGCATGCCCACCATACCCACAACGGTGGTCGCGCCTAGTCGCGTTGAATGGCAATGGCTAACCTTTGCATCAGGTACGATCCGAAGCCGGATACTCCCGCTACGGAAAGAATACTCCCGTATTCCCTCTGTCCTTTCGTCTTGCAGTATTCTTCTTTATTATTTTTCTAAAGGTGATAGATTACGTATTAATACAGTATGTCCAGTACTGATATGTGGTTACTAATGATACAAGCAATACATTCACCTGACGGTAAAAAATCCGTGTGCTGGATACCATTGTAGCGGTAGAACTTGATACTCTGGGACATTCGACTGTGAATCTTATTAGCGCTTTGATTGCGGTAGTGCCCTTCAAACCAGAAAACTTTAATACAGCTGCTATCTGATACGGCACCAAGGCGACTTCCTGCAAACGAAATCTACCAAGTTACGATGGCGTTCTGATAAGCCACGTAAGTAAATTGACATGCTTAAGCATACTTAATAGCATTTAAATGTATAGTCATCAAAGACTATAAACCCTGTTGACTGATCGTCCGACTTCCCCTCATACGAAAATTAGTAATTTGAAAACCACTGCTAGCCACTGCGAGTACGTCAGAATTTCATTGAATTTCATAACTTTGTTTGCGCCATCTTAGTGATTGGCCAATGGTAAGCATAGATCGTTACCTCGCACCCTGCCCGCAACGGTGAGTCGTGTTTCTAGGAGAAATTATGTTCACGAGCCATCAACAGGCTATAATATGATCTGTGTTTATAGTCAACTACTGCTTATCCACCACGCTGACCCAGAAGCGGGTTGGTAGATTCACAAACGCCATTGAATTTCGTCTCCAGCCTCCGGCAGGTTTCTTCGCGATGTTTTTCCTTTACCGAAAACTAAGAATGAAAATACTAATTTGTTTAGTAATGAAAGACTAATTTGTCCTAATTGGTATGAAAATCCGTAATCATCAGCCCGGTGACGTCCTCTAAAGAAAGTGCTCCCCAGACCGCCACACTTTACAGTGTAAAACCTTCCATTCACAACTTTCACAACGTCGTCGGTCCACCTAGTGGGAGACCTACCTACGTTGCGTCTTCCGGGTCGTGGTCGAGACTCAAGAACTTTTCTTTCTCATCGGTTATGAGTTATTCGAGCGATGACCTGCCCAACTGCCCATTGCTCCTTCATGTTCTAAGCCCTAAGAGATGAAAGGACCATTGAATTAAATGCACGCGTTTCATACCAGGGTATGAAACACGCCAGCATACAGTATATCTTTCAATTTTTATCCACATTTTACGATTTTATGATATTTTTGTAGTGGTAGGACTCTACTGCAGAGTCCGCCTGGGGAAGTACCACACTTTTGCCAGTTATTCAATCGCCGAGCAGTAATGTGCAAGCATTACTGTGTTCCGGTTTGAAGGCCAATGTTACCAGAAAAATTACTGGGTATGAAGAGATCTACATCTGATATATTAGGGTGACGAGCGCAGTGCAGTGCGATGCAGTATTGTGTTCGCAAGTTTACAATTCTAGCACTGCTACTGTTAGTGGCAGGCGTGACGCTTACCACCATGTTAAGTCTTGCTCGTCTCATTACTTGAACGTATAAAAATAATACTTATATACCTGTACATTTCCTCTTTATTATATTGGTGTAGATGGAAAGTACCATAACTCCAAAAAATGCACTTGACCAAACTCCAGCACGACCGATAGAAACATATTGTTTTGACGAAAAATAAACAAAACAGACACTATTAACATAACCCGGAAATTAAGTAAAATGAGAACAAGTTCTTTTGCTTAAATTGGTCCGACGAGAAATGTTCCTGACCTTCCAAGACTTTTATAAAACAAGAATTGATAAAACGAGTGTGACCGTTTTTAATTTCACTTAAATCAGACTTCGTTGCGATGATGGTTTAGACCAGCGGTCGGCAACACGCGGCCCGCAACTGTATTGTAAATGTATTGGTTTTTTAATTGTTTTTCCTCATTTCTTCGTAATTCATTGCTCCTAATTAAAAGTAGGTAAATAAAATAAATCTTTTGTTGAATTTTTATTCTGACTATTCTGACTATTGACTGTGGCAGGTTTACTTTCAATGTATGGAATTTAAAAAAGTGTGGCGAATTAACTTTGGGGCGAGTTTACAATAAGCACTCCGATGGTATATTTAGAATACAACAGTACAACATGGTTAGTTCTAATCAGTTAGCATCCTTTTATGGGCATATTATGTACCTACATCAAAACAAACAACTTTAACTATGGGGACAACATTGATATCGCGAAAAAATTATCAGCTGTTCCATACAAAAAGTTCAAAGCCTCCCCCTTAATAGGGAGGGGTTGCCATAATGCCCTCGCTTGGCAGGCGACTTGGGATCGCAGAATCCTCACCACCGCTGCTGCCCGTGCTCCCGTAGTTCTTTATGCAGTTTTAGAACGTAGATTCCCCCCAGGCTCATTGATAGCTACACAGTTTCAAAGCAGAATTGTTTACTAGCTACTGCTTAGCGGCATAATACCTGGGTCCTGTTTTATAAAGCTACAAGTATAAGCTTACAATTACTACTAGTTTCTTATACCAGTAACTACAAGTTACCAGTCACAGGTAGATGGTTTGTCTTTAACTTACATACAAGTGTTTGTACTTGTAGTTTGTACACTGGTTGTCTTGTAGCTGTAGTAAACCCCGTACTCAATATTTTTTGCGGTGTTGCAGTTTTTCACAACAAGTACAAGACTTGTAGCTTTATAAAACAGGTATAACTGGTGTTCGTGATACTTACCTACTAACCCAAGCAAAGGAGACATACCTAGGTACCAAGGTGAAGTGTAAATGTTCGTGTACAACATGATATTATTATTTTATGCGATTTTTTAATGTGAAAATGAGGACTAAGTACTGAGTATTCTGAGAATGCAGAGGGAGCGGCGGCTTAATTATCATGCATGAATTACTACAACGCGATTAAAGCGATTACCTACAGCCAGGACAAATTCATTTCCATAAAAAACGCGTCCTTTTGACCGTCACGTGCCTTGGACGACAAAGCACTAAATAATGACGTATAAAGATATTTTTTAATCTTTTTTTGTAATCAGTTATCGATAATAAAGCATTTCTTATGTTTATTATAACAGGCCATATTTTTTGTCATCTATCTATACATATAATAAAAGTGGAGAGCGAGGACTGTAGTGTAAGATTCCTACCTAACGTGGAAGTAAAATCTGGTATTGGTGAATCAAGAATTAAAAATGTTGCTTGCGCGATTTAGGTAAACTGTAAAGAGGTTTATAACCTTTAATAGAACAACTTTTTATATTTTTTCACAATTTTTTTCAATACTATCATTATTGTAGTAACCATGAAATATTTTTAACGTTTTCAGCTGTACATTTAGTAAAGTTTTAGCAATTTTACTATTTTCTACATACTTACTTTACTTTTTATGCGCCATCTGGTGAAACAGTCGTTATGTCCCGTTTATTCATTTATTTTCTGTCTGCCTGTCTGTCCGGGATAAACAAGAAAACTACTGAACAGATCTTTACGTGGTTTCTATAAATATGTGTAGAAAAGGTCTGGTCAACACATAGGGTATATGAATTGCTGAAAATATAGATCTCATATCGGAAAAAAAACAAATTTAAATAAACGCCATCTAGGCTCTTTTCAGGAACTATAGTTTTCGATGATAAAAACAACGTGGCCTGTTGATGGAACTAAACATTTTCAACAAATAGCTGACATTTATGCACAAAAAATACTATGGCAGCATTTAGTGTTTTTTTTTCTCATTTTAGGATACCGTGACAAAATAAAAAATCCCTGAATCCTGTTGTACTGATCGTCAGTAAGTCACAGTAGTCAATAGTTCATTATTATATATTGATTGATGATTTTATTTGGCCAATTTCTTGTATCTTTATCATCATCATCATCAGCCCGGAGACGTCCACTGCTGAACGAAGGCCTCCCCCTTAGACCGCCACAGTGTACGACAACCTGCCAAATAATTATATTTGTTTATTTGTATTTTTGTTGTTGTGCTGTATTTTTATAATAATGTGTATTTTAACTTTTTAATTATGTGCATAATTATGGGTACCTTAACCTGAAATAAATAAATTTTGAATTTAAATATGATTTGTAACAAAAAAGTTCAACAATACTGAAGGGTATCCTAATCATTATGAACAAATTTTACTATGGGACCAAACGTGAAATCGCGAAAAAAATCTGCTGTTCCATACAAAAAGTTCATCGACCTGACACAAATTGTATGGAACAGGTGATATTTCTTCGTGTTTTCGGTGTTGGGCCCATAGTAAGAGTTGGTTAACATACACATTGTAGATAAATTAGTGGAACAGTTTTACTAATTCATCATCATCTTCATCATTGGCCCGTTTTTATCTTAAAGTACAAGAGATGATTTATGGAGCGTCCAAAGTTAATTTGCACTTATGGCAAGAAATGCCTGTTCATGCCTGCCTAAAAAAAATGCTAAATAAAGTGCCTGTTGTTGTAAATTATTAAATAGATCCGGTCATATCAGGATCACACAAGATGGTATCTGGTTGTCAGACCAATGTGTCTTTTCACACGTTTGCGAGCTAACCCGTAAATCTAGGCTTTATCTTGAACAGAATATATCCTTCAGCAGTCACTATTCTCCATCGATTATTATGATCCTTTGCAACTTCCTCCCGGCTTCCTAATTGTATGTACATCATCAATTATTAATCGCAAAAATTAATTATGATGAAAATTATTATTTATTACTAACATAGTTACGGAACCCTCCAAAGTGTATCATAACGTGCTTTTGAAGCGCATTTGACATTTTTAATTTTGCTTTTTAATTGTGTCCTGTCTTGACCAGTGTCAAATGATTATATACGATAGCAAGGAAGTGGTAACCTACCAGTATAAAACTTCCTTGCACGATGGCAGTCAGAATCCCGCTTTGTTATCGTATCCGTGAAATTTATTTAAAACACCAAATAAAGTTTAAGCTTCGAAGTAACATACAAAAACGCAGCTTACTGAAGTTACGCTTAAAGGATTGATGTTACCACAACCTAACCAAATCAGATAGTTTTTGAGGTATTCACACATCATCATCATCACAAATCGTCTCTTACCATCAGGTGAGCTGTGGAGGAACACCCATTCTGTATTTGCAAAAAACCCGTATTTCCCTAATTTTGTGGTATCCGAATATCTGTTTTCTTTAGCTACATTTATATGGTCTATTTGAGTTGTTTGTTCCTATGGGTTAATGTCGTAGCCGTAGGTTAGTAAGAAATGGCATAAATCGGTGTTCCACTCGCAAGCATTTTTCAGTAACAGGTATGCGCACGAAGTCGCGGGTAACATAGATAACCTCCCTTTTTTTGAAGTCGGTTTAAAATGGTTTTTGTCTCCCTGCGAAGCCGGGACGGGTCAGCTAGTCTAAGATAATTATGTTGTTGGCGCACAGGGCCCGCTAGCGCTTGTCACGTATAGACTGTGTCGTCGGTCAATAGGTGAACCTTACATATCTACATAACATACTACCTACTATGCTTTCTGTGATACAACAACTACTGGAGCCACCAAACTTTTTCCTGAATAAAACTGATAAAGTTCAAAAGAGTTTTAACCGATTTAAAAAATAATTTTATTATAATTATGTTGGATTGTAAGAGGAAAATAGTTAAGAATTGTATTAATGTACTTAAATATTTTACGTAAGTGGTTCATTTTTAGTTTAAAATTATATTATATATATATTAATTGCTAATAACACTTATTAAGTACCTAATACCTGTGTATGTAAATAATACCTGTATACCTATATGTAGTAATACCTGTAGTGGACCTGGGTATGTCCTAAAACTGCAACCAGAACCGCTGGAGGATGGGCAGCAGCGTCCTCTTAGTTAACGGTGGTAAGCATTCTGCGATCCCCAAGCCGCCTGCCAAGCGTGGGTATTGTGGCAACCCCTCCCTATTAAGGGGGAGGCTTTCGTCCAGTAGTGGACGTCTTCCGGCTGTTCATGAAGTACCTAATAGGCTTATGTAGTTATTGAGCTTAACTCTGTTTAATTAACTACGCAACGAGATGTACTATATAAATACCTATAGGTATGTGTATTACGTGTATAGAACGGAGTAGGTAAGGTTATTCCGTAAATACCAACGTAATGAATCCGGGTTATAAAGGAGTTTCTTATATGGAAAACAAATATTACCGTATTGTAAAGTACTTGCTATTATATAAAGTCTTTTATGTCTGACTACAATTTTGTTTCTCAAGGCGAAATCAATCATATACATATATGAGGTATACAAGTAAGTAAGTAGGTATAATAATAATGTTGATGTGCTTCGCTACTCGATAAGTAGGTTTTATAATCACGGTTACAAAAATAACTGAGCAAAAAATACTATACTCTTGCTACTATTGCATCTTTATACAGGGTTAGTTGTAATCAGCTAGCATCCTTTTAAGGGAATGTTCTGTACATCAATATAAGCAACTTTTACTATGGGGCCAACATTGAAATCGCGATAAAATTATCAGCTGTTCCATACAAAAAGTTCATCGACCTTGGGCAAAATGTATGGAACAAAAGTTATATTATTATTAACGGGATATTTACCGTGATTATGTTGTGAAATGAGCTCCCGATATTTCGGCGCAGTTGTATTTGTTGTTATCGGGAGCTCATTTCAAAACATAATCACGGTAAATATCCCGTTAATAATAATAGAACTTTAGTAAACAACCGTGATAGTTTAAAACAGTGTGATGTATGGAACAGTTGTTTTTTGCGATTTCGGTGTTGGCCCATAGTAAAAGTTGTTTGGTTTGATGTACAGAATATGCCCTTAAAAGGATGCTATAGCAATCGCCACGCAAGTTGTCAAAAACTGGGGATGCGCGGAAATAACAAAAATTATACTTGTCATTAAACTTGCCAAATATACTGCATGGAGGTGTACACCCTAGAAAAGCGAAAGGTAGGGCCTTTCTGTCTCTTCTGTCTTCTGTGGTGTACAGGACGTGCCTGCGCAGGCTCACCCCTTCCATGCCGACAATTTGACAACTTGTTTGGCGGCTACTATAACTGATTAGAACTAACCCTGTATAAACGATCGGTTTGTTTTTTCTTTATTTCTGTTTTTCTTGTGTCCTATTGTTGTCTATTGTTTTTGTTGTTATCTATCTACTTTAATGGTAATGGCGAGTTTGACTTTTATATGTACGGAATATACGAATATATCGTGTGACGAATTTCACTTGGTGGACCTGGGTCATGTCCTAAAACTGCATCCAAAACCAACGGAGGACGGTAGCAGCGTCCTCTTGGTTAACGGTGATGAGCATTCTGCGATCCCCAAGCCGCCTGCCAAGCGTGAGATTATGACAACCCCTCCTTAATAAGGGGAAGCCTTCGTCCAGCAGTGGACGTCTTCCGGCTGAAGATGTGTGATGTGTGACGAATTTACTTTATGGCGAGTTTACAATAACCCGTTGTTTTATAAAATTTCCAGGTTGGCGAAGCAGCTGCTGAAGAGTTAAATAAATTATTAGACAAAGGCATGTCGCTCGAAAAATTCCACATCATAGGACATTCGCTGGGTAGCCACGTCGCCGGGTACACTGCAAGAGAACTCAAGAATAAATGCAAAAAAACCGTCAAAAGGTAAGTAACTAGAAAGTAATCGCTCATCATCTTCAATAAAAACGGAGGATTTCACACCATGCGCCCGACTGCGTCCCACCTATAATAACCCTGCCCAGCAGCGCGAGTACCGTTCTATGTCGCTAAATTTGACGTGTCGGTATAGCAGATTTATTATGATGAATTTGATATATCGATATATCGAAATTTACCGATCTATATGTCAAATATACGAATAGCATTAGACTAAAATCCTACTATACTAGAATAATGAACATAAAACTAAAAACCTGAAAAAATAGAGGTGGCCGAGTTTTGGTCGAAACACTTGATATAGCTACGAAAACGAAACATCGACTCGAAAAGAAGAAGAAGATTTCATCAAATCCCTAGATTTGTTTGGAGAAATGATAAAGTCGAGTTGCCATTTCAACATCTCCCGGGAATTGATCAAATCTCTGATTTTATCTTTTATCTCTGCGACATATACAATGTGTAACATATAGGTTCAACAATACTGTATTGTCGTTAGCCATAAAACGTCGACTGCTGGACGAAGGCCTCCCCCTTTATAGAGGGGTGTTGCCATAATCCCCACGCTTGGCAGGCGGCTTGGGGATCGCAGAATGGTCACCACCGTTAACCAAGAGGACGCTGCTGCCCGTCCTCCGGTGGGGTACAATACTGTATATGCTCATCATTATGAACAACTTTTACTATGCCGTTAACCGTGAAATATCCATCAAATATCACCCGTTCCATAATGTGTCCAAGGTCAATGAACTGTTTGTGCTGTTTTTCGATATAATAATAATTTGTTTAACAGTAATAAAATAAGCACTAAAATATAAAAACTACTCAAAAACAAACTTGACAGCTAGGTTTTTTTTTGATATTGAGGTCCATGTGGTACCAAAAGCTCTCTTGTCATCAGCTCTCTTTTCGAACAATATTATTAGTTATTCATTCAGTTTTGCCGTAATCACAAAGTCAATAAATCGAACAATAGTGTTGGAAGTTCCCAAGAGAGTTATAGAGACAATAATTAATGAGGCTTAATGTAACAACGGCACAAAATGAATGCTTCGTTTATTGATAAACACAGGTAGACGTGGTTAGGACACGCAATACTCGAATACCATCAAGATACTTTTATTTTGTGTTTATCTATAGGTATTTACTTAACTCTTGTCGTACATTTATTTACATACCTACAATGTAACTTGTATTTATCCACGTAAACCATTCAAAGTTGACGTATAGAAGCACGTCATAAGAGTTTTTTGAATTCACATTAACGTCTATTTAGTTTTTGTTAATATAGTATTATATTATCTTTGGTTTTGCTATTTACTTTGCTGTTTTCCATTTGGTTTGTACTCATAATATAATGATTATCGAAGAAGAAAACTATTTTTGTATGTATCTATACTTACCTATATGATAATTGGTTAGCTAAATATAGCTAAGCATACAATATATTCAGACCAAGACCCTTTCTGAAGTTCAAGAAGCAAGTAATCTACATTTTAATGTTTATATCGTAATTAAATATTTTTTTTATAACACCGATATTTAATTATTTGTTTACTTAGCCGAAATGTACTAATCTGACAAAAGGTAGGCACTATTTGAATGGTAGTTCGTAATTTTCTTCCATTTATTTTTTAGCATCTGACCGTAGAACCTTGTTTGCTGACGCTTTTTTCTGCAAAACTGAGACTTGTGACAAATTAACAATAGCTTTTACCTGCTACGACGAATTTACAGATATTTTTAATGACTGTGGCAACTTTTCTTTCAATGTATTGAATTTAAAAAAGGTGAGGCGAATTAACTTTGGGGCGAGATTACAATAAGCCTTCCGACGCTATATATAGAATACAACAGTATTCTATATAGCATGTTAGTTATTCTCCACACCTGTGTCAACTATTCACCACATCCTACAGAAAAGAAACAATTTTTTTCTTTATTTCTTTGTTTCCACGTGCATCAAATAAATATTGTGATGATGAAATAAATATAATGGAAAGACCTATATTAAAACCAAAATATATTAGTAAATCCGTATTAAAGTCATGATAGAAACGTAAAGATAATAAATATTATATAATGGTTTTCTACTTGTGGTCAAATAAAACATTTTTAATAAGTCTTCTCGTTTCACTGAACAGTGTACAGTATCGTTTACCGGCTGCTGCTTCCTATAATTGCCTCTCATGAATGTAATAAGCGGTTTAATTATCGGTGCATTATGAATTATGACATGGACGACTAACAGTTCGTCCATAATTATAATTATCTTCAATATTTATCTATGCAATCAGACGTGACTCAAAGTGCCCTTATGGCCTTTACAACCAATCCACAATGTATGCCTATTATATCTTGTAATAAGCTTCATTATCATTCACAACTATCTTTGTTTCACCATAAATGCCTCTTTTGCTATATCATCCAACTCTATCTTCGTTTTCATGATTTACTTATAATTGAATTTGAAAAAGATGACATTCACATATTTTAATGTGGTCTAACAGCCGAAGATCGGACTGCGTGCATTGGGGGAGGCCTTTATCTAGCAGTGCAAATTAATGATGATGATGAGTGTGGTCTATTTAGTTATTCTTTTTAAAATATTATTATTTATTTATTTCAATACAAACGCCTTAAAGCCAATTACACTAATGATATTACATTATTACATTTTTGAAGATCAACTAACACTACTGATATGGAGACTTCCCATTTCAGACTAGATATTGTGCTAACCATATTTAACTACACCGTCATTGAGCATTAGGTAAGCTGTGGCAAGCACCTAGGCTGCCAACCATAAAAAGTAGGTAAAATGCACACACCGCATGTACAGCGGAAATACATTAGAGATACAATACAGTTCGATTGCACACTTACATTTTCGTTTTAAAACTTTTCACCCCATCTTTTCTAAGTATTGTCTTACCCTTTTTATTCTATTCTCAGCGTTATCATGTAATCTGATGTAGATTATCCTAATTTCAGAGTAACAGCCCTCGACCCTGCTTTTCCAGCGTTCTACCCGGACGGTGTGATGATGGAGCACGTCACCGCCAATGACGCAGAGTTCGTAGACGTCATCCACACTGATGCCGGGGGCTATGGAGCACCGATCAAGACAGGCACGGCTGACTTCTGGCCGAACGGGGGCAAGAGCGTGCAGCCTGGTTGCCCCCGGTTCGCACCTATACCCCTCTCTGATGATAGTGAGTGTTTAAACGTCAATTACACACTCTAGTCTATCGACATAGGCTTCACTTAAAGCATGCCATTTAACCAGGAGTAGTTAATATGTGTAATACATTTAAACCAATTAATATTTTCAACATAGTATTGGTTTCGCCTGTATATTTAACTTAGGTCGGAGGAATATGAAATTTAGAAATAATTCTAGAAGTAAAATTTGTGGTAAAACAAAATTTACTGTTTTGAATATTTTAATGTAGGGGTACATTAAAATATTCTCTAAAATTTACTGTTCTGAATGTTTTAATGTAGGGGCACATTAAAATATTCATAACAGTAAATTTTGTTTTACCACAAATTTTACTTCTAGAATTATTTCTAAATTTCATATTCCTCCGACCTAAGTTAAATATACAGGCGAAACCAACGTACCTTGCGTGTTCCTTAACAAAGCAATATAAATTCATGGTGCACAACCTCAAAAGGCCATTTAAAATCCAACTCCGGACAAAAAGCCATCCTACACCTATTCATATCTATCTATATTCGTCAAGTCAATGATTTCCTGTGAATTTCCTTTTCCTTAGATTCCAATGCTAAGCAACCGTGCTGTAGTAGGATTATAAAACGCCATGAATGCCTTCAACCGCAGATTCGATTTAAAAAAGGTGAGACTAATGGTGAACACTAACGGCCTTACCTAACGGCCTTACCTAAAAAAACTTTTCAACCGTTAGTCACTGCTTAAGATGCTCTGCCATCTTCTCTCTGATATGAAGTTGCACGTGCTAGAAAAGGACAGAGAAGTTTAAGCAGTGACTAAGAGAAACGAGATTATTTTAGGTAAGGCCGTAAGTACTAAACACTGGGAGATATATTTAGGAACATCATCGTGTGGTGAAGTTAAAAATTAAACGGTCTGGTTCGCCACTTCACTTGACAAAAGTAGTCAATCCAAATCAAAGTCTTGTTGACGTGGTCGGTGGAAAAAAAACGTAAACTGATATGGTTCAGTTTAATTTTTTTTTAGTTCACTGTTACCATTGCTGTTCCAGCGTTCCACTGTATTATATTCTGGTGCACTAAGCAGTGAACCAGAATTCGAATCTGAAGTTAGAATGATGTAATATTGAAAACTTGGGAAAAATTGCATCACCCATTAAATACATCATCAAGCTTTGCATGTGTCTTGAACTTGTCAACTATAATTTTTAGATGCATTCCTAATTGTCTCATAATTGTGTCATAACTACTTGTCCCCATTCTATACTTACTGGTTTTAAAAGAAACATTTGTGTTTTCAAATACGTTTTTATTTTTTATGAACTGCATAAATAATGATCTAAGGGTTCATTTAAATTATAATCATATAGCTACCACATGACTTCATAAAGAGCTTTCGTGTAATTAAGAGTAACCCGCATCCCTGCCAAAATCGTTTTGGGTCTCCGAATTTTCATTTTCATGAGAACATAAGTATATACAGGATGTTAGTTTGAACATCGTTATCCTTCTAGGATATCATTGTACGAAAGGTGAAAAAGACTCATCTAAAATCGGTGAACCCAGTAGGCGAAGAGAACATCTATCCACAGATTTGATGTTTGGAGCCAAATCATTAAATTTTGCAATAACCAAATGTTTGTTCGGACATGAATCGCAAACATAGAGTTTGCATTTTGAAAAATTTAGTTCTAAGCCAATAAGACGAAATTCGTCTATGAGAATTTGCAAATCATTTAGGACAGTGCTCACATCACCTCCTAAGGTTCCTTCATCCAAATACCAAACATTAAGTTTGGATTGGAGGCGTTGAATAATTGGATGAATGGCCAGGCTGAAAATGGCGGGACCAAATGGATCAACCTGTTGGCAGCCTACCGAAGATAACAAAACATTGTTTTGGTATGTTAATTTTGTGGGATTGCCGTAGCATTGCCAAAGAAAGTTGAAACGTTGGAAACGTGATTTTGTCATTGATTTGTGTCAACAGGGCGCCTCTATCGACCGAATTAAAAGACCGTTTTTTACCTTTTTTCCACCTTTAGTAGCACTTCTCCACAATTTTGATCCAAAAAAGTCCGGAGAGAATGAACAGCAGCCTCACACCCACCTCGCGAACCAAAACCAAGCTGTATTGGTTGGAAAAGGCTACTCAAAAGAGCAACCTTTTTCCTACAGCCTGCCTTGGCTGCGAGGCGACGGTATGTGGTGCCGACTGCAATAGGCCTGATGCCACCATCTTTAACCACGCATAAATTTGCGCCGTACAAAATTTCGATAACGTCACTATTGACTCGTCCCGACAACATAAGACTTACCAAAGCTGTAAGGTCTTTTAAGAGGGTCTCGCCCACCTCACCAGAGCTAAAAGATAGAAGATCTTTTAGATGTTGAGGTGTTAGGCCATCAAGGCCGCCAGCTGAGCCACTCTGAAAAGACGCCACAGCCGTTGCAATCTCCTGAGCCTGGACTTCAATGGCAATGTTATCAGGTTGTGGTGGCTCAGGGAGGTGGAGGTTTGCCGCCGCAGGTGGATGTTTGTCACGAAGTGACTGAATCGTTTCAAATGTGTGGGGGGCAATGGTGTCGCTCGAGAACAAGACACGTGCGGCGCCTTTGATATCACCATCACTCATTTTGTTCTCTACTAATTTAAAAGTAACCGTATCGTCTAATTTTTTTGAATTTTGATTATTACGCCTTTTAGGCGGAATAATATTAGCAAGACCTAAAAAGTTCTCTTCCGATACTTTGTACTATACATAGTTTTCCTTTACTCTAGTAGTAAGGGATTTTTTGTTTGACGGGTCCGAATGAACGTAAAGCACATTGTAATGGAAAAGAGAGGAGATGTTCCCAGGCCTGCTTTGAATTTTGGGTAATGGCATTCCGAAAAGCAAAAGATAAACTTTGGGCAACCGAAATTTGAGCACCACGCGGGATGCGTTTTAAAATTAATCGTACAATGATATCCTTCTAGGATATCCTTCTAGGATATCATTGTCAATGATATCCTTCTAGGATACCGTTATCCTTCTAGGAACACCGTTTTCCTTCTAGGATATCATTGTACTCATCATTATGAATAACTTTTACTATTGGGCCAACCATGAATCACGAAAATAAACAGCTGTTCCATACATTTTGTCCAAGATCGATGAACCTTTTTGTATGGGACAATTGGTTTTTTTTCGTGATTTCAGGATTGGACCCATCTAAAATCGGTGAACCCAGTAGGCGAAGAGAACATCTATCCACAGATTTGATGTTTGGAGCCAAATCATTAAATTTTGCAATAACCAAATGTTTGTTCGGACATGAATCGCAAACATAGAGTTTGCATTTTGAAAAATTTAGTTCTAAGCCAATAAGACGAAATTCGTCTATGAGAATTTGCAAATCATTTAGGACAGTGCTCACATCACCTCCTAAGGTTCCTTCATCCAAATACCAAACATTAAGTTTGGATTGGAGGCGTTGAATAATTGGATGAATGGCCAGGCTGAAAATGGCGGGACCAAATGGATCAACCTGTTGGCAGCCTACCGAAGATAACAAAACATTGTTTTGGTATGTTAATTTTGTGGGATTGCCGTAGCATTGCCAAAGAAAGTTGAAACGTTGGAAACGTGATTTTGTCATTGATTTGTGTCAACAGGGCGCCTCTATCGACCGAATTAAAAGACCGTTTTTTACCTTTTTTCCACCTTTAGTAGCACCTCTCCACAATTTTGATCCAAAAAAGTCCGGAGAGAATGAACAGCAGCCTCACACCCACCTCGCGAACCAAAACCAAGCTGTATTGGTTGGAAAAGGCTACTCAAAAGAGCAACCTTTTTCCTACAGCCTGCCTTGGCTGCGAGGCGACGGTATGTGGTGCCGACTGCAATAGGCCTGATGCCACCATCTTTAACCACGCATAAATTTGCGCCGTACAAAATTTCGATAACGTCACTATTGACTCGTCCCGACAACATAAGACTTACCAAAGCTGTAAGGTCTTTTAAGAGGGTCTCGCCCACCTCACCAGAGCTAAAAGATAGAAGATCTTTTAGATGTTGAGGTGTTAGGCCATCAAGGCCGCCAGCTGAGCCACTCTGAAAAGACGCCACAGCCGTTGCAATCTCCTGAGCCTGGACTTCAATGGCAATGTCATCAGGTTGTGGTGGCTCAGGGAGGTGGAGGTTTGCCGCCGCAGGTGGATGTTTGTCACGAAGTGACTGAATCGTTTCTAATGTGTGGGGGGCAATGGTGTCGCTCGAGAACAAGACACGTGCGGCGCCTTTGATATCACCATCACTCATTTTGTTCTCTACTAATTTAAAAGTAACCGTATCGTCTGATTTTTTTGAATTTTGATTATTACGCCTTTTAGGCGGAATAATATTAGCAAGACCTAAAAAGTTCTCTTCCGATACTTTGTACTATACATAGTTTTCCTTTACTCTAGTAGTAAGGGATTTTTTGTTTGACGGGTCCGAATGAACGTAAAGCACATTGTATGGAAAAGAGAGGAGATATTCCCAGGCCTGCTTTGAATTTTGGGTAATGGCATTCCGAAAAGCAAAAGATAAACTTTGGGCAACCGAAATTTGAGCACCACGCGGGATGCGTTTTAAAATTAATCGTACAATGATATCCTTCTAGGATATCCTTCTAGGATATCCTTCTAGGATATCATTGTCAATGATATCCTTCTAGGATACCGTTATCCTTCTAGGAACACCGTTTTCCTTCTAGGATATCATTGTACTCATCATTATGAATAACTTTTACTATTGGGCCAACCATGAATCACGAAAAAAAACAGCTGTTCCATACATTTTGTCCAAGATCGATGAACCTTTTTGTATGGGACAATTGTTTTTTTTTTCGTGATTTCAGGATTGGACCCATATTAAAAGTTGTTCATAATGATGAGTACAATGATATCCTAGAAGGATAACGGTGTTCCTAGAAGGATAACGGTATCCTAGAAGGATATCATTGACAATGATATCCTAGAAGGATATCCTAGAAGGATATCATTGTACGATTAATTTTAAAACGCATCCCGCGTCGTGCTCAATATCAACACCCACATGGCTTTTACCATTATCAAATATTGTCTGTTTGTGCCAACATTTATATACACTTTACGATGTAGTCCACTGTGGAAACACGGTGAGCTCCTTTCGAGCTTAGACAATGTCGTAAAGGAAACACTAATATCGGTTTTGAATATTGACATGAATGACAGGACATGGTCACAAGCCTCACTACCAGTAAGGTTAGGAGGCTTAGGGATCCGCAAAATTTCAAGTGTAGCTCTACCAGCTTTCTTGTCCTCAGTTCATAGTACACATAAATTAATTGAAAAAATCCTTCTTCCCTCTTTAGGCCATTCCGGTGTAGTAGTACGTAGCTCATTTGAATGAGGCCAAGAATGTTTGGAGGGAGGCTTGCCCAAATACTGATTTTCCGACGACTTTGTCTTCGCAGAGACTATGGGATAGGCCGATCTGTGAACTAGCACGGAAATCTTTTCTAGATACGTGTACTAGCGTCGCAAATAGCGCTCGTATTCTTGCTGTCTCTGTATGGGAATCAGGTCTTTGGTTGCAGGCTATTCCCTCCTTTAACACTGGTAGCCTATTAGACCCAACCGCATTTCGTCTAGCTGTCAGCTTGCGCTTGGGTGCAAGGTGCTGTGAGGCCCATCGCTGCCAGTGTGGTAGTGCTGTCGATCAGCTCGGTCACCATGGTCTCTCTTGCTCAAGAAGCGCTGGTCGGATCGGCCGCCACGCTAACCTGAATGATATCATACGCCGGGCTTTATCCACCGCCAATGTTGCAGCTGTGCTAGAACCGAGCGGCCTTGCGCGTGACGATGGCAAAAGACCTGACGGTATGACACTTGTGCCTTGGAAGATGGGACGGCCCCTTGTATGGGACGCAACTTGCGTTGATGCTTTGGCACATACATTTTGTTCATAATAATGAGTAGGTACATACCATACCGTCTCTGCCCTCTGCCCCGATGTGGGGACTTAGGAAAAGAAGAGACATACCATAACGTACCGTACCGTATTGTTGAACCTTTCTGTTACACATTGTATATTGCTCTCCACACCTTCGAAAATTTGTTTGTTCTGTGTCTGGGTGTAGTATGTACCTATTATATATGTATTTACGAAAAAAATATTGTATATACTTAAGTATTTTCTATCAGCTATCTGGTTTCCATAATACAAGCTTTGCTTAGTATGAGGCTGGATGGCGCTGTGTGTAAAATGTCCCCTAATTTACAAAAATATTAATTTAGTAATAAGTAACTGTTCGTGGTATATATTTCAGATCTCTGCAGTCACTGGAGATCGTGGCGGTTTTTTGCGGAATCGGTACGGAACCCTGAAGCGTTTCCCGCGTCACCAGCGGATAGTTACCAGAAATTCAAGGAAAACCCAAACCCTGAAGCTAACATTGTTTACATGGGCCTAAACTGTGATACTAGGTAAGCTGCAGTATGGTGCGATCTAGGGTAATGTACGCTTACCGAGAAGGAACCTATTCACTCTAGATTTTTGAAGGCACAATACATTGCGTAAAACACAGACTCTACCAGAGAATTCCACAACCTCGATGTAAGAATAAAAAATGTGGAATCGATACTCTTTGTGCGTGCGTGGGGAAAGTCTACCATATATACGGATATCGCTTTAGTCGTGTTTGTCTGGACGTCCGATATTAAAATGGGGCAAGTGGAACCAAATTCCAGGGCACATTCTCATATAATATCAGATAAGAAAACCGTCAAACAAGCAACCTTACGTCGATGCTCAAGGCTGAGCAGCCAAGATTGATAAAAGAGTAGTTTCGTAGCCTATGAGGCTCTTGGGTTTCTCGTTTGATTCCAGTAGCTCGATTTAGTATTATTGTATGAAAAGATTAAGAATATTTTTCAGATAAACACACTAACAAGTTAATGTTTATTTTTTCTTCTTTTTCAGTGCTAAAGGATCATATTATTTGACAACGAATGGACAGGAGCCTTTTGGCAAAGGGATGGACGGAATTTATCACAAAAGTAAAAGGAATTCTATAAAAAAATGATAATGCGTAGAAATATTAATGTTTTTGATTATGTGATAGTGAGACAGAATCATCATCGGCCCGGAGACGTCCACTGCTGAACGAAGGCCTCCCCCTTAGACCGCCACACTGTATGAAAACCTGCCATTTGCATCCACCGGTTGCTCGCGACTATTACAATGTCGTCGGTCCACCTATATATAGTGGGAGGCCGCGCCTACGGTCTTCCGGTTCGCGGTCGCCACTCAAGAACCTTCCCCATCGGTTATCAGTGAGACAGAATAATCACATGAAATACAAAAAAACTGCAAAAATCAGTGCAATTGATTTCAACCTCGTAATGATTTATGAACGAAACAATGACTTTAAACGTTTTACCCTATAGACATTTTACACGCTCCATGCCCGTGTTCCGCCTACACTGGTCACCTGGCTGTACCAGGGACATTTTTTCTTCTCGTGGTCCACCTAAAGATAACTGGGTGTACCAGGGGATTTTATTTCTTCCCATAGCCCACCTTAGTTCACCTAGCAGTACCAGGGGTAATATGTTTTTCCCGTGGACCACCTGTATTATAGATATACAGGGTATTATTGAATTCACCTGATCGTATCTTATCTATAAATTTGTACCTACTAACCGGAAACATAGGTAGGTAGGTAGGTATACATTTTTAAACTGTATTTAAATTTTATTATGAAAACTGGCTTGATTTTGACACATTTCTGTAGTGGTAGGACTCTACTGCAGAGTCCGCCTGGGGAAGTACCACACCTTTGCCAGTTATTCAACTACCAAGCAGTAGTGCGCAAGCATTACTGTGTTCCGGTTTGAAGGGCAATGTTACCAAAGAAATTACTGAGTATGAAGAGATTTAATAACTAATATCTCAGAGCAACGAGCGCAGTACAGTGAGGCGCAGGATTGAGTTCGCAAGTTCACAATTCTGGCACTGCTACTGTTAGTGGCAGGCGTGACGCTTACCACCAGGCGAACATATTGATCGTCTCGTAACTTGAAAGAATAAAAAAAAAACATTTTTGTTTAGATACAAAACTGTATGTAAATTCCTAAGAATCTATTAGTACAGTAACACAGTAACAGGCCCGGGATTCAAACCATAACCTCAACTTCAACAACAACAAAAAAAATGTGAAGCTCTCTCCCAAAACTGGGTTACCGTTAACACCATCTAGTACAGTTTTATGTCAGGCCATCTTATTGATGGACACGCGCACACTAATGATTACGAACGATTACGAATCACAATTTTGTACTTAAAATAATATGTGCAATTAGGGTTAGGATAGGTACTTATTATATTAAGAAATTAATTATTATGTTAAATTGTGTACAAGAGACATTGTAGAATACCTTGTTTATTGTTATTTTACGTAAATTATAAATTATAATTTGTTATTATGGGAGGGCTAACCTACCAATTTAATTTTTAAAGTTCTGATGACTGTAAGTAATGGAAATTAGGTGCTAAGTTAAGCTAATAAGGTCAGTCCTGTCTCGCTTAGACATTTCTTATTTTTAAGATTAAATGTATTTTATGTACCTGCGGGGCGAAAGTTGTTACATTCGCCCCGCTATGTGGAGCGAAGGTATTTCCTCCCCGCAGCGGCACATAAAACCCTATAATAGGCTAGATGACTGGTTTTTTTTATTGTCCTATTAAAATGTGGCCTATAAATATAGCTGATTAATGAAAAGAAAATGAAAATCTGATCAAAAATAAGCAACTTATAAGCATTTTAATATCATGCTAGACAGAGAGAAGAAACAGCAAATCGTGACGTCACTTCTCTGTACGCCATATAAATTCTATTCTGACAAGGCGTGACGTAATTTTTTGTTTTGTGGGAAAGGGACAGAGTTGTTACCAAAATTTTTTTTTATTTCTTCTATTTTTTTAATTTGGACAGAGTTGTCTCCAACAAAAACTTTAAACGCTCATATATCAGAACACTATTAACAAATTAATTTAATTTTTTCAATAAACATACTATATTTACTTAAATTCTTCATCAAAGCTATTTGTTTCAACGATATAAACATCAGTCATCTACCCTATTACACACCACGGGATCAAGTAAAGAAGCCTCGGCTTTGCCTCGGGAGACAATATACATGAAATCTGAGGCATTCTTTACTTTTTCAACCGTCAGCCATGTCAGAGGCCTTCGGGCGGCACATTAACTTTGACACTAGAGGGCTGGCCACTCAGCCTATACGAACTTTTTTTTTTTTTACTTTTTCTCCGTAGATGTGTCCGTGTCTTCTACTATTTCAATAACATTAAAAACATGAGATTTGCGATCGAGACAGAGCTGACAATGAGACAGTTTTAAGCCATCTGTCCCATCGCCGACGAATAGCGAAACACTATTGTACGCACCGAGTAAGTAATAGAAGCAGAGGATGATCAAAGGATTTTTCCATAGAAGGACGCATGATCGTGCGGAGAGGTGTAGGGTTTGCGGGAGGAGTGGTAAATTCCGTACATGGTGCTGCCATTTAGCAGAATTCAGGATAAGTTTTTGAGAAATGCTTTTAATTATCGACAAAATGGCGAACTCTCTTATAATCACTAGATTTACTAGAGTGGCGCCATCTCTGGAACTAGTTAAAAACATCTAGAAACACATATTATAAAACAAATCACAATAAACTCTAATAAAATTATTTGCTAATGAAATGAAACGCCAATCATGTCATCGGAATGTTTGCCTCGATAATAAGTGTAAAATCGAAAACGCAGCAACGTTTTCTTATCACTTTTACTGCGTAAAAACACTAAAAGTCGTACATCTGTTTTGAAAGCTACACTGACTGCTACGTGAGGCGGGCGTTAGCAGACTGACCAAATAAGCGTGACGTCACACACTCCGTCCGCAAATTCTGAGCAACGGCCGCAAGTTGCTCATCGTAACTCCCTATCCTCCAGATAATTGTACGTTACTTGACAATAAGCTTCAAAATATTCTATGCGCTAAGACGCTACTATCTTTTTCGTCGGCGGTGAGACAAGTGCCTAAGATAAAAATATTATATAGGACGAAAATAGGTAAATTTTTTAATAAATAAATAATTATAAGTAAGATTGTAAGTAGCCAAAAATCTAAAATCATTGATACGAAAATAAATTGTAAAAATAAAAAACTCTGTAAGTTTTACGTAATTATAAAAAAAAAAATACTAACGCACAATTTTTACCGCTACTTTGTAATACAAAGTAAGTGGTTTTGTAAAAAATACCTGATTAATAAGACGCAGAGAAGAAATTATTTATATTTTTTCGATACATTCGTACCTACGTACTTAGGTACTTACTACTATTTAAGTTTGTATGTAGATATGTACGTAGGTATACTAACGATTACAAAAATCAAGGAGATAGTGTGTCACAATTAGATTATTAGATTGTATAGTAGTACATAATAGTACGAAATAAAAATTAGCTGTTCCATACAAAATGTTCATGGATCTTGTGATAAAATGTATGGAACAGCAGATTTTTTTTCTTGAATTTTCTGAATTTGTAGTACAAAAGTTGTTTGTATCAACATTTTACTACCGCTCCCTAGCCAATTAAATAGCACCGTGTATACATACTTATTAGTGTTTGACATTAACATTATAGAATATTTTTGTATGAAGTGTTTCCACACTTATGGCATACACACACACACATCACATACTCACACATACACAAACACACACACAAACACACACACACATATATTGCGCGCATAACACACATATTATGCGCATTTGCGCATAATCGCGATTGTCGTCCCGCGTGCGTGCATGCGTCAAGATAAATGCATGCATGCGGGGCAATTTCGTGTGCGGGAGCTTATATTACTTGTATGTCACTAAAACGCTAATAAACCACTTAAGAGTAAAGGCATATATGTGGAGGATTTAGCTCTCAGTCGCTACTTAATCTAATATGTGTAATTATTGCTGATTGTTTAATGTATAGTTTAAAAAATCTTAACGTACGCGACGTAGAAACAAGACCGTCGCTTTACCTAAGCGCTTAGAGAATGCTACCTAGGTCCCAGGTAATGTACTACTATAAACGTAAGCCATTATACTTAGTGGTGTTTCTCAAAATAATTTCTCAAAACATAATAATAATCATTTCTTAGCTAATTATTAAAACAAATTAATATTAAGTTGCAAATATCAATTAGTTCAAAATACCTCCATCATTAGTCTAGCTATAGTTTTCAAGGGACTTTGTTTCAATAAAATTATACGAACATTTTAATTTTTTATTTCTTATCGTACTTATTCCTACACAAGTACATAACCTCCTATCCTTTCCTATACAGGGTGTTAGTTTGAACACCGTTATCCTTCTAGGTTTTCATTGTACTCATCATTATGAACAACTTTTACTATGGGGCCAACCTTGAAATCGCGAAATAATTATCTGCTGTTCCATACATTTTGTCCAAGATCGATGAACTTTTTGTATGGAACTGCTGTTTTTACTTCGTGTTTTCAGGGTTGGCCCCATAGTAAAAGTTGTTCATAATGATGAGTACAATGATATCCTAGAAGGATAACGGTGTTCAAACTAACACCCTGTATACAGTGCCGGAAATAGGGAGGTGCCAGTGGTGTCCAGGCATCGGGCGCTGGTCCTGGTGAGGCGAAAAATTTACCAGACCAGGACCAAGTTATGAATATTATTCTTTCCAAGGGCGCAAATACTCGTAGAAGCTCGCACCGGGTGCTTTCTTTTCAAAAGCGCAATTATAGAAGCTCGCACAGGGCGCATAAATAGTACATTGTTATCCTAGGGGTGAAAGTAACTTATTTAGTCCTGAGACGGGGTTTGGCGCCCGAGCGTAGGAGGGCGCTAATAGTTTGAGGGGCTAAATAAGTCTTTAACCCCGAGGTAAACACTGTGCTTTTCATTACGAAACTTAAAATAAACTGACACTGGGAAATACACGAGAAGTGCGGGACCATTATCCAGTGAAGCGAAAAAAAAAGTTGTAACATGGTTCAATACAAATGTATGTGAAAATAACACTCGTTTTTTTTTTAATAATTTGGCTGTCTGTCATTTGTCAACTGTCACTGTCAGCTGAAAGTGATTCTCCCTCGGGCTGAAATGTATTACTTCCAACCCGCTCTTCAGGCAACTTCAGACCTACTTTCCGAGAATGAGTAATGAAAAAGCTATTTACGGCACTGCCTTGTACATATATTAAATACTTTCATTATCCTGGATCTTAATCGAATATCGTCTCATTACTGCCAAGCCACCTGTGGATGTGAGGGGTGACGTAGGTGTCCCGCAAGGGCTTCGTCACCAAATAGGATGCGAAACTGAAGACCGCTATCAATATCATCCTGTAAAAGTAATTTAGCTTTTTGAGCATCGATGTAGAGTTACTTATGGGTCGGCTTTTGCTTAGATACGTTTTTAAGTGTGCTCTGGCATTGCACAAAATGATTCTATACACCTCTTCTTGACCCAGAAAAATGCGACCAAAGCACAGGAAAATTAATTGTGTTAATAAGTATCACTCTCAGATCCTGGCGGGTCAGTCCAAACCCACGTAGGTTCAAACTCAAAGGAAAACTCGTACGCTCATAACTAAACTGTGTACAGTGCGCCAGGCGGACCAAGACACCAATTTTTTTTAAAGACATTTTGTACTTATACAGCATTGTTGTGACGAGTGCCACATATGTCGGAATATTTAAGTGCTTTAATTAGTGTCTTCAAATCTAGATTAAATAATACGCTTTTTAAAAGAAATACAACCGATTTCAATTTCGACTACCAGGGCCGTACCATGAACGCTTATTCCGGGACCGAATACGTTCAGCTGCCGACGCTGCACGAATGTGAATTTTATTGCCTCGCAATAAGGTTCACGGTCAGCGAAGGCAGCTGAACCTATTCGGTCCCGCTATAAGCGGTTCGCGGTACGGTCCCTCGATGACATCTTCAAATTCTTCCAGTAAATTTGATTTAAAAACCAAACTTCTGGACTGATTTCGATAAAATTTATATGGGACCACCTCTGAAGTATCACCTACCATACAAAAAAATAATCACCAAAATATATTCTTAATTGGCGGAGTAATCGCCTAAAATACATACAAAAAAACCTTTAGTCGAATTGAGAACCTCCTTTTTTAAAGTCGGTTGAAAAGAGACAGCCAGGGTTCCTTCTAGGAAAACGTGTGATCTAAGATGGAGACCGCTTACGGATCATCAACTCAGGCAGGGTGAAGTGCTTTTAATATTCGTATTTGTATATAATCACTCTTGATATCTAATAACCCACTCTCAATAATGTGCCGTCATCATAGCTAGGGCCAGCGAACGTTTCCCCGGTCCATCAAAGATTGTGTTGTGTTATAGAACCTCTAGACCAATTAGTTGCTGAAAAAAGAAATGACAGAGACATGTCTACTGTAGACCTAGATATTATATATTTTTTAAATGCTCAAGTATAGTAGCATTCCATGTTGTACCCGTACCGGTTGTCTAGCGTTTGTGGACTATGCAAAAGCTTTCGATTCAATCGAGACCTGGGCGGTATTGTAGTCCCCCCAGCGAATTCATATCGAATATAGGTATATTGAAGCGCTGAAGTGTTTGTATAGAAACGCCACTATGTCAATCCGGTTGCAGGACGAGATCACGAAACCAATCCAATTGCAGAAAGGCGTGAGACAGGGAGACGTTATTTCTTCAAAACTGTTCACGAACTCATTGGAGGACGTGTTCAAGCTCTTGGACTGCAACGGATTCGGTATCAACATTAATGGCGAATACATCATGCAGTCACCTTCGCTTTGCCGATGATATAGTCATCATGGCAGAGTCGCTGAAAGACCTGAATACTATGCTCAGCGACCTCAGTAACGTTTCCCAACAGGTAGGTCTTAAAATGAACATGGACAAGACAAAGATGACGTCCAATGTCCATGTTGTAGCCGTACCGGTTGTTGTTGGGACAATACTCTTGAAGTTCTTGACCACTACAACTACCTTGGACAGATTGTTCAGTTAGGTAGGTCTAACTTCGACAAAGAAGTCCCCGAAGAATCCAACTCGGATGGGCAGCGTTCGGGAAATTGCGTAATATCTTCTCGTCCAAAATCCCGCAGTGTTTGAAGACAAGGGTCTTCAACCAGTGTGTGTTGCCAGTGATGACATATGGAACTGAAACGTGGTATTTAACTGCTGGCCTTTTGGAGAAACTCAGAGTCACACAACTGGCAATGGAGAGAGCTATGCTCGGAGTTACTTTGCGCGATAAAATCCGGAACCAGGATATTGGCCAAAGAACCAAACCGCCATAGCTAGCAGGGATTGCAAGTTGAAGTGGCAGTGGGCAGGCCACATCGCTCGAAAAACTAATAACCGATGGGGAAGAAAGGTTATTGAGTGGCGACCGCGAACCGGAAGACACAGCGTAGGAAGGCCTCCCACTAGGTGGACCGACGACACTGTAAAAGTCGCGGGCAACCGGTGCATGGATGCAAATGGCAGGTTGTCGTACAGTGTGGCGGTCTAAGGGGAAGGCCTTCGTTCAGAAGTGGACGTCTCCTAGCTGATGATGATAGTAGCATTTTTTTTTTTTTTTTTTTTTAATTATACCTGGAAGAAAATTGGGGAATACATTTGTATGGAGAATTGCTGACCAGATTCCCTCTTAATCACGTATATTCCCATCGCCACCACCATCTCCGCCACCCCTGACGCAAAAATCCCAGTAGTCCCAAAACCAGTGGTGACGACCGAGAAGTTTATTTAGTGGTAGAACTCTATTGCTGAGGCCGCTTGGGGAAGTACCATCACACCTCTGCTAGTTATTCAACCGCCAAGAAGTACTGTGCAAGCATTGCGGTGTTTCGGTTTGAAGGGCAATATTACCAGGGAAATTACTGTGCATGAAAAAATTTGTCTCAATATCTGAGCGCAGTGCAGTGCAAAGCAGGATGTTGTTCGCAAGTTCACAATTCTAGCGCTGCTACTGTTATGGACATAGACTTCATAATTACCACCATGCGAAAGTCTCGCACGTCACATTGCATAAAACATTTACAATGTGTAACAAAAAGGTTAAACAATACTGAAGGTAATGTATGTATCATTATGTTTTATTTTTACTATGGGGCCAAACCTGAAATCGCGAAAAAATAATTGCTGTTCCATTCATTTTGTGGGTTGGCCTGTTAGTAAAAGTTGTTCATAATGATGAGTACATACATACGCTTAAGTATTTGTTGAGCCTTTTTGTTACACCTTGTATATTTATCTTGATCTCCACCGTTGGTGGCAATTGAGATATACTCCCAGGTGTATTCGCTGGCGCGAGCTTTGTATATTAAATCACAATAACTGGAAAAAAGATATCATCCAGATAATCGAAATTGAAGTCGGTTGCTTTTTTTTAAAGTTATTTTTTTATTAAACTCACTTAGTACATTAGTGACAGAGTCGAACTGTTAGCCTGTTAGCCACTAATGACATATTTGACTTCATATTTTCATAACTAGCATAACAATTATTATATCTCATCGCATTGCAATGCCTAAAAAATTATAAAAAATATATATAAAAAGTCATTCACGGTATCGTATTAAATTACAAGTATCTTACTAAGAATTAGTTATTTAAGATATATTATTATTTTAGTATATTTTATAAATATTTTTTTGATTGGCCGTGTTTTGGACATAGGCCACCTCCACTCGCTGCCAGGTTTGACGATCATGTCAAACCAGCCAGCCTTGTCCACATAATGCTGCCCTACAGGGCTAGCATGCGCACCGCGAGAAAATTTTGTGCGAAAACGAGACAAACTTATACAGATTCGTAGCCTTGTCCTGTTTTTAATTGGTAACTGTTCTAAGGGCGGCCATTAAAACGGAAGCTAAGATAGTTGTGTACATTTGTTGCTAAGAAAGGGGGCAACAAATATAATATAAGAGGGGGTCTAGGGTCTACACTAGACTGATATGGAATCGGCCAGAAATCGCTAAATATGTACCTTGTGTGGGTTTGGTTGTGCGGTGTAGGGGTCCTTAACTTGCTGATAGAGTATACTTGTATAAGTCGACGTGCAGAAGGAAAAGCATTATTATTTCTGTGGAAAAAGTGTTGAAAAGTAGGTGATGGGTTTATCGTGAATAAAACTACATTAGAGTTATATTTTTCAATATATTTTTTTGCATTTTATTACACTCAAATAAAAGCTTGATAATAGTTTTTTTTTTATATTAATACTTACTTTTTTCTACATAGGTGATCTTCTAAAGCATGTGTAAGGTGTGAGCTCTCGGTGCTTCAAAACATCTAAATCATCTTCATGTGATTCAACTTTTAATTACTTCTTACAAAATATTTATAGAAGTATCCTGGAACTATAGCTTAGAGCTTATACTCAGATTCATCATGATTTAAATATATGCAGATTTTAAAGAACTGGCTGAAGTGCTTAGCTCAGACTAAATACCTTACACAGCATGTCTTATCCTAATTTTTATGTCTAAGCTAATTACCAATTTGCAGCAATCTATAACATGGCTCCATTTTAAAGACACTTATACACCCAACAGCTACATAAGGTTTTGCTCTTATCGATATTCGACTTTTATTCTATTTTTTTGGTGTGAATCAAAAATCTATTCACGATATTCTTGAAATCCACCTGAACCAAGTTTCGCACGTAGAATATAAATAGTACGAGTAGTAGTTTCTACGGCTTTTGGTGGACTCTTATTGCCATCATCGTATACTTCTAATAAAAACTTTGCCGTCCAAAAGATAGAAAATGCTATAGCGCCGGCTACCAACACGCTGAAATGCAAAAAAATAATAATTCTAAATGTGAAGAAGATAAATAAATATTTTCGGACGTTTTTATACTCAGCGCCATCTAGCCCCAATCTAATCAAAGCTTGTAATATGGAAACCAGATATGTAGCTGATAATATTATACTTATATAATAAAATAAAATAATAAACGAACATAAATGTTTGTTCTGTGTCTGGGTGTAGTATGTATTATAAGTATGTATTTACAAAGAAAAATGTATATAAGTATTCTATTAGCTATCTAGTTTCCATATTACAAGCTTTGCTTAGTTTGGGGCTAGATGGCGCTGTGTGAAAAAATCTCCTCCGATATTTATTTATTTATATATATTTTTTGTAAATACATACTTAGAATATATACTACACCCAGACACAGAACAAACGTAGTGTTCGTCACATAAATGTTTGCCCTGGGTGGGGATCGAACCCACGCCCTACAGCTCTGAAGGCAGACATGCTACCAACTAAGCTATAAGGCAGTCAAGATGAAGTGATTGTTCATTCTAACAACTATGATTTTGTAGCGGTTGTTCAAACTAAGGCTACTGGAAATGTATCTTATAATTATTTATTAGCTCCACGGACTGCGGGTTTCTGCCATTTGTATTTTTTTTTTTATAAACTAAATTTCACACTTAATAACTTAAAAGCTGAAGGCTTTACAAAAATAATATACCAAACGAACCTAACTAAGTATTACTAATTATTGCTAGAATTATGTCTTATAAATTTTTAATATTAAATTATAAATGTATCTTAAATAACACATAGGTTTTTGCGTATTATTAGACCTATGCTTTTCGTCATCTCTTAGAAACTTTGTAAAATAGGTTAACTTGAAACAGACACTACAGTTTCTGAAGAACTATTAGAAATGGAATTTTCTAGAGCTCTATAATTTTTCAAAATTACTCTTACAGTGCAGTGAAACTAAATAGGAAGAGTTTTACAAGAATTATATTACTGGTTTGACGTTATAAAAGTTTTATGGTTATTGCTAAGAAATATAACAGGTTTACTTACAGGCCGTCCATTTTATTAAACTTTTAATTTTACAATTTTATTTTCTTGCCAGGTCGTTCGTTATGTGATTGAAATGAGTTGTGTGTGGATGTAAACTGACCTAGGTTACGTGTAAAGGTGAGTCTTATAGATTCAACGATTGAACAAACATTCATTGTTCCTGATTGTGTTTTTATTAGTGGATATTTGACAATAATCGCAATAATAAATACATGGGTCTGTTGAGTAAATATTCTATTCTATTAGATAAAATATCATTATCTTCAGCCGATATCGGTCCACCATGGGGATGGACTATGGAAACGATATATTTTTTATTGAAATTTAGGAGATTTGTGGGAATAGATAGATATTTAGAATTCCTGATCACTGCATTTACACATAAATTAATTTTTAGTGTGTTTTGTTTACGCAACGCTCCCAAGAGTTTGTTGTGGATAATATGAACAAATTGTGTCAAACTCTTACCAGGTCAATGTCAAACAATACAATGTGATCAAGTCTGAAGGTTTAAGTTGACAGAACTAAACTAACTAAAGTATTGCTGTCCTTAGCTAACATGCCTAGTAAAAAAGTGACAGCAATATTTTAATTAGTTTAGAACTGTCAACTAAAACCGTCAGAATCGACAATACTATACAGATCATTATAAGACCCCATTTTAAGAATCATATCGACATTTTAGAAATTAAGCGCCTGCAAGATGTGGCAAGCAACAATCATAACGTCATCTATGTATATATATGAAGATTTTTCAAAAAGTGCTGAATCAATAACCTTTTCGATAAAATTTATAAGGGACTACCTCTGAGGTATGACCTACCAAACAAAAAAGAATCATCAAAATTGGTACATAATTGAGGAAGTAATCGCGTAACATACATACAAAAAAACATACAGTCGAATTGAAAACCTCCTCCTTTTTTGAAGTCGGTTAAAAATTGCTGTTGCAAATATAACTAGTCATAATTTTTATTGTTCTCACCCTTTGAGCACAGGGAAGAGATGCCAATAGCGACAATCTGCCTACATAAATGGGAGGCAAGGTATTCACAATGACGCATTTCCAAGTAAACTTTCAGAATAATAAAACAAATTACTGTTCGTAAGAATGCTCAAAACAAGCTCATAATACACATAAATCACTTAGTCATTGGTCACTGACCACTGACCTTTTGGCAGAGGGGCATGACTTGGCTTGCCACCTCCAATGCTATAATTATCGAAAAGTTAATTACAGGCGGGCTTGTAGCAGTTTTGTACTTTTTTTAGGGTTCCGTACCTCAAAAGGAAAATAGGGACCCTTATAGGATCACTTTCTTGTCCGTCTGTCTGTCTGTCTGTCAAGGCACTTTTTCTCTAAAACGAGTGGAGTGGTATATTTAGTTGAAATTAATATCGAATGCTTAAGTCCACGGTCCCTTAGAGCTGTAAAAAAAACAAACTTCTAAGTCAACGCTTTTCCATTCGTTATGGAAAAAATCTTAAAATTGATAATTTGTAGATCAATTGATCGATTTGACTTTTTGATTTTTTTTTATTGATTTGTTGTAATTTCTCAAGCCGAAACTTGAATGATAATTCTGTTCGGTTGGCTTCCGTTCTTTAGTTCCCAAAAACTGAACTAGTTGGCGCCACAGAAAAAAATAACCCGCGCCACTCTTTTATCGCAACTGTTTCGTTCGTCCTTGTAGTGGCACGTGCTGCGTCCATAAAAATTGTTTTCCCTAAGGCTGAAACGTGGTGTCTTTTATCTGAGGACTGGCATCAATAAGTAACCCTAGCACATTTAGTAACTACAGAAAAAGACGAAGTACGTACCTAAACGATAGGAGAAAAAAAAACTGGACACTGGACACATCGTCGAACGTAAATTGAAACTCTTTTTAGGGTTCCTTACCCAAAAAATGTTCAACTGTACCCTATAATTAAGCAATCCGTCTCTGTTTGTCTATAAATATGTTTGTTCGTCTATTTTTGACCTATAACGACGTATATCTCGTAAATCGTAATAGGTAGCCGGTTGTTTTCATAGAATATTCGTTAGATACTGTCGTGGATTTCCTTTGTACTTATGGTGGTACGGAACCCTCGTTGTCCGAGTCGCAAATACTCGTATTGACGTCTTTATTTAATGTGGGGAAATATCCAAAATGCCTTTTATTGAACATATAAAATTATTTTATTAAAATTGATCACATATTTTACGTCTTTGTTTTTTAGAAAGCGTGATTTTAAATGTTTGACTCGATACAAAACAATAACAAAGTAGACACTAAATCGGCATTTCGATTACCTAGAACTAAGAAAATACGTTATGAAACCACGTGAAATTTATACTAATAGATAGATGATAGTATTATTTAGTTTGTTGTTGTTTTTTAAATTTACAGTATTTCTTTGTTATATTTTACATAACAAAGAAAAACCTACAAAATGTAGCTATTCAAGCGCTCGCGCCTTTACCTCTCTCTCGCTCGCTCCTACCGTTTAGCCGCCTGGTCGTACCTCGCTACAAGCGGGCCTTAAGTAACTATTTACTTGACTCTTATTTATAAAAGATTTAGATTACCTGATCGCTGTATTTATAAGTACAAAACTACTTTTGCCAAGTTAAATAGGTAAACTTTTTTTTTTTTTTTTCTCATAAAAATTACAAGATAATAATAAAAAGTACCAACAAACTTTCAGCTGAAACATCCTCACCTTTTAGATCCATAAACAAAGCGCAATGATATAAATAAATTTCAACCGCCAAGCAGTAGTGTGCAAGCAACTGTGTTCCGGTTTGAAGGGCAGTGTTACCAAATAAATTACTGGGCACATCTAATATCTCAGGGTGACGAGCGCAGTACAGTGCGGAGCAGAAACTGTATTCGCAATAGGGTAGATGACTGATGTTTATATCGTTGAAACCAATAGCTCTCATGAAGAATTTAAGTAAATATAGTATGTAGATTGAAAAAATAATTTCAATCGGTTAATAATGTTCTGATATATGAGCGCTTAAAGTTTTTGTTAGAGACAACTCTGTCCCTTTCCCTTAAAACAAAAAACTTGTTAGAATAGAATTTATATGGCGTACAGAGAAGTGACGTCACGATTTGCTGTTTCGGCTCTCTGTCTAGCATGATATCAAAATGCTTATAAGTTACTTATTTTTGATCAGATTTTCATTTTCTTTTCATTAATGAGCTATATTTATGGCCTACATTTTAATAGGACAATAAAAAAAACCAGTCATCTAGCCTATACTGGCACTGCTACTGTAGGGCAAGCGTGACACTTACTACCAGGCGAACGTTTCGCTAGTCCCGTCACTTGATTGAATAAAACAATAAAAATAAAAAGACATCCTTCTATCAGCGGCCCACCAATGCGAAGACAGAGCCGTTCCAATCGTTCGGGTAAGGAGTATACACTTCTGCAGGAACGAATGTTAGATCACGTCCATTGATTAATTGTTGTTCCGTTATATCCTTCGGGACTTTATTTTCCGCAGAGCTCGTGTCCAGAATATATTTCCCACCCAAATATAAAGACGCTAAGATGGCACCAACTATCAAAGCACTGAAACAAAACAAACAGCGAGTACTTTACCAAACATCAAAGGTACTCTTTTAGGCCCCCGTAGAAACGAAAGTATCAACCAATCTAAAAAAAAAAAAAAAAAAAAAAAAAAAAAAAAAAAAAAAAAAAAAAAAAAAAATGTGGCAAAACCACGTCAGTTATCAACCAATCGTTTATCGTCCAATGAAAAGTATGGAATTTATTGTATAAAGTGAGAATATACAGCGTGGCGCTACATTAAATTAACACAAGAAATATATGTAAAAAAAAGCTAAAAGAAAATCAGATGTTCCATACATTTTGTACAATGTCGATGAACTTTTTGGAACGTAAAAGTGTAACCGCAATCTCGCAATAGGGTAGATAACTGATGTTTATATCGTTGAAACCATAGCTTTGATGAAGAATTTAAGTAAATATAGTATGTTTATTGAAAAAAATATTTAAATCGGTTAATAATGTTCTGATATATGAGCGTTTAAAGTTTTTGTTAGAGACAACTCTGTCCCTTTCCCACAAAACAAAAAACGACGTCACGCCTTACTTGTCAGAATATAATTTACATGGCGTCCTGACAAGTGACGACACGATTTGCTGTTTCGCCTCTCTGTCTAGCATGATATTAAAATGCTTATAAGTTGCTTATTTTTGATCAGATTTTCGTTTTCTTTTCATTAATCACCTATATATATATATTTTTTTTTTTTTGAATGACTATGCTGTTGGCCTCAGATGGCCTCTACAGCGTCACCGGACTTTAGGCAAGCGCAAACGGCGCTCGGCCTAGGTTTAGGTTAAAGGCGACTAGCTCAAGGGCACCTCAGACGGTACGAACCTCGGCTTGGCCGTCGCCGGGAGTCGGGTCAGACTTGCCCTGGCACCCCAGAAGGGGTATGCCCTGGGGCCCTAGTAGATTGATCTGGTTGACTACTTGGAGAGAATCTAACAGATCTTCTGACAGATCTGGGGAGTCCTCGACCTCGCCGGCGAGGTCGGTGCGTGTTTGTGTGCCTTTGGTAACCGGCGCCTATACCAAAGACGGAATACTTCTTGTTGCTAGGAGTGGTCGGATCAGGCGAGCCCAGCGCCGCCGAGGTGATGACGGCTATGGGGTCGTCCGGGTCGCCCAAGACGTGTCTGGGGCGTCTACGGAAGGGGGGTGGGTCTGTCGTGTCTGTCGTATAGTTCGAGGCTTGGACTATGAGTGGATTGGGATGGTGGGGGGTCGCATCGAAATAGCGGCGCGAAGCGTACTTAATGTACTGACGGATGGAGGGGAGTTCGAGATCGCAGTGCAGGTCGGAGTTTCGCATGAACCAGCTAGCACCGACTGCTCTGCGGATGAATCTATTTTGTATGACTTGGAGTTTCTCTAGATCTATGCTGGAGGCATGAGCGAACGCCACGGAGGCGTACGTCATGACGGGGCGAATACAAGTTTTGTAAATTGTAACCTTATTTCTAAGGGACAATTTACTACGCTCGTTGAGAAGGGGAGTGAGCCGGCCTAAGAAGAAGGCTGCTCGGTTGCGAACTAACTGGATATGCTTAGAGAACGTGAGTCGACGATCAAGGGTCACACCGAGATACTTGGTCTCGGTAGCCCATGGGATGGGCTGGCCGTTGAGCGTGATATGCTTAGAAGGAGGTCTTTTGAACGGATGAAAGTACACGGCTGCACTTTTATCGGGGTTAACGGTGATAGCCCACTTCTTGAACCAGTCTCCGAGGAGATTGAGGGCTCGTTGAAGGTGGGCTAGCTGAATGACCTTGTTCCACCCTCTGGTGTAGAGGGCGGTGTCATCGGCAAAGAGAGCAAGCTCCACTTTGGGGGTGCGGGGGATGTCACAGGTGAAAAGCGAGAAGAGAATCGGGGCCACAGCGGAGCCCTGAGGGACTCCGGAGCCGATGTCGTGGGGGGAGGAGCGTTGTCCCTCGACGCGGTATCGAAAGCTTCGAGCCCTGAGAAAGTCTTGTATTATGAGTACAAGACGGTCTGGCAGCCCGAGCTGATACAGCTTGTATATCAGCCCGTTGTGCCAGACTTTATCGAAAGCTTTCGCGACGTCGAGGAACACCGCTACAGTCCCTTGGGGGAACGGCTTGTGGGTGTAACCATGGCCGGGTTTCTTGTTGAAACCTTCTAGGACGTACTCCGTGATGCGGTGTACTTGTTGGACGCAAGAGTGTCTGGCTCTAAAGCCGAACTGTTCATCAGGGAGGAGGTTGTTGTCTTTGACACAGGACCAGATGCGCTTCAGAAGGACGCGCTCGTAGACCTTGCCCAGGGTACTGAGGAGACTAATGGGACGGTAGCTAGAGGGCTCGAAAGCCTTCTTGCCGGGTTTGTGGATGCCGATGACGTCGGCGGATTTCCACGCGTCGGGGAAAATGCAATTGGCGATGGCCGCATTGAAGATGCTAACTAGAAGGTGAACTAGCGTAATGGAGAAGTGCTTGAGCACTTTGTTACTGATGCCGTCCGCACCTGGAGCTTTCCTGGTGTGGAGGCCTTTAATAATCGACTCAACCTCGGAAGCTGTGACAGGCTCGAGTTCATCAAAGGGGGGAAGTGAGGATCTGTATTCGACTTCACTGTTCACCTTATCGAGGTGAGCAGGGTCGACATGTTCTAAACTGGGGCTGCACTGCGTTTCGAGGCTGTCGGCCAGGCATTCGGCCTTTTCCTCGTCGTCAAACGCGGGGGGGAGGTCAGGTCGGGTGAGAGGGGGCATAGTCGTAACAGAGTCTGATTTCAGGGATCTAGTCAGCCGCCAGAATGCCAGGTGAGATGGCTCGATCCCCGAGAGTAAGTCATCCCACCGTTGATTACGGAGTTCACTCATGCGGTTTTTTACGGCACGTTCGTAATACCGCAGAGTGGCTCTGTTATCCTCGGTGCGAGCTCGATCGAATGCCCTAGTGGCAGCGTGTTTCGCTCTCAGTAGGTCCCTCGCGTCCTCAGGCAGGGCCCAGCGTTGGTCTCCCTCGGCTGGAACCTGCTTTGAGGCCTCACCAACGGTGGTGCGGAGGTGGCTAGTGAGAGCGTCAATGGAGGTAGAGATGTCGTCAGGGGTAACAATGTCGTCAGGGATTCTGTCCAAGTCAGGGGAACTACAAGCTTTCAGGGCATCGCCTAAGTGCTTCCAGTTGACCACGGTCTTAGTCAGAGGAGGTCTGTCAGTCGGATCGGGGCCTAAATGCATGAGGACGGGTCGGTGGTCAGAGTCGAGTTCGTGTAGTACTTCCAATGAGCGTAACTGGAGGGTCACGCCCTTTAGAAGCGCTAAGTCGAGTACGTCAGGTCTGTAGTTCAAGTTCAGGGAAAAGTGGGTCGGAGTACTGGGAGGAACTATGTCAAAGTTGAGGTCGTCAGAGAGGGAGTTCAGAAGGTTTCCCTTCGTATTGGTCGTGTTGCAGCCCCATAAAATGTGCTTGCTGTTGAAGTCGCCAGCCAGAATGACTGCGCTTCCGAGAGAGAGAAGAGCCTCGAGGTCACTCCTGAGGAGAGTCTTATTACCGGAGAGGTAGCAGGATACTAGGGTAATGGGTTGATGACCGGTCATCGAAAGGCGGCAACAGGAAGCTTCCATTGCTGAGAGAGAAGGGGTGTCGATGGGAATGCAGTGAAGGGACCTTTTGTAATAGATGAGAGTACCGCCTTTTATGGTGGTAGTCCTATCATTACGAACGAGCGAGTAGTTTGCGATCCTGGGATCCCTCTTGCTAGGTTTTAGAAAGGTCTCGTTCACTAGCATAAGATCGGCCTGGTGGGTTGAGAGGAAGTGCCGAATCAAGGGACGCTGGTCCCTTGATTCGGTGGTGATGCCGTTGGCATTAAACCATGCCAACGAAAGGGAGCGGGGTCTAACACGTTTGGGTGTACTATGCATGTTGGTTCCTAAGGACGTTGGGGGCGAAGCGCTGTAGTGCACCGAAGAGCCTATAATGCTCATCGAGGATGTCGATGAGATTATGGTTCTCCCGGACCTTCTGGGCTACATGTCGAACCTCGTCGAGGTTAACCGACATCGCAATTTCAGCGAGGAGGAGTAGATCCGCTTTCGGGCTGGAGGAGCCAGGGGCGGATCGTTTGGGGGTGGAGGGCTTGGGCGGAAGGGCAGGGCGGGCCTGGGTCTTGGCATGAGCGGGAGACGGCGCAGGGGCGGGTGGGAGCGGTTGAGTCGCCTGAGGAGTGCTGGGCGGATTTGACCATGCATTAGTCAGTGGGACAGGGGCGTCAACGAATTTTGACACCTGGCGGGGTTGGGCAGGTTTTGGCTTAGGGCCAGCTGTTTTTGAGCGAGACGGTAAGGGTTTCTTGGCCTTAGGGGCCTTGGGACAGCCGCGATAATTCGCGGTATGGCCCTGAGTGCCACAGAGGACACAACTGGGGAGAGTAGGGTCGTCCTTCTTACGAAGGCACTCCGCGGTGCTATGATCGCCCGCGCACTTCACGCACCTGAAGGGTGCGTAGCAGTAGCGGGCAGAGTGTCCGTATAGCTGGCAACGATGACACTGTCCTGGAATGGACTTTTTGTGAGGGACTTGGAAGTCGAGGCCGGAGAGATGGAGAATCGATTTGGTAGTCCAAATTTTCTTCCCTTCCTGGGTATTCGTAAGAGTGACCAGCACCATGTCATAGGGTTCTTTGGTCCTGCCGTTGTACATCCGGCTGACCGAAAGAACAGGGAGGTCTTGGGTGAGGAGGTCGTTATGGATTGCCAGGAAGGGAATCTCCTTGGGGATGCCCTTTACGACAACTCGGATGTCTTTCTCCTCATCGAGAGCGTATCTGTGGAAGTGAATATTCGCGTCGCGGAGGTAGGTAGTGGCTTTGCGGTAGTCGTCGGGGGAGGCTAGACGGACCATAATGCCGTCTTTGTTTGGTTTGGCGGAAAACTGGATCTGTAGATCCGAGAGGTTACGCGAGACGAGTTCCCATAGTTCCCGGTTGCGGACAACTATGGTACCGGTCTTAGGATGGGGAGCAGGGTCGACAATCGGAGCGTCCGATTCCGAACGGAGCGGAGAGTCCGATTGGGCGGAGTCGGAGGCAGGTTTAGTCCCTGAAGTGGGGCAAGGGGCCTTGGGGGGAGGAGGGAGGGAAGCAGTGGTAGCGGGACGCTTTTTACCCTTAATCACCTATATTGATGGGCCACATATTAATAGGACAATAAAAAAAAAACCAGTCATCTAGCGTATTGTATCAAAAAATTACGTTTTGATACTTTTTCCGGTTAGGCCCTTCTCTCACGGAGCTTTACATAAGCTACGTGATTGAGATACGAACCATAGATCGTCTAGTGGTATGTTACTCTATCAATGTGATTTCCGCACACAACGTAGATTTTATATAGATAGAGAGATAGATTAACTCTTTATTGCTCACACGAAATAACACAAAGGATACCTACGTAGGTATATACAATGTGTAACAAAAAGGTTCAACAATACGGAAGGGTATGTATGTGCTCATTATTATGAACAACTTTCACTATGGGGCCAACCCTGAAATCGCCAAAAAAAAAAGAAGTTTGTTCAACACAAAAAGTTAATTGACCTCGGACACATTGTATAATCTAAGACTATCGGCCTTACCTAAAATAATCTCGATTCACTTAGTCACTGCTTAAACTTCTCTGTCCTTTTCTAGCACGTGCAACTTCACGTCAGAGAGAAGATGGCAGAGCATCTTAAGCAGTGACTAACGGTTGAAAAGTTTTTTAAGTAAGGCCGTATATTCTTGAATTTTTCGTGAGCAGTCAATTCGAGTTCATTCCATTTAAACCCAAGAATAGGGAAAAGAAGATTTTGGATGAGCCCGCACCGCAACTATTGTAAGCTATAATATCTACTATAAATAATAAATAATTCCATTCAAACTTACACCCCTGCGACGACCATTTTCACAGAAATTAAATTCACATAAAGTTAAAATAAGGAATGGAAATAAAATCCACTATGCACACAGAATATTACTGTGTAATACGGTGCAGTCACCCGTACTGAGTATTACATTGATTTATTATTATTGATCTTTTTCATTATGTTTACTGACATTTGATGTGGATGTGCATTTTGTGCATAACGCATAACTTAGGTAGGTACTTGAGATGACCCGTATTCAAATGTTTTTTTTTTTTTTAGATTATATTCGAAGAACACGCGATCAAAGTGACTTCGCCTTAATAGAGACAATAAGAAACGTGTTATTGGACACATTCTTAGAAATACTTATAATTACCTAATATATTAAATTAGAACTAAATTACTTATTAGCGGAATAAGCTAGATTGTAATTAAATTAAGGTATACTATTATAGAGTACGCTAATAACAAAAAATAAAAAAAAATAGATATTTTGATGTGGATGTGCATAACTTACTTAAGGGCGATATATTCTAAAGCTGCTCCTTGCAAAATCAATGTTTTTTAGTCAAATTACTAAAGCCAAAAATTCTATTATGTTACAGACGAACATCAGCCACAGAATTTTCTGTGCTTGAAAATACTTTCCCGAATAGAAAAAAATACTGAAACAGTGCCTATTTTTAAACTTTTTTAGTTATACCTAATTATACCTAATTACAGCACACAGTCAGTTTTTTTTTTTAAATATATTAGTATTTTAGAGAACTTTCTATGGTTGAAAAGTTATTCATATCGACATTTGCTTTTCGAGTGCCTAGTCTGCGAATCTGCGTAACCGCCATATTTTTGCTCCGCTAAATGTGACCCTACCTGATACAGCTTTAGACTAGTGATCCTTCGCATAAAAAAATTTGCTTGAAACGTGGAATATCCTGGCCTTAAGCAAGATGAGTATAACTTTTAGTTTGTTGCTTGTTACTTTTTCGTTTCACCAGTACCAGTATATGAGTGTAAGGCTGGGATCAAATCAACGTTTTTTTGTGAACTGTGAGTCGCATTTTTTGACGACGAAAGCCCGGTTTGTGCCACACGACGACGCAAATGAATTGTGTGCTTAGGTATTCAACTCGACTATTACCAGGGGGGTGTCACTCCGCAGTTTAGGTATGTTCGGCCGGCGCTCTGTCCAGGTGGACAATGCAAGGCAGAAGTCAGTCGCCGCCCGCACGCTAGCCTCGTCGCACGTAACTAAGCATACGTGATAGAAAGAGAGCGGTATATCTAGGTGAATATAGCGAGCGGTATCCAGCGCAGTGCGAGTTGAATTGCTACTTTATTGCCTAGTAGATAGAGTCCTTATTTATTTCAATTCCTTTGCGGAGTTAACTTTCTGTACGTAGTACTATTATTTATTCTGTGCTATTACGTGACACAAAATACGCGGAACACAACTTATAAATTACGTGCATTTGGCCCCAGCCTTATGACTGGATTACAGGGTTCGTAGCTAAAATGCTTTGTAAGTAATGCATTTTTTTTTTTTTCATTGCAAGTGAGATGTGAATAGACCTAATCGAATTCAAAATGTGTATAATAAGGCCGTAGGTATAAATAAAATCGACAAA
Source organism: Erannis defoliaria (assembly GCA_905404285.2). Taxonomy (NCBI): domain Eukaryota; kingdom Metazoa; phylum Arthropoda; class Insecta; order Lepidoptera; family Geometridae; genus Erannis; species Erannis defoliaria. Next base: position 7,443,883 of record FR990073.1, on the reverse strand, counting down.
TTACTAGTTGTAGCCGGCCATGTTATAAGGCTTGCATCCACCACACGGGCCTGGTCGGCACGCATCGCAACGAAAACAAAATGTGTTTATGTTGCCTATGTTTTGTATGAATCGACGCCCCGTTGCGGCCCTGCGCCTAATGAAACGCGTTTCCTTAGGCGCAGGCCACACAGAAATAGTGACGGGCGCGGACGTGGCACGAGCGGCTTGCCATTCCATTCAAATTTCATACTAAACTCATTGAAATAAGGTACACACCGAATGACGTTTATCGGGTGCGTCCGCGCCCGATGCACGCCCGATGAACGTCGTTCGGAGTTTATATTGAGCCTTATTTCTATGTATTTAGAATAAAATCGCGTTATTCAGAACATCTTCTTTTCTTACTGATTTTTTAAGTTCTTTTTTTGTTTGAATACTTTGAATGGGTTAACTCTCGAGGTGGTCCCATAATAGTTTTTTTTTTCTTTTAAAGTTCCTTGTAATGTGCAAGATTTGTAAATCTGGTCAGCATTGCCAAATATTACCTTGAACAAACAGACTTACAAACTGTACCTCTTGATAATATCAATGTAGGATATCATTATATAGGGATTTAAAAGGTTCGGGTTCAAAACATAAATAAAAAAATATTAAATAAAACTTTGTTTCATATTATCATTTTGAATAATAAATACAGGAGCCGCTTACAACTACAGTAAAACTAAACAGTGAACTATATGATGCATTTATTTAAATCAACAAATTGTCGAGATTAAAATGAATATTTCTAATAGAACATTTGATATTTATACGCTGATTTGAAAATTAGTTGATCCTAAGTGGTATTTATCTTTCCACCAATGACCACATGTTGGTTTTTTTTTGTATGGTCAAGTGACGAGTCGAGCAAAACTTCCACCTCGTCACGCCTGCCACTAACAGTAGCAGTGCCAGAATTGTGAACTTGCGAATACAATCCTGCGCCGCACTGCATTGCGCTCGTCACCTTCAGATATCAGATGCTAAATCTCTTCATACCCAGTAAATACTCTGGTAACATTGCCCTTCAAACTGGAAAACAGTAATGCTTGCACACTACTGCTTGGCGGTTGAATAACTGGCAAAGGTGTGGTACTTCCCCAGGCGGACTCTGCAGTAGAGTCCTACCACTACAGACTAACTAAGAAAACTCTTTTTGTGGACTTTGTACTGTCCAATTGTTCATCATCCATATTTAGGTAAACCTATGAATCCCTTAAAATGTTTATTTCAGCTTCCACTTCGTGTGCATCATTTAGCCGACTTATTTAGACCGGATTGCATTTGAACTCCCCATTTCTGTTATTTAATGAAAATTTACTTGAATCAAAATGTTGTTCTTTGCTGAACCTTCATAATGTTGCCATCAATTTCACCGATTGAATTTTTAAGAATTTTCATTGATTTCATGTCTTGAAAAATATTGAGAACCGCGAGCGGGATAACGGCGGTCCATCTAATTCAAGTGGCTGTGAAGATGTTCTGAGAGGGACGCCGCCGCCGTCGTTGATGTATACCCGCTTGTACTCCCGGTCGCTTGGGACATGTTCATCAGGTACTTGGTGGTCCAATAGGCGCCAAACGCCAGGAGCCCCGTGATCAGTATACTGAAATATATCACAGGGAAACTGTTAGCATAGAACATCGTGTTCGATAGCAATAACGTTAAGGGCATTATAAATATACTTCAGTTTCACCTCACAATTATTAGTAGCTCGCAGAGAACAAATCTGCCTTATAACTCAGTTGTTCGTATGTCTGCCTTGAGAGCTGTTGGGAGGTATTAACAAAAAAGAAAGCATTAGCTATCTGAGGGCCTATGACAAAGTAACATTCGATTAGCGATGATTAGCGTCATCGCAAATGTATCGCAAAAGTCCCAAATGTATGGGATTGGCATAACGTATCGCAATGATACGTGGTGGTTCCCATAGTAGATACAAGCTTTGCTTAGTTTGGACACAGAATAAATAATAGTAATACGTACAGAAAGTTCACTTCGCAAAGGAATTGAAATAAATAAGAACTCTATCTACTAGGCAATAAAGTAGCAATTCAACTCGCACAGCGCTGGATACCGCTCGCTATAATCACCTAGATATACCGCTCTCTTTCTATCACGTATGCTTAGTTACCAGTTAAACTGACTATAGCTAACTAGCTAACCATTGGTTACATTTTTAACCACTGGTCATGATAACTATGAATCAAAAAACCGAATTATTGGGATTTTAACAATTTGTTACCGTTTTTAACTATTAGTTGGCTTAACTACGGATCAAAAAACCGGCCCTTAGTGATTGAATATCTTAATTCATTAAGCATTTCAATAAGTGAATGACTCAAATATACCCAAAGGAAAAAAATACTATATCTTCCATCAAATTAAAACATAAAGAACTCAGAAAGTTTACCAAAGCATTTACAATATTATTATCAATACGTTATAATACACATTTGGATTTTCACGCTCTATCTACAAAAAATTGCAATAGTGCGTGAAATAAAGCTAAGCCATGCCCATAATGTTACATTGCGCGATAAAATCCGGAACGAGGATATTTGCCAAAGAACTAGGGTCACCGACATAGCTCGCAGGGTCTGCAAGTTGAAGTGGCAATGGGCAGGCCACATCGCCCGAAGAACTGATAACCGATGGGGATAAAGGTTCTTGAGTGGCGACCGCGAACCGGAAGACGCAGCTTAGGAAGGCCTCCCATTACTTAGACAGACGAAATTGTAAAAGTCGCGGGCCACCGGTGGATGCAAATGGCAGGTTGTCGTACAGTGTGGCGGTCTAAGGGGGAGGCCTTCGTTCAGCAGTGGACGTCTCCGGGCTGATGATTATAATAAGTACAGGGTTAAGTGGTACTAACCGGAAAAGAGGTCATCGTACTCGCCATTATGAATAACTTTAGTTAAGTACTAACACTGAGAATGCGAAAAATTGTTGTGTCATGCCGTCGAAAGTATTTTTTTTATGGAACACCAGATTTGTTCGCAATTTCTGAGTTAGTCCCATAGTAAAAGTGTTTTATTTCGATGAGTACAGTGTTCTCTTTTTGACTTAGTGCCGTTCCAAACACCACATTTGTAAATATTTGAAGATACTTACAATCCAAGTGGCATTGTTAAATACAACAAATATCAAGTCTTCACTATTGAAACAGATTCGCACATGGTTCACCGACAGGTATTGAATAGTTCAATATTTGACATTGTCTTTTATATGGACTAGGTCCTTAGGCTTGATTTCTACTGTTGGATAAGCGAGAGATTTTTTCAGTTGGTACTTTTAAACTACATTTCCTGTTTTTAGAGCCACTGGCGCAATTGAAGAGTTTTTACGAATAATTTGGCTAATAACATACGCTATTGAATATGCAGGGTTCCTGGAGCGCCTCGTTGGTCCCCAAACTTATTAAATATAACTTCATTGAAAAGCGATTTAGTCTTTGAGCATATTTGTTGTGGGTGTTTTTTTTTTCTTTGGACATTTTTTTTTCTTTAAGTTTTTTTTTAAATGTTTTGGTAGGAGATACTTATGGTGATAATCTGCGTCTACGTCATTTTCTGCCACTTTTTGCGGGGAGCGAGGTAAACACGCGTGGCAAACTTTCATGCCTCGTTTAGTCTTCTACACCTTTTGACCTTTTGGCAGGCCCTCTCCAATAGTATATGCTCGAAGGATCTAGTTGATTTTTAATCCGAACCTACGTAAATTCCAGCATCTAACAGGGCTAGTTTCATGAGGCGGGGGTAGCGGGAGCCGTGATTGTGGTACCTTATCCCAGTGCCTCTTTAATAAATTTCTGATCTACTGTAATTGAACAAAAACATGTGGATCGACCCGAATTCATGGATGCACGGGTTTAAATTCAAAGCCCTTGCCAACAAGCTTTTTTGAGTTTATGTATTTTCATACCATTGGCTTTTCAATTAAGGAAAACATACATGTGGAGAAGAAATGTGGAGGATTAATGACGTAAATTATGAATCCACCAGCTCACATCTGGGCAAGCGAGGTGGATAAGGCCCAATTGCCCATCACGACAGCCTCATAGCACATAGTAGGGACGGGTTGGACGCCATTTTGAAATGTCACTCTTTCGTCGGTGTCAAAGAAACGCAGTGACACCGATGCCGGCACAGTCTGCGACGCACGTCCGACGTGATTACTTGAGAGCCAAATGCCAAAATGTGTGGTGAAGGGCTGTACGAATTACATTTCAAAGTGCAGTAAACAAAAGGTGGCGTTTCTTATGACCAGTACGTCAACATTTAAAGTTAAACTAAACTTGCTTTTACACAAAAACTTTTATTTTTAGGTAATAGGTAAAAGTTTCTAGTTGCGTACAGTTTGCACTTCTTCTACCGCGCCTTACTGGCGCTGCACGTGGTGACCGCGAAATCCGAGATACGGCGTTGTCCTTTTGTCAAAGATAAATTAGACTTACGATTTCTTAACTCAGGCGTATCTAGACATAGACATAGACATAGACATAGACAATCATTTATTTATCTATCATTTATCTAGACATAGAAATCATTGCTTATAGCTCAATTGTTAGCATGTCTGCCTTCAGAGCTATAGGGCGTGGGTTCGATCCCCAATGTGTGACGAACATAGATGTTTGTTCTGTGTCTGGATGTAGTATGTATTTACAAAAAAAAAGTATATATAAGTATTCTATCAGCTTCTGGTTTCCATAATACAAGCTTTGCTTTGTAGGGGCTAGATGGCGCTGTGTGTAAAATGTCCCGCAATATTTATTTATTAATCAAGGGTGGGCATAAGTCCAGCAGTATACTTTAACAAAGCTGATTATGCTGGCATATGGCCTTAAAATGATGTGGAAAAAGTATATCGGTGTTTGTTGAGTGAGTGGGTATTTTCTATTTTCTATATAGTAACAACATCTGCGCTTCAAGTGTGCAGTAAGGCTTATGTCAAATACTTCTGATGTTGACTAAACACGAATCGAAAAGAATGGGCAATAATGAACTCTCTAGCAATGCCTAATTACAATAATATGATGCAGTCACTGCACCAGACTATTATAAATACCACAAGATAGACAATCGTGTTTGAACATTCTACCCATGGAAAAATAAGAGAATCCTATTGTAAATAAGTGCGGGGGGGGAGGGGTCTCCGTTTTTTAAAGATCTGGAGGCCCTTTGTTGAACACTAGATCAGTGTCTGTCACACATAATCGACTGCACAGGGCTTTAGGTTATCTTTCGAATACTTACTCGAAAACTATAATTACATAACTCAAGATTTATCCCTTGTTAACATAAAAGCGTTCAATTAGTCTCGTAATTGACGATGTGTATCTTGTGTCTTTAAATATTTTATCCGTGTTCTATCCAGTCAAAGAACATTGTAGATGAGAAATTATCTGCCAGAGTCTTTTTAGTTCAAAGTTACGTTGCGTTATAAACATGAAATCCCAAGTCACGCTATCCCTAAAGAACACTGTAGAGATGTTATAGTTATCTTCTTTTAGTTTTAATTTTAAATAGTGACAACAAAACACATTTATGACAAATCTTAATCAAAACGCTGTTGTCACCTGACATTTGATAATCAGCCGTCACTAATCCAAACCGAATAAACCAAGGAAAACTATTAAATTGCTATTAAATGTTTCGTTTTTCATAAGCGCAACAACCGATAGTGATAAAATTAACGTGCAAATGTCCAAATGGTTAAATCCTTCTTGAATCTATTTCTTAAGTTATTAAGTATTGGTACTTTGAGTGTAGCAGCATTTCTTTGGGTCGACGCTGGTGTGGATGACCGACCGAAGTATCGGGATGAGCAGACTCTCATTGGAGGCATGATATGGAGTCAGATTATCATTCTTTTGGGTTTGATTATCACTGATGCTATCGACGAACCTCTCAATATCATTGTACATTCTTACTATCTGGTTACGGGGTCTGTGCTTTGCGGATTTACGGGTTTGTTTTTGGTACGCAGTTACCTGTGCAGTATTTTTTTAATACATCAAGTGGAGAATGCAAGGCAAAAGTCAGTCGCCACCCGCACGCTAGCCTCGTCGCACGTAACTATAAGCATACGTGATAGAAAGAGAGCAGTATATCTAGGTGAATATAGCGAGCGGTATATCTAGGTGAATATAGCGAGCGGTGTCCAGCGCTGCGCGAGTTGAATTGCTACTTTATTGCCTAGTAGATAGAGACCTTATTTATTTCAATTCCTTTGCGGAGTTAACTTTCTGTACGTAGTACTATTATTTATTCTGTGCTGAGCCAAACGTTTGCTTGGTGGTCAGCGTCACGCCTGCCGCTAACAGTAGTAGTGCTAGAATTGTGAACTTGTGAACACAATCCTGCGCCGCACTGCACTGCGCTCGTCACCCTGAGATATCAAATGTTAAATCTCTTCATACCCACTAATTTCTCAGGTAACATTGCCCTTCAAGCCGGGACACAGTAATACTTGCAAAATACTGCTTGGCGGTTGAATAACTGGCAAAGGTGTGGTACTTCTCCAGGCGCACTCTGCAGTAGAGTACTACTACTACAAAAGCTGATTTGTAAGGCTCTTTGGATTATTTTGTGGTAACCTATTGGGAGAAGACGCAACTATTCAATATCGGGCCCTGGCGGTTTCATTGAAAGTTACGTACCTACCTATCTACGGGTTTTAAAACCAAAAACATACTGACTTTCGGTAAAGGAAAACATTGAGGAGAAACTGCGTACGTCCACAGAAATAAATTGATGGCGTAATCCGTCAACCCGCATCGGATCACCTGATGATGTTGGTGATGAAACAAAATGTTCCAATAAACCCACAAAAACACACAAAATGCAACTTATTTTTTTCTGCAATGGAGTGACGTTCGCCTGGTGGTAAGCATCACGCCTGCCCATAACAGTAGCAGTGTCAGAATAGGGTAGATGAGTGATGTTTATATCGTTGAAACCAATAGCTTTGATGAAGAATTTAAGTAAATATAGTATGTTTATTGAAAAAATTATTTAAATCGGTTATATAGGTTCTGATATATAAGCGTTTAAAGTTTTTGGTAGAGACAACTCTGTCCCTTTCCCACAAAACAAAAAATGACGTCACGAATTATTTTTCAGAATAGAATGTATGTGGCGTACAGAGAAGTGACGTCACGATATGCTGTTTCGCCTCTCTGTCTAGCATGATATTAAAATGCTTCTAAATTACTTATTTTTGATCAGATTTTCATTTTCTTTTCATTAATCAGCTATATTTATGGGCCACATTTTAATAGGACAATTAAAAAACTAGTCATCTAGGCTATTGTAACTTGAGAACAAAATTCTGCGCCGCATTGGACTGCGCTCGTCACCCTGGGATATTAGATGTCAAATCTTTTCATGCCCAGTTATTGCTCTAGTAACATTGCCCTTTAAACCGAAACATAGTAAATCGCAAGCTACTGCTTGGCGCTTAAATAACTGAATTCATTTTGTACTATTTAGTGAGAGTGAAGTGATTTCTACTACTGAAACACTGTTTTAAACTGTCACGGTTGCGCCGAAATATTGGGAGCTCAATCACGGTAAATATCCCGTAAATAATAATAGGAATGTATGTTCTACTACAACTCGCCTAGCTCCCAAAGTTTCCCGACCTTAGGGTCAACCCACAAGTACCACAACCACACCACAACAACAACCACACCACAACCACAACACGTGGTCGGGCGCATATTTTGTATTGAAAATGAATAGTAGAATTTAGGGTTGTTTCACACGTACCATAACCACACCACAACCACAACCACCACACAACCACAACACATGGTCGGGCGCATTTTTGTATTGAAAATGAATAGTAGAATTTACACGTACCACATTTTGCAGTCGTTATCGACCGCGTGGTTGATACCGACCACATCGCAACCACATCGCAACTACCAGCGAAACCATGAAATAGCCGCCGGCCACATTGCAGATACAACGTTGCGTCGACGCAACAATAGTGCACGCTCTATGAAAGCTGGAGTCGAACTGTGTCTGCTCACGACGCAACCACATCGCAACTGCTAGCGACAACGCAACCACATCGTCATTTTGTCGGTACCACAACGCAACTGCAAAAAGCTGCAGCGACACTATTCACACGCAGCCACTTCGTCACCACATTTTGTCGTTGCGATGTGGAGTGGTTGTGGTAAGTGTGGGTTGGCCCTTACAGTTATGACCATTATATTTCAAATAGTTTTATTTTTTTCAGTTGATAGACGAATTCAGAAGAAGACCAAGGCAAACACAAAGTCTAGAAAATGACATAATTCCTGTCATTGACGTATACAATAATAGAATATACCTAAGTATAGGTTTAGTCAGCTGTATTGCATGCATATTAACATTTGCAGACTTTATAGCGTTACTATATGTTAACAAAGTTTCATAGAAACGTTTACTGCAAGCATTTTTTTGTTAGACCTGGGAAAAAATTGAGAATTTAAAGGCCAAAATACTCTATAAATTGGCCAATACTAATGTGTAAATTCGATATCATTCGGAATATTTGATCAGTTATTAATGGAAAAATAAAATCAACGGTCAATATAATGCAATGATAGACTTTATCGATGTACAGTCGGAAAAGCCATTTAAGCACGATTGGCTGAATCATGCTCCAAAACGTATTTTCGATCGAACGAGACAATAATATAAGTGACAAACGAGTCAGTAGACACTCACCTAGTGAAACATAATTTTTATTAATATAATCTTCCATATATGTGTATTCTAAGATTTTTAGACAAAGGCCATCATGCAATATCAATAAGGCCCCATTTCGTACGATTTATTGTTAAAGCATTGAATTTTGGTATACTGCTTAGATAACTAAGTATATATTTTCCCTAACTATAGGATAATGGGGATAGTTGGGTATTTTGATAATATATATTATTACGTACGTTTAAATACGTAATGGGCCTGAAACTTTAATAAAAAGCATTTTACGAAATAAGTACTGGTTTCCGCTGAGAGTAAGATAGGGTAAGTAAGTCACCCTTTTTTCATAAATTATTAATAGTCTAAATTAAAATTTAAGTAAGTAGGTAACTTTTTTTAGCCCTATCTACAAGTAGTGTCTCTTGATCGTCATGTTTGGGAACAAAATAATGCAACATTGATATTTCACAAATCTTGGTAATTTAATCTTCCTAAAATGCACAAAATTTGGAACGCAAACGCAACTTTCCACACCAACTAAATGAAAAATATTAGTAGAAAAAAACGTATCTAGCAAAAGAGAGGGTTAATAATTACACAGAAAAGAGACATTCATTTTTGTCTACGGGCATGGGCATGGTGCTAACTGCACCTTGGGCTTTTATTGACCTTGATTTCGTCAATGTTTTTTTTTAATTCATTGTATCTTTGCATTTTACCTCGCACACTGCCTGATGGGAAGCAACGGTGCAATCTAGGATGAAGCACGCATACCTAGAAGGAACTTATTTACTCTAGATTTGAAGACGCCATACTGCACGGAAAACAGACTCCCGCAGAGAATTCTACAACCTTGCTGTACGAACAAAAAGTGTGGAATCGTAACGCTTTATACGTACGTGGGAACTGTCCACCATGCATGGTTGGCGCGTTGGTCACGTTTTTCTGGCAGTTCGATAATAGAAAAAAGCAGGTGGAATCACACAGTTGTGCACTCATCGAAATATATCTGATAAAAAACCGACAAACAAGCAACACTATATACGTCGATGCTCTAGACTTTGTAGCCGAGGTTTTACCAGGGTATAATTTCCAATCAGCCTCTTGGCATGCTTCTCAAACGGCTCCAGTGCCTCGACTGCGAAATATGTCATATAAAATATTGTGATTGAATACCTATGTAATAAAAAAATCAAAATTGGTGGACATTTTACACAGGCACTGTGTAAATTGTAGCTCCGCTATAGTCAATCTAGCCCCAAACTAAGCAATGAAATTGAAAATATTATTTGAATTAATTACGAACATGTACTAATGTAATGTAATGGACCTGGGTATGTCCTTAAACTGCTACCAAACCCACCGGAGGACGGGCAGCAGCGTCGGTGGTGAGCATTCTGCAATCCCCAAGCCGCCTGCCAAGCGTGGGGATTATGGCAACACCCCTCTATTAAGGGCATATACCCCCCCCCACCCCTCTTATATAACAGTGGACGTTTTATGGCTGATGACGTGACTAATGTAATTGTTGTACCTACTCGACCTACTCTCCTCTTTTTATTTTACTAAATACTTCCAACTGCATGTATTAACATTCATACATTTAAGGATACTGGTTATAGAAGTCTAATATATTATCATGGCAAATTTGTTTTTAGTTTTAACATTAATTTCTATTATTATAGTTAATGCCGCCAAAGATTATGTAAGTTGTATGTTTGTATCATAAATAATTGTAGATAAAAAACAAAATTTGGGAGTAGAATAAAAACAGGCACATTTTGTCACGAAAATTTGGATTTGGATAGTTCATTTAAAATGAAATTTACATATTTTTTTAACAGGGATATTTGGGTAGTTCATTCAAGGGGTAGTTGGGGGGGGGGGGGGGGCGGTAGAGTCGATAGAGTCGGTAGAGTCGATAGAGTCGATAGAGTCGGTAGAGTCGGTAGAGTCGGTAGAGTCGGTAGAGTCGGTAGAGTCGGTAGAGTCGGTAGAGTCGGTAGAGTCGGTAGAGTCGGTAGAGTCGGTAGAGTCGGTAGAGTCGGTAGAGTCGGTAGAGTCGGTAGAGTCGGTAGAGTCGGTAGAGTCGGTAGAGTCGGTAGAGTCGGTAGAGTCGGTAGAGTCGGTAGAGTCGGTAGAGTCGGTAGAGTCGGTAGAGAGCTCGGAATGATTTAAAGTGGAGAATTTTGGGGGCGGTCCGAATTTCTTCCGCACGCGGACGAAGTCGCGGGGGACCTCTAGTATAATAATATACTGACTAAAGTACCTACAGTAAAACACAATATAACGTAACGTAAGAAGGTACGTAAGTCGTAAATCGACTTAATTTGTTAGTCCTATACTTATTATATTAACCGCCAAAAACGATGAAAATTTAATAACGTATTTAATAATACTTAAATAATATTTCTAGGGATATTTTGACTACAAAGTAAACCAGGTGGACACTTGTCAAGGACCAAAACGCAAGGAGTGTTGCTATAATACTTTGAAGCTAAATGAAGGCTTGGTTGTTTTCGATATGGATTGTAGGGAAAACGTATCACCTACAAAAGTAAGTCAATCTATGCTCGATTAGTCTCAGGGTCCTAAAACGTATAGTTTTAATAATGAAAAAAAGTAACATGTAAGTTTTTTTTTAATACAATTATGTGACGAGATGAGCAAGACGTTAGCCTGGTAGTAAGCGTCACACCTGCCACTAACAGTATCGCTGCCAGAATTGTGAGCTTGCGAACACAATCCTGCGCTGCACCGCACTGCGCTCGTCACCCTGAGATATTAAATGTTAACGCTCTTCATACCCAATAATTTATCTGGTAACATTTCCCTTCAAACCGGAACACAGTAATGCTTGCACACTACTGCTAGGCGGTTGAATAACGGGCAATGGTGTGGTACTTCCCCAGGCGGACTCTGCAGTATTGAGTATGAGCCTTTCTTAGTGTTTGTCGGATAACCTTTAAAGGTTAACCATATTATCCTATCATAGGCCACTTTTACCTATCCCCGCGTGAGACAAAGCTATTCTTTATAGCTATTAAGACGGAAAAACCCTGTTTATTTTCCGTTTTTCCTTTATTTGAGTAGGTATAGGCTTGTGTTTGATAGAAAACTCGCGAAGATGTGGACTTGAATACATCCAGAATTTTATATAGGGCTCTGTTGCACCTGGAGTGGTGGGACTCTATTGCACCTGTAGTGGTAGGACTCTATTGCGCCTGTAGTGGTAGGACTCTATTGCATCTGTAGTGGTAGGACTCTATTGCACCTGTACTGGTAGGACTCTATTGCACCAGTACTGGTAGGACTCTATTGCACCTGTAGTGGTAGGACTCTATTGCACCTGTATTGGTAGGTATCTATTGCACTATTGCAGAGTCCGCCTGTAGAAGTACCACACCTTTGTCAGTTATTTAACCGCTAAGCAGTAGTGTGCAAGCATGACCGTGCTTCAATTTGAAGGTCAATTCAATTTCAATAGAAATGTTACCAGATAAATTAATAGACATAGAGAGGTTTCACATCTAATATACGTAGGGCTTTCATTATAAAGTGAAAATGAGGTAGAAACACTTTGGAACCGAAAAAAGAAAATACTGGCTGGTAAAGCTGGAATATTAATAAGGTTAAAAAAAAGGTAATAACTTGAATATCTTTTGTTATTAAAAATGGAAGTCTTTTGTTTGCAGTCTGTTGTAGCGTGTTGTCGAAAATGACCCTCGCCTGGGCCGCCCCATAACGGTAGTGACCGAAGAAATGGTAAAAAAAGTCGAGAACATTGTTTTAGCAGATCGTCGTTTCACGGTACGTTTTATAGCCGATGAAACAAAGATTTCGACTGGTAGTGTGTATAGCATTTTACACGAACGCTTGGAGATGCAAAAAGTATCCGCGCGCTGGGTTCCCAGAATGCTTACCGATGCACAAAAACAAACCAGCCTGAACATTTCTCGAGCTTCATTGGAAATGTTACAACAAGATCCTGATCGTTTTTTGTCTTGATTCATAACAGTGGATGAAACATGGCTTCACCATTACGATCCTGAAACAAAATTACAATCTATGACTTTGAAAAGACCATCATCTCCAACTCCTAAGAAATTTAAGGCGAGTCGTTCCGCCGGGTAGATCATGGGCTCTCTTTTCTGGGATAATAAAGGGGTGGTCATGATAGAATATCTCGATCATGGAGCTACTGTAACGGGCTCTTTGTATGCAGAACAAATAAAAAAAATGCGTAACGAAATACGCGAGAAACGGCGAGGCAAACTAGCAAAAATTGTTTTGAACCACCAAGATAATGCCCCGGCTCACAAGCCCGCCGTTGCTATGGCTACAAGTCGTGACGCTGGCTTCGAAATACTTGAGCATCCTCCTTATTCACCCGACCTTGCCCCTAGTGATTTCTATCTATTTCCGAGGATGAAGAAGTCTCTGAGAGGACAGAGGTTCGAAAATGATGAAGCAGTAGTCGCTGCAGTACAGGAGTTTTTAGGTGCTCAGGATGAAGAGTTTTTTTAAGATAGGAATTTTAAGCGAAAAAAGATATGCCAAGTGTATTACGCTAAAAGGTGACTATATCGAAAAATAAATTAACGTTTAATAAAAGTTACCGGCAACATACTCATTCTCACTTTTTATTGAACGCCCCTCGTATATCAGGGTGACGAGCGCTGTGCAGTGCAGGATTGTATTCGCAAGTTTACAGTTCTGAAACTGCTACTGTCATGGGCGGGCGTGACGCTTACCACCAGGCGAACGTCTCGCTTGTCACGTCACTCATTTTTTTTTAAATACCGTCATATGCATAAAACGATAAAACGTATTTAAAGCCTATTTTACTTAAAAACTGTTTTGTCAAATTTCTTTCAAATTACGATTTGAGATAGAAAAAGAAGACAAAACACTTTTAACAAAAATAGGGTTGAAATACTTTTTAGTATTTTATGCATAAGACGGTTAGATTATAACTATGGGGAAACACCCACTCAGGCAGCGCAACATTATGGCCTCCTTATTAAGGGGAAGGATTCGGCCAGAACTCACTCTCACTCTCACTTACTTGAATAATGATCGCAAATTTTCTAATGAAACTTTTCTTCTTCAGGGCAAAATATTAGCATTAAAAAATCGGCAAAAGGTGCGATTACAAATGGACAAGCCATGCAAACATATCTTCATTAAGCCTATCATTATGAACATATTTAACTCTACGGATGCCTGTATCATTACGAAGGTAACTTTTATCTTACCAATACTTGACAGCTACAATGTTATTATGTTATGTTTTTACAATGTTTATGTTATTACAATGTTATGTATTTACAATATTATGTTGTTACAATGTTATGTTATTACAATGTTATGTTGTTACAATGATATGTTGTCACAATGCTATGTTGTTACAATGTTATGCATTTACAATGTTATGTTGTTACAATGTTATGTTGTCACAATGCTATGTTGTTACAATGTTATGCTATTACAGTTTTATGTTGTTACAATGTTATGTTATCACAATGCTATGTTGTTGCAATGTTATGTTGTTACAATGTTATGTTTTTACAATGTTATGTTATTACAATGTTATGTTGTTGTTATGTTGTTATTACCTACTTAGCTGTCAAACGCATTATCTCAGTGGCCGGACTTTTAAGTATTTTTAATTTTTTTTATTGCTGTCGAGTGACGAGACGAGCGAGACGTTCGGCTGGTGGTAAGCGTCATGCCTGCCTCTAACGGTAGCAGAGCCAGAATTGTGAACTTGCGTATACAATCTTGCGCCGCACTGTTCTGCGCTCGTCACCCTGGGATATCAAATGTTATATCTCTGTGCCCATTACTAATATGTTTCATTTCTTATTTTTCAGAACCACTATTATTTTAATCTGGATTTCGTAGAAATTGCGCATAAGTACTATAGCGGTATGTTTCTGTACGGCAATTGGTCCTTTCAATCAGTTTTCTACAATGAGGATTGTAATTTTCTTTGTATGCTTTTGAATGTCAGCGTTCTACCAAAGAAGGGACAGTGAAAAAAATAAACATATTTTTGAAAATGCATAGGCGTTTATTTTCACTAACACTTCCAAGGTACTTAAAAAAATACTAGTGATAATTCTATTACGCATTTAATCTTTTTGGATAAGGAACCTTACTACTTATATAATAGGGTAGATGACTGATGTTTAAATTGTTGAAACCTATAGCTTTGATGAAGAATTTAAGTAAATATAGTATGTTTATTGAAAAAAATATTGAAATCGGTTGAAATGTTCTGATATATAAGCGTTAAAAGTTTTTGGTAGAGACAACTCTGTCCCTTTCCCACAAAACAAAAAATTACGTCACGCCTTACTTGTCAGAATAGAATTTATATGGCGTACTGAGAAGTGATGTCACGATTTGCTGTTTTGTCTCTCTGTCTAGCATGATATTAAAATGCTTATAAGTTGCTTATTTTTGATCAGATTTTCATTTTCTTTTCATTAATCAGCTTTATTTATGGGCCACATTTTAATAGGACAATAAAAAAAACCAGAAAAACCAGTCATCTAGCATATTATAACACATGTTCACTTGTTTGAATGGGGATCCACACAGCGATTTTTTCCCCTAGGTGGCGCATCGTCGATGCGGCCATAGTCAACTGTCAATCTCATACATTTTGTTGTTTTTTTTCTACAATTTAATGGTTTTACTTTTATTAGACTTGGATTACCAGGGAGAATCTGCATATAGTATACTGGTTTGTAGGTTAGATAGTTATTTACTATCTATATATATTATTTTCAGGTCATAAACAGCTACATATAGATTCTTTAAACAAGACACAGTACCAAGTACACACTACCAGTATTTTCACTTGGACTAGATTATCAACAACGCCTTCATCAAGAGCAGATAGATATTTTATAAGCAACGATTAACAAGAAAACTTGGTTTTGCCACATCCGGACCGCCGCTGGCGCCAACTGCGAAAAGTTTTGCATGTTGAACCTCATTTCATAAAAAAATACTTTATACATGCATAAAGGAGGGTTAGTAGTGTTTTAGTATTGCATAAACAAGTAAGTTTTAAAAAAGATTTCATTAGTATGGGGCTTCCTCGAGTGTATTCCCTATCAAATAAAAAAAAAAATGTTCTATAGCGACATTTGTGTCAAGCATTATTGAAATTTATTGTTACAATACATTGTGTATTACCATAACTAACAAGAGTTCTCCACAAGCATTACACATTATTAAAAATCGTTCTGCTATACGATTTTTGATGCAATTATTGTGATAGCGATATTATAATATTTTGTTGATGCTCCTACGTACCTAGGTTTGTAAGTAAATTATTATTATTTGACTTTGTACTGAATAGTCATGGACAAAGTGGACATCTTTATATCAATTAGTTTAACAATAGTTTGTTACACAAATGCTGTCTCTAATTATGTAAGTGGCTATTTAAAATTATGTAAGTGGTTATTTAAAATTATGTAAGTGGTATTAAATAGTTTGCTTTGCTACTCTAACAAATTGGTAGGTACCTAAATGTAGGAATTGAGTTTTATGTTGTGTAAATACACATAATTTTATGACTTGTTTAAAAAAGGTTAGTTCCTATGAGATAATGCCATGTCAGAGGCCTTCGGGCGGCACATTTACTCTGACACTA
Source organism: Erannis defoliaria (assembly GCA_905404285.2). NCBI lineage: Eukaryota > Metazoa > Arthropoda > Insecta > Lepidoptera > Geometridae > Erannis > Erannis defoliaria. The sequence goes on along the minus strand of FR990073.1, from coordinate 7,427,484 downwards.
GGGCTGGCCACTCAGCCTATACGAACTTACTTACTTTAATGCACTAAACTTGTACTTAGGTACCTACCTACTAAAATAATTGCACGCCACAATAAGTGTTGTTAAGAGGGAACACGGTCTGCAATTCTCCATAAAAAAGTATTTCTCTATTTTCTTGCCTCTAGAGCAATTTATTTTGTAATAAAATCTAGCTCTACTGTAGACATATCTCTGTCATTTCCTTTTTTCAGAAACTAAATGCTAAAGAAAATACTACCCTTCAAAAATCACTAAGAAGATCCTATTTTGCTCGGCATTATCCAGGAAGAAAATAGGGGATTACATTTGTATGGAGAATCGCAGACCGTGTTCCCTCTTAAGTACTGTTTTAGTTCACATTTAAGGCTTGTATTTACCAAATTTGCCCCTCGCAAAATCTAATTTATTTAGTCAAATTACTATATTTAAAGCTCAAAAATACAAAATGCTGCAGAAGAACATACGTTTTAGTAACTTTTGTGGATGGAAACACGATTGATTATACTTTCCTTGATAGAAAAAAATACCGAAACAGTGTCTATTTTTAAACCATTTTCAGTTTTATGGCCTAATTACAGCACAGTCAAATAAAAAAAATGTATTATAAGTTAATAGTATTTTGGAGAGCATTATGTGGTTCAAAAGTTATTAATTTCTATACTTTTCAAGTAATCTGAGAAAATCTTCATAAATCGAAGTTTGACACGCACGAATCTGCGTAACCGCCATATTTTTGCTCCGCTAAATGTGACCCTACCTGATACAGCTTTAGACTAATGATTGATCTCATTAAAAAATGTGCTTGAATCGTGGAATACCCGGGCTTAATATGTCTTTTTGCACACAGTTTTGGCTATTGTAATAGCAAAACTTTATCCTTTAATTGGGACTTATTTTTTTCATATATCATTTTTCTAATGTAAGCAAGTACTAAGTACAGTCCGCGAGGTATAAGCTGAGCTTTGCATTTGTGTGAGTGTACATGGATAGTGTAGGTGTGATAACCGGCCTTAGGCGCGGCGCCATTTTCGCCCGGTAAAAACGATTTTGGGTAACCGGCCTGAGGCGCGGCGCCATTCTGTCTCGCCGCGCTCCTGCCGCACTTCACCTCTTGTCTCACTTCACTCACACTAATGCAAAGCTCAGCTTATACCTCGCGGACTGTACCTACTTGTATTTTTTTATGAAGAACATGGTATATATTTAAAGTTTCTGATTAATTCCAGTCAAAAGAGTCTTAGTTACAGTCAGAGTCACGACAAAGTCCAATTTTGCCCCAGTAAAGTCGTGGCGATTTTACTAGAAGCTTTTGTGGAGTTTTGAATACATCACGAAACTACATTTTCATCTTTTTCTATTTTTCTATTCTTCATTCTTCTTTTCTTTCTTTCTATTACTTCTATCACTTGCCTACACTAATGCGGCAATAAGACGTATGACACTGCCAGATTCGAGGCGGCGGCGGCGTGGTAGACGACTTAAGGCGCAGGCGCATGTGCCGGGCCGCCACCGCCTTGACTTTGCCCCGACGCCGCGCCGCCGACTGCGCCGCGTCCCTAGCAGCGTGCGCTGTAAATTCTATTGTAGAATTTGTAGATAAATCTAGAATAAACCCGCGCCGCCTCGACTCTTCACTCTCTGTGCAATGCGTCTTACGCCATCATTTTTACAGTTTAACCAATAATCTAAGAAGAAGGGCTTTCGCTTTTCAGTAATCTTAACACTCGACAACTAACTTTTTCAATAAAATAACCGACTTTAAATTAATATTGGACCACCTCGGGATACACTTTCAAAAAAAAAGATATTTCAAAATCGGTCCACAATTGACGGAGAAATCGGTGAACATAAGTATAAAAAAATAAAAAACATAAACCGCACATAGAACCTCCTCCTTTTTTGAAGACGGTTAAAAAGACAGAGGTTTAGGAAAATAATACAAGCACAATGCGGCGATAAATTTTGTCCCGTTTCCGCCAAATTTCAAGTTTAAGGGTTTCTCATCGTGTTTGACATACAGGGGCCGTTCAATTTGACGATGACCAGGGTCACCTTCTGTAACGGGCCTAGGAGGAGGGACTGTTCAGTGAACACGGCAAAAATTGTCAATGGGAGCACGTTAGTGTACGACATGGATGTGAAAGAGGACGTGAAGGACCTTCATGTATGTATTGTTGTATGTTTATTTGTAATGCATAGCATAACATGGAAAAAAAAACAACAACAAACAATCAATCAATCATCAACATCAACAAAACAACAACAAACGAAACAACAACATTCATCAACATCAACAACAATCAATCATACAACAAACAATAACAATCAACAACAAAACAACAAACATCAACAACAACAAACACCAACAACAACAACAACAATCAACAACATCTACAACCAATCAATCAATAAACAATCAATAACAACCAACAAATCATCAACAAAAACAATCAAAACACAACAACAAAAAAAATAAACACACACATTCTACTGATCACCATTCACCAGGATTACGGCGACTCCTCCCTATTAAGGGGGAGGCCTTCGTCCAGCGAAGGACGTCTTCTGTGATGTCTGATGAGTGAGTGACTGACGTAGCTGGGCTTGATAATGATAGTGAGGTTCTAGTATTATTTTCGACTGGATAGACCTTAAAGCCGTGGGGATATAATAGGAGTCCTCTAGACTTGGAATCGTGTGAGGTTGTGGGGTCAAATCCCGGGTCAGGAATAATAAGCTTTTTGGATTTTAGTATACAGGGTTAGTTTTAATCAGTTGCATCCTTTTAAGGGCATATGCTGTACATCAAACAAACAACTTTTACTATGGGGCCAACATTGAAAACGCGAAAAAAACAGCATACACAACAACAACAAACACCATACATTTTGCCCAAGGTCGTTGAACTTTTTGTATGGAACAGCTGATATTTTTTTCGCGATTTCTATATTCGAAAATATCGTTGCGAAAGCAGCGAACGTTCGGAGTTTTATTTTTTTATGACGTTTGTGAATCCACCAACTCGCAACTGAGCAAGCGTGCTGAATATGTCCTAAAAGGTCCATGTCCTGCAACATTGATTAAACTAGCCGTTTGGATACATTTAAACAATTTGCTCTTACCCAGAGATGTTAGTTGTCTGTGTTTCATGCCATCCCCCATTCTATAGCGAATCCTGGGAAGCAATGGGTATGAAGAGTTATTTTTGCTAAAGAATATTGTGGGTACCTACTTGACCCAATACTATCCTTGTGTTCCTAAATGTGTCTGCAATTTATACTCTTATGAATCAGGGAAGTACAAAGGGCTATGGCTGCATGGCTAAGTCCATGATAGAGTTCGTAGAACAAGCGTGGGGATTATTACTAGTACCTACGTTAATGATGTTATAAAATAAAATATTTTTCTTTCTTCTTTCTTTCTTTCAACCCCTATGCCATGCTATCCCGGTTTGCCAAAATCCCCACGTTTCGCAGGCAGCTTAGGGATCGCAGAATGCGCACCACAGCTAACCTAGAGGACGCTGCTGCTCGTCCTCCGGCAGCTCCAACAGCGCCGTCCAGCTTTTCATTAGTGGGCAATTCTTTTCAGGGAAACATGTTTGCAATATCCGAAAGTAAGCAATCCGTCAGGTTGCAGATGAAAAAACTATGCGACCATCCATTTTGGTTGCCATTCATGAAGAAGTTCGTTAATATTACTAAAAACTGTGTGATATTGAAGGTAATTTTATTCAGATGATAAATGTCTTATAACTTGAAAACGTCGCTTCAATAAATTAGGCAAACTTTTAGTTCCATCAGCCAGAAAACGTTAACTGCTAGACGAAGGCCACCCCTTTAATAGGGAGGTGTTGCCATAATCCCCACGCTTGGCAGGCGGCTCGGGAATCGCAAAATGTTCACTGCTGGTTGCAGTTTTAGGACATACACAGGGGCATGTACCGGGAACTCTTAAGCGCCGCTGCCTAAATGTTTGCCTAAATGAATGAATTAATTGCGTAGATCAATCTTAAACGACGCGTCGTTTACAAAATTTAAGGTCCGTCGTAAGGCTTAAAAACTACCTTAGTAGACTCTTAACGTGTACTTAAGTTAGGTTGCCTTATAACTCAGCTGGTCGCACGTCTGCTTTCAGAGCTGTAGGGCGTGGGTTCGATCCCCACCCAGGGCAAACATTTATGTGACGAACACAGATTTTTCACTTTTCATTTTCATTCTAACAGCTGTCTTGTTTCCATATTACAAGTTTTGCTTAGTTAAGGGGTTAGATGGCGCTGTGTGAAAAAAAAGGTATCTCTATTATTAAGTAAAACGTACGACGTTGGCTCATTTTCAGTTTGGTGGACTTACATTTGCCATTGAAATTCTTATCATAGACGTATGCAGAAGTCCTCACGATGTTTTCCGTCGCCGAAAAATCTGTGGTTTGAGAGTCCATACATAAACTCCAAAAAGATCATTGGTACGGGCCTGGAATTTGAACACGCGATCTTACGCTTTTAAGTTGATCGGCTAGTTAAGCTACCACGGCTTCGATCGGAACACAGCCTTTACGATAAACATTTAATGCTAGAGCTTCACTTGCGTGTAACGTTATTATTTAGCGCTGTATTTGATACAGTACGCAGATATGACCGGGTGTTAGCGCACTAATATGCTAGTGGCATTATTAACGTCGGTAGACGTTAGGCGATTTTCAAAGTCAAATGATAGTGTTGCCACCCATGTAGCGCATTGTTTAATGAATCATTTATTGCACTTTAATCATATTTCGAAAGCTGGACGTAAAGCGTCACGCAGGTGAAGCCCTAGCATAACAGTGAGCCAGTAAATTATTTATTCTGTCTTACAGGGAAAATACCACATGGAAGCTAACGCACAAGAAATAGCGCGGAAATATTATGGAGGTTCTTTTATTTTTGGGAAATGGACGTTTAAATCTGTTATCTTCTCCAGTGAATGCAACTTCGGGTGTTCTGCTATAGATATGTCTCTAACACCCCAATAAAAAAATTAACACTAACAAAAAGACTTTCGTTTTTTTATGCAACTCTGTGGATGATATGCGAACGAATTTCGTGAGATTTATAAATGTTAAGTTGCTTTAGAGCCCTAGTTATCACTGAATAGGTTGCTCCTATAATAAACACACGGTAGGTAGGATAGTTTGCACACATCTTGGCGGTTGAATAACTGATACGATTTGTTCCCTTTCCAGCACAAGGTCTCATTCGGAACAAACATAGAATATTCCAAAAAAAAAAATAGATGGCGTTGCATGTCTCGATTTGAAATAAAGTTTAAGAAAAATTCAGAAACACAATAAATAAGTCGTGAGAAATGAAAGTATTTTTATTATCACCTAAGGACAGGATAATGAAATAATAGGCTCTTTTTTTCAAAGTCAAAGAAATCGTCTTTTATCTAGCAAAAATGTTATCATAATAAAATATTATTATTTATTACTAGTATTATATCATCTTTGCTTTCCAGGCAGAGTCTGCAAAGAAGTATAATTAACATTCTCAAAGTTATAAGTAAATATTGATTGATTACCTATATTTTTCGATCAAAGAAGCAAAGAATTATTGTTTTATATTATATGCGAATACTCACCTTTAAATAAAACAAATGTGTCAAAACCACGTCAGTACTTTTTTTTTTCTTAGTTATTGGCATCGCACGTTGTGCATTCTGCCAGTGTCAAGTTTATGAATTTTCGCATTTATTTGTTATCATCAAGTAAAATAAGTCATGAAATCACAGTAAGTCACACGAAATTTCTCAAAGTCGAGTCCAAGTCATACCCTAGTAAAGTTGTGGCGACTTTACTATGAGCTTCTATGGAGTTTTGAAAACAACACGAAAAGACATGTTTCACCACATTATATCACTTGCCCACACTCGTGCATGTAATTCAACACTCAATGAATAAAACACCACCATTTTTAATCATTAATTCGCGAAAAAACACAAGTTTAAGAAAATAATAGAATGCAACGACATGATTTTTCCGTGTTCCCGCCAAAACTCCACGTCAGCACTTCATAATAAAAGCAAAGAATTTCACGATCAGCCCAAGGGGGATAGGCCAGCTCAAAGTTGCCAAGAGATGGCGTCATAATCATTTTTATTGTAAATTTTTTTTTCGTCGTATTTCGCAATTTGAAGTAGATCCTTAATCGCCATCATGTACCGGTACCGTGATTGTAAATCCTAATAATATTATAAATGTATGCGAAAGATTGGTGGTGATGTATGTGTGGGGGTGTGTGTGTATGTGTTTCTCCTTTACACTGGAACGGCTGAACTGATTTGGATGATGTTTGGTATAGAGGTAGCATATACTTTGGAATAAAATTTAGGCTACTTTTTATCCCAAAAATCGCTGATCGAACCGCGGGGCGCTGCTAGTGGCCCATATTTTTCATTTTATAAGGCACATGTATGCAATATTCTTTTCTCTATCAATGAAATGAAGATGATGATGATACTGAACGCAGTGCTACAGAAAAGGAACAAATACGGCTACTATGTTCGTTTCACAATCAAAAATATGGGCGATTAAAAAACTCTGCACCGGTTCAAGGTGGCGATTTACGATCTTCTACAAATTGAATTGCAATCTACGTCATAAAATATTATTTAAAAAAAACTGGCGCCCCATCTCTTGGCAACTTTGGGCTGGCCCACACGCGGGATATATTCTAAGGAAGCTCATTGTAGATGGCTCTGACTTTGCGCAAGCGTGGCTGTCATTGACAAGTTTTTTATTTTATTTCATGTGCTACCAAAAATTATTATGCTGTTTATGACTGGCACGTATTGATACTGGTAGGCTGCTGTATTAGTCTGCGATATCTATCGAGTTGAAGAAAACAATCTATAGGCAACAAACTTATATTATATACTATACCTATATTATATTATACCTATATTATATATACTGTTTATAACCTATTCATAACATAATATCTTCCAAGTATTTTAGACTAATTTTAGACACGGCTTCTAAGGTATTTTTACAACTAGGCGTCCACTACTTACTTACACATTAAGAAGGTTATTAAAAATGTTTGAAAAAAGGAAGAGCTAATGAAAAATGTTTTGACATAAAACAAAATTAGGTGAATAACTGAAACTAACTCGTGTGCCTCTTTATACTCGGACGTGCATAGTTAAATACAGATAAGTACCAAAATTTATAATTTATTTAACTATCTCCCATCACTTGTAATTTTAATTCAAGCATGTATTTACTTCAATTGCCCATTTTGCCTATTTATCAAAATGGCTGAATGGATACCTTCGTATTGCTACATAAACATGTGATTTAAGCATACCAGTTACAGGCATTATCTACTTATAAATATCCACGCAATCCACGATTTAACTTTTATTTTATTACATTTGTTGATTCTTGAGAATGATTAAACCTATTTTCATGTTATTTTCACTGTTTATAATTGTTGACGTGAATCCTAATGAATATGTGAGTATTATTAAATGTAGTTGAGTGGGTACTGCCAGCTAAATATCTTTAACTGGTCCTGCTGGTCTTTTAAAGAAACTCAGAGTCACGCAACGGACAATGGAGTGCTATGCTCGGAGTTACTTTGCGCGATAAAATCCGGAACGAGAATATTCGCCAAAGAACCAAAGTCACCGACATAGCTCGCAGGGTTTGCAAGTTGAAGTGGCAATGGGCAGGCCACATCGCTCGAAGGACTGATAACCGATGGGGAAGAAAGTTTCTTGAGTGGCGACTGCGAACCGGAAGACGCAGCGTAGGAAGACCTCCCACTAGGTGGACCGATGACATTGTAAAAGTTGCGGGCAACCGGTGGACGCAAATGGCAGGTTGTCGTACAGTGTGGCGGTCTAAGGGGGAGGCCTTCGTTCAGCAGTGGACGTCTCCGGGCTGATGATGATGATGATGATGATGACAACAGGAAAAAAAAATGACTTTACTATTGCATTTCTCATACTTTCTATTTAAAATCATAATCTTATGTTCAAATGTTTTAGGGATATTTTAACACCAGGATCAACCAGATAAAAACCTGTCAAGGGCCGAAACGCAAAGACTGTTGTACTAGCTCTGTAGAAATACTGAACGGCAACGTAGTCTCGTTTGACATGTCACTCAAGGAAGATATGACACCGACAAAAGTAAGTACTTATACAGAGTGTTCATTTGAACGATGGACATATTCTAGGATATAATAGTACTCATCACTATGAACAACTTGTACTATGGGACCGCCTCTGAAATCAACTGTTCCATACATTTCGTCGAGAGAGAAGGACTTTTTTAGGAAAATCCTCCTATTTAAGAGGAAGCAGTCCAGCAGTGGATATGCGGTACCGTCTTTATCATAAGGGCACCCGAGGCCCGTGCCCAGGGTCCCCATCCTCAGGGGGCCCCGAAGGACTGACAATTTCTCAAAACATTTTTGTCTGGCACTGTAACAGTGTGCACCCGGGTCGAAAATAAAACGTAATTTTGTCTTAAAATGTAAGTCAAAATTAAGTCGTTTTTTTTTTAACCAAGTTAAGGCAGAATTATATCATACTTTGCCTTTTTGTCTTTTAGAAGTATATAATTTCCATTACTTTAGACTTGATTTTGACTTTATTGGGCTTAGGATCGATTTAAGGCAAAAAAAAACAGTAGAAAAATGTTAGTATAATTCGCTTTGTATACTTTCCAAAAGGGCCCCAATTTCTCTTGTACCCAGGGGCCCAGCATAGTTTAAGGCGGCCTTGTGGATGTGGCTGATACTGTGGCAGATGTTCGCCATTTAAGATCTACTTCGAACTGAATTGCAGTCCACGATGAAAAAAAACACATTTTTAATTTTAAAAAAATGCTAGAGCCATCTCTTGGCAACATTTATTTCATTAATTTATAAAAGGCATTTTTTAAATTAGACTTTGTTTTTTTTCAGGCAAAAATAATAGCATCTTATAAAGGCAAGCAGATGGTGAGACTCCCAGTAAACAAGCCATGTGATCACTTTTTCATAAAACCTATTATAACAACATTGTTTAATGTGAGCGACAACTGTGTGATTTTAAAGGTACTTTCATAATTCATGTACGGGATAAAGCAGAACGGTAGCACTAAGCTGAAAGGATAATAAGAAAGCAACAGCAAATGTCATTAGAGTTACTGTTGTCATTGTGTGCGGGTAGCCGGTGGATGCAAATGACAGGTTGTCATACAATGTGGCGGTGTAAGAGGGAGGCCTTCGTTCAGCAGTGGACATGGAAAACAGTTGTTCAAATGCGTGAGTGAGATAGCGGCAAGCAGAATTCTGAGCCTTAAGCCAAAAAGTTATACCTAAGCCAAAAAGCTATATCTTAGCCAAAAAGCTATAACTTAGCCGAAAGCTATACTTAAGCCAAAAAGCTATACCTAAGCCAAAAAGCTATACCTAAGCCAAAAAGCTATACCTAAGCCAAAAAGCTATACCTAAGCCAAAAAGCTAAGCTATATCTAAGCCAAAAATCTATACCTATGCCAAAAAGCTATACCTAAGCCAATAAGCTATACCTAAGCCAAAAAGCATACAATTTTATTTTTTTGCAGGGTCATTATAATTTCTCTTTGGACATGGCTGACATATTCATGAAGTACTACAATGGTAGGTTTATGTATGGCAACTGGACATTCAGATCCGTGTTTTGGAGAAACGATTGCAATTTCATTTGCCTTGTGACTGATATTAATTTGTATCCGAAGACAGAAGCGAAGCAGAACTAAATATAAATAAAATACATCTTATTCTTATGGTTCTTTTTATTAATTTAATTCATTAAATATTGCTATTATTAATAAGAATATTCCCTAATACGAGTACTCATCATGTTCAAAAAATAAATTTCCATATTCGGCGTGAAGAGGTGACAAACCGACAACACATACACACAACACAACATAAACTTTCACATTTATAATATTAGGTCTTTACCTATGAAATTGCCGTTTTGTATGGAATAAGTGAAAGTACTTTTTTTTTAAACTTTTTTATTTCTGTTAATCCACGCATCTTTGCCTACGAATTGGCAGTTTATTGATGCCCTTCTTGTAAAAATTAGCTGGACGGGGAGGCAACAAAATCTTCAAAGGCATTTTGTACTGCTTCTCGGGAATTGAATTTTTTACCCACTAAAAAGTTGTCTAAATTTTGGAAAAAGTAATAGTCGGTAGGTGCAAGGTCTGGAGAGTATGGCGGATGAGGGAGAGCTTCCAACCCCAGCTCTTGCAGCTTGGAGACTGTCTGTAGCTGCAGCGCGAGGCAGGTCTCGACGCGTACGTTGCGCTGGCGATCGTTAAGTTCGCGGGGCACCCATCTATCAAGTTTTTTTACCTTGCCTATTTGTCGCAAATGGATCAAAATTGTTTTGATGCTAACATCAAAAGCTGCTGCTAGCTCAGCTGTAGATTGAGTTTCGTCAGCTTCCATAATCGCCTTTAATTCATCATTGTTGACCAAAGTCTCCGGACGACCACGAGCTTCATTTTTCAAGTCAAAATTTCCAGAACGGAACCGGGAACACCAATAACGGGTTGTGCGTTCGTTTGTACAGTTCTCCCCGTAAACGTTTTTGATGTTACGTGCCATTTATGTCGCGTTGGTGCCACGACGGAACTCATATTCCATAATTACACGAATTTTTAAAGTATCCATTATGAAGAAAAATGTTCAAATGTATAAATATATAGTATATATATATATATAGTGTATAAATACAACGCTAATCAATAAACAAAAGACTGAGTTTGTAAAAATAATGTCATGTTTAAAAGACAAAATTAATTTGATATCAGAATACAAAGCCATTCCAATTTTTTTTTCTATTCGAAATGACCAGTACTGAAGAACGGCAATTTCATAGGTAAAGACCTATTATTAGTGTGAGTACTATATATGTATAAGTACTATAGACTATCCTAAAAATAATTACACAACAGTATTCAGTCAAAAACATTTTTTATTCAATACAGTACCTTACCTAGAACACATCACACTCCACATCAACACCCGGAAGACGCCACTGCTGGACCAAGGCCTCCCCCTAATAGGAAGGGGTTGCCATAATCCCCACGCTTGGCAGGCGGCTTGGGGATCGCAGTGTGTTACCACCGTTAACTAAGAGGACGCTGCTGCTCGTCCTCCGGCGGTTCTGAATGCAGTTTTAGGACATACCCAGGTCCATTTACCTAGAACAAGACACTCAAAAACTGTTAACAAAATGATTTAGTGAAAATAATTCTTTAAATTCTTTACATAGTACATATCGCAGTAATATTTATTAAATTGTTGAGTAGTAAAATGATATATATGAAAATATTTATTTTATCAAACGCGTGGGTTGAACTTGGGCGCGAAAACCGCATGAACGAAACATGGGAAAGCAAGAGAGTGAGTCCTATTTGTGCCTTTACTAGCAGTGGGATAAAGAAGGCTGTGGGCTACGATTAAGGGGGAATAGGGTGAGCGCTTATGCGGCGGTTATTTAAGCGGTAATGGCAACCCCTCTCTATTAAGCTATTAAGGGAGATGCCTTCGTCCAGTAGTGGACGTCTTCTGGCTGATATGTGAGGGTGAGCGCTTCTCCATACTTATAAACGTATTCCTCTGCTTTCTTCCTGGATAATGCCTCTAGAGCAATCATTTTTTTTTATAATATCTAGGTCAGTACACGTACAGTACTACAGTAAACGTCTCTCTGTTTTCCTTTTTTTCAGAAACTTATGGAAAAAATATATATATACCTATAGCTTTTAATATCTTCATAGTAACTGTTGGCGACGATACTTTTTTGATATTTTTTCGAATTTTAGTTTTTTGGTTTTCTTTTTAAATAATTCGTTTTGTTTTATTTTTTTATTTTTTGATATCAGTCTTTTTATGAATGCGGCGAAGTAAAGGTGATTTTCTAATAAAGTGTTGAAATCATACAAGGTGGCTTCTGTTTTGTAGCTGGTCTGCTACAGTAACTTTTGGAGGGCTAAATTTTCTTCACAAGAATAAGTTCTAAATAAGCCTTCTTCCTCTATCTCAACTTGTGCCGCCTTAAATTTTTGCCAAGGAGCTAATTTTTCAATATCCTCTTATTTACCTTGTTCTCACATGGACCTACGACATAAAAACAAACCACGTGCAAAATATCCGAGTCGTAGCTTTGGCAGTTTCTGAGATTTCGCATAGATCACTTTCCACCCCCATAAATCGCTTTTACTGGTTGATATTGACAAAATATGAATTAAATGTAATTTTTTCCCATTTCTTTATATGTATACGAAATTTCATCGCGGTTATATAGAAATATTTTTTTCCATACAAACTTGCACCCTCCATCTCACCTCCTTAGGAGTGGAATTTCGTTGTTAGTGAGCGTCTACGTCCTAAAACAACAGACCACATGCAAAATTTCAGAGCCGTAGCTTTGATAGTTTTTGAGATATCTTGTCCGAAAGGTACGCTTTTTTCTTTTATAAATGTAGATTACTTATACCTAACTATTATCATGTTCTAGACTGATCTTCTCTTGTATTGGTCACAAAGATTAAATTGCAAAGAAACGATGGGACACCTCAGTGAAACAGTTCTGAAATAAATGATGAATAGCCTTTCTGAACTTGGCCCCTGTTTTGATCTTTAAATTTGTATACTAGAGGTCGCCCGCGACTTAGTCCGCGTACGAAACAAAATTCGGCCCGCTCCCAAAATAACCCTCCCCCAACCTGCCCTTGAATGAACTACCCAAATATCAGTTTTCATCACAATAACTTTAAAAACAAAGAACTTTCCATACAACATTCCCCCCTCCCTTTCCCCTCCATAACTCATACCTGTCAAAAAATATTGAAAACAGAATTTTTTATTTTAGATCCAAATTTTCGTGACTAAAAGTCTAAAAACAAAGGACTTTCATACAAACGTAAATACCTTTTCGTAAAAATCCTTTTTTAGTACACCCCTACGCATCGAGACGAATACACCCCTCCAAATTTCAAGTCTGTGCGACTAGCGGTTTGGGCTGTGCGTTGTCTATCAGTCAGTCAGTCAGTCAGTCAATCAGTCAGGACCAAACAGGACAGAGCCTTTTATATATAATATATAGATAGGTAGTGAAGCATAATATATTAAACTCGTATTTATTATAATACTGCTATTTAAAGGTAATTTGCCATAGTTTCTATTGTTACGTCCTACGAAACTGGCTTCACAGTGCTTGTATCATGTTTGGAGTGAGGCTTTTAATTCTAGCTAGTTGTATTTTAAGTTTTACATACGCTACGTCTCATTCTAATTATGTAAGTATTTAATTATTCCAGCTCTCTAAATTTATTGATACAACTACATTATTTATTTTTTCAAAAAAGATATTTATTGTTCAACAACTTAAAAAACAGAAAATTAAAGAAAAACTTAAAATACTAACTAAAAACTAAAACTTAAAATAACTGTATAAAAACTTAAACTAAAAGACCATTAGTGGATGGAAAGGTCCCCAGAATGCTGGCGGCATTGCCACATTGAATGGCAATGCTTAATTTCTGTCCGAAATAGATGCCAGCATTCTGAACACCCGACGCCTCCACCAGTCGCCTGGCCAAGCCCCGATAAAGACCTAAAGCGGCCGGCCCCCACGGACCCATCGTCTCCGCCCCAAACGGAGCAAACATGTACACCCGGTCAAGGTGCGCATATTTGCGCCGCTTGAGATTTTCGGCTTGGGCAGCGCCGGCCCTAAATGAAGTTACGGGAAGGTGAGACGGAGCCATTGTGTCTACGCATGTTGCATCCCACACCAATGGCTGCCCCACCTTCCAAGGTATGAGGGTCTTTTGCCGTCGTCTCATCAGTCCATAAGGCTCCAGGAATAAAATTAAATCAGAGAGAATACGCCGCTTTATAAAACGGCGCTGTTTTTTAAAATGGCTAATTATGTAATACGGCGTATTCTGCAATTTGGTAATTCTAATGATATTATATTTATTTTCACAAACTTATCCATTTAAATTTTCAGGGTCCATTCAACTTGGTACTGAAAAAGATTATTTTCTCAAAAGGTCCAAAAAACAAAGACTGTTCAGTAAACAGCGGCAAAATAGAAAATGACACCACATTGGTTTTCAATATGAATGTGACGGAAGATATAAAAGATGTTCACGTAAGTTAATACATAAATTGTTTACTTTCCTTATTAGACCTCAAAATTGGGTGAACATTTTTACTTGATGGCTTTACTTAAAAACAGCGCTTAAAGGTAAGTGACGTTAGTTAGTATTACACGCTTAATTTTTTTATTGCACTGAAGTAAATTATAAGTATACCAAGTACAGTTTTTAGTACGGCGCCTAGAACTTTTCTTTACTTAGAAGAAAAGATCTTAAACTTTTCAATGCATACATCTTCTTCTTCTTCAGCTTTTCTATACAATCATACTGGTCAGCGCTTATTGCCAGAGTCGTGGCGCAATAGAGGCGGCGCGCGGCATCGGGGCGGAATCAAGGCGGTGCGAGGCGTAGGGCCGGGGTCGAAGCGGTGCGCGGCATCGGGGCGGGGTCGAGGCGGCGAGTGACAACGGGGCGGGGTCGAGGCGGTGCGCGTCTTCGGTTGGGGTCGAGGCTGCGCGCGGCGTCGCGTCGAGGCAGCGTCGGGACGGCACCTGACGTCGGGGAGGGGTCGAGGCGGCGCGGCGCAGCGGAGGCGCCTTCGCGTTGACCCTTCTACCACGCCTCCGCCTCGATTCCGCCTCTGGCAGCATACTATGCGCCAAGACGCATTGCATTTTATAACACATACACACATATTCTAATACCTAATAAATACACAAATACTGCTATGACGTTGGCTTATTTTTGATGAAACTTTATTATGTTAGTGAATGTGCACTTAGTTTCAAAATGACTTATTATTTTTATCTACTAGATAAAAATAATTATATAATAATAATATTATTATTAAATTAACTTTATGTTTTACCTTCCTTTTTGTAATTATTTAATTTTTTTGTTTACAGGGAAACCTTTTCGCTGTGTCAGAGAGTAAACAAACTTTAAGACTCCAGATGAAGAAACTCTGTGACCATTCGTATTGGCTGCCATTTATGAAGCAATATATGAATATTACCAAGGATTGTGTCATTTTAAAGGCGAGTTTCCAGATCCTATGTACGCATAACTTAAATTAGTAGTTCGCAGCGAACTCAGACCTCGCTACCCCCACCTCTTGACCCATTAACCAAATTTGATCATACATATTCGAACTTGATACCTAACTGTATTGTATTAGCATAACTACTTGCTTACAAAATTTCTATAGTTTGGGTTGGAAAAGATTGTTCGCAAGTTTTAGTCAAACAAACATACATACAAACGTAGACCCCTTAGAGTCGAAGACCTTTGCTTCGAAGTGTCAATAAAGCTTGGATCTAGCCGACATCGCATTATTTTTAACCGACTTCAAAAAAGGAGTAGGTATATCTATATTATATACAAAGTTAAACTAAAAAGTAGAAATTAATATTTTAATTACTTCAAAGCAAAGAGGACAATCGACGAAATTATTGATACTTATACAGGGCTAGTTTAAATCATTCTGTAGGTACATCAAAACAAACAACTTTTACTATGGGGCCAACATTGAAATCGCAAAAAATAAAACAGCTCCATACATTTTGCCCAAGGTCGATGACCTTTTTGTATGGAAGAGCTGATATTTTTTTCGCGATTTCAATGTTGGCCTCATAGTAAAAGTTGTTTGTTTTAATGTACAGAATATGCCCTTAAGAGGATAATAACTGATTTAAACTAATACAAATACAAATAGTTTATTGATAACACCAAAGTTACACGTCAAACCTAACCTAACCCTGTATACCATTACAATTTATAGTCAGGTATTTTTTTAGTTTGAAGCAATTATTTTTTTCGTTAGTTGCTTTGTACTGTATCTAAAATAATAAACTAGTGTACCTCCTGTAAAAGTTAAACTAGGTATATACGCTAAAAATAAAAACCAAATAACTTTGTTTTATTTTGCTACGTTTTATTTCATTACTAACTACGCTCAGCCGTTTCACCCGCGAGAAACGAAATGTTGATGGCGATAATAATAAAAATTGCCTATATATATTTTTTTACGGCAAGTAATCTATCTCCATTCCGAATTTCATCCAAATCCGTTCAGCCGTTTTGGAGTGAAGAGGTAACAAACATATACGCTCACACATCGACTTTTGCATTTATAATATTATATTAAAGTGTGGTTTTCAGGGAAACTACGAAATGATAGTCAATACACAGGAACTGGCACGGAAATTCTATGGCGGATCATTTTTCTATGGAAAATGGACGGTGAAAGCTATTTACTACAATAATATCTGTAATTTAGGCTGCACTTCCTTTGTATTTGCGATAACGCCAAAATAATTAATTAAATCATGTGTAACGACTGTATTTCATCTTGTTTTACTAGTTTTTTTAATAACTGTTGACTAGCCAGGTGTTTGCCCTGTTTGCACAACTCGTCTGATGTAAGTGTGGGTTCGAAGATGGTCAACACACCCAGCCCGTAATAGGGACCAGTTCTCTTTTGGGACTCAAGTGCTACCGGGCTAGTATTTCGCGTGGGTGCGCGGGCCACGAGCAGCCCGGGGTGTAGCCTGCTCGGGCTACCAGACCTCCCATTCGAGGACTCCCCAGATCTGTTAGAAGATCGGTTAGATTAACTCCAAAAAGTCAACGAGATCAACCTACTAAGGTCCCAGGGCACACCCCTGGGGTACATTCTGGGGTGCCAGGGCAAGTCTGACCCCACTCCCACCGACCGCCAAGCCAAAGTCCGTACCATCTAAGGTGTCCTTGAGCTACTCGCCTATAACCTAAACTAGGTCTAGCGCCATTTGCGCTTGCCTAAAGTCCGGTGACGTTGTAAACTCTACAGTGTAGAGGCCAACAGCAAAAGGGATACAAAAAAAAACCTGTGATCAACAGTTTCTGTCATCCGACCCATGGTAGCGATCTTAATGTAGGTAAATGCCAATCGTGGACACCCTTCCAAAGACTGGCGGAATCTTCCTTTGCTTAACATAGGTGATTTATATTATAAGTACCTAGATAATTTTACTATAAAAACTGTCGTGGTTTTGACACACTAACGCGAGTAGGTACTAGGTACTTATTCCCGGACAAATAAAACCAAAATGTGCTTAGATAATTACTGAACTTACTGCGTTTCGTTGTAATTCTTTATCCAACATCCTCTCATTTAAATTCGATTTGTAAATCATTTAGATTCTAAATTGTGCTGAATGACTAAACAGGCAAAGCATTATGTTTTCACAACGAGATAATCGCTTCATCGTTATGTATTCCCGATTATATATTTTGATGATTTTAATGTCTTTCTACACCCTACTCAATGCTACAAGTAATTTTGTAAGTATCTATTTAATATAATTAATAATTAGAAGTTAGGTACTTAAATAATTCTTATTGATTTAAAAAAAAAACATGCTAATTTCAGGAGTTCTTGGTCGTAATTTTTAAGCCGATTGGTTAAAAATTATACTTAACAAAATGATTTGAATATAGCGTTTACTTTCGTAAAAATCGCGTTTTGTGTCTTGTGAATGTGAAAAGTGCGGTAAGCTCCTTCATTTTACCTTAATCTAAAATTCAGTGCATTACAAACTATTGCTACTAATGTCTAATGTCTACTGTCATTGTTTATTGTATGTATTAGCCTTACTTATAGAGTTTTATGGTCATACTTAAAAAAGTTAAGTTACATTAGTTAACGTTGTGCGTTTTTTTTGTTATTTTGTTTTGTTTTTTGTTAAACTTAAATTAAAACTTAATATTTTAAAGCAGCGGCAGAGTACATTTTGTAGCATCTATAAGACATTGACCAAAAGTAGTAATAAATGGCCGTTTACGTTGGTCAAAGCCTCATAAGTTTTCATTGTATAACTTAACGTCATTTCACTTTAAGTAAGACTTAGGTTTTATTAAAAACGTATATTAGTAAAGTTAATCCGTCTTTTATATTCCTTTCTTACAAATTCGTAACTCGGTGGAAGGTACAAGAAGAAAGGCGGATTCATTATTCTGTGGCTACTCCTTGTTTATTAATAGGCTTTCGATTCTACTGCCTTATAGCTCAGTTGGCAGCGTGTCTGCGTTCAGAGCGGTAGGGCTTGGGTTCGATCCCCAATTCCCCACCAAAGGCAAACATTTAGGTGACAAACAAAGATGTTTGTTCTGTGTATGGGTGTAGTATGTAATATTAGTATCTATTTACAAAAAGAAAAGTATATAAGTATTCTAACAGCTATCTGGTTTCCATATCCTAATATATCTACATATCCTATAATATCTGGTTATGGTTTGGCTAGCTTTGCTTAGTTTGGGGCTAGATGGTGCTGTGTGTGAAATGAGCATAATCAATTTATTAGCAACATCTGTTTCACCATCAATTTATTGGCGACATTGGCAAACAATGTCCACCGATATTTATATTTAATAAGAGGGTAATTGTATAAGTATAATAGTTATTAATAATTATCTATAGGCGTTTGTTTCAGGGTTTAACTAAACTGCACGTCCATAAATTCAAGACTTGCAAGGGTCCAAAGCGTAACGACTGCTGTATTACGACACTTCAAATAGACAATGATACTAAGATAACACACGATTTTATCGTTACAGATAATATTCACCTAACACATGTAAGTTTATCAATTTTTTTTATTATTATCTGATGGGTAAGTTTGCCTTTGAAAACCGTAACGCCTACTGTTTTGCGAAGATGCGGTCTACGAACCACGTTTGCTCAGAAAAACCAATCACTCGCAGCTTGAAGACACCTAGATTGTATCTATCCGTCCTGAACAGACCAGGTTGCTCAAGGAACTGTCCACCATGGAGCACACCTGTGGGTTCACATACCTTGCAACCCAGGCGGAGGGTTACTGCCACGCGCAGAGAGTCACAGTCGAGTAAGGCGCAGCTTACACGACTAGGTTATTTGCTTACTAGGTTAGGCGAAGGTAGCCCGTGTAACCAAGCCTCAGATTCGGACTGCGACACAGCGCGGAATCTTGCCATTCTGCCCCCCCCCCGGCGCCGTTCAAAGCCTGCCTGTGAACTCGCCTGGCCCCAACATCATCCCATTCCCGCTGGACCTGAGGAGCCGCAGGGCTAACAGCATCCAAATAAGGGCCAACCAAGCCTTCTTCCAAGTTCTCAATTTAAAATAAAGTATTTTTTCTTTTTTTCAGGGAAAAATTGTGGGATTACAAGGTGGAAAAGAAATATTAAAGTTCCCCGTTAAGAAACCCTGTAATAATATCATTGTCAAGATGATTTTCCAGAAGTATGTGAACATTACGGAAAACTGCACCGTAATGAAGGTTAAATTATTGACATTTTTGTATTTACAAAACTAAAACCTAAACCTAACCTTAGAAATGTTATACCACAGACATGCTTTGTCGAGCGCATTCCCTGACAAACCTATTTCAATTAATATTTTATATGAAGTGTTTCCACACTTGGGTGCTTCTATGTTATTAATGCATTGATAGTATGAAAATTTAAGACTTCTGGCAGGACTTGAACCTGCGTACGAGCAATCTCCAGCTATGGCAGAGACTTCTGTAGCTTAAGGATCCACACTGCATTTTTTTCCGCTAGGTGGTGCATCGTCAATGCGGTCATAGTCAACTGTCAATCTCATACATTATGTTGTTTTTTCTACAATTTAATGGTCATACTCTTATTAGACTCGGATTACCAGGAAGAACCTGCATAATACGGGTTTGTACAGCTTTGCCTTGCTAATGAAAGCTCTGTCCAACATAAAATGTAAGCAGCTATCTACCTAACCTATAAATCTATTTTCGGACCGTCAACAGCTGCATAGATTCTTAAAACAAGTCACAATAACCTCTTTCCTTGGACTAAATTATTGACAACGTCCTCATCAAGAGGAGATAGATTTTGAGATAGATATAGACAATAAACAGTAGTTTATTTGCGATGAAAAACATAGCACACAAACAAAAGAAATAAGCAACGATTAACAAGAAAACTTGATTTTGTCACATCCAGACCGCAGCTGGCGCCATCTGCGAATAGTTTTGCCTGTGGAACCTCAATGGCAAAGCAGTCGGGACGGAAACTCGGATATTGCTCGTTTGCAGGTTCGAGTCCTGCATTAATAACATAGAGCCTATTTCATTTAGAAAATAATCGTGTTTGTAGAACTTAATAGAGCAAAATATCAAAATAGTAAATTACTCACCTAGGGAGTAAATGTAAAGAATGTCTTACATCTCATGTACCTACTATATCACAATCATGAGATCTGAGGCTTCTTTACTTGCTCCCGTGGTCTTTATAGGTACGATTTTACGTTGCGCTGCGGGGAGGAAGTGGTTCCTTTTGCTCCATGTAGCGCGGCTAAAGTAGCCACTTTAGCCCCGCAGGCACGTACACTATTTTACTACAGTTACAATGAGAGCCTTCTACTACACGCTTCATTTCACCAAACAATACGACGAAATACGAGAAGTGCGACGAGAGTTATGATTAAATGCAATAGAGAGTCTGGTTTTGGTTTATATTAGAAAATCTCTACTAGAGCAAAATGAAGGTGTCGTCCTAATTAAGCATGATTCCTGCCTTTTTTACTCCTGATTTAAGGCAGGCTTGTAGCAATTTTGAACTTTTTTTAAATGTTTAAAAAAGTGTTTTGTGTTTTGGTATGTTTTTTTATGGGGAAATACTAAATTACCAGATATTGAATTTAAAAAAAAGTTTTTATTGATCATTTACATTATAGCTTTTTGTTTTTTAGAAATCGCGATTTTGAATGTTTGGCTCGATTGAAAAATTTTACAAAGTAGACACTAAATCGGCATTTAGATTAACTAGAACTAAAAAAAAACATTATGACACCACGTAAAATGTATACTAATAGATAGAATATATAGTATTGTTTAGTTTTTGATTTTTAAGATTACAGTATATCTTTGTTATATTTTTAAAGAAATCCTAAATTTAGCTATTCAAGCGCTCGCGCCTTCTCCTCTCTCTCGCTCGCGCCTACCGTTTACTACTTCGCTACCGTCGCTACATCCGAGCCTTAATTAGGAAGACGCCTCAATCTTGCTTTAGCAGAGATGTTCTAAACCAAAACTAGGTTCGATAATACAATTAACCATAACTTTAGCTTATTCATAACTCTAGCTACATAAGGGACAGTATAGACTAACACATGGGTACAAGTCATTACGTTAAAAAAATCACAATGCCCTGCCATATTTTTTTTTTATTATTATCAGCCTGATGTGTCCCACTGCTGGGCAAAGGCCTCCCTTCCCTCCTTCCAGAAAGCTCGATCTTCAGCTTTGGTGGCCCAATGGTTGTCGTGCGAGTCCAGTTCGTCACGCCAAATTCGTCTGGGTCGACATCGTAAAAAAAATGTCTTGTCATGTGCATATTGCAAATAAATTACCTAAACTTATGGCACTTTCTATTTTTAGGTGACACGGGCATAAACTAGGCCAAAATGTCATTATGCTTATAGAAGATGCTTTTGGAAATGAGCAGATTGAAATGCTGAAAAAAGCCAATAAATATTGTTTTTTTTTTCAGGGCCACTATAACCTCAGTGTCGAGCTTGAAGAGCTGTCGCAAAAGTTCTTCAACGGGCATTATTTTTACGGAAACATGACGATAAAATCTACTTACTACGGCGATACGTGCAATTTTTTTTGTTCTTTGTTAGATTTAGAAATTGAGCCGAGAGTTAAATAAAGATAAGAAATTTAATTACCTATTGAATTATTATTTTATAAATAGTAAGCCGTACTTAAGCCTCTTTTAAATTAATATCACGTTAATAGACTATTTATGCATTCCTACTGCAGTTATAGTTTACAAATTAAAAAAGATAACAAAAATCTTGGTTGGGTTGGTCCAGAGAAATCATGTTTTATAGAGATGCCCTTTGATTTGTGATTTATACAGTGCTAATCAAGCCACTACAAGTAGGTACAATATTTAGTTTAGCTTTACATTTTATGTGCCTACTTAGCCATGTAATAGCCATTTTTATAATTATATTTTCCTATTTCTAGTAATAAATACAAATAATAATGTAGTTACAAAATATTTTTGCAGTACAATGCAACAATGATTATACAGGGTTACTGGTAAGTCGCCGTATTCCCGGAGAGAGCAGATACGGGACTAACATGCATCAAATTTAAGCCCCCCAATGTATGGGCAAAAGTAAATAGTTTTCGAGATATTTCAAAATAAACAATTTTTGACTATTTTCCATGAAGTGATTCTACACTTTGGGTTTTTCTATGTTTTTAAAGCTTAAACAGTAAGAAAAAGTATGACCTCTGGCAGGACTCGAAGCTGCATACGAGCAATCTCTAAGAGCTATAGTATACTAAGTATACTACTTATATAAGAGCTATAGTATACTAAGTATACTACTTATATAAGAGCTATAGTATACTAAGTATACTACTTATATAAGAGCTATAGTATACTAAGTATACTATAGTAAGTATATACTAAGTATACTATAGCTCTTATATTAGCCTCCTTATGTTTTGGCAATGAACATATTCTTAAGTTTTTAAAGCTTTAACAGGAAGAAAAATTATGACGTCCGTAATTTCGCATATAAGGCAGAGACTTCTGTAGCTTAATTAACAAAGCAGTTGGGACAGAAACCCATAGAAATTGCTCGTATGCAGGTTCGAGTCTAGGGTATGTCCTTAAACTGCAACCAGACCCACCGTGGACGGGCAGCAATGTCCTCTTGGTTAACGGTGGTGACCATTCTGCGATCCCCAAGCCGCCTGCCAAGCGTGGGGATTATGACAATACCCCTCTAATAGGAGGCCTTCGTCCAGCAGTGGACGTCTTATGGCTGACGACGAAGTTCGAGTCCTGCCGGAGGTCATAATTTTTCTTCCTGTTTAGGCTTTAAAAACATAGGTATACCATAAATGTGGAACACTTCATACAAAACTATTCAAAAACATATTCTTATTCTTATACGTCATTTATGATTAAAGTACAATGACTTTCCAGGGATCTTTCGACCTGCTGATTCGACAATTTGAGCAATGCCAAGGACCAAAGCGGAAAGAATGTGCGGTCACTACCGTCAATATTACCAACCAATACAACTTGGACTTCCAAATAGACGTCAAAGAAAACGTTAAAACCACTAAAGTAAGTTATAAGATTTTTTATTACTGACAGGTATACAGGTCCCCCGCGGTTTTGTCCGCGTGCGGAAGAAATTCGGACCGCTCCCAAAAGTCTCCACCTTAAATCATTCCGACCAAACTTTAACAACTCTACCAAAATTTTCGTGACTAAAAGTCCAAAAACAAAGGACTTTCATACAAACGTTTCCCCCCCCCCCCCCCCCCTTAGGGGACGAATTTCGAAAAATCGTTTCCTAGTACCCCTACGCATCAAGAAGAATACACCCACCAAATTTCAAGTATGTACGATCAGCGGTTTGGGATGTGCGTTGTCTGTCAGTCAGTCAGTCAGTCAGTCACTCAGGACAGAGCCTTTTATTATATTAGATATAGATTTGCAGCGATTTTTATTTCTTATAGACTGGCGACCGATTATAATAGACAGGCAGGTATTTATACTCGTGATTTTGCAGTTTTTACCGAGATAAAAGTAGATAAGTCACTCGCCGTCACTTTATCTATATAGCAAAGCAAAAACCGTAACAGTTTTCTGTTTTTTTTTTCTTGTTATACATTTATATGACGAGACGAGCAAGACGTTTGCCTGGTGGTAAGCGTCACGCCTGCCACTAACAGTAGCAGTGCCATAATTGTGAACTTGCGCACACAACCCTGCGCCACATTGCACTGCGCTCGTCACCCTGAGATATTAGATGTTAAATCTCTTCATACCCAGTAATTTCTCTGGTAACATTGCCCTTCAAACCGGAACACAGTAATGCTTGCACACTACTGCTTGGCGATTGAATAACTGGCAAAGGTGTGGTACTTCCCCAGGCGGACTCTGGAGTAAAGTACTACCACTACTAAACACACTACCACACTATTATTTACGGGATATTTAGCGTGTTATGGATGTGAAAAAGAGTATGATCTCCAGATATTTCGGCGTAGTTGAATAATTAATAAATAATAAATAAATATCGGTGGACATTTTTCACATGCGCCATGCATCTAGCCCCGAACTAAGCAAAGCTTGTAATATGGAACTAGATAGCTGATAGAATATATGCACCATGTTTATGGGTAACATTTTCAGAAATATCAGGAATTGTAAATTAATAGCCGTGATAGCTTAAAACAGGGGTGATTGTTATTGTTCGCTAACTTACAAAGTTAACGAACAATAACAACCCAACCCTTGCTGCGTGTAAAAAAAACAAAAACAAACACCGAAACGTGACAACTCGACCCCGCGGCCGAGGTTATTGGCTTAATGCTATATTCGACCCTAGAAAGTTCGTCCCACATTTAAAAAATTGCTTGCGTCCCGTATTGTATGGTTTATCAGGCCCAAAATGTATTTAAATTTTTTAAAAAAAACCTTTCATCCCACTTTTCAGCTCCACATTCGGCCCAAGTTTTTTTCTATGTGTAAATTATTATTATATGAATGGGCAGGGCATTGAGGGGAGGAATAAGGTCATGAAAATCCCAAGCTCTCCGAAATGTATCCGATAAAATACCCACAGACAAGCTATTTAATGATTTTCCTGATATTTTATGTTTTTTTTTAGGAAAATCATGAATGTAGTTTTAACAGGAAACAGCGACAACGTACTGACACTACTCACCATCAGGTGTTTCACTTACAGGGTAAAATTGTCGTATTATCTAAAGGAAAAGAGACTTTAAGACTTCAGCTAAAGGACCCATGCAAACATTTGTTTATGAAGCCTCTACTCCAAGCTATGTTAAACGCTACATCTGACTGCGTTATTATGAAGGTACTTAATATTTTCCTGAAAATTATAATTTTTATTATACACTCAATTATATTCGTTCTTAAATCTAAGTTGTTTACAATATAAATACTAAAACATAAAGAGAGCTGAGAGACGCTGCAGAGTGAAGAACCTCCTGACAATGTGTGCCGTGTCAAGAACCACTGCCTTTGGTATCTGACCCTTGACCCAACCGCCTAGCGAGAGCGTCTTGAGATATTGGTCGAGACTCGGAGAAACGGTTTTTGTATTTTTTTGTTTTATTATTTATTATTATTATTATCCACTCATTTATTTACTTTCTTAAATTCAAGATTTTTACAACACATATATATATATACCGGACCTGGGTATGTCCTAAAACTGCATCCAGAACCACCGGAGGACGGGCAGCAGCGTCCTCTCAGTTAACGGTGGTGAGCATTCTGCGATCCCCAAGCCGCCTGCCAAGCTTGGGGATTATGGCAACACCTCCCTTTAAGGGAGAGGCCTTCGTCCAGCAGTGGACGTTTCCGTCTGTTGATATGATATATATATATATATATATATTATTATTATTATTATATATATATATATATATAATAATAATAATAATAATCGCATTGTCAGGAGGTTCCTCACTCTGCAGCCCTAACCACCGGCAGATCGAGCCCTGCCCAGCTGCCGGCGGTACTCTAGGCTTAGGTTTTTTAAATATGTGAATGTGTTTTTATTATATATATATATATATATGACAATGCGATTATTATTATTATTATTATTCTCTTTTGTGGTACGTATCTCTTTGTCAAGTAACAAACCCGTGGAAGTCTAGTGGGAGAGCATTCTACTAGAAATCTACATAAAATAACATCTTGGTTTCAAATCCCGGGCCCGGGAATTAGTTATTTTGAGTAGTACTGAATTGCATACCACTGACAATAAACACAATCAAGTGACGAGACGAGCAAGGTGTTTGCCTGATGGTAAGCGTCACACCTGCCACTATCAGTAGCACTGCACTGCGCTCGTCACCCTGAGATATTAGATGTTAAATCTCTTCATACCCAGTAATTTCTCTGGTAACATTGCCCTTCAAGCCGGAACGCAGTAATGCTTGCACACTGCTGTTTGGCGGTTGAATAACTGGAAAAGGTGTGGTACTTCCCCAGGAGGACTCTGCAGTAAAGCCCTACCACTACAAACCACCACTACCATCGTGAGAAAACTTGCGTACGTCCGGAGAATTTAATTTAGCACCGACCCGCAACTGGGCCCGCGTAATGGATATGACCCAATCGTCCTTCGAGGATAGGCCTTTATCCAGCAATGTACTAATAAAAGGCTGATAATAATGATACTGATAACCGATGGGATAGAAAGGTTCTTGAGTGGCGACCGCGAACCTGAAGACGCAGCGTAGGAAGGCCTCCCACTAGGTGAACCGATGACATTGTAAAAGTCACGGGCAACCGCTGGGTGCATATGGCAGGTTGTCATACAGTGTAGCGGTCTAAGGGGGGGGCCTTCGTTCATCAGTAGACGTCTCCGGACTGATGATGATGAATCATGATATACATACTCCTACTAAGCTTACTTTACACTTTATACGAGATTATAGATTATTCAAAGTAGATCATTTTCTAGACGATAATAATTGCAGGGTCACTACCACTTCAACGTGGACATCCAAGAAGTAGCCAGGAAATATTACGGTGGTGAATTCTTATTTGGAAGTTGGACGTTTAAATCCGTGTTCTACAACGACGCGTGCACTTTTTCGTGCTCAGTGATCAACGTGAGCATAGTACCCAAGGAAAAAGAAAAAAATTAAGCTAAATTGGTGCCAGAACTTATCTAAACCTTAAAGCGGAGAACCAAAAAGGAAAATCAAACAATTTGCCTTTCAGGGAGAAAGTTCGTATTTAATAAATAAATTAAAGTTACAGTGTAAAACAATAAAGGCGTCTAATTTATTTACACTAAAAATAAACATAAAGTAACTAATCAAAAGGACAATTTTCTTGATGATCTGTACTCACGCAGTACATTCCTCGGGAACTGAAAAAGAAAATGTAGATTACTCACAAGGAGCAAAAGTAAAGAATGTCTCAGAACTCATGACAAACATGAGATCTGAGGCTTCTTTACTTGCTCCCGTGATGTGTATACGATTTTATGTGCCGCTGCGGGGAGGAAAAACGAAGTAGTTCCTTTTGCTCTGCGTAGCAAAGTAGCTACTTTAGCCCCGCAGGCACGTAATAGTAGCCTAGAGAGCAAAAGTAAAGTTTCAGATCACACGTATCTACCTATAAAAACCTTAACCACATAACACACCAACATGAGAACATGAGACCACACATGACATACACATGTACATCTTAGGCTTCTTTACTTGCCCCCATGGTATGTATAAATTTTACGTGCCGCTGCGGGGAGGAAACGTTTTTGGCTCCGCGTATCGGGGCTTAAGTGGCTGCTTTTGCCCCGTAGGCACTTAAACACTTTTACTACATATTATAATATTAATGCCCGATGCTCATAATGCGCAATGTGGCGGACCTAACAAGTTAAAAGGTCCGTAATTGAACAGGCGTCTCATATAATTTGTAAAGGGAAAATAACAAACTTAAAAAAACAACTAACTTCATACTAGAGCATGATATGCTATTTTGGCCCCGATCTGGTGCGCTTCATTGACGGACTTTTTGAGCAAGTAGGGTGAAAATGTATTATTATGCCTTAGGCCTTAGTGTTACATTCTCTTTGCTACTTAATCTTTCTGTGTTCTGCAAATTATAGGATCTGCATAATTTCTTAAATTTATTGTGAAGTGTCACTTACTGGTCCGGGATATCATCACCAAGTTTGATCGCATCCTTGTCTAGTCTGATGCCCCATTTGCTCTCAGTCTTGGGACAAGAGGTGTCGCAGGGAACCGCGACCAAGCGCACCTTCTTACGGACGCTGGCAGCAAAGTAGCATGAGCTCATGAAGTGGCTGCATCGCGAAAGGCCTGGAAGATAAACTCAAGAGTTCCTTTGACTTTTTCGGGCTGATGTATCTCGAGTAACAACGTTGCCTGGTTCCTCATTTATGTAGTATGGTCATGACGAAACTGAACCATAAGCCATAGGCAGACGCAATGTCAACAGACGTCAGTAAGCAATTAGTTGAGGCTCGTGCTCTGAGGCTTCAGAACGAATGGTTTCATCCAGTGGATGCTTATAATATTACATGTTAAAAAATAGTGTAGTAATACTGAAGGGGACTTACTCATTATTAGGAACAAGTTTCATTATGGGGCCAACCTTGAAATCAGGAAAAAAAACAGCTGTTCCATGAATTTTGTCCAAGAACAATGAACTTTTTGTATGGAACAGCTGTTTTTTCGAGATTTCTAGGTTGGCCCCATTGTTAAAGTTGACGAGTACATACATACCCTTCAGTATTACTATACCTTTATTTACACGTTGTATAGAGCATTGGATTTTTAGGGCTACATGCACAAGGTATAATATATGCGTTCGGTGTATACATACGTCGCTTAGCGCTTGGACCATGGACAAGTAACAGGCTACCAAGTAAGACTTGATTTATGTATGTATTTTTTATGTAATGGAGGACGTGGCAGAGACGTTCGCCTTTTGGTAAGCATCACGCCTGCCCATAACAGTAGCAGTGCCTGTGAGCTTGTGAACAAAATCCTGCACAGCACTGCACTGCGCTCGTCACCCTGGGATATTAGATCTCAAATCCCTTCATGCCCAGTAAGTAATTTATTGGTAACATTGCCCTTCAAACCGAAACTCAGTAACGCTTGCACACAACTGCTTGGCGATTGTATAACTGGCAAAGGTGTACTTCCCCCGATTACGGGTATTTTAAACTGAAGAACTTACGCATGAAATGCCCTTTGCATCCAGGCTGTCTTCTGCCGCCATTAACGCAGATGTCCGCATGGCCTATCAACCCACTTTCGCCCAGGAAACCGGCGTTAGTGTGGATTACTTGGACGACATGAGCGTCGTCTCTCCCTAGCCGGAACTGCCGGGAACCGTACCCGGAGACGAGCGGACGGGCTGGATCGAGACCTGGAATTTGAACAATAAGAGTTAAGTGCTTCTCCCTTAGTGGGCAAGAGGCAGTCCACCTTGCTGTGCGAAGGGCAAAGTAAAATTAAGTATTAACTTCATTATCAGCCAGAAGACGTCCAGCGTCTGGACGAAGGCTTCCCCTTAATAAAGAGAAGACATAATGTTGTGCTGCCTGAGAGTTTGTTTCTGGATAGTTACAATCTGGGTGTCTTCAAGTCGCGAGTGAATGAGCTTCTTCTAGGTAAGCGTGCTCCATAATAGACTCCATCTTTGCTTAACATCAAGCGAGATGGCAGTCAAACACGCAAGCCTCCACAAATAAAGCTCACACGCCACGCTTGGCAGGCGGCTTGGGGATCGCAGAATGCTCACTACCTTTGCCCGTCCCCTGGGTTGCCGTTGTGGTTCTGGTTGCAGTTTTAAGACATACCCAGGTCCAAGTATTAACTAAGTATAAAATGATGACTTCCCAAACAATAATCAGAAGGTAGAAAGAGTTTTTAAATGATATGTAAGATTAATTCAATAGGTATAACCGCTTATCACTATACCCGTAACCACTTCTGCGTGATAAGATAAAATAAATACAATAAATGATGCAGCAAAAAATACAGAAAATAAATAACAGTAAATCCATACCTACAGTCGTACAGTTCTCATATGAAATATAAAATGACTTCAATTTTGACCACCTTTTTATGCATCTTCATATTTCCTGTTATTTTGATTTTAAAAACCAATTACAAAACCGTTTTCGATAAAATGTACTTATATGGGATCACCTCTGAAGTATCCACCTACCAAACAAAAAAGGAATCATCAAAATCAATTCATAATTGGCGGAGTAACCGCGTAACATAAAAACATACAGTCGAATTGACAACCTCCTTCATTGAAGTCGCGGTTGGAAATGCATTGAGGTTTGCATTAACTGGGTGCTCTACGTTGTAACGATACTGCGCTGAAGGACGTGGGTTCCAATCCTAACAACGAGCTTGAACTGCTGGTGAAGGAAAACATTTTGAAGAAACCAGTGCATGATGGTAGGGTACTTTCTAGCTCGGCTGGCTAGCTAGGGTGGTTACAAAGTCCACCCGCACGTTGAAAATCTACCGCAAAGCGCCTAACCGACTTTTGTGGTGTGGTCCAGGCGCTTGAGAGCCAGTTCCCAATCCAAGTTAGATATAAACATTGAGCGTTACCGACCAAATTGTCATTTAACATTTTGTTTTCTTTATACGGGATTACAGACGTTTTCCCTATTAAGGGGGAGGCGTTCGTCTAGCAGTAGATGTCTTCCGGCTGTTGATGATGAAGCTTAATCCTCTATATCCTAATCAATAAAATTGAGGAATACTTTTGTATGGCAGTCCTTTGTATTTGAACATTATATATATTATATTGTGATGTGAATTAGTATTTGGATAGTTTATTTAAAATATATAATAATGTTTTTTTCGTCGGGGATTACTTAAGTGGGTGAAATGTGTGATGAAACTTTGCATGGAAAGTTCTTTCCAACTAACTCTTTTAAATACTTGATGGGCATCTCCGACACGCCTAATTGTTCAGCTTGTGATGTGGTCGATGATGTCCATCATGTTTTAACTGAATGTGTCCGGAACGAGGCGATTCGTCGCGGTAATTTTCCACACGACGAGATGTGGGCATGTATATTGGTCTCTTGGCTTCACCGTCATCGGAGGAGGCCAAGAAGCTAATACGGCTGTTTTTGTATCGTACATAAAAGTAATATTACGTGTAAATAGGCTACTATGGGAGTGGCATGGACGAAAATCGAACGAACTCTATCATAAAAAAAAAATTTAAAATAAACAAATTTAAAAAAAATCTTTGTTCTTGTAGTTATAGTGTCGAAAATTGGTACTTATTTGGATAGACTTTTTAAAACAGAAACAATAATATTTTTGCAAGGGTTGATATAAAGGGGCGAAAATGGGGTAATAAAGAAAATAATAACCGAATTAGGAAGCTGTATGGAAGATATGGAAGATATTTGGGAGCCTGGCGAATTTCTTCCGTACTTACGTGGACGGAGTCGGGGGGCGCCCTCTGGTTACATATTAAGAACTGTTTCACTATCACTGAACGACTAGTGAGTGTCAAGCATGTAAGAAAATGTAGAGACGATACTAAAACTAACTATTTAAACTCTCATTCATAATTACTTCTTTACAGCTACCAAGATAAAATATGATATTTTCTATTATGATTGTTACAAATCATGAACATAATTTTTAACGAAGTTTGTTTTTGTTTTTACTAGGGAAGTTAGTAAACCCTAATTAATAATTTTAATATTAAAAATTATTTTTAAAAACAAGTATTTATCTGCAGTTAGGTCTGGCAGCAATAGGTCCAAGTCACCATAATATTGCATTTGTCATCAGGTTTATGCATGAATACTAAATTTCAGCCTATTCCAACTACGAGAAAAGGTTCAAAATTAAGTTGCAAATTTTTTCCTAAACAAATAAACATACAAACATTGCAAATTAACTAAAAGTTTGTAATAAAAAAATACGAAACGAACCTTTCTTACAGAGTTGACAACAGTTTAACTGTAAAACATTTGTAGGTATTATTAGAGTAATTCAGAAGGGCAAATACAGCAACACTTCTATTAATTAACAAGCATGATAAAAGGTAATAAATAAATAAATAAATGGTTAATAGCAATACTTTCTCATTACGATACGGGCTTATCGGTAGGTCAATTACCCATAATAAACTTCTATTATAAATTATCAACTTTCCTATATAATCCATTTTTTTCTTATAAAGAGTCGTTTATGCAACTTTTTATGAATAAAGTATTCATTCGGTCCCGCAACAAGAGTTCGTCGTACGGCCCCAGGTCAGATAAGGCTTTGTACTGTCAATGACACATCGATCAAAGCGCGATTCGTTTATAAAAAATATATATGAAAGGAATTGCAGCGGGCTTTGGATGCGCGGAGGTGCGAGCGCACGTTCTGACGCTGTGGCACAGAATAAATAATAGTACTAGGCTGTGCGCTGTGTATTTGTTTAAAATTTTGTAATGATCATTATATACATTTAGGCCAGAAAAAAATATAAATAAAAAAATCTAGCGCCTCCAGATTACGAATGTGATACCTATTTTGAGTTTCACCAACTGGACACACGCGTGTCCAGCCCCTCGTGTGCAGTTGGTGAATAACCCCAATTATCCCCGTTTGTATGATGTTGCGAAATTTCATGAATGATTTCTCCAAATCGATACGTAACTAACGTTTCAAAAGTTGAAACATGACAAAAGTTGGTCTAAAATGATATAAACAAAAACGTTTTTAAAAAGTGGCGAAAAAACGCAAAGTTTTTTTCTATCCTGTGAAATTATATCAAATCAGAATAATAAGAATTCAGTATAAAATATGCATTTTGTAAACCGGTGTAGCCGTTGTGGTGATATAATATATCCATTAATCTAACGTTACAAGGTTCAGAAAGTCAATCTTTTTACTTTATTTTTATAAGTTCTTAAGGCTTGTATTTCCCAAATTTGCCCCTCGCAAAATCAAATTTATTTAGTCAAATTACTATATTTAAAGCCCAAAAATACAAAATGTTACAGAAGAACATCCGTCTTAGTGACTTCTGTGGATGAAAACACGATTGATTATACTTTCCTCGATAGAAAAAAATACCGAAACAGTGTCTATTTTTAAACCATTTTCAGTTTTATGTCCTAATTACAGCACATAATCACATTAAAAAAAATATGTATTATAAGTTAATAGTATTTTGGAGAGCATAATGTGGTTCAAAAGTTATTAATTTCTATACTTTTCAAGTAATCTGAGAAAATCTTCAAAAATCGTAGTTTGACACGCACGAATCTGCGTAACCGCCATATTTTTGCTCCGCTAAATGTGACCCTACCTGATACAGCTTTAGACTAATGATTGATCTCATTAAAAAATGTGCTTGAAACGTGGAATAATTAATGTTAAACCTTAATGTTAAACTACAGTCACGAGAGTCTCATGCCTGTCCACCTAAACGACGACGACACGCTGGATTTGGAATAAATAATAATTCTGTGAAATATTTTTGCCTATCGGCTTAGGTATATATAGGTACCTAAGTACGTCGATATACCACAATACCATATTCACACAATACCTTTATTACACACTTGTATACAATGACATGCTATTTAACTCGATGATTTGTCAATGCAGGGTATTTCCAACTTAGTGAAAAATAAAATGTACCTACTTATCTTAAGGCTGAGAATGCTGCGCGCCGCTATCTCGCTCGAACATTTCAATTTTTTGAAGATAATACGTTTTAAAGATATAAAAACACTTAATATGAAAATGAAAAATCGCAGTGGGTAAAATTACTGAGAATAACTTTACAAAGGTTTAGAAATATATAAAATATCGATCCAAGCAAGTTATCATTAATAAAACAGGGCTTAGCCTATAATCCCATTTTAGGTTAAAAAAACTTGTTTAAATCAATTTATTTTTTTTGCTGAAGCTTTGTAATGTTTTTGTTTTATTCATACGGGAATACTCACGTTTAATTAAATCGTAATGTTATTCACAGTAATTACACCGACTGCGAGTTTTCATTTTTATATTCAGTGATTTTGATAACTTCAAATATGGTGAAATGCGCGAGCAAGATAGTGGTACGGGAGAGGGGCGCAAACCGGGCACCGTGCCTAAAGCGGGCACCCCCCAAAAAGTCGAAATTTATATAGTTATTGCGACACAGCTGTGCGTGAACAAGCGGCATGCGCTTCCCTCTGCAATCATCCCAGTTCGCGTAAAACGACACACACGCGCGCTACGTGACGTAATTATTTTTCGGTGCTTTTTGAAAAAAAAGAGTGCAAAGTATGTTGGTTATGTTTTTTTCACTTTTTGAGTTGTAATAATTTTAAATTGCGCATGTTGTTTTGTACCTTTCTGGAGGTGTTTTGATTGTAATTGCTTGACTATGATCCAATGATTAAAGATTAGAATTTGGATATAAAAAATAACCGTCAGATTTGTCGAAAAAAGCAATCTGGGCATAGCGGGCATAGCGGGCATGCTCAGTGCCCACTTTGCCCGTGTTTGAATTGTGAAGTATGGCTAGAAGCTAGAACGATATACCTACTCCAGTTTTTAATGGAGCTTTTACGGAGTTTTCATAACAACAAGGAAAGACAAGTTTCACCACATTACTATCCATATAATGACGATATTATTTAAGCATGAGATTTTGGCGTTTAATGAATAAAACGCCACATTTTAAAAACATTATCACGCGAAAATACACATGTTTTATAATGCAATTAAATATTACGATTCGGTGCCATGACTTTTCATGGTTTTATGAGTCGTTCACTAGTTTTCTAGGTCTGAGTTTTCTTGTCACACTTATTTATCTGCGAATGTTTCGCAGTTGGCAAATTGAGGGAAAGAGGAAATATTTTTTAGGGTTGCGTACTCAAAGAGAATCCAACTGTTCCCTATTATTAAGCAGCTTACCTTGTCTATCTGTCTGTCCATCCGTCATTCCGATCTTTACTAAGCTATAATATATCTTGAACCGTAATAGGTAGCCGGTTGATTTTTTTTGTCAGAATATTGGTTACTATTGTGGATTATGGACGTAGTAAGTATTACTTGTGCGACTCGTACTTGACGGCTTGCGCATAGGCAGACACTACATCTTTCTGATTTCTACAATCCTCTCACACATTTCCACTTTTGTATTAATCGTTTAATTTCTATGCGTTGAGTCCTAATCCAGTTGTTACAGGTACGTTAAAGTATATAGGTATAAAGCGATCCGAATGCGATAAGTGAAAGAAAATCAAATTGATAGACAGACTATGCTGTGAATGTATCAGAGACAGTGTTAGACGTAAGTAATTAAATAAAAATTTAAGTAAATGCTATTTAATTGACATGTCTTATTAAACGTCCCGTCACTAGGAAGCTGTGTAATAAAGCTATGTGTGTTACCTATCTGTATTGTGGTGTTATTTTAACTGTTCACTGTGGAATAAAATCAGATTATTTTTTTGTTTCACCTAGAGTAGCGAACTATAATTTCGATTGCAGCTCAAACTGGAATTCTTGTGTTCGGTGCTCAAATAATAGGTGTTCGAAGTGAAATACTCCGAGCGATAGGCATGGTGTTTCCTTGTCTATAAATCTCTAAGCCACTCGGCTATAATATGATTTCAATATTCGCTTATCGGCGCGACGTAACGGGGTGACGTGGCGGCAGCACTGGCGTGATAACGACTGTGTTTGTTATTTGTTTGATATTCTGTCGGTTCCCGAGTTATAACCGCACTTCGCGCCGGTCGCTCTAGAGTATCGCACGTCCACGGCAAATCTATCAACTTATCAAGATGGTTAAAGTCGACATTAAGTACACTAAGGTAAGATTTAAAATTATTTTGCTTTGTTTGATAATATCTGCGCCGTATTTAGAAAGATCTTGAAACAAGTTTAATAAAAGAAAATTTTGAGCTAGTGAAATTATATATCTATTGCTTACAAGTATTTTCGAATGGAATATTAATCGATTTTAGGTTAGTTTAGGCTGAGATTTTACTTACTACTTACATATTTTAGGGTTTGTTTTGTATATAAGGTCATAATTTTATCTTAAGTTGTTTTAAATATTTTTTTACCACAATGTATATCAATGTAAATAAATTATGAGATTATTAGAAGCTAAAACGAGATGCAAAATATACAACATGCTTCAAACATTTTTTGTACAAAGTATTTTTTTCTTGCGTGATGTTTATTATAGTGTGTAGTTAGATTTTTAATAAATTTTAATTATCAAAATATTTATTAATGCTCGTACAAAGTCAACAAAAAAAAACAAAATTTTTGATATAACGTTGCCCAAAATTGTTTATCAATCTTTGGAGAGCAGTTCACCTTCAAATTTTTGAGTAAGCTAAAAATTAAATGTCAAAAATCATAGGTCGAATAACATTAGGCATAAATAACTTAAAATATCATCAACTTTTTTCAATAATTCGTATTCGTGTAACATGTTATTTGGCCTCGTATCACATGATGACGGGCCTCTAAAGTTAGGATAAATTGTTCCAATTGAAGATACCATACAGAGATATTGTCTGATTGCTTCTAAATGTTTTTGTTTGTGGAGTTGCCGGCCGGCAATCGCGCCTATTACATCATGGCTTTGGCTTCATCGTCGTCTCCAAAAATATACTTGCGTAGGCACTATGTGTTAATCTGTGTAAACACGTGTAGAAGATATTATGTGTAGTAGTCTCATATTTTTAATTCGCTTAAGAAAAGAGAAATGTTTTAAAATGCTATCAGTATTTTTAAATTATACATGTATAAACGTGTATAATAAAACATGTAAGTAAGTACATCGATTACTTCAAAAAATTTAAACTGATTTTTATATACGTGCCTCATTTTTATCGTGTAGATTTTAATACTTTGGTTCCGTAGCTTTTTGATCATGTAAAAACTAATTTAATCAGTTTTTTTTAATTTTTATGTTTTACAAAAAAAAATGGGGGGTGCCACTATCAAGTTTCTGCACCGGTTCGAAAAAGTCGTAGATCCGGGGCTGACCAGGGGCCGTACCATGAGCTCTTATTCCGAGACAAAATACGCTCAGCTGCTGACGCTGCGCGACTGTGAGTTATCGCCTCGCAATAAGGTTCGCGGTCGCGCAGTGTTGGCAGCTGAACCTATTCAGACCCGCTATAAGCGGTTCACGGTACGGCCCCTGCGCTCACCTCGCTCGCCTTGATGGTATAATTTATGAGTTTCATTGCTGTAGAAAACGAGTTGTCCTAGCGATTCCAAAAACGACAACTATGTAGGCGCTTAGATCATATTTATAAATACGTAAAGTAGGTATATTGAAACAGTATCGGTACCTGCCATAGTTATATATTGCCCGATTTACTAGCTAAATAAAAACTGTAGGGGTCATCCATTTTAGTACATTATGTTTGTTATAATTTTGGATTTTGAGTATGCTCAGATATGTTCAAGCTCAATTTCAATGGTTAAACTTTTTATACGATACTGATTTGGGAGGACTGGGACGACATGAGAGCAGAACTCCCCCGCCACCCGTTTTAGCCGGCGATTTTACAAAAGATAATTGATTTTTCTAAGGTAGACGATATCTAAAGCCAACCCATTTCAATATCTCGAAGATTGTTGCACCAAAATAGAACTAACTAGATGTTACCTATTTAAAATACCTAACACTTATACCAAGAAACAAGTGGTTTGATAAATGTATATTGATATAATACATTATCGTATTGAATAAGCACAATCAATTTGATTACACATGACGGTGAACATGTGGATAACACTTCAACAGAGACGGAAAGCGACAAATGGTGGAAGAAACAACCATGACAATCATTATTTATGTGACTTGCAAATTCTGTCGTTACTATAGTAGGTACCTACCCAGCGACGGTGATAATGGAATGGACGGGCCCAGCGCTTGCAAATCGATCAAAAATAACAAGACAACACAATCAAGCATACCTAGCAAAAGTATGCATATTACATTTGCCGGAAAATAGAGATAGCGAATGTAATTACTGCATGACAAAAAGATAACACATGTACATGTACTAGAAGTTTGTATTGTCGTATCGTACGGCTCGCATGTCGCAAAAACAGAGTATGACTGAAGCGAGTGGAGAGCCGGCGCTCAACATATAGTCTTCAAAATCCGTGCGCTTATTTCCCGTCCATTCATCTTATCATTGTCGCTGTACCTACCCACTTTGCAGATCATAGACTTACATAATCATTGTTGTAGATAGATTAAGCATTAAGTATAGCGCTATGTATTTTCTGGATTTACAACTGATAGTAAAACTATAAGCAACATTAAAAAAAAAACAATTTCTAACTACTTTTAAGGGACCACCTCGAATCTTTTGAGAATAGGGAACATGCATGTGCTTTTTTATTGCCTCACAAAAATCTGCCTGGCAATCATCAAAAAGTAAAATTTTAATATGTGCACCATAATCATTGAAAATCAATTAATAAAGTTATAAACATTTTAGTTTCCTGTTACACAGGGAGGGCACTATACTAGGTTTATGACGTCAAAGCCCAAACCAAACCAACCAAATAAACGATCCAAACAAATTCTATACTAGCACGTGTTTTGCTAGAAAGGGACAGATGACTCCTTCCAAAATACTTTAGTACTTCAGTACTTTACCAGCCGATTTCAATATTTTTTTCTACGTAAGCAGAGCGCTACTACGGCTTTCTAATATAAAATTGTGGGACGGTCTTATCTACAAAACACTAAATTTTATTATCCGATAAGTATTTTGTGACATGCATGTCGTTTCATGTGTAACATAAGTTTGTAACACATCTAGCATTGATTTAATTATAGATATCTCCTACAAAGATTTGAACCAACTACGACTGTCATTTCAATGAGCAAAATAACTTACACAGTGACTTTTCGTTTCAACATTTTTAAAGATATAAAATCACTGCATATAGTTATGGAAAATCTCAGTCAGTGAAATGACTGAGAATTACATTTACAATCGTTTATAAAACATACAATTTCGAATCAAGCAATTTTGCATTCATTAAACTGGGCATAACCTATATCCCATTTTAGGTACTAAAACGTGTTTAGGTCAAAATTAAATTTTTGGTAATCTTTTGTAATGTTATTCTCATAAGATACACCGGCTGCGATATTTCAGAACTATGTTCAGTGATTTGTAACTACGCTATTATGTTCAGTGATTTTATATCTTCAAAACGGTGAAATGCGCGAACGAGAGATAGCGGAGCGTGGTGATATGGGCATTAAAAAAACAGGCGGATGAGTTACAAATACAGATTTAGGATGAGTTGAGATAATGAAAAAAAATATGAGGAAGGAACAAACCCAATTTTTTTTTTTATTTTGCACATTTTTTATTTTATAATTTTAAGTGACGAGACGAGCAAGACGTTCGCCTGGTGGTAAGCGTCACGCCTACCACTAACAGTAGAAGTGCCAGATTTGTGAACTTGCGAACACAATCCTGCGCCGCACTGCACTGAGCTCGTCACCCTGAGATCCCTATAAATCTCTTCATACAATATCTTTCTCTCTTTACTCTTCATTATACTATGATTATAGGTACTCGTATTGCGCAGAAGTTAAATGACGTTTAGTTTACCTTAAGCTTTCTAGATACATATTTAGAACGAAATTTTACTTAAAACCCTTTTAAATAGAAACATCTCTTAGTCATAAGGATATTCAGTAACCTGCAAAGTGTACCGCAGCGGTGGCAACTACTGTAATTTCAGACTTCCGCGTAGTTCACAAACCATAACACGGCTCATGTAGGCGTACCGAGAATGGGTTATTGTTGGTAACACAATAAGCGGTTCCGAATAAGCCGCACTGTCTATCAGTCATGTAGATCTGTTTGATACATCAGGAAATGCAAACCTATTCTGAATAAAAACGAGCAGCGCGCCGCTATCTCACGTTGGATTAAGTATTATGAAACGTAATTATTTTTAGGATAAATAGTACCCTAAAAAGAGTAGGTACTGAATTACTTTTCCAAAGAAGGATGGCAGACTCCTATACAGACTCCTATCCTATACTCCTAAGCCTAGTAGCTTTCTAAGCCGCGTGCATGTATGAAACAAACTGATAGAGCAAATAAATATATTTAAATCGTAAATTGGACCATTTTTCTAGAAGTATGGAGAAAAAAGTTATTTCGGAAAAACATCTGTTAGGTTAGTCTAACGGTTGGAATGGGTTTTTACAGCGCCAACAGCGTTTTTACGCATTTCGGACTTGACTTGACTTCTTGGTTTATAGCTTCTTGACGCATTTCGGAACGCAGCGATATTAACGATGACATTGACAGCGACTACACAGAACTAGGATGCAACGTGTATCCGAACGAAAACCATATAATGAGAACCACAGTGTGTTCGGATAATATACAAGTAATATCTAAAATACATACAACAAAGTTAGTTTTAATTATGCTTAATATTATAAGAAAACCACAATACGAGGGCGGCACTGAAAATTTCGGGAATCAAGGAAGTGACACAACATTACTATTTAAAAATATATTTATTGCTTTTCGAAGTATTCTCCGCGAAATTTGACACATTTTGCCATACGATGGAACCAATCATTGAAGCAACCATTCCATTCGGAAGCTGGGGCCTCCAAAATGGCCGTTTTGTAGGCGTCCACAGCTTCTTCAGGTGATGAAAATCTCTGTCCAAGCAATTTATTCTTTATTTTAGGGAAAGTATAGAAATCATTAGGGCTTAGGTCGGGGCTGTACGGCGGATGGTCTAATAATTCTATGTTTTCTTGCTCTAAAATCTCTTTTGTTCTGTGCGCGGTGTGAGAACTCGCATTATCGTGATGGAGGATGATGCGGCGGTTGCAGTTCTCTTTACGGAGTTCAGAAACGACCTGTGGCAAACAAATGCTAGCATACCATTCTGCATTAACCGTTCTTTGTCCCTCAAGAGGAATAGTCGTAACATGGCCGGTTTTGGAGACAAACGTGGCCACCATTTTTTTTGCAACACTCCGTGAACGAACAATTTTTGTTGGCTTTAACTAATTTTCGAACACCCAAACTCGTGACTGGTTTTTTGTTTCGGGTTCGTACGCGTATATCCAGGATTCGTCACCTGATACGATGTTGTATACAGCATTTGAAGATCCTGCGTGGAATCTTTCGCACCAAGTAACGCGAGCCGCTTTTTGCTCTTCACAGAGCGAATGCGGTATCCATCGGGAAAACAACTTTTTTACATCTAATTGTTCATGCAAGATTATTTGCATTTGACTCATGCCAATGTCTAAAGTTGCCTGAATTTCGCGGTATGTCACATGTCGATCTTCCTCAATCAGCTTACGCACAGCATCAACGTTTTCTTGGGTGACTGCAGTTTTTGGACGACCTTGACGGGGATCATCACTGAGCTTGACACGTCCACGTTGAAATTCAGCAAACCAGCGATAAATTGTGGTTTTGGATG
Source organism: Erannis defoliaria (assembly GCA_905404285.2). NCBI lineage: Eukaryota > Metazoa > Arthropoda > Insecta > Lepidoptera > Geometridae > Erannis > Erannis defoliaria. Next base: position 7,386,241 of record FR990073.1, on the reverse strand, counting down.
GGGTTTCATCACCAAATGCAGAAATCATCCGGTCAATACACTGTTTTTGTGTTAAACCACTTCGAAAGTCATAATAAATCATCGCTCTTGAAATTTCTCGAGTCAATTCCATTTTCTCAACGACTAAACAAGTTTGACAAAACCTTGTGACAAGACCGAGAATCTTTTTTTATATAAATAAATGGTATTCGATTTTTAAAACCAAGGAGTTTTCAATTAAAAAGATTTTAATATAACAGAAACAGTGGAAATATTCCATTCCCGATACTTTTAGTGCAGCCCTCGTAATATAACATGAATGAACACATAATATACATAATTAGTATATACAACGTGTTACAGAAAGGTTCTACAATACTGAAGGGTATGTGTGTACACATCATTATGAACAACTTTAACTATGGGGCCAACCACGAAATCGCAGGAAAAAAATCAGCTGTTCCATACATTTTGGCCAAGGACAATGCACTTTTTGTATGGAACAGATGTTTTTTTTTCGCGGATCCAGGGTTGACCCCATAGTGAAAGTTGTTCATAATGATGAGTACATACATATCCTTCAGTATTGTTGAACCTTTTTGTTATATGTTGTATATGTATATGCAACATGAATAATGTATGTAATTATTTTTTTCTGTACCCAGCCGAATTCTGCCATCCTTCTTGGAAAACCAACAATATACAATTTGGAAAACAAGATAGTGTTTATGGATTTAATATCATTATGTCAAATAAACCCTAAAAGAGCTAGAAACAGCTGACTAGATTATGATTTGACTTTGAATTGTATATATATATTTTATAATGTAGGAAATGCTTCTTTGTATTAAATTCGACTGATTTTGAGTTTGATGTGAAGTCTTATTATAAGTACCTACATAGGACGTTTTACGGTGTGCTGTGACACTAGTATAAAATAATCATGATCCTATATAATTTATATAGAAATTCAAGCGCAGGTAATGTAGTTAGGTAATATACAACATGTAACAAAAAGGTTCAACAATACTGAAGGGTATGTATGTACTCATCATTATGAACAACTTTTACTAAGAAGCCAACCTTTAAATCGCGAAAGAAAAAAATACAAAAAGTTCATCTACCTGGGACAAAATGTATGGAACAGCTGTTTTTTTTTTTCGTGATTTCGGTATTGGCTCCATAGTAAAAGTTGTTCATAATGATGAGTACATACATACCCTACTGTATTGTTGAACCTTTTTGTTACACATTGTGTAGGTAGGCAATTCCTCTTATCCACATTCGTAACTAGCTACGGAAAAAGATTTTTTCTTCGCTGTTTTATATCTATGTAGTTATTAAGCAGGATTATTCTAATTACTCTATCTAGCTTGAATAAAATAATGTTTTATCACAAAGTTTGTTTCAATTTCTTTAAAAGGCAAATAATGAAAGTTTTTTTTCGTTTTGTGTGATTTGAACTCTTCATATTAAGATTATTTTAATTTCTTTTGCGCAGATTTTCATCAACAATGAGTGGGTCGACTCTGTCAGCAAGAAGACCTTCCCCACCATTAACCCTCAGGATGAGTCTGTCATCATCCAGGTGGCTGAAGGAGACAAGGTGAGCGAATATATCTACAGTACACTACTTACTTCTCATGGGAGTTTGACAGAGATATGAACGGGCTATGACATGATATGACGCAGCGTAGGAAGGCCTCCTACTAGGTGGACCGACGACATTGTAAAAGTCGCGGGCAACCGGTGGATGCAATTGGCAGGTTGTCGTACAGTGTGGCGGTCTAAAGGGGAGGCCTTCGTTCAGCAGTGGACGTCTCCGGGCTGATGATGATGATGAACTAATGATGAGCTATTAGTCGCGCTAAATAATATTTTTTTATCACATTTAAATAACTTATTACTTGTCATCAAAACTGATTTTACAGTTACTGCACACACACTAGACTACACACACTGTAACACAATTTATGGAATATTTTCCGTGGTTATATTATAATCAAGCTTTAAGTACCATGTAAATCAATCACGGTAAACGACCTGTAAATATGAGTAATCATAAACCTATATAAGTGTAATGCAGTACAGTGATAGTTAAAAACAAGCTTTCACAATTCGCGTTTATGATAAACTCTAAATAGCCATAGAAATAATAGGCTTAGAATCCGAGTCAATAAGCGCTAAGTGAAGCAATTTAAAGTAAGCCTTATAAGGCTTACTACGGTACTCGACCTGTTTTTCTCACGATGACAACTAGCTCCCGGTCCCCACGGACCCAATGTCTCAACACCAAACAGCTCAAATATGTAACCTCTGTTGAGGTTAGCATATTTGCGCCGCTTAATCTTCTCTCTATCTTTATTAACCTACACCACTCTGAGTAGGTATAATTTATTGACGTAGTCTACCAGGGCACAAGGATATTATTTATCTTTTTTACTCGTCCTGTAGAGGGTCAATACTATTTACCAATGATAAATTTGCAATTAAAAAAGGAATTTTATTATTACTTTGTTTTTAAAGCCATAAAGATAATTTATAATACTATACGCCTTTGACAAGTTTTTTATTTTTATTATGCAACAAACAGACCAGTTTATTGCCTTTAGGTAAATTAAGATAGAAAATAATAAGCATAATAGCCTTTTTAATAGTCCGGTTGTGCAGACCCTCGAAGTCATCCCTCGAAGGGTGACTGGGCTACATCCACTAAACTGGTCAAGTTGCGGGTAGGCGCATGCAGGCGGTGCGGGTCCACTACACTGGTCAATTATCATTTTTAAAATAATAATTCAAGATAGTAATGGCAACATTTCTCATAAAATGTTCACCAACACGAATTAAAAACTTACAGGAAAGCGAAAGACACGAATTTTAAAAATACACGTAAAGCTACGAACCAAAACGCCCCTTAATAGGGAGAGGTTGCCATGATACCTGCGCTTGGTAGGCGGGTTGGGGATCACAGAATGCTCACCACCGTTAACCGAGAGGACGCTGCTGCCTGTCCTCCGGTGGTCCCATTTTAAATGACGCTTCTATTTCTACTGGGCCCATTACCTTCCGACTGCAAAACTTATCAAGCGAACTAACATCACACCGAACTTAATATTGAGCTACTAATTTTGCTCTATGCCTTTTGATTATTTTTTATACTTCATGGCTACACAACTCTATTCCTCTGCTTTATCTCGACTGCCGCTTTCGGTTAAGTACGCGAACGCAGTTACCTATAGCAAACTTCATACCTTACCGAATGGCAACTTTTGGTTTTGGTTCTGTTACCCGCGTTCTTTTTCGTGTAAAATGTGTAACAAAAAGGTTCAACAATCTGAAGGGTATGTACCTATGTACTCATCATTATGAACAACTTAGTTTAGTATGGGGCCAACCAATAATCACAAAAAAAACAGCTTTGCCATACAAACATTTCATTGACCTTGCACAAAATGTATGGAACAGCAGTTTTTTTTCGCGATTTAATGATAAATATATACATTATACAATTTTTACGTACCCTTCAGTATTGTTGAACCTTTTTGTTACACATTGTATACAGTTACAGCACCTTGAATCCTGACTTAATTATTTTAATTTTAGGTAAAGATGAAAAATGTAATACTATCATGTAACTAAAGCTGTTTTGTATGATCTCACGAAGCTGCCTCCGAGCGTAGACCTAGTAGGCTGGTGAATTAAAAACAACCCTTTATAATGCTAATGTACTCGTAAATTCTAGGCTGACATAGACTTGGCCGTGGCCGCTGCAAAGAAAGCGTTCCACCGTTACTCTGAATGGCGAACCATAGACGCCTCCGCTCGCGGCCGTCTCCTCCTCAAGCTGGCAGATCTCTTGGAGAGAGATGTCAAGTACCTGTCCGAACTCGAGACCTTAGACTGTGGCAAGCCCGTTAAGAACGCCGAGGGAGAGATCTTGTGGTCCGCTGGCATCATCAGATACTATGCCGGAAAGGCTGATAAGATTGTAGGAAACACTATCCCTGCTGGTATGTATGAGAATCATTGAGCTAATATATATAGAGTCACAAACGTGCAAAAAAAGTGTCCGCGCCAAAACTCGGCGCACGCTATGGAGTGCGTCGACTTTTCCAACGATATGACACAAGCGCTCAAGCAAATATTGAACACTATACAAGCGACGTAACGTCTAAATTCGAACAATTGTGAATTATATAATGCACGTATAGGTGTGTACATTGTACACCAGCACTCGGACGTTTTTTGGCTGTTTTCACTTAGAGATTGTGACGAATACTTTTAAACACGCTTATATTAGATTCAATTTTATATTTTTATATTTTTGGTTAATAACTTGTGTTTGCATTTTGTTGGAATCGCGCCTGTTGGCTAAGATGCGGTGGAGTTACGACGGAGTACGTTACATATCAACCAGAAGACGTCCACTGTTGGACGAAGACCTTCCTCTTTATAGAGGGGGTTGCCATAACCCACACACTTGGCAGGCGGTTTAGGGATCGCAGAATGCTCACCATCGTTAACCAAGAGGATGCTCCTGCTGTCCTCCGGTGATTCTGGATGCAGGTTTAGGACATACCCACGATGGAGTAGGTATGCTTGCCCAATGAAAGCGATAACAATGGAATACAAACTTGGAGGTAGATTAAACCTACTTATATGTTGTAATTGTCGTATCGATTTAAAAATTTGAAGGTACTATGTGGTTTAGATGACAATACAGTAATTATGATACTGAGCTGATCTGAGGATGGAAGCGGTAGATGTATGGTTGGAAATCTTCAATAAACAATATGAAACCCCTCGAGTTTGGGCTCATTGGTTTCGTTTTAACGAGCCCCATGTAAGTACTTGGTGACGACGGTCTGATGATGAAGCCATCTGGTGGAGGTTGATAGTGAAAAAACAAAGCTTATTAAATCTGTGATATCTCGAGTAATGAGGATCAAAAAGTATCTATTGAGTAATTAGGTCTTATATCTACCTAATGAAAGATAAGAAGACCTACCTAAGATCTACCTAAGATTCTGAAAGCATATTTTCTTCTTTCAGACGGTGAAGTGCTGACGTTCACTCTGAAAGAGCCCGTTGGTATCTGCGGTCAGATCCTGCCATGGAACTACCCGATCCCCATGTTTGTATGGAAAATTGCTCCCGCTTTAGCAGCTGGTTAGTTTATTTCCATTTTTCAATCATTCTCCCATCGTAGACGTGGATAGATACTCAAAACATTCACTCAGTTACTATAACCAGTGCTGCCATGTGCACCGTAATCAGCACTAATGTACCACCTACTGTCGAAGCATGACAACGGTGGCGAAATCTATCGTAATTTGCAGAGGTACGAATATTTAAAAAAAATACATAAAGAGTTAACCCACCATTTTTTACTACAATAGTTAAAATATTTGAAAAAGCTCATTCAATATGCTTTAATAAAATGGTTAAAATTAACAATGACATCTTGGCAACATCGTGACATTGCTTCCTATATTTATGTTTGTGAATGCGGAATGCGAGCGTAGATTTAGCAAGGTCAATGAAATAAAAACAAAGAAACGGTAAACAAATTAGGATATGCCAAAGATTACGAAAGATAGCTATCGCGTAATACAACAACTATTGAAAATGACTCCCGTGCGGTCATGCTTACGATTTGCGCCGGAGTGCGAAAAAAGATTGCACTTTAATGAGAGCAAAAGGGATAGCGCGAGTCTCGCTTAGTGAGCGCAGACAGGCGAGACAGTCCTTGGGGCCGTTTAACGGGGCCATTTTAGGGCGCGATATGACATATGGGAGAAATGTTTTTTTATTAATACACTTTTAATAATTAGTAAGTTACTAATCTCCCAGTATATCATACCCTGAGCGACCAACCAGTGCAACCAAATCGGGCAACCAGGCATCTGTGCAATACTGCCCCCACATTATTTGTACTTAATAAAATTAATAGGGTCAACCCTGAAATCACGCAAAATAAAATCAGCTGTTCCTCGGAGAAAATGTATGAAACAACTGATTTTTTTAAGCGTTTTGCTATAGTAAAAGTTGTTCATAATGATGAGTGTACGTACATACATACCCTTCAGTATTGTTGAACCTTTTTTTTTACATATTGTATATAATACATTATGATATACCATTACCATTAGGATATACCATTTTTTTTATTAAGTACTAATTATGTGGGGGGCAGTATTGCACAGGTTGCCCGATTTGGTTGCGCTGGTTGGTCGCTCAGGGTATGATATATTGGTAGATTAGTAACTTACTAATTATTAAAACTGTATTAATAGTAACTTAGTAACGCAAACTTATAAATTATTTTTTGATTTACAATTGTATGATTATTTACCTTAATAATGTTGTAATCATAAAACTGTAATGAACTACCGCGATAGTGTAATACAGTTTTAAGTTAGGTAAGTACTTGCCGGTTAAAAGAAGTTTAATCAGTTATGGTACGAACTTATCTAATTATTCATATAGGTACCTATACGTTGTCAAGTAGGTACACATCTTTCGGTAAACGTCTTTATCAGAATAATAAATTATTAGTAGGTAATATATTGTTGCCATGTCAACAATATTTTGCCAATAATTCTTCGTCAATAAGAATTGATATTTTAATCTTTGACATTGTCAAATATTACACAACTCTACTTTGGATCAATGTCGTCGCATTTAACAATTGTTTTACTATTAAGCGGTGTTTCCACTAAGCATTGATGTTAGTTATGTATTTGCGAACGACTTTTGGCTACTGAAACACAGTATGTATTTTTAATTTAGTAACAGTCAGGTAGACAGCTGATTCTAGTAAAATTTGTTATTCCTCATAAAGGATTTATTAAATAAATAAATAAATATTGGGGGGGACATTTATTACACACAGCGCCATCTAGCCCCATACTAAGCAAAGCTTGTATTATGGAAACCAGATAACCAGATTTTTCGAAAAACATACTTATAATCCATACTACACCCAGACACAGAACAAACATCGATGTACGTCACAATCATTTATGTCCTGGGTGGGGATCGAACACACGCCCTACAGCTCTGAAGGCAGACATGCTACCAACTGAGCTATGAGGCTGTCAATGTATTGGTGTATTAGTTTAAATGTATATGTATAAGTTTGATAATACATTACTTGGATGACATCTCATATTTCCATTTATTTTGATTTAAAAACCAAACTACTGAACCGATTTCTACAAAAAAATACGAATTGTGAACTCCATTATTGAAGTCGGTTGAAAAATTGCACACAAATCATTTTTTTAATACTCTTCCCTAGGTTGCACCATCGTGTTGAAGCCCGCTGAACAGACGCCCCTCACAGCTCTCGCCATGGCCGCCCTAGTCAAGGAAGCTGGCTTCCCGCCAGGCGTAGTGAACGTTGTCCCCGGATACGGACCCACAGCTGGTCATGCCCTAACTCACCATCCCGATGTGGATAAGGTTGCCTTCACCGGATCCACAGAGGTGAGAAAAGTCTCTAAGCCCTTTAAATTCAGGGAAAGAGTTCAACCAACCAAATAAACTATAATTGTATCTTGGAGGAATTAATCAACTTTTGACACTTTGTATATGCAGAACTAATATGTAGTGTTAGGAATGTATGTAAGTAGTGTTAGGACTTTAGGTAGTGGTAGGAGTGATAGTGGTACGACTATAATTATGTAGTAGTATGTATGTAACTCTATTGCAGAGTCCGCTTTGGGAAGTATCTCCCCCACAAGCGTAGGGTAGGGGGGTACCTTTGTCAATTATTCATCCGTCAAGCAGTAGTGTGCGCGCATTACTTTCGGTTTGATGGGCAGTACTACCAGAAAAATTACAGAGCATGAAGAGATTTCACATGGTGTTGAGCGCAAGATTTTGTTTGAAAGTTCTCAATTCTGGCAATGCTACTGTTATGGGCAAGCATGATGCTTACCATGTAAAGCACTATATCTAATGGAATGGGAACTAGCGCTCAAGTGAGGCTGCTGGAACAGTGTGATCCGGCGGCATGTTTTAGGTGCTTGGTGGCAAATTTTCAACTTGATAGTATAGCTAGCCAGCCGAGCCGAGACCTAACCTTTCCTTAATAGGTGTAGGACTGTAGGTATTTGAGATCTAATCAACTATGTGCTTGATACAAATGCCTGCGAATTCGTAAAAGGACACGTTGTAAGAATTATAATAAAATAAGTAAGTTCGTATAGGCTGAGTGGCCAGCCCTAGTGTCAGAGTTAATGTGCCGCCCGAAGGCCTCTGACATGGCGGACGGTTGTTGTTATAGAAACTAGAACAAACAACCGGGACCAACAATTTAACGTGTCATCCGATCCACGGTAGCGCTCAGAAATAAATGCCACTCACGGTCACCCATCCGAAGACTGACCGGACTGTCCGTTGCTTAACATCGCTGATCGTTTAGAATCACATGACAAGCTACGCCACGAGCGCAGAATTATAATGAGCTCACAGGATGTCAACTGTATACATAAGGACATCGGAATGGCAATATACATTTCTGCGTTGTGTTGTAATTGTAACTTGAATTAAAATGGTATTTGTATGCAACAGGTGGGTCGCATTATCATGAGCGCTGCTTCTGCCGTAAATCTGAAGAGAGTCACTCTTGAACTTGGCGGCAAGAGTCCTCTGGTCATCTTTAACGACGCTGATGGTAAATATCTTATCCTACTTCCTACCTAATAATATAAATGCGAAAGTTTGTGTGTGTGAATGTTTGTTACCACGTACCTCCGTAACCAGCGAACCGATTTTATCGAAATTTTAAATGTGGATAGTTAGGTTCGGAATAAGACATAGGCTTACCTAAATTTCGAAAATCAACCCCTATGGGAATTAATGTTTTTTATTCCTTGGTTCGATTCACTCAAAACTTGGAACAAATAAACTTTACGAGTAAACAAAGAAACAAGTTTTTTTTACTTTTTTCAAACCTACCCCTAAGGTGCAAGGGAGATCTAAAGTTAGTATGTTTTTTTTATTCTGGTTTGTTTCACTCAAAACTTGCTATAAATAAACTTTAAAGTGAATAATGATGCTCGTTTTTTTTTTACTACCATGTAATATAAGCCCACGCGGGCCGCGGGCAACAGCTAGTATGAAATAATTACTCTTTATTTCTTATTCTTTATTAATATTATTTCTTTTTTTTTTTTCTCGTGAAATAAATCCACATATCGACATACGTAGAGTAGAACGCTCGAACCCTGGTGGAGAAATGAGCTTCGCAAGGTCTTCGTGGCAAATTGAAACGTGAATCAGATTGTTTCTTTGTTTCTTGTGGAGACCTAACCTAACCACCTAAGTGCAGTAGTGAACAAATTCCAAATAGTCAATACTAAAAATTGTTTTGAGACATTATTATTACAAATATATAGCATGCAAAATTTACAATGATGTAGTAGGTAAGTAAATGAAAGAAAAAAATATGGAAACAGTAACAGTACCCTATATGGCCTAAATGGAATTTACATTTCCAACATATTTCTGTTGTTTACGAAATAAATTCATTAGCGCAAGTTTTGCTATATAGAGTCTCAAATCTTAGAAAACTAATCCTAAAAACAAACTAGAAGTAATGATGATGCTTAAATAATGAGTTGTTTTTCAGTGGAGAAGGCTGCCCTTATTGCTCACAGAGCTGCTTTTGCCAACGCCGGCCAATGCTGCGTAGCTGGAACCAGGACTTTTGTACAATCAGGCATTTACGACAAATTCGTAGCAAAATCTGCCGAAATTGCTCAGAAGAGATCAGTTGGCAACCCCTATGAAGATGTTGAACAAGGACCTCAGGTGAGAAGAAACATGTCAAAGTTATAAATAAATAGATAGTTGCAAAGCTGAGTAGCTTGCATTGGATTTGTCTACAATAAAATAAAAGCGAATAAAACCTTTTAAACGAGTATGGTAGTCTCCTCTGCAGAAGATCGTTTATGTAGATGACACCCAGTACCAAAGATTCTGCCGCCAAGTATTAGTATGTAAAAATTGCTGTAATCCGGTTTCGAGATTACTGTAGCTAATGAAATTATAGGGCTATCGTCATTTTCACACAGGGCTAATGAAACTCGCTATCGTATGTCTGGGTGCAGCGATACTTAGAACTTTGTTTTGTTTCTTCTATCTCTGAAAGTATAATTCTCGTAAACTGAAAAGAAACAAACAAAACATTGGTCTACCTCTTTGATTATATACCCAGCCCTCTACCTACTTCACCTTTAACGACAGATGTAAATACCGAGGTTGGTCTTTGAAAATGTATAAACTTTGTGATTTCAAATTTCAGATTGACAAGGAGATGTTTGACAAAGTGTTGGGATTCATCGATGCCGGAAAGTCGCAAGGAGCGAGATGCATCGCAGGTGGCGGCCGTCAAGGCAAAGTCGGATTCTTCGTCCAGCCTACCGTGTTCGCTGATGTTAAGGACGACATGAAAATCGCCAAGGAAGAAGTAAGCATAATCTATTTTTGGTATTGAAAACAACATTTAACAATATTTTATAGAAACTATGCGAATGACCGTGATTTCTACCTTTTTATATATGAAGCAAGGCATATTGATTACACGTACTGATTTGATATGTACCCATCATATCATCATTATCAGCCAGAAGACGTCCACTACTGGACGAAGGCCTCTCCCTTAATAGGGAGGGGTTGCCATAAACCCCACGCTTGGCAGGCGGCTTGGGGATCGCAGGGTGTTACCACTGTTAACTAAGAGGATGCTGCTACCCATCTTCCGGTGGTTCTGGATGCAGTTTTAGGACATACCCAGGTCCAATCATTCAACGATAACCAAAAATAACGAGTTGCGTGTTAAGTCGCGCTCTGAGGTTTCCGTACCACTATGTATACAATATATTATTTGTGATGTAACTATATTTCTCTAGCTTACCTCACATTTAGCGGATCTTTTTATGACATATATGATATATGTTTATATAGTATGTGCCTATTATTATTTTAACAAAGAGCAAGCAAGGAAAAAGACTTTTGTTTATTTGGAATTCCGTATCGGAAGAGTCGTTCCGTCTTAAAACTGGAGCTTAAAATTTAACTGGCACTATAATAAATAATGGTTTTGTGGAATGATAATAAATGTATCTGTTCCATTAGATCTTCGGCCCAGTACAAAGCATCCTCAAGTTTGAGACCTTCGAAGAGGTGGTGGACCGCGCAAACAACTCTAACTACGGCCTGGGAGCCGGAGTCATCACCAATGACATCACCACAGCCCTGTCCTTCGTCAAGCACGTGCGAGCTGGATCTATGTGGTGGGTGTAACATCTTCTGATACGGGACCTTAATTTGTGTTAGTCTGCAAACCTAAAAAACTTTAAGCTGTTGTACAAGTCATAGTGATGTCCACCTTACATAAAATATGGTAAATTGATCATCGACCCGCCCATGTCGATCGAAAACAATGTATTTGGTAAAAGCTCTGCCTTGTCGGGAAAAGAAGTTGGAAGACTTGGAGGATGGAAATATTAAAATGATCGACACAATTTTTTAAGTTGTTATTTTAATTTCACACAGAAAATGTAACAACAAAACGGACTACTAAAACTACTAAAAGTAAATTTTGATTGAAAGCCGTAGGAGAAAATTTGTGGCAAAGTAATATACGACGACCGGTATGGAGAAACGCGTCAGCCTCATTAGCAGGTCCCAGGTTTTAGCCCCGAACTTACAAATTATTTATAATATTTGCTCTCGATATTGGTGCTTGTTGTCCCATACGGACAACTAGCACCTATATCGATGTGGTCGACCTATGTATCATTTTCCGACTTCGCTAATTTCTCGACTAAGCTATCCGGGAGAAAGACGGTGAACTATGAGTGCGAAGCGTCATTTCTGGATGTAGTATTATGCAAAAAACCGCACAAGTAGAGACCTCAATGGAGGCTAGCGGAGCAAAAAATGCAGGCATTGACATAAAGTAGAGACATTTATATTCAACCAATGTAAATTGGTCAATCCCTCCGTCTCTGCTCCGCTTTAGGCGTCTCCACTTCGGTAGAAACGCATCTATACAATAATCTCATTAAACAAGGAAAGCAATGCAAAATCCTAACATTTTTTAAATACATTTTGTAGGTTTTACCTTACTGATTGATATAATTAAATATAACTAAAAGAAACATATTTATTTACTCTACATTTGAAGACTCTACTCTACATAATATTGAGTATTATTCACGAATAACATAGCTGGTAGAGTTCCACACCCTCTCAGTGTTTATTAAAAATTAAACTTTTCTGTTTTCCAGGGTAAACACATACGAGCACGTAGCTCCTCAGACACCCTTCGGAGGTTTCAAGGAGTCCGGTATTGGACGGGAGCTGTACGTATCTCATATACCTACTTATTTTGCAATGTCCAGGTTCAAATTTAATATCGGCTGTTAAGTTATGCGCAGCGCTACGCATTGGCACGGGCTCTATTTAATCAGTTATTTTTTTAAAGTAATTTAGAATCGGTCATTTACTCGTATTCCTATACGAAAACTTATGCGTACGGTTTAAATATTCTAGCCATGCCCAGATGTGGCGAGTACTCCAAAACCACTTATGAAGCGTGGGTACTGCACAGTCGCCATTTAAATTTGAATCAGATTGTGACATCAATATGAAATGGTTTGCACGGCATAAGTAAGCCTTTAATAACTGCAATAAACTACATAACATCTATCCGTTAGCTATCTGTTGTCAGATCAGTTTGTAAGATTGGTCTTACCATGACCACTGTTTAATGTCCCTGGTTTCTACTAACTACTTAAACTACTTCAGAAAAAAAAGGATTGTATCTAGACCGATGGTTTGCATGTTGTTTATTTCTTAGCAAAGCAATTTCAATTTATTTTTTTCTACTATACGAAACAACAATCTACGACGAGATTCTATACGAGATTTTAATAATGTTTCCTTTGTTTTTTCAGGGGTGAAGAAGGCATCTCGCAATATCTGGAGAACAAGACTGTATCCTTCGCCCTCCCAAAAGTGCCTCAACTATAAACTAAAATGACCTGATTGCCAAACCAAATATTTACATTAAACTATATCTAGCAAATACTTTCTGTTATTCCGAATTATAAATATTTTTGTATTTATTTTCCCTATTTTATTAACCCTCGCCTAGTTTTTGCTGGAAATTTGAACAAGGAATACAATATAGAAAACTGGAATTCCTATTTCCGACCCATAGAAAAATAAATAAATAAATATCGGCGGCTATTTCACACAGCGCCATCTACCCCCAAAACTAAGCAAAGCTTTTATTATGAAAACTGACGTGGCTTTGACACATTTGACGCGCGTCGGGCTCTGTTTTCACTCTTTGAAAAAGGTCACCGGATGTGATCGAAACTATAGTCTGAGTATAGTATAGTATAGAGTATCCGATTTAATTAAACGTTAAGCAAAGCTTGTAGGTATACTATGGAAACCTAGCTGAAGTATATAGTAATGTATATATATATATATATTGTAAATGTATACTTATTTATAATATCTAGCTATTTGTTGATTATCACGACCGAAGAGAGAGGAATCGTGACTGCCTTGTAGCTCGGTTGGTAGCATGTCTGCCTTCACAGCTGTAGGGCGTGGGTTCGATCCCCATCCAGGACAAACATTTATGTGACGAACATAGATGTTTGTCCCGACAGAGCAAACACTGAAAAAACAACCGAGCTACAAGGCAGTCACTATTCCTCTTTCTTCAGTCGTGATAATCAACAAATAGCTAGATAGGACCTACTCAAAGATCAAGACCTACTTTGATTGGTTAATTTATCTATAGCTAGGTTAATGATAAATAAAATAGAATCCGTATCCTATACTTCTCTTTGGAAATGGTATGAAGTTTACCCGTTTACAAAAACGTAAATTGTCATAAAATATGATAATAATTAAAACATACTTTTAGAGAAAGAAGCAGGATCCTCTCTAAGGAAGTTTAGAGATAGAATCAGAGCCACATTAAAACTGTGACCTCTCTATGAGTTTATTTTGGGTTTATTTGTTCCGGCGCTATCAAACCTTATAATTTAGATGAATTTAGAACTCTCTATATAATAAACTGCACAAAGTGCTTAAAAAAATATATCAAGAAATTGATGAACAAAATGTCCATCAAACTACGTTTAAAGGTACTTGCTTCCTACCTGCATCCAATAATTAGGTAATGAGAATAGTTGTGTGGGTACACTAAGGATACACCTTACTAAACACTGACTGACAGACAATGTTCAGCAATGATGATGCCTAAACCCTAGGTCTAGAAGTGTAGAATTTTGCGCTGGAATTACGTGTGATTGAATCAAGCGTTACTTTGCGGAAGTTAATTTTAATCGAACTGTAATTGTATCACTAATGTATTTCCGCTGTTCCGCTGTAGAACGCGAAGCGGAACGGTTAGTACAGCGGAAATACACTAGAGATACAATACAGTTAGAACGAAAATATTTCTGAAAATTCATGCCAGGGTAGGGAAGAGTTCAAAGTGAACGATAAAGAGAACGATGGCAGAGGCGATAAACTACGAGTAAGTAGGTAAGTTCATGTTCGTATAGGCTGATTCGCTAGGTCTAGTGTTAGAGTCAATGAAGGCTTCTGACAATTATATACTGCTACGAATTATAATATATTCTACGAGTAGTATTGTAATTTAAATCAGCCTTTGAATAGTTCATTGCTGGACATATTATGCCCATAGATGTAGTAGTTCATACCTCTATGATTATGCCTACATTCAGACGATTGGGCCATATCCACCACGCTGCCTGGCCCGGATGAGGATTGTTTAATTCGCATAGGGAAGCCATTGTTTATCTTCCCCGATTCTAATAATGCATGTTTTCTCATTGATTTTCCTTCACCGAAATATTGCCAGTAGTATGAAAATATGATGAACTCATCGGATTCACGATTTCGAGTCGAGCTGCTTCCAACTAGACTTCGACGGCATAGTATTGTAATAATACATTTTAAAAATGTATGTCCCCGAGTCGTCCTGCATTTTAGTCTATCTATGTACATTTTAGTCTATCAGCAATTTAGTCTATCTTCATTTTAGTCTATCTACATTTTAGTCTATCAGCATTTTAGTCTATCTACATTTTAGTCTATCTGCATTTTAGTCTATCTGCATTTTAGTCTATCTGCATTTTAGTTTTTCTGCGGTTTAGTCTTGCTGCATTTTATTCGTTCAGCATTTTAGTCTTTCTGCATTTTAGTCTTTCTGCGGTTTAGACTTTCTGCATTTCATTCGTTCAGCATTTTAGTATTTCTGCATTTTAGTCTTGCTGCATTTTAGTAAGTATATCTGCATTTTAGTCTTTCTGCATTTTAGTTTTTGTGCGGTTTAGTCTTTCTGCATTTTATTCGTTCAGTATTTTAGTATTTCTGCATTTTATTCTTTCTGCATTTTAGTTTTTCTGCATTTTAGTCGTTATGCCCTCATAGTATTTTTGCTTTGTAGGCAGTCTGGTCATAAAGGCATCAAAGCGCCTATAAAAATGATAATTTTAGTAATATAAAGAAGCCAAATCAAAGAGTTTCCATTTATTTGCGTTTATATCTATTGATGATGATGATGCTGATGATATCTATTAAATAAACTTTAATATTGCAAGCAAAATAGATAGCAATGTAGTTGTTTTTGCATTGTCATACCCAAAGAGGCATGTTAAGCCAAATATAAACATATAAACGGTGTATCGACCGACGTGTATTCTTTTATAAACTATAGGTACTTATACTTATTTGTTACAGCATTATATCTTTTCATAAATTTCATCAAACATGTGTTGTTATTTTATTTCCTCAGTCATTATCCTGCGGTTATCCTATAACTCTCTCTACAGGAATTCAACTATCCCCAATTTATTACGTAATACGGCACCATCTGTTGTCGTTGTTATTGCCATTTAAGATTCTATAGTTGTTACTCTTAAGTTAAGATTAGAACATACATTCAGAAAGTAAGCCCTTTTGGAACGATCCTGTGCGTTAAACTCCCGTTACGCCAATATAGTCTTATTTGAGCAAGATTAAATTATTCCATTCCGTGCCTTGTAGGCATGTTGATAAAACTTAAAATCGACATCAACACGTCGATTATATTACAGTCCGAGGTCAAGTTCACGTAAACAATAAGGTTCAGTTTGCTCGAAGCCGATTTCTAGATCGGACGTGTGCAGTTGCTTGCAGTCTAGATAAAAATTAGTACATTCCAGTCAACATGGTTAAAGTGGACGTAAAATACACTAAGGTAACGTTCATTTTTTGTTAGTTTCTGTGTGTATGTGCCAATTAGCCATCTATTTTCAGATTCTCTATTTAAATATCAAAATGTTGCATCGGAATATATTTTAAAGCAAAAAGCTCTTGTATCTTTGGTTTAGAGATGAAATAATTAAATAAATTAGAAACTATAATGATATATTGGTCATGGTAACAGTACTGCGTGAATGTATGATATAATAACAAGAGAAATAGTAGCTACAACGTTGAAAACAGGGCTAATCGGTTCGAGAAGGCAGCTGCTGGTATCTCCCATTCATTTATCGCTTCCAAATTACCGGTTAGTTGGCAACGAAGCTACAAAGTAAATAATTATCTGCTATGATAAACTACACTCGGATAACATTGAGAGAGTATCTAATATTATGTAAGCAGATCAATGATATTATAGGAGGGAGATATGAGATATCGCGCACTGAAATGGCCCCTTGAAGACGGCCTTTAGGACTGTCTCGTAACTGTCTGCGCTCACTCAGCGAGAGACAGTCTAACGTACGCAACGTAATGTAATTTCCTAAAAATGCCAGGATGCGCGTATAGAAGCTGTGGAAATCATTATGGTACAGTCAATAAAGCCCAAGGAGTTGCATACCACCTGTAAGTAGGCATAAATATGTAATTTTTCCAAAGTATTTCAAAATTCTAATACGATTTCTACTGCAGAAAATCAAGTGCTTTATGAGATAGAAAAGGATAGCTAGACGTATACAACAACGCGTAGGACAAGGATAGCGAGCGCGGGCACGAGTCGCGAGTTCGTGACTTATACATGTCATAGATGAATTAGATCAGATATGAAATTTCATTTGCGACTACTTTTCTAATATTTAATTTAATATACTTACCTATATTTCTTTTTTATTTAGTTAGATGACAGGTATTCTTTGGAAACAATTGATACAAGAGTGTTCAATTTAAATGTACAAAAATATTAAATGACGTATGATGGCAATGATATGTTGTATGGTAGGTAAAAACGTGTTTTATTTTTATTAAGTTTCCTTCCGTATTAATTTTAATCAATAAGTTTACACATTAAATGAATAAACAGTTTTAATTAATTACATTTTTCACTACACTTTCTATAACCAACGAACTATTAACTGATCGATTTGGAAATTCGACCATTAGTGTTATTAGGGCTCATTTAGTGACGGAAATAACAGCACAAAGATATTTTTAATAATGCTTGATGCGAAATATTATGGTAGGCATTAATCTTCGTGTCCAGTCGCTTCGATAAAAATACTAATCTTTGTTCCAACATCGTTGCGCGCTATCCCTTTTGCTCGCATGAATGTGCTATCTTCTTTCTTACTCCGGCGCAACTTGTAAACATAATCTAACTATACAGGTACATATATCAACTGACGGCACGAGAGTCATTTTCAAACATTGTTTTATTACGCGATATCGCATCTTTTAGATTTTTAGATTTAGCGTACTCACTTATACCTATACTCCCAAAAAGTCTTCCGAATTCAAAAAAGGAGGCGATAAATTCGGTTATCTTTTGGTGTTTGTTACCTCAGAACTCCGTCATTTATAAACAGACTAGAAAAAATATTTTTTTCATTTGAAAGGATATACTTTTAGATTGATTCCATAGAAATTTCATCAAAATCGGTCGAGTAGTTTGGGTTTAAATCAAAATAACCGACTGAAAAAATATGTCGTCAAATTGAACGCGAAATTGCGTACCTACCTATTTCGTTGTTGTTTAAGTTGTTTTTTAATTATATTAGCTTGTGATCTAAGAAACTGGAGTAAAAATTAAATTAATTGATCTAAAGGCAATACAAAATCTTGCATATGCTTGCATCTTGGTTTGCGAGTATTAGAAAATAATCTTTATATCCAGAGGCAAACTGGACTTTCCAGATAAACAGCTTTCAGGCCAACTGTTCACGACTCGTCCAACTGGATCCCGGTGCCCGTTTTCGATAAATTCCACATAATGTCTTGGATTTTATGCACTCACCTACACGTATAATGGTAGCCTCAAAGTAACTGTTCAAAGCATATATTATAAATATATAATTACATACTAAATAAACAATTTGTATAATTTACAGAATTCTCTCTTGAATGTACTCCGTTCGGAGTATTTGGTGTTCCACAGGGCTTACCTATTGGAAATCCTATCTGTTACGTCTAAAGAGTTTGAAGACATACAAACTTTTTGGTAACCATAATTCAAAAACGAACATAGCGGATGTTCATTGATCTGTATTTGATCGAAGACTGTGGTAGTCAGTCACGATCCACGATTGTTCAACAAACTTATCTTTTTGTCCAGTTGTTTATCAACAACGAATGGGTGGATGCTGTCAGCAAGAAGACGTTCCCAACCATCAACCCTCAAAATGAGTCCGTCATTGCCCAAGTGGCGGAAGGAGATAAAGTAGGTATCTAATGATTTATTAGTAGTTGTGTAGTCCTGGGTAGAAAGGACCAGTGTATGTCCCAAAATTGCATCTAGAACCACCGGAGGACGGGCAATAGCGTCGTCTCGGTTAACGGTGGTGAGTATTCTGCGATCCCCAAGCCGCCTGCCAAGCGTGGGGATTATGGCAACCCATCTATACTAAGGGCCTTCGTCCAACAGTGCACGTCTTCTGGCTGCTGATGATGTTGTGATTGATTGAAGATTTGACGTTAACTTCTAGTCATATGATTAGATGTGTATTTAAATATGCCCATTATTATTATTATTTAAATATACCTGCCCACACGGTTGTCCCGCGTGATGATGATGATGATAAAAAGTAACCTAAGTATATATGTTATTCCGGAAAATAAGCTACCTATATTCCGAGTTTCATCCAAATCCGGTCAGACATTTAGGTGTGCAGAGGTCACAAACATACCGACAAACTTTTGCATTTATAATATTGGTGTGATATTATATAGTAATACTATACTCTAGAATACTGTTATACTACAATATAACTATTAAGACAATTTTCTGACGTCAGAATCTCAACAGCTTTATACAACAAAAATCATGGGGAACTACTGCGATGCATCCCATTTTTACATTTCATTCTACTTATTTAAAATAGTAAAAATATGTTCTTATGATTCACCTAGCTGTAGTAGTAAGCAAGCTATTATTTAATTATGCTTCTAGAAATTATTAATGTTTCTGGACGACTTAGTTACTGATAGATCGGAATAATTATAATGCATGATACGCTATGCTCTAATTATCTCTAGTCAACTAGCTAGTAATTAGCTCTATGATACCAACAAAGTCACTTTAATCTGAGCAGCATATGCACCTACTAATTATTATGTTAATTGGATGAGTATGATTTCACAAAAGTTAAAAAATAATAAAGCTTAAAATTTCACATCTCGTAATAGATTAGTTTGATTACCATATTTTCTATTAAATTTGAATAATTCATTATCTAAATACCCTTACTGGCAAAGACTTCTGAAGTGCTTATTTAAGTTTTATGCATCACATTTTACAGTTTTATATCCACCCACTCAGGTGAGTTGTTATATTCTTCTGCGCTTACAGGCTGATATAGATCTAGCAGTAGCAGCAGCAAAAAAAGCTTTCCAGCGGTATTCAGAATGGCGTACCATGGACGCGTCCAAGCGAGGACTCCTCATGCTCAAATTAGCTGAGTTGATCGAGTCTCAATCCAGATATTTGGCAGAACTGGAGACCTTAGACTGCGGGAAGCCAGTTAAAGACGCTGAAGATGAAGTTTACTACGCTGCAACGGTTTTGAGATACTACGCTGGAAAAGCCGACAAAATTCATGGGAATACTATCCCAGCAGGTATATTTAAATATTAACAGTCTTACTTAAAAACACTTTTCAACCGTTAGTCACTGCTCTGCCATCTTCTCTCTGGCGTGAAGTGTAACATGCAAGAACAAGACAGAGAAGTTTAAGCAGTGACTAAGAGAATCGAGATTATTTTAGGTAAGGCTGAATATGTATTGCTACTTGCTAATGCTATAACATTTGTGTGCTTCTAACTATGCCCCATAACTTTATCTATATAAGTTAATCATACTCGTAATTAAAATTATTCCGGAATCTAGTGACAATGTTAGATTTAAGTAAGTAAATAAAATTAATGGCGTGTTATCTGCCAGACATAATAATGATGTTATTTGTCACGTTGTTTCCTATTTTATTCGGCGTGATCGATGTGTGAAAATCAACATTATTGTTTTACATTATCTCAACTCGTATCGACTATCTCGAATCGTTGCACTTGTATCAGTAATGGGCTTGAGTTGAGAGAATCTCTTCACTCATCAGCCAGAAGACGTCCTCTGCTGGATGAAGGCTTCATCCTTAATAGGGAGGGGTTGCCATAATCCCCACGCTTGGTAGGCGCCTTGGGGATCGCAGAATGCTCACCACCGATAACTAAGAGGATGCTGCTGCCCGTCCTCTGGTGGGTCTGGTTGCAGTTTTAGGGCATACCCAGGTCCAAGAGAGAATCTCTTAGATAGTACAAAACGAAATATTTTAAAGCTTTCTTTCGACGGAACGGGGAAGCTGTATGTGTTTAGGGTAAGAGGCTGTGTGCGCTTAAAAAAAACCAATATTCCTATCTTCAAAACGTATTGACCGATTTAAATTCGTTAGCTTTGTTATTCGTTGACTTTAACGTCAATTACCCGCTTTATATTTCTAGGATAGATAACATAACATCAACTCTTGTGTCGTGGAATTGTTAAAAAAATATATTTGTTTTTACTTATCTGAATTAAATTCTACTTTTGCGCAATTTTTATACGATAACAGAAATTTTATGCAGACATGCGTAGGATAAATGTAGGAAAATTATTGACAAGACAATTCTGATCAATCTGCATCTTATTTCACAGATGGTGAGGTTTTATCTTTCACTCTGAAAGAGCCTGTGGGAGTGTGTGGACAAATCATACCATGGAACTACCCCATCCCAATGATGTCTTGGAAAATTTCCCCCGCCTTAGCAGCAGGTAAAATAAAATATTCATATACTGTGTAGGTATTGCCCATGTTAATTAAGAGTTTTTTTTCGGTTTTGTAACTGCAATCATTTCTCTTTACTTCCTTCCTTCTTCCTCTGTTTCCACTTCATCTGTGGCCAGCTCTCGTTGCCCAGGACCGAGAACTGTGGGATCTGAGTTGTCGTCGCTAGCTGGTTCAAGCTCCTTACATCTTTGCAGATACTGGGTGACAACACCGTCTCCAGACGGAAAATAGTTTATATCTGCCTGCCTTCTGTATTATAAGCCCTGCTTATTCAGAATGTTCATCTGGAGATCTTTGATTGTAATTAGTCTTTCGTGTACAAAATTCCAGGCTGCACAATTGTTTTGAAACCGGCCGAGCAAACTCCTCTAACAGCCTTAGCTGTAGCTGCTCTGATCAAAGAAGCTGGCTTTCCACCAGGAGTGGTGAATATAGTCCCCGGATTCGGACCCACAGCCGGGCACGCCCTCACACACCACCCTGATGTCGACAAGGTTGCTTTTACCGGATCTACGGAGGTAATCAATCGATCATCCTGATTCTACAGCCAACTCTACTCAATGTCTATCTTAATGAAAGTATGGAGTCATTAACATAGTCGAGCATTATTCAATTAGAAAACCTCACTATTTACAAAAGTATCAAAGGACCAAAATACCCATACCCAAACAATTATTTAAGAAGAAAATCTATCATAAGGAAAAGAAAACCAATATCAAAAAAAAACAAATTCCAAAAATCTAATACATATTTTATCTGTAAACTTGGGTAGCCTATGTCAAAATAGGAGTACTGCTATAGGTGTATTTAAATAATGATACCTACTTATAAGTTTCACATTTTATATAGCTGGTTGTAAATGATTAGAAGATTTTCTAGATTAAAGCGAATGCTACAAATGGCTACAACGTCATAAAAGAAAGGTATACACAGCTAGCACACACTGCATAGATAAAACAAGCTAAGTAGAACATTGTTTAGTCAATGTTTACTTTGTATTCGAGTCACGCGATCCAATTGTTGAACGTCTGTAATTCAATTAGACGCCACTGGGTTTATACTTATGTATGCTCTTCGGTTTCACTCTCAATTTCCCTAGTTTTCCACATCGGCATCAGACATAATCACAGAAGGACAGAATGGTATGCTTTAGAAGAAAATAACATTTAATTTTTGTAGACTGAATATGTCAATTCAAATGCCAAATTTTAATTTCTATTAAACGCATACAAATGGTGTAGTAACTCAGGAAGACCGCACCAATGAGGTTATCGTAATATATGTATATTTACTTTCTCTAACTTTTCGGACATTTTTTTTGAATTTTATTATGAAAACTGACGTGGTTTTGACACATGGTCATGGTTTTGGTTTTTAATCGTGAGTATTCCCGTATAAATAAAACAAAATGTATTGTGAATTGGCCAACCCGTACAGAAATGCTAGAATACAGGCCTATAAATACTTGGTAATGAAATGCTACAGGCTAATAGAAACGCAATCATATTCAAACGTAGCGCTCGTGGCGTAGCTTGTCTAGGTGATTCTAAACGATCACCGATGTTAAGCAACGGACGGTCCGGTCAGTCTTCGGATAGGTGACCGTGAGTGGCTTTTATTTCTGAGCGCTACCGCGGGTCGGATGACACGTTAAATTGTTGTCCCGGTTGTTTGTTCTAGTTTCTATAACAACAATCGTCAGCCATGTCAGAGGCCTTCGGGCGGCACATTAACTCTGACACTAGGGCTGGCCACTCAGCCTATACGAACTTACTTACTTTTATGTTCAAACATGAATGACTCTAGGTTAAGGTTGCCTGAAAGAGACTTGTTACACTAGTTGTTATGTTTGTTTAATGCCTTCTGTGCAGCTTTTTTGGGAACAATCTGATTTCATCTCCCAGGTCGGAAGAATCATTCTCGGAGCTGCATCAGCTGTGAACCTCAAACGTGTAACTTTGGAGCTGGGAGGCAAGAGCCCCCTTGTTATATTCAACGATGCAGACGGTAACTATTACCTACATTTGATCAATTATTATATTTTTATCTTCTATTTTTAAGTCATCTTTGGAAAATACAACATAGAGTTATGGTCTATCGCAGGGGTCGGCAACCGGCGGCCCGCGGACTATCTTGGTGCGGCCCGCAAGCCTGAGGTTTGTAAGAAAAAAATACCAAAGCATACCTAAAAAGCTATAAGCATATAAAAATACATGTCCGAAGTGCGGCCCGCACTGATACTCTGGCAACATATGTGGCCCTGCTATAGCAAAAGGTTGCCGACCCCTGGTCTATCGGATCAATAATCATAAAATAAACGTGTGCAAGTCACAAAACGTAAAAAAAAATCATAATTTTCATAAAGTTCTCATTTTTAACCTCCGACGCAAACACAAGTTTAACTGTATTTTTTTACTGAGGTATTTTTTTTATATTCGGCTTTCTTTTTTTTTATGTATGTTCACCGATTTCTCCGTCAATTGTGGACCGATTTTGAAAATTCTATGTTTATTTGACAGGGTATACTTTTTTTTTAAGTTACTTGTTGTTTGTAAGGTGCATGTTAATTGAAAACAAAATTTGATACGATTTTTAATAGGTATTAAAATTGTATGTTTTAGTGGAGAAAGCAGCCCAAATCGCGCATGCTGCAGCCTTCGCCAACGGAGGGCAATGCTGCTGCGCAGGAACCAGGACCTTTGTGCAGTCTGGCATCTACGACCAGTTCGTTCAAAAAGCAGCTGAGATCGCCAACAAGAGATCCGTGGGAAATCCCTTTGATGACGTTCAACAGGGACCTCAGGTACGGACAAAGATATTATTTACTACTTTACGTTGCTTTTCAGTCGAAAGATAAGCGCTGGTTATTCGGCGAGTAAAAAAAGGTTATAATAATTAATAATACTATCTTCTTCAAAATTGAATTTATCTGAGTCATCATCATCATCAACAGCCAGAAAAAGTCCACTGTTGGGCGTGGCCTTCTCTGCTCTAGGTTCCCTAGATTTATCCGAGTACCTCTCGTTTCCTGTTTACGAGTACATCATAAAAAAATACATTTTGTACGAAGGTACCTACAGTTCACCACTATTTTGCAACATTAGAGACTTTATACAACTTACATTACGGCCTTGCAACCATTACGGTCTTAATCCACATAATGCAGTCCATGAGAATACTCCTTGATTCGCAAATGGATACTACCTAAAATATAAAAGATAACACCTCAAACTTATGTGCTCTTAAATCTTTTTCCAGATCGACAAAGATATGTACACAAAAGTGTTGGGCTATATCAAGGCCGGCAAAGAAGGCGGGGCTAAATTAGTGGCAGGTGGTGACAAACTTGGCGATAAAGGATACTTTATCAAACCGACTGTCTTTGCTGATGTGCAAGATAACATGAAAATCGCTAGAGAAGAAGTAAGTCCTCAAATGATGTTAGGGGAATGAAGGTATAACTTTTGGATAAAAACGACAAAGATGACTGGTGTAATTCATTTAACTAAAGATATGCTTCTATGAGGAGAGCAGCGCGTCATGTTTATCTTAGTTAAAGTGCAAGAAAACATGAAAATCGCTAAAGGAGAAGTAAGTCCTTAAATAGGCTAGATGACTGGTTTTTTTAAATTGTCCTATTAAAATGTGGCCCATAAATATAGCTGATTAATGAAAAGAAAATTAAAATCTGATCAAAAATAAGCAACTTATAAGCATTTTAATATCATGCTAGACAGAGAGACGAAACAGCAAATCGTGACGTCACTTCTCAGTACGCCATATAAATTATATTCTGACAAGTAAGGCGTGACGTGATTTTTTGTTTTGTGGGAAAGGGACAGAGTTGTCTCTAACAAAAACTTTAAACACTCATATATCAGAACATTATTAACCGATTTAAATAATTATTTCAATAAACATACTATATTTACTTAAATTCTTCATCAAAGCTATTAGTTTCAACGATATCAACATCAGTCATCTACCCTATTGATATTAGGGAACTGAGATAATTTCAGGTCAAAAATATAAAAGACAATGAAAACGACGAAACGACGAAGATGACTGGTTTAATGGAAATAACTAATTTGAACTTATAAAAAATAATTCGATTATTCTTCTACGAGAACTAAGCAGTTCATCATAAACATGATAAACTGCTCTACATGTGCTGTTATCATGTTTGTGCGATTATAATATTTCAGATCTTCGGCCCAGTCCAAAGTATTCTCAAGTTTGACACATTTGAGGAAGTTGTCGACAGAGCCAACGATACCAACTATGGTCTGGCTGCTGGTGTGATTACCAACGATGTCACCGTGGCCCTCAGTTTCGCTAAGCTTGTTAGAGCTGGATCAGTTTGGTAAGTATTTTGTTTGCTATCGATCAGGTAGTTACAGAAAACCTAAACAAAAGTGTGTTGACATGGGATGATTCCTAATCTAATTTCGTGCGACAGAGATGATATGCTTTCCGTAACTTTAAAATCTCTATCACATGAAATCACAAATATGCGTCAAATCAGGCCATCTTTAGGAATAGGTACATACCTACATTTAAACATTAATTCGTTTCCAATAATACATGGTATCTCATTCACTTGGTGTGCTTTGTAAATATTATCTGTGACAAATTGACATACATGTTTATTTTAAGTGTTTTTTTCTAATTATATAATCCAAATTAACACGAACGTTTTGGTTTCCAATTTTTATTGAGTTGTCTTTTATTTCAGGGTGAACACATTCGACCACGTCACAAGCCAAACTCCTTTCGGCGGTTTTAAAGACTCTGGACTTGGCAGGGAATTGTAAGCATCTATTTACAATAATTTTTCATATTCACGATAAGATTGGTTCAGGTCAGAAGAAGGAAGAACGAACCACATGAAGCCTATGCTCAGTTGTGAACGATTACTGGCTGAAAATGCTAATACTTAGTACTGTTTTATAAGCATTTAATAGATACTTTTCTATTTAGTATTTCAAAAATGTTTATTACTGGTATTGTGATATAAATGTGCTATGTTGGTCATGACACTCGAGGCGGTATTATGTGATAAGGGAGCCGAGATTGTTATTACCAACAGCAAACACGTTCCATACAACGATTTTTATCGCACTTGCTAGGAATAAAACAAACTGTTTTTTGATAATCATTTGGTTGATTAGCGAAAACGTCAACAAATATTTGCGAAAAATGGCGCGAAACCAGCGATGCACGATGCACGCGCGTGTGACATTAGCCGCATAAACACTATGTTGGTAATATTAAAATAACTTTATTACCCGGCTATATTAAGAAACTTTCACACACATTATAACTTGCAGTCAGTTACAAACCCTATACTATGTAAAAAGCACGCGTGTGTAATATTTTGGATTGTGAGCCTAAAACCGATGTTATAAGATCCACTTTACGAGCAAGTGTGATGAAATAGTATATTATGTACGTTGCACAGAGAAGAAATATTTTAGAAATTATATGATTATTCAACGTGTCTTTTGTTAATGTTGATGTTTCTTTTTATAGGGGTGAAGAAGGCATCAACAGCTACTTGGAATGCAAAACCATCACATTGGCTCTGCCGAAAGTGCCGCAACTTTAAACGTATTTTTGTTTAAATTATTACTAAGTAGGTACCAACATAATCGCATTTATACAGTAGCCATTTACTACTACTATATACACTTTTAGACATTTTATATAAAATGTTAAGAAAAATATAAAGACTTGGTAATTATTTGCGCTTTTTTTTAATCAGATCGTAATTCAAATCTATTATGAAGCGAAACAGTTTAAAAAGAAGTTAAAGATGTACATCTACATCGGTGTATAATGTACTTATACATGAGTACAAAAGTAAAGACTAGGGCACAGAAGAAAATATAGTTCTATACGTAACTAAGGCACTGAGCTACCCAACATGAAAGTCTTCTGCCTAGTATAAAAAATATATATATAATTGTTAGGTTTTTTTTAGAATTATTTTATTTTGTGGTGTTGGATTCCACTGCCAGCAGGGTGCAGGAAAGGCCTCCCCCCGACATTTCCGTGTTTTTTTGTATCATACATTTTGTCATGTAACTTTGGTGTTATAAATAAACTATTGTTTTATATTGAGCAAGGACTCACCAACTATTTTGTACTGCTTCTCAGTGAGATGGTTCGAGATCATTCCACAGACGTGCGCCCCTAGCGAGTGTCCGACACACGTGGTCTTCCTGGCCAGAGCACCCGCTTTTGTGATGTATGAGTAAAGTTGAGCTGTGCATTGAGCAACTAGTCTGAAAAAGCATAAAAAAAAAGAAATAAATATTTACATACATTTTCATACTCTCTGTGCATTAACATAGAAATCTCCAAGGGTAGAAATACTTCATAATACATATTCCATGAATGTCTAAAGTTCTATAGTAAAATCTAAAAACATGTCTGTCCTATCGATTCTGCAGCGCGAGTACCCTTCTATGCATTCTATGTTGCTAAATTTAAACGAACTTGAGAATATACCGATTATTATCGAATTTTACCGATTTAAATGTCAAATATAGGACTTAATTGTCAAATATAATGATCGTGAAGAATGGTACTCGCGCTGATGATCTGTGATAACAGTCATGTTTGATCTGATAAATCTTTAGTTTTGTGCTTTAATGGCATTTAAAATAATGCCTCCCTTATTATTATTCCAAATCAGTATACCAATACCAAATATTTGTTAAACATCGCTGTTGCAGTGCCTAATGTGATAGCAAAGGAAACACTGTACATAAAGAGTTTAAGCTTTATTGAGCTTTTAATTAATTTTAAAGCTTTTATTTGGGACTATGGGCCCGCCTCCAACATATTTTGTGAACTTGTGAATACAATCATGCGCCGCACTGCACTCGTCACCCTGAGATATTAGATGTTAAACCTCTTGCTAGTAATTTGCCCAATTATTTTAAAAATAACATGGATTAGATTTAAAAGAATTTAGTGACATTAGCGTAGAATGAGCACCTCATTGTAGTTGATAATTTTATTGCATATAGATAATACAATTTATGTGAGATTCTAACAATCGCCAACGAACTGTTGAAATCAAAAATTCCAAATTACCCTGAACTATTAATTGTGAATAGCCTTGACGCTTTATAGCAAGCTTCAACGAGCAACCACGATCAAGCAACGAGCTAGTCACTCACTAACACTGACCGACTTTCTCATCTCTTCACTCAGCTATTTGAAAATTAATCTTGTAAAATTTATGATTTGCTGCCAAACCCAAAGGCTTTTTTACCTTTGAGTTTGGCAGCAAATTAAAAGAAAGAAAAACTGAAAAAAGGATATGTTATTACTATTATAGAGAAACATACTTAGACATTAAGTTTGATGTCAATAGTCACATCATCAGCCTGAAGACGTCCACTGTTGGAAAGGCCTCCCCTTAGACGGCTTGGGGATCTCACCACACCGTTAACCGAGAGAGGACGCTGCATAACCCAGAGGACGCTACTGCCCATCCTCCGGTGGTGCAGTTTTAGGACGTACCCAGCAATGATCAATATCAATGGAGTGAAACTTTCAAATTTATTGGCATCCATAACAGAATGAAGAATGGAGCTACATTATAAATATTATACAGGTACTTACTTCATATTAGAAAGCGCGGGAAGGTAGCATGGAAACCTGCTGAGCTGACCCCAGTCCACCATAAACACATTGTAGTCCTTCCGTGAAAGGTACGCTGAAAGCGAACCAATTTTTTGACCGAAATATTTGATATTCATCCTACTAATATTATAAGTTTTTAATTATTTATTATACATTATAAATACATATTGATATGGTACCTTTGTATAATGGTACATTTCGTAATTGTTGTAATGTCTTTTGTTTCTTTTTTCTTGTTTTTTTTTTATAAATTTATTTGCCTGAAAACTAATTTGCCTAAGTACATACAGATAACTAATTAAGATCATACAAACTCTTAGAGATAAAATAGCGGGCCCCAAACTAGGCAGGGCCTGTATCTGTATCACCCTGTGGCCAAGTTAACAGTTCTTTGTGCTGTTGCATGCAAATTTAAATATATATTAAAGTTAGTAGGTTGATTAATAAGAAGTTAAGTTAATTGTTCCAATTTGTAGACGGATAGGTTAAGAATAAATAAAACTGAATGTTTCAGTGTTCTTTGCATATCCATTCAGAACGATGTATCATCGCATCCTGACCTGCAGCGCGAGTACCGTTCTAGGTCGCTAAATTTGACGTGTCGATATAGCAAATTTGTTTAGACGAATTTGAGAATATACCGTTTTTTATCGAAATTACTCATTTAAATGACAAATATACGATTTAAATGTCAAACATAACGATCGTTAAGGACAAGGAAATGGAAAAGTTTGTCGGTGTGTATATATGTGAGTATTTGTTACTCCTTCACGCTGAAACGGATGAAATAGGTATAGAGGTAGATAACACCTTGGAATAAAGCATAGGCTACTCTTTATGCCAACAATCGCGCGAGAAACCGCGAATGTGGTAAATATTGAAGGCTTTAGTTGACAGATCTAAGCTAATCAAATATCTTCACAGCAATACTTTAGTTAGTTTAGTTCTGTCAACTAAAACCTCCAAAATCGACCAAAAATATGTGCTTAAAATAAGGGCTAAATTCATACCGCTGGAAGGAATTTGTATAGTTTCCAACTTTATCTTTTTGCATCAGAGTGTGAAATGCAAATAAAATGAATCAAAATTTAAATTTAAAATGAAGAAGCTTTTTCTCACCGTCTCGTATATAAGTCAACGGTGTCTTGGTGGAAGTGCCGTTGAATCCATGGATGATCAGCACATTTTTCCTGTCTGGGTCCCACCCGTACACGTCCAAAAGCTTGGGATGACGAACGTCGATATATTGCTTGAAGGGACGTTCCCTGTTTAAGAAATGTTGAAAATGTTAGCTTTTATCTACCAGCACTTCTCGATTTATTGTTGAAATACCAGACTTTTGGTATACACTAACTGCTTTTGGACGCGCGGTAGATCAGACTGGTGATTGCAGAATGCTCACCATCGTTAAGAATAAACAAGCCGGTCACTTCTCCATAGAAACGTGGAAATAATACTACTCCACTATATAAGGTCCAAGACTAGTATTATATCGATTTGTCTCTTCATTATCTAGGATTATAAATTGATAAGAAATTAAAAATTTAAAAACATGAAAGTTATGAGCCAGGAAACATCTTGTATTTTAGCTCAATTTTAACACCAATTTGGACGTAAATAAATAACATAAGGAGTACGAAAACTTCAAAATAATGACTGTATCAAGCGACTAGTTTAGCCCATCAAAATTTCAAATAACTTTAGTTGGAATAAATTAGTTCAGTAGTTTATCAATCCTACAGCCAAAGGACGCCAGAAAAAAGTTGCGCGCTCATTTCTCTTTCATTCTCCCTTTCCCATACTTTGAGTGATGAATCTTCATCAAATAAAGTGTGGCGTGGTGTGGGCGTGGCTACACCCGTGGCCCACCGATGAGTTCGAGCCGTCGGGCGGTGCATCCTTAACCGAGAGGACGCTGCTGCCCGTCCTCCGGTGGTACTGGATGCAGTTTTTGGACATACCCAGGTCCAGGTTAGATGGTAATTAGTGTAACTGAAACGATGGCTTACTCACGGCGTGAACAGGAAGAAGTTGATCTCGCTGTCGGGACACTTCAACGCTCTCTTCATAACGCAGCGCCAGTAGCGGAAGTCTAGCATCGGGGTCATCATACTGTCTCCCCCTGTCTCAGTCACTGGAAACAAAGTATGCCATCTGCATTTATACGAAATGTGACAGCCCTCAAGCGAAAAATAACGCGGTAAGGCCTACGATAAATAGTATATTTTGATTTAAGACCAGGATACCCACGTTTCAGGCACATTTTTTAATGCGATCGATCATTAATCTGAAGCTGTATCAGGTAGGTTCACATTTAGCGAAGCAAAAATATGGCGGTTACGCAGATTCATGCGTGTAGAGTTTTGATTTTTGAAGTTTTTCTCAGATTACTCGAAATTATAACTTTTCAACCATAGAAAGTTCTCCAAAATACTATTCTCTTTTAAAACATTATTTTTTATGTGCCTATGTGGTTGTATGACATATAACTGAAATTAAGTTTAAACGGTATTTTTTTCCATCGAGGAAAGTATAATTAATCGTGTTTTCACAGAAGTTACTAAGACGGGTGTTCGTCTGCATCTATATTTATTGGTATTAAATATAGTAATTTGACTAAATAACATAGATTTTTCGAGGGGCAACTTTCGAATATAGAACGCATTTCAGAGGAAAAATAACTTATAACTAACGGTTTCGCGGGCGGAACCGTTGTGCGGATCGGCTAATGGGAGCGCAGCTGTATACTATTCATATTCACTCTCAGAGGATCTAGCTCGCTCTCTATTCACTAATTTACTTGTCTTCTTAATTTTTTAGTTTGTTTATTTTTTATTTTATTTTATAAATATTATATAAACTTAAAAACTAGGGTGCCGCGCCGCCGGCAGCGGGCCAGGGCTCAATCTGTCGGTGTTTAGGGCTGCAAAGTGAGGAAATGCGTGACGTTTCAAGGACCACTGTCTTTTGTATCTGACCCTTGCTTGACACAACCGCCAAGCGAGAGTCTCTTGAGGTGTATCTTTATCTTAATATATTTAACTAGAGGTCCCCCGCGACTTCGTCCGCGTACGGAAGAAATTCGGCCCGCTCCCAAAAGTTCACCACTTTAAATTTAGCATTACCCCCCCCCCCTCACCCCTTAGGGGTCGAATTTCGAAAAATACTTTCTTAGTACACCCTTATGCATCAAGACGAATACACCCTCCAAATTTCAAGTCTCTACGACCAGCGGTTTAGGCTGTGCGTTGTCTGTAAGTCATTAAATCAGTCAGTCAGTCAGACAAAGATTCTTATATAGATTTAAGACCTCTGTACACTTTGTTCATCATCAGCCCGGAGACGTCCACTGCTGAACGAAGACCTCCCCCTTAGACCACCACACTGTACGACAACCTGCCATTTGCATCCACCGGTTGCCCGCGACTTTTACAATGTTGCATGTACTCTTAGATGCAAATAAATATGAGTATCTTGTAGTGGTAGGACTCTACTGCAGAGTCCGCATGGGGAAGTACCACACCTTTGCCAGTTATTCAACCGCCAAACAGTAGTATGCAAGCATTACTGTGTTCCGGTTTAAAGGGCAATGTTACCAGAGAAATTACTGGGTATGAAGAGATTTAACATCTAATATCTCAGCGTGACGAGTGCAGTGCAGTGCGGCGCAAGCTCATGTTAGCAAGTTCACAATTCTGGCACTGCTACTGTTAGTGGCAGGTGCTTATCACTAGGCGAACGCCATCCTAGTCTCGTCAATTGATTGTAAAAAAAAAAACTCGTCTTCTATTATTATTAACGATGAGTACAGTGAGATCCTTTCGACGTGAGTACTGCCACTCAGCGTATCCCTGCACCTACTACAACAAAGATTAAAACTTAAACAAGTAGGTACTTACACAAACTTTTTTTTTAATCTATGGACTTCAGACATGGGAGGTTATTGGACGTATCTCGAGATACCCTTTCAAACAAAATAAGAATTTTCATAAGCCGTAATCACACTTTCAATCATAGTCCAACACAAACTTTTTTTTTAATCTATGGACTTCAGACATGGGAGGTTATTGGACGTATCTCGAGATTATACCCTTTCAAACAAAATAAGAATTTTCATAAGCCGTAATCACACTTTCAATCATAGTCCATTATCTCGAGTCAGAGTGAACTTAAAATACTTAAGTAGCAGATTATTTAGTGTATGTAAGAACCAAAAGTAGGTACTTATTCAACAACTAATTATAAAGTTGAGCTAAAATAGTACAATTACGTATTGTTTGCGAAATTGTTGCTACGTTTGAGAGTAGGTACAAAGCTTAAAGATAGCAACAATTTCGCAAAAGATATGTGCTAAGTACATTTAAAGAAAATGGACATGGTCATTGAACTTGGCCTCGATTTCATAAACCTGTATTATAATTAGGTATTTCGTAGAGTCGGTCAATTCGATACGAACTAAAGTTTAAAAGAAAAAAAAGAAAATTGTTTTAAGTTTTTTTCTATGTTTTCTTTTTTCTATTCTATTGTGTTTTTCTATTCTTTTCTTTGTTAAGTTTCTAGTTTTTTCTAGTTTGTATCTATAGGTATGTAATAGAGTTTCAGTTAATATACATTTTATCGTCAAGTAATTACTGTAGCTGACTGCCTTGTAGCTCAGTTGTTGTATGTCTGTCTTGAGAACCGTAGAGCTTGGGTTCGATTCCCACCCAGGACAAACATTTATGTGCCGAACATAGATGTTTTTTCTGCGTCTGAGTGTTGTATATATTGCAAGTATGTTTTACAAAAAAAAGTATTGTATTTGCTATCTATTTCCCATGGTACAAGATTTTTTTAGTTTGGGGCTAGAGGGCGCTGAGAGTATGACCACCAATAGGTATTTATATTTATTTATATACTGCAAGAGATTTGACATTACTATCAGGGTGATCAAAGTAGTGCAGTGCGGCCCAGGATTCTGTTCGCAAGTTCACAATACTGGCACTGCTGCTGTTTTGGGCTGGCGTGCGTGACACTTACCACCCGGCGAACGTCTCGCTGGTCTCGTCTCTCGTCTTTCGTCACAGTTACTCCGTAAACCGTTGCAAAAAAACTTTACTTAGATTACTACTATTTATGTCTACTATAGGCACCTACTTAGATTTTGATCTGTTTCTTTCCCAATGAGGAACAAACACTTAGAACTGTTGGTTTAAAACTATATTTGAAAACAAATTTGAAAAAACTATAGTTTAAAAAAATACCTATCTACTAGCATTTGGACTGGTTATTCAATGAGGACATTAAATTATGATTGCGAATTGCGATAAGCCAAAAATGAACAAAAATACTATGCGACTTTTACTAGGAACCGAAGCAGTGAATGGGCCCAGACGTATCGACCACTTTCACCACCTGCCGACCGAGGTCCGGAGATTAGTACAGAGGTAGTAGCAGAGGAGTCTTATTTTTTAATCGTACGCAAGCGTAGCGCATGCGAAAGGAGCTGACCTTCGAACGATACTGTTTGGAATAAGGTTCAATATCGTTTGAAAATCGGCTCCTTTCGCATGCGCAACTTTGCGCACGATTCAAAAATAAGGCCCCAGAATAGCGGATACGTTTTTGCAACATTGTTAACGCATCAGTCAGATTCGATCGTTTTTCGTACGCGACCAATGCACAGAACAGAAAAATTCACTTTCACTTTGTAGTATGGAGCAATCAGACTTGACAATAATGAAACACATTAGGGCTATACACTTACAGGGTACACATATAGGTATTACAAAGCCGAAA
Source organism: Erannis defoliaria (assembly GCA_905404285.2). Lineage (NCBI taxonomy): Eukaryota > Metazoa > Arthropoda > Insecta > Lepidoptera > Geometridae > Erannis > Erannis defoliaria. The sequence continues at coordinate 7,351,484 of FR990073.1, read as the reverse complement.
AGAGGTCACTTATCATTGTGAACAAATTTTACTGGCTAACTCAGAAATTGAAAAACAGAAACCAGGTGTTCCATAAAAAATTACATTTACCGTTGACGAAATGTTTTTTATTGCAATCAAGTGAAGAGACGAGCAAGACGGTCGCTTGGTGGTAAGCATCACGCCTAAAAAAAAACAAAAAATGAAACAAAATGTATGTATTGCGTGTGTGTGTCTGTAAAATGTAACAGCAATTTCTTTTTGCGAATTCGCGGTTGGCCGCGTATGTAGTAAAAGTTGTTCACGATGATGAGTACAATGGCTTTCTTTTAGCTTAGTTAAACCAAAACCTGTAACCCAAATATAGAAGATACTAAGATTATTCTGAGTCAATTTCAAGGAGAATCCGGTCATCTGAAGCATCAGCTTTCTTTACTAAATACTAAAGATACTATGATGACTTTAACGTTGGTTAGAAGAAAGTTGTATGGGACAACTTTTTACTTGTTTATTACAAAGCGCTTCGCACGCGTGAAACCTTGAACAGGGTAAAAACAAAAGTAACGCTGCATGAGAGAGTATGAAATGAAAACTTTCTTTTGAATATTTTTGTATGAAGTGATTCCACACTTATGGTATTTCTATGTTTTTAAAGCTTAAACAGGAAGAAAAATTATGACCTCCGGCAGGACTCGAACCTGCATACGAGCAGTCGCTATGGGTTTCCGTCCCAACTGCTTTGCCAATTAAGCTACAGAAGTCTCTGCCTGAGATGCCAAATTTTCCGAACCTGTTATAAGCTACCAACTAAGCGTTGGTGGCGCCATCTGTAAATTTTTGTAACACAAATATTTACCCAAGCCGAAACCGTTGCAGGTTCCAAGGCCTGACGAGAGAAGTCGCACTGGCTGTACTATTTTGTAAATATTTGTGTTACAAAAATTTACAGATGGCGCCACCAACGCTTAGTTGGTAGCTTATAACAGGTTCGGAAAATTTGGCATCTCAGGCAGAGACTTCTGTAGCTTAATTGGCAAAGCAGTTGGGACGGAAACCCATAGCGACTGCTCGTATGCAGGTTCGAGTCCTGCCGGAGGTCATAATTTTTCTTCCTGTTTAAGCTTTAAAAACATAGAAAACTTTCTGTATTGTACTAACTGTTGTAGTTTTTGAGTCGGGTAAAATGACACAGGAGCATAGCACGGATTTCTGTGCCCTGCAGGGCTAACATAATGCGCACCGCGAGAAAAATTTCTCGATTCTTAAAAACAGGACAAGGCTACGAATCTGTATAAGTTTGTCTCGTTTTCGCACGACATAAAGACACGACAACATTTTCTCGCGGTGCGCATGTTAGCCCTGCAGGAGCATTTTTATTAACCTACTTCAATAAATGAGGAGGTTCTATGTTCGTCTGTATGTAGGTATATTCGTTTATGTGTTTTTTTAAATGTATGTTCACTAATTTCTCCGTCAATTGTGGCCCGATTTTGAAAATACTTTTTTAGTTTGGTAGGTGATACGTCAGGTGGTCCCATATACATTTAAACGAAATCAGTTCAGAAGTTTGGTTTTTAAAATTTAATATGACTTGAAAAATTACTCGAGATAAAAGGATTTTTATTTTTTATTTTTATGTAATTCGAAATTACTGGAATAATAACTGAAAATCATCAAGGTAGTCGAAATTGAAGTCAGTTGTTTTTTTAAAAGCGTATTATTTTTTTCCCAAGGAACCAATATTACTTTTGACCACACAAATAAAAAAAAAACAAAATAGAATGCGAGAGCGAAGCGAACGTCAAAATTGTAGTCAGTTGTGGTCCTTACCAACAGATATTTTTTTCAGTAGATGTGGGTAGCCAGTTTCTATCCGCGATTTAGGTACCCTATACCCCCCCATACCCTACCGCTACGCTGCCGCATCATGAAACCTACCACGAGGCAATACCCCCTTCCCTTGTCTTTCCCCTTATGACGCGACCCTGAGGCGAAGACTGGAACTTTTACTTTCAGCTTTCTGCTAGTACTAGAAAATATAGCTGGGCTTGAATATTATTTGCACGCCTTTAAGCTAGTACCTGCTTACACAACAAGATATATATACATCCAAAATTTGTATGTGTCAGTACCACTGAAAAAAATAGCAGTGTGGATGCCCATTGACCCATTACCCATTAAGAGGATGAGTACACCCAAATTGGCTTCATTCGGTTCAATGTTTTGTCAAATGTACAAATTCGACAGCACTGGTTTTTTTTTAATGTTAATCTAGATCATATTTCCTAGTTGGCTATTGTTTCGAAAACAAGTTTGTGTATAATTTTCTCCATAGAAAAAAATCGTGAAATAACCTCTAATGATTTTCTAAGTAATTTTTTCTTTGTATTTTTGTATGAAGACACATAACCAACATTTTTTTTGGTTGGTTGGTGATACGTCAGCGGTGGTCCTATATACATTTTATCGAAATCGGTTCAGTAGTTTCGTTTTTAAATCAAAATTACTGGAATAATAACTGGAAAATAATGATGTTCAGGTAGTCGAAATTGAAGTCGGTTTTTTTATAAGCGTATTATTATGTATCCTACCTATACAAGTAATCCGATTTCTCCGTAAATTATGGACCGATTTGGATAATTCTTATTTTCGTTTGAAAGGTATACCCAAACCCATACCTACCTACTTTTGGTTGTTCGAAGTCGACTGTTTTTTTTTAGTTTGTGTACTTGTTATTTACTTAATCAAGTTAATGCACAAGTCCACGGCACCATTTTCTCTTTCATCTGAGAGTAGGTTGGATTCAGTAGAGCAGAAAAATTGCCCATAATTCGATTTCCACAAATAATACGAATACAATTACGAACGCGCGTAAATTAGAGATGCTTACGAACACGCGCAAAATTATCAATAAAGCGTGACCAACTTATAGACCAACTTTATTTATCCTATTACAGATTTGATTGAGACTCCGAATTTGGGGAAGATCTGTTCAACAGTACAAGACCGAGACACAGTTCAAGGTAACCTACGTAGTTTGGTTCCTATTTTTTTTTAATGATTATAGCTCCTAATTTACACCTGGCGAAATAGGGGTGTAACAATAAAATTATGCCAGCAACCCAAGGCGGTACTCCGGTATTTTAAGGAGCTCGGATAGTTTAGGTCGGCTGGTAGTGGGGGAATACACAATACCCCCAAGCGGGACGTCATTGCAGGGCCCTGTTTTATAAAGCTACAAGTACAAGCTTACAATTGTACTAGCTTCTTGTACCAGTAACTACAAGTTACCAGTTTCAGGTAGATGGTTTGTCTTACAACTAATATACAAGTGCTTGTACTTGTAGTTTGTACATTGGTTGCCCTGTAGCTTTAGAAAACGCCATACTCAATATTTTTTGCGGTGTTGGCAGTTTTTCACTATAAGTACAAGACTTGTAGCTTTATAAAACAGGGCCCAGGACTCATCAGCCCCATTCAGAATTAGAATTAGCCCCCAATTTAATTACAGTAGTCTATTCTAGTTTAGTTACCTACCTACTAGTAATTATCTAAGTAATCCTGCAGAACATTCGATATTTTACACGACTGTCCAAAAAAAGGAGTGTAATGTTTTCAGGGTTCGTATGCAGGTACTTATGTATGTAAGTATGTATGTAAGCATGTGAGTTTCTTTATTCCACCATAAATTCTAAATGCTCAACAGATTTGGATGTATAAGGTATCCTTAATAATTAGAATTTGAATTATTACGTCACCCCGAATGACACTAACTATTTTTTTTGTCCAGGGTTTTCGTGTTTATAATTATACTTTTTTATCAAATATTATTTGTTTTGAATTAATGGTAGCTTCTATATTGCATAGGAAATCATTTTGTCTAAGTACTTGTATATCTACTAATGCGCATAAAAACTACTGTTTCTTATAGGGTCCTAAGAATTGACATACTGATTTTTGTCCTATTTTCATTATTCATACGCATCTAGTCATCATCTAATCATAGTGCTCACTAACTAATCAGTCATAATGATACATGCACATAGTTTTTTAACGGCATAATTATTTTTTGTCCTTTTGTTTGTCGATCCTAATAGTAGCATGACGTAATGGTCATGCTAAGATTAGTTGTCATAAATAGTAATGTTACTAATTTCTTTGTTCATAGAGTTATTGTTCCTAAGAATTAGCTTTTAGCTAATTAGCTATTAGCTTTTTGGCTTAGTTTTTTTTTGTTAATTAGCTTAGTTGTGTAATGGAAAATATAACATACTGCATGTACCTATATTAAAGCCCGGTGACAGATCCGTCTCGGATAGCTTAGGCTAAGGCGGGAGCGAAGCGAAGGTTTTTTTTTATTTCAGCCCAAAAATCCTCATCACTCATGCAACACTGTATGTATATTAAATCTAAGCGTAATTAAACCTCCATGGTGCACCCCAACTTTAGTTGGTTAGGTTCGAAATGGGAGACAGATCCAAATTAGAGCACCCCGACTCCACCTAGTCTTGTGGTCCCTACCCCTAGAGTGTATATAAAAAGCGCGGGAGGCAGAAGCTCAAGGCGACCTCCGTAGCGAAGCGAAGGCCGAGTGTGGCGAAAAGACACTCAGGGGCGACTGCAAGAGCTGGGAGCCCACCCGGAGTCGAATTTGAGTTGTTTAAGTTCGAAATGAGTGACAGATCCGGTTCGGAGCATCCTGACTTGAGTTATATCAAAGTTATATCAAGAAATCAGTCGATAAAGTACATTCCTAAACATTTTTATACTTAACCTCAAAATTCATTTTTATTGTTTTCTCGAAAACTATAGGTTTCCGCACTCCCCCTCTTTTCCCGTCTCTCTCTCTCTCTCTCTCTCTCTCTCTCTCTCTCTCTCTCTCTCTCTCTCTCTCTGTCTTATTACTGGAAAACCCCTTTTCCTGCCTTAGTCGTTTTGTCATTTCAAGCCAGAAATCCTCACTACTCATGCTTCACGACAGATCCGACTCGGATAGGTGAGGAGTAGAAATGATGCGACTTTAAATTTTTGGATGATTTGATATTAGGATGAGTAGTTGTTATGTTCATTTACTGTAGGATTAGATATTGTTAGGATTTAAAATTGTATGGCTATTAAATATTACATCCAATGAATATCAGGAGCAGTCATGGTATGTGTAGTAATGTTATGTAGATTTACCATTAGGATACATTACCATTAGGATGACTGATTATTAGGACTATTATTATTATTTATTATTTATTATTTATTAGGAATGGTATGGAATACATAATTAAGATGAAAATTTGTATGGGAATTATTAGGGACCTGTTTCTTATACTTTGTCGAGCGCCAATAAACATTTTACAAGGAACACCTGTTATTTTAAAATCAATATATATAAAACGCTCTGTCCTGACTGACTGATTCATCTGTCCTGACTGACTGATTCAATGACTGACTGACAGACAACGCACAGCACAAACGGCTGGTAAATTATAAAAACTAGGTATACTTTAATGAAAAATTAGTATTATTATGTAGAGTAAGAAACAGGCAGACAAGCGTGTGATGGTAAGTGGCCACCGCCACCTCTGAGTAATTAAACATCTGCAACATCGTGTGGTGCATTGCCTTCAGGTCAGGGTAAGGATTTTGTAAAATTTACGATTTTTTTGACTTGACTTCGATTGGTGGAGAATATAATAATCAAGGTGCATTAGAATATTAGCAAAAAATCCGCCCCCTCTGCTTTCAAAACGTTACTTACCTATATTTATAGTGGTAATAACAAATAAACAAATCCAAAATTTCGTCCGACACATTATGAATCACACCACAAAATTCAGCAACACAATAAGAATAAAACTTTCACTGATTTTAATTAATCGTCAATAAAACTACACAAAACAAATTTAAAACATTTTCAAAGCCATTCAAAATAAAAACTCTTAGATTTCCGCTTATAAAATAGGTAGCAATACAGTACTGGCTGGTTTTTTAAAGTTCGCTACTTGCATGTGTAAACTCGGGAATTGCAATGCCGCGAACGCGACACCAATTCGCAGCAGTCGACGGAGAAATGCTACTACGGTCTTTTTAATGGCCACTGCACTGACCGCTACTTCCGTACCCACCTATACCTATAGCAAATTTCCATAATGCGAGCATTGATACTTGTAGCGATTCGGACTAAATGATGTTTTATATTCACATCAGTCTTGCTACGTTGAGAAAGTTTAATTTTGAGATATTTTTTTTATGTTATTTATGAGGAAGGTAGGTAATTATCTAAATAGTGCCCGAGTAAGAAGATATTTGGTTATGAAGTTAGGTATAGGTACCTACTTCATATTATTTTAAGTAGGTAGGTAGTAGGTACTAGTATGTTTTAGGTACAAAATCTGAATAATCGATTATTAACCTACCTAGAACCTAGAGCTAATCGGTTCAATAACAAAAATTGTGTGGAATATACTTAACCATTTTTATATTAATAATAAATGATATTATAATTATCATTGTGTTTTTTTAACATTATAACTTTCCTTAACACAATTATTGTATATCATACCAATTTTTTTATTTTTTTTCACAGCGTATTGAGCGTTTAATTATGTATAAGAGTCTGACTCTACCAAGATAAGTGTGTAAGTAAATAGGTAGACCTTATTATTTAATGTAGCTATTAGTCTAGATATGACTTTCCTTTACTAGTTTATTATAGAGAGATGTGGACATAACACATAAAACTCCATAAAATGTTCGTATAATAGCGAAAACCTGCCTATTTTGCAAAGATATAAATTAATTTATAAAATAAATAGGTAAATGCTATTTTGTTTATATTTTCGACAAGAGCTTTGGAATGTACGTAAAAAAAAATTTTACAGCGGCCTCTAGCGATGTAGTGGTAAACTATTTTGCACTATAGTTTCTTGATGGAAGTTGGAAGATTGGAAGTTGAGTCCGTCAATGAATGGTGTAAATGTTTGATGTGCATGAATACAAAACAAACCTCACATTCACATCACATCAGCTGATTCGTTTGGCGTTCCTTGGTGTGGCGTTTCAGTTAGCTTGGTTATTTCAATTTAATTCACTCAATTAAACTCTTTTGATTGCTTTTGCTTGGTAGTTAACTCAGTTGTCACTGTTACCCTAGTTTTTATCTATTTTGTGATTTATAAATAGCTGGCCCAATAGGCACTTTTAGGTGTCTTTTTTTAGTAGGTAGGAAAGTAAGTGCCTTCTTAGTAGGTAAGTACCTACTTACCTTGCTTAGTAGATAATATTGACGTGACGATCGAGTGAATTAGCGTGTATAATATTATTATTGTCGTGGTTGTTATATTTAAAGTTTATTTGTGTTTGTTTACCTACCTAACACATGAACGTAATATTATACCTGTAAATGTAACCAACCGTAGCATAGCTTCTCCGAGATATAATTTATAGCCAATGAAGAATGAAATGATTTATTATAGCATAGCTGTATACGCATAGCATTATTCGGCTACATAATCTATGGTAAAAATAATAATACCTTTAACCTACTTACACAAAAGTAACGCACCACACAGTGTTGCAACTTTTCTTTTAAAATTATTTTATTAAGATAACGTTAAGTTTTTTGTTATTAGTTGTATGTAATATTTAGGTTCTTAGAATTAGCTATGTGGCAATTGTATATACTTAAGCTTAAGTGTTTAATTTTTATGTATGGATAGATATAATACCTTAGATTAGTCTGTAAAGTTATATCTGTCATGTTAATAAAGAATTTGAATTTGAACTTTATCTTGATATCATAGTTCCTACCTCTATGGTTCACAGATAATTAATGTTGCAACATTATATAAATCATCCTTCTAATACAATCACTTTGTAATAATTAATTATTATACTGAATAAAACTCGTGTCTCTTGATAGGCGTATCCACCTGCTCATGGCGGGAAATTCAAATTTAAAACAGTTGTTTTGTTCCTGTAGCTAGGCCGGGCAACTATTGTAAATGGTGCCAATGTTTGCGGCAATCGACGATAATTCTTTAGATTAACAGTCTTACTTAAAAAAACTTTTCAACCGTTAGTCACTGCTTAAGATGCTCTGCCATCTTCTCTCTGACGTGAAGTGTAACATGCAAGAACAAGACAGAGAAGTTTAAGCAGTGACTAAGAGAATCGAGATTATTTTAGGTAAGGCTGTGAGTATCACTAGTCAAATTACATTATAACTTTTTTATTTAGAATATCTATCATTTACCTACACAGGTAGTACTAGTACACCTAGGTATACTCGAAAGTTAACTTTAAGTTTAAAATAGATTTTAAACTTAAAGTTATTCTCGTGTGTAGTCTTTGGTGTGTTTAGTGTTTTGTGTGTCGTCTGAGTGTGTGTGTGTGGTCTTGTGTGTTGACGATATTGCCATGTTATTATTTTGCCCTTGCCCGTCATTTTATGATTTGATTTTAATAGTTTTTTTACAGCGTGTATTGGTTTTGTTGTCTCTACAAATCTGCATACTCATCAAACAACGTGAACGATCCTTCATAATTTGAATAATCATTTGATTGTGTAAAACCACGAGCGCGGCATGTGTTATCTCGTTGATGTTTCGTTGACATTATGACTTTAACGTGCGTAATCTTAGGTATTCTGTGTATTATTTGGCCTCGTAAAAAGCGCGGTGAAACTGCCAGCGTCTCACTACAACTACATTATTACTGTTTGATAGTGATACCAGCTTCAAAATAAATCGTGGAGATAACGTACGACTCTGTGAACCGTATACAATAACTTTCAATAATTTGTTTAAATTTTTACGTAGTTTACTTAGATTCTTTACCTACGTAGTTTAATGTCTAATTTAATACAAATATTACATTAAAATATTTCATTCGGTAAGTTTCCACAGTAATTTTTAAATTTTATTGCTCTTTTCTTTATATTTTAAAAAACTTAACTTTTTTTTTTTTGCTCATATATATATTACCTACCAACTCAATACTTAACAAATTAATGCAACACTCATCAGCCAGAATACGTCCACTGCTGGATGAAGGCTTTATAGGGAGGGGTTGCCATAATCCCCACGCTGCTTGGCAGGCGGCTTTGGGATCGCAGAAGGCTCACCACCGTTAACTAAGAGGACGCTGCTGCCCGTCCTCCGGTGGTTCTGGATGCAGTTTTAGGACATACCCAGGTCCTAAATTAATGTAAAGTACCTACCTAAAAATATTAATATTTCCAAAGAACAATAACCAAAACTTGAAAACCAGAAGTAATAAGTACTTGCTTATTTTTGTTTTTAGTTATTACTGATACAGAATTAATTTTGACTAATGTACAACTATTTGCTGGCATATTCTCTATAATTGTATGTAATTATCTAACTTTGGTTTTAATTAATTTATACATTTACACCAAAACGAAGGATGCGCCATCGCGTAATAAAACAATGTTTGAAAATGACCCCCGCGCCGTCATGTTTACGACTTGCGCTGGTGTGTGAAAGAAGATAGCACTTTTATGAGAGCAAAAAGGATAGCGCGCGTCTCGCTTAGTGAGCGCAGACAGGCGAGTATTAAGGCCGTCTTCACGGGGCCATTTTAGGGCGCGATATGACATAATATCTCCCTCCGTATATATATATAATATCATTGACTTCCACCAAAAAATATACGACTGGTACACCTATCTCTGCCAAGGTATCCGTACTGGTAGGGACAAGTGGTTTTAGGTCCAAAGTTCAGTTAACAAATTATCTTATTTTATTCATTTTTCTGATTTCTCTCGTAGAAACTGAACGCTGCTGGCAGGGATGTATTACTATTATTCATACCTAACACAACACACATTCACAGCTAAATACCTACGTATTTACGGCCTTACTTAAAAAAACTTTTCAACCGTTAGTCACTGCTTAAGATGCTCTGCCATCTTCTCTCTGACGTGAAGTTGCACGTGCTAGAAAAGGACAGAGAAGTTTAAGCAGTGACTAAGAGAATCGAGATTATTTTAGGTAAGGCTGTTATTGTTTTTGTGTTTTTGTGAGGTTAACAACACTGGTATTGATAGGAGAATCTGCTTAGCTACTTTTACTTAGTACATAGTTACTAATAATTACGAAGATTTATCAGGTTGTTCATTTCATGAACTTGTGTAACATAACTGACGTCAGGAACTTCATGCTAATAAATGTAATAAATAATGACACCTTATTGACACACTCTAACAATAAACTGGGCTCTAACTCGTATATTACTTCATTGTAAAGTACTAAACCAATATTTATGATTTATAGGTTAACTAAATAAATAAATAACCATTTCTTGACCTGTAAGTATTTCATTTTATCTGATGACGGTCAACGTTGGTAACGTAGGTATAAGTACCATCTGTATCTGCATAGATAATTAAAATTTCGGCAATATTTATTATTCACTTATTTAATTTACCATTATTTTATAACTAACTACGGATTTTACTAGATCCAGTAATAAAAACTAACTAACTAAAATCTAATACCCCCAGGTATTAGATTTTAGTTTTTCGTCATTTATAAGTGTCAAAAAGTTGTCATGTTTATGTTTTATTTTGGAGATCAGTATATCCAAAATATTAATAATAAATAAATAAATAATATATAAATATATATATATAATATAATAATATATAAATATAAATAATATAATAAAATATATCATTCAAATCTTTTCATCTATTGTTGAGTATTGAGTACCTACGCATTATAATATGTGTATTCGTTCGTTTCATGCATTTTAATTTTGAATTGTTAATGTCAACCTGCTCCCAATGATATGATGTTTCACCCTGCTCCTCTCTTGTCATTAGACAATTATTATTCAAGAGTTGTATTTGTTAATCAATGTTTAATATCGGTTAGGAGATATTTGACATTGCTCGTAATGATACCTAACTGCTCTGTAGTCTTCTTTCTTATATGCAGATGTAGATACACTTCTAAATGAATTATTTTACTTAATTATTTTAATTGACCGAAGTTTACTTGTTTGTAGAAAAATGAATACCAAAGGTATTTTAATTATTTTCAGGAAAACGATCACTACTATATTGACCTAGTCATGGAACAAAATCAGCAAAACACAGGTAAAAATTGTGTACGGTTATTTAGTGTTTAGTTTTGTAATTACAAATTACACATTTCAATCAAATAATGTTTGAACAAATTTGTATTTAATGTTTAGATTACATACTTTGATTAACGAATGTAATATTTTTCTTTGTACCTTAATTTTTCAAATTGTATTTTGTTTTTAAATTAAATATCTATACTTACTGTAGTAACTTACTGTATTCATTTACCATTACTTACATTTCCATTAATAATGTTGATTCTTTTTAGGTGCTCGTGTTTATTCGTTCGTAGGTAATATATTTTGGTGATAATAACTTTCATTTTATAAAGAACGAAATTTTAACCAATGCTCGTACCACAGCTTGTACCAAATCGTAACTAATAATTTTCATAACTTATAACATTATTCGCATGGCGCTAATTAACACATTTGCTATATTATACTTAGTTTACTTAGGCTGCTAAATACTTACCAAGTTAAATTTAGTGTTATTATTACGATCAATATTTACATGAATCTCTAGGTTTTTATTTATTTATATGATATGATAAATAAAATAAAACAATAAAAAAATATAGTATATATTTATGAATAATATGTGTATAAAAATATATATTATAGGATGACGGCTTACGTCTTCTTTTGACGGCCTACGTCTTTTTTTCTCAAAACTATTTATTTATTTTATCGGGTGCTACTTTATGGCCAAAACGGTTTTACTGTTCTGAATACAGACGGAATTTTCTATTAATTGTTTTTTTAAATATATATTCATGATTCACAGATCAAAATGGTGATACCCGGCATAATAATAGGTAAGTTTTACTAATACATTTAACCTATTATATAAATTTATTTATTTATGTAATTAGACATGATTTATTTGTAATTTGTAATGTAATATTTAAAAATAAATCATAAAAAGTAAGCCTATTAATTTGACATGATTTAAAAAAAAAGATTTATTTGTAATTTAAGCTTAATAAGTAAATCACAATATAAATAATCCTATTAAATAAATGATTATAAATATATTTTTATTTTCTGTCTAGTGTCTACTACCTACGCACTTTTTTATTTCATACTTTTTATCTCGTATCGTTTTTAGGTTCAAATCCTGATGCGCGGTGTGTTTTGTAATAATACATATTATTTAATCTTTTTACTGTTTTTTATTTTTTTTCGTATTTATAAGTTTTCTGCTTATTTCAGAAGTTGGTGGGAAGTAATATGCTTGCGATGCCATCCCCCAGACAGCGAACCTTCATGGCAACCATCGTGGTGGTCAAAATTCTTCCCATATCCACTTTGTTCTACCTACAGACATACCGCACTAAAAATATGTATTGTTATTTTCTGTAAGTATTTTACTACCTTATTAACTATTGATAGGAACAGATAAATCAATTTTAATCATTAAATAAAATGCGCTTAAAAAAAACAACTGACTACAATTTCGACTACCTGGATGACATCTTGATTTATTCAAGTAATAATTTTGATTTAAAACCAAACTATTGAACCGGTTTCGATAAAATGTTTATGGGACCACCCTCTGCAGTATCACCTACCAAAAAAATAATCATCTTATCAATTCATAATTGGCGGAGTAATCGCATAACATACATTAAAAAAAAGAAGTTGAAGTTTTGAAGATGGTTGATAAAACAACATAACTTTGCGGAAACTGAAATCAGTTAAGTAATCCAAAAAACTCTGAGTCTTCTTAAAAAGACCTTAACATCCAGTCGAAATCTTGTATTAATCTTCATCTCGATTAACATAAATACTAAATTAAAACATTTTCACAGTGCAAAAATGTTTTTTTGCAGTTCTTCTAGCATGGGGGATTCTGTACGCTGAACTGGGAGAAGTGTTCGGCCTACAAGGAGAACTGCTCAGTATGTCCATCCTAGTTATATCGGCGTACTTAGTTGGATGGATTTGGTTAAAGGTCACAACATTGCCAGCCCTTATAGGGATGTTACTCACAGGAATACTTTTCCAAAATCTAGGATTGGTCCACATGACTGATGATTACCGAAAACTTAATCAAGATTTGAGGTTAGTGATAAACATTGTTGAACTTATAATTTAATCACCAGGTAATCACTATGGAACTTTATTTTATCTCTTCGATCTCTTTTCAGGAAAATTGCTTTAGTCATCATCTTGACAAGAGCTGGCTTGGGGTTAGACGCAGGTGTAATGAAAAAACACTATGCTGCGGTGTTGCAATTAGGTCTTCTACCGTGGCTAGTAGAATGTATAGCTATTAGCGTCTCTACTCATTATCTCCTCAACCTTCCATGGATATGGGGTACCTACTTACTTTTAAATCTATCATAAAAAATACATATTTAATCAGTTTTATTATATTCTGGTTTATTCTGTCTACCTAACAAATAGGTACTCATAAGCCCCATAACGTTTTGCTTGTAGGTTTCCTGCTGGGTTCAATGATAGCTTCAGTGTCACCCGCTGTGGTAGTCCCTTGCCTATTTAGACTTCGAGATGCTGGTTATGGTGTCGCCAAAGGTATTCCGACTATTGTGGTGGCTGCTGCAGCAATAGATGACTCTGTAAGCGTGGCGGTATTTGCAATCATTCTTAACGCTATGTTCTCAACTGGCTCACCTACCTTCAACATTATCAAGGTTAGTTTTTCTTAGTAATACATTGAATTAGTGTTAATGTCATCCAAACAGAACAAAACAAATGTTTATTGTATAAGGGCTACATACATTATAACTTCTTTTCATCTTCTTCTTTTTTTCTTTTTCTTCTTTTTTGTAGTGGTAGGACTCCACTGCAGAGTCCGACTGGGGAAGTACCACACCTTTGTCAGTTATTCAACCGCCAAGCAGTAGTGTGCAAGTATTGCTGTATTCCGGTTTGAAGGGCAATGTTACCAGACAAATTACTGGGTATGATGAGATTTAACATCTAAAAGAGAAAGATAAATCTAGACCAAGTTTAAGATTTATCAGGGTGACGGGCGCAGTGCAGGGCGGCGCAGGATTGTGTTCGCAAGCTCATAATTCTAGCACTACTACTGTTAGTGGCAGGCGTGACGCTTACCACCAGGCGAACGTCTTGTTCGTCTCGTCACTTGAATGAAACAAAAAAAAACAAAAAAAATATATATTTTTATATATTTAGTTGTATATTTTTCATACATTCATATATTGTTCTAAATGAAATTATGGTTTCAGGGTCCCATATCCATAGTTGCCGGTGTTGTTTTTGGATCGTTATGGGGTGCGATGTTGGCTGTTATTCCTGAAAAGGGAGATACTTATGTAACACCGTTAAGATTCCTGGCACTCTTGCTTGGAGGATTATTTTCCTTGTTCACTTCTAGTATGATTGGATGGAGTGGGGCAGGTCTGCTATACAATGCATTTATTGATTTATTTTCATTTTATTTTTTAAGAGGTAAATGGTATCAATATTCAATTTAGCTCAATTCCAGGGCCGCTAGCGATTGTTTCGTCGGGCTTCATAGCCGCATTCTTTTGGGATAAACAAGGATGGCCCGTGAATAAAAATCCTGTTAGCAACCTTTTCAGGATATTATGGATATTTTTTGAGCCGATATTATTTGCATTTACTGGAGCTCAAATTACCGTAAGTATACCTACCTAAAACACTATTTAATCAGTCGTTTTGTAACATGTATCTATGACTTGAAATTACTTTACTACTTTACAGATAAGTGCCTTGGACCCTGAAGTTATAAAGATGGGTGCTGTGTGCCTTATTGGATGCCTTTTGATTCGAGCTGTAGCTACTTTTCTGGTTGCTTTCGGTTGTGGTCTAAACTCAAAAGAGAAACTGTTCATCGGACTAACTTGGACAGCAAAAGCTACAGTTCAGGTAAACTTACTGTTTTATTTATAGAGAGATCACGTTAGGTATGTGCTGTTTCAATATTTTTTTAGAAATGTATTTATCTTTTTATTCTTATCATGGTGATTAAAATTACAAACAAAACGTATATTTGTTATGTCTATTTATCTCAAAGCTGACATTTGTCATAACTGTGGTATCTTATCAGTACAGCCACATAACAAATTATTTCATAAGATCGATAAGATCTAAATGCAGAAAAAACTTATTTTTATTATATTCAAAAATACAATTGATAAAAGTTTTTTTTAAATTTTACTAAAAGTTCATTGATATGCGACGAAACTTCAACCCTTACCATAGATTAAGTATATTAATACTTAATCTATGCCCTTACGTAGCTACCTATACCATGCGTCAGGAATAGCTGTTTAATTGTGTCAACTTTGTGCTACGGTAGCAACATTATTATTTAGCGTAGTATAAAATATAATTATAAGTTAGTTTGCCGATTCGTGGTTTTTTACATATGACCTGAGTTATTTCTAATCAAAATTTACTTTGTAACATAGCTCTTAAATTTTCTTTAGTTTGTTTATTCACTCTTTCATCAAAATTGTTGAAGTTACGGAAAAAGTAAGAAAGGGGAAAAATATTTATTTAGTATGTATTTATGTACATTGGTGTCGATTCTGTTGCACCGCTCACTAAACTAAACTTAGTTTGACAGGACGAAACCTGTTGACATCCTTTTCTAACATATTGAAATGAACTGAGACGCGTAATTTTAGTCTTGTCAGATTAGTTTAGTTTAGTGAGCGGTGCAACAGAATCGACACCAATGTGGTCGATTTTGAAGGTTTAAAGGTTTAAGTTGAGAAAACTAAACTAACTAAAGTATTGCTGTCCCTAGCTAACATGCCAAGTAAAAAAGTGACAGCAATATTTTAATTAGTCTAGGACTGTTAACTAAAGCCTTCAAAATTGACCATAATATCATTTATTATTTGTATCAGCCTTATCAAGTATTAAATTGTTTTTTTGTAGGCGGCACTAGGACCGGCTGCTCTAGACTTGGTGCATAGTGGACAGTCATCTGGCCTAAGTATTAATGAAGAAGAAACTCATGCAAAGGCTATATTGGCTGTGAGCGTCCTGAGTGTTGTTTTGTCAGCTCCATTGGGCGCTTTACTTATTGCGTTGGCTGGACCACGTCTGTTGCAAAAAGATCCAAGTAAGTTTTAATTAGTGTTTGGTATTGGAATGTAACAAGAGTTTTGATAAAATACCGTTTTTTTTTATTTAGTAAACTTTACTTACCTCGTGTTAACTAATGGGGTCATGTAAACTAACGACCGCTGGGCAAAGGTCAACACAAGTTGGGTTCCAAAATTAAAATATGGTCAGGGTCGATCCAGACGGCGTCGGCTTGGCGTGACAAGCTAAACACACACGACTATCTCTGGGCTACCAAAGCCAGAAATCATGCAGTCTGGAAGGAGGAAACGGAGGCCTTTGCCTGGGCATTATATCAACCTGGTGCTGATGATGATGATAAATTACTTCTTGTTGAAGTTTGACCATGCATCTGATCAAAGAAGACCAAAAATGCGATAGAGCTCATAGAGCTAAAATTTACCTATCCCAACTGGATGTTTTATGAAAGTACATAATACCTACAGCTTCTTGCGTTTTGGTAGGTACTACATAATATATCCATAATGTTTATTTAATCTCAGTCTTTATTTTCGGGTCGTAGTGGTATAATATTATCTAAAATAATATTTATAGCTATAAACTTAAGTAAGTACCTAGGTAGGTATAATTATTTAGTATTAAAACTATGAAAGTTTAAAAGTCTCACAGCTTGTTTTATATTTTTAGCTGACGCGGCGCAAATTGAGAATGCTGATGAAAACAAGGAAATTGATGGAACAACGAATCTATAATTAAACAATATTTAGCGTAAGATTTTGTGTTCCCGTATATAACTTAGAAATTACCTACTCTTTATATCAGACTTAATTTGAAAACTACTTCCGCTTTCATTCGTTTCATTTACTTCCGCTCATACCTAATTGCTAATGAAACCCAGGTATGGACTTATTTTTTTCCAGTTATTAATGATAGGTAGAACTAGAAGGTTTTGTTAGCTTCCACTTTAATTGTTGTTCGTTAACTTTGTTGATATTAATTAGGTAAATAAATGTACTTATTTTTTGTACTTTCGTTACTTAATAACAACAGCTAAAGCTTTTATAGTTTGTTATGTTAAGTATAACTAAATTTAGATTCTAAATGCGAAAACACGTAAATGGTGTCTAGTAATAATACTTGTTATAACTATAGCTTAAATAACACTGTACGTTTTCCGAATATAATAAAATAAATAAAATATAAATTGTTATATTATATAAATCGTTTTAATTCATGTGTGTTTAAGCCTGTACGCACACGGATTCGGCACGGCTTCCGTCAGGCACCGGTCGGGCGCCGTGCGGATCTTTAGCCACCACGCACGCCTATCAGGCACGGCCAGTCGCGTCTGACCGCTCCGCCATTCTATGCTCGCACAGCGATATTATGGATGACGACACGCTATTGCTATTGGCACTATTGTTTAGTGTAATAAAGAAGAAGCTTGGCTTGGCTATGTCCAGCTGTAATATATTTTGATAATTTTCGCTTTCCAAATTTCACCTAGCTCAGCTATCAAATCTTGCATTATTATTATTAGCTTTGTATTTAAATACGTAAGAAAATAAATAATAAGTTACAATGGAACTTAATACTCAAATTATTATGTGCTTTAACTTTTACGTAGGTAGGTAAATGATTATTATTATAATTAATGTAGGTAAAGACTTATTTTTATGGTGTATATTATTAACTATTCACTTTAAAATTATGCAGTTGACTAACGCAATTGAAATGGAATGCCTTTAATAATAGTTGTAATTAGGATAAATAAATAAAATATAAATATCGGGCATTTTGGATCGAGGGACGTGTGTACGGCGCCGTCTTCCGAACTGATACGAATTGCCGACACTGTGCGGGGTCTAGTACAAAATGTACTGCAGACGAGCCTCTCGAGAAAAATGTCTCGCGTTCGGTTGAGGTGCGATGCAGCACCAGACGGGCGCCGTGAGAAATTTCTTACCGTGTGCGGTTTTTGTACTAGTACAAAAAGTATGCACCGCCTTCGGGCGAAACCGGATGGTTTTCTATCGGGTTTTTCTCGTCGTATGCGCCCGGCCTAAGAGTTTATTATGTTTGTTCTGTTAAACTTGTCTCCTTAGTTTAAAATGCAATCGTGTTTGGTAAAATGTATCGAATGCCATAGGGTGCAATTTTTATGCCAATAAATTCCGAATTTATGTAATGTCTATATTAAGAAATAATTAGTCGTAATATATATATGCTATAATTTTAAGAAAACAATTTATACCTACTTGCCTTAACTTATTAGGTAAGTTTTATCGATTGAGTTTTGAATTTTATCATAGTATACCTACCTACAACAGGTATACAAGGCATATGTGCTTGATCAAGGAACTGTATAAACATTTGGTTGAGTTATGCCTTAGTATCTACCGGTTTCTTTTAGTTATCTATTATTATTAGCTTTACAATTTTTCAATAATAAACTACTCTATGTATATTTTTCTTTTCCTCAGTTAGGTACTTTGAGAGAGGCGCTAAACTGTCTAAGGTTGGGTAGGTAGGTACCTACTTAAACTTCAGGCCATACGTGTCGTTTGAACTTCACGGCTGCCGCTGAACGATCGAACCTCCTTGGAAGCGCTTTTGCTCAATACGTTTGTCTAATTTTTAGATTAAAGAGAAAATGATGACTATTATATATATACTATAATACTACATATATGTATGTTGTTCTAATTTTCACCACGCGCACGTGGCACCATTTGCAAATACTCGCCATTTTCATAATAGGTACCTACGTCAAAGATTATTGCGACTTTCCGACTGATTTTTTTATACAAAATAATCACATAGGAAGTCTGTGAAAATAATAAAGTCTGTTTCATTACCTATTGCTATTGTACCTACTGTTTTCTCGCAACTGTGTGGAAAAACGTTGTAATATGACACACGTGCGGGAATTGGTATTTACAATCTTTTGACTATGATACATACGTCTACTCGTTTGTAAATACTTAGGTAATTACCGCACTATTTTGACGAAGCCCCTTTACAGCTAATTGTATGAATTTGTAATTCTGATTTTATTTTATTGTGTGACAGTGTAAATTATATATTATAAACTCGGAGGAACTATGTATAATCAAAGATTATAAAATAATTTTAAATGTATGACGTCGTCGCCAAGCGTATAATTATTATGTACTTATACCAAGGGATCGAAATAAAGAATTGAATTGAATAGTAGCATAAAACTAATTATGGTATGGCATTAATAATCTCATTACAACTTTAAAAATAATCCATAGAATTGTATGTTTAGTAACGTGATATTCTGACGACGCGTTAAAAAGTTACGTAATTTGTAAAATATGGAATGTACTGGTAACATTCATCATAGTCGGCAGCTGCTGCTTTTTTTGTTATTTCGCCCTTCAGGCAGGCTAAAGCCGTAAAGCCATACTGCCGTGCTGTCTGTTTAGTTTTGGCGGGAACGCGGAAAAAGCCTGTTACTGCATTGTATTATTTCCCAAAAGTTGTGTATTTACTTCGTATTTTGTACTTAGGTATAAATGCATAGAAATAGTGGCGTTTTATTCATTAAGTGCCGACTGATGTGCGTGAGTGTGGGCAAGTGTTGAATGTGGTGTAACAATAACAAGTATTTCGTGTTGTTTTCGAAACTCTAGAGAAGCTTGTAATAAAGTTTCCACGACTACTAGGGCATGATTGGACTTGACCGCGACTTACTTGTGTGACTAAGACTCATATAACTGGATAAATATGGATCGATGAAGAAAATAATGTATTCGGCTCAACGACTAGGATCCTTGACCAATAAAACAAAAAAACAACTGGCTGTCAAAATAATAAGACAATTTAGATGTCAATTTTTTCAAAGAAATAAATATTTGTTTGTAAACAAAAATAATCAAGGAACGAAACAACAGCATCAAAACTAAAAAAATATTTTGGATTGGAAAACAAAATTCTGAGCTGAAATAAGATTATTAATACCTCTATGATTAATACTTACTTACCATAAGCAAGAATAACGTTACCAAAACAATGTCTATATTAGTTATTGCCGTAGCAACTGAAAGTGGAGTACCGATATTCTCAAGAAAACGTGGATCTTACGAAAATGTTAGTTTTAACTAAGTATATTTAATTTTATCATTACATTGAGCTTTATTTATCATGAATTGGGCATACTATTTTGTCAAATACATTCTAAGTTTAATACAGCAGAAGAAGACATCGAAATCCGAATCATATCGTTTGCCACATTATAGATACTCGATAAGTTTTACTGTACCTAATACATCCTTTTTCAAAATCGAATTAGTGTAGCTACTCACTAATTCTGCTATTACTCGATAGTAGATATTTTTATTGAAAGATGGGTTTTCCAGGTTCAATTCTCTACAATCGCTTCATTACATGGAATCAATATGTTTAGTAAATGCCACAACTTGTCGATAGCCAGCACACAAGTTGACAACGGAAATATACTTTGGAAAGAATATTGTAAAAGGTTTGTCTCATTTCTAAATCTTACATAAAAATATTGCTCTAATACCTAGGTATTATCTTTTAACTTCTGCACAATAAAATTTAAGTTAGGCCCTAATTTTAGTGTTAAACATACCTCTACACACATTTTAAGATTACTATAAGTCCACATTATCTAAGCAATTTCAAATAAGTATGAGGTTCTATGTTCGACTTTAAATGTATTTTTTTTATGTATGGTCACCGATTTCTCCTTCTTTTGTTTGAAAGGTAAAATGACACAAGGAGATCCCAATTAAAAGTTTGTGTAGGTACTTGTCATTATTTAAGAAGTGGCAGTGTTTCAGGATATAAATTTTAAAATATTACTAATAGCTTAGAGATGTGACTTTATTCATGCCATTTAAATTTCCCACGTTAGTTAAGGATTATCCTATCTTAATTTTGGTGATAGGCACTTCTTCCCACTAGATCATTTTTCTACTCAACATGAACCATAATCACAACTGTTTCGTCATGAAAAGTGTAGAAACAGTTACTTTTACACAATTTTCTAAAAATTGTGTAATGTTTTCAGGGTTTATGTATGTATGTATTTGTATGTGAGATTCTTTATTCCACCAAAACTTTTTATTTATATTTTTTATACATTCAAGTGACGAGATGAACTAGACGTTCGCCTGGTGGTAAGCGTCATGCCTGCCACTAACAGTAGCAGTGCCAGAATTATGAACTTGCGAACACAATCCTGCACCGCACTGCACTGCGCTCATCACTCTGAGATATTAGATGTTAAATCTCATCATAATTAACCCAGTAATTTCTCTGGTAACATTGCCCTTCAAACCGGAACACAGTAATGCTTGCACACTACTGCTTGGCGTTTGAATAACTGACAAAGGAGTGGTACTTCCCCAGTCGGACTCTGCAGTGGAGTTCTACCACTACAAAAACTTTTACATGCCTGAACAGATTTAGATGTATCGGCTATTGTTAGAATTCTTACATTCTCCCGAGTGATACTGACTGTAATAATTTTGGAAGGGTGGTAAGTTTAAAAAAAAAAAAACTGGCTTGTTACATATTGTAAATATTTACTGTGATGTATATTTGTTCATACTTCTAGTATAATATTATATAATTATTCTGTGCTAATACCAAAATAAACTAATTCAAACTATATTTGTTTCAGTTTAACATTGATTGGTATAGCAACAGGTGGGTTAGAATGTGACTTAGAACTTCTTCTATCCTGTGTCTATGACGTTGTTATATTTTTTGTTGGCAAAAAGGAGATAGAAACATTGAAAAACATCGATCAAGTGAAAAGAGACTTAAGACAGTGCTATTCGATACTAGATTATCTGCTGGAGTCTTTAGACCCGAATGCAGTATCAAGTCCCTTACCGACATTAGTTTTGGATCTCATGCAGAGTGTGCTATGTCCACAAGCTCAGCAATTACAGGTAAAGTCTGCCATACCGACTGCCTTATAGCTCCGTTGGTAGCATGTCTGTCTTCAGAGCTGTGGGGCATGCGTTGGAACCCCATCCAGGGCAAACATTTGTGTGACGCACATAGATTTTTGTTCTGTGATTGATTGATTGATTGATTAACTCTTTATTGTTCACACCAAGAATTACACAGAAATAATTTAATAAACTTAAATATTGGAACAAGTGGCGGCCTTATTGCTAAAAGCAATCTCTTCCAGGCAACCTTTGGATGGAGAGGATTTCTAGAATGCATAGAAGACGGGGTGTGCAAGAAAAGAAAAGTGTGTGAAATCATAAACATGTACCATAATATTATTCTAACATAATATATATATATATATATGTAATAGTAAAAATACATACTAATAAAAATACATACTAATACTTAAAATACCTACAATATTTATAATAAACTAATATATATAACATAAATATTTATATGTACAATGATAATTATACCTGTCTATATAATCAAAGTATATGTATGACAACACATTAGAGATATTATTATGAGAAATTTCTAGCATCAACGAGGAGGCACTTGCAATAAATATAATTGCTTAATTTGCTCCTTAAAAATGTCTGGTTGTCTGTGTCTGGTTGTAGATACGTATGTATTATAAGAATTTATTTACAAAGAATAGTATATAAATATATGTTAGTATCTGGTTTGCTTAGTTTGGGGATAGATGGCGCTGTCTGAAAACTAGACTTAGCTCGGGTATTTGTCATAAATAAGAAAGCTTCGGGTAAGCAACTCATTGTTAGTAAAAGAGTACTATAACCTGGTGAATAAAGTAAAAAATGGGGACCAAATATAATAGAAAGTATAGCTGGAGCATTGAACTGAATTAATTGAGTCTACTATAATACTGGTAGGTACTATAATATTATAAAATTGATCATCATGAAATAATACAATGAGAGCATGTATGTACTCATGAATATGAACAACTTTATTTTGGGCCAACCTTGAAATCGCGAAAAATAAATCAGCGGTTCCGTATATTTTGTCCAAGGTCAATTAACTTTTTGTATGGAACAGCTGATATTTTTTTGCGATTTCAAGGTTGGCCCCTAGTAAATTTTGTTCGTAATGAAGAGTACCTACTTACATACCATTCAGTATAGTTGAACCTTTTTGTCACACATTGTATAATTATAAGTTTGATCGTGAAGACTAATAAACAGAAAGAGACAAATTGCCAAAATTTGAATGGAACTTTGTCTCTGACTGTTATTGTTACGTTTACACATACAAACAGCTTGAAAGAAATTTGGCATAGAGATAGCCGAAACTTTGGTAAAGGACAATATTATAGGCTACATTTCACGATTATTCACCTACTGCAAAACCACCCCAAATTCAATTATGTAACTACTATATTTCCTAAATAAGGAATTGCTGATAATAAATTGTTCTTGGTCTTTAACTGCTGGCTTTTTGGAGAAACTTAGAGTCACGCAACGGGCAATGGAGAGAGCTATGCTCGGAGTTACTTTGCGCGATAGAATCCGGAACGAGGATATTCGCCAAAGAACCAAAGTTACCGACATAGCTCGCAAGGTTTGCAAGTTGAAGTGGCAATGGGCAGGCCACATCGCTCGAAGCACTGACAACCGATGGGGAAGAAAGGTTCTTGGGTGGCGACCGCGAACCGGAAGACGCAGCGTAGGAAGGCCTCCCACTAGGTGGACCGACGACATTGTAAAAGTAGCGGGCAACCGGTGGATGCAAATGGCAGGTTGTCGTACAGTGTGGCGGTGTAAGGGGGAGGCCTTTGTTCAGCAGTGGACGTCTCCGGGCTGATGATGATAATAAATTGTTAAAAAAAATAAAAAATCTTAATATTTGTTATTTTTTTTTTTTTTATAAAATCATATTATATTAAATTTCAGCAAGCGCTAGATTACTATGCAGAAAGTGTGACGGGGCGATGGGCGTGTCTCCTCATCCATGGTGACCTGGTGGCGACCAGCTCGGACTTCCTCGAGCTGGACACGAGAGAGGCGCGCCTCCTGCAGCTGCTGGCGGCCGCGCAGGACGGCGCTCCGCTCACGGACACGCCGGTCTACCTGCCCTATACTAGCCCTAATGTAAGCACAAACTAATCTTTTAATAGCGACTAGGTCAAATATCGACTATAAATTGCCCCAGTGAGTCGTAAATAGTAGATTACTCACCTAGGGAGCAAAAGTAAAGAATTTCTCAGATCTCATGTATATTGCCTACCGAGGAGAATACGAGAGTGACAAACATGAGATCTGAGACTTTTGGTGTGTATACGAATTTACGTGCTGCTGAGGGGAGGATGTGGTTCCTTTCGCTCCGCGTAGCGGGGCCACAGTATCCACTCTAGCCCCGTAAGCACGTAAAATACTTTTAATGCGTTGTTATTTGTTGCGCCATCAATTTGAGGCCACCACATCTAATAAAAAAATTAGTACAAACAAAATCAATCAATTAACAAAATCAACGTACAGACAGAAGGACAAAGAAGTAATTTTATCTTCTATTTATATCCTGTATATATTATGTGTTATCTTCTATTTATAGCTGTTCGAAAGTCTTAAAATAAAAGTTGTTTGGTGCAATACGTATAAGCCGTCTGCAAAAGGTCTTCAGTGTTTTAGTTGCTGACCCTTTAAGTACATTTATTACAATCAGCCATTTTACGTATTACTAGAACTGAAGCTGGACATAAATCACACAGCGCCATCTAGCCCCAAACTAAGCAAAGCTTGTACCATGGGATCCAGATAACTGATATAATAGGTATCTACTTATGTACTATGTAGGTACTTTTTTGTAAACACATATGTACTTATAATACATACAACACCCAGACACAGAACAAACACATCTTATTCTGAGTGGGAATCGAGTCAGGCCCAGGCGTTTTAGCTCTCAACCTTCTTGATACTATAAATACTTACCAAGACTACCATATGAGCTATAAGGCAGTCATTGAGCTATAAGGCAGTCACTAAGCTATATGGCAATCACTAAGCTATAAGATATAAGTTACTGAAATAAGTTTTTTTTTATACGGTCAAGTGACAAGACGAGCAAGACTTTCAACTGGTGGTAAGCGTTATGCCTGCCACTAATAGTAGCAGTGCCAGAATTGTGAACTTGCGAATACAGTCCTGCGCCGCACTGCATTGCGCTCGTCACCCTGAGATATCAGATGTTAAATCTCTTCAAACTATAAGGCAGTCAATAAAACATTCTGTTCTGTAATTTCAGGTAGCATTCAGAGCAGTAACGTGCAAGTTACTAGCCGACGTGTACATTCTAGTGATTTGCGGCGCCACGCCAGCGCTCTCCGAGATAGACGAGATAGTCCTGCAGTGCTGGGAAGGATACGCGCAAACGATCAAAGAAGCCAAGCTGATATACCCGAGGAACTTTCCTACGAGTCTTACCTTTGAACCTTGCGTTTTGGGGTAAGCGTTTGCCTAGTTAATGCATACAACTTTGAACTTCCCACTGCTTTAAAAAAAATGGCTTGCAGATCTAAAAAAGAAGACAAGCTCCAAAAAAGTATGTGGGTGCTAATAGCCTATATAGTTGTAAATAAACGTAGATATGTCACAATTGAAGGCAAGTGGCAGGAATCTACCGCTGAGTCCGCCTGGGGAAGTACCACACCTTTGCCAGTTATCCATGCAGTAGTGTGCAAGCATTACTTGTGTTCCGGTTTGAAGGGCAATGCTACCAGAGAAATTACTGGGTATGAAGAGATTTAACATCTAACAGTCTTACTTAAAAAAACTTCTCAACCGTTAATCACTGCTTAAGATGCTCTGCCATCTTCTCTCTGACGTGAAGTGTAACATGCAAGAACAAGGCAGAGAAGTTTAAGCAGTGACTAAGTGAATCGAGATTATTTTAGGTAAGGCTGTAATATCTCAGGGTGACGAGCGCAAAACAGTGCGGCGCAGGATTGTATTCGCAAGTTCACAATTCTGGCACTGCTACTGTTATGGACAGGTGTACGCTCACCACCAGGCGAACATCTCGCTCGTCACGTCACTCAAATGCATAAAAGAAAGGCGAATAGATGGGTTGAGCAGAAGATCGTGCCATGTAACTAGTTCTAGACGCCAATGACATCAAATAGCCTGAAAATTATGATGATAATAAAATTCATGTGGCTTTACAGCATCCTAGTGGTAAACATAAACAGGCGAAGAGGTGTGTTCTCAAGGCATGTCCATGGTACGAATCAAAAAAATCGTGTCATGACCGGAGCTCACAAAACCGACATTTTGAGAACTTTCTATGTAACCACTGCGAGAGATTTAGCACCGGAGCTAGCCAACAAAACTGATAAAGGTACTTCTCGTATCTAGTCTATTTTTTAATGCTTTTAGACCTTAACAATTGCAATAAATTATTATTTCATTTTTTTTCCCCTGCTGTGCTTTCATGCTATCCGTAAGAAAAATTGTAAATGCTCATATAAATCGTCAAACAAGTAAAATTCAAGTGTAGCAAGTTTTACTCATGACAAATGACAAGTCTCAGTCAAGTCCAAGTCTCAGTAGTGGTAAAGACTTGCCTTTAGGTAGCTCTAGTGTCTATCTTTATCTTTGCAGTCATCACCGTTAAATATTCTGTTAAGAAACTGGATTTTTAAGTCTGTACCTTATTTAAGTAAATATGTACTTACTTTTCTAGAAAGAAGAGAGCATGTAGAAATAAATGAAGTCGTCGTGTAGTAAAAAAAGCTTATAATAATAAACATTATAGGTACCAAGTTAGATAATGGTTTTTTGCTTTCAGACTCTGAGGTTTCGGGATGCATGAATGAAGTTTATTGGTGTTCAGAGTACCACAAGTGTCACGCACAAAGGTCTGGCAACCTCATCTGTTGTGCACTGTACGCGTCCACTGTGCCCACTCACACCATGAGGTGAGATATTCTAGTCTGTTAATGTAACCAGCGGGGCTATCATGTAACTTTTCGGGATCGCGATTCGGATACGAGTTGTCAAAAATTGACACTTGTCACTGTCACTGCCAAAACTCATTTGACCCTGCAGGGCAGGATGAATCGCCAAAAGACCGACGGATTTGCTTAACTTAATTAAGGAAATCAATGAATTCGTTCGATAACGATAGCGAGAAATCCCTCCGTGATACCGTGAAGCTGTGACAGTGACAAGTGACATTTATGACAAATCGCGATTCCGCACATGAGCCTGCAGAACAGAAACTAGGCTATTCTACCACATAATCTCAGTACAAGTTGGCGATTCACTTATGCTGTTGAATTTATTCTCCGGACATTGCAAGTTTCCGTCAATGATTACCTTCAGATTCGTTTTAAAAAATTGTCCTTATATTCCGAATTAGTATCATCACTCGTGATCTCAGTAAGGAAATCTCGCCAAGAAAAAACAGTTGTCAACGTTTGCATATTCTTTAAGCTTCATACTTTCGATTGCTATTAAATTTATTCGTTAAACTCATGTGTGCAAATATTAAATTAAAAAACATTTTTTTTATTTTTTATTATCCATGGCCTAGCCAGGTAATTTTTAGCCTACCCGCTCCCAATGTATTTTCTAAAATACTAAATTTGATAACAAAAAAAAATCGACTAAACAGATGGGTGAAAGTCGTTGGTCATCGGATCTTACACTAAAAGCATTGCCAGGAGAGCAAAAAAGATGTGAAACAAATATATTATATCATACACACTTACATAATATATTATAAGTTGTACTTGATCGCTTTTCTTTACTCGTCCTAGTATTTACTGTTACCAAATTGTTTAGTGATGTCTATTAGTCAGAATAATAACTTTTTTATCATAATTATTAAATCGTTTAAAATATTATTTGTTCTAGGTTAGTAACGAGCCAGATACTTCAAGACTTGACTGCAAATAAAGATATATATTGGTGATATTTTATACTGAGTTTAATATGTCTTAATTGTAAATAAATTAGTATATTTTAAGATCTAGATCTGGCAATACCCTCTGCAACTAACCACCGGCTTGTGAACGTGTGTTCCATCGACATATTAATTAAACTGATTATTAAAATGAATCTGTATTTAACTAACGATTATAACAGATCCTTTATATGGATTGCCACGTTATACAACACTAGTCTTAAAAAAATCCCGTCCATTAGCTATAAGAATAAAACAAATGTTATAGTTAAAATTGTTTTATTACTAAACAATCCAACTTACACTCATGGTAGCAGATCAATATAGTAAATCACTAGAAAGGCAGCTTTTTTATATCACCGATTACAAAATGTTCATCATTTTAATTTAGGCTCCAATGATGCTGAATATATCGTTTCTATATTGAAAAATACATATAACTCGTTTATTATGACGAGTCCTCTGGAACTGGCAAACTTTAACCCGCTGATAATGGCAATGTTGTGGATTTGCACTATCTGGCAACATCCACAATAACGGAATGTGCATTTTTTTTATTGCCTCACAAAAAAGCTTACTATGAACATAGCCAATTAACAAAAACAAAATTAAAACATGGGCATACATAATAATGCAAAAATAAACATTTTAGTTTCATTTTAGACAGAGCGCGCACTATGGCGTCTTAAGACGTCAGATACCACGACTCCAAACAAATTGCATACTATAGTCGAATTCATAATTAAACTGACAGATTGAAATGTCACTATTCAGATTGAAATTATGAATCCGAATATAGCTCGCGTTTTGCTGGAAAGGGACAGATTGTTTCCTTCCAAAAACTTTTAACACTTATATTTAACGAAGACCGAAAATTTGTTATTATTTGGTAACACCAACAAAAAATAATATTTTTTTCCGGTCTTTTTCGTTTTGATGATTCTTTAGACATGTTATGTACTTAAAATTGTTTTCTTCGGTGTAAATATTAGATTGAAGGAAACTCTCCACTTATTATTTTTTATAAATAACCTAACATATAAATCTGAATATTGTAAAATAAAACACATGCACATTATTGTATGCACCCTGATAGACAGGTTCACACATATAAAACTAGATTTAATCATCTCCATTGTAACACAAGCTTATAAGAAAGAAATACTGAATAATGGGCAAGTAACAGCTTCAGGGGACTCGTTATAACAATTGAGTTATAAATAACGCATCATGTGAGCTTCCTAAACTTAGTTGCCAATTCCGTTCACAATAAAAGAATATTCTAGTCACAGTTTCTCACAAACATGATTATAAATTACTGTTGATTTTCAAACTGAAAGCTGATCTCATAAAATCGTCGAATTAAAAACTACTAGAACTAATTGATTTTATCACACTTCCTAAAGCTCACTCGGTCAGTACAATATAAAATGCTATTAAAAACGCATAAGATTTTCTTGCAAAATAAAAATAAATGCTATCATACACAATCGAAATCCGTTCACACATAATAAAATTGTAGAGTCCATAAATAATGGTGTCGTTACGATATTCGAATAAAACCTATAAATAATCGCAAAGTCTGTAGGCGAAAATAGGGAACGGGCGGCGTAAAAGGGTTTACATGGAAGCCATTGCGTTTAAGCCTGTAAAAGGCCTTAAGGCCCAGAAAACTTCTACTATTTAGCTCGCATATATTTTTGTGAACAAGATTTATACACATTTGTGAAAGTATGAAATCACTGTATATACTGGGTTACGCATAACGGTATTATGAAGCCGAAAGGAGCTCTGTGTACTCATCATTATGAAAAAGGTTCACTACGGGAACAACTCTAAAATCGGCTGTCACTTAGAAAAGTGTAATTCACACTACGGAACACCTTTTTTGCCGTTTAATGGTTGGTGCCATTGTAAAAGCTATTAACAATTATGTGAAAAACATGTAATTTCGGGTCCGTTCCGCATAACCCTAAATAAATAATCAACCCAGTAACCAACTGGGGCATCACAAAGGTCCAGTTAATTTTTTATTTTTTATTTAAACTAGTTGTCGTTCAAACAATGAGACTTGTATGTCCTGCTCATGGCTATGTATGAAAACTTGTTTAGATCATTAAAATTACATTTTTGCGAAGCAAATTCACCGGGTGCGATTTGTCATGACACTTGTATATATTTTCAAAAATGTTCAACGAAATACGCTGCACGCTGTATTCGGGGCCTTAACGATGTTAACCCCACACTAACTTCAGCGCTTCGTTTCCACAATAACCGTTAGTATTATATAGAATCCCTTCATACAATTTAGCCATGGAAATGCACAATCAGAAGGTAGAAATGAAGCAAAAGGCATAAGACATTTTGGCCTAGTTGGTATAAAGTAACGTATGGGAAATTTGTACCACTGACCCACGTGCAAAAAGGAAATGTCCTACGCCTTTACAAAATGACTAGTGTATAAGATTTGGTGTTTCGTTTTTCCTTTTTGCGGTATATTCCTTGTGGTATATCCGTCGGTTTGACGCAATCTATTTCCATGCTGAATTCCGTTGAGATTGATTCAGCCGTTTAGTAGTAAATACCGCAGTGCATTGTCGCGAAGATTTTTGAACGAATCCTACTAGTTACTAAACTGAATCTCAAGGCAAGCGCATTGAATATCTCTATAATCTGTTTATTGTGTTAATCGCTTTTTGACAGCTCATGACAAGTTTTAAGTTGTTTTTAGTTATTCTTGGCCATGGATACTAGTCCTTCAGCCCAATACATATTTCTTCAACGATCCTTCCTTCTCCAGTTAAACGAGTCGTAGTCACAGTCCAAGTCACACACAGTAAGTCACGGTCAAGTCAAATCATGCCCTAGTTAAGTCGTGGCAACTTTACTACAAGCTTCTTCGGAGTTTTGGAAACAACACAAAAACACGTTTCACCACATTATATTACTTGCCTACACTCATGCACGTCAGTCGGCACTTAATGAATAAAACGCCACTATTTTTATACCTAACACCCGAAAAAACATAAAGTTTTGGAAAATAATACAATGCGACATGTTTTTTTTTCTCGTTCCCGCCAAAACTCCTGACTGTCTCAGATTTGTTTGTTTTTAATAGTTCCTGGCCATGGATACTAGTCCTTCAGCCGAATACACATTTCTTCATCGATCCTTCTTTGTGCAGTTAAATGAGTCGTAGTCACACACAGTAAGTCACAGTCAAGTCAAATCATGCCCTAGTAAAGTCGTGGCAACTTTACTACAAGCTTCTTCGGAGTTTTGGAAACAACACGAAAAGACACGTTTCACTACATTATATCACTTGCCCACACTCAACCACGTCAGTTGGCACTTAATGAATAAAACGCCACTATGTTTATACATTAACACCCGAAAAAACACAAAGTTTTGAAAAATATTACAATGCGACGACATGTTTTTTTTCTCGTTCCCGCCAAAACTCCTGACTTCCTCAGACAAAATAGGGAGATGCTAGCCACAATGCATCGTGATTAGCCACTATATTGCAAGGGAGAAAAATAAATATCCAAGACATTTTTGCCAATTTTTGCTATCATTACCATGGTAATTAAGTCTACTTTCGATTCAATCCTTTTTCATTGCTTATCCAAAATCCATTATTTTAAATATCTTTGTCGTCCACTATTACTAAAGCTATAAAAGTCTATGACTAATCTGCTTCGCTCCACGTTTATAAGACACTAGTCTGTACGCTCTGTGCTAAAGGCCACAGTTATAAATTCCAATAACGTTATTGCTAGTGTTTTTTGTGTGTGAAACATACAGGGTTAACTCGTATCGGTATTACCAAGATGAAAGGTCGTTGTACTCATCATAATGAAAAACTTTACTTTAGGGCTAAAAATAGATGATTTGAACACATTTGTCAACATTCAATTCTATGTAACTTTTTTTTTAATATTTTTTTCACTGGGTATTTCTATAGGTGCGTTCGGATAGCATATGGTGGCATTATTAGCATTGTCAAAATTGGCGTTGACGTAAAGCGTTCGGTTTGAGAATTTTGCCACGTTTGCCACTTTTGTCCCCTACCCTAAACGAACGGTACAGTCACTAGGATCTAGCGGTGATGTCAAACAAATGTCACAGAGACAGCGCTTGACAAACAAAACTCCAAAGCACCGCGAAAACCATACGTCAAAATCTTAATGTCAAAAAACGATCACAACGATCCAGAGAAATTTTACTAGCAACGATCCCATGTCGTGAGGTGGCTCAAAAGTGGCAGATTACGATGGCATTTTTAGCTGTTTTTGTTTGTGAACGGTGAGCGAAAACAGATAATAATGCAACTTTTGCACACACATTCCCAAAACGAACGCTACATGTGATCATTATTGGCGTTTGTAACAGTTGTTTTTGCTACCAAGGGGCTATCCAAACGCACCTATGTTTATAATGCATAGATACCATAAACGCCATGACGCGAGATGGCGCCATCAACGCTTTAGTTGATAAGCTTATATATTTTGAGAATTATGACGGGTAAGGCTGTTCTGTAGTTCTGTAGCTTAACTGGCAAGCAATCGGGACGGAAACCCAGAGATTGCTTGCATGCAGAGGTTATAATTTTTCATAATGTCTATGCGTTATAAACATAGTACATTTCTTTCGCGATTTCTTTGTTGATCCCGTAAAAGTATCTTACGAATGATAAGTGCAATGATCCCTTTCGGTTACTACACCCCAAGCCAAGCTTATAAAACTGACGAGCCTCTTGCCAAATTTTTCCAGACACATTTCAGAATTCGCGTTCACTACATGCGTTTTAGAGAAGCGCATGGTTATAACAAATTGTTCTAGCTATACGTTCTTGGGCTGGGTAGTATGAACCACAATTTTTTATGCATGTCTAAAACTTTAAGGGGTCATTGTACTCATCATTATGAACAACTTGTAAAGAAAAACTTAAATACTTATGACACTATGTTAAGTAAGCGGCATGACGGTAGACTGCGTGAGCCACACCGCAGAACTGCCCTGTATAGTAACAGCACGTTTGTCATGAGAATCTCTGTTTATAATAAACTACCACAAAGCTTGAAAGAAATACATAATTTTGACATTTTCAAATTTAGGTTAAATAAATTACTAATTGACAAGACATATTATTCCATAAATGAGTTTTTAAATGACAAATTGTAAATTTAGGTAATTAATAATATTGAATTAATTATTTTGACAATATATTAAATTTAATTAACAAATGTTAAAGCAATATAATGATAAATTATGAATTATTAATGATTATGTACATACTTAATATTTTGCATGCCATGGTGCTAGAGCATGGCGATCTCAATGTTGGACTAGTTTATAGAATATCTCCTTAAAACCCATGTCTCCGCAAATAAATATTTTGAATTTGAATTTGAACTTTTCCTAAAGGGACCAAACCTGAAATCGCGAATAAAAAAACCAGTTGTTCCATACAAAAAGTTCATTGACCTTGGACAAAGTGTATGGAACAGCTGATATTTTTTTCGCGATTTTAGTTTTGACCCTATAGGAAAAGTTGTTCATAATGATGAGTACAATGACCCCTTAATGTTATAGTTTAGACATTCATAAAAAAATGTGTTGTATACCTGGCAATACCGAATAGACCATAGTACCGTTATAAACGCGTAGCGAAGCCATAAAGTAATCACTACTTAAAGCTACTTAACATTCTACACTGAGGTTGTTTGATTTTGAACTTTAGCTGCTGTATTAAGTCGAAGATTTTAAGCGAAGGACCAACTTTCATTTCGAGTAGTTCTATTATTTCGTCTTTACTGAGTTGGAGCATCATTGTGCCGGTTATGTGACTGAAGTTGTCGCAGTAAGGCTGGCAGTCGTTGACGGTTAGGAACTTGGCGACGTCCGTTGCGCTCCAGGTCTCGACGTCGACTGTGTTCAGTACTTCGAACGGCACGGTCGTGTTGACTAGTCTCGGTATCACTTTGCTGTCTTCGGCAGACTCTACTGAAGCTTCCGGCGACGGCGGTAGGTTTTGATTTGAGTCTTGTGATGTGTCTGTCGGTGCACTCTGAAATAAATCATACGAATATTTTAAAGGAATATACGAGTACCAAAATGGAGTGATTATACTAAAGGGTATGTATGCACTCATCATTATAATATCTTTACAATAACATTTGTGTATCTTTATAATAAGATGGGCAGGCCATATCGCTCGAAGCACTGACAACCGATGGGGAAGAAAGGTTCTTGAGTGGCGATCGCGAACCGGAAGACGCAGCGTAGGCGCGGCCTCCCACTAGGTGGACCGACGGCATTGTAAAAGTCGCGGGCAACCGGTGGATGCAAATGGCAGGTTGTCGTACAGTGTGGCGGTCTAAGGTGGGAGGCCTTCGTTCAGCAGTGGACGTCTCCGGGCTGATGATGACAATAACATTTGTGTATCTTTACAATAAAATTGGTGTATCTTTACAATAACATTTCTGTATCTTTACAATAACATTTCTGTATCTTTACAATAACATTTCTATATCTTTACAATAACATTTGTGTATCTTTAGTCTTTACAATAAAACAAATGCAAGGCAATATAACCTTCCTAGAGAGAAGGAGAGTATTCCAGTAGTGGAAGTCTTCCGGCTGTTGATGTGTTGATGGGTGTTACTAGATAAATTACTGGGCATGAAGAGATTTGACATAATTTGACGAGCGCAGTGCATTGCGGCGCAGGATTTTGTTCGCAAGTTCACAATCCTGGCACTGCTAATGTTATGGATAGACGTGACGCTTACCACCAGGCGAAAATCTCGCATTCTTCTCGCGAATCGTGTTCACATAATCAATCTACAGCATAAAAAAACTGGGTATCTTTACAATAACAGTGTATGCTTACTATAAGCTCCTGATTAGACAAATTAGATTCGCAGTAGTCCGGTTCGGCGCTTCTTCTGGCCTCTAGATCAACGTCCATCTTGGCTTCATCCTCTACCGGCGCCGTCGACAGCTCGTCGTCGTGTAGAGACTCCATATCAGCCGGCATGTCGTCAAGCGGAGGACAAGCTAAAACATTCTGCAAAACAAGTACTTTAAAAAAAAACAACCGACTTCAATTTCTATTACCTGGATGACATCTTTTTTCCAGTTATTTTGATTTAAAAACGGAACTACTAAACCGATTTTGATAAAAATGGGACCACCTCTGAAGTATTACCTACCAAACAAAAAAAGAATCATCAAAATCAGTTCATAATAGGCTAGATGACTGGTTTTTTTTCAAAAGTGCTATTAAAATGTGGCCCATAAATACAGCTGATTAATGAAAAGAAATTGAAAATCTGATCAAAAATAAGCAACTTACAAGCATTTTAATATCACGCTAGACAGAGAGAAAAACTAGCAAATCGTGACGTCACTTCTCTGTACGCCATATAAATTCTATTCTGACAAGTAAGGCGTGACGTCATTTTTTGTTTTGTCGGAAAGGGACAGAGTTGTCTCTAACAAAAACTTTAAACGCTCATATATCAGATCATTATTAACCGATTCAAATTATTTTTGCAATAAACATACTATATTTACTTAAATTCTTCATCAAAGCTATTGGTTTCAACGATATAAACATCAGTCATCTACCCTATTGGCGGAGTAATCGCGTAACATACATACCAAAAAAAAACATACAGTCGAATTGAGAACCTCCTTTTATGAAGTCGGTTGAAGAGATAACTCACGTTTATGTCCTGATCAGACTGATTCGTTTCACCCAGCCTCTCCTCCGGTGGGTCAGCAGGTGTCGGCTCCATGTCTACATCGTTCTTGGTCTGTTCTTCTCTTGGCGGCGTTTCTTCCGGCCGGAGCTCCGTGTCTGCTGACATCTCGGACACGCTGGTCGGTGGTGACAGGCTTTTAGCGTCTCCCATGTCGGAATTTTGGGAGCTTTCTTCGGTTATGATGGGAGGTTGGGCTTGTATTTTTGTGACTGAAATGGGATAGTATTTGTTTACACGAGATACCATTTTTTAATATTATTAGGCTTGGGCCACAGAATAAATAATAGTACTGCGGACAGAAAGTTAACTCCGCAAAGGAATTGAAATAAATAAGGACTCTATCTACTAGGCAATAAAGTAGCAATTCGACTCGCACAGCGCTGGATACCGCTCGCTATATTCACCTAGATATGCCGCTCTCTTTCTATCACGTATGCTTAGTTACGTGCGACGAGGCTAGCGTGCGGCCGAACATACCTAAACTGCGGAGTGACACCCCCCTGCTTATGCCCAGTATGTTAAAAGTCGAATGAGTGAATGAATGATTTATTTGTCTGTGAAAACTAGGTAATATACAGATCGATTATAAATAAAGACATTTAGTTCGCTAGCTTCTACCCTGCAGGGGTTTACAGACTCATAGAACTTATTAGAATATGTTTTGACAGCCGTTCTACCTTAGGACTTCTGCAAATTTTTTTTTTTCTTAGTTCTTGGCATCGCACGTTGTGCATTCTGCCAGTGTCAAGTTTATGATTTTTTCAAGTATTTATATGTAAATCAAGTCAAATATGTAATGATATCACAGTCAGTCACACGAAATTAGTCATAGTCGAGTCCAAGTCATGCCCTAGTAAAGTTGTGGCGACTTTACTATGAGCTTATACGGAGTTTTGAAAACAACACAAAAAGACATGTTTCACCACATTATATCACTTGCCCACACTCGTGCATGTAATTCAACACTCAATGAATAAAACACCACCATTTTTAATCATTAATTCGCGAAAATACACAAGTTTAAGAAAATAATAGAATGCAACGACATGATTTTTCCGTGTTCCCGCCAAAACTCCTCGACTTTTGCTTTTCTGTGGTGTACACAGAGAGGTCGCTGAAAATTATAAAAAAAAAAAAGACGATTTGTGCAACTAGCTGCCAACATTTAGTAGATGTATTTAATGGATGCATATGAACTGACCCGTCTTGGCGCTGGCCCTGGTGTCGGGGTGCTTGCGGCGGCGGCGCGGCGCGCGGGGCGGGGGGCGGCGCGGCGCGCGCGGCTGCTGCAGCGGGCCCTCCAGCCGGTGCCGCACCGCGCGGCACCACCCCACCGGGTACATGTCCGTGCTGTGCGCCCACAGCCACTGGTCGTACTCCACGCCCCAACCGTCGAAATGCACCTGACGTTACACATATAAATACTTTTCACTTAGTTTTTCGCATCGCACTTTGTGTATTCTGCCGGCTCATGTATGTATGAATGTATGTGTTTCCTATATAATGTAAATTTCTGAACAGATTTGGATGTATGGTAAGTTATAGTTAGAATCCTTACATCATCTCCAGTGACACGGGCATTTTTTTAATTTTAATAATCTATATTGAGGCTGTAAGTGTCATTTTAATACTGTCATATCATACATAGTAATACTGTGAAACTAAACCCTATGTCGACCGAAGCGAAGCGAAGGTCTCTGAATCTACTGGGGCAGATCGGCTGTTTTACAGTCTGTATGTCTCTATGTATATTTGTTCGGTGATACTTTACGTAAGTTCAAAAATGAGCTAAATTGGTCAAGGCGTGTGGAAGATGTGAGGTCTCGGGTCGGTCGCGAGGTCACAGTTCTCAGTTATTTAAAAAAATACCAAAAAAACAAACACAAACTAAAAAAAATATGATTGTCTAATATTGTCTACTGTCTATAACAACTAGCAAGGGCGGATCCAGGATTTATTTCAGGGGGCACAATATGTGCCCTAGCCAACCATAACTGTGGAAACACTTCATACAAAAATATTCCAAAATAAGCAAAGCTTATAAAGCTTTTAAAAGCTTTTTAAGTTTTTTCCTTTATGGGAGAGGCCTTCGTCCAGCAGTGGACGTCTTCCGGCTGTTGATGTGTAAGCAAAGCTTGTAATATGGAAACCAGATAGTTGATAGAATACTTATATACATATATTTTTTATATAAATACATAGTTATAACTTGAAGAGCCACTTATAGAATCTGGGAGCCACGGATAGTCCGTTATACCGTGGCTGGATGTAGGACAATGAAACCGTAGAGCATGTGCTGCGGCAGTGCAAAGTCACAGAACCAACAAGAATTGCTACCGGATTGCATGAGGCAGCTTTATCTCCGCAACGGCTTGTACGCTTCTCATTATCATCATTATCATGTAAACTTCCATCAAACCCACTGGAGCTACTATGCCAGCGGCCTAGAGCCACGCTCCGTTACTTCAAGGAGCTGGGTTGGCTCGAGTAGACGCTGGCGGGGGAAATGCACAATACACCCCAAGCGGGACGTCAGTGCAGGACTTTTTTTCTTTCTTATTTATTGGCATCGCACGTTGTGCATTCTGCCAGAGTCAAGTATGTATGAATGTTCAAGATTATGTAGTATTAGCAAGTCAAATATGTCATGAAATCACAGTCAGTCACACAACATTTGTCAAAGTCGAGTCCAAGTCATGCCATAGTGGTTGTGGCGACTTTACTATGAGCTTCTACGGATTTTGAATATTTTTGTATGAAGTGATTCCACACTTATGGTATTTCTATGTTTTTAAAGCTTAAACAGGAAGAAAAAAAAAATAACAGGTTCGGAAATTTGGCATCTCAGGCAGAGACTTCTGTAGCTTAATTGGCAAAGCAGTTGGGACGGAAACCCATAGCGACTGCTCGTATGCAGGTTCGAGTCCTGCCGGAGGTCATAATTTTTCTTCCTGTTTAAGCTTTAAAAACATAGCTTCTACGGAGTTTTGAAAACAACACGAAAAGACATATTTCACCACATTAAATCACTTGCCCACACTCGTGCATGTAATTCAACACTCAATGAATAAAACACCACCATTTTTTATCATTTATTCGTAAAAAAAACACTAGTTTAAGAAAATTATAGAATGCAGCGACATGATTTTTCCGTGTTCCCGCCAAAACTCAGTGCAGGAGTTATCGCCCCCACATTGAATAAGAATAGTTATAATACATTGTACACCCGGACACCGTGGCGACGTACCTTGAGCAGGTCCTGCACGACGCGCGCCACGGTGGCGACGCACACGAGGCGCGGGTCCATGAGGTCTGCGCACTCGAGCCGCATGCCGGCCACGAACCCGTGCGACACCACGTGCCCGCGCGCCGCGAACGAGCCGCGCGCCGCCGCCTGCCCGCCCGTCATGCACAGGTACTGCTCCCAGCTGAACTGGTCGGCGCTGAACCTGACATAATAATAATAATAATAAGGATTATTAGGGATTATTTCCTTAACAATGAGTGTGGGATGCATCGCGATGTAGTGACAGTTGACAAGGGGCTCACGCCGCTCTCCTTGACGAACGAGAACTGGCGCAGACCATCGGTGCTAAGCACCGACGACCGCAAGGAAGTATGGAAGAGCAAGGTGCTGCACGGACGGTTCTATCGGGCCCCGATGTGGACTTGCTCGCGTCGGTGAACTGGTTACGCTTCGGGGACCTCTTTGAGGAAACTGAGGGGTTTGCCTGTGCAATTGCGTTATCAAGACGAACAACTGCCGGAAATATATCATGAAAGACGGTACGGTCGACATCTGTCGGGCATGCCACCGTCCCGGGGAATCTCTCCGACATATCATTTCCGGTTGTTCGCATCTTGCTAACGGCGAGTATCAGAATCATCCACCAGCAACTTGCTCTTCAATACGGCCTTGTCGAGTCAGAGGTGCCGTACTATAAGTACGCACCAGCTTCAGTTCTCGAAAATGGTCGTGCTTTGCTCTATTGGGAGCTCTCCATCATCACGGACCGGACTATTGTTGCCAATAAGCCTGATACCGTGATGGTGGATCGGTCCCAGCGCCGGGCAGTGCTCGTCGACTTCACCATCCTGCCACCAGCAGTCTGCTGGCTGATAATGTATCCTGTATAAATAAAACGACGTCAATCGTCTTTTGTCCTCAACAAAAGACGATCGACGTCGTTTTATTCAACCGAGTTACCAATTTGAAAGAAAAACAAGTACCTAACTTTTAAATAAAAAAAACAACCAACTTCAAATTAATATGGGACCACTTCGGGAGTATACTCTTTCAAATAAAAATAATATTTTCTATATCGGTCCACAATTGACAGAGAAATCGGTGAACAAACAATAAAAAAAACTCCGTCGAACATAGAACCTCTTTCTTTTTTGAAGTCGGTTAAAAAGACAAAGGATGGATTATGTTTTTCGAAGCTATACATTATACGAGGGCGGCACTGAAAATTTCGGGAATCAAGGAAGTGACACAACATTACTATTTAAAAATATATTTATTGCTTTTCGAAGTATTCTCCGCGAAATTTGACACATTTTTCCATACGATGGAACCAATCATTGAAGCAACCATCCCATTCGGAAGTTGGGGTCTCCAAAATGGCCGTTTTGTAGGCGTCCACAGCTTCTTCAGGTGATGAAAATCTCTGTCCACGCAATTTATTCTTTATTTTAGGGAAAGTATAGAAATCATTAGGGCTTAGGTCGGGGCTGTACGGCGGATGGTCCAATAATTCTATGTTTTCTTGCTCTAAAAACTCTTTTGTTCTGTGCGCGGTGTGAGAACTCGCATTGTCGTGATGGAGGATGATGCGGCGGTTGCAGTTCTCTTTACGGAGTTCAGAAACGACCTGTGGCAAACAAATGCTAGCATACCATTCTGCATTAACCGTTCTTTGTCCCTCAAGAGGAATAGTCGTAACATGGCCGGTTTTGGAGACAAACGTGGCCACCATTTTTTTTGCAACACTCCGTGAACGAACAATTTTTGTTGGCTTTAACTCATTTTCGAACACCCAAACTCGTGACTGGTTTTTTGTTTCGGGTTCGTACGCGTATATCCAGGATTCGTCACCTGATACGATGTTGTATACAGCATTTGAGGATCCTGCGTGGAATCTTTCGAGAGTTCTGACGCACCAAGTAACGCGAGCCGCTTTTCGCTCTTCACAGAGCGAATGCGGTATCCATCGGGAAAACAACTTTTTTACACCAAATTTTTCATGCAAGATTATTTGTATTTGACTCATGCCAATGTCTAAAGTTGCCTGAATTTCGCGGTATGTCACATGTCGATCTTCCTCAATCAGCTTACGCACAGCATCAACGTTTTCTTGGGTGACTGCAGTTTTTGGACGACCTTGACGGGGATCATCACTGAGCTTGACACGTCCACGTTGAAATTCAGCAAACCAGCGATAAATTGTGGTTTTGGATGGGGCTTTATCACCAAATGCAGAAATCATCCGGTCAACACACTGTTTTTGTGTTAAACCACTTCGAAAGTCATAATAAATCATCGCTCTTGAATTTTCTCGAGTCAATTCCATTTTCTCAACGACTAAACAAGTTTGACAAAACCTTGTGACCATAGAGTAAGTAAACCTAACTTGTGACAAGACCGAGAATATTTTTTTAAATAAATAAATGGTATTCGATTTTTAAAACCAAGGAGTTTTCAATTAAAAAGATTTTAATATGACAGAAACAGTGGAAATATTCCATTCCCGATACTTTTAGTGTAGCCCTCGTAATCCACGTTAATTAATAACAGACCTTGTTTGAGTATGGAACACAAAAAGATACATAACTCTAAAGTGCTTTCTTTTGGAGTTTTCTCACACGGAAAAATCATGTTGTTGCATTCTATTATTTTCTGAAACTTGTGTTTTATCACGATTTAATGATAAAATGTGTTTTTGGGCAAGTGATATAATTCAAAAATTCAAAATTTGAAAATTATTTATTTCAGGTTAAGGTACCAGTGGCGGAGGGTCCATATAACCCGATTCCTATCGGCTTCCCTTTTGAAAATGTGTCTGTAAGTATCTACAACCGACATACTATCTAGTACCTACCACCTCTCAATAATCTCCGAGGTG
The DNA here is from genome assembly GCA_905404285.2 of Erannis defoliaria. NCBI lineage: Eukaryota > Metazoa > Arthropoda > Insecta > Lepidoptera > Geometridae > Erannis > Erannis defoliaria. Next base: position 7,309,558 of record FR990073.1, on the reverse strand, counting down.
CAATGTCACAGAATAAATATTACTAACTAGCGCGGGAACCCGCTCCGCGTCGAGTTACGCATTCGCCACAGGATAAGTAATAATTACTCTGCGCGCAATCCGATGCGAGCCACAGAATACATTACAGTGAGAACGACAGCACTTCCACAGAATAAGTAGACATAGACATAGACATAGACAATCATTTATTTATGGCAAAGAATAAATAAACACTGGTAACAATAATACAACAGTAAAAGTAAATAAAAATGTTAAGTGGTTCATTTACTTCTGCCACAAATCGCAGTATTAGTTACTATGCGCGGCAAGCCGGTGGGCGCGGGTTGCCTGGCGATCTGTCCTGTCCATGGAGGATAAGGAGTTGCGATGAGCGACTTGCAGCCGCAGATCCTATTTTGCGGACGGAGTGTGTGACGTCATACTTATTTGCTCAGTCTGCTAACGTCCGCCACGCGTAACGGTCATTCAAACTTACATATTAGACGTACGATTTTTTTATGTTTTTACCCAGTAACAGTAAAAATGAAATAAGGTGCTCTGTTTCTTTATGTAAAAATGACCGAAGTAAAAATTCAGATGACATGATTGACATCTAACTTCATTCGTAAGTAATTTTATTTCTATATTTAGTGATCCGTTCTATAAAATTTTAAAACGCGACATCTAGCGCGATATTAAGAAATTAAGTGTTAAATTCAGCTAAGTGTTAGTTCACTAGTTCGATTCTCAAAAACTTTTCCTGAAAACCGCTAGATGGCAGTACAAATTGTCACTCCTCCCGCGAACCGACACCTCCCCGCACAGTCACGCGACTTTCTAAGGAAAAATCTTTAGATTAAATCTCTGCTTCTGTTACTCTGTGGTCCTGTCTCACAAGTCTTGCATGTCGAACACAGCGTCTCGCGCGGAAGCGCTACCTATCTCTCTCACACTCGTGAATTTTTGTAACGTTCGTGCTCGCTCACACACGCGGGATAACTCGGTGATTTTCGGCTTATGATACCTATTCATGGTATTGTTTACGTTGATAGAAGTGAGTTCCGAGCTATCTATAAACTATAAATCTAGTATATTTCTCTGCTATAAATTAATGTTGATACGGTTTTCAGTTACAATTAAAGTTATGGTCGTGTTTTGATCGTTACTTGTTGAGTTTTTTTTTTGTCTGTTTGTTTCGTGTTGTTTTTGTTTTAACGTGAATGTGACAATGTGATAGCGCGCCAAAATCGCCGACACTGACCCGCCGATTTTTACGCGATGGTGCTTTTAAGTACCTATGGAGAAGGTGAAAGTTGTTTCTACTGCTTTCGGTACGATGATAGGTACCTAAGTTTTTTTTGCTTCGGCTTCCCTTTACTGAATTTTCACCCTTCGCCACTGTAAGGTACCCATAATTATGCACATAATAAGTTAAAATACACATTATTATAAAAATACATGAAATTGGCCAAATAAAATCATCAAATCAAAGTTTTTATACAAGCCATTAGTCACATCCATAAAAATTCAATAATGTCAAAATTTAAAATTAAGTAATTGTCAAAGTAAGTTGAAGTTTAAAATGAAATGTCAAGTACAATCTAGTATTTTCTCTCCGGCACTGGTACATGGTACTCGCAGCAATGCCGGAGGTAAGTACAGTCAAATCTGGCCTCAAACATTTCCAGGACAGTATTGGAGCTGTACCGAACCTTGCGCACCAAGGATGAAGCGCGCGCCCGCATGGTCGCGTGAAAACAGGCGGTGGTGAAACATGTCTTTTCGTGTCGTTTTCTAAACTCCGTAGAAGCTCATAGTAAAGTCGCCACAACTTTACTAGGGCACGACTTGGACTCGACTATGACTAATTTCGTGTTACTAACTGTTATTTCGTGACATATTTGACTTGATTTTAATATAAAAACTTGAAAATTCATAAACTTGACACTGGCAGAATGCACAACATGCGATGCCAATAACTAAGAAAGAAAAAAAAGTGCTTTCTTACCCAGCGGGAGGAATGAGAGGTATATTGTTGGCCGTCGCGAAACCAACGGGGAATATGCACGGCGACCTCTGGTGGTAGCAAAACCAGTCCGCGCCCGACGCGTCCGCAGGGTAGCAGTCTATCCTGATCATCATGTAGCCTGACGAAACAAAAATAGGATTTATACAAGCTTCCCAATAAATACAGCACATTTTTGTAGTGGCTCTATTGGAGAGTCCGCATGGGGAAGTACCACACCTTTGCCAGTTATTCAACCGCGAAGCTGTCGTCGTCGTCAGCCACAAAACGTCCACTGCTGGACGAAGGCCTCCCCCTTAATAGAGGGGTGTTGCCATAATACCCACGCGTGGCAGGCGGCTTGGGGATGGCAGAATGGGCACCACTGTTAACCAAAAGGACGCTGCTGCCCGTCCTCCGGTGGTTCTGGTTGCAGTTTAAGGACATACCCAGGTCCAGGACCAGCGGCCTGATTTCGTAACTACAATGAATATGAAGTTCAGTTTGACGAAACTCAGTCTGACGTTGCTCATGCCCACTATGACGTTCCTTTAAGCCCAGTCTGACGTCACAGTGGCTTTCGTCTAATGAAATTCATTTTCACCGGTTTCAAGCCGATTGAATGAACGAAATGACGTAAAATTCGAATTTTCTAACTTGAAATGGGGTTGAACTTTGGTTGAAACCCATTCCTAAATGTCAAATGAAACAGGCTAGTCTCTCGCCATGGAGATCAATTAAAATCGCGCCTTTGCAGACAGTTTTAGTGAAAAAAACGTATACTATGGAAAAAAAGCAGTGTTTAAGTAATAAGCCTCAGAGTCTCTAAGGTTTTTATGCTAATGGATTCGATATAATTTAACATTTCGTTAATAATTTACTAAGTTATTGAACTAGACTGCCAGTGCGATATAGAAGCTTGTTGCGAATAAATCGACGAATTCTGAGAGAGGCTAATACGCCTCTCATGTCATCAGATCATACGGAGAGGTATATTGGCCACTCGTTGGCCGTCTGCGCAAAACGGAGTAGGTACGAGGCGTTGCGTGAAGAGCTAATTCCTCTCTTGCCGTCAAAACAGCGCACTTGGTAGTGTTCGGCCGGAAATAAAGGTAAATTTTTAGATGTGCTGCTTCAGATGATTAACATTCTGCGATCCCCAAGCCGCCTGCCAAGTCTGGGGATTATGGCAACTCCTCCCTAATAAGAGGGAGGCCTTCATACAGTAGTGGACGCCTTATGGCTGGCGATGACGATGATTAAATTAATTTTTACAATATACTTATTATACCTATTGATGAGGCATGTTTACTATGATAGCATAGTAATGTATTAAGTTTGGAAGATTTTAGAAAACAATTTTGTTGTAGATTTATGGAAAAAAACGGATTCCATGGAGTGGTATTCATACGCACTTAATATGTTACACAAGGTACATAGCTAATGAAAAGCTCTTTTAAATGCTTATCATACATTATGTAGGATCTACACTAAGGTGCACGGTACACTTGTCTGGGTAAACGCTGCACAAAGGGAATCTGCATTCGGAGCACAAAAGAAATGCATTCAGGCAATATGTTGATTAAGCCCAAGACAATCATGTAAGCCCTCTTTCCAAAACTTAAAACTGCTGACACATGCATCAATATATACTAAGCTGCCATTCTAATTAGAAATAATTTAAATTATTATTATACCTACTTTGAAGGTGAAACAACTTAAAAATTTGCTATCTATGCCAAAAAGCAGAAAACCTCAAAAAGAGTGTTTTTATCAAATGGGTTGAATTATATAATAAAATACCGCTATCTATAAAAGAAACAGACAATAGTGACAGTTTTAAATTTAGACTTAAGAAGTTCCTAATTAACAAGGCATACTATACCATTGATGTGTTCCTCAATAATAAATCATAATAATTACACCTAATTGGCATAAATAATTTTAATAACTAAAAGTATAAGAGGACCAGCAGCAGTGTCCTCTCGGTTAAACGTGGTGAACATTCTGCAATCAGCAAGCTGCCTGCCAAGCGCGGCGTGGGGATTATGGCAACCCCTCCCTATTTAGGGGGAACCAGCCAACCAATGTGTTAGTTTTTGTTTAAGTAGGCTACATTTAGGTAAGATTAACAAATCATTGAATAACTAGGTATTACTAAATAATTAATGTATTTCAGGTGATTATGGCTATGCTCCGAGGCCTTGGTTGATGACCCCGTTCCTCAACACAGAGCCATACTCTCCTGAAGTCCACTACACTTCAATGCATGTGTGCAATCTTTAATGTGGTGGAGAGATGCATTGGTGTGGTCAAAACCCGCTAGCAATGCCTATCGTCTTACAGGTATGTAGTTTTCTATTATTAAAAAAGTAAATTGAAAAACTGTTCTAATTTTCTTCCTATGATTGATTGACTGGCCCATTTGATCGCACACTTACCTGATGTTAATTGAGGCAAGATCATCCTGCCAGCAATATTAGTTTGCCAAAAAGTAACAGGTATAAATAAATAAACAGAATTAATATACAATTTATAATTATTAAGCATAACTGTAATACAAACTACCTACTTTTACAATCAAACAAGTGACGAGACGAGCAAGACATTCGCCTGGTGGTAAGCGTCACGCCTGCCCATAACAGTAGCAGTGCCAGAATTACGAACTTGCAAACACAATCCTGCACCGCACTGTGCTGTGCTTGTCAACCTGAGATATTAGATGTTAAATCTCTCCAGTAATTTCTCTTGTAACATTGCCCTTCGAAACGGAACACAGTAATGCTTGCACATTACTGCTTGGCGGTTGAATAACTGGCAAAGGTGTGGTACTTCCCCAGGCGGATTCTGCAGTAGAGTCCTACCACTACAACACTACTACCTACTTTAATTTATTAACTGTGTGTTAAATAAATTTCAGGTTCCACCATGTCACCGTGCATCTGACTGAACTGCCTAGCTAAAAGATACCTTCAACTGCATGCCTTCACAAGTCTTCCTGGCAGGCCTTTTATCACCCTTAGTCAAGAAATAATAGTGAAAGAAAAACTTTTTTTTTCAATGCATTTATTATGAACAATGGTTATGTGTACATACTGATGATTATTATAACTAGGTATGTTATAGTCGCACAGTCTTTATTTTTCCTACAAAAACAGTATTTAATATTGTGTGTTATTAAAGTTGTGTATTAAATATAAGAAACAATAAAAAGAACACATGCTAAATTTTTGTCATTTATTTATTGCACCAAGTATAAAACCTACCTAGAAATACTATACATTAAGGATACTGTTACAATACAATACAACAGAATAACTTATAACAAACGAATAACGGATTGGTTCTGTTGCGAGGAACTTCAGTCTTTTATTTATTTTTTGCACCAAGTATAAATCCTACCCTATACATATCCATGTGCTGTATATATACTGTACTGTGTACATATTATCACACAGTATACAAATTGAATTTTATCTTGGGTGTGATACCGATATAATGAAGTTTAAAATGAAGTGAGTTACTGATACATTACCGGTAGACCAACCAACGAGCAGCAGCGGTGGTTACCGGTGGATGCAAATGGTACACAGTGTGGTGGTCAAAGGGTGAGGCCTTCGTTCAGCAGCGGACGTCTTTGGGCTGATGACGATGACTGATACATTTGCTTTGAGTAAGTAAGTTCGTTTAGGCTGAGTGGCCAGCCCTAGTGTCAGAGTTAAAGTGCCGCCCGAAGGCCTCTGATATGGCTGACGGTTGTTGTTAACTAAAATTAACTTGCTGAATTGAGTCATACATATAATCATGATCTTTCACTTGTGAGATACACATTTTTTTTTTTATTTACGTTGCAACAAACAGTACACAGCAAAATATAATGTTAAAGTCAGCGACAATGATAAGATGAATGGACGGGAAATAAGCGCACCGATTTTGAAGACTATATGTTGAGCGCTGGCTCTCCACTCGCTTCAGCCATATATAGCCTTTACGACATGCGAGCCGTACAATACGACAATACAAACTTCTAATACATGTACATGTGTTCTCTTTTTGTCATGCAGTAATTAGATTCGCTATCTATATTTTCCGGCAAATGTAATATGCATACTTTTAGCTAGGTATGCTTGATTGTGTTGTCTTGTTAATTTTGAACGATTTGCAAGCACTGGCCCCGTCTATTACATTATCACCGTCGCTGGTTAAAGTAGTATTAATAATAAGCTAAGTAGCAACCAGGAACGTTGACCACAGATTACACTTCATCATCATCATCACTCGCCTTAGTTCACTGCTGGACAAAGGCTTCTTGCAAGATACGCCACTCAGTTCTACCTCCACCTTCCTACTGCCAAGTGGCAGTCAAACGCAGAGAAAACAGTATTATTAATTTATAAAATTGTCTGATGGCACTGAATGTAAATGTCACTAAGTAGTAAGCACTCCACTGATATGGCTATCACTCGCCGCGAAGAAAATTAATGTTGGTTTTCGTCCAAACCATCTCCTTTTTCTAGATTTTCAGTGAGGGCTCAGGGCCAGTGCTGTATCCTGCAGCGCTTGCCAACTGTTCTCACTGCCGTGAGGTCGCTTGTTTTTGTTGGCCACCGGGCCTCTGTTGGTTCTGCCACTAGGCGTTCGAGCTGCCTGAGCCGGCATTCTGATATATTTGATACTGATTTAATATTCACACCACATAATTCTTCCTAAGAGTATTCACACCACATAATTCTTGCTAAGAGTATTCACACTATCATTATATTCCACTTTTATAATGTATGTAAGTTATTAAATAGAATTAAATGTTTAATTACGTAGTTCTATTTAAAAACTTTTTTACTTTTCATGTTAGCGCGCAAATCAGTGTTGCCAACTGGTTATCAGGAATTAGGGCTAGATCAAATTCAAAAAAGGGGTATATTTGCCCAAAAATAATAATAATGGGCTAAATAGCCAATTCATTACGAAAAGAACTTGATACTTTAAAATAATTTATAATTTTTGTGTGTAGTTTAAAAAATAAATACAAAATTTCGGATATGTTATTGTTTATTGACATTTCAAAAATTAACAACCAGCTTGAAGAGTTAATCAACCAATCAATCAATCAATAAGGAGTTCTATCTATCTTGTTTTTTAAAAACCTGGAAAACATGTTTATTTTAAGCAGTTTATATGTTGGCGTCTTCATCAGATGAGTCTTCGTTGAATTCGATGCGTCCCTCGTGAGGCTTTTTCAAAATAAATGTATATTTTTCTTAAGGTCAAATGAGGGCTAGATTTGGGGCTAGGGGCTAAATCATTATTTTTGGAGCTGAACAAGTCGAAATAGGGCTAGATCTAGCACCGAAGGGGCTGAGTTGGCAACACTGGCGCAGTTGGCAAATGCAAAAACGTCATGTCAATGTCAATTCGACAATAAAATAGCGTTTAGTTATTTGTTCTTTACGTAACTATAATAATTATATTAACAGCAGTTTTTTTCACATAAATTTGGCAATAGTGACTGTTTATGATATTTTGAACGTTTTTACAACTGAATAAATCCCTAATACATTTTTTAACGCCTTATTATAACATTTTAATGTTAATCAGCACTGAAATAGCGTGCGTCGAAACTTAACTCGAATACTACAAATTGGATAAAACGAAACGCAAAAAAGACCGTATAAAAGGTCCATTGGATTCACTTTTTATCATTCGTTCCAAGGCCATTGTCACCAGTATAGTTACAAAATTCCTAGTAATCGCGAGATGAAATTCATCAATGGGGTTCGGCTTGAACGCCATTGCCAGAGACACAAGAGTTACGAAATCAGCCCGCAGGACCGCGAAGCAGTAGTGTGCATGTATTACTGTGTTTCGGTTTGAAGGTCGCAGTTTTATGAGCGCAGTGCAGTGCGTCGCAGGATTTTAATAAAAATGAATAAATATTGGTGGACATTTCACACAGCGCCATCTAGCCCCAAACTAAGCAAAGCTTGTACTATGGGAACCAGATAGCTGATAGAATACTTTTTTTTTTGTGAAAACATATTTTAAGTACATACAACACCCAAACACAGAACAATAGAAGATTACTCACCTAGGGAGTAAAAGTAATGAATGTCTCAGATCTCATGTAAAATGGCTTGCGAGGCGAAGCCGAGGGTGACAAACATGAGATCTGAGGCAGTCAAGATTTCGTTCGCAAGTTCACAATTCTAGCACTGCTAATGTTATGGGCAGGCTTACCACCTGAAGCGTAATGCCAGGGGGGTGTCACTCCGCACTTTAGGTATGTTCGGCGGCGCTCCGTCCGGGAGGACATTGCAAGGCTGAAGTCAGTGGCCGCCCGCACGCTAGCCTCGTCGCACGTAACTAAGCATACGTGATAGAAAGAGAGCGGTATATCTAGGTGAATATAGCGAGCGGTATCCAGCGCTGTGCGAGTTGAATTGCTACTTTACTGCCTAGTAGATAGAGTCCTTATTTATTTCAATTCCTTTGCGGAGTGAACTTTCTGTACGTAGTACTATTATTTATTCTGTGGTAATACTTAGATCCTTCCACATTATATTAGATTACCTTCATTTAATATCTGCATGACGGTCGCAGCGCAGACCGCTGACAAGTTCAAAGGGTCGATTGCTTCCAGTTTAATTCCTTCACTGAACAGAGGTGGCTCGTTCGTTGGATACTTGTAGAACATTTCCGGTGTGGAGTCGTTGGGAAATAATCTACCTAAAAGGTAAATTGGAAATGTTGTTACTAAGTGCCTTATTAATACAGATACAATCGAAAATGACACAATGTGTGACAAAAAGGTTAAACAATACTGAAGGGTATGTATGTACTCATCGTTATGAACAATTTTTACTATGGGGCCTACCTTTGAAATCGCGAAAAAAATATCTGATGTTTCATAGATTTTGTCAAAGGTCAATGAACTTTTTTAAGGAACAGCTGATTCTATATGTACCCATCAAAATATCAGCTGGTATTGTATGCAATCGTGTTAAAGGGTATGTATGTACTCATCATTATGAACAACTTTTACTATGGGGCCAACATCGAAATCGGGAAAAAAACTGCTGTTTCATATATTTTGTCCAAGGTCAATGAACTTTTTGTATGGAACAGCTGTTTTTTTTTTGCGCAATTTCAAGTTACACAGTTTTCACAGCAGTTTTCAGTTATTTCAGGTTAGTTGTTACCGGTTATAGTGTACCCTGCCTACTGTAGCTGTTTTGTGTGCTCGCGCGCATTCGTAGGTAGGGTATCAGGATTTTATTATTATTTCGTAAGTTGTTTACATGTTTTAATGCATTTTATACGATTGTCGAGAATTTATTGTCTAGACAAACCAGCAGGGCTAGGATGCGCACCGCGAGAAAATTATGCCGTGACTTTATGTCGTGCGAAAACGAGACAGACTTATACAGAGTCGCAGCCTTGTCCTGTTTTAAAGAATCGAGAAAGTTTTCTCGCGTTGCGCATCCTAGCCCTGCTGAAGTAGGTTTTTAGACAATAGAAAATAAAAAATGTTGGATATATTTTTAGAGTCTTCGAATAAATTTAAAAAAAATGCCCCATACTAAAAGTTGTCATAATGATGATTAAATACATTACATTTACTAGAGTATACCAACTGAGCTACAGGGCAGCAATTAATTCGTAGCTGCTAGTATTATGGTAGAATAATTACCCGCAGCGACTCTATGGCAGTAACTCTGGGGGGCATCCAGGGGGTGCCCGATCCTGAACGCCCACCCGACAGGATGTATCAGCGGAGAGTCCTCATGACACCAGAACCCATTGTCTTCCGGCGAACTGTCATAGTACTTCACGTGCAACCTTTTGCCGATTATTTCTGATATCGTAGCTACCTGGAGAATTCATTATGGCGTTTAATTTTGGGAATTATTGGAGTTATAGTTATAGAAAAATTAATATTGTGGAATTTGAGGGAGGACTATAGCAAGAATACAGAGTTAATAGCATTCGGCTCACTCGTATTCGTTAAACACATTGTAATTTGTAGAGAAAGATTTTTTACTGCTAGTAAAAAATAAAAGAAGCTAGTAAAAATATTTAGTTTTTAACTTTAGCTACTTGTAGCTACTTTATGGGGCAATCATAATTTGTGATGATCTGTTTACTTTCTGCAAAACATCTACAGCCTTACCTAATATAATCTCGATCCTCTTAGTCACTGCTTAAACTTCTCTGTCCTTTTCTAGCACGTGCAACTTGACGTCATAGAGAAGATGGCAGAGCATCTTAAGCAGTGACTAACGGTTGAAAAGTTTTTTTAAGTAAGGCCGCTAGTTACAAAGACGACGGTACAGTCGGCAACACTGTATATTGCCGCGTTCCGAAACGCGTTCAAAACATAAAGACAGGACCAATTGTCTATGGTCCAGAAGCTAACCACCAAAAAGTCAAGTCCGAAATGAGTCAAAATCGCTTAAATCTCCTTTGTCGGAAGGCGTAGGCGCGGCCTCCCACTAAGTAGACCGACGACATTGTGAAAGTCGCGGGCAACCGGTGGATGCAAATGGCAGATTGTCGTACAGCGTGGCGGTCTAAGGCCTTCGTTCAGTAGCAGACGTCTGCAGGCTGATGATGTTTTTCAACCGACTTCAAAAAAGGAGGTCCTCAATTCGACTGTATGTTTTTTTTTTGTATGTATGTTACGCGATTACTCCGCCAATTATAAATAGATTTTGATGATTATTATTTTTGTTTGGTAGGTGATACTTCAGAGTTGGTCCCATATAAATTTTATGGAAATCGGTTTAGTAGTTTGGTTTATAAATCAAAATTACTGGAAAATATGAAGATGTGATCCAGGTAGTCTAAATTGAAGTCGGTTGTATTTTTTTATAAGCGTCTATTATATTACTTTTTATATAGTTTGCCACTAGATAAATGAGGGAAAAAAACCATTTGACCGATTGATCGGATGCATGGGAAACACCTAATTTTCACAATTGCTTTGCTATGGTGTTGCTAGCTAAAACAAAAGGTTATTCAAACACAGCATCGCCCTCTTCTCCAGCTCTCATTCAGCAAAAATTTATAAAAATATACATATATTATTATTTTAAAGTAGGTTACCATTTTTGTTTGTATCGTAGTTTTAATATTTGATCCCATTAAATAAGCTCGTAGTGGTAGGACTCCACTGCAGAGTCCGCCTGGGGAAGTACCACACCTTGGCCAGTTATTCAACCGCCAAGCAGTAGTGTGCAAGCAGTACTGTTCAAGTTTGAAGGGCAATGTTACCAGAGAAATTACTGGGTATGAAGAGATTTAACATCTAATATCTCAGAGTGACGAGCCTAGTGCAGTGCGGCGCAGGATTGTGTTCGCAAGTTCACAATTCTGGTACTGCACCTGTTAGTGGCAGGTGTGACGCTTACCACCAGGCGAACGTCTTGCTCGTCCCGTCACTTGAGGGTATAAAAAAATACTCATGTACTTCGCCATCGCGACGCTCCCTAAACCTTGACTAGGTATAAGTAAATACAATAAGTACCTTAACTTGCGAAATCCTATTTTTATCCACCACTTCCATGATATTGCCGACAGAGAAGCGCGACACGAGACTGTCGTTCAGCTTTGAGTAAAAGTTGGCTGGTAAAGTTCTCGCACCCGTTAATTGTTTCACTAAAAACCTGAAACAGAATATTAAGGCAAAATAATAAATAAATATCGCAGGACATTTTTTCACACAGCGCCATCTAGCCCCAAACTAAGCAAAGCTTGTAATATGGAAACTAGATAGCTGATTGAATACTTATATACATTATTTTTTTGTAAATACATACTTATAATACATAATACACAATAAAACACCAATCGTAAAGGTTACTCACAACCACAGATCATATAGCCTGTTTTTGTCTCGTGAACATAATTTCTCCTACAAACACGACTCACCGTTGCGGGCAGGGGGCGAGGTAACGTTCTATGCTTGCGATTGGCCAATCACTGGGATGACGCAATCTGAGATATCAAATACAATAAGATTCTGACGTTCTCGCAGGGGCTAGCAGTGGTTTTTAATCTACTAATTTTCGTTCGAGGGGAAGTCAGACGATCAGTCAACAGGATTTATAGTCTTCGCTCACAAGATTGAGAAGAATAGAGAGTTACGCGTAACGGTATAACTAAACCAAACATACAAAAAAGAACGAAAAAACATGTACAGTCGAATTGGGCACCTCCTCCTTTTTTGAAGTCGGTTAAAGAGGTCATTGTACCCATCATTGTTAACAACTTTTAATATGGGATCAACCCTGAAATCGAAGAAAATAAGAGCTGTTCCATACATTTCTCGACGTTGTTTGAAATTTCAAAGGGCAATGGAAAGAGCTATGCTCGGAGTTTCTTTGGGCGATAAAATCAGGAACGAGGATATTCGCTAAAGAACCAAAAATCTCCGATATGCGAATACTCTAAGGGTTTGCAAGTTGAAGTGGCAATGGGCAGGCCAAAGTACTCGAAGAACTTATAACTGATGGGTAAGAAAGTTTCTAGAGTCAGCAGTCATCACCCATAAAACGCCCACTGCTGGACGAAGGCCTCCCCCTTCATAGAGGGGTGTTGCCATAATCCCCACGCTTGGCAGGCGGCTTGGGGATCGCAGAATGCTCACCACCATTAACCAAGAGGACGCTGCTGCTGTTCGTGAGTGATGACCACGAATTGGAAAATAGACACTGCGTAGGCAGGCCTTCCACTAGGTGGACCGACGACATTGTGAAAGTCGCGGGCAACGGGTGGATGCAAATGGCAGATTGTCGTATAGAGTAGTCGTCTAAGGGCGTATTACATTTATCAATCAAAAAAAAACAAAAAAAAAAGTTGCACATACAAAATGGAATATTACAGCAGATCAGCGCAGTAATCAGCAGCGCGAGTACCATTCAAATCTATCGATAAATCGGTAAAATTCTATAAAATCGGTACTTTCTCACATTCGTCATATAAATCAGCTATTACGTCAAATTAGCGACATACTGTGGTCGATTCTGGCGGTTTTAGTTGACAGTTCTAAACTAACTAATGTATTGCTGTCCTTAACTAACATGCCTAGTAAAAAAGTGATAGCAATATTTTAATTAGTTTAGAACTGCCAATAAAGCCTTCAAAATTGACCACACTGAATGGTACTCGCGCTGCTGACTTGATAATTTATTACATGTTATATATTTTTTGGGTTAGTATTAGAATGGCTAAATCGCAAAATGACTTCATCTCACTTAGGCCACATCTCAATATATCCGAGTCGCAAGTTGACTTAATCTCATCTATTCCACAACTCAAAATGTCCTATTCGCAAAATGACCACACCGCTGCTAGTCAACATCACAAAAAGGACAAGTATCAATTGGACCCGATAAGTGGCGCTGCGATCGAATTCTAGGAATATTTTGTTTAATTTTATGACGAAATTTCTTTTTCTTTTTAGATTTATCGCATATTATTTGTTTTGTTTTATTTTATGACTTTTATTTAATTTTTTTATATGTTTCAAAGCTTTTCTAAGTAAACAAGATGTTGATGGGTACAGACAAAATGAATAGAGTAATATAGTACATGAAATAAATAAAATTTATTTAAATAATAATGTTTGTAACTGTCCAGACTTTTTACGGCGTAGCCATTTTAGCAAATCTGATACTTGTACTTTTTGTGATGTGGACTAGCAGCGATGTGGCCATTTTGCGAATTGGACATTTTGAGATGTGGAATAGATGAGATTAAGTCATATTGCGACCCGGATATTTTGAGATATGGCCTAAGTGGCATGAAGTCATTTTGCGATCTAGCCATTCTAATACTAACACTTTTTTTTAATATCATGACTTACTTCTTCCAATCAGTGTATTTATCCTCAATGCTGCGTGGGGGAATGAGCGGCTTCCCGCGCGTGGCGCACCACCCCACCGGGTGCACCTCAGAACAGCACAGGTTCACCCAGAAGTCTTTGGAGTCGTCACTGCCAAAGCCTTCATATCGCAATAGCCCCATATAACCTTTAACCTGTTGGCAATCATTTTGTATAAGTAACAGTATTTTTTCTGATTTTTACTCTATCGCCTAATAATAATAATAAATCTTTATTTCGGACTCGGAGATCCATAGAATAGAATCCATAGAATGTTACATTTCGTCAAATAATAATAAATAATTAATTTAAAGCCAGAGGTCGGCAACCTGCGGCTCAACGCAACGCACATACTCTGCTCATGGCTTTGGGCTAGATGCATATGCTTGGAGAAGACGTTCTATGGAATATCTGAATCCACCAACCCGCAGCTGGGCCAGCATAGTGGATCAGGGGCCGTACCATGAACGCTTATTCCGGGACCGAATACGCTCAGCTGCCGACGGCGCGCGACTGAATTTTATTGCCCCGCAATAAGGTTCGCGGTCGCGCAGCTAAACCTATTCGGTCCCGCTATAAGCGGTTCACGGTACGGCCACAGTGCTGCAAATAGCCTTTTTATCACATCTATTCAAAAAGACCATTTGTTCCTCGCAAACAGGGCAGAAATGAGCTGTTTTCCGCGCATAGGGCGGGAATGTTCTTTACAACACATTTGCTCGAAAAATGCATTTAGGAAGCCTGTATAGTGTATACATCGTTCGAAAGTTGAACATTACGCACCATACAACGGAGCGTGCGGTAAAATAGGTACTCTTAGCCAAGTACCTATTTTACTGCACACTCCCTTGTATAGCGCCGTGCGTAAACTTTACGATATTTTTTTTATTTCCATAGTAATCATTTAAGAACTACACAAAAGAGTTACACATTACGAGAATAAATAAGCTGAATGATCGAACCTCCTTGGAAGCGCTTTTGCTAAATACGTTTGTCTTACTTTAATGCTAAATAGAAAATATGCCGAAAGAAATTCTCACCTCTAATTTATTTTATTTTTCTTTGTTTCACCACGCGCACGTAGCGCCATTTATTAATTCGCGCCATTTCATCTTTCCTCCTAGGAGGATTATGGCATCGCACTTTGTTTATTTGCCAGTGTTTAGTATTTATTTGTATCAAGTTTTTGATAATTTTCAAGTCGAATGAGTCAAAGTTATGTCACAATTAGTAGTATGCTCTAGTAAAGTCGTGGCAACTTTACTAAAAGCTTCTTCAGAGTTTTGGAAACAACACGAAAAGTCACTCATATTATAAACGTTTTAACGAAGACGAACTTTAGCACGACGTATTTTTTTTTTTTCCTCCTATAAGGATTATGGCATCGCAGTTTGAGCATTTGCCAGTGTCAGGTAGGTATTTAGTTACGACTTTCCGTCCGATATAATAAAAACAAAATAATAAAGTTTGCCTCATCATCTGTTGTAAGTACTTTTGTTATCTGTTTTCTCGCAAATGTGTAGTAAAACATTGTATGGTACTCGTGCGGTATTGGTTTTTGCAAACTCGTGACTATAGTAAGCCCTCGACTGTCTACTCGTTTGTAAAAACCAATACCGCACGAGTGCCATACAATGTTTTACTATTATATAAATAACTATTCCCACCCTCTGCGCGGAAAACAGCTCATTTCTGCTCTGCTTTGAATTTGGAATGTGGATATCGTTAGTAAAAGTTCCAATCACCAAAGAGATCAACCACGGACATTGTATGAACATTGAACATTGTTTTAAAAAGGAAGGCGCGCGAAATGCATTCCGCCTTCGTTCGTAGGTAATTGTTTACTCACATTCGGATTTTACTTTGTTTTATTCTAACTCAGTGTATATTCCTCAATAAGAAGTGAGAAGTGAGTGTGAGTAGTGAGAATGAAATAAGCGTACTATTCTTATTCCTATGCTGCACTTACTTATTTTCTCATAGAGGGTGATAAAAAGCAGAGTGTTTCACCTCGGGTTCAACACTATTTTTAAGCTCGAGTACTTTTGAATCGCTCTCTGCGCTCAGGATTCAAAGAAACACACTCGCCTTAAAAATAGTTGTTTCCTCCCTTGGTAAACAATCAACTATTTATGCGCCGGTACGAGCTTCTATAATTGCGCCCTTGAAAAGAAAAATATTCAAATTTGGTCCTGGTCTGGTCATTTTTGCGGCCCTTCAGGACCAGCGCCCGCTGCTTGGGCCCGCTGTACATAGTTGATAATGCTACATCCACTACTGCTGTCCACTACTGGACATAAGCCTACCCAGCTTACACTCAAAGGGCGATTGGATCATATCCACCATGGTATAATAATATACCTACTCCGTAAGGTATGACACTCCCGTGATACAAGCTTACGTCGTTGTTTTTAATAGTTCCTGGCCATGGATACTAGTCCTTCAGCCGAATACATTTTTCTGCATCGACCCTTCTTTCTCCAGTTAAATGAGTCGTAGTCACAGTCCAAGTCACACATAGTAAGTCACAGTCAAGTCCAATCATACCCTAGTAAAGTCGTGGCAACTTTACTACAAGCTTCTTCGGAGTTTTGGAAACAACACGAAAAGACACGTTTCACTACATTATATCACTTGCCCACACTCTTGCTCGTAAATCAGCACTTAATGAATAAAACGCCACCATTTTTATGCATTAACACTCGAAAAATCACAAGTATTGGAAAATAATACAATGCAGCGACATGATTTTCTCGCGTTCCCGCCAAAAACTCCACAAGCTTACGATGACGTGAGATGACCAGTAGCGTGAAATCATAACTCCGTACTCCGTATATGACCTGTGGGAATCCCTTATAACTATGTGATTTTGGATGAAACTATGATAATTCGTGTTTAACTTGAATCATTTCGCTTGAACGGACACGAAATTACAATTGAAATGATTTGTGTATTTCATAACTAATAAATTATTAACAGATTTGATTCCCAATTTTCTAATTTTGTTGCCATAAAGTGGCAACTGGAATGATGTAAGCAAGTGTCACTCCCGGAGTAGCAGACCTTGTTTTATTGGATCATGATATCCACCACAATGCCGTTAATAGGGCGGAGCCAGCGGCACCGGACGCTGGTCCTGGAGGGCCGCAAAAATGACCAGACCAAGACCACGTTTTGAATATTAGAATATTTTCAACCGACTTCAAAAAAGGAGGTTCTTAATTCGACTTTATGTTTTTTTTATATGTATGTTACGCGATTACTCCGACAATTATGAATAGATTTTGACGATCCTTTTTTTGTTTGGTAGGTGATACTTCAGTCGATACTTCCATATACATTTTATCGAAATCGGTCCAGTAGTTAAGTTTTTAAATCAAAATATCTGGAAAATATGAAGATGTCATCCAGGTAGTCGAAATTGAAGTTGGCTGTATTTATAAAAAAAACCTTTTATTGTAATACATAGTCGATTATGCTACATCAATCTACTTAAAAATATTTTAAATTTCACACATAACCATAGAAATATTACCTTCAAAACTGTTGCTACCCAAAAGTAATCGCTCATTTTACTTTCACAGTTCTCGCAGTCAGTGTTACGGACCTCCACTTTCATTCCTTCAAATGTGGTATCCCACATTTCATGCAATGGGGCATGTTTGAACAAGCTTACAGGTGCAGCTAGGAAGTCGCAGCCAAAAAGTTCATCTTTCCACTCGTAGCTGTTTGCAATGTTACTCGACGATTGTTTTATAGGACCTGCCTGTAATAAAAATAAAAATTTAAAGATCTAGTTTCATAACATGGTTTGATATTCTCCTGCCCTCCATCATCAATAAACGTGCATGTTATAAAATAGATAAAAAATATATATATGTTGTTCTGTATGTCCATATTGCAATTGCAGTTCTACCCATAATACCATGAACAAGAATCAGAATAGCCTTTATTGCTGATAATATTATATAAAAAAATTACATTTAACTAAGATCTTATATAAAATATTAATTCATACTAAAATGAAGTATTATATTATATTTTATTATGAAAACTGACGTGGTTTTGACACATTTTTGTTTTATTTATATGGGAATACTCATGAGTATCCGATTTAATTAAACGTGAGTATTCCCGTATAAATAAAACATAAAAGTATTATATTATATTGATTGAAAAAAAACATAATACATTTTTCGACACATGATGTTTTTTGCATTAAGATTTAATTTCTGACAATATGTTTTATATTTTAATTTATTGTAGGACTAATTGTGTACTTATATTTTTTTTTTTATAACTGTAGTAAATTCATTCAGTAGCATAATACTTAATACCATGAATAGTTTTAATAACAACTAAATATAAAATGGTATATTTAAAAGACATACAATGTCTACTCAGTATAAGAGTTGAATGATCAGATAGCAAAACGTTTCATTGTATACATGCTTTTGTGTACTTAACCACAAACATTAAATATTTTTTTTTTACTATTAGATGTGTTTTTTTAAATTAATTTTCATTTAAAATAAAAAAATTGTTTCCTATACTATTTTTGACTCCTTCTTTGGGAGGCCTTTGTCCAGCAGTGGACGTTCTTATGGCTGACAACTACTATCCTTAGATAGCAAAATTATGCAACTTACCTGAAGATCATCATAAGTAGCTTGCCACTGCTGCAGCTGAGGTAATGGCTCCAATGGGATCATACCACCCATATGCTCCGCACCCTCCATGAGTTTATACCTCCAACTACAGTGCCGCTTCCTAGAGTTACTGGCATGACATCGTAGGGAACAGAACTTGTTGTTGCGAGGATAGAACTGACCTCTGCGACCAATACGACCGCATAACTCACATATTGCTGAAACAAAGCTTTAAGTGGCAGTGTGGTTGAAGACAGAACACACTTCGGAACATCAGGCATTACTGTTACAGAACAACTGAACTGTATGTACAGGATTTTGTATGCAGAAATTAGCTGTTCCATACAATTTTATTATGAAAACTGACGTGGTTTTGACACATTTTTGTTTTATTTATACGGGAATACTCACGTTTAATTAAATCGGATACTCCGACTATAGTTTCGATCACATCCGGTGACCTTTTTCAAAGAGTGAAAACAGAGCCCGACGCGCGTGCAGCTGCGTCCTGCTTAGCAGGACGCGCGCGCAGGGCTTGTGCTATGCAGGTGATGAGCGCAGTGCAGCGCAGGATTGTGTTCTCAAGTTCACAATTCTGGCACTGCTACTGTTAGTGGCAGGTTTGAGCTTTCCACCATGTGAACGTCTAGCTCTTCTCGTCATTAGATGGTATTAAAAAAAATGGTACAGGGTTTTTTTTTTTACAAATTTGTGGTTGGCCCCATAGTAAAATTGTTCACAATGATGAATACAACAAACTCCTATCAGCTTTATTAGTAAGTAGTACTGTTTTACAGTCGTATAACCCTGTATAAATCTAGATTGCTTGTTTTTCGCCATGTGCATAAAAATAGGTAGCCCAATAGTTTGAAGTTAGTATTTATTTATTTTAGTAATTTTCAAGACTACAGGAAAATCGTCAAGAAGTGGAGAATAGCAGACTACCGAAAATGTTAAATTTTTGAGTCTGGACAATATTTCTAAGACTAAAGATGGGAAAATGAGTGAGATAATTCATTATTGTGTGCCTTCAGAGTATGCCATAAGACTAGATACATAAGAATCAAATTTTGAGCAGATGTTGAGCGAAAGACGGTGCAATTATGTTACCGGCAAAAATCGATCCACGTATTTCAAGGCCAAGGTAAATAAGTTTCGTCAGGAACCGCCTACTTAAGCGGACAGTGATAGCTCTGGCATATAATTATTGTAGCCAGTAACTTTAGGCCTGACATAAATCTATTATCTCGGAGATCATTGGTAAAAATTTAGCACTTACCAAAACTGTCTTTAGCCAAAGGAACTATAGTTAGGTCATCCACAATATGTGTTTCGTTTGTTAAATCTGAGGTATCATTAGAGTTCATAACATTTCCAGCATGATAAAAAGCCATAATTCACAAGTATTCTTCACGTTATTGCATGCGACCACCGTAAACAGTTCAATACACATGTCTATTGGGTAGTAAATTCAGCACATAATGATAAAATTGAGTGCTTGTAGGCACTATTCCAGCACGAAATAATCATATTTACAATAGCTTATGTTTAATTTGTCCAAAACAAATTAATTTTACATAAATTTTATGAACACGAGAACAAGCCGCGCGCGAGTTAGTAAAGGTAAACCGCAGTCTGTCGCAGTCTGTCGCACGCAGCTTCAGTACATTTTGTATGGATAGGCAGGGCTTGGCAAAACCGTAATGTAGCTGAACATTCTCGCCATGATGATCATTGAGCATTTAACTAGAAGAGACGGGACTTTATTTCATTTCATATTTCATATTTTTTTTACGAGTTTGTGTCGCATCTTGTAACCAATATAACAAGTAAGTACTTCATTCGCACCACATGGGTACCAACCAAACAAACGAATAGGGTTGTGACAGTCCAGCTTTTATCGATAAAATGTACCGGCTAAAGCACAGGCTAAAAAACCCTTGTTTATATTTTACCGGATAATCCATATTACTTTAACGTTGGAATTAGATGTAAGCAAAATGAAACGCAATTTTATATTCAAACTATTTATCTAGGTAACATTAAAATACAAAATATAGTAGCCAGTCGCGCGTGTGAAATCCGAAGGCACGCACCCGCGCCATTTTGCGCTGCTTATACAATTTTTCAATAACAACACGTGACAATGCTAGCACGCTATCTTCAGCGTACGCCCTGAAAGAAACAAAAACAATACATATTATGGGGTGGTGATTCTGTTCTTATAATATTATACGATTGTATTACGGACGTGACGGCGACCACTCTAAATAAATCCAAAAAAACTAAAACCATGTTTATTTTAAGCAGTATATATGTTGGCGTCTTCATTAGTCTTCGTTGAATTCGTTGCACAGTATTTCACTTGTGCTGAAGACGTTGATGTGAGGCGCAGGCTTTTTCCATATAAATGTGTATTTTCTTTAGGTCAAATTGGGGCTAGATTTGGAGCTAGGGGATAAATTATTATTTTCGGGGCTCAACAAGTCGAAAAAAGGCTAGATCTAGCCCGGAAGGGGCTGACTGGCAACACTGTTGACGCACCCGAGTGTGGGCAAGTGATTAACTGTTAATGTGGTGTAACATGTAATTTCAATTTGTTTTCAAAAATCTGAAGAAGCTTGTAATAAATAATCCTCAAGCTTATGCTAACGAAAAATATGCTTAGGTAGAAATCTAGCTATAGTTATTATTATTGTTTGTTAATTATGTATGTTGTTGCTGTTGTCCCTATTTAATGATCATTTTTGGTGAACATTGAATCGAATGCCTACAATATAATTTACATCTCTGAGAAAAAAAAAATGTTTGGGCAATAGTAACTTTAGTAAATTAGAACTTTTTTACTCTAATATCCAAGATATAAATCTTTGCTGCTGGGCGCTGCCGCTGGATGCGATTCGGGCCATGTCTATTGACCGAATTGTTCATGGGGTTTTAACAGTTCACTTTCATGAAATGCAATGAAAAAAAAACACTATTTAGCACTATTACATTATTATTATTACTTTGAAAACGTGAGTAAGCCCGTATAAATAAATCAAAAATCTTTTTCTATAAGTATTGAACTTTGCGTTTCTGGTTATTTTTATTGCGTTTAACCATATATAATAATCACTAAATTATCGGTTTCTAAGTTATCGATAATTTTGGTACATCACTATCTTTGTTTATTTAACGTAAGCAATCTTTTTAGTTCTAATTGATATGTACGTTTACTGCCGTATGCGGCTACAAAATATAATTTGATGCTTACCGGGCCTCATCCAAAGGAAACTTGGCCATAAAAATCCATTTGTTGTATCCAATGCGGCAGGTTCTAAACCCGCAAATTTCGCACATAACACTCCGCGGCCTTGGCGGCATTTCACTTCAAGCTCACCTACACTCTTAGTTCACAATATCAAGTTATTAGATAGTTCGGGTAACTATTAAAAATGTAATTAAATTCACAAGCAAAAAATAAAATAAACAAACGGACAAAGAACGGCGAATGACTGGGAATGAGCGAATGAACTGATGACCGACGACGGGCGGATGGATCTACCCCCGTTCCACCCCGCCTGCAGGCCGCCATTATTTGCGACACAAACTCCATTCAAAAATTCATTTGTTCGTAGTCGCGTCAGCCTGATGATGATGCCCAGAGACCCTATAACCCGGCCAATCACGAAATTGCGTGCTCCTAGAACTTTACTCAAGTACGCACACCTCTAAATTGGCCGGGTTATAAGGTTTCGGTTAGTTTAATTAAATTACATCCTCTTTTTTTTCTTTTCTTTTTTAATTAAGTTACGGGGTGACTCGGCGATAATGTACTTACGGCATAATGATAAATCGCCAATTATGTTTTGCCGCCAACAAAAGACTGTCGTAATAAAACAAACATTTTATTTTGCGATGTGAAATACTGGTAAAAACAAGTTTAATTCAGTAAAAATAAGTAATGTAAGTAAGTTTTGCATGTCGTGTGCGATAAATAAGGACAATCGAAAACAATGTTTTACAGAAACTGTGAGATTTGTGGACTGAAGACGGGAAGAAAAGACAGGCAAAACATAACATCTCAATGAGAAAAATGGGTTATTATTGCTAGATTTCCTGAGATGCAGGTCGGTAAGTACGATGTGTGAAATATTTGTTCTGATTCATTACTTTAGAGCGTTGGAAGCACTTAAATTGCACATGGTAGCATAATATTATTTTAAGAATTCGTTAGAGAAATAGTGTCGAAGTCCATTTCAATAATCATTTATCGATATCGATAAAAATACTTTTCGACACAGTGACTTAAAATATCAGGAGACAAAAATTTGGCTTACGTACTAATAGGAATATAACACCTGAGTAGAGCTTATACAGCTTTACAGGTAACTCTACTTTTATGTAGTTTTAGCTTTACTTCATTGTTAATATTTTACGTGAGCAAAACATCAAACTTTGAAAGAAAATATTCAGATTCATTTTAACCCACCCCTTGGAACCAGATTTGTTTGTTGGATATACACCAAGCTACACGAGGCTTCCAATATACCCTGTAGGCACTAATTATTATTATTTAATTTATTTATTATTCCCACCTGTATTTAGGCTATATTATATTTATATATATATATTTAGGCTTTTGTCCAGTAGTGGACGTCTTCTGGCTGATGTCTGTGTGTATTTATTAATATTAGTAATTTATTTTCTTTTTACATTGTTGACAATCTTATCTTAGTAATCATAATATTAATGTGTCAGTCACTCGCCCAATGGCAAATTTCGTGAGGTGCAAAATATCTTCCCAAATACAACAAAGGAAATTAATAAGGATGAAAATTCATCCGCATCGATAATGAAATCTACCATTTAATTTCTCTTTAGAATCGAGTGCAAGAAAATTAATCTTCAAAAAATAAAAAATTACATGAAAATGACACAACCACAAGGGATCTATAATTATAATAAAAGCTATTAAATTATATAAAAAATTATAATAAAAGCTTGGTGTTTTGGATATTTTGTATTATTTACCTATATAAAATTATCTCAATGTTACTGGTTTTGTTTTGATGGTTAACAAAATACTTTGAATTCATACCTAACCATCAAAACAAAATCGGTAACAAATAGCAATAATTTTAGAATAAAAAGTGCACCAGGCATGAAAATTCCTCGATATCGATATTTCATGGCGGTACAGCACTAAGCACTTTTTTGCAACTGCAATAGGCGTGTGGCCTAATGTTTAATTTATGACAAATAACAGGCTTAGTGATGAATATAACTAAATACATTACGCATACTGAAAAAATAAATTGTATTGGCTGATAAATCTCTGAGATATGAGCGTTTAAAGTTTTAGGTGGGGATAGAGAGGGGATGCTCCATCCCTTTCTCGCAAAGCACGTGTTAGTATATCATTTGTATAGCTTGAAATTAAAAAACGTAGAACTTAGTAATTTATGAATTATTTTAAATTATGTTTTCGTTGTTAGGCTTTATTGGTGATCAGCTTTTTTATGACGTAAAAAAAAAATAGTAGTCATCATGATGAATATGGTTCATTTTTTTTCTTTTAAGTTCGGACTCTTGTATAAGTATTATACGCTGCCATTCTCTTTGGTCTGTCGCAGTCTCAGTACATCCATCAGGGATTGGCAAAACCGTAATGTCGCTGAACATTCTCGCCATGATTAAGCCCAGATACCCTATAACCCGGCCAATCACGAAGGTGCGTGTTCCAAGTATTTTTACTCAAGTCTACATCTCAAGTACGCACACCTCTAAATAGAATGATGATTTGATTTGATGATTTTTCATGATTTTTCCGTGTTCCCGCCAAAACTGATTATCATTTACCATTTTTTTTTCTTAGTTATTGCATCGCATGTTGTGCATTCTGCCAGTGTTAAGTTTATGAATTTACATACCTAGTGCACTTTTTATTCGCCAGTTATTGCTATTCGGTACCGATTTTGTTTTGATGGTTAGGTATGAATTCAAAGTATTTTGTTAACCATCAAAACAAAACCAGTAACATTGAGATAATTTTATATAGGTAAATAATACATAATATTGACTTATGTTGGCGGCAAAACATAAACGGCCTTACCTAAAATAATCTCGATTCTCTTAGTCCCTGCTTGAACTTCTCTGTCCTTTTCTAGCACGTGCAACTTCACATCAGAGAGAAGATGGCAGAGCATCTTAAGCAGTGACTAACGGTTGAAAAGTTTTTTTAGGTAAGGCTGAAGATAATTAAATAATGGCGATTTATCATTATGCCGGCAGTACATTATCGACGATCACCCCTTAACTAAAGAGGATGTTATTAAAGTAACCGAAACTGTGCCGAAACCTTATAACCCGGCTGAATCGGCTGGAATGTTACCTTGCGCGTCCCTACCGTTTTTTTTGCGCGCCATCTAACTTAATTTCACCATAATCTAAGCAATGCACTGACTCAAGCGCTGCTTCAAGTCGCTCATAGATGTCGTTACTGACGCTACTTAGCGCTGTCAGTGTCTATTCTTTTTTCCTCCTAAGAGGATTATGGCGTTGCACTTTGTGCATTTGCTAGTATCAATTATCTAAATATTAATCAAGGTTTTGATGTATTTCAAGACAAGTTAGTCACAGTCAAAGTCACACTTAGTAAGTCCAGTCATGTCTTAGGAAAGTCAACTTTAGTACAAGCTTCTTCAGAGATATGGAAACAACACGAAAAGACACTTTCGACTTTTTACTACATTGTAATATCAATTTCTCACGCTCTTTCGCGTAAATTACTACTTAATGAATAAAACGCCACCGTTTTCTTGCATCAACACTCGAAAAAACACAAGTTTAGGAAAATAATCAAATGGAGTGACATGATTATTTCTAGAGGTGCGCCGAATTCTAGTTTTACCGAGTAACGAGTATTACTCGGCTTTAAGTTTAGGAAAACGAGTACTCGGCCGTGTAACTCTGTTTAGTATACATAATATAGTATACCGGTGTATCTGATAGATACACACTTATACACCTGATTCTTTTTTGAACTGTAGGTACGTATGCGCTAGTCTATAAGATTGAATTTTGAAAAAAACTGTTTAAGTTGCTAAATAGTAAGCTAGATGTATAAGTGAGTAACTATTTTTTCTGTATCATTCCCCGCTGAATAATTATGAATCTGCCACTTACCTACAATTATGCGGGATATTTTGCGGCGCGGGCCGGGGTAACTGCGATACGCATTTATTCGGCGGACGTTGAGCGGTTCGCGCGCTGAAGTTGCAGACCGCGCATAGTCATTATTTTCGTCAAAAATATCAAGCAAGCGATTTCGGAGTAAAAAAAAAGGTGCCATGTACAAATATCAAGACCAAAGAAAAGGTAAATAGCTTTCTTTATTAACTGTTGTGCTATGTGATTGTAGTTTTTGAGGTACCAGCGTAAAAAAGCAAGTAACTTCGCAGATGTATATTTATACGTCGGGATTTCATTAATCAATAATTTGTGTATCTAGGCACTTACATGTTTGTACGTTGCAAATGTTTTATTACTTAAAACTGTATATGAAACCTTATACACTTTTACATCGGTATAATACTGGATCCATCTTATACTTAGATAGCTGTTATACTTCTATTAAAATAACTATTTTGCTTATTATTGCACAGTGTATCAGAATTTTCTTAATGTTGGTATTTTTTTATGCAGATCTTCCTTTTAGCAAACATTTTAAAGAAGAACATAATAATATGCGAAAAATTTCAGAAATCGTTGAATATCAAGAAAGTGATGAAGAGCAACCAAGTAATAATTTAGATCATTCCCATATTTTCTGCACAGCCCAAAAATCAGCCAGAATAGCTCTAAGATAGATAGGTATTTCACACTGCTAATCACACCAGTCTAATAAATAATAAGTATGAATTTCAGTCTTACTTAAAAAAACTTCTCATCCGTTAATCACTGCTTAAGATGCTCTGCCATCTTCTCTCTGACGTGAAGTGTAACATGCAAGAATAAGACAGAGAAGTTTAAGCAGTGAGTAAGTTTTGAGCGGCGTTTTTAAGTAAGGCCGTAATAGTTAAAGTTTATATGTGTGCGTTTACCTATTTGTTCCCTTTTGACGCTGAAAT
Source organism: Erannis defoliaria (assembly GCA_905404285.2). Taxonomy (NCBI): domain Eukaryota; kingdom Metazoa; phylum Arthropoda; class Insecta; order Lepidoptera; family Geometridae; genus Erannis; species Erannis defoliaria. The sequence goes on along the minus strand of FR990073.1, from coordinate 7,282,930 downwards.
GGATAGACATGCTTTGATGAAATATGGAATGGAGATGATTACTTAGGTTACTTAGGCCATGAATGAACAAATAAGTAGGTTACCTTTTTACCCCTGAAAAGTAACAGATTTTCCTGGAATAATCGACAAGTGATTTATTGAAGTGAAACATGTCTTTTTGTGTTGTTTCCAAAACTCCGAAGAATCCTACATTCAAGTTGCCACTGAACTAGGGCATGAATGGACTCGACTGTGACTTACTATGTGTGACCTTGACTATATCTAAAACTCATTCGACTTGAAATTCATCAAAAAAATTATGTACATAATAATTATAAATACCTGATTGACACTGGCTAATGCACAAAGTGCGAAGCCATAATCCTCCAAGAGGAAAATAAAAAAAAGTCACATTTGAACAGCCGTCAAAGTCAAATCCTTCAATTAAATTACTAAATTTTTCGGTTGGGTTTATTTTCCAGTCTAAATTCTAATAATTCTTTACAATTACGTCGAGTACAGTAATAATATTTTTTTTTTCATTAGTAATTGCTTGTTCGCCTCCCCGTGAAATGAACAGTTATTCGTCTACAGTTTCTTTGAGTTGAACTTTGACTTTAGTGCAGTGTGTATATATTGTGCTCATGAACTAATAATTCTATTTGAATGTTATCAGTAGTGTTGTAATTTTCGAGCTGAATAAAATATATTGAAGTGACCAAAGGTGTAATTATGTGGTTTTAGTTTGCCCATCTAATATGTATCTACTTATAGCGCCTATATCTATATAAGCTTAGTATAGTTAGGTAGGTATGTAGGTATAGTATAGGTAGGTATAGCAATAGCAGATGTACTATTATTTATTCTTTGATATCTGGCGATCCTAGCACCATCTTTTAGAAGTTCACCAACATCTGCTATTGTTAACGTTTAGATTTTGGGTGGCATTAAAAACTGATGAGAGGGCCCTCTATTCCCAGTATAATATTACTCTGCCAGTATATTACTCTGCTCTCTATGGCTGCGACAGACTGAGTAGTGAGCACTGCCAATAATCCGTGTAGATGAGTTTGTTTCTCGAATAATAAATATATATTAGAAATATTATTTATTAATTTATTAAAACTACATGTATAACGTCGACTACATCGACGCGACGCGACAGTAAAATCAAGTACTTTTTAATGTCCATTTATAAAAATCAAATAAAATTAGGTATTGGGTGTACAATAAAGCATAGAGCAGAGTAATATCATAGAGCAGAGTAGAGGTGGTCGGTGCAAACCGTAAACAGTTTCAATACCCAGTTATCAATGCAATACCCAATACCGGGTACTCGGAGTTTCGATAACTGGGTGTTGTGAGAAACTAGGTATTGGCGAAAACGCGAACCGTCTCAACGTCATCGTGACGAGTGGGAACCAATACCTGCGCGTGCCGAGTACCGACGGGTGACGGACAATACCGATCGTCGCTTCACAGCCGACGTGATGCGCCCGAGTTTATCCGTAATATTCCGAACGTAATCATACTCTCCAAGGTCGAGAGATGACTAGAGTGCCAAAAGTAAAACGAAAAATGACAATTATTAAAACACTTATTACTGAAACATAAAATGCGAAAATGCTGAAATATGAAAAAGTCAAGGGTTTGAATCTGAATATCATTCAAAAGTACAAGATTATATCACACTTTATTCACTGAATCAGTGCACTTTCCAACAAATTTAATTCCATTTCATTTATCCCAATTATTTACTTTTAAAAAAGGCGACTCCAACCACTAACTAGTAGATTTTTTATTTATTTAAGATTATTTAGAGCAAATACATTATTATTATAAAAAGTTTAAACGGAATCATCAAAAAGACATCAACAAAAATTTTACCAAAACCAATCGGTATTTGTACCTTCTTGTGCAACACAATTATTTTTGTAAAGGGTTTTTTTAATAACAACTGAAACCAAATACCGCTGCAGAAACTCAAAAACTACGTTATTAAAGAAACGGCCAATACCTAGTTATTAAAATAAACAGTTTCAGAACACGGTATTGCCATTCAATACCAATACCCGTTTCGTTACTGCAATATACCATACCGACCCACCGCTAGAGCAGAGCATGAACCTAGAAAAAAAGTCGGACAGATTCTTGCTAACAACATACTGTGTCACTCAGAGTCGGCCAGTTTACTGTACGTACAGGCCGGCACGCACACATTCACACATGAGTCAGCCATTACGCGGGCAAACGCAACACAGTCGGCACGGCTACGCTGCGAAAAAATCAGAATGTCTTGTGTGGTAAAGTGGTGTAAAAACCGTAGTGACCAAAAGAAAAAAAAACCAGGTATCACGTTTCATAGGTAAATGAATAATTCAGTCACTTAGTTCCCGATTTTATACATTAAAACCAATATTCATGCGACAGAACAAAATAATTCGTCAGAATACCAGTGTTGCCAATATTAATTTGTGCAAATTACCCGAAATATATGGGTGTTCTGACACTTCTGCCTACTCTTCGGGGATACACAGACATGATGACATGACCTGAAATTATGGGACTTTTTAAATTAATTTTATAGTTATAATTTAAATAAACGGCCAAGTGTGAGTCTGACTCGCGCACCGAGGGTTCCGTAACAAAAAATGATCGGGTTTCAGTTCGGGATTAGAAATTCACTGCAAACAAGACAACATTACGCGATATTCACAGGCGGTCACCCATTCAAGTACATTTTGCCACCATTACCCTTTTAAAATAGTACGGTATTTACTGCCTACATGACGCAAAAACCGCTGAACGGATTTTGATGGGTTTTTTACAGTTTGATACTTAGGGTTATGGGTATGGGTATGGATATGACTATAGAGTCATACTCCAACTTAAAATCTAAGCCATGTTTCATCTAATTCCGATGGGTAGAACCAGAGATACAGCTTGACCTCTTGATACTTTTTTTATTTAGAGCTTCCATACTTTAGGGAGGTAATTTAAAATGGTGCGTTATTGTAGTTCAAGTGGACGAAATTGCGGCCAAAATCTAGTTTCAATTAATTTGTCTGCCGACCTGTATTTGTCTAGATAATACAAGGTATTTTTTTTGGGAATTATGGCAACCCTAAATTCATTCGCACATAGATAGCTGCCGCCATTACGGTGACACATTGTTGTCTTTGCGGGAGTTCCGTCCGACTTTTTTTCTAGGTTCATGGAGCAGAGTAATATACTACAATAAAGTCACTCGACACAGGACGTAAAAGATCATGTTTTAAAATATTTTAAACGTTTTGAACGGGCGAAATTTTTTTTTTATTATTCCGGGAAAATATCAGGGGGAAATACATACCATAGTGTCATTAATCTCAGCTGAGGTTCTCAGTCAGTCAGTCAGTTTTGATGAGCTAGAAGTGTCAGATGTGTTACCACTGTGTTGCCATTTTAGGATTTTTAATGCTATATTTAGTTTTTTTTGCCCAGTTAGCATAAAAAAATTCGCCTTATTGCATATTGCATATTTTAGCATTTTCCGATTTTATTTGCTGGTGATGGCAACTCTTTCTATGGGATTGGAAAATTCTTCACATCCCTGAATAAATGCATATGAAATTTCCAATAATAAAATCTACCTACAAAAGGTGTACAAATTTCCCATACCTATAATATGTCACATGCATTAAGGTTAATTCATTCTATGCAAAAGATTAAACTAAACCGAATACACATCAGATAAATATGGCCTTAAAAATCAGAATAGGGTGTAGGTATTTTAAGCTTAATCGGAAACTAAGCAATATATCGCTGTCATTTTTTATGGAGAAGACGGAGATGGTGAGAGTAGGTTTCGAATAGAATCCGATTTGCTTGTGACGCCAATGACACAATTCTGAATATTTACCATCAACATCACAAGCACAATACCAATGTCAGTATAATGATGATCTATCAATATTATTTGATTTTGATGATTTACTTTAAAAATACACTGCATTTTGTTATTACAATAACAGTTCACAATTCTTTTTGTTTAATATTTTAAAGCAAGAGTTGGTAGTTGGCATTGTTTTTAACAGATTCAAATAATGGTGTAGCGCTTTTTAGCATTTTCTCAGCCAAAGTGTGGCATTTCCTCCATAATACAAACTGGCAACACTGGCAGGTCAGACTCAAACGTCAGACAGACAAGATAAATGTTTTGGTTTGGATTGTATTTGTGTGTCAGCGACTGACCGTATTATACAGTGTTTTTATTAGCAAAGAGGTTTGTATATTTGTATATTGCGTTCACTTTGCCAGTCAGAGGTTGGTCAGATGCGTATAACATTGCTTGCATAGCTTCAAGTCAAGATATTATTCTCTTTATTTCATAGACCGTTGTTTAATCAAGGCTTTTGAGAAGTTGAAAGTGAAGAGTCTCGTGTGTACCAACGTAAGTACCTCCTGACCGTCATCCATTGCACCGACGACGTTATATTGTTATATATTGCGGTCTTTGGGCTATTCTTGTATCATGTAAATTCTAAGGTTCAAAATTATGAAAGTGTCCATACATTCTACACATTAATACGGACCTGTTATAAATATTATTTCTGTTTAATACTCTGGTACGTACCTACCACTTGCATACATATTGCATCATTGGTAAATGGATCGATCTTTCTCATAGAATTCATAATACCTACTGTAGGTACTATGTAATGTATACACATAAATGTTCTGCCTATACTTTGAGATTTTTTTCTTCTATGAGAGTTATTGTGTGTCAATTTATTCCAGAGTTTTTACAATATTCACTTGTTTTTTATTTACATAAGTAGGTATAACAAAAATAATGCATAAATGGAGTAGAGAGTTACCCAAAGTCTGACTAAAGTAAAGTGGATGGCTGTCTATTTTGGCATGTTGGGCATAAGCCCAGTGTCAATTTTTGAAGACTGTTTTTAAAATGTAGGTTTTAACTGTAATTTAGTTTGTTATTATTATTATGTTGTTAATTTAATGTTTTTATGTGCACTGGTTAATGGTAATGCTATCCAAATAGCTTAACAAATAAAACCATAACATTAAACGCTATAGAACTCTGGGGATCGGCGAGTCAGTCAAACATCGAAATATTACAACGCTTTCAAAATAAAGCACTGAAGACATTGAGTGGTGCACCCTGGTTCACAAAAAACAGTGAAGTCCATGAATACCTACAGATCCCTCTCATTAAGGAGGAAGTGGAAAGATTCTGCAGTACATACAAGCAAAGACTTGAAAGACACAAGAACCAACTTGCTGCTACCTTGTTGGATCCTACAGAGTCCATATATCGACTAAAAAGAAAAAGAATAGCCTTGATTTGATTCCGGAATACTCTAAATAGTTGATGCATCAGGGGGTGCTGAAAACTCACAGTCTTATGATAATCTCAAAAATCTGATTATAGCTAAGAGAGCTGATTGCAGATAGAAAAAAAAAAAAAAAAATAAAAAAAAAAAAAAAAAAAAATTAAACGCTTAAAGATTACACCATGTTATAAATTATCACATTCTCCTGTTGTTCTGAAAATGCAGTTTGTTGTTGCTGTAATAAAGTTTATTTTTTGCAGAAACATAAGCAGTCATGGCAAAAGGTAAGCTTATCAAACTCATGATACAATAAAACAACGTTTGCCATTCCAGGAGTGACACTTTCTTACGTATCTCCAGTTGCCACTTTATGGCATCAAAATTGGAAAATTGGGAATCAAATCTGTTAATAATTTTGTAATGAAAATACACAAATCATTTCGTGTCCGCTCAAGCAAAATAATTCAAGTTAAACAAGTATCAACATATTAAAATTATTGTTTCAACCAAAATCACATAGTTTTATCGGATTCCCACAGGTAATATACGGAGAAAGGGGATTTATGATTTCACGATTTCACAAGTTATGATTGGTCATTTCACGTCGATGACATTGGCTTGTGTCACCCGTGTTGCGTGACCTTTGTCACTTGGAATGGCATACCTGGCAGAGTATATTATTATACCATGATCAAACTATTCTAGAATAGTTTTAACATTACTAAAATTTTGTGTTTTAATAAAATATAGTCATGGAATTGCTTTGGCCACAATACTAAATTTTTTAGATATTATGATGTATATAATGCACTAAACAGTGCACTTTTCGATACCTGCTATAGGCCATATCCTTGCTAAGTATAGAGTTTTGTTTTTGCACTGTCATAAGACAAATTAAACCTCTGCTAACTGCAAAATAGGCTTGCACTGCGATTACAGCAGAAATCTCCTAAAAGGTTTTGTCTCATATGAACCTTGTCTGTTTGATCATTAGCGTCACGTCACGTCATCAGCCATAAAACGTCCACTGCTGGATGAAGGCCTCCCCCTTAAAAGAGGGGTGTTGCCATAATCCCCACGGCAGGCAGCTTGGGGAGCGCAGAATGCTCACTACCATTAACCAAAAGGACGCTGCTGTCCGTCCTCTGGTGATCATTAGAGTCAGCTATCTATTCATAGTATGTTTTATGAGTGGCCACAGCTTTGAAGAAAAAAACTAGATAGTATGCCTGTCTGCATACTAAACTGTTCAAGGCCCTTTGATGGGTTTGGTACAGATATCCCCTTAGACAATCTACTACAAAAAATAAATATTGTGATTATAAACAACAGTGTTTGCAGTTAGAAAAGAAAATAGACCGTGAGGTACCTATGTCAATGTATGGGTTAACTACAATGTTAAGTTGTCCTTCAATATATTTCTATTATATTTTCTGTAGAGCAATTTTCGGAGTTACGAAACCCTCGTTGCGTTGGTCGGAGTAACACAATTTTTTACTAAATTTCTGGCATAAAAGGCAAACCGTTTCTTTAAAAATACAAACCTATGTGAATCTATCACAAATCTGCTATGCATTTATTTGTTAGGGAGTGTGGGTATAATCGTTATGAGCTGTGAAATGTTGATTGGTTGTATTAAGATTTTAAATATTTATAAATAGCAACAAAACACATTCTCAGGAAAGAAGAAGGGCCAAAAAGCAGCCGAAGATGTTCCATCAGTGGCGACTCTCTCCATTTCTGAAGATGCTCCATCAACATCGCAGGCTGTGGAAGAGGAAGAAGGCCTTGGGCTTGGTGCTGGAAGCCGAAAAAAAAATAGAAAGTTAAAGCAGGCTGAAGCAAAGGCTGCTGTTAGCGCCCAATCTCAAGAAGTCTTACCACATCAGGACAGGCCGGAGGAAAAACCAAAGAGCGAGCAAACCCAGCCTGAGCCTGCCCAGCCGGATCAGCCTAAACCAGAACCAAAGCCAGAGCCAAAGCCAGAAGTGAAGAAAGAAGAAGAATCTGAAGGTTTCTTTTTTTTACTACCTGCGCCTAGTGGCTTCCCCCACGTCGATAGTCGCACTGGAACTGATTTTTCTTTCTAGCCCTACAACATGACAAAAAAAAATTTTAAGGCAACAATCACTTTTATTCATTGCTCCGTTGCTGTGTGAAAGAGGGACAAATAAACTAACACACTTTTGTATTTATAATACTAGACTAGAGTGGAGATTGCGTATGCATTGCATGTCATGGTTATAAAAAGTTTTCATATTCTGTTTCACTTTGATAAAAGATATTTAAAAAAAGAAATTAAATTATTTTATATTCCGGGTAAATCCCATTCATTTGAGTGATGCCATAGTAATAAAAAACCTAGCCTATTAGATGCTTCAAATGAGACTATCTTCAAATCTGCTTGAGGGTCGCGATGCTTTTTTCCCATAGTACATCCCTGGGATGTTTTTGTTCTAAAATTATCTTCTTTTTTTCTAATAGGCTTAGGACTTGGATTGGGTGGTGGCGGTAAGAAAAGACCAAGAAAGAAGAAGTCAGCAGCTGCAGTTGAAGCAGAAACAAAAGCTCAGGGTCCAGTTCCCGAACAGCCAGTGCAGCTGCAACCAGGACCTCCTCCTGTAACTGGATGGAGCCAAAGAGGCCCTCCTCCAGAAGGTATTCTCAATTCTTAATAGTAAACATCTGTAGTAAAGGAGCCTTATAATTTTTTTGTATCTTAAGTGTAAATAATTGACTCTCAGTGCTAGAAAGCACATAATTTATTTTCTGTTACAGGATTGGCCCTTGGAATACCACCATCAGGAATCCCAGCGCAAGGAGCGCCGTGGGCCGGACGTGGGCCTATGCCAACACCTGATATGCCTCCACATGGCATGTTTCCACAGGGCATGCATCCGCAGGGCATGCCTCCGCAAGGCATGCATCAGCAGTACATGCATCCGCAGGGCATGCATCCACAGGGTATGCCTCCACAGAGCATGCCGCCACATGGCATGTTTCCTCAAGGCATGCCTCCACAGGGTATGCCTCCACATGGCATGTTTCCACAAGGCATGCCTCCACAGGGTATGCATCCACAGGGCATGCATCCTCAGGGCATGCATTCACAGGGCATGCATCCACAGGGCATGCATCCACAGGGCATGCATCCACAGGGCATGCATCCACAGGGCATGCATCCACAGGGCATGCCTCCACAAAGCATGCCTTCACAGGGAGTGCCTCCTCATGGCATGCCTGCACCTGGTCCCGAAGAATCTGGGTATGGCCGTGGCCGTGGCGCACGGCCCCCTTTTTCGACTCAACCCAAACCCGGTGAAGCTAGTGGTTCATGGCAATCGGCACCATTACCAGCTGCCCAAGCTCCACGAGCATCGCAAGCCGCCCAAGCTCCACAAGCATCGCAAGCCGCCCAAGCTCCACAAGCCCAGCCTTCTGCTCAATCAAGCAGGGCCACAACACCGGCACATTCTACGGAAGTGGCGCGCACGACTCCCTCGAGGGGGGAAGTAACCTGTCGTTATAAGATACCAGTGAAAGTATTGGGCCGTTCGGTACGGTCTATTCCCATCAAAGTCATCACAAACTACCTACCCATGATTTTTAAGGCGATTAAAGTGGTGAGTACTTATATATTCTATGGTTTAATCTATCTGTAGAGAAATACCCTCTTCTATTTAGCCCACGTCCAAGCACTGCTGCCTGTCTGGAAGAGTTTCCACCGAGTGCGGGATTTTGTTATCCCTTTTGCGAGTATTGTTACCTTGTGCCACAGGAATGAAGGGGTTTAAAAATAGGTCAAGAGTTGCCGGAAAATTTCCATTATCTCCTTGTCGGGCTTGCACGCACATTGATCAAATCTTATTCACTTTTTTTACAACGCGAAAACGTTTTTGTAAATTCTAGTTATTTGGGAAAATAAGCTGTCTCACGTCTTTTCCAACGGACTTCAAAAAAGGAGGTTTTCAATTCGTATGTATGTATTTTTTTTGGATGTTTGTTACGCGATTACTCCGCTAACTGATCTTGATGTTTTTTTTTTGTTTGGAAGGTTATTTCAGAGGTGATCCCATATAAATTTAATATCGAAATGGGTTCAGTAGTTTGGTTAATAAATCAAAATAACTAAAAAATATGAAGATGACATCCAGGTATTCGAAGTTGAAGTCGGTTGTATTTTTTTTTTGAAAAGCGTATTATCTTATTAAGCCTGCAGGGTTTAAATCATAGAAGGTTATGTAGAATGAACACCTAGTTTTTAATACGTAAGGAAACGGTAAATTTAAAAAAATATAATATTTATTAAATTTTGCGTAGCAACACATGTCATCATCATCATCATCAGCCCGGAGACGTCCACTGCTGAACGAAGGCCTCCCCCTTAGACCGCCACACTGTACGACAACCTGCCATTTGCATCCGCCGGTTGCCCGCGACTTTTACAATGTAACACATGTAAACTTAATCAACACAAATATGTAACCATTGATTTTTTTTCAGTACCGATATGACGTAATAATCAAACCAGACAAACCGAAAAAAATGATGCCAGCAGCATTTAAACTGGCTGTAAAGAAACAATATCCCAAGGACCCTTACATAGCATTCGACCAGGCGAAGAACTGTTATACCCTCGTGCCGCTTAAAGGTGTCCCTACAGAGGGCGCCTCAAGATTCACTGTCCCGGTAAGTGATATAAAATAAGCCAACTGGTTAATTGCAACAATTTTAAACTGCGATTCATGCGATCATTGTAGGCAGTAAATGTTGGAATGAGCTCCCGCCAGTGGTTGATTTACACATTTATTCAGCCCTGTCGCAAAATCCGTTCTTAGCTGACGTCTCCTACCTATAAACTACCTGCTAAATTTCAGCTTCAGCGATCAATAGCGGTGGGTCGGTATGGTATAATGCAGTACCGAAACGGGTATCGGTATTGAATGAAAATACCGTGTTCTGAAACTGTTTATTTTAATAACTAGGTATTGGCCGTTTTTTAAATAACGTAGTTTTTGTGTTTCTGCAGAGGTATGTGGTTTCAGTTGTTATTAAAAAAACGCTTTACAAAAATAACTGTGTTGCACAAGAAAGTACAAATACCGATTGGTTTTGGTAAACTTTTTGTTGATGTCTTTTTTGATGATTCCGTTTAAACTTTTTATAATAATAATAATTTATTTGCTTTAAAGAATCTTTGCTTACTACTAGTTAGTGGTTAGAGTCTCCTAAAAATGCTTATGAATTAAAAAGATTAAGAAAATTAAGAAAAAAAAAATTGAATTAAATGAACTTTCCTTCAAACTTAATTCCAGGCTTAGGACTGGCTAAAACTTAGTTGTCATCATCATCATCAACAGCTTGAAAACGCCCACTGCTGGACGAAGGCCTCTCCCTTAAAGGGAGGTGTTGCCATAATCCCCACGCTTGGCTGGCTTGGCGGAACTTAGTTTTAATTAGTAAAAATACGGAAGACTTTCTTTCACGCCCGTTCGAAAGACTATCAGAAAGTGCACTGATTCAGTGAATAAATTGTGATATAATCTTGTACTTTTGAATGATATTCAAATTCAAACCCTTGACTTTTTTCAAACAACGCATTTAATGTTTCAGTAATAAGTGTTATAATAATATTGTCATTTTTAGTTTTACTTTTGGCACTCTAGTCGCCTCTCGGCCTTGGAGAGTACGATTACGTTCAGAATATTACGGATAAACTCGGGCGCATCACGTCGGATGCGAAACGACGATCGGTATCGTCCGTCGCCCGTCGGTACTCGGTACGCGCAGGTATTGGTTCCCGCTCGTTACGACGACGTTGAGACGGTTCGCGTTTTCGCCAATACCTAGTTTCTCACAATACCCAGTTATCGAAACTCCGAGTACCCTGTATTGGGTATTGCATTGATAACTGGGTATTGAAACTGTTTACGGTTTGCACCGACTACCTCTAGCGATCAAGTACCTAGCTTTCGAGATTTCGTGTTTAGTCAGTCAGAGAGTGAGTGAGTAAGTGACACTAACGGCCTTACTTAAAAAAACTTCTCAACCGTTAGTCACTGCTTAAGATGCTCTGCCATCTTCTCTCTGACGTGAAGTTGCACGTGCCAGAAAAGGACAGAGAAGTTTAAGCAGTGACTAAGAGAATCGAGATTATTTTAGGTAAGCCCGTAAATATCCTGTAAATAGGCAAAACTGCAATGGTTGATAGCAATAAATGAATGTGTCAATTGCTTTTCAGGTTGACATGGATGACCCTAATGGCCGTTCTATGCACTTCGAAGTGTCGTTCAAAGCTACCGGCGTGGTGGACTTAGCTAAATTGAAACAGTGGGTACCTTTTACATTTTGTAGGTGAAACCGAGTTACATTCGTAGATATACATAGACTAACTGCTTCCTGCAGCCTTAGGGTGTTACCCACAGATCATAATTATAGCCTGTTGACCGCTCGTGAACATAATTTCTCCTACAAACACGACTCGCCGTTGCGGGCAGGGGGCGAGGTAACGTTCTATGCTTGCGATTGGCCAATCACTGGGATGACGTAATCTGAGTTGTGAAATACAATGAAATTTTGACGTACTCGCAGGGGCTAGCAATGCTTTTTAAACAACAAATTTTCGTATGAGGGGATCAATGTCGGACGATCAGTCAAGTCAGGGGTTATAGTCTTTGGTGTTACCACACTAATAGATCGATTGTCTATCAATGGTAGAGTGGAACAGTAGAAGACTTTTGGCGGAAACACGGCAAAATCATGTCGCTGCATTGTAATATTTTCTTAAACCTGTTGTTTTTTCGCGAATTAATGACTAAAATTGGTCTTGTTTTATTCATTGAGTATTGTATTACATGCACGAGTTAGAGCTATTGGATATAATGTGTGAAACATGTCTTTTGGTATTCTTTTCTAAACTCCGTAAACGCTTAGTAAAATCACCGTTACTTTACTAGGGCATGACTTGAACTTGATTGTGACTAATGTGGCTGACTGTGATTTTATAACTTATTCTTATTTGACTTGATACTATAATGATAAAAAAAATGCATATACAGGGTTAGTTCTAATCAGTTAGCATCCTTCTAAGGGCATATTCTGTAAATCAAAACAAACAACTTTTACTATGGGGCCAACATTGAAATAGCGACAAAAAAACAGCTGTTCCATACAAAAAGTTAATCGACCTTGGGCAAAATGTATGGAACTGCTGATATTTTTTTCGCGATTTCAATGTTGGCCCCTTTGTAAAACTTGTTTGTTATTATGTAGGTACTGAATGTTAAAAGGATGCTAACTGATTAGAACTAACCCTGTATACTTGACACTGGCAGAATGCATAAAGTGCGATGCCAAAAACGAAAAAAAAAACGGGGGGGGGGGGGTCGCGGCTTGGGGATCGCAGAATACTCACCACCGATAACGTAGCAGACACTGCTTATTTATATGTATCGTATGTGTAGTATGTTATGCCTTGCTATGGTACCTATAAATTCGTTTTTTTACAGGCATATGGATAGCGGTGGCAGCTCGTTAAACACGCCGAGTGAGGAAATCCAGTGTGTTGACGTCATTCTACGCCAGGGGACCCTGGAGGGGTATGTCAAGGTAATAGAATAACATAATATAGAACAAAATTAACAGACCGGATTGGGAACACGATATTGCGCTCTAAAACCAAGATAGCTGATGTCAGCCACACGTCCGGACAGCTGAAACGGGACTGGGCGGGACAAGTCTGTCGCATGTCGAGCGGCCGCTCAGGGGGGCTAAAATGGTCGCGTTTAGCAATTCGACATATGATCCTATGATGATTCATTTCGCAAATCGTAAACCGGTCACTTAAGCGCCAATTCATACTATGATTCTATTACGGAATTCATTAGTTTAACAGTTTTTTATAGAACGAAAAATGGTCGATGAAAGATGTATTGCTTAAAGTCAACCAGCAGATTCGTTAGAAGTTGCTCGAGAGCAACTTTTTACAATTCATTCTGCTAAGAATTCATTAGATGAACTGCATTTAGGGGAATTGCTTAATGCGGCCATTTTAGACCCCCAGATTTGGTCGCTAAAAGTCCGTTTTTTAGGGACCAAATCTGAGGTGACTGCCCAGCGGCCGCTCGACATGCGACAGGCTTGTCCCGCCTGGCGGCTGGGTCGACCCAGATAATGGTGGCGTGACGAGTTTAACTTCGCCATAATCACACGCTTAGCAGGCGGCTTGGGGATTGCAGAAGCCCCACCGCCGTTAATCGAGAGGACGCTGCTGCCCGTCCTCCAGTGGTTCTGGATGCAGTTTTAGGATATACGCAGGTCCACATACGATAAAGATAGTGACATACATGATAAGTATAGTAATTTACTCGACCCCCAGCACGAGTCACTGAGAGATTGTTTCTAGATATAGACGCTACGTTATCTGTGCTCCCGATGAACAATGTGCGTCCAGTCGAACAGAATAGGTACGTGAGCTTTATGTGTTGTGCAATAAGGGTGTGTATTTTTCTAGTGTGGACGTCAGTTCTTCAAGCGTCCCAACAATCCCCTCGATTTAACGGGTGGGCTGGAGATGTGGACCGGCCTGTTCCAGTCGGCTATTTTCACGACGCATGCGTTCATCAATATCGATGGTAAGCTATGATACTCGTCGAATCGAAATGTAATGCTTTAAAAAAAAACTAAAAGACTACCTGGATGAGATCTTTTTCCCAGTTATTTTGATTAAAAAACTAATATACTGAACTGAACTGATTTCGATAAAATATATATGTGAGCAACTCTGAAGTATGCCAACCAAACAAAAAAAAAAACAACATGAAAATACATTCATAATTGGCGGAGTAATAGCGTAACAAAACATACAGACAAAGAAGTGATCCTATAAGTTTTCCTTTTTTCATTTTGAGGTACGGAACCCTAAAAAAGAACATACAGGCGAATTGAGAACCTCCTTTTTTGTAGTCGGTTGAAAATCAGGTGGTAAAATTACTAAATCTATGTAGGTTGGAAAAGTAGGCCACACTACAGGAGACCTAGACTACAATAATTTATAAGTAAAAAAAAGTAATTTCGTATAGGCCGCCCGAGGGTCTCTGAAATGGCTGACGGTTGTTGTTATAGAAACTAGAACAAACAACCGGGACCAACAATTTAACGTGTCATCCGACCCACGGATGCCACGTTAAATTGTTGCCTGCCGCCTGCCTGTCAACTGCAGTGTGTTCATCCCCACCATTTCCGAGGCAAATAGCTAAGGAACCAAGCAGGGCAGTACCCATACATATTTTATAGAGGTACCAGGCAAACTTCCTTTTCACCTCACAAGCTCGGAAAGATTGTTTGTCATTCGAAATCTGAGTGCAAAAGTGCATTTTGCCCGAAAGAGTTTTTAAAATTCGAACCTTTCTTTTCAATAATGTTCTATATCGCGTTCACTGAAAATGCATAAGTAATACATATTTCATGTCAGTGTGTCAACATCATTTTTAGAATAATCGCACTGGAAGCGAGGGGTTTCAAGCTGCCCAAGACGAAGACAGGCTTTATTCCAGAGCAGTATACTCTACTTTTCACACCTTCTGCGAGACAATAAAAAGCCAGGGCTCCATAAATTAAAATTCACTGACAATCACAGGGTCAAATACCGTCTTTTGTTTCACATTCTTTGTAAACTGTAAACGCACCTTTTTTTTTGAGTCTGCTTATGGTGGCCAGTTCCATTTACGAACAAACCTCTTTACAATGCCATATAGGGATTTATTTACTTACCACGCGTTTCCACACGAATTTGACGTTAAAAATTCAAATCATTATTCTCTAGGAAGATTCATACAACTTTATATCCCTTAAGAGATAATGCTTTACTTTACGCTGAGGTTGCATGATATGTAATTGGACATTGTCAAGCAGGTGGTGTTAAAAGTTATTCTATGTGTCATACTTTTCAAATCCTTCGCTCGCTCTGGTTTCATTATAAGTACTCGCGCCAAAAAACAACTTTGCAGCCTTGCATAACAGTTAACTATTATGTTCGTTCAAACAGCAGAGTTTTTATCTTCGTGCGGGTCCCATATGCGGAGAGTTATGTCGGAGTTACTTTGCGCTTACTATTAAAAGTAATTCTTTTACAGTGGTCCACAAAGGGTTCCCCATTTACCAAAGCATGATAGACTGCATAACGAGGAGCTTCAAACTGGGCACCGATCGCAGAATCGAAGACCAAAGAAGTCGTGAAATTGATAATTTCATTTCCTTCATAAAAGGCTTGAGGGTAAGACCAGGGTAGATTCGAGATTTAAAACTCGTCTAAACTTAGATATACAATATGTAACAAAAACGTACAACAATACTGAAGGGTATGTATGTTATCATCATTATGAACAACTTTCACTACGGGGCCAACCTTGAAATCGCGACAAAAGGCAGCGGATCCATCATCAGCCCGGAGACGTCCACTGCTGCACGAAGGCCTCCCCCTTAGACCGCCATATTGTACAACAACCTGCCATTTGCATCCACCGGTTGCCCGCGACTTTTACAATGTAGTCGGCCCACCTATATATATATATATATATATAGATATATAGTGGGAGGCCGCGCCTACGCTGCGCTGATCCCCTTTTGATACACTTTTGCTATTTCAAGGCTGGCCCTGTGGTAAAAGTTGTTCATGCCTAGTGTAACATTTGTAGTAATAAGACCAAAAAAAAAAAATTCTATTCTACATATTCCTTCCGTATTTTGAACCTTTTTGTTACACATTGTATACAGGATTAGTTCTAATCAGTTAGCATCCTTTTAACGGCATATTCAGTATCGCGTTTCAAGCTGTTCCATACAAAAAGTTCATCGACCTTGGGCAAAATGTATGGAAAAGTTGTGTTTTTTTTTGCAATTTCAATGTTGGCCCCATAGTAAAAGTTGTTTCTTTTGACGTACAGAATATGCCCTTAAAGGATGCTAACTAACTACAATGTCATAATCTGTGCAAGCTAAATTTAAAGCTTGTCGATTTTCCACACTTGGCTCAATTACATCACGCGGCTCCCGCCAGCTGCGCGCGCGCCTCATCACTAATAGTGGAATGTCGATACTATTTTGTATTGAAATAGAGTACAAATTAGCTTGCACTTGATATGGTTGTAGTTATAGATGTTCATAATAAGGGGATAAGCATGTGTTTCAATTATTAAAAATTATAGGATAAATGGAGGGTTTAACTGAATCTGATGCTTACGTCGAAAAAATAATAGAAATCGGCTGGTAAAGTTCTGAAATGGAAGCGTTCTAATTATTTGGGTCACCTGTCCCTTTACCAAAACACGTGCTATATAGTATGGAATTTGTTTGGAATCGTTAACTTTGACGTCATAAGCATAGTGCCCTCCCTGTCTAACATGAAACTAAAATCTAAATATTTTTGTATGAAGTGATTCCACACTTATGGTATTTCTATGTTTTTAAAGCTTAAACAGGAAGAAAAATTATGACCTCTGGCAGGACTCGAACCTGCATACGAGCAGTCTGTATGGGTTTCACTCCCAACTGCTTTGCCAATTAAGCTACAGAAGTCTCTGCCTTAGATGCCAAATTTCCCAACCTGTTATAAGCTACCAACTAAAGCGTTGGTGGCGCCACGTTTGAGAATTTAGTGTTTAGTTTAGTTTAGACTTGAGAGCTTTAAAAACATGAAACTAAAATGTTTATAACTTCCTTATTTGTACACATGTAAAAAAATACTTTCGATGATTTGTTTTGTTGCGAGTCAGCTTTTTTTGAGTCAATAAAAAAACACATGCATATTGTGGTTCAACTACATTTAGAAGCTTTTTCTAAGAGTGAATTTTCTGTACCTACTAGGTATTGTGTTTTCTGTTCTAAGACTACTAAACAAAAAGGTCGCCGACCAAGAAGAATTAATTTCATACAATGACCTCACTGAATCTGTCGTTCGCGCACAAATATATTGCCGTTTCGCTCTGGTCCTACGTGCGGGCGTGATAGCAATGTAATTTGTGCGCGAGCAATAGAGATAGTAGTGAGAGGTTATTGTAGGTACGAAATTCTACTTGATCTTCGACCGGACTTCACATATAATATAACGCTTTTTTAAAAAAAAAACAATCTACTTTAATTTTGACCACATGGTTGATATCTTCATATTTTCCAGTTATTTTGATTTATTTCAGTAATTTTGATTTAAAAACCGAACCACTGAACCGATTTCGATTAAATTTATATGGGAGACTACCTCTGAAGTATCTACCAAACACAAAAAGAATCATCAAAATCAATTCATAATTGGCGAAGTATATAACATATTATATGCAACATATAACAAAAAGGTTCAACAATACTGAAGGGTATGTCTATGTACTCATCATTATGAACAACTTTTACTATGAGGCCAAACCTAAAATCGCGAAAAAAAATCAGCTGTTCCATACAAAAGGTTCATTGACCTTGGACGAAATGTATGGAACAGTTGTTTTTTTTTCGCTATTTCATGGTTGGGCCTATATTACTAGTTATTATTCTGTGCCTATAGTAAAAGATTTTCATAATGAATGAGTACATACACCTACCCTTCAGTATTGTTGAACCTTTTTGTTACAGATTGTATATTAAAAAACACAGTTTTGAGAACCACCTTTTTTGAAGTCTATTGTAAACACAACACAACATCTCAAAAAATTCTCGGTTTTGAAAATTGCACTACAAATATTTGGTTGCTCTAGAAATCAGTTACTGAGTGCCGTTTTTCTAATCGATTTTACTATTCGATCGCGGTAGCGTTAAGGTCCTACCGGTTTACGAAATGCTTATTACATTTGATTACTAAAATTATTATAGTTTCCAGTCAGAAAAAAAAAAATGAAACGTTTTCAATCGTAAAATCATTAATTTTCACTAGATAGAAAAAAAGAATGTTGTTTATTCTCCAAGCACCTATAATTAATCAAAGCTTTTTTGATATTCTGAAGAAAAAAATGTATATAAACAGTTCTATTATTATTTACGGGATTTTTACCGTGATTATGTTGTGATGTGTTGTGTATTATATATTTTTAAATATTTTATTTTAGGTGACGGCTACATTGGTCGGCCCACCTAACAACGGCCAGACGCGAGAGTTCATTTGTAACGGGCTAGTGGAGGCCCCTGCAAAGCTCAGTTTCGTATGCGAGCAAGATGGGAAGAAAGTCCCAATGACAGTTGCCGACTATTTCGCGAAACTGAAAGGATACAAGTAAGAAAGGTTCACATTACTCCCGGTATACAGCAGAATAAAACGCAGGCCATACCAGGGGGGTGTCACTCCGCAGTTTAGGTATGTTCGGCCGGCGCTCCGTCCGGGAGGACAATGCAAGAAATCAGTGCAGAAGTCAGTGGCGGGCGGCACGCTAGCCTCGTCGCACGTAACTAAGCATACGCGATAGAAAGAGAGCGGTATATCTAGGTGAATATAGCGAGCGGTATCCAGCGCTGTGCTAGTTGAATTGCTACTTTATTGCCTAGTAGATAGAGTCCTTACTTATCCATTTCTTTTGCGGAGTGAACTTTCTGTACGTAGTACTATTCTTTATTCTGTGGCTATACTGTGTACGCTACCTTACCTTGAGCTTAGCTCGCGTTAGCCAAACTAGTCATTATACGTAATTATAGTAAGCTCGCTTATCTGAAGCGTGAAAAGTCGACAATTTAACCGTCCGATTGACGATATTAGTACATTTTTATCCAGTCTCTATTTATTCATATCATCTAAGAGTTATTTTATCCACCTACCAGAAACTGAGCAAGCGTGGTTATTTCTATCTATATTCTAGTTCTGCGATCCGCGATCCGGGAGCGTAGAGCATGGTTCATGGACCGTGCTCGTCTGACGGCTTACATTTTCTTGTGATCCTGGCCCGCCGCCCTGTGGGAAAGCCCCATACAAAGCCGTCTCAAAATTGTTTCACGCGAAAGTCGTAGATATGGGATAAAAATAATATATTAATATAGTCTTATAAATAAACTTTCGTTTCGCTTTTTATTTTATTTTATTTTAATTGTTAAAACTAATGGATATAAATAGGCATAGAGTAATATAACATCATTGTAAATAGGCATCAAACTTCACTCATGTTCAAAACGTAATTTTGACGCAATACGTTACTACAGGTCAACGCCACATTACTCGTTTTAAAAAAAAAAAACAAAATTCATATTTCATTTATTTCGACATAGAGGTCATATCACATAGTCACAAACAATAATAATAATATAAGATATAATATAATATAAGTGTATAATACAAGTATTATAACATTTTTGGAATGCTTATAATCTCCTCATATTGTTTCGTAATTAATATTATATTATATTCATTCAATAAAATAAAATTAAACAATATAGTTTAACATGGTATGTTTTTAGGGTTAATATATTTTTTTACTAGAGGTTTACCCGTTACCGCTGCTAGCCGCTGTATTGTATTATGACCTTTATACATTAGTTTTAACTTATGTAGAGAAAAAAGAACTGCGTCTACTTGCGCCTTTTTTGACACGGCACCAAAGTATATCGTGAGATAAAAACGATATTTTTCAACTTCATTTATATTTTTCATAAAATTATTTATTGGTCAAATTGATAAAATAAAAAAACTTAAAAAGTTGATAAAGTGACGGATGCTCGGAGATTTTTTCAGAATTACTCTTGCTAGGCAGACATTATAGGTAGACGTAGAAATAATAAAACGAATGTACATAATATTACACACTATGTCATCTGGAATGGCTATTGATTTAAAATAGTTCTGTGAATATACATTATAACACAGCCCAACAACCAATGTTTTTTTTTTCTAATTTTTATGCGGAAACTCGTCGGTTTGGGTTTATATTCACGCCAAAACAGCTCAACGGATTTGAACGAAACTAGGACTGGAGATAGCTTATTCTCCGGCATAGCATGTAAGCTTTTTATCATCATCATCATCACGCAGGTAAAACCGCGGGGCTCAGCTAGTTAAGTAATAAATTGAATTTTCAAAATAAAAATAATTTTAATTAAACTTTATATATCCAAGGACATGTGTGCAAAATTACAGCTCATTAAGTTTTGAAACAACTGAGATACGGAATTTTGAGACGAAACATACGCGATTTTCCCATAGAGCGACACGCTTCTGCCGATCGTCAGTGATCCGCCGACAGTAGAACTCTCGTTCGCTATGAAGTCACAAGTGCAGCAACAACGTCGTTGATAGCACGCTCCGCACACAACCGTCCACGTCACGCGTGCCAAGAGTCTATGGCACCTTTGTGCTTGATCCAAAAACTGATAACCAACAGATCGTTCGCGCCAAGGAGAGTGCGCTCCTTTTTTTATTTATTTTTAATACAATTTAGTGACGAGACGAGCAAGACGTTCGCCTGGTGGTAAGCGTCACGTTTGCCACTAACAGTAGCAGTGCTGGAATTGTGAACTTGCGAACATAATCCTGCGCCGCACTGCACTGCGCTCGTCACCCTGAGATATTAGGTGTTAAATCTCTTCATACCCACTAATTTGTCTGGTAACATTGCCCTTCAAACCGAAACACAGTAATGATTGCACAGGGCTTCACCTGCGTGACGATTTATCCAATTATCGGAATAGTTAACGTGCAATAAGCGACGAATTAAACAGCGCTATATGGCTGGCCACACTATCATTTGACTTCGACTATCGCCTAACGTCTAATGACGTTATAATAATGCCAGTACCCTATTAGGGTGATAATACCCGGCCACATCTGCGTACTGTATCAAATACCGCGCTAAATAATGGCATTACACGCAGGTGAAGCCATAGCAAAAGGCGTGTACGATATATTTTTTGGAGCTTTGCCTATTGTTTTGCTATGTGCATGGTATGGGTATGGCAGTGAACTTATTTCGCATGATTACAGGATTAAATATCCATACCTGAACTGTATGTGGGTCGGACCTCGGGACAAGAACATCTACTACCCGATGGAATTGCTTCAAGTTACCTATGGACAGGTAAGAGAAACATGATTGCCTTAACATCCCACTGGCACTAGTAGTGTTTATTTCAGACAATTGCTCCAGGGGGCATTTAAGAAGTTCGAGGGGCAGACTAAATAAAAAAAAGTTATATTTATCTAATACTATAAGAATCTCTGTCCTGACATAATGACTGATAGACAACGCTCAGCCCAAACCGCTGGTCGTGCAGACTTGAAATTTGGAGGGTGTATTCGTCTCGATGCGGAGGGGTGTACTAAGAAAGGATTTTTCGAAATTCGACCCCTAAGGGGGTAGGAAAACGGGGGGGGGAGGTTTGTATGAAAGTCCTTTGTTTTTGGATTTTTAGTCACGAAAATTTATATTTGGATAGTTTATTTAATATAACAAATGCTGTTTTCAAATATTTTTTTACTGGGACGATTTAAGGGGGGGAACGGAGGGGTGGAATGTTGTATGGAAAGTTCTTTGTTTTTGAATTTATAGTGATGAAAATTGATATTTGGGTAGTTCATTCAAAGGGGGGGAAGATGGGGGGGGGGGGGGGGGGGGGGTTGTCGGTAGAGTTGGTAGTTTGGTCGGAATGATTTAATGAGAATTTTTGGAGCGGTCCGAATTTCTTCCGCACGCGGACGAAGTCGCGGGCTCGCGGGGGACCTCTAGTTTATAATAAAATTCAAATGATAACAGTTAAAATACCAGAAAGATAAACTTACTTAAATTCTTAACTAAAATAAAAATATATAAATATATATAATATAATAAAACCATCTAATGTATTCCCGGGTTTTATGGGCAAAAAGTAAATTTTCCGGGTTCTAGAGCTACTAGAGGGGGGGGGGGGGGGGGTTGTATTCTGAGCCTTAAGTGCAGGCCTTATAGTATAGGACAACTCTGACAACTTTGACTCTGTAATATCATTTAAGGACATATTTATACTGGTTTGACGTTATAATATTGTCAAAGTTTTCTTTTTAGTAATGCTGTGTACAATGTTTGGGTTAGCAAATTTATAATGTATTCTGTATTAGTATGTTTAAGTTTTATAAGATTTTGGTTTGCTAATTATTGTTGTACCAAAGTTAAATTAAATAAATAAATAATATACTAATATAATGAATAAATATAGTATAGTATAATAATATAATATAGTAATAAAATAGTTTACAACTATGTCTCCAGGCAAGGAACAGGCAACTGAATGAATTCCAACTATCCAACATGGTGCGGGAGGCAGCTTCACCGCCCTATGAGAGGAAACGCAAGATCGAAGAAGTCGCAGCTTGCGTAAGTTATACATCATTTTTAACTGACTTAAAGTAGCGCTCGTGGCGTAGCTTGTCTAGGTGATTCTCAACGATCGCCGATGTTAAGCAACGGACGGTCCGGTCAGTCTTCGGATGGGTGACCGTGAGTGGCATTTATTTCTGAGCGCTACCGTGGGTCGGATGACACGTTTAATTGTTGGTCCCGGTTATTTGTTCTAGTTTCTATAACAACAACATTAACTCTGACACTAGGGCTGGCCACTCAGCCTATACGAACTTACTTACTTACTTGCTGACTTAAAAATGGAGGAGGTTCTCAATTCGGTAGTTGTTTTTTTGGTTTGGTACCTTGGAACTCCGTCATTAAAAAGCCGATTTTTAAAATGTTGAAATTTTATTTGAAAAGATTTACTTCGATTGGACCCATAGGAAATAGTCAAAAATCATTTCAGTAGTTTGGTTATATTATCATGTTTTTTATATTTTTGATGATTTATATAAAAAAATATGACATCAAATTAAACGAAATTGGGTGTTTTGCTTTCCTGTTACTTTTCAACCGTCTTCAAAAAGGTAAAAGGTTCTCAATTCGTATGTTCAACTATATGTTTTATTTTTGTATTTATGTTACGCGGTTACTCCGCGAATCCGCCAATTATGAATTGATTTTGATAATTCTTTTTTGTTTTGGTCCCATATAATTTTTATCGAAATCGTTTTAGCAGTTTGGTTTTTAAATCAAAATTACTGGAATAAATTAAAATAACTGGAAAATATGAAGATGTCATCCATGTAATCGAAATTCATGTCGATTGTCGGTTGACGTCACTAAAATAGTCCCAGGGAAAAGCCTATCTCATATCTCTAGGTGGTCCCATTATGTGAAGAGTTTTTTTTAGTTTTTTTATCTTAAAAATTAGAAACATGGCTAACGTACTAACGAAACACTGGCTGACTGATGATACAAAGAGTCTCATTTTAAAAACGCCTTTTAAAGTTAAATGACGTTAGTTAGTACAGCGCACAAATTATCAAACGAGTTAGATTTAATTGAATAATTTTTATCGCATAATAATTGCATTTTGGAAAAAGATGCATCTCTTGATGACTGTACTTCACATTTTGGATGTTTTACTAGTAAATCGTTTTGCCACACAAGACGTTGTCACCACATAGACGTTTTAACATGCGGAGCAAACATGGTCATTTAACCTGATAGTCCTTTTGATACGGAGCCCTTCCACTTAAAACCCCACTGGAAATCCGTAGATAATTTCCAAAGAGCTCCAATTGATGAAATTAGGTTTTATCTACAGCACGGAGACGTCCACTACTAGACGAAGGCGTGGGGATTATGCCAACCCATTGGGGTGGGAGACCTCAATAGGGAGGGGTTGCCATAATTCCTACGCTTGGCAGGCGGCTTGGGGATCGCGAATGCTCACCAACGTTAACCAAGACTATGAAGAAAAATATCTGGAAAATAGGAAGATGTCATCGGGTAGTCGAAATTGAAGTCGGTTGTATTTCTTTTAAAATCGTATTATTCTATGCCTGGATGTTTATGTATTATAGGTATGTAGTTACAAAAAAATATATACGTATTCTATCAGTTATCTAGTTGCCTTAGTACAAGCTTTGCTCAGTTTAGGGCTAGATGGCGTAGTGTGAAATCTTAACTACAATAAAAAAAAGCTGATAAATACTATTTTTGGCTACTTATTTGGGTAACTACCCAAATAAATCATTATACTTCGATTTCAGATGAATTATTCAACTAACGCATTCTTCAAGAAGTTCGGCTTAGAAATCTCGGACAAGTTCTTAGAAGTGGACGCTAAAATCTTGGCGCCCCCGAACTTGGATTGTGGCGACAGAAACTCAGTGCAGCCGAGGTTTGTACCCAGCTAAGATAGAAGAAGTAATAAGATTGGTTACAATGATTTATTTATAGATACGCCTGAGTGAAGGTAATTCTCTTTGACAAAAAGTCAACGCCCTCACTCGGATCTCGCGGTCACCACGTGCAGCGCTAGTAAGGCGTGGTAGAAGAAGCGCAAACTGTACGAAACTAGAAACGACTTACCTATTACCTAAAAATAAAAGTTTTTGTGTAAAAGCAAGTTTAGTTTACCTTTAAAATACACCGACTAATGGGCGACATTTCAAAATGGCGTCCAACTCGTCCCTACTATGTATGTCTATGATTGGTCATGTGACTTTTTACAAGCTGTATGACAATATCCAAGGGTTTTGCGTAAACATTATACTAAACCGCAAGGACGTCTATAGATAATTAGTAGATAGATACACAGTCTCTATAAAAATCAAACCACAACTGTGTCCACGCGCCAATGCTATCTCCAGCTAATATAAAAATAGTCCACAACAGGATATTGTTTCATTTAGGGTGGTGGGTCTAAATTTAAATTAATTAATAATTCATTATTAACTATTCAATCGCCAAGCAGTAGTATGCATGCATTACTGTGTTTCTGTTTGAAGGGCAATGTTACCTGAGAATCGGAAATATAATAATTAGATTTGTAGTTAAAAAGCTTGGTTTGGTTTTGCATTTTTGCGTGTGACTGCACGTTATCCATTAATATTGGACTATCTGCGTATTTTACGCAATGCGTATTGTCTTGATCGTAAAGGTGTACTAAGAAAAGATTTTTCGAAATTCGACCCCTAAGGGGGTAAAAAAGGGGGGTATGTCTCTTTTGTATGAAACTCCTTTGTTAAAAACAAAGGAGTTTCATACAAAAGAAGTTTTTAAAAGAAGTTTCATTTAAAATAAAACATGGTATTTTCAATATTTTTGGACAGGAATGACTTATGAGGGTGAAATGGGGGATGAAATTTTGTATGGAAAGTTCTCTGTTTTTGAAGTTATAGAGCAAAAAATGATAGTACATTAAAAAAAAACAATATTTTTCGTACAGGGATGACTTAAGTGGTTACGTCCCCCTCGCCACTTTATATAAAAAAAAGAAGTTTATAAATATTGTTTGTATTGTTTTTAAATATTGTCGTTATTGCAGGAAAGGCCAGTGGCAAACGAACCGGCTGGTGAAGCCTGAGGCTTTAGCGTCGTGGGGATTCATCGCCATAGACTGCAACCCTCAAGGCAGCAACTACGAGTCTATTAGGGAGTTGGTGAGTATTGAGTTACTTTATAGACCCAAGCAAGACGCAAGCCTATAAAGCACGAAAAAAAAAGATCCGTGGCGCACAGAACCATGGAGAGATCTATGCTCGGCATCAAACTCCAAGATCATACGGAAATTTGACGGGCCGCACTAGCCGGCATTAAGTGTAAAATGCGCTTAAGGACAATAGGCTAGATGACTGGTTTTTTTTTATTGTCCTATTAAAATGTGGCCCATAAATATAGCTGATTAATGAAAAGAAAATGAAAATTTGATAAAAAATAAGCAACTTATAAGCATTTTAATATCATGCTAGACAGAGAGGCGGAACAGCAAATCGTGACGTCACTTCTCAGTACGCCATATAAATTCTATTCTGACAAGTAAGGCGTGACCTAATTTTTTGTTTTGTGGGAAAGGGACAGAGTTATCTCCAACAAAAACTTTAAACGCTCATATATCAGAACATTATTAACCGATTTAAATTATTTTTTCAATAAACATACTATATATTTACTTAAATTCTTTATAAAAGCTATTGGTTTCAACGATATAAACATCAGTCATCTACCCTATTCTACCAATATACATGTGTTTAAACGAGAATACTCAAAAAGACAATTTCAATAGACGCGTAGGAAACCAAACCACATTGCATCGTAAATATATAAATTTTAAATTGTTGCAAAATTGTATTTCGAGTGTTTTACTTCAAATGCGCGACCAGAATTTTTTCGTCATAGTTTCTATACAATTATGCGTGAAACAGGCGACAGTGGTTTTCCATACAATAGCTTTACAACATTGTTTTGACAGCCGTTCTACCTAAGAAAGCCCTAAGTCCCCGGCCTCCACTCTTGTCCCCACAAGAGTGGAGGCCGAAATGTTGCAGAGTCCGCCTGTGGAATACCATGCCTTTGCCAGTTATTCAGTAGTGTGCAAGAATTACTGTTTTTCTGTTTGAAGGGAAATATTACAAGACATGTTGTTGTATGTGTGTTGTGATTCTGCGATCCGCAAGCCGCCTGCCAAGCGTGCAGATTATGGCAACCCCATATTAAGGGGGAGGCTTTCGTCCAGCAGCGGACGTCTTCTGGCTGATGTGGGTTACCAGAGAAATTACTGGGCATAAAGAGATTTGATATCTATTATCTAGTATCTCAGGGCGGCGAACGCAGTGCAGTGCGGCGTAGGATTTTGTTTGCAAGTTAACAATAGACTGTTTTTTTTATTGTCCTATTAAAATGTGGCCCATAAATATAGCTGATTAATGAAAAGAAAATGAAAATCTGATCAAAAATAAGCAACTTATAAGCATTTTAGTATCGTGCTAGACAGAGAGGCGAAACAGCAAATTGTGACGTCACTTCTCTGTACGCCATAAAAAATAATATTCAGACAAGTAAGACGTGATGTAATTTTTTGTTTTGTGGGAAAGGGACAGAGTTGTATCTACCAAAAACTTTAAACGCTTATATACCTACCAGAACATAAATAACCGATTTAAATTATGTTTTCAATAAACATACTTTATTTACTTCATCGAAGCTATTGGTTTCGACGATATAAACATCAGTCATCTACCCTATTGTGGCACCGCTGAAACTACTACTACTCTACCGGGCAGGCGTAATGCTTACTATCACGCGAACGGCCATGGTCTCGTCACTCATTGTATATTGACTGCTTTATAGCTCAGTTGGTAACGTGTCTGCCTTAAGAGCTGCAGGGTGTGGGTTTGATCTTTGACCCACGGCAAACATTTATGTCACGAACATAGATGTTTGTTCTGTGTCTTAATGTTTTTAAGTATACTATCGGCTACCTGGTTTCCATATTACAAGCTTCGCTTAGTTTGCGGCTAGATGGCGATGTGTGAAAGTGTCCAATAGTGTAAACAAAATATGTTTCCAGTTGCTGAGCGTCGGCCGTCAAATGGGCATGGAAGTGGCCGAGCCGAAGATGAAATTCTTCAACGTGAAGCTCGGGGAGCTGAGGAACATATTGTTCAGTGCACTCGAGAAGGACGTGCGTTTCCTGTTCATAATCGTGGGCATGAGGGGACGCGATACTTACCACAGGGTTAGTACATTATTCCTTGCTTTTAACAAAGATAATGCGGTCGACTTTGGAGGTTGAGTTGACAGAACTAAACTAACTAAACTATTGCTTTCTTTGCTAACATGCCTGGTGAAAAAGTGACAGCGATATTTAATTAGTTCAGATCTGTCAATTGAAACCTTAAAAATAGACCTCAATATAATTCTATATGTTTTATAAAAGCACGCTTCCTATGTTTAGAACCCGGACGAAATCCACTCGATTCCAATTTCTTTGTACGTACTGCTAAACAGTGGCTTAGCTGGGCTATACGATTTTTGTAAAAGGTTATATATAATAGTTGTTTTTTTTTGGTAAAAATTACGTTCCCGAATTCCAACTTCTCAGAGAGGCATGTAACATTTTGGCCTAGTTCATACAAGGTGGTAAAGGAACTTTGTACCACTAGGCTACATGCATATGGGAAATGTCCTAAGCCTTTAAATAATAAAAACATTGTTGCCTGCTTGCTAGCCGGCCAAGTTCTATTGCGAAGACGTCCTATTATTGAGGCTAAATCGTTTAGTTTCGTCGATTTGTCTCAAAACAGTGAACATGTCAATGATCTAGCTAGACTACTGTCATCATCATCATCAGCCCGGAGACGTCCACTGCTGAACGAAGGCCTCCCCCTTAGACCGCCACACTGTACGACAACCTGTAATCAGACTACTGTATTCATTCAAAAAAGAACCATACATCCTATATTATAAAATTCAAAACATATCTTTGCCATTTGTAGGTAAAGCAAATGGCGGAGAGAGACGTGGGCATCCTCACGCAATGTATCAAAGAAAACACCGCCTCCCGACGTATGAACGTGCAAACCATCAAAAACATCTTACTGAAGGTAAAAATATAGTGATATTGCATTTGGGTCAAGCCCAGTACGAAATATTTTATCATATTCTATGTTTATCTAACTGTGGCGTTGGTACAACGGCTTATGGCTTGGTAAAAGGGTAGGAATTGATAGAGGCGCAACTATCGCAAATGGTCATACTAGCAACACTGTAGTACGTCAGCGGAAGATGACCGTATTCATCCACTGACGTAATTTTTTGTTTTTAATAGTTCCTGGCCATGGATACTAGTCCTTCAGCCGTATACATTTTTCTTCATCGATCCTTCTTTCTGCAGTTAAATGAGTCGTAGTCACAGTCCAAGTCACACACAGTAAGTCACAGTCAAGTCCAATCATACCCTAGTAAAGTCGTGGCAACTTTACTACAACCTTCTTCGGAGTTTTGGAAACAACACGAAAATACACGTTTCACTACATTATATCACTTGCCCACACTCTTGCTCGTAAATCAGCACTTAATGAATAAAACGCCACCATTTTATGCATTAACACTCGAAAAAACACAAGTTTTGGAAAATAATACAATGCAACGACATGATTTTCTCGCGTTCCCGCCAAAACTCCCCACTGCCGTAAATATCGACAGTATTGCCAGGAGAGGAAAAAAGTTTCCGTTTCGAGATATTTTTGCCAAACTATGCGTTAATTCGTGTCTGATCTGATGTAGCGAATAAGGGAGCGGCTCCACCAGAGATGTGCGAGGAAAATCCACCAATGAGATGGCGTGTATTCGCGAAGCTATGAAAGCCAAGCGACCCTATTGGCAGTTTTTTCGTCGCGCACCGCTTAACTACCTAGCACATCTCTGGTGGAAACGCACCCTAAAACAGCGTTTTATATGTAGAACCCATGTTTTAAGGTGAACTCCAAGTTGATGGGCGTAAATCAAGTCCTGGACGCTCGCGCGATTCCTAACTGCTTGAAGGGCGGTGACGTCATGATCGTGGGCGCTGACGTCACGCATCCCTCGCCTGAGCAGGTTTGTCAATAGCATATTAGTAGTATTCATACAAAGGTCATCATCATCACCAGCCCGAAGACGCTGCTCAACAAAGCCACCGGTTGCCCTTACGTTCACAATGTCGTCGGTCCACTTAGTGGGAGGTCTAACTACGCTGCACCTTCCGGTCCGTGGTCTCAAGAACCTTTCTTCCCCATCGGTTATCGGTTCTCAGAACCTGGGTATGTCCTAACACTCCTGCATCCAGAATTTTCCTGGTATTCACCCGATATCTCACGGGAACTGTCGTATTTATGTTTCGCAATCAATGTTGCGATTGTTTTTTATAAATAATTCCAATCATTCATCATCATTATTATCAGCCAGGAGACGTCCAATGCTGGACGAAGGTTCCTTTATAGGGAGGGGATGCCATAATCCCCACGCTTGGCAGGCGGCTTGGGGATCGCAGAATGATCACCACCGTTAACCGAGAGGACGCTGCTGCCCGATAATTCTTGCCGATAATTCTTATAGCATTAGATAATATGCACCCTCCCCCTACACACACCCCCACACACATGCAAATTCATTACTAATTTTTGAATTGTCCAGTGCGCATTAATATTTTTTAGCTAATTATTTTTTTCTCAATAAAGGTAGCTGTTAACAAAGTCAATCATCGAAAGCAAGATTGAAAAATGCGCATTAAAAACGAAAATATAGATGTATCGTTACATGTTAGACAGAGCGCGCGCTACCATGGCCAATGACGTCAGATATAGGTCGCGTCATATAAAAAGAACGCTGGCGGTTAAGCTGCGCAGTAGACGATTTATCGTAACCAATACGAAGCTGCGAGCAAGGCTAATTAATAATTATTTAAAACAATAGGCCTAGTACTTTTGCGCGCAAGTGTACACATGGGCAAATACACTCGCTCTACTTTCTTCCAGCGTTCTTTTTACATGACGCGACCTATACCACGACTCTAAACAAATTCTATACAATCACGCGTGTCGCTGGAAAGGGACAGATAATAATAATATAATGCATGCATTATAATGATTATAATATACTTAAATAAGATAATATAAAAATCAATCGTTGGCCATGAAATAAATTATAATTATTATAACATCGTATTTTCTTATTTAAACGTGTATTGGTCGATTTGCAGACGAGCATCCCGAGTATCGCCGCCGTGACAGCATCGATGGACGCAAAATGTTTTATATACAATATAGAACTCAGTATCCAGACTCCGAAGGTGACTATTGCTCTGAAGTATTTTAGATCTAGATTCTATACTCAGTTTCTTAATTAAACGGACCAAACTGACATTTCGAGTGTTGCTACTTTTTGGCAAAATTTCAATAGTGATGCGATAAAAATATTAAGTTTATTAACATTATGTTAAGAAACTTTATTTTTTTTTAAATTTAGGAAGTTATGTTAACAAACTTAATAAATTTTCACCAATTAACTACAGTAGAACTCCAATTATCCGAATTAATGGGGACCGGGACCCATTCGGATAATCAAATATTCGGATAATCGGTTTTTTTTAAAAAAAATTGCCATTGGAGAGAATAAAAGCTACGTTTTGATATTGCACTATTTTTTTATTGAATTAAATGAAAGAAACATGAAATTTTCACATGTTTTAAATATAAATAAAATGTACTTATGTACAAGTTTAGAAATAAAAATCATTGTTTTTTAAACATCTCCGTCAATGTAAGCTGTTTTGCGGTCTTCAACCGTTTTCGGGCAGCCTGCCGTTGTGCCTACACACGCGGGGGGAAGTCAGTGTAGGCACAACGGCAAGTTAAGACAAGTCAAGTCAAGACTTGTTTGTGATTCGGATAATCGGCGATTCGGATAGTCGAAGTTCGGATAATTGGAGTTCTACTGTATTTCGTTATGTTTATTTATTCTTTGTAAAAGGTGTAGTTCCTTACTTATGTACGATTTTAATCTTTCTTTTCATGAAAATAATGTTACATTTCCGTGTAGCAATTTACAGAACAAATTTTTAACACAATATGTTTTCCCTATTCTACCTGCACTTCCACTGGCAGCACTTTAAATGTTTAACGGCACTTATTAATTATTCAAAAATTCTTATGAACGCTATGCACTTAACAATATCCATCACTACGGTTTTTTAGCAGGCAGCATTATTTTGAAAAGTGACATTTCATTCTGACAGTTTTTTTTTCTTAGTTATTGGCATCGTACGTTGTGCATTGGCATTCTGCCAGTGTCAAGTTTATGAATTTTCAGGTATCTTTTATTAAAATCAAGTCAAATATGTCATTAAATCACAGTCAGTCACACGAAACCAGTCATAGTCGAGTCCAAGTCATGCCCTAGTAAAGTTGTGGCGACTTTACTATGAGCTTCTACGGAGTTTTGAAAACAACACGAAAAGACATGTTTCACCACATTATATCAATTGCCCACACTCGTGCATGTAATTCAACACTCAATGAATAAAACACCACCATTTTTAATCATTAATTCGCGAAAAAACACATGTTAGAAAATAATAGAGAGCACCGACATGATTTTTCCGTGTTCCCGCCAAAACTCCTCTGACAGTTTAGTCCGTTTGATTATGAATACGTCTATAGTTAGTAGTAATGCTTTTAGTGGTAGGACACTATTGCAAAGTCCGCCTGGGGAAGTACCACACCTTTGTCAGTTATTCAACCGCCAAGCAGTAAAGTGCGAGAATATAAAATAAAATAAATCTTTATTTCAGACTTGTACTTAGATAGATATCCATAAAGTGTTAGTAAGCAGAAATTTTATTATTTTATTTTATTAGTTCAGTTCTGTTTCGGTTTGAGTGGCAACGTTACCAGAGAAATTACTGGGCATAAAGAGATTTTAGATGTTATATCTCAGGGTGACGAGCACAGTGCAGTGCGGCGTAGGATTTTGTTCGCAAGTTCACAATTCTAGGACTGCTGCTGTTATGGGCAGGCGTAACTTTTTTATACAAGGTTATACCCCCCATCATAAAACCCCTAGATTTTGTAACTGTAAAAATTTTGATACACGGGATCCTTTAGGCGGATAAGTAAAACACAAAAAGAAAAAAAATACAAAAAAAAAATATGGTCATATTCTTAGTTTAACTATAACTTAGTCATCTGTTACACTTGATTACAATCTTTTAGGCAGACAGGTACAATCTAAAAAGAAAAAGAGAATAGGCGTGTGGCCTAATGTTTAATTTATGACAAATTACAGGCTTAGTGATGAATATAACTAAATACATTACACATACTGAAAACATAAATTGTATTGGCTGATAAATCTCTGAGATATGAGCGTTTAAAGTTTTAGGTCGGGATAGAGAGGGGATGCTCTATCCCTTTCTCGCAAAGCACGTATTAGTATAGCATTCGTATGCCGCGCCTGAGGCTTGACGTCATAGCTCAGTATAGCGCGCTCTCTGTCTAGCTTGAAATTAAAATACTTAGAACTTATATATTTTTGAATTATTTTAATTTTTGTTTTCGTTGATAGGCTCTACTGATGATCAACTTTTTTAAGAGGTAATAAAAAAATTGTAGTCATCATGCCTATTATAAATACAACAAAAAAATAAAATGGTTAGTATTCTTCGTCATATGCATAAACACTAAAAAGTATATCAAACCTGTTTTCGTTAAAAAAGGGTTTAGTCTTCTTTATTCAAACTCAAAACGTAATTCGAAAGAAATTTGACAAAACACTTTTTAACTAAAATAGGTTTGAAATATTGATTTATATCGATGAAAAACGTTTTAGCGTCTTATGCATTTATGACGGTTAGTTTAACTATGTATGTAACTTTGTCATCTGTTACAGAAAGAGATGATAGTCGAATTCGCCGACATGATGTACGATCATCTCAAGCTATGGCAGGACAAACACCACACGCTGCCGCGGAAAATATACGTGTTCAGAGACGGAGTCTCCGAGGGACAGTTCGCAGAGGTACGTATTAGCAGAACAGGTTCACTCACATAGACAGGTACTTTTTAAAACAATAATATGCTATTAATAGTACATTATGATACAATTGTGCTATGTTGATCATTACACTAGAGGCGGTATTATGCGATAAGGAAGCCGAGAGCGTAATGACTAACATAGCACAAGAGTTCCATACGACTGTTTTCATCACACTCGCGAGGAAAAAACATTTTTTTTGATAATAATCAACCACACAGCGAATACGTCAACAAACATTTGCGGAAAATGGCGCCCAAACCAGCAATGCGCGCGCAGGTTGACATTTACTTCAGCGGCATAAAAACTCTTTGTTGGTATTACAAAAAAAAACTGTAAGTATTACTCGGCTATATTAAGAGTGCTTCGTATACTTACGTGTAATTGCAGTCACGTACAAACTTGACTTTACCGGGTTATACCTATTATAGCACAAGTGCCGTAATGTTAAGTAAAAAGCACACGTGCGTAATAGCTTGGATTATGAGCCTAAAACCGATGTAATAAGATTCACTTTACGAGCAAGTGTGATGAAAAAAATAATACAACCGACTTCAACTACGAATACCTGGATGATCATATTTTCTCGTAATTTTAATTTAAAACCAAACTACTGAACCGATTTCGATAAAATGTATATGGGACATGTAAATGTATATTAACTGCCAAACAAAAATACATACATCAATATCAGTTCATAATTGGTGGAGTAATCGCGTGACATACATACAAAAAAAAGAGTCGAATTGAGAACCTCCTTTTTTGAAGTCGGTTGAAAAACGTTTTCAATTTCGATTACCCGGTTGACATCTTTTTTATTTATAAACCGAACTACTGAACCGATTTCGATAAAAATTGTATGGGATCACCCCTGAAGTGACCTACCAAACAAAAAATTAAGAATCATCGAAATCTATTCATAATTGGCGGAGTATTCCGCCTCCTTCGCCCCCCACACAAACAACCCCCCCCCAAACTCCGTTAAGGGGGAGGCCTTCGTGCAGCAGAGGATGTCTTCTGGTGATGAATATAATGTTACAAAATATTTCTAGGTGATGAACAGTGAACTCACTGCGGTGCACAAAGCGTACCAACGATTCAACAAGCCCAAGCCGGAAGTGCTGTTTTTGCTTGTGCAAAAGAGACATCATACGAGGTAAACACTTGAAAAGACACTCCCCACAGTCATAACCACAGAAAAGCGAAAGCCCTATATGCTTCTTAGGTAGCACGGCTGTCAAAACAATGTTTTTTTTTTTTTTTTTTTTTTTTTTTTTTTTTGGCATCGCACGTTGTGCATTCTGCCAGTGTCAAGTTTGTGAATTTTCAAGTTTTTTAAATAAATCAAGTCAAATATGTCATGAAATCACAGTTAGTCACACGAAATTGGTCATAGTCGAGTCCAAGTCATACCCTAGTAAAGTTGTGGCGACTTTACTATGAGCTTCTACGGAGTTTGGAAAACAACACGAAAAGACATGTTTCACCACATTATATCACTTGCCCACACTCGTGCATGTAATTCAACACTCAATGAATAAAACACCACCATTTTAAATCATTAATTCGCGAAAATACACAAGTTTAAGAAAATAATAGAATGCAACGACATGATTTTTCCGTGTTCCCGCCAAAACTCCAAAACAATGTTGTAAAGTATGGAAAACCGCTGTCGCCAGTTTCACACATATATAGTCACTACGATGAAATAATGCCAATCATTGGTCGCGGATTTGAAGTCGTCTTCAGCCATAAAACGTCCACTGCTGAACGAATGCCTCCCCCTTTATAGAGGGGTGTTGCCATAATCCCCACGCTTGGCAGGCGGCTTGGGGATCGCAGAATGCTCACCACTGTTAACCAAGAGGACACCGCTGCCCGTCCTCCGGTGGGTCTGGCTGCAGTTTAAGGACACACCCAGGTGCATTTGAAGTAAAACGCTCGAAATGCAATTTTGCAACAGATCAAAATTTATCTAATTACGATGCATTGTGGTTTGGTTTCCTACGCGTCTATTTAAATTGCCTTTTTGAGTATTCTCAATTTAAAATCATGTATATTGGTAGAATTGACATTAAGCGCATTTTACACTTAGCGCGGCCCGTCACATTTCCGTTCTATTCACTTCTCTCTTCAGTGGTCATAACCAAAGTCATAGTATAGTTCAAGAAGTCGAGCAAGCTTTACATGTGGTAAAAACGTTATGAGAAGGCGCGGCGTGATGCTTACCACCAACTCACCAAGCAAATGCCTCGCTCGCCTAGTCACACAATAGAATAAAAAAAAGTTTTTTTTCGCGTTTTTATCTCGAATGTCGGTCTATTGATTCATAACATTGAAGAGTATAAAACTCTTTTGAAGGATAAAAACTAAACATTCTGTATCCATCACTGCGGTTCTGACTTTTGTATGCTGTAGACTGGTTGCCTGGAAGAGATCGCTGTTAGCGATAAGGCCGCCACTGTGGCACTAGTTCTTAAGGTTCTTGTTTCTATTGTTTTATTTTTGGTGGGCACAATAAAGTGCTCTATCTATCTATCTTATATCTGTCAGTTTAATCCGTCTAGTTAAAAATCCTACATTAGTTAAATTGTCGTGACTTTATCGGCTGTTCCATACAAAAAGTTCATCGACCTTGGGCAAAATGTATGGAACAGCTGTTTTTTTGGGATATCAATATTTGGCCCCATAGTAAAAGTTGTTTGTTTTGATGTACAGAGTATGCCCTTAAAAGGATGCTAAATTGCTAACTGATTAGAACTAACCCTGTATAAAACCGATGTCAAGAAAATGTCTAAGTACTACTTTGAATAAAAATATAGGAATAGGGAATAGGCATGTGTTTCAATTATTAAAAATTATAGAATATGTGGAGAGTTTAACTGAATCTAATGTTTACATCGAAAAAATAATTGAAATCGGCTGGTAAAGTTCTGAAATATAAGCGTTCAAAGTATTTGGGAGGGAGTCATCTGTCCCTTTCTAGCAAAACACGAGCTAGTATTGAAGTTGTATGGAATCGTGTTTGATGTCATTCGCCACTATAGTACCCTCCCCCTCTAACGTGTCTAACATGAAACTAAAATGTTTAAAATTTCGTTATTTGTACACATATTGTAGTCGATTTTGAAGGCTTTAGTCGACAGATCTAAACGAATTAAAGTATCGTTACCTTTTTTATCAGATATATTAGCTAAGGACAGCAATACTTAAGTTAGTTTAGTTCTGTCAACGTAAGCCTTCAAAATCGTTCACATTAACGGCCTTACTTAAAAAAACTTTTCAACTGTTAGTCACTGCTTAAGATTCTCTGCCATCTTCTCTCTGACGTGAAGTTGCACGTGCTAGAAAAGGACAGAGAAGTTTAAGCAGTGACTAAGAGAATCGAGATTATTTTAGGTAAGGCCGTTAAACTTTAATTTTCGATCACTTGTTTTGTTGCGAGTCAGCTTTATAGGAGCTAATAAAAAAAAATGCACATTTACAACGCCAATAACTGTTTTGCAGATTTTTCACAAAGCCAAAATGCGACAATGTGGAACCCGGGACCGTTGTAGACACGCATATAGTCCACCCTAAAGAACTGGACTTCTATTTGGTAAGTTGATGCTTGAACAAAATAAGTTTTATCCCTCACCAAAGTGGCTTCCTTATACTAGAATAAAATAATTGTGGTAAGTTTTTTATTTACACTAATATTCATCACCATTTTTGTGTTAGTATGTGCACATTGCTCTCTTCGTAACGGTCGGACAAGGGTATGGAGATGTAGCTTATAAATACACTGCATTAACATTATGTAATAGGTTACGGTTTCATTATTATCATGAAACAATAACGGGTCCCTGAAGGATAGCGGGGTGCAACTAGAAATAAGACGTTTTACATGAGGTGAAAGCAGGTACCCGGCAGGTTGTTCCATTCCTTGGCTTATAAATAAATCTCTGGCTATCTCTTAAAGTGTATTGATTGGCAACTACACTATATTAAAGATTAAAAAGATTAAAAATTATTTATTTCTATAAGAATAAATAGTACATTTTGTGTTAGAGAGTAGATAAATATAGGTAACTGACTAAATAATTTGCAGTGGGTCCGAAACTAGGCAAGGCCTGTATCTTGGGCACCCAAAGATTTAGCGTGTACAAGTATGTACTTGCATTTACAGATTTACAGCGCTGAGAAGCAGCACGCATTTACGTAGATACATACGTAAATTCTTATAAAAGACGTATTCAGTTAGTTAAATTGTAATTACATTAAATAAGATAGGATATTGGTTGATAACTACAATAATAACCTTAACGTAATGGTTGGAAACTATAAAATATTGGTTTGAAACTACACATTATTATTTGATAACTATAACGTATTGGTTGGCAACTATAACGTATTATTATGTTTTTTTAACACATCGCCATCTAGCCC
This sequence comes from Erannis defoliaria, assembly GCA_905404285.2. Taxonomy (NCBI): domain Eukaryota; kingdom Metazoa; phylum Arthropoda; class Insecta; order Lepidoptera; family Geometridae; genus Erannis; species Erannis defoliaria. Next base: position 7,244,832 of record FR990073.1, on the reverse strand, counting down.
CATACTAAGCAAAGCTTGTAATATGGAAACCAGGGCCCTGTTTTATAAAGCTACAAGTACAAGCTTACAATAGGCGTGTGGCCTAATGTTTAATTTATGACAATTAACAGGCTTAGTGATGAATATAACTAAATACATTACACATACTGAAAAAATAATTTGTATTGGCTGATAAATCTCTGAGATATGAGCGTTTAAAGTTTTAGGTGGGGGTAGAGAGGGGATAGTATGTTAGTATAGCATTTGTATGCCGCGCCTGAGGCTTGACGTCATAGCTCAGTATAGCGCGCTCTCTGTCTAGCTTGAAATTAAAATACTTAGAACTTATTTATTTTTGAATTATTTAAAATTTTGTTTTCGTTGATAGGCTCTAGTGAAGAAAATAACACACAAAAAATGTGTAGTCATGCCTATTGTACTGGCTTCTTGTACCAGTAACTACAAGTTACCAGTTTCAGGTAGATGGTTTGTCTTTATCCTATATACAAGTGCTTGTACTTGTAGTTTGTACACTGGTTGTCTTGTAGCTTTAGAAAACGCCGTGCTCTATTATTTTTTGTGGTGTTGCTAGTTTTTCACAACAAGTACAAGACTTGTAGCTTTATAAAACGGTCCAGATAGCTGATAGAATACTTATGTACTTTTTTATTTTATTGGTTGGTAACTATAGCCTATTGGTTGGCATTGAATTTTGATCATGTCCAATGTCCATGTTGTACCCGTACCGGTTGTTGTTGGGAACGATACTTTCGAAGTTGTTGACCACTACCCCACTACCTTGGACAGATTGTTCAGTTAGGTAGGTCCAACTTCGACAAAGAGGTCGCCCGAAGAATCCAACTCGGATGGGCAGCGTTCGGGACATTGCGTAATATCTTCTCGTCCAAAATCCCGCACTGTCTGAAGACAAGGGTGTGTTGCCAGTGATGACATATGGAACTGAAACGTGGTCTTTCACTGCTGGTCTTTTGGAGAAACTCAGTCACACAACGGGCAATAACGAGAGCTATGCTCGGACTTTGCGCGATAAAATCCGGAACGAGGATATTCGCCAAAGAACCAAAGTCACCGACATAGCTCGCAGGGTATGCAAGTTGAAGTGGCAATGGGCAGGACACATCGCTCGAAGAACTGATAACCGATGGGCAAGAAAGGTTCTTGAGTGGCGACCGCGAACCGAAAGACGCAGCGTAGGAAGGCCTCCCACTAGGTGGACCGAAAACATTGTAAAAGTCGCGGGCAACCGGCGGATGCAAATGACAGCTTGTCGTACAGTGTGGCGGTCTAAGGGGGAGGCCTTAGTTCAGCAGTGGACATCTCCGGGCTGACGATGAATTTTGTTGTTCCACAGGTGTCCCACCAGGCCATCAAAGGCACCGCCCGCCCGACGCGCTACCACGCCATCTGCAACGACGGCAACATCCCGCACGACGAAGTGGAACAGCTGACGTATTACTTGTGTCACTTGTACTCGCGCTGCATGCGCTCCGTGTCATACCCCACGCCGACCTACTACGCGCATCTGGCTTGCTTCCGCGCCCGCTCGCTCACTTTGTAAGTATGCTTTATTACTAACATGTCAAAGTCTATAATTAAATAGGAGAGTAGATACATTGATATTTATTTTTAGCAGGATTAGGTTCTTGTAGGAATAAATGGTTTTACCTAAAACCTTTTTTTTAGGTTGCAACACAATGTTGTCATTTGAGTTTTGGCGGGAACGCGAAAAAATCATATAGCCGCATTGTATTATTTTCCAAAATCTGTGTTTTTTCTAGTGATAATGTATAAAAATGGTGGCATTTTTTTCATTAAGTGCCGATTTACGTGCACGAGTCGCTATAATTCGACGCGTATGGTCTCGTGTAAATTCGCAGTTCCGTGCCGCTTGGCCGCGCGGGCGCATAATGTTAGGCTTTTAGAGACTAGAGTTGATAGGATCGCAAGGCTAACAAAAAAATTTTTTTTCCAGTGGCCAGACGTTTGACAATGCAGCTCTGGAAAAAAAGCCTGAACGTCTGCGCGTTTTGGACAAGATGCTGCAATTCAGCCGCATGTTTTTTGTTTAATCTTACACTGTCACTGTTGTTCATAATCAATATCCTGTAAAAATCATGTAACTGATAAGTTTGTTTTTGACACAAAAATCTTTTATGACGGTTTGACTAATAGTTACCAGAGAAATGCTTAAAAGACTACTTTATAAATGTACTAAAACGTTTGGCTTAGGTTAGGACATATCCACTCGTCATTTGCGCCACTCGTGTGCCTACGGTTACTGAAGTAGCCAACATTTAGGATTTGAGATTTTCATTTGGATTTATTCTTTTTTATTGAGGTAAAATTCAACAAGGTTTCTTTAAATTTTTCTTAACAGTTCACCAAGACTGGGAAGACTGTTATGATAAAAATTCCTAAGATGTATTCGATGACTTCTTAGGTTTTTCCATGATCCAATAAAACAAGGTCTGCTATTCCGGGAGTGACACTTGCTAACGCCACTCCAGTTGCCACTTTATGGCAACAATATTGGATAATTAGGAATAAAATTTGTTAATAATTTATTAATTATAAAATACACAAATCATTTCAATTATCATTACGTGTCCGCTCAAGCGAAAAGATTCAAGTTAAACACGAATTAACATAGTTTCAACCAAAATCACTTAGTTTTATGGGATTCCCACAGGTAATATACGGAGAACGGGGAGTTATGATTTCTCGCTACTGGTCATTTCACGTCGATGTCGTAGGCTTGTGTCACCCACGTGACAAAGGGCTTAGTTTTAAAATCTGGGGCTCATATTTTAATTTGTAGCTTTAGTCAGTAATTTACTTGTTAATCCTCCAACTATATATATTTGCCGTGTAATTTGTGCTACTATGGGTTGGGGTGACAGAGATGGTACCATCTCTGTCACCCCAACCCATGAATGGTATGAATACCTGGCGGAGTATATTTTTATACCATGGGTTTTCCTAGGCCCGAGTGGTTCTAAATACGCATAATTACCGATCGATAATATATTCATTCGGTAACGATTATCGATATGTCTTAATTATGTTATTATCAAAAAGAAAATACATACATTTGATACATTTAATCATCTTATATACGTAACCGTCTTTATAAGATCAAAAGAATTGTATCTAAGATGCAAGTCTAGATACATTATTACACAGGCTGTTTTTCTATTATACTGGTAATATTCTTTTCATCACACTTGCTCGTAAAGTAGATCTTATTACATCGCTTTTAGGCTCATAATCCAAGCTATTATACACGCGTGCTTTTTACTTTACATTACGGCACTTGTACTATAATAGGTATAACCCGGTAAAGTCAAGTTTGTACGTGACTGCAATTAGACGTACGTGTACGAAGCGCTCTTAATATAGCCGGGTAATACTTACAGTTTTTTTGTAATACCAACAAAGAGTTCTTATGCCGCTGAAGTAAATGTCAACCTGCGAGCGCATTACTGATTTGGGCGCCATTTTCCGCAAATGTTTGTTGACGTTTTCGCTGTGTGGTTGATTATTATCAAAAAAAAAAATGTTTTTTCCTCGCAAGTGTGACGAAAACAGTCGTATGGAACTCTTGTGCTATTAGTCATTACGCTCTCGGCTTCCTTATCGCGCTCGCCTGCGGCTCGCGCGCATAATACCGCCTCTAGTGTAATGACCAACATAGCACACTCGTATCATAATGTACTAAAACGTCATAGACATTTTTGTGACCAATAATTAAGTGTAGGTACTGTATAAGATGTTTTTTTTAAAATTAAATATCACATTATGTGACTTTGTTATGTGTGTAAAGAATATAATATAAAAATTAAAAAACGAAAAATATTAAAACATAGATAAGTAAAAAAAAAATACATTAAAAAAAATGCAGACACGACTTGAGCTTTATTGCTCGATTTTAGCTGTGTTCATTTCAAAATACTTTCAAATGCATAACGTCATAATCGTCTGAAGAGAAAAAAAAACATTCATTAGCTCTTGTATGTCTCAATAACTCATCGATGCCGTGGCCTTTTATTGTTTGAGTTAACTATGATTTTCCATACATGTGATAATTATGTACACTTTGTTGTGCGGACATTCGGATAGGAAACAGGGACTTTTGATGTGCGACTAAATACTATCCTAAAATCAAAACTTATAATCGATAATGAACTTATGTCTATGTGGCTACAGTAAATATAATCGTTAAAATATTTTTCTTAATCATAGATAATTAGATATTTTTTTATTGATATTAATATTATGTTTAAATGGCGGCCGCAGATTCTACTATATTTAATGATCTGATACAAAATCTATCTGTAGCAAGCACAGAGATTATATATTTTAATTTGCGTGTCTCATGATCTTTAGGTTTAATAGATTAGTAAAAATTGTGTCTAAATTTGTATCAAACCGTAGCTTGGCAATAAAGTAGAAAGTAACAGGGACGCCACTATCTAAAAAAAAACTAAATACTAGCAACCCAGTACATCTGAGCAAGATGATTGGATGAATACACTCACTGACGTTTTGATCTGACGGGAATACCCACAGTATTGCCAGCAGAGACAAAAGTTACCGTATCAAGACTTTATTGGCATGCTATGATTTTCTTTTTATAATTATTATATTTAATCAAATCAACCTTGTTTATAATTTAAAGTTAACTGTTGGACAGGTAATACCAAAAACGTGCTAAATAGAAATTAACTATGCCGTCTTTTTGATTCTAGATTACTGTCTATAAATTTGGACGGCGAGGATACAATTTATATTTTTATTGGATGCGTGATTGAATTTTTTATTCATCTTTCCGCTGTATCTCCATTCCAAATAATCGAATCCAAAAAATAATAATTGACAATTGTCTCGATCTCAAAAATCTAATTTGTAGCAACTTTTTTGGCAATTAATAATAATCAACAAAAACATACAAGTGCGAAAAAAAAAAAAATATAAATAGTCCCAATTCAGATTCAGATTCAGATATTTATTGCTTCCATAGTGTACACAGATATTGTCAAAAAGATGTTTCATATGGGCCCTGTCGGGCGCAGCAATAGTAGAAGAGAGGAGGACGACTTCATTTAACAATAAGATGCCTATTAAATAGAGGTATTTTAGGAGGTTCGTCATAAATTAATAATAAATTGTGTCAATAATACTAGTAATAATAAATACAATGCAATTACTTCAATGGCCACCACCAACGGCGTTTATACTGTAGTTGGGAAAAAAATATTTGTAGCTACAAAATACCATTGGCTCCACTTTTAGTAGCGTCGAGAAAGATATAATAATAATAACTATTATCAAAGATAAAGAATACTACTCTATACTCTGTTCGCTGAGAATGTCTAATAAGGAAATAAGGTTTCTGCTCGTCATTTGTATAACGAATATAGTTATTACCGTCATACCGTCCTTTTCACTTACATATAATAGGGTAGATGACTGATGTTTAAATCGTTGAAACCAATAGCTTCGATGAAGAATTTAAGTAAATATAGTATATTTATTGAAAACATAATTTAAATCGGTAATTTATATTCTGATATATAAGCGTATAAAGTTTTTGGTAGAGACAACTCTGACCCTTTCCCACAAAACAAAAAATGACGTCACGCCTTACTTGTCAGAATAGAATTTATATGGCGTACAGAGAAGTGACGTAACGATTTGTTGTTTCGCCTCTCTGTCTAGCATGATATTAAAATGCTTATAAGTTGCTTATTTTTAATCAGATTTTCATTTTCTTTTCATTAATCTGCTATATTTATGGGCCACATTTTAATAGGACAATTAAAAAAAAACAGTCATCTAGCCTATTGTGCAAGAGAGAGAGCGCCCTATATTAGACATTCTCAGCGAACAGAGTATAGTACTATTATTTACCTACCGCTATTATAATATTATTATTTACCTACCACTTAATATAATCCATCTTTGACAACATGTATGTAACAATGTAATCAATAAAATTTATATGTAATTGGGAATTGATAATGGAGTTTTATTTTGCATTTTATGCTTGTCTTCAGATTTGAAATACTCTCTATTTAACCGACTTCGAAAAAGGAGGAGGTTCTATTCGACGGTATGTATATTTTTTTTATTTGAAAGGGTATACTCCCGATGTGGTCCCATATTAATTTGAAGTCGGTTTTTTTTAACGTTACTTTTTGTATAGTACAGTGTATCATAATCCACTGTAGTGCTGAGGAGCGGGTGCAGCCGGCTGGAGCCGCGTGACGTCAACGAGCCAAGCGCTACAGTGGGAAATTGGCTTATACAGGGCTATAAGCTTGGGGTGTACTAAGCCGAAAGGGGGTCATTGTACTCATCATTGTGGAAAACTTTTACTATGGCGCCAACTGATAACAACAACTAAAATCGCGAAAAAAACAACTGTTTCATACGTTTAGTCAAGAGTCAATGAACTTTTTCTATAAAACAGCTGTTTTTATTCCTGATTTCAGTGTTGCCCCATGGTAAAAGTTGTGAATAATGATGAGTAAGACTTACATACCCTTCAGTATTGTCGAACATTTTTAAAAACTTAGTAAACTACGTAATACCACAGATTAAATAATAGTACTACGTACAGAAAGTTAACTCCGCAAAGGAATTGAAATAAATAAGGACTTATCTACTAGGCAATAAAGTAGCAATTCAACTCGCGCAGCGCTGGATACCGCTCGCTATATTCACCTAGATATACCGCTCTCTTTCTATCACGTATGCTTAGTTACGTGCGACGAGCCTAGCGTGCGGCCGGCCACTGACTTCTGCCTTGCATTGTCCACCCGGACGGAGCGCCAGCCGAACATACCTAAACTGCGGAGTGACACCCCCCTGGGGTATACGTAATGGCACAGATTAAATAATAGTACTCGTAGTAATGGCAGAAATGGCATCGGACGCGGACATGGCACGGGCTCCATTCAGATTTCATACTTAACACATTGCAATAAGGCACAATAATTTAGGATACACCGAACGACGTTCATCGGGCGTGCATCGGGCGCGGACGCGCCCGATCAACGTCTTTCGGTGCCTTATTCAATTAGTATGAAATTTGAATGGAATGGCAAATGGCAAGTCATGTCCGCTCCCGACGTCGTTTCTGTGTGGCCTGCGCTTTAGGAACCCACCGCCATTATTCTACATTACCATAGATTTGCTAGTATACTTAATCTATGACATTACATTGTTACTGTGTGGAAGATAAACAAACAAAATATTAGATTACTCACCTAGGGAGCAAAAGTAAAGAATGCCTCAGATGTCATGTATATTGTGTGTCATGACACCTGAGGCATTCAAATATGAGTTCTGTCTCATGTTAAACATGAGATCGGAGGCTTCTTTACTTGCTCCCGTGGCGTGTATACTATTTTACATGACCTTCACGCCAGAAAAGAACATGAAAATTTTACGTGCCGCTGCGGGGAGGAAGTTGTTTCCTTTCATTCCGCGTAGCGCTAAAGTTGCTACTTTAGCCCCGCAGGTACTTAAAAATACTTTTACATTTATAATGTTGGTAGGGATGTGAATATGAATAAATAATCCAAAATGACACTTATTTACCTTCAACAGGGTTTATATGAATAGCAAAAGTATGTTTGTCGGTCACGATCATTTTGTGCGTGTTTATAGTCACGTAGGCTAAAACGCTTCTATTATTTGCCTGCCTGCATAGGTAGGTAACATTTAAGGGAGAGCAAGGTGGGTAGGAGAAGCAGTGACTAACGGTTGAAAAGTTTTTTTAAGTAAGGCCGTTAGAATCTACAGATGTCGGCTTTGTTTGGTAAAAAAATTGTATCATAATAGCTATTATGATACAAATGATTGAAATGATTATATTATTATTAGGTATATACATATATATATATATATATATATATATATATATATATATATATATATATATATATACCTAGGCAATAATATAATGGTATGTGTATTTAATATGGCCACGTTATGGAAAGCGCAGTCCCGGAAGGGCAGCCTTTGCCAGTGGCTGGATGACATCCGGAAGTTCTGTCACCTAGACGAACACTTCTAAAGAGGGACATCATAGAGGGTTATACGCGTAACGGTAGCTAAAATTGGTCGTACTATTCAATTGTGAACTTTGCTATGAGGCCAACCTTAAATTCGCGAAATAAATCAGCTATTTTCAAACGACTTCAAAAAAGGAGGATCTTTATGCGACTGTATGTTTTTTTTTGTATGTATGTTACGCTATTACTCCGCCAATTATGAATAGATTTTGATGATTATTCTTTGTTTGGTAGGCGATACTTCAGAGGTGGTCCCATATAAATGTTATCGATATCGGTCCAGTACTTTGGTTTTTAAATCAAAATCAATGGAATAAATCAAAATATCTCGAAAATATGAAGATCCTAAATATGAGGTCATCCAGGTAGTCATGTAATTTAAAAATAAATTACATTCACCCTCGATAAATCGCAAATACTGCGGTCCACCTCATAATAAAAATTGTTTGCAATTATGAGTAAAATGACTACTTTTGTCTCAGTAATACCGAACCGCTTTTAGCAATAAGGCCGCCACATCTTCCAATATTTAGGTTTATTAAATGATTCCTGTGTAATTCTTGGTGTGAACATTAAAGAGTTAGGTAATCAATCAATCAACCGCGCGCGTAGCCATGTATTGGTGAAAGGAAGAAATATCAGAGAGATCTATCAGCTATCTGGTTCCCTTACAAACTTTGCTTAGTTTGGGGCTAGAGATGGCGTTGTGTCGAATGTCCACCCGATATTAATTTAATTTAATTTATTTATAGTTGAATAAACTGCCAAAAATTATGAAGTACTTAGGCATCCGTGTAGTTTGATTAGGAATAAAACGGTTTAAAAAAAAAACAACTTCAACTTCGAATATCTGGATGACATCTTCATATTTTCTAGTAATTTTGATTTAAAAACCAAACTACTGAACCGATTTCGATAAATTTATATGGGACCACCTCTTAACTATTACCTACCAAAGAAAACCATCAAAATCAGTTCATAAATGGCGGAGTAATAGCGTAACATACTTACATAAAAGAAAAAAAAAACTTCAGTCGAATTGAGAACCTCCTCTTTTGAAGTCGGTTGACAATACCACCTCCACTAAAAAACCTACGTAACTATATAAATGTAATTATCCGTTAAGACCGTGGTTAGCCAATCAACGGGATCACTTAACAAATTAAACCACATACATACATGGGTACGTACAAGTCATACAAATTAGTTGCGAGTTCAACGTAGGAGTAGATATAAATTACTACTTATTATGTCCAGTAACCTCGCAATTATATATCTACTTATCTCTATCTATTACGGAAGAACCTGTCGGTAGGTAGTAACTATCACAAAATATGACCAGTAGGCTTCATAAATAGATTTTAATTTATCATGTTTCGCACTTCCGCCTTCACGTAGATAAAATATGTGTCTAGCTATGTTTTAATTTTTTACAGAGAAATAGTAACGTATTTTTTCTGATTTGATTGATGTTTTGTATAGTATTTTAGCATGGCCAGATTTAGGAGAGATTAATATAATTTAGGTAGGCATCTAGCTTAATATTTTTCTTATATACAGGGTTAGTTCTAATCAGTTAGCACCCTTTTATATTCTGTACACCAAAACAAACAACTTTTACTATGTGGCAGTGAAATCGCGAAAAAATTATCAGCTGTTACATACCATAATATAAGCTTTTAAAAAAAACTACTGACTTCTATTTTGACTACAACGATGACATCTTCACATAATTTTCCAGGAATTTTGATTTATCCCAGTAATTTTGATTTAATAATCAAACTACTGAACCGATTACGATAAAATAAAATGTATATGGGACTATGTACCTCTGAAGCATCACCTACAAAACCAGTTCATTTAAAAAAAAAAGAAAATACGTACAGTCGAATTGAGAACTTCCTTTTTTGAAGTCGGTTGAAAAGTACATCGACCTTGGACAAAATGTATGGAACAGCTGTTTTTTTTGCGATTTTTATGTTAGCCCCATAGTAAAAGTAATTTTTTAATGTATAGAATATGGCCCTTAAAAGGATGCTAACTGATTAGAACTAACCATGTATTTCTAGCTACTTACTACTTATTACCTATATCTCTAGATTTTTTCGCTTTTTTGTGTACTTCTATTGATATTATTATTATTATACGTGTATTTCTAGTGTTACCTATAATTTTTTAGTTTTATTTTATAAAACGAAGAAGAATTATGTTAAATTGAAACTCCGAAAACTAGATAACACAGCTCGCTTGATTAGGCGACTAATTTCAGTGGGCACGCATTTTTGACCCCGTAATTCGAGTCTTCGAAAATTGATTGATGGCACTACTTGCCTGACTTGCCTTATAGCTCAGTTGGTAGCATGTCGGCCTTCAGGGCTGTAGGGCGTGGGTTTGATCCCCACCCAGGGCAAACATTTATGTGATGCACATAGATGTTTGTTCTGTGTCTGGGTGTAGTATGCAACGTAAGTATTTATTTACAAAAAAAATTGCATATTTTATAAGTATTCTATCAGCTATCTGGTTTCCATATTACAAGATCTGCTTAGTTTGGGGCTAAATGGCGCAGTGTAAAAAAAAAACCGCCGATATGTATGTGCCGAATTAATTAATTTACTAAGAATAATTTAAGTAAGTTACTTTCCGCGATAGAATCCGGAACGAGGATATTCGCCAAAGAACCAAAGTTACCGACATAGCTCGCAGGGTTTGCAAGTTGAAGTGGCGCAGGGCAGGCCACATCGCTCGAAGAACTGACAACCGATGGGGAAGAAAGGTCTTGGGCGACCGCGAACCGGAAGACGCAGCGTAGGCGCGGCCTCCCACTAGGTGGACCGACGACATTGTAAAAGTCGCGGGCAACCGGTGGGTGCAAATGGCAGGTTGTCGTACAGTGTGACGGTCTAAGGGGGAGGCCTTCGTTCAGCAGTGGACGTCTCCGGGCTGATGATGATGATGAATTTAAGTAAGTATGTAGACTAACCCACAAGAAATCTTTATTCCGACCCTGATTTCTTAGGTATGTTGATTATCTAGAAATATGATAAATGGTCATCATAAGTGATTTATGGTAGAGGTGTTATTAGGGTAGATTTTCAATATTCATAATCACACTTCACACTAATATTATAAAATAAATTCAAAAGTTTGTCGGTGTGTGTGTGTTCGCGCTGAAACAGTTAAACGGTTTTGGATGAAATTCGGAATGGAGTTAGCTTATTTCCCGGAATAACGAAAATAATAGGCCACTTTTTATGTGTAATTAGTAATGATACCCTTTGATCACCTTTAATTTGATGTTTTTTTTTGCATTTCTATATACTTTAGAAATCGTTATTATATTATGAAAACTGACGTGGTTTTGACACATTTTTGTTTTATTCAATTTTATTCTCTGTTTTCACTCTTTGAAAAAGGTCACCGGATGTGATCGAAACTATAGTCGGAGTATCCGATTTAATTAAACGTGAGTATTCCCGTATGAATAAAACAATCGTTATTATGTTCAAATATTATTACAAACATAAATAATTAATAGGTATGTACTTATTAGGTGTTATTGGTAATGCCTACATAAATACCTTTAGGTAGTACTTAATATCCAACAATTTGAAAAAAAAAGAAATTATGATAAGTGAAAATTACTAGAATAATAGATATTATTAAATTAACTAAGAAGGCAAGTTTATCAAACAAACGAATTGTTTAATTAGGTAATGTGTCTACAATTATTATTATTATTAAGAAAAAGACAAAAAAAAAAATTTACTTAGATATTTTATTATGAAAACTGACGTGGTTTTGATACATTTTTTCCCGTATAAATAAAACAAAAATGTAACTTGGATATATATTTTTTTTAAGTTTCTACCGAGATCTTTTTTGCAAACTTTTTTTCCTTGTAGGATTTAGATCTCACTGGCCACTGTTTTCAAATCAATGATTAAATAATGAAATGTTATCATCTATTTTTTTCAGCGCTATCGACTAAGTACTTAGCCTTATAGCACAGTTGGTAGCATGTCTGCCTTCAGAACTGTAGGGTGTGGGTTCGATCCCCACCCAGGACAAAAAATTATGTTTGTTCTGTGTCTGGGTGTAGTATGTATTATAAGTATGTATTTACGAAAAAAATATGTATATAAGTATTCTATCAGCTATCTAGTTTCCATAATACAAGCTTTGCTTACTAGATGGGCTGTGTGTAAAATGTCGCCCAATATTTATTTATTTTATTTTTATTTTTATATTTGGCAAAAAAATAAACACTGGAATAAAGCTAATTTGGGTGGTATATTCATAGTCTTAATAAAGGTAGGTTTATCACATAGGTTTATCTTTCTACTGGACTTGCCCCGGCTTCGCATGGGTGCAAGAAAGCTTCGCTGCGGTCAATTAAAAGTTATTTAGTTGATTTGTTTTTTTTAGTCCTACCACTACAGCAGCGCGAGTAACGTTCTTGACGATCGTTATATTTGACATTAAAGTCATATATTTGACATTTAAATCGGTAAAAATCGATAAAAAAGCTATATTCTCAAATTCGTCTAAATAAATCTGCTATATCGACACGTCAAATTTAGCGACTTAGAACGGTACTCGCGCTGCGAGATTGAGACGAGATTGAGATAATTTGATCAACAATACTTCTGTCACTATGTTGTTGACTGTTAAGAAGCAGTAAACACTGAATAAGTACCTACCTAATTATAAATTAGCATGAGGAAGAACATGGTTAAGACCTAACGATTGCCTATTAAGTTATTTATTATTACGTTTTATGTGTTTCTCCATACTTAGTTACATACGTACCTAGAGTACCTGCCTACATAGTTAATGGCATTGTCACTGGCAATGATCTTAATTTTTGAGATTACAACATAATATCCATTTTTGTTTTATTTATACGGGAATACTCACGTTTAATTAAATCGGATACTCCGACTATAGTTTCGATCACATCCGGTGACCTTTTTCAAAGAGTGAAAACAGAGCCCGACGCGCGTGCAGCTGCGTCCTGCTTAGCACTACTTAAACGTGAGTATTCCCGTATAAATAAAACAAAAATGTGTCAAAACCACGTCAGTTTTCATAATAATCCATTATATCATCAGCCAGAGACGTCCACTGCTGGAAGAAGGGACCCCCCTCCCCCTTTCCTGGGCATGCTTCAGGGTATTTGCCATTTGTAATAACTTTGGCGTAATCTCAGGAACGAAGTTTTCAGACCTGATTATCTGACGCAGGTCCCTTGAAGTACCATTGCGTGGTCGGCCTCGTTTCTTGATGGGCCTCGCTGGAACAGGAGGTACTATTTCATCGCTTCCATGATATGGCGTCAGAGCGGAGGCTTTAATCCTTAAAAATTGCCATACCCCACGCTTGGCAGGCGGCTTAGAGATCGCAGAATACTCACCACCGCTAACCGAGAGGATGTTGCTGCCCGTCTTCCTGTGTGGTCCTCGATGCAGTTTTAGGACATACCCAGATCCCTTGTTTGCCAGCCTCCGATGGTTCTCCATGCAGTTTTAAGACATCATCATCATCATCAGCCCGGAGACGTCCACTGCTGAACGAAGGGCTCCCCCATAGACCGCCACACTGTACGACAACCTGCCATTTGCATCCACCGGTTGCCCGCGACTTTTACAATGTCGTCGGTCCACCTAGTGGGAGGCCGCGCCTACGCTGCGTCTTCCGGTTCGCGGCTTGCGGGTTTTAAGACAATAATATCCATTGATCTACAATAATCATAATCATTTTATTGTTTAGGACCGGTAGATGGAGCTGCAATCGGGTTTTTATTTTCAGGGCAGGAAGGCGTCTGCCAGGTCCGCTAGTTTGTTATAAAATATGCACTGGTTTGCAGATTAGTCAGGTCAGATAACGTATTCCAGTCGTGCCGACCGATATGTTACTCACAACTCACAAGTAACATAACATTTAATTTTATGCAGTTCATTAGCCGCTAGCTGAGGTCAGTCGGTCTCGGTTCCACAAGGAAGTTAATGCAAGGTCTGAACCCCGTCATCCTTCCTTCCGTTCCATTAGCCTATTCTTAATACATTAAACATTTCTAGCTAGGTATGAAATAACCGGACATGTGCGAGTTGGATTCGCAAATCAATCATTAGGTTATACTGGGTGATGTTGAATTCATTGGCATCTTTTTTTTTTTTGTTGTGTCATTAAACCACAATAATGCACAACCTGTTCCATAAAACAAACCCTGAAAACGCGAATACAATCGACTGTCCCATACAAAAAATGCAATACTACGCACGAGAAAATATAATGGAAGAGCTGTTTTTCTGCGATTGCCGCGTTGGTTTCGTAGTAAAAGTTGTTGACGACGATGAGTTTAATGACCTAGAAGATATTCCTAGTGAATTGAATATCATACTGCCAATAATCACTGCCAGTAATCAGTACAGCCAATAATCAGAGGACATTTCACAAAGATATAAAAAAAATAGCTTGATCCTATTGTCATACAATTCGGGGAAGGATCTCATGTAGGTATACGGATTATTGGCCGTACATTATTTAAAGCCGTTGTTAGCCGCACATTATTGCCTCCCGGATTCGCATACCTACCACCATGAAATAGATAATTGGGCTTATTAAGGCGCCACCCTGAGCCAATGTCCTTGAGGATTCGGGCGGAGCTAGTTACTTCTCGCCGCGCTTCACCGTGCTTCCCGCACCAAAAGATCGCAACGTGCGGCGCAAGCCAGGCCGCCCGCGCTGACCATATCTCGCGCGCGTGCCGCTCACGTCGGTGACACAGAGTAGAAAAACTACAGAGTAGATTATAGACAATGATTTATTATTATGCAATCTTATTTTGTATGTTATACCGATGGTAAAATTTGTGTGTTTGCAGTGTACTACTAAGTCAGGCGGATAACTATTGTATATTTATATCGCTCTCGATTTTATTATTTTTGTTATCACAGAAAACCTATAAAATTTATTATTGTATAATATGTTCATTTATCTGATATTCATAATAGTAACATTGAACATTATAGGATAATATAATTATATCCTTTCAAATACAAAAACTCATCTTCTAAACGGAGAAATCGGTGGACCAAATTGTTGCCTCAAAAAAAACATGTAGGTAAAATCATCATCAACATCATCATCAGCCCGGAGATGTCGACTGCTAAATGAAGGCCCTTAGACCGCCACGCTGCGTCTTCCAGTTCGCATATTTTTTGGGGAAACACAAACTCATAAGAACCGTAAAAAAACTGCAGTAACTGCAAGCTTTTTTGGCGATTTTCTTAAATCAGGCGCCTTAATACAATAGTGTTTTCTTTTTTTCAGCTTGAAATCTTTAGGTTGACTCGACTTGACTATTATTTAATTTTAATCAGTGATTATTTTTTGTGACATAGTACTTAATGAAATTCTTTCATGAAAGACGCGTAACTTTAGTGTTTTCAATAAACTATTGTATTGTATTGGCTTGCACTTGACAAGTTTGACGCTTCGTTAGATTACCATTTTTAAGATAGACTATAGAGCAAAATGAAATAAAGATAAAATTAAAAGATATTAAATTTTAAAAATAAACACCGGACTCTCTTGAGTCATACCTAATAAAAATCTTGATAAAGTCATCTTTCAAACAAACAAAATAACTAAATATTGCGAGCAACTTTTAAATTGGGCTTGAAGGATCTAGCTCTCTCAAAGATAATGGGCCAACCCCTGAAGAGAGAATGAATAGAACGGAAATGTGACGGGCGGCGCTAGCCGGCATTAAGTGCAAATTGCGCTTAATGTCAATTCTACCAATATACCTACATGTTTTTAGACTGAGAATACTCAAAAAGACAATTTAATTAGATGCGTAGGAAACCAAACCACATTGCATCGTAATTAGATAATTTTTTATCTGTTACAAAATGGCATTTCGAGCGTTTTACTTCAAATGCGCGACCAATGATTGGGATTTTTTACGTCGTAGTGACAAAACAATTATGTCTGAAACTGGCGACAGCGGTTTTCCATACAATTGCTTTACAACATTGTTTTGACAGCCGTTCTACCTAAGAACTAGGGCTTTCGCTTTTCTGTGGGGCCAACCCTGGATCCGCAAAAACCTTGTTCTATAGAAAAATAGTTGTTCTAGAGAAAAATGTAATTCAGCCTGTACAGTTTTTTTAAGGATTTCATGGTTGATCATGAGTACAATGAACTCCTTTCAGTTAAGTAATAACTTTTCGTATATCCCTGTATAAGGACCCATTGGACCCTTCCGGTACGGACTACGGAACTCTTAAAACTAGTCTCCAAGAAATGAAAATGGAAAATGTTCAGAGGAAGGAAGGAAGATTGGTGTAAAGTGAAACTTTAGTATGGTTCACGTCTAGTTAGTAAAACAGGAATTATTATCTTGTTATCCGAACTTGTGATGCCGTCACATGTTTGAATTTTTTTTTTAAATTTATTTAACGAATCTTAAAATCTATCAAACAATATTTTTTCTATTGTCTAAAAACCTACTTCAGGTTTGCCTAGAATATATATTTTTTATTTGTTTTAACACATACCCACTGCATTTATGATAAGCCATTTACGATTTGAGATCTTATTTTATAAAAAAGCATTATATTGGTACCTCACATACTTAGGTACGAACCTACTTATTTATACTTACCTACCTTGATTGTTTAAAATGCCATATAATCAACTTTTATTTTCTATACATACTTGCCTATATTTAGGTAACCTTTGATATTTATTTTACATTTGTTCCGAGGCTGACTTTTTTAATATTTATATTTTGGATTCGGTAACACCAGTTTTGGTTGTTTGCAAAATATTCATAATAAACCTAATTATTCCGCAGAGTTATCATCCATACATACATGGCCTTTACGTCTTTTACAGACGCTTTAAACAGTGTGTGAAGAGTGTCACTTTGGTGATTGAATAAATAAACCAATCCGAAAGTGGCATGGTCGTCCACACCGTGAGCACACCGTGAGCTTATTTTTGAATCGTAAAGTTGCACATGCGAGCGGAGCCCACTTTGGAACGATATTGAACCTTATTTCAAACCATATCATTGGAAGGTCGGCTCGGCTTGCATGCCCAACTCTTTCGTACGATTCAATAATAAGGCCCCTGGTGCATGGGCGCCGGTAGCAGGGTGCAAGGGGGTGCACTTGCACATGAAAAAGAATACATAGAAAATAAGCATTTTTTTTATTTGAAGACACTGTTTGATTAAAAACTGAAGACGTCTAGGTTGCTGTCCAAAGTTTTTCGCCTTGTCAAGAAATATAGACTGCAGAGATTAGGGTATGTATTCGATGAGCGAAATATTTATTTATGCCCCTCGATGAAAGTAATCCTGGCGGAGCCTATGCCCATGTGTGTCGCGACAAATGGATTGTTGTTGCTGTCGTGCCGTTTTGCTCGCTTTACGGCAAGCTTGTTGAACCAGGCTCTATACTGAAGCCTCTGCTCTCCTTAATACATTTCCTCAATTGATTCCTGTGCTCCGTTAGCTTTTCCCATCCACCATGCTATATATTGAATGAGGTCAGATCATCCATATAAATATCTACACATTTTTGTTTTATTTATACGAAAATACTCACGTTTGATTAAATCGGGTACTCCGACTATAGTTTCGATCACATCCGGTGACCTTTTTCAAAGAGTGAAAACAGAGCCCGACGCGCGTGCAGGTGCGTCATGCTTAGCACACAACGTTTAACTAAACGTGAGTATTCCCGTATAAATAAAACAAAAATGTGTCAAAACCACGTCAGTTTTCATAATAAAATAATATCTACATAAATAATTAAAATAAATAAAAATACAAATTGAAACGCACGATAAAAATACTTTCCTATATTTGTAGCACAGAAATTAAAAAAACATAGATGTAATGTTACACAAAAATGGGTGAAGCCTCCTTGTATCACAATTTGGCTTGTCAAACGCAAACTACGCGCACACAAATACATTGATGTATTTGAATGACGCATGATTTTGAGGTATAGTGTGTGTGGTTCGCGTAAGACAAGCAAAATTGTAACACTTACGAGGCTTCACCTATTTCATCTAATATCATTTAGAACAGTAATAGAATCATTTGAAAAATCATAGTATGAATTGGCGCTTAAGTAACCGTTTTACGATTTGCGAAATGTATCATCATAGGATCATATGCAGAATTACTAAACGCTATCATTTTAGCCCCCCTGCCCCCCGAGCACGCGACCCGTGATAAACGTCTATCCACTTTTTTTCCCCGCGATAACGAGGCAGACGTATACATATTCTAGCTTTATCACTTTCCCCCGCGGGGAAAGACCAATTAGTCCATGTAATAGTATTTATTATACATCAGCCGGACAGCCTTATAGCTCAGTTGGTAGCATGTCTGTCTTCAGAGCTATAGGGTGTGGGTTCGGTCCCCACCCAGGACAAAATGTATGTGACGTACATAGATGTTTGTTCTGTGTGTGGGTGTAGTATGTATTTACGATAGAAAAAATACTTACGGTCAATGCATAAAACGTTAAAAAGTATTTCAAACCTATTTTAGTTAAAAAGTGTTTTCTCTTCTTTTGTCAAACTCTAAATCATAACTCAAAACATAATTAGAAAAAAAAAAGTGTTATAGTTAGTATAACTAGTTAGTTTAAATAAGTATTCTATCGGTTTTTTTGGCGGGAACACGGAAAAATCATGTCGTTGCATTCTATTATTTTCTTAAACTAGTGATTTTTCGCGAATTAATGATTAAAAATGGTGGTGTTTTATTCATTGAGTGTTGAATTACATGCACGAGTGTGGGCAAGTGACATAATGTGGTGAAACATGTATTTTCGTGTTGTTTTCAAAACTCCGTAGAAGCTCATAGTAAAGTCGCCACAACTTTACTAGGGCATGACTTGGACTCGACTATGACTAATTTCGTGTGACTGACTGTGACTCATGACATATTTGACTTGCTATTAATAAAAATAAATACATTAAAATTGCACAACGTGCGATGCCAAGAACTAAGAAAAAATTATAACTGTATTCTATCAGCTATCTGGTTTCCATAATACAAGTTTTGCTTAGTATGGGGCTAGATGACGCTGTGTGTAAAATATCCCCCAATATTTATTTATTTATTTTAATAAAATAATATGATACAATCATTTATTCGAACAGAATGCACTCAAAATTAAAACTGCCTCGTGTTTAATGAATGGCTATCAAAGTATTACGTAAAGTATAAGAGGATGACATTAACGAGCAAGGTTGAATAAATGGAAATAAATATTTACATAATAGATATCTTTGGTAGTAAATCTTGATCTTTTAAAAATCTTCAATGTTGTTTTCTTTTGGTGACTAAGCTTGATAGAACTGATTAAATTATTTGCACATCAACTAAATAGATCCAAAACTATGAAATAAAAATACGAAGTTATAGGATTTGATAATAGTAGATTACTCACCTAGGGAGCAAAAGTAAATAATGTCTCACATCTCATGTATTGTCTCCCGAGGCGAAGCCGCGGGTTACAAACACGAGATCAGAAGCGTCTTTACTTGCTCCCGTGGTGTGTATACGATTTTATGTGTCGCTGCGGGGAGGAAGTGGTACCTTTCACTCCGTGTAGCGGGGCTAACGTAGCCACTTTAGCCCCGCAGGCACTTAAAAAATATTAAAAATAATGACCTGGCGCGCGTTGATGTCTTTTGAACGGAATGAAATATATTTTTTTTAGTTAAAAATGTTATGCTTAGTAATTTAGGTAAAAGAATGAGAGAGAAAGAGGGTTCGCAATTTTTTGTGTAAAAGTTAGACGTAATCTTGTTATACTTGGTTGGACATCTTTATTTTACCAAACACGATATATTTACAATACAGGGTTAGTTCTAATCAGTTAGCATTCTTTTCTGGGCATATTCTGTACATCAAAACAAACAACTTTTACTATGACGCCAACATTGAAATAGCAAAAAAAAACATTGTTTGTGTACAGAATATGCCCTTAAAAGGATGCTAACTGATTAGCACTAACCCTGTATAGTTCATAAAATTACTTGAAGTGCCCGCAATGAGTCGTACACGTATTATTACAACAGTCTAAGTAACAGATCCGGTGAATAAAGGAGTGCATCTATTTTGCACAACCGACGCTACGTACGTACAGCCTTCACCTTGCCGATCGTCGGAATGAGCCGTGACGGCGAAGAAAAACGGCTATTACTTAATAATTCGATTATTGGGGCCAAGTTCATTGGTTGCTATGGCCGACTGGTCGGTTATTTTACTGTCTTTGGGAAACAATGGAGCATTTGTCAGGTACTGAGTTTGAACCTACATGGAGCCATAGTACTGCTGAAAGGATGTCACTGGGATCAAGTTTTGCTACGTGACTAATCATGAAATCGCGAAATAAATCAATTTTAACATCACCTATGGGATAGTCAGCCAAGTACCAACTCGACGCATTGGAGTCGATCGAGACCTGCTAAGAGGCTGAAAGGCAACGACAATTTGGTCAAGTCTCAGTTGCGAAGCCTCAAGCATCGACGTAAGGTTGCTTGCTTGACGGTTTTCTACCGTATAAATTTCGGAGAATGTGGGCACATTGAATTGCAAAACGTAATTCTACTTTATAGTTCAAGCTCGCTACGCTCGGCATTCTACTAGCATCCTTCGCTTCGCTCTAGACCCAAAGAAACACTCTCGCTTTAAAAAACATTGTAGTTTGATCCCTTGGTAAACAATCTCTACTATTTAGTGTTTTTTTACCTTTTTTAATGCTTGTTAATTTTTTACATAAGAAACACTCAGATATACATAATTAGGCATTGTAATTTTTTCCGTAGCTATATTTTATTCTAAAAGTGATTTACGATTATGTTTTACTCGGCGAAAGTGGTGAATAGTTTGTTGAAACCCGATTATCTAAAGATGTTTTATTATACCTACAAAACTAAAAATCATAAATATTCGAGAATCTCATTGGAACGAACTAAAATGAAATTACGTAAAGATTTTTTAGTTTCAGTTCAGATGACTAAATTTGGATAATAGATTTATAATAAAATTATCATTCGCATAGATTATTAGGCACGTGATATTATTATGTTATGTCATAGATAAGTAAGACTGTTATCAACTTACATGAAATTGTGGAGCAGTTGTATAATGAACGTAGTCATATCTTCATGATCATCCGAGCTTGAACTGCGTGTTCTTCAGGAAGGGTGTTTTAGTGACATGCGGATTTACTTACGCACGCGGAATAGGCTAGATGACTGGTTTTTTTATTGTCCTATTCAAATGTGGCCCATAATTGTAGCTGATTAATGAAAAGAAAATTAAAATCTGATCAAAAATAAGCAACTTATAAGCAATTTAATATCATGCTAGACAGAGAGGCGAAACAGCAAATTGTGACGTCAGTTGTCACGACGCCATATAAATTATATTCTGACAAATATGGCGTGACGTCATTTTTTGTTTTGTGGGAAAGGGACAGAGTTGTCTCTAACAAAAACTTTAAACACTCATATATCAGAACATTATTAACCGATTTAAATAATGTTTTCAATTACCATACTATATTTACTTAAATTCTTCATCAAAGCTATTGGTTTCAACGATTTAAACATCAGTCATCTAGCCTATTGCCCCGTGCGTAATCCTTATTTTATAAATGTGTATATTGTGATGCGCAATGCACACACGCGGGACTCGAGAGGCGCCGCCGTGGGACGAAATCCTTACAGGGCATCCGCAATACGAGTAATCCGCATGCGTGAGCGCTTGAAATCGTCGCGCGACCATTGATTATCTATATGCCCGTGCTGAAGCGATTAAAGCCAAAATGCCATCTAAAATAGCGTCGAATCCAGTAAAAATTATTGATAATTAATTTTGTTTTAAAAAAAAATTGCTCCAAGTCGAGCTTATTAAATAAAACATAAGTATTGTCCATAAAAAAATTGTCAATGCGCGGAAGACTTGAGCTCTACTATAGAACACATATGCTTTGGAATCCTATTTTTATTTCGGAAAATCTATAATAATCCAGCTATCTCGAGACTAGATACAAAACGGCATTTGCTAAGGCTTAAATTTTCAAAAAAGGAGGTTCACAATCCGTTTTTTTTTGTTAATGTATGTTATTACGTACCTACGCTATTTCTCCGCCAACTATGAATTGATTTTGACGATTCTTTTTTTTGTTTGGTAGGCAATATTTTAGATAAAATTCTATATAAATGTTATGGAAACCGGTTTAGTAGTTTGGTTTTTAAATCAAAATTACTGTAATAAATAAAAATTGCTAGAAATATGAAGACGTCATCCAGGTAGTTGAAAATGAAGTCTGTTGTTTTTTTTAAAAGCGTCTGTTTTAAAATATTAATTCTTTAAACGTCTTAAATGTATGAGGTTTCAAAAAATGTCATTGGTTTCTAGTTCAATGGTTTCCTTCTAGAGGAAAACTTTGTAGCGGTTCCTATTTTTTACCAAATCTGGTGAACCATCCGCTAAGGTTGATGAGATCATTGAACCATTCGCCCGAGAATTAGGTCAGTGTTAATAGAGATATCACGAAAAAAGTTCAGTAGCAATTACTAAAGTTACTAAGAATATGGTTTTATCGAGATGAATCATACTAAGGCATGCGCATTGAAAAACAAACGAATGACGTTAAAACAAAACGAAAGTCCCATTTCATCACCGTATTTACGTACGTATCTATATATATATCACCGTATTTATGCATAAAACGCTAACACAATCTATCTATATATATAAAAGGCTCTATCCTGACTGATTGGTGACTACCTGATTGACTGACTGACTGACTGACAGACAACGCACAGCCCAATCCGCTGGTCGTACAGACTTGAAATATGGAGGGTGTATTCGTCTCGATGCGTAGGGGTGTACTAAGAAAGGATTTTTCGAAATTCGACCCCAAAGGGGGGAGGGGGGGAAGTTTGTATGAAATCCCTTTGTTTTTGTACTTTTAGTCACGAAAATTAGGATTTGAATAGTTCATTAAAAATAAAAAATGCTATTATCAAAAAAAAACAGGGACGATTTAAGGGGGGGGGGGGTAGTCGGTAGAGTCGGTATAGTCGGTAGAGTTGGTTAAAAAAATAATTGCTCGGGATGATTTAAAGTGGTGAATTTTGAGAGCGATTGTCAAACTATTCGTATATTTACAAAACACTCTTTAGCTAAAATAGGTTTATTAATTGTTTTACCGTCTTATGCATAAAGCATAAGAACGTATTTAAAACTTATTTTAGTTAAAAAGTGTTTTGTTTTCTTTTTTCAAACGTAATTCGAAAGAAATTGAATTAATAGATTTTAAATACGTGATAGTGCTTTATGCATAAGACGGTAAGTGTGTTGAACCATCACCATATCTCTAAGCACCAAGGGGAGTTGTGGTCGAAGGCCAAGACTGGCAAGAATAAGTCGGGTGAAGAATGAATACTGATGCCAAATTTTTTTTCTGGAAGAAGAAGTAAGTCACTAATATCTGAACAAGTCGATGACAGAGACTGCCAGAGACTCTAGAGCAGGTCAGAAAAAAAACCGATCTGTTTCTATTTGGCCATTCATGAGGACAGATCAGCATTCTGCGATCCCCAAGCAGCCTGCCAAGCGTGGGGATTATGGCAACCCCTCCCTATTAAGGGAGAGGCTTTCGTCCAGCAGTGGACGTCTTCCGGTTGTTGATGTAAAGGACTCATCAGGGTGATCCGGTATACGCTTGAAGGATCTAGCTTTCTCTCGGCCTAAGCTTGGAGGATCTAGCTCTGTGGTCTAAGGAATAAAACAAAGAAAATGTGTGAATTACGACGACTTCTATCTAATCTATCTTGTATCTTAAAACTAATTTCATACCGGCTTCCAAAAAAAAAGAGGTTCTCAATTCGACGTTTTTATTTTGTATGTATGTTACGCGATTACTACGTATGAATAGATTTTGATGAATCTTTTTTGTTTGGTAGGTGATACTTCAGAGGTGGTCCCATATAGTTCGAAATCGATTCAGTAGTTTGGTATTTAAATCAAAATTACTGGAATAAATCAAAATATCTATAAAATATGGAGATTATGAAGAAGTCATCCAGCTAGTCGAAATTGAAGTCGAATGTACTTAATTTTTTTTTTTTTTTTTTTTAAATTATTGATTGTTATATTTCGTCGCAAAACCGTCTTAAGTCTGTCTAAACCCCATTTTTATCTTGTGACAACGAAGTTATCACAAAAACATCCATCGAATAGTTTTAACCACATAAAATTACACCATACTAATATTATTATACAATGTGTAACATTAAGGTTCAACTATACTGAAGGGTATGTATGTATGTACTCAACATTATGAAAAACTTCTACTGTGGGGCATACCCTGAAATCGCGAAAAAATACTTCTGTTCCATACATTTTGTTCAAGGTCAATGAACTTTTTGTATGGAACAGCTGATTTTTCCGCTATTTCAGGGTTGGTCCCACAGTAAAAGTTGTTCATAATGATGATTACATACATACCCTTCAGTATTGTTGAACCTTTTTGTTACACATTGTATATGCAAAAGTTTCTCGGTATGTGTGTGTAACCGCGGGACGGAGCTAGTAATAATACAAGCCTTACTGAAGAACTCGCTGTACCCCGCGGTTTCACCCGCACGATAATAAAAAAGACGATAATAAAAAGTAGCTCACTTGTTATTCCGGTAAATACGCTATCTCCATTGCAAGTTTCATCCAAATCCGTTCAGCCGTTTTGCGGTGAAAAGGTAGCAAACAAACATACACACACGCATACCGATAAAGTTTTGGGTTCATAAGTAATATTAGTATGATATTTTAGTTGACAGAACTAAACTAACTAAAGTATTGCTCTCCTTAGCTGACATGCCTAGTAAAAAAGTGATAGCAATATTTTAATTAGTTTAGAACTGTCAACTAAAACCGTCAGAATCGACCACAGTGTGATGTGATAAATAAATAAATAAATATTGGGGGACATTTTACACACAGCGCCATCTAGCGCCATACTAAGCAAAGCTCGTACCTATTATGGTAGTGCGTCGAGATGCAAGGCGCTGATTTTACATAAACTAACTAAAAAGTAAAACTTGTGTTATTATAAAAAAACTAAGTTGTCCGTAACCCTACCTGCCTCAGCATTGACCATGACCTAGCACAAAGTTCATTGACTTTTTAGTTCAACTAAGATAAAATATGGCGAAATTATGAAGTTTCAGTAATTGGTTGTTTTCAATTTCGATTCGCTCTTTGTCTAGTTTTAAGTGACCTAGATTCTAGATAATCTAGTTTATGTCTAGGTATTTTTATTTGGCTAAAAATTGTTTTTTAGGTATTGCTACTAAAGATTGAATTCTAATACTAACTTATATTATGTTCATTCCTTGACTGGGCCAAATTAAGGGAGTTATAGTTATATTATAAGTTGTTTTAGTGGGAATGCAAGGTTTTCTTTTGTTACTGAAAATATGAATAATATAATAATATTTTAATACTATTATAATATATACTATATGATTTTTATTATGAATGAATAGGTATAATGAGCCCGTGTATATATTTCGATCATAAATGTTTATGACAGTAGACAATAATGTTTGTTCGTTGATTCCATTACATTGCTCTGATTAATTAAACGTTTGTTCCCTAAGCTACGGGTACTTAACCACCCAGTTTCGGAGATCAGCGTTTCAACATAATTCTGTGAAAAGTACTTTTTAGAGACAATAAAAAAGAGAATTTTAAAGTTCTTTGATTATTTACGGGATATTTACCGTGATTATGTTGTGAAACGAAAAACAGTGTTGAATTTTGAATTACTTGACGAACTACAAGCGAAAGAAAAAGCGCTAATTTAAAAAAAAAACACGACTGCCAAGCAAAAACAAACTTTTTTTTCCGTTTTTTATATTATAGGCTGATTAGGCTGTTTCATTTGGGATGATGTAAGGTTCCTAACGATACCCCATACATCCAAATCAGTTTCATATTCATTTTATTGTAGCATTCCACAATGTATCTCTCTTAGGTGGTAAAAATTTAACAATACGGTTACAATTGTGGACCCCGTCGGGCATAGCTAAATGTTACAAGTTATGATAGAGAGGAAGACAGCAATATCGTGATAAAGTAAGTTTAGGAATTAACATGTTATATGTTATTATTAGTTATGTATGTGAGTTTCATTATGTGGAATAAAAAAATGTTTTACAATATAAAAAAATAAAATATGGACCGATGAAAGTCTAGAGACAATCCAAATACTCAAACCCACCACCAGTCGGTAGCCTAGCCAGTCTGCCTTATTTAAATACAGTGAGGTATTTAATAGAAATTTCGTAATATAAAGACGAGACCGAATATCCGAGCATGTTTGAAAAATTCCACTACTAAATACAGTGTAGTAAACACACACACAATTAACATAAATAATTAATAAATTATATCTCAATTCACAATGCATACTATTATAAAATTTTGGTCGATTAAATTATGTAAATTCGCAGCGTTTGATCCAAACACATTTTTGACATGATAATTGCCTAGAGTCCATTTTTTTTCATGGATAACGGGCTTGCGTTTAACCACCATTACGCCAGATATTCGGCATAGATGCGGTCTACGATGGAGCACGTTGTCCACGCACTCGCGACTTGATATCACCCAGATAGTATTTATCCGGAAACACCCACTCGTGAAACGTATTTGTTTTTTGGTGGTTTGCTGGAAGAAAGTAGAATCAAATCGTTTCATAATAAGTTTACGTACAAGTCTGGTACTATAAAATATCTATCTATTAATCTATCTTTTTTGGCAGCGTACGTACTTCATTCTTTAAATAAATTTACATGCATGCTGGACGAAAGTGGTTAAGTACTTTCGCCCTGCTAGGCGGAGCGATGGTGCCACTTCCTCCCCGCACCGGCGCGTAAAATCGTGTACACCACGGGAGCAAATAAAGAAGCCTCAGATCTTATGTTTGTCACCCTCGGCTTCGCCTTGGAAGACAACATAGATGAGATAATTATGAGACATGCTTTACTTTGCTCCCTAGGTGAGTAATATACTATTATTCAAAGATGTTGAAATAACGACTAATCTAGATATCTATAGTAAAGGCTTAGGCCATTTCCCATACGCAGGTGGCCTAGTGGTACAAGTTTTTCAAACCTCCTTTTATGACCTAGGCCAAAATATCACATACGTTTAGAATTATTATTTTTTGTTGTAAAAACGTTTTGGTACCTAAATAACAGTATAAAAAAGGACAAAAAGATTTATTACCCGAATAAAATAAAATTTGATACGTACGATTAGGTACAGCTGTACCAGAAAGAGTAGAAATGAAATGAAATGGAACTTTAATTCAACAAAATAACTTTCAAGTTTTTAGTACAAAATACTATTCAGTGTTGCCAAGCTACAGGCACGTCATTTTGAAC
Source organism: Erannis defoliaria (assembly GCA_905404285.2). Classification (NCBI taxonomy): domain Eukaryota; kingdom Metazoa; phylum Arthropoda; class Insecta; order Lepidoptera; family Geometridae; genus Erannis; species Erannis defoliaria. Next base: position 7,217,242 of record FR990073.1, on the reverse strand, counting down.
AGTTTGCATAGAAATTAACGCCTTAATTTTTTTGTACTCTATCTGGTACAGCAGTATACTAATATTTAAAAGAAAATAAAACATTTATTTAGAGCTGGCAATCCAGCCTACATTCATTTAGGTACCTACTCTATTAAGAATTTAATTAATAATAGTGAAGTTATTAATCAGAGAACATTTCCTGATTAGTAACTTAGTGAAGTTATTAATCAAAAAATATTCGTAATAATTATTGTTTAGTGTCTTTTTTATTTCTCTCTCAATAATGGTGGCCAAAATTCAACTCGCCGAACCAAAATGTGCACTTAAAGGATATTTAAAAGTGCCACTCACTGACATTGCCCTGTATTTGCCTGAGGGCATTGCCTTCAGTTAACCGACGCGGAAACGATTGCTGGCTTTGGACGGGTTATCCAGTTTCCACTGCACTCAATTTTGACATTGTGGATCTATGAAAACCATATTTACAGACACTGAAGGATAATCAAAAATATCTTGTCGAATTAAATATTCTCTTTGATTTTGCTGTGTATGGTAACTAGACCGGATGCAGGCTTATATGGTCATTCGGGCCTAGGTTTGAACCCACGACCTTACGATTTCAAGTCGAGCGGTCTCTCGATTAAGCTACTATGGCTTTTTGATATTTCACAAAGACGTAGGTACTTAATAAAAACTGGCAAATACCCAAAGTACAAAACCATAAACCTCTCAGGAGTAAAGAAGAAAAAAAAACCCTATATAAGGTCCATACCGTTCTAAAACTTAGTAACGTCTATTTGGAATTGCTTACAAGACTTCTTTACAATAATTAAGTATTTTTTGCACGTTCGTCTACCTTCAGTAAGTTTACCTCAAACTGCCACGATTGTTTTTATTTCAACACTTAAGTAGCAAGGGCAAGTTCAAAAGAACAATTATTATTTAACCGTATAAGTAACTATTTATATTAACCATAATTAATTAAGTTATTGTAACATTGCAACTTTTTATTACTGTAAGTTTGTTTATTGTTTCTGCAATATTACTTTAGGCCAGTAAGACTAAACCAGCATACCAATTTTGTTCGAACGAATTATAGATTTGGAGACAGGGCAGTGGACAGTGATAGCTTAGTGGGTCATCTTTGAAATGGATATGGATAATTAACCTATTTTATTAATCAAATAATCTAGGCACTCTGCTTAACTCGACGTTTTCGTTCCTAGCTATTGGTAGAGAGTATCCTAAGCTCTAAACCTCTTAGGATGACCTTCAGCAGCAGAGCAAACAACTTTTAAAATGACTAATTTGTGAAAAAAAATGTGCTGTGTGCATTTTACCAAGACCTAGTGTCTTGGTAAAATGCACACAGCAGGCTGGCCACTCAGCCTATACGAACTTACTTACTTACTAAGAGTAAATTAATATTTTCTATGGAAAAACGCAGAAACTAAAGACTTTTCTGATATTTTGGAAGTTACAATACCTATACCATACTCACTTGCTCAGCTTGCACATCCCATGTTTCATAAAATACAAAATTATTTAAAAAAAAAAGCGCATCTTACGATTTTTATATGACGAAGCATTTAGAGACTATTCATGTTTAGTATTAGTTATTAGTATGTATTAATTAGTAGTAGTTAGGTATTGATTATTATTTTTTATTAAGTAGTTTTAGTATTTAGTCTTAAAGATGCTGTAGTGGTAAGGTCTACTGCGGAGTCCACCTGGGGAAGTACCACACCTCTATCACTTATTCAACTGCCAAGCAGTAGTGTGCAAGCATTACTGTGTTTAGATTTGAAGGGCAATGTTACTAGAGAAAGTACTGGGCATAAAGAGATTTCACATCTAATATCTCAGGGTGACGAGCGCAGCGCGACGAGCGCAGCGCAGTGCGGCGCAGGATTATAGTCGCAAGTTCTCAATTCTGGTACAGCTACTGTTATGGGCAGGCATGACGCTTACCACCAGGCGACCGTCTCGGTAGTCTAGTTACGCAATTCCATAACAAAAAAGTATATTTTCTTTGGATTGATCAGGTAAATGCACTGATAAATCATTGTTGCACCGGCTCATTGCCGAAAATATTTATTTATTTATTTATTTACTAAAAACAGTAATAACACCTTAACAGTTCGCCCAATTCGATGCTACACTAAATATATATTATTATTAATTATTAAGTAAATTATATACTTAATTATATAATATAAACATTTTCACTAACTCTGTGAGCCGCTTCCGTGAATTCTGCCAGTCCACAGAGAAAAATATCGTGAGGTTCAGCAATCTTGTTCAGTAACACATATATAATATAAAACATAAACATATTCAAAAACTTGTTTTTGTGTTGTTTTATCGTTGTTCTATCTTAGTGTTGATATCCTATAATAAATGCGCTGAACAGATTATTCAAAAATATATATTTTATAATTTCCTATAAAACATAAAATGTGCGAACGAAATAGCGCTGACAACAGATAAACAGCTAACTCCTCAAGGCTAACAACGAAACTTAAGCCTAAAAGATTCTACGATGCGTTTAACGGCCTCTACTCTAGAGCACGTCTATCTTAACAGCAATCAGTTCCTGTTCTGGATAGACATGACCGGTTCATTGCCATATCAACTAGCTAATACTACCTGATCGAGTAAGTTATAGGTAAAAAAGCTAAATGATTCAAAGGGCAATATTGGGATTGCTGGGCTTAAACAGATAGAACAACTCATTGAAAAGTTAGGAGCGCCGTCAAAAGCCGCGCAGGGTCCCGAATTGTTGAAAGTCACAGTTCTGGGTGGCATTGAACTGCTACGGGCAAGCGTGACGCTAACCATCGGGCGGTCAATTTCCTAGTCTCGTTGTAGTTGTAGGTATACATAATATCAAGCTGATGTTAAAAATATTAAGATATAGTTGGGAAAACTAAAACCCGCCAAACACCTAACGGTGTGTTCCTCATTTGAGAGCCACCCCGGACTAGGTTTGTTTACCATCTTCGATCACAGCGCCACTTGACATCAGGTGAATTGTGGTCAACACCTTGTTGAGAATTTAAAAACACTCGGCGTATTTTCTAACGCCACACCACATTTTTTATCAAAAAAATATCTATAATTATCTGAGAATGTATATAATTTATCAGGCACATTAGAATGTATATAAATTATGCTTATTTGGAATGTGTAGGTTGAGCTCTTTCATTTCATATAAAACACGATTTATTTGTATAAAAAACATTGGGATGCCAATTTAGGTTACTAAATCTGCCATGTCAAATTTACTGTGACATTATATAAATTCAAATTCAAAATACATTACAGTGGGCCCCAAACTCGGCTCATCCAGTATTTTGGGGTCCTACGAGATAATTTTACTGTCTAGAGTTATTAATAATAATAATAATCGTTTATTTGAGGCAGATTACAACAATTACAATTTCTAACAATTTACAATTTATATTTTAAAACATTCAACTAAAATAAATTACTTAAAAAAACGATTTTAATTAGTTGAGTAATCGCGTAACTAATAAACAAAGAAAAAAATATATATAAATACTATGACACATAAAAAGCTAGCACGCATCGATAGCACCTATAAGCCAAGATATGATAATTAGCTTAAGGCCCAGATCTCCGCGCCGCCATTTCGCTAGCGCATTTCACAATTTTCAACCTACTTCAAAAAAGGAGGTTCTCAATTCGACAATACGCATTTTTTTGGTATATATGTTACGCGATTGCTCCGCCAATTATGAATATATTTTGATGATTCATTTTTGTTTGGTAGGTGATATTTCAGAAGTAGTCCCCCATAAACATTTTATCGAAATCGTTTCAGTAGTTTGGTTTTTAAATCAAAATAGCTGGAAATATAAAGATGTCATCCAGGTAGTCGAAAATAAAGTCGATTTTTTTAATAGTTTTATTTAAGATATAAAATCTTTTTTAAAAATTTATATCTTCTTAACCTTTGTAATAACTCTGAATAATTTCACCGATTGCAATTTTTTATAAAGATGTTCTGCGACAGTTTTGGCCGGAACACTGCCGCTTCAGCTTCCTAATACCATGAACTACGGCTTGGTAATTATACCTACAACTTTAGTTTGGTAAAAAAATATAACTAAGCTAAAGAAGTTTTTGTAGTGGTAGGACTCTACTACAGAGTCCACCTGGGGAAGTTACCACACCTTTGTCAATTATTCAACTGCCAACCCTACTGCTTCTAGCACTGCTACTTTTAGTGGCAGGCCTGACGCTTACAACCAGGCAAACGTCAAGCTCGACTCGTCACTTGAAAAAAAAAACAAAAAAAAGTAAGTCTAGTCAAGTTTAAGTAAGTAGACTCAGAAGTAATACGACAGAATCGTCGATCGTGACACTGACCACCTAAATAATACCGAAAGGTAGTATTGGCTGCATATTTTACGCCTATAAGAAATGAGTAGGTATATTTTCGTCATTGCTGCACCATTTATGTACTTAATGAGGTCGTATTAATAATATTGTGATTGGAAACTGACAAAAGAGTAAAAATTAGTCTAAGGTTGGATTGTTATCTACCGAGGGTCGAGATAGAGGTTGCAGGTGCTGTTCGGCGTCTTATTCAGTCTTTTCGCAGTAACAAAATTGGTCATAATATTTCGGTATGAAGATTAATTGATGATTGATTAACTCTTTATTGTTCACACCAAGAATTACACACAAATAATTTAATAAACTTAAATATTGGAACAAGTGGCGGCCTTATTGCTAAAAGCAATCTCTTTCCAGGCAACTTTTGGATGGAGAGGATATAAAGAACGCATAGAAGACGGGGTGTGCACATACCATAATTATTCTAACATTAAAAAAAACACGAATACTTAAAATGCCTACAATGTCTATAATAAACTAATATATAAAACATATAAAGAACATACGTCATTTTAGAAAATATAAGTTACACTACTTGTACTATTATGTATTCTGTGCTAATATACTAAAGACCTGGTCCTATCAAGTGTAATGGGAGGTTTTATGACAGGCAATAAAAAAAAAGTGTTCATAAAATCTGGTAGATGGCGTTGATGAGACATGGTTCTGAATCACTACCTAGTCTGTGGGTCTGAAGTTTTATATGAATAAAGCAAAGTCAAGAGGTCAAAAATAAAATAAAAAGCTTATTTCATTTACATCAGTTCTGTCATGCTTTTTTTGTGGTTATTGTTTGTATCACAAAGTACTTGCCCATGATATTTCCTATGCTTTTGTTATTTCACAACACTAATTAGTAAGTACGGATTAGTAATTAGTAGTGTGTTTGATTTTTCATTTAAACAAATGCGAAAAAAAGAGAATCATGTCCCATCAGCGCTATCTATCTATGGCTGTAGAACTACGTTTCGTCAGCTGTCAGAAAACCTTCCATTGTTATGTCAGTCTGTTGTACATAGTTTGATTCCATTACCTACTTAGTGCTAAATAAGTTAAACTACTAAGATATTGCACATCATAATCACTAAATAAGTTTCCGTCAGATATCTGGACGTGGTCCCCATAGAACTAGTGTACATTACTTAGTATGGGGTTAGATGGGGCTGTGTGAAATGTCTACCAATATTTTTTTATTTTGCTTTTACCATTTTTTTAAATGTATCTACAATTACATATTGGTAGTGTTAATAAACTTTATTATTAACTAGATAATGTGCTTGATCACGAAAGTCTGGTAAATAAAGAATATGAGGGGAAAAAAGAAGTGTAGGTTACCTGTGTAAATATGGAAACTCTTCCCTATTAAGGGTGAGGCCTTCGTCCAGCCATTGACGTCTCCTGGCTGATAATGTACTCGTACCTGGGTAAAACCTGAGCGCAGAAAGCGTTAGTGTAAAACGCCTACCTATTTTTTTTCATTTAAATTTAAATAAATACATACCATGACCTTGTCATTATTTTTTAACAGTAACTAGTATTTTTTGCGTATAACGAAATTTATGATAATTACGGTTATTTTAGAATATCATAAAAACTGGATTCAATAACATGTAATTAAACTTATAAATTACGGAAATAATTTGCGAATTAATTCAAAAATACATGTTAATTGCTATGAATACTTACCTTAGTAGCTTATTTTTTTAATGTCATTAATAAGGTAGGCGAATCTTACTATCTTACCTGTTTCCTTTATCGAATTATCCTAGTAATATTATAAAAGCAGTATAACAAAAAAAAAATTAAATGGAATCTGGAAACAGCTGGAAACAATTTTATTTCTAGTATGGCTTTCATATGTAAGGTCTGCAAAGGAGTCACACAATAAATCTTTCCGTTTTTTTATGTTACATTTCCGATAAAAGATCTCTTTCAAAACGACATTTAAACGATCAGCAATGTTAAGCAACGGACGGTCCGGTCAGTCTTCGGATGGGTGACCGTGAGTGGCATTTATTTCTGAGCGCTACCGTGGGTCGGATGACACGTTAAATTGTTGGTCCCGGTTGTTTCTTCTAGTTTCTATAACAACTACCGTCAGCCTTGTCAGAGGCCTACGGGCGGCACATAAACTCTGACAGAAGAGCTGGCCACTCAGCCTATACGAACTTACTTACTTTAATAAACACCATCCCAGTAGACCTTCTACATTACACCTTATCAGCCAGGAGACGTCCACTGCTGGACGAAGGCTCCCCCTTAATAGGGAGGGGTTGCCATAATCCCCACGCTTGGCAGGCGGCTTGGGGATCGAAACCGTCTAACTTGGATTATATAAGTACAGACTCAGCGTGTTGTAGTGATGTACAAGAAGAGAAGCTCAGTATAATAAATAGTGGGCGATCAGCGATCCCGGGTTAAGCATGATTAAATTATGATGAAGTAATCGCTTGGGCAATATAATCTAGACCTTTTTTAACCCCCGCCCCGGCGTATAAAGAGGGTTGTCATTAGTTAAGGGGGCGACTAATGCCAAAAGTAAGTAGAAGGTGTATTTTTAAACACATACTTTAATGATAAAGAACATAAATATTCAGATTAAAAAAATACTACAGGTAGGAGAAAACTCTAAAAAAGCCGAGTAACCGAATAGAATTTTGAAAAATAATCTGGTTAATTTAAACAAAAAAATACAAATTACCAACAAACAAAAAACTGTTCAAAAAATGCCCAAATCAAAACTGCTGTGCTTTGCTGTGTCAAATGCTCTTAATTATCAGCGACACCACCACATTATTTTTTACGAATTACATAGACAAACTAATGTTTTAGCACAGTGGCCGTTTTTTATTTATTTGTTGCCTACATTTTGAATCATCATCAATTGTATCATGCGATTTTCGACTCTAAACTAATGCAAGACGCGCGGGTGAAATCTGTTATTTTTCTGGCATTAGTCGCACTCTTAACGTGTTTATCTGTGTATTTGTCTGTGGGATCATAGCTCCCAACTTCGTTTTTTGTTTAAAAATGCTAGTACCTCGTAGCAGGAACAAATTTTATAATGAGCTATTGTATGGTTCTCTGACATACCAGCTTGGGTTGTGTGGTTCATTTTTAGGTGACTTGATTAAAAGTGTTCTTAGCATAGATCACATTGCCTGGGTTCATAGTCTTTGGTTCTTAGCTACAACTACAACTCATGAGACTCGGGGGTTTTGGTACAGACTTATAGACCCATTGCCTGAGGGCTCAAGCAGACTAGCGACTTTTAGCATTTGCGATTGTCAATTCAGTTGCTTTTCGGAAGCTTGATGCCGCGGCAGAACGCTTCAATCCGCACACATTCATAGGTACATCAGTCGCGACGATCAACTGACTTATAGACAGCGCATTGCCTAAGGGCTCAAGCAGACTAGCGATTGTAGCATCTGCGATCGGCGATTATGCGTCGAAACTGCATTGCGTTTTGGCAACTAGCTGCTTTCAATCGCGGTGCAGAGATCTCGATGTTGTATCGGGGTCTCTAAAATATCACTATGTTGCTCCGACTGGCATCCGGATGCGTGATAAGTGTAGCGTTTAGTCGTCGCTTCGAGCGTCCAAAAAGCGGCTTGATCGTCGCGACTGGTGTATCTATGCATGTGTGCGGACTGAAGCGTTCTACCGCGGCATCACGCTTCCGAAAAGCGTCTGAATCGCCGATCGCAAATGCTAAAAGTCTTCATGAACCCTTCATGAAGTCTTTAGTCTGCATGAACCCTAAGCTGGTAGGTCTCGAAATGGTAGAGAAGCATGTTTTTTTTTGTGTATGTTCCTGGCACGATGTACTTGAGCATCTTTAGATAAAGATAACAGTGACAAGACCGAAAACTATAATTCTCGGTTTCAAACCCTACACCTGTATGGCCGAAGGACGCGGACGTTTGTTGGCAATAAATAACGTTTATGCAAGCTATGAATGTGGTGCTTTTTTGTTCAAATCAACTAGCCGGCCTTAGTTATATTAATTTGCGTGTGACATTTTGTTTTATAGTTAATAGCTTTAAATGACCCACTATTATGTAATCTTAGCCTCGCATTGTAATAATATTTATACCTACCTAGCTAGCCATAAGAAGGACAACATTTGTCTTGCCTGAAAAATAATGAATTAGTTTAAAAAAAATATAACCTAAGTATATTTTTCTTGATCTAATATCAAGTCAAATGAATAGAATTCAGAATTTATAAACTCATCTAAAGTCAATTTAAGAAATTGTATTTATTATAATAAATTCAATAATTATATTTTTTTTTGTTGGACTAATTTACTAATTGGCACTTAAAGTCTAAGTTTTATTTATGAGGTCATAATAATTGTATTAAGATTTATTCAATTTAAAACACCAAAAATGCACTTGCTGGATTGAACCAAATCGAACTAAGCTATTAAGTTAATTTAGCTTTTCTATTGTGGGTCACAGAATTCAAGTTCAAGGTAAATCATTTCTGCTGTAAACGTCATACAGGTAGAATACGATGTACACAGGTAATATATGTACAAATTAAAGAGTTATCTACATACTACCTAAGGCATAGAATATAAATACTCAAATGAATTATGAATTCTTTAACACGATCAACATTTAGAACACTAGTTTTCAACCGACTTCAAAATTCTCAATTCGACTTTATGTTTTTTTTTTATTGTATGTATGTTATGTGATTATTCCGCCAATTGTGAATTGATATTGATGATTCTTTTTTTGTATATGGTCCCAAAAATAAAAAATTAAAAAATTATCGGTTCTTTTGGAATCGAATTTTTTATTTAAAATTTTATTGGAATAAATCAAAACAACTGGAAAATATGAAGATGTCATCCAGGTAGTCAAAATTAAAATCAGTATTTTTTAAAAGCACGTTAACTAAACTTGAGAAATTAAAATTGTGTCATTAAATATCAGGAAAGTCATTCATTTAATGAGGACACAATTTTTTCTTGAATTAAACAAATATCTGTTCTGTGACCTGGCTATGTCCTAAAACTGCATCCCGAACCACCAGAGGATGGCAGCAGTGTCCTCTCGGTTAATGGTGGTAAGCATTCTGCGATCTCCAAGCCGATTGGGCAAACCCCTCCCATTGAGGGGGAGGCCTTCATCCACCAGTAGACGTCTTTTGGCTCAGTAAATTTACAGTCATTAGAAATCATGCTAAGTAATACTAGCTCGCAGAGTTTGCATGGGCAGGCCACATCGCTCGACGAACTGATAACCGATGGGGAAGAAAGGTTTTTGAGTGGCGACGGCGAACCGGAAGACGCAGCGTAGGAAGGCCTCCCACTAGGTGGACCGACGACATTGTAAAAGTCGCGGGCAACCGGTGGCGGTGTGGCTGTCTAAGGGGGAGGCCTTCGTTCAGCAGTGGACGTCTCCGGGCTGATGATGATGATGAAGACTAGTCTATATCCAAGCCAAAAACCTGCGTGAAAGACGATGAAACAAACAAACAAGTTTGCATTAATAGTTTTATATAAGGATCTGTTTTATTTAATAGGTCGCCCGCGACTTTGTCCGCGTACGGAAGATATATATAATATAATATAATAATCCCGAGCAATTTTTTACACAAAAACTCTCCCAACTCCCCCAACTCTCCCAACTCTACCGACTCTTCCAGCTCCCCCCACTCTTCCAAGTCCATAACTTCCAACTTCCCCCCTTAGAATGAACTACCCAAATATCAATTTTCATCACTATAACTTCAAAAACAAACAACTTTCCGTACAACATTCCACCCCCTTTCCCCCCTTAAATCGTCCTTGTAAAAAAATTAATTAAATATCATTTATTTATTTTAAATGAACTATCCAAATTTTCGTGACTGAAAGTACAAAAACAAAGGACTTTCATACAAACGTTTCCCCCCTTTTCCCCCCCTTAGGGGTAGAAATACGAAAAATCCTTTCTTAGTACACCCTTACGCATCGAGAAGAATACACCCTCCACATTTCAAGTCTACGACCAGCGGTTTGGGCTGTGCGTTGTCTGTCAGTCAGTCCGTCAGTCAATCAGTCAGTCAGTGAGTTAATCAGTCAGGATAGAGCCTTTTATATATATAGATAGATAGATAAGTCTGAAATCAGTCACTCAGTAAATTTTTATCCAGAAAAAAATGGCTTATCTAATATATATTTTTTTAATGATTATATTTATATTTAGCTTCTATATTTAGAGATTTTAGAGTTATCTAACCCAATTACAAAGGCTAAAATAAAAACATAGACTTAGAAACTTACAAAGTTTTCAAATTGAGATTTAATATTGTGTGCGCTATTATATACGTCCCGGTAATAACTATAAGGCTTTAACTTTACCTAACCTAATTATTTAAATACAGTGTAAGTAAATTTCAAAAAGGATTAAAAACGCATCGAGCCACTAACAAAACACGTGGTTCATACTTCCCGCGTTTCGGAGGTCGCGCGTTGTCCTATATAACGAGAACTCAACGATAAAGCGTTTACAACAAGAGTCGCTCGCACGCCGTCGCCACCAACCTCCAGTACGTAAAGACAATTAAAAAAATGAAGCAAGGTTGCCAGTTGTGAAATTTCATTTTTCATAAATTACTAGACGTGATCTAATCGAATTTTGAATGTGTGCGGCGCGGCATTGGTTGTAATTGTTTACCAGCTTCTACACCGTGGTTGTTGCAGGAGTTGCCAGTCAGTCAGTCTGCGCGAGCGCATCAACGGATCTAGTGCGCACGACCCGCTCGCCTGTGATAGTGACAGTGCCCGTAAATAAACACGCAACATGAACCACTACGTGAAAATCGTAAGTTTTTAAGTTATTTTAAGATAGGAATTTTCTACAGGATTTTTTTTATTTGCGTCTTTATTAGAGCCAATGAACCATTACTTATTTTAAGATTAGATTTTTTTGAAATAGGGTTAAAAGTTCTAGTCGTTACTAAAAAAACTTAAGGTATTATAAAAAATAGGACATAATTAACGTAACCTTTTTAAGAGAAACATGAACGATACTAAACTTTATGTGAAGACCGTAATTATAAATAATTTTACGATTAGAACTTTTGCGATGTTATCTTGTAAATAAAAAAGAGATGCAATACGTGAAGAAAATAAAACATTGAAAAGCTCGCCAGACTTAATTTTACATTGGAAAAAGTATTTCCCTCTATAGTATTTCCAAGAGATCATAGAGTTGTGTATAGCTAAAAATAGTTATCTTTGCTAATTAAGGTACTTTAAATTTTACAAAATATATTTTATTAGGAGGTTAATAGCGAAGGATAATTGTAAAGTTTTGAAGTAGTGAAAGTGAGAATCCTAAGGTTAAAAAGTTACCGATGAGTCTGCAAAAATAAGTAGGAACTTGCATAAGCTACTAAACTTCAACTTAGTACATGATTACTATGCAAAAAATCTAGTAATTAAAAGTACTTTTTAAAATTACATAAAGTAGGTACCATTGAAAGTATCACCTTCGATTTTTTTTAAAGTATTTTATAATAATTACTTTCTAACAAAGTTAGGTACTTATTAGTCATTGCCAACAACATTAGCCAAAAAAGGTGCTCGGTAGAGTATCTAGAAGAATAATACGTTTACCTATCTACTACTAACGAAAGCCAAACTACCAAAACTAGTCTAAAGTTTTGTAAACATTTCGAAATAGTGTCAAGTTCAACCGATAATATGTCAAAAAATGTATAGGAATTATACATGTTTAATATGTTTATAGACATACCTTAAGAAACTATTAACGCTTAAGGGCCAACATATTATTATTGCGCCGATCACTATAATGATTATCAAATCTTATTAATTTCATAGCTCTATCAAGTATTGTAATCTGATCAGTCCACCTCATTACTCAGTTATTCGACAGTGTTGTCTGTTGTCAGACGGATTTCCTACAATATTAATAGATAAGCTATATACAAACTGTCTGGCTTGCAAGATCGTTACGTATCCGGGTGACCTTTCAGTTTAGATATTTGGGTAGTACCTTTCTGCACTTTAATACCTACTTGCACCACTTCAATGGTCACGGGATTGGCTTTATCTCTGGTTGTGTAATATAAGCCCCTTAACCAAAGCTAAAAAAAGAGATTCGATAATACATTTATTCAATTTGATAAATTACGTTTTTAGGATACGATTTAGGGTTTTAGAGATTTGGGGTAGAAATTTCATCTAATATCTCAGGGTGACCACCGCAGTGAAGTGTGGCACAGGATTTTGTTTGCAAGTTCACAATTATGGCACAGCTAATGTTATTGGCAGGCTTACATCTTACCACCAGGCGAACGCTAATAAACATTAAACTTTAATAACAAAAATTCAAACAGTGTTTACGGCAAATTGAGCCTACCATCAAAATTGCAACCTCCTTCCTAACTCGGAACCTCATCTTCCATGCTATCGCGTAGGAGAGGTTTGACATCTCGACATAAATCGCCGTTAAAGCTAATTTTGAAGGCTTTATTGACAAATCTAAGCTAACTAAAAGTGTTGCAGTCGTTATGTAATAGACTGAAATAAAAAGACAGCTATGCTTTTACTTAGTATATCTGTCAACTTAAGGTTAGAATACTTCACGCCACTATCTCGCCCGCGCATTTCAACATATTTGAATATATCAAATCACTGAATGTAGTTATGAAAAATCGCAGTCGGTGAATTAATGAGAATAAGAATGGTTTAGGCAAAAAACAAATATCGATCCAAGCAAGTTTTCATTCATGAAACTGGGCATAACCTATAATCCCATTTTCAGCTATTATAACTTCTTTAGATTTAATGATGAATATATATATTTTTTTATTAAATATTTTTTAATGATGTTTTGCTGAAGCTTTTTATAGTTATTCAATTTGAACGAGTGCGATTTTTCATATTCAGTGATTTTAGATCTTCAAAATTGTCAAAATGCGCGAGTGAGATAGCGGCGCGCAGCGTTCGCTTCGAGAATTGGCTCTAATGACTTAATCATACTAATGTTTTAGATTTATTTTTATTGATTCACTGATATTATAGAGATAGTTTCTGAACCATTTTAATGCGGAAAATGTATATTCATAAACAATTTTTTTTTACTTTACTTCCTAATGTAATTGTACATTTATCGTTGTGTGAAATACTGTAATTCAATTCGGATGGTCCAATGATTAGCATATAATTGAAATGTTTAGTAATTACATCGATTGAGTTCGAATAGACACATTTTCGCAACAAATTCTTCGTTGAAAATGTTGTTCTGTAACTGAGAGTGAGTACCCGCCTATACCTAAGCAAAATAAGATTACATCTTATTACTACTACTTGTACTATTATGTCACATCAACAGCTGGAAGATGTCCACTGGACGAAGGCCTCTCCCTTAATAGGAAGGGGTTGCCATAATCCCCACGCTTGGCAGGCGGCTTGGGGATCGCAGAGTGTTACCACCGTTAACTAGGAGGACGCTGCTGCCCGTCCTCCGGTGGTTCTGGGTGTAGTTTTAGGACATACCCAGGTCCAGCGTACTATTATGTATTCTGTGTTATAAAGATATATTTTTTTGAAAAATACATCAAGCTATTTTAAGTGTTAGAATGATGACCTTAAGGACTAAGGTGAAAAATACAAGCACATATTAAAAAGTTTTCAGTTATTTCAGTGCTAATAATGACATAGAGGAATTCTGTACCCGAAGGTTATCTAACGGGTCAAGGCTTTGTCATTATAGCAAACATGTGTCTAGTATAGAATTAGCTTGATAAGGTCTACCTACATAAACTCTACGTCTACATTATACATAACTAAATATAAAGTTAAATTCAGTAACTTTCGAAATTCCGATATAATCATCACCTCTAACAAAACCGCGACTTTCATATCAAAAGTCATATTTCAAAAATATAGCCCTAAACTATTTATAGTGCCAGTTACAAAATATACGTAGTTGTAAGACAAAATTACAGTTACTTCGGTTCTGCTACGAAAGACATTTTATCCACAATCGCAAGACTTCTATACATTTCAAAAGCCATAAAGTAACAATCTGTAATAGTGTAACGACGCATTCAACGAAGTATAATACGTAGTATACACCATCTCGTAAATCTGTTTGAAACGCCGTTATCAATAAACTAAGCGAGACACCAGCAATATCTCTAGGTACTAGAATATGTAGCTGAGAATAGAAAGATGAGGCAATGTCCAATTTATTCCACTTGCTGCAATTCTAGATTTTATTATTTGCAACTTAATGTTTTCACAACTAAATTGATTAGTTTTAATTGGATAGAATTAACCGTTTTTGTCAAATATTAGTTTGGTGTTTACACAGGTAATTTCGCAATACCGAATTTTCTATAATTTATACCCATACTTACCGTCATATGCATAAAACGCTAAAACGTGTTTCAAACCTATTTTAGTTACCTGTTTTAGTTGTTTTGTAAAATTTCTATAAAATTACGGGTTGAGGTTGAAAAAAGAACACAAAACACATTTTAACAAAAATAGGGTTAAATACTTTTTAGTGTTTTATGCATAAGACGGTTTTTTTTTTACTAAATAAAAAAAAAAGAATAATTATCAAAATGTTAAAGTACGTGTAGGAAAAATCCATTTTATTAAAATAGCATATCAGTAACAAGATTATATCTCTCTATAAAGTCGAAAATAGAAAATTCTCCATTTTTGAAGTCGGTTAAAAATAATGTAAATTTTAGTAAATACATTCTCTCAATAATTGCTTCATGCCGTTTGAGATGATTAAAAGCTCCCGTTCCTAATTAAAAGATAATACTAAAAATGTTGCAAATTTAAGTAAATACAAAGATTTAGTAAGTAATTATGTACATGTAATTACATCTTCTTTTAATCCTACAATTATTATTTAATCATCCGCTACATGATTAGATAATAATTAAAATGGCGACCTCCCCATCTAAGTACTAGTAAAATGTAATTTGAACTGTTAATTATTCGCTTAAACGAACCGCAAAGTGCTTCATTGACTCACAGTATCAATTACTACTACATAATCACACAATGTTATTAAGGCATTCAGCTGAAATTCCTTTGTCTTTGGAGCTTATATTTTTAAAGGGACCGGAAGGTTTGCTTGCCTTAATTACTAAGTACGCTTGCTTGTACGAATCCGCACAACCTGGATAGGTGTAGGTACAAGCAGGTATACCTACGCATGAGTAGTTTACACAAAGAGTGACTTCGTTCGCGGAAGGAACCGTTTTTTTTCAGGGATTAAAAAAGCCTGTGGCAATCTTCGAGCCTTGGACTTGATTTTCACGCAAATAATCTACGTTGACCCGCATTATTATTACGATCGTGTTTCTTTTTCATTCCACATGTGGTTTTACTTACCTACCTACTACTACTAAATACTTAAAATAGTATTCTCATAAAACTGGTTTAAGAGTAAAACTGCGACTGATTTAGTTTAGTAACACCAAAAGTGAACACCATAATTTCATTATTTAATATTTAATAAATATAATATTTAATTTAATTAATTTGCTTTAAAAAAAATACAACCGACTTCACCTGGATGATATCTTCATATTTTCTATAAATTTTGACTTAAAAACCAAACTACTGAATCGATTTCGTTTAATTTTATATGGAACCACCTCTGAACCTACCAAACAAAAAAATAATCATCAAAATCATTTCATAATTGGCGGAGTAATCGCGTACATTAAAAAAAACATACAGTCGAATTGAAAACCTCCTTTTTTGAAATCGGTTGAAAATTGCTTAAAACTTTAAACTTGTTCTATTCTGTAAACATGGTCTAATAATCAAACGGTAAGTGTGAAACAACAAGTAAAATACTAAAGCAATTTTATAAATTACTCCTTTTGTGATAAATTCGACTCCAATTCACCAACCAACGGTTACCGCCTATTTATCTGATTTTATTTGAATGCAACGTGCATTCAAATAAAATCAGATAAATCTTACGTCATCATATCATCAAAATTGGCATCATTTCCTCGTTTGGCAAGATCATCTCTGTCTGACAATTAATAATCGTGAATCAAATTTATTGAATACCGAAGCGAGTTAGCACAACAATGTAGTATTTTGATTAATTACGGCCAAGGGTGCTTTAAACAAAGATAGTTTCTCATGATAATAGCGAGTTTTTGCGGTTTTGCTGCGTTCGCCTGACGAACATCGGTTAAGCTCGTGACCGAGATATGTAAAAACTGACCTTCGACGCTTTACGGATAGTGGGTGAACGACCTATTTTGCAAGCAATATTACCGGGTTTTTGCTAAACAAAGTTCCGGAGAGGTAATAACTGATTATGACTGATCCGTATGATTTTGACCTTGTGTTCAGCAGGATAATGACGATAACGAGCATAGAATCGTTAATACTTTGTATAGCAACTAATATAATTTATAGCGCAAAAAAAATTGGTCAATTTATCTTAGATTGTTGTATAAAAACCAAAAAAAAAGTGATTAGGTGTGTCGGTCTAATTTTGAGCGATGAAAATAACTTCGTGGCAGGGTTAGCTAAGATATTAAGTGTAGTTTTGTAATGCTGTAAGTATGATATTGTGTAACACCGAAAGCGCATTTGTAAAATGTTCTGAATTATATGTATAAGTTGTAGAAAGTGAGATCCGCATCGTTTCACTTTTTTTCACGTCGGATTTACATACAAATAAACTGATGACACAAATTATTGTGTTACATTGTTGTCTGGTTCCGAAAATAATATAAAACATTCTTCTTATGTTAGTTGGTATAAATATATAATAAGATGCGTGGAATACATCAGGTAAATACATTTTTTAAAGAAAAAATACTAAGAATGACAAACCAAAAAAAAAACTGCTTATTTTATGGACACAGTGTAAATAGTATTCATCTCATAAAGATTCTCCCAATAGGTACTTATAGAAATTATTTCCCAAATTTAATCTAAAACGATAGAGCGGCTCCCACGTAATTTATGGCTCTTGAAGTGAGCAGTCATCTTTAAGATGTCTTCGTAAAAAATACTTTTATCATTTCAATACAATCTGATTACATGTACCAGTCATGGTAGAATGTATTGAAACTGCCAGAGAAATTATTATGCAAATTACACGTAAGTACGTATTGAAATTATTGACATTCATTATGTACAAGGAAACGTAACAGTTTATACGTAAGTGAATTTATTTATAATGTTTTTGAGAAACCCAGGGCATACCCGTTTCTGCCAGGGTTTCACCATTTTGCATGTCTGGATTGACATTCTTTTAGAAACAGGAAAGTTCGTACCTATCATCTATCTGTATAAATAAAAAGCAATTGCTGCAATGTATGTAAGCTCATCTCTTGAGAGCTCTACCAATTTGAATGTTTTTATAATGTGTTCGTGATTGTCAAAGGATCGACGAAAAATCAAATTGCACCCGCGCGAAGCCAGGCCGTGCCGAAATAATTAAAACTATTTAACTATTATTTCTATATCAATATCATCTTTCTGTTTTATAAATCCCACTAAGTGAAGTCAGCGTAGTTTATCTTTTCTCCTCTTCAATTAAACATTAAAAAAAAATGGCATTTAATCTCTACCTCACTCGCATAAAAATTATAAATATACGATTATTCGGGAGTGAGCTATTTAGATAGAAAAGTAGTTGTATAGCCTAGCCCTACCCTGCTACGTCTATTGACGACTCTATAAACAAAAACTTCAAAAACCGTCATAAGCATAAAACGCTACAACGTATTTCAAACCTATTTTTGTTAAAAAGTGTTTAGGTAAATTTCTTTTGAATTACGATTTAAGTTTGAAAAAAGAAGACAAAACACTTTCTAGTGTTTCATGCATAAGACGGCAAATCTTTAAAAACTTTTAGCTTACTGACATATAACAATTGTATAGTAATCGGAATCCCTTTCCGTCGATTAATATACAAACGTACATATAAGTAATTGATGATTTGTATCATTAGATTGGAGACTTTGCTTTTCTCGGTCCACAAAATGATGACAATAATGACAGGCTTAAATGCCTAATGCGGCAATTTACGAATATTTCGTCACTAACAGGCCTTGGATTAGGCAAATGACCCTTGTAGTAGGTTAAATGTTTGTTGACACTTCGTATACCAGTATAGCTACTTGTAATATCTTAACTACGGTTATAATATAGTCATAATTATAATAGGCATTTAATTAAATTTTGTATTTATAGGTAGTTCAAAATAATTACGTGTTTATATTGCTATTAGCATAATTTGTCTAGAGCTACTTTTGTGTTATACGTTATCTAACATAAATATTTTTTTTGCAATATTTTAGTTTATTCTTTACAGGGATAATTTATTCTTAATTATTTTTTGATGTTTCCGGTCTCCTTATCAAATATAAAGATCGGTCTTACTCTAAAGAAGTAACAATTATATTGGAATAATTGTATCTGCTCCCGTTTCTCTTAGGTCAAACTTTAGGCGACATTATAATTATAAAATATCAAGTTCAGGATAAACCCTGCTCTCTTTTGGCCATGGAAATATTCGTCATGAAAACTTTAGCCATGAAATTCATAAACATTTTATTCACTTTGATCACTATTACAATAAATGGACTAACAATACTTGTTTTGTAGTGGTAGGACTCTACTGCAGAGTCCGCCTGGGGAA
Organism: Erannis defoliaria; assembly: GCA_905404285.2. NCBI lineage: Eukaryota > Metazoa > Arthropoda > Insecta > Lepidoptera > Geometridae > Erannis > Erannis defoliaria. The sequence goes on along the minus strand of FR990073.1, from coordinate 7,198,157 downwards.
GTACTGCACCTTTGCCAGTTATTCAACCTCCAAGCAGTGGCGTGCAAGCATTACTGTATTCCGGTTGGAAGGGCAATGTTACCAGAGAAATTACTGGGTATGAAGAGATTTAACATCTAATATCTCAGGGTGTCGAGCGCAGTGCAGTGCGGCGCAGGATTGTGTTCGCAAGTTCACAATTCTAGCACTGTTACTGTTAGTGTCAGGCGAACCACCAGGCGAACGTCGCGTTCGTCATGTTACTTAATAAATGTATTAAAAAAAAGTGTTTGGCAATTTTTGACAGAACTACTACAGCGTTTTTCCAAGTAAGCAATCTTGACATATTTCTTATTAAATAAGGTGACTAACGTTAGATATCTACTAACTAGGCTTAGGCCTTGATGACAACGCAGCGCTTCGATAATTGTGAATACCCAAAATTCCTCCGGATGAACTTCCTCCTTTGAGGCCTTATACAAGTCAAGGTGAATTTGAACGCACGCGTAGTGTTGTGACACAGATGTTGTTGACTCAAAGTACTGAGTAAATAACTGATGCATGACTCAAAGTCGATTCAGACCGGAACTGCATGAATATATCTGCATGCATATCCGAGCTGATGAAAGCTGGTTTTTGTTTTTGTTTATATAGTGCGTAATATTAATAACATTTTTCATTTAGGTGCTTATAAATAAAATTGTGTGTTAGGTTTAGATAATCTTGAAAAATAATTAGCTTTCATTGTTTTCACATATTGTTTGATCATGAAAATAAAATGTACTCCACATTTTACAGTAAAATCAAATTTATAAATCTAGCTCATACGCAGCTTTGTGTTAAAAGGTGGCCTTTACAGGCCTACTTTTTAAGCAGCAAATTATATTTACAGTGATAAGATGTAGAGGTCAATAGCATTTGCATTTTATTGTGTTATACCGTTTAAAGTAAGCTCATGTTGAATCACATTTTAGTGAAATTTTTGTGACTTTGACCAACATCGAGTCATTGAAATTCAAGATTGTTGAGTCACGTCGCATCGTAGTAACGTCGCATCACTATTGTAGAGTAGAGTCGCTTTAATGCCTATTGGGACCTTGTCATTGTGTGTTTACATAATAGTCGGCCTCGTTTTGCAGTTTCTATATAATTGGTGATTAGATATGTCTTAGGCCCTTCACATAAGAGTGACATATTCGAAACTATACTTATTTCTAGTTTCGCGTTTTTTTTGTTGTTATGACTCATTATTTTTGTGTTTATGACAGGCTAGTGTGGCCACAATAACTCAAGCCGTAGTCGAAGATGCTAAACACTAACCATCATATGCATAAAACGCTAAAACGTATTTCAAACCTATTTTAGTTAAAAAGTGATTTAACAAATTTCTTTCGAATTACGATTTGAGTTTGAGAAAAGAAGACATAATTCTTTATAACTAAAATAGGTTTGAAATACTTTTTAGTGTTTTATGCAGACGGATAGAATGGGAACTGGTCCTCAACGAAGGGAATACAATTAGCATTTAACAATTTTAGAGTCAGAATAGGTTGATTTATTACAATTTGTGAATCTGCCGATAGAAAATGTATGGCTGACTCCTCCAAGCTCCTCTCCTCTGCCCCTTTAGCCTTGCCTTCAGTCGTGGCGCTTGATTACGATCTTTTTTAGTTTTTGTTTCTCAAGCTCCTTTAATTTGATTATTTAAGAGAGCTTCTTTCTCAAGAAGAGTTTGAAATCATAGTTACGTTAGTATCTGAGAACTCATTTATAATGTTTGCTTAAAATAAAATTTGCATCGTTTTAGGCTCCTAGTTTAATATCTTGTTCAATATATTATGTATTTGCATTTTTTTTATAATGCGGTAGTCATTTTGAAGGTTGCTTCCGGAAGATTTTTTTAATGTTGTTTAATGCAAATTTATCGACTCTATTTTTTATTGCAGACAGAATTAGCATATTATTTGCGAGTTTGTTGTTACGCACGATAAAGCTTAAATTGATACGAGGTTTTACTTTTAAGTCACATAAACTGCCCGATGTATGGTCAGATGACATTGTGAAGCTTTTCAGAAAGCAATGTATGAGGCTTACCAGGAGGAACCAGGAAAGATAGTGTAAGTGAGAGGAGGTTCATAGGAACCCAGAATTGATAGAGACCAACATATATGGAAAGAGAGAGAGAGAGATATTATTCAAATCTAGAAATACATTTCTTATTCTTTTGGCTTTCTGCGTCTATGGGTGCAAGCCTTTCCTAATGATTCCAGCATGATTTTGTTTGACGAAACGCATAACATTACTTACTAATACGTGTAGTTACTTGGTATTTACATACTTCGAATAAAAGCTTGGATGAATAAACAATGGACCATGAAATCATGCTGCTAAATATATATATAGCATCGAATAAATAATAAAAAAATATGAATAAAGTAGGTGTACTGGTGCGTTAATATGATCACAAGTCACATGGCCTTTTAGATAGAGTAGAGAGTCGTAGAACATAGATCTCTCTTTCTATATAGAGTCTACCATCACTACTTATATTGTGTTATGCGAAAGTATGTTAATTAATTCAATTAGTCTTTTTTAAATAGACGTGATTAGATAAACAAATAGACGCAATTTTTGCAGATACTTTTGTAGAGAAACAGAGATATTCACGGGATAATTTTCACACCGGACAATATATAATTATGATTTTAGAGAAACAGTCCACGCAAGAGAAATCGCGGGGCGTAGCTAGGATAAATTAATTGCACTCGCTCTGTCATTCGTAAGTTCGAAGTGCCTAAGTTCATGACGGGTCATGTGTCATGTCCAGTACGTTATTGGTCCATTGTACAAGCAACTTCGTACGAAGTGGTGTAATGGAGAGAGTCGTCAGGCTACATTATAAAGCAGTTTTTCTCGATAAAACGCTCAAGTTATCGTAAATTTGATTTTATGATTGGCTTCGAAGCAATCCAATTTCTTATTTTGACTTTATTACAGCATAGGTAATGAGCGGAACTCACTTCCTGTTTGTAACATGTAAACTTATCTGTTATATTTTACTAAGAACGGTACTAAAATACTACAATATATATGTAACATAATAAAATACAAAAAAAGTACTACGGGTTGCTACGGGTAAATACAATAGAATCCTACATAAATTATAAACGCGGAAGTTTGAGTGTATGGATGTACGGATGTTTGTTAAGTACTCTTTCACGCTGAAACGGTTAAACGGATTTAGATGAAATTTGGTATAGAGGTAGCTTATACGTGCTTATACCTTGGATTAAACATAGGTAACTTTTTATCCTAAGAATCGCGGGTGAAACCGCGGAGCGCAGCTAGTGTTAAAACAATTCTACCACAAATTATTAAAAGTAATTTTAAATTTAACTGATAATCAACGAAGCAAAAGCTTATTCTGTACAGCATACAGTCTTTAAAATTCTACTGCTGCGCAAAGGCGTATTCTGGAAGGGTTTATTATTAGGCCATTCCATCACAGTTACTTACGTGCGGCACGGCGGATTCACATACACCATTCAATTATCTTCCCTTTCAAAGTTTTCCTTCATAGAAATGACAGTGGCGGGTTTTTAAAAATGCGTACGGAAATTTTTAAGAACTATGTATTTAGTAAGGCTCCGAGATCGAACCCACAACCTTAATTAATAGGAACTCTTTGGTTGTGGGTTTGATCCCGGACCATTACCCTTAAAAAATGAAAGTCGCGATCTCTAAAAAAAAATATATTATTCACGTCTGTATAAAATACACCATTCTATTCTTGGTAATATCATAAATGTCAATTAACAACACTCATCCGGATCTATTTAATTAAGCATTATGAAACCATAAAACCACTCTTATATGATAGGCAACATTGTCACATACCAATCAAGTCGTAATAAGGTAATTTTCCGACAGAGTTAAGGCCAAGTGTCACCCTTCAAAAACAAATAAAAAGTCGACTTAGAACGTGCTGATAAAAATGTGAAGGTTCCGCTACGATAGACGCATTTTTTTAAATAGGTAAATACATAAATATTTTCTTTGTTTTTTGAATTTATACGAACAGACGTTAGACACCAATTGCTTAGATTGTTGTGATAGATTATTTCTTACTAATTTTATCCACATAAAACAAATGCATATCATACTGTCCTACCTCATAGTAAATATCATTATACGAAAAGAGGTAGCCAACCAATCAACTTCACAAAAATGCAAGATGAATAAATAGATACGTACCTATTAGTTAAAGATAGCCACGGAACCCTAAACTGCAAATCGTAGTAAAGTACAAGTTATAACTCACTTGCGACAACAGCTAAAGACGGAAGTTGCATGGCCATTGAGGCTAGCCCACAATGTATAAGGCACATATTATAGACTTGTACGGATACCTAATTAGAAATGAACGTAGAACAATTATTAAATATCGATTCAAACTCATACCATGCCAATATAAAAAAAAAAAAAAAAATTGGAGTGAAGAGTCAAGCGAGAGGTTCGCCTCGTAAGCATCACGCTTCCCAGAAACAGAAGCAGTATTAGAAACGTAGCAGTGTCAGAAACAGTAGCAGTGCCAGAACTTGAGAAAAGTAGCTAGCCTATCGGTATTTTATCGGATACATTTCGGAGAGTGTGCTTCGGATTTGCATGATCTTATTCCCCCCTGCCCATTCCTCTATCGGACGGCCAGGACCTCGAAAAAGCGACACCGTTTTATGGTTGATATACAAAAGTCGTACGAAACGGTTTGATTCCACTTTCTATATTCGAACTGCTAAACAGTGGAATGCGATGCCCGAGTGGGTGTTTCCCTATAATTATAATCTGGGTGTCTTCAAGTCGCGAGTGAATCGGTTTCTTCTAGGCATGCGTACTCCATCGTAGACTGCATCTTCGTTTATCATCAGACGAGATGGTAGTCAAACGCAAGCCTATAACATATTAAAAAAAAAAAAAAAACCTTCTCCGCACTGCACTACGCTCGTCATCTTCAGATATTAGATGGCAAAGCTCTTCGTGCCCAGTAATTTCTAGGATTTCTAGTAATTTCTAGGATTCTATGTCGGAGATTGACCTGGACCTGGGTAAACTGCACCCAGAACCGCCAGAGGACGGCCAGCAGCGTCCTCTTAGTTAGGTGGTGAGCATTCTGCGATCACCAAGCCGCCTGCGAAGCGTGGGGATTATGGCAACCCCTCCCTATTAAGGGAGTGCCTTTGTCCGACAGTAGACGTCTTCCGGCTGTTGATGATGATGATGTCGGAGATGCCCTACAAATACCTCATTGAGTTCAAACTACTTACAAAATTACAAGATACTCACTCATTGATTCCTTATCCTTATATATATAATAAATCAAATACATTTGCCCCCATATATAAATGCTGGCTTACCTATTTCACAGATTTCCCCGCTGCTGTTCAGGATTTTTAATGAAATTTATATTAACACTAGCTTTTGCCCGCGGCTTTGCCCGCGTAGTAATGTTGAATACTGGAATTCGGTTAAATCGGGGCCCAACTCAATTGAATCACTAAAATACGTATATTATTGCATTTTTTCCAAGCCGCTTGCAAGTCTTTAAGTTTGCTTGAGGATGACCAAATTTGGCATGTCGCTTATGCAATACTTACTTCAAAACAAAGCCGTCTTGTTGAATTTTAAACAGACAGACAGATGGACATGACAAACTTATAAGAATTCCTCGTAGTACTACGGAACCCTAAAAATGTCTGCTAATGACGCTATAGTTGCCGGGGCCTTTGACCCGAAAGATTACAATATTTTTTTGTAGACAACGTTTTTGACTTTTTTGTTGGAAGGTGCTAAAATAGCCAGGCTTTTAGGGGAGCTAACTCGCGAGCAAGCCACATAGAACTGACCATGCGAAAAACAGTCCTGCCTTAAATCAATACCAGCGTATTTTAAAGTGTGACCCTGAGCCTTATTGATGGTCATGGTAAAACAAACTTTTAGGGGAAATTGAAGCCTTTTGAAGTCATAAGGTAAGTCACTGGGAATCATGGGAATACGCGGCACAAACACTGTTTCGCCATGGGCACACCCAGTCAAAATGATGGCCTCAACCAGATTACGATGCAGCATTTTTACTTGTAACCTGGTTCCATTACACAATTTGGGTGGTCTTAAATTCCGAAGGAGCATGACGGGTGTACCTTTCTTCAGGATAAGCCTATGATAAGGTAGCCCCGCTGGTCTTAATGAATTTAAAAACTCAACTGGATAGTTTACAGCATAATCATTATTGCATACCGTATCAACAGAGTCAATGAAATGAAATAAGCTTAAGCAGAAAAAGTATGATAACAAAGAACGCAAAAAGATTACCAAAATATCGCAAGAATTACGAAACTTCGATAAAATACAGTGCTGCACTGATCGCTTAGGTAGACTCGGTGTGGGTTGGAGTGGGGCGCGCTCGAGGTACAGCGCGTCATACTCGGGTTTTAACGTATCTGAGCCGACGCGGGATGGACATTTCGAAAGCGCTGTGCTTGGTGCGTGCACCGGATCAAGTACATGTGTTTAAAACATTTATCTTCTTACGCATAAACACTCGATTAGCTAATCTATAAATATAACATTTTTTTTCAAATGAAAAACTGACCCGTGGCCTTCCAGTTTAGAAATTGTTTGAAAATTCTGAAACATGTTTATGTTTATTTTATCTTATCTCTTAAGTCAAAAAACTTAACAGCCTTAAATGAATGGTTTCGGCAAAATGGTATTTTAATGATACATTGAACCCCTTGCGAATTTTTCAAAATCGTTGCTGAGTGTGCGTTTCTCTGCATCAGCATATCGGCCTACCCGGATTGGGCCATATTCACTACGCTGGCCCAGTGCAGGTTGGCGGATTCAAATACACTATCGTATTTCTTCTCCGGAAATATGTAGGTTTCCTCATGATGTTTTCCTTCACCGAAAAGCCAGTGGTATTATCCATGCGTAAGTTTCAAAGAACTAATTGGAACGGGCTCGCCCGGGTTCGAACCCGCGACCCCAAGAATGTGAGTCGAGCTTGATCTCACTGAAGCTACCACAGCTTGAGCTGAGTGTAAGTTTACACCACTCAAAATTTAGTTTAGGCATTTAAAAGTAAGTTAATTTAATATTAAAAATTAATTTAGCAGCTTAGGCTGTACAGTTTCTATAATAATTATGTCCGTCAAACAGTCGTCTGCGTGGACCTACAAAAAATAGCCTATGTCCGTTTCCGAACCTTATGCTATAACTACCTATCCAAAAATTCAGCTCCATCTGTTCAGCCGACCAATAAATATGCCCATCCCCGTCCCCATTCCCAGCCTCATCCCTATAAGCGCCCCCTTCCCCATCCCCATCCCGATACCAAATGTCATTTTAATATGAACACGTCCCATCCATCCCCGTCCACATCCCCGTTCCCTCCCTCATCCCCATCCCGAACCCCATCCCATCCCCACCCCCATCCCGATTTCAACTTTCATCTTAATATGGACACGCCCATCCCAGTTCCCATCCCTCATCCACATCCACATCCCATCCCCACCTGTCCCCACTCCATCCCCACCCATCCCCATCCCCACCCCATCCCCATCCCCATCCCGATACCAATTGTAATCTTAATATTAACATGCCTATCTCCGTCCCGTCTCCGTTCCCAGTATAATCGCCACCCCCACCCCCACCCCCATCCCCACATCTATCCCCATCCCTATACCAAATTTCATTTTAATATGTACAGCCGTTACAGAGAAACAAACGTACTATCACTAAAAATTTTTTTTTTTTTTTTTTATACTAACGGGAGCTGATTTTGAAAAAACTGTGACACCCGTATCTTCTTATTTTTATAGTAGAATATGTATACCAAGTTTTGTATCAATCGAACCAGAGAATAAAAAGTTTCATACAAACTTTAACACCCCATTTAACCCCCTTCGGGGTTGATTTTCGAAAAATCCTTTCTTAGTGGGCGTTTACACCTCTCCAAAAACATACCCTCCAAATTTCAAGTCTCTACGTTTAGCGGTTTGGGCTGTACGTTGTCTATATGTCAGTCAGTCAGTCAGTCAGTCAGTCAGTCAGTCAGGACAAAGCCTTTTATAGTTATAGATAGATAGATAGATAAGCCGAGACATTTAACTCGTTAATCAAAAGCAGAGTTATATTTAAAGTACTTATCCCAGTTTTAGATTTCAAGTTGTTGGTTTTCTGATTTTAACGTTTTTGTTGAAAATTTGTAGGTTTATAAAAACTAGATTAGAACTTGCGAAACGTAAAAGACGTGTTACTATTTTAAAACAATAACTAATGATCTTTTTTGTTAACATATTCATAAAATAAAAAAAACACTACATAAGCGTGTTAAAAATAGAGTCAAAGTGCAAGAATTATCACCAAAACGATTGTGTCCTTCGTTGGTAATTGTTGTTTAAAATAGCATAACAGTTCACTCAACGGAAAGTCGAAGTTTTTACATAACAATACGCAAATTCGGGGTCGACACGGCCTTGTTCATACTCGCAGACAATTTTATAATCGACTGATTCCGCTATTATCGTGTTCGGAATTGCGTGCTTAACTTCGATGTCAAGAATTTCTAGTTGGTGGACGATTAATAATTATTGTTAATTATTATTGTACTTATTTAATAATTTGTCTGTTAGCAGCCCTAATATCTTTTTCTAAACATACTATGGTTCATTCTGTTGAAGTTTTTTTGTGAAACTTATTTTTTAGGAGAGGAACTTAAACGCATGGTCAGAAGTTAGTTGAGTTTTTTCGGACAAGATAACAAGTTACATAAAATCTAACTAATAAACCACACGTGTAGATTCACATTATTACGTGCCTTGGTTTTAGCTGCATTTGAACGTACGTCTACTTAAAAGCTTCTTTTGCCTGTCGCGAATATAATTTTGTAGTAACATGCTTTGTTGTTTATGTCCTGGGTGTATGGCTTGATTTTGGGCCTGACCAATCAGCCCTAACGAACTTATTTATTGATTAAGTTGATACTCGTATTTGCATCCATAAACAAACCGTCTTTGTAACATTTAAATTCTGCTTACATTTGAATGAATGTAGACTATAAAACTTAGCAGCGAACAGTTTCAATATTTTTACGTGCCTGCGGGGCTGAAGTGGGTACTTTACGCTACGCGGAGCGAAAGGAACCACTTCCTATCCGCAGTGGCACGTAAAATAGTATATACTCAGATCTCATGTTTGTCATCATGTCAATTATGCATGAGATCTGAGACATTCTTTACTTTGGCGTTCTAGGTGAGTAATCTACTATTTCTTCAGTTTTATTTGTTGTCGGAAAACATCTATCAAATCTTTAATTCCATTAATCGATTCAATGTAGGCGTAGCATGCGTAGACGCAAGTTGCGTGGCTAATGATACAAATACACAATTATACTGTCAACCTTCAGCAACTGGGTGACCTAATTACAATTTTAAACAACTTTGCCTTCCTAGACATCCTGCGTTACTATGCAGGTAATCATTGATGCTAGACCTACTAGACTAGCTAAAGTTCTTTGGTTCTGCAAAAAAAAAAAAACATGGTCACAGTAAACGTAATGCTTAGTTATGTTTTCTCTGTGGTTTCTTGAGCTTAATAATATTACAAAGTAGGATTTTATAGATTGAATGTAAACACATGCAGCCACCCAGGAATTTGAGTAACAATGTATTATTCAAGGCTTCCTTGGACCTGGGTATGTCCTTAAACTGCAATGGGACCCACCGGAGGACGGACAGCAGCGTCTTCTTGGTTAACGGTGGTGACCATTCTGCGATCCTCAAGCCGCCTGCCAAGCGTGGGGATTATGGCAAGACCCCTCTATAAAGGTCCTTCGTCCAGCAGTGGACGTTTTATGGCTGACGACGACAATGATTCAAAGCTTCAGTGCATTGGCATGACATTAATGATAGCTACAGTACTCTTCAACCCCGAATACGGTTAATGTTTAGGTACAACTACATCTTGGCGGCAGAATATCTGACTTGATACTATGGTGGTATCCACCAAGGCGACCATATGTAAAGGAAAATCACCACAAAGGAGACCTACCACCAAAATTTCATAGTCACATATTTTTAGACGCGTAGTAGGCGAGTTTGTTTGATTAGGTATAAACTTAATTAGTTACAGATATGATCTAACTTTCTGGCCTAGTGAGTCTTGTATAATTTGCAAAGTTTTAATTAGCGAAACCTTGATAGCAATGCCTGCTTATTTTTATTTATTTACGCATGTTCATTATTTTGTGTAGATAATGTACACGTTACCTTTTTACTTTGCCAAAACAAAAGATACGCACAATTTAATCACACGCCATAAAGCCCTCACTACATGGCAATTAAATTATTTAATAAATTACCAATAAGCTTAAGAAATGAAACAAAACCTACCCCAATCTTTACCTCAAAATTAAAACAATTTCTAATAAAAAATTGTTTCTACTCACTAGATGAATATTTTAAAGCAATTATAAAATAAAAATAGGACGATCTGCTCTTTTTAGATTAACGCAAATTTTTATCTTTCAGTAAAGTTGTATAATTATTTGTTATATTAAGCGCCCTCGCATCTATGTTTTGCAATGCCCGACATTTCAACTAAGTTTGAAAGTGCATAATATATTTAATTTAAGACCTCTGTACACTTAGTTGCAAATAAATAAATATGAATATGAACGTTCTTATTTTTTTACGTTCTATTTCACAGTTTAAAGATGTTTCTCAAAACACTGCAGAATATATTAGAAAGTATTCACGGACAAATTTTCAATAAGCTATCATCATCAGCTCACTTCTGAACATAGCAGCATGGCTCTCCCAATGCACAATTGCACACTTCTTAGCGCCATCTTTGAGTTTTCCCTTTTTCGCCGATTTTCCTTACTATAGGTATGTACAAATAAATAACAAATTGGGGACACATTTTTTTTTTTTTCATTTTAATCACACATTGTATAGATCGCGATATGCACAAAACAGAGGAAACAATAATAAAAAAAGTCAGTTTTTTTATGCTTAAGTACCTATATTAAAATTCTACAAATTTAGTCTTTGTAAGTTACTAAAGTCTAATAGCATTTTAGATATTTCTGTCTAGAATGTTTTTCAGCTAAATTTACTTATTGATAAACGTTTTGATTCTGTTTGTTTTATGACTTAAGATGCTTATTTAACAAACGTTCCAGACCTTGCAGAATCTAGCTCTCTCATATAATCAAATAATTGTTGGTCCCGGTTGTTTGTTGTAGTTTCTATAACAACAACCGTCAGCCATGTCAGAGGCCTTCGGGCGGCACATTAACTCTGAAACTAGGGCTGGCCACTCCGCCTATACGAACTTACTTACTTTATATAATCAAAGTCCCAGACACAACTTTAACAGTAGGTACTTACTTATGGATCAAAGAGAAACTTCACCGCGATGTACAGTTAAGTATTTATTGCACCCGAGATTATATCTCCGGCCGGATATCCGTTTTGTATGATATGATCTACGAGTATGTAGTTGTTTAATATCACGCAATAATTTAACGATGAAGATGCATCAGCACATTCAAATTAAGTGATTATTTCTAAAATTGTTGTGTCAAGGCGAAGAGTTCATCGTCATTATCTATCATAGTCTATCATAATCCACTGCTAGACTTGGCCTCCCCCAGGGCATACGACTTACGACTAAGCTCGATCTTCGGCTTTAAGCTTCCAGTCGCGGCGGCCACTGGCAGCTGTCTTAAATACATCACCGTTCCTCCAAGTACAATAACACTATCACCCACACCGATTTTTCACACGGCACATTTTTTTATACGTTCAAGTGACGAGACGAGCAACATGTTCGCCTGGTAGTAAGCGTCACACCTGCCACTAACAGTAGCAGTGGCAAAATTGTGAACCTGTGAACAAAATCGTGCGCCGCACTGCGCTGCGCTCGTCACCCTTTTTTTTTTTTTTTTTTTTTTTTTACGTTGGGAAATGCACTTACGCATACCCTCCTGCCAGGGCGCAGGAGGGTTATGTCGGACTCGATGCCAGAGTGAGACTCGATGGCACCCCTACCGACTAAAAACCCAACGGTGTTCCCACACTGCGCCTATTGTCGAGGTCACGGGTACGCTCTCGCATTCATCCGCGACCTCGACGGCGCCGCCCTTTCGGGCCCACCACGGGGAGCCGAAGCTCCTCCCGCACCGATGACGATGTGTCCGAACACCCAGACACATCGTGCATCCACCTCGGAGGCCATGCCAGCGAGATGGGCGCCGGACGGCCCTACGTCCGAACGCCCTGGCCTCCATGCGGCGGGTCAGGTGAGTGGCCCCGCCGCCTGCCACTTCGGCCGTTGGGGATGGGGAGCTCTGACCCCTCTGGCCTGGCCCCTCTGGCCTGTCCCCATCCCGCAGCCCCACCACAACACACCCGGTGGGTGCCCCCTCAAGGAAAGCCCTTGATGGGGCCACCACCTGGTTGTCCCTCCTCACTCTCCACTGTGCCCTCTGCTAATCAGAGGGACACGTGGAGAGCCCTCATGTCCGGACCAGGTCCGGACTCACGAGCCCAGCCCCTGCCGTGGCCCTTGGGAATGGAGAGCTTTGGCCCCTCTGGCCTGTCTCCATCCCTCAGGCCCGTGCAGTGGCCTAGCCCCCCCACCCCGGTGGCCGCTTCCGCGGCCCCACCTCGGGTACCTCTTAGCTTCACCGTGGGGACGCTTCTCACGGCTACTAAGCCCCCCCGCCCCGACAAGGCGGGTACCCACGGGGGGGTGCGCTCGTCACCCTGAGATATTATGTGTCAAATCTCTTCAACCCCAGTAATTTTTCTGGTAACACTGCCCTGCCTGCATTGGTAATACAATTTTTTTTAACGGACTCCACTTGTTTTTTTTTTAAATGTAATTGAGTGACCAAGACGTGTAATGAGTAGGTAATAGTAATAAATGTGTACGAGTGAATACACGCAGTAAATACATAAGTAGGTACGTGAAAATACACAAGTACATTTTGTCGTAATTAAAAGATAAACATATGTCATTGTTTTGTCCTTTTAACCTCGAGCATTGTTTATTCTATAGTTTCTAATAGTTAACGTATAGACGCTAACTATTACCGTATCAGTTATTTTAAGCATTGCCATTGTAGAAATGTTTGAACAGTTTCAGAGCTACACATTTGAAGACGATACACGTATAGATAGGTACTAATTACGATGTTCTATTTTTCATAATATTTTATATCGAAAACATTTCTTCGACCAAAAAAGATCGGGTAAAGATAAGATAATATTAATTCCAAAAGTTTTTTTTTTTCATATATATTAAAATGCATTAGCAACACTGGTAACAATCGATTACATTTTTGTAGGTACTAGTAGGTCCCAACCTAGGGAGAGCCTGTATCTTGGTGACCTGGTTCTATCGGGATCCGATTTCGCGCTCTTACAAGAGTAGATTATGATTTGATTGATTGGACAACAGAAAAATAGTATGTGATGTGGCTCGAAACAGAAATGAAGTAAAATTATTGATAAATTAATATACTAATTACTAAATTTGACTAAAAAAACAACAACAAACAAGGCATGCTAAATAAAACCGTTTTATAATATAGAGTGGTGCTAAGGGCTAGCGATCTTGGCACAAATACTTGGCCCTACGCGTGCGTTGCGTCGATTTCGTAACAGAATTTTCTCATTTGTAGGCAGCCCTACAGTACTGCAAATTACGTGACATAAAGTACTGTTACTACGTGTAGGTTCTGTGGTGTTGTGGACACAAGATCTTTGCACAATAGCCGTTATCCTGCGTCTAAGTTCTGTCAGTTTCACAACGGTGCGTTCACACTTGATTTGGTTTCACTGCGGTCCGCATGTGCGTCAAGAATACTTTTAGCTCATACGTAGGGTTAGAAAAGGTTGATTTTAAACATAAGTGAAGAAATATAAGAAAGCACTAATTTTATTATGAGCATACAATGATATGAAGAAGGGAATATTTTTATTATTATTGAGGCTTGCGTTTGACTGTCATCTCGTCAGATGTTAAACCAAACTTGATTTTCATAAAGGCTTGACATGAACTAGCACTACATTTAGATTGCGCCAGAACGCATCCCTCAAATAGGGATAACATATTTTATACAGTTGTGTATTTTTTTTTGTTTTATTCCTTTGAGTCTTGTCATTTTCAGTATGTATGTAGAAATGTGTGTTGGTATCGACAACCTGCTGCATAAACTGGATATTTTCTAATTGTTTATGTAGAATCATCTGTTTAAAATGATCGCCAATGCTGGGATACCGTGGGTTTTGTTTTGCTTTTCAATCTTCTGAGTACCACAGCAAGCGTTATCTTACCACCAAGAGAGCGCATCACTGTTACCATAAAAAAAAAACTTTTTGACATACGAAATCTGTCAAAAACTTATTTCAAAGAATATCGGCGTAGAGAAAAATATTAGATATTCCATATAAATATCTATACTTGATCTCGTGGCAGTTTTACCTATCCGTAATTGGACCTTACCTCTGGTCGTTACTTATTTCGAAGTAGAACAATGTTGCAACCATTAAGCGACAACCTTACCGTGAAGCCACAGGTATGCGCTAACGTTGTGAGTGATCAATTGACTCTATTTTATATCAAGCAATTTTATAGCTTATTTCAAACGCAAGAAGCTCACTAGGGGTGCCTCTTACACTTATTAAACTAATGTTAATGTGATAATACTTAGCTTAAAATTTTACATATTTAAAAAAAAAAAAAATATCGAAAAAAAAAAACATTACTAACAAACATTATTAAGCATCTAGGTAATTTTACGAGTACACATTATAAAGGTTTTGTTGCTTGCTGTAGGACTTCAACATCATCATCAATTATAAAAGTCTGATATCAATCAAGAAAATACAGCTGCAGCTTGGTATAATTTTTGTTTTATATGGATTATTATTAAATAGTTCATAGAATTTATAACAATTAGTTTCACATGTTAAATTCAATACTTCATTTAATTAAAATATATTAAAATTAATATACTAACTAAGTGTCATAATATTCATAATAGTTATGAACAATATAACACGTTAAAAAAGAAATAATGAAAATAATCGGTAATAGTAAGTTTCAACTTCCACCACGCGTTCGTTTCAAGTAAAATTTTGCTGTAAATGTAAAAAACTTTCATTTTGATAATGAAATTAGCTTGTTATATTAAAGTAATTAACCACATAAACATCAAGCAATCATCAAATGATCAAATTGATCAATCAATTGATTTTGATTGATCAATGATCAACATCATCAATTCAATTCTTCTATTAAATTAAATTCTTTATTTAATTTATACACGTAATTTACAGACAGGTCCAAATCATTACATGTTGTAACTAACATGAGCGAGGAGTATAGCACTGAATCTGCCCAGCTTATCAAAGAAAATATCAAGTTCGGGTCGTTGAGAGAGTATGGAATTTATAAGTTGTACAAGTGTAATTGTTACATACAGTAATTAAATTAACGAGACAATAGGTAAGCTTTGGACCTGGGTATGTCCTAAAACTGCATCCAGAACCACCGGAGGACGGGCAGCAGCGTTCTCTTAGTTAACGGTGGTAACACTCTGCGATCTCCAAGCCGCCTGCCATGCGTGGGGATTATGGCAACCCCTCCCTATTAACGGGGAAGCCTTCGTCCAGCAGTGGACGTGTTCTGGCTGATGAGTGAGAGAGAGGTAAGCTTTGATCTTTCGTACGACCCAAATATTCAATAGGTCTTAACTTTGATCTACAAGCAATCAATACAGGGCTCTTAACAGTCTGTATGCGTATAGTCATGTTGCAAACGACCTTGTTAGGATAAATGGAAATGAGATGATACTCTTTAAGTTAGAATTGTTAAGTACCCGATTGGCTAACAAAACCTTGCTGGACGAGGTTAGTGCAAGGGGTAACATAAATGTGTTGAATTTATCACTGGTCTAGTTTAGCGATGATTTTAGTATGCTATTGATTTTCTAAACAACGTCGGAAGACTCGTGGAACTTTTAACTGTGGAAACTATCATGGTTTTGACGAATTAATTGATGTTATTGATTCCGGCTTAAACGTCATGCAATCCCGTATAACTAAAATAAACATCCATGAAACACTCGAGTGTTGTGGTTGTTTTTTATAGAGCATAAAAAATAGGTATGAAAATGACACCTGACCTGATTGTCTACAGCTGAGATGATGCCCTCTCTTTTATACTGATAGTAGGTATATTGTATGAGATAGATGACTTATATTGAAAATAGCAGAGGAAATAAAGACATTGCTAACTTAAGACAAAACAAGCTATATATAGGCCGCACTCCTTCTTACAAAGCACTTCACTGAAAAAAATAGATTTATGAAGGATAAAAGTAAATTGTATTGCTATTTTATTTCTTCGGTTTTACGACATTATTATTTATTAGTATCTTGAAAATACCTCTAACCTTTTAAATATTATAAGTAGGCTTAACTGGCTTTAAGCTATCTTTAACCAAGACATAGTGTACAACTAACTGTTTTATATTGGGTGACTTTAAGGCCTAAACTAGTTTCCTAGTAATGTGGCTATTCTATCCAGCCAATATCCAGCCTTGATACAATTACTCACTGATTCTGTCTAAGCTTTCACTGGAAAATAGACCACAGTATTGTACAAATACCTAAATAGTCTGGTAAGTGAATAGCCTGGTGGTAGTTGTGTCTTATGAAACCTATCTCTAGTCTAGTCGTATCTAACAGCAATGCAATTCGTCAAACTATGTAAATAACGCTGAAAAAGATATGAACCATTAACATTAAAATGAATTCCTTTCGAAACTTAATCACGAGATATATATAGGCGTTCGGAATGTAGGAAGTAGATTTTATCTCGCGTTATAAAGTTCTGCTATTAAAGTGTAACAAATTATTGATCAGAATGTTGTAAGCTAAGCTTGTTTCTAGCTAAACTGAAAAGTAGTTTGTGTAGGTATATCCCAAAGCGGCGGCAATGACGTTGCATACTAACCTACATATTTGGATAGACGGGCGTTAAAATCGCTTAGTTTCAACACGCCTTATTAAACGAGTTGAGTTTGTTTACTTACTATAAGTTTACGTACTTATAATGTTTATTCATACGACAGGCGTGATCACACGCGACTGAGAGCTAAACAAGGCATATTACGCAATTTTGGCCTTGTTTTGGGAATCGGGGATCTACCCTATATTTCATCGCAGGTTGTACGCATGCAATTTTTGTTAAAAACAGTTTTCATATTAATTTTATTGATAAAGTATATATTTTAAAAATGAACTAATTACGAGACAAAAACAAAAAAGGGAAAAAGAAGTTAATCATTAAGGAGTTAATACTTATATCAATCGCGCGATAAAGTTATGAGGTGAGTCGGATGTTATGAAGGATTGCGATCGAATCGCCCGTCTATATACGTCTGTATAAATCGCACGTGTTCACATTATCAGAGTAGCGACTGCATACCGAGAGTTCACGTACGCAGTCCTTACTTGAGGTCACATATCAAGTTCACGCACTTGTTTCGTATCAAACCTGTTGCTCGAGACACGTATGCTCCTTACGTAAGCAAAGCTGCCTTATACTACGCTTCCGCGGTTTCCCTTCTACTTTTGCATTGATAAAGCTTGCTTTCAAAACCAAATACAGACGTTATTGCACATTTACGTTGCTATGCAAATATAGAGCATACGTGACGGCGATAAAATTGGTTTTCGTAATCTTGAAGGTCGCGGAAGACCGACCGCTGCGGCAACTTACTTTTGAACAGACCGATTGATAATTTCGATCGATTAAATACCTAAATGTGACGTGTTACTTAATTATATTACCCATGCAACCTGATTAAAAGGTTCTTTGTTCTACAGATAAATATTGCAGATATATTTTATACATTTTAAACATCTTGTACGGCTTATTAGACTAAGTGATCTATCTAGGAGCGTTTTCGACTCCATTTAATCGAGATACTTATCTAGGGTAATGAGATATGTATCTTTGGAATGTATTATAGCTATTTATTGTGTAGTAGATATGTAAGTAGATAATAATCTATGCTCTACATAATTAGCTCATTCATTGATAGTTGTCTGATGCAAATTAAATGAGGTCAGTTGTACCTAGTATTTTAGGTATAAATAAATCAATCTTCCAATTATAAATATAACAACAACGCTATACATCGTTATGTAAATCCCAAAAATAACAGTTTACATAAAGGCCGTCACAGACTAAGAAGATGCTATAATATTTCATGTCAAGATAAAATATTGCTCGCCATACAGTTTTGAATTATATATTATCTTCGTCAGTTGGTAGTCATTTGTTTTGTATGAGTAGTGATATTGAAATATGTTCCGAGATAACATGAAATATTATAGCATCTTCATCGTGTGTGACGGCTTTAAATGTTTTATGTAATGTAGACATTTCATAAATTAGCAATGATTGACAGGTGTTGAACTTGCATGCTAGCAACTATCAGGCTTAACTTAACTGCTTTGCCAAAGAAGTAACAGGTATACATTGAGGTTGAAACCATAATAAAAAAAACTAATTTTGTTGTTTATTTTGAGAAAATTGTAAAATTGTGCACAGCCAGGAAAGATTCCTTAAATTCAAATAGGTTGGTAACTGACCACATCCTGACTATCTTAAGATAAGATGCGGTGTAAAATTGAAGATGGTTATTTAATTATGTAAACCTGTTTACTCTATTTAGAAGACTTACTATAATACATTTCTCGGAAAACACAGACTCCGACTACGCACAGTATGCTAAATAAACATTTAATATTTCTAATAAGTAATTTCTTTTGTCCCCAGGCCCTCGTATTATGCGCTTGCGTCGCGCTAACCTCAGCACAGTTCGGTCACTACGGCTTTTCGGACTTTTCAACTAGTTTTGGCGCGCCTATTTACAACTCTTTGGCGGCAGCGCAGAGAGATCCCCGGGCTAACACAGGTACCTTTCATTTTTAACAGTTTTAATGTAGGTAGAGAATGATCATAATGTTAGAAAATGCATTAGTTGTCGTCCGATCCCCTGGGCTAACACAGGTATCTTTAATATACGTAACAGTTTTAATTTAGAGAATTACCATATACTATTAGAAAATGTATTACTTATCCTGCGACCGATCTCCTGGGCTAACATAGGTATCTTTAATATACGTGGTCGTCAGCCATGAAAAGTCCACTGCTGGACGAAGGCCTCCCCCTTTATAGAGGGGTGTTGCCATAATCCCCACGCTTGGCAGGCGGCTTGGGGATCGCAGAATGGTCACCACCGTTAACCAACAGGACGCTGCTATCCATCCTCCGATGGGTCTGGTTGCAGTTTAAGGACATACCCAGGTCCAGGTACTTTAATATACGTAACAGTTTTAATTTAGAGAATTACCATATACTATTAGAAAATGTATTACATATTCTGCGACCGATCCCCTGGGCTAACACAGGTATTTTAATTTAGGTAGAGAATTACCATAATAATAGAAAATGCATTAGTTATCATCCGATCCCCTGGGCTAACATGGGTACCTTTAATATTTAACAGTTTTAATGTAGGCAAAGATTTTTATAAACAGAGTTAAAGCCGTCACACACGATGAAGATGCTATAATATGTTATCTTTGATCATTTTCAGTATCGCTACTCATACAAAACAAATTTATGACGAACAAGTGACGACGATAATATATATTTCAAAATTGTATGGCGAGCGATATTTTATCTTAACATGAAATATTATAGCATCTTCGTCGTCTGTGACGGCCTTTAGTTATAATCAGTTAACATTCTTTTAAGGGCATATTTTGTACGTAAAAACAAACAACTTTTACTGTGGGGCCAACATGGAAATCGAAATAAAAAACAGATGTTCTATACATTTTGCCCAAGGTCGATGAACTTTTTGTATGGAACAGCAGATAATTTTTTCGCGATTTCACTGTTGGCCCAATAGTAAAAGTTGTTTGTTTTGATGTACAGAAAAGGATGTTAGCTGATTAGAGCTAACCCTGTACTTATATGGTATGTTCTCAATGGCCTCCATTGAGACCATATACATTTTCGTTAAAATTTTAGCCTTTACATTCAATGTTCAATTCAATTTCAATTCAATTCAATTCAATGTTCAATTCATATTTTCCCTCGGTATTTTAATACAATGACGTTTACGATTATTTTGTTAGAACATTAGTTTTGTTTGTAGAAGGCTGTGAACAGATGATGTTATCTTAAGTAAGAGTTACGAAAACGAATGACTTAAGAATGCACGTAGGAGGCAATTTTGAACATAACTTCGTGAACAATACGTGACAAAATTGTTTAGATTTAAATGTCTGAGATAGCTATTATAATACTCTTAATAGTTACTCAAAGGAATTTACGGTGAGTTTAGCAGTTTTCCTTTTAAAGGTATTATTCTTACATCAATATCTACGCTTTAAAAAAAACAACCGAATTCAGTTTCGATTACTTTGATGACATCTTCATATTTTCCTATTTTCCAGTTATTTTAATTTTAAAACCAAACTACTAAACCAATTTTGATAAAAATTATATGAAACGACACGACCTCTGAAGTATCACGTACCAAACAAAAAATCATCCTAAAAAAATAATCATCAAAATCAAATCATAATTTATAAAAAATATACTAGTAATTAATGTATAGTTTTCGTAAATAAAAGAGGGCTAAAAAGCAATAAGCTAAGTTTATTTTAATTAATCTGGTACATATAGTGATAGTAAGATTAAATTTACTAAGTTGAAACGGTTGAGTGAACTGCTATTGATTCATATCCGCTGCCCGTAGCGGGATATAATTATTTTACGGTTAAATTCATTAATATTTGCGTGTTTGGTTAATTGAAAGTAGACCTCGTCAAGGGATAATCATCCTACTAGTCCTGGTAAAAAGCTAAACGTATACAAAAATATCGGACATTTCTGAAAACAATCGGTAGGTACTTACAAAGTAATAATTTAATTATACAAAATTTGCCCTTATCTATCTATATATATAAAATTCAAAGTCCTGACTGACTCAATGACTGATATATCAACGCACAGCCTAAACCGCTGATCCTAGAGACATGAAATTTGGAGGGTGTATTCTTTGGAAAGTGTAAATATCCACTAAGAAAGGATTTTTGGTAATTCCACCCCTAAGGGGGTAAAATAGGGGATCAAAGTTAGTATGAAAGTCCTTTGTTTTTGTTCTTTTATCACGAAAATGGATTTGGATACTTTCATTAAAAAAGAAAAAATGCTGTTTTATATATTTTTTTGACAGGAAAAATTTAAGGGGGGAAGGGGGGGGGGGATGTTGTATGGAAAGTTCTTTGTTTTTGAAGTTATAGTGATGAAAATTGTTATATGGGTAGTTCATTGTATTGATGGTTTCTCGAAATGATTTAAAGTGGTGAATTTTGGGAGCGGGCCGACTTTCTTCCGTACGCAGACGAAGTCGCGGGCGACCTCTAGTATCATATAAGTAAATTAATTAGTTAAATTCATGTATATTTTATGTATCGCCCAGTGCTGGACGAAGGCCTCTCCTTTAATTCTCTCTACCGGGGCGAGGGGGGGGGGGGGGGGGATATTTCATGTATAACGCTCGCTATTAAGGGAGCCTTTCGTCCAGCAGTGGACGTCTTCTGGCTGATGATTGATGTATATTTTACACTATTTTGGTTTACACTACATTTTCAAACCGACTGTGCTTTGAAAGTGTGGCTGAGTTAACTACAAAAAAATATATTCAAATTAACTTACCAGGCTGCCGAGTTTATTGCGGTCGAGATTGCTACCACTCACTTCCTCACGATTATTTCCATTGTTTCGATTCCAACCAGAATGCATAAAGACGGACAGAACGCCTAAAATTCAGACGTTGTCCGTACAAATATATTTATTTCGCGATTTCTAAGTTGGCCCCATAGTAAAAGTTGTTCATAATGATGAGTACATACATATGTACGTAATATTCAGTATTGTTAATATTTAGGTTAGTTTAGTATTATATCTCACTACATTGAACATTCGTATGCTTTGTTCATGTTAAACCAAAGGCTACAAACTGGACCTTTAGCGGTAAATGTCGACATATCTTGGACATAAATATTATCTAAGTAATAGCGCATATTAAGTTTAATTCAATATTAGTTAAACTTGTAAATTTTACGATGATGTTCATGTTCACTTCATATATTTCTGTAGCTAACTTAAAAATTATAAAAACATCTTAATCATATATTTCGTCGTCAGCCATAAGACGTCCACTGCTAGACGAAAGTCTCCCAACAGGACCCCTTGGGAGGCCTTCGTCCAGCAATCGCATTCGAGAAAAAATCTAGTTCAACATTTTTTAAGCTTAATTTTTGAGTCCTTATCCAATTCAATTACCTACCTGTGGTTAGATTTCAAGCCAGCCCACTTAGTGTGATGAAAGTTATCTTATAACGTTTATTTACTGCTCGAATGAGGCAAGTTTAATTGCTCAAATCAAATACAGTTTGTACAAACCTTAGTTGAAGTTGAACGCGTTTAATTAGTAGGCAGTGAAATGCACAATAAATTCTGATAGTTCCGGCAGTTGCAGTAACTAAGTGATTCCATGATAAAATATACCTTACTTCAGTTTTTAAAGCTGATATTTTCTACAAAAAGTTCCTAATGTCTATTGTTTATTTTTAACAAAATTGAATCGCATCTACTAGTAATGACCGCCTGGACTTCGTTACTTTATTGTTACTAAAAGTTCTAAGTAGGTACCTCTCATCTACAAATGATAATGGGCAGGTATAATCTCTTTTATGTAGTGCATATAGGAATATAGAGTGTGTTATGAACGAATATTAGTCCTTCGTTCATCAGTGGACGTCTCCGGGCTGATGATGATGACTTTATCTCCCGAATAAAGAAAGATTTTTGTGGGGTAGTCACCTTGGGTAAAACTGCGGGCCCAACTAAGAGGTTTATTATAATTTAAGTCTGTGCTCTTTACTTTTGTAACTCACTGTTAGTTTTTAATAAGCTCCCAATAAAGGTATAATTTACATCCGACATTAGAATTTGTATTGAAACCTTCTTAAATTTGATAATTATTCATAGATTCCCGAGTTCCAAATATTGATTTTTCATTGTTCATCAATTCGTGTCAACATTATTCGACAAATTGATGATGTAGCCACCAGGAGGGCATATTATTTGCATTATAATGTAAATTAGTTACATTTAAAGTTTACTTACTGACTCAGATTTAGAGGTGTGACTAATATACATAATAGTAGCAGCTATCGGTAATATAATATAATGAGCATCTAGATCATATTATTCGGTTATTTGCAATCACCATATTAGGTATCTCTAAGTTAGCCAAATAAAAGTATTTGGCTTGTTTGCTGTTACGTATGGCAAGCGGCTGCTACAATCATACAGCAATTTGATTGAAAAACTGTATCAAAAACGCTGTTCATACGATGCTTAACGTAAGATCTGTTTTTGACTATTACCGAGTAGCAGTTTAGATATCCTGTTATCCGTAACGCATTATATTCGACATTAGGATTATCGAAAATCGACCGTAATACTACCAGCTCTATACTCAAATTACACAAAACCAGTTTAAAATTAATTCTACCCTACCTTAAGATTATTAATCTTCCTCGGTCAACAGTGCGGAGTCTTTGTTGGCGGGGTCGTGAAACGGCTAATGCAAGTTCAATTGCTGTTATGTACAAATAATAATTAATACACGAGTCTGAGTTTTCGTTTCATTTCATACTTTGTTAATTGTATTTTCAGTGTTAGAAAAAATAGTTGCACTCTATGATGTTTATTAATTTCACAAGGTTTAAGTATGTTTATCAATGTATTGATAGGTATATATTTTAGTTTTAGCAATGTGTTGTAAGCTTCATAGTGGTGCAAATGATCCTTATGATTCAAACATCTTCCTTAATACAATTTGTCTAAATTGATCCAACCATTGTAGTCTTAAAAGTTAACAAACAAACATAACATTTAAAATAAATTCTTTTATATGATGCACTAGAGATGTCCCCTGCGACTTCGTCCGCGTACGGCTATCCGAAAAATATTGTTTTTTAAATGTACTGTACATTTGTTCACTATAATTTCAAAAACAGAGAACTTTCAATACAACATTTCATCCCCCATTTCACCCTCTTAAGTCATACCTGTCAAAAAAAATATGAAAATACCATGTTTTATTGTGATGGACTACCCAAAAACCAATTTTCATCACTATAACTTCAAAAACAAGAGCTTTTCCTTAGGGGTCGAATATTGAAAAATCCTTTTTAGTACTCCTCTACGCATCAAGACAATAATACCCCTTCAAATTTCAAGTCTGTATGACCAGCGCTTTAGTCTGTGCGTTGTCTGTCAGTCAGTCAGTCAATAAGTCGTTGAGTCAGGACAGAGATTCTTATAGTATTAGATAGAAGATAGATATATCATATTCAGAGCCCAATGCATTACAATATTTTTTTACCCGAGATGTATCTTTCGTCATCGTAATTATTCAACATCTTCATCAACACATCCGTGGGTAATTACCGTCGGTAAGAAATCAGCGAAACCTACAATTAACTTAACCGATGACTACCATGCTCTAGTTCCTAGCTCCATGACATTGAGACTGTAAATCTGACTCGTGTTCGCAACACTGACGCGTAAACAATTAAATTAATCGCTTCGATGCAGCCGTAGTCAAAGAGCGGCCTGCTGATCATATAGACGCAAAAACTTAAATATCTTACAAAAAATTTAAGGAATAAGCTGCTATGCTAAAGGCATGTGACATTTTGGCTTAGCTGGAGACGAGAAATAAGGGAAATTTGTATCACTAGGCCGCTCGTGTGTTCATACCCAGTAATTTCTCTGGTAACATTGTTCTTCAAACCGGAACACAGTAATGCTTGCACACTACTGCTTGGCAATTGAATAACTGGCAAAGGTGTTGTACTTCCCCAGGCGGACTCAGCAGTAGAGTCCTACCACTACAAGTTCACTTAATTACTTATAGCTGGCCGCAAATAGAAAAGGTTGAGTAGTGCTGCCTAGGCTACTGATTCTATTAATTATGAGATGGTATCTAAGGTGTTGTGAAATAGCTATACCTTCGCTTGTTGTACAAGATACACGAGGTTTAATTGCATTTTTTCATGCTGATGATTATCTGAATTAGTAAACATTAGTTAGCTAAAAGGTTATTCTGTCTCGCTAAATTAAATATAGTATTAGTTGTTAAGTAATATTTTTCAACTCTATTCTAAAGTTTGTTAGTTTTTTCGAACTTATTTACATAACTAGTGTTGTTCCCTGTGGTTGTTAACTTTTGCTTAGTTAATCAATATCTTTTATTTATTAATTAATTATATTATTAAACAAGTAAATAAAAAAAAACATATAAGTTCTATTAAATCCAAACTGCGGGTAAATTGAGGCAATTAGCTTAGTATTTTTCAGTGATTGCTCGTCCTATTTCAATAAAAGTTAAAGAGTTAGGTTTAGGTTCAAACAGCTAAAAATGTACCTAAATTCCAGTCATTTAAAGCTATCGTTGTTAATTTTATTACAATTCTATAACCTTAAACAGTTTAAAGAATAGAGCCAAAATTGCACCAAAACATTGAAGTTAAATAAATTATGGAATATAAATAGTGTTTCAAAATGTTCCATAACCTTGCACAACGGTCATATCAAAGTGAAGGGGCTAAATGCCGTAATGTGTCTTTTTGTTACATTTTTTGTTGACATAATACTCAATTCTATATAACTAAGACCGGTCACGGAGTGAATGGAAGATGCTCTTTGATAAAATATCATTGTCTATAAATAGTGATCTAATGGAACAGTAGCTTTTAAGGTTTGAGACTAAAATATTATTTCATGTTGCTTTCTAATTAGTTTTTATGTAAGTATTCGAGTTGTTTTTTTTCTTACATGCACATAATATTATGAACTTAGCTAACAAATTAAAATAATACTTTAATATCAAAAAGAGAGATGTATAATATTCACCTACAGAGAATTAAAAAAAAACACTGGATAAGACCGCTGATATTTTTTTTTGTAACAGCACATGTTGCAGGAAGAAATTATCTTTATAATAGAACTTAAGTAGGTTACATTTACCATAAATAATCTCAACATTTATAGTAATTGTACAGAAAAAAATACTTTAAAAGCAGCATTAATACGAAATCAATTTAGTTTACTCAAACCAAATAATCCAGCATCCAGTCTACATTGAAAAATGAATTTCGAAATGGTGTCAATATAAAAAATGTGTTATCTCAAAGGGTATCTGTATTATTTGTCGGTACTTAATTAATTTAGCTAAAGGGATGCCGTCAGAACGCGACAGTTGTTACGCCATATCCTTCATGCTTGCTCAGCGGGCCGTGATTTGGTCATTACTGGTTGTCAGACCCTTGCGAGTCCCTTCCAAATGAACTGCGCGGCCCTCGCCATAAGCACTTTTGACGAATGGTTCTCAGTTATATTTAATGTTAATTTCAAAACAGTATTTGAGCCAAGTTGTTTTTTTTTAGATTTATCACTTTGCAAAAATCAAACATTTAACTCAGAAAAATACATAAATAATAAATCAAGGCTTAGGACATTTCCCATAATATATGTATGTTGCCTAGTGGTACACATTTTCTATACCTCACGTACCAACTAGGCCAAAATGTCACACGCTTTATTGAACAGTTTATGGAAGTTTTTGTAGTGGACTGTACTGCAGAATCCGCCAGGGGAAATACCACACCTTTTCCAGTTATTCAATCGCCAAGCAGTAGTGTGCAAGCATTACTGTGTTCTGGTTTGAAGGGCAATGTTACCAGAGAAATTACTGGGTATGAAGAGATTTAACATCTAATATCTCAGACAAGCGCAGTCCGGCGCAGGATTGTGTTCGCTAGTTCACAATGCTAGCACTGCTACTGTTAGTGGCAGGTGTGACGCTTACCACCAAGCGAGCTTACCACCAGGCGAACGTCTTGCTCGTCTCGTCACTTGATTGTATAAAAAAAAGTATGTAGAGCCACCGTAGAAGTAGATAACCCTATTATATAAACCTTATTTAAAAAAAAAAAAAATACCTAAGAAAATGATAATTATGCACACAAGGAAGTCAATATACGGTTTCTAGATTCTAAGCTCTATTATTAGCTATATTTTCCTTCTATTCCCGTTAATTCTATCAATCAAGATATCTCGGAAGTAAGGTTTCTCGCACGACATGTTTATTATTTAACAAAGAAATAATTTTATACAAGGCAAGAATGGACTGCTTATAATATAACATTATGAGCAGTCCATTCTTGCCCTTTGAATAAATTTCGTTTATTTTAAAATCAAAAAATTACCCAACATGCTCAAAATATTACTTTAGTGTTAATATAGCCATAGCTATTGTCATCATCATCATCATCAGCCCGGAGACGTCCACTGCTGAACGAAGGCCTCCCCCTTAGACCGCCACACTGTACGACAACCTGCCCATTTGCATCCACCGGTTACCCGCGACTTTTATAATGTCGTCGGTCCACCTAGTGGGAGGCCGTCCTACGCTGCGTCTTCCGGTTCAGCCATTAGAGCATTGCAGAGAGAGCTAAATCCTCCAAGTAGTCATTATATTAGAAAAGCCAAAAAGATAATAAAAAAAAAATATCAAAAAATTTGCTTCATAGTTTTTACATCTAATAAAATAAAGAAAAAAAATTACGACTATATATATATTGATATGGTGCAAATTTTGGCTATTTCAGCTTGTGCGAACATAACGTATAAGTACGATTCAGATTTCTGTTGTAAGTAGCTGTTATATTCTTTTTGGATTCCGTACCAATCTGTCGAAATTATGTACGTTACATCACACCACAATAAAACCATTACTTACCTTGTTAGTATTTCTTAATCCATTTAACAATGTGATTGTCTTAACGGTTAGTATGATTAATTGGGTACTGTTTCCTAAACTATATAAATTGAACGCATGCCCATTAACGGTGGTCAGAAAGATTAATAATAGTACTCAGAATAATAACGATCTACAGTAAAAATCTTAAATAGTTAAATGTGTTTGTTTTACCATCGCACGACCACGTAACAAAAACAACTCCTATCATCATTACACTGGCATTGAGCTAATATCTAAGGAGTCCCAGTATGTACCTATATGTGCATTATATAGTTCACAACTGTTCGAATTTAGTCGTTATGTCGCTTGTATAGTGTTTAATGTATACTTGAGCGCTTGTGTCTTATCGTAATTCAAGTCGTTCAAAGAGTTTTGGTGCCGACATTTTTTTTGCACGTTTGTGTCTCTATAGATATTAGCTCAATGACTGGTAGACATCATTATTATACTTATGTCCTGCGAGAAATCATGTTATATACATGTGTATCTAGCCATATTATTGAGAAAAAACAAAGGTGACCCCACTCAATAGCAACTAACGAAAAGTGACTAAGTACATATTTGAAACTCATACCTTACTTTGAAGCACATTGATTTAACTTTCATTATTCTACGCAGTGGAATGCTTGACTTGAATAGGTGTTTAAAGATACTATCTATCTGGGAGGCTTGGAGTCGTGAACTAGGTTTTAAGGGAAGCAAGCCCCATGGTAGACCGAATCGATTGTTGCAAGACGGCAGTTAAGCACATAAGCGCAAGCTAATTTTTAATTAAATAAATCCACTACATCGCATTCTTCTATTGCAATATTGCACCGTATGGATTCCAGTATTAGGTCTAAACACGGAAAATAGATTGCAGCACAAAAGACAACACTATGAAGGCATTTATAACAAGATGGCCTTCCATAAATAAAGCCAACGTCCAGTCAATTTGATGTGCATATACTCAAGTAACAGGATTTACATAGTTGCAAGAATACTGTCATAACGTTAATATTGTAAACGCCAGTTAGAAATGTTACTCTATGCATACTATTTCTAACAACTATATTATCTAATAATACAGTTAAATTAACTTAAAGTTCAAACAAAGATGTAAATATGTAGTTTTAAGTAATATTTAGGGTCTTTGGCGATGCTAAGTAAATAGCGATAAAGTTAATCATTCTTGTTTAAAGAAAATCTGTACCAGTTTCCACTTAGCTCAGTAGCAATTGAATGGATTTAAGGCCTGTATATTCCAAAGTTACCCCTCGCAAAATCGTTGTTATGTCAAATTACTATCACTACTATTACCTACTATGAAACTATCATTACTATTAATATCAAATTACTATATCTAAACCCAAAATATATGGTAAGTTACAGATGAATATAAGTCTTAGTAACTTCTATGGTTGAGAACAAGATTAATTATTCTTTCCTCGATAGAAAAAAATACCGAAACAGTGCCTATTTAAAAACTTTTTTCAGTTATATGTCCTAATTACAGCGCATAGTCACATTAAAACATTATGTATTAAAAACTTATTGATTTCGATACTTTTTGAGTAATCTGAAAAAACTTCAAAAATCGAAGTAGACAAAACGAATCTGCGTAACCGTCATATTTTTGCTCCGCTAAATATGGCTCTACCTGATACAGCTTTAGACTAATGATCGACCGCATTAAAATTGTGCTTAAAACATGGAATATCCTAGCCTTAAAAATTTGGTACAGCTTATAAATTAATAGACTAGCGGGTTATTAATTTTAATTAATTATTTAACAATTCCAGTAGGAAGGTGGGTAAGACCACTGATTGCTGATATATTTTAACTATATTTACAGACATAACAAACATTTATAAAGCTAAGGTTACACCAAGCATACTAAAGTATGTTTCATATAACGGAAGGTAATTTAGATTTTGTACATTACGAAACTCTTAGTTGTTCATTATCTGTCATTATATCATATCATTTGAATTAGTAGGTATCATAGATACCTACTAATTCAAATAGTAAATGCCTACTTAAATATCCTTGAATGTTGATGCATGGCGCAATTATAGCTCACTTATCGCTCTAAATAAATAGCGCTGTTACATCTTATTTAACTTGGTACCGTATTTGGTATGCAATGTTAAGAACTGTTAAGGAACAGAGGAGAGTGAAAAAAATAAATATTGGTGGACATTTCAGACAGCGCCATCTAGCCAAACAAAGCAAAGCATGTGCTATGGAAACCAGATAGCTGATAGAATACTTAAATACTTTTTTTTTTGTTCTAAATGCATACTTGTAATACACCCAGACACAGAAAAAACAAAAAAACACAAAAACAAACATTGTGTTAAGTTATCACGGTTATTGTTAAAGTTATAATTATGATCAACACAAGACAATCACTGTAAATATCCCGTAAATGATCATAATTCTGACAATAGAGCAGATTGAGCTATCTTTGCCATACTTCCTTTTAAACCAAATGTGTTGCCTTGTTCTGAATCCAGCCTGCTTGAAATGCACTCCTTGACATTCGAAAATTAAATAAATAAATTAAATAAATATTATTTGTGAAAAAAAAACACACAGCGCCATCTAGCCCCATACTAAGCAAAGCTTGTATTACGGAAACTAGATAGATTTTTGTAAATACTTACTTACCTGAACCTGGGTATGTCCTTAAACCGCAACCACCGGAGGATGGGCAGCAGCGTCCTCTTGGTTAACGGTGGTGAGCTCTGCGATCCCCAAGCCGCCTGCCAAGCGTGGGGATTATGGCAACACCTCTCTATGGGAGGCCTTCGTCCAGCAGTGGACGTCTTATGGCTGACGACGACGACATACTTAAAATACATACTACACCCAGACACAGAACAAACATTTGTGTTCGCAAGGCTAAAATGAAAACATAGGATTTAGGATTTATTTTATAATGTGCTTCATTCCTATTTACTTCGTATGTTTTTTTTATAAGACTAGAGATTATTATTAGATAGAGATATTATTAGAGATTAATAGACTACATGTATTTTAAAGGATTATGTTTATACCTTTTTTATTTAAAAGAAATTGCAGATGTGATCGTAGAATATCGAACGGACCGCAATGGAACGCAACTTTTTTTTTATACTATCGAGTGACGAGACTAGCGGACGTTCACCTGGTGGTAAGCGTCACGCCTGCCCATAACAGTAACAGTGCTAGAATTGTGAACTTGCGAATACAATCCTGCACCGCACTTTACTGCGCTCGTCACCCTGAGATATTAGATGTTAAATCTCTTCATACCCAGTAATTTCTCTGGTAACATTGCCCTTCAAACCGAAACAGTAATGCTTGCTACTGCTTCGCGGTTGAATAACTGGCAAAGGTGTGGTACTTCCCCAGGCTTACTCTAGTAGAGTCCTACCACTAATAACTCATAGAGAACTGACTATAGTTAATAAATTGAACAGCATATCATTATGTTCCTACATGCCTGCCTAACTATGACAGAAGCTAATTAGGTATAGTAACGTAGGTACTTGGAACCATTGTCGTTAGTGGTCGCCTACTTTGTGAGGCCAACGAAAGGTATTTGCTTATGTTTCACAACATTTTTTTATGTTTGCAAATTGTGACACTAATGTATGTAATTACTTTTTTAATCGATAATTACAAGGGACATTATTAAGGTTTTTTATTTGTGTTCGCAATCGATCGATACATTTTAAAGGACAATTAATAGTAGTTTTGATAGACCCATTCACTTGACAATGAAATGCTTACAATTTGGTAGAGATATTTATTCAGATATCATGATTGTAATTAATACTTAAATATGATAAATAGGCTCTTGTAGCAAGTTAGCGGTTATCAATAGTTAATATTTTAGTATAAAGTTTTATGATAATATAAATAAACAAGAATATATCGGTGAACCTTTCACACAGCGCCATCTAGCTCCAAACTAAGCGAAGCTTGTACTATGGAAACTACATAGCCGATAGAATACTTATGTACCACTTTTTTTTAATACATACTTATAATACATACCTACTACACCCAGACACCGAAATAAATAAATAGCGTTTAAAATGATGTAAAATTTATTTAAGTTATACACTTTTATTAAGACACAATCAACGCTTATAAAAAAATAAAAAAATACGCTTATAATAATGCTAATGATGATGATGTTTAACAAATTATTAAAACCAGAACTGTCACTACCGAAGAACAGTTGGTTCGATGCTATAGGTATTATAATAATATTATAGTAGCGTTAAAAAAAAGTCTTCAAGTAAAACGGTTATGTCTGGTATTTTCTCGCTAATGCTCAAGAAACCAATTTATGTGAGGAATTTTCTAAGACAGATTAGATAAACATCTCAAAGTCGCACATAAGGCACATACCACCGGTATGTTGCGGGGTTGGAGGATCTAGCTCTCTCTCATTGCGGATAAACAGCAGAGCTCTCAAAAGAACCAAGATTGAATCAGCCTGTTAGGAAAATGATTTAAAGAAAACAGGACGGACTAGCAGAATTATTTTCGCGTAAGTAATAAGGATATTATAAACTCTAGGGTTCATAATAATAACATTAACGAGTTTTAAATTACTAAAATAAGATATCTAACCGACAAACGATCACTTAGTAACACGGCAGCTAAATAATAAGTACTTTAATCTCAAACCAACGATATCTCGCAAACAAAGTTATTGAAAATTACTTTGTTGACCTTTGATAAATACTTGCAAATATATAACGCTGCAGAAATAACGTGTTTTCGTGATTGCTTTATATTAAAGCTGTAATCAATTCGCGTGCTTTGTGTCATGATAAAACTGGTAGAGTGAGGATTCTCAAATATGCATTACGCAATTTAGGATATTACGTAATGTTTTCACTCTATATTATAGTGTTTGAATAGGTAATCTTGTTTTATAAAAAATGCAGGTACAGAATACATTTAAATTCGAGTCTTTTTAGATAAATTAGGATTAGGTAGGTGATCAATAAATAGCTTAATCAAAAGTAACCCACAACTACAAAATACAAATACAAAATACAAAATAGTTTATTGTTTCATAAATATAATATGAACAAAGAATTTGAACAACCCTGCCTGCAGCTTTAGCGTGAGCTGTGTTGCAGCAGACAGTGTCTTCCCAGAATATGAGATAACAATAAAAATGTAACTAATACAGCTTAAGATAGATGAAAATGGTATAGTTAAGTGAGTGTGTTGGGTGGTGTGTTGTTGTAAGTGTAAGTGTGTGTTAGTGTGTGTGTGTGGTGATGACAACTAGCTTTTAAAAGAAAATATGAAGCAGCTTTCTTGATGTTGTTCTTCTTTGTGCATTTGCCAGTGTCAAGTATTTTTGTATAACAAGTTTTTGATAAATTTCAAGTCAAGTTAGTCAAAGTCACACTTAGTAAGTTAATAATAATAATAATAATAATTTAATCAGCACTCAATGAATAAAACAAGTTTTTCGGGTGTTAACACTCGAAAAAACACAAGTTTTGAATAATAATACAATGCAGCGACATGATTTTCTCTGGTTCCAGCCAAAACCTCTTTCTTAATATTGTAGAGTCGCTTGTCGTAATTCAGTTTTTTTAATGTTACATGACTTAAAGTTAAGCTGTCGGATATTGACCATGATAACAGCCCGAATCTAGATAATAAGCCCGTCAATAAAACGTAACTTTTGTCAAGTTGCTGACAGTTTTTAATATACTAACCGTTAGATGATAAAAGTCTATATTTGACACACTAGCAACTGATTATAGATTTGAGCTTGAAAGAAAAGTGGTAGAGGACATGCACACACAGCCAGTGTCACGTTTCTGCGGTTTTTGTTGGTTATAATGACAGACAGGCACGACAAGTTTCGTTGATTTGCTTCGATATAGTTCAAGATCAATCGAAATTGTTTACTAGTATCGTGGGATTCTTTGTCTTTTTGTCGAATAGCGTGTTCATAATTGTATTGTATTAAATCATATTATTCAATTCTGTGTCAATGACATAATTGAATTCTGTGTCAATGTTCTTTTTTTATTTTTTGCTGTTGCTAGGCTGCGTCAGTTACTCTCGTACATAACTAATCATGCAAAAATATTAAAATGTAATCCATAAGCATTTTCTGCTCAATCTTAGTTATCTTTGTATCATAATGCTTACAGTGGTCTCAAATGATACCACAACACCCAAAGATTACGAAAGATGCGCTATCGCGTACTAAAACAACTTCTGAAAATGACTCCCGTGCCGTCATGTTTACGAGTTGCGCCGGAGTGCGAGCACTTTTATGAGAGTAGCAAGGATAGCGCACGTCTCGCTTAGTGAGCGCAGGTAGGCGAGACAGTCCCTGGGGCCGTTTACACGGGGCCATTTGAGGGCGCAACATATCTCCCTCCTTATTTATATATAATATCATCGGCAACACCTGCCAGAATACGATTAGCAGTGGCACAGCTACGTTAGCGACCTATGGCGCGTCGTGTTTCTTTATTTTTAGGAGCTAGGTGACTGGAAAAACACAATCACAATCAATCAGGTGGATGAAGATCGTACTGATTCCAAATAGCTCTTATGTGTAGAGAATCTATTTTTTTTTAAATATAATAAAGTGACGAGACTAGCGACACTCGCGCCTGGTGGTTAGCGTGACGCCTGCCCAGAACAGTTGCAGTGTAAATTGTAAACTTGCGAATACAATCCTGCGCCGCACTGTACAGCGCTTGTCACCTACCCAGTAATTTCTCTGGTAACATTGCCATTCAAACCGGAACACAATAATGCTTGGCGGTTGAATAGCTGACAAAGGTGTGGTACTTCCCCAGGCGGACTCTTCAGTAGAGTCCTGCCAATACAAAAGACAATAAATAATAATAATTATTTATTGGTCACAAAGAATAGTATTATAATCAAATAGGTAATTCCCTGACTCTTATACTAGGTACTGATCTGTATTTGGGGTTGTTGGTTAAAAAACGTGGTGAATTTTGGGAGCGGGCCGAATTTCTTCCGTACGCAGACGAAGTCGCGGGCGACCTCTATTTAATCATATTAATAAACATTTTAGTTTCATGTTAGACAGAGATGGCACTATAGTGACTAATGACTTCAAAGCACACGATTCCAAACAAACTCTGTACTAGCACGTGTTTTGCTAGAAAGGGACAGATTACTCCCAAATACTTTGAACGGTTATATTACAGAACTGTACCAGCCGATTTCAATTTTTTTTTCGATATAACAACAGATTTAGTTGAGCTCTCCACTTATCTTAATAATTTTAATAATTGAAACACATGCATATTCCCTATTGTATACTCGCATAGGATACTCGTCGCCTATGAGTGTAATATAGTGCAAAGGGCCTTACTGTTTGGTGTAGTCTACATTTTATAATTTTAATTTTTAGTCCTAATCAAAGCTTCACTGGTCTTACAGGTCCCGTGCTGTTCCCCCCGTCCCCCAGTGGAGGTGACCCTGGCCAGACCAGTGGGGTTGTGGCCGGCGCTTCTGGCTTTGGATTCGTCCCACCCGGCGGCCAAGGTAACCACTACGGACGATAAACCTAGTCAATGTAGTTAGAACTAATCTCTGCATAGTGCGACATGACCCTATAGTTATTGTAGTTAAAAAATGTAGATGTATTAGCAAATTGTAGATTAGAATTGGCATTGACTAAATTGTGCTGTACATACAAAAAAAACGTATCTAGGTAAATAGAAAACTTTGTAGAAAAATGTACATAATATAATTGGAAGTAAACAGGAAATTATTATAATAAAATGGCAAGTAGAATTTGATTTGTTTTTATTCAACCATGTTGCACTATGTACAATTAAAGAAGTTGATATGTTATTCTTCCTATATTTTATAACTGAAAAATTATCCGAAAATATTTGTAGGTAAAAAATGATGTTAGAGTTTCTTGTCACTCCAGTGTACATTGATATAAAAAAATGTTTACTCTAACATATTTATTATTTAACCTATTTGTTATATATATATATTTTATATTCAAAGATGTGGTCATTAAAAAACAAATTGAAGATACCAGTACAAAACTAAACATGACCGAACAATTGACCTTTTTTGTACCATCTACTTTTCCTTTCGTAATAAAAATGAATTTGCTTTTATAATATTTTCGGATGACTCAATATAAAGAATAACATATTTAAACACATTAGAACTCTAACATAAACGTTTAGCAGCCTTTTATTATTTAAATCACCTTTAGAACTCGATAAAGAAATGTCATAAGTATACCATGCCATGTCTTTTGAAGTAAAGAATGACACGGTATTCTATGTTATTTCTTTTTTGAGTATTATTTTTAAATATTTTGAGGCTCTCTATGTTTATTAAAAAGGGGGTAAAATATTAAATTATTTTTTTAAATGTTACAAGTAATGGCAGTAATTGCATGAGTTGTAGTTGCATGGATTTCCCTGTAGAGATAATTCCCTGGTAATGGATTTAACCCGTTTAATTAGAAATGGGACACTATCCGTAACTAGGTGATTAATTAACTTATTTTGTAGTGTTTGAAACAACCTTAGCACACTAATGCTTTTCAGTCGCCACGAGCAGAGATTTGGTTTCGTGTCGCGATTTTAAGTTTTAAATTATATCATCATCAAAAAAATTCAGCATACAATTTTTAGTTGCAACTGTAAAACACTAGTGTGAGTAAGCTGTTATATATTGCCATGTAAATGTATGTTTTTTTTAAATGTTATGAATGAAGCTGTAAATAAAGCCCATGTTATTTATGAAGTGATAAATAAATGTAAAATAATTTTTGGTTTTTTATTTTGTGTACCTATAGTTTTTTTTACTAAAAGTCGTTGTTGATTGGTTATTCGACACTAATATAAAAAGCGTGCATTAGATAGCCTGGTTGGAATGGAAAAGGCATTGTATTTTGTGACAATTGTCACTCCTATTATGATCATGATCATTATCATTATTTTGATTAATTATAATTTATGAACATAAAGAGAAAGAAAAACATTAAACATAATAAAAAAAAATGTGGACGTGTACAGACTGATAATGTTCTTATAGATAGATAGAAACTCTTTCCTCACCAAAAAAAAAAAGATAATAGAAAAAGATACAAGAACCTTAAGTGCTAGTGCCACAATTAGTGCCGTAAATAGGGCGGTGCCAGGCGCTGGTCCTGGAGGGGCGCAAAAATGACCAGATCAGGACCAAGTTTTGAATATTTTTCGTTTCTAGGGCGCAATTATAGAAGGTCGCACCGGGCGCTTTCGTTTCAAAGGCGCAATTATAGAAGGTCGCACCGGGCGCTTTCGTTTCAAAGGCGCAATTATAGAAGGTCGCACCGGGCGCTTTCGTTTCAAAGGCGCAATTATAGAAGGTCGCACCGGGCGCTTTCGTTTCAATAGCGGAATTATAGAAGGTCGCACAGGGCGCTTTCGTTTCAAAGGCGCAATTATAGAAGGTTGCACCGGGCGCTTTCGTTTCAAAGGCGCAATTATAGAAGGTCGCACCGGGCGCTTTAGTTTCAAGTGCGCAATTATAGAAGGTCGCACCGGGCGCTTTCGTTTCAAAAGCGCAATTATAGAAGGTCGCACCGGGCGCTTTCGTTTCAAAGGCGCAATTATAGAAGGTTGCACCGGGCGCTTTCGTTTCAAAGGCGCAATTATAGAAGGTCGCACCGAGCGCTTTAGTTTCAAGTGCGCAATTATAGAAGGTTGCACCGGGCGCGTAAAAGGCTATTTACTGCACTGGGGACAATTGGCGGCCTTATCGCTATAAGCGATCTCTTCCAGGCAACCTTAACCATACTTATGTGTGATTATCATTGAATAGTTTTTACCTGTAGATAATTAAAAGAAATACTAGGATTATGATATTCCTGTTGCGATGCAAAATAAAGAGACAATAAAATAATAAAATGAAAGAAACAGAAAAAAAATATAGATTGAGATAGAATCCACGTGCTTATATTAAAAAGCCAGTGATCAGTTCAATTCAAAATTGACCAAGAATGGTCAATGGTCGTTCCGACCAGGCTGTATAGCGCACGGTTTTCTTGGTAAGGAATTAGTAACGTTAGTTAGTAATTCGTTTATGCTTGGTCCTTCTGTGTAATTGGGTATTTGGTTTTTACAATGATGCATCCGTACCCTAGTAATGGTAATGGTGTATACTAAAGCACGACTGTTTAAATCAGTGGCGATACTTATAGACTTAGTTACCATAGCGTATAAGGTTTTACGGTGATAAGGGTTAAATAAAATATTAACACTTTTTTGTGCTACTATTGAACACAATTCTTGACAACACGATCTTTACACTTTTTTAATCTCTGTGAATTTGATTTGGCGGGAAATTGCACACTTGTATTGATATTATAGGAGAAACAGTAGTCAATATTGTACAAAAAACAGCTGTTCCATACATTTTGGCCAAGTTCGATGAACTGTTTGTATGGAGCAGATGATTTTTTGTACAATATTGACTACTGTTTCTCCTATAATATCAATACAAGTGTGCAATTTCCCGCCCCATAGTAAAAGTTGTTTGTTTTGATGTACAGAATATGCCCTTAAATGGGTGCTAACTGATTAGAACTAACCCAGTATAGTGGACCGGGTGATATGTATTAAGATGCGTAGCGTGAGTTAGCTGTGCTATAAAGATTCGCGACTCGATCTTATAGATGCATACGTAGTACGTCGTGTATTCTGCTCTGCATATAGCTACACCGTGCATCTCTAGCTTAGACCCGCAGCTCCCATCCGCAGCTCACATATCCGTAGCTTATCCATCACACGCATCCCTCTATAAAAAAACATAGCTTCGTTGAACCAGTTTCCAATAGAGTTTAGCTAACCTATGAAAATAAAGGTTCCATAGTGTATATGTTATCACCCAAACCCGATTTCAGGATAAACTAGTTTTGCCTAGGCTAAACTAATTCTTCCTACATGCAATAGGATAAACTGGTATAGCCTAAGCTAAACTAATTCGTCCTAAGCCCGATAGGATAAGCCCGTTTAGCCTAGGACAAACTAGTTTATCCTGATAGAATACATACTCTTAGGATAAACTGGTATGGTCTAGTATAAATATTATAGAATACCTAGAACGACATAATAAACAGGTAAATTGAATAAAATACAATTTAATTAAGGCTAAACTGGTTTATCCTATCGGGCTTAGGACGAACTAGTTTAGCCTAGGCTATACCAGTTTATCCTATTGCATGTAGGAAAAATTAGTTTAGCCTAGGCAAAACTAGTTTATCCTGAAATCGGTAACATATTTTCTTTTAGCATTTCCTTAGCTAGACAGCATAGCACATCTCTGGTGGACTTACTTGCTAATTCGCTGAAAAAATAAAAAAAGTTTTTTTTAAAATTTTCTCGTAATTATGATTACATTGACTCTTTTGAGCTCAGTAACCCAGTATTATGTAAGTACATAATTTACACAAGGAAATACACTAAGGAAGTTAGTTCACTGTGTGTAGTAGTCATACAACCAAAATTAGAGTACAGTGTCTAAGGTCAATTGTACAGCGAAATGTACCATATTAAAATAATAGGTACCTATTGAATGTCCGAAAGTCGTGATCTATTCGACAACAGCTGACAAAAGGAAAGAATATAAATAAAGTCCAACCGGGAAACGATCGGATACTTTCTGATCCGGCAATCGAAGGTCACACGCAGTCGACACTAGCGAGTCTAATACAGGCAACTGTGTTAGGTTCAATGAGTTAGAATTACTATCAGATAATCATATTTAGACGATCTATGCAGCGTGATCTAACATATCCTAGCAATATCAGCTAGGAGAGGTAAGCGCAAGGCCGTCTTAATCTACGCCTTTGGGCACACAAGAATTTGGGGCCCTCTTAGAAAGTAAAGAAAGCGACTACTAAAATTTTTCTACGGGCGTTTTTTGTCTTATCGATCCTACCTAACAAGCCTAATAAGTCAAAATTAAGTGAAAGTGAAGTCAAGTGAAAAAGGCAAAGCTTGACTTGATTTTGTCT
Source organism: Erannis defoliaria (assembly GCA_905404285.2). Classification (NCBI taxonomy): domain Eukaryota; kingdom Metazoa; phylum Arthropoda; class Insecta; order Lepidoptera; family Geometridae; genus Erannis; species Erannis defoliaria. The sequence goes on along the minus strand of FR990073.1, from coordinate 7,158,078 downwards.
TAATTTGGTTAAAGAAAAACGACATCATTTTGACTTTTGAAAAGTAGGTTCCCAAGTTTTATTTTCGACCCGTGTGCTCACTGTTACTGTGTCCGATAAAAATGTTTAGAGAATAAATGTGTGAGAAATTGTGGGTCCTTCGGGGCCCCCTGAGGATGGGGGCCCTGGGCACGGGCCCCGTGTGTCCTTATGGTAAAGATGGTACTAGGTAAGCGCCCTTAGCCTAATCGGTTTTTAAGGCTTTTCTTCTTTTTCTTCCATCAGATATGCGAGAAACTGTGTAGCTAAGGATGTGTTTGACATCCGCCAATAAGGAACATTTATTTTTATAGCTTCAAATTCAAATTCAAAATATTTATTTCGCAGAAACATAGGTACATTGAGATGGAATATAGAAGGTAATAGAAAGTTTATACATCGGTATGCTCTAGCTGGTTAGGCATGCAAAATATTATTATAATGTTTACGAAGTAAAAGAAAATATACATCATATTTTTTCCTATTGGCATTTACAATTCGCTTAGCTATTTACCTTGCCAAAGGGTATGTCCTAAAACTGCAACCAGAACCACCGGAGGACGGGCAGCAGCGTCCTCTCGGTTAAGGGAATGCGAACATTCTTCGGTGAAGAATCGGTTCCTGTTAATGTAGCCGCAGTGTTGCAGATAACCTTAATGCCATATTATAATGATAACACCTTCCTATTCATGGTAGATCGTTTTAGGTAGTTTTAGCTTAAAATATAAAAGATACGTCATACTTCACGGCTGCCAACGTCTTATGTCGTATTCTATCTGCTTATAAAAACTCATTGCATCAGAAGATCTGTTAGTAGCTAATATACCTAATATAACCATGAAGTTTATTTTACCAAATTCTTTAGATCCTTTCTGTAAGCAGGCATAGGTAAACAGTAATGCTAAGTCCACTTTAAGGTGGACTAGCTCAAGAAAACGATAGCGCTATAATACACGTGCAATTAAAAGATCAATAGTGGAGAGGCGATAATTAATACCATTAAGCGTAAGTGTGGCCTTAGCATAAGTAATAATAAATCAAAAGGTATCCATACGATCACAACCCAGCATTATTTGAATATGGCAGTTGGCAACTTAGGATGAAAATTTTAATTATTCAAAGTAGACCTTTTTAATTGTGTTTGCCGGAGTTTCTCGATGACTTCATTTCATATTTTTGGGGTACGGTGTTAACCCGTCCAGCCAAACATTCAATTTATTTAAGCAGGAACGTAATCAGGATAGATCTGAAGGGGTGAGATTGTTGATAATGTCCAACGCAATTAGAACACTAGAACATATTCCAACAAGTTTTTCTGGTAAAGCTAGTTAGTAACATTAATCATAATCTTTTTGGTAATATTATATTAAATGGTAAACTTATGTAATGAGACGTAAATCGGAAAAAAATACTCATTCTTTAACACACCAGAAAGTAATAAATAAAAATAATTGATGTCAGTTAACTGACAGTTTTATTGCTTTTTGATCTTTTCAGGCAAACTCAAAATGGATGGAAAATCTATTAAATCATTTAGAGCTAGTACCATTAAGACATCATATAAAAAGCAGATTACAAAATTAAATGTTTTGCTCTGCAATAGGTTTACTGACTGTATTATTGTTACTATACTAAAGTTTACTGACTAAAATACCCTCTTGTGTCCCTGGTTACAGCCCTTTTCATGACGCTATAATCTCATGGGCCCTAAGCCACGGTCAAATGCATTCAAATTAAAGAATTGACATAATCACGAATGAGTCCGTCGGACCTTTTGGGTGGCGAGCATCGATGTGAACATTTTATGATTTAATAAAAGAGTTTGGACTTTCTAAATTAATTGGACCTCGCTTTTGGGCGGTGATGTTTATCTTATACATATTTATATGTTTGCTAAAAGACTGCGGTATCGTATTTTGGATGAACAATTATTACGTTCCCTGGTTTTAATTGTACATTTTAATAAAACTTGCGCTCTGTTTTTATTCGTAAGTTTTATCCGATATTTTATGGAACGTATTTTAAATTTAGAGGTTAGGAGAGACTTCAACAAATAAGAATTTTACTTGAAGTTATATAGAATATAGATCAATACTTGCAATAATTTTACTTGAAATTATATATAATACAAATCAATGCTTGAGGTATAAGCATTGTCATACAACGTGGTAATACCACAGAAAAGCGAAAGCCCTATTTCTTAGGATAATACTTACCAACTGTTAGATTAGTAGACATTTGGATCATCTCCAGACTTGAAATTAGTTTAGTTCAGATACCTATTGATAATTTTTGCTATGTCTAGAATTTAAAACGCTTTATTTTCTTCTTATGTAATCAACTCGTTCTAGACAATCCCTCAAAGATATTATTTATACTGGGGGTGGAAAAAAGGATGTGAGACGGCAAAGTTTCCTGCCAGTTGGCAACTTAAGACAGTTTCATAAGCTTTTTCTGACAGCCAAGACATTGTATTCCCTTTTATGAAAATACCTACTTGTTTGTTTTGCTTCGTAGGAGCTAAGATGTTATTATTTTCAGTATTCCTTTGATTATATACCCAGCCTGAGAGCTAGATCCTCCAAGCAGTATTCATATAGCATAACATTATTATAGTTTAAACACTTAAAAAGCTATAATAATACAGGGACCGCGGAAGTACTCCATGACGAGGGGGGGGGCAAACAGAGATTCCTTCTTTACCAGGTATTAAAATTGGAGGGGGCTCAGCCCCCTCCGTTTGATTTTAGGGGGGTTATTTAGACCCCTCTGCCTCCCACTTCCGCGGCCGCTAATTTCTAGCATAATCATAATTATATTAGCTTAGTGTCGAGGTGCTAACTACTAATTGAGGAGCTTCACTATACACCTCCCAAGTCCAATATCAGGACTCGTTATCGGGACTCTTCAAAACAAGCCAAATGAGCCTAAACTGAGAAGTTACTACTAACAGCTATTGAAGAGTTCCATTATTCTGGATTCGACATAATAACGAACTCTGGTTGAGCTCGATGCTACCAAACTATTGTCTTGTCGCCCGGATTATATTATATACTAATATAATAATAAACTAATAAATTCTACCAGAAACATTTGAAATTCGTAATTTTAAGCTGTGCTTTATAAGTAATATCGTTTCTTCACATTGTCCAAAGATACCTACATTATTTGCTTTAACATAGAAGTCTCTGCAAAGTGACATTACTGTAAGATCACGTTTGTTTCTAATGAACACGGGTCCTAGACTCCCACCCGCGTCTCCGGTACGTGCATCGCTTGCTCTTTGAAAAACGTAGTTAGTGAGGAGAAGCGATTAGCGATTTATTCTTACCCCGACTGCACACTCTCGCATAAACCGCAAGACATTTTTGTATCTCTCGTCAGCTGAAGACGTCCACTTCTGGACGAAGACCTCTCCCTTAATAGGAAGGGGTTGCCATAATCCTCACGCTTGCAGGCGGCTTTTCGCAGAATGGTCACCACCGTTAACCGAGAGGACGCTGCTGCACGTCCTCCGGTGGTTCTGGATGTAGTTTTAGAACATGACCTCGTCCAGATAAGATATTATTATTGTATACTAGCTGTACCTGCGGCTTCGCTCGCGTGGACCAAATAGTTTTATGTGCATGACTTTATTTTACTTCAATAACAAAGTAACGTTTAAGAGGGTTTAAATTTGGGTGATCATTTGTAACGATATCTTCGTGCATAATAATAAATAATAGTACGTCCTTATCCACACCAAAGCGAAACCACAGAAAAGCGAAGGCCCTTCTCTCTTCAGTGCTTATATCAAAGCGAATGAAAGCGCTTACTGAATGCTGACATTGTCCCTAAAACTATGTTGCCGAAAATATGTGTAGGCACTTAGCAAGTAGTGTTTAATGTTTTGAAGGTTTTGGTTGGGCCCGGGTGTTGGTTTGCTAATTCTGATACGTTATTATTAGTATTGTTGCAAATTCATTTCCGAACGAAGCTGTTTCAGGTTTGCTTTCAAAGTTTTTTTTTACCGAATAGTGGTAGGTATACAACGTGTAGCACAAAGGTTCAAAAATACTGAAGGGTATGTATGTACTCATGATTATGAACAACTTTTACTATGGGGCAAACTTAAAAATCGCGTAAAAAATCATCTGTTCCATACATTTTGTCCAAGATCGATGAACGTTTTTGTATAGAAAAGCTTGTTTTTTTTGTGATTTCAGCGATGGCCCGTAGTAAAAGTTGTTCATAATGATGACCAGATACATACCCTTCAGTATTGTTGAACCTTTTTGTAACACATTGTATATATTTTTTTTTTTAATCTGGATGTAATTTCTAACTAACTCATGGGTCAACGGAATCAACCTAATTACACGATTATGTTTCGGGTCTCCTACCAATGGGCTTGTATGGCTTAAGTTTAAGAGTGCGACTAATACCAGATCTCACCTGCGCGTCTTGCATTAGTTTAGAGTCGAAAATCGCATGATACAATTGATGATGATGGGTTTGAGCAATTTAGGTGGGATTTTATTTAATTATTCAAAATGCAGGCATGAAATAAAAAAAATAAACGGCTACTGTGCTAAAACATTAGTTTGGCTATGTAATTCGTAAAAATAATGTGGTGTTGTCGCTGATAATTTAGAGCATTTGAATTAAAACAGTTTTTTTTGTTGGTAATTTGTATTTTTTTTTAAATAAACCAGATCATTTTCCAAAATTCTATTCGGTTACTCGGCTTCTTTAGGTTTTTCCCCTACCTGCAGTATTTTTTTAATCTGAATATTTACGTTTTTTATCATTAAACTATGTGTTTAAAAATACACCTTTTACTTACTTTTGGCATTAGTCGCCCCCTTAAGGATAAGGTGCGTATTAGCATCTCGTATTAGCGTATTAGCGCGCGCCATCTCTCTCGATGACCGCGCGCCATCTCTCTCGATCTCGCTCGAGAAAATCACTGGTTATATAATTATGAAAAATAGCAATCGGTGAAATTGCTGAGAAATAACATTACCAAGGTTAAGCAAAAATATTATTAAGATCTAAATACGTTTTATACGTTTTGCCCAGTTTTATAAAAGGAAAAAAAATGCTTGAATCAAAATTTTGTTCTTTGCTGAACCTTCGTATATTCTCAGTAATTTCACCTATTTTCAGTGATTTGATATCTTTAAAAATATTGAAATGCTCGAGGCGAGATAGCGGCGCGCAGTATTCTGGGTCTTAAATAAAAACGCCCTCGCTCCGCCTATGAGCGCGACCGCCGCCGAGAGCGGAAGTGACGCGTCGCGCCACAGCGGCGCCGCGCCGGAACCGACTGAAGGGTTGCACCGTCACAAATCAAGTTATGAGAAACGCCACAAAAGGAAACTTTGTGCATTTCCGAACCGGCGAGCGTGAAATCCGACACACCGACTGCTACACCCAAAACTGCACCTTACATGCCACACAATAAAATTCTTATTCTTACTCCAGATTTTGCAATGTTTCATAACTTCACATGACTGACTCGTCCCGGTCATATTGAAAATGTTTTTGGATTAAATTGTTGACTTTGTGAAATAATAAGCTCTTTGTCTGAACGGTAATTGTTGAAGCGAATTTGAGAAAAACTTTTGGGAAGTTGTAAGAAATGAAATCTGAACAATGTAAGAGTCGAAAGAGAAATTATACAAAAAAACCTGTAAGGTATTATGTGTATATATTATGGTATTAGTAAAATCAAAATCTTTTATTTAAATTGATGAGAATCGATCGGTGACTCAGATAATGTAATTTTCTATTTATGTGCCAAGAGAGAATATTGAAAAAAATACACAAATACCAAAGAATCAAAGAAACTGTAAGTGTAAGGACCACCGAGCTAATATCTAAAGAGTCACAATCTCTAAGTGAAAACAGTCAAAAAACGTCCGAGTGCCTTTGAACATGCCTATACGTGCATTATATAATTCACAATTGTTCGAATTTAGACGTTATGTCGCTTGTATAGTGTTCAATTTATATTTGAGCGCTAGTGTCTTATCGTAGTTCAAGTTGTTCAAAAAGTCGAGTTTTAGCACGGACATTTTTTTTGCACGTTTGTGACTCTATAGATATTAGCTCAATGGTAAGGACACCATAACAATGTGTTTGTATGCGTGTACGTTTCATGTGGATGCAGATTTGAAAGCGGGACCGACATAACTATGGACTTAAGGCAGAATAGAATAGGTTTTTTTTTTTTTTATCCTTAGTTTTGAGATTATTTTAAGGATCGAAAGACACAATTACTGAGTATAATTGTGTCTTTCGATCCTTAAAAGATTTTGAGATTATAATTTCAATAAAAAGTTTGTGTCGGGACTTAGTGACTTTCCGTCAGTGCTGCCAACTCCTGGTACCTCCTCACACTCAACTTCTACCGGTCAGAAAAAAATACAATGAACACGAAGCTTAGAGTTAACGCGCACCTTTACATGCACAAAGCTCTATGTTACTAGCACACGGGCAGTGCCGTAAACAAGGCGGTGCCAGCAGTGCCCAGGCGCTGGTCCTGGAGGGGCGCAAAAATGACAAGACCAGGGGCCGTACCGTGAACCGCTTATAGCGGGTCGAATAGGTATTATTATTGCGAGGCGATAAAATTCACAGTCGCGCAGCGTTGGCAGCTGAGCGTATTCGGTCCCGGAATAAGCGTTCATGGTACGTCCCCTGGACCCAGTTTTTAATAATTTAAAAGGGGGAATTATAGAAGCTCGCACCGGGCGCATAAAAGGCTATTAACGACACTGCCACTGGACACGTGCAACAGCCACAAAACACCGCCGCCTGATTCTAGACGCGGCTTCTAAAAAGCGGAAGCAAGTGACAGCCACTCACCTGCCACTCAAAAGAGCCTATTCTTATAAGTTTTCTATATTTAAATACAATAAAAAATGCTAAAAGATTCTTTACATTCTTGGGCGCTTTAAAAAAAGATACTTACTTTATTATAGTAACTACTTACTAAGTACTGTACCTACTGTTGTACTGCTATAGGCAGGCGTTAAGATAACCTCCAGTACCTATGATAAGTACTTGGAATTTGTGGAAAAATCACTAAGTAATATTTATTTCTTTTAATTTTACAGGTCCAGTTATTCCCGGACTGTACTACAGAAGATTCTTCAGAAGATAAAGGAGATTTAGTTTGAAATACCCAAAACTAGTAATTTTTTGAATAAGCAATCTGATTTGCTTATCAATCAAATTAACTTAATGCCGTATGTAAATTGTAAATTACTGTACCTAGATTTGTCGTTGTTTCACCATCATTGGCTAAATTTATTTATAGAATGAATTATATAGGCTGCTTAGAAGACAGATTAATATTAAACTACTATAAAAACTGTCGTGGTTTTGACATATATAAATAAAACAAAAATAAATATCATAGTATAGTACCAAACTCATGGCATCTATACATAATTATTATGAAAAAAAAAACTATACAATTTGTAACATAAAGGTTCCACAATACTGAAGTTTATGTATGTACTCATCATCATGAACAACTTTTCATATGGGGTCAACATTGAATTCGCGAAAAAAAAACCAGTAGTCCAAGGTCAAAGAACTTGTTGATTTCTAGGTTGGCCCCATAGTAAAAGTTGTTCATAATGATGATCAAACCGTAGCTTAAGATTATAGATATGCTAACTAAATCTCTAGATATTTTCAACTTTCTCGTAGGTGGTGAAACAAGACTTATTTTTTTTTACATCATTATTAAATGTTTTTTAAATAATATTTAATTGTAAAATATATGAGTGCCTTTATAAATATTTTTTGTATAAAATGTTCAAAACTGTGATAGTGTGTGTGTGTTATGGGCGATGCTGAATAAAAAAAACGATTTACTTTAACTTATAATTTACATTAAGACAAGTACCACCTACCACAAATAATACATAAATGTGGTTTAATGTAGTTCATTACTCACTGAATGGTTCATATTGTACGGAAATCATATTACTTCCTCTGAATACCTCTGCGCCCTATGTAATTGCATCCTTCGCGTGCCTTAAACACTAAAGCACCAAAAACTACTTATTAACAAAACAGGTATTTATTAAAAATCAAATATCGATAACTTCGCATATTAGTATGTTTTTATAAGCCATATTTTTTGTCAATGGCTTACAGGGCCCGCTAGAGCTTATCTATTAGAGTCAACCCACACGTACCACAACCACACCACATCGCAGCGGCAAAATTTGGTGACGCTGTGGCTACGTGTGATGTCGATGTGGTTGCGTTGTCGCTAGCAGTTGCGACGTGGTTGCGTTGTATGCAGACACAGTTCGACTCCGGCTTTCATAGAGCGCGCACTGTCGTTACGTCGACGCAATGTCGTATCTGCGATGTGGCCGGCGGCTATTTCACTGTGTAGCTGGTGGTTGCGTTGTGGTTGCAATGTGGTTGCGTCGTGGTTGCGAAGTGGTCGGTAGCAACTACGCGATCGATAACAACGGCAACATGTGGTACGTGTAAATTCTACTATTCATTTTCAATACAAAATATGCGCCCGACCGCGTGTTGTGGTTGTGGTACGTGTGGGTTGACACTTAGTGGTGACATTGCTTGCAACGTTCTGTAACCGTAATAACCCAGCCCGGTTGTGCCGGTGTAGAGGCTTCTTCGTACCAACTAGTATTTTTTCTAAGATTATCTTTCCATAATTTTATAGTCTGTTACCATGAAATATTGTATTCCGTTAATTTGTAGAGATTTGTGTATGTTTTACACCAAGTTTAACGAAAAGTAATGTGATGTAAACGATTTCTGTAAAATAAGAGGGATTTTAGTAATAAATACTTATCCCTTCTGTATGGAATAACCACTTTTTTATGTTTTTTTTTATTTAACTTGTGTTATCCCACTGCTGGGCAAAGGTTTCCCCTAATTTCTTCCAGCTATCTCGAACTTGAGCCGTCCACTCTTTTTTAAGCTTCCCGAGTTCTTCGCGCCATCGTGTCGGAGGGCGACCTCGGGGTCGACTGTTCAGGGGCATCCAATCCGTAGAGACATTTGCCCATCTGTCCATTCATTCTAGGTGCATTCGGCTAACGTGACCTGCCCACTCTCGTTTGAGCCTGCCCACTCCCTTTTTATGGAATAAGTGATGTTGAACGAAACGAACTGTCAAGATTTTATAAGACCAATAAACATTTTCCTAATTTTCCTAATAACACTGTTTAAACTACCATGAGCTGAAAAGCTCAGAAGCTTAAAAAGCTTTTAAAGCTCGTAAATCGTTAGTTCGTTTATCAGGAGCTTGTTTCATAAATCACGGTAAATATCCCGTAAATAATAATAAAACTGTAATAAACATCCGTAGTGGACCTGGGTATGTCCTAAAACTATGTCCTCTACTGCAGAGTCCGCCTGGGGAAGTTATTCACACCTTTACCAGTTATTCAAGCGCCAAGCAGTAGTATGCAAGCATTACTGTGTTCCGGTTTGAAGGGCAATGTTACCAGATAAATTACTGGGTATGGAGAGATTTAACATCTAATATCTCAGGGTGACGAGGGAAGTACAGTGGGGCGCAGGATTGTGTTCGCAAGTTCACAGTTCTAGCACTGCTACTGTCAGTGGTAGGCGTAAAGCTTACCACCAGGCGAACGTCTTGGTCGTCTCATCACATGATCTTATTAAAAAAAAAACAACCACCGGAGGACGGGCAGCAGCGTCCTCTTGGTTAACGGTGGTAACAATCTGCGATCCCCAAGCCGCCTGCCAAGAGTGGGGATTATGGCGAACCAAACTCTCCCTAATAAGGGGCAGGCGTTCGTCCAGCAGTGGACGTCTTTCCGCTAATGATGAAACATCCGTAGTAGTAATTACAGTTCCATGCTACATTTTACTGTCCATAATAATAACTACAAGCGCTACAGGCGTCAAGCCGCCTGCCAAGCGTGGGGATTATGGCAACTCCTCCCTATTAAGTAGGTGTCCACTGCTGGACGAAGGCCTCTCCCTTAAACAGGGTGTAGAGTTGTTACCCTCGTTATGTTAGATAAATTAAAGCTATGTACCTTATCAAGAATAGATGCTATTGTAACTTGTTATTTTAGTAGAATTAAAATTGTTTTTGCAGAAAATGTGGTAAATAAAGCCTTTGTAATTTTAACAGCATATTTTATTTTACATTTTAAGAGGATTTGGTTTACAATGTACCTATCTAGAAACTAGTAAAAATGCGCAGTAAATAAATAGCTTCCTGAAAAGGTACCACCCGAAAAGATAATGATTCCGTACCTGAAATTGACAATAATTATATTATTAGAAGACTGACTGATGTGAAGTTTGATTCAACGGCAAAACTATAAAAGGCGAAGCTCGGGCCGCGCGCACTCACTCTTGTTTGAGACTTCGTGCGGAACGGACGTATTTTCAAAGTGCCTTCCTTGTGCAGTTAAAATTAATTATTTGTATAAATGAATCAGGTGGTTGTGAAATATATTTATTTTTTTAAAAACTGAACCCACTTTTGATTTCTAACATCAGAAGTGGGATTCGAACTCTGCTCGCACTTATTTTTCTTTCTAAATTCTTTGATATCCTAAAACTGTTGCCAGTGTTTATTAATTTTTTGGCAAACTCCGTAAAGTACACCCTCGCGATCAATTGTTATTTTTTTTTAGTGAGTGTTTTGTGTTGTGATTGTGTATTGTGAGAAAGGGGAAAAGCATGGATCGCATGCCTCGGTCCCGGTCCCGTGAAGGACAGAGTCGTGGCCCTCACGGCCAGCGTCCGTCCAGTGGGCGTCCGACGAGCCATGGCTCGCGCAGCTCTTCGAGGGGTTATACCCCACCGCACAATAGAAGGTACCGTACCCGTAGCCGCAGCCGCAGCCATGGTGGTGATACTCGATGTAATCGCAGTTATAGTCGTGATCACAATGAACATCGCAGAAGGGATCGAAGTCATAGCAGAAATCGTGAGTACAGTAGCCGAGAGTCATGGCACACGATTATGTCTCGTCTCCGTGCATTGGAATCGCGCGCACCCGTTCTGCCCGTTCCTGACCTGCCGGCCTCAGTTCGACCGTCGTTTGGAAATGGCACCGAACAGATTGTCGAGGCTATCCAATCGTTAAAATCGGTAAGTACCCACAGTTACTATGTGTCCAATTTCGACCCCAACATTCACGATGTAGACTCGTGGTTTAATGAAGTAGATATGGCTAAACATTCAAACCGTTGGGATGACCGTGAGTGCCTTGCTCGTATCGGAAGGTGTTTGAAAGGTGACGCAAAATTTTGGTTAGATGATTGGGTTAGTAGTGACCGTTCTTGGACCAATTTCAAAAAAGATTTTAAATGTTTGTGTGTTAGAAAATTGGATACGGCTCAAATTTTATACGAGGTGATGTCCACCGATTCAAACAGCTTCCGTACGTATGCTGAATATGCACGCAAATCTTTACTCCGTCTACGCATAGTTAAAGGCCTTAGTGACGATCTTGTTACGGCCATTGTTTTACGTGGAATTAAAGATCCACATGTTAAGGCGACGGCAACGAATGCAAATTTGACTCCCGACGAGCTAGTGAACTACCTCTCAACGTTTATGAAACCTGAGTCGGCGGACGTTCGAGCAGCGGGACGTCACCCAGCGCCAACAAAAGCTCACAGCAAAAATCAAGGTAATAAACGACCGTTTCAGATCTCTAGTTCAAGCTCTGGTTCTAGTTTTAGGACTAAATGTTATTCTTGTGGCGAACTTGGGCATAAGCAAGTAAATTGTCCAAAAAAGCCAAGAACTGCTAGTACGAGTAACCCAGGGCCGAGTAACCCAGGACCGAGTTATCCAGGACCGAGTAATCAAGGACTGTGTAAACCTACCGGTAAGTCTGACAGTACCATTCAATGTGCATACTGTAAAAAGTCGGGTCACCGTATTCAGGACTGTTTTGCAAGGCAACGATCAGATTTAAACAGGAACAAAGTTAACTTTTGCTCGGGTGCTCAGGCTCTTATACAAAATGATGTCGTCGTGGGTGTTATTGACGGCATACCTGTTGATATATTGATAGATAGCGGCGCATTAGATGTATCCCTTATATCAACATCGCTGGTGAACCATCTCTCTTGTACAAAAAAACCCGTTAGCCGACAAATCAGAGGGGTAGGTGGATCGATCACCAGTGTCGATTCCTATGTTTCACTTGTAGTTGAACTAGAGGACATAACACTGGACGTAGACTTTTTGGTAGTTCCGAGCGAAAGCATGAGCGCTCCAGTCATTATTGGTACTGATGTATTGAACCGCGATAATGTGATCTATATAAGGACTAAGGACTCTCAGCGTATTGTACGAGCAGCGAAACCTTCGGAAGTATCAGCTGTAGATACAGGTAAGCAGCACCGTACTATAAATACATCAGCGACGGGTCCTGATCTAGTTGAGCTTAACGAAATCCTGGACCAGTTTTCTGACCACATGATTTCGGGCACAGCCACGTCCACAGTTACTACAGGAACCATGAATATCCGATTGACCAACGACAATCCGGTTTATTATAGACCGTACAAGATGTCGCACGAGGAGAAACTAAAGGTACGTTCCATAACTTAAGATCTTTTGTCCAAGGATATCATACGCGAGTCAGAATCGCCATACTCGAGCCCTGTTCTACTGGTTAAAAAGAAAGATGGCTCCGACCGCATGTGCGTCGACTTCCGTGCTCTGAATCGATTAACAGTAAAGGATCGATATCCCTTGCCCTTGATCGATGATCATATTGACCGTTTGGGCAAAAGCAAGTGTTTCACTACCCTAGATATGGCTACGGGCTTTCATCAAATTCAACTTGATGAGGCCTCAATTCCGCTAACTGGTTTCGTGACACCAGAAGCTCACTACGAGTATCTTAAAATGCCATACGGTTTAGCAAATGCCCCCATTGTTTACCAACGAATAATTAGCAAGACCCTACACAAATTAATCGCAGACGGAAAGGTTTTAGTGTACATAGATGACTGTTTGATTCTTTCTTCCTCTGCGAAAGAAGGCTTACAGATCTTACGGGAGGTACTGAGCACATTGACGGAGGCAGGGTTCTCAATAAATTTAAGTAAATGCTCATTTTTATGCACTGAAATTGAGTACCTGGGGCGGGTGATCTCTAATGGCGAAGTAAGACCTGCACCTGGCAAAGTCCAAGCCCTTGCTAATTCTCTAGCTCCACAAAACGTCAAACAGGTCCGACAATTTCTGGGGCTAGCAGGGTATTTCCGAAAGTATATCCCCAATTATTCCACCAGGACTGCTTGCATCGCGCGTTTAACTTGTAAAAATGTTCAGTTTCACTGGGGGACAGAACAAGAAATTGTGCGACAACAGATAATCAAAACGTTGACTAGTGCACCGGTACTTGCTATATTCGACCCAAGTTTACCTACTGAAGTGCACACCGATGCAAGCAGCCTTGGTAACCCAAGGCTGCTTGCATCGGTGCAATCCTACAACAAGTCCATAAGGATGGTAATCGGCGCGTAGTTGCTTATTATAGCCAAGTCACGAAGGGTGCTGAACCAAAATACCATTCTTATGAGCTCGAAACTCTAGCAGTGATAAAAGCCTTGAAACATTTCAGACACTATTTGATAGGAATTCAGTTCGAAGTCGTCACAGATTGTAATGCCCTAAAGGCAACACAAAACAAGAGAGATATGTTACCGCGTGTGGCAAGGTGGTGGATTTACTTGCAAGATTTTAATTTCAGCATATCCTATCGAAAGGGAACCATGATGCCACACGCGGACTATTTAAGCCGTAACCCTTGTGTTGTCAATAATATTGAACGGCCTCGTAATTGGGCACAAATCGCTCAAGCAGGTGACGAGGAGACTCAAACAATGGTCCAATCTTTAGAGCAAGGTAAATTGGATCCAAAAAGGTACGTAAAACGCAATGACATATTGTATTACCGGTATACACCAACGGGCGAAGAACCGAAACTTCTTTGTTATATACCAAAAGGTTATCGTTTGAGTCTCCTGCGCATCTTCCACGACGAGCATAGTCATATTGGAGTAGATAAAGTTACAGACCTAATATTAAGACACTTTTGGTTCCCTGGCCTTAGAAACTTTGTAACTAAGTATGTATCTCATTGTCTGACATGTATCGCCCACAAGCGTGTACCACGTGCTCCTTTGCAGCCAATCACGTCTTGGGACAAATCGTACGTCCCATTTGAAATCTTACATGTCGATGTTCTGGGACCACTTCCCGTGTCAAAAGGCTATAAATTCGTCATGCTTGTGGTCGACGCATTCACAAAGTATTGTCTGCTGGTGCCAATGTCCCGGCAAGACCATGATGAATTAAAGCGTGTATTTAAATTTGTTATATCGTTGTTTGGTACTCCTAAGTTAGTTGTATCGGATAGAGGACGTATGTTCCAGTCAACGGACTTCACTTCCTGGATGCAAGTACTAGGAGTACAACTTCATCATATCACTGCCGAAATGCACCACTCCAACGGTCAGGCGGCAGAACGTTATATCCGTACACTGCTCAACATGCTCCGCATTGCAGTTAACCATCGAAAGAGTGAGTGGGCTGAAGAGCTGTGGCAACTACAGCTCATCCTGAATCTAACAAAGCAGAAAACCACTCAGACCTCTGCTCTAAACCTTGTAATCGGTCATGAAAGTGCGACGCCTGCTATCCGGACACTTGTGCGAGATGTCGCAATAAGTTCGGAAACATCTAATCGTGAGTCTAGAAGAGAGATGGTCAGACAGAGGACGGCCGAACGATTGACAAGAAATCAATTACAGCAAGACGATTACGTTAATAAGGATCGAAGACCTCCTTGTGTATTCCAGAAGGATGACTTGGTGTTCGTGATCAAGTATGCCCAATCTCAGGGTAAATTAGACCCCGGGATGCGAGGGCCCTATCGAGTCATAAGTGCTCTTCGGAATCATCGGTACCAGTTAGAGTTACTTGCTGGAGCATATGGAAAGACGACGTTTGCAGCTGCCCAGTTCATGGTCCCCTGGAAAGGCGAATGGACTCCTGAGACGTGTGCTGCATTTTTTGAAGGTGGGTGTGCCACCTCTTATGTAACTACTTACCGAACCATCGGAAGTACCTTGTGAAAGCTTTTCGCTACGCGAAGAGTCATCGGGGAAGTACATACTCCTTTTTCCCCGATGCGAAAGCTTTTCGTTATGCGAAGAGTCACCGGGGAAGTACATACTCCTTTTTCCCCGGTGCGAAAGCTTTTCGCCATGCGAAGAGTCATCGGGGAAGTACATACTCTTTTTTCCCCGATGCGAAAGCTTTTCGTTATGCGAAGAGTCACCGGGGAAGTACATACTCCTTTTTCCCCGGTGCGAAAGCTTTTCGCCATGCGAAGAGTCATCGGGGAAGTACATACTCTTTTTTCCCCGATGCGAAAGCTTTTCGTTATGCGAAGAGTCACCGGAGGATTACATGCGCCTTGCCTCCGGTGTGGTAAAAAGCTTTTCGGTATGGGCCCGTACCGAAAAGTCACTGAGTGGTTTGGTCGGTTTGTACCTATGCCACGTAAGTACTCAGTGTCCTATTATTTTACCTACCTACTTACGTGCCTGTCAGTCTGAACTTTTGATTTGTGGGCGGTATCGACCACAAATTAAATAGTCGGAACAACGTTGGTTTTCTTTTTCTGGTGTTTGGTGACTTATAAATTAACACGAACTTACTATCTAACACAAATTAACAAACTTATAGATTAATGAGGATCCTTTGTAACACTGTGCAATTGTTCCCAGACACAACTGATGATGATGAACAACTGGTGGATGAGGCTGGATTTTCTTCGACTCCTGATGGAATATCTCCATCAATGAGATCTATGCCTAGACTCATTTCAGGTTCCTCTGAAGACGAAGAGCCTGACGAGGACGTCAGGGTATCAGGAGAGGCCGTATTAGAAGACTGACTGATGTGAAGTTTGATTCAACGGCAAAACTATAAAAGGCGAAGCTCGGGCCGCGCGCACTCACTCTTGTTTGAGACTTCGTGCGGAACGGACGTATTTTCAAAGTGCCTTCCTTGTGCAGTTAAAATTAATTATTTGTATAAATGAATCAGGTGGTTGTGAAATATATTTATTTTTTTAAAAACTGAACCCACTTTTGATTTCTAACAATATATATATATATATTTATTTATACATTCAAGTGACGAGACGAACAAGACGTTCGCCTGGTGGTAAGCGTCACGCCTGCCACTAACAATAGCAGTGTTAGAATTATAAACTTACGAACACAATCCTGCGCCGCACTGCACTGCGCTCGTCACCCTGAGATATTAAATGTTAAATCTCATCATACCCAGTAATTTCTTTGGTAACATTGCCCTTCAAACCGGTACACAGTAATGCTTGCACACTACTGCTTGGTGGTTGAATAACTGACAAAGGTGTGGTACTTCCCCAGGCGGACTCTGCAGTGGAGTTCTACCACTACAACTACTTCACTATTTTATTGAAACCTGAACAAGCGAAGAATTCTAGGATTCAAATATAGATATCCTGAGCTTAGCGAGAGTTTCAAAGGTAGTACCTAAGAAGCACAGAATAACTTTGTTGCCACTTTGAGAGAAACACACAACTTTTCACCTTACTACCAAAGAGAATTTAACACTACGACAGCGATGAAAATTCTAGAGTTTTTTTCATGCAGTCTTCATGCTGGCCAGTGCGATTATTCAAAAAAGAATGTTGGCGCACTGACATGAAATAAGTATTAGGTGCAATTATGCATTTTCATTGGACTGGCGGTATAAAAAATATTGAATGGAAAGGTTCGAATTTTCAAAACTCTTTCCACGCTAGCGGACAAAATGCACGTTCGCATTCAGATTTTGAATCATAATTAGAATATTTCCGAGCTTGTGAGGTAAAAATCTATTTTTATAACGCACTTATGGGCGATTTACTGACAGCTAATTAAAAAAAAAAATAGTTTCTAAAAATTCGATAGACAGCGACGAAGAGACATGGCCCTGAACAGTTTCACTATCTAGTCTGAAGATTTTGAACGAATGAAGCAAAGTAAAAAGGTCATAAAATATAAAGTAACATTATTTAATTTTAATCAGATCTAAGTATCATGCGTTGTTTGTGGTTATTGTTTGTATAACAAAGTATTTGCCCATAGTATTTCTTAAGTTTTCGTTATTCCACGCAAATTAGTAAGTGCGCCTTGCCAAATAATTAGTTAATTACTATCAATAAAAATAACAATAGCTATCAACAAAAAATAATAACAATAATGTAACGTAACAATAACAATTTATCAGAATTTAAACAAAATGATACAAGAAAACTTGGAAAGGCACTTCACCAATGAACGCGAACTGCGAAAAGAAGCAGTGAAGGTAAGCGAACTGCTTTTTCACAAGAAAAGTGCGAAAAATAGTGGGCTATATCTCGCCAGCGCGGCCTATCCTTCTGTAGAACTACATTCTGACAGCTGTCAGAAAACTTCCCATTAGCAGATGGGCCATTTTTTTTTTTTTTTTTTTCTTAGTTATTGGCATCGCACGTTGTGCATTCTGCCAGTGTCAAGTTTATGAATTTTCAAGTTTCTTTTATTAAAATTAAGTCAAATATGTCATTAAATCACAGTCAGTCACACAAAATCAGTCATAGTCGAGTCCAAGTCATGCCCTACTAAAGTTGTGGCGACTTTACTATGAGCTTCTACGGAGTTTTGAAAACAACACGAAAAGCCATGTTTCACCACATTATATCACTTGCCCACACTCGTGCATGTAATTCCACACTCAATGAATAAAACGCCACCATTTTTAAACATTAATTCGCAAAAAAACAAAAGTTTAAGAAAATAATAGAATGCAACGACATGATTTTTCCGTGTTCCCGCCAAAAAAACTCTGGGCCATTCTTGCAGGAGCTCTCTCGTGATTAGTTTTTTTTATTAATAGGCTGAGTGGCCAGCTCGTGGTTGCTCGGCTTCGCCTGAAGGCGCCGCGCCGTCTGCTCTTCCAGCGCCTGCGTCGATGCGGGACTCAGCCCGACACTTCAGTGCCGACGTCGGCAGCGACACTAGCGCCATCTGCTGATCCCGTAGTCGATGAAGGTGAACGAACGGTGTCTAGCCAAGTGACTCATTCATTCCCGTACAATTCCCCGTTGGGGAATCCCAAATGAGGATCCACATTGCGATTTTTTTCGCTAGGTCGCACATCGTCGATGCGGACATAATCAACTGTCAGTCTCATACATTTAGTTGTTTTTTGTTTTATTTTTGCAGATAACATTTTAAAGACTCGAACTACCACGGAGAATCTGCATAATTGTACTTGTTTGTACAGCAATCCTTTGCCTTGCTAGTTATAGCTTTGTCCAACGTAAAATGTAAACAACTGTACTTATAACCTACAAATCTGTTTTAAGGCCGTCAACAGTTGATAGATGATGTATAGATAGATTCTTTAAAAAAGGCACACTACCCCGTGTTTTTTCTTGGACTAGATTATCGGCAACGCCCTCGTTAAGAGCAGATAGATCTAAGCAACGATTAACAAGAAAACATGATTTTGCCACACCCGGACTGCCGCTGGCGCCGTCGTCTGCGAAAAGTTTTTCCTGCGGAACCTCATTAAACCTTCATTTTTTAATTGTATTATGTATGCATTGCACAAAGCGAGTTGCTACCTATGAATTTACTGCAGACAGACCAAGCAAAAGTTTATATGCCTCTTTTTTCCACTGATTTGTCGGGGTTAACAATTTGTAATCAACAAGAATCCACTCTGAAAATAAAATAAACAATATTAACCCGTTATTAGCCCTGGAATATAGCTCGCAAGTTATATACGCTTAAGGTTCAAAATGCTGCGCGCTTTTCGAATGTATTATTTTTGATGTATTAATGTATTATTATTTTTGTGGTAAGACGAAATAATATATAATATCCTCTAAAATAATAGCATGGTAATTGTAAAGGTCTCTATTACACTTCGTTAGAAGCGATTCATATTACAGATCAATGGAAACACGAAAAAGTAGTTCAAGGGCCGTACTGTGACATGTTAAAATCATTTTCTTTAGGTTCAGCCGCCAACGCTGCGCATCACGAACCGTATTGCCGGGCGATAAAATTCACAGTCGCGCAGCGTCGGGACAAGCAGGGTTTGGGACGTCTCGTGTCTCAAAGTCCCGGACTTTGTGTAAATTTAGTTGTCTCGGGACTTTCGGATCGAGACTCGAGACAGGACTCGACGGTTGTTGAAATTGTAAATAATGATATTTTCAAAAGCTCATACCTACATAATAAACTTTATTAGCTTCCCGCACCTTGTCATTCAAAGCGCCATCTATTAGCTCGACAAATAATTTATATAAAAAAAAAAGATGTCAGCTATGAATGACGACGAAGAAGAATTTTGCGAGAGGGCCGAATTAAGGGAATAAACCTTTGTATGGAGATTCTTTGTGCCATTAAAGTTACTTTTTGATGTTATAGTTGTAGCGACACATTAGTGCACATATGTATTGTATTCCCTAATGTCTGTTCGGTACATAAGTCATCTCCCGCCGAATTCGGTATTTTTGTTAACGCTATAAGTTTTGTGTCTGATTGTTACCGTGAGTAGAAATCAAAGTATTTTATTCCTGGACTCGTTTAGTTATTAAATATTATATGAGTGGTAAAATGGTGACCCCGCAATTATCGGCTCACTTTTTAACGATATAATAGACTAGAATAGAATATTATTATTGGCCTTATAACTACAAATGTTACACTAGGCAAGTCAAATTACAATTCCACATAAAATTAAAACAAACAAATATGTCATTATTTCAATTTAAAAAAAAAAAAACATAGTCAACAAGTAGTACGACATGATTAAAATAGTTACAACTGAATAATATTGTTAGATAAATAAATTGTCAATACATATAAAATTAAAATGTCATAGTAAATCATAATTATAAGAATGTCTTATTATTATTTAGTCTCATACAAGAATGAAGATTCAGCCAGTCTCATATTCATAAATTCACTGATAGAATAAAATGGATTTGACTCAAACAATACGTTTAGTGTTCTCTTGAAGTCATCCGCATGTATCGTAGTTTAGTTATGGTTCGAGTTAGTTTCCCAAACATGACGGTTTTATTGCAAACCCCCTGTTTTTTAACTTTATTAAGTCTCACTTTCGGCATGTACCATTTATCACCGTCTCTTATATTAACGTTAAGCTTGTATTTATCTTTTTTGGTAATGACTAGTTTTCCCATTTCGCTGTACATTTCTTGCAAGCAGTTATATATATACAGTGCTATGACAGTCATAATTTTATTTTTCTTAAAATGTGGTTTAGCAGATGCAGACGTTTTCGCAGTCCAAACATCACTCGTATAGCTTTTTTTGCGCCTTTAAAACTTTTTTTACGTCTACCCCATTCCCCCATACAGTAATGCCTTATCCTACTCTAGAATGTACATAAGCGTAATAGACAGATATAATTGATTTTATGTCTAGTAGAGACCTTAATTTCAGTAATGCATAACTAGTACTTGCCATTTTTTTGCAAAGGTTTTCTATATGAGCTGTGTGACTGATTGTGTGGTCAATAGTATAACCTTAAAAAGACGGTTTGTTTTACAGTAGGATACTTGTCGATGCCTTTCCGTGATTGATATTGCATGACCACACTTTTCTCGGCATTCAATATTATTCCATTCGCATTAAACCATTCTTTAAGTAACTTCAGTGCATCAGAAAGTTTTGTCTGTAGCCTATTTTTACATTTATAATTTATTCCTACATGTGTATCATCGGCAAATAAGCTAATGTAAGTCCAGTCGAGCATTGCATTTACAAGATCGTTGATATATATATAAGAAAAAGAACTGGCCCCAGTATTGATCCCTGAGGTGCCCCTATATCTACGTATTCTCTTGTCGAGCTTACTTCGTTAAGTGATACAACTTGGCTTCTATTATGTAAATATGAACGCATTATGTTAAGCTTAGGTCCTTCAAATTCGTAATATTGTAGTTTGGATAAAAGTATGTCGTGTTTTAAGCAGTCAAACGCCTTAGACAAATCGCAGTAAATACTTGCACATTTGTGCGATTTGTCCAATGAGCCAAGAATATAGTAGATAATTTTCCTAATTGCCATCTCTGTTGATCGACCTTTGCGGAATCCAAATTGTGACGCTGTAAATAGGTCATTCTCTTCAAAATATTTTAGTATTTTGTTTTTAATCACTACTTCCAGAATTATTAAAATTGTAGGTAGTATGCAAACTGGTCTATAATTTCAGAGTTCTGTACTATCTCCTTTTTTGTATAAAGGAATGATCCTGCCTGGTTTTAGACTATCTGGAAATACGCCATTCTCTAGACAATCGTTTATTGCAATATGTAACAATTCCATAAAGCATTCATTTTCTAAGATTAATTGTTTTAAACCTGATACCGTGCCCGTGCATTTTCGTCGCTAATCTCACAGTATTTGTGAACTTTGTGGACTATACACGTTGTTGCGAATTCGATGCTGGCCTGAGATGCTCCCAAAACTGGTACCGCAAGGGCCTGCGCCCGGGCCGACGTCACTTGGTCCGGCGTTGCCTGGACCTCCTTTACCGGGGGTGACGCTGCAACGATTAAGTGAAGGCAGAACAGGGCCCTGTTTTATAAAGCTACAAGTCTTGTACCTGTAGTGAAAAACTGGCAATACCGCAAAAAAAATTTGAGTACGACGCTTTCTAAAGCTACAAGACAACCAATGTACAAATTACAAGTACAAGCACTTGTGTAAAAGTTAAAGACAAACTATTTAAGCTTGTACTTGTAGCTTTATAAAACAGGGCCCACAGGTTGTCGCAGATGGCGGCCATCTCTGTTCCTCCCGGGTTCCATAGTTTTGGGTGAACAACCCAAGGCTCTGATTTCTCCAGACGGAAGCTTGTAAATGTAGTTATTTACATTAGTTGTAAATGCAATAATCGTTTCGATTCGAGAGCCGTGGTAGTCTAGTAAGTTTGGGTCTAGTAGTCTAGTAGGGTCTAATTCTAGTAGGTGATCGCTCGATTTACTCAGTGAGGTCGTGGGTCCCAGGTCCGAACCAATGAGCCCTTTGGAGTTGATGTAAGAATTTTCACACCAACTGCTTATATATTAACTACTTATTAGTGCTTTATTTCGTTGAAGGAAAAGATCGTGAGGAAACCTGCGAGCTTCCGGAAAAGATATCGCTTACCCGCAACTGGGAATTTTATAGGAGCGCAAGCCTACGTCAATTATTAAAGTCGAATTCATAATTAGACGGACTAAACTGACATATTGAAATGTCACTTTTCTTTTTTTTCACTAGGCTTTTTACGGTTCTGCATTTGTAATGATTAAATTAACAAATAAGTAATAGGGTAGATGACTAATAGCCTTGATGAAGTATTTAAGTAAAAATAGTATGTTTAAAAAATATATTTAAACAGGTTAGTAATGTTCTGATATAATAAGCGTTTAAAGTTTTTGGTAGGGACAACTCTGTCCCTTTCACACAAAACAAAAAATGATGTCATGCTTTACTTGTCAGAATATAATTTATATGGCGTACACAGAAGTGACGTCACGATTTGCTGTTTCGACTCTCTGTCTAGCATGATATTAAGATGCTTATAAGTGTCTTATTTTTGATCAGATTTTCATTTTCTTTTCATTAACCAGTCATCTAGCCTATTAACCTACTGCATGCTGCTTTAGCCTTTAACATCTTGGACTACCTTACAGCTCAGTTGGTAGCATGTCCGCCTTCAGAGCTGTAGGCGTGGGTTCGATCCCCATCCAGGGCAAACATTTATGTGACGAACATAGATGTTTGTTCTGTGTCTGGGTGTAGTATGTATTACAAGTATGTACGTCGTCGTCAGCCATAAGACGTCCACTGCTGGACGAAGGCCTCCCAATAGAGGATTACAAGTACGTAATTACAAAAAAAAGAGGGTATTTAAGTATTCTATCAGCTATCTGGTTTCCATATTACAAGCTTTGCTTAGTTTGGGGCTAAAAAAAAACAGAAAACCAGATAGCTAATAGATTATTTTTTTTCGTAACTACATACATACTACACCCAGACACAGAACAAACATCTATGTTCGTCACATACATTTTTGCCTGGGTGGGGATCGAACCCACGCCCAACAGCTCTGAGAGCAAACATGCTACCAACTGAGCTACAAGGCTGTTTAGTAGTACAAGTTGTCAATTTATGATGAGTTTAATGACCCCCTAAGATATTGCTCATGGATTCAATGACAACCTGTAGGTGTATATTATATTTATGTACATACTCTGGGGGGTTTAGGATAATAATATTGTTTTTTTTAATATGCAGAGATAATTTTATTTCATAGTAGGTACGAAGTTCCCCGGGTTATCTAGTTATTGAAATAAAACACTGATTTTCAAAGGTGGCGTATTTTATATTTATTGAGATATCAAGTATAGGTTCACAATTAATCAATTTATGCAAAACAAAACATTACAATGGGGAGGTACATATAATAATTTAGCTTCTTACTTTTCCTACATTATTTTAAACCTGTTGAGGATGGCCACAGCTATACTCGTGCTGCAGGTACATGTAAGGAAAAATCAACAATTAAAATATTAGCTGCTATAATAAATACACGGCTGTCACCCCAACCGCAGGCCGCCGACTGCTCCTATTTGGGGCAGGCTTAAATAATACCAATAAAGCTTTCCTGTTTGATATTTGTATCAATCCATATGATAGAACAGATACCGGAAGAGTGGACCATTACCGCAGCATCCGTAACAAAGAGAATCCTAGTATAGTTATTACCTGGATACCAAATATATACGTATGGATTAGTGCGTTCCATTCTAGATCCGAGTTTGTCATGTTGTCATATAAAACGGGCATTGATGTACTCAAAACACGTGCCATTAGGAACGAGTCAAACAACATAGTACAAAATTAGCTGTGCCAATGAAGTCACAGAAGCATAATAATAAACTTAAATCCGAAAAAACTACCGGTCTTTTGATCCATCTTCATCATTTCAGCTTTTAAAAGTCATCATCAGAAAGAAGACGAAGTGAAGCCAGTAAGCTTTCCATCTGTATATTATTTCATTTGTAATTTGTAAAGCCGTTCGTTTTTATCATGATCAGCCAGAATACGTCCACTGCTGGGCAAAGATCTCTCACATTGATGTATGGAGATGATGATGATGTATAGGAGATGATGTATATGAGAGGTTTGCCATAATCCCCACGCTTGGCTTGGGGATCTCAGAATGCTCACCACCGTTAACCGAGAGGACGCTGCTGCCCGTCCTGCGGTGGTTCTGGGTGCAGTTTTAGGATACACCCAGGTCAGCCATAATGTCGTTGGTCAATCGGGGTGGGGGGCTCCCTACACTTCGTTTGCTTCTTCGTGGTCACCTCTCGAGAACTTTTATTCCTCAGCGGTTATCGGCTCTGCAAATATGGCCTGCCCATTGCCACTTCAGGTTGGTTCTACATTCATTCTATTGAACATGTTATCGAGCAGTAATGTAAAACTGTTCTATTGAGCATTGTAAAACTGTTCTATTGAGCAGTAATTATCTTTAGGCTGAGTAAGGTCAGGTTATATGTCAACCCATATTATATTAAAATTACAAGTGGATGAAAATCGTGCCAGGTTATCTTACAGAGCGCAGATGAGATATCAAATGAACGCACTTATACAAACCTTCATAAGTATTAATTTTGAGTACATACCTTTTAATTTTACTGGCTCGATGGTTAACAGGTTGAAATTCCTAAGATATCCTGAAAAAAAAAAATATAAATTATTTATTGATATAAAAACGTATGGCTACACTTTTACATTTATGTCACAAAATTAAAACAGAAATTTAATTAAGTACATAAAAAAAAACTTACTAAATATTGAGAAAAATACCAAAAAAAATAATACCTAATTATTAAATTAAGAATAAATAATCTATTAGATTATAATAAAAATTGTATTAGTAATGTCACAAATTATAAATATATACTGTTACATTATAAACCATTTCACACTCTATGGTACTTTGCTGTTATAGAGGAAGCCATGGAACACAGACTTGGGCAATAAAATGATTTCGCAGACCCACAATCTTTTCTGTGTTCTTGTGCATTCAATTTACACACACATTAATATCATAATGTGTACTTATGTAGTTTAGTATTATTATCACATCACATCATCTGCCGGAAGACGTCCACTGCTGGACGAAGCCCTCCCCCTTATTAGGGAGGGATTGTCAGTATTATTATAGTATCGCTCAAAAACAAATTATTTTCATTGTGAATTTATTCTACAGAACACAGAATAAAAAAAAAAACCCAAAAAAAAACCTTTTTTTTCCCCCCTTCAAATTTTCGACAATACTACTGGCTCGTTGTCAAAATCTGTTTTGGGTATAACTTCCATTAGCATTTCATCAAGTGCACATCTCGCCTGCGACGTGGCCCAGATTTTGACTCAGCGTGGTACCCAAAACCGCCGAAATAAGTACACTCAAACACGTGCACAGACGGGAATTGAATCTGATACCACTCAAATATAAAACTGAGCCATGCAAGTTGTAAACACAGCCATAATTCTAAATTGTATCCGTCATATTTCATGTAACTTTATGTTGTTGTTTTTTTGTAAATGTCTTCAGCCTTTATTAACTACAACAAACTACAAATAAGTTCTAGGTACTTATGTTGATTATTTTGTCATTTTAGATAAGTAAATCAAACAAACAACATTTTTTTTATCAGCTCAAAAATATTAATGCTAATTCAAAATATGATACAGACAGTCATCGATTTATAATCAGTCATAATTTATAATCATCGGCGAATCTCTCCGGCGTACCGGTGAGCCGCGTCCGAGTGGCTGTTGCAAAATCCTCTGTTTCATTGATCGAAGCAGACAGAATAGTATTTTTAAATTATATTGGAGATAATAAAATACTTACAAATTGGTCACATTGTTCGGTCAAAACATTAACGGTTTGCGTTTGGTTAGGAGACACATCATTAGCATTGGAGTTGCTGTTTGGTACAGTATTAGCTACGGGAGATCCTAAAAAATATTAAATATTATTCGTCGAGTAGCACATTAACTTTTCGTGCATGCAGCGAAAGTGAGGGAATTTGAGGTAGTATGATGCAAGAGATTTAAAGACATTAAAAAGACAACTCCAATAAAAATTAGAGGACTTGACTAAAATGAAAACTAGAGGTACAAATTCTTTTTAAAAAGACTCAGTCATCATACTAAAAGCCTAAAAGACCTGAACGGCTCGAGTTGTGTTTAAAATAAACAGACTCGCACCTGAGTCGTACCTGATACAAAATTTCTACAGCTCATGTTCATGCAATGCAGTATACAATCTTACACCTTTTCAATCTTACCGAAAGCTGTGAATAAAACTAACATAATTATTATGTAGTACATAACCATGTTTGTATTTGCGATACTTGTACATTTTAGTGACATTATTCAAAAAAAATGTTTTACAGAATGCACACGCCTCACAGCTCGTGACTTATGAGGCGTTAGGGAACGGGTTCTTCATATTCATATAAGCCTTTTAAGTAACCACTTACTTTACCTGCAAAATAGAGAATGATCTTCAGCTTTGAGCAACGCGGCGTCGAAATGTGGAAACGAGTTGATGCGAGACGATAAGGATAAACCCTAGCGAGAACAGCTAAACTTAGTAGTTCCGTTTTGTAAAAAAAACTATGTTAATCAACACATAGCACATATAGTTCTAATCTAGTCAAACTATATAGTACATATAGTTTAACTAGATTTTTCGAGTTCTGATGTTGAAAGTTGATAGTAAGCGGTGTTTCCACTTTCAATTTTGGTTGTTTGTTTTCGAATTATCCCTAAAATTCTCAAAAAATACTAAACTCGTTGACTTAGGGAGCATGACCATAATAAAGAAAAAAACCTACTTTGAAGCGGAAAGACTACATTTACAGTTTTTCGCGTATATTATGACTTAGTTCCTATGTCGTCTGTAAGATGACACATGACACAAAGGTTAATTAAAACTAGAGGGGTTATGTAACCCCTCTGTGTGTGTGGGTTGTGTACGTGAATGTTCACGTACGAGTTTGAGACCATAAACAAAAGGTAATCCTTTATCAACATTAAGTTTGATTTTGCCCAAAACTCCCCAACGGAAATGAAATGTCCCTAAATCTTACATAATATTTTTTTTTTTAAATTACTTTATAGTATTGAGTTTGACTGCCATCTCGTCTGATGTTAAACGAAGATGCAGTCTACTATGGAACACGCTTACCTAGAAGAAACCGATTCACTCGCGACTTGAATACACCCAAATTTTAAATATCGGGAAACACCCACTCGTGCAGCGCATTCCACTGTTTAGCAGTTCGAATGAAGAAAGTGGAATCAAACTGTTTCGTACGAGATTTCAGTATATCAACCATGAAACCGTGTAAATTTTTCGAGGTCCTGGCCGTCCGATAGAAGAATGGGCAGGACATATGGGCATAAGATCATACAAATCCGAAGCACACACTCCGAAATGTATCCGATAAAATACCGACAGACTAGCTACTTTTCGTCGATGATCAAGGCTTTGAAGCTTGTACCTAACCAGATTGTCGTTGCCAATAATTCTCCTGGCACGTTTCTCGATTTATTCCAATGTCTCAAGCTGGTACCTAGCTGATCCATCCCAAAGGTGCGAGCAGTATTCCATTCATTCCGAACTTGTGCTTGGTATAACGTAAGCAACTGTTCCGGAATTAATAATTATTAATATTATTATTAATTATTATGGTCAATACGGCCCAATTGCCCTAAAGTAGACCTAAGCCCAGCAGTGGACTAATCAAAGGCTGATTATGCTATAAAATGAAACTTACCAGCCTCTGCTCCGCCACCTTGAACAATAATAATTAAGAACGTAAGACCATAATTATTATTATCAGTATAAAATAGTGTTATTAGTTAGTAGTTATAGGTATACATAATAGATAGAAGACCCGATCATACCACGTCACGTTGCAGCCATACATACTGTATGTCAGAAAAATAAGTGTCAGTTCTGGCTAGGTCATCTTAAGCATCAGCCAGAAGACGTCCACTGCTGTACGAAAGCTTCCCCCTTAATAGGGAGGGGTTGCAATAATCCCCACGCTTGGCAGGCAGCTTGGGGATCGCAGAATGCTCGCCACGGTTAGCCAAGAGGACACTGCTGCCCGTTCTCCGATGGGTCTTGTTGCAGTTTCAGGACATACCCAGGTCCATAATTCATAAATTTTAATTATTATAGTGCCTGGTACAGAGGATGGCTATTGCCATTCAACGTTGCAACGCGGCTAGTGTGTTGGGCACCTTTGCATCCGGAACGGTCAGGGGCGGATTATTTGATTATTTATCTTAAGGGTATATTTATTATGTATTATATATTCACATATATTAATAAATAGAGGTAGGTTATATTATTTTAGTAAATAATTCTTTACTAGCTTCAATTTTCCATACATTCCTACACGCTGATATAAAAAAATATACATTGATTACTGTCACATCAAAAATAATAACTGAATACTAATAACTAATACACGATACTAAGAAAACAATCCACCCCTAACAGGGCCCGACGCAAATGTGCTCTCCTATTGCGGGTGCATTACCGTGTTGAATTAATAAAAATACTTTCTTACCGATGCTCGTATACAATAAGATAACTGCAAGAATAAGAGCTGGTGGGGACCACATTTTTACAGGATAAGAGGACTTTGGGTTGACGATGCTATAGTATAAACGAATGCCTCTTACGATGCCCTGTGCTACTATAAATAGCTGAAAGTCACATGTTTTGCAATAAATACCAACGTGACTAATTCGTGATTATACTTTAATTTGAGAATCGTGAATACGAATAAATAATAATTTATTTTAATGTTTTGGTAGCGAGGGCTTAAAGTAATTTAAAAAGTAGGTATATTGCAAAAATTGTAGATTGGTTTTCTAACACAAAGGGGTTAAAAACGTTACTTATTGAAACTGAGTTTCATTTATATGTTTATTTTCATAGCACATAATATAGCAGAAAGTAACATAGGCGTGTTAACCTTATGCATACTTTATAGAGGTAACGATCGATCTAGGTCACTTTCCAAAACATTATGTGCCTAGTATGGCTTTATACAATTTGAGACTTATGTGTATAATCGTAAGAGGTACTTTTATATAATTTAATAATATTTAATTTATAATTTAAACAGAATACTTTTTAGTTTAAATTGAAAGCGGCTCAACTTATTATCAAAGACTGCGACGGTGATAATGGAATGGAAGGGCTCAGCGCTTGCAAAATGATCACAATTAACAAAACAACACAATCAAGCATACCTGGCTAAAAGTATGCATATTAAATTTGCCGGAAAATAGAGATAGCGAATCTAATTACTGCATGACAAAAAGAGAATACATGTACATGTATTAGAAGTTTGTATTGTCATATCGCACGGCTCGCATGTCGCAAAGGCAGAGTATGACTGAAGCGAGTGGAGAGCCGGCGCTCAACATATAGTCTTCAAAATCCGTGGGCTTATTTCCTGTCCATTCATCTTATCATTCAATTATTATCATCATATCATCATTATTTGCCAGATTTAAAATTTCATTGTACTGACGACTTAAACTAACAATGGGAATGTAATAGGATGTGTTATTGTTGAAGGTCTGGATACTGAATAACTTGTGGTTTAGATTACGGGATTTGAATCAAGTATTGAAATTTAGAAGGGATAAGAATTGAGGGGAATCAATAGAGGAGTGAATTATTTTATGAAGCAGGGTAATTCCGATATATTTCCGGCGCACCTCGAGAGGTGTCACGCGAAAATGTTACAGTCTCTCATGTTAAGAGGAAAGTCTACGGCCCGCACCATACCTGTAGCTCAGAGTCCTAGTCCTAAGGCATCGCTTCTGTACCCTCTCATTTTGTGAAATCGAGTGACGAGACGAGCGAGACGTCCTCCTGGTGGTAAGCGTCACGCCTGCCCATAAAAAATAGCAATGCGAGAATTGTGAACTTGCGAATACAATCCTGCGCCGCACTTTACTGTGCTCGTCACCCTGAGATATTAGCCAGTACTTTCTGTGGTACCATTGCCCTTTAAAATGGAGCACAGTATTGCCTGCACACTGCTTGGCGGTTAAATAACTGGCAAAGGTGTTGCACTTCCTCAGGCGGACTCTGCAGTAGAGCCTACCACTACATGAGGTTAGGTGCCTGCGGGGCTATAAAGTGGCTACTTTAGTCCCGCAACGCGGAAGAGCGAAAGGAACCACTTCCTCCCCGCAGTAGCACGTAAAATCGTATACACACCACGGGAGCAAGTAAAGAAGCCTCTGATCTCATGTTTGTTACCATCGACTTCACCTCGGAAGGCAATATACACGGGATCTGAGAAATTCTTTACTTATGCTCCCTAGGTGAGTGATCTCCTATTACTAGACTAGTTATAGAGCTGTAAGTGAACTGGATGTAAGTGTGTGTTGCCAGTGATGTATATGGAACTGAAACGTGGTCTTTGACTGCTGGCCTTTTGGAGAAACTTAGTCACGCAACGGGCAATGGAGAGAGCTATGCTCGGAGTTACTTTGCGCGATAGAATCCGGAACGAGGATATTCGCCAAAGAACCAAAGTAACCGACATAGCTCGCAAGATTTGCAAGTTGAAGTGGCAATGGGCAGGCCACATTGTTCGAAGAACTGACAACCGATGGGGAAGAAAGGTTCTTGAGTGGCGACCGCGAACTGGAAGACGCAGCGTAGGAAGGCCTCCCACTAGGTGGACCGATGACATTGTAAAAGTCGCGGGAAACCGGTGGATACAAATGGCAGGTTGTCGTACAGTGTGGCGGACTAAGGGGGAGGCCTTCGTTCAGCAGTGGACGTCTCTGGGCTGATGATGATGATGAAGTGGACTGGAAGGCTTCCAAAAACCGCATAGCATAGATTAATCAGCCTGTTAACAGTCTACTGCTGAACACAGGCCTATGTTTTCGAAAAGCGATTGGGCCATATCCAGTTGCGGGTTGGTACATTCACATACGCCATCGAATTTATTCTCTGGACGTATGCAGGTTTCCTCACGATGCCCCTCCCCCAGCCCCATCTCCCCAGCAGCCCCCATGTCCCATCCCCATCCCCATGCTCTCCTTCCAGGGGTTGTCCCTTACCAAATGCCAGTAGTATGAAAAACCCAAAAATTAAGTCCAAGCAGTTAATTGGTACGGGCCTGGGAGTCGAAGCGACCTCATGCTACCGAGTCTAGAAGTCTCCTACGGTTTCAACCCAATAATGAAGACTGGTGAGAATACTGGTGATATCTAATACTTACGATACAAACAAAAAATGCGAATTTTTTATATACTATTATTTCTTTTGAAGGCTTAGAACATTCTCCATATGCAGGTAGAATAGTGGTACAAACTTCCCATACTTCCTTGTCAACTAGGCCAAAATGTCACATGATTTTATTTAGCGTACTTCCTCTTTTTTCTACCGACTTCAAAATGGAGATTCTCAATAAATAAACTTATTGTTTTTACGTGCCTAAAAAATGCGGGACTGAAGTGGCTACTTTAGCCCCGCTACGTGGAGCGAAAGGAACCACTTCCTCCCGCAGCGGCACGTAAAATCGTATACACAACACCACGGCACAGAATAAATAATAGTACTACGTACAGAAAGTTAATAGATTAAAGTTAATAATTGAAATAAATAAGGACTCTATCTACTAGGCAATAAAGTAGCAATTCAACTCGCACAGCGCTGGATACCGCTCGCTATATTCACCTAGATATACCGCTCTCTCTCTATCACGTATGCTTAGTTACGTGCGACGTGCGGGCGGTACTGACTTCTGCCTTGTATTGTCCACGCGGACGGAGCGCCGGCCGAACATACCTAAACTGCGGAGTGACACCCCCCTGACTACGGGAGAAAATAAAGGAACCTCAGATCTCATGTTTGTTACCCTCGGCCTAGCCTCGGGAGGCAATATAAATATGTGGGCCACTAGTTATGTAATTATATATTATTTATTAAAGCGTAAGTCACTTACTCACTGACTTAACATGAAATCTCGAAAACTACTTAACCTCTGAAGCTCAAATTTGGCAGGTAGGTAGTTTATCAGTAGAAGATATCAGCTAAGAATGACGATGAAGACGGATTTTGCGAGAGGGCCGAATTAAGGGGGTGAAATAGGAGATTAAACATTGTATGGAAGTTCTTTGAGCCACTAAAGTTACTTTTTGATGTTATAGTTGTAGCGACACATTAGTGGACATGTATTGCATTTCCCTTACATTAGAAAATGCAATATATCCGTACATTGCATTCCCTAATGTCTGCTCGGTACATCAGTCACCTCCCGTCGGGCATCGCATTCGGTAGTTTTGTTAACGCTATTCAGTTTTGTGTCTGATTGATAACGTGAGTAGAAATAAAACCAAATTATCTGGACTAAAGTATTTTATGCTGGATTCATTTAGTCACTATATATACCTATCAGTGGTAAAGTGATGACCCCGCAATGTTCGTGGGGGTGCCTCACTTTTTAACGATATCGTGCCTGTGCGTTTTCGTTCGATGCTAATCTCACAGTGTTTGTGAACTTTGTGGACTATTGATGTTGCGGTGAATTTGATGGTGGCCTGAGATGCTGCCAAAACCGGAACCGCAAGGCCCTGTGCCCGGGCTGTAGTCACTTGACCCGGCGCTGCCTGGACCTCCTGTACCGAGGGTGGCGCTGCCGCCGCCGTCGCCAGCTGGCGTGAAGGAACAGTTGTCGCAGTTGTCGCAGATGGCGACCATATCTGTTACCTCCCATGTTCCATAGTTTTAGGTGGACAACCCAAGGCTCTGGTTTCTCCAGACGGAAGCTTGTAAATGTAGTTGTTTACATTAGTTGTAAATGCAATCATCGATTCGATTCGAGAGCCGTGGTAGTCTAGTAAGTTTGGGTCTACGCTCGATTTAAAACAGTGAGGACGTGGGTTTTTTTTCACTAGGCTTGTTTTACGATCCTGCATGTATAATGATTATAGTAACAAATAAGTAATTAACCTTCTGCATGCTGTTTTAGCCTTTTACATTTCACTTCTCTCCTTATACCACGCTGGCCGAGTGTCAGTGACGCGTTTATTTAATGTACTAACTACCTTGATTTAATATGAAATCCATTATGTATACAGGATGACATTAAATTTATGGGCATTAACTCAGGGGGTCATTGAGGTCATCATAATGAATAACTTTTACTACGAAATCAATGCGTAAGTCATGAAAAAATAACAGATGTTCCATACATTTTGTCGCGCGCAATTGCATTTTTTGTATGGATTAGCAGTTTTTTTTTTGCGTTTTCAGGATCGGTTTAATAGTACAAAGTGTCCATTATGATGAGTTTAATGACCCCCTAAGATATTGCTCATGAATTCTATGACATCCTGTAGGTATATTATATTTATGTACTTTTATACTCTAGTATAAAAAATATTGTTATTTTTTTAATTTGTTAATATAATTTTATTTCATAGTAGGTACGAAGTTCCCCGGGTTATTATCTATTTATTGAAATAAAACACTGATTTTCAAAGATGGCGTATTTTATATTTGGTGAGATATCAAGTATAGGTTCACAATTAATATTTTTTTACAAAACAAAAACATTACGACAATGGGGAGGTACTTATAATAATT
Source organism: Erannis defoliaria (assembly GCA_905404285.2). Lineage (NCBI taxonomy): Eukaryota > Metazoa > Arthropoda > Insecta > Lepidoptera > Geometridae > Erannis > Erannis defoliaria. Next base: position 7,124,223 of record FR990073.1, on the reverse strand, counting down.
TACCTTCTTACTTTTCCTACATTATTTTTAATTTGTTGAGGATGGCCACAGCTATACTGGTGCTGCAGGTACATGCAAGGAAAAATTAACAATTAATAAAATTAGCTGCTATAATAAATACACGGCTGTCACCCCAACCGCAGGCCACCGACCGCTCCTATTTGGGGCAGGCTTAAATAATCCCAATAAAGCTTTCCTGTTTGATATTTGTATCAATCCATATGATAGAACAGATACCGGAGGAGTAGACCATTACCGCAGCATCCGTAACAATGAGAATCCTAGTATAGCTATTACCTGGATACCAAATATATACGTATGGATTAGTGCGTTCCATTCTAGATCCGAGTTTGTCATGTTGTCATATAAAACGGGCATTGATGTACTCAAAACACGTGCCATTAGGAACGAGTCAAACAACATAGTACAAAATTAGCTGTGCCAATGAAGTCACAGAAGCATAATAATAAACTTAAATCCGAAAAACTACCGGTGTTTTGAGCCATGTTCATCATTTCAGCATTTAGAAGTCATCATCGGAAAGTAGACGTCCACTGGCTTCACTTCGTTCACTGGTAGACGAAGTGAAGCTTTCCATTGTAATTAGTAAAACCGTTCGTATTTATCATGATCAGCCCGAATACGTCCACTGCTGGACAAATATCTCTCCCACATTGATGTGTGGAGATGATGATGATGTATATGAGAGGTTTGCCATAATCCCCCCGCTTGTCTTGGGGATATCAGAATGCTCACCACCGTTAACCGAGAGGACGCTGCTGCCCGTCCTGCGGTGGTTCTAGGTGCAGTTTTAGAATACACCCAGGTCAGCCATAATGTCGTTGGTCAATCGGGGCGGGCTCCCTAAACTTCGTTTGCTTCTTCGTGGTCGCCTCTCGCGAACCGTTATTACTCAGCGGTTATCGGCTCTGCAAATATTGCCTGCCCATTGCCACTTCAGGTTGGTTCTACATTCATTCTATTGAACATGTTATCGAGCAGTAATGTAAAACTGTTCTATTGAGCATTGTAAAATTGTGTAAAACTGATCTAATGAGCAGTAATTATCTTTAGGTGGGTAAGGTCAGGTTATATGCCAACCCATATTATATTAAAATTACAAGTGGATGAAAATCGTGCCAGGTTATCTTACAGAGCGCAGATGAGATATCAAATGAACGCACCTATACAAACCTTCACACATATTAATTTTGAGTACATACCTTTTCATTTTACTGGCTCGATGGTTAACAGGTTGATAACGCTAAGAAACCCTGAAAAAAAAATGTTGACATAAAAACGTATAAAATCAACGTTCAATTTACATTGTGAACCACGCAAACTTTATCTATGTGAACCACGTAGATTATCACATTGTGATTTTATCAAAGGGACCGAAAATTAGTAACACCACAACATATAAAAAGAACGCACAACTTACTTTGTGAACCACGCAAACTTTAACTATGTGAACCCCGCAGATTACCACATTGTGATTTTATCAAAGGGACCGAAAATTAGTAACACCACAACATATAAAAAGAACGTACAACTTACTTTGTGAACCACGCAAACTTTAACTATGTGAACCCCGCAGATTACCACATTGTGATTTTATCAAAGAGCCCGAAAATTTCTAACACGACAACATATAAAAAGAACGTACAACTTACTTTGTGAACCACGCAAACTTTAACTATGTGAACCCCGCAGATTACCACATTGTGATTTTATAAAAGAGCCCAACAATTGCTAACACGACAACATATAAAATCAATGTACAATAAAAATTGTGAACCGCACAAACTTTAACTATGTGAACCCCGCAGATTACCTCATTGTGATTTTATCATAGGGCCCGAACATTGCTAACACCACAACATGTAAAATCAACGTACAACTGACATTGTGAACAGCACAAACTTTAATTATGTGAACTTCGCAGATTACCACTTTGCGGTGATAACAAAGAGCCTCAAAATTGTTAATGCAACAATAATTTTATGGTTGCGTTCACAATATTTGCGTTTCGCAAAGAAAAAGTTGTTTCGGCAAAGGGCATTTTGCGAAAAACTCAAAATTATTTTGTGGTTATCACAAAATTTTGCTCGCAATGTAAAACTGCATATATTGTGACCGGTTTTTTCGCTCAGTGTAGTATTTTTAAATTAATTTGGAGATAATAAAATACTTACTAATAGGTCACATTGTTTGGTCACAACCGTAACGTTTTGCGTTTGGTTAGAAGAAGCATCATTATCATCGGAGTTGCTGTTTGGTACAGTATTAGCTACGGGAGATCCTAAAAATATATTAATGTTTATTCGTCGAGTAGCACATTAACTTTTCGTGCATGCACGAGATTAAGTGAATTTGACTGCCATCTCGTCTGATGTTAAACGAAGATGCAGTCTGCGATGGAGCACGCTTACCTAGAAGTAACCGATTCACTCGCGACTTGAAGACACCCAGATTATAAATATCGGGAAACACCCACTCGGGCAGCGCATTCCACTGTTTAGCAGCTCGAATGAAGAAAGTGGAATCAAACCGTTTCGTACGAGATTTCAGTATATCAACCATGAAACGGTGTAAATTTTTCGAGGTCCTGGCCGTCCGATAGAAGAATGGGCAGGACATATGAGCATAAGATCATACAAATCCGAAGCACACACTCCGAAATGTATCCGATAAAATACCGACAGACTAGCTACTTTTCGTCGATGAACAAGGCTTTGAAGCTTGTACCTAACCAGACTGTCGTTGCCAATAATTCTCCTGGCACGTTTCTCGATTGATTCCAATGTCTCAAGCTGGTACCTAGCTGATCCATCCCAAAGGTGCGAGCAGTATTCCATGCATTCCGAACTAGTGCTTGGTATAACGTAAGCAACTGTTCGTGCGTGAAATACCGACGCACCTTCGAGAGGACACCCAGCTTTTTGGCAGCCAGTTGAGCCTTTGACTCAATGTAAGAGCCAAAGTTGAGGGTTGGAGTCAAAGAAACGCCCAAGAGATCAAGATGGTCAGTTATTGGCACGGTGCGGTACGGTTATTGGTGGATTTCGAAAAGTAGGACCCAGTATTTTACCGTAATAAAAAGGGAGAAATCCCTAAGGGTGGAAACACGGCAAGTAAGACTCCTTAGCAAAGCCTACGCAGCGCTGTTTATCTACCCATCTGTCTATTTGTAAGACCTTTCACCAGTGTAAGCTGCGATAGGTCGTACAAAAGAAAAACTACAAAAATATTAATTATTATATAATTATTAAATATAATATATTTACAATTATAATTAGTTATAATATTATAACGATTAATCAATTTATTATCGTACAAAAGAAAAACTACACAAGCATTAAATAATTACAATTATAATTATTCATATTAAAATATAATGAATAAGAAAGACTAGACATTAATTATAATCTATAATTATTTATTTATTTACATAGTATATCTATTATTACAGGTTGTTCCATAGTGCAATAATGAATTAATAATTATTAATATTGTTATTAATTATTATGGTCGATACGGTCCAATCGCTCTAAAGTAGACCTTAGCCCAGCAGTGGACTAATCAAAGGCTGATTATTATGCTATAAAATGAAACTTACCACCCTCTGCTCCGCCACCTTGAACAATAATAAGTAAGAACGTAATACCTAATTATTATTATTATCAGTATAAAATAGTGTTATTAGTTAGTAGTTTAGGTGTACATTATAGATAGAAGATCCGATCATACCAAACGTCACGTTGCAGCCATATAAACTGTACGTCAGAAAAAGAAGAGTCAGTTCTGGCTAGGTCACCATAAACATCAACTAGAAGACGTCCACTGCTGTACGAAAGCTTCCCCCTTAATAGGGAGGGGTTGTCATAATCCCCACGGTTGGCAGGCAGCTTAGGGATCGCAGAATACTCACCACCGTTAGCCAAGAGGACACTGCTGCCCGTCCTCCGATGGGTCTTGTTGCAGTTTTAGGACATACCCAGGTCCATAATTAATAAAATTTAATTATTCTAGTTCCTGGTACAGAGGATGGCTATTGCCATTCAACGTGATAACGCGGCTAGTGTGTTGGGCACCTTTGCATCGGGAACGGTCAGGGGCGGGTTATTTGATTAGTTATTTTATGGGTATATTTATTATGTGTGACATAAATTAAATTCAGTTTTCATTACATTCCCAAATACAACACGCTGATATAAAAAATATACATTGATTACTGTCACATCAAAAATAATAAGTGAAGCCACTTTTACACACCCCTAACAGAGCCCGGCGCAAATGTGCTCTCCTATTGCAGGGTGCATTACCGTGTTGAATTAAAATACTTTCTTACCGATGCTCGTATACAATAAGATAACTACAAGAATAAGAGCTGGTGGGGACCACATTTTTACAGGATAAGAGGACTTTGGGTTGATGATGCTATAGTATAAACGAATTAATGCCTCTTATGATGCCCTGTGCTACTATAAATAGCTGAAAGACACATGTTTTGCAATAAACACCAACGTGACTAATTCGTGATTGTACTTTAATTAGAGAATCGTGAATACGAATAAACAATCATTTTTTTCATTTGTATTGATAGCGAGGGCTAAAAAGTAATTAAAAAAGTAGGTATATTGTTAAGTTAATAATAATAATAATGTAACAAAGGAGCCCTTTCCGCTGCCTGGATCGACTATAAGAAGGCCTATGATTCAGTGCCTCATTCATGGCTGGAGAGGATTTTAGAGTTGTATCAAATTGATACAACTCTTAAATCATTCTTAGGCGCATGCATGAGGCAGTGGACCACAGTTCTTCGTCAGCCAGGTGGTGGAAATGGCTCCTCTGATTCGCAGGACTTGATAAGGATTGAGCGAGGCATCTTCCAGGGTGACAGTCTGAGTCCATCGTGGTTTTGCCTAGCACTGAACCCTCTCAGCACATTGCTGAAGGATTCAGGACTAGGCTATCGGCTTCGAAGGGGGGGTGAAATCATTTCTCACCTTCTGTACATGGATGATCTTAAGCTGTTTGCACCAAAACACCAAGACTTGTTGGAGTTGCTAAAAACCACACAGGTTTTTAGCAGCGCCATCAGGATGGAATTTGGTGTTGACAAGTGTGCGGTCATGCGTGTGCAGCGGGGGAAAGTTGTAAATTCTCCGGATTTACAACTTTCTGAGATAATGACTCTCAGATCTCTCTCTGAGGCCGAGACCTACAAGTATCTAGGTATGTCAGAGTCGTTGGGTATATCAGTAGTGGACATCAAAAAATCAGTGAAGGAGCGCTTCTTTTGTCGGCTGACAAAAGTACTCAACAGTCTTTTGTCTGGCGGCAACAAGGCGCGCGCCTTCAATGGTTGGGTGATGCCTCTACTGATATACTCCTTTGGCATACTTAGGTGGACTCAGACTGAGCTGGACGCCCTGGATAGAAGAGTCCGTCAACTGCTCACTGCGCATCGCATGTTACACCCACGCTCATCTGTTATGAGACTGTACATTCCACGGAAGTGGGCGGGTCGTGGCTTTTTAAACGCCAAGAACCTCCATAATCGTGAAGTGTGCAGTCTTAGGGATTATTTCCTTAACAATGAGTGTGGGATGCATCGCGATGTAGTGACAGTTGACAAGGGGCTCACGCCGCTCTCCTTGGCAAACGAGAACTGGCGCAGACCATCGGTGATAAGCACCGACGACCGCAAGGAAGTATGGAAGAGCAAGGAGCTGCACGGGCGGTTCTATCGGGCCTTAACGGGCCCCGATGTGGACTTGCTCGCGTCGGTGAACTGGTTGCGCTTCGGGGACCTCTTTGGGGAAACCGAGGGGTTTGCCTGTGCAATTGCGGATGAAGTTATCAAGACGAACAATTACCGGAAATATATCATGAAGGACGGTACGGTCGACATCTGTCGGGCATGCCACCGTCCCGGGGAATCTCTCCGACATATTATTTCCGGTTGTTCGCATCTTGCTAACGGCGAGTATTTGCACAGGCATAACCAAGTGGCCAGGATCATCCACCAGCAACTTGCTCTTCAATACGGCCTTGTCGAGTCGGAGGTGCCGTACTATAAGTACGCACCAGCTCCAGTTCTCGAGAATGGTCGTGCTTTGCTCTACTGGGACCGCTCCATCATCACGGACAGGACTATTGTCGCCAATAAGCCTGATATCGTGATGGTGGATCGGTCCCAGCGCCGGGCAGTGCTCGTCGACGTCACCATCCCACATGACGAGAATCTCGTAAAGGCCGAGAAGGACAAACTCAGCAAGTACCTTGACTTAGCCTTCGAGATAACCGCCATGTGGGATGTTGACTCGACGATTATTGTCCCGATAGTCGTTTCGGCGAACGGTCTCATAGCGAAGAGCCTCGACCAATACCTCAAGAGGCTCTCGCTAGACGGTTGGGTCAAGGGTCAGATACAAAAGGCAGTGGTACTTGACACGGCACGCATTGTCAGGAGGTTCCTCACTCTGCAGCCCTAACCACCGGCAGCTTGAGCCCTGCCCCGCTGCCGGCGGCACTCTAGGTTTAGGTTTTTTATAATATTTATGTTTTTAAATTTATATTGTAAAAAACTTAGATTTAAGAAAGTAAATAAATAATGTGAATAATAATGTATTTCATGAAGAAGTCAGGAAGAGTACATAATTGATTTAACCTGATTGAAAACAGAGAAGAAAAGAGAAAGAGCCGAGAGCTTTAGCTTTAAAGCTATCGTATCGGGATCCTGCTGCGCGTAAGAGTAGTCCGACATCAACAAGCGGACAGCCTTCAGGCCTTCAGCTGCCTTATCATGTAACTGTTCGGGATCGCGATTCGGATTGCGATTTGTCATTAATGTCACTTGTCACTGTCACAGCTTTACAGTATCACGGAGGTATTTCTCTAGCTATCGTTATCGAACGAATGCATTGATTTCCTTAATTAAGTTAAGCAAATCCGTCGGTCTTTTGGGGTTTCATCCTGCCCTGCAGGGTCAAATGAGTTTTGGCAGTGACAGTGACAAGTGTCTATTTTTGACAACTCGTATCCGAATCGCGATCCCGAAAAGTTACATGATAGCCCGGCTGGTTGCCCTCAAACGCTTTAACCTGTATGACCTGTTAAATCGAGCTTGCCCCGAGGCCTGCTCACACCTCACACTGCCAAAATCATTATGACTACAGGACCTAGATATTGTTTGCTTTTACTTTTACTGTTATATTACCAGGTCAAGTCTTTTGCCGGAACCCTTAGACTCTAAGCTCTAAGGTTTAGAGCTTCAAACGCCATATAGAGAAGTGGGCTCCATTCTTCCACTTTATTGTAAGCAACACATTAATCAATGATGTCACAGAGCTTGCCGGCCGCCTGATTCCGTGCACCTTCAGGGATTTCTCGAATGACTGGAATACAGCTTTTTAAATTAGCAAGCCTATCTAAAGGACAGCGCCGGTGTCGGAGGCACCTGGCTCGCTAGGGTAACTGTATCAGCTGGTAAGGCCTGTGAATGGCAGCTGAATTCCGGACATATTTATGCATTTATGCATGCAGCCAATATGGACTTTAAGCCCAAGGATTAACAGCCAGAAGACGTATAATGCTGGACGAAGGCTTCCTCCTATTGGGGGGTTTGGGCATAATCCCCACGCTTGGCGGGCGATTCACCTCCGTTAACCGAGAGGACGCTGCTGCCCGTACTCCGGTGGTCCCGGATGGACCAGTTTTAACCCCATGAGCATAACAAAAGTGCCTATTGAATATCTCATTATATTTTGTTGTATTTGATATTATAATTGATTATAAAGGACGACTGAATATGTTATAGTTCTAGTTGTTTCTAATGATTTTATTGTACTTAGTAACCCAATAAAACCTAAAGATCACATAATGATAAACCTTTAAATAACAAAGTGTCAAATCGTCAAATCCTTCACGTGCAATAATGCACACACATCATTATTTTAGACGGTTCTAACCCAGTTATGTGAACTTTATGGTAAAAAAAAATCTAGTTCCTTAAATTAGTAACATTTGTATCAAATGTTGTATCTATAATATGTGTCAAATTAATGTCTATGATATTGTATTCATAATTTTGTAGTGTTTCCGTTTGTTTATTTAAAAATACGTTTTTTGTTGTTTCCCAAAACCTTACACTTATGAAACTTGGCAGGCGCAGCGACGATTTGTACTCGTAACCCTTGATGAAATTTTGTAAGTAAATAGTTGATGCAATACAATTTCGAAGTTCGAATTTGAGCTTAATCCATCGAGGAATTGAGAAGATAAAGAGATTGAAATCAATATTTCTATATAACTAGAGGACGCTGCTGTACAGTAAAACTATTACAAAAAAATTAAAAGTTTGCAAATACTGCAGAGTGAACTAATTCAACACTGTTACAATTTTTTTGCAGGTACGTGGAAAATAATTTCACTACACTAAATTATTTCTGAAAACATGTATTTATAAGCGTTATAGTTTAAAATTGTAGCATTTTATTCTAACTAAAGCCCGAGAATTAGCTGTTATGTTTAGTTTATTGAGATAGAATTAATAAGGCCGATAAGGTCAGTGGTCTCGAACCTGCTGATTTAGGTTTAGGCCCGTCCTACCGACAAGCCGAAATGGACTGATTTTCAGTCGATTATTATAAATACCTAAGTGATGACAAATCGACTGATTTATTTTGCATTTTTTCGTTTGAGAACACTGGGTATGGTAGTAAGATTATTAAAAGGAGCGTCAGTTCTGCCTGACCTAAAATACCGGGGTAAATTACACTCGATGAACGACATTCACCCCGTTACAAGCGATACTGGGGTAAATGATACTTGATTCATGCCACTCACCCCGTTATAAACGATTCCGAGGTAGAGATGAGACTTGATGTGTGCCAAGCGCCGACACGGGGTGGATGAAACCTTTTTTCATAGCCAATGTCATGCGGGAACATAAATAAGGACTCGGTATCGGGGTAAGAATTCTAACGATACCCCGATACGTCCAAAGTTGTTCAGTCTTTTTAGAACTTATGGTGGAATAAAGCAACTCACATACGTACAATACATAGATACTTACATGAACTCTGATAACATTACATTCCTTTTTGGGCAGCCGTATTAAGTAATAAATTCACCTGGCCTGGAATTGGAACTGGCTCTCAAGAGATGCTGCCGTATCATTCTGATTGATGATGGACGGCAGTTAGTCAACTACTAACTGACTAGTTGACTAAAGTCAACGCCAACATCAACATTTCTTCACACGCAGCGCAAGCTCATTGTCAGGATTTGAGCCCGCGCCGTACAGCGTGTGATCCGAACTCGCTCACCACTAAGCATCACTACGCACTCATTACACTATCTTGGAGAGTACTATTGGTGACTTATTGCTACTAATAAAATTGTGCACGCGGGTGAAACCGCGGGGGTCAGCTTGTCTTAGATATAGATGAAATACAAGCATTCAGTAGTCCAAACTGTTAACACTAGCGGCCTTACTTAAAAACGCCGCTCAAAACTTAGTCACTGCTTAAACTTATCTGTCTTGCTCTTGCACGTGACACTTCACGTCAGAGAGAAGTTGACAGAGCATCATATGCAGTGATTAACGGTTGAGAAGTTTTTTTAAGTAAGACTAGATGTCGGTGATCTTATTTCATACAAATTAACGCGACCGAAAGATCGATTCCATGAAATTTATTAAAAACTATTTTATTACTTACTATTATTATTATTTATTATTACTTTTTTTATATAATTTTGGTGTAAATGGACTTCCGCAAAGTAACGCCTGAATCAATCACATAAAAGTATTATATTCGAAAAACTTGAGCTCGGTAATTGTGATGACGCTGCGAACTATTACGCCACTTTACATTACCGCAAAACATATTTTTTTTAATAAAAAATGATTTTTGCTTACGTCATTTTGGTTCATTCTGTTGGACTCTGTTGATTTCTGACAGGCAAAAAAATATATAGTTAGATGGCGTTGACGAGACATGGTTCTGAGTAGTATCTCTACCTAATCTGTGGTTCCGAAGATTTTGATTGAATGAAGCAAGGTCAAAAGATCCAAAAAATATAAAAATGCTTATTTCATTTATATCCGTTATGTCCTGCTTTTTTTGGTTATTATGTATCTAACAAAGTACTTGCCCATTGTATATCCTATACTTTTGTATTTCCACAACATATTATATTTTTTATTGGCTACGCTTTGCGCTTTTGTTAAAAAGAACCATGTTTGGCTATATGGGCTCCGATCGCTTTGTTTTTCATTGAACAAATACGAAAAAAGAGAACTGTATCTCGTCAGCTCCATCTATCTTTGGCTGTAGAACTACGTTCCGCCAGCTGTCAGAAAACTTCCATTGCTTCCACCCTATTCTGTTTCGCCACATGCTACGCAGCAGCGCGAGTACCGTTCATCACGATCGTTATACTTGACATTTAATTCGGTAAAATTCGACAAAAATCGGTAGATTCTCAAATTCGTCTAAATAAATCTGCTACACCGACACGTCAAATTTAGCGACATAGATAGCCTGTGGTGTGGAGTCCCACTGCTGGCCAAAAGGTCTCCCCTCGACTTTTCCAGTTTTGGCGGTCCGCTACTTAAGCTATCATATAAACCAAACGGAATAATGGATCGATGAAAGTCGAAATGCAATCCTAAATGGTCAAGCCTATTCGCAGGCCGCAGTGTATGCATTTTTTGTATTTATTTACTTTGCCTTTTATGTAGAAAATTACTTATCGTATGCACTAGATATTATACATAATATACATTGTAAGAGTGTCGCAATTTATAATATCAGGAGCTTAAATCAAATATACTATAGATATACAGTCTCAGGACCTAGTGACCTAGGTATGTCCTTAAACTGCAACCAGACCCACCAGAAGATGGGCAACAGCGTCCTTTTGGTTAACGGTGGTGAGCATTCTGCGATGCACAAGCCGCCTGCCAAGCGTGGGGATTATGGCAACACCTCTCGAGGCCTTTATCAAGCAGTGGACGTCGACAATCAAACCACAAAAGAGTCCCCGCGCTAATGCAGCTAATATAAAACCATCCACAAGCGGATATTGTTTCATTTTAATAATGAACTAATACTCTGTAGTAGCGTTGTAAAATATTTGTGAGCGTGTAAAACATTCGGCATCATAGCACGTCATAAGATTGGCGCGGTCACACGCAATTGAGAGCAAAACAAGGCATACAAAGCTATTTATGCCTTGTTTTGACTGTGCTATTTTATAGCGGCAATCAGGGATCTACCCTATATTTCATCGCAGATTAAGAGTAAGTATTGATAAGACATAATCTTTTAAGGGAGGTCCGCTAAGAATTTTGATTTAATTAATAATATTTGTCCAGTAAAAATAAGCCCTACTAATACTATACATGTCGGGGTTGTCGTATCATTACAATATCGGGTATATAGGTAATAATTAAACTACATTAAATATTTACCCTCAAATATGGTAGAGCTTAGATGGCATGGCAGGCACATCTGTCAACCCTAAACGGGTGCTGCTTGCGGGAACTGGACTGCTCAGGATATTATATAGCATTAAGTACTAGCTCTACGGGTGGACCGTAGAGCTAGTAATAAGTTGAATACCTAGCTTTCCATCTATATATTTCATTAGTAATTTATAAAGCCTTTCGTTTTTATCATGATCATTCAAGACACGTCCACTGCTCGACAAATATCTCTCCCTAAGGAGAGGTTTGCCATAATCCCCACGCTTGGCAAGCGGCTTGGGGATCGCAGAGCTCACCACCGTTAACCGAGAGGACGCTGCTGCCCGTCCTCCGGTTGCTCTGGATGCAGTTTTAGGACGTACCCAGGTTCGTTCGTTTTCATGTTAAGTAATAATTAACAAAAAAAAATGTTTTGGAAAAATTGGTGGTGCAAGTCAAGAAATAAAACAAATAATTAAAATATTAATCATTATTATTTAATAAATTAACATGCGAAAGCGTGTTAATTGTTTTTTGTTCCTTATTCATTCAGCAACTGAACGATTAGCTTAACCACTAAGCTTCACCAAGAGTGAGTGTTATTTAATAGTTAAGTTTTTTTTTTTTTAATCATTTTTATACTAAAATGTTGTCATTTTTGTCACAAGTAAATAAGTCCAATATTTTTATTTTATAAAAGTTTTTATCCAAAAATGCATTAAAACTGTCATAAATAAACGCATGTGTTTACATCAAGTAAGGTATACTTAATACAAAAGTTATATTTAAATAATCTATTAAAATATAACACCTTTTAGAAGATTATTTATATTTATCAAGAAATAAAGTAGATAACCTTTAGCTTGTTAGAAAAAATAATTATACAAAACACGAATATACTTGTAATAATGAAATTAGGTAACATTGCGTATTTATTCTACGCTATCCAGATCCAGTAGAAACCTGAATGCAGCTCTATTTGTGTCCAAGGTACATGCAATGAAAAAGTAACAAAAATTAGTCTAGCCTAGCCACACCAACCTCACCTTACTTCACCAACCACTCAACTTGCTTTTGAAAAGTGTGTTTTGCTAGTTATTCAACCGCCAAGCAGTAGTGTGCAAGCATTACTGTCTTGCGATTTGAAGGGTAATGTTACCAGTAAAATTACTGGGCATGAAGAGATTTGACATGTAAAACCGCCTTCGTCTAGAAGTGTGAGTCGTTTTGTAGTGGTAGGACACTACTGCAGAGTCCGCCTGGGGAAGTGTTGCCAGTGTTTTCGGTTTGCCACACTTTTGCCAGTTATTCAGCCTCCAAGCAGTGGTGTGCAAGCATTACTTTGTTCCTGTAGGGCAATGTTACCAAAGAAACTGCTGGATATGAAGAGATTTAACATCTACTATCCCAGGGTGACGAAAGCAGTGCAGTGCGGCGCAGGATTTTGATTGCAAGGTCACAATTCTGGCGCTGCTACTGTTATGTGTAGGCATGATGCTTACCACTAGGTGAAAGTAATATATCGGCTCTTCCTCAAATGCAAAGAAAAAATGATCAAAAACTTTCTTTTAGCGTCCTACACATGAAGATGGCCCGGTATGGCGCGGGTTGGCAGATAACATACCTGTACGCTACTAAATTTCGTCTCCGAATATGATTACTATGACAGTTACCTCAAAAATAAAATATCTTTTCGATCATCGAAAAGCCAGTAGTACCTTAGTACTATTATTTATTCGGTGGTAGTACGAAATAATCATCTCACACACTCACTCACTCATCAGCCAGAAGACGTCCACTACAGGACGAAGGCCTCCCCCTTAATAGAGAGGGGTTGCTATAATCCCCACGCTTGGCAGGCGGCTTGGGGATCGCAGAGTGTTACCACCAAATAATCATCTATATATATGAAAGTTCTGACTGACTCACTGACTGACATATCAACGCACAGCCTAAACCGCTGGACCTAGACACATGCAATTTGGAGGGTGTATTCTTTGGAAAGTGTAGGTATCCACTAAGAAAGGAATTCCACCCCTAAGGGGGTAAAATAGGGGATCAAAGTTAGTATGAAAGTTCTTTGTTTTTGTACTTTTAGTCACGAAAATTTGGATTTGGATAGTTCATTTAAATAAAAAAAATGCTGTTTCCAATATTTCGTTGACAGGGACGATTTAAGGGGGGGAAAGGGGGGAAATGGAATGTTGTATGGAACGTTCTTTGTTTTTGAAGTTATAGTGATGATAATTGATATTTGGGTAGAACTACCCTTCAAGGGTCGTAGGGTTTGGTCGGGATGATTTAAAGTGGTGAATTTTGGGAGCGGTCCGAATTTCTTCCGTACGCAGACGAAGTCGCGGGCGACCTCTAGTTCTGGTATAAGGATAAAGATCTTCGATTGTGAGGCGTTTCTTCTGTCAATGTGCCATCACATCGTCAGGCTGCCATGACTCCAAACAAAAAAAAAAACTTACATAATATTATGATTGTGATACTTACAGAACCTAAACAAGAAGAAACTGTTGCACCTCCAGTTGAAGAAGCTGACGCAAACTCGTGAAAGCCAGGTAAAGAAAGCTCTTCTAAAGATGGTACAGGTATATTTATAAATGGAGGAAAAGAAATGTCAAAGGGTAAAGAAAGGCCTGGTAATTCTGGCACTTGTACATTGCTGTCAATACTATCTGAAATAAAGAAATAATTAATATCAACATTTATAATGCATATTTTTATATATACAGGGTTAGTTCTAATCAGTTAGCACCCTTTTAAGGGCATTCTGTACATCAAAACGAATAACTTTCACTATGGGGTCAACCTTGAAATCGATAAAATAATATCAGCTGTTCCACACAAAAAGTTCATCGACCTTGGGCAAAATGTATGGAACAGCAGTTTTTTTTTGCGATTGGCCCCATAGTAAAAGTTGTTTGTTTTGATGTACAGTATATAGTCTTAAAAAGATGCTAACTGATTAGAACTAACCCTGTATTTATTATTACCCTCTATTTATTTTTGTTTCTGGGTATTTCCTAACTACACTGCATCCAGAACCACCGGAAGATGGGCAGCAGCGGCCTCTCGGTCATTGGTGGTGACTTAGAGAGCATTTTGCGATCCCCAAGCCACCTGCCAAGCGTGTTATTAAGGAGAGGCTTTCTTCCTGCAGTGGAGTCTATTGGCTGATGATGATGATGATCTTTTAGGGTTTAGTATTGTTATGAATGATGAATAATCAATAGTATTTTCTACTCAAAACTATTACATATTTTACTGTTCTTTAATAGAAAAAAATTCAAAGACTTCGCGTTCCCATTATTTTCTACTCGTTTTTGTAGTTACATTTATTTGTTAATCGAGCCATTATGCAAAAAAATACAAAAACTGGTTTTGCAGATAGTTGTTTTTTAAGAAATATAATATAAAAAATATTTAATATAATGTAAGTATGTAAATATGTTGTAATGTTGTTTATAGTAGGTACAAAACGTTTTTTTTACATAATATTAAATAACTCGGATACAATGATATGTATCCGAGATATGTCATATCGCGCCCTAAAATGGCCCCGTGAAAACGACCCCAGGGACTGTCTCGCCTGTCTGCGCTCACTAAGCAAGACGGACGCTATCCCTTTTGCTCTCATAAAAGTGCTATGTTCTTTCGCATTCCGGCACAACTCGTAAACATGACGGCATGGGAGTCATTATTGAACGTTGTTTTATTACGCGACGCGCAACTTTCGTAATCTTTGCTCGGATTCCATACAATTTCGCTGAGCTAAAATATGGCTTAAAAGATGGTCCAAGACCAGCTTAAGCATTTCCTGAAAGGATACGGTCTACTACTCCATAATCCTGTATAGACTAAAAAAATCACTTAATTTGATAATAAAACCATCTTTTTGCGATGTCGGGTGTATTATGAGCAGAGATATTGACAATAAAAAATACTACGTAAACCGTACCGTACCATACCGTACCGTACCGTTCGTACTTAATAATACGGTCTGGCAACTTTGGCATAATATCTGTTTTAATGGTTGCGTTCCAAAAAATATTTTGCCAAACCAGAGACTAAAATTAATGAAATCAATCAGTGATGCTTCATTGCAAAATGGTAGAAGTAATCACAGGGCGACAATGGCATAGAGTATGTAATACATTATGAGAAAGCTATTTCTACGACGAGTACTATTAAAGCACTCACACACAACACACATTTTAACACACTTCGAATAATTATGGTGCGGCCGGACCAACACACCTTGCGGTGCGCTATTTCACAACAGACGATCGCACCGTACTCCAGACCGTCTGCCCCGTCCATTTGTTCCTGTGCTAGCAGTGCGTGAACACATCATGCATTATGCCTCTGTCTTTAACAACCAACGAAACCAGAACTTGCGACTCGGACAACGAGGGTTCCGTACCACCACAAGTACTAGGTAATCCGCGATAGTAACGAATATTCAGTGAATATATCAACCGGCTATCTATTACGATTCACTAGATTATAGTTAATTAAAGATCGGAATGACAGATTTACAGAGAGACAGACATGGAGGCGGCTTAATAATAGGGCACGGTTGGATTCACTTTGGGTACGAAATCCTAAAATAAAATACACTTTCGTTCAATACGCCAACTGCAAAATAAATAAATAAATGTGTGGTGATAACTCAGACATATCTCTTCTTGTTGTTTTTAAAACTCCGTAAAAGCTCTTAACAAAGTCGCCTCTAAGTAAGAAAAGTAACTTCACTAAGGCATGACTTGGACTTGACCGTGACTGTTATTGTGTGAACGGCTTTAATTTTTAGTCTTATTTTGGTTACTGAAAGTGAAGTGTGATGCCAGTGGAAACTCATTTCTCCATATTAAAGAGTAAAAATTGAGTTGTACGCAGAAGAAGTCACCAACTGACTGCCATATAGCTTAGCGGTAGTGTGTCTGCCTTCAGAGCTGTAGGGCGTGGGTTCGATCCCCGCCAAGAGCAAACATTTATGTGACGAACATAAATGTTTGTTCTGTGTCTGGGTGTAGTATGTATTATAAGTAAGTATTTACAAAAAAAATGTATATAAGTATTCTATCAGCTATCTAGTTTCCATTTTATTACAAGCTTTGCTTAGTTTGGGGCTAGATGGCGCTGTGTGAAAAATGTCCCCCGATATTTATTTATTTAAATTGGCCTAAAAAAGGGTATAATTAAGTTAAGTATCGCACAAAACTCCTTTCTTCATAAGAGTTTTTGAATTGTATAGCCCTACTGTATTATTGGTCAAAATGTTAGAAATAAAAAAAAAATACAGGAGCTATCAAAACTCCGTAAAACCTCATAGAAAAGTCGCCACAAACGAACACTAGGGGTAGTGACTATGCAGTGGGATACGACTTGTACTTGACCGTGACTGTTTTTAATTATTTATTTTTGATATGATATCAAAAATTTGAAAAGTTATAATGCTTGTTAGACTGGTAGAATGCACAAAGTGCGATGCCAAAAACACTGATACCTACTTGGGAAAAGGTTTATACAATGTGAAACTCTTTTCTCTATAAGAGTGACATTGGGATAAGAAAAGGTTAAAAACGAAAGTGAAACTCCTTTCTTCTAAAGAGATAATTTTGAATGGGAAGTTTTCTGACAGCTGTCAAAACGTAGTTCTACAGCCAGAGGATAGACGGCGCTGGCGAGATATGGGCCACTTTTGGGCATTTTTCTTGTGATTGTGCAGTTCATTCATAGTTCGCGATCGTTGGTGAAGTGCTTTTCCAAGTTTTCTTGTATCATTTTGTTGAAATTCTGATAAATTGTTATTGTTACGTTACGTTAATGTTATAATTTTTTGTTGATAGTAATTGTTATTTTAATTGATAGTAATTAATTAATTGGCAAAGCGCACTTCTTAATTTGCATGGAATAACGAAAGCAGAAGAGATACTATGGGCACGTTCTTTGTTATACAAACAATAACCACAAAAACGCATGACAGATCTGATATAAATGAAATAAGGTACATTTTTATTTTTTGATCTTTTTACTTTGCTTCATTCGTTCAAAATCTTCAGAACCACAGACAAGTTAGTGAAACTGTTTAGGGCCATGTCTCATCATTGCTAACGGATTTTATGAACTATATTTTTTTTAAATTGGCTGTCAGAAAATCGCCCATTGTACTATTGGTAAAATGGAAGAACTATAAGAATTCAACAGGACCTTTTAGTTTTGTTCAAAAATTACGATGGTGGCTCGCTCGCTCATCTATAAAGGTAAGTTATTCTGACTACATGCAGGAGCCGGCTGCCATAGATCGAATCAAACTAAAATAGGCGAACGGAACGATTGCTAGTTTTAACACCTAGCTAGCGCCATCTAGTATTTTTTTTTGGGAACTAAAGTAACAAACAAAATAACCATTTAAGTTTTGGCTTGAGAAATTACTATATATCTACAAATTATCAATTTTCAGATTTTTTCCATAACTACTGTTATGAGACCTTGCTTCTTGCCAAATTTCATGAATCTAGGTCAACAGAAAGTACCCTATGAATTTTGATTTAGTTGACTCTAAAAAACTCGCAAAAATAATACGCCGTAATTTTTATTGTGTTGACTTACAAGCTTGATTTTTTTACAGCTCCAAGGGACCGTGGACTTACGTATTTGATATTAATTTCAACTTGATATCTCCATGCGTTCCAGAGAAAAAAGGTCTTGACAGACAGAGAGACAGACAGACAGACAGACGGGCAACGGAGTGATCCTATAAGGGTTCCTTTTTTCCTTTTAAGGTACGGAACCCTAAAAACAATAATTGTGGTGGGTATTGTTGCTCCAACACCTGCGCCTAGGATCAAAAATAAAAAAGAAGAGAATGGGCCTAAATTCTATTTAAAAAACCGAGAAGCGTACATTCACGTGAGAGTTCGCAACGTGCTGCGCGTGCGGAGGCAGACTGATGACTGAACCACCAAACGGTTCAGTGTTTCGTCCAGACGATCGAATTCGGTGCGGGGGCACAATGTTCACGGGGGCGCATGTTGGGATTTGGGCCGACAGCGAACCAAATTCGTGGGTGTGTTAACACTAATAATATTCATCGTAGAAAATGACTGCGCCAAAAATCTATGTTTTCTATGTTATGTATACTGTTACTTCTGATTTATTAAGAGGCTTGGCCACACTTCGTGTGTATCTAATCATATACATGGCAAATCAAGAATCATTTGTGTATGAACATAAGAACCCGAGACAGAAGGCGTTATTTTTTTAACAAATTATTTTAAGGTTAAGACAAAAATTTACCTACTCTTTGACTATCTCACACTATCTCATCCTCAAAAACTACGACGAGAAGTTCTCGCGCAGAAATGTTAAAATTCAGTTAGGTACTCTACCATTTGTCTACCGTGCACATGTTAGCGATCTCAGAGGAAGGATTTCCCTCTGTTAGCGATTGTCGACGAAAGTCTCACAGATAAATAAACATTCGCGAGAACACTGAAGAGAGTAGGGCCTTCGCTTTTCTGTGGGCGAGAAGCAGACGCTCTGAGGTGAGAAGTGTTCATTTGACAGAACAACGCGAGTTCTTTGTGTTGATCGAGATAGCTTTATTTCCGACGAGACAGGCATCGACAAAATGTTCTCACGGTGTGCATCCTAGCGCTGCAGAGGATCGTAAACCTACGTCTTTAGTATTAATTTTAATTTGATAAAATCTGCACACTCTCAACTCGGGCAAATTCAGAAATTATTCAGATAAAAGTCAGGACAGACTGACAAAATCGGACCTCTGAGGGACTTCAGAGTTCACCATCATCAGCCAGAAGACGTCCACTGCAGGACGAAGATATTGCCCTTAATACGGGTGGGGTTTTCATAATCCCCACGCTTGGCAGGTAGCTTTGGGATCGCAGAATGTTAACCACAGTTATCCGAGAGGACTCTGCTGCCTGTCCTCGGTGGTTCTGGGTACAGTTTTGCACATATGCCTAGGTCCAGGTTGATTTCGGAGATGCCTCAAAGTTCTAAGCACCTAATTGGACATACCTACCTGGTGAAGTTCCTACAGGAAACAGATCTATTGTAATCGTGTCCGCTTCAGAAACTGCTGTACATTGCATCGCCACACCTACTCCTACGCAGATTGGAGTCTTTCTTTGCGGCGTAATTACCGTATCACCATTTGGGTCCGTAAGAGTAATTCCTAAAAAACAAAAATATGAACTTATTTAGTTTCCTAGGTAAATTATGTTTGCGCCTCATATTAGTCCGGAGACGTCTACTGCTGAATGAAGGCCTCCCCTTTAGACCACCACACTGTGCGACAACCTTCCATTTGCATCCAACGGTTGCCCGCGACTTTTACAATGTCGTCGGTCCACCTAGTGAGAGGCCTTTCTATATACGCTGAGTCTTCCGGTTCGCGGTCACCACTAAAGAACCTTTCTTCCCCATCGGTTATCAGTTCTTCGAGCGATGTGACCTGGCCTTGCCATTTCTACTTGCAAACCTTGCGAGCTATGGAAGTGACTTTGGTTCTTTGGTTCTATCCTCGTTCCGGATTTTATCGCGCTAAGTAACTCCGAGCATTGCTCTCTCCATTGTCCGCTAAAGACCACGTTTCAGTTCCATATGTCATCACTTCGAACACACACTTGTTAAAGACCCTTGTCTTCAGACACTGCGGGATTTCGGACGAGAAGATATTACTCAATTTCCCGAACGCAGCTCATCTGAGTTGGATTCTTCGGGCGACCTCTTTGTCGAAGTTGGACCAATCTAACTGAACTATCTGTCCCAAGTAGTTGTAGTGATCAACAACTTCGAGAGTATCGTTCTCAATGACTACCGGTACCGGGCATAACATGGATATTGGACCTGATCTTTGTCTTGCGAACGGAATAATCATTCAAGTTTTGGCTTGAGAAAGAACGATATATCTACAAATTATCCATTATCAGATTATTCCCATAGCCAGTGTTATGTGCCCTTGATTCTTGCCAATTTTTATAATTCTAGGTTAACGGGAAGTACTATTATGAATTTTACGATTCTAAAAATCTGGTTTTTGCTGTCTAAAAAACACCATGGCCATTTGATTGACCAGAAGCTTAATTTTTTTTACTGCGCCAAGGAACCGTGGACTTAGGCATTCGATATTAATTTCAACTTGACACTTGACAATTTCAGAAAAAAAGGGTCTTGATAGACGGACAACAAAGTGATCTTATAAGGGTTCCTGTTTTCCTTTTGAAGTCGGAACCCTAAAAAAACAATAATGGTTGAATATTTTTGTATGAAGTGTTTCCACACTTTGGCAACGGCATCAGAATTACGACGAGTAAGGCAGAGACTTCTGTAGCTTAATTGGTAAAGCAGTTGGGACGGAAACCCATAGAGATTGCTCGTATGCAGGTTCGAGTCCTGCCAGAGGTCATAATTTTTCTTACTGTTTAAGCTTTAAAACATAGGACAATAATGGTGGCTCAACGGCGCCATTTTCAAAGGTGAAAAAAAAATACTTTAAATCTTTTACGGCTTAGTTCGCTTTTTGACAGGGCAGTCGTGTTTTTACTATTAAGTGAATGCAAAAATATTCTTTTTTTGTATACTAATACTTAATTACCTCTGACAGAACGATTTGTAATATTCATCGTAATTGTATTTTCTGTCTGAGTTATCACAACACCTGGAGAAATCTGGGTTGTATTGCCACCGCCTTGTGCGTTTATACCTGGAATTACACAAAAACTAAATTATGTCTAAAGTTCTATATCACTGGAAGACTTATCGTGAATCAATCATATTTATCTTAAAATTATTATTGTTCACGTATTTATTTAAATTCTTAATTTTTTAGTTTTTTACAATATAAATACAAAAATTATAAATATTATAAAAAACTTAAAAACTAGGGTGCCGCCAGCAGCGGGGCAGGGCTCAAGCTGCCGGTGGTTAGGGCTGCAGAGTGAGGAACCTCCTGACAATACGTGCCGTGTCAAGGACCACTGCCTTTTGTATCTGACCCTTGACCCAACCGCCCAGCGAGAGCCTCTTGAGGTATTGGTCGAGGCTCTTCGCTATAAGACCGTTTGCCGAAACGACTATCGGGACAATGATCGTCGAGTCAACATCCCACATGGCGGTTATCTCGAAGGCCAAGTCAAGGTACTTGCTAAGCTTGTCCTTCTCGGCCTTCACGAGATTCTCGTCATGTGGGATGGTGACGTCGACGAGCACTGCCTGGCGCTGGGACCGATCCACCATCACGATATCAGGCTTATTGGCGACAATAGTCCTGTCCGTGATGATGGAGCGGTCCCAGTAGAGCAAAACACGACCATTCTCGAGAACTGGAGCTGGTGCGTACTTATAGTACGGCACCTCCGACTCGACAAGGCCGTATTGAAGAGCAAGTTGCTGATGGATGATCCTGGCCACTTGGTTATGCCTGTGCAAATACTCGCCGTTAGCAAGATGCGAACAACCGGAAATAATGTCGGAGAGATTCCCCGGGACGGTGGCATGCCCGACAGATGTCGACCGTACCGTCCTTCATGATATATTTCCGATAGTTGTTCGTCTTGATAACTTCGTCCGCAATTGCACAGGCAAACCCCTCGGTTTCCCCAAAAAAGTCCCCGAAGCGCAACCAGTTCACCGACGCGAGCAAGTCCACATCGGAGCCCGTTAAGGCCCGATAGAACCGCCCGTGCAGCTCCTTGCTCTTCCATACTTCCTTGCGGTCGTCAGTGCTTAGCACCGATGGTCTGCGCCAGTTCTCGTTTGCCAAGGAGAGCGGCGTGAGCCCCTTATCAACCGTCACTACATCGCGATGCATCCCACACTCATTGTTAAGGAAATAATCCCTAAGACTGCACACTTCACGATTGTGGAGGTTCTTGGCGTTTAAAAAGCCACGACCCCCCCACTTCCGTGGAATGTACAGTCTCATAACAGATGAGCGTGGGTGTAGCATGCGATGCGCAGTGAGCAGTTGACGGACTCTTCTATCCAGGGCGTCCAGCTCAGTCTGGGTCCACCTAAGTATGCCAAAGGAGTATATCAGTAGAGGCATCACCCAACCATTGAAGGCGCGCGCCTTATTGCCACCAGACAAAAGACTGTTAAGTACTTTTGTCAGGCGACAAAAGAAGCGCTCCTTCACTGATTTCTTGATGTCCACTACTGATATACCCAATGACTCTGACATACCTAGATACTTGTAGGTCTCGGCCTCAGAAAGAGATCTGAGAGTCATTATCTCAGAGAGTTGTAAATCCGGAGAATTTACAACTTTCCCCCGCTGCACACGCATGACCGCACACTTGTCTACACCAAATTCCATCCTGATGGCGCTGCTAAAAACCTGTGTGGTTTTTAGCAACTCCAACAAGTCTTGGTGTTTTGGTGCAAACAGTTTAAGATCATCCATGTACAGAAGGTGAGAAATGACTTCACTCCCCCTTCGAAGCCGGTAGCCTAGTCCTGAATCCTTCAACAATGTGCTGAGAGGATTCAGTGCTAGGCAAAACCACGATGGACTCAGACTATCACCCTGGAAGATGCCTCGCTCAATCCTTATCAAGTCCTGCGGATCAGAGGAGTCATTTCCACCACCTGGCTGACGAAGGACTGTGGTCCACTGCCTCATGCATGCGCCTAAGAATGATTTAAGAGTTGTATCAATTTGATACAACTCTAAAATCCTCTCTAGCCATGAATGAGGCACCGAATCATAGGACTTCTTATAGTCGATCCAGGCAGTGGAAAGGGCTCCTTTGCTCCGCCGAACTTGTTGGCTAATGGCCATGTCGATGAGGAGGAGCTCCTTAGTACCACGGGACCCAACCCTACATCCATTCTGAGCGGGGGCCAAAACGTTGTTCGCAATAATGTGCGCGTTAATTTTAGTGCTCAGAATAGATGTAAGGAGCTTGTAGATGGTAGGCAAGCAGGTGATGGGTCTGTAATTTTTGGGTTCCGTGGTACTACCGGACTTATGGAGCAGGAAGGTGATACCAGTGGTCATGAAACTAGGGAGGGAACCGAGCTCGAGAGCTTCTTGGAATTGTGTTGCCAAACGGTCATGCGGGCATCGAAACCATTTTATCCAGAAGTTGTGCAATCCGTCCGGCCCAGGACTTTTCCAGTTCTGTGCCGTACGAATCGCACAACTAACGTCTACGGGGTCTATTAAAATAGGCCCCATGGGTTCAATGGCCTCGCATTCCCGTTCGACAACACGCATCCAATCACCCTCGGTGTGCTCAACGGGCACCGACCAGATACTGCGCCAGAAATTGGTCATGGCGTTAGCATCTGGTAGATGTCCGTCGTTCACACGTTGCGCGGCTCCTTCCCAATTTCGGTATACCTTCCTTTGATCGCTTTGGAAGAGGCGATTTTGCCAGTATCTATCCACACGCTCTCTGTAGCGGCGGATACGGTTTGCCCACGCATAGACTTTCTGCTTCAGATAGTCAATGCGTTCCGTGACACTGGCCATATATTGCTGGGGCCGTAAACCAGTCCCAGAAAAGGCCTGAGTCACGAAACGCATGACTCGGGGGCGATTATTCCCCCGGCTGAAGCAGATCAGCTTTGCAATGAGTGTCCTGAACGTGCTGATACGCCGCTCGATTCGTACTTGCCACGCGGGCACATCTCCGACGGTTCGCGGTGCACGGTTAGTGTCCGGGAACCTAACACGTGCAACACGACACGCCGCGATGGCACCGCAGTACAATATCGAGTGGGTATCAGTTAAATCTTTGCTAGCCCGTAAATACGGGGCTAGCAAAGCGTTCAGGGCTCCCATTAACGCTAGATTACGTCTATGAGTGGGCAAACGCGGTAGTCGCGGCCTAGAGTTGAGTGCGAATCGATACTGACAAATCGCGTCCTCCAAAGCCCTCCTCAATTGCTCACTCACCTGGCTAGACACACTCATACTCGTACAATCGCCCTCATCGACTACGGGATCAGCAGGTGTCGCTAGTGTCGCCGCCGACGTCGGCAAAGATGCCAGTGTCGGGGCTGACGACGCAACATGCGAGTCCCGCGTCGACGCAGGCGTAGCACGAGCGGACTGCGCCTCCAGGCGGAGCCGATCAAGCAGGGACTGATCCAACAGGTTGAGCCGCTGGATAGCCCGCACTTGATCCGATAGTCGTTGGGCAGACACGGTGACGGTCGGTTCAAGGGCCTGGAACAAAGGCAGCATCCTAACTCGGTACGCTGACAGGTTGGTTCCCCCCTCTGTAGCCCCATAATAGGCGCGCATGCAATTCTCGTTATTTATCTGCGACCATCGCATGCGACGCACTACACCACCGGCAGCGAGAGCCGGACGCGAGGCAAGTAGCCCCGCAGGCCCCAGGCGTGCCGGCAGCGGCGGACGTCCCCGACGCACAGGTGGTGGCGGCGCCGGTGTCCGTGGCCCGCTCACATCGCTGTCGCTCGACGTAGCGCTCGACTCACGGGGGGTGAGGAACTCGTCATCCCCCGACGAAGCGCTCGGAGATGACGGAGCGGGCGGTGATGGTGGTCGTGCGTTAGGTTCCGCTGCAGCTATATTGGCCTTCGATCTCGTAATCATTGTTTATCATTTTCAGTATTTCTATGGTTTGATGTGACATTGCACTGTCAAAATGAACGTCAATAAAAATTACCAAGTTATTTTAATATTTTAAGGTCTGTAGTATTGCAATTTTTGGTAAATAGGTCACAAAATAAGTATATTTCTATTGTATAACTGTTTCCAATCGATTTGATTCCAAATTCCTTATAAAAATAATTAATTTAATCACAACGATCAAAATGGCAACTGTTTGGCAGCGGTCTAAATTATTATTATTATTATTATTATATATTATTATACTAGCCCATCTTGTCCCATTGCTGGACAAAGGCCTCAGATCTCAAGCCCTCCTAACATAGGTATGTATTTTAAAAAGATAACTTAATATATTTAATTTATTACTTTGATTAAGTACCCAGCCGGGATAGGCAATGGGCTCTAATTTTTATACACAAAAACCTGTCAATTTTGGCGAGGGGCGAGGAATGCACACAAGTCGGTGACACGCTCACTTAACAAAAAAATTAAGATTAGCCAAAACTTCAGATAATCACTTTCAGGAAATCACACACAATCACTTTTTGGAAACTTATACGTTATTAATCAAGTAAACGACATAGAACTTGACACTTTCGATCTCAGAGTAATAATAGTAGTGATTATAAATACTCTAAGCTTTCGATATTTAATTATCGATAAGTTATAGTTAGGTAATAATTACCGGTTTTCATTTAGTAATACTTTTGTAACGTTAATTAACATACTTGCTTTTAAACTTATTCAATGGCAGTCTAAATGCTTATCGGCAAAAAAAATACTAGTGTTTTCTTCGCTCGACCGCTTCCTTTCTAGAGTATAAAAAGGAAACAGTGATTTTCTTGTAGTAGTGTAGTATCTTTCCTCTTGTTCCTCTTTTTTGCGTCACGAGGGCAATATTCATAATAAATAATAAGTATTTTAGTTTGTGGAACGTAATTTTTGTCTAGTTCTAACAAGCAAAATACTCTTTTCGTACCGCTTATTTATAATTTAATTTAATGGGTTTGTTGAAGATCTGAAATATGTATTACCTACTAAATGCACGTCACTACGGCGGTGGTTTTCCTTGCTATCTTGAGTAAAAAAAATCGCCTTTAAGTTTATGTGATGCGATAGTGTAATTAAATTATTGAAAAGTGAAGCCTTCAAGGTCTACTAAAATGGAATGGCTTGTTTGGTTTATTCAAATGTATTTCAAACCAAAATAAAACAAACATTACATTAGCGTATTCGGATTGCACGTCAAAAGGTGTAGGTCAATGTTGATCCAATCTTCTTATAATTTCGTATGCAAGTTGTTTAAATATTAAACATAGAGTGATTAGTGAACATTCTGATCATTTAGAAGATTCTGATGTAGTAGACGAGCCAGTAGAGCAGCTGTCTGTTGCTCTTGTGGCTGGACCTTGTAATAATGACTCGCAGAGATATTTTCTTAGAAAACGAGACGAGGTAAATTATTGCAATTTAGTAGATTTTAGTAATGAGCCCTCATCTCTTGCCGATGCGATTGGTTAACCAGAAAAGATATATTCTGAAAACTGAGACTGGTACGGAAGATTGCAAAAGCGTTGCAAAACCAATAAAATTAAATCATGAACAAAAGGTCCATATCAGAATCTAATTAGATGGATTTATTTTGGCTGTAAGTACAAAACCTGATTTTAATTAATTGATAAAATAATCTTAACGATTGGGCTACCATGCACTGAGTTAATTCCATACCTACGTAGTTGGTTATACATTTTCGAAGCCACTTAGTGTTATATAACATAAATTATTATTTTTATTAAATGAGTAAAAAAATTATTAAATATAGCCAATTAAAAATATTACAAAATGTCAATATTCTCAATACAAAACCCTTATAAATAACCTAATAACTAATCAAATAATCCGCCCTTGACTGTTCCCGGTGCAAAGGTGCCTTTCACACTCGCCTCGTTCCCACGTTGAATGGCAATGGCCATCCTCTGCACCAGGAACGAACCGGCGCGGGAGTCACCTGTCTTAATTATGAGCCTTTGCCCTATTTCCCTGATAAGCTCCTGAGATTAATTGATTGGAAAATTAGAATACTCACGTAGGGAGCAAAAGTAAAGAATGTCTCAGATCTCACGTATATGAGATCTGAGGCTTCTTTACTTGCTCCCGTGGCGTGTATACGGTTTTACGTGCCGATGCGGGGAGTAAGTGGTTCCTTTCACTCCGCGTAGCGAGGCTAAAGTAGCCACTTTATCCCCGAAGGCACGTAAACAATATTGTAAAGGTCGCATATCTGAGCACTGAAGATATGTGTGCAGATGTATTATAAAAGGGATTATACCGCATGAAACATTTCCGCTACATTACTGGTATAGGTCTAATTGCTTACTTTATTATTTATAATTACATCTGTACATTGAGCAATCCTAATTTATTGCTTAGGTACGTGTCTGTATTTATTGGTTTGATTTTTGGATTTCTGTATTTAGTGGTTTATTGTGGAATATTGGGTGAATTCACCCAGGTGAACAAAGTGGAAATTAAAGTCTCTTCATTTCACCTCGGACTCATTGCACCTAAAAGCCGCCCTGTTCACTTGGGTGCTTTAATTCCAAGGTGAACAAAGGACACCAATAATGTCGAAACATATCACCCAGTGATATCACCTAGGTGCAATAAGTCCAAGGTGAAATAAAGAGACTAATTTCCACTTTGTTCACCTGGGTGAATTCACTCAGGTGAACAAAGTGGAATAAACCGTCTGTACAGTTAAAATATTACTTATTTTAAAGTTTATTGTTTTTTATCAGTTTTATTGCTTTGTTTTTTGGACTTAAGTAACTTAACTTATTAACTTAACTTATTACCTGTACTGAGGTGATAGCACAACTCTTAATATAATGTTTGTTTAATATGTTTGTTTGAGTTTTTTTTGAGATTGGTCGTGTTGTGAATAATTAATGACAAATTTTTTGATACTTCTCGCTCTTAAAAATAAAATATGTTTTTACTGGATGTTATTAGTTAATATCAGCAGGTCGTGTTGTGTTGTGTGAGTCGCGCCTTAAGTGACCCGCAGGGCCAATTATGTTATGAACAACTTTTAGTTTATCATTAAAAACGTGAAAAAAAACAGCTGTTCCTTACAAAAATTCATTGATAAATAATTTTGGACAAAATGTATGGAACAGCAGATTTTTTCGTGATTTGGGTACATACATACTCTTCAGTATTGTTGAACCTTTTTGTTACACATGTGCTTGTACCCATTAGTTTAGCATTAAGTTAAGAAGATACGATGGGCCGGTCATGCATTTTAACAAAACTCCAAAAAAATATATTTTTTTTTTTTGACCGTGAATGAATATTGTTGTCAGAAGAAAATCATTTGTTTATATGTCTTGCCGAGTTTAATTATGAAAATAAACTTTCTATTAACCATTTAAGAATATCTTTATATCGTGTATTATTATAAGATAGGTATAACATATTTATTTGCTAATAAAATACAATTAAATTAAATTATATTTAACTAAAAACTAAATAAACCCTACCTAGTAAAAACAACACAATATAACATAATAAAAAATACAAAATACAAAACTTAAAATTTAAACTAAAAGCCCCGTAGATGATGGAAAGGTGGCCAGAATGCTGGCGGCAATGCTAAGTTTATGACCAAAATATTATAAGATTATAATTCGTTTTTTTGTAATTGTTTTGGCATGTCGTTCGTAAATGATCATAACTAAAATAAATTGTTGTTGCTGTAATTGTTGCTAAAATAATTACGGTAACATTGAAACAAAGAGAAATTTCAAACACACTCACTAAAAGTAACCATGATAGAAAACAAGTAACTTTAAAAAAAAACACCTGACTTCAAATTAATATGACCACCTCGGGAGTATACCGTTTCAAATTAAAAAAAAATTTTCAAAATCGGTCCACAATTGACGGAGAAATCAGTAAACATAAATAAAAAAAAACCTCCTTTTTCGAAGTCGGTTAAAAAAAAGGTTAAGACCGGTCAAAGCGCCTTCAAGCCTAAGCAAATCTATCTAATACGAGTACTATGATTCACTGTCCTGACTCAACGACTGACTGAAAGACAACGCACAGCCTTAAACCACTAATACAGACCTGAAATTGGGCGGGTGTAGTTTTGATGCGTAGAGGTGTACTAAGAATTTACTAATATACTAAGGATTTATCGAAATTCAACCCCTAAAAGGGTAAAAATGAGTGAAAACTTTTGTATGAAAGTAATTTGTATTTTAAACTTTTGTTCGAGTTTTTTTTTTGAATTAGGATAGTTTTTTAAAATAAAAAATGCTTATTCCAATATTTTTTGACAAGGATAACTTAAGAGGGTAAAAAGGGGGATGACATTTTGTATGGAAAATTCTTTGTTTTTTAATCTTATTGTGATGAAAATTAGAAGAAAATAGTGGATAGTGGATAGTAATTGGATAGTGTATTTAAAAAAAAAAGGTTTTTACAATATTTTTGCCAGGGTTAATCTCACCCACCCACCCATCAGCCAGAAAATGTCCACTGCTGGACGAAGGCCTCCCCCTTAATAGGGAGGTGTTGCCATAATCCTCACGCTTGGCAGGCGGCTTGGGGATCGCAGAATGTTCACCACCGTTAACGGAGAGGACGCTGCTGCCCGTCCTCCGGTGGTTCTGGTTGCAGTTTTAGAACATACCCAGGTCCACTCCAGGGTTAATCTAAATGGAAGAAAACAAGCAAGGGAGGAAAAAAAGCCAGCACTCTTCCGTACGCGGATGAGGTCGCTGGCGACCTCTAGTCTTGTACTATGAGAAACAGAAAGCTGATAAAATACTGACACACTTTTTGCCGTTGGATGTGTCCGATATTTATTAAACAAATATACCTCGCATCTGGTTATTTTTACTAAACCTTTTTCCAAGAGCGCTACCGGACAGCGAATGACGCGCGACGTGCGTCTACTACATAGTTTCATATTATACCGAACCTGCAGCGCGCGAGTATCGTTCTTGACAATCGTTACATTTGACATTTAAATCGGTATAATTCGATAAAATTCGGTATATTCTCAAATTAGTCTATACAAATCTGCTATACCGACACGTCAAATTTTGCGGCATAGAACGGTACTCGCGTTGCTGAGCCTGGTCAAAGGTTCTGTCATGGACCTTTGCGAGAGCGCCCCTTATAGCCACTCCACAGAGAGAGCGAAATCCTCAAAATTTTATAACTAAGATTAATGACAATAATTGTATTAAAAAATAGAATAAACCCTAATGATGTTTTTTTGCTATTGTCAAAAATTAATAACATTTATACTCAGAGAGATTTACAGAGTTCAAATTAATTGCTTTTTGTATGAAATTTGGATGTAAATTGGAATTTCATCATCATTGTCAGCCCGGAGACGTCCATTGCTGTTGCGGGTATCACCACACTGATGTAATGAGCACCTTTTATCAGAAACTCGTAGGAAAAAAAAAAGATATTTATTGAATCAGTATAAAACTAAAATTAGTAACAATACCTGTTCCAGATAGTAAAAGACAAAATGTCGTCACGTAAAAAATATATATGAGTTCTTGGGACATTCTGTTTGACCGCAGACGAAGACGTTACTAAAATTATTAGCTAAAAGTATATTGCCTTTAAAAATGTGTCGTGTGCAGCAGTCGTGTATAATAAAATTATAATGACATCGTGTAGGTGCATTAGTGATATAATAAATATTATTTGTCCCGGCCTGCAAAGAATAGTACGTTATGATACGAGTGTGCTATGTTGGTCATTACACTAGAGGCGGTATTATGCGCGCGAGCCGCAGGCGAGCGCGATAAGGAAGCCGAGAGCGTAATGACTAATAGCACAAGAGTTCCATACGACTGTTTTCGTCACACTTGCGAGGAAAAATCATTTTTTTTTTGATAATAATCAACCACACAGCGAAAACATCAACAAACATTTGCGGAAAATGGCGCCCAAATCAGTAATGCGCGCGCAGGTTGACAT
Source organism: Erannis defoliaria (assembly GCA_905404285.2). Taxonomy (NCBI): domain Eukaryota; kingdom Metazoa; phylum Arthropoda; class Insecta; order Lepidoptera; family Geometridae; genus Erannis; species Erannis defoliaria. Next base: position 7,093,105 of record FR990073.1, on the reverse strand, counting down.
TTACTTCAGCGGCATAAGAACTCTTTGTTGGTATTACAAAAAAACTGTAAGTATTACCCGGCTATATTAAGAGTGCTTCGTATACGTACGTCTAATTGCAGTCACGTACAAACTTGACTTTACCGGGTTATACCTATTATAGTACAAGTGCCGTAATGTAAAGTAAAAAGCACGCGTGTGTAATAGCTTGGATTATAAGCCTAAAAGCGATGTAATAAGATCTACTTTACGAGCAAGTGTGATGAAAATATACTTATGCTTTTCCTAAAGGCTTAGGACATCTTCTGTATATATAAAATTCAAAGTCCCGACTGAGCTATCAACGCACAGCCTAAACCGCTGGTCCTACAGACATGCAATTTGGAGGGTGTGTTCTTTGTGAAGTGTAGGTATCCACTAAGAAAGGTTTTCTGGAAATTTCACCACTAAGAGGGTAAAATAGGGCATGATAGTTTATATGAAAGTCCGTCAATTTCGAAGTAAGGATCTTCAAATTTTGCGTTTAAAATGACGGTTTAAAATTAGTTTATAAGTGACTCAGCATTTTTGTATATTCCACTCCTGAAGGGGTGAAAAAAGGGATGCAGCTTTGTATGGAAAGTCCTTCATTTTCAAAGTAAAAATCACAATATTTATTATTTAGGCTTGAGGTTGTAAATTAACGCAACTTTTATCGTTGTTCTTTTAATTTCAAGCCTTAAGAGTACAAATAATGAGCACGTGTATCGGGGGTAAAAAACGTGGTAAATTTCGGGAGCGGGCCGTATTTCTTCCGTACGCGGACGAAGTCGCGAGCGACCTCTAGTTTCCCATACGCAGCTGGCCTAGTGGTACAAATTTCCCATACTTCCTTGTTGAACTTGGCCAAAATGTCACATGCCTTTAGGGTGATAATTTTGGCAGGTCACGCCCATGAAGTTTCGTATTGTTTTTTCAAATAAATCGAATACAATCAATTCGTGCTTCGTTGACGGGTACCGCCCCCTTAGTGAAGTGCGACGCATAACGAACAACCACAGATTTGATCAATAATCGGTTTTGAAATAAAATTAATCGAATAATAAAAATGTACATTTGGGTAACTACATTATTTTTTGGAAATGTTAATGTTATTTGCAATTATTATCTATCACTCAATTATTTTTAAAAATACTATTGCTTACATACCTAATGATTTCATTTTGTAACCCGTCAGCCGTTATATATATAATTTACTACATAACAATCTTAGGGGCATACCACCGCTTGTTGCAGAAGTATTTCCATTTCCAGCCAAAGAAGAACCTGAAATATATATAAAGTTAGGTACAAAAAAATCATAAAGTACAGACATTAATAATAGCTACCACCAAGAAGAGGATCCTAATAAAATTAAACGTGGTTTCATATATATAATTTATTATTTCTAAAACTATTACCGATAAATGAGACTATGGCAACATACGAAGTTTCAACCCCCACCCCCCCCCCCTTAAGTCATCCCAGTAAAAATATTGTTTTTTTAAATGTACTATTTTTTTTTAACACTATAACTTTCTAAATAAGGGAACTTTCCATACAACCTTTCATCCCCCATTTCACTCTCTTTATTCATCAATGTCAAAAAATATTGAAAATACATTTTTGTTATTTTACATGATCTATTCAATTACACATTTTCATGATAAAAAGTTCATAAACAAAGGACTTTCATACAAAAGTTTCCCCCCTTTTTTATCCCTTTAGGGGTCGAATTTATAAAAATCCTTTCTTAGTCTCACCCCTACGCATCAAGAAAAATACACCCTCCAAATTTAAAGTCTGTCCGACTTTAGGCTGTGCGTTGTCTGTCGGTCAGTCAGTCAGTCAGGACAGAGGTTCTTATAGTATTAGATTATTATATTCGTTGACTTATTCATATTGGCTGTTATTATTTTACAATGAAAACTGACGTGGTTTTGGCACTTTTTTGTTTTGAGGGAAACAGGACGCGGCCGCACGTGCATCATGACGGCGGCGCACTGTTTTCACTCTTTGAAAAAGGTCATCGGATGTGACCGCAACTATATAGTCGGAGTATCCCTCTTAAATAAACGTTAGTAGTACCGTATAAACAAAACATAAACATTTCCTGTTTCTAATTTCAGAAATATTTTAGTTCTTTTTTATATACAGGAGATAAAAAATATTTAAATAAAACAGTGGTAGCTTGATGAAGCAGCATTGCCGTTACCACCTGCGGCAGATCCTAAAATGATTGAAGCTTGTTTACAAAGCTCCCTAACTTAACTTCAAAGGACGTATTCAGGCTATCAGTTGTATGACTGGCACTAAACTTTCTGACAGCTAGTAAAAAATTGGTTTTATGTGACGTAGTAGCCACATCTACCACAATAGAATGCTCACCATTTGGTTTAGCCTTAAGGCGGTAGATGTCTCTGATAGCATTACCCTGTGCGTCCAAATTTAATTTAATTTGCAGTTTTTCAACTGTCGCAGCTTAGTCCGTTTTTTTCTCATTATTTTTGTGGGAATGCCCCTTATTTCAATGCTGGTACTCCTGAGTTGTCTTTCCATATCTTCAACTGAATTTCTTCTCCGGGAAAGGTTTCATCAAGGAAATCAGTTTCGGTGAAGGTAAACATCTTCTTTCCTTCAACAAAAAGCCAGTAGTTTGAAAGTCTGTGCTTACATGAACACTAGGGCTGGCCACTCAGCCTATACGAACTTACTTACTTTTTTCACATGAACCCCAAATAGATATTTGTACGGGCCCGCGATTTGAACTTGTGACCTTACGATTTCAAGTCCAGCGGTCTTTGAATTAGGCTGCCTTGGTTTATTAGGCTCTGGGGTCAACTTCATGAAATAGTAAACCATGATACCTATTGGTTGCGCGGGCCATTTTATCACCACGAAACTAACAGTACAGTACAGTGAACAGTACACACAGCAGTGGCGAAGGGGCCATATAACCCGATTCCTATCGGCTTCTCTTTTGAAAATGTGTCTGTAAGTATCTACAGTATATCTACCGACATACTATCTAGTACCTACCACCTCTCAATAATCTCCGAGTTGCCTATAAATTATCTTAGCAATATCACAGAATAAATAATACTTACTTGGGCGGTAACCTCCTCGAAACGGCTTCTTTCCTTTCACCTTAACGACAGACTGACAGACAACGCACAGCTTAAACCGCTGGTTGTAGAGACTTGAGATTTGAAGGGTGTATAAATACACCCTTCAGATCTTGATGCGTAGAGGTGTAATAAAAATGTTTTTTTGAAATTCAACCCTTAAATTCATAAAAGGCATGTGACATTGTGGCCTAGTTTGTGCCACTAGGCCACCTGCTTATGGGAATTGTCCTAAGCCTTTATCATAATATTCAGTTTTGTGTCTGATTGTTAACGAGAGCAGAAATAAAACCAAATTATCTGGACTAAAGTATTTTATTCATGGACTCATTTAGTCATTAGATATATCAGTAGTAAAGTGGTGACCCCGCATTTTTTTTTATATGCTCGGGCATTTTTGTTCATTGCAAACCTCACGGTGTTTGTGAACTTTGTGGACTATTGACGTTGAGGCAAATTTGATGCTGCCAAAACCGGTACCGCAAGGCCCTGCGCCCTGGCTAAAGTCACTTGGCCCGGCGCTGCCTGGACCACCTTTACCAGGGCTGGGGCTGCCGCCGCCGTCGCTGGCTGACGTGAAGGAACAGTTGTCGCAGTTGGCGGCCATCTCTGTTACCTCCCGGGTTCCGAAGTTTTGGGTGCACTGCACAACCCAAATCTCTGGTTTCTCCAGACAGAAGCTTCGTTATTTTCTTTAGTTGTAAATGCTATAATCGATTCGATTCGAGAGCCGTGGTAGTCTTGTAAACCGGGGTCTCTAATTTAGTAGGCCCTAATTTTAGTAGGAGATCGGCTGATTTAGAATGGTGAGGGTCGTGGGTTCGAATCCCGTGTCCGAACTATTGAGCTCTTTGGAGTTGATGTAAGATTTTTTTATATCAATAGCTTTTCGATGAAGAAAAACATGGTGACGAAATTTGTGAACTTCTGGAGAAGAAATCGCTAACCCGCAACTGGGATCTTTATAGGAGGGCAAGCCTACGTCAACTATTATAGTCGGATTCGTAGGTAATTAGACAAACTAAACTGTCAGATTGAAAAGTAATTTTTCTTTTTTACACTATGTTTTTATATGGTTTTGCATTTATAATGATTAAAGTGACAAATAAGTAATTAGCATACTGCATGCTGCTTTAGCCTTCTAGGTATAAGTAGGCGTGCATCGTAATGAACAACTTTTACATGACTTTTACTACGAAAAAAGCGGAAAACTAGAAAAAAAATCCGCTGCTCCATACAAATTTTGTCGTGCTTAACCCATACCGTTATTACGTTATTATATAACGGGGTTAGCCGTTTTTTTTGCATTGTCAGGATTGGCTTATTATGGTACAAATTATTGAGTTTAATGATCCCCTAAAATATTGCTCATTAATTCAATAACACCCTGTAATTATCCCATTATCTTATCTAATACTATATTAAGAATCACCCTTTTCTTAAAAAGTAAAGAGTATTGTCCTGACTGACTGACTGACTGACTAATTGAATGACTGACTGACTAATTCACTGACTGACAGACAACGCACAGCCTAAACTGCTGGTCGTAAAGACTATAAATTAGGAAAAAAAACTATTGTTTTTCCAATTTTCAAATATAGTCATAATAAATAGTAGAAAGTTCCCCGGGTTATCTAGTTATTTAAATTAAACAATCCTTTTCAAAGGTGGAATATTTTATATTTGTTGAGATATCAAGTATAGGTTCCCAATTAATAAATTTATACATAATAAAATTAGGAAAATGCGAAGGTACTTATAATAATTTACCTTCTTTTTTTTCCTACATTATTTTAAAGCTGTTGAGGATGGCCACAGCAGCTATACTTGTGCCGGAGGTACATGCAAGGAAAAATCAACAATTAATTAACATTTGCTACTAAATACACGGCTGTCACCCCGACCGCATGCTGCAGGAGGCCGCTCCTGTTTGGGGCAGGCCTGTTTTAAAAAATAACGTGCAGTTATAGCAGTTTTCTGACGATTTTTAAGAGTTTGTGTTTTCCCAAAAAATATATTTGTATCTATAAGATGTGAGTAGTGATGTAACGCTTATGTGATCTTTCTAAATAATTTAGTTAAGAAGAAAAAAAAAATACAAAACACTACTATTTTTACACATTACAACAGTTTTAATCATTAAATTTTTACGAATTTAGCACTAAAATTTAATCACTTGTAAATAATATAGTTTGTCACGATTTGTAGCTCTTAGTTTTGAAAAAATGTATATTATGCTTGTAATGAATTAAATATGGTAAACTTCACACGCAATTTTAACTGCCATATTTTTGCTCCGCTAAATGTGGTTCGTTAACCGGGAGGACTTTGCTTCCCGTCCTCTGGTGGTTCTGGATGCAGTTTTTGGACAAACACAGGTCCGCCATAATGTCGTCAGTCAATCGGGGTGGGGGATTCACATTGCCACTTTATTCAGGTTGCTACGGATTTCCTCATTATTTCTTTCCTCATTTTCCTCATTGTTCTATTGAGCAGTAATCTAAAACTGTTCTATTGAGCATTGTAAAACTTCAAAACTGTGTAAAACTGATCCAGATTGAAGAATGGTCTCAGGATTTCTAAAGGATTAGGACATTTCCCATTACACAAGTGGCCTAGTGCTACAAAATATCCCATACCTCTATGTATCAATCAGGCCACAATGCCACATGCCTTTAAGATATGAGTAGCTTATGCTTCGTCATCTAATCTAAGTACTTCTTTCAATTGTATTTTAAACTATTTACTCCTTAGTTTGTTTTTCTGTTTTGAGATGAGTATCTATTATTATGGGATAATAAACAGGTAAATAAAAAAACTTTTTATGTTTGGTTAAATGTATTTATACCATTATAATATTCACTTGTTTTTTTTTATACCATCACCATTTTTATAATGCTTTCCATGATTAACATATATTATATTGGCTTAACGTAAACGCAGGGATCGAGAAACCTATTCAATTTACAAAATCTAATCTATTATAGTAATCTTCTTGTGCTATAATAAATATCTATACCATTTACAACCCAAAACTATTAAAGTTTGGTCAGCCAATATAAAGGTTTCGTAAATTTAAATTAAACTTAAATCAGCATATTTCTTGTCCTTATTGATTCGTAGGTCAGGTCGATTTACAAATTTCCATTGAACTGAAAAAGAAATAAGAGCACGTTATTGCAAATAACTTTGAACACGATAACGCATTAAATTCGATATTTTTTTCTTGAAAATAGTGTTACGTTCGACAGCAATCCCACCAACGGTAAAATTAATATTTACTCCTTAATTCCCTACCATAAAAAATACATTACTTTTTAATAACACAATACAATATATTGAAAAAATATTATCTAATTGATCAAAGAAATTTATTGTAATTGACTGATAATGTTCAGAGATAGTCAGCGAATAAATGTAAAAAGTTTTTAGTCGGTATCGAAAAGGGGTTGGTCTGACTTTTTCCCAGAATGTGGGTGTCAGTATTGAATCTGTAAGAGTGAGTACACGAGATCTGTCTGGCAAGTAATTCAAATAAAAACTCTTATTATAACCTCTTTGTTTAACAACAAATCCTTATTATACCCCATTTTCATGTCCCACATTGATTGATTGATTGATTAACTCTTTATTTTTCACATTGTTACAAAGCACTATAATATACGCTTTAAAAAAACAATTGACTTTGATTTTGAATTTTGACTACCATCATCCAACATCATCTTCATATTTTCCAGTAATTTTGAATAAAAAACCAAACTACTGAACCGATTTCTATAAAATGTATATAGGACCACCTCTGAAGTATAATTTACTCAACAAAAAGAATCATCAAAATCAATCCATAATTAGCGGAGTAATCGCGTAACATACATACAAAAAAAACATAGAATCGAATTGAGAACCTCCTATTTTAAGGTCGGTTGAAAAATAATCAATCATCTTGCTGTTATTCTGATAAACTTAACATTTTGGACTATTTAAATTCACAAACAACAACTAAGGTAATGCACTCTGAGCAAAACCAACGATAAAATAAAGTGAAGATACAGCTGTATAAAGGAAGGCTGCGGAGGCCCAATTGTGAAACTGCCACCTATCTATATAACCTATGATCTTAAAGGATCCTATAATATATTATATTACCTTCTTTATAAGATCCACCATTTAGCCGCAAGTACAGGGTGTGGGAGGAGCAGGAGGACTGCCAACTGGAATAGAAATGTAGAAAGTAGTTAAAACCTTGTGCAAATAACAGCAATTACTTAAATAAAATAACCTATGGTGAGGTACACTAAAACAAAAAATTCATAATCAAACACTAACGTCCGAGCTTGAGGTTTTCTCGCACAGCGCTTCAAAGTATTTTGAAAGGTACATCTAGTTGTATTTTTTTAAAAATATTTTTATGTGACGAGACGAGCATGACATTCGCCTGGTGGTAAATGTGACGACTGCCACTAATAGTAGCAGTGCCAGAATTGTGAGCTTGCGAATACAATCCTGCGCCGCATTGCACTGCGTTCGTCACCCTGAGATATTAGATGTTAAATCTCTTCATACCCAGTAATTTCTCTGGTAACATTGCCCTTCAAACCGGAACACAGTAATTCTTGCACACTACTGCTTGGCGGTTGAATAACTGGCAAAGGTTTGGTACTTCCCCAGGCGGACTCTGCAGTAGAATCCTACCACTACGAGAAAACTTAAACTTAAGAGCAATAAAATTATTGCCAAGCCACTCTCGTATTCTGTGTTTAAAATGAGATAAATCTAAGTTTATACGTATAAATTAGTAAATATAAGTAAGTATTGGGGGGAATTACCTTCTTATTGATACACATTACATTCAGTTAGTACCTACTACTAAGTTATTGTCAAATTTATTTAAATTTAATATAATTATTATGGCTGTAATTGCTTGCTTTTACTTTTTAATAAATTTTCTTATTCTTATAAATTATATGCCAGATATGAACGTCTTTATCATTATACATATCATTTATAACCATAGAGTCATTCGTCTGAATTATTTACTTCTCCGCAGACTTAGTTCGAGATTATTTTATTGACTTTTCAACCGACTTCAAAAAAGGAGGTTCTCAATTCGGCTGTATGTATTTTATTTTGGTATGTATCTTACGTGATTACTCCACCAATTATGAATTGATTTTGATTATTCTTTGTTATTATTTTTTTATTTTATTATTTTTTATTATTTTTGTTTGCTTCAGCGGTGGTCCCATATAAATTTTATCGAAATCGGTTCAGTAGTTTGGTTTTTAAATCAATATTACTAGAAAATATGAAGATGTCATCCAGGTTTCGAAGTTGAAGTCGGTTGTATTTTTTTTAAATCGTATTATAATTAAAAACAATCACTTGCGTCTAAGATAATATATGATTCACAGATTCTTTCCTCAGCTTAGAAAATGTATAAAATATTTTTATCTGAAGAAGACATTCGATGAAAAAAAAGTTAATATTAAGTAAAAAAAGGTTGCTGTAAAATGAGGTTTGATGAGTGATTCTTACCTATCTTTTGTTGTAAGATGTTAATAATAGATTTTATTGCATTACTATTGGGATTCATTCTGAGAATCTTGTCAATGGACTTGATGTCGCAAGGCGTTATAGGATTGATACTACTACTAGGTTTGTTAACGTTTACGCAAATTTTCTGAGGCTTAGATTTTGCCGATGCTGAAACAAAATGAAAGAAATTCTAATTTAAATTCTCAAAAAACTATGAGTCATGAAAAGGGAAAGGGAAAAAGAAAAAGGGAAAGTCTGGAAAAAAAAACAACATCCAGAACACGTCCACTGCTGCACGAAGGCCTACCCCTGAATAGAGAGTTGCCATATACCCCCCGCTCGGCGGGCGGCTTAGGGATAGCAGAATGCTCACCACCTTAAAGGGTTAAAATTATGAAAAACTCGTGACCAGAAAGTAAAATAACACGTTTTAAAAAAAACTGCAATAGGTGCGTGGTAATTAAATTCGGACAAAGAAAACAAGAAACAGGATTGATGTAAGAAAACATAAATACTCTCTCTGGCAGCTAGGATCATCATCAGCCATAAAACGCCCACTGCTGGCCGAAGGCCTCTCCCTTAATAGAGTGGTGTGGCCATAATTCCCATGCTTGGCAGGGGGCTTAGGGAACGCATGCTCACGGACAAATAAAACAAGAAACAGGATTGATGTAAGAAAACATAAATACTCTCTCTGGCAGCTAGGATCATCATCAGCCATAAAACGCCCACTGCTGGCCGAAGGCCTCTCCCTTAATAGAGTGGTGTGGCCATAATTCCCATGCTTGGCAGGGGGCTTAGGGAACGCATGCTCACGGACAAATAAAACAAGAAACAGGATTGATGTAAGAAAACATAAATACTCTCTCTGGCAGCTAGGATCATCATCAGCCATAAAACGCCCACTGCTGGCCGAAGGCCTCTCCCTTAATAGAGTGGTGTGGCCATAATTCCCATGCTTGGCAGGGGGCTTAGGGAACGCATGCTCACGGACAAATAAAACAAGAAACAGGATTGATGTAAGAAAACATAAATACTCTCTCTGGCAGCTAGGATCATCATCAGCCATAAAACGCTCACTGCTGGACGAAGGCCTACCCCTTAATAGAGTGGTGTGGCCATAATCCCCACGCTTGGCAGGCAGCTTGGGGATCGCATTTTCACCACCGTTAACCAAACTAACTCTGTTAGCTAGGATAAATTAAGAATAAATTTATTCTTAATTGATATTTTTTAATATATATATTTTTTGTATGAAAATAATTATGTGGGTAAGTAGGCACTAATTTTATATGTCAGTTTGGTATTCTATGATGTAAAAATGTCAACATTCGGTTTAGATAAACGAAGAATTCGGTTTTTACTAACAATGAAGATATATGAAACTTACCAAATGTCTTCATCATATAAATTATATTTGTAAATCAAAAAATAAATAAAGATTATAAGATTAATGTTCAAAAAGAGAGTGAGTTAGTCGGGGAGACTACGAGAATATCGTAACACTATTAGATCTAGTCAATATAATTCATTTATTACATATATCTCTTTTGAGAACGACATAAATTAAGTATATAAATAAAATGGCCTTAATAATGATGCCATGATAAACCATTAAGGTAAGGTAAGGTATGTTTTGGTAGTTTGGGCTGTTATACACTTGATGGCAACTTAGTAAGAAAAAATATTTACAAAATGGTTGGGGTTAATGAAAACGGAGGTATCATAATTAACACGAAGGAAACTTATAAGTTTTTCACAATGATGAGTACACATCATTGTGAAAAACTTTTACCATGAGACCAAACTCTGAAATGCGCAAGAATAAATCAACTGTTCTATGCATTTTATCTAGTGCAAATTACGTTTTGAATAGAATAGCTGATTTCAAAATATATAGATATAGATTATTATATTATATTTTATTTATATTTTGTATTTTTTTAAATATATTTTACAACACATCGTTCGAAAGTTGAACATACAACTAGGCGTGCGGTAAAATAGCAAGGCGTGCGGCAAACCTATTTTACCGCACGCCTAGTTGTATAGCGCCGTGCGTAACCTTTACGGTATTTTTTTATTTTTTTTAATAATGATAATTTAAGAACTCCACTAAAGAGTTTCAGTTTCATTACGAGAATAAATAAGCTGAATGATCGAACCTCCTTGGAAGCGCTTTTGCTCAATACGTTTGTCTTACTTTCATACTAAACCTCTTATTTCTCTTTTTTTCTAATTTTCACCACGCGCACGCAGCGCCATTTGTTAATTCGCGCCATTTCATCTTTCCTCATGCACAAAGCCATAATCCATGTAAATCCATATGGCTTAGTGCATTTGCCAGTATTTATTTGTTTGATACAATATACAATGATACATTATACAGTTTTTGTTAATTTTCAAGGCCAATGAGTCTAAGTCACAGTCAAAGTGATGTCACACTTAGTAAGTCACAGTCAAGTTCAGTCATGCTCTAGTAAAGTCGTGGCAACTTTACTACAAGATTCTTCGGAGTTTTGGAAACAACCCGAAAAGACACTCATAATAGTAACGTTCTAACAAAGACGAACTTTAGTACGATGTTTTTTTTTCTTCTTTCCTCATAGGAGGATTATGGCATCGCACTTTGAGCATTTGCCAGTGTCAAGCAGGTATTTAGTTGTGACTTTCCGTCCGATATAATAAAATAATAATAATAAAGTTTGCCTCATTATCTGTTGTAAGTACTTCTGTTATCTGTTTTCTCGCAAATGTGTTGTAAAACGTTGTATGGCACTCGTGTTGTATTGGTTTTTACAAACTCGTAACTATGGTAACATTCGTCTACTCGTTTGTAAAAACCAACTTACCGCACTAGTAGTACTGGTATCATAAATAACTATTTTCATTTGCGACTTTCTAAATGAGTCTCATAGTCATTCATAATAATGCGAACAATGAGCACCTTTCGACTTAGTACTTACAACCGTTCTGGGTAACCCTGTTAATTATTTAATATCTACTAGTTATTTATTAGTTAGTCTAGTTATTTCACAGGTAAAAAACATACCAGGCGCGTTTCCAACTGTAGCATAGCCTGCAAAAAACAACACAACTCTTAAATAATAGTTGTTTGAAGCAGGTAACTTTACTTACGGATATCACACTGTTTTAAACTATCACGGTTGTTTTTTTTTATCGTTCTATGAAACGGGAATTGTTTCATAACATAATCACGGTGATTTCCGGTTAATCATAGTACCTACTGTAACTTTCTGTAAACTGTACCTTTATAATAAAGTTTAATAATAATTTGTTATCAGTAAGTTAAATACTATTATTGTCGTGCTACATCCTAGACCGCATCGTTGCTTAACATCAGGCTCAATGAATTAAACGCAAGCCAATACAGAAAAAAAAACAATTAAAAAAAAACTATGTACATAAAATAAGTAATGAGAAAAAGTTGCCTAGATTGAAAAGTATAGACTAGGTATTACGAGAACATCCTAAGCCAGTTTTTTCTGTGTGATTACTATCAAAAATCAAAATATCAAAAAAAAAAAAAAATACCTTCAAGTGACGAGGCGAACAAGACGTTTGCCTGGTGGTAAGCGTCACGCCTGCCACTAACAGTAGCAGTGCCAGAATTGTGAACTTGCGAACACAATCCTGCTCCGCACTGCACTGCGCTCGTCACCCTGAGATATTAGATGTTAAATCTCATCATACCCAGTAATTTCTCTGGTAACATTGCCCTTCAAACCACAACACAATAATGCTTGCAAACTACTGTTTGGCGGTTGAATAACTGACAAAGGTGTTGTACTTCCCCAGTCGGACTCTGCAGTGGAGTTCTACCACTACAAAAATGTCTTATAATATTAGTATGACAATGGTTTCCCAAATAAAGAAAATCTATAATTTACTACATAAAAATCTTAGGGGCATACCACCGCTTGTTGCAGAAGTAATTCCATTTCCAGCCGAAGAAGAACGTGAGAAATATAAATAAAGTTAGGTACCAAAAAATCATAAAGTACAGACATTAATAATAGCTACCACCAAATTAAGGTCTAGAACGTACCATCACTTGTTGGATAAGCCCCATTTCCACCAGAAGAGGAACCTAATAAAATTAAACGTGTTTTCAAATATATAATTTATTATTATTATTATATCTATAACTATAACCTATAAATGAGACGATGGCAACATAAGAAGTTTCACCACCCACCCAGTCAACCTTGTAAAAAATATTAATTTTCTAAATGTACTATTAATTTTTTTCTAACTATAAATTCAAAATAAGAGAAAATTCCATAGAACATTTCATCCCCCCATTATACTCTCTTTATTCATCAATGTCAAAAAATATTGAAAACACAAATTTTTTTTAAATGAACTATTCAAATACAAATTTTCATCGCTATAACTTCAATAACAAATAACCTTCCATACAAAATTTCATCCCCGACTTCACGCCCTTAAATCATCCCTGTCGAAAAAATATTAAAACAGCATTTTTTATTTTAAATGAAGTATCTATATAAAAACTAAAAAAAAAAAAAAAACTAAAACTTTTCAACACTAAAAGTTCAAAAACAAAGGAGTTTCATTCAAAACTTTTTACCCATTTTTGTCCCCTCAGGGGTTGAATTTCAAAAATCGTTTCTTAGTACACCCCTACCCACCAAGACAAATACATCCCCCAAATTTCAAGCCCATACGATTAGCGGTTTAGGGTGTGCGTTGTCTGTCAGTCATTAAATCAGTCAGGACAGTGATTTCTTTATATAGAGGTCGCCCACGACATCGTCCACGTACGGAAGAAATTAGGCCGTTCCCAAATACTCGTATCTCCATACCGCTGGGTTAATTACTAATTATTTTCCTCACCATATTCACTATTATAAATCATCCCGACCAGCCCCCCCCCGCCCTCCTTCAAGTCTTCCATGTCCGTAAAATATCGTTTATTTAAATGTACTATAACTTCAACTTACACTCTTTGAAAAAGGTCACTGGATATGACCGCAACTATAGTCGGAGTATCCCTCTTAAATAAACGTTAGTAGTCCCGTATAAACAAAACATAAAAAAATTCTGTTACCAATTTCAGAAATATTTTTTATTTACAGGAGATAAAAAAATATTTAAATAAAGCCGTGGTAGCTTGATGAAGCAGCATTGCCGTTTCCACCTGCGGCAGATCCTAAAATTATGGAAACTTGTTTACAAAACTAAGTAACATAACTTCAAAGTTACTTTAGTTCTTAATTTTGGTAATACTCCGTAATACACTATTTCTGAGATAATCTATGGTCAACATAATATATTGTATGAGTCATACCACCACCAGATGAAGCAGCACCTCCGTTTTCAGTCGCAACTGCACCTAAAATATTGAAACTTGGTTACAAAACAATGTAGCTAGGTACTATTTCATCTCTAGTATCCTTTAGTATTCCTTAGTGTCCCTTTTATTTTGTCTGACTACAATTGCTAAGTTATTATTGTTACTTCAATTGTTTTAGTAATTTTGGTAGTATTCTATTTCTGAGATAATCTATGGCTAAAATGTGTTTAAATCATACATGTCCCTTAAGACTTGTTTGACAATCATGGCTGAGTTATTATTTCCTATAAATTGTTACTTTAATTGTTTTAGGTCTTAATTTTGGTAATACTCTATTTCTGATATAATCTATGGCTAAAGTAATAATAAATATATAAATAAATAACACCGCTTGATGAAGCAGCATTGCCGTTTCCACCTGCGGCAGATCCTAAAATTATTGAAACTTGTTTACAAAACTAAGTAACTTAACTTCCAAGTTACTTTAGTTCTTAATTTTGGTAATACTCCGTAATACACTACTTCTGAGATAATCTATGGCCAACATAATATATTGTATGAGTCATACCACCACCAGACGAAGCAGCCCCTCCGTTTTCAGTCGCAACTGCACCTAAAAATATTGAAACTTGGTTACAAAACAATGTAGCTAGGTATTATTTCATCTCTAGTATCCTTTAGTATTCCTTAGTGTCCCTTTTATTTTGACTGACTACAATTGCTAAGTTATTATTGTTACTTCAATTGTTTTAGTAATTTTGGTAGTATACTATTTCTGAGATAATCTATGGCTAAAATGTGTTTAAATCATACATGTCCCTTAAGACTTGTTTGACAATCATGGCTGAGTTATTATTTCCTATAAATTGTTACTTTAATTGTTTTAGGTCTTAATTTTGGTAATACTCTATTTCTGATATAATCTATGGCTAAAGTAATAATAAATATATAAATAAATAACACCGCTTGATGAAGCAGCAGTTCCGTTCCCACCTGCGGCAGAACCTAAAAAATTATGACAACCGTGGTTACGGAACAGTATGATTTGTCATAAGAATTCTTCAAGGGAACGATTTCATGAATTCTACAGGGCTTTACTACCGTTCGCTGACAGGAAGTCAGTGTACTCATCATTCTGAACAACTTTTGCTATGTGACCAACCCTGGAACCTAGTTTTTTTTTTACATACATTGCAACGATAGTGTATTAAAAAGTGTATTATATTTCTACTAGCTGAAACTGGTGAACTTCGGTTGTTCTCATCAGCCAGAAACGTCTTCTGCTTCTGCTTCTGCACTGCTGGACGAAAGCCTTCCCCTTAATAGGGAGGGGTTGCCATAATTCCCACGCTTGGCAGACGGCTTGGGGATCACAGAATGCTCACCACCGTTAACTAAGAGGACGCTGCTGCCCGTCCTCCGGTGGTTCTGGTTTTAGGACATATACTTCTTACCGCCTACAATTATTTTTTCGTGAAGTTTTCTATTCGAAATTTGATATTGCTATTAGGGACGGATACAAATCCAACAAATCAAGGTTCATAAAAAGCCGTTCTTGAGTTATAAATGATGTAACTAACGAGACTTTGTTTTATATCACAGCTACTGACGAGCTTAACAGGCTTATTGTTTAGAAAAATAATAAGAACCCTTTAAAAATCTTTGCGGGGAAGAAATGTTTTCTTTCGCACCGCGTAGCGGGGCTAAAGTACCCACGTTAGCCTCGCAGGAACGTAATAGTATATTAATCACCTAGGGAGCAAAACTAAAGAATGTTTCAGATCTCATAAGCCGAGGGTGACAAACATGAGATCTGAGGCTTCGTTACTTGCTCCCGTGGTGTGTATACAATTTTACAAGCTGCTGCGGGGATGAAGTGGTTCCTTGCGCTACTCGTAGCGGGGCTTAAGTAGCCAATTCAGCCCCGCAGGCAAAAAAAAAGCTAAAACAAACAGGTAAAAACACAACAACAACGACACAAACAGGTCGTTTTAACAGGTAAAACGCATTTTGGCAATTCCACCTGTTATGCTAGGGCCACACTAAGGTTAACGTTTAACGCCCATTACCGCTATAATTAAAAAACGACGCACGAAAAAAGGTTACACTAAGATATAGCATTCACTCATCAGCCAGAGTACGTCCACTGCTGGACGAAGGCCTCCCCCTTAATAGGGAGGGGTTGCCATAATCCCCACGCTTGGCAGGCGGCTTGGGGATCGCAGAGAGCTACCACCGTTAACTAAGAGGACGCTGCTGCCCGTCCTCCGGTTGTTCTGGATGCAGTTTTAGGACATACCCAGGTCCACAGATATAGCATTATATGTTATAAATTACATGGACTAGGTGTTGAAGAGTTGTCTGAGCTTGAACTAGGATATGTAGACGTAGAGTTGTTCATGCTTTCTTCACTAGATTCTTCAGACTCTGTGCTTTCACCGCTTGATGAGTTACTAGCTAAAAAAAAGCGAATTAAATAGGTAATTAATTCACAAATATTATTTTGCTGTCATCAGACTTACATATTTTTATGCTTGACATGCTAGGTGTTTGACTCAATTCAAATTTCAATTTAAAAAAATCTTTATTAACAATGAGAAACACAGAAATGTACAATCACCAGTGTTCGTAATGAATAGCCTAGTGGTACAACTAAGGAGAGAAGTAATCGTTTTATAAGCACGCAGGCTTATTTAAAACTTTAGACCGAGGATTGAAGCTATGATGTTAATAATTTATTTTAATTGCTGTTTCATGCAGGCACGTAAGTAATTTTAATTTTACATTACGTTATTTTATTTTGTAAATAATTTAATTTAAACTAAATAAACACGCCATTGGCGGTAGGAAACATGTCATTGTTAAATTATAATACGGGCGGGAATGGCGCGCGCGACAGCGACTACCGGCCCGCACAACCCACACGACTACACCTGCGACACTGTCTATTCATAGCACTCTATGAAATAGTGATGCGGTAACTTATATCTATGATAAGTATCGATGAATGGTAGGTTATTTATGCATGATACACATGGTGTTTTTAATCAATTCGTTTTGAATGCGAGAGATAATTTCAATTTCAGCGCCGCGCCGCTGTTTATTTATATGAACTTCAAAATCAATTGTTATTGTTTACATTTTTCCAAATTGTAGTATTAAGTTAGAAACAATAACTGTCTAGATAGTTGTGTAGTTTTAGTATCCCTAGGTAGGTCGTAAACAGGTATTATAGGATAATTAGACCGTATTTAGTTCATAGGTGCTCTGTAGAAAGTAAGGCTAGAAATAAGACCTAGCATAGTTAAATTAGTATAAATATAAGACGATATGACAATAAAACATGTATATCAAATCGATCCTCAACCTCTCCGGCCTAGATATCCAAGTCCCCCACAAAAAGTCGACCCCCGGGCAGTGTCATCGCTGTCAGTTATATGGACACGCCGCCCGCTACTGCCACCTACCCTTCAGGTGTGTGAAGTGCGCGGGCGATCATAGCACCGCCGAGTGCCTTCGTCAGAAGGACGACCCTACTCCCCTCAGTTGTGTCCTCTGTGGCACTCAGGGCCATGCCACGAACTTTCGCGGCTGTCCCAAGGCCCCTAAGGCCAAGAAACCCTTACCAAAATCCCTACCGTCTCGCTCAAAAGGAGCTGGCCCTAAGCCGAAACCTGCCCAACCCCTGCAGGCGCCAAAATTCATTGACGCCCCTGACCCCCAGACCAATGCATGGTCCAAGCCGCCCAGCACTTCTCAGGTGACTCAGCCGGTCCCCCCCGCTCCTGCGCCAGCTCCCGCTTGCGCCAAGACCCAGGACCGTCTTGCCCGCCCTCCCAAATTCTCCACCTCCACACAATCCGCCCCTGACTCTTCCAGCCCGAAGGCGGATCTACTCCTACTCGCTGAAATTGCGATGTCCGTAAACCTCGACGAGGTTCGGCTAGTAGCCCAGAAAGTCCACGATAACCACAATCTCATCGACATTCTCGATGAGCATTATAGTCTCTTCGGCGCACTACAGCGCTTCGCCCCCAACGTCCTTAGGGACCAACATGGATAGTACACCTAAACGTGTTAGACCCCGCTCCCTTTCGCTAGCATGGTTCAATGCCAACGGCATCACCACCGAATCAAGCCAGCCAGACCAGCAGCCAGCCAGCGTCCCTTGATTCGGCACTTCCTCTCAACCCACCAGGCCGATGTTATGCTAGTGAACGAGACCTTTCTAAAACCTAGCAAGAGGGATCCCAGGATCGCAAACTACTCGCTCGTTCGTAATGATAGGACTACCGCCATAAAAGGCGGTACTCTTATCTATTACAAAAGGTCCCTTCACTGCATTCCCATCGACACCCCTCCTCTCTCAGCAATAGAAGCTTCCTGTTGCCGCCTTTCGATGACCGGTCATCAACCCATCACCCTACCTCTCATGCTACCTCTCCGGTAACAAAACCCTCCTCAGGTAGGCTCTCCTCTCCCTCGGTAGCGCCGTCATTCTGGCTGGCGACTTCAACAGTGAACACATCATATCTTCCGTCCTCCTATAGCATCATCTACCAACTACAGGCAAAACAGCTTTATTGTACGTGCGTGTGGGACTTTCAACAAGTCTTGTACCAATACTGACTTTGATATGTTCCTCTTCGGTATCCCTTCTATGAGAAAGTGGTTAGGAGACAAATTCTTTCGTCAATTTCTAATTCAATAGAATAAATAAATAAAATAAATAAAGTTTAATAGGTTTCCATTAATATATTTTTTTCTTTCTTCTCGGTGAGTGCAGATTATTATCTTCTTCTTCTTCTATATATATATATAAAACAAGTCCCTTTTTCTTAGTAATCATCGCCCAGGCTACACCGCTTATTGTAGAGATGTGGAATTTGGACCCAATATTCCTCAAATGGTCTAAGTGTACAATAAGAACGGATTTTTCAAAATTCAACCTATAAGAGGGTGAAATTGACCCCTAAACTTTGTATAGAAATAAAAATAAAATTCGAGCTACGTCGTTCAGACTCGGTTTGTATATTTACCATTAAAAATAAAGAAAGGTATGTCTAGGGATTTTTCGAAATTCATCCCCTAAGGATGCTTTATTGGGGATGAAAGGTCAAAATGATAAAAAAACAATTCAGTGCCACGGCGGTGAAATTTTGTGAGTGTTCTGAGCAAATGTAAATAAATAATATATAATTTGTGTTTTTTTTTAAATCATCCCTTTATGGGTATTATTAGGGGGTTGAATTTTTTTTTCACCTGCGATGATGAAAGTTGGTAAATATACTAAACTAAAGAAACCAAGAAACTCATTTTCACGGTTTTTGAAATTCAATTAACGATTAACGAGGAGAAAAGGGATGTTAAATTTAAAGATTTTTTCTAAAAGCTAAAGTGAGTAAACTTCGTAATTCTTAAAGCTAGAATAATAAAAATCAGTATATACACGAAACATTAAAAAAAACAAATGTATTTTTTTTGTTTTCGGAATTCGACCTTTAAAGAGGTGAAATGGTGCGTTAAAGTTTGTATGAAGTATATATTTTTCTTAAATAGAGAACGATGTAACTTCGCATATTTGTTAAGTATAGTACGATTAAGAAACTACTTTCATCGTTTTTTGAAATTCATCCCCTAACAGGTTGAAAATGGGCGTTAAAATTTAATATTTCCTAAAATCTATAACTTGATATAATTTGGTAATTATTAAAGCTACAATACTGAAACTCGGCATATGTACAAAAAAAATAAAAACAAGAAATTTAATTTCTCCGTTTTTTCAAATTCATCCCCTAACAGGCTGAATGGGGGTTGTTTAAGATTTTCCTAAGAGTTAGTGTTGATATTTCGTAATTATCATAGCTAGAGTAATGACACTCGGTAAATGCACTAAGCATAATTATTTTTACGTACCTGTGGGGCTAAAGTGGCTATTTTAGCCCCGCTACGCGGAGCGAAAAGAACCACTTACTCCCCGCAGTGTCACGTAAAATCGTTTACATACCACGACAACAAGTAAAGAAGCCTTCATTGGTGACGATATTCATGAAGACATTCTTTATTTTTGCTCCCTAGGTGAGTAGTCTAATAATATTTATTTTTAATTGCATAATCTCCATCTGAATATTATGGCGCCTGAAAAATAACAATAGCAACCTAATTAACAAAGTTTATACCAGAAAACGTACAGTCGAATTGAGAAAATCCTTTTTTGAAGACTGTATGTTTTTTTTATGTATATTACGCGATTATGGACTAATTTTGATGAGTCTTTTTTTTGGTAATACTTCAGAGGTGGTCCCTTAGAAATTTTATCAAAATCGGTTTAGTAGTTTGGTTTTTAAATCAAAATTACTAGAAAATATGAAGATGTCATCTAGGTATTCGAAGTTGAAGTCGGTTGTATGTTTTTTTTAAATACGTATTATTATTTACATTTTCTAATACCTCAAGTTGAACGACTGTTGAAACAATTGCATTACATAAATTACTCTATTATGTCAGTTAGTTTATAGAATAGATGTAGAAGTTTAGTTATTTTTTCTAGAGATTTTTTACAACGGTCCTATGAAAGAAAAGGATGAAAGTAAAAATTATATTGCCAATGAATTCCGTGGTCTTTAAGGTCCAAGATCTTCACGAACGTACTAGATGAATTAGTAAAGACTCTTGAATGGAGTGACAGAGGTTCTAATATCAATAGCACACACAAAACGCATCTCCGTTTCGAAGAAGACTAGCTTAGCTGAAAACTTTGCTGACCTCTAGAGTATGCTCCAAGAACTCCAGAAGACTTAAAAATAGGTTTTAGGGTGATTCTCAACGCGATAAACAAGACCAAGACTAATACAATAACAAGTCTCAACATCCGCGTTTGGAAAATTGATCTTTGTGCAACATCCCACAACGTCTGAGGACCAAGGTGCCTGAAACGAATGACTCTTATCTATCATCACATACGGTGCTGATACGTGAACTCTCAATAAAGATACCACGCAAAAGATCTAAGTAGCCCACTATGAAATAGCGCGGGCCATGTTAGCCACCAATCTCCTAGACGACTTGGTATACGACCAAACGTTAACGTGCGACGGCGAACGAAGGTCGAAGACGTGGTTAAACAGATAGCGAGACTGTGTGTGTGTGTCACTTCATAAGAAAAGAAGATGGACGGTGGACTGGTGCTTTGGAGTATTTACAGAATGGTGTCCGCGAACAAAAAGCAATTACCATGTAGTCCATAAGCCGGCTGGTCGGACGACATAATTTTAAAACTGCAGTAAAGCAACGGGTGAGACTGGCACTGGAGCGGAAAAGATAGCGCACTGAAGAGAAAACCTATACTTACTCAGCAGTAAGTAAAACATGGTTGATGATGATAACGATCAAAATTTAAACGAGTTCCCATACATGAAAGGCACCTTTTATAGTTTTTTTTTGTTTTTCTCATATCGTAAAAAACGATAACAGGTACAGAATGTTCAAACTTGGTGTGGTATTATGGCATACCACAAGACTAATCAGCCTTTTTAATAGTCCACTGCTGGAATTACGTATACCCTCGAAGATACTTCACACTACGGGTGTAGTGTGAAGTATCGCGTATCGCCCAATCACCCTGGAAACCCTTCCAGGGTGATTGGGCGATACGCGATTGAATTTCTTCTCCGGACGTATGCAGGACCTCACGATATTTCCCTTCGCCAAAAAGTAATTGGTATGAAAATTTGTACATAAACTCATCGATACGTTCATTGGTTGAGCCCAGGATTTGAACCCAAGATTGCCATCACGATTTCAAGCCGAGCGGTCTCCTAATTAGGCTACTACAGCTTAGACGGTAGCCTATAATAAGAATAAAGCCATACACATAGACATGTAATCATAGAATTCCTGCAAAATACACAGCCCGCGCGGGCGAAGCCGCGGGCAACAGCTAGTAATAATATATGATTGATAACGTTTTTTTGATCGTATACTTCTAGTGTTTATTGCCCTTTATCTTTATATTTGTTCTACATCTACATTAGTTTATTTCTATTCTAACTATCCAACTTTTTATAGCGTCTTTTTTTAAATAATATTGCCAAAAGTGGAAACTCTAAATGGTTTTTTGTGTTAAAACTAAGTTTATATTATGTTTTTCTAAGAACACGAGTTTAGCAAAAAATGCAAAAAAATAATAATATTGGGTTGCAACATGACTAATACAAAGGGTAACCTTAACTCCTCTCTGACTACCTCAACTTTGACATAGTTCCACCCTGTACTCCGACCCACTTTGCCCTGTACTTGAACTACAGACCTGACGTACTCGACTTGGCGCTTCTAAAGGGCGTGACCTTCCAGTTACGCTCATTGGAAGTACTACACGAACTCGACTCTGACCACCGACCCGTCCTCATGCGATTAGGCCCCGATCCGACTGACAGACCCCCTCAAACTAAGACCGTGGGGAACTGGAAGCATTTAGGCGATGCCCTAAAAGCTTGCAGCCCCTGACTTGGACAGAATCCCTGACGACTTTGTGACCCCTGACGACATCTCTATCTCGATTGACGCTCTCACTAGCCACTTCCACACCGCCATTGGTGAGGCCTCAAAGAAGGTCCCAGCCGAGGGAGACCAACGCTGGGCCCTGCCTGAGGACGCGAGGGACCTACTGAGAGCGAAACACGCTGCCTCTAGGGCATTTGACCGAATTCGCAACGAGGATAACAGAGCCACTCTGCGGTATTACGAACGCGCCGTAAAAAACCGCAAGAAGGAACTCCGTGATCAACGGTGGGATGACTTCTCTCGGGGATCGAGCCAACCCACCTGGCATTCTGGCGGCTGTCTAGATCCCTAAAATCAGACACTGTGACGACTATGACGAATATGCTGTCACCCGACCTGACCTCCCCCCCGCGTTTGACGACGAGGAAAACCCAGTGCAGCCCCAGCTTAGAACATGTCGACCCTGCTCACCTCGATACGGTAACAGTGAAGTCGAACACAGATCCTCACTTCCCCCCTTTGATGAGCTCGAGCCTGTCACTGCCTCCGACGTTGAGTCGATTATCAAGGGCCTCCACACCAGGAAACCTCCAGGTGCGGACGGCATCAGTAACAAAGTGCTCAACCACTTCTCCGTTACGCTAGTTCACCTTCTAGTTAGCATCTTCAATGCGGCTATCACCAACTGCATATTCCCCGACGCCTGGAAATCCGCCGACGTCATCGGCATCCCCAAACCCGGCAAGAAGGCTTCTGAGCCCTCTAGCTACCGTCCCATCAGTCTCCTCAGTACTCTGGGAAAGATCTACTAGCGCGTCCTTCTTCAGCGCATCTGAACCTATGTCAAAGACAACAACCTCCTTCCTGATGAGCAGTTCGGCTTTAGAGCCAGACACTCTTGCGTCTAACAAGTACACCGCATCACGGAGTACGTCCTAGAAGGTTTCAACACGAAACCCGGCCATGATTACACCCACAAGCCGTTCCCCCAAGGGACTGTAGCGGTATTCCTCGACGTCGCGGAAGCTTTCGATAAAGTCTGGCACAACGAGCTGATATAGAACGCAATCCAGAGAGTTCAAAATGCTTGTGCTCGATACTGCTTCAATATACCAAGACGGCAACACGTTTCTCCTTACTTAGTCCAAAATAAGATTTTAAATATGAAATTAAGAAGAGAGCTTCACCTCGCATGTACCGTACAGAAGGTAATTTGGAGTAAAAATCCTACCTATTTATTTGAAAAACTAACCTGGATGAAGGATATCCACAAGGCCAATACTCGTTCCAAACTGACAAACATTCTATCTTTTCCCATTCACAGGACTGCAGGTTTTAAAGGATGCTTCAAATACAGTGCCTCCAAAATTTGGAATAACATTCCACCGCCTCTTAGAATGAAAATTAGTAACATAACATTTAAAAAAACGTACAAGGCTACACTACTAGAACGACAAAAACATAATGTTGAAGCATCCTTTAAACGCATGAGGTAAACACACCACAGACCCACACGCAACACCACACACACAGAAAACACACACACACACACACACACACACACACACACACTCACACACACACACACAAACACACACACGTATTCCGCAGAATTACTACCTAATATTTTGTTTTTTTTTCTCTGTCTATTTTTATTATCTAAATACATACAATAACTAAATAGCTGTTGATAGTAATTTTTTTATTAAACCCTCTTTACAAAATGTAATCTCGACTAACATTTGAGTTCGAGTAGAGGGGCAAAATGAAAACCAGCGCTGTTAGAATATTAAGTTATTCTTGCAGCATGAGCTGATTTTGTCCCTTTTGCCAAATAGTTTAGTCTCTTTTTAACCGACTTCAAAAAAGGAGCTTCTCAATTCGACTGTATTTTTGTTTTTTGTACGTTTGTTTCGCGTTTACTTACTCCGCCAAGTATGAATTCATTTGGATGATTATCTTTTTGTTTTGTAATTATATAAACACCTAATAAAAACTAATTACATTTTGTCAATTTCATAATTATTGTATATAATCTTTTAAACCAATTTCGAGGAAGAGGGAGGTTCTAAATTCGGTTGTATGTTTTTTTTTCTTGTTTGTTACCTCAGAACTCCGTCATTTATAGATTAAATTTAGAAATTCCTTTTTATTCGAATTCGATCGGTTCAGTAGTTTTGTTTTTGAATTATAATAATTGTAAAAAAGGCGTCATCCAGGTAGTCAAAATTGAAGTCGGTTGAATACTAATTTTAAATGTTAAGCTTAATTATTGTTCTCTTGTTTATATAGCATTTACGTATATATATATTTTTTATTTGGCAATAAAGTTCTTTTTTATCTTTATTTTATCTTATCTTTATATACAAGCTATATCACCTCGGGCTGCCAGACCGTCTTGTACTCATAATACAAGACTTTCTCAGGGATCGAAGCTTTCGATACCGCGTCGAGGGACAACGCTCCTCCCCCCACCACATTGGCTCCCATCTTCAACGAGCCCTCAACCCCCTCGGAGACTGGTTCAAGAGTTGGTCTATCACCGTTAACCCCAATAAAATTGCAGCCGTGTACTTTCACCCGACCAAAAGACCTCCTTCGAAGCATATCACGCTTCACGGCCTGCCCATCCCATGGGCTACCGAGACCAAGTATCTCGGTGTGACCTTGATCGTCGACTCATGTTCTCAAAGCATATCCAGATAAATCGCAACCGAGCAGCCTTCTTTTTAGGCCGGCTCACCCACCTACTCAACGAGCGTAGTAAACTGTCCCTTAGAATTAAGGCCACAATCTTCAAAACTTGTATTCGCCCCGTCATGACGTACGCCTCCGTGGCGTTTGCTCACGCCTCTAGCATAGAGCTAGAGAAACTCCAAGTCATACAAAATAGATTCATCCGCAGACCAGTCGGCGCTGGTTCATGTGAAACTCCGACCTGCACTGCGATCTCGAACTCCCCTCCATCCGTCAGTACATTAAGTACGATTTGCGCCGATATTTCGATGCGGCCCCTCACCATCCCAATCCACTCATAGTCCAAGCCTCGAACTATACGACAGACACGACAGACCCACCCCCCTTCCGTAGACGCCCCAGACACGTCTTAGGCGACCCAGACGACTCCATTGCCGTCATCACCTCGGCGGCGCTGGGCTCGCCCGATCCGACCACTCCTAGCAACAGGAAGTATTCCGTTTTTGGTATAGGCGCCGGATACCACAAACACGCACCCACCTCGCCGGCGAGGTCGAGGAGTCCCCAGATCTGCCAGAAGATCAGTTAGATTCTCTTCAAATAGTCAACCAGATCAACCTACTAGGGCCCCAGGGCATACCCCTTCTGGGGTGTCAGGGCAAGTCTGACCCTACTTCCGGCGACGGCCAAGCCGAGGTTGGTGCCGTCTGAGGTGCCCTTGAGCTAGTCGCCTTTAACCTAAACTAGGCCGAGCGCCATTTGCGCTTGCCTAAAGTCCGGTGACGCTGTAGAGGCCACCTGAGGCCAAGAGAACCAGTATTTCATAAAAACTTCTTCACTTGATTCTCCTGACTCTGTGCTTTCACCGCTTGATTAGCTAGTTGCTGAATAAATTAAAATGCGATTTGAATATTAATTTCTGCATGCATGGTTATTTACTAATTAGGTTTGTAATGTTTTAAACGAAATTAGCAAACTTTGAGATTGATATGATTTAGTTTTTTCTATTATCTTGCATAATTATCAGCACAAATAATTATCATTTTGCTATCATCAAATTTAATATTTTGTATGCTCGGCATGCTAGGCGTTTGACTAAAACTCATCCTATGTTAAGTGCGGTGTAGTCAAAATGGTTAGCACACCTACCCTAGAATGGAAACTGGCTCTCAAGTGCGACTAGACTATCTCGTGGTGAAATT
Organism: Erannis defoliaria; assembly: GCA_905404285.2. Taxonomy (NCBI): domain Eukaryota; kingdom Metazoa; phylum Arthropoda; class Insecta; order Lepidoptera; family Geometridae; genus Erannis; species Erannis defoliaria. The sequence goes on along the minus strand of FR990073.1, from coordinate 7,066,706 downwards.
TATAATGAAAAAAAAATTGCTCACCATTGCCAGTTGCAGTAGAGGTTCCGTTTCCAGCTGAAGCACTTCCTGCAGATAAGGCATATAAAATGTTATTTGACCTTTTATCAAAACAAATTAGAAAATTAGCTAAGAAGAAAAAGAGTGGGAGTCCTAGTTTTTTTTTTTTTTTTTTTTTTTTTTTTTTTATGAATGATTATGCTGTTGGCCTCAGGTGGCCTCTACAGCGTCACCGGACTTTAGGCAAGCGCAAACGGCGCTCGGCCTAGGTTTGGGTTAAAGGCGACTAGCTCAAGGGCACCGCAGACGGTACGAACCTCGGCTTGGCCGTCGCCGGGAGTGGGGTCAGACTTGCCCTGGCACCCCAGAAGGGGTATGCCCTGGGGCCCTAGTAGGTTGATCTGGTTGACTACTTGGAGAGAATCTAACAGATCTTCTGAAAGATCTGGGGAGTCCTCGACCTCGCCGGCGAGGTGGGTGCGTGTTTGTGTGCCTTTGGTAACCGGCGCCTATACCAAAGACGGAATACTTCTTATTGCTAGGAGTGGTCGGATCAGGCGAGCCCAGCGCCGCCGAGGTGATGACGGCTATGGGGTCGTCCGGGTCGCCCAAGACGTGTCTGGGGCGTCTACGGAAGGGGGATGGGTCTGTCGTATAGTTCGAGGCTTGGACTATGAGTGGATTGGGATGGTGGGGGGTCGCATCGAAATAGCGGCGCGAAGCGTACTTAATGTACTGACGGATGGAGGGGAGTTCGAGATCGCAGTGCAGGTCGGAGTTTCGCATGAACCAGCTAGCACCGACTGCTCTGCGGATGAATCTATTTTGTATGACTTGGAGTTTCTCTAGATCTATGCTGGAGGCATGAGCGAACGCCACGGAGGCGTACGTCATGACGGGGCGAATACAAGTTTTGTAAATTGTAACCTTATTTCTAAGGGACAATTTACTACGCTCGTTGAGAAGGGGAGTGAGCCGGCCTAAGAAGAAGGCTGCTCGGTTGCGAACTATCTGGATATGCTTAGAGAACGTGAGTCGACGATCAAGGGTCACACCGAGATACTTGGTCTCGGTAGCCCATGGGATGGGCTGGCCGTTGAGCGTGATATGCTTAGAAGGAGGTCTTTTGAACGGATGAAAGTACACGGCTGCACTTTTATCGGGGTTAACGGTGATAGCCCACTTCTTGAACCAGTCTCCGAGGAGATTGAGGGCTCGTTGAAGGTGGGCTAGCTGAATGACCTTGTTCCACCCTCTGGTGTAGAGGGCGGTGTCATCGGCAAAGAGAGTGGGAGTCGTAGAGTTGCCTGAGCTTGGAGTGGGAGTCGTAGAGTTGCTTGAACTTGGTGTTGTCGAGTTGTTCGTGCTTTCTTCACTTGATTCACCTGACTCTGTGCTTTCACCGCTTGATGAGCTAGTAGCTGAATTAATTAAAATGCGATTTGAATATTAATTTCTGCATGCGTGGTCATTTACTAATTAGGATTGTAATGTTTTAAACGAAATTAGCAAACTTTGAGATTGATATGATTTAGTTTTTTCTACATTCTTGCATAATTATCATCACAAATAATTATCATTTTGCTATCGTCAAATTTAAATATTTTGTATGCTTGGCATGCTAGGTGTTTGACTAAAACTCATCTTATGTTAAGTGATGGTGTAGACAAAAATAGTAAGCACACCTACCCTGGAATGAAAACTGGCTCTCAAGTGCGACTAGACAATCTCGTGGTGACATTTATAATGAAAAAAATATTGCTCACCATTGCCAGTTGCAGTAGAGGTTCCGTTTCCAGCAGAAGCACTTCCTACAGATAAGGCATATAAAATGTTATTTGACCTTTTATCAAAACAAATTAGAAAATTAGCTAAGAAGAAAAAGAGTGGGAGTCCTAGTTCAATCAAACTTTGAGATTAATTCATAATATAATAGTGGTGTATAAAAAAAAAGTATAATTGTATTATGCTAAATACACGGCAAATGAGAGGCTCCCTGATAATTAGAATCCCATAACACGCTGCTGATGAACCAGCTGTAACCACAAAATACTTATTTTTTAAATGCTTCAATAACAGTAATATTGATGTTGATGATATTTGTCAGTCATTGAATGTTTCATAATTATGAGTGTCTAATAAATTATGAACTTAGCATGCAGCACGCCTTACATTATGCAACATCAGGTAGGCAAAATTGATCAGTCGTTACACTGATCAATGTTGCAAATCACCGATTTAGTTATTATGCCTGTATGATTTAAACGTAATTAAATGCTGTTGAATGTCTTTAAAGTTGGGTTATTTGTACAAAAATTACCTCCAGTTTGCGCAGTTGAGCCTCCACTACCTGACCCGCCGCTTGGCGATGTTGGGGTCGTAGAGTTGCCTGAGCTTGGAGTGGGAGTCGTAGAGTTGCTTGAACTAGGTGTTGTCGAGTTGTTCGTGCTTTCTTCACTTGATTCACCTGACTCTGTGCTTTCACCGCTTGATGAGCTAGTAGCTGAATTAATTAAAATGCGATTTGAATATTAATTTCTGCATGCATGGTCATTTACTAATTAGGATTGTAATGTTTTAAACGAAATTAGCAAACTTTGAGATTGATATGATTTAGTTCTTTCTACATTCTTGCATAATTATCATCACAAATAATTATCATTTTGCTATCATCAAATTTAAATATTTTGTATGCTTGGCATGCTAGGTGTTTGACTAAAACTCATCTTATGTTAAGTGATGGTGTAGACAAAAATAGTAAGCACACCTACCCTGGAATGAAAACTGGCTCTTAAGTGCGACTAGACAATCTCGTGGTGACATTTATAATGAAAAAAATATTGCTCACCATTGCCAGTTGCAGTAGAGGTTCCGTTTCCAGCAGAAGCACTTCCTACAGATAAGGCATATAAAATGTTATTTGACCTTTTATCAAAACAAATTAGAAAATTAGCTAAGAAGAAAAAGAGTGGGAGTCCTAGTTCAATCAAACTTTGAGATTAAGCCATAATATAATAGTGGTGTATAAAAAAAAAGTATAATTGTATTATGCTAAATACACGGCAAATGAGAGGCTCCCTGATAATTAGAATCCCATAACACGCTGCTGATGAACCAGCTGTAACCACAAAATACTTATTTTTTAAATGCTTCAATAACAGTAATATTGATGTTGATGATATTTGTCAGTCATTGAATGTTTCATTATTATGAGTGTCTAATAAATTATGAACTTAGCATGCAGCACGCCTTACATTATTCAACATCAGGTAGGCAACATTGATCAGTCGTTACACTGATCAATGTTGCAAATCACCGATTTAGTTATTATGCCTGTATGATTTAAACGTAATTAAATGCTGTTGAATGTCTTTAAAGTTGGGTTGTTTGTACAAAAATTACCTCCAGTTTGCGCAGTTGAGCCTCCACTACCTGACCCGCCGCTTGGCGATGTTGGGGTCGTAGAGTTGCCTGAGCTTGGAGTGGGAGTCGTAGAGTTGCTTGAACTAGGTGTTGTCGAGTTGTTCGTGCTTTCTTCACTTGATTCACCTGACTCTGTGCTTTCACCGCTTGATGAGCTAGTAGCTGAATTAATTAAAATGCGATTTGAATATTAATTTCTGCATGCATGGTCATTTACTAATTAGGATTGTAATGTTTTAAACGAAATTAGCAAACTTTGAGATTGATATGATTTAGTTTTTTCTACATTCTTGCATAATTATCATCACAAATAATTATCATTTTGCTATCATCAAATTTAAATATTTTGTATGCTTGGCATGCTAGGTGTTTGACTAAAACTCATCTTATGTTAAGTGATGGTGTAGACAAAAATAGTAAGCACACCTACCCTGGAATGAAATCTGGCTCTCAAAAGCGACTAGACAATCTCGTGGTGACATTTATAATGAAAAAAAAATTGCTCACCATTGCCAGTTGCAGTAGAGGTTCCGTTTCCAGCTGAAGCACTTCCTGCAGATAAGGCATATAAAATGTTATTTGATCTTTTATCATGAAAAAAGTTAGTAAACATTGCATTGCAAAACAAATTAGAAAATTAGCTTAGAATAAAAAGAGTGGGAGTCCTAGTTCAATCAAACTTTGAGATTAAGCCATAATATAATAGTGGTGTATAACAAAAAAAGTATAATTGTATTATGCTAAATACACGGCAAATGAGAGGCTCCCTGATAATTAGAATCCCATAACACGCTGCTGATGAACCAGCTGTAACCACAAAATACTTATTTTTTAAATGCTTCAATAACAGTAATATTGATGTTGTTGATATTTGTCAGGCATTGAATGTTTCATAATGATGAGTGTCTAATAAATTATGAACTTAGCATGCAGCACGCCTTACATTATGCAACATCAGGTAGGCAAAATTGATCAGTCGTTACACTGATCAATGTTGCAAATCACCGATTTAGTTATTATGCCTGTATGATTTAAACGTAATTAAATGCTGTTGAATGTCTTTAAAGTTGGGTTATTTGTACAAAAATTACCTCCAGTTTGCGCAGTTGAGCCTCCACTACCTGACCCGCCGCTTGGCGATGTTGGGGTCGTAGAGTTGCCTGAGCTTGGAGTGGGAGTCGTAGAGTTGCTTGAACTAGGTGTTGTCGAGTTGTTCGTGCTTTCTTCACTTGATTCACCTGACTCTGTGCTTTCACCGCTTGATGAGCTAGTAGCTGAATTAATTAAAATGCGATTTGAATATTAATTTCTGCATGCATGGTCATTTACTAATTAGGATTGTAATGTTTTAAACGAAATTAGCAAACTTTGAGATTGATATGATTTAGTTTTTTCTACATTCTTGCATAATTATCATCACAAATAATTATCATTTTGCTATCATCAAATTTAAATATTTTGTATGCTTGGCATGCTAGGTGTTTGACTAAAACTCATCTTATGTTAAGTGATGGTGTAGACAAAAATAGTAAGCACACCTACCCTGGAATGAAAACTGGCTCTCAAGTGCGACTAGACAATCTCGTGGTGACATTTATAATAAAAAAAATATTGCTCACCATTGCCAGTTGCAGTAGAGGTTCCGTTTCCAGCAGAAGCACTTCCTACAGATAAGGCATATAAAATGTTATTTGACCTTTTATCAAAACAAATTAGAAAATTAGCTTAGAAGAAAAAGAGTGGGAGTCCTAGTTCAATCAAACTTTGAGATTAAGCCATAATATAATAGTGGTGTATAAAAAAAAAGTATAATTGTAATATGCTAAATACACGGCAAATGAGAGGCTCCCTGATAATTAGAATCACATAACACGCTGCTGATGAACCAGCTGTAACCACAAAATACTTATTTTTTAAATGCTTCAATGGCGCAGAATTAAAGATAGCGGTGGTGACTCCCGCGCTGGCTTGTACCTGGTGCAAAGGTTGTCCATTGCCATCCAGCGTGGTAATGCAGCCAGCATAATGGGCACATTTGCACCAGGTACTGTGAGGGGCGGGCTATTTTCTGACTGACTGATTGTTTTTGTTTTTTTAATTATATATTTTTGACTATGTTTTAAATGAACTATATATTGTGTATGATTAATGATATAATTCTTATTTAACTAATAAATAATAATTTATGCAATGCTTCAATAACAGTAATATTGATGTTGATGATATTTGTCAGTCATTGAATGTTTCATAATTATGAGTGTCTAATAAATTATGAACTTAACATGCAGCACGCCTTACATTATGCAACATCAGGTAGGCAAAATTGATCACACCGATTTAGTTATTAAGCCTGTATGATTTAAACGTAATTAAATGCTGTTGAATGTCTTTAAAGTTGGCTTATTTGTACAAAAATTACCTCCAGTTTGCGCAGTTGAGCCGCCAGTACCTGACCCGCCGCTTGGCGATGTTGGGGTCGTAGAGTTGCCTGAGCTTGGAGTGGGAGTCGTAGAGTTGCCTGAGCTTGGAGTGGGAGTCGTAGAGTTGCTTGAACTTGGTGTTGTCGAGTTGTTCGTGCTTTCTTCACTTGATTCACCTGACTCTGTGCTTTCACCGCTTGATGAGCTAGTAGCTGAATTAATTAAAATGCGATTTGAATAATAATTTCTGCATGCGTGGTCATTTACTAATTAGGATTGTAATGTTTTAAACGAAATTAGCAAACTTTGAGATTGATATGATTTAGTTTTTTCTACATTCTTGCATAATTATCATCACAAATAATTATCATTTTGCTATCATCAAATTTAATATTTTGTATGCTTGGCATGCTAGGTGTTTGACTAAAACTCATCCAATGTTAAGTGACGGTGTAGTCAAAATGGTTAGCACACCTACCCTAGAATGGAAACTGGCTCTCAAGTGCGAATCAAGTCTCAAACTCGTGGTGACATTTATAATGAAAAAAAAACTGCTCACCATTGCCAGTTGCAGTAGAGGTTCCGTTTCCAGCTGAAGCATTTCCTGCAGATAAGGCATATAAAATGTTATTTGACCTTTTATCATGAAAAACGTTGGTGAACATTGCAAGTTTTAATAGAAAATTCGCTTAGGAGAAAAATAGTCAGATAAAGACATAGTTAAATCAACTTTTGAGGTTCAGCCATAGTCCAACAGTGGTCTATTAAAATTATTGTGTAATTCTGCTAACGACACGGTAAATGAGAGGCTTCCTAATAAATAGAATCCCGTAACAAAAGGGAATGTTATTGCAAAAGAGAATGCAAAAGTAATTTTTACCTTGACTCCCTGCACTACTACCACCACTAGATCCACCTGCGCCAGTAGCTGTGAAATAATTATAATGCATATGTCAAAGGTAAGAAAATATAAAGCTAACAGCTCGTGAAATGTATGTATGCTATGTAGGTAAGTGGTACCTGCAGTCGCAGCAGCAGCGCTGCTATCGTTTGATGCAGCCGACGCTAAAAAAATATGTTCGTTTATAACAAAGCTACAGCGGCTTGGTTTAGGTGTTGTAGAAAAATAAGAGAAGCGAAAATAATAACATAGTGTAAATATTATATTTACCTCCGCTGGTGGAAGAAGAACTACCACCACTTGATCCACCTGAACCGGTGGCTGTAACACGACAAAAGTTATATTTATAGGTAGCTGAAATCATTGTCGTAACGTGATTTGAATAAAATATCTAAGAAGCTTATTTCAACAGAAAAAGCAATAAAGTAAGTGAGTAATTTTATTACCATTTCCCGCTGACCCCGCACTGGCACCACCGGACCCTGCTGATGAACCAGCTGTAACCACAAATTAAAATAGAGTTTTATATTTTTGAGTGTTTTAATGGCAATACTCGTTTTTCTAGAACATAAGTTGACTTTGTAAAGTTGGTTTTAACATGGCGTACTTTATCTCGTTATAGCTTTGACAAGTTTTGTTGTGTTTGATAGTTTATTTTTTCGAGTTTGATGGTTACAATAGTAATGTAAAACAGAATGATTTGAAATATGCATGACATTTCTGGCACCATACAAGCAAATGCTTGCTGAGAGTAATTGCGACAAAATGTTTCATTAATAGTAGGTAATTGATGTTGATGATATTTATTGTCAGTCATTGAATGTTTCATAATGATGAGTGTCTAATAAATTATGAACTTAGCATGCAGCACGCCTTACATTATTCAACATCAGGTAGGCAACATTGATCAGTCGTTACACTGATCAATGTTGCAAATCACCGATGTAGTTATTATGCCTGTATGATTTAAACGTAATTAAATGCTGTTGAATGTCTTTAAAGTTGGGTTATTTGTACAAAAATTACCTTCAGTTTGCGCAGTTGAGCCTCCACTACCTGACCCGCCGCTTGGCGATGTTGGGGTCGTAGAGTTGCCTGAGCTTGGAGTGGGAGTCGTTGAGTTGCTTGAACTAGGTGTTGTCGAGTTGTTCGTGCTTTCTTCACTTGATTCACCTGACTCTGTGCTTTCACCGCTTGATGAGCTAGTAGCTGAATTAATTAAAATGCGATTTGAATATTAATTTCTGCATGCATGGTCATTTACTAATTAGGATTGTAATGTTTTAAACGAAATTAGCAAACTTTGAGATTGATATGATTTAATTTTTTCTACATTCTTGCATAATTATCATCACAAATAATTATCATTTTGCTATCATCAAATTTAAATATTTTGTATGCTTGGCATGCTAGGTGTTTGACTAAAACTCATCTTATGTTAAGTGATGGTGTAGACAAAAATAGTAACCACACCTACGTTGGAATGAAAACTGGCTCTCAAGTGCGACTAGACAATCTCGTGGTGACATTTATAATGAAAAAAATATTGCTCACCATTGCCAGTTGCAGTAGAGGTTCCGTTTCCAGCAGAAGCACTTCCTACAGATAAGGCATATAAAATGTTATTTGACCTTTTATCAAAACAAATTAGAAAATTAGCTAAGAAGAAAAAGAGTGGGAGTCCTAGTTCAATCAAACTTTGAGATTAAGCCATAATATAATAGTGGTGTATAAAAAAAATTGTACAATTGTATTATGCTAAATACACGGCAAATGAGAGGCTCCCTAATAATTAGCATCCCATAACACGCTGCTGATGAACCAGCTGTAACCACAAAATACTTATTTTTTAAATGCTTCAATAACAGTAATATTTATGTTGATGATATTTGTCAGTCATTGAATGTTTCATAATTATGAGTGTCTAATAAATTATGAACTTAGCATGCAGCACGCCTTACATTATGCAACATCAGGTAGGCAAAATTGATCAGTCGTTACACTGATCAATGTTGCAAATCACCGATTTAGTTATTATGCCTGTATGATTTAAACGTAATTAAATGCTGTTCAATGTCTTTAAAGTTGGGTTATTTGTACAAAAATTACCTCCAGTTTGCGCAGTTGAGCCTCCACTACCTGACCCGCCGCTTGGCGATGTTGGGGTCGTAGAGTTGCCTGAGCTTGGAGTGGGAGTCGTAGAGTTGCTTGAACTAGGTGTTGTCGAGTTGTTCGTGCTTTCTTCACTTGATTCACCTGACTCTGTGCTTTCACCGCTTGATGAGCTAGTAGCTGAATAAATTAAAATGCGATTTGAATTTGAATTTCTAAATGCATGGTGATTTACTTTTTGCTTGTGCTTTCTTGCATAATAATCATCACAAATAGTTATCATTTTGCTATCGTCAAATTTAAATATTTTGTATGCTTGGCATGCTAGGTGTTTGACTAAAACTCATCTTATGTTAAGTGATGGTGTAGACAAAAATAGTAAGCACACCTACCCTGGAATGAAAACTGGCTCTCAAGTGCGACTAGACAATCTCGTGGTGACATTTATAATGAAAAAAATATTGCTCACCATTGCCAGTTGCAGTAGAGGTTCCGTTTCCAGCTGAAGCACTTCCTGCAGATAAGGCATATAAAATGTTATTTGACCTTTTATCATGAAAAAAGTTAGTAAACATTGCATTGCAAAACAAATTAGAAAATTAGCTAAGAAGAAAAAGAGTGGGAGTCCTAGTTCAATCAAACTTTGAGATTAAGCCATAATATAATAGTGGTGTATAAAAAAAAAGTATAATTGTATTATGCTAAATACACGGCAAATGAGAGGCTCCCTGATAATTAGAATCCCATAACACGCTGCTGATGAACCAGCTGTAACCACAAAATACTTATTTTTTAAATGCTTCAATAACAGTAGTATTGATGTTGAAGATATTTGTCAGTCATTGAATGTTTCATAATTATGAGTGTCTAATAAATTATGAACTTAGCATGCAGCATGCCTTACATTATTCAACATCAAGTAGGCAAAATTGATCAGTCGTTACACTGATCAATGTTGCAAATCACCGATTTAGTTATTATGCCTGTATGATTTAAACGTAATTAAATGCTGTTGAATGTCTTTAAAGTTGGGTTATTTGTACAAAAAATACCTCCAGTTTGCGCAGTTGAGCCTCCACTACCTGACCCGCCGCTTGGCGATGTTGGGGTCGTAGAGTTGCCTGAGCTTGGAGTGGGAGTCGTAGAGTTGCTTGAACTAGGTGTTGTCGAGTTGTTCGTGCTTTCTTCACTTGATTCACCTGACTCTGTGCTTTCACCGCTTGATGAGCTCGTAGCTGAATTAATTAAAATGCGATTTGTATATTAATTTCTGCATGCATGGTCATTTACTAATTAGGTTTGTAATGTTTTAAACGAAATTAGCAAACTTTGAGATTGATATGATTTAGTTTTTTCTACATTCTTGCATAATTATCATCACAAATAATTATCATTTTGCTATCATCAAATTTAAATATTTTGTATGCTTGGCATGCTAGGTGTTTGACTAAAACTCATCCAATGTTAAGTGATGGTTTAGACGAAAATAGTAAGCACACCTACCCTGGAATGAAAACTGGCTCTCAAGTGCGACTAGACAATCTCGTGGTGACATTTATAATGAAAAAAATATTGCTCACCATTGCCAGTTGCAGTAGAGGTTCCGTTTCCAGCTGAAGCACTTCCTGCAGATAAGGCATATAAAATGTTATTTGACCTTTTATCATGAAAAAAGTTAGTAAACATTGCATTGCAAAACAAATTAGAAAATTAGCTAAGAAGAAAAAGAGTGGGAGTCCTAGTTCAATCAAACTTTGAGATTAAGCTATAATATAATAGTGGTGTATAAAAAAAATTTATAATTGTATTATGCTAAATACACGGCAAATGAGAAGCTCCCTGATAATTAGAATCCCATAACACACGCTGCTGATGAACCAGCTGTAACCACAAAATACTTATTTTTTAAATGCTTCAATAACAGTAATATTGATGTTGATGATATTTGTCAGTCATTGAATGTTTCATAATTATGAGTGTCTAATAAATTATGAACTTAACATGCAGCACGCCTTACATTATGCAACATCAGGTAGGCAAAATTGATCAGTCGTTACACTGATCAATGTTGCAAATCACCGATTTAGTTATTATGCCTGTATGATTTAAACGTAATTAAATGCTGTTGAATGTCTTTAAAGTTGGCTTATTTGTACAAAAATTACCTCCAGTTTGCGCAGTTGAGCCTCCACTACCTGACCCGCCGCTTGGCGATGTTGGGGTCGTAGAGTTCCCTGAGCTTGGAGTGGGAGTCGTAGAGTTGCCTGAGCTTGGAGTGGGAGTCGTAGAGTTGCTTGAACTAGGTGTTGTCGAGTTGTTCGTGCTTTCTTCACTTGATTCACCTGACTCTGTGCTTTCACCGCTTGATGAGCTCGTAGCTGAATTAATTAAAATGCGATTTGAATATTAATTTCTGCATGCATGGTCATTTACTAATTAGGTTTGTAATGTTTTAAACGAAATTAGCAAAGTTTGAGATTGATATGATTTAGTTTTTTCTACATTCTTGCATAATTATCATCACAAATAATTATCATTTTGCTATCGTCAAATTTAAATATTTTGTATGCTTGGCATGCTAGGTGTTTGACTAAAACTCATCTTATGTTAAGTGATGGTGTAGACAAAAATAGTAAGCACACCTACCCTGGAATGAAAACTGGCTCTCAAGTGCGACTAGACAATCTCGTGGTGACATTTATAATGAAAAAAATATTGCTCACCATTGCCAGTTGCAGTAGAGGTTCCGTTTCCAGCTGAAGCACTTCCTGCAGATAAGGCATATAAAATGTTATTTGACCTTTTATCATGAAAAAAGTTAGTAAACATTGCATTGCAAAACAAATTAGAAAATTAGCTAAGAAGAAAAAGAGTGGGAGTCCTAGTTCAATCAAACTTTGAGATTAAGCTATAATATAATAGTGGTGTATAAAAAAAATTTATAATTGTATTATGCTAAATACACGGCAAATGAGAAGCTCCCTGATAATTAGAATCCCATAACACACGCTGCTGATGAACCAGCTGTAACCACAAAATACTTATTTTTTAAATGCTTCAATAACAGTAATATTGATGTTGATGATATTTGTCAGTCATTGAATGTTTCATAAATATGAGTGTCTAATAAATTATGAACTTAACATGCAGCACGCCTTACATTATGCAACATCAGGTAGGCAAAATTGATCAGTCGTTACACTGATCAATGTTGCAAATCACCGATTTAGTTATTATGCCTGTATGATTTAAACGTAATTAAATGCTGTTGAATGTCTTTAAAGTTGGCTTATTTGTACAAAAATTACCTCCAGTTTGCGCAGTTGAGCCGCCAGTACCTGACCCGCCGCTTGGCGATGTTGGGGTCGTAGAGTTGCCTGAGCTTGGAGTGGGAGTCGTAGAGTTGCCTGAGCTTGGAGTGGGAGTCGTAGAGTTGCTTGAACTTGGTGTTGTCGAGTTGTTCGTGCTTTCTTCACTTGATTCACCTGACTCTGTGCTTTCACCGCTTGATGAGCTAGTAGCTGAATTAATTAAAATGCGATTTGAATATTAATTTCTGCATGCGTGGTCATTTACTAATTAGGATTGTAATGTTTTAAACGAAATTAGCAAACTTTGAGATTGATATGATTTAGTTTTTTCTACATTCTTGCATAATTATCATCACAAATAATTATCATTTTGCTATCGTCAAATTTAAATATTTTGTATGCTTGGCATGCTAGGTGTTTGACTAAAACTCATCTTATGTTAAGTGATGGTGTAGACAAAAATAGTAAGCACACCTACCCTGGAATGAAAACTGGCTCTCAAGTGCGACTAGACAATCTCGTGGTGACATTTATAATGAAAAAAATATTGCTCACCATTGCCAGTTGCAGTAGAGGTTCCGTTTCCAGCTGAAGCACTTCCTGCAGATAAGGCATATAAAATGTTATTTGACCTTTTATCATGAAAAAAGTTAGTAAACATTGCATTGCAAAACAAATTAGAAAATTAGCTAAGAAGAAAAAGAGTGGGAGTCCTAGTTCAATCAAACTTTGAGATTAAGCTATAATATAATAGTGGTGTATAAAAAAAAAGTATAATTGTATTATGCTAAATACACGGCAAATGAGAAGCTCCCTGATAATTAGAATCCCATAACACACGCTGCTGATGAACCAGCTGTAACCACAAAATACTTATTTTTTAAATGCTTCAATAACAGTAATATTGATGTTGATGATATTTGTCAGTCATTGAATGTTTCATAAATATGAGTGTCTAATAAATTATGAACTTAACATGCAGCACGCCTTACATTATGCAACATCAGGTAGGCAAAATTGATCAGTCGTTACACTGATCAATGTTGCAAATCACCGATTTAGTTATTATGCCTGTATGATTTAAACGTAATTAAATGCTGTTGAATGTCTTTAAAGTTGGCTTATTTGTACAAAAATTACCTCCAGTTTGCGCAGTTGAGCCGCCAGTACCTGACCCGCCGCTTGGCGATGTTGGGGTCGTAGAGTTGCCTGAGCTTGGAGTGGGAGTCGTAGAGTTGCCTGAGCTTGGAGTGGGAGTCGTAGAGTTGCTTGAACTTGGTGTTGTCGAGTTGTTCGTGCTTTCTTCACTTGATTCACCTGACTCTGTGCTTTCACCGCTTGATGAGCTAGTAGCTGAATTAATTAAAATGCGATTTGAATATTAATTTCTGCATGCGTGGTCATTTACTAATTAGGATTGTAATGTTTTAAACGAAATTAGCAAACTTTGAGATTGATATGATTTAGTTTTTTCTACATTCTTGCATAATTATCATCACAAATAATTATCATTTTGCTATCATCAAATTTAAATATTTTGTATGCTTGGCATGCTAGGTGTTTGACTAAAACTCATCTTATGTTAAGTGATGGTGTAGACAAAAATAGTAAGCACACCTACCCTGGAATGAAATCTGGCTCTCAAAAGCGACTAGACAATCTCGTGGTGACATTTATAATGAAAAAAAAATTGCTCACCATTGCCAGTTGCAGTAGAGGTTCCGTTTCCAGCTGAAGCACTTCCTGCAGATAAGGCATATAAAATGTTATTTGATCTTTTATCATGAAAAAAGTTAGTAAACATTGCATTGCAAAACAAATTAGAAAATTAGCTTAGAATAAAAAGAGTGGGAGTCCTAGTTCAATCAAACTTTGAGATTAAGCCATAATATAATAGTGGTGTATAACAAAAAAAGTATAATTGTATTATGCTAAATACACGGCAAATGAGAGGCTCCCTGATAATTAGAATCCCATAATACGCTGCTGATGAACCAGCTGTAACCACAAAATACTTATTTTTTAAATGCTTCAATAACAGTAATATTGATGTTGATGATATTTGTCAGTCATTGAATGTTTCATAATTATGAGTGTCTAATAAATTATGAACTTAACATGCAGCACGCCTTACATTATGCAACATCAGGTAGGCAAAATTGATCAGTCGTTACACTGATCAATGTTGCAAATCACCGATGTAGTTATTATGCCTGTATGATTTAAACGTAATTAAATGCTGTTGAATGTCTTTAAAGTTGGGTTATTTGTACAAAAATTACCTTCAGTTTGCGCAGTTGAGCCTCCACTACCTGACCCGCCGCTTGGCGATGTTGGGGTCGTAGAGTTGCCTGAGCTTGGAGTGGGAGTCGTAGAGTTGCTTGAACTAGGTGTTGTCGAGTTGTTCGTGCTTTCTTCACTTGATTCACCTGACTCTGTGCTTTCACCGCTTGATGAGCTAGTAGCTGAATTATTTAAAATGCTATTTGAATATTAATTTCTGCATGCATGGTCATTTACTAATTAGGATTGTAATGTTTTAAACGAAATTAGCAAACTTTGAGAATGATATGATTTAGTTTTTTCTACATTCTTGCATAATTATCATCACAAATAATTATCATTTTGCTATCATCAAATTTAATATTTTGTATGCTTGGCATGCTAGGTGTTTGACTAAAACTCATCCAATGTTAAGTGACGGTGTAGTCAAAATGGTTAGCACACCTACCCTAGAATGGAAACTGGCTCTCAAGTGCGAATCAAGTCTCAAACTCGTGGAGAAATATATAATGAAAAAAAAAACTGCTCACCATTGCCAGTTGCAGTAGAGGTTCCGTTTCCAGCTGAAGCATTTCCTGCAGATAAGGCATATAAAATGTTATTTGACCTTTTATCATGAAAAACGTTGGTGAACATTGCAAGTTTTAATAGAAAATTCGCTTAGGAGAAAAATAGTCAGATAAAGACATAGTTAAATCACCTTTTGAGGTTCAGCCATAGTCCAACAGTGGTCTATTAAAATTATAGTGTAATTCTGCTAACGACACGGTAAATGAGAGGCTTCCTAATAAATATAATCCCGTAACAAAAGGGAATGTAATTGCAAAAGAGGATGCAAAAGTAATTTTTACCTTGACTCCCTGCACTACTACCACCACTAGATCCACCTGCGCCAGTAGCTGTGAAATAATTATAATGCATATGTCAAAGGTAAGAAAATATAAAGCTAACAGCTCGTGAAATGTATGTATGCTATGTAGGTAAGTGGTACCTGCAGTCGCAGCAGCAGCGCTGCTATCGTTTGATGCAGCCGACGCTAAAAAAATATGTTCGTTTATAACAAAGCTACAGCGGCTTGGTTTAGGTGTTGTAGAAAAATAAGAGAAGCGAAAATAATAACATAGTGTAAATATTATATTTACCTCCGCTGGTGGAAGAAGAACTACCACCACTCGATCCACCTGAACCGGTGGCTGTAACACGACAAAAGCTATATTTATAGGTAGCTGAAATCATTGTCGTAACGTGATTTGAATAAAATATCTAAGAAGCTTATTTAAACAGAAAAAGCAATAAAGTAAGTGAGTAATTTTATTACCATTTCCCGCTGACCCCGCACTGGCACCACCGGACCCTGCTGATGAACCAGCTGTAACCACAAATTAAAATAGAGTTTTATATTTTTGAGTGTTTTAATGGCAATACTCGTTTTTCTAGAACATAAGTTGACTTTGTAAAGTTGGTTTTAACATGGCGTACTTTATCTCGTTATAGCTTTGACAAGTTTTGTTGTGTTTGATAGTTTATTTTTTCGAGTTTGATGGTTACAATAGTAATGTAAAACAGAATGATATGAAATATGCATGACATTTCTGGCACCATAGAAGCAAATGCTTGCTGAGAGTAATTGCGACAAAATGTTTCATTAATAGTAGGTAATTGATGCTGATGATATTTATTGTCAGTCATTGAATGTTTCATAATGATGAGTGTCTAATAAATTATGAACTTAGCATGCAGCACGCCTTACATTATGCAACATCAGGTAGGCAAAATTGATCAGTCGTTACACTGATCAATGTTGCAAATCACCGATGTAGTTATTATGCCTGTATGATTTAAACGTAATTAAATGCTGTTGAATGTCTTTAAAGTTGGGTTATTTGTACAAAAATTACCTTCAGTTTGCGCAGTTGAGCCTCCACTACCTGACCCGCCGCTTGGCGATGTTGGGGTCGTAGAGTTGCCTGAGCTTGGAGTGGGAGTCGTAGAGTTGCTTGAACTAGGTGTTGTCGAGTTGTTCGTGCTTTCTTCACTTGATTCACCTGACTCTGTGCTTTCACCGCTTGATGAGCTAGTAGCTGAATTAATTAAAATGCGATTTGAATATTAATTTCTGCATGCATGGTCATTTACTAATTAGGATTGTAATGTTTTAAACGAAATTAGCAAACTTTGAGAATCATATGATTTCGTTTTTTCTACATTCTTGCATAATTATCATCACAAATAATTATCATTTTGCTATCATCAAATTTAATATTTTGTATGCTTGGCATGCTAGGTGTTTGACTAAAACTCATCCAATGTTAAGTGACGGTGTAGTCAAAATGGTTAGCACACCTACCCTAGAATGGAAACTGGCTCTCAAGTGCGAATCAAGTCTCAAACTCGTGGAGAAATATATAATGAAAAAAAAAACTGCTCACCATTGCCAGTTGCAGTAGAGGTTCCGTTTCCAGCTGAAGCATTTCCTGCAGATAAGGCATATAAAATGTTATTTGACCTTTTATCATGAAAAACGTTGGTGAACATTGCAAGTTTTAATAGAAAATTCGCTTAGGAGAAAAATAGTCAGATAAAGACATAGTTAAATCACCTTTTGAGGTTCAGCCATAGTCCAACAGTGGTCTATTAAAATTATAGTGTAATTCTGCTAACGACACGGTAAATGAGAGGCTTCCTAATAAATATAATGCCGTAACAAAAGGGAATGTAATTGCAAAAGAGGATGCAAAAGTAATTTTTACCTTGACTCCCTGCACTACTACCACCACTAGATCCACCTGCGCCAGTAGCTGTGAAATAATTATAATGCATATGTCAAAGGTAAGAAAATATAAAGCTAACAGCTCGTGAAATGTATGTATGCTATGTAGGTAAGTGGTACCTGCAGTCGCAGCAGCAGCGCTGCTATCGTTTGATGCAGCCGACGCTAAAAAAATATATGTTCGTTTATAACAAAGCTACAGCGGCTTGGTTTAGGTGTTGTAGAAAAATAAGAGAAGCGAAAATAATAACATAGTGTAAATATTATATTTACCTCCGCTGGTGGAAGAAGAACTACCACCACTCGATCCACCTGAACCGGTGGCTGTAACACGACAAAAGTTATATTTATAGGTAGCTGAAATCATTGTCGTAACGTGATTTGAATAAAATATCTAAGAAGCTTATTTCAACAGAAAAAGCAATAAAGTAAGTGAGTAATTTTATTACCATTTCCCGCTGACCCCGCACTGGCACCACCGGACCCTGCTGATGAACCAGCTGTAACCACAAATTAAAATAGAGTTTTATATTTTTGAGTGTTTTAATGGCAATACTCGTTTTTCTAGAACATAAGTTGACTTTGTAAAGTTGGTTTTAACATGGCGTACTTTATCTCGTTATAGCTTTGACAAGTTTTGTTGTGTTTGATAGTTTATTTTTTCGAGTTTGATGGTTACAATAGTAATGTAAAACAGAATGATTTGAAATATGCATGACATTTCTGGCACCATACAAGCAAATGCTTGCTGAGAGTAATTGCGACAAAATGTTTCATTAATAGTAGGTAATTGATGTTGATGATATTTATTGTCAGTCATTGAATGTTTCATAATGATGAGTGTCTAATAAATTATGAACTTAGCATGCAGCACGCCTTACATTATGCAACATCAGGTAGGCAAAATTGATCAGTCGTTACACTGATCAATATTGCAAATCACCGATGTAGTTATTATGCCTGTATGATTTAAACGTAATTAAATGCTGTTGAATGTCTTTAAAGTTGGGTTATTTGTACAAAAATTACCTTCAGTTTGCGCAGTTGAGCCTCCACTACCTGGCCCGCCGCTTGGCGATGTTGGGGTCGTAGAGTTGCCTGAGCTTGGAGTGGGAGTCGTAGAGTTGCTTGAACTAGGTGTTGTCGAGTTGTTCGTGCTTTCTTCACTTGATTCACCTGACTCTGTGCTTTCACCGCTTGATGAGCTAGTAGCTGAATTAATTAAAATGCGATTTGAATATTAATTTCTGCATGCATGGTCATTTACTAATTAGGTTTGTAATGTTTTAAACGAAATTAGCAAACTTTGAGAATGATATGATTTCGTTTTTTCTACATTCTTGCATAATTATCATCACAAATAATTATCATTTTGCTATGATCAAATTTAATATTTTGTATGCTTGGCATGCTAGGTGTTTGACTAAAACTCATCCAATGTTAAGTGATGGTGTAGACAAAAATAGTAAGCACACCTACCCTGGAATGAAATCTGGCTCTCAAAAGCGACTAGACAATCTCGTGGTGAAATTTATAATGAAAAAAAAATTGCTCACCATTGCCAGTTGCAGTAGAGGTTCCGTTTCCAGCTGAAGCACTTCCTGCAGATAAGGCATATAAAATGTTATTTGATCTTTTATCATGAAAAAAGTTAGTAAACATTGCATTGCAAAACAAATTAGAAAATTAGCTTAGAAGAAAAAGAGTGGGAGTCCTAGTTCAATCAAACTTTGAGATTAAGCCATAATATAATAGTGGTGTATAAAAAAAAAGTATAATTGTATTATGCTAAATACACGGCAAATGAGAGGCTCCCTGATAATTAGAATCCCATAACACGCTGCTGATGAACCAGCTGTAACCACAAAATACTTATTTTTTAAATGCTTCAATAACAGTAATATTGATGTTGATGATATTTGTCAGTCATTGAATGTTTCATAATTATGAGTGTCTAATAAATTATGAACTTAGCATGCAGCACGCCTTACATTATTCAACATCAGGTAGGCAACATTGATCAGTCGTTACACTGATCAATGTTGCAAATCACCGATTTAGTTATTATGCCTGTATGATTTAAACGTAATTAAATGCTGTTGAATGTCTTTAAAGTTGGGTTGTTTGTACAAAAATTACCTCCAGTTTGCGCAGTTGAGCCTCCACTACCTGACCCGCCGCTTGGCGATGTTGGGGTCGTAGAGTTGCCTGAGCTTGGAGTGGGAGTCGTAGAGTTGCTTGAACTAGGTGTTGTCGAGTTGTTCGTGCTTTCTTCACTTGATTCACCTGACTCTGTGCTTTCACCGCTTGATGAGCTAGTAGCTGAATTAATTAAAATGCGATTTGAATATTAATTTCTGCATGCATGGTCATTTACTAATTAGGATTGTAATGTTTTAAACGAAATTAGCAAACTTTGAGATTGATATGATTTAGTTTTTTCTACATTCTTGCATAATTATCATCACAAATAATTATCATTTTGCTATCATCAAATTTAAATATTTTGTATGCTTGGCATGCTAGGTGTTTGACTAAAACTCATCTTATGTTAAGTGATGGTGTAGACAAAAATAGTAAGCACACCTACCCTGGAATGAAAACTGGCTCTCAAGTGCGACTAGACAATCTCGTGGTGAAATTTATAATGAAAAAAAAATTGCTCACCATTGCCAGTTGCAGTAGAGGTTCCGTTTCCAGCTGAAGCACTTCCTGCAGATAAGGCATATAAAATGTTATTTGATCTTTTATCATGAAAAAAGTTAGTAAACATTGCATTGCAAAACAAATTAGAAAATTAGCTTAGAAGAAAAAGAGTGGGAGTCCTAGTTCAATCAAACTTTGAGATTAAGCCATAATATAATAGTGGTGTATAAAAAAAAAGTATAATTGTATTATGCTAAATACACGGCAAATGAGAGGCTCCCTGATAATTAGAATCCCATAACACGCTGCTGATGAACCAGCTGTAACCACAAAATACTTATTTTTTAAATGCTTCAATAACAGTAATATTGATGTTGATGATATTTGTCAGTCATTGAATGTTTCATAATTATGAGTGTCTAATAAATTATGAACTTAGCATGCAGCACGCCTTACATTATTCAACATCAGGTAGGCAACATTGATCAGTCGTTACACTGATCAATGTTGCAAATCACCGATTTAGTTATTATGCCTGTATGATTTAAACGTAATTAAATGCTGTTGAATGTCTTTAAAGTTGGGTTGTTTGTACAAAAATTACCTCCAGTTTGCGCAGTTGAGCCTCCACTACCTGACCCGCCGCTTGGCGATGTTGGGGTCGTAGAGTTGCCTGAGCTTGGAGTGGGAGTCGTAGAGTTGCTTGAACTAGGTGTTGTCGAGTTGTTCGTGCTTTCTTCACTTGATTCACCTGACTCTGTGCTTTCACCGCTTGATGAGCTAGTAGCTGAATTAATTAAAATGCGATTTGAATATTAATTTCTGCATGCATGGTCATTTACTAATTAGGATTGTAATGTTTTAAACGAAATTAGCAAACTTTGAGATTGATATGATTTAGTTTTTTCTACATTCTTGCATAATTATCATCACAAATAATTATCATTTTGCTATCATCAAATTTAAATATTTTGTATGCTTGGCATGCTAGGTGTTTGACTAAAACTCATCTTATGTTAAGTGATGGTGTAGACAAAAATAGTAAGCACACCTACCCTGGAATGAAAACTGGCTCTCAAGTGCGACTAGACAATCTCGTGGTGAAATTTATAATGAAAAAAAAATTGCTCACCATTGCCAGTTGCAGTAGAGGTTCCGTTTCCAGCTGAAGCACTTCCTGCAGATAAGGCATATAAAATGTTATTTGATCTTTTATCATGAAAAAAGTTAGTAAACATTGCATTGCAAAACAAATTAGAAAATTAGCTTAGAAGAAAAAGAGTGGGAGTCCTAGTTCAATCAAACTTTGAGATTAAGCCATAATATAATAGTGGTGTATAAAAAAAAAGTATAATTGTATTATGCTAAATACACGGCAAATGAGAGGCTCCCTGATAATTAGAATCCCATAACACGCTGCTGATGAACCAGCTGTAACCACAAAATACTTATTTTTTAAATGCTTCAATAACAGTAATATTGATGTTGATGATATTTGTCAGTCATTGAATGTTTCATAATTATGAGTGTCTAATAAATTATGAACTTAGCATGCAGCACGCCTTACATTATTCAACATCAGGTAGGCAACATTGATCAGTCGTTACACTGATCAATGTTGCAAATCACCGATTTAGTTATTATGCCTGTATGATTTAAACGTAATTAAATGCTGTTGAATGTCTTTAAAGTTGGGTTGTTTGTACAAAAATTACCTCCAGTTTGCGCAGTTGAGCCTCCACTACCTGACCCGCCGCTTGGCGATGTTGGGGTCGTAGAGTTGCCTGAGCTTGGAGTGGGAGTCGTAGAGTTGCTTGAACTAGGTGTTGTCGAGTTGTTCGTGCTTTCTTCACTTGATTCACCTGACTCTGTGCTTTCACCGCTTGATGAGCTAGTAGCTGAATTAATTAAAATGCGATTTGAATTTGAATTTCTAAATGCATGGTCATTTACTAATTAGGTTTGTAATGTTTTAAACGAAATTAGCAAACTTTGAGATGGATATGATTTAGTTTTTTCTACATTCTTGCATAATTATCATCACAAATAATTATCATTTTGCTATCGTCAAATTTAAATATTTTGTATGCTTGGCATGCTAGGTGTTTGACTAAAACTCATCTTATGTTAAGTGTTGGTGTAGACAAAAATAGTAAGCACACCTACCCTGGAATGAAAACTGGCTCTCAAGTGCGACTAGACAATCTCGTGGTGACATTTATAATGAAAAAAATATTGCTCACCATTGCCAGTTGCAGTAGAGGTTCCGTTTCCAGCTGAAGCACTTCCTGCAGATAAGGCATATAAAATGTTATTTGACCTTTTATCATGAAAAAAGTTAGTAAACATTGCATTGCAAAACAAATTAGAAAATTAGCTAAGAAGAAAAAGAGTGGGAGTCCTAGTTCAATCAAACTTTGAGATTAAGCCATAATATAATAGTGGTGTATAAAAAAAAAGTATAATTGTATTATGCTAAATACACGGCAAATGAGAGGCTCCCTGATAATTAGAATCACATAACACGCTGCTGATGAACCAGCTGTAACCACAAAATACTTATTTTTTAAATGCTTCAATGGCGCAGAATTAAAGATAGCGGTGGTGACTCCCGCGCTGGCTTGTACCTGGTGCAAAGGTTGTCCATTGCCATCCAGCGTGGTAATGCAGCCAGCATAATGGGCACATTTGCACCAGGTACTGTGAGGGGCGGGTTATTTTCTGACTGACTGATTGTTTTTGTTTTTTTAATTATATATTTTTTACTATGTTTTAAATGAACTATATATTGTGTATGATTAATGATATAATTCTTATTTAACTAATAAATAATAATTTATGTAATGCTTCAATAACAGTAATATTGATGTTGATGATATTTGTCAGTCATTGAATGTTTCATAATTATGAGTGTCTAATAAATTATGAACTTAACATGCAGCACGCCTTACATTATGCAACATCAGGTAGGCAAAATTGATCAGTCGTTACACTGATCAATGTTGCAAATCACCGATTTAGTTATTATGCCTGTATGATTTAAACGTAATTAAATGCTGTTGAATGTCTTTAAAGTTGGCTTATTTGTACAAAAATTACCTCCAGTTTGCGCAGTTGAGCCGCCAGTACCTGACCCGCCGCTTGGCGATGTTGGGGTCGTAGAGTTGCCTGAGCTTGGAGTGGGAGTCGTAGAGTTGCTTGAACTTGGTGTTGTCGAGTTGTTCGTGCTTTCTTCACTTGATTCACCTGACTCTGTGCTTTCACCGCTTGATGAGCTAGTAGCTGAATTAATTAAAATGCGATTTGAATATTAATTTCTGCATGCGTGGTCATTTACTAATTAGGATTGTAATGTTTTAAACGAAATTAGCAAACTTTGAGATTGATATGATTTAGTTTTTTCTACATTCTTGCATAATTATCATCACAAATAATTATCATTTTGCTATCATCAAATTTAATATTTTGTATGCTTGGCATGCTAGGTGTTTGACTAAAACTCATCCAATGTTAAGTGACGGTGTAGTCAAAATGGTTAGCACACCTACCCTAGAATGGAAACTGGCTCTCAAGTGCGAATCAAGTCTCAAACTCGTGGAGAAATATATAATGAAAAAAAAACTGCTCACCATTGCCAGTTGCAGTAGAGGTTCCGTTTCCAGCTGAAGCATTTCCTGCAGATAAGGCATATAAAATGTTATTTGACCTTTTATCATGAAAAACGTTGGTGAACATTGCAAGTTTTAATAGAAAATTCGCTTAGGAGAAAAATAGTCAGATAAAGACATAGTTAACTCACCTTTTGAGGTTCAGCCATAGTCCAACAGTGGTCTATTAAAATTATAGTGTAATTCTGCTAACGACACGGTAAATGAGAGGCTTCCTAATAAATATAATCCCGTAACAAAAGGGAATGTAATTGCAAAAGAGGATGCAAAAGTAATTTTTACCTTGACTCCCTGCACTACTACCACCACTAGATCCACCTGCGCCAGTAGCTGTGAAATAATTATAATGCATATGTCAAAGGTAAGAAAATATAAAGCTAACAGCTCGTGAAATGTATGTATGCTATGTAGGTAAGTGGTACCTGCAGTCGCAGCAGCAGCGCTGCTATCGTTTGATGCAGCCGACGCTAAAAAAATATGTTCGTTTATAACAAAGCTACAGCGGCTTGGTTTAGGTGTTGTAGAAAAATAAGAGAAGCGAAAATAATAACATAGTGTAAATATTATATTTACCTCCGCTGGTGGAAGAAGAACTACCACCACTCGATCCACCTGAACCGGTGGCTGTAACACGACAAAAGTTATATTTATAGGTAGCTGAAATCATTGTCGTAACGTGATTTGAATAAAATATCTAAGAAGCTTATTTCAACAGAAAAAGCAATAAAGTAAGTGAGTAATTTTATTACCATTTCCCGCTGACCCCGCACTGGCACCACCGGACCCTGCTGATGAACCAGCTGTAACCACAAATTAAAATAGAGTTTTATATTTTTGAGTGTTTTAATGGCAATACTCGTTTTTCTAGAACATAAGTTGACTTTGTAAAGTTGGTTTTAACATGGCGTACTTTATCTCGTTATAGCTTTGACAAGTTTTGTTGTGTTTGATAGTTTATTTTTTCGAGTTTGATGGTTACAATAGTAATGTAAAACAGAATGATTTGAAATATGCATGACATTTCTGGCACCATACAAGCAAATGCTTGCTGAGAGTAATTGCGACAAAATGTTTCATTAATAGTAGGTAATTGATGTTGATGATATTTATTGTCAGTCATTGAATGTTTCATAATGATGAGTGTCTAATAAATTATGAACTTAGCATGCAGCACGCCTTACATTATGCAACATCAGGTAGGCAAAATTGATCAGTCGTTACACTGATCAATGTTGCAAATCACCGATGTAGTTATTATGCCTGTATGATTTAAACGTAATTAAATGCTGTTGAATGTCTTTAAAGTTGGGTTATTTGTACAAAAATTACCTTCAGTTTGCGCAGTTGAGCCTCCACTACCTGACCCGCCGCTTGGCGATGTTGGGGTCGTAGAGTTGCCTGAGCTTGGAGTGGGAGTCGTAGAGTTGCTTGAACTAGGTGTTGGCGAGTTGTTCGTGCTTTCTTCACTTGATTCACCTGACTCTGTGCTTTCACCGCTTGATGAGCTAGTAGCTGAATTAATTAAAATGCGATTTGAATATTAATTTCTGCATGCATGGTCATTTACTAATTAGGATTGTAATGTTTTAAACGAAATTAGCAAACTTTGAGAATGATATGATTTAGTTTTTTCTACATTCTTGCATAATTATCATCACAAATAATTATCATTTTGCTATCATCAAATTTAATATTTTGTATGCTTGGCATGCTAGGTGTTTGACTAAAACTCATCCAATGTTAAGTGACGGTGTAGTCAAAATGGTTAGCACACCTACCCTAGAATGGAAACTGGCTCTCAAGTGCGAATCAAGTCTCAAACTCGTGGAGAAATATATAATGAAAAAAAAACTGCTCACCATTGCCAGTTGCAGTAGAGGTTCCGTTTCCAGCTGAAGCATTTCCTGCAGATAAGGCATATAAAATGTTATTTGACCTTTTATCATGAAAAACGTTGGTGAACATTGCAAGTTTTAATAGAAAATTCGCTTAGGAGAAAAATAGTCAGATAAAGACATAGTTAAATCACCTTTTGAGGTTCAGCCATAGTCCAACAGTGGTCTATTAAAATTATAGTGTAATTCTGCTAACGACACGGTAAATGAGAGGCTTCCTAATAAATATAATCCCGTAACAAAAGGGAATGTAATTGCAAAAGAGGATGCAAAAGTAATTTTTACCTTGACTCCCTGCACTACTACCACCACTAGATCCACCTGCGCCAGTAGCTGTGAAATAATTATAATGCATATGTCAAAGGTAAGAAAATATAAAGCTAACAGCTCGTGAAATGTATGTATGCTATGTAGGTAAGTGGTACCTGCAGACGCAGCAGCAGCGCTGCTATCGTTTGATGCAGCCGACGCTAAAAAAATATGTTCGTTTATAACAAAGCTACAGCGGCTTGGTTTAGGTGTTGTAGAAAAATAAGAGAAGCGAAAATAATAACATAGTGTAAATATTATATTTACCTCCGCTGGTGGAAGAAGAACTACCACCACTCGATCCACCTGAACCGGTGGCTGTAACACGACAAAAGTTATATTTATAGGTAGCTGAAATCATTGTCGTAACGTGATTTGAATAAAATATCTAAGAAGCTTATTTCAACAGAAAAAGCAATAAAGTAAGTGAGTAATTTTATTACCATTTCCCGCTGACCCCGCACTGGCACCACCGGACCCTGCTGATGAACCAGCTGTAACCACAAATTAAAATAGAGTTTTATATTTTTGAGTGTTTTAATGGCAATACTCGTTTTTCTAGAACATAAGTTGACTTTGTAAAGTTGGTTTTAACATGGCGTACTTTATCTCGTTATAGCTTTGACAAGTTTTGTTGTGTTTGATAGTTTATTTTTTCGAGTTTGATGGTTACAATAGTAATGTAAAACAGAATGATTTGAAATATGCATGACATTTCTGGCACCATACAAGCAAATGCTTGCTGAGAGTAATTGCGACAAAATGTTTCATTAATAGTAGGTAATTGATGTTGATGATATTTATTGTCAGTCATTGAATGTTTCATAATGATGAGTGTCTAATAAATTATGAACTTAGCATGCAGCACGCCTTACATTATGCAACATCAGGTAGGCAAAATTGATCAGTCGTTACACTGATCAATATTGCAAATCACCGATGTAGTTATTATGCCTGTATGATTTAAACGTAATTAAATGCTGTTGAATGTCTTTAAAGTTGGGTTATTTGTACAAAAATTACCTTCAGTTTGCGCAGTTGAGCCTCCACTACCTGGCCCGCCGCTTGGCGATGTTGGGGTCGTAGAGTTGCCTGAGCTTGGAGTGGGAGTCGTAGAGTTGCTTGAACTAGGTGTTGTCGAGTTGTTCGTGCTTTCTTCACTTGATTCACCTGACTCTGTGCTTTCACCGCTTGATGAGCTAGTAGCTGAATTAATTAAAATGCGATTTGAATATTAATTTCTGCATGCATGGTCATTTACTAATTAGGTTTGTAATGTTTTAAACGAAATTAGCAAACTTTGAGAATGATATGATTTCGTTTTTTCTACATTCTTGCATAATTATCATCACAAATAATTATCATTTTGCTATGATCAAATTTAATATTTTGTATGCTTGGCATGCTAGGTGTTTGACTAAAACTCATCCAATGTTAAGTGATGGTGTAGACAAAAATAGTAAGCACACCTACCCTGGAATGAAATCTGGCTCTCAAAAGCGACTAGACAATCTCGTGGTGAAATTTATAATGAAAAAAAAATTGCTCACCATTGCCAGTTGCAGTAGAGGTTCCGTTTCCAGCTGAAGCACTTCCTGCAGATAAGGCATATAAAATGTTATTTGATCTTTTATCATGAAAAAAGTTAGTAAACATTGCATTGCAAAACAAATTAGAAAATTAGCTTAGAAGAAAAAGAGTGGGAGTCCTAGTTCAATCAAACTTTGAGATTAAGCCATAATATAATAGTGGTGTATAAAAAAAAAGTATAATTGTATTATGCTAAATACACGGCAAATGAGAGGCTCCCTGATAATTAGAATCCCATAACACGCTGCTGATGAACCAGCTGTAACCACAAAATACTTATTTTTTAAATGCTTCAATAACAGTAATATTGATGTTGATGATATTTGTCAGTCATTGAATGTTTCATAATTATGAGTGTCTAATAAATTATGAACTTAGCATGCAGCACGCCTTACATTATTCAACATCAGGTAGGCAACATTGATCAGTCGTTACACTGATCAATGTTGCAAATCACCGATTTAGTTATTATGCCTGTATGATTTAAACGTAATTAAATGCTGTTGAATGTCTTTAAAGTTGGGTTGTTTGTACAAAAATTACCTCCAGTTTGCGCAGTTGAGCCTCCACTACCTGACCCGCCGCTTGGCGATGTTGGGGTCGTAGAGTTGCCTGAGCTTGGAGTGGGAGTCGTAGAGTTGCTTGAACTAGGTGTTGTCGAGTTGTTCGTGCTTTCTTCACTTGATTCACCTGACTCTGTGCTTTCACCGCTTGATGAGCTAGTAGCTGAATTAATTAAAATGCGATTTGAATATTAATTTCTGCATGCATGGTCATTTACTAATTAGGATTGTAATGTTTTAAACGAAATTAGCAAACTTTGAGATTGATATGATTTAGTTTTTTCTACATTCTTGCATAATTATCATCACAAATAATTATCATTTTGCTATCATCAAATTTAAATATTTTGTATGCTTGGCATGCTAGGTGTTTGACTAAAACTCATCTTATGTTAAGTGATGGTGTAGACAAAAATAGTAAGCACACCTACCCTGGAATGAAAACTGGCTCTCAAGTGCGACTAGACAATCTCGTGGTGAAATTTATAATGAAAAAAAAATTGCTCACCATTGCCAGTTGCAGTAGAGGTTCCGTTTCCAGCTGAAGCACTTCCTGCAGATAAGGCATATAAAATGTTATTTGATCTTTTATCATGAAAAAAGTTAGTAAACATTGCATTGCAAAACAAATTAGAAAATTAGCTTAGAAGAAAAAGAGTGGGAGTCCTAGTTCAATCAAACTTTGAGATTAAGCCATAATATAATAGTGGTGTATAAAAAAAAAGTATAATTGTATTATGCTAAATACACGGCAAATGAGAGGCTCCCTGATAATTAGAATCCCATAACACGCTGCTGATGAACCAGCTGTAACCACAAAATACTTATTTTTTAAATGCTTCAATAACAGTAATATTGATGTTGATGATATTTGTCAGTCATTGAATGTTTCATAATTATGAGTGTCTAATAAATTATGAACTTAGCATGCAGCACGCCTTACATTATTCAACATCAGGTAGGCAACATTGATCAGTCGTTACACTGATCAATGTTGCAAATCACCGATTTAGTTATTATGCCTGTATGATTTAAACGTAATTAAATGCTGTTGAATGTCTTTAAAGTTGGGTTGTTTGTACAAAAATTACCTCCAGTTTGCGCAGTTGAGCCTCCACTACCTGACCCGCCGCTTGGCGATGTTGGGGTCGTAGAGTTGCCTGAGCTTGGAGTGGGAGTCGTAGAGTTGCTTGAACTAGGTGTTGTCGAGTTGTTCGTGCTTTCTTCACTTGATTCACCTGACTCTGTGCTTTCACCGCTTGATGAGCTAGTAGCTGAATTAATTAAAATGCGATTTGAATATTAATTTCTGCATGCATGGTCATTTACTAATTAGGATTGTAATGTTTTAAACGAAATTAGCAAACTTTGAGATTGATATGATTTAGTTTTTTCTACATTCTTGCATAATTATCATCACAAATAATTATCATTTTGCTATCATCAAATTTAAATATTTTGTATGCTTGGCATGCTAGGTGTTTGACTAAAACTCATCTTATGTTAAGTGATGGTGTAGACAAAAATAGTAAGCACACCTACCCTGGAATGAAAACTGGCTCTCAAGTGCGACTAGACAATCTCGTGGTGAAATTTATAATGAAAAAAAAATTGCTCACCATTGCCAGTTGCAGTAGAGGTTCCGTTTCCAGCTGAAGCACTTCCTGCAGATAAGGCATATAAAATGTTATTTGATCTTTTATCATGAAAAAAGTTAGTAAACATTGCATTGCAAAACAAATTAGAAAATTAGCTTAGAAGAAAAAGAGTGGGAGTCCTAGTTCAATCAAACTTTGAGATTAAGCCATAATATAATAGTGGTGTATAAAAAAAAAGTATAATTGTATTATGCTAAATACACGGCAAATGAGAGGCTCCCTGATAATTAGAATCCCATAACACGCTGCTGATGAACCAGCTGTAACCACAAAATACTTATTTTTTAAATGCTTCAATAACAGTAATATTGATGTTGATGATATTTGTCAGTCATTGAATGTTTCATAATTATGAGTGTCTAATAAATTATGAACTTAGCATGCAGCACGCCTTACATTATTCAACATCAGGTAGGCAACATTGATCAGTGTAACGACTGATCAATGTTGCAAATCACCGATTTAGTTATTATGCCTGTATGATTTAAACGTAATTAAATGCTGTTCAATGTCTTTAAAGTTGGGTTATTTGTACAAAAATTACCTCCAGTTTGCGCAGTTGAGCCTCCACTACCTGACCCGCCGCTTGGCGATGTTGGGGTCGTAGAGTTGCCTGAGCTTGGAGTGGGAGTCGTAGAGTTGCTTGAACTAGGTGTTGTCGAGTTGTTCGTGCTTTCTTCACTTGATTCACCTGACTCTGTGCTTTCACCGCTTGATGAGCTAGTAGCTGAATTAATTAAAATGCGATTTGAATTTGAATTTCTAAATGCATGGTCATTTACTAATTAGGTTTGTAATGTTTTAAACGAAATTAGCAAACTTTGAGATGGATATGATTTAGTTTTTTCTACATTCTTGCATAATTATCATCACAAATAATTATCATTTTGCTATCGTCAAATTTAAATATTTTGTATGCTTGGCATGCTAGGTGTTTGACTAAAACTCATCTTATGTTAAGTGTTGGTGTAGACAAAAATAGTAAGCACACCTACCCTGGAATGAAAACTGGCTCTCAAGTGCGACTAGACAATCTCGTGGTGACATTTATAATGAAAAAAATATTGCTCACCATTGCCAGTTGCAGTAGAGGTTCCGTTTCCAGCTGAAGCACTTCCTGCAGATAAGGCATATAAAATGTTATTTGACCTTTTATCATGAAAAAAGTTAGTAAACATTGCATTGCAAAACAAATTAGAAAATTAGCTAAGAAGAAAAAGAGTGGGAGTCCTAGTTCAATCAAACTTTGAGATTAAGCCATAATATAATAGTGGTGTATAAAAAAAAAGTATAATTGTATTATGCTAAATACACGGCAAATGAGAGGCTCCCTGATAATTAGAATCACATAACACGCTGCTGATGAACCAGCTGTAACCACAAAATACTTATTTTTTAAATGCTTCAATGGCGCAGAATTAAAGATAGCGGTGGTGACTCCCGCGCTGGCTTGTACCTGGTGCAAAGGTTGTCCATTGCCATCCAGCGTGGTAATGCAGCCAGCATAATGGGCACATTTGCACCAGGTACTGTGAGGGGCGGGTTATTTTCTGACTGACTGATTGTTTTTGTTTTTTTAATTATATATTTTTTACTATGTTTTAAATGAACTATATATTGTGTATGATTAATGATATAATTCTTATTTAACTAATAAATAATAATTTATGTAATGCTTCAATAACAGTAATATTGATGTTGATGATATTTGTCAGTCATTGAATGTTTCATAATTATGAGTGTCTAATAAATTATGAACTTAACATGCAGCACGCCTTACATTATGCAACATCAGGTAGGCAAAATTGATCAGTCGTTACACTGATCAATGTTGCAAATCACCGATTTAGTTATTATGCCTGTATGATTTAAACGTAATTAAATGCTGTTGAATGTCTTTAAAGTTGGCTTATTTGTACAAAAATTACCTCCAGTTTGCGCAGTTGAGCCGCCAGTACCTGACCCGCCGCTTGGCGATGTTGGGGTCGTAGAGTTGCCTGAGCTTGGAGTGGGAGTCGTAGAGTTGCTTGAACTTGGTGTTGTCGAGTTGTTCGTGCTTTCTTCACTTGATTCACCTGACTCTGTGCTTTCACCGCTTGATGAGCTAGTAGCTGAATTAATTAAAATGCGATTTGAATATTAATTTCTGCATGCGTGGTCATTTACTAATTAGGATTGTAATGTTTTAAACGAAATTAGCAAACTTTGAGATTGATATGATTTAGTTTTTTCTACATTCTTGCATAATTATCATCACAAATAATTATCATTTTGCTATCATCAAATTTAATATTTTGTATGCTTGGCATGCTAGGTGTTTGACTAAAACTCATCCAATGTTAAGTGACGGTGTAGTCAAAATGGTTAGCACACCTACCCTAGAATGGAAACTGGCTCTCAAGTGCGAATCAAGTCTCAAACTCGTGGAGAAATATATAATGAAAAAAAAACTGCTCACCATTGCCAGTTGCAGTAGAGGTTCCGTTTCCAGCTGAAGCATTTCCTGCAGATAAGGCATATAAAATGTTATTTGACCTTTTATCATGAAAAACGTTGGTGAACATTGCAAGTTTTAATAGAAAATTCGCTTAGGAGAAAAATAGTCAGATAAAGACATAGTTAACTCACCTTTTGAGGTTCAGCCATAGTCCAACAGTGGTCTATTAAAATTATAGTGTAATTCTGCTAACGACACGGTAAATGAGAGGCTTCCTAATAAATATAATCCCGTAACAAAAGGGAATGTAATTGCAAAAGAGGATGCAAAAGTAATTTTTACCTTGACTCCCTGCACTACTACCACCACTAGATCCACCTGCGCCAGTAGCTGTGAAATAATTATAATGCATATGTCAAAGGTAAGAAAATATAAAGCTAACAGCTCGTGAAATGTATGTATGCTATGTAGGTAAGTGGTACCTGCAGTCGCAGCAGCAGCGCTGCTATCGTTTGATGCAGCCGACGCTAAAAAAATATGTTCGTTTATAACAAAGCTACAGCGGCTTGGTTTAGGTGTTGTAGAAAAATAAGAGAAGCGAAAATAATAACATAGTGTAAATATTATATTTACCTCCGCTGGTGGAAGAAGAACTACCACCACTCGATCCACCTGAACCGGTGGCTGTAACACGACAAAAGTTATATTTATAGGTAGCTGAAATCATTGTCGTAACGTGATTTGAATAAAATATCTAAGAAGCTTATTTCAACAGAAAAAGCAATAAAGTAAGTGAGTAATTTTATTACCATTTCCCGCTGACCCCGCACTGGCACCACCGGACCCTGCTGATGAACCAGCTGTAACCACAAATTAAAATAGAGTTTTATATTTTTGAGTGTTTTAATGGCAATACTCGTTTTTCTAGAACATAAGTTGACTTTGTAAAGTTGGTTTTAACATGGCGTACTTTATCTCGTTATAGCTTTGACAAGTTTTGTTGTGTTTGATAGTTTATTTTTTCGAGTTTGATGGTTACAATAGTAATGTAAAACAGAATGATTTGAAATATGCATGACATTTCTGGCACCATACAAGCAAATGCTTGCTGAGAGTAATTGCGACAAAATGTTTCATTAATAGTAGGTAATTGATGTTGATGATATTTATTGTCAGTCATTGAATGTTTCATAATGATGAGTGTCTAATAAATTATGAACTTAGCATGCAGCACGCCTTACATTATGCAACATCAGGTAGGCAAAATTGATCAGTCGTTACACTGATCAATGTTGCAAATCACCGATGTAGTTATTATGCCTGTATGATTTAAACGTAATTAAATGCTGTTGAATGTCTTTAAAGTTGGGTTATTTGTACAAAAATTACCTTCAGTTTGCGCAGTTGAGCCTCCACTACCTGACCCGCCGCTTGGCGATGTTGGGGTCGTAGAGTTGCCTGAGCTTGGAGTGGGAGTCGTAGAGTTGCTTGAACTAGGTGTTGGCGAGTTGTTCGTGCTTTCTTCACTTGATTCACCTGACTCTGTGCTTTCACCGCTTGATGAGCTAGTAGCTGAATTAATTAAAATGCGATTTGAATATTAATTTCTGCATGCATGGTCATTTACTAATTAGGATTGTAATGTTTTAAACGAAATTAGCAAACTTTGAGAATGATATGATTTAGTTTTTTCTACATTCTTGCATAATTATCATCACAAATAATTATCATTTTGCTATCATCAAATTTAATATTTTGTATGCTTGGCATGCTAGGTGTTTGACTAAAACTCATCCAATGTTAAGTGACGGTGTAGTCAAAATGGTTAGCACACCTACCCTAGAATGGAAACTGGCTCTCAAGTGCGAATCAAGTCTCAAACTCGTGGAGAAATATATAATGAAAAAAAAACTGCTCACCATTGCCAGTTGCAGTAGAGGTTCCGTTTCCAGCTGAAGCATTTCCTGCAGATAAGGCATATAAAATGTTATTTGACCTTTTATCATGAAAAACGTTGGTGAACATTGCAAGTTTTAATAGAAAATTCGCTTAGGAGAAAAATAGTCAGATAAAGACATAGTTAAATCACCTTTTGAGGTTCAGCCATAGTCCAACAGTGGTCTATTAAAATTATAGTGTAATTCTGCTAACGACACGGTAAATGAGAGGCTTCCTAATAAATATAATCCCGTAACAAAAGGGAATGTAATTGCAAAAGAGGATGCAAAAGTAATTTTTACCTTGACTCCCTGCACTACTACCACCACTAGATCCACCTGCGCCAGTAGCTGTGAAATAATTATAATGCATATGTCAAAGGTAAGAAAATATAAAGCTAACAGCTCGTGAAATGTATGTATGCTATGTAGGTAAGTGGTACCTGCAGTCGCAGCAGCAGCGCTGCTATCGTTTGATGCAGCCGACGCTAAAAAAATATGTTCGTTTATAACAAAGCTACAGCGGCTTGGTTTAGGTGTTGTAGAAAAATAAGAGAAGCGAAAATAATAACATAGTGTAAATATTATATTTACCTCCGCTGGTGGAAGAAGAACTACCACCACTCGATCCACCTGAACCGGTGGCTGTAACACGACAAAAGTTATATTTATAGGTAGCTGAAATCATTGTCGTAACGTGATTTGAATAAAATATCTAAGAAGCTTATTTCAACAGAAAAAGCAATAAAGTAAGTGAGTAATTTTATTACCATTTCCCGCTGACCCCGCACTGGCACCACCGGACCCTGCTGATGAACCAGCTGTAACCACAAATTAAAATAGAGTTTTATATTTTTGAGTGTTTTAATGGCAATACTCGTTTTTCTAGAACATAAGTTGACTTTGTAAAGTTGGTTTTAACATGGCGTACTTTATCTCGTTATAGCTTTGACAAGTTTTGTTGTGTTTGATAGTTTATTTTTTCGAGTTTGATGGTTACAATAGTAATGTAAAACAGAATGATTTGAAATATGCATGACATTTCTGGCACCATACAAGCAAATGCTTGCTGAGAGTAATTGCGACAAAATGTTTCATTAATAGTAGGTAATTGATGTTGATGATATTTATTGTCAGTCATTGAATGTTTCATAATGATGAGTGTCTAATAAATTATGAAATTAGCATGCAGCACGCCTTACATTATGCAACATCAGGTAGGCAAAATTGATCAGTCGTTACACTGATCAATGTTGCAAATCACCGATGTAGTTATTATGCCTGTATGATTTAAACGTAATTAAATGCTGTTGAATGTCTTTAAAGTTGGGTTATTTGTACAAAAATTACCTTCAGTTTGCGCAGTTGAGCCTCCACTACCTGACCCGCCGCTTGGCGATGTCGGGGTCGTAGAGTTGCCTGAGCTTGGAGTGGGAGTCGTAGAGTTGCTTGAACTAGGTGTTGTCGAGTTGTTCGTGCTTTCTTCACTTGATTCACCTGACTCTGTGCTTTCACCGCTTGCTACATAAATTAAAATGCGCATTGAATATTTATTTCTGCTTGTATGATTATTTGCTAATTATTTTTTCGATATTTTGATCGAAGTTCGAAAGTAGCGAACGTTTAGATTATATTATTGTGCTTTTCCTATATTCTTGTTTATCAAACTTTTTTTTTCTGTCATCAGACTTGAATATTTTGTATGCTTGACAGGCTAGGTGATTGACTAAAACTCCTTCTATGATAAGCGCCTGTGTAGTCGAAACTATGTAAAGCACCCCTAGCCTGGATAAGAAACTGGCTTTCAATTGCGACCAAACAATCTGGTGGTGACATTTATGATTTAAAAAAGTCCTCATTATTGCCAGGTGCATTAGAAATTCAATTGCCAGCTGCAGAACTTCCTGAAGACAAGGTATATAAATATGCTATTTGATATTTTATCATGAGACAGTGTTGGTAATTGTTGTTGCAAAAATATCACTCATAGCAAGTTTCAATAGAAACTTTGCTTGGAAAGAAAATTGCCCTTCGAAGGTAGGCCTTAGTCCTGCAGTCGACTATAAAATGAAAGGCTTATTATGTTAAATACATGACATTATGAAAAACTTGATTCTTTATTAAATACCATGTACCTAAAATCAAGTCACCAAGTAAGTCATCATCAGCCAGATAACGTCTACTGTTGGACGAAGGACAGGACAAAGAACTTAATATGTAGTAGGGGTTTCCATAATCCCACGCTTAGCAGGCGGCTTGGGAATTGTAGAATGCTATCCCCAAATATAAATGAACTTATTTGCAAGTATTCTTAGACATTAAAATATAAATTCCAATATTGATAGCAATCGTGCTTACTACTGCTTCCAGAACCACTTTGACCTCCACCTTCTGCGGCAGCTCCTACAAAATAATATTTCAATAAGTACTTAAATTTCAATATAGTTATTCAACACAATTGACACAACATGAAGAATAAAGATCTCTGTGAACTTAAAGTAGATGCATGTCATAAACGTACACAAGATGTGGACGAGAGTGATGACGTCTTGGATTAGGGGAGACCTTAACACACTTTGAGCCATTAGCTAGTTCATACATAGAAGTATGGGAAATTTGTACCACTAGAACACCTGCGTCTAGGAAATGTCCCAATCCTTTAAAAACTTACCAGCAGTTCCGGAAGTGGCAGTGCCAGCTTGACTTCCATTTGCTGCTGCAGTTCCTGCGAAGTAATAATTCAATAAGTACTTAAATTTCAATATAGTATTTCGATGCAACTAACATAGCAAGAAATGCCTCTCATGCGATCATAAACTTGTTTAAGATGAGAATGAGAGAAATGGCGTCATTTAGTAACAGAGATCAAGATATACTTTGTATCATTGCGTAAAAAAGTAAGTCAATATAGAACTTACCACTGCTTCCAGAAGCAGCAGAGCCACCTTGAGCTCCGCTTGTAGCGGCATTTCCTATGAAGAAAAAAAAATAAGGTCTATATGAACTTGAAACCAGTGCTTGTTATAAACATGGCCAAATAAGACAGGAATGGAGTTTTTTTAGTATCGGAAGGGAAGACACATTTGGGTCTTTCCGCAAAACATAGCAAACAAAGATAGCTAGTTAGTTTCCACAGAAAATGTACGAAGTATTTAGTGATTGGACTCTATTGAAAAGTCCGCTTGGGGAAGTACCTCACCTGTTATTCAAACGCCAAACAGTAGTGTGCAAGAATTATTTTGTTTCGCTTTGAAGAGAGATGTTACCAGGGAAATTGTTGGGTATGAAGCGATTTGATATCTCAAGTACTAAAAAGTATCCTACCCCCATGCTACGATATCCTACACTGGACAAGTTGATCAAGCTCGGATAAGCTGAAGTCAAACACAAACCTTTAGACAAAGTGAAGGCAAACGTAAACCTATCTCGACTAAAAAAATACTTACCACTGCTTCCGGAAGCAGCATTGCTACCATTACCTCCTGCGGCGCCAGTTCCTGCAAAAACAAGATTATTTAAAATCCTTTCGAAGCCGAAAGTAATGATTACATGGCCAAAGATAATATAATACTATATATAGGACATGACCAACTTTTACCCCTAGTTTGATTTCTATTTGCCGTTGCGTACCACATCTGCCACTGCCTGTACTTTATCATGACGACCACACACAACTTACTATGCTCTGTCAAAAGCGTAGCGACCATTGAAGCGACCAATCAAATAATTTTCATTACATTTTAAAGAACATTTTAATACATAATGATATAATATAGTATAGTTTTTTTTGCATTTGATTTACTTTTATAATTCAAAAATCTAATGTAATCTATCTCTGGGTTACTAATACTTTTGTAAACACTGCATGGCAAAATTTTTATAAGAATTCACTCGGTATACATCTTAAAATTTGCCGTGATATTTAAAAGTAGATAGACGAAATCGCAAAGCTTAGTGTATTGTAGAAATATTTACCGCTACTTACTGCCACTGCATTACTTCCAGAGGCTGTAGCGTCTCCTGTATCAGAAAAAGCAAAATTATTAGATCAGACCATCCGAAAATGCCTATGATGATGATGATGTTGTTTATGCGTCGGTGGGTCTAGCATCAAGTTGCCTATGTGTTCCTTATACAAATATTATTAGTCTATAGACAGCGCAGCCAATTTGAACTCTTTAGTTAACAGATCTACTTACTAAAATTGTTGCAGTCCTTATACAATTAATGGAGAAATACTTTTGAAAAAAAAAAAAACGGAATTTAATTTAGATTACCTGGATGACTTTTTTTAAATCCAGTTATTTTGATTTAAAACCCAAATGAAACTGAACCGATTGAACTGATGAAAAATTATTTTAAAATTATGCAAGTTGTGTTTACCGCTTGTGGATGCAGTGTTACCATCTGTACTAGATGATGCAGTGCCTGTAAAAGTAGGTAGTTATTGTATTGCTCGTTTGATTTTTTTCACATTGTTATTTATAATATAGATCTTTGTCTATCTCATTATTTTCATACATGTTGGCAACAGATTACTACGTGCTTTAACCAACTTCAAAAAAGATGGAGGTCCGACAGTAGGACAGATCTAAACTTACTAAAAATGTTGCAGTCCTTATAGGATATTCTACAAGAACTATTTGAAAAAAAATATTAACTGACTTTAATTTGGATTATCTGGATGGCATCTTTTTCCAGTTATTTTGATTTAAAAACCAATCTACTAAACCGATTTCGATAAAATGTATAATGGGACCACCTCTGAAGTACCTACCTATAGCCTACTAAACAAAAACAATAATCAGAAACAATTGCTGATTAGAGGAGTAATCCTAACAAACACACAAAAAAACATACAGTCGAACTGAGAACCTCCATTTTTGAAGTTAGTTGAAAAGGATTTAAATTTCAATATAGTGTTCCAAACAAATGACGCAGCAAGAAGAATAAACATCTCTGGGGAACTTAAAGTAGATGCCTGTCATACACTTGTAGAAGATGTGGAGAGTGATGGTATTTTTAGTATCAGGGAATAATTAATTCACGCACTTTGTAGAAGTAGCACAAAAAAACAAGGATTTACCAGTCGTTCCAGAAGCGGCAGTGCCACCTCCACCTGCAGCTCCAACCGCTACAAAGCAAGATTTTAATAAGTACTTTAATGTAGTAGGTACAGTACTTTTATGCAATTGACATAGGAAGAAATTCCTGTCATAAACTTGTGCAAGATAAGAACGAGAGAGATGGCGCCTTTTATAGTATCAGAGATCAAGATATACTTTGGATCGTCGCGCAAAAAAGCAAATCAATTAAGAACCTTGACCTCCGCCTGAAGCAGCTATTCCAAGTTCCCATTAAAAAAAAGAATAAAAGTTAAGGTCTCTGGGAGCTTGAAACCAATTGCATAAACATGTCCAATAAAGGCAGAGATCTTTTAGTATCGGAAGCCAAGACACCTTTGGGTCTTCCCGCAAAGGATAGCTAGTTCGTTTCCACAGAAACTGTACAAATTAAGTAGTGTTTTTGTAGTGGTAGAACTCTATGGCAGAGTCTGCCTGAGGAAGCCAGTAATTCAACCACCAAATAGTAGTTTGCTAGCTTTACTGTGTTCCGGTATAAAGAGCGATGTTACCACCAGGGAAATTACTGGCTATGAAGAGATTTGAAATTGAATGCCTCAGGCTGAAGAGCACAGTGCAATGCGACGCAAGTTTTGTACGCAAGTACACAATTCTGGTCCTACCACTGTTATGGACTGGTGTGATGCTTACCACCAGCGGAATGTCTCCCTCGTCTCGTGACTTCGTTGCATACACAATTATAAATTTCACCTAAAGTGAAGTGACAGAGTGTTAGAAGATGGCAAACACTTTCTGATAAGGGCCTGACGCTAGATTTTTGTCTTGACGGTGGTACCTCCATTCTACGGTTACCTACACTGGAAGCTCAAGCTCGGACAAGGTGAAGTCAAACGCAAACGTTGAGACAAGGTGAAGTCAAACGTAAACCTATCTCCACGAAAAGACTTACCACTGCCTCCGGAAGAAGTATTGCCACCATTACCTCCACCTGCGCCAGCGCTTCCTACAAATACAAGATTATTTAAAGTCTTCTTGAAGCAGAAAGTATTATAATGGCCAACTTTTACCCCTAGCTTAATTTTCAATCGCCATCGTAAAACAAATCTCAAATCTGCCCCTGGCGTACTATAACATGATGACCACACACAACCGCTCTATCATAACGAAGCGACCTATGAAGCGACAAATAAAATAATTAAATTAATTACATTTTTAAGAAGTTTTTTATATATTTTTTTGCCTTTGAGTTACTGTTATGATTCGGAAATCTAATAAAATCGATCTATTATACTTTTGTAAATACTGCAAGGCGAAAGTTTTATAAGAAGTCTTCCGTAGTAGACAGTCAAGGTAAATATATCCCGGAAAAAATAATTTATGAAATTTAAAAGCAGAACATAAATACTTAGAGTAAGTAGAAATCGCAAGGCGTAATGTATTGTAAAAATATTTACCGCTAGTTCCAACGGCTGCATTCTTTCCAGAGGCTGCAGCTTGTCCTGTATCAGAAAAAACAAAATTATTAGCACAGACCGACCACAAAGTCAAAGTCAAAGTTATTTATTGGTAAAAATATATATTTAGCGGTCACTTAGGAAGATCGATATTAAATAAATTAAAAAAAAACAATAAATTATTATTACAATATTGGTTTAACAAAATCTACGACATTGCACAAATAAAATAAAATTCATTCGTTTTTTCATAATAAATAACGACATATTTTGGCAAATGCTTATGTAGAGCATCAAGTTGAACAGGTGTTCCTCATACAAATATTATATTAGGTCTGTAGACAGTACTGCCAATTTTGAAGGGATAAGTAAGGTAAGAGACCCAGAAGTCGTCAGTTTCTAAACCTAGCTGTCTTTACAGCTTCGTTCCGCCTCTGTTACTTAAGTGTTATACAAAATAATTACAAAGCGGCCCACTGATCATCCGAAACTTAGAAACAACTGTGGTGCGCAGTACTACAATTCAGTAACTAAACCTCACAAAAAACACAAATTTTGGAATCGCTAACTTTGAAAGATCATTTCTCCAGCGCTATTGTATTTAATGGCTTTATGTTTCTATTTCAATTATCAAGCATATTACCAAAACTGTGTTGGCGAAAAAAGTTTTAATTTAGTTCTTGGTAGAAATAAATAGAAGGCCTTTTTTAAAAATCTGACGAGTACTGGGACACTATCGAAATTAGGAGCGCTTACCTTATTAACTAAAACTAACTTACTTTACTTAACTTATTTAAACTTAATTTACTAAAAATGTTGCAGACCTTTTTTAGTAATCAACAAGTACTTTAAAAAAAAAAACAACCAACTTGTATTTCGATTACCTGGATGACATGTTTTTTCCAGCTATTTTGATTTAAAAACCAAACTACAGAATTGATTTCGTTAAAATTATAAGGAAATTACCTCTAAAATATATCCAAACAAACTAAAAAAAAATATCAAAATCAATTCATAATTGGCGGAGTAATCGATTACTCCGCCAATTTTTCTTCTGTTTTTCTGAAGAAAAAAATCATACCGTTGAATTGAGAACCTATTTTTTGAAGTCACGTCATCGGCCATTAAACGTCCAATGCTGGACGAAGGCCTCCCCCTTAATAGAGGGGTGTTGCCATAATCTCCACGCTTGGCAGGCGGCTTGGGGATCGCAGAATGCTCACTACCGTTTACCAAAAGCCACTGCTGCCCGTCATCCGGTGAGTCTGGTTGCAGTTTAAGGATATACCCAGGTGCCCAGGTCCAGGTTTATTGAATTAGAAAACAACCGTGATAGTTTAAAACAGTGTTTTATTGAATTAGTAAACAACCGTGATAGTTTAAAACAGTGTTTTATTGAATTAGTTTGATAATAATAGGTGCTTTAAAAAAAACTACCGATTTCAGTTACGATTACCTGGACGACATCTTTTTTTCCAGCTATTTTGATTTAAAACTACAGAACCGATTTCGTTAAAATTGATATGAGACACCTCTGAGGTATGACCTACAAAACAAAAAAAGAATCATCAAAATTAACTCATAATTAGCGGATTATGTAAACGCGTAACAAAAGAAGTCATTGGATTAAAAAAAGGACAGCTATGTTTATAGTAATTTAAGATCTGTCAACTAGGTGACCTGCCCATTGCCACTTGCAAACCCTAAAACCTCCTGACGTCGGTGACTTTGGTTCTTTGGCAAATATCTTTGGATTATGATTATGATTCATTATCTTCGTCCAGATTTTATCGCGCAAAGAAACTCCACGCATAATAAAATCTCTCCCCATTGCCCGTTGTGTGACTCTGAGTTCTCAAAAAGGCCAGCAGCTGAAGATAACATTTCAGTTCCATATGTCATCACTGGCAACACTCACTGGCTGAAGACCCTTGTCTTCAGGCACTGCAGAGTTTTGGACAAGAAGGTATTACTAAACTTCGCAAACGCTGCCCAAACGAGTTTAACCCGCGCTTGGCAACGTACAAAATACGTACATGTCTGAGAGACCGGATGATTCGAGAAAATTGATAAACTTTTTTATCCGCCATCGAATGGAGTTGTGATTTCGAATAACTGCCCTTTTTTATTCCCCCCACCGATAGCCTCTTTCGCAGCGGCAATGCAGGTGCTTTTTCTGGAGTTTTAGCACCAACCCGGTGCATGAGACCAGAGAGTCACCGTTTACGTTAGTAAAATGGTCATACTATTATTTTGTATGGTAATATATTTTTTGTTACAGAATAACTTTTTGTTAATTTTATTAAAGTTCCAAGTGCTATAAAACAAACCAAGGCAAAAATTGTTAAAAATAATAAGATTAACAAGAGTTTTAAAGTTTAAAAAATGTACGTGAAAAGGTATTAGTTTAAGAAGTAATACGCCTACTTTAATTTATGTAATACTTGTGTTTTGTTATTTTAAAAACAAATTTTTAAAAAATCGAATGAATTTAAATAACATTCCTGAAAAAAAAACTTAGTTTAATAATCCCTGTGCGTGAGACCGGCTATAACGTTGTATGTTAAATTAACGTCATCAGTGGCGGGTTAATTCTTTGGGCTCATGGTGTGACTATTAACATACCTAAGTTTTTCATTGTAATTATGCAAGTTGGATTACCAGTGCTGGATGCAGTGCTACCACCTGGACCAGATTCTGAAGCGCCTGTAAAAGTAGATATTTATTGTATTGCTAGTTTCAAATGTACACATTGTTTTTTAAACAATAAATATAGAAATATTTGTATATGTCAATCTTTTCATACAAAATGTATGAAACTACAGATTACTACGTATTTTAACCGACTTCAAAAAAGGAGGAGGTTCTATGTGCGACTGTGTGCAATATGCAATATAATACATTCAGCGATTACTTTATCGACAGTGCACAGAATTAATTAATTAAAATTATATTGAAAAATAAAATAAAAAAATGGGGCCACCTCAAGAGTGTTCGTCCCAAGATTGATTGAAGTCGGTTGTTTTTTTTAAAGCGTGAGTACTTTTTAATGTACGACAGTAAAATTCTTTAATTTGTTTCCGGAAAAGACAAGAGAGAAGCCTTTACCCATCGGTAGTAAAGGGAAGGCTGTAGATGATGATGTCGATG
This sequence comes from Erannis defoliaria, assembly GCA_905404285.2. Taxonomy (NCBI): domain Eukaryota; kingdom Metazoa; phylum Arthropoda; class Insecta; order Lepidoptera; family Geometridae; genus Erannis; species Erannis defoliaria. The sequence continues at coordinate 7,023,095 of FR990073.1, read as the reverse complement.
AAAACTTATATTAGTAATTATAGTAATTAATATAATGTTTACCAGAGCTTCCAGCTTCGGCATTGCCACCAGGTGACGTAGCTTTTCCTGTGATATTAAACGATTATATTTATAAGTAGTTTATTATAAATAATATGAATATAGACGGATAATTTCAGACCACTGGATTTCGGTGAAGGAAAACATCGTGGGAAAACGTGCATACGTCCGCGGAAGAAAGTCAATGGCGTTTGTAATTAATTCCCCGAAAATTAAGGCGAAAATCCCCAAATGTGGGGAGAAAATAAACCCATTTCCCCACAAATTCCCCACATACATAAAAAAATACTAAAATGTGACCCTTGCAAATTCAAGCAGTTTATATTGATTTTTACTTAGGCTTTTATGTCATACTTTTAAATTTAACGTTTTTTTGTTGGTGTAAATTTAAAATACCATTAAAGACACTAAAAGTTATTTATCGTGTCTCAGTGTTGGCTATTTCTGTTTTGATATTATTTAAGTCACTGAACTTTCCTTCCACGGATGCGTTGGCAAATGGAAGCACAAGTAATTACTGGATAGCAACTTAAAGATTTGGAAACAAAATTCTTGTCGGGCGGGATTAAAATAACTGAACACTTTCCCCGGTAGCGTTCATGTACGTATTTTCGGGATGTCTACAACATACGGGTTGTACTGTGCTGATTTCCTACTACTAGCCGTTAGCGTTGCCGATTTTTTTGACTTAAAATATAAAATCTAATATTCCCCACAGAACCAACCCACACATTATTCCCTACACGAGTCCGGCTTCCCCGCAATTTGGGTAATTCCCCACAAATTGGCAACGCTACCAACCCACAACTGGACCAGCGTGGTGGATATGACCTAATCGCCCTTCGAGGCTAGGTTTATGTCCAGCAGTGGACTATAAAAGTAAATAAGTAAGTAAGTAAGTAAGTTACTTACTTACTTACTTAGTGGACTATTAAAACGTTGATTAAGATGACAGGTAAAGGTTTAGGACATTTCCCATATCCAAGTGGCCTAGTGATACAAATTTCCCATACTTCCTTTTAGAAACTAGGCCAAAATGTCACATGATTTTAAAATCTAAAATAATGTTCGTTTGGTAGTTTCTAATAAACTCAGTTTTTTTTAACCGATTGCTTTGAAAATATCGCACAACTTTGCATACGAATTTTAGAAATAGGCTTATTTTTTTTATATCACATTTTTAAAGATACACTAATAAGTGTCCTGGTTCGGCGTATCATAATTTATAATAATAACATTAATATAACTTATTTTTTAAAATAATTAATATAATTTAAAAAAATATGTTGCATGCAACAAAAGTAATATCTGGAGCTCGTTTCACCCCATAATCATGGTAAGTATCCCGAAATTAATCAGAGAAATATAAAAAAATAAGTTGAAATTTCTTACCAGTACTAGTAGACGTAGCAGTACTGCCACCGCCGTTGGACGATGCTGTAAGACAAGCACAATGAACAAATTTAGTTATTACTAAAATAAAGTGTAGTGCGGCGCAGAATTGTGTTCGTAAGTTCACAATTCTAGCACTGCTATTGTTAGTGGTAGGCGTAACGCTTGAAACCAGCCCGCCACCAGGTGAAAGTCTTGCTCGTCTCGTCAATTGATCGTATAAAAAAAAACAAATGAAACCACAATAAAAAGTTTATAACAACAATACAACACATCAACAACAACGGAGACCAACTGCAAAAAAAAAATTACAAAGTTAATAATTTTACAATTTGATTGATAGAATTGATTCAATGAATTTCTAATGTAATAAGTAGGTATCTATTTTGATATTTAGCATAAGCATAATCAATCTTTTAAGACCTGACCGGTTCAGGGAATGCCTATAATCGAGTTCTGGAATTTCATGCGTCTTTATTACTACGTAAATACAGAATAGTAGCTATAATAGCTTGCAAAAAAATATGTGGTAAGCATACTCAAACGATTTATTAAGAAAAATCTTTCAATACACAATTTCAATAGAAAATTATCACAGTTTTTTTTACTTTTTCAGTTTTTATTTGATTTTAGGCCTACTTTCTGTGTGTTTTTAGTTTTGAAGAATTTAACGTATCGTATTATATCATTTATGTATCGATTTAATAATATAATTCATAAAATGTATTATATATTTTTATGTAATTTAAAAAAAACAGCGCGCGGCGTTTCATTTGATGTTTTGTGGTGGTTCTAAGCGTGCGTTTGCACGATGGCGCATTTTTTTATTGTTATTCTGTACCATGGACCATGGACTATACAATACAGGCTATGTGCTTTCTGTCAAACCTGAACAATTTTTATTAACTTCTTAAAATTTAAAAAAAAAACAAAAGGAAACGTCTGCGCATTCAAAGCGGGTGCTTCACATTCTGACGGTTTTTTTCTGTGAGCTAATTGCACCTTAACGTGTGTATGCACAAATGATATGCACATATAACAAATTAACAAATTTTTATAACATATTTCATCGAAATGATATGGGACCTAGCAGTCGAGTGCGACTCGCACTTGACCTGTTTTTTTACTTACTACTGGTACTTGAAGAACTTGATGATACGACATCTGCAAAAACCAAATTGAGTATTTAAATACTCCGTTATCGATTATTGTCGATTTTTAAATCCATGACTACGAAAACGACTTTCTACAATAACGAATGTGTGTATACTCTGGTCGCTGAGAATGTCTGATAGAGAAATCGTCAAAATGCACGTCATTGGTCGCAGATAACGAACATAGTTATTACCGTCATAGCTAGTACCGTCCTTTTCACTTACATACAATTGCAAGAGAGAGCGCCCTATATTAGACATTCTCAGCGAACAGAGAAATCTAGAATTATGAGTGGAGGCATTAGTCTAACAATCTTATCAGTTTCTGTTTAGCATAGAAAAATAGTGTAAGTAAGGCGACTTTTATAATTTGCGGGATCTGTTTTGAATTTATGTATTACGAGCGTTGCCCCGCGATTCTTGGAATAAAAAGTAGCCTATGTTTTATTCCAAGGTATAAGCTACCTCTATACCAAATTTCATCTCCATTTCATTTTATTACATACCTACACAAATAACTTCCATACTTATCGCTGAGTCTAGTAATCTACTTCCGTACCGTGAATAGCTTATTGCGGAACCCAATAGGCTCAGCTGCCGACGCTGCGCGACTTTGACTGTTATCGCCCCGCAATACGGTTCGCAGTCGCGCAGCGTCGGTACCTGAGCCTATTCGGTCCCGCAATAAGCGTTCATGGTACGGCCCCGGCTGTAAAACTTATACAGAGTGAACCGTTATACTCATCATTGTCCACAATGTTTACTTTAAGGCCAATCCTGAAGTCGCGCACAGAGTCAGCTGTTTCATAGTATTTTTTTACTCAATTGACAAAATGTATGTACATACTTAACAGCTATTTTTGTTTCGACGTGATTACGAGTTTGGCCCCTAAAAGTTGTTCACAATGATAACCTTTCGGCTTACTTACACCCTAAGCTTAGGTAATTATAACCCTGTTTTAGAGAGTGTTTTGATTTTGTATATAAATCGTCGGAACTGAACTAACCATCGAAATCATCATCCTCATCATCATCAAAATAATTATCTGGTTCGTCGTCTCCTGCAATAAAATATCGTGATTATTGAATATTTTTATATGAATTGTTTGCACACTTTGGATTTTTCTATTTTAAAGCTTAAACAGTAAGAAAAAAATATTTCTGTATCTTAATTGGAAAGCAGTTGGGACGGAAACCCAGAGATTGCTCGTATGCAGTAGGCTAATCATGTAACTGTTCGGGATCGCGATTTGTCATAAATGTCACTTGTCACTGTCCCGCCAAAACTCATTTGACCCTGCTGGGCAGGACGAAACGCCAAAAGACCGACGGATTTGCTTAACTTAATTAAGGAAATCAATGCATACGTTCGATAACGATAGCGAGAGAAATCCCTCCGTGATACCGTGAAGCTGTGACAGTGACAAGTGACAATTATGACAACTTGAATCCGAATTGCGATCCCACATCACGACAGTTACATGATTAGCCTGCCGGTTCGAGTCCCGCAAGAGGTCATAATTTTTCTTACGTTTAAGCTTTAAAAACATTTCGTCATTCAAACATTCAAAAGTGGCAGTTTAATGGAAGATCGCTCAGTTCAAAATTGTGAGGTCGTAGGTTTAAAGCCTGGGTTCGTAACCGTATCGATGAGCTTTCAGAGTGTATGTAAGGATTTTCATACCCCATGGTTTTCGGGGAAAGAAAATATCGTAACGAAATCTGCTTACTTCCGGAGAAGAAATTCAATGGCATAGCTATATGTGGCGGGCTATGGCACATTATGATTGGCAATTGATAATATATAATATGAATATGAATAGATCATTATTAATGAGTGTAATGACCCCCTTTCGACTTAATAATACCAATACGCTTATAACGCATATATTATACCAATATTGCTTCGGATTTGCCCATTCTTCTATCGGACGGCCAGGACCTCGAAAAAGCGACACCGTTTTATGGTTGATATACTGAAATCTCGTACGAAACGGTTTGATTCCACTTTCTTCATTCGAACTGCTAAACAGTGGAATGCGCTGCCCGAGTGGGTGTTTCCCGATAATTATAATCTGGGTGTCTTCAAGTCGCGAGTGAATCGGTTTCATCTAGGCAAGCGTGCTCCATCGTAGACTGAATCTTCGTTTATCATCAGAACGAGATGGCAGTCAAACGCAAGCCTACATGTGTAATGTAAAATGTCGTAATATATCGTAATCCTATATGGTACATTACCAAAAATTACATTTTATAATAAAAATTGAGTATTTTCAATTGTATTTGATTTACAGTTGAATATGGCTGCATCGACGATGCGCCACCTAGCGGAACAAATTGCAGTGTGGATCCCCATTAATTTAAACTATTGAAAAGACTGATTATGCTTATGCTTAGGTAAAATTTTACACAGCGGGTTCTGATTACATTTTACATTTTACAACGAACTTTTTCAATAAATAGGGTTTATAGCAGGTATATTTGTCTTCAGTAGTTGCAAGACGTATTAGTCTTTTGGGAGAAGACGAGCCTTGAAAGATGTAGTGGGTACGAATCCCGAATAGGGCGTTAACTTGAAACGAGCGGATTTAAGGTTCAGAATGCTGCGTGCCGATGTCACGCTCGCATTTAATTCGAGTATAAGAAAAATCACAACCGGTGAAATTGCTGAGAATAAAATTACAAAGGTCCAGCAAAAATATCAGTTTGATCTTTAAGGTACACGTTTAAGTATCAAAAAATTGGGTTTTAGGGTTTGCCCAGTTATATGAATATGTAATATTCTGGTTGCCTGAACGAGATCGCTGTTAGCGATAAAACTGTCACTTGTGGCACTAGTTCATAAGGTTTTTGTTTATATTATTGTTTTTTTATTTATGGTGCGCACAACAAAGAGATTCTCTATTCTGGGGCTTAAATTAATTTTCTACAGACTGGTCTTTTCGGTGAACGAAAATAACGTGAGAAAGACTGCATTTGACTCCGGAGAATAAATTGAAAAGTGTATGAGAATTTGACAACTTGCATCAGGCCAGCGTGATGGAATATTGCCCAATTACTCTTCAAGGCAGCGTCCTCTTAGTTAACGGTGGTGACCATTCTGCGATCCCCAAGCCGCCTGCCAAGCGTGGGGATTATGGCAGCACCCCTCTGTTAAGAGGGAGGCCTTCGTCTAGCAACGGACGTTTTATGGCTGACGACAGACTCTTCAAGGCCCATGCCCAGCGGTGAGATGTTGAAGGCTGATGTGGGAATAGGCCAAATGCCCTTAGGCCCAAAGCCAATGTGACGCCCGGAGACATGGCTTGATTGTTTTTGTTGCAGAAATATAGAACAAACAACCGGGAACAATAATTAAAAGTACCTTCCGACACACCGTAGCGCTCTGCGCGTGCCACTTACGGTCACCCATCCGAAGACTGCTCGTTCACCGCTTAACATCAGTGATCTTTCAGAGTCAGAAGACGAACTACGCCACGAGAGCTAGGTACTCAGTTTATATCTATGGATAACTAAGTAAAACAGATCTTATTCGTATTAGGTATAATTTTTTATACTAACCTGTACTGGTACTACTACTACTAGCGCTATCTGCAAGAATGTTAATTTGTTAAATAATGTAGGTTTTTTAAGGTTTGTTTTGTTGCTCCACGGACGGTGCTTTTTGTATTTTTTTTAAATTTTTGTTAACAAAATTTTACACTTAATAACTTAAAAGCTAAAAAAGGCTTTACAAAATGAATATACCAAAAGAACCTAACTAAGTCATCATCATCATCACCCCGGAGACGTTCGCTGCTGAACGAAGGCCTCCCCCTTAGACCGCCACACTGTACGACAACCTGCCATTTGCATCCACCGGTTGCCCGCGACTTTTACAATGTCGTCGGTCCACCTAGTGGGAGGCCTTCCTACGCTGCGTCTTCCGGTTCGCGGTCGCCACTCAAGAACTTTTCTTCGCCATCGGTTGTCAGTTCTTCGAGCGATGTGGCCTGCCCATTGCCACTTCAACTTGCAAACCTTGCGAGCTATGTCGGTAACATAACTTTGGTTCTTTGGCGAATATCCTAACTAAGTATTAGGTACTAATGATTGCTAGAATTTCGTGTATACTCCGAACAGTCAGGCTCCTGCAAGCCGCACCCGTTCACGAGTTGACGCATGTGCCAGCCATCGCTCTCCTCAACCATATTGGAGGGAAGAGGGCGAACCGACACACGACGCCGCCACAAGAAGAAGTTTTTTAGTGAGCGTGAGCGCCCTGGGTATACACGCAATACCTACAACAGTCCGATTACTTACTCTATTAGTTAGTTTTTTTTTAAATGGCAATAACGTAGGTTACGTTAGGTGAGGTCTGTCTGTATTATACAATTTTCTTGTAGTAAAAAAAAAATAAAAATAAGAAAGTAAAAGTATAATAAAAACAATAACTTACTTTGGCATAATATACCCAAAGGTATTATTATGAGGAGCCCAAATATGATAGTACGCTTTGATTCCATCTTGGAGTCAGTAGACTGATGTTACCTTACAAGTACGACCCTTTTATAGTAGAAAAAACAATAAAAATAATTATATTTATTGCTCTGAATAAACATTTGTAATAGTAATTTCTCCATGAAACTCTTAACTACTTAATCGTGATTTTTTTATATAAAAAGGTTATAAAATTATTATCACTCTCTTTTATAGTATTCCGTAATGTTTAAATGGCAGCATGATAGCATAAAATGCTATTTTTAAATATCGGAAAACGTATTCGAAGTATTATGTTGCAACCTATCTTTTTCTTTCAATGACATTATTCGAGTAATTTCTCTCTTCAATATCTGCAGAAAACGCCTACATATCGGTCCATTGAGACGTAGACATCTTGTTTTTATGGCTTCGATGAGCCAGACTTTTCCAATATAGAGCCATTGTCAAATCGACTTCCTGAGTTTTCGCTGTCGTGAGCATCCCTATATTTTCAGATAACTTTTTCGTATGCAATCAAAAATCTTTAGCTTGTTAAGAGTTAGGGCACACATCTATCTGTTTCACGAAACAGTCTGTGATCATGTTTAAGGTATTTTATAACACTACTACTGAGATAATATTCTCGATTCAATTTTACAAAGAAAAGCACTAGTCGTGTATGCGTATAATCTATGGTCGTATAGGTAAACACGAATAATTATATTTTGTAATCCAATCTTGCTAATCCGAATAGAAGTTGAAAGAAAAAAAAAAATTCATCCTCTTCTACTTCATAATAATAGTTAGCTTATAAAAAATATTGTTCTGTTTGTCTTTATCAATCAATCAATCATTCAATTTATTTGTTGACGTAGTGGTAGGTACATAAATAGTTATGAAGCCATTGGTTCCCGAACTAGTGTTACACTGTATTTCGGAGAAGCGTATTTACTGTATACACTGTATTTATGCGAGTATTGACTAAGGGTGTTTCCACACCAAAAGATCGGTCGTCGTATTTTTTTTTATACAATCATGTGACGAGACGAGCAAGACGTTCGCCTGTTGGTAAGCGTCACGCCTGCCACTAACAGTAGCAGTGCCAGTAGCAGTGAATTTTGAACTTGCGAACACAATCCTGCGCCGTACAGCACTGCGCTCGTCACCCTGAGATATTACATGTTAAATCTATTCATACCCAGTAATTTATCTGGTAACATTGCCCTTCAAACCGGAACACAGTAATGCTTGCACGCTACTGCTTGACGGTTGAATAACTGGCAAAGGTGTGGTACTTACTTCCCTAGGCGGACTCTGCAGTAGAGTCCTATAAAAATATCCGAGGTTGGTAATAAATACCCTTAAGATAAAAATAAATCATGTGTATTTTATGTTGCAATACATAATTTATTGATAGAGTGATAACAATAACGAAAGCAAGTAATCTACTTAAATTTTAACTGCGCCTCGCGGTTTCAAGAAAATTAGCCTATGTATGTCCTTTGTATGTATGTATTGTATGTATGTATGTTTCATTGGTGTAAGCAATAAATAGTTAATCTATCTATCTAAGTATCTGTGTTAATCCTTGGTATGAAGTATCAGCCTGGTACACCCATCCCTACCAAGATACCCCTTCTGGTAGGGATATGTGGAAAAAAATCCACTTAGATCTACCGGTAACGTTTAGTGGAAAGCTCCAAAGCTCTTGAAAGTAAAAGTAAAAGAGCCTTTATTCAACTATCCTAAATTTACATTATTTGACCACTTATTCTTTGTTTTTTTTTATTGTCAAGACATTTATTTATCAATGTATAAATTAATATCTACTGTGTTGATTTACTCTTCACTTATAATTGTTGCGTCAATATTAAAAAGATTTTCATCACACTTGCTCGTAAAGTGGATCTTATTACATTGGTTTTAGGCTCATAATCCAAGCTATTACGCACGGGTGCTTGTTACTTTACATTACGACACTTGTGCTATAATAGGTATAACCCGGTAAAGTCAAGTTTGTACGTGACTGCAATTAGACGTATGTATACGAAGCACTCTTAATATGGCCGAGTAATACTTACAGTTTTTTTGTAATACCTACAAAGAGTTCTTATGCTGCTGAAGTAAATGTCAACCTGCGCGTGCATTGCTAGTTTGGGCGCCATTTTCCGCAAATGTTTGTTGACGTTTTCGCTGTGTGGTTGATTATTATCAATAAAAGTTTGTTTTTTCCTCGCAAGTGTGATGAAAACAGTCGTATGGAACTCTTGTGCTATTAGTCATTACGCTCTCGGCTTCCTTATCGCGCTCGCCTGCGGCTCGCGCGCATAATACCGCCTCTAGTGTAATGACCAACATAGCACACTCGTATCATAATGTACTATTATAGTTGTCCATATTTTATGGCATGGTTTAATCGTGTGATTTACCTAATTTATTCTTAGTATAATTACTTAAAAGTCATTTCAGATAGATGTCGCCTCTTTGGCGTAGGCCTCCCCCCGTTTTAGCCACAATTTCCTGTCTTTTGCTAACCTCTTCCATTCCTTTCCGTGTCTTTATCTAAATATGTCCTCCCAGCATCTGTTTGGCTTGAAAACACTTATCCGCACTAAATGAAAAAATGAATTATGTTATTTGTTATTATTTATGAATTCCCTACTAAAATTTAAAAATAAACATAACAGTCATGTTTTTATTTAAGGCGCTACTCCTTTTAAATAAATAATGTTTGTCTACTTGAATCTCTGTACCAAATTTCATCCAAATCTGTTCAGCGCTTTTTAGCGTGAAGGAGTAACACACACACACAAACTTTCGCATTTAAAATATTTGTGTGATAAAATAAGCTATGAGTAAGCAGAGCGTAGTACGTTGAAGAATTTATAGGACAAATTGCAAACCTGAAACAAAAAATAAGAATTAAAAAGTATATAATGAAAGGGGCAACAGAAATTACTTCAATGCTATTAATGCATAGACAAAATGATAACACGCTTTATTTAATATAACAACCGACTTGAATTTCGACTACGTAGCACGCGAGCCGTGATAATATTATATCCACTCTATTTTCCCCGCAAAACGAGACAGACGTATCCATATTGTAGCTTTATCACGTTCCCGCGCGGGGAAAGACCAATTAGTCCTCGGCGCGTGCTAGGGGGCTGGATGACATCTTCGTATTTTCCAGTTATTTTTATTTATTCTAGTAATTTTGATTAAAAATCCAAACTACTGAACTGATTTCGAATAAAATTTATAAGGGACAACTTCTGAAGAATACCTACCAAACAAAAAAAAATACTTTCAAAATGGTCTTTGGTGAGTAATCCCGTAAATAAATGAAAAATAAAAAAAAACATACAGTCGACTTTTAGTTACGAATGTGGATGAAGGGGAATTGAGACCTCTTTTTTTGAAGTCGGTTGAAAAGATCGGAATCGGAAACAAAATCTACTGTGGAAAATCACGTCGGCGGGTGAACTTCATCCAATAATCTGCTGATCTTTCTATAGTCACCGCCTTACCAACTGAGTCGTGCGGCCATAAATCATGGCCGCACGACCCACAAGTCCAAGCAAGATCCACAAGTGCGACCACATGCAAGACCCACAAGTGCGAGCGAGATAGACATAGTGAATGATTTATGGCCGCATGACTCAGTTGGTAACGCGGTGACTATAGTATTTTGGAGTATTTACGATAATGGCGTCCCTATTTAATCCCGTTTAAATACAGACCCTTCCTATTAAGGGGGAGGCATTCGTCCAGCAGTTGACGTCTTCGGGCTGTTGATATGTGTGAAATACTTCTTTTTGTCAAGCTATATATCCTTCAAATAAATCAAAATTATTAATCACATAATGCGGTGTTATTAGGATTACTACCAAATACAATAATACGCTCTAAAAAAAATTACAACTGACTTCAACTTCGAATACCTGGATGACATCTTCATTATTTTCTAGTAATTTAGGTTTAAAACCAAACTACTGAACCGATTTTGATAAAATTTATATGGGACCACCTCTGAAGTATTACCTACCAAACAAAAAATATCATATCATCAAAATCAGTTCATTGTTGGCGGAGTAATCGCGTAAAATACTTACAAAAGAAAACATACAGTCGAATTGAGAACCTCCTTTTTTGAACTCGGTTGAAAAGAAGATTTGTGTTGTCGCTTACCCCTCCAAAAGTGTTCAAATTCATAATCAAGTATCCTTTAGCCCGGAGTGTGAGAGGTCTTTGAGCGCGTATTAGGAATATAATGAGCATACATTTGGTCTCTTCATCAGCGTACGACCAGTGAGAAAAATATATCGCGTGTTCTAGTCTTTCGCTCTAAAAATAAAACATTAAAATAAAATAGTTTCTTTTTTATGTCACCCTATAAGCTACAATGTAGCTTAATTAGTGTGTAATGTAGCTTTTGTGTGCTAAGCAGGACTCAGCAGCATGCGCGTCGGGCTTTGTTTTCACTCTTTGAAAAAGGTCACCGGATGTGATCGAAACTATAGTCGGAGTATCCGATTTAATTAAACGTGATTATTCCCGTATAAATAAAACAAAAATAGCTTAATTAGGCTATTAAGTAATTTAGTTCTAACTTAAGCTACTAGGTTCATATTACTAAGAATGTGTCCAATACCACTTTTCACAAAAAAATACAGTACAGAATATATTACAGTAGTACAGTTACAGAAAATATTAAGTACAAATCATAAATTGTCATAATACTTTTTAACTATACAAGGTGTACTTAGTACTGACGGGTATGCGTGAGGTATCCGTTGTCAGATCAGTTTGTTAGATTGATCTTACCACAGCCATTGTTTTGTGTCCATAGTTAGACTGTTTAAATTTTATTACAGTGTCCTTAGTTAGTCCTGAACGTGGTCAAAAAAGTTTTTTTTAAATCTAACCACAGGCACAGTTGTATGTACTTATCATTCCATATTCATTGTCCATAAAAAAAAAATACCTTGGACAAATTGGGATTCCATAAAAAAAAATGCCTTGGACAAAATGTCTGTCAGGGTCAACCATGAATTCGCGAAAAAAAAACTACTTTCCTATATAAAAATGTTATTCACCCCCAACAAATGCATGGGACAGCAGTTTTTTCACAAATACAGGATTGCCCCGTAAAAAAAAGTTGTTTACATTGACTTTTAAATAATATTTTTTCTCTCTTGTCCGACACGGCTATGATCGTATAGGTATAGGATCGTATATTCCTACTAGTATAGTATTATAATTATAATTTATGATATCACTTAATATAATAATCTTGGGGTCCTAAGAATTGACATACTGATTTTTGTCCTTTTGTCAAAACTTTTGTTTGTAGTCATACGCATCTAGTCATAAACTACTGTAGTCATAATTTTTTACCGGCATAATTATTTCTTGTCCTTATGTTTGTCGATCCTAAAAGTAGTGTGACATAATGGTTATACATCCTAAGATTAGTTGTCATAAATAGTAATGTTACTAATTTCTTTGTTCATAGAGTTATTAGTTGTTAGTTCCTGAGAATGATTAGTGCTATTACCTTTTTTGGTTTTTTTTTTTTTTTGTTAATTAGCTCAGTTAGTGGTATAATGGAAAATAGAACATACTGTATGTACCTATATTAAAGCCTGGTGACAGGTCTGACTCGGATAGGTTAGACTAAGGCGGGAGCGAAGCGAAGGTATTTTTTATTTCTAACCAAATATCCTCATTACACGTGCAACATGTATATTAAATCTAAGCGTAATTACACCTCCATGGTGCACCCCAACTTGAGTTGGTTATATTTAAAATGGGTGAAAAATCCAAATCAGAGCACCCCGTCTCCACCTAGTCTTGTGGTCCCTACCCCTAGAGTGTATAAAAAGCGCGGGAGCCAGAAGCTCACGGGAGGTCCTGAGGGGAGTGAGCCATACGAGGCCGAGTGGAACGAAAACCGAATGAGGCGAAGGGACACTCAAGGGCGACTGCAAGAGCTTCTCGCGGGAGCCCACCTGGAGTCCAATTTGAGTTGGTTAGGTTCAAAATGAGTGACAGATCCAACTCGTCGCATCCTGACTCGAGTTAAATCAAATTTACATCAAGAAATCAGTCGATAAAGTACATTCCTAAATGTTTTTTCCATACCTACTTAACCTCAAAATCCATTTTTTTAGTTTTCTCGAAAACTATAGGTTTCCGCAATCCCCCTCTTTCAGGGAGAGGTTCCCGTCTCTCTCTTTCTCTTTCTCTCTCTCTCTCTCTCTCTCTCTCTATCTCTGTCTATCTAGTTACACATATTGGAAAGCCATTTCCCCGCTTTAGCCTTTTTGTTATTTCAACCCAGAAATCCCACTACTCATGTTACACTATGTATAGTAAAGTTCGCTCACAGATCCGACTCGCATACATTAGGCGAGCAGTAGAAATGATGCGGTTTTACTTTTTTTGGATAATTTTATATTAGGATGAGTAGTTGTTATGTTTATTTACTGTAGGATTAGATATTATTAGGATTTTAAATTTTATAACTTTTAAATATTATATCCAATGAATATTAGGAGCAGTGATGGTACGTGTAGTAATGTTATGTAGATTTACCATTAGGATGACTGATTATTAGGACTTAAAACGGTATGAAATACAAAATTAGGATGAACATTTGTATGGGAATTATTAGGGACCCAATAATCTTACATGATCAATCAGAAGTTGCCCTATTATACACTCCATAAATACTTCAACGAGCAATGAACAGAAGAATGAGAAGTACCTCAAGCTCTTATATAAGTCGTCAACTTTCTGTAAAAGTAAACAAACGATGTAACGTTAAAAGAAATTTCAAAAAAAAAATACAAAGGAGGTATGTTTCGTAATTCGTACCATAGCTGTTAATATTGTGAGGCATATGAATACAGATCCAAAAATGTATATCAGGAGCATAGTAAGACCAAGAACACTATCAAAATCTGCTACCATGCTGAAACAGAAATATAAAATAATACATTAAAAAATTTAGCAAAAATAAACAATAATTATTTGTGTTCACCAAAATTGTTAGCTTCTTTCAAGTCTAGAATTGCTTTATTATAATAAGGTTAAAAATAAATTTTAGTAAATTTATTAAAAAAATAAAAAACTGAACTGTGTTTTTATTTTTTGGCATCGACACTACCAGCCGCGCTACCAGCAGTGTAGACACTATCAGTCCAAATTTACAGACAACACAAAAAAACAGAGGACTACGATATAATTATAACGATAAATTTTATGTCAAAATGGATTTCTAAATCTAAGATAATATGTATAATTTTTGGGCTAACCGAATCAGTAACTGGTGCCGTTTTATAACATTCTTCAAATTCATCTTAATTTTCTCATGTGTTTCTTCAACACTTATTTGTTTTGTAATATTTCTGCAATCTTCGCGACTTATAAGTCTTTGCATTGTACTACCCAAAATCATGAGTTCCATACAGATATATATCGTAAAGGAAGTATGCATGATATTACTAAAAATATAAAGAATAATGACAATGGTCGTCATAAGGCTCTCCCATATATAAACTGTATTATACCACTTAACTTTGTCGAAAGGGTACCACCCGTCAAAAGGATATAAATGGTGAACATCATTGCCAAATATATTTGCATTACAAAACATAAGAATTCTCGGAAATATAATAATTATGGATAACAACACTATCATGTAATAGTACTGAAAACGGACAACAATTCGAGCTATGTTAGTATATCTTCTTAAAATATATTTGTGTTCCTTAGATTCATTATCTATGACATCCCAAATATCATTTCTAAAATGCTCCAAAATATCGTCGTAAATCTTCTGGTTTGTGTGTATTTTTATATATTTGATTAGAATTAAAACACACACGCCCAAATTGGGTGCTATATTTATAATTTCAAACCAATCTTTAAATTTTGAAACAATCAGTGTGACGATTAGTTGCAAAATAGTGACACTTAATAGGGCACACATTATAATAAAACAGAAAACTACGATCCTAGATCTTCCAATAAACGGGCAAATAAACACTTTTGAACCGATATTGGTGACGTAATTTGTTTCATATATAAAACTTTCCTTTAAACTGGCAAAACTTTTACTAGCCATAATTTGAACTGCAACCAACGCAGGTACTCGTTATTCAAAGAAATATGAAGAAATTCTTAGACGATCTTTGACGATGTCGCTTTTATACTTTGTCGGTAGTGTAAATCTCTTTAAACTTTGCTACAAAAAATGGAATTAAAATTTCGTAGAAATAAGCTATTCCAGAAAATGTACATTTTCTGGAATAGCTTATATGAAATTTTGTTTGAAAATGTATTATTTAAATAATATTTAAGTATGTATTATTTAGTAGGACCTGGGTATGTCCTTAAACTGCAACCAGACCCACCGGAGGACGGGCAGCAGCGTCCTCTTGGTTAACGGGATTATGGCAACAACCCTCTACTAAGGGGGAGGCCTTCGTCCAGCAGTGGACGTTTTATGGCTGACGACGATATATATTATTTATATAATTTTGTAATTACTTTAGACTTTATAAATAATAAAATATAATGTATTATTTAAAATCATACATTTTCTGGAATTTCTATCACATAGGATAGATAGTTAAGAGATTTTAAAGTTCAGGATTTCAATTTAGCAAGGTACCTAATGCTCGCGGATTTCGGCGGCCTTACATAGACATAGTGCCGTGTGCCAGAGAATATAAGTGCTAAAATTAAGGTTTGGTTTTAAGATATGCAACAAAAATAATCTTTATGCTCACTTACGTTACGGCACAGGTTACGGTATCGTGTTGGCAGTTTATTTCTATTGCAAATAGGCTATCGCTATATTATGGCGTTAGGGTCTATAACCTTTAATATTATCTACGGATTAGCTCTAAAGATTTTATATGCAGTAACTTGTTCTAGTTGGGAATTTCCAACATGCATGTTCGCTACTATTTATGCGAAATATTACTTTTCCACTACAAATTATATCGTATTTTATCTAAGCTGGACCTAGGTATGTCATAAAACTGCACCCAGAACCACCGGAGTACGGGCAGCAGCGTTCTCTCTCGAGAATATTCTGCGATACCCAAGCCGCCTGCCAAGCGTGGGAATTATGACAACCCCTCCATTAAGGGGGAGGCTTTCGTCCAGCAGAGGACGTTTTCAGGCTGACGAGAGATGTTCGCTACTATTTATGCTAATAATTATTTTTCCGCTTCAAGTTATAACGTATTTTAGCTAAAACAAAATAGTTATCACTAGTCGTTAGTACTAAAAAGTTCATGTCAATCAAAAGTAATACTAAATACATTGCTTCTTCTAATAATTGTAGAAAGAAATATGTGACTAATTTTGCAATTATATGATACATGTATCATGAACAAAGAATAGGTTAATACGATTTAATGGGGCCTGCCCTGTAATTTATAGGTTTCAGATTGACATACTGTAGGTTTAGTATCTTTAGAATTATGCACCTTGAAACTAAATAGTTTATTACGATTATAACATTCAATGAAAACATCGAAGAAAAAAATAAATAAAAAAAATCATCATTTTTTTTTCATTGAGAAAGAGAGACAAAAGAGACACAAACAACAACCAACAAAACACAAACCCAAAACACAATCTCTAAGTGAAAACGGACAAAAAACATCCGAGTGCCGTTGTACATACGTATACGTGAATTATAATTCACAATTGTTCGAATTTAGTCGCTTGTATAGTGTTCAATGTATGCTTGGGCGCATGTGTCTTATCATAGTTCAAGACGTTCAAAAAGTCGGTGCACGCTATGCAGTGCACCGAGTTTTGGCGCGGACATTTTTTTGCACGTTTGTGACTCGTTTAGATATTAGCTCAATGCATGCAATAGAGTTTTTTAGCATTGACCCTAATTTAATAACTATCTTAGTGAGTTAGTCTTCCGTCGTTTCTGAAATCTCCGAGTTTCAGAAACGACGGAATATAGGCTTTAGAGAGTATTTTGTAATAGATTACTGTACAGAAGACACTGCTCCATAATTAGTAAACCCATGATTGTTATTATTATAAAACTATTATAGTAGAGTAAGAAAATAAAACAAACAGGTAAGATAAGAAAAAAGAAACAGGTATGGAATAATTTATAATAATAATTTCAACTCTAAATAGGTGAGCCCAATGGGAGATCTTCAGACAAGCAATAAAAAAATAAAAAAAGCTCATTGTAGATAGCTCTGTCAATGCGCAGACTAAACGTGGCTGTCATTGTCAAGTTTTTATTTTATGTCATGTGCCACTAATTAACGAATTAACGAATAATTAATTAATTAAATAAAAGCAAATTAACGACACTTAACAACTTAAAACACAGAAAATTAACGAAAACTTAAAATACTAACTAAAAACTAAAACTTAAAATAACTATGTAAAAACTTAAACATTAGTTGCGGGAAAGGTCCCCAGAATGCTGGCGGCTTTGCCACGTTGAATGGCAATACTCAATTTCTGTCCGAAATAGAAGCCAGCATTCTGAACACCCGACGCCTCCACCAACAGCCTGGCCAAGTCCCGATAAAGACCTAAAGCGGCCGGCCCCCACGGACCCATCGTCTCCACCCCAAATGGAGCAAACATGTTCAATAATCATGCTTAGCCCGGGATCGCTGATCGCCCACTACTTATTATACTGAGCTTCTCTTCTTGTACATCACTACAACACGTTGAGTCTGTACTTATATCATCCAAGTTAGTAGGTTTCGATCCCCAAGCCGCTTGCCAAGCGTGGGGATTACGGCAACCCCTCCCTATTAAGGGGGAGGCCTTCGTCCAGCAGTGGACGTCTCCTGGCCGATAAGGTGTAATGTAGAAGGTTTACTGGGATGGTGTTTATTAAAGTGTTCACCCGGTCAAGGTATATTTGCGCCGCTTGAGGTTTTCGGCTTGGGCAGCGGCAGCGCCGGCCCTAAATGAAGTTGCGGGAAGGTGAGTCGGAGCCATTGTGTCTACGCATGTTGCATCCCACACCAATGGCTGCCCCACCTTCCAGGTATGAGGGTCATTCCGTCGGGTCTTGTGCCGTCATCTCGTATCAGTCCACTATGTCCGGTCATGTGCCACTTATCAAAAATATTATGGTGTTTTTGACTGGCACGTCCTTATAGTCTGCGCTATCTATACAACGTGTAACAAAAAGGTTCAACAATACTGAAGGGTGTGTATGTACTCATCATTATGAACAACTTTTACTATGGTGCCAAACTTGAAACGTGCTAAAAAAAAACAGCTGTTCCATACATTTTGTCCAAGGTCAATGAACTTTTTGTATGTACCAGCTGATATTTTTTTCGCGAATTCAAGGTTGGCCCCATAGTAATAAAGTTGTTCATAATGATGAGTACATACACGCCCTTCAGTATTGTTGAACCTTTTTGTTACACGTTGTATGTAAAAATAAAATAAGTACTTAACTCTTTTTTTATCGTGTTTGGAAAATCGCTCATTCGCTAACTAAACTAGTCGCCGAGCTACCGTCTTAAGTAGCTGCGATTAATATCCAAATCCATTATGTACTTTTCAACTAACATCAATGATAATATCTTCATCCGCGTAATTTGAAATCAATGCGTAATAATTATCAATAAGAACTCTTCCAGCAATGTAATAAGGTTGAAATTACGTTCACATAAAGCATATTAGATCCCTTGACAATCGCGAATGTGATTTAACATGGACAGATGTAGGTCAAGAAGCTCTCAAACGTAGCTATTGCTTTATAATTTGGCTTTCATTGTTGGAGATTTGATTCACAAGAGGGTACCACTCTATAATGCCGTTTGGGGTGTTTTGACACTATATATGACGAGCCAGTACCTAAAATTTAGTGATTTGTATGCTTTGGCGATTACAAGATCAAGGGTGTATTCGTTTTTTTTTTGGGGCTTTAGTCGCTATGCGATTATGCCAGCCCCGTTTTACAATGTATATGCATCAACAGGGACTGTCGTCTTTACGCTGAGCCAGTATGTCCGAGACACTGGCATACAAATCCTTCGCTGCCTCACATGTGGGTTCAGCCAGAATACCTTGAAACATGCCAACGTCTCGGGCGTTTATGCCATACTTGCTCAACATGAGTGTTCTGAAAGACTCGCTGCGGCCACAATTCGCCAGGAGGTGAGAAACGTTTTCGAGGTTACCACAGACAGAGCAGGCGGGGGATTTAAACCTACGAAACGATTGGTTGAATCATGATGTCTCATCATGCTATTTATAGTTCTAATAAGTAAATTGTAATTTGTTTAACAGTCTGATTTAATTAATGTAATTGGCGTCGCCGTGTTAATTAAATTTAAATAAATAAATAATAATAAGTATTGCCGACAATAATCATACTACATAAAAACATGTTGTCATTATTATTACTGAGTGTTGTCTTTTGTGTACAGATTCAGTAGTCTATAGTACATAGGTAGTCTATTCTCAAAGGTGTATAAATTATTTAATTATTTTTATCAAGTGAAAGGAATGGAACCTATTGTGCCATTTTTGATTTCATTTATTTTTAAAGCTTCTTTCTAATAACATGCTTTAAATTTGAATTTGAAATTTATGTCAAATTTGACCAAATTTTGTCAAAGGGTTGGGATATTTTAGACATGGCATAGTCACAGTAACGACCTAAAATTATTTGTTTTATTCTTCGGTATATAATATGACTATCATTTTGATCCATCGCAATAGTAACTTCACAGACATTGAAATAAGTGGGAACAGAAACACAAACACACTACCAAAATGTTTGTCTTAATAATTGATTTCATGGTTAGTATGAAATAACACACTAAGTATAAAAGTCGTAGCGGGGTTTGACCCCGTGCCGCTATAATGAGGTTTTTAAATTGTGCAGGAAAACATCGTGAGGAAAATTTCATTTAGACAATAGACAGTAGTTTATTTGCGACAAAAAACATAGCACACAAACAAAGGAAATTAGGAAAAACAAGAAATTGTAATCTTTCGTCTTTTGCCGCAAAACGGCCCCCACTCAGTATTTCACAGTAGAAGAAATGCCATGGCGTACCTATGGTAATTTGCTAACCCGCATTGGGCCAATGTGGTGGAGTATCGCCCGATTAGCCGTCAAGAGTAGACTTATGTCTAGCGAGGGCTGATGCATTAGTATTTTAAGTACGAGTTATTTAACTGACTCGTGAGTATACGTGATCCCACCATAGAGTTCGGAGCTCTTTGATGCATGACTAATATGGATTAATCCTATGGGTGTATGTCATCCACTCGATGTTAATGTGGGTCCTCCACGGCTTTGCCTCCCTTTGGACTGGAACAAAATATTAGAGTACTTGTATTCTTACCCTGGGGTACAAAATATAATCATCATTATGAACAAATTTTTACTGGAAGCAACCTTCAAATAGTGAAAAATTTTTTTCGGGTGTGAATGTAATTTTTCTAATGACAGCTGATATGGATTGGCCCATAGTAAAAGCTCACAATGATAAGTAAAATGACTTCGTTTCGGCTTAGTAATGCAGTTACGCGTTAACCTACATATTAAACTAAATAATTATTTAAAACCATGTAACCGTTTTCTTCCATTTCAGTTCTATTTTAGGCTACAAACTACTATGAAAAAGTAAGTTCGTATAGGCTTACTGGCCAGCCCAAGTGTCAGGGTTAAGTGCCGCCCAAAAACATACACCTATGGCTACTCCACTAAGTTGGCCTAGTGGGTTGGCGGATCCACATTCGGCATTGAATAGGTACGTGAAAGAGTATCGATAACCCGACAACCAATTAAGGTTAGACTTCGACAGAGAGATGTTAAAGACTCATGCAGTAGTAATAGTAGTATTTACTTTACCCCTATACTTACTGGACCTGGGTATGTCCTAAAACTGCATAAAACCACTGGAGGACGGGCAGGCACCATCGTTAACCGAGAGGTTGACGGTGGTGCCTGCATATATTTTTTATGCCGTTACAAGGGTAACACATGAAGAAGTAACCAAGAAAAAATTACATTTGTCTTCTAAGTCTGCGTGCTTCAATTTCCATATAAAAGGACTTCCACATTTGATCATCAAATCTTCTTTTGGTAACCGACAATAATAAAATAAGAACGATGTTAGTAGATTAATTGTTGTTTTTGTTATGCCTGTAAAACATTTTTTCGAAATTATTGTATTATACTTTCAGAGTTAACAAATGTGACTGGGATGATTAAGTACTTTGTTATAATAGCTTTGATATACGTAGCTTCAGAAGGGGGTAGCTCAAATAACGCTGGTGAGCAAAATGGAAAGCACGTAGGTCCACATTTATAAAGATTTCAAACAGATTCCGCAAATGAACACAATTTATAGACGAATGCGTTTTCCGATTCTCATTTCGATGAACATTTGGTACACTTGATTCAATCCTGACAAAGTAATATTTCGTGTCTTTTCAAAATAGAAAGATAAAGTGGAGAGGAGAATGTGATGTGTTTCGCTCGTTTAACTTTAAATGGTATTGTGTATTCACAAAATGTAGGTACACTTAACGAAAGTTATCCGTTTCACATTTTTAAAGCCGATGAGCTAGGTGATTAAATACAGTATATCTACAGATGGTAGTAAAAGTATACCTACATCATCATCATCAGCCAGAAGAGGCTCATAATAGGAAAGGGTTTCCATAATTCCCACGCTTGGCAGGCGGCTTGGGGATTGCAGAATGATCACCACCGTTAATCAAAAAGATGCTGCTGCCCATCCTCCGGTCCGTCCTGCGGTGCTGTGTGCAGTTTTATGACATACCCAGGTCCTAAGGGTAAGCGGACAAATCACAACAATGATCTTAAGTTGCGGCAGGAAACGTGAGGAAACCATAGCCTAGGAGTAGGGTAGTTTTATACTCAAATGAATACCACCCTTATTATGTAAATGTTTTCCAATCACTTAACTGTGTTCCGGCCGCCACACTTTAGATCCAGTTCCCTGTCCAGGTTAGGTGAGTTTTACCATCTCCGACCATCGTCATCGTCAGCCAGAATATATCCATTGCTGGATGGAGGCATCCCCATTAATAGGGTTGGATTCCCATAATACCCACGCTTAGCGGCCAGCATGGACATCGCAGAGTATTCACTACCGTTAACCTAAAGGACGCTGCAGCCCTGCCTCCTGTGATTCTAAACCCAGTTTTAGGACACACCCAGGTCCACATCTCCGACCGCACTATCACTTAATATAAGGTGGTGAGCTGTAATCAAACACGTAGTCTATCAAGCTTAAAAACTAGGTTTTATGAGAAAATAATTTAGGAAGAAATCTGTCAAATTACAGGTGAATCCACACCATAACTCGTAGCTAGTAAAGAATGAAATCATAAAGAATTGCCAGGTTCGGTGGTTATGAAGCCTTCTAAGCTCCGACAATAGACTTATTTGAACCAATCGAGGGCATTAGGGGGCTCACACGTCAAATTTCACATCTTGAATAGCTTCCACCCCCGAGGAATCTTTATAAATAGTTTTGTTGAGATCGTGTTTAATTTGGCGGAAGTTTTCGACACAATGCGTGCCGGGAAGTCACTGGATTGTTGGGTGGATGCTGGTTGAATTTGATTGAGATTAGTGACTGGGATGAATGAGTGAGGTTATGTCTATGTGACTGAGTTAAAAACTGCTTGAATGTAACTAAGAGTCTTAAATTGCGTCTTTGTTCTTAAGCAATTGAATTGGTACCTATTATTTCATTATTTGGTTTGTATTTTATTATTATTTATACACTCATTTATTTTCATTCTTAAAGCTTTTGAAAGTTTTTGTACAATATAAATACAAAAACATAAATATTATAAAAAACCTAAACCTAGAGTGCCGCCGGCAGCGGGGCAGGGCTCAAGCTGCCGGTGGTTAGGGCTGCAGAGCGAGGAAACTCCTGACAATGCGTGCCGTGTCAAGAACCACTGCCTTTGGTATCTGACCCTTGACCCAACCGCCTAGCGAGAGCGTCTTGAGATATTGGTCGAGACTCTTCGCTTTATGACCGTTTGCCGAAACGGTTTTTGTTATGTTTTTTTTTTGTTTTATTATTTATTCACGTATTTACTTAATTTCTTAAGTTTTTTACAATAAATATAAGAACACAAAAATACAAATTATAAAAAAATTAAAAACTAGGGTGCCGCCAGCAGCGGGGCAGGGCTGAAGCTGCCGGTGGTTAGGGCTTCAGAGTGAGGAACCTCCTGACAATGCGTGCCGTGTTAAGGACCACTGCCTTTTGTATCTGACCCTTGACCCAACCGCCTAGCGAGAGCCTGAGCGGCGTGAGCCCCTTGTCAACTGTCACTACATCGCACTGCATCCCACACTCATTGTTAAAAAGCGTTTAAAAAGCTACTACCCCCCCCCCCCCCCTTTTTTTGTCGCAAATAAAGTATTGTCTATTGTCTATAATCTATCTTTTTTTATGTGGTTGTCGTGGTAGCCAAAAAGTAGTCCCATTAGCTCAATGGGAAGGGCGTTCGGAATCTATTAGTTAGTAACTATCATAATAAGCCTTTTTTATATCCTTATGACGACGTTTTCTCTTCACCGAAAAGCCAGTGGTATGAGTATCCGTACATAAACTCCAAAGAGCTTATTGTTACGGCCTGGGTTTGAACTCGCGACCTCTCGATTACAAGTCCTATTAAGTAAACTTTAAACCATAATTTTACGGATTCGATAACACCAAAATTCGAGACGTCGCGCTCTACATAAGTTTAGTGACGTTACACAGAATTGTGAACTTGCGAACACTTGCGCCGCACTGCACTGCGCTCGTCACCCTGAGATATTAGATGTTAAATCTCTTCGTACCCAGTAATTTCTCTGGTAACATTGCCCTTCAAACCGGAACACAGTAATGCTTGCACACTACTGCTTGGCGGTTGAATAACTGGTAAAGGTAGTTAAATGATAAGAACATTTTTTTAAACATCATTATACAGGGTATTTATGTGCATTTTATTATTTATAACAAACCACATGCTTAATGCAAATTTATTTATAATCATCATCCTAGAGACGCTCACTGCTGAACGAAGGCCTCTCCTTTATACCACCACACTGTACGGCAACCTGCCATTTGCACCCACCGGTTACCCGCGACTTTCTACGCTGCCTACGCGGCCTTCCTACGCTGCGTCTTCCAGAACGTGGTCGCCACTCAAGAACCTTATGATAGTAATGGTAACAAACATCGCAAACATCCCATTTACAAGTTCTTGAGCAAAAAACAAATGAAATTCAGTTTTCTACTTGTATCTTCACTTTATTTTTAAAACAACATTAGCATCAGATAAAAGTCTGTTTTATCGTGAATTCTGAACATAGAAGAAAATGTAAATACATTTCTTTTCCCTGAATGTAAACAACTCTCCTTAAGTACTTTCTTTCGTACCCTAAAGAGCAGTATCTTGTATAAGTACTTACTTCAAGCTCCGACGAACCTAGAAGTATTCACATTGTACTAATTAAAATGTTCCCTAATGAAGACCTAGGCATTACAGAAAGTACACTTTAACAGTAAATAAAGCTGCAAATTAGTTTCTGTTCCTCTTTGTAAGGGTGCTTCAATATTTCAGTCATGACTTTTTCATATTTAATGAGACAGTTAGTTAGTGCTTTTGTACGTTCAGCATTATATTTAAAAAGCATCTAATTTGGTGGAGCATGCGCTTAGCGTTTTTATGTGACTTTGTCTAGTTCTCGAGTCTCGTTCGGACTTTTTATTTTCTATGAATATATCCATTATACAATGCTACGCGAGTACCGTTCTATGTCGCTAAATTTGACGTGTCGGTATAGCAGATTTATTAAGAGAATTTGAGAGAGAGATTTGTTTAGAGAATATACCGATTTTTATCCAATTTTACCGATTTGAATGTAAAATATAACGATCGTCAAGAACGGTACTCGTGCTGCAGAAATGCTGGCGTCTGTTTAGTTGAACGCATAAGCATGCCATTCAACGTGGCAATGCCTTCAGCATGTTGGGTACGCTGCCGATTGGTAGTGGACTTGAGCATTTGGATTGTCTCTAGACTTTCATTCATCTGGATACAATGGTTTTATTTTTGTATAATAGTTTAAGGAGTTAGTTTGTATATGCTTTGTTGTAATGTTATGCAAAATTGTGTATGTGTTTGTTGTTAAAGGACTTAGGTACCCACGGAATAAAATACACTATAAAACAGCAAATTACTTAGTTAGAGTTTAAAAACCTAAAATTAATAATGTAAAGAAGTTTGCGAACACTCAAAAAACTCAAGGAGACGATGATAGCGTAGTTGTTGAGGTTTTTAGACCCCCGCAGGATATAAAGTTCTAACCTTAAAAAGTTAATGGTTAAAATTTTCTTAAGCATGCAATACTTAATTCGTACATAAAAATCAAGAAACCATTTCGTCCTAGTGTTCTACCACTAGTAGGTACCTACCTTTTCTCGTAACACCTAACTTTCTGGAGCATTTTTTATTACTCTATTCAATTTAAAAAGTTAGTTTTTTCCTTTTTTCGATTTTTTATAATATTTAAAACCTATAATGCTCCCGTAAAGCAGATAATTGTGTAATTTATAGCCTTTTCCGATTCTACATTTTCCACAAAAGCCAATGCTTACGAAATAATTCTAAACTAGCAACTACGAAACAGTTTCATTACTTATTTTAATAGCCAATAAAGTTATCCCAATTTATAGAGACTATTACGTGGGGAGAATCAAGCGAGACCGTATCGCGAGACCGTATCACAGGACCTATGATTTAAAATTTACAATTTCACTCACATCACACAAGACATTTGTGAGTGTGAACTTCGACTATAAATATACAAGGTTAGTTCTAATCAGTTAGCATCCTTTTAAGGGCATATTCTGTATAACAAAAAAAAACAACCTTTACTACAGGGCCAACATTGAATTCGCGAAAAATCAGCTTTTCCATACTTTTTGCCCAAGGTTGATGAATTTTTGTGTGGAACAGCTGATATTTTTTCGCGATTTTAATATTGGCCACATATTAAAAGTTGTTTGTTTTGATGTACAGAATATGCTCTTATGAGGATGCTAACTGATTAGAACTAACCCTGATAGTCGAAGAACAGTTAACACTTTACATCCACAATAATAAAAAAAATACTCCTTGGGGGCCTTGTTATACCTACTATTAAACAGGATAAATAATTCTAGTTATGTACCATAAGTAGTCGTCCAATTAGAATGGTTTTTATACTAATGTTTGACTATATTATAGGATTGTGTTGATATGATACTCAATAAATATATTCATTGATTAATTTAGTAGTTTTAGATTTTTATACGTGGGACCTGGGTATGTACTGAAACTACATCCAGGACCACCGGAGGACGGGCAGCAGCGTCCTCTCGGTTAACGGAGATGAGCATTCTGCGATACCCAAGCCGCCTGCCAAGCGTGGGGATTATGCAACCCCTTCGTATTAAGGGGTAGGCTTTCGTCTAGCAGTGGACGTGTCTTTTGGCTGATGATTTGATGATGTGAGCCATAATATGACAGTAACAACCATAAAGATTTTTTTATGAAAAAGCATTTTGGTCGATTTGACAAGCCTCAAGTAATTATTACTTTAATACATTACAGGTGTTTTTACAAGTTTAATCCCTCTTGTTAGTTTGTGAAAACGAGCCTCACTCTCATAAATAATGGGCGTGGACCTTTAAACTTTAATAAGGTCGTGTGTGGTATGAGGAACGATGGCAATTTTACAATTTTACCCTTATATAGTTTGCCTTCAAGACGCATTGGTAGGACGTGGTGAGAATTACAAGACGAGGTATGTATGCATGTGCATGTGAGTATTAGGCTGCATTTAAACACATTTTGGAGTAATTGGTAAAATTTTGGCTGCAAAGTCTTGAGCATCAATACAGGGTTGCTTGTTTAACGGGTTTTTTTTTGAATACATTTCGAAGATGGTTTCCTGGAACTGCACAACTTGATTCCACCTGCCCCTTTTCGTTATCGGACAGCTAGAGAAACGCGTCCAAAGCGCTATCCGCACATGGTGGACATTCCCCACACACACACACACACACAAAGCGTTGTGATTCCACATTTTTATTACAGCGACTTTGTGGAACACTCTGCTATTGAGAGCTGCTGGAGTCTGCGTTCTCCGGAACGTAGTTACGTAGCGTAGGTGTCTTCAAATCAAGAATATTTTCTAGAATAATATTCTTAACATTAGACATGCAGAATTATTCTAGAATAAATAGTTTCTTTCTAAGTGAGTGTGCTCTATTCTTAACATTAGGCATGCAGGATTATTCTAGAATAAAAGATTCCTTCTATGGGAGAGTGCTCCATTCTTAACATTAGGTATGCAGGATTATTCTAGAATAAAAGATTCCTTCTATGGGAGTGTGCTCTATTCTTAACATTAGGCATGCAGAATTATTCTAGAATATATAGATTCCTTCTAGGGGAGTGTGCTCTATTCTTAACATTAGGCATGCAGGATTATTCTAGAATAAAAGATTCCTTCTATGGGAGAGTGCTCTATTCTTAACATTAGGCATGCAGGATTATTCTAGAATATATAGATTCCTTCTAGGGGAGTGTGCTCTATTCTTAACATTAGGCATGCAGGATTATTCTAGCATAAAAAGGTTATTTTTAGGTGAGTGTGCTCTATTCTTAACATTAGGCATGCAGGATTATTCTAGAATAAATAGGTTATTTCTAGGTGAGTGTGCCTATTCTGAATAATGATAAAAAGTAATTGACAACATTTTTTTACTGACTTTGGGTTTGTTGTGTTTTGGGTTATTTCTATACTTGTAACTGTTGATTTGTTTTCTGAAAACTAGGTATACATTCATTCAAACAGAATATAAAAATAAAGAACTATCAAAATCGAAGAATAAGAATCTTTAAGATCACAACGACGCCTATTACTTACCATTAAACAAATTGGTTAACAAATTGGGACCTGGGTATGTCCTAAAACTACATCCAGCACCACCGGAGGACGGGCAGCAGCGTCCTCTTAATTAACGGTGGTAACACTCTGCGATCCCCAAGCCGCCTGCCAAGCGTGGGAATTATGGCAACTCCTCCCTATTAAGGGGGAGGCCTTCATCCAGTAGTGGACGTCTTCTAGCTGATGAGTGAAACAAATTGGTGGCACTATAAAGACCTGACTCTTCCAAGCCCTAAGTAAAATTTGTAACAAAAATGACGAAAATGTTCCCAAGAAATATGAAATATAATTGACAAGGAACACGAATGAAGCTCGAAGTAACAAATGACCACAATTACGATCCATCTCGGTTACGACCGGCTCATTTAACGGGAGTAATGGCGACTATCCATTCTAACTGAATAGTCGTGATTATTGCTCGCAAATGTAATAATAATAAACAAACGAATGTTTCAAGGTTTATCTTTGTAATTAGACTTTTGTTGTGTGTTTTTTAGCTAGCTATCGTAGCACTTGAAGCGAAGATAAAACTTTTCTGATTTATATTTTTTTTTACGTTTATTCAAAATATGATAAGCGAAATCCTTTGATAAATAATATGTAAGTATAATTTTTATAAGTATAATTTATCAAAGGCGAAATCCTAATGAATACATACTTAACATTGCTGTTACAATACAATACAATATAACTTTATTGCACACTAGAAATATAGAACAACTTACAAATAATTAGGGTACATTATTTGGCAGTACAAGGGGCGGCCTTATCACCTTAAGCGATTTCTTCCAGGCAACCTTTGGATGGACTGGACCAAAGTGTAAAACTGTTATTGCTCTTTATATTGGTTCTACATTCGTTTATACTCTAAGGGCCTTACTTAAAAAAACTTTTCAACCGTTAGTCACTGCTTAAGATGCTCTGCCATCTTCTCTCTGACGTGAAGTGTAACATGCAAGAACAAGACAGAGAAGTTTAAGCAGTGACTAAGAGAAACGATATTATTTTAGGTAAGGCCGAAAATATCCAACTGTTTATAGCGTCTTGTTTTTTATAATATGTCTAATAGTGGAAACTCTTAATGGTTTTCTTGTGTTCTATCTATGTTTTCACTATGTTAGTAAGGCCACGAGTTTCGCAAAAAATATAAAATAATTAAATATGTGTTAATACTTTAAGACCCTAAGGTACAAAGAATGTGAGATAGTACAGCTATCAACACATAGTATACTTTTTATACCTGGGTATGTCCTAAAATTGCACCCAGAACCACCGGAGAACGGGCAGCAGCGTCCTCTCGGTTAACGGTAGTGAGTATTCTGCTATCCACGAGCCACCTGCATAGCGTGTGTATTATGGCAACCCTATTAAAACGTTATATATAGGAGCTGGGTATGTCCTAAAACTGCATCCAGAATCACCGTAGGACGGGCAGCAGCGTCCTCTTAATTAACGGTGGTAAGTATTCTGCGATCCCCAAGCCGCCTGCCAAGCGTGGGGATTATGTCAACCCCTCTACCCCTATTAAGGGAGAGGCTTTCGTCCAGCAGTGGACGTCTTTTGGCTGACGATAATACTTTTTATGTGGGTAAAATATATAGGTAGATTGCGTAGGATAGAAGGTAAAACCGCGGAGAGCGCGTAGAAATGAAACACATATTTTCAAATCCTCCATTATGACTTTACTTTTTGAGTGGTTGAGTTATAATTGTGTACTTATATATAAGCATTCTTAAATACTGTGCCAAGACTTGAAAATGTCTAGTAAAAACCAGTGCAACAAAATCTTACAACAATTTAGCCATAGAGAAGAAAAACCATCCATTGCAAAATGTATCAGAATGTTCCGATCGCACATCAGGACAGCTACTACCTCCAAGCAGCGATAATGATAAGATGAATGGACGGGAAATAAGCGCACGGATTTTGAAGACTATATGTTGAGCGTCGGCTCTCCACTCGCTTCAGTCATACTCTGCCTTTGCGACATGCGAGCCGTATGATACGACAATACAAGCTTCTAATACATGTACAATTTGTACATGTGTTCTTTTTTTGTCATGCAGTAATTAGATCTCTATTTTCCGGCAAATGTAATATGCATAGCTAGGTATGCTTGATTGTGTTGAGTTGTTAATTTTGATCGATTTGCAAGCGCTGGGCCGGTCCATTCCATTATGACCGTCGCTGCCTCCAAGCACATTTTTCAGGATATTCATAAATAAAATCATATCCTGTCCCTGAAAAATATATTTTAAATGATAACTAAATACAAAAAAAAAACAAATACATAAAATCCAACTATCAATTTATTTAATTGTAAGTTGGATTTTATCGATAGCATTAGCTCATTTTAAATCTCTGCTAAACTGCATTGCAGCCTAATAAGAGACCTTTTAAAGTACCTATCTAGACAACAAACCTATAGTTAGTTCAAAATGGTCCCTACTTTCAAGCAATGTGGCCAAAATGCTGGCTATTATTAGTATTATTAATAAACAAATTTTTTTTAAAAATAAATAAAATAAAAAAGTAGTATTTCTATTTTTAATAAACAAAAATATAAACTATTTTAGTTACACCCTTTTTTGTATTATTAAATTGAAATAACCAAGCCAAGGAAAATAGGTAAAGTTCATCAACCTTCCGAGGGCATGTCTACGGTGATTTGTTACTGTAATGTTGGCAATATGTCGCTTGGCCAACGATATAATTCAATGTTGGCAAGTACGATGATACCATACGGTGCCGGGATTTTTTCTCGGTGGTAGAATGAAACGACTATGGCAATATATTTTTTCAATGACATTTTTAATAAATAAAAATTGGGTAAAAGGAAAATCAAAACGCTGATTAATTAATTCCGATCGTTTTTAAGACCCGAAATTTCAAGTTCTGTACCCAAAGTCTTAACCCTGTAATACAGAATACAGGGTTTAGTCTATCGGTAGACAATAGACAATAGACAATAGTTTATTTGTGGCAAAAGTATAAACAAAAAAGTAGTAACACAGAACACGGAAAAGTAAAACATAAATAAAAAAATGTAGAAAAAAAAGGGGAGACAAAATGTAAAGGGTAAAGGGTAGAGACACAGACCTTTCTGCAGAGTAAGGATTGTTCTAAAATCAGCCATAGCTTACATGCAAGTACAAATTAATAATCAAATTTGAAGACACAACTTACTATTATTAACAAAAACAAACGAAATCCCCACGGTGAACAATAATGACGCAAAAAGTTGGTAGAAAAAGCGCTGCCCAAAGACAAAATCCGTAAAACGTCCTGTTTTCGTCGCACAGTTAGGCAATATACATTACTGATACAAACTTGAAAAAAATACATTGTATAATTAAGAGTTTACAAAAAAGACTTATGTAATAATATTGGACAAAATCTAATAGGTATCTTGAAAAAAAAACAAATTCAAAAATTCAGAAAATAAACTTCCGTGTCACGTTTCTCAATATTTTGAGCGACAACAATTTTTTTTGTAATTAGAATAAAGGAAATTTACTAAAGTAAAGACACATTTGTCTCTAATGTGGGTTCCTTTATTTTTAAACAAAATAATACCGCGAAAAATTTTGACATTAAATTCAATTAACATCAAACGAATCGCGATATTGAACTCTGTTTTAATGTAATAAAAAATACCAAAAAGTTTGCTATTGCAGTGCCTTAAGAGTCGATAACCTATCGATACTCGAAAAAACTTTACCTGCAGTAGCCAATAAATAAACTTGGAAACAATAAATTTGTAACGCCCGGCTACTCGACAGCTGAATAGAGAAACTATTTTCGGTATGCTGTCAAAAAGTCATACAATAATTAATTGTCTAAGGTTGCCACTATCCCCTTCGAGCTGTGGTAAAACGGACCTACTAGCAAAGTGCAGGTTACGAAAATAATGTCCATAACAATTGAATAAGTAGCCAATTTTTCACAGATTTAGAGTTTGTACACAAAAGTATTTTTAAGCCTACTTTGAATTTATAATGTTTATGGGAAAAAGTGACTGTAGACTATGATAACTGTATGGACATTATACTTGGATATGTAAATGGATCGAAGACGCGCTACAAGCTAGCTACTTACAGGTCTACGATTTTTTATTTTTTATTTATTTATTATCAGCCTGATCTGTCCCACTGCTCGGCAAAGGCCCCCCTTTCTTCCTTCCAGATGCTCGATCTTCAGCTTTGTTGGCCCAGCGTTTGTCGTGCGAGTCCAGTTCGTCACGCCACCTTCGTCTGGGTCGACCCCGAGGTCGTTTAGATTTTGGGACCCAATCTGTGGTGACCTTTGCCCAGCGTTCGTTCGGCATTCGAGAAACGTGTCCCGCCCAATCCCATTTTAGCTGTCCGGCTTTGTCCCTGACGTCGATGATTTTGGTCTTGGAGCGCAGTATCGTGTTCCTGCCATACCAGCCTACGATTTACAGGATTAAAAAAAACTGGATCACTTTTATTTCACAGTAGCTCTACGGTAGAAAATGTATTGTGGAATTATTATTGAAAACCTCATGTGAGCGGGGCAAATTGTCCAGTTTTCAAGCGACTGACAATCTTGCAGCTTTTAGTTTACGTTAAAACTATGTAGCTGTACGTTTACGTTGTTTGTGTTTAGCTTTATTTATACAGCAAAAAGTGTTCTTATTTATGTTCTTACTTGCAAAAAATATAAATATGACTCAAATTATACCATTACTTCAAATCCACTGTTTAAAGTTAAGTGACGTTAGTATTACGCACATCACTAACCTATTGTTTTTTTTTAAAAAGGCGTGTAAAAGTAAACAGTGTTTTTAAATACGACACATAGAAAAGGGTCGTTTTAAAAAACGCAGGTTAAAGTTAAATATTGTTCACGCCATATTTATATTGGCAAAATATATGCGCAAGGGATCTTGGTTTGAGCCCGATTAGTAAACATCAAAGTTCTGTTACGCAGATGTGAGTTCAAAATTTTCCCCGACATCATTAAATCATATTCAATGTAGTATACCTCATCCCTAATCAAAGTCCAGTGGAACAATAAGCGTGTGGTCATCCTTCTCGGGGCGAAATTCAATAAATTTCGGTCCGACAGGGTGCCCATGCGATTACAGTAGAAAACAGTAGAGCATGCCACGTGATTTTGATAATCACGGAGATCATCTGAGATTTATCCGATCAGATATAACTTAATGGGGAAGTTCTAATTCATGGACTTTTCCTGATTCTTGGGACCCGGGGTTCCTTAAACTGCATCCAGAACCACAGGAGGACGGGCAGCAGCGTCCTTTCAGTTAACGGCGGTGAGCATTCTGCGATCCCCAAGCCGCCTGCCAAGCGTGGGGATTATGGCAACCCCTCCCTATTAAAGGATAGGCCTTTGACCAGCAGTGCACGTCTTCTTGCTGATGGGTGAATGAGTGAGAAGTTCTAATTCGTAGTCCTGATTCTACAATTTTTTCTCTTACCAGCTAAAACATTTACATTTAAATTATATTTATGTAATGTAATGATTTATTCTACATCTTGGCCAGAATTTTCTTTGTCTTTTCGTTATTGTTTGTTGTATCTGCCACAGTAACGCTTATTCTGTAAAAAAATATAATCGGTTACATATGAAAATTATTCTTACGATAAGTTATACTAACATAAGAAATACGTATTTAGTATCTAATCGTGTAATATCAGTAATCGTGCAAGAGTGATTTGGCAACATTTTTTATTGCTAGCTAGACAATAAAATATATTTTCAATGTCACACCTAGATTTTAAATGTGTTTAACACGTGATACATAATAGGTAACACGATTGCTTTTTTTTTAAATAGCCACGTGAAGTTAATTATAGCTATCAATTCATGACAATCAGCCACTGTCTTTGTCACTTGTCATTTCGAACTTAGCTACTGCTCCATTGAGTATACGAGTACTTATTGTTGCGGCTACATTGTGTCGACCCGTCAACTGGAAACTTTCAATCGCCGACAGCCGTCCAGCGTCCATCCTCAAAGCAACGAGCCATCCTTTTGTCCACAAAATTGCCTCGCCATGGTCTACCTAATAAGGGCTTCTCAACTATCAATTCGAAATAGTAATTGAGTCTTCTTTTGTACTCTTTGATGTCGTCTGCATAGAATCATGTTTGATTTTCGTTTCTGCTTTGTTTGTTTCAAAGCAAACTTGTTCGATCTTCAGATAAAATAGCAATTTATTTTGGATTGAGTAGTTTGGCATTGTATTCGGTTTTATGGATTTGTCTAATGCCAGCTGCTTGATAGCTTTTAGTCGAATTTGCTTTGAAACAATTTCACTTGTAAGTTAAAAAGTTATTAGGTAAGAGTATTTATTTCGCCTGTATATTTACATTACCTTTGCTTATTTTTAGCTCTTTATTTGTTCATTTTCGTCTGTAAATTTTTGTAAATTAATATTATAATGACATGAACACATCGTCTTATATACACTTGTGTATATAAGACGATGTATACTCGTCTTATATACACAAGTTTGAAGTAATCACTGAAAATCAATTTTACTAGTACCTCAGCCTCAAAATGGGTTTTGGCCTCTGCAGAGGCCAAGACCCATTTTGCAAAGCGCCTTTTATTGTCATGACAGTAAAAGGCGCCAATCGTCGCGGTCTTGTACGAATTTGTTCACTAAGGCTGCTGGAGCTCGCGCTGATCCTTTTCCACGGCGATTGACCAGCGGTTCTCAAAGGTGCCTTTCCGAACGATGTCCTGTCAGCCGTCCCAAGTACGCTCCCTCCACGTTTCAATATTGTTCCATCCGCACGACGTCAACGTGCCTGTGTGGTTTCATCTACAAAAACAAATCAAATTTTACTTTTTTAGGTACCTACTATAATTTCAACAAAAATCTAATAGATTAGTAAGTAATCGAGCTTGTAATTTTCATTCATTAATATAAGTTGAAATTATGTTTTTCATAATATAATTTTGTGTTGAAATCGAAATTGAAACGTAAAAACTAAAACTTAAATAATTAACTAAATATCAATCATTCTCTATATCTCAAATTTGAAATTCAAACCCGATCAAAATTCAAAAAGTAATTTAATTATTATTAATAAGATTCAAATTGGCACGTACGAACGCTCGGTTTGCAGACGTATATCAAACATTTTCAGTATTGTTTGCGTAGCTCATGCATACTTTATCCCCCGTACATCTGATATTGCAAATACGGTCGGCGTTATGCAAATCCGATGCCATTGGAATATTTATTGGCCTCATCGAATTCATAATTAGATACCCATCGTTCCATGGCTGATGGTTCCATCTTGTTGAGACGGTCCGTGGGGAAATCGTATCGGTGAAGAGACGTCGTGACTTTACATGAATTATG
Source organism: Erannis defoliaria (assembly GCA_905404285.2). Classification (NCBI taxonomy): domain Eukaryota; kingdom Metazoa; phylum Arthropoda; class Insecta; order Lepidoptera; family Geometridae; genus Erannis; species Erannis defoliaria. The sequence continues at coordinate 6,987,661 of FR990073.1, read as the reverse complement.
GAGCACAAACTTGAGTTGTTGGTATATTGACCCGTGTTAAATCAAATTACTTAATTTGATACAAACAATGAAAGAAAGAAAGAAAAAAGTCAGCAAATACTATTGATATGTGTTATGTTATTTGATATAATTATTACACAGAGGAATACTAGAATAAAATAATAAAATTCACGTCAAAAGACCGCCGTTTTAGAATTTTTGTCGTTGTGCTTTTGCAAAACCATTCGATAATTTTGTACCGACAAAAATAATACACGGCTCAGTACAGTAACATGCACAATTACTATTGTTATGGGCAGGCGTGACGCTTTACACCAGGTGAACGTCTTGCTCCTCTCGTAATCCATAGTAGAAAAAATATTGCGCTATACTTAGCGTGTACCTATAAGTTTTAAGTTAAAACTACAAAACCAATTTCCATGTTACATGTTTCATTCACTGTATTTTTTTGCAAACAGTACAAACCATAGTATTTATAAAAATATTGATATCGGATGAGATAAGAATACAAAAAGGATGAGTTAAGCGTAATAAAATGTTAAAATAGCTGTGAGAGTTGAGAGTAGAACACGGTTGAGTAAAGGAAAAATAATACGAAGGATGAGACGTCATAGGACGAGCAAGGAACAATCCAATTACACATGGCATATAAATATTAAATAATATAATAAGCCGATTCCAATCTTGCTTATCACCTGCCTTGTTCATTAGCAAGGGATTTGGTAGACAGCGTGAGCCCGCGATTCGGTGTCGAGTCCCTGGACAATGCCCTGCCACTTATCCGGGTACAGTGGTTCGTTTCGCACTGCGGCGTCTGAATGTGAAACACTGCTTAAAAAATATAGACTAGCCAAGTAATAAACCAATTGCAGAAATACTTTACAAGGCTCACAATTTTTTTTACTAAATGCAACTTTTTTTTGATGGGTTTGATTGGGATATACGTAATATGTAGTTTAAATAATACGAAACTTTACTGATATCTTTATTTAATTTTGTTTATTTATAGACTGTTTTTGTAGATTGTTTATGTACCTTAGTAAATAAAAAAAACTTACAAGACAAAAACTGAATCGATGTGTGTAGAAAACTTTCTCGTGTAAAAATTTAACTATCTATACAAGCTGGTTCAAACTTAATGGCGGCTGTGAACTTAAGCGCGAGATGCTGCGAAATAGCAAAAATTAGGAGTGCGGTGTGCGTACAATCGCAAAGTCTCGCTTGCAGCGCACTTCACAGCCGCCATTAAGTTGGAATCAGTCTGTACCTATTATAAAAGGAGAAAAATCTTTGTTTTGTATAAATTGGCTTTTTAAGCTTGTGCGAAAAATTAGGTTTGATGTTATTTTATTCGTCATCAACCATAAGACGTCCACTGCTAGACGAAGGCCTCTCCTTTAATAGAGGGGTGTTGCCATAATCCCCACGCCTGGCAGGCGGCTTGGGGATCGCAGCAAGCTCACCACCGTTAACCAAGAGGACGCTGTTGCCCGTTCTTCGGTGATTCTGGTTGCAATTTAAGGACATACCCAGGTTTTTTTTATTATATTAAATTTAATTATTTAATATTATATATTTCTTTTATTTGCCCAAGTTATTTTATTATTATTTTCTAAATCATTTGAGAAATTAATCCGGTATGTAAGTATGTTGTTTTTGATAAGGTTGTAGTTTGTAAGTAATCAAGAGAAGATAATAAAAATAAAATGTGCTTGTCATTTTTCCTGTAAGTGTGTCACCGGTCAGTTACAAGTAACAATACATTTATTGGACCAATATCAAGTCCCTAATTAGTATGAACTACCCTTACTTCCCCATCCAATTATGGTAGAAAATTTTGAATAGTTATACTAATAAATTGGACATCCTTTTGATGTTTGATGCTCATATCAGGAGAGGGATAATTGGTTGATACAATGGGGTGCTGAATTGGGGATTAAAAGTTGCGTGGAGTATAGTATGTCTTTCAATACGGTACTATAATATTGTTTTATTCAATCTTTTCAACGTTATTATATGTTTTTAAAGCTTAAACAGGAAGAAAAATTATGACCTCTGGCAGGACTCGAACCTGCATACGAGCAGTCTCTATGGGTTACATAGAAATACCACTTCGTGTGGAATCACTTCATACAAAAATACGTTATTATAATTGACATAATTATGAGAGTTGAAAACTTCTTTTAAGATACAGAAATATAAGCAAAATTCTAATAAAATTACTTTGCGACGTTGTTCTGTATATATATTTTTCTTATTAAACCTATTTTTATTATCAAAGTTATTTTGTACGTTTTATTTACATTGTTTTTTATTATAATAGTCATTAAATAATATTACATAGTCAAATAAAAACGTTGTTCTTATACATTAATAAATATTTTATGTACGTTGATCGTTTTATTCATTACCATTATCAGCTCTGAATAACCAAGCTCAAGCCTCTTTTTGATTTTGGCGCTATTGTAAACGCGGTAAATACCATAAGTGGACACTTTTTGACTGCCATCAATCATTAGTTGTTATGCCTCTAAAAATGTGTAACCAAGTCAAACAGAGTCGCATTTAGCGAAGTAAAACTATGTAACTGAAGCGAATCAAAGTATGAAATAAAATAAAAAATATTACACAAAAACGTGATCGTTATATCTATGAAATTTTATTTATTAGAATTATTATTCATAAAAACTTACTATTATTAAAGTCATGTGATGTGAAAGGCTAGGCATTTGGCCTAGTTCATACAAGGTAGTATGGAAATTTGTATCACTATTAATATCTGCATATGGGAAATGTCCTAAGCCTTTAAACAACCTTTTTAGTTAAGTAGATAATACAGCTTTTTGGTTAGAAGTGCCCTTTAAAATACTTAAAAAGTTTAGAACAAATCGTACAATAAAAAACGCGACAGTTCCAAAGACCCTAATCTTTATTCCGGGACGGTCAATGCGCACCCGCGTCTATCCAACTATTTATCACGGTGCGGCTCGTTTGTTAGGATATTCCTAAATATTTCAAGCGTTATTGCCACCATCAACATAATGTTATGGGGAGGTATTCTGCAAAACGGAAACGCGGGATATAGAGCGGCGACGTGGCTAGAAACATGGATATCAGTTTTTGTATTCCGTACTATAAGAAGACTTGACTTCTTGGTTTATGGGTTTTGCGGCTATAACGAGACGAAGTCCTTGTCTGATTATAAACGTCACGTGTGATAGTTGAATTATCAACAGTTCAGTCGATTTCAAACTGTTAAAGTTATTTTTAAGTTGTTATCAAAATCAAACAAAGTCACAGTCATGTCCAAGTTATGCCTCAGCTAGGCGGTGGCGACTTTCCTGGAATCTTCTATGTAGTTTTGGTGACGGCACTAACAACGAACAATAACACAGACACACATACACATACAAATGCCCTAAAACTGCATCCAGCACCCGTAATTCAGAATGGTGTCGAAACTTCCGATTTGAATTTCGCTTCCTCCGTCTTTGTTATCCTGAATGTAGATGAGTGGGACGGATAGTGTGGATTCGAACGGAAACCTTTTCGATAGAGTTGTGAACAGGGGTGCAGAACCACAGGACGACGGGCACCAACATCCTATCTGTTAACGGTAGTGAGTATTTTGCGATCCCTAAGCCTGCCAAGGTGGGGATTATGGCAACCCTTCCCAATTGAAGACGTTCAGCCAGCAGCGGACGTCTTCTGGCTGATGATGATGATGACTAACAACGAATCTCTGAAATACTTATATTGTTTTGGAGTGTCACTTCTAGTTATTTAAAGTCCATGCTCGTGAATGTATCTCTGTTCTTTCGCATTAATAATATTTTTGTTTCTATATTAATGTTGCGGATCGGATAATATTTACTATGGGCGCATCGTTTCACACACTGTTTTGTTTGGGATAGTATTATGTATCTATGGAGGCAAATATATAAGCATAGTGAAAAAGCAGGTATATACTAAATGGCATAAATAAAAACAATCGGCAACCTCATAGTTGTTTCATTTATCACAAATTTTAATATATTTATATTAAAATTAAAATAAAATATTCATCAGTGTATCTTCAAGTCGCGAATGAAGCTGTTTCTTCTGGGCAAGCGTGCTCCATCGCTTTAACATCAGACGAGATATAGCCCAGTCAATCTTCGAGACTTAGTATGGCGGTTAAAATATAAAAATATTCAGCTTTGATGTTTGGCTATGTTTGCTGACGGACAAACAGTTTTTTTTAAATTAATTTAGCAAGTATAACCTTGGAATATTGAAACGAAGTAGTAGTGAATCACGGTTAAAGATAACGGTTCGTTGTGAACCGTACAATGCCAGCGTGCGACAAATTGTGCGAATTGTATGATGACGTCACAAGCGCCGAGGGCCAGCCTGCGGAAATTAGTGTCGGGTGCTGATTTTTAAAAATATGTATCTCGGAAACTAATTGGCGTACCGTTCATTTAATAGAAAATATTAAAACCCGAAAATCTAAATGTGTGAACAATCTTATTTATTCAAAAAACGCAAAATTAAATTTTTTGGATTGTTTCGGAAACATATGTTGCTTAAATTTTAGACTTTAATACGTAGAAAACAAAAAGCTCTATTTTGTTCTAGGTCAATCCCTAATTTTACTGAGCTAATACCAGATAAAATCAAACAAATAATGAAAAAAATACATTATTTTACAAAAAAAAATAGCACCCGCGCATAATAGTGGGCGGCCCATATTCAGGCTTCAGACATGACTAGGTAAAAATAATTCGGATTTTCTCTGTATTAAGTGAATAGGTCTATAATTATTGATTATTTTAGAATTGTTTCCACACTTTGGGCATTAAATTTATTTTCTTACTTTTTATTCTTTAAAAACATATAGAGACAGCCTGATAGCTCAGTGGGTAGTATGTCTGCCTTCAGAGCTGTAGGGCGTGGGTTCGATCCCCACCCAGGACAAAAATGTTTGTGACGTACATCGATGTTTGTTCAGTGTCTGGGTGTAGTATGTATTAACGAAAAAAAATTGTATATAAGTATTCTATCAGCTATCTGGTTTCCATAATACAAGCTTTGCTTAGTATTATGGGGCTAGATGGTGCTGTGTGTAATAAATGTCCCCCCAATATTATATATAATTTATATTCTTCAATATCTATGTCTGTTACATTATATTTAGGCAGATTCAGTCTAAAGATTAGTCCCAACTATGTACTCACAGTAAGTGTACTTATTTTATTTAGTTTGTATTTATGGCACTTCAAAGAAATTTATCTTCGTTTGAAGATAAAAACGTAACAATTTTATCCTTCTAAAGTGCTTCAGCGAACTGAAAAAAAGATAACTACGTGGAGCGAAAACTGCGCGCGAATTTGAGACAAAGTGTTGTAGGTGTAAATGGAGCGTAGAGCGCAAAGATGTTTTTACATTTGTGTGTGGTTTAGTATAAAAATGTAAACAGGTCGTTTACACATTGAAACAACCTAGATTAATGGATCACATGAGTGGTAATTTGGTGGAGTATTTTTTTTTATCTTGAATTTCCCAAATCCCTAAACTAAGCAAAGCTTATACTATGAGAACTAAATAACTGATAGAATACCTTTTAAAACATACAATATACAGAAACATAAAAAAAAAACCCGAGGTGGGACTCGAATCGACGACATACAGCTCTCGAAGCAGACATACTAGCAACTGAGCTTTATGGCATCAAAAAGTGATGTTCACATTGATGACAATTACCAGATCCTCTTAAGTATAAATACTATATCAATACTTTTTTGAAACACGTTGTTTAAAATTGTGTTCAGTGTGGAAAAAAGCAATGGCTACTACGTATCACTATTATGTACACCAAAGGGTTTCCCACAGTTTGATTTACTTAGTTTATACGAGATACCAGCCTCACGTTGATACATTTGTAGTAAATATAAATTAATTAAAATATTAATTGATTGATTGATTGATGAACTCTTATTGTTCACACCAGGAATTACACAAAAATAATTTAATTAACGAATAATTAAATAATAATAAATAAATAATTCGAATCCGGAACGAGGATATTCGCCAAAGAACCAAAGTTACCGACATAGCTCGCAAGGTTTGCAAGTTGATGTGGCAATGGGCAGGCCACATCGCTCGAAGAGCTGACAACCGATGGGAAAGGAAGGTTCTTGAGTGGCGATCGCGAACCGGAAGACGCAGCGTAGGAAGGCCTCCCACTAGGTGGATCGACGACATTATAAAAGTCGCGGGCAACCGGTGGATGCAAATGGCAGGTTGTCGTATAGTGTGGCGGTCTAAGGGGGAGGCCTTCGTTCAGCAGTGGACGTCTCCGGGCTGATGATGATGATGAAATAAATAATTATTCATTTAATTTAATATTAATAGTATTGGTATTTTGAGCAAGAAATAAACGTAGCGTGAACTATTGCAATAAGCAAGAGCTTTTATCTGAAAACAGTTGAAAGATACGAGTGAGTCGGAATATTTACGCCCGGACACCTGAGCTACATTATATTGCACACTACTTCTATGCTGGGTATGAGTACAACGCACTATACCCCTAGCCTCATAGGTACTACTTGTTTTTACTTTAACTACGTACTTTTTACTGTAATCTCGATGTTATTGTTTTCTTGAAAGTTGTCATCTCATCATCATCAGCCAGAAGACGTTCAATACTGGATGAAGGCCTCTCCCTTAATTGGGAGGGGTTGCCATGATCTCCACGCTTGGCAGGCGGCTTGGGGATCGCAGAGTGTTACCACTGATAAGAGGACGCTGCTGCCCATCCTCCGGTGGTTCTGGATGCAGTTTTAGGACATACCCAGGTCCAGTCATCTGACTATGTTTAAATAAGATTCGGTTTATTTCGCGATTTATGAACTTCAAGATATTAATTATAAGTTTCTTAATTCGCAGTGGTGAATAACACCACTAGCCACGCCCCGCTGTTTCACCCACGTGTTAAAAAACTGCCCATTTACCTATTTAGTTACTATCTAAATAATTGAATCTATTGATTTTCTGATTAAGGTTATTAATTCCTATTACAGTATTTGATAATCAATACCTTTATCTGTTCACTAAAAGATTTTCAGGCTTATGAAAAATCTGTCTATAATTGCAGTAAATTTATTTAAAAAAAACTATTATGTGGTCTAGTAATAATCATTGTAGAATACAAACTAGAACCTAGATTATTACATCAACGATCAGAAGTACTTTAAAGTCACTCTAGTGACCTTTCTTATTGGCGTACTGTATGTGAGTGAGTCATTATGATAAAACGGTTAGGTTTAAAGATATTTATTCTCATCTAGGACATTACATCACTGCCATGAGAACACTGCTATATTATTATTATGTAGTTCATTGTCGCAAGATGCAGCTAATATAAATTTATAACACATAATCGGTATACAATGCAAATCGAAAAAATAAATAAATAATATAAAATAAGTAAATGTGTATATGTATATGACGGAGGACGAGGGTCCTTTCGCCATCATCATCATCAGCACTCATCGTTGATCCTCTTAGCAGTGGGCGTCGTCGGTGGGTAGTGTCGGATGAAGAAAACAAGCTCGTACAATCAATCAAATTATAATCTTCACAGAAGTTAACAGTACAGTAATCAGGTAGGCACACAAGTTGTAGGTAGGTACGTATCACAGAACGCGCGATGGTTCAGTCCACCGCACGCGCCGCTCGTCAATGGGAAAGTGAAGTCACCGATCGACGGCGCGCACGTCACCGACTCCATCGAGTGCCACCAAGTGGCGCTGGCGTCCCGGATACGACTCGATTGCGACATATATATAAATATGTAGATTATATTTATAATTTAAAAGTGTTGTAGCATCTCCCGTCTTTTTTCATGTGTATATTCTTCCTTATGGTTGCCTGGAAGAGATCGCTTTTAGCGATAAGGCCGCCAATTGTGGCACTAGCTCATAAGGTGTATCTTTCTCTATTGTATTTTTTTGGTGTGCACAATAAAGATTTTCTATCTATCTATCTATCTAAACATAGGTACAAATTTGCAAATAATACAAATCCATCTGATCTAAGCTTAACTGAGCTGAGCAAGTTTCGGTTACCAAACGTAAGAGTAAATAAATTAAAATAAAATCCTATTTTGTTGGCCTGTAAACTAAACAAAGTAAAGAAAATTGAGTCAGTAAATCTCAACGTCTAGCGACTAATGAAAAAGCATTTTCCGCTACATAGAAAGCAATTTTTAATAATTATGTTATCTTGCCCTGTACGCTGTTGTATCTTCGTGCTATTAGGAGTATCAAGAGGCTTCAGCCAAAGCCGGGGAGCAAATAAACTTGGGCTCCAAACGCTCTGTAATGAGACTTCATTGGATTATGGTGGGGTTACATAAGCTCCAATAATAATAACCAAAAATGCACGTGGACCTTCTATTAAATAACTCACTCAATAACAGAGTATTTATACTGATGGAAACAGTGACTTAAGTTCATATTTCATTAAAGCATCGTAATTATTTTTTAATACTTTTTTTACAAAATTATAATTAGCAAACCAATCTTATAAACTTAAACATACTTATACAGAAAACGTTATAAATTTGCTAACCCAAACATTATACGTAGCATTACTAAAATAATTATAATTAGGTATAATTATGTAGCTTAGCTGCACGGTCTCCTAGATCCGTGCCTGATCTCGTATACTTAACAATTTTCGTTCGAATGATAAACTTTACATAAAAAAATACATTGTGCAGTCAAGTAGGTAGTTAAATATATCATTTTATTAAACAGTTGTTTATTTTCTCGCATGTAATTGGATTATTTGCGTATTTGACGAAGTGCGTGTTGACCAACTACGGGTTGGACGAAATTCGTATTGAACGTGCTATTAGATCATTTAAGAGCATTTTAGCCTAGTAAGTAGAGCTTAGCTGGCTACTAGTAGTTAAGTGAACGTTTCATAACGCTACGTTAGCTAAGCTAGGCCAGATACGTTAAGAAAATTATATTCTTTTATTATCAGTTTCATGTCTTTTTTGAAAAACAAGTCAGCAACTTTCAAATTCAACTCATACCCCTAGTAAAAGTTTGCATTGAAAATACTATGAAGCTTCTGAAACAACAGGAAAAGATAAGTGGGCACACTTAATAACAGAACACTTAAAGCAAAACTACAACGCAACGAAATACTTAAAACTAATATTCAGTAATATTTTTCGAGTGCTTTTATTAACGTAAATAAAATAGGTACATGTAAACTAACAACCTAATCTAATAAACACTATACAAAAACCATTGGATTGTCTATACTACTGAGGAAACTCAGACATTAACTAGACATTCCAGATGTTCAAACAACCACAGAAAAGCGAAGGCCCTACTTTACTTCTCTCTTCAGTGCAAACAACCAATATGCGTACTCGCAGGAAATGCGTTAGACCAATAATACGCTTTTAAGAAAAAGAAACAACCGACATAATTTTTTTTTGTTTTTAATTATTCCAGTTATTTGATTTTAAAACCAAACTACTGGAACTGATTTCGATAAAATTTATATGGGAATTAATATCACCTACCAAAAAAAAGAGAATGATCAAAATCAATTCATCATTGGCGGAGTAATCGCATAACATACACAAAAAAAAACATAAAGTCGATTTGAGAACCTCTTTTTGTGAAGTCGGTTGAAAAGAAATAAAAGCCTGAATTCACAAAATGAGTAGATAATAAAATAAAAAGATACTGATTGCAAACTACACTGTCAGTTCTATAATATACAATTTCCGAAATGCCCGACCGAATTCCGTACGATACGGAATGTACCACTTTTGTACGTGGTTCTTGTTTATGGGGTTTCTCATTAACGTAACTGTTACGGGTTTTGTGGTATTTATTTTTAAACGTAATTTGTTTTAACGGTGAGCGCTTTAAAAATGCTTTATACGAATTTGGTTCGGTTCTATTACTTTTTGTTTTAATAAAGCTTTAGAAGAAGAATTTTGGTAAAATTTGTGAAACGCAAAATAAGTGCTTAGATTAATTTGTCACATAAACCAGTATAGAACAACTTTTTCTTGGCTCAATAAAAAGCAGAATTAATAAGCCAATCTCTACTAAAGAAGAACCAAGAGATAATAACAATGCATTTATTACATAATGGTTATTAAGATTTAAGATACAGTTTATATGAATGACGTGTTTGATTGCCTTATAGCTCAGTTGGTAGCATGTCTGCCTTCAGAGCAGTAAGGCGTGGGTTCAATCTTCACTTAGGGCAAACATTTATATGGATAACATAGACGTTTGTTCTGTGTCTGGGTGTAGTATGTATTTAAAAAAAAAAGTATTCTATCAGCTATCTGGTAGATGGCGCTGTGTGAAAAATGACCACCGATATTTATTTATTTAAATATAAATACAATAGTTTCAAACCATGGTTGGTAAAAGCATATATCACATCATTGCATTTTTTCCGTAGCCTATTATATAGTAATGGTTTCACATTCAGCAAGGTCCTATTGTTAAATTTTACAAGACTTTTAGAATTCCTTGTCAAAATATAAATTTTTCATCAAAAACGTAGACCGGTGAGGGTAGAAAATAAAATTCAATTTTTGCTCTTAACAAAAAGGGGAAAGGGGGTAAATAGAGACGCGGGGGTAGAGGGGGAGCCTAGACTGGCCGGTGTGTTTATGACTTCTATAGGGAAATACTCGCGTTAAATGGAAAAACTTTTATTTTCTAACATGCAGAGATACAGCGTAAAACAGTTACGGAGCTTATTACATCTTAAAGAACTTATCTATCTTGTAACGCAAATCTTGAAGTGTTAAAATTAAACGCTCAATCGGCAAAGTTAACGATAGTATTATTCTCGTCCCGTGTTTATACGGTAACGTGCGCCTATTTTAGTTAAGATTACAATTATTGTAGCGCTCGTGGCGTAGCTTGTCTAGGTGATTCTAAACGATCACCGATGTTAAGCAACGGACGGTCCGGTCAGTCTTCGGATGGGTGACCGTGAGTGGCATTTATTTCTGAGCGCTACCGGGGTCGGATAACACGTAAAATTGTTGGTCCCGGTTGTTTGTTCTAGTTTCTATAACAACAACCGTCAGCCATGTCAGAGGCCTTCGGGGCGGCACATTAACTCTGACACTAGGGCTGGCCACTCAGCCTATACGAACTTACTATTATTTGGAAATGTACTGCCTGTGGCTTAACTTACTACTCAGCTTGGCACGTTACTTTTATCGGGATAGAATATAGCGTACGTTACTCTTCGACCTTTAAATTATGTTAATATTAACCATGCTAATAGTTGAAACAAACAGAAAATCGCGCCGTCAGGAACAAACGCATATATTACGCTTCTAATCTAACATGTAAAGAGTTTTAAAGAAAATGTAATAGAAATAGAATAAAAGTTTAATAATGTAAAGGTTTTCTGTTATCCTTACCTTTCCTTAATGTTTTTGTTTGGAAAGACCATTGGATGAGTCAAGAGTACATTCCGGATGATTTATTAAAATAAATTAAAATAATTCAGTCGGACGAGTTAAGAATACTGATTTGGGGCGAGTTGAGTTTTTTTTTAAAAGGATGAGTTGACCAAGGATTACTGATCCTTCGTCAACTAGGAACAATTCACATTTTTGCATCACTTTTTAATATTGATTGGGAGAATAAGATCATGCTTGTTTTTAAGGAAAACATAATAATGTAGGATGCTAAAAATTTGGGAAATTCAGTACTGATATGTAATATATAAGTGCACAGAACAGTAGGTGCGATATTAGGTGTATTTCATATTTTTCTCTCGCTTTTCCGATGAGTTTTTTATGTTTATATCCTCGTAAAGTTGCCAGTAGTTCGCGACAATGTTACCCCAATGTGTTTACGTCTTTTATATGAAATTTTCAATGTAACGATCGTACAGTATTTATTGCAGGGGCATGATACACAGAGATAAGAGGTTTTATGTCGGTCTCGCTTATTTGTTTTTGCTGTTAGTGATAATTTACACGAGTTACATAAATTGTGGTCGTAAAATATGGGTTTTATGGAGTTGGTTTGTAATGTTTGGTTTCTTACCGGTACGGGATTTTATTTCAGAATTTTAAGATCTGAGTTCTTTCATGAGTTCTGTGACAAATTTAATGATACTATCGGAAAATAATAATGTTATAAAAAATATCGATAAAAAATTATGTAAGAACTTACTGTGCGTGTACTTCGAAACGCTATATAAGTGTGAAAGCGTGTAAAACTTGTAATTTCCTCTACGTGCTGTCATTAAACAGTTATTATATTGTAATACTAAAACCTCTTTAAATGCGAGAAAAACTATAAAACTGACAATCACTTCCAAATTAAAAAAAAAAGTAAGTACTTCATTGTTATTTTTTTGTTCTTCTTAGTTCTTGGCTTCGCACTTTGAGCATTCAGCCAGTGACAAGTATTAAGCATTTTCAAGTTTATAAAGTATCAAGTCAAATATGTAATTCATAAAATCACAGTTAGTCGTAGTCGAGTCTAAGTCATGCCCTAGTAAAGTTGTGGCGATTTTACTATGGGCTTTTACGGAGTTTTGAAAACAACACGAAAAAACGCGTTTCACCACATTATATAACTTGCCCATACTCATGCACGTAATTCAATATATAATGAACAAAACACCACCATTTTTGATCATAAATTCACGAAAAAACACAAGTTTAAGAAAATAATTGAATGCAGCGACATGTTTTTTTCGTGTTCCCGCCAAAACTCCTATTTCATTGTTTCTTACTTATTAAACATTTGACAAGCAACCCGAGGGCATGCAGACGTCTCCCCGACACTTGAGAGCAAACACGTTTCTAATCAATACATCAAACAGAACTTGGCCACTACCAATAATAATTAAAACCGAATGATTACAGGAATATTTGCTCAGGACCGAGGGTCGCGCCTGGGGCGGTCCGAACATTGCATAAGTAAGGCATAGTTGGTGCCATGTTGTCTAATCCTTTAAGTCGGGGAGATGCTGTTTATTAAAGTTACAAAGACTTACCAAATAATATGCTTTCAAAAAATACAACCTACTACAACTTCAAATACCTGGGTGACATCTTCATATTTTCTAGTAATTTTGATTTAAAAACCAAACTAATTAACCGATTTCGATTAATTTAAATTTATATGGAACCACCTCTAAAATTTTACCCACCACACAATAAAATAATCTTTAAAATCAGTTCATAACTGGCGGAGTAATCACGTAACATACATACAAAAAAACAATACATACAGTCGAATTGAGAACCTTCTTTTTTTAAGTCGGTTGAAAATAGCCTCATTTTCTGAGTACGCTCATTGTTCAAACATAGTTTGCTTTCTCTTGATTAAATTATTTTCCAGAAAATGCATAGATAAAAATAATAATACTAAACTATTTTTACCTTTAACAACATAATATATATTTTTTATTTTCATTAGATTTCGTTCTATAGAATTCGGGCACAATCCATGTAAAATAGAAAAAAAAGTTAAAACTTCTTTCTGAGTCAAAATCAGATGTAGTCTGTCTGATTTTAACTCAGAAAGAAACACAATGGAAAAATTGCTATTTCATGGCCATGCGGGACAGTTACTGTTATTCCAATAATTTTGATAGTTATTTAATCAGTCACTAAAAAATAATTTTTCGTAGTCATGTCAATTATCAATGAACTTTTTGTATGGAACAGATGTTTTTTTTTCGCGATTTCAAGGGTGGTCATAATAAAAGTTGTTCATAATGATGAGTACCTACATACGCTTCAGTATTGTGGAACCTTTTTGTTACACATTGTTTATTTGCTCTCGTCATTAAACGAGACATAAGTCTCCTCGACTATTTTCTTCTCAATAATCCATCCCCTGTAATCCTAGTCCACAAGATGATGATTGCGTCCCATTTTAGTTTACAAAAGGTAATCCTGAACTATTTGGAATTTTGATACACCCGCTACTGTTTACAATGTAAATGTCTGTAATATCATAAACCTCTTTGATTGGATATGATGGCCCATGGACCTTCAAAGGGATGGAACTTTAGAATGTTTTGATGATTACGGGTATTAGGAAGCACTATAAATATGGATATGCATTGATTAGACGATAAGGCGATAAAGGATCCAAAGTTGCCAAAGAACCCTTATGGGAGCTATTAATGTGCCCCGCAAGATGTACCTACGCACGGGAAACACCTTGCCGCAGTTGCCTATCTAAACATGCCTTGATTCAGTACAGAATCGTATAAGTGGTTAATATACTTTGCTTTTTTGTTATTTTTTTACTTTGCTTTATATATATTTTTATTGCTATAAAGTTATTTTTATCTTTTATCTTTTATCTTAATCGGTTACCTGTTAACGAATTTCCTAAAAGCAGGATTCAATTTTGAATAATCCACTTTTCTGTAGTGGTAAAACACTACGGCAGAGTCCACCTGGGGAAGTACCACACCTTTGCCAGTTACTCAACCGCCAAGCAGTAGTGTACAAGCATTACTGTGTTCCGGTTTGAAGGGCAATATTACCAGAGAAATTACTGGGTATGAAGAGATTTAACATCTAATATCTCAGGGTGACGAGCGCAGTGCGGTGCGGCGCAGGATTGTGTTCGCAAGTTCACAATTCTAGCACTGCTACTGTTAGAGGCAGGCGTGACGCTTACTACCAGGCGAACGTCTTGCTCGTCACGTCACTTGATATAAAAAAAACCGTGATAAGCGCCATAAGTGTTGTGTTCACGAGCTGCAGCTGCCGCTTACCATCAGGCGGACGGGCTCTACCCGTTTGCTTTATCATGGCAAAACCTATAATCTGTCAATTTCGTCCACATATTTGAAATAGCAACACCGCTTTACACTGTCAAAGGTGCACAAGGAAATACCAGTGAGTGGCTTTGCCAAAAATAATTAAAATGAATGTGAAGACAAAAACATCTTTTCACGTCAACCTTGTTATTTCAGCTTGCAAATCCCAAATAGTACCTCCTGGGCTTTTATAATAAGCAGCACTGTTCACGTTTCCATTTTCATTTCGCTTTAAAATTTCCCTACATTTACATTAACATTGAAACATCACAACAGCGCCTCACGTTTCAAAAGGAAAAAAAGGTAAGAGCCCGAAAAGTGTTCCAACATCGCAATTGTGTGGTACTCATACGGAACCCTCATCAAGAGCCGTTATGTTATCAAAACGGCTATTGTTTAGACGAGTATCTGCTTTTGTAGGCCTTATTTCTTGAGCTCATGAAAAAATGCAATCCTGAACCTTAATTCAACTGAATAAAGCTTTATAAATTGGTAATTTTGAGGTGGACGTCTGGCGTATAAAAGAGCATTTCACTGCTCTATGAAAGGATACCACAAAGGGGCTTTCTAAAATACATTCGGTGAAATATCAGCTTTAGTTCTTTTTAATAAACATACTATTTGTTGTATGAAGGTATAGATGGATGGTAGGCAATTAGAAGAGTGTTGGCTTTCCGTACGTAAATAAGTACTTACTTATTTATTTATTAAGGTATATATAGATAGTTATAATATAGTCGCAAGTCATGAGTTTTTTTGAATTTCTTCTTTTTCTTACTTGTACATTTCCAGCAAATCCTATAGTAAATCTGGCCTGGTACGCCTATCCCCCACCAAGGTATCTCTACTGGTAGGAATAGGTGAAAAAAAGTTCCACTTAGATTTACCGGTAACGATAAATCTGATACTTCAATCAGGGAGTCATTGACATCTCTACTGCTACCCATTACTGTTGGCTTGATATTGATATTTTTTTAATAAAAGTTATTGATACAATAAAATTTACCTATATTTACAAAACTATGACCGAATGATATAGCAAATAATATGATTATATATTTGGTAAATTAAGAAGGTATGAAAAATAGAACATACGTGTTTAAAAGGAAACTTGATGTTTCATACGTTTTCTATCAAATAAATGTATTATGTCGATTTAGACTTCGCAATCATAATACCCACTCGTACCTACCACGGATCCAACAGAGAGTTTGCAGTTCCAATATCAAAACTTGCTAGAGTTCCGCACAAACAAACACTATCTAAAATAATATGGAAACGTCTAGAGAGTTCGATAAACAGGAAGGCGGTCGTTACAGACTGAAAGTGCGGAACTCGGCGGGTGGCTTAATATCCCACTGGAATAAACTGCAATTTCGCGAATATCAAGTCTATGCAAACAAAAATATTATAAACAGGCAATAGTAATAAGATAGAGTTGCTCTCGACGGTGTAGAGTAAGAGGCAGTATTCGCTAAGGTGCTTAGAAAAAGTGGATATACAGAGTGGGGTTAAAATTATGCGCCTCGGTAAATAAATCTATCTTATCTCTCTATCTCGAAACCCGAAAATAGCCGAAGCGCATAATTTTAATCGTAGTAAACTGTTTCTTTTACGATCAATTTAATGATTTACTCGTATAATATGGTCTTGGTAGCAGAGTCTACTCAAAGAAATAGACGTTTGCTTGTTATTTTACCGCCTACCGAGCATTAAATAAATTACGTTTGTCTCGATAAAACATACGCGAAGCTTACTCAGAAGCCATACATGTTCGCCGTAGGCTGAAGAAGAAGATTTATTTATCATGCGGATGTCTAGCGATGTGTGATGCCGCATCATTGAATTGTTCTGATTGTTCACCACTAAAAAGAATCTGCTAAAACACCCTACGAAGACCATCTGGTATCTTAAAGCCTATTTTTCATATTATTCATATCAAATACCTCCTGAACCATTTTAGAGTTAAGGGTTAGTTTGCAACATCACATAAAATGCGTGCGACAAGATGTTTGCTCATGTTTTAGAGTTGTTTTATTTAAACACGTGGCATTTTAGAAGTCTGCACAGGGAATATAAACTCGTAGAAAAATATTTGTTTCGGACGGGCAGCAGCGTTCTCTTGGTTAATGGTGGTGAGCAATCTACCATCCCCAAGCCGCCTGCCAAGCGTAGGGATTATGGCAACCCTAATTCTTAAGGCGTTCGTCCAAAAAAAAAGAACTATTATTTACTGCAAAAACCAGTTAAAACGCCTGATTTTTATCATATGCTCCGATAAATTTATTTAGTTTTACGATACAAAATTTGGAGACGAATTTAAAACAACTATAAATAGTTGGGACCTAAGAAGTAGGACTTTCGCTTATCTGTGGAAGCTTGGAGGATCTAGTTCTCTCTCCCCGGAAATAACTGAGATTTGACAGATACTTATTTGTGTGCTATTCCGATGACAATCAATGTTTAAGTGGCCGTGGAGCTGATCCTTGGAGGATCTAACTCTGGCTGGGTATCATAATCAAAGAGCTGATCTAATGGTAGACTGGAAATTGTCAAGAACACTTTGTTTAGCAAAAAATGAGTAGGAACATTTTCATATATACCCATATTTAAGTACAATGCGCTAAGTATGTAATACATTAATTAAGTAATATTTACATTTTTCAAAAACATATCCGAGCGCCTGGTCGACGCGACGCGTGATCAGAATGCTGGCGTTTATTTGGCTCAACGCATAAGCATTGCCATCCAGCGTGGCAATGCCGCCAGCATGCTGGGTACGCTGCCAACTGGTAGTGAGTTTGATCATTTGGATTGTCTCTAGACTTTCATCGGTCTGGATACAATCCTTTTGTTTTTTGTTGTGTAGTAGGCTAAGTAGTCTTTGTAGTTTGTTGTAGTTAATAAAGGCTTATGCCTAACTAGCTTTTGCCCGCGGCTTTGCCCGCGTAGTAATGTTGAATACTGGAATTCGGTTAAATCGGGGCCCAACTCAATTGAATCACTAAAATACGTATATTATTGCATTTTTTCCAAGCCGCTTGCAAGTCATTAAGTTTTCTTGAGGATGACCAAATTTGGCATGTCGCGTTTGCAATACTTACTTCAAAACAAAGCCGTCTTGTTGAATTTTAAACAGACAGACAGATGGACATGACAAACTTATAAGAATTCCTCGTAGTACTACGGAACCCTAAAAATGTCTGCAAATGACGCTATAGTTGCCGGGGCCTTTGACCCGAAAGATTACAATATTTCTTTGTAGACAACGTTTTTGATTTTTTTGTTGGAAGGTGCTAAAATAGCCAGGCTTTCAGGGGAGCTAACTCGCGAGCAAGCCACATAGAACTGACCATGCGAAAAACAGTCCTGCCTTAAATCAATACCAGCGTATTTTAAAGTTTGACCCTGAGCCTTATTGATGGTCATGGCAAAACAAACTTTTAGAGGAAATTTAAGCCTTTTGGAGTCATAAGGTAAGTCACTGGGAATCATGGGAATACGCGGCACAAACACTGTTTCGCCATGGGCACACCCAGTCAAAATGATGGCCTCAACCAGATTACGATGCAGCATTTTTACTTGTAACCTGGTTCCATTACACAATTTGGGTGGTCTTAAATTCCGAAGGAGCATGACGGGTGTACCTTTCTTCAGGATAAGCCTCTGATATGGTAGCCTCGCTGGTCTTAATGCATTTAAAAACTCAACTGGATAGTTTACAGCATCATCATTATTGCATACCGTATCAACAGAGTCAATGAAATTAAATAAGCTTAAGCAGAAAAAGTATGATAACAAAGAACGTAAAAAGATTACCAAAATATCGCAAGAATTACGAAACTTCGATAAAATACAGTGCTGCACTGATCGCTTAGGTAGACTCGGTGTGGGTTAGAGTGGGGCGCGCTCGAGGTACAGCGCGTCATACTCGGGTTTTAACGTATCTGAGCCGACGCGGGATGGACGTTTCGAAAGCGCTGTGCTTGGTGCGTGCACCGGATCAAGTACATGTGTTTAAAATATTTATCTTCTTACGCATAAACACTCGATTAGCTAATCTATAAATATTAAAAAAAAAATCTAATGAAAAACTGACCCGTGGCCTTCCAGTTTTGAAATTGTTTGAAAATTCTGAAACATGTTTATGTTTATTTTATCTTATCTCTTAAGTCAAAAAACGTAACAGTCTTAAATGAATGGTTTCGGAAAAATGGTATTTTAATGATACATTGAACCCCTTGCGAATTTTTCAAAATCGTTGCTGAGTGTGCGTTTCTCTGCATCAGCCCTTAACACTAATGGTATATCGGCCTACCCTGATTGGGCCATATTCACTACGCTGGCCCAGTGCAGGTTGGCGAATTCACATATACTATCGTATTTCTTCTCCTGAAATATGAAGGTTTCCTCATGATGTTTTCCTTCACCGAAAAGCCAGTGGTATTATCCATGCGTAAGTTTCAAAGAACTAATTGGAACGGGCTCGCCCGGGTTCGAACCCGCGACCCCAAGAATGTGAGTCGAGCTTGATCTCACTGAAGCTACCACAGCTTGAGCTGAGTGTAAGTTTACACCACTCAAAATTTAGTTTAGGCATTTAAAAGTAAGTTAATTTAATATTAAAAATTAATTTAGCAGCTTAGGCTGTACAGTATCTATAATAATTATGTCCGTCAAACAGTCGTCTGCGTGGACCTTGACCGTGGACCCCATCCCGATACCAAATGTCATTTTAATATGAACACGCCCATCCCCGTCCACATCCCCGTTCACTCTCTCATCCCCATCCCGAAACCCATCCCATCCCCACCCCCATCCCGATTTCAACTTTCATCTTAATATGGACACGGCCATCCCCGTTCCCAGCCTCATCCACATCAGCATCCCATCCCCACCTGTCCCCACCAAATCCCCACCCCATCCCCATACCATCCCCATCCCCAACCCATCCCCATCCCCATCCCGATACCAATTGTAATCTTTATATTAACATGCCGATCTCCGTCCCGTCTCCGTTCCCAGTATCATCCCCACCCCCACCCCCATCCCCACATCTATCCCCATCCCTATACCAAATTTCAGTTTAATATGTACAGCCGTTACAAAGTTAAGGAGAAACAAACGTACTATCACTAAAACTTAGTTTTTTTTTTATACTAACGGGAGCTGATTTTGAAAAAACTGTGACACCCGTATCGTCTTATTTTTATAGTAGAATATGTATACCAAGTTTTGTATCAATCGAACCAGAGAGTAAAAAGTTTCATACAAACTTTAACACCCCATTTAACCCCCTTCGGGGTTGATTTTCGAAAAATCCTTTCTTAGTGGGCGTTTACACCTCTCCAAAAACATACCCTCCAAATTTCAAGTCTCTACGTTTAGCGGTTTGGGCTGTACGTTGTCTATATGTCAGTCAGTCAGTCAGTCAGTCAGTCAGGACATAGCCTTTTATAGTTATAGATTAATATAAACACGCCCATCCCCGTCCACATCCCCGTTCCCTCCCTCATCCCCATCCCGAACCCCATCCCATCCCCACCCCCATCCCGATTTCAACTTTCATCTTAATATGGACACGCCCATCCCCGTTCCCAGCCTCATCCACATCCACATCCCATCCCCACCTGTCCCCACCAAATCCCCACCCCATCCCCACCCCATCCCCACCCACCCCCACCCCATCCCCATCCCCATCCCGATACCAATTGTAATCTTAATATTAACATGCCTATCTCCGTCCCGTCTCCGTTCCCAGTATCATCGCCACCCCCACCCCCACCCCCATCCCCACATCTATCCCCATCCCTATACCAAATTTCATTTTAATATGTACAGCCGTTACAATGTTAAGGAGAAACAAACGTACTATCACTAAAATTTTTTTTTTTTATACTAACGGGAGCTGATTTTGAAAAAACTGTGACACCCGTATCTTCTTATTTTTATAGTAGAATACGTATACCAAGTTTTGTATCAATCGAACCAGAGAATAAAAAGTTTAATACAAACTTTAACACCCCATTTAACCCCCTTCGGGGTTGATTTTCGTAAAATCCTTTCTTAGTGGGCGTTTACACCTCTCCAAAAACATATCCTCCAAATTTCAAGTCTCTACGTTTAGCGGTTTGGGCTGTACGTTGTCTATATGTCAGTCAGTCAGTCAGTCAGTCAGTCAGTCAGTCAGTCAGTCAGTCAGTCAGTCAGTCAGTCAGTCAGTCAGTCAGTCAGTCAGTCAGTCAGTCAGTCAGTCAGTCAGTCAGTCAGTCAGTCAGTCAGGACAAAGCCTTTTATAGTTATAGATAAAAAAAAGTATGTATAAAAGTATGATAAATGAACTGTAGCGCTCGTGGCGTAGCTTGTCTAGGTGATTCTAATCGATCACCGATGTTAAGCAACGGACGGTCCGGTCAGTCTTCGGATGGGTGATCGTGAGTGGCATTTATTTCTGAGCGCTACCGTGGGTCGGATGACACGTTAAATTGTTGGTCCTGGTTGTTTGTTCTAGTTTCTACAACAACAATCGTCAGCCATGTCAGAGGCCTTCGGGCGGCACATTAACTCTGACACTAGGGCTGGCCACTCAGCCTATACGAACTTACTTACTTACTTATGAACTAATAGTAGTTATACACTTTTCTGTGTCTGTTTGTTACATTTTAGCGATTGGCCTATTTCCATGAATAAGAGAAGCAAAAAAACTTAAGAAAAAAAAAACAAGCTGAAACTCTGAAAAAAGACCATGCATTTTGTAAAAGCTACATTTGCTCGTCATCATCATCACCATTGAACATTAAAAAATTTCATCACTTGTGAAACCAAGGGCACACCTAGTCATCTAACTCTACAACTTTTAATCAACACATCATAGCGTCAAATACAAGTCTAACAATCACAACGTCATCCGCACCTCATCAAAATATCGTGTTACCGAATCACGAATTCATTCCGGGTGCCAATTATCCGTGAGCGTTCATTTTCCAACTCATTCCCCGGTGTAATGATCACGTGGTGATTCTGACAGTTACTCCTACCCTCCACTCCCACCCTTTGTCATAAGCCCGGTTAAGGTACGTTGTCATGGATGGTAACGCCAAAATGTTCGTTGTTCGTTAGTAGGTTTAAAACGTTAATTTAGTGGTGTTTTTTTGGCAATTTTAAGCAGTACCAGAATAAATTATAACTATTAACAATTGAGTAAATAGAGTTTTAAAATTGTAAGCGTCTACAAAACCAATTACAAAAGAAGCAGAAAAATTGGGGTATTCCCGATTGAGCACCCATGAAAAGAGCACCTAGCATATTCCCAAAATAGTACCAAAATAGTAGTAGCACCAATCAAAATTTTGGCCTGTTGCTATTATGGGAATTAAAAAAAAAAGATTTTAATCCCCTTTGAGCGCCTACGTCAGCTTCTAGAGATGGGATGCGACCATAGAAAATCATAGTAAAACACTACAAATTCAGGTGGGTTGACTGTCATTAAAGTGTTATATATTATCATAACACAGGTTAGTGCTTTACAGGTTTAAAAGTTGTTAAAAATAACGGAAAAAACTTTTATTTATACCTAGTAATAAAATAATGTTTTTGAAAGTTAAAAAAAATACTGTTTCTCTTTTCTCTGTCCTAAAAGGTTCATTATGAGATCTTTCATGCATTATGCGAAATATGGAGAAAAAAAGGAATAGTGCTAAAAAGCCTTACAAGACATTCATACACCTTAAACTTAAAACTATATTCGTGTAAGTATATTGAAAGAAAAAAATGTTTAAAAATCAAGCTTATTGCAAAATCTTAATTTTGTTTAGTATGGTAGTAAAGCTTAGTAAAGCTTAATTTTCACAACCGCGTATCTATACTGGACGTAGTAGGTTAGATAACTCAATTTTATCAAGCATGTTTTTCTCAAAAATGTGTCGCGCGTTTAATGGAACCCCCCTCGAGTAATGCGAATGCAAATGTCAGTCCTTAACATGCATTGCGCGAAGTCAGCCGTCTAATTAGGAGCACCTTGACAAGGGCTGCAGATAACATTTCCGAAATTGCCCCGAAAATAAGTATTACTGCCTTGGTAATGATAATGAACTCTATTCCAACTCCGTAGCGAAACTTTAATATTTTAATGTTCACAGTCAACCTAACCGCTGGCTTGCATTGTTACGATTTGTTTTTAAAGGACATTATTGCAGAGCCCGCCTGGAGAAGTTTCATATCTTTTGTTGCTTTATCGAATGGGCTGTCGAGTGAGACGTTCGCCTGGTGGTAAGCCAGTAAGCTGGGTAAGCTGGCCAGTTATTCAATCGCCACGCAGTAGTGTGCAAGCAACACAATGTTTCGGTTTGAAGGGCAATGTTACCAGATAAATTACTAGGCATGAAGAGATTTAACATATATAATCTAATATCTCAGGGTGACGAGCGTAGCGCAGCACAGTTCAGAATTTTGAACGCAAGTTCACAATTCTAGCACTGCTACTTTACTACCAGGCGAACGTCTCACTCGGTTCATTACTCCATTACATAAAAAAGAAAAATATGTAACATACAAGGGTAGCATATTAGTATTTCACAGTTTCTTATTGAGATGTATAAGTTATACAAAAAGTTCATCGACCTTGGGAAAAATGTATGGAACAGCTGATATTTTTTCGCGATTTCAGTGTTGGCCCCATAGTAAAAGTTGTTTGTTTTGGTGTACAGAATATGCCCTTAAAAGGATGCTAACTGATTAGAACTAGCCCTGTATATACATGGAACTTAAATGGTGATTTTGGATCATCATTGTCATCATTATCTGTTGCCTTCTTTAGCCTTCTAATGGGTATAATATGCCTCTCTCTTGTTATGCATTCGCTTTGCATAGCGCTAAAATACTCGTAGTATGTCCAGCCTAGATTCGACCCGCGGTTTTTACATTAATATATAAATAGATTTTGTGATATAATATCAGTTTTCGTGAGCTTAGTCAGATAATAGTGTTTAATTCTATGAATATGAGAGTATTATCAAAACAATATAGAAAAAAAAAATGTTTAACTTCCAAAGTAAATTTATTAAAATTATAGAAAATGTAAACTGTACTTTTATAATGTTTAAGCAGTTTGAGTTTTAAAAATACAGAAATATACGTAGTTTAGAATTTACTGAAGTGGCAGTTAAGGGACGTAGTTAAATTAGTTCTTCGAGCTTTTGGAATCGACGGAGCAAGTTTCTATTCACTTTCAAACGTAGGGATGGGCTTGATTACGATTAAACATCGATGTTATGGTAAAAAATGTGAATTCAAATTATGACAGTTGCGGGATATTTTGTTTTAGATTCTATCGCAAAAAATATTATTGGAGATGGAAAAATATACGGTAAGCTTTTTTTTAGATATTTGAGACATAAAATGAACTCATATTGATCACAAGTGCCAATTTGCAATATAAGGCAGTAAAGCACTGCCTTGTAATTATTGTCTATTGCGCAGTTAATACAAAGGCAATGGGCGGTTTTCTGACAGCCAATAAAAAAAATGTTCATAAAAACCCGTTAGACGGCGTTGAGTCATGATTCTGAATAGTATCACTACCTAGTCTTTGGTTCTGAAGATTTTGAATAAATGAATCAAGGTCAAATGCTCGAAAGATTATAAAAATTATAAATCTTATTTAATTTACATCAGGAGGATTTATCATCCGGAATTTAGTGGACTGGGACGGATAATGTGGTTCCAAACGGAAACCTTTGAGATTGAGTTCCGAATACCCCTGCTGTATTGTCATGCTTTTTTGTGGTTATTGTTTGTATAACAGTACTTGCCCATGGTATTTCCTAGGATTTTGTTCTTACAAAACACAAAATAGTAAGTGCGGATTAGTAATTAGTAGTGTTTTTGCTATTTCATTAAACAAATGCGAAAAAAAGAGAATCATGTCTCGTCAGCGCCATCTATCCGTTGGCTGTAGAACTACGTTCTGACAGCTGTCAGAAAACATCTCATTGCTATGATAAGTGTGAAATAACCACCCTAGTTTTAGAAATGTAACTAGACAATGAGAATTTTCATGACACAACTTACATTATTGACAGGACGTACAGTACACTTTATTACGACGACTTTAGACGAAGTAAAAAAATATAGTATAAAACTATTCCATTCGATAAGACACATAATCACTAAGACTGCCCGCCGTGTTTGCGATAAAAACGCGCATACATTAAAAGTTCCCCGTCAAAACATGAACATTAAAAACGAGGGCTAGAATTTGGAAGCCAGGCATGATTATCGTTTTTTAATGGTTTTATGAAGTAGTTTGGCTTAGAACTTTACCATACGCAGGTGGCTTAGTGGTACAAATTTCCCTTACTTCCTTGTATGAACTAGGCCAAAATGTCGCATGCCTTTATTTAATCTCATAGTTCTAATAAAAGAAGAAAAAACATAACATTAAAGAATGAATTTAAAAAAAAACTTTAAGTAAGATCTCGCAATTTTTAATTACCTAGCTGTTTTTTTATTTTCTGGAAAGCCGTTAAAAACCACCTGCTCCTCTGGCCACTATGGTAAAACTGGGTTTCACTATAAAAAATCCCTTGCAATCTGTCAAGCATTGTCGATTATCTTGGTTAGTTACACGTACCAACAAACATAAGCCATGAATTATCTACATTTGCTTGTGTACAGGTAGGTACGATAATATCTTTTGCATAATGATTTGCCGACAAAATGCTCCGTTATATTGGCAATTTAGCCAATTTATTAGTTTTGACGTTGCCAGAAGAGCTCTTGTACCTAACGTATGGGTTCAAACTATTCTATAGTAATCTACTTTGGAATAGGGATAGAGTAAAATGTCCGGCCAGTATTGCGTTTACCTTAGTAGAAACAACAATGAACGGACAATAATATGATAGTAAGTAACGTTAAGTTTTTCTGTTACCGTGGCACACTCGGAATCTTCTAGTTTTTCGGTGTCCAGCAATGGGCTAGCTTGGTGAAGTATTACCCTATCAATCGTCTAGAATAAACCTATGCGTCCATTTCCACCAGTTGTAAAGGCAGATGTAGTAAAGTATTAATTAATCAATCCCCACGCTTGACAGGCTGGTTAGGGATATCTGAATGCTCACCACCGTTAACCGACAGGACGCTCCTTCCCGTCTTCTGGTGGTTCTGGAAGTGCTGAAGTGATATATTTGATTACAAATAGGTTCGCATTTCTGGTCCTTCGGGCACATATAGACAATAGACAATATTTTATTTGTAGAAAAAAACACATTTTGTACACAAGACAAGACAATAGAAACGCATAACAAATTTAAACAGTACAAAATAGTTTTTCGCCACAAACCGGTTCCAACTCAGCATAATGCTGGCTGCGAACAGCATACCACACGGCAGGGTACGCTTAAGGGGGCGACTAATGCCAAAAGTAAATAAAAGGTGTATTTTTAAACACATAGTTTAATGATAAAGAACGTAAATATTCAGATTAATAAAATACTGAGGTAGGGGAAAAACCTAAAGAAGCCGAGTAACAGAATAGAATTTTACAAAATAATGCTAAAAAAATATAATATTAATTTAATAATATTAAAAAAAAAATTACAAATTACCAACAAAAAAAACTGTTTTAATGCAAATGCTCTAAATTATCAGCGACAACACCACATTATTTTTTACGAATTACATAGCCAAACTAATGTTTTAGCACAGTAGCCGTTTTTTTTTTTTCATGCCTACATTTTGAATAATTAAATAAAACCCCACCTAAATTGCTCAAAGCCATCATCATCATCAATTGTACCATGCGATTTTCGACTCTAAACTAATGGAAGACGCGCGGGTGAAATCTGCTATTTTTCTGGCATTAGTCGCACTCTTAAACAAAACAAATACAACCAGAAACAAACAAAAACAATACAAGGTAATAAAATATAAACAAATAAACGATGACGATTTTATTTTATATATCGTGGCAAAAGACTGACGGAAAACAGGTGTCTGACAGTGACATTTGATCCACTCTGACATAATCTCGAGCGCTATAGAGTAAGCACTGGCAAATAGAATGTAACACTAAATACACGATGCGATGAAAAGATCTTAGAAAGAAGACTCAATGGAGAGACTTGTTGTAGGGTAGTAGAAAAGAGAGATCTAGGGAGATTTCCGAACGGCGGAGGCGCAGAACGGACCTCATCAAGACAGTAACAAAGTCTTCTATGACAGAGTTTCTCGTAATGCAACGAACAGACTGAAATGGAGTAGCATTGCAAGATCAGTGATCGCCGCGTCGCCACCGGGAAGATTAACGACTAAAGACCTACTGTCTAACACCGTCTTACTGCCAAGAGCGTTCGACTAAGAAGAAAAAGAGGTTTGCATTTGACCCGTGGAAATTAGAACTAAATTTTACTTTTAAAGCCGCTTCTAACTGTCTTTTATGTCTTATCATAAAAGCCGGATTCTAATTTAGACCGGATATTCTATCCGGCTAAATTAACTGCCATACACTTCTATTCTGAACTCCTCTCTATTATAAGAGGCAATAGCTAATCTACATTCACAAATAGAGTATAATATCTACGAAACGATACCAAGACCAGTTTCATCTGATCTCATGGTAGAACATTATGTTTTGTTGGCAAGAATGAAGGAATGACGTTCAGTATTGGCTGATAGGTCAAAGTATACTGGTCATGTTGTAGTACCTCGGTATTCGTGTTTGTCAGTGTAAGTAATTACGTTACGGAGTATAAATTAAGGGTTACTTGCTATTTCAAACAGGTAATTAGTTTACGCTTCAATTCACATTTTCAATCTTCACATCGATAAAAACTTTAATCACCTATACAGTGTGTAACAAAAAGGTTAAACAGTAGTGATGAGTATGTATGTACTCATCATAACGAACAACTTTTACTTTGGGTCCAACCATGAAATCGCGAAAAAAACACTTGTTCCATACATTTTGTCCAAGGTCAATGAACTTTTTGTATGGAGCTGTTTTTTCCCGATTTCAGGGTTGGCCCCATAGTCAAAGTTGTTTATAATTATGAGTAGGAAAGCTATGTATGTATAGGCATACATACATAGCTTTCAGTATTGTTGAAGTTTTTTGTTACACATTGCATAGCTCAGCGCGTTAGCAAGCTGAAGTGGCAGGGGGCTGGTCACATATTAATTATGTCGCAGAACCGATAACCATTGGAGAAGACGTGTTCTAGAGTGGAGACCATACGAAGCAAGAAACATAGCGTAGGATGCCCTGAGACCCGATGGAGTGATGATACACATAAGTTAATCCGAAAATCGGCCTGATAGCCGTGCATTGGAAGACCTATGTCCGGCAGCGGACTAAGGTGGCTGATGATGATGATGATGACGAAATTAGCGGGGTACTATACTGGACTATAAAGAAGGTTTAATCTATAAAGGAGTCTAATGAAATACCTTGTCCGCTTTCCAATAACTTCAAACTCCTAATTAATAAGTACCTTGACAAGACAAAGTGGCAGTTAAAGTGGCCATTCCACATTTTGCACATGGTTGCGGACCCTTTTCCAATTATAATAATTAACTATGAGAGGAAGTGACCTCTTGGGCTTTGGGCGAGGACCCTAACTTCGTAATACCTTGCCCATTTCAGAGATTGATGCCGACAAGACAACGGACTTAAGTCAATATTAGATACGTTGTTAAGAAAGTTTGCATAGAGGGGTATTAGCTGTTCCTTAAGGATATATTCGTGAGCTGGGAAAGTTGTAAATAGCTGTTAATTAAGAAGTGACAAGTTTTACTTCTCGTTTGAGATGCCCAGCGACAGTTGCGTTAGTAGTTATACTTATTTCATCATTTTCATCATCAACATAATCATTCTATCAGTGTCCACTGGTTGAGCATAGCTTTTTGATTCCAGCCTCTGTAGCCATCTGCGTCTTACGGTTTTCATGGTATTTCCAGTAAAGTATCGGCCGTTTTATGGAAGTAATCTTAATTTATGGTGTGATTAGTAAAAAGTTGAGTACACTATTTCCATGTAAAATTTCGTCAGGATTGGATCAACCGTTAAATATCGTAACAAACAGAGATATAAAGAAATACTTTATGGCTTTTATAATTTTAAAAGATAATAAACGTACTGCGACGTGCGACACAGTAAATGATTTGACAGATGAATGAAAAACAGTTAGTTAAAGATAAAAGGAGTAGTTTAAATCAATAGGAAATCTTAAGCACACTTGACCGAAAGTTCGACCAAATACTTAGGTAACCTTCTAAAAAGCCAGTCAACATTCAAGCGGAGAATTGCCCATTGCAGCGAAAACTCCGCTGTCAGAACTTCAGTCATTATTCGACTTGTTATTCCCAGACAAGCAAATATTTGAGAGATGGAGTTGGTTCATTACAGTTTTTATTTTCCATTTTATGTGATTGAGTCTAAACAAGGAATGGATTTGCTGAGTTCGAACAAAACCGATAGTAAACATTCGACGATCAATCGGCTACTTGAATGGGAAAGTTGGATTTGCGAAGCTGAAATCGGTCTCTTCAAATATCTCGGTCTAGACGAGCTATTAAAATCTGCCTTAAGTATTCACTAATTTGTGAATAAAACCACATTATTATTTATATTTAGATACGCATACACATTCTATTCGGTCGATTAACTTTATTTTTACACGCCCAAAAAAGGAGTTTAATGTTTTCAGGATTCGTGTCTGTATTTGTATGTCTGTGAGTTTCTTTAATCCACCATAATATATAAATACTTATTTACGGTTGCTTATAGATATGTTTTTACCGAGTTTTAAATACGGTTTACTCATTATCTGATGCGTTGAACTTTTTATATGTAATGCTATATCTGTGGTGTGTGCAAGAGGTCGAGTTTAAAATTGTTTAAAACATGATGACAAAATAAAAATATTTATTAAGTTTTTCTGAATTTTTGTTGTGTTTAAGGGTTTTTTTTTTAATCGCAAATAAAGTATTGTATCATGTATTGAAAGCTAGAATTAAGTTAGTAACAGTTGACCAACTGAAAATAAAAGACCAAACAATACGAATACATGGATGAGGGTAAGGACTCACGAAGCGGTTTTTACCCGCGCCCGCCGCGGTTGCGGGCCCGCAGCCTTTGTAGAATACAGATATTTATGTAAAAAATTAAAAAGCACATTTCGTGACGCGTTTTACGCCCGCGATGTGTGCGATGGTTTGCGGGTCCCGGTGCACCGGCGGTCATCTTGTACTGGCGGGCGCGGGTCGCGGTCCCTCAGCCGCGGCGGGTTGCACCCGCGCGCTCTGCGATCGGTTGATCTCCACTGATCGTTTAACCGCCTGTCTTGCGATAATCAACCGCCAAGATTGCGAGCGATAATCGCAACCGTGACGGCTGCGTAACCGCACAAAACTCCGGTCTCGTGAGTTTTAAAATAAAACTCCATTCCGCCACCGCAGCGGGCTCGGGTAAAAATCGCTCCGTGAGTCCTTAGCCTGAGAGAGTTGGCTTACTGTCCACATAGCTTTGCTTCATGCGCACACTTTCGACATTTTCCACGTGTATACGATTGCTTGCATCTTGCGTATAAACAAATGAAGCTGAGCTAACGGAGAGGCAAGCATTTGCGTTGTCCAAAGATATCTCCATGCTCCATGGCGTTGTCGATAACCTAGTCCAAGGAAAAATACTGGGTACTGTGCCTTGTTTTAAGAATCTATGCAGTTGTTGACGGCCTGAAAATACTCGTAGATATGCAAGTTAGAAAATTGTTTACATTTTATGTTGAACAGAGCTTTAGATAGATATAGAGATATAAACACTTTATTGTGCACTCCAAAAATAAAACATACAATAGAAACAAGAACCTTAAGAACTAGTGTCACAAGTGGCGGCCTTATCAGTAACAGCGATCTCTTCCAGGCAACCATTAATTGTCCTTTGTGTAACTGGTTTGTCCTTTAATTAGCAAGGCAAAGGATTGCTGTACAAACCAGTGTATTCAGATTCTGCCTGGTAATCTGAGTCTAATAAGAGTAAAACCAATAAATTATAGAAAAAAAACATTAAAATGTATGAGATTGACAGTTAACTATGGCCGCATCGACGATGCGCCACCTAGCGGAAAAATATCGCAGCGTGGTTCCCCGTTGCGCATGAAGCGATTTACGTGGACAGTAAGCCTTAATATCAAAGCAAAAAGAACGCCTTACATTCTTTAGCTGCTGCACACGAATTCAAGCTTACCTTGTACTTACTCCCTTCAAGGATTGAATTTGCTCACGCAGAATTCTTTGTTTTTCTTTCAAAGTTTTGTCTCAAATCAAAGAAAATTCGATTTATCGGGCTCGTACGTCAACCTGTAACAAATAAACAAAAAGGGATTTAGTTTCGAGAAAAAACCTTGTGTTGCATAGTAACATATGCAGCGCAGGTATCGGCCCGGAGTCGGTTGGCCTAACGAAGACCGTTCGACGACGGAATACTTGATGTCAACGTTTTTAGTTTGGCCTCATGAATAAATCGGTTTAGAAAGTCTATTTGATTTTGTTTTTTTTTAAATATGTACTATTTGTAAGTGATATTAATAGAAAACAAAATAAAATCGGTTTCTGATTCATGTCAATATTATTTTGTTTTTTTTTTGTTTCAGAATAATATTACATTGAAACAGCTTAAAATAATTATTTGTTTTCAGTTTAAATTAATGATTAGTTTTAGGTTTAATTGATTTTTTGTTTCAGGTTAGGTTGAAATTCAATTTACGTTGATAATTACAGTAGATTTTAGTTTGTCCCTTCATCCTATGCGTACTCGAAACGATATTACAGCGGAAATACACTAGAAATTAACAGATACAACAATTTTGATTATTTTGTGATACAAAAATATCTTCTCGTCACGTCTTATTTATCATAATAATATAAAACTGATGTAGTGCTCGTGGCGCAGGTTAACTAGGTGGTTTTAAAAGATCGCAACGGACGATCCTGTTAGTCTTCAACTGGGTGACCGTGTTGCATGAGTGCTACCATGAGCGCCGTGAGTCCCGGTTTGTTTGTCCTGGGCCGTATCGTGAACTGCTTATAGCGGAACCGAATAGGTTCAGCTGCCGACACTGCGCGACCGCGGCCCTTAATGCGAGGCGATAAAATTCACAGTAGCACAGCGTCGGCAGCTGAGCGTATTTGGTCCCGCTATAAGTAGTTCACGGTACGGCAAGTCAGAAGAGACCCTCGGGTGGTACATTAACTCTGACACTGAGGATGGCTTAGCAGTATATGCGAATTTACTCATACAGTTACAATGATTTATAATAATTTGACTCTTTTCCACTGTCTTTCCGTCTATTCGCTGTTTGCTAAACGAATTAACCTATGATTAACTTTGACGAGCAGATAGATGAGTGAAAATTGAAATAAATATACTACTCTTTTTACATGACTGCCAAAAATAGGAGTGTAATGTTTTCAGGGTTCATCTAAGTATGTATGCAGGTATCTGACTTGCGTTATTCCACCATAACTTCTATTCTAAATGCCTGAACATATTTGTATGTATGAAGTATCAGTATAATCTTTACACCAACCCGAGCGACACTAGTTATATTTTTTTACGGCAGTTGTGCTTTTCTTTTTCGTTACATGTCTTGTTTTTAATTATAGTAATCTCGAAAATCATCAGGCTACCGGGATTGCGCGTCTGTTTTGTTATTAAAATAGAAATAAAGTCAAAACACATTATATTTTCATTGTCTGATAACGTTTCACAATCACCGGAACGTGCTAATGCCATGAGGTACAAGTCTTTACTTATTCAATGCAACTTCATTAAGATCCCTCTTTGAAAAAGTATTTCCTTTAGAGAACGAAGCTAACGCTGAGTGCTTCTCAAACGTTCCACGGATTTGCATGTAATTATCATTTTTGATTCTCTTTCCTTTTGTGTAAATACTCATCTAAAAGGTAACACCGTAAATGACATAATGCCGGGAGAGATAATGCTGAATAACTTATACGCTAATACGGCCCTTGACAGCTAGTGATGTCCTGCGTGTCTAAATGAATCAGAACTTATCGATAAAAATGATTATTAAAATTTACGGCGTTCTGGCTGATTAAAGTGACATAATTATAGAGTAACCAGTGTACCTACATTATACTAATACCCATTATTGTGTCACCTATTCTCCGGGTTTATTTTGTTATGTTTACCTATTTCCGGTAAACTAGGTTTAACATTAGGTTAAACATTTTCAACCGACTTCAAAAAAGGAGGTTCTCAATTCGACTATGTTTTTTTGTATGTATGTTACGCGATTACTCCGCCAATTATAAACTGATTTTAATGATTCTTTTTTTGTTTGGTAGGTGGTACTTCAGAGATAGTCCCATATACATTTTATCGAAATCGGTTCAGTAGTTTGGTTTTTAAATCAAAATTACTAGAAAATATGAAGATATCATCCAGGTATTTGAAGTTTAAGTTGGGTGTATTTTTTTTTGAAAAATGTATTATATTATCTAATAAACTTTCCATCAAAATTATAAAAGTAGAAATAATGTTTGACGATAAATTATAAGCTTAAATGCAGAAGCATGTGGCAGGCATTCCACATTTAAATTTGCAATGCTTCAAATAATGTAATCAAATTAATCGATAATGATTATAACGTGCACATGCAACGCACAACACTAGTTCGCTCCAACTTTACTTTCATGTTAGATAAGCTTCAATGGGTATTACTTTCTTCGAATTTTTCCTAAATAAGTTATTAAATTTGACGAAGACTAATGCTAATTAATTCGTACTTTTTTATTTAGCTATTATAACATTAACATTATAGCATTTATTATTTCTATGGTAAAACCTGCTCTACACTAATCGTTCTTTTTCTAAGCCAGTCTTGTCCAAATGTTAGTTTTCTATAATAACACAATTTATTTCATTGCTTACTGTAATATTTTTCAAAGACCGTCAAATATGACTGGGGGCAGCGACGACGCAGAAAACAAACTTATTTTACGATTTCCGTTCTGTTTTTCTATCGAACATTTTAGTTCTGAAACTTGTTATTTATGATACTTGAAAACTTTTTATTTGTAAGAGATAAAGATGACATAGTCTGTGCTGAAATGATGCATGGACCATTTCCTTTCTTTATCCGACAACAGTCATTCTAAGGCAAAAGGAGCGTGGGCGGTTTTATAAAAGCCAACTTAAAAAATTGTTCATTAATATCCGTTAGATGGCGTTGACGAGACATGACTCTGAAAAGTAAACTACCTAGTCTGTGGTTCTGATGGTTTTTAATGAATAAATCAAGGTCAAAGGGTAAAAAAAGGTTATTTAATTTACATCAGAAGTATTCATCAGGGGTATTCACTACTCAATCGGAATGGTTTACGTTCGGATCCACATTCTCCGTCTCTGTCACCCGGAATGTAGAGGACTGAGGAATGTGGATCCAAACGGTAACTTCTTCGATTGAGTTGTGAAGAGGGTCTTCTGTATTTTCATACTTTATGTGGTTATTGTTTGTCTAACAAACTACTTACCCATGATATTTCCTATATTTTTGTTCTTCCACAACAAAAATGTGTAAGTGCGAATTAGTAATTAGTAGTGTGTTTGCTTTTTCATTAAACAAATGCTTTAAAAAAACATTGCTCGTCAGCGCCATCTATCCTTTGGCTGTAGAACTGCGTTTTGACAGCTGCCAGAAAACTTCCCATTAACATGCATGTATGCAAGCATCACTGAAGAAATACTTTATGCATGGCATGCGTGCAAATGTTATAATTATTTGTAGACTACTTCTACTTCGCGCGATCTACCCAGTGTTCTCACGTGAACGCTGATATAATTAATTATCTTTACGTGATTCAGTAAAGAATAATCATCGATTCACGCAAACATTAAGATTATTTCCAAATAACTTTTAAAAAAAACGACTTCTAATGAATGTGGGACTACCTCGGAAATATACTTTCGGCGGTTCTGGATGCAGTTTTAGGACATACCCAGGTCCAGGTCCAAGATAACAAGTACTTTAAATAACTTTTAAAGAATTAAAAAGCTAATTTATTCATATTCTTAAAGTAGCAGTCATATTATTAAATTACATAAACATAATTGAAATTGAAATTAAATTTGAAATAACAAATATACGCAATATATAATAGTTCATTTAAAACATAGTCAAAAAATATATTAAAAAATCAACTGATTTAAAATTAATATGGGCCCACCTAGGGAGTATACATTAAAAGTATTAAAAAAATCGAAATCGGTCCACTATTGACGGAGAAATAATTCAACAAAGATTTAAAAAACATACATACCGTCGAACATAGAACCTCCTCCGTTTTTTAAATCGGTTATAAGTAGCTCCCTCGCCTAGTTAAAAGGACAAAAACTGTTAAAATTTTAACTTCCCGCCATTAGTAGGCCCATGCACCTTAAAACCGCTGACTCCAGGACCACTATCTGATTACGTAACCATTTAAGATCACATTTTCGCTGCCATTGGCGTTGACAACTACGTGCTACTCCTAACAAGGGGTAAATCGAGTAAATCCATGTGAAATGACATAGGCTGACAGGAAAAAAGCTGCATTTACAAAGTCAGTACCAGAGCTCAGTATATTACACTAGTATTTGCTGATAAACCAGTGACGTGAAACAAAAATGTACACTAGTTTTTTTTTAATATATTGACGGTTTCATAGTGGAAAAGTATTAGCTTATAGCTGTACCAGAAAGAGTAGAAATAAAATAGGGGCGCTACTTTCTATACAAACTCTTCAAAATGACGTATAACTTGGCAACACTGTATAATATTTTGTATTGAAAACATTTAGTTCCATTTTATTTTATTTCTACTCTTTCTGGTACAGCTGTACTAATTTTTGGTCTGTTATGGCCGGGTATTCCACGTTTCAAGCACATTTTTTAATGAGATCAATCATTAGTCTAAAGCTGTATCAGGTAGGGTCACATTTAGCGGAGCAAAAATATGGCGGTTACGCAGATTCTTGCGTGGCAAACTTCGATTTATGAAGATTTTCTCAGATTACTTGAAAAGTATAGAAATTAATAACTTTTAACCACATAATGCTCTTCAAAATACTATTAACTTAAAAATTTTTTTTTTTTTAATTTGACCATTTGTTGTAATTAGGACATAAAACTGAAAATGGTTTAAAAATAGACACTGTTTCGGTATTTTTTTCTATCGAGGAAAGTATAATCAATCGTGTTTTCATCCACAAAAGTTACTAAGACGGATGTTCTTCTGCAACATTTTGTATTTTTGGGCTTTAAATATAGTAATTTGACTAAATAAATTAGATTTTGCGAGGGGCAAATTTGGTAAATACAAGCCTTAAACTAGATGTTTAACATACTTTTATTTATGAAATGGAGTAATGAACAGTGCGAGACGCTCGCCTGGTGGTAATCATTACGCCTTCCCATAACAGTAGCAGTGCTAGAATTGTTAACTTACGAAATTCTGCGCCGCATTACACTCTGCTTGTCACGCTTAGATATAAGAATTCAAATCTCTTCATACCCAGTAATTTCTCTGGTAACACTGCCCTTCAAACCGAAACAGTGCTTGCACACTACTGCTTGGCAGTTGAAGAACTGGCAAATGTGTGGTACTTCCCCAGGCACACTTTGCAATTAAGGGTACTACCACTACAAACTTTTTTTAATTTAATTTACTTTGTCTTAGATAAATAATTACATAGCTCGATTTATAACTCTGCCAAACTGCATAGCAGTTTGTAGGTATATATATATTATATATAAATTAAATTCATCTTTTTTTAAAACTTTGTTAAAGGAAAGTAAAGGTAACAAGCTATCAGAACTAAAGTTTGTAAAAGGGAGAAGTCTAAGCGGAAGCCACATTTTAATGAAAAAGGCAACATTTGACTTCATTTCGTTGATCTGTCACTATGTGAAAGAGTAAAAAACTAGTGAAGGCACTTTTGTATTAAATATATTTACGAGAACTGTAAATAGTCAATAAATGGAAAAATCGTGATATTATAAAACTGTCTCTTAATTCAATACTTCACAATAACGGTTTTTGATAGATATGCTTTATTATATTTATATGGCTGTGCCGGTACGGTTATGTGCCAGTACGGTTATGTGCCAGTACGGTTATGTGCCAGTACGGTTATGTGCCGGTACGGTTATGTATGGTGGCTTTACTTCAGTCTCCCAGTCTCTCTAGCTTTACTTCATAAAACCAAATTCAACGTACCGACTTTTAGCCCAGTCATTTTAAGAAACTTAGTATGGCGGTTCTTTCGTATTAAAAAATAAAAATATTTAGCTATGATTGGCTTTATTTGCTGACGGACAATCAGTAAAAAAAATATATGTAAATATGACCTTGGAATATTGAAACAAAGTAGTAGTGAATCACGGTCGAAGGTAACGTTTCGTAGTGAACCGTACAAAGCTGGCGACAAATTGTACGAAATGGACGATGACGTCACACGCGGCGAGGGCCAGCCTGCTGAAATTAGTATCGGGCGCTTGTTTTGAAAATTATATATCTCGGAAAGTAATTGGCATATCGAAATATTTTTATACACGATTTTTTTGTTTGTAATAGAGAATACGAAACGATGAAAATCTAATTGTGTGAACATTCTTATTTTAAACGCAAATTTAAAATTTTGAATTGTTTCGTAAACGCATTTTGCATAATTTTAGACTTTTTATACGATAGATATGGTAATAGGGATAGATAGGGTGATAGGGGTTATAATAATTATGAAACAAAAAGCTATTTTTATTTTATTCTAGGTCAACTCCTACCTTTCCTGAGCTATTTATGCAAAATCTTTTTGAATAATGTTGTAGGTACTTTCTCTGTTTTCCACTGCGCTGACAGCATCCAAATGTCGAACATTATCGCAAAATACCCTTAACTCGATTCGTTCATATAATATTCATGACGTGACGCAATCTTTCAAAAATTGACACCTTTTTCCCGGACTAGAGGTTAAAGGGAGGGTCCCTTGTTTAAGAGGAACAAGTTTTTTGTATTTGGAACGGTGAATACATTACTGGACACCATGGGCCGCGGTTTTATACCCGAGTTTAATTTATAGAGTGAATGGTAGCCTTTAATGAAATGGCGATGTGAGGGGGATACCTACCTTGTCTATTTTAAATGCTTTTGAAAAAGTGGGTACTTGGGGTCACGTGTGTAAGTATTTATAAAAACGAAATTGGTAACTAGAAGTACATTACAAAAAACCTATTTAATACATCATATTTGACCAAGCGAAGCGAATACGAGCGAGTCGCAGATTGACAGATTGGCGTTAAATGACGTTTGTATTTACGTATAATATTTGTTCGACTATTCCTTCTTCTATGTTTTTTCCTTTATTTGTTCATTCAGTTTCAGGAAATTTTGTAAGTAATCGGTTGACGCCCTATACAATTTTTAGTTTTTGATTATTTAAACACCGAAGGCAATTTTTTTTTAAACTGAACATTGCACTGTACACTGAGCTATTTGCTCTCGGTAAAAAAAATGGAAAACTGTTTTTTTTTAATTTTAAAAGTAATCTATTAGTTAGTTGTTATTATGTACAAAAGCTGAGAAAAACTCTTGGATTTTCGTTGCTTTTATAATTTATGTAAAAAGAAATTACATACAAAATATTTTACCTACTCTATTTGAATTAGAAATCTCAATTTAAACATTTCCCTAGCGGCCACCGCAAATTTTTTAAAGCATCTTCAAAATAAAAATAAACATTTATTTACTCGTAGATATCCTATCGGTCTTACAAACGTCGTATTTTATTTAAAAGATTCACCGAATCGTCACTCAAGGGAGTCTGTACGCAAATGAAGATATACAAAGTTCTTATTTAGGACTCTATTTGGTTAGATATTGGAGGGATGAGATCCATTAGAGATATTGGTCAACGTCGCTCGTAAAATTTTTAGAGGGTTGACCTGTGCACACATTACTTAGTAATAAAGCTTTAAAACAAATAGCTCCGTCTCTGGAGAGTTCTGGGGTACACTATAGTTAATCGCAGTAAGTGATGATGTTATAAGTTGATAGATAACATTATTTTGCTACTTTAGGGTTCCGTACCCGAAGGCGTATTACGTTGTATGTCTGTTTGACTGTCTATCCAACCTCTTTAAAGCTAATATTTATGTTTCTAGTTTGTTTTCTCAAAGCGTTTATCCCAAATTGACTAAATAAAGCTGAGTTTCTGTTTATAATAAATTGCGCATGGGTAATGGTGTCGTGTGTATAATGATAAGCAGAAAACTTATCGAGCGAAAGGTGATGAGATTGTTATACGTTCTAAGTTATTTTTGATTCGAACAACAGTTTTTTGAGAGTAGAATTGAGTAACCCGACTCTGCATCTCAAATATATGTGTCAAAATGGGATCAAGTGGAAAAGTTGAGAACTTTATGTAATATGTAGGTACATTATTACATTATTTGTTAGTCAAAAATATCTTTCGGCATATATACCTATATTACAAACAAAATTGTGGCGTAAAGTTTAATTAGATGTTTAGTCGCCGGCTATGACTCCCGGAAGCGCAGCCATTTTTGACTCAAATTCTGACTTTAGCTTAGCTTATAGGTCAAGAGATATAATGTAAGATAGTAGAGATTTATTATTGAATTAAGGTCCGGACATATCTCCACGGTGCGGCGCCGGTATTGCCGCCGTGAAATCTTATGTCCACGATTCCGGCGCCGTACCGTGCAGCCGTGTCCGGTCCGGGCCCATACTGCCTCCTTCTGTAATGTAACAGATTCAAGTGGAGTGGAGCTCAAATAAGTGAGGTGAGGAGCCCCACATCAACTCGGACCACGTAACTCGAGTTGATTGTTTGCACAGTGGACATGGATTTTTCCACTTGATAGTCTGATTTGATTTTCTAGAGGGCCTTCTTCGGTTCCCTTCTCAAACAAAAAAATAAATCGGCTTTAGATTTTAAGCAGCAGCTCACAAATAGAAGATTAATTCTTAATAGAGATACGAGTAAGTGCCCAAGTTTTTCACGAAAAAGATTTAGAAAGTTAATTTTCGAGCTTAGAATTTCAGGGCGAAAAGCTGTCAGCCAGTTAGTTTTTAGTTTGAATGCCTGTGTAAATTACTATTGCTTATTCATATACTGAATGAATTAAATTTGAATAGAAAACACTTACCATCTTATGCATAAAACACTAAAAAGTATTTCAAATCTATTTTAGTTAAAAAGTGTTTTGTCTTCTTTTTTCAAACTCAAATCGTAATTCCAAAGAAATTTGTCAAAACACTTTTTAACTAAAATAGGTTTAAAATAGGTTTTATTGTTTTATGCATAAGATGGTTAAAGTTTAGTTTTAGTTGGAAGTGAAAATGCTATAACAATTCTATTAGAAATACATGTTTCTCCCTCTTCTTTGACAAAGCTTTTCTACTTCTGACAAGCGTCTCAAATCTGCGTCTTTGTCCACTTGTCATTAAGTTTTTGTCTTTCCCCTCTTCTTACACTATGCGTGTCTTATAGGGTGGGGACATACAGATGTTTTGTTTGAAGAGCAATCTTTCCATTTATTGCGAGTAGTAATACTTAATTTTTCGTCTGGAGTTAACTTGATTGCTTTGGTCAGTATGGGAGAAATAAATAAAACTTTATAACGAAAAAGAAATGCTTTATAATGTAATTGTTCAGATTTTTATTTGAAACATCTTCATCTTACAACATCTTAATCGCCACCTACTTAGTATAGTTGGTATTATTTATTATTATCAGTGATCGGAGATCATTGATGTCTTTGTTTTTCGTGTATAGTGGTCACACCAGAGCTGCTTGACCGTCGCGTAGGGTTGACAGTATGTGGACATCCTATAATATTATGTTTTGATTGACTACCTATATCGCAATCGCCTTATATCACCTTCAATACCTTTTATAACTACTAACAAGTCTTTTAAATATATTATTTGGGTCTTCTAGTATTTGGGTAGCTTCTTCTTTTTGAGTCGATGTTTCGCTATTTATGTACTTATCACATGCTTCGAGTGGTCGAAGCATGTGATAAGTACATAAATAGCGAAACATCGACTCAAAAAGAAGAAGATACCCACAGAACAGAAAGTGGTTCTTGTCTAGACCCCCGTCTAGACAAGAACCACTTTCTGTTAGCGTTAACGCCTGCGGAAAGGTAAAATTGTATGAAAATGACATTAACAGTCACGTGACATTTCTCAAGTTAATGTCATTTTCATACGATTTTATCTTTCCGCAGGTGTTAACGCTAACAGAAAGTGGTTCTTGTCTAGACCCTCAGAACTCGGCCACACTCTCCGTCGTCTCATGGGAGCAAGTTGCGTGGCACGCCACATAGTCCAGCAGGCGACACATTAAATAATAATTATCTTTACAATAATGTTACATTTATTTGCTTACTGCTTTTGTATGGTAACATTGGTAGTAAAACTCTCGTGGAGGCTAGACAACGATAACGCATGCCTGTAAATGCATGTAGACTGTAAATTGTGGCATCAGTAAGAAATTTGTGCTATAAAACAATAGTACA
The DNA here is from genome assembly GCA_905404285.2 of Erannis defoliaria. NCBI lineage: Eukaryota > Metazoa > Arthropoda > Insecta > Lepidoptera > Geometridae > Erannis > Erannis defoliaria. Next base: position 6,946,203 of record FR990073.1, on the reverse strand, counting down.
TTACTCACCTATATAGGGAGCAAAACTAGGGGGCTAAAGTAGCCACTTTATCCCCGTAGGCACTTTTTTTTCTCTTGATAGGCTTACCTTTGATCACATCCTGCGTGATGTTAAGCAACGATGCAGTCTAAGATGGGGCACGCTTACCTAGAAGGAACCTATTTACTCTGGATTTGGATCTTTTCTATGACATTTATTGCTTTTATTTATTCACCTTAGCTTTTTTGTTAACTGTTTTTATCAAACTTATCGTACAAACTTTTCAGCAGTGAGTCTCGCGTTAACGACCGCTAGATGGCACTAGAGCAGACAACAAATGGTCACGGATTGACGTCGCATTTATCCAAGTGACATGCTGTTATTGTGCAGATTTATGTTCCTGACATCCTTGATATTACCCGGAAATTCCATTATAATGGAAACACAATTTGACAGTTCGCGTTAATTTATCATTGGACAAATAGCAACACTATTCTTTTGGATGGTGGAAAATACCGATTCATAAAAAGGTACTAAAATTCAACCGGTGGTTTAAAAAAATTCAATATTTTTCTAAGAAAATATGCTCGTATATCTGTAATAGTAAAGATAAGATTTGTATTCTTGTGGTTAGAAATATACTTAGCATAACATATAGTACACATTTTTATTTAAGTAGGTACACACACTTTATAAATAATAAGTCAGTAAAATCATTTATATATATGACTCAACCTATATAAGTCAGTAAAATCATATATTTTACTGACTTATATAGGTTGAGTGGCTGACCCTACATTATTAGCCGGAAGACGTCCATTTCTGGACAAAGGCAGGGGAGTAATAAGGGAGGGGTTGCCATAATCCCCACACTAGGCAGGCGGTTTGGGGATCGTAGAATGCTTACCACCGTTAACCTAGAGGACGCGGAGGGGTTGCCATAAGGCAACCCCTCCCTATTAAGGGGGATGCCTTCGTCTAGCAGTGGACGTCTTCTGGCTGTTGAAGTGAATCTAAAAAAAAAACTTATTAACTTAGTACTTTTACATTAGAAATCAAAAAAAAGTTAAACTCTTCAAACACCCATAACCGAATAAATAAACAATCTTATACTTCATAAGTAGAGCTTAAATAACTATACTCGTATCAGTAGGTAAGTAATACTTCTTTGACCTTATTGTAAAAAAAACGTAGAAAAAAAGAAGTAAAAATAATTAAGTGAAGTACCGGCTGATTATTGGCTAACAACCTTTCACGGTAGAAATGTTCTGAAGACGATCGAAATTACGTCGTATTCGCATAAACTGCTGACACATCATGTAGTCTACTGATAGATGTAAATCTGACTAGAAACGACATCGTAGTCAATTATAATAATAGCTGTAAGTGCGTGTCGGATTTCCACAATGAGGGTTCCGTACAACTACCGTTTTTCGCGGAGACCTTAGTGTAAGACGAGATAAAAGTTTTTTTTCTTTCTGGGCAAGTACCTCTATTAACTACAACAAAATACATACAAACTATCTAGTCTAATTAACCTACTACACAAAAACAAAATAATGATATCCAGACCTATAAAAGACTATAGACAATCCAAATGCTCAAGCCTACCATTCGGCAACGTACCCAGTATGCTGGCTATATTGCCATGCATTCAAAAATAACGCGTATGCATAGGGCCAAATTAACACTAGAATTTCAATCAAGCGTTTCATCGAGAAGTTCATATCTTTTTTTGAAAAGTAGACGAGGCCCTGCCTGTTTCCTCGGACTTATTTTCTCAACACCAAACAGCTCAAATATGTAACCAAGCACTGCTGAGGTGATGTAAACATAGAGGTTGAACGGAAGGACAAGCAGACATACGAACTGATAGACAGACAAACACGGTAGGCTTAGTAATAGGGTCCAGGGTGACAGCATTTGAGTACAGAACCCTTTAAAGGATTTTCTATTCACGCCCTATATTGAAAAGAAGCCCCGCGCCGTGACGCTCGACGTTCCAGTTTTTATTTATTTTTCTTTCGTTTACGCACTATTTATACTTTGATAGTTACTGTACATTATTGCAAATGCCACACACTTTACTTCTCTGCTAAGAAAGATTGAAAAAAAATTATTTATCTAGTGAATACTACATCTTGGTCCACCTACGTGGTCGCGTACCTCCATAATGATCAGCGTGGAGCGGACCGCGCTAACTTGATTACCCGATGCGAGACTCGCATTGTAATGACATGGACACTGTTTATCCAAATACTGCTTTTTTATTTTTTATGTTTTTTGGCACTCGTATCGTATCTTGACTGAACCCTATTTTCGTCTCGAACGTCAGATTATCGAGTTAAGCAACGGCGGACTCGGTCTGTTTTCAGATGGGTGACCGGGCGAGGCATTTTTTACTGAAAATAGAAAAAGAAAAGACTTTATTTGTGACAAAAACATAACACTCGCAAAAACAAAAGAAATTCAGACAATTAAACACGACATATTAAAGAAATTAAACTTAAACATAACTGAGTGCTAGTGTGGCTTGGATGATACTTTAAATGGTTAGTCTCGGTTGTTGATCTTATAATAGGAAGTCAAGTCAAGCTATGTGTTTTTGTAGTGGTAGGACTCTACTGCAAAGTCCGCCCGGGGAAGTAACACACCTTTGGCAGTTATTCAAACGCCAAGCAGTAGTGTGCAAGCATTACTGTCTTTCGGTATGAAGGGCAATGTTACCAGAGAAATTACTGGGTATGAAGAGATTGATTGTGCAGCATTTTATTCGCAAGTTCACAATTCTGGCACTTCTGTTAGTGTCAGGCGTGACGCTTACCACCAGGCGAACGTCTTGCTCGTCTCGTCACTTGATTGTATTAAAAAAACCCTCCTCCTACCAATGCAATAAAATCTAACAACCTGCTTTTAAGATGTCTCAGTAACGCCTTGAGTTACGATCGAACCATAAGAACTACCGGATACCATCTTACAAAGTATCTTTTGATAGCCGTAAACCCCTCCCTTAACGATCGTCCGATCTTTTTGTACCCACCCTTTGGGCTACATCCAGTAGCTTTTATACCCTGTAGTAGTCTTAACCCCAATAATAAAATGCGGGTTGTAAATAGATAATAAGGGAGGATAGTCAGACGACGTTAAATGCACCATCAATGTTTGACTGTCGCTTTCTAAGCGCTCTAATAGACGAGGTAGAATTTGTTTAAACGTGTTGGCTTAGACTTTTGCTCGTTATTTTAAAGGAACCTTAATTATTTTTACATACTTACCTATAAGCATAATACTAGCATAGCGCTCGTGGGGTATCGGGTCTAAAAGACCACCGACGTTGATCAACAGTCTACTGTTAGTCAGTCTTCGGCAGGGCAACTACTGTAAGTAGCATTCACAAATACATATCTGTTGCAGTCAAAACTCTTAACCAGTCAAAAGTAGATTTGACTAGCACAGTCAGTCAAAAGTACTTTTGAATGAACAGGTTGGTCAAAAGTAGTGCATAGAGACTGCACACTACTATTTCAAGACAGAAGTCGGGCTTGAAATAGTAGCTAGCATAGAACTCGGTAGGTTTGATAAGTTTAAAATAAAAAATACACCAAAATAACCGCAATGTAATCAAAAGCACTATTAACCAATGATTTCCAGTCAAAACTACTTTTGATTGATTTTTCTAGTCAAAAGTTTTTTTTGACTAAGAGTTAAGAATTATGACCAAGGGCCCGTTTTTTGATCCGTGGTCAAAATCGACATAACCATTTGTTAAACTGACTATAGTTAACTAGCTAACCATTAGTTACATTTTTGACCACTGGTCATGGTAACTATGAATCAAAAAACCGAATTATTGGGATTTTAACAATTTGTTACCTACTTACTATTAGTTGGCTTAACTACGGATCAAAAAACCGGCCCTTAGAGTTAAGAGTTATTACTGAAGTATCATATAAATAGAATGCGACTTTTTTTTGTCCCGCTTATTTCTATACCTATCCTACTTTTTCAGAGGCATCGGGTAGCACAGCCACTCACATTATCAGTTAGATGACGTCCACTGCTGGATGTAAGCCACCCCTTTAATAGGGGGGGGGGGGGGGGGGGTTGCCATTATCCTCTTGGCAGGCGGCATGGGGATTAGCCACTCAACTCAACCTAACCTCAAGATCGACTGAAGCGGCTGTGGCTTGAAAGATGACATGAGAGCCATCCAACTCACCATGCAAGACGCTAACAAAGTGAAGGAAACAACCAGGAAACCGAACCCTGGCTCAAGCCGGGATAATCGCTGAGCAGAAGAAAAATCTATGTCATAAAACTGCATTCAGAGCCACCGGAGGACGTCACTTGCCAAGCATGAGTATTAAGACAACTCCTCCCTATTAAGGAGGAGGCCTTCGTCCAGCAGTAGACGTCTTCTAGCTGATGATAACTATAATTGTAAGTACTTACTCGGTACATAAAAAATTAAACGTCATATTGAAAGTACGTATACTATACTCTGTCTAATAAGCTAATCGCTTTTTGACATCTCATTCGAAAATGACTACATAACATTGTAAAGCGTCTAGCAAATTATATCCCATAGAAATCAATATGTTTGCTCCAGAATTACCTCTTTGCAACGTTACGTCTCCAGTTGACATAACCTTGTAAAGAGGTAAGGTAGACCACACGAATTTATTAGTATTGGACGTAATATACGCTTTACATTGTTATGTCGTTAACTTTTTATGAGCTGTCAAAAAGCGAAATAACGGACAGTGCATAAAATATAATAGAACCCTAGAATTACAATAAGCTATGCTTGTTAGAATATATTAAGCTATCTACTCGCAGGTTTCTTGTTCGTGTACATGCAAATGAGAACAAATCCGACAAGTAACAACACAACCTAGGTACAAATGCGAACACACTCGTACAAGATATGAATAATTGAAATTGGAATATGTAATAAAGTTTAGAAGTTAGAAACTACTTATCCAAATTCATGTAGGTATTCGAGTATATTCGAGGCAACCTAGAAGTTAGAAATTAATACCAAATCAGTATAATTTATAAGAGAGACCACGAAATTGGTTCGATAGAAATTAAGTATGAATATAATAATAGAAAATAGAAGGTAAACATATTTAAAATATTGTAAACATTAGGTGCATAATATTCCATAATAATGCATCCATACCTAACCACTTTGACCACCCATACATACCTGTGAGGAAATTTACATCCTATCTCTGTACCACATACAGAGTTAGTTCTAATCAGTTAGCATTATTTTAAGGGCATATTCTGTACATCAAAATAAATAACTTTTACTATGGGGCCAACAATGAACACGCGCAAAAAAAAATCAGCTGTTCCATACAAAAAGTTATCCACTTTAGGCGAAATGTATGGAGCAGCTGGTTTTTTTTATCGCGATTTCAATGTTGGCCCCATAGTAAGAGTTGTTTTACAGAATATGCCCGTAAAAGAATGCTAACTGATTAGAACTAGCCCGCGCCGCTATTTTTTATGCGTCATTTTGCACGCCCTCACCATCCCAATCCACTCATAGTCCAAGGCTCCAACTATACTACAGACACGACAAACCCACCTCCCTTCCTTAATCGCCACAGACACGTCTTGGGCGACCCGGACGACCCCGTCGCCGTCATCAGCTCGGCGGCGCTGGGCTCGCCCGATCCGACCACTCCTAGCAACTCCTAGCTAGAAGTATTCTGTTTATGGTATAGGCGCCGGTTATCAGAGGCACACAAACACGCACCGACCTCGCCGGCGAGGTCGAGGACTCCCCAGAGCTGTCAGAAGATCGGTTAGATTATCTCCAAATAGTCAACCAGATCAACCTACTAGGGTTCTGGGGTGCCATGGCATTTCTGACCCCACTCCCGGCGACGGCCAAGCCGAGGTTCGTATCGTCTGTAGTGCCCTTGAGCTAGTCGCCTTTAACCTTAACTAGGCCTAGCGCCATTTGCGCTTGCCTAAAGTCCGGTGCTACTGTAGAGGCCATCTGAGGCCAACAGCATCAGTCATTCATAAAAAAAATAAGAACTAGCCCTGGATATGTACCTACATCCTATTTTTTTATAGCAACTATTATTATCAATCATAAACTATTGTCAACTTCCATACTCGTAAACTATTTACTGTGAACAGTAAGCAAGGCCTGCTCAAGTATATCATCGGGATTAAAAATATACCTGTCAAATTTCAGCGCGGTCGTACCAACAAAACTTGTTCTAAAGTTGTTTTATAGATTTGTTTTGTACCGTACAAATAAATAAACTTTTCGTAGAGAATATTAAAGTTTGCAATAATGTGCTTAAGAGGATAAGAGCTGAATTTGTAATTACGCTTTATTTAAAGAAAAAAATCTGAGTGACGTAAACTCAAACGAAAAATACTAACCACTATTAAAAATTAGAAGTACTTTGTATCAAATACACGGTTTTAATAAAGTTTCGTAGAAAACATATTAAAGCGTCTTGATTATTCAAAGAGCGTTTTTAATTAAACAACGCAACGAGAAGAAACTGAGAATGGTACATAAAATTTTAACAACCCTTTAATAAGACGTAAAACTGCTATTAAGCCGTAGTTTTAATGGTGAATATTAATTTTCGCCACCGCAATACGTATTTGACTCTTTTGTTATGGTTATATTGAAGAGGGGTTGGATTTCATATCGAGTAATCATCCTAGAGCTGGTAGTTATCTTACTAGTTAAATATAATAATGCCTTTGTAATAGTCAAAGGTCGATATGTAGCATCTTCGCGCGTTCCTGAGAAATAAAAGAAGGAAACACAAGTAATTTAAAAAAAAATGACTTCAAATTAATATGGGTCCACCTCGGGAGTATACACTTTCAAATAAAAAAAGAATTTTCAATATCGGTCCACACAAACGGAGAAAAAAACAAAAAAAAAATAAACAAAAACACATGTCGTCGAAACATAGAACCTCCTCCTTATTTGATTATTATTATATTATATTGCATTATACATAATGTAGATGCACAAGTTGATCCCAATTAAAGCTTTGAATGGTTTGCACGGTTTAACTTGTCCCATCGCTGAATTTCGATACAAAGTGGAACCTAGAGTAATAACCTTATGCTTTATGTTTATTAGTTACGTGGAACGGTGGAAGTTGAAGTGGTAATGGACAGGCTCGAAGAACTGATAACCAATAGGGAAGAAAGGTTCTTGAGTGGCGACCACGTACTAGAACACGTAGCGTAGGAAGGCATCCCACTAGGTGCCGACGGCATTGTGAAAGTCGCAGGCAACTGGTGAATGCAAATGGCAGGTTGTCGTACAGTGTGGCAGTCTAAGGGGGAGGCCTTCGTTCAGCAGTGGGTGTCTCCAGATTGTGGACGTGAAATGTTTTTTTTTTTCAGTATTTCAGGGTTGGCCCTATAGTAAAAGTTGTTCACAACGATGAGTAGTTGGCCTTTCGGCTTAGTTTTACCGTTACGCGTAATCCCGTGCTAAGCTTTTCACTTTTCGTATCTAGTCGGCTAGTTAAGAAAATATTGCTTAGTCAGACGATACTACATTCTCGTAAGTTAAAATAAATGCGACTGTTTGGGCGCCCTCTGTAAAAGTTAAACTTTGGTGATAAAACCACTGAACCGTTTCGAATAAAACATTAGAAAGTATCGCGACGCCAGATAAAAACTGGATATAACGTACACTTGACTAAGCACGGACTTTAAAAAGTAAAATAGATAAAGTAACAATGTTTCAAAATACTGTTCTGATTTTTCTAGACATTTTTGTTTGAAACCAAAATCACTTCACAGTTGCCGTGTTTATAATACGCTTAAAAAAAATACAACCGACTTCAACTTCGAATACCTGGATGACATCTTCATATTTTCTAGTAATTTTGATTTAAAAACTAAACTACTGAACCGATTTCGATAAAATTTATATGGATATTTCGATAAAATGTATATGAATATATATCTATACCACCTCTGAAGTATTACCTACCAAACAAAAACTGAATCATCAAAATCAGTTCATAATTGGCGGAGTAATCGCGTAACTACATACAAAAAAAACATACAACATAACATACAGTCGAATTGAGAACCTCCTTTTGTCGGTTGAAAAGGCGACTTATTCTTTTTGTCTCCCGGCTCTTCGCACCCATGTATGTGAAACGACCTTAAATCTTAAACCGTGAACCTTATTCTTATTGTCATTTTTATATACAGCCTACCATACAAGTACCCAACCGGAGCTAAATCCTCCAAGTAGCCTACGATTCAAATTGGCCAGCATAAAGAAAGAAGAGAACCAGATACTACTAGATACTATTTCTGCCACTGTCACTTTAGTTTTAATCTAATGTAGAGAGACAGTGACAGAAATAACTTGTATAGAATTTCAATCTAAATTAGAGTGTTAATAAGTGAGTAGGCTAATTAGTCAAACAATTAAAGTGTTTTCACTCAGATACGTATATATCTATTTTTGTTAACAAATTTGAAACGCTTTTGCGTGATGTGCTGATAAATACATGCATCCACTACGAACGCAAATGAACTCGAGAAGATTCAATTCCACACCATGAAGCATACCTTAATGTGCGTTGACCTTTATCGTACACTAAAATGATATACAAAAGCTGTTAATATACGCCCCTGCTTCAGCCATTAACGTCTGCAAACGACTAAGTGAAACTTGAATTATATGCGTTTGTCTAGACGACCCATTGTGAGGAAAACAAATTAATTCCCTTTTTCTATGGAACTTGTAATAGAAAACTAATGTACGCACGATTTATGCTCTCCGTTGAAGTTAAGGAGCACGGCGAAAAGTGAAAATTAACTAACGTACTAGTAAAAAAACGTTTGCCGTTGAATTTATTCGAATACATTTGAAAAAGTTTCGAGCAGTAAATTTAAATGGAGTTCAGGATTAATAGTAGCAGTTGCAGGACTAATTCTTTCGAGAGTTGCGAACAAATTGCTTTTACGAATACTATTTTCTGCTCACGAAATGTTGCGGTGAAAAAGCTGATTTCCAATAAAAGTTCGGTTTCGTGACTGCATTGCTTTTTATCTCAAAATGTTGTTAAATCTTCGAGTTTTTCTATTATTTTTAAGTATTTTTAGCCATTGACAAATTTATAGCTTTGTATTTAATTTGAATTCTAGAACCTGCAAAAAAAACATGGGTTTCGTTTTTATATGAATGGAAAAACTTTGATTGCAGTTCTGTCATTTGTTTGAAAAATCCTCTTCAATTTTTATTTCGGTATTTCATTCAAACAAAAACGGTCATCGCTCTTTTATAACTACATTCAAATTTAATCTCGCTGAGTGCTGTGATTGACGACGGCTGTGTGGGTGATAGGGGGCGCTAGTGGACACTCTTTATTTATTAACCAGGTACATCTCATTCGTTGGGGATAAACTACTTGCAATTGTTTGACCTACCCATTTATAGTCCGTCTGTTGAACAAGATTAAAAATATTTTTCACCTCACATGCACAGAAAGATTTTGTTTATCATTCGAAATCTGAGTGCAAAACTGCATTTTTCTTTAGTATGGAAAGAGTTTTTAAATCACGTTTTAATACATTTTTAAATACCTTTCTATTCAATAATTTTCTATACCACGTTAACTGAAAATGCTTATGTAATATTTATTTCAAGTCAGTGCACCAACATAATTTTAGAAAAATCGCACTGGCCAGCACGATGACTGAATGAAAAAAAAGTCTAGTATTTTCCTCGCTGTAGTGAAAACTTGTGTGTTTCGCTCGGAAGCAAAGTTATTCAGCGTCTCGTACATTTGAAATCCTCGCTACGCTCAGGTTTGAATACTAGTAATCGTGCCAAAAAACAACGTTGCAGCCTTGCATATTAACAAATAACTTTTGTATTATTTTTCAAATTGGTAGTTAGATGTGTGTTATACCTATATAACAATCAAAATAACGCCCAATTTTTTTTTTTTTTTTTTAATTTCAGCTAAGATCCAGTCCACAAAAAAGTGAAAGCTTTACTGAAAAGTGATCCAGCACAAGTAAATTTTAGGAAAGTTTTTTTTGTTACCCTTTCATGTGGTCACCCTAATTTCTTTAAAATCTAGCTTAATTCGGCTAATAAGTAATGTTCACGTAAATAAAGTTCTAACATGGTGTTCATATTACAAAGAATGTTGGGGAAGTCACTTTGTTCGCAAATTTCAGGAAAGTGGTGAAAAAACATTTCGCACTCTAGTTAGAATAGGGGCTTGCTATGGTAATTCCTAAACAATAAAAATAAAATATCTTACGCGTGTTAATTGCAAACAGCCCTCATTAACCATTCTAACATATCGCACCATGACTTACCCCTACGTCGAGATTAACACAAAATTCATGCGATAAAACACAGCACTGCAAAGTTATCAACAAGAGGTCCAAAAGCGGAACTCTAATGGGTCGCAAGGGACCTCTTCTTTAATGGCCACTCGTAAATTGGTGGGAAATAATTAAAACCGCGCGTCCTCGCCAATGCAGACCAAAACACGGCCATTAGGAGAATTCAGCACAAAAGGGTTTCCGATAAATAGAGGACCGTTTGATAGTCGAGTGTAGGGGTAGCGTTTGAAGACAGATATGCTTTGAATAGTGGAATAAACAGGCGTGACAGAAAGAGCCCAAGTTTATGCGCGTTAGTACGTGTCTTGTTTACGTTTCACTAAAATACATAATTTGTATAGCTTTAGCTCAGGGATTACCGGGTTCGGTTTGCACGATGCAAGGCTTATTTTATATAGCAACCGTCAGCCATGTCAGAGGCCTTCGGGCGGCACATTAACTTTGACACTAGGGCTGGCCACTCAGCCTATACGAACTTTTTATTGGCCATATACTTAACTACAAATATGTTACACTAGATCAAATTACAATTTCTCTTTAAATCAACTCTAAAAAAATATTATAAAAAATTACTGCATGATTAAAATAGTAACAATGTCAAATGAAATGATTAAATCACTGCTGTGGTCAAACAAATAGCCAGCCATAAAAAAAGCTTTGAAACCTAAAAACACAATGTTACACCTTTTCAACCGACTTCAAAAAAGGAGGTACTCAATTCGACTGTATGTTTTTTTTGTCTGTATGTTACGCGATTACTCCGCCAATTATGAACAGATTTTAACGATTATTTTTTTGTTTTGTAGGTGGTACTTCAGAGGTAGTCCCATATACATTTTATCTAAATCGGTTCAGTAGTTTGGTTTTTAAATCAAAATTACTAGAAAATATGAAGATATCATCCAGGTATTCGAAGTTGAAGTCTGTTGTATTTTTTTTAAAGCGTATTATTTTGCATCACGATCAATCCATAATATTCGCGGAGTAATCGCGTAACATACATACAAAAAATAAAAAAAGTATATAGTTTTGAGAATTGCGAATTGAGAACCTCCTTTTTTGAAGTCAGTTGAAAAGAAACAATTAACCGACTTCAATTTAGACTATTTAGATGACATCTTGATATTTTCGAGTTGTTTTGATTTATTGCAGTAATTTTGGTTTAAAAATCAAATTATTGAACCGATTTCGATTAAATGTTTATGGAGCCACCTCTGAAGTATCAACTACCAAACAAAAAAAAAATCATCAAAATTAATTCACAATTGGCGGAGTATTCACGTGACATACAAAAATCAAACAATAAAACGTACAGTCGAATTGAGAACCTCCTCTGTTGAAGTCGGATAAAAAAAATTGAATCCGAGAAAATCGTGCGTTTATCTCCCAGTGGACTGACGTGCGCCGCTGATCATGGACTTAATTTTTAAATCATTCGAATGAATTTTCGCACAAACATAGACTAACAGAGAACTGGGACTCAAAATATTCAAACGATTACATAAGTGACCATTTTAAATTATAAAACACTCTCGACAACCCTTTTGGATCTCAGCTAAGAACTCTCCCGATCAATTCACCTATCAAACAAAAAAAAAATACCGAATAAAATCGGTTCTTCCGTGTGGGAGCTAAGAAGCCACAAACAGATACATAGACACAGGTTAAACATACACCATTCCGTATATCTCTGTCTGTATCTGAGGTAACAAATAAAATATTAAATGCTTAAAAACTGAAACTCTTGCCAATAGTAAAAATATTTTTTGAATGACGCCAAACGAGCGACCCTCTATAATCTCTGCGTATCTTGAAAAAGAATCGAAATCAGACGAAAGACAAGATAATCCAACGACATGGGATGACAGGATTGCAGGTAAATAGCTATTATTCGCTCCAGTGAGCCAATGGAGAGATAACGTTTGACAAGAATGACAAGCTCCTCTACCGGAACGCATTTCAAGCGACTTATGATTGATAGACTCTAGGAACCCCTCAGCAACGGCTTCATTTCACGGGTCGTTTTAAATAAACACATGATCGAACTGTGATTGATGGCATTTTGAAAGATAAGATGTATTTAAAACAGGTTAGCCAAATAATGCTGGCGTTTATTTGGCCCAACGCATAAGCATTTATATTCTAGGTGGCATTGCCGCCAGCATGTTGGTTATAGTTTGAAGATACTTACGGCCTTACTTTTTTGTAGTGGTAGCACTCTAATGCAGAGTCCGCCTCGAGAAGTACCACACCTTTGCCAGTTATTCAACCGCCAAGCAACTACTGCAAGCATTACTGTGTTCCGGTTTGAAGGGCAATGTTACTAGAGAAATTACTGGGTATGAAGAGATTTAACATCTGATATCTCAGTGTGACGAGCGCAGTAAGTAAAGTGCGGCGCAGGATTGTATTCGCAAGTTCGAAATTCTAGCACTGTTACTGTTAGTAGCAGGCGTGGCACTTACCACCAGGTGAAAGTCTTGCTCGTCTCGTCACTTAAAAGTATTTTTAAATGAACTATAAAACGTGCTCAAACCTTAGTCACTGTTTAAGATGCTCTGACAACTTCTCGCTGACGTGAAATGTCACGTTCGAGAACAAGACAGAGAAGTTTAAACAGTGACTAAGTTCAAACAGGGTTTTAGTAAGGCCACTAAAATCTGTCAATGGTGTCGATTCTGTTGCACCGCTCACTTAACTAAACTAATCTGACTGGGGTAAAATTATACGCGTCTCATTCCATTTGAATATGTTAGAAAAGGATGTCAATAGGTTTCGTCCTATCAAATTAAGTTTAGTTTAGTGAGCGGTTCAACAGTATCGACACCATTGGGTTCCAAAAATACAGGGGCGCGAGCGAGACTATGATTTGAATCCAATAACTAGTCTTGATCTAATAAAAAAAACTCTCTCTGTGAACATAATTATTAACTTTTGTTTGCTGCGTATTTATTGTATTTATATAATTTGTTCATTACTTGCCTAACAGATATTAGAAATGAAATTTCATATTCCCAAATTAAGTATCAAACATCCAGTTGCAAATTGTAAAGCCCTAAAGAATTCCATCATGCGAAATAATTTAACTTCGAAATAAGAGAGCTTTGAGAAAAATTAAAGGCGGTCTCCTCCGATAATTTTACCCTCGAAAGAGAGGTGGCTCGAACTTTCTATTGAAATCGGAAGATTATTCATTAAATGATATTTTAACTGTCTTGCAATTACGAGTCTGAAACTTTGGTCACAATTGATAAATAATTACAATTATCACTTTTTGTCCTACCAAAGGGAGTCACCCTTTGGTAGGACAAAAAGGCAAAAGTGTACAACTTTTGAGGTACGCCCTTTTGGTTATTAAAATTTTCCTAGCGCACAACAGCCTTAACAAATATTTTCGAGCGATTTTCAGTTCTTTGCTCATACATTTAAGAACGATATTTTTTTAATATTATTTCCAGAAAATGATCAAACAGGAGTTTGATTTTGCGGCGATAATTGCGGCGAATCCTTAATTATTTTGAGGGTAAACTTTTCCGAAGTTAATTTGACGCTGGATGTTAGATTCCTTTTAATGGACACTCTTAAGGAGATTTCCAATTTATTTGGTTGACTGGGATATTCATTAGAGTCCTGGAGCATGAAGCGTAGGTAATATTCATCTATGTGTATATTTACGAAATCACTTTGATGTATCCTTTTTGGGACTGCTCATCTTTTCAACCGACTTCAAAAAAGGACGTTCTCAATTCTTCTGTATGTTTTTTTTTGTATGTATGTTACGCAACGCTCTTCAAGTATGAATTGATTTTGATTTATTTTATTTTGTAGGTGATACTTCAGAGGTAGTCCCATATACATTTAATCAAAATTCAGTAGTTTGATTTTTAAATCAAAATTACTGGAATAAATCAAAATAACAGAAAATATGAAGATGTCATCCATGTAGTCAAAATTGAAGTCGGTTTTTTTTAAAGCGTATTATTAATGCATGAGCTTATCGCTTGATAAAACATGTGGTATAAACCAACCATGAATCTTTTTTTTGCGTAACTTAGCTTGTGTTTGACTGCCGCCACGCATGTTCCAGCACCCTTATCTAGAAGAAACCGATTCAGTCGCCACTTGAAGGTACTTACGTTTTAACTATCAGGAAACACCGCGGTGTTCGCGGAATCGAGCACCGCATTCTACTATTAATCAGATCGTTCAAAAGTGGAATCGAATCGTTTTGTCCAGGTTTTTGGTATATACTCGCGTCACTCGCAGTTTTTCCGCTATTGTAGTAAGTATTCTCACATGTTTTGTGGATAAAGTCAGTGACAATTATAGATGAATGGACGGGGAAATGAGCGCACGGATTTTGAAGACTATATGTTGAGTGCCGGCTCTCCACTCGCTTCAGTCATACTCTGCCTTTGCGACATGCGAGCCGTACGATACGACAATACAAACTTCTAATACATGTACATACATGTACATACATGTTTTATCTTTTTGTCATGCAGTAATTAGATTAGCTGTCTCTCATCATCATCAGCCCGGAGACGTCCACTGCTGAACGAAGGCCTCCCCTTTAGACCGCCACACTGTACGACAACCTGCCACTTGCATCCACCGGTTGCCCGCGACCTTTACATTGTCTCTCTCTCTATTTTCCGGCAAATGTAATATGCATACTTTTAGCAAGGTATGCTTGATTGTGTTGTTTTGTTTTTGGTTTTAATTTTGATCGATTTGCAAGCGCTGGGCCCGTCCATTCCATTATCACCGTCGCTGGATAAAGTATCTTATTGTAAATTTGCAGTCCTCACGATGTTCTACCGTCATACCGAATTATATTATGACTGCCTACGTTTATCCGTTTAGAAGGTAACAATAACAAATAATAAACAGGAAGAATTAGTTAAAAACATAAAATCTTTTATGAGTAGACCTCTATGTGTACTCGTAATTCAACGAGATTTAAAAAAATTGGTACCACCAAAGATTACGAAAGATGCGCCAAAGCGTAATAAAACAACGTTTGAAAATGACTCCCGTGCCGTCATGTTTACGTGTTGCGCCGGAGTGCGAAAGAAGGTGTGCGTACTCCTGGCGGAAAAGTATCGAACATCCAATTTTGGTACAAGCAAATAATTAGATCATGACGTCGTGTAAATGTTTGTGGTAATTTGAAAAGATAGCACTTTTATGAGAGCAAAAAGGATAGCGCGCGTCTCGCTTAGTGAGCGCAGACAGGTGAGACAGTCCCTGGGGCCGTTTATACGGGGCCATTTGAGAACGCAATATGACATATCTCCTTTCTTATATATATAATATCATTGGGTACCACAAATTCAGCCAGTACCTTTAATTCTGGATCATCCAAAAAAATAATACGAATATACTTATACAGTTATTGTTTCTATCTGGAATCTCCGTGCACCTGTAAGATAAATACAAAACTTTGGGACCTATCTCATATAGTATTCTATGCAAAATACTTGTTCAAAACAACAGACACCCGTCCCTGCAATACGAAACGTGTACTATAACTTCGAAGCGAATTTATATCACAGTCGGGAACCCTTTTAGCATTCCCCTCGCAAATCCCCGTACCTAACTATACCTAGACTGCCTAGGTACTATGGGGTTGGAGTAAGGGCGAGGGAAGTAATTACAGGGGGAAACATCAAGTATGTCACAGGGAGAGTGTGTTGAGTGCAAAAATGCAAGGGCTTGGTGGTAAGTGTGTCGCCACGCATCAGTTCACTGTGTCACTGTTGATCTTTGAACGAGTGTGGAAGTAGGTATCTGTGCTTTTTCGGGAGTAGTTTACGTGTATTTATTTGTTAATTTGGACTGAAAATTACAATTCCCAGTTTTCAAAGAAGTGCATACTGAAATGTAGGTCATAGGTAGACAACCACAGGGATCATTTTAAAACTGAATGTAGTGATGTGTTTGTCATCATCACCATTTCCAACTTGGTCCACTGCTGGTTATAGTCCTCTCCTAGTACACGTCACTTCAGATTTTGGACATGCATACTGTATTAGCTGTGTTCAATACATCGGATTAGCTCAAATTGAAATTGGATTCTAGGAGTTCGTACAGCAAATAAACTCGCTTTTTTATGGATTTGGTGGTAAGCGTCACGCCTGCCCATAACAGTATAGCAGCGCGAGAATTGTGAACTTGCGAATACAATCCTGCGCCGCACTGCACTGCGCTCGTCACCCTGAGATATTAGATGAGAAATATCTGGTTTTATTGAATATTGATAGCTACAATAATTCATACGCCATAGTATAATAAAGAGTTTCTACTATCTATCTATCTATAATCTATCTTTTTAAACTAAATAATTTTATTATGCGGCATGCATAACTTTTCACAATATGTATTTAGGAATAAAAATAATTACCAAATCAACAAATACAACATCTAAACAGATCATTCCAAGGTCTTTTAGGTCAGGGTATTTCTTAATTTTACTAATGTAACTATCACAAAAAGGCATCTACTCACATCTGTCTGGGTTGGCAACGCATCGCACAAAATTTCTAATGTTGCAGGTGTCCATAGGCGGCGGTGAGCTTACCAAGCAAGCCGCATACTTGTTTGCCTCTCTATTATATTTAAAAAATAAAAAAATAAACTACAAATATTATATAATTGAATAATTTATCCTCCAGTGGGAACGCGAAATTAATTCTACGAACTGAAATTAGAATTCTTACACAAACTATTTACAGCATTCTATAGAGTGTAAAAAAGAAATTAAGTTCCTACAGCTTTTAGTTTTTCTCGGGCTACCACACATACGTTTAGTTTATTAACTACAATGATACAATGATACAATACAATGATACAATGATTTTATTGGTCTGTGAAACTAGGTAAACATGATAAATATAGGTGATAAAAATAGATACTAGGACTAGCCTAAGCTAAGCAAGCAAAAGCAAAGCAAAACAGGACGTTTTGTGCTAAGCAGGACGCAGCTGCACGCGCGGCGGGCTCTGTTTTCACTCTTTGAAAAAGGTCACCGGATGTGATCGTAACTATAGTCGGAGTATCCGATTTAATTAAACGTGAGTATTCCCGTATAAATAAAACAAAAAGGACTAGCCTAATTTTAAGATAAAGATAAGAAGATACGAAAATAGCTTGTAAATTGGCTGTCACTCAATATATTGAGCCTTGCCGTTGCTTGGTGTTTTTATTATTCTGTCAAAAAGCAGTCTCGAAAACTCAGCGAAAACTCGATATTCCTCCACAGCGCCACGCCCTGTAGACTGCCAGAAAAAGTAACAAAATACTTTTCATTGGCATGTCGGCATCAAGCGAATGTCAACAACATAATCCGGACGAAAATTGAAAATGCTGTACGGCTGTATTACAATATAAACTAGGTTTCGGTATCGCCGTTCTGTTAAAAATGATTTTGTAGATAAGTCTATCCATATTTAGAAGGTTGAGGTATGATAATATAATTTTTGCAGAACTAATTATTATTACCAGTTATAAAAATGCTTTTCTCATTCGCGGAAACAAAATTACAACGGACAACGTAAGGTACTCAATATGTTAACTTTACCAGCAATCAGAATTTAATATTCGTAAAAAATACTACACAATTTCAAAGAACTGCTTTACTCGGCGCTATTTTATATCCTAATAACACAGAAGAAATAATAGTACTACCTAATAATGAAGAATTTGACTATTGACATGCCATCATCATCATCAGCCCGAAACCACTCGATCACTCCCCATCACCACCGATCCACTGCTGAACGAAGGCTTCCCCCTTAGACCGCCACACTACGACAACCTGCCATTTGCATCCACCGGTTGCCCGCGACTTTTACAATGTCGTCGGTCCACCTAGTGGGAGGCCTTCCTACGCTGCGTCTTCCGGTTCGCGGTCGCCACTCAAGAACCTTTCTTCCCCATCGGTTAAGTTCAGTTCAGTTCGTCGAGCATTGTGGCCTGCCCATTGCTACTTCAACTTGCAAAACCTGCGAGCTATGTCGGTGACTTTGATTCTTTGGCGAATATCCTCGTTCCGGATTCTATCGCGCAAAGTAACTCCGAGCATAGCTCTCTCCATTGCCCGTAGCGTGATTCTGAGTTTCTCCAAAAGGCCAGCACCTATACATTGACATGTATCTACAGATAATACAGACAGATCATGTTGGTGTTCATAATAAATAAATAAATATTGATTATTATAATAATATACCCTCATCATCATCAGCCCGGAGACGTCCACTGCTGAACGAAGGCCTCCCCCTTAGACCGCCACTCTGTACGACAACCTGCCATTAGCATCCACCGGTAATAATTAATAATAATATACCATTTGCATAATATACCCTACAGGTCAATAATACAGCAAGATTCTGGAAATCCGATGAAATTAATTAAGTTGGGTATTTGTGTAATCGTGCATTATGTATATAGGGCAAAAAAGACTGATGTAATTTTTTTTTATTGGCAAATAAATGGTTTCTTACCCCAGGGGCCGTACCATGAACGCTTATTCCGGGACTTCAGTATCAGTATTCAGTATTCAGTATTCAGTCCCGCTATAAGCGGTTCACGGTGCGGCCCCTGGTCTACCTATAAAACCTTAAAACCTTATGTTACATTTTATTTTGTTTTGTAGTCAAACTACTCGTTAAACGTTCGAAATAACATTTTATACATACTTAACTGAGTAAAACTTTTACCAATTTGTACTTAAGTATTCGGATGGAATACCGCACCTAGTTTATCGAAACCACAGCACGGTGCTTTGCATTTAAAACGTTAATGTGTTCGTATAGGTATATACCTATACAAACGTAATTGGAAAAACTCGCATTCGGTGCTCTTCAATAGTATGGTAAGAAAAAAAATGCGTTTGGCTGGTTCCATTGTCACGCTTGTCGCCGGCGCTGGTGGTAAGCGTGTCTCGTAATTGCGCTGATGAGCCGGACGGTTCGATAATCCCAGAACCGTGCGCTAATTGCCAAAAACTTGGACTAATTTAACTACTATAGTTATAATGAAATTTATCGTTAGGGCAGTTTTTGGCAAGAAACTACTAGAATACACGGGACACGCGCTACAGCCTCAAAACGCCGCCCCGAAAACTGGAAGCAGCTTTTGAGATGCGAAAGCGTGCGACAGCCACTTTTACCGTTTGCGGTGAGTGCATAATTATAATCTGAGTGTCTTCAAGTCGCGAGTGAATCGGTTTCTTCTAAGCAAGTGTGCTCCATCGTAAACTGCTTCTTCGGCATCAGACGAGATGGCAGTAAACACACATATCACACATCAACAGCCAGAAGATGTCCACTACTGGCGAAGGCAACATATAACGCAGTTAAACGCAAGCCTATAAATAATATTAAAACACAAAAAACTGGGGTCTTAATGCGGTGGCGGCGTTTTGTGGATGTCTCATGTGCGGCTAGGCTAAGCTCGTGGCCCGCGCGCTTACCACTCACGCCGGCGAAAAGCGTGAAATGCATGCAACAACTTTAGGCCGTTTGTCCACAGCCACCGTCACCGAGACGTCAACGAGAACGAGATGACGTTGCCGAAGTAGCGTTACACAGATTACAATAGCCGCGTGTCCACTGCACGTCCGTCACCCGAGTGCCGTGATGGACATGGTAAAAAGGCGGCTGTGGATGAACTGCTTATTTTAATTTAGAGTTAATTTAAGTTAATTTAGAGCAGAGTTGCGGTGCGAGTTTTACGCGGTGCGATTTTTACTTATCGTAGCGTTAACGGAATCGTTTGCGCTAAGTTAACGTTATCGTAATCTTAAAAGTAATTGCCAATTTCAAACACAATTCTAACCTATCCATCAGCTACACTTATTTCATTAGTTTCTATTGCCATTAGAGACTTTGATCTAGCTATCTTATGATCGAAAAGTATAAAAGCGAAATCTCGAACATAATATCAATGTATAATTGCAGACGCGTTTATATACGCGTTTTACTGTATATTGGAGGAATTCATTATTGTGATTGTGTCGGGGTCGGGGATGACGCAACGCTGTTGCCAACGAGAGGGTGCAGCTTGCCAAGTACTCGGAAGTCTAGGAAGGTCACACTTTGGATGTGCTAACTTATTCTAGATTTTTTTTAGTGCAAAATACATTTTAAACTGCGCTGTTATGACAAAATTGTATTTTGTGACATAATCGCTCAGGGCAGCAAAAATTACACACAAAATCTGCTTACTTATTAAGTACTGGAAAATTTTATTTTATTGTGGAACTAAAAAAATGTAGGTATATGACCAAAATTCTGGCCTGTATTTCGTGCAGAAATTGGGGTATTTCCGATTGAGCAGCGGGAATCAATCCAACGGGGCACCGGGGCCAGCATTTTGGGCACATTACCCGAAATAAGAGATCGTTTGAACTATCTATAGGCGTTTATTGGCTATGGATTTAATTTCAAATTAGATTATAAATCGTTATATATCGTATAATTTATAATCGTAGTTATTATAATCGTCCAAATAGTTTTTAGACAGTTACCTATATGCTTAGAGCTTCAAAAGGTCTGAGCTTAATAATGTCATCATCATCAACAGCCTGGAGACGTCCACTACTGGAGGCCTCTCCCTTATAGGGAGGTGTTGCCATAATCCCCACGCTTGGCAGGTGGCTTGGAGATCGCAGAATGGTTACCACCGTTAACTGAGAGGACGCTGCTGCCCGTCCTCCGGTGATTCTGGATGCAGTTTTAGGACACACCCAGGTCTTAATAATGTAATATAAAAAATAGTAATGTTAAAAAGTATCTACACAACAATTTGAAACCATAAAAATACAAACATACTAGAGTAGGTAACCTTTACTGTATTTTTTGCATCTTAGTAGGAAAATTGGGGGACACCTTTGCCCAGTAGTAGGACAACACAGGGTAAACAAAAAAAATAGTAGGAAAACATGAAAACTTAGTTTAAACTAAAATAATTATTGCTTGTGAAGCAATCTAGCGTTATAGACAAATATGTATCAATCGGCAGGAGATTTTGTCGACAAAATTGTAAAAACATTTAAATTAGATGATCAAAAAAACTTTGAAACTAAATTAAACTATTATTAAAACATTAATCAATCGATATAAGAGACCGTTTAAAGTATCTATAAGTAGCATACCTATAGATAGTTTAAACGGCCTGTAATTTTGGGTAATGTGCCCAAAATGCTGGCCACGTTGCCCCGCTGGATTGCGAGGCTGATTTTCTGGCCCAAATAAAGGTCAGCATTTTGGTCACGTGTGGATTCTTTAAGTTAATTTAATTATTCCTATAAATAGATGATAATTTAAAATAACGCCAAAAGTGACCCCAAATTTGTGGGTCTAAACCAAAGATAATAAATATATAATACTATACAAGTGTATAAACATTCCATAAAAAATGTATACCTACCGTAATAAAAACAATCTTGATAAGCTCCATCTTAGACCAAATCATTGCTTTAACGCAAATCTATTTTGAACAAAACAAATCTTTAATTTCATCAGAGACAGATCATCTCTGCTACTCAATTAGAATCTTATTTTAATCACAGTAAAGTTAAAGGCATCAATTTATTACTTTCAAAAACAAACTTTTAGACGAAACAAAACACTAAACCGACTCCGATTTCATGTCCAAACTTTTAGCGCAGACACTTTATAGCTCCACGTCAGAGCTTTGTAGGTACCCTATAGGTATGATTATCTGCAAATTTTGGTTGGGGGCTCGGAGTGCGTTGCTAGGTTACCAGGAACTCAAGGTCAAAAGTTTTACAGTAATATGTATACCAAAGTTATGGATAACAGAGGGGACCTCTGGACCTAGGTACAAGCAATCGATTCATCCACGTCTCGTGTTTTGCCAAAAATATTTTGCAGTGTTGTTGATTTATTTCGTTTTTGTTTAACGAATGACGCCTGTTTCAATTCACAATCGCTGAAATATTCAAAGCTTTGGCCGGATATTGAAAAACGAAATCATAGAATGGTTACTGATGGATCGTGAATTGAAAGCTATTATAACAAAAATTTTTGTGACGTGTGGTAACTAGGAGAAGATAAACGATAGTTAAACCACGTTATAATTAGTTTTTTTTTCTGGCATGCAATGAGAAGGTACTATTTTAGAAAATACTATTATACCCTCTACACAAAAACAGCCTTACCTAAAATAATCTCGATTCTCTTAGTCACTGCTTAAACTTCTCTGTCTTGTTCTTGCATGTTACACTTCACGTCAGAGAGAAGATGGCAGAGCATCTTAAGCAGTGACTAACGGTTGAGAAGTTTTTTTAAGTAAGGCCTTTTTAATAGTCCAATACTGAACATAGACCAAGGTGATTGGGTCATATCCTCTACGCTAGCCCAGTTGCAGGTTGGTGGATTCACATACACCATTGAATTTCTTCTCCTGACTCATGCAGATTTCCTCACGATATTTGCCTTATACCCACATTTAGCAGGCGGCTTGGAGATCGCAGAATGCTCACCACCGCTAACTGAAAGGATGCTGTTGCCCGTCCTCCGATGGTTTTTCTTTTATACAATCAAGTGACGAGACAAGCAAGTCGTTCGCCTCCAGTAATTAGTCGTACCACTAACAGTAGCAGTGCGAAAATTGTGAACTTGCGAATACAATCCTGCGCCACACTGCACTGCGCTCGTCACCCTGAGATATCAGATGTTAAATCTCTTCATACCCAGTAATTTCTCTCGTAATATTGCCCTTCAAACCAAACACAGTAATGCGTGCACAATACTGCTTGGCGCTTGAATAACTGGCAAAAGTGTGGTACTTCCCCAGGCGGACTCTGCAGTAGACTTGGAGGAACTAGCTCTCGCTGGGTATATAATCAAAGGCAGTAGAGTCCTACCATTAACCTACCATTCACTTTCTGTACGTAGTACTATTATTTATTCTGTGCCTCTACCTGATTCTAGATGCAGTGTTAGAACAGTCCTAATGGTACAACTATGGAAATAAAACATCATTTTACAATCACGCAAACCCACTTAAAACTTTAGAATAATGTTACAGATAATATGTAATACTGTAACATCAGAGGCATCACAAATACATTTTCTGACCTTTATCAAAATACCAACATACCCATCCCCCCTCATCTCCCTCGTTATAATGACTATTTCACGCTTGGTCGATCGCTATTGCAATCCGTTTGTATTCGAGCTACGATTTCATTCATGAGATTTATTTTTTCATCCCCTTTCGCAATCGAACCCGGTGGTAAGTTAATTAATAATTTGAAGGTACGAAGGTGCATGGATATGAATGTGACGGGAAGAGCTATTAAACCCGTTGGGTCGGCCTGGTACACCTATTTCTACCAAGGTATCCCTACCGGTAGGGATAGGTGGAAAAAAACCACTTAGGTCTACCGGTAGCGATAAGTGGAAGCTTGTCTTAGTAATAAACGTGGAGTTACCCTAAAATTATTAATCCAGCTTTTGTCTTTATCCAATGAATCGCAAATTTGTAAGAAAAAAAAGACTCAGAACAACAAGCTTTACTTAGTTTGTGGCTAGATGGCGTTGTGTGAAATGTTCTCCAATATTTATTTCAATTATTCTGTGGCTATTCCATATTTTTAATAAGAACTATTTAAATTTAACGTTAAATTGTTGGTCCCGGTTGTTTGTTCTAGTTTCTATAACAACAACCGTCAGCCATGTCAGAGGCCTTCGGGCGGCACATTAACTCTGACACTAGGGCTGGTCACTCAGCCTATACGAACATACTTTTTTTTATAAGAACTATTAATAATAATAATTTTATTTTTCCAATTGTGATAGTACATTTTAACATATTCAACAATATCTGACTCATTAACAAAGACTAATGAAGTGTTACGTGTCATGCAGCACCTGCACTAAGACTAAGAGTCTTGTGTCGCAGGTGACTACGTGTTCCTTCCAAATATGGTATACAAAATTATATGCAGCCGAGTGCTACCTTCTTCACAATTGGTAAGTATATTGTTAATTTAATTAATTAATTTAATATTTATATGCGTGTGTGTGGGTGTGTGTGTGTGTGTGTGTGTGTGCGGGGTGGGGGGTATGTGTGTGGATATGTTTATGAGTGTGTGTGTATTGTGTGTGTGTGAGTTTGTGGTGGTGAGGGTGTTGTGAGGGCGTGAGTGTTTGGAGTGTTGTGCATACAGTACCCATTTTATTTATTTATTTAATAATTTCAAGAAGCTTTTCCGTCTCATCATAATTAAGATTTTGCAGATACAGATTAAGAGCAATCTTAGCATCTCGGCAATTAAAATTGTTAAAATGATTAATTATTCCACAGATTTTATTGTAGATGTACGGGCCCATAAAACGTTGGTGGCGCTGTCCTAATGCTGTTTTCCAGAAACCTGTTGTGAAGACTTTATTTCTCCTTCTGATGTTGTCTATCTTACTAGCCAGCTGAGAAAAACGGTGTTGAGAAGCTATAAGTTGTTCTATGTAAAGTTGTCTCACAGTCAGTTCATTACATTCCTTGTAGAGTGCAGCAGTAGGGAAACGAAATGGTTTAAATATAGCCACTTTCAATACAGCTCTCTGAGCGCGTTCTAGTGTTTTTATTACTGTTTTACACGCTCCTCCCCAAGAAGTAACACAATACGTCAGAAGTGACTTACAGAGGGCATTATACACGTTGGTTATTAGTTTCCTGTCTGCCACCTCTCGTAAGTTCTTAAACACAAAAATTAATTTGCGGACTCTTTTACTAATAGCTTCCACATGAGGTTTCCAAGACATATGCTCATCAATGATAACACCCAAATATTTAATACTGTGAACTGACTGCAGTTTTGGACAATCACAGCCTCTCTGTGAACATTGTTGATGTAAAATTATGTCAATATTCGGTGTTCTAGCTCGCGAGTGGGTAAAAGTAACAAATTTTGTTTTTTCTACATTGAGTGTGAGCAGGTTATCATGTAACCATTTCATCACTCTTTGTAAACCCCTTTCGGCGAGAGCTCGAGCCTCTTCCCAGCTGTCGCCCACGAATATTAATGCAGTATCATCTGCGTAAGAGAACACTTTTCCTTGTTTTAACTGTTAACTGTAATTGCTTTTATATTGTGTTTTAACTATATATTTTTTTACTCTCTTTTGGTAGTGTAAGTGTAAGTGTAAAATAGGCGCAAGTTGGACTCGTGGACTGACGATTCCGTTGAGGACACGATAAATTGCGTTTACTGTAAATTTGTTTATTAATTCTGTTTGGTATCCATAGTGTAAGCCCTACTCGCACTTGGCCAGTAGGTATCTCTTTTTTTTTTTCTTAGTTCTTGGCATCGCACGTTGTGCATTCTGCCAATGTCAAGTTTATGATTTTTTCAAGTATTATATTAAAATCAAGACAAATATGGCATGATATCACAGTCAGTCATACGAAATTAGTCATAGTCGATTCCAAGTCATGCCCTAGTAAAGTTGTGGCGATTTTACTATGAGCTTCTACGGAGTTTTGAAAACAACACAAAAAGACATGTTTCACCACATTTTATCACTTGCCCACACTCGTGCATGTAATTCAACACTCAATGAATAAAACACCACCATTTTTAATCATTAATTCGCGAAAATACACAAGTTTAAGAAAATAATAGAATGCAACGACATGATTTTTCCGTGTTCCCGCCAAAACTCCTAGGTATCTCTTATTTGTTGTTATTCTTTAGAATCTGGTCTACAGGGATACGTGAAGCGGTAGGTATTGCAAAGCCGAAAGGAGGTCATCATAGTCATTATTGTGAACAACTGTTACCGTTTTAACTGTTAGGGCCAACCCTGAATTCGCGAAAAAAACTCGTATGCTTCGGAAAAATTATCCACGTAGCTCTGTAGAATTATAATTATTAAGTTTACTATATGAAAAACCCTGTAAAAATTCAACCGGTTACATTTACGGTTCGAAAGATCTACGCTGCGTTCCGTCACCTCGTATAGGCAGCTTACAATTAAAATATTTGAGAAGCATACTTGGTACTAAACTCTCCAAAGTTTTTACATCTATAAAAATAAAAGCAATTGCTGCACCTAATTGAAACAAAGTCACATAAAAGGACCGTAAACGTAACATGCTGTTACTGCGGCAATTTGTTGGAAATCCGAGAATTTTTCTTGCCTCGATGTCACCGCGTAATTTACGAGGGACCTCTCTCTGTTTTAATACCTTTTCATTAACAATTTTAAGGTCCAGTTTATTGAGGCCATAAATAACTCTAGCAAACGACAGATGTAATTTGACAACACAAAAAATGCTAATTCCATGCGATGAAAGTAACAGTTTTATTGTGACGCAATTTTGCAAAGTTAAATTAAATTTAAATTTAGAGCATAATAAATTAATCTTATCATTATGATTCGGTGTGCCATAATCCACACGCTTGAGAGGCTACTTGGGGATCGCAGAATACTCGCCACCTTTAACAGAGAGGCCGCTGCTGCCCGTCTTTCGGCGGTTCTGGAAGCACTAGGACATACCCAGGTCCAGGTCCCAGATAACAAGAACTTTAACAAACTTTTTCAAAAAAAACTGATATAAAATTAATACAGGACCACCTCGGGAGTAGGTTTACCCTTTCAAATTGAAAAAAAATTTCAAAATCGCTCCACAATTGACGGAGAAATCAGCGAACATACATAAAAAAAAAAAATATACGTACAGTAATATGCAGTTTTAGGACATACCCAGGTCCAGATCCCAGATAACAAGTACTTAAATAAAAAAAAAAAAACACAAACTTAAAATTAATATGGGACCACCTCGGGAGTATACACAATAAAATAAAATAAAAAAACAAAATCAGTCCACAATTGACGGCGAAATCGGCGATAAAATACATACTTAAAAAAAACATACATACAGTCGAACATGGTACCTCCTTTTTTTGAAGTCGGTAAAAAATAACAACCGACCTTGATTTCGTTTACTTGGATGACACTTTTTACTGCTCCGATTTTGATGAAATTTCTACGGGGCCAATCTGAAAGTATGTCCATTCAAATAAAAAACCATATCGGTTTATTAAGTAGTTTATTTATCGTTTATAGTTTATTGGTTCCTTCTAGGTAAGCGTGCTCCATCAGACCTCATCGGGCACCTTAACATCAGGCAGGCTGTGGTCAAACGTAAACCTATTTAAAATTTTAAAAAAATGCGAGTAAGTTATGTACTGAGGTAAAAACCATTTTAAAAATACAACAGAATTAAAGTCGGTTAATAATATTATATAATAACACCAAATAAATAACGTTTGGCATAACTTTCATTTTATTGAGAAGCAATTACCCTTCATCCACATTCATTACTAAAAGTTCTAAATTTAACTAAGTACGAAAAAAGAAATTTCATTCACATCTGTGCCTAGAAGGCAAAAAGGCTGTTTCCTCACATACACTATTGGATTTTGTTCTACGTGATTCTTTTCGATTAAATCATAAGACTGCTATCACACTAGCGGCTTGCGAGCGTTTTCAAAGCGGAGCGGTCGCGCCGCGAATTCGTGGCGGACGCGCAACGAACACGCCGCGCATGTGCAACGAATACGTCGCGGTCGCGCATCAAGCTCGCCGCGAACGGTATTTTGTACATTCTCTTACAGAACCCTTTCATGCTTGAATTTTTCATTTTC
Organism: Erannis defoliaria; assembly: GCA_905404285.2. Taxonomy (NCBI): domain Eukaryota; kingdom Metazoa; phylum Arthropoda; class Insecta; order Lepidoptera; family Geometridae; genus Erannis; species Erannis defoliaria. The sequence goes on along the minus strand of FR990073.1, from coordinate 6,918,149 downwards.
TGCGTCTTCGAAGTAACAAGGCCAACAGAAGTGTTTCCTCGTCGGAATCCATTCTGTTACTGATTGTATTGTATGAACGTCGTGAACCCGCCGCGAACAGGCGACGAAAACGTTGCGTAATCGTAACGTCTCCGCGACGTGTTCGCTGTGCATCCGCGGCGTGTTCGCGACGTATTCGCTGCATGCCCGCTCCGCGTTGAAGACGCTCGTAAACCGCTAGTGTGATAAGGCCCCAGACTGACTCCATTACGTGCAGCGGTAAGATTCGTAATGATTTTACAAATACGAAATTGAATGTTCGTTTAGTTGTAGTCTTTAAATCAATTACTATAGCATAGTTACTGTAGGTATTACCGCAGTAATATTATTTATTCTGTGGTATTACGTATTCAACATAATACTCTGTGCTTAAAATACAGAAACTAATGTAACGTAAGATTTGTATATTTTTTTTGAGGTAGGTATACGTATGAGAGGCATATCGTATAATTTTTTTATCGTATCAAAATATTTAGACGGACAAGATACTCTCCTGATACTAACGAAACAATATCCAGACCAGTGTTTTTCAATCTGTGGGTCCCCTAGGGGGGTCGCAAAGCCTTGATTGGGGGGTCGCGGGCAAAAAGAAAAAGGCGTCAATGTCGCGGGTAATCTTGACCAACTTACCTCGTACTTACTTTTAAAACTCGCGGCTTCTTGCAGTGTTTGAGGTCCAAATAATGAATTAAGGTATCAAAGTCTTCTAATTTAATTATTTCTTTGTACATTGTAACGGGTTCGCCAGAATTTTTCAACATGTAAAGGGGTCGCGAAATCAAAAAGATTGAAAAACACTGGTCTAGACTATTGCTGTATTGACACACATTACTTGGAGACATTCAATGGTGAGTTTCATTAGCCCAGTGATTTTGCTCTACCTTAAAACTATACAAACACAAACCCGCTAAGTTTATATCGTGCATTTGAGGCAGAAATGCTTTAAAACACGTTTAATACTGTGATAGTAATTGACATAATAATATTATAAACCAGTTTTAGCTACGAGATGCATTTTTAAAATTTCATCATCATCATCATCAGCCCGGAGACGTCCACTGCTGAACGAATGCCTCCCCCTTAGACCGCCACACTGTACGACAACCTGCCATTTGCATCCACCGGTTGCCCGCGACTTTTACAATGTCGTCGGTCCACCTAGTGGGAGGCCTTCCTACGCTGCGTCTTCCGGTTCGCGGTCGCCACTCAAGAACCTTTCTTCCCCATCGGTTTCAGTTCTTCGAGTGATGTGGTCTGCCCATTGCCATTTTAAAAAGTATATATATTATATTACTTAAAGGAAAATAATATGTTTTTTTTGAATTTGAATGTTTATTCAAATAATTTTAATATAATATTTAGCATTAAAAATAAATAAAAAATGTAATATAATTTAAAAAATATTTTTAGATATCTTAACAGCAATAAAGGCTATTCTTATTCTTCTTCTCCTTCTTATTCCTAAATTACTACTAGTCCCGCCCTGCAACTCAATTCTCTGAGCTTTACATTTTCTCAACAGTAAAAATAGTAGCAAGACATTTCTATTAAACATCGGAAATATCATAAATAAAGTCCGGAAGCCCTAATAAATACTGTGAAGTTAATCGAATCTTATATCATAGAGGAAATGTCCCGTAAAGAATACCAAGTCACCCTGTATGTCACGGAACGAAGGATCTTCGCTTGTGGCCGCACGGATAACTCCAGGGCTGTATTTCAATAGGCACGGTGTCAGTAAAAATAAAGTATTATATCCATAGTGTCTAGTGCCAGTTTTTCCAAGAGCGTTTACGTATTCATTCACGTTAACGTAAACTACAATTTGTATGAAATAAGAGCAGCGCCACCTAGTGTCAAACATATCAAACATTTTTGACACTAGGCCTAAAACCGATGTAATAAGATCCACTTTACGAGCAAGTGTGACGAAAATATTATTATAGAGAGTGTTCCAGATTTGAATTGTTTTTTTTTGGCTTCTGTCTAATAATGAAGTGATCGACAACTATGTTAACAAACACAACTTATGTAATGCTTTAATATTTAAATAAGATGCTTTTATATTGGATCTTTACAAAGGGAATAGGAAGTCCCATAGATAGTCATATCAAACATGTTTGACACTAGGTGGCGCTGCTCTTATTTCATACAAATTGTAGTTTACGTTAACGTGAACGAATACGTAAACGCTCTTGGAAAAACTGGCACTAGACACTCAGAAGATTATCTAAGGACGTAGGAGGAGGTTTTAATAATTAAATGTGTGGAATTTATTATGGTATTCTTTGTAAGTTGGAAAAGGCTGAGTGGCCAGCCCCAGTGTCAGAGTTCATTACGGAGTGAGTTACGGTTGTTGTTATAGAAATATAGAACAAACAACCAGGACCAACGATTTACCTTGTCATCCGACCCACGCCACGGTAGTGCTCTAATGTAAATGCCACTCACGATCACCCATACGAAGTCCGTTGCTCAATTATTGTGAAACGATTTCCGATTCTATTTAGAGAAAGCTAATTCTTTCCAACTTACATTCTATAGATTTTGCCCTCGATCCCATAATTGAATAAATAATTCATATATTTATATTTTATTTTATATTTTTTTCCATAATATATAATTTTCAGAAGATATTTATTATACAGTTCAATTATTATTTACGGGATATTTACCGTGATTATGTTGTGAAATGAGCGACCGCGATAGTTTAAAGATTGGTAGATAGATAGATAAACTCTTAATTGTACACACCAAAAAAAAAAAACAGTCATGATAATCACAACAGAAAAATGAACTTAGCACTAGCGTAACAATTGGCGGCCTTATCGCTACGAGTAAAAGCGATCTCTTCCAGGCAACCTTGGGATGGAAAGGATTCGAAAAAACATTAATAGACGGCAGTGCAGATAGCAGTGGTTTATTTAATGTTTTATTCCAAATTGGCTTGTGTTTGACCTAACTCTCCCTGTGGCTGGCTGATCTGGGCCAGTGTGGGAGATGGCCTGAAAAACCTCTCTTTGAGGGTAGGCCTAATTAATCCAGCAGTAGACTAATTATAAAGACTGATTATGCTATTATTTAGAACCAACAAAATAAAAACGTGGAAGCTGTTATCACAGATTATTGCATACTTAGATAGTTTGAAAACGACAAAAAACTAACATTTTCAAACTGAATTCGAATTCTGTAACAAGCGGCGAATAAGAACACAATGGCCGAATCAGAATGGAGGAAATTCACGGAAAACACTGTAATTTCAGTCAGGGCACATACAGTTGGCTGTTGAAAAAGGAATGTGGACGTGAGTCGAATGCATTGAAGGACGGACGGACAGACAGCGTATATTTTGTACGGTATGTAAACAGGACGGCCGTGGACTTGCAGCGGTGGCGTTTGTCTTTTTATTTTAATTTATGTTCGTGGGAGCTGAACACCGTATCCAGACATTTTAGACTGCACACAGAAGAGAGAAGTAAATAGAACGGAAATGTGACGGGCCGCGCTAGCTGGCATTAAGTATATTTAGACTTAATGACAACAGGGTAGATTACTGATGTTTATATCGTTGAAACCAATAGCTTTGATGAAGAATTTAAGTAAATATAGTATGTTTATTGAAAAAGTAATTTAAATCGGTTAATAATGTTCTGATATATGAGCGTTTAAAGTTTTTGTTAGAGACAACTCTGTCCCTTTCCCACAAAACAAAAAATGACGTCACGCCTTACTTGTCTGAATATAATTTATATGGCGTACTGAGAAGTGACGTCACGATTTACTGTTTCGCCTCTCTGTCTATCATGATATTAAAATGCTTATAAGTTGCTTATTTTTGATCAGATTTTCGTTTCCTTTTCATTAATCAGCTATATTTATGGGCCACATTTTAATAGGACAATAAAAAAAACCAGTCATCTAGCCTATTCTTCCAATGTATATGTTTTTAAACTACTCTTTGAATACTCAAAAAAGACAATTTAAATAGACGCGTAGGAAACCAAACCACATTGCATCGTAATTAGATTAATTTTAATCTGTTGCAAAATGGCATTCTTCAAATGCACGACCAATGATTGGCATTTTTTCGTCTATCGGTTAACTAGTTTTCATATAACAACGCCTATACATTTACAAAAAAATAATATAATATACTTAAGTATTCTATCGGCTATCTAGTTTCTATATAACAAGGGCATATTAGCATATTTGTTTGTTTTTGTGTTTTTTTTATTTGTTTTTCTTTGTCAATTGATCGACACAATGAGTGTGTCGATTTTCGTCTGTAGCCTTATTCACCCACTTTTGGCATAAACCTCACCTAACCTTTTTTGGGAAAATATTGGATTTTAGTCAGGCAAACATTTATGTGACGAACATATGATAGATGTTTGTTCCGTATCTGGGTGTATATAAACGTATTATAAGTACCTATACATTTACAAAAAAATTGTATAATATAAGTATTCTATCAGCTAACTAGTTTCCATATAACAACGCCTATACATTTACAAAAAAATAATATAATATACTTAAGTATTCTATCGGCTATCTAGTTTCCATATAACAAGGGCATATTAGCATATTTGTTTGTTTTTGTGTTTTTTTTTGTTTGTTTTTGTGTTTTTATTTATTTGTTTTTCTTTGTTTACAATTGATCGACACAATAAGTGTGTCGATTTTCGCCTGTAGCCTTATTCACCCACTTTTGGCATAAACCTCACCTAACCTTTTTTGGGAAAATATTGGATTTTATTCAGGCAAACATTTATGTGACGAACATATGATAGATGTTTGTTCCGTATCTAGGTGTATATAAATGTATTATAAGTACCTATACATTTACAAAAAAAATGTATAATATAAGTATTCTATCAGCTATCTAGTTTCCATATAACAACGCCTATAATTTACAAAAAATATATATAATATACTTAAGTATTCTATCGGCTATCTAGTTTCGATATAACAAGGGCATATTAGCATATTTGTTTGTTTTTATGTGTTTTTTTTAATTTGTTTTTCTTTGTTTACAAGCTTTGCTCAGTTTAGGCACAGAATAAATAATAGTACTACGGTTTGGAGCTAGATGGCGCTGTGTGAAAAACTTCCACAGTATTTAATTTATTTATTACGCGTACATATGGACCTACAAAGAATAGCCAAAGAACCTGAAACTATAATGTAATTTATAAAGCCTTATTAAACATGATATTAAAAAGAGATTTTTTTTCGGTGCTGCTGCTAAAAACGTATGATGGCTTCTAATGTTGAAAGACGTCGTATTACTGTACGTAGTCGTCGTAGTATTGTTTCCTGTGAAGATATTATGCCACTATTGAATACTGGCCATTTAGCGTCATCAAGAAGCGTCAGCAAGATCATACCAAGATTCATCATCAGCCCGGAGACGTCTACTGCGGAACGAAGGCCTCCCCCTTAGACCACCACACTGTACGACAACCTGCCATTTGCATCCACTGGTTGCCCGCGACTTTACAATGTCGTCGGTCCAGCTTGTGGGAGGCCGCGCCTACGCTGCGTCTTCCGGTACATACCAAGATTAAATACTCGGTTATCGGTTATCGAGTATCGAGTATAGAGTTATAGGAGAAATTTACCGAAACGTGCAAAATAGTGTTATTTCGCAAAACTATCAAAAAATTTCTGCGATGACAGAGCTTGATGCTTATAAAAAAACAATATCAAGAAATTCATGTACAAAAGTTTTTATTTTTTTATTCTCTCATGTGACGAAACGAGCTAGACGTTCGCCTGGTGGTAAGCGTCACGCCTGCCACTAACAGTAGCAGTGCCAGAATGGTGAACTTGCGAACACAATCCGCTGCCGCACTGCACTGCGCTCGTCACCCTGAGATATTAGATGTTAAATCTCTCCAGTAATTTCTCTGGTAATATTGCCGTTCAAACCGGAACACAGTAATGCTTGCACACTACTGCTTGGCGGTTGAATAACTGGCAAACGTGTGGTACACTTGCGCAGGCAGACTCTACAGTAGAGTCCTACCACTACAAAGTGTTTTTTAAGCGACTGTTTTTTATATTAAAGGTAAAAGGAGAGACAATCAGGTTAAAATGCGTAATCAACTTTGCACCTCTTTTATTAACGCTTCTATTTGAATCAACCCTTTTTGTTATTCATTAATCTATCTTTATATTTACGATCAATTGTAAAAGGTAACTTAATTTTTATTTTAAGGGGGTTAACGGTCTGCGATTCTCCTTACGAAATTAAATGTATTTCCCCTATTTTCTTCCTGAATAAATTTCTCCAAATAAATTTCATAGACCAATTTGGAAATTATATTTTTTATTTGAAAGGATATATTTTTAGGTCCCATAGAAATATCATCCAAATCAGTTCAGCAGATTGATTTTTAAATCAAAACAACCGAAAAAAATATGTCATGTATTAAACGAAATCGCGTATTTAAAGTTATATTATTATTTACCGTGATTATGTTGTGAAATGAGCTCCCGATATTTCGGCGCAGCTGCATGCATCATGTTCACGGCAGACACCCGGGAACATCGCGCAAGCGACAATGATACGATGAATGGACGGGAAATAACCGCACGAATTTTGAAGACTATATGTTGAGCGCCGGCTCTTCACTCGCTTCAGTCATACTCTGCCTTTGTGACATGCGAGCCGTACGAGACGACAATACAAACTTCTAATACATGTACATATTGTGTTCTCTTTTTGTCATGCAGATTCGCTATCTCTATTTTCCGGCAAATGTAATATGCATACTTTTAGCTAGGTATGCTAGATTGTGCTGTCTTGTTATTGTTGACCGATTTGCAAGCGCTGGGCCCGTCCATTCCATTATCACCGTCGCTGACATCATCCACATTCCGCGAACACCACATTTCACACATTGCGTGATTTCGCGCATCGGGAATATCGGGAGCTCATTTCACAACGTAATCACTGTAAATATCTCGTAAATAATAATAGAACTTTAGTAAACAACCGTGATAGTTTAAAACCAATTCAATCGTAAGATGGAGTGTCCAGACACAATGGCTGTGTTTTGTCTGAACAATCCATCCCATCGATAGTTTTTATTTTTGATTCGTTTTTAGAGAATTATTGTGCCGTCTTAGGAGTGCCTAGCTGCAATCTTATTGCTTTGCGGATGACCACTCTCATGACGTACGTCTTGTTATTTTATTTTTCTGAGTACACATACTTTGGGTTTCAATCCAGTTGATTGATTGATTGATTAACTCTTTATTGTTCACACCAAGAATTACACAGAAATAAATTAATAAACTTAAATATTGGAACAAGTGGCGGCCTTATTGCTAAAAGCAATCTCTTCCAGGCAACCTTCGGATGGAGAGGATTTCTAGAATGCATAGAAGACGGGGTGTGCAAGAAAAGAAAAGTGTATGAAATCATAAGCATATATGTACCATAATATTATTCTAACATAATATGATATAACATATATATGTAATAGTAAAAATACTTATTAATAAAAATACATACTATTACTTAAAATACCTACAATATTTATAATAAACTAATATATATAACATAAATATTTATAATTCAGTTCAGTTCAGTTCAGATTTTTGTTATCTGTTTTGTGTATCATAAATAAATAAATAAAACAGTGTTGCGTATTTTGCTTTGAAAACGCCTGTTTTTTTAAATAGCTTGTTGATCATACTTATGAAAAAAGCAACTAGCCAGAGTTATTTAATTTTTAATTGTGTGTCTTTAATACCAAACTTATGATAAGAGCCACGAGATGAACGCCAGACGTTTTACGCTAACTTTTATTGCATTTTATAAAATTCGATTTTAAAACCTCCGTCGCAGCGCTTACACAAACAAATCGTAAAGGAGGGGCCATAAACAGCGTTCTTACCTACATCTTATGATAGGGGAAAAGAAAGATACGTAATAGACTAACAGTTATACTTATAGCATTTGCAACATGTCGTGCTAGCTTATCAATCTTGTCTTGACAGCAACGCGAGTACTGTTCTATGTCGCTAAATTTGACGTGTTGGTAGGTATAGCTTTATTTAGACGAATTTGATAAAATACCGATTTTTATAGATTTTACCGATGTAAATGTCAAATATAATAATAATAATAAATAATAAATATCGGTGGACATTAATTTCACACAGCGCCATCTAGCCCCAAACTAAGCAAAGCTTGTAATATGGAAACTAGATAGCTGATATAGTACTTATATACTTTTTGTTTTGTAAATACATACTTATAGTACATACTACACCCAGACACAGAACAAACATCTATGTTTGCCTCATAAAAGTTTGCCCTTGGTGGGGATCGAACCCACGCCCTACAGCTCTGAACGCAGGCATGCTACCAACTGAGCTATAAGGTTGTCAAACTTCAGAGCTTCTTTTAAGGTTGTCAATATAACGATCATCAAGAACGGTATTCCTAATGCAGTTTCGTTATAAATAAATAAATATCGGTGGACATTTGTCACACAGCGCCATCTAGCCCCAAACTAAGCAAAGCTTGTACAATGGAAACCAGATATCAGAATATAATAATTATATACTTTTTTATTGTAAATACATTCTACGCACAGAATAAACATCTATGTTCGTCACATAATTTTTTGTCCTGGGTGGGGATCGAACCCACGCCCTACAGCCCTGAAGGCAGACATGCTACCAACTGAGCAATAACCAAACCTGGACAAAACAAGATAATACCAAAATACTTATGGTATTTTAGTGCCAAATAGGATTTCTAAAATAAATGCAGGGCTATTCGTAATTTGTCAACATAATTATTAGGATCAGCTTCAGCTACAGCATAACAAATATATTTTGTTATACACATTGTTGCGAGTAAATAAATATTATCTTTGGAAAGTTTCTGACGCAAAAATTTAAGCAATGGATACAATATTTGTTTGCTTTGTTGTTGTAGTGAAGCAGCGGGTATTCACAACTCAATCAGAAAGGTTTCCGTTCGGATCCACATTCTCCGTCTCTGTCATCTTGAATGTAGATGACTGGGACGGATAGTGTGAATTCGATCGAAAACTTTTTCGATTGAGTTAATACCCATGCTGATCCTAAGAAGTGTTAGCTTAGAATAACCTTATATTTGTTTTTAATAGTAGGTAAGTACTACAATCTATAAACAATGGGTCGTTGGTAATTGCTACAGTCACCGATGGCATTCAATTATATTGAACGACGAATTTTTGGTTAGCTAAATTGCTACAAAACGTGTACTTGTATACACTTTAACCTGAAAAATAAAGGGTATTTTTACTCAAACTACGTTTATCATACGTGTAGCATATCTACGTGTTTCCTATATCATTGGAGGTTACACCTTCGTTGATTCAAAGGAAATTGCTTATTTTACGTCTATGTGACGGGTTTATTTCCAGACTCTTACATTATCCGTTTCTAAATAAAAACAGTTTTACGACAACTGGAATAGTAAAAGAGCAAAACTTGATAAAACGTAAGAACGTCATAACTAGGAAAATCTAAATAACAGTCAACATTATCAGTTAATTATGTTTATATTATAATTATAATGAATACAATAAGTATCCTGGCATAAAACTGTCCAGTTTATATATTTTTTTACTTTCATAGTAAACTTAATAGTACTACTTTAATAGTTAATAGTAAACTTAATAGTAAAATAAAAACAAAAATAATTATTTTCGTGAAATGTATAACGTTTTGGAAAAAGTCGTAGAACAGAAGTTGTTTTTTCTTGATGTACTAAAGTCATCCTTAAGAGGTCGTGCGCAAGTTACCAATTTCCCTGTATATCCTGAGCTTTGAGTAACAACAAACTCCAACAACGCACAACAAATAAACCGTGACTAGATTATAGTGATTACGTGATAACAGAAAAGTCCTACTTCTTAGGTACTAAGTACTTTATTTCTCTCTTCAGTGTACGAAATCCTCAATGCGCCATCCTATTCACATTTAGATCCATCTTTAGTAAGCATCTATAAGGAATACGAAGACTTTAAGGAATGGAACGTTTGGCTAAAGGTATCACGGTGTTTAGCTCTCATTACTTTGAGACAGAAAGAACCAAAGTTACTGAGATAGCTCGCAAGGTTTGCAAGTTGAAGTGGCAATGGGCAGGCCACATCGCTCGAAGAACTGACAACCGATGGGGAAGAAAGGTTCGACCGCGAACCGGAAGACGCAGCGTAGGAAGGCCTCCCACTAGGTGGACCGATGACATTGTAAAAGTCGCGGGCAACCGGTGGATATAAATGGCAGGTTGTTGTACAGTGTGGCGGTCTAAGGGGGAGGCCTTCGTTCAGCAGTGGACGTCTCCGGGCTGATGATGATGATGATGATGACTTTGAGACAATCGTTGGTGAGACTCATTAGCCAAATGCTATAAAGCCTGTCTAAGTAATGTCTGTACCAGCTAATATATCTTCATGATTTTTGGTTTTAGGGTTTTCAACCCACACGAACCACAACCACACCACATCGCAACGACAAAATGTGGTGACGCTGTGGCTACGTGTGAATAGTGTCGCTGCAGCTTTTTGCAGTTGCGTTGTGGTGCCGACAAAATGTCGATGTGGTTGTCGTTAGCAGTTGCGATGTGGTTGTATCGTGTGTAGCCACAGTTCGACTCTGGCTTTCATAGGGCGCGCGCTGTCTTTGCGTCGACGCAACGTTGTATCTGCGATGTGGCCGGTGGCTATTTCACTGTGTAGCTGGTGATTGCGTTGTGGTTGCTATCTGGTCGGTATCAACCACGGTGGTCGATAACGACGGCAAAATGTGGTACGTGTAAATTCTACTATTAATTTTCAACACAAAATATGCGCCTGATCACGTGTTGTGGTTGTGGTACGTGTGGGTTGACCCTTAGACCCATAACAAGTGAACAACACAACACACACGCACCACGTATGCACTATGAAGCAAATGTGCAGCATTTTTGAGCACACGTAGTTAATATATTAATTACTATCAGAATTTCAAATTAGTTTAAATAATTTTAAAAAATCTCGATTTCTGTATTTCTAATAGATTTTTCACATAAAAAAGATATAATTTTAAATTAAAAAAACGCCACATGCAGCCTTTATAAGCATAATGTTTATTATATTGATTAATGACCGAGGTTAGTGACCGATATCGAGTAATACTTATTTTTACCGCTCATATTTCAATAAAAAATAACAACATAATCAAAACACAAGGTTTATAGATATAGCAAAAGCAATAAAATCTAAAATAAACACTTAACATTCCCGCAATAATGTTTATTTTAAGAGAAGATTCTAAACAAGTTTTTTGCTGAAATAAGGTAACAATGCACTAGGTCAGCGTGTTGCGACGCGACCTAAAATAATAAACCGACTTTGCAATATAACTTTCTTCTTCTATGATTTATGCGTCGCTTTCCTTTGCGCCACATAATAGTAGAGTCAGGGTGGAAAACAACATGTTGTATCGTTTTGTGACACAAACCGGACTTTTGTATGAAACGAAATGCATAGATTACGCATAAATTACGCGACGCTAAAAATGCGGCTCGCAAAATTACGCTCGATCCTCAGTATTAATTTTATTTGCCATCCAACATCATCATCATCTTTTGCAGACAACAGTACCTACGCCACTCATCTCGCTTCAGTGCACTTTTTTCCAGGTTCGACTTTGAATTTCAAGCATACTTTAATTCTTCATAAAGAAGAAGTTTCGCCAAATGAAGAATAAATAAAATAATGTTAAATGTGGACACTCCACACAACATTATCCAATACTAGGCAAACCTCATACTACCCTCTATATACCTACCTGCGTGATACTATGATTACTTTTTACATTATTGCAGCGTCTCAGCTGCAATAACGTAAAAAATATTTCAATATTAAAATGTATGGCCGAAATTGTCGGCAACCAGCTAAAATATAATGAGTATTTTTATGAGTAATATATATATATATATATACCTGCAGTTTTAGCTTGGAATGTAATATTTTTTTGCAGTCGTTTGATTACTTCAGCTTTCTCTCCACTCGAACACACTCCATTTCGCTACCATTTACTGCCTATACGACATCGGCGACGGTCTTGAACGGCTTCTTCAAATTTAATGAAATTATTTTTGGAGACGCATAGCATACTCTTGCACCTTGGTGGAATTTGACCTTCAATGTTTGTGTACCTAGAATAATCTTCAGAGGTCGTGGGAACCGACCAATACGTGTCTGTTATCGTAATTTTGTACTTACCTTTCAGCAACGAAAAATAACGGGAACCATGTTTTTCAATTTATTTATAATAAAAAATAAAAATACAGGAGCTTATATAGACTGTTGTGTTGTAAAGTTTTTAATCTCCAAAACACTTATTATTGTGGACTTTTGTACAGTTGATAGGCTAGGCATGTGACCACAGCTTATCTGAAGTTATGTGACAGTGTGGTCGAAAATATATTTTAACTAGAGTTTACGTTAAAGAAATGTCTCTAATGGAACTAACTATTTACTACTTTTTAATATTATTACAAATGTTATCGTTAGTCTGAAAAAACTGTACAACGAAGCTTATTAAGTAACCATGCTTTCTAAATGTACGAATAATGTTAAATGTTCTATAAAATGAATTCATTTTTTATATCTCAAAGGTAAGCTATTGTTTCGCAACGAGGACAAGAATACTCTTATCAATCATTTATTATGAATATCCGTAAAAAAATGAATGCAGTATGGATTCCACTGCTAAAAACTAAAAACGCTAGTTTTACTTTTAACGCCTTGTTTACACATAATGTAGATACATTTTTTTTCGTAGTAAAGCTGTTATTACCATAGTATATACTTTTGCTGGCCTTTTGGAGAAACTTAGAGTCACGCAACGGGCAATGGAGAGAGCTATACTTGGAGTTACTTTGCGCGATAGAATCCAGAACGAGGATATTCGCCAAAGAACCAAAGTTACCGACATAGCTCGCAAGGTTTGCAGGTTGAAGTAGCAATGGGCAGGCCACATCGCTCGAATAACTGACAACCGATGGAGAAGAAAGGTTCTTGAGTGGCGACCACGAACCGGAAGACGCAGCGTAGGAAGGCCTCCCACTAGGTGGACCGACGACATTGTAAAAGTCGCGGGCAACCGGAGGATGCAAATGGCAGGTTGTCGTACGAAGGCCTCCGCCTTCGTTCAGCAGTGGACGTCTCCGGGCTGATGATGATGATGATACTTTTGCTAAAGTATGTGCATTGTGCTTATCTAGTGTTTTCTTTTGAAAACTACATGACATGTGTTTGATAAAAAAAAACTTTTTAGTGTGTGAATTCAGTTTTACTAAATTCGCCATATTTCATTCACTGTGACGTCATAGTACCTAAATATACGCATAGTGCTGAAATGGGTATAAAATAGACATTGGAAAAATCATGGCAACACTGCCGAAGCCATTGGCTCATTTAGATTTACATCGGGAAATCGGTCAAAAATCAAAAAAGACACTTCGACGTCTCAAATTGGTACAGGCGGCTATAAATATATAAAACTACCAGTTGTCATAAAACAGATTCTTATTATCATTGGTCATTGAGCTAACATCTATAGAGTCACAAAGGTGTAAAATAAAAGTCCGCACCAAAACTCGGCGCACGCTATGCAGTGCGCCGACTTTTTGAACGACTTGAACTACGATAAGACACAAGCGCTCAAGCATTCATTAAACATTCAACAAGCGACATAACCTCTAAATTCGAACAATTGTGAAATGTATAATGCACGTATAGGTATGTACAACGGCACTCGGACGTTTTTTGACTGGATTCACTTATAGATTGTGACTTTGTAGACATTAGCTCAATTCTATAGGTAAATAAATTTAATAATTACCGTAACAGATCTCCGTTTGAAGTTTTGAACTCCCTTACTACTTGTATACTTTTTGACAGAGTAACAAAACAACAGATCTATCAACAGGGAATCCAACAAGGAGCCCATTTAAGTAGACAAAGCCTAAGCGAGAGACGATCTCGGCTAAGCGAAGCGTTTCATATTATATTTATCTTTAATTACTACACAACGCGGAAAAAAAGTAAAAGTCGATCCGTGGAATAATGACGTGATCGGGGGACTGGGAACAAATAGCGATTTTCTTTTGTTGGCTTATTATTCTTCGGGGAGTTCATTATTCGAACCTTTGCTTGGAGTGCTTTGTGCTACGACATAATACGATTTTGGAGGAATGAAAAATAGTAGCATGATAATAATATTATATGAGACTTTCCATTTTTTTTACAGGATAAGTAATTAAGAAAACTGACGTGGTTTTGACACATTTTTGTTTTATTTATACGGGAATACTCACGTTTAATTAAATCGGATACTCACAGCTGCACGCGCGTCGGGCTCTGTTTTCACTCTTTGAAAAAGGTCACCGGATGTGATCGAAACTATAGTCGGAGTATCCGATTTAATTATACGTGAGTATTCCCGTATAAATAAAACAAAAATATGTAATTAAGTTTGCAGCTAATTATTCGTCTCGTAATGAAAATTTGCATAGCTTAATTAATCAGCCTTTTCAATAGTGCACTGATGGACTTAGGCCTATCCTCGAAATACGATCAGGCCATATCCACCTCGCTGGTCTTATTCGGGTTGGTGGATTCATGATTTCCTCACGATGTTACCTTCACCAATAAGGCAGTAATATAAAATCCATACATAAACTCCAAAAAACGAATTGGTAGGATCTGGGTTTGGAACCGCGAATCTACACTATAAAGTCGAGCGGTCTCCCAAATAGGCTACCATGGCTTCTGTACGAGAAACACTAGTAATGAAAATTACAATCGTTAAATATTATTTAAAAATACTTTTATTAGGATAAGCTGTACTTTCTACTAAGTCGTCGTCGTCAGCCATAAGACGTCCACTGCTGGACGAAGGCCTCCCAATAGAGGAGTGTTGCCTTAATCCTCACAATTGGCAGGCGGCTTGTAGATTGCAGAATGCTCACCACCGTTGACCAAAAGGACGCTGCTGCCCGTCCTCCGGTGGGTCTGGTTGCAGTTTAAGGACATACCCAGGTCAACCAGGTTCTACTAAGTACTTATAGTAAATTTATACTACTATAGTGCATTTATAATGTACATAAAATAATAATAGTCTATATAAATCTGTCGAATCATATTAGTTACGTAAGTAATTTATTTCTCACATAAGTGAAATTATTATAATAATTTCTTGGAGATAAAAAAAAAAAATACCCGAAACATTCATGGCACTATGAAATAAAGGTAGAAAAAAAATTGTTTCTATAGCGTAACATTCGTACCTCTTAAAACCATTGGAGTTCTTGAAGAACGATCTCGATAAAATTTCAAGTCCTTAGCTGGGAGCAAAGTCAGAGCAGATTTGTAGTAAAATTTTATTTATTTTAATCCCCAAGCTAACGTTGACCAGTCAAAGTCCCAAATATAATCGCTCAGCTATAAATCGACTATAAACTTTCACTGATGAAAACTCGAAGGGTTGTAAAATTTAACGACTCGCATTGTCTCTTGTGTGAAATTTAATTAGAAGAGTGTAGGAGAATAGTCGTGATGCGGTATTTTAATAATGTCCTGTCTAGAGATAAGGCAAATCGAATAAATCAATCGAATATCATGGTGTTCGAATAATTAAATTTATTTACATATTTGTATTAAAATCATTTTTTTCATTGTAAGAAAAAAACGGGATTGATTATTAAGATATATTACCTACCTACAAAATTACATTATTATAGAAAACCATATATTTATCAAAGTTGTACAATTAGGCTTCTTTACAATATAGTACTAAGTACTGAAAAAAGTTCTCAGTGGATCTGGGTATGTCCTAAAACTGCATCCAGAACCGCCGGAGGACGGGCAGCAGCGTCCTCTCAGTTAACGGTGGAAAGCATTCTGCGATCCATTCTGTGAGCCATCTGCGATGCCGCCTACCAAGCGTGAGGATTATGGCTAACCCTCCCTATTAAGGGACCGAAAAAAAAATTTACAACTAAATACGTCGCTAAACACAAGTCGCGGGTAACCGGCACGTGTAAATGGCAGAATGTCGTACAGTGTGGTGGTCTAAAGGGAGGGCTATGTTCAGCAGTGGACGCGTCCGCGCTGATAATAATAATGACTAATATAAAATGAAACAATATCTTCTTGAAACACTGTTATAAATTAACACGCTTGTTCATTACAATACAGTTCTACGATTTTATTGTTTACGGGATATTTACTGAGGTCGCGTTGTGAAACCCGATATTTCGGCGCAGTTGCATTCTCTTGAAACTATGTTTTCTCGGATAAAATATATAAATATTTTATTAGACAAAATCCACATTGTTTGAATGAGGTTTGGGAGATACTCCAAACATTTAAAAAAAAGTAGGTTTTATAAACTCGATAAATGGCGCTGACTATCCTTGCCAGTCAAAAGCAACATAATATTATTGATCTGAGGCACATATTTAAAAAAGAAAAACAAGGTATGAAAAAACTTGATAACGACAGAACGCAATCTAGATGCTAGCGTCTATTAGCTAAGCTAGCGATCAGCGTAGATGCTAACTTATTTTTTTCCCCCATAAGATTCCCATTTGGGTGTCTTCATAATTATAATATTCATTCGATTACTAGATTAAATACATTTCTCATCTCTAAAGGTCTCAGTTACCCCGAAGGACAATTTATTACTACAGCTTAATATGAGATCGTAAAGTCGTGATGTAAAGTTTTATTTGGTTTTGATGTGTGACGATTACAGTTTTGAGCAATTTTGCAATTATGGTTTTAAGCAATTGAGAATTTGGTAGTTAAATACATCAAGGCACTTCACTTGGTCATTAGTATAATACGCTTTTAAAAAAAACCGACTTCAATTTCGACTACCTGGATGACATCTTCATATTTTCCAGTTCTTATTCCAATAATTTTGATTTAAAAACAAACTACTGAACCGATTTCGATAAAATTTAACAAGGGACCTCTGACCGACAAAATAAAAAAAACAATCAATTTTCAAAATCAGTCAGATTGACGGAGAAATCGGTAAACATACATTAAAAAAACATACATACAGTCGACCATAGAACCGTCTCCTTATTTGAAGTCTGTTAAAAAAGAGATGCACCTTTGCCAAATAAAAGGAGATGCACCTTTAGAGGCTGCATAGCTGCGTCCCTTTTTATTCTACACACATAGGCCATGGGTAGATCCCGCAAATCTGGTGAACGCTTCTCCATACAAACGTATTCCCCTATTTTCGTCCTGGGTAATGCCTCTAGAGCATTTTTTTTAATAATGCCTAGGTCTACTGTAGACGTGTCTCTGTAATTGCCTTTTTCAGCAAGTAATTGCTAAAGAAAATATAACCCTCCAAAATTCATCATCATCTTCAGCCCGGAGACGTCTAATGCTGAACGAAGGCCTCTTAGACCGCCACACTCTACGTCAACCTGCCATTTGCATCCACCGGTTTTCCGCGACTTTACAATGTCGTCGGTCCACCTTGTGGTCTTCCTATTCTGCGTCTTTCCAGTTCGCATTACTATGAAGATATTAAAAGCGTTAGGTTTTTTTTTAGCAATTAGTTTCTGAAAAAAAAAGAAATGACGACAAACAATAATTGTCGTATATTATTATTTAGTCGATAAGATAAATTACTTTGGACCTGGGTATGTCCTTAAACTGCAACCAGACCCACCGGAGGACGGGCAGGAGCGTCCTCTTGGTTAACGGTGGTGAGCATTCTGCGATCCCCAAGCCGCCTGCCAAGCGTGGGGATTATGGCAACACCCCTCTATTAAGGGGGAGGCTTTCGTCCAGCAGTGGACATTTTATGGCTGACGACGACGATAAATTATTTTTTTCTATAGAAAATCTTTTTATCGATTTCAGTTTTGGCAGTTATTCACGATGTTGAGTTTACTGATCTACTTTGGATTTAGTACCTACTGCCATTCGCGAAAACTTAAAAATATAACATGATATATTTTTTATAAGCAAGCCCAACGCATCTCGTTGACGATCCAGCGGGAAAATGCCGCTGGTTTGATGGGCACTTTTAGCAGCGGACCCGGCCGTGGTGGACTTCTCGTTTAATTTTAAGTTTTTGACTGACGCTTCGGTAACTAGTTATTATTTATTTTAATTTTGACCTATGTAATGAATTATAAAATCGATGTGATGCAGGAATGTAAATTTAACATTTAAAAAAAAAGTAAGTTCGTATAGGCTGAGTGGTCAGCCCTAGTGTCAGAGTTAATGTGCAGCCCGAAGGCTTCTGACATGGCTGACGGTTGTTGTTATAGAAACTAGAACAAACAACCGGGACCAACAATTTAACGTGCCATCCGACCCACGGTAGCGCTCAGAAATAAATGCCACTCACGGACCGTCCATTGCTTAACATCGGTGATCGTTGAGAATCACCTAGACAAGCTACGCCACGAGCGCTACAAATTTAACATTAAAGACATGATATTGTATAGTCACTTTCGATACACACGAAAGTACTTACATGTTTATTGTGTAAGCCAACTATTTCATCACATTTCATCTCACATACCAGCCTCCATTGAATCTCCGTAAATAACGTCATCACAATAGATAAGGCTGTAACGCTTATCGCTGCCGTGACTTCCGTCATACGCACGGCTCGCCCTTCCATCCCTTCAATGGCAGGCCGTAGCGCGGCTTAGCGTGTGGACGTATCCAGGAAAGAGCGGATGGGGCGATTGGCCCAGGATAATGAAATCAAGAGAAAATGGTAAAATAAGTTATGATATTCTTTGTTCATGTATAACCAACCAGTTGATATTGGACGTACTAGTTATCTAATTAAGTCAGGTACTTGAATACAATTAATTTGGGCGAGTAAAAAATATTTTCATGTCTTGCCCTTCTATTTTTGAATTGCAGAATATACTCTATAATTATGGGTAGTTATTTGCTGGCCTTCCGGCTATTGATGATGATGATTTGCTGGCTGTGAAAAAGTAATATAATTAATTGATTCATAAATAAATTATTAAGCTCCTTATAAAATACTAGATATTTAAAATTAAATCTTAATGCGAAAACATTATACGTCGAAAATTCCCCCCGTAATACACACATGTAAATGCGTAATGTGTTATTTTTAAATAAATTAGAAATGGTTTATTATGGTTTATGAGTTTGACAGCTATCCGATTTTGATGGAGCAGCACGCTTACCAATAACAAACTGATTCACTCGCGACTTGAAGACACTCATCTATATATCTATTGGGAAACAACCACTCAGAAAGCTAATTCCACTGTTTAGCGGTTCGCACGATGAAAGCTGAATCAAACAGTTTCGTTCGAGATGTTCTTAGTTTACTTGACTTATTTCATAAATTTTGCGTCGCCCTAATCTGATTACGTCCATGGCTTAGCGGATTATTGTTACAGACGGTTCAGTGCACAGCAAATCTTAGTTTGCAGTAGCAGGCTTAGTGATGGGACAAAGTGCCGACACACAGTAGCATTAAGCAACATTGTAAGGGAATAATACTTGCAACGGTGCCAGCAGTGGCGTCGTCTATCAAAGCGACCGCTGTACTCAGTCTAATGGTATAGACTAGCCGTATAACAGTGCTACCATAGATTACATAATAGTTCAGTAGTGGTTTAGTGCTGTCGTCTGTTAGACAGTGATTCTACAGCTCTCAGATTTTGTAGCACTCGTGGCGTAGCTATCCTTATTCCCAAAAGATCAAAGTTAAGCATCGGCTGACCAAGGGCCGTACCATGAACTCTTATTGCCGGACCAAATAGGCTCGGCTGTCGATGCTGCGTGATTGTGAATTTTATCGCCCCGCAATACGGTTCGCGGTTGCGCAGCGTACGGCCCCAGGTCAGACTTTTGTTAGAAGGACGTGAGTACCATTTACAACTGAGTATCGTAAGCATGGTTCGTGAGAATGCTGCTTTTTTTTCTTTCTTAGTTTTTGACTTCGCACTTTGTGCATTCAGCCAGTGTCAAGTATTATGCATTTTCATGTTAATAAAGTATCAAGTTAAATATATTATGAGTCATCAAATCACAATCAGTCACGCGAAATTAGTCATAGTCGAGTCTAAGTCATGCACTAGTCAAGTTGGCGACTTAACTAAGTTTTTGAAAACAACACGAAAACACATGTTTCACCACATTATACCACTTGCCCACATTTGTGCATGTAATTCAACACTCAATGAATAAAATACCACTATTTTTAATCATTAATTCGCGATAAATCACAAATTTAAGAAAATAATAGATTGCAGCGACATCATTTTTCCGTGTTCCCGCCAAAACTCGTGGGCATGTTCTATATTTCTATCGTAACAACTGTCAAGCCTTTTGTATTGCATAATGAACTCTACTCCATGAACTTTATTCTTTACTTGCTGCGTTTTTCAGCTTACGGGTTGATATATATTTAGAAATAAAATATGTAATTAACCAGTAACTAAGCAAATAAAAAAGTTTCTCAACTAGTTTTATAAAATTCTATTGTTTTCGAAACGCTGGCGGTTAAGCTGCGCAGTAGGCAATATATCGGTCTATTTGGTGGTATGAGACGCGGTATGAGTATAATTCCCAATATACGCTGCGAGCAATAGGCATTTTTTTTAAAACAGTAGGTCTAGTACTTTTGTGCGCAAGTGTACATGCGCAAACACACCCCCTCTACTTTCTTCCAGCGTTCTTTTTACATGACGCGACCTATACCTAACTATACAACCTATTAAGAATGCGCCTAATGCCAGAAAAATATATGATTTCGCCCGCGCGTCTTGCATTAGCTTAGAGTCGAAAATCGCACGACAAAATTGATGGTGATGATGGCATTGAGGATTTTATTAAATTATTCAAAATATAGGCATGAAATTAAAAAAAGTAAACGGTTACTCTGCTAAAACATTAGTCTGGTTATGTGATTCGTAAAAATGTATGTGCTGTCGCTGATAATTTAGAGCATTTGAATTAAAACCGTTTTCTTTTGTTAGTAATTTGTATTTATTTTTTAATTAAATCAGATTATTTTTCAAAATTCTATTCGGTCACTTGGCTTTTTTAGGTTTTTCCCCTACCTCTAGTATTTTTTAAATCTGAATATGTACGTTCTTTATCATTAAACTATGTGTTTAAAAATACACATTTTTCTTACTTCTGGCATTGGTCGCCCCCTTAAGTAGGTACTTACATTTAATTTCCAGCTAATAAGGCTGTCGCACGCAACATCTCACTTGGTACGACATGAACATCATTTTGAGCGATACACCCACTCCGATTTTTCACTCTGCGACACGTCAAACATGAAAAGAACTGAAATAAGTTTTCCATATCGTCAGATCTGATTATTTGCTATGAAAAGCTTTACGGGATAGCAAAAAAATGGCGTACTTTCGTTTGAGAATTATTTTAGTGATACGAATATCGTTCAGTCAGCACTATTTTTTTTTGTTATTGAGTGAAAGATAGACGTTCGCCTGATAGTTAGCGTCACGCGTGCCGTTAATAGTAGCAGTGCCAGAATTGTGAACATGCGAACAAAATCCTGCGCCGCACTGCACTGCGCTCGTCACCCTGAGATATTAGATGTGAAATCTCTTCATACCCATTAATTTCTCTGGTAACAGTGCCCTTCAATCTGCAACAGAGTAATGCTTGCACACTACTGCTCGGCGGTTGAATAAATGGAAAAGGTGTAGTACTTCCCCAGGCGGACTCTGCAAGACAGACGTTACAGGCTGAAACAGAAACAGGTTATTTTTATTCTACTCCAAGAAAATAAAATTATTATTTTTAAAAAGCCTTCAACTGTTAAGTTATTAAGTGTAAAATTTGCGTTAAGTTAAATTTGTTAAATTTGACAAAAGGCACGGACTCTCGCAATCCATAGCGCTAAGAAAGAAAAAAATAGAGTTATATATATTTTATAAAAAATATAAATTATAAATAATATTTAAAAAAAAAAATTTTTTTCTACATTGAAATCGATTCAGCCGTTTAAGAGCTACCAAGACAGATACACACGCGAAACTCATAACTCCCATCTTTGTAGTCGGGGGTTATAAATGTAATAGAGCAATCGGAGGAATTCGGAGGATTGGATCAAATATATTTGTTATATCACCCATTCTATAAATAATCCAGATAATTTCGCTATCCGTCGACGTCGGTCAGACCGCTACTGAAATAGTGAATTTGTGAAGGGTTTGTTACATATTTTATAAGAACTTCAATAAATGGGCATTTTCTAATGGAATTCAGTTATAACATGTATTGGTCTCAAAGGGTTCAAATTCTATTATTTAAAGGAATATAAGCGAAGATCACTATAGAATAGATACCGAAACCACAACATTTAATATACATTCTTGGCAGAGTATAAATAGGTAAATTTGTACTCTATATCAAAATGTTTCACCGATGAAACCTGTTTTTAGATCACAATGAGAAGAGAAGAGGTTCGAAGGTTAAGGTTTGAAAGTGAACCAAAATTTCCGAGTTAACAGTAAACGATCAACAATGTACCTACTATCAGTTAAGTAATACATTACTAAGCTTCCATGATGCAATGCAAATGAAAATCCGAACCAAACCGTGGAATACAGCGAATACTAAATAGCTTTACAGAGCATATCTCTAAATTATTATAGCGACTTAGATCGATGTAGCATACAAATTCCAGACGCGTAATATAATAACCCAAGTTTCCTACAAGTGCAGTAAACCTATGCACAACGACTTGATACTCTATAGACATCCTTGCGGTGTTAGGTCCATCATCATCTGCTGATGATGATGAGAGATGTCCAGAGATGTCACCTGCTGAACGACGGCCTCCCCCTTAGACCGCCGCACTGTACGACAACCTGCCATGTGCATCTACCGGCTGACCGCAACTTTTACAATGTCGTCGGTCCACCAGTGGGAGGTCTTCCTACGCTGCGTCTTCCGGGTCGCGGTCGTCACTCAAGAACCTTTCTTCCCCATCGGTTATCAGTTCGTCGAGCGATGTGGCCTGCCCATTAGGTACACCACCATGCAGTTACTGTTTAAATATTACTGTGTTCCGTTTAGGTCTGTATACCGTTATATACCCTAGGTTACAATATCTATACTTAGGGAACAGTATCTCGCAAAATTACAGTGCTATTGTGAGTCACTATGTTATGTATCAGGGAAGTGAGTGCCAACGCAGTGATCCTGGTTACTCTAGGTTCTGTGGATGTTGCTGCAGTAGTCGCTGGTAGGAGTTGTCTCTTATCATCAGGTGAGCTTCTGGCTAGCCTAGTCTAGTCTGGTATCATTGCTCGTTGCAAAGCAAAAAAACTAACTAGTTCACGATGTCGTCGTCAGTTATAAGACGTCCACTGCTGGACAAAGACCTCCCAATAGAGGGGTGTTGCCATAATCCCCACGCATGGCAGGCGGCTCGGGGATCGCAGAATGATCACCACCGTTAATCAAGAGGACGCTGCTGCCCGTCCTCCGGTGGGCCTGGTTGCAGTTTAAGGACATACCCAGGTCCACGATGTAAATGCAAACAAATTTAAACAACTAAATAAGGTACACGGGGCGAAATACTGAATTTATTGATCTGTTCAAGGTCATGTTACTTTTTTATGTGTGACGAGTATGAGTGATGAGTGATGGTGCTCTAGCTCGGTCTAATGGTAAACAATGCTGGATATAGATTACTAACGTGTAACACCAGTGGGGCTATTCTAGAATACGCCATACTATCTTTAGCGTCTGTCATTCTTATTTAGATAGTTTTACATATTGTACAGATAAGAATGAAAGGGAGAGACATATAAGATAGACAGATATAAGATGGAGCGACAAACAAGCTAGCGGATCTTCTGATGGTAAGAGAGGTTAGTTTCTCTACGCACAAGTCTCACTTTTGCCTATGGACAACTGCAACACCAGAAGAATTCATATTGCTTTCTACTCAGAGTATATTTTCCTTAAAACAACCTCAGATAATACTCCGCGGAAAAACCTGTTGAGAAAGAAGAGTTACTGCTTTCACTTCTCAACATCAATACTGATGCGTCATTGGGCAACAACATTTTTCTAGGCACTTTTTACGCCAATGAGTTGACTGAAAGTCTTTACCCAAGCAAGGTGTCTATTGAACGGAAAGTCGTTGCCCGTTGTTTAGGTAACATAATAACGACTATGACGTTATATCGTGTAAGTTTAACGAGATTAAATAGCAGCGCTATACCGCTATGTGGTTCCATTAAGGCTGGGAAATGTCTGGCGCGTATCCACTTTTACCGACGACGTCTGGGTAAAAGCGGACACGACATTACGTGTTTTTGTTGTGCAGTTTAGTTACAAGGATGTTAATTAAACTATAAACAAACACCTACTACCTGTACCTATACCTAGGTTGCTGTACCTATGTAGTGACGGGACATTGTTGAGGCGAATGGGTACATAAATATAATTATAAAGCAAAGTTCTTTATGATAGGGAGAATTACGTGGCAGCTTTTGAGAAGCCACTAAGCTCTTTGAGGATAAACTACATTAACTTTTAATTGCTTAATAGGGTGATAATGCACCAAGCTATCCCAGTGCGGGTTGACGAATTCACGTACGCCATTGAATTTCTTCTTCGAGTAATTTTATTTGCAAGTTTCCTCACGTTTTTTCCTGTAGCGAAAAGCCAGCTAATATGATTTTAATCCTTAGGGGCCTGTAATCGTACCTACAACATCTCAATTGTGTCTTCCCATGGGCTACCATCACAGCCAATCATAGCTTAATCAGCCTGTTTAAAGTCCACTGTCGAACATGAGCCTATCCTCGAAGGACGATTGGGCCATATCCACCACACTGCTGGCCCAGTTGCGGGTTAATGGATTGTAACTTCCATGTAATGTAACTTCTCCTCCGGACTTATGCAAGTTTTTGCTCAATATTTTCCTTCAACACAAGGTCAGTGGTATGATAATCCATGAATAAACTCCGAAGAGCTCATTAGTACGGGCCCAGGACTCGAATCCACGATCCCACGTCTCTGAGTCTAGCAGTCCCATTAGGCTACCACGGCTTTACACATGACTTACGTTTTAACTATACATTCATTAGATTTTTATTTATTTATTGAATCAGTAGTATCTTCTGATTTTATTGTTGTTTTGTTACCCTTGGAGTTATTTAGTTATTTCTATCAGTAAATGGATAAATTTAATTGTCAAACCTTTGTATTGAGTTAAAGCCATCAAAGCAATTCGGTTTCTTAACAAATACAAATTCTGCAATCAAAATCAACAACTCGTCAACTAAACAAGCGTAGAAGAAATTCCCTAAACGTTTATACGTGTTAGACATCAGTAAAATTAGCTTTTATATTTCATAAAATTAATAATTCAAACTCATTATATTCCCTTCATGAACATTAATTAAAGTGCAGACTCATTTAACTAGTTTCTTCAATATTCTTAGAGAAATCGTCTGGGACCGGTTTTATTTTCAATTTTATAAATAATTTAGGTACTATTGTACAAATTCAGCTCCTTTGTTAAATTTCTACTTGACTTTAAATTAAAATATGATTTAGAAATCTAATTACACCTAGACTTTGATTTTAACATTGTTAATACCACAATCATAGTCTTTCGATATTTGCCAAGCATATTTAATGATTGAGCTCTTTGTAAATAAACTTATTGCAAATATGAGACTTAATTAATTTACCTTAGATTATTATATTATATCAAAAGTATTTTTCTTTTGTTTTTTTGTGTTTTCAATAACATTCAAAGGTTTTTTTTTATAATGTAAACAATTCGCATTATCGTTAACAGCTTTAGATATTTTTTTACAATACTAGGATACGGGATAATTTGTTATTCACGAACCAACTCAAAATGACATAAACAAAAACTCATACACCATTTTTTATCTTATCTTAGGATTTATTTGCATTCAAAAATACAAAAACTTTTGCAACATCTCCTAGCGACCTTATCGCTATAAGCTATTTGCAGTTTCAGTTCCATTGTGCGAATCGCTAAATATAAGCGCTACGAATAAGTATTTCCCGATAGATAGGATCCGGTTGTTTTCAAGTTGCGAGTGACTCGGTTTCTTCTTGACCGCGAGTTAGCGGTCAAACGGAAGTTTTTTGTAAATCCAACAAAGAGTCTTTATGCGCCTATATAAAATTTGTGAGTAGTATTTGACCCATTAGCTTGAATAACTAAATTAGAATACCTTAATTATGATAAATAAACATTACATTTTATCAAAATGACTATTCGCAACAAGAGTTATGATAAATATACGAAAATAATATATTTTTAATGCCGTCTATCCTTTGGCTGTTGAACTACGTTATACTTTCTGACAGCTGTCAGAAAACTTCCCATTTCGACTACCTATGACATCTTCATAAATTCCAGTTCTTTTGATTTATTCCAGTAATTTTGATTTAAAAACCAAAGTACTGAATCGATTTCGATAAAATATATATCTACATATATATGGGACTACCTCTAAAGTATCACCTACCAAACAAAAAAAGAATCATCAAAATCAATTCATAATTGGCGGAGTAATCTAGTAACATAAACCCGAACATATTTAAAAAAAAAAAGGTTTGTCGCATTGGAGAACCTTCTTTTTTGAAGTCGGTTGAAAATATTTATAGTACACGACTAAATTCTCAACTTATGTGCAGTCTCGTAAAATTAATATGTAGGGAGTGGTCTTACTAAATGTGGGCAGTATTATACGGGGTACTAATAGACATAGTTTGAGCACATCTAATTAAAATGATTACATGTGATTTCCGTAATAAATAAAATATGTACAATTAAGTCTGACATAAACAAAAAAAGGGTTTTAATTGTTTTTCAAGATCCTGGGGTTTCGCCCGCTATTCAACGGGGATTTTATATTTTAGTACGATGAAAAGTTTGTAAGCTATCTATCATTAATCCAATCTTTGTTATATTCCGTTGAACATATTATCGTCGTGAAAAAGTAACCAACGTATATACTCATTCACTCATGCATAAACTTTCTATTTTGCAAATAACAATATGATAATAATAGTAAATCTACCTTATCCGCTATGGAATAAATTCCACAGTGGTTAATACTTTCAAAATTTTTCAATAAGAATTGCGTCTGACCACAAACCCATTAAATACTGGTACACTCACGCACATACTTTCTAATTTGCAAATAAAATTATGATGTAGTAAATTGATCTGCTTTTCCGCTTTTCTTATGGAATAGAATTCCACGGTGGATAATAATGACCTATTATGATAACTGACGTGGCTTTGACAAACTTTTGAGGGCCGAATTTCTCCCGCACGCGGACGACTTCTAGCATAATAATAATAATATTATTATTATTCACATTTTTTTTTGTATGATATATAAGTTTTTTACAATATAAATTTAAAAACATACTTAAATATTATAAAAAACCTAAACCTAAGGTGCCGCCAGCAGCAGAGCAGGTCTCAAGCTGCCGGTGGTTAGGGCAACAGAGTGAGGAACCTCCTGACAATGCGTGCCGTGTCAAGGACGACTGCTTTTTGTATCTAAGCCTTCGTTATTGTTATTATTATTATTATACATTTAGAATGAATTCCTTTCGATCATACCCTGCTTGATGGGAAGCAATGACTAGTAATAATGTTGACCGTCAGCTACCTAGCCTATGAGGGTTGGGAAGGGTAGACTGGGAACCGCAGACTTTATGTCCTCAGACCGGTCTAGAATTATTAATTAACCGAATGGTGATTGCATTCCTTTACTTGCGGTGGACGCAGTTATTTCGCCTGAATTAATAATTTAAGATCTATGTGAGAGATTCAGGCTTATATTACTGCATAAAAGATCATTAGATCAAGCTAGTATTTTAAAGGTAAATGATTTAATTGTAGTTTATGCGTTTTCCTTTAGCATAATTGACTGAGCAAGCGAAATGTTTGCAACAACTGGCAAAATTTGGTTTCTTATGTGCCGATGTTTGAATGTTGGTACGTACTTACTCGCGTACTCGGGTCGTACTTTCCAACGAATCTTAGCAGAACTTGTTCCTATACAGGTTCTAAAATGTCACAGATTGATTTTTGTGTTTGACGGCTATTTTTGATTGCAAGAGTATTTCCCCTAAAAAGTGGGGAAATTTGCTGCGACGTAATTTACCTGCCGATATTGGTAATATTTGACAATTATTTTGAATATACTCAGTCAAGAGGATGTGTCGCGAGGGCTTAGTTCGTGAGGCCTACTGTTCGCAGAACTACTACTGGCTAGTACATGAATAATAATCATTTACAAGCGTTCTAGTAATCTTAATAAATACATTAATTATTTTAAATAGTATTACTCCATTGCAATGATTACGGCTGTAAGTTTTTTTTGTATGTACGTTACGCAATTAATCCGCTAATTATGAACTGATTTTGATGATTCTTTTTTTTGTTTTATGTTTAGAATATACAAATAATATCATTAAATTAAAATTAAAAATAATAATTTATTTAATACACAGAAAAATAATATACAATAATAATTATATCGTCACAAAGCATAAAATAAATAATATGTCAAAATTAACTTATACGCTCGTCAATCAAATAGCCCGCCCCTAACGGCACCTGGCGCAAAGGTGCCCATCACACTAGCCGCATTGCCACGCTGAATGGCTATGGCCAATCTTTGCACCAGGTACGAGTTGGAGCGGGGGTCGCCAGACTTTTCCTTCAACCTACACCCAATTTCCCCCACTACATTTTTAGCATCAGCGCCCCAACTGCCCAATGTCTCCACCGCAAGTTGCACAAAAATGTATTGCCCCTCCAACGCTGCATACTTCAAACGCTTTTTAACAGCCGCGTCCTCGGCAGCAGCTGCCGGAGAGAGGACGGTACGACTAAGGTGACTGGGAGCGACTGTGCTGACGCACGTGGCGTCCCACAAAAGGCACCTGCCGTTTTTCCAGGGCACCAAAGTCATACCGTCCGATCTCTTGCCATCGGACCTGCTGAGGCCGGGCTGCTCAAGCAAGCACGGGACATCAGCCGATACCAAGGCCCTCCGGACTATGTCGTTAAGATGTCGTTCTTTTTTTGTTTGGTAGGTAATACTTCAGAGGTAGTCTTATATAGATTTTATCAAAATCGGTTCAGCAGCTTGGTTTTTAAATCAAAAGTACTAGAAAATATGAAGATGTCATAAAGAAAAGAAAACAAGAACAACACAATAATAATAATAAAACTAAATCAAAAAAAAAAAAAAAAAAAACAAAACAAAAAAAGAACAAAAAATAACAAAAAAACAAAAAAAAAATTATAGAACTTTATGTCATCCAGGTATTCGAAGTTAAAGTCGGTTGTATTTTTTTATAAAAGCGTATTATTAAATATACTTTTTAGGAATATTTTAGTAGAATTCGTGGTGCAGCTCAAATACTCTAAGTACATAACTAAGTACGTATTAGGACGTAAATTACAGATGTTTACAAAATATATTACTCACCATTTACATATTTTAATTTATGAAACAAACACAAACACAAGGATTTTAACTCTCTCTTCAATTTACACGAAGCACCTTTTGATCCGCATTTAATGAAAACGCGGTTTCCATACATCTACATTTTCCTCACAAAGACGCCTTACAAAAGTGAACAAAAGCTCGTCTCGCGTCAAATTTACATTAATATAAGATTTTCTTATTAACAATGGTTAAATAGGTTCATTCAGATGCTTCCGCGCCGTCAAGCAGTTTTGTTTGACGAGTGTAAGTAATGCCGCGTGCCTTTCAGGGGACGTATTTAGGACGTAAGTAGAAGGGGCTAAGTGCCTAAATTCCTGTTTTTATTGTAAGAGTAACATCTCTTAGAAGTTTACGGAAAAAATATATAAGTAGGTAAACAATGTGTAACAAAAAGGTTCAACAATACTAAAGGGTACGAATGTACTCATTATCACGACCAACTTTACTTTAATTAGAGGGCCAACCTTGAAATCGTGAAAAAAGATCTGCTGTTGCATACGAAATTTTCATTGACCTTGGACAAAATGTATGGAACAGCTGTTTTTTTTCAGGCATATCGCCTATTTTTTTTAACTTATAACGGCCTTACTTAAAAAAACTTTTCAACCGGTAGTCACTGCTTAAGATGTTCTGCCATCTTCTCTCTGACGTGAAGTTGCATGTGCTAGAAAAGGACAGAGAAGTTTAAACAGTAACTAAGAGAATCGAGATTATTTTAGGTAAGGCCGTAAATGGTTTAAAGCATGGTCAAAATTCGTGTGAAATACAATAATATATACCTACATCAAAATTGAAAACCATTCATGTTCCTACTGTAGAAAATAAATACATATAAGGGCGGGTGTATAAATGTGTAATAAATTTCTAACCTATTTTAAAAAAGGGGGAGGTTATATGTTCGTCTATATGCATTTTTTATGTATGTTCGCCTATTTCTCCGTTAATTGTCGCCCAACTTTGATAATTCTATTTTTTTGTTTGAAGGTGTATATTCTGTTATATATATTCTCGGGACCTGGGTATGTCCTTAAACTGCAACCAGACAAACCAGACGACGGGCAGCAGCGTCCTCTTGGTTAACGGTGAGCATTCAGCGATCCCCAAGCCGCCTGCCAAGCGTGGGGATTATGGCAACACCCCTCTATTGGGAGGCCTTTGTCCAGCAGTGGACGTCTTATGGCTGACGATGTATATTCTCGAGGTGGTCCCATAATAGTTTGAAGGCAGTTGTTTTTTTCCGAATGTTACTTATACTTGTTTTACAATAGAATTACCTAGGTATTTAATTTCTATGTAAATCTGATTTGGAACGAGTAAGCTATGAACCTCAGTCTTACGGCCTGATTACGTCCACGCCATCTTGTTAAAATCAAAATTTTAATTCGAAGAGTCCCAAAGCGAATAGGTGAAACGAAATAAATATGAATATGAATGGAGAATCAGACAAGTGCTTCGGAGCGGGTTGCGAATTATTAACTTTTCGAGTGTACTCGGTACCGTCGGGAGGAAAAGCAAGTTTTCCGTCTAGTGCCTACGTCTAACAAGCTTGTCGTCTCGCAGAATGTCAAAATTCAAGTATCGCTTAACGAACTTAAGGGTTTAAGATCCCAACATTTCACTAGCTTAAAATTTTGATACTTATGTACTCGTAATACTAACAAGGAATACAGTAACATTATTCTTGAAAATTCCCCTTCTGGTTTAGAACTAAGGGCTAGTTTTGAATTATGTAGGGGTCCAACACAAACCCCTTTTCTAACCGAGTTTTAACTGATTTCAAAAAAGGAGGTTCTCAATTTG
This sequence comes from Erannis defoliaria, assembly GCA_905404285.2. Taxonomy (NCBI): domain Eukaryota; kingdom Metazoa; phylum Arthropoda; class Insecta; order Lepidoptera; family Geometridae; genus Erannis; species Erannis defoliaria. The sequence goes on along the minus strand of FR990073.1, from coordinate 6,886,693 downwards.
ACTGTTTTGTTTATTTTATTTGTATGTATGTTAAGCTATTTTTTGTTTTGTGGCCGATATTTCAGAGGTAGTCCGATATTTTTTTTTTTCTAAATCGGTTTTTATATCAAAATGACTTAAAAAATCAAAATAACTGGAAGTATGCACATGTCATCCAGGTAGTCAAAATTGATGACGGTTTAAAAAAAGTATTATTTATTTTCCTACCAAACGGTTTTTTAAAGAAGAATATAGAATTAAGGGTCTTATCGTGCAAGCAGTACACCAACCAGACATCTTGAAACCATCGAGATAGGCCGACAGACAATTTGGCAAAACGTATAATTCTGGCCCACAGCAAGGGTTGACCGACGCTAGCAGAATCACAAGTATCTATTAGGCTTTGTTTCCACGCGCGTTCTTCGCCTGCTTTGTATCAGTTTAAGAAAAAATCTGCGTTAAAAACACAGATAAGCGAAATCCCTACTTCTTAGTAGAACGGCTGTCAAAACTATGTTCTAAAGCAATTGCATGGAAAACCGCTGTCGCCAGTTTCTTACTTATTTGCATATAAACTAGGACGTAAATATGCCAATAATTGGTCGCGCATTTGTAGTAAAACGCTCGAAATGACAAATTGCAACAGATTAAAGTTGATCTAATTACGATACAATGTGGTTTGGTTTCCGACGCGTCTATTTAAATTGTCTTTTTGAGTATTCTCAGTTTAAAAACATGTATATTGGTAGAATTGTCATTAAGCGCATTTGCACCTAATGCTGGCTAGCGCGGCCCGTCACATTTCCGTTCTATTTACTTCTCTCTTCAGTGGTTCAAAACGTCGTCAGTATATTTTTCTTTCATGGCGTAGATTTCGCAGTGTTAATGTCACCGCTAAAATTTTGCTCGTGGAGATTTTAACTTAGCGTTAATCTGTAGAGTGAAGACAAAGATAAAGATATTGAGATAGGTGTTGTTAGTCGTCTTTTGTTTTTTTAAGCGTTTACGATCACTGCTGTAAAAAGCGAAAAAAAAGAAAAAAAAGCTCGACAAATACTTTTTGAATTTAACTTTATGGAGAGAAAGTGTTCCTGCAGTTCTTAAAACGACGGCCCAGAGCCTTTGTAAGGGCTGTTAAAGTCCTAAGTAGCTTATTTTTTCACCTTTATGTACCTGAAGACGACAAGCCATTACGTTCCTTTGAAAGCGTAAATTGTAACCTTCTACAGATTAATAAGTCTGCATTCAATATAGAATTTAAAAATAATACCTTGCGGTGAAAAACCTCAGAAATACTTTAAAGTTTTATTGAAGCTTTAATAATTTGAACACTTTATTCGATTTTAATTGGCGCTGGTAACTAAAAAAAGGTTGAGTGGCTTGAATCAAAATAGTTTTTTTTATTGTGTCATTAAAGATGTGTGAGTGTGTTTTTATTAATATTTTTTTTATATAAATGGGAGATTTCCATACAGGTTTTATATAAAAGTAGTTCTCATCAACTCGATAGATGGCACTGACTATACTTGCCAGTCAAAAACAGCATAATAATATAATTAAACTGTGGCACATGAAATAAAAATAAAATAGACAACAACAGACAAGTCTGGTCAGCGCCATCTACAATGAACATCTTTTTTTAATGGCTTGAACATCTCCCACACCTACTCCCACAAGTTACTAAGAAAATATAATATATGATCAAACGAACTTCAAAGATGTGAAGTTCAATCATTATTGTATGAATCGCTTCATTCGAAGATATGATTTGATTACCTACTGTAGTACCTCTACTTACTAGGCAACTTCCGCACAACTTTTTAAAGATATAAAACGATTTAGTTACTTGGAACGCATTTCCGCCTGTCATCCCTCCTGCCGTCGCCGGCTTGTGGCTTGCTAATTTTTTAGAGTAATGATATTTGCACGAAACTTTCTTTACTGGGTTGCTTCAAGGGAGGGAGGGTGACATATCTTCGAATGAAGCGATTCATACAATAATGATCGAACTTCACATCTTTGAAGTTCGTTTGATCATATATTGTATATTCATTCGCTTCATTCTTCAGATATGATTTGATTACCTACTGTAGATGTTAAGAGCAGAAAGTTTTGGAATTGAAAACAAATGTATTGTATGGTAGTATGGTTCAACTATGGTTTTATTATTTTCAACAACATTAGCCTAATATAAAAATAATAATAATTTTAGACTAACTTAAGCTTTTAATCATTATAACTGAGACACAATACTAATATTTTCCCTAAAATAAGGCAGGAAATAGAGTTGGCTGTTCCCTACCTGGACCAGACGTTTTTATAATGTCGTCAATGTAAATTTTTGCGCCCTTCTCGGAAAATGATATGTTTTCAAGTTTAATTAGGGAAAGCGTCTGGACTCTATGAGCGGTGCATAATGCTAATAGAATGACAAGTTTCTTGGTTATCATTTCGAGAGCCAAATCTGTGTTCGGAAACCATGATGAATTATGGTTTAATACTAGCTGAGGATCCCATGTGCTGGAGTACTTGGGTCTAGTAGGTCTCGATTTGTAGGCATTGTTAAGCAGACGCTTAACTTACCTTCATCTTCTGATGAAGAAATTATTGGAGTTATAACTCTGCGCCGTAACTGCTTTTCCTCAATTTTTCTTATCTTCTTTTCATAGCGTTCAATTTTGTCTTGTGCGCATCTTTTCGGCATGGTGAAGTATGAAACGTGCGAAAGTCACCGCGCACAATAGAGGAATGAGCAAGCCACAAGCCGGCGACGGCAGGAGGGATGACAGGCGGAAATGCGTTCCAAGTAACTAAATCGTTTTATATCTTTAAAAAATTGTGCGGAAGTTGCCTAGTCAGTAGAGGTACTACAGTAGGTAATCAAATCATATCTGAAGAATGAAGCAAATGAATATACAATTATATTACTATTACCATTACCATTGCATGATACTGGTATCAAAGGAAGAGTTATAAAGCTAGTAGTTCAATTTTTATGTATTTTTTAAATATGGTTACACCAGTGTGTATATATACGTCACGTCGTCGTTATGAACGTCAATTGATTTTCACAAATAAATATTTTATTTAGTGAACATACAAAACAGAATGTAATAACATTAGACTAAAAAACCTACTATACTAGAATAATGAAATTAAAACTAAAAACTTGAAAAAATATAATATAATAACTAAAAAATATCATTAAAAGGAGTCCCTTTAGGCAAGGTTCCGAAGATACTGGCAGCGTTCCCAGTTCCATTAGTTTTTTCACAAATTAAATTAATGAATATATAAATAATATAATATAATATAAATACAAAATATAAAATAACAACAATAAATAACACACAAATAATAATATTACCATTAATCACTTTCACATAATTATTGAACACAGATTGCGGATAGAGTCTATTTTGTCATTGATAAAATCACTAATAGCATAATAAGCATTTTCCATTAAAAAGTTTATTAGTACTTTTTGTTAAAAAAAACAACCCAACATATTTAAAAATACAAATGACTGACACTCAAATTAAAATGCTACGTGACATAAGCAGGGCTGCACATAACACTTATTTCGTTACATTTCAAGGAGTCAACTACCAAGCAACATAAGTAAGAAGGCGTTAGCCAACACCTGCTCAAGAAATCTTACTTCAACACAACTTTAACTTTATTAAAATAAGGTTGAGAATGCTGTCTCTGGATTAAAACAGACTCGAGTTAATTAGAAGCCCTCACTCTACTCGGTCAGGCTGCGGTTTTAATAATTCCATTGGTCGCAGAGAATTGATATAAATGATTTTGTTGGACGGTACCCTAATTTAGCGACGGTTCAGAGGTAGCCTGTAGTTTTCCCTGAGGTACCCTCAAATTAATGTCCGTCTGAATAGCTAGTGTAGTTCAGTTCCAAAGACTAACTATCGTAGACATAAGGTACAAGTCAAACACCATCAGATAACACATTGGCGAAACAGTACACATATAAATTCGCAGCAACCACTGCCACCTCTAAATTGTTTTTATGGAAGACCAATAAAATGCACGTGGGAACAATCTGACTAGCATTACGATGTTTATTTAGTTTAAAAAACAGATAACTTTGACTACATGAGCTGTAGTGACAATGGTGGTGAAAAATAATAATGACATACCTTGGAACGTGAACTGGCTCTCAAATGAGGCTGCCGAAACACATCTTTACCCACCTGGGGGCGTATCGTGCACCTCTCTAGAGGGACCGAATGGGTTCAGCTGCCGAATAGGTTCAGGTGATACTGCGCGACCGCGAACCTTTTATTTGGCGCTGGAATTTTAATTGGCGCTGGTAACTAAAAAAGGTTGACTGGCTTGAATCAAAATAGTTTTTTTATTGTGTCATTAAAGATGTGTGAGTGTATTTTTATTAATATTTTTTTATATAAATGGGAGATTTCCAAACAGGTTTTATATAAAAGTAGTTCCATCAACTCGATAGATGGCACTGACTATACTTGCCAGTCAAAAACAGCGTAATAATATATTTAAACTGTGGCACATGAAATAAAAATAAAATAGACAACAACAGACAAGTCTGGTCAGCGCCATCTACAATGAGCATCTTTTTTTAATGGCTTGTACATCTCCCACTCCCACTCCCACAAGTTACTAAGAAAATATAATATATGATCAAACGAACTTCAAAGATGTGAAGTTCGATCATTATTGTATGAATCGCTTCATTCGAAGATATGATTTGATTACCTACTGTAGTACCTCTACTTACTAGGCAACTTACGCACAATTTTTTAAAGATATAAAACGATTTAGTTACTTGGAACGCATTTCCGCCTGTCATCCCTCCTGCCGTCGCCGGCTTGTGGCTTGCTCATTTTTTAGAGTAATGATATTTGCACAAAACTTTCTTTACTGGGTTGCTTCAGGGGAGGGAGGGTGATCATATCTTCGAATGAAGCGATTCATACAATAATGATCGAACTTCACATTTTTGAAGTTCTTTTGATCATATATTGTATATTCATTCGCTTCATTCTTCAGATATGATTTGATTACCTACTGTAGATGTTAAGAGCAGAAAGTTTTGGAATTGAAAACAAATGTATTGTATGGTAGTATGGTTCAACTATGGTTTTATAATTTTCAACAACATTAGCCTAATATAAAAATAATAATAATTTTAGACTAACTTAAGCTTTTAATCATTATAACTGAGACACAATACTAATATTTTCCCTAAAATAAGGCAGGAAATAGAGTTGGCTGTTCCCTACCTGGACCAGACGTTTTTATAATGTCGTCAATGTAAATTTTTACGCCCTTCTCGGAAAATGATATGTTTTCAAGTTTAATTAGGGAAAGCGTCTGGACTCTATGAGCGGTGCATATTGCTAATAGAATGACAAGTTTCTTGGTTATCATTTCGAGAGCTAAATCTGTGTTCGGAAACCATGATGAATTATGGTTTAATACTAGCTGAGGATCCCATGTGCTGGAGTACTTGGGTCTAGTAGGTCTCGATTTGTAGGCATTGTTAAGCAGACGCTTAACTTACCTTCATCTTCTGATGAAGAAATTATTGGAGTTATAACTCTGCGCCGTAACTGCTTTTCCTCAATTTTTCTTATCTTCTTTTCATAGCGTTCAATTTTGTCTTGTGCGCTTCTTTTCGGCATGGTGACGTATGAAACGTGCGAAAGTCACCGCGCACAATAGAGGAATGAGCAAGCCACAGCCAGCGACGGCAGGAGGGATGACAGGCGGAAATGCGTTCCAAGTAACTAAATCGTTTTATATCTTTAAAAAATTGTGCGGAAGTTGCCTAGTCAGTAGAGGAACTACAGTAGGTAATCAAATCATATCTGAAGAATGAAGCAAATGAATATACAATTATATTACTATTACCATTACCATTGCATGATACTGGTATCAAAGGAAGAGTTATAAAGCTAGTAGTTCAATTTTTATGTATTTTTTAAATATGGTTACACCAGTGTGTATATATACGTCACGTCGTCGTTATGAACGTCAATTGATTTTCACAAATAAATATTTTATTTAGTGAACATACAAAACAGAATGTAATAACATTAGACTAAAAAACCTACTATACTAGAATAATGAAACTAAAACTAAAAACTTGAAAAAATATTATATAATAACTAAAAAATATCATTAAAAGGAGTCCCTTTAGGCAAGGTTCCGAAGATACTGGCAGCGTTCCCAGTTCCATTCGTTTTTTCACAAATTAAATTAATGAATATATAAATAATATAATATAATATAAATACAAAATATAAAATAACAACAATAAATAACACACAAATAATAATATTACCATTAATCACTTTCACATAATTATTGAACACAGATTGCGGATAGAGTCTATTTTGTCATTGATAAAATCACTAATAGCATAATAAGCATTTTCCATTAAAAAGTTTATTAGTACTTTTTGTTAAAAAAAACAACCCAACATATTTAAAAATACAAATGACTGACACTCAAATTAAAATGCTACGTGACATAAGCAGGGCTGCACATAACACTTATTTCGTTACATTTCAAGGAGTCAACTACCAAGCAACATAAGTAAGAAGGCGTTAGCCAACACCTGCTCAAGAAATCTTACTTCAACACAACTTTAACTTTATTAAAATAAGGTTGAGAATGCTGTCTCTGGATTAAAACAGACTCGAGTTAATTAGAAGCCCTCACTCTACTCGGTTAGGCTGCGGTTTTAATAATTCCATTGGTCGCAGAGAATTGATATAAATGATTTTGTTGGACGGTACCCTAATTTAGCGACGGTTCAGAGGTAGCCTGTAGTTTTCCCTGAGGTACCCTCAAATTAATGTCCGTCTGAATAGCTAGTTCCAAAGACTAACTATCGTAGACATAAGGTACAAGTCAAACACCATCAGATAACACATTGGCGAAACAGTACACATATAAATTCGCAGCAACCACTGCCACCTCTAAATTGTTTTTATGGAAGACCAATAAAATGCACGTGGGAACAATCTGACTAGCATTACGATGTTTATTTAGTTTAAAAAACAGATAACTTTGACTACATGAGCTGTAGTGACAATGGTGGTGAAAAATAATAATGACATACCTTGGAACGTGAACTGGCTCTCAAATGAGGCTGCCGAAACACATCTTTACCCACCTGGGGGCGTATCGTGCACCTCTCTAGAGGGACCGAATGGGTTCAGCTGCCGAATAGGTTCAGGTGATACTGCGCGACCGCGAACCTTTTATTTGGCGCTGGAATTTTAATTGGCGCTGGTAACTAAAAAAGGTTGACTGGCTTGAATCAAAATAGTTTTTTTATTGTGTCATTAAAGATGTGTGAGTGTATTTTTATTAATATTTTTTTATATAAATGGGAGATTTCCAAACAGGTTTTATATAAAAGTAGTTCCATCAACTCGATAGATGGCACTGACTATACTTGCCAGTCAAAAACAGCGTAATAATATATTTAAACTGTGGCACATGAAATAAAAATAAAATAGACAACAACAGACAAGTCTGGTCAGCGCCATCTACAATGAGCATCTTTTTTTAATGGCTTGTACATCTCCCACTCCCACTCCCACAAGTTACTAAGAAAATATAATATATGATCAAACGAACTTCAAAGATGTGAAGTTCGATCATTATTGTATGAATCGCTTCATTCGAAGATATGATTTGATTACCTACTGTAGTACCTCTACTTACTAGGCAACTTACGCACAATTTTTTAAAGATATAAAACGATTTAGTTACTTGGAACGCATTTCCGCCTGTCATCCCTCCTGCCGTCGCCGGCTTGTGGCTTGCTCATTTTTTAGAGTAATGATATTTGCACAAAACTTTCTTTACTGGGTTGCTTCAGGGGAGGGAGGGTGATCATATCTTCGAATGAAGCGATTCATACAATAATGATCGAACTTCACATTTTTGAAGTTCTTTTGATCATATATTGTATATTCATTCGCTTCATTCTTCAGATATGATTTGATTACCTACTGTAGATGTTAAGAGCAGAAAGTTTTGGAATTGAAAACAAATGTATTGTATGGTAGTATGGTTCAACTATGGTTTTATAATTTTCAACAACATTAGCCTAATATAAAAATAATAATAATTTTAGACTAACTTAAGCTTTTAATCATTATAACTGAGACACAATACTAATATTTTCCCTAAAATAAGGCAGGAAATAGAGTTGGCTGTTCCCTACCTGGACCAGACGTTTTTATAATGTCGTCAATGTAAATTTTTGCGCCCTTCTCGGAAAATGATATGTTTTCAAGTTTAATTAGGGAAAGCGTCTGGACTCTATGAGCGGTGCATATTGCTAATAGAATGACAAGTTTCTTGGTTATCATTTCGAGAGCTAAATCTGTGTTCGGAAACCATGATAAATTATGGTTTAATACTAGCTGAGGATCCCATGTGCTGGAGTACTTAGGTCTAGTAGGTCTCGATTTGTAGGCACCCTTAAGCAGACGCTTAACTTACCTTCATCTTCCGATGAAGAAATTATTGGAGTTATAACTCTGCGCCGTAACTGCTTTTCCTCAATTTTTCTTATCTTCTTTTCATAGCGTTCAATTTTGTCTTGTGCGCTTCTTTTCGGCATGGTGAAGTATGAAACGTGCGAAAGTCACCGCGCACAATAGAGGAATGAGCAAGCCACAAGCCGGCGACGGCAGGAGGGATGACAGGCGGAAATGCGTTCCAAGTAACTAAATCGTTTTATATCTTTAAAAAATTGTGCGGAAGTTGCCTAGTAAGTAGAGGTACTACAGTAGGTAATCAAATCATATCTGAAGAATGAAGCAAATGAATATACAATTATATTACCATTACCATTGCATGATACTGGTATCAAAGGAAGAGTTATAAAGCTAGTAGTTCAATTTTTATGTATTTTTTAAATATGGTTACACCAGTGTGTATACGTCACGTCGTCGTTATGAACGTCAATTCATTTTCACAAATAAATATTTTATTTAGTGAACATACAAAACAGAATGTAATAACATTAGACTAAAAAACCTACTATACTAGAATAATGAAACTAAAACTAAAAACTTGAAAAAATATAATATAATAACTAAAAAATATCATTAAAAGGAGTCCCTTTAGGCAAGGTTCCGAAGATACTGGCAGCGTTCCCAGTTCCATTAGTTTTTTCACAAATTAAATTAATGAATATATAAATAATATAATATAATATAAATACAAAATATAAAATAACAACATTAAATAACACACAAATAATAATATTACCATTAATCACTTTCACATAATTATTGAACACAGATTGCGGATAGAGTCTATTTTATCATTGATAAAATCACTAATAGCATAATAAGCCTTTTCCATTAAAAAGTTTATTAGTACTTTTTGTTAAAAAAACAACCCAACATATTTAAAAATATAAATGACTGACACTCAAATTAAAATGCTACGTGACATAAGCAGGGCTGCACATAACACTTATTTCGTTACATTTCAAGGAGTCAACTACCAAGCAACATAAGTAAGAAGGCGTTAGCCAACACCTGCTCAAGAAATCTTACTTTAACACAACTTTAACTTTATTAAAATAAGGTTGAGAATGCTCTCTGAATTAAAACAGACTCGAGTTAATTAGAAGCCCTCACTCTACTCGGTTAGGCTGCGGTTTTAATAATTCCATTGGTCGCAGAGAATTGATATAAATGATTTTGTTGGACGGTACCCTAATTTAGCGACGGTTCGGAGGTAGCCTGTAGTTTTCCCTGAGGTACCCTCAAATTAATGTCCGTCTGAATAGCTAGTGTAGTTCAGTTCCAAAGACTAACTATCGTAGACATAAGGTACAAGTCAAACACCATCAGATAACACATTAGCGAAACAGTACACATATAAATTCGCAGCAACCACTGCCACCTCTAAATGGTTTTTATGGAAGACCAATAAAATGCACGTGGGAACAATCTGACTAGCATTAAGATGTTTATTTAGTTTAAAAAACAGACAACTTTGACTACATGAGCTGTAGTGACAATGGTGGTGAAAAATAATAATGACATACCTTGGAACGTGAACTGGCTCTCAAATGAGGCTGCCGAAACACATCTTTCCCACCTGGGGGCGTATCGTGCACCTCTTATAGAGGGACCGAATAGCTTCAGCTGCCGAATAGGTTCAGGTGATACTGCGCGACCGCGAACCTTATTGCGAAGCGATAAAATTCACAGTCGCAGCGTAGCGTCAGCAGCTGAGCGTATTCGGTCCCGGAATAAGCGTTCATGGTAGGGCACCGGTAACAAACTTAATGGTATTTAACCAATCGAGTACCTACTAAGAAATGCCCTACTACCTACTATATCATGCTATAGTTTCCTTATTTTAACAATGTTATTCTTCGGCAAGTTATAAGTTAATGATTTTTTCGCTTATAAGTACCTACCAATTTTTATATACTTCATTACATTAAATTAAACTAAGCCGAAGGGATGTTGCGAGCAGGTTTTGCTATGCCTTGTGGATTCTTTTTTCTCGCCAATTCAGGTTTGGCTTTGGGTTTTCGCGGTGTTCTCCATTAGACAATAATGCCGATACGCGTTACCCATACTTACGCGTATTTAATTACTAAAGAATTATATTATAATCAGAAAAAACATAATATTATGTTATAAGTAAGTGTTTGTAAATGCATTTTGTGGGGTAACTATTAAATGAAAAAAAAAAACATTTTTAAATCCTTATCTTTATCTTCTTAGAACTATCATCGCTACAAATATGTGATAATGTCGTGACATCTGCACCTTAAGCAGTCATTGATCAGCTTTGACTTAAGAGAGAGACGTGGTCAAGCTAGAGTTACAACTTTCGAATAACTTAAATTAATTGGGACCAGAGTTTATGAGCTCTAAAATTGTATTGTCTCGCACGTGAGTGGTCTTGATTTGACGTCTGATTTATTATGAAATTAAAAGTTTCTAACTAAAAGGGATTAACTGTGCAACTTTACAATTCGTGTACCTATTAACTTTAACTTTAGTAATACCCTTACAACAATTGATGCAGCTTTGCGAATAGTTAGTTATAGGCATACTCTTTTAGGCTCGCTGCCATCGACTTAAATGACGTTAAAGTATACAGATAGGGTTAATTCTAATCAGTTAGTACCCTTTTAAAGGCATATATATATATATATGTGTGAAGTTACTGGGTATGATGAGATTTAACATCTAGTGCAGTGCGGCGCAGGATTGTGTTCGCAAGTTCATAATTCTGGCACTGCTACGGTTAGTGGCAGGCGTAACGCTTACCACCAGGCGAACGTCTTGCTCGTCTCGTCACATGAACGTATAAAAAAATAAAATATTCTGTACATCGAAACAAATAACTTTTACTATGGGGCCAACATGGAAATCGCGAAAAAAATATCAGCAGTCCAAAAAGTACATCGACCTTGGGCAAAATGTATTATTCCAATGTTAGCCCCATAGTAAAACTTGTTTGTTTCGATGTACAGATATTATTATATTTTTTTTACTATTTATAAGCTGGCGTTTGACTGCCATCTCGTCTGATGTTAAACGAAGATGCAGCCTACGATGGAGCACGCTTGCCTAGAAGAAACCCATTCACTCGCGACTTGAAGATACCCAGATTTCCGGGAAACACCCACTCCTCTTAAATGCCCTGAAAAGGATGCTAACTGATTAGAACTAACCCTGTATAATAAATAAATAAATATTTTTGTTTTATTTATACGGGAATACTCACGTTTAATTAAATCGGATACTCCGACTATAGTTTCGATCACATCTGGTGACCTTTATCAAAGACTGAAAACAGAGCCCGACGCGCATGCAACTGCGCCCTGCTTAGCACAAAAAAAAACCACGTTTCATAATAAATAAATATTGGGGGACATAAAGTTAAAAAAGTTACTCGAAAAGTAAGTATAAAGTTACTCGATGTCTCTATGCCTTGTTCTTGCCCTCGTGCTTGCAAAATATACTTTACAGAAAACTTTCGTACAATTAAGTTATATATTGAGTAATCAGTTTGTCGTGACCTATCATAGGAGTCGGATCAATGTTTCGAGTGCGTCCACCACTTCCGTGTTTCGTTTTGGTTTCGTTCGCAATGAGTGATTCCCAATTACCCACTACAGATATTCTAATGTCGAATATTTTGACATGTCGCGGAAAATCTGTTCAGTTTGTGAAGATCATGTCATTGACATACTAACACAAATACAAACAACAACGGTCCATTTTAATGATAATCTTTTGTGACCTCTAATTTTTGCATTAGGTGTCAAAAACATTAGTAAACTTTAATTCACACCCTTGGCAACACTAAGCAGTTATGGCGCCGCAATAATATAATTTTCGGATTTATCATTTTGCGAAGAAATACGTCAGAAAATTGAGTACTTAAACTTATGAAAAGTGATGTTTGTACACTTTTTATTTTTTGTCGAGTAATTTTTACACGATTTCACAGCACAAACTGTCATTTTTCGAAATTGAACCTACCGACTCGTGACGTACTTACGCAGCAAACGTCTCTTAGCGTGTGGCGTGTGTGGTCGAACGAAGTACTTACTTAACCAAACTTGTTGCCGCCAAAACTACATTTTTTTTCTTGCACTACCTACCTACTAATAAATGTATTTACATAAGTACTCGATTTTGTCCAAGTAAATGACAAATCATTAAAAAAAAGGTTTTTTTTCTTATTTATTGGAATCGCACGTTGTGCATTCTGCCAGTGTCAAGTTTATGAATTATCAAGTTTTTTTTAGTCAAATATGTCACACGAAATTAGTCATAGTCGAGTCCAAGTCATGCCCTAGTAAAGTTGTGGTGACTTTACTATGAGCTTCTACGGAGTTTTGTAAACAACACGAAAAGACATGTTTCACCACATTATATCACTTGCCCACACTCGTGCATGTAATTCAATACTCAATGAGTAAAACACCACTATTTTTATTCATTAATTCAAGATAAAACACAAGTTTAAAAAAATAATAGATTGCCACGACATGATTTTTCCGTGTACCCGCCCAAACTTCAACAACGGGGTTTGTTTCCACTGGTTTCCAATCAATTCTTAAGCCACGAGAAACTTCAACGACGCAAGGATAAACCGACAAACCTTTGTTTTGATCTGACATCTCAATAAGCATTTGTACTTCTACAGCAAGGTAGTGACAGCAAATCTCGCGAGCCTGTCAAACTTATCGCAGTTATTAACAGCTATTTCTAATTACTCTATCCGGTTATCACCTGTGACTGACAGAGGACCAGCTTGCGTAGATCCGTCGAGCCTCTTCATATTTAATAATTTTCAATTATTGGACTATGAGCCTTTGTAATTGTAATATAATTTGACTACATTTTATTAGGTTAAAAACAATAATATATTTTTATTTCCGTGGCATACTTGGTATTACTTATAATGTTTTTTTGGCTTATCCAAATGCTTTTGTTCCAACGTATTGATATAACTCTTAATTTCCTTTTAAGCTACTGAGTAAAAAAGGGTTATTACTAGAATGGCTAGATAACAAAATGACTTCATCCCACTAAGGACATATCTCAAAATATCCGACTCGTAATTTGACTTAATCTCATCTATTCCACATTTCAAAATGTCCAATTCGCAAAATGACCACATCGCTGCTAGTCAACATCACAAAAAGTAGAATGACAGTAATGACTTATTTTAGACTCTTAATAAAGCAAAAAGTTAGATTTTATTAAATTGTAGAAATCCCAGGGTGTAGCGTTAGCAACTCAAAGGGTTTTAAAACCAATGCAGAGGTCTTCTTACACTAGTCAAAGTTCATTTCGCGCGTAATATCCTCAAATGACAGGTCTATTATGGTGGGTGCGTCTAATAAGAAGTTTGAGAAGTGATCAATGAAGGTGACGGCTGCTGTGTATGTTTATGTTTACTATGTAAGTAAATTTCTGATTGATTCTACGCCATTTCTTTTTCTCTTTCCCTATAATTTATCTTAAGGTCTTGATGTTTTTTTAATCATTTATGTTTGAATTTTGGCATAAGAATGCTACTAAGTATTTTAAATGGTATTTTGTTAGTCAGTATAAGTAAGTAAGTATAATCAGCCTTTTGATCACACTGACCCTGATGCAGGTTGGTGGACTCATGCGGTTCTTCTTCGCACGTAAGAAATTTTCTTTACAATTTTTTTCTGGGTTGTTCCTTACTGATCCTTGGTCAACTCATCCTCTTCATTGATATGCCACTGATATGGAAAACATGACACAGATTTAATTAATTTGACTAAAGAGATCTTACTCCTCCAAGATTTTTGTAGTGGTAGGACTCTAATGCAATAATGAGTCCGCCTGGGGAAGTACCACACCTTTGCCAGCTATTCAACCGCCAAGCGCACTGAAGACAGAAGTAAGTAACACCTTCGCTTTTCTGTGGCCAAGCTAGTGTGCAAGCATTCTTGTGTTCTGGTTCGAAGGGCAATGTTACCAGAGAAAATACTGGATATGAAGAGATTTAACATCTGAGATCTCAGGGTGACGAGCGCAGTGCAGTGCGGCGCAGGATTGTATTCGCAAGTTAACAATTCTAGCACTGCTACTGTTAGTGGAAGGCGTGACGCTTACCACCAGGCGAACGTCTTGTTTGTCTCGTCACTTGATGTTTAAAAAAAAGAAGATACATAAAGTCCAAATAGCTTACTGGGTAAAATTCACGATTCCGAATCTAGCAGACTTCCAATTAGGCTACAACGATTTTTACAAGTACTGCAGTGTGAGTACCGTTCTTAACAATCGATCTATTTGACATTGAAATCTGTAAAATTCGATAAAAATCGGTATTTTTTCAAATTTGTCATATAAATCAGCTATACCGACTCGTCAAATTAGGGACATACAGAACGGTACGAGCGCGCTGCTGTGTTATAAATCGGTACCTACATTAGCATCTCAGGAACTCAATAGGCTAGATGACTGGTTTTTTTATTGTCCTATTAAAACGTGGCCCATAAATATAGCTGATTAATGAAAAGAAAATGAAAATCTGATCAAAAATAAGCAACTTATAAGCATTTTAATATCATGCTAGACAGAGAGGCGAAACAGCAAATCGTGACGTCACTTGTCTCTACGCCATATAAATTCTATTCTGACAAGTAAAGTGACTTCATTTTTTGTTTTGTGGGAAAGGGACAGAGTTGGCTCTACCAAAAACTTTAAACGCTTATATATCAGAACATTAATAACCGATTTAAATTATTTTTTCAATAAACATACTATATTTACTTAAATTCTTCATCAAAGCTATTGGTTTCAACGATTTAAACATTAGTCATCTACTTTATTTCACAGGTGTTATAAATAAGTATAGATTAGTCTATCTCGGCCATACAACGCCGTTATGAAACCCTGTATACTGAAACATTCAAAACTTTGCAGACAAATTCGATCTGCAATTCAGTCCAGGATGCATAACACACATCGTGGTACAAAGTTCCACCTTATTTCCAACTCCATAGTTCTCCGTTTCGAATGAAGAAATGTAAGGAAATCAAAGCCTGTATTTCTCTATATGAGATGCAAAAGTTTCGAATATAATATGCAGGAGTGCCGATAACAATAGAGTTTCTTCGTGGATGGATAAGTTCTGTATTGGTAAACTCACTTTTCTGTCTATGATTTTGTCGTTATAAGATTGGTGCGATACTTATAATGTTGCTAGTAAAACATTAAAAAGCGTAATTTAGAGTGTTGTAAACTATAATGCTAAATATAAGGCTACGAGCCTGATGGACCATTTCTACGAGTAAGGATAAGAACAAATGCAAGCGACGTTATAAAAAAAATATTGAAATGGAACAGGACCGGACACATTATGAGGACAAACAGAGACAAATGGACAAAAGACATCATGCAATGGTACCCCAGAAACGGGAAAAGATAGAGGATGTCAAATAAACAGATGGGATGATGATCTACCAAAGAAATGGAGAAAAAAAACAATATACAGTCGAATTGAGCACCTCCTCCTTTTTTGAAGTCGGTTAAAAATAGCTCGCGATAGAAAAGTGTGGAAGGAACTAGGGGAGGCCTATGTCGAAAGACAACCTATATGTATATCATATTCATTTCAGCAACCACTCTGTTTGCTGAAATGAATATGATATACAATTATACATACCTACTTATTGTTTTTTATTTATAAACTTAATTCGTTAGCATAATATATTTGAATTACTTATGGTCAGAGAATAAACGCTATATCTATCTATGTATACTATATTATTCATTATACCACAACGAAATTACTCACCTGTCCTGACACCTATCAAATTTCAGCTCCGTTTGACACTTTGATTATCTATGGTAGCCAATTGGCTCCTAACTACCTGATGTGCGGCACTTGGAATATAAATATGGCGGCAACTTCTCTTTGAAAAAAAGATTTCGCACCATACAACGAGAGTGCGGTAAAATAGGTACTCTCAGCTAAATACCTATTTTACCGCACGCTCCCTTGTATAGAGCCCGCGTAAAATTTACAGTATTTTTTTTATTTCCTTAATAATAATGTAAGAACTCCACCAAAGATTTTCACATTACGAGAATAAATAAGCTGAATGATCGAACCTCCTTGGAAGCGCTTTTGCTCAATACGTTTGTCTGTAATCACTTTAATGCTAAACAGAAAATGAGACGAAAGATGTAGTTCTAATTTGCACCACGCGCACGTAGCGCCAATTGTTAGTTCACGCCATTTCATCTTTCTTCTTAAGAGGATTATGGCGTCGCACTTTGTGCATTTGCCAGTGTCAATTATTTATTTGTATCAAGCTTATGATAATTTTCAAGTCGAATGAGTCTAAGTCACAGTCAAAAGTCACACTTAGTAAGTCACAGTCAAGTCCAGTAATGCTCTAGTAAAGTCGTGGCAACTTTACTACAAGCTTCTTGAGTTTTGGAAACAACACAAAAAGACACTCATATTAAAAACGTTTAAACGTAGACGAACTTTAGAACAAAGTTATTTTTTCTTATTTCCTCTTAGGAGGATTATGGCATCGCACTTTGTGCATTTGCCAGTGTCAAGTACCTATTTAGTTGCGACTTTCCGACCGATATTTATGAACAAAATAATAAAGTTTGCCTCATCATCTGTTGTAAGTACTTCTGTTATCTGTTTTCTCGAAAATGTGTTGTAAAACGTTGTATGGCACTTATAGAGATACTATGACATAGAAATCAATGATGGCACTCATGCGGTGTTGGTTTTTACAAACTCGTGACTATGGTAACATTCGTCTACTCGTTTGTAAAAACCAACTTACCGCACTAGTATCATAAATAACAATTAAACCTTCAAACAGTAAGAGAAAATATACCTCTGGCAGGACTCTAACCTGCATACGAGCAATATCTAGGTTTCCGTCCCAACTGCTTTGCCAATTAAGCGACAGAAGTATCTGCCTTAGTTGTCAAAATTCTGATACTGTTTCTATCAACTAAAGCATTGGTGGCGCCTTCTGTAAATTTTTGTTTCCAAAGTGTGGAACACTTCGTACAAAATATTCAAAATGTGTTTTTTTTTTTTGGAGATTATGGTCATCAAATAGTAATTATAATAAATATGGATCCAGAACCCCAAACGCTCTTCAGAAGTGATAGATAAAGACTACAACCATGGCGGAGCAGAAGAAGTTAAGATAAGTAATATAATATAATATAATATAATATAATATGCGGAAACTCTTAAATGGCGCATAGTTTCTAAATGTTTAGTAATTATGTTTATTGTCGCTGTTAGTTTCCCGAATACAATAAATAAAAATAAAATACAATAAATAAATAAGAAATTAAAATTTGCACTTAAGTACCTACTGTAAATAAGAAATAAAAATGCTACCCAAAAGCATATTTAAACGAAAATTTACTAGGTACTTGGTTATTAAGAAAATGCTATTATATTGTCCCAGAATATTTGACTGATAAAAATACTAATTTATTATAATTGACGAAGAAATTATTGAATATATTTACTGAATTATAATAATATTACATTATGTTAATTACCTACATTATTGCACACCTCTTAAAGAGGTAGTCTGTATGGCACTGAATCATTGTATAAGAAGACCTGTCCTACCTACATTCAGCAATAAATATTCTTGATCCTTGATTCTTAAAAAAATTACCAAATTATAGAAAAGCTTATAATAAAATAATTAATCTATACCTACGACATAGCACTTAGATAAATGCATAAAACGATATCAAAGAAACAAAGTTTAAAACAATGTACTATAAAATTAATAATGAAATTGCTTATCCGTTTAACATGAAAGCATTAATTAATAATGCTCTGAAGCGATCTTGGCCCCTTCTAATCTTTCACACTTCGCTTCCTTCGATTCTAAAGAACAAAGGTGCTTAGGAATTTATTGTTATTAATTAAGAATCGCCTGCCGAAGATAACGAGATTATCGCACGGTATTTAACTTTACTGCTTTGTTTATTTTATTGAAATTATCGCTACATAATACGCTTTAAAAAAAAAATACCGACTTCAATTTCGATTACCTGGATGATAACTTCATATTTTCCAGATATTTTTATTTATTCCAGTAATTTTGATTTAAAAACCAAACTACTGAACCGATTTCGATAAAATTTATATGGCATTACAAAATTTACCAAAAAAATTACCAAACATAAAAATTATCTGGACCTCTGGATCTCTACCCAGGTATGTCCTTAAACTGCAACCAGACCCACCAGAGGACGGGCAGCAGCGTCCTCTTGGTTAACGGTGGTGACCATTCTGCGATCCCCAAGCCGCCTGCCAAGCGTGGGGATTATGGCAACACCCCTCTATAAAGGCGGAGGCCTTCGTCCAGCAGTGGACGTTTTATGGCTGACGACGAAAAAAAAATCTTCAAAATCAGTTCATAATTGGTAGAGTAATCGCTTAACATACTTACAAAAAAAACATACAGTCGAATTGAGAACTTCCTTTTTTGAAGTCGGTTGAAAATGTTTTCAATCATATAAATATCATTTTTATCGTGGTTTATCACCAGAAGGCCACAGGCTTTCACAACTGCTGAAAGAATCTCTCCCCCTCAGACCACCTTTTTTTTTCATTCAATCAAGTGACGAGACGAGCAAGACGTTTGCCTGGTAGTAAGCGTCACGCTTGCCACTAACAGTACAGTGCCAGAATAGGATAGATGACTGATGTTTAAATCGTTGAAACCAATAGCTTTGATAAAGAATTTAAGTAAATATAGAATGTTTATTGAAAAAATCATTTAAATCGGTTATTAATGTTCTGATACATAAGCGTTTAAAGTTTTTGGTAGATCCAACTCTGTCCCTTTCCCTCAAAACAAAAAAAATTACGTCACGCCTTACTTGTTAGAATAGATTTTATATGGCGTACAGAGAAGTGACGTCACGATTTGCTGTTTCGCCTCTCTGTCTAGCATGATATTAAAATGCCTTTAAGTTGCTTATTTTTGATCAGATTTTCATTTTCTTTTCATTAATCAGCTATATTTATGGACCACATTTTAAAAGGACAATAAAAAAAAACCAGGCATCTAGCCTATTTTGAGCTCGGAACACAATCCTTTTTGTATGGAGCAGCTGATAATTTTTCACGATTTCAATGTTGGCCCCATAGTTGTTTGTTTTGATGTACAGAATATGTGTACAGAGATGCTAACTGATTAGAACTAACCCTGTATAATATCTATATACTACTACTACTATAAGTATGGTGTGATTGATGTTTGATGAGTGATTTATTTATTTATTTATTTATTTATTGAGATACGCCAACAGTGAACATATTACACATTCTTAAAGTAGGTACATAACACAAGGATCTGATACGATCACCTTTTACAGGCGTATACAACATTCGCCATAAACAGTGTTTATACAGAGAATTAATGTAAAACTATAAAAACTATGAAAAACTATGAAAACTATAATTTTAGCAGAACAGACAATTTAAAACAATATGTAAGTACTTAATACGTAACTGTAGAATTAAAATACAACCATTATTCGTCTCTGGTTAGAGACTTTACTAATTTGGTTTTAAAAACCAGTAAAGAATCGTTAAATACATCGAGATCATTCAAGGAGACGTTAAATTCATTGTAAGTGCGACACAATCTTTGCGTTGGAGAGTTAAGTGCCAAGTTGGTTCGAGCCGATTGTCGCCAACCAAGAATTCGTGAGATTCTGTGCCTAGGGAAGTGACAAGGAACATGTAAACAAATTTCGCTTAAAATAGATGGACAGTCGGAAAATCCATGGATCGCTTTGTGGAGAAATGTTAGATCACGGATTTTTCGCCTATCACGCAAAGTATGCATTTTAAAAAAACATGAACGATTTTCATAAGGACTTCTGTGGCAAATACCCTGGGTGGAAAAGGCTAAAGATCTAGTAAAAGCACGTTGGACGCTTTCGATACGCTGAGAGTGCACTGCATAAAAGGGATTCCACACTACGCTCGCATATTCCAGACAGCTGCGTACCATCGAATTATACAGTATGATTTTAGTGCGAGGAAATCTAAAACTTTTAGTGTTACGCCTAATAAAGCCAAGCATCTGTGCAGCTTTTTTTACGGTTACGTCAATGTGAGACTTAAAAGATAACTGGCTGTCAATAATGACCCCCAAGTCTCGCATTTCACTAACCTCCTTCAGAGTAGCTCCATTTAGCATGTATTTAGTGTCTATGGGTTTTTTCTTACGTGTGTATTTTATGTAAAAACATTTTTGAGCGTTGAGATGCATTCTTTTTTCATCGCACCATTCTTTAATACCGTCAATATCACTTTGTATAAGATTTCCGTCGTTATTGTTATCTACGAGTCTGTAGATTTTCAGGTCATCCGCGAACATTTTGAAATTACAATGATTTATATAAGTAGCGATATCGTTAATAAATATCAAGAAAAGTATGGGCCCCAGATGCGATCCTTGTGGCACGCCAGACTCTGCAAGAAACGTATCAGACAAGAAACCGTTAATAAATACCACTTGCTGTCTTCTACAGAGGTAGGACTGGAACCATTTTAAAAGGGAACCGTAAATACCGGCTCGTTCCAACTTCAGTAATAGCAATGGATGACTGACTTTGTCAAAAGCGCTACTAAAGTCGGTATACACAGCGTCGACCTGACGCCCCTTATCGACTTCGTGAGATATCTCGGATACAAAGGCGGCTAAGTTCGTTTCAACGGAACGACCCTTTTTAAATCCATGTTGATGCTCAGACAGAAGCTGACCGAAATGATGAGATACCAAGGGACATATTAGTGCTTCGAACAATTTAGAAAAACATGACAAAATTGATATTGGCCTATAATTTTTAACGTCATCCACATTCCCTTTTTTGTGTAACGGTATAATCTTAGCCTTTTTCCATTCGTCCGGAAATTCTCCAACAGATAAAGAACGATTTATAACCAAAGTCAACGGCAGAGCCAAGGCAGAGCCACAACGTTTAACGAATAACGGCGGGATGCCGTCCGGACCTGGACCCTTAAGGATATCTAATTGCTTAATTTTTTTTAGAACTTCCCGCTCTGTATATCTGACGTTGCCTATACAATTATGATTATTTGTGGAAATTACCTCTTGAGGACCTTTCTGGGCATCGATGTGTGAAGTAAATGCTTTTGAAAAGTTTTCTGCGAAAAGATCGGCTATTTTCTGACCAGAATCAGCCACTTTATCATTCAAATACATCTCAGCGGGAAATGAAGACCGTTCCTTACGTTTATCTTTGACATACCTCCAGAAGTCCCTAGGGTTTCTCGCTATTCCGTCCTCAGTTTTCTGTATGTACTCAGTATGTAGGGTATTAAATAATTTATGTCCACGCTCCCTTAAAATATTGAATTCAATAAGATCACGGGGATTTTTGTATTTATGGTATTTTATTCTCGACTTATTTTTCTCAGCAAGTAATTTGACTAAGTTTTTGTTAAACCACGGAGGGAATCGATTCTTATTAAATTTATGTTTTGGGACGTAACTATCAATCAACCCCTTAATGATGCTGTAAAAAGTAACGGTCATTTCATTTACTGAGGTACACTCATTGAACACGGTATTCCAGTCAGTATTATTAAGTTCCGATGAAATACCTTCATAATCAGCTTTATAAAAATTCAATTCAGGAGAAACCTGAGGACGGAGATACTTGGGATCGCTATTAAGTAAGGTGCACAACATAGGGGGGTGTTTAGGGTCTAATTTACTTATGTAATCTAATGGTTGTGTCACTGAAATTCCACTAAGTGTGCTAATAGCGAGATCCAAGGTTCGATTGTCTTCATTACACAAATCGCTAAACTGGAACATGTTAGTAATGGAAATAAAGTCTACTAATGCGTTTCCAAAAGAATTTCCGTAATTAGAAGGTTTTGTGAAATTATCACATTTGGTCCATCTAATAAAAGGTAAATTGAAGTCCCCAACTATGACGACTTCATCGACTTGATTTATATGGTTAATAGCGTTATCAAGAAATGCATTCAGAACGTCGAATTTGGCAGGAGAAGGGATGTAAACAACAC
Source organism: Erannis defoliaria (assembly GCA_905404285.2). Classification (NCBI taxonomy): domain Eukaryota; kingdom Metazoa; phylum Arthropoda; class Insecta; order Lepidoptera; family Geometridae; genus Erannis; species Erannis defoliaria. The sequence goes on along the minus strand of FR990073.1, from coordinate 6,864,070 downwards.
AAATCGCAACTTTTTTAATCTTGTTCCCAATTTTAATTTGTACAACGACCCAAATATCTTCTGAACTGGATTCCCAACTATGCATCCGGTTTGATTCAAACTTCCGCGATACTGCCAACATCACTCCTCCGCCATCTTTTTTAGCAGTAGGTGAACCAGGACAGCACCAACGATCGCGTCGGTAAACAGCGTAGCGAGAATCGACAATTTCACTACTGCTCACTGTCTCATTAAGCCAGGTTTCAGAGAACGCCAACAGATCGTAAGAGTTTTGAAGTATATTGCTAAAAATCGTATTTGTCTTCGTTCTCATACCACGTACATTTTGATAGTAAAGAGTAGCCATTTTCAAAACATAGTAACACCAGAAACTTTAATAAAAAGAATGGGCAATCAACGAGCCATTGAGAAAAACTTATTGTCCATTGTACGTATCTGAAGAGCTGAACTGTGTTCGTCCTTTCTAGTATACACGCGACCGTCTCTAACCCAGACGAACTTGAAAGCTAATTCTTTCGCCTTCTTGCGAACAGCCGCATGAAGGGATTTATTGGCTGGGCTCAGATGCTCGGACACAAAAACTGGGACGCAGTTTCCAGCGATGGCAAGGTGGTGAGAATTCATTTTATTTATAGCATTTTGCTTGTTGAACCTCTGAACTCCGGCAAGCAGACTGTCCCGTACAAGTCGCGTTCGTAGCTTCAGAATTATTGTGCGTGGTCGATCGCTTTCCTTATTTAGCTTAGCCACTCTAGAAGCATGGACTATATCAACGTCGGTTAGTGGATAATCGACCGTCTTCGCCAGTTGTTCAGCTATTTTGACCACGTTTTCGGAGCGACTCTCCGGAACGCCATTAACTTCTATGTTACACTCGCGCTGATATTGTTCCATAAGATTCAACCTGCTCGTCACATCGTTCTCCAACCCGCGAACCTTTGACTGCAGCTCCTCATTGTTTTTCTGGAGTTGTGCTATAACGATTGATTTTTGTTCCAGGTTCTTCTTAAGTTCCTCGTAACAAGTGTTAAAAAACATCAATGATTGCTCGAATGACGATACTTTTTCACCCATACTGTGCAGTTCGCTAGTTACGCTTTTCAGCGCCAGCTTCATTTCCTCTCTCATGATAGAGCGTATATCTGTGTTGTAGTCAGAACCTTCGTCGGGAATATCATCAGATGATTTACGGCGAGGCTTAGCCCTTGAGACATTACGCAGAGTAATGTTTGATTCATCCGACACTTGAGCTACTGGGCGTATAGGCGTATTTGTATTGTCAAATTTAGGTTGCTTACATAAGCAAGTAGGACATTTCCAAGCCTTTTTCTTCTCCGGAGAAATCTTGCTAAAACGATTCGCAGTAATATTGCAACAGTCAAGATCGAACACTGAATTGCAAACAGCGCACCTCATAAACTCCTTAGTCTTAATCAGGCTATGACACCCCGCACAAATTGGCGCCATCGTAGTGTCCTTAACAACTTTCCTTGTGTAAGAGACAATTAGGTAGCACTATTAGTCTGCGCCTGGCTAATTTGTAACAGCAAAGATCTCGTATGGATGTTTAGTTTTAGGAGTGAGCCTGTGCTCCTGATGAGTTTTTTTGCGCAATGTAACCGCGAGCACTCCAATCAGGCACCCCGCAAAAGTTAGAACAAAACACTAATAAAACAGATATTTATTCAGCACTAGTTTGTACATAAACACTAATGTAGTGTTTGTTTGTCACCATTTGCCGTTTGAATATCTTGAATCGCCCTCTTAAAACACTGATTTTAAAAGTGTATCATAACTTATAATTCCCGACAACAACAACATAGAGTAAAATACATATAACATCATTGAACAACAAGTTTTAGATTGTTCCATAAATTATGCCTTACACCGTCCACTCACGTTATGGTGGTTTGCACTACGGCCAATTTAGGCTGAATTAACACTTCACAACAAATTATAACTCTCAATTTATATTTTTAATTCCGAAGATTGTTCGCAGTAATATAAAAACACGTCTTTCACATGTGAGACCTACCCACATCTATCTGTGATTCGACCACCTTTATGATAATGGTTTACTCATCCTTAAAATATTGTTGCTTTACCGCCGAGTTACAACATAGAACATCTCTAAACAAATTTAGATAACATCTAAACAAATTAAGAACTTTCCGGACCGGCAAAGCATCAACACCTCTTGTGTTGCAGGTATCCTTGCAGGCGGTCGTTTCCACTTACCATCAGGTGGCCCGTAGGTCTGCCGGATCAATAGAACAAAAAAAAAGATCTGAAACATTGCATTTCTGTATTCCAATACTGAATATAAGTACAACAAAAATGATTGCAAAAATACCACCTTTTCTTTAATACTTTTTATAGGTACCTACGTTTCATATAATATGTCATTTATTTATTTATTACTAGCAGCGCCCCGTGGACTCTTCCACGATTACTGGGATACATAGTAGCCTATGTGCTATTCCAAGGTGCTACCTCTATACCAAATTTTGTCCAAATTCGTTCAGTTGTTTCAGCGTGAAGGAGTAACGAACATACACATAGCGACAAACTGGCGCATTTATAATTATTAGTGAGCTGTTTAAAGCTGGTATTTGAATTACTATAGTTCTAGAAGATTCATCATCCTTCAGAACAGTCCTAGGCACCGTCCAAGAGTTCCTAGTATCGATTCACTTTCCCTATCACCCGAGGTCAGCTGCGCGCGTTGCAGTGGGCCACTGGATCAGTTGCACATAGTCAATACCCGGCAGTCTTTTAGCACTAACGTCCTAGCTCAGGCTGAAAGTTCTGGAACATAATATAGACTAGACTAGGGCTTAAACATAATTTGAGGAGAAAGAACGCGCGCAATCGTCGGGGCGCTTTCAGCCTGCCCAAAAGTCGAGACCAATGTACCTACCTATATGTGTGTCTATACGTTATACGTCGTGTGTGTTTCATAAAAAAAAATTGCTACCCTAAAGTACTCGGTAACAGTGTAGTAGTAAAAGCATTTAACAAAAGTGTTAAAGTGTGGAAGGAGAGTGCAACAATGTTAGAAAAAAAACGCAAAGCTTTAGTTCACTGAAGAAAATAGAATTGAAGCCCTGCTTCAAAAAAGAAAAGCCCGCAAGGTTCTAAGAAAACCAACCTCAGAGATACGGTAAAATAAGAAGAAAAGCAGGTATGTTTTCATTCACTTCTTTGCTACGCCTATCAGCAGACACTGTGGAGGTAAAGTAAACTTTTTCAATAGTTTATTTTCCGCTAGCCGTTACATAATCCCTCAGACGTTTCTTTGAGACGTAAATACGATTCGGATCCGATGGAAAGTGCAAGAAGATTAGAAAAGGTATACGTATAAGAATTCTCACGTCTGCTTTAGTCAGATTCTCAAAGGGGTGTAAGCCTTTTGTGATTAGACGCCCGTAGAAGTGGGAAACAGTAAGGACACTATGCATTTTTTTACAGCGATACCACGCATTTCACTACTTTGCTCTACCAATAAACGCCTTTGGAACGAGTATTGAAACGTCTGCACATGTTAAAAAAATATATTCAAATGTTATAATATAATTATCATGCAAAGTAATTTTATCTGTAGCTAGTTTTTGTAATATAAGGTCGGTAAATTTTAGATTACTCACCTAGGGAGTAAAAGTAAAGAATATCTCAGATGTCATGTATACGAGGCGAAGCCGAGGGTGACAAAAATTTGATCGGATGCTTCTTTATTTGCTCTCGTGGTGAGTATATGATTTTACGTGCCACTGCAGGGAGGAAGTGGTTCTTTTCGCTCTTCGTAGCGGGGCTACAGTAGACACTTTAGCCCCGCAGACACGTAAACGTTATTTTTAGACGCTCATTTAGAAGTAATCTGCATTTATAAGAAAACTGCTGTGTTCTAAGATGGTGTGCTAATTAGCACCCATTTGTTATTACAGTAAAAAAAAAAACAAATCTTAAGTAATTTTATTTATAATTTTTGATTTAATATTTTCTATTTACCTTCAGATTTAGAACAGTCCTGACCCTAATCTTGCTACGATTTATATGCAACATAAGAGGATTTTTTTTTGATAAGCTTTTTTCTTGTAGCTTGATATAGAGCTATTTAGATTAAGACATTCTCGTCAATTTCTTACCAAACTGTATGTACCAACTCTGTCCATACTGCCATATAATTTACTATTGAGCACCTACCTCGTTGTAGTAGGTACAAAGCTATAGCTTCAATATTGTGAAGGAAATCTCGTGCGTAAGATTGGCTGGGGCCCTTTAGAAGCTTATCGTGTAATAATGTTTATATTCCATTTACGAGTTCGGCACTCTACTATTGGAAATTATGGTGAGAGTACGGATTTACAGAATAATCGGCTTGTGGAGGTGTTATTGGAATATGAGCCATGAGAGATGATAAAATTCAGCGTAATTTAGGAGGTTTTGCTACTCGGTGAATAACACTTTTCTGTTACACTTTTTGGAATATCATCTGTTATATAATAGTTCATTTTGCTGTGAAATCGAGGTGCTGGAGGAATGAAAGAAACACCGATAAAAGTTAAACTCTAGCATCCTAGATATAATTATTTTTATAAGATCTTATTTTGGTCCTGGGTATGTCCTAAAACTGCATCCAGTCCCACCGGAGGACGGGCAGCAGCGTCCTCTCAGTTGACGGTGGTAACCATTCTGCGATCCCCAAGCCGCCTGCCAAGCGTGGGGATTATGGCAACACCTCCCTTTGAGGGAGAGGCCTTCGTCCAGCAGTGGACGTCTTCCGGCTGTTGATGTGTGATGATCTTATTTTAATAAACGTATCGGTAAAGTTAATGTCGTTTGTTTTTATTTGATAAGCTGTTAGGCTTACAAAATTACAGAAAGACAACAAAAAAAACAAATACTGATTAATTATACTGAGGATACTTCGCTTTTTTCATGAATGGTACGAAGTTTATGATGTATTAAGTTAATTACAAATTATAATTATATTAAACTAGTCAAGTATATAATTCATTCCTGCGCAATATAACTTTCCTACACAATGATTACTATGTATGTTCCTACAATATTTTTTTGTTTGAGCACGTTTAAAAAAAATACATGTATAAAAAAAAAGTAAAAACCTTATACGTTGTTTTTAACAGAAAAAACTTTAAACCAAAAAATATTTTTACGAAAATACTACAGCACTATCGCAATACCGCCATTTTCCACGATATAGATGTAAATAAAGCCCCACCACTAGTGTAACGTAGCATTCCCATCGTAAATCACCGGAGATTATCTCTGGACGCCTCTTCTGCATCTCGTATCATGAATAATGTATAGGTATACCTATACCTATCTAAGAGATGGGTAGAATCATCATTCGAATCACTCAATTACGAATACATTCGAATCGAATTCAAAATTGAAACTCGACGAAACATTAAAACTGAACCCATTAGTCATTTTACTCAATGAAATAACATAATTTTTAACTGACTTCAAAAAGAAGGAGGTTCTATGTTCGAGTATGTATTTTTTTTTATGTACGTCCACCGATTTATGACCGATTTAATTGTGGACCGATTTTGAAATATTTTTATAGTTATATAGTTTGAGTTAAACTTTCGAGGCGGTCCCGTAATAGTTATTTTTTATTTTAAAGTGAGGTAGTTTTTATGCAAATTAAGTTGAGTTACTTCTTTGTGAAGTATGTTACAAAATCTGAGGGCAGCAATCACATGCAAGTTAGGAATAAATATTTTTAAATGTACCTACTGCTTAAATTAAAATATCAACTACCTAAACAAAAATATGCGCAATAAATAAAGTAGGTAAACCATAGAGTTATTTATGTGTTAGCGCAAACAAATGTTCGATTTTATTCCGATTATTTCTATTCGAATAATTTTTGTTTTTGGACAATTTCGCACATCTATTGTACCTTATCGGACATGTATCACGCATATGTTGGTTTGGCGCGACGTGCACAATAACTCGTTGTTATTCAAAGTTGGAACTTTACTGCAGAAATGTGGATGTTTTAATTCAGAAATGGTTATTATTTACTGCTGGTAGCGTTTGTTTTTGTGTTATAATACATATTTTAACTAGCCCTGGGGATGTTTTAAAACTGCATTCAGAACCAGGATGGGCTGCAGCGTCCTCTCAGTTAGCGGTGGTGAGCATTCTGAGGTCTCCAAACAGTCTTCCAAGCGTAGGGATCATGGCAGCTCCTCCCTATTAAGGGGTAGGCCTTCGTCCAGAAGTGGACGTGTTCTGGCTGGAGAGTGAGTGAGTGAATATATTTTAGAAGTTATTTACATTTATGAGAAACAGATACCATTTTGTAATAGCTTTTTAATATAGAAATATATGAATGCTACAACACAAAAATGTATGGACTGTTTGATCGAACCTTAATAAATATTTAGTCTGGTACGTTGACGAGGCATTATTAGGGTTCTGTACTTATAGTTTAAGACTGGTCGCACATTGATTCGGCACGGCACCCGACAGGCGCCGGACCGACCGAAACACACTGCGCGCAATTAACTGGTGCGAACGAGACGGGCGTTTCGAGAAATTTCTTACGGTGTGCGGGACCTAGTACAAAATGTATGCACGGAGCGCCTTCGGGTGAAACCGGACGGTTTTTCTATCGGGTTTTCTCGTCGTATGCGGCCGGGCTAAAAGTAGTAGCCAACTAAAGGTGTATTTCTTTACCTTTAGGACAATATAAACATTCTTCGACGAAATTGTAATAACAATAATATTATTTACGTTGAAGAAGTAAAATATAAAACCACAGAGCATAGAAATATGAAGATACATTATTTCAAATCGATGTCAAAAACACTCGCGATATTTTAAATATAGAGTTCTCCCTGCAAATACCTACTCATGCATGATTTTCCCCTAAAACACTCTCAATCTGAGCCCCAAAAAGTCATTTTAATAAACAATAATGACAAACGGACCGCGTTCTAAATTTATCGTGAAACACGTGTCAGGATACCTCGGATACCGTTGTATGAATTTATGAACCAAACGATAAAAATATCGCCCTTGCCATTTTTGTAGGTACTTATCGGATGGTGAATGTGAAATGTTTGATCTATTTGTTTTTCTTTTAGAAGTGTTGATAGCAATAGATATTTTTTATTTGCATTTCGGACCGACTTCTAGACAATGGGAGATTTTCTGGAAGCAATAAAAAATTGTTCTCTTCAACTCGATAGATGGCGCTGAATATTCGTGACAGTCAAAAACAGTTTAATATTTTTGTTCTGTGGCACTAAAATAAAATAAAAAACTTGACAATGACAGCCACATCTGGTCAGCGCAAGGTCGGCGCCATCTACAATGAACTCTTTTTTTTAAATTGCTGCATGGTCAGAAAATCTCCCATCAATGTTACTCTTAATTCTGTGACTAGAGCATTATTATGTGTATGTTGTGTGTGTATTATTTGGATAAATATACTTGTTGGCGACAGAGCAAAAATAGCGTCGATTTTGGCTATATATCACTAATCTTTTTAATGCATAGAAAGTATACAAAATTAGGATCTCGCAGTAACCCAAACCAAAACTCAAATCCAAAACCTAAACCCAAACCCTTTGTACACAAAATGTGGAAACACTTCCTAAAAATATTTGACTTATTCCTCGAAATCATGCCACTTATATAATTTGAGGGAAATGTGCTTTTTTCCTACTTTTAAAATTACATTTATGATAAATAATTATTATCATTATCAGAATTCTATATAAAATAAAAATGTAATCATTAAGTATTGCATGTACATTCAACCAACAGTACTAAAGGGCAAAAATTCTACTTCTTTCGCTCAGTGTCCTTGTGTTTCCACAGAACATTATCATCATCATCATCAGCCAGAAGACGTCCACTGCTGAACGAACCCCCCTCCCTCCCCTTGGACTACCACACTGTACGACAAAAAGCCATTTGCATCCACTGGTTCCCCGCGACTTTCTCAAATCGTCGACCCACCTAGTTCCAGTAGGAGGCCTACTGACGCTGCATCTTCCGGTTCGTAGTCGCCACTCCAATGCCAACCTTTCTTCCCCATCGGTTTTCAGAAAACACAACGGACATGGAAAGAGCTACTTGTTCTGCGCGATAATATCCGAATCGAGGATATTCGTCAAAGAACCAAAGTCACCGACATATAAATACCAGAAAATATTGCATATATTTTTTTTGTATAAAAATGCATATACATAAATGAGATTATTTTTAAAGCTTTGACTAAACTCACGAGCAAACCTTTTAAACTGTATCCATATTCATTACCACATCCCAGCGGGGCTTGTCTGACGCTAACCATCCCTCCCAAGGTTTCACTTTACCCCAAGCTAAATGAGTCTAATTAGAAGCTAGCCCAAACGTATCTCTACACACGAGTATTTTTGTGAGTCTTTGTGAGTATTTTCACGAGTTTCGAGAATTTTCATCGGAGACTGCCGAGGTACGATTGAATTTTTTCGTGTGGAAGCGACAGAGCTTAGGACTGGTATTCAGATGTCTATATAATGGAAGTGGCTTATCAAAATGTTAGGTCCTCTTCACCCTCGCGTCAATTTCATTGAAAGTGATAGTATTAATATCTGATGATGTCACTAATGTCACTGTTCCATAACCTGACTAAAATAAATCAACTGCGATCACATCAGTGATCAGATACAGATTAATACTGATTCCGTATCGCTTGACAATTTCGTACAAAGATTCTTCTAAGAAGCCGGTCATTTCTCCATAGAAACGGGGAAATGATATTACTACACTATGTAATGTTGTAGGTCCAAGATTAAGTATTACATCGATTTGTCTCTTCATTAATTAGGATTGTAAATTGATAAGAAAGTAAAAACTTTCTAAACATGAAAGTTATGAGCCAGGAAACATCTTGAATTTTAGTTCAATTTTAACGCCAGTTTGGACGTAAATTAATAACATAAGGAGTATGAAAAACCTAAAATAATTTATCTAGCAGCATAGTTTAATCCATTATCATTTCAAATAACTTTCGTTGGAATAAAATCATTCAGTACCAAGTTATTTCAACCAAACCCAGCAGCCAAAGGTCGACATAAAAAAAACGCGCTAATTTCTTTCTTTCTCGCTTTCCCACCCTTCGTTTGATGAAGAGAGCACGCTTATTAGCCACGCCCACCGATGAGTTCGAGGCGTCGGGCAGTGCATCCTTAAGCTATGCCACATTGCTACGGCAGATAAGCTTAGGAGCAGATAAGCCACTTCTATAAATTTTACCACACACTACCCAGTGCTTTTGAGGTTCAACACAATAAATAAACTGAGGAGACACGCGGCGGCTGTCTGCGGCGGTGGCAATTGAAATTTTATCCCGGCTTTATACCATCGGTTACCAATAAAATGGTATAAAATACACAAAATATATCGAGAGGGGTGAAGATTTAAAATAAACGAAGAGTATACGAGAGTTGGAGATTTAAAATCATAACTCAAGGTGTTAAACAGTGTTGTAGTAAATTGGCTAGAACTTAATTGGCAACATTGATTTTGTTCTATTGTAAAATATCGTGTAAAATACGTCTATGGATACAATGATAGGTTTATGTAAGTGGTCGATTTTGAAGGTTTTAGTTGACAGAACTAAACTAACTAAAGTAAGTGTAAGTAGGTGTGTGTAGTAGTGTCCTTAGCTAACATGCCTAGTAAAAAAGTGACAGCAATATTTTGATAAGTTTAGAACTGTCAACTAAAGCCAAATATTTTTTTCAAGTATATCATTCACCGTACGAAAACACAGAAAAAGTTTAGCATTTATTAAAAAGTCGACTTAAATATATTTTCCATCAAATTAGCTTTTTTACATCCCATAAAAATATCAATGCAGCTTGTAAAAGATTTGATAATAGACCCTAATTTGTTTAAAAATTCACGTCAGCACATCTCAGATTCCCGTATCAGACATCAAATAGAAATGATGAATCTTCACACCTAGCCGCAAGGGTGAATTTAGTACTAGTAAGTACAGTCTACTGCATAATTATGTTATCTATATCCAGTTGGACTATAGAGGACTTATTAACAAACGTAGAGTATCTATCCTAAAAGTTAATCTGTTTTTTCTTTCAAAAAATTTTTTAAAATAGCAAATATGAACAACACTCGGATTAACAATTCCGAGTCTACTGCACGTTTATTAACAAGTAAAATAAAACGGTTTATTTAATTTTACTTGCATTTTTTTATCTAGTTTAGGCCATACCAACCAGAGATCAACATTCCAAGCCAGCAAGGTTAAGGTTGCGAGGTTGTTTTCACGACGTCTGTCGTCTAGACCCAAATAAAGCTTAAACAATCCTGACACAGAAAAGACGTCAGTTTGTTTATCTATTCTATGTGTCACAAATAAATTTATTGTGCTGACTCAAAACACACCTCCATACGTGAATACTTTAAGAAGAGAATGGAAGAAAACACTTTTGCAGTCCTTTTTTAGTCATTATACAAAAAATTACCCACTCGGTTATAGGGAAAATAATTTTGAAAAATAATGTATTGTATTAGATAATTTTATAACTACCCTCTTGTACCTATCATTATGATTGCACATCCAATAAACGTCAGTCTGCGATAGCCCGTCTTTCATTCATACATTCCAAATAATTTAACAACCAATGATATTATTGGTAACAACTGATAGCTTGGCAGCTTTATCGCTAATAACCATCCTATCCAAGTTCTTTAGTATTACGGTTTGTCCAGTAGCAGAGTTACGACGCCGGAGCTCGTTTTATTCCCTATGATCACACGAACACCTCACATGGCAGCGTCAGTAGCTAAACGCTACTGGCAATTTTTGTATCCGTCAATTTATTTTGCCGCTTAAAAACCGAATGGTAACAAATTGCCACCAAGTAGAGATAAAACTGGACCAATTTTGTCAAATTAAATAAATCATATTTATTTTATTAAGTCAAATATTTTTTCATCTGTCTGTACCGTATTCCAATATCCATTATGAAAGACCCAATACCATCAACGATATGCCTCGCTTGAATACAAACAGCTGTTTAACGTCTATTCATAGAACATTTTAATACCGCCAACGTGGTGCGACGTTATCACTTGGTGTTAGTATAGGTTCGTGATGAATTAGCTACGAAAAATATATTAAATACTTATTTTTAGGGAATTGATCGGCTTATTATTTAAGAAAGAAAGAAGCAAAATATGTTATTCAGTAACATCAGTACAAAATAATAATTTATAACAGTAACTAACAGAGTAATTAACAGTTTCCGGTTCATATTCACCTTGATATACCGCTCTCTTTCTATCACGTATGATTAGTTACGTGCGACGAGGCTAGCGTGCGGGCGGCGACTGACTTCTGCCTTGCATTGTCCACCCGTACGGAGCGCCGGCCGAACATACCTAAACTGCGGAGTGGTTATAGCGAAGTATTGGTAGTATAGTGAAAAAATGGTAACCTAGTTGTGCAAAGATGTATCTCACAATCGAGATTCGGTCCAAACCCTTCACCGATAGATTCTTTGACTTGTACGTACAACATTTTAGTTACAGGTAGTACTGCAAGGTATATACCTCTGTTTTAGGAAATATAGTTTTTGCTATTCTGTTACCTCCATAATCCAGCTACAAGTTTTGTGTTTACACCTTGACGATTGAGATTTAAACTAATAAACTTAAGATCTCTACATTTTTCAAACATTATAGACTCTTAATAATCTAAATTTTAACTAATTTAGCCTTGGTGTGATTTATAGCACTAAAACTCTACTAAAATAAACAAAAAAGTTGACCACTAGCAAAAAATTAAATTACCATACAATTAATAGTATGATAATTTTACTAACTAAATGGTGGCCCCTGTTTCACGCATCTGGTTAGCGCTAAAACTCTGGAAAGTGCACCTGCGTCGCCGCTGCAGCAGTCGTAGGGGGGTGGTAGGGGGGATCAAAAGAGACAGCTATTCGAAATCACAACTCTATCCGATGGTGAATTAAAAAGATATTCGATTTTCTCGAACCACCCGGTCTCTCAGACATGTACGTCACCAATCGCGGGTTAAATCCCGTTAAAGGATTAATAAAACAATTTTCCAGAACTAACTACATTTTCTTTCCACTGAAAGCTAAAACAAATAAATTTGTACTGTCAAATGTATCTGCAAATAGTAATATTTTCAATATTCAATAAAGTTAAAACTTAGAACATGAAGGCAATTCGAGCCAAGCTATCTGATTTATGAATACTTAACAAATTGCCCATTGATTGGGTTAAAAAATAAATTCATCGAAATTGGTTTTGCAACGCGTGTAAGGGGAAAACATAAATTTCACTAATGGTTGTTAGAAAATGAGTTATATCTTCACAATATGAGTTGGACATAAATATTTTTGTACTAAGATGTCAGATACTATGAATAAAGCATACTTCATCATATTCTTTAACATCCCACGGCTGGGCATAGAGGCCTATTCCCACCATCGTAGTCTTCGAAGGACGATCGGGTGATACTCCACCTCCCAGCTCTCCAGCTCATGCGGGTTAAGCAAAAGCATGGCTGGTTTATTGTAAAAAAATAAGGGCAAAAATAGAAGGATTACTTCCACCTTTATATTTATTTTAAAAACTCTATAAAAGCTCCTTTTTTTTGTATACGAATACGTATCTACTTATAGCCTTGCATAATATGGCCGCTAACTTGTTCGCTAACGGAGATGTTATCCACGTTGGATCACGATTGCCTAAAAAACTGATTCACTCGCGACTTGAAGACAACCACATTGTATCTATCGAGAAACATTCACTAGAAGCGCATTACAGTGTAGATTGTGTTGTGAATATTAGCAGGATAGGATAATAGGATAGCATCTTCATCGTGTGTGACGGCTTTAATGAGGACCAACTGCCTGGCCTGGAGAACCACGGGCAACAGAAATTACCCATGGTCCTACTGGTAAAGCCCACGCGGTTGAACAACGGGCTGGTAGAACTACGGCAACAGAAATTGCCCGTGGTCCTACTGGTAGAGCCTACGCGGTCGAACCACGTACTGGTAGAACTACGCCAACAGAAAACGCCCGTGATCCTTCTGGTAGAACCCACGCAGTTGAACAACGGGCTGGTAAAACTGCGGGCAACAGAAACTACCCGTGGTCCTACTGGTAGAGCCCACGCGGTTGAACAACGGGCTGGTAGAATTACGGCAACAGAAATTGCCCGTGGTCCTACTGGTAGAACCCACGCAGTTGAACAACGGGCTGGTAGAACTGCGGGCAACATAAATTACCCGTGGTCCTACTGGTAGAACCCACGCAGTTGAATAACGGGCTGGTAAAACTGCGGGCAACAAAAATTTTCCGTGGTCCTACTGGTAGAACCCACGCAGTTGAACAACGGGCTGGCAGAACAGCGGGTAACAGAAATTAGCCGTGGTCTTACTGGTAGAGCCCACGCGGTTGAACCACGGACTGGTAGAACTACGGCAACAGAAATTGCCCGTGGTCCTACCGGTAGAACCCACGCAGTTGAACTACGAGCTGGTAGAACTGCGGGCAACAGAAATTATCCATGGTCCTACTGGTAGAACACAAGCAGATTTACAACGGGCTGGTAGAACTGCGGGCAACAGAAATCACCCATGGTCCTACTGGTAGAACCCACGCAGTTGAACAACGGGCTGGTAGAACTACGGGCAACAGAAATTACCCGTGGTCCTACAGGTAGAACCCACGCAGTTGAACAACAGGCTGGTAGAACTGCGGGCAACAGAAATTACCCGTGGTCCTACTGGTAGAGCCCACGCAGTTGAACAACGGGCTGGTAGAATTACGGCAACAGAAATTGCCCGTGGTCCTACTGGTAGAACCCACGCAGTTGAACAACGGGCTGGTAGAACTGCGGGCAACATAAATTACCCGTGGTCCTACTGGTAGAACCCACGCAGTTGAATAACGGGCTGGTAAAACTGCGGGCAACAAAAATTTTCCGTGGTCCTACTGGTAGAACCCACGCAGTTGAACAACGGGCTGGCAGAACAGCGGGTAACAGAAATTAGCCGTGGTCTTACTGGTAGAGCCCACGCGGTTGAACCACGGACTGGTAGAACTACGGCAACAGAAATTGCCCGTGGTCCTACCGGTAGAACCCACGCAGTTGAACTACGAGCTGGTAGAACTGCGGGCAACAGAAACTATCCATGGTCCTACTGGTAGAACACAAGCAGATTTACAACGGGCTGGTAGAACTGCGGGCAACAGAAATCACCCATGGTCCTACTGGTAGAACCCACGCAGTTGAACAACGGGCTGGTAGAACTACGGGCAACAGAAATTACCCGTGGTCCTACAGGTAGAACCCACGCAGTTGAACAACAGGCTGGTAGAACTGCGGGCAACAGAAATTACCCGTGGTCCTACTGGTAGAGCCCACGCGGTTGAACCACAGACTGTTAGAACTACGACAACAGAAATTGCCCGTGGTCCTACTGGTAGAGCCCACGTGGTTGAACCACGGACTGGTAGAACTACGGCAACAGAAATTGCCCGTGGTCCTACCGGTAGAACCCACGCAGTTGAACTACGAGCTGGTAGAACTGCGGGCAACAGAAATTACCCATGGTCCTACTGGTAGAACACACGCAGCTTTACAACGCGCTGGTAGAACTACGGGCAACAGAAATTATTCGTGAGCCTACTGATAGAACTACGCGGTAGGATCACGAACAATAAACGGTAAAATCTAGAGCAATAGATTGTGAGTCGGGTTAGCAAGCACTTTATTTTATTTTAAATATTGAATGTTGATACGGAACCCTCGGTGCTTAAGTCCTACTCGCGTTTGACCGGATTTTATACTATTAGTGTAATTTTTGTTCCACAATTTTCCGTACGGGCTGTAAACTTTAACCTAAAAATGATTTATTGTTTGATCAATAATTGTCATTGTCCATGGTAAGGCTGTAGCCCACCGTTTTGGTGCTATGCTTTATTGACACGCTTATGTTAGCTTCACTTGTGATTTGGCACCATCGAACTGATCTGATGATGGAGTCAGGAAGTTGATGGTCAAGGTCTTTAAAACTTTGTTTGAACCAGTGAGGGTAGTTTGAACGAGTCCCACCTATTACAACGAAGACTTGATAACGGGAGTCTGATGTTTGAGTCATGGAGATGAACAACAGAATTTCATCTCAATGCACCGCAAAATCTATCGTGTTTGGGCTCTTTGGAGTTTTAATGAGTGTCTTCATTAAGTTTACTGAAAAGAGCGTGCTGGGCTCATTCTTGATGATCATCATCAGAGCGCGGCTCTCGTCGGTGGAGTTACTTAAATTTTTCTCTGTATTCTGCCAGTTCCTTGACTTCCTTGTATGACACTGCTTTGGCCCTCTTCCCGATGATACGAATTCTAAACACGATTTTATTTGGTTCGAGTTTAGTGTAGTCAACAAAATTTAAATTTCGCATTAATTTCTACAGTCTTGAATTCATTTTATACAAAATATTTAATGCTTACAAAACCCCATGTAGCTATTTATATACTTCTTACTAATAAGGTCTCTGAAATATAGGGAAAAATACACTTTTTCCAGTTATTTCGAATTAAAATCCAAACAACTGATCTGATTTTGATACAATTTATATGGAACCACCTCTGAAGTATGACCTACCAAACAGCAAAATAATCATCAAAATCAATTCATTATCGGCGGAGTAATCGCGTAACAAACATACAAAAAAAACATACAGTCAAATTGATAACCTCCTTTTTTGAAGTCGGTTAAATTTAAAATAAAACAAACGTGGCAATATCAATTAATCAAAATTTAAAATTGATACGACTTAGTAGATCTTGCTAAAGGTTTATCAACCAGTTATTTTTTTGCATACATTTTGGATGGATAGAAGGATTAAGGTCCCAGTATCATATCCTATAGTAACCTATAATAATATCCTATAATATCTCCAAAAAAATCCGATCTACAATGTAACCTAGATTAGTTAGAACAATCAATTCTCGAGCAAACGACGTCATAATTTCCAAAATACTTAGAGCTCTCCGCTAGTGTAAAGATTAAGAGAGCCGCGCCTCTCATAAGCCTGGTTTTTTAGGGTTTCTTCTAATCGCTCTAGAAATGAAAGATTTAGAGATACAGTGGTGAAAACCAGGATTTAAGGTCCTATAACCATGCCTAATAACACCTCAAAAAATCAGGACCGTAGGAATTTTGATGAAATACCCATACTAACGAAATTTTCTTTCCCGGAGTATTTACATTTTTCCTTAATTAATTACCAGTTGCTATTTCTTATAGATTTTATGTTATCGCTAACATTGTGTTACCGGTTTTACGATGTCCGGTACCCTATTGGAGTAAGAACTGTTTATAAGTAACTTGGGTTGTGTTATCTAGTCGCATTTACAAATGAAAACTGTTTTCAAACGTGCGTGGTTTCGCTGAAATTCCGCTCCATCACATTAAAAAAAAAATTGTATATTCATGAGTTCATATGTATTGGTAAAAGAGCAGTTAAGTCACGTTGTACCATAGAACTAGATCTTGTAAATCGATCAAACTTGTAATAGTAAAAATGATGTTTGTTACGTAAGTACTTGCCATAAATAAATACATAACTAGCTGTGTCCCGCGGTTTGCCCGCTGTTTTACAGGTAGGTATCGTTTATTTTTCAAACGAGTTCAAAAAAGATGGTATGTATTTTGCGATTACTCCGCTAAATTATGATAGATTCATAAAAATAGTTAGGTAATTTCGCTCTCTTTCGTTCATTTCGTGTTTATTGAGATAAAAAATATTTATTATAAATATTTTCGAAAAATCGTTTCTATTATGAGCATTAAGAAGTGCATATAAGTATTTTGGACAAGATGTATCCTAGTTGGACTCATAGTAAAACTTGTTCTCAGTAATACAATTACCTCTTGTAAGCTTAGTAATACCGATACGTGTAACCTTGTTATAAAAATACAATGGTGGACAATCTAACGGTGTTGGTTTTTTCAGATTAATGGGCACCATGATAGCTACTTTGGGTTTGTGTTGGGCTTATGCATATAACTCGGGGCCCGCATTCAAGGTGCCAGACTGGTTGACAACATTCTCTACTATGGGCATACCATGGCCCAAAGGCATGGCCTTGCCTAGCAATGTAAATATCTCTACCGTTTCAAGGGATATATTGAAAACGCTGAATCTTGATCACTTGTTAAATATAAATCAAACTATATTTGGTATACCTGGCAACCTTGGTAACCTTGGCAACCTTAGCAACCTTGGTAACCTTGGCAACCTTGGTAACCTTGGCAACTTTGACAACCTGGGTAACCTTCCAAATGCAGGCGGGTAATAAAAAAAATAAAAAAATAAAATATTACTATTATGAACTATGTAGTTTAGGGATTTTCTAAAGTACTTACCTACAATGGATGTATATTTTTGATAATTTAAATTTACAATTAATTAGCTTCTAGATGTTGGTGTTTACATTGATAGTTTAGTCTATTTTGGCAATTGAGTTTCAAATGTAGTTATGGTAGATTCTTTGATTATATACCTGTCTAGATACCGAATAACCCGAACGAAAACAGCCAAAAAATTTTCTAGGTACTATGCTTGGTAGATAAGCTTATATCTGTCGCAGCCAAATTGCAGAATACGCCGTATTAAATAACGGCTAGTTATTTTAAAAAACAGAGCCGTTTTATAAAGCGGCGTATTAACGTTTAGCCAGATTGTCATTGCGATACGTTCTACAATGCGGCGGCCTACGCTTAGCCGTATTGTAATAAACTTGCCTACAATGCAAAATGCTTACCATATTATATTATGAAAACTGACGTGGTTTTGACACATTACAATAAAAAATAAAAAACAAAACAACACCAAAAAAAATGCTTACCATATTAACAAAATCATATGGTATTCAGTAAAAAATATATTTTTATGCTTTAATAAGGTAGGTGCTTGGTAAGTCAGTAGCAGGCAAACAAAATGTTTGAACCAAATAAAAAAGTGACATTTAGGTTATCAAAGCGCCAAAGCGCCGCGAGTGTCCAAAATTTGAACTAGAGTTTGCCAAACCGGCGGATCATGATCCGTTCAATTACATTATGGCTAGCCGTATTGTAGAACGCGAAGCACGTATAAAATGCGGTGATCTTACTTTCAGCCGTAATACTATCTGGCTAAACGTTAATACGCAACTTTATAAAACAGCTTTGTTTTTTTTAAAATGGCTAGCCGTTATGTAATACGGCGTATTCTGCAATTTGGCTGCGACATATATATAAGAAGAGAAATTAAGTCATATCGCGCCCTAAAACGGCCCCAGGAAAATTGTCTCGCCTATCTGCGCTCACTATGCGACACGCGCGCTATCCCTTTTGCTTTCATAAAATTGCTATCTTCTTTTGCATTCCGGCGCAACTCGTAAACATGTGCCGTCGTGTTTACGAGTTGCGCCGGGAGTCATTTTCAAACGTTGTATTACACGATAGCTCATCTTTCGTACTCTTTGTTTACCAGATCATTTAAATGCTTAGTACCTAAAATTTTTGTGTACTAGATTTCTGGAGTCTTCCGTCAGCTGGACCCGCTCGCCAGTGGACCCGCGGGTCCACTCAACCTAGTCACATTTTGAATAGGTCGACTGGACCTGTCCATTTTTGTTATTAGTACGGTCACGGAGTAAAGCCAAATGTTTTAGTTTTTATTTTTATTACTTAAAATATACCAATTTTATTTAATTAGATACTTATTACTTACGCACCTTTTTTATTCACTAATAACTTTAATAACTTTGTAACTTTTGTGTCTGTGATTTTTAAATACTTAGTACTTATTTTTTTTTCAATTTTCTTGTTATAAAATGGCTTGTCTAGATTTTAAGTACGAGTACCTAACTACTTAAATATTCAACCTCTTTTTGTAAGTTATTTACAAGTAATAGTAAGTAACTACAACAAACTACAATGACTACTTAGCCTACTACACAACAAAAAACAAAAGGATTGTATCCAGACCGATGAAAGTCTAGAGACAATCCAAATGCTCAAACCCACTACCAGTCGGCAGCGTACCCAGCATGCTGGCGGCATTGCCACGCTGGATGGCAATGCTTATGCGTTGAGCCAAATAAACGCCAGCATTTTGATCACGCGTCGCGTCGACCAGGCGCTCGGATATGTTTTTGAAAAGATGATGAGCTCCCGGTCCCCACGGACCCAATGTCTCAACACCAAACGGCTCAAATATGTAACCTCTGCCGAGGTTAGCATATTTGCGCCGCTTGTGCCGCTCCGCCGAATTTGCCGCCGCACCAGCCCTACTCTGTGTCTCAGGAAGATGTGACGGTGCCAAAGTATCAACGCAAGTTGCGTCCCATACAAGGGGCCGTCCCATCTTCCAAGGCACAAGTGTCATACCGTCAGGTCTTTTGCCATCGTCACGCGCAAGGCCGCTCGGTTCGAGCACAGCTGCAACATTGGCGGTGGATAAAGCCCGGCGTATGACATCATTCAGGCTAGCGTGGCGGCCGATCCGACCAGCGCTTCTTGAGCAAGAGAGACCATGGTGACCGAGCTGATCGACAGCAGTACCACACTGGCAGCGATGGGTCTCACAGCACCTTGCACCCAAGCGCAAGCTGACAGCTAGACGAAATGCGGTTGGGTCCAAAAGGCTACCAGTGTTAAAGGAGGGAATAGCCTGCAACCAAAGACCTGATTCCCATACAGAGACAGCAAGGATACGAGCGCGATCTGCGACGCTAGTACACGTATCTAGAAGAGATTTCCGTGCTAGTTCACAGATCGGCCCATCCCATAGTCTCTGCGAAGACAAAGTCCTCGGAAAATCAGTATTTGGGCAAGCCTCCCTCCAAACATTCTTGGCCTCATTCAAATGAGCTACTACTACACCGGAATGGCCTAAGGAGGGAAGAAGGATTTTTTCAATTAATTTATGTGTACTATGAACTGAGGACAAGAAAGCTGGTAGAGCTACACTTGAAATTTTGCGGATCCCTAAGCCTCCTAACCTTACTGGTAGTGAGGCTTGTGACCATGCTTATAGTAAGTATAACTTGAAAATTGTATGGACAGAGCACGAAAAGTCTTGAGAAACCAAAACTGGAAAACATAGTTATTTTACCTGTTAACAATGTCCGTTTTTCTGCCCCGTAAAGAGGTTCCTCTTTATTCTAATTCAGGTTTAAGCTGTGGAATTATCCACGTCGCGTACATTTTGCTATTTTTCAAACACTAATAAGTAACGTCTCTTTTGAAAAACAGTGAATGTGAAACGTCAGAATATGTATTGTGTTTATCACAGAAAAGCGAAAGCTACTTCTTAGGTATCTTCGGTGGCGATATAGTTCGCTGTACTATACAGGGTTAGTCCTAATCAGTTAGCATCATTTCTGTGGCGCTCATGGCGTAGCTTGTCTAGGTGATTCTAAACGATCACCGATGTTAAGCAACATGGCGGCATTTATTACTGAGCGCTACCGTGGGTCGGATGACACGTTCAATTGTTGGTCCCGGTTGTTTGTTCTAGTTTCTATAACAACAACCGTCAGCCATGTCAGAGGCCTTCGGGCGGCACATTTACTCTGACACTAGGGCTTGGCCACTCAGCCTATACGAACTTACTTACTTTTTAGGGCATATTCTGTATATCAAAACAAAAAATATCCATACAAAAAGTTCATTGACCTTGGGCAAAATGTATGGAACTGCTGTTTTTTTTGCGATTTCTATGTTGGTCCCATAGTAAAAAAATGTTGTTGGACTAATCCTGTATAGCAGCGCCATCATCTTCTTCCCCATTACTCCGACGAAACACTCGAAAAAAAGAATAGGTACGCTATAAAAAAATTTTTAGTTATGACTTATCCCAGATAACGTCATAATAGTAGATACTATTAATAGAAATATAAATAGAAATAGTTTTTATTACCAACCACATAGAGTAGTACATATTTGCTTAAATTAGGTACAGACTTAAAAATAAAAGTTTTTAACAAGATAATTAACGGTGAGCCTCAAACTAGGCTCGAGGCCTGTATCTTGGGGCTCAAGTGCAATGTTACCATACAGAGTTATATTCGGTTACGTAAATAATATGATATTATAATTATGATATGATATTATAATTATGATATGATATTATAATTATGATAATATATTAGACTAATATATTAATATATTTATTTCTAGAAACTAAACCATTGTTACATGATACACATAATTAATCTTTTCTTCCGTAATCATGTTAAAGAAGAGATTAAAAAAAAATGTTGAAAAAAGTTTTTTATCGCAATTTTTTTTATAAGTTAGCTATGTTTTTTCTATGTTTGTGTTTACTTTTGACTTTTATTTTATTTTAAATTATATTAAAATTATGATATGATATTATAATTATGATATGATATTAATAAATAATATTATTCTATATTTCACCTCATGATTCAGAGCAACATGCCTCCAGCTCTTGTTACGGGTGGTGTAGTGCGTTGCATGTCTTCGACCTAATAATCCTAAGACAAGAAGCTTACTTTTTTTTAAATTTATGAACACTGACATGAAATGGGGCGTTTTCCAATCTCCATGTGTATTAAAACCGTATCGTCACTATTAGACGCGCATTGTACATGTGATGTATGTCTTTGTATGTTTTTCTAGAATCGAGTGTAGAGATGTGATAAAATAAATGAAACTTAACAAAAAAAAATTTTTGTTTATAAAAAAATAGATTTACAGCTAAGGCTATATGGGACGTTTTTGTAGCATTGCCACATATTTTAAGTACTATAATTAATTACCTAGTTATAGTATTATGCTTTATGCTGCCTTGGTTATAAAGTTATACTCGTCTGATCATGAACATCTTGAGGCATGTTTAATTTTTTAAAGCTATTTCGCTTTTTCTTTTCTGGTTTCCGCTTCCAAATACTGCCAGTGGTCCTACGTATATCGTCACTCTATCTAGTCTCAGGGGCTGATGATGTAAACGTAGCGTAAGACACGCTACGTTTACATTATCAGCCAGAGGACGTCCATTACTGGACAAAGGCCCTTAGAGGGGGAAGCGTTGAAAAAATAATAAAAAATAAAATATTTCAGTTTTATATTATGTAAGTAAATGTGTATGGATGGATAAATACAGGACTAGTTCTAATCAGTTATTGTTATTTTAAGGGCATATTCTATATATCAAAAAAACTTATTTTTTTCTATGGGGCATACATTGAAATTGCAAAACAAACAGCTGTTGCATAAATTTTGCCTAAGGTCATATAACTTTTTGTATGGAACAGCTGATAATTTTTACGGGATTTCAATGTTGGCCCCATGGTAAAAGTTGTTGGTTTTGATGTACTTACAGAGTATCCCTTAAAAGGATGCTAACTGATTAGAACTAACCCTGTATATAATTATATAATAAACTTTCTTTCTATTTATTAGAGGCAACTCATCCCTTTTAAGACGGGGATGCTTTCGTCCAGCATTGCACGTTTTTGGCTGTTGATGAATAATAGATTTATCGAAAACATAATATACAGTTGGGTAGTTGCCCTGCACTAGTCGCAAGGAACGGGTTATTCTTTTCTGAAATTTGACTGACGGTTGCCAGTGCAAAAATAGGGAGAATAAACTATTTGCGCGGGATTTTGGTGACATTCTGATTGATGTTGTCGCTTATACTGAAATGGTGACGTAAATTGCTCCAAGAGTACTTTTTCGATTCTATTTTGAGAGTTAAGAGGAGTGTAAGCTTACATAATGTATTTTATTCTCCCTCTTTGACATAGGCAGATCTAAGCTTCTTATGAAACTTTATGCTTTGAGAGTAAAACCAGAAATAAATCACTATTTGAATTGTAAATTGAGTATTGAATAATTATTTTACTAAATAAATAAATAATGATGTGTTTTATGGCAATTTTTATTTTTATTTTTTTAAATTTATATGTACATTCCCTTGGGTGAGCATTACAGGTTGCCCCCAATCCACCCACCCACGGATCAATAATTTCTTTCAATGTATATTAAGTTTTTTCTACTATCAAAACGCCTTTTAGACTTTTGTAGCACACACAAAGGTGATTGATTGATCTGTAAAAAACAAACGATTTACATAAGTTTTTATAGGGCGGCCTACTTTAATGAGAGTTATTAACTCTAACATTAGGGTAGTTGCTCAAATATGTTTTGCTGTTGTATGACAAACGATTGGGAACGACAATACTTGGCACTGGACCTATACTACAGTATCGCTCAGATATTGGTGCCAACAGAAAACCAGCGCTGGTTGTTTACAACCAGCATCACGCTGAGTTGGGACCGGGCTCATAACTAAAATGATAGATACTTACTCCGTTTTATGTATGTATTTTATAGATGAGTCTAAGTTTTTTTTGTTTTGTAGTATTTCTGTTTGTTTTTGTGTACATCTGTGTAATTTCTGTTTTTTTTGTGTGTATCAGTGTTTTTGTTATGAATAAACATTTTTGTATTGTATTGTATTGTATAGATATAAAACACTTGCGTTCACGCATATGAATACTATCAGATTGTTCTTTGCTTAACTTCGGTGATCTTTTGAGTACCTACCGGGTGTTAGTTTGAACACCGTTATCCTTCTAGGATATCATTGTACTCATCATTACGAACAACTTTTACTACGAGCCCACACTGAAATCACGGAAAAAAAACAGCTGTTCCATACATTTTGTCCAAGATCGATGAACCTTTTTGTATGGAACAGCTGGTTTTTTTCGTGATTTCAGGGTTGGCCCCATAGTAAAAGTTGTTCATAATGATGAGTACAATGATATCCTAGAAGGTTAACGGTGTTCAAACTAACACCCTGTATATGTTGAGCTACTATGTCACGAGCCTAAATATAAACATTTCCGATTGATTAGAAACGTAGCTATGCGTATTGGCCTATTTATTATTGTGCAATTTCATTATTACCTAATCTACAAAAATCACTGCTAGCTGTCGTAGCACCTCTACGACGAACCACATAAAAACACGGATATTACAATTCATCACATTATTATATGACTAACTGTTATTTTACGAGCGCCTAATGGCCCGATAAGGGTGTTTTATTATTCCCTAATGGCTTATACCTGTCTAAATGCGTCTTTAGAACGATGCGTTATGACCACGCATCTCGTCGATTTCGCATAATGGACTGTCTTTATCGAAGGAAAGCGTATTAAAAGGCGATAAAATATCGTGTTATTCAAAGGGGCACCCTTGATAATCAAAGGCGTATAATAACAAGGTTTTGATCAAAATAGATTTATTCTTAATGATGAGAGATTTCGGGAAGTATAATTAAACAACATACCGACTTGTAATTAAGGTCATACTCCACGTTGGATAGGTTGGTTTGCACAGTAATAAATAAAGAACTGTGTGTTTACATTAATTTATCTAGGAAGCATTTTATACAGGTATGAGAAATGTACCATCACTTCATTAAAGTTTATTTACGAATATTTTTATTCGATTAAGTGTTTATGAGTTATCGTGTCTCTGAAGTAAAGCATTTTTTTTCCTGGTAATGCCTACGTATTTTATCTGTCGATAAAGTCAGATTTTGTCACTTAAGTCCAAATACTTCCAATTTTTCGATAGATAAAATAACACTGCAAAATGTAGGTATGTACTGGGACCGTACTGGTACTGTACTGGTATCGCATTTTAGAGAAAAGCGTACTGGTATGAAGTGGAGAGCTTATAAGTGGGAGATGGAGAGGTGGACGTGAAATGATTGATTGATTGATTGATTGATTAACTCTTTATTGTTCACACCAAGAATTACAAAGAAATAATTTAATAAACTTAAATATTGGAACAAGTGGCGGCCTTATTGCTAAAAGCAATCTCTTCCAGGTAACCTTTGGATGGAGAGGATTTCTAGAATGCATAGAAGACGGGGTGTGCAAGAAAAGAAAAGTGTGTGAAATCATAAACATGTACCATAATATTATTCTAACATAATATATATATATATATATGTAATAGTAAAAATACATACTAATACTTAAAATACCTACAATATTTATAATAAACTAATATATATAACATAAATATTTATATGTACAATGATAATTATACCTGTCTATATAATCAAAGTATATGTATGACAACACATTAGAGATATAATTATGAGAAATTTCTAGCATCAACGAGGAGGCACTTGCAATAAATATAATTGCTTAATTTGCTCCTTAAAAATGGCGAGTGAAGGAGCTTGTCTAATAGGCACGGGTAGTGCATTCCACAACTGAACTGCCTGGAACGCAAACGACTTACCATAAAATGTCTCACAACGCGCGGTGGGGGACTTAAGGGAGAGGTTGTCTTTGGACCTAAGGGGTAGGGAGTGGAAAGTATGCCAGAAAGTAAACCGTTCTTTTAAATAGCGTGGGGTAGTAGAATTGAATAAAATGTTATATAAAAGTGCGAGGATGTGAGCATTCCGCCGAAGGCGAATAGGTAGCCACTTGAGTTTAGCGCGAAATTTAGAAATGTGATCAAATTTGCGTAAACCAAATATGAATCTGATACAATAATTTTGGAGGCGCTCAAGTTTATTTAGCTGGTCCTCAGTAAGATCAAGATAGCAGGCATCAGCATAATCTAAGATGGGAAGAAGAAGAGATAGTGCGAGCGCGACTTTAGTGGCAGTGGGTAAGAAATTTCGAAGCCGTCTTAATGAGCCGCCAGAAGCAAACAATTTGCTGCTAATCGTCTTAATGTGCAAATCCCAACTCAAAGTGCGATCAAAAATCACGCCAAGGTTTCTAACCGACGGACTAAAAGGTATGACAGTCCCATCAAACGATACATTTGGAATCGTAGCCCAGTCAACCCTAGAGATCATGTACGAGCTACCTATGACGATCACTTGTGTTTTTGTAGGGTTGACTATAAGACCAAAGGATCTGCTCCACTCTACGATTCGCCACAAATCAGCGTTCGTGTTTGCAATGGCTTTATCCAGATCGTTCAGTCTTGCTTGCGAATAAATTTGGAGGTCATCTGCGTAAAGGTGGTAGGACGAAGTAAGACGTTGGGATATAGTATTTATGAAAATTGCGAAAAGGAGAGGAGATAAAACGCCGCCTTGTGGCACACCAGCTATTGTATTACACCAAGAAGAGAAGGTGTCTTCGAGGCGAATACGCTGCCGGCGACCATACAGATAACTGTGAAACCAATCGATCACTGGTAAATCGACCAATCGAGCATTGAATGCATTACTGAAGTCTAACAGAGTTAGAACAGTAAGCATGCCGTCATCCATACCCAAGCGGATATCGTCGGTGATCTTAATAAGTGCAGACACAGTACTATGCCCAGGACGGAAACCGGATTGGAGAGGATTAAGGAGCTCTTGTCGGGTTAGGAAATCATTTAATTGTTTGTGAATAAGACGCTCGAGAACTTTGGAAAGAAATGGAAGAATAGAAATAGGACGGAACTCAGAAAAAGATTGAGGGTTGGGTTTCTTTGGTAATGGGATAACCTGCGCATCTTTCCAGATTTCAGGGAATACTCCACTGGAGGTGGAGT
The DNA here is from genome assembly GCA_905404285.2 of Erannis defoliaria. Classification (NCBI taxonomy): domain Eukaryota; kingdom Metazoa; phylum Arthropoda; class Insecta; order Lepidoptera; family Geometridae; genus Erannis; species Erannis defoliaria. Next base: position 6,837,417 of record FR990073.1, on the reverse strand, counting down.
TATTAAAAATTAAACACAGGATAGGAAGGATGATGTCAAGGATGGGCAAAAGCATGTTCCGACTTATACATACACCGCCCACCGCATTGGAGGAGATCGACATTATACACTTCTTAACATCACATTCGGTGAAACGTTTAAAAACAAAAGGAGAGTAGTCGGGAGATTGCATGGCAGAAAGATAGTTTATTGTAGAATTTTTATCTGCATCAGGCACAGAGGGAGCAGATGAAAAATGTTGATTAAGAGAATTAATATCAATGTTATTGAGATTAGAATTTTGACGTGTTTTGCCGATTCCCATTGACTTGAGGAACTTCCAGACTTTAGCTGGACTCTGGCTATCTACAGAAGCATGAACATGGCGACGCATTGCATCCCTACACACCTTATTGCAGCGATTTCGGGCCTGAACATATTTGGTTTGATTAACGTTGGTAGGACGCAACTTGAACCTGGTTTTAGCGAGAGCTTTCTTGTGCATTAAGACTTTAATGTCGTCAGTGAGCCACGGTGCTGGTAGATGTTTAATTTTGATCGCACGCAATGGAGCATGCTTATCGTATAATTTAGTAATCAACGAGTTGAAATTGGCATCCTGGTCATCCACCAGCTCAGCATCACCAACCGGACCCCAATCGATATTTTTAGCATCTTCGAGAAGGGCGTCAAGATCCATACCACTAAAGTTGCGTTGCAGAATAATTTGGGGTTTTAGTTTAGGGGGACGAATTTTGTATGAAAGGAAAATCAAGTCATGATAAGAAAATTCATCGGCAGAGTATTGGCCGTGCTTCGCAATGTTATTTGGGGAAGATACTATAAGCAGATCAAGAAGAGACGGGACAGAGTTGGGAAAGTGATGCGTAGCATTGAGGGGGAGAAAGTGCATGTTGCAAGAATTTATTATAGATTCTAGTGAAGCTGAGCGTTGATCTTTTCTTAGTAGGCAAGTGTTGAAATCACCCATAATGATGGAATGATTATAAGAAGGGATAAGTTTGTGTAAGAGATTTTCAAAAGACGAGAAGAAACTAATATTTTTGGAAGGGCAGTAATAGACTCCGAGAAGGACTTTAGAATGGGAAAGAAGTACTTCGATGAAAAGATGCTCGCCGGCATCCGCCGGAGGTGGTTGTGGCGACTGGTTTACGACAGTGAAAGGAATGTTAGCTTTTAAGTAAATGGCAACACCGCCACCACCGCGGGGAGTGCGATCATTTCGTATAAGAATAAAACCAGGAAGAGAATAAGATATCGTAGGAAGAGAAGGGCGAAGCCAAGTTTCGGAGACTAGTATTGCGTGAATGTTTTTATGATCGAGGGACGCCAGCATTTCGGGATAAGATGACGGAATGCTCTGCGCGTTTATGTGGACAACGTTGAAATTTTTAGGTACATCGGAAAAACTGCATTCCAGGAAGTCAGCTAGTGGTAATAAACTACTGAAACTGTCGTTGCTACTGCTCGCCGTCTCAGTGGAAGATGCTGATAGGTATTCACCATCACTACTGTCATATTTTTTGTTGTCAAAAATATTTATCATAACATATATAAAAAATAACCAATACCTATAATAATATGTATATACCTATATAATGAATATTTAATAATATATATAATTTATATGTAATACTAACTGGTACTATATAACCAATAAAATAACTACTAGCTACAAAAATGCTAGTTAAGGTAGACTAAAACTATTTTAATCCACCTGCCGGTTGTGTTTGTAAGAGATGCTGAAAATTTTTACAACACAGATTTGTTGAGAAAAGAAAACAAAAATTTCAACTCAGTCCAAGCAACACGCTCAAGGAAACAAACCAAGAAAAATTAAATAATTAATTGGCACAAAGACTATAGCCGAGCCCATATATGGTTCAGCTAATACAGTTTAAAAAAAAATAAAAAAATGCTTATGACAACCAACTGTCACTGTCATTGTCATGCCATGTTACCACTGTCAGTTTTAACCAAGTTCTAACCTTCAAAGAAAAAAAAAATTGAAACTTTGTGTTTGTTTTGTTGATTAAAAATTGTGAAGGTATTAAGTTGAAAGGAAAAAAATAACTTGCATAGGACAATTAAGTTATCTACCTTACATTATTTAGACTTTAGAGAGATACACAATATTAATCAACGATCTTATATGTTGCACATTAATAGAGAAAAAAGAATTCTACAAAATAAGAAATTAAAGTATTAAAATAAGTATTAGCACCGAACACTTATCGGGCTTTACGCGCGACTCTCGTGGGTCTCTTTTCAGCGGAGACTTCAGCCGTTTTGTTCTTCAAGAGAACCGGAACCTCAATCTTGTTAAGCTCCCCAAGACAACTAATACGATGCCGCTTACCATTTATGCCCTGAACATAGACATACCCATCTCGCGTCCAGCAATTAGTTACTCCAAAGCGCTGACGGGCTGCCATGAAAGTATCATGTCTGGGTTTTGTCAGGAACTCTGATATTGTAATGCCGGTCCCTTTGAGGGACGTTTTAGCAAACCACAGCTTCTGACGCAGGGATAGATCGCTCACCTTCAGCAGAATTGGCCTTGGTTTGTCAGTGCCAGAAGAACGGCCCATACGATGGCAACGCTTTATGTCGGATGCAGAGAACTCTGATATCCTTAGCTTTTCACCCACCAAACTGGCTGTACTAGCCTTGATGTCCTCATCTTTAACTTCGGCTACACCATGGATCAACAGGACTTTTCGCCGGGCTCGCATCTCTTGACTATCCGACTCACAAGCAATGAGAGTAATCTGATCCTGGAGAGACTTCAATGCCAGCAATATATAGGAGCGGAAAGATGAGAACTGTTCAGCCAAAGAAGTAGTCTCCTTGGGAGATGATTGCTGTAATAATGCCTGGAATGCATCCATTTTCTCAAGGAAGAGGGTCTGCAATTGTACCTGAGACTCCAAGACAGCTTCCATGTTTGAAAATTGTGTAAAATATGCTTTGAAGGTGTAGAAAAATTTTCACTGTTTAAAATATGTGAAAAAACTGTGTATTTGTGGTAAATAACACTCCCGGACAGGTATTTTGTTTTGTTATTTAATTATACATATGAAAAAAGCTCTAAAATGTTTAATTACTATTATTTTATTTATTTTAATTGAGAGCTCGAAAAAAATAGGTGTGTCATAGGTGACTACCCACGTCCGAAAAAACAGCTGTGCAACAGAAATGCAGCTGTGAAAGTCCAGTCTTACTAACAGAGACTGAATGACATCCGTAAGTTCTCTGGAAACACCTGGATAAGATCGACGTTAAACAGGGAAGATTGGCGAAAGAGGGAAAAAGCTTATACTCTGCTGTGGGGTGAGCGTTAGCATATCAAAACAAACAACTTTTACTATGGCCAACATAGAAATCGCAAAAAAAACAGCTGTTCCATACATTTTGCCCAAAATCAATGAACTTTTTGTATGGAACAGCAATTTTTTTTTCGCGATTTCAATGTTGGCACCATAGTAAAAGTTGTTTGACTTTGATGTACAGAATATGCCCTTAAAAGGATGCTAACTGAACTAACCCTGTATAAGCTGTCAATGATGATGATAGTTAGTAGTAGATGATAAATTAATATTTTCTACCTTCTTTGAATAATTATTACGAAAATATTTGATAATATAATATCCATAACACAAATTGCTTTCAGCTAATCCATTTAACCCTTGGTATAATGGATACATTATATCAGTTGCGTATCGCCTACGCAGTACGCAATACTTTGACCTATATTTTTGACCTCTTGGTAATCGAGGGATTCGGCAAGAGTTTGCTATAAACAGTATGGGGTAAAGACTATAACTACGAACTAAATACTATAACTAGAACTTTAGTAAACAACCGTGATAGTTTAAAACAGTGTTTTATAACTACGACGTATACATATACAGATTTAATTATATACACTTTTTAAGGATTATCTGATTTTTAGTGACTTCTTTCGAAGATGCCAACATCGAGCTTGGTATGCCAACATACTCTCAAGGTGCCATCGTAAAACACAGATGGCGCTGGGCGACAATTTTTTACTTGGAAGCCTCCTATAATATCATTTCTTGGAAGCTAATCAGCCGAGTATTGTAATAAAGTACCCTGAGTCAAGTCTAGTTCGTCGTCGTCGTCAGCCATAAGACGTCCACTGCTGGACGAAGGCCTCCCAATAGAGGGGTGTTGCCATAATCCCCACGCTTAGCAGGCGGCTTGGGGATCGCAGAATGCTTACCACCGTTAACCAAGTGGACGCTGCTGCCCGTCCTCCGGTGCGTCTGGATGCAGTTTAAGGACATACCCAGGTCCATGCCAAGTCTAGTTAGTTAGTCGTAATTATTATGATCATAGTTATTGAATTAAAGGGATAATGCTCTATGAAACAAAGAGATATCAATAGCATATTTATCAACTGGATATAGGCAGGAAACCTGGTCAGTAGACAGATGGTAGACTAGATCAGTCATAGAATAGTGGCCATGGCGGCTAGACATCTGTGGACGAGACTGGTAGTGGACGAGACTGGTAGTGGACGAGACTGGTAGTGGACGAGACTGGACTGGACTCGGACGCAGCTGCACGCGCGTCGGGCTCTGTTTTCACTCTTTGAAAAAGGTCACCGGATGTGATCGAAACTATAGTCGGAGTATCCGATTTAATTAAACGTGAGTATTCCCGTATGAATAAAACAAAAAGATATCAATAGCATATTTATCAACTGGATATAGGCAGGAAACCTGGTCAGTAGACAGATGGTAGACTAGATCAGTCATAGAATAGTGGCCATGGCGGCTAGACATCTGTGGACGAGACTGGTAGTGGACGAGACTGGTAGTGGACGAGACTGGTAGTGGACGAGACTGGTAGTGGACGAGACTGGTAGTGGACGAGACTGGTAGTGGACGAGACTGGTAGTGGACGAGACTGGTAGTGGACGAGACTGGTAGTGGACGAGACTGGTAGTGGACGAGACTGGTAGTGGACGAGACTGCTAGTGGACGTGACTGGTAGTGGACGAGACTGGTAGTGGAACGGAAAAAAATGCGTCTTTTGTCATGGAGACCTTTACTCGATACTGGGCAGAAAATGGTTGATGATGATGAATAAATAAGCAAGGTTCCAACTAAGAACCACCATCCAAAATGTCCTTCCATCTTTCCTTCGTTGAGCATCAAACATTTTTAATCATGGTTTTCCCACTTCAAAGTATAAACGTACTCGTAATTAAAGACTGACGGTTACTGAATATATTGTAAATGTATAGAGGTGCCTTTCTACGATCAAAATAGAAAATTTAAATTGAGTTTTGAATTAAGTATATTTACCTACGTTATAATCCTTCATTTACAAAAGATTTTCTACAGGTTTCAATCTAGGTACTATCAGAATTTAATTGATTAATAATAGACAATAGACAATTTTTTATTTTTTTATAAATACTTAGTTATTGATATGTTACATATTATTATGTTTTTATACACGTTATAATCCTTCATTTACAAAAGATTTTCTACAGGTTTCAATCTAGGTACTATCAGAATTTTACTTGATTAATAATAGACAATAGACAATTTTTTTTTTATAAATACTTAGTTATTGATATGTTACATATTATTATGTTTTTATACCTACTCATTTGTTATAATTGTATTTCTGTGTAATTGTTTTTTGTTGTTGTAGTGTCTTGTGTGATAAAAATAAATAATTTCTTTCTTTCTTTCTTTCTTATATGTTTTCTTATTGGAGTTGTCATTCTTCTACAAAATTAGGAGTTGCCTTTCAGAAGGTTACTAAGCAAATGTAAGTATGTAATGTATGTAATGTAATATTGTAATGGTAGGACTCTGTTGCAGAGTCCGTCTGGGGATCTTCCACACCTTTGCCAGTTATTTAACCGCCAAGGAGTCGAATGCAAGCATTACTGTGTTTCGGTTTGAAGGGCAATGTTACCAGATAAATTACTGGGCATAAAGAGATTTCACATCTAATATATCAGGGTGACGAGTGCAGTGCAGTGCGGCGCAGGATTGTATTCGCAAGTTCACAATTCTAGCACTGCTACTGTAATGGGCAGGCGTGACGGTTACTACCAGGTGACGTCTCGCTCGTCTAGTCAATCAATCTAATAAAAAAAAACCAACAGTTTTATTATTATTTAAGGGATATTTACCGTGATTATGTTGTGACAGTGTAAAACAGTGTTTAAAATATGAAGATCATACATTAAAATTTCTTTATACATTCTACAAACTGTATTCCAGTTTGAATGATAAGTACTGTATATAGTGAAGTTACAGGGGTAATGAAACTCACCATCAAAGACTCAGAGTAAGTTCCAACGCAGTGGCGCCTTGGACTTCTGGGCAAGGCTGCAATGGTAATGGGCGGGGTTAGTCTCTTATCGGGCTGGGTACTAAGGCCGGGCGCATACGACGATAAAACTGTAAGAAAAACCGTCCGGTTTTGCCCGAAGGCGCTCCGTGCATACATTTTGTACTAGGTCCCGCACACCGTAAGAAATTTCTCGAGACGCCCGTCTCGCTCGCACCAGTTAATTCTGCGCAGTGTGTTTTGGTCGGTCCGGCGCCTGTCGGGTGCCGTGCAGAATCAATGTGCGACCACTCTAAATGTTTCGAGGTCAAGATGTCAATAGGTAACCATAGTCTCAGTGTCAAAATGTACAAATTGGTAAAAAAAAATTTACGCCCAAACGTTAAGTCACCACCACTTTACTAGGGCACGACTTGGACTTGATGTGACTAATTTTGTTTGACTTTAAGTGTGACTACGACTTGTTTAATGAATTTAACTCATTAACTTAATGCAACTTATTAATACTTTACACTATCAGAATATTCAAAGAATGATGCCAAAACATTAAAAAAAACAATAAAAACTTTATGAGTGACAGTTACACTCAAACTTTCGCATTTAGGATATTCAACATTATCATAATTTTCAGTCAGTCTCTCTTCTTGTATGGCACTTATCCTGGTCCCGTGCCAATCTTATTTTAATATTAGTTTGATTTAAAAAAAAAAGCGTAAACAATTTTCTTTTTAGGTTGTTAGATACGCCTCACTGGGCAACTTTAAAAGCTCAATTAAAACAAACAACGCCACCCCACGGACACGGGCGTCCGCGTATACATCAGTAGGTACAGAATAATCAGTATACTATAATACCTAGATAGTACTATGGACCTATATGGAAACCCGCCCGGTGCAGTCTACGCTCAAATTTCAGATACTATTTGGCGCCATAGTTTTCGTTTTTTTTAAAATACATACTGAAAAACACTTATAAGTATCTAACATTTTTGACAATTATAGATATCCGACCACTCCTAGCAACAGGAAGTATTCCGTTTTTGGTATAGGCGCCGGTTACCAGAGGCACACAAACACGCACCGACCTCGCCGGCGAGGTCGAGGACTCCCCAGCTCTGTCAGAAGATCCGTTAGATTCTCTCCAAATTGTCAACCAGATCAACCTACTAGGGCCTCAGGGCACACCCCTTCTGGGGTGCAAGGGCAAGTCTGACCCCACTCCCGGCGACGGCCAAGCCGAGGTTCGTACCGTCTGAGGTGCCCTTGCGGTAGTCGCCTTTAACCTAAACTAGGCCTAGCGCCATTTGCGCTTGCCTACAGCCGGGTGACGCTGTAGAGGCCATCTGAGGTCAACAGCATCAGTCATTCATAAAAAAATAACAATTATAGATGGCATGTTGTTGTTTTACTATTTGACTGACCGCTGGGAGAGCTAGATCCTCCAAGACTGGCCGTAACCCTGCACAACTCAATAAGCCTGCATGGAAATGCGTTTCGGCCCGCCCTAATCCGTCGCTAGTGGACGATATTTCATACAAAACAAAGAATAGACAGGCCGAGGCGTATTTTTGCATTGCGATGCAGCCCGATCCGGCCCGCCTGGTGTACGTAAACCTTTATTATATAAATGCAACGCAACGTCGGTCATCGCCAGCCACAAGACGTCCAATGCTGGACGAAGGCCTCCCCCTTAATAGGGAGGGGTTGCCATAATCCCAACGCTTGGCAGGCGGCTTGGAGATCGCAGAGTGTTACCACCGTTATTCAAGAGGACGCTGCTGCCTGTCCTCCGGTGGTTCTGGATGCAGTTTTAAGACATACCCAGGCAACGTCGGTAATCAACACAGTGTGCATTTCGAGCAAGCAACTAGATAAAAAAAAACAATCTCATGAAACGATTGATCTATTACGATATTAAATAAGTTTAATAATAGATACCTTAAACCCTATAGTAATAATACTACTGGTATTCGTTAAATAACAATCGATGCTGCGAATGCAGTTCTATTTTATCATATCAGTCACAAATAAAGTGCTAATTACGTTGACACGTCGTGATGGCACTATCTGCATTTTATATCGAGTTTTTTTTAAATAAAACTATTAAGAAGTGTTGTTTTATGGTAAAAGGTAATGAGATGAGCAAGTCGTTCTCGTGATGTTGAAAGATAACGGCTGCCTGACCATGATCAATTTCATGAATATTACATTCAGTGCAAGCCATTTTGTACTCTAGTATGTATAAAACTGTCGATATTCCAATGCAGTGACGTCATGCTGACGTTGGCGTGCGCACGCAGCTGGTGACGTCAACGAGCTAAGCGCTACAGTGCAAAATCGACACTTTATAGATATATCTGCTTTTAGTCGCGTTTTCAACTGATTTCAAAAAAGGAGGTTCTCAATTCGGATGTATGTTTTTTTGTATGTTTTTTTGTATGTATCTATGTTACGCGATTACTCCGCCAATTATGAATTTATTATGATGATTATTTTTGTGGTGATATTTTTGAGTCCCATAGAAATTATATCGAAACCGGTTCAATAGTTTGGTTTTTTTAAATCCAAATAAACTGGAAAGTATGAAGATGTCATCCAGGTAGTCAAAATTGAAGTCGGTTTTTTTTAAATAGCGTAAGTGTATGGGAGCGAATCAGCGCAGCTTGTGCTACAAGTATAGGAAATAAAACATATATTTCGTTTTATTCTTTTATTTTTCGAGAAATTTGTGCAATCACGTGTGTGAGTGTGAGTAACTTCCGCATTGCGCAACGCGCTTTCGTTTTATTTTGCATTTACCCCGTTGCAGACGCTATTGATTTTGTCTGTGTTAGGGGGACAGTCTGATAATCACATTATATTGTATTTTAAATATACTGCGCTAGGGTTCTTTATACCGCCAACTCATACTGAAGTAGTGATGTTGTACCTTACACTGTTGTGATAAGAATTAAATTGCAACACATAAGCAGTTATGGAGATGGATTAATGGTTTGATTTTGACCTTGAAATACCCTCGCGACATTAAATCCCCAATGGCTTGTAACCCTTCATCGTAGTTTGTTATCAAATGAGAGTTTTGTGGTTGTATTTTTAATGAATAATGCGTTTGTGAAATATGTACCAATACCTATAGTAATCTAGTAAATATTTATATAATCTGTGACGTTAGTTAACCTACGCCGACTTCGATACGAATTATTTTGGGCCGTAATGTGGTCAATTTTGAAGGCTTTAGTGGACAGATCTAATTAAAATATCGAGAGTTCCTTACTAGTAAGTAACACTCATGTCCGTACAAATTATGTACAATGACATTATTTAATTATTCAATCTGACTATTTTATACAATTTAAATTATTTATTATGACATGTGTAACTTATTATTTATACTATTTTAAGTAATGACATCTCTATTTTAAATTAAATTGACATGCAATCGAAACATACGAAATAAATGAATATGAATATATCGCTGTCCCTTTTTTATCACACATGTTAGCTAAGGACAGCAATACTTTAGTTGGTTTAGTAATGTCAACTAAAACCTTCAAAATTGACCACATTGTCAATTTAACTTTTTTAAAGTCTACCTCACTCTACAATAATAGTAGTGGTAGTACTCTATTGCAGAGTCCGCCTGGGGAAGTACGACAGCTTTGTAAGTTATTCATTCGCCAAGCAGTAGTATGAGATATTTGTTTTTCGGTTTGAAGGACAATACTACCAGATAAATTACTGGGCATGAAGATATTTGACATCTAATATCTCAAGAGCGCAGTGCAGTGCGGCGTAGGTTTTTTTCGCAAGGTCACAATTCTAGCACTGCTACTGTTATGGGCAGGCGTGATGCTTACCACCAGGTGAACGTCTCGCTCGTCTCGTCACTTCATTGATTAAAAAAAGGCTCAAATACCAAATTTATTGTGATTATAGTTTAAAATATAAGTAAAAAACGGCCAAGTGTGAGTAGTGCTAGCTCTAAGGCTGGCCGCAGCCGCTCGGTTTCCTGATTGGGTTTCCTGATCAGTGAATCAGATCCGGAATTCTACGTGACTAGCGCAAACGTCTGTCTGGTTTATTTGTATTAGAAGTCATATTTTTCAGTCATATTTTGATATTTTTTCCGTTCGGAAATAAAATAATAGTAACGTGTTTGTTGAACATTTTTTATGTAAGCGATGCATTCAGGTTTCCGAGTCTGAATTCCTGATTGGGAGACCTAGTTGGTAAGCCGAACATGTGCGGCCAGTCTTAGAATTCCGGTCTAAGCCGGTTTCTTTTTGCTAAATACAACCGTATTGTATGGAACCGTCGTTGCTTGAGTGCAACTCGCATTTGATCGATTTTTTATACTAGCGTGATTTAAGTACAACAAGTGTCCATAAAGACTGTAAATGAATATTGTTTGATCAATAATCTTCATTGTTCGTTGTAAGGGTGGTGGTCCACGGGTTTATTGCTACGCTTATAATTATTAGCTTTACTTGTGATTTGGCACCATTGAGCTGATGTAGGTACGTGATGATGATGGATCCATGGCTGTATTCATGGATGATAGAGCTAGATGGTAGATAGTGGAACTCCTCTTTCAATTTGGGCTCGTTTGTTTTATTTATACGAATACCTACGTCTCAAATTTTATAAATAATAAATGTATTATATTTGATATTTTTGACGATGGGGGAATCTGGTCAACGATTCTCCTTACTAATGTATTCCCGTATTTTCTTTCTGGATAATAGGCTAGATGACTGGTTTTTATTATTGTCCTATTAAAATGTGGCCTATAAATATAACTGATAATGAAAACAAAATGAAAATCTGATCAAAAATAAGTAACTTATAAGCATTTTAATATCATGCAAATTTTTATCACATTATGGATTATGTAAAACTAATATTAGTAACATAATAACATAAACATATTGACCCAAATGAGGGTATGGCAATTAAGTGTGGAGCGGACCGATCTGTTTTCTGCTTGATTGATTTATAAAGTTTTGTCGTTTAAAAAGTCTATTAAGGAATAATATATTTTTTTTATTAACAAGGTTTTTAATTTAACCGCAAAACTATGTTCGTTTTCACTCTTTAAGTCGTCAGGTAATTTATTGAAAATTTTAATAGCCATTGCATGAGGACCACTACTCTGCATTTCTAATCTTGATTTTTGTACGGCTAATTTATGTCTGAACCTGGTGGGATATTTTCGAGGTTGGTCTGATACTTTTTTAAAGTATTCAGGGTATTTTTTTACAAAATTACAAATTTCTTGAATATATATTGATGCTGTTGTTAAAATCTTCAATTTAATAAAATATGGTTTGTGGATTTTTTTTTGGTGTATAAAGTCTAGGTCTACTGTAGACCATGTTTCTGACATTTTATTCCTTTTTTTTCAGCAACCAATTGTTATCTCATCATATAACCCTTAAAAAAACTTTATAGTAATTTTTGAAGGTTAGATTTTATTTTGAAAATAATATTGCTCTAGAGGCATTATCCAGGATGAAAATAGGGGGATACATTTGTAAGCAGAATTGCACACCGGATTTCCTCTTAAATACTGCATTTGGAATTTGACGATATAGGAGTAAAAATCCCAAACCAAGCCGACTGCCAAGCGTGGGAATTATAGTAGGCCTTCGTCTAGCAGTGGACGTGTTCTGGTTCAGGATGTATGTGTGTTCGTACGTTTTTCTACTTAATTTGGATCATTAGTTACTATTTCCTGCCGGCTCCAACGAAAGACCAGCGCCGGTTGGTTACAAAACCGGCATCGTCCTGAGCTGGAGCCGTTTTGTACTACTAAGAAACTAGCACCTGTATATATAATTTTGTTCTTTTTCTTTATTTCCGTGTGCTATGTTTTTTTGTTGCATATAAAGTATTGTCTATTGTCTATTTCTTATAGCTTTTCCTTCGCTAACACTGTGTTGCCGGGTTTTACTGTGTACGTTAACCCATTATTGAAGTTAGGACTGTTTATAAGTAGCTTGGATTGTGTTATCTGGTTGCATTTTCAAAAGACAACTGCTTTTTGAAACGTGATTCGTTCCGCTTTCTTTCTAATTTGTAAACAATACTGGTACTTGTAAATCGATAATCAATCGGGAAGAAAATTTGTGGGTAGTAAAATGATGTTTGTAACGTAAGTACTATTCATAAATGAAAACATAACTAATGCCCCTCGGTTCACTAGCTATTGTACAGATATATTAAATTTCTTAGAAAAAAAAATGCCCAGGTTGAAGTAAAGACAGGACACGGAACAGTGACATTAGTGACATCTTCAGCCAGAAGACGTCCATTGCTGGATGAAGGTCTCCCGTTAGTAGTGTTGCCATAATCTCCACGCTTGGCAGGGGTTTTGGAACAAGGTATGTCGTAAACTGTCGGCGGCAGTTTGCGTCCTCTTGGTTAACGGTGGTGAGCATTCTGCGATCCCAAGCCGCCTGCCAAGTGTGGGGATTATGACAACTTCTTCCTATTCAAGGGGAGGCCTTCGTCCTGCAGTGGACGTCTTCTGGCTGTTGATGAAGATACCTCAATAGCAACAGACAGCCGTTGGTAGGCATGATGTTTTGCTGGGGGATTCATTTAAAACATAAACTAATAGTTCCTAGAAGCGTCTAACGTAGTAAAAACCTATAAAGTACTCCAACAAATGTAATAAAAACAGTGTTTGTACATTTTGCGATGAAACGAAATGCCAAATTTGTCTATAACTATATTTGTATGGTGATACGGAACCTTCAGTTCAGAAGTCCGACCCGCACTTGCACATGCAGGTTTTTAACGTAATTTCTAAAGTTAACAATGAAGTGTTAAGTAATATATATTTTTTATTCATTTAATGTCAAACTAATCACACTAAGCGAAAAGTTTGGTGTTATGTGTGTGTGTGCTTGTTTGTTACCTTTTCATGACAAAACGGCTGGGTTTGGATAAACCTCAGAATGGAGATATTATTTCCCATAACATCATAGGCTACTTTTTTATCAACAATATCATCACCGTTATTTATCATTTCGCGGGAGAAACCGCGAAGCGCAGCTAGTATAAAAAATAAAAATACAAGATTTGTGTTACAAAAATGTATAGATGGCGCCATCAACGATTTAGTTGATAGCATAAACGGTTTGAGAATTATGTCGAGTAAGACACAGACTTCTGTAGCCAGTTGGGACGGTAGCCAGAGATTGCTCGTATGCAGGTTTAAGTCCTGCCAGAGGTCATAATATTTCTTACTGTTTATGTTTTAAAAACATAGAAATACCTAACCAAAGTGTGGAAACACTTCATATAAAACTATTCAAAATATTAAATGGTGGTTCGCTTTTTTACAGATTACTGGCTGCCTTGCTAGCTGTTGGGGGTTTGTTTTCGGTGTATGCATATTACTCGTGGCCCCCATACAAAGTGCTAGACTGGTTGAAAACATATGATTCTCTGGGCTTACAATGGCCTAAAGACTTGGATTTGCCAGCAAATACAAATATCTCATCATATTCAATAGATACATTAAAACATCTTAATCTTGGTCACTTGCTAAAAAGCAACCTTGGTAACTTGACAATCGATCCAAACAATCTAAACTTAGGCAGATAATAAATACTTTGTTGATTTATTCCATTTTCAACAGACTTCAAAAAAGGAGGTTCTCAATTCGACTGTATGCTTTTTTTGTGTACATGTTACTCGATTACTCCGCCAATTATAAAATGATTTTGATGATTATATTTTTGTTTGGTTTTTTTGGTACTTCTGAGATGGTTTCATATACATTTTATCGAAATCCGTTCAGTAGTTTGGTTTTCAAAATCAAAACAACTGGAAAATATGAACATGACATCCAGGTAGTTAAAAATAAGTCGGTTGTTTTTTAAAAAAAAGGTATTATTATTGGTAATCGAGTTTTCACAAGTAACTGCATTTTGGTGATAGAGTTTCACAATTATCGTCAGACGTTATGTTTACGGTACTTAACAGTAATCATTTGTAATGACCAATACTCATTACCTAATTAAATCATTGTATGTAATAAAACAAATGTTTGATTTTTATTGGTTACATTTAAGTTACATTATCATCATCATTATCAACCAGAAGATGTCCACTACTGGACGAAGGCCTCTCTCTTATTAGGTAGGGGTGGCCATAATCTCCACGCTTGGCACGCTGGTTGGGGATCTCAGAATGCTCACCACCGTTAACTGAGAAGTCATCGCTAAACGTCCTCCGGTGGTTCTATTATAGATTAAAGTTACATTATAAATTTACGATAATTTATAGAAGTCATAAATGTTTGATGTTTCAAATATCTGCATTGAGGGATCATTAGACATCCTATAACTGGGCAACACTGGACAATATATTATCACTATGTAAGCTCAGTGCAGCTTAGGAGTTACTACTATTTTTTCAGTTCCGTCACTGAAATGATAATAGTATTATAGTTTTAAAAAAAAGTGAGTAATATCGGCTCCGGAAACGAACCCATAACCTCAGGGACGTGAGAAGTTTTCTTCCAGCTGGAATTTCACATTTACATTATCATAACAATTTCATATCATGTTATTAATACAGTGTAAAAGTGCACACACAGCACTTTGTGTGGAGATTTTTTTTAAACATGACACAACATGGAGGCTTATGCCAGGCCCTTGCTGCTTCAGTTAGATTTTTGTTATTTAAAATAATGTAGTAAATAGGTACCTTAAATAAATACTATTTTTATATTTGATTTTTAATGTTTAACAAACATTTAGAGACTGATGAGCTGTAGTTATGAAGAGCTCTAGTTACTAACTTAGTTTATTTTATTACTGAACCCTTATACCTCCTTCTATGGATCTAAATTTGAACCTAGCATCAATTGATCTAAAACTTTAATCTAAAACCTAAATATCGTCTCGCTACTTGAATGTCAAGGAACACCAAAAATCACAATATAATTATGGTCCGTTTGTTATCATAATGGCAGCAGTTAAAGAAAAGAGTAAAAATTAATAGAGGTGGTCTTTGAGCATATAGCAATAGAGGTGGCAAGCCTAGGCGTACCTCTCTGCCAAATGGTCAGCTAGTCAGTGATCAATGATCATTATATGTTGTGAATTTGTGTACGAGGTATTTGTTTTATTAAGTTTGAAAGTTTTCACAAAAGTCAAAAAAAAGAAAAGTTTCACGTTACTCAATACTCAATTTGTTTATTGCAGTTATAAAGGTTATATGCAGGTATTAGATAACACATTATTTATAGTAGACACTTTATAACTACCGTGTAAGGGTATGGCAACGTCATGCGGAGCGGGCCGATTTATTATAATAGACAGTTTTTATCGTTCAAAAATTGATGAAGAGTATAATAGCACTTATTAATTAATAAGTCTTTAAGTGTTTTGGCAAATTCAAAATCTTTTTCCATTTCTTGAATCTCTGTTGGTATTTCGTCTCGGTTGTATATTTTTATGGACATTGGTTCTGACCTCGTATCAAAAAAATAGCGTATTAAATAGCAAACAAAAAAATAATAAAAAATGGAGGATAATTATGTTGGCAGATTATCGCCAATGGCTTCTCCATTAGTATTATCCTCTAAGAGGCGTCAGTATCGCGAATAGTTCTGAACGCTAGCAAACCCGAAATACGTCACAGGAAGGGATGATTGTATGAATTTCATGGGCTTTTATTCATAGTTATGCTAGCAAAGAAAAAAAGCTTTTCCTTTCCAAGCACAGATAATATAATACTAGGTTCAAGATTTTTTTGACAAGCTATAAGAGGGTCTAGGAGGGCAACTAGAAAAATAGCGACAAAATTACTGAGAAGCGTAATCCCCACTCTCTCTTCTTAGTATGCAAAACCAGCTAGTTCTTCATAAAATAGCAATACAATCCCAGCAAATGCCTAAAACATCAAACTGTTGAATGGCAACATTATTGAATTAGCGGTTTCTCCGTGTATGTAATGAAAATTAAAGCAAAGCACCTACAAATCAACGCACGTTACGACGTAATTCATTAAATATTAACAAACTTTCTTAGACACATGTTTCTGACTTACACGCAAGTGATTTACTTTACTTACATCTTTTCGCGAGGCTACAGTGTAAGCGGATGGCGGTAAGCTACTTCCGTCAGTAGAGAAGTAACATAAAATATATATAAATAATAAAATATTGGTCGACATTTCACACAGCGCCATCTAGCCCCAAACTAAGCAAAGCTTATACTATGGGAGCCCTTTGATTATATACCCAGCCGAGAGCTAGATCCTCCAAGTGGGAGCCAGTTAGCTGGTAGAATGCTTATATTATACTTTTTTTTTTATACATGCAACACCCAGATACAGAACTACAGTTAATCACAAAAATGCTTGCCCTGGGTGGGAATCGAACCTACGCCCTACAAGTCTCAAGGCAGACATTCTACCAACTGAGCTAAAAGGCAGCCCAGGCAGGCAAGTTATACTTATCATCTAAACAATATAATAGCAGAATCATAAAGCTGTCTCATTAGCCATCAATAACGAATGCCTCAAAACAAGGGACACCATTGTCCTTGTCGTTGTCCTTGACTTTGTTTTACCTCAATAGTTGTACTACTGACTGTGTAGTAGTTGAGCTCATATTTTAATTATGCTTTTTTCATTTTAACAGGCGTTTTCTCTTACTGTCGTAAAGCTGCTTGATTAATTCATTCCTTATTTAGTCGGTTCTTTGACGAATATCCTATGACTAATATATCTATAACTACAATCATGTCGTATTCAGTACAAGCAAATTTGTACTCTAATTGAATATTACAGTGTACATATTTCACGGTAGTGCTGAGGCGCATGCGCAGACGGCGGGAGCCGCGTGACGTCAAACCAAGCGCAGCCGATAGCAGCATACAGTCGAAAATCGAGACACAATGACATTATACAAATTGAGTACAAATTAGCTTGCACCCATCGATATATTTATGTACTACGTAGTACATATATATCGATTCTTGCACCAAATATGATAGTTTGTTGTAGTTATAGGTATTCCTCTTTGACATCTATAATACAAGTCGTCGCCAGCCATAAAACGTCCACTGCTGGACGAAGGCCTCCCCCTTTATCGAGCTGCCATAATCCCCACGCTTGGCAGGCGGTTTAGGGATCGCAGAATGCTCACCACCGTTAACCAAGAGGACGCTGCTGCCCGTCCTCTGGTGGGTCTGGTTGCAGTTTAAGGACATACCCAGTTCCAAGGAGTACAAGTAGGTAACAAGATAATATAAGTACGCTGGACTAAATATTGTCTAGGAAATTACAGTTTTTTTGGTGCCGATTTGAAGCGCCCTTTCGAGCATCGCCGGTACTAAAATTGACATAATACTATTACGAAATATTAGTTCCATGGATGCTCACACTGCTATCCGTTGACTCATCCATCATCATCATCATCAGCCCGGAGACGTCCACTGATGAACGAAGGCCGTAGGGGTATCCGTTGACTATCCGCGCCAAAATGGCGAAAATCAAATCTATCGACAATATGAAGTCCAGCGTACTTTTATTATAGAGGTCAGTGGTATTCCTACATTTAGACGAGCTGTCAAATCCTATTTAAGTACCCGCTGTTATTCGCACCAAACATCAAACGAGCCGAACCCCTATACCCGCTCCTAATTACCAATCGTGATTACACACGCGTCGCGTTACCCTGTTTACCGTGAGACTATAATTAAGCCAAGTTAATCTAAAACGTTCTAAGGAGCTCATACAAAATGCATCCGGCTCTACGCGACTGAAAAGGCTTGAGTGCCTCTAAGGCATCTTAACTTTAGCAGCTACTTAGTCTCGAAACACGCTCCGGCGGTACTGGATTTACTTGAAAAGGTGGAAAAAAAAACCTTTTCACGACGACGCGCAATTTAGTGTTTTTTTTTAATTATATTGATGCCCGTGGTATATGCTGGTTGTCATATTTTGACAAATAAACAGACATAATAACACAATAGAATAATAATTTATTTACATATACATTATGGTAAAAAAAAAAATTATCAACTTAAGATAAAATGAAAACATAAGTTCTTTTTTTGTATACCGGGTGCTAGTTTGAACACCGTTATCCTTCTAGGATATCATTGTACACATCATTATGAACAACTTTTACTATGAGGCCAACCCTGAAATCAAAAAAAAAACAGCTATTCCATACATTTTTTCCAAGATCAATGAACCTTTTTGTATGGAATAGCTGTTATTTTTTTCGTGATTTCTGGGTTGGCCCCATAGTTAAAGTTGTTCATAATGATGAGTACAATGATATCCTAGAAAAATTACGGTGTTCAAACTAACACCCTGTATAAATACAAAACAAACCCTAAAATATTATTATATACATAATTTAATATAAAAGCCCCGTGGTCGATGAAAAACTGGCTAGAATTCTGGCGGCATTGCCACGTTGGATGGCTATGCTGAGTTTTTGGCCAAAATATACGCCAGCATTCCGGTCACCTGACACATAAAAATTAATCGTAGAGATGCTGGATCCCCGGTTACACAATAGATAAATACAATAGATTTTTTAAATGCATGATAATCTAAACTACAAATGTAATTGCATATTACATTTAGATATAGCATCCTGTAATAAATTGTTGAGTATTCATGTCTTCCTTTTTTTGATTTGTTGGTTTCTAGTTTATTTGTATTTTGCAGAGACGTAGTGTATTTAGATCCGTTTTCTTAGCTATTTAGAAAGCGTCTAAGGCACTGCAAGTTGCAGATATTCTTCCATTATTTAGTGTAGTGGAAATGCACGCTACTACACTCCAGGAGACGGGATTATTTATTGATGTGGTGACTGAATATGACGCTCTCTCTTAGAGAGTAGATACTTAAAGGTATCTTATAGATAAATAGTGAGTAAAGATTTTATTGTAGCCAGCGACAATGATAAGATGAATTGACGGGAAATAAGCGCACGGATTTTGAAGACTATATGATGAGCGCCGGCTCTCCACTCACTTCAGTCATACTCTGCCTTTGCGACATGCGAGCCGTACGACACGACAATACAAACTTCTAATACACATATGCGCCTATTACATGTGTTCTCTTTTTGTCATGCAGTAATTAGCATCGCTATCTCTATTTTCCGGCAAATGTAATATGCATACTTTTAGCTAGGTATGCTTGATTGTGTTGTTTTGTTAATTTTGAACGATTCGCAAGCGCTGGGCCCGTCCATTCCATTAACACCGTCGCTGATTCTAGCAAGCAAATTGGTCTTTGGTGGGAAGATCAACGTATACGATCATATAACGTCATTTAACTTTCATATGCGCTTTTAAATAAGGCCAAAACTGTTTTTAACTGACTTCAAAAAAGGAGGAGGTTCTATGTTCGACAATATTTTGTAGGTATATTTATTTATCGATTTCTCCGTCAAATTTGAGGACTGATATTTAAATATATTTTTTTATTGGAAAGGGTATACTTCCGATATACTAGTCCTATATTAATTTAGAGTCGGTTTTTTTTTTTAAGTTACTTGTATCAGATTCAGTATTACAGTTAACGTATACATTTTTTATTTAGTTTTTTAGGCATGAGTCTTTATTAACTACATCAAACTACAAAGACTACTTAGCATACTACACAAAAACAAAGAAAAGTTTTGTATTCAGACCGATGAAAGTCTAGAGACAATCCAAATGCTCAAACCCACTACCAGTCGGCAGCGTAACCAGCATGCTGGCGGCATTGCCACGCTGAATGGCTTGCCCAATGCTTATGCGTTGGGCCAAATTAATAATACCTACCTACGTATACGTAAGTAGGTACTCACCAGTAAGACTAAGGTGGAGAGGACAGACATAAAGCGACGTTGCAGGAGAAAATCCCCAAATCAAGATTTACGAAAATAAATAATATAAATCAACTCTAACTATATTTACGTAACATAATTATATGATACGTAGGTATTATCTAATGTACAAGAAAGGTAGGTAGGTGTGTTGTATATATACGACTCCGCCTGTCTTACCTCACCGCAGACTGAACGCTCGGGGTGTCTTTAACTCTAATCAAGGCGCTACAGCACGTGAAAACGCCTTAGCGAAATTAAATTAGCGTAAATCACATCAGCGAGCAAGATTTACGGGGTACCACTATGAGCGCTCGACGTGAAATCGAATCAGTGTCTCGCTTTAGTGGTTTCACTCTATTTTAACGAAGGATATGTTGTTATTGTTTATGTTTAATGTTGGTGGTATTAACGAAGAAATTGTTAATAATATTTTCATTTGTTTTTTTAAATCTTGTTTGAGCGGATACCACAGAGAAATCAAAATCTCAGTCCTCATTATTTTCAACCGACTTCAAAACAGAAGGTTCTCAATTCGACTGTATGTTTTTGTATGTTACGCGATTACTCCGCCAATTATGAGCTGATTTTGATGATTATTTTTTGTTTGGTAGGTAATACTTCAGAGGTACTCCCATACAAAATTTTATGAAATTCGGTTCAGTGGTTTGTTTTTTAAATCCAAATTACTATAAAATAATATGAAGATGTCATCCAGGTATTCGAAGTTGTAGTCGTTTATTTTTAAAGCGTAATATTTTGAACCTCTGCTAGAAACCAGATAACATTAAAATATTTCCTCCTCGTCAGAAATAAGAGAGTGGCGTCCATTACGTCCACTTTAGTGAAAGGATCAACACTGATGATGATTTGGTTATCTGCAAATCACGAACGAATCGGATCCTTTTGTAGTAGAGACTGCAGAGTCCGCCTGGGGAAGTACCTTTGCGTTCTGCTTAGCACTCTAACAGAACACAACAGCCTGCTTAGCAGTGCTAAGCAGGACGCAGCTGCAAGCGCGTCGGGCTCTGTTTACACTCTTTGAAAAAGGTCACCGGATGTGATGGTGATGGAAAGGGCTGGTTTTTCGACGCTACTGGGAAGCGACACTGTCAGGAAAATCTAAGCCCAAATTGTGTTAGCTAAGATTAATTTTATAATACTTATTTTATGTATGTTAGTGTGTAAGGTATCTATTATATGTGCCCGTGATTTTAAAGTAAGTCCTGTTGCCTGAATTAAACGATTATTATTTGTTTTTAATAGATGTGTGTTTATTATTTTATTTTAGTTAATATATATATATATTTGTTTTTATAGCTAAATCATTTTAAGTAAATTTAGATTTGTTTATTAAAGATTGCGTTATAAATAAAAACCTTGGTTATTCTTAAAAAATATGAAATGTACGAGCAAGACAGAGATAACAAAGACTCTACCTATGTTTGGATAGGTGTGATCAACCATTTAATTTTTAAAGTTCTATTATTATTAACGGGATATTTACCGTGTTTATTTCTCACGGGTTCGGCGCGTGCTAGGCTTTTGGCCGTGGGTGCGCATGAGGCCGGCTACTGGCTTCACGCATACCCGTCGTCAAATACAGGAACATTTCTTGAGCCTGACACGCTCCGAATCACAACCTGTCTACGGCTTGGGGTTCCAGTCTGCGCTCCTCATAAATGTCCCTGTGGCAGTGATGTCGACAAGCTAGGACATCACGGACTCTCATGCCAAAAAAGTGCAGGCCGCTTCTCGAGACATGCCGCACTTAACGATATCATACGCCGGTCCCTTGCCACCGTCAACGTGCCAAGTCTACTTGAGCCGACTGGTATTGCAAGAGATGATGGCAAGAGACCGGACGGTATGAGTTTGATTCCATGGAAGATGGACCGGGTGCTGGTATGGGATGCAACCTGTTCAGACACGCTGGCCCCTTCCCATCTGCATGGAACCAACAACACAGCTGGTGCGGCTTGTGAAGCGGCTGAAAAAGCTAAAGCATGCAAATACAGGGGTCTAGGCTCCGAATATGATTTTGTCCCATTCGGTGTCGAGACCCTTGGTCCGTGGGGTCCTAGCGCTTTAAGGCTTTGTAAGGAAATAGCAAAAAGGTTAGTCGACATCACAGGAGACCGAAGAGCTGGCAGCTACCTCGGACAAAGAATTAGTCTAGCTATTCAAAGGGGGAACGCTGCGAGTATCTTCGGAACCTTGCCTAAAGGGACTCCTTTTAATTATATATTTTAAAATCAATTCAAATCAAATCATTTATTTGCGGAGCACAGGTATATATAAAGGTGTACATTTTATTGACAATATAATATTATGTTTCACTGTACTTAACCCAGATTGGGTGTGCAAATTTAACAGCAGCAGCAGCAGCAGCAGCAGCAGTGCAGCAGTTTTGCAGTTATTATATAATGAATAAATGAACTACCCATATACAAATGTTCATCACTATAACTTCAAAAACATAGAACTTTCCATACAATATTCCACCCCCCCCTTTACCCCCCTCCCTTAAATCGTCCCTGTCGAAAAAATTTTGAACAATCCAAATCCAAATTTTCGTGACTAAAAGTCCAAAAACAAAGGACTTTCATACAAACTTACCCCCCCTTTTTCACCCCCTTGGGGGATCGAATTTCGAATAATCCTTTCTTAGTACACCCCTCCGCGTCGAGACGAATACACCCTCCAAATTTCAAGTCTGTACGTCCAGCGGTTTGGGCTGTACGTTGTCTGTCAGTCAGTCAGTCAGGACAGAGCCTTTTATAGTATCAGATTTTTTCAGGTTTTTAGTTTTAGGTTCATTATTTTAGTATAGTAGGTATTTTAGTCTAATGTTATTACATTCTGTTTTGTATGTTCACTAAATAATTATAATTTTTACCGTGATTATGTTGTGAAATGAGCTCCCGATATTTCAGCGCAGTTACTTATTTTAATTTTTTTTAAATAATTAATATCGGGATCCCATTTCCCAACATAATCACGGTAATACCCCGTTAATAATAATAGAACTTTAGTCAACAACCGTGATAGTTTAAAACAGTGTTTCATTTAATTTATGACTTGGAAAATCATTTTAGAAAGATATTATTTTAATAATATCACATTTTTCTCACAGCTTTAATAATATTTAATTCACAGATGCCTATATTTCATTACTTACTAATACATCATATTATTTTATGTCTTACACGCAGAAATAAAAAAACTAATGAAAACATTTCGTTATCAACAGTCTAGTGCTTTTAGAATCTTTGGCGAATAAACCGAAATTGCTTTTGAAATAAAATACGAATAAGATTCTGGGTATCTGTATTCAGCGAAAAGCGAAGGTAAATATACGAAAGTTAAATTAAGATCAATACACCTTTACAGATTGGGAACAAAACAAAATAAAATACTAAATACAAACGGCATTCTTCTAATATAAAAACTAAAACCTCTTTGGTGGCTCATGGCCACATACACCACAACACCACAGTTATAATTAGTTATAGGTCAAGCTATATTTATAAACTCGATATAACTATTCTAACTATCTAAGCATTATAATAATTCTAAAGAAAATGTAACTCTTCTGAAATAGCATGAAACCCTCGAAATACCAAATAGAAGCCTCATTTTCAACTTACACGATAACCCAAGTCGGATAACCGTCGACGATCCTCGAAAAGGATTTCAAGGAACGTTCAGCAAATGCGTTAATTTCCTTCAAAATCGGGTAAGCCCTCCTTATCTGGCGATATAAATCTTAAAGCACTCGTTGTGGGATTTAACAGATCTCACCGCTAACTGCGCGAGTGCAATTAGCTACAACTGCCAAAGACCCTGTAATCCGGGGAACGGACCTTGTAATTTAAGTAGCTGCGGGAAGCGGCACTTTTTGTTTAGTCTTTGAGATATTATAGAATGGTAGATCCAACATAGACTTGGAGGGTTTTTTTTCTACGTAGGTTTTCATTTCACTACATCGTGCCTTAAGCATTGTTGCGATTTATTTATTGGTACTCATTTGATCCAATACTAATTTGATTTTTTAAATACATTATTTAGTGCGCATAACTTCATTTGTTCCTTTACTGGCAAAATTATTATGGCTATAATACGTTTTGATGTAACCAATAAAGAATACGATTATAATCTGTGTAACAATTAAACAGGATCAAATAACTACTATAGTAATTAAAATGCTAGCCCTTATATATACACTAGAGGTCCCCGCGACTTCGTCCGCGTGCGGAAGAAATACGGACCGCTCCCAAAATTCTCCACTTTAAATCATTCCGAGCAAACTCTACCAACTCTACCGACTCTACCGACACGACCGTCTCTACCAACTCTACCGACTCTACCGACACGACCGACTCTGCTGACTCTACTGACCCCCCCTCCCCCAACTTATCTCCGTTGAATGAACTACCCAAATATCAATTTTCATCACTAACTTCAAAAACAAAGAACTTTCCATACAACATTCCACCCCCCTTTCCCCCCTTAAATCGTCCATGTTTTTTTTTGAAAGTAGCATTTTTTATTTTAAATGAACTATTCAAATGCAAATTTTCGTGACTAAAAGTACAAAAACAAAGGTCTTTCATACAAACTCCCCCCCCCCCTTTTTCCCTCCCTTGGGGGCCGAATTTCGAAAAATCCTTTCTTAGTACAACCCTACGCATCGAGACGAATACACCCTCCAAATTTCAAGTCTGTACGACCAGCGGTTTGGGCTGTGCGTTGTCTGTCAGTCAGTCAGTCAGTCAGTCATTCAGTCAGCACAGAGCCTTTTATATATTTAGAAGATAGATATAAACATTGCCATACGACGTGTAATGCCGCCAGCATCCTAGGTACGCACGGCAGCCGATTGCGGTAGTAGACTTGAGTGTTTTGATTATCCCTCGACTTTCATTACTCTGGATGCTATCTTTTTGGTTTCGAGTGGCAGGTTAAAGAGATAAAGTACATTTTATTGTGTGTATTTTGTTTTCATAAAAAGGCACTAATTAACCAAACAATCATTTTGAACCCTGTCTCGACTGACGAACGTTTCTTTTAAAATGTATTTTAGATGCACGTAGTTGTAAGGTCTATGTGTATATCTATCGCCTCAATCCAAGGCTACATGCCTTCGGGTGATACAATTTTCATCATCATCAACAATTTTCCACCTACTTACTGCTGTCTCCTTTTCAGCGCGCCTACCTTTTCCTGTCCTGTGCTAGTCTCGTCTACTACTTTTCTGGTGTCACCCGCTGGTCTCGCTTTTCCTTCCGCAACCACTATTCTTTGATTGCTTAGGTTCACCGTCTAGTCACACAGCTCTCTCTTCTGGCCAAGTGTCCTGCCCATTTCTATTTAAGTCTCACATTCCGTCTAGCCACGTTTCTGACTTTCGTTCATCAACGATTCTCCACAATTGGTTTACGGTCGAGGAGTGATGCTTAACATGGTCCGTTCCAATTCCTTTTGTGTCATTCGGATCTCGCTCTTTTGTGAGGGTCCATGTTTTAGCATTGGTTGTGTCAGGATGAAAAAATATATAAATATTATCAATTGAAAAAATATTTATTTGATATTATATCAATTAAAATAGAGTTAGGTTCTAAGAAAATATACGCAGTAGATAACAATTCAGTTACATTTACCACCCTCATTATCAAGCCATGAGTATTGATAGGACTCTACGACTCATATAATTAAGTGAAATATAAACGTATAAACCCGCAAAAAATATAGCAAGATTAAGATATAGAATATAAATTATTTTCCTTTCGTTTTATGTAAATTTTAATATTGGTCATAACGGCTCTAAAACTCATAAATTTTGCAAAATATAATTCACAACTAAAATTCAAAGCAAGAATAGGCGTTATCGAGACATAAATTTGAATTATTACACACACTTTTGGTCTCTTTATCTCCACTATTGTCTTCGGCGGCTTTAGTCCGAATTTACTAAATTTTATTCCTAAAATGTTATTTTCGTCCGCAACTTTAGAGCTAAGTTCAATATTCAAAATTAATAATCCGCTAAATTAATTTAAATTCTAAACTTTCTCTAATCTTCGATTTTCAAGCTTTATCAGAATTTATACTATATACAGGTTGTTAAAATTAACACGTCTGACTTAATTTAATTTTGCCCTCAGGGAATTTAAATTCACACGTGTAACAGATTTCGGTATGCTAGATTAAATTGTTTCTTTAGGAGTGAAAAAACATTTGATAATGTTACAAAAATTTTGAAGTTTTAAGTCGCTATTTGTAACTTGAAGCATTACAGCTATTTTTTTGTGCTAAAGCACAAAACTTTGCTTCACTTTAAAAAGTGAAGCAAAATTAAATCGAAAGAAATATATTTTCCAAAATATTAAATAAAAAGTTTTGTTAATAGTATGAATATGAAAAATATAAAAGTAATATAACAACGTTCTTATAACACCCTGTTAAACAGACAAACTGAAGATTTAAGGGTAGCGTTGCAAAACGCTAAGTCACCATGATTCAACCCCTTCAGGGAACTGCCATAAATCTAACCCCACTTGCTATAAATTTAAGTTATACGAACCACATTTTAAACTAAAACTGAATTTAATAATGACATGCATCGATGGATTAACAACTTCGTTAATTGAATTGCTGGTGAAATAATTTGATGTAGTAGTAAAGGGTTGTAAGAAATATTAATTTTGAATACAAACAATACAAATTTGGATGAAAAATACATAGCTTTACATAATTATTGGCACCAATGTACCAATGTACAAATGATCATCAAATCAAGTAATCTTAATAATATTACATTGAACTTTACAACAGTTAATGAATTACCATTATCTAAGTCTGCGTGCTCCATCTTCGACCATGCACATATAGTCACTTACCAAAAGCTACTAGGTGATTATAAAAGTTTAAAAATAATAATTGTAGAAGCAGACTTATAAAGTAAAAACAGTGATACAAACAGCAATAACTCAAGCCTATCGCCAAATAAATCTCAGAATCCGGGGAAAAACAAATGCAAATTCAACCGCTAAAAGAAGGATTACAAGAGATAGCATCACAAAATACGCGAAACATTATTATACCGACCCTTGTTTATTTGCCACTGTTCAGGGCATTTTTATGAAGAACAGTGCAAATAGCCAACTGTAAACATTAATCTGTTTCATACAACACGATGTAAAGGGACCACGGAGGGCAAATATTTTCTTAGGGACAAACGCGGCTTGCCACTTACTCTTGGCACCAATTAGAGCGTGGCATGATTTTTAGAGTAAACTTAATTTATTTGATGGTATGGATGGAAATGTTTTCGTTCGTAGATACCTACTTTGTTTCTGAATCGGTGTGTCATGTATTTAGTGGTAGGACTCTATTAATTGAAGTCCTGGGGAAGTACCACACCTTTGCTAGTTATTCAACCACCAAGCAGTAGTGTGCAAGCTTTATTGTGGTTTGAAGGGTAATGCTAGAGAAATTACTAGACATGAAAAGATTTGGTATTTAATATCACAGGATGACGAGCGCAGTGCAGTGCGGCGAAGGTTTTTTTACGCAAGTTTACAATTCTAGCACTGCTACTGTTATGAGCAGACGTCATGCTTACTACCAGGCGAAGGTGTCGCCAGTTTCGTCACTCCATAGCATTAAAAAAACGGAGTGGGTTTGGGAGCGCTCTAGGGTCCAGCACAATTACTTACAAGATCCTATTTATTCTATATGATTTGAAGACGCCTATAATTGAAAGTTTTAGGGAACTCTAGCTCCGGCACACAGTTCCAAGACTTCACTGTATGTACGAATAAAAAGTGGACTAGTACGATGTTTACGAACGTTTGGAATGTCGACCAATGTGCAATGTAACAATGTACGGGTGGCGCTTTAGTCACTTCGATCCGGCTGTCCGATATTAGAAAAGGAACAAGGGGAATCAAGGTAGTACATTTTAAACGTTAATAAATATTCGTAAGTATTCGTGGACCTGTGTTTGTCCTAAAATTGCATCCAGAATCAACGGAGGACGGGCAGCAGAGTCCTCTCGGTTAACGGTGGTGAACATTCTGAGATCCCCAATCCGCCTTCCAAATGTGGGGAACATGGCAACCCCCCCTATTAAATGGGAGGCCTTCGTCCAGCAGTGGACGTCTTTTGACTGATAATGTAAGTCCTAGACCTTTGACTTGACATAAAAGCTGACACAAAGGCTAAGTACTTTTATTATGTATTACCTACCCCTAATCTAACCTTAACAAAATAAACAAAACCTCAGCTGGTACCAGGAAATCATAAGCGTCGAAGAGTGCATCAAGCGAACAGAGCAAACACGAAGAAGTGTAATCTCCTACATCTCCGGATTTTAATTACTTATTGAAGACTTGTGCCCGCCGGCGATATGGGACCGTCTTTGCTTTATTGCGGTTTGGTGAATTCACTTCAAATACCGCAGCGTTGTTTATGTGACAATGGGGTATTTTGGAGACAACGGTGGACCAACAAAGAACTCACACCTATTTTAAGATCAGTCAGGAATGGCCTTAATTAATTTTATTTTTCTGCTTACCGATTAATTATCTCCAATGATTCTCGAGAACTTATTGTCTCATCATCATCATCAGCCCGGAGACGTCCACTGCTGAACAAAGGCCTCCCCCTTAGACCGCCACACTGTACGACAACCTGCCATTTGCATCCACCGGTTGCCCGCGAGTTTTACAATGTCGTCGGTCCACGTAGTGGGAGGCCTTCCTACGCTGCGTCTTCCGGTTCACGGTCGCCACTCAAGAACCTTTCTAGAACTTATTGTCTAGTCTAGACAAACCTGAAATAATTTTTAGACATTACATACCCAATTGTTATAAAAGGCTGTAAAAGTTGCTAAAAAAAACATGCAAAAATGCTGGGTAACACCACTGACTCGCAGGGCTTCAGCGATTGGATTGTCTCTACACATTCATCTGTAAAATACCTCTGTTTCTGTTTGTACGAGTATAGGTAGCTGTTATTACATTGTGGTATTTTAATGTTGTTATAAAGGAAAAATCCCTTTGGAATTTATGTATAAAAGTTTACCAAGACTAGATAGTTTGATTCGACTGAATACTTTTTTTTAAACAAATAATCAATTCTACATCTTAATTAAAAATTAAATCTATTGCAATTGTGGAATTTGAGAAATTAACATTTTTGTATTGACTTGTCCTCAGTTGACCTTAGTTGAGTTTGATGAAAAAATATAGATCAATTTTTGTATGGTCGCAGAGCTGATACTGCTCCAAGATCAAACTTGTTTTTTCAGATGTTTGCAAATAATAATAAAAAATATATACAAGGTTAAGCGGAACTGTATTATCAGGTAACCCATCTCGGCTTTTTTTCAAATCCCAAGCCAATGTTAAAGCTAAAAATTTATGTATATGACAAATTTTAATCGGCCCGCAGCATTTTTGGATTAAGTATGCATTTGTACTATTGTTTTTTTTTCAAAAGGTCAAGGTCTTATTTTTTCTTAAATTTATGCTTTACTCTTTCTCCGTCAACAAATGAAACCAACCTCAAATAAATTTGATGAAAATTTTATGCGAGTAAAGTCATACTAAGTCTCGTAGATTGATTGGGCTATTATATTTGACTTATTTAATTTAAATACCCAATCTTGTCCTGTAAAATGTTCTGTTTGAATACTATTAACGACATTTCCACCTCAGTTTGCACTCACTCAAGGTAAAGTCTCGTTAATATTTGGTGCCAATGACTTCTTTCAATAGACGCGAGTAAATATTAACTTGGAGCGTTTGATCTTGAGGCGACGTTCATTTGGAACCGACGTGCTCTTAATTAAGTTCAAATAAGCTACCAATCGAACTGTATCATGCTACAGGTGTAACTTGGTAAGTTTAACTGAATTAACTAGTAGTTCGCAGCAAACCTTGCGACTCCCATGTCTTCCAAGAACCTTGACAAAAAGGCTCGTTTTCGAATTTGATGATTGTATTTGCACTAATTACCTACTTCCGTCCAGTTGTTACAACACACACACACATTGTATTTTTTTATGTTTTTTTTGTTTGAAGGTCAATTAACTTTTTGTATGGAAAAGCTGTTTTTTTTTCGCGGTTTCTAGGTTAGCCCCATAGTAAAATTTGTTCATAACGATGAGTATAATCAACTACTGTAAATTCTCTAAGTCCTATACAGTATCGAAACTAAAGCCCGCTGTCATTATATTTGGCAAGTAAGTATATAAATATGTCTATCTCGTCGTCTGTCCTTTTGTTTATATCTTGACAAACCGCCTAAAACGACCTTAAAAAAAATTGGTAATTTTGGGTTGATATTATAGCATCGGAAATCTTTAAAGCAGGAAAACCATAGCGATGCTTGGTACAGATATGGATAAGGACTGCTGATCATCATCATCATCGTTTACTTCTACCTTAGTTCACTACGGAACATAAGCCTCATCAAATTAATTTCATTGAGCTTGATCTTCTAGCTTTTTGCTGGTGTGCCCACTCTCATTCGTATTTTATTAATACTACACTGAATCCCAGGGCGCTCTACACAACATTTGTCAACTCGTGCTGCTGAGATTTACATAGGACACGTTGGAGAAAGAGACAGGAAAACGTTAGTCACAACCTTCATCAAATAAAACAATAGACACAATCCAAATATATTTACGTAAAATAGTAGGTACCTGTGTTGTTTAAGGGTAGGTACACAGAAACAATACAAACAGTGCACCGTAATCAAATCGATTGCCGATTGGTAAGCCAGGTGTCTGAAAACAGTCACTATTGTCTGATGCAGTGTATTATCAGCATTTCTATTCAAGGACCCGTGTGAAATGGAACAGAACT
Organism: Erannis defoliaria; assembly: GCA_905404285.2. Classification (NCBI taxonomy): domain Eukaryota; kingdom Metazoa; phylum Arthropoda; class Insecta; order Lepidoptera; family Geometridae; genus Erannis; species Erannis defoliaria. The sequence continues at coordinate 6,806,338 of FR990073.1, read as the reverse complement.
CGGAGTCATTTCGTTTTACTTTTCAGGAAAAAATGCTTAGATATTCCAACGCAAACTCAAACGCTCCGTAGTCGTATTCGCGGTGATAATCCCACAGGAATCGATTGTTTTTACGGGATAAAAAATAACCCACGTGACGTTCCGACCCTTACCTAATCTACACCCACAAACAAGAATTATTATAACATCCCTATTTCTATCACAAATTTTCGTTGGACTTTTCTCATTCCTCCAATCGGCACTCTGATTGGTAAGAGGAGCGAGTTTTTTTTTTATCACTTATATTCAAAAAGACCTTTGTTCCTCGCAAACAGGGCAGAAATAAGCTGTTTTCCGCGCAGAGGGCGGGAAAGAACATTCCGCTCATTTCTGCCCTGTTTTGAATTTGGAATGTGGATATTGTAAGTAAAAGTTCCAATCACCAAAGAGAATCAACCACGAGTTTTGGCGGGAACGCAGAAAAATCATGTCGATGCATTCTATTATTTTCTTAAACTTGTGTTATTTCGCGAATTAATGATTAAAAATGGTGGTGTTTTATTCATTGAGTGTTGAATTACATGCACGAGTGTGGGCAAGTGATATAATGTGGTGAAACGTGTCTTTTCGTGTTGTTTTCAAAACTCCGTAGAAGCTCATAGTAAAGTCGCCATAACTTTACTAGGGCATGACTTGGACTCGACTTTGACTAATTTCGTGTAACTAAATGTGATTTATGACATATTTGACTTGATTTTAATATAAAAACTTACAAATTCATCAACTTGACACTGGCAGAATGCACAACGTGCGATGCCAATAACTAAGGAAAAAAAAAAAAAACAACCACGGACATTGTATGAACAAGTAACATGCTGTTTGAAAAAGGAAGGCGTGCAAAATGCATTCCGCCTTCGTTCGTAATTGTTTACTCAAATTCGGATTTTGCTTTTTTTTATTTTAACTCAGTGTATCTTCCTCAATAAAAAGTGAGTAGTGAGAATGTCATAAACGTAGGTACTATTCTTATTCATAAGCTGCACTTATTTCTCTTAGAGGGTGATAAAAAGCAGAGTGTTCACCTCGGGATCAACACTATTTTTAAGCTCGAGCACCTATTTTGAATCCCTCGCTGCGCTCAGGATTCTACTCTAGAATCCTTCGCTACGCTCTGGATTCAAAGAAACACTCTCGCCTTAAAAATAGTTGTTTCCTCCCTTGGTAAACCGTCTACTATTCCTTATCTCCAATAGAGTATTTTTGGTAAGAGGAACAAGAATATTTTTCCTCATACCTCCAGTACAGTAATATTGGCAGGAGGAGCAATAATATTTCTTTCAATTCCATACCTCTATTTGAGTATTTTTGGTAAGAAGAGCGAGAATATTTTTCCCTTATGTACCTCCGATTGAGTATTTTTGGTAGGAGGACCGAGAATATTTTTCCCATATATACCTCCGATTGAGTATTTTTGGTAGGAGGAGCGAGAATATTTTTCCCTTATGTACCTCCGATGGAGTATTTTTGGTAGGAGGTGCGAGAATATTTTTCCCATATATACCTCCGATTGAGTATTTTTGGTAGGAGGAGCGAGAATATTTTTCCCTTATGTACCTCCGCTTGAGTATTTTTGGTAGGAGGAGCGAGAATATTTTTCCCATATATACCTCCGATTGAGTATTTTTGGTAGGAGGAGCGAGAATATTTTTCCCATATATACATCCGATTGAGTATTTTTGGTAGGGGGAGCGTGAATGTTTTTCCATACTTCTGATTAAGTATTTTTGGTAGAAGTGGACATACTTTTTCTTATACCTCCGATTGTTTTTTTGCAATTTCGCAAAATGTAGCGTCAATAAATTAAAAACTGTGATTTCAGTAAGAAAATGTAAATACTAAAATATTTATTCTTTGATATTATAATTAAATACATAAATAATAATACATAAATTGTATAATTATCAATTACGAGTTTCGGATGGCGTGCTATACCCGACTCATAATTTTTACTCATTTTCAAAACAGTTTTATTTCTATATTTTATCAATGTCGCTTCTGTACTGGAGACACTTATATTTAAACAGAAGATTAAAGGACGAAAGTCCTAAGCCTGCGAGATTAAAAATGTATCAATTTAAAAAGTTATTTGCTGAGTAAACAGATGCGCATGTTTATTTGTTGGTTTTAGACCGAACGCTTTTTATTGCGGTTTTCATCTAAAATAGCTAAGGTGCGATTGTTTTTATATTGTCATCGAAACTATTAAGTAACAAAAATATATTGCAATAACCCATAGATCTCATAAAAAAGGGGAGATGCGTGACGCGTGCTTTGACGTAGACCGCACAAATTAGGTCCACGGACCTAATTGACCTTAGTCACAATCAAACAGGCGATTGTGTATAACGTTAGGTTCAAATATCGTAGATCTATCTAAATAAGCAGAAAAATTGTGGTCGATTTTGGAGGTTTAAGTTGACAGAACTAAACTAACTAAAGTATTGCTGTCCTTAGCTAGCACGTCAGGTAAAAAAGTGACAGCGATATTTTAATTAGTTTAGAACTGTCAACTAAAACCTTCAAAATTGACAACAATACCTTCCTGTTTTTTCAAAAGACGCACAAATAGTCCAAAAACCAAAAACAAGTTCCACGGAATTATTTCTCACTCGATAATACATTAAAACTACATTTTTCATTAAAATTCTCCGATTAATTCATGTAGTTATTTTAGTCCAATTATATTTGCTTGATGGACCTGGGTATGTCCTTAAAGGACCTGGGTATAAACCTTAAACTGCAACCAGACCCATCGGAGGACGGGCAGCAGCGTCCTCTTGGTTAACGGTGGTGACCATTCTGCGATCCCCAAGCAGCTTGCCAAGCGTGGGGATTATGGCAACACCCCTTTATTAAGGGAGAGGCCTTCGTCCAGCAGTGGACGTTTTATGCCTGACGACGCATATTTGCTTGACATTAGAGCGTACCTCATCTCCCTTTTTTTTACTAGATCGATGCACTAACCATTATAAATTGCAAATTCTATAATCGACACTACTTATTATTATAAGAAGAAGATTAAAATCAATTTTCAAAAAAATTATACATGTTAGTAAACTTGGAGGATCAAGCTCTTAGTAAAAGGCACAAGTAAAGAATGCTTGTTAAAAATATGAAATATAACTATAAAGGTATGTGTACACTGAAGTATAACGACCCGTACGTAACCTGCGTAAATCCGGGAAAGCCGAACTCCGTAAAACGACGGCAATTACGTACAGGGCGGATTAGTTTAGTGGTTTGTTGCGTAGTGACGACCTCAGAATCCGATTAGAGTAATTGCCGAAAATCTTATCGAGCGATGGCTTAGCGACTTGTAATTACGCATCTAGGGTGTGCGTATAAACTATTGTTCAATCTGTGGCAACACTTCTCCGTTCAAATAGTTTACTATGATGTTAACAATGTTTACTAAATACATGCACATATATAATTTATTTATTAATAATACTTATTTATATGTATCCAAAAGGTAAAAAAATCTACAATGATAGATCTACTAGATTACATAGATAAAAACTCTTTATTGTGCACACCAAAAATAAAAACTCGAATAGCTTATGCCACCTTCGAACCCACTGAGTGACACCCATTTTTTTTATTTACGTCGGATGGCAAGGGGGGTCTGGACCTCCTAACCCGCCTGTATACGACCATTTATTATTATATTTATTTATTATCAATTGCTTGTCACACTTAGAGCTTCGCCAAGTCGTGTGACAAGCCCATGGCAGTATATCAGGTATTAAATTCAAATATAAAACAGTATGGGACCTATTTAAATGTGTTATTTCCTAAGTCACACTCGTTTATCATATGAATCATGATCCAATAAAACAAGGTCTGCTACTCCGGGAGTGACACTTGCCTACGTCACTCCAGTTGCCACTTTATGGCAACAAAATTGGAAAATTGGGAATTTATTAATTATAAAATACACAATTCATTTCAATTGTCATTTCGTGTCCGCTCAAGCGAAATGATTCAAGTTAAACACGAATTAACATAGTTTCAACCAAAATCACATAGTTTTATGGGATTCCCACAGGTAATATAAGGAGAACGGGGAGTTATGATTTCCCGCTACTGGTAATTTCACGTCGATGACGTAGGCTTGTGTCACCCACGTGACCTTTGTGGCTCGGGAGGGTCCATACCTGGCGGAGTATATTATTATACCATGATATGGATCACATTGGACCACACAGTATGCGGCGACCTCCCGTGGCCCACGTGGAAGTCGTTAAATCGACTTCGGACCCGAGTGGGCCGCTGCAGGAGTAGCTTGGTCAAGTGGGGATACTTGGACGCCGAGAGAGCACAGTGCGACTGCGGAGCTTCTATCGCAGACCATGTCGCACCTACTGTCGTGTCCTCGGTGCCCGAATTCCTGTACCTTAGAAGACCTAAATAAGGCCACTCCTTGCGAGATGGCAGATGGCCAAATACTGGGAGAAAATAGTATAACTTGTATTAACATATTAACGTATTATTTTAATATTTTAAAAGTACCTATAAAATATGTTTTACTGATTAACTTTTTTTTATCACGAAACACCTCTTTTTCCGTTTATAAACTTGTATAACTACATAATAATTTGTATTCATCCATAATTATTTTTTAAGTATTCTAACTTTGGTTCTGGTTTTTTATTATTTCACTGAGGTTCTATGTACTTACATCTGCTCATGTTTAATTTGTCAAATATAATAAAATATTTATTTATATTAAAAAAAAAGAATGTGTAGGTGTACAGATATTATTTTATATAGTTTTATGTTAGGAAAACGTTTCACTGTTATAAGCCTTTCGTGAAATCACTTGAATTGGCATCAACGGAAGATCAGCGCTGTTTGATAAACAGCACTATGCTGAGTTGAAGCCATTTTTGTGACATCATCCCTTTGTCTGTAATTATGTTAAAGTTATACTATTTACAATGATGTTACAAAATAAATTACATTTCTTTCTTTCTTTCTTTCTTTAACATTAAATTATTATTTTTTTGGTTTTTTTTCTTCGTATTTTAATTATTGGATCATCGGCTCGACGAAGAAGTAGAATTGGATCAAGCAAAAGTAAAGGTAAAATTTGATCAAGTTTCGCAAACATAAGATGATATATTTCATCATAAAACTGAGTTCCCTCTAACTCAGTTTTATGATTCAGCTAACTAAATTGAAAGAAATTAAAAGACACCAAGCGAAGAAATTTTATTCATATTTTTATCTACGAATAACTTTCATCACATATTTAATCGTGCAATATAATATGAATTAATCATAAATACTTACTTATCTACAACATTAATTCAACCAAAATAATTTAAAAACAAATTATCAGATTCGAGAGTAAATTAAAATTTAAAACGCCCGTGTCCCAAAGAGCGAATATTTTTGCATTATTGTGAACCTTCTCCGATAAGGTCGCAGGGCAATATACTTTCTAGAAGCCATTGACATTGATATGAATACGGTGAGGTTAAGGGCGGTTTTAGACTAGGCGTAGGATACATTTTCTGTACAATATAATACGTAAGTATGAAGATGATTAGTGTACTAAAAATAAGTAATATTGAAATAAAATTTGGATTTAATGAAACTGATACGGTTTAAACTGACATGAAGCTTTTAAATCATATCTGTTATAAGTTTTATCGGAAGTTGTGGGGTCCGTTTTGAATTTTTTAAATATATGATACGAATTTTTTTTGAGGCGAGTTTACCATAAGCCAAGAAGGACAGTTTAATCCTGCCTTTGCAACAAACTTTCGAACCGCGCAGCGGTTTGGCTGGCACCGACTCAAAAATACCATATTATAAATTGGTAAAGGTATATAAGTATCAATAATTTCGTCGATTTTCCTTTAATGCTCTTTAATTTGAAGTAATAAAAATATTATTTTCTACTTTTTAGTTTCAAGTTTGTACATAATATAGGAATAGTCCAGAAGTCGGTATTTGTTTTTTTTTAACCGTCAACGAAAAAAAAACAAAAATATATAGTCGAATTGAGAACCTCCTTTTTAGAAGTCGGTTGACAAAACGATACTCACCCGTGAACTTATTCTAATGTAATAAAGTGATATTATTAATCTTACTGTAACAATAAAATGAATTTTTAGTTACGAATGTGGATGAAGGGTAATTTAAGGGGAAGGCCTTCGCCAGTAGCGGACGTCTTCTTGCTGATTCTGATACGAGCATTACAACTTAAATAGCCAGTGAGAACAAGTTGGTAATAAAAACGAGACTCTCCAGTAAACGTATTCTAATGTAAAAAAAATATATTATTAATCTTACTGTAACAATAGATTAATTTTTAAATACGAGTGTGGATGAAGGGTAATTTAAGGGGAAGGCCTTCGCCAGTAGCGGACGTCTTCTTGCTGATTCTGATACGGTAGCATTACTACTTAAATAGCCAGTGAAAACAAGTTGGTAATAAAAACGAGACTCTCCAGTAAACGTATTCTAATGTAAAAAAAATATATTATTAATCTTACTGTAACAATAGATTAATTTTTAAATACGAGTGTGGATGAAGGGTAATTTAAGGGGAAGGCCTTCGCCAGCAGCGGACGTCTTCTTGCTGATTCTGATACAGTAGCATTACAACATATATAGCCAGTGAGAACAAGTCGGTAATAAAAACAAGTTTCACCAGTGAACTTATTCTATTGTAACAAATTGATATTATTAATCTTACTGTAACAATAATGAATAAACCGTCTTGATACCGCTGCAAAAGTCACGGACACAGACGTGATAAAGTCTTTGCTTTGCCTATCTTTTTATACGCCTTTTTTTTTAATTAATTTTCTTTCATTCTGCCTGATGTTAAGCAACTATGCAGGCTCAGATGGAGCACGCTTACCTAGAAAGAACCTGTTTACTCTGGACTTGAAGACACCCATTGAACTTGAGTGAACTTTGGGATGAACTTGGGTGAACTTTGGGGTGAACTTGGATGAACTTGGGTGAACTTTGGGTGAACCCGGATGAACCCGGATGAACTTGGGTGAACTTTGGTGAACTTTGGGTGCACCCGGGTGACAGACTCTGGCAGAGAATTCCACAACCTCGCTGTGCGAATAAAAAACGTGGAAACGTGGGGAATATCCACCATGAACGGGTGGCGCTTAGGTCGCGTTTGTCTGGCCATCCGGTAATAAAAAGGCAGGTGGAATCAAGTTATGCAATTCCAGGGCACACTCACCGAAATGTATCCGATAGAAAACCGACAAGCAAGCAACCCCACGTCTGGTGTTGCCCAGCTGTTCTAGGCTTTGCAGCCGAGACTTGACCAAAGTGTCATTGCCTATCAGCCTCTTGGCTCGCCTCTCGATCGACTCCAATGCCTCAAGTTGGTACTTGCCTGGTTCGGCTCATTACTTATTGTTTTTTAAATTATGATGATAAACCCAGCGACGGTGATAATGGATTGGACGGGCCCAGCGCTCACAAATCGATCAAAATTAACAAGACAACACAAAAGCATACCTAGCTAAAAGTATGCATATTACATTTGCCGGAAAATAGATATAGCGATTCTAATTACTGCATGACAAAAAGAGAACACATGTACATGTATTAGAAGTTTGTATTGTGGTATCGTACGGCTCGCATGTCCCAAAGGCAGAGTATGACTGAAGCGAGTGGAGAGCCGGTGCTCAACATATAGTCTTCAAAGTCCGTGCGCTTATTTTCAACCATTCATTTTATCATTGTCGCTGGATAAGCCATTACAAAACAGCTACGTATCTACGCTTGCTACGTTGCTACGATAACAGCTACGAATATCTACGCTTGCTATGTTGCTACGATATCTACACTAGCTACAATCTTGTATTCGTCTCGACGTCTTAGTCTGTTTAAAACCTTACCACAGAATACGTATTACACTACGCCCTAGGATTCAGTTTACAATCGTGAATAATCCTCAAGACATAGGCACTCAATGATGGCTTTATTTCGAATAGATCTAAACTTATCTGCGAATAACACCTGTGGTGTGGTTTACTGCTGATTTAGTGGTTTCATCTGATTATAAATGGAAAATGGTTCTATCAAAATTGTGTTGCGTGAAGATTTACTTAGAAATTTAAATATTAAATTTCATTGTATATACACGTTCAAACATACATCTTTGCTACAATACGTTTGTACCTACTTATTTTATTAATTATTAGAATTCACTTTTTATATAACATTTATTGAGTTGCAGATAAATTAGGTACCTATATTTGAAGTTTTGACTTTATTTGTAATAATTATGTAAAACTAATCATTCTTGCATTGTAATATTTATTTTTTCTTTAATTTATTTTTTTATTGTTAATTATTATGTTTTTAAACTTTGTGAATGTTGTAATTAGCTTTTATAAATGTTATCTATATGACGGACGGACGGAGGAGGAGGGTCCTTTCGCCATCATCATCAGCACTCATCGTTGATCCTCTTAGCAGTGGGCGTCGTCGGTGGGTAGTGTCGGATGAAGAAAACAAGCTCGTACAATCAATCAAATTATAATCTTCACAGGCACAGTACAGTAATCGGGTAGGCACAAATAAGTTGTAGGTAGGTACGTATCACAGAACGCGCGATGGTTCAGTGTCCACCGCACGCGCCGCTCGCCAATGGGAAAGTGAAGTCACCGATCGACGGCGCACACGTCACCGACTCCATCGAGTGCCACCAGGTGGCGCTGGCGTCCCGGATACGACTCGATTGCGACACGGCCATCCTGCTTGCACACGTCCTCGTGTGATGGTTACCCTGCGAACAAATAGTCTACGACAGAAATTTGTTCCACTCGGTCACTCCTGACCAAACTCTAGATTCATTTACCCGATGAATAATGAACGAACTCTACGAACGAAAACGAGCTCTACATTTTTATTTCTTGATCAATAATGTGACATTAGAATAACCGAAAATACAAACATCAGTAGCCTGGGCCGTGTACCACAGTCGTTCGAATCAACTTTTCAAACTCTACAACAGAACAGATACCGCCAAGCTTACAGAATCCTTCGAGTAAAACCTCTAACGCCACGTACACAGACAGAGCCACGCATAACAAAGTTTTGGATGTATATACAAAACAGTGGTATGAATGTAAAAAATGTATTATCAAGTGGATAACACCGCTTAACTATGACGAGACTGAAATGGTGTTACAAAACGTTCAATAATGTCACATTGTGGCACACAAATACACAATAACACACACGTACACTCACACTCCAACACATACACACAATCACACACACACACACACCTACACACACATAACTTTAAAATTTCATTGTTGTTGTATTTTGATTAGATTTATGCTAATTAATTAATTTAAATTCATAAAATGTATTTTATTTGATATTTTCATTAACAAACAAACAAAGATGTTCTATGTAAGCGAAGAGCAGGGACTCTTAGTACAGGCTTTTTTTGCTTAATAAGAGTCCCTAGCAAATTGTTTTATATTCGTATGTAGTGTTTTATGAATAAAATTATTATTATTATTATTATTATTATTATCACAGTCGTTCGAACCAAATTGCTCAGTACAACTGTACACAGTTTTCACAAAACTTAAACTCTATAAACTCTACAAACTCTCTAAACTCTTGAGTAAGACATCTAGAGCCCCAGCCGACTAGCAATCGCATTGCTCTCACACATCCAGCGAATGGATCAGATCCCTTAAAGATCTCCCGTGTGTCCCCTGGTGACCACACGTAATGGTCTTTACAGACCCCGACCTCGACCAGAGCCAAACGCACACCGCGCTCCCACGGACTACTTGTGTTGCCTCAAGAGATACCGATTTCTACCGGGTTACGACTACGAATTAGCTACTGGCACGGTCGAACACAACTCACTATAGCACCTAGTCCCCTTACTCAAGTTTCAATCAGAAATCAAATTTGAACTTCATCGTTAACATCATCTACATCGATTTCGACTGATACGTGACCTGCTGGCATTTTCTGAAGTCAAGACTCGAACCCAAAAATCTCTCATGGCAGTCTACCTTCACTACCGTTCGTCTATCAACGCTACGTTCATCCGCATCATCTTTAGCTCGTCGTAGGTAAACCGTTAATAAAAAAATCAAAGCCTAGACTTCTCATTGCCTGTTACCTGACTGTAGTCACGATACGAGTAACAGTTAAATCTGATTGAAGCGTGGTATCATTATTATGACTCATCGAATTTACACAAAGAACTTTAGATAACGAAAGCTCCGAAATAAACGAAACCCTGGTTTAAAATCTCGCAACCTTGTCACTTTGCAAATAGTTGTCGAGCAAAACATGCAACAAAATTTCGAGAGAGTGATCGTTAATCACTACACAATAAAATCTGTTCTGTACTGAACACTCGTGTTTGACCAATTACCAGTCATAGCAACAACATTACTAGCACGTTTACCACTAAATTTCGAAGCGAAACTTTCTTTTACCAACGAGCATTCAGCGCCAGAGTCATAAGCAAAGCATATCAGTTCACCTTTGTGATGTAACACGCCCGATGGTGGTTGTACGACGCAGACATCAACGCGCCGCTCGCTGTGCGTGCCGCCGACGTCAGCCGCCCGCTGCTGCCGCCGCCACCGCCGCCGCTTCCGCTGCTGCCGCCGCTTCCGCTGCTGCCGCCGCCGCTGCCGCCTCTGCCGCCGCTGCCGCTTCTGCCGCCACTGCCGCTTCTGCCGCCGCCGGCGCTTCTGCCGCCACCGCCGCTGCCGCTTCTGCCACTGCCGCCGCCGCCGCCATCTCTCGTGCACCGGATGGCTATGTGACCCGGCTTGCCACATTTAAAGCACGCCAAGGGCTTCGCTGTTGGCTGCTGCGCTGCTCGACTTGATGATGTAGGTGGTGCAGGTCTGCCACTCGGAGTCTATGGGATTGCTTCTGCACTCAATTCGCTTAGTCCGAAGGTAATCTAGCGCTTCAAGTGTGAAAATGCGTTCAATTCCTGCTGCAGTTTGTCTCCCTCAATATAACGTTTGTAGTGAACGCCATTCTTTGAAGTCGCGGGTCAAACTGTGAAATGTGTGCGAGTACTGTTGCTACGGCAATTTCGTCCTTGTTCGCATCTTTCCAAAGATTTGAGAGTGAACTAATAAAACGACTCGCGAACGCGGGTAGTGTTTCGTTTTCACCCGGTTTTCGCCGATCATTTTAATGAGGTACCCGCCAATGTCTCCGTCGGAATAAACCGTGCTGTGAAAATTATCATAGACTCGTGCTATGTTTTTCCTTCGTATGCGATTTGTGATAGCCACGTCAATGCTTTACCTTTTAGTGCCTTGATGACCGCCAGAACAAGACGCCGCTTGGTGGATTTTTGGCGAAACACAAATCTGCCGTCACGCACAATGATCTTGCGTCGGTATCTCTTTTTTCAGGATCGATTGCAGGTAGTTCTCCACGGTAGGCTGGTTTTGGTGATTGCAGCGCCTCAATCAATGCTCACGTGTTCTTATCTCGTTGTTCAAACATGGCTCGCCACATGTCTGTCTTCTTGGTTCTGATCCAACACTGATCCCACTTCTGATGACGGACGGACGGAGGAGGAGGGTCCTTTCGCCATCATCATCAGCACTCATCGTTGATCCTCTTAGCAGTGGGCGTCGTCGGTGGGTAGTGTCGGATGAAGAAAACAAGCTCGTACAATCAATCAAATTATAATCTTCACAGGCACAGTACAGTAATCGGGTAGGCACAAATAAGTTGTAGGTAGGTACGTATCACAGAACGCGCGATGGTTCAGTGTCCACCGCACGCGCCGCTCGCCAATGGGAAAGTGAAGTCACCGATCGACGGCGCACACGTCACCGACTCCATCGAGTGCCACCAGGTGGCGCTGGCGTCCCGGATACGACTCGATTGCGACATATATAACTTTATTGTTTTATTTCTGTGTTTAAAATACGCTGTGCCTTGGTGGCTTATAAGTATTTGCATCGGGATCGCGAGGTTGTGAGTTCGATCCCGGGCACGTACCAATGAGTTATTTTATATTACCTTCAGTCTTATTATATTCTTTTCATCACGCTCGTAAAGTGGATCTTATTACATCGGTTTAGGCTAATAATCCAAGCTTTTACGCAGGCGTGCTTTTTTTATTTTACATTACGGCACTAGTGCTATAATAAGTATAACCCGGTAAAGTCAAGTTTGTACGTGACTGCAATTAGACATAGTATACGAAGCACTTTTAATATAGCCGGGTAATACTTACAGTTTTTTTGTAATACCAACAAAAAGTTCTTATGCCGTTCAAGTAAATGTCAACTTGCGCGCGCATTGCTGGTTTGGGCGCCATTTTCCGCAAATGTTTGTGTACGTTTTCGCTGTGTGGTTGATTATTATCAAAAAAAGTTTGTTTTTTCCTCGCAAGTGTGATGACAACAGTCGTATGAAACTCTTGTGCTATGTTAGTCATTACACTCTCGGCTACCTTATCCCGCTCGCCTGCGGAATGCGCGCATAATGTCGCCTTTAGTGTAATGACCAATATAGCACACTTGTATCATAATGTACTATTACGTACAATTTTTAAATTCATACCACTGGCGTTTCGGTGAAAAAAAAACATGAAGTAACCAGCTTGAGTAGAGAAAAATTATTTGCAAAAGTGCAATCGGTCTGACCCAACAGTGGGACGCCGAAAGCTATGCAGCTAATGCGTTGCGATGCTTTTAAAACAATACGTAAACCACAACTTAAATTCAAATATTTGCGTTGCAAAAAAATAAAGTCACGCTCAAGTCAGATAGCGTCATGGAATAATACAATTATAAGCGTTTCTAAGAAAGATCCTAATCCTAAAAACAGACCTTATTGGTAATCCAACATACAAAAGAAAATGGACCGTAATGGTATCTTTAATCTCTGTCTCCATTTGACAAACCGTCAATTTAAAAAGCACAGGAGCTTGGCCGACAACCCCAACTCAACAATGCTAATCATTGAAACATGAAAATCCGGTAAGCATATGCATTGATTTCTTACAAACGTTAAAACGTAACTGCCAAAGAAAAATGATCTTTCGGCTATTACCTCTAAAATACTTTTTACGTTGTATTTGTAGATGGCTTGTTCTCTAGCGTACATTGTTAAAGTAAGACTAGGCAATCGGTCTATCACCACTTGTGAACTCAATGACGCGAGACTAATGCCTTCGAGGGTAAGTCCTTACGCTTACGCCCTTGTTGTTTTACCAATTTTTTTTTCTTTTTTGTATATGTATATAAATTTTTTTATACTATCAAGTGACGAGGCTAGCTAGATGTTCGCCTGGTGGTAAGCGTCATGCCTGCCACTAAGAGTAGCAGTGCTAGAATTGTGAACTTGCAACCACAATCCTGCGCCGCACCGCACTGCCTCGTCACCCTGAGATATTATATGTTAAATCTCTTCATACCCAGTAATTTATCTGGTAACATTGCCCTTCAAACTGGAACACAGTAATGCTTGCACACTACTGCTTGGCGGTTGAATAACTGGCAAAGGTGTGGTACTTCCCCAGGCGGACTCTGCAGTAGAGTCCTACCGCTACACTATTTATTACTACAATGTTTTATTATTGCAAAGCCTAGAATATATTTTAAAACTTTGGAAATAATGGCAAGAAAAAATCTAATTCAAAGCCTTTTTACCGGACTTGGCAGCTTGGGGATAAAGGACGCTGCTGCCCTTCCTCCGGTAGTTCTGAATGTAATAGGTCTTTACCTATGAAATTGCCGTTCTTCAGTACTGGTCATTTCAAATAGAAAAAAAGTTTGGAATGGCTTTGTATTCTGAATTCAAATTAATTTTGTCTTAAAAACATGACATTCTTTTTACAAACTCAGCCTTTTGTTTATTGATTAGCGTTGTATTTTCATTACATTTGAAAATTTTTCGTCATAATAGATACTTTAAAAATTCGTGTAATTATGGAATATGAGTTCCGTCGTGGCACCAACGCGACACAAACGGCACGTAACATCAAAAACGTTTACGGAGAGAACTGTACAAACGAACGCACAACCCGTTATTGGTATTCCCGGTTCCGTTCTGGAAATGTTGACTTGAAAAATGAAGCTCATGGTCGTCCGGAGACATTGGTCAACAATGATGAATTAATGGCGATTGTGGAAGCTGACGAAACTCAATATACAGCTGAGCTAGCAGCAGCTTTTGATGTTAGCATCAAAACAATTTTGATCCATTTGCGACAAATAGGCAAGGTAAAAAAACTTGATAGATGGGTGCCCCACGAACTTAACGATCGCCAGCGCAACGTACGCGTCGAGAACTGCCTCGCGCTGCTGCTGCAGACAGTCTCCAAGCTGCAAGAGCTGGGGTTGGAAGCTCTCCCTCATCCACCATACTCAACAGACCTTGCACCTACTGACTATTACTTTTTCCAAAATGTAGACAACTTTTTAGTGGGTAAAAATTCAATTCCCGAGAGGCAGTACAAAATGCCTTTGAAGAGTTTGTTGCCTCCTGTCCTGCTGATTTTTACAAGAAGGGCATCAATAAACTGCCAATTCGTTGGCAAAGATGCGTCGATTGCATGGGTGATTACTATGAATAACAGAAATAAAAAAGTTTAAAAAAATAAGTACTTTCACTTATTCCATACAAAACGGCAATTTCATAGGTAAAGACCTAATATAATTATGTAATAAACTAGAATTAAAATTAAAAGAAAAGACTGACAGAATGACTGGAAGACATGAAAATATTGATTAGCTTCTTCGAGGTTAACCTTTTTTATTAAAAGGAGCTAAAATTATCCAATATTCCATACGGTTAAAAGATAATCCACTACCATGAAAACTAGATTAAGTCTACCTAAGATAATCTAAGTTACGGAATTAGTAATAGAATATAGAAAGAGAGAGTGGAATCTTTCAAAATAGAATATGTCATTCTAAAAGACTTTTACAAATTCGTATTTCAAAGTTGAATCTATTTGAAAACAGAAATTACGTGCAATTGAATGGATACTCTAATCTCGGGTTGTCAAGAGTAGATTGGGGTCGATTATTTATCGATCATATCTATCAACGAAGGATTATCTGCAGACCTTTTTCAATTTACGCTGTAATGAGTTTCATGTGTGACATATTGGAAATATTTTTCTTTGCAATAAATTATTGAGTGTTCTGAGAATAAAACGTAAAACTCAACGAAGCATCAATTTTAATAGGCAATACCTACTTGATTGGTTTTAGAGATTTACTCTTACAAAAAATTGCTGGCCTTAGTTGATAGGAGTTTAGTCTGAAGACAGTTTTATTTTAAGTTTAGATCTGTAAACGAAATCTTCCGAGTTACCTGTAATAGGTTTTTGTTAGGCGGTGTATTCAGAAATGTTGGTAATTTTGTGTCTTAATTTGCTTAGTAAGCTGGTAGATACCACAAAATAATAATCGACTAAAAAGTCGGTGGAAGTTTCTATTTCAATTGCTTCGATTATTTACACAGCAAATTTTATTTATCAAATAAAACTATTTATACTGTAATACTAGGGGGGTGTCACTCCGCAGCTTAGGTATGTTCGGCCGGCGCTCCGTCTGGGAAGACATTGCATGGCTGAAGTCAGTGGCGCCCGCACGCTAGCCTCGTCGCATGTAACTAGGCATACGTGATAGAAAGAGAGCGGTATATCTAGGTGAATATAGTGAGCGGTATCCGTGTTGAATTGCTACTTTATTGCCTAGTAGATAGAGTCCTTATTTATTTCAATTCCTTTGTGGAGTGAACTTTCTGTACGTAGTACTATTATTTATTCTGTGGTAATACCTTCTATGATTCTGCTAACTAGCAAAGTTCACTTCTAGTATTTTTATAGGACTGCCAGCACATGTTGCTGCATAAACATAGGATAATAAATATTAATATGATGTATTTGACTCAACCAATTTATACCTCAAATAAGCAAGTAAAGTAACCAGACAAAAAATAAAATAAAAAATATATTCTGATTATACATTCTCACATACGCTTATGACTGACTGCCTACTGCCTAAAGACATTAACAAAAGTTTGGGTCGGAGCATATTTTTTTATTATTATTTATTTAAATGCACATGTACAAAGCATTAGAATCTACATAATTTAAAAACAAAAGTAGGTCTATACTAAGTACATACCCTGTAAGGGCGTCGCATTAATATTACACATTTTTATAATGTACATGTGATATACAACATTTATGTTAGTGTCTTAATTACACATGGTTTAGCACAGGACGAAGATTAGTGTCGTGAAATTGAAACATATTTGTTATCCTCTAAAAACTCATCTATACTGTAGTAACATTTATTTATAAGTATTTTTTTAAGTTTGCTATGTTTTTTTTTTTCAATAGGCTCATTTTTTTATTTATATGGGAGTGCATTATATATTTTAATTAGCATATACTCTGGTCCCTTCCTGACTATTTCTAATTTCGGTTCCGGTGCTGCGAGTTGGTTTTGTCTTCGAGGATTTTTATTGAAAGTAAATAGGCTTGGGTGTTTTTTTACGAGCATAATTAATTTTTGTTTTATTTATACGGGAATACTCACGTTTAATTAAATTGGATACTCCGACTATAGTTTCGATCACATCCGGTGACCTTTTTCAAAGTGAAAACAGAGCCCGACGCGCGTGCAGCTGCGTCCTGCTTAGCACTGCGGGCCGCTGCGCGTCGCGCGCGTGATAACAAAAATGTGTCAAAACCACGTCATTTTTCATAATAAAGCATAATTAATATTTTCGTTAAACGTGAGCATTCCCATAACATATCACACCAATACTATAAATGCGAAAGTTAGTCAGTAACTGTGAGTGCTTGTCACCTCTTCACGCCAAAACTGTAGAACGGATTTGGATGAAACTCGGAATGGAGATACCTTAAAGATTAAAAGCAGCCTGTATGTTATTCTCGGATAACATAGAGGCTGCTTTTTATCATCATAGTCATCACCGTTTTTCATCATCACGCGAGTAAAACTGCGGGGTTTAGTTAGTAAGTAAATAAAATAAGATATATCAAACGTTGGTCCAATTTTGTCCAAATATTAGCTATCAGCCCAAAGGGCAGGGCTCGCCACCTATCTCATTATCAAGTTTCTAATTCACTTAATTTGGGCTTTAAATCTCATATTGCAAAATGGACCCGGACAATAATTACGTTTGGTAAACACCGTTAGCGTTACACCATACCATAGTGCCTATTACGTAACCAGATGGAAAAGAGTTTTTTTTTTTTTTGCGTTAATATTATTTTTAGCAAAGAGCTCTCTTTTGCTTGCACGTTTCATGTATAATAAATAAATTAATATAATGTTTTCAAAATCTGTTCAGAGTACCTACCTATTTATAGCGAAGTTTTTATTTAGATATTTTATTTGGGTTGACTAATGCAAATGCGCAGTTCGTAATGGGATTACATTACTGGTCAAGTTAAAAAAAATACCCGAATAAAAACCAGTTCCAAAGACGTTTGAATGTTTATATTGTAATATGCGCTGGATTATTCAACAATTAATAATTATGTGTCCTTAAAAACATTATCTGTGCTAGTGAAACAGGGCTGACTAGACTTAAGCCTTAAAAATGTATTTCTCATAAACTACAGATGGTGAAAATCGAATTTACAATACGCCAGTTTTATAATTGATAGTCGGTAACGCGTATTTGTCCTTTAGACTCTGAGATCACTTCATTGTACTTGTACTTCATTAGATAGAGCAAAGCAAGTACGTTGAAGACAACTCTTTCGGTATCGCGTTCTTTACACAAAACTCTTCCTATAAAATCGTTTGCAATACGGAAAGTCCGTTGTGCATAAATGACAAACCATTGTAAAACATTTATATTGATGATGTACCTACCTAACAGTCAGAATAATATTTTTAAGATAAATTGACATTTTAAGTTGTAATTGGAAAGCACAATTTATGATAGCGACTGCAAGGTACCTAATAGGGAACTTGGTACATCCATTAACTTCCTTTGACTGGCTAGCTGCCTATTCCGGTAATTGTATTGCTTTGGAGAACAAAGGTAACGTATATACAATTAACGTGGTTATATCCAGCAAATAGGCAAGCTTTTGTTGATTATTAACGTCTGATATGAGTATCTTTTGATTTATTACGTCGATAATTGACCATCCCCTGTTTTTCTTTTAATAATTTCTGTGGTACTAAGTAAGTTTTTGAGGGTGGTTATTTTTATCTTGCACTATGATAAAAATAACCACACTCAAAAAATTTACTTTATATAAAAAAAGATTGCTCTAGAGGATCCATAAAGAAAATAGGGGAATACATTTGTATGGACAATCGCTGACCAGATTATCTCTTAATTCCTTTTAATAAAATATGATGTATGTCTCTCCGACTTATGGGGTATAGGTCGAAGAGACATACATACATTTTTTTTCCCGGTCTCTTTTAAGCTTGTACACAATTATTTGTAATTTTTAAACTTTATGAGTCTTTTGTTTAAAAAATAATTGTGTTTTAAAAATGATGATGACTTCATACATCATCATTACCAGTTTAGGCTCTAACCATTACCATAGATTAAGTATATTATTCTTAATCTATGCCATTACTGTATAGTATTATAGTGCGTATACAGTAAAACCCTTATTTGTTTTATATTTTTAATACAGTAATATTAATTGACTAAGTACAATTTTGGACCTGGGTATACCCTAAATAAAACTGCATCCAGAACCACCGGAGGTCGACAACCGGAAGACGGGTAGCAACGTCCTCTCGGTTAAACGGTGGTAAGCATTCGGCGATCCCCAAGCCTGCCTGTTGCCAACAGCAGACGTTTTCTGGCTGATGATCATGAAGGACAATTTTGTATTTATTTTTGTATTTGTATATTAGTATAGTGATATTGATATTTGATGTAATACTCTATTCCAATTTTGATTACGTTTGCTGTTTTAATTTGAGAGATTTCTACCAACTATTGCCCTCGTCATCTGGACCTAATATTAACGTCACAAATTAATTAATTCCCCTCTACCTAAATAAACGTGTTTTTATTTCATCGTCGGACGAGAAGCAAGATCTATACAATAGAAACATGATATTACAAGCATTCCTTAATAACATGTGTGGACAATCGACAAAAATAATATTCTTCTGACAGAGACTCTCAAACTTTGAGCCAAGATCTCGACTTAGAATTGGTTTTTGATCCCGACTACGTACGTCACATATCCATAATCTGACGTATCTTACCTATCCTTACCAGTAACTTTTTTAATTAATCTGGTAAAAAAAACAACGACGCAGTTTTGAGACAATAGACATTGTTTCAAAGGTTAGCGGCTGCCAATCTCATTGACGTTGTAATATATAAAAAATTAAGTAACAAAAACAAAAATATCCCACAAATAAAAAATTAAATAAACGGCTATTTTCTCGCATCTATGGCTAAAGAAATAAGTTGAGAATTCCTCAAAGCTTAATTTAATCAAACTGGATTTCTTCTTTATACTTATTTTAATTGCTTTTGTTTTATTTTTATTTTCTTTTGTTTTGATTAGTCTCTAGTCAGTAAGTAAATTTTTTATGTTACCGTTACCTAATGTTACTGTCAATTGAACCATATCAGAAGCTTTCGCTTAGTAGCATATTATCGCTGAGACTCATACTACACTTACTCTTACAAACTTACTCTTACATAATAAAAACTTACTTATTAGTTTGAGAACCTCTGCTAGTCGTGCAAATAATGTCAACGCGTATAATAAGCTATTGTGTTTATTTTGTTGTACAAATATATTGTAGGGGAGCATATTTTTGTTATGAATGCTAAAGTGTTTTTTCTCTCGTCAATTATTTTTTTATATGTTTTGACGTAACTTTATTAGGTATTCACAAAAGATAAGCAACGGACGATCCGATCAGTTTTTGGGTAGGTGTCCGTGAGCTAGCGTAAGTAAGTTCGTATAGGCTGAGTGGCCAGCCCTAGTGTCAGAGTTAATGTGCCGCCCGAGGGCCTCTGACATGGCTGACGGTTGTTGTTATAGAAACTAGAACAAACAACCGGGACCAACAATTTAACGTGTCATCCGACCCACGGTAGCGCTCAGAACTAATTCCTCTCACGGTCACCCATCCGAAGACTGACCGGACCGTCCGTTGCTTAACATCGGTGATCGTTTAGAATCACCTAGACAAGCTACGCCACGAGCGCTACTGGGCTGGCGTGAGTTGGCATTTACTGACAACTTAACGCTACCGTGAGTCGGATAACACGTCACAATGATGGGCCTGTTTGTTTGATGTTTAATTTTATAACAACTATATACCTATATCATGCCATATAATTTATATCAAGCAGATCAGATGCCTTCAAGCCACATATTAACTCTGACACTATGGCTGGCCCCTCAGCATAATAGACAAACTTACTTAATTTTAGTCTAAAGTGAACATCAATTTGTTAAAATATAGCAGGAAATTGTACACCTTATAATCATTCATTATTATATCCGACTAACTAATATTAAAAATGTCTAAGTTTGAATTGAATATAATATATAAAGATATGTATGTATGTTCGTTATATAGTATATAACGAACATTCAAACTTAGTCACTTACTCAGTCACTTTTGCGTGATTGAGTATATAAAGATAGTAGTATGTTCGTTATATACTATATATTCGTTATTTATTCGTTCGTTATATACTATATAACGAACATACATACATATCTTTATATACTCAATCACGCAAAAGTGGCTGAATATATTTGAATGAAATTTGTTATAGAGGTAGGTTATGCCTTGAAATAGCACATAGGCTGTTTTTACCCCAGGAATTTAGCATGAAACCCCGAATATTACAGTAAAAATAAAAAAAATTGAGCAAGCAATAAAGCTTTTCAATTTACCCATATCAAGTCCGCTATCCACCCCAATCAACATTTCAAGAATAGTTCACAAACACAATACGAAATCAACAAGGTGATCATTACCAACAATTTGAGATTCTCCGGTCAGTTTGAGACCATCCGACGGAAACCGGGACAAACGGGACACAACAATGCTGTCCGCAGCAGATCTTGGGACGTTTTAAACAAGGGTTTTTGTCCCAATTACTTGGGACCCGTAATTATTTCCACTAACAAGGGATAGTTCGGACGTGTAGAAAGGAACGGGTGCCCATTACGTAGTAATTTTAATTAAATATTATTTACAAATCTGAATATTATATTTACAAAACAATATTTTTATTTCAATATATAAATTTTAACCCGCTTACTTAAACAAATAATAAAAAATATTATCAGTTTTAAATGCCTGTTGATGACTATTACAGGACTAAAGATACCCAGTTTTTTTTTAAAGCTAAAATAATATCGGGCCCTGACAGCATGTACTGCCTATAACAGTCTCTCCATAATTATTAACTACCATTATTTTAATATTATAAAAATATAGTACGAGCTTAAGAACGATTACGCAAGGCAAGTACAAAGTACATTAAGAAGAGTAGAAAAGGATAACTACTAAGTGGTCTAGTAAGCACCTATTACATCTATAATATTTTGAAGTATCATCACAATAAGCCTTGTTGTGGTTAAAAAACTAATCTTCTAGCAATTTCAGAGCTACTCTAGTAAATAATACATCACTTATTAACCCGGTCGAGTTAGCTAAAAAAAATAAGAGAATTACAATAACTCGTATAGAGCTGAAAATTTGTACGAACGTTGGCAACACCAACAACCAGCAATGTAAAAGGTGGGGCTTTTTTTCATTTATGCAAACGAAATGTGAAAAGTTCCCATCGACCCCACATCTGCAAAAAACAATATCTAAATTCACCTTGTATGACGGCTGTTTATAACAAAGTTGTCCAAAATATGACACTGTCACATACTAAAACAAAAATACCGACAGTATATTATTTATACATAAATACGTGAAGTTCTTGAATGAAACGGAATTTTCCATATACTTTTTTTAAGACTTTATAGTACAATATTTGAACTGTATCTGAAATATTTTAACTCTATCGACTCTACCGACTCTACCGACTCTACCGACTCTACCGACTCTACCGACTTTACCGACTCTACCGAATCGACCGACTCTACCGACTCGACCGACTAGACCGACTCGACCGACTCGACCGACTCGACCGACTCGACCGACTCGACCGCCTCTATTATACTATATTTTAAATGAACTATCCAAATCCAAATTTTCGTGACTAAAAGTACAAAAACAAAAGACTTTCAACGACAAACGTAAACGACAAAACAACAAAACAAAAACAACGCCGTACAATATTCATCTTGTACGGCGGCTATGTTTATAAAAAGTTGTCCAAAATATGCAACTGTCACATACTTAAACAAAAATACCGACAGTATATTATAGATAAATACATGAAGTTCTTAAATGAAACGGATTTTTTCCATATTTATATTTTTTTTAGATTTTCTACCGACTTCAAAAAAGGAGGTTCTCAATTCGACTGTATGTTTTTTTTATTTATTTTTTGTGTGTATGTTACGCGATTACTCCGCGAATTATAAACTGATTTTGATGATTATTTTTTCCTTTAGTATGTAATATTTCAGAGGTAGTCCCATATAATTTTTATCGAAATCGGTTCAGTAGCTTAGTTTTTAAGTCAAAATTACTAGAAAATATGAAAATGTCATCCAGATATTCGAAGTCGAAGTCGGTTGTATTTATTATTTAAAGCGTATTATATTATATATTACAATATTTAAACTGGTTACATCATATAAAAAATACAAATCGTTAATTGATAATACTTAATTTACAGGTCAATACGCCTGATGATGTAATTTAACTTAAAAGCAGCCAGTTCTGACAAGAGCTTTGCTGCTCTTTTTATAATCGATTGTGACGCTAGACTAGATAATATCACATAAAATTATGAACTCTAAACCTTTTAAACCAAAAGAATCGCCAATGATATTAACTTTTTCATTCGTGTGACATAATTATAATAGTAAACAAGTCAAATACAACTCATTTGAACTTTGAACTCAAAGAACTACTAATGGTATAAAATTTTTCATTATGTGACGTTTGATAGTAAACAAGCTAAACATTTGGCCGAAAGCCAATATTACTCGTGTGACGTGTCGCTAGTAAATTTTGTTTTAGTGCCGTTGTTATTGGAAATTGAGCCGTGTAGGTCAAACTGGTAGCCATATTATCGCATGTAGCTGCTTAAACAGAAATATGCTTAAACCCATAATTGAAGAAACAAAAATAAAACTGAAATTTAAGTGAAATAAAACTACTTTGGGAATTTATTATCAGCTTGTTAAATATTAATCAGCACTAGAAAGAGTTTCAGCAGTAAAATCGTGCTTCTCGCAAATGCATCCAATCAGCCATCGGTCTTTCATTTCATTTGTTAGACTGTTGGCAAGGGTAACTCGAAATAAGGACGAGAAATCCATTAGAGGTGTGCTTATTTGGTTCTTTAAGGCAGCAATGATTATGGTACAACTACTGAACGTGTTATTTGGCACATACCTAGGTTAAGGGACGGAAGGTGATACTTTTTCAGAAAACCAGAAAAAAAAAGAAAAAGACATCCCATCTGAAATTCAGAATGGTTTAAGTAAGATTCTATTGTGAAATATTATATATACTTATTAGGCACAAAAAGTTTAGAAGGTGATAATAGCATATTTTTACTTGATGTAATAACTGTGCAAAATAAACATGAGTAAAACATCACACTCACGTCACACACACACACGTCACGTCACGTCACGTCACGTCATTAAACGTGAGTATTCCCGTATAAATAAAACAAAAATGTGCAAAATAAGTAATAAATGCTACTACAGACAGGGTTAATAATAAGAATTTTAAGAATGTGAATACCATTATTAGCCTTTTTTTAATTTTTCATGATACATAATTTCATTGATTATTAAATAGGCTATTGTCGAAGTTATTATGTTTATAAAGACTACGCTCATTTTGTTGCTATCTTCAAACTTGTTCCGGCAGATAGGAAAAATATATAATAATAACATACCAAAAATTATATTAATATGAACTCAATTTGTTTACGAACCAAGTCTTTGGTATATCAGTGCCACAGTGCGGACGCGGTTCCCAGAATCCTGTGACGTATGTGCGTACCGAGTGCCTAAAGCCTATAAATACTGATACGCTTCCGATATTTCATAGTCCGCGCTGAATTTTGCGACGTATTAGTGTGGTCTAGAAAAAGGTGTCTTTTGTTACCATTGTTAAAACTACATGTGATTAATTAAATAAAATAATTATTTTGACGGTGAGTGACATAAAATTCTAGTGTATATTTTTATTTTCAGATGGGAATTGGAAATAATTATAGCGTAATTCAATTCAATGCGTTGCCCAATAAAAATATTAAAAAATATGTTGTTGTACCAAATGGTTGGATAACGGTACGCGTAAAAGATAAAACTGTTGTAGTGGCATATCCTCACGACGAAGATGCGGTAAAAACAAGAGGACGTGTAGAAAATAATGAATCGCGCAAAAGCTCTTGGAAAGAATATATTGCTGCTGTCAAATATGAACATAGTAAGTTTAAATCCATGATATTAGAAATCATTTGCTATCGTTCTTGATTAAG
Organism: Erannis defoliaria; assembly: GCA_905404285.2. Taxonomy (NCBI): domain Eukaryota; kingdom Metazoa; phylum Arthropoda; class Insecta; order Lepidoptera; family Geometridae; genus Erannis; species Erannis defoliaria. Next base: position 6,781,639 of record FR990073.1, on the reverse strand, counting down.
AGTGCGACTAATGCCAGAAAAATAACAGATTTAACCTGCGCGTCTTGCATTAGTTTAGAGTCGAAAATCGCATGATAATATTGATGATGATGATGGCTTTGAGCAATTTAGGTGGGATTTTATTTAATTATTAAAAATGTAGGCATGAAATAAAAAAAATAAACGATTACTCTGCTAAAACATTAGTTTGGCTATGTAATTCGTAAAAAATAATGTGGTGATGTCGCTGATAATTTAGAGCATTTCAATTAAAACAGTTTTTTTGTTGTTGGGAATTTGTATTTTTTTTTTTAAATAAACCATATTATTTTCCAAAATTATATTCGGTTACTAGGCTTCTTTAGGTTTTTCCCCTACCTGTAGTATTTTTTTAAACTGAATATTCACGTTCTTTATCATTAAACTATGTGTTTAAAAATACACCTTTTACTTACTTTTGGCATTAGTCGCCCCCTTAAGTAAGTTAAGTCTTCTTTGAAAGTATCGAAAGCATTTCAAATTTTTTAGCTGTTTGCAAGATTCCGATCAACCTGATACTTACAGATGTATGTATGGTTACGGTCATAACTTGATGATAATGGTTATAATAGTCATGCCATTTATAAAATAAATAAAATAAATATCGCAGGACATTTTTTCACACAGCGCCATCTAGCCCCAAACTAAGCAAAGCTTGTAATATGGAAACCAGATAGCTGATTGAATACTTATATACATTTTTTTTTGTAAATACATACTACACCCAGACACAGAATAAACATTTATGTTCGTCACATAAATGTTTGCCCTTGGTGGGGATCGAACCCACGCCCTACAGCTCTGAAGGCAGACACGCTACCGCTGAGCTATATGGCAGTCATAACATAACATAAACCCTTATGATATACCTGATATACTTGATAATAAATTCGGAAAGAATGCACCGGACTGATTCCTTATAATTAAAACCGTCGACTTAGGATCAGAGTATGGCTGTATTTCTTTTTTTTAATCACAAATGCACTTTAATATCGATCACAGCATCGTGTTCACTCTGAAGGTGGACACATTATTGATGGCAGTAGGCGGGCCTGTTGACTTTGCGTTCATTTGTTTTGCCACAAGCTTTCATTGCCACAAAATAGCAAGGAAAGCTTGTGTTTAACAATTTTTACAGTAATCATGGATAATAGATACTACACATAAACAATGAATTCTTACAATAATTTATCAATAACAAGGACACAGAGTAGATGCAAATCGACTTTCTTATCACGTTTGTTTTTTATTTTAATGTTTAGATATAGGTGTTATCATGTTTTTATTTATAGATAGTCATTCGTTCTACAATAACTTACGAACCATTGTCCCTGACTTAATGATATAAAATTATTTTGTAGTAGTGCAATAAATGCAAGTTATCAAACTCGAATTGGCGCAAAGTTTGTGAAGGGGTTTTGATTATTATATACGTCCCATAGCATTGCAACTAGTCAGTATTTATAAAAACTAAAAGGTCAATTTTATTTGCAGGTAACTTTAATAAGGCGTATAATTGGGTCGTAACAAAAAATAACAATTCGGAGGAAGAAACTGAAAACAAAAGTCCAGCAGGAATAGTGATAAAAGATAATACTAATAATGGTGGAAGTGAACGTGGTGAGTATTGTAATGTTTATTTGTGTAGTAATTAAACAATTTTCATAAATTTTACTGTTTTTTCGTCATCTTTTTATACTGCTAGAGTCTGGTAGACCATTTTAATGCATTTAATTGCCAATTCTCAACTTATCTGGATAATGGTACCTACAGTAAGAATTATACGAATGATAATACCTTGTCTTAGTTTTTCTACGGAACTATACAAATGTTGTACAATGTATCACAGTTTTTTTAACGCTTATATGTTTGCGTTAAAAAAAGTTTGCTTGTGTTGGGCTATCTTGCTCGTGTTGGGCTATTTTTATGAGCTTAGATTTGAGAATATTTAAAATCAACAGGTCAACATAGTACCTAATAATTGATGTACGCTAAAAAAATGGTTTTCTGGTTTTACTCAGTAATATCAATAAAAAATAAGTCATCATCATCATCAGCCAGAAGACGTTCACTGCTGGACGAAAATGAAATGTCCTTAATGGAGCCCACGCTTGGCAGGCGGCTTGGGGATCGTAGATTGCTCACCACCTGATGAGAGGATGATGTTGCCTGTCTTCCGGTGGTTCTGGATACAATTTTAGGACAAATAACAACAATAACTAACAATCCAATAACACTATTTTATTTTACAGGTTCATCCAACCGTGAAAATATTAATACCGCTACAGAAAACGATAATTTGAATTTGGAGTCACCTAAAGATCATTCAATACCACATAAAAAAAGAAAAATAATAAATCCCCTGCATGATGACCTATCAGCTTATAATTCAAATAAACTTCAAATGAAAGTTGGGAAAGCTAAGAAACCTGCAGAATTTCATCAACAACGTATGTCAACAGTCGTTGAAGATTTGCGTCCAGATTGCAGTAAAAGACAACAACCTCTATGTTTTACTGGAGCTAATGTTAATAATACAAAGATTTGGCGGCCACAAAAGCGTAAATTTGTTGCTGCTACGGACTTGCAAAGTTTACCAATTCAAAATTCACAGATAAGGCAACACATCAACAATAACCCAGCAATACCCATCACTGAAAACGATTCAAATAGGTTTTTAAGAAAGCAAGAAATATATCATAAAAGGTCAAATAATATTCTTAATGACAACACATTACAGAATTCAACATCTACACTGCAGCGATGTAGAAGGTCAGAAAACAATTGTCATTTGCTAAATGAACGAACTAATGAACAATCGCGCTCAACATATCACCAAGGCTGTTCAAAACATATTTCATATTTATACCAAATGGATAATACTGGAAATACAGATTCTGGTGAAATAGAATATACTAATGAAAGAGTGAGTACACAAAGTATCAAAACAAACACGATACCTTCGGTACATAATTGCACAAATATAATCGCAGCAAATCAGCGTAATTATTCATTTGAGCAATCAACACAATTGTCAAATCGCATGTCCGAGCCACAATTCCATCCACAAATAGCTGTTACAAACATCAAAGAAAATCCAGAATTATCTTCTGCGGAATATAATCCTGATATAGAAAATCAGACTAGCCACCAAGTTTCTAGAAATGTCCATGTTAATACTTCTTCGACCATTTTACCGAACAGTTGGCAACAAGTTCCAAATACACAAACATTTGTTACTGAAAACTTTTCTAAGACAAATCACATTCAAGACCAATCAAGTTCCACACTAATTGTAAAAAGTAAAGGTTATCTAATAGAAGATTCATGTACTGGAGCTCAGTTTTTTGCAAAATCACCAGAACAAGACCAACTAACTTCCAATCAAGGAAATGCAAATACATCGTTTGCAGAGTTTGTTCAGCCAGAACGAAATGTACAAGAATTTACTTCGGAAAGGCCTATCAATACAAATAGTCCTGATCAAAGTCGTCTTCCGAATACGACACAGAATAGTACTTCTGCTGTAATAAAAAACCCACCTGCAATAAACCGTCTTGATCAAAATCCAATAACCAAAGAAACTGTTGTTGGAAGATGTACTGAATGTAGGAGGTCAAGCTATACTCACAAATCAAACACTGAAAATGGCTCTTCAGGTCTAGAGATGACTACAGAAAATGTATTTGTCAAAAAATGTAATAATGCAAATTGTTGTGAAAATATTGCTCATCCTGAACATAACATAGAGTGTACAGCAACAATCATCAGAAATATACATAAAGCAGACAACATCATGACACAAGTCTATAAAACAATGACAGAACAAAATGTGACGACTGATTTGAATGTCCTCATCAAAAATATAGATACCGTTCTCGATAGCACTTTCAATGACATACGCAAAATGGTCGTCCAATATGCAACTGAAAATTATGAAACATTAAATAATAAAAATTGCAAATTGAGAAATGAAAACGAATTAAGTGCTAAATCAGTAAAAAGAAACGATGGGTACCAACTCACTTTTGCATCAAAAGATGAGATAGAAACAAGAAGCACACAAACTCAAAGAAAGGAGCCTACAAAATCTAATGATAGATGTGGATGTAGTGAAACTCGGATCATTAAAAGTCAAAACAATATACGTTCGTTCGATCTACCACCGGAATATAATCCAAATAACACAAAATGGACTTTGAAGCATCGAAAAGCTGGACGAGGGATTATCGAATTGATACCTGGGTCTAGTGTGTACATTAATTCCAATAGGTTAGAAAATTGTAAAAGTGAGTCATTAAATTGTGCATCATTGGCAAGAATGTTACTGACTGAAATATTCTCGCAAAAGGCATTAAGAGTATGCTCATTAACTGGGGGAAGACATCTCGGCCGCTCAGAAAAAAGGCCTGGTTTAGATTATCATGCAAGAATAATATTACTAATGTTCGTTAAAACTTATGGAATTAAAAACAATTGGCCTGCATTTGACCAACAGTCAGTTATTAATAGTTTACGTAATAAAATGCAGAGTTTGAGATACCAGTATCAAAAACAATCGAAATCGTAATTTAATATGCGCTAATAGGTAGTGCCAATTAGACTTTTTTTTTATATGATATCACTATTCCAAACGATGTTTTTTTAATTAGTTTAAGGTTTTAGTCTACAATTTAAGTATATTAGAGTAGATGAAGAAGAGTTTTGTAAAGAAAGATTTGTATAAAAAAAAACTTTACATCGATTTAGTCAATAATGTAAGTTAACATAATTATAAACAAGTCTAACACTTCCTACAATTATTTGTAGGAACACTCACATGTTTTACACAGACCACGTTTCAGTTCCATATGTCATCACTGGCAGCACACACTGGTTGAAGACCCTTGTCTTCAGATACTTTAACTGCTGGCCTTTTGGAGAAACTCAGTCACACAACGGGTAATGGAGAGAGCTATCAGGAAGAAAGGTTCTTGAGTGGCGTGTGAAGATCCAGCGTAGGAAGGCCTCCCACTAGGTGGACCGACGACATTGTAAAAGTCGCGGGCAGCCGGTGGATGCAAATGGCAGGTTGTCGTACAGTGTGGTGGTCTAAGGGGGAGGCCTTCGTTCAGCAGCGGACGTCTCTGGGCTGATAATGATGATGATGATGATCTAATCTACAAGAAACAAAAATATAATAATATTGTTTTTCGTCTTTTAAAGTTTTTTATAAGTAATTTTATATGTAATTACTGAATTTTATGACTTTTGAGTATTTAAAAAAATAAATTAATTCGGTAACTTTTTGTTTCTGTTTCTTCCTAAATCTCTCCTAGACCAACTTACTTACTTATTAATGATTTTCAATTTCCAAACAAGAATTGTTTGTTATTTTTTTTTTATTCTCACTTTGCAATATACGAAAAAATCAATGCTTTGTAAACATTAAAAAAAAGGTTTCGTATAGGTTGAGTGGCCATTGTCAGGCCACCCTTAGGTCATTTTGTCTTTTATTGTTAACACCAGAGATTACTCATTGTAGGGCAAAGCTGCTTTAGTTTGTCATAATATACTACTGCAATGTTGTATAGATATACTCTACTTATGGACCTAGGTATGTCCTAAAACTGCATCTATAACCACCGGAGGACGGGCAGTAGCGTCCTCTCGGTTAACGGTGGTGAGCATTCTACGATCCCCAAGCCGCCTGCTGAGCGTGGGGATTATGGCAACCGCTCCCTAATAAGGGTGAGGCCTTCGTACAGCAACGGACGTCTATCGGCTGATGTGTGTGTGTGTATAGGGACACTCTATACATCGTTTTTCTTTTTTCCATATTCTACCAAGTGATGAGACAAGCAAGACGTTCGCCTAGTGGTAAGCGTCATGCCTGCCAAAACTATTACAGTTATACTATTGTAGTAAAAGTTTTCCGTGAACAAATGGTATTTTGCTACGTGTCTGGTGGTAAGCGTTACGCCTGCCCATAACCGTAGCACGGTAGCAGTGCCAGAATTGTGATCTTGCAAACAAAACCCTGTACCGCACCGCACTGCGCTCGTCACCCTGAGATATTAGATGTTAAATCTCTTCATACCCAGTAATTTCTCTGGTAACATTGCCTTTCAAACAGGAACACAGTAATGTTTGCACACTACTGCTTGGCGCTTGAATAACTAGCAAAGGTACTTCCCCAGGCGGACTCTGCAGTAGAGTCCTATCACTACAAAAAGTGAGAGGCCAATGTATTATAATTATACTGTCCTTTTATCAGCAAGCCAGAACCTATAGATATATTTAAATTTAGGAGGTCACAGCGGATCCCGCGGCACTCTGAAATAAATGTCAGGGTCCGCCGAGGGATCCCTTGGCAGTGAGAAAAGTGTATTAAAACATTTAAGTTAAAAAAAACACTAAAAAACTAGGCGTTGACCACAGCTGAGGTTTCAAAAGCTAAGACAAAAATAAAATAATTTGGAGAAGTCAGCTTTATTATCATTAGGTACTAACACAAAAATAAACAAAATCTTTTAGTGTACTCATGTGCACTTAATAAGCAACAGTTGCACTTTTAAGTGCACATGACATTAAACAACACTTGAAACTTTTGTAGTGGTCAAGCACATATAGCTTTTCAACGGTTAATAACTAAATCAAAAGTAAACAAAAATAATACGCTTTTAAAAACAATACAATCGACTTCTACTTCGAATACCTGGATAACATCTTCTTATTTTCTAGTAGTTTTGATTTAAAAACCAAATTACTGAACCTCCTTTTTTAAACTAGGCTGAAAAACCAATACAGTTTTCTTTTGACATTAAACACAGGGACAGATTTGGCCGGGGTGACCCACTGCTTATTAATTTCAGCTTCTTTAATCAATATTAAGTGTAGTTTACTAAATTATTATAAACATCTCAAAATATTACGCAATCGTAACGCAAGTTTATAGTCCATTTTTTTAAAATTTATCCTCATGAAGTACATACATATATTTTCTAATCAGTCGTGGAAAATTACAAACAATTTAAATACGAAACTGTAACACACGCATTATTGTGATAACCCGAACATTCGAGGTCAATCGTTTATTTGCGAGTCATGGACGATATATCTCGTAAGTACCAGCATCCTCTCTTTTCGCGGAGTATAAATATGACCACATCACTATGTTACGTCACCATAGCGTACTGAACCAGCGAGCAGAGGCCGTGAATCGGGAAAAAATAATTAATATCGGTGGATGTTTCAAACAGAAAAAAAATTGGGAACTTTGACTTGTTTTGTGAGGACATTGAATTTGACTTAGTAGTTGGTGTTATTTCTATTTTTGTTTCTATAACTACCGAAACTATTTCGTTTTTTTTTACAAAGACTACACACAACCTACTACACAAAAAAAAAAAACAAACAGATTGTATCCAGGCCGATGAAAGTCTAGAGATAATCCAATTGCTCAAACCCGCTACCAGTCTGCAGCGTACCCAGCATGCTGTCGGCATTGCCACGGTGAATGGCAATGCTTATGCGTTGGCCCAAATAAACGCCAGCATTTTGATCACACGTCACGTCAACCAGGCGCTCGGATATAAAGAGGGAAAAAATATATATAAAAAGGATGAGCTCCCGGTCCCCACGGACCCAAATATTTCAACACCAAACGGCCCAAATATTGTAACCTTTGCCGAGGTTAGCATATTTGCGTCGCTTGTGCTGCTCCGCCCAGTTTGCCGCCGCAACAGCTCTACTCTGTGTCTCAGGAAGATAAGACGGTGCCAAAGTATATCTACCGGTTGTTCTTATGACAATTGATTGAACATGTTTGCCGCATGTCCTCGTCAGCCATAAGATACGTCCACTGCTGGACGAAGGTCTCCCAATAGAGGGGTGTTGCCATAATCCCCACGCTTGGCAGGCGGCTTGGGGATCGCAGAATGCTCACCACCGTTAACCAACAGGACGCTGCTGCCCGTCCTCCGGTGGGTCTGGTTGCAGTTTAAGGACATGCCCAGGTCCACCAGGTGCCACTTGTCAGTTGTAAGCAAAGTTCACAACACAGTGGGTTCCATAGGAACCCAGGCAGTACTAAACGGAGATGGCTGAGCTAACTAAAACTAATTCCATAAAAACTTTAAGCCGTAAAATGTTGAAGGAGGATAAAGAGGCCTTTGCTTAGCAGTGGGACGGAACAGGCTGATAATAATATAAATGTTATTATGACTACGAGTAGCGTTCGATGCTTGTGAGGCGTGTCAAGGTCACCTGATAAAAATACATCGGCTAGTGACAGTTTGAATTATACACTTATAATGTAATAACTATATATGGTTTCATCATTACATTTATTGTTTTTTTATTTTAGATAAGAGTGATGCTTAAAAAATATTATTATTTGCTCAAGCCGTGGCAATACCCTGTAAAAATTTAAGGATAACAAGCAAGCTACTCGTGTTTACGTTACATCTGCTAACCGATAACTACCATAAGCAACTAGGGCTATCAAGACTATTTTAAGCTTCATGCACGATTCGACGCTATACTAATATGGTTGGCACAGGATTTACACGCTGAACTTAACAAGAAAATAGAAAGCACTAACACGTAAAGTTCTGATAAAAATTATTACTTAACTGTTAGAAACTAGCATGACTGTTTACATTGACATTCAGAACCATGTTCTGATTTATTAAACCAAGAATCTTAAATACTGAGTATAAAAACATTGGAATGGAGCATAATCAAAATGCTTATACAGGGTTAGTTCTAATCAGTTAGCATCCTTTTAAGGGCATATTCTGTACATCTAAACAAACAACTTTTACTTTGGGGTCAACATTGAAATCGCGAAAAAATTATCAGCTGCTCCATACAAAAAGTTCATCGACCTTAGGCAAAATTTATGGAACAGCAGATTTTTTTTTCGCGATTTCGATGTTGGCCCCATAGTAAAAGTTGTTTGTTTTGATGTACAGAATATGCCCATAAAAGGATGCTAACTGATTAGAACTAACCCTGTATACGCGACATATATATGTCGCAACCGAATTGTAAAATTCGCCGTATTACATAATGGCTAGCCATTTTATAAAACCGAGGTGTTTTGTAAAACGGCGTATTTACGTTTAGTCGGATTGTCAATGCGATACGTTCTATGGCGGTCGATCTTTAGACACATTGTAATCGAGCTGCCTACATTGCAAAACGGTTGCCATACTAACAAAATAATATAGTATTAAGTAAAAAAATAATTTTGTACCAAAAAAGGGCCCTGGGCAAATAGCAAATATTAGCAGGCAAACAACATGTTTTATGAAAAAGAAATGAAAAAGTCACTCTTTGGTTATCAAAGCGCCAATGCGCCGCGAGTGTCCAGAATTTGAACTAAAGATTGCCAAAACAGCGGGATCGGATCCGCTCAAATATATTATTGCTAGCTGTGTTGTAGAACGCGAAGCACGTATACAATGCGGCGGACTTTCTATCAGCCGTAATACAATCCAGCTAAACGCTAATACGCCGCTTTATAAAACGGCTCTGTTTTTTAAAATGGTTAGCCGTTATGTAATTCGGCGTATTCTGCAATTTGGCTGCGACATATACACAATTTGGAAACATCAGTTCAATAACATCTGGCTCTTTAGTTAGATACTTTAATGTTTATTTTGTGTCGTGCTGGTTATATTCTGGAGGAAGTATAATTGATACACTAAGGCCGTTTGCTCACAGCCAACGATCTTATATGTTACACTATAAGATCGTTGCCCACAGCCACCGTCATCCAGACGTCACGGGTGATGGACTTGCAGTGAACACGTGGCTATAGTAATCCGTGTAGGTACCGCTAATTCGGCGACGTCATCTCGTTTTCGTTGACGTCTCGGTGACGGCGCGGCGGCTCAACTCAACCGTTTTTTTATTATAAAACTATACAATATCTAATAGGATTTTTTTTTATATAATCTTTAATTTAGAAATTAATAATTTCCCTTAAATAGGTACTAGACATTGGAATTTTTATTAATTTACTATTGTTTATATATTTTTCTATTTTAATAGACGTATCTAGTTTGATAATAAATAAAAGGCAAAATAAAGGATATTATATTTTTTTGACAGGGTAAGACTTGGGCAAAACTTTGTGCCCTACAGCCGGAAATGGAAGGGACCAAGGGCTGACAGTTTCCGGTCCGAGGATAATGCGACAATAAGCGAAAATAACAGTATAGTTTGACCCCGTTGATCTCTTTCTGAAATCTATACTGATTCACATTGATTTTCACGTACACATTTACATGCTTTACAATAAATTTAATTTTGTCCGCTACATTTATTATTGAGATAATGAGCCAAAATTCAATGCAATTGTAGTTTTTTAAAATATTATTGTGGTATAAAAATTACTGGGCATGAAGAGATTTGACATGTAATATCTCAGGGTAACGAGCTCAGTGCAGTGCGGTGCATTATTTTGTTTGCAAGTTCACTATTCTGGCAATTGCCCGTGAAGGCCGAGCGCAACGTCATAAGAGCTACGCTCAGAGTAAAGGGCGTCCCGCATAGACGACGAAGGATAAAATATCGCTCGCCATACAATAAAAAAAATTATAATATTATCTTCGTCAGTTGTGCTTCTTCAATTATTATTTATAAGTATGAAATATTTTCTAAGATAACATTAAATATTATAGCATCTTCATCGTGTGTGAAAGTCGGCTTTACTGTGGCAAACTGACATTTATCAATAATTCCTTATACCCTCCGATCTTACTCACCACTGGATTTTGCTCAACGAGGTTTAACTGTACAAAGTTTCTCTTAAAGGGACAGATATGCGTTAATCATCGTAGTGGAATAACATGTTAAACAATTAACTGGGGACTCGGTGAATTAATTGGCTAGGATGACGCAACGTAAGGACTTGTCCATTTACAGAATTAAGTAGGTACTTGAGCTTGTTTATCAGAATAATGTTACTTGTAATCTTAAATAGTTTCGACTTGTATCGGTTTTAGTTATAACAGATTAGTAATATTATAAGATAATTACAAAATTGCAAAAAGTATGTTAGGAGTATGGAGTATGGAGTAGGGTAAATCAGATCAATACTTCCGAAGATTACCTCGAAGAGAAATACAAAATCACAAACTTTACTCTTTGTAAGACACTTATTAATAATCTTACAAGTAAGTTCTTATTGGCTGAGTTGCCAGCGTTAATGTCATTAACTCTGACAATAGGGCTAGCCGCTTAGCCTATACAAAACTACTTGTAAAATGATTTATATGTTTGTTTAGATTAGATAAATATATTGAACGTACGAAAAAAATATTCAAGAACCACAAGGAAAAACAAATATCACTATTACAAAAAATATAACAGAAACGGGCAGAAATACCCGCAAAGCTCTCCAATATTCTCTTTCAAACGGCAAATGACGCTATTGAGAAAAGCCTCAGATCTGAACAAATAATGTCCACCATACATCTTGGCTACAAGTTAATACACTGGCCGGATCAAAGCGAACATACGGAACCGCTGCGAGCTTAGAATAAACCAATTATGAGTGAAATATTAGGGATCAACCCGCCGCAGGACGGTCTTTGATCACACGTCTAACTGCTTATACGTCGGGAAAGAGAGAAGCCTCAAAATAAGCTCAACTCTTAATAATTGCTGGTGTTGCCATGGCTATCATGAATTGCCGAATTATAGTCAAAAAATACATCTAAAACCTTATTACCGCATTTCAAAACATATCGAATGTGATTTATTTTATTCATTTATTTGATACACAAAATAGAATACACTAATTTGAACGTTGAAAATAATAGGTTTAATTTTTTTATGTAAGCATGCACGCGCAACACATTATGTTATAACTTTTTGGACAATCACGGTAATTCGTCGAATTTTGTATATTTTCTTTTCTCATATAAATTTTCATCGACTTCGACAGCCAGGAGACGTTCTGGTGGACGAAGGCAACCCCCTTAATAGGGAGGGTTGCCATAAATGCATAATCCCCACGCTTGGCAGGGGGCTTGGGGATCACAGAATGCTTACCACCGTTAACGGAGAGGACACTGCTGCCCGTCCTTCGCGGTAGTTCTGGATACAGCTTTAGGACATACCCAGGTCTCAGGTCAGGATTAAATTATTATAATTCCATGTTATAATTAAAAACAATAATAATTGTTGAAATTGTTATTATAATTATAATGTTTTTTCTCTACTTGTCTTCCAATGACTTTGTGTATTTTTGCGGTACTTACTTAATACTTTAAGTACCAGTATTTCTTCATCTTCGTGTCGATGGATCTGTTAGATTTTAGATCAGCTTTCACATGGGTATTATTTTAAATACTTCAATACTTAAAAACGGCTACTTTCCGCCCTCACACCAAGATATTGTGTTCATGAATATAGGAATCACAAAATCAGGTAAACTTCAAATACCACTAGCAACCCCTTAAATTACATAAATCTGTGGCCAGTGACTAATGCCCTCCGAATGGGAAATAAGCCGGTCATAACTGCGGTTAACTGCGCGCAGAGTAATCACTTTCGGACAGGATATTCACTTCCGTATCCGTATGCTGCTTGATAAACGATCTTATATTAAAACGTACGAAAAGTGAGAGGGAAGAAAGAGTGGGTATTATTATCACAGATATAAAAACGTAGTACGTGAAAAATAGTACACGTGATTGAAAACAGATGTCGTCATCATCAGCCAGTAGACGTCCACGGCTGAACAAAGAACTCCCTCTTGGACTGTCACATTGTAAGACTATTTCCATGGACCCGTCGCCCGCGACGTTTAGGTTCGTTGTCAAGAACCTTTCTTCTTTCACAAATATTTGTTTTTGTAGTGGTAAGACTCTACTGCAGAGTCTGCCTGGGGAAGTACCACACCTGTGCCAGTTATTCAATCGACAAGTAGTAGTGTGCAAGCATTACTGTGTTCCGGTTTGAAGGGCAATGTTACCAGAGAAATTACTGGGTATGAAGAGATTTAATATAATATCTCAGGGTGACGAGCGCAGTGCAGTGAGCGCAGGATTGTGTTCGCAATTTCACAATTCTGGCACTGTTACTGTTAGTGGCAGGCGTGACGCTTACCACCAGGCGAACGTCTTGCTCTTCTCGTCACTTGATTGTATATATAAAAAATATGTGACAACCAATAATCATTGTGTTACATCACACTAATATATTAAGGTATTGCGCGTGTAGTTTGCGAACAACAACAACAAGCCTAATAGGCTAGATGACTGATGTTTAAATCGTTGAAACCAATAGCTTTGATGAAGAATTTAAGGAAATGTTATGGCAATTGAAAACATTATTTAAATCGGTTAATAATGTTGTTGTTGTCGGATGTGATATATGAGCGTTTAAAGTTTTTGTTAGAGATAACTCTGTCCCATTCCCACAAAACAAAAAATGACGTCACGCCTTACTTGTCAGAATAGAATTTATATGGCGTCCTGACAAGTGACGTCACGATTTGCTGTTTCGCCTCTCTATCTAGCATGATATTAAAATGCTTATAAGTTGCTTATTTTTGATCAGATTTTCATTTTCTTTTCATTAATCAGCTATATTTATGGGCCACGTTTTAATAGGACAATAAAAAAAAACAGACATCTAGCCTATTGTGACACCTTCACATATTTCCAGCGCAACATTACATCATATATGTGCTAGTTTTTTATATCTGTGAAATATTTGGAGAAAGGCTGAAAAAGGAAATTGTAACGATATCATAGACGTACCGCACCTTCGATATGAGGGCTCTTATTCACACAATTTGCCATATTTTCGTTACTAATAACTTACTTGCTTTTTATCTTTGTTATGGATAATAGGAATATGGGTAATGTATGGGTAGTGTTCGTATCAGCGCTTGTAATTATTTGAACTTATTTATATTTTACCTTGCTTTTCTAGTTTGAACTCTGACGAAATTATGAATTTAGGAGGTTAATCTCCGAAATTAGTTACTTCTGATGATCGAGTATTGATGGATGGCCAATGGATGGAAAGACATACTCTTAAAAAGTGAAAGTCAATTTTTGTACACTACATGCGATTGACTGAACTGTGGCAAAAAAATAGTAATCAATATTTGAGTTGAAGTGGCATTGAGCAGGCCACATCGCTCAAAGAACTGATAACCGATGGGGAAAAAAAGGATCTTGAATAGCGACCACGAACCCCAGCATAGGCCTCTCAGTAGATAGACCGACGACACTAGTGAAAGTTGCAGGCAGTTAACCGGTGGATGCAAACGGCACGTTGTCGTATATGGCGGTCTAAGGGGAAGGTCTTTGATCAGCGGTGGCCGTCTCCGGGCTGATGATGGTGATGAAAATTATAGCTACACATAAAAAGTCTCCAAAATTTTATTTAAACTATAGGTTGGTAACTAAACGTTGGAGGCACACTTAAATATTTAACGTTAAGTGGGTATGCTAATGAAACTGTTTAAAAACAAAGTAGCCGAATTTTGAGCGTAAATAAATTAAGAGCGATCAGTTCTATGACGGCAGAATGCCCCATTTTCAATTAGATTGAAAGCCGGGGACGATATGGATATTTTGCGAAATGGGAAAATAATCGAATTTTGACTGAATAATGAGAGGACCCTCGATGAATGGCGACCAGGAGAGCATACGATACAAAGGGTATTTAACTCGCACTTAGTACTTTTTGTCCAGAACCCCCCGCTGTGGGCCGCAGTGTCACCCGTCCCCGTCGCGATTATATTGTCGTTATCGCCCTATAACGTATGCGGAATATAACATGCATTATCTCTATTGCCAGTATCCATTTACCCGTTTTCGTTCGCTCCTAATCCTTTGATTTATAATATCCTGGTGAAATATAGCCGCTGGCCGCAATTTATTTAAATTATTCCAACAGTCAATTATTGAGATAGCTTTTACCACGATGTAGGTCGCGTTCTCTCGACCGTAAACTCAGAAAATTGTTCATTAAAACTCATTCAGGTATGTTTTTCACGTAAATAAATTGGTAGCAATTTTCAAATTAAATATTTTCCGAGCACATCGCCTGCTCATGAGAAAAGTTTGATATGTAAAAGTGAGTTTACAGACCCCCTAGCGGTAGCCCGCATGCTTACTAGTTAAGTCAAACACACCTTTTTAAAGTGGGTGAATATTCTACGCGTATTTATTGAGGGAAATGTGCAAACATTCTATTGGTACAAATAATTCTGTAAGGGAAAGCGATATTTCACCGGTGGGTTTCGTTAACTCGGGGTGCAGAGTTTAGTTAGCAAACTTTTTCGCATTTCGTTAAAAAGCCGCGGAGATTAATTTGAGCGTCGGTCGTGATACTTATTTACAATAATCCGACTTGTGGGAGCGCATGAATTGTTAAAATAAAATTTCTTTTACAGACGAGCGTTGGGCTAGGGATGGGGGCAAGGGCTGGGGATGAGCGGTATTCCAAAACTTGTATCGATGTTGTTATAAAATGATAAAAATAAATTAGATTAACTTTATATATATATAAATAAAGATAATAAACTCTCGCTACATTGGCTATAACTGCAACGTTTTATTGTTATTTTTAAAAAAATGTTAGTGTCTGTCGATAACTTATTATTTACCAAACCAGCAGCTCGAGTACCGTTCCTAAAGATCGATAAATTAGACAATTAAAATCGGTTAAATTCGACTATATTCGGTATTTTGTCAAATTCGTCAAAGAAATAAGCGATACCGACACGTCAAATTAGCGATATACAGAACGGCAGTCGCGCTGCTACTACTAAGGATTAATATTATTAAAGTCTCTATATTAGCTTTTTTTTCTTCATAAACTTAGCAAAATGGCAAACTTTATTCATTCACATTCTATTCAGTACAATTTGAAGTAGATAAAAGTTTAAGTGAGTTATGAGTTATTTTCAGCATATACAAAATATTTTGCCGATGTCGATATTTCGCATTTTTTTAACTCTTACTCTATTCTACCTACGTATGTAAATTGTAATTCCTCGCTCTAAAAATTAGATACGTGCTCAGACCCTTTCATAATCCCCAAGAATTTTCCCTAATGATACGTTCATTCATATGGATATACCTACACTTTATCTCAACCTTTGGACTCGTCTACCTAATTGGGATAAGTATTTGTTGGAAGGTGAGCCATATTGATTGTCTCTTTTGAAGATAATATTTTATGAGAGGTACTTTATAGGAGCACAGATAATATAACGTGTTCGGTAAGAATCAAAATAATAATAGGTTTTTGAATATTGGTTCTTATAAAAACAAAGATCTTTCGTTTGTAGTGTAGTTGAATGAAGTGTGTCAAGTGAATGTATGATTGAATGAATGAGTTATGTGAATGAGTGAGTGGCTGCACAGAAGGCGCGAGCTTTAAACGTATGTAAGTATGTTTAGTTGACAAAATATGAAATAAGTTGAATCGCGAAGAAGCGCTAACATAACTAAATGACCATAAAATATCTTGAAATGTTTATAGGAGTAATAAAAATCTAATTTAAAAAAGTTAAAAAAAAAAATACGAGGAAAAAGTATCCTATGTCCGTCTCCTGGTTCTAAGCTACCTCCCCACCAATTTTCAGCCAAATCGGTTTTGAGTTAAGTATAAATAGTGTAACTAAAACGACTTTATTTTATACTAGCGGCCCGTTCCGGCTTCGCACGGGTGGACTATTATTTTTTAAACATTGAGTAAGTATCTTTAAGCAGGACATTGAAAATAACTTATGATTAATACTTAGCATACAAAAACTGTGAAAATACTATAAAAATGAAACAATAAAAGTTTAGTAAAATAATTTATAAGTAGTTCTGAAAAGGACTTTTTATTTGGAACAAAAAATGTTCTATGAAAAAACTCAAAATATTCAATGTCCGACCGCGCGTTCAGGCCTACCTATTTCATAGGGTTTCTTACCCATGGTCCACATAAAAGCTTCACCTAGGTGTTCCACGGATACCTTTTTGTATCCGTGTTCCACGAGTACACTGAATTAAAAGTGTACTCGTGGAACATTATTGAAGTATTAGTAAAAATAATTTTTTTTTGAGTTATAAATATAATCTATGTTACTCAGGAATAATGTAGCATTCTAATAGTGAAAGAATTTTTGAAATCGGTCCAGTAGTTTTTGAGTCTATTCGTTACAAACATACCAAAATATAAATCTTTCCTCTTTATTATATTGGTGTAGATAATATAGATATACATTTTACTATGCACTCATAGACATTTTATCGAAATCGATTCAGTAAGTTGGTTTTTAAATGAAAACAACTGGAAAAATTATGGTATCCAGGTATCGGAAATTAAAGTCGGTTGTTTTTAAATATTTTTATTTTTATTTAAAATCTTTTTTTGTCTAGACTTTAAAAAAACATAACGCCAAAAAAGTGTTACATAAATAGCATACATACTACCGAAGCAATCTTCAGCAGGGCGGGTGCCACCATTTGCATAACTCGACGGCAAATCTCATGATTAACATTTTTATTAAACAAGGATTAGCTGTAATCCTTTTTTATTCGACAATTAGTAACGCTATCTTCCCGGTGGGTGCGCTCGTAAAGAGTTGAAATAGCTACCTATCGAGGCTATAATTACTTAAATTGCTACAGATAAACCGGCCCTCTAATTAGGGAAAGAATATTTTTTCCCGTCAACAATTTTACAAAGTGCTTATCGGGACGATTAATCAGTTCAATGGTGTCATAATCGTGATAGATGTGCTGGTATACTGTTTAGTTATATGTGATTGAATCAGGCGTTACTTTGCGGAAGTTAATTTTGACCCATATTCCTATTTTCAGGTTTGATTAGCTTTCAGGTTAGGTTAAATTTGGATTTATGTTGTCTACTGTAAATTTAAAATTGGTAGTTTGTCCCTTCATCCTACTATTACCCAAAATTATAGTAGAGCGGAAAAACAATATAGATAAATAAATGGTTATAGCAATTTTTGTTGGAATAAGTTACTCTAATGAAAATATTGGGTTATTTTTAACTCGCCGCTGGTCTCTACGGATCCCCTGATCAATCTGAATTAGCATTGATTCCGGAGAGTTTCTGCAACTATTAAAGAAAAATATTTGAATGTACAGTGTGGTCGATTCTGACGGTTTTAGTTGACAGTTCTAAACTAACTAAAGTATTGCTGTCTTTAGCTAACATGCCTAGTAAAAAAGTGACAGCAATATTTTAATTAGTTTAGAACTGTCAACTAAAACCGTCAGAATCGGCCACAGTATTCTAGCAAAACAAAGTTGTTTTGTTTTTTGTTATCTCAGCCGAGCACCTACCTACTCTAATATTAAAGTTTTCAGGCCAGTATAACGTAGTGTTAAATTCTCTTTGCAGGCTAGTGCAGCGTAAGGCTTATGGAAAGCGACAATGAGGACAAAAACATTTTAGATATTTATTAGTTATGTATTCATGTAGGTATCAATAGTTTTTGTAATTATCGTTCATTTGTCTATAAATGACATAGTGATAAAGTTACTGCGGAGAGTTTTGGCGGGAACACGGAACAATCATGTCGCTACATTCTATGCCGATGGGGAAGAAAGGTTCTTGAGTGGCGACCGCGAACCGGAAGACGCAGCGTAGGCGCGGCCTCCCACTAAGTGGACCGACGACATTGTAAAAGTCGCGGGCAACCGGTGGATGCAAATGGCAGGTTGTCGTACAGTGTGGCGGTCTAAGGGGGAGGCCTTCGTTCAGCAGTGGACATCTCCGGGCTGATGATGAATACATTCTATTATTTTCTTATACTTGTGTTTTTTCGCGAATTAATGATTAAAAATAGTGGTGTTTTCATTAAGTGTTGAATTACATGCACGAGTGTGGGCAAGTGGTATAATGCGGTGAAACATGTCTTTTCGTGTTGTTTCCAAAAACGCTAATAGTAAAGTCGCCACAACTTTACTAGGGCATGACATAGACTCGACTTTGACTAATTTCGTGTGTCTAACTGTGATTTGATGACAGACTCGATATCAGAGGGAAATCTTTCCTCCGAGCTTAAAACTAAGTATATAAGCTTGAAAATGCATAATACTTGACACTGGCTGAATGCAAAAGCGCGAAGCCAAAAACTAAGAAAAAAAAGTTACTGCATTTTTCTACGTACACATTTTATCTACGATTGCAAACCAATTTCAGAACGTCACAATTTTACGTTTTCATTCTATACACCGCTAACTATTAAATCCGACTTTATTCAAGTGCAATCGTAAAGCGGTTTCCTTTCTCCTATATTACCAATTCCACGGAATCACCTATAAAATATGGGTTTTCGTCTCGATATAGCCATAAACCATTGGTTACTGCTGTGCAGTAATATTTAAATGGGCTGACGACGTGACTGAAAACTATAAACGACGACCGACACAAAGTAGAAGCAATTTTAACTCAAGTCGGAAAAGTGAACTAAAATTACTGTTTTCCTTTATCCGAAACGTTGGCTATGAAATTACTGATAATGAGATTTAATTTACTGTACGGCGTGTAAAGGAACCGTACTTGAAAACGAAGACAGTCTGATAGTTTTGGTGATTACAAATACCACAGATTACTTATTACCATAATTAGTATATTATATAATACCATATTATACATTACTTATTTCAATTATTTTGGTCAAAAACTTAGCATTGCCATCCAACGTGCCGCCAGCATTCTGGCCACCTTTCCATCATGTACGGGGCTTTTAGTTTAAATTTAAGTTTTGTATTTTTTATTATGTAGGGTTTGTTTTTACTAGTTAGGGTTTGTTTAGTTGTTAGTTAGTTATAAATTAAATTAAGTGTATTTTATTGTATTTTATTTGCAAATAAAGAGTAGCCCTAAAAAAAAGTATAATAATTAAACAAAATGTGTTTATTTTTTTTATCATGAAAACTTTTGTCGGCTTTGAGGACTTAATTCAATTGATATAGCAATAATCATTTTACCAAATATTTTTTTTGCTTTTTTTAAGTCTAACACACTATACAAAATTTTACGACCTCCATTATTCAACATCTAGCCAATTTTTAATATTTTTTTATGGTCCTATTTATCTCCTTATCTACTGGTAAGTTTCAATCGATATGTTATTTTATTATTATATCATCATCAGCCAGAAGACGTCCGCTTCAGGACGTCGGCCTCCCCCTTAATAAGGAAGGGTTGCCGTAATCCCCACGCTTAGCAGGCGGCTTAGGGATCGCAAAATGCTCACCACCATTAACCGAGAGGACGCTGCTGCCTGTCTGCTTCTGGGTGCAGTTTTAGGACATACCTCTTTATCATACCAGACAGGTCCTCTTGTACTATAACGTTACGTTTAAATGCATTCGCATGAATCCTATTCCATAGGTAGAACCTGAGCTCCTGGCTTTACCCCTGCCCCCCTCCAACCCCTGCCTTCCCGGTGGTCGCCGTACATCAATCTTGCCCGAATAACTCTTTATGCAAATACTATCACGGCGTCGATAACCTGATCGCGTCTGATTTATAGCGTCGCACCTGCCTTAGTACTCGAGTCGCGTACTTCCATCTAGCAAGTTTGCGTAGGTTTTTCTATTAGATAAGTTTAAAACTAGGAGCTATTCTAGGAATACCTACAGAAACAGGTAGTGGTTTGTACAATATAAACTAAAAACTCGGCTACATCCTACTCCACGTTACATTTTGATTGCAAGCCTTTTCTTTTAATATCAAAAACAACGCAATGGGTCTTGCTTAAAAACGCCGTTAAAAGTTAAATTACGTTAGTTAACATAAGTCACTTTTAAGTAAGTAAAGTTCTTTATGTTTTTATGGCTTATAATATTTTAAGATGCGAATTTAAAATGTTCGTTTTAGTTGACGTCTTAGTATAACGTTATTATTTAATTAGTCAGAGATACGCAGTGTTTTTATGCTGACATTTCATAAAGCGCCATCTAGCCCCAAAATAAGCAAAGCTTGTGCTATGGAAGCCAGAATAGTTAGTTGACTTTTTTTTTTTTTGTAAATAGTGGTCTACCGGTAACCCATCCGAAAACTTACGAAATCATCCGTTGCTTAATTTTCTTCAACTTTTGACCACACCTATAAAGCAACGCCGCGAGAGTTACATCTTTAATCACTAATAATGTGTGCATCAGTACAGTAGACATAAAATAGAACCAACACCTACTATACCTACAGGTAGACAGGGCGTAGACCGCAGCGAAATTAATTGAAGTCCGCCCGATGGATCCGAGATAATAAATCTCCCTCTTTAGATTAATACGTATGTGATGGGCTAGTGATAGAGTAATTAGTTTTGTTTTGGAGTCTAGGTTTTGTGGGATAGAAAAAGTTTGTGAAATCCGCTGTGTTTAGATTGGATATTAGATTAGGTTCATTTTTCAACCGACTTCAAAAAAGGAGGTTCTCAATTCGACTGTATGTTTTTTTTAATGTAACGGAGCAAGATAATTTTTTTGGCGAGTTATTCAGTCGATTTTTGTTTGTCTGTGGTCGGCGAGATATTATTTAGAGCTCTATAGACTCCGTCATATGTATGTTACGCGGTTACTCCGCCAATTATGAACTGATTTCGATGATTGTTTTTGTTTGGTAGGTAATCATTCAGAACTGGTCCCACATAAGTTTTAAATTTTAAATTTACTTTTATATTTTTTATTTATTTTTTAAAACTTATATAAATTACTAGAAAATATGAAAATATCATCCAGGAATTCGAAGTTGAAATCGGTTGTATTTTTTTTAAAGCGTATTATATTTGTAGATATATAAAAACTAGGGAATATTATTAGTATTAAGTACTTATTTGAATTAGCGTTATGGCCAGCGTAAAAGGCGCCTTTGTACCGGGTACAACCAGAGGTTATCCTTTATAATTCAACTTAATCTGGTATTTGACGTTTACTCCTATGTCAAACACTGGACCAGTTTTTTTACGTTTGCGCCAATGTTTAGTAAGCCAATATTTAATATAGTTTTGTTTTCTAGTGCAAGTCTAGCTACTTCATCCATTGATTATCTGGACACGCGGCTTGTAATCTGAAACCAAATTGATGCCAAGGTGTCCTCCAAAATGCCGTCGGTTTATATTCAGTTTCAGTCAAATTATTTGAAAATGTAGTACCTAACCCAAACAAAAACATACCTTGTCAAAGAATACGCTTCAATGGGAAGGTTTCTGACACCTGTCAGAACATAGTTCTACAGCCAAAGGATAGGCCGCGCTGACGAGATATGGCCCACAATTTTTCACATTTTTCTTGTGAAAAAGCAGTTCACTCACCTTCACGGCTTCTTTTCACAGTTCGCGTTCGTTGGTGAAGTGCCTTTCCAAGTTTTCTTGTATGATTTTGTCGAAATTCTGATAAATTGTTATTGTTACGTTATGTTATTGTTATTATTTTCTGTTGATAGTTATTGTTATTTTTATTGATAGTAATTAACTAATTATTTAGCAAGGCGCACTAATTTGCGTGGAATAACGAAAGCTTAAGAAATATTATAGGAAAATACTTTTTTAGACAAACAATAACCACAACAACGCATGACAGTGATCTGATATAAATTAAATAAGGTTACTCTCTATTTTTTTACCTTTTTACGTTGCTTCATTCGTTCAAAATCTTCAGAACCACAGACTAGACAGTGAAACTGTTCAGGGCCATGTCTCTTCGTCACTGTCTATCGGATTTTTAGGAACTATATTTTTTTTTTATTGGCTGTCAGAAAATCTCCCATTCAAGCTGCTGTATTTATAGTAAAAGGCTTGTCCATTATACGTCAATGATTTCTCCAGATCTGCCTATATGCTTTTCTAATGCATAGATCATTTAAAAGAGATTTCTATGTAATTATTTTATTGTAAACATTTGTTTTTTGTAGTGGTAGGACTCTACTGCAGAGTCCACCTGGGGAAGTACCACACCTTTGCCAGTTATTCAATCGCCAAGCAGTAGTGTGCAAGCTTTACTGTGTTACCGGTTTGAAGAGTAATTTTACCAGAGATTTTACTGGGTATAAAGAGATTTAACATCTAATATCTCAGGGTGACGAGCGCAGTGCAGTGCGGTACAGGATTGTGTTCGCAAATTCACAATTCTGGCACTGCTACTGTTAGTGGCAGGCATGACGCTTACCATCAGGTGAAAGTCTTGCTCGTCTCGTCACTTGAATGTATAAATTTCAAAAAACATTCTCCATCGCCGACCACATCTTTGTTTAACGTCAAGCGCGGTGGCGGTCAAACTCATAACTATTAATTAATTAATATAAAAAACTAGATGAGATTGACAAATATATTTCAACATAAATATTTCGACAATGTGATTGCCGATTGCAATAGCCAGAACATTTCCGTAATATTTTGCTAGCTACTTACACAGATTTTTATAACAAGGCACTGCGGAAGGTAAACTCTACCTGCATCCGAACATCTTAAATCCACCTTCCCAGTTATTTTAATCTTCAGACCTAACGGCCATTAAGTCCTTCTTACGCCAATTAATTATTATAATACGGCAATTCCAGAGTCAAATCTCTGCGAACTTCTCTAAATGAGTTATGTTAAAGAGTTATACTTATTATCACTGCAATAAAATTAAGTAACCTTAAAGTTGGGAACTCAAATTAGGAGACTTTTGGACTGTGTAAGTACCGCTTTTTAACGTGTAGAGAATAGTGAAGATATTAGAGTTATGCTCGGAGTTTCTCAAAGGCCGTTTGTCCACCGACACTGTCACCGAGACGTCAACAAGAACAAGAATACGTCGCCGAAGTAGCGATATATAAATAAATAAATATTAGGGGATATTTTACACACAGCGCCATCTAGCCCCATACTAAGCAAAGCTTGCAAGATAGATGATAGAATACTTATATACAATTTTTTTTCGTAAATACGTACTTAAATACACTTTACACCCAGACACAGAACAAGCCTCTATTTTGGTCGCATACGTTTTTGTCCTGGGTGGGGATCAAACCCACGCCCTACAGCTCTGAAGGCAAACATGTTACCAACTGAGCTATAAGACTGTCAGAGATTACTATAGCCGCGTGTCCACCGCACGTCCGTCACGGACCTTTGGATCCTTCGGTGGACAAACGGCCTATGGGATCGTATCAAGAACGACGTAATTCGCCAGAGAAGTAAAAATAATAGAGCCATCTATTTTTTATTTTATTTTAATATGATATAGGCTTGCGTTTGACTGCCATCTCGTCTGATGATAAACGAAGATGCAGTCTACGATGGAGCACGCTTGCCTAGAAGAATCAGATTCACTCGCGACTTGAAGACACTCAGATTATAATTATCGGGAAACACCCACTCGGGCAGGCATTCCACTGTATTTCCATTGTTACAAAATATTACACTTTTTTTACAGTTAGTAAATTTTCTGGATTTTAATTTTTTATTGGTCACCCAAATTTGGACATAAGCCTCATACCATGCGCTTCTAGGAACGTCTATCCTGTGCCAGTCTTGTCCATGTGATGCTGCCCACTGCTTTAATTATCATCATCTCGCCATCTTCTTCTTGGTCGCTCTCTTGGTGGGGTTCGCCATCGGGCACCAAAGCCTCTCGCTCTAGCGTAAAGTCACCAGAGAAGTAAAGTCACCAATATAAAGTTCAGATTATTTAGCAAGCTGAATTGACAATGGGCCATTTCTGATATACAGAACATGAAACAAGAAACGCAGAGTAAGACGCCCTGAGATTCAAAGGAGTAACGAAATAATGATGTACCTATTAGGACAGTGAATCAGGGACTGGATATTGAAATCCGAAGATCGAGCTTAGTGGCATACATTGGGAGAGGCCATTGTCCAGCTGATGATGATTATCATCATTAATGTTTTCAGGGTTCATATAAGTATATCTCTATATAGTTATGTAGTTTTGAGCTTCTTTATTCCCGATATATTATACTGGGTGGGTCTGGGAGTCGTGAAACATTTTTTTTTATTTAACTTTGCAAAATTCATCTTAAAACTCGAAATTTTATTGCTGCAGTTTAATTCGATGCAAACCGCCCACTCTTTTACAGTCAGACAATAAGTTTCACGATCTGAATAGAGGCGAAGATTGGAAAGAATTCAAAGCACTTTTTTGTCGAAATTCGTAAAAAAATGTTTTTGTATTGTGAGTGGCGCACAATGGAGAATGGAGGAAATGAGAGTCTGGGCGGAGCGCTGCTCAATTTAACTGGTAGTCGGTCTGCCGCCCGCCCCTCGACGCATACTTGCGAACAGTGATTGGTTTCTAGCCAGATAAAATTATCGAGTTAAGCTCAGTGTTCCGGAACGAGGATATTCGCCAAAGAACCAAAGTCACCGACATAGCTCGCAGGGTTTGCAAGATGAAGTGGCAATGGGCCGGCCACATCGCTCAAAGAACTGATAGCCGATGGGGAAGAAAGGTTCTTGAGTGGCGAACGCGAACCGGAAGACTCAGCGTAAGCGCGGCCTCTCACTAGGTTGACCGACGACATTGTAAAAGTCGCGGCACGCGGGCAACCGGGGGATGCAAATGGCAGGTTGTCGTAGAGTGTGGTAGTTTAAGGGGGAGGCCTTCATTCAGCAGTGGACGTCTCCGGGCATCCCGATCCTGTGCCAATCTTATCCAGGTTAGACCCGCGATCTTTACAATATCGTCGACCCAACGAGCTGGTGGACGTCCGAAGCTTCTTTTAACGGTACGCAGCCACCAATCCGTTAACGCTTTGGTCTACCTGCCATCACCCCGTCTGGCAACGTGTCCCGCCAAGCTCCATTTGAGTTTCTAAAGTCCACATAACTCAGCGTAAGTATTACCTAGCTAGTTGAAGTGGCAGTGGGCCGGCCATATATCGTAGAATAAATAACTGGTAGGGAATTTAAGCCTTGTCTTAGTGTGGAGACTACGAATCGATGAATGCAGCGGAGGACGCGTTGACACTTGACAGAGTGACGACATACGCAAGTGGGCAGTGGCTGGGAGCAAAAATACAAAAATCAGGATGAGTAGCGTGCATTAGATAGGCCTACATCCAGCAGTGGACTAAACGTGGACTGATGATGAGATAACGTTTGTAATAACGCATAAAATATTGGACACAAAAAACAAATAATTATGCTACGCAGCCATATACCTAGTCTCTAGTCATCATTACCACCACCAGAAAAATTGTAAATGAAATCTACGGCTTGTGTTAATAATGATTGCTATGCTTTAAATAAAATTAAGCTTCACCGCAATTTTTACCTTTAAAAAAAACAATTCTCCAGTTTTGTAACTAAGACTTTAAGACGCAGATGATATCTTGAGATCATGACCTTTTCAAGGTCATTAGTTTTCAGCTATATATTTTTTCGAATACATACCTGTCCTACGTACGCTACCACTATCTACAAATCTCAAATAAATATTTGAGTTTAGCAACTGGTTATAAATTTACGGATCCATTCAGTGCTCGCATATTGCGCGCCTGATGCATACTACGAGCATGAAACCTCATTGTGCTTTAAACTAATGATTAGGTAGTACTTACTTTATGTTATTTAACCTAGGGTCTAAGGTTCATAATCATCGTAAGCCCGGAGACGTCGACTGCTTAGCAAAGACCATTAGACCGCTATACTCTACGACAAGCTGGCATTTGCAACCACTGGATGCCCGCGACTTTTACAAAGTCGTCGCACCACGTAGTCAACTTAGTGGGAGGCCTACCAATGCTGCGCTTTCCGGTTCGTGGTCGCCATCACACAATACGATATACAAACAATACTTCCTACTACAATAGGCGTGTGGCCTAATGTTTAATTTATGTCAATTAATAGACTTAGTGATGAATATAACTAAATACATTACACATACTGAAAAAATATATTTTATTGTCTGATAAATCTCTAAAATATGAGTGTTTAAAGTTTTAGGTGGGGATAGAGAGGGGATGCTCTATCCCTTTCTCGCAAAGCACGTGTTAGTATAGCATTTGTATGCCCCGCCTGAGGCTTGACGTCATAGCTCAGTATAGCGCGCTCTCTGTCTAGCTTAAAATTAAAATACTTAGAACTTATTTATTTTTCAATTATTTAAAATTTTGTTTTCGTTGATAGGCTCTATTGATGATCATCTTTTTAATGAGATAATAAAAAAATAGTAGTCATCATGCCTTCACCACTAAGATATCATTATATTGGCCTGTGGTCAGGATGACACATCATGACCACAGGCCAATGTGTAATGTATTTAGTTATATTCATCACTAAGTCTATTAATTGTCATAAATTAAACATTAGGCCACACGCTTATTGCATTGATGTATTTGACTTCAAGTTACCTAAATTTAAACATGATGTATTGTTAATTCTACAAAAACTACAACACTGAATTGTTCTCCACTTTGTGTAACTTTCTTTGATTTTTAGAAGCTTTCAACGTTTTTAATTACTTAATATTAACCATTGTTTACATGCTGCTTTTATCTTGATCGTGTTGTGTTCACAAGCTTAGGAATATAGTCTATTCTCATTTTTCTTTGAAATGTATTGATTATATTCTATTTTGTGTGCCAAAATAAATAAATAAATTTAAACACTTTCTTCCTCATAGTATATCCTCATAGGATCCTCATTCCTCATAGGGTATCAGTTCTCCGAGCGATGTGGCCTGCCCATTGCCAAACCTTGAGAGCTACGTCGGTGACTTTTGTTCTTTGGTGAATATCCTCATTCGAGCTTTTAGGTCTAGGGATGAATGAAATAAACGAACTAACAGTCTTACTTAAAAAAACTTTTCAACCTTAATCCCTGCTTAAACTTCTCTGTCCTTTTCTTGCACGTGCAACTTCCGTCAGTGAGAAGTTGACAAAGCATCTTAAGCAGCGACAAGTTTGAGCGGCGTTTTTAAGTAAGGCCGTTAGTATGAATAAAAACACTACAAGCAAAATAAAAAGCTAGTCAACATCGGGCAGTTAGACGAGCTAAGAAGCTAACTCACCTTATGCTCTAATGGATGTAACGTTTAATACAGCATAAAATGCTCCAAAAATAACATAATAAAGGCACCAAAAACGACATAGACAATAATCTAATCACCCCGTGCTCGTGCACCTCGCTCCGTCCATGCTAGGCGTACGCTCCGCTGAAATTTAACGTTTCGCTTCTACAGACTCTAAAGGAACCTGAAACGGGAAATGTTAAACTTTGGACTGGGTATTTCGTGATTAACATTTAAAGTGAAAGTCTGTGTCGCGAAGACATGATAAAAATGAAGTTTCGGTATAGCAAATAATCATAATAAAACTGTAGTTAAATAAAAATATAAGTGGTGTGTAAAATTGGAACAGTACTGGATAATATTTTTTTTTTTTCTCACCATGGACTCAATAATACTTTAAAAAACAATAGACTTCAATTTCGATTACCTGGATGACATCTTTTTTCCAGTTATTTTGATTTAAAAACTAAACTACTGAACCGATTTCGATAAAGTTTATATGGGACCACCTCTGGAGTATCATATGACCTACCAAACAAAAAAAATACATCAAAATCAATTCATAATTGCCAGAGTAATCACGTAACAAACATACAAAAAAAACAGTCGAATTAAAAACCTTCTTTGTTTGAAGTCGTTTGAAGTTAAGATGCATAATATTACGTTTTTTATAAGTCGTGTTAGTGTTATAATGACGACTGCGTTCCATGATTTTCTAGTTTTTTTAGCGTCTTCCTGACGATGAAACGTTTTTTATGCCTGTCCACGGGGTGCACTCAAGGGTCATGTCGAATTTCGTTAAAATTATTACCTATAATCGTAAAACACATAGAGACATAATTACTTTCACTCTTAAAACATAATGATTATTATATAAAAATCTTACAACATAATGATTATAAAAATTATATAATTATTTTTAGCAGCTAAAATATATACCTACCTTACTCCATAATTGTGCTTACAACGTCCATGTCTCGTCCCTCGCATGTTACCTTTGAAGCGTCGCACATATTACCCGCCGTCTATTAGCATAAAACCCATAATGGCACAACCTGAGCTCTTAATTAATTACCTACAAGTTACCGGAAACTCCCAACATTTTTAATCTCATTTCGACTAAACATTTTCAAAAACACAATTCTGCCGGAAAACGGCTTGCAATGTAATTAAAATACACCTTTATTTAAAAACTACATAATTCTTGGGGATTCAGCGCTCTTTCTCTCTCTCTCTCTCTCTCTCTCTCTCTCTCTTTCTCTCTACATATTTAAAAGAAAACTCATAATATGTCGACAAAAAAGCATCGGCTGAACAAACAAACCTCCGGGAAAAACTAATTTGAGCGGCGCATTCGCGAGTTGAGACGCTTGGTGGGATCTCTCTTTTATGTTTTTCCAGGGGGTTTAATACAAAAATTACTTTTCGCATTATCATGTGTGCCTGGTACTTAAAGCCGGGGATTGAGAGTCGTATGGGGCACGCTTTTCGCTCATTGCAAGATTATCTCATGCGTGACAGGTGCTCCCGTCTCTGCGATCCTGGTATTTAGGCCGAGGCTTTGATAAATAAAATAAAGTAAAACGAATTTTAGGCGGTCTTATTAACAAAAGCGGATTCTTATAACAACTTGGAGTGCCTTTGAGGTAGTATGTATAATGTATATAATATAATATGTTTATAGACAAAGACTCATTAACTAGTGAGCTATTACAAAGCTACTCCAAGTTTATTAATGAGGCTAGAGTTTTAGAAGACTTGATATTCGTTACCTTTTTTTTCCAATAGCAAATTTTATATACTACTAGCTGACCCGGCGAACTTCGTACCGCCTATATATTTTTTCTAATGTTTTATGTCCTCCGACAGATCAAAAATCTTAAAAATCAGTCCAGCGATTCTTGAGCTATAAATAGTGTTACTACCCAGACTTTATTTTATATATAAATAGATATTAAGAAGATTAATATTATGACGATATTCATGGAATTGTATTCACAAGAAAACAATCTTAATTTAAATCTGTGCTGATAAATAATTATAGCAATTTACCGTGATAAGAAATAAGTAGTTAAATGTATACGCTGATTGAATAGCTAAGGCGCTAGCCACTAATTCAATCTCTACAAAGGTCCAAACTGAACCGATATCGAAAGAAAACAATCTTAACATCATTACCACAGCCCTAGCATGACCCCGATTTTCAATCTTTCATCGCTCGCATATGGAGACGTTTGATTCGTTCCCCTCATATCCCTTTGATTATTGTATTCCAAAAAGAGGGAAAGAAATCTTACTCCGCACTTTTGTAACGTTATAATCTATTTATTGTCAGCAGGCGCGTAATGAATGATGTTTTGCATCAATGCTGACGTGAGTGTTTTTTGCCTTTTTGCTGCTCATTTATGGTTATGACGTCGCTTTCATGTGAGCGAGCAATCAAAAACGAATTTGAATTATGAGGCCGGCTTATTGACTTTTTTGTTTTGGAGTTGGATTATAATTTTCCAACTCACGTGCCGCAATTGGAAAACTGTTGAGTATGCATGATTTAGAGAAAGATTTTGCAGAATAAATACCAATTTAATTTGTTAGCCGAAAATAATGATCCAATAATATGTTTGCATGTTTTGTGTCTTATTTTGATACAAATAAAATATAAAAAGAACATTAGACATATTTCTAACATCGTACTAATTCAGATACAGATATTATTAAATATGTAACAAAAAAAAGTAAGTTCGTATAGGCTGAGTGGCCAGCCCTAGTGTCAGAGTTAATGTGGCGCCCGAAGGCCTCTGACATAGCTGACGGTTGTTGTTATAGAAACTAGAACAAACAACCGGGACCAACAATTTAACGTGTCCTCCGACCCACGGTAGCGCTCAGAAATAAATGCCAATATGTAACAATAAGCTTATTATGATTGACTTATAACTCTTATACTTATAATAAAGAAAATAATAAATAAGCGAGATAAAATAAAAGTGCGCCTAATAAACCCAATCTTCAAGACAATAATGTCAAAAACTTATAAGAACGAGCCATTTTGCCTAGAGCCACCAAATAAACGTCGCAGCTTAA
This sequence comes from Erannis defoliaria, assembly GCA_905404285.2. Classification (NCBI taxonomy): domain Eukaryota; kingdom Metazoa; phylum Arthropoda; class Insecta; order Lepidoptera; family Geometridae; genus Erannis; species Erannis defoliaria. The sequence continues at coordinate 6,750,530 of FR990073.1, read as the reverse complement.
AAACAAATCTATGTCACGCACAGACACACACGTGTTTATATGAAGGGGAGTCTACAAAGGAAAGCAATTTAACAAAAATAAAAAATGCGATATTGGAACACGGGAGAGAAACAAATGATACGGGAAATACTTAAATCAATGGCACTGATGCGAAATTGGAAATTGTACGAGGAGATCTACAGTTAGATGGTGAATTACGAGATTTCAATATGACAGGCTTGGTGAATGGGGGAGATAGTAATGCTTTGATTAAAAAAGTAAAACATTTCTTAAATCGTACTACCCTCTAAGCACCTGACAGTTTCTACTGGCAATCTCATAATTATAAGAAGTCTTCATTCTAGGTTAAGCATGTTCATTACCTTTAACCGCATAACATTAGATCAAGTCATAGCTCTGAGACAGATATACATTAAAGTCAAACCCATCAGAGACTGTTATCAAATGCATGCCCAGTTCGTTGCCAAAACTGATCATAATTATGTTTATAGTTGACCACAGCTTGATGTTTGCGTTATTAGATTTGGTATTTTCACGATTTTACTATAAAGAATTCAAAAGAAAACCAAAGCCAAAGAACCAAAGTTACCGACATAGCTCGCAAGGTTTGCAAGTTGAAGTGGCAATGGGCAGGCCACATCGCTCGAAGAACTGACAACCGATGGGAAAGAAAGGTCCTTGAGTGGCGACCGCGAACCGGAAGACGCAGCGTAGGCGCGGCCTCCCACTAGGTGGACCGACGACATTGTAAAAGTCGCGGGCAACCGGTGGATGCAAATGGCAGGTTGTCGTACAGTGTGGTGGTCTAAGGGGGAGGCCTTCGTTCAGCAGTGGACGTCTCCGGGCTGATGATGACTATAAAGAATTCATAGTAACAAAGTGATTGCTGTTGGATTGCTCGCATTTCATTGGACATCCGGTAGAACACTGGAAAAGTTCATAATAATACACACAAAACTAATAACTAAACTAAAATTCTTAATCAACTCACGTTATATCATACCCAATACTCGTACCTATAATAGGCTAGATGACTGGTTTTTTTTTATTGTCCTTTTAAAATGTGGTCCATGAATATAGCTGATTAATGAAAAAAATATGAAAATCTCATCAAAAATAAGCAAATTATAAGCATTTTAATATCATGCTAAACACAGAGGCCAAACAGCAAATCGTGACGTCGCTTCTCTGTACGCCATATAAATTATATTCTGACAAGTAAGGCGTGACGTCATTTTTTGGTTTGTGGGAAAGGGACAGTTGACAGTTGTGTCTAACAAAAACATTAAACGCTTATATATCAGAACATTAATACCCGATTTAAATTATTTTTCAATAAACATACTATATTTACTTAAATTCTTCATCAAAGCTATTGGTTTCAACGATATAAACATCAGTTATCTACCCTATTGCCACAAGCCCACACAAGCACAACACACAACAACGTGCTCGTTTGTGCCTTTGTGCTCGTCACACAAGTTACAATAGAGTAACCATAAAGGTTTTGCTCCGAAAGATTCATAATATTAATTGTACAGCTTTCAGAACACAAATTCACAAAATTTTCTTCTAAAACAGGCAGCCAACATGTTGACTTTTGCTTTAAATAAAAAGGTGTCAAGGATCAAAATTATTACATTAATATTCGAATCAGACTTAGCAAAATCACCCATTCACTGAAAAAGTTCTTGCTTTTCATACGATAAAATACAGTTTTTGAAATGAAATATTCTCTCTCATTTGCATGCAGCGCCGCATCGTTATTGCTACACGCTAAATCACGAAAATTCAAAATTGCGAAGGTTTTTGTTAAAATAACTTGAATTAATCTATAGAGGGATGCTTTTGATAAATTGCGACGCAAATATAAGCTGAATATAGGCTCCATTCGAGAATACAAAAATTATAGCTCAGTTCACATTTTATATCGTTCAAATGGCATTAAAGCACGCTATCGAGATTGCTCTCAATAAAATTTGCGTATCGTCACCCATTTGGAAACGATAAATAATTATAATTGCGCATATAATGTGACGTACTGTTAACTTTTATTGTCTTTCCTTTGCCAAGTATTTCGTTTTTATTATAGTTACATAACTGTTGTAAGAGTGCTTTAAAACAGCTCTATCACGAAACTTGTCTCATAGCGAGACGAAACTAAAGTCGTAAAGTTTATGCAGTGACAACATATTTCAGAAACGTGAAGCCTTTTATTAGAAGGAGCCAGATGATAGCACAATCCCTTTTCTACGGGAGTTTAAAGTTGAGCTCGTATGTATTGCGAAAGTTTTCGGCTGAAAGACGAACACAGGAACGCTTTCAGGGGTAGGTATGTGATTTTTTCGCAGATTCGCTCACGGATTACGCTGACACAAGGAACTTGCCAATCAGGACTTTACTGCTAGGGGACGTAAAAGGCTCGATATTTTGCGCAAGCTTTACTTTACAAGCAATGACCCAACTAAACTTGTTTGAGGCAACACATTTCAATTAATCCAATATTGATATACATTATTTATATTCCACAAAAAAAAACATGACTAGTACATATTCGCAAGGTAAACAATGAGCTGTAGCAAAAGATCTCCAAAGGAAAAAATACATTTTGGTGAATACATTACAGATAAGTAGGGAAAGTATATTTATTGTGTACGGAACTCTCGCTGCGCGAATACGACTCATACTTGGTGGATTCCTGCCTGTTTTTACATTGACATTCTTACTGTTCATCATAGAATTTCGTGGCAGGATACTTACAACTATCGTCCCAATTTATTTTTAAATCTCCAAGCATTAGATAACTTATTATACTGTATTGTGCTGTGTAATGTTGCGTTGAGTTTCATAGACTGCATTGTGTTGCGTTACGTTGCGTTGCATTGAATCGTATTGGCTGTTGAACCCCACTGCAGGACAAACGCCTCCTCCCGTTTTTTGCAAGTTTGACGGTTTTGTGCCTTAGTGTTCCATTATTTGTCGAAGGCGTCCAATTCATAACTGACTTATCCTATTTCTGTAATGGCATATAGAGACAGTAAGCTGCTTCCTCATTGCATATAAATAAACACTTATATAGACAAATATGTTCCTTAATAAAGTAATCTAATATCATATATAAAGTATATAATATCTATACTAATCGCACTAATGCGTACTTCGGTTATCGTCATTTCTTACTAATGTCGGTGGCTTACTTACTAATGTACAGTCAACAAATTTTCTTTTTGTGTTCACTGTACAATAGGGGTTTCTGTGTGTATTTTGAAATACGACATACTGATAATCTTGATATATGATTTCATAGTTAATCAAATCAAATCAGTTATTTAGTTTTTTAACCCATTTAGTTTTTTTTAAGTGTGCGAAAAACATAAACACTAATCAGGTGAATCTAGTCTAGAATATAAATGAAGCATATACATTTGAAAACGTTTGACCACTTTATACCTCCCAAAATATTATTAATATAAAATTTCCAAATCGCATTTCAGTTTTTACAACTTTCATCAACAATATCACGTTTTCACTCCAATATATTAGACCAGTAAACTAATATAAATTTACGGCTTACAAATACGTAACACGGCGTTTGCATTTTACGATTGCGTTGAAATAATTTGTATTCGTGACTCGTGAAGGCTGTAAAAGTTATGTCGTTGTCTGGTATGTCCAGTACCTGAGATCGTCTACTGCGAGTGATTTGGGAAACCCGAATAACGCTCAGGTGTACAGATACTTACAGTTTTTATTTGTCCAACACATATTTTCAAGTATTTTGTAGATTTTATGAGAGCATAGGATTTAATATGTAGTGATAGGACTCTGTTGCAGAGTCCGCCTGGGAAAGTAGCACGCCTTTGTCAGTTATTCAACCGCCAAGCAGTAGTGTGCAAGCTTTGCCGTGTTTCAGTTTGAAGAGCAATGTTACCAGATAAACTACTGAGCATAAAGAGATTTCACCTCTAATATCTCAGGATGACGAGCGCAGTGTAGTGCGGCTCAGGATTGTATTCGCAAGTTCATCATTCTGCACTGCTACTGTTATGGGCAGGCGTGACGCTAACCATCAGGCAACCGGCTTGCTCTTATTCATAAGTTGCACTTACTTATTTTCTCTTAGAGGGTGATAAAAGTAGTGTCCACCTCGGGATCAACACTATTTTAAGCTCGAGTACTTTGAATCCCTCGCTGGGCTCAGGATTCAAAGAAACACTCTCGCCTTAAAAATGTTTGTTTGCACCCTTGGTAAACAATTTACTATTGTTTATTGTTAAAGTTAGGCCTCAAGAGTTGAATATTCCTATTGAAGATTAACAGATAGCGAATGAAGAATGAGTCTGACAAAGTTTAAGATAGCTTTTTATTTTTTCAGCCGTTGTGTTTTTATCTTTTTACTTCACAAAGTTGTGGCATTTATTTATCGTTTATTGCCTGTGGTACCGGCGTTTTACTACTAGTAATTTGCATTACACTACTAAAGTAGACATAAGTATCATGACAGAGTGTTTCACTTGAACAACACATATAAATGAAATTGAACAACCGTGATAGTTTAAAACAGTTTTTAACAACAATAATTTTAATTTTGACCTATAACATTTATTTCATCAATAAATAACTATGGTAAAATATTTTACAAGTCATTTACGATAGAAGAAATCAATTCACTCTAGCTTTTAAAATACTTACCTTGTTGCCAGAGTATAACAAAACATCTACAATTACCAGAAAGTCGTCATCAGCCAAAAAACGTTCACTATAGAGGGTGTTGCCTTAATCCTCACGCTTGGCAGGCGGCTTGGTAATCGCAGAATGCTCCGTCCTCCGGTGGTTCTGGTTGCAGTTTAAGGACATACCCAGGTCCAGGTAAAATTATCAGAAAGTAAAATATAGTTAATAACTGATTGATCAAAAGTGGCCATGTCTACTATATTTTCGCCACCAACTTTATCATTCTACTACCATCACTTTATTATCATTAATCAGCTACACAGCGATGTCAGAGCGATTTAATACTCTACGTATCTCATTGTCAATGCCTCTCAATTTACGTGTTTTTACAACAGCGAACTTGATAAGTACACAAATCCATCATAAATATAACATGTATTTATGTGGACAAACTATAGCAGGCGATTAAAAAAGGTAAAAATGTTGAAAATATTTTTTTGTTTGAAATAGTGTTTTGAGGTTTAGTGTAAATTACATTTTGCTTAGTATCCCATGCTCGTTACGGTGTTCCATAGACGAGCAATAATGGTTTCGACGCTTGTATAAAGAGCTTGGTGGTTCGATAACCGTTCAGGTAGAAGTTTATACAACGTGTAACAAAAAGGTTCAACAATACGGAAGGGTATGTATGTACTCATCATTATGAACAACTTTTACTATGGGGCCAAACCTGAATTCGCGAAAAAAAGTAGTTTTTCTATACAAAAAGTTTATTAGACATAATTTTGGCCTGCTGTTTTTTTCGCGTTTTTAGGGTTGACCCCATAGTAAAAGTTGTTCATAATGATAAGCACATACATAACCTTCAGTATTGTTGAACCTTTTTGTTACACGTTGTATAAACTTCTACCTGAACGGTTATCGAACCACCAAGCTCTTTATACAAGCGTCGAAACCATTATTGCTCGTCTATAGAACACCGTAACGAGCATGGGATACTAAGCAAAATGTAATTGACACTAAACCTCAAAACACTATTTCAAACAAAAAAATATTTTCAACATTTTTACCTTTTTTAATCGCCTGCTATAGTTTGTCCACAAAGATGAGCCCAGCTTAGCGAAATTTCGACTCCAGTTCGGCTCAGCCACTGTAATCTATTAATACCCGACTGGATATGGTCCAGCCAGATTTGGTACGACGTCGGTCGAGCCGCCAGGGGTGTAAATTGGCTTTATATATTTGCTGTCTAACGTCACTGTCGGGGGGATGTTTGGTTATCAAACTATTATATTGGCTGTTGATAATGGCATCAGTCTATCACTGATGCAATGCCATTATACTATTTTCAATTAATAGTCATAAGATTGTATGTATGACATACATCTTACTAGGCGTGACTTTATGAATAAAATAAAAATCACCAACTTATAATCTACTCGTATAATTTATTAATTAATGTATATACCTACCTTTAAAGAGATGCAAAACGCATAAAGGTAAAGTTAGAATTGTAGACTAGAAAAAAACTACAATTAAAATTCTAGAAAACTAGAATAAAAGCATGATGGCCAAGGGATCTATTCCTTTCCAATACCAAAAACGAATACCAGTGGTATTAGTTTATTAGCGTTTTTATTTTCTATTTCCAACGAATACCACTCATAAACGTATCCCAAAACAAGTTAAATATGTTATGAGGTCAGTAATAAAATACTTTTAAATGTGATTTTAAGAAGTATTTAGGGAACGTACCCATACTACTTGACCCGTTAAGGGGGGCGGGGGGTCTTCCAAAATACTACGCGTGGACACAGAGGAGGGCCTTAGGTTTTCGTCACGTAGTCATTATCCTCTAGTAAAGTCTCGCGCTTTATCGAGCTGGTTTGTCGTGCAATTGGCTTATAGTCCTAACCACATGGATTATTTGAAGATGGATGTTTTTTTTTTGTCTAGGTGAAAGGGACATTGTGCGAAATGAACATTTTGCGAAATGAACATTCTATTTATTTATTAAGTAAACATACAAAACAGAATGTTACATTAGATTAAAATTGTATATACATATTGCAGATCTGTATCACATCCCAAAACTATATATGTCTAGGTGCATTAAAATATCGGAATTAAATAGTCACTAGAGGAAATTACAATTTGTGATTAAAATTAAAAGTGACGTACACAGTCAAATTGGGAAATAAAATTGAAATTGCATTGAAAATTGAACCGTGAATTAGTGCTAATTAATGTAATAATAGTAATATTTTGCTATACACACACTATACATTTGTGTTGAGTTGGGTCTGAGGGAACCAAATTTAATATTATTCAAGTCAAATTGTAAAGGCCAAACTAAGGTTTTAAGTTGAAACCTAAAATATTTTTTAATTGCCTTTGAAAATTATATAACTTTAGATGGAATATATCGATGTGTTTGTTGGAGACAAGAATCTCATTGTATTGGCGACTCATTCTGACAATAGGGTTATAATAAGACGTATTATTGGAGAAAACTTGTAAACTAAAGATATTGTAGTTGCGATTACGGGACCTGAAACGAGTGTTGAAGTTTAAGAGAGAAACAAGAGTTGCGGAGTCAATGTTAGAATGAATGGTTTTATGAAGCAAGGTAAGATCTATGTATGTATTTTGTGAAAGGGACGTTTTGCGTGCAGTAGACATTTTAGGTAAGGGGCATTCTGCGACGGAGCCTAATCAAATACTGTTACTTAACATCTCGATCAAATAGGAGTAATTTGTTTCTACATTAATTACAATGCTTAAAGTAGTACGTAGTTTAAAAAAAAACTTAAAGTAACAAAATATGATTCCGTTATGCACGTTACAAAACTAGACATTCGAAACAAACGTCTCTGGTTAAAGTCTAGACAAAAGCGAGCTTTAGGGTTTGCTGCCAATTGCACCTCCGAGTATTCACGTTTCTAGTTGGGGAGGCATTGGTAGATTTAATTAACAGAGACCTTCGATTTTAGTCTGCAGAAGATAGCGCTGTTACAAGGCTATTAAAAAATGGTGATCAACAGACACCTCATGACATAAGTGTCAGTAAGATCATCAAGCCGCGTTAATCTAGTGGCAGACCGTTCATCTTGAAATTCGTTACGTCGTGATGATGTACAATGAGCTCTTTTGGCTATACTCTATCTTACTCTGTAACACTGTATAATGTATGTTCATGAAATAAGATTATAAGCATTATAACCATGATAAAAAAAAGCGCAGTGATTTTACGAAACTCCATTAGTGCTTATATGGTATGAAGAGGTTTTGACAGCTGGTCAGCTGTTCCATTGTATTGTTTCCAGCCAACTTTAAATTTGGTGTTATGGCTATAATAGAAGCAATGAAAGGAAAATTTCGATGTGACACTTTTAGGGCTCTGGGATAGAAAATACCGTTTACTGGGTGTAATCATCTGCATCATTTTATTGGAGGTCTTTACTTAGACTTGACTTGCTTTACCTAACTTTGACTGTGACTAATTTGATAATAGTTTTTAATTTGAAATCTTTATAATTTAACATACAATGACAAAAAAAACTATTTTTTATTGTCTATTGTCTACAATCATCGTTTTTTAAAATTAAATATGCTTTCGAATCTTACACCCTCATTAGTAACAAAACCTAGCCACATCTCCCACAATAATTCTATTTAAATATTTCCTTGCAATTAATTTAATTTAGTTAACAAAGGGGAACGCTGGCGAGTGTTCTTAGTCACAATTAGTGAGACATAGCTGCAATCCCAACAAGCTGAGGTGCTTCTGTAACTGTTTTGTTAGAATGAAAAAGATTCATTCTCTCCGCAATGCAGTTTTGCATTCTTGCGTTGAGCGTTGTATTCTTCCGTGGATAGTTTCGAAATGCTTTGTAACGTTGAAACTGTGAGCAGCTGTTTTTACATTTGTTAATATTCTAAAGACTTAAATAATTCTAAGCTTCGCTACTTTAGATATCTTAAAAATACTACTTGTACAGAGTTAGTTCTGATCAGTTAGCATCCTTCTAAGGGCATATTCTGTACATCAAAACAAACAACTTTTACTATGGGGCCAACAATGAAATCGAAAAAAAACAGCTGTTTCATACATTTTGCCCAAGGTCGATGAACTTTTTGCATGGAACACCTGATATTTTTTTCGTGATTTCAATGTTGGACCCATAGTAAGAGTTGTTTGTTTTGATGCACAGAATATGCCCTTAAAATGATGCTAACTGATTAGAACTAACCCTGTGTATTATAATATATCTTATATATGGAATATAATATATAATATATATCCGATATAATGGAATAAGTAATTCCATTATATCGGTTACTGCTAAGGTGTTTGTATTTAGTATATCCAAGATTTAGCAGAGCCCTGCCATTACATCCGCTTCTTCCTTTAGGACCTTTGAGATGAGATGCAATTCGCAGTTAGCAAAATATACAATCTTAACTCTGTACGCTGAGAATGTCTAATATAATCGTCAAAATGCACGTCATTGGTCGCAGATAACGAACATATTTATTACCGTCATAGCTAGTACCGTCCTTTTCACTTACATACAATTATGCAAGAGAGAGCGCCCTATATTAGACATTCTCAGCAAACAGAGTACTAATTTAATACAGATCAGCAGATTTTATCCGCGCGATTTCAGGATTAACCCTTTAATAAAACTTCAAATCTGTCAAGTTCTAGAATAAAGGATCCGATATTCAAGACCGATGGTCAGCCCAGAGGGAATACATTTATTTCGGTCGTCTGCCTGAAACATGCTGTAAATATCCGATATCAGTCTGCCCGTGGCTGCATGCGACGTTTATTTCCATTCGAACGACTCGTATATCAGACTATGGTTTTATCATCGTCGTCATCAGGCAGAAGACGTCCACTGCAGGACGAAGGTCTACCTCCATTTGGAGGTTGCCATAATCCCTACGCAATCATCAGATTCTTAAAAAAACAGCAATAATCTGGTGCCATAACTAGTATAAACTACTGATTAAAATCTAGTACAATTTGGAAGTCAATTTAACCAAAAACCCGTTGCTTCAAAGAGGTCATTAAATCATTATTGCTTTTAAACCTGCGATACAACAATCGGTGTTGTGCTACCTAACAACCATCGCCGCTGTATCAAAGTTTATACAAAAAACCGTATCTAAATCGTTCAAACTCTTTTGGAGATAAAAAGGGAACAATATTTTTTTGCACACAATGTGGTAAATTTTGAAGGCTTTTAGTTCACAGTTCTAAACTAATTAAAATATTGCTGTCACTTTTTCATAGGCATGTTAGCCAATACTATACTATACAGCAATACTTTAGTTAGTTTAGTTCTGTCAACTAAAACCTTCAAAATTGACCACACTGTCACCCTAAACCTCGGAGGAACTAGCTCTCTCTCTCCCTAAACGCACACAACTTTCTTCGTTCCGTAGTGGGTAAAAATGCTGTTTAAATTAAAACAAAATATATATTTGTAATAACCAAAATAAAGTGCGTACTCACACCTTTCACAAAGTTCGTCACTGTAGCGTACCAGAGCGGGGCTAAAATACCATATTATGCTCTAGGGGTAAAATCTATGTTTATTTTTTGTCTATTACCGTCGAAAATTCATAAACGAGAAAACAATTTACAAAATCGGTGGTGAAATCGGTTGGATCCCCATAGAAAAAAACATACATAAGTCGAACACAGCCTCCTCCTTTTCTGAAGCCGGCTGAAAATGAAGTTCCTACGTTTTCCTAAATTATGTCATTTAAGATCATCTTCGTGGTCTGAACTATCACAAAAATTGTTTAAGTGTGATTTGTACCATTAATAGCCTGTAAGTTTCATAGCTGATACAATAAGGAGCTCACGGAAGAAACTGAACAATTTTGAATTAATTCAATGATCATTGATCTGCAAATGGATATTAATGTTGAATATAAACGTATTTTCTTACTAGTTTTTTGGATACATTTCAAGTAAAATATTTAAATGTTTGGACTAGCGTAGTCCAAAAGTTTTACGTAGAATACTTTTTCAAGAATCCAGTAATCCATCAATCACAGAGAACTTTTGTGAAAGATGTGTTTTTCTAAGGGTTTTCAACAGTTATTCAGCTAAAAGGGTTTTTAATGCTGCTCTGAATAATTTTACAGTTCGTTTCTCGTGAAACTTTTGGGTAAGTTAATTTATATTGGCTCAATAAGTAAGCTCAGTTTGTGATCACAATTTGTGTACTTTCAGAAGTTTGACTACAAAAATAATTATTATGCTAATTGTGATAGGATTTGTGGTGAAACAATAAGTTTTTCTTTAAGTTTAATCATATACCTATCGCTTTCTTTTTTTCTATTCTAGGCAAACGAGGCTTTGTTATTTTAAGAGAAATAAATATAGGTAAATACCTTCTACGTTTTCTAGTTTTTACACATAAGATAAAGATAGATTTTTGCACTTGGTTAACTTTTTTTTTTTTCAAATTTTCTATGTAACTGTTTTTTTCACTTTTTAGAAAACGTCAGCTGTCAGATCCCCTTTAAGCTATGTTCTAATTGAATAAAATATTTAAAAGATACACCTACACACGTTTATCAGTAAGATAACTCTTAGAGTGGAGTTTAGGCGCACACGGAAAAATCATGTCATTGCATTCTACTATTTTCTTAAACTTGTGTTTTTTCGCGAATTAATGATTTAAAATGGTGGTTTTTTATTCATTGAGTGTTGAATTACATGCACAAGTGTGGGCAGATATAATGTGGTGTAACATGACTTTTTTGTTGTTTTAAAAACTCCGTAGAAGCTCATAGTAAAGTCGCCACAACTTTACTAGGGCATGACTTGGACTCGAGTATGACTGGTTTCGTGTGACTGACTGTGATTTCATTACTTGATTTTTATAAAATAAACTTGAAAATTCATAAACTTGACACTGGCAGAATGCACAACGTGCAATGCCAATAACTAACAAAAAAAAACTCTTGGAGCATCATTATGGTCCCAGGCATATAGGTACTAGGAGAACATAAACAATCAGAGCCCTTCGTAGTTTTATTACGCACTCGTAAACGTCATGTCGCTTATTATTTTGACGTCATAAAACAACCGAATACTTACTGCAATAATAATCTGGAGCCCTAATCTCGCAACGATTCACACAATGCGATTTTATTGCAGATTGTAATTCATTTTTATATAACCGCATGATGTCGTTTTATTGCTGAAAAACGAGATGTCTGCTGTTTAGTGTATTTGTGACAGAGTAATTAAGTTACGAACAAAATAGTCTTATGCGTGTTACAGAATAACTACTATTACAGTTACTATCACTTACCCAGTGTAACAGTTGGTTAACTCGTATTATTTGATTCCACCTGCCCCGCTATTTTATCAGATGGCCAAACAAACACTACTAAAAGGATATCCGGTACATGGTTAACACCAATTACGTGAGAAATAGTACATTATGATACAAGTGTGCTATGTTAGTCATTACACTAGAGGCGGTATTATGCGCGCAAGCCGCAGGCGAGCGCGATAAGGAATCCGAGAGTGTATTGAAACATAGCACAAGAGTTTCATACGACTGTTTTCATCACACTTGCGAGGAAAAAACAACCTATTTTTGATAATAATCAACCACACAACGAAAACGTCAACAAACATTTGCGGAAAATGGCGCCCAAACCAGCAATGCGCTCGCAGGTTGACATTTACTTCAGCGGCATAAGAACTCTTTGTTGGTATTACAAAAAAAACTGTAAGTATTACCCGGCTATATTAATAGTGCTTCGTATACATACTTCTAATTGCAGTCACGTACACTTTGACTTTACCGGGTTATACCTATTATAGCACAAGTGCCGTAATGTAAAGTAAAAAGCACGCGTGCGTAATAGCTTGGATTATGAGCCTAAAACCGATGTAATAAGATCCACTTTACGAGCAAGTGTGATGAGAAGAACAATTTTTGTGTGCTAATTCTTCTATTTTTGTGTTCCAATTGTGTTTGGAAATAGGTCGTGAATTTCAATCATTGTCGTACTGACGTTCCACTGACAACACTGTTTTTTTTTAAATATTTTTAAGTAACGAGACGAGCAAGACGTTCGCCTGGAAGTTAGCGTCACGTCTGCCACTAACAGTATAAAAATTGTGAACTTGCAAACACAATCCTGCGCCGCACGGCACTGAGATGCACCTGAGATATTAGATGTTAAATCTCTTCATACCCAGTAATTTATCTGGTAACATTGCCTTTTAAACCGAAACACAGTAATGCTTGCACACTACTGCTTGGCGGTTGAATAACTGGCAAAAGTGTGGTACTTCCCCAGGCGGACTCTGCAGTAGAGTCCTACCACTTCACAAAAAAACAAGTTTAATTAAAGTTCCATGTTTGTCTAAAAATCTTTAACGTGGTTCAGCAATTTATGGGCTAACACGTGCTATTTGTGAAGACGTCTATACATACGAACTTACCCTTAAATTATGTATAACCTAAATTATGTATAAACGTATCGACTGTAAATCGGTTACCCTTAAATTATGTATCGACTGTAAAAAACAAACGATTTATTTAGTTAGAGAAATATTTCCTAGATTTTATACATACATATGTATGTAGGAGGCTGTAATCTTTTCTTACGTACCGTTTAGCTAAGTATACAATTTCCCTACAGTTGTGCGACTGAAGCTGGAACGTCGATGACGTAATGGCTTCATAACATTCTGTTACGAGCTATTTTACTTTCCTGCTAACATTCTAAGGGAAATTGAAAAACAATTTCGTCTGCAATAGAGCTTTTGTTATGAAAACATAGCAAAAACTCGTAGGTATACGTTCAGATAAAATAAATGAGTACATCCATACTAACCACATAGTTTACCATTAGGTAAGTAGTGGTCAATTACAAACTGGCCCATTTTTTCACATAAAAATATCTTCTCTTTATCAAAGAAGTAAGTATTAATATTTAATTAAGTATTTTATTATTAGCATAATCAACCTGCAAAATTAAATTGCTGCACTGCTAACCTCGAACAGAGATTTGGTAGACCATCCAATTTATAATATTTATCCGCTGGGCCAGTTGCAGATTTTATGATTCGTTAAGGTCTGTACACACCAAAGCCGGTGGCCCAATCCAAAAGTGTTAGTGTCGGCGGTTACAGAACGTTGCCCAACATTGCCGGCGCCACGAGACTTGCGACGTCATCGGCATTATTATGTCGTTCGCATTTATTAATCGCAGTGTTTTTTTTTTTTTTTTTAGTGACTGATGCTGTTGGCCTCAGATGGCCTCTACAGCGTCACCGGACTTTAGGCAAGCGCAAACGGTGCTCGGCCTAGGTTTAGGTTAAAGGCGACTAGCTCAAGGGCACCTCAGACGGTACGAACCTCGGCTTGGCCGTCGCCGGGAGTGGGGTCAGACTTGCCCTGGCACCCCAGAAGGGGTATGCCCTGGGGCCCTAGTAGGTTGATCTGGTTGACTATTTGGAGAGAATCTAACCGATCTTCTGACAGATCTGGGGAGTCCTCGACCTCGCCGGCGAGGTCGGTGCGTGTTTGTGTGCCTCTGGTAACCGGCGCCTATACCAAAAACGGAATACTTCCTGTTGCTAGGAATGGTCGGATCGGTCTAGGAATGGTCGGATCGGGCTAGGAATGGTCGGATCGGAATCGCAGAGTGTGACATGAGGTAGGCGTTAACAACCGGCATGCGGCATGCCGCCAGGCTTTGACTTTGGTGTGTAAGCGCCTTAAGTCTCTTTACTCCTTATGATTTTATTTATGTTTGGCTGAAGTAATAAGTAGTTAAATTTCGATCAGATTCAGAGAAAATATTTATAAACTTACCCTTCAACAACTTTCCATGATACAAGCTTTGCTTAGTATGGGGCTAGATGGCGCTGTGTGTGATAAATGTCCCTCCAATATTTATTTATTTATTTACTTAAATTACTAGCAGGTTCTGTTTCTTCTACCAAAGTTTCTGGATCTAAGTCTGTGCATTTCTACAAACTTTGCCGTTACGTAGGTATGTATTATGACTGACGCAAAGAGGGAATTATTTTGATGACAATTATGAAGTACCTATATATTTATTCTGACAAACTATAAAGAAGAATAACATTATTTATAATTACATTATACATATAACTTAAAATAAATACTTAAACTAACTATAAACTGCGCTGCCCGAGTGGGTATTTCCCGATAATTATAATCTGGGTGTCTTGAAGTCGCGAGTGAATCGGTTTCTTCTAAGCAAGCGAGCACCATCGTAGACTGCATCTTCGTTTATCATAAGACGAGATGTCAATCAAACACAAAACTATATCATTAAAAAAACTTTTTATTATATGCAATAAAAATAAAATTGGTAAAAATAAGAGGGACTTGGTTTTTAAATTATAAGTTTTGATTTAACAATAGCAGTTTTTATCAATTGAAACAGGAATGCATTTAAAAGTTGGCTTTAAATTTCAACAGACATCACAAACGCGTAAATGTTAATTTCGCTTCGCTTTATAAAACAGACATATGTATAAAACTGTCGTATGTAAAGATAACATGTGCGACGTGAATTGGACTTTATTTAAAAGGGAAAGGGTCGAAAATTGTTTGTAAGAATACTAGATTCGGGGTGCAATATTATCTTATTCACATCCAAATAAATGAGAAAAAAGTGGGGTCCAGCGGACGAAGTTTTTAATTCGTAATTACAGGACAGCGTCCGAGCTTTAAGCACCATTAACTTTTTTCCTAAATGTCTGTGTCGCGGGGGTTCCACGCTGAAACGGAACGGGACGGTTCGTTTGAGGATGGTGAAATTAGTTCCGCTGGCGGAGGAAATTAGAGAAATTACTTTTGTGGGTACAAATAGATTGAAAACCATCATTTCAGCATTCCTTGATGTAGAAGCTGCTGTGTGTAGCTGAAGATGAAGACTACGATGGAAGAAACACCCACTCGGGCAAAGTATTAGACTGTTTAGCTGTTCGAATTGAGAAAGTGGAATTAACCGTTTACGAGATTTTGGTATATCAACCATGAAACGGTGTCGCTTTTTCGACCTGGCTGTTCAACAGAAGGATGAGCAGGGTCCTTATTTATCTACTATTTCACATGATTTTTCTCCCTTTCGCTAAGTAAGATGGGATATTTCTGTCTTGTGCTAATTTGATCCAGGTTCGACTTGCGATGATTAATGTCAACAGCATGGATGAAAAATTACAAAACATTTATTGATAAATTAAGAGTTTTTCATCACACTTGCTCGTAAAGTGGATCTTATTACATCGGTTTTAGGCTCATAATCCAAGCTATTACGCACGCGTGCTTTTTACTTTACATTACGGCACTTGTGCTATAATAGGTATAACCCGGTAAAGTCAAAGTGTACGTGACTGCAATTAGAAGTATGTATACGAAGCACTATTAATATAGCCGGGTAATACTTACAGTTTTTTTTGTAATACCAACAAAGAGTTCTTATGCCGCTGAAGTAAATGTCAACCTGCGAGCGCATTGCTGGTTTGGGCGCCATTTTCCGCAAATGTTTGTTGACGTTTTCGCTGTGTGGTTGATTATTATCAAAATAAGTTTGTTTTTTCCTCGCAAGTGTGATGAAAACAGTCGTATGAAACTCTTGTGCTATGTTTCAATACACTCTCGGCTTCCTTATCGCGCTCGCCTGCGGCTTGCGCGCATAATACCGCCTCTAGTGTAATGACCAACATAGCACACTTGTATCATAATGTACTATTATACAGGGTAACATTGAATTTATTGGCATTATCTTAGTGGGTCATTAAACTTTATCATTACACACGACAAATGTACGCAGCTGATTTTTTATCGCGATTTGCTCGTTTATTTTGTAGTAAAAGTTGTTCATTACGATGCGTTTAATGACCACCTAATATATTGCTGATGAATTCAATTTAATCATTCTGTATAAGCTTGCTTTCTACCGCCAACTCGCCTGATGATAAGCGAAGATAAGGTCTACGATGGAGCACGCTTGCCTAAAAGAAAACGAGTCGCAAAATTAGTGACTTATTTTAAATTATTTTTTTTCTACATTCCACAACGTCGCTAACACATTTCAATTATCGCAGCACTCAAGAAAGAGATACTTTACAAGACACTTTCCTAAAGCTGTGATATTACTTTTTAAGTGGCGCACACTTGAGTGTTTACACCTCAATCGTGGACTCAAATCTCGGATATCAGGATAGAACTGCGTCGTTAGCAGTCCCACTCGAAGCTTTATTGCAAACTCTCGTATTGAAAGAGCAAGGACCCTCTGCCACCTCCCTTACGCTAGTTATCACATTTTTCTGATGTGCGTGCGGCTTTTTCAGCCACTTCACGTTCTTTGTGGTGGACTTTTTGTTAGAAGTTGTGTTCTTTTGCTGATTTCGGTGGCACTTTCAAAGGTAAGTACAATTTGCTCTCCAAAATAAGAAAAATTTCTTATCTCATATTTTAGTGACACTTTTACAATGTACAATTTGCTCTATAACGATAGAAAGAGTACAAAGAAAAGACATATTTTTTGTCTTACCTGTTTTGGCGTAATACTTGTTGAAGGAACCTTCACAGTTTTGTTTTGGGTCTTTGTTTTAGGCATGGGAGAGTCAACAAAACTCAAACAAGTGATTTAATTTGAAAAGGTTTTTTTATATGCCTGAGGGACATAAAAACCTATACACACCACGGGATAAAGTAAAGAAGCCTCACATCTCATGTTTGTCACACTCGGCTTCGCCTCGAGAGCCAATATACATGAGATCTCAGACATTCTTTACTTTTTCTCTCTAGGTGTGTAATATACTATTTTGTTGTTCCGTCTAATACTTACTTCCTCCTACTCAGGTCGGAGACATTGTTAGACCTAGTACAGTATATACTTAATATCTGTGGTTAAATCAAACAATATGTTGCTTACACTATTTAATGTTGTTTTCAAAATTCGGCAAAAAATCTGAAAAGAAAAAGTCCTTTGTTTTTGGACTTTTAGTCACGAAAATTTGGATTTGGGTAGTTCAATTAAAATAAATAATGCAATTTTTAATTTTTTTTTGACACGGTCGATTTAAGGGGGGGAGGAAGGGGGTTGGGAATGTTGTATGGAAAGTTCTTTGTTTTTGAACTTTTACTGATGAAAATTGATATTCGGGTAGATAATTCAAAGGGTTGGTATAGTTGGTAGCTTTGGTAGAGTTGGTGTAGTTGGTAGCGTTGGTATAGTTGGTAGCTTTGGTAGAGTTGGTAGAGTTTGCTCAGAATGATTTAAAGTGGAGAATTTTGGGAGCGGTCCGAATTTCTTCCGCACGCGGACGAAGTCGCGGGGGACCATCTAGTAAGTAATATGAGGTTTGAAAATTATTAATTATTATTCATGCGTGCATCGAATGCACTAGGTGGACCAACGACATTGTGAAAGTCGTGGGTACCCGATGGATGCAAATGGCAGGTTGTCGTACAGTGTGGCGGTCTAAGGGAGAGGCCTTCGCTCAGCAGTGGACGTCTCCGGGCTGATAATGATGTTGATGCATCGTATGTAAAGTAAATATAAAAGATTTTTTTGCGAACAGTACTCAAAGACAAGTTTGCAGTGTCCTGTCGAGTGTCCGCTTTGATTTTCTCTTTCTTGTCAATTTCTAGCACCATCCGCAGACACGGTTTCTCAATTTAGTAAATAGTTGAGCTCTTTGAAGTGAATCGAGACACTTGTTCGGACTTTGGTAGTTCTTTTCAATCAGCTTTCCTAATAAGAGCGTTGGAAGTAGTGCGTAACTTTATTTGATCATTTTATTCGAGTTAGACACAATAAAATGAAATAAATAATGCGTGTTTGTCGGTATGTATGTGTGTATTGGGGCTGTGTATGTTTATTACCCGTCAAAACGGCTGCCCGGCATTGGATGAAACTTGGAATGGAGATAGCTTATTCCCGGTATTACATATAAACTTATACGGTTTTGTTGTGGTAAGACTCTATTGCAGAGTCCGCCTGGGGAAGTACCACACCTTTGCCAGTTAATCAACAGTAAATACAGTCAATTAATCTTTTGGAAAGTTCGACCTTACTTATAATACCGCGTGTTAGTTTGAACACCGTTATCTTACTAGGATATCATTGTACTCATCATTATGAACAACTTTTACTATGGGGCCAGCCCTGAAATCACGAAAAAAAAACAGCTGTTCCATACATTTTGTCCAAGATCGATGAACCTTTTTGTATGGAACAGCAGTTTTTTTCCTGATTTCTGGGTTGGCCCCATAGTAAAAGTTGTTCATAATGATGAGTACAATGATATCCTAGAAGGATAACGGTGTTCATACTAACACCCGGTATAACAAAGATCATATTTTATTAGAATGCTAAACGAAACCTTTAACATCTTCTTCTTCGTCTATGAAACCGAATGCCCTGCGAAACTTTAACCCAATTTCCAAAATTATACATCAAGTTTATATTGTAAAATCCAATGTGTTCATGCTAGCGTTATAAAACATTATTATTTTAGAACATATATTACTATAATTTCATCAATCTTTAGGCGCCTTTCTCGAGTATTGAATAGGTGCTAAGTTGGCATAATGTTCATTTGGAATTGTTCGCAATTTATATTGAAAATGTATTTATTTACGGGCAAAAACCTTCAGCAATTTAGCTTTTAACAGCAGTAAAAATACACTAGCAACGACTTCAATTAATTTTGTGATAGAATAGTCTTTTTTTTGTCTATGTAATTATTTTTTTCCCAAGCCAACAAAATAGAGATAAGCCACCAAACTTCACAAATTTAATCAAGTTCTTTAATATCGCCTGTGCATAAATCTGAACGAGGTATAAATGCAGCTTTTGAATAAAATAGTGATCTTGAATGGCTGGGACGGCAGCCGTGGTACATTAGCATAATTATTATACACCGAGTGTACCCCTGCTTAGGGTTCCCTTTAGAAAATTTTACTTTGCCACTGAAAAACAAAAGCAGTTATTTATGTATAAAGTCTGTAGGTCTACGTTGGACTGTCAATTTGCCAGAAAGCGTTGAAGCCGAAGACAAAGCGTGCGTAGCATGCATAAGGGCATTCTAGTCAAAGATCCCCAAATAAAAGTTTTCAGAAAAAACCTTCATGGGAAGGTATGGGCTATGGGAACCAGATACTTATAGAAGTGATTATTTCTTCTCTGTTCTGTTAAACAAGAAGCGATTTCAAATCTAGGCGCTCGCTTCTCTATAGCTTATTCAATTTCTATGAAGGCAACACTAATTTTGAACGATTTCTTCGCTTGTCTTCTGTTTTATCTACACAATTTTATTTGGAAGAAAAGAAGAGACAAAAGACATTAACTATTTCGAGGATACTTAATTTATGTTATTTTTAGCATACATTGTCTGTTTAGAAAAAGGTTAACATAAAAAAAGCATTTCAATACTCTTCCCACTCTCGTGAATGTAATAAGTTATAGATCCAATGAGTTCTTTATAATATATAAATAATTATAATATCCATCTCATTTGTCTTCTTCTTTCAGGAAGATAGATAAACCCAGTAAATGGCAAGATAAGTCATTCCTCTGCCCATCCCAAATTTTTATTAGAGTTTCGTAATTTCCCTTATACTTGTGGTTCAAAAAGTTATTCGCAAAATCCATGTCCAAACGAAATTCATTGCAGCAATACTTTCCCTGTAAAACGAAAATGAACAATTGTAAGAAATGAATAGCAACAGTGTGATGATGTGAGTTGATAAATGTGATGCTGTGGCAAATACAGAGTGATCAGAAAATGAAGGATATCGTTGTAACTGCTGATATGTCATCATGGCCTACTTTATTACGTCAAAATTATGGCATAATACCTAATAGAGCATGAATCGTGTGTGAAATGGCGGGCACTACTAGAATAAATAAATATCCGTGGACATTTTACGCATCGCGCAGATGACTGTCAGATTACGTTTATATTTTTTTTGTTAATAAATACATTGAGTACACCAATACTTTTGTCACGTAAATATTTGTTCTGGTTGGGAATAAAATCCACACCTTAGTGCTCACAAAGCAGAGTTACTACCAACTGAGTTATAATAAAGTCCAAAGCAGAGCTACTGCCAACTGAGTTATAAGAAAGTCCAAAGCAGAGCTACTACCAACTGAGTTATAAGAAAGTCCAAAGCAGAGCTACTGCCAACTGAGTTATAAGAAAGTCCAAAGCAGAGCTACTGCCAACTGAGTTATAAGAAAGTCCAAAGCAGAGCTACGACCAACTGAGTTATAAGAAAGTCCAAAGCAGAGCTACTGCCAACTGAGTTATAAGAAAGTCCAAAGCAGAGCTACTACCAACTGAGTTATAAGAAAGTCCAAAGCAGAGCTACTACCAACTGAGTTATAAGAAAGTCCAAAGCAGAGCTACTACCAACTGAGTTATAAGAAAGTCTAAAGCAGAGCTACTACCAACTGAGTTATAGGAAAGTCCAAAGCAGAGCTACGACCATCCGAGTTATAAGATGGCTTGATAAGATGCAATTATGAGAATCTAACTCGGATAAGCAGCTTTCGGAAAATTGCGTAATATCTTCTCGTCCAAAATCCCGCAGTGTCTGAAGACAAGTGTATACGACCAGTGTATGTTGCCAGTGATGACATATGGAACTGAAACGTGGTCTTTAACTGCTGGACTTTTGGAGAAACTTAGAGTCACGCAACGGGCAATGGAGAGAGCTATGCTCGGAATTACTTTGCGCGATAGAATCCGGAACGAGGATATTCGCCAAAGAACTTAAGTTACCGACATAGCTCGCAAGGTTTGCAAGTTGTAGTGGCAATAGGCAGGCCACATCGCTCGAAGAACTGGCAACCGATGGGGAAGAAAGGTTCTAGAGTGGCGACCGCGAACCGGAAGACGCAGCGTAGGAAGGCCTCCCACTAGGTGGACCGACGACATTGTTAAAGTCGCGGGCACCGGTGGATGCAAATGGCAGGTTGTCGTACAGTGTGGCGGTCTAAGGGGGAGGCCTTCGTTCAGCAGTGGACGTCTCCGGGCTAATGATGATGGTGATGAATTATGGTAATAGCATACTTTTCTTTAATTAATTTTTTTCCTAGGTTGACAAGCGTAAAATACAGCAATACCGGTTCGACGGGGCATCCTGTTATGTTCATAGATTTCATGGCTTCCGCCCATGGTGCTTCCTCATCGTTCAAACTCTTACACACATCCATCGAAGAACTCCACATAGGTTCGCTGCCTACTTCGGTTTCTTTTGAAACGTCTATGTCGATCTGTAAACGAGATATTAAACGTGATAGCTTACACCTCACACTAAAGAGGCCTTGAAGGCGAAATAATTATAAATTACTACCATGCTAGTAATAAGGTCAAATATTTAAGACTTATTCTGTTTTTATTTTTAAAGCGTGTGTAATAAAAAATATAAACTCCTGTGCATGCAAACTCAAATCCGGTGGATGCAGATTGTCTTTGTTTGGCAGTGGACGTCTCCGGGCTGATGATGATTTGTGTAATCTATCTAAATATCTAATTTCTATACAGATTAAAATGAATCGCTAAATTTTAAATGTTGCTTAGCGCACAACTCGAGAACGGCTGGACCAATTTAGCAGTTTGTTTAAGTGATTATTCCTTGTAGTTCGAGGACGATTTTTAAAGAGAAAAATCGAAATACTTAACCGCAAAATAGCCGGTTAAAAATATCCTCGTGCAAACCTGGGTCAGCTAGTAAAAAATATTTTTCTTTCATGAAATAAATGATCGCTAAACAATGAATTCGTCAAGTTATACCTTAACAAAGAAATATTTATCAGGAAATATTTACCGTTGAGTTTTGCTTTTTTTGTTTGATTCATCGTTATAGGTAAATACCGTATTTTTAATCCTTTTTCAATAGAAAAAAATATTATGATCATTTCACTTACGCTTTTCACCGTCATCTCTCCTTGCGATGGTCTACGATAAAGCATTCTGGCCTAGAAGAAACCAATTCTCTCGCTGGTTATGAACCACTTTTTACGTTACGTAAGTCAAGTCAAGGCGGCAGACTACACGTTAATTATTATTATTTTTCCGCATAATGCAAAAAATTAAGTTTCGTAATTTGAATATGGAATCAAACGGTTTCGTTCTATTTATTGGAATACCTATCAATCATGATGTCCCTTTTTGAGTTTCTAACTGTCCTATTACAGTAGATTAGGCAGGGCGTAGAAAAGTAAGGGAAGGGGATAGTAAATAAAGGGGGTTACAACTTGAATACTTACAAATGTGCCCTCACTGATTGAGTTGGTAAATTCTAGACATCCCTGCAAGAACATGGCTTCTTCTCCATCTTCACACGTTTTGCCGAGATCCATGCTGTCTCCATTTAAAAAGTCATTTGCAAAATGATTACAACCAGACAAGCCTTCATTAAATCCGATCCCATACTAGAAAAATAGAAACGTCAAAATTACCAAAAGAGAAGCTAGTGTTCTTTCCAGGCCATTCGTATTAGACCATTTTCAACCGCATTGTCATTAACATCAAATGAACTTTGGTCAAACACCAAGCTATTGCTTTAAGTATATGTAGCTATACGTTTTTTACGAATATAAATTCCTTACAGTATCTACGCATGTCCCTGGTCCAACGAAAAAAACTACAAGCAATATGAGTTTCACCAGCACGTCTTGATGTTCTATCATTGTAACTATACTGAAAACAAGCGCCTGTGTAAAAAAACTTGAATTATTTATACAGTACTTGATAGAGATCTGGGTTGTAAAAATCGAGATTCAAATGATATTGTTATGGCAAATGTGGCGTGACTCATGAACAGTGCAAAAGTGTCACGCAATTTCCCTGTTTGCTTTTTGCTTATAAAGGACTTCAAAACGACATTGGGATTTTATAGTAATAACACTTTCCACGAGATAGAGTTCCATTATTTTGGGGATGGCATACTGTTTGAAACGCCGAAATGAGGAATTGGTAGAGTTGCCATCAATAATACGGCTTAATTCTTTTTCGGTATTTTTTTGGCAATTCAAATGTTTTGTGAGATTACGCACTTTTGTTTGTTTTGTTAAAGTTATTAGATATATATTCCAGAAAAAAAACGACAGGCAAGGCCCTATATATCTATAAGAGTATAACTATTATTATATTTTTAAACATACTCTATATTTTTTGCAATACTTCTAAAAAAGGTTGATTAAATAGTAGATAGATTACATATAGAGTAGACCACAATCCTAAAAAAACAATTGCTAGACCTTTTGTTTGTTGCTATACTATATAAAAAAAATCCTGACTAAAATGTAGGTCCATCATAAATTTGATATAATGGAAGTACACTAATGTATAGTTGTGCAACGATAGGATGGCTACCCACCAAAATACAGGTGTAGCCACACCTATTTTGGTACTCTATGGCTGCAAAATTATGTGATACTGTTCTTTAATAAAATTATATATACTTTTTTTTACTTTTCAGTATTATATTATCTGTGGTATTTGGAAATAAATAAAATCAATTCAATCTGGGATTATCTCCCAAGGGAGTGCAAGGAAACTTAACGCCGTAATACATTGAAAATATCATCATATTAAACAAAAATAAAGTTACCTACTATCTGAATACCATCAATAATCCCGTTTCCTCTCTCTAAAAACAAATGATTCGAAATGATTCAACCAATATCTAAGTAAAACACGTATTTCCTGCTACGGGGGCTCTTCCCAACGAATATATCATTTCCAATATAGTTGTTTTATGTAGATGACGCCTACTTTTAAACTGCCGTAATTTTTAGATTCCGCTTCCACTTTCCCCTCTACGTATTTGTTATCAAACTGTAACAAATGAATATATTCTCAGTTTTGATTTACTATGTGTTTTCTGTTAGTAATATTTTATCTGTTTGCTTTGTTTTTGTTACGTGTTTTTTTATTCTGCTTGCTATTTATAAATATTTGGATAGTGTGTGCTCTATTTCGTCTTGTTATCATCGGTTTCTTCTGAGCAAGCGTGCTCCATCGTTCACAGATCCTCGCTTGACATCAGGCGTACTATAGTCACCGCGTTACCAACTGAGTCGTGCGGCCATAAATCATTCGCTATGTCTCTCTCGCTCGCACTTGTGGGTCTTGCTTGCACTTGTGGGTCGTGCGGCCATGATTTATGGCCGCACGACTCAGTTGGTAACGCGGTGACTATAACTATTAAGGATGCACTGCCCGACGGGTCGAACTCATCGGCGGGCGTAGCTAAAAAGCATGTTCTCTTCATCAAACAAAGTGTGGGAAACGGAGAAAGAAAGAGAAATGAGTGCGCCAATTTTTTAACGTCGATCTTTGGCTGCAGGGTTTGGATAAAAAACTACTGAACGGATTTATTCTAACTAAAGTTATTTGAAATGATGATAGACTAAACTATGCCGCTAGATAAAATATTTGACGCTCTTGGTTTTTTTAGAAAGAAAAATTAAAAATTACTCAATTACTAAAAAATATTCTGGAATCTTTTTAATTCGGGGAATTCTGAACGTCTTTTTCAACCGACTTCAAAAAAGAAGGTTCTCAATTCGACTGTATGATTTAATAATTTGAAAACCAAACTACTGAACCGATTTCGATAAAATTTATATGAGACAAGCAAAAAAATAATCATAAAAATCAGTTCATAATTGGCGGAATAATCGCGTAAAATACATACAAAAAAAAACATTCAGTCGAATTGAGAACCTCATTTTTTGAAATCGGTTGAAAAAAAGCTCCATTGAAGTAAACTTCATTAAATGAATTGTAATAATTGCGAAACATAAGCAACATCATTTATTTTGGAAATAAAATAAATCATTAAAATTACATTCAAAATCTTATTATTGTAACCATATTTTTTAACTACTAAAACGCTTCCTTAAACCCGACACTAAAAATTCAGGGTACTAGGCGCCCATAACTTGAAAAGGGTAAATTATTTAATTATGCGCGTTGAATTTTCAACGCGCCACTTAATTTGATTGTCAACGACACCTATATTTGCCTATATGCAAATGAAGCGTTACATTTAATTGAATATCTTTGTTAGAGTGTGGGGACCGCTTGACACTTGAGAGTCCCTAGAGTTGAATATTCAAATTTTGTTAATAGTGCATTGGTTATCCATTTTACGTCTTGTTTTAATTATATACAAGTATACCCAAAGTTATCTTAGTAGTTCTCTTACCTTTTCACATATTTTTTTTAATAATGGACTTCACCTGCGTTAATGCCATTATTTAGCGCAATATATTATGAAACTGTACGCAAATATGGCCGGGTGATAGCGCGCAAATACGTTAGTGGCATTATTAACGTCACTACATGTAGCGCATTGCTTAATGCATCATTTATTGCACGCTAATTATTCCGTTAATTGGACGTAGGGCACGCAGATGAAGCCCTAACATAAGGGATAGAAAGAAGGTTTACCTTTCTACGAAGGTTTGGCCTTGCGCCTTCTTGTCCAGCGGCCTGACGCTTACACTTTTAAATCCTGACGTTTTCACGTCACGTTGCATTGCTCGCAGATAAATTTTACTAGATTGCTCGTATGGAGGTTCAAGTCCAGCCAGGCGTATTTATTTTTCATACTTTCTTAACAGCCTATGCATTAAATAAAGGCATGTGTCATTTTGACCTAGTTCATAGAATGAGGTATGGTATGGAAAACTTGTATTACTAGGCCACCTGTGTATGGAAAATGTCCTAAGCCCATTAAAAAACCCCAAATGTAGAAACACTTCCTAAATGATGATGATCTAATATCTATGATGACTTTATATTTGTATTTTCAACCGACTTCAAAAAAGGAGGTTCTCAATTCGACTGTATGTTTTTGTATGTATGTTACGCGATTACTCCACCATTTATGAACTGATTTTGAGAGTACAATAACCCCTTTTTTATACTTATACGCTTAACCCTGTATACGAGTATATACAAGTAACTTTAAAAAAAACATAACCGACTTCAAATTAATAATATAGGACCACCTCGAAAGGTTCAAATAAAAAAAGAATTTTCAGAGTAATCGGTGAACAAAAAAAAAAACATTCATACCGTCGAACATAGAACCTCCTCCTTTTTCGAAGTCGGTTATAAATTATAATCAGTTTCATTAGCGAAACGATTATTGTACTGTACGTCATCATCATAAAAACGAAGGACAGTAATAGGTGTAATAAAAATTTGGGAAAACCCTCGCCTAATGATAGCAAATAACACATTTTGTAAGTATTGATGTAGTCATAGTTTATTTTGAAAATTACATTAAGTGATTATATTCTATCAGAGACTTTAGCTAGATTATTATTATTTTATTTTCTAATAGGCATCCGTGTTTGAGGACAGTAATAATAATTGTGACGTAAATATCTCTATAGTTACCTACCATACCTGAGTATATTAAGTATTTTTTTGTCAAATATACCTGAGTAGGTATAAATGTATTATTTTATCTAATATTTTGGATAATTCAATAAAATACAAATTATTTAAACTTCACTTCTTAAACTAATCATCTGGGAAATATTATAAATTATTTTATAATTTAGCTTTCATAATTATGAAATCTAATAATATTTTATTTATTTCACTTTACAGGGCTTCGCGTAAAAGCAATATGAAATATATTTATTATCTCTGTGGATCGTACTAAAACTTTGCTTTCCTCCAATAGCGGTACCGTCATATAGCGTCATATAACGGATGCAACATGATGACTGTAAAAAGACGGCTTTTATTTAAACCGGTATTTTAAAAACGTACGAAGACTTTTCAACTCCGTAAAGTACTGCCGTCATGCAAATTGTGGCTCCGCTACTGACGTTACGATGTCGGACAACGCTCTCTAGGAACCATGCCATCTTGTTTTTATAGCAAAAGTTTCAGTGACGTCAATCAACGCTGTAGGTGTAGCGAACGTTAAATTACGCCGAATTGGAGGTAACCAAAGCTTAAACCAAATGTAAGTATTTTATGGACAACTTTTACCAAAATCCTACCCTGTCTTCAGCTGATACGTTTTTCGTGATTTCAGGGTTTGTCAAACTTTTATTTACTCTCCTTCTTTTGGCCTAGCACCGCACCACCATTACCTTTAATTTTTTTTCACTTGCTGAGCCCCGCGGTTTCACCCGCGTGATGATGATTATATTAGAAAGTAACCTATATATTATTCCGGAAAATAATCTTCGATTTCGAATTTCATTCAAATCCGTCCAGCTGTTTTGGCGTGAAGAGGCAACAAACATACAGACAAACCAACAAACTTTTGCATTGATAAATATTAGTGGGATTGTTTTTTTTTGCATTAGTTATTCAGTCATGGATTTTTACTAGATTTGATATGATATAATAAACATAAAATACTTAATAGAAATCACTAGAGTACCAATACATATAAGTATAATGTTATAAACATCATTAAAACAGTATCTAATACCGACATAATTATCGATGTTTTCTAAAGAAAGTGGCACAACACGATAACACAGGTCTTATCACGGAGAGATCAAATGGCAACTGAAGATACGTCGATCAAACGTTTGTCGATCTCATCGTGCTCTGGATCCAGTCGAGATAGCTGGCTACTGAAGTGTAAACGCCTGGCCAGCCGTCTCTTCCACACCCATGACCGAAAGAGACTACAGCTACCGTCTCCCAGATGCCTTCAGGCCGTTTCCTCATCAACGGGCCACCTGAGTCGCCAGTACAAGAGTCTTTTGAGAAGACTCCTCCAGCACAAAGCTGCTTATTGGATATTGTGGCACTCAAGGTTTGGTATTTGTTAATGCATTCGTCGTGGTCGAATACAGGCATGCCGAGCTTTAGTTTCACTGGGCTGTTCTTACCTGAAACGAAAAAAAAATACTTGTTATTGAGTATCTTTTGAGTTTCCGTACCTAGAGGGTGTCAATAGAACCTTATTAATAAGCCTGAGTTTTTGTATTATTTATACGGGATAATTAAATTGGATACCCCGACTATAGTTTCGATCACATTCCGTGACCATTTTCAAGGTGTGAAAACATTACGCATGGCCGCGTCCTGCTTCTGATTTAACTAAACGTGACTGATCACTGATCATCAGCCAGAAGAGGTCACTGCTGGGCTGAAGCATCCCCTTAATATGGAGGGGTCTGCCGTAATCCCCACGCTTGGCATGCGTTTTAGGGATCGCTCACCACCATTAACCGAGAGAAAGCTGATGTCCGTCTTCCGGTGGTTCTGAGTGCAGTTTTAGGGCATGCCCAGGTCCTGCTAAACGTGACTAATCCCGTATAATATTAAACGAAAATGCAGCCTACAATGGACAATGGCTTAGCCACTTTCCACATTTTGTTTATAAAAGCGCGTTACAAGCATTGCGAGTGGTAAACAAAACAACATTAGCTACTAGAGCAGGTAGACTAGGTAATTACGGTGACTGGACCTTCTAGAATTATTATTTTGTCTAACAAATTGATTGGGTAAATTTGGATTTCCAGAAAAATAAAATATTATAGCCTTAGAATTGAATTTGTGCTTCATTAATTGATCGAATCGCCATTGAAATGCAAGCAATGTCAAATAAACAATGATTTTATCCTAAACAGCGCAAACGACTAAAGATGATAATCCGGTCCATTGACCCCGAATAAAATTCAACTTTAAATTGCACTTCAAATTCAATCTTCAAAGGCAAATTCTTACAAATGTAATATGGAATAGGTCAATGATAATATTATATATATATAAGGAGGGAGATATGTCATATCGCTTAAATACCTAAAATGGCCCCGTGAAGACGGCCCTAAAGACTGTCTCGCCTGTCTGCGTCCACTAAGCGAGACGCGCGCTATCCCTTTTGCTCTCATAAAAGTGCTATCTTCTTTCGCACTCCGGCGCAACTCGTAAACATAACGGCACGGGAGTCATTTTCAAACGTTGTTTTATTACGCGATGGCGCATCCTTCGTAATCTTTGGAATAAGTATACTCAATAACTGTATACTCAAACTAGTATACAGTTATTTCACGTTACCTATTGAGCTAATATCTAAAGAGTCACAATCTCTAAGTCAAAAAACGTTCGACTGCCATTGTACATACCTATACGTGCATTATATAGTTCATAATTGTTCGAATTTAGACGTTATATCGCTTGTATAGTGTTCAATGTGTGCTTGAGCGCTTGTGTCTTATCGTAGTTCAAGTCGGTAAAAAATTCGTCGCACTGCATAGCGTGCGCCGCGTTTTGGCTCGGACATTTTTTTGCACGATTGTGACTCTATAGATATTAGCTCAATGATGTTACCGTACTCATCTTAACTTTTACAAATGTGATCGAAAATGAAGTACGCAGTTTGAGAAGATACCTTACTCTGATCTTGAATATAGAACCTTAGATCGGTAGTTTATTTCATACGTACGTATGAAAGAAACGTTTTGAACGTTTATGGATCTGGGTAAGTATGTCCTAAAACTGCATCCAGAACCACCGGAGGACGGGCTGCAGCGTCCTCTCGGTTAACGGTGGTGAGCATTCTGCAATCCCCAAGCCGCCTGCCAAGCATGGGGATTATGGCAACTCCTCCCTAATAAGGGAGCAGTGCAGTAGTGCACGTCTTCCGGTTGATAATGTAAACGTTTTGAAACGTATAATCTAAAAAAAACGTTTGGTACCTATTCAAGGTAATCTAGTAGTAGGCTAAGTAGTCTTTGTAGTTTGTTGTAGTTAATTAAAACTTAGGTAATCTACAATATTTTATTATAGTTGTAATTAAAACGTAGTCTTGAATAAATTCATAAGATAATTTTGTACAGATTATTTACGGGATAACAACCCACAGACTTCCAAAGGTGTTTTAAGGTTGTGTAGCTGCGATGCTAAAAATGAATCCTGATAAAAATGATAGTCTGCAAAGGCCTTAGGAACTTTAATCTTACGATTATAAAATATAACTTTAGTGAGTTTCCTTACCGTCTAAGGTTTTCCCCCAGCCAGCGACATAGACGTCGCTTCCGACTTCGAGGCGGTCATTCGCGCTTACCAGGCAGATAGGCTGGACATAATCTGAAAAAATAGTAGAGGCTATATAAGTGACATCTCTAAACGTTGCGTCGGTCGTATAAGCCCTCACTGAGCTAGAACGTCACCTCGCCAATACACGCCTCGTATATAGTATTGAGTATTCAAAATGCATTGAAACGCTAATGTAGATACCTCAATCGATCGCATCCATAGATTAAGAAAAACCTGTTCGCTTCGTTGCATGCTGATTCACTGATTCATAAAGATTAAAATTGGTTTGAGACTATCATGGCGGGCCAATAAAAGCAAAAGGCATGGAAACTATTTATCTCTTTCTCACTTGTTGGCGAGACAGATCAATCGAATGAAAATAATTTTAGCAGGACCGCAAAAATCATGTCGCATCATGGTATGTTCCAAAACTTGTGTAAATCATCTTCTCGGGTCAATGTTTCATTGTAAATAATATGTGACTATTTAATCGCTTTGAAAATAAGTGATTTTAATAAATATTCTACTTTATCTATCTGAGTTTTAGGATGATATTGTGAATTACGCGTGTGGGCTAAAATTATGTACTCGTTATTATGAACAACTTTTACTAAGGGTCCTTGAAGTCGCGAAAAAATACACGAGGTTTTAGTGTTTTATGCTTAAGACGATAGAATAATAAACATAGTATTGAGTAACTTACAATTGAAACTAGCTCTCCTAGAAAGCCTGACTAGACCAATGTCGTCGTTTCTGTTCCTGTTCTTATCCATATAACCAGGGTGAGGGACGGCCAGCTGAACTGAGATCTCTTGCGGAGGATCAGCACAGGTGTTGTCTACGCAGTCCACTGGACTTTGGGTGTCATACTCTCCAAGACGAACTGTGGACCTTGAAAATAAAAATATTAAGAGTGAATTCACAATTTTACAAAAAGTTTAAACTTTGACGTTTAAAATATTAATTTTTATTTTGGGGGGAAGGCGCCATTTAAAGGCTAATTTTAATAATATTTGGGAAAAGCAATTCTAAACAACGATTTGGTATATGAGTAAAATGAGCCAGTAAAAGACGACGCAGCAATTTTTACCTTCGGGGAAAATACTCACTCATCAGCAAGAAGAAGTCCACTGCTGGATGCAGGCGTACCCCTTATATCCGTAATCAATATTAATAGCCCTAATTTTATAAGTCACTTCTATTTTTCCAAGTTTTAATAATAAATAATAATAATATGTCATTTATTTCAGATAATTAGAATCCATACAGAGAAATAGAGAAATAAAATAATCGTCGTCGTCGTCAGCCATAAAACGTCCACTGCTGCGGACGAAGGCCTTAATGATAAAAAAAATATATATAATAGGGTTTTTTTTGGTAAGTTTTCCCTTTGGGGGAAATACTCCTCTAAGCCAAAATCACTTGCAGGAAAAACATCCTATAAAATTGTAGACCATGCATACCGTATAATATGTATACTATAGACCTCGCGTGCACACAGTGCACATACTGATAGAACTACAAGTAATACTATAGGGACAAAAATACACTCTACTAGCAGACCCAGGAGACCTAGCAGACGTCTTCCTGCCCTTAAAATAATAAAATGATCCTGGAACCTGATTGCAGCAACACCTACCGGGTCCAAAGGTGAATCTAAACCATCCAAGGACTCGAACGTACACAAAAAACTTCATTAAAACCTCTCCAGCCGTTTAGGAGGAGTTCTTTCTCATAAACACGTACAGAAGAATTTTCAAATCGTATGTAGCTACAATTACGAAGCTATTTCAATAAAAGGTAAAGTACCCTAGCCCTGGTTGAAGTCAACATAAAAACAGCGGACTCGTAATGTGAATCCTTCCAATAAAATAGTACATTATGATACGAGTGTGCTATGTTGGTCATTACACTAGAGGCGGTATTATGCGCGCGAGCCGCTGGCGAGCGCGATAAGGAAGCCGAGAGCGTAATGACTAATAGCACAAGAGTTCCATACGACTGTTTTCGTCACACTTGCGAGGAAAAAACAATTATTTTTGATAATAATCAACCACACAGCGAAAACGTCAACAAATATTTGCGGAAAATGGCGGCCAAAACAGTAATGCGCGCGCAGGTTGACATTTACTTCAGCGGCATAAGAACTCTTTGTTGGTATCACAAAAAAACTGTAAGTATTAACCAGCTATATTAAGAGTGCTTCGTATACGTACGTCTAATTGCAGTCACGTACAAACTTGACTTTCCCGGGTTATACCTATTATAGCACCATGTGCCGTAATGTAAAGTAAAAAGCACGCGTGCGTAATAGCTTGGATTATGAGCCTAAAACCGATGCAATAAGATGCACTTTACGAGCAAGTGTGATGAAAAATACTTTACTTGCACAATAACTCAATGTAATAATGACGTACATAGGCATAATTAAACATAATTAGAAGTAGGCACAAACAGAAGAACATTTTCCTGTTCTTCAAAATAGATTTGTGGTTTTCCTTCAAGGTACGTGTCATGTAGACAACAATACAAACAGCATTATTTTATAAATAACGTAATAATGTACAACAGCATTATTTTATAAATAACGTAATAATGTACAACAGCATTATTTTATAAATAACGTAATAATGTACAACAGCATAGGAATTTGAATGATGCGAATTGAACTAATTCGGCGACAGTTCCGTTAAATGAATTGTTAGTCATAAGTAAGTAAGTTCGTATAGGAGTGGCCAGCCCTAGTGTCAGAGTTAATGTGCTAATATAATAGCTAATGTTAATTGTTAGTCATTACAAATAAATAAATTAATGTAGGTGGTAAGTAACCGGGTTCCCGTCGTTTCATATAACTACGTTTCATATAATTACACTTGAACGAACAACGTTTCGTATAATAATCGCTTGGCATATTTTTTTTCTAATAACATTTGATTGATATAACAACGGTTGCGCTAATGATTAAATGGTATAATGTTCATTTAATACAATATTCGTTTGATGTGATTTTTGCTATATCTAATCCTATTTCATATACCCGACTTGAGTTGGTTAGGTACGAAATGGGTGACAGATTCGAACCAGAGCACCCCGACTCCACCTAGGCTTGTGGTACTACCCCATAAAAAGCGCGGCAGCCAGAAAATCAAGGTAGGTCCTGAGGGGAGCGTTACGCTAAGCCTCGGGTGACCACTAGAGCTTCTGGCGGGCGCCCACCCGGAGTCTCTTCCAGTGACAGAACCGAGACAGGCGACATGCGTCAGTACGCTTAGCTTGTTTTTTATTAAAACCCACTGCCTATATGTATTTTGTAAAATTAAAAATACTTTGATACGTTGATACGTTACCCATTAGTTAGATTTAACAGATTTAAATAAATGTTAGGTCAAGCATATTTTTTTACAATTACTATTCGATCAAACAATATTATTCAAAGTGAATTCATTATAAAATTATTGTTTATTACAGATAATAATTATATTTCAAATTATCTATCTATCTATCTATCTATCTATATATCTGTTTTTATATCTGTTTTTTTTTAAGTAGGTCGTTTTGGGAGCGAGCGTCATCCGTACGCGGACGAAGTCGCGGGGGACCTCTAGTATTGTATAAAATTTAAGTTATGTTCGTTGATAATTAAATTTTCGATTATCTTTTGTTTCTAGTTTCTACACTTAAAATTCACTTTTGTTTTATTTATACGGGAATACTCACGTTTAATTAAATAATAATACATAAATGTGTCAAAACCACGTCAGTTTTCATAATAAAGTTTCAGTAATAAAACCTCAAATTCAAATAGGTTTTTACGCTAAGTATTCCATTTTCCTATTTTGTAAATATTTTCATTTATACAAAATACATTAATAAAATTATAACGGGTTAAATGTATAAATCAGACTCCGTAATAAAGTAGTCATGTTAAAGCCCATAGAAAAAAACTCATTATAGGTCATCCACAACCGAAGTATATAGTTTTGAATATTTTTGTATGAAGTGATTCCACACTTATGGTATTTCTATGTTTTTTTAAAGCTTAAACAGGAAGAAAAATTATTACCTCCGGCAGGACTCGAACCTGCATACGAGCAGTCGCTATGAAGTTCGAAGTATATAGCTTATTGATACTTACAGTATTCCCACTTTAGTCTCAATCTGTCCGGTAATGCAGTGAGCAGCAGTCAGCACGTATCGGTTGTTAACCAGCACACCACCGCACTGATACGTCATCGAATTGGTACCTGCGTAAGAAAATATAAAAACAGGATAATGACCTCCTAAATTGTATGTCGAATCTCTATGTCGTTTTGAATATGCGTTTTAAAAAGATTGTTACGGATGTTTAACGATGTCATGCTATAAAAGGCAGGCAGAAGTTTATAATAATATACCTTTCATCCGTAGAAATCGTTTATAATATAGGTCCGTAATTTCGCGAACTATCTATGTAATAGAATAGCTTGATCACAGCGATAAGTTCTTTAAAAATTGTGAAAATTAAAGCTTGTTTTTAATCGCTGAAGGATGTAATATTAATAATATTAAGTTAGCATCCTATCCTCTCTATTAAGGGGAAGGCCTTCGTCCAGCAGTAGACGTCTTCTGGCTGACGAGTGTGAGTCAGTGTGAAGTAGCACTAAGAATCTAATAATATATAAATTGATGGAATACGACTAATGATAACGTAGTCGGACACAACTGGAATATGGCCATAAGCAAGTGGCAAAGCAAGTTATAGAAGCATAACGGGCCGTGGGAATAAATATTACAGGCTGCGGTAGTGATGACTACTTACGTGTACGGTATCCCATTAAACACATCCACGGGAACTCGTCTAGATCAGTGATTTGTCCTCCATATATCCTGTCTCCGTTCGTATCTACCCCGCAGGTGTTTCTAGACGCAGGTCTAGAGTCCTCGTCGAACACTGGGTCGACTTGGCCCTGGTCAATGTTGTTATTTACGGGGCGAGATGCTTGCTGTAAAGGAAACGCATTATATTATGAAAACTGACGTGGTTTTGACAAATTTTGTTTTATTTATACGGGAATACTCACGTTTAATTAAATCGGATACTCTGACTATAGTTAAGATCACATCCGTGACCTTTAATGAAACGTGAGTATTCCCGTAAAAATAAAACTAAATGGAAATTTATTTGTGTAGTGTGCAAGCATTACTGTGTTCCGGTTTGAAGGGCAATGTTACCAGAGAAATGACTGGGTATGATGAGATTTAACATCTAATATCTCAAGGTGACGAGCGCAGTGCGGTGCGGCGCAGGATTGTGTTCGCAAGTTCACAATTCTGGCACTGCTACTGTTAGTGGCAGGCGTGACGCTTACCACCAGGCGAATGTCTTGCTCGTCTCATCATTTGAAAGTCTTAAAAAAAACCCGAAAATATGTTATTAGAAAACCGTCAACTCTATATAATTATTTTATTTAAACTAGTAGACATATAAACCAATTCATCAACAGCCAGAAAACGTCCACTGTTGGACGTCCTGAGTATGTCTTAAAACTGCATCCAGAACCACCGGAAAACAAGCAGCAGCGTCCTCTCGGTGAACGGTAATGAGTATTCTGAAATACCCAAGCCGCCTGCCTGCCTTTTCAATTACTTCTCGGATAACACATAAGTAAATCTAACCTGGTCAAAAGAGGGACTAGATTGAACAGATGCTGTTTTTTACTTTTAGAGAGCACACAAAGAGAGATGAACGGATCAAGCAAATGGAGGTACCACATTAACGTCTGCATTCACTATCATGCAATAATCCATAATTGAAATGTTGTACGGTTATACGTTATTTGCAAGGTTCTCGAAGCAATGAATCTTCAGGCTGTCTTGTAAATAACGGTTTGCAATTCGGTTTATCGGAAGTCCTTTAAAATGTCATGTGCTTCCGACACTATATTATGGATACCCGTTAATAATCATCATTACATTTAAGGTCGACGAGAACGGGTTTAGCAGCTGCAGTACTTTACACCGTAGATATTTTTACCTACTGAGAAAATCTTTGTTGACAAGGTGGTACTTGCAACAAAGTATTATTTCTCGCTGGAGTTACATAAGTATTCCCTTTTCTAGATTGTGTTGATTTTCAGATTACATCATATTATGTGAATGTTTTAGTTTTAGTCAAGAAACATTGTATATACATTTGAATTAACCATACAAATTATAAACTACTAGAGGTCCCCCGCGACTTCCTCCGCGTACGGAAGAAATTCGGCTCGCTCCCGAATACTCGTATCTTCCATACCGCTGGGTTAATTACTAATTATTTTCCTCCCACTATTCACCACTTTAAATCATCCCGAGCAAATTATTTCTCCCCCTCAATCGTGGATTTGGCCCGTGCGGGCCAAATCCATCACCCTGGCCCAGTTGCGCGTTGGTGGCTTCACCTACGCCATTGAAATCATTCTCTAGACGTACGCAGGTTTTCTCACAGCGTTTTCCTTCACCGAAAAGCTAGTGGTATAAACATCCGTACAGACTATATACAGACGATAAACTGGGCATGAAGATATATGACATCTAATATAGTGACGAACGCGCTCAGTGCAGTGCGGGCAGAACGTTGTTCGGTAGTTCACAACCTGCCATTTGCATCCACCGGTTGTCCGCGACTTTTACAATGTCGTCGGTCCACCTAGTGGGAGGCCTTCCTACCCCTTGCTGGTCCGTTACCTGACCTGCTACCTAGACCAGGAATAGAAGAGCAGACTAGGAGCCATTGGTTGTGTGTGTCTGTCATATTGTGGGGGTTTGGGGTACCTAAGAGGACGCTGCTGCCCGTCTTCAGGTGCTGCTGGATTGCAGTTTAACGACATGCCCAGGTCAAATCTCGTCATTACTTTTCATAAAAATAACTCTAAAGAGCTCATTGGTTGCGCGTTCAATCCCAAGCATAGGCTTGGATAGGCTCAAGGTTTTAATTGAACGGTCTCCTAATTAGCATACCACGGCCCCAACAAAACAATTACAGCATATTACCGTAGTTGTCTGCTCATTGTTGTCATTCTCCGGCAGAGGTCCGCAGCAGACTTTAGGAGTGTACCCTTCGAAGCCACACTGTGACTCTCTCAAGAACTTTATAGTCCTGCTGGAAAGGGGTCTCTGGTCAAATGCATTCACTAGGTCGGGACAGTTGTATATTTTCACGCATATACTTCTAGCTCCTAAAGGCGTGGTGCAGGAATGGGACTGGGAATCTGAAAAAAAAACACGATATGGAAACAAGAACACATTGTTTTTAAATTTAAAGACTTAAAACAATATCGTACCATCTACAAGGCACTTGGAATGCTATTATAAAACTAATATGAAAATGAACCACCTCAAGAGTATAATTTCAGATACCTATCTAACAAACAAAATTTTTTCTAAAAAAAACTTTTTTATATTTTGTTGCGAGACGTTCGCCTGGTGACAAAGGTGTGATACGCCAGGCGGACTCTGCAATAACGTCTTAGCTTTACCATCTACAACAACAAAAACTTGTGCGCAAAATATCACTCACATCGTCAGCCAGAAAACGTCCACAGCTCATGAGGAAGGCCTCCCTTTTAATGGAGAGAAGATTGCCATAATCACTACGCTGCTGCCCGTTCCGCGGTGGTTCTGGATGCAGTTTATCCACAGTAAACAGTTATTGTAGTGGTAAGACTCTACTGCAGAGTCCGCCTGGGGAAGTACCATACCTTTGCCAGTTATTCAATCGTCAAGCAGTAGTTTGCATGCATTACTGTGTTTCGGTTTGAAGGGCAATATTACCAGAGAAATAATTGGTTATGAATTTTTTTTACATCTAATATCTCAGGGTACCAAGCGCAGTGCGGTGCGGGGCAGGATTGTATTCGCAACTTCACAATTCTAGAACTGCTACTGTTAGTGGCAGGCGTGACGCTTACCTACCAAGCCCCCTAGCACGCTCCGAGGACTAATTTGTCTTTCCCCGCGCGGGAACGTGATAAAGCTAGAATATAGATACGTCTGTCTCGTTTTCGCGGGGAAAAAAGAGTGGATAGACTTTTGTCACGGCTCGCGTGCTAGGCGGGCAGGTAAAAGTCTTGCTCGTCTAGTCACTAGAGCGTATAAAAAAACCACTCGCTCTACGCAAAATAAAATAAAATAAAAATATAAATATAGGGAAATATATAAGGAATCCGGCTGGTTCGCTTCCCAGTTAAGGCCGCGCTTTATTGCCGTACTGCCGTATTTTTTGATTCTGAAAGCACTCAAGAGCGAGTGGTTTTTGCCCAAGGTCTCGTGCAGTTTCGGTACTACCTAGTAACTGCCTATACTTATGGCTCCGTGCTTTTATGGATTATGGCGTGGAACTTTGTGCCAGTGTCAAGTACCTATTTGATTATTTGAAGTTTTTGTGAATTCAATTCAATTAAGTCCTAGTCACAATCAAACTCACTCAAAGTAAGTCACGATCAAGTTCATACTGTTTTTTTTTCTTTTTCAATGAATGCTGTAAAATGTCTGTATGTTTACTAATGGCATTAAGTTACACGTCCGAAAACGAGACAAAAATAGTTTAGCTATACACACGTCACATGACTTATTTATGTCGTAGAACGAAACCACATCGATGATTACTTTGAAGGGAATTCCTGTATCAGAGGACGATTGTGATATAAACTAGATTGTACATAAAAATGAAGAAAACAGCAGAAACTATATTCTTAATTTCTTAAACACTTCTCAAATTATTTTACAATTAAGTACATGTCGTTCATTCATTGCAGCGACTCGTGCCGATAACCTCAAAACGGATAATTGGATGTTATGATCAAATAAAGGTTACTGATAAATCCATACGAAAATATTTCCTCATATACAGTAGATATTATAGTGGTAGGTATTATTAATTGCCAGTAAGAAAATGACGTCAATTCTTACAGATTGCTCTAAGACTAGGTAATTAGTTTTGAATAGATATGTTTACAATGTTGAAGAATTAATATGTACAACTACGTCTGTATCATTGACAGTACCGTCTTTACCATAAGGACAAACGAGGCCCGTCCTCAGGGGGCCCCGAAGTACCGACAATGTCTCTCACATTAATTCTCAAAACATTTTTGAGGGACACAGTAACAGTGAGCACCCGGGTCTATAATAAAAATTATTTTTTACTTAAAATTTATGTCTAAATTATGACCATTTTATTTAACCAAATTAAGACAAAATCATGTCAAACTTTGCCTTTTTTCTTTAAGAAGTATTAAATGTCTATAACATTCGACTTATTTGGCTTAGTTCGGATCGATGTCAAAAAGCCATTCAAAAATGTTAGTATAATTTGCTTTCTTTACTTTCCAAAAGGGCCCCAAATTCTTGTGTGCCCAAACTATAGTTTAAGACGGCCTTGATCATGGATCAAATCGGACTCGAACAAGAGCAAAACTGAAGAACATGGCATAGCGACAAGCAAAAATAAAGGCATACTCAACAACAGTAGCGTATTTATAACACGTCAGGAGAAAATGATAAATATGTTGATAAAGATTCAAGATCAAATAAATGACAATAGGCGTGTGGCCTAATGTTTAATTTATGACAAATAACAGGCTTAGCGATAAATATAACTAAATACATTACACACACTGAAAAAATAAATTGTATTGGCTGTTAAATCTCGGAGATATGAGCGTTTAAAGTTTTAGGTGGGGGTAGAGAGGGGATGCTCTATCCCTTTCTCGCAAAGCGCGTGTTATTATAGCATCTGTATGCTGCGCCTGAGACTTGACGTCATAGCTCAGTATTGCGCGCTCTCTGTCTAGCTTAAAATTAAAATACTTAGAACTTATTTATTTTTGAATTATTTAAAATTTTGTTTTCGTTAATAGGCTCTATTGATGATCAGCTTTTTTATGAGGTATAAAAAAAATTGTAGTCATCATGCCTATTTTAAACCCAAGTAAGCTATTTGTCTTTTAATTTGATATTATCCATATTTTTATTCTTTCTAAATGGCTCCACCGAGACACAAGCTAGGTAACAAATCCAGTTTAAAGTTCACTAGCATCTCAAGATTCCATTCACAATTAGTAGATGTTTTGCTTACAAACCTGTTCAAGTATTTTCAAAGCAAGATAAGTTATGTTGAATATGACTTGTATTTGTCTTTATACATTTTTACAGGTAGCGATACTTAAGGGTGTTGACTGTTGATCCATCAAGGTCAATATTTTTAGAAGACAAGATCGCTTAACTCGGAATTGAATCCCTAAATATTTTAGAAAAATTTAATAGGTCTTGTGATTCTTTCACCCTATATAATTTTTTTTCTCGCCTCCGAGTAATTTTACACTTGCATAGATGCAAAGTTTTTTCATTATGATGAAGTCATTCATTTTAATTCCAGAAACATTCATTCATTCAGAGATTCATTTTCGTTCGTTATCATTTTTCATTTTCAGAATACTTTTTGTTCTCGTATTACAATTTACCGTAAAGACAGGTTATGTGTTAATAAGCATAACATCACTGTAGATTAAAGATTATAATTATAAGCGTTTACGTGTGAACATCAGCCCGTCTAGCACGCGATTCATGTTAAAAGTCTATCCACTCTTTTTATCCCGCCAAAATGAGACGGACATATCCATATTCTAGCTTTGTCACGTTTCCACACGATGGCATGACAATTTATCCACGATGTGTGCTAGGGGTCTGATCTATAGATTACCTTTGCCTAGGTGTCATATTATTTCTAAGACTCCGATGCTCGTACATATAAATCGAATAATAAACTCTAAAAAACGCCTTTGTCAGACTAATAACTGACTGTGTCATTAAGCATAATAGTCACAATGCAAATGCATACTATAACATAACTTAACTTAATTTTACAGGTCGAAGTAACACTCTTGGTATCTTTTTCTTACATATTGAAATGAAATGAGACGCAAATAAATTGAGTGCTGGCACTACTGGTTAAGGTTTACTAGATTAGGTTATAATAAATGGGTTTTTTTAACCAATAAAAGCATTTGCTTCGTTAAAAAATTATAAATAAACTAAACTTTGCATTCAAGATCAAAACTGGATTTATATACAACATTTTCCTCATGCGCTGTTTTCTGCCAAGAACCAATTATTTAAATAAATAAACTTTACGTAGAAGAAAGAGTACTCACAAACACAGCTCCAAAATAGAGATACAAAAAGTAAAACTTGTTTCCTCATTTTTATTCCGAACAACACTGAACCTGAATCACTATCCCGATCCCTTCCACTCTAATCTTCAAGCAGTATGTGACTAGTTTGTAGCAAGACTAAGTTAAAATAAATAATAGAGACAACAGGTCGCATGTCCGCTTTGCCTCTGTACTGGTTGGATGAGGTCAAGTTCTTACGTTAAATACTTGACGAGTACGTTTTGTTGCTCCTATCATACCGTCAGCAAAAAAATCATTTAGTGAAAATTTAAGCTAGTAATATTAACATTTAATTTCATCATCATCATCAGCCCTATATTGTTCACTGATGGACGTAGACCTCTCCTCTCCTATCTACTGAGCTCGGTCGGCGGCTCTTTACATCCAGAGGCCTTATTTTTAAATCGTGCGCAAAGTTGCGCATGCGAGCGGAGCCGAGTTTTAAACGATACTGAACCTTATTCCAAACAATATCGTTCGAAAGTCGGCTCCTTTCGCATGCGCAACTCTTGTGTACTATTTAAAAATAAGGCCCAGTTTTTGCCCGCCACTTTACGCAGGTCGTCACTCCACCCAGCTGCAAGGCGACTGCGAATTAAAAAAAAACAATCATGAACGAATAGTAGTAGTATATTAGTTTAGTTTTAAGTAGTTTAGTTAGTTAGTTAATAATTATTTTAAACCTGTCTTTGTATGTATGTAAATAAAGTATCGTTTAGAATGAACTATTAAAGAATATTATGAAATATGATCTAGATTAACATAAAAAAAAAACAAAGTTGTCGAAAATTTTTACATTTTTCAAAACATTAACTTGAATGAAGCCAATTTGGCTCATCGTACTATCAATACAACCTTTCATTATATTTAAATGAGACAAACTTGACAGGCATAACGGGTTGCCATTTAAGTCATCGCTCGCCTTTTACGCCAACGCTACTTGGATATAGCGTCATAATAAACAACTATACCTACACATAGATCTACGTATAGTATAGACTATATAGTTGATAGGTATACAAACAACAAGTTTATAAGATCTGTGTGAATCACGGTTTGTCATTGGTAAACTGGGATCTTTATTATCGAATTCAGAATGTTTTGCTCGTTTGGGAATGCCCGCAGAAAGCTCAAGGTGTAATAATTATTTAAGTTGATTCAATCAGAAAATATAGGAAAACGTCTGATCTAGAATGCTAAGATATAAAGTTCAAGAGCGTGATATTCCAATATCAGATTAAAATTATTACGAACGTTGTATGTGTAAAGAATTAAAGCAATTAAATTATCTACGTCTCTTGATTTCACTATAATGTAAGAAACTAGATGGCGCTGATGTCGCTTAACACGCGCAACTTTTTTTAATCGGAGCCTTGGTGTCTATTCTAAGATAGCAAAGTCAACAGATCAGATATACTATCAAGAATACATTTTTGAGGATGGAGGTCGACATCTATGTTCGTCACACAAACATTTGTTCTGGGAGGGGATCGAACTCCTTACACCTCTCAAAACAGTGTACTACCAACTGGAAGGCAGTCAACACTATAGCGATGGGTTTGGCCATTACGTTATTCTTGTCCTGCTCCTGTCTAGCAGTAGCTTGTACTGCATACTATCCAATCGTACTAACAACCTCTCTTTTTTCAACTGTTTTTTTTCCGCTTGTGTTTGTTTTGTATTATGCTAAATGATGTCTGTGATTACCCTGTTCGGGACAAGGTATTGGTTCACCATCTCGCTCTTTGCCCGTGTTCCGGTTCAGTTGACCGGTCAACCGGACTACGGATTTTAAATAAAATCCGTCATAGTCACATTAAAGTCAAAAATCTCCTAGATTCCGTGGTCCAGTCAACCGGACTGCGGAATAAAAACTCTTCTTTTGACCGGTAACTATGTGTAAAAAAAACTGTGGTCTGATTGACAGGACAACTGAACCGGACCACGGGTAAAGAGCGCGCCTTCTTACAGGTTCTCCAGTTTGGGTACCAAAGCATTTCTAGTTGATGACGCATGCATGAGGCAATGCACATAAAGTAGCTTTGATAGCGATAATACAATTTTATTTCATTTAATTACTACGAGAACAGTTCGAGTTTCTTGCAAATCATTTCATCATTGGACCACACCGATCCTCTACGCAAGTAAATAGGCACCGCTTCCCCCTGTGACATATTTACGCAGGCGAAAATTACTTTTATTTCTAATCGACCCACTGCCCAATCAGCCCCCAAGTGGGGCGCAATTTCCTTGCAATTCGGTTAACGATTAACCGCATTAACTCGCAAGTCTCGTCTGCTAATTGTATTGGCCCCCCAATTGGAGCACCGATTTGATTATACAGTCGTTGAGCGAGCAAAATACTATATTATTTGGCAAGAAATGGTTGTAATTATGTTATGATGGATTCCTGTTTGGAATATTTTTAGTAGCATAATTATGTTATGTGAGGAATACTATTTACATGGTTTGTTTATTTACCGTTTTATAGTACAGAATTAAGCCGTCGTAGCCTAGTTGGTAGATCATCATTATCAACCCGAAGACGTCCACTGCTAAACGAAGGCCTCCCCCTTATACCGCCACACTGTACGACAACCTGCCATTTGCATTCACCGGTTACCTGCAGTTTTCACAATGTCGTCGGTCCACCTAGTGGGAGGTCTTCCTACGCTGCGTCTTCCAGTTCGTGATCGCCACTCAAGAACCTTTCTTGCCCATCGGTTATCAGTTCTTCGAGCGACGTAGCCTGTCAATTGCCACTTCAACTTGCAAACCCTTAGTTGGTTGGTTTCATTGGCAGATCGCTTGACTTGAAACCCACTGAGCTTTTTGGAGTTTTTGTACGGATTTTCATACTACAAGCTTTTTGCTGAAGGAAAATACCGCGACCGAATCCCCCTTTGAGGGTAGGACTAAGTAC
The DNA here is from genome assembly GCA_905404285.2 of Erannis defoliaria. NCBI lineage: Eukaryota > Metazoa > Arthropoda > Insecta > Lepidoptera > Geometridae > Erannis > Erannis defoliaria. The sequence goes on along the minus strand of FR990073.1, from coordinate 6,705,655 downwards.
AACAGTTGACTATTGAAATAGGATGATTATGCTTTAGGCATAAACTGCGGTCCCTCTCTCGTTATTCGCCTACAAACTATAGATTTCTTCAAAAGAGGAGTGAATATAGACACCTCATAGCTCATGGGCCAGCATTGTCTATCTGAGACCACATCGTTACTTATCATTTGGAAGCTGTCGTCAAACACTAGGCCATTTATCATAAAATTAATTAGAACTGCAAGTCTATGGCGTAATACTCTGCGTTCTAGATATATTTTTACGTTAGTTCTCATCAATACAACTAATAGCTAATATTTTGTTTTATTTATACGGGAATACTAACGTTTAATAAAATCGGATACTCTGACTATTGTTTCGATCACATTTGGTGACCTTTTTCAAACCCCCTTACCTACCCCTAGACCTTTTAACTATAGTAGGAGTATCCGATTTAATTAAACGTGAGAATACATAAAACAAAAAAATTATAGATGTTCTTAGAATTGGTAATTTAGGCATTGTTAGTGGGTTTTCTAGAAAGGAAAGTTTTTTTTGGTGTGGTAGAGTCACCAAAACTTAAACAACTAATTATTTTTTGTGTTGTATTAGCATAAGCAAATCTGATAATGCTAATACAACAGAGAGTGAACATGAACTTTTAATTGTGAAAAATTGTGTTTGGATAGTTTTAAATTTCTGATTATTGTCTTTAAATGTATGTAAAACACTGACAAGGCGTCGAGTTTTATAGTATTACATTACATTATTAGCCAGGAGACATCCACTGCTGGACGAAGGCCTCTCCCTTAATAAGGAGGGGTTGCCATATTCTCCACGCTTGGCAGGCTAATATAGTATGCCGATTGCTTATTTGCCAATTCTTTATTAGTATATCAAAGAAGAAATTACTATATAACTAATAAAGCCGACTACTTCACTAGCAAGCGCCAGCTAAAGCCACCCGAGCTTTTGGGGTTCTCTAGGACGGGGCATTGTGAAAGTCGCGGATTACCAGTGGATACAAATGGCTGGTTGTCGTACAGTGTGGCGATCCAAGGTGGAGGCCTTCGTTCAGTAGTGGACGTCTTCTGCCTGATGTTGATGATGACTTCCCTAGGCCAAACCACATTTTTGTTACATGCTAAAATGTGGCATTACCTAGTACGTGTTGTGGTAACATCTGAAATATTGCATTTACTATTATAACATTCTACCCTATGTCACCAGGGCTACAATAACGATTGACAATAAAACTATTCAATTGTCTGTATAATCTAATCGCACCTATTTTCCCGACAAAGGTGCAAACAGCTAAGGTTAACGAAAAGGTAACAAATCAGCAGATTTACTACAGGATTGGACCATAAATCGACGTTTAGGAGGTGGAGGTCTTGTGGCCCCTGGCAAGTACCAGGGGGGTGTCACTCCGCAGTTTAGGTATGTTCGGCCGGCGCTCCGTCCGGGAGGACATGCTGGCCGCTGGCTGAAGGCTGCTGGCTGGCTGAAGGCTGGTCAGTGGCCGCCCGCACCCTAGCCTAGTCGCACGTAACTAAGCATACGTGATAGAAAGAGAGCGGTATATCTAAGTGAATATAGCGAGCGGTATCCAGCGCTGTGCGAGTTGAATTGCTACTTTATTGCCTAGTAGATAGAGTCCTTATTTATTACAATTCCTTTGCGGAGTGAACTTTCTGTACGTAGTACTATTATTTATTCTGTGCCAGTACCACAGACTTATTAAATAATGCTATAGCCACCAACATAAAAGATTTAAGATTTGGTCTTGCATGAGGTACATTGTAAATGTTTTCTCTAGAAAACTAGTGCGTTTATTTATTTGGTTCCGAACTCATGGTTTTTTTTACACGGCTGCCCAAAAAAGGAGTGTTATGTTTTTACGGTTCATGTATACATGTGAGTTTCTTTAAGAGTAGACAAGTTGGTCACTTCTCCATAGAAACGCGGTAGTATTACTACTCCACTATGTAATTTTGTAGGTCCAAGACTAAGTATTATATCGATTAATCTCTTCATTATCTAGGATTGTAAATTGTGTTGTGTTGTTGTGTTGTGTTGTTGTGTTGTGTTGTGTTGTGGTGTTGTGTTGTGTTGTGTTGTGTGTGTGCGTTGTGTTGTGTTGTGTAATTGGGTTGTGTTGTGTTGTGTTGTAATTGTGTTTGTAATTGTTGTGGATTGTTTTTTTTATTATTTTTTTTTGTGATTTTTTGCTTTATTCCACCATAACATAAAGATGTTTGAACAGATTTAAATGTATCTCTAGAGGATGTGTATGTACAATCCATACGTCAACCCGAGTTACACTGGAAAGAACTTTTTTTTTAAATATCTTATTTTGAAAATGATTTTTTTTTTGTTTTTATTTTTAGTTAGTTTTTGGAGTGGCAGTCGTGTTTTTTTTTTAATAAGATATCTTGCTAGGCTTCATTAGTTCGGCTGTGATATAATACCGAACTCTTGAGATTGACAATGTATGTTTTGAAGTGAAAACACGCAAAAACGGCTTGACGGATTTGGACGAAATTTAGTATAGAGGTAGATTATACCTTGGAAAAACACGTAGGGTACTTCCTATCACGGGAATCGTGGATGAGAACGCGGGGCACCCCTGTTATGAGTTATTATTTATTAAGAAAACAACTGCGCCCCGTGGTTTAATCCGCGTGAACATGAAAAAGTGTGATGCTGATAATGATGATGATGATGATAAAAAGTAGCCTTTATATTATTCCGGGAAATAATTAAAATGAAATGAATATGAAAATGAAAACAATTTTATTGACAAGTTACATAACTAAAACAAACTACAAAGACTACTTAGCCTACTACACAACAAAAAACAAAAGGATTGTATCCAGACCGATGAAAGTCTAGAGACAATCCAAATGCTCAAACCCACTACCAGTCGGCAGCGTACCCAGCATGCTGGCGGCATTGCCACGCTGGATGGCAATGCTTATGCTTTGAGCCAAATAAACGCCAGCATTTTGATCACGCGTCGCGTCGACCAGGCGCTCGGATATTTTTGAAAAGATAATGAGCTCCCGGTCCCCACGGACCCAATGTCTCAACACCAAACGGCTCAAATATGTAACCTCTGCCGAGGTTAGCATATTTGCGCCGCTTGTGCCGCTCCGCCGAATTTGCCGCCGCACCAGCCCTACTCTGTGTCTCAGGAAGATGTGACGGTGCCAAAGTATCAACGCAAGTTGCGTCCCATACAAGGGGCCGTCCCATCTTCCAAGGCACAAGTGTCATACCGTCAGGTCTTTTGCCATCGTCACGCGAAGGCCGCTCGGTTGTTTGCAAGTTACATAACTAGCAAACAACAATATCTGATAGTTGCCTTACTAGGCAAAGCCTGTATCAAGGCAACCTGTTTTACTGATTACAGTAAACATAATAAACCTCAGTATCAAGACAGTATAATTTGATTTAAATCAATAAATTATTTATCTACAAGTTCTAGACTATTATGACATGTATACATGTACTTTGTATTTATGGTTATAAAACGATTACCTACAGCATATTTTAAAAACTATTAAAAATAAACTTATTAATCTAGAATAGCGAGGTGATTAAATCTTATAACCTTTCTCAAAATATCTTCAGTTTCATAATCTATCTACATACCGAGTTTCGTTCAAATCCGTTCAGCCGTTTCGGCCTGAAAAGGTATCAAATATACACATAGCCACAACCTTTCGCATTTATGATAATAGTTTTGACAACGAGAGTCTACCACAACATTTAAGAAAGCACACGACATTATTTACACATAGCTTGAGGTGGATGCCCGGGGAATACCTCAAGGTAGCCTATTACCGTTGGTAGGTAAGCTACCTCATACCTACTCTAGAAAGTTAGCGAATCGTTGTGTATTTTCCTGTTAACACAAAATGCATTCAATGGTTCGTAATTTTTTTTATTCATTAATGGGCTAGCGTTCGCTAAATACCGCAAATGTAGCTAGGCTTAAACTCTATTCCTAGCTAACAATTATTGGCATTTAAGTTGCCAACTCGTTAAAGAAGTGTTCCCTACGATCACAATTAAGTACCTACTCGTATTAAGCAATTCAATTAATCGTGCCCCGAAACGTAAGTATTTTATTTTGTACCTACCTATTCGCACTTTTCCATTCACGCAGGATACATTTCCAACCACAGAAAAGCGAAAGCCCTACTTAGGTAGAACGGCTATCAAAACAAAGTTGTAAAGCAATTGTATGGAAAACCGCTGTCGCCAGTTTCACACATAATTGTATAGTCACTACGATGAAACAATGCCAATCATTGGTAGCGCATTGCAAGTAAAACGCTCGAAATGCCATTTTGCAACAGATTAATTTTTTTTCTAATTACGATGCAATGTGGTTTGGTTTCCTACGCGCTTGGAAGATCTAGCTCTATATTATCAAAGCCTACGCGTCTAATCAGTCTTTGCGCGAAAGAATCCGGAACGAGGATATTCGTCAAAAAACCAAAGTTACCGACATAGTTCGCAAGGTTTGCAAGTTGAAGTGGCAATGGGCAGGCCACATCGCTCGATGAACTGACAACCGATGGGGAAGAAAGGTTCTTGAGTGGCGACCGCGAACCGGAAGACGCAGCGAAGGAAGGCCTCCCAATATGTGGACCGACGACAGTAATAAAGTCGCGGGCTACCGGTGGATGCAAATGGCAGGTTGTCGTACAGTGTGGCGGTCTAAGGGCCTTCGTTCAGCAGTGGACGTGGCATGATGATGATGATGACGCGTCTATTTAAATTGTCTTTTTCAACCGACTTCAAAAAAGGAGGTTCTCAATTCGCCTGTTTTTTTTTTTGTATGTATGTGACGCGATTACTCCGCCAATAGGCATGTGGCCTAATGTTTAATTTATGACAAATAACAGGTGATAAATATAACTAAATACATTACACATACTGAAAAAAATAAATGTATTGGCTGATAAATCTCTGAGATATGAGCGTTTAAAGTTTTAGGTGGGGATAGAGAGGGGATGCTCTATCCCTTTCTTGCAAAGCACGTGTTAGTATAGCATTTGTATGCCGCGCCTGAGGCTTGACGTCATAGCTCAGTATAGCGCCCTCTCTGTCTAGCTTGAAATTAAAATACTTAGAACTTATTTATTTTTGAATTATTTTAAATTTTGTTTTCGTTGATAGGCTCTATTGATGATCAGCTTTTTTATGAGGTAATAAAAAAATTGTAGTCATCATGCCTATTATGAACTAATTATGATGGTTAATTTTTTTCGTAAGTATTACTTCAGAGGTGGTCCCATATAAATTGTATCGAAATCGGTTCAGTAGTTTGGTTTTTAAATCAATATTACTAGAAAATATGAAGATGTCATCCAGGTATTCGAAGTTGAAGTCGATTGTGTTTTTTTTAGAACGTTTATTAGTATTCTCAGTTTAAAAACATGGTATATAGGTAGAATTGTCATTAAGCGCATTAACACTTAATGCCGGCTAGCGAGGCCCGTTACATTTCCGTTCTATTCACTTCTCTCTTCAGTGTTTCCAACCCTACAGGCACTATATTTGAGGATTACTCATCCGAATAGCAAACACATTTGAAAATATTGAAATATAGAAAGATCGAGGCAATAGTTCAGCATCAACGATGTCAGGCATTATCGATGGCCTCCGGTATTATTTATGTACGTCTCTGGCTGGCCAGCGCTAGAATTGACGCTCGTGCATCGCAAACACCTTCGGCTCCACTTGATTTATGATTGCCTGGTACTTTGAATAACGGCATCGAATATTTTTAAAGAAAATACCGAGTTTATGTCTCGAATAATTTCTGAAAAATATTACTGCGGTTATTAAATAATATTAGGTACTGTTCATAATATAATGTTTGAAAATTCAATGTATAAAACCACATAAAACCAGCAATATTTATATTAGACAATCAGACTCGGTATCGAATGTCTAAAATTGATGAGCGCCAATTTGCAGTGATGGCCTGAACTTTGTATACAGGGCTACTGATAATTAGTTAGCATCCTTGTAAGGGCATATACTGTACATCAAAATTAACAACCTTTACTATGGGTACAACATTGAAATCGCGGATAAAATATCTGCTGTTCCTTATAAAAAGTTCATCGACCTTGGACAAAATGTATGGAACAGCTGTTTTTTTATTTTTTAGCGATTTCTATGTTGGCCCCATGGTGAACGATGGTGAACATTCTGCAATCCCCAAGCCGCCTGCCAAGCGTGGGGATTATGGCAACCCCTCCCTATTAAGGGGGAGGCCTTCGTCCAGCAGTGCACTTCTTCGGCTGATAATGTGTGATGATTATTTGATGTGATAAACTGGTTCTAAAGTAATCGTCGAACAAAATATATACATACAAACGCCGACTTGTTCCATTAGACTCAGAAACCTTCGCTTCGCTTCGTTCAAAAATACTTTTCAATAGATTCGATTTCCAACTTCCCAAGTTACATAACAAACTCGCTGAAACTGAAAATAAAAGTGCTGCCACTGCGTCATTCCGTCCTCAAATAGGAACATTAATTCAACTGTTTGCTTTGAATACTCTCACGCTAAAAGCTTTTTTCAGAATGGCCGTGTATTGATATAAATGACTCCCGTTGTGAGATCGAACAAGTGCTATAAATCAAGTGACTCTGGTCGAATGAGATTCGCCACTCATTTGTTACTCGATAATAAACGATTCTGGATATCTCATTTACTTAATCAATAGCTCGTTTAGCTTCGCTGTAACTAGGGGAAGGATCTATGAGTTCTGGGAGCTTTGGAACTGCTGGGTTTAGGTTAAACGAAAACAGGCGCTGATGATAAATGGGTACAGCCAGTGAGTTGAAATAAATAGAGTAGTTATAGTCGAACAAAACTGCTTTAAAAACTGACTAGAAGCTGCGTATATAAATATACTTACGCATGTGTCTATGCAGTTAGTGAAGAAAAGGAAAGAATATGACCTACTTTATACGCCAAACACCTGTTGTTAGAAAGAGACAAATATCTAATTTCTCTTACGGCGTAATAAGCTACACAAGTTGATTGGCCAGAGCGAGCGCTCTCGCCGCGCTGTTGTGACTCTCTTTCACTCTCTCACACAAGACGATCTATCTATCTCGGTCATCCATTTCAAAGTGACAACAGTTGCCTAAGATTAAATAAATTTATTTTTTTCCCATTGTAGTAAAAATACAGTACTTACGCGTGAAATGTTTTTTTTTGTCTCTCACAGTGCCTGTGTAGATTGTGCAGTGTCTAAATACACAGAAAGGCATTGTATCACCATCTTTTTGCTAGAAAACATGCGATTAGCGGCAGCGTATTACCGGACATTCGGAAGTGAAAGACTGGTAGCGATCACGGCAATTACCTTGATTTCGTCTAGTAAATATGGCGGGGGGGACAACTCATCTACAGGTAAAACATCTTAGGGTACAGCTCAGTGACGGGAACGACCCCACAGACACGGAAGCGAAGTGTCAGTAACAGTCACTTTGGAACCAGTGCCATTAAGTCCCATTCCAGTCACATGCTAGGTATAAGGGGGACACTCCCAAACGCGAATACAGGTGCTTGTGTAGTTGTGCTGATGACAAAGCGGTACAGCTCAGTGACAGTGAGTCAGTAACATTTTCCACTCAGAAAATTATGCAGAGAATTACGATCGATTCATACAATCACTAAAGGCATTATTAAGAAACGTTTGTAGCGCTCTCTTCCCTCATATAATATGGTTGAGGAGGGCGATGGCTGGCACCAACTTGTGAACGGGTGCTACTTTCGAGAGCTGGACTGCTCGGTATTTATACGCAAATCTAATACAGAGTGTCACATCTGTGTCTGTGTACAGAGAATCTCTGTCCTCACTGACTGATTGACTGACAGACAACGCACAGCCTAAACCGCTGGTCGTACAGATTTTAAATTTGGAGGGTGTATTTGTCTTGATGAGTAAGGGTGTACTAAGAAAAGATTTCCCGAAATTCGACCCCTAAAAGAAGAAAAAAGGGGGAAAACTTTTGTATGAAAATCGTTTGTTTTTGAACTTTTAGTCATGGAAATTTGTATTAGGATAGTTCAATTATAATAAAAATAAGTGTTTTCAATACATTTTTGACAGGGATGATTTAAGAAGATTAAATCGGGGGTGTAATTTTGTATGGAAAATTCTTTGTTTTTGAAGTTATAGTGAAGAAAATTGGTATTTGGGTAGTTCATTCAACGGAGGGGGGGGGGGGGGGGGTGTTTGGGGGGTGAGGTTTCTTCCGTACGCGGACGAAGTCATGGGCGGCCCTCTAGTCTATTAATAAGTAGAATAATTTTATTTTGGTGTATTTCTATTATTTATTAGTTGATAAAAATTGTTATGAGATTTTCTAAGCAATTACTTCATGCAAATATAGTTACTTATCAAGTTCGAATATGAGCCAGATAGGTCAAAGGGTTTGGAAGATAAAGGGGCGAGCGGTCTCAGATCGCTGCGAACTTCTGGTCTATTATGTTTTTCATTTCCTTAAGTTTTCCATTTCCATTTGTCATTATCAAAATTTGCTTGCCACGACTGTAATGTTCGTTACTGGATGCTGAAAACATAATGCAGTTTAACAGCTCATAATGGAATATTACAGCCATCTATTTTCCTGTGAATATTGTTGCTCTTCAAATACGTAAACAATGTCGCAACAAAGCGAATGAACCAACTAGTAATTAACCCCAAGGCCTTTTTAGGCTAATTACCTTTAAAAAGAAAAGTGTTTAGATCATCAAATGTTAATTGAATCATAAAAGTAGTATTTATTGGCCTAGTTCCCTAGTTCATTTACGTTTTCGGCTTAACTGCTCAAGTACTATCTAAGCCGGAAATGAATACGTTACCTTCGGATTATCAATCGAGTGCTGAATACGAGTTTTCCCAAAAGAGTTACCGTCATCACAGAATACATAATAGTACTATGTACAGAAAATTAACTCCGCAAAGGAATTGAAAGAAATAAGGACTCTATCTACAAGGCAATAAAGTAGCAATTCAACACGCACAGCGCTGGATACCGCTAGCTATATTCACCTAAATATACCGCTCTCTTTCTATCACGTATGCTTAGTTACGTGCGACGAGGCTAGCGTGCGGCCGGCCACTGACTTCTGCCTTGCATTGTCCACCCGGACGGAGCGCCGGCCGAACATACCTAAACTGCACGCTAAAACGTATTTCAAACCTATTATAGCTAAAAAGTGTTTTATCTTATTTTCAACCGGCTTCAAAAAAGGGGGTTCTCAATTCACCTGAATGTTTCTTTTTTGGATGTATGTTACGCGATTACTCCGCCAATTATGAACTGATTTTGATGATTATTTTTTTGTTTGGTATACTTTAGAGGTGGTCCCATATAAAGTGTATCGAAATCGGTTAAGTATCGGGTGGTATCGGTTAATCGGAGTAGGTTATTTATTTAGTTTAAGGCTATATAACCTTAAACTATTTAAAAAAAACACATTATGTGTTATGTGACGTTGATTATTATTTAATTATAGACATTGTAATTTATTTTTATTATTGACAACTAGTAAATTTCTCTGATTAACAATGACTAGAAGAATAGAAGAATAATTGAAGTGGCGCAGGGCAGGCCACATCGCTCGAAGAACTGACAACCGATGGGGAAGAAAGGTTCTTGAGTGGCGACCGCGAACCGGAAGACGCAGCGTAGAAAGGCCTCCCACTAGGTGGACCGACGACATTGTAAAAGTCGCGGGCAACCGGTGGATGCAAATGGCAGGTTGTCGTACAGTGTGGCGGTCTAAGGGGGAGGCCTTCGTTCAGCAGTGGACGTCTCCGGGCTGATGATGATGAGAAGAATAGAAAGTATCCGAAATAGTTTATTCTTATCTAACTGCATTCCTTAACAAATGTTAACAGGACGGTATCAAGTATCAACTGTGAAAAGATGATGCTCAATGATCAAAATGACGATTAAAAAAAACTAAATTTAATTTACTACTATCTATACTATCACATCTTTAATAGTGTTTTAAATAATCTTTATCCTGATCAATTTTAAATCCTCGATACTCGCAAGTGAATTCACGTATAAGATCTGTCACTACTTACTGACATTTTTTTAACCAACTTCAAAAAAGGAGGAGGTTCTATGTTCGATGGTATGTATGTATATTTTTTTTCACTAATTTCTCCGGCTTCTGTGGATCGATTTTGATTATTTTTTTTAATTTGAAAGGGTATACTCCCGAGATGGTCCCATATCAATTTGAAGTCGGTTGTTTTTTTTTATCTCAGTAACAGACAAGGGGAAATTATTCACGATTAGCTTCACTTGTAACTTTTGTTTTATAAACTTTGTAGTGACGAGACGACTGAGATTCGAAGAGCTGACCATTCGCTTGACGGTAAGCATCACGCCTGCCCATAACAGAATTTCACAGAATTAAAAAAGAATAATAAAAAAACAAAAATAATATATAATTAATTTTTTAATATTATAATTAAATAAAAAAATTTTTTTACAGATTTTTTTATACTTGCGAATACAATCCGAAATTTAAAAAACTTTAATACTTGTTCGTTAGTTGCCATTTTACTCGTAATATTGACATTATTTTCATGATACAACAAATCAAGGTTTTGCTAATACCCCAACACGATCGATCACCCACACACAGTAGACCCTCAAGCCGCCTGCTAAGCGTGGGGATTATGGCAACTCGTCCCTATTAAGAGGGAGGCCTTCGTCCAGTAGACTACGTCTTCTGGTTGTTATTTTTTTATATTTTTTATTTTATGTAATGATGGTTGCTGATGGTAAGCTCACCGCCGCCTATGGACACCTGCAACATTAGAAATGTTGACGAAGCGTTGTCAACCCAGAGAGATGTGAGTAGATGCCTTTTTTAAAACGCTGCATATTGTAATTCCTCTGAAAGAGCATGATTTTGATGTTAGTTTAATAATGTGGTAACGTACGAGCTAGAGAACTGCCGACGAAGGGAGCCTGCTGCCGAGGGAAGAGTCCCGTTCTACTATTTTAATAAATGTTAAAATGTTGCGTCTGGATTTAACACAATGAGCCAGAACAATGCGATAATGAGCCGATAAACAGGAGCGTGTCAAATCAAGCAGTAACAGGACCCAGGTGGCGAAATCGCATGCAATTAAGCCGAGCTATTACAGACCCTATCGTCTACTTTATTGCAGCATAAAGAAAAGCTAACGTATCTTTTCGGATCGCTTATATAGCGTGTGTGCACTCAGACATAAAGGAAAGTTACAGCCTTCGCAGACTTGACACTTTTTGCAGATTAACTGTCTTTTTAGCTAATTTTATGGAGCTAACAGCTACTGTGCTGAAAGCTAGCATTTTTCGAACACATACTTAGCAAAGATTATCTTTTTCAGCGATTTCAATTCAATTACATACATTGTTCTTTTGCACTTCTTACGAGTATTATAGGCGAATTTTTCGATTGTAACTAGGGCTTATGATTATTATTTAAGATTATAGGAAGAAAGTAGTGGTAGGATTATCTACTGCAGTGGTAGAACTACTACAGTGGTAGGACTTTACTGCAGAGTTCGCCTGCGGAAGTACCACACCTTTGCCAGTTATTCAATCGCCAAGCAGTAGTGTGCAAGCATTACTGTGTTCGGGTTTGAAGGGCAATGTTACCAGAGAAATTACAGGGTACGAAGGGATTTAACATCTAATATCTCAGGGTGACGAGCGCAGTGCGGTGCGGCGCAGGAGTGTGTCGGCAAGTCCACAATTCTGGCACTGATACTGTTAGTGGCAGGCGTGATGCTTACCACCAGGTGAATGTCGTGTAATTTCTACCGAATTAGGCCCTGTCCAACCGATATACCAAAATTGACTGTTTTTTTACCAATTTAAAAAAAAACCTAAATAGGAAAAGAGGTACAAATTTACCGGTTTTAGAGCGCCAACCTACTGGTTTTGCGTTTTTTCGTTTGAGTTAACTCTCCCCCCTGTCATCAGGTCAAGAATGGGATTGGGTTCGGTGTCGTTTTTTGAGTTATACCGATTTTTTGTTGAAAAAAGTCAAAATCTACAGATTTTAGAGGGCAAATCTGCCGATTTTGCATTTTTTGATTGAGAACACAGGTAGTGTGTACTTACTTTTGAGAAATTCATCGTCAATATGCTTCCATATTATCATCGTCGTCATCCACAGACTTCAGTATCCCACTACTACTAAGGCTACTCTTGTTGTATCTGCCTCAGTCACGCACCAATCGTGTCCTGCAGGGCTAACATGCGCACCGCGAGAAAATTTTGGCGTGTCTTTATGTCGTGCGAAAACGAGACAAACTTATACAGATTCGTAGCCTTGTCCTGTTTTTAAGAATCGAGAAATTTATCTCGCGGTGCGCATGTTAGCCCTGCAGGTGTTACAGTATTGGATTATACGATTTTAGTATACCTATTATACTTATAATTATATATGTAGAGCAAAGGTATAATAATAATATTTATGTTCTTCGAATCCTTACTGTCCTGCGGCTGCCTGGTAGAGATCGCTTTTAGCGATAAGGCCGCCAATTGTTACACTAGTTCCAAGTTCAGTTTTCTGTTGTGATCCTTATGACTGTTTTCATTTCTTTTGGTGTGTAGAGTTTATTTATATATCTATGTAGAGAATTTTCTCGACGATAACTTCTTACACAATCCGCAGTTTCTTTTATAGGCATTATAAAGGTGTGAAAGGTAATTGAGAGTTTTTCGTGCTATTACCTACTTATTACTTCTATTAAATGGTTGAACCGATAATGCTATTTTATTATTTCAAAGTTTTTGTAACAGTCGAAATTAGGTTTTCAAGAATAAAATTGAAAAGTATTAATAAATTGCTTTATTTTGGCAGGACAATATCTGTTGGGCCTGCCAAAATAATACTTAGTTATGAATAAAATTAGTTGGACAATTTGCAAAATCGCTCGAGGTTTTAGATAAAAGCTCTAAGTGTGTGCCCCGTACTCGCTGTAGGTACGGCATAAAGGGGCATTAATAAGGCCATTTCGTAGAGCGATAGAGCAGACAAATAGCCAACTCTAGCCCGGGCAAAGCTCCGAAGATATATACGGAGATATTGAAAGTTATCGATTCTAAAACCTGTTTAGGTATAAACTTCAATTTGTGTTTAAACTTTACTGAGAAAGCTTGGAGGGTTAAGTTTTTGAATACCCCTTTTAGTAGTTTGTAAGTTAGTTTTTAGTTTGATTTAGCTAGGTAAGTGATCGAAGTTTGAATTTGTTTTGGATTCTTCGTAATTATTTTGTCGTGGATCGTCTGTCAGTAGATTGTAACTAAAAGCGATTACAAAGCTTTTACCTCGAATAATGAAGAACAAATATATTTAAGACTTAGGTAGTTAGGTTACCTTAAGACGCTGCCCAAAGGAAAAACCGTAAAACGTCCTTTTTTTCGTAGCACAGTTAGGCAATATCCATTAGTGATACACACTTGGAAAAAATACAGTGACTAGTTAAGAGTTTACAAAAAAGACTTACGTAATAATATTTTAGAAAAACTATAAAGCATCTTGAAAAAAAAACCGCAAATAAAACATCAGAAAAAAACTTCCGTGTTACATTTCTCAATATTTTGAGCGACAACTACTACGAGTATATTAGGAAATTTACTAAAGTAAAGATATATCTATATTTTTTTCTCTAATCTAGGTTCCTTTATTTAACATAAAAATACCGCGAACACAAACAATAAAGTTTGCTGTATCCAGCTATTAAGCCAGGCGGTTATATAGTCGAGTCGAGGACTAGTTAGGACAGGCTCCAATTCGATTACAACTAGAAAAAAAAAACAGTAGTCGACCTACACCCAGCCCAGGAGTGAGTGGTCATGACCCCCCCCCCCCGGATCCACCCTTGACCTAACGACACTAAGAATAGAATTGAAGCATTTTTCTTAACTTCAACATTTTCTTCCCAACCTTCACATTGCATTCTGACATGCTAGAGTTTTAATAGTATTATTGGTGTTTTAATTATATTGCTTTAGTTTTTAATGTTTCTATGTATTTTTTGCATGGTATCTACCTAATGTGTGGGTCAAAAGCATCCAGTACATAAAGAATCGGTAAGTAAAACTTTATGTATTTTCAGAAATCGTTTTATAGTCTGTTCAGTTTGGCACGACGCCGAATCATATCGTGAGTAAGTACGAAATTATTTAATTATTTTCAACAAAAGACACATCGTAGCATTACCTATCGTGATACTTGCTATCAAAAACTGCTAGGCGCTACCTTCATTTCCCCTTAAAAAACACAAAAATCAGACTTACCTTTAGTAAGGGAGATTTAAATGCACGTTTTTATTACACACTATAAAATAAAAATAATATAAATCCCTCATCCTGTGCTCAGTAAGATCGAACACTTAGATTTGGCCATCAAACTCGCGGGCACTCAAAAATCCATTTAAAAAATACTCATTTTATACCTTTCTAAGAGAATTGGCTATTCGGCGGAAAGGGTGTGTATTTTGGCGCTATTTGGATAGCTTTATCACACTTTAAAATGTTAGGTTGCATTAGAAATACGAGCCAGAAGTAACTGCTATATTCTAATATCAGTTTAACGTTCCAATGTAACTTTACGTCGTATATTATTAGCTATAAAGCTATGTTATTGTGTTGTGCTTGGGGTGTTATTCTCATTCAACTGCTTGTGGGTAGTTTTAATCGCTAGTCGTAACTGTTTACAGATGCAATAATAATTTAACTCTGGTTAGAGGCGAGACGGGGATGAAAATGCGAAATTAATGTTTAGCTAGGAAATCTTGTTTGCATTTTACATTAATGCTTGGGCGTTTGTTTCATTGTTATTTGATTTTAAAATCCGGGCGACTGAGCTTGGAAAATAGGTGGCTTTAACGGTAAATGCTTGGATCTGTTTCGTTAAGTATTTTGGCAGACAGTTTTCGTTTGTAGTTATTGTTATGTAATGTTAAAACTTAAAAAAACTGGAAACTGGAGTATGGCGAAACTTGTTATGTATGTCCTATTTTTATAGAGTTACTCACGATACTATAAGTTTACTATAGTTCCGATTAGCAATTAGATTATATAATAAAGCCGGACTCTGTCCATGCAAATATTATAAGTAGTTTCAATTTCATCTGGTGACTATTTTCAAGGAATTAAAACAGCCTTGTCTTGTTCACTTTGTATTCGCCTAAAAGTATATAAAATACGAGTATATTGGCCAAGTCAAGTACTTTTATGTGTACATCGGTTTCGTCAGCCATAAGACGTCCACTGTTCGACGAAGGCCTCCCAATAGAGGGGTGTGGCCATAATCCCCACGCTTGGCAGGCGGCTTGGGGATCGCAGAATGCTCACCGCCGTAAACCAAGAGGACGCTCCTGCCCGTCCTCTGGTACCCACCGGAGGACGGGCTGGTTGGCAGTTAAAGGACATACCCAGATCCATGTGTGTATTTTTTTTTTATTGCTTATTGGAAATAAACGTCCTAAACTTTTAAACGCCTGTAGATTATCCCGTATCAAAGATCTTCCCGTATAAAATACAAAAAAAAAATTTAACATAAAAAAAATATTTAAAACCCTGTCTCTTTCTAGTTGCAGATAATAACAATCTCGATCAAATCACCTTTCAAACAAAAATATAAACAACAATATTGGTTTTACCGTTTGGGAGCTATGTACCCTACACAATGTATATAATATATAATACAGTATATGCGTTTAACTTACAACATCCCTCAGACTGTTGCAACTACATTTCAGGTTTTGATCTCTGGTTCACTTCATCTAGTAGCTTACCTTCTCATACGATTACAAATTACTTATGAGTATATACTATAATAAGTACATACATACGTAAATATCAAGGGTGGATCCAGGAGGGGGGGGGGGGTCATGGGGGTAATGACCTGGCCTGGGCTAAGTGTAGTTCGACTAACCTAAATAGAAATAGACCTATATAGGTTAGACCTCGACTCAACTATATGACCACCCCCGACTTAAAAGCTGGATCCGCCCTTGGTATCTACCTATATACAACACGGATTAAGTAGCACAAAGTGCCTGCGTAATAACATCTAGCAACGTACCTGCACGCTCTCGAATGATCTCATTCCAAAGGGGATGGATGACGTCATTTTGATCCACCCTTACGCATAGCTTGGGCAATAGTTGCTGCATACTGCGTACCAAGGACTTTGGGGTAGTGAGTCAGCGTGTCACCCCAATGAATCTTCTACATTTTTAGGGGTTGTAATTGTAACTTATAATTCGTTTGTGTAATAAAGTTACTTGAACTATTGCTGTTATTAAGTAACTTCGTATAGGCTGAGTGCCATATAGGCCAGTCCTAGTGTCAGAGAGAAGCCCAAAGGCCTCTGACATGGCTGACGGTTGTTGTTATAGAAACTAGAACAAACAACCGGGACCAACAATTTAAAATGTCATCCAATCCACGGTAGCGCTCAGAAATAAATGCCACTCACGGTCACCTATCCGAAGTGAACGTTTACTTACGCTACTGCTGCTGTTATTAATTTTCCTCAATATTACCTGAATTAGAAGTCTTCCGTTTTAGCACATTAAGAGTGATTGTGTTTTTATAGGAAAAATATTATTGTTGGACAGGTGTGGCAGAGGATGGAACATATCTATAAGAAATCTAATCAGTTTTACCTTCAAAATTTCTAGATTCGATTTGTAGTTTTATTTTAGTGTAGGTACTACCTACTTGTGATGGACCTCAGTAACTGATGTCGACATAGGAGGATCCTTGCCTTAGGAGTTCATGCCCTAATATTTTGAACAAACGAATATTAGCTTTTTAGTTAATTTAGATATTATACCTATATTATTTATGGTGTGCAAAACATAATAAACCACTGCAAATTTAGCGAATTACTTACTTAATAAATATGAAGCGCCTGGCAAAACAAAAATGTTAATCACTTGTTGATTGGAGGTTGTCATTTTGTTAGGAACTAAAATAGTATTAAGTTTAAAGACCACCACCAGGTGGTCTTTAAACTACTGGCCTGTTGGAGAAACTCATAGTCACATACCGGCAATGGAGAGAGCTATGCTCGGAATTACTTTGCGCGATAAAATCCGGATCGGGGATATTCGCCAACATAAGCTCTGAGGATTTTCAAGTCGAAGTGGCAATCGCTCGAAGAACTGATAACCGATGGGCAACAAAGGTTCTTGAATGGCAACCACGAACCGGAAGACACAGCGTAGGTAAGCCTCCCACTAGGTGGAACGACGGCATTGTGAAAAACGCGAGCAACCGGTGGATGCAAATTGTAGATGTTGTGTAGTGTGGCCTTCCACACTTCGTTTTAATCGATGCTAAATCTAATATTGGGCAAGATGAAACATATCTATAAAAAAAGTTGTGATTTCTATTTTTTCACCATTCAAGTCCATTTTCATCAAGTTTACTTGCTATAAGAAAAACCGCAGGGGTATGCATCTCATAGCAAAACTTATAGGTAAGTATACATCCAACGAACTTAGTTTCTAGAAGTGGCCAAGTAACATAACTAAATATTTCTAGGGAAGACGATCAGTCTTCTACTGATATTGTGATAGTGGCTCCTCCACTTATTTTGCAGTTGGTCGCTAAAATATCAATGAATGGTGGGCTGAAGGCGTAATCAGGCAGATCAAAGCCCTATTCAAAGATTCTAGATACAGAAACACAAAGCTTTTTTCTAGCTTTGACAGTGTGGAATTCAATAGATTTATTGAGCAAAAAAATGTAAGGTAGTAATGACCATCAAGCTATAGCTATAGCTCAATAGTACTTACTTATTTTTATTAATCTGTCGTTTGAGTATTGCAAAAGTATCGGTTGAGTCGAACAGTTGAATGTCTAGAAAAGAACTCATCACAAAATTCTGAAATAAACCTAGTCCAGGCTCCCTAGCACGCGCCGAGGACTAATTGGTCTTTCCCCGCGCGGGAAAGTGATAAAGCTAGAATATGGATACGTCTGTCTTTTCGCGGGTAAAAAATAGTGGATAGACGATTATCACGGCTCGCGTGCTAGTCGGGCAGTACCTATCTTTCTATTTTATCAACCGACTTCAAAAAAGGAGGTTCTCAATTCGACTGTATGTTTAATTTTTGTATTTTTTTGTATGTATGTTACGGGATTACTCCGCCAATTATGAACTGATTTAATGACATTTTGAATGATTATTTTTTTGTTTAGTATATAGTTAATACATCAGAGGTGGTCCCATATAGAGGTGGTTTAATTTTATCGAAATCGGTTCAGTAGTTTGGGTTTTAAATCAAAATTACTAGAAAATATGAAGATGTCATCCAGGTATTCGAAGTTAAAGTCGGTTGTATTTTTTTTAAAAACGTATTATTATCCTTACTTACCTACGAGTACACCTGACATTATAGGTTGATCGATTCGCAGACCATTCTTGGACCATTCAATCATTCTGTAGATTATACCAACACGATTTTCTGTAAGTATTATGAAGGACAAGCTATCCCATAATAGGCTAGATGACTGGTTTTTTATTGTCCTATTAAAATGTGGCCCATAAATATAGCTGATTAATGAAAAGAAAATGAAAATCTGATCAAAAATAAGCAACTTATAAGCATTTTAATATCATGCTAGACAGAGAGGCGAAATAGCAAATCGTGACGTCACTTCTCTGTACGCCATAATTATACATTCTATTCTGACAAGTAAGGCGTGACGTCATTTTTTGTTTTGTGGAAAAGGGACAGAGTTGTCTCTACCAAAAACTTTAAATGCTCATATATCAGAATATTATTAACAGACTTCAATTATTTTTTCAATAAACATACTATATTTACTTAAATTCTTCATCAAAGCTATTGGTTTCAACGATATAAACATCATAGTCATGTACCCTTATTTTAACACTAAAACTTAATTGTGTCGTTTTCGGGACATACTAAATTAATTATACATAACTGGACCTGGGTATATCCTTAAACTGCAACTAGACCCACCGGAGGACGGGCAGCAGAGTCCTCTTGGTTAACGGTGGTGATCATTCTGCGATCCCCAAGCCGCCTGCCAAGCGTGCGGATTATGGCAACACCCCTCTATAAAGGGGGAGGCGTTCGTCCAGCAGTGGACGTTTTATGGCTGATGACGACTAGACTAATTAGTAGTTCTGCGAATAGTAAACACGGTTGTGCTAATAGTTGACCACGCGAATAGTATAGTAAAGTCAAGTGAAGAATCCTCAACAACAAAGAAGCTTGAACTGTACATAAATAATCATAATTTACCTAAAGAAAAAAACTGGGCCAGAATGTGGAGCTGAAAAGTGGGACAAAATACGTTTTTTTTAGATTAAAATGTGTTTTGGGCCTGATACGTCGAATACGGCATACAACGCGGGGCGAAATCAGATGTTTTTATGCGGGCCTAATTTTCTCGGGACGAATATGGCATACAGTGCAACAAGGATCATTTGGCACTTGGAACATTGTCATTGACACATGAGGGTGTGAAAATAGGTTAGTTCTGATTACGGCCACGTGCCAAATGATCCTTGTAGCACTTTAAATCTTCCAAACACGGCGTGGCCATATTTCTGAAGCGGTTCTTTCTCGAGCGAGTACGTTCACGCGTAGTTTCGGTACTATCTAGTTATTGTCTGTACTTGTGGTAAAACCTTGATGATAATGAATTTGCAAAACGAACCGCAAAGTTAGAATCCTTACGTTAGATAGAATCCACAGTCAATATTGGTTTTCATATCCGCAGACCAGATCTAATTCCGCCTGGTTCCGCTATTTAATTCTCTAGCCCCTTATTCCGACTTCGGAGTCGGAGCAAAGTTGGCTCTGAAGACAATTTTCTAAATAGGTAACCTTACAAGGCACCTTAGCTTCTTGGCAAATTGTCTGTCTGTGTTTACTTTTATATTTACCTTAAAGAATTAACATAGGTATACTCCTTCTGATATACAAATACAAATAGATTATTGATAACACCAAAGTTACACGTCAAATTTCATTAAGTATGTCACATAAAATAATCACTTAATAAAATGAAATAACAATTATACAAAAATACGTTAATAATCTCTTATTTTAAAATAAGCTTCAATGTCATAAAACAAATTCTCTTGCTACCACGCTCTGAGCTTGGTTTTGAAGCACCCGGTGAAAGGAGCAAGGAGCATATAGGTAATTTAAAGAAAGTTGAAAGTTGTTAAAGAAGACCACTAACTTTTCGGTGAAGAAGAAACATCGCGAGACAACCTGCATACGCCTGAGGAAGAAATTCAATGGCGTATGGAAATCCACCAACCCGCAACTAGGCCAACGTGGAGGTTATGTCCCATCGCTCTTCGAGAGTAGGCCTAAATCCAGCAGAGGACTATGAAAAAAGGCCAATTACGTTAAAAAATAAGACTTTTTTTAAGGTGGTGTAAGTGTTGCATTAAAACGCATAATTGGTTTAGAAATGTGCTAAAACTTTGCTAAGGCACATAGTTTTAATTTTATTGAGTTGGTACACTAATCAAAAAGGGATTACCGGTTGTTCTTACAAAAAACAATGACTATGTACTTAATCTTAAACTAGAGAAACACTTACGAGCATTAGGCACACTGCTGAAAAAATGCAAAAACGAAAAAAATATGATTTACAATGTAGTTTGCTAAAAATAACAATATCTGCTGGTTGCCTTACTAGGCAAAGCCTGTATCAAGGCAGCCCATGCTCCCCATGCATACAGTAATATTGACCGATGTCAAGACAGTTTTTTGTAAATAAATACCTACAAATAATAAGGTTTTCAGGTAGTATGCTTGAAAATGTTCTCGAAAATAGCATCCTTAGAGTTCTGTCGCAAACTTTTCACATTTCACGTCGAGAACAGAAATATCTAGGTACTTGCCTGCTAGGCGCACATTTCGAAAGGATTTTCTCAAGCCTGCTCTCACATGCAAATATTGGCGTTGACTGATCTCGTCTTGGTTATGAAAGAAACGACGAGAAGATTTCGGGGGATTTAACTTTGTTGATGCAGACAGCATTAAAGGTAAGCGTACACTTTTCCGAACTGCATACGCCTTACGTGCCGCATTTTTTTGAAATTCTGGAATACATACTAACTATGTACTTGCTATTGTAAACCCATGGTAGCCTAACAAGAAGACCTTTTTTATGTTATTGAGTGACGAGACGAGCGAGACGGTCGCCTGGTAAACGTCACGCCTGCCCATAACAGTAGCAGTGCCAGAATTGAAAACTTGCGAATACAACTGTACTGCATTGCACTCGTCACCCTGAAGTATTAGTTGTTAAATCTCTTTATGCCCAGTAATTTTTCTGGTAACATTGCCCTTCAAACCAAAACACAGTATAATGATTGCACACTACTGCTTGGCGTTGAAAAACTGACAAAGGTGTGATACTACCCCAGGCGCACTCTGGAATAGAGTCCTACCACATAAAAAAATTACCTAACAGTTAGTGCTTAAGAACCTATTCTACTTCATTTCGATTTATACCTACATACTGCATTCTATTTACGAAGTTAGCGTACTGATATTAGGAACTGAAATCCATTTAGGGGTTGTTGGTGGAAAATAAATCAGAGACGGCGGCGGCGGCCGAGGTCGTTCGACGAACTCTCGAGTTGGGAACAATTGGTGCGGAGATGTAAATTAAATCGAGTGCCTCTGTCGCAGACTGGGGAGCGTATTTACAAAACCTATACGAGTAACTCAGATTTATAATACGTACGTGAAAATATTAACGTATAAAGCTGTCAGGTACGTACCCACTACCCATAGCATAATCAGCCTTTTTAATTATCCACTCCTGGACTACTTAAGAGTCACGCAACGGGCAATGGAGAGAGCTATGCTCGGAGTTACTTTGCGCGATAGAATCCGGAACGAGGATATTCGCCAAAGAACCAAAGTTACCGACATAGCTCGCAAGGTTTGCAAGTTGAAGTGGCAATGGGCAGGCCACATCGCTCGAAGAACTGACAACCGATGGGGAAGAAAGGTTCTTGAGTGGCGACCGCGAACCGGAAGACGCAGCGTAGGAAGGCCTTCCACTAGGTGAAACGACGACATTGTAAAAGTCGCGGGCAACCGTTGGATGCAAATGGCAAATTGTCGTACAGTGTGGCGGTCTAAGGGGGAGGCCTTCGTTCAGCAGTGGACGTCTCCGGGCTGATGATGACTGCTGGACTTAGGCCTACCCTCGAAGGGCGAATGGGTCAAATTCACCACTGGGCTGGTGAATTGACATACGCCATTGAATTTCTTCTCCGGACTTATGCAGGTTTCCTACGGTGTTTTCCTTCACGGAAAAGCTAGTGGTATACGTAGGTATTCGTACATAAACTCCAAAGAGCTCACTGGTACGGGCCTGGGTTTGAACCCGTGCCCTCACGATTACAAGTTAAGTGATCTCCCGATTAGGCTATATACCATGGCTCCCACTACCCAGACACCCATATATCATTTGTAAATGTTACTGGGTGTTTTATGCAAAGGTAAATGACGGTCAAAACAGTGTCATAAAAAATAAAGTTGCATTGTACTTTTCGGGACTTTCACCGGACACAAGACAAACCCCTAAGAAAATAATAAAGAAAATAATCCCAATGTTATTTTCGCCAATAAATATCCTTATTCTTGCAAGTTTTTCATATATGCGAATGTATGTTTATATGTTTGTTTTTACAAAAAGATATTCGAATGTGTCAAGTGGGTCAACACTAAACTTTGTTGAATTGTAACTGATTTGGCAACTAAGTACTTAAAACTGAGTTAGCAATTATAATTTCAAAAATTAAAACAATGCTTTTGTTCCAGAAAAGTTTCCGTGTTTTTCGTTGGCAAAATCCGGTCATGTTTTTTTCTTATTGGGGATTGGAGATACGCCTCACGGGTTCACAAGCACTGGCCCGGAGTTCTTAACGCCGTCGTTTCTTTTTAGTTTTCTAACAAGTTCAACGGAGTTCCAAACGTTTGTCAGTTAGAGTGGACGTGAAAATCTCTAGTTACGAAGTTTCAGACACATGTTGAAGGTAAAGTTGTGTAAACTGTAAACTATAGAAAAGAGAAAGGAAACGTAGTGCTTTCGGTTATCTGTGGCATAAACTATCTTCAAGCAAGCTTTGAGAGGTTATTTGATTGTTTGGAAGATTAAACTTTGTGGCAGGTAATAAGCTATGCCTAACCTTTAAATAAAATAAAAACAAATATTATTGCCGCTTGGCCACGATTCATCATCATCAGCCCGGAGATGTCCACTGCTGAACGAGAAATGATCTTAAGTGGCGACCGCGAACCGGGAGACGCAGCGCAGGAAGGCCTCCCACTAGGTGGACCGACGACATTGTAAAAGTCGGGCAACCGGTGGATGCAATTGGCAGGTTGTCGTACAGTGTGGCGGTTTAAGGGGGAGGCCTTCGTTAAGCAGCGGACGTCTCCAGGCCGATGATGATGATGATGAATAGAAACTTAATAACATATCATTATTACAATAATACCATAAAAATCTCTTATTTTAAAATAAGCTCCAATGTCATAAAACACGCTTTTTGTAACCACGCTTTCAGCTTGGTTTTGAAGCACCCGTGGAAGGTGCATTTCAACAAAATGGCCGGCTGGCCGGGTCGCTGCTGACCATAGAGATATATTACATGATATAATATTATTACATGTATTATTACATACATATATTACAATACACATTAGTGTATATAATTATATGACTATGCTCCTGACACGTTACCCTGAATACTGACTAACTCTATTTATGTACTCCAAAAATAATCAGAGAAGGGATGTTTTCAAGTTATCAGACTCATTATTACACAGTAGAAGTTATCTACTTAGTTATCTAGATAATTTGTTTAAATTTTAGACTCTCTCTATACAGAGACCTGGGGCCGTACCGTGAACTGCTTATAGCGGGACCGAATACGCTCAGCTGCCGACGCTGTGCGACTGTGAATTTTATCGCCTCGCAATAAGGTTCGCGGTCACGCAGTGTCGGCAGCTGAACCTATTCGGTCCCGCTATAAGCAGTTCACAGTACGGCCCCTGGTTGCTTAAAAGCTTATTGATTGTAGTATTTTTGACCGATCGAATACTATCGTTCATACTTAGCTTAACTTCGTGTTAAGCTTTAAAAATATCTTAAAAGTAACAATATACCCAGTACCTAGATCAGCAAAATTGATTTAACAAGAAATAACAAGATGAGAAAGCGCATTATGTCAATTAATGTCTAGACATCGCGAAAGCATTTCCAAGCATCAATATGATTGAATTAGGATCAAAGTGCATCAACTAAACCAACCTTTTAGTAGATAGACTATAATCGTAGTTTGCGAAAACTTATTGAAAACTGAAAAGAATTTCTTAAATTGAATACAATGGAGATAAATGAAGCGAGTTACGAGTACAACACTAGCTTGTAAGAAATAACTAAAATGCGTTGCAGGTTTAAGTAAAAGGATATCGAACGACACTATAAATAGATGGGGAGGCCCATCATTGTATCGAACTGGCTCTAGTCTTTTTGTGATACCTATATCACAAAAAGAGTCTAGCCAGTTCAATACAATGTAAGTACATAGGCGCATCACATCCTTCTATAGAAGCAGATACACCGGAACAGTAGCCACACCTGCTTATTAGATAAAGGGTTAAAACTGTTAAGGTAACATGCTAAGACTTTAACATTGTGGAAACACGATTGCAAAAAAACTCGATAGAAAAAAAAAGAAGCTATCTAATCGCACAATAAAAACTTGATAATCTACAAAATACTCTCAATGACATCTTGAAAGTTTGCATAACATTTGAACTGATTATAAGGGTGTGCTTGATCAATTTAAATTGTAATAATAATAATCATATTAACTGTAAAGAAGAAGTACCCAAATTATCGAGCGTTGGAACTAGTATAACTGCGAACTTTCCTGTCGCCCGGCCCAGGCAAATGGGGGAGTTTTTAGCCGAGTACACTCTGTATTCCAATTTAAATGTGTTGAGTATTTGATAACCTAGATAAGTTCCTCTGCATATACCTTTAAGACAGGAAACAAAATATAGTACGTCCAGGTTATATGTAGTACTAGAGGTCGCCCGCGACTTCGTCCGCGTACGGAAGAAATTCGGCCCGCTCCCAAAATTCACCACTTTAAATCATCCCGAGCATTTTTTTTTATCCTACTCAACGCTACCGACTCTACCGACTCTATCGACTCTACCGACTCTATCGACTCTACCGACTCTACCGATTCTACCGACTATAACAACTCCCCCCCACTTACTTCCTTTGAATGAACTACCCAAATACATCACTATAACTTCAAAAACAAAGAACTTCAACATTCCACCCCCCACCTATTTGGTAAATCAACACAACCTTGAGTTTCAGTAGGTTCGAAACTAACCCAACGCCGTTGACTTTCCTAAGCTTCCTTGAATGGAAGGGCATAACCCCCCAATTCCCCATTCCCATAAACTAAAAGATCCCTTTTAATCGGCTCATACGAAGTACCTCCCATAAACTAAAAGATCCCTTTTAATCGGCTCATACGAAATACGAAGTACCTACTCATGGTATTTTATACAAAACAGCTGCTGAATGTCACAAATCTTTTGCACCATTATTAATACTCGGCATGACTCGCATCTGTCCACAATCTTGATACATGGACGTGGTACCCACTACAGGAGAATCAACCAGTATTGCCAACTCAGCACTTTTAGTGCTAGACCTAGCACTATTTTCGTATGTTGAGCACTGAATTTTAAGTACACTAAATAGTATTAGAAAATTGACCGTATATTTCCTAGATACCGTAACAAGATGTTACGGAATTGGCTATAACTAAACGCGTTTTCATCCATTTTAATTAGCGACAGAAGCTTTTTTAGCAATGTAGCACTTTATTTCTGTTTTATCTGGTTCCTGAAGTGGCTGTTCAATGTTGCACGAGTATCTTGATATATGCAATAGTAGGTACCTACTTTTTATATGCCATGCAGCACCACTCTGTAGATCGAGCCGGCAACTCTGCAGGGTTGCCAGGCAACTTATTTGTAGAGTTGCCTAAACGGTGAAACTCTCAGTTTTGTTCAGGAAACACGATGATGGCTCCCCTACCAACTTTAAAAATAAATTGGTAGTATACGAAGCATGCTCTATATTTTCCTACAATCTCAAATTACTGATTCAAGAGATAATGCTGGTTTTTGTTCGCTTATGTTACGAGGTTTGTCATGTTTTGTCACTCGAGTGTAAGATTTAGCTGTTGTGGCTAGCAATAAGTTTTCCTGTTTTGTATGCGAGCTGTTCTGCTGGTGTGAAAATTTACGGCTGGGATGTTCTCTAGCTCTCTCTATCACGTAGTTTTTCATTTGAATATTCGTTTTCCCAACTTTGCTGTAAGTAGCGATTTTTGGTTATTGCTATAAATGGCAAGTATTAAGTGAAATACGACATTGTCCAATAAGCAGGCTCATTTGTGGGGGTCAGTTTCCATTCAAGGCAAAGTATATAAATGTTTGACCCCCTCTATTAATATCAAGAAATATGGTGAAGCCCACACCCACAGGTCAAGCCTATCACCCCTTCGAACATTTAACATTGGAGATGCCAATAGTGATACTTGCCTTGATCATTTTCTGCCACTTTTTGTGGGGTAAACACGTTTGGCACACTTCAAGTAAACTTCAAGTAACTTTTCACACTAAAACAAATTCCTGTTCTTATGAACGCACACTAAACTTACAACACACAAAGGATTATAATGCAATTTTTATTCACTGCATAAGCGCGGAGTCAATCTAATTTATAAAGTTTTTTATAGATTGTTTGTAGTTTTCTTAAAATTAAGTAAGTAATAAAAACTGTAATAAAGTTATAGAACGAGTATTGTATCAAATAGCGTATTAAAAAGATGTGTAACCCAGACGCACTCCAACTTGAAGCTTTAACTTAAACCCATAAACATCTCTACCCAGGTTTTTGACTTAAACTTAAAACCATTATAAAATGCGAGTTAACGCCCACTCTGGTAATAAACAGACCTCAAAGAACCTCAGAACTTTCAGACAACTGTATTTTAACGAGCACCTTCGACTTCAGACCAATTTGGCGAAGATCGCAGACAAACCTTCGCGATCAGATCGACTGCGAAGCGAAGATTTCGCTGGAGTAGGTACTAAGTAAATATTACAAATTTGAGCAAAATATTATGCTTGAAGATTACAGATATAATAAGTCATAGCTATATTTATTATTGCTACGGATAAATAAATTATTGTTTGTTCTTAATTTTTTTTAATATGTAAAATTTGTATTACTCATGTTAGTAATTATTTTATTCTGTCTTTTTTGAATTGAAATTACACACAAAAAGAACACATTGAATTGAAATAAAAAAAATACTTATAAACCTGTTATGGAAGTAGGTAACATATGGGCACCCTGGATTACCACATCAACTTTATTACCATTCAACCCTTTTTTCACAAAACAAAAAAAAAATACAAGGCACTTACACAGGTCAGTACCGTGATTTTTATGTTTTTGGAAATACAAATACTTTATTGCTTAAAAACATATATGTACAAATGGTTTTGACATCCCTACCAGCGTAAGCATTGGCTGTATTGCAGCAGACAGTGTCTTCCCAGAATATGAGTTTACAATAACAGTACCTAGCTGGCTCTAGCATATCATTAAAATCATGACTCTATTAATTTCAACCATGGCCGATATCTTACAAGGTTTGCGAACATTTTCGGAAAATCTTCGTTCATCTTCAAGGAAGTCGAATTCCTTTTCGTTATGCAGTCACGACATTCGCGCAAGGAGCAAAGATTTTTCTGGAAACAAAGAATTAGTTCACAGGTTCGGCTTCAGCTCATACACAACAGGCCATAAACTCAGACACTCCTATTAATTCTTGTTTTTCTTTGAAATTGAGTTCGAACGGTAACTTGAAAAGAATTTGAAAGATGCTCAACATTTTGGAAAGTTTGCTAGGATATTTTTAATAAACAGAAGTGTGTAAAAGAACTAGTTGTTTACCTGATACCAAGAGAAAGTTTCTTCTATGCTGATGGTAAAAGTTAGTATAACTTTAACCGTACAGTTGAACTTTAAAATCATCCGTGGTAAATAAACAGTAGGTACTCTTAGATGGGTACTTCTTGGACCTGGGTATGTCCTTAAACTGCAACCAGACCCAACGGAGGACGGGCAGCAGCGTCCTTTTGGTTAACGGTGGTGAGCATTCTGCGATCCCCAAGCCGCCTGCCAAGCGTGGGGATTATGGCAACACCCCTCTTTTAAGGGGGAGGCTTTTGTTGGGGGGGGGGGGGGGGGGGGGTTTGAGTATCTAATACTTACTATTAATTTATTGTTACTGAAGCGTGTAAATGTTTTATTATCCAGGGAAGTAGCGCAACAGTGAGGTAGGTAATTAAAAACTTAAAGTGTAATTATAGTTTTTTTTAAATATAAATCTTGATACAAGATTTTTTATTTATTTTTTATTACATCATCATCATCATCATCTGCCCGGAGACGTCCACTGCTGAACAAAGGCCTCCTCCTTAGACCGCCACACTGTACGACAACCTGCCATTTGCATCCACCGGTTGCCTGCGACTTTTACAATGTCGTCGGTCCACCTATATATATATATATATATATATATAGGTGGACCTGTATATATATATATATATATATAGTGGGAGGCCGCGCCCACGCTGCGTCTTCCGGTTCGCGGTCGCCACTCAAGAACATTTCTCCCCTATCGGTTATCAGTTCTTCAAGCGATGTGTCCTGCCCATTGCCACTTCAATAATGTTGCTAAATAGTGTGAATCAGTCAAATCACCATTTCAAACCATAATATTATATGATTTATGTAACGATTTTGTCACGATGATAGCTGAGGTATTAACACGTTCTTCTCGCGCCCCGCACAGCGTGGGTTCAAATCCCAACTTATAGCTTGAGGTCAGGTAAGGAAAATCTGCGGCCAAGTTCTTAAACCTTGTTTTCCGGCAGAATCACTTCAGAGCCAGTTCCTATTCCAAGGGCCGTAATGTTAAAACCATTCAATTTAGGTTAGGCTCACCGCGACCGCGAACCGTATTGCGTTCCGATAAAATTCACAGTCGCGTAGCGTAATGAACATGATTTTAAGATGTCACGGTACGGAATATACAGGGTTAGTTCTCATCAGTTAGCATGCTATTAAACGCATATTCTGTGCATCAAAACAAACAACTTTTACAATGGGGCCAACATTAAAATCGCGAAAAATATTATTAGCTGTTCCATACAAAAAGTTAATCGACATTGGGCAAAATGTATGCAACAGCTGGTTTTTATTGCGATTGCAATGTTGGCCCCAAAGTAAAAGTTTTTTGTTTTGATGTACAGAATATGCCCTTAAAAAGATGCTAACAGATTAGAACTAACCCTGTATATCTAACTCTAAAAAATTGGCGGAATTCAAAAAACCGCTTACATACTCTTGGGTTGTGTCGAACCTACCTACTCTTCGTCCATTAAGCAGAAATCGTCTTCAAGTTTGAAAACCTCTGGTTCACCAGGTCGTAAAAGCCAGTCTATTAATTAAAAGTGTTCGGGAGTATGGAAACTAGCATGACATCACGCTGCCGCGATTTCAGACAAGGTTTCTTTGTCTCCACGGTTTTAAATCTGACAGATATGGTGTAAATCTTCGAACCGTTGACAGCCGTCTCGAAATCTCGAAGTCCAGAACAAAATGTTATTTCTTTGTTCGGATTGCGTCATTGCTAACGGGAGCTACTGTTACAACAGAAAAAAGTAAAGGTAAAAAGTAGCTGCATTAAGCAATTCCTCTAAAAAGAGTTCATTTAATAAAAAATGAATTGTAAAAAGTTGCTCTCGAATAACTTCTAACAAATCTGCCTCTGAATCTGACTTTATGCAATTCATCTTTCATCGACCATTTTACGACTTTCTATAGAAAACTGTCAAACTAATGAATTCCGTAATAGAATCATTTGCAGAATTATAGTCTACTATAGAATACTATTATAGTAAACTAACTAGAGGTCGCCCGCGACTTCGTCCGCGTACGGAAGAAATTCGGCCTCGATTCGGATTTTCGACTTTAAATCATACCGAGCAATTTTTTAGGCAGGCAAGCCGCCTGGCAAAATTTTGGGACGTTTTATGACTTCAATGAGTTTATGAATTGTAATCGTAAACTGAAAATAAAATAATTATAAAAATGTTTTGGTTGACATTAATGTAATATTAGGACATATGTAACTAATTATTATACCTAATAGAAATTTAATTGTATACTATTGTGTATAACAGGGATTTGTTTTTGATGTGTAAATATTGTATTTATCAATAAATAACTTTAACTTTGGACTTCTTCCAGCAGTGGACGTCTGATGTGGATAGCTCGAATTTGAACACGAGGAACAATCAAATAATATACAATCTGTAACAAAAAGGTTCAACAATACTGAAAGGTATGTATGTACTCATCGTTATGAACAACTTTTACTATGGGGCCAACCATGAAATGATGATAGAACAGCGTCTCGTCTCATTACTTGATAACCTAATATCAAAGCGCAAAATATTCCATTAATCTAGGTGATTACTTTTTCAGGGCTCTGAAAAAGTAAAACAATAAATATGGTGTCTTTGCAACGTCACACCACAACACAATACGAGTAACTACGGTTTCAAGCTTTTTTATAAGGTTTTTGGTTTTCGAGGATAGCTATATCACTAAAAAGCTAGAAGGTGCTCAAATGGAATAAAATTTGTGCTCAGAAAATAGGTGCATCAAGTGAAAAATTAAACTCCCTTAATTATAGTTAGATACAACCAAGGAGGTTTTAGGAAAAGCCTACGTCGTACTTACATATAGACCACTTTCTTGGGTACGACACGGTCTCACAGCTGCTATCGATCTAAACCTACCATAGAATAATTAGAGGTCATAATGTTTAAATCTCACATTACATTGAAACGTGTTACTAATGTGAGTTATGGTGCTTATCGGCAATATCCACTCCACAATAGCCTTGATTGATAGACTCAATAGCTTCAAACATCATCGAGAAAAGCGATCCATTTGAATGCGTTTTTTCAAACCGCCTCTTGAACACTCGAGTGGATTCGTCTTAGTAGAATAACGGAATAGACTGATCGTTTTGATAGCATTGGACAAACAAAATATAGCTTCGAAGTTTGGCGATACCGCTAATACTTACCTGGTAGTATACAATCTGTAACAAAAAGGTTCAACAATTGAACAACATTTACTATGGGACCAACCATGATATCGCGAGAAAAAAACAGACAACGCACAGCCCAAACCGCTGGTCGTACAGACTTGAAATTTGGAGGGTATATTCGTCTCGATGCGTAGGGGTGTACTAAGAAAAGATTTTTCGAAATTCATCCCCTAAGGGGGGGAAGGGGGGGAAACGTTTGTATGAAAGTCCTTTGTTTTTGTATTTATTATACAAAAAGTTTCCTTATCCAACTGCAAAATGTAGCCCATGATATTTCTAAAGCAAAGATAAACTTTGCTACTCCTCGCATATCAAAATAAATCGATCAAATCAAAACCCATTTAAAGTTTTTTTTTAAATACAATTATGTGACGAGACGAGCAAGACGTTCGCTTGGTGGTAAGCGTCACGCCTACCACTAACAGTAGCAGTTCCATAATTGTGAACTTGCGAGCACAATCCTGCGTTGCACTGCACTGCACTCGTCACCCTGAGATATTAGATGTTAAATCTCTTCATACCCAGTAATTTCTCTGGTAACATTGCCTTTCAAACCCGAACACAGTAATGCTTGCACACTTCTGCTTGGCGGTTAAGACGGGCTTATTTAGGAACTTCGCGAGTTTTTGCAACTTTTGATACATAAGTTCGCATACTTCTAATTTGAAAAAAAATACGGAGTTAGTGTAATATCATAGATGAACATATTATTTAGACAATTGTGAATTTAGAAACATGATTGGTAACAACTCGCTCGATAGAAAAAAATACCGAAGCAGTGTCTATTTTTAAACCATTTTCAGTTTTATGTCCTAATTACAGCACATAGTCACATTAAAAAAATATGTATTATAAGTTAATAGTATTTTGGAGAGCATGCTGAGATTCAAAAGTTATTAATTTCTATACTTTTCAAGTAATCTGAGAAAATCTTCAAAAATCGAAGTTTGACACGCACGAATCTGCGTAACCGCCATATTTTTGCTCCGCTAAATGTGACCCTAACTGATACAGCTTTAGACTAATTATTGAACTCATTAAAAAATGTGCTTGAAACGTGGAATACCCGGCCTTAAATAACTGGCAAAGGTATGGTACTTCCCCAGGCGGACTCTGCAGTAGAGTCCTACCACTACAAAATCTAGAAGAAGAAATTAGATCTAGAAGTATTTTGTCCAAGGCCAATGAACTTTTTGTATGAAACAGCGGTTTTTTTTCCGCAATTTCATGGTTGGCCCCATAGTAAAATTTGTTCATAACGATGAGTACATACATACTTTTCAGTATTGTTGAACCTTTTTGTTACAGATTGTGCATTATTTGTTTGTTCCTCGTGTTCAAATTCGAGCTATCCACATCAGACGTCCACTGTTGGAAGAAGTCCAAAGTCAAAGTTATTTATTCATAAATAAAATATGTACACATCAAAAACAAAACCCTGTTATACACAATAGTATACAATAGAAATTAAAATTCTAGGTATAATAATTAGTTACATATGTCCTAATATTACATTAATGTCAACCAAAAAAATTTAATAATTATTTTATTTTCAGCTTACGATACAATTCATAAACTCGT
This sequence comes from Erannis defoliaria, assembly GCA_905404285.2. Lineage (NCBI taxonomy): Eukaryota > Metazoa > Arthropoda > Insecta > Lepidoptera > Geometridae > Erannis > Erannis defoliaria. Next base: position 6,672,693 of record FR990073.1, on the reverse strand, counting down.
TGAAGTCATAAAACGTTTGCTCGATACCTGGATACCTGGACCTGGATATGTCCTTAAACTGCAACCAGACCCACCGGAGGACGGGCAGCAGCGTCCTTTTGGTTAACGGTGGTGAGCATTCTGCGATCCCCAAGCCGCTTGCCAAGCGTGGAGATTATGGCAACACTCCTCTTTTAAGGGGGAGGCCTTCGTCCAGTAGTGGACGTTTTATGGCTGATGGCGATATATTTCAAAATTGTATGGCGAGCGATGTTTTATCTTACCATGAATTGTTATAGCATTTTCGTCTGTGACGGCCTTAAAACTCAATACAACAATGTAACCAACTCCCCCAAGACGTGTTAAACACGCCCTCAGTAACAGACAAAACAAGATCGCGTAACTAATAACGACATGACTGCGTAAATCGTAACCAAAGTAATTACAACCAGTTGCTCGCTGCATGTCTTTAACAAATATTCTCGAGGCGCGAGCGGTGGTGTCAAGCACAGGAATAGAATCCTGCCCCCGACCGAGGTGTTTCCAATTTACTGACGGGATTAGAAATGAGGGGCTTCTGTTCGGTAAATTTTATTCGGCAAAAAGGCGTAAGTTTTGTGGCAAAAAACCTGGTCAAACAAAAAAGCATCTATCCAGAACCACCAGAATCTAACCTAGATGGATGCTAGCTTTGTATGTTAAAATTATTATTGTTTATCGCCGGGCCTCAATCGTTAAATCGTTTCATTTGACTATTAGTATAGTATTTTATTATGAAAACTGATGTGGTTTTGACACATTTTGTGATCGTAACTTTTTTTAAATAGTTTATTATAGTATTAGTATTATTTTTTCAGCCTCCCGCTAGGTGGACCGACGACATTGTAAAAGTCGCGGGCAACCAGTGGATGCAAATGGCAGGTTGTCGTACAGTGTGGCAGTCTAAGAGGGAGGCCTTCGTTCAGCAGTGGACGTCTCCGGGCTGATGATGATTATTTTTTTGAATATTTTTGTATGAAGTGTTTCCACACTTATGGTATATCGTTGGTTTTTTAAGTTTTTTTTACTTATGGTATTTTATTAGTATTATCTTTGGTTTAACGTTAATCCTTAATCATTAAATTATTTTTCACGGGATTAAATTATGATGGACATGAAAGTAATTTGAACAAATAATCATGTATCATGTCCATCATAATTTAATCCCGTGAAAAATAATTTAATATCGCGAAAGTTTGAAAGTATTTTTTTTTTGATATTGTAATTTAGATAGAGATCTATGCGAAGTCGGAAACAACTACGTAGGTAGGACCTAGCTAACCTGATGGTCAAATGATGTATAGGAGTTATTGGAAGGCAATGGATGAGGCTTGGACAGGACTCGAAAGATCAGCGTTAACGAGAAGAGGCCAGAGGAGGGGACAGACAGGCTTATTAGTTAGATGGTTTAATTCATATAAGATAGATCTAACCATAGAAGTAGAAACTAGAGGAGGAGGAGGTAGGAACATAGAGGTAGATAGTTCCTACCTCTATGGATCTAACTAAGTACATAAAAAAACACTTTTGCATGACCACGGCAATGGACACTAATGGTTACGTATTTGATGATTCCCTTGCTTACCCCAACTCTAGACTCTATTGCAGACTACCAAGTGCGTGTTAGCAGCAACACAGGCCAAGCAATTTTATTGGCAAGTAATGCCAATAAATAGAATATACAAGAATACTTGAACGAGCTGTTTTGATCTTTCTGTCCAAATTACAACCCAATCTATCCCTAAAGCAGTCGACAGCGAGTGCTACAAGATTTAAAGTCGGTATTAATTTAAAAAATCATCTCAAGGTGACACAAGGCGCTATATTTGTAAAACTCATTTGAATCCTGCTACCACGTGATTGTTGTTATGGGTGTTAGCTGTTTTATTTGTGTTGATGGCGACTTTGAACGACTTTGTGCTTGTTCATACCTAACAGACAAAGAAACTTTATGTTTTTTTTTTTTCTAATTCTATTATTCAATATAGATATTGGCTAAATATTGATCTGGCTTATTGACTTTAAAGAGTACTTATATGACAGTGGACTATCTATAATAGTATATTTGGGTTGGTAACCAAGTAGTTTTTTTTTGTTTGTTTGTAAAGTTTGTTTAGGCATAATTCAGAGATCTATGGTCAATGGACGATGGACAATGGTCCCTCTAATTACCCTTATACTTTCCTATTAGTTTCTTAGCTTTTCCATAACTGTTAATGATGCTTAGTTCTTAGCATTTAATTACTGATCGTTAACTAGTTTTATGTGTTCCAGACTTGTACTTAGAAATAAACAAAGTATGGCCACAGATGAGTCAATAGTTCGTACGCCACAAAGCCTTGGAAGTTTCTTGGGTAAGCCCCATAAAAATGCAGTAAGAAACACGTTACTTAGCGCGTCCAGACGAATCACGTATCTCCGAACTGCCATCAAAGATGTTTAATTAGTATCAAACACGCAATCTTGCTTCTAGTACTGTTACTCGATGGCATCGACTGTAAATTCTATTAGACGTACTAAACGGAGTATCTGTCTGTTTCTACTTCAGTGATAAACCACTTAGGTACCTATACGATGTTACAAATCCTACAGTCTTTCCGCTATCGGATGAGTTGACAGTTTTTGTTTTATTTATACGGGAATACTCACGTTTAATTAAATCGGATACTCGGACTATAGTTTCGATCACATCCGGTGACCTTTTTCAAAGAGTGAAAACAGAGCCCGACGCGCGTGCAACTGCGTCCTGCTTAGCACTGCGGGCCGCTGCGCGTCGCGCGCGTGATGACAGCGGTTGCTCTGCGGGCGAGGGGGAATAAAACAAAAATGTGTCAAAACAACGTCAGTTTTCATAATAAAAGAGTTGACAGTTGTTTGCAGTGTTTTAACATTGCACATAGCCATGTACAGCTCAGTAATCTAAATATCCAGTGAAATAGAGAATGTTTTTCTGAGTGTGTGCGATCTGAGTTTTGAAAAACAAATGCCAACAAAAATAAATAATAAATAAATAAATATCGTTGAACATTAATTTCACACAGCGCCATCTAGCCCGAAACTAAGCAAAGCTTGTAATATGGAAACTAGATAGCTGATAGAATACTTATTATACTTTTTGTTTTGTAAACACATTCTTATAATACATACTACACCCAGACACAGAGCAAACATCTATGTTCGCTACATAAATGCCCTGAGTGGGGATCGAACCCACGCCTTACAGCTCTTAAGGCAGACATGCTACCAACTGAGCTATAAGGCTATCTCGTCGTCGTCGTCAGCCATATAACGTCCACTGCTGGACGAAGGCCTCCCCCTTTATAGAGGGGTGTTGCCATAATCACCACGCGATCCCCAAGCCGCCTGCCAAGCGTGGGGATTATGGCAACACCTCTCTAAGGCTGACTACTTACTTTACATTTTTACTTACTTACTTTGGTAGTCTGCGGTGAATATACAGGGTTAGATCTAATCAGTTAGCATCCTTTTATGAGCATATTTTGTACATCAAAACAAACAATTTTTACTATGGGGCCAACATAGAAATCGTAAAAAAGCTGTTCCATACATTTTGCCCAAGGTCGACAAACTTTTTGTATGGAACAGCCGATATTTTTTTCGCGATTTCAATGTTGGCCCTTTAGCAAAAGTCGTTTGTTTTGATGTACAGAATATGCCCTTAAAAGTATGCTAATTGATTAGAACTAACCCTAAGCCGATCCCCAAGCCGCCTGCCAAGCGTGGGGATTATGGCAACACCTCCCTTTAAGGGAGAGGCCTTCGTCCAGCAGTGGACGTCTTCCGGCTGTTGATGATGATGATGATAAACCCTGTATATGCGGTAAGTACGATAATTTTATATTTCTAACCAGTACAAATAATTATGATTTAATAAGATACAACAATCTCACTGTGTAACTCCTACATTATTTTACTTTTCATAATTTCCTTGTTTTGTCTGTATACAATGTACCAACAATTTATTCCTTCTCTTTTCTGAAATTGTTACTTTAGATCACATGACATGTTTGCTCTAATGACGTATTAAGTTAAGAATTCTTGTATCTCATTCGTAATAAAATATACTTGTAGGCGTCGTAGCTATATTTTTTTTTTTTTTTTAATATAATTGGGAGGCAAACAAGCATGCGGCTTGCCTGATGGTAAGCTCACCGCCGCCTATGGACACCTGCAACATTAGAAATGTTGTCGATGCGTTGCCAACCCAGAGAGATGTGAGTAGATGCCTTTTTTAAAACGCTCCATATTGTAAATTTAGCTATGCTTTTTAACCGACTTTAAAAAGGAGGAGTTCTATGATCATCTGTATACACAGTGCTATTTAATCGGCTAGGGAGCGGTTGTGAGGATGTTGTTTAAAAGATAACAAACAACTTATGTTTTAACGATTTTTGGAAATTCACGAAAAAAATATCTGCTGTTCCATTATTCCATACACTTTATCACAAGATCCATGAACATTTTGTATGAAACAGCTGATTATTATACGTCAATTTTCCAAGGTCGTAGAACAAAACTTGTTTGTTATCTTGTATACAAAATTATTTTTTTTGGAACATATTTCATGTAGAGGTTAAAATTTAACTCTGCAATTTACATTTTGAAAATTAATTAATTTTGGTTACTGCGTCTCTATCACGTTACGGTCTACTGTTTCTCGGTTGTAAACGAAGAGTGCCAGCCATCACCGATGCTCGTAAAGTGGCTGCAATGAAAAGCCCGTAAAACAAAGGGGGAAAGAAATATGATTTTTGCACGTTAAACATAATGCGTGCGTAAAAATGCACCGTTGACTTTAAGATTTACTCGACTTTTTTACATCGCAAGTTTTAAAGTCGAAGGAAAGTGTAAAGGGCAACCTGACAGTAAAAACTAGACTAAAACTTATAAGCGAATAATACGGTTTTTAATAAAAATACAACCTACTTCTACTTCGAATATCTGGATGACATCTTTATATTTTCTAGTAATTTCGATTTAAAAACCAAACTACTGAACCGATTTCGATAAAATGTATATGAGACCACCTCTGAAGTATTACCTACCAAACAAAAAAAGAATCATCAAAATCAGTTCATAATTGGCGGAGTAATCGCGTAACATGCATACAAAAAAATTAAGTCGGTTGAAAAGAAGAAGTAATTTAAGAGGTCTAGAAATTCCAGTTTTTTTTCATTGTCAATGTTAAGTATTTATGTAGGATAGAAACATTTGATAAGCGATACCTACTATAATGTTCTCAAGGTACTTATCTTGTGAATGAGATTTACAATTGTAGTACAATTGTGGGTATTTACAAGTTTTCTGAGGGTATTCTTCTACACGCTACATTATTTTTCATTATCTATGTACTGGACATGTCACTTATGTGCTAATAAGTATAAATAATGTATAGGTACTTACTTACTTTAGGTTTATTCCACTTTGGGTGAAATCACCCAGGTGAATAATTATACTAAGTGATTCCACACTTATGGTATTTCTATGCTTTTTAAAGCTTAAACAGGAAGAAAAAAAAGAAAAAAAATTACAGATGGCGCCACCAACGCTTTAGTTGGTAGCTTGTAACAGGTTGGGAAATTTGGCATCTAAGGCAGAGACTTCTGTAGCTTAATTCGCAAAGCAGTTGGGACGGAAACCCATAGAGACTGCTCGTATGCAGGTTCGAGTCCTGCCGGAGGTCATAATTTTTCTTCCTGCTTTAGCTTTAAATAGCTTAATTATACTAAGTACCTGATCAGGTTGACGCGACGATCGCAATGCATTGACGGTCGATTTCAGACTGTCACTGAACTATGCCTATTCTCTTGTAGTCAAAAGCGGCGCTTACCATCTGCATCCAGCAACCTGCATCGGTGAGCAGATTGTTCATCTCGTCACTTAAATACATAAAAAATATCCATACTTATCTATCGATTCTGTTTCTGTTTATAGTTGTAAAGTCTCCACTATATTGGGTGGTGAATCTATTTGAAACCACATTTGAAACCTTATAAAATGTTCATTTCATTTTCCTTCCAATACGTCCGTCCTTTGAAAACCTTTTACAGGAAGGCGGTATTTTGAATAATGTAATTTCATGTCATCAAACCCAATTTTCCCAAAAGTAAGTTTTCTTCATTCCTATTGGCTCCTTATAAGTCTTTTAGGCCTGACATCAAAGGCAAACTGATCCTTTTTCCACTCCGATACCTTCTATCATTGTCAACTATACATTGCCGACTTTGCTGTAGCCTTCGACATTCTCATTGTGCGTTTCCCTCATAACTTTTATGAATGGGGCGATTCTTATTACGCACAAATTCTTTTCTAATTCAATCTCTAAATCCAACAGTTCATTTATTTATTCGTTTCAAAGTAATTCAGCGGAGTGAAAAGAGATGTTTTTAGGGTTCCGTAAGAACCTAGAAACCCTCATTCTGTATGTTTGTCTGGCCTTGTCTCCCATGGGACTTAACATTAAAAATATGGAACAAGAGGAACAAACAAACAAACGTATAGCTGTACCAGAAAGAGAAGAAAAAAGTGGTGACGCTACTTTCTATGCAAACTCTTAAAAATGACGTATATTTTGTATTGAAAACTTTTAGTTCCATTTTATTTTATTTTTACTCTTTCTAGTACAGCTATAATTATGTCATAGTCAGTACTTTTATCCAAAAACTGTATAGAACTAAAAATATACTAGGTATGCTTTTAAATTTTTTGGGTTCGGAACCCTAAAATAAAAACGAACGTAAAAGGAAAGGAGAGAAACCTACGACAATTTTTTTAAGTTTTAGGGTTCCGGATCAAATTAGAATTTCTGTATGTCTGTCTATTTGAATGTTCGACATAAGACCAAACGGGTACCTTGAATCTATGATGGTGATAAAATGTTTTTTCTTGCTATGGAACCCTAATATACAAACGCGCAACGAAAAGCACTTGACATATTTTTTCTTATTAAAATAGTAAAGGAGGGCGTCCCTCAGGGAGCTCATTGTTGGACCACCTGTATTCCTTTTAGCCAAGTCCAACATGAGCAAATCTTGTTGTGTTACTCAATGGGCATCCGGTTACTTTGGGGACGAGTTAATTTTGTATTAATGGTTTTTGTACGAGCATTTTTCGAGGTTATATTTTTGTGAAACTTAAATTCAGGTGTTTACTCTTCCTTTGCTTCATTAGGAATTGTAGAGTAGTAGTATCTTTAAACGTACTTAAAAGTAGATAAGAGCAACACTATATTTACATTTAATACATTAATGCTTTAATTTCCATCTGAATAAAAACTGAAAAAAACGGTAATTTACCAAAACGAGTTCTTACGATTGAGTACTAAAGTCATCACAAAACGTTCATCTTCCAGCCTCCCTTTCGCATTCAGACATTTCCGCATTTTGATAAACAGCATTCCACGTATAAAGTATCGATTTAATAAAAGCAATAAGCATAATAACGTTGATATTGGAAACTGTATGCAATAAATGCTCGCAAACTGATTACGACCCCTCGTATGCTCACACCGAATCGTACAAAACTGTTTACTTATATAGGGTTCTCTTTTACTCTCATGCCGATTTTTAAACACAACAGGCTCTTCTATTCACACCGATTCTTGAGCGCGACCCATAAGGGTGCTCTTTTATTTCACCCCGCTAAGTACACGTTTACGACAACCTCGTAAAATACGGATCACTGAAAATTTTTGATATGTTACTTTCCTATTCAAATGTAGGATTTACGAGCTGCCCCATTATATATTTTTACTGACATCATATTTTTTCCTGTCGTTACAGCGACGGTGTATCAAAAGGGATTTTTTTATTAAAAGATTGTTATGTCTTTTTAATCACTTCCTTTTGTGTCTTTTTGTACTTACCACACAATGCTTTGGTAGTATAAAATGATTTTATTAATGTTTAATACTCGTATTGCCCATTTGGAATAATTCGGATTGGTAGTAGAGAGGTAATTTATTTTTTATAGCACTGACAGTGCTTCCGACAGTGCTTTGCTATTAGAACTCGACGTTCTGATTTCCTTATTGGATTGAATTGAACAGTAGTACATTATGATACAAGTGTGCTATGTTGGTCATTACACTAGAGGCGGTATTATGCGCGCGAGCCGCAGGCGAGATAAGCAAGCCGAGAGTGTATTGAAACATAGCACAAGAGTTTCATACGACTGTTTTCGTCACACTTTTTTTTTAAATCCATTTTTTGTTGTAATAATCAACCACACAGCGAAAACGTCAACAAACATTTGCGGAAAATGGCGCCCAAATCAGTAATGCGCGCGCAGGTTGACATTTACTTCAGCGGCATAAGAACTCTTTGTTGGTATTACAAAAAAACTGTAAGTATTACCCGACTATATTAAGAGTGCTTCGTATACGTACGTCTAATTGCAGTCATGTACAAACTTGACTTTACCGGGTTATACCTATTATAGCACCATGTGCCGTAATGTAAAGTAAAAAGCACGTGTGCGTAATAGCTTGGATTATGAGCCTAAAACAGATGCAATAAGATCCACTTTACGAGCAAGTGTGATGAAAAAATACATATAGCTACGAACTCCTAATTTATCTGTATCACAGCCCCAGCTCTTTTAAAATGTTATTATCAATTGAGTGCTTTTGAAGTATAAGTCACTTCTTTACAAAAATCTGTAGATACGTAAATAAATATAATTTATGTATTTGGTAGCAGGTAACTCAATTATCTGGGCACACGTTTTTTAAACATTTATCAATCTATCGATTATCGATCAAAGTTTTTTAAAGCATAATTATTTATATAGTAACTCAATAGAATTTACAAAAGAGTTATTTATCTTTAAAATTTAAACCAGCTATGGTTATTTTGTCAGTAGGCAGTAGGCCAGTACAAAACTTAGCAAACAAAAAATAACACCTATCCCGACGACTTTAAATTAAGACTTATTTGTTTCGTAATCTGCTTGTTAAAACACTCATATATTCATTATTCTATTCTTGCACCATACGATGGTTAAGAGCATAAAATGAAAAACAAACAAATCCATGTTTTATGATGAACACGAGTTGATATGAAAATTGCTCCAATTTAGAGTCACATGATGTCATAAGACTATATTAGTACGTTAGGATAGGAATATTTGGTTGTCTGTATATTAGCGGTAATCACTGCCTTTTCTTCTATTATGTATATTGTGTTAGCATGGGTTTGTCGTTAAGTATCTGCGTTGGGGTCACTTCTATCCTATCTGAAATTATTGCTCGTAACTTAATCTAAGTAACCTTTTCAGAAATTCATATGAAGTCATACTGATTACTTGTCTCTTAAGTTTTAGCCATTATCATTATAAGGACAGCTTTTATCTTTCATCACAAGGGTGGCTTAAGACGCTCCTCATGTATTACGTATATGTACTTACGGTATTTATAAATTATTTTCAATTAGCAACGTAGCAGCCTAAAAAACCTACACTAGAACCCGTGTAGAATGTGCTCAACACAAAGAAGAGAAAAATAATTATTGTTAGCGATAGTTTTAACATATTAAGTAGATCAGTTAGATAATGAAATAACTAGAAGTTCTATTTTTGGTAATGAAATAAAATTATTATTTATTTATTTTCTTAAATCTAAGTTTTTTACAATATAAATTTAAAAACATAAATATTATAAAATTTAAAAACATAAATATTATAAAATTTAAAAACATAAATATTATAAAATTATTATCTCTTTATTTAATTTTATTCACGGGTCTAGCCCGGACCTTTGAGAGGCATTGGTGGGGCCGAAACCAACACCAAGAGGCCCTGTTGAGTACAAAATACAATTACTATAGAATGTGTATAAAATGGAATGTAAAACTATTATACAGTATAGGATAAAAAACAAAAAACAGGGCTATTGAGGTGAACAATTTGTAGGTAGTTGTACTGATCTATGGGATGAGAAACGGCACCTGCCTTATCCTGTCTCATTTCAAAATATATTTAGGCAGGTGATGACTTGCCACCCACTAAATGGTCCCCCCATAGAGGCTGCCGCATCTTGGCACCGGAGAGGCAACATTGGCGTGGGTGGCTTAGGGTGTCGAGAGGTGTGCTGCACTTTCACTAAGAGCTACTCGCGGCGTTATGCCCTTTAACACTTCCACCCTGGAGCTTAGGTTCTTAGCTCTTGCGGTTTCCACCCCCAGACGGCCGGTTAAGGCAAGCCAGGGGTCAGGGTCTCTGGGGTTTTAGACCCATGGAATCGGGGTACGCGGTGTCGCCACTCACCGACGGCTCGCCATAAAGCCGCCCCTGCAATAAAAAAAATATTATTATTATTCACGTATTTATTTAAATTCTTAATTTTTTAGTTTTTTACAATATAAATACAAAAATTATAAATATTATAAAAAATAATAATATAATAATAATATAATAATAATATAAATAATAATAATATAAATAATTATATTATTATTATTCACATTATTTATTTATTTTCTTAAATCTAAGTTTTTTACAATATAAATTTAAAAACATAAATATTATAAAAAACCTAAACCTAGAGTGCCGCCGGCAGCGGGGCAGGGCTCAAGCTGCCGGTGGTTAGGGCTGCAGAGTGAGGAACCTCCTGACAATGCGTGCCGTGTCAAGTACCACTGCCTTTTGAATCTGACCCTTGACCCAACCGTCTAGCGAGAGCCTCTTGAGGTATTGGTCGAGGCTCTTCGCTATGAGACCATTCGCCGAAACGACTATCGGGACAATGATCGTCGAGTCAACATCCCACATGGCGGTTATCTCGAAGGCCAAGTCAAGGTACTTGCTGAGTTTGTCCTTCTCGGCCTTTACGAGATTCTCGTCATGTGGGATGGTGACGTCGACGAGCACTGCCCGGCGCTGGGACCGATCCACCATCACGATATCAGGCTTATTGGCGACAATAGTCCTGTCCGTGATGATGGAGCGGTCCCAGTAGAGCAAAGCACGACCATTTTCGAGAACTGGAGCTGGTGCGTACTTATAGTACGGCACCTCTGACTCGACAAGGCCGTATTGAAGAGCAAGTTGCTGGTGGATGATCCTGGCGACTTGGTTATGCCTGTGCAAATACTCGCCGTTAGCAAGATGCGAACAACCGGAAATTACATGTCGGAGAGATTCCCCGGGACGGTGGCATGCCCGACAGATGTCGACCGTACCGTCCTTCATGATATATTTCCGGTAGTTGTTCGTCTTGATAACTTCATCCGCAATTGCACAGGCAAACCCCTCAGTTTCCCCAAAGAGGTCCCCGAAGCGTAACCAGTTCACCGACGCGAGCAAGTCCACATCGGGGCCCGATAGGGCCCGATAGAACCGTCCGTGCAGCTCCTTGCTCTTCCATACATCCTTCCGGTCGTCGGTGCTTAGCACCGATGGTCTGCGCCAGTTCTCGTTTGCCAAGGAGAGCGGCGTGAGCCCCTTGTCAACTGTCACTACATCGCGATGCATCCCACACTCATTGTTAAGGAAATAATCCCTAAGACTGCACACTTCACGATTGTGGAGGTTCTTGGCGTTTAAAAAGCCACGACCCCCCCACTTCCGTGGAATGTACAGTCTCATAACAGATGAGCGTGGGTGTAGCATGCGATGCGCAGTGAGCAGTTGACGGACTCTTCTATCCAGGGCGTCCAGCTCAGTCTGAGTCCACCTAAGTATGCCAAAGGAGTATATCAGTAGAGGCATCACCCAACCATTGAAGGCGCGCGCCTTGTTGCCGCCAGACAAAAGACTGTTGAGTACTTTTGTCAGCCGACAAAAGTAGCGCTCCTTCACTGATTTCTTGATGTCCACTACTGATATACCCAACGACTCTGACATACCCAGATACTTGTAGGTCTCGGCTTCAGAGAGAGATCTGAGAGTCATTATCTCAGAAAGTTGTAAATCCGGAGAATTTACAACTTTCCCTCGCTGCACACGCATGACCGCACACTTGTCAACACCAAATTCCATCCTGATGGCGCTGCTAAAAACCTGTGTGGTTTTTAGCAACTCCAACAAGTCTTGGTGTTTTGGTGCAAACAGTTTAAGATCGTCCATGTACAGAAGGTGAGAAATGACTTCACCCCCCCTTCGAAGCCGATACCCTAGTCCTGAATCCTTCAACAATGTGCTGAGAGGATTCAGTGCTAGGCAAAACCACGATGGACTCAGACTATCACCCTGGAAGATGCCTCGCTCAATCCTTATTAAGTCCTGCGGATCAAACGAGTCATTTCCACCACCTGGCTGACGAAGGACTGTGGTCCATTGCCTCATGCATGCGCTTAAGAATGATTTTAGAGTTGTATCTATTTTATACAACTCCAAAACCCTCTCTAGCCATGAATGAGGCACTGAATCATAGGCCTTCTTATAGTCGATCCAGGCAGCGGAAAGGGCTCCTTTGTTCCGCCGAACTTGTTGGCTAATGGCCATGTCGATGAGGAGGAGCTCCTTAGTACCACGGGACCCAACCCTACATCCATTCTGAGCGGGGGCCAAAACGTTGTTCGCAACAATGTGCGTGTTAATTTTAGTGCTCAGAATGGATGTAAGGAGCTTGTAGATGGTAGGCAAGCAGGTGATGGGTCTGTAATTTTTGGGTTCCGTGGTACTACCGGACTTATGGAGCAGGAAGGTGACACCGGTTGTCATGAAACTAGGAAGGGACCCGAGCTCGAGAGCTTCTTGAAATTGTGTCGCCAAACGGTCATGTGAGCACCGAAACCATTTAATCCAAAAGTTGTGCAACCCGTCCGGCCCAGGACTTTTCCAGTTCTGTGCCGTACGAATCGCACAACTAACGTCTACGGGGTCTATTAAAATAGACCCCATGGGTTCGATGGACTCACATTCCCGTTCGACAACACGCATCCAATCACCCTCGGTGTGCTCGACGGGCACCGACCAGATGCCGCGCCAGAAGTTAGTCATGGCGTTAGCATCCGGTAGATGTCCGTCGCTCACACGTTGCTCGGCTCCTTCCCAGTTTCGGTACACCTTCCTTTGGTCGCTTTGGAAGACGCGATTTTGCCAATATCTATCCACACGCTCTCTGTAGCGGCGGATACGGCTTGCCCACGCATAGACTTTCTGCTTGAGATAGTCAATGCGTTCCGTGACACTGGCCATATATTGCTGGGGCCGTATACCAGTCCCAGCAAAGGCCTGAGTCACGAAACGCATGACTCGGGGGCGATTATTCCCCCGGCTGAAGCAGATCAGCTTTGCTATGAGAGTCCTGAACGTGCTGATACGCCGCTCGATTCGTGCTTGCCACGCGGGCACATCTCCGGCGGTTCGTGGTGCACGGTTAGAGTCCGGGAACTTAACACGTGCAACACGACACGCCGCGACAGCACCGCAGTACAAAATCGAGTGGGTATCAGTTAAATCTTCGCTAGCCCGCAAGTACGGGGCTAGCAAAGCGTTCAGGGCTCCCATTAGCGCTAGATTACGCCTATGGGTGGGCAAACGCGGTAGTCGCGGCCTAGAATTGAGTGCGAATCTATATTGACTAATAGCGTCCTCCAAAGCCCTCCTCAATTGCTCACTCACCTGGGTAGTCACACTCATACCCGTACCATCGCCCTCATCAACTACGGGATCAGCAGGTGTCGCTAGTGTCGCCACCGACGTCGGCATTGAAGCCAGTGTCGGGGCTGACGACGCGACATGCGAGTCCCGCGTCGACACAGGCGTAGAACGAGCAGACTGCGCCTCCAGGCGGAGCCGATCAAGCAGGGACTGATCCAGCAGGTTAAGCCGCTGGATAGCCCGCACTTGATCCGATAGTCGCTGGGCGGACACGGTGACGGTCGGTTCAAGGGCCTGGAACAAAGACAACATCCTGACACGGTACGCCGTCAGGTTAGTTCCTACCTCTGTAGCCCCATAATAGGCGCGCATGCAATTCTCATTATTTGTCTGAGACCATCGCATGCGACGCACTACACCACCGGCAGCGAGAGCCGGGCGCGAGGCAGGTAGCCCCGCAGGCCCCAGGCGTGCCGGCAGCGGCGGACGTCCCCGACGCGCAGGTGGAGGCGGCGCCGGTGTCCGTGGCCCGCTCACGTCGCTGTCACTCGACGAGGCGCTCGACTCACGGGGGGTGACAAACACATCTTCCCCCGACGAAGCACTCGGAGATGACGGAGCGGGCGGTGATGGTGGTCGTGCGCTATGTTGTTCCGCTGCATTCCTTATAGCTTTGGATCGTGTTATCATGTTTAAAATTTTCTTGCAGATAAATATTCATTTTTGTAGATGACGTTTCGCTGTCAAATGTTAGCCAAAATAAAAGCGATTCAATATTCGTTGTAAAAGTTTTGTTTGGTTTCGTTATTCTCGGAAAATAATTCCTATGGCTAAAAATTGTTGCTTTGTATCTTTTACGGCCGTTTGACTTCGTAAAAACCAAATAAATACACACAAATTAATCAACCAAAATTAACACGACACCTGTTTGTGTCAGCGGTTTGACGTTTTTATTAAATAAATTATTATTATTATTATTATCAGTAAGATATTTGTATTTACAATTTTGTTTAGCATAGTTATTAGTATTTAAATATTATTTCAACACACTCAAATCTAGTTAAGTTGGTCAGAATTCGTCACTATTTAGATTTATTCACCGAGCAAAAAGCGTCCGGGAAGGACAAATGCGGGAAACGTCCGGAAAGGGGCGGTTTCCAGAACATTCTCCAGTGTGCCACGCCGATGTGGAGAAGTTCGCGAAGGGACAAATGCGGGAGGCGTTCGAGATAGGGCGGCTTCCAGAACATTCTCCAGTTCGCCACGCTAATGTGGAGAAGTCCGCGAAGGGACAAATACGGGAGGCGTCCGGTAAGGGGCGGTTTCCAGAACATTCTTCAGTGTGCCACGCCGATGTGGAGAAGTCCGCGAAGGGACAAATGCGGGAGGCGTCCGGGAAGGGGCGGTTTCCAGAACATTCTGCAGTGCACCATGCCGAAGAAGGAAATAAGAACGAACCTCGCAGTAGAACGAAAGATCTCGCTGAAGCCATCATGAAGGCCATTAGCACCGACAGCAGCACCACCTGAATATTTGCTTGAGCTGCCCCCTTTTGCCCCTTTTGCCTTTACTGCCTCGCTATTCTCGACCGTGCAGCACATGGTGCAGTTGAGAAGAACAATCAAAGAGGCCCCTGGTGGAAGCCAAAGACGACGGAAAAGAAGCGCTCACGCCGAACCATTTTCTTATCGAGAGGTCGTGCGGCGCTCCGAAGATGGGAACTTTCACCGACCACGAACTTGGAAGATAACCCAACGATTAGCCGACCACTTTTGGAGCAGATGAGTGAAAGAGTACCTGCCAACTCTGATTCCGCGAAGAATGAAAGAAAGAAGAGGAAATATCATAAAGATGGTCTCTACCTCCATTGCGGAGGCGTGGTACTCATAGTGAATCCCACACTGCCAAGGAATACTTGGCCGTGGGGAGTGGTGACCCGTACCTATCCTGGACCTGGTGGGCGCACAAGAATGGTAGAGGTGCGCACGACCCTGAAACACCCGAGTTCCAAGATAGTTTTTCTGATTCCTGCTAGAAACGACGAGCGTCGCGACATCGAGATACCAATTCCCGTGAGAGAGACCGAGCGCCGCGATAAAAAGCAACCGGTCAGCGAGCAAGTCATCAGATCAGACCAGAAGACAAGGAGAAGAAAGGATATCGCTAGGCTGGGAGTCGGTGCTGCGCACGAGGGGGAGGATGTTAGCGATAGTTAAGTAGATCAGTAAGATATTTGTATTTACAATTTTGTTTAGCATAGTTATTATTTTAAATAGGTATTATTTCAAATCTAGTTAAGTTGGTCAGAATTCGTCACTATTTAGAAACCGAGCAAAACGGGACCCGAAATAAAGGAATGACCGTAATTAAAGTAGGTACGGAGACAGTAATGCCATTCCTTTCCCACATGTAACAATAACAAATAAAATGAGCGAGGAGCTAAGGGACCGCCCTTTGACCACCCGCTGCACCCGAGAATAACAGAAGGATTCTTGGGGACAATGTCAAAACTCGGGTGCAAAATGTGATCTGCGGGGTTGGTTAGATTTGTGCCAGACTGCGAGCGACCTCGATATCGAACGGACGACTAGATCACCGACCACGAACAGTTAGCCATCCCGAGCTCCTCAAACGAAATTCTTACCGAATCATTGTTTCATTTCCTGCATCCAACGAGCACACCTACGCGCTTCGATACAGACCAACCGGCATTGTTTAACGAACAGTCCTACCTGACCAGCGGCAAGGCATCCCTTTTACCGACGCATACGAGCAGACCGGCACCAGCGCCCGAGCGAGACGAAACAAAGGCACGTGCTCTTCGTTTCCTGGACCCACACCGACCCGCACAAAGGAGCCGGCGCCTGCGCGCTTACCTACCTGCTCCATTGAATAGAGCGCCGTTCTCAACAATTATGGAAGTAAAGGACTACACAAATGTGAACCATCCTTGTACCATCCCATCTTCCACCGCGTAATTTGTTTTAAGACATTGATAAAAAAGAGAATAATTATTTTAATTTTTTGACATAATGGAATTTGACTCGTAACTGTGGTGTTATCGTTAGATTTATTTGTATTAAATTTTAATAAGGAATAATTAATTATCTATTCTGGCTCTGGGAGTTCGTTTCTGAGTATTACATGGTCTATCAATACACAAAGACTTGTTGGTGACTAAGAGAGAACCGCTAAACAGGTATTTATTATTTAATTGCATTGTTTTTGTGATGACCTGCTATTCTCTTCAGTTTGAAATAAAACTTCGACTCAATAAAATTTTATTATGAGGTCGAAGAGATACGATGAAATCTGCGAAGCTATCGTCAATTAATAAACCAAATTTAAATTCCTGTTAAGCAAAGTCAGAGACAAAAGCGAAATGCAGAAGAAGCATAAACAAGAATAAAAATGCGCAACGAAAAACATGTGGCCGCAAGCCGTGTGAACGTAATGCCCAATCCGATAAAAAGGACAAAGACGTCTTTGTACAGAATATGTTCATAAAAATTACAAATAAGAGCAAATATGTATTTACTGGTGTTCGGTAAAAGTACTATGTGTCTATGACTGTTATTACCAAGATGATGATTACTTATACATATCATAGGAAGAAGATTATATTATATAGATAAGTAGGTAGTAAAGAAATAATATACCATGCATCTGTATATATAAAATTCAAAGTCCTGACTGAGCTATCAACGCACAGCCTAAACCGCTGGTCCTAGAGACATGAAACTTGGAGGGTGTGTTCTTTGTGAAGTGTAGGTATCCACTAAGAAAGGATTTTTGGAAATTGCACCTCTTAGGGTAAAATGGGGGATGAAATTTTGAGTTTGAATTAAATTTTGTATTCAATTAAAAATAATCAGCACGTGTATAGGGAGTAAAAAACGTGGTGAATTTTGGGAGCGGGCCGTATTTCTTCAGTACGCGGACGAAGTCGCGGGCGACCTCTAATATAATATATACAAGCTGTTGTTTTGCATCCCCGCCATATTTTCAGAGGTAAGTAGATATACTCATCGTTATGAACAACTTTTACTATGGGGCCAACCCTGAAATCGCGAAAAATAACAGCTGTTATATATATTTAGACCAATATCAATAAACTTTTTTATTATCTACCTCTGAAAATTTGAAGAGAATGCAAAACAACAGCTTGTTTCGTCGTCAGCCATAAAAACGTCCACTGCTGGACGAAGGCCCCTTTATAGAGAGGTGTTGCCATAATCCCCACGCTTGGCAGGCGGCTTGGGGATAGCAGAATGATCACCACCGTCAACCAAGAGGACGCTGCTGCCCGTCCTCCGATGGGTCTGGTTGCAGTTTAAGGACATACCCAGGTCCAAAAGGTAAACAGCTTGTTTACATGGGCGTATATAGGGTCCAGCCCCCCCCCCCCCTTAGCTTTCGGGTTTTCGAAAAAAATAACTGCATTTTGTCCAAGGTCAATAAGCTTTTTGTATGGAACAGTTGTTTTATTTGCGCTATTTCAGGGATGGTCCCATAGTAAAAGTCGTTCATAATGATGAGTACATAACATATCCTTCAGTATTGTTGAACATTTTTGTTACATATTGTATATAGGAACCTACCTAGTCCACTTACAATTTCTTAGAGGTGCATAATATATATGTAAGTATAATAACTTAATAATGCTGGCGTTTATTTGGCTCAACGCATAAGCATTGCCATCCAGCGTGGCAATGCCGCCAGCATGCTGGGTACGCTGCCGACTGGTAGTGGGTTTGAGCATTTGGATTGTCTCTAGACTTTCATCGGTCTGGATACAATCCTTTTGTTTTTTGTTGTGTAGTAGGCTAAGTAGTCATTGTAGTTTGTTGTAGTTAATAAAGGCTTTTTGTTTGACAAAGAAAAAAAAAAAGTATAATAACATCATTATCTTCAGCATCATTTTCAGCCCATAATCGCCGCTTCTGAGCCTAAGTCACTCTTCGTAAGCCACTGATACTAATCCTAAGTCAATGCTATCCGGGTCGATACCGCGATGCATATATATATACATTATTTTAAAAGTAGTTTATATGAAGAAAGAAAGTTAGTAACCTGATGCATATTATTTTACCAAAAATGTTTCATTTGATAAGACAACTGTGACTAGTATTCATCTTTAGGTCATAGGTAAAGCTGCATTATTCACGTAAGGTACTTTCCTTATGAATAGCAATATTACATCAACAGCCGGAAGACGTCCACTGCTGGACGAAGGCCTCCCCCTTAATAGGGAGTAGCAATATACCCAAATATTTTTAATAGAAAATAAAAACATACATTTAATAAGCTAAATCTTTCAATTAGTTAGGTACCTATCTATATGCTTTGGTCCATTTACATAACTAGAGATAGAGAGAGAGCTGAATCCTCCAAGCATAATTTTTTTTCATAACTAGTTATGAAAGAAGATTTTTTCTTCACTGATTCGTAACTAGGTATTAAAAAGGAATATTTATTCCATGATCATAACTCTGTTTCATAACAAGCTACGAAAACGGAAGAAAATTTCTTATTTGAGATAACATTGATTAACATTTGAACTTGAACATAAAAGGGTTTCCACGAATTCGGTTGAAGTCGGGTCAATAATCTTAAACAATGTGTGCCGTTGTTATTTCTAAAGTTATGCAATAACACATAGATTAGGTAACAATTCGATCGTGGAAGTTGGAACAACAATCCTTTCAGACCACACGATTTATTTGTCGATTTTTATGTTTTCATGTTCCATATAATAATTCCCTTTTAAATTTTAAAACCTTTTTGGACCTAGGTATGTCCTTAAACAGCTACCAGACCCACCGGTGGACGGGCATCAGCATCCTCTTGGTTAACGGTGTTGACCATTCTGCGATCCCCAAGCCGCCTTACAAGCGTGGGGATAATGGCAACACCCCTGTATTGGGAGGCCTTCGTCCAGCAGTGGACGTCTTATGGCTGACGACGAAATTTTAAAAGGGCCGAAGTTCAGAACGTCTCATTCAATTGTTCCCTTGGTTTCTAGTTTATCACTTGTTGCAATTCTCTAATAATTAAGTCACCTTCACGTGTAATTCCACTATCCGCCGACTATCTACAGCATGTTGTCAAGTAATAAGCTGTGTACCCATTTTTAGGAATATAGTTTAGCGAAATTGTATAATGTGTAAATTTTCTAAATTATTGACTGTATTCTGTTTTGTGTACCAATAAACTAAATAGATAAATTCACTGGATATTTAGTCATAAGATGTTAGTATAGTACACACAAGATATTTTCTTTGATAGATAGCCGAGCCGAACCGACTTCCATCGACAAACTTCCGATTTTAGGTACGACAGTTAAATCGTATAGTCTGAACCGCCAATTGTAAGGTGGCACCGACAGAACAGTTCTAAGAAACGTGCTTGGTAAAGAAACAGAAGAAGTTTAATGGTTTAAAATACGATACTGGAACACACATTCAAAGCATAGCTTTCAAATGATTTAGCCTATTTCATGATTAGGCATTGCGATGGAATTCTGGGAAGTAGAAAGTACAAACGGTGCAAACTAACTAACTATGCAAAATATGCCGAATATAATTTATAAAGCCATGATAAGCTAAGATAAGATAAGACAATGTGAGTGAATTGAAGAAATCAAGGGTTTCGGGTTTTGGTACTAGGGTCGTCTTTAGTATAAATAATTCTTCTGCTGCGGGTACCCCTATTGCCAAACAAAGAATGTTGTGTTCTATTTTAGTGTTGTTCCTCGTAATTTTAGCAATAAATATATTCTTATTCTTATCCAAAATACTTTTTGCGGTAGACCCCGAACAAAGTGGTGTTTTGTAGCTTCAAAACTACTATCATAGACAAAGCAATGAATGCGTACAAAACAAAATAGATTTTATATACATAGGTACATCATCAAAGTCTCTTTTTTGTACCAGTACCTAAGCAATTTCTTCCACTGCATAAGCAACACAATAAATAAACTGGGGATGTATGCAACCGACCGTGATAATAGCATCACTAAAAATAGCACACCTCAAAATAGTATGTAGAGCATTATTATAGCTGTTATTGATGTGTAATGAACCGATTTGAAAGAAATAAAATATCCAAAAACCGTGACCAATAACAAAACGCGTACCTTCGTTTCTACAGATGTTCCAGTTTCGGAATATCGCCATAGTGGCGGACGCAAAAGGCCATTATTACGCACCATAAATAATACAAAAAGCTCAAACCCTTCATTGCCTCTTCCTTTTACGATTCGGCGGAAAGAAATAAAATATTCGAGCCAAAACAAAGGGTATAAAACGAAAATGACAGGGCCACACGCTTTTCAAGGAGAACCAAAAAGAAAACTTAAATTTCGCATTATGTAATACTCGGAAGGAGCCGATCGGTGGGACTCGAATGCAAGCGTGGTTTATAAATAACCCAAGGTTAGCTCGGCATATTGGCGAGGGTCCCTTTGTAAGATCAAGGCCCACCGGTTCTACAGGATACCTATAGGTTATAGCAACCATTTATTTGTGTAGGTAAGGAATTCTGTTGACGGGGACGGGGCTCTCGCGTGGGTCGTATTCGCATCGTATCGAAGAAATTCTCGAATGCAGAAACTGCGCAATAAATATTATACATTAGTACTGCCTGTCTATTGTGTGAAATGTCCTCCAATATTTTTATTTATAATATTTATTAATTCGGAGGAGTTCTAACTATGAATAATATTTTACGTATGATTTTTAAGACTTCTATATAAATAAATAAATAATATTCGGTGGGCATTTCACATGAGCCATCTAACCCCAAACTAAGCAAAGCTTGTACTAAGGGGACCAGATAGGTTATAGAATACATATTATACCGCTACCTACTTTATTGTAAATACATACTTATATTACACACAACACCCAGACTCAAAATGAATAAAAAATATAATTTATCTAATTTTATATCTAGTCTTATGTCTGTGTGTATGATTTACGTTATTTTTAAATGTGGGAAATATCCAAAATGCCCGACATTGAACCAAACAAATATTTTATTAATATTTATCATTTATTTTAGATTAAAATTTTTTTAGAAAACGTGATTTGAAGGTGTCTCGATAGTTTTTTTTTAAAGTAGACACACAGGGTGTTACTTAAAAAAACTTCTCAACCGTTAGTCACTGCTTAAGATTATCTGCCATCTTCTCTCTGACGTGAAGTGTAACATGCAAGAACAAGACAGAGAAGTTTAAGCAGTGACTAAGAGAATAGAGATTATTTTAGGTAAGGCTGTAAATCGCTATTTCGATTAGCTCGAACTTAGAAAATACACGAAGAAACCACGTGTTTATACTTATAGATATAATATAGTATTTTTGAAAGATTACAGTAAGTATTTGTTTTTTATATTTTTCAAAACAAAGAAAATCCTACAAAATTTTGCAATTCGAGCGCTCGCGCCTACAGTTTAGTGCCTACCGTTTACCCGCCTGGACGTACCTCGCAACAAGCGCGCCTTAAGGAACTTCGTAAGAACTTGGTATCCAGTTACATCTCACTTCTTTTATTAGCGAAGAAGTTATCCTAGTAGGGACTTTTCTTATAAAGTTTTCTTCTATGTTACGAAATTGGCTTTCTTTAACATCTATGTTTTTGACGATACGTACATTACTAAATAAATAAATAAAAACGTAAACTTTACTAAAGCCCCATAGTAACAAACGTAAAATGTTACGATTAATATACTTTACCAATCCAATCCAAGCAGTTAAAGTCTTCTTCTTCGTCGTGTCGATGGTTTTATACTAAATTATACAAATTAAACTGTGCCAGACCAGTAGTCTGCTACAGCTACCCCAAGGGGAGAGGCCTCCATCAGGTCACTCAGTGTGCAGTTGTTAGGACACTGAGGGCAGGAAAGCAGGTGTGCCATTCTTTGTGCCTCGCCACAGCCACACAGTACAGAACCCGCGTGAGAGTATCCCCAGTTAACCATGTTGGATTTGCAGCAGTTAAAGTGCTAAATCCGAACACGAATAGTTTTAATTATCCATAGATCTAGCAAACAAAGGGGAGATGAGGAACGCGCGCTTAGACGTGTATCGCACAAATTAGGTCCACGGACCTAATTGACATTAGTCATAATCAAACAGGCGCTTGTTTATAACGTTAGGTTCAACTATCGTAAATCTATCTAACTAAGCAGAAACAATACCTTCCCTTGTTTCAAACGACGCACAAATAGCCCAAAAACCAAAAACAAGTTCCACGGACATAATTCTCACTCAGGACTTTAGGACCTTGGGGGCCGGCCGCACATGTCCTATATAGAGACCTGGCGAAACGTTTAGTCGAGGTGTCAGGTGACCGGAATGCTGGCGTATATTTTGGTTAAAAACTTAGCATTGCCATACAACGTGGCAATGCCGCCAGCATTCTGGCCACCTTTCCATCATCTACGGGGCTTCTAGTTTAAATTTTAAGTTATGTTTTTTTTGTATTCTTTTTATTATGTAGGGGTTGTTTTTATTCTCACTCAGTAATACATTACAACAATTTTTTTATTTAATATTCTTTTGAATAATTAATGTAGTTCTTTTAGTCCAATTATGTTTGCTTGACTTTAGAGCGTACCTACCTCATCTCCCTTTTTACTAGATCTATGAATTTATTTATGAAAGCTTGAAACAATTATTTTTTTGTTAAGTATTTGTTACTCTTGAGATGCATAATAATAATTATACTTAATTTCTATTGTCATGCAAAATGTTTAAATAATCGCATTAAAAAATGTATGCATAATAATACTCTAGTCCACTCCTAAAAGAGACGAGGTCTTTCAATGTAGACCACAGAGTAATAGAAGCAGAGACGCGATCAAAGGATTTTTCTATAGAAGGACGCGTGATCGTGCGGAGAGGTGTAGGGCTCGCGGGAGGGGCGCTAGAGTCCGCACATGGAGCTACCATCTAGCGGAATTCAGAATAAGTTTTTGAGAAGTGCTTTATCGAAAAAAGTGGAGAACTCTTATAAACACCAGGTTTCTTACTCTCTCGTCAGATGTCGCTTTCGTAAATTCTAAAGACAAAGGTTTTAACTAGAACCACTAGTTTAAAAGCCGGAATAAACCAAAAACACATTATATAAAAATAATAAATTTAAGCAAGAATAGTTCATGTAATTTAAAAAGTGCTCTGAAACGTATTTTTTTATGGTTAACGTTAAATAAAGTGGCGCCATCTCTAGAACTAGTTAAAAACACCAAGAAACATTACATATTTTCTAAAACGAACCTTAGAAAATACAAATAAAATTACTTACGAATGAAATGAGACGCCATTCATGTCATCAGAATGTTTGCCGCGGTAGTTTTTACATGAAGAAACACAGCAACTCATTTTATACTCACTTTTACTAAGTAAAAACACTAAAAGTCGTACGTGTGTTTTGTAAGCCCGAATGACTGTTACGCGAGGCGAACGCTAGCAGACTGACCAAATAAGTGTGACGTCACACAATCCGTCTACAAAATCCACAGGTACGGCCGCAAGTTCCTCATCACAACTCCCTATCCTCCATGATGTAGACTATACGTAATTTTTAAGAGTGCGACTAATGCCAGAAAAATAACAGATTTCACCCGCGTCTTGCATTAGTTTAGAGTCGAAAATCGCATGATACAATTGATGGTGATGATGGCTTTGAGCAATTTAGGTGGGGTTTTATTTAATTATTCAAAAAGTAGCCATGAAATAAAAAACATTAACGGCTCCTGTGCTAAAACATTAGTTTGGCTATGTAATTCGTACAAAATAATGTGGTGCTATCGCTGATAATTTAGATCATTTGAATTAAAACAGTTTTTATTTGTTGGTATTTTGTATTTTTTTTTTTAAATAAACTAGATTGTTTTTCCAAAATCTATTCGGTTACTCGTCTTTTTTAGGGTTTTCCCCTACCTGTAGTATTTTTTTAATTTGATAGTTTACGTTCTTTATCATTAAACTATGTGTTTAAAAATATACCTGTTACTTAGTTTTGGCATTAGTCGCCCCCTTAAACAATAGGAGGAAGGTTTTTTAAAAATATTTTCTTAAATTAAATTTGTCCTTACATTAGGGTGCTTATAAGCAATAAGTCACACATAATCAATATAATCTTTTCTATCGCTTATGCTTATTGGTCAGACTCGTCTTAAGTTTTAAGTGACATAGGCTACATTTAAAGCTATTTTATTAATTTTTAGGCTTGTAAATGTCGCGGGCAACCGGTGGATGCAAATGGTAGGTTGTCGTACAGTGTGGCGGTCTAAGGGGGAGGCCTTCGTTCAGCAGTGGACGTCTCCGGGCTGATGATGATGATGATGATGAGGCTACATTTTAATATTATTAAATATAACTATAATTAAGTAAGCTCGCCAGGTTTGCAAGTTGAAGTGGCAATGGGCAGGCCACATCGCTCGAAGAACTAACAACCGATGGGGAAGAAAGGTTCTTGAGTGGCGACCGCGAACCGGGAGACGCAGCGTAGGCGCGGCCTCCCACTATATATATATATATATAGGTGGACCGACGACATTGTAAAAGTCGCGGGCAACCGGTGGATGCAAATGGCAGGTTGTGATACAGTGTGGCGGTCTAAGGGGGAGGCCTTTGTTCAGCAGTGGACGTCTCCGGGCAGATGATGATGATGATGATAATTAAGCAAATTGTAAATAAATAAAGAAAAAAGCTTGTATAAAGATTTATATTTTAAAAAAACTATAATTACGCTTTAAGTTTTTAATTACCTACCTCGCTGTTGCGCTACTTCCCTGGATAATAAAGCATTTACACGCTTCAGTAAAAATAAATTAATAGTAACTAAGATGTTTTTACCTGAACTCACTGAATAGTAAGTATTAGGTACTCACTAATACATTCTCGTCAAGTCCAAGAGGTCGCAGCGTTTATTTTGGTGCCCGCGATCTACAACCGCATGCCAGCTTCCATTCGGGATGCACCTTCTACAGCGTGCTCCAAAACCAAGCTGACAGCGTAAAATAAGAGATTAGGTATTTTTATAATTAATTATTTTGTTGTATTACGTGATTGCTATGTTGAGTTGTGATATATTTACTGAAAGACGTGTAGCTTTATTTTTATTTTTTTATATCTTATTTATTTATATAGAGGGTTTTTATCAGTGATAATGCCACCCTCGATCAATCTCTCTCTCTTACTATCCACATTAAATTATCTACGGCTACGTTTTATACCTAGCCTAACTAATTTGTATAGCGTTCTGGCTTCCCGCGACAATGGGGCAGCGAGAACAGTATGTATCTGTTATTAAACAGCCCTACGTTCAATATAATAAGGTTAAACTCTAATAAAAAAAGATCCCTCTCTGCTCCGTTCCGAACACACTCCGCCAGAATATGGGTAACGTCTTCTACCAGGTCGCACTCTGAACATTTTGGAGATTCAATCTTTCCCATTAAATACGCAAGACGTGTAGCTTTGATTTTATAAATAAACTATTGTATTTTATTTTATTATAAAAACAACAACAACAAAAGCATAAGTAACAAGTCGTAACAGTATAAGTAACTTTTTGAATAGCAAAATGCGTTTACTTCTCTGTCTGTCTGACGCATCCGAGCCCATGGTCTGCTATTTTTAGCTCAAAACAAAGAGACTCGGTAAGTAGGTAAGCGAGTAACGCGTCTGCCTGCATACTTGTTAAAAACCACATTTTGCCTGAGACCTTGAAGTCCCCTCGCAGGTGCAGTGCATGGTTGGTTTCACCTGCTTCGCTCGCTGACCTATTAAAGCAATAATTAAATAATTTATTCCCAACAGTTATGCTGTAGATGTGGGTCAAATAAAAAGGGAATAGGGTACCGTGGAAGGAAGCAATTTAATTAGAACATGGTGAGGGGGATGAGTTATAGATAGAGGGCGAGGGGGCAAAGGGGACTAGACGCATCTACAGTATTTCGTTTATCTTAAACTTACCTATTAAATTGAAATTGAATTCTTATCATTTCCCTAGATAAAGACAACACATTATAGTAATAATTATAACACATTGATCTTGAAGACATAAAGAGCCTTAAAAAGTTAAAGTACGGAACCACAACCTTGAAGCGGAACAAAGGATGGTTTTAAAGATATGGGTAGTACATACTTATGCATGTAGTTATTTTAAAGGTGAAGTTCCACAAAAGCTACGCCATTACTAGCAATAAAAGATAAAATAGGAATGTAACAACTCCTCGTTCCACGCCACATCTCACCCGATGCCTGGATTATAAAGAACGCCTATGAAATAGGTATACTAGCTCTCACTCAAGTGCTTCAACTGAAATAGACCACAAGGCGCTTGCTGCTTGATTCCTATTATTATTTAATGTGGGGCGATAAGTCCTGCACTGACGTCCCGCTTGAGGAGTGTTGTGCATTTCCCCCGCCAGCGTCTACCCGAGCCAACCCAGCTCCTTGAAGTAACGGAGCGAGGCTCTGGGCCGCTGGCATAGTAACTCCAGTGGGTTAAATGGAAATGAATATGATGACGATGATGATGAAAAGCAGTCAAGCTGTTGCGGTGACATGGTTTGCGATGAAGGTGCATCATGCAATCTGGTAGCGATTCTCGTTTCTTCTGTAGCTTTACAATGCCACAGTACATGCGCCAC
Organism: Erannis defoliaria; assembly: GCA_905404285.2. Classification (NCBI taxonomy): domain Eukaryota; kingdom Metazoa; phylum Arthropoda; class Insecta; order Lepidoptera; family Geometridae; genus Erannis; species Erannis defoliaria. Next base: position 6,645,447 of record FR990073.1, on the reverse strand, counting down.
ATTTTCACTATCCTGCATGCAGCCACGGCATAGCGGACTATCCGTGGCTCCCAGTTTGTATAAGCCTACTATAAGACGAAGGTCCTGTCGTAGCAACTTCAACAGATTGTTAGTGATCTTCCTGTCAAGGATTGGGAAAGCAGTCTTAGTATGTTTGCAGTCGTCTTTCTTATTCCACAGATTTTGTTGCTGGTTGGTTTTCAGAGGCGGCAGCGGCAGCCAGCCATGGAATCTTCATAAGAAATCATCATGGCTTAGTTTGCTCACCAAAATAATCCTTTTCCATGCATTATTTAAAACTAACCTTGGCGGTTTTCCATAGAGTTTCACTTAGGTTGTAATGAGGTTCAACAGGCAAAAGTTTTCGCTGATGGCGCCAGCGGCGGTCCGGATGTGGCAAAATTAAATCGTTGCTTATAACTATCTGCTCTTGACGAGGGCGTTGTCGATAATCTAGTCCAAGGAAAAATACTGGGTACTGTGCCTTGTTTTTAGAATCTATGCAGCTGTTGACGGCCTGTAAATAGTTAATTGGCTGTTGTTTATATTTTATTTTGGACAGAGCTTTAATTAGCAAGGCAAATTATTGCTGTATAATCCAGTATCTGAAAATTCTCCCTGGTAATCCGAGTCTATAAAATCTTCTCTGCAAAAACATAACAAAGAACAACAAAATGTTTGAGATTGACAGTTGAATATGGCCGCATCGACAATGCGCCACTTAGCGGAAAAAGTCGCTGTGTGGATCCCCATTGTAAGCTAACTAAAACTTTATGTAAGTACATAGTTTTACCATAGATAAAATTAAGCGTGCTGTATCTTAGACCACAACACTGTTTATCTACTGACGAGGTGCGATCACACGCAAAATTATTGTGAATTAAAAAGTAAGCACTTTAAAAAAAACAACCGGTTTTAATTTCGTATACTTACCTACCTACTTGGATTATTTTTCCCAGTTTTGTTTTGTTTAAATTTAAATACCAAACTAGAGAAGTAATTTTTATAAAATTTCTATGGGACTAATCTGAATGTATAATACATTCAAATAACAAAAAAAAACAAATCGGTTTGTAAAGACTATCGGTCTTATTTTTGAATCGTACGCAAAGTTGCGCATGCGAGCGGAGCCGACCTTCGAACGATATTGTTTGAAATAAGGTTTAATATCGTTCGAAAGTCGGCTCCGCTCGTCTGACTAACACTTGCGCATGCGAATAAAAAAATAAGACCACTGGTTCTGAGGTACCTAAGAAACATTTAAAAAAAGAAAGAAAAAAAAACATCACAAAAAAATATTAAAAAAACTAAATGTAACTAACTTATAGTGTGCCTAGGCTTACAATTTATCTTCATCGTTATCAACCTTGAATTTTTGTACTTGATCCGCAGTCCGCTGCACACAACTTTATCCTTATTTCGCTCCACTGCTCCAAGGGAAATGAGTATTCTTGTAAAGCATTACAAACTGTTGGTGTTTTTACGTCTGCATTCTTCCATGCATTTCTCCCGACATGGTAAAGTTGGTTATTTCCAAAGGTCATTTGATGATACAATTTTCATTCTAAACTAATAATAGAATTTAGTATCGTTAAGAAGCTAGTTTTTTTTAATATACGGTCTAGTGACGAGACTAGCAAGACTTTCGCCTGGTGGTGGTAAGCGTCACGCCTGCCACTAACAGTAGCAGTGCTAGAATTGTGAACTTGCGAACACAATCCTGCGCCGCACTGCACTGCGCTCGTCACCCTGAGATATTAGATGTTAAATCTCTTCATACCCAGTAATTTCTCTGGTAACATTGCCCTTCAAACCGGAACACAGTAATGCTTGCACACTACTGATTGGCGGTTGAATAACTGGCAAAGGTGTGGTCCCCAGGTGGACTCTGCAAGTAGAGTCCTACCACTACAAAATAGAATTAGAAATCTAGATCATGAAGTACTATTTATTTATACATGACTAGATACCCCCGCGACTTTATCCGCGTACGGAAGAAATTCGGCCCGTTCCCACATACTTATATATTCCGTACTGCTGGGTTGCACATTTTTTACCCCCTAATAGCATACTACTATTATTTTTTATTCTGTGGTAATAGTAAGCCGAAAGCGAACAACTTTTACTAATGAATAAAAGCTAAGTTGTGTTTTTTTAAGACAACCGACTTCAATTTCGACTACCTGGGTGACATCTTCATATTTTCCGGTTATTTAGATTCATATCAATAATTTTGATTCAAAAACCAAACTACTGAACTGAATTCGATAAAATGTGTAATGGACCACCTCCGAAGTATCACCCACCAAAAAAAAAAATACAATCAGATCAATTCATAATTGGCGGAGTCGTCGTCAGCCATAAAACGTCCACTGCTGGACGAAGACCATAATCATACTCCATGCCATAATCCCCGCGCTTGGCAGGCGGCTTGGGGATCGCAGTGTTACCACCGTTAACCAAGAGGACGCTGCTGCCCGTCCTCCGGTGGGTCCGCGAACCAGCGGAGTAATCGCATAATATTGCATTCATAAAAAAAACATAAAAAAACATTAGAATTGAGATCTGCCTTTTTTGTAGTCGGTTGAAAACAAAAATTGCTGCATGTCGGAACAATCAGTGCCGAAGAATTCAGTTGGATCCTACAGTTAGCGGCCAACTATTATATCTAAATCGGGAACTGGAAAACTGGGAAACAAAGGAACCTTCTTTGCCAGGTATTAAAATTGGAGGGTCTTAGCATCCCCTGTTTGATTTTGGTGGGTCATTTGGCCCCCTCCTCCCCCCCACTTCCGCGGCCGCTGTTACAGACAGTCTAAAAAAGGTAAGCAATCCAATAAAAGAAGGTTGGTAGGTCAACAGAAACGCCATGAATTTTTCGCGCAAACAGGGAGAGTTCTGCACCCTAATTTGCCTAAACAAGGACATAAAACTACATGCGTAGTTACTGCAATCTATTTAAATTTTAAATTCAATAGTTATTCAGAGGTCACACAGATGGCCTGATTTAATACGCACTTACTAAAGCCCCTTAGTTTTCTCAAACTCGTTATTTGCTATTTGAGACGCAGTTTCCTGAGTTCCCCTATTTTTTATTTTCTTCCTTAGGGCCAGTGCAGTAGCGGTCAGATTAACTAATTCTGCTTTTGTGTTCTACACGTGTTGATCCAGTGTTGCCAACTTAGTCTCTTCATAAATTGCATCGCAATATTTACGTTCGAACAACCATAGGTATAATATATATTAAGTTTCTTGGAATCACTTACCATAAGCATACGTAGGGTAGGTACTCACCTAGTCGTTTGTTATTTGTTTACTATAAAACTTTTGCAGGTATTTCTGATTAGGTACATTTCTCTAAAAGTTATGAACTAAACGTCGTAATAGGCTAGATGACTACAATTTTTTTATTACCTCGTAAAAAAGCTGATCTTTAATAGAGCCTATTAACGAAAACAAAATTTAAAATTTATTCAAAATTAAATAAGTTCTATGTATTTTAATTTCAAGCTAGACAGAGAGCGCGCTATACTGAGCTATGACGTCAAGCCTCAGGTTTACAAATGCTATACTAACACGTGCTTTGCGAGAAAGGGATAGAGCATCCCCTCTCTATCCCCACCTAAAACTATAAACGCTCATATCTCAGAGATTAATCAGCCAATACAATTTATTTTTTCAGTATGTGTAATGTATTTAGTTATATTCATCACTAAGCCTGTTATTTGTCATAAATTAAACATTAGGCCACACGCCTATTATACAGACCTAGTAGGTTTAAGTATATTGAAATCTTCGAGCATTATACCTTTCTTTCGCAGATGGCAAGACAATGCCATCCTGGTACCTCTGCCAAAAGGTTTAACTTATATAATATATAATAAGTAAGTATGTGTTGTGAGATTGTTTTTGTGTGCGTTCATACGAACAAAGATTCACTCTGCTTTCATGTTTACCTCGTCCCCCGCATAATTTAGCAGAAAATATGGAGGTAGATTTTTGCCATTGACATCCCAATTCAATGTGCTCGAAGTTTGAAAAACTACAAAACAATTTTAACCTGTTTTAAACTGTCAAAATATCAAAATATCAAGTTTCAGACATGAACCTATAAACAAAGTTTTTGCTAGGTTCATGGTTTCAGACACGAAAAGTGGGCCTTATTAGTGGGTACTTATTCTTTTAAAACTAAAATACAAGAGGCGTGCTAAATCATAATGGTCATCTGACCAATCCAAATCATTCACAGGTAATCCATAAGTACTCTACAATAAAATAAAATCACGCAATCAATCAGTGGAATGCAAGGACAGGTCTACTGCTTACAGAAATTAATTTTTTGTTGTTTACCTACTTATTAAGTAAAAAATATGGAAAGTTCTTCAAGATGGCAACACTGCACGTGTAATCTCCCCTCACAGTGAATGCATCCACCTGGCCGAGAAGAATGTAAGAAAGGAACTGGGTCACATCATTCCTTTATCCGCTCCCTTACCGTGGACCGGATCGCGCCGGATCGGACTGGTTATGGACTTGCTTCTTTTCATACCTCTCCCTACACGTGCGCATGAGAATCGGGATGAATGGACTCCGATCTTTGATTCGGTAAGTACTTAAGTACTGTGTTTTTGGATTAGATTATTTAGATTAGATTTAGGGAGGTGTTGTTTGACAAAACACCTAGGCTAGTAAGCTCGTGTGAAGTTGTGATGGTATGGTTATGCTTTGTACCACAGAGGTCTACCTAATTATACAATGTGTAACAAAAAGGTTCAACAATACTGAAGGGTATGTATGTACCACAGAGTAATAGAAGGTAACAAAGTAATATAAGGTAACAAGGTAATAGAAGGTAACAAGGTAATAGAAGGTAATAGAAGGTAATAGAAGGTAATAGAAGGTAATAGAAGGTAATAGAAGGTAAAAGAAGGTAAGAAGGTAAGAAGGTAAGAAGGTAAGAAGGTAAGAAGGTAAGAAGGTAAGAAGGTAAGAAGGTAATAGAAGGTAATCCTCCATGGTATGTAGGTACTCACCATTATGAACAACTTTTACTACAGGGCCAACATTGAAATCGCGAAAAAAATAACTAGCTGGTCCGTACTAGATGTAGGTATAACTCACTGGGATCAGCTGTTTCTTTTTCGTGATTTCAGGGTTGGCCCCATAGTAAAAGTTGGTCATAATGATGAGTACATACATACCCTTCAGTATTGTTGAACCTTTTTGTTACACATTGTATATTATTGTGACGCCGCAAGAATTGAAAGTCCATACTTTTAGATTCTACGGAAGGTAGGTTATTTTTTTAGTAGGTTTTTTTTCCTACATCCGAATAGGAAAAAATATATAAAAACTGATGTGGTTTTAACACATTTTTGTTTTATTTATACGGGAATACCTACTCACTACACACTACACACTACTGAGTATTACCGTATAAATAAAACAAAAAATATATAATAAAAAAAATAGGTAGGTAGGTGATACTTCTGATTCAATCTGAATTTGAAGGTCTGAAGGACCATACAAATTAATTAATAGTTCATAGTAGGATGACCTACCTAGTAGGAAGACTTCAGGAATAAACTTGATTTTTGTTTTATTCATTCCTTAGCTATACCTACAAGTTGGACAACTTATTTCTCATAGCCGACATACATAGCAGGGCGTAAATGTCATAATAGACAGAGATAAGTAACTACTTATTTATCAAGCATGTAATAGCATCCAATACCTATCTATCTCCCTAGAAACCTTTTCAAACCGCATGTCAAAATGGAATGTATTCTAAGGAATAGGTAAGTACCTACATTCAATCGGAGAAGTGCGACAAATCAAAGTTATAAAGTACCTAACTACAGTACTATACGTATATTCTGTACTCGACAAAGAATAGGTAGGTACCTACCTACTTTGTTTCAGGCGTCCCGGGGATGTCGAGCACTGCGTCCTGAGTCCTGCAATACCCTCATCAAGAATGCCGCATTGCCGGCTGCCGCTGCCGCGCTGTTGGCCCACCATGGCGCTGCCGCTTCCGGAAAGTGAAAATTCTGCGCGGCACTTTCTCCCCACCGCCGCGCGGCGCGGCGCGTCGCCCCGCCCCTCGGTGCACCCGTGCCCCCCGCGCGCCTGCCCCGCGCCGCAAGGTCAGCCCCGCGTGCAGGCAACGCGGCGGCGGCAGCGGGCGGCGCGGCGAGGCGACGCTCAGCGCTCTTGAAATTTCGCTTTCGTTCACTCACTCGCTCGCGAGACGCGAACGCGGTTACTAGTCGGTCGCTTGCGCTCCGGCAAGCATGTATTTTGCGTGACGCGCTCGCCACTTTTCCACATTCGTTTTCGTCTGGTGTCGGCATGGCGCCGCGTAGACATGGTGCAGCGGGAGACCGCGAAACGACGGAGCCCGGCGTATGCTGCGTGCCCACCGAGTGCCTGCGCCCCCGCGATCCGGTGCATCTCGAAGACGCGGTCCGCGTAGTATGCAACAACGACACGTGCGTCGCCGGCCGGTATATGCACAAAGAATGCTTCGAGCAATGGGAGATGGGGGTGCTCGCCTACTTGAAGTCCTGCGGAAGAGCGAGATCGTGGTCTGAGAGGCAGCGCCATCAAAATCTTTGGACGAAGAAGGGGTACGATTTGGCGTTCAAAGCTTGCAGTTGCCGTTGCGGGCGAGGACATTTGAAGAAAGATTTGGATTGGGCTCCCCCCGGGGTGATGCGGGGGGATGATGAGAAGAAGCGGCGACGTCGCCCGAGGCCGGGGAGAGCGCCGGTGTTGCAAGACGGACGCCCGCGAGCCTTCAGCATGTCTTCTTCTGGTTCCTGCTCGCCTCCTTCGGCGCTTTCCGAGCCTTCGATCAGCCCCACGCACGCTCCCACGCTCGCGATCACGCCGGGGAGGAAGACATACAGACCTGAAATCGTATCTGACAAGATTCGGTAAGAAACACTTACACTACTTATTAGTTTTAAAAGTTTTGATTTATTTTTCGTCTAATGGACTTGTTCTCGGAGAATGCATTCATATTTTTATTAAGTAAGTAGGTAGGTACCGAAATCTGTGTTGTCTTTTTGAATGTAGGCTACCTACTAGGTGGTAGGTACAACCCGGTCAAAATATCTGTGCATCTCGCTGGAATGCCACAGGTCCCATGCTTCTTCCAGCTCCTCGCGCTCACCTAGATTATCACAAAAATAAATTATTTACTCAATCATTATACCTACCTACAACAAAACACATAGGTACCTATTTAGTAAAAAAAATACCTACTTAATACACAAACAATTGTATTAGATAGGTAGGTAGGTCTCGGATGCGAAAAATAATAATTCGACCATAAGGTAGGTAGGTAGGTACTAGGTAAGAATCGTGAGTGTCATTCGCGTATTTCGCGTCGTACCGGCTCCTATACCTACCTATTTATCACGACATTTTCACGAATTTATGTAAGCACTGTGCTCTTTTAGGTAAGATATGTCTTCAGCATAAAACTCGAAGTAAGTAAATAAAATATCTTCGCCAAGCAAAAGGGATGCCTACCTACTTTTATTCATGAAAAATCCGAGGGTGGCATAACGTCAAGTTCAAGGTGCCGCGCCCCATCAACCCCATGTATTATTTCTTCTATGCCCATGCCTATAACTACCTAGGTATGTAATTTTTTTTTATGTTCGCGACTAGTAGCATCTAAACATTAAATAAAATGGTAACTAGTGTTAAAAAAATATTTCAATCAAAATCAATCTGCCAACAGGAAGGAAGGAAAGGGGGTAAAATATAAAACTAAATAAAACCGTTTAAAAAGGCAAAAAATCTGTCAAATGCATGTCGAGACCACGTGGCGTCACATCGCAAGGCAACAATGTACAGACAGCAACATAGGTTTGTTGGCGTAGGTGGACTTTTTTTCTAGGTTCATGTATATAATGTTTGTTACCTCTTCACGCCAAAACGGCTGAACGGATTTGTACGAAATGGAGATTGCTCATTTTCCGAAATAATGTTTAAGCTAGGTGGTACTTTGTAGCATCAGCATGACCGTTTTTCATCATCACGCGGGTGAAACCGCGGGGCACACTTAGTTTTCTATAAAAAGGCTGTTATTTGGTAGGTACATACCTAATTAATCTAAAAATAAATTACCTATTACGTAAGCCACAAATAGAGACATATTTTGTCCTAGTTAGGAACTACTAATAAAATTCTAAATCAAATAATAGGTAGGTAGGTACCTACTATTGACTCGAGTGATACCGGAATAATTACCAAGTCAGGCGCAAACTGCACTTTTTTCTCAAGTCCAGCTCGCACAGAGCTAGGCACCTAGGTATTTTCTTATTTTCTCGTCAATTTCATATCAGAGAGCTTGGAACTGGTTCCGAGAGCGGCTACAAAACCGGCTGCACCTAGCCATTGAATTTATAAGCCAGTTGCACCTAATATAAACTGTCGCGTAGGAACTAGGTACCTATCTATACGTCTTACCTATTTCATTTTGTAGCTCCTTTTCTTATTCGCCTTATTTGGGGGAAGAGTGACCGCTTCTCCATACAAACATATTTCCCTATATTATTCCTGGATAATGCCTCATTATCCAGAACAATTCTCAATAGAGCAATCATATTTTATTTTATATAAAATCTAGGTCTACTGTAGACGTGTCTCTGTCATTCCTTCTTTCGTCATTCCTCTTCCTTTCTTTCAAAACTAATTGTTAAATAAAATATAGCCACAAGTACCTATATATTTTAATGTGTTGTTCCTGACTCATCCTATGACGTCTCACTCTCATCGATCGTATTATTTTTTCCCAACTCATCCGACAGTTGCTTTATTACTCTTACTTAATTCATCATTTTGTATTCTTATCTCATCCGACTTCAATATTTATAATAAATATATTTTATAAATACTCGTACCACGGTTTGTTTGCAAAAAAAATACAGTGTAAGCTTCTATTATATAACACGGAAATTGGTTCTATTTGGTTGTCTTACCCCCTACTTACATAAATACCTATTAGTCTCGATTTAATTTTAAGCAAGTAGGTACTTTTAAATATATTTTTTTACCGAATGCATTCTATGTGTTTTTTGCCATGATTATCGGAGTGTGACACTGCAGTCATTGCATCGGAATTGAGACAGTCGGCGATAAAAGTGTTGGAAAAATAAATTTAAATATAATTTATATTTATTCAAAAATAAAAAAAAGCGTTTATGTACAAACTTTGGTGCCTTCCCAACAAGTACGACACAATTTCCCTTTAGCTACTTATAGGTATCCATGTCCAACCATGTTTTTCTATTCCATGTTTTTTTTAACCTAAATATGGTATAAACTTTAAAATTAAATGACTTCATTATACGTAGCTGCGGCTACTGTTTTTAGGATTCTGTATTCGAAAGGTGTCTAACGGGACACGATTAAACTACCTATCACTAAGCGTATATCGTCTGTCCGTCCGGCCGTCCATCCGTCCGCCCGACACGAACCTTTAAAGACTTGCGGCTCAAACTTGGAATACCTACGATAGTTCGATATTCAGCCTAATTTTAATGCGAAAACTCATGCAGATTAAAAAGTCGAACCCTTGCAAGTGTCTTCCCAACTGAAAAATATAATAGGTAAATAAAAATAATGAATAATATATATTGGTGGACATTTTTCACACAGCCACCTAGCCCCAAATTAAGCAAAGCTTTTAGGTACAATGCGGACCAGACGCTCTTGTAAAAGTAAGAGATAACGCCTGCTCATTTATCACTGCAGCGGATAAGGTACTTATAATATGTACCTAACCAAAAACTTCAGTAAAACAAGTGCTTTAAAAAAACTACGGTAATTCCGTTTAAATGGATGGCATATTTTTTCCAGTAATTTTAATTTAAAAATCAAACTAGTAAAGCGATTTTGATAAAGTGAATTTCTATTTGATGAAATTTATTTATTTCTATTGTAAGGGACCAATCTGAAAGTACCTGTATAATTATTTCAAATAAAATAACAATTTTCCAAATCGGTTGATAAATGACAGAGTACTGAGGAAAAACTTTTTTTTTTAAACTTATTACTGAATTGAGAACTTCCTCTCTAGTCAGGCAGACCACTTTATTTACACATTTTATTAACGTTTCTATAATTCCGACGAACAATGCTCAAATAACCACGAGCGCCCCAAAATGGCGGAGGCCCTAAAAATGCAATTTCACCGGCTTAATACATTAACTGCGCACCGCTGCACAGCTGGTTTCCGTTTCCGGCTCAAAATGCGTTTTTCCCGAAATTATGGGCAGCTGGCCACAATTGTCGAATTGGCACAAAAAAAAACTGCCAACTTAATTTGCTACACACCCAGAACCCAGGATAGATACTTACTTGAAACTATGTCTAGGTAGGCTAGGTAGTCTCGTAGATATTTACGTATCCTAAAATCTACTTTTGTTGCTGTATTTACAGACTGTTTTTACAGTAAATCGAAGTTCACTAAAATTTACAAAAATTTAAGAAAACTGTTTTATGCCATCTTTTAAAAAATTACAAAAAATGCTGTTTGTGTTCAAACCTTTTTAAAAACATGCTTGGTTATTGTTCTTTCTTATTACGGGAATATCTCGAAAATTACTGAAACTAAGACCTAGAAACCAAATTGAGAGAGAAAATTCAAATTTTTAGGCAGACTGATTAAAACAACATTTCAATTCAAATTATTTATTTTTAGTGTTCGTAATGACTACCACGATTTCTAACACAAGCACGGGCCCTTCTCACTTCTGTTGTAGTTATTTTCATCATCATCTCCAGTTTATTTTTTTCAAAAGCGGAATTTATTATTTCTATCAGTTCCTCTTTAGTACACATTTCTACACTCGTATACACTAGACTAGAATCCGGAACGAGGATATTCGCCAAAGAAGCAAAGCTACCGACATAGCTCGCAAGATTTGCAAGTTGAAGTGGCAATGGGCAGGCCACATCGCTCGAAGAACTGACAACCGATGGGGAAAAAAGGTTCTTGAGTGGCGACCGCGAACCGGAAGACGTAGCGTAGGAAGGCTTCCCACTAGGTGGACCGACGACATTGTAAAAGTCGCGGGCAACTGGTGGATGCAAATGGCAGGTTGTCGTACAGTGTGGCGGTCTAAAGGGGAGGCCTTCGTTCAGCAGTGGACGTCTCCGGGCTGATGATGATAATACAATAGACTACATCCTTAGCACAACCCCACACGAAAAAGTCCAGCGGAGTCAGATCTGGTGAACGAGCAGGCCAAGGAATGGGCCCGCCCACCTCTGCCAATCCAACTGTCAGGGAAGCAATTGTTTAAGTGTTCCCTTACATATACGGCCTTACCTAAAAACGCCGCTCAAAACTTGTCACTGCTTAAACTTCTTTGTCTTGTTCTTGCATGTTACACTTCACGTCAGAGAGAAGATGGCAGAGCATCTTAAACAGTGACTAACGGTTGAGAAGTTTTTTTAAGTAAGACTTGTTTGTGTGATTCCCCAACAAGCGTAGGAAGATCGTTTAGCAGAAATTCTAAATAAGCCATTCAAGGTATCTGGCAAGAAGTGGGGCCCAATCAACGTTCTGCAAATTACTCTGGCCCACATATTTACAGAGAATTTTCTTTGGAACGACACCTGCTTTTTTCAGTGTGGATTGTTGCCCTTGTCAGTCCACATTGATGTAGGTCGTGGAAGTTAGTTATGCCCTCCCTAGAAAATTTGCTTTCGTCTGTCCACAAGATTGACTAGACTAGACAGAAGAACCACGCATCTTTAAAGTCTCTGTTGAGAAGGAAACGGCAGAATTGAATCCTTCTGAGGATCTTGCTCTTCCAGACCTGGCACACCCGTGCCATGGAATGCATACTTGTCATTCTGGTGCATCGTACTCCACACCTTCCATTGTGAAATATTTGGATTTCAAACTACTGCTCTGGTGCTAGTATGAGGATCTGCTTCAAATGCTGCTATAATATCTTCCTCGACGTTAGGATTGTGTCTACCTGGATTGACTACAGGCTCCACATGGTGTATCCCGACTTTAGCGCAGGAACGCAATACTAGGGTTAAGGCTACAGCTGAACACGGTGAAACAAATGTCCAATATTAAGTAAATCAACACGTGCAGGAGCGCTCAGGGCTGCTACAACTGGACACGGTGAATTGTGAATAAACGATGAAAATTACTTCTAATCCTTGGCAGTTGTTACTTCACTAAATAAGATAGGATGTAACGAGTCCCTAGATTCCTCGAAGTAGTTCTTGATCCTCAATAAAGAAACAAGACTTTGTTGCCTTAGTAATTAAGGCGATTTTGCTGTAAAATATATTCTATGTATGGCCCATTCTTTTACTGGGCGCGCTACCTGGAAAGGGTCAAGTTTATGGCCGGCTCGTCGCACTGCCTTTTGTTTGGATAGTCCTCATGCATCTTGAACGTGCATTTCATTCTTAGATTTGAACTCCGTTATCCATTCGCAAACAAAATATTTTTTTGACCAAAAATGTTCTTTCTAATCAGTCTGCCTAAAAATTTTAATTTTCTCTCTCAATTGGTTTCTAGGTCTTAATTTCAGTAATTTTCGAGATATTCGCGTAAATGATACCTCAAAAGAAAGAGCAATAACCAAGCATGTTTTTAAAAAGGTTTGAACACCAACAGCATTTTTTGTTATTTTTTAAAGAACTTTATATATCATTTTACAATATTTTTTTGAAGAAATCATTTATCTTACCTGTTTAAAATTTTTGTGAACTTGACTAAAAAAATATATCTGATGACACACATGCTAATTGCATATTTTGTTAGTTTACTTACACATTACTTTAATTAAATAAAAAAAAATCTTTTAACTCAAACTGGCCATCATTAGTAATTAACGGCAAAATTTTCGGTGATTTTCGCCAAAAACACGAAAAAAAAAATTCAAAAAAAACGTCACACTTCGTCTTAGATAATCATGGCTCAAAAGGGTCTAAATTGTCTATACTATAGTCGCCTTAAAGCTTTGCACCCGACTAACCATTACTTATAATTAATAAATGCAATCATATATTTTATTACTATTATTATCATAAATTGACACAATCTCAGGTGCACATAGTAATTTTACATCGCGTTTTACATCTTAATTGCAAAATTAAAAAGATAAGCAATTTATCAAGATCCATAATCCATATCCAGTTGATATCCTGTTAACGCTACTTTGTTGAATATCTCGACAGCTGTCTGCTGGGCAATCAAAATGTTAATCAGATTAATTTCAAAAGATAACGCTTGATAACTAAATCAATCAACTTAATAACGACCGTTTGACAAATTATAATTTAAGGTAACTAATCAAAGGCTGCGCAGGCGATTCGAGATCAAGTATTGGCGGAGAACTCGAGATTCTGTCATAGATGCCTAAAATTTCCTAATTTATTTCTAAACTAAAATTGCTCTAAAATTGTTGCCATCCTATTCTAACACATTGAAATGCATGGAAATAGACGCTGGTAATTTTAATTCGTGGGCAACCGCTGGATGCAAATGGCAGGTTGTCGTACAGTGTTGCGGTCTAAGGGGGAGGCCTTCGTTCAGCAGTCGACGACTCCGGGCTGATAATGATGATGAATGAATTTTAATTATTTCAGACTGCCACCACGTTAATAACAATTATGTTGTGATAAATTTTTTTATTATTCAGCTTGGATATTTTTTTTTTATTTACATGGAAAACAATCATATCAGAATGTTTTCTCCGTGACTGTACAGATTTCAATTTTGTTAACGGGTGCAGTAGACCAATTCAAAAATGCATTATGTCAAAAGTCATCCCATCGGTTGAACTAAGAGCCCTAACAAACAAAGTAGATTTATGAGATAAACGGACACAAAAGTTAAAAAGTAACTTTGCAACACAAACACAAAAGTAGGAACTTATACAGATTTTTTAATTGTGATTTTATCAATTTTAAGGATTTTTTTAATAACTGTACCATCATAGTTCCGGCTATGAGGTGCGGTTTTTTTTAACTTTACCTATTTTAAATAATACCGTTTTGACACGTTCATTGCCACAATTAATAAATCGAGCGCAGTGCAGTGCCGCGTAAGATTTTTTCTCAAGTTCACATTTCTGGCACTGCTTATTTTATAATTTCAAAATAAGCCAGTAAAGATTTTTTAAAGAAGTGAGACAGACAATAATTAAATCATCAAAATGCGAGGCATAAGTTATTTTTCTTTTGGTACCGTTTTTGTTTTAACGAAGCATTAAACCGTTCAGCAATGTAGGACAATAATCGTAATAAGTACCTATCTAGAATCACGCGTGAGCAAAAAAATTGCTTCTAATGCTGCCAAATGATTGCAATTACACTATTTTTATTATTATATATTATTATTATTTATGTAATTTATACAATTAGGTATAGGCCGATTCAAACTTAATGGCGCAGGAGCAAAAATTAGGCGTGCGGTGTGCGTACAATCGCAGTATCGCTTACAGCTAGGGTTGCCACCTTTTTTTTAAGCTAAAAAAAAAAGTACAACATCTGAAAATAAAGTACTATTTATTTACCAGACTATTTCTCTTCCATACATATTTTAGTTGCTTCTAGCAACATGCAACAAATATTTGTTACTCTTAAATATATTAACGGCATCTTTACAATCAATCCCTAAATTTAAAAAGCAGTCCGGACCGTTGTTCCGTTACACGTAAAAAATAGAAGTCCATTTAAAAAAAACTTCACAGGTAAAAATAAAGTATTTTCACGTACTTTACTGGCCTCATAAAGTATAAAGTACGTACTTTACTGGCCTCATAAAGTATAAAGTACGTTTGGCCGAAATAGAGTACAATAAACAGGAAGAAAAATTATGACCTCCGGCAGAACTTGAACCTGCATACGAGCAGTCTCTGTGGGTTTCCGTCCCAACTGCTTTGCCAATTAAGCTACAGAAGTCTCTGCCTTAGATGCCAAACTTTCCAACCTGTTACAAGCTACCAACTAAAGCGTTGGTGGCGCCATCTGTACATTTATAACACAAATATTTACCCAAGCCGAAACCGTTACAGGTTCCAAGGCCTGACGAGAGAAGTCGCACTGGCTATACTTTTATAAATATATTTTTTATAAAGTGATTCCACACTTATGGTATTTCTACGTTTTAAACTACGTACTATGTTTTAAGCTTTAAAAACATAGAAATACCATAAGTGTGGAATCACTTCATACAAAAATATTCATAGAGTACAATACTTTATTATAAAGTACGGGTGGCAACCCTACTTGCAGCGCACTTCACAGCCGCCATAAAGTTTGAATCAGTCTGTACTTGAATAAAAATACATATCACAATAAATACTAGCTTATGACACATCACGTAAATTCGTATCGTGTCTCACCTAATAAACGTAGGTGTCGATGAGATTATTATCCACATAGAAACTGATGAGTAATCTACGTTAAATGCATAATAACTGTTCCCGAAACTACGTGTCATTGTGGAGTAGGTGTATTACAGCTAGCGCAGTCGAAAGATTTTATGTACGGCGACCAAGTCTGCAAGGAATGTGAAATGAAAACCTATGCGCAGCTTGCAAAATGTCCTTTCCGCAGATTGCAGTTTCTCCACACTCGAGTCTTGTGCGAACTAAAACTCCAGGGTTTGGCCTTATTTACTACAAAACTGTGCCCCGCGGTTTTATTTGCGAACCCTGGGATAAAAAGTAGCGTATATATTTGTTAATAAAAAACGTTACTACACACATAGGTACGTAAAATTTACAAAAGGATGACTTAATACTAAAACATTTTCTAGCAGTCATCTCCGCGGCCAATGAGATGTAGGCATACAAAATAAATTATACTCTCGCTTGTGCAATGGTGACTATGTGCTATTCTAAGGTACCTCTATGCCAAATTTCAACCCATTTTTTTATTTAATCTAGTGTCGAGTCTAGCGAGACTTTCGCCTGGTGGTAAGCGTCACGCCTGCCCATAACAGTAGCAGTGCCAGAATTGTGTACTTGTGTACACATACACAGTCCTACGCCGCACCGCACTGCGCTCGTCACCCTGAGATATTCGATGTTAAATCTCTTCATACCCAATAATTTATCTGGTAACAATGCCCTTCAAACCGGAACACAGTAATGCTTGCACAGTACTGCTTGGCGCTTGAATAACTGGTAAAGGTGTGACAACTGGCAATAGACGGAACAGACCACTAGTTACTTGGTGTAAAGCCACAGCGCAGGCGTTATTTTTTTAATCTGGAGAAAGCCACAACTAATAGAGCACACATTGTCTGATGGTACGATTTAGAATGGACCACGCTAGCTAGAAGGAACCGGGAAAATAGGATTAATTTTTAAAAAAACACATCGATGTCATGGCTCATCGGGGCGCAATACAAATAAACAATCATTCCGACGCTACTATTAAAACAAAACAAACAAAAAAAACTTAAATTAAAAATAGAGTTTTGTTATTAAATATCTTGTATGTACTCTGCTCACAGTAATATACTACTATTCTTACTCTGAGGTTATCTGCATCTCGGTGCGGTACGCGGTGGTGAGCCTAATTCCACGAATCTGACAGATAATAGAGTTAAAAAAAAACTTTTAGTTTTTCTATAAAAATACCGTCATATCTTTCTCAGAACTATTTTGACAAGCAAAAAGTTCACACAGTCTTTCGTGTGCGCCGGCCATTAGACGTAGGCGAAGATCTTATGATTTCAAAACAATGTTTTTGAATCGTTATCATGTATTAATTGAATAAACGATAAACACAGAATGTTATTGCTTACTTTCTGTTTAAAAGTTTTTTTTATCGTGCATTCAAGTCCGTGTTTGACCAACTCGCCGATTGGTACTAATGGTAGGGTAGTAAGTAAAGCTGGACCTTGGTATGTCATAAAACTACATCTACATCAGAACAACCGGAGGACGGGCAGCAGTGTCCTCTCGGCGATCCTCGGGCCTGCCAAGTGTGGGGATTATGGCAGCCCCTCCCTATTAAGGGACTCTGACTTTAAAAATACCTATATTTCTCTCAGGAAAATAATTTGAATTAATAACCTGAAAAGAATACCCATTTTTATTTTAGAAATTATACGGCGTTTTTTTTAAATCGTATTGATTGTCATCAGGTGTTTTAAATAAAAGCCTGATGTAACGTTTTATCACTATATAAAATATCTACACCAATTAATTCTAATCTATCAGATGCAAGATTTCTCGCAAAAGCCTACAATACATAATAGCACCACGTTACAATAGTATAATAGACAGGTACATTACAAATAAAAATATTTCTAGTCTAGAAGTCCTAAGCCAGAGACTGAACGAAATACAAATCAATCCATTAAAAACAAATTAGACATTCTGTATGCGCGAGCGCGGCTTTTCGTATCCTATTGCGTTGGATTATCATAATCGTTTCTTATATACCTCAGGTACTAGAAACGAGATAATACATGGTATATAGTGTAGTTTCCGAGATGAAACCTTACTTTCGTGTTAATTTTGGAATTAGATTTTTACAATGCGATAGCAGAACGTCTTATTCGTCCAATGTTCATACCAATGCCATTAATACAATTGTAAAGTGAACGAACAAAATATATAAATATCAAAGATATTATTAATTGATGTTTGATCGAGATAAACTATCGAATACAACTTTTAAATTTTTGCGATTTGAACACATGATCATTTTGCGCACAAAACAATTATTTTCATTTACCTTGACGTTTCGGTCATTTTTCATTTGTTTTATGCGTGATTAAGATTTATCGGAGACAATCGCTGTAGTTGTGGTCACAAATTCGAGTCGAAAACGCGTCCTAACAAACTAAACGACCATACTGTTTTGCCTCCTGAATTCTCCAATTTATGTTTATTTTGTACTCAATAAAAACTAGACTTGTTCTAAAATACCAGGCCATAAATTGCTGTTTTACCTTTTAAATATTTTGCGTTGCACAAGTTCTCAATATGGTTCTCCCAAACAGTTGCTCGTGACTTGTTATTTTCAATAACAGATCTGTGGGCGTGCTTTCAAATTAATGAATGGCTGTAAAATATGCGTACAGGTTTTAGTCTTATTTATTAGTTTGTTTAAATTGTCCTTAATGAATTCGACGTTAACATTTGCTTTATAAAACAAAAAATCCTTTAGCAGTCAATATAAATTAATATATTAATTTTGTCACTCTTAATAAAATTGAAATCTCTTTCTTTCTTTTAAATATCTTTTCAAGCATAACTGTTGGTGTAAGGCGTACGCATTTTTTCCCAGAAACAAGCGCGTTAACTGGGAATAACAGGAATGTCACGGAACACAGTTTGTTAGAAAGAGATTACGTTTGGCGACCAACTAGTCTGATGGTAAGCGAAGGTGAATCATAGGTATGATGAGTAAAAGTTCAACATTTTTTCCTCCATGATTTGATATACGTGCTTAAGTAAATTTAATTCCGAACACATTTTCTCCTGCACTTAGAGCAATCCACAAAAAATATTAATTAACACTGCATCGTACAGAAATGCCTTAATTTTGTCTGAAAAGTTTATATAGTATTATTTTATATTCGCCGAAGTTTTAACGATCAACATCCGCTCGTCCGTAGTAAAATTTTTATAGCGTTAAATTGTAACTTTTAGTTATTTATATGGCACGTGAATTGCTATGTGTGTTGCTTAAAAAGTCTGTTGAAGCACGATTTGTGTGGCCTTGGGTCGAGCCCCTCGGCTAAGTAACCGAAGTAAACATCAAACGTTAAGGCCCCAAACTGAGTAAACGTGTACTCGGCAAACACACTATTATCTTTGAGTATGTCGATATGAAAGACGAAGGCAAATATTAAGTTGCAAAACAATGTGCCGAAAACATGCTCAAAAATAAAGCCACATCCAATCCAAAGTATTTTGACTGCAGTTGACATAAGACTAAAGCTGAAAACGTTCATTACAGACCACAAGAAGTTTTAAATAACAATACAAGCAATGTGTGAAGTTACAATATTCACAACAAAAAGAAAAGTACAATCCCGTCACCCAAACAAAAGAATCAACAGTACTTCTGCAACCATTTAAGAGCTCTTAAGAATAAACATGGCGGTCCCAAGAATGCCGTCTGAGGCGCGACCAGTGATTCAGGACTCGGTAGAGCGTGAAGAGGGGAGGCCGGTAAAGGGTATCACAGAACATCACTGTGAAAACGACTTGGAATAATATAAAGTAGAAAGAATGCAAGTAATGGAGGGCTTACACATTTCGAGGAAAGAAAATCCGACGTGTCTGTCAACAAATCGTCAAGCTTTGATGAAATTTTAATCAGATTAAGCGTCATAGAAATCGTGATAGAAGCATCTGTTGTATAACTGTGACTTAACAGGCCGATGTTGCCCGATGTTGTCAAACCAGTTGTTAGCGAATAGCACTCTTCCATGGTATCCTTACAAAATGTACGGTCCATCTTTACGTTTTGGCTGAAATCATTCGAACAGTGTGTGATCAGTTATTATCTGTGTGTATTGCTATTTACATTGCTTAAAACCTGTATTCATTGTCATATCATCTGCACTTAAATATACCTACGTCAAAGGAAAATACTGAAGATTTTCGTAATAATGCAATTCAAAACCAAATATAACTTTTAGGCTGGAACTGCATTTCGTGCTACAAATTGCACTGGTTAAGATATCGGAAAAGAATATAAAGATAGAATGAAGTGATGGAGGTGGTGCCTAAGGCGCTAAAACATTAGGCGGTTCTCCGTGGGATGTCTAGCAGCGTCAAATAATCCGGAAAGTAATGATATTGTAGAGAAGGTATAGAGCAAGTCACAAACAAGTCAAATAAGCTATTTTACATTTGACATTATAACCGGAACTTGTGTAATAATTTTGATACAGATATTGCTTATCGCGACGAGACATGGGTTTTTGGCTTTGAACGAGTATTTTACCTTCGCTTATGTCTAAAATAGCATAATCGCCTTTTCTTTATTTTTACCATTCACTAAACCGGTTTGGTTTTCTATTAAAAACATTTTTATTTGACGAGACTTCTTATGACTCTCAGTAACTGTCGAACCCACCTACTTCATCATCAGTCTTATTATGAGTCAATACGTTCTGACTTCCGACAGACTTGTGGTTTTAGGTTTAGTTATACACAATGCACATGTTTTCATACCGACAGGTGAATATATACCTAAGTTCATTGTGAAAGCTGTTATTGTTTGATTGAACAAAGAAGAATAACATTATTCATTTTTCTGCAACATGTGAAATCGAAATGCTTGATCGAGTTTCGCTTAGATAGCCACTTCTATACGATGGGAACTGCAGAGACAGGCGGAACTTCGGGGTAAACAGGTAATTGTTAATTTGTAATGTAAATGTTAGTCTTGTCTTAAAGTGGTAGTAATTGGCTGAAATCTGGCTGTTTCCCGTCAATGAGAGCCCGACAATTTCCGTTCCCACTGCGTCGCCAACAGCCGGCATGGCTCGTTAGTCCCGTTTTTAGGGCGTGATAGAAGCAACGGCGCATGCCTGCATAAATTGCATCCAAACACGAAACCTGTCCAAACCCCTTCTGTCTTTATGCAACGCTAATGCATCACAATGTTGGACTCCATTGTCGACGACCTTGTATCAAAATTTTGGACCACAACAACGTCGACAATACGCACCACGCGCCACCAAAAGACCCGGTTTAGCCGAGACAATGCACTGTTTTTACATTTGCAGAGCTCAAAAAGTGCCGTGTCGCGTCATTTTACTTGCAAATTCTGGTGATTATGCATAGTGGAGTCGGGCGAAGATGTATTTACGTGTATTGTATGCATTGTGGGTTGGATACGCGTGTGGGCACGCACCAATGTGCCGCCTAGTCGGCTCGATACGAGTTCCCCTCCGCTTTTGGTTCCATTTCCATGCGACAATACACCAGTCAAATGATCGATTCTGCCTCAGAATGCATTTTGCCGTTCAAAATAATAATGGGCTTCAGACTATTTCACGTTCCCCTTTTCCTATATTTACTGGTGCACCAGCCACTTCAGTAATGATCTTGTGAGTCCCACCGATATTGAAAAGGTTTTGCATATTTGTGTATTTTATTGCTGTGCAATATATAGTTGGGTTCATTACGCAGTCCAGCGACGGAACAGCGACAATTCAGAGCGAACTATGCATAATTTAGCCATTAATTCTCGAAATGACTCTTGGAAGTTCTGCGCCAGACGAGGCTGACCAACCATTCGCCTTAATGGGTGTGCATGCGACGGGTTTGAATGCAACTTTGGAAACAAGATTTCTGAGGTAGCAGATGTTCTGATAAGCTTGGATACAAAATAATTCTATTGCGAAACTAATGCCAAGTATAGGAATAGAGAACGGCTGGTCTACCCTTAATGAACCGATGTCTAAAGTTGCAACAAAAATAACTCATCATTCACAGTGCAGCGGGAGAAAGTTGTAAAGGTTCAGGGACGAATCGGAGCTATTTACGTCTCGCGGCGGGCGATCGTCGATGCAATTAAATTTGTAAGCGAAGCTTTATGTTCCAGAGCTAAATATACAGCGATACTTCGTTGGTACAACTGTTGCCGAGCGTCTCAAAAGGCCATCACTTTCGTTCAATTGAACAAATCCGTGTTCCAACGTCACATGCAATTATTCTAACAATAGCAACAAGCCTGTTCCCACTTTCCAAGCCTCGGATGGCTATCATTTGCAGTCATTTTGATGCTTGGGCTATTTCCCTAAAGGGCACTAGTCGTTTCGCGTCAAGTTATGGCTACATCGTTTCGAAATTGCTCTTTGGCAACCTGCCAGCTCAGATTTGGATTTTATATTCTCGAATATCAAGTTTTAATATAATGTTACGGACATGACATGTTTTGTTTATGATTTAATTTTATATCTAAACAGTAGCTTGGTTAACAGAGCGAATGTCGTTATAGCGGGAATGTGAGCGTTTGGCAATCCGCATAAAGTTCAGTAGTTCAATGAGCTCGAAGCTCGAACCTATCGCGTCGTGTTCATTGTCCCTTCACAAAGGTCAGATCTACTGTTACATAGGCGCTTTTATAGAGCGACCATAGTTCTAGTGTATCTTTACTAAACAAATGCACTCAATCATGCTGACTTTTCATCCGATAAAACCGAAATGGCTTTTAATTTGTTCATTCTTATCACTAATCGGAAGTTTGGACTGGCCGTTGTAGACACTTTAAAAGAGTTGTACCAGAATTAGTTAAGGCCTTGGTATTTTATCATTAACCATTCTAGTTATTATTTTTAAAGCGTAGCTAAATAATGGCTTTAAATTATTGAGTCCTGTTTTAGGGAGTGTACCCTTACAAACAAAAAAAAAACGGTCCACAATTGACGGAAAAATCAAAAAATATACCTACATTAAAAGCAAATTGTCGAACATAGAACCCCCCCTTCCTTACCCCCATCCTTTTCTGAAATTTTCAACTATCTGCAGTGTTAATAACACTATTGAAATTTCTTATAGCGTTATTAGAGAACACTCTAGGGGTTGCCGAGGCAATATTTCATTTACAGAAGCTTGCTTTACGAGCTTCGTCTGACATTTGACTCGGTGCGAAGCTTTGTTCTGCCATAGCAATAGCCTCAGATAAAATTAATTACTGTTCGCATTATCAGCCCATTAAATGTTATCTGAATGGTTTTCGTTACTTTAATTGAATGTTTATTTAGATTATTTACAGTTTCTAGTCATTCTTGTTTAAATAATCATTCTATATATATATTTTTTTAAATTGATTCATTTTCATTTATTTAAATCTTAAAACCGCCACTGACGATACGTCCAACCTTCCAAATGGCGTGGCAGCATTTCAAAATCTGTCCGTTAATGTCGAAAACGGCATCCATTTTTAAATGGCGACCGAATGGCGAACGGCGTTCAAGTTTGGATTTCCAAACGGATTAAAATCTAGCACGCCACGCCATTTGGATGTATCGGGATGGCGTCTTTGGAGTGATCGTGAATGCGAAAAACGCGATCCACGCCGTTTGGATGTACTCCAAACGCTCCGTGAATGTGCAAAACTGCGTTCATTTTTATTTCATTCTGCGTTGCGCAGCTGTCGTGACAACACGCGTCACTCTATTTTTTTGATGTAGCTTAGAACAAAAGGGACCCCAGGGCCTGTGCGGGTGTTTTAGTGCTATTTATACACACAACATGGTATGGAATAAAAATAACAGCCATTGAGTGACGTCACAAAATTATGTGAAAACGATTATTGCAAAAAAAAACAATAATCAAAATCTATTTAGGTAAGTAGGTAGGTATTCCTTTTTGAAAAATCGCGGGTACACAAACATAGCTACATACTGATCCTCTTTTTTGAAGTCGGTTATCCTAACAGACACATATTCAGTAATAGTAACTTCTTAATCGTGGATGTCTTCCATGGATCGATCGTCAGTGGGCTACAAAAATGGAAGGCATCCATTTGGATTAATCCACTTGGAAGTCGTCCATTTGGCAGCATCGTGAATGCCCACCTTTATACAAGTCCTCCGAGACTTCACCCGCTATTCTAAGAGTGTCGCCTATTTTCCCGGAATATATAGTAGCATAAGTGTCTATTTTTATTTAAGCTAAGAGTGTACCCTACCACAGCTAATATAATCCCCCCCACCCCCTTTTTTTTCATGGGCCGGGCGGCAGGAAATGTGTCAGTTAAACTGGTTTCAACGCTCGATAGTTTAGGTATGACTATCTTCATTATTACAGGCAATATAATAGTTATTTTACAATATAAAAAAAAACAATAGATAAGTAAAGTTCATAGATCGTAGAAGATAAGATCATATTGAGAGTATTTTGCCAAGTTTAAGATTTGCGATTTAGAGGTAGCTTCGTAATTTTTTTCTATCGCTTGTTTTTGCGTTTTCACGATGAAGGCCTATATAGCAATTATCCTTAGCTTTGTCATGTATTTATTTGAAATTGAATGTATCAGTATTCTCGATCGGACATTATGCAATGTGTGTGACCTCCTATGGGCCGTTAAAAATATTGAACCGTTACAGTCTGAAGAATTAACAAATATACCTACACAGACACACATTCACAAACATCCGCATTTATAATATTAATGTGAAGTGTGATGTCATGCTTATTGTTTTTTTAAATTAATCCTTATAAACGTTTCATAGGGCTCAATTATTTCGTTTATTCTACCTTGGAACAGTAAAAAAACTACTTTATGATTTACTTCTTCATCGTAGACTCGAAGACTGCATGACCGCTAAACTTTTGGCGAAACGGCGGGCGGTGGATGGAAAGGAAGTCTATATTAACATCGTCTCAAAAATTGGGTCCTTTGAATTTCTCAGTCCTATTATAAATGTAATATTCAATATACTCTGTAACTTAGTTGACCAACGAAAGTGTGCAATCAGCACTAAGTTTACCATAACTAAGCTTTCCACCGAGCTCACTAATGAAAGTCTGTAATGATATCCAGATATAATCTAAGAGCTGTGTCAAATGTGTTGACCGCTCTCTCTGCCGTGAAATTGTTGTGCTATCTTAATTATAATACACTCACAAGCCGTTTGTCATCCGATGAATATAGATCCGCAGCATTTTTTTGACGTCAACCTAAAATAAAACTGGTCGAACGCGTGAGTTCGCAATACATTTGCTTTGGTCAGCCAGCATAACCAACTTGTACTTGTTCGGTTTTTTTTATTTGCTGTATACTTTAGAGTTTACACTATAATCACGCCAAGTTTGATACTTCTTTTATCTATATAGCTATTTATTACCGTTTTAAGTAAGTACCTACTTAAGAGGACCTCTTTATTTTTTATAATTTGTTAGTAAGTTTCGTAAAGACTGAGTGGCCTAGTGTCAGAGTCAGAAGGCCATAGTTTGTTAGTGAATCTGCCGTAGTAACGTATATTCTGTGCTACGGTACACTTACGGTTCACTACAGTATGTAAAAATATCAGCCGTCGGACAGACGAACAAATAGACAGACATATACAAAACACGTTAGGCTCAGTAAGTCCCGTCTTGTATGGAGCTCTAAAAATCTCATTGTCTCTGTAGACATGGAAAGGATGGGAGAGGAATCGAGGGGATCGCGCTGTAATCGAACCGTCGCGTCGCTGAGCCGTCCCAAAAATTGTAGATAATATCCTTAGTAGTAAAGATTTAATAGCAAAATATTCATAGAAAATTCAAGTCGATGCCTGGAAAGAAGCCTCGCTCAAGATAGAGGACTTGCCAACACTCATTTTGACCGTTACGCCAAGAAAGTTATGCCAGTAACTAATAGCTGCAAATGATATGATATCAAGTATCAAGTCAACGTTACCATAAATCTACTGCTGCAGTCATCGTAGGCCTACTTGCAGTTTCAAGCAGATTTATTGCGCTCACAGCTAGCAACAGAGATAGGGCCTGACAATTATTTGTTGCAATCTAGAGTGCTTAGCAATTAAAAGCCTAGAGGTCAAAGTGATAAACTGTGAAGAATGAATGAATACTCGTAGGTATTTCACAGATTCTTGCATCATGCATTTGTGGCAAAGGGGAACCGGGTACTGTTTCTTTTGTTACGGATTCTATCATTTTGGGTAGCTTTTTTTCTGAAACGCTTTTGAAACGTTAACATAAGGGCGCAATAAGTTCATGGAACTCAGAATAGAACCCTATGCTATGGCATAATTTTGTAAGTGCATAGTTGTTTTACCGATTCACAAAAACACCAATAATTTATCCAAGTTTAATTCTGAAACAAAAATTAACTGCCTCTAGTTTCTATTTCAAGTGCCTTTTTTATGGCTGACAGCCTGGGTGTTTGACATCAGCTCATCTAATGTTAAGTGAGTGTGTATATATGTATATATTTTCCCTCTTTCCTTTCTTTTAATTTTAACATTTTTTTTATACATTTTCTAAATTTTTATTAATGATTCCTTTGACCTTTCAATTCAGACCTTGTATTTCGTTGTTTTTTCCAACCTACTTCCCAATTTCAATCAATATATAAGTATCTAAAATGCCAACGCCGGTATTACGTCCAACAAATGAGTTGTAAACGTAAACCAATACTTCAGTTTCGTATAACAAGCATGACGAGCGCAGTAAATCGATATAGTCACGTTCACTTCGTAGTAAGCGAGTAAGCACGCCATAAATAGAAAAAACATAAACACAGAAAGCGTTTATGGCACTAACCATCCTCAACGCGCCATCGGTTGGGAGTCATCGTTACATAAACCATTGTTCGTGCTACAAATGCTACAATTTTGTTACAGATTCATATGTTTGTGGACAATAATTAACAATGGTTGAATGCGAATGTCATGACATTGCGGGAGCGCGCGTTTTTTTGTTTGTAATATTTTTGGAGAACTAAGTTGGTACCACGAGTATTGATATTATGTTATTTCCATATGCCAAAAAATCAAAATTTCTGATTTTAAACAGCTTTCAAATGACTTCAAAAAAAGGAGGAGGTTCTCAATCCGACTGTATAATTTCGGAAATCCGACTGTGTTACGTGGTTACTCCGCCAATTATGAACAGATAACGAAGATTATTTTTTTGTTTGGTAGGTGGTCCAGAGGTGGTCCCATAATAAATTTTATCGAAATCGGTTCAGTAGTTTGGTTTTTAAATGTAAATTACTAGAAAATATGAAGATGTCATCCAGGTATTCGAAGTCGGTTGTATTTTTTTAAAAGCGTATTATTTGTTTGTTTTATTTTGGAGAACTAAGGTACTATGAGTATTGATATTTTTTAATACTATTATATCACTATGTCGAAAAAAAAACAATTCAATTAAGAACCATCCTTGTCCCAGAGTTCACCGTTCTACTCATGGCGGCAATTTCTAATTTTAAACAGTTTTTTATGTCCATGTAGTACCGTATTGCGGGGAGATAAAATTCACAGTCGCGCAGCTTGGCAACTGAGCCTATTCGGTCCCGCAATAAGAGTTCATGGTACGGCCTCTGGTCACAGGTTTACGTACAGGTTTTATGCGCTGGTTAAAATATCTAAAACGTATACTTACCATAACTAATACCTGATTTATGTTCTATCTTTAAAAAAATATCTAGCGCGAATCTTCGTGATTTATCCCGATCACCTTCAGATGGTCAAATGTAAAAATAAACACACCTACAACATCGAATGACTTCTAGTGACGAAATAGATGTGTGACAAAAAGGCGTCGAAACCGTCGAACCCGCAACTGGATCAGCGTGGTAGACATATCCCAATCGCCCTTCATGGTAGGCCTACTCGTATACCCAGCGGTGGACTATATAATACACTACACTCTACCTAGCCCCATACTACTTTAGTATTATTAGGCTATAATATAAAGCCGCCACTTACTTTAATCCTTAGTATGTATTTGACCGGAAGACGCAGCGTAGGCGCGGCCTCCCACTAGGTGGACCGACGACATTGTAAAAGTCGCGGGCAACCGGTGGATGCAAATGGCAGGTTGTCGTACAGTGTGGCGGTCTAAGGGGGGAGGCCTTTGTTCAGCAGTGGACGTCTACGGGCTGATAATGATGATGATGTATTTGATTCGAAAAACACTTTAAAAAAAAAATACAACCGACTTCAACTTCGAATACCTGGATGACATCTTCATATTTTCTAGTAATATTGATTTAAAAACCAAACTACTGAACTGATTTCGATAAAATTTATATGGGACCACCTCTGAATATTACCTACCAAACAAAAAAACTATAAAATCAGTTCATAATTGGCGGAGTAATCATGTAACAAACATACAAAAATTATTACATACAGTCGAATAGTGAACCTCCTTTTTTGAAGTCCGTTGAAAAAGGCATATTATATGACATTTTGGCCTAGTTCATACAAGGAGTTATGGTAAATTCGTACCACTTGACCACCTGCGTATGGGAAATTTCCCAAGCCTTTAACTAATCTGTCTTCTAAATAGGTATTTAATACATAAAACAGGATATCTTACATCACTTGCAACACTCGATATTATTTTGTCGAGTTACCAGAATGAAAATTGATTCAGAATGAAATGAAATAAATCAAACTCTGCAAAAAGATATGTAAACATGTAAATTGCACGATTGCACGTCTTCGTTAAAAGTTAGTGTTTGCAATGTTTTTTCGGGTTTAAATTTACTTGGTTGGTATTAAAAAATAATAAGTGTTAAAATAATTATGATGTTTACTCTTCTAGATGTGAGGCTAGGCAAAATAAAAAATAAAAACTAAAAGCTAAAACTATTTAATTTGTATTTTTTTAATGTGCTTGTATTAGAAATCAGTTGTGTTTATTATTACAGGGGCCGTACCGTGAACCGCTTATAGCGGGACCGAATAGGTTCAGCTGCCGACGCTGCGCGGCTGTGAATTTTATCGCCTCGCAATAAGGTTCGCGGTCGCGCAGTGTCGGCAGCTGAACCTATTCGGTCCCGCTATAAGTGGTTCACGGTAGGGCCCTAGGTCTCCCAATAAAAAATAATGTAATGTTTTAAGGGTTAAAAATAATTAAATGTAAGTTTTTCAGGGTTCTGTATATCTATGCATGTGAGTCTTTATTCCACCATAACTTTTAAATGCTTGGATGTATCGTTAGGATCCTAACATCATCCTGAGTGAGATACAATTTCTGAACTTATTTTTTTTTTTAAAGATTTTTGTGTTTTCCTAGTTACGTCTTGTTTTCTACATTCATTTATGAAGTTCAACCAAATAAAATCAATAATAATAATAATAAATAATCAGCAATACTACTTAACTTTCATGAACAGAAAAAAAAGTTTATCCTACCTATATATAATTTATCTAATATATGTGACCAGCAACATTACATTTAAGTCTGTTTTACAAAAATGCACTCAAAAAAAACCTCAGACCACCAAAGAATTTCAAATGAACACATTCGACATGAAAAACGACCGCCATATAATACCTAACAAAGATCGTATCTATGTACAGTCAAATGGAAAATCCACAAGAATAACCGTAGTCTACACAATTTATCAATTTTCTGTTTCATTGCACACACTGAATACACTAATCAAACGACTCCCTCCGACGTCGTAGATTCTAGTGATAGTTGTTTTACAAATCGACGATGCCTTATCTGTGGTTCGACAAAGCTTTCTTCAAGTAAATAGAAAAATCAGGCATTAGTAAAGCTAGTTAGTTTTGCGCGACGTGATAGCGAGATCCAAAAAAGATTCAAGATAAATTAAGCGATTGATCCATTGCGTTATTATGGATTAAAAAACAAGAGGCGACACCTCACTACTATGAGGCACTGTATATAGATAAATAATTTTATATTACATATATTTAGCATACAAAACTACTTACACTTTTAATATGATTTGCCAACAACAACAGTTGTTTGGTTATTTTGAAAACCAGAGCACGTATTTTTGTAGTTAAATTATGTGCAAAACGATCGTTTGCTTACATAAATGATTTTGACCCAATATCTCAGACAGGGTTAATTCGTAAACTAGCAAATTAATTGACTTACGCAAATGATTCTGACATTAGCAGCCATAAAGAAAGACGTGCCCTCCCGGGCCCCAATCCAGACTAATTTAGGCTGGCAAATTGGGCTCAGACGGCTCCAAAAAACAAAAACTTAACCTTTAACGTTTTTATTCTACTCCACGATTACATAATGGTTCACACACCCGCTGTGCAAAGTTATTTAACTTGTTGTGTAAGAGGGAAAATTATCGTTTTGTTTATATTCGTAACTGCTGATTTTGAGATCTTGCGTTGATATTATTTTATAACTTTTTTGATCTCATTAAGAGTCTTTTATGAGTTTTTTAATGTTTTAAGAAGATATTAGAATATTGATCTAAATCTACGATAAGGCAGAGATTTTGTAGTAGAAATTGGATTTCCGCATACATGATTATGTACTTCGTCAAAAATCTTTTAAACCGAAAGGAGATAATATGACATTTTAGATAGAACTTCACTTGAGGTAGGTCATTGATTAAACGAACTTGAGCTTCTGACAATATAATTTGAGCAAATTCTATGTTAAAAACCTAAGCCTTTCTATAAAAGAGCGAGGCAGGATATCAAGAGCTAAGTATCCATTGCCCTTGTATATTTAAGAAGCCATGCTTCCTTAATGCAGCCGGTCGAACCTCTGGCATTTACTCGCGCAACCATTTGCTAAACGTTAACGAGAACAACAATTATCGTAAATAAATGCACATAACAGATGCACTAAATAGTAAATACAAAGTGCTTTAAATAGAAAACGTTCAAGTTTATCCAAGGAAGCATTCCGAACGTCCTTATTGCTTTGATATTTTACACGCAAAAAGAGCGCTTGTATTGCAATTTGAATTAGCAAAAAGTTTTATAATATTGAAGTCTTAATACAAAACGAGTGCTCTTGTAATCAACCATAAATTAAACTGTTCGTAAAAGTCTTATGAATAAATACGCAACACAAGTATATTTAGATCTCACATTACACAACACATTTATGTATACAATAGGAACCTTATTTAATAAAACAAACCTGAAATATGATCTGAGAAAATGAATATTTAACATAAAATACCAGGCACTCTTGACATTAAATCTAAAAATAACACCGTTTAAGCAGGCACTTCTCTCAATTTCATTTCCATTGGAAATAATAAAAATATCAGTCCTCATAAAGTAACTATATACTTAGAAACGACTCCTCTAATCACGATTTATCAATTTATGGTCAATTTTCTCATAATGATATCACCGAGCCGAGGTCCCATACAATAAGTTTTTTATTCAGAAACCGGTCTAAGTAGAATATCATTTGAATTTTAAACAGCAGCCATTTGGACAACAAAGAGGTGTTATTATTGTTATTAAATTCCGGCAGAGTTTATTTTGAGTATTTTATTTATTTATTTATTTACACATTACATGTATTATTACAGTATGTTTGTTATGGTCACGGAATTTGTTTCTTAATGTAATTATTTATGATTCTGATGTGATCAATGAGTTTGTATATATTATAGAACAGAAAAAAGGACAAATTTGTCTAAATTAATTGACAAAATGAGCTACTATGGCGGCATCTATCTTTCATTACAAGGAACAAGTGAGACACGTGAAAAAAATGATATCAACGATGCCTGGAAAAGGGCAATTTCATTGCTATTTTTGTACTTTGTTACTGATGACGCGATGACCAACTTTTTATTCATTTTGGCTTTATTTAATTTGATTATTGATTTTACTTGAAAATACATCAATTAGGGTGATTTTAGACTTGATTGTCACTAAACTATACGTTTTATTAGTAGTTCTAGTACATGCAGTATCAAAACAAACATACAAATCCAAACCATAAATTCGTTTCAAATTGTCTCATTTGCTGCATTTTCTTCAATTTAAAACGATTTCGCTGTCGTTTATTTGGACACCAAAAATAAAACTGTTATTCATCGTTACGGACGATTGAGTGAGTCAGCTGAACTCTTTTATGCAGGGTTGCCATCCTAAACAATATTCAAGTTCTATAAAAACTGTACAACAAAATTAAAATCATGAACAAAAAAAAGAGATTTTAACGTCTCGTTTCGAATAATTAGGGATAAATATTACACGTAAAATGTAATATTAACTTCACCCAAATATTAACGTGGTAAGTGGTAACCCTAACTTTTAATTAAGATAGTCGTGGATCGATTGCCACGCCTCCGCGTACAATTGTACAAATTGCCTAATTATTTTTATTACCCGTTTGTTTGGGCTTGACCATTTCTCAATCCGAAGAAGAAACACACTTAGCCGGTTCACTAAAAAATAAAGTTCAAACGAAGCGACTTTTCTATAAATAACAGCTTTTTTTCTCTCCTAATTTATCTCAGAAACCTTCACATGCCGAAGAAAGAATTTAGCTTAATTGGATTCCCATTAGCCACAACCCGTTAGGCTTTGGAATTTTGGGGTTCTTTGTCTTTACCATTATTCGTACCATTATTAATAAAAAAAATATCAAGATTTTGATGGAAAGGTGATGAAAACGACTGCGTTTTTGCGAAGCATTTTGCGACAAAATATTTGTTCCAGGTTTAAAAAAAATATAAACAAATGTGTAATAAACATAAACAAATAGGTTTGGTTGTTTAGAGCATGGTAGAGTTGCAGGCCAAAACATTGGATATATTCAAAGTCAAAACAATACGTAACCTAAAGAGATAACAATAAGTGAGCCGAGCTCGCAATATCCATACATTAAACATTTTTATTCCATTTGTTTTGCATCTGCAAACGATTGTATATCAACATTGTCCTCTGTTCAAAGTCATTCGTGTTATTCTACATTTTAGTGCATACGGATATCCTATTTAGATGTGTTTTGGTAGATAATTCAGGTCGTAAGCCAAGAACATGCACGACCAATTTTTGTTAGGACATCTAATCAGATAAAAGCTTCTGACAAATGCTTGCCGTGAGCGAACGCTATTATATCAAACCACGCAAGTAAACATTGCAAAAAATCCTGTGAAAATACTGTTTTCTACTGCTGGCTATGCGATCAAACACCTGACAGAAAACTTTAAAGGCTCTTAATGGTCAATGCTGTTCCCAGGTTATCAAAGAAATTGAGATAGGCTTATGGCCTAAACGCAAATCGGCTGTAAAAGAGAACGAGTACAGGTAGAAGAAAATAAGCAGAACTAAACGAAAGCTCTTCAACAGAGTCGTCAACATGTCAAGCTGACAAAGCTGATAAAAAATACTGAAACACTAAAACATTCTGAACCTCACAGTCTGTTCTTCTATTCAATTGGTATTGTGCCGAAGCTTCGCTTTAAAAACCAAATCGATTCACGTAAATCGTTTGGCTTGCCAAAAGCTGCCCAGAGTGCAGTAATCGTTTATGGCAAAAATCGTGAGCTCGATAGCCCGAGACTGTTAGATAATCGAATTTAGTGAGGCCTGCGGGGCCTATTGTTCGAGGCCAAGGCCAAGCTTGTTTACATCGTGGTTAGAGCGATACTTACGCTTAGACGGTGATGCATTGGTACCGCAAAAAATACGTGGACTTAAGGTACCTACTGTCTAGGTAATATGTTAACGTTGGCGATAAACAGAACCTGGAGAAACTTAATGGCGAATATACTTCAGGTTAAGGCTGGTAGTGGAGATTTGCCATCGACCTCTGTTCTGTTGAATGATTTGGGCTAGATATGTAAATAGAAAAAACTTTTACTATTTACAATATGAAATTAGGCCTAAGTATTAGTAAAGAAACAGGATAACTTTTAGGCAAAAAATTTCGAAGAATAAAAAAATTTGTGATGTCGTTTTTTGTAGGAAATCACAGTATTTGTTTTTAACGGGGGCAAATGGCATAAAATATCGAAGTTCAGGAAAAACAAGGTTTTACTACATTGTGTATGACGCATTCGAAACTAAAAACGACAGAAAAACTCATGAATAGATGAATATACGGATGATAATTTTCATAAACTATTTACAACAACGGGCCGATAGTTCGCTTAAAACGTCTACACGTGCAAAGGCGAGAAGGTACCTAAAGTTTGTACCAAATCTTGTTTGTGTGTGTGACATTGACCTTCACTGCAGATCACGCTACGATTGTATGTTACTGAGTAGTTCTGTTGTAATGTTAAACTCATTATTTGATTAACATTGCTTCTGAACATGATACCATCGGCTTCCAAATTAGAATTAATCTTCCTATAATTGTATACATAAAAACAGCAGAGAAGCTGCCTGCGCGAGATTTAGCGTTTAATCAAATTAACCCTGTATAAGCACTTTTCAGAAAGCTTTTATAAATTTCCTGCAGTTTTCAGCCTTAATTATTATAATTAACGGACGAACACTACGGGTAGGTACATACCAGTTTGAACCACACATGCAAATCACAAACTATTCGCAAATTCATAATATTAAATCTAAAAGATTGCAATGCAATCTCAAAATAACCAAAGATTCACACATTCATGCTAAACATAACAATGACTTAAAAACTGGCTATTATAAATTAGAATTAGCGTAATGCTAATTTAATTAAAGTGTGTACGAATGATGCGATTTTGTGGGATAATACGCCCACGTAAGGGTTCATGGATGCACGTGCTCGGTTGACTTTAAGCTGACTGTACGTCATTCAAACAGCAGCTCTATCTTGCTTCGTTATTTGGTAAAGTGACCTTTATTAGTTACGAGCTAAAACATTTTAGTCGTCTACGACACGGCTGTAAATAAGGGGTATACTCCTAGGAGGTCTAAGTCTACTGTCGGCCTAGCGACGACGGCAGAACACACCTTGTATCTAAGCTTAGAAAAGAATTAGTACAAAACTATCAAAGATGTTTTATTTAACCTTATTTGCTTTGTAAGATGACTCACGTCTCGTCACGACATTATGTAGATGAGGTACCCACTTCTGATGGCACTATGTGATAAAGCTTACAAACATTTGCAGCCTTCATAATAAACATACGGAGTATTTTAACCATCCTTCAACTCTCCAAAGATGTCGATAAATCAATACCCACATGTTTGCCTTATGCATGCCAAGTTGTCAATGTAGGCACAGAATAAATAATAGGATCTGACTAATTACATAACAGAGAGGCTGTAAACACAGTAAGGGCACTGGATCAGTAGCTCAATTTTTTTATGGAATTAAGAGAAATTGTTTAGAATCACGTAAAACTTACTCGTATAATATATAGCTATGTAAGATCCAACGATGCGACTGAGTACAAACAGAGAGACTGTAAACACAGTAAGAGTACTTACTGGATCAGGGGCTCAATTTGTTTCTTAACCGAACGCATTAATTTGTCTCTGCTATTGAGGAATAGATAAGGATTATGCGATGTACCGATCTACCGATCAAACTTAGCTAAGTCCAGGGCATCAATGCATTGGTGCTCATTCCTATGAGACATACCATGGTAACTCTCACTAGCACTGTAATTTCGCTAGCTACGGTAACCCTTCAAACTGGGAAACGGACATACTAACTTGACGATGAAGGCAGAACATCTACAACTGCGCCGAAATATCGGGAGCTCATTTCACAACATAATCACGGTAAATATCCCGTTAATAATAATAGAACTTTTGTAAACAACCGTGATAGTTTAAAACAGTATTTAATCCAAGTTTATCAATACGACCCGTAAAGTATTACCGAACCATACCGTTCCTTCAACATAGGGGTCACAACGAGAAATTTCAAAGCACGTACCTTCCACGCATGCATGAATGACGACTCAAAGGCACCTTGAAGCGTCTTTGTTTGAAGCGCCTGTTTCCTTTATAGTTCTTTACGCGTTAATTGTTCCATTATTCGGCATCAAGGCCAGAAGACTCATAATATAGACTGTCACCCTTTGTTGGTAGACTGTCTATATCATTATGCAAAACTTTAAAAGGATTAAGCTTCTTTGTAGTGGTAGGATTCTACTGCAGAGTCCGCCTGGGGAAGTACCACACCTTTGCCAGTTATTCAATCGCCAAGCAGTAGTGTGCAAGCATTACTGTGTTCCGGCTTGAAGGGCAATGATACCAGAGAAATTACTGGGTATGAAGAGATTTAACATTCTCAGGGTGAGGAGCGCAGTGCAGTGCGGCGCAAGATTGTGTTCGCAAGTTCACAATTCTAGCACTGCTACTGTTAGTGGCAGGCGTGACGCTTACCACCAGGCGAACGTCTTGCTCGTCTCGTCACTTGAAAGTATAAAAAAAGACGCTTTTTAAAAATATTAGGCATCTTTATTAGCAAGAGACTATGCAGGCGGATTTGGAACGTAAATTTTTCAGCTGAAAAGTTGCACTGCAGTTGTAAGTCTTGGGGTAACAATACATTCTCAAACTACAACCCATATCATCCTTTGTTAGGTACTTATAAAATCTTTAATTACTCCAAAAGTCTGCAGCGGCTCCTAGGAATAAACATTAATAAAAATGTGGTACTTACATATTATAACAAAACACTATCAAGAAAGCAACTTATCAGAGTCATTAACTTAAACTGTTTCAATTTCTTCTTCTAGAAACAATTAATCATTACTTATGCCAACACCAGGACCCTCAAAATATTCCTAGTCCTTAACAATAACATCAACAAAATCTAGCTAACCTCTTGGCTCTTATTACAACTACATAAATTACATTATTGCTCGAAGAGGTAACAGGGTCTTCAATCAGTTAGGTAATTCTTGATTATAATATAGGTACTATTTGTTCTATTTTTTTATCGTTATTGCTTAGTTCAATGTAGATAGAATGGCCGAATATTTAAATTGACTTAATTGATTTAGTTTCACTCATCAGCCTGAAGACGTCCACTACTGGACGAAGGCCTCCTCCTTAATAGGGAGGGGTTGCCATAATCCCCACGCTTGGCTTGGGGATCGCAGAGTGTTACCACCGTTAACTAAGAGGACGCTGCTGCCCGTCCTCCGGTGGTTCTGGATGCAGCTTTAGGACATACCCAGGTTCAGATGATGATGATGATCATGATTTAGTTTATTATTATAATATTGTGTTTTAGAACGGTTTTATGATAACCATTCATAATCTCAGAAAAAATAACTTATTCACTTACTTACTGATTTTGCGTAGGTAGGTAGGTACTTAGTAGACAGACATCATAAGTAAATAAAACACTGTTTTAACGTCACTAACTCGTTAACTGTTTAGTGTCTACTCGTGAACATGGTGCATGCAACTGCGCCGAAATATCGGGAGCTCATTTCACAACATAATCACGGTAAATATCCCGTTAATAATAATATAACATAAGTAAATAACACTAAAATAAAGTTCAGAAAATTAAGCGCCAAACCTAATTTTTTATTGGTGCTATTAGGAATAAATTGGTGCTCAAACGGGAATTATATGGGTTACTGTTAGCGCATAAATAAGAATCAATGAAATTTACAAGCACGATCTGTTCGTCCTTCAAGGAATGTCCTGTTTATTCTAATGGTGCTGTGGTGATCTGATAAAGGAAATGCTTCATTTCGGGCAGTAAAGTCAAGCCGGTTGCCAACGTGGGCCGTTTCAATGAGAAAGTCCAGAACCGGTCCAAGCGCTCCCACTTGGTGTCTACTTTCAAATCACAATAGACAGCTTATCTCCCGGACTGAGCAAACTGCTTCTGTAGCACGATAAAATTAATAAAAGGACGTTATGACTCGAATTATTGTTACTGTGATACTGGTTGGGGCCTGAACTGGAAAAGTATTGTACCTGCTTAAAGAATTTCATCAGTCACTTCATAAAAGGTTTTCATTCTGGTTTGAGGGCAAATTATTAAAAAAAAGACGTGTAAAAAGGAGGAGGTCCTGTGGTTGCTCGGCGGCGGTGTATCCTGTCCGGGATATAAATTAGACACTCGTAGCTATCGTTGGTATAAAGTATAATCACGAGGTAAGAATAATAAAGCACATCGGACGGTAATCAATCAAAATAGAAGCGCGCGTGCCGGTGTCGCAGGAGAGAGTCCTTGCTCGCGGGCCGGCGCGGGGCGAGGTGCGCGGAGGGAGGTGACGCGCGGTAACCACCCGCGGGATGAAGCGCGCGGGGAGGACGCGGGGCGCGGGCGGCGATGCACACTAGAGCGTTGTAGCTATAGCTAAGTACCTACCTATAGCTAACCCATCGCGTGAATGTATATGCGCACTGTTACACATGTTATTTAAACTCATTACCCAGGCTTAGCTTAGGAGATTACTGCGAAATTACTTATTAGGTAAAAAAAAACTTAAGTTCCATTTATTTTATTTTGTCTCAGTTTAGTCACGTAAGCCATTATATCGCAGTTGTGATTAGTTAGCTGTAGCCATAAAATGGTAATAAAATTGTGCATTGACCTGTTTCGATTTGGAAAGAAATTGGTTTTATGGGCGAATGTAAATAGTCATTGTCTGGTGTTATATCTATTGTTATTGCTTCAAAATTGTTCCAAGGTAAAAATTTAGCCAAATCAGATGCATGACTAATCAGAACTAGATTCAAATAAATAAAGAAAATACGATTTTGAAATCCATGAAAGATCCGTTATAGCACAAAAACTTTTGTAGAGGTAGGACTCTACTGCAGAGTCCGCCTGGGGAAGTACCACACCAAACCATTGCCAGTTATTCAATCGCCAAGCAGCAGTGTGCAAGTATTACTGTGTTCCGGTTTGAAGGGCAATGTTACCAAAGAAATTACTGGGTATGAAGAGCTTTAACATCTAATATCTCAGGGTGACGAGCGTAATGCAGTGCCGTGTTCGCAAGTTCACAATTCTAGCACTGCCGTAGCAGTGCCAGTGTTAGTGTTAGTTAGTTAGTGGCAGGCGTGACCCTTATCTCCAGGCGAACGTCTCGCTCGTCTCGTTCGTCTCGTTACTAGAATGTATTAAAAAAAACATTAGTACGAGTAAAGTCATAGATTTACAGTGCATTTACATATCAAAAAGCATCCTTAAGACTTATGTATGCGTTCAAAAATACTGGCTAGCCTTGACAACAAAATGTTTGTTAAACACAAATGCTTCATATAAACAACGCATCACAGAGCAGACTTGGACAACTGCAATCGCTTTTAGCACTTGAGTAATAAGTCTGGGCGTTATGAATTGACGTGTTATCGTTAGTTACCGCACCTTTTAACCGTGTAGACTTAATCCTAAACAAATATCGTTTGTGTTTCAGAACAGTACTTGCTTTTTTGCAACCCTAGCACGCCTTTAATCTGATATCTTTTGTTTATTTTAATTTATCTCAAATATTTCACTTTGACTAAAGTATATTTTTTATGATACGATTTTTTTTTCTTATATCTTGTTGAAAAAAAGTTGTTCTCAATTTGAATGTACCTACTACCTACGTAGTTTTTTTTCTTTTTGTTTGTTACGCGATTACGCCGCCTCTGGTGATTGGTAGGTTCATATTTCAGTGGTGCTCCTGTATACATTTTATCGAAATCGGTTTTTAAATCATTATAACTGGAAAAAAATGTGTAGTCCAAATTGAAGTCGGTTGTTTTTTTCTTCTTCAAAAAGTACTTGTTTCCATCCTTCTTTTTCTTACCCAGTACATGTACAGTAACTCTTTCGGGAGATAGTTGTCTTCATATTGTAATGTCTCCTAATCGATTAACTTTAAGATAAATCTAATAGCACCTTATTTATCAAAATCGGTAGAATTGTAGCATAACTTAAAACCTTGAATTTGCCTTCACTGAATAAAAATTGGTTTGTAAATGTATGGTATATTAAAGTTATGTTCTGTTACGAATGAACGTAAGAAACGAAAGACCAAGTTGATTGAACTATAAAAAACAAAGGAAGTTTTAATTATAATGGGCTTATCGAATCGTTCCCGGCTCTTTACTACGTTATATGTATACCTACGCGTGTTTGAGTCTTGCGCTTGCGCAGTTACAGTTGAAATCGCCTAAAGAGGTTTACCCGAACCATATATAATATTTAGAGCATCTATATTAACAAAGTTAAAGGCTAGTGCTAGTTATGATGTATTTTTCACTACAGCACAAAAAATAATGTTTGTTATTGGGCGTATGTTTAAGCTAGTCTGTTTCTTAGATCAGAGACACAAGGTCTGTAACAATGTCATCATCATCATCAGCCCGGAGACGTCCACTGCTGAACGAAGTGACGTTGAGTAGCGACCGCGAACCGGAAGACGCAGCGTAGGCAGGCCCACTAGGTGGACCGACGACATTGTAAAAGTCGCGGGCAACCGGTGGATGCAAATGGCAGGTGTTCGTACAGTGTGGCGGTCTAAGGGGGAGGCCTTCGCTCCTATGTGGAGCTTAACCAATGTGACGGACACGGTATCGCGTCGTCGTTGTCATTGGGGTGTCATCAAATGTCATTGGGTACATTTTAGTTAATGTTTATTTCTTTATTTGCCTATTGAGCTAACACACTGGGATGACGTTTTCTTTAGTTTAAAAAAAATACCACAGTCCATTGCTTATTTCTGCTAAGGCCCGGTTGTAGCGAGGTACGTCCAGCAGGGCTAACATGCGCACCGCGAGAAAATGTTGTCGTGTCTTTATGTCGTGCGAAAACGAGACAAACTTATACAGATTCGTAGCCTTGTCCTGTTTTGTAGAATCGAGAAAATTTTCTCGCGGTGCGCATGTTAGGCCTGCAGGCGAATAAACGATAGGAACTAAACGGTAGGCGCGAGAGAGAGAGAGAAGGCGCGAGCGCTTGAATTGCTAAATGTAGTAGGTTTTTCTTTGTTTTAAAAAATATTACATAGAAATACTTTAATTTAAAAATCAAAAAACTAAATAATACTATATTCTATCTATTAGTATGAATTTTTTTCTTAGGTCTAGCTAATCGAAATGCCTATTTAGTGTCTACTTTGTTTTTGTTTTTCTATCGAACCAAACATTCAAAATCGCGTTTTCTAAAAGTCAAAAAGCTAAAATATATGATCAATTTTAATAAAATATTATTATATTTTGCTCAATATCGGGCATTTTGGATTTTTCCAAAATTGATTTGTTTAGTTCAAAATTGCTACAAGCCCGCCTTAATATCTAACATCGCTATCTTGAGTGAGCTCTACACTTCTTCAATCTTATGTACTGTTGAACATTGTAGGAGCTCTCAGTGCGTGTCGGTAGATATGGTCGAATGCACACACAAGCGATGCCACGTCCGCCCGCACTCCTGATATAAAATCAACTCGACAAAAACATAGTTATTTTTATTCATGTCTCAAGGTTAAGGCCGCCATATTGC
Source organism: Erannis defoliaria (assembly GCA_905404285.2). Taxonomy (NCBI): domain Eukaryota; kingdom Metazoa; phylum Arthropoda; class Insecta; order Lepidoptera; family Geometridae; genus Erannis; species Erannis defoliaria. The sequence goes on along the minus strand of FR990073.1, from coordinate 6,604,609 downwards.
ATTCGCCGTGGCCCGACAATGTTGATCCTGAACACAAGGTCTTTTTTCGACGAAGTTCTTAGCTAATGCGACCTATTTTTTGTGCACAAAAACTTTTGAGATTAAGCACGTAGAATAGTTCTAGGCCTTACGTGCTTAACAGCAGTCTTAAATGTTTACCTGTCATTCTTTAAAAAGATATGACAGCTCTAAGATTATTGCCATCCGTACGTATCTCACACTTGTTTGTTTGTTAAATGAGCACAAGCAGCTTTGCATTGAATGTTTATAGTAGTAATAATAGAATAATTAGCCTTTTTAACTGCACTTAGGCCTACCGTCGAAGCGCGATAAAATCTGGAACGAGGAAATTCGCCAAAGAACCAAAGTCACCGACATATTTCGCATGGTTTGCAAGTTGAAGTGGCAATGGGCAGGCCATATCGCTCGACGAACTGGTAAACGATGGGGAAGAAAGGTTCTTGAGTGGCGACCGCGAAACGGAAGACGCAGCGTAGGAAGGCCTCCCACTAGGTGGACCGACGACATTGTAAAAGTCGCGGGCAACCGGTGGATGTAAATAGCAGGTTGTCGTACAGTGTGGCGGTCTTCGTTCAGCAGTCGACATCTTCGGGCTAATGATGAGGCCTACCATCGAAGGGCAAATGGGCCATATTCCCTACGCTGACCCAGCTGCGGGTTGGTGAATTCACATACACCATTGAATTGGTTTTCCGGACTGCAGGTTTCCTTCGCCGAAAAGCCAGTGGTTTGAGTATTCTAACATAAACTCCAGAGAGCTCATTTGTACGGGCCTGGGTTTGGACCCGCGGCCTCATGATTACAAATCAAGCAGTCTCCCGATTAGGCTACCACGGCTTATGTACAGTCAGTATAGAATAAGCATACTCTATAGTTTTTAATTTTAAATTTATTATTTTAATGTAGGTAGTCATAAAGTTGAAGTGATAATAAAGTTTACAAATACTTAAAAAAAAAACAATTGACTTCAATTTCGACTACCTGGATGACATCTTCATATTTCCAGTGATTTTGATTTATTCCAGTAATTTTGATTTAAAAATCAAACTACTAAACCGATTTCGATAAATTTCTATGGGACCACCTTTGAAGCCCTACCAAACAAAAATAACATCAAAATCAATTTATAATTTGGCAGAGCAACAAAAAAAAAAGTACATTGCATACAGAAAAAGAGTACATTACAGTCGAATTGAGAACCTCCTTTTTTTGAAGTCGGTAGAAAATTAATAAGCCGCTTAGTCACGCCTCAGGGCCTATCCCGTCTACTTTCATTACCGGTCCCGCGACTCCTCTCTTTAACTATTTCTCTTCATTCCATCACGCATCACAATATAGAATATACACATGACTGAAAAGATGGATGGGTGATCAGCAATCCCGTACGTGACGAAATCAGCATGACACTAAAAACGCCTTAACTCCTGGGCCTTAAAGACCACTGAAGTGACGGAACATAACAATGTCGGATGAAGAAAGGGGTTGTTCCTTACTGATACTTGGTCAACTCATCCTTTTTTTTAAATTATCTCAACTCTTTCTAAATCAGTATTCTTAACACGCCCTTCTCCGTCTCTTAACTTCATTTATAAATTTATTTTCTTAACTCATCCGGAATGTACTCTTGACTCATCCGATGATCTTACAAACAAAAATATTAAGGAAAGTTATGGATAGCGGAAAAACTTAACATTAGTAACCTTTCTATTTTTATTTTTTTTAAATGAATAAAGCACTCCTTGCCACGTAACAAAAAATTTACTGATTGCGAAAATCAACAGTGGTAGAGAGTGAACGAAAGTAGACGTTAAATTCAAGTCGTTATTATTGTGTATAAGTAAACATGGCCTAACCTATTGCGCAAGTTTACTGGGCCAGTCGGCTTTTTGTTAACGAAATTAAAGCAGCCCATTGTTGTTTTCAAGGTCGCCCATTGAAGTCGGCCCCACTTCCGCTAACGCTACTCATACCACAGAATAAATAATAGTACTCTCATATGCGCCTTTTGGAACTCATTATATTCTGTGCCCAGACATCTAAGTGGAATACTTAAGCGTTTGCAATGACTATAAATCGAATGATTATCATTGTTGATCTATATTTTCGTAAATAGAAAACTGGTTGCTATAAGTTCATCAAATTTAAATACTGCGTCAAGCGCACCGGTAGCAGCCGAAAGGACCTCCATTGTACTCGTCACTATGAACAACTATTACTTTGGGAACAACCCTGATATTGCGAAAAAAGTTGTTTCGAAGTAAAATTTTATCGCCTACGACGAAAAGTTGTCTCCATAGCAAAAGTCTTTCACAATGATATTACAATGGTCTCCTTTTTTTTCTCTTAATTATTGTCGTCGCACTTTGTGCATTCTGCCAGTGTCAAGTTTATTATAGTATCATGAAGTCACATATGTCATGAAATCACAGTTAGTTACACGAAATTAGTCATAGTCGAGTCCAAGTTATGCCCGGTAGTAAAGTTGTGGAGACTTTACTATGAGCTTTTACGGAGCTTTGAAAACAATACGAAAAGACACGTTTCACCAGTTTATATCACTTGCCCACACACTCATTCAACACAATTAATAAAACACCACCATTTTTAATCATTAATTCGAGAAAAAACGCAAGTTTAAGAAAATTATAGAATGTAGCGACATGATTTTTCCGTATTCGCGCCATAAACTCTGTATTTATACATTCGAATATATCAAGCAACAAAAACGCGTTGTGTTTAAAAATAAGGAAAAATGTAGTTCACGAATGTTAAATAAAAAATGCATTAACGACCATAGTACTAAAAGCTCCAATTTGGGAGTAAGTATACAATTTAATGACGACTAATTTAATAACCCTGTTCGTAAAAAAATATGATTACGAAACGTTGAGTCGACAATTTAATCAGAGCCGGTTTTTTTATCACGTGAATGTAAACACAATGCTGTTGACACGCCCGAAGAGATACGAAAGCCGGTATCTAATTTGGCTGGCCTTGGCATTGAATAAACAAGTTTTTTACCCCACCTCAAGTTTTTTCTCTTATTCGCGGCGCCACTGCAGATACTATAAAAACTATAAACGCGAACGTGTTTCGCTGTTTTTTCGACGCAAATAGTTTCACGTTACTGGACGCGTGACATACATCCAAAATGTAGCACGATAGTGGTGCATGCACGCATAATTTGCACTCTACTATTTACGAAATTTGTTGCTTGCATCTGATACAAACGTTTGTAAAAAGTATCACTAGACGAAATGGTCTGGTTAGTCCCATTCTTCAAAAAACAGAAATTAATAGAACTAACTACTTGGACAAAAAAGTCCTATCTATCAACGGAACAATAATAGAACTAGAAGAATACATTAGAATATTATTATTACTACTAGATCCCAGGGGGGATATCTCAGGGTGACGAGCGCAGTGCAGTGCGGCGCAGGATTGTGTTCGCAAGTTCACAATTCTGGCTCTGCTACAGTTAGTGGCAGGCGTGACGCTTACCAGGCGAAAGTCTTACTCGTCTTGTCACTTGACAATATAAAAACATTTTTTTGATTATCGTACGTTATTTAATAGTTATTGAGAACATCTGAAAAAAAATCGTGTGTGAGTGATGAGAATGGTCATGGAGTAACTTAGATACCGACGTTGGTACGTATAATATCGTGCGCGTGGTTCATATTACGCTGGTTTGTATCAGCTTTTTCTAAGCGCTCTAGAAACGAAGGTTGCAGAGTGATTTTGGTGAATACTTGGAATTAAGGTCCCAGAACCATACTTAATTTACCGCTCTACAAAGCTAGATTAGATAGAAAAATACATTTTCGAGCAAACGACGTAAAAACCAAATTACATTGAGCTCTCCGCTAGTGTAAAGAGTATCTCTGATCCCGCGCACTCTACGCGGGTATCATAAGATAAGTCTGATTTTTAAGGATTTCTAATCGTTCAAGAAACGAAAGCTCCAGAACTACAGTGGTGAAAACCTGGATTTAAGGTCCCATAATCATGCCTAATAAGACTTAAAAAAATCAGGACAGTAGATTTTTTCTGGAAATCCCATACGAAAGTTTCTTTCCCGGGGTTCATTTCTTTCTTTTTTCTTCTTCGGTATAATGGGAACGGAAACTCTGACTTAATGGTAGTTTATTGCTTGCGATTATGCGATATTGTTTTTTTCCCCGTTGCTATTATGTCAATCTCAAGAGGGAAATCTTTCCTCCGAGTGTCAATCTAATTAAGAGTAACAGGTGACAGAAGTCGTATCGCAGGACATACAGCCCCGCAGTCCTGCATAAAAGGGTTGTATCATTTCTGTGTGAATCTATGTCGTAGAATGCGTACGAGCTGAAAAGGATTTTTTTAATTAATTGCTGTTCTAAAACAAATCTTTCTAATAGGGGTTATGACATTTTCGGCCACGACTTAAAAATCTAGTTTGCCTTTCTACTTCCAACTGTATAAAAAACAAAGTACCTAATTTGTATTTACTTATGAGTTATTGTTCATTGCAGAGCTGGCGCTGGTGCCAACGGCATCTTCTCCAGGAGACAAGACTTCTCTACTTTCAATCTTCTTCCACGGCACAAAGTCAACTCGTACCAGATCAAGGTAAGTGTTTCGTCAATCAATCTTGAAATGTTTCGGTAAGTAAAGTAAGTTCGTATAGGCTGATACGTACAACATTTTGTATGTTTTGTAATTTGATTTACATAAATATGTAATTATATTAACCTCAGATTTGTCATTTAATTAGCGGATTCAATTAAATTAAATTTAAATGCTAAATAAATATGTAGCGTAAATTATCCTGTAAGTAAGTTCTTATTAGCTGAGTGGCCAGCCTTAGTGTCAGCAGAGTTTATGTGCCGCCCGAAGGCCTGACATGGCTGGCGGTTGTTGTTATAGAAACTAGAACAATCAACTGGGACCGACAATTTAACGTGTCATCCGACCCACGGTAGCGCTCGGAAATAAATGTCACTCACGGTCACCCATCCGAAGACTGACCGGACCGTCCGTTGCTTAACATCGGTGATCGTCTAGAATCACCTAGACAAGCTATGCCACGAGCGCTACTCTACGTACTAACGTATCGGTAAAGGATTAAAACTGAAAGTATTACGCTTTAAAAAAAATACAGCCGACTGCAACTTCGAATATCTGGATGACATCTTCATCTATTCTATTTTCTAGTAAATTTGATTTAAAAACCAAACTACTGAACCGATTTTGATAAAATTTATATGGGACCACCTCTGAAGTATTACCTACAAATCAAAAAAATAGCCATCAAAATCAGTTCATAATTGGCGGAGTAATCGCGTAACATACATAAAAAAAAACATATAGTCGAATTGACAACCTCCTCCTTTTTTGAAGTCGGTTGAAAAAAGGAAGATAGGAACGTAATACTTACCCGATTTTATTGGAATTTGGTATCAAGTACATGATCCATCGTTATTTACATAATAGGCTAGATGACTGGGTTTTTTTTATTGTCTTTTTAAAATGTGGCCCATAAATATGGCTGATTTATGATAAAAATATGAAAATCTGATCAAAAATAAGCAACTTCTAAGCATTTTAATATTATGCTAGACAGAGAAGCGAAACAGCAAATCGTGACGTCACTTCTCAGTACGCCATATAAATTTTATTCTGACATGTAAGGCGTGACGTAATTTTTTGTTTTGTGGGAAAGGGACAGAGTTGTCTCTAACAAAAACTTTAAACGCTCATATATCAGAACATTATTAACAGATTTTAATTATTTTTTCAATAAACATACTATATTTACTTAAATTCTTCATCAAAGCTATTGGTTTCAACGATATAAACATCAGTCATCTATCCTATATACCTGTAGTGTAGGTAATGGCATATTTTAGTCATGTTTATTGAATGCAAATAGCCTTTTGTACTTTAAATGCCGTGAGAATTTGTTTTTATGACTAAAGTTTTTGCTACACTGTATTATTTAGATTATTTCGTATCGAATCGAAGCTGACAAGATAGATGAAAAGATTACAATCTGAACACGTACCACGCAAGACGTAAGCAGGAACTCGAAAACCTATTCAAACAGTTTTTCTTCGACTTCCTTATCCCAATTAAGAGTGAGTAACAGAAGACGTCTTCTTGTTTGTCATCAAGGTGATACACTCACTCATCAGCCAGAAGACATCCACTGCTGGACGAAGGCCTCCCCCTTAATAGGGAGGGGTTGCCATAATCCCCACGCTTGGCAGGCGGCTTGGGGATCGCAGAGTGTTACCACCGTTAACTAAGAGGACGCTGCTGCCCGTCCTCCGGTGGTTCTGGATGCAGTTTTAGGACATACCCGGGTGATACGCGAACTGGATAAGTATTCGGTAGGTATGCGTTGCCAGAAATATTTTAATGCCATCGTTTTTCTTATTCAACTGAAGGTACAGGTTTCTCCTTTGCTGTGCTGGACGTACCATATTCTTTCTTATCCCAATGAAAATTAAGTAACATTTTAAGTAAGTGACTATGCAGTTATAAGTCATTTATTGCTATTCGACATGTGTTGCCGGAATGAATGTCGACCCATTTTACTACTTATAAGAGAGAAACGTGTACTAAGTGGTTAGTACACGTTTCTCTCTTGCTGTGCTATTCGTTCTAGATTTTTCTTTATCCCGATCAAGAGTAACTGAAGAATGACTGTGACGACTTGATATGTCATGTTGGTGCTATGCTAATTGGATATTCGCCATGTGTTACCGTCAACAATGTCGAGTATCTTTGTACTTATCCCACTGATAAGACAGGTTTCTCTATTGTTGTGCCTTTCGTTCTTTTTCATTTTCCTTAGCAAATAAAGAGTAATTGTAACTGAAAAGTTATTTCAATTACTTTTTATTATATTGTCGGTAGTCGGTACCATGTTAATTAGATATTTATGTCGTGTGTCGTGTGGCAATAATGTCGATCCATCTTTCTACTTGTGTCTTTCGTTCTTCTTCGTCTTCTTTGTCTCAATGAAGAGTCAGTAACTGGAGGGTGACTATGATTACTTCTTGCTCTGTTGAATCGGTGCTTTGCTAATTGGATATTCGACGTGCGTTGCCGGCATTATTGTAGGTACTGTACTCATTTTGATTGCATCTGATCCATTGGTCGAAGGAAGACCAAAGCTTCACTTGAATTGGCTGCAATGTCACCCTTCTCGGTATAACTACTCGATAACAATAGGCTAGATGACTGGTTTTTTTTATTGTCCTATTCAAATGTGGCCCATAAATATAGCTGATTAATGAAAAGAAAATTAAAATCTGATCAAAAATAAGCAACTTATAAGCATTTTAATATCATGCTAGACAGAGAGGCGAAACAGCAAATCGTGACGCCACTTCTCAGGACGCCATATAAATTCTATTCTGACAAGTAAGGCGTGACGTCATTTTTTGTTTTGTGGGAAAGGGACAGAGTTGTTTCTAACAAAAACTTTAAACGCTCATATATCAGAACATTATTAACCGATTTAAATAATGTTTCCAATTACCATACTATATTCACTTAAATTCTTCATCAAAGCTATTGGTTTCAACGACATCAGTCATCTAGCCTATTTAACGATTATGATGATGATCATTAGCTTTGTCATTAAGATAAATATATAGGCACAACAGCGCATCTGTATGTGTGTCACATTATATTATGTCACGTAATATTTGTTCCAGGGGTTCGTTTTTTAAATTATACTTATGACTTTCCCATAAGAATAAATCTGACTTCGTCATCAGCCATAAAACGCCCACTGCTGGACGAAGACCATTATCCCCACGCTTGGCAGACGGCTTGGGGTCTTGGGGTAAATCTGACTTACGTTGTATAAATTGATAATTTTCGTACCTACTTTCTAAATCAAGCCCGGTTTTTTTTTCTATGACAGTTAAGGTCAAGCCACTTCGGAACCTCTTGGTGTCATATAACTCTGTAATTATACCCACTCAACCTTTAAATACTTACTGGTAAAAAAGATGCCGCTTACCCATCTACCTTTAACGTACTCGTAACAAGATCACACAAAACAGTGACTTCTCGCCAGTCTGGTGGAACGCCCAGTCTGCCAGCGTAAGTGCGGGGTATAATAAAATATTTTTATTGCTAAAAAGGCAGCAGAGGTGAAAGTTTGCTTTTGTTGTGGCGACTATAAAAACACCGGCTGACACTTTTCGCGATAAAACCCTGTCACGGTCGGCGCCGGAGGGAGGTTCCCAAACGTAACTTTGCCGTAATTTAATCGTACCGCGACTTGGTTTATGGAGACAGGTCTGATAAAGTTACCTCTCGTAGATTTTTTGGTTGCATTTGGTTTAAATTAGATCGTCTGGGAATTCGTTCTTTGTTCACTAAAATATTAGCAGATATATTATTAACTCTAGCATAGCTAATAGTGTTAACACGCGTGTTAATTCTGGTTATTTCTATATATTCATTTATTTATTCTCAGATACATATTTATTGCAGTATAGGTTTCGGTAACTAGCACCTACTAAACCTCTCTGTTGTCTGATATTTAAAGACCGCTTCGGTTTCGATTGTGTGTCGTCGTTTGAGCTGCCGCCATTGTCATGTCGTTGGTCCAGCGATAGCGAATACAAAATTCTAGTACCAATGGTATTTCTTTATACATGTACTATATTCGTATTTTTTATACACAAACTACATATTTTATATTCGTAGTGTCTATTTTCATAATGCATATACATTTACTAAACTTTACACTTCCATACACGAGATTAAAAGTATGCGAAACGGTGGTGGTGGTACTAACATTCTACTTATCATTGAGAAGATCTTTTACTATGGGACGAACCTTGAAATCGTGAAAAATTCCTTTTTAGCCCTGGGGCCTTACCATGAACGCTAACGGACGGGACCGAATACGCTCAGCTGCCTACGCTGCGCGACTGTGAATAGTATCGCCTCGCAATAAGGTTCGCGGTCGCGCAGTATCGGCAACTGAAACTATTCGGTCCCGCTATAAGCGGTTCACGGTACGTCCCCTGTACTTAGTTACTGCTGACGTAAATACCATCAAACCCAAAAATCGTAACTTAATTTTCTATTACAATAGACATGTGAAAAATCGTTGCCATATGTCAGAAAATCATTTACATATAAATTACACCTGGAACGCAACAAGCGACATCAAGATTTCCTCATAACATGTCCAAAATAAAACGCATAAAGAGTTAATTTATAATGATAATACAGTGATCATAAATGAGTAGGTTTAAGGTCATGGCCAATACGTGGCCATGTTTACGTTTAAATTTACGTATATATAAAATGCAACTTCTGTTTGATTTACAATCAAGACTGGCGGGCAAAAGTCTAGTTTATACTTTTTAAACCGTTTACCTGTATACAAACTTATAATATTATTATTACAACTTTCTAAGCATTCTCATTATTAATACCTACAAACTATAAATAACGCATTATTATAAACTGAATTGATTATAACTATGATATAATAGGGTATATGACTGATCTTTAAACAGTTGAAACCAATAGCTTTGATGAAGAATTTAAGTAAATATAGAATGTTTATTGAAACAATAATTTAAATCGGTTATTAATGTTCTGATATATAAGCGTTTAAAGTTTTAGGTAGAGCCCACTCTGTCCCTTTCCCACAAAACAAAAAATTACGTCACGCTTTACTTGTCAGAATAGAATTTATATGGCATACAGAGAAGTGACGACACTTGTTGCTGTTTCGCCTCTCTGTCTAGCATGATATTAAAATGCTTATAAGTTGCTTATTTTGGTCAGATTTTCATTTTCTTTTCATTAATAACTATATTTATGGGCCACATTTTAATAGGACAATTAAAAAACCCAGTCGTCTAGCCTATTATATGAAAACAGGCAAAGCCGCAAATTAGCTAACGAATTCATATTTAAACAGGAATTAATGAAAGTCTAAAACCAACGTCATCTCATATACATAAAGTAATTTATAAGCATGCACTCATACTAATGACTGAATTCATTATATAGAGGTTACATAAGTGTTAAGTCACGGCGGATATCAACAAACAAGTTTTTTGGGCGATAAAAAGAGCAGTGCGACACATTCTACGATAAATATACACAAATATACATATATATGTAATACATAAATATACACGTGTGTCTTTGAAACAGAATTCTTATTTTGTAGAGTAAATTTTTTTATGAAGAATTGTCTGGTTTTGGAGACCACAATAAAATCGTGGTAATACTTTTGTGATGTTTCCTTTTGACATTTAATTATTGAACAAATTCCAGTTTATACATACAACATTTTGAATGTTTTGTAATTTGATTTACATAAATATGTAATTATATTAACTTCAGATTTGTCATTTAATTAGCGGATTCAATTAAATTAAATTTAAATGCTAAATAAATATGTAGCATAAAATGATCCTGTAAGTTCGTATAGGCTGAGTGGCCAGCCCTAGTGTCATGATTTATGTGCCGCCCGAAGGCCTCTGACGTGACTGACGGTTGTTGTTGTTATAGAAACTAGAACAAACAACAGGGACCAACAATTTAACGTGTCATCCGACCCACGGTAGCGCTCAGAAATAAATGCCACGGTCACCCATCCGAAGACTGACCTAAATGATCCTGTGTACTGTTACGATATAATGAGGTCAATTTTAGACAATCTTGGCAACAACAGAATGTCGTTAGAATGTAAGTCGCAAGCGAATTACGTTTTTTTTTAGATCGATACAAATCAATTTTACTTTCGATTCGATTTCATTCGTAATCTACAAGTCGTATATAGGTACCAAGGTACCATATTGTTACTTGATATTTACACACATATTTAACATATTTATACTTACGGTTCACAAAATAAATGTAGCTCAGTTATTAGGTATTTAAGATAAAAGAAATATTTTATAACCGTACGTAGTACACTAACTGCAAGCAAACCCTTATCATACAAGCATATAATAATATGCCTGCAACTTTGCCTTTTCAGTCTGGCTTTTCCTTGCATGTTAGCCTTTACACTTAAAAGATTAAAGTACCTGGAAGCTAGACTAATTTCTTAAAGCGATCGGATTCCACATAAAATGCTATCAAATTCATCAATCAATTAGGAATCACGTAAACCCGTTCTAGAACCGTCTGCCGTCTTTTCTATATTCGACCTTTAAATTCTTATGCATAGAATTGATTTAAGCATTGAATATCTGAAATTGTTTACACAAAAATTAACTTGACTGCTGACCAATTAAGCATTGAATATCTGAAATTGTTTACACAAAATTGAACTTGACTGCTGACCAAAATCATGTTATTTAAAATTGATTTCAACTTCAACTTTATTGTATTACTAGCTGACCCGCCCCGGCTTCGCACGGGGATAAATACCCATTTTAATCGTCTTAAAAAAAGAGGTTATCAGTTCGACACACAAAGAACTTCCATAGAAAGTTACAGCCCCCCCCCCCCCCCTTAATTCAGCCCTGTCACAAAATCTGTTCTAAGCTGACGTCTCCTACCTATAAACTACCTACCTGCCAAATTTCAGCTTCAGAGATTAAAGTAGTTTTCGATATTTCGTGTTTTTTTTAACCTTATAAAGTTTAATCTCCCGTTTCTCCCCCGGTATTAGTATCTCCGGACAATGTATCGTTATCCTTTATATCCCATATTTTTATCCCTTTAGATTCTGCACACGGGTTATTATGCAATCGCCGGTCGTTATATGTTTGTATGCAAGTCTGGTATCTAATCTCAACAGGCCTTGAGCCGCTGTGTGTCAACCATCAACTTCAACTTTAAAGAAAATTATAATATAGCAGAGAGTAACTTCATTAGCAACAGCGCAACTATCTTCCATGAAATTATCTTCCACTTTCATTCTACTTTTTATGTAAAACAAGAGAAAATGATTATTACAAGATTTCTCGTCCTCATCTTCCACGCCCAATATTTGCATCTGCATTAGTATCTCCGGACTATCATCAGCCGAAGAAGTCCACTGCTGGACGAAAGGCTCCCCCTAAATAGGGGTTGCCATAATCCCCACGCTTGGCAGGCGGCTTGGGGATCGCAGAATGCTCACCACCGTTAACTGAGACGCTGCTGCCCGTCCTCCGGTGGTTCTGGATGCAGTTTTATCCCAGTATCTCCGGACAATGTATCGTTATCCTTTATATCCCGTAGAAGGTTCTGCACACGGATTATTATGCAATCCGGTCGTTATATGTTTGTATGCGAGTCTGGTATCTAATCTCAACAGGCCTTGAGCCGCTGTGTGTCAACCATCGGTCATTACCCCGGTAGCCGCCATGTTTCTATTATTATCCAGTAGGTACATGTTGTTTACCGCGTTGCATTGCCGTCGAATAGACTTGCACGTAGGCACTTGTTTTATACTATTTTCTACTGCACTGACGATTGAATCATTGTTTTTAGTTTCTTGGCTCGCTACAGTAAACAGAGCGCGCTCTGTGTTTGATTTCGTAATTTCAAATTTATATTTAAATGTTTTGTTTCAATGCTGATTTTAAATTTTTCTTGCTATACTGCTATCGTTGTTATTTTTGTTCACTTTTTTTTCACTCCCTTAGAAAATGCATCTAAACCTATAACTACAACAATGTCTTATTCAGTATCAGCTAATTTTTACTTTATTTGTGTATAACAGTGTCTCGATATTCTACTGTAGCGCTTGCCTTGCTTGTCACGCGGCTCCCGCTGGCTGAGCGTGCGCCTTAGCAATACAGTGGAATGTCGTTACCTACTGTTCTATACAATATAGAGTAAGTACACAGATTAGCTTGCATTGAATATGTTTCGATTTGACGCGTTTTCTATGGAAGTGAGTCTTTTGTACGTACCTATAGTAGATACTATTATGTTATGCGATTGATTCTACTTTTACTGTTACTTTGCGGAAGTCCATTTTAACCCAAAGTGCAATAAACCATATAAGTTTGATAAAAAGAAAAGATAAGGTAAGAGACCCTAATTCCGACAGTGTCCCAGTACTCGACAGATTTTAAAAAATAGCCTGCTATTTATTTCTACCGCGAACTAAATAAAAACTTTTTATGCCAACACATTTTTGGTAATATGCTAGATAATTAGAATAGAAACATAAAGTCATTAAATACAATAGCGCTGCAGAAAAGATCTTTCAAAGTTAGTGATTCCGAAATTTGTGTTTTTTGTGAGGTTTAGTTACTGAATTGTAGTACTGCGCACCACAGTTGTTTCTAAGTTTCGGATGTTCAGTGGGCCGCTTTGGTAAATGTAATTATTTTGTGTAACACTTAAGTTAGTTACCTAACGATCAAAACCTATATAATTGTTTTCTTTTTATTACTAGCATCTTTTTTTGCATGTGACATCTACTGGTACATCATATCCCTCATTGACCCAATACTCGTCAATATTAAAATTAAACTTGACGGGTACTGGGACATGTTTGACTAATTGCAGGTAATGTCGATATAGAGTATATTTTAAACCCTATTGCGTCGTAATACGGTTTACGGTTGTGACAGAGTTTTCACGTGAATAAAAAATAATGAGGGTACCATATGTATTTTAAAGTCTGGAAGATATCGGTGGTTGGCGATAAGGACATCGATCGCTCATTGCACTAGTCGCTATATTTTTGTGTAAGATACCTACTTGTGTTTATTCATGCAATTTTTGTTTTCAATTTAATAATAGGCTAGCATTTGACCGCCATCACACATGCAGATGTCAAGCGACGATGTTGTTTGAAAAAGAGCACGCTTGCCTAGAACTTTGCGGTTCACTGACGATTTGAAGGTTGTCATCATCATCGCCAGCCCGGAGATGTCCACTGCTGAACGATAGTACAGTGTGGCGGTCTAACAGCTAGATAGACCGCCACTCTGTACTACAACCTGCCATTTGCATCCACCGGTTGCCCGTAAATTTCACAATATCGTCGGTCCACCTAGTGGACTTCCTTAAATGCGTCTTCCGGTACGTGGTCGCTATTCAAGAACCTTTTTTTCCCATCGGTTATTAGTTTTTCGAGCGATGTGTCCATTGCCACTTGCAAACCCAAAATTTTTGACGAGAAGATATTACGCAATCTCCCGAACCCTGCCCATCCCAGTTGGATTCTTCGGGTGACCTCGGATTAAAGTTGGACCTACCTAACAACAACTTCGAGATAATTGTTCCCAACGACTAATGGTACGGGCACAACATGGACATTGGACATGACTTTTACTTATCCGTGTTAATTTTAAGACCCACCTGTTGAGAAAATTTACTGAGATAGCTGATCTTAGTATTAAGGTCTTTCAGCGACTCTGCTGTAATGATTATATCATCGGCAAAGCGAAGGTGAGTGATGTATTCGCAATTAATGTTGATGCCGAATCCATTCCAGTCCAAGAGCTTGAAAACGTCTTCCAATGCGTTTGTGCACAGTTTCGAAGAAATAACGTCTCCATGTCTCACGCCTTTCTGCGATTGGACTAGTTTCGTGCTCTCAATGATCTCGATTGATGATTTGAATATACTCCAATTATATTTTTATATAGAATAAATAGTTTTCTGTGTATATCATTTATATCCTTAGAGGAGATCATGGCTGAAAAAAATGGATGAAAGAAATAGCAAAAGCTATTGAGACAGTATCAAGAGGAACTTCAGCTTCCTCAGCTGCAAAAGGATATGATGTGCCACGGCTCAATATTTATTTATTTATTTATTTATTTATTTAATAAACATACAAAACAGAATGCAATAATTTAAAGCTATCTCATAAATTACATTTTAAAGAGCCTGAACAAAGGGCTCACTCACTGTTTAGACAGAAAAAGAGGCAAACAGTGGGTTTCCTGTCATCAAAGATCAGTCACAGGACAGTGTCAGTATATTACAAAAACAAAATAGGAAAAAAAAACAAACCGACAACCCTGATTACCAATGGTTGGAAGTATTTGTTAAACGGCACGCAAAAGTTGGGCAGCGGGTTTCCCAAAACTTGTCATAGACAAGTGCCCTAGTCAGAGAATAAGATATCCGCACGTGGTTCAGAGAGATCTAGGAGTACTATACACCGCATGATCCCTCTGTAGATTCACGAATTTTTTTCAACTGTGATGAAAATGCATTTTTCTTATCTCCAACAGCAAACAGGGGTGCTAGCGTGGTTAAAAAACGTGTTATGTCTCAAATGTTGCGGAACACAAGGGTGTGTCACCGTTCTCTTAATAACATAAAAGTCATCGGCTAAGCTAGTCAGCATTTCTTGCAAGTCTTGCAGCGATTCTGCCATGACCAGGACCACGATATCATCGGCGAACCGTAGGTGAGAGAAGTGCGCGCCGTTGACAATTATGCCTTTTCCTTTCCAGTCCAGGATATTTAACATATCTAGGGTGTTGGTAGGTCGAGACCCGAATCAAGATCTGGGCAGTATTGCAGTCCCTTCAGCGATGTCATATCAACTATAGGTATATCGAAATGTTGAAGTGTATAAAACTGCTATCATGTATAAAAAAAGCTACCATGTCAATCCGATTCCAGGACAAGACCACAAAACCAATCCAATTGCAGAAAGGGGAGAGATGAGGAGACGTTATTTCACCGAAACTGTTCACGAACGCGTTGTTGGACGTTTTCAAGCTGTTGGACTGAAACGGATTCGGCACTAACATTAATAGACATCACTCACCTTCGATTTGTCGATGATATGCCATGACCATGACTCTGCCATGATGACCCTCATCATGGCAGAGTCGCTGGAGGACCTCAATACAATGCTCAGCGACCTCAGTAACGTTTCCCAATAGGAGGGTCTCAAAATGAACATGGACAAGACGAAAATCATGTCCAATGTCCACGTTGTTCCCGTGCCGATGGTTTATCTATCTATCTACCTCGGACAGATGGTTCAGTTAGGTAGGTCCAACTGCGACTAAGACGTCGCCCGAATCTAACTCGGACGGGCACAGCGTTCGGGCGTAATATCTTCTCGTCCAAAATCCCAGTGCCTGAAGACAAGAATCTTCAATCAGTGTATTGCCAGTCATGACTTAAGGGACTGAAAATTGGTATTTGACTGTTGGCCTTTTGCAGAAACTCAGAGTCACACAAAGTGCAATGGAAAGAGAGTTACTTTGCGCGATAAAATCTGGGACGAGGGACCAAATGACGAGGGTTTGGATATTCAACAAAGAACCAAAGTCACCGACATAGCTCTCAGAGTTTGCAAGTTGGAGTGGCAATGTGCAGGCCAATTGCTCAAATAACTGATAACCGATGGGGAAGAAAGCTTCTTGAGCGATGACCACGAACCGGAAGACGCAACGTAGGCAGGCCTCCCGCTAGGTGGACCGACGATATCGTGAAATTCGTGGGCAACCGATGGAACCAAATGGCACGTCGTCGTATAGTGTAGCGGTCTAAGTGGGAGGCCATCGTTCAGTAGTGGACGTCTCCGGGCTTTCTTAATACATCTCTACGCATGCAAGCAAATACACCCTTAAAATTTTAATTCTGTTTGACCAGTACCTTACGCTGTGCGTTGTCAGTCAGTCAGTTAGTAAGCCAGGACATTGATTCTGATAGTACTGGATTTTGCAATTATAGTTTTACTTTTGTCACTGACATTTAGCTTTTACTTTGGTTATTTTCGTTCTATTTATTCTCTGTATTTTCAGTTTATTGGGTCACATTGCAAAAAAACAATATGAAAATGTAATTAATGTGAACCTTAAAGCTAAAGTACTAAAGTTCAAATCAGTGTTAATAATTGTCGAGTACTGGGACAAATCTGTCGAGTACTGGTACAAATCTGTCGAGTACTGGTACAAATCGCCTCTTGTACGGTTTTTCAATTATTTTAATACTTTTTTGTTTTTCTATCACTCTAAAAATAAATTAAATGAAAAGAATGATAAATCAGCAACCACGTCACGAAATTTCATTTTCCTAAGTTAACAAACAGAGGCGTAACGAAGCTGTAAAGACAGCTAGGTTCAGAAACTGTCGACTACTGGGTCTCTTACCTTATACAAATGTTAAACGATTAGGTGGCCTGTTCTTCTCAAGCGTCTATGGCGTTACTTACGATCATGGCATAGATATCATCATTCCATTCCTATACGTGGAGTACACTCTCGGGTCCATGATAGACTAATGAATAATCAATATTTCTTGGCTTGCCTTTCCCTCTATCTTTCCTAGTTCTTGGGATATATAATAATGGTATATTATTATTATATCTAAGCAATATTATCAAAGCGTTCAATAAAAAAAAACTTAAAATAGGTACTTTCAATCCTTAATTAATATTTCCTCATACATTTCCTCTCAGTATTAATTAGCAACATAATTTGTTATAACCTATTGTTGCATCGAGTACAATTACATTAAACGCGGTGCAGTTCATTAAGCTAATGCTTTATCCTGTCCGTTTACGTGAATAATTATTTACTAAGGTAAAGGCGCACTATAATGTGATATATGAAATCAATCAAATATTATAAAGAGGATTATAGCGCAAACGAATAGTATCGTCTATGTCCAGAGTTGTTTTTTTTTTGTAAACATACGATTATGAAAATACGATTTTTGTAGTGGTAGAACTCTACTGCAGAGTCCGCCTGGGGAAGTACCACACCTTTGCCAGTAACTCAACCGCCAAGCAGTAGTGAGCAACCATTACTGTGTTCCGGTTGAAGGGCAATGTTACCAGAGAAATTACTGGGTATGAAGAGATTTAACTTCTCTTATCTCAGGGTGATGACTGCTGAGCCCAGTCCAGTGCGGCGCAGGATTGTGTTCGCAAGTTAACAATTCTAGCACTGCTTCTGGTAGTGCCAGTGCGCTTACCACCAGGCGGACGACTTGCTCGTCTCGACACTTGATTGAATAAAAAAAACCTTGCTGACAGATTGCCCCTGACTGCAACTTACCAACGATAGGTAAGATTGTCACTTAATTTTGATTTACTTTATTTTGTATTTTTATGGATAATGTGTCCGATATCACACCATCAGCCAGAAGACGTTCACTGTTGGACGGAGGCCTTAATAGGAAGGGGTGGTTACCCCACGCTTGGCAGGCGGCTTGGGGATCGCAGAACGCTCACCACCGTTAACCGAGAGGACGCTGCCCGTCCTCCGGTGGTTCTGGATGCAGTTTTAGGACATACCCAAGTCCCGAAATAAGGAAACATTATTATAAGGTTTTTGTATGATTAAGTAGAGATAGGAATTTGCGCGTATTTATTTTAAATTAATCTTTAATCCACTCGCTATCCACCGCTGAAAAGGTTTCTCGAGTCTCGAAAGGTTCGAGGGGTTCGAGGTTTAAAATCTCGAGGGCTTTCATCGCCACATTGCTGATTCTTTAGTTTACCTCGGTTCTTCCTTTTTTGTCCTCCTTTTTTAATCTTGTCATCTCCGCCTTTCCCAAGATTTAATAAAATCCTCTATGATGTCTTCGTATATGAGATTTCAACATGATTTGTACATTAAATCCCTTCGAAAAAGTAAATTCGTCTCTTATTAAACGGGTTAATTTATATTGCCCTGTACGTTGTTGTTTTTTTTTTCAAATTTTGTATTTGAAATTTGACCCCCTACCTGTTTACAGATTGATCAGTTTCTTTTTCTTTTTGTCATTAATTTCTTGTTTATCCATTCTTTCTAATTTGTCTTCTCGTCTCTCGTTGTATAAAGATAGACACTAATATTTAATCTGTAACGTTTTCGGAGGGAGTAATATTCCCGATAATATTTATGTCATTACTAGCTGCGCCCCGTGGTTTCACCCGCGTGATGTCAAATACGGTAATAATTAAGATGATAAAAATTAGCCTATAATATCCATTCCGAGTTTCATCCAAATCCTCCGTTCAGCGGCTTTGGCGTGAAGAAGTAACAAACACACACACACACACAAACACACACACACACACCAACTTACCGACACACTTTCGCATTCATAGTTTATTAATTAGTGTGATATAGTGTGTGTGATACTTTCTGGTATGTGAGCTCCAAACTATAGACGGCCACCACAACCCCATTTTTGTTTGTCTTACAAATACAGCATTTCTGGCCTAGTGCGGTCTTACCTTGAAGCTAATATATAGAAGCAGCCGTGATAAGTGACGGTTCCACCACTAAATATACTATTCCGACTGATAGCGCTACAATGGTAATTTAAATAGGGTTTTCGTGCGATTCTGACAAGCTTACCACTACCAAACATCAGGGCCCTGTTTTATAAAGCTACAAGTACAAGCTTACAATTGTACTAGCTTCTTGACTAGTAAATACAAGTTACCAGTTACAGGTAGATGGTTTGTCTTTAACTTATACACAAGTGCATAAACTTGTAGTTGATACACTGGTTTTCTTGTAGCTTTAGAAAACGCCGTACTCGATATTTTTTGCGGTGTTGCCAGTTTTTCACTACATGTACAAGACTTGTAGCTTTGTAAAACAGGGCCCTGGTCGTGCTTCGTGCACGCTCCAGCTAGATTTCCATTGGTTGAAAACGTTCTAGTCACTTATCTATCGCGTAAATAACTCCAGTATTGTCTTGTACTCATTTGGATCGCGTGATATTACTGCGTTAGACTTAAGGGGAAGTTCATAATAGATGCACAGATTTTCTATAATCTCTGTGGTTAGATGACTGATTCAGACTGATGTAAATTTTTGT
Organism: Erannis defoliaria; assembly: GCA_905404285.2. Taxonomy (NCBI): domain Eukaryota; kingdom Metazoa; phylum Arthropoda; class Insecta; order Lepidoptera; family Geometridae; genus Erannis; species Erannis defoliaria. Next base: position 6,584,863 of record FR990073.1, on the reverse strand, counting down.
ACGTTACATCTGTAAGTACAATTTTTTTCATATCTGTTTCTTAGCGAATAATATCTTTAAATACTAGCTGTTCCCCGCGGTTTTACGCTATTCTACAGGAAACATATTCTTTTCGGGATATGAAATAGCCACCGCCTGCAGTGCCTGTGCGCGGGACAGGGTAGGCGATTTGCTTCTGCGTCGGCCACCATACGCTGCAGCTGTATCTGGAGCTGGATAAAAAAACCATCTTGTGAAAACCAGAATTCTAGCCGACATGACTGATTATGATGATTACGACTTGGTAACAACCTTAATAACCTAATAAATTCATGACAAATTAGGACTCGCCATTAAACTGCGTTATTGTATGTTAAGTAACTCGAATCGAAACAAAAACAACCAGTTTAAAGTCCCACACATTCCTAAATCGATGCAGGTATGGATAAAAATTTGTTCATAAAATTCAATTGCTCAAGCCATTCTGTCGCAAAAGTGAACCGTCTTGTGAGGCCAAGCTTTTGTGACGATATCCAGAAACACCCTTTAACTCGCGATCAAAGAAAGTTGATTTGCGCAAAAAAAAAATTGCATTCTGCGTTCCCCAAGCCGCCTGCCAAGCGTGGGGATTATGGCAACCCTTTCCTATTAAAGGGGAGGCCATCAACCAGTAGCTTCGTCCTTGTTCTGGCTTATGATATGATGATGCCATACATGTAAAGCTAAAACTTAGTTATTATACACAGTGGCTTCAGTAGGATTTTATGAAAAACGAGTCTTAGGGCCCTTTCGATTGGGCCCTATCGAATATTATTTCGGGGTTTGCTTCTAATCCACGAGTAAATGTGAAACGTGAAACCAAGCGAAACTGTATCGCTCTTTATAACTTATATAGTGAGCCGTAAACATGATTGATAAGAGGTGCAACCGAGGCACGGTTTGCACCGTCGTTAAGCGAACACTTCTTCTATTTATGGTGTCTTGCTGTCTGCTAGCATATTGATTACGGCGACCGGTTCTCAGAAATAAGGCCGAGATTGCTGTGCAACTATGTAATGCACACGTACATGGTGATACGAAACGCAAAGTTGATGTATCTAAATACCACTTTGAATAAGGCACGAATTATTTGGAGGAACGATAACAGAACTAAATGAGAAAATATTAACCGTTCCGATAGCGGGAACGGAAGTTCTCGAGCGCGAGACGGTCGACGCCGCCATACTCAATCCGATCCCAGGATCCGTAGAGACATATCCCATAGAACCTGCATGCAACGATGCTAAAGATTTGAAACGGGTTTTTATAGATAATTGTGGCCGAGGATGGCAATTATTCACTCTAGCCCTTAAAAATGCCTAGATTGTAATTCTTAGAAAACAAGTAAGATGGGCCGGCCGTGACTTCCATTGTAGGGCAGTACGCATCATGAAAGTGGAACCATAAGTAGGTTAAGGCACAGGGTATCGGTAAATGGCCTTTTGTTAGATGTACCCAATGACAACACAGAGCGCATTCTTCTTTTTGTACTAGGAGCGGGTTTATTGTCCCGTTCTCATATTTGTCTTGTAGTGAAAAAGAGAGAAAGAGGGTGAAATATGGTCATGATACTTTTGTGGTACTCGCCAAAATGTATCCGACGAAAAGAGAAGACCTGTAAGATGCGTGCAGCCTGGGTCAGAGTAAGATGAAGTATGGCTGGTAGCTGTGTCGTTGGCGAACGAATTAATCAAAAGAACCAGCGACTAGTTCAATGCGAAGAAAAGTTTCAATCGTTCGACCGAACCGACTCAAACAGGCGCGGGACCGGAGCTGCGACGCAGTGTCGCGGGCGAGTTCACGGAGAGCCAACAGCCTCAAGCGAGCGAGTAAACAAACAAACCTATTAATATTGCACTCACTTTGTGCACAAGATTGCAAAGGCTAAATGAGACAAACTTATTAAAGGTAAAATGAGACAACTAGATTCTTTTGACCCCTTTCATCTATTGATAGAGAATCGAAGCGAGAAAACAACAAATCTATTAGTATTGCCATAGACCTAGTATGAGTATTGCACGAACATACAAAAGTTAAATTAATATTTGCTAGATCCTTTCGACCTCTTTAATCTATTAAATGTTAATAGATCTGCGAATTACGAAAACTTGACTTGCATATATTATCTCTATCAATCGTTGAAAGAACGAATTAAAAGAATCGGCTGACATAACAAGCTTGGTTTGATTGCTAATTCACTCCCTTGGACAAAGATTTGAATCGTTCGTTCAAACCGGTTCAGGACGGTGCGTGGTGAAGCGGGTGAGTTCGAGACAACAGCCTTAAGCAAGCGAGAAAACAACAAACCTATTAGTATTGCACTCAGATTGCGCTAAAACATGCAAAGGCTAAATAAGACAACTAGGTTCTTTTGAACCCTGATGATAGATTTACGAATCATTAATACTTTATTTTATTTTATGTACAGAAATACCAATATGTTAAATACGTTTTATAGTAACACTGTCATCGAGTTGCATATATTATCTCTATCTGATGACTCAAACCGGTGCGCGGACCGAGCGCAGAGAGCGGTGTTGCGGGTGAGTTTACGGAGAGACAACCTGAACTGAGCCAGAAATCAAAAATATATCACTGTTGCGCTCACATTGCGCACGAGCTTCCAAGGGATACCTAAATTAAACAGCTTTGCTAGACTCTTTCGACCCCATTAATCTGTTGATAAATTGGCTAGTCCTAAAATGCATAATTCAGAATTTTATTATCTCTATCAATGTTGAAAATACTAATTAAAGGTATCGGCTAGCGAGCTTGGTTTGATTGCTAATTCACTCCGATGGAAAAGGTTCGAATCGTACTATCAAACCGACGCAAGCGACGCTGCGCGACGTTGAGTTCACGGAGAGACAAGAGCCCCAGGCGAACGAGAAAACAACTCTATTAGTATCACGCTCACATTGCGTACAAGCTTGCAAAGGCTAAATGCAACAGCCTTGCTAGATTATTTCAACCCCTGTAATTGATTGATAGATTTGCCAATCAAGAGAACTTTAGTTGCAAAATGCATATAATTATCTTTATCAATCGTTGATGATAGAATGACTTAAAAGAATCGGCTAGCGAGATTGGTTTGATTGCTAATTCACACCGATGAAAAAGCTTCGTATTTTACTATCAAACCTACTCAAACCAGTGCGCGGTTCCAATGGAAAACGCGGTGATGCCGCGCGCCGGTGAGTTCACGGAGAGACAAGAGCCCCAGGCGAGCGAGAAAACAACAAATCTATTAGTATCACGCTTACACTGCGCACGAGCATGCAAAGGCTAAATGCAACAGCCTTGCTAGATTATTTTGACCCCTGTAAACGATCGAAAGATTTGCGAATCAAGAAAACTTTAGTTGCAAATGTGTCAATCAATTGGAAGAAAAATCAATGAATAAAACCGATTCGTTTTCTCAACGAGTTGATAGTGACAGAATTTATTTAGATTAAATATTGGTGGAACTTTCACACTACGCATTGTAACGAAACGTTTATCCCCGAAGATAAACGTCTCGTCACGACTATCAAGTGAGGCAGGGAGAAAAATTAGGCTTGCCTTGCCTATCTTCTACCTAACGGTAATTGTAACGGGAAGGAAGAAAGCGTAATTTTACGACTTTTTACAATTTTTCTACTTAGAATACATGAAAAGAGAACCTAAAATAAAATCAGTTCAACAGGTTAGGAAAACGGTTTAAAATAGGTTATTAGCTCAAAGTCTCTCGCCAGGCACGAAAACTTGCAAACCCTGAGAGCCCTGTCGTTGACTTTTCTTTGGCGAATATCCTCGTTCCAGATTTTATCGCGCAAAGAAACCAAGCATAGCTCTCTCTATTGCCCGTTGTTTGACTGAGTTTCTCCAAAAGGCCAGCAATTAAAGACCACGTTTCAGTTCCATATGTCATCTCACTGGAAACACAAACTGGTTGAAGACCCTTGTCTTCAGCACTGCGGGATTTTGGACGAGAAGATATTGCGCAATTTCCCGAACTCTACCCGTCCGAGTTGAATTCTTCGGGCAACCTCTTTATCGAAGTTGTACCAACCTAACCGAACAATCTGTCCAAGGTAGTTATAGTGATCAACAACTTGGAGAGTGTCGTCCCCAACGACTACCGGCACGGGAACAATATGCACATTGGACATGACCACCATGTGCTGTCGAGAGTGAATCATTTTTTCCTATGGAACAGCCTTTTTTTTAGCGGCTTTAACTTATAAGTAAAATTTGTTCAAAATAATGAGTACCTACAATAATTCAATTTCTTAATACTACCTTCCTAGTAACTCCGTTTAAAAACTTCGGTGACAAATCACCAAATTCACCTTGGTAAAGAGGCTGGTAATTTCACTATACGGCTCAAGCTTATGTATATTTATCTTAAACATCGCTTTCACAACTTCTATTACTGGAGAGTTGGCATTAAAGCGTATGAATGTATCTCGCCAGCAATTTCCATGTTACGATGTTATCGCCACAAGATCAAACATTAGAGTAACGAGATCAACAGCTTCATAAATGCTAGGGCTAGGGAATTAATTTGTCTACGGCATTTAGATTAACTGTAAGTATAATCTGCTTTAGATTTAGATGTTGCGACTGAACAAGACTTGATACTAGTGAAATCGCAAAACCTTGACCAACAGGTACGGCGGTTCCAACAAAAGTAAAAAATAAGTTGTAAAACTGTGTTTTTAACGTTATTATTGTTCTTTAATTACAAATGTAATGGTTCATCGGTTCATCAGGCTCCATAGATGGATGGCGTTCAACTTGGTATAGGAATTATAGTGCATACTCTAACAGACTAAGGAATTTAGTTACGTTAATCTAAGATCTATTCTACCAATTATGAAGTGTTGGGTATCGTATCTCCAAAAAATATAAGCTGTTCCATAGGAAAATGCCATTTACTCGTAACTAAATGTATGGAACAAATTTTTTGCGATTTCAGAGTTCGGCCCATAGTCGAAGTTGTTCACAACGGCCTCATGGCTTATTATGCGATGCCCGTTACCCTGTACAATTACATACGTTTTATAAACAAAAACAAGCTTCAAGCCAAGTTTGTTTTTGGGACACAATATCATTTAGAACTAGCAAGTAGTATTCGCACGTGTGCACTTGGCTAACATGCCATCAAAGTTATACCGTTGTGAGGTTCGATTAAACATGTTTAAAATAAAATAAAATGGAAGTTTATCTTATTTTCATTTTCTTATTTTTAAATTAATAAACATAAGGTTCAGAATGTAAAATGATATAAAATAAAGCTGCACATTCATAGCAATGTCTGGAGCGAGCTAGCTCGAAGATGCGGCTGCGGTTGGTTTGTAACCGATCCGAGCAACTCTACACCCGCCTCAAGGCTTCCCTGTGGATTAACGCGGCTCTTTCAAATCGCCTTACCCGGACCTGTTTGTCCTATCGGTTTTCGGCGCCAAGCGAAAGAGCCCAATCTTTAAATATAAAAGGAAACATTTGACGGGATACAGTCCGCCGATCCGACCACTCCTAGCAACAGGAAGTATTCCGTTTTTGGTATAGGCGTCGGTTACCAAAGGCATACAAACACAAACCGACTTCGCCGGCGAGAGCGAGGACTCCCCAGATTTGTTAGAAGATCGGTTAGATTTCCTCCAAATAGTCAACCAGATCAATCTACTAGGGCCCCAGGGCACACCCCTTCTGGGGTGCCAGGGCAAGTCTGACCCCACTCCCGGCGACGGCCAAGCCGAGGTTCGTACCGTCTGAGGTGCCCTTGCGCTAGTCGCCTATAACTTAAACTAGGCCTAGCGCCATTTTCGCTTGCCTAAAGTCCGGTGACGCTGTAGAGGCCATCTGAGGCCAACAGTAGAACCCATTCAAAAAAAAGGTACAGTCCGTAAACTAGCTCTCACGTGAATGCAACGTGATCTTATCACAACGAATATGTAAATGAGAAAAGTAGTTTAGGATGCATAAACGTTCATAAAAGAATCCGCTGTCGCATAAAACAACTTGTTGAAGAAACCATTATAGATTTTACTTACAACCTATCCCACCGAGAAAATGTGGCCAGTCGTACAATGAGTGAATCAGTCAGCGTGTAGGCAGAGTTATGCCGACGTTTGTCGGTTCATTTTGAACTGATATGGTACGAAATGCATCTCGATTTTCTCAGCGGACCGTAAATGGCTAGTAATGAGAAAGTAGCCGCTTAATAGATACAATAGGGCTGCATAGGTCTCGTTGCAACAGTTGCAACTTTCCTATATAAAAACTAGTAGAATGATAGCACGGCGACGCGTAAAGTCGCTAGTACCACATAGGTATACTGATTTGTAGTTTCGTAATGGTACTGACACATTCATGCTCTAGACTAAAGCTTATGCTACACTCTATACAGTGAGATTTTGAGCGTTGTGACCAAGGTGACCTTTAGACAGTGGAAAGCTAGAAAAAACAACATGGCTACTGTGATAAAGACAACGTCCAGAAGTTGGTAAGAAAAGTTACCAAGGTGACTTTAATAGACCACGGCAAAGCTAGCAGAAGTAACTACGTTCAACAACAACAAGGCTAGTTTGATAATGGCAACGTCTTTACTATGGTAATCCATATAGACAAGACAGTGCTAATGCTAATGCTAAACCTAGCAAAAATAAAACCGGCAAAACCATCACAGCTACTTTGATAAAGATAGTGGTAAATCTAACTTCCTTTAAAACACTCCTTAAATTATGTTAACTATTGATCAATGTAATTTACATGCAAAATGAGCAAATAAGCATGCTGAAAAACCAACATCAAGGCACCTTGGTAGCGCAATTTGTGAAAAAAACATCAAATGGTTTAGCTCAGTGTATCGGTACGTAAAAAAAATATTGAAGTAAATCTTGATCTAGGTTTTCAATGTGCATTTCTGTCCGAAACATCTGTAGGTATGACTTATCAGTTATCAACGTTCGTTGAACGAACAGGCCATGTGCAGCAAGAAAATGTTCATTGCCCATTGTTGAAAATAAAAATGAAAAATGTTTATTGCATTAGAATAAGTACACGTTTTAAACAAAAAATTGTGGAGTTATCTTTTGAGTATAGAAATACTTGCTATGCTTGTAACAGAAGACCTCACTCTTCCTCAGATAACCATAACAATAAATTTATATTAGTGAAGTATTTATAATAGCAAATGTGTTCAATTTTGACAAGTTTCAAGATATACAGGGTTAGTTCTAATCAGTTAGCATCCTTTTAAGGGCATATTCTGTACATCAATACAAACAACTTTTACTATGGGGCCAACACAGAAATCGCGACAAAAATATCAGCTGTTCCATACATTATGCCCAAGGTCGATGAAGTTTTTGTATGGAACAGCTGTTTTTTTTTCGCGGTTCGCGATGGTAGGGCCATAGTAAAAGTTGTTTGTTTTGTTGTACAGAATATGCCCTTAAAAGGATGCTAACTGATTAGAACTAACCCTGTATATACTCGTATAGAGTATACTCTAAACTATGCTTTATTTCATGTATTTGCATACCTACTACTTTATACAGCGTGATCATGATTAGTTCATCGTCCATTACCTGATCAGAATCTGGATTAATTGCTTGAAATGTTGAATTAAAATCGCGAAGAATTCTACAAGTTATGGTGCAAGGATTTGATGGGTATTTCAGTGCGTCCTGCTTTCAACATTCGTATGTAATAACTGTAAAAGGTAAACGCGCAAACTTTATCCAGCATCTTGAAAGCAATGTGTTTTATGTACAGATTAACTTGTTTTTTAGAGATCCATAGCAAAATAGGAATTTCGCGTTTCGCCATGTCTGTGTGTCCGAGACTATAATGACACACATACATACTCGACCACAGATAATATTGCAAACATTTGTTTTAAGTTTCCCTACATGAAAAGCAGTGATGCAAAATAATTGTTAACTATTACATCGAATGAAATATCAGAAGAAATGGCAGTTTAAATTAAATATTATGCTTTTGTAATATATATACAATCTGTAACAAAAGGGTTCAACAATACTAAAGGGTATGTATGTACTCATCATTATGAACAACTTTTACTATGGGCCAATCATGAAATCGCGAAAAAAAAACAGCTGTTCCATACATTTTGCCCAAGGTCAAAGAACTTTTTGTATGGAACAGCTGTTTTTTTTCGCGATCTCTAGGTTGGTCCCATAGTAATTGTTGTTCATAATGATGTGTGTATACATGCCTTCAGTATTGTTGAACCTTTTTGTTACAGATTGTATTATATGCTTTAGATATATTTTTTCTCCAAAATGACGGCCATTAATGTTATTTAATTTAAAATTAGCCATTTTCGACTTTATGACGTGTCAGTTAAAATTAAAACCTGAAGGCATTTGTGACAAAATCTAGAAGAACTTAAGAATGTTAACACGCTGACTAATATTATTAAAACATATGTATGACAGAAACGCTTACGAGATAAATTATGTTTCGAATGAAACACAATACAACATGGCACAATAAAAACTCTGCCTCTGAATACAATTTTTTTCTGCTAACTGCGTCCTCCTATGGAAACCGCATATTTTCCCGGGATTTTTCCCTCTTTCAAGCTATCGTCCAAAAAACTACAATCGGTCGAGCCATTACACAAACACACACAGACACTCGCAAACTTTCGCATCTAAATAATATTAGTGTGATTAGAGCTACGGAACAGTACCACGAACGTTTTGACACGCACTAAACAATTTATTTAATTGACACTTTTAGGACACTATTGCCATATAAGGTGTGAGTTCTGAGCGAGTTTTTGTAGCTTAGTACCTACTTGAATTCAATCTGATAAACAGGCGGCCGTTTTGCGCGCTTTCGTTCGGTAGTGTTTCGCAGTACTTAGGTACTTCACGCAATTTAGTGCCGATGTTGAAACATTTATCGGGAACTATAAAACTTTCTTCGATGTTTTAATGCGATTTTATTTTTGCGTAAGCGTTAGAACAAACTGTGAAGAAAGGTTTATAAGGTAAGCAAGAAAGATTTGTTTTTGTTTGGTTTATTTTTTTTATTCAAAGAAAGTACATAAATGTGATAACATTTTCACTTGTCAGATCTCAGTCAGACAGTATCAGTCATCATCAACATACAGTCGAATTGAGAACCTCCTTTTTTGAAGTCGGTTAAAATGGCAAACAGAACATGCGGAAACTTCATTGGTGACTAATAGGTAATTAAGTAACAAACACTATTTGACAATAGATTAGAGAGTGCCGTGGAAAGCTATTATGTCAGTGCATAATGTGCTTGGCCGTGCGTAGGCACTGGTGTGTACTGTGTAGCGTCAAGTTAGCTATTTTATAGCTAGATCTAGCTATTTTTGCACCCCCGTCAGCTACAGTTTAAAAAAGTTGTATGTAAAAGATTTAGCTACTTTTCAACATAGTAACTTTATTTGAACTACATAGCAAACATCGTCATAACAAAGATAATATTATAAACACTACGTTTTATGTCTTAAGGTCCTAGAAAACTTCAGGTCTGAGAGAGTCTGATTTGAGTTCTCTTTTTGATCTGTGGCGGTCCAGTTTGACAATCTTAGTGTGTACCATCACACACTAAGTTTGTCAAACTGGACCGCGTAGCCGGTATTTCAAGAGTCTTAGCAAAGTAAGACTACAGATTTAATGGCATGGAGCGCGTTCGTAGTCGTTAAAACACATTGTAGTTTTAATTTAGATAAAGGTTTTTAACTATCAATACATCGCTTTTAACTTTATTTTCTTCTAGCTACTTTTTGGGGTAATAATAATGTCATGATCTAGCTATTTTCTGGCAAAACGTCTAGCTACAATGATGATGGTACAGTTGGTAACACTGCGCGTAGGACTGTCGGTAATGCCGGCTTGCTTGTTGCGCCCACGCTCGCGCTGATGTTGACACGCTGACAGCGCATGCGCATGCAGTTGCAGTGTCTTGATGAATGCCAAACATCTATTCAGTTTATGCGTCAGATGCAAATAGACTCCGTGTGAATGAAATCATTTGAACTACTTTAGTTTGTTGATTATTTTGTCAACAAGCTAAAGTAGTTCAAACGATTATAACACTAAATATATACACAATTTAAAGCTAAAATATAGGTAGGTACTCACATAATTAATAAGATTTGTAGGAATGTATAAAATTACATATTCACTGAAATAATAAGGACATGAATAGCAAATAGTTACTATGTTAAATCAAATAGTTACTGTATTAAATCGTGTTTAGATGGTATATTAAGAGGGAATCTGTTCTAAGAGTAAGTACGAAGAAAAAGTATTCAGTGACAAAGTGACATTATGTGATAAATAATACTTTCTGAGATATTTTAACATTGAATAGACAATAGTTGCATCAACCAGAAGACGTTCACTGCTGGACGAAGGCCTCCCCCTTAATAGGGAGGGGTTTTCTAATCCACACGCTACAACAAACAACAACAACAATAGCGCGACTATATTTTATTTGTGGCAAAAAATATAAACTAAATAACAATAACATTGAACACGGAAAAGTAATTTGGGTTTGAAACTAAATAATAATACTCAATAATTAACAATCGTGGCGTAGCTTGTCTAGGTGATTCTAAACGATCACCGATGTTAACCAACGGACGGTCTGGTCAGTCTTCGGATGTGTGACCGTGAGTGGCATTTATTTCTGAGCGCTACCGTGGGTCGGATGACACGTTAAATTGTTAGTCCCGGTTGTTTGTTCTAGTTTTTAAAACAACAACCGTCAGCCATGTCAGAGGCCCTCGGGCGGCACATTGACACTAGGGCTGGCCACTCAGCCTATACGAACTTACTTACTTAATATCACGTAATATAATCTATCAATTATTTATCTGACAACCGAGACTAATACATATGAGAAACCAAGAGAACCTAAAGAAGAAATACTGACACATGTTGACTTCACCATCCTCCAAATTATCAAAGAGCTTCGGACGAAAGTCAATGCCAACCAAAATATTTATCTCACTACAAACAAATAAACCATGAAAATCAATTCGTGAAAACTCTTAAAATTTACCCTAATTATATCAAAATGGTATAAAAGCCTTGTGGAAAACTTTAATGGTAAACATTTATGGAATAAATCGACGCGCTTCGCACGAACTGCGACTTACCCTTACAGGGTTATTCTGAAGAACCTAACTATAAAGATTTTATAAATATAAAGTATCTATACCTAAATAATAAGGACCTGGATATGTCTTAAAAGTGCATCCAGAACCACCGGAGGACAGGCAGCAGCGTCCTCTTTAGCCGTGGTGACCATTCTGCGAACCTAAGCCGCCTGCAATGCTTGGGGATTATGGCAACCCCTCCCTATTACGGGAGAAGCCTTCGTCTAGCAGTAGACGTCTTCTGGCTGACGAGTAACTGATATAGATTTTCTATTTGAGACCTGCATGTAACGTTCACATGCAGTAAACATATTGCGTAAGACGAAAATGCGATGCACTAGTTTATGGCAAGGGGCCAGATGAAGGGGCCTTTGCTCTGCATTGCAATGACGATAATAGAATTTGAAATATAAAACTACAATGTAGTGAGGCTTGTTGTTTACCAGCGTCTAACTAGGTCGGTCGTTGAACTAGACTTGGCTGTTAGGAGTATTATCTCGATTTAATGTTTTGAAAACATGCGCTTGATTGCATGCCTAAGTGGCTAGGCTAGTTGACTGAACGCGACGAAGGTCTCAAGAGCCTACCTACTGGGACAATTGCGCTCGATCTGAATGAATAACATGTTATGTAAGTACTTTGGATGTGTTTGTTAGGTAATTTTATTGTCTAGTGGTGTATAAATTAAATTAAGTACTAGGGTTGTAACGATATAAGCATAGCGAGGTCACCGCTCAGGGTGCACATTTCATCGTCATCATTTTTCAGCTCGTAATTGCTCTTAGCTTAATAGGCTTTTCTTCTTGTACTAGGTTGTACTAGGTGTACTTGTTTAGGTACCTGTTAACTCATATCCGTGGATCTCCATGATATGCCTTGTTGTCTTTTCTACCTTTATTTCCAATTAGTTTTCATAAATTGAGCATGCCGTACAGCTCCTACTTTTATACACTACATTATATTATATTATATATACTACATACTTTTGCTACAGTTCCTATTTTCTTATTTAGGATTCGGCGTTTTGTGGCTTTTACAACTCTTATTTTACCCTGGACGCAAACTGTGGGTTATTATAATATATGTTTAACGTGTGTATCAGTGTATTTGTCATCGTAGCTCCCAAACGGCTGTTTTTATATATTGTGCCCTATTTTTTTTAAATACGTGTTTTAATCAAGTTTTTTTTTCTTGATTGAGATTTGTATTTTTAGTTTAATAGTATAATTATGACGCCGGCTGCACATTCTTTCCGAGACACACCGAGATTCTATAACCCGAACAATTATGAAGGTGCGTGCTCCCGTACCTACATTAAATTACGCTCGCGCCTCTATAAATTGGCCGGGTTATAGGATTTCGGATTGTCTCTACGAGAATATACAACCGGTGCAGGGACTTATGTTTTTATCTCCCGCCAATCGCGCGCGCATGCGCTCCGTAAAACTAGCGCCGACGACGGTGAAAAAAAAACGATTACTTTTTGATTTGAACGGTGGCTAACGCTCAGTATGTGAAAAATAAGATTTAATTGTGCCGGAACCTAAAAAAAAATCAAAAGCTGTGTAGTCACGAATTGGTCGGATTTGGACAATCTGCGAGGCGGGAGTTCGATGTAGATCTTTGGGGCCTTTCATTTCAGCAACGTAATCACTTTTACAAGTCGACCACGCGACAACTGGCATAATGCTTTAGGACCGAGTACGGATGAAGAAATTACTGGAGTCATGTATGAAAATTGCATGATCAAAGACAAAGAACCATAATAATCTTTGCTAAATAATGTTTGGTAGGTACTATTGAATGAGTCAGTTCTTAGGTAAATGACATGAAGTAGACCTAGTACTCCTTATACATAACGCATAGGTTCATTAGTCATTATTAACTTCGTCATCGTGTAAACCTACATTAATTAATCTGCTAGGGCATAGTATAGGCGTACTATCCATTGTACTTTTTCCCTTGTGCAATAGCATATGTACTATACAAGGATTATAACTCAATATAACAAAATATAATTAAGGTTTTAAACTCTAGGTAATTTCAGCTTCTAAAAACATCAAATATTAATCCTAATACCCAATAATAAATATATAAATAATTTAGTCTAATTTAAGTTTAACCTCGTCCATATAGAAAATGTTGTCACCTTATCTCGTATAGATATTTCTAGAAGCATCCAAGCTTAACAAGCACCTGTAACTGCTAGCAATTTTTAAATTGGTCAACTCAAGATCGGCGACGGACGTGAAAATCACAGCAAGATTGTTTAACTGCCATCTTATTCTTGAGTACTTCGACTACATTGTATTACTTTTGAACGCTGATAGTCCCCGGAAAGTAAGAGTATGCGATGCGATATATTGATTCGATCAGACTTTGACCAGCAGGGCTAACATGCGCACCGCGAGAAAATTTTGTCGTGTCTTTATGTTGTGCGAAAACGAGACAAACTTATACAGATTCGTAGCCTTGTCCTGTTTTGTAGAATCGAGAAAATTTTCTCGCGGTGCGCATGTTAGGCCTGCTGGTCATCAGTAAATCACGAGCTAATGACATGTGTATCCATCGATATCAGCATCATCAAGTAAAGATTTGTGTTGAAGAAGAAGTGTTGATCCATAAGCATATAATACAGTAATTATGCATTAGGACGAATAGAGGAGAAGATAAAGGTAGTTAGGTAATTAAGTACTATACCTATTAAGTGGCAGCCCTGAACCGCGTTAACCCTGAAGTCGGGCGCGGGGTCGATGCTCGCGCGTGACCCACATACTGTGTCGCTGCGCGAGCGCAGCGCTTGCAAATCTAGCCGACTAGGGCTGTCCCAAGGACCGGCGTCTATAGTAAATTGAAAAAAGTTTATAAACAGTGTGGTGTAGTAATTAGTTATGCACTTAGTCGATCTATTACATATCCCGGAAGGAATTTAAAGAGAGCGTTACTCATAATCGGGGAGGTGTAATAAGAAGAAGAGAGCCGATAATCATACAAGCCACAATCCTATCTTCAAAAAATGCAAATGTATGTTTTTTCATTTCTTTGATTGCAATTTCGGTTTCCTGAAATAATCCATTACAAATGAGCCCTTATGCAGAATTTCAAGCATTTTACTTTCAAATGTCCAGTTCTCACCGGTTATAACCGTTTGGATTTTGTTTCTTTTTCGCCATCAAACGAGTTTTGTCATAAGTAACGGTCGTAACAAACTTGACATCCCTATCGAATAGATACTAGTGATGCGAGTTGCATCAGGCATCGTTTTATCGAAAAATTGCTGTTATCGCACAGCGAAAATTGCAATATCTTATCGATACTAGTGCATGCCTAAGATAAAAAAAACGTGTTTGATGGCTTCTATCCACTAGCAAGTTGATTCATATTTAACGAAAATTTGATGTTTCTTAGAATTTTGTTTTGGGTTTTTATCCATCCGTCAGATGGATGGATGGATATCCATCCATCAACTATAAACATGAGAAAAACTGAACAACCATGAGGATGGATCAAGTTGATAACCAAGGATCAAGTTGATAAGCAAGGATTAAGTTGATAAGCAAGGATCAAGTTGATAAGCAAGGATCAAGTTGATAAGCAAGTATCAAGTTGATAAGCAAGGATCAAGTTGATAAGCATATCGTCTGTATACTTAAAAAAACCTTAGCCATAAAAACCACAATTAAATATTAAAGGTCCAGGGTGAATGAGTGTGCCGATTTGGAGAGTTTGATAGAATCTTCTTCACGCTATTGGTAACGCCTCGACAGATTTAAGCAAAATTTGGAATGGAGATAGCTTTTACCTTTGACCTTATCATTTTTAATCATAATCATACATCAAGCACATTTTTTTCTGCACAACATTTTAAACTATCGATGTTCTTGGTTCTTGATGGCCCTAGTCTAAATGCATCGGTCGAAGAAATCGTTGACGATGTTATTTCTTTGACTCGCCAATCAATCGTACATCGTAGGTATTTTATCGACATTTTCTCTACCTAGAAACTCTACCATGACTTAATGCCGCCATACTTATTGTACGATTTGATTTGTTACGTCGCACAGAATTACTTGTTGGCCGAGGTTCAAATGCCTTTGTTTAATAACTGATTATAATAAATGAATAAGTGGTATTCGTTGCTATTGCTGATTGTTCGATTGTTTGCATTGTTATCTAAGTCGTTATTGTTAACGAGAAGTCATGCATTAGTCTTGCTCTAAAAGGATTTTATTCGATAAATTTATTGTATTTCTTAAAAAAAATATATGAATCATGAGCTGAAACTGAGAGTATACACATTTGCTACAGATCATATCTTGCAGACCCGACTAGCTGACTGTGTGGTGGGCTTACAGAAACTACAGGAAATAGATTATCTATCTCATTCGCTCTCGTTTATCTATTGTGGTGTCATCATTACTATTTCATTAGCAGCTTATTCAGCGCACTACAGGGCAGATACCTCCTCTCTCTTTCGCCAATATTCCCGTTTAGCTCTAGTTTAGTCCAGATTTTTCCACAGAACTTCTGAATTCCGCCACCGTTGGACTGGTCTTCCGTGGTCTGCACTAACCAAATAGCCTGCAGATTTGGTAACAATATTAGGTTATGCAAATTATTGTTGTTGAGTAAAAGACGAAGTGTGTCCGGTATTTTGCATAGTGTCATGTCATTTTATCTCTAAATACTTACTCATAAAAGTTTTCTCGATCTTTTCATCTATGTCGATTTCATAATCATTTCATTTACTCTTTCGTTAGCAACAACGTTGTCACAAAACCTTGATAAGTTCGTCGCCCCTAAACCCTTTTACTTTACCATCATAAAATGCGCCGTATTAACAGAATCGTGACAAGTTACGCAACATGTCACTTGGCCAGGTATTTTTCTCGGTTTTTTTCCTTATAAAGATCAGTTTATGCGCCTTATCCGTGTACTTCATGCGCGGAGTTAGACCTAAATACCTTGATGTTAGGTAGAATTACAAGGCGACGTTAATAAGATGCCTATTAATTTAAGTGGTACATTGAAAACTTGGTAAAGTACCTCTATCTGTGCTTGAGCAAGAATATTGTGTTTTGCGTTGCTGTATGTGTGTTCTTATGAATTAAGATATCCCTTGTATACCCTACTCTACGCCGGCTTTTTCGGTATTGTGTGTCGTAATCAGCTCTGTATTTGGGGCTTATTAATATGCCTGCGACGTCTGTCTGACTGACTGTCTGTCCGTCGGTCCGTCCCACCAATTATAACCAAAAAAAAAACATTACACAAGTTTACGGTCATCATCATCAGCCAAAATACGTCCACCGCTAAGGCCTCCCCCGTAGACCGCCACACTGTACGATATCCTGCCATTGGCATCCACCAGTTGACTGCTTCTTTCACAATGTCATCAGTCCACTAAGTGGGAGGTGCTATTGTGTTATTTGGTGCTATAGTGCCCGAATTCGGATCGAAAAGCACCCGCTATTCCACCACGATCCCTTCGGGGGTCGAGAAACACTCGCCGATTCCACCACGATCCCGCAAGTTAGGGTATCAAACAGTACAGAAAATTTAAATTCTACTAGGATCCCCTCTTGAACAAATGAAGAACATAAAGGTCTTTTACATAGGTACATAAACATCCTATCTTATCCTACTACCTACTTACTAATATTATAAATGCGAAAGTTTGTGTGAGTGAATGTTTGTTACCACCTACCTCAGTAACTACCCAACCGATTTTAATGAAATTTTAAATGTAAATGCTTTGGAATAGGACATAGGCTAACCTAATTTTCGAAAAATCGACCCCTAAGGTGGTTAAGCAGGGTTATAATTACTAATACTACTATAAATGCGAGAGTATCTGTATTAATATTTTTGTTCCCACTTAGCGCCATGATGGTTGACCTGGTTATTATGTTTCGTCTAGAGGTACGAGCTAATGTGATTTAGTAGCAAAATGTCCCATTAGCAAAACATTATATTTTGAAAACGTCAAATTTTCAAAATGGTCCATGAATATAAAAAATATATTTTAAATACGTTAAATCAGTTCAGGGGTTTTATTTAACCTTTCATAAGCATTATTAGAATTAGAAAACTATTAAAATCACTACAGCTATAATAAATATCTTTTGTCTAAGTCTTGAGTCTTTAGTCGACTGGACCCGCTCACCAGTGGACCCGCGGGTCCACTCAACCTAATCACATTTTGAATAGGTCGACTGGACCCACTGTCCAATTTTATTATTAGTACAGTCAGTGCGAAAAGCCGTATCTTTTAGTTTTATTTTTACTTATGACTTAAAATATATCAATATTATTCAATTAGATATTAATATATTATTTTTATTTAAATCATGTGTCGAGACAAGCAAGACGTTCGCCTGGTGGTAAGCGTCTTATAAATTATAACTTTGTGTCTGTGATTTTTAAATAGTACTTATTTTTTCAATATTCTCGTTATAGATAGGTTTGTCTAGATTTTACTTACATGTATCAAATATATAAAAAAATGTAGATTTTGATTGAGAATAATCGTTTAAACCTAATTGAATTGCTTTTTTTATTATATTTTGACTAACCAATTTTGCACTCGATTGTACCCACTGGTAGCTTAATACAGAAAAAAAATGTGGCCAAGTGGACCCGCGGATCCACTGGCGAGCGGGTCCAGTTGACCAAAGACTCCTAAGTCTTATATTTATTTAAAGCCAACCAGAAACTAAACACTGATAAAGTGGTAATCAAACTTTCCAATTTGTATCCTCAAAAAACAGATATGGTTCATGAAGTAGGTGGAACCATGGAGTGCTGCTAGAAATAACTAATTATATTAGTTTGCAATCTTTAAGTGCGAGAAGCTAATTGCGAGGCGTGGCTAGCTTTAACAAATTATAGTAACCAGAGATAGAATTGCCTGATTGCACCATACTAGTAAATTTATTTTCTACTAGCTCTTGCCCGAGATATTTGTCTGCAAGAACAAAAAC
The DNA here is from genome assembly GCA_905404285.2 of Erannis defoliaria. Taxonomy (NCBI): domain Eukaryota; kingdom Metazoa; phylum Arthropoda; class Insecta; order Lepidoptera; family Geometridae; genus Erannis; species Erannis defoliaria. The sequence continues at coordinate 6,566,704 of FR990073.1, read as the reverse complement.
ATAATATATCTCATAGAAATATTATGGCTTGTTATCAACGCGGCGCGTGCTGTAAGTACAGTTTTTTTTTTTCAATTATGAATTGGAATGTAATTTGGCATTTCACGTTTTAAAAAAAAACCTAGTATGATTATTTCAAAGTGGCCGTTTTAACGCTACAGATCTGAAGTTCAAAAAATCACTTCAATATAATCCTAGGATTCCTCACTTGCTCGCAATCTTACAATAGAAGTAGATACGTGTGTAGAAGAAAAAAAATACTCTTTTCATTGATCTGTATTAGCAGGGGGTGTCACTCCGCAGTTTAAGTTTATGTTCGGCCGACGCCCCGTCCGGGAGGACAATGCAAGGCAGAAGTCAGTGGCCGCCCGCACGCTAGCCTCGTCGCACGTAACTAAACATACGTGATAGAAAAAGAGCGGTATATCTAGGTGAATATAGCGAGCGGTATCCAGCGCTGTGCGAGTTGAATTGCTACTTTATTGCCTAGTAGATAAGAGTCCTCATTTATTTCAATTCCTTTGCGGAGTTAACTATCTGTACGAAGTACTATTATTTATTCTGTGGTATTAGTGTCGACAATGTCGTCACACGTGTCGAACGGACTATTAGATTGACATAAGACAGAGGCAGATTGATGGGAACTCAGTTGGGAGCGTAATAAGTTATTCGATGTTTGTGGTGGAGCAGTTGTGGAAATGAAAATAAGAGGCTTGTTAAGTTGTTACCATTCAGCTCTTGTATTTTAGTATTTTAATTGTATTACAAGATAGTTTGACATATACGGTATATAGACAGAGAGAAGGACAAGTGTCCAACCCCACGAATATAGGCATGAATGGTTATGCTTGAAGCTATGGACAACCATAGAAAAATATTTGTTGGGTTGCCAACACAGATGACATAACAAGAGAGAGGCCATTCCCAGCAAAAAATGCTGTGGATGATGATGGTGATTTGGATCCCTAGTCTTGACAGTATATAATTATGGAGTAGGACGATGCTGATAGAAAAATGTAGCAACAATGCAACGCGATGACCAAGTACGCCTACGAATGACTCGTAATCCAAGGAGGTCGACGTGCGGTTTGGCACTCGTTCTTATTTATGAAGAAAAACAATATTGAATGCATCACTATTAAATACTGCGTACGTGACCTACCCACACGTCTCTCGGCTTGAGATAACCATTGCTAGAATATTAATGAGAAGTAGCTAGCCGCACATGTCACGATTAAGTTATCGACGTAGTTATTTACGGCAATTACGATCCAAGCGCTTGCAATAAACATTATGATTACTTATTAGAAACAGGCCAGTTTAAGCAGCTATAATTTTAACACTCAAGCTTTAACGTTCAGAACTATACAATTTTGAAGATATCTTATCATAAAAGATCGAATTGATATTGCATATCATTGACAAGCGGTCCAGTAATACTAGTGTACTATAATAATAATATGTAGGTATATACTTCGTCTGTATTTCCAGGGCATATCGCCCGGGTGGCTTATGCCATACATACAGAGCATGTATAATTTTTAAATTCGTAAAACCGGCGTTCAATTTGACAGAGGACATACAAATTAAGTTTTTGATGTATGGCGTCGCACTTAATAAATTTTGCCAGCGTTGCTGGTTGCAAACATGTCTACTTTTGAAAAGTAAGTTGAGCCGTATTTCACTGCGCTGGCTCGAGGCGGATCGGCGGATTCATATTATGCTATTGAATATCTTCTCCGTTCATTTACAGATTTCCTCACCATGTTTTCCTCTATCAATAAATGAGTAATCCTACGATACATTCATCTAAAAACTCTATAATGGTCCATGTATCTAACAATCATGCTTATACAGAAATTGATTTGCGCATTTATGTCAATCAAATCAAAAACATATAAACTTCAATGCAATGAAATCTCTAATTCTTGAATGTTTTGAGAACTGAACTACATGGGTAGGTATGGTCGTTTTTATCTCACGAGAAATTTTATAAAACGTTATAAATGTATGTATGCCAGAATAAAATCATCTTGATAAAAATAGTATGTAATACTCATACACATAGAGATCGTGCCATCGTTAGTCGTGTCACCGATCATAAACTTTCAAATTCAAAATATTTAATTCACAGAAACATAGGTACAGGTCGCGTCATGTAAAAAGAACGCTGGCGGTTAAGTTGCGCAGTAGGTGATTTATCGGTCTAGTAGTCTAGTCTAGTAGTAGGTGGTATGAAGTGGTACCTAGCAATAACCAATATAAGCTGCGAGCAAAAGGCTAATTAATAATTATTTAAAACAATAGGCCTAGTACTTTTGTGCGTAAGTGTACACTTGCGCAAACACACCCCATCTGCTTTCTTCCAGCGTTCTTTTTACATGACGCGACCTATAATATTGAGATGGAATAATAGAAGATAAGATCGCTATGCTCTAGCCAGTTAGGCATGCAAAATATTATTACATTTTTACGAAGTAAAAGAAGATATATTAAATTTTTCTTAACGGCATCGCCGTTAGACATGTCTGTAATTATAATAGAATTATTTGCTTATAATTATTATTTATGTCCATACATTATTTATTTGTCCTTATTTATTTTTATTATCATAAAAAAATCAAAGAAAATGATTTGTCTATTCAAAAAATCTTAAGTTTAAATTAAAAAATACGCAAATTTAAATAAAATATACAACCGACTTCAACTTCGAATACCTGGATGATATCTTCATATTTTCTAGTAATTTTGATTTTAAAACCAAACTACTGAACCGATTTCGATTAAATGTATATGGGACCACCTCTGAAGTATAAGTAAATCGCGTAACATACATTAAAAAAAACATACAGTCGAATTGAGAATCTTCTTTTTTGAAGTCTGTTGAAAAGACCATTATTTTCTATGCCTTAACTTGCATTGCTCTATAATGCGTCTTATTAATCGATGCAATTCCATTATATGCCATTAAACTTACTTACTTACTTTATATGCCATTTAATGCAGTGGAGTGACGAGACGAGCCAGACGATCACCTGGTGGTAAGCGTCACGCCTGCTTATAACAGTGCCAGAATTGTGAACTTGCTTGTTTTGTTGGACAAAATCCTGCGCCGCATTGCACTGCGCTTGTCGCCCTGAGATATTAGATGTCAATTCTTCTCATGCCCAGTAATTTATCTGGTAATATAGTCCTTCAAACCGAAACACTAATGTTTGCTAAATGTTTGGCAGTTGAATAACTGACAAAGGTGTGGTACTTTCTATTGCAGAGTCCAGCATTTGAGGATTAACATTATGCATTATGCTAATGATTCCACTATTTATAGCACCAGTTTCAGTCTCAGCTATACAAACATTACAAAAGCCATTACACAAACAAGTTAGAAATAGCAGATTTGCTGTAAAGTGAAGGGATTTTTTGATTCGAAGCGGGAATTGAGACGATCGCGAGACGACCATTAGCCGTATTGTTATTGCCAGCATTCCCAGTAATGAACCGCTCGTTTTCGTCCTTTAATATCGCCGCTTCTGCTCCCTTTACTCACTGTAATAGCACTCGAGCTTGATTTCACTTCATCTCATCGGTTTTGTGCTCTGTAATTAATTCCTTTATTTGGCGCGCGGTACGATTTCAATTTTAAATCCTGAAATATTTCGAGCTTCAATCGCACCGGTATGCATGCTGATGACGCGTAAACCCGCGATATTAGTTTCTAAAGTGCCCTTGGAAATATTCTCTCAGTAAATCTGTGATATTTTCCCGAGCGTCATTCCGCCAATGTACGTTCAAGAGCAATTTACATGAAAAGTTAGTGAAATATTCACATCAGCTGCCGATTGTCACGTTATATTGAGATATTCAGACTTTCTCTCCCCCGGCGTTTGTGCATCTTATTTGCATAATGAGTGGTCTCGCAACTCGCATTGTGCTCGGTATGAACGGCTTATCACAGATTACACATCTCTTATGGACAAAGAAAATCGTTTTTATTGTACGGGGATCGAGGTGACGCAACTGAAGGTATCCAGACTTTCGCCTTTATGGCGTCTATATGGGTTTCCCTAGCGGCCGACCGAGGTGAAGTTCAAGACTATTAATAGGAGGCGAGCCTTTCTTGTGTATCGATCGGCGTCTGGCAAACACGCACCCCGGCACAAGCCCTCCACATTACGGTAGGTTAGTATGCCCATTGCCCTCGCCGCCGATCGTAGCTCCCGGAACGAGCCGACAACAGCCGAAATTTTACATCCCCGGACGGTATTGATCGGTCTTGACATTGAAATCGTAATAGACGCGCAAACAGCTGAGAAGCGAGGGTGCGTGCCCGGCCCTCACGCAATCCTTCGCCCTTTGCCCCGCCTCGTCCCCGAGACGAAATAAACCAGACTTTGTTTCGATATCACTCAAAAATTCGCGACCGAAATAGAATGGGAGAAACTAACAAATCTCTGTAAAGCGTTGCCTAAGCTAAGCACCTGTTATAGCCTAAGAGTCCATTAAACTTATTCATTGGAATTCAGATGAAATCGAATATTTGTAACGTCTAATAATTATTCACGAGAGCCCTAAGACGGAGCCGCGTTGTTCTAAAATCTCATTTATATTCAGTGCGGTCGGAGTTTGAATGTTATCTAAAATCCGTGTTTAGGTGTTGGACGGAATTGCTCTAATCTCGAAACTAAACACATTGTTGAGTTAGCCGAAGCTTTGTTTTGGCTGTGACGCTTGAGAGATTCTATATTCGGGCGCGAAATAAATCCTTGAACTTGGGCTACGAGTCGAGACGGAGAAGTTTGTATGTTTCACTTGAACAAATAGCCATCGAGCGTGTCTGTGTTTGTTTTGTTGCGGAATAACATTGCACACTTGCATTACTTACTTATACCTATATAATTTCAACATCGTGAAAAGCTAGGATAAGATTATAACTTCCTGCAAAATTCTTATCATTAGGGCTGTTATCATTGTTTTCCTGCTTTACTTTAAGGTGTTGCATTGTTCGAAAGAATATTATGTGCTAGATTATTTACGTGTCCCTTTGGAATGCTCATTATTATCAGCACACAATATGGACGTATTTCCTTAAGCACTGACAAGCCTTGAGTAATTCTTACGAGCATTTCCTGAACCCGACGTTATCCGCTTTACGATATTTTATACCATAGGTACACAACATAACCGCCTGATAACTTTCTTTTAAGATAAAAACTAGGGACCGGTTCTACTGATTTCTTATCGTGATTACGTTTACTGAGTACTTTGAAATAAGCGTACATAAGCGTACACCCATGAAAAGTACATTATATAATACAAACAGATACATATTCGATGACAAAATATATAGGTATATATATATATATATATATATATATTCCAACCAACCTATTAAGGTTATCATTTAAGAAAAATAAGGGTTCTCGAGTACAAATAATAATTCAAATTCAATTATGGAATTTATCTGCCGACGCAACTGGAAAAGCTGATTGAGGAAAGCCAACACCAAGATGTTTTCACTGAATACTGATCAGTTCCATCGAAATTATTCCATTACCTCACAGCTGTTGGGATAAATAAAAATTGCGACGTCTGGAATACCTTTATAAAGAATCAAGTTTCTGGTTAAATAAGTGATCAGTGCCCGACGCGATTTGGACGTGAGCTGAATGAAATCTATCGGAATGAAATACGAGACTTCAATAATCACCTAGAATTACCACCAACATTTTTTCCTTAGAAAATTCATAGTACATTTCGTTACTGAGTAAACACGAAATAGACATCACACAGATAAAAAGCCTCGCCAACGCCATGATAATACATGACATTTCGATAACCAATTATGATGGAAACAATTCGGCAGTTATAAATTTAAAATAGGGACGTAAAGGTCGATAGATTGGCTGTGGCGGAGCGACGGCGAGCCAGTCCGCTAATCGATCGCTGTCTGTGTGCACAGCGCACACTGCTGATGCACTCGTTTCCTCTACCCTCTCTTTCGTCTCCTAACACTTTCCAATCAACCATCCCTCTCATTTCGTTATTCATCGGTTATAACCACCCGGTAGTCTCTTGCCACCCGGTATTCTCCCGTATTTAGACACTGCACTATCTAATTTATGTTTTAAATTGTCCGCTTTTAAGTCCTTAGGGTACGACACGGTAACGACTATATCTACGGTTATCGTTATGAGATCGTGCACGCGGTAATGGACTATGTCATTATAAATTTGTCTGGCTTCTAAAACTTTCAAGTACGAGTTCAGACGGCACCTGTTATGAATGGCGCAATGACTGCGCCCTTTGCGAGGCCCGACCTTTATTAGCGTTGATTTGTTTTATATTAGATTGTATTGTAGAACGTTTCGAAAGGTTCAATGGACATCTACTTTCAATCGGTGGGGCCTTGGTACGAGCTTGCTGTGAGTCTACCAGCATAGGAATAGTGTGGCATTTGGTATTGGAGCCGTGCGCCTACTGCAGCCTGCTTACATAACACACCTGCCATATCGGGCTGTACCGCACCTCGCGTTCACTCACTCTATGAATAACTTATAGGTCATAGACCTTATTCATTATTTAATTCACTAAGGTCATTCACCAATCATTAGTTCTTATTGAACAAAACGTGAGATAAAAATCTTTCACTGGATCGCTTCCACAAATCCTTTACACAACGTAGTTGGTTCAAGACTTTTGTAAGACAAATAAATACCGTGTGAGATGGTACTATCTTCACTAGAATCACTGGCGGAAATCTTCACTTTTCCTTAGCTTCTCGGTTCGTTATCACGATTTTTTCGTTCGTCTGTAAATGCGTTCTAAATCCTTCAACATCCCTGAGGAGGCAGCGTCCGCGGATAAACGAGAACTGACTTCTTAAACACTATGAGCACACTTTTTAGGGACTACACTTTGTGGTGAAATTTTAAACACGGTTAGCTTTTACTCCCTCAATTTTTGTTATTTGTTAAACAGTTTTATTAGACAAGCGATTGTTTTTAATTTGAGCCCCATTGTATATTAACGAATGTTATACAGCTTCCTGTTTACAAACCAAATCAGTCAGCCTTACAGAATGTTCGAGAAGCGTGTCGTGTTTCAGAAAATTGCTTGAACATTGTATCAGGTTGCGATATAGTATGTAAGATTGTAAGTTGTTAGGTGGCCCCGCCTAGTCGTGCCCAGACTATAAATCTTCGTGGGTTGCTCGCTGCCGTTTAATACTCCGGACTACTCCGGATTAGGAGCGTCGGGCATCGCAGTAAACTGAGATATTCATCACCCGGGCCGATTCAATCCCTTGCACCTTCGTTATATTAATTATCTGTATTAATAACTGCGGATCCAATTATTTTCTTAATTATCTACGCTATTTAATCCATATCTAGAGATGATGTTTCTCAGTGCAATCTCTTTTGAATGTAATATTGTTTTATGAATTGAATTGAAGTACCTATCTATAACAGTAGGTACAACAAGTTCTTTTTAAAAGATAATTATTAAAATGCTAATTGCCCTACCGACAGTTTGAGCTCTGCCCCGTTGCTGGGCGGCACCCTAGTTTAAGTTTTTAAAATATTTTTGTAAACTTATATTGTAAAAATATAAAAAAAAACAGAAAATGAAACTATGAATGAACAAATTGAAGTTACAGTATCGCCATAAAACTAGAATCTAAATCCTTTACAACACAAATTGTTGCATGAATTTGCATATCAATGTTATAATGGAATCGTTATTATGGGAATCGAATGCAAATATTCTCTAATTCGAAGGCTAACTGCTTTAAACTAAAAGATTTATGTGTTTTCGAGCGATAAAACCTTACTTAAAACAATAAATAACTGGTTCATTAGATTGGTAATTATAAATCCTTTTTATTCTCTCTTCGGTTTTAATCTCTAAATATTTTTAGCCAAACTTTCTTGCCTGTACCCAAATAGTGAAACTTTAATTTAATTATTGTAAATTAATTAAATTACTTATATCGAATGTAGAAGTTTTCTTTAACATTAACTCATTACAGTTTCGATAAATCATCTTTAGTTCTGATGGACGCAACGCAATTAATATAAGTAATTATGTTGCTTACATTTAAAACTCCCCGGAGTTTGTACACTAACCTTTATACCTCTATTAATTATGGTATAAGAGGTATAACCTCTATTAATTATGCTTATCGACTCTTACCTAAATAATTGCTTTACCTATTTCTATTTTTAACCGTCTTATCTCTACACTACTATACAATTACGTATTTAGTTTATTGTTGTAGGACTATGACCGATAATTAAAGATGGCGATAGAATACTGCCTTGCGCTACACCAGTTTAATAACTTCTACTTTTAGACTCAGTGATTATATTATTTAGTTATTAGGGCCGCCGGATGTGTGCATGATAAGTGGAACACATTTGGATGGTTTGATTAAAGCACTGGACTTCGTAAAGGCTTGTGATCATGTTGGGCTTAATGAGTCATATGCTCAAACGCCTAAGTGGCGACAGGTCATTAAGATGTATTACAAAATAATCTTAATGGTAGAGTATTTTTTTTAATACTTTCAAGTGCATAGACTAGGGGACGTTCGCCTGGTGGTAAGCGTCGCGCCTGCTCATAACAGTAGCAGTGCCAGAAGTGTGACCTTGCGAACACAATCCTGCACCGCACCGCACTGCGGTCGTCACCCTGATATATTAGATGGTAAATCTCTTCATACCAATTATATTATATATATGTTTAAAGAGGGAGATATGTCATATCGCGCCCTCAAATGGCCCCGTGAAAACGGGCTCAGGGATTGTCTCGCCTGTCTGCGTTCACTAAGCGAGACGCGCGCTATCCCTTTTGCGCTCATAAAAGTGCTATTCTTTCGCACTCCGGCGCAACTCGTAAACATGACGGCATGGGAGTAATTTTCAAACGTTGTTTTATTACGAGATAGCGCATCTTTCTTAATCTTTGCTTCATACCCAGTATTGTCTCGGGTAACATTGCCCTTCAAACCGGAACACAGTAATGCTTGCACACTACGTGCAAGCAGTTGAATAACTGGCAAAGGTGTGGTACTTCCCCAGGCGGAGTCTGCTGTACAGGCCTACCAACACAAAAATTTAAGCGAATTTAGAAGTTTATAACTTACTAGACTAGACTTTCATCGGTCTGGATACAGTCCTTTTGTTTTTGTATAGTAGGCTAAGTAGGTATAAACTATGTACTTTGTGGTACTTTACCTCACATAATAATATCACACTAACCCTAATACAATGTTGCATGAGCAGAAAAAATCTAGAACGATATTCGCTGCGTTTGCGTTACGTAATGGCCTAGAGTGAGACTTGTTTACAGCGATGCCTACGTTCGCCTTGAAGCGGGCGTTAGCCCCTGTAACTGCGATACTGCGTAGTTGGCTTATCATGCATTTCTAGGCCCTAGTCTAGAACAATATTCTACATGTTATGTAAGGTCGTAGAGTAGGACTTGTTTACTGCAGTTGTACAATGTACATACGTTCGCCTTGAAGCGGGCGTTAGCCTCTGTAACCTCGTTAGATTGTTTATTTATAGTCTATTTTTAGGGCCTAGTTGAGGACGAGAGCAAATTAATTCTATAAGTTAGGTATAGAAGTCTAAAAATATGTTTATGTACCTACTTTAATTCTTAGTAATTTGAATTCCAATTACTCAGAGATTTGGTTTTTGGGAACCCATAATTAGAGTAGGACTTGTTTACTGCAGTTGTACAATGTACATACGTTCGCCTTGAAGCGGGCGTTAGCCTCTGTAACCTCGTTAGATTGTTTATTTATAGTCTATTTTTAGGGCCTAGTTGAGGACGAGAGCAAATTAATTCTATAAGTTAGGTATAGAAGTCTAAAAATATGTTTATGTACCTACTTTAATTCTTAGTAATTTGAATTCCAATTACTCAGAGAGTTTTTGGGAACCCATAATATCAGTAGGTATATATTTTATTGTATGTTTGTTTGTCTCTGTGTGGCACTGCCTTTAAGTCATTCGCCATTCGTTTAGGTGTCCTTAATATATATATATCTTGAGCAATATTTTGTAATACATTTTTATCCATATATATTTTTTTCTGGAACCTATTAACCATTATCCATCTTCCACAAGATCACACTCAATATCACTCATAATTAGGGTTGCCACCTTTTTTTTAAGCAAATAGAGTATATTTAATTGTCTAGGCTTAAAAAAAAAGTACAACATCTGAAAATAAAGTACTATTTATTTACCAGACTATTTCTCTTCCATACATTTTTTTTTGCTTCTAGCAACATCCAACATATTTGTTGCTCTTAAATATATTAACAGCATCTTTACAATCAATCCCTAAATTAAAAAAAGCTGTACGGTCCGTTCCGTTACACGTAAAAAATAGAAGTCCATTTAAAATAATCTTCACAGGTTAAAAATAAAGTATTTTCACGTACTTTACTGCCCTCATAAAGTATAAAGTACGTTTGGCCAAAATAGAGTACAATACTTTATTATAAAGTACGGGTGGCAACCCTACTCATAATCTTCAGTCTAAATCATGCAAGTAGGTACCGTAGGTATAGTGTTATCGAAGTGTCGTGTTAGAGTATAGTGTGTACTTATCGCTGTATCAGAAAATTACTTTATTGTAGGTGCTTTGTTAAAAATTCAATCTACTTTCTCTTAGATAAACGATATGTGTAATAAACAAAATATATTTTTAAGGTACACGAGTTTTTACAGCCCGATGGGACCTGGATATGTCCTAAAACTGCATCCATAACCACCAAAGAACGGCCAGCTTCATCCTCGCCTTTAGCGGTGGCGAGTATTCTGCGATCCCCAAGCTACCTGCCAAGCGTGGGGATTATGGCATTTTATATTAAGGGGGAGGCCTTCGTTCATCAGTGGACGTCTTCTGGCTGATGTGTGTATACACGTACAGCCCGCGTTTTGTTATTTTACATTGCGCCTTGTCACTAAATTATTTTAGGGTTCCGCAGAAACTAAAGAATCTTTTATGTTTCGGCGTGTCTGTCTGTCTGTGTGTCACTGCTCTTTTTTTATTTAGATACTAAAACTGCAACGCTGACAATGGTTGGACGTATAGAAAATTAATTACATACCCGCAACATAAGAAATCTTAAGTTTCGCCTGTAGACCTATGATAATGGTTATTTTATTAACAAACATAGTTTCGGAACCCTATGAAGCGGATGAAGCTTGGAATGTAGATAGTGTATTTTCTAGAATAAAATACCTATAGGCTACTTTTTCACATCATCATCTTCACGGGTGATACCGCGGAGCGCAGCTAGTATGATCTGTGCACGACACTAAAACTCGAACAGAAATGGTCACGGCAAAACTTTAATTCCTTAATATGTTACGGAACTCTAAATACCACTTATACTGTTACTTTGTTGTTTTTATTTGATCGAAGTCGAGTTTAATGTGTTTAGATATTAGAAGTCGGTTTGTAGGTAATTGTTTTGTACTATCGCACTGATAAAAAATAAACAACCTACCTGCTTAATCTTTTTAGTCGTTGCGTGGGGTATGCGATACCGTCACAACATTTATTTACTTCATTATCAGTCGTATATTCATATTATCATTAATTTACATAATCTGCGTGATTAATCGCTTTTAGATGTTTAAGTATTTGTGTTGGTATTTTGAGGCATTTGTATGCATTATTATAATAGGCTAGATGACTGGTTTTTTTTTTATTGTCCTATTAAAATGTGGCCCATAAATATAGCTGATTAATGAAAAGAAAATGAAAATCTGATCAAAAATAAGCAACTTATGAGCATTTTAATATCATGCTAGACAGAGAGGCGAAACAGCAAATCGTGACGTCACTTCTCTGTACGCCATATAAATTCTATTCTGACAAGTAAGGCGTGACGTCATTTTTTGTTTTGTGGGAAAGGGACAGAGTTGCCTCTAACAAAAACTTTAAACGCTCATATATCAGAACATTATTAACCGATTTAAATTATTTTTTCAGTATACATACTATATTTACTTAAATTCTTCATCAAATCTATTGGTTTCAACGATATAAACATCAGTCATCTACCCTATTCTAATAGAGATTAATTAGATGCCTTGTTGAAATTACTACACCTTCATAGTTGTTTTGAATTCCGTAACGCGCTTGCTATTCTAGACATTGTTACGAGTATAACTACGTGGGCGTTTTGACGTCTTGCGATTACAGAATAATTTATTATTTCGCGTCGCTACCGCATTGTTTAACTTGACGAATACTGATTCATTTGCTTACACCGGGTTGCATTTTTAAACTATTCAAACCAAATTATTTTCCATCCAATTAAAGGCCGAATATTTATTAATAAAACTTTAAGTACTCTGCCAACATTATTTACAGGTAGGAACGAAAACCTATTATCGATATTGGTGCTTCAGTATTTATAGCGCACTGGCAAAATAACTTGTTTTGCAACTCATTTTTAAGGTTTGATTATTTGAATTTATTTTTTAGTTTATAGTTCTTTTTAGACTACATATTAACTGCTATTTTGGAACAAATTTAAAGCCGTCACACACGATGAAGATGATATAACATGTCATGTTAAGATAAAAGATAATATATCGCTTGCCATACAGTTTAGAAATATTTTATTATCTTCGTCATTTGTTTTTTTAATTAAATGTATCAGTAGCGATATTGAAATATGTTCTAAGATAATATTAAATATTATAGCATCTTCATCGTATGTGACGGCCTTTAAGGTCTGTATATCATTTGAATTCATGTTTTTATTTCTATTGTAAAATATCTGTATTGAAATTTTGTCTGCACATGAACCATACATTCGTATCTTCTACGTCCGCTTCACTGAACTACAGTGTACTGAATGCACAAACGAAACATCCAGCATGTTTGCAGTTGACTAGTCCTTTCTCTATCAACATTACTCGTCTGCATCTATACCTTTGTCTACTGTTAAAATGTCTGCACAAAATGTACCCGTACATTATTCCGAACATAGAATTTGAAATGTTATTACCACAGTTAACTTTAATGTCTGCATTTGATTCCATTTCATGAATCCGTTTGTTTTTAGTGTTTGAGTTACGTAAGTCGTCTACTGATTTTATCGAGCTAAAAGTATAATGAAGATTGAGACGTTACATAATTCAATTTCCCTTTCGAACTGTAAATAACTGTTACCTTAAGGGACAGAATGCTGCGTGCCGCTATCCCGCTCGCGCATTACATCATTTTTGTAGATAATATAATCACTGAATAAGAAAATGAAAAATCACAACAGTTGAAATTGCTGAAAATAACATTGCAAAATTTCAGCAAAAGAATCATTTTGGTCTATACAACCAACCAACCAACCAACAGGCTCGGACCAAGTTACAAAGTCTTAGTCATCGACGAAAAGTATCTAGCCTTTCGTTATTTTATCGGATACATTTCGGAGAGTGTGCTTCGGATTTGCATGATCTTATTCCCCCCAGCCCATCCCCTATCGGACAGCCAGGACCTCGAAAAAGCGACACCGTTTCATGGTTGATATACCAAAAACTCGTACGAAAAAGGGTGGATTCCACTTTCTTTATTCGAACTGCTGAACAGTGGAATGCGCTGCCCGAGTGGGTATTTTTTTCCTATAATTATAATCTGAATGAAATGAATGAATCAGTTTCGTCTTGGCAAGCGTGCTCCATCGTAGGCTGCATCTTCGTTTAATATCAGACGAGATGGCAGTCAAACGCCAGCCAATAAATAGTAAAAAAGAAACTAGTTTTAGTAACTAAAAAAATATATTATAGTTTATGCCCAGTTTTATGAATGAAAACTTGTTTGAATCGTTTTTTTTTTCTAAACCATTGTAATCTTATTCTCATAAATTTTACTGACTGCAATTTTTCATTACTATATGCAGTGATTTTTTCAATAATGTGAAATTGCGAGAGCGAGATAGCGGCGTGAAGCATTATGTCCCTTAACGCTTTACGAGTAAGTACCAAGTACGTGTAAGCTAGAAATGAGCTTGCAAATAATGTAACATGTCAGTTTCTACAGCTCTTAACATTTGCTCTTTCACATCTACATCTCTTTATCTCCGTTTCTTATCGCCGTCAGCAATTTCTCCGCTAATAATTTTTACTTTATCACCACAAATGTCAGTCTTATTCTTGGCATTATGACAGATAACCGTTAGCCTTCTGGCAACTTTGCAAGGACTGATATGAGAGGTGACGTGAACTAAGTCCAGGGTTATCGGTGCATGGCAAATGGTTGTTTACTCACATATCGCACTGTTAATGTAGCAGCGATTTATTTTTGTAATAAAATATACCTAATCAGTTGTATCTCCAGACTTAATTACGTTGTTGTGGTAGACTTGGCACTATTTGTTCTAGTTAAGTAATTAGTTATGACGAAGATTTTAATTACTTAATATTTTAGTCACTCGCGTAATATTATAATCTTGTTTGTTGCTTGTCTGTTCTTTTTTGATATCTGGAACTTTCTAGTGTTGATGGGAAGCCTGAGATTGTAAGGATAGAATACTAAGGCAAACACCACCTGCTGCTTACAAGATCTTGTTTAATTATGGTAAGTCTAATGAAAATAGGATCTCTATCTCTATCGACGTAGTGCCTACCAAAAGAACACTCTTTTCTCTTACTTTAGAATTATTTAAGAAGTCTATTATATAATTTAAATAAATAAGTTTTTTTTGTTAGCTATTTATAGGCTTTCGTTTGACTACCATCTCGTCTGATATTAAACGAAGATGCAGCCTACGATGGAGCACGCTTGCCTAGAAGAAACTGATTCATTCGCGACTTGAAGACACCCAGATTATAATTATAGGGAAAAACCCACTCGGGCAGCGCATTCCACTGTTCAGCAGTTCGAATAAAGAAAGTGGAATCCACCCTTTTTCGTACGAGTTTTTGGTATATCAACCATGTAACGGTGTCGCTTATTCGAGGTTCTGGCTGTCCGATAGACGAATGGGCTGGGGGGAATAAGATCATGCAAATCCGAAGCACACTTTCTAAAATGTATCCGATAAAATACCGAAAGGCTAGCTACTTTTCGTCGATGACTAAGACTTTGTAACTTGGTCCGAGCCCGAGTCGTTGCCAATGATTCTCTTGGCACGTTTCTCGATTGATTCCAACGTCTCAAGCTGGTACTTAGCCGATCCATCCCAAAGGTGCGCGCAGTATTCCATGCACAATGATATTATATATATAAGGAGGGAGATATGTCATATCGCGCCCTAAAATGGCCCTGTGAAGACGGCCCTATAGACTGTCTCGCCTGTCTGCGCTCACTAAACGAGACGCGCGCTATCCCCTTTGCTCTCATAAAAGTGCTATCATCTTTCACACTCCAGCGCAAGTCGTAAACATGACGGCGCGGGGGTCATTTTCAAACGTTGTTTTATTACGCGATGGCGCATCCTTCGTAATCTTTGACCATGCACGACCGAACTTGCGCTTGGTATAATGAAAGCAACTGTTCCGGCGTGAAATACCGACGCACCATCGAGAGGACACCCAGCTTTTTGGCAGCTAATTAAGCCTTTAATAACTAATGCTAATTATCTAGCCCAGATATTAACTTCTAAAGAAATTTTTCAGTTATGCTTACGATAATAATGATTGCAAACATGTATCTATGTCCGCACAAAACTGTAAACAACGATTGTTAGACCTGCGACCCAAAGACTATTGTTCATAGAGTAGCCATAACATTGTCATAAACTGCAATCTACTTGTAGTCCAATAACACTAACCAATAGCTACTTATAGGTAATGCTTTACGAAACAAAATGACTAACGATTGTGGAATTGAATAAGTATATTAGATCGTTATATTGATTAATAACATTAAATTATGGCTATTGATTTATGACGCACTGTCATATAATTATACAATTGCAAAAACATGACTTAATGGTTGACAGAGTTGTTATAATTACAACGCCATATGTTGTGTGTATGGCAAGTGTATGGTATGTGCAGCGACAATGATAAAATGAATAGACGGGAAATAAGCGCACGGATTTTGAAGACTATACGTTGAGCGCCAGCTCTCCACTCGCGTCAGTCATACTCTGTCTTTGCGACATGCGAGCCGTACGATACGGCAATACAAACTTCTAATACATGTACATGTGTTCTCTTTTTGTCGTGCAGTAATTAGATGCGCTATCTCTATTTTCTGCCAAATAGAGATATAAATCTGGCAGATAGAGATATAAATCTGGCAATTCTTTCTTTTAGCTAGGTATGCTTGATTGTGTTGTCTTGTTAATTTTGAACGATTTGCAAGCGCTGGGCCCGTAATACTACCGTAGAATCTTAGAGGTAGGTATCATCATCATCATCATCATCATCAGCCCGGAGACGTCCACTGCTGAACGAAGGCCTCCCCCTTAGACCGCCACACTGTACGACAACCTGCCATTTGCATCCACCGGTTGCCCGCGACTTTTACAATGTCGGCGGTCCACCTAGTGGGAGGCCTTCCTACACTGCGTCTCCGGTTCGCGGTTGCCACTCAAGAACCTTTCTTCTCCGTCGGTTGTCAGTTCTTCGAGCGATGTGGCCTGCCCATTGCCACTTGCAAACCTTGCGAGCTATGTCGGTAACTTTGGTTCTTTGGCGAATATCCTCGTACCGGATTCTATCGCGCAAAGTAACTCCGAGCATAGCTCTCTCCATTGCATTGAGGTAGGTATATGTTAAAGAAAATAAGGGTCTGTAAAACGGTCCATCCTAGTTGTTTGGCCCATAAGTATCAACAACGTCTTTTGTGCTATATTAACTATCGTAAAACCATGCAGCACTCATGCTGCATATCAACTATGATATTTTTTATATTTAGTGAGATTTGCATTGTCCTGAATGAGAATTATTACTTAGACGAAGAAGAGGAAATAGAGAGAGTTAGGAGAATAGGTTAAAGTATCACAAATAAGTCAAGCCGTGAACATACTCGTATGTTAAAGTTAATGAAAATATTAAATCAGTAAATACCCGAAATCCAAAAATTGAGAATTAAAACAAAAAACCTGTCAGTGTGTTAGCCAAAAACTAAAATAATGACTCAGGACAGCCAAACTGATCCCCAAATTCCTGAATCAAATTTTACTTACAATACAACAATATCCGGATGCTTTCGATAAAACAAACATAGAGATACAGTATAATATTTACTGCTTTACCAAAAAACTGCACCTGAAATATCTTCATGTGAAAAAAAAAACAAAGAAAACTGTCATCATAAACAAGAGCCAATGGGGTTCCACGGCAAAACTTTTGGCAGATGGCGCCAGTGGCGGTTCGGATGTGGCAAAATCAAGTTTTCTTGTTCATCGTTACTTATATCTGCTCTTGATGAGAGCGTTGTCAATAATCTAGTCCAAGAAAAAATACTGGGTACTGTGCCTTGTTTTAAGAATCTATGCAGCTGTTGACGGCCTGAAAATAGATTTGTTAGGTTAGATAGTTGTTTACATTGTATGTTAGACATAGCATTAATTAGCAAGGCAAAGGATTGCTGTACAACCCAATATAATGCAGATTATACCTGATAATCCAAGTCTAATAAGAGTAAAACCATTTAATTGTAGAAAAAAAACAACAAAATGTATGAGATTGACAGTTGACTATGGCCGCTACTACGATGCGCCACCTAGCGGACAAAATGGCAGTATGGATCCATTGAAGCGAATAAGACCTTTAAGCAAACAAACAGTAGACACATCAAAAGTGTTTTTATAATATTTTCACACATGCATCTGTTAACTCAGCTGTTACGATATTTTATAGCACGTGGTCGACAGTGATGATCTTTATGAATATAAATAATAAATAAAGTATATTAACACGGAGATAACAGACATGATGGTAAAGTTATGTCTGCTAATGTAAATATTTTGTTAAGGAAGTGTTATCGATGAGAAGTGCCGATCGGGATTACGGAGGGATCTTGGTGTTGAAAGGTTTACGTACTTGTTTTTAATTTCTATTAAAACATTTTAAGTATACTTACACCTCCACACACCGTACACCTCCCTTTAAGGGAGAGGCCTTCGTCCAGTGGACGTCTTCCGGCTGTTGATGTGTGATGTGAAGTATACTTGCGCAAAATATTATGTACCTGTTGTATAATGTGGCAACATTATTATAATTAGTATATTTTAAGATACTAGATCTGGCAATACCTACTCTGACCGGCAGCTTATGAATATGAACGTGTGTTCCATTGTCTTTTATAATTAACTAAATATTAAAGTTAATCTGTTTTATCTATCGATCATACGAGATCCTTTATAATACCTAGAGTTCCTTATTCTCATCTTACTCTAATAAACTCTTTGTCCAGCAGTGGACAAAGCTAGCTGAAATCTAGCTGATCATAATGATGACTAATAATACAGGTTGTTAGTTTGAACACCGTTATCCTTCTAGGATATCATTGTACTCATCATTATGAACAACTTTTACCACGGGCCCAACCCTGAAATCACTGTTCACAATCACAATCACAGCTGTTCCATACAAAAAGGTTCATTGATGTTGTACAAAATGTATGGAAAAGCTGTTTTTTTTCGTGCTTTCAGGATTGGCCCCATAGTAAAAGTTGTTCATAATGATGAGTACAGTGATATCCTAGAGGGAAGGATAACGGTGTTCAAAATAACAACCTGTATAGTCGCATTTTGTTTTTATAATTTATACCTGAGACAGAATTGCGTTGCTGCGGCATACACTCGTATTTGTAAGTTTTTTTTTTTTTTCAAACTTTTCATAGGAACTGCTAACACAGATTTATCCAATATTAATATTTCCACCACCAAAGTACACCCCAGTACCTTAACCATTTCCACACCTGATTGGAAGAGAATGACGGTTGATACCGCGTTGATACCTTTAGTTTTGTAATAAGTCGCTTCGGCGTTATAACCCAGAAATCCTGGGTTTAATCATAAAAATGTAGTACTATATTTATTCTGTGGTTTAATTCCCGGTCGGGATATATATTTTTTATTCGTACAGCGAGGTTGTGGAATTCCGTGTCCGTGTCCGTCCTTGTTTCCCTTATATGGGTGTATTCAAATCCAGAGTAAACAGGTTCTTTCTAGGTAAGCGTGTTCCATCTTAGACCGCATCGTTGCTTAACATCAGGCAGGATGTGGTCAAACGCAAGCTATCACGAGTAAAAAAACCAATGAATTATGAATTTAAATGTCTGCTCTAGGTTTCTATCTGAGCGTTTTCCATAGCATCCCCGGTAAAAGTAATTCTAGAGGGGAGCTATGAGTGCTTGGGTAGTAGTATCCTTTATGTTTTTCCATAAGACTGTGTAGTATGAAGTAAGACCGTTAAGTAACGTAAGAATTTTTTGTAGCAGTAGGACTCTACTGCAGAGTCCGCACCTTTGCCAGTTATTCAACCGCCAAGCAGTAGTGTGTAAGCATTACTGTGTTCCGGTTGGAAGGGCAATGTTACCAGAGAAATTACTGGGTATGAAGTGAACACTGATTTAACATCTGATACGAGTATCTCAGGGTGACGAGCGCAGTGCAGTGCGGCGCAGGATTGTGTTCGCAAGTTCACAAGTTCTGGCACTGCTACTGTTAGTGGCAGGCGTGACGCTTACCACCAGGTGAAAGTCTTGCTCGTCTTGTCAGTTGACTGTACAAAAAAAAGTCCGTCTTGTCCCGCTCAAGGATAAAAAGTTGTATCTGAACCTGCTACATTTCATCTTCCACACATCATAAAGCTACACGTACTGTATTATGCCTACACTGTACTCATAACTATGCCCAAGAATAGCCACAATAGTTTTATCGTACTTTTATTAATTGCATTTACACTTAACTAATTGGTGTAAATTGTTCAACAAACAGTCTATATATAACGTATAAGTTCTTATCTAGACAAAAGACTTGATTTTCATTTGCGAGATATGACTGTGGTTTATCCCCTTCTATTCTAACATACGGGGATTACGCGGCACGACATTACTAAGCCGGAAGGAGGTCGTTGTACTCATCAATGTGGACAACTTTTACTGAGGTGGTATATCGCACGTGGTAATTGAAATGCGACAATAGTGGCTCATTTTAGCTCTTCAAACAAATAGCAACTCTAACTTAAGAGGATAAGGGTAAAAATGCAATGTAAGTGAATGGTGGTTACGACTCAAATGACAGGTGAACGTCGCCGAATTGTACGCAAACTGATGCAGCGGAGAGTTCAGCGCTGCGGTCGAGCGGCTCGTCGAAAATCCTCTGTTTCAATGATTTAGTGGCCAACCCTAAATCCGCGAAAAAAACTGCTGTGCTAATGATGATACAGTGACTTCCTTTCGGCTTAGTACTACCGTTCCGCTTAACCCTACATGTATAAGCTACATCTGTGAGTTATACTTAAATAACTACGTAAAAGACTAGTCGTCTTACGCATAAAACACACAAAAAAAACTGTTTTAAACCTATTTTAGTTAAAATGTCTTATGTCAATTTATTTCGAATTACGAATTCAGTTTTCCAAAAGAAGACAAAACACTTTTTAACTAAAATAGGTTTGAAACACGTTTTAGTATTTTATGGTATGAGTGAATAATAAAATTAAAGTAACTAAAGCGATAATACAGCCAATTCTCAAGGTCTAAGCTTACTATATTTATTTAGGTTTTTTTTATTTTTTTTTAATTTACTTTTTATATTAGCTATATTTTTATTGCAATCTATTTGATTATACATTTTTGTTTTTTTTGGTAGGTTTAGATATGTCAAGTAAAGCCTTCAAAATTGGCTGTATTATGTACATGCATACGCACAAGGCGTTGTCTAAGCAAGTCGACAATAATGACGCTTTAACGACTACTAACTGACACAACAATACGGCTAACGATAAAACCAAGTAAAGATAAGTAGCTTTCCATGTATCCACAGTAACAGCTAACAGCGCGTCTGCGGCAAAACACGACTCAAACATCGGGCTAACGTTTCAATTCTTTTAGCGACATTTTTCATTTCGATTGCAGCCAGCCGTCGAAACGCGTCCGACAGGGCCACCCAATCAATTAGCTTCCACGAATTTACGATATCTCGTTCATTCGAACAACGGTTTATTGTCAGGGAACATTTTAATAAAAATGTCGCTGGATCGTTCGCTCGACGCAGAGCCTCATCAAAATCGCATCAAACCCCGACCACACCAACTCGGTTTGCATTCGAGTATTTTTAACACCCATTTGAATTTAATTTTTAGTTTTCTCTCGTTGTGAGGACACAGTGGCTTCTCCAACACATCATATCCTCCCGAGACAGACTGCAATAAAAATAATAACGACTGTAGCGTACCCCACCTCACATTTGACTTAAAATCTTCTCTGAAATTACGTGAATAGTCACGTCACTCCACCCGTTTAGCGTCGAATTAAAATACCTTAGACACTTTTCGCGATATCGCGGAATTCGAGCTCGCGTCGCGTCTGTTGGAATGTTTGGGACGTGAGACTAATTCACGCGAGAAAATATCCTACACAACAATCCTTTGAATTTTGTGAACCCTGTCAAGGGTGCAAGAATATTATGAATATGAATACCTCGTGTCGAAATATTTTCAATTCACCTGTACGCATTTATTCCACGATCGTTGAAGATTTCTCTTCTTTAGAGATTGACAGATTGTTTCCAGCGAGAATTCCCGAAGCTCATCACCAGCATCGGCATTTACGGAGTTGAGTGAGTAATAAATGCCAAAGATTTACATAAACTCTGTCCTTTAATAGTCGAATACTGATGAGCTCTCTGAGTAACACTCGCCTCTAATGCTCGTCATGAACATGACATAAACCCATAATTTTCTTTAGAAAGTTGTAAGCAATCTACGATGCACCCGGGGTTAGTCTCCGAGATAAGATTCATTACATTATTATTTATCTTCCAAGACGAAACTTTGCGAGCTATTTTCCCAGACGAGAGAATTGTCGAAAGCAAAAATATTATTATGACGGAGAATCCACAAAATCCTTACGCAGGGAAATAGTTGGGGAAGCATTCAATTGCATTACTGCGGAATGCATTTTCTGATACAAAGAGCAAAGTATTAACGTGGAGCTCTCAGACAATGGCAAATACGAGCTGAACGCTACGCAGCCATTAGGACAAATGTATCGAACACCACAAATACCATCCCGCATCTGTTTGAGGACTTATTGTATGAGATAACACTGTTGAAATATGTTTTAGAGCTTGCCTCAGCATTTCATCGTTTTGACAAACTTCAGCTCCATGCTAATAACTGAATGGAAATGTAAAAAAAATCAATTAAATCATTTTATCGGTCTTAGATCCATAGTATTGGATTCTTGTTGCAGCTAATTGGATTTGCGGTGAGGTTTTACAATTTTTCCCCAGCCTTTCAGAGCTCTCTCCGGAGTCCGACCGTTTCGCTCTTTGTATTTAATTTTTATCTTTACCGGCTATATCCAACTGTGGAGAGCCGACGTCGGGAAATATAATAGGAAAAGTTTCATTTGGCTAATTAAAAATAAGCCACCCCAGGGAACAATCCAGATTTATTGTCGTTATACAACCTTTGGTCGGCGATGTCTGCCGTTTCATAATGGAAGCTCGTTTGTGAACATTTTGTGATTTTGCCGTGTTGTTTACCTACGGAGATAGCAATAACAATAGAAATATGTTGACAATGTAATATGAATAGCTTCCAGCTATTTATTTGAGGTAAATATTTTATACGTACTTTGTAGAGTTTCGTTTTATTAAAAGTTGTCCTATATAATCGGAACTTAAAAATACCAAGCAATAGCTGTTTTTGTATTTATCTTATCGGATACCCCCGCACTGTTAAGAAGGGTGGCACCCCATACAGCTCTTTAATTATCGCGTCACCTTCAATTGGGAAAGTTTTAATGTGTGTACATTCGTTCCGCGGAACGTTGAGTGTTAACGAGGCTTCGAGCGCTCTCCGCGCCTCTCATCTCCTCGCCACTTCAAGCACTCTTCTCTGTTGTTTGAACATCGAAACAACCGACCAAAATTCGAATTGAATATTTCCCAGAGCGAATCCTATGCCGTACGAATTTCGATACACTAGAAAGATGCTCTAAAGTGTTTTGGCGCTTAATCCGGGTAAATAACTAGAAAGAAGCGTAACGTTTGACACCATCAAGACAGCAGTTCTCCCAAGTTTTCCCATTCCATGTAGATTCTAGATTTTAGATTCCGGTGGTATTAAAGGCGCTAGAAGCGGACAGGGTCTAATGGCCGTCTGAACTTGTTAAATGTATCAACTACGTATCCTGTATTTGTGTGGGTGTCATTCGGTGAGTAGGTACGAAGCAAGCTCATCACAAAGTTTTATGCCTTCGGTTTACAACCTCAAGTTATGAACCTTGCAAACGGCGACGATTGCGAGACAAAGCGTGATCGGATTGAGTAAATAAATAGTCTATGTCGGAGTGCTCATCAATCTTGCAGTACAATAGTAAATTGTGCAAGTTGGCTGCATAGCGTCGCTCAGGTTCGTTGGCCGCGACCCGCAACCTTACTAAACCGTCGTGAGCGCGACACTTAACAATTTAATTGTCACTCATTAGTCCTAAGGCGACGACGCCAGTGCCGTTCTAATTAACTCTGTAATTCATAGACGTTTCATTAGCTGTGAACTGGCTCTGCTTCTCGCGGGGTTCACCTCTTTGCTCCAGTCTGGGCTATCAATCATGCGATATGTTCGAACAAACATCTGCTTCATCGGCTTGAATCAATCATTCGGATCCCGGGCACACGGCTCGCGGCTAATTATTAATCACTCTCGAAATCGTCGACAAGAGTTGGACTGTCGCAATTTACAAATGGATAGCCACATTAACACCAGTCGAGCCCGAATTTGACCGAGAGTTAACAAAATGTTTGACATATGGTGTAGCTGTAGACGGTGTCCGGGGTATCGAGATATTGGCGCGGTTGCGGTGCCGGATGGCCCGCCCCCGCCTCGTCTCTTGGCAAACTGCACTGCCACACTGCAAATCATAGTGAGTTTGTTTGCGCAGGTCAACGCTCTCGGCGACTACATTTTATGTGTTCCTGGTGTCACGTCACTAATAATAGATCGGAATGCTTCAATATGCGTACTGAACGCCAGTTCCTTGCTTATGCACGGTGCATTCTCTTCCATGTGTAGACGCCATGTAGCCAATCGAGTGCGCGATCGCTGCATACATCACAATCAGCATTGCTGACAAACCAGACAGTACTATTTCAAGAGAACAATGGTTTATTAACCCATACACGAGACGCCGGGATTGGAGTTACGCTTTGACAGTCCGTAATATTATGTTTAATTAAAGTGCCTACTCTACAACATGGTCTTGTTAAACTTTCATTATTATTCTCTCAAATTGCTTGTACGTGAACAAATTGTGTTTCGATCGATCTCCGCGGGTAGGAGTCTTTTGTTTGACTTCGACTCTGAATTCAGCGTAATTGCCTTCAGCCTTTCATTATTCAACTTTATGCAGTCATTTACTTGCGTTATTACGAGGGAGAGTCTGTAAGTGTCGTGGGTGGATGCATTAATCGTGATATGTAAATGTGAGATGTGAATTATTGAAATTGCTAACGCAGCTTTATTATTCAATGGGGTCGGGTCTACTTTTCTATTACGGTTATTACTAATATTACGAAGTTGTATTGCTCTCGTGTTAGGATAGATAATGAGGTGGCATGCTAATATTATGGATGAAATGTTTAAAGGTTAACGTCTGAACTTAACGAAGTAATCCTAGATTAAATTCTTATTAATTACTATATAATCTTTAATTTAATTTTGTCTCTCAATTTATAAACTTACTGCGGCATATACGTTAATTAGTATAATTTTATTTAAGTATTCAAAATCGAACTAATATTTTTTCTTTATTAAACACCTTGGAGGATCTAGCTCTCTCTCTCATAAAATCTAAGTTCAACACCCTACTATATGTTTGACATTATCTTCTCTTTAATGTGTAGCTGTGTAGATTGATGTGTTCATGATCCATTTCTTGGAGGTACTGTTTTAATTTATACTGACTGATTCATAGGCGCAAGGCGCCTGCCATGCGTGAGGATTATGGCAACCCCTCCTTTTTAAACGAGAGGCCTTCGTCCCGTAGTAGACGTCTTCTGACTGAGTCAGTGACAGTGAGTGAAAGATCCATAGAGCAAAATACATTATTTCTGTCTCCATCATTCCCGTGTCCCAGAATAACACCTATCACTTGTCTGGGTAGGCTCCCGATATACTACCTACCTACTCACTCACACACTCACTCATCAGCCAGAAGACGTCCACTGCTGGACGAAGGCCTCCCGCTTAATAGAGAAGGGTTGCCATAATCCCCACGCTTGGCAGGCGGCTTGGGGATCGCAGAGTGTTACCACCGTTAACTAAGAGGACGCTGCTGCCCGTCCTCCGGTGGTTCTGGGTGCAGTTTTAGGACATACTCAGGTCCACCTACCTTCTCGTAGCACATCTATCGTCGGATTCATATTTTACCAAAGAATGTTTATGTGATTGATTCAGGCTTTACTTTGCGGAAGTCCATTGTAACCAATATTGTTGTATCTGTTAATTTCTAGTGTATTTCCGCTGTAATATCGTTTCGAGCACTCATAGGATGAAGGGACAAACTAATATCTACTGTAATTATCATCGCATATTGAATTTCAATCTAACCTGAAAAAAAAACCTTAAACAAAAAATCAATTTAACCTGAAACTAACTATTAAATTATTCTGAAAACAAATAATTATTTAAACAGTTTCAATGTATAATTATTCTGAAACAAAAATAATGTTGATTAAGCTGTAATTGACAAAAATATTAACATACAAAAACAAAGGCGTCATGAAACAAAGAATGTTTCATGACGCCATCTTGGACAAAGCAAAAATTTTAATAGTTTGATTTTCTTGTTACAGATTGAAGACGAAGGTAACCACGGCAATGATGAGACCAGGTTGTTTATCCTGTCAACCCTGGCTGGCCAACACAAGCCTCGAGTTTCATGCGCGTTGTGTCAAGAGACCATGCACGTCTTCGATAGATATCCGCTGGTCGACGGCACCTTCTTCTTGAGTCCGCTGCAGCAAACCAGCAGTGCTGTGGAGGTACTTATTTTTATTATTCATCCATCAGCCAAAAAACGTTCACTGCTGGACGAAGACCTCCCCCTTAATAGGGAGGTGTTGCCATAATCCCCATGCTTGGCAGGCGGCTTGGGGATCGCAGAATGTTCACCACCGTTAACGAAAAGGACACTGCTGCCCGTCCTCCGGTGGTTCTGGTTGCAGTTTTAGGGCATACCCAGGTCCATTTTTTTTAATTTTTTTTCTATGAAAACCAGAACAGAAGCTCGTTGTTTACACATTGTTTCTTTCATTGCACTTCTGCGAAGCAGTTCTCACCAAGAACATGTTTTAATGAAAATTTGCGGAATACGCAATTTTTAATGCAATGCAAATAAATGATCTTTATCTTTATCTTATCTTTATCTTAATTTTTCTCTTACAATTTTTTCAGTTTTCTGTAATAATTTTTTATCCTTAGAAATAAAAAAATCATGTCTTTAATTACTTTCATTTGTTACAATCATCAAGGACTTCGTTATTGTTTTGAGTAAATTATTACTTTTAACAGTCTTTTAAATTGCATTCTTAAAATGTTTCTATTCTTAATCTGAAATCCCCAGTGGCATTAAGAAATCTCTCAATTCTTGTATTGCTTAAGCAAACTTCGTGCAATTAACGAAAATCTCGCTTAAAATATCCCAGTGTATTTGCTCTAAAACTCAAATACGATCCAAAAGTTATTTTACTTTACAAAATGTCTGCAACTCATATGACGAAGTAACTTCTGACTGTTTGTTCACCGAATTAGAAGGCAGAGACGCTGTGTTTGTTTGTTATTAAGATTACCATCTCCAAAAACGCAGGGATACCTTTCCGTTCCCTTATATTTAGCTTCTTACCTTACTTTTGAATTGTTACTTCCGAAATGTATACATTTGCATTGCTTCCTCGAGTATCAGTAAGCTTTCATTTCGAATTCTGTATAAATATATCTAAGTTTATTGTTTTTGACAGGAAATAGCCATTACGAGTATGGTAAAAGTGTGCTATGTTGGTCATTACACTAGAAGCGGTCTTACGCGCGCGAGCCGTAGGCGAGCGCAATAAGTAAGCCGAGAGTGTAATGACTAAAAGCACACGTTACATACGACTGTTTTCATCACACTTGCGAGGAAAAATAAACTCTTTTTGACCACCATAATAATTAACAATCAACCGCGAAAACGTCAACTAATACTTGCGGCAAAATGGCGCCCAAACCAGCAATGCGCGCGTATGTGACATTTACTTCAGCCGCATAAAAACTCTTTGTTGGTATTACAAAAAAAAATGTAAGTATGACCTGGCTATATTAATAAGAATGTTTCGAGTACATACATCTAACTTGCAGTCAGGTACAAACTATAACGGATTATACTACCTATTATAGCACTAGTGCTGTAATGTAAAATAAAAAGCACGTGTGTGTAATAGCTTGGATTATGAGCCTAAAATTGATGCAATAAGATCTACTTTACGAGCAAGTGTGATGCGAATGTATATGTCATTACTGATATACATTTTTATATCAGCAATGATCAGTCATCATCATCGGCCATTGGTTGTTCTTTACTGGTTTCTATCAAATCATGATAAATTATTTCTTATTTACATGGTTACTCTACTACGCACTTTACCGTCAAATACGTTCTATCCGCCTTTGCTGTCTTTCTGATGACGACAGCCATTTCAAGAAATACTCTTATCGAAAAGAAGTAACAACTCTCTATCCTGAATTAATAATAATTATGGTTATGATTTATTAATTATCCTGATTTTTCGGGATTTTTCGTTTTTCGGCTTTATAAGCTTGATCTAGTTGCATGTTATCGTTAAAAGATCTTAGTGATATCTTCACTTTTGCATTACATATTCCGAGTATTTACCATTGCTTGTGAGTCACTGCTTGGCAACCAAACCCAAACATACCTGGCCGAATGTCCATCACATGCGAATAAATTTATATATAGCACCCGTTATACAATTGGTAAACATAGGTAGGTAAATATTTTATTTAAGAAGTCTTATACTCGAACATTTTTATTCCAAAAAGTTTTTTTTATTGATGAGTTGTAGTGTTGTGTATTGTTTTTTGTTTGTGTGTGATTAATATGTTTGACCACCAATATGCCCGATGTTTGAGATACGATGCGATCTACGATAAAGCACGCTTGCCCAGAAGAAACCGATTTACTTGCGTCACTCAGATTTTAACTATCGGGAAGCGCATTCCACTGTTTAACAGTTCGCACAATGAAGTGGAATCAAACCGTTGTGCTCGAGTTTTTGAAACGATGTTGTTTTCTCGAACTTCTGGCCGTCCGATACGAGTAGTAGAATGTTAGGTCAAACATTAAAAGATCCAAGATAGGTAGATAGAGATAAGTTATTCTGATTTTGATTACCTTAAAAATCTGCAAATACAGTTACTGGAAACCCAGTTTAGACTAATAATAAAAGTTTATTTTTTCATCTCATCATCATCAGCCTGGAAATGTCCACAGCTGAACGAAAGCCTGCCCTTTAGACCGCCACACTGTATGACAACCTGCCATTTGCATCCACCGGTTGTCCACGACTTTTACAATGTGGTCGGTCCATCCTACGCTGCGTCTTCCGGATCGCGGTGGCCACTCAAGAACCTTTCTTCCCCATCGGTAGTCAGTTCTTCGAGCGATGTGGCTTGCCCATTGCCACTGCCATTTATTTTTTAATTAATATTAAATTAATTAATGTCATATCAAATTAAACAAAATAAAATATCACATATAAATACTCGTCAGTCAAATAGCCCGCCCCTAACGGTACCTGGTGCAAAAGTCCCAATCATACTAGCCGCTTTGCCCCGCTAAATGGCTATGGCAAGCCTTTGCACTAGGTACGTGCCGGAGCGGGAGCCGCCAGACTTTTTTCCCTGAATCTACGTCTAATTTACCCCAATATATTCTTAGCATCAGTGCTGCAATGCCCATTGTATCAACCGCGACTGGAGCAAAAAAGTATTGCACCTCCATGGCCGCATACTTTACGACGCTTATTATCAGCCGCGTCCTCGGCGGCAGCTGCTGGAGAGAGGACGGTACGACTAAGGTGACTGGGAGCGATAGTTCTGACGCACGTGGCGTCCCACACAAGGCACACCTGCCGTTTTTCAACGGCACCTTTCCACGGCACCAAAATCATACCGTCCGGTCTCTAGCCATCGGACTTGCTGAGGCCAAGCGGCTCAAGCAAGCACGGGACATCAGCCGATACCAAGGCCCTCCGGACTATGTCGTTAAGAGCATGCTGACGCGGAAACCTACCCGTGCACCAACGACAGCTCAATGCGTGATGAGCATCAGCCTCCACCATGTAACCACAGGTGCATCTATGGTGTTCATACACCTTGCAGCCTAGGCGGAGGCCCATTGCCACTTGCAGAGAGTTGTCGTCCAGCAAAGAGCCGAGGTGAGGTGATGGCAGCGCGTGCAACCATGCTCCCGATTCAGGCTCTGACACAGCCCGGAGTCTAGCCAGATCGGCTCCCGAAGCACCTTATCTTAACTGCTCATTAACCTGTTTAGCCGTAATGTCGTACCAAGCGCGATGAACATGAGGAACGACAGTGTTTGATGCTCCAGAACTGCGAACAGATCATGCTGTCTCGGCGTCGGCTACAAAGGGCACGCTCGCCCCGCCACCATTGGAACGAAGAATTACAGTGAGGTTCGCTACCCCATGCGCCGACGCCAGGAAAGCAGGCAAGCCTAAATCTCGCGCGCAACGCACCCCGATCCCTCCGAGCCGTACGGGAAGCCTTCTGTCTCCACTGAGACTCATTAGCAAGACGTTTAGGATCAAATCAACCGTTGATTTCAGTCTCGTCAAATGCCAAGACTTCAAAGGGACAAAGCCAGGTAGTCCGCTAGATAAACGTCTACTTAGGCAGGGCAAATCACATGCGTAATAACACAATCGCCACAATGAGCAGAAAGATCTTTGAGACGTTCTTAAGCCTACGAGCATTTAGCTGGAAAAGATAGCTTCTGGCACTCCATCAGGAATAATAGGAGTAGGGTCTCCTATTATTCCTGATGGAGTGACAGGGTGAAAGAGTGAGATAAAAGTTCCTCGAGGCCAGGCACTGAAGTATAATAAAAAAAAGCTTTTGTATTATAAAATAATTTAAAAGTTAAAAATACCCTAGGTGTAGCAGGCACGGTTTAGAACGGGCAATTCAATGCATTTTCAAAATTTCTATGCTGTTCATCATTCGCCAAGACCCAACCCTGGTAGCAGCAGCCTTGGAGTTTCATCATCAGCCAGATAACGTACACTGCTGAACGATGGCCTTCCCCTTGGACCGGCACACTGTACAACAACCGGCCATTAGCATCTACCGGTTGTCCGCGACCTTCACAGTGTATTCGGTCCAACTAGCGGGAGGCCTACCTACGCTGCGTCTTTTGGCTCGTGGTCGCCACTCCAGAACCTTTCTTCCCCATCGGTTATCAGTTCTTCGAGCGATGTGGCCTACCCTTGCTACTTCAACTTGCAAACCTTGAGAGCTATGTCGGTGACTTAGGTTCTTTGGTGAATATCCTCGTTCGGGATTTTGTAGCGGAAAGAAACTCGGAGCATACCGAGCTCTCTCCATTGCAAGTAGTGTCATTCGGATTTTCTCCAAAAGGCCAGCAGTTAACGACCACGTTTTAGTTCCATATGTCATCACTGGCAACACACACTGGTTGAAGATCCTTGTCTTCAGACACTGGGGAATTTTGGATGAGAAGATATTCCGCAATTTCCCGAACGGTGCCCATCCGAGTTGGATTCTTCAAGCGGCCTTTTGTCGAAGTTGACCTACCGTAGTGAAAAATCTGTCCAAGGTAGTTATAGTGGTCAACAACTTCGAGAATACCGTTCCCAACGGCTACCGGTACGGGCACATCATGGACATTGGACATGATTTTCGTCTAGTCCATGTTCATTTTAAGACCCATCAGTTGGGAAACGCTACTGAGGTCGCTGATTGAGGTCCTCCTGCGACTCTGCCATGATAACAGAGGTGCGTGATGTATTCGCCATTAAAGTTGATGCCAAATCCGTTCCAATCCAAGAGCTTGAAAACGTCTTCCAATGCGTTCTTGAACAGTTTCGGAGAAATAACGTCTCCCTGTCTGACGCCTTTCTGCAATTGGATTAGTTTCGTGCTCTCATACTGTGATCGAATTGACATGGTGGCATTTCTATACAAACACTTCAGCACTTCTATATACCAATAGTCGATATGACATAGCTCTTCAGCTAGCAGGGACTGCAATACCGTCCAGCAGAGGTGTACACAACTCAAACGAAAAGGTTTCCTTTCGGATCCACATTATCCGTCCCAGCCATCTACTTTCAGGTTGACAGAGACGGAGGATGTGGATTCGAACGGAATTTGAGTTTCCGATTGAGTTGTGAATGTCTGTGCATGTCTCGATTGAATCGAAGGCTTTTTCGTAGTCCACAAATGCTAGACATAATGCTAGACAATTATACTCACTGATGGAGTTTAGAACGGGCTATCACAGTTAAATGCAAATACAAAATTTCGTGTCTGCGCTTTTGGCCGTTGAAGAGTTCCATGCACTATCCACCTCCTGACTCCATCGTCAGGTGGAGTCACAGGTGCATTGTCAGCGAATTTACATAATTATGCCAAATCTTACCGAAACGGACGTCAGTAAGTGGTCTCAAATTGACTTGCAAGATTTGATTACAGACATGACACACGACACCAGTACAGGAAAGAAACTAAAAAAAACAAAGGTGATCGATCTCATAGGGAAGAACCTCGAGCTCGAGCAACATCTTCAGAGGCTCTCGCTAGGCGGTTGAGTCGAGGGTCGGATCCAAAAGGTAGTGGTCCTTGACACGGCACGCATTGTCAAGTGGTTGCTCATTCTGCAGCCCTAACCACCGGCAGCTTGAGCCTGCCCCGCTGCCGGCAGCACCCAAATTTAAGTTTTTCATAATTTGTATTTTTATATTTGTTGAAAACCTTTTTTAAAATATGTATGTAAATAATATATAAATCAAAAATAACAAAACATGTAAAAATAAACTTGTAGAAATAGATGAGAACTGATTATAAAACCAAGACAGGATTTCAGTAACTTCATAGGGTAACTATAGGACTACATATTCTAATTTAGGTACGTGTACTGGAGTTAGATCCTTAAGATCCTTATGATAACGTCATCCACAGGTAAAAATCGAGGGTTGTACGCAATACCTCAACTGCGTGTGCATGGGGTGTCTCGAGCGCTGCGATCCGGAGAGGACAATCCGCTGCCGATTCTGCGGGCAAAAATGGGACGGCTCTTCATTAATTCTGGGTACTATGTACTCATATGACATCTTTATGGCTACCCCATGCTGCGTCGAACGGATCAAGGTGGGTATTCTTACTTTTTACAAGACTGTCCAAAAAAAGGAGTTTAATGTTTTCAGGGTTCCTGTATGTTTGTATGAGAGTTTCTTTATTTCACCATAACTTCTAAGTGCCTGAACAGATTTTGATGTGTCGTTAGAATTCTTATAATTATTATCCTTACAAAACAGGGTATATTTTTTTTTATGCAGTGTGGCGGCTTAAGGCGCTATTTTTTAAAAGTGAAAATGTGCTTTTTAGATTTCCCCATTTTAAAATTGGTTTTCATTACTCATACTCGGAAACTAGGTCTGAAGTTGCCTGAGAAGCGGTTTGAAAGTAATACATTTCATCCCTAGGGAGAGAATTTCAACTGACAGTGACAGTTGACAAATGACAGACACTCGAATTATTAAAAAAAACTAGTTCTATGTTCACATACATTTGTATTGAACCATGTTCCAACTTTTTTTTCTCCTCAGAGGATTATGATCCCGCACTTCTCGTACATTTCCCAGTGCCATATGCCAGTTCATGTTTTTATTTTTAGTTTCATTGTATTCGTAATGAAAAGCACAGTGTTTACCTCGGGGTTAAAGATTTATTTAGTCCCTAATAAGTTACTTTCACCCCTAGGATAACAATGTACTATAATAGTGATGAATAATAATAGAATGACCTTTTGGCTTAGTACACCTCAAGATCATAACCCCGTATAAGACAACCATAACAACTTGTTTGCATAAAACAACAATTATTATTGTTGTTTTATGATGTTAATGCATATTCAACAAACTTTAGTTTCACAAAAGCGTTATTATTTTCGTGTGTCATTAGCAGATCTATGTGTTTTATGATGTGTTCATTAGCACATTAGATGTTTTGCTTAACTTTGTTTAAGCTTAGAACGTTAAGCGACGGTTCGCAGCAAATTAGTTTGTTGTTTGTTTCATAATAAACGAATGCAGGATCATCCACCAGCAATTTGCTCTTAAATACGGTCTTGTCGAGTGCAAAGAGCCGTTATAATATAAGTATGCTCCAGTGCCAGTACTCGTGCACAGTCGTGCTTTGCTCTATTTGCTCTAATGGGACCGTTCTATCGTCACGGACTATTAACAATCCCTAAGAGCCCTGTAATTTCGGCAAAATATCTGATACTCCTGTGTCGTCTACCTAGGCAGACCCCCTGCAACAGAGGCAAATTTACCAACCACCAAGAACCTGTATGTGTATTGTAATCTTTCTATTGCAGTGCAACGCGTGCCACACGCCGATACGTCAGGTCCAGGCGATGAACTACTCGGACTACTCGCACCCGGTGACCTGCCCACACTGCCACACGCTCGACATACACTTCGTGAAGCCACTGCCTTATTGCTTCACAAAACGGGCATACCCGCTGTTCCAGTGGACCTAGCATGCGGCGGTGCCAGGTAGCGCTCCTGGCACCCCCCCGTCCGCATCTGACGCCTGGGGCCTGGCGCCGTCACCTCCTCGACGCGCCTCGCCCCCGATGCTGCGTCCCGTCGTTAAAACTAGCATGAAACCCCGTGCGCACGAATCCATTCCTCCTGTAGATAAATCTAACAAGTACTTCACGCCTGCCCTCATGAATATGACCGAGTCTCTCGCCATGTTACGTTTGAGTCCGGAGGCGCTCGCGATCAGTCTTGGAGAGACAATAGCTGAGCGCTACTTGGCCTCCATTCGGCCCAAGCCGCTCGTGGAGCGCCCTACGTTCAGCACTTGCGCCATCCCTCGCCAGGAGCCTGTTGCCGAGCCTGCGCTCCAACTATTCTCCAACGAATTCATGAACTATTTCAACCAAATTGCATAAAATCGGTACGTGTGTGCGCTCGTGATTGGACTATTGTGTAAAAAAACTGGGACAATTACCGCGTCTCTGACGCTTGTTATAATTTCTGATAAAATTAAGTTGGTACCTATTATGGAAACATATTTAAGTATGTGGTTTTAAGATAGTATTTTTGCTTTTATCCTAATTTTATTCAGCAGGTTGTTGATTGAAAGTAAAGGGGATAGAACACTTATGGCATATCGACCCACCGCCATTTTTTTAATCAAAGTTGCGCACGGTTAAACTAGTACCTATGTAAATGAGTAGAGGACACTAATGCAAACAAAAAAAACAAATAATATATGTAGGTATCCAAAAATGTCACGTTCCCGAGATATTTGGATGTAAAGATCGGCATATCACGTTCCCAAGATCACTTAACACATTACTTTTTTTTTGTTTGTGTATTTGTAGTACACATATACATACAGACCTACAACTTTCACTGTGCGCAGTAACTGGAAAAAAAAATGGCGGCGGGTGGATATGCCAGCTTCCATTAAAAAAGTTCGAACCCCTTTTTATCAGAAATGAAACTTAGCGGTTCGTTTAGCGATGCCAGAAATTGCATTTTTTTGTTTTTTTTTTATCGAATTGGAGTTTGTCCGTTTGAAGGAATGGCGAATTTTTTAATTATTGATTACCCTACTTCAGTGATACTGATGGCCCTATTAGATGGGCATGTTCGTGCGGAGTGTTGTTTAGTTCAATTTAGTTTATTAGTTACGTTTTATTTTAGCAAAATTTTTAACTTAACTTAAGTGTTATACATTATTTTCTTAGGTTTATGAAATTTTGTTTCCTCCCACCAAATGGCACTTTGTCTTCTAGAGGGACATTACAAATACCTAAAGATGCCATGTTAGTATATGAATATTTCAATTTCGTTATTAACTCAATTTTCACTTATTTAACCTTGTGGTAGAGGACTTTAATTGTAAGGTACCCATTTGCTGTGTCTCCAATAATTATAATATGATTAGCATGTTTATATTATAATTTGTAAGTTTCAACATTTATTATACATTATATCTTGTGGATTTTTCTTTAACTATTTTAGTAAGTATCTCATTGGTAAGTGGTGTTTTGTATGAGTGAATTAACTAATGTATGAATTGGAATTGTGCCATATCAAAAAATAATACTTACCGCGAAACATAAATAATGTCTACTTTGTGCACCTAGGTGATTTCACCCAGATGAACATAGTGGAATTAACCAATATTAAAATAAAATAAAACACCATAGATCATTGAGTCATTATATTTTGGATTAAGTATGTAATTTCTGTATTTTTTTGATTACCGTTCGGTTTTTTTTTTTTGTTACATCATTACACTTTGAATTATTGGATAACTAATAATAAGAGATTTTAATCATGAATGTCTATTACTTTATAAGTAAATAGCGCTTAATTAATTTATTGGGCGAATAAGTGAATTACACATACATAAACGTTTAAAATTAAATTAGGTAAGTTTTTATACATTTGATACTTATTACTAGCAAAAGTGATTCCAAGTGATACAATCTTAGTGATAGTGCGTGTTAGTGATAAAGAAGTGGTGCGGATTTAAAAAATTAAAGTATCATGATTAAAAAAATGACTGGATGATAGGCAATATTGAATGAAGACTTAACACTTTTTATAGAGTAAAATTTTTGCATAAACTTTCTTAAATCGGATAACTGCCATTTACATTTTAATAATCTAATTGCTGGGGCCTAATTATAGCCGTTTAGATTTAATTTTTCTTTGAAACAATTACAATTATTAAATTAGCTATTTAACATGTGAATAAGAAGTCTTGTTTTCGCAATGGGTATATTAGTCTTCATTTTGGTTATACCGACAGCGAAATGTCTGGCCACACCTGCGTGGAATAGCAAACCTTCGCCAAACCTTGCTAGACTGCCTTCAAAAAGTTCGGGCGAATACATTGTAAAACAACTTCTTGGCTACACATGCGTGCTTTGACGAATTATTCGGCGAATGTCGTAGGTCAAGCCAAGCCAATAGCGTCGTAGCGTGTCGTAGCCAAACTAATAGCGTTCGCAAAATAAGAGTACGTATTTTTATAATTTATTGAGCATTAAAAAAAACGGAATACATGTACGTTTGTAAGCTTCGTTCTAATAAAGTTTAAAATTTAGAAAAATGTATTAAGTTATATCGTTGTCAAGGTCCATCTGGCGACTACATATATTATACAACATGTAACAAAAAGGTTCAACAATACGGAAGGGTATGTATATACTCATCATTTTGAACAACATTTACTATGGGGCCAACCCTGAATTCGTAAAGAAAAAAAAAACAGCTGCTCCATACAAAAAGTTCATTGAACTTGGATAAAATGTATGGAACAGCTTTTTTTTCATGTCAGTGTTGGGTCCCATAGCAAAAGTTGTTCATAATGATGAGTACATACATACTCTTCAGTATTGTTGAACCTTTATGTTACACGTTGTATATTTGTTTGATACAATTGACCTTGCTTGATCATGTATCAGTTAATTTACTCGTAAAACCTTCAAACTAGGCCCCGGCTCACGATATTGGACTGAATACGTTATCGTTGTGTAGTGTTAGGTGATCATCGTCAAGCACCCGTCAGTCCATCCGCATCACTGCACGTCATTTGTCATCATTTCATCACGCACGGTTTGTGTGGTCGGCGACTGGTTACATTTAACGGTCACAAACACTCATAAACACATACATACATCTATTAGTTGAAAGAAATTATGTATTCATTTTTACTGGTATCATTTTGAATACTTAACTCTGATATTAAGAGCGGCTGCTTACTATAAGAAAAACCGTACGGTCGCGCCCGAAGGCGCTCCGTGCATACATATTGTACTAGGTCCCGCACGTAAAAAAAAACTCGCGACGGCCGTCTCGCTCGCACCTGTTAGTTGTGCGCAGTGTGTTCTGTCGGTCCGGCGCGCGCGAGAAAGACGTGCTCATAATTTACGGCCGGTCTTATATACCAATACCTATGGCGTATACCCATTAACTGTTAATATGCACAAGTCCATATTTAACAACCGATCACTTGCAAACCTATAGATGATACATGACATTCTCTGAAGTATCATGGTGGATTAAAAGTGTGACCTCTGCAAAAAAAAAAACAAATAGCGGTGCAGATTTCTTTGTTCAATGACAACTGCTATTACATTATAGAACGCGTAACAAAAAGGTTCAACAACACTGAAGGGTATGTTATGTATGTACTCATCATTATGAACAACTTTTACTATGGGGCCAACACTGAAACCGCAAAAAAAATTCAACTGTTCCATACATTTTGTATGGATCAGCAGATATTTTTTTCGCTAATTCAGGATTGACCCCATAGTAAAAGTTGTTCATAATGATGAGGTTATGCATAGCCTTCAGTGTTGTTAAACCTTTTTGTTACATATAATTAGAAGTTACTAACGAGAAATATGAAAAACTATTGAGTATATTATTACACTCGAACTTTTTTTTATGTCTTTAATAATCAAATCTTTTTGAATCTTAGTAACCAGTCGCCATGTGTGGTTGTACCGCCCATTCAATATTTTATCTACCCTTAATTATAAGAATCACATTTTACTTTATTTACTTATAATATCCTTAAACTTTTATCATAGGAAGGCGAAAAATGTACATACCTACATAATAAAATAAAATAATTACCGTAATAGGCGCTCTATAACAGATGCTTATAAAAAGTATTATGAAATGTACTCGTATCAGTGTGATTCTGGTAAGTATATTGGACATTATAAATGCTTTGATTTGCAAATGAATAAATACAAAATATATTTGAAGTGTTTTGCAGCTTTAGAACCAAGCTTTTGAAATACGCTCAGTTTAGCATAAGCTTGTAATAATATAACATACACCTAATTTCTAGTAATAACAATTCGATAGTACACACAATCAATAATATCAAATATCCCCTTTATTGTAAAAGTAACGGCCGCATCCCGATTACACTTCATGTGTTATCAATTTTAATTTTATCGAAGTTTGCTCGTTCGGATATAGAATTATATTTAAAGTTAATATTAAGTATAACATTTATATTGATGTATGTACTCATACGCATAAAAACAAAAAAATATTTGAAAAAAAATAGCGAGCTATTGTTGGTATATTTAGGAAAATAAAAATAACCAGATCATCTGATGGTGGCCATGTACAAATGAGAAGTGAATTGTCATCGGGGTGCGAGCACATTAGGTCAAGCGACATTATACGAAAAAAATAACATAATAATTTAATAGTATAATTCAAAGCCGACTACGTAGACTTAACAAAGTACTTTAAAAGAGGAACCTTCTGAAGTTATAGCTCCCCTTCTCCGGTACAAAAAAGACGCTATTAAAAATATTTCAATAAAATTATTCCAAACTCCTCCGATTCAAACATGAAGGCTGTTTATTTCATATTTAAATAGATATTTCAAAATATTGACAATCTTCGAATAACATTTACCTATACCTTAATAAAAATAGCAAATTATAGTATAAACAATATTGCTCTAAAAATAGTATTGGGCTTGACATATTTTATCCTATGAAGTAATGAATTTCAGAGTACATTATACCACATAATAATTATATAGGACAACTAGAGTTTTCAAGGCATATTATACAAAAAAGCCGATTTATAGATTGTTTCCGGTAGTTATTTTCACTACAATATTAATTATTATCTGACGCTTCTAATGGTTGTATACTTACCTAGTTAATGTAGAATGAGACAGTCATAATAAAACAATAGTTTGGTTCTTTTTTACATTTTATTGATTATTCGTAAGTCTCTTAGTTGTTCAGTTTGGTGTTTGGTCTAATATAAATTTAATTACTCAAATGTTGCAAACTTTCTTAGTTTATTTGCACAAAATTTGTTAAACTTTGTAATTTATAATTTATTTGGACGTCGACATTCAACATGGTATTGAATTCACTGTCGTGTTATTTAGATAATGGCTTAAAAGTACAAAATAACAAATTTGTTACTTTTACAAATTTTATGAAAAATAAATCAAATACATACATAAATAAAACTAATAATCTGTACTAGTAAATCTATACGAAATAGTTGCTATAAATCATACATATAAACCGCGATTTGTTCCCGTAGAAATTGAAAGCTAACTTCATATTTTTTTTAAGTTTGTAATATAATTATTTTAGACGCTAAAATTGTTACTAATTAAAATAACTATATTATCTTTCATCTTTAATTTCTTCTTTGAATTTAATTATCTTAATGTTTGTCATATATATTTATAAACTTAGGATTCGTACATCGTACCTTTTAGACGCACTCTGTAAGTAGATTATATTCATCGTCTTTAGCATAATATTTTTTTCTGTAGTTATTCGCTTTGAATTTAGGTTAATTTTGTTTCCATAGTAGTTCTTTTAGGATACTAAGCTTTTTTATTAATAACGAATGAATGAGATGAATGGATGTGGTCACATTTAATATTAAGTTGGTTATAAGTCATTTTATCATAATAATTATTGGTATAAAAGCACGTATAAGTGCCAATTTTCTTGAATTGTGTGCATTCTGGTCATAGGGAACGCGAGATCGCGCGTTTCAACTTAAGTTCATAATATTATCTTATAATATCGTGATAATCATCAGTAATATGACTAATCGATACGCACATAGCCTGTCTTTTCTCATCACTGCCACATGTCGATGAAAATGTCAATGAATTATGAATTCCAAGACATGCGTGTACGTCTTCATTT
Source organism: Erannis defoliaria (assembly GCA_905404285.2). Lineage (NCBI taxonomy): Eukaryota > Metazoa > Arthropoda > Insecta > Lepidoptera > Geometridae > Erannis > Erannis defoliaria. The sequence goes on along the minus strand of FR990073.1, from coordinate 6,526,465 downwards.
GATTCTGAGAGTTTGCATATACAGTTGCATGTTGACAGTGTCAAACGTCTTCTCATAGAGAAACTAGGCTTTCAAGCTGATCAAAACAGGCAACCTGTTGAAGTGGCATTCGATCCACTAAGTACCCTGAGTCGCTCAGAGCTCAAACCCCTAACGCATTGGCTGATCTAGTATACGGCTGTCATTGGTTAGTGAAAATTGCAAATCAACATGTTAATTATATTTTGATACTCGATGTTTTCTAAACTAATGTAGAATTAACTTTTGTACGTGTAGGTAAGCGTCACTCTCGATCGCATTTGTTGGTTTTGGACGAGTTTACAAATTATAGAATAAGAACTGTTGCAGACTGAACCGTAAGAGTAGGGATTAAAATTGGAAACTAACAAATGGGATTCGGCTGTGGATGATATTCCAGTCACTCGAGCTACAGCCAATAGAAACATCGTGACTTAGCTTCGTTCCCCGGCGTAATTGGCCAATAACATTTGTAAGGAACTCAATAATCGGTGATAATCTTACGAATTGTTTAATGATAATAATAGGTTATTGCGTGGCAATTAGATTAACGTAAAGCGCGGGGGACACCAGGGTAGGTATGTGTGTGTCATAATGTTGTAATAAAAACTAACTTTTGTACTTTCATAACTTAGGGCTCCCCGGACTAGGGTTACTAAAAAAACTTACTAGTTTTTTCCGGGAACTGCGCGTCCGATTTTTATAGAAATTAAACAGTAAGTATATTTAAATTGGCATAACTATGTACTTTTTTGATAATCGATTTTTTTTAATGTTCAATTTGTAGTTTTTTTAAGTCGTTATAACTTACAAGTAAGGATACTTTTATTGCCGATTTGAAAACACGTACCAAGTTTTTCGAAAGCGGGCGAGCAATTTCCGAAATAAAGAATTACTTTGTTTTTGTACGTTTGCGGGAAAATGATGAAAATGACCCACCCTTCGGGGCTTTTAGCTGTAATATTTTTCTATTAAAAATGTAGTTTAGGATTTTTGTAAGGTGATCCGAGACGATATCTCGTATAAACGTGTATCAGAGCGATAAATAGGCTTAGGACCACAATGTTTGTTTAAATTTAAGAAGGAATCTGACCATTGTCATTGTACTGTTTTATAGAATTTACTAATTAAGTCTTTATGAGTAAGATTCCTTCTTGACATTGTAAGCGCGCTGAATGGTCATAGTAATAAGTCAGAATTTTATCTTTGAACGCTTTGCAGTTTATGTAAATGTATTACTGGCCGTTGTATAACATAATTGCTATTGAATATTGATCAAAACGATTTTACATCATGTTACAAAAAGGTTCAACAATACTGAAGGCTATGTGTGTACTCATATTAATATGGGAGCATCCATGAAGTCGCGAATAAAAAACAGCTGGTGTTCTATACAAAAAGTTCATCATCATCATCATCATCGCTGTTTTTTTTCGCGATGTCACGGTTGGCCTCATAGTAAAAGTTGTTCATAATGACGAGTATACACATATCCTTCAGTATTGTTGAACCTTTTTGTTACACGTTGTATACCTATTTCGGATTCTCATAAAAACGTTATTAATAACCGAAGCTGTTTTGAGCGATAAACGTGGCAGAAACTATTTTTGTTTGCATTCAAATATAAAAGAGAACGCCATTAGTGCGTGTTATCAATTATGTGAGTGAACGAATGTATAACCGTAATATTTTATCTTAGTGCGTAGGCCGGCTTCCGTCGAGCCACTTTATTCACTAATATTGAGTGTGGTCATGTAAGATTTTCAAAAATGATCTCTTGTTTACTTACAATTTTACGAAAATGGTCCGAGAAAATGGAATAGGGTAAGGAATGGAAGCTCAGAAGGAATTGCCAATTTAATTTTAGGTCGTAAGTGCTTGAATTTATTATAAGAATCGTTTTTTGAAATTCGATATTAAACTTTTGTACCATTGATAAATGATATTAATTTTAAAATGTTTCATACGTTACAACGTATATTTTTGTACATGCAAAGTCGATGCGAAAGGAATTGGCACAAAAATTAGAGATACGATATTATTAAGAATAAAGTTCCATTTTGTACGATTAAAAATTGAAAATGCTATAAATTTTTGTAAGGATAGTGAGCGTTGTATTGTCTATTTTGGTAACGGAGGCGAGATTAGATATAGGTTGTTTCAGAAAATTGTAATAAAACTCGAGAGGCGAAAAAAACATGTTATATTTTATATGATTCTGATATAGCGCCCTACTGGGCAGTGTTTTTACTTTACGAACTTAGTTAAGTCACTCTTTAAAAAAGAGATTTCGGAGATAGTTAGGCTTAGTGTTTTTATACCAGCTTGATGTTTTGAAATATGTATTAAGTACTGCCGAAAAGTACTACCGAACAAGCAGCCAACACTGATCAAAAATGTGTAGAAAGGCGTCTAAATCGGACATACTTTTGTTTACGTTCAAGCCGTCGTCGTTCGGGCTGGCAACACCTCGCTACTCGTGATCAATACCAAAGTGTTGCTGTTCATATCATATAAACGTTGCTAGAAACACGTTTCGGTACAAATCCTTAGCTAAGTTTTTTATTAATTCTATTTGATTAATAATATATTGTTAGACAAATCAGTGTCAGTTTTGTAGTGGATGCGTCGTTATACCAACACCTAGAAGCCGTGTCTAGTCGAATCCATCGGCGGTTGTCTTTACCACCTCGACCGTGCCGTTACAACTCTGACACCAAACCTGAATTATTTCAGTTATTTAGCAGAATTTATATTAACTAGTATTTCTGATTATGTTATGTTTTATATTGCTTATATTATAACGATGTTTATTAAGTATTTAATATTCATTTGATGAGGACCTAGTCGTTTCTCGATATATCACATTTCCAAAGTACAAATTCCTTGTTGTTTAGTCCAATTTTGTTTCTCTGTTATTGAATGAAAATTATTTTAGAAAGCATTCATGACGTCTTGTCAATTTGGATGGCATATTTGGATTCTGCGCGGCCGAAACTTTGTACTATCACTTTTATTGTAAATTCTATTTGTCAGATAGTGTAAGTGACATCGCCTTACATAACTTGCATACAGTCATTTTAAAACGCCTCTGTTACAAGCAGAGCCGCCGCCGACGACAAAAATCGCCGACAACAAAAAATATTTATAAAAATATAGAACCGTTTCGTAAAGATTAGTTGAAAGTACCAACATCCTGACATAATTTTATACCAAGTGTAACAAAAAAGTATGATAATACTGAAGGGTATGTATGTAGGTACCTACCTACTCAATCATTATTATGAACAACTTACAACTATGGGACAACCTTAAAATCGAGAAAAAACAGCTGTTCCTTACATTTTGTCCAAGGTCATTGAAATACATTATTTTTTTCTCGATTTCAGGGTCGGCCCCACAGTAAAAATTGTTCATAATAATGAGTACAATACATGCAATTCAGTATTTTCGCACCTTTTTGTTAAACGTATACATTATACATACATCCAGAACGGATAATTTTTTCCAGTCGTAGCAGAGATTATATCAAAATAGTGATGTCGCTTACATATCTAAATTGCAAGTTTGTAATAAAAAAGTACTTAGTTTAATAAATTGGTTTGCCGTTAGAGCCGCGCTAGAAACAAGAAAACAACTATTTGTAGCAGCTTTTAGTTTAAGTTACATACCTAGTTTAATTTTTATCTAATCTTCTATTTTTAGTTCACACTTAAATGAAAAATAACGCAGTACATTTAGTTTCATATTTTATGTATGTACTAATTCTTTGTATTTCAGTAATAATGTAAGATTTTTCATAGCCTTTCTCTGAACAGTTTTTCTGTTGTTATGTTTAGTTTAGATTATTTACCATTTTTGTTAGTTTAATCGCCAACTACACGTTAGAAAAACAATCTGTGCAACAATTACTATGATAAAATATGGAAACATTTATGAAATAAAAATTGGCAAAAAAAAAATTGGTGTTTTATTTAGTAGGTATTTCAATTTCACCGTATTTCATACTTAGGTATGCTATCATTAGGGTATGTTCATTGATAAGATAATAGCAGCGCCCCGCGGTTTCACCCGCTATTCCTGGCATAAAAAGTAGCCCGTTTTATTCCAAGGTATAAGCTACCTCTATGCCAAATTTGACCCGTATCCGTTCCGCCGTTTCAGTGTGAAGGAGTAAAAAACATACAAGATAAGAATATATAGATAATAAGCTTTTAAAAAAAATACAACCGTCTTCAACTTCGAATACCTGGAAGACATATATATGATCATATATTCTAGTAATTTCGATTTAAAAACTAACCTACTGAACCGATTTCGATAAAATTTATATGAGACCACCTCTGCAGTATTACCTACAGAACAAAAAAAGAATCGCCGAAATCAATTCATACTTGGCGGAGTAATCGCGTAACATACATACAAAAAAACAGTCGAATTGAGAACCTCCTTTTTTGAAGCCGGTTGAAAATATAATCCCCCAAAAATCACTTAAAGATTGAAAAAGGGTTATTTTTTTACAATAGTTGCTGAAAAAGAGGAAACGTCAGAGACATGTCTACAGAAGACCTAGATTTTATTTTAAAAAAAATGCTCTAGAGGCATTATCCAGGAAGAAAATCTCGGGCCACTTAGATCCACCGCCTGCCTGCACCGAGCACACACTGCGAGTCACACTGTTACTCGTTGGGATTTTTCATCCCATCTGGTAACACTGCCACCGGTGCATCTAAAGATAAATATTTTTTTCCTAATTAATCCCCCGTCCACCACCAAGCACCTACGGTGGAGCCAAAGCTAATGTTTTCTCCTCTTGAATCTCAGGTATCCAAGTATAAACTGAGGTAAAAAATTTTTTTTATAAAATTTAAGGAAAGTACTGTTACTGTAACTGTTAGTATTATAATATCTAAACTAGACTACATTAAACACCAGTAAGATACATTGGTAATACTTACATAATAGATACTAATACTTAATATAATAGTTTTCTAACTTAATACCTATTAAGAGATAAGTATAGTATAGAATATTAATAGATTAATATTTGTTAGATGCATATACCTAGTCTTAATACCTAGCTAATGTTTATGCTCTCAAATATTGCAGCGCCCTAACAGGGCTGTTACCGTCATCTAGTTATTAAACATGATGTAATTGTGTGCATTGGCAATGAATAAATAAATAAATAATTTTAGTATAAATAAATAATAAATAAATATCGGTGGACATTTTTCACACAGCGCCATCTAGCCCCAAACTAAGCAAAGCTTGTAATATGGAAACTAGATAGCTGATAGAATACTTATATACTATTTTTTTTGTAAATACATACTTATAATACATACCACTTCGAGTATGCCACTTCGATCCACCAACTAAGGGAGTTCCAGATATCCACAAAAGTGGACGGAGGGTGGATTCATTCAAGAGGAGAAAAAAACTAGCTTTGGCTCCACCGGAGGAGCCTGGTGGTGGACGGGGGATTCATTAGGTTTTTTTTAATCATTAGATGCACCGGTGGCAGTGTTACCAGATGGGAAGAAAAATCACAACGAGTAACAGTGTGACTCGCTGGGAACCCACCGTGGATTTAAGAGGCAAGGAAAATATTAGAAGAAAAATTCAGTTCCAGATTTGTCTAAAACTTTGAGAATGTAAAAGGTACGTATTGCAGCTCTAATAGATCTACGTAATTTGCGTACGGTAAATATGCAAACATTACCTACCCTTCAAATTAGACTAATCCAGTCATTGCATAAACATAGGCCCATAAATTGAACCGAGTGCGCTATCGGAAGCTCTACGTCTTCCTAATGTGTTATTACGTAGTAACTAACTGTTACTTAATCTGTATTATTACGGTTCGAAGCTTACAGAATACCAAGTTAACTGCAAGGTTGGCTAACTGAAGGAATCTTATAGTTCCAACGCCTATTTGCTTCAGGAACTGCAACGGTAGCTCCCCTTATAAGGTAAGCTAGTCGGAGCTTACGCTTTGATGGTTAATAAATATCGAGCCTTTCACCAATGTAAATAATGGAGACTGAACCCTCTGGAAGGATTAAAGGAGTAAACCTGAGGGATTTAACTGAGCGTCTTCTAGTTCATTACCAACATAACCGATACAAGAAAAGCTATAGTAGCACTAAACAACAAGCGGTACCTACCTATTTCTTTTGCTATTTACCTATTTACTAGTAATAACAATAATATTACCCTGATTGTTGGGGCTAAACGAGACCCCAGACCTCCTTGCCTTAACCGGCTGACCGGGGGTGGAAACCGCAAGAGCTAAGAACCTAAGCTCCAGGGTGGAAGTGTTAAAGGGCATAACGCCGCGAGTAGCGTTTAGTGAAAGCGCAGCACACCTCTCGATACCCTAAGCCATCCACGCCAATGTTGCCCCTCCGGCACCAATATACGATAGCCTTTATGGGGGGCACATTTGGTGTATGGCGAGTCAATCACCTGCCTAAATATTATGATAATGAGACAAAACTGGCAGGTGCCGTTTCTCATCCCATAGACCAGTCCGCAATGTTCCATCAAAAGCTCCCAATATTGTCCAAATTTATTTCAGTTTTATACCTACTATTAAAATAGTATCATATTCCATTTATACCTATTATAATTTATTATAGTTTAATACTATTTTTATATCTAACAGGGTCTCTTGGTATTGGCTTCGGCTCCATCATTCCATCAATGGCTCTTAAAGGTCCGGGGTTAGACCCAAAGACTGTTAGACCCTAGTGTTCAATTTATATAGGAGAAATAATAATATAATAATAATAATATGTCAATGTCAGCAATGTCCCGGGGAATCTCTGCGACATATCATTTCCGGTTGTTCGCATCTTGCTACCGGCGAGTATTTGCACAGGCATAACCACTTGGTTATGGCCACTTGGCCAGAATCATCCACCAGCAACTTGCTGTTCAATACGGCCTTGTCGAGTCGGAGGTGCCGTACTATAAGTACGCAGCTCCAGTTCTCGAAAAGGTCGTGCTTTGCTCTATTGGGACCGCTCAATCATCACGGACAAGACTATTGTTGCCGATAAGCCTGATATCGTGATGGTGGATCGGACCAATATTAATGTTTTTTGTATTTATATTGTAATAAACTAAAAAATTAAGAAAGAATATAATAATAATTTTACTATAACTATATAACTTTACTACGTGGCCTGTAGATGTAGGTTGGTATGTTATGTAGTTAAAGGTGGCAGTGGGCTATAGTCATATCTATCAGCCGCAGAACCGATAACCGCTAGAGAAAACGTGTTATAGACAGTACCGTCTCTACCATGAGGGCACACGGGGCCCGCGCCCAGGGCCCCCATCTTCGCAGGGCCCCCGAAGGACCGACGATTACTCTCACATTTATTATTCTCAAGACATTTTTGTCGGGCACAGTAACAGTGAGTACCCGGGTCGAAAAAAACTTACTTTTGTCTTAAAATGTAAGTCAAAATTATGTCGATTTTATTAACCAAATTAAGACAAAATCAAGTCAAACTTTGCCTTTTTTCTTTTAGAAGTATAAAATTTCGATAACATTTGACTACATTTTGACTTATTTGCCTTAGTTAGGATCGGTTTAAGACAAAAAAAGCCAGAAGGAAAAAGTATAATTCGCTTTCTTTACTATCCAAAAGGGCCCCAAATTCTTATGTGTCTAAGGGTCCCTGCATAATCTAAGATAGCCTTGGTTCTAGAGTAGAGTAAATCAGCAAACGTTAGGATGACAATAATAAAAATAAATGTATTTTCTTTAACAGAATTACATTTTACCAAGTAGACAGGAATCGTCTTTAGACATACCTAGAATGCCTGTGCCAGAGGACCGGCTCTTCCTGTTTTTAAGACATGTTTAGAGTAACTTACATTACTTAAGCCTAAGCCTTGAGATGATGATGTAAGTAGTACCTACATAGGTAACGTTAGGCTACTAAAATAAAGAGTTTGAGGTGTAACTTCGGTGTTATCAATAAATTATTTGTATTTGTTGCGCGACCCATTTTATGAATAACATAGCACAGTTCATAGAAATTTAAGAATCATAAAGCGTCCGGTGATAAACTGGGCGCTGGGCAGAGACCTCTGGGGTGTTTTATCCGAACTAACACAGGACATAAAACGGTTTTATCGCAATGTCCGCTGCGTGAACGTTTTATGCGTCAGACTACTTTCCCCGCGCCTCCCCTAGCTCTTGTTTACTAACTTGATTGGATTCGTGCTTCTTGTATTTACTGAAAAGATTTTTCTTTTAAACGTTTCTAACTTGAATCGGGGCAGTTTCTGCGAACACAGGTTCATGATCGCCTGGTTATTATAAATTGTATATTTACAATACACTCCGTAACCTACCTACAAGAATGAATTGACGAAAATAATTTTTAAAAATACAGTATTGTCGAAAAATAAAAAAACAATTTGTTCCACGATAACATTTTCACCCTCTACAAAACGTGTGGGACATCTGATTTTTTTCGCGACTTCAAGGTTGGCCTAATAGTAAAAGTTGTTCATAATGATGAGTATACCCATCAGTATTGTAACACGCTGTCAAAAAGGTGCGTTGATAGGGTACGTTGTTGTTTGTTTTTGTTCCCTCAATATTTTTTCACTGGTGCACACTCAATCAATCAACAAGGCGAATTATGAAAACGCTGATTATGTGTTGACTGTTCCATTCCCTCTAGGTTCTGGAGTCAGCGAGGTAAGAAATTTAGCGGGGGCGATTTGATCGTGATGTTGGCTGTGTTTTGACAGCACCTTTGGTCTCATAATAAAACGAGTTAGATACCTGGATTGGCCCACACCAAATACATTTTACTCTCTGGCCCACACCTAACACGCCGCCGGCCCAGTTGCGGGGTGGTTGCATTATCTATTATTCGCATTATTAACGCATTATCGAGAATTATAACTATCTCAATAATATGGACTGTTACAACATATATTTATTAATAAAATATGTTTCTGTGTCAAAGATAATTAATTGATGGCGGTAGTAGTTCTAAATAAGGGATTGATTATGATAATTTCATTAGCCGCCTTAGCCCGTAGACGACATAGCCCCGGTTGACCTTAAATTATCCGATTATTAGCATTTTTTCTTAGACCGTAAAAAAAAAAATTAAGCTTTGTATTTAAATTCAAAACATAATTCGTTGCTTAGTATCTAAATACCTGTTTCTTTCTCCAATTACTAAGGCTAACCAATGAATTCAAATTACAAATCCAACAAAAGAAATCACCAATTCGGATCTTGATAAAATAAACTTAAGAGATCTTGTAAGTAAAAAGATTTTCCACTTAGTTTCACGCACGAGCTGGTTCATAGTGCCTTTCCAATTCACTCGTTACGTGAACAATAGAATCGAGTGATTATAGGTCCGACCCATATATTACGATACCCAGATAAATGCAATCTCCCAGATAATAAAGAGGAGAGTTTTTTATTTGAGCTCATTTTTATAACGCTATTTTTCTTTCAATGATTTATTAGCCGTGCCGTAGTACACTTAATGGAAAGACCACCAGATAAAAAAATAGCGTCTGTGTATGTCATTATCAGCCAGATATCGTCAACTGCTGGACTAAGGCCTCTAAGTCCGTAGACCCTCTTAATACGGTGGAGTTGCCATAAACCCCACGCATGGCAGGCGGCTTGGGGCTCGCAGTATGCACACAAGCGTGGTAGATATGATCCAATGGCCCTTCGAGTGTAGGCCTAAGTCCATAAGGCTGATTATGTAAAGCTGTTAGCTGTTGCTGTGTGTTGTGTTTGTGTTGCTGTGTGTGTGTGTGATGTTAGCTGTTATGAATAAATTATTTTCTTTCTTTCTTTCGAGGTGAAACTATGTCTCATCATCATCATCAACAGCCAGAAGACGTCCACTGCTAGACGAAGGACTCCCTCTTAATAGGGAAGGTTGCAGCGATATACATATATAATAAAATAAATTAAATATAATACATATAATAAAATAATATAATAAATATAATAATACTATAAATTAAAGGTCTACCCTCACATCCAAACGACCGCGTATCTCTACGGGATATTTTTCTAAGAACGCTGTTTTTTAACGTGATTTTAGAATTTATCCCATAGTAAAAGTTGTTCATAATGATGAGTAATACGATATCCTAGAATTTGTCCGTCGTTCATTGAAACACCCCATACAGTACGTGTATGTGTAGAAATAGAAAAGAGCTATCAAAAAACTTGTTAACCCCCAAATCCAATTCGAAAACAACCACCACTTTATTATCCTCTGTCGCCCATTAAGCAATTTTATGCGACACATCAAAAAAAAGTTCAACGGGCATTATCAGAAAACCGCCACCGTCCGTGTTTATGACGCGTAACATGCAATAAAATTGGGGAGCCATCTTGGCCTAATCTCCCCGCTGGCTGTCTTTGATGAGCCCGGAGAGAATGTATTCCGCCAATAAAAAAATAAGTACTACCTCTGCAACACGTGAGTGAGTTGTGATGGGTGTTAGATAGATAGAAATAGAGTATGGGCAGGTAAACACCTTATAAAGTTGCCTACATATTTGCTCGATATTGCTGGCATTACCTCTAACAAAGTTATGTCAACAATCCACGTACCTTTTTTTAATGCATTCGAGAGACGACACTAGCTAAGGCCGTTCGCCTGGTGGTAAGCGTCACGCCTGCCCATAACAGTAGCAGTACCTGAATTGTGAACTTGCGAATACAATCCAGCTCCGCACTGTACTGCGCTCGTCACCCTGAGATATTAGGTGTTAAATCTCTTCACACCACGAAACACAGTAATGCATGTACACTACTGCTTGGAGGTTGAATAACTGTCAAAGGTGTGGTACCCAGCTACGATGATAATGGAATGGACGGGACCAGCGCTTGAAAATCAAAATTAACAAGACAACACAATCAAGCATACCTAGCTCAAAGTAAGCATATTACATTGGCCGGAAAATTGAGAGACCGAATCTAATTACTGCATGACAAAAAGAGAACACGTTCATGTATTAGAAGTTTGTATTGTCGTATCGTACGGCTCGCATGTCGCAAAGGCAGAGTATGACTGAAGCGAGTGGAGAACCGGCGCTCAACATATAGTCTTCAAAATCCATGCGCTTATTTCCCGTCCATTCATCATATCATTGTCGCTGGTGGTACCTACTTAGGGGGCGTCCATAAATTACGTGAGGTGTTTTTTTTAATTTTCTGTCCCTCCCTCCCCCGCTGGTGAGATGTCGTGAGATTTTAATCAACCCCCTCCCCCATCCTCCAATCTCACGTGAGATTTTTCAAAATGTGGGTGTCTTACGCGTTGGATTGTTATTGTAAAAAGAAAAATAATAATTGCCAAACTAGTTTTTTTTTTATGTTTCAATCAGAAAAAATATCACGTGATATTTGCCGAGACCCCCCCTCTCTCCAACGTAAGATTAGATGAGATTTGACTCGACCCCCTCCCCCCCTTAAACATCTCACGTATTTTATGGACGCCCCCTTACCCAGGCGGACCCTGCAGTAGAGTCCGACCACCACAAAAACCTTGTTCGAGTTCAATGCGCATTGCTCGACGCCGGCATAATTCGACAAATGCCAACACGTGCGCTGCCGTTCTCACTAACTTCTCGGACTTAGAAACGGTTAGGGTTGGGCAGCACTGGTATTGCGTCTCGTCTTGCTCGTTCGTGTGCTCGTCATGTTCCTCGGTGTGGAGTCGTCTATATGGCCACTCCTCTAAGATAACCTAACCTTGTAAAGAGAGAATGCTAGATCAAATCATGATCCAATAAAACAAGGTCTGCTACTCCGGGAGTGACACTTGCTTACGTCACTCCAGTTGCCACTTATGGCAACAAAATTAGAAAATTGGGAATCAAATCTGTTAATAATTTATGTATAAAATACACAAATAATTTTAATTGCCATTTAGTGTCCGCTCAAGCGAAATGATTCAAGTTAAACACGAATTAACATAGTTTCAACCAAAATCACATAGTTTTATGGGATTGCCACAGGTATTATACGGAGAACGGGGAGTTATGATTTCGCGGTACTAGGGCCTTATTTATGAATCGTACGCAAGCGTAGCGCATGCGAAAGGAGCTTCGAACGATAGATATTGTTTGGAATAAGGTTCAATATCGTTTGAAAGTCGGCTCCTTTCGCATGCGCAACTTTGCTCACGATTCAAAAATAAGGCCCCGGTCATTTCACGTCGATGACGTAGGCTTGTGTCACCCACGTGACCTTTGACACTCGGGAGTGTCATACCTGGCGGAGTATATTATTATACCATGGATCAAACCTATCTTGTCCGGTAGTTAGGCCTACCTACTTACCTAATAATGTTATGTTGTCAACTTACCAAAATGCGATTTAACCTAATGGACAGAATATAACAGGCTTGCGTTTGACTGAAACACAATAATATACCTAAGTTCGGCATTTTAAAAAAGTACGCTCTTGTTCTAATTTCTCCGGTAATAAATTATGTTATCTACCTATCAAAAATATCACAGCGTGTAGTTAAAAAAATATACTTGCAGCATAGATGCATAAATACGCAGATGTTGAGAGCATATTATCTAATCATCTCTGTATAATACAATTGGTTTAATTTTCTTATACTTAACATAATAATATACCTATAGAGCTTAACACTGTGCAACCGTAAAGTAGGTACTTACCTATACTCGAAACAAATTCCACTTCGTTTCACTGCCTAATCTTCAAGCCTAATCAAAACAAAATTAATTATTACGCAGCACGAATTTGTCCATTCAAAAAAGTACGCTTTTCTTCGCAAAATCTCTTAAAAACCTTTTTTCTATTACAAAGGGTCAGCTTTAAATAGGGGGTGTGTCAAACCCCCGTTGCGATAGAATTAGGCAAGTCAGAGCTAAATTAAAAAAGAAATCAGGCGCAAGTTAATTTGGAAAGTTTTAATTACGTTTATTTTAGTAATCAAGCAATTTCGCGTTGATTAATTTACGGGGAAAATTCGGATGGTAACTGAGGAGACAGAAACAATGGAAATTGTACTCACAACTGCAAATGATAGGTCTAAGTGATAGCCTGATAGGATAGGTAAAGAAAATTTAACAATTGTTTTGTTTTTCACTAAATTAAGTAAGTTGAAATGGCAGTGGGCCGGCCACATCGCTTGAAGAACTAATAAACGATGGGGATGAAAGGTTCTTGAGTGGCGTGCACGAACCGGAAGACGCAGCGTAGGTAGGCCTCCCACTAGGTAGACAGACGACATTGTGAAAGTCTCGGGCAACCGGTGGTGGATGCAAATGGCTGGTTGTCGTACACTGGTGGCGGCGGGATGCTTTCGTACAGCAGTGGACGTCTTCTGGCTGATGATAATAATGAAGTAAGGCTGTAAAGGTGTAAGGCTGCTAAGGGTGTGTACACATCTGACGAATGTGCGGCATGCACGCCGCAGGCGTGCATGCAGTTACTGGAATTATTTGGAGCGCTTCTTCAGTGCAACTCGCATGCAATGCTCAGATGGTTATGTTAGGTGTAACTGTTACGAATATATTAGTCACTCCTCTAGGTTTCTGTGAGTGGCATTTACAACTAAGCCCTAAGATTGGACATTTGTTACTCAAAGAGTTTCGGGTACTCACCGCTGAAGATTATGGTCAAGCGTTGTCCAAGATAATAACTTATCTTTTACCTACTAGATTATCTTTTATTTTAATAGGTTTTATTGTCATTGAATCCTACTTAATATATTCGTAAGTCAATATTATCATAATAGGAGCCAAAATCGACTCTAAGCAGTCGCAGTTTGTCAAATAGAGCTCCGGCTTCAGGCACCTGTCCTTAAGCGAGTAGAGCTAGCAACTATAATTATAGTTGCTAGCTACTCGCTTTTAGCTAATTGTGACCATCCCACTCGCACTCGTTGCTCGCCAACTCGTGCGAGTGGGTAGGTCAAAATGCCGAGTGTGAGTTTTTAATTGGCTACAAATTTTTTTTTTATTTTCGGTTTAAAAAAGAGGATTTTTTCGCTGTTGAGTAGGTTGCGCGGCAGTCATAATAGTGTCCTAATAGGACAATAGCAGATAAATATGATAGCCCTATTCTACAACACTGGATTAAAACTATAATTTAATTTACACTGTTAAGTTGCACTTGTTTGTTTTTAGTTTTCAGATTTTTAACTTATGTATACATTTTTTTTTTTAATTTATTAATTACAATTTGTACATACGTTTACATCATAAGTAGTACCGAAAAATTACCATGGTTTGTCTCAGCACCAATCACATCGCGCTGTCAAATAATTACATAATATTGTTGATGCAAAAAAAATTATCAATTGTTTACCCCTACCATAGATTAAGTAGTATAATTAATCTATGCCCTTACCTAACAACATACCTACGTACTATAATGCCGGCCGCGACAAGCCCAAAGTGAAGTTACCTTCAGTTTGGATCAGGCGCGGTGGCGTTGGTTCGCACGCTCTTCACACCTATCTTACCGGTTACCGGTTCTAAGATTGGCGCAAACAAGTGGTTACTAGCCTTCTAGCTCAGCTGGTAGCATGTCTGCTTTCAGAGCTGTAGGGCGTGGGTTCGATCCCCACCCAGGACAAAAATGTATGTGACGAACATAGATGTTTGTTCTGTGTCTGGGTGTAGTATGTATTATAAGTATGTATTTACGAAAAAAAAAATGTATATAAGTATTCTATCAGCTATCTAGTTTCCATAATACAAGCTTTGCTTAGTATGGGGCTAGATGGCGCTGTGTGTAAAAATGTCACACAATATTTATTTATTTTTATTTATTTACTTATACAAGCTGAGTTTTACAAACGTTTTGCAACTTTGCAAATAATATATTATTTATCGTGTTCATTGTTTTTTAGGTTAGTAATACTTGTAAATTGTAATTTGTGCAATGTCAATACCACTATGGATCTTGGATCTGAAATAAAGATTTATTATTATTATATTATAAAAAAGGTGAGAACCTCCTTTTCTCTTCGAATGTTTTTTTTGTATGTATCGTATGTTACGCGATTACTCCATTAATTGATTTATGAATTCCAATTCCAAATTCCTCCAATTATGAATTGATTTTTATGTAATTGTTTTGTTTGGTCGGAGATACTTCAGAGGTTGTCACACATTTTATAGAAATCGAATAATTAGTTTGGTTTTAAATCAAAATAGCTCGAAAATATGAAGATGTCATCCAGGTAGTCGAAATTAAAGGCGGTTGTATTTTTTAAAAAGCTCATTTTATCAATGAGCAATTTTAGAGACATGATTTTGAAAAAGAGTAGCCTGAGCATGAGTTTGAGTAAGAGTTACCTTCAACTCGATAGATAGCGCAGACTAAACGTGCCAGTCAAAAACAGCATACAATTTTTGATATGTGGCACATGAAATAAAATAAAAACCTTGACAATGACAGCCACGTCTAGTCTGCGCAAAGTCAGAGTGCTTTACAATGAGCTTTTTTATATGCCAGTCAGAAAATCACCCATTGCGGTTACGTATTCGATCGCGTTGACTTAACTCAAAGTATGAAATAAGTGTAGTGCCGAATCTTGATACAAGGATACAAGATAGTGCTACTTTTATTTCATACAAATAGGTACAAATAGTAGTTGACGTTGACGCGATCGAATACGTAAACGCAACTCGAAAAACTCGCACTCGGCACTCTGATATCACTAGGCTATGAGCGAGTACGCAAGTGCAATGGGCGAGCCCTACTCAATAGGCATGTGGTCTAATGTTTAATTTATGACAAATAACAGGCTTAGTGATGAATATAACTAAATACATTACACATACTGAAAAAATCAATTGTATTGGCTGATAAATCTCTGAGATATGAGCGTTTAAAGTTTTAGGTGGGGATAGAGAGGAGATGCTCTATCCCTTTCTCGCAAAGCACGTGTTAGTATAGCATTTGTATGCTGCGCCTGAGGCTTGACGTCATAGCTCAGTATAGCGCGCTCTCTGTCTAGCTTGAAATTAAAATATTTAGAACTTATTTATTTTTGAATTATTTAAAATTTTGTTTCCGTTGATAGGCTCTATGATGATCAGCTTTTTTATGAGGTAATAAAAAAATTGTAGTCATCATGCCTATTGCTAATATCCTATATGCGAGTGTTCTATCAAGGTGTTTGTCGCTGGGCTATCGCTGTACTGCGATAGCTCTCTTGTTTCTACAAACAAATGAAAAGACAGTACTCGCCGGCAGTATTCACTCCTTGGAGGATCTAACTCTCTTCACTCCCATAGAAAACGCGTCAACAATTAGAAATGGAACCAAAATATAAGTCACATATATAATCACAAGCAAATTTCGAATCTTTCATATAATGCGCCTATATTCCACTGCACCACTTCGCTCGTTGACACGCGGCCACCTATTTAATTTTTAATTTATTTTTACAAATTGTTTTTTAAAGTTTTAAGTTTATTGAGCGATAAAATAGTCGATAGCTAATAGCTTACTCGTCGGCGGTAGGACAGGCGCCTTTTCCTACACCAGCAATCTATTACCACAAAAGATGGCGCGAGATAACAGCGCCATTACACCGATTTCCTAGGAGGAGTCGCAGACGCACCGACCAGACGGTCGCTCGTAAAACTGAATTATTATAACCACGTTCGCTGAATTTAAAAAATCGCGTTGCCCTTCGAAACTTATGTTATGAGTTTTAAATCGAGCAAACTGTCTTTAGTACATTTTTAAATGTGTGCATTCTTTTGCTAGGGGCTGGAGAAAAAATACCAATAAGCATAATACGCATATGAAATAAGCATAACCAATAAGTTTACTTACGGTATCATCATCATCAGCCCGGAGTCATCCACTGCTGAACGAAGGCCTCCCCCTTAGACCGCCACACTGTATAACAACCTGCCATTTGCATACACCGGTTGCCCGCGACTTTTACAATGTCGTCGGTCTACCTAGTGCAGGCCTTCCTACGCTGCGTCTTCCGGTTCGCGGTCGCCACTCAAGAACCTTTCTTCCCCATCGGTTATCAGTTCTTTGAGCGAGCTTACTTACGGTATACCCATCATGCAGCGTTTTTCAATTCTCCACTGCTGAACGAATGGGCCATATTCACCACTACGATGTCAAACTTAACAACACCACACCCCCCACCCCTCACCTCTCAATAACACCCCTCATTTTGGTCGGGGGCTAAAAATGACCTCCGATCTTGTCTTGATCTCAGAACTTATAAAGATTTCCTCCTGCAAAACTAACGACCTCAAAAAAAAACTCAAGCTTTTTGTGCAAGGCAAACGCAAAAATATAGAAAAAATACTATAAAAAAGTTCCAGTCACGGAGCAAGACGGTTGCTTTGGCTCCAGTAGGCGCAACACAAAATAAATAATAGTATGACGTAGTACCTAACACCTAACTTTCACCAAATTTTCCGTTTCCCAGAAGCCGCTTTCAAAGTGGTTCACGCCTACAGAGGAAGGTGTGAAAGGCGCAATTAAGGATCCTCGCTTTAACCAAACTCCAGCTATCTGGCACTCTCTCATGTTATACTTGAAATTTTCAGACTAGTGTAGATTTTATGCGTGGCGTACAAGAAGAGAGGCCTATGCTCAGCAGTGGGCGATGACGGGCTGAAAATTATGATGATGATGATGTAGATTTTAGGGCTCCGAAACAGAAGGGCGACCAACGGGAACGTTTTATGCCTATCGTGTAGGTACCTGTCCAACATTATCTTCAGAATCATAATAGGAAGGCAATTGAAATTGTCACAGAGTTAGGTTTGTATGCTTTAGCATAATACCTTTAGCATACTGCTAAAGTATGCTAAAGGTATTCCTCTGCTGGACTTCGGCTTACCCTTGAGTTGCGGGTTGGTGGATCCACATAATATACGCCATTATATTTTTTCCGGACGTATGCAGGTTTTCTCACGACGTTTTCGTTCTCCAAAAAGCCAGTGTTATGAAAATCCGAACATAAACGCTAGAGAGTTCACTGGTACGGGCCCGGATTTGAACCCACAACCTTACGCTTTCAAAGCGAATGGTAATCTTGGGTACAACGGCATTTATTTAAAGAATATGCGTTGGCGGATCACCTGACATTATAAAAAATCTAATGGGATCTTCATACAAGGGGCATGTTATAAAATACTTTTTAATGTCGTGGGCGGAGACCTTGGAGGATGTTTTGCAGAACATTTGCGGAAAATGGCGCCCAAATCAGTAATGCGCGCGCAGGTTGACATTTACTTCAGCGGCATAAGAACTCTTTGTTGGTATTACAAAAAAACTGTAAGTATTACCCGGCTATATTAAGAGTGCTTCGTATACGTACGTCTAATTACAGTCTTGACTGAAACTTGACTATACCGGGTTATACCTATTATAGCACAAGTGCCGTAATGTAAAGTAAAAAGCACGCGTGCGTAATAGCTTGGATTATGAGCCTAAAACCGATGCAATAAGATCCACTTTACGAGCAAGTGTGATGAAAAAGTTATTATGTATGTAAATGTATGATTAAATTGAAAACGCAATCCCATAACATAGAATCATAGATGATTAATTTTGCATTTGAACATTTAAACAAGAAAATTGAAATCATTTTCATACAATTACTTCACGACCCGACGCGCCCCGTCAATTAGATGCAAACATTTCTTATAAGGATTCTAAAAAAGGTCGTAACATAAACTTTTTCAATTTTCACCTGCATTTATAGTCGCGTAAAGTGAGAAAGAGCGTCGAGTAAATATATCTGAAAGGTTGACGACGTCTGGTAACACTAGAAAAGACAGAATCTTAAGTATTTACATAAACAAAGCACCAACACATTCATACATTTTCATAGTTTTGGTTTCTGAGGCAAATATGGCTGATACAACGCATTATTTAAACTTTTTCTCTACTTCTGGTTTTTCGGTCTTGCTTCCGGTTGCAGGGAAGGAACTTGGGCATACATTTTTTCACAAGTTACTTGCTTTTTTTCAACCGACTTCAAAAAAGGAGGTTCTCAATTCGACTGTATGTATACATTTTGTATGTATGTTATGCGATTACTCCGCCAATTATGAACTGATTATATATGATATAATACTTCAGAGGTGGTTTTATTTAAAAATAATAGCGTATTATTTCTTTAAATACTTACTGTGTCGATGGATTGAAAGTAAAACGTCCCTGTTAAGGGGCTTTACGAGACCAAGGATAGTTAGTCTGAGATAGTTTAATCAGACCGTGCAGACAGCGCTCTAAACAGTCGCCGGCAGGTCAACTGAGACCAACTGACTTATTTAGGTTTGGTAAACCACCGGAACAGACCTTGTAGCAACCGTGTAGCAGCCCCTTTAGTTACATTAACCTGGTCCACGTAGCTCTAGCATAGTTAGCATAGGTTCGTTCGAATCGCAGGCGGCGGGATGTGGGTTCTAATCCTAATAACAAGCTGCCAGAGAGGAAAAATATCGCGAGGGGAACATAGCATGGGCGTTCTATGGCAGATACTTACTTTTTAACAATCTCGCTGGCTAGCTAGGACGGTAGAGGCTAGCTGCCGTCCTTAATTTTGCAGTCTTACTCAGAGCATCTTGCGTTGTGTTGCGGCAGCCTCACTTGACAGCTAGTTCTCGTTCAGCCTAGTTGCCGCTTGCATCCTGTCTTCGTCCACACAGTCATTTAACATCAAGTGACCTGTGGTGGAGATCACGAATCGACAAAAAGCGTTGAAAGCCCTGAGATTAGATGGAGTGATGATTTATGCGTAGGCCAGCTAGCAGTAGTAAGAAGCGAATAGCTGAAGATCGGGCTGAGTGGAAGAGGCTTATGATATGCCCACCCAGCATTGGACTGTAATAGGCAGATTATACCTACCCTGAGAAACAATTAAAAAAAAACATATCATCGAATCTACGCTACTGTTTACTGTCAGTACTTTTGTACAGTGTAACTGTTTGGTACTGTTCGCTATCCAGTACGACGTACAAGGCACAAATGTAGCAACTTGATAAGGCGTGCTCGGTATAAAATGCATGTAAACACCTCCTTTGCGGAACGCTCAGGGACAGTGCCGCCGGCTGGCTCTTTAAGTGGACGTCTTCACAAACTATATTGTCCAAGTATATTTCTCCGCATTTTCATAGACATTTCCTTATGTTTTCATTTCATTTCGAGTAAGTAGATGTCTTGTTACCTGGGTATGTCCTTAAACTGCAACCAAGCCGCCAAAGCCGCCTGCAAGCGTGGGGATTATGGCAACACCCCTCTATCGGGAGGCCTTCGTCCAGCAGTGGACGTCTTATGGCCGACGACGAGGTGTCTTGATAGAAAATAACACCTATATAAAATTATATTGTATAGTAGCCAATCAAACGTGGTCTTTAACTGAAGGCCTTTTGGAGAAAATCAGAGTCTCACTCTCACAACGGGCAATGGAGAGAGCTATGCTTGTAGTTACTTTGCGGGATTTAATCGGGGACGAGGATATTCGCCAAAGAATCAAAGTCACCATGGCGACCACGTAATGGAAGATGCAGCGTAGGTTGGCCTACCACTAGATGACTAGGTGGACCGACTACATTGTGAAAGTCGCAGGCAACCGGTGGATGCAAATGGCCGGTTGTCGTACAGTGTGGCGGTCTAAGGGCGTCACCGGACTAGTGATGAAATAAAATATTCTCAAAAACAATAGACAAATGTGCTCACAGTTCACGATTTTGACCACAGAAAAGCGAAAGCCCTACTTTTTACTTCTGTTACCCATTTAAAATCACGCTCAATCGGAATTACAGAATAACGTGCCAGTGGACTCAAAGTTAGCTCGAAATGAAGTTCGTATCTCAACCATCCAGACAGGACGCTGTAGAATTCAATCGCATAAGAGGCCGTCTGCTAAACTTCAGTTTGCATCAAACTAACTACGATGCGATGGGCAAGCAATCATTCTAATGGTTCCATTTGCGTGGACGTACTCAGGACAGGGGTAAAAATATCTTTTAAACGGGAGAGGGGGACAAACCGTATATAGGATGAGTATTCGCTCAGCCTAAGGTTATGAGGTTTTCCCTAATTTTAGGATGGGTTTTTTCGCATCTACGCACTTCACTTAGTCCATGTAAATTTACACTGTTTTAAGCTATATTTTTCGACATATTTCTCTACGTTTACTCTACGTACGTTTCTAAAAGACACCGTATGGCGAGTCTATAAAGTCTTGTGCTGATATTTGGCCAATCGAAACCAAAAATATCAACAATCGAAATCATTAATTAATAAAATCGAATTAGTCATAAGCAAGACGGCGTTGTGTAAAATATTTACCAATATTAATTTATATAATTAGCTTTTTTTATATATGTTATATAAAAAAAAAAGCGAAAATCACATACTCACCGACTAAACCCGAAATCTCGAAAACTACTTTTGATCCCTGAAGCTGAAATTTGGCAGGTAGGTTTTTATAGGTAGGAGACTTCAGCTAAGAACGGATTTTGCGACAGGACTGATTAAGAGACTGATTAATGGGGGTTAAACTTTTTATAAAATTTCTTTGTTTTTGTAGGTTTTTTGTTCTTTTTTGTTGTTTTTGGTGATAAAAATTGTTATTTGGGTAGTCCATTCAAAATAAAATACGATGCTTTTAATATTTTTTGACAGGGATGATTTAAGGGGGTAAAGCGGGTGATTAAACTTTATAAAGCAAGGTGTTTATTTTTGAAGTTATAATGATGAACATCAATACTTATAGTTAATTCAAAATTAAAAAAAGTAATTTTCTATATTTTTTGACAGGTCCTGACCTAAGGGGTAAAACGCGGGATGAAACTTTGTATGGGAAGTACTTGATTTTTAAAGGTATAGTGATGACAACATTATAGCCAATTTTTTTATTATCATCTTCACCGTTTTTCTTCATCACGCGGGTGAAACCGCGGGGCATAGCTTATATTACATATGTATGTGTCGAAATGATAACTTCCTTTTCTTTTAAGTCGGTTTAAAATGGGTATTTTCCCCCGTGCGAAGCTGGGATGGGTCAGCTAGTTTATTTATAAGACTACAACGTGCATTTAATAATATGTAATGTAATTAGTATAAAAGATAAATCATACTCAGAGGTAAAAAGTGTACATGGTATCTGCTACTTTGCGTGAGAAACTCCCAAATACGTATACATGCTTATTTTATACTTCCAGTTAGGCAATATCGTAATAAAAACACCAATACCAAAGATATTGTGTCTACATACATTATTTCCCCCTGTTCTACAGAAGCCTGAGTACAGCCCTGTCTTGGGTCAAGTTACAGACCGAATTAGTTCTTTTCAAACAACCTCCATCATTGAATTGAAATGTCCAGACAGACAGTCCTGCATTACCCATTAGTATATTTATAGCTATTGCATTTTTACAACCGATTCTTCAAATATATCTGTCTGCATTTTTTGTAAAAACTATAAAAATGTTTCAAGATACGGGTTTCTCAAATTTTATGTTGGAGTTTGATTCATGTTATTATGTGAAAAGCTTCAAAATAAGTTGCAAGGCAAGTTTTAATATTTCGAATATGTTTTATTTTATTTCGATATAGGTAGTCTTGCGTTAGACCGCTATCTCGCCTGATTGCGAAGATGTGGTCTCAGAATCGGTGGAGCACGCTTGCCTAGAAGACTAGGCAAGCGTGCTCTACCGATTCACTCGCGGTCGTGACTTGAAGAAACCCAGTTTGAATCTGTCAGGATGTTGTTGTTTTGTTTTTTTTGGTGGTGGTATGCAGTTAATGTTTTTAGCACTTTTAAAAATATTGTATGTCCGCGAGGACAAAACTGTTCTCAAGTACTTAATAGGGTAGATGACTGATGTTTATATCGTTGAAACTAATAGCTTTGACGAAGAATTTAAGTTAATATAGTATGTTTATTGAAATCGGTTAAAAATGTTCTGATATATGAGCGTTTAAAGTTTTTGTTAGAGACAACTCTGTCTCTTTCCCACAAAACAAAAAATTACGTCACGCCTTACTTGTCAGAATAGAATTTATATGGCGTACAGAGAAGTGACGTCAAGATTTGCTGTTTCTCCTCTCTGTCTAGCATGATATTAAAATGCTTATAAGTTTCTTGTTTTTGATCAGATTTTCATTTTCTTTTAATTAATCAGCTATATTTATGGGCCACGTTTTAATAGGACAATAAAAAAATAACAGTCATCTAGCCTATACCATGAAATAATTATCATCTCGTCGTACACGGTTTTAGGCAATAAATATTTCATTTCATTACGATTTAGAAACCATCATAATTTATTTGCCCATTTAGTCTGCATTGCAAGGTGTGGAATCTGTGAAGGTATTTTTCTTTCCGCGGAGTTAGGTACAACTCTCTCTAGGTTGGTAGGCAACTTACATCGTACAGGCGGTGATTTGCTTCATCAAGTGAAACACCTGCTTGTTTGCCACCCTTTTTATTAAAAAATATAAGTAAGTATATAGGTACTTAGGGCCACCGGGGAAAAAAGACCCGTGGTCCTACTAGTAGAATCACGCGGATGGACAACGGAAATACGAATTGCACGTGTTCCTACTAATAGGACCACCGGGAAAATTATTAGTTGGTGCCTAAGTGCTTATACATGAATAAGTAAGGCTACGTTTTTAGTACTAATATGGTATTATACTATCTGTGGTTATCTAAGTAAACTAGGTTATAAACTTACCGTCTAAGGCAAACACACTAAAACGTATTAAAAACCTTGAAACCGAATAAGTTTTTCCAAACTTATTCGTTATTCGAAAGAAATTGACTAAAAACTTTTTCACTAAAATAGGTTTAAATAAAGGAGGTTGTAGTGTTTTATGCATAAGACGGATAGTAGGTAGTAGGTACTACCATCATGTGTGTAGTGTGTGATAATTTTGTGACATCTGTTTATTGTATTTTATTAGTTGAGAAATGTTAAGTTTTACGTTTCGTTTTCGTTTTGTTGCTTTTGCTCATACTTAATTCAAATTATTCATTAATTTGTATTTACTTGTTAAAGTGGTTGGTGCTAATAGAAATGACTACAAAGTAAGGTTATGTTATACTTTATCTAAGTAAAATAGCTCACAGGGACATAGCTCGCCTGGTTTGCAAGTTGAAGTGGCAATGGGCGGCCACATCGCTCGAAGAACTGATAACCGATGGGGAAGAAAGGTTCATTAGTGGCGACCACGAACCAGAAGACGCCGCGTAAGAAGACCTCCCACTAGGTGGACCGACGACATTGGCGACAAACTGAGGGTGTACCCACCTAATTGTGGGAATTGTTCCTATAGTAAAATTGGTTTACAATTATGAGTAAACTAAAATATCCTCCTTTCGGCTTACTACTGCAGATAAACCTTACCCTGTATTTAGATAAAAAATAAAACACGAAAACGTGTTAGGTAATTGGTTCAACAGGGTTAATTATCGTGTCATGAACTAGTTAAAGTTAATGATGCGGTTTAGTTAGCCGTCAATTATTTTTTTATGGCAATGGCTTTCAAACACTTTGAAATTTTAATAAAATGATCTCAATTTATTATTTTTATTTTTGCTACTTATTTACACGGATCATTTTTTTTATATACTATCAAGTGACGAGACGTGCAAGACTTTCGCCCGTGGTAAGCGTCACGCCTGCCACTAACAGTACAGTGGCAGAATTGTGAACTTGCTAACACAATCCTACACCGCACTGCACTGCGCTCGTCACCCTGAGATATTAGATGTTAAATATCTTCATACCCGGTAATTTCTCTGGTAACATTGCCCTTCAAACCGGAATACAGTAATGCTTGCACACTACTGCTTGGCGGTTGAATAACTGGCAAAGATGTGGTACTTCCTCAGGCAGACTCAACAGTAGAGTCCTACCACTACAATAGTAGATTTTGCACTAAGGGAATAAAGCAGTGTCTTACGTCGCAGGCGGCATATTCATAGGGTTCACCTGAGCGTAACGAGGGAGAGTCCTGAGTGAAGCGAGAGGTTCAAGCTGCCCAAGACGAAGACAGGCTTTATTCCAGAGAAGCATACTCTACAAACATTCCCCTATTTCTTCCTTCCTAATGCCTCTACAGCATTTTTTTTTATAAACTCCACTCCACTTTAGGTCTACTGTAGACATGTATCTGTAATTTCCTTTTCTTCAGTAACTAAATGCTAAAAGAAATATAACCCTTTAAATATTTTCATAGTAATCTTTGGAGGGTTATTTTTTCTTTAGCAATCAGTTGCTGCAACAGAGACACGTTTACAGTAGACCTAGAATTATATCCAGGAAGATAACAGGGGAATACGTTTGCATGGAGAATTGTAGAAGCATTGATACGAGGGCTGCACTAAAAGTATCGGGAATGGAATATTTCCACTGTTTCTGTTATATTAAAATCTTTTTAATTGAAAACTCCTTGGTTTTTAAAATCGAATACCATTTATTTATATAAAAAAAGATTCTCGGTCTTGTCACAAGGTTTTGTCAAACTTGTTTAGTCGTTGAGAAAATGGAATTGACTCGAGAAATTTCAAGAGCGATGATTTATTATGACTTTCGAAGTGGTTTAACACAAAAACAGTGTGTTGACCGGATGATTTCTGCATTTGGTAATGAAACCCCATCCAAAACCACAATTTATCGCTGGTTTGCTGAATTTCAACGTGGACGTGTCAAGCTCAGTGATGATCCCCGTCAAGGTCGTCCAAAAACTGCAGTCACCCAAGAAAACGTTGATGCTGTGCGTAAGCTGATTGAGGAAGATCGACATGTGACATACCGCGAAATTCAGGCAACTTTAGACATTGGCATGAGTCAAATACAAATAATCTTGCATGAACAATTAGGTGTAAAAAAGTTGTTTTCCCGATGGATACCGCATTCGCTCTGTGAAGAGCAAAAAGCGGCTCGCGTTACTTGGTGCGTCAGAACTCTCGAAAGATTCCACGCAGGATCTTCAAATGCTGTATACAACATCGTATCAGGTGACGAACCCTGGATATACGCGTACGAACCCGAAACAAAAAACCAGTCACGAGTTTGGGTGTTCGAAAATTAGTTAAAGCCAACAAAAATTGTTCGTTCACGGAGTGTTGCAAAAAAAATGGTGGCCACGTTTGTCTCCAAAACCGGCCATGTTACGACTATTCCTCTTGAGGGACAAAGAACGGTTAATGCAGAATGGTATGCTAGCATTTGTTTGCCACAGGTCGTTTCTGAACTCCGTAAAGAGAACTGCAACCGCCGCATCATCCTCCATCACGATAATGCGAGTTCTCACACCGCGCACAGAACAAAAGAGTTTTTAGAGCAAGAAAACATAGAATTATTAGACCATCCGCCGTACAGCCCCGACCTAAGCCCTAATGATTTCTATACTTTCCCTAAAATAAAGAATAAATTGCTTGGACAGAGATTTTCATCACCTGAAGAAGCTGTGGACGCCTACAAAACGGCCATTTTGGAGACCCCAACTTCCGAATGGAATGGTTGCTTCAATGATTGGTTCCATCGTATGGCAAAATGTGTCAAATGTCGCGGAGAATACTTCGAAAAGCAATAAATATATTTTTAAATAGTAATGTTGTGTCACTTCCTTGATTCCCGAAATTTTCAGTGCCGCCCTCGTAGATACGGGTTTGTCTCCACGGATCCCGGGATCGGATTGAGTTAGCCACGAATCCCGGAGCGTTGCCTCCACGGATGCCGGGATCGGATTGAGTTAGCCACGGATCCCGGAGCGTTGTCTCCACGGACCCCGGGATCGGATTTAGTTAGCCACGGATCCCGGATCGTTGTCTCCACGGTTCCCGGGATCGGATTGAGTTAGCCACGGATCCCGGAGCGTTGTCTCCACGGATCCCGGGATTGGATTGAGTTAGCCACGGATCCCGGAGCTTTGTCTCCACGGATCCCGGGATCGGATTGAGTTAGCCACTGATCTCGGAGCATTGTCTCCACTGATACCGTGATCCGTTTCCCTCGCAAAAATAAAATATAAAATAAAATAAAATATACACATAGATAGATTTTATTTGATATAACGATTTTTAGATACCTACTGTACTTATAATCCTCACAGGTTGCTGATTTATTTGTGATGAAAAATGCATAACGATTTGAGAAAATGGTTTGTTCGCATTTGTTTAAATCGTAGCACCAGCGCCATTTGATCTCGTACCCCATACGAGCGTTATAAAGGGCAAAATAACTTGATCTTAGGCCATTTTTTTTTTATAAGTGCATATTATTATGTACACACACACTGTTTTTTTTTTAATAATTGTGTATAATTACAATTACTTATACACATTTTTTTTTTACAATTGTACATACTATATGTTTTGAAAGCTTAACCAGGAAGAAAAATTATGACCTCCGGCAGGACTCGAACCTGCATACGAGCAGTCTCTATGGCATCTAAGGCAGAGACTTCTGAAGCTTAATAGGTAAAGCAGTTGGGACGGAAATCCATAGAGACAGCTCGTATGCAGGTTCGAGTCCTGCAGGAGGTCATAATTTTTCTTCCTGTTTAAACAGGCTTAAAAACATAGAAATACCTTAAGTGTGGAAACACTTCATAAAAAATATTAAAAAAAAATATATACTGTTTTTTACGTCTTTACGCCACAGATTGAGAACCACTGCTTGTAGAGGGTAGATTGATAAGTTCAAGGCTAAACTATGATGGTTAGAATATGTTAACATTGCGAGGGGCGTGTCTCAGCTAAAGCTGTCTGTGGTCTTTTTGCTATTGATATTTTAAAATTAAAGTACCCTTTCATTAAAAGTTAATAATATTTTGTTAATGAATGTACACTTAGAAACTTTGTGAATACAAGCTATGGGTTAAAAAAAACATCTCCTTTACGCCACGCCAGGTAAAAACATCTTAGCTTAAATTTTTATTACAACATGTAACAAAAAGGTTCAACAATACTGAAGGGTATGTTATGTACTCATCATTATGAACAACTTTTACTATGGTGCCAACCTTGAAATTGCGAAAAATAAATCAGCTGTTCCATACAAAAAGTTCATTGACCTTGGACAATATTATGGAAAAGCTGTTTTTTTGCGCGATTTCAGGGTAAAACTTGTTCATAAGGATGAGTATATTATCTACCTCTGTAAATTTGGTGGGAATGCAAAACAATCGCTTGTATAAATGCTACTCGCGGTCACCTATATTTTGTGCTGTTTAAATTTGTCATGCGTTTTGTATTGTCTTGTCTTGTGTACAAAATGTGTTTTTTTTTCTACAAATAAAATATTGTCTATTGTCTATCCGAAGACTGGCTGGTGGCCGGTTCACCCGTTGTTATTCTATAGATTCAAATAATCTGTAGTACAAGTGTAACCGCAACTTAAAGTTTTACAAATGTCAAGCCGTAGAGCCGAACTAACAGACACTTAACTCAGCTGGCACATTCGAATCAAGTAATTACATTCAAGAAGTTGTTGTTATTACTAGTATTATTGCGGCTGCAACTCCTAATGGTCGTCTCATTGCATTCGTTGTTTGTGATAGGGATGCCATCGTTCCCGTTTTTGCCGGGCCCTTTTTGACCGGATAGTGAGATCCGGCAAACTGCACAGTCAGGGTATTACTTTTCTTAAAACGACATGTTAACAAACGTCATTATTTAACTACTGCGCAAAACAAACATGAAGTGCGTACAACTACTAACGTATAATAACTTTAAGCGGTATTTTAAGTAAGGCCCTTCTCTGAATAATTTCTATCTCTTTTTGTAATGCATAATTTTTTTCTTTTTAAGTGTAGTTAGGTAGGTATACAATCAAATTATTGTAAGAAGTTAAAAAAAAATTACTAATTTCTAACATTTATGTCTATTATAAGTTGCAAATCACTTTGATTCCTCCAGTCCCATGCCATGGTTGATATTTTCTATGTACGCTTCAACCGATTCAATTCCAAATTTTTCATGCGGTCAGCGCAGATGTGGAGCTCTGTATAAGTCTTAAGTTTTTCCCGATAAATACAATTTAGGTGTCTTCAAATTCAGAGTTTATGGGTGCTTTGATTTCTAGGTCAGCGGACTCTATCTTACTCAAAGATTACGAAAGATGCGCTATCGCGTAATAAAACAACGTTCGAAAATGACTCCCGTGCCATCATGTTTACGAGTTGCGCTGGAGTGCGAAGGAAAATAGCACTTTTGTGAGAGCAAAAGGTATAGCACGCGTCTCGCTTAGTGAGCGCAGACAGGTGAGACAGTCCTTGGGGCCGTTTCCATGGGGCCATTTTAGGGCACGATATAACATATCTCCCTAACATTGATCTTACTGTTTAACATCAGATTGGGTTGCCAAAAGCAAAGCTATAGTGAATAAGATAAAATAAAACAAATTACCATTGGCTTTTTTAACGAAAAGATTCTTTCTTTTCGTTTATTCATAATAAAAACGTACCGGCTCAAAAAAAAAAAGTAACATCTCTAGCTTTATGCCACTTTAAGGCAACTACGACACGGTATCATTTTGTTAATTGTATTTTCATTGTTATGGGAACAAGTTTTTTGATTGTAATGGTTTTAATTTGATGTTATTATAATCTGGGCACGAAACATCTGACATCGAGATCTGGGCATGGGTACACTGAAGAGAGAAATGAAAGTAGGGCTTTCGATTTTTGTGGGTAGGTAGCCTAAAGTGTAGCACAATCAGCCTTTTTAATAGTATACTGCTGGATTTAGCGCGCGTTTGTGACTCTATAGATATTAGCTCAATGGATATCCCCCATTGATAGGAACTTTTATCTGGGATACAATACAACCAAACAACTTTATTATGGGACCATCCCCGACATTGCACATGTTCCATACATTTCATCGCTCATTTTTTTTCGAGATATCGTGATTGGGGCCATAGTAAAAGTTGGTCACGATGATGAGTACAATGGCCTCCTTTCAGCTGAGTACAACTGTTCAGCATAACCCTGTATACCTGTGTATTTAGTTAAATGTTATATGTGATCTGTGTATGTGATAGTTAAATTAAGTTTATGAGTTGATCCTCTCATCCCCGTAGATCATAAACGGTATAAAACGTAAAATTTATAGCCAGACGACAGAAAAGCCGTAAAATGAATTAAGTATTATATTAAGAACAGATGCTTCCAAAGCTCTGTCTGGGGTCTAATGTTGTGAACATAATACCAAAGTACCTACAGTAGGTACTACAGGACTTTATTTCACACTGAAGTTACACTATAAATGTGAATAATACGCTTTTAAAAAAAATACAACCGACTTCGACTTCGGATACCTGGATGACATCTTCATATTTCTAGTGATTTTGATTTAAAAACCAAACTACTGAACCGATTTCGATAAAAATTATATAGGACCACCTCTCAAGTAAAGTCTAAAACAAAAACAAAAAATAAACATCAAATTCTGTTCATAATTGGTGGAGTAATCGCGTAAAAAACACAAAAAAAAACATAGAGTCGAATTGAGCACTTTCTTTTTTGAAGCCGAAAGAAAGAAAATTTTTTTTCTTTACTTTTTCTTTTTCTTATTATCCAGGAACAAAATAGGGGAATACGTTTGTATGGAGAATCGTAGACCGGATTCCCTCTTAACTACAATAACAAACGACGTTGTAAAATAAAAATATTTCTCCCTATAGCGTAATAACCGCTATTATTATAAATAGCACTAGCTACAGCTACAATCTCGGCTCCAGATCGTCTCGGAGCGCGTTATTTACTGGCAACTCTGGTATCATTAGCGGTAGTTGCCGCACCATCTGCTACTTATGTTTCTTGAGAATATAATGCACGTATATCTCACCCGGCTGCACTGTTGTACGTACCTAGCTGTTGTAGTCTGATGGGAAACCGCTTGACTTGAAATTGTGAGGTTATGGGTTCAAATCCCGGGCAAGTGACGATGAAGTCTTTGGAGTTTATGTACGGGTTTTCATAGGCTTTTCGGTAAAGGAAAACATCGTGTGGAATACACTATATATACTTCAGGAGAAGAAATTCAATGGCGGATGTGAAGCCACCAACCCACCTCGGGCCAGCGTGGTAGAGTTTCGACCAATCGCCCTTCGAACGTATATAGGCCTTTGTTCAGCAGTTGGTGCAGAATGGGGGAATAATGCAACAAAAACCAGCGACAATAATAACATGCATGGACATGCGAGCCGTACGATACAACAATACAAACTTCTAATACATTTACATGTGTTCTCTTTTTGTCATGCAGTAATTAGATTCGCTTTCTCTATTTTCTGGCAAATGTAATATGCATACTTTTAGCTAGATATGCTTGATTTTGTTGACTTGTTAATGTGAACGATTTGTAAGCGCTGGGCCCGTCCATTCCAATAACACCGTCGCTGACAAAAACCCTTGTTTACAAAACCTTTATTTCAGAAATAAGCCCTTCGTACCTATGAATAAGCGTTGACAGCTTTGTAGCAGAAAAGTCAGGTGTGGCTACGTTGGAAAAGACAGCAAAAAGGCGTGTCTGAACCAAAATGTACAGCCGACGCCAACAACCTTTCGAGGTTTTTCATTATTTTGTGATACGTCGGACAAGGTGAACTTCACAAGAGTTGTGATTTTTGTCAGGATTTTGCGTGAAATACGTTATTGACCGAACGTTAGAAAGGAAAAGAAATGATAGATCGTTAGTTCAATAAATCAGCTAAGTGCGAGTTGAACCCGCCACCGAGGATTCCGTACCACTACTTGATATAATCACACCCGGTTCGAAGCTTATTAGTATTATCGTTTTCACGATATGAATAAAACGCTTTTATTAAAAAAATAGAACCGACTTCAACTTCGAATACCTGGATGACATCTTCATATTTTCTAGTAATTATGATTTTAAAATCAAACTACTGAACCGATTTCGATAAAATTTATATTCACATCCTCATCTCCGAACAAAAAAATAATCATCAAAATCAATTCATAACTCGCGTTGTAATCGCATCACACAAAAAAAACAGTCGATTTGAGAACCTCCTTTTTTAAGTCGGTTGAAAATGCGTGTCGTTTATGGGAACTCTCCTTAATTTTATCTTTCATTATCAGCCAGAAGAAGTTCACTGCTGGACGAAGGCCTCTCCCTTAATAGGGAGGGGTTGCCATAATCCCCACGCTTGGCAGGCGGCTTGGGGATCGCAGAGTGTTACCACTGTTAACTAAGAGGACGCTGCTGCCCGTCCTCCGGTGGTTTTGGATGCAGTTTTAGGACATACCCAGGTAATTTTTTACTATTATTTGTTATTTAATCCGCGTAATGCTTAGTGTAGAAAAATATTATAGGTGCTCGAAAATACAGTTTAAAATTGGTCAGACTGACGCAAGGACGGATGGACAGAGGGGAGTCCTACGTGAACATACTGACATACTGGTACCGACATAGGCCTAAGCCAAGAATCAAAAAGTAACACTAAATTCGCAAGAAACTCTTTTGCAAAGACGTCATTGACGAATATTTTTTTTAAAATATTTTTTTTATATCTGACAGCACAATTATGTTTTATATACAGGATATATTTTTAATACAGGATTACACGAAATTGCAAAAGATGCTTTTCTACGGATTTTTATTCGTGAATCCAAAAAGTAACACTAAGTTCGCAAGAAACTCTTTTGCAAAGACGTCATTGACGAATGTTTTTTTTTAAATAACTTAATTTTTTATCTGACAGCACAATTATGTTTCTCTATTTTAATACAGGATTACACGAATTCGCAAAAGATGTTTTTCTACGGATTTTTAACCGTGAATCCAAAAAGTAACACTAAGTTCGCAAGAATTCACAATGATGAATACAATGAACTCCTTTCAGCTTAGTAATACCGTTATGCGTAACCCTGTTTAATATGCCGATAGCATGCCAAAAGTTGTGTATATGTAGTACTTATGTAACATAATTACAATGACGCTTTCCCCTCTTGGCTTGTTTCTCTTACGGGTTTGTAGTCAATCCAAGAATCACCCTGAACGATAAGGATCAGCTCCAATTACCTCCATAAAGCAATTACGGCGGTCTTCATAAACTTTCCAATAATACTCAAAGTCTCATGTCACGATGCTGCCATTTATTTCGGAAGCCATTACACACGTAAGTCTGGTGTTATTGTGGAATTCTTCAGCTTCGGGGGATAAGAGTTTACCGTTTAACGTAAATCTTTTGCTCTGGAGGTAGGTATTAGGAGCGAGCGTAGCGAACGAAATTTTTGCAACAACTGGAAAAACGCTTTCATCCTGATGTTTGGATGTTGCTACTCACGTACAGGGGCCGTACTGTGAACTGCTTATAGCGGGACCGAATAGGTTCAGCTGCCGACACTGCGCGACCGCGAACCTTAATGCGAGGCGATAAAATTCACAGTCGAACAGTGTCGGCAGCTGAGCGTATTCGGTCCCGCTATAAGCAGTTCACGGTACGGCCCCTAGTCATAATAAGTTGATTGGTCAATATGCGTATAATATTCATAATTCTGCTTTAGGAAATATACGCTATAAGATGGTCAATATGAGTAATTGAGATTGGTCATATTGCGCGTTGGTCATTTCGCGTTTTAAGTCTTCTCTGTTATTTTTCGAGCCATACCTATTAGCCATAATGCGTCTTAACCGTATTTTAAACCTGCGCTGCACTGCACTCGTCGCCTTGAGATATTAGATGTCCTCTTATATGTCCTCCAGAGATATTATAAGTGGTTCTCTTCATTACAATATTTTTTTCTTTGTTTAAAGCATAACCACTTAACCAGTAACAAAAATTATGACCTCTGGCAGGACTTGAACCTGCATACGAGCAATCTCTGGGTTTCCGTCCCAACTGCTTTGCCAGTTATGCTATATGATTATGACGGATAAAGGCAGAGAGGTAGAGCGGTGATAGTGCTTGGTGGTTGAATAACTGTCCCTCCCCCCCTCTGCCCGCTCCAACCCGGAGGCGGACTCTGCAATAGAGTTCTACCACTTCTAGATAGGTCTATGCCCATCAGAGGGATGGTAAAAGTTGATGGAGATATGCATACGGTTAAAAAGACAATTAGGCTAGATAGGGACACAAAATAAATAATAGTACTACCATTATTTACTATCACAGCTAAGGTTAAATGGCGGATTTATCTCCAAAAGCGTTAGTTTCCCGATAGAGGAACCAGACAAAATATATACCTCAATTCATTTTAATCTTAGGTACCTACCTTACTTGTTTATTAGTTTTTTTTCTTTCTCTTTTCATCATATCGAATATTGCTAGAAGTAAAATAGAAGGGATAATTAAAAGAAAAATAATAAACACTCGTAATGAGACTGAAGTTGCACATTAGAGAAGTTGGATTGGTAGTCCCTCATGATAAATAAACTTTAACGTTAGTAGACTGTTTCCAATACTCGGATTACACGTTATTTACAAGAGATGTTTCTAATAATATCTACTCTGCGGTAGTTACTTGAGCTAGTTCGACTTGACAGATGACAGTAATCCAAGAAGTTGATGAGTTGATTGTTAGGTTGCAGTTGGGTTGCAGGATTTAGCTCTCTCTTTGTTAGACGATATTGTATCAAAAAACTGTTTCAGGTGTGTGTTTACGTAGCAGGCGAATTTTTCAATTTGTCATAGCTTTATGTCAATAGTTTAACAAAACTAATGAACTTTTGAACAAAACAAACAAAATAATGTCAATAAGCTCAACGTCTCAACCTGCCAGCTGTCAATTTGACAGCAGACGAAAATTTAGCGACCTCAAAAGATAGATAAAATTTAATCTAGTCAGGCGAAAACTTATACCTACCAGCGGACACCCGTGAACAGGGCAGTTTAAATTTTAACCGGTTTAATTTTTCACCTCGTGGTGTCTGTGGGGTATTGGACTAAAACTTATACTATACCAGACTTACTTAAAAAAAACTTCTCAACCGTTAATCACTACTTAAGATGCTCTGCCATCTTCTCTCTGACGTGAAGTGTAACATGCAAGAACAAGTCAGAGAAGTTTAAGCAGTAACTAAGAGAATCGAGATTATTATAGGTAAGGCTGTAGATATATAAGTTATAGTCTGGATAAGTGCCGTAAACGCACCCCCGGCTTCGAGTATTTAACACGCAGACTATTCCGGGCATTGAGCTAGCTACTGGATACTAGTTCAATGGTTCCGTGCAACCGGATAGCTATCAAACCAATACATAATATTATGAAGCTTTTTACCGAGATTGTAGATAAGTTGATATAATGCTTATTTTAAATTGGTCTACTGGTCCCGTTTGGATCTGGGTATGTCCTAAACTGTCCTTAAACTGCATATGGAACCACCGGAGGACGGGCCGCAGCGTCCTCTTGATTAATGGTGGTGAACATTCTGCGATCCCCAAGCCGCCTGCCCATCGTGGGTATTATGGCAACCCCTTTCGTATTAAAGGGGAGGCCTTCGTCCAGCAGTGGACGTCGTCTGGATATTATTTCTTATACATTTGACGTAAATCTCGTGCGACAAAGCGAACGCGTCCCGCCTCTTTCTCCGTTAATAACGCCGTTTACGACGGAGTGACGGTTGCTATTAGTTTTACGTCTTACGTTTAAGGTTTATTAGTGGATGTAGTATTCGCCAGGTTATTTCACACATGGCCAAGTCTAGACGCTGGAAATGTCTTTGTATTAAGAAAATAGTCGGATACGACGTGGGCGTCGTAAAGGAGTTGATGAGGTTGGGAAAAAATGGAATTGATTTGGTTTTATTGAAGTTTTTTATTTCACTTTTTAGGTTTACGAGTACCTTAACTTTCTTTAAGTATTAATTTTATTTAATAAAATGTATATTCATTAGCATTGCATTACAATAAACAAAATTTTCTTTTAGTGTAATTATACGGACTTGGTATGTCCTAAAACTGCATCCAGAACCTACGGAGGACGGGCAGCAACGGCCTCTCACCACCGCTCACCACCGTTATATAAACGCGGTTATATAACGGTGGTGAGCATTCTCCGATCCCCAAGTCGCCTGCCAAGCGTGGGGGTTATGGCAACCCCTCCCTATTAAGGAGGTCTTCGTCCAGCAGTGGACGTCTTCTGGTTGATGATGTGCTGATGTGTACAATAAAGAGTTTATTTATCTATCTAATTTTATTAGATAAAAAACTGTCATCGCAGTAAAGATTGTTCTTGAACTCTTAACATTTTAAGCGAGCTGTGCTCCGTGGTTTCACAGGAACCTAATTGTTTTTCCTGTAAAAGGTCTATAAGTTCATCATATCCATTATTTTTGTTTTATTTATACGGGAATACTCACGTTTAATTAAATCGGATACTCCGACTAAGTAAGACGCAGCTGCACGCGCGTCGGGCTCTGTTTTCACACTTTGAAAAAGGTCACTGGATGTGATCGAAACTATACTCGGAGTATCCAATTTAATTAAACGTGAGTATTCTCGTATAAATAAAACAAAAATGTGTCAAAACCACGTTAGTTTTCATAATAATATCCATTATTTGTTCCGTTTCTGCACAAAATGAAGAAATAGAATAGGTAACTCACAAACACATTTATCTATTTGAAAGCTGGGACCACTGAGTGTTAAACATTTTGTAGGTAATAAAGTCGTGGTAGCCTAATGAGAAGACCGCTAGACTCGGAAACCTGAGGTCGAGAGTTCAAATCCCGAACCCGTACCAAAGAGCTCTTGGAAGTTTATATACGGATTTTTATACCACTATTGGCTTATCGGTGAAATAAAACATCCTGAAAAAACTTGCAAACTTTCAAACTTCAGACGAAGAAGGTATTTAATGACGTATGTGAATCCACCTATCTGCAACTGGCCAGCGTGGTGCACATTGCCCGGTCTCTCTTCGAGGATAGGTCGAAGTCCAGCAGACTACTAACCAACTATTAACTACTTATGCTAATCAAGCAACTATTGACTACTAATCCAGAATATTAATAGACTGATTATGCTATTCAAAAATTAAGGTAGGCTATATTGAATATGTAGGTACTTATTAACAGTACCTATAACTCAACAGCTGTAAGTTGGAGCCTGAACCGTTTAAAAAATTAAAAACGATATCAGCAAGAGAAAAACAATATAGTATTACTTATCTTTGCAGGAAGGAAATAATCTTCATAGCCCCCTTCCTTCCTCAAAACAATGCTCTTCACAGACAGCGCCGTCAATTCTGACAATGTCTTCCGTAAAAAATCCAAATTAGCCATAATTCCACCTTTATTATCAAGAATAGGGGCTGTAATTGAAAAAAAGACCTACCTGCTCTCATTTTACTAACAATCCTGTAATAAAAGAACTTAACAACGCACAATAACCAATTTGGAAAAGAAAACACGGAGCTTGAATATCGCCCATTGACATAAATAAATCATTATTTTTTCCCTCCTTGTGGCTTAAAGCGATATAGTCGAATTTCAGAAACGAATTTTCATTGTAATACGCTACAAAAGAAAAACTCTACTATATTTGCTTGAAGCTTTGTTAAAAATTAATTTGATACTCTTACCTTATTTCGACTTTCTTTGGGGTATTTTGTTGAGTTTTCTTGAGTGTTTCTGAAAGTATCTGCGTGGAATTTAGGTAAGTCGAGTAGTTTACCTTCATTCCTTTTGTAAGTCAATCAGCATTAGGATACTGGCTTGAAAGTACACTTTTTTTAGGGTTCCGTACCTTAAAAGGAAAAAAAGAAACCGTCTGTATGTCTGTCTGCCTGTCTGTTGTAACGAAACGCTTATTCTAAATAAATTAAAATAAACATCCCGTCACAATTATCAAGTGGTTAGGAAATGAAGGCCTACCTATCCTAGCAGGAAGACCCTAATAGTGAGGAAAGAAAAGACGAAATGACCTCGCAAATAATAATTAATTCGTGCAATATAAAACAAACAGATTTAAATTAAAAAAAGTAAAGGTCCTAATGAATTTCATTATCAACACAAGTCAATCCAAAGTATTCAATTTAATGTAGCGTAGCGAAGCGTCGCAAAGCGTAGCGAAGCGCAATGCAGGTAGCGCAGCGTAGTATAGCGTAAGCGTTGAGGATGGTCCAATCAGCTGGATAAGGTCGTCTAGGCGTTTTCCTGTCGATAATCGGATGATTTTCTTCGAGGGAGGATTTGGCAGTTATAGATGGGAGGATGTTAGACTCTGGTCATGTTCTATAATGGTGAAAGGAGCAACTCACGATTTCATCTTCTTAAAAGGTAAAAGGTCCTTTTCAAAGTATGGAGATTAGGTTTATCCTGGTAATATGTTCTTCAGGTTACATATTTTTTTACAAAAGATATGAAGAAGGATATGAATGATAATGATGATGAGAAGAAATGTAGTGTTCTTTATTTGATAGAATAAATTGATAGGTTGAAATGTTCACAAAATATTCGTTATTATCGCGGATTATCTAGTACATTTGGTGGTACGGAACACTTGTTGTCTGAGTCGCAAGATGACTCGTACCTTTACGGCCCACTCACTCACTCACTCACTCACTCTTAAAAGCCCAGTTAAAATAAAGATTTTAACTGGGCTTTAAAGAGTGATTGGGTCAAGGATCCAGCTTTTAAGTCAGGAGGGGATTTATATAGTCGAGTCGATGTCTAGTTAGGACAGGCTCCAATTCGATTACAACTAGAAAAAATATCAGTAGTCGACCTACACCCAGCTCTGGGAGGGATCATGACCCCTCCCCCCTCACCTGGATCCACCCTTAGATTGGGCCAGGTTCCGATATTCTCCCGAGGTTCGGGGGTACCTGCCTTGTCGGGGCGGAGGGGGCTTAGTAGCCGTGGACAGGGGACCACGGTGAAGCTAAGTGGGGGGGCTGGGCCACTGCACGGGCCTGAGGGATGGAGACAGGCCAGAGGAGCCAGTGCTCTCCATTCCCAAGGGGCTCGGCCCGTGGGTCCGGACCTGGTCCGGACATGAGGGCTCTCCGCGTGTCCCTCTGATCACCAGAGGGCACAGTGGAGAGCGAGGAGGGACGACCGGGTGGTGGCTTCATCAAGGGCTTTCCTTGGGGGGGCATCCACTGGGTGTGTCGTGGTGGGGCTGCGGAATGGGGACTGGCTAGAGGCGCCAGAGCTCCCCATCCCTAGAGGCCGAAGTGGCAGGCGGTGGGGCCACTCATCTGACCCGCCACATGGAGGCCGGGGCGTTCGGACG
Organism: Erannis defoliaria; assembly: GCA_905404285.2. Taxonomy (NCBI): domain Eukaryota; kingdom Metazoa; phylum Arthropoda; class Insecta; order Lepidoptera; family Geometridae; genus Erannis; species Erannis defoliaria. Next base: position 6,487,216 of record FR990073.1, on the reverse strand, counting down.
TGGGGCCGTCCGGCGCCCACCACGCTGGCATGGTCTCTGAGGTGGAGGATGCACGATGTGTCTGGTGTTCCAATACATCGTGCATCGGTGAGGGGGGAGCTCCGGCTCACCGTAGTGGGCCCGAAAGGGCAGCGCCGTCGAGGTCGCGGATAAATGCGAGAGCGTACCCGTGACCTCGACAATAGGCGCAGTTTGGGAACACCGTTGGGTTTTTAGTCGGTAGGGGTGCCATCCAGTCTCACTCTGGCATCGAGTCCGACATAACCCCCCTGCGCCCTAGCGGGAGGGTATGCGTAAGAGCATTTCCCAACGTAAAAAAAAAAGGTTCCAATATTCTAACCCTGTGTAGGTTGGCAGATTCGCATTTGGTCACTTGATTTCATCTCTACGTAGTCAAACATATAGGTCTTCCTCAAACGAAAAGCCAGTGGTGCTTCTGAGTTTTAAGTTAAAGTTTAAATTATCCGATGAAACTGGTCAAGTGCGAGTTTTATTCGGACACCAAGGGCTCGCTAGTCCCGTACCACTACAAGATATATTACGTTTATCATAAAATTTTCTTTTCTCTTGGTTATTATAGGAATCCGTAGTGAGAGTCTGACTGGAACATGGCCGGTTTTTATTGTTTATTCAAATATTTTAGTAATAAACCTGAAGAGTTTCGTAATAACTAATTAGTATTTTGCCTACCCCTTGATTTACAAATGTAAAAGAAAGGGATCAAAGACGGATTAACCAAGTATTTCGTAACTACTCCGCATTTATTAAAATAAAGGTGAGTTCGTTCATTGACCACTATAATAACACTAAGTTAGAAGCATATGTTTTAACGGTAGGAAATACCAAACATCCTAAATGACACTTGTCTTGTATGGCGATCACCGCATTTAATTTATTGTTACAATTTTTTGTTAATCATAGAGACGCATATTTAGCTAAATATCAACCGACTATCTAACTGTTACGTTTCGGAAGATACAGGTCATAATAAGTCCGACGTACACACACAGATAAACACGATATCACATCACATCACATCAACAGCCATAGAAGATGTCCATTGCTCCACGAGATGTCCACGGTCGGAGGTCCCCCCTTTAATGAAGGGTTGCCATAATCCCCGCGCTTGGCAGGCGGCTTGGGGATCGCAGAGTGTTACCACCGTTAACTAAGAGGACGCCGCTGCCCGTCCTCCGGTGGTTCTGGATGCAGCTTTAGGACATACCCAGGTCCAAGATCCTTAACGGATCAAGATACTTGACGGCTTCTGTTAATTACCATTTAGTACAAGTTCGGAAGGACTGGGGAGCCAGTAGACTTTTTAACCGACTTCAAAAAAGGAGGAGGTTTTAAATTCGACCGTATGTTTTATAGTGCCATCTAGTTCCAACCTGAGCAAAATGTTCCAGGCTATTAATGTAGAGACTATGGAAGTCAATACTCCTAACACATACATTTATTGAAATATTATAGTGAGTTTTAGCAAAATGGTAGAAAATAGGGATAGCCCTACATCTGGCGCAAAATAGAAACTTCTTTTTCAACCGACTTCAATAAATGAGGTTCTCAATTCGAATGCATTTTTTTAATGTATGTTACGCGATTACTCTGCCAATATGAATCTATTATTATGATATTTTTTTGTTTGGTAGGTTTCAGAGGTGGTCCCATATAAATGTTAAAGGTAAAATCGTTTTAGTACTTCTATTACTCTGTGGTTTAGTAGTTTGGTTTTTATTGGGTTTTTAAATGAAAATTACAGGAATAAATCAAAATAACTTTAAATTATGAAGATGTCGAAATTGAAGTCGGTTGGTTGTTTAAAAAAAAGCATATTATTCATAAAATTATAATTAAAGAAAAAAGCAATAATTATAAAAAGCTATAACTGAAGCGGCACTTATCATGTGAATTGTGTGCTTATCTAAGTTGATGAATTCGTATTGGTGGTTGCTTTGTTGGTGTAACATTTAAATAAATAAATAATAAATAAAATAATAATAATAATAATACCACTCTCAAATGGAGTCGGCAAACACTTCACAGTATGTCAGGCAGCTTCACTTGAGACCCAGTTCCCATTTCAGGCTCAGTATCATATCATGTTCGCGCACTCTTACCAGTCACTATGTGAGTTGTGGTCAAACACTAATTCTGCCAACAATATCATAAACTATGTATTTAAAGCTTAAACAGAAAGAAAAATTATGACCTATGGCAGGACTCGAACCTGCATACGAGCAATTTCTATATGGTATAAGCTTTAAAAACAGAAAAACCCAAAATCTTCATACAAAAATATTCAATATCATAAACTGTTGAAACGTGTTACGCAATGGCGTAGTGAATCCCACAGAAATGGCAAAATCTACCATTAGGCAACACATACAAATTAGGTTAAAATGTTCTAGCCTCGATATAGAGACTACTTACTTACATAATTAATATGCCTTTTGGGGTAAAGAACACCGTGGGCCGTGGGAGCCGGGAGCTTTGAAACTCTTCAAGAATTTGTCGCGGAGACCTCACATGCTAGAAGAAGGCATCCCCCTAATAGTGGGCAGTAGTTATAATAGACAATAGACAATAAAATCTCCACTTATTTGTGAATAAAAAACAAAATAACAATTACATTGAACACGGAATAGTAAAAAAAAATAAAAAATGTTTTACCTTTTCTTTTTATTCAATAGAATGACAAGGAGAGTGAGACGTTCGCCTGGTGGTAAACGTCATGCCTGTCCATAACAGTAACAGTGCTAGAATTGAGAACTCGCGAATACAATCCTGCGCACTGCGCTCGTACCCTGAGATTTTAGATGCCCAGTAATTTTTCTGGTAACGTTACGCTTCAAACTGAAACACAGTAATGATTGCACACTACTGTTTGGCGGTAGAATAACTGGCAAAGGTGTGGTACTTCCCCAGGCAGACTCTGCAATAGAGTCCTACCACTACATTTTGCCACAAACCGGTCCCAACTCAACTTGATAATATAATTCACACGATTGGCAGGCTGCTAAGGGATCGCAGAATACTCACCACCGTTAACCGAGAGGACGCTGCCCATCCTTCGGTGGTTCTGGATGCAGTTTAAGAACATATACACCTCTCTATATCGTGGAAACACAGTGTATACAGGACATCGTTCCTGTTCTATAGCCATTTGTTGCCTATAGATAGGTACTTTAAACAATCTCCACTTAATTAACACTTAATTAGGAAACAAGTAGTTAATTATGATTTTTAATTAGGTCAATTTATCAGATTTTACTGCTATGTTATTTTTAAAAGGTGTGTTTCATTAAATCAAATAGGTACTTATACCCTTGAGGGTTTAACGAGATCTATGCTTATACAAGTTATGTACTAAAACTTGCATCCAGAACCGCCGGAGGACGGGCAGCAGCGTTCTCTTAGTTAACGGTGGTGTACATTCTACGATCCCCAAGCCGCCTGCCAAGCGTTAGCGGTAGAATTATGGCAGCCCCTCCCTATAAAGAGGAGGCCTTAGTCCAGCAGTGGAAGTCTTCCGGTTGTTGATGTGATGCTTAATACCCAACACAAAGATTACGAAAGATGCGCCATCGCGTAATAAAACAACGTTTGAAAATGACTCCCGTGCCGTCACGCTTACGAGTTGCGCCATAGTGCGAAAGAAGATAGCACTTTTATGAGAGCAAAAGGGATAGCGTGCGTCTCGCTTAGTGAGCGCAGACAGGCGAGACAGTCCTTAGGGCCGTCTTCACGGGGCCATTTTAGGGCGCGATATTACATATCTCCCTCCTTATATATATATAATATCATTGCCCAATAGCTTACTTATTTATGTTTGGGGAAACCCCGAAATGACAGTAAGATCATATTACGTGCTTGGACATGAAACCTGGAGTGATAAGGAATAGGTATTATAATAATAACCTCATAACTCATTTATTTATCGAGATGTACATTGTACCTTGTGATGTTAGGGTTGTCAGATGACAGCTTATCGCAAACTTCCATGTGTATTGGATGCGGTATATTTTATATTCCAATTGGTGTTTAGGCGGGCTTGTAGCAATTTTGAACGTTTTTTAAATGTGGGAAACGTTCAATATGCCCTATATTTAACCAAAATTTTATTTTATTAAAATTGATGTTATATTTTAGCTTATTGTTTTTTAGAAAACGTATTTTTGAATGTTTGAATCGGTAGAAAAAAATTACAAAGTTGACACTAAATCGCTATTTCGATTAGCTAGAACTAAGAAAATACATTATGAAACTACGTAAACATTTTATACTGATAGATAGAATATAGTAATATTTAGTATTTAGATTTTTAGATTTTTAGATTACAGTATTTCTTTGTTTTATTTTTCAAAACAAAGAAAAATCTACTAAATTTAGCAATTCAAGCGCTCGTGCCTTGGAGGGTTTAGCACCTCTCTCTCGCTCATGCCTACCGTTTAGTGCCTATCGCTTAACCGCCTGCACGTACCTCGCCATAAGCGCCCTTTAACGGTTAGGTCGTGGATCTATACAATGAGTGAATCTATTTCGCACCTCATTTAGTCATATTAGGATTGTCAGATGACAGCTTATCGCAAACTTCCATGTGTATTGGATGCGGTATATTTTATTTTTCAATTGGTGTTTTAATGCGGGCTTGTAGCAATTTTGAACGTGAAAACATGAAAACTGGAGTGATAAGGAATAGGTATTGTAATAATAACCTCGTAACTCAATTATTTATCGAGATGTACATTGTACCTTGTGATGTTAGGGTTGTCAGATGACAGCTTATCGCAAACTTATGATATAATTTAGGTTAGGTTAGAATGAACCCCCCCGGGGTACCCGCCTTGTCGGGGCGGGGGGGCTTAGTAGCCGTGGGCGGGCGACCACGGTGAAGCGAAGAGGTACCCGAGGTGGGGCCGCGAAAGCGGCCACAGTGGTGGGGGCTAGGCCACTGCACGAGCCTGAGGGATGGAGACAGGCCAGAGGGGCCAGAGCTCTCCATTCCCAAGGGCCACGGTGGTGGCTGGGCCCTTACTGAGGGTCCGGACATGAGGGCTCTCCACGTGTCCCTCTGATTAGCAGAGGGCACAGTGGAGAGTGAGGAGGGACAACCGGGTGGTGGCCTCATCAAGGGCTTTCCTTGATATGATAAATCTAAACGTAATAGACGTGACAAACACAAGCTTCTCATAGTAAACCGTAATAAGAAATTATTAAATGATAGTATTTTTTGTATGGGACTTGTAATCTATAATAAGATGCCAAGAAACCTTAAAGATCTAAATACTAATCTGTTCAAATTGAAATTAAAAAAAATACTACTGACTAAGTGCTATTACACCGTAAAAGAATTTTCATCACACTTGCTCGTAAAGTGGATCTTATTGCATCGGTTTTAGGCTCATAATCCAAGCTATTACACACGCGTGCTTTTTACTTTACATTACGGCACTTGTACTATAATAGGTATAACCCGGTAAAGTCAAGTTTGTACGTGACTGCAATTAGACGTATGTATACGAAGCACTCTTAATATAGCCGGGTAATACTTACAGTTTTTTTGTAATACCAACAAAGAGTTCTTATGCCGCTGAAGTAAATGTCAACCTGCGCGCGCATTGCTGGTTTGGGCGCCATTTTCCGCAAATGTTTGTTGATGTTTTCGCTGTGTGGTTGATTATTACCAAAAAAAATAGTTTTTTTCCTCGCAAGTGTGACGAAAACAGTCGTATGGAACTCTTGTGCTATTAGTCATTACGCTCTCGGCTTCCTTATCGCGCTCGCCTGCGGCTCGCGCGCATAATACCGCCTCTAGTGTAATGACCAATATAGCACACTCGTATCATAATGTACTATTATTAATGATAAGGGATTTAATTGGAATACTAATAATGACATTATAACATTGTGGACATTGTATTTAACTTGACATAACTACTATATTATGACATTTTCTTTGTACACTAACAATACTAATAACTTATAATTAGCAAGTAATGAATATGCCAGGGCTAATATTGCATGTCTATTTAGAGACAAGTTTGTTTTCGGAGCTCTTTAAAAACAGATTATACTCTGTATGTCACATCTAGTTTTACCAACAAACTGCAATAAATATATTTTGATTTTTGATTTTGATTTTGAGGGGGCACCCACCGGGTGTGTCGTGGTGGGGCTGCGGGATGGGGACAGGCCAGAGGGGCCAGAGCTCCCCATCCCCAACGGCCAAAGTGGCAGGCGGCGGGGCCACTCACCTGACCCGCCGCATGGAGGCCGGGGCGTTCGGACGTAGGGCCGTCTGGCGCCCATCTAGCTGGCATGGCCTCCGAGGTGGATGCACGATGTGTCTGGGTGTTCGGACACATCGTCATCGGTGCGGGAGGAGCTTCGGCTCCCCGTGGTGGGCCCGAAAGGGCAGCGCCGTCGAGGTCACGGATAAATGCGAGAGCGTACCCGTGACCTCGACAATAGGCGCAGTGTGGGAACACCGTTGGGTTTTTAGTCGGTAGGGGTGCCATCGAGTCTCACTCTGGCATCGAGTCCGACATAACCCTCCTGCGCCGTGGCAGGAGGGTATGCGCAAGAGCATTTCCCAACGTAAAAAAAAAAAAAAAAAAAGTTTGAATGAAACGCAGACAGAGACTTTCAAACATAGGGCCTGGAGCATTTAAAAATATTATGAGTCACTTTGCAATAATATTTTATGTCTAATTATCTCCATACCATCCATATCTCATACATTTATATCATCCATGTGTCTATTTATTAGGACAATATGTTTTCTGTCATTTTTTTTCATGTGTCGAACCCAGTTACTAACAGCCTTACCTAAAATAATCTCGATTCTCTTAGTCACTGCTTAAACTTCTCTGTCTTGTTCTTGCATGTTACACTTCACGTCAGAGAGAAGATGGCAGAGCATCTTAAGCAGTGACTAACGGTTGAGAAGTTGTTTTAAGTAAGGCCGTTAAACATCGTGCGATGCGATTTGAAAAAAATATATTACGGATCACGAACAATAATGCCAATTTTATTATGAAAACTGACGTGGTTTTGACACATTTTTGTTTTATTTATACGGGAATACTCACGTTCACTGTAGTTGGAGTATACGATTTAATTAAACGTGAGTATTCCCGTATAAATAAAACAAAAATAATGCCAATGTTATTAAAGTTTAAACAGTAAGATAAATTATGACCTCTACTGTAAGCTGATAGCTTAGTTGGTCACATGTCTGCCTTCCGAGCTGTAGGGCGTCGGTTCGATCCCCACCCAGTACAAAAATGTTTGTGACGTACATCGATGTTTGTTCTGTGTCTGTGTGTAATATGTATTAAAAAGTATGTATTTAGGAAAAAAAATTGTATATAAGTATTCTATCAGCTATCTGGTTTCCATAATACAAGCTTTGCTTGGGGCTAGATGGCGCTGTGTGTAATAAATGTCGTCCCAATATTTTATATTTAAGTAGAGGTCATAATTTTTCTGTATGTAGGCTAAATAAAACGAAAAGTAAAAAAGTTAGTTAAAGTGTGGAAACACTTCCTATAAAAATGTTCAATAATATGCCAGTTTCCATAATATAAATATTTTAAAAGCCCTTTACTTTATTGTATTTTTAATTATACGACTGACCTAAAAAACTGTGTGTGTATGTATCTAAGTGTGTATATACGTGAGTTTCTTTATTCCACCATAACTTTTAATCCTTACATCAACCCGAGTGAAACTGGCTTTTAAATACATATATTTTTTGGCAGGGCGTTGTTTCTTTTTATTTTATTTATATATCTCTTTTTATCGATTTGGCAGCCCTATAATTATTATAGGTACAAACATATAATATTCAGCTTTATCTCTTTGAGTACGGGCTAACTTGTCACCTATATAGACAGTGTGTCATTATGCTTAGTAGCTAAATTATGTCCGTCGCGATAAAATATTTAACATTTAGTCGATGTAACAATACGCTCGAAGTAACATCTCATGTGCATTGAAATGCCTTCACTACAGCTGGTAAGAAACTTTGGTACTATTAGTTAATCTGAATCTCTCTTTATTTTGTTTATCATGCTTACAGATAATGCTTCTAAGTATTGGTTATTGGCATTTGTAAGAGAAGTATTATTTGTATAAGCCAGTCTTTTCAAACATTTAGCTGTGTAACTTTGCGTTTCTAAAAACTAAAATGTAACTTTCTAATAAAAATAAATAAGTTTAGTACCTATTATATATATTTATTTATTTATATATATACATTCCCTTGGGTGAGCTTTACAGGTTGCCCCCTATCCACCCACCCACGGATCAATATCACACGACTACTGTAAAACGAAATATTTATAAATAAATAAAACCTACACGAAAAACCCTAAAAATAACAGTGAGTTGCAATAAAACATCTAGAAAAATAATAATAAAATTGTATAAAAATACATTAAACAGAATATAAAAAACCCTACTGAATTGGTTTCGTAACCAAGTTAGTAACAATACCAAAATGTATTATCATTCTGTGCATCTCGGCCTCTGTACAATGAAAAAGATCTAGATCTCGGTTCTGAGCCAGCAGGGCGTTAAGAATGCTGAGCACTCTCGGCACCGGCGCCAGCCTGCTGTACTCGGTTCTGCGCCAAGGCACTCTGAACTACCTATGTTGCCGAACAGCTACAACACTCGCAGGGGCCGCCAGACTGAGCCGCTCGAGCACCGTCGTCGTCAGCCATGAAACGTCCACTGCTGGACGAAGGCCTCCCCCTTTATAGAGGGGTGTTGCCATAATCCCCACGCTTGGCAGGCGGCTTGGGGATCGCAAAATGGTCACCACCGTTAACCAAGAGGACGCTGCTGCCCGTCCTCCGGTGGGTCTGGTTGCAGTTTAAGGACATACCCAGATTCGAGCACCGAGGGAACGCTTATCCATCCAGTTAAAATATTAACACCGCCACACACAAAGTATTAAGGAAAGTACTCGACGCGCCTCCAGGGTGCTGTAGTCCAGCATATTATATTATATCATATTATTCAAGGACACCGTAAATTGGTATTAGGTTCTGAAAGGATTAAAAAAACACTCAAAAATGGATAGACATAGATAGTAGGGACGGGTTGGACGCCATTTTGAAATGTCGCCCATTCGTCGGTGTCAAAGAAACGCATTGACACCGATGCCGGCACAGTCTGCGACGCACGTCCGTCGTGGTTACTTGAGTGCAAAATGCCAAATTGTGTGGTGAAGGGTTGAACGAATCACATTTCAAAGCGCTTTAAAAAAGGTGGCGTTTCTTATGACCGGTAAGTCAACATTTAAAGTTAAACTAAACTATCTTTTACACAAAAACTTTTTATTTCTAGGTAATAGGTAAGTCGTTTCTAGTTTCGTACAGTTTGCGTTTCTTCTACCACACCACACCTTACTGGCGTAACGTATTCACCACGAAATCCGAGAGATGGCGTTGACCTTAAGTCAAAGAGAATTTAGTCTTACGATTTCTTAACTCGGGCGTATCTAGACATAAATATCGTTGCAAAAATGTGCTTTTTTTGGCATCAGCTAAAAGACATCCACTGCTGCACGAATGCCTCTCCCATAATATATGAGGTTAGCCATAATCCCCAGTGCACGGCTTGGGATCGCAAAATGTTCTCCACCGTTGACCGAGAGGACGCTGCTGCCCGGCCTCCGGTAGTTCTAGCTAGATGCAGTTTTAAGTTTTAGGACATATAGCCAGATCCGAAAAATGTGATCTTAACCCTGCTTAAAGATTCCATTCCAAAAACATGCGAACGTTATAGCAATAGACAAGTTTTTAAATTTTTAGCTATGACAAGACCTGGGGCCTTATTTTGCGCTATATATGCGCTAAGTTGCGCATGCGAAAGGAGAAGACTTTTAAACAATATTGAACCTTATTCCAAACAGTATCGTTCGAAGGTCAGCTCCTTTCGCATGCGCTACGCTTGCGTACGATTCAAAAATAAGGCCTAAAAAAAGGGGAAAAGGGGAAAATAAAACACTTTTCGAGTAATGAATGTGAGAAAACCCCAAAAATAGAAGTTTTACGCGCACGACATTGCGTAACCGCTAAATGTGACCTTATCTGATATAGCATTAGACTGATGGTCGACTGCAGTAACAAACAGTTTTCCCTTATTTCAGATCCGGTGTTTGTTACTTTTTCTTCTGGAATTTGCAGGCGGCCTCTGTGGTAAGTACTGACTAAGATTATAATGATCAAAGAACTGAATAATCTACGACACATACAGCTGGTTCTGAAAGATCACCGGCAACGTACGATCTGCAGGGGTATTCACAACTCAATCGTAAAGAAAAATCGAAAACATCCTCCGTCTTTGTCATCCTGAAAGTAGATGAGTGGTAATGTGGATCCTTACGAAAATCTTTCCGATTGAATTGTGAATACCCCTGCTGGTCAGTCTTCGGATGCATGACCATGATTGGCATTTACATCTGACCGCTGCTGTGGGTCGGATGACAGGTAAAATTGTTGATCCCGGTTGAAATTGTGCTCGGCTATATTTCTGTTACAACAACGGTCAAGTCCTGTCAGAGGCCTTCGGACGGCATATTAACTCTGACCCTAGGTCTGGTTATTGCGAGCCACAGCCTAGACAAGCTTACTTTTTATACACATATTTTTTTATTTGTCTTCTTCTCGTTATTTTCTTTATGTTTTTTCCCACGCTGCCACGAAAGGAGCGTGATAAGGCCATGTGCCACCATCATCATCATAAGCCCGAAGACGTTCACTGCTGAACAAAGGCCTCCCCCTTAGACCGCCTCACTGTACGACAACCTGCCATTTGCATCCACCGGCGGCGGTTGCCCGTGATTTTCACAATGCCAAGCAAAAGCTGCAAGGCCATGTGTATATTTATGGTAAGTATTATTTGGCAGCTCGGAGATGGTTGGTGCCAAAATCTAAACGACCTCAGACTCGACCCGTAGTAGTGTGGCAGATGAAAGTAATGTAACGAGCTGGACTGGCATTGGAAGGCCTTTGGCATGAATTCGAACATCACAAGCTGAAAATTAAGAATAATAAATAGTTCTTAGTTAATAGTTCTTGTTGTATGCTGCGTTATGTTTACGATGAATGTATTTTTATAGTAGAAGGCAATGGTTACGAGTGGAGCCAGCAGGCAGGGATCTGGTTGAAGTACCATGCGGAGCCTACCACTTGGGAAGACGCCAGACTGAGTTGCTATGGAGAAGGTACCAAGTAATTTACAAAGATTATTTAACACTGTATCAGAACAACTTTGCAGTGGGACTCCATTGCAAATGTCCGCCTTGGGAAGTACCACACCTTTGCCAGTTATTCAAGCGTCAAGCAGTAGTATGCAAGCATCACAATATTTCGGTTTGAAGGGCAACGTTACCAGAAAAAATACTGGGCATGAAGAGACATCTAATGTCTCAGGGTGACAAGCGCAGTGCATTGCGTTGCAGGATTTAGTCCACAATATGGAATATGTATGTGTTTCAATTATTACAAATAATAGGATAAATGGAAAGTTTAACTGAATCTGATGCTTACGTTGAAAAAATAATTAAATCGGCTGGTAAAGGATAAACTACGTTAAAATAATAAGGGACCAACAGACGATGTATTTTGATCTTTTGGATCTTCGAGATTTCAAAATGCTCAAATATTTTGATAGTCAAATTGCTATAGTAATCTAATAATATTTTGATAGTCAAATTGCTATAGTAATGTAGTAATAGCAATGTTCCTGTGGAAGTCTAGGAAGACATGGTAGTCTAATTTGGATACGATGCGCCACAAATTCCTATTTGAAGTTTTCGATGCCATATATATGCCCCAAATATTTACTATAACTGGCTTTTCGGTGAAGGTAAACAGCACTAGGTATATCCGGAAAAAATATTTGGGCGGATGTGAATTCAAGACTGCTTGGTGGTGGAATATGCTAAAATTATACGAGTAGATCATGGGTAGGTAACTTTATACCCAGTGGTGGGATGCTAAAGGCAGATCCATCTATAGATGTAATATATTTTTTTGTTTAGTTAATCTTTTTTTAGCAAAACAAGCACGCACCTGGTAATGCGGTTGTTCTTTACGGCTTGTTTCCTTAATCTGCAGATGCTACTTTAGCGTCACCGCTTACCTACCAAGTGAAGGAAGCTATTGAAACATTGGTCCGCAGACAGAAGAGTTCCAGTGAAGAAAAAAAGGTCACTTCTATATTTATTGGAGTTCACGCAACTTTTTCCAGAGGGGACTATTCGTCTATTGAAGGTAATCATGGCTGACATTTTTTTGTTTCCAAATATTTCCTCTCTCTTTCTGTCTATCACATACTTTCTTGCTAAAGAATCACATATTTCTTAGCATTCTCTCGATCAAAGAGTCTCTGTCGAAACGCACAACAAAAATAACCCAAACGTCGGTACATGTCCTGTTTAGTCCAGCCACTGGCTTTTCTCGATAATTATGTTTTAGCTCCTCTTGCTCAAAAGGTCCGTCGTTGTAGCACACCAGAGCGGGGCTAAAATAGCATAATTATTATGCTCTAGAAGTTTTATTTTTTATTTTTGTCTGTTACCAACCTACAAACACGAAAAAGCCTTTATTCATAAGTAGAATAAAGACATTTTTGCGTAGTTTATACAAGGAGGTTTGGGAAGTTTGTATCACTAGGCCACCTGCGTATGGTAAATGTCCTAAGCCTTTGTAACAATCTACTATTTATGCAGGAGTGCCGATGCAACGGCTAGCGATTACTTGGGGGCTAGGAGAGCCCGACAACGTTGACAATTTGGAGAGGTGCCTCTCGATGTCCATACTGGGGTGCCATAGCAACATGGCCGATACGCGGTGCGACTTCACCTTGCCTTATGTCTGCTACAGAAGAAACAGCAAGCCTCCTAAGCTTGGTAGGTACCTAAGTAGTTATTTCTAATGACCACTTCCAAAAAAATATGCCTATCCTGAAAATACGCTGAAAATGTAACGTTTTCTTAATAAAATTACAATTATAAAGAGTATTACTTAAAAAAACTTCTTAGATACTTATTAAGAGTTCACGTGGTTTAGGATTAGGTCTAGCGTTCATTAGGGATAGCGTGAATTAGGATTTGATTAAAAAATATGTGTCGCACCTAGTTCCTAGTTCCGTCGTCATATTCACAAGCGCCGATTTTTAGCTATGGTTAAACTCACACAAAATAATTATAAATACCGGAATACTCACATGATGAAGTTTTTTTATTTGGTAACATACAGTACTGTATAATTATTCATATGGCGCAGAGATCCAAAGTGGAAGACGCTATATTCGCTTTGGCTCCATCACCCGCTGTCTCGTGGCAGTCGGTAACCTGATTTTTTACTGACATCTAAATCTAAAAGAATTAAATTTATATGCCAAATGAAAAACGCTGATAATAAAACTAAATGTATGTGGAAAATCATAAAAGAGCGCACAAATAAAACTTCTAAAAAACCTAAAACTAACATAAAATTAAAAAATCTTATTAAAGTGATACCTGAGCCCACGCAAGTAGCTAGTACTTTCAACGAGTACTTTGCGTCGGTAGGTAAAAACGGAAAAGGCGCGCGCGGCAGACCTGCGCTCGAGCGTACTGATAACACTATGTTTCTTAGATCTCGAATAAGAGAAGATATCGAGTGGTTCAGCAACCACTCGATATTTATAATATAATAAATAACTTGAAAAGCAAACAGCTTTGGCGTGGATGAAATACCCCCGATATTAATAAATAATTGCGCAGAAGAATTGACATTACCTTATTATTTATTATTCAATCAATCATTTATTGAAGGTGTCTTTCCAGACTTATTAAATACAGCAATATTAAAACCCGTGCATAAATAACAATCTAAACAAGACTCAATGAACTATCGACCAATAGCACTGCTACTTACCTACATCATCTAAAGTTTTTGAGCAAGTAATGCAAATACGTTTAAAACTGCTTCTGTGAAAAATACAAGGTATTTGATGAATCCAGAACGGCTTCCGAAAAAACCGTTCTACTACCCTAGCTGTATATATACATACATATGTCCAAAAAATCCTAAATATATAAAGAATACGCCATCGGCGTCTTGTTATATATAATAACAAAAGCATATGATAAAGTTTAATATAACATACCTCTAGACAAACTATGTAATATAGGCATACGCGGAAAATCACATGATTAGTTTAGATCATACTTAGAAAACCGTAAACAATACGTAGATAATATATAATTTTGATAGCGATTATGGAGCACTAACTAAAATAAGATCTACCCCCTTAATAATAAATAATTCGATTCCTCAAGGATCAGTCCTGGCATGTATCCTGTTTTTAATTTATATATGACTTACCGAAAATTATAAACGAGCCCTGGGGCCGTACCGTGAACTGCTTATAGCGGGACCGAATAGGTTCAGCTGCCGACACTGCGCGACCGCGAACCTTATTGCTAGGCGATAAAATTCACAGTCGCGCAGCGTCGGCAGCTGAGCGTATTCGGTCCCGCCATAAGCAGTTCACGGTACGGCCCCTGTGCACTTCTCGCAGATGACATTTCAGTTTTGATCAAATCGGACCGCACCACACAAATTGCTATACCCATCATATACCCCTCATTTGGGTCATTATGTTAGTAATGTTAGTTACATAAGCAGCATATTTTGCAATAAATAATTTTGACTTTGACTTTAGGAGAAGGTTCTTAATTCTGTTGTGTTAAAAAAAACCCTCAGAACTCCGTCATTTATAAACCGATTAAGGTTTTTTTTTCAAAGTATATTTATTTTTATATTTTCAGATTACATTTTATTATACTTTCGGATAATTGCGTATATTGCTTTGAAAGCGGTTGTTTTTTTTAAATAGCTTATAACTACTTCGTGTCCAAAAACATACTGAATGAGTTGAAACTGTTGCAAGGTATCAATTTGGGGTGTATAGTTATCTAAATGAATAATTAGTGACCAAAGATTAATTTTGATTATAGAAAAAGTGTACAGAGTCGACTATGAATGGAACGATCAGGCCGGAGGCTGGTTGAAGTATCACGTGATTCCTGCCACCAGAGGTGACGCCAGTCTGCGCTGCCATGCGGAAGGTAAACCTACGAATCTTTATCATTTACCTTGATCATAATCAAAGAAAAACTGAACCAACCGTGGATCAGTTGTCATGATGCTTATTTAAAATTGGTCTACCGGGCCCGTTTAGACCTGGGTATGTCTTAAAACTGTATTCAGAATCACCGGAGGACAAGCAGCAGCGTCCTCTTAGTTAACGGTGGCGAGAATTCTGCGATCCCCAAGCCGCCTGCCAAGCGTGGGGATTATGGCAACACTATTAAGGAGCAGGCCTTCGTGAAGCATTAGATGACCTGACGACCTCTAACTGTTGATGAATTACAGAAAAGCGACTCTTGTTTCTTTTCTCTCTTCAGGGGTAATAAAGAGGCAAAACATATGTGGCCTTGAGTGTAATTATAATAGGGTAGAAGACTGATGTTTATATCGTTGAAACCAATTGCTTTGATGAAGAATTTAAGTAAATATAGTATGTTTATTGAAAAAATAATTTAAATCGGTTAATAATGTTCTGATATATGGGCGTTTAAAGTTTTCGTTAGAAACAACTCTGTCTCTTTTCCACAAAACAAAAAATGACGTCACGCCTTACTTGTCAGAATAGAATTTATACGGCGTACAGAGAAGTGACGTCACGATTTGCTGTTTCTTCTCTCTGTCTAGCATGATATTAATATGCTCATAAGTTGCTTATTTTTGATCAGATTTTCATTTTCTTTTCATTAATCAGCTATATTTATGGGACACATTTTTATAGGACAATAAAAAAAACCAGTCATCTAGCCTATTGTCAATTCGTCAAATGACATAAATATGAGACAACGTGATCATTGCGTGTGACTGTCTGTGTGTCTGTGTTGTCATTGCTTCAGCAAAACCATAGAAATGATTCAGCAAAGATATGGTATTTCGGAAATATAAAGGTTTTTGACCTCATTTACAGCTTGGTATGAACACAGGTTTAAAAAATGGGATATTGTACCTTGTTCTTGTTTGAATTTTGTACTTTTTCCTCATCAACACCCATCGTTACCGTTCTTCCTTACCTCACTTAATAGGCTTCTCTTACTATGCCATCTGTCGCAGACCTAACCCTCCTCAGACCTGATGGGATAATCAGGTCCAGGATTGATACGTGAACTTTGACACCTTAGATTACTCTATACATCTTGTAATGCTTGCACATTTATGTTTACAGGAGCCATAGTAGCTTTTCCATCTAACCAGAAAATGTGTAATGCTATCGAAAATTTTGTCCAGAAGCAGGGGGGAAGTATGGATCAGGAAGGGGTTACCATTTTTGTTGGCGTTGACGATGCTATGAAAGGTAACTTCTATGCTAAGGGCGTAAGTCGTGATGGCCCTTTGGTAGTTGATGTGTCCGGTAATCGTAAGGTCGTGGTTTTTGGTAAGACGCACATATCTTAAGACGAAGTAGCGGTACACAGATTTTTTATAGCCGCCTGTTCACCGCGCACGTTCGTCATCCGGGCGCCGCCGCCGCGACCGTGGCCGTGATGGCGGCTGCGGACTAACGACCTTATTAGTCTTCCCAAGCTGTTTAATCTCTTGTCATAATTACAGAGTCTGACAACTCGCTCTTTTGACTTAATTACCGAGTCTGACAACTTGCTCTCTTGACTTAATTACAGAGTCTGACAACTCTCTCTCCTGACTTAATTACAGTCTGACAACTCGCTCTTTTGAATTAATTAAAGACTCTGACAACTCTCTCCCTTGACTTAATTACAGTCTGACAACTCTCTCCCTGAACTTAATTACAGAATCTGACAACTCTCTCTTTTTACTTAATTACAGAGTCTGACAACTCTCTCTCTTTACTTAATTACAGAGTCTGACAACTCTCTCCCTTGACTTAATTACATAGTCTGACAACTCTCTGTGTTGACTTAATTACAGAGTCTGACAACTCCCTCTCTTGACTTAATTACAGAGTCTGACAACTCCCTCTCTTGACTTAATTACAGAGTCTGACAACTCGCAGAGGTGCCTCGCAATGACCGTACGTTACAACTACGGCACTATGATGTCTTACACGCGCTGCGGCAACGTCTTACCTTACGTCTGTTACAAAAAAGAATTCGTATTTACATTGACTAACTGTGGAACTATTGATTCAGGTACTCATTTAATTTCTTATTTATTTTATTTTACATTTTTAGGAAAAATAACAGCCTAAATAAATGAATGTTAACACTTGGTTCTATGACTGGGCTAATTATAAGTTTCCGCCAATAGAATAGTAAAGTAAAGATTAAATACATCATAAACTGCGTAGCAACAGTATGTAGTAAGTATACACAAACAACGGAACTGGAAGAGTACAATATTATGAGTCAAAAAATAATTTATAATTATAAATTATATTAATTAATTAATTAATTATATTATTTATAATTATTTATTTATAATTTTAATCAAAAACCTACAAATCTTTATTTGACCATAAAACAATAATAGCCGCTTTGATTATATTATATAATCAAAGAATAGCAGCTTAGAATTCGAGCCTTGGATCCCACACTAGGAGGAGTCCTGTGTCGTGATATCCAGTCCTTCCATAATTAAAAAAGAGCCAAAAAAAAAATACTAATAAGGCTACACGTAACGGTATTGATAAGCCGAAAGGAGGTCAGTGTACTCATCATTGTGAAGAACTTTTACTATAGGTCAACCCTGAAATCGAAGGAAAAAATTCAGCTGCTATAGAAAAATGTCATATGTATCTACACCACAAAATGTATCGAACAGCTGAGTTTTTTCGCAACTTCATAATTTATGTTTGACCCCATCATAAAAGTACAAAGACAATGAGTTCTTTACCGTCCTGTACAGAATAACAAGATACGAGCAAAACATTATGTGTCCGACAATTATGTCGGACATATAAATAATTAAACAAATGTCGGTTATGTTGAGCCAAACATTAGTTTGGCTCTTATCTTGTTATTTTTAACGCCTTCAAAAAAGTAGGAGGTTCTCTATTCGGCTGTATGCTTTTTTTGTTACCTCAGTATTCCGTCATTTACGAACCGAACGCCTTTGAAACGATTACGAATTTGGAAGGACATACTTTTAGATGAGTTCCATTGAAATTTCATCAAAATCAGTTCAATACTTTGTTTTTGAAATCAGAATAACTGGAAATAAGATGACATCCAAGTAAACGAAATTGCTTATTTTGCTTTGAAGTCGGTTGGTTTTTTTTAATAGCTTTTTTATTGCAGAGTACGTTTTAGTATCCGAAACGGGTAGTTGCTACAAGTTTCATATGAGAGGCTTGACTTGGTCAGAAGCTTATATGACATGTGTAGCAGAGGGAGGTTACCTGGCTATCATTAACAACGATGTGGAAGCAGAAGTGATTAAATCGATAATGTCTAAATATCCGACAAAGGACATAGATGCAAAGTACACTGATACGACGCTTATAGGATTTCACGATTGGGGACACTTTGGCAGCAAATTCATGACGATTCATGGTTAGTATAGACATAGCTATGTTTGTTTTATAGGGACTTACTAACTTTATACAACCGACTTAAAAAAGGAGGAGGTTCTCTAACCGGTTGTAGTTTTTTTGTTGTTATCTCAGAACTCCGTCATTTAACAACTGATTTGGAATCAATATTTTTTGTCATTTATATCAATACTTTGTTTTCTCGCAAATGTATTGTAAAACGTTGTATGGCACGCGTGCCGAATTGGTTTTTTACAAACTTGTGACTATGGTTGCATTCGTCTACTCGCTTGTAAAAACCAACTTACCGCACTAGTATCATAAATAAAAATTAAACACTAAAAAAAAATATGACAAAAATTTATTCTATTTGTAGGGGAAAGCCTCGAACACACTTACAGCACGTGGCGTTCCGGAGAGCCCAACAACTCTTCCGCCACGTTACAAGGAGAATTCTGTGGAAGTATCATCAGAGATGGGGAGTTGAACGACATAGATTGTATCGGTCGATATTCTTTCATATGTGAAAAAAGCCCTAACAGTCTACTAAATAATGACTTGGAAATATAATCGGAAAAACCGATTATAAGCATATAAGAATATACAGAATGATGGTGTTATAATGAGTATTATTTCAGGGCATGTTTAAGCAGGTCCTTGGCTATTTAAGTGGTTTATTAGTTAAGCTAAATTTAATGGTTTCGAGTTATATCAAGTTTTGTGTGTTTTTTTTTAATTTCCTCCTTTTGAACCATACTTAGCTGATTTCGGAATATACAGCCATTTTTGACCCAGTCTTTTATTTCATACCCTTAGTGGTTTTATCAACACATACATTTGATCACAATTAACGATAGATTTTAAGCACTGCACCTAACAAAAATGGCACACGTTATATTACTTCTGGCTCGTCCCTACCAAATAGCATTTTTTTTTCCAAATGTTAACATATTGAAACACTTTCCTGCAAAACCCATAAAAACTGTTTCAGTGGCTTTATAATGTGGTATATATATATTAATGGCTTTTAAATATTCTCAATCAATAAGGTTCACCTCTCATCAAATCATTAAATCATCCACACTCACAATTCGACTTTACAATTTTTTTATTAATATAAATAATTTATTTATTTATTTATTTTACATTTTTAGGAAAACTAACAGCCTAAATAAATGAATGTTAACAATGTTAATGAATGAATTAATATAATAATCACATAACAACACATACTAGGTACTTACCTCCATGGGCAACTTATTACTTGGAATAAATAATAATTATTACTTGGGAACATAATCCTGCGCCGCACTGCACTGCGCTCGTCACCCTGCGATATCAGAGGTCAAATCTCTTCATACCTAGTAATTAACATTGGTAACATTGCCCTTCAAATCGAAACACAGTACATGCTTGCACACTACTACTCGGCAATTGAATAACTGGCAAAGATGTGATACTTTCTCAGGCGGACTTTGCATTACTAAAAATATATAAAAATTAGTATACACTTACTAAAATAGAGTCCTACCACTACTGCACTGGACCTGGGTATGTTCTTAAACTGCAACCAAAACCCACCGGAAGACGGGCAGCAGCGTCCTCTTAGTTAACGGTGGTGACCATTCTGCGATCCCCAAGCCGCCTGCCAAGCGTGGGGATTATGGCAACACCTCTCTATTAAGAGGGCGGCCTTCGTTCAGCAGTGGACGTTTTATGGCTGACGACGACGACGACGACTACTGCACGGTTTTTCAGAAACTGTATCCGAAACATTATTTCTCAGTGAATACATGACTTAAGCCCATTACCCCCCTTAACTCCATCCTGAATCCCTCCCACAGCTGGTTTAAGTGATATTAGCAGCGGGATAGTCGGCTCACCGGACAACCGAGACGGACGGACGGCAAACTAATATCCGATGTATGACGGAGGATTACGTCCAGCCTGTTAGCTGTGCACTAGAATATTACGAAATTCATATAGGTAGCTAGCGGCTTCGCGCAACGGTAGTACTCAGCCGAAAGGAGCTCTTGCACTCATCATTAAATATTAACAAACTTTTATTGTTGTAATGGGATCAACACAAAAAAATCGTTCATCAAAATCCGGTAGATGGCGTTAACGAGACATGATTCTGGATAAACCTATGTAAAACACTGTTTTAAACTATCACGGTTGTTTACTAAAGTTCTATTATTATTAACGGGATATTTACCGTGATTATGTTGTGAAATGAGCTCCCGATATTACGGCGCAGTTGCATGCACCATGTTCACGAGTAGACTGAAGAATGCGGGTGGTTGTCAAAAGAGTTCGAAAAAATATTAAGGGCATTCATAACGAACTACCCTCTTTCTAAGTCTTTTACTACGATTACTGGAACTCGAACTCGAATCCAAGTCTCGACAAAACACACTCACACTATCACTGCATTTTATTTTTGAACACATTTAGAACGTGACTTAGTATGTTTAAGGCAACCCCCGTAAATAATAATAGAACTTTAGTAAACCTATGTAGTCTTTGGTTCTGAAGATTTTGAATAAATGAATCAAGGATAAAAAGTCAAAAAAGATTGTGGTTATTGTTTCTAAGTCTAACAAAGTACTTGATTTGTTCTTCCATAACACAAATTAGTGAGTGCGATTATATAATTAGTAGTGTGTTTGCTTTTTTATGAAAAAAAAGCCAAAAAATTAGAATCATATCTTGTCAGCGCCATCCATTCTTTGGCTGTAGAACTACGTTCCAACAGCTGTCAGAAAACTTCCCATTCTTGGTGGTGGTTGGTGAAAACTCTGAATCCGGAGTTTTGGCGGGAACACGGAAAAATCATGTCACTGCATTCTATTACTTTCTTAAACTAGTGTTGATTAAAATGGCGGTGTTATATTCATGGAGTGTTGAATTACATGCACGAGTGTTGATAAGTTGCAAGTGGTGAAACGTGTCTTTTCGTGTTTTTTTCAAAACTCCGTAAAAGCTCATAGTGAAGTCGCCACAACTTTACTAGGGCATGACTTGGACTCGACTATGACTAATTTATAAATTTTTATTTATTTAAAAAAAAGAGTTTGTAAATAACTATTTGGTCTAACATACCTACTCTACATTTGGTGTGAGCAGGGTGTGAGCAAATCTTTACATTTAGAATTTATTAGTAGGTAATTACAATACAATGCCTCATTTGCGTAGAATAAATTTGTTAAGGCGGTCTTTTCCCACTTTTAACCGCCGTTTTAACTACATATTAAATTATAATTTGTGATTTAGACTAGTAGTTCGCCCCGTACTGAGACCTCGCGATGTTCAGTTTTTGGCAAAAAAAAAACCTCGAAATCAAACCAAATAAAGCTGTACTTATATGGGATTACTCGTAAACTATTACTAAGCTGAAAGGAGGTTATTTTACCATCGTCACACCTTCGCCGGGCTTTCCTTCGTTAGATCATCGTGCACACCTTTTACTGTGGGAACACACCTGGAATTTGGAAATAAAATGGCTGTTATATAAAAAAATTGAACTTGCCCTCGACAAAATGTATGAAACAGCTGATGTTTTGTGATAGGAGGGCCAATCAAGCCCAAAGCAAAAGTTGTTTACAATGATGAGTGAGACCTCCTTCTGGCTTAATTATCATTGGTTATACCGATACGCGTAGTCCTGTATAGCCAGCAAGGTATCATAAAACTTCTGTAGATATATTACTCGTACCTAACCTGAGTTAGGTTAAGTTAAGGTTAAGTTAGGTTAGAAAAACCACGAACAGACGAATAACTAAAAAATAAAAATAAACTTATTCTTATTCTTAAAAGTAGAAACTAAATAGCTCCACAAACATACACAGACCACGTATTTAATACTCATGTATTAGACGTAGGTAATGTCTACCATATTGTTCCTTGTTGTTCTTTTATGACGAATGTCCTTATGACCTCGCCTTAAGTAATTCAGTTGATAGGTACTTACCTGATAAATTAAATTTGTCTAATAGGTAGTGAAGAAATTTTAAGTTCAAGTCTAAAATCTTTGCTCAGGTAATTTATGTAAATAGTGTTAATTGAAATTTCAATTGATTGTAACTATTGCAATCGGTTTAAATCCAGTTCAAGTCCAATAAAAATAGGCACAGTTCTGGTTTGCGCCCGAGGATTCCGTACAAACAAACAATATAAAATTTAAGTAAATAAAATTATTAACTATTTATTATTATTATATATATCTTCTATATAAAAAAAACTAAAATCACTTACTCACTCACTCAGTCACTGATTAAACACGAAATCTCGAAAACTACTTCATCTCTGAAGCTGAAATTTGGCAGGTAGGTAGTTTATAGGTAGGAGACGTCAGCTTAGTACAGATTTTGCGACAGGGCTGAATATTGTTGTGAAACTTTCTATGGAAGTTCTTTGTTTATGAAGTTATAGTAATAAACATTGGTATTTGGGTAGTCCATTCAAAATAAAGTAGATGCTTTTAGTTTTTTTTGACAGGGATGTTTTTTTTTGCTTTAGCATTAAGTCCTCCTTTTGTACATTAATGTATTTATGTGTGCAATAAAGAATAAGGCTAAACACAAAATCTCGAAACTACTTAATCTCTGAAGCTAAAATTTGGCAGGTAGGTATGTAGAAAATTTCAGAAAATATGATTCTTTGTATTTTTTTTTAAAGGGATGATTTAAAGGGGTAAACCGGTGATAAAACTTTATAAAGCAAGATCTTTATTTTTGAAGTTGTAACGATGAACATTGATACTTCAGTCCATTCAAAATAAAAAATAAAAAAAATTCAATATTCTCATCACGCGGGTAGAAACCGCGGGCAACCGGTGGATGTATATGGCAGGTTGTCGTACAGAGTGGCGGTCTAAGGCCTTCGTTCAGCAGTGGAAGTCTCCGGGCTGATGATGATGATGACGATGACGACAGCCATTTGTCAGAAAACTAAGAGCTGTCATTGGTTCGAATTCGCAATTGTTGATTAAAAATGTAGTCAGGAAAGAATGAACGGAGTAGGTATAACTTAAATCCAATTCGCAAAGATTCGCAACTCACATACTGACAATCAGCAGGCTAATCATGTAACTGTTCGGGATCGCGATTCGGATCGCGGTTTGTCATAAATGTCACAGGTCACTGTCCCGCCAAAACTCATTGAACCCTGCGGGCAGGACGAAACGCCAGAAGACCGACACATTTGCTTAATTAGGAAATCAATGCATTCGTTCGTTGACGATAGCGAGAGAAATCCCTCCGTCATACCGCGAAGCTGTGACAGCGACAAGTGACACTTATGAAAAATCGCGATCCCGAACAGTTACATGATTAGCCTGCAGTACCCTAAAAATTTCAAACAATGCGTGTCTAGGTCAGTTAAGTACATTTCTGCAAACAATAGGTCCTTATTATATAAAGCGCATGAATGAAAATAAAAGTATCAGTCTGGGAAATTAATTATAGTAAAACAACAGCACAAAGTACCATGACCGGAACAGATTATATTCGTCAAATCCGTCCAGAAGGTGCTGTTACAGACAACGAAACTGGAAAAGAAGATCGAACTAAATCCCAGGATGGTGAAGTGGCAACCCTCACAAGTAGGGATAGCATAGGCACAGATTATAGCTACAAACACGAAGTAGTTTGGAAAAATGCTATTGGATTCCTGATATTGCACATTCTTGCGTGCTATGGATTGTTTTTACTGCTTACGGGAACTTATAGTTTTTATACTGTTGTATGGAGTAAGTATTTACAAGATCATTGTTAACTGTGTGTGAAATGAATTATTTAAAAAAAAAACATGTACGGGCCAAAATCTAATATTGCATTGAAATTTGCTTTTCCATACATTTAAGTCTTATGTTTTTTTTCTATTTTAAATTTTTTGCGCTAGGTACCTGTCTACCTAGAATGGTAGTAAAGAAGCAGGTAATTATTCTTATCATTTTGAATAATATTAAAAATTAAAAATTAAAATAAAAAACTAAAATGTTCCATAACTCGAAAACCGTGACACTTTTACTGGGGCTATTTTTTTATTTCATGAACAGTTATGATGTCCCCCACCAGTTGGTAAAGGTATATCCACTCTTTACGCCACAGCCTGTATATGGGCCAAAATCTAAAATTGTAATTGTAATTTATTGTAATTAACTTTTCCATGCATTTAACTCTTATGTTTTTTTTCTATGGTTCTTCTTTGTTTTTTTTTCTATTTTTTTTTGTCATTGGTCGTAAATAATTAACTTAGTTATTACCGTCATAGCTAGTACCGTCTTTTTACTTACATACAATTGTGCAAGAGAGAGCGCCCTATATTAGACATTCTCAGCGAACTGAGTATACAGGGTATATAGGTAATGCTTCGCTACGCTCTGAATTCAAAGATACACTCTCGCCTTAAAACATTTTGTTTGCTCCCTTGGTAAACAATCTACTATCTGTTTAATCTAATTACCTGTTTTCAGCTTATTTTGTAGCTTTAGTTGCAACAGAAGGCGTAACTATTGGAGCCCATCGATTTTACACTCACAAGTCGTTCAAAGCAAAACCGCTTCTGCGTGCGATACTCATAGCCATGCAAACTGTAGCTGGTCAGGTAAGCTAAATAATGCCAATACATCATCACTTCATAAATTTAAATACTTACCTACAGTCTTACCTAAAATAATCTCTGTTCTCACTTAGTCACTGCTTAAATTTCTCTGTCTTGTTCTTGCATGTTACACTTCACGTCAGAGAGAAGATGGCAGAGCATCTTAAGCAGTGACTAACGGTTGAGAAGTTTTTTTAGTAAGTCTGCTAGAGTGTAGGTCTGCAGGATCTTATTAATAAATGTTGATTAGCATTGGTTTATTTAATCCGTATTTAGTCTTATCAACTGAGTTGCAATTTATGAAAGAAAGGAAAAGACTGACGATAACAAATAAGCACAACAGAAAATATTTCTGTTCTTTAGATAAGTTCGTATAGGCTGAATGGTCAGCCCTAGTGTGGGCCGCCTATAAGCCTTTGACATCAGCGACGTGTATATAAAGTAGATGTCAACCAACTCATTCCTGTCTTTCATTCGGCACCATTAATTCCAAGTGAAACGTATGAACTGTACAAACACAAAAAGAATCAAATGTGACGAGTGCACTCATTATTGAATAAAATCCAACGATGATGGATTTGGGTATTCGGCGACATTCATTCACGCTTCGAATGAACGAAAATTCATCGTTTGAATATAGAGACCGCTTTCACTCACGTTCAGCCATTCCTAGGCGCACAAATTCGTTCGACGAAATTGAGAAAAATAGTTGATGAACGTTATTTTTAGTACTATGCCGCGTGAGACTACTGTGTGAGTACTGATTTCTTACATTTTACGGAAGAAATCAGTAACCGTCATTTGAATGAGCGTTCACCCAAGTGAACAGTCACCACCAAAAAAATAATTTTATATATACGTGGCTGTCTGACTGGGCTTGCCGGTGGTTACGAACTTATAGCCAGCACTCGCCAGAGCTACAAATTCATCTACTTGTTTGTAAAAACTATATAGTTTACCGCAAATGTATCATTTAAATTACTATTACCACCAGATACACGGTAAGTATACAAAATATTTTTTTCTAGAAAAACGTCAATTCCTTTGAATTTAAAAAAAAGTATCTAGTTCTGATTAAGGAACCTATTATTTAATTATCCTGTCCTTCCTTGATTTTTTTAAATAATACTTACATTTCTCACGGCTTTTTTGTATTTTTTCGAATTTTTCAGAAGCTTTATTTTTTATCCATTTTTTTTGGACTATTGTATGTTTGTTCGTAATGAGACTTCTCCTATTACAGAACTCTGTGTTTATTTGGTGCCGAGACCACCGCCTCCACCACCGCTACTCCGACACTGATGGTGACCCTCACAACGCTAAGCGTGGCTTCTTCTTCTGCCACATCGGCTGGCTGATGACCAAGAAGCACCCGTTAGTAATGAAACTTGGGAAGCGGATCGATATGAGTGACTTACAAGCAGACTGGATGGTCATGTTTCAAAAGAAGTAAGTAGAAATTTTATTATGAAAACTGACGTGGTTTGACACATTTTTGTTTTATTTATACGGGAATACTCACGTCGTCAAAGGTCACCGGATGTGATCGAAACTATAGTCGGAGTATCCGATTTAATTAAACGGGAGTACTCCTGTATAAATAAAACAAAAATATAAGTAAATAGAACGTCGGTGCTCAGTGATGATCAAAAACGCTGCTAAAGTAACAGACGTCATTTAACTTCTACGCAACATAAAAATGAAGTACGCAGTATCTTGTAACTAACGTCATCGTATTTGAGTATAACGTCATAATTTAACTTGAAACGTTTTTGAGTAAGCCATAAGTAAGGTATTTCATGCCTGGACCTTGGAATGTCCTTAAACTACAAACAAACAAACAAATACAAATACATTTATTGGACATAAATTTTGACAAAGTGTAATACTGAATCCATTGGCTCCGAACTAGTACTAATACTGTGCTTCGGAAACCAATGGCCTCTCCCAAATATAGGACTTAAATAAACTAAATGCCAATAGTGCAGATGTAGCACAAAGCTTAAAAAGATTATATAATTAAATAATGTAGTTTTGTTTTAACTAAAAATATAAATTATAATTGCATGCTTAATAAAAACATGATCCTTCCGCTTCATGCGTGTGTGTGTGTGTGTGTGTGCGTGTGTGTGTGTGTGTGTGTTTATGTATGTGTACGTCTTGTTTTATGATATATCTAAGTCATACATCATATGTTCAATACCGTCATAGTCAAATGTATCTAGCCAAGTCCGTATAATTATCCTAAACTCATTGTTATTATGTTTTCTTACTTTATATTGTTCATCTACCTTATTATATAAACGTGGAACAATACCTTCATAACTTTTACGTGCAAATTTTCGTTTCGCCCCTGGGATAGGACTGCTTCTTGTAGCACCGGAGGACGGGCAGCAGCGTCCTCTAGATTAACGGTGGTGAGCGTTCTGCGATCCCCAAGCCGCCTGCCAAGCGTGGGTATTATGGTAACACCCCTTTATTTAAGTGGAGGCCTTCGTCCAGTAGTGGAATTTTAATGGCTGTTGACAAAGGTCCTTCGTGCATTCATTTTAATTCTGAAACAATAAATAAAGGCATGTGACGTTCTGGCTTAGCACATACAAGGAGGTAACTTAGCTTAGATACCTTACCTTACCTCAGGTAAGTACGGGAAATTTGTACCAGTAGGTACAAATTCCCCATCAGGTAGGTCATCTGCGGGATTTAGTTTAGGTATTATTGAGCGCAGTTATTAAACTATAAAGCGGCATTTGATGTGGCGTGGCTACAACGTATGCTTCTTGGCCACGGCACATATTTTGTCAAATAACTTTCAATCTACACAATGTACTTATTTTCACAATGACATGTATACATAATCGAACATATTACGAACAATTATTTTGTAAGTAAGATCTAAAATTGCACCCGTGACGTGGCCAGGAAGCATCACACAAAATGTCCTAAGTCTCGATTTTTATTTATTTTCCAAATGCCAATGCCATGTCTGCCTGGGAACGCCACACCTTTGCCAGTTATTCAACCACCAAACAGTACTGGGCATGGAGAGAGTGGACATGGACATGTTAAATCTCAGGGTGAAGGGCGCAGGACTTTGTTCGCAAGTTCACAGTTCTGGCGTCAGTAAGTTATAAACCTTAATAATTTCATTTTCTTTTCAGGTATTACTACCTATTATACTTCATTCTCGCAGTGCTGATTCCAGTAGCGGTGCCAGTGTATTGCTTCGGAGAGACCTGGGCAGATTCTATTTTCTTATGCTATTTCTTCCGCTATATGGGCATGCTTAATGGAACTTGGCTGGTGAATAGCGCTGCTCATCTTTATGGAACGAGACCATACGATGCGTAAGTTACATTGCTCCAGTCACATCGTTATAGGCCCATTACAATGAGCTCTTTGGAGTTTATATACGGATTTTTATACCACTGCATTGGCTGTTTGGAGACGAAAGACATCACAAGGAAACTACATAATTATGCCTGGAAGAGAAATGTTATAGCGTATGTGCAGTATGGTGGATATGGCTCACTAGCCATTCAAAAGTAGCCTAAGCTCAGCAGTGGAATATTATAAAAAAACCACTAAAGAAGTCCTGCAGTGGAGTAAATCGTTATGAACAACTTCTAAAGTATATTCAATCCTGACTGGCGCTGAACTACACAGCTGTGCTACATTCTTTAGTCTGGATGAACATATAATAGTATGATAAAGATAGCTCAATACATGCAGGGTCCCCATGAGGGGAGGTCGTTGGTTGGAAATGATACGTCTGCTTAGGTACACACCTTGTTTAATACTACTTAATTAATCTAAAATATTAAGTATGTCAAACACTTCAATAAGTACCTTCGAGTTGCACGCCACAAGCCGTGGGATCAAGACCTAAACCTAATGGGGAAACAATAGTAAGCTGGTTCTTTCTAGTATGAGAGTGCTAGCTAGCCAGCCCAGTACTAAACAGAACCAGCGTTCTATGGTTTCCTCATAATATTCTCCTTCAGCGCAGTGGTAGTTTATTCTCGTCGTAGGAATTGAACCCTGACCCCGAACCTGGCCGCCAGCGTCTTTCGGTGTGTTCTGGCAGTATCAGTATCACTAAGTGAGATTTGAGATTGCCTATTCCTGGATAGATGAGTTTACCATCTTAGACCTCACCTCGACCTATTGATTAATATCAGATGTGCTGTGCTCAAATACGCTTAGATACTATCAAGTCAACCCTCATATTCTGAATCCAATCGAAATTCGAAACATATCTCATCTTTTTAGTCTCCTACATTTAGGATCTACCCAGTTGCGTAAAAACTTTTTTCAGAAACTTGCAACCTGTAGAATCCTGGTTTGTATCTTTCCTGAGCTTTGGCGAGGGCTGGCACAACTACCACCATGCTTTCCCTTGGGACTACAAGGCGGCCGAACTCTCGACGCACTTCAATTACACTGCAAGGATAATCAAGTTTTGTGAGATTATAGGTCTCGCTTATGACTTGAAGACTGCTTCTCCAGAACTGGTTAGTATTTTAAGTAATCAAATTCCATGCAATTGGATTGATTAGTCCCATCATAGGGTCTTATTACCATTAAATAAGTACCTATAATGATAAGTCTTAGTCTTACATACGTGTATTAGTAGCAGAGTTGGCAATGGTTGGAAGCTGATTGTCCAGTGACTATAATAGGCTGATTTTGATGGTGATGAGATCTAAATATACAACCAAGTTTTTTGACATAGAATGTTTTTAAATTAGTAAATGTTACCTTTGGTAGGTTGCTTCTATAATTATAGTCTCCTGTAGAAATCATGCAGCTGGCTGGTGAATTCAAATTTAGTTTTAATAGTTCCACTACAAGGCGCACAGTGCAGTTGACCATCAACATTGTAGGTGTCGGTATAGGACGTATGTATGGATGACTCAATGCTGTCTAAAACTGTTACAAGGATAGTAGATAATTATGTTGACCCCCTATTACTGAGAGTGGCTTCGCCTGAATTAACAAAATCGCTTATAGATGTATCAAAACAAACTACGGTAGGTGGTAGAAAATTCTGATGCAAACGTGTTTTACCGAATACACACTGACAAAACAAATTTCTCTACAATGATTTCAAAATTTCCTACGATGTGGATGCCCTAGAACTAACTGTCCATCCCGAGTTCAACCTCCAACACGCGACGAGCTCGAGGAGTTCTGGAAGCTTTTGTACTGCAGTCACGGCTAAAAATAAATACCTATGAGTATATAAATGAAAAAACCTGTAAAGCAAGGGCCCTCATTTCGACCCTTGCAGTACGGCATGCCACTCTCTTGTAACCAACATTTCTACGACTTTTTTTTTTATACAATCAAGTGACGAGACGAGCAAGACTTTCGCCTGATGGCAAGCGTCACGCCTGCCACTAACAGTAGCAGTGCCAGAATTGTAAACTTGCGAACACAATCCTGCGCCGCACTGCGCTGCGCTCGTCACCCTGAGATATTAGATGTTAAATCTCTTCATACAAAACATTACATTCTTCGTTCAGTACTCACATTTAGTTTTTTTCATAATTCAGGTGGAGAAACGCATCTTCAGAACTGGAGACGGCACCCATTACCGGTTTGGTAATGACGAGGCTAAGTCAGCAGTCACCGCTATAGGCTTTATGCACCCACTCAATCCTTCATACAATACCGTCAAAAAAGCTCCCGAAGCAGTCCTGAAACCTGAAGGTCTACCACTGTACCATGAAAATGACGTCTTGGAAAGTAATAACTTGCAAAGAATGAGCAGTTCTGGCTAATTATCATAGATAATTGTTGATAGTACCTATTAGTTTATACTTTTTATATAGTACCTAACAAATTTTAGCTTATTTTTTTTTTAAATAAAATGTATATAAATTTATTAGTGATTTTAATCAATTTTATCACAAATAGCATTAATACAACTGCACTGCGTTTGTTAATTATTATGATAAGAAACACGATACCTACCCTCTTTAAAAAATTTGCTGGTCTAATCATAGAAATCTAATGTAATAGTACTATTTACTACGATGACATCTCTAATAATACGCTTTTAAAAAAAACAACCGACTTCAATTTTGACATCCTGGAAATCTTCATATTTTCCAGTTATTTTGCTTTACTCCAGTGATTTTGATTTAAAAACCAAACTACTGAACTGATTTCGATTTAAAAAATATGGGACCTCTGAAGATATTGATGGTAATTTTTTGTTTGGTAGATGATAAGCTGAGATTCGACCTGGGTATGTCCTTAAACTGCAACCAGACCCACCGGAGGACGGGCAGCAGCGTCCTCTTGGTTAACGGTGGTGAGCATTCTGCGATCCCCAAGCCGCCTGCCAAGCGTGGGGATTATGGCAATACCCCTCTATAAAGGGGGAGGCCTTCGTCCAGCAGTAGACGCTTTATGGCTGACGACGAGATGATAAGCTACCAAACAAAACAAAAAAATAATCAGCAAAATTTATTCATAATAGGCGGAGTAATCGCGGAAAATACATACAAAAAACACAGTCGAATTGAGAACCTCCTTTTTTGAAGTCGGTTGAAAAGAAAACAGATGTTTCATAGAAAAATTTAATCGATTCCTGACCTGACAAAGTGTATGGAACAGCTCTTTTTTCGATTTCAGGGTTATAGATTCATCCAATTTAAATATAACATTTCTTTTTTAAATCATTCATTTTGTATTTTGTATCACTATAAAACTCTAATTTCGATGTCACAGTATAATGGATTGGGGCGTCTGAGATCTCAGACCTCGAAGCAAAATTTAATATTATGGCCGTCGATCTCTGAAGAGATACAGTCAGCAAGTTTTTTGTAAAAATAACTACATTTTTATGGTTGACCCTGAATATAAATCCTTGATTTTTTTCTATAGTTTTTTTAAAAATATTTTCATTCTTATCTTCTAATATTTTTTACCCCTGACAATAAGACATGTTATACGTTTAACATCGTGTATCTGTGTATCAGTCTGTCTGTATCATCGTAACTAACAAGTAACAACGGATAAACCGATTTTATAATGTTCTTGGTAAAAAAAGCTGTTGGCATGTTGAAAGGCCTGGCGCACTGAGAAGTGGAGTGGCGGCCATTCCCGAGCCTCAATGGCCGCCATTCTCGACCCAAGCTGTACAGTAGAATATCATAGCACTGTTATACAAATAGAGTACAAATAATTACAGAAAAAGTACAAGTAATTAGCTTGCACTGAATATTCCTTATGATTGTAGTTACAGTAAAGATATATTGTAGTTCCATTAGGTTTTGACGCGTTATGTATAGGAGTGTATCTTCTATGTTTTCTGTGATGTGATGTTGTTCGAGAGCACACACCCGCCAACCGGTCGACTGCCATCCTGCCAACCCGGGCAACCGGCGGATGCCAAAAGCTGGTTGTTTTACAGTGTGGCGGTCTAAAAGGGAACGCTTTTAGCAGTGGCCGTCTTATGATGATGATGTTCGTAGTTCTTTATTTATAACAGAAGATGTCATTAAAATTATCTATGTTTACATTTACTCATAGTAAAAAATATAATGAGTATAATTAGATAGGAAATGAAAATAATGTAATTTAATTTAATAATTATTAGTATTTACTTTTTGATAAAGGTAAGTATGTCAAATTGTCAATAAATAAGGTAATTATTTTATTGCATACTTAACAACTTAAAAAAAAGTAAATTAACGAAAATTTAAAACTAAAACTTAAAAACAAAAAAAAACTAATTATAAATCAAATTGAACACACTAATTAAATTAATTTATGATATCGAATAAATGTCATAAGTAAATTATACATTATACAATAGTATTATTATTATTCAAATCAACTTAATCTAAGTCAAATTTTCAAATTTATAGAATGCCTGTTCGACGAGCATTTCTTTAATCTATGTTTAATCTTATATTTATACGACCCTCTAGAACCTGAATCTGTAATGTTTTGCGGAAGTCTGTTAAATATCTCCGTTGCGGTCACATGCACTAATTTAGTTGTCTCGGTGAGTCGGTGAGGTGTTAAGAAGTGTTGATGCTTTTAAGTATCTACTTAAGTATGGGTAGAGACTTGGTTTTGTTGCCATCTGTACGCTACACAGGTACATCCAACTGCAAAAATTGCCGTGGGATTGTGAAACGTGAAAAAGTCACGAATCGCACAGGTTTGTCTAGACAAGAGATGACAAGAACGGGCGCCTTCCACGACACTAAGCTGCAGTTATTTGATTTTGATGAGCTGTTGACGACAATCTAAAAATTCTGAAACTTTTATGTCTTGCTCTTCTAGTTTTTGATGGATACGAGCTCGAACAAATTGCTATTCTTCTTTATTTTTGTTACGTGAGTCATACAACCTTCGTTCCACTTCATTGGAACATCAAATTATTAGGGTTCCTTACCCAAAGAGATGTTTTCTTTTCTGTGCCTAAGGGTGTCCAAGTGGTCTCTATTATTAAGCCTGCCATATCCATTTGTACTTAAATCTGTCTACGTTTATAACCTGTATTTTCCGAATCCTGATAGGTAGCCAGTTGAAGTTTTCACAGAAAATACCTATGTTAAATTCGCTCGATGCCCGTGGATACATTAGTTCACCTGGCTGTACCAGGGGCATTTTTTCCCCTTGGTCCACGCCAAAATAACTGGGTGAACCAACATACCACCAACATGGGTCACCTGTGTAGTTATTAATTTCTTGTTTTTAGAATATATTGCCCGTAGTCCACTTAGAAAAAACGAAGTATGGTAAGTACCTAACGATTACTGTTTTTTTGGACTATGCTGGTCCCTCACGTATAATGAAAAAATAAGAGTGGTGTAATAACTTTTTGTTGTCGATTTTTTGGTTATGTTTTATTCGGGTTATTAATACATAGAAACGTTAAACTACTTATATACGTTTACTTAAAGAACAAAATCTAAATTACAAACACAGATAATACAATTTGACCAATTGCAAGCAATGATATTAAATAATCTCACCAAAACTCAGTTTGATAATTTTAAAACAGGTACCTGATAATTACTCGATTCACAATGTGCGCTAGGTATAATATTCTTAGGAAAGAAAAAAAAGTGGTCTAAATTTGAATTTTTGGTCTTTGGAAGTACCTACTGTAAAAACTAGGCACTGCGTTATTGCCTTAAGTGAAATAAATAATTTAGTTATTTAAGGCCCTTTCAAACAAATTATATCAAAGTAAAAGAAATTTAACAGATTAGTGTGAAAATTACGGGGTTACGACTGGCAGTAAAACTAACCGCAAAATGAGCTAAGACACGCAGGGGTTGCTAATCCATGGTGGGTTTGATGGGGGTATGTGTGAAGCTTTATCCGAAGACCAAAGATAACGTTCTAAATACCTATGGCTGATAGGGCTTTAACTTTTTGTCGTATACAGGTGGCGTAATGATAAAGTAAATAAGTAGTCAAGACAAAATATGTTCAGTAAGTAATATAACTTTACCCCCTTTTTTACTTTAGGATGGGGGTGTGTGTTGTGTGTGGGGACACGCAACATAGCCCTCATAAAGTTATATTATTATTAACGGGATATTTACCGTGATTATGTTGTGAAATGAGCTCCTGTCATGCACCCTGTTCACGAGTAGATGATGTTCGTTGATGTCTACTCGTGAACATGGTGCATGCAACTGCGCCGAAATATCGGGAGCTCATTTCACAACATAATCACGGTAAATATCCCGTTAATAATAATAGAACTTTAGTAAACAACCGTGATAGTTTAAAACAGTGTTTTATACACCCTCATCCCCATCTCATTAACCGCGGGGATGACTGGTAGAAAATGCTTTAGCATTAACTCCTACTTTTGTACATTCATGCATTTATTTGTGCAATAAAGAATGAATTAAATAAATAAATAACTTTCGGGCTATTCGAGGATAACAAATCAAGGACTCTTTCGATCGGTTTTTGGATAGTATTCTATTCAACATTCCAGGTTGTAATAGGAACTGGCAATAGCTATACAATAGGAAAATGACAAAACCAAATAAAAGCCATCCCACCGTGTGGACAGCCGAACAAAACTCACCACACGGCATCCGGCGGCTCGATAAACTACAGGGATGCAGCGAACGTTTCAGATAGTACTCGTAGCTTGAATAAACAGCTCTAGCCGCACTAATATGCATGTGGATAGATAGTGCACGTACGTTCGAATGGGAGCGCCACAGAAAAATAGCAGAGGACCATCTCTGTTTACATTTTTGTTTTATTTATACGGGAATACTCGTGTTTAATTAAATCGGATACTCCGACTATAGTTTCGATCACGTCCGGTGACCTTTTTCAAAGAGTGAATACAGAGCCCGACGCGCGTGCAGCTGCGTCCTGCTTAGCACTGCGGGCCGCTGCGCGTCGCGCGTGCGATGACAGCGGTTGCTCTGCGGGCATCTCTGTTTAGACCAGTTTTTTATTTTCTTTTTGTGCCCTTTTTACATGGTCACCTTAATTTTATTACAATCTAGCTTAAATAAGCTAATAAGTAATTTGGTTCTAGCTTAAGCTTCTACGTATTCATATTACTAAGAATGTGTCCAAGAACACGTTTCTTATTGTCTATATTAAGGATCTGTTTAGACCAGTGTTGATCATAGGATTTGTAAGCTGAATTATAAGCTGGCCACATACATGTTCTTGAGTGAAGACCGTAGGTACATAACTATGCTCTGCGGCCAGGAAGAGCGTTTGTGGCTAAACGTAGAGAAGCCGTAGATATACGTAAATAGGCTAATGATGTTGATGATACCTATCTGTTTACGTACATAGATGTAAACCGAGACGATTCTTGAATGTTGTTGACCCACGGCCCACGATTTCGAGTATTCCAGTTGTCCAAACGCGTGTCCACTGGTAGACAGTGACACATTATTGAAAATGTGTGCTCCTCTCCACCATGGCTTACTTGCCGAGCCTATCCTATGACGTTTTGAGTATCGATCTGGGCTCAAATCATTGAATAGGGTAGATGACTGATGTTTATATCGTTGAAACCAATAGCTTTCATGAACAATTTAAGTAAATATAGTATGTTTATTGAAAAAAAAATTTAAATCGGTTAATAATGTTCTGATATATGAGCGTTTAAAGTTTTTGGTAGAGAAAACTCTGTCCCTTTCCCACAAAACAAAAAATTACGTCACGCTTTACTTAGAGTTTTTATGGCGTACTGAGAAGTGACGTAACGTTTTGTTGTTTCGCCTCTCTGTCTAGCATGATATTAAAATGCTTATAAGTTGCTTATTTTTGATCAGATTTTCATATTTTTTTTCATTATTCAGCTATATTTATGGGCCACATTTTAATAGGACAATAAAAAAAACCAGTCATCTAGCCTATTGATAAAATCTTCCATTTGATAAAAATGTCACAAAATGTTCAAAAATTTGTTGCTGATTTTTTTGGGTAGGTATTTTAGACACTAATTTAACATCAGTTTTAGGTTTTTAATCTGCAGAGTTTTTGTTTTTACATAATGAGATGAAACATAAGCCAGCCAGGGTAAAAATATCAGCCACGCGCGCTATGAGCTCTAGCTTCTTTCTACAAGTTATTTTAACCTTTACTTGATTCCTCCCGCAATTAAGTCAACTTTTCTTTCTGTTTTCGATCACACTGTGTGAGTGACAAGTTTTTGAACGTTTATGAATAAATAACTATCCCCCGTCTGCCGCATCAATACGCCGGTGGCTGAATGCCAAATGCCACTCGTGGCACTCTGCACTTTCGCTTTTTTCCAAATTCGCTTTTCAACAAAGCTCGCTTTCCGACCTTATGATGAATAAGTCGTTTGGCTAATTTTCGTTCGCTTTTCCTCATTAGGGATTTCCTTTACATCATATTTTAGTTTCCTAACACGTTACCTACCCCACACTCTCACGTGTAGAGTAACTAAGCGATGTGTTAGGAAAAAGTTAGCCAATAGAATATTTTCAAACAAAAAAAACGTCGGAGCTTAAAATGACGGACAATTTTACTAAAAAGTTTATTATCATTAATGGACACATGAAAACTGAAATAAGTCAAAAGATTTAGCTGATAACCAAATCATAATGTTTAACATTAAAATGAACTTTTTTGTAAAATAACTTTTCAGACAGATCCCTCAAACTTTGAAGCCCGCTTGTTGAGTGTGAAAGTTGGAGTGAAAACAACGGAAACCCTATTCAGTATTCACTCTTGCAGACACCCAAATCAGCTTTAAAAAAGGGAAAAGGTTGACATTAACCGTGTTAGGGCGAAGGTGTCGCGGCCATTCCCCGGGAGTAAGGCAGTATTTTTGATCATAGGCACAGGATAAATAATAGTACTACGTACAGAAAGTTAACTCCGCAAAGAAATTGAAATAAATAAGGACTCTATCTAGTAGGCAATAAAGTAGCAATTCAAGTTGCACAGCGCTAGAAACCGCTTGCTATATTCACCTAGATATACCGCTCTTTTTCTATCACGTATGCTTAGTTACGTGCGCCGAGGCTAGCGTGCGGGCGGCAACTGACTTCTGCCTTGTATTGTCCACCCGGACGGAGCGCCGGCCGAACATACCTAAACTGCGGAGTGATACCCCCCCTGTCACAGCGGGCGAAGGGACAACGGAGCGGCTGCTAGTCTGTGGTGTGGTATGGTGATATAAACGCGCGAACACGTAACACGAATAGCGTTGGCTGTTACTGTTCATGTGATGGCATGGCAGAGAAATTAACGAAATCTAAAACCCATATATGTTATTGAGACGCATATCGCAATCATACGCGGATATTATTACAAATTAAGTAGAGAAACCCTTAAGAAGCGACCGAGATTATAGTCTGTTGAAGCGGCATATACTAGTAAGTATAATTATGCCGCTATGGTGGTGGCTATAGGTAGGTGTGGTGCGGCCTTGGAGGTCTTGGTCAGTTCAAAGGATGCGGCGGCGGTCGCTTTTCTCTCGCCCAAAACGCGGCCTTTTTTTTTTATATTTTATATATCTTTGTGCCCATGGAAACATTTTAATATGTAGCCAGATAATGACTATTTCTCAATATTTCACCTATTACACTGTTATAAATTCATTGCAAATAAGAAAACGAATTCACATTGAAATAGTAGATACTTGCGCAGGAAGTGGACTTTGTAAAGTTTATGAATAATTAAGGTGGATTCCTAGAATGAAAGACTCGAAGCGAGTCTGGTATCGATCGATTTACGATGTGCGCTATAAACATAGCCAGAGCTTTCACTCAAAACTTTTTGGTTTGTTTTCACAGTCCTTTACAAAGGTGTGTTATAAGTTTTACGTGTAAGTATATCTGTCTGGATGTAGGTAGATAGTCTATCTACCTACATCCTAAACTGTTGTAATCTCTATGGAAAACTGAACCGATAAACAAAAATTGTGATGTAGGGTTTAGATAGATTTGTACGATAAATGGAAAAACTGAAACGATTCTAAAATTTCTTGTCAATGTCTTGGTAATTTATAGCAGTTATTAGATCGACTGACCTGTATTATTATCAGACTTATATCGAGAGAGAGAGCTAGATGCTCCAAGCTTATAACAAACCATTAATCTACTTTCTTTGACGCTTTTCGTGACTGCTATGAAATAAACGTCAAATTATTCAAAGTGCTAAACACTTTTCACTTCACATTAGCCATAATTTGTAACGCCACCCAGACATTCCAAGAATTTCATTAAATTGCTTCGAAGCGAACAAATTATAACGTCCATGTAACCTTGCAAGTTTGCAACCAAACTATAAATCGTCTGAAACACAGAACATGAGAGTTCTAA
This sequence comes from Erannis defoliaria, assembly GCA_905404285.2. NCBI lineage: Eukaryota > Metazoa > Arthropoda > Insecta > Lepidoptera > Geometridae > Erannis > Erannis defoliaria. The sequence continues at coordinate 6,448,184 of FR990073.1, read as the reverse complement.
AGAATTGAGCGTAGTAAATGGAACACAATAACTATAAATTATATTTTAGCACAAATTTTATAAAGTATTTTGAAATTTAATTTTTGTATATTTTTGTATGGGTCCCAGTAACCTAAAATAAATAATTCAATGAAAAAAAACTTTTATTAATTAAGTAGGTTATTAAAACATTAAAAAAATATGATAACTAATTACCACTTTATGTGATTGAATCAGGCGTTACTTTGCGGAAGTTCATCTTAATCCAACTGTTGAATACTGTATCTCTAGTGTATTTCCGGTTTTTAATTCAGATAAGTTTATTTTAGGTTTTCAGAATAAACAAACGATTTCTTTCTGATTTAATGGGTTTTTGTTTTTGCTTAGAGACCCAGTAGTCGACAGTTTCTGAACTTAGCTGTCTTTACAGCTTCGTTACGCCTCTGTTTGTTAACTTAGGAAAATGAAATTTCGTGACGTGGTTGCTGATTTATCATTCTTTTCATTTAATTTATTTTTAAAGTGATAGAAAAACAATAAAGTATTAAAATAATTGAAAAACCGTACAAGAGGCGATTTGTACCAGTACTCGACAGATTTGTACCAGTACTCGACAGATTTGTCCCAGTACTCGACAGTTATTAACACCGATTTGAACTTTAGTACTTCAGCTTTAAGGTTCACATTAATTACATTTTCATATTGTTTTTTTGCAATGTGACCCAATAAACTGAAAATACAGAGAATAAATAGAACGAAAATAACCAAAGTAAAAGCTAAATGTCAGTGACAAAAGTAAAACTATAATCACAAAATCCAGTACTATCAGAATCAATGTCCTGGCTTACTTACTGACTGACTGACAACGCACAGCGTAAGGTACTGGTCAAACAGAATAAAAATTTAAGGGTGTATTTGCTTGCATGCGTAGAGATGTATTAAGAAAGCCCGGAGACGTCCACTACTGAACGAAGGCCTCCCACTTAGACCGCTACACTATACGACGACGTGCCATTTGGTTCCATCGGTTGCCCGCGGCAATATCGTCGGTCCACCTAGCGGGAGGCCCGCCTACGCTGCGTCTTCCGGTTCGTGGTCATCACTCAAGAAGCTTTCTTCCCCATCGGTTGTCAGTTATTTGAGCAATTGGCCTGCACATTGCCACTCCGACTTGCAAACTCTGAGAGCTATGTCGGTGACTTTGGTTCTTTGGTGAATATCCAAACCCTCGTCGTTTGGTCCCTCGTCCCAGATTTTATGGCGCATAGTAACTCTCTTTCCATTGCACGTTGTGTGACTCTGAGTTTCTGCAAAAGGCCAACAGTCAAATACCAATTTTCAGTCCCTTAAGTCATGACTGGCAATACACTGGTTGAAGATTCTTGTCTTCAGGCACTGTGGGATTTTGGACGAGAAGATATTACGCAATTTCCCGAACGCTGCGCCCGTCCGAGTTAGATTCGGGCGACGTCTTAGTCGCAGTTGGACCTACCTATCTGAACCATCCGTCCGAGATAAATAGATAGATAAACCATCGGCACGGGAACAACGTGGACATTGGACATGATTTTCGTCTTGTCCATGTTCATTTTGAGACCCTCCTATTGGGAAACGTTACTGAGGTCGCTGAGCATTGTATTGAGGTCCTCCAGCGACTCTGCCATGATGACCCTTATCATCGACAAATCGAAGGTGAGTGATGTCTATTAATGTTAGTGCCAAATCCGTTTCAGTCCAACAGCTTGAAAACGTCCAACAACGCGTTCGTGAACAGTTTCGGTGAAATAACGTCTCCTCATCTCTCCCCTTTCTGCAATTGGCTTGGTTTTGTGGTCTTGTCCTGCAATCGGATTGACATGGTAGCTTTTTTATACATGATAGCAATTTTATACACTTCAACATTTCGATATACCTATAGTCGATATGACATCGCTGAAGGGACTGCAATACTGCCCAGATCTTGATTCGGGTCTCGACCCACTAACACCCTAGATATGTTAAATACCCTTTGGAAAGGAAAAGGCATAATTGTCAACGGCGCGCACTTCTCCCACCTACGGTTCGCCGATGATATCGTGGTCCTGGTCATGGCAGAATCGCTGCAAGACTTGCAAGAAATGCTGAATAGCTTAGCCGATGACTTTTATGTTATTAAGGCAACGGTGACACACTCTTGTGTTCCGCAACATTTGAGACATAACACGTTTTTTTAACCACGCTAGCACCCCTGTTTGCGGTTGGAGATAAGAAAAATGCATTTTCATCACAGTTGAAAAAATTTCGTGAATCTACAGAGGGATCATGTGGTGTATAGTACTCCTAGATCTCTCTGAACCACGTGCGGATATCTTATTCTCTGACTAGGGCACTTGTCTGTGACAAGTTATGGGAAAACCGCTGCCCAAGTTTTGCGTGCCGTTTAACAAATACTTCCAACCATTGGTAATCAGGGTTGTCGGTTTGTTTTTTTTCCTATTTTGTTTTTGTAATATGCTGACACTGTCCTGTGACTGATCTTTGATGACAGGAAACCCACTGTTTGCCTCTTTTTCTGTTTAAACAGTGAGTGAGCCCTTTGTTCAGGCTATTGAGCCATGGCACATCATATCCTTTTGCAGCTGAGGAAGCTGAAGTTCCTCTTGATATTGTCTCAATAGCTTTTGCTATTTCTTTCATCCATTTTTTTCAGCCATGATCTCCTCTAAGGATATAAATGATATAGACAGAAAACTATTTATTCTATATAAAAATATAATTGGAGTATCTTCAAATCATCAATCGAGATCATTGAGAGCACGAAACTAGTCCAATCGCAGAAAGTCGTGAGACATGGAGACGTTATTTCTTCGAAACTGTGCACAAACGCATTGGAAGACGTTTTCAAGCTCTTGGACTGGAACGGATTCGGCATCAACATTAATTGCGAATACATCACTCACCTTCGCTTTGCCGATGATATAGTCATTACAGCAGAGTCGCTGAAAGACCTTAATACTAAGATCAGCTATCTCAGTAAATTTTCTCAACAGGTGGGTCTTAAAATGAACACGGATAAGTAAAAGTCATGTCCAATGTCCATGTTGTGCCCGCACCATTAGTCGTTGGGAACAATTCTCTCGAAGTTGTTGTTAGGTAGGTCCAGCTTTAATCCGACGTCGCCCGAAGAATCCAACTGGGATGGGCAGGGTTCGGGAGATTGCGTAATATCTTCTCGTCCAAAATCCCGCTATGCCTGAAGAATGTGTTGCCAGTGATTACATATGGAACTGAAATGTGATCTTTAACTGCTGGCCTTTTGGAAAAACACAGATTCACACAACGGGCAATGAAAAGAGCTATGCTCCGAGTAACTTTGCGCAGTAAAATTCGGAACGAGGATACTCGCCAAAGAACCAAAGTCAGCAACATAGCTCGCAGGGTTTGCAAGTGGCAATGGACACATCGCTCGAAAAACTAATAACCGATGGGAAAGAAAGGTTCTTGAATAGCGACCACGTACCGGAAGACGCATTTAAGGAAGGTCTCCCACTAGGTGGACCGACGATATTGTGAAATTTACGGGCAACCGGTGGATGCAAATGGCAGGTTGTAGTACAGAGTGGCGGTCTATCTACCTGTTAGACCGCCACACTGTACTATCGTTCAGCAGTGGACATCTCCGGGCTGACGATGATGATGATAACCTTCAAATCGTCAGTGAACCGCAAAGTTCTAGGCAAGCGTGCTCTTTTTCAAACAACATCGTCGCTTGACCTCTGCATGTGTGATGGCGGTCAAATGCTAGCCTATTATTAAATTGAAAACAAAAATTGCATGAATAAACACAAGGAGGTATCTTACACAAAAATATAGCGACTAGTGCAATGAGCGATCGATGTCCTTATCGCCAACCACCGATATCTTCCAGACTTTAAAATACATATGGTACCCTCATTATTTTTTATTCACGTGAAACGTTTCACGTCCCATACGGTTTACGGTTGTGACCGCCTCTGTCACAACCGTAAACCGTATCACGACGCATTAGGGTTTAAAATATACTCTATGTCGACATTACCTGCAATTAGTCAAACATGTCCCAGTACCCGTCAAGTTTAATTTTAATATTGACGAGTATTGGGTCAATTAGGGATATGATGTACCAGTAGATGTCACATGCAAAAAAAAATGCTAGTAATAAAAAGAAAACAATTATATAGGTTTTGATCGTTAGGTAACTAACTTAAGTGTTACAAAAAATAATTACATAAATCAAAGCGGCCCACTGAACATCCGAAACTTAGAAACAACTGTGGTGCGCAGTACTACAATTCAGTAACTAAACCTCACAAAAAGCACAAACTTCGGAATCGCTAACTTTGAAAGATCTTTTCTCCAGCGCTATTGTATTTAATGGCTTTATGTTTCTATTCTAATTATCTAGCATATTACCAAAAATGTGTTGGCATAAAAAGTTTTTATTTAGTTCGCGGTAGAAATAAATAGCAGGCCATTTTTTTAAATCTGTCGAGTACTGGGACACTGTCGGAATTAGGGGCTCTTACCTTAAGTAATACTTTTTATGTCAGATTAGATTATTCTCGTTAGCCAGAAGACGTCCACTGCAGGACGAAGGGCCTCCCCTTTAATAGGTAACCCATAATCCCCACGCTTGACTTGGGGATCTATTAGATTATTACGGTAATGGAAACAATGGATTATCAGCCCCTATTCCTATTAGTACTCGAGTTCCGAGTAGGTACAGCGGAAATACTCTAGATATACAGTATGGACCTGGGTATGTCCTTAAACTGCAACCAGAACCACCGGAGGATGGGCAGCAGCGTTCTTTTGGTTAACGGTGGTGAGCATTCTGCAATCCCCTAGCCGCCTGCCAAGCGTGGGGATTATGGCAGCCCCTCCCTATTGAACGGGAGGCCTTCTCCAGCAGTGGACGTCTTATGGCTGATGACGTGAAGTGATTCATAATAGATCTAGTAAAAAATAACTAGATCTATGGTATTCAACAGTTGAATTACCTACCACTTTGTTCAACTAGGTGATTTCACCCAGGTGAACTTATTGGAATAAACCCATTGAGCTAATATCTATAGTTCAATGAATAAACGAAATAGATTATACTTTTATGGCGTTACGCTGGCCGAACGGTTTACTAACCCAATAAGAGCATCATTGTACCTCCACTCCACATCATCAAATAGACATCACCAAAACGTTTCTGACAATATATCTAAGATAGAGAAAATGATAAAAGTCCTGCACGTACCTACATACAAGGTAATTTCTCTTGTTCATTTTTCTCCGTACTTTTAGAGAGAATTGTTAAGAGCATGTTGCTGTTGTAAGAAACGGTCTGGCAAATGTTTTCATGTGAACAACAGTCTTACTTGAGAAATATTGAACCCGACTTCAAGATCTAAACCCTTTGAAGGATATTTTTGTTTCGTGTTGTGTAAATAAACTGAAACAGATGCTTTGAAACACTTATCCTTTCGCATTCAATGAGAAAGCCCGTCAATGTCTTCAGTGCTCTGTTCTAAGTGAAGTGTCTGAAGGTTTTAAGATAAAATGTTACATTTCAGTTTGCGTTAAACTGACAGGTTACATGAATTCTTGAGCTTATCATTATGCGGTAGGTACTTGCAATATCATCAATTAAATTATTATCATTTTTTTTGTTATACTGTCTAGTGACGTGTCTGCTCTCAGTAAGTAAATACTACGTAATAGTCCTCAATAGAAATACTTAGACTCACAAAAAATATGAGAGTTCATTTTGACTGGGTGTGCCCATGGCGAAACAGTGTTTGTGCCGCGTATTCCCATGATTCCCAGTGACTTACCTTATGACTTCAAAAGGCTTCAATTTCCTCTAAAAGTTTGTTTTGCCATGACCATCAATAAGGCTCAGGGTCAAACTTTAAAATACGCTGGTATTGATTTAAATATTTGGACTTTATATGTCTGTTCAAAATTATTCATTCCTTGATTGACAGCCCTATTCTTCTCTCCAGTATAAACTTCAGAGCCGCGCCTAATTCTCGCAAGCCTCAGTTGAATATTTTCTCATTAAAGGTTTATACAAACAATACTTCCTACTACAATCCTGTGGTCAGGATGTGTCGCCAATGTAATGATATCTTAGTGGACCATCACAATTGCATTGATGTATTTGACTTCAAGTTACCGAAATTTAAACATGATGTATTGGCAATTTTACAAAAACTACAACTCTGAATTATTCTCAACTTTGTGTAGCTTTCTTTGATTTTTAGTAACTTTCAACGTTTTTGATTACTTAACATTTATTAAACCATTGTTTACATGCTGCTTTTATTTTGATCATGTTGTGTACACATGCTTAGGAATATAGTCTAGCTCTGCACCTATTCTCATTTTTGCTTTGAAATGTATTGATTGTATTCTGTTTTGTGTGCCAAATAAATAAATAAATAAATAAAATAAGGCAGGACTGTTTTTCGCATGGTCAGTTCTATGTGGCTTGCTCGCGACTTAGCTCCCCTAAAAGCCTGGCTATTTTAGCACCTTCCAACAAAAAAGTCAAAAACGTTGTCTACAAAGAAATATTGTAATCTTTCGGGTCAAAGGCCCCGGCAACTATAGCGTCATTAGCAGACATTTTTAGGGTTCCGTAGTACTACGAGGAATTCTTATAAGTTTGTCATGTCCATCTGTCTGTCTGTTTAAAATTCAACAAGACGGCTTTGTTTTGAAGTAAGTATTGCAAACGCGACATGCCAAATTTGGTCATCCTCAATAATCTTAAAGACTTGCAAGCGGCTTGGAAAAAATGCAATAATATACGTATTTTAGTGATTCAATTGAGTTGGGCCCCGATTTAACCGAATTCCAGTATTCAACATTACTACGCGGGCAAAGCCGCGGGCAAAAGCTAGTAGGATATAAAATTGTAATAGTCGGTATTCGAGAGGGAATCCCATCAGCGTAGTTTGATTATTTGCAACTACAAGTAACAAACCTGACCAGTACACCGCTGGCATAGCAAATTAGTTTTATAGGGCTGGTACGAAGTACATTACATATATATATCGACTAGCCGCGGCTTTGCCCGCGTAGTAATGTTGAATACTGGAATTCGGTTAAATCGGGGCCCAACTCAATTGAATCACTAAAATACGTATATTATTGCATTTTTTCCAAGCCGCTTGCAAGTCTTTAAGTACTTGAGGATGACCAAATTTGGCATGTCGCGTTTGCAATACTTACTTCAAAACAAAGCCGTCTTGTTGAATTTTAAACAGACAGATAGATGGATATGACAAACTTATAAGAATTCCTCGTAGTACTACGGAACCCTAAAAATGTCTGCTAATGACGCTATAGTTGCCGGGGCCTTTGACCCGAAAGATTACAATATTTAATTGTAGACAACGTTTAAGATTTTTTTGTTGGAAGGTGCTAAAATAGCCAGGCTTTCAGGGGAGCTAACTCGCGAGCAAGCCACATAGAACTGACCATGCGAAAAACAGTCCTGCCTTAAATCAATACCAGCGTATTTTAAAGTTTGACCTTGAGCCTTATTGATGGTCATGGCAAAACAAACTTTTAGAGGAAATTGAAGCCTTTTGGAGTCATAAGGTAAGTCACTGGGAATCATGGGAATACGCGGCAAAAACACTGTTTCGCCATGGGCACACCCAGTCAAAATGATGGCCTCAAGCAGATTACGATGCAGCATTTTTACTTGTAACCTGGTTCCATTACACAATTTGGGTGGTCTTAAATTCCGAAGGAGCATGACGGGTGTACCTTTCTTCAGGATAAGCCTCTGATATGGTAGCCCCGCTGGTCTTAATGAATTTAAAAACTCAACTGGATAGTTTACAGCATCATCATTATTGCATACCGTATCAACAGAGTCAATGAAATGAAATAAGCTTAAGCAGAAAAAGTATGATAACAAAGAACGTAAAAAGATTACCAAAATATCGCAAGAATTACGAAACTTCGATAAAATACAGTGCTGCACTGATCGCTTAGGTAGACTCGGTGTGGGTTGGAGTGGGGCGCGCTCGAGGTACAGCGCGTCATACTCGGGTTTTAACGTATCTGAGCCGACGCGGGATGGACGTTTCGAAAGCGCTGTGCTTGGTGCGTGCACCGGATCAAGTACATGTGTTTAAAATATTTATCTTCTTACGCATAAACACTCGATTAGCTAATCTATAAATATAAATTTTTTTTTCAAATGAAAAACTGACCCGTGGCCTTCCAGTTTTGAAATTGTTTGAAAATTCTGAAACATGTTTATGTTTATTTTATCTTATCTCTTAAGTCAAAAAACTTAACAGCCTTAAATGAATGGTTTCGGCAAAATGGTATTTTAATGATACATTGAACCCCTTGCGAATTTTTCAAAATCGTTGCTGAGTGTGCGTTTCTCTGCATCAGCCCTTAACACTAATGGTATATCAGCCTACCCTGATTGGGCCATATTCACTACGCTGGCCCAGTGCAGGTTGGCGGATTCACATACACTATCGTATTTCTTCTCCTGAAATATGAAGGTTTCCTCATGATGTTTTCCTTCACCGAAAAGCCAGTGGTATTATCCATGCGTAAGTTTCAAAGAACTAATTGGAACGGGCTCGCCCGGGTTCGAACCCGCGACCCCAAGAATGTGAGTCGAGCTTGATCTCACTGAAGCTACCACAGCTTGAGCTGAGTGTAAGTTTACACCACTCAAAATTTAGTTTAGGCATTTAAAAGTAAGTTAATTTAATATTAAAAATTAATTTAGCAGCTTAGGCTGTACAGTATCTATAATAATTATGTCCGTCAAACAGTCGTCTGCGTGGACCTACAAAAAAATAGCCTATGTCCGTTTCCGAACCTTATGGTAGTTACCTATCCAAAAATGCAGCTCCATCTGTTCAGCCGACCAATAAATACGCCCATCCCCGTCCCCATTCCCAGCCTCATCCCTATAAGCGCCCCCTTCCCCATCCCCATCCCGATACCAAATGTCATTTTAATATGAACACGCCCATCCCCGTCCACATCCCTGTTCCTTCTCTCATCCCCATCCCGAACCCCATCCCATCCCCACCCCCATCCCGATTTCAACTTTCATCTTAATATGGACACGGCCATCCCCGTTCCCAGCCTCATCCACATCCGCATCCCTTCCCCACCTGTCCCCACCAAATCCCCACCCATCCCCACCCCATCCCCATCCCATCCCCATCCCCATCCCGATACCAATTGTAATCTTAATATTAACATGACGATCTCCGTCCCGTCTCCGTTCCCAGTATCATCCCCACCCCCACCACCATCCCCACATCTATCCCCATCCCTATACCAAATTTCATTTTAATATGTACAGCCGTTACAAAGCTAAGGAGAAACAAACGTACTATCACTAAAACTTAGTTTTTTTTTATACTAACGGGTTTAGACACCCGTATCTTCTTATTTTTATAGTAGAATATGTATACCAAGTTTTGTATCAATCGAACCAGAGAATAAAAAGTTTCATACAAACTTTAACACCCCATTTAACCCCCTTCGGGGTTGATTTTCGTAAAATCCTTTCTTAGTGGGCGTTTACACCTCTCCAAAAACATACCCTCCAAATTTCAAGTCTCTACGTTTAGCGGTTTGGGCTGTACGTTGTCTATATGTCAGTTAGTCAGTCAGTCAGTCAGTCAGGACATAGCCTTTTATAGTTATAGATTAAAGATTAATATAAACACGCCCATCCCCGTCCATATCCCCGTTCCCTCCCTCATCCCCATCCCGAACCCCATCCCATCCCCACCCCCATCCCGATTTCAACTTTCATCTTAATATGGACACGCCCATCCCCGTTCCCAGCCTCATCCACATCCACATCCCATCCCCACCTGTCCCCACCAAATCCCCACCCCATCCCCAACCCATCCCCACCCCATCCCCACCCCATCCCCACCCCATACCCACCCCATCCCCACCCCATCCCCACCCCATCCCCATCCCCATCCCGATACCAATTGTAATCTTAATATTAACATGCCTATCTCTGTCCCGTCTCCGTTCCCAGTATCATCGCCACCCCCACCCCCACCCCCATACCCACATCTATCCCCATCCCTATACCAAATTTCATTTTAATATGTACAGCCGTTACAAAGTTAAGGAGAAACAAACGTACTATCACTAAAAGTTTTTTTTTTTTTTCATTTTAACGGGAGCTGATTTTGAAAAAACTGTGACACCCGTATCTTCTTATTTTTATAGTAGAATACGTATACCAAGTTTTGTATCAATCGAACCAGAGAATAAAAAGTTTCATACAAACTTTAACACCCCATTTAACCCCCTTCGGGGTTGATTTTCGAAAAATCCTTTCTTAGTGGGCGTTTACACCTCTCCAAAAACATACCCTCCAAATTTCAAGTCTCTACGTTTAGCGGTTTGGGCTGTACGTTGTCTATATGTCAGTCAGTCAGTCAGTCAGTCAGTCAGTCAGTCAGGACAAAGCCTTTTATAGTTATAGATGTGGCTGGTAGGTTTTGTTGGACATCGCAGAATATTAGACATCACAGCAGTTTCGGTCACCGGATATCATCGAAACTATAGAAGCAGTATCCGATAACATTTTTTTAAGGCATAAGCCTTTATTAACTACGACAAACTACAAAGACTGCTTAGCCTACTACACAACAAAAAACAAAAGGATTGTATCCAGACCGATGCAAGTCTAGAGACAATCCAAATGTTCAAACCCACTACCAGTCGGCAGCGTACCCAACATGCTGGCGGCATTACCACGCAGGATGGCATTTTTTTATATATTTTTTTCCTATTTAATTAAACGTTAGTATTCCCGTATAAATAAATAAACCAAAAATATTACACAGGTACTACTGTACTTACTATACTTTATTTTGTATTTATGCTCTATGTATGATTATTATTAGAACTGGATTATCAGTTGGATATAGTAAGGCTTTACTTAGAAACGTTGCTTAAGTTAACAAACGTGATTTAACATTTGCGCAATACTGAGTAATGTCATTTGATTTTAAGCAGTCGTTTTTAAGTAAGACCGACTAATAATTACGACTCTCTTTGGTCCTGAAAATCGATTTGTCTTAGTTCTATATCTTTGCTGAATTATTTATGTTGAAACGGCACGTTAGAGATATTTAATTTTTAACTAATATGGTGAAAATAAAGAACATGATTTCTGCTCTATAAAAATACCAAGTTAAGGTCAAACCTACATCTAGTAAAAACAACACAAATGTACCTGTTATACATTGTACAACAGTCTATGTCTAAATGAATGTCTGTATACCTAATTATACAAATATAATTTGTATATTTTTTTATAACTAAAAATTCTCTATCGATGCACAAATTCTCTATAATCGATACAAAACCAGCAACGGCATCTGTCAAAATTAAATTTCAATAGGGTAGATGACTGATATTTATATCGTTGTAACCAATAGAAGAATTTAAGTAAATATAGTATGTTTATTGAAAAAATAATTTAAATCGGTTAATAATGTTCTGATATATGAGCGTTTAAAGTTTTCGTTAGAATCAACTCTGTCCCTTTCCCACAAAACAAAAAATGACGTCACGCCTTACTTGTCAGAATATAATTTATATGGCGTACAGAGAAGTGACGTCACGATTTGCGGTTTCGCCTCTCTGTCTAGCATGATATTAAAATGCTTATAAGTTGCTTATTTTTGATCAGATTTTCGTTTTCTTTTCATTAATCAGTTATATTTATGGGCCACATTTTAATAGGACAATAATAAAAAACCAGTCATCTAGCCTATTTTATTACACAATGTAGAAATTCACCATTCTTCATACTAAAAATGTCTAAACCATTATGTGCACACTGGAAGATTAAACTTGGCAGTAAATGCAATAAAAACAGCATAAGTACATTTTCTGTTTACGTCTTGTCGTATGATTCATAGTTTGGTCGCTGAATCATGCTCGCAAGGTCGATCGTGATAGCTTTGACTCACAAACTTTATTACGGTTAAACACTATTTTATATAGAGTGAAGATCATAGTCATCATCTGCTTGTGTTTCTGATTTGCTGGATATTATGAGTCAATAATTTGAATCGGAGAATTCTAAAGCTGGCTTCCGACGGTGCGTGATACTGCGGACGGACGCGGACCAGCCCGCACTGACGCACCATGGGAAGAGTATGGTCCGTGGTAGCGCAGACAGGTCCCGTGCGGTGCGTCCGATCCACGGCGAGTCGGTAACTTCAAAGGTTTTGCATTTTTCTGCATTTTCGAATGACTCCTACGTGGTTCACCTAGTACACCTGGTATTCCACGGGTACAAAAAGGTACCCGTGGAACACCAGGTGTACTATGGGTCAACAAATTATATCCCCATGGATCACCCAGGTGTACTATAGGTAATTCAATGTACCCGTATAACACCCATTGTCCACCCCAAGTTCCAAGTCCTTCCTTTTTAACCGAGTTCAAAAAAGAAAGAGGTTTTCAATTCGGTTGATTTAATTTATGCTTGTTACCTCAGCACTCCAGCATATTTTCATAAATCGGCAATTTTTTTAAATACCTTGTTTGAAGCGTTTCTCAACCGTGCACCCATACATTATTTTGTGTGATTTTTATCTAAAGTTTTTCTCGTTATTTTTCTTACTCTGAACACAAAAATCTAAGGCAAGAAAATATATCTGCAATAAATAAAATGCACCGCCCCGGCTATATTTTCCAACCGACAGCCCTGGAAATAGCTTCGTCTCTGAAACGAACCGGCGGATGCCGGGAATAACTTAAACAATGCGTCTGAAATCTTGTCTAACTGCTTGAAATACCGAATGTTCGATTACTGCCCGCCTTGCAGCCGCCCCCGTCACAGAAAACGTAATAGTTTAATACGTACGGACAGAATATTTTGTTTACTTGTAGTATTGCCAACAAAGACTATAAACCCTGGTGCCAAGCAGTAGTATGCAAGCATTAGGTACTGTGTTTCGGTCAATTTTACCAGATAAATTACTGGGCATAAAGAGTTTTGACATCTTATATATCAGGGTGGTTACGGACCTGGGTATGTCCTTAAACTGCAACCAGACTCACCGGAGGACGGGCAGCAGCGTCCTTTTGGTTAACGGTGGTGAGCATTCTGCGATCCCCGAGCCGCCTGCCAAGCGTGGGGATTATGGCAACACCCCTCTATTGGGAGGCCTTCGTCCAGCAGTGGACGTCTTATGGCTGACGACGACGACGACGTGAGCGCAGTGTAGGGTGAGTGCAGCGCAGGGTGAGTGCAGGGATTTTGGTGGCAAGTTCACATTCACAATACTGACTGGCACTGCTACTGATATAAGACACTGACACTGTTATTTACAAATAGAGTACAAATTGCCTTGCATTGAATATGACATGATTGTGGTAAAGATCGTAGACGCTTTCTGTGAGAATGAATCTTCTGTATGTAGTACTGTTATGTGTTCTTTGGCCCAGTCTGCAGTAGAACTTTTATCATTGGCATTGCCGATTTTCCGCTAACCATATAATTATACTATATGGTATATAGTTATTTAGGATAGTACTCAACTCAAGATATACTTACTTATCATTGTAAATGGCGAATATTTCTGATTAAAACTTCACTATCTTTGTACATTAACACTCGAAAAAGACAAGTTTAAAGGAAAATAATTTATAATCGGCTAGGTTGGTACCTACGTGATTTTTTCGCGTTCCCGCCAAAACCCCCATTTTATCTATGGAGTTTATTTTTCTTTAATTTTGGCATCGCACTTTGTGCAAGTAGTATCCAGTTTCAAATTTATAAAGTATCAGGTCAAATATACTTGTTATACATTCAGTTAGTCAAGTCACACGAAATTGTTGCGGTTAGTGGAAAGTGACAAGCTGCGACCGAAGATGAACCACAACCACACACATACCTTCTAATAGAAGTTGTGTTTTCAAGAGCTAATATATATTATTTTCTTCAGCGTTTCTGAGAGGCTCTTTGAGAAAATTGACTGTTTTGTACAAAGGAATAAAAATAAGGCAAAACGCTCAAGAAAAATGAGGCCTTTTGTACCTAGCTCAAAGCAACAAGTGTATTAAGACGGCAACCAATTACAGGCTTTAAGAAATCTAAACGTTAACATAGAAAATAATGATTGTAATCTTGGAGGATATCTACAGGGTGTTACTGAATTCAAGAGCAATATCTTAGGAGGGGTCATTAGTTAAACTCACCACAATGAGCAACTTTTACTATGAAATTAAAGTGGAAATCATGGAAAAATCTACTGCTCCATATATTTCGTTGTGCGTTATTGAATGTTTTGTTATTGAATGGCTATCCCAAGCCGATTTCTCGTTTTCAGTGTTCGCTTCAATAGTACAAGTTGTCCATTATGATGTGTTTACTCGCCCCCTAAGATATTGCTGATGAATTAAGCAACCTGTAGTGGTATTTTGTTCACCGCATTGAGATATATGGGGTTAGTTCTAATCAGTTAGCATCCTTTTAAGGGCATATTCTGTACATCAAAACGAATTCTTAAATTATTATTCTTATTAAAAGTTGTTTGTTTTGATCAGCGACGGTGATAATGGAATGGACGGGCCCAGCGCTTGTAAATCGGTCAAAATTAACAAGACAACACAATCAAGCATACCTAGCTAAAAGTATGCATATTACATTTGCCAGAAAATAGAGATAGCGAATCTAATTACTGCATGACAAAAAGAGAACACATGTACCTACATGTATTAGAAGTTAGTATTGTCGTATCGTACGGCTCGCATGTCGCAAAGGCAGAGTATGATTGAAGCGAGTGGAGAGCCGGCACTCAACTTATAGTCTTCAAAATCCGTGTGCTTATTTCCCGTCCATTCATCTTATCATTGTCGCTGGTTTTGATGAACAGAATATGCATTCAAAAGGATGCTAACTGATAAGAACTAACCCTTTATAATACTACGTAAGTAAGGCCTTAAAAATGTCATAATTATATGTTAAGGGACAATCATTCATGGCTTATTAAAATGATACACCAAACGACCACCACACTTTAGTCACGCGCCCTCGCTAACTTATTCCACAGTCCAAACAATCTAATACTTTCCAGAGAGAGTGTTATAACGTCAGGCTTAATGCCGTCCAGTGGCCATCATCTGCAGTATTAACGTTATAAATTAGGACGTTAACTGGTCGGTCCACTCAAATAACTATAAAGCCTGGGCAGCTCACATTACCCGCACTTGTGATGGCTCCGCGAAACTTATGTTCTCCTAGTCTGCACATTGTCTTTCATAAGGTCCTCATAAAGATGCCTTGTGATACTCCGTGTTTCGCTTTGTTTTTCTGGGGGTTTATTCGCAAATGTTTACTGGATAATCCTTGGATTATTTGTAATGGCATAATGAAAGATTTGATTGGGTTAGCTATCTAATATATTAGCTGACTAAAGACCATTAAATGTGTTTATCCTAAGTTTTACTGGGTTTTGACTATATGGTACAGTAAAATGTCATCCTTTGGTAGGTAATTGGTCATTTAATAGGGTAGATGACTGATGTTTATATCGTTGAAACCAATAGCTTTGATGAAGAATTTAAGTAAATATAGTATGTTTATTGAAAAAAATATTTAAATCTTTTAGTAATGTTCTGATATAAGTTTTTGTTAGAGACAACTCTGTCCCTTTCCCACAAAACAAATAATGACGTCACGCTTAACTTGTCAGAATAGAATGTATATGGCGTACAGAGAAGTGACGTCACGATTTGCTATTTCGTCTCTCTGTCTAGCATGATATCATCATCATCATCATCAGCCCGGAGACCACTGCTGAACGAAGGCCTAACGAAGGCGAACGAAGGAGGCATGATATTAAAATGCTTATAAGTTGCTTATTTTTGATCAGATTTTCATTTTCTTTTTTTTAATCAGCTATATTTAAGAGCCACATTTTAATAGGACAATAAAAAAACCAGTCATCTAGCCTATTCATGAATAAAACGTCAATAGGGAAAAAAGATACCAGATCAGAGTTAAAATAGCCTTAGCAAATATTAAAGTTGTTAAAAAAGAAGCATTTTTTCCCTTAGTTAATGGCATCGCGCGTTGTGCATTCTGCCAGTGTCAAGTTTATGAATTTTCAAGATTTTATAGTATAATCAAGTCAAATATTTCATGAAAACACAGTTAGTCAAACGAAATTAGTCATAGTTGAGTCAAAGTCAAGCCCTAGTAAAGTTGTGGCGACTTTGACTAAGTATGAGCTTCTACGGAGATTTGAAAACAACAAAAAAAGACACGTTTCACCACAATATATCACTTGCCTACACTCATGCATGTAATTCAACGCTAATGAATAAAAAAACACACTTTTTTATCATTTGTTCGCAAAATAAGTCTAGTCTAAGAAAATAATAGAATGCAGCGACATGATTTTTTCTTGGCGCTCCCGCCAAAACTCTTTTATGCAATTTACTACAATGAGTTTTGTTTAATGTTTAGTAGGTACGTAGTACGTACAATACATTTATTTTACCTATTATTAGATTCCAATCCCAATACCGATAGAGCGAAATAAGCCATTCGCCGAAATAACTGAAAGAGAAGCGAACATTTCTATATGTACAAACACCGCTAATGTCGTTGTTCAATTGAAACTTCTCAGCGGAAAATCGGGCAATAAGTATGCATCAGGACTAGGACTGCGGCTGATGCATCCAGAGATGTCTAGCCCTCGGGCATAGAGCAATAGATTTTTGGTGTACAGAGAGAACATAGATTTTTTATGCAATGACGTGATGAGACGAGTGAAGCGAAGCGCACAGTTAGCACTAGCAGTGAAAGAATTGTGAACTTGCGAACAAAAACATGCGCCGCACTGCACTGCGCTCGTCCCCCTGAGACATGTCAAATATCTTCATGTTCAGTAATTTATCTGGTAACAATGCCCTTCAAAGTTTAAGCCGACACAAATTCATGGTTGCACGCACTACTGCTTGACGGTTGAATAACTGGCAAACCGACAAACTGGCCACCTCTCAGAAGGCTACTCGATTTTAGGCATTCAACCTATCTTTCGCAAAAGACTGTCCCAACCCTGATAGACTTTCCGCTCCCTAGATTCAATACCATTAGTGCGCTGCTTAGGTTCACTTCTAGCACTAAAACGAGTTCTCAACGCCAACTGCATGCATGTCGGGTGATAGCAATATAAGTAAATAGATATCGAATGGGTCGGGCACTGGCAACTTTAGCTATTTGGCGAGCTGAAAGGATTCTTTCTTGTTATGTTTTGACAATTACGACTATTTCGTTGTATGGAGAGGTACAGTAATACATGTCATAATAATAAACTGCAGGAGGAGTTTTTTTTTTGGCGGGAACACGGAAAAATCATGTCACTGCATTCTATTATTTTCTTAAACTAGTGTTTTTTCGCGAATTAATGATAAAAAATGGTGGTGTTTTATTCATTGAGTGTTGAATTACATGCGCAAGTGTGGGCAAGTAATATAATGTGGTGAAACATGTCTATTTGTGTTGTTTCCTGAACTCCGTAAAAGCTCATAGTACAGTCGCCACAACTTTACTAGGGCATGACTTGGACTCGTCTTTGACAAATTTCGTGTGACTAACTGTGATTTCATGATATATTTCACTTGAGAATACTACATAAACTTGAACATCAAATATACTACACTCTGGTAGAATGGACAACGTGCGATGTCAATAAGAAAAATTATACAAAGCCTTTATTTTTTTGCATTCTTTTACATACATTTTGCCCAAATTCGATGAACTTTTTGTGTGGAACAGCTGATAAATTTTTCGCGATTTCAATGTTGGCCCCTAAGTGAAAGTTATTTTTTTATGTACAGAATATAATGCCCTTAAAAGGATCCTAACTGATTAGGAGTAACCCGATATACCCAAGTATACTATACCTACCTAATGGTTATTTCATTCCGTTTTTTTCTACAAATTTAAACCTGTCGGCTTCGTTTAAAGGCCGGTTCACACATATCAGTGAAGTCACAGTTCCGACACAGTACCGCATACCGGCACAGTGCCAAATATTCTTTCATACATTCTCTATGAACGCATCCTCACTGGGGGCCAATTCTCAAATATGACATAATTTATGTCGATTTCGAGACTTCATACTCGCATGAAAATCTCACAAAAACAAACCATTTGGCATTCTCAATCACACTCGAGATTGAGATGCACACTTCCCAGTCAAATTACGTTCCATTTCTTTCGACGGTGTTTACGGAAAACTGGTGAAATCGATATAGTATAATTAATTCCTATTATTTTGATTAAAAGCCTTGATTCATTAGATATCGTTCTGTTCAATGCAATTTACCAGTTTATACTCATTTTTATACTGTCTATATGTGAAAAAATGCAAATACCTAGGTGTAAATTGTTTTTTTTTATGAATGACTGATGCTGTTGGCCTCAGATGGCCTCTACAGCGTCACCGGACTTTAGGCAAGCGCAAATGGCGCTCGGTCTAGGTTTAGGTTAAAGGCGACTAGCTCAAGGGCACCTCAGACGGTACGAACCTCGGCTTGGCCGTCGCCGGGAGTGGGGTCAGACTTGCCCTGGCACCCCAGAAGGGGTATGCCCTGGGGCCCTAGTAGGTTGATCTGGTTGACTATTTGGAGAGAATCTAACCGATCTTCTGACAGATCTGGGGAGTCCTCGACCTCGCCGGCGAGGTCGGTGCGTGTTTGTGTGCCTCTGGTAACCGGCGCCTGTACCAAAAACGGAATACTTCCTGTTGCTAGGAGTGGTCGGATCGGGCGAGCCCAGCGCCGCCGAAGTGATGACGGCAATGAGGTCGTCCGGGTCGCCCAAGACGTGTCTGGGGCGTCTACGGAAGGGGGATGGGTCTGTCGTGTCTGTCGTATAGTTCGAGGCTTGGACTATGAGTGGAGTGGGATGGTGAGGGGCCGCATCGAAATAGCGGCGCGAAGCGTACTTATTGTACTGACCGATGGAGGACGGACGGACGGTTCGAGATCGCAGTGCAGGTCGGAGTTTCGCATGAACCAGCTAGCGCCGACTGCTCTACGGATGAATATATTTTGTATGACTTGGAGTTTCTCTAGGTCTATGCTAGAGGTGTGAGCAAACGCCACGGAGGCGTACGTCATGACGGGGCGAATACAAGTTTTGTAGATTGTAACCTTCTTTCTGAGGGACAATTTACTACGCTCGTTGAGTAGGGGAGTGAGCCGGCTTAAAATGAAAGCTGCTCGTTTGCGAACTATCTGAATATGCTTTGAGAACGTGAGTCGACGATCAAGGGTCACACCAAGATACTTGGTCTCGGTAGCCCATGGGATGGGCTGGCCGTGAAGCGTGATATGCTTCGAAGGAGGTCTTTTGGTCGGATGAAAGTACACGGCTGCACTTTTATCGGGGTTAACGGTGATAGCCCACTTCTTGAACCAGTCTCCGAGGAGGTTGAGGGCTCGTTGAAGGTGGGCTAGCTGAATGACCTTGTTCCACCCTCTGGTGTAGAGGGCGGTGTCGTCAGCGAAGAGAGCAAGCTCCACTTTGGGAGTGCGGGGGATGTCGCTGGTGAAAAGCGAGAAGAGGATCGGGGCCACTGCGGAGCCCTGAGGGACTCCGGAGCCGATGTTGTGGGGGGAGGAGCGTTGTCCCTCGACGCGGTATCGAAAGCTTCGAGCCCTGAGAAAGTCTTGTATTATGTCTGTAAAATTATGTACCTATCGTTCTTTAGTAGTTCAGAGTATTTGGGGAAAAATAAACGTCAATGGTCACCCGAGTGAAAAATAATAATAAACTTTAAAACTGCGCAACAAAACAATAATTACCGGTCGCTAGTGTTTTATCCTTTGGGGCTCAAAATTATTTTCTTTGTGGTGGATCCAAAAAAGTTGAGTAATCGCTCGCCTAGAAGCGGACCCTAGCCTAATGTCAATCAAAATGGCAACCAAAATAACAATAAAGGGCAATAAATAAATCGAAGCTTGAAATCCGCACACGCATCTCATTCGCATCTCGACTGCCACCGACCCCTCGATGTATCTCGTGCGCTAGCAATCGTGAATATCTCGAACGATAGAGTTGAGAACAAGAAAACTCGAGGTTACACATTTTTTTCTAGATGAGATTGCATCTCACCTCTTGAGAATTGGCCCCCTGACACTGAGAGCACTGTGCCGTCACTGACACTGACAAGTTTAGTCGGGACGCGTTCATAGATAATGTATGAAAGAATATTTCGCACTGTGCCGGTCAACAGCTGGAGGACGTCCACTGCTGGACGAAGACCTCTCCCTTAATAGGCAGGGTTCCAACTATATGATTGTGTGAATGGACCTTAATTCTCTGCTTCGCTTCGTGTTGTCAAATATTTTAATAGAACAAGTTTGTTCATTAGTGAACTCACCTACCTATCTGCTATTGACGCTGAAGCCGTCTTAATTTATAATAAGACAAATACTACACAAAGAGTGGAGGGTTTCTCCTAATTTGGAGACAAGAATTACGAAAGAAAATTCTCTGCGCAAATATTTATTTCAATTAAAGACACCCCTTGATCATGGAATTGACACTAAAGGAACCCGTTGACATCCGAGAAAAAGGGAAAGTAAGGCAGAAATAAAGGGAGTATGGTATTAAAGGGTTCTGAGAAGGAAATTTGATTGAGTGGATACTTTAAGCCCTACTTAGCCCTTTAAAGCCTCCAATTAACACGGTAAGCGAGACGCCAATTGAGTATTTACTCAAATGAATGTTAAGAAACGAGTCTTAAAACTTGAGTCTCGCTATTTTGCTTTACGGAGCATTTATATCCGATCCGATTATCGTCCGATGATGTTGATGGTGATACTGGGTTTTTAGGCTATGTAAGTTTTAAAGACGAATTATACAGATGGCCTTAATTTATTTCATTGTAGCGCTCGTGGCGTAGCTTGTCTAGGTGATTCTAAACTATCACCGATGTTAAGCAACGGACGGTCCGGTCAGTCTTCGGATGGGTGACCGTGAGAGGCATTTATTTCTGAGCGCTACCGTGGGTCTGATGACACGTTAAATTGTTGGTCCCGGTTGTTTGTTCTAGTTTCTATAACAACAACCGTCAGCCATGTCAGAGGCCATCGGGCGGCACATTAATTCTGACACTAGGGTTGGCCACTCAGCCTATTCGAACTTACTTTATAGAAACAAAATTTGGAAAATTGTACTTAGTACTAAAAACGTCTATTTCACTTTTTATCCATTACGTCATAATTATAAGTCATTGTGCTTATTTTTATTTTTTCAACTGACAAGACTAGCAAGACTATCACCTGGTGGTTAGCGTCACGCCTGCCACTAAAAGTAGCAGTGCTAGAATTGTGAACTTACGAACACAAAAACCTGCGCCCAACTCCGCTCGTCTCTCTGAGATATTAGATGTTAAATCTCTTCATA
Organism: Erannis defoliaria; assembly: GCA_905404285.2. Taxonomy (NCBI): domain Eukaryota; kingdom Metazoa; phylum Arthropoda; class Insecta; order Lepidoptera; family Geometridae; genus Erannis; species Erannis defoliaria. The sequence goes on along the minus strand of FR990073.1, from coordinate 6,426,718 downwards.
CCTAGTAATTTCTCTGGTAACATGGCCCTTCTTGAATAGCTGGCAAAGGTGTGGTAATTCCCCAAGCGGCTTCTGCAGTATAGTTCTACCACTACAAGTGGTACGGCGCGTACCAAAACAGCATGCTGACTGCGATAGCAGGTAGAATGATTGCCCGTACACTTGGAGGATTTAGATCCTCTCTCTCCCCGTACATCAATCAATTGTTGCGGTCTACACATGCACAGTGCACCTGCACACAGGCAGGAGCTCTAATCAAGTGGAGGTCGGTAATGTTAATGTGTTGATATTTGATATCATACAATTAAATTGACATTTTATAAATTGTATACCTACCGATTTTTATTTGAATTTCAATTTGTGTTTATTTATTGAATAAGTGACTGCTACTCTAAATGAATTTTTACTTATTTATTTTTATTTTTACCTTGGACAGATTGTTCAGTTAGGTAGGTTCAACTTCGACAAAGAGGTCTAAAAAATCCAACACGGATGGGCAGCGTTCGGAAAATTGCGTAATATCTTCTCGTCCAAAATCCCGCAGTGTCTGAAGACAAAGGTCTTCAACCAGTGTGTGTTGCCAGTGATGACATATGGAACTGAAACGTGGTCTTTAACTGCTGGCCGTTTGGAGAAACTTAGAGTCACGCAACGCGCAATGGAGAGCTATGCTAGGAGTTACTTTGCGTGATAGAATCCGGAATGAGGATATTCGCCAAAGAACCAAAGTTACCGACATAGCTCGCAGAGTTTGCAAGTTGAAGTGGCAATGGGCACGCCACATCGCTCGAAGAACTGACAACCGATGGCGAAGAAAGGTTCTTGAGTGGCGACCGCGAATCGGAAGACGCAGCGTAGGAAGGCCTCCCACTATATATAGGTGGACCGACGACATTATAAAAGTCGCGGGCAACCGGTGGATGCAAATGGCAGGTTGTCGTACGGTGTGCTTGTCGTACTTAATCCACTAAAATAAACTTCACCTGGGTAATTTTGAATTTGTGTCTACCTGTCCAGTGTTATTGATTATTAAGCAGAGTATTAATGACATTCTAAAAGGTTAAATTCACGTTCATTACACAAGCGCACACACACCCTCACCCCACACACCCTCCCACACACACACATACAGTCGTGGTCAACTAATTAGGGACTTTCAAGATAGTGAAGAGCAATAACCGGTTGTGTACATATAAATATAAAACCCTATTGATTTCTCAGCACCTATTAATTGCATAATTTGGTCCGATTATTATGCTATAAATGGCTGTAAATAAAAGAATAAATAAATAGAAAAAAGTATTTAATATCAAAGGTTGAACATGTATTCAATTTTAAGTTATAATTCTCTAGCTGGACATTTAATTAAGGACAGTAAACTATAATGAAAAATAGAGTTAAACAAAACTAATAGTCAACAGTATTATAATATCTTTAACAGCTCCATTTTATTACGTGTAAAATCAGTACCCAGTAGCAAAACCTTTGTTAGTAATTACCGCTTGACACCGATGTGGCATAGACATTATCAGTTTCTGGCATGTTTCGACAGGAATGTTTGCCCATGCCTTACAAAAAGCTTCATTAAGTTCATCTAAAGTTGTGGTACGATAAGTGGCAACTTTTTTCTTGATTCGTGCCAAAGGTGCCCGATTGGGTTAAGGTCCGGGGTATTTGCTGGCCAATCTAGCACCGATACTGACTGACTGGTAAGAAACGACTTGACTGAACGGGCGGTATGTTTCGGGTCGTTATCATGCTGAAACGTCCATTTAATAGGGAGATGCTCCTCAGTATAGGGAAGCATCGTTTCCTCCAATATTGCCTTGTATTGATGTTGGTCTATGTTACCCTGAACTTTCCTCACAAGTTCCACTCCACGTCCAGAAAATGAACCCCACATTTTAATGTTTCCACCGCCATGTTTCACCTGCTTTTTTGTGAATCTTGGATTCATTTCCGCTTTTACAGGATGCCGTACGTATTGCCTTCCATCTGAAGAAATCAAATTAACCTTGGTCTCGTCAGAGAATAATACATGTTGCCATTGGGCGTAGGTCCAATGTCCATATTTACGTGCAAACGCCAAACGAGCATTTCTATGTTCTTTCTTCAACAACGGTACTTTGCGAGCCACTCTTCCGAACAACCCTGCTTCTACCAGACGTCGTCGAACGGTCCTCGCTGAGACACCGGCTCTTTCGTCTGCCCTAAACACTTCGTGTTTAATTAAAATAGAGCCTAGAAACGGATCTTTCTTAGCTAACCTGGTTATCATTCTATCTTCTTGCGGAGTTGTTTTTCTCGATCTTTTTGTTCAGGGCACATTTAAAGCTGTGTTATTGCGTCTGAAATGTTGCACTGCATTGTATACCATAGTTTTTGAACAATTTAAATGTTCTGCTATCCTTCGGTATGACCAACCATGCTCGTCAACAAACCTCATGATAATTTTTCGTAGTGTTGGATTGCAACTTTTATTTTTGCACATTTTTTTCAAAATATTTTTCAAAACTTAAAATAAAAATCGGGATTGCCGCCAAAACTACCACGAAACAATAAGAGAAGAAATAAAGAGTATTGAGATTCAAATTTTGAAAATAGAACGCAATATCTCAGTGTCCCTAATTAAATGGTCAGCCAGCATTATTTGAACAAATAGCACTATGATAATCTATCAGCTATACTGTAAAGAGGTTTAATGTTTAAGAAGTTGTTATTGTTTGTATAATCGGGCACATCAATGACTAATTATACTTACATGTAAAAGATATGTAATATTGTTAAGACTCGTTGAAAGAAAGAAAAAGTCACTATTTGGCTTAACTAGAGATTGTCCCTAATTAGTTGACCACGACTGTATATATGTTGTGAGTTTGTGTGTATGTGTTTACATAAGTGTGTGAGATGTGAATTTGCGTGTGTATATATGTATATATATATATATATACACACGTGTACTATGTGTATGTACGTGTATATGTAAACACATACACACAAACTCACAACATATATATGTGTGTGTGTGGGAGGGTGTGTGGGGTGAGGGTGTGTCTTCACATCTCACACACTTATGTAAACACATACACACAAACTCACATAACTGCGCATTCTCCATCAGAGAAAACGGCTTATTGTAATCTACTTTCATCTTGGAGCCGAGGCCGAGGCCGAGGCCCGGTATGATGAAACCAGCGGGAACGTACCCGCCCGGCCGTGCAGCTGCCGAACGGATAAAAATCAGGTAAATTGAGTGTTGAAAATGAAAGTCGTATTTTTAGGAAAGACAATTTATAATCGACGTTTTTGCGTTTTGATTTTGACGTCCAAGACATTTTCTCATTCAAAGATTTTATTATTCGTGTAATAGAAAAGCTCACAAACCATTACCAAAATATCAAATAGCAATTTAGAATTCCACGTAGTGAGTCTAAATATCAGACCAATATCCAATAAGTATCTACATATATTTTACAACACATTTGCTCGAAAAATGCTGTTACGAAACCTGTATACATCGTTCGAAAGTTGAACATTACGCACCTGTATGGTGCTATACTAGGTGTGCGGCAATATAGCTAGGCGTGCGGTAAACCTATTTTACCCTACGACTAGTTCTATACCGCCGTGCGTAAACTTAAAAAAAACTAAAAAATAGCTAAATGATCGAACAAGCGCTTTTGCTCAATACATTTTTTTCACTTTAATACTAAAGAGAAAAGGAAATGATAGATATAGTTCTAATTTTCACCACGCGCACGACACGTGACGCCATTTGTAAATTCGCGCCATTTTCATATTAGAAACTTTAAAGATTTTTCTTCTTCTTTCCTCCTTATGGCGTTGCACTTTGTGGATTTTGCCAGTGTCAAGTATTTAGTTGCGACTTTCTGACTGGTATTTATAAACAAAATAATAAAGTTTGTTTAATTATTACTGTTTTCTCGCAAATGTGTTGTAAAATTTAGTATGACACTCGTGCGGATTGGTTTTTACAAACTCGTGGATATCGTAAGCCCGGGCTTATATTCGTCTACTCGTTTGTAAAAACCAACTTACCGCACTAGCATCCTAAATAACTATTATTATCAGAAGTGTAGAGCCAGCCGAAAATTTTACACCAAAATTAAATATTAAAATGATACACACGTGAGAGATCATCTATTACTGATAAAAGTGTCATAAAATTGCGTTATCCTATATCCAGCCACCAAAAAATAGGGAGAGAATGCAATAAAAGATCTATAATACGTTTTCTTTGTAGATTTTACGGGAGACCGCACATGGAATATTTAAAAGTGGCTGGCTGGACCTTTGGAATTGAATAGTCATCCATGTGAATACGGTTTTGTATTTGCATATCTATTTGGGTACGAAAATGTATCAATATCTAGTGAAATTCTATACCTATTTACTGACAAAGGGGCCATCAAACGTTTTGGCGGGAACACGGAAAAATCATGTCGTTGCATTCTATTATATTCATAAACTTGTGTTATTTCGCGAATTAATGATTAAAAATGGTGATGTTTTATTCATTGAGTGTTGAATGATACGCACGAGTGATATAATGTGGTGAAACATGTTCTTTAGAGTTGTTTTCAATAGTCCGTAGTAGCTCATAGTAAAGTCACCACAACTTTACTAGGACATGACTTGGACTCGACTATGACTAATTTCGTGTGACTAACACTGTGATTTCATGCCATAATTTAACATGATTTTAATAAAAAAAACTTCATAAACTTGACACTGGCAGAATGCACAACGTGCGATGCCAATAAAAAAGAAATAAAAAAAGGTAAAAAGAAAGTTTTTTTTTGTACCTACCGTACCTACCAATCTATGCCGATTTTGTGACAGGCAATAAAAAAATAAGTAGCTCATCGTAGATGGCGCTTATTTTGCGCTGACCAGACGTGGCTGTCATTATCAAGTTTTTAATTTTATTTTAGTGCCACAGATCCAAAATTATGCTGTGATTTCTTGTACGACCCTCGGCCATAGCGTCGCGTACCATCAGACGAGTTGGTGACCAAACGTAGAGCTAATTTATATATTTTTTTTTAATGTAAGTACCTATCATTGCATAGGTAATCTTCATTATTATTTATTTCGCTAAATCACGATTAAACCCACAGTTAAAATTGTGAGATATTGTTGAGATGATGAACACATAATGATAAAGTAGGTACAACGACCTTCTTTTGGCTTATTAATACCTTTCTGCGCAACCCTGTATAAAGAGTAAGCCAGCGGGTTCAGTTGACTGAAGACTCCCAAAGCTTTTAAACCTATGCATAATTTTCCTTTAGAGTTAAGTAGGTACACAAAATTATCAGGGTCTATAAAAACAACTCTGTAGTAATGAGGTCTTAGATGTAAATGCAAATACCCCACTAATTACCTAGTTACGGCTGACGATCTCCATTTCAAGGGAAGTGACAACCCTAGAATGGGTAGGGTTGCACCGATTAACGATTGAAGAGGCAGTCGCAGTCTAAGAGTAACGTCAGCAAAAAGAAACAGATTTGGGAAAAAATATCCGGCTTATTTTGTGACTTATTGTCTTTTTCTTAGAGTGTTAATCTGGGTGTCTTCAAGTCGCGAGTGAATCGGTTTTTTCTAGGCAAGCTTGCTCCATCGTAGACTTCATCTTCGTAGATGGTAGTCAAACGCACGCCTATAAATATTAAAAACCAAAAACAACGATCCCAAACATAACACCCTAACCCTAAAGTTCCCTAACGTACTAATTAGTTTTTTTTTTTTTTGCTTTGGTTTTGACTTCAATCTCACTTGATGGGAAGTGACAATGCGATCAAAGATGGAGCACGCTTGCCTAGGAAGTACCTGTTCACATTTTTCTTGAACAACCCCAGGTTGTACTTGGTGGGGAAGACATACGGTGCAGGTAAGGTATTCCACATCTTTGCTGTTCTTGTCAAAAAGGTGGTTTGGAAACGTTTCTTTAAGAGTTTGTTTTACTCAAGCGTCTTGTGTTGTAGAAGAATACAGTGAAGGCTATTTGTGATAGTGGCGCCCTTAATTTAATTTATACTATAGCTATATCTATACCTATTAAAGGGGAGGGAGGCCTGGGTCAAGCAGTGGACGTTTACTGGCTGATAATGTGTGATGTGATACCGAAATCACAATTGACAGTAAGTCAGTGTGTTCCGACAGTCTCACTTGTGAGCAAGTTTCCACCTAGCCCGGTGTATTTACCATCTTCGGCCACACCGTCACTTAATTAACATCAGGTGAGTTGTGGGTCAAACACGAAGTGGTAGGACTCTACTGCAGAGTCCACCTGGGGAAGTACCTCACCTTTGCCATTTGTTCAACCGCCAAGCAGCAGTGTGCAAGCATTACTGTGTTCCGGTTTGAAGGGCATTGTTACCAGAGAAATTACTGGGTATGAAGAGATTTAACATCTAATATCTCAGGGTGACGAGCGCAGTGCAGTGCGGCGCAGGATTGTGTTCGCAAGTTCACAATTCAGGCACTGCTACTGTTAGTGGCAGGCATGACGCTTACCACCAGGCGAACGTCTTGCTCGTTTCGTCACTTGATTGTATAAAAAAAACCTAACCTGTTAAGCATAAAAAACGAATTAGTTGTGAAATAAATTCGTTAGTCTCTGCTAACGGTACTTTGTACGGCCTCTAATTACCAAGCGGCTCTTCACTCGTTTTTAGCCTGTTTGCTCTCGTTCAAGACGCAAATTACGTTGAGGATGCCTTCCCGTAATTTCCGTCGTTAGACGAATAATTCCCGATTTAGAGCGATATGTTCTAGATTTAACGTAGAGTTACACGAGAGCTATGCTCGGAGTTACTTCGCGTGATAAATTCCGGAACGAGGATATTTGTCAATGAACCAAAGTCAAAGATTTAAATTAGGGGTGTGCATATTTATTTAATATTTGTGCATACCTACGATATGCAGCATTTATACCTCCTACCTAGTCTACAATACTTATATATTTTATTCCTTTTCCTTTGTATTTGTACCTGACCAAGTGACCAAAGGCCAAACCAAAGGGGAGGGGGACCAAAGGGGAGGCCTTCAGGCCTTCGTCCAGCAGTGTACGTCTTCGGGCTGATGAGTGAGTGTGTAAGTGACCAAAGCATCGAATTAAAAATAACTCTCTTTTATACTAAAGTAGGTCCTGTAGCAAAAATAATAGCAACACACACACACAGTTTTGGTAGGAACACGGAAAAATAAAATCACTGGATTGTTTTACTTTCTTCTGTTTGTTTTTTCGCTAATAATAAATAATTCATGATTAAAAACCTTGAACCTTGTCCTAAAACTGCTGCACGGGCAGCAGCGTCCTCTTGGTTTACGGTGGGGAGCATTCTGCGATCCCCAAGCCGCCTGCCAAGCGTAGGAATTATGGCAGCCCCGCCATATAGAGGGCGGGCCTTTATTCAGCTGTGGACGTCTTTTGGCTGATGTTGTTTTTTTATTCAATAAAAATTGTGTCAAATTACATGCACGAGATGCACATGGGCAATTGATTGAAACATGACTCCGTGTTGTTTTCAACCATGGAGAATAGGGAGTTACGATGAGGAACTTACGGCCGTAGAACAGAATATGCCGACGGAATGAGACGTCACACTTTATTTGGTCAGTCTGCAAGCGACCGCCTCACGTAACAGTCATTTAGGCTTGCAAAACAGATGTACGACTTTTATTGTATTTACGCAGTAAAAGTGAAAAGAAAATGAGTGGCTGCATTTTTTCTTGCACTTATTATCGAGGCAAACATTCCGATGACATGATTAGCGTCTCATTCCATTCATAAGTAATTTTATCTGTGTTTTTTGTATTTTGTTTGAAATATGTAACGTTTCTTGATGTTTTTAACTAGCTCCAGAGATGGCGCGACTAGTAGTAAATCTAGCGTTTGTAAGAGTTTCCATTTTGTCAATAAAGCACTTCTCAAAAAACTTATCCTGAATTCTGCTATGACAGCACCATGTGCGGAATTAACCACTCCTCCCGCCAACCCTACACCTCCCCGTACGATCACGCGTCATTCTATGTAAAAATCCTTTGATCACATCTCTGCTTCTATTACTATGTGTTTTCAATACTCCGTAAAGTTTCATATTTTTTTCATATTTGTTTATTTGCAACCAAGTGTATACATTAGGTCTTAAACTACATATACATGCTGTACTTTAGAACTTAGTTGCCCTTTTCGGGCATTGCAAATAGATCCGAGAGCGCTAAATTTAAAAATTAACTTATGAACGAAAACATTAAAATAATTAAAATTACAAAAAGAATACCATAAACACGAGAGATCGTCTTATTTTTTATTGAGAGCTTCAAAATATTCTTCTATAGAGTAAAAACATTTATCAGAAAGAAATTGTTTTAATTTTAAGGTAAATGAAGTAAGTTTCGTTTCATTTCTAAGACTGACTGGCAGTTTATTGTATATTTTGATTGCCATGTAGTGTGGACTTTCATTAAGCATTTTTATTCTCGAGTATGGTAGATTAAGGTTGTTTCTGTGGCGGGTATTTACATTATGGGTATCTTTTGTCTTTGTAAAGGAGTTGCTATTTTTAAATACAAATGTACATAATTCTTGAATGTAAATAGAAGGTAATGTTAATATTTTATGTTTTACGAAAAACGGTCGACAACTGTTTGTATTATCTATTTGGGCTATTATTCTAATACACTTTTTCTGCACTATAAATAGTTCTGTGGCATTAACGCTATTGCCCCATAACATTATCCCATATTTCAGCCATGAATGAGCGTATCCATAGTAGGCGGCTATTGCTGTTTTAGTGTCTGTGCTGGTTTTAATTTCAAAGAGTGCGTATGTGAATCTGGATAGTTTAGCTTTAATGTGTTCTATATGACTTTTCCAGTTTATATGTGTATCTATGTTTATTCCTAACAGACTAAATGAATCTACTTTCTCAAGTGACGTATTTTGATAGTTCAGATTTAAGTTCAGTGAAGGACTATTGTAGGTTCTAAATTGCATAATTTTAGTTTTCTTGTAGTTTATTTCTAGATTATGTTGGTGAAGCCAACTTGATATTTTGTTGAGGGTTTCTTGTAAGAGTATGTTAGGGTTTTGACCCTTTTCTCCTTTTACTAATATTGAAACGTCATCAGCAAATAGTATAGGTAGCTCTGTGTTTTTGTTTAGAACTTTCGGGAGGTCGTTAATATATATCAGGAATAAAATGCACCCTAAGACGCTACCTTGAGGTATTGAGCATGTTAAGATTTTTTCTTTTGATCTCACTATATTTATTTCGTTAGTTTGTTGATTAAAATGTTCAATTTGCACTATTTGTTTCCTGTTGTCTAAATAAGATTTAAACCAGTGATAAGCAGGTCCCCGGATGCCGGAGCCGTAAAGTTTTGAGAGTAATATAGGGTATGAGACCTTGTCGTACGCTTTCGTCATATCTAACAGAAGTCCTAGGGAAAGTTTTTTATCATTCATATGTTGAAGGGCCGTTTGAACATATTTAAAGACAGCTGACGTTGTAGATTTTGATTTCCTAAAACCATTTTGACTATCGTCAAGAATTTTGTGTTTTTCGAAGAAAATATATAACTGATTGTACATGGCCCTTTCGAAAATTTTTGAGAATGTAGGTAATAATGATATAGGTCTATAGTTACTAGGTGTTTTTGTATCTCCTTTTTTATGTATTGGTTTGATTAATGATATTTTAAGTAGGTCTGGGAATTGACCATCGCGAAAGCTTTGATTTATTAATAATGTTAAAGGGATAGACAGTTCTCCTGCGCATTGTTTTAGTAGCATTGGTGGTATCTCATCTATTCCACAACTTTGTTTGTTTTTAGTCATTTTTATAATTCCAAGGGTTTCTTTCTGATTTATACTACGTAGGTACATAGAATTTGTTGGTGGGTTTATGACAGGGTGTCCTAGTTTTTCAGTGCTACTGCGTTTATTATCTTCACCAACTGTAGCAAAATATTCATTAAATATGTTTGATATGGCTGCTGGGCATTCAATAACTTCTTTATTTTGTTCTAGGACAAGATTATTTTCCTGCAGTTTTTTTGTTTTACCTGTTTTTCTATTAATTATGTTCCACATTGTTTTAGTCTTGTTATCAGATTCTTCCATTTGCTTTATGTATTCTAACTTTTTTGAAATATGAACGCTTCTTTTTAATATTTTACTATACTTTTGAAAGTATTTTCTTATAATAGGACTTCTAGTTTCATTTAAAATTATTCTTAATTCTCTTTTATGTTTGCATGATTTCTTTATACCTTTTGTTAGCCATCCTTTTTTTAATCTGTACTTAATTTTAACTCTCTTTTTTGGTATGTATTTGTCTAATAATTGTAATATTTGGGTTAGGAATGAATTATAGTTATCATTTATATTTCTCTTTACTTTGATTACGTTATTCCAGTCAATGACTTTCAAAGAATTTTTAAAATTTTCTTTAGCATTTTTTGTAAATACTCTTTTTTCCTTGTACCAGTACTTTTTTTCGTTATGCTTATTTTGTATATTTATATCTATGTTTATTGCTTTGTGGTCTGATAAGCCATAATCTTTTACAAACGTTTTGCTTATTAGGGTTTTGTGGTTTGTAAACAGAATATCTATACATGTAGACGTGGAGTCGGTGACTCGTGTAGGTTCGTCGATAAGTTTCGCTAAATTGAAGGTTGTCATAAAATTTAAGAATTCTCGCGTTTGTTTGTTTTTTACTAAAATATTGATATTGAAATCTCCTCCCAAAATAATATGTTTATTTTTTTCTTTTTTATTTATTTTAGTTAATATTTTACTCATTTGTTCATAAAAAATATTTATATGACGATCTCCCCTATACAGTCCTATAAAAATACAGTTAAGTTTAGGAACTTCTATTGCACTTATGTCTATAATATATTCCTTGGATTCTTTAACAATATCTACTCTTTCAATATACTCTAGATTTTCTTTCACTATTATACATGTTCCTCCTCCTCTATGTTCTTTTCTACAAAATAGTGATGCTATTTTATATCCGGGTAGTACTATTGAGCGACAAAAATCTTCATTTCTCCATACTTCAGATAGTAATATTATGTCAGGTTTTACTTGAGAAAGTGTATATTCTAACAAGTATATTTTATTTCCTATACTTTGCATATTTTGAAAAATTACAGTGTATGTCTTATCGAAAAAACGTATTACTTTGTTTATTTTTTTCTGGACGGCTTATTACTTTAGCTTGTTTTGTTGGCTTTTCATTTGCCATGCCGTTTATATCTTCCTGTTTTTGAGTGGGAGGCATTTCTTTCAATAGTGCTGTATCTATTGAAACTTCTTTTCCATTAATAAATAGCTTATTGTATTTTATAATGGCATGGTCACCATTTCGTCGAGCGGCTTGTAAAGATTTTCTTAGCTCATTTCTTTTCTGTAACGTATTTCCGGTTAAAAATTCTCCAATAGCCAATCCACTATTTTTGAAAGCTCGACTATTATCCATTATATATTTACTCATTCTTTTACTTATTATTTCAATTTCTAGCGGCCTATTATTTCCCCTCTTTCCTATCCGTTTTATTACTTCTATGTATGGGTCAATATTTATATTTAAAATCTGTTGGAAAGCTCTATTGACTCCCATAAAGAGGTCATTCTCCGTTTCATGATATTCTTCTGGTAGCCCGTATAGCACGATTTTTTTTGAGCTTTCGAGTTTGTCTAGTTCATGTTTGATTTTGTCTATCTTCTCATTTGCACTGTTAATTTCCTCTTTTAAGTTCTTTTGCACAACGGAGAGGTTTAAAGTGGTATGTTCCAAGTCACTTCGAAGTTTTTTGGTAGCATCATTGAGTTCGTCCTGGATTGCATTCCTCACATCATTGAGGATAGATGCTCGCATCCCTTCTAATTTGGCGTCTAACAACATGCTAAATTGTTCCAATGTTATTGATGCGGTATTAGAACTCTGTGAAGAGATTGCAATTTTGTTGTTTGGCTTCTGTGTTTGGGTGATATTACACTCAAGGCTGGTATCATTTACTAAGGTGTTGCCAATAATCTCGTCAACTGAATGTTCATTCTCGGTGTTGCTGATATCATGCTTTTTGTTGTTGGTATTTTTTTTGTTTCGAGTTAAACTTGGATTGCATGCAGGTTTTGATCTCAGTGTACTGCTAGTTTGAGTTTTGTCCACAGTGTTCGGTGATACTTGAATGAGACTGCGTACTGGTGTATCATCACTTCTAATGCGACGTGTTGAGTTATAGCACTCGGGGCATGTCCATTTTCGTTGCAGGTCATGCAATTGAGTTTGATAGTGATCCTTAGTAATTTTTACGCATGAGTAATGATACTGGCCATTGCATTTTGAACAGTCCAAAACTTCATTTATTTTTATATGTTTGGAGCAAGCTTTGCATTCCCTCATAATGTACTAGAATTTTGTAGTGCACTTGCTTTCAAGTCAAGTATTAGAATTGGTATTTCAGTAATCATATATTCATTTTCATTTACTCCTGCCTGTACCTTAGCGCGCATTCTTCGTATTTCGGCTCGGGGTCAATGGCCATTTCCAAGAACTAAAGTCGCGCGAGTTCGCGCCACTGATTGCACCGAGTTTGAACTAATAATAATAGTTATTAAAATATGCACTGATCTTGATAACAGCTGAATTTACTATTGTAGATTAGTAGGTAATGTCTGTGGCGCAAAACAGTTTAGTTTTACCTCAGGTTTGTAACTATATTCGATTATTCAGAGCTGTTTTTCTAAGTAGGCACAAATATAACGTAGGTACGAAGTCACTTCAAAATTCTTGTTATTTTACTTATATTCAGCAGAGTTTTTATTCGATAACACTTGCACTGAGTAATTGATATCTAAGAATTGTATTTGTGTTACTTTTAGCACTTAATCAATATTTGTTTATTTATAATTCAATAATAAGTTCGGAGGTAATGTTTACGCGGCGAGAAGCGCTCTCTCTACTGACTCTCTCTACTGACTGAAAGTCGCCACAACTTAATTAGAGCAGGCTTATACTGTACTGTGTGTTGAATTTTGTATGGCTGACTGTGTTTTTCATGACTTATTTGACTTAATACTATAAAAAACTTGCAAAAATGCATGTAGGTATTTGACACTGGCAAAATGCACTAAGTGCGACGCCATAAATCAAGAAAAAACACACAACTCAACGCTTCTGTTAAATCTCTGGGGGCCTACCATAAAGTCTCGGATTCATTAGAATAATAAAGGCTGATGATGATAATGATGTTTTTTTTCGCGTGGGTGGGAAGCACGTGTAGCCACTTGATGTTCAGTTGAGAAATAAAGATAAAAAACGAAGAGGAAGTATGGAAAAGGTAAAGAAATCAGATTCATTAGAATATAGGCAGAAGATGATGATGGATTTAAAAATCCGTGAGGCGCTCTCCCTATTGCAGTATGAGCGCATCTGGGAATGGTGATTCGGTCGTATAGCGGGTAGAGTCTCGTGATTCATTAGAATAATGGAGGCTGATGATGATAATGATGACTTTTCCGCTTGGACGCGTATGAGTGCACGCCCTTGTCCACAATGCTCGGCCTAGCGGCCTCGCAGTGTGGGGCTCGGCCAAAGGCCTCGCCGGCGTGAGGCTCGGCCTACGGCCTCGCTAGTTTGAGGTTCGGCCTACGGCCTCGCCACGTAGGCTCGGCCTTCGGCCTCGCTAGAATGACGCTATATTGCCTTTGGGTGGGATGAAAGGTACGTCGTTCACACTGCTCGGCCTTTCGGCCTCGCAGTGTGAGGCTCGGCCTACGGCCTCGCTAGTCTGAGGCTCGGCCTAGGGCCTCGCCATCGTTATAGCTCGGCCTCCGGCCTCGCCGGCCTCGCATTACCGTATTGACCTTTGACCTTTGATCTTTGACGTTGACCTTGACTTTGATTCAGCTCGAGGTCACGTCCAACTTTAGTTCAAGTACCCCCTACCTAGGTCGAACGTCGAACCGTTGTCGAGTTATGACCGCTTCAAGTTTGTTTGACTTTTTTTTTTTATGTATGGGACCCGGATATTTTTTTTCGGTATTCCAGAAGGATCCCAGTGTTCTAGGAGGAATTTGTTCGAGAACATTGACCCTACCCCCTACCGCTTCCGAGATCCCATGGGGGTCTACCCCCAGGAGTTGACCTTCCGAAGGTTTCAGATTATATAATGTAATATTTGTGGTAACTCACTTGAAAATAGCATTATTTCCCTGTAATCGTAATGAAAATGCATGTTATATCTCGTTGTTTACTTCGGTGTGACGTCACAAAAGTTGCCACCAATCCGATCACACGTGACCAAACTTCAAAATAAATTAATTTTATTTTCGTACTAACGTAACTTATTTTAGTCTAAAAATAAATAGATATGCTTTTTTACGCTGCATTTTATTAGGATTATATCAATTTGTAGCATATTTTCAATAGAGTCAAATAGCCTGTGCGATGCCAATAACAAAGAAGAAGAAAAACAAAGAGCGTGTTCCTTTGTACATCTTTAGTGTTAAGAGTTGTTGGTATGATTCGGAACGCCTAGACGTTTTATTTTATTTAAATTTTCTTAATGACTGCGTGTATCGGATCGCGATTCGACACCTTTTATCCATTCTTTTCATTCACCATAATATAATCATCATGTTTTTTTTGGCTATGGTACGCAAGTTAAAACAAAACGGACGACGCTTTAAGATTGTTTTAAGGCAAACTGAATGCAAATAAATTTTGCAAAGCTTATTATAAAGCACTATAAACTATCTTGGTCTTGTTTGAACCCGTAGTACTTATACGTACTTATTTTGTCGCACTGTATTTTAATGAGTATTTTTCTTTTCTGTCGGCTTGAGGGATTCTGGCGTTTTTTTTTTGCGTCGCACGTCTTGTGCATTTGCCAGTTAAATAATGTCAAGTTTTATTCAATATCGTCAAATAATCGAAGTCAGAGTTAAGAAAAGTACGTCACGGTTAAGTCCGAGTCATGCCTAGTCAAGTGGTGGAGTGGAGGCTTTACTAGAAGCTTTTACGGAGTTTTGGTAACAAGATGAAACTTAATTTTTCACCTCGATACATCACTTGAGCACTCTCTAGCACGTTCATCAACGTCTAATAAGCTACCATTATTACAAAATGAGAGTCGCAAATACACAAATTTAAGAAAATACAATAGGTACAGCGGATATGCTTTTTCTCATTCTATTGAAATTCTATAGAAAAAACCAGTGCCTCTTCGCTAGGCATCGGGCGCCACTTTCGCAATATGTAAAGATAATGCTCATGCGCAGTAGTGGCGTTTGATTGTCGGAGGCCAAGAAGTTCTGATACTAGGGTTGGCAACTCAGCCTACACTATCTAACTATCTAGTCTACTAGATATTCTAGCGACATAACTATATATTCGTCGGAGGCCTTCGAGTGGCCTTAACTTCTAACACTAAGGTTACCAATACAGGCAATATTTTCATGCCACATACATATTTTGGTGATTAAAACACATTTTTGTAGGAGGCCTAGTGATTCTGACGCTAGGTGGCCAATTCAGCCTGTATTATCTTGCTTATTATATATTCTAGAGAATGCAAACGTATTTTTCGGAGGCCTAATAGTTCTGACACTAGGGTTGATCATTCAACCTTTACTATCTTGTATACTACATATTCAAGTGATATAACTATATATTCGTCGGAGGCCTTCGAGTGGCCTAAAGTTTTAATACTAAGGTTACTTATACAGCCAATATTTTCATGCCTCCTACATATTTTGATGATAAATACACATTTTAGTTGGAGGTCTTTAGGAGGCCTAAAGATTCTGACATAAGGGTTGCCAATTCAGCCTGTATTATCTTAGATCTAATGAGAGAAAACTAGACATACGTATTTATCGGAGGCCTTCAGGAGGCCTTATAGCTCTCTCTAGGCTTGGCAATTCGGCCTATGCTTTGCTTATTTATTCATATTATATATATATATGGGCTTATTTTTCTAGTGATTGGAACACATACTTGTCGAAGGCCTCCCGGCGGCCTAAAAACTGCAGTTGGGTCGACCGCTTAGTCTTTATGAACTTAGCTTCTGATTTAAATAATGTAAGAGGCCTTTGGGAGGCATAAAGCTATTTTAATTTCAATGCAATAGTAAAAAAGTTGGTCTTGACTAACTTTTTCATTATGGCTAGAATGGAGCCCAATTGAATCAATAATAACATTGTTTACGTTGTTAAAATCGGCCTGCCTTATCATGTAACTGTTCGGGATCGCGATTCGGATTGCGATTTGTCATTAATGTCACTTGTCACTGTCAAAGCTAATCGGTATCACGTAGTGATATCTCTCGCTATCGTTAACGAACGAATGCATTGATTTCCTGACCGAATGAAATTATGTGAAGCAAATCCGTCGGTCTTTTGGCGTTTCGTCCTGCCTTCAGGGTCAAATGAGTATTGGCGGGAACGCGAAAAAAAACGTCGCAGCATTGTATTATTTTGCACATTTTTCCGAGTTTTTAATGTATTAAAAATAGTGGCGTTTTATATTAAATGCCGATTTAAGTGCATGAGTGTGGCCAAGTGATATAATATGGTGAAACATGGTAATTTCGTGTTGCTTTCAAAACTCCGAAGAAGCTTGTAGTAAATTTGCCACAGCTAGGGCATAATAGAACCTGACCGTGACTTACTCTTTGTGCCTCGGACACATTTGACTGAAAGAAAGAAGGATCGATGTAGAAATATGTATGCGGCTGAAAGACTAGTATCCATGGCCAGGATGATTAAAAACAACAAACAATGCAGGGTCAATCAAGCGGTCAAGTCAAGTCAATGTCAATGTCGTGACGTGCGTCTGATATGAAAGTTTTCTTTTTCCTTAGTTATTGGCATCGCACGTTGTGCATTCTGCCAGTGTCAAGTTGATGAATTTGTAAGTTTTTATATTAAAATCAAGTCAAATATGTCATAAATCACATTTAGTCACACGAAATTAGTCAAAGTCGAATCCAAGTCATGCCCAAATTCAACACTCAATGAATAAAACACCACCATTTTTAATCATTAATTCGCGAAATAACACAAGTTTAAGAAAATAATAGAATGCATCGACATGATTTTTCCGTGTTCCCGCCAAAACTCTATGAAAGTTTTCGTGTGAATGTTTGTGAAATGAAATTGTGAAATCTTCTAACTTCTCATAGGCATTTGTGCAGTTCAGAAGTTTTAATGTTGCTGCACTTTCCTAATCAGTGAAAGATTATGTTTTAACGGCTACAAAAGACAGTATTCTCCAACTTTTAGAATTTAAGGTTATCAAGGTCATACATACATTCAAAACAAAAATTTAAAATGTCTTTGATGGAGCACCAAATATATAACGCATTAAAATGGGACTGCGCAGAAATCAATTCCTTATTCTTAACGGCAGTATCATCAGTAACGATTCATACCTATTGCACCTCAGACATAATAGCCCGAATATCAATGTCCAAAGAACATCTTCAAGTATAGGTACCTGAGAAAACTACTGATTCAAGTTAAAGGTACACTGCATTGTACGGAAACGAGACATGGACAATGACCATAAGAGACCGAGAAAGGCTAGAAGCGTTTGAAATGTGGTGCTTGAGGCGCATGGAGCGAATAAGCTGGAAAAAGAAAACAAATCAGGAGGTGTTAGACATTGTAGGAGAGGAAAGAAGGATCATAGAAAGCATAGAGCTCAGAAGAGGAAAAATGTTTGGCAACCTTGTGTGACATGACGTATTTATGAAAAACATCATAGAGGGGAAAATAGAAGCAAATCGAGGACCCGGAAGACTGAGGAGATGCTTTGTTGATTAAGTCAAGGAGAGGGCCAAAGTCATGTCATACAAAGAGATCAAAGAACTGGCCGGAGATAGAGAAAGATGGAAGGCACTCCACCGACAAGAGCCATGCTCTTAAAATAAACGAATGAATGCCATATGAGGAGTCTGTACGGTCCATCAAATTACCTATGAACGATAGTATTGTACACTTAAGCACAGCTCAACGATGAACAGCAGTAAAAAAACAGACCTCTTGGACACTAATGTGTACTGGACATGTACATGATAAAATGTGGGACTTGTATCCGGAAGCCTCTTAGTACCTAGCGTAGTAACTGTCCATGTTAAGTAAATATTTAATATGTAACGAAATAAACATGTTTGTTAACTCCACAGGTTAGCTCTACAAAAGCACTGCCATGTATTTGTCAAATAAAAATATCAGGATTTAACTATTTTAATATACATTTTTTTATTACCTATCTCTGCCCCGCAAGTTTTTTTTGTGCTACTGACAGTCTTTATAATATGCACAAAAAACTTATTTTGTCCCCTAGTTTTTTCAGGCCTGCATTGTTATGCCCAGGGTAGCTACCTAAAACCTATTAAAAACCTAAGCCAAGCTTAGGCATCAAGGAATATTTATTGAATTATTAATACCGTGAACGAGTCTGAAATGTAGGCCAAGTAGATTAAGTTTCCGGGGAGTAATAAACAGTACCAAACAATAGATAGGAAGGTCAGTAATGTATTAACATCATATTGCAGAACAATTTTATGAGATTACTAATCACAATAACTAGATATTTTATAAAAAATACTTTTTACTTTAGTAACTTGGGTATCTTACTAAAACTACAATTATTTTTTAAGACATCAGTATACAGAAAAAATTACATACAATATATCAACATTTTAAGAATTTAGAAACTACTATACAATCAAGTTATGCAATTAACAAGTCACTATAATATTAGGACCTATAGAATATAGCACAATAAGAGATGTGTGTGCACTTCAAAGGTGGCTCACATACATTACTTTTGAAAATCTAGGAAAATTATATGGTCAGTTCCTGTGGGATAGCAGGTAACCTACACAGTACAACCATAAATTAAATTACTAATACAAAAAAAATAAAAATAACATTTATTCACTGACATTATTACTAACTACTACAGTATTCGGTACTAGTTACTATTATACATTATTTAATACTCCTTTTATTTATCTGTAACACCAGCACTAGTTTCGCCATCAGGTTGTCCTCCCTGGACATAGGCCTCCTCTAAAAGTCTCCACTCCTCTCTATCTCTGGCTATTCTGCGCCACCCTTTTGGTAGGTCGTCCTCCCACCTTCTCTGTGGTCATCCCCTTTATCTCTTCCCATCTCTGGGGTGCCAATGATCTCTTTGGTCCACTTTTGTTTCGGAGATCTAATCACATGTCCAATCCAGCGCTATTTTAGTAATTTGATCTCGCGTGAGACAGGTCATGCCTTGTGGCCTTCCTAATTTTGGTCAGTCTCCACTTGTCCTGCAATGTGCTCCTGTGCTTAATGTGCAACATGCTTCTCTCCATCCCTTGTTGGCATGCCTTAAGTTTTTGTCTGTTTTTAATTACTTATACTATACTATTCAAATAACAAAAAAATTATGCTATTACAATTATCAGCAACTAAGTCATACTTTAAAATATTGGCTAAGCATGATATAATAATTGCTGCGTTCCGTAATGCGCTAAAAGTGATAATATCGTGAATCTGACCAAAGTCAGAAGTATTACTCAATTAAATCAAAGTCCTTATATTTTGTGACTATTAAATTTGGTCGGATTCGCGATATTATCACTTTTAGCGCATTACGGAACGCAGCAATTATTATATCATGCTTAGCCAATATTTTAAAGTATGACTTAGTTGCTGATAATTGTAATAGCACACATCTTTTTGTTTCATCATTTTTCATTGTTCTTTAGATACACAACTGTAACGTACTCACATTATTAAATCAACTCATAAAGTACATAAGGTATTATAATTACTTTTGTTCTTTGAATACTTAACTGTAAGTTGCTCACATTATTAAATCATTAAGCGGTGATACCCTGTATTTCTCTATACTATAATCATGCTGACCCATGATGCTTTTGTCTAAATGATAAGCTCACAGTGGAACAAAATGAAACCCACCTGAAGACAGTTGGTTCCACCGTCTACGAACCCACCGTTTCATTTGAGCTTCTTGGTGAGCAACACTGCAGTACTACAGTAGGTACTGTACATTATAATATCGGAACCCACCCGTTTCTCAGGCCTTACAACGCTTGTGCGCTGTCTTGCCAGCAAAAGTGGTATTAACTCATCACAGCCGGTAGTGGCCGGTAAACTCCATAGTCGATATCGTGAGATGCTGACTTATCTCCCTTAAGATTCGTCGCTCCATTGCGTATGTATCTCGGGTATATAGTATTCTTTGTTCTCCGTCCACAGCAGCTAACAACATAGCTCCGGCCATGGCTCGCATAGAAAATTTACTATAGATGGCATGGCTTCTAGAAAATGCTTAGGATATTTCCCATAAGCAGGTGGCCTAGTGACACAAACTTCCCATATTTCCTTGTAGGAACTAGGGCAAAATTACACATGCCTTTTGTTTTTGTTTCTTGAAAGTTATTGTTATGTTTTGATATTGCTACGTGCTACCTCTATCGTTTGACACTTGTGCTGCGTTCCGTAATGCGCTAAAAGTGATAATATTGCGAATCCGACCAAAGTCAGAAGTATTACTCAATCAAATCAAAGCCCTTGTATTTTGTGACTATTACATTTGGTCGGATTCGCGATATTATCGCTTTTAGCGCATTACGGAACGCAGCATTGATAGCGAGCTCGCAGCTGTCATTGAGCATTTAACTAGGCAGCTGTCATCGGAGTTCTGTGATACCGATTACTGAGGTTTTAGGCCAAAGTACAAGAAAATGTTCATTCAATTTGGATCGCGATCGCTAACCCTCGAATGACGTTTCGTATTGGTTTCAAATGTCAAAATACAACCCATATTGAGCCCCTCGCAATCCCGATCAAGTTACATGATAAGGCAGCGGCTTGGACAATCATGAATAGGGGAGTTTTGGCGGGAACGCGAAAATATCATGTCGCCGCATTGTATTATTTTTAAAAATGTATGTGTTTTTGTGTGTTTTGGCATAAAAAAAATTTTTTTTTTATTATTATCGGCCTTACCTAAAATAATCTCGATTCTCTTAATCACTGCTTAAACTTTTCTGTCCTTTTCTAGCACGTGCAACTTCACAAGCTAAAAATGCAAATATGACTAATAGCAATAGCAGTGCCGAGTACCGTTAATTTAAAAAAATACTCATCGTTATTGTCTGTGGTCTGTGGTTTCGCTGGATGGGGATTTCCCGTTTATCTTTAAAATATGACTACGACATTAGGGATTGAAAGCAGCATTAATGATTAATAGTAGCTGTTACTGCTAGTAACAGCTATTATGTTAATGATGATAATAACATCATAATTATTATTATCAATTAATGTCAAGTAATATTTATGTTTTAAGAGACACACAATATCAGTATAATTGTACAATTTTTTGAATGGATCTTAAATTTTTAACCAATCGAATAACAAACTTTACCGCTCTATATTATTAATGTAAGTACATTTTTCATTTTTTGTTTGACACGACACCACGTAGTTTGAGCATACATTTTTATATCATCATTAGATTATGATAAAGTGGTTCACGATCTAGGTAGCTGCTAATAATAAAATAAAGGAAATTCAGGAATTAGAAAGGAAAATCATTTAAACATGATGGAGATGCCAATGGTTATTCATCTACCTAAATAATTTTCTGTTACTTACTTTTTGCGGGGGTCGAGGTAAACACATGTGAACGGAAACTAAGTTTAAAACAAACTAACAATACACACAAAGGGTTAAAAAAAGATCACTGTCCATATATAATACCTTTAAAGCCTTAAACCAAATACCTTTTGGCAGAAAGATACGCTTTGGCTTTCCGACTCTATACTGGTATATATGCTCGAAAATGTCGTATTGAAAACAGGAACATCAATATAAAGGCTTGGGACATTTCCCATACGCAGGTGGCCTAGTCGTACAAATTTCCCATACCTCCTTGTATGAACTAGGCCATGACAAATACCTGTAATTTCGTCATAATAATTATTACAAGTATCGCTGTCATAATAATTATTACAAGTGTCGCATTCGTAATAATTACAAGAATTCACATCCCTATTGACTCTTTTTTTAATTCCATTCGCCAATCTCCGCGTCACAGTCACTCACAACCACATCTCACAGTGTCCACAACTTAGAGTATTTTTCCCTAAATTTAGGGGATTTTTGATGTCTAGGGTAGTTTTTAGGGTATTATTTCGGGGTATCTATTTTGGACCCTCAATGATATCAATGGTTGAAACTACATGAAACTAAGCGTTTTTCTGGGAGGGATAATTACAATACGTTGTTTCGGCAACTAAGGTCCAGTGTTACCAGATTACGGGTACGGGTACAGAGAAACGGTAATTACAGTAGATGCACGGTATTTTTGACGAAAACACGGTCTACGGTAATGATCTATTACCGTATCGTTTTCTACGGTAATTTTTAATTTAAATTACCGTGTAAATAATAGTCAAACTTTAATCCAAAGTTATAAAAATGCGTAAAATGAAACGCATATTCCAACTAGGGCTCTATATTTCAAAGTTGCCCCTTTCAAAATCAATGCTATTTAGTCAAATTACTATATTTAAAGCCAAAAATATATATATTACTGTTGAACATCCGTCTTAGTAATTTTTATGGGTGAAAGCACGATATATCTATACTTTACTCGATAGAATAAAATACAGAAATGCCTATTTTAAAACTAAAAAGTAACTAAAAACTAATTAAACTAACACACACATTTAACTAACTAACAGTTTTAACTAATTACCGCACATACTCACATATATATATATTTTTAAAGTTAATAGTATGTATTTTGAAGAAAATTTTACGGTTGAAAAGTTATTAATTTCGATACTTTTCGAGTAATCTGAAAAAATTAAAAAAATAGAAGCTAGAAACGCATGATTCTCCGTAACCGTTAGGTTAGGTTGTAGTGGTAGGACTCTACTGCAGAGTCCGCCTGGGGAAGTACCACACCTTTGCCAGTTATTCAACCACCATGCAGTAATGTGCAAGCATTACTGTGTTCCGGTTTGAAGGGCAATGTTACCAGATAAATTACTGGGTATGAAGAGATTTAACATCTAATATCTCAGGGTGACGAGCGCAGTGCAGTGCGGCGCAGGATTGTGTTCACAAATTCACAATTCTGGCACTGCTACTGTTAGTGGCAGGTGTGACGCTTACCACCAGGCAAACGCCTTGCTCGTCTCGTCACATGATTGTACTAAAAAAAACGCCATATTTGTGCTTCGCTAAATGTGACCCTACCTGATACAGCTTTAAGCTAATGATCGATCTCATTAAAAAATGTGCTTGAAACGTGGAATATCCTGGCCTAAACAACACCGGCTGCCGCTGTTGGGGAAATCTCCAAAAAAATCGTTGCTTTCTGTTCTGGTCATATAATCCGGCAAAATATAAAAGATTTTCTGGGGGTATTTTTATAAAAATGAGTAGTATACACTATCGATAAACATGATAAAAAATGCCTTGTCTATTTATGACCGAGGAGTGGAATTTTGAAAGAATAATTTATTTTTATTAGAAATAAATCACTTATCTAATACTAGATAATACTTACACTAGATAATTTAAAAAAAGCGCTAAAAGTTCTTTAGTACATTAGTATTTTGTTTTACATTGTTACGGTAATATACACGGTAATTTAAAAAAAAATCTAAGTAGCTGACTCGGTAGTTTGAAATTTTCATCTGGTAACACTGACTGCACTGACTTAAGTGAAAATGTGTAAAATAAATGTTGCAATAGACACTATTTATTTATAATACCTATCTCCACATAAACCGCGGCAAATAATTTAAACAACCACGTGGGGCTGGTGTTTTTCAACAATATTTGTTTAGTAGTATGTTTTTTTAGGGGAAAACTGTGCGAATATCGTTGAATTTAGGGTATTTCCCTCTGAGTCTGGGAGAAAATTAACTTCACCGGTTTGTAGCACTGACATCACAATCACACACATCGCAACACGCAGTGCAGCGCGGCGCGTTTCAGCGTAACAAAAATAAGGCAAAACGTCGTGGACCGAGTGGGCGTCCTTATTTTTAAACCGTTCTGTTTTAATTTCAGTGAATCGTGTTAAATAAAAAGTGAAATAAGTGCAAGAAAATCGACTAGATTGATAGGATTTTTTAAAATGCCGGTAAGATTCTATACTTTATTACCTCCTATAATCCTTGAACCACGGACTCCTTCAGTCGATTTCCCAATACTGAAGAAGATTATGCGTAGATCCTACGCGACATTAGCCAGGGCTAAGATAATTTAAATCTCTTGTATTAAAAATGTATGATTTAAATCACTATAATCTTTTAAAAAATATCCTGTGATTTTAATAAATTGCAAATTTTTTCACGGCAACAAAAACAGGAACCAGCTTCGATCTAGTAAAAAATGGGGAATCAGCCAAAAAATACCAGGGTCTACTTAAATAAACTCGGCACCATAGAGGTATGAACTACTAGTTCATACCTCTATGCTCGGCACATACACATAGACAACTTACCTACGCCCAATTTTTACCTCGACCTTGGTAGATATTCGGGGAATCCCCTGCGAATCGTTCCGAGATTTTGTTAATTAATCATCGTTTATTTTGTTTGGAAAGACATGATTCACCATAATAATATTATAACGGCCTTACTTAAAAACGCAGCTCAAACTTAGTCACTGCTTAAACTCAGAGTAAGTAAATACTACGTAATACTTAAACTTATCTGTCTTGTTCTTACACGTGACACTTCACGTCAGAGAGAAGTTGACGGAGCATCCTATGCAGTGATTACGTTTGAGCGGCGTTTTTAAGTAAGGTCGTAAATCACTTGCCATAGAGAACTTAATACCTATACTGGGCATCATAGAGGTAGGAACTAACCTCTAAATACTGGCGTAGAAAATGTAAAAAAAAGTGCTAGATTATTCGAATGTGCTAAAAAAACTACTACAGTCTTCTCGAGACGCTCGTCTCGCTCGCACCAGTTAATCGTGCGCAGTGTGTTACAATACCGCGGGGTGTACCGCGCCGGACCGGTGCCTGACGGAAGCCGTGCCGAATGCGTGTGCGGCCAGGCTTAATTAATATCGTAAAGTTATCGTTTGTCGCGGCGATATCGCGACGATATCGTTTGTCAGTGTGAAAGCTTGTAGTACAATTTGCATGAAACTAGCACTCCGACGATATCATTTCTGGTCAGTGTGAAAGCGCCCATTACATACGATTCCAACCCCAACACTATATAGAGTTACCTACTCACTCAGAGCTAACATTGGAAATATAGTCATACCTAAAATAATCTCGATTATCTTAGTCACTGCTTAAACTTCTCTGTCCTTTTCTAGCACGTGCAACTTCACGTCAGAGAGAAGATGGCACAGCATCTTAAGAAGTGACTAACGGTTGAAAAGTTTTTTTAAGTACGGCCGTTGGTAAGCGGTACACTTTGGCGGTACATAATTATGATTACTTGCTTATTTTTTCCAGCGCAAGGGCTCGAAAGCGGTTAAAAATCAAATAGCCAATAACCAGAAGGCTGTAAATGCCACTGTAGACGCCAAAGAAGACACCCCCAAGCTAACGCCTTACCAAGGTACTAGCCAAACATTTGGTATGTTCAAATGCCAGAAATGTAATAGATATTGGACCAGTAATGTATCTTGGGCCAATACCGGACAAAAGTGTAATAAATGTAAAATCTTCGTGTACCCGTTTCGACAGGTAAGTTACGAGACTACCTACCTAAGTCTATTTTTCAGGATAATACTATAGAATATTATTTTTGTGTTCCAGCGCCATCTACTTTTGAGTGAATTATACTTTGTGATAAAACCCTACTTAGGTATATTTCTATTATAGGTCAATGTTCTAACCAAAATTAATAATTTTCACTGCGCTTCAAATATCTTTGGGATTGGGACACTTGGTACACAATAAGACGTGTTAGCCTGTAATAATAGTTGTAATTTGGATAAATAAATAAAATATAAATATCGGGCATTTTGGATCGAGGAACGCGCGTGCACTGTACGGCGCCATCTTACGAACTGATACGAATTGCCAACAGTGTGCGGGGTCTAGTACAAAATGTATTGCGGATGGGCCTCTCGAGAAATATGTCTCGCGTTCGGTTGAAGTGCGATCCGGCGCGCATCGGCATCGGACGGCAGTCGTGAGAAATTTCTTACGGTGTGTGGGCCTAGTACAAAATGTATGCACGGAGTGCCTTCGGTATACGGCTGCTCTAAGACCGGCCGCCAACCATAAGAAAAACTCGATAAAAAAAACTGGTCGGTCGCGCCCGACGGCGCTCCGTGCATACATTTTGTACTAGGTCCCACACACCGTAAGAAACTTCTCGTGACGCCCGTCTCACTCGCACTAGTGAATAGGGTAGATGACTGATGTTTATATCGTTGAAACCAATAGCTTTGATGAAGAATTTAAGTAAATATAGTATGTTTATTGAAAAAATAATTTAAATCGGCTATTACAGTTCTGATATATAAGCGTTTAATGTTTTTGTTAGAGACAACTCTGTTCCTTTCCCACAAAACAAAAAATGACGTCACGCCTTACTTGTCAGAATAAAATTTATATGGCGTACTGAGAAGTGACGTCACGATTTGCTGTTTCGCCTCTGTCTAGCATGATAGTAAAATGCTTATAAGTTGCTTATTTTTGATCAGATTTTTTTTTTTATTAATCAGCTATATTTATGAGCCACATTTTAAAAGAACAGTAAAAAAACCAGTCATCTAGCCTATTGTGCGCAGTACGTTCGGTCCGGCGGCGGCGCGCGGCGCCTGTCAGGTGCCGAACCGGAACAGTGTGCGGCCACTCTAAAGCGGCCCAAAAACACCACCCGCCTTAGTAAGAAAAATCGCAGTCGGTGAAATAGCTGAGAATAGCATTACAAAAGTTCTGCAAAAACAGCATATTGATCTAAACAAGTTTTAGTAGGTACCTACTACCTACTTACCTAAAAATTGGATCATAGGTTAGGTATGCCCACTGCCCAGTGAAGAGATAGCGGCGCGTAACATTCTGAGCGACTATGATTGAAGAGTATTGTATTTTATAATAGAAATACATCATTTTACTTATATTTCTTATATTTTTAGTTTCGTCTCGAGTCTGAGAAGTCCAAGAAGTTTGACAAAAGCAATCCAGTTAAGCAACACCACAAGGAGAAGTGCGAGAAGTGTATATCCCTTGGCCGTTTCTGCGGCAGAAAGTCCAGGAAAACTGCGGCTTAGTTAAAATACTTAGTTTGTTTAGTTATTTCTAGTCAGTTAGCATCCTATTAAGGGCATATTCTCTACATCAAAACAAACAACTTTTACTTTGGCGCCAACATTGAAATCGCGAAAAAAATATCAGTTGTTCCATAAATAATTATAGTTCATCGACCATGGGCAAAATGTATGGAACAGCTGTTTTATTTTTTGCGATTTCAACGTTGGTCCCATAGTAAAAGTTGTTTGTTTTGGTGTACAGAGTATGCCCTTAAATGGATGCTAACTGATTAGAACTAGCCCTGTATAGTGTGACCACCCTGACCAAAGGTGAGCTATGACCTATGACTAACCAGCGATGTAGAGACGAATTCGCGCACCAAGGGTTCTTCACCACTACACACAAAAAAAAATATATATATGTATGTATAATAAACAAAATCTAAAAAACAATATGTAAGTAGGTACACAAAAAAAATATATTTATGTATAAAATAACGAGTGTCTATAATAAAATTATATTATTACCTACTAATATAATTATTAGCATAGAGGTAGGAACTACAGAGGGAGCGCACCGAACACGAGATTGAATACAGCCGAAGTAAGCCTAAATACGAAAGTGCTACGCTTTCGCGGTCAGTATGCGACAAAGCGATGAGCAGAGTACACGTCCCGCGACACTTGACACTAAATTGCTTAAGACATGCCGTATTGTGTGTATAAAGGCTGCAACAACAGCTCAAGTAAACCTAAAAGTCCCAGTGAATTATCTTTTCACAGGTAACTTTCAATCTTTACACAAATATCGTTAATTTTCTATTTGTTTACAACTTGGAACACAAAACCTCCAATAATCGGGTCAGTGTGGCAAGTATGCATTGTGTTTTTCCTCCCCAAATTACGGGTGAATGTTATGATAGCAGATAAGGTATCTGTGGGAGTTTTGAGTGACCAGCCGTAATGCCCATTCAACTCACACTAATCAGGCTAGGTGCTTAACCACAGCTGCCCACGTGATAATCAGTAATGGTGTGGTTGGTAGATGATGTTTGTACAGACTTAGGACTTTTCCCATACGTAGGTGGCCTAGTGGTACAAATTCCCCATACCTCTTTGTATGAAGTAGGCCAAAACGTCACATGCCTTTAGCTGGTATTTCTATTATTACCTACTTAGTATTTTAATAACTTTTTTGAACAAAAAAAATGTGTTTCCGGTATATAAAAGCTAAGATATGTTTACATTTTTGCTTTATCGTAATAAAAAACCGGTCGATTGCTGGGCTGTTTGGCTGGTGCACGGATTTGGACCTACTTAAAATTAAGGCACTATATAATTGAAATATAATTACACTAATTTTGATCGTATGGGAAGTTTTCTGACTTTTTTGTGGGGGTCGTTTGATCTCAGTTTGCTGCGAACTACTAGTAAATAAATACTCATTACAGCCTAATTAAGTATTTTATACTAACCTAAATTTATAGTCTAAGGACGGAGTAACTCCTTTATAAGTCACTGTTCCTATAAGATCCTCTTTAATCAATAGGTAATATGAAATCTTAAGTATCCGAAATTCTATGATAACAATAAAGTTACAAACAGTTTTTATCGCACAATGTTACTAAGAACGCCTTATTATTCAAATAATGTAATTTGCTTCACATCACACTTATAAATTTATTGTGGAAATAGTGGGACTTTTTTACTATGCTGGCAACATTACCCTTACATAGACGCGCGTGTCCCTACAGCGTAAGAGGTGCGCGACATTGTGTGGTCACGCAATCGAACATCGCCAGCCGACCGCATTCAGTCTCGTGTTCCGGTGCCCTCCCTCTGGTAGTTCCTACCGCTATGATTATTAGTAATTTAAATAATATTATTACTAGGGCTTCACCTGCTTTACGTCAAATAGGCTAGATGACTGTTTTTTTTGTTATTGTCCTATTCAAACGTGGCCCATAAATATAGCTGATTAATGAAAAGAAAATTAAAATCTGATCAAAAATAAGCAACTTATAGCATTATAATATCATGCTAGACAGAGAGGCAAAACAGCAAATTGTGACGTCACTTGTCAGGACGCCATATAAATTCTATTCTGACAAATAATAAGGCGTGACGTCATTTTTTGTTTTGTGGGAAAGGGACAGAGTTGTCTCTAACAAAAACTTTAAACGCTCATATATCAGAACATTATTAAATAATGTTTTCAAGATAGAGGTAGGAGCTACCAGACGGACGGCACCGGAACACGAGACTGAATGCGGTCGGCTGGCAATGTTTGCGTGACCACACAATGTCGCGCACCTCTTACGATGTAGGGACACGCGCGTCTATGTGAGGGTAATGTTGCCAGCATAATAAACAAGTCCCACTATTTCCACAATAAATTAATAATGGTGATGTGAAGCAAATTACATTATTTGAATAATAAAGTAACATTGTGCGATAAATACTGTTTGTGGCTTTTTTGTAATCATAGAATTTCGGATACTTAGGATTTCATATTACCTATTGATTAATGAGGATCTTATAGGAACAGTGATTTATTATTATTAAGGAGTTCCTCCGTCCTTAGCCTTTAAATTGGTTAGTAAAAAATACTTCATTTGGCTGTAATAACTATTTATTTACTATTGGTTTGCAGCGAACTGAGACCTCGCGACCCCCACATCTTCCAAACCCCTTGACCAATTTAGCTCATATTTGAACTTGTTAATTGTATTTGCATGAACTACTTGCTTACACAATTTCTTAAACGGTTCGCAAGTTATCATCGAACCAATATACATACAAACTTACAATTGTATATACAACAGCCGATCTGCCCCAGTAGACTTTGCTTCGCTCAGTCAACAAGATCAATCTTCATCGTAGTATAAAATGCTTTGACTCCGTTTTAGTCATGACATAAATAAACGTGTTATTAGGTATAGAGGTATATAGGAAAAATATATCAGCTGTTCGATACATTATGTCCAAGGTCAATGAACACTTTGCATGGGACAGCTGTTTTTTGTTACTCGATTTCAGTATTAGACCCATAGTAAAAGTCGTTCATAACGATGAGTATATCAACCTCTGTAAATTTGGCGGGAACTCAAAACAACAGGTTGTATATTGCATTTAACGTACCTTCTAACTATTATTCATCATATGTAATTTATTATCAACATCATCATCAGCTTTTTTCTCTCCTTGTGTAATTTTGTGACATAAATTTGAACACCGTTTTTTTAAACATTAATTTGTCTTTTAGCATCTACTCGTACTTAATAAATAATTTTGTATTTTAAGTAGGTTCGGTGCAGCAGCCCAACTCGCACTTGAGCGGTTTTAATTATGATAGAGCAGAAATATAAACAAATAGTAATAAATCCAGCATTTGTATACGCCAACATTATTAGTTTTTTTTTATTTAGCTCATAAAGATTATTAAAATACTAAGTAATAAGCTAAATTAATTAATATCTACGTACACCAACTACCAACCACACCGTCACTTAACATCACGTGGGCTGTAGTTCAAACACCTAGCCTGGTTAGTGCGAGTTGAATGGGCATTATGGCTGGAACTCAAAACTTCCACAGATATCATAACTGCTATCATGATATTCACCCACAGTTTGGGGAAAAAAGATCCAATGCATACTTGCAACACTGACCGCTTTGTGACCGTTTTGTGTTCCAAGTTCCAAACAAATAGAAAATTAACGATTTTTTTGTAATAGGAATGAAAGTTAACTGTGAAAATTTATTCCGTTGGGACTTTTCGGGTTATTTGAGCTGTTTTTGCACCCTATAAACACATAGTTTGATATTGATATCAATTTTATCAAGTCTTGCGCCACGTGTGTTCCGCTCATCGCTTCGTTGCATACTGACCGCGAAAGCGTAGCACTTTCGTATTTAGGCTTACTATGGCTGTATTCAATCTAGTGTTCGGTGCCCTCCCTCTGTAGTTCCTACCTCTATGGTTTTCAATTACCATACTATATTCAGTGAGTAAACATCTTAGACTATATTTACTTAAATTCTTCATCAAAGCTATTGGTTTCAACGATTTAAACATCAGTCATCTAGCCTATTATCGGAATAATTAACGTGCAATAAATGATGCATTCAACAATTCGCTACATGGGTGGCCACACTATCATTTAACTTTGACTTTCGTTTAACGTCTAACGACGTTAATCATGCCACTAGCCTATTAGCGTGCTTACACCCGGCCATATCTGCGTACTGTATCAAATACCGCGCTAAATAATGGCATTACACGCAGGTGAATCCCTAGCATCATAGAAAATGTAAATCATCCTCAATCCAGTGGATAGTGGAACAGCTGTTGATGTTTTTTCGTTTTTTCCATAGTATAGGTACCATAGAAGAAATGATAGTAGGTAGGTACTACGTAATAGTATATGTATTTATAAACATGTTTCATAGAAAAAAATACATTCACTCTGTATCTTTATGAAAGTATGGTAAATAAAATAAACGGTAAAAAGTTGTTTTTTCCCTGATTTCAGGGTTGGTCCCATATGATTACAAAAAAAACAATAATGAGTACAATTATGGTACAATGTCTTTTGAAAAGTAGTAGGTAGGTAACTAAGGCAAAAAGATCGCCTTAGTAGGTACCTACCTACAACCGATTTATATATTATAATAATTATGTTATTTCTTACTAGGAAATCTTCCTACCTTAGCCACAGAATAAATAATAGTGCCTTAGCTAAGATATTACGAAATATGTAAGGTACCTACTTATAAAACTTGCTTTTCCATGTGTAGTAGATCCAAAATGTGCATTTGGTCCAAAAATTACTTTCAGCGAGCATTTCTCTTAAAGGTAGACGCCCAGCGTAAACTAATGCAGAGGTTAGACTCAAAGGGCCTTTACTTGAAAAAACTTCTCAACCGTTAGTCACTGCTTAAAATGCTCTGTCGTGAAGTGTAATATGCAAGAACAAGACCGAGAAGTTTAAGCAGTGACTAAGAGAATCAAGATTATTTTAGGTAAGGCTAAAAATGTGCACTCGATACAGAATAAGGATTTCTCAATGAGTGCACTACCCATAACGAGCGTTTTGTTAAAATGTTCTGGAAAAGCTGGTAATCTTGGACCGAATCACGTAAATATAAATAATTAGATACTTATACATAATTATAATTTTAAGTAAAATTTGACTTCGTTTTAAAAAAAACCTAATCATGTATTTTTATGATAAGACTAGGTATATGACTGATTAAATTTTTTAATGTTTTTTAACTTGTGCTTGTGTTTCATTCCGACTTTCGGTTCCGGTTGCATAATTTAGCATTGTAAAAAAAATAACCAATAATTATATTAATAATAATAATATTTGTTACTAGATACCTACAACCACAGATATCGGAAACTAGACCTATACCTACATAATTATTACGGACCTACAACCTATACCTACATAATTATTAGGGGTCTTATTTAAAAACGACACTTAAGTTAAGTAAGTAACTTGAAGTTAAGTGCCTGTGGTACTCCAGAACATAATTATAGCATTTTTATTACGAAATAATGGGTGAGTGTTTGACCACAGCTTACCTGAGGCACGCTTGCACATAAGATACCTGTTAATCTATTCTTATAGAGGGCTGCTTCTCATAGGTCTGATTGGGCTCTCTATCAGACCAAGCACACTTACGGCCTTACTTAAAAAAACTTTTCAACCGTTAGTCACTGCTTAAGATCTGCCATCTTCTCTCTGACGTGAAGTTGCACGTGCTAGAAAAGGACAGAGAAGTTTAAGCTGTGACTAAGAGAATCTAGATTATTTTAGGTAAGGCCGTTGGTCTGGTTAGGCACACACACTGTTTAAACTAACTTAAGTATTGCTGTCCTTAGCTAACATGCCTAGTAAAAAAGTGACAGCAATACTTTAGTTAGTTTAGAACTGTCAACTAAAACCGCCAGAATCGACCACATTGGATCGTTCACTCATACCCAGTAATTTATCTGAGTCAGAGTTGGTCCCATAGTAAAAGTTGATCATCATGATGTGTACTTACATAGACATACCCTTCCGTATTTTTTACGTAGGTATATTCAAAGAGTACGTGTATATTACGAAGGTGGGTAAAATTTAATGGACCCTGTTTTATAAAGTTACAATTACTAATTTACAGCTTCTTGTACTAGTAACTACAAGTTACCAGTTACAGGAAGATGGTTTGTCTTTATTTATTATCCTATATACAAGTGCTTGTTCTTGTAGTTGGTACACTGGTTGTCTTGTAGCTTTAGAAAACGCCGTACCTACTCAATATTTTTTGTGGTGCTGCCAGGTTTATTATGAAAACTGAGTGAGTGCTAAGCAGGACGCAGCTGCACGCGCGTCGGGCTCTGTTTTCACTGTTTGAAAAAGGTCACCGGATGTGATCGAAACTATAGCCGGAGTATCAGATTTAATTAAACGTGAGTCGTCGTCAGCCATAAAACGTCCACTGCTGGACGAACGGCTCCCCCTTTATAGAGGGTTAAACGTGAGTATTCCCGTATAAATAAAACAAATGTGGTGCCAGTTTTTCACTACAAGTACAAGGCTTGTAGCTTTATAAAACAGGGCCCAGGGGCCCTACCATGAACGCTTATTCCGGGACCGAATACGCCCAGCTGCCGACACTACGCGACTGTGAATTTTATCGCCTCGCAATAAGATTCGCGGTCGCGCAGTGTCGGCCCCTGAACCTATTCGGTCCCGCTATAAGAGGTTCACGGTACGGCCCCAGATGTCCTGCCGTTTCTATTCTGACCACAGACATTTACCGTTACGTCAGCCCAATCCCAGAATAAATAATAGTTTAGGTACCTCTACAAGACCCAGTGATTATTCTTGAGGTAAGGTTAAGATACCCCTTGGCCGCTACTTTACCTACTGGAGACAAGGGTTGTTAATTATCTCTAGACCTCTGGTTAGTGGATCGGTTTCGTTATTTGCGGTAGCATGCATTGCCTTATGTACCTATTACTTTCTTTGAACCGGGTTATAGGAAAATTCTTAATGGTTAACTCGGTTTCAGAACCGTGCGGGACAAGTACGCGGGGTTATAGGCCGAAAGGGGTGACCCCCTTGTGTTGTGACCTACTCATCATTATGAACATAAATCTTAAATCTATCTATCTATCTATGGCTTTTTATCAAAATATTACATAGGTAACCATATGTTTTTTTTTTTTTATCAACGACGACCAATTATGGACTAAATCTTGACACCAATTTTGGACTTCACAACTTATGCTTTGTATGAGTATCAGGTGAGGATTCAGGCGTGATTTTGTCACGCCAGAATCCTCACAAACTTACCTTTATAACTCTGGAACCCTTGTAGCATAGGTTTTGAAATTTGGCATATCGTAACGACCAATTGACGACTTAATTTTGGAATCAAAACCACGTCTCTAGCCGAGAGGTGAGGATACTGGCGTGAGCTTCACGCCAGAATCCTCATCAAACCCTACCTATATCTTCGGAATTAAGATGCGACTAATTATCTCACATTGGTGACTAATTATGACTAATTAATGACTAAATATTTGCATTTTCAAAACCGATTTTCATGAAGTTTTGAGTGGTGAGGATTCTGGCGTGAAGCACATGATCGGTTTCGTTATTTGCGGTAGCATGCTTTGCCTTATGTACCTATTACTTTCTTTGAACCGGGTTATAGGAATATTCTTAATGTTGAATTGTTTCAGAACCGTGCGGGACAAGTACGCGGGGTTATAGGCCGAAAGGGGTGACCCTCTTGTGTTGTGACCTACTCATCATTATGAAAAATCTTTTACAGGGCTTTAATTTTTTTATGGGGCTAGCTCTGAAATCGTGATAAAAAATCTGTTGTGTCATACAAAACGTAAATGGACTCTTGACAATGTGGAACAGCTTTTGTTATGCATTTTCAAGGTTGACCCTACACAGAAAAAGTTATTCATAATGACGAGTACAGTGACCCCCCTTCGGCTGAGTACTCGCCAAGCTATAACCCTGTACATTTCTCATCACTGTTAACTATGTCACGTACTGTCTTTGGTAAGTGGTCACTAGGTACCGTATAGGTACTTAGACTTAGACATTTTTTTTAAACTTACTATTACTTTCGATTAGGATTAGATTTTTGAGAAATACTATATTAACCCCCGACTGTCTTGACATGCAGCTCGATTAAAATAAAACTTGATCAAAATCAGCTCATCCTTTGGGAGCTACGATGCCACCGACACACACCTTAACTTATACCTAACAAGTTGTCCCCTCCTTTATGTTTCTGGCGGGGGTTAATTAAATAGGCTTACCCCACTCAGTAACTTTTACTCCGCAAGAACCCATAGGTCCTCGTGATAACCATGCCTCCGAAAGAAAAATGTAAAGAAAACAAAGATCCAACTTTCATAATGTAGCGTAATAAAATTTCCTCATTGGGGAGGTTATTATGACTGAAAAGTTTTCGAAACTAACGTTGAGTTACGCGTCTGGCAGACTGCAGTGCAGCCGCGGGACGTTGCAATAACTTTTACTTGGTTAAATGTCTGTAATATGTATTTCGTAAAGTTAAGAAGATACCTAACTAGTCCATACACAAATCATAGTTTTCACTACATATATTATAGGGAAACATAATAAGTATATAATTAGGTACTTAAGGCGGGATTGTAGCCATTTTGAACTTTTTTGAAATGTGGGTAAAATCCAAAATGCCCGATGGAACCAAAAAATAGTAGATTATGCACTAAGGGAATAAAGCAGTGTCTTACTTCGCGGGCGGCATATTGAACCGTGAGCGTAACGAGTTTAGAGTTTACGTCTTAGAGTTAGCTCCCCGAGCATAGCGAGGGAATTATATAGGTAGAGTACTGAGTGAAGCGAGGGGTTCAAACTGCCCAAGACGAAGGCAGGCTTTATTACATAGGAGCATACTCTACTTTTCACAGGGGTGTTTCAGAAGGTTCTGCGAGACAATAAAAAGCTAGGGCTCCATAAATTTTAATTCACTGACAATTACAGGATCAAACACCTCTTAACACGTCTTTTGTTTTACATGAGTTCTGCTTATGGTGGCCAGTCCGATTTTCGAACAAACCTCTTTACAATGCCATATGGGCATTTTTTTATATAGAGTGTCCACGAGTTTCCACACGAATTTGACGTTCCAAATTCAAATCACTTAATTGTTAGGGAGTCACATACAACTTTATATCCCTTAAGAGTAATTCTTTACTTTTCGTTGAGGTTGCATGATATGTAATTAGACATTGTCGAGCAGGTGGTGTGAAAAATATTTTATGATCCCACACAGACTCATCTAGCAACAAACTAACTAAAGATTGTACTATAATGCGCAGGCCGCACAAAAAATGGCGTTGGGTGCGGACATGGTACGGGCGGCTTGCCATTGCATTCATACTACACTCATTGAAATACTGCACACACCATAGGGCGCATCCGCGCCCGATGCACGCCCGATGAACGTCTTTCTTGTGTTCTAAATTGTGCCTTATTGCCTAATGCTTATTGCAATGTATTATTTAGTATGAGATCTGAACGCCATGTGCCATGTCCGCGCCCGTTGCCATTTCTGTGTGGCCTGCGACTTAAAATCAGGTAACTGATACAGTATAGGTACTAGGTACATAATTATATCCTACTAATATTAAAAACGCGAAAGTTTGTATGTATGGATGATTGTTACTCTTTCACGCTGAAACGGCTGAACGAATTTAGATGGAATTTGGTATAGAGGTAGCTTAAAACCTTGGAATAAAACATAGGCTACTTTTATCCCCAGAATTGCGGATGGATCCGCGGGGCGCAGCTAGTACTTTTTATAAATAATTAGGTACCAACTTCTTACCGACAAGTTCAGCGTTTACAAATTTAATCAGCCCCCTGGCGCTTATGCAAATGTGTCGCAATGAGAGGATTTATCCGATCCACCCTTATTCAAATCAAGTTTAGTTAGTATCGGGTGAAAATCTGGTGTTTTTGTAAAATGTTCATTAGACGATTGTATTAATTAACTTTTACGGGTGTCTATAATGTACAACATGATATTTGCCGACACGATAATGTACAGCATGATAAAAGGGTGTAGTATGTATCATAAGTATGTATTTACGAAAAAAAATATGTATATAAGTATTCTATCAGCTATCTGGTTTCCATAATACAAGCTTTGCTTAGTATGGGGCTAGATGGCGCTGTGTGTAATAAATGTCCGGCCAATATTTATTTATTTATTTATTTAATTGGTGTACATGTACATATTGTAAATGTACATCGAATATCATGCTGTACAATCCATGTCGTACAATACTGGTCGTCCATTATCGGCTCGTGTCTATAAAATACGGCCCTATATTGTACAGCCAATAATCCTAGTACAGTTCTCAAATTGACATAAAAAAAATAACCTAAACCTAACTGCTATACAAATAAGGAATTCGTGTACTTGTACTTACATCAAATATCAGTCCGTACAAAATCGGGGTGTGCATTATTGAGCCGAGCCGATAATGTACGGCACCATATTGCACAGCATGATATTCGATGTACATGTACACCAATTATCATGATGTGCATTATTATGCCGTACAATATCATGCCGTACATTATATGTGTCGTACATTATTGCCTCCCACATTTACCACTGTATTTGCTTTTTTGCAATGGATTGAAAAGACGTTAGCTTGGTGGTAAGTATCACGCCTGCCCATTGTGCCCATTGTGCCCATAACAGTAGCGTAAACTTTCGAACAAAATCCTGCACCGCTCATCACGCTGAGCTTTTACATCTCAATTCTCTTCATGTCCAGTAATTTCGCTCGTAGCATTGCCCTTCAAACCGAAACTAGTGTAGGGAACTAGTGTAGTCCGAAACACAGTAATGCTTGCATACTACTGCTTCAAACCTGCAGCCGCCCGCCGCGCGCCGCCGCGCCGCGCCGCCACTAGCTCCCGCCTAAAATATCCTGTAGACCTACTACCACAGGATAAATAATAGTAGCTACTACTACTACCCTATACGTATGCGAAGCATTGCGGTTTGTATGGAGTTTCGGTGATTCCGCCAGCGTCCGGCAACATTTCTCCGGTGCAAGGTATAGCCCCACGCGGAAGTCATAGGTCATAATTATTTTACTTACTTATAAAAAAATCGCTTTAAGAGTAATCAAGCCGGTCACTTCTCGATAGAAACGGGGAAGTAATATTACTCCACTATGTAATGTTGTAGGTCCAAGGCTAAGTATTATATCGATTTGTCTCTTAATTATCTAGGATTGTATATTAATAAGAAAGTTAAACGTTAATAAACATGAAAGTAATAGGCTAGATGACTGGTTTTTTTTTATTTGTCTTATTAATATGTGGTCCATAAATATAGCTGATTAATTAAAAGAAAATGAAAATATGATCAAAAATAAGCAACTTATAAGCATTTTAATATCATGCTGGACAGAGAGGCGAAACCGCAAAGCGTGACGTCACTTCTCTGTACGCCATATAAATTATATTCTGACAAGTAAGGCGTGACGTAATTTTTTGTTTTGTGGGTAAGGGACAGAGTTGTCTCTAACAAAAACTTTAAACGCTCATATATCAGAACATTAATAACAGATTTAAATATTTTTTTCAATAAACATACTATATTTACTTAAATTCTTCATCAAAGCTATTGGTTTCAACGATTTAAACATCAGTTATCTACCCTAATTAGGAAACATCTTGTATTTTAGCTAATTTTAACGCTAATTTGGACGTAAATAAATACCATAAGGAGTACTAAAACTCTAAAATAATGTATCAAGCGGCATAGTTTAGTCCATCCAAATTTCAAACAACTTTAGTTGGAATAAATTAGTTCAGTAGTTTATTTATCATAATCCTGCAGCCTAAGGTCGACATGAAAATATTTGCGCACTTATTTATCTTTCTTTCTCCCTTTGCCATACTTTGTTTGATGAAGAGAGCAAGCTTTTTAGCCTCACTAACCGATTAGTTCGAGCCGTCGGGCGGTGCATCCTTAAACAGACCGGTTATAAATCTAGTGGTTGGAGCAAAGACTATAAACACTGTTGACTGATTGTCCGATTTCCCCTCTTACGAAAATGAGTAGTTTAAAAACCACTGCTAGCCATTGCGAGTACGTCAGAATTTCATTGAATTTCATAACTCAGATAGCGTCATCCCAGTGATTGGCCAATCGCAAGCATAGAACGTTACTGAAAAGAGAAGGGCCTTCGCTTTTCTGTGGTTACCTCGCCCCCTGCTCGCAACGGTGAGTCGTGTTTGTAGGAGAGATTATGTTCACGATCCATCAATAGGCTATATTATCTGTTGGTTGGAGTCTCCTTTTTAAGTATAAAGATGCCTGCGCCAGGAGACTCTGTTCTTACATATCTCTAACTGTTCTAAACAAACCTACTCGCGGGCCTACGAAACCCTGAAAAAAAAACCTGGAAACTGATGGCAGCGCCACCTATCTGGGTCTAGTGGTGAATCTAAACCATCCAGAGCGACCATTCGAACAAAGAAACAATATATTAACTATATGTATGTATATATGTTATATCAATATAACTGGTCCAGCCGCTTAGGAGTTCAGGTGACATACATACTTACAGAATAATTATATTATATAATATGTATTATACAATGTGTAACAAAAAGGCTTAACAATACGGAAGGGTTTGTATGTACTCATCATTATGAACAACTTTCACTATAAGGCCAACCCTGAAATCGTGAAAAAAAATCAGCTGTTCCATACATTTTGTCCAAGGTCAATGAACTTTTTGTATGGAACAGCTGTTTTTTTACGATTTCAAGGTTGGTCCCACAGTAAAAGTTGTTCGTAATGATGAGTACATACATACCCACCTGTGTTGTTGAACCTTTTTGTTACACATTGTATATTAGAAAGATTTATGTTCTGCACATTATCGGCCTTACCTAAAATAATCTCGATTCTCTTAGTCACTGCTTAAACCTCTCTGTCCTTTTCTAGCACGTGCAACCTCACGTCAGTGAGAAGATGGCAGAGCATCTTAAGCAGTGACTAACGGGTGAAAAGTTTTTTTAGGTAAGGCCGTATATCTTTGTGGGGCGTCGCTACGAGAGCGGGGAGAACGCAGGTGTGCGGGGAAGGCTACTTGACATTAAAAATAGACACGGCTTCTATTTACTTGACTTCACACCTGCACTTGTAACTTGCGGTACATGCTGATTTTACTAATCACTTAAAACTTACACTTGGCACTCGCACTTGATAATTAACAAAGAGTGAATCAGGCATTAAGAAACACTGATTATTTTGTTATTTCAGGGCCGGCCCATTTTAAATGTTTTCATCATCATCACCTTGAATCGAAATGATGATGATGAGTAAAAGTTGTGAGTAGTTGTGTTGTTGTGTAATAATTATGTGTAGTTGTTGAGACGTTGAGTTGTGGTTTAATAAGTGAAATGACAATGAAATCATTTCGACTTATTACTTACTACAGATCAGCAGGGCTAGCATGCGCACCGCGAGAAAATTTTCTCGATTCTTAAAAACTGGACAAGTCTGTCTCGCTTTTTCACGACATAAAGACACGACAAATTTTTCTAGCAGTGCGCATGCTAGCCCTGCAGGGGCCTTATTTTTTAACCGTGCGCAAAGTTGCGCATGCGAAAGAAGCCGACTTTTAAACGATATTGAACCTTATTCGAAACAGTGTCGTTCGAAGGTTAGCTCCTTTCGCATGCGCTAGGCTTGCGTACGATTAAAAAATAAGGCCCCTGTTCCGCAAATAAGCCATCCGGCGATAGCTTACATCTTAATTCCTTTCCAAGGTGTCAAAGGCAACACTTCCGACAGTGGTCACTAAGGAATTATGCTCGAGGCAGGGTCAGTAGCTGGGGTCGGTCGTTAAATTGACTGGAAGCCTTACAAACGCGATCCAATCTCGAGCGGTGTAGCTTGGGTATTCACGCACTTTTAATCTTAAGTCTAAAGATAACGTAACAAGCTATTCCTACTTGATATAAATGTAGCTTGAAAAAACTGAGTAGAAATGAATAACTATCAATAAAAATAAGTTACTCGTATAAGAGAGAAGAGAAGAAAAGAGTTTAGAGTAGTTATTTTAGCAACCATACAATTTGGATCGAGATAGATACATCAGAATTTATCCACCGACGTGGTTATCCCGTAGTATTTGAAGAAAAAATAAAATATCTGGTCCAAGACTTAAGCCAAGCTGATATAATATTAATAATAGTTAAGGAAGGTACCTATTAGCTATCTACCTACAAACCGATAAAAAATTGTACTAATAAGGTCTATACAATGTGTAACAAAAAGGTTCAACAATACTGAAGGGTATGTAATATGTACTCATCATTATGAACAACTTCTAATATGGGGCCAACCATGAAATC
Source organism: Erannis defoliaria (assembly GCA_905404285.2). Lineage (NCBI taxonomy): Eukaryota > Metazoa > Arthropoda > Insecta > Lepidoptera > Geometridae > Erannis > Erannis defoliaria. The sequence goes on along the minus strand of FR990073.1, from coordinate 6,384,925 downwards.
ACAAAAAAAAATTAGCTGTTTCATACATTATGTCCAAGGTCAATGAAATTTTTGTAAGGTACAGCAGTCATTCTTTTTCGCGTGTTCATAGTTGGCCCCAAGTTGGCTAGACGTCAAAGCTTGAATTAGTTGTCAAGCTTATTTCAGGCGAGGCTTCCTTGAAGCGGAAGCTTCAGATCTAGTGAAACATATAGTAAAAGAAGGTTGGCCCTATAGTAAAAGATGTTCATAATGATGAGTTCATACATACCCTTCAGTATTGTTGAACCTTTTTGTTACACCTTGTATTTTTATTATTGATTTTTTTACAAGTTAACTAACCTTTCTCGATAGCTTCTAAAACCTCTTTAGGAATAACATAATTCTATTTATATTGACAACCACAGTAGTCTTTGTTGTCAACCTTGTTTTCCACTGACTTGAGATTGAATTCGAGAATTCGTCACAATCAGAGAAAGTAAAATTTCTCTGGTCACAATCTTGAAATATACTCAATACTCTCTACGACTACAGAAAGAGATAAAAAAAGGGAAAATAAAATAGTATATTATTATGATATAAGTGATTTACTTGCTGCGAGTCGTAATTATTTATTGCAGGGAAACCGCCAAATAGGTAAAATATGAAAAAGTAAGTCAAACATGAGAGTATCATTAAAATGTTTTTATCTCCACCATAATTTTATTGTTTTGTAGGTAGGTACATGACATTAAGTTCGAACGCACATAATTCATACCATACACATAATGATATATTATGTACCTAAGTATAGGATCAACCCTCAAATCGAAAAAAGATCGCAGTCTTCGGCTCGAATTATATTTTATTTTGCTGAGTAAACCTGGAAAAAAGAATACCACTCCTTTACTACCTATGCAACAAAAAAAATTCTTAAAAAAATTGCTACTGATTACGATCGAGCATCAACGGTAGGTATTCAACATATCGTGGAAGAAATGTACCTACACAAAAATATCGATAGACTTCGAGACCTTAACTTCTATGATTATTTACGGTATATAATTAAATACCCCGTAATCCCCCTCATAAGTCTTATATTAAGGAAGTCGACCAGCAGTGGACGTCTTCTGGCTGGTGACTGAAATATCCCTTAAACAATCATACATATTATAATCATCAACAGTGTTTTCGAGACCTTCGCTTCGCAATCGAACCAATTCCACGTTAGTTTTTTTTTTGCACTTTGGATTTGCGTTGTTAGTTCGATAGTTTTATATTCCAATTTTGTAGCTGTATAGTAAGAAGTAAGACTTGGTTGTCTGCCTCTCTATCAGTATATAATTTATTGCTGATTTTGTTAGAAATACACCACCTATGAAACTATCTACAAAAATAAGTAAGTTCGTATAAATATACGCTATATAGGTATCGCCCGAATACCCCCAATGTGCCTTGACGGTTGAGTTAGAACCGACGACTGACGAGTCGAGCAAGACGTTCGCCTGGTGGTAAGCGTCACGCCTACCACTAAAAGTAGCAGTGCCAGAATTGTGAATTTGTGAACACAATCCTGCGCCGCATTGCACTGCGCTCGTCACCCTGAGATATTGGATGTTAAATCTCTTCATACCCAGTAATTTATCTGGTACCTAATAATAATAATATTCTTCTGCAGAGTAAATCTCCCATCCATAAAAGTAGACCGAAGCCGTACATCCAATACTAAAGTGTCTAGAGTTCCTAAAAATGATATTCTTTGTGACAATAAGGAAAATCAGAGACCAGAATTTGTTCCCGCACCGGTAGGTTCCATGAGAAAAGTCGGCAAGCTGAGTAAAACACGTAACAGAAACGTTGAAATAGGTAACGGAAATCCGTATGACGTACCCGAAAACATAAAATTGTTTAGTAGCAAAGCAAAGCCGAGGAAACTAAAGCCGGAACCTTTTATAATGGATGATATACGCACTATTGTTGACGTTGATCCAACATTCTACGAAATAATCGAAGGTAGACCCGTAAGACAGTTCATAGATGTCAAACGATATATGAGAGAAATTCGAGGTATAACAACTTTTCGCACCGATGTTGCGTTTGCCAAAGATCGGATTCTCGCAATAGAAGACAGACACTCTCACGAAAAAAAGGAATATGAACAAATATTTAGGTTTTACGAAAAAACCAAAAGTAATTTTGTAAAATGCATTAAACAGAGTTACGCACAGGCTAAAGCATCTCAAATACAAGCTGAAAAAACGGCTTTTGAGTTAGTCGATATGGCAGACCAGTTGGAGGGTGCCAGTTTCGAGTATGTCAGGATAAGGAACCAATTATGTCAAATGGGGGCTAATCTTGATACATTAATTTACTTTGCAAGATGTTTAAATTCTCTCGCTCCTCCATGGTGGCGAGATAAATTTGATCATGTGAATAAGTTAGATAACATGAGCTATATTTATGTCGAACAATTAACAGGGCAATCGGGACCAAAGAAAACAGCATCAATGTCTACTTTAGATGGATACGAAATTACTGTAATCAAGTACAGAGGAACCCCGCACCTATACCTCAAGACTCCCCATCAGTTGTTCGACATGTTCGAATCTTTCGGTGAACAATGCTCAAATTATCTGAAAATAGATGCACAAACAAGTGGTCTACGCAATAATTTAACCAAATCACTTGCTGCTATGAGAGCACAGTTTGATTCAATAGTCACTGATATAGAAGACTACGTGCAGTTGTATACTGATAAAATAAAGTTCTATGAAGAAAGAGAAGAAGCATACATAAAAGCGTTCTTTAAACTTATGATGTCTGAGTTTCATGATTTATACGCTTCATACGACAATACTAAATTATTCACATGCATACAGTATGTCAATACACGAGTTTTTGACAATCCTGAGGACCCTAAAGATAGCATGGTGACGCTAATGGCCCAATTAGAAAGTTACTATTTGGAAACTATTTTAGAAATGGACAGTTTAGATCAAGAAGTAGTTAAAACCGCGACCAAAATATCTTTCGCTAGAGATATCAATGAAATGAGTCAGGCGTTTAAAGCTAAGAGAGTGATTAAAGAGTTCGACATTCTGCATAAGACTCTATTCACAAGCTTTGAGCCTCCGAGACAGAGAACAAGACCTGAAATAAAGTGGGGAGAAATGAAAAAAAAGAAGCAGAAAGGAAATAAACCAAAACTGTGAAACAGTATAAGTCTATGAGTGTATATAATTCATTCGTTATGTAAACCTTTAAGTAAGGTACGGTGTATTTTAATTTTACTAAAATATAATTTCTTCATGGTATGTGAATGACTTCCGCGCGTTTCTTGCCTCGAGCGTATTCCAAATGTAATTAACATAAGTTGAGCGTACACGGGTGATTCTGCAAGCGTTGTTGCTTCGCCCCGCGGGACTAAACATTTGCCTTCATGAATACCGTAAGAACCGTAGCATAACAGACGTTCCGACGGTAAAGCTACAATGTAAATTTAATCACATTTCTTGTAAATATTGCACGCTCGACATGTTTCCTATTTCTGGGGAACTTTAGACTTTTTAAGAATTATAGCCCTTTTTGGCGTTGTAGGTAAATACAAGTAGAGTTCTAAGAGAATTGGGTGGATGCAATGCAAATGGCACATTATCGTACAGTGTGGCGGTCTAAGGGGAAGACCTTTGTTCGGCAGTGGATGCCTCTGGGCTGATGATAATCACTGTTGTGTCACAGATAGTAAGTATTACACCAGAAACCCAATAAGTATCACTACTGTGTATGTGTATAACGTCTCATATCATAAAACTATCATATATATATTTTTTTTAACACTTATAAGTGTGCGTTTGACCACCAACTCGCCTGTTGGTAAGCGACGATGTGGTCGAGGATGAAGCACGCAGACTTAGAAGATACCTATTCACTCTGACCTTAAAGAGGTCTAGATTATATCTCTCAGGAAACAAGGAAGCCGGCAGCTTGTTCCACTCCTTGGCTGTACGAATTAGAAACGTGGAGTCAAAACGTTTGGTACGTATCCAAGGAAAATCCACAATATAAGGATGATAGTGGGCCGTCTTTCTACTTGTCCTGTAGTAAAAAGGTGATGGAAGGATCGATCATCGATTACCGTTTCTTTTCATTTAGTAACTCTCCGGTTTATTAATTTGTATGCAGCTCTGTTGATTTGAATGAATATTGAATAATCTCGTTTCCGATAAAGCCCCGCTGTGGGCACAAAAAGTTCATATTGTGTCAATTTAACTTCTAATCACTTTTTAAATACGTTAGCAGCGAGACGCACCCGATCGACGAATAAATTTAAATGTGTTTAGCGCCTGTGCAACATAACCATTAAAGGAGGGTTAAGATTTGATCACCAGTTTCTGGCAGAAGATCAGTGCAAAATCACTTATCTTCGTCTTTGGGTATCACCAAAGTGACAATAGTGAGCGTGATTATCCTGGAGCTCGTTTTTTAGAAAAACATAAGTTTTGTTACACATTGTAAAATGTACCTCTATGTGTCACGATATGTGCTATGTTCGAACATTTTCTCACACCGCAAGCGATTACAGTGTTAGTGTGTGTGTTCTGTGTTAGGACATTGAGATCCATTTCGCCTCTAAGTGCTGTTCTTTCCATGTTAATCTGTACCAACTTTTAGAACGGCCCGCCTTCTAACTTGACAATTGAAGGGGAAAGAAATTGATTTTTTGTACACGCCCACGATTTAATCATTTTCCAAATTTCATTTGCAGACTAATTTGCAAACAGTTTATGTTTAAACATTATTTTCATTAAGTAGGTATTGCGTGCTAGTAAGTGTTTATATAACTAGGTAGGTACTTAACTGATCACAAATTAGATATTTCAGGTACCAATTATTAATATCAGATAGATTTGTATCGAAAGGAGGCTGTACCTAATTACCTAAATATGCCAATATTAAACCCAGTGCGGGGCATAGCGCTATACATTTTGTTATTCATTTTAGCTTGAATTAATTTTGAATTTTTGGTACTAATCTACAAAATTTTATCAATCGCAAAAAACTTTGCAACTTATTAATAACCATCATCACCATCAGCCAATTCTAGTCTACTGCTGGACATAAGACTCTGAAAAGGCACGCCTACTTCATAGCGATACCGGGGTAAATGATACTTACTTGATATGTGCCATCCACCCCGTTACAAGCGATACAGGGGTAAATGATAATTGATGCGTGCCATCCACCCCGACATAAACGATACCGGGGTAGATGACACTTGATGTGTGCCATCCACCCTGTTTACACTTTTTCGCATCTGCCCCGGTAATGGGGCAGGGGCGGGGTGGATGGGACCCAGTCACTCAGCCTGATAGTCAGCTTATCCACTTCCAACCACCAGGGCCCTATCTAGCTGTTTAGCCCCTCCGGGCAAACATAATATGTGCCGCCCTTTACATTACCACTAGTAGGCTATTATTTATTTTGTGCTAACACCATATAGGTAAGTCTCTTACTAGAGGCCGCCCGGTGACTCCGTCCGCGTTAATTCGCCTCGCTCTCAAAGAAGTATCTTCCATACAGCTGGGTTATTCAATTTTTTTCCTCCCCATTTTCATCCCATTAGATCAACCCTGAAGCGACCCTGGACACCCGAAGAATCCAACTCGTATGGGCAGCGTTCGGGAAATTGCGTAATATCTTCTCGTCCAAAATCCCGCAATGTCTGAAGACAAGGGTCTACTGAATGATAGTACATCATTGTTAACAAATAACAGCAGTCAACAATCAAAACGCGCAAAAAACACAGTTGAAAACAGCTGTATTATAGAAAAAGTTCATTGACAAAATATATGGCCAAGTCGGTATATTTTGTGAAGAGTCCCTGTAGTTATAAATAAATAGAATAAGTAGTCTATTCTTAATGTAATAAAATGAGACAGTGATAAAAAACTCTTTAAAAAAGTCATATAAATATTTATATTAGGTAGGTATACAACCTGTAACAAAAGGGTTCAACAATACTGAAGGGTATGTATGTACATTATGAACAACTTTTAGTATCGGCCCAACCCCGAGATCGCGAAAAAAAAACAGCTGTTTCTTACATTTTGTCCAAGGTCAGTGAATTTTTTGTATGGAACAGCTGATATTTTTTTCGCGATTTCAAGGTTGGCCCCATAGTAAAAGTTGTTCACATTGATGAGTACATACATACCCTTCAGTATTGTTGAACCCTTTTTGTTACAGGTTGTATACCTACCTAATATAAATATTTATATGACTTTTTTAAAGATTTTTTTATCACTGTCTCATTTTATTCGCAGGATAGGTACGAGTAACTAGCTTGTATATAAACAGATATACATAGCTTTTATTTCTATTCAGAAAAGTTAGCGTGATGCACTGTGCTGTGTGCGTTGTGTCCGTCGCGCCGTTTCATTTGATTGTTATCAAGCTTATATTACATACTGAACCGCCGGCACAGAATAAATAATAGTACTAGGTACCGCCGGTTCCTTTTTCCTTTTAGCCCATACTTCAAAAGTAATTTATCAGCTGAACTAAGTCCGTCGTCTGTATTTACCATAAAGCTATCTAAACAAAAACAGCGCTAGATTTACGCACGCGTGGATGCGTTGGGATTTTGTGCCCGCGAGCCCGCTGTGTCGAGATGCGAAGCTTAATAAAACAATATTAATTATCAATCGACGCTCCACTGGATCCTTTGTCGGCACACAACGGTGTTTAATAACAATGAAAATAGGCGTGTGATCCGGAGAAACTGGTTGAAAAGATAGGTAAGTAATAATATAATAATAATAATTATTATTTATTTCCAAATTAAGAAACTACAGCTAATATTACATTAACATAAACCAAAAACCTTAGGATACTACAATTTTGGTAGATAGGTAATTATGGATTACATTATTATATAGGTATTTATATGTTTTAACAATTGTTTATATATTTAGAAAAAGCAGGGAAAGACACAAAAATACTAGTTGTAGAATAATAACACAGGAGTCCCTGTCTCCCAAACTAGGATGACCCTGTACTATGGGAGAAAACTTATGGGAGAGTACTTTCTTTTCGAAACTTGGAGCATTTTATTGCGGATAAGTGAAACAATCTTGAGAGTATGACAAGATGAAAGACGGAAAAAAAATACGAGCAGCACCGCAGCGCAAAATGTTTCCATAAATTTCGCTGGAACTTAAAATGTTCTTTACAAAAGCAGCTCCCAAATACGTGAATTTAAGCTACCATTTAGAGAATTTAATATCTTTACCGGGTGTGAAGGGACGTGCATTATGAATGAGGGAGCGGCCACGGGACTTGGCGGTCGGCTTGATTGATTGCGGCTACCTACTGCACAATTTGGGATTGCAACCTTGTTCGGTGCTTAGATTAAACTTTTAATGCTACCAATCAAACAGACAAATTAAATAAAAATATTGGTGGACATTTCACATAGCGCCATTTAGCCCCAAACTAAGCAAAGGTACCAAAACGAACCAAACCAAACCAAAAACTAACACCAAAGAACCAAATGAGAATTTGGTTTTGGGAACCAAATGGCTAACTATGGATAACTATGATACTTAATACTTTTTATATATTTTTTGAAAATATATACCTAATTATAATGCAAACAACACTTATGTTCTTCATTTGTTGGCCCACCCAGCAGGACACATCGAAACGAACCTACGCCATACAGTTCTCAAAGCTTAGATACCTACTACCAAATGAGCTAGGTCAGTCAGTTCAGTTGATGATTATGAGCTCGATCATCATGATACAATCCTTTTATTTTTGATTTTGATGATGATGATGAATGATAGTTTGTTGTCTGAAGACGTCCACTGCTGAACAAATGCCTCCCCCTTACACCGCCACACTATAAGACAACCTGCTATTTGCATCCACCGATGCCCGCGACATTCACAATGTCGTCGGTTCACCTAGTGAGAGACCTACCTACGCTGCGCTTTCCGGTTCGTGGTCTCCACCCAAGAACCTTCCTTCCCCATCGGTTGTCAGTTCTTCGAGCGATGTGGCATGCCCATTGCCACTTCTACTTGCAAACTCTAACAGCGAGATAGCGGACTGCAGTAGTCCTCGACACGGGTGTTCCTAGTGAGGACTGCTACACAAAGTTTACTAATTGTCCCGTTTTAGTAGAGTGTATGATTATAGATTACCATGCTAGTAATAAGTGAAATATTTAAGACCTGTTTTTTTATTTTTTGTTAAAGCGTGTGTAATAAATAAATAAAAAATAAAATAGCTACGTCGGTAACTTTGTTTTTTGGCGAATATCCTTGTTCCTGATTTTATCGCGCAAAGAAACTCCGCAGCACAGCTCTCTCCATTGCCCGTCGTGTGGCTTTCTCCAAAAGCTCTCTAGCTGAGTTTCTCCAAAAGTGGTCACTCTTTAGTTCTGTATGTCATCACTGGCAACACAAACTGGTTGAAGTCCCTTGTTTTGAGGCATTGCGGGATTTTGAATGAGAAGATATTACTCAATTTCCCGAACGTTGTACTTCATAAAGGCTTAAGCCCGAAAAAATAATAATACCTTTTATAGCTGGTAATCATAGCGTACTATGATCGTAGCGTTACTTTTGATCGATGATCGCAATCGAGGTTGCCGCATGCAAACGTTATCTAAAGTGAGCTGATATGAAGCCGATTCAAAACAGATTTACTGTACGCATGACTGATGGTTCCGCGACACTAACGATGCAAAAATGGGCTACACATGGCACAACCCTTCAGCGTAATTTTTTAAGGGTGAAGTCTCCATTAATCTTGGATATAACGTTTTAGGTCCCCATAGTAATGAGGGAAGAAAAAGTGGCGCTCTGTTATAAAAGAGAGCCAATTAGCTGGTGTGATAAATTAGAGTTTTGCAAATATTTGAGATGAAGCTTTTTGTAGCAGTCTGTGTTACTCTTTACTAACAAACCTATACTTATAGAGGGGTTGTTCCTTACTGATACTTGGTCAACTCATCCTTTTTTTAAATTATCTCATTTCGTCCTAAATCGGTATTTTTAACTTGTCCGACTGAATTATTTTAATTTAGTTTCTTAACACACCCGGAATGTACTCTTGACTCATACGATGCTGTTTCCAAACAAAAAAAATAAGGAAAGAATATAACAGAAAAACTTAACATTATTATCGTAGGCTTTGTTTGACGCTATGTCATGTTAGGAAGGAAGTACCCGCATAAAGTGTAAATATAAATTTCGTCGATTATAATTCTAAAATCGTTTTGTCAGGATCCACTGTAATAACAATTCTTTGCAATGTTAAAAGAGGATAAAAATAATCTGAGACTCGCGACATTCGGCATTACAAAGCCAAGAGGACTTATGCGGAATTTATGTAAAACGCTACTAACCGGAGGACAGGCAGCAGCGTCCTCTCAGTTAACGCCGCGCCGGTGAGCGTTCTGCGATCCCCAAGCTGCCTCCCAAGCGTGGGGATTAAAGCCTTCGTCCTGCAGTGGACGTCTTCTGATTGATGATGGTACTATTAAGCCGAAAAGAATTAATTTTACATATCCTTATACACATTTTTTTAAACAATACCATTAAACTAAATGCTGAAGATTCGAAAAAAAGCTAATCCATACAAAAATGCAATTTGCACCCAACAAACCGTACCTACGCGCGAGTTATCGATACCCACCGCCTTCCAAAATGGCTGGAAACTTTCCTAAAGGAATACCTAGACAGATACACAAACAGCATAATGCTCACTAGGTAAATAAGCAAAATCGTTACATGTGTGTTTGTTTACACACACTGGGTAGTGGGTAGGTTGTCTCGGGGGAGTCTGGCAATCACTGCGCGGCACCTCGCGGCTCGTTCTAAACCCATTACGGGCAAATGAAGCCTGGTCATAGTGTAGGGGAGTAGGTAGAGTATGTTATCAGGTATTTATGCCGAGTTAGATTCGTGTTTTTCCTTAGCAGGAATTCTCTAATAGATAACTAGACAGGCCTTGATAGGTCTTTCTTGGCACGGCACGGCATCGGCCCGATCTTTTGATATTTGCTTCCAGCTGTTGCCAGTTGTACCATCTTTAACGTTACATCACCCATCAGGCAGAAAACGTCCATTGCTGGCCCCTTTAATAGGGAGGTGTTGCCATAATCCCTACGCTTGGCAGGCAGCTTGGGGATCACAGAATGTTCACCGTTAACGGAGAGGACGCTGCTGCCCGTCCTCCAATGGTTCTGGTTGCAGTTTTACATACCCAGGTATGTCAACGTTACTCATGTAGTTGAGTCGAGGTCTAATTAGGTCAGGGCTCCAATTCGATTACAACTTGAAAAAATATCAGCTATCAGCTAAAATATTAGCAAAAATAGCAGCCCCCCCCCCCCCGGGTTGTTCGGTACACACCGCGAATACAGAGACTATGTGCACTGTGTGGGCTATGCTGGCGATCAAAGCTACGCTGTGTATCTATCTGTGTGTAGCTATCTGTCGCTTTTTCAGCTCATGATACTGAAAAACATTGGCTTTTAGCCGGATTGGTTTCGAGTGCGTAGCGCAGTTCCAATTTATATTGGACCTCAGTGATGTCACACTTTTTAAATCCTATAAGGACTATCTTTGGTTATGTAAAACAGATGGAAATACGATACTCTTTGACAAAATCATACAGTAAGAGTTGATATTCTGCTTTTCTTCAGATGTGCCTTGATCACAGGCTTGCATGCAGATCCGTACACACCTGGCAACGTCTCGGCTCTTGAGAAAACTTAAATTAAAACCGAGATGAGCGCTCGGTTTGAGAATTGACGCTTTAAAAGGCTTTAGGGCTCTGGGAATAGCACTTCGGGAGCGTTGTGTGAAATTTATGATTTAGGATATATTCGAGAACTTTCGTTTAATAATATTTGTGACAAAACAAAATACACATTACTGTACAGTGTACGTACGCAATGTTTAACCTGCTAATGAAACTGGAAGCGAATGATTCCCCGACATTGCATAGCATCTTTTTTCAGCTAATGGACTACATGTTTGTGAATGCAAATGCTTGGTAAAATATTTGATAATTCATTAGAAGCCGTGGTGGACTGCTAAAGGCTGAAGCGTGAGGCCATGGATTCAAATCTCGGGCCCGTACCAATGAGTTCTTTGGCGTTTATGTACCTACTTACGGAATTTCATTCCACTGACTTTTCGGAGAAGGAAAACATCATGAGGAAACCAGCATATATCCGGAGAAGATTTTCAACGGCATGTGATTTATGTGTATCATCATCATCAGCCCGGAGACGTCCACTGCTGAACGAAGGCCTCCCCCTTAGACCACCACACCGTACGAGAACCTGCCATTTGCATCCACCGGTTGCCCGCGACTTTTACAATGTCGTCGGTCCACCTAGTGGGAGGCCTTCCCACGCTGCGTCTTCCGATTCCGGTTTGCGCGTTCCGGGTATTTATGTGTATACCTGTACGTGAATCCAAGCTGCAACTGGACCAGCGCAGCGTGGTGGATATGCCTAAGTGTTATCATTTCCGCATCTCAACGTTCATATCAATACTAATTAGTAATTGCCTAGATTGATCTAGTATTCTGATAGCCAGCTAATCATGATTCGAGTTCTCTATAATACTTAATTATATTCGTATAATTCAATTGTAACTTCAGTGTGCCAATAAGTGTAATTACCTTATTGTTTATGTAAATCTTCTTTTTGGTAATAAATATTATTATTATTATTCACATTATTTATTTACTTTCTTAAATCTAAGTTTTTTACAATATAAATTTAAAAACATAAATATTATAAAAAACCTAAACCTAGAGTGCCGCCGGCAGCGGGGCAGGGCTCAAGCTGCCGGTGGTTAGGGCTGCAAAGTGAGGAACCTCCTGACAATGCGTGCCGTGTCAAGTACCACTGCCTTTTGTATCTGACCCTTGACCCAACCGTCTAGCGAGAGCCTCTTGAGGTATTGGTCGAGGCTCTTCGCTATGAGACCATTCGCCGAAGCGACTATCGGGACAATGATCGTCGAGTCAACATCCCACATGGCGGTTATCTCGAAGGCCAAGTCAAGGTACTTGCTGAGTTTGTCCTTCTCGGCCTTTACGAGATTCTCGTCATGTGGGATGGTGACGTCGACGAGCACTGCCTGGCGCTGAGACCGATCCACCATCACGATATCAGGCTTATTGGCGACAATAGTCCTGTTCGTGATGATGGAGCGGTCCCAGTAGAGCAAAGCACGACCATTTTCGAGAACTGGAGCTGGTGCGTACTTATAGTACGGCACCTCTGACTCGACAAGGCCGTATTGAAGAGCAAGTTGCTGGTGGATGATCCTGGCCACTTGGTTATGCCTGTGCAACCAAGTGTGTGTTATTATTATTATTATTATAATGTTTAAAATCTAACTAGTGTTTGTCTAAATAATAGCTATTCTTTAAATGCTGTTTGAATATGAAATAATTAATGATGTAGCGATGCGTATACCTATGGGTACATGCGATGGGTTTAGATGTAGTAGTGCAGACAACACAGACATTAACATTACTTACATTATTTAGTATTACATTACATTATTTAGTTTAACAGTAACATTATTTACATCATCCTGCCTTTGTATTTACGTGCTACTCTCTGTGTACCGTAATTATATACCTGCTATCGTTACAAGAGTACTTTTACTTATACCATCAGTTAGAAGTGTACCTAACACCACCGCCGAGCAGCCACAGGAACCCCTTCTGACAATGATCATTATTAATTATATACTGGCAACTATTTTTTGGAAGTATAGAAAAAGCAATTGTAGGCACGTGGCTAACACTCTGTGATTTGTACGACTCGAGGAAAGGTCGAAGAAAAGGTTATCTTGACATTATTTCCTTGTTGCCATCTAAATATACTTCGTAACATCAGCGCCCTTCGAGAGTTAGGCCAGCATTGAACTATTTAATTTAAAAATAATTTAAACTTCACTTATTCACTTCAACAGCCGGAAGACGACCACTGGCAACCCCACCCTTAATAGGGAGGGGTTGCCATAATCCCCACGCTCGGCAGGTGGCTTGGGGATTGCAGAATGATCACCACCGTTAACTAAGAGGACGCTGCTGCCCGTCCTCCGGCGGTTCTGGATGCATATTTAGGACATACCTAGGTCCAGGACGGAGGTAGGTCTAGGACGGTATACACAAAGATCGTTCTTGGTACCTTCTAGAGATAAACATACAAGGACTACGCCTATGCCCCTTTATACAGCCATGACGTCACTTTAAGCAGTTACGTGCAAAAGAGAAAAATATTTATTGTACTACGTTGTAAAGTTATATCACATCACATCAACAGCCGGAAGACGTCCACTGCTAGACGAAGGCCTCTCCCTTAAAGGGAGGTGTTGCCATAATCCCCACGCTTGGCAGGCGGCTTGGGGATCGCAGAATGGCTACCACCGTTAACTGAGAGGACGCTGCTGCCCGTCCTCCGGTATTTCTGGATGCAGTTTTAGAACATACCCAGGTCCAATGCGATGTTCACAGCCTTGTAAAAAGAGCTACAGCTCACCCGATGATAAGTGACATTGTGGTCTAAGATTGAGCAAGCTTCTGCATGAGGTGTATTAGTTACTATTGTCTTGAAGAAGCCAGGTAGTACTTAATAGATATTTCCCTAACAATGTTCCCTTCTCTAAAATATTAGCATTAGAGTAGGTACGAACGTTAATTGGAAATGCATGAGAATTTGCATTTTACTTTGTCCAAAGTCTCGGCGGAGTATCTCGTTGGGAATTCCTTTGTCGTCCCGCTGTTCTAGAATCAGTGCTGTCTACTATCAGTGTTGTCTGAATATAGACGTTCGACGTTCCGTAGTTTACTGGTAAATAACTGAAGTCGAGCTAAATCGCCGAAAACACCTGTTCAATACAATTTACCCAAGGTCGATATTTTTTTGTATGGAACAGCTGATATTTTTTTGCGATTTCAATGTTGGCCCCATAGTAAAAGTTGTTGGTTTTGACGGACAGAATGTGCAGTTAAAAGGATGCTAACTGATTAGGACTAACTGTAACTGTACAGTTAGGTACCTAAGTTTTAAATTAAGTACCTCGAGCTAAACAAAGAACAAATAAAAGATTACTAAAGTGTAAGTAGCGCGTAGTGTACTCGACGGTGCGCGGTGTTTATAAATAAAACATTCGAATCCTTTCAAGAGAGCTGTAGACTGTAGAACTGTAGACTGCGTTACTAAAGTTAACAGATCGTATCACAATATTTGCAAATGAAAGCAAAACGCATCGCTGAATATTCATTACCTATTAATAAAAACATCGATGGTATGCATAATGCTTTTTATCTTAATATATTTATATCTACTAGCTTTTGCTCATGGTTTGATTGTAAAAAAATTGCACGTTAAGCCTAATTGTTATCAAGTTGTCTACGAGGCAATGATTATCGTAATAATTATACTAACAAAATGAAAGCAGAAAAAACAGTAAAAATATATTTATTTCTTAAAAAAAGACACTTGGCAAGTACCTAAGTAGCAGGCAAACAAAATGTTTTAGCCAAAGGAAAAAGTCACACTTAGGCATACACATAAGCCGTAATACAATCCGGCTAAACATTAATACGCTGCTTTATAAAACAGCTCCGTTCTTTAAAATGGCTAGCCGCAATGAAATGTGACGCATCCTGCAATTCCGCTACGACATAGGTATCCAAGCTCACAAATAAACTTTACCTTTTACAGTAATGGTTGGGTAATTATTACTAATTAGGTATATAAAGTTTCATAAAAATAAAACTAAAAGATTCCGCTTTCCTCCGTGACTGTACTAATAATTAAATTGGGCAGTGGGTCCAGTCGACCTATCCAAAATGTGATTGGGTCGAGTGGTCCCGCGGTTTAATTTTGAGTGGGTCCAGTTGGCCAAAGACTCTTAGCTAAGTATGTAGGTATGGTCGATTTATAATGAAAATATTGTAACTTGAATAAACAATAGAACAATAGAGCGTTTTATACACTGAGGCTATCAATAAAGCCACGTAGTTAAGTAAGGTAAGTACTTAGTTATGCAGACATTTTGATAAGGCAGCCGCTAATGACATTATGTATTATTATTCAAATAAAACAAGTAACGCCGTTGTTCTCATCAATATTTAATAACTTTTATTATACTCTGTTCATTATATTCATTGCTTTTTGCAGCTCATGCGAAGTTGACGACATTACTTTGTAAATCGTCTAGTAAATTATATCCCACTAGATTTCGCCCCGCGACTCCGTCCCTGCACGAAAAAAGTTCACTTATTTTTTACATCCCCGCGGATTCACCTTAGATCAATCTATCCAAATGTAAATTTTCAACACTACAACCTCAAAAACAAATAACTTTCCATATAAAGTTTCATTCGCCCTTTTACCACTAATGAAATATCCAAATACCAATTTTCTCAACTAAAAGTTCAAAAACAAAGAACTTTCATACAAATGCTTTCACCCATTTTTACCCCCTTAGGGGTCAACCCCAAAATTTCGACATAAATACACCATCAAATTTCAAGTCTTTACGGGCTGTGTGTTTTGTCTATCAGTCAGTCAGTCAGTCAAAACTTTGATTTTATAATACTCATAGTAGTAGATAGATTCAAATAAATTCATTTGATCTAGTATTACCACTTTACAAGGTATAAAACCTTGTAAAGAGGTAATGTCACCTGTCGATGTAATCCCAGTAACATATTCCAGCAACATATATTGAATTAAAAACCAAACTACTAAGCCGATTTCGATAAAATGTATAAGGTACCACCACTAGATCTATGGGCATCACCATTAAAGTATGACCGATCATAAAAAATAATTATCATAAAAATCAATTCATAATTGGCGGAGTAATCGCGTAACAAACAAACAAAAAAAACATACCGTCGAATTGAGAACCTCCTATTGGAAGTCGGTTGAAAAGTAGCCTAAAGGTATACGTTATATTTTTTATTCGGTCAAGTAACGAGACGAGCAAGACTTTCACCTGGTGGTAAGCGTCACGCTTGCCACTAACAGTTGCAGTGCCGGAATATATTTATGTGTTTCAAAATATCTGCTTGCAAGTGGTTGCAATGAAAATAGCAGACACTTTCGTTGGACATAGTGTATATGCTGGTATCTTTGGCTTGCTAAAATATCGATGTAACTATTTACCAAAACGCCTTCAAAATATGAGACATAGTCCTGTGTCGGTCGGTCATTTTCGGAGATCTCGATCTTTCGTAACCGACGAGCCAAGTGACCGAGCAAAAGATTCGATCAAAACGTCGTTCAACGGTCTCGAGAACCTACAAATAAAAATAAGGCTTAAGTCTATTAATATAGAGTTGAATTTAGCTAGGTACGCAATTTCACCGAGATTGATCGAAGAAAACCGAGACTAAACCGGTTGGTGTTGTATCAATCGCCGGTCACTCTTTCGGTCTCGCTCTCTCGGTCGGTCACAGATCGGAAGATTGTTATGAATGGGAAGGCAAGTGCCGCGGATCTTGGGCCGCGCGTCGATCAATCACGACCCGGGTCTTTAACGATTGACGACCGGGTCGGTCACGCAGAAAGCGTGATTCGATCGTTTTGATTCGTTCAATCACGATCGACACAGGACTAATTGAGACAATAATTGGCATTCCATGAATTATAAACACTGCAATTTTGCGCCAGACGTCTTTTGCTAATTAAAGTGCTTCCATTTTCTTAATGACAATGAGAAAATATCATTAATCAAAAAGCTCTCTGAGATTCTAGCCAGGTTTTAGTGGAGTTATGATTTTTCAAAGAGTAAGTACTAAGTAGTTAGTTCATAATTACTTAATGATCTACACCCTAAGCTGCTAGGTATAGCTTAATTTTTTGACAAGCTTTACCTAGCAGCATACGTCTTGAAACGAAAATTTCTCTCTCCTAGCAATACTCGCCGTTGGGTAAAATCTATCCTAAGGTTTTTGGGAAATTCATACAAACATCTTCCTCAGACGTTGCAGTATCTACACCTGAGAAATTAATTGACCACTACCGCATCTGCCTGTTTAATGGTCCTGCTGGACTTAGTCCTATCCTCGATAGGCAATGGGGTCAGTTCCAAAAATCCGTAACTGAGCCAGCTAGTTACGAGTTGCTTGATCGACATACGCCCTTAATTGTTTTTTCCGAACATATTATGCAGGTTTCCTCACAATGTTTTCTTTGTATAAAATCCGTAATTAATCTCCAAAGAGCTCATTGGTTGAGTGAGTGCCGGGGTTTGAACCCTCTAAGTTACGATTTCAAGTCGAGTGGTCTCCCAATTAAGCTACCATGGCTTACTATCGCAATTAGTTTTAATATTCATCGTTATCATCAGTCAGAAGACGATCCCTCTTAATAAGAAGGGCTTGCCATAATCCCCACGCTTGGCAGGCGGCTTGGGGATCGCAGAATGCTCACCACCGATAACCGAGAGTACACTGCTGCCCGTCCTCCGGTGGTTCTGGATGCAGTTGTAGGACATACCCCAGGTCCTAAATATGACTAGCAACTATAACTATCTGAGGAAGCTGATGGGATGAAATCCTCTCACTGTTTTTCACAATGATGGCTGGAGGAAAAAACGTTTCAAGTCTTTTTTTGCCACGATGTATTTACACTATATTTTATAGTTATGTTTTGCTGTTATATGCATGCTTATAGTCCCTATTATCCTAGCAAAGCTACTCGTACCGTAGTAAGTACGTTGCTAAATGAGATTTGCCACCCACTTGAAACCTGCGAACTATCTGTCAGCATGAATATTCCGAAAATATCATCCCCGTCTTATTCCATTTAAAATTTCATTTTGATGAAAATATAAAGTCAACCCTTCTTCGCTACAGACGTAACAAATTCCTTAGCGACTTAGTACTTTGTCACAATGGAATAATATGAAACCTCCGTTTCTTAGTAATAGATTTTTATTGATTTTTTACAGAGACACGGTACTAAGGTCGCTACGCAATGTTTAAAATTTCCCATCTGCTTGTGTACTCTACCTGTTGATGCTACTAGATTTAAACTTGGATTTACTTGAAGTGTTGTTATCCTGAGATGATTTAAAACGGGAGGTGAAAATCGATTTTGTTTTTTTTCCAAACAATCTTCTAAAAGTTTTACCAGGTTTTACCACAGCGATGATAATATAAGATTTTTACCAATATCGTTATTTACGGGATATTTACCTAGAACTCTTAAATAGAACTGTAGTGTCATGAACAATGGTGATCGGTTTTTACTACATTTTTTTTTTAATGAATGACTGATGCTGTTGGCCTCAGATGGCCTCTACAGCGTCACCGGACTTTAGGCAAGCGCAAATGGCGCTCGGCCTTGTTTAGGTTAAAGGCGACTAGCTCAAGGGCACCTCAGACGGTACGAACCTCGGCTTGGCCGTCGCCGGGAGTGGGGTCAGACTTGCCCTGGCACCCCAGAAGGGGTATGCCCTGGGGCCCTAGTAGGTTGATCTAGTTGACTATTTGGAGAGAATCTAACCGATCTTCTGACAGATCTGGGAAGTCCTCGACCTCGCCGGCGAGGTCGGTGCGTGTTTGTGTGCCTGTGGTAACCGGCGCCTATACCAAAAACGGAATACTTCCTGTTGCTAGGAGTGGTCGGATCGGATTTACTACCCATATTGTTTTTTTATGGTTCATAGGTGTTTCATCACAGCTCATCGGTGCAATAGAAGATAACCCAACCCAAAACCCAGCTTGGAATTAGTATGGAGTGCTTAAATTTAAAAATGTTGTATGTCGGAAGCTAATTGGCGTATGTAAATAACTTTCCACACGATTTTAAGGTTTAACACGAAGAGCTGAAAATCTAAATTTGTGAACATAATATAAATTATTTCCATTTAAAATTTTGGATTGTTTCTTACACGCATTTTATGTAATTTTAGGCTTTTTATACAAGAGGCAGGTTACGTTATAATATTTAGAAAACAAAAAGCTATTTTTATTTCTTTCTATGACAACCCTTAACTTTCCTGTGGTGTACCCTAACAGGAAATGACGAACTCAAAATAGCTTGCAGGAAACAGCCGTGTCAAATTCAAATAATATGGCTGTGTTACCAAAACAATGGGCACTCACATGTGTTATTATAATAGTATAGCTTAGTGCAAACTGCAAAGCAGACAAACAGGGTTATGTAGAACGGTGGTACTAAGCCGAACGGATGTCATAGTAAATGTTATAATTGTGAACTTTAACTAAGTATGTGACCGACCCAAAAATTCTTAAAAATTATTTTCTAACATTTTGTCGAGGATGATGAGTTACTGGGTATAAGTCCTAAAACTGCATCTAGAACAACCGGAGGACGTTCGCAGCGTCCTCTCGGTTGTCGGTGGTGAACATTGTGCGTTCCCCAAGCCGCCTGCCAAACGTGGGGATTATGACAACCCCTCCCTATTAAGGCGGAGGCCTTCGACCAGCAGTGGACGTCTTCCGGCTGATGATAATGATGATGAACTGGGTTTTTATGGAACAGCAAATTTTTGCGTTTTCCGGATAGAGCCTCTCTAAAAACCAACTACACGCAAAAATTTTACGGCGTCCTTCGTGTCCAGTTCAACAACGCGTTCAGGATGATGGTGGGACTCCCCCGGTAGTGTGGTGCATCTGCAATGTTTGCGGAAACGCGTTGATTGCAGATGTGCCTGGCTGGTGCGACGGGTGTGGGAGCCCTAACAGCATGCTGGGCGCGCTTGCTGATAGGCTAGACCAGCCTACTCTAAGTGTGTTCCGCGGAACCCTAGGGTGCCTGTAGGGGTACCGCAAGAATTTAGAAAAAAAAAACAAAACACCTCTCTCTGGTCGACCGTTTTGATGCGGCGTATTTAAGAGTCAATATATATTTTTTATATCTTCTATTATTATACTTGTTATGTAAGTAAGTAATAAGTAACTGTTACATTGTACTTTTATTATGCTTATTAATAAATAATACACTATTAAAAACTATTGTTTTATTGTAGGGTTCCGTCAAGTATTTCGCTTTTCAAAAGGGTTCCGTCTCCAAAAAGTTTGAGAACCGCTGGGCTAGACTGTACCTACATTGCACTTTGCTGGAAATTGCACATTACACACAGGGGCCAATATAAATGGGAGTCACATAAATTCTATTTGTCAGTGACACTAGAGGTATGGTAAATTTAAAATTATTATATTGGAATTATGAATATTTTTGTTTAATGTTGTATTCATTGTAATTATTATTTTGTATGCTAATATGCCTGAATTGAATTATTATTGTGTGTTATATGAGTCTTTGTTGCTCGAAATAAATGATATTATTATTATTATAAAAGTTGTTCACTATGAATTCTTTTCAGCTTAGTGCAACCGTTCTGCTCAATCTGGTAAATTCTCGTATCTTGTCCGAACATGAGACGTTCTGCATGTTGGATTAAGTTTCGATTTCTCGTTACTTAATAATTATGCTTAACTTACATTATGAGCTCACATCACAAGTGTTTTATAAGTACGCGTAGATCTGTACAAGTATGCAGGTAGAATATAAAGTCTACTGACACAATAAATAATAGTACTACGTAAAAATAATAATGCTACTAACAAGGTTTTTTTTTATACAATCAAGTGACGAGACGAGCAAGGCGTTCGCCTGGTGGTAAGCGTCACACCTACCACTAAAAGCAGCAGTGCCAGAATTGTAAGCTTGCGAACACAATCCTGCCCGCACTGCACTGCGCTCGTCACCCTAAGATATTAAATGTTAAATCTCTTTCATACCCAAAAATTAATGTAAAATGGTTGCACACGAATGTTTGGCGGTTGAATAACTGGCAAAGGTGTGGTAGTTACCCAGGCGGACTCTGCAGTAGAGTCCTACCACTACTACACTACCAAGGTTTATCGCTTCAGTTTTATTTAAAGTAGGTAACCTATTAAAAAAAAAAAAAAAAAAAACAGTGACAGTTCAAAAATAAAATTAGTTATAAATAGAAAAAGATGAATAATATTAATAACAAAAACATGAATATAATAATATAATGCAATACTATAAGTAATCTATATTTTATAAGTTTAGCACCAGCGATGGTGGCGCCATCTGAGATTAGCAGGGCCACCCTATTGTGTTTAAAGTGGGTTGTTGCACAAATAAAACTTAGTATTTTGTAATTCCAAACCTACTGCTGAATACCGACATCATACTAAACTAATCCAAATTCCAAATAACGACCCAAAATATCCCTTTTTACCGACGAATACATCCCTCGAAACGTTTTTGGTATAAAATATCATATTTATATTTTGTTCCAAATCCGCAGATTTCATTCGAATATGATGGGAATGTAGGAACCCTTAGACAGGTACTCTTAGACATTCCGAGGTGGATCCGCTGGGATCCGTAAAATTTCCCGAACGCTTCGGCAGAATCGTGGAAAATTCTTCAAACAACGTGGACGCGTTTGTACAGCCGTATACTTACCTAATACTTACTGTTGTTATTTCTCATTCTTTATAGTAAGTAAGTAAGTTCGTATAGGCTGAGTGGCCAGCCCTAGTCTCAGAGTTAATGTGCCGCCCGAGGGCCTCTGACATGGCTGACGGTTGTTGTTATAGAAACTAGAACAAACAACCGGGACCACCAATTTAACGTGTCATCCGACCCACGGTAGCGCTCAGAAATAAATGCCACTCACGGTCACCCATCCGAAGACTGACCGGACCGTCCGTTGCGTCCGTCCGTTGAGTTTTTAGAGAATAACAAATATGTTTCAAACTCACGACACTAATCTTCGTCCTGATGTGTAATATTAATGCGACGCCCTTACAGGGTATGTACTTAGTATAGTCCTACTTTTGTGTTTACATTATGTAGATTTTAATGCTTTGTACATGTGCATTTAAATAAATAAATAAACATCGGTGATCGTTTAGAATCACCTAGACAAGCTACGCCACGAGCGCTACGTAGTATTCTTTATAGTGACAGGGCTCTAGAGTTTACCTGGAGAAGCAGGTACCTGCCACACTTTTGCCAGTTATTCAACCGCCAAGCAGTAGTGAGCAAGCATTACTGTGTTTTGGTATAAAGGGCAATGTTACCGAAATGCTGAGCATGAAGATATTTGACATAATATTGGGTACTTAATGAGTGGAGTGTTATGTGGCGTAGGAACTTCACACACAATCCTGACACTGGTACTGTTATGGGCAGGCGTGATGCTTACCACCAGGCGAACGTCTTGCTCATCTAGTTGCAACATATTCTTGGAGCTTTTTTTTAAAGTTTGATCTTATGGTCTCTCTGTAGGCAATTGGAGACACAAGACCGTCACCTTTAAAAAAATAAAAAAAACTTCTGCGGTCCTTTCAATATAAAGTATGGCCTCAAATCTCTCTACACCCTGACACTTAGGTCATCATCAGCCAGAAGACGTCTACTGCTAGACGAAGGCCTCTCGAGCAAGAGAGTTGCCAATGGGGTAACCCCACGCTAGGCTTGGGAATAGCAGAATGCTCACCACCGTTAACCAAGAGAACGCTGCTGCCTGTTCTCCGGTGGTTCTGGGTGCAGTTTTAGGACGTACCCAGGTCACATAAGTACTCAGAATAAATATACGAATTGCTTACCCATCTACTTACTTAGAATAAGTCAAAGCACTTTACTTTTAACGAAATCAGCATCTTATTCCCACCAATATGTTTGTAATATCTTACTAATTTGCATCCACGACACACGTTATGAAAGCATACTCGTTCGCATGTATATTCATGTCATTCTAATTTAGTAATTTCAGACTGTACTGTACACAGATTGGAACAATAAATTGCATTGTAACAACGGCATGTGGGCGACGCACCCTTGAATTGGTAACATGGATATCAGCAAATGGAATGGTCGTCTGTGTAACAAAAGCATCGCCGTAAGTATGTTCTATTTAAAAGCATAAAAGCCTGTCACACTACACGAAGCCTTTACCCTGAATAATGGTATTACACCAACTATCTGCACCCCGCGGTTTCACGGTGGTGAGGTGACTATGATGATGATGATGATGATAAAAAGTAACCTTTATGTTATTCTGACTAGCTATCTCCATTTCGAGTTTCATCGAAACCCATTCAGCTGTTTTGGCGTTTTGGCTAGCAAGTGGCTATACTATACCTACCAGCCCCTCCCCACCCCGGTGAGTACGAGGCCTTTAAAAAAAGCCTCTATTATTAAATGGTTAGTTAAAATAAGCTTTTCTGTTTGTCGTTTAATTGTGTGTAACTAAAAGATTCGGCTTTACTCCGTGACTGTACTAATAATGAAATTGGACAGTGGGTCCAGAAGACCTATTCAAAATGTCATTAAAATGAGTGATCCCACCCAAGGGTCCATTTCGAGTGGGTCCAGTAGGCCGAAAATTCAAAACAACAGCTTAAATAGTACCTACTTACGTAGGTACTTTTATTTATAATTTTGTGATTACCCTTTTTTAATAAATTACCTACTTTAATTACCACGTTACAATATTTTAAATAGAAAAAATATGTATAGATATAGTATTATATAGAAAGCTAAGTAAATAATTGTACCTAGCCTTTCTAGCGTCATAAGATATTCTTTGATCAAACCCATCTCCACACGTTACAACGAAATTAAGGCAGCTTGCTAT
This sequence comes from Erannis defoliaria, assembly GCA_905404285.2. Classification (NCBI taxonomy): domain Eukaryota; kingdom Metazoa; phylum Arthropoda; class Insecta; order Lepidoptera; family Geometridae; genus Erannis; species Erannis defoliaria. The sequence goes on along the minus strand of FR990073.1, from coordinate 6,361,253 downwards.
GCCAATATGCAAATCCTTGCCTGCCCTACCCTTTCACAAAATATCTCTATTATATAAAGGAAGTATAAAATAACTGTTTTGCTAGGAAGGAACCTACTATTCTTCAAACTGTGTCTATTCCTTCGGGTATCTTACGTGCTACGTACTAGAGGAAACACTGCTGACTTGTCCCTCATCGCTGCAATTGACTCAGTCACTCACTAGATGACCTGCAGGGCTAACATGCGCACCGCGAGAAAAAAATCTCGATTCTTAAAAACAGGACAAGGCTACGAATCTGTGTAAGTTTGTCTCGTTTTCGCACGACATAAAGACACGACAAAATTTTCTCGCGGTGCGCATGTTAGCCCTGCTGGTGTTGTATTATTCACATAATTATTATTACATATTTATATCATATAACATATTTATTTCTTATTATATTATTATATAACTTTACCTGACAGGACCTGGGTATGTCCTAAAACTGCATCCAGAACCAGGAGGACGGGCATCAGCGTCCTCTCAGTTAACGGTGGTAACCATTCTGCGATCCCCAAGCCGCCTGCCAAGCGTGGGGATTATGGCAACACCTCCCTTTAAGGGAGAGGCCTTCGTCCAGCAGTGGACGTCTTCCAGCTGTTGATGTGATGTGATATAACTTTACAACGTAGTACAATAAATATTTTTCTCTTTTGCACGTAACTGCTTAAAGTGACGTCATGGCTGTATAAAGGGGCATAGGCGTAGTCCTTGTATGTTTATCTCTAGAAGGTACCAAGAACGATCTTTGTGTATACCGTCCTTGCTAGCAAAAAATAGATAAACGAGACACGAGTAACTTTAAAAAAAGTCTTTAAATTATTATGAGACCACCTCGAGAGTATAATATACTTACTCTATTATATTTTTTTATTATTTAATATATAATATTTTATCCTTTCAAACAAAAAAAAACCAAAGTGTGGAAACACTTCAGACAAAATATTTAAAAAAAACTTTCAAAATCGGAATCGGTGATCAAACATTAAAAATAAACATACAGTCGAACATAAAACCTTCTCTTTTTTGAAGTCGGTTAAAAAAAGCTCAATGGAGAGACCATTGAATTGCTGAAATAGGTAAAACAAAAGTGGGTTTACATTTCCGCTTCGTATTGCCCTCACAAACAGTGGAATTTCTTTACATTGTGGATATCACAAGCGTTCCGCATTCTTGCGATTCCCGCTTACAAGACCAGCGGTTCGGAAATCATTGCCCAACTTTGTTATCTCTTTCAAAAACTTTGCATATAAACGCTTAGTATAACAACGATCACGAAATTGCTGCTACACTTACATGATCAAGCTTATAAAGTTTTAATAAAAACCAGTCCCTAAGGATTTCCCTTGGTACCCGAGCAATTTTCCAATACAGCCATCAGAGGTCTCGAGCATCCGAGAGGTAGTGATCTTACAAGCTGAATTGATACTTCAGACACGCCGTGAAGCGCTATTCTGTTGAAAGCTTTTATATTATATTATCTAAGACCTTTCAACACGTGGCGCGTGGTGGAAACGTCTGTCGTACCGATCTTGGATTCCCTCTAGGGTAAAGAGAAAAGTGTTCGCTGCAAAGCAGACGCCGCAAAAAAGCTTAGTAAACTTATAAAAAGGTGATACCGATGCAATACGTGTAAAGAGGTGGCATCTCTACAAGTTTGTAGTGGCTTTTTGCTATTCATTGATGCTGGTACTTGAACAAATTGATACGATTTGCTTTCCATTAATTACCTTACCTATATATGTACTCAGTGGCCCACTAAACTATACCAGAAGATACCAGGTGCCTGGTATTCTGGTATCCTTTTGGTTAAGGAGCATTCTGCGATCCGCAAGCCACCTGCCAAGTGTGGGGATTACGGCGTATGTTGATGATGATGGTTGATATGTGGATATAATGATGTTAATTTGCCTAAAAAAATTGCAATTGTATTACTTATTAGGTCTGTACAGTGTACGTACTTCTATTATTAAAAAAAACATTTACAGCTATGGCATAATTGATGCTTCGATTCGTTTGCTCGCTGCCTACCTATAACCAGGGTGAGGTGGGGGTGTGTGTCACTCCACAGTTTAGGTATGTTCGGCCGGCGTTCCGTCCGGGAGGACAATGCAAGGCATACGTGATAGAAAGAGAGCGGTATATTTAGGTGAATATAGCGAGCGGTATCCAGCGCTGTGCGAGTTGAATTGCTACTTTATTGCCTAGTAGATAGAGTCCTTATTTATTTCAATTCCTTTGCGGACAGAACTTTCTGTACGTAGTACTAATATTTATTCTGTGCTATAACGCAGTGTGCCTATACCAAACGCGAGGTAGGCGTATTGAGATTTAGGTCCAGTGAGCTTAAGTTTTATTTAGTTGAAGAGCGAGATAGACCTTGTGAGAATTAGGTCCATTGATGTGTAGTCCAAGAGCGAGATAGACCCATTGAGTATTAGGTTCATTGAGTTTTAGTTCAAGAGCGAAATACGACTAATATTGTTTACTAGCTGCGCCCCGGGGTTTCACACTGTCTGTGAGGGCTGTAGGCCACCTATTTAAAAACAGGGATTTCAAAATATATAAGGATATTGTTATGGACCATTTTTTTGACAACTATGACAAGACGACGACAGGTTTTTTTTTATACATTCAAGTGACGAGACGAGCAAGACGTTCACCTGGTGGTAAGCGTCACTATTCCAGCCACTAACAGTAGCAGTGCCAGAATTGTGAACTTGCGAACACAATCCTGCGCCGCACTGCACTGCGCTCGACACCCTGAGATATTAGATGTTAAATATCTTCATATATAACCCAGTAATTTCTCTGGAAACATTGCCCTTCAAACCGGAACACAGTAATGCTTGCACACTACTGCTTGGCGGTTGAATAACTGGCAAAGGAGTGGTACTTCCCCAGGCGGACTCTGCAGTAGCGGACTCGTGGCCTATTACTCACATGGAGTTCGTGGCTATTAAAACGTTAAAGCACTAAGATCTCAGGAAGGGACCTTAGCCTGATGCTGAGATTCTGTAGAGTCATCATCAGCATCATCAGCCCGGAGACGTCCACTGCTGAACGAAGGCCTAAGACGCCGACCAGGTATCCTGTACAAACAAAGATATTCTAGGCACCTACCTTTTTAAATATATTTTAAGGGACCTAGGTGTTTGCCTCCCAGCGACGGAATCGTAGTTACATACTACATACAAATACTCGCGTAAAAGTGGAGTTAAACTTCATTAAACTTCGTTCACGTCTCAGCATTTTCTCGATCCGAATTTCGATCAAGTAGAATAAGTAATCTCCAACCCGTTAGAATAAATTAAGATGAAGATAACACACCGCACGTACTTTAGCTTTAAGCATCGCTTCTTGCAAATTGCTCTGGGCTTGCTAAGGGCTCAGACGGTGGGCTCTAGCGATCCCGTTTGATATAAATCCACATAATGCGAGCAACAACGTTTTGGTTCACTGCCAGCAGACTTGGCGACGGTATAAGAACAATTATATGTATGTAATTATATCAGGGGGTTACTTTAAAATATTACACTAGTAATGTAATTTTTATTGCCGTAAACTTCGCTACGCTCAGGATTCTAAAGTAGAATCTATCGCTTCGCTACTTTCTTTGAATCCAGATTCAAAGAAAGACTCTCGCCTTAAAAATAGTTTCGTCCCTTGGTAAATAATCTACTATTTCACACTACCTGCTCGACAAATGTCCAACAACCTCAACGTAAAGTAAAGCATTATCTAGTAAGGGATATAATAGTAAGGGATAGTTTTATCAAACTTCCTAAGAATAAAGTGATTTGAATTTGGAACGTCAAATTCGTGAGGAAACTCGTGGAAAACCCTAAATAAAAAAATGCCCAAAAAAATCTTTGTTCGAAAATCGAACTGGCCACCATAAGCAGCACAAAAAAAAAGGTGCGTTTACAAAGAATGTGAAACAAAAGACGGTGTTGAAACCAAACGGCGGGAACACGGAAAAATCATGTCGTTGCATTCTATTATTTTCTTAAACATGTGTTTTTTCGCGATTTAATGATTAAAAATGGTCGTCTTTTATTCATTGAGTGTTGAATTACATGCACGAGTGTGGGCAAGTGATATAATGTGGTGAAACATGTTATTTTCGTGTTGTTTTCAAAACTCCGTAGAAGCTCATAGTAAAGTCGCCACAACTTTACTAGGGCATGACTTGGACTCGTTTCGTGTGACTAACTGTGATTTCATGACATATTTGACTTTAATAGTAATTGATTTTAATATATATATTAAACTCAAGTTGTTATAACAACTTGAAAATTAATAAGCTTGACACTGGCAGAATGCACAATGTGCGATGCCAATAACTAAGAAAAAAAAAAGACGGTGTTTGGTCCTGTGTTTTTTTTCATACAATCAAGTGACGAGACGAGCAAGGCGTTCGCCTGGTGGTAAGCGTCACACCGTGTCCGTGAATTTTAATTTATGGATTCCTGGCTTTTTATTGTCTCGCAGAAGGTGTGAAAAGTAGAGTATGCTCCTCTGGAATAAAGCCTGGCTTCGTCTTTGAACCCCTCGCTTCACTCAGGACTCTATATACCTAAACCTACCTTAACTTTAGACTCCCTCGTTACACTCAGGGATCAATATGCCGCCCACGACGTAAGACACTGCTTTATTCCCTTAGTGCATATAATCTACTATTATAGGAATTGATTTTGATGATTCTTTTTGTTTGGTAGGTGATACTTCAGAGGTGGTCCCATATAAAATTTATCGAAAACGGTTTATTAGTTTGGTTTATAGATTAAAATTAGTTTCTGGAATAAATCAAAACAACTTGAAATATGAAGATGGATGGATGACCATGTAGTCTAAATTGAAGTCTGTCGTTTAAAAAGAAGGTGTTCTATAGATGCTCCATTCCAGTCCACAACCAGACCAGTGTCCAGTGTCCTGTGTCCAGTTGTTCCATTGACATCGTTTACCGAGTCTTATTTCCGCGTGGACTTCTTGCATGGCGTCAGAATAGTGGATATTGCAGAGTTACCATTCTTCCCTTCAATAAGCGGTGCATGGTTCAAGAAAACAAAAAAAACAAGGAAAGGAAGTACAATGACACCACCTTCGGATTTACATTAAAAAGCCGCAAGACGAGTCTAATGTAATTAACAGTTCCTTTCTTTCGCCAGACTCAGTTCGGGGAAACTGAATTGAAATTCAAATCGAAATTCCGTTCCGAAGCATTATTCGAATGTCTTATCCAATTACACTGCTTTGTAATTGAGTAGAGTCCAAGTCCATCCCAACTTGTGGTACTATTAGTAGCTAGTATACCTACCTAATATATACTATATTTTATTGCGATAAAATTAGCGCCGCCGCGCCGTTCCAAAAAAATACAGCAAACGGTATTTTCCTTTGTGATACGTAGAGTAGGGTGTTATGAAAAAAATGATTTTAAAATTGTAAGTTTCCTGTATCACTAATCGATTGTGCGTAGTACTCGTATTAGATGTGTTCATGCAAAATTTCAGCTAACTGTTGACCACGTGTATCGGATCATATTTACAAGAAGATTTTGTGTTGATATTAATCCAGGCTGAAGCGTGAACTTTCATGATAAAAGTGGATAATTACTTAAAATTTTTAGACGGTTTAGCTGTTCCAATACATAAACGAAGAATCCTGTTTGCAATAGTCATTCATCGAGAATATAGTTTTCCTGGGTCTTTGTTAGCCAAGTTTGATGAGACCGTACCAGCAGAAATTGCGGAGCTAATCTAATACTGATATTTTTGATCGGTGATTAACATATCATCAGAGTTCAGATCCGGCAATTGTATGGGAATGCATTTTTGTTTTATTCATACGGGAATACTCACGTTTAATTAAATCGGATACTCCGACTATATGGGAATGGGTTCGAGTGCTTCTACTTTGAAATCCAGACACTTGCAGATCTTTTTCCTATATGCTGGCAGAAAAACTATTAGGGCCTGTTGTAGTGCCATCGAGACTGGAGAACAAATGGCGAAGTAGCAATTCGTTTGCATGTAACAAGCACACAAACCATTGGAAAGGTCGAATCAGGTGTTTTTTTTAAAACAATGACTTCATTTTTGTGTGCCGTGCTTACAGCGGTGCCATTGCAGGCAACTGCCACCAAAGAAGAATGAAATTCGAATTTCATTTCAAGATAGTCGATATTTGCGCCCCGAATCAATAGAAAGATTACTAAGTATCATAGATATTTTACAACATCATAATATTTTGGTAACATTATTACTTGGTAGTTTCTTTGGATCACCAAACAAACATATAGGGCACCCCAAATCTTTCGTGTCGTTTCGTTCTTCTCTGTCGGTAGTTATTACGAAGAAAAATTCAAAATTTGCTAATATTTGCAGCACCAACTTGATGATGATTAATGATATTTTACTATAAAATAATACGTTTATACGAAAAAGAAGGCTAAGAACATTGTAAAAGTAGTATGTTTGTAACAAAAAGTTACGAAATATCTACTTCATTTGGCGGGAACAACTTAGAACTAAAAATGTATGTTTTTTGTAAACTACCCTCGCGGTGCGCCACCTGAAAATAAAGTCGTAGAGTTTTGGTTTTTTTGTAGGAATGAAGCTTTCCTATCGTATTAACAACACAGGAGATGACAAAAGAAAAAAATTTTTTTTGCTTATTTCGCTCCACCCTAACGTAGAGTGCGTTTTTTTTGTCAAGTGGGCGACCTTTAGTGGCAATTACATCTGAGCGCTACCTCGGGTCGGACGACACGTCAAATTGTTGGTCCCGGTTGTATGTTCTGTAACAACAACCGTCTAGCCATGTCAGAGGTCTTCGTACAGCACATTACATCTGACACTAGGGCTGGCCCATCAGCCAGAAAACGTCTGCTGGACGAAGGCCTCCTCCTTTATAGGGAGGTGATGCCATAATCCCCACGCTTGGCAGGCGGCTTGGGGATCGCAGAATGCTCACCACCGTTAACGGAGGACGCTGCTGCCCGTCCTCCGGTTGTTCAGAATGCATTTTAGGACATACCCAGGTGACCTGGGGCTGGTTACTGAGCCTAAAATTTCTTAATTTTTAACAGACTCTTCTTTACGTAGGTATGTACTCTTACGCCAAATACTCCCGACTTTGTGACCGAAGATCGCTATTATACCTACTATAATTATTTTGACAAATCGGAACACAGAAGAATAGTAAAGTTTTTGTTGTGGTAGGACTCTACTGCAGACGGACGCCTGGGGAAGTACCACACCTTTGCCAGTTATTAAATCGCCAAGCAGTATAGTGTGCAAGCATTACTGTGTTCCGGTTTGAAGGGAATGTTACCAGATACATTACTGGGTATGAAGAGATTTAACATCTAATATCTCAGGGAGACGCGCAGTGCAGTGCGGCGCAGGATTGTGATCGCAAGTTCACAATTCTAGCACTGCATCTGTTAGTGGCAGGCGTGACGCTTACCACCAGGCGAAAGTCTTGCTCGTCTTGTCAATTGCCAGTAAAAAAAAAAGTTATTTAAAGAAAACACATAATAATTTTATTAATCGTTTATTAATCGACTACTTCAAAAATATAATTACGTGGGCACATACTTAACAATATTAGATTAGATTTATTAATAGTTTAACAATACGATAATCTCTCTCATTGCCTGTCTCAGAAATTTAATTTCCTTATATCTTTTCCGATAACTACATAGCTGTCACTAAGGAAGACATTAGGTCTATGTAAGGCGTTATATTAGATCTTATAACTTTAGTTATAGAGCTCAAATCGTTACAATAACAAAAAACTATAGCATTTTTATTACATACTTAATTTTTGTGATCTGCAAATACTTCGCGGTACTTCGTAAACGTAATGTGTGCGAGTTGCTTGCTAGTAGGCTTTTTAATCAGACGGACTAAACTGACAGATTGAAATGTTACTTTTCAAAATAATGCTACCAGCTGAAGAATCGTAGTGATCGATATAGTTCAGTTGTATCGTTAAAAATAACTGAACTCTTACAAGGATGAATCAATAGAACAAAATTCTCGATAACAATGTCTAAAAATGTGTAATCGAATAATGATTAACTGCCGTTTAATATTTAAAGTGCTGCAAATTACAAGTAGAAAAGGGAACACACACTGTGTTGAGTTATTTATGTAAAAAGTTACAAGGATAACAGAATTTTCATGATTTATGACTTTACATTAAAAAGATTGAAATTGTACATATAGAACTACACCTTATACAAGGACTTTATAATGAAAATGTATAAATAGTTCATTGAACTGAAAAGAGTGAACAAACTCAATCTTTTTATCACCTCACTATTTAGAGATAATATTGTCAAAAGTTGGTAACACTCAAAATTACATTTTAGTCAATCTAATTAAAAATCCAAGTATAGATAACATACGGAAGCACCTGTGCAAAATACGTACAGTGCAACCAACTTATCTGTAGAATGTAGCGATGGCGCCACAATCGAAAAGTGTTGCCACCTATTACAAAAATAAACAACTTCTTTGAATATTTTTGTATGAAGTGATTCCACACTTATGGTTTTTCTATGTTTCGACTGCTCGTATGCAGGTTCGAGTCCTGCCGGAGGTCATAATTTTTCTTCCTGTTTAAGCTTTAAAAACATAAACAACTTCTGTCTTTTATAATACTCGTAACTACATGATGACATATTTAAAAACATGCCTTCTTAATTATAGTTCGCCTCCTTGCTACGCTGGCTTGCTCCGCCGTCAGTAGTTCCGCTTATGGCCGTTCTACAGGTAAGGTGGTGGCACTGTATTATTTCGTCTCTGTCTAACGCACCGAACGGGAACGAGAGGCGAAGAAGCGTAGACGTAATTTATACTAAACAAAGAAACACGAATACCATAATTTAAGAAAAACCTATAGTTCTGTGAACTATAACATCATCGCCCCATTAATTCGTTACCTTAAACTAAATCTCATATTTTGGTGAAACTAAATATTGAAGTACACTATTTTGTACCTTTGTATAAATATCTTCACATTATTATAGATATTTTTATTTGTACTTCATATTATAAGTTTTGTGAGTATTAAATGATTATTTTATATATAAGTTTTTTAATATAATACATACATCAAATTAAATATTGATTTTATAGATAGCTGAATTCTTAGAGATACCTTACTTACTCTTTTCTAATTTTGAGATGCGACGAATGCACCTTTAGGTTTACGACTAATTAAGTTTAAAATTCCTTCGACAAAAATTGGGATATTACAGCACATTTATTCTTACTGTTTAAGCTTTATAAACAAAGAACATCATTGTACTTATCACTGAGAACAACTTTTATACAGGCCAACAATAACTTCACCAATAAATAACAGCTATTTCATACATTTTGAGAGTGAATGATTTTTTTTCTATGAAACAGCTGATTTATTAACAAGAGTTGTCAACAATGATGAGTACAATTACCTACTTTCGGATTAATAATACCGTTCCGTGTTACCTTGTTTTTATGACTTTATGGATAAGAGTGCATAAAACATTATGTACAAGACAGTACAGACTGTAAAATAAAATTAAAAAAAAAGAGAGATAAGAAAGGGAAGCTTCGCGATTTCAACTATCTGTACACTCAGATCTATGTTTATAAACATAAATAGCTTGCTTTGTTATTCTAATAATTACGAAATTATAAAATCGTATAATTATTTTTTTATGGCACAAAAAAAAAGTACTTAAACAATCATGTGTTAGGAGATAAATAACTATTAAAAACATATTTCAAAGTAGATTAGTAGCACTAGAGCACTTTAAACAATCTTGTTATACTTAACTATTAAAAAAAACAACTAAATCCTGGATACTGTAACACCGTCTTGTAAAGAATATCCCGGAGAAGTACACAACAATACGTACAATAGCTATAGAGCTATCATAAGAGTGCTTTGCTCTTAATGTCATAGAACTTTATTGAACAACCGTGATAGCACAGCAGAGACACATAGCACATAGAGATAGGCAACAGTATTTTGTCTCATTCTATTTACAGTAGCAAGCGAGACAATGAGGGCTATCGCGTTTAAGGATGCACCGCCTGACAGCTCGAACTCATCGGTGGGCGTGGCTAAAAAGCATGCCCTCTTCATCAAACAAAGTGTGGGAAAGGGAGAAAGAAAGAGAAATGAGCGCACAAATTTTTTCTTGTCGACCTTTGGCTGCAGGATTGTGATGAATAAACTACTGCACTAATTTTATCCCAACTAAAGTTATTTGAAATTTTGATGGACTAAACTATGCCGCTTGATATATTATTTTAGTGTTTTGGTACTCCTTATGTTATTTGTTTACATCCAAAGTGACAATGCAATTGAGCCAAAATACAAGATGTTTCCTTGCTTATAACTTTCATGTTTATCAACTTTTTACTTTCTTATCAATTTACAATCCTAGATAATGAAGACACAAATCGATATAATACTTACGTCTTGGACTTGGACAACATTACATAGTGGAGTAATATTACTTCCCCGTTTCTATGGAGAAGTGACCGACTTGTTTACTCTTAAAAATCGCCGCTAGAGGCGCTAGTGTACAGTGAGGTCAGGGGGGTGTCACTCCGCAGTTTAGGTATGTTCGGCCGGCGCTTCGTCCGGGTGGACAATGCAAGGCAGAAGGCAGTGGCCGCCCGCACGCTAGCCTCGTCGCACGTAACTAAGCATACGTGATAGAAAGAGAGCGGTATATCTAGGTGAATATAGCGAGCGGTATCCAGCGCTGTGCGAGTTGAATTGCTACTTTATTGCCTAGTAGATAGTCCTTATTTATATTAATTCCTTTGCGGAGTTAACTTTCTGTACGTAGTTCTATTATTTATTCTGTGGTGAGGTCTCCGACCTCCGAAATCTCATACTGCCAGCTTATTTGCCGGTTTTTATGCACATTTAATAGGAATATTTTGCAGTCTTTACCACGGGCTTAATTATGTTTTTTTTTTGCAATTCTCGAGGCTCGGGTCTTAGAAAAGAGGTGCAAAATTAAGCGGGCTGAAAGAACAGCTAATTCAATTAGTATTTTCAATATGTCCCTGGTCCATGTGTTTACTATTTACAAACGTATTTTTAAACGTCAATAACTGCTATAATCATCTATACTAAGACGGCCAGGATCTCGAAAAAGCGACACCGTTTTATGGTTGATATATACCAAAAACTCGTACGAAACGGTTTGATTCCACTTTCCTTATTCGAACTGCTAAACAGTGGAATGCGCTGCCCGAGTGGGTGTTTCCCGATAATTATAATCTGGGCGTCTTCAAGTCGCGAGTGATTCGGTTTCTTCTAGGCAAGCGTGCTCCCTTGTAGACTGCATCTTCGTTTATCATCAGACGAGATGGCAATCAAACGCAAGCCTATCATTAAAAAAAAAAAAAAAACATTAGGACCAATAGTAGTACTTAGTTAGTACTCGCCAGTGGCGTCAACTAGTGAGTATAAAAGCAGTAGCCCTCATTGCAATGTAAAATGAAAATGATATGTTGTGTTGTAAGAATGTTGTTAGTGGTAGACTGTACATCGCTCGCTTACTCTTCGTTTGAATCGCTTCGAAACATTTTAGCTTAGCTTTTATAATATTAATGGATATTATTTACAGATTATAAAGCGATCAAAAAGGCACTTCGATATTTAACATCACACTATTAAAGCACCTTTATTTTTTTGCAAAACAACCTTTTCATATAGCTCTTCACTATGCCTAGGCTAATGTTAATTAATTATTTTTGAAAACATATCACAAGTACTAAGAAAAATAAAATGTATTTTTTTAACTTTATCATGAACTGTTTTTTTCCCCTTTTTTATTGCTATCTGTTGACGAGACGAGCGAGTCGTTCGCCTGGTGGTAAGCGTCACGCCTGCCTCTAACAGATAACAGACAGGTAGCAGTGCCAGAATTGTGAACTTGCGAATACAATCCTGCGCCGCACTGCACTCCGCTCGTCACCCTGAGATATTAGATGTTAAATCTCGTATTACCTAGTAATTTCTTTGAATGACATAACACAATGGCGGTTAAAGAACCAATTAGAAATCAGTACGTCGTTCGATCATCTATTATGAGTTTAAAACTATGCTCTTTGAGGGGTACCTAAACCTATATTCAGCAGTGGCCTACAAGGCTGACGATTGAGGGTATCTTTGGCCTTACTTAATAACGCTACTTAAAACCAACATCATATAGCTTTTGCAATACTAACTAACGATGGTTAGCTGTAAACGGAGTTTTTAAGTAAGGTGTATTTAAAGCTCAATTTACAACAAGAACTTGTGACATGCTTTCAAAATAGTTACCTACAAGACTAGTTTAACAAAACAACTGATTAATTAGCAATTATACAAAGCGTTATTTACACATTATTAAAGGATGACACACTCTAGGCCTGAGGGTTATGCTGCAATGGTTTTATTATTACGTGAGATAGAAAGCATTTAATGACAACACATTGAATACGTGTTTCTTAATTATGTTGACCATCGATTTAATAAACAGAGGATATTGCACGTAGTAATTGAAATTCGAAAATAATGCCAAATATTAGCTACCCAAACAAATATCAACTTTATGCTAAGGGGATAAGGCTAAATATGCAATGTAAGTGACTTGCAACGACATCTGAACGTCGCTAAATGTTTGCAAACTGGTGCACGGGAGTTTCAGGTGCGCCGCGGTCGAGCGGCCGGTGCAAAATCCTGTTACAGTGACCGAAGGTGTTTATGATCAAAGTGAACAACTTTCAGAACATCTATTTTGCTAAATCCGAGAAAAAAATGTGTTTTGTATGAAAATATCAAATCAATACCTACTTATTTTTTCGTCTTGAGTTATTTGAATATGTTAGGCAATGTTATTTTTTAACTTTTAATACTAATAGCACACTAGAAATCTATAAATATAGCACGCTATTAAGCACTGAGCTGTCAATAATATTAGTAGAATTTCACAGACATGTAAATAAAATGGTTTTCGGAACTGCACCCTTATCATGGACGTTCGCGATTCCGATTGCGATAGCATGCCATCCTGCTCGTACCAAACCACTCGCGCTATGTGCCCTCCTGCTCGCGCACGCTCGCAATCAGAATCACGAACGTCCATGATAAGGGCACTGGAGCCACGGTAATATTTTTTGGCAATCTGTGCATTTAGACTTCAGGTGTGGCGAGCTAAATTAGATCTTGTTGTGACGAAGTAGTGGAGAAATTAGTATATCAGTGTTTCTAAAATATAGTATAGGTACATTTATGACAACTTTTTTATTAATTCTTTATAGGTCGCGTCATGTAAAAAGAACGCTGGAAGAAAGTAGAGGGGGTGTGTTTGCGCATGTGTACACTTGCGCACAAAAGTGCTAGGCCTATTGTTTTAAATAATTATTAATTAGCCTTGCTCGCAGCTTCGTATATTGGTTATTGCTAGGTACATGGCAAAATATATTAGATATCACCTAAATCGCCTACTGCGCAGCTTAGCGACTAGCGTTCTTTTTACAGGACGGGACCTATAGACTTGACATCCATTCTTTTAACATCTTTAAAATTTAATTAATAGGTAGGTAGGCCTCCCACTAGGTGGACGGACGACATTGTGAAAATCGCAGGCAACCGGTGGATGCAAATGGCAGGTTGTCGTAGAGTGTGGCGGTCTAAGGGGGAGGCCTTCGTTCAGCAGTGGAGGTCTTCTGCTGATGATGATGAAAATATAATTATATTTCAACCATTCTACTGTTGTTAAAAATATTATCAACTGCAACCAAGTTTACAACTATCATGTTATGTTAAATCTGACCGGAGGGTTTTAGATTTCATAAAAATTTATATTTTTGCTGTACTATTGAGCAAAACCTTTTACAATACAATAACAATTGCAGTACATTTATATCGTATAATATATTGTAGTACTATTAAACATTTATACAGCAAAGTTCAATTCGGTCTATTTTCAATACAATACCGAAACAATGTTATGTTTTTCATTCCTAAATGTTAGATAATCCTCAAAGGAAAAGTCTAAAAGTTGACTGCAGCTTTATATTTTACCGAACGTTAGCTCGAACGTTCTCGAAGCGAACGTTTGCGTTAGGCCTTATTGTAGAGTGCACCATCCACGTAATTGTCAAAGGTCCTCATTATTGCCGTAATACTGGATCCCGTCTCCGTTCACCTGGTCTCTTATGACGACGGAGGGCGTGTCGGGTGTCGACACGTTGTTGGCCCGCTTGCTGGACTTACAGGTTTGACATTCGACGACAACTATGCTGTTGTCTATGTCAGTTTCGGTGCTGCTGGTCCGGCGGAGAGGGGTCCTTAGCCGGTGGTCTTGGATTGAGCGCCATAGACGTAGTTCGACGCCGCCTCTGTAAGGTTTGGAAACTGGATAAGTGCACGCTCATCGCCACAGAAAAGCGAAAGCCCTACTTCTTAGGTAGAACGGCTGTCAAAACAATGTTGTAAAGCAACCGTATGAAAAACCGCTGTCGCCAGTTTCACACATAAATGCATAGAAACAACGACGAAGAAATGCCAATCATTGGTCGCGCGTTTGAAATAAAACATTTTTCTAGTGGTAGGACTCTATTGCAGAGTCCGAGTCAAGAGTCAAGTACCACACCTTTGCCAGTTATTCAACCGCTAAGCAGTAGTGTGCCAGCATTACCGTGTTCCGATTTGAAGGGCAATGTTACCAGATAAATTACTGGGTAAGAAGAGATTTAACATCTAATATCTCAGGGTGACGAGCGCAGAGCAGTGCAGCGCAGGATTGTGTTCGCAGGTTCACAATTCTGGCACTACTGCTGTTAGTTGCAGGCGTGACGCTTACCACCAGGCGAACGTCTTGCTCGTCTAATCACATGATTGTATAAAAAAAAAAAACATTTTTCAACAGAATAATATTAATCTAATTACAATGCAATGTGGTTTGGTTTCCTACGCGTCTATTTAAATTGTATTTTTTTTAGTATTTCTCAGTTTAAAAACATGTATATTGGAAGAATTGTCATTAATTAATGTCGGCTAGCGCGGCCCGTCACATCTCCGTTCTATTCCCTTCTTTTCAGTGCTCGTCACCAAGCTTTTATACCTTAACATCTGACTAAAATAGTCATAAACATGATTACCAAGTTAAAAACGACGGTTAATCAATTCGTGAAGTTTTCAATTTAAATTTATTCCCGGACTGATTAAGTGCTTTTTCAAAGCTTAAGTAAAAACCTTTTCAAACTGTAAATTGCACACACGAGGCAGGTAAACTATAAAATATGCTGGGGAAATATTTGGTGGGACAAACTCATCCAGCTAACTGACACTTCTGATAATGTCTGACACTTTCTAAAAACAGATAAATAAATAAAAAACAATACAATGTAAGCAATAAAGTAAATTATTTACGAAAACCTTTGGTACGACCTCTCCTCCTGCTTTTGAAGACGCTTCTGACAACATTTGGCACTTACTTGAGGTTGAGCCTAGCTATATCCTCTCTCTGCGCGTGTCGCAGCAAGTCTTCCAACGTGTACTGCTGGGATAAGAGAGCCCGCGCGGCGACCGCGGGAACTCCCCGGGACTCCAGCCACTCGCGGATCTTGCCCGCTTCCGTAGGGTCCGGTGGTTCTTCCGGCTCTGGGCTGACACTTCTGAAATCATCATTAGACCATCTAGTGGATAGATAGTCACCGCGTTACCAACTGAGTCGTGCGGCCATAAACGTCAATAGGGATAGTGCGAGTGCGAGCGAGATAGACATAGTGCGAGCGTGCGAGCGTTCCCACAAGTGCGAGCGAAATAGACATAGTGAAATGATTTATGGCCGCACGACTCAGTTGGTAACGCGGTGACTATAGTATTTGTTCGCTTCTGGGGCCGTATTATGACATGCTGTAACCATTCTCTTTAGCAGCCACCGATGCTGCGCGAGCACGAACCTTATTGCAGGAAGATAACATTCACAGTCGCGCAGCATCAGCGGCTGAACCTAATAAGGTTTTTAGATGTCACGGTACGGGCCCTGGACGTAAACCCCTCGAAAACATGGCACGATCTTCTGAGTTACGCATATATTTGCTGCTAGCCTTTCCTAGTTAATCATATTATGGTTAGCCAAAGCGATCCACACCACGACTTTTTTCCGCTAGGTGGCGCATCCTCGATGCGGCCATAGTCAACTGTCAATCTTATACATTTTGTTGTTTTTTTCTATAATTTAATTGGTTTAATAATAATAATATAATAATAATAAACTTTTATTTGAGCAATAAAAACTACTCTGATTACTAGGGAGATTCTGCATAATAGGCTAGATGACAGGTTTTTTTATTGTCCTATTTAAATGTGGCCCATGAATATAGCTGATTAATGAAAAGAAAATCTGATAAAAAATAAGCAACTTATAAGCATTTTAATATCATGCTAGACAGAGAGACGAAACAGCAAATAGTGACGTCACTTCTCTGTACGCCATATAAATTCTATTCTGACAAGTAAGGCGTGACGTCATGTTTTGTTTTGTGGGAAAGGGACAGAGTTGTCTCTAACAAAAACTTTAAACGCTCATATATCAGAACATTAATAACCGATTTAAATTATTTTTTCAATAAACATACTATATTTACCTAAATTCTTCATCAAAGCTATTGGTTTCAACGATATAAACATCAGTCATCTACCCTATTATACTGGTTCGTACAGCAATCCTTTGCCTTGCTAATCAATTATCAGTAACAATGTAAACAACTATCTAACATACAAATCAATTTCCAGGCCGTCAACAGCATATCCTGGCACAGCAGTGCCAGAATATGGGATATGCATGTGTTGTTTTTATTGACTCACAAAAAAGCAGACTGCACAAATAACGAAGTTATAAACATTTTAGTTTCATGTTAGACAGACTATACTAGGTTTATGACGTCAAAGTCCACGATTCCAAAATAATTATATACTAGGCTAGTTCTAGTATTACTAGTAGTAGTATTACTACGTGTTTTGCTAGAAAGGGACGGATGACTCCCTCCCAAAAACTTTGAACACTTTTCTTCAGAACTTTACCAGCCGATTTCAATTATTTTTTCGTCGTAAGCATCAGATTCTGTTAAACTTTTCAATTATCCAATTTTATTAAATGTTTTAAACACATGCATATTGTGAATGAACTTGTGAACAAAATCCTGCGCCACACTGCACTGCGCTCGTCTTCCTGAGATGTTAGATGTCAAATCTCTTTACGCCTAGTAATTCAGTATGAATAACCGCGAAAGATTAAAACAATAAGATAAATGACACAGGCACAATATAAGCAATTAGCAATTTAACAATACAAGCAATATATAATAAGCAATTAGAGTGAAGTGTTTACAAAACAAATAAGCCTATGTGTTATTATGAAAACTGACGTGGTTTTGACACATTTTTGTTTTATTTATACGGGAATACTCACGTTTAATTAAATCGGATACTCCGACTATAGTTTCGATCACATCCGGTGACCTTTTTCAAAGAGTGAAAACAGAGCCCGACGCGCGTGCAGCTGCGTCCTGCTTAGCGTTGCTGCTTGCTTGCTTGTGTGCTAAGCAGGACGCAGCTACGTCACGTACGGGACGCTATGTCATGTTAGGAAGGAAGTACCCGCATAAAGTGTAAATATAAATTTCGTCGATTATAATTCTAAAATCGTTTTGTCAGGATCCACTGTAATAACAATTCTTTGCAATGTTAAAAGAGGATAAAAATAATCTGAGACTCGCGACATTCGGCATTACAAAGCCAAGAGGACTTATGCGGAATTTATGTAAAACGCTACTAACCGGAGGACAGGCAGCAGCGTCCTCTCAGTTAACGCCGCGCCGGTGAGCGTTCTGCGATCCCCAAGCTGCCTCCCAAGCGTGGGGATTAAAGCCTTCGTCCTGCAGTGGACGTCTTCTGATTGATGATGGTACTATTAAGCCGAAAAGAATTAATTTTACATATCCTTATACACATTTTTTTAAACAATACCATTAAACTAAATGCTGAAGATTCGAAAAAAAGCTAATCCATACAAAAATGCAATTTGCACCCAACAAACCGTACCTACGCGCGAGTTATCGATACCCACCGCCTTCCAAAATGGCTGGAAACTTTCCTAAAGGAATACCTAGACAGATACACAAACAGCATAATGCTCACTAGGTAAATAAGCAAAATCGTTACATGTGTGTTTGTTTACACACACTGGGTAGTGGGTAGGTTGTCTCGGGGGAGTCTGGCAATCACTGCGCGGCACCTCGCGGCTCGTTCTAAACCCATTACGGGCAAATGAAGCCTGGTCATAGTGTAGGGGAGTAGGTAGAGTATGTTATCAGGTATTTATGCCGAGTTAGATTCGTGTTTTTCCTTAGCAGGAATTCTCTAATAGATAACTAGACAGGCCTTGATAGGTCTTTCTTGGCACGGCACGGCATCGGCCCGATCTTTTGATATTTGCTTCCAGCTGTTGCCAGTTGTACCATCTTTAACGTTACATCACCCATCAGGCAGAAAACGTCCATTGCTGGCCCCTTTAATAGGGAGGTGTTGCCATAATCCCTACGCTTGGCAGGCAGCTTGGGGATCACAGAATGTTCACCGTTAACGGAGAGGACGCTGCTGCCCGTCCTCCAATGGTTCTGGTTGCAGTTTTACATACCCAGGTATGTCAACGTTACTCATGTAGTTGAGTCGAGGTCTAATTAGGTCAGGGCTCCAATTCGATTACAACTTGAAAAAATATCAGCTATCAGCTAAAATATTAGCAAAAATAGCAGCCCCCCCCCCCCCCGGGTTGTTCGGTACACACCGCGAATACAGAGACTATGTGCACTGTGTGGGCTATGCTGGCGATCAAAGCTACGCTGTGTATCTATCTGTGTGTAGCTATCTGTCGCTTTTTCAGCTCATGATACTGAAAAACATTGGCTTTTAGCCGGATTGGTTTCGAGTGCGTAGCGCAGTTCCAATTTATATTGGACCTCAGTGATGTCACACTTTTTAAATCCTATAAGGACTATCTTTGGTTATGTAAAACAGATGGAAATACGATACTCTTTGACAAAATCATACAGTAAGAGTTGATATTCTGCTTTTCTTCAGATGTGCCTTGATCACAGGCTTGCATGCAGATCCGTACACACCTGGCAACGTCTCGGCTCTTGAGAAAACTTAAATTAAAACCGAGATGAGCGCTCGGTTTGAGAATTGACGCTTTAAAAGGCTTTAGGGCTCTGGGAATAGCACTTCGGGAGCGTTGTGTGAAATTTATGATTTAGGATATATTCGAGAACTTTCGTTTAATAATATTTGTGACAAAACAAAATACACATTACTGTACAGTGTACGTACGCAATGTTTAACCTGCTAATGAAACTGGAAGCGAATGATTCCCCGACATTGCATAGCATCTTTTTTCAGCTAATGGACTACATGTTTGTGAATGCAAATGCTTGGTAAAATATTTGATAATTCATTAGAAGCCGTGGTGGACTGCTAAAGGCTGAAGCGTGAGGCCATGGATTCAAATCTCGGGCCCGTACCAATGAGTTCTTTGGCGTTTATGTACCTACTTACGGAATTTCATTCCACTGACTTTTCGGAGAAGGAAAACATCATGAGGAAACCAGCATATATCCGGAGAAGATTTTCAACGGCATGTGATTTATGTGTATCATCATCATCAGCCCGGAGACGTCCACTGCTGAACGAAGGCCTCCCCCTTAGACCACCACACCGTACGAGAACCTGCCATTTGCATCCACCGGTTGCCCGCGACTTTTACAATGTCGTCGGTCCACCTAGTGGGAGGCCTTCCCACGCTGCGTCTTCCGATTCCGGTTTGCGCGTTCCGGGTATTTATGTGTATACCTGTACGTGAATCCAAGCTGCAACTGGACCAGCGCAGCGTGGTGGATATGCCTAAGTGTTATCATTTCCGCATCTCAACGTTCATATCAATACTAATTAGTAATTGCCTAGATTGATCTAGTATTCTGATAGCCAGCTAATCATGATTCGAGTTCTCTATAATACTTAATTATATTCGTATAATTCAATTGTAACTTCAGTGTGCCAATAAGTGTAATTACCTTATTGTTTATGTAAATCTTCTTTTTGGTAATAAATATTATTATTATTATTCACATTATTTATTTACTTTCTTAAATCTAAGTTTTTTACAATATAAATTTAAAAACATAAATATTATAAAAAACCTAAACCTAGAGTGCCGCCGGCAGCGGGGCAGGGCTCAAGCTGCCGGTGGTTAGGGCTGCAAAGTGAGGAACCTCCTGACAATGCGTGCCGTGTCAAGTACCACTGCCTTTTGTATCTGACCCTTGACCCAACCGTCTAGCGAGAGCCTCTTGAGGTATTGGTCGAGGCTCTTCGCTATGAGACCATTCGCCGAAGCGACTATCGGGACAATGATCGTCGAGTCAACATCCCACATGGCGGTTATCTCGAAGGCCAAGTCAAGGTACTTGCTGAGTTTGTCCTTCTCGGCCTTTACGAGATTCTCGTCATGTGGGATGGTGACGTCGACGAGCACTGCCTGGCGCTGAGACCGATCCACCATCACGATATCAGGCTTATTGGCGACAATAGTCCTGTTCGTGATGATGGAGCGGTCCCAGTAGAGCAAAGCACGACCATTTTCGAGAACTGGAGCTGGTGCGTACTTATAGTACGGCACCTCTGACTCGACAAGGCCGTATTGAAGAGCAAGTTGCTGGTGGATGATCCTGGCCACTTGGTTATGCCTGTGCAACCAAGTGTGTGTTATTATTATTATTATTATAATGTTTAAAATCTAACTAGTGTTTGTCTAAATAATAGCTATTCTTTAAATGCTGTTTGAATATGAAATAATTAATGATGTAGCGATGCGTATACCTATGGGTACATGCGATGGGTTTAGATGTAGTAGTGCAGACAACACAGACATTAACATTACTTACATTATTTAGTATTACATTACATTATTTAGTTTAACAGTAACATTATTTACATCATCCTGCCTTTGTATTTACGTGCTACTCTCTGTGTACCGTAATTATATACCTGCTATCGTTACAAGAGTACTTTTACTTATACCATCAGTTAGAAGTGTACCTAACACCACCGCCGAGCAGCCACAGGAACCCCTTCTGACAATGATCATTATTAATTATATACTGGCAACTATTTTTTGGAAGTATAGAAAAAGCAATTGTAGGCACGTGGCTAACACTCTGTGATTTGTACGACTCGAGGAAAGGTCGAAGAAAAGGTTATCTTGACATTATTTCCTTGTTGCCATCTAAATATACTTCGTAACATCAGCGCCCTTCGAGAGTTAGGCCAGCATTGAACTATTTAATTTAAAAATAATTTAAACTTCACTTATTCACTTCAACAGCCGGAAGACGACCACTGGCAACCCCACCCTTAATAGGGAGGGGTTGCCATAATCCCCACGCTCGGCAGGTGGCTTGGGGATTGCAGAATGATCACCACCGTTAACTAAGAGGACGCTGCTGCCCGTCCTCCGGCGGTTCTGGATGCATATTTAGGACATACCTAGGTCCAGGACGGAGGTAGGTCTAGGACGGTATACACAAAGATCGTTCTTGGTACCTTCTAGAGATAAACATACAAGGACTACGCCTATGCCCCTTTATACAGCCATGACGTCACTTTAAGCAGTTACGTGCAAAAGAGAAAAATATTTATTGTACTACGTTGTAAAGTTATATCACATCACATCAACAGCCGGAAGACGTCCACTGCTAGACGAAGGCCTCTCCCTTAAAGGGAGGTGTTGCCATAATCCCCACGCTTGGCAGGCGGCTTGGGGATCGCAGAATGGCTACCACCGTTAACTGAGAGGACGCTGCTGCCCGTCCTCCGGTATTTCTGGATGCAGTTTTAGAACATACCCAGGTCCAATGCGATGTTCACAGCCTTGTAAAAAGAGCTACAGCTCACCCGATGATAAGTGACATTGTGGTCTAAGATTGAGCAAGCTTCTGCATGAGGTGTATTAGTTACTATTGTCTTGAAGAAGCCAGGTAGTACTTAATAGATATTTCCCTAACAATGTTCCCTTCTCTAAAATATTAGCATTAGAGTAGGTACGAACGTTAATTGGAAATGCATGAGAATTTGCATTTTACTTTGTCCAAAGTCTCGGCGGAGTATCTCGTTGGGAATTCCTTTGTCGTCCCGCTGTTCTAGAATCAGTGCTGTCTACTATCAGTGTTGTCTGAATATAGACGTTCGACGTTCCGTAGTTTACTGGTAAATAACTGAAGTCGAGCTAAATCGCCGAAAACACCTGTTCAATACAATTTACCCAAGGTCGATATTTTTTTGTATGGAACAGCTGATATTTTTTTGCGATTTCAATGTTGGCCCCATAGTAAAAGTTGTTGGTTTTGACGGACAGAATGTGCAGTTAAAAGGATGCTAACTGATTAGGACTAACTGTAACTGTACAGTTAGGTACCTAAGTTTTAAATTAAGTACCTCGAGCTAAACAAAGAACAAATAAAAGATTACTAAAGTGTAAGTAGCGCGTAGTGTACTCGACGGTGCGCGGTGTTTATAAATAAAACATTCGAATCCTTTCAAGAGAGCTGTAGACTGTAGAACTGTAGACTGCGTTACTAAAGTTAACAGATCGTATCACAATATTTGCAAATGAAAGCAAAACGCATCGCTGAATATTCATTACCTATTAATAAAAACATCGATGGTATGCATAATGCTTTTTATCTTAATATATTTATATCTACTAGCTTTTGCTCATGGTTTGATTGTAAAAAAATTGCACGTTAAGCCTAATTGTTATCAAGTTGTCTACGAGGCAATGATTATCGTAATAATTATACTAACAAAATGAAAGCAGAAAAAACAGTAAAAATATATTTATTTCTTAAAAAAAGACACTTGGCAAGTACCTAAGTAGCAGGCAAACAAAATGTTTTAGCCAAAGGAAAAAGTCACACTTAGGCATACACATAAGCCGTAATACAATCCGGCTAAACATTAATACGCTGCTTTATAAAACAGCTCCGTTCTTTAAAATGGCTAGCCGCAATGAAATGTGACGCATCCTGCAATTCCGCTACGACATAGGTATCCAAGCTCACAAATAAACTTTACCTTTTACAGTAATGGTTGGGTAATTATTACTAATTAGGTATATAAAGTTTCATAAAAATAAAACTAAAAGATTCCGCTTTCCTCCGTGACTGTACTAATAATTAAATTGGGCAGTGGGTCCAGTCGACCTATCCAAAATGTGATTGGGTCGAGTGGTCCCGCGGTTTAATTTTGAGTGGGTCCAGTTGGCCAAAGACTCTTAGCTAAGTATGTAGGTATGGTCGATTTATAATGAAAATATTGTAACTTGAATAAACAATAGAACAATAGAGCGTTTTATACACTGAGGCTATCAATAAAGCCACGTAGTTAAGTAAGGTAAGTACTTAGTTATGCAGACATTTTGATAAGGCAGCCGCTAATGACATTATGTATTATTATTCAAATAAAACAAGTAACGCCGTTGTTCTCATCAATATTTAATAACTTTTATTATACTCTGTTCATTATATTCATTGCTTTTTGCAGCTCATGCGAAGTTGACGACATTACTTTGTAAATCGTCTAGTAAATTATATCCCACTAGATTTCGCCCCGCGACTCCGTCCCTGCACGAAAAAAGTTCACTTATTTTTTACATCCCCGCGGATTCACCTTAGATCAATCTATCCAAATGTAAATTTTCAACACTACAACCTCAAAAACAAATAACTTTCCATATAAAGTTTCATTCGCCCTTTTACCACTAATGAAATATCCAAATACCAATTTTCTCAACTAAAAGTTCAAAAACAAAGAACTTTCATACAAATGCTTTCACCCATTTTTACCCCCTTAGGGGTCAACCCCAAAATTTCGACATAAATACACCATCAAATTTCAAGTCTTTACGGGCTGTGTGTTTTGTCTATCAGTCAGTCAGTCAGTCAAAACTTTGATTTTATAATACTCATAGTAGTAGATAGATTCAAATAAATTCATTTGATCTAGTATTACCACTTTACAAGGTATAAAACCTTGTAAAGAGGTAATGTCACCTGTCGATGTAATCCCAGTAACATATTCCAGCAACATATATTGAATTAAAAACCAAACTACTAAGCCGATTTCGATAAAATGTATAAGGTACCACCACTAGATCTATGGGCATCACCATTAAAGTATGACCGATCATAAAAAATAATTATCATAAAAATCAATTCATAATTGGCGGAGTAATCGCGTAACAAACAAACAAAAAAAACATACCGTCGAATTGAGAACCTCCTATTGGAAGTCGGTTGAAAAGTAGCCTAAAGGTATACGTTATATTTTTTATTCGGTCAAGTAACGAGACGAGCAAGACTTTCACCTGGTGGTAAGCGTCACGCTTGCCACTAACAGTTGCAGTGCCGGAATATATTTATGTGTTTCAAAATATCTGCTTGCAAGTGGTTGCAATGAAAATAGCAGACACTTTCGTTGGACATAGTGTATATGCTGGTATCTTTGGCTTGCTAAAATATCGATGTAACTATTTACCAAAACGCCTTCAAAATATGAGACATAGTCCTGTGTCGGTCGGTCATTTTCGGAGATCTCGATCTTTCGTAACCGACGAGCCAAGTGACCGAGCAAAAGATTCGATCAAAACGTCGTTCAACGGTCTCGAGAACCTACAAATAAAAATAAGGCTTAAGTCTATTAATATAGAGTTGAATTTAGCTAGGTACGCAATTTCACCGAGATTGATCGAAGAAAACCGAGACTAAACCGGTTGGTGTTGTATCAATCGCCGGTCACTCTTTCGGTCTCGCTCTCTCGGTCGGTCACAGATCGGAAGATTGTTATGAATGGGAAGGCAAGTGCCGCGGATCTTGGGCCGCGCGTCGATCAATCACGACCCGGGTCTTTAACGATTGACGACCGGGTCGGTCACGCAGAAAGCGTGATTCGATCGTTTTGATTCGTTCAATCACGATCGACACAGGACTAATTGAGACAATAATTGGCATTCCATGAATTATAAACACTGCAATTTTGCGCCAGACGTCTTTTGCTAATTAAAGTGCTTCCATTTTCTTAATGACAATGAGAAAATATCATTAATCAAAAAGCTCTCTGAGATTCTAGCCAGGTTTTAGTGGAGTTATGATTTTTCAAAGAGTAAGTACTAAGTAGTTAGTTCATAATTACTTAATGATCTACACCCTAAGCTGCTAGGTATAGCTTAATTTTTTGACAAGCTTTACCTAGCAGCATACGTCTTGAAACGAAAATTTCTCTCTCCTAGCAATACTCGCCGTTGGGTAAAATCTATCCTAAGGTTTTTGGGAAATTCATACAAACATCTTCCTCAGACGTTGCAGTATCTACACCTGAGAAATTAATTGACCACTACCGCATCTGCCTGTTTAATGGTCCTGCTGGACTTAGTCCTATCCTCGATAGGCAATGGGGTCAGTTCCAAAAATCCGTAACTGAGCCAGCTAGTTACGAGTTGCTTGATCGACATACGCCCTTAATTGTTTTTTCCGAACATATTATGCAGGTTTCCTCACAATGTTTTCTTTGTATAAAATCCGTAATTAATCTCCAAAGAGCTCATTGGTTGAGTGAGTGCCGGGGTTTGAACCCTCTAAGTTACGATTTCAAGTCGAGTGGTCTCCCAATTAAGCTACCATGGCTTACTATCGCAATTAGTTTTAATATTCATCGTTATCATCAGTCAGAAGACGATCCCTCTTAATAAGAAGGGCTTGCCATAATCCCCACGCTTGGCAGGCGGCTTGGGGATCGCAGAATGCTCACCACCGATAACCGAGAGTACACTGCTGCCCGTCCTCCGGTGGTTCTGGATGCAGTTGTAGGACATACCCCAGGTCCTAAATATGACTAGCAACTATAACTATCTGAGGAAGCTGATGGGATGAAATCCTCTCACTGTTTTTCACAATGATGGCTGGAGGAAAAAACGTTTCAAGTCTTTTTTTGCCACGATGTATTTACACTATATTTTATAGTTATGTTTTGCTGTTATATGCATGCTTATAGTCCCTATTATCCTAGCAAAGCTACTCGTACCGTAGTAAGTACGTTGCTAAATGAGATTTGCCACCCACTTGAAACCTGCGAACTATCTGTCAGCATGAATATTCCGAAAATATCATCCCCGTCTTATTCCATTTAAAATTTCATTTTGATGAAAATATAAAGTCAACCCTTCTTCGCTACAGACGTAACAAATTCCTTAGCGACTTAGTACTTTGTCACAATGGAATAATATGAAACCTCCGTTTCTTAGTAATAGATTTTTATTGATTTTTTACAGAGACACGGTACTAAGGTCGCTACGCAATGTTTAAAATTTCCCATCTGCTTGTGTACTCTACCTGTTGATGCTACTAGATTTAAACTTGGATTTACTTGAAGTGTTGTTATCCTGAGATGATTTAAAACGGGAGGTGAAAATCGATTTTGTTTTTTTTCCAAACAATCTTCTAAAAGTTTTACCAGGTTTTACCACAGCGATGATAATATAAGATTTTTACCAATATCGTTATTTACGGGATATTTACCTAGAACTCTTAAATAGAACTGTAGTGTCATGAACAATGGTGATCGGTTTTTACTACATTTTTTTTTTAATGAATGACTGATGCTGTTGGCCTCAGATGGCCTCTACAGCGTCACCGGACTTTAGGCAAGCGCAAATGGCGCTCGGCCTTGTTTAGGTTAAAGGCGACTAGCTCAAGGGCACCTCAGACGGTACGAACCTCGGCTTGGCCGTCGCCGGGAGTGGGGTCAGACTTGCCCTGGCACCCCAGAAGGGGTATGCCCTGGGGCCCTAGTAGGTTGATCTAGTTGACTATTTGGAGAGAATCTAACCGATCTTCTGACAGATCTGGGAAGTCCTCGACCTCGCCGGCGAGGTCGGTGCGTGTTTGTGTGCCTGTGGTAACCGGCGCCTATACCAAAAACGGAATACTTCCTGTTGCTAGGAGTGGTCGGATCGGATTTACTACCCATATTGTTTTTTTATGGTTCATAGGTGTTTCATCACAGCTCATCGGTGCAATAGAAGATAACCCAACCCAAAACCCAGCTTGGAATTAGTATGGAGTGCTTAAATTTAAAAATGTTGTATGTCGGAAGCTAATTGGCGTATGTAAATAACTTTCCACACGATTTTAAGGTTTAACACGAAGAGCTGAAAATCTAAATTTGTGAACATAATATAAATTATTTCCATTTAAAATTTTGGATTGTTTCTTACACGCATTTTATGTAATTTTAGGCTTTTTATACAAGAGGCAGGTTACGTTATAATATTTAGAAAACAAAAAGCTATTTTTATTTCTTTCTATGACAACCCTTAACTTTCCTGTGGTGTACCCTAACAGGAAATGACGAACTCAAAATAGCTTGCAGGAAACAGCCGTGTCAAATTCAAATAATATGGCTGTGTTACCAAAACAATGGGCACTCACATGTGTTATTATAATAGTATAGCTTAGTGCAAACTGCAAAGCAGACAAACAGGGTTATGTAGAACGGTGGTACTAAGCCGAACGGATGTCATAGTAAATGTTATAATTGTGAACTTTAACTAAGTATGTGACCGACCCAAAAATTCTTAAAAATTATTTTCTAACATTTTGTCGAGGATGATGAGTTACTGGGTATAAGTCCTAAAACTGCATCTAGAACAACCGGAGGACGTTCGCAGCGTCCTCTCGGTTGTCGGTGGTGAACATTGTGCGTTCCCCAAGCCGCCTGCCAAACGTGGGGATTATGACAACCCCTCCCTATTAAGGCGGAGGCCTTCGACCAGCAGTGGACGTCTTCCGGCTGATGATAATGATGATGAACTGGGTTTTTATGGAACAGCAAATTTTTGCGTTTTCCGGATAGAGCCTCTCTAAAAACCAACTACACGCAAAAATTTTACGGCGTCCTTCGTGTCCAGTTCAACAACGCGTTCAGGATGATGGTGGGACTCCCCCGGTAGTGTGGTGCATCTGCAATGTTTGCGGAAACGCGTTGATTGCAGATGTGCCTGGCTGGTGCGACGGGTGTGGGAGCCCTAACAGCATGCTGGGCGCGCTTGCTGATAGGCTAGACCAGCCTACTCTAAGTGTGTTCCGCGGAACCCTAGGGTGCCTGTAGGGGTACCGCAAGAATTTAGAAAAAAAAACAAAACACCTCTCTCTGGTCGACCGTTTTGATGCGGCGTATTTAAGAGTCAATATATATTTTTTATATCTTCTATTATTATACTTGTTATGTAAGTAAGTAATAAGTAACTGTTACATTCTACTTTTATTTTGCTTATTAATAAAGAATACACTTTTAAAACTATTGTTTTATTGTAGGGTTCCGTCAAGTATTTCGCTTTTCAAAAGGGTTCCGTCACCAAAAAAGTTTGAGAACCGCTGGGCTAGACTTAACCTACATTGCTCTTTGCTGGAAATTGCACATTACACACAGGGGCCAATATAAATGGGAGTCACATAAATTCTATTTGTCAGTGACACTAGAGGTATGGTAAATTTAAAATTATTATAATGGAATTATGAATATTTTTGTTTAATGTTGTATTTATTGTAATAATTATTTTGTATGCTAATGTGACTGAATTGAATTATTATTGTGTGTTATATGAGTCTTTGTTGCTCGAAATAAATTATATTATTATTATAAAAGGTGTTCACTATGAATTCCTTTCAGCTTAGTGCAACCGTTCTGCTCAATCTGGTAAATTCTCGTATCTTGTCGAACATGAGACGTTCTGCATGTTGGATTAAGTTTCGATTTCTCGTTACTTAATAATTATGCTTAACTTACATTATGAGCTCACATCACAAGTGTTTTATAAGTACGCGTAGATCTGTACAAGTATGCAGGTAGAATATAAAGTCTACTGACACAATAAATAATAGTACTACGTAAAAATAATAATGCTACTAACAAGGTTTTTTTTTATACAATCAAGTGACGAGACGAGCAAGGCGTTCGCCTGGTGGTAAGCGTCACACCTACCACTAAAAGCAGCAGTGCCAGAATTGTAAGCTTGCGAACACAATCCTGCCCGCACTGCACTGCGCTCGTCACCCTAAGATATTAAATGTTAAATCTCTTTCATACCCAAAAATTAATGTAAAATGGTTGCACACGAATGTTTGGCGGTTGAATAACTGGCAAAGGTGTGGTAGTTACCCAGGCGGACTCTGCAGTAGAGTCCTACCACTACTACACTACCAAGGTTTATCGCTTCAGTTTTATTTAAAGTAGGTAACCTATTAAAAAAAAAAAAAAAAAAAACAGTGACAGTTCAAAAATAAAATTAGTTATAAATAGAAAAAGATGAATAATATTAATAACAAAAACATGAATATAATAATATAATGCAATACTATAAGTAATCTATATTTTATAAGTTTAGCACCAGCGATGGTGGCGCCATCTGAGATTAGCAGGGCCACCCTATTGTGTTTTAAGTGGGTTGTTGCACAAATAAAACTTAGTATTTTGTAATTCCAAACCTACTGCTGAATACCGACATCATACTAAACTAATCCAAATTCCAAATAACGACCCAAAATATCCCTTTTTACCGACGAATACATCCCTCGAAACGTTTTTGGTATAAAATATCATATTTATATTTTGTTCCAAATCCGCAGATTTCATTCGAATATGATGGGAATGTAGGAACCCTTAGACAGGTACTCTTAGACATTCCGAGGTGGATCCGCTGGGATCCGTAAAATTTCCCGAACGCTTCGGCAGAATCGTGGAAAATTCTTCAAACAACGTGGACGCGTTTGTACAGCCGTATACTTACCTAATACTTACTGTTGTTATTTCTCATTCTTTATAGTAAGTAAGTAAGTTCGTATAGGCTGAGTGGCCAGCCCTAGTCTCAGAGTTAATGTGCCGCCCGAGGGCCTCTGACATGGCTGACGGTTGTTGTTATAGAAACTAGAACAAACAACCGGGACCACCAATTTAACGTGTCATCCGACCCACGGTAGCGCTCAGAAATAAATGCCACTCACGGTCACCCATCCGAAGACTGACCGGACCGTCCGTTGCGTCCGTCCGTTGAGTTTTTAGAGAATAACAAATATGTTTCAAACTCACGACACTAATCTTCGTCCTGATGTGTAATATTAATGCGACGCCCTTACAGGGTATGTACTTAGTATAGTCCTACTTTTGTGTTTACATTATGTAGATTTTAATGCTTTGTACATGTGCATTTAAATAAATAAATAAACATCGGTGATCGTTTAGAATCACCTAGACAAGCTACGCCACGAGCGCTACGTAGTATTCTTTATAGTGACAGGGCTCTAGAGTTTACCTGGAGAAGCAGGTACCTGCCACACTTTTGCCAGTTATTCAACCGCCAAGCAGTAGTGAGCAAGCATTACTGTGTTTTGGTATAAAGGGCAATGTTACCGAAATGCTGAGCATGAAGATATTTGACATAATATTGGGTACTTAATGAGTGGAGTGTTATGTGGCGTAGGAACTTCACACACAATCCTGACACTGGTACTGTTATGGGCAGGCGTGATGCTTACCACCAGGCGAACGTCTTGCTCATCTAGTTGCAACATATTCTTGGAGCTTTTTTTTTAAGTTTGATCTTATGGTCTCTCTGTAGGCAATTGGAGACACAAGACCGTCACCTTTAAAAAAATAAAAAAAACTTCTGCTTTCCTTTCAATATAAAGTATGGCCTCAAATCTCTCTACACCCTGACACTTAGGTCATCATCAGCCAGAAGACGTCTACTGCTAGACGAAGGCCTCTCGAGCAAGAGAGTTGCCAATGGGGTAACCCCACGCTAGGCTTGGGAATAGCAGAATGCTCACCACCGTTAACCAAGAGAACGCTGCTGCCTGTTCTCCAGTGGTTCTGGGTGCAGTTTTAGGACGTACCCAGGTCACATAAGTACTCAGAATAAATATACGAATTGCTTACCCATCTACTTACTTAGAATAAGTCAAAGCACTTTACTTTTAACGAAATCAGCATCTTATTCCCACCAATATGTTTGTAATATCTTACTAATTTGCATCCACGACACACGTTATGAAAGCATACTCGTTCGCATGTATATTCATGTCATTCTAATTTAGTAATTTCAGACTGTACTGTACACAGATTGGAACAATAAATTGCATTGTAACAACGGCATGTGGGCGACGCACCCTTGAATTGGAAACATGGATATCAGCAGATGGAATGGTCGTCTGTGTAACAAAAGCATCGCCGTAAGTATGAGCGGGACATGCTCTATTTAAGAGCATAAAAGCCTGTCACACTACACGAAGCCTTTACCCTGAATAAAGGTATCGCCTTTGCATTATTACACCAACTATCTGCACCCCGCGGTTTCACGGTGGTGAGGTGACTATGATGATGATGATGATAAAAAGTAACCTTTATGTTATTCTGACTAGCTATCTCCATTTCGAGTTTCATCGAAACCCATTCAGCTGTTTTGGCGTTTTGGCTAGCAAGTGGCTATACTATACCTACCAGCCCCGCTCCCCACCCCTGTGAGTACAAGGCCTTTAGAAAAAGCCTCTATTATTAAATGGTTAGTTAAAATAAGCTTTTCTGTTTGTCGTTTAATTGTGTGTAACTAAAAGATTCGGCTTTACTCCGTGTCTGTACTAATAATGAAATTGGACAGTGGGTCCAGAAGACCTATTCAAAATGTCATTAAAATGAGTGATCCCACCCAAGGGTCCATTTCGAGTGGGTCCAGTAGGCCGAAAATTCAAAACAACAGCTTAAATAGTACCTACGTAAGTTTTATTTATAATTTTGTGATTACCCTTTCTTAATAAATTACCTACTTTAATTACCACGTTACAATATTTTAAAAAGAAAAAATATGTATAGATATAGTATTATATAGAAAGCTAAGTAAATAATTGTACCTAGCCTTTCTAGCGTCATAAGATATTCTTTGATCAAACCCATCTCCACACGTTACAACGAAATTAAGGCAGCTTGCTATGCCAATATGCAAATCCTTGCCTGCCCTACCCTTTCACAAAATATCTCTATTATATAAAGGAAGTATAAAATAACTGTTTCGCTAGGAAGGAACCTACTATTCTTCAAACTGTGTCTATTCCTTCGGGTATCTTACGTGCTACGTACTAGAGGAAACACTGCTGACTTGTCCCTCATCGCTGCAATTGACTCAGTCACTCACTAGATGACCTGCAGTGCTAACATGCGCACCGCGAGAAAAAATTCTCGATTCTTAAAAACAGGACAAGGCTACGAATCTGTATGTTTGTCTCGTTTTCGCACGACATAAAGACACGACAAAATTTTCTCGCGGTGCGCATGTTAGCCCTGCTGGTGTTGTATTATTCACATAATTATTATTACATATTTATATCATATAACATATTTATTTCTTATTATATTATTATATAACTTTACCTGACAGGACCTGGGTATGTCCTAAAACTGCATCCAGAACCACCGGAGGACGGGCAGTAGCGTCCTCTCAGTTAACGGTGGTAACCATTCTGCGATCCCCAAGCCGCCTGCCAAGCGTGGGGATTATGGCAACACCTCCCTTTAAGGGAGAGGCCTTCGTCCAGCAGTGGACGTCTTCCGGCTGTTGATGTGATGTGATATAACTTTACAACGTAGTACAATAAATATTTTTCTCTTTTGCACGTAACTGCTTATAGTGACGTCATGGCTGTATAAAGGGGCATAGGCGTAGTCCTTGTATGTTTATCTCTAGAAGGTACCAAGAACGATCTTTGTGTATACCGTCCTTGCTAGCAAAAAATAGATAAACGAGACACGAGTAACTTTAAAAAAAGTCTTTAAATTATTATGAGACCACCTCGAGAGTATAATATACTTACTCTATTATATTTTTGTATTATTTAATATATAATATTTTATCCTTTCAAACAAAAAAAACCAAAGTGTGGAAACACTTCAGACAAAATATTTAAAAAAAACTTTCAAAATCGGAATCGGTGATCAAACATTAAAAATAAACATACATATCTACAGTCGAACATAAAACCTTCTCTTTTTTGAAGTCGGTTAAAAAAAGCTCAATGGAGAGACCATTGAATTTCTGAAATAGGTAAAACAAAAGTGGGTTTACATTTCCGCTTCGTATTGCCCTCACAAACAGTGGAATTTCTTTACATTGTGGATATCACAAGCGTTCCGCATTCTTGCGATTCCCGCTTACAAGACCAGCGGTTCGGAAATCATTGCCCAACTTTGTTATCTCTTTCAAAAACTTTGCATATAAACGCTTAGTATAACAACGATCACGAAATTGCTGCTACACTTACATGATCAAGCTTATAAAGTTTTAATAAAAACCAGTCCCTAAGGATTTCCCTTGGTACCCGAGCAATTTTCCAATACAGCCATCAGAGGTCTCGAGCATCCGAGAGGTAGTGATCTTACAAGCTGAATTGATACTTCAGACACGCCGTGAAGCGCTATTCTGTTGAAAGCTTTTATATTATATTATCTAAGACCTTTCAACACGTGGCGCGTGGTGGAAACGTCTGTCGTACCGATCTTGGATTCCCTCTAGGGTAAAGAGAAAAGTGTTCGCTGCAAAGCAGACGCCGCAAAAAAGCTTAGTAATCTTATAAAAAGGTGATACCGATGCAATACGTGTAAAGAGGTGGCATCTCTACAAGTTTGTAGTGGCTTTTTGCTATTCATTGATGCTGTTACTTGAACAAATTGATACGATTTGCTTTCCATTAATTACCTTACCTATATACTGTATATATACTCAGTGGCCCACTAAACTATACCAGAAGATACCAGGTGCCTGGTATTCTGGTATCCTTTTGGTTAAGGAGCATTCTGCGATCCCCAAGCCACCTGCCAAGTGTGGGGATTACGGCGTATGTTGATGATGATGGTTGATATGTGGATATAATGATGTTAATTTGCCTAAAAAAATTGCAATTGTATTACTTATTAGGTCTGTACAGTGTACGTACTTCTATTATTAAAAAAACATTTACAGCTATGGCATAATTGATGCTTCGATTCGTTTGCTCGCTGCCTACCTATAGCCAGGGGGGTGTCACTCCACAGTTTAGGTATGTTCGGCCGGCGCTCCGTCCGGGAGGACAATGCAAGGCTGAAGTCAGTCGCCGCCCGCACGCTAGCCTCGTCGCACGTAACTAAGCATACGTGATAGAAAGAGAGCGGTATATTTAGGTGAATATAGCGAGCGGTATCCAGCGCTGTGCGAGTTGAATTGCTACTTTATTGCCTAGTAGATAGAGTCCTTATTTATTTCAATTCCTTTGCGGAGAGAACTTTCTGTACGTAGTACTATTATTTATTCTGTGCTATAACGCTTGTGCCTATACCAAACGCGAGGTAGGCGTATTGAGATTTAGGTCCAGTGAGCTTAAGTTTTATTTAGTTGAAGAGCGAGATAGACCCTGTGAGAATTAGGTCCATTGATGTGTAGTCCAAGAGCGAGATAGACCCATTGAGTATTAGGTTCATTGAGTTTTAGTTCAAGAGCGAAATACGACTAATATTGTTTACTAGCTGCGCCCCGGGGTTTCACACTGTCTGTGAGGGCTGTAGGCCACCTATTTAAAAACAGGGATTTCAAAATATATAAGGATATTGTTATGGACCATTTTTTTGACAACTATGACAAGACGACGATAGGTTTTTTTTTATACATTCAAGTGACGAGACGAGCAAGACGTTCACCTGGTGGTAAGCGTCACTACTCCAGCCACTAAAAGTAGCAGTGCCAGAATTGTGAACTTGCGAACACAATCCTGCGCCGCAGTGCACTGCGCTCGACCCCCTGAGATATTAGATGTTGTTACGTGCAAATATGTTATCAGCAGTAACTAACATTTACGTAATTAAAAGACGTGTGGTGCCACCTATGTACTGGCGACGAGACCATCTTTAAAAAGGTTCGAGCGGCTGGCGTGTCATCGACCGCTGAGTTTTAGGCAATTTCTGTTAGATGGCGCTTATTTCAACTTTGTAACATTTTTAATCTACATTTAATTTTATGTAAATGGCAACACCGGAGTCTTCGAACTAGTACCATTTCTTGTTTGTTTTAGGATTTAATGTTTCAAAATACAGTATTCCTCAACCCTGAGTGAAACTCTGTGCTTTTAATTCATCAATTGAATTTATCGGATTTATACTTTGGTAAGAATTCCTTCATTTGGGGAATTCACGAAGTAAACAACTTTGATGGATGTAGTTTTGATATGTTGCTAGTTATAGGGTAGGCCGATATTTCCGGGTGTTTGCGTGTGTCGATATCAACATGAGTTATCGACAAAAATCAACAGTTTGTTTTGATATCAGCTAATACTCTGGAGTATTTATAAGGTGGATTTGTAAACAAGTTAATATCGAGACAGATCGTTGCTGATTAGCAACGTATGTAGATTTTGGTGGACTTGTGAACTAGGTTGATTGCGGATTGAACACAGAATTCAAGATGTCGATATATATCGTTTGTGGAGTTTCACCTCACTGGAAAGTGATGCGTGAGAGGACATATTTTTGTGCTGCTTTGTCTTGGAAGCATGTCTTGAACTTTCAATTTTAAAAGAAGGAGTGATTGTTTCGTTTTAGGGCGTATTGTTTAGCCCAAATATCGTTTGAAATGTTTGCCCAATCGTCTAGCAATTTTTGTTAAGCGCAGTGGCGCGATTTTTAAAGAGGTAAGTTGATGTGTATTGGATTACACACATGCGTCATACATTCTGAATTTGATATTTTGTTTGTTAGATTCTTTCTCTGATTTTGACAATTGTTATTTTCAGTGAAGTAATGTTAACCTGGAGGATAGATGACCTAAGTTGGTGTGGACCGTGACATTTGAGGAATATATACTTGAGCTTAATTTCCGAGTAAGTATTAAATATGGGTGTGGCTTCTTGTGAAGTTTTGTGATAGCCATTTTGATTTTTAGAATGGGAATGTTTTCTTATAGATATACTTTTTGTTTATTACAGATAGTTTCGGTCTTCCGGGAGGTCAAAAGCTACCTAGGCGTACTTATTTTGGGGCGTGCAGCCAGTTTTCCGGCCAGGGCTCGCCTTACTCACGTCTGGGATTAGTCTTACAAATACTGCAGGCATGGTTTATTATCCAGGTGACCTAATTTCCGTACTAGGTTAATTATAACTTCATCTCAGATCTAAGTATGGTTTAACTAAACCGGTCATTTTGCCAAACGTTCAGAGAATAGTTTAACCTATACAAATGTTTGGATAATGTTGGTTTTCCAACGTTTATACTAGTTTAATTTAATTTAATTACTCCTAAGTTTAACAGTGTAAGCTAGTTAAATGACATTAATAATCTTAGTTAGGTACTGCATTTAGTTTTCTTTGCAATATCAAGTTTAACTAGTGCTATTTTTTTCCATTACTTCAACTTGATTGTTACTTAAACTAGGTAAATTTATTTAGGTTTTAATTCATTTTTGTTATTACTGTAACGTTTACAGTTTTTGCATCATAGAAAATACCTCATTGTATATTCAATTCGTTCATTAACTTTGGGTTTATATTTCATTTTCGTTTAGGCCTTCCGCCTTGTGCCTGTGACACATAATATATCATAACAAATTAAAAGTTAAATAAAAGCTTTATTAAATTTAAAATCATTATTTTATTTAACAGACCTTTTGCAATCTTGTCTGTTTTTTAAAAAGGAAATTGCATGGCGCCCTTCTGTTACCTGTATTCTAGGTCCGAACAACACGACTAGCCGAGGCACGACAACTATTGAGTAAAGGTTACCTTTAACCAGTAATATCTTCTCCACTCAACCATATCGCTTACAATTGGCGCCCAACGGGCAGGGCCTTAGAAATACGGGTACAACATATAGTTTTCTCTGAACTTTTGGCAAATATTTATTTATAGGTAGGTATAGTACTTTATGATTTTTTATCATTTTGAAATTACACTTTAGTTGTTCTCTGTATCTGTGACTTTGTTGTATCTCATTTTGGTACAGATTTATATAAACTTATTATATAGACTTATTATATGGGCTTATGTTTACTTATAGTCAATTTGCAGTGAGTAAGCGACTCACTGCGATATTTTGTATAAACACGGTAATAAGGTGAAAGTTCACAATAATTTTAAGTGTTTCCTGTGCCTTTACTGAGTAGGGATTACAGCTATTGTCTTATTTTTTTTGGACATTATTGTTTGGTTGTAATTTTTTTTTCTCAGTAAAAGCATAGAACTTTACTGCCTTTTAACATATAAGTAGTGTGAAAAGTTTGTTTGGTAAATTGTTTTGCTGAATTTTTGGCAAAATGACTCCAACGATGGATGTAGACTACTTGTTGAGAGAGGAGTTGGTGTTTGAGGTTAGAAGTAGAGGCTTGGAGTTAGCAAAGGATGATTTTACGGTCGACGAACTTCGAAAACTTCTCAGGGTCAATAGAAATGTGTTCAAACAAGATGAAGCCGTTAAATATTTGATGACATTAGACCAGAGTGCTGAATTGATAGTTTGTGAGGAGAAGTTGAGTGCGGTTTTGTCTTCTACTCATGTATCGTCGCTCTGCAGACGCAAGTGCATGGCTAAACTGCAGCATGTTGCTTGGAGGTTGGATAAATTGATTGTTTTTCCATTGGAGTTGCAGGCTAGGAAAACCGAACTTGTTTTAAAGACTCAAGAAGCGTTTAAGTCTGTATCATGTAACAGCGCCACTGATGTTTTATCTGGGGTTACTGCACGTGATGCTGGAGTTAGTGGTGGATTGCCAGCGACCGGTGGTATGCAGAAAGGGAACTTGCAGATTTTTAAATGGAAGATTTCTTTTGATGGGACCACGCCGCTCCATGATTTTTTGTTTGAGCTGGGGGATTATAGGAAGTCTACTGGAATATCTGATGAGGAGATGCTTAAGAATTTTGCTCATTTATTGAAAGGCGAAGCTCTTCTTTGGTATAGGAACAACTCTGTTGATGTTTCTTCCTTCTCCATGTTGGTGGAGTGTTTAAAGCGTGAATTTTTACCTGTAGATTTTGAACGTTCATTATTGAATCAGATACAAGCTAGACTGCAAGGGGAAGATGAAAAGATAAATACCTACATCAACATAATGCAAAATTTGTTTAATAGACTCTCTCAAAGGGTTGAAGAATCTAAACAACTGGAGATCATCACTACAAATATGAATCCTTTTTTTATAGCTAGATTGGCTTTAGTAGAAATAAAATCAATAAAAGATTTGAAGGCGGTATGTGCGAAGCTTGAGCTTGCACGTCACAAGTGTGACAACAGAGGTTTTAATAATCCGGGAAGCGACTCAATAATACCTGCTGTTTGTAGATCTAAAGGTAAATCCATTGCTAGAAATAGGATTGTGAATACGATAGGTGCCACTAAATGTCAGAAGTGTGATGGTGATCATCCGTATTTTCGTTGTGAAAAGTATGTAGGCAAGCATTGTTTCATTTGCAAAAAGCCTGGAGTAGTATCTACGGAATGCAGTTGCTCAAAAAACGAGCAAGCAGGTCAGTAGTCAATACGTATCAACAGAATTCTCCGACTTCTGACCTGGAGTGGAGGTCATGGTTAAGTTTTGTAAATTCTTTTTTGAAGGGCGAGACTGTTTCCCCTTTGTTTACACATCGCAATGATGATCCACGTCCATATATAGTTGTGGAAATTGTAGGTTTGCGATGTAATGCTTTAGCTGACAGCGGCGCAACTGTGTCGGTCATTAGTGAGCAGGCTTACAAAACATTACTAGACCTTAATTTGAATTTTGAGCTTAGAAAAACAGTAAGTACTTTGGCGGTAGGAAATGGTGATAAGTTATTTGTTTTGGGTCTGATCACTGTACCTGTCATGTTTGCTAGGCAGGTAAAGATGATAGAATTTTATGTTTGCAAGGACATCAACCAACCTCTTATTTTGGGTGTAGATTTTTTGTTGATGTTTGACCTTTGTAGAGATATTTTTAAAAGAAATGATGGGATTGTAGAAACGCATAGTTTAAATTTTTTAAACGTTACTGACTTGCATTTGCATGAAGTAGGCGATTTAACAAGCGTTCAGCGAAGAGAGCTAGACCGCATGATATTGAGGTTTAAGGAATTGGCGGCAAACGAGGAGGAGTTGGGTTGCACCACTTTGGAGGAGCACTTTATAGATACAGGCGACAGTGAACCAATCAGGCAAAAATGCTATCCCATTCCACATTATCATAGGGAATATGTGAAAGGGGAAATAAACCAATTGCTGAAGTTAGGTGTCATTGAGAAAGCCATTTCTCCGTGGAACAGTCCTGTGCTGCTCGTGCCAAAGGCCAATGGTGAGCTTAGGTTCTGTTTGGATAGTCGTAGGCTAAACAGTGTCACCAAGGTTGACTCATATCCAATGCCGAGAGTGCAGGAGATTTTAGATTCGCTGAATAATGCCAAGTTTATGACGTCACTGGACTTAAAGAGCGCGTTTTTTCAGATAAATTTAGAGCAGTCTTCGCGTGAAAAGACTTGTTTTTCTGTGGCAGGACTAGGCTCCTATCAATTTTGTCGTATGGCGTTTGGTTTGGTCAATAGTACTGCAAGAATGATGAGATTGATGGATAAGGTGTTTGGACCTGAGTTTCAGGGCCATGTGTTTTATTATGTTGATGATATTATTTTGGTTTCAGATTCCTTTCAAGGTCATTTGGAGCTGCTTGGAAAAGTCCACGATAGACTCAAGAAGGCGGGACTGACTATCAACTTTGGGAAGTCAGTATTTTGTCGTCCTTCATTGAAATTCTTGGGCTATGTCGTTGACAGGCAAGGTTTGAGGACAGATCCTGATAAAGTGCGGTCAATTTTGGAGTTTCCGATGCCCACCACACAGAAGGAGGTGAGACGGTTCCTAGGGATGGTTTCTTGGTATAGGCGTTTTATTGATAATTTTTCAACAAGCGTGGAACCGCTCACAAGGTTGACTAAAAAGCTGCATAAAGGCGAAGAGTTTAATTTCAACGAAGAAGCTGTTAAAGCTTTCAACGAGATAAAGAGTCTTTTAGTGACAGCTCCAATATTGTCTATTCCTAGTTTTGACAGACCTTTCATGATTAGTACTGATGCTTCGGATGTAGGTTTGGGTTGTATTTTGTCCCAGTTCGATGACGAGGGCGGAGAGCATCCGGTGGCTTTTGCTAGTAGGTCACTCAGTCGTAGTGAGAGAAACTACTCAACAACTGAGAAAGAATTATTTGCACTTTTGTTTGCTTTAGAAAAATTTAAAGGTTATATAGATGGTTCTCCTTTTGAGACCAAGGTTTTTACTGACCATAGCAGTCTTAAATGGTTGGTAAATTTGAAGTCTCCTACGGGAAGATTAGCTCGATGGGCGATAAGACTCTCGCAATACAATTTTGTTGTGGAGTATCGCAAAGGTGTGGAGAATGCGGCGGCAGACGCTTTGTCTAGAGCACCTGTCATCAGTCTTTTGGCTGATCAATCAGCGGATGACGATGCTGTAGATGCCTGGTACCGAAGCATGTTTGAGAAGGTGACGACTTTGCCAAATAAATTTCCAGATTGGCGTGTGTTGGGTGAACGTTTATATAAGAGAATTAGGAGCCAGAATCCTTTGTCGCTGGACTGTGAATGGAAGTTGGTGATCCCTGAGAATCTCAGAGATGAGGTGCTTCGTCAATGTCATGACAGACCTGATGCAGCACATTTGGGGATATTTAAAACTTTTAAACGAGCAGCTCAGAGTTATTTTTGGCCAAGAATGTTGGCGGATGTTAAGAGGTATGTAAGAAAGTGTCAGACTTGTTTGGCCTACAAGAGTACAAATGTTGCGGCGCCAGGTCTGATGGAAAACCCTAAAAGGGTTCAGAGGCCTTTTCAGGTGATTTCCACTGATATATTGGGACCTCTGCCTCGCAGTTATTCGGGTCATAAATTTGTTTTAGTAGTAGCTGATTATTTTACCAAATACACGCAGTTGTTTCCGATGAGGAGTTCGTTGGCTAAGGCAGTGGTATCCACGATTGAGAATAACTTCATTTTGAAGTATGGCGTTCCGTCAGTTATGATCATGGATAATGGACCTCAATACATTTCGAAGCTCATGAAAGATTTGAAGGATAAATACAAGATTCCTCACTTATTTTATAATTGTAGGTTTACTCCACAAAATAATCCATCGGAGAGAATAAATAGAGTAGTAGTTACAGCTTTGGCTTCCTTAGTAGGAAGTGATCATCGGAATTGGGCGGAGAATATAAATAAAATAGAATTTGCGATAAATACCGCAGTGCACGAAGTTACTGGCTACACACCATATTTTTTGACTTTTGGTAGGGAAGCTATATTATCAGGAGATTGGTATCCACCGGGAGACTTGGATGTGGAAGAGTTGCAATTTGTAAGTAGGGATAAATATGCCTCCACACTGAAGCATCTCCAATCCATATTTGTTGAGGTCAATACAGCTCTTAAGAAGGCTTACCACAAGAGTAGAGTGTTTTATAACAAAAATAGAAGTGCGGTGGAATATGAAGAAGGACAGGTAGTTTGGAAGAGAGAATTTCCTCTTTCTGATGCTTCAAAGTTCTTCGCCAAAAAGTTGGCACCCAAGTTTAAGAAGTGCATAATCAAGAGAAAAATCACAGCGGTTACGTATGAGTTGCAAGATTTTGCCACTAAAAAGTTTCTAGGTAGATGGCACGTAAAGGACTTGTTGAAGGTGGAGCCGCAGGAGTCATGAATCTTGGTTGTTAAAGGTGAAGATGGTGCACAGCTAAGTTTGCTTTGTCGTTTGTTATTTATTTTTTCAATATAGAGAATTTAATTTGGAATCTGTTGTTGTTCGATTCCGAGATATTTGAGTCTTCTTGGGATTGGTTGTCGATGCCAAATTTGGATCGCAATTAAGTTAATGTTTTTTTTTTTTTTTTTTTTTTAAGTAAAGTGGTATTGTTACGTGCAAATATGTTATCAGCAGTAACTAACATTTACGTAATTAAAAGACGTGTGGTGCCACCTATGTACTGGCGACGAGACCATCTTTAAAAAGGTTCGAGCGGCTGGCGTGTCATCGACCGCTGAGTTTTAGGCAATTTCTGTTAGATGGCGCTTATTTCAACTTTGTAACATTTTTAATCTACATTTAATTTTATGTAAATGGCAACACCGGAGTCTTCGAACTAGTACCATTTCTTGTTTGTTTTAGGATTTAATGTTTCAAAATACAGTATTCCTCAACCCTGAGTGAAACTCTGTGCTTTTAATTCATCAATTGAATTTATCGGATTTATACTTTGGTAAGAATTCCTTCATTTGGGGAATTCACGAAGTAAACAACTTTGATGGATGTAGTTTTGATATGTTGCTAGTTATAGGGTAGGCCGATATTTCCGGGTGTTTGCGTGTGTCGATATCAACATGAGTTATCGACAAAAATCAACAGTTTGTTTTGATATCAGCTAATACTCTGGAGTATTTATAAGGTGGATTTGTAAACAAGTTAATATCGAGACAGATCGTTGCTGATTAGCAACGTATGTAGATTTTGGTGGACTTGTGAACTAGGTTGATTGCGGATTGAACACAGAATTCAAGATGTCGATATATATCGTTTGTGGAGTTTCACCTCACTGGAAAGTGATGCGTGAGAGGACATATTTTTGTGCTGCTTTGTCTTGGAAGCATGTCTTGAACTTTCAATTTTAAAAGAAGGAGTGATTGTTTCGTTTTAGGGCGTATTGTTTAGCCCAAATATCGTTTGAAATGTTTGCCCAATCGTCTAGCAATTTTTGTTAAGCGCAGTGGCGCGATTTTTAAAGAGGTAAGTTGATGTGTA
This sequence comes from Erannis defoliaria, assembly GCA_905404285.2. NCBI lineage: Eukaryota > Metazoa > Arthropoda > Insecta > Lepidoptera > Geometridae > Erannis > Erannis defoliaria. The sequence goes on along the minus strand of FR990073.1, from coordinate 6,318,209 downwards.
TTGGATTACACACATGCGTCATACATTCTGAATTTGATATTTTGTTTGTTAGATTCTTTCTCTGATTTTGACAATTGTTATTTTCAGTGAAGTAATGTTAACCTGGAGGATAGATGACCTAAGTTGGTGTGGACCGTGACATTTGAGGAATATATACTTGAGCTTAATTTCCGAGTAAGTATTAAATATGGGTGTGGCTTCTTGTGAAGTTTTGTGATAGCCATTTTGATTTTTAGAATGGGAATGTTTTCTTATAGATATACTTTTTGTTTATTACAGATAGTTTCGGTCTTCCGGGAGGTCAAAAGCTACCTAGGCGTACTTATTTTGGGGCGTGCAGCCAGTTTTCCGGCCAGGGCTCGCCTTACTCACGTCTGGGATTAGTCTTACAAATACTGCAGGCATAGTTTATTATCCAGGTGACCTAATTTCCGTACTAGGTTAATTATAACTTCATCTCAGATCTAAGTATGGTTTAACTAAACCGGTCATTTTGCCAAACGTTCAGAGAATAGTTTAACCTATACAAATGTTTGGATAATGTTGGTTTTCCAACGTTTATACTAGTTTAATTTAATTTAATTACTCCTAAGTTTAACAGTGTAAGCTAGTTAAATGACATTAATAATCTTAGTTAGGTACTGCATTTAGTTTTCTTTGCAATATCAAGTTTAACTAGTGCTATTTTTTTCCATTACTTCAACTTGATTGTTACTTAAACTAGGTAAATTTATTTAGGTTTTAATTCATTTTTGTTATTACTGTAACGTTTACAGTTTTTGCATCATAGAAAATACCTCATTGTATATTCAATTCGTTCATTAACTTTGGGTTTATATTTCATTTTCGTTTAGGCCTTCCGCCTTGTGCCTGTGACACATAATATATCATAACAAATTAAAAGTTAAATAAAAGCTTTATTAAATTTAAAATCATTATTTTATTTAACAGACCTTTTGCAATCTTGTCTGTTTTTTAAAAAGGAAATTGCATGGCGCCCTTCTGTTACCTGTATTCTAGGTCCGAACAACACGACTAGCCGAGGCACGACAACTATTGAGTAAAGGTTACCTTTAACCAGTAATATCTTCTCCACTCAACCATATCGCTTACAATGTTAAATATCTTCATAATATAGGTACCCCAGTAATTTCTCTGGTAACATTGCCCTTCAAACCGGAACACAGTAATGCTTGCACACTACTGCTTGGCGGTTGAATAACTGGCAAAGGTGTGGTACTTCCCCAGGCGGACTCTGCAGTAGCGGACTCGTGGCCTATTACTCACATGGAGTTCGTGGCTATTAAAACGTTAAAGCACTAAGATCTCAGGAAGGGACCTTAGCCTGATGCTGAGATTCTGTAGAGTCATCATCAGCATCATCAGCCCGGAGACGTCCACTGCTGGACGAAGGCCTAAGAGGCCGACCAGGTATCCTGTACAGTAAAACAAAGATATTCTAGGCACCTACCTTTTTAAATATATTTTAAGGGACCTAGGTGTTTGCCTCCCAGCGACGGAATCGTAGTTACATACTACATACAAAGACTCGCGTAAAAGTGGAGTTAAACTTCATTAAACTTCGTTCACGTCTCAGCATTTTCTCGATCCGAATTTCGATCAAGTAGAATAAGTAATCTCCAACCCGTTAGAATAAATTAAGATGAAGATAACACACCGCACGTACTTTAGCTTTAAGCATCGCTTCTTGCAAATTGCTCTGGGCTTGCTAAGGGCTCAGACGGTGGGCTCTAGCGATCCCGTTTGATATAAATCCACATAATGCGAGCAACAACGTTTTGGTTCACTGCCAGCAGACTTGGCGACGGTATAAGAACAATTATATGTATGTAATTATATCAAGGGGTTACTTTAAAATATGACACTAGTTATGTAATTTTTACTGCCGTAAACTTCAAAATAGGAGGTTCTCAATTCGAATGTATATATTTTTTATCACATCTATTAAAAAATACCTACTTTGTTCCTCGCAAACAGTGCAGTAATTAGCTCTTTTCCGCCCTAGGGAGGAAAATAACTTTTCCTCTTTCCAGGCAGTGGTTTGAATTTGGAATGTGGATATTGTTAGTAAAAGTTCCAATCACCAAAGAGATCAACCACGAACATTGTATGAACAAGTAACAGGCTGCTTGAGTTTTGGCGGAAACACGGAAAGATCATGTCGTTGCATTCTATTATTTTCTTAAACTTGTGCTTTTTCGCGAATTAATGATTAAAAATGGTGGTGTTTTATTCATTGAGTGTTGAATTACATGCACGAGTGTGGGCAAGTGATATAATGTGGTGAGACATGTCTTTTCGTGTTGTTTTCAAAACTCCATAGAAGCTCATAGTAAAGTCGCCACTACTTTACTAGGGTATGACTTGGACTCGACTATGACTAATTTCGTGTGACTTACTGTGACTTCATGACTTATTTGACTTGATGATAACAAATAAATGTGAAAATTCATAAACTTGACACTGGCAGAATGCACAACGTGCGATGCGAATAATAACCAAAAAAAAAAAAAGAAAAAAAAAACAGGCTGCTTGAAAAAGACAGGCGCGCGAAAAAAAAGAAAAATCAGTGTGAAAAAAAACCAAAAACGCGCGAAATGCATTCCGTCCGCCTCCGTTCGTAATTGTTTACTCAAATTAGGATTTTACTTTGTTTTATTTTAACACAGTGTATCTTCCTCAATAAAAAGTGAGAAGTGAGAATGAAATAAACATAGGTATACTATTCGTATTCATAAGTTGCACTTATTTATTTTCTCATAGAGGGTGATAAAAAGTAGAGTGTCCACCACGGGATCAACACAATTTTTAAGCTCGAGTACTTTGAAGCCCTCGCTACGCTCAGGATTCGAAAGTAGAATCTATCGCTTCGCTACTTTCTTTGAATCCAGATTCAAAGAAAGACTCTCGCCTTAAAAATAGTTGTTTCCTCCCTTGGTAAATAATCTACTATTTCACACCACCTGCTCGACAAATGTCCAATTACATTATCATGCAACCTCAACGTAAAGTAAAGCATTCTCTAGTAAGGGATAGTTTTATGCAACGATCTTATATGTTACACATAAGATCGTTGGTTTTATGAAACTTCCTAAGAATAAAGTGATTTGAATTTGGAACGTCAAATTCGTGTGGAAACTCGTGGAAATCTCTAAATAAAAAAATGCCCAAAAAAATGTTTAAAAAAATTTTTGTTCGAAAATCGAACTGGCCACCATAAGCAACACAATAAAAAGGTGCGTTTACAAAGAATGTGAAACAAAAGACATTGTTGAGTTTGGCGGGAACACGGAAAAATCATGTCGTTGCATTCTATTATTTTATTAAACATGTGTTTTATCGCGATTTAATGATTAAAAATGGTGGTGTTTGATTCATTGAGTGTTGAATTACATGCACGAGTGTAGGCAAGTGATATAATGTGGTGAAACATGTTCTTTTCGTGTTGTTTTCAAAACTCCGTAGAAGCTCATAGTAAAGTCGCCACAACTTTACTAGGGCATGACTTGGACTCGTTTCGTGTGACTAACTGTGATTTCATGACATATTTGACTTTAATATATATATTAAAATCAATATTATATATTAAAATCAAGTTGTTATAACAACTTGAAAATTCATAAACTTGACACTGGCAGAATGCACAATGTGCGATGCCAATAACTAAGAAAAAAAAATACGGTGTTTGGTCCTGTGTTTTTTTTTATACAATCAAGTGACGAGACGAGCAAGGCGTTCGCGTGGTGGTAAGCGTCACACCTTGTCAGTGAATTTTAATTTATGGATCCCTGGCTTTTTATTGTCTCGCAGAAGGTGTGAAAAGTAGAGTATGCTCCTCTGGAATAAAGCCTGGCTTCGTCTTTGTACCCCTCGCTTCACTCAGGACTCTATATACCTAAACCTACCTTAACTCTAGACTCCCTCGTTACACTCAAGGATCAATATGCCGCCCACGACGTAAGACACTGCTTTATTCCCTTAGTGCATATAATCTACTATTAGAGGAATTGATTTTGATGATTATTTTTTGTTTGGTAGGTGATACTTCAGAGGTGGTTCCATATAAAATTTATCGAATACGGTTTAGTAGTTTGGTTTATAAATTAAAATTACTTACTGGAATAAATCAAAACATCTGGAAATATGAAGATGGCGTCCATGTAGTCGAAATTGAAGTCGGTTGTTTAAAAAGAAGGTGTTCCTATTATCTCTTTTATAGATGCTCCATTCCAGTCCACTCATTGACGTCGTTTACCGAGTCATATTTCCGCGTGGACTCTTGCATGGCGTCAGAATAGTGGATATTGCAGAGTTACCATTCTTCCCTTCAATAAGCGGTGCATGGTTCAAGAAAACAAAAAAAAACAAGGAAAGGAAGTACAATGACACCACCTTCGGATTTACATTAAAAAGCCGCAAGACGAGTCTAATGTAATTAACAGTTCCTTTCTTTCGCCAGACTCAGTTCGGGGAAACTGAATTGAAATTCAAATCGAAATTTCGTTCCGAAGCATTATTCGAATGTCTTATCCAATTACACTGCTTTGTAATTGAGTAGAGTCCAAGTCCACCCCAACTTGTGGTACTATTAGTAGCTAGTATACCTACCTAATATATGCTATAATTTATTGCGATAAAGTTAGCGCCGCCGCGCCGTTCCAAAAAAAAACAGCAAACGGTATTTTCCTTTGTGATACGTAGAGTAGGGTGGAGTGAAAAAAATGTTTTTATAATTTTAAGTTTCCTGTATCACTAATCGATGGTGCGTAGTATTAGAAGTGTTCATGCAAAATTTCAGCTAACTGTTGACCACGTGTATCGGATCATATTTACAAGAAGATTTTGTGTTGATATTAATCCAGGCTGAAGCGTGAACTTTCATGATAAAAGTGGATAATTACTTAAAATTTTAAGACGGTTTAGCTGTTCCAATACATAAACGAAGAATCCTGTTTGCAATAGTCATTCATCGAGAATATAGTTTTCCTGGGTCTTTGTTAGCCAAGTTTGATGAGACCGCAGAAATTGCGGAGCTAATCTAATACTGATATTTTTGATCGGTGATTAACATATCATCAGAGTTCAGATCCGGCAATTGTATGGGAATGGGTTCGAGTGCTTCTACTTTGAAATCCAGACACTTGCAGATCTTTTTCCTATATGCTGGCAGAAAAACTATTAGGGCCTGTTGTAGTGCCATCGAGACTGGAGAACAAATGGCGAAGTAGCAATTCGTTTGCATGTAACAAGCACACAAACCATTGGAAAGGTCGAATCAGGTGTTTTTTTAAAAACAATTGCTTCATTTTTGTGTCCCGTGCTTACAGCGGTGCCATTGCAGGCAACTGCCACCAAAGAAGAATGAAATTCGAATTTCATTTCAAGATAGTCGATATTTGCGCCCCGAATCAATAGAAAGATTACTATCATAAATATTTTACAACATCATAATATTTTGGTAACATTATTACTTGGTAGTTTTTGTGGATCACCAAACAAACATATAGGGCACCACAAATCTTTCGTGTTTTAGGCATTCTTTAAACAAAAGTTCATTTCTCTGTCGGTAGTTATTACGAAGAAAAATTCAAAATTTGCTAATATTTGCAGCACCAACTTGATGATGATTAATGATATTTTACTATAAAATAATACGTTTATACGAAAATGAAGGCTAAGAACATTGTAAAAGTAGTATGTTTGTAACAAAAAGTTACGAAATACTTCAATTTGGCGGGAACAACTTAGAACTAAAAATGTATGTTTTTTGTAAACGCGGTGCGCTACCTGAAAATTAAGTCGTAGAGTTTTGGTTTTTTGTATGAATGAAGGTTTCCTATCGGATTAACGACACAGGAGACGAAGACGAGAAAAACATTTTTTTTGCTTATTTCGCTCCACCCTAACGTAGAGTGCGTTTTTTTTGTCAAGTGGGCGACCTTTAGTGGCAATTACATCTGAGCGCTACCTCGGGTCGGACGACACGTCAAATTGTTGGTTCCGGTTATTTGTTCTATAACAACAACCGTCTAGCCATGTCAGAGGTCTTCGTACAGCACATTACATCTGACACTAGGGCTGGCCCATCTGCCAGAAAACGTCTGCTGGATGAAGGCCTTTATAAGGCTCCTTTATAAGGAGGTGATGCCATAATCCCCACGCTTGGCGATCGCAGAATGCTCACCACCGTTAACGGAGGACGCTGCTGCCCGTCCTCCGGTTGTTCTGAATGCAGTTTTAGGACATACCCGGGTCTGGACCTGGGGCTGGCTACTGAGCCTAAAATTTCTTAATTTTTAACAGACTCTTCTTTACGTAGGTATGTACTCTTACGCCAAATACTCCCGACTTTGTGACCGAAGTTCGCTATTATACCTACTATAATTATTTTGACAAATCGGAACACAGAAGAATAGTAAAGTTTTTGTAGTGGTAGGAATCTACTGCAGACGGACGCCTGGGGAAGTACCACACCTTTGCCAGTTATTAAAACGCTAAGCAGTATAGTGTGCAAGCATTACTGTGTTCCGGTTTGAAGGGCAATGTTACCAGATACATTACTGGGTATGAAGAGATTTAACATCTAATATGTCAGGTTGACGAGTGCAGTGCAGTGCGGCGCAGGATTGTGATCGCAAGTTCACAATTCTAGCACTGCATCTGTTAGTGGCAGGCGTGACGCTTACCACCAAGCAAAAGTCTAGCTCGTCTCGTCAATTGCCAGTATAAAAAAAAGTAATTTAAAGAAAACACATAATAATTTTATTAATCGTTTATTAATCGACTACTTCAAAAATATAATTACGTGGGCACATACTTAACAATATTAGATTAGATTTATTAATAGTTTAACAATACGATAATCTCTCTCATTGCCTGTCTCAGAAATTTAATTTCCTTATATCTTTTCCGATAACTACATAGCTGTCACTAAGGAAGACATTAGGTCTATGTAAGGCGTTATTTTAGATCTTATAACTTTAGTCATAGAGCTCAAATCGTTACAACAACAAAAAACTATAGCATTTTTATTACATACATAATTTTTGTGATCTGCAAATACTTCGCGGTACTTCGTAAACGTAATGTGTGCGAGTTGCTTGCTAGTAGGCTTTTTAATCAGACGGACTAAACTGACAGATAGAAATGTTACTTTTCAAAATAATGCTACCAGCTGAAGAATCGTAGTGATGGATATAGTTCAGTTGTATCGTTAAAAATAACTGAACTCTTACAAGGATGAATCAATAGAACAAAATTCTCGATAATAATGTCTAAAAATGTGTAATCGAATAATGATTAACTGCCGTTTAATATTTAAAGTGCTGCAAATTACAAGTAGAAAAGGGAACACATAGTACTGTGTTGAGTTATTTATGTAAAAAGTTACAAGGATAACAGAATTTTCATGATTTATGACTTTACATTAAAAAGATTGAAATTTTACATTATAGAACTACACCTTATACATGGACCCTTCGGCCGTTAAGGAAACTGAAGTTTGGAAACTGGTTTCCTGAAAGGATTTTTTTAACCTCCTACGTAACTGGTTTCCTGAAAGGTTTTTTTTATCCTCCTACGTAACTGGTTTCTTATAAGGCTTTTTTTATACGTCTATGTAACTGAATAACAACTATAATCTCTTTTGTATCGGTGTCAAGTTATCCATTTCATTATCAGATAATTATGATGCACTTGACATTCACCAAATGTCAAAAAAAAAAAAAAAAAAAAAAATTATTTCGCAGAAACATAGGTACATTGAGATGCAATATAGAAGGTAATAGAAAGTTTATAGATCGCTATGCTCTAGCCGGTGAGGCATGCAAAATATTATTATAATGTTTACGAAGTAAAAGAAGATATACATCATAATCTATACAAATTTTTCCTATCGGCATTTACAATTAGACACATCTGTAATTAAAAAATAATTAAAATTATTCACTTATAATTATTATTTATGTCCATACATTATTTATTTATTAAATGTCCTTATTTATTTATTTATCATTTATAAAATCAAAGATGGAATAATATGCCTTGTCAATCAAAAAATTCTTAAGTTTAAATTTAAAAATACCATTATTTTCGATGTCTTTTAAACTTTGCGGTAGTTTGTTAAAAATTAACAACCTCATATTAAACGTACTGTTAGAACTGAGCATAGTTCTGCAGCGCTTTATCTGTAGCTTATTATTATGCCGCTTACTTTTTAACCTGGCATACTGCTTTATATTTTTTCTGACTAGTAAAGCTGATTCGTAGATATACATCGAAGGAAGAGTTAACAATTTGAATTTTTTAAAATAGGGCTTACAAGAGGTTCTTTGTTTTAGTCCACATATAGCTCGAATACACTTTTTTTGAGATTTAAAGGCAGATTCTCTCTCAGTGGAGTTTGCCCAAACAAGAACTCCGTAATTTAATGTGGAACCTACATAGGCGTGGTACGCGGTTACAAGTGCCTTTTCATTAGAAACCTTACGTAGCATGTACAATGCATATGAAAACTGATTTAATTTTTTGCAAACATGCTCAACATGTGATTTCCACGATAGGTTGGAGTCTATGCGTATGCCTAAGAATTTTGTTGTCTGAATTTCGTCAATATGTTTACCACGATAATTAATATTTAAAATGTCAAATTTAGAGTTTATATTTTTGAATGTCATAATATTTGTTTTATCTAGGTTAATTTTAAGATTGTTTTTACTCAACCAGTTAATTACCAATTCTACAGAATTATTAATGTTATTTTCATGTTCACCTGTTTTATTGTCCGTGAAAATTGCAGTACTGTCATCGGCAAACATTACCATTGGATGGTTGATTGCTTGAGGAAGATCGTTTATGTAGATTAGAAAAAGAAGAGGCCCCAAAATACTCCCTTGAGGCACCCCATATTTAACCAATCTACAATCTGATTTATATTTAGTTTCTACTTTCGTCGTTAGATTTAATTTCGTTATTTCAGTGTATTGTAGCCTATTTGTGAGATATATGATGAAATTAGATTTAGTGTATTTCCTCTGATTCCGTAGAGTTCTAGCTTTCTCAGTAAAATTGTATGGTCCACATGATCAAAAGCTTTGACGATGACGATGTCATCTGCAAACCGTAGGTGTGATATGTGCTCGCCATTAATATGAATGCCACGTCCTGTCCAGTCCAGCATCTTGAAAATATCCTCCAATGCGTTCGTGAACAATTTCGGGGAAATAACGTCCCCTTGCCTCACGCCTCGACGCAGGTGGATATGTTTCGTCTGCTGGTTCTGAACTTGGACGGCCATTGTTGCGGCGTCATACAGACATCTCAACACCTCGATATATCGCCAATCGACTTGGCATCGCTGCAAGGACTCCATAACAGCCCAGATTTCGACCGAGTCAAAAGCCTTCTCATAGTCCACAAACGCCAGGCAAAGAGGCTGATTGTACTCTTTGGTCTTCTGTACAATCTGCCGTACTGTGTGAATGTGGTCCATGGTGCTGTACCCACTTCGAAACCCGGCCTGCTCCGGGGGCTGAAACTCGTCGAGCCTTCGCGCAAGACGATTCGTGATAACCCTAGAGAACAGCTTATAAACATGACTCAGAAGCGAAATCGGTCGATAGTTTTTCAGCAGGGTCTTATCACCCTTCTTGAAAAACAATATGACCACGCTTCTGTGCCATGCCTGTGGAGTTCTCCCGGTAAAGAGAACGGTATTAAATAATTCTTGGAGCTCTTTAATTATCGGCGCTCCACCGGCCTTTAAGAGCTCTGTCGTAATCCCGTCCTCACCCGAGGCTTTTCCATTTTTAAGCTGCCTCAGAGCTAGCACGATCTCTTCCGGGCTGATGTCAGGCAGATCTTCTGTGAAGTGGCGTGTCAACGCAGCTCTGCCGTTCTCGGTGCCAGGTTGGAGATGAGGAGCATGCGATGCGTACAACCGGCCGTAAAAGTCTTCCACTTCCGAGAGGATCTCTGGTCTGGAAGCGACGACTTCCCCAGTCGCGGTGGTTAACTTCGTCAGGTGGCTTCGACCAAGGGGCTGGACGAACACTTTCGACCCCCGATTTTGCTCAATTGATTTTTCAATCAAGAGCGTGTTTAATGATCGGAGGTCACGCCGTACCAGCTTGGTGATTTTCTTGTTAAGTGACACTTGTTCTGACGAAGTTAACGAGGGGCTATCTCGTCGTTCTTCCATTAATCGCAGAGTTTCTCTCGAAAGTTTTGACTTTCTGCCTTTGCGTCGCAGTTTGCAGAATTTTGTGCCCTCATCTCAGAGGACGTCCACTACTGTGTTGAGTTTCTGGTTCACATCATCTGTTGTTTCCAAGGCAGCGAATCGGTTTTCCAGCTTTAACTGGAACGTTTCAGATCCAACTACGGTTTGGAGAAGGTTCGGACGGAGCGTTGACTTCATCAATCGGACCCGCTCAAGCTTGATGTCGATATTCAGAGAGCCTCGTAACAGTCTATGATCACTTCCGGTTTGGAACCTAGTGATCACCGAGACATCTCTGAATATGCGCTTTTTGTCCGTAATGATGAAGTCTATCTCATTTTTTGTTCGTCCGCCGGGGCTTTGCCACATCCACTTTCTTTGGGGCTGCTTTTTGAAAAACGAGTTCATCATGAAAAGCCCTTCTTTCTCGAGAAAGTCGACGAGCATTTGCCCCCTGTCGTTCCTCCTGCCAAAACCGTGTGAACCGTATGATGTAGTAGTGCCAAAAAAGTTTGTGGAAAAATTCCTTCTAGCGGATTACATCAGTGTGGAAGATGGTAAACGTATTCTCATATTCAGTAATAAAAATATAATGTTATTTTAGGTAATTGAATTGTTTTATGTTGTATGAAAAAAGTTATATTTTATGTTTTAAATGATTAAATTGTTTTCGTTATTTAATTTAATGAATTGTTTTTATTAAATCCAAATATCTGAAATAAACTACAAGAACGGTTTTATTACGAGTCTACTAATACAACACTCGTAAAATTACTATTGTAGTCCAATTAGTTTCGTAGGTGGCTGAAATAACACAAACAAAGTATTTTTAAGAAACCGGTTACGTAGGAGGTTAAAAAAAACCTTTCAGGAAACCAGTTACGTAGGAGGTTAAAAAAATCCTTTCAGGAAACCAGTTTCCAAACTTCAGTTTCCTTAACGGCCGAAGGGTACATGGACATTAAAATGAAAATGTATAAATAGTTCATTGAACTGAAAAGAGTGAACAAACTTAATCTTTTTATCACCTCACTATTTAGAGATAATATTGTCAAAAGTTGGTAACACTCAAAATTACATTTTAGTCAATCTAATTAAAAATCCAAGTATAGATAACATACGGAAGCACCTGTGCAAAATACGTACAGTGCAACCAACTTATCTGTAGAATGTAGCGATGGCGCCACAATCGAAAAGTGTTGCCACCTATTACAAAAATAAACAACTTCTGTCTTTAATAATACTCGTAACTACATGATGACATATTTAAAAACATGCCTTCTTAATTATAGTTCGCCTCCTTGCTACGCTGGCTTGCTCCGCCGTCAGTAGTTCCGCTTATGGCCGTTCTACAGGTAAGGTGGTGGCACTGTATTATTTCGTCTCTGTCTCACGCACCGAACGGGAACGAGAGGCGAAGAAGCGTAGACGTAATTTATAGTGCATTTTTTTAAAGATCAGGTAGCAAAACTGAACTATCCAAAAATTTTACCAAAAAAAAAAGAAAAACGAATACCATAATTAAAAAAAACCTATAGTTCTGTGAACTATAACATCATCGCCCCATTAATTCGTTACCTTAAACTAAATCTCATATTTTGGTGAAACTAAATATTGAAGTACACTATTTTGTACCTTTGTATAAATATCTTCACATTATTATAGATATTTTTATTTGTACTTCATATTATAAGTTTTGTGAGTATTAAATGATTATTTTATATATAAGTTTTTTGAATATAATACATACATCAAATTAAATATTGATTTTATAGATAGCTGAATTCTTAGAGATACCTTACTTACTCTTTTCTAATTTTGAGATGCGACGGATGCACCTTTAGGTTTACGACTAATTAAGTTTAAAATTCCTTCGACAAAAATTTGGATATTACAGCACATTTATTCTTACTGTTTAAGCTTTATAAGCAAAGAAGGACATCATTGTACTTATCATTGAGAACAACTTTTATACAGGCTAACAATAACTTCACCAATAAATAACAGCTATTTCAAACATTTTGAGAGTGAATGATTTTTTTTCTATGAAACAGCTGATTTATTAACAAGAGTTGTCAACAATGATGAGTACAATTACCTACTTTCGGATTAATAATACCGTTCCGTGTTACCTTGTTTTTATGACTTTATGGATAAGAGTGCATAAAACATTATGTACAAGACAGTACAGACTGTAAAATAAAATTAAAAAAAAGAGAGATAAGAAAGGGAAGCTTCGCGATTTCAACTATATGTACACTCAGATCTATGTTTATAAACATAAATAGCTTGCTTTGTTATTCTAATAATTACGAAATTATAAAATCGTATAATTATTTTTTTATGGCACAAAAAAGAAGTACTTAAACAATCATGTGTTAGGAGATAAATAACTATTAAAAACATATTTCAAAGTAGATTAGTAGCACTAGAGCACTTTAAACAATCTTGTTATACTTAACTATTAAAAAAACAACTCAATCCTGGATACTGTAACACCGTCTTGTAAAGAATATCCCGGAGAAGTACACAAAAATACGTACAATAGCTATACAACTATCATAAGAGTGCTTTGCTTTTAATGTGATAGAACTTTATTGAACAACCGTGATAGCACAGCAGAGACACATAGTACATAGAGATAGGCAACAGTATTTTGTCTCACTCTATTTACAGTAGCAAGCGAGACAATGAGGGCTATCGCGTTTAAGGATGCACCGCCTGACAGCTCGAACTCATCGGTGGGGTGGCTAAAAAGCATGCTCTCTTCATCAAACAAAGTGTGGGAAAGGGAGAAAGAAAGAGAAATGAGCGCACAAATTTTTTCTTGTCGACCTTTGGCTGCAGGATTGTGATGAATAAACTACTGCACTAATTTAATCCCAACTAAAGTTATTTGAAATTTTGATGGACTAAACTATGCCGCTTTACACATCATTTTAGTGTTTTCGTACTTCTTATGTTATTTGTTTACATCCAAAGTGACAATGCAATTGAGCCAAAATACAAGATGTTTCCTTGCTCATAACTTTCATGTTTATCAACTTTTTACTTTCTTATCAATTTACAATCCTAGATAATGAAGACACAAATCGATATAATACTTACGTCTTGGACCTACAACATTACATAGTGGAGTAATATTACTTCCCCGTTTCAATGAAGAAGTGACCGACTTGTTTACTCTTAAAAATCGCCGCTAGAGGCGCTAGTGTACAGTGAGGTCAGGGGGGTGTCACTCCGCAGTTTAGGTATGTTCGGCCGGCGCTTCGTCCGGGTGGACAATGCAAGGCAGAAGTCAGTGGCCGCCCGCACGCTAGCCTCGTCGCACGTAACTAAGCATACGTGATAGAAAGAGAGCGGTATATCTAGGTGAATATAGCGAGCGGTATCCAGCGCTGTGCGAGTTGAATTGCTACTTTATTGCCTAGTAGATAGAGTCCTTATTTATATTAATTCCTTTGCGGAGTGAACTTTCTGTACGTAGTTCTATTATTTATTCTGTGGTGAGGTCTCCGACCTCCGAAATCTCATACTGCCAGCTTATTTGCCGGTTTTTATGCACATTTAATAGGAATATTTTGCAGTCTTTACCACGGGCTTAATTATGTTTTTTTTTTGCAATTCTCGAGGCTCGGGTCTTAGAAAAGAGGTGCAAAATTAAGCGGGCTGAAAGAACAACTAATTCAATTAGTATTTTCAATATGTCCCTGGTCCATGTGTTTACTATTTACAAACGTATTTTTAAACGTCAATAACTGCTATAATCATCTATACTAAGACGGCCAGGATCTCGAAAAAGCGACACCGTTTTATGGTTGATATATACCAAAAACTCGTACGAAACGGTTTGATTCCACTTTCCTTATTCGAACTGCTAAACAGTGGAATGCGCTGCCCGAGTGGGTGTTTCCCGATAATTATAATCTGGGCGTCTTCAAGTCGCGAGTGATTCGGTTTCTTCTAGGCAAGCGTGCTCCCTTGTAGACTGCATCTTCGTTTATCATCAGACGAGATGGCAATCAAACGCAAGCCTATCATTAAAAAAAAAAAAAAAACATTAGGACCAATAGTAGTACTTAGTTAGTACTCGCCAGTGGCGTCAACTAGTGAGTATAAAAGCAGTAGCCCTCATTGCAATGTAAAATGAAAATGATATGTTGTGTTGTAAGAATGTTGTTAGTGGTAGACTGTACATCGCTCGCTTACTCTTCGTTTGAATCGCTTCGAAACATTTTAGCTTAGCTTTTATAATATTAATGGATATTATTTACAGATTATAAAGCGATCAAAAAGGCACTTCGATATTTAACATCACACTATTAAAGCACCTTTATTTTTTTGCAAAACAACCTTTTCATATAGCTCTTCACTATGCCTAGGCTAATGTTAATTAATTATTTTTGAAAACATATCACAAGTACTAAGAAAAATAAAATGTATTTTTTTAACTTTATCATGAACTGTTTTTTTCCCCTTTTTTATTGCTATCTGTTGACGAGACGAGCGAGTCGTTCGCCTGGTGGTAAGCGTCACGCCTGCCTCTAACAGATAACAGACAGGTAGCAGTGCCAGAATTGTGAACTTGCGAATACAATCCTGCGCCGCACTGCACTCCGCTCGTCACCCTGAGATATTAGATGTTAAATCTCGTATTACCTAGTAATTTCTTTGAATGACATAACACAATGGCGGTTAAAGAACCAATTAGAAATCAGTACGTCGTTCGATCATCTATTATGAGTTTAAAACTATGCTCTTTGAGGGGTACCTAAACCTATATTCAGCAGTGGCCTACAAGGCTGACGATTGAGGGTATCTTTGGCCTTACTTAATAACGCTACTTAAAACCAACATCATATAGCTTTTGCAATACTAACTAACGATGGTTAGCTGTAAACGGAGTTTTTAAGTAAGGTGTATTTAAAGCTCAATTTACAACAAGAACTTGTGACATGCTTTCAAAATAGTTACCTACAAGACTAGTTTAACAAAACAACTGATTAATTAGCAATTATACAAAGCGTTATTTACACATTATTAAAGGATGACACACTCTAGGCCTGAGGGTTATGCTGCAATGGTTTTATTATTACGTGAGATAGAAAGCATTTAATGACAACACATTGAATACGTGTTTCTTAATTATGTTGACCATCGATTTAATAAACAGAGGATATTGCACGTAGTAATTGAAATTCGAAAATAATGCCAAATATTAGCTACCCAAACAAATATCAACTTTATGCTAAGGGGATAAGGCTAAATATGCAATGTAAGTGACTTGCAACGACATCTGAACGTCGCTAAATGTTTGCAAACTGGTGCACGGGAGTTTCAGGTGCGCCGCGGTCGAGCGGCCGGTGCAAAATCCTGTTACAGTGACCGAAGGTGTTTATGATCAAAGTGAACAACTTTCAGAACATCTATTTTGCTAAATCCGAGAAAAAAATGTGTTTTGTATGAAAATATCAAATCAATACCTACTTATTTTTTCGTCTTGAGTTATTTGAATATGTTAGGCAATGTTATTTTTTAACTTTTAATACTAATAGCACACTAGAAATCTATAAATATAGCACGCTATTAAGCACTGAGCTGTCAATAATATTAGTAGAATTTCACAGACATGTAAATAAAATGGTTTTCGGAACTGCACCCTTATCATGGACGTTCGCGATTCCGATTGCGATAGCATGCCATCCTGCTCGTACCAAACCACTCGCGCTATGTGCCCTCCTGCTCGCGCACGCTCGCAATCAGAATCACGAACGTCCATGATAAGGGCACTGGAGCCACGGTAATATTTTTTGGCAATCTGTGCATTTAGACTTCAGGTGTGGCGAGCTAAATTAGATCTTGTTGTGACGAAGTAGTGGAGAAATTAGTATATCAGTGTTTCTAAAATATAGTATAGGTACATTTATGACAACTTTTTTATTAATTCTTTATAGGTCGCGTCATGTAAAAAGAACGCTGGAAGAAAGTAGAGGGGGTGTGTTTGCGCATGTGTACACTTGCGCACAAAAGTGCTAGGCCTATTGTTTTAAATAATTATTAATTAGCCTTGCTCGCAGCTTCGTATATTGGTTATTGCTAGGTACATGGCAAAATATATTAGATATCACCTAAATCGCCTACTGCGCAGCTTAGCGACTAGCGTTCTTTTTACAGGACGGGACCTATAGACTTGACATCCATTCTTTTAACATCTTTAAAATTTAATTAATAGGTAGGTAGGCCTCCCACTAGGTGGACGGACGACATTGTGAAAATCGCAGGCAACCGGTGGATGCAAATGGCAGGTTGTCGTAGAGTGTGGCGGTCTAAGGGGGAGGCCTTCGTTCAGCAGTGGAGGTCTTCTGCTGATGATGATGAAAATATAATTATATTTCAACCATTCTACTGTTGTTAAAAATATTATCAACTGCAACCAAGTTTACAACTATCATGTTATGTTAAATCTGACCGGAGGGTTTTAGATTTCATAAAAATTTATATTTTTGCTGTACTATTGAGCAAAACCTTTTACAATACAATAACAATTGCAGTACATTTATATCGTATAATATATTGTAGTACTATTAAACATTTATACAGCAAAGTTCAATTCGGTCTATTTTCAATACAATACCGAAACAATGTTATGTTTTTCATTCCTAAATGTTAGATAATCCTCAAAGGAAAAGTCTAAAAGTTGACTGCAGCTTTATATTTTACCGAACGTTAGCTCGAACGTTCTCGAAGCGAACGTTTGCGTTAGGCCTTATTGTAGAGTGCACCATCCACGTAATTGTCAAAGGTCCTCATTATTGCCGTAATACTGGATCCCGTCTCCGTTCACCTGGTCTCTTATGACGACGGAGGGCGTGTCGGGTGTCGACACGTTGTTGGCCCGCTTGCTGGACTTACAGGTTTGACATTCGACGACAACTATGCTGTTGTCTATGTCAGTTTCGGTGCTGCTGGTCCGGCGGAGAGGGGTCCTTAGCCGGTGGTCTTGGATTGAGCGCCATAGACGTAGTTCGACGCCGCCTCTGTAAGGTTTGGAAACTGGATAAGTGCACGCTCATCGCCACAGAAAAGCGAAAGCCCTACTTCTTAGGTAGAACGGCTGTCAAAACAATGTTGTAAAGCAACCGTATGAAAAACCGCTGTCGCCAGTTTCACACATAAATGCATAGAAACAACGACGAAGAAATGCCAATCATTGGTCGCGCGTTTGAAATAAAACATTTTTCTAGTGGTAGGACTCTATTGCAGAGTCCGAGTCAAGAGTCAAGTACCACACCTTTGCCAGTTATTCAACCGCTAAGCAGTAGTGTGCCAGCATTACCGTGTTCCGATTTGAAGGGCAATGTTACCAGATAAATTACTGGGTAAGAAGAGATTTAACATCTAATATCTCAGGGTGACGAGCGCAGAGCAGTGCAGCGCAGGATTGTGTTCGCAGGTTCACAATTCTGGCACTACTGCTGTTAGTTGCAGGCGTGACGCTTACCACCAGGCGAACGTCTTGCTCGTCTAATCACATGATTGTATAAAAAAAAAAACATTTTTCAACAGAATAATATTAATCTAATTACAATGCAATGTGGTTTGGTTTCCTACGCGTCTATTTAAATTGTATTTTTTTTAGTATTTCTCAGTTTAAAAACATGTATATTGGAAGAATTGTCATTAATTAATGTCGGCTAGCGCGGCCCGTCACATCTCCGTTCTATTCCCTTCTTTTCAGTGCTCGTCACCAAGCTTTTATACCTTAACATCTGACTAAAATAGTCATAAACATGATTACCAAGTTAAAAACGACGGTTAATCAATTCGTGAAGTTTTCAATTTAAATTTATTCCCGGACTGATTAAGTGCTTTTTCAAAGCTTAAGTAAAAACCTTTTCAAACTGTAAATTGCACACACGAGGCAGGTAAACTATAAAATATGCTGGGGAAATATTTGGTGGGACAAACTCATCCAGCTAACTGACACTTCTGATAATGTCTGACACTTTCTAAAAACAGATAAATAAATAAAAAACAATACAATGTAAGCAATAAAGTAAATTATTTACGAAAACCTTTGGTACGACCTCTCCTCCTGCTTTTGAAGACGCTTCTGACAACATTTGGCACTTACTTGAGGTTGAGCCTAGCTATATCCTCTCTCTGCGCGTGTCGCAGCAAGTCTTCCAACGTGTACTGCTGGGATAAGAGAGCCCGCGCGGCGACCGCGGGAACTCCCCGGGACTCCAGCCACTCGCGGATCTTGCCCGCTTCCGTAGGGTCCGGTGGTTCTTCCGGCTCTGGGCTGACACTTCTGAAATCATCATTAGACCATCTAGTGGATAGATAGTCACCGCGTTACCAACTGAGTCGTGCGGCCATAAACGTCAATAGGGATAGTGCGAGTGCGAGCGAGATAGACATAGTGCGAGCGTGCGAGCGTTCCCACAAGTGCGAGCGAAATAGACATAGTGAAATGATTTATGGCCGCACGACTCAGTTGGTAACGCGGTGACTATAGTATTTGTTCGCTTCTGGGGCCGTATTATGACATGCTGTAACCATTCTCTTTAGCAGCCACCGATGCTGCGCGAGCACGAACCTTATTGCAGGAAGATAACATTCACAGTCGCGCAGCATCAGCGGCTGAACCTAATAAGGTTTTTAGATGTCACGGTACGGGCCCTGGACGTAAACCCCTCGAAAACATGGCACGATCTTCTGAGTTACGCATATATTTGCTGCTAGCCTTTCCTAGTTAATCATATTATGGTTAGCCAAAGCGATCCACACCACGACTTTTTTCCGCTAGGTGGCGCATCCTCGATGCGGCCATAGTCAACTGTCAATCTTATACATTTTGTTGTTTTTTTCTATAATTTAATTGGTTTAATAATAATAATATAATAATAATAAACTTTTATTTGAGCAATAAAAACTACTCTGATTACTAGGGAGATTCTGCATAATAGGCTAGATGACAGGTTTTTTTATTGTCCTATTTAAATGTGGCCCATGAATATAGCTGATTAATGAAAAGAAAATCTGATAAAAAATAAGCAACTTATAAGCATTTTAATATCATGCTAGACAGAGAGACGAAACAGCAAATAGTGACGTCACTTCTCTGTACGCCATATAAATTCTATTCTGACAAGTAAGGCGTGACGTCATGTTTTGTTTTGTGGGAAAGGGACAGAGTTGTCTCTAACAAAAACTTTAAACGCTCATATATCAGAACATTAATAACCGATTTAAATTATTTTTTCAATAAACATACTATATTTACCTAAATTCTTCATCAAAGCTATTGGTTTCAACGATATAAACATCAGTCATCTACCCTATTATACTGGTTCGTACAGCAATCCTTTGCCTTGCTAATCAATTATCAGTAACAATGTAAACAACTATCTAACATACAAATCAATTTCCAGGCCGTCAACAGCATATCCTGGCACAGCAGTGCCAGAATATGGGATATGCATGTGTTGTTTTTATTGACTCACAAAAAAGCAGACTGCACAAATAACGAAGTTATAAACATTTTAGTTTCATGTTAGACAGACTATACTAGGTTTATGACGTCAAAGTCCACGATTCCAAAATAATTATATACTAGGCTAGTTCTAGTATTACTAGTAGTAGTATTACTACGTGTTTTGCTAGAAAGGGACGGATGACTCCCTCCCAAAAACTTTGAACACTTTTCTTCAGAACTTTACCAGCCGATTTCAATTATTTTTTCGTCGTAAGCATCAGATTCTGTTAACTTTTCAATTATCCAATTTTATTAAATGTTTTAAACACATGCATATTGTGAATGAACTTGTGAACAAAATCCTGCGCCACACTGCACTGCGCTCGTCTTCCTGAGATGTTAGATGTCAAATCTCTTTACGCCTAGTAATTCAGTATGAATAACCGCGAAAGATTAAAACAATAAGATAAATGACACAGGCACAATATAAGCAATTAGCAATTTAACAATACAAGCAATATATAATAAGCAATTAGAGTGAAGTGTTTACAAAACAAATAAGCCTATGTGTTATTATGAAAACTGACGTGGTTTTGACACATTTTTGTTTTATTTATACGGGAATACTCACGTTTAATTAAATCGGATACTCCGACTATAGTTTCGATCACATCCGGTGACCTTTTTCAAAGAGTGAAAACAGAGCCCGACGCGCGTGCAGCTGCGTCCTGCTTAGCGTTGCTGCTTGCTTGCTTGTGTGCTAAGCAGGACGCAGCTGCACGCGCGTCGGGCTCTGTTTTCACTCTTTGAAAAAGGTCACCGGATGTGATCGAAACTATAGTCGGAGTATCCGATTTAATTAAACGTGAGTATTCCCGTATAAATAAAACAAAAAGCCTATGTGTGTTGTGAACATTTATTTATATCGCGCAAATAAGGTGTATGGTCCCAAAGAACCAAAGTCACCGACTTAGTTCGCAGGGTTTGCATGTTGAAGTGGCAATGGGCACCACATCGCTCGCAGAAATGATAACCGACGGGGATGAAAAGTTCTTGAGTGTCGACTACGAACCGGAAGACGCAGCGTAGGCGCGGCCTCCCACTATAAATAGGTGGACCGACGACACTGTGAAAGTCGCGGGCAACCGGTGGATGCAAATGGCAGGTTATCGTACAGTGTGGCGGTCTAAGGGGAAGCCTTCAGCAGTGTACGTCTCCAGGCAGATGATGAAGGTGTATGGTTAGATTCTAATAGTGAGCTAGAGTGAAGTAAATTTAAAATTACCCCTTACCTCGGTCTCTTTTCGACTAGCTCTCGAATTATTTGCGTTTGCGTCTTTTGTTCCTCTAGCATCTGTCTGAGTAAAGCTTGGTATTGCTGGTAGCTGTCTATTAGCTCTTGGTGTAGTCTGAAAAGAGAAATAAAATGACTAACCCAAGAAGGTATGACCTGGGTATGTCCTTAAACAGCAACCAGACCCACCGGAGGACAGGCAGCGGCGTCCTCTCGGTTAACGGTGGTGAGCATTCTGCGATCCCCAAGCCGCCTACCAAGCGTGGGGATTATGGCAACACCCCTCTATTAAGGGGGAGGCCTTCGTCCAGCAGTGGACGTTTTATGGCTGACGACGACCCAAGAAGGACATTTAAAACTAACTGCGCCTTGTGCTTATGCTGTACCATTCTGGCTAACGGTGATATTGTATACAGAGTTAAGCGTAACGGTTGTACTACGCCGAAAGCAGGTAATTTATTGTACTCATAGTGGTTAAAACCTTATGCTAAGGGAATTTTTGATACTCTTATCGTTTGCCAGAAGAAATCCATAGAAAATAGTAATTCACTCTCGCCGTAGATTTTATCCGGTTTTCCTGGCCCCACAGTAATAGTTGATTACTCACCTAGGGAGTAAAAGTAAAGAATGTCTCAGATCTCATGTTTGTCACCCGAGGCGAAATGAGATCTGACGCTTCTTTAGTTGCTCCCGATTTTACGTGCCGCTGCGGGGAGGCAGTGGTTCCTTTCGCTCCGCGTAGCGTAGCTAAAGTAACCTCTTTAGCCCCGCAAGCACTTAAAATCATTTAGTCTTACGATGAGATAAGAAGAAAGTTTTGTGTCTGTAGGGGTGCGTGTGTGTTTGTGTATGTGGGGATGTGTGTGTGTGTGACATTACGTTTAACGTCTAGTTTCTGAGTTAACTTACTTGTGGTTCTCTTGTCTCAGTTGGTGCAGTGAATGGTCTCTGGTAGAAGTGGCGGTGGAGAGCGCGGAGGGGGTGGCGACTTCCCCCCCACACGCCCCGCGCTCCGCTCCGCCGCGCCTCGAGTCCTGCCCTGCCAGGTTTGCCCCTAATTCTGTAATAGAAAGGAGGCTGCGTAAGTAAACGTAAAGTTTTAAGCCATTATGAACAATGCAGCGCTGCCGTTACGGAATGTTATGTCATAACCATGACCAACAGCCATGAAATGAAATATTTTTTTAAAAATGTGACGACATCAGTTATTCACGTTAAACCCAAAAAAACAAGTTATACCGAATGGATAATGGTGTAAAAAGGTACAAACGATAAAAAGGGTAGCACGTATGCTGAATAGATGCGTCCCTTTTCATTCAGCAAACAAAGGCGATGTGAAATGCCACCATAACATCATAGCATTAGCTTGATAGTCGCTATAAAAATAACTACAATATTTAATTTATGATTTAACGGTGACGATTTGTTTTAGTACTAACCTGGCGAGAGCACTGTGATAGCTGCTTGTACAGCGTTCCTGACCAAATTGTCAAGTGCGAACATCCAATGCGGCTTTATACTGTGCATCCTCAACACCACGTTCACTGCCTCTTGGAACATGTATATGGCAGAGTGGAGCTCGTTTATGGCATTCGAGTCGAAGTCCAACTCCTCTTTGAGGGTAGTTATGGCTTGCTCTATGACGCTTCTGTTCTGGTCCATTATGTATTCTTTGAGAGCGCGCCGCAAGGTTTCTAGGTGGTTCTGTGAGATTTAATAAGGTTTTATGACAGTTGTTTTATGACACTGTAACACTTATTTAAGAAATGTATTTTTAAAGGGTTTATTTTGAAACCTTCTTTTGGCAATAATGCTAAATGTTTTAGAATAACATTTCCTTTCTTAAAGTGAATTGAATCATTTGAAAATGCAGTCTTTTTCCAAAAGGCTTTTTAATTGTCTGCCTTTTTGTAAAAAAAGATTACGATTAGTCTAAATTAGTATAGAAATAGAGAGCATTACAAACATAGGTAGGACACTTTCAATCCCAGAAAAACACAAGACAACTGAAAATTCACACAGGAAAACGCAATAAAGACGAAATATATCAATTTGGTTTTTAGCTTTTGCTTATGCATAATAATTTTTTATATTCACACTGAGTTTCGAACGCAACATGACAAGGGGAAAATCAACAGATGGTAAAATAGTATATTATGCAACTAGTGAATAATTCTAATGAAGTATGATAAAAGCGAGTGATTCATGGCCCTCGATATAAATCCGTTTTATTCAAGAGTTGCATACTATACTTCAGAGACTATACTTTATACCATGACTACGAGAAAAAGATAGAAACAAAAACAATAAAATGTCGAAAAATTTCGACTAATCAAATCTCGAGGAGTTATTTGCATAAGCTGTTTGTATATCGAGTATTCTTTGCAAAAGTAGATAGTATCGAATGTAGAATTGAGATGGAGGTGAATATATTGGTGTGTTCTAAATACAAACACCAAAATAGTGATTAAAAGTGCTTTTTATTCACTGTTTTCAGTGAATAAAATAAGCTTTTTTGAGGGGGAATGGTGTAAAATATAATTTTAAGCTTTGACGATTTCAACACATAATTATGTTTATCACCGGAACTTGCACCAAAAATAATTATATCCAGATGATAAAGATACTTGCCATTCTTAGTACAGTGTTACCGAAATCCTGTTGAACACTGAGCATCCATTTCGAGCATATCTTCTCGCTGTCCTGCTCTAACACACGCGACAGAGTGAGACGACGCTGCGAGTCTTTCTTCAGTAAGTAAAAGCCATCGTGTTCTATATCTATTGAAGATCGAGGGACGTTGCCCATATCCACCTAAAAGAGAGTTTTATTGTGAGCATACCGCTTAACAAATTATGTAGTAGTATTGTGAAAGAGGTAAAGGCAGACAGGACCTGGGTATGTCTTAAAACTGCAACCAGAACCGCCGGAGGTCGGGCAGCAGCGTTCTCTTAGTTACAGATAGTGAGCAATCTGCGAACCCCGAGCCGCCTGCCAAGCGTGGGGATTATGGCAAGCCCTCCCTATTAAGGGAGAGGCCTTCGTCCAGCAGTGGACGTCTTCCGGCTGTTGATGTGGACATAGTCATAGACAGCCTTTTTAATAGGCCACTAGACTTGGGGCTACCGTAGAAGGGCGACTAAGGCCCATATCCTATCCACCATGCTTGGCCCTGTTGCGGGTTGATGGATACACATAAGCTATTTTGTTTCGCGGCAAGTTATTTGTGCACACGCAGTTTCGGTACTACCAAGTTAACGTCTATACTTATGGTAAAGGTACATTAATTTACCTCGGGCGAAAGTAGACCCCCTGAAGAACTTCTCCTGTTAAGTAGAGTGTCGTTGCTGTCCATCTCGTCCGTCGACGGAGTATTTGGCATAGTACTAAAACATAACCGCTCCATTACCATGAACACAAAATAATTGCGTAAAATTAAAAAAAGCCGTTAGTGTACTGAAATAAAGTTGTAAATAGCCAGTTTTCCAAATAAGCATTAGAACTTGAGCGTTACACGAAATTTTAAGTTTCAATAATGATTTTGATGATGTCCTTTCACTCGAATATGGACGGTTGTTCGTACGCAACAGCGTACAAAATCGCGTACGCGTTGCGTCTTGACTTATCTAAATGTTTGATAATGGTGTCAAAAGTGGAATCTAAAAGCGTGGTGCGATTTGTGTATGACATTCCAGCAAAAAGTGCTCAGTGCATGTGTTTTCATAGAATGCAATATATTTTCGAAATCCAAGCAAGAAAACTTCTATGATATGTTCCGAATGATGTACGAAAATGGTCAAGTCTCGATAAGTATGGAAATTGGAGGACTGCCTGCCTTTCAAGCATTTTATCGATGGAACAGATAGTTTGATATACGAAATTAGGCCCATGCTCTCTTCTAATCACATAAGGCCTCATTTAAAAACCCCCCTGTAAGTGACATTAGTGACTATTGCGCAAATTAATGTTTGTGTTGAACAGAACTTTTAACTTTTTAAGGCTCAGAATGCTGTGCCGCTACCTCGCTTGCGCTTTTCAACATAGTAGAATGTGTAAAATCACTGATTATAGTTATGAAAAATCACAATCGGTGATATTACTGAGAATAACATTGCAAAGGTTTAGAAATAAATAAAATACCCATCCAAGGTAGTATTCATTCATAAAATTGGTCATAACATTATAATCCCATTTATATTTACTAAAACTTCTATAAGTAAATCAAAATGTTATTTTTTTGCTGAACTTTTATATTGAATTCTCAGCAATTTCACCGACTGCGATCTTTCATTTACATATTCAATGATTTTTTATATCATTATTTTTAAAAATGGTGAAATGTGCGAGCGAGAAAGCGGCGCGTGGTGATCTGGGGCTTAAGCAAAACCGTTACAGATCACGGAAACAACGTTGGGATCACGATTAGCTAATTTATCTCAGTGTGCGTGTGGACGCACACATAATTAGCGTGGAGAGAGTTAATACCTTGATCTCCACATAATCAAACATTTCACACAGGCACTGTAAGAAATTAGAAGATAGGGTCTCCCTAGTGGATACATTTTATCGATTCAAACTCTTAGCGTACGTGAATATACGGAGCTAGTTCTAATCAGTTAGCATCCTTTTATGGGCATATTCTGTTCATCAAAACAAACAACTTTTACTAAGGGGCCAAGATAGAAATCGCGAAAAAAATATCAGCTGTTCCATACACAAAGTTCATCGACCTTGGGCAAAATGTATGGAACAGCTGTTTTTCTTTTTACGATTTCAAATGTAGGCCCCATAGTAAAAGTTGTTTGTTTTGATGTACATAATATGCCCTTAACAGGATGCTAACTGATTAGAACTAGCCCTGTATATTAATTTTAAATCCTCGTCTAACCTATTTCAGGACCGCGTTTTAAGCAAAAGCTGCATAACTAAAGCAACTGTTTTAGACATTTCTGATTCGTCAATATAGTATTCTATAAAGTTAAAAAACTATGCATACAGCAACGAATGGTTACCTGCTATTGGAATAATCCGGTGGGTATATCAGAATCGGCGATAGCATCGACGAAGCGGTCCTAGTGATTGTTGGGTTAGACCGGACCGTTTTCACCCTTGACGAATGGGGAAAATAAACACAGGCTTAGGTGCAAAGCAATCGACATATTGTTATTACAAATTGTGTGTTATGTGAGTTACCATAGGGTTGACTGTCGGGTGAAAGTGCGATTGTAGAGAAGTCAATTGTATTGTTCGTAAACTAACTCTGTGAAGTCAGAAGTATAATTGATCATGCTTTTGCTGTGGCATGCGCACAAGTAAGGGGGCGTTCATAAAATACGTGAGATGTTTAAGGGGGGAGGGGGTCCAGTCAAATCTTATCTAATCTTACGTTGGAGAGAGGGGGGGTCTCGGCAAATATCACGCAATTTTTTTCCTGATTGAAACAAAAAAATAACTATTTTGGCATTTTTTTTTTTCTTTTTGATTTTGAAAAATCTCACGTGAGATTGGGTGATGGGGGGGGGGGGGGGGGGGGGGGTTGTCTCACGACATCTCACCGGGGGGGGGGGGGGGGGGGGGGGGGACAGAAAAACACCTCACGTTTATGGACGCCCCCTAAAGAGCGTTGTAGCGCTTCGGCATATTTTGAGTTTGTAAATTAGTATGAATATGCGTGGCCAATGTTGGCTGTCTTTGTCCTCAGCTAACTCTGTAAGTCACTCTACTAAGTCATGTTTCCGAGTGAAACATCAATATGCAGTAATGTATTACTCAAAAATCCACTAAATTAAAGGATTAAAACCAACCAAGACTTCAAATCTTAGTACAATCACACTTTCAAACACTCACTTCTTAACCTGAATGATTAACAAAATTTAATACTTTAAAGAAATCCTGCGCCTGTTTCGTTTCTTTCCGAATGGTTGAAAGGACAAAATGGGTATGCCAATCGATTTCATGTAAAACTCAATACATCATGACCAAATTTTTGTGTCTTTGCACATAGAAAACCGTCCTAAAGTTGTTACAATGAAGGCTACGCTTATTCTTCGAACTTATAATGATTTAGACATTGCAACTTGATTAATCAGCAATGCAAAATGTAGGGCCCGTTTACCCACCACTGATTGGTCCACTCATGGTCGCAACCGAGATATTGGACTGCCATTGGTGGATGGAAATTTATAGGAGCGCTACTTGCGCTAACGTATTGACTGAAAAGTGTTTACCCTATTTCGGTTGGAGATTGTTCGTTGCATCTCAAGGGCCTTATCACACTAGCTGTTTGCGAGCGTCTTCAAAGCGGAGCGGGCACGCAGCGAATACGTCGCGAACACGTCGCGGAGACGTTGCGATTACGCAACGTTTTCGTCACCTGTTCGCGGCGAGTTCACGACGTACAATACACTCAGTAACAGAATGGATTCCGACGAGGAAACACGTCTGTTGGCTTTGATACTTCGAAGACGCATAAAACGAAAGCATTCAATCACGAAAGGGTTCTGTACGAGAATGTACAAAATGCTCATTGCGCATGCGCGACGTAATCGTTGCGAGCCCGCGACGTATTCGCGGCGCGCCCGCTCCGCTTTGAAAACGTTCGCAAACTGCTAGTGTGATAGTAGTCTTACACAGCATTTCCACAGTGATTATCATTCTTCTAGTGTAACACTTTACTACAATTTCCGAAGTGCAACGACACAAAAAACTTATACTTGAATGTTCTGATGTTAATTCTTAACACCAATACACAAGCCCTTTCACCGCATGATGTAATGGCATGTATGATTAAAAACATCACACAACGCAATAAAAATAAAGTTTAATTTACTACAACTTCAAGGGCCATGCAAAACTTTGTAATATTAAAATGTAAAGTAACATTTTGAAGTCCATGCTTTTCTAAGAAGGCAAAT
Organism: Erannis defoliaria; assembly: GCA_905404285.2. Classification (NCBI taxonomy): domain Eukaryota; kingdom Metazoa; phylum Arthropoda; class Insecta; order Lepidoptera; family Geometridae; genus Erannis; species Erannis defoliaria. Next base: position 6,290,280 of record FR990073.1, on the reverse strand, counting down.
CGCTAATGTGCTAATAGTGTTATGATATAAATTTCTCTGGTTTAGACAAAGCCGTAGTAAAACGAGAAACGGAGGAAGGCTCAAGTTAAAATACGTTGTAAATAATTAATTAATAGAATTTATACTTAGGTAAAACTAATTCATGGGCAATTCGATTCGATGTTTGATCGGGCGATAACTAGATCAAACACGTGCGAATATAATTCCTAAACCAGTGGCAATAAGGCTGGGTATAATGTGGAGTCTAAAGACACTCGCAATAATAGCTCAGTTGATAGTATGTCTGCCTTCAGAGCTGTAGGGTGTGGGTCCGATCGCCACCCAGGCTACTAACATAGATGCTTGTTTTGTGTCTGGGTGTAGTATGTATTATAAGTATACATTTAAAAAAAAAAGTATATTTATAAGTAATCTATCTGCTATCTGGCTTCCATATTACAAACTTTGCTTAGTTTGGGACTAGATGGCGCTGTGTAAAAAAATCCCACCGATAGTTATTGCTTATTTCATTTATTTTAAGTCGAGTCGAGAGGCACGAAATCGAATAAGATTTTTTGTGAACGATTCTGAAAAGCTCTCAGAAACGATACACAAAAAATCGATTTAAAACAAATTGAGTTTTTCTATTTTACCTTTCATGTAAGGCCTTGTCCAAACCAAAGAATACCCGTACGTGGTAAGGCGACTCACTCGATATCTGGGGAAGTGGGTACGTTGCCCGCCATGGTCGGTTCCGATATTTTTTTCTGCGCTGTTATTGGTCGAGCCTTATCTGCTGGGACTGATATACTGCGGCTGTAGTCCATACTGCTGCCCAGACGACTGGTCGGCTTCTTTTTCCTGTAAATGTAATACATGTACAATTTCATATTTTTTCGGGACGTTTCATTCACTCGTACTACTATTTTATTTCATTTGACACTTACACAGAATTAGCTGTGCTTTGCGGTTTCTCTTCTATACCACAAAATCTATTAATTTTACTCCGAGGAGTAAAGAAGCCAGTGTGGATTCAGGATCTAACCATCTATCTATCCAATGAAAAAAACTCTATTCAAATACGTTCAGCTGTTAAAGAGATGAGTCAAATATACTTATCCATAATTATATCTATGTATTTAAAAATAATTGCATAAACTCTAACTCTGACCGGGTTCACAGTATGTTTTTTTTTCTTTCCCACTTTTGTGCACGCTATTGCTTTGCGGTTGATTAATTGAGAAAAGTATTTAATTCTCCAGGTGGACTATACACCACATTTTTTTATGAATGTATAAAACTTTAAGGGGTCATTGTACTCATCAACATGAACAACTTTTCCTATGGGGTCAACCCTGAAATCGCGAAAAAAACAGCTGTTCCATACATTTGTCCAAGGTCAATGAACTTTTTGTATGGGACGCTTTTCGCGATTTCATGGGACACCCATAGGAAAAGTTATTCATAATGACGAGTACAATGACCCCTTAAAGTTTTAGACATTAATAAAAAATAGTGGTAATTCTACAATTCAAAATCAAACAGGCGATCAAGTCTCGAGGGATAATGGCACGGGGTATTTCGGAAATAATGTAGAGCCGGGATCGTACAAAAAAATATTTATAATAAATATGAAAAAAAGTACTAACTCGCACAAAAACGGGTCTTCCAACAATTCCGCGGCTGTAGCACGTTGCTCCGGCTCGGGTATGAAACAGCGGAGAATAAAACTCTTCGCACGCGGAGTCAACTCGCTGGGGATCTCGGGGTGTATCTTATAATATCCCACCTGAAAAAAAAACATTAGGAACCATCGATCGATCATTTAGATAGTTAACTAATCAAAAATAAACATTTTGTAAATTCAATTATTTCTGTGTAATTCTTGGTGTGAACAATAAAGAGTTAATCAATCAATCAAAAAAAGGGGACAGATAGAATTTTATTTTAATTCTAAATAATTTTGCTTTAGGATGGGGGGACCATTCTCGCTGGTGTTATTTTTATAAGTGAAGATGTGGTCTAGGATGCAGCACGCTTAGCAAAAAGGAAGCTGTTTGAAGGAACTGAAGTAAAGTCTGTTTAATCTGTCCCTTTTTGGAAATAACAATGGCCAATTTATATTTATACTAATTACATTAGTGATAAAATTAAAAGCTGTCATTATTTGTTGGAATAACGAGCAGGTACAATAGGGTAGATGACTGATTTTTAAATCGTTGAAACCAATAGCTTTGATCAAGAATTTAAGTAAATATAGTATGTTTATTGAAAAAATAATTTCAATCGGTTAATAATGTTCTGATATATAAGCGTTTAAAGTTTTTGGTAGAGCCAACTCTGTCCCTTTCCCACAAAACAAAAAATGACGTCACGCCTTACTTGTCAGAATAGAATTTATATGGCGTACTGAGAAGTGACGTCACGATTTGCTGTTTCGTCTCTCTGTCTAGCATGATAATAAAATGCTTATAAGTTGCTTATTTTTGATCAGATTTTCATTTTCTTTTCATTAATCAGCTATATTTATGGGTCACATTTTAATAGGACAATAAAAAACTCTCTAGCCTATTATAAGAAGTTTTACGGGCATTTACTTATGTGCTTTTATGGGGTGTTATTTTTGGCTGTTTACATTTATTTATTTATTGCTTTTGGTAGAATTATTGATATGCAACCGTTTTATCCTTTTATCTACATTTTTATGTTTTAAATTTTGAGTACTTACCTTAAATACAGCAGCCTGTGGTGATCCTAACTCTATAAACGGTGGGTTTCCAGTGGCCATTTCAACAACGGTGCATCCCAAAGACCAGATGTCAGCCTACAACATGAAAAGAAATATGTTACAGAATTAAGTTTAATTCAAACAGATGCTTTCAGACCTTTCAGACGTGAAAGCACCTGCGGTATGTACACTATATCGGATCACAATAGAATTCTCCACCTTCATACAAATAAATAAGTAACAAAAGCACTATAGCATTTTTTGTAGTGGTAGGACTCTACTGCAGAGTCCGCCTGTGGCGCCAAGTGTGCAAGCATTACTGTGTTCCGGTTTGAAGGGCAATGTTACCAGAGAAATTACAGGGTATGAAGAGATTTAACATCTAATATCTCAGGGTGACGAGCGCAGTGCGGTGCGGCGCAGGATTGTGTTCGCAAGTTAACAATTCTGGCACTGCTACTTTTAGTGGCAGGCGTACCGCTTACCACCAGGCGAACGTCTTGCTCGTCTCGTCACTTGACTGTATAAAAAAAACTGCTTTTAATGCCACTATATATTGTTGGAATAATGTTAGGGTTTGTAAGTTCTTTTAAGTACTGTGTTTGTGGATCAAGCTATCTTAGGCCTTAGCATTAAGCAAATAAACTGCTTAAAGCTGACAAAGTGATAGTGGGCCGGTCAAATTTCCCAAAACAGATAACTGCTGTGATATAAGACTTCTAGAGCGATAGATAAAAAATATCGGTGAACATTTTTCTCACAGCGCCATCTAGCCCCAAACTAAGCAAAGCTTGTATTATGGAAACCAGATACCTGATAGAATACTTATATACTTTTTTTTTGTAAATACATACTTATAATACATACTACACCCAGACACAGAACAAAATTTATGTTCGTCACAAATGTTTGCCCTGGGTGGGGATTGAACCCACGCCCTACAGCTCTAATGTACAGTTTTCACATAACTTGTTTCAGAATGCTGGCGACCGAGCTCAGTGGTGTATATTAGAAGACGCCAACGTCCAGTAGTTGCCGAAACACTGGTGATGGTTATACAAACGTATGTAGCAACTTACCGGAGCACCATATCCTCTCTGCCCTTTATCTATGACTTCCGGAGCCATGTATTGTAAAGTGCCCGCAAAGGTTTCCGTAGATGGGCACAAACCAGCTAAACGCTTGGACGTCCCGAAATCTGATATCTTGACGACTCCGCTGTAAGTGTTCACTAGGACGTTGTCGCCTTTTATGTCGCGGTGGACGATTTTCTGGTCGTGGAGGTATTTTAGACCTGGAATTGAAATTGATATAATGATGATACACATATTGTAGTATTTTTTGGGTCCATTAAGAATGCAACATTTAGGTACGTCGCAGTATCTAGCATCGAGCACTGGTTGGAAGCGAAATACTTAATATCGGCATGAATGGCGTGCCCTGATAGAGGTCTATTAAAGTATAAATATTGTGATCAGAGTACAGCGATCCTTGAAATATGAATCTTATATCAAGCCACATACTTTAGAATTTTCAATAACTACATTGCGTTGTCCTCCGCGAAATTTAGCTTTACGTGACACGCCAATTCAGAACACCACACGCCTCTATATCTCAAATTTAAAAAAAAAACGTCGTTTTCGTAGTGGTAGGACTCTACTGCAGAGTCCGCCTGGGGAAGTACCACTTTATTCAACCGCCAAGCAGTAGAGTGAAAGCATTACTGTGTTTTTGGGTTTGAAGGGCAATGTGGCCAGAGAAATTACTGGGTATAAAGAGATTTAACATCTAATATCTCAGGGTGACGAGCGCAGTGCAGTGCGGCGCAGGATTGTGTTCGCAAGTTCACAATTTTGGCACTGCTATTGTTAGTGGCAGGCGTAACGCATACCAACAGGCGAACGTCTTGCTCGTCTCGTCACTTGATTGTATAAAAAAAAAACAAAAAAAACGCACTTTAAAAAGGTTTAGTTGAAATATTTTTTTTTTTCCAAACGTATAGTAAAGTGCTTATTTTTTTTACTAGCCTAATGAGAGACCGCCTAACTTGGAACCGTGAATTCGTGGGTTCTAATTCTGGGACTAATGAGCTCTTTTTAGTTTATGTACGGGTTTTCTTACCACTTGCTTTTCGGTGAAGGAAAACATCGTGACCTACATCGTTCGGGGGAAAAAAACAATGAAAGAAAGAAAGAAAGAAGATGGCCTTATATCTCTTCGAGAGTGGGCATACCTAAGAGTAAGGCGTTCCCTTTTCTGTGGCATACATCTAGCACTGGATTATTAAAAAGGATGATTATGCTACATGACTACTTCCGATTTAAAATATTTCATTGTTAACTTCACGACACCATTTCTCAAAAAAATTACGATTTAGAGAGGAAAAGTTTATAAAATCGAATTGTAAGATTACCTTCCAATATCTGCTTGGTGTAATAAGCTATGGTGGCTTCGTTTTCCTTCAGCGGCCCCCATTTGGAGCGCAGCAACGCAGATAAGGACCCTCCCGGCACTTGCTCCATAAATATCTTGAAATAGTTGTCTTCAGATATGGATCCAAGGTACTGGAAACATGGAATAGATCAAATGATGATACTGGTATATTCCAGTGATATATCTTGGAATTGAGGTAGTGGAAACATGGAATAGATCTAATGATGATACTGGTATATTCCAGTGATATATCTTGGAATTGAGGTGCTGGAAACATGGAATATATTAAATGAAGATACTGGTATATTCCAGAGATATATCTTGGAATTGAGGTGGCGGAAACATGGAATATATCAAATGATGATACTGGTACATTCCAGTGATATATCTTGGAATTGAGGTGGTGGAAACATGGAATATATCAAATGATGATACTGGTATATTCCAGTGATATATCTTGGAATTGAGGTGGTGGAAACATGGAATATATCAAATGATGATACTGGTACATTCCAGTGATATATCTTGGAATTGAGGTAGTGGAAACATGGAATAGAACAAATGATGATACTGGTTTATTCCAAAGCTAATTCAAATCTTGAAATAGTTGTCTTCATAAGGATCCGATTATCCGAGGTACTGCAAACAAGGATAGCATACATAAAACTAACGACAAACAACCCGGGCACGGGTCCTGAAAAGTGGTCTTTAAGTGCTGGCCTATAAGAGAAACTCAGAGTCACGCAACAGGCAATGGAGAGAGCTATGTTCGGAGTTACTTTGCGCGATAAAATCCGGAACGAGGATCTTCGCCAAAGAACCAGTCACCGACATAGCTCGCAGGGTTTGCAAGTTAAAGTGGCAATGGGCAGGCCACATCGCTCGAAGAATTAGCAACTGATGGGGAAGAAAGGTTCTTGTGTGGCGACCGCGAACCGGAAGACGCAGCGTAGGAAGGCCTCCCACTAGCTGGACCGACGACATTGTAAAAGTCGCGGCAACCGGTGGATGCAAATAGCAGGTTGGGCAAATGGGAGGCTTTCGTTCAGCAGTGGACGTCTCCGCGCTGATGATGAACCCGGGCCCGTATACAAGAGTTCTTTTAGGATTTGGGTTGGGTTAAAAACTTACACCACTGATTTTTCAGTGAAGGATATCGTCGTGAGAAGAAATTCAATGGCGTGTATGGTACTATGAAAACTGACTGACTGAATCCCGTATAAATAAAACATGTATGTTCTGCTAGACAGCACGGGCTAGGATCTGGATGTGGTTTTAAGACATTCCCTGGTCTGATGGTGTCTTCTTAGCATATAAGCTGTAAATTCAACAAAAAAATGCTATATTTTTTTTGTAATTTCTTTCGTTCTCAATAGGGTAGATGACTGATGTTTAAATCGTTGAAACCAATAGCTTTGATGAAGAATTTAAGTAAATATAGTATGTTTATTGAAAAAAATATTTAAATCGGTGATGAATGTTCTGATAAATAAGCGTTTAAAGTTTTTGGTAGAGCCAACTCTGTCCCTTTCCCACAAAACAAAAAATGACGTCACGCCTTACATGTCAGATTATAAATTATATGGCGTACTGACAAATGACGTCACGATTTGCTGTTTCGCCTCTCTGTCTAGCATGATATTTAAATGCTTCTTCATCAGCCTGTGAGACGTCCACTACTGGACGAAAGCCTCTCCCTTAATAGGGAGGGGTTGCCATAATCCCCACGCTTGGCAGGCAGCTTGGGGATCGCAGAGTGTTACCACCGTTAACTAAGAGGACGCTGCTGCCCGTCCTCCGGTGGTTCTGGATGTAGTTTTAGGACATACCCTGGTCCATTTACATTTATTTATATACATTTAAATGCTTATAAGTTGCTTAATATTGATCAGATTTTAATTTTCTTTTCATTAATCAGCTATATTTATGGGCCAAATTTTAATAGGACAATAAAAAAACCAAGCCTATTCGACTGTACGGTTTTTTTTTCGTATGTTACGCTATTACTCCGCCAATTATGAACTGATTTTGATGTTTTTTTGTTTTTTTCGTAGGTTATACTTCAGAGGTGTTCCCATATCAAATCGGTTCAGTAGTTTGGTGTTTAAATCTATTTTAAATCAAAATTACTAGAAAATATGAAGGTGGCATCCAGGTATTCGAAGTTGAAGTCGGTTGTATTTTTTTTTAAAAGCGTATGATTGATTCTTCAAGACGTAGAAAAGTGTTACTCACGTACCTGCACAATGTTCCTATGCCTGAGCTGCGAGTGCAGCAGTATCTCCTCGTGCAGAGGCTGCACGTCGCCGAGGTTCCGCTCGGGTATCTCCTTGACCGCGATGCGCACTTGCGTGTTGAGGTCGCGCGCGGCGTACACCACGCCGTACGTGCCCTTGCCCAGGATCACGCGCTTGTTGTGGTCGTCCAGCTCGTACTCGAACTGGGGAAACGTTCCTTTATCCACAAGTGGCCACAAAAATGTACCGAGCTCTAATTGAGCTAATATCTAAAGAGTCACAATCTCTAAGTGAAAACAGTCCAAAAATGTCCGAGTGCCGTTGAACATACCTATACGTGCATTATGTAGTTCACAATTGTTCGAATTTAGATGTTATGTCGCTTGTGTAGTGTTCAATGTATGCTTGGGCGCTTGTGTGTTATCGTAGTTCCAAGTCTTTGATCGTTAGAGTTTTGGCGTGGCCATTTTTTTGCACGTTTGTGACTCTATAGATATTAGCTCAATGAATGTTATGTATCGCCCAAGAGTTGCAATGTTTTGCGACATTTAAAAAAAAAACTTTATTCCTTTTTCTTTAGATCTTTTTTTACTTGTTTGCTTGGAGGATTTAGCTCTCTCTCATGTTTGAATTGTTAAACCATTTGGTATCGTATAGCTATCAAATTAGTAAATTTTTACAAAAACCGAAATGATATTATTATATCAATTTATTTTCCTAATTTCCAAAATTCGCAAGCAAAGATATTTGAACCGATCAATACGGACTATATACCAGAGTATGTTTTGGCCATTGAGATGTTATTCTACAACGAGGCCCAAAAGTACTACTATAGAACATACTGTACAAGATTATGCTTAACGGTGTTACCAAGCCAACTGGAGATTGTTGTAGGTACTCGTCATTGTGAACAACTTTACTATGGAAAACCTGCGTTAGCGAAAAAAATATCAAATCAACTGTCAAATGTATGGATCAACTATTCCATCCATACAATATTAACACACATTAATTTTTGTTTTTAAGGTTAAACAGGAAGAAAAATTATGACCTCCGGCAGGACTCGAACCTGCATACGAGCAGTCTCTATGGGTTTCCGTCCCAACTGCTTTGCCAATTAAGCTACAGAAGCCAAAAGTAATACCATAACTGTGGAATCACTTCATACAAAAATATTCAAAAAACATTAAATTTTTACGAAATCTAGAGTTTTTTTTTTGATACAGTCATGTGACGAGACGAGCCAGAAGTTTGCCTGGTGGTAAGCGTCACACCTGCGTCTCGCATTGCATACTTACGAATACAATCCTGCGCCGCACTGTACTGCGCTCGTCACCTTGAGATATCAGAAGCGGTTAAATCTCTTCATACCCAGTAATTTATCTGGTAACATTGCCCTTCAAACCGGAACACAGTAATGCTTGCACACTACTACTTGGTGGTTGAATAACTTGCAAACTTTTTTCGAATTTAGGTAGGTAAACCGACAAAACTTCTATCCTTCACACTTTCACACAAAATGCTCCACACTGAATGTTCATAAGCTTGACCGCTTTAATGTACATACCTTCAACTGATCCTGCATGACGCTGGTGTCCAAGTCCGTGACCTTCTCGTGATCCGCCGTCAGCTCGCCCAGCAAGTCGTGCAGCCGCTGCCTACAAGCTTGCGACGGCAGAAATATTTGGAAATCATCCGAATTCTCGCTCACGTAGAGAAACAGGCAACGTTCGTCGCGTTTGTATAAACTGAAAATTGAAAAATATAGGTATAAAAGCTAAATACCACATAAAGCCAGTGATTGTGGTATTAGTGTATGTGATTACTACCTAGATTACAAGGACTTCGTATTTCTCATTAGTATTAAATCGTTAAGGATGTATCGGTAGGCGTGGCTAAAAAGCATGCTCTCTTCATCAAACAAAGTGTGAGAAAGGGAGAAAGAAAGAGAAAAGAGCGCGCAAAGTTTATCATGTCGACCTTTGGCTGCAGGATTGTGATGAATAAACTACTGAACTGATTTATTCCAACTAAAGTTATTTGAAATTTTGATGGACTATACTATGCCGCTTTACACATCATTTTAGTGTTTTCGTACTTCTTATGTTATTTATTTACGTCCAAAGTGGCGTTAAAATTGAGCTAAAATAGAAAATGTTTCAGAAAGAATTTTCTTTTCTTTGGAATATAACATGCGGCGACAAGTTTTATTGACGTTAACGCAAAAAAAAACTTGTACAGTTTTCAGGATAATATACTATTAAGGTACCTGTAACTCCTAATCATGTCCGAGGTGAAGAGCCACCGGTGCACCTGCCTGCATTTCTCTCGCATCGCCTCTAGACAGAGATTGAGTATTTCTACTGATTTCTGTTCCGCTCCCATATTCACGTTAACGTATGACGGCATGAACACTTTTGTCGTTTCTAAAATTAAAACCTGAAAACGAAACAGAATTCCAATATATTGCAGAAAACTGTTGATATCAATCCAATCAAATGCGACCAAACTTAAATCAAATATACTATAGATACACATCAACTTAGAGTCACGCAACGGGCAATGGAGAGAGCTATGCTCGGAGTTACTTTGCGCGATAGAATCCGGAACGAGGATATTCGCCAAAGAACCAAAGTTACCGACGTAGCTCGCAAGGTTTGCAAGTTGAAGTGGCGCAGGGCAGGCCACATCGCTCGAAGAACTGACAACCGATGGGGAAGAAAGGTTCTTGAGTGGCGACCGCGAACCGGAAGACGCAGCGTAGGAAGGCCTCCCACTATACATATATATATATATAGGCGGACCGACGACATTGTAAAAGTCGCGGGCAACTGGTGAATACAAATGGCAGGTTGTCGTACAGTGTGGCGGTCTAAGGCCACTAAGTGCCTTCGTTCAGCAGTGGACGTATCCGGGCTGATGATGAAACATCTCTATAAATAGAGAAACCAAACCAAACAAACCAAACCTCAACAGTGTCCCCGCGCCAATGCTTACTTATACAGATATTATACCTCTCCAGCTAATATAAAAATAGTCCACAAGCGGATATTGTTTCATTTAAATAATGAACCTTAACATCCTGTAATAGCGTTATAAAAAATTGTGAGTGTACTCGTATAAACATTTGGCATGGTAGCACGTCACACGATTGGCGCGGTTACACGCGTCTGAGAGCAAAACAAGGCATATTACGCTAATTATGGCTTGTTTTGCAGGTGCCGTTTTCTAGCGGCGATCGGGGATCTACTCTACATTTCATCGCAGCGACTAAAACGTTATCCGAATATGGTGGATATTTCATCATCAGCTCGGAGATGTCCACTGCAGAACGAAGGCCTCCCCTTAGACCGCCACACTGTACGACATCCTCCCATTTGCAGTTGCCCTCAACTTACACAATGCCATCGGTCTACATAGTAGCAGGCCTACCTACGCTACGTCTTCTGGTTCGTGTCCGCGAAGTGGTCGTCTCGGTGAAGGCTTCAATTTCTCATCTTTATACGAACAGCAGGAGTATAAGATTTACTCTGTGATGAAAATATAGTTTTATCTTAGAGTCAACCCACACGTATCACAACCACACCACATCGCAACGACAAAATGTGGTGACGCAGTGGCTACGTGTGAATAGTGTCGCTGCAGCTTTCTGCAGTTGCGTTGTGGTACCGACAAAATGTCGATGTGGTGCGTTGTCGCTAGCAGTTGCGATGTGGTTGCGTCTTGTGCAGACACAGTTCGACTCTGGCTTTCATAGAGCGCGCACTGTCGTTGCGTCGACGCACCGTTGTATCTGCGATGTGGCCGGCGACTATTTCACTGTGTATAGCTGGTGATTGCGACGTGGTTGCGGCATGGTTGCGATGTGGTAGGTATCAACCACGTGGTCGATAACGACGCGAAAATGTGGTACGTGTAAATTCTACTATTCATTTTCAATACAAAATATGCGCCCGACCGCGTGTTGTGGTTGTGGTACGTGTGGGTTGACCCTTACAATAGGGAATATGCATGAGTTTCAATTATTAAAAATAATAGGATAACTGGAGAGTTTAACTGAATCTGATGTTTACATCAAAAAAAATATTGAAATCGGCTAGTTTAGTTCTGAAATATAAGCGTTTAAAGTATTTGAGAGGGTACTCCCTCCCAAATCTGTCCCTTTCTAGCAAAACACGTGCTAGTATAGTTTTTTTGGAATCATAGGCTTTGACGTCATAAACCTAGTATAGTGCCTTCCCTGTCTAGCACGAAACTAAAATGTTTATAACTTCGTTATTTGTGCACATATTTAGATTTAATTTTCTATGTTTGTTTTGTTGCGAGTCATGCAGCTTTTAGTGAGTCAATAAAAAAATGCATGCATATTCCCTATTGTTATTGTATTTACGACTAGTATGATTGTTAGTGTTATTATATGTGCACTTACAGGAAACCTGATAATATTTTCACAACAGCTTTTAGTTGCTTCCACGAAATACTCCATCCAGAACGAGAACACTTGCTGTTCAGGTGAAAAATCCTCACTTTTCCTAAGCCTGTAATAGAATAGAAATCGAAATAATGGAGCGATAGACATTATCAGGACCTGGGTATGTCCTAGAACTGCATCCTGACCCATCGGAGGACGGGCAGCAGCGTCCTCTCGGTTAACGGTGGTGAGCTCTGCGATCCCCAAGCCGCCTGCCGAGCGTGATAGGGAGATCTGCCATAATCCATGGCAACCCCTCCCTATTAAAGGCGAGGTCTTCGTACAGCAGTGGACATGTTCTGACTGGTGATGAGACATTAATTTGGACTCACCAATCTTATAACACGGATTATTTTGTTATAAGTATCTAACTAACTAATAACTAACTAAATATTTCTATTCTAATTTTTTATTGCATTAATTATATTGTCGAATAACTGTTAATTAATTTAAGGTTAATATTTGATTTTATTTTATCTAATAAGTTTGCGGTTTTTTAATATTTTTTTTCTTAGTTCTGGGCATCGCACTTTGTGCATTCTGCCAGTGTCAAGTTTATGATTTTTTCAAGTATTTATATGTAAATCAAGTCAAATATGTAATGATATCACAGTCAGTCACACGAAATTAGTCATAGTCGAGTCCAAGTCATGCCCTAGTAAAGTTGTGGCGACTTTACTATGAGAATCTACGGAGTTTTGAAAACAACACAAAAAGACATGTTTCACCACATTATATCACTTGCCCACACTCGTGCATGTAATTCAACACTCAATGAATAAAACACCACCATTTTTAATCATTAATTCGCGAAAATACACAAGTTTAAGAAAATAATAGAATGCAACGACATGATTTTTCCGTGTTCCCGCCAAAACTCAAGTTTGCTGTTGTCTATCTAGCATGAGGTTTATACCTATAATTGAAGCGGCACTTATCATGTGAGTTGTGTGCTTATCTAAGTTGATGAATTTTTATTGGTGGTTGTTTTGTTGATGTAACATTTAAATAAATAAATAATTAGGAAAATAGGATATGGGAATATCTGTAAGCACATGGCTGATGGGTAATTCCTTACATTGTGTGTAAAATACTTCAAGTTTTACTTAGTCAAAAGTCCAGCCTCTGATCTGCATTTAGATCCTATTACACGTTTGTTACTTATTTACTCAGTACTCAACACTATTTTTCAATCCTCACTTGTTCACTCATTCACTTGTTCATTCTTTTGATGAACTAACCTGTCAATCAGCTCTATATTCCCAATAGTAGACTTCAGGTACCAATTCGGCGGCTTCAATTTGAACATACATTCTGCCGCTTGGATTGCCTTCACGTAGTCCTGAGCCAGGACTGATATTTCAAAGAAAGTTGCGACGTCCCAGTAGTCTTTGAGCGAGGACAGGCTGCCTTTCTTACCTATTAGGTGGTTTAGGACCATTCCTGTAAAAAAAATATTGTTGTTAACTTTGTGGTACCATTTTCTAAATAAAAACTATACCTATAGACAAGATGACTGGTTATTATTTATCTATTGCCCCATAAAACTGTACTATACTCATAGTCATACGACATCAACCGATTTCAAACAAATATGGGACCACCACGAGAATATACCCATTAATTTTTTTTTATTAAAATCAATTATAGTAAAAATAATAATTGTTTTCGGCGCAAAGACGGAAAACTAGATGAAAACACTTAAATAAAAAAAATACAATATACATTCGATTCTTCGAAGTCGGTTAAAAAAGTGTCCATTTCAAGACTTTTTGCCAAGCTTTTATATAACTCCATTATTAGCAAAAACTATTTTAGTTCCAATGCTAAAAAGGGAGCGCATAACGACTATACGTTAAATCGCGTCACTTGAACGGTCGTATATTCATTCAACTACAAGAAATAGCAATCGGGACTGTTAGTTCAGTACTGTCGTGTTAGATCGGTAGCGAATAGTTGTAAATAACCCGTTAGCTACCGTTAAATAACCAAATTTATGGTTAGCTACCGATAAAATGCGGTTATTAACGGTTAATTATCCGACTGCGACAGCTAAAAAGGGTAAAGTTTTTTTTTCTTTTCTTGTATAGCCATATCCTTGGTGAAGTGAAATATCGATATCCGAAAGATAAAGATTTCAGTTTAGATGTTACATAATCCAATTCTTTAATTATGCTGACATCGCAATACGCTTTTCAAGCCGCTAGCGGCATCTAACGGTGGTATTTAACCGTAATAAGCATAAAATGCGGATAATTAACCGTTAATAACGAAAAATGTATATTTAACCGCATGGTTAATCGTTAATAACCCGCTTCGCATGTAGTAGCGACTTACCGATATGCTGCAATTCCTGTGAGTTTTTGAAGTCGTTGCCGGCTATGACTAGAAGCGTAGCGAGATTTATGCCCGCGTACTCATTAGGCTGCACTTCGAAACCTTGCCTGTACCTAAAACGTAAACCGGAAATTTGAAAGAAAGAAAGAAATGTAATTTATTTTGTAACATCATTGTAAATAGTATAACTTTAACATAATTACAGTCAAAGGGATGATGTCACAAAAATGGCTTCAACTCAGCATAGTGCTGTTTATCAAACAGCAAATTTGAGTTTTGTAGTTTTCTACTAAAGAGTCCGCCGGGGGAAATACCACACCTTTGTCAGTTATTGAACCGCCAAGCAGTAGTGTGCAAGCATTACTGTGTTTCGGTTTGAAGGGCAATGTTACCAGAGAAATTACTGGGTAAGAAGAGATTTAACATCTGATATCTCAGGGTGACGAGCGTAGTGCAGTGCGGCGCAGTATTGTATTCGCGAGTTCAAAATTCTAGCATCGATACTGTTGGTGGCAAGCGTGACGTCACCAGGCGAAAGAGGTCTCGTCACTTCATTGGACAAAAAAAATTGGTAGTTTTTTATACCAAGAAATTATGCTGACCTTTCAACCACATATCAATCATCGTCATCTAACTGTCCTTATCCCTCTGATGTGTTCGACACAGCATGTTTCCTTTTCTTTCCCTCTATCATTTGTCATTCACTCCCATCACAGGCATTATATCTTTCAAACAGTTGACCGACACCTTTTGAGGACGCTCAAACCTCAATAATGAGAGTAAATTAATAGTAAGTATTATCAATAGCCGAGTGCATTATTAGTACATTTTTATATTATCAGTACAGTAGCTTTACATAAATAGGTTTGTCATTATCTCCTCTCTAGAAGACTTAAGGTGGCACTTTTCATCGCCTATGTTAGCCGAATAAAAAGGGATACAGCTATGCTGCCTGTGCAAACAAGTGTATGTTTGGCGTATCGGGGATAATAGACACAGTCAGGTTTTTTTTACTTAGTTTTTGACTTCGCACGTTGTGCATACAGCCAGCGTCAAGTATTATGCATTTTCAAGTTTATTTATAGTCTCAAGTTATTTAAATGTGTCATCAAATCACAGTCAGTCACACGAAATTAGTCACAGTCGAGTCTAAGTTATGCCCTAGTAAAGTTGTGGCGACGTTATTACGGGCGTTTACGGAGTTTTGAAAACAACACGAAAATACATGTTTCACCACATTATACCACTTGCCCACACTCGGGCATGTAATTCAACACTCAATGAATGAAACACCACTATTTATAACCATTAATTCGCGAAAAAACACAAGTTTAAGAAAATAATAGAATGCAGGGACATGATTTTTTCGTGTTCTCGCCAAAATTCCCACCGTCAGGTTTTATCACTTACCAATGTATAGCATGGTTCAAGCTCTCCTTATCCGTATGTTGAGATTCAACGAATTTGTCCTTATAGATGCGTCCGCACAAGCATAACATATCAGGAAATCGGTTCTCTTTCTTCTCCAAAGCTTTTACGCAAACTTTTAGAGCGTTCTCTCTGTCACCTTCCTTGTTACGCCTGTAACAATGATATTACATATAATAAGGAGGGAGATATGTCATATCGCGCCCTAAAATGACCCTGTGAAAACGGCCCCAGGGACTGTCTCGCCTGCCTGCGCTCGCTAAGCGAGACGCGCGCTATCCCTTTTGCTCTCATAAAAGTGCTATCTTCTATCGCACTCCGCTGCATTTCGTAAACATGACGGCACGGGAGTCATTTTCAAACGTTGTTTTATTACGCTATAGCGCATCTTTCGTAATCTTTGCTGTAACATGATCAAATGTGATAGGTTACCGACGTTGCGATCTAAAAAGGGTATTGTTCATGTGAGAAGTATCGAAGCCAAAACTGGGGCGGCATAAGCAACGTAACTCTTTTAATGTCTAAGGGGTTTTAAGTTATTTGCAAATATCGTGCCAGTAAGTCGCAGCAGTTGGATCTAGGTAGTACATCAGTTTAGCTATCGGACAGAAGTCACGGACGTCTGTTTGTCTCTCTGCATACTTTGCAAAGTGTCAGTCAGTCGCGGTTTACGGACGCGTCCGATGGTTTGTTTGCAGCTTTACAGTGCGAGGCGGATGATCGACACGGACGTCCGCGAAAGACGTCAAATTTCTAGTATACAACATGTAACAAGAACGTTCAATAATACTGAAGGGTATGTATGTACTTGTCATTATGAAAAACTTTTACTATTAGGCAAACCCTGAAATCGATAAAAAAAAAATATCTGCTGTTCCGTACCAAAAGTTCATTGACCTTGAACAAAAGGAATTGAACAGCTGTTTTTTTCGCGATTTCTTTGTTGGCCCCACAGTAAAAGTTGTTCATAATGATTAATACATACATAACCTTCAGTATGGTTGAACCTTTTTGTTACATATTGTATATCCAGCGCCTTCAGAGCAGTGGTGGAATATCACTCAACCAGACTTCGAGGGTAGGCCTATGCCCAGTCTGCCTAGCGCGCGAGCCTTGATAACTTGGAGGATCTAGCTCTCTCTTACCCAGCTTGATAACAATCTATCCACTCTATTTATCAAGCGACCAGGTGGCCAGGTGGGGGAGCGGCAAGGTGGACCGACGACATTGTAAAGGTCGCGGGCAACCGGTGGATGCAAATGGCAGGTTGTCGTACAGTGTGGCGGTATAAGGGGGAGGCCTTCGTTCAGCAGTGGACGTCTCCGGGCTGATGATGATGATGATTTATCGAGCGTAAACGAGACGTCATATTTTAGCTTTACCATTTTTCACGTGGAGGACAGATATGGGGCAGCAGTGAAATGTTAACAGCTAATATTTGAGATGTTAGAGAACAAAAGAAAAACTCACCTGTTCATAGCAAACGCGTACATAAACCTTATAATGGGCATGTTAACATAATTCTTCCTATTCATAACAGTCTTCAGATCATCGACAACTTGTACGATCGCGTCGTAATCCTGTGTCTCCCTGTACGATATGAGCATGTTGAGTATTGTGTCTCCCGACAGGACTGCTGGGTCGTCCAGGCGGCGACGCATTGCGTGTAGGACGTTCGCAAGCTCCTGCCCGCTGTAAGTTTCCCTCGCTTTACGTAAGTCGGAGAGGAATTTCTCTTGGAGATGCGCTCTGGAAGGAATTGAGATGAGTGTGAGAAGGAAATGTAGGGAAAATATATGGTAAAGGTAATATACACTTAGGTATAGGCTACACATTAAATCTACATTAAATCTACCCCAAATAGACCTGGTTGTGGTAGTGACAAATATCGTGGTATCGAATGTCTACAGTTCCCTCTTATAAAGGAAGTGGTAAATAATTATTTATGGTACTAGTGCGGTAAGTTGGTTTTTACAAACGAGTTAACCATAATCTAATTACCATAGTTCTAGTTAGCAATACTAAACAGAAAATGAAACGAAAGATGTAGTTCTAATTTTCACCACGCGCACGTGGCGCCATTAGCAAATTCGCGCCATTTTCATATTAGAAACGGCAAAGTTTTTTTTTCTTTTTTCGTCCTTATGGCATTGCACTTTGTGCATTTCCCAGTGTCAAGTATTTAGTTGCGACTTTCTGAATGATATTTATAAACAAAATAATAAAGCTTGTTTTTTCGTACACAATAAAGAGTTTCTATCTTTTACAAGGAACTTACATTTTATTAGAAAAATATAATAAATAATATTTAATAATAAATTAAACTAAATCCTATCCTGAACTATCCAAAACTATAAACTACAGGTAAAAAACTGCATTAAAGTCACTGTATTCGGGTAGGGTACCTAAAAAGCTAGCGACATTACCACGCTGAATGGCCAAACTTATTCTTTGGCCAAAGTTTGTTATTTTATTACTTTGTTTGTTATTACTGTTTTCTCGCAAATGTGTTGTAAAACGTTGTATGGCACTCGTGCGGTATTTGTTTTTACAAACTCGTGACTATGGTAAGCCCGAGACGAACGTCTACTCGTTTGTAAAAACCAACTTCCGCACTAGTATCATAAATAACTATTATGGAAATTTAAAAAATACCGTAAAGTTTACGCACGGCGCGGTATAAAACTGAGCGCGCGGTAATATAGGTACCTACTTTACCGCACGCTCCGTTGTATGGTGCGTAATGTTTTACTTTCGATCGATGTATACAGGCTTCATAAATGCACTCTTTGAGCAAATGTGTTGTAATTATTAAATGTAGTGTGGACATTTCACACAGCGCCATCTAGCCCCAAACTAAGTTCTATCGGGTTTTTCTCATAATGTGCGGTCGTTCTAAATAGAATAAGACTTACTTCGTCTGCACCTCCACATCTTGCAATATATTTTTTAGGCGCAGAGTGAGATGTTGCTTCGGGTCGGCCGAGTCTTCGCCTTTGAACTTAGATGCAGCTGGGTTGGTAGTAACGCAGGTACCGGCGTCCGTCAGCTTGTATGATACAAACAAAAAGTTTGGGAGCGAGATCTGAAAGTAGATGATAAACAGACATTGGTTGACATTTCAATGAGCGCCATCTAGTCCTAAATGTTCATGGACAGGCATTATATCTATTACCATAAGGAGAGTGTTTTGCTTGTGTTGTTCCTTGATACCATAATAAAGAGAATCTCTTCATTTTGCGCACCAGAAGAAAACTATTTTTCTTTTGTTATTTCAACTGTTTTATACTGTATTTCTAGTGTATTTCCGCTGTATTGTCGTATCGAGTACTAATAGGGGTGGGGGGCTAAATAATCAGTTTCCATAAAATAGATAACTAAACGATTTGTGGCAGAAGTAAATGATCCAGTTAATATTTTTGTTTGCTTTTACTGATGTATTATTGTTATCAGTGTTTATTTACTTTTTGCCATAAATAAATGATTGTATATTGTCTATTGACGTGGTAACGGATTATTTAGCTCCCATCCCTATTAATACTCGATACGATTCATACGACAGTACAGCGGAAATACAGTATTCAACAGTTGGATTAAAATGAAATTTCGGCAAGTCACTTGCCGAAATTTCACTTGGCACAATTATAGAAGCTCGCACCGGGCGTTTACTTTTCAAGGGCGCAATAGGCTAGATGACTAGTTTTTTTTATTGTCCTGTTAAAATGTGGCCCATAAATATAGCTAATTAATGAAAAGAAAATTAAAATCTGATCAAAAATAAGCAACTTATAAGCATTTCAATATCATGCTAGACAGAGAGACGAAACAGCAAATCGTGACGTCACTTCTCTGTACGCCATATAAATTCTATTCTGACAAGTAAGGCGTGACGTATTTTTTTGTTTTGTGGGAAAGGGACATAGTTGGCTCTAACAGAAACTTTAAACGCTTATATATCAGAACATTAATAACCGATTTAAATATTTTTTTACTATATTTACTTAAATTCTTCATCAAAGCTATTGGTTTCAACGATTTAAATGTCAGTAATCTACCCTATTATAGACGCTCGCACCGGGCGCATAAAAGGCTATTTACGGCACTGGTCGCAGGTTCAAACCTAAGCCCCTCAAAGCTTAAGCTCTTTGGATTTTATGTACGCATTTTAATACTACTGGCTTTTATGTGAAGGAAAACAATGGGAACACCTATGTAGGTTTTCTCATGATGCTAGGGCTTCACCTGCGTGACGCTTTACGTCCAGTTATCGAAATAATTAACGTGCAATAAATGATGCATTAAACAATGCGCTACATGGGCGGCCACACTATCATTTGACTTTGAATATCGCCTAACGTCTAACAACGTTAATCATGCCACTAGCATATTAGCACGCTAACAGCCGGCCATATCTGCGTACTGTATCAAATACCGCGCCAAATAATGGCATTACACGCACGTAAAGCCCTAGCATAACACAGACTAATGTTAGTATGGAGATAAATTCAAAGACGTTATGTGAATTCAACAACTGGGCAAACATGATGGATATAGCGAGATCGCCGCCGAGAAACTAGTAAATAGACTTATGAACATGGGTATGTCGTACGTCCTAAAACTGCATCCAGAACCACCGGCGGACGGGCAGCAGCGTCCTCTCGGTTAACGGTAGTGAGCATTCCGCGATCCCCAAGCCGCCTGCCAAGCGTGGGGATTATGGCAATCCCCCCTATTAAGAAGGAGGCCTTAGTCAAGAGGTGGACGTCTTCTGGCTGATGATGAAGGCTGACTCAGCTTATTATAGAATACTTTTCCATCGAAATAAATAAAATTGTATAGGGCATAGAATAAGGATTGTTCACCACAGATAATTTAAAATAATAATTATGTAAGTAGGTAAAAATCTGTCACTCGCTTCAATTAAACCTCAAAACTAACAGGAAAATCCTATGATATTTGTATAGAACAGATAACACTAGGTACCTAATTCAATTACACTTTAACACAGGCATTTGATCTGTCATGGCATGATTGAGCATGGGCAGGACAATTTGACAAATTGAAAGTAATAGCCATTGAGAAGTACCCTCAGGATATGTCCAACTATAGACTACATTGTTGCCAAATGTCAACATAGATATAATAGGCTCAGAACCCAAGTCGGCCCAAGATAAATGAAGGAAATTCAAGTAGGTCTTGAAAGGCCGAGTATGGCACTCGACCTGTTTTTCTCACGATGACGGTACTTTCTTTACCCCCTTCTGTTCAGTTTCTCAACATGCTTGTGTGCGTGTCAAATACAGTAATAACTTTTTTTTACATACTATCAAGTGACGAGTCGAGCAAAGACGTTCGTTTGGTGGCGTCATGCCTGCCACTAACAGTAGCTGTGCCAGAATTGTGAACTTGCCAGGGTAGATGACTGATGTTTAAATCGTTGAAACCAATAGCTTTGATGAAGAATTTAAGTAAATATAGTATGTTTATTGAAAAAATAATTTTAATTGGTTAATAATGTTCCGATATATAAGCGTTTAAAGTTTTTGGTAGAGCCAACTCTGTCCCTTTCCCACAAAACAAAAAATTACGTCACGCCTTACTTGTCACAATATAATTTATATGGCGTACTGAGAAGTGACGTCACGATTTGCTGTTTCGCCTCTCTGTCTAGCATGATAATAAAATGCTTATAAGTTGCTTATTTTTGATCAGATTTTCATTTTCTTTTCATTAATCAGCTATATTTATGGGCCACATTTTAATAGGACAATAAAAAAATACCAGTCATCTAGCTTATTACTTTCGATATACTTATATGTCTTCATTGAATCATTATAAGTAGGTATGTAACTATATACCTATAGTGTGAATTATGATTAACTGTGTGGTTTTTACTAAGACCACAATATACTCTCATTCAGTTTGTATGGACTCATTCATTACTTAGAGATAAACTGTGCTAAGTGGTAGTTATTATATTACTAACTGCGCCCTGCGGTTACACCTGCGTGGTGATGATTAATAGTAGCCTATAATCATTGAGGTAATATCTGTAGAGCCACATACGTGCAAATAAAATGGCCGCGTTTAAACTCGGCGCACGCTACGCATTGCGCCGACTTTTTGAACGAATTGAACTACGATAACACACGAGCGTCCAAGTATACATTGAACACTATACAAGCGACATAACGTCTAAATTAGAAAAATTGTGAACAACCTATACAACATGTAAGATACATTTTCAACAATTACTGAAGGGTATGTATGGACCTGGGTATGTCCTAAAACTGCATCCAGAACCACCGGAGGACGGGCAGCAGCGTCTTTTTGGTTAACGGTGGTAAAACTCTGCGATCCCCAAGCCGCCTGCCAAGCGTGGGGATTATGGCAACCCCTCCCTATTAAGGGGGAGGCCTTCGTCCAGTAGTGGACGTCTTATGGCTGTCAATGATGATGTATGTACTCATCATTATAAATAACTTTTACTATGGGGCCAAACCTGAAATCGCGAAAAAAATAACAGCTGTTCTGTACATTTTGTCCAAGTTCAATGAAATTTTTGTATGGTACAGCTGATATTTTTTTCGCTATTCAGCGTTGGTTCCCTAGTTGTTCATAATGATGAGTACATACATACCCTTCAGTATAGTTGAACCTTATTATTACACATTGTATAATGTATGTATAGGTATGGACAATGGCATTCGGACGTTTTTTGACTGTTTCCACTTAGAGATTGTGACTCTTTAGATATTAGCTCAATGCCTATAATATGTTATTAGCCATTCAGAGTTTCATCCAAATCTGTTGAGCTGTTTGGAGTGAAGAGTAACAAACATACACACAAACATACCAACATACTTTCACATTTATAATATTAGTTTGATTTTTAATCAATATGTTACCTATCTATAGTGTATACCTAGCAGCTTTTCACTGCACCTGCGGTTTAAACTTTTCTTCTTTTTTTTATAGCTTTCGAGTGACTAGACGACCGAGACGTTCACCTGGTGGTATGCGTCCTGCCTGCATCTAATAGTAGCAGTGCTAGAATTGTGAACTTGCAAATACAATCATGCACCTCACAGTACTGCGCTCGTCACCCTGAGGTATTTGATGTTAAATCTCATCATATCCAGTAGTTTCTCTGGTAACATTACCCTTCAAACCGTAACACAATAATGCTAGCACCCTACTGCTTGGCGGTTGAATAACTGGCAAAGGTGTGGTACTTCCCCAGACGGACTTAGCAGTAAAGTCCTACCACTACTAGTTCTACAAGATGTACGGTGTTTTAGCATTAAACAAACTGATATTGTCCCAATGATGCACTTTTCTCTGAGTTCTCTCCTAAATTTCAACAAAATCAATTTAATCATTTGGTTGTGAAAAGGCTTGAAACAGACAGAGATATTGCATGAGTTTTGCCAATGCAAGTTTCTGAGAGAGTATGAGTGTGTGTATGTGTACTTTATATTGCAATGGCTCAACTAATATGGGTGAAATTTAGAGTAAAAATATCTTGTGACCTGTATTGCACAGAGGCTATATCTTATTCAGGCAAAATAGTTTCTCATATGATAGGTGAAACCGGGGTGTTCTACTAGTCATACAAATATACTGCAAAAGTGTTTAAATGCCTGTGCCACTACAAAACCAAAGGGAAAAGGAACTTCCTAGGCGAGTAATCTACTATTGTTGGTTTGTATGTTCCTCTTTCATACAGCAACGGAAAAACTTACAAATTGCGATGATTTTTGACATAGATTGATAGCAGGGGTCGGAGAGTATTTCTAATCATCATTATCAACACTTTTCATTAGATGTGGGTAAAACCATCGGACATGGATAGCTTCCAATAAAAAAAGATCACCTTTAGTCTCAATGTAGAATCAGGGTCAACATCGTTGTAAAGCAAGACATTCTCTTTCATGTCGAAGCTCTCTCGCACTCCGAGGTGGTACAGCAATGAGCTCTGCTGCACAACCATACTGAGGTCTACGAGGGCCACGTCTGCATTGTAGAATGTATCTAACACATTCGTCTCCCCGAAGTCTAGCTTTTCAAACTGAAAGAAAAAAGATTTTTACATAAAAACAGCCAATATGGTAAATGCAAGGTAAGTCTATGCTATACAAATTTACTGTCTATTAATCTCATAGGATAACAGACTATTTACAGAAATTACCCAGTATTTTGAGTATGGTACTTACATGAATGTGATGTAAATTAGCATTGACGAGTTCCGAAGCTAGCCGTACTTCTTCCAAAGCTCTCTTTCTATGTGATAAGTTAGACGTCTGTGTGATATCCAAAACACAGGCGATGTCCATTCGTGGTCGCTGGTTCGACCCACCAGGCTGAACCGTAGCACTGGACCCATCGCTGCAAACACTCTCGCAAATACTTCTCACTTCTCCTGCTGAAATAAATCATAAATAGTTATTCAAATTCGAAAATCACAGCGCGAAAACAAAGTGCACTTTCATCCACCTGTGTCCTCCAACGCCGTAGAAGTGTTAGCAGCGCCGAATGTTATCATTTTCTCACGTGTTTGTTAACATTTGGACGGTTTAAACACACATTTCACGTTGAATTTACGCAGCTTGAGATATAAATTCACGAATTCCACAACAAGTAGCGCGAGTTTGTGTGTGTTATTTAATGATAGTGATGGGACATGGGATCACTACTGGATCAATCATTGCCATGCCATAAGATAACTGTTTATGTAACACACTTGGCGGTATGCGGTCGAACAACATAACGAAATTTGAGGAGTTTTGGCGGGAACACGAAAAAATCATTCAGCATTCTATTATTTTCTTAAACTTGTGTTTTTTCGCGAATCAATGATTAAAAATGGTGATGTTTTATTCAATGAGTGTTAAATTACATGCACGAGTGTGGACAAGTGATATAATGTGGTCAAACATGTGTTTTCGTGTTGTTTTCAAAACTCCGTTGAGGCTCATAGTAAAGTCGCCACAACTTTACTAGGACATGACTTGGACTTGACTATGACTAAATTCGTGTGACTAACTGTGATTTCATGACATATTTGACTTGATTATACTATTAAAACTTAGGAATTTATAAACCTGACACTGGCAGAATGCACAACGTGCGATGCCAATAAATAAGAAAAAAAAACTAAATTTGAGTTTAGGCGGGAACGCGAATAATTCTTGTCACCCCAATGTTTATTCATACAAAAATAGTGTATGCAAATGATACATCATTTGCATACACTATTTTTGTATTAATAATAATAATAATAAAATAAATGATACATCATTTGCATACACTGCAAATGTGCTGCAATGTGGTGAAACATAATATCTTTTTGTTTTGTTTTCAGAACTCTGAAGAAGTTTGTAGTAAAGTTAACATGACTTTACTAGGGCACCAGTGACTTACCGTGTGATTTTGACAGTGGCTAAGACTAATTTGACTCAATACCAACAAAAACTAGAAATATTAAAACAATTAACACAAAGTGCGACGCCATAATCCTCTTAGAATTAAATATAATAAAAAATATAAATAGAAAGCGGCTTGCTGATGGGCTCAGAGGAGCTGTATGATGGGGTACTAGCTTCAAGCGTGTTGGCGTTGGCAACTGGAATACATAATGGGGATCCACAATGCAATTTTTTTCCGCTAGCCGCTAGGTGGCGCATAGTCGATTTGGTCATAGTCAACTGTCAATGTCATTAAATATGTTGTTTTTTATTTTGTTTTTGAGGGAGCATTTTAAAGACTCGGATTATGGGGAGTATCTTCATAAACTGGTTTGTACAACCTTTGCCTTGCTAATTAAAGGTTTCTCCAACATAAAATGTAAACAACTATCTAACCTGACTATCTAACTATCTGACTAACTATCTGGGAGTGGCATGGTCGAAAATCGACCGAACTCCATAATAAAAAAGAATAAAAAAAAAAACTAACCTGCAAATGTATTTTCAGGCCGTGACCCGCTGCTTCTCTTTGCTTGCTGCGTTTCTTCTTTCTGGTGCTTCTTAAATCAAGGTATAGGCCACAGTACCCATACCCAGTATTTTTCCTTGAGCTAGACTATCGACAACGCATTCATCAAGAGCCGATTAATAAGAAAACTTTGTTCTTGTGAAAACAGTTATGGACTAAGGTTATTACTTGATTTTAGGTATGAAAATCAACCATATAATGATATACTATACTTATTGATTTTGAACTTTTAGTTGTGAAAATTGGTATGTGGATAGTTCACTACTTTTCTTTACATCTCTGAAGTAGCATGTTTTGTTAAAACTAACCCAAACTATTTTCCTCTTACAAATGATAAATCTAAACGATTAGTAGACTAATAAGAAAATAAACGATTAATAGACGTGACAAACACAAGCTTCTCATAGAAAACCGCAATAAGAAATTATTAAATGATAGCATGATGCCTAGAAACCTTAAGGATCTAAATACTAATCTGTTCAAATTAGCGAGTTATGAATATGCCAAAATAATAATAATATATAATAATAATAATATTGCATTCATGTCTATTTAGAGACGAGTTTGTTTTCGGAGCTCTTTAAGAACATATTATATTCTGTATGTTACATCTAGGCTTACCAACAAACTGCAATAAATATATTTTGTTTTTGATTTCATGAATAGAAAATAAAAATAGATTTTTCAATATTTTATTGACAGGATTGACTAACGGGGTAAAATGGGGGGTGAAACTCTGTATGGAATGTTCTCTGTTTTTGAAGTTATAGTGAGGAAAATTGGTATTTAAAAAGAATTTTTTAAAACAAAATTAGCACATTGTAATCAATGACCTTGTTCTGCCTGAGTACTGCCTTTGCTTGAAACCCTTGTAAACAATGATGGAGGATAAACTACGTCAATATATTATCATCTTTACCTCTTGGTATCGCCTCTAGGTTTTTCCTCTTCATAAGCCATCTCTGGCAAATATTTTGACACCTATAGTAACAGTTTTTGCAACCCGTTTATTCTGTACAGCACTAGAGGTTTATGTCCTTGATCTTTAATGACAGTTTGCGCTGACATCTATCATAAGGAATTTGAACTACGAAGCGCGGGAAACCTTCGAACTGTTAGGGCGTACATTTTTTGATTTAATTGTTTAATATTGTAATTTAATCGTTTTTGTGATCAGATAAGTAGAGATTTTTCTTTTCATTTGTTGTAAATTACCTCTATTATATTGGTAAGTCTTAAATTTAATTACTTTCTTCATGGATCCTCCGATCGACCCCGGGGGCACAATGGTGCCTTCGGTTGGTTTAAATGTAACTATATCTTCGTACGACTCAGATATAGGCCTCGTACCAGTTACAATTGAGAAACCTAGCATCCCTCCAAAGCGTAAGCGGTCTAACATAAATTTGGAAAATAATTCCGTAAATTCAACGAGTTCTTCTACTCCGCTTGTTGATAATAATTCATCACCGCTACGTCCTTCCCCAGTCGCGAGAGCACAGTACGAAGCATCTGACAGGGCTGCATACATAGTTCACGTACAGAAAGAGGTGTCATCAAGTAACGACGGTTCCACGTTTCATCCGGTTACTTTCGGTAAATTTCTGCTGAAGAACAATATCCGTAACATTGTAAATGGCAGCATAAAACGAATTGGTCGAAATAGAATTTCCTTAGCGTTCACTAGTTACACAGATGCTAACTCTTTCATCCAAAATAATGGTCTTGCGGCTTGTAAGCTCAAAGCTTTCATTCCTTCATATCACATTACGCGCATGGGTCTAGTACGCGGAGTTCCCTCCGAGTGGTCGCCTGAGGAAGTGATTGAAAATATTAACGTGCCTGGAGGATGTGGTAAAATATTAAAAATAAGACGTTTGAACTACAAAACCATGGTTGACGGGTCACCAGTTTGGAAACCGTCCCAAACAGTAGTAATAACATTTGACGGACAGGTTTTGCCGAAACGAATTTTTATGTGTTTCAACGCTCTGCCTGTGGAGTTGTACACATATCCGACAATTCAGTGTTATTCGTGTTGTTTATTTGGCCATACTAAAGTGCAATGCAGATCCAAACCACGCTGCTTCAAGTGTGGTGAAGGACACACTGGTGACACTTGCTCTATTGATGAAGGAAGTGGTGTATGCTGCTTATGTTCAGGTAACCATTTTGCCACTCGAAAGTCATGTCCTGAATTTGTTAGACAGAAAAATATCAAACAGTCAATGTCAGAGAACTGCATTTCTTATGCAGAAGCTTCTAAAATACACTCTCCGATCTCTAAATCTTATGCCAATGCAGTAAGCTCTAGCACCCAAATACTCCATGAGAAAATTAGTCCTATGAGTAATGATACTTCTTCTTCTGTCAAATCTTACAGGAAAACAGTATTTTCACGTCCATCATCCCCTCCCAAGCCATCGGTAGGGTACAATCAGGTTACTCATAGAGAGCTCATAAAGGAATACAATATGCCTTCCCCGACAAATGGATGCGCTCTGACACATAACTCAAATCCTCATGAAGGATCTTTGAAAGAACTGATCATATCCCTCATAAATATTCTTTCGCAATGTAATCTGATACCGCCCAGCGCTGCTCCAGTGATTCAAACACTACTACAAACTCTAATAAATTATGGATCTACAAACAAAAACAGTAATACAGTGGAACTGCCGCAGTGCGCGTAGTAAGAAACACGATATTATTTATTTAGTTAATAAATATAATCCCTTTGTAGTTGCACTGGCGGAGTCATGGCTAAAGCCCGGCTCTGTTTTTAAAGTTAGTCATTACACTTGTCTACGAGATGACAGAAATGATGGGTGTGGCGGTTCTGCCATGCTTATCAAAAATTCTATCTCTCATACTCCTTTCAATATTCCCCCTCACAGTGACAATATATCCGTGGTGGCAGCTATCATTAATTATATTTGCTTTGTTTCTATTTATATTCCTCACCCTTCTTTACACGTGTTCCATGAATTGCATAATATTATTCGTAATCTTCCCAGACCATTTTTACTGCTAGGCGATTTTAACTCCCATCAGCAATCTTGGGGTAGTTCAACCACAGATTGTTATGGAAATCATCTTCTTGATATATTTAATGATCACAATCTCTTTGTGCTAAATGTTGGCATCCCAACTCGTAGATCTAAACCAAATGAAGGCAAAAGTGCAGTCGACCTTTCTGTTTGCACATTGAATTTAGCTACTAAAATAAAATGGCAAATTCTTTCATCGTCGTTTGACAGTGATCACTTTCCAATTTTGTTGACTTTTTTAAATAATGATACAAAATACCCCCTACCAAGACAACCTCGTTTAAAATTCAGATTTATAGATAGTGAATGGGATAATTATCGTTCAAGAGCTGAAAATAAAATTAAAGCCCTACCTCCTGTTTCATCCATAGGAGTAATTGAAAGTGCTAATAGCTTAGTAGCTTCCCTCTCAGAAGCAGCTAAAGAAACATTTCCTTTAAAAAATGGTGCCTCGCATAAAATTCCGTCCCCGCCTTGGTGGGATAATGAATGCACATTAGCTGTTAGGAAAAGAAAAGAAGCTGAAAAAGTTTATAATAATAATATGAGCAGTGAAAATTTCCAGACTCTGCTTGATATAATGGAGAATACTAGGAAATTTTTAAAAGAAAAGAAATTTAATAGTTGGAGGGGATTTTGTTCTTCAATTTCTCCACAAACTCTTCTTTCAACCGTGTGGCAAAATATCCGGAGATTTAAAAATGCTATGTCTGACTCCAATTTTTCTTTACTCCCTCAATCTATGTCTCATGAATATTTAAATAATTTAGCTCCCCCGTTTGTACCTGAACAAGAGTTGATAGAAAGACCACTATCTAATATAACCTTCTCTCAGGATCCGGTTGGCCTCAATTCCCCGTTTTCTTTGGAGGAGCTAAAAGGAGTACTTTCTTATGTATCAGATTCATCCCCTGGTGAAGATGGGCTCTCTTATTCTTTGTTCTCCAATCTTTCAGAAGTCTCATTGACATATATTTTAAATCTTATCAATTTTGTTATGATATCGGGCACTGTTCCATCTACTTGGAAAACTCAAATTATACTTCCAATTTTAAAACCTTTAAAGATTCCCTCTGAACCTTCTTCTTATCGCCCCATTGCTTTATCTCCAGTAATTGCTAAAATAGCTGAACATTTGACTAAAAATAGATTAGAGTGGTTCCTTGAAAATAAGGGCGCTTTATCTTCCTCACAATTTGGCTTTCGTAAAGGCAAGAGCACAATAGATAGTGTTAGTATTTTAACCACCGATATCCGTATAGCTTTGTCTCAAGAAGAATCAGTAGTAGCTGTATGTCTGGATATCAAATCAGCTTATGACAATGTTCTTTTACCAATTCTTCGTAATAAGTTAGACAAGTTAAAAGTTCCTCACATGCTGTCTAATTTCATAATTAATCTACTGTCTGGTAGATTTATAAAATTAGATAATGACTCTGTCTATAGACTTCTCTGGAAAGGTCTCCCCCAAGGCTCCGTAGTGAGTCCTATTTGTTACAATATTTACACATACGATCTTGAAACGTCACTTCAAGGTGCTGCTAATGTACTACAATATGCTGATGATTTGCTGATTTACGCGTCCAATAAATCTATTAGCACAGCGTCTGCATGTGTTACTCAAGCACTCAATAATTTAGGAGGATGGCTAGACAACAATGGCCTAGATCTATCGACACAAAAAAGTAATTCTATCTTGTTCACTAGAAAGCGTTCTCATGAGCCATTAAATATAACGTTTAGAGGTGAAATTATACCTGAAAGAGAAAACATTAAGTTTCTGGGTTTTATATTGGACAGTAAGCTCACAGGAGTTCCTCACTGTGATTATGTTGTATCTAAATGCGAACGAGTCTACAACATGTTAAAATGTTTGTCAGGTGTTTGGTGGGGTGCTCATCCATCTTCTCTTAAGCTGATCTATAATGCTCTGATAAGAAGTGTTCTTGATTACGGGTCGTTTCTGTTAGAGCCTTGTAGTTTGGCGGGTCTGGGAAAGATGGACGCCATCCAATCAAAAGCCCTGAGGCTGATATCAGGAGCTATGAAATCAAGCCCTATAAATGCTCTTCAAGTTGAGTGTGGAGAACCTCCACTACATTTGCGTCGACAGTTCCTTTGTGATAGGTATTTATTCCGTTCTTTTCAGTTTGCTGACCACTTACTTGTAAATAAACTTTATCATCTATCAGATTTAGTAGGATCATCTTCTTATTGGCGTCATAAATCTCCCCCGTGTCTAGTTAACAGTTTCAGAAAATTCCTGTCTTTTGATGCTCCTGTTTACAGTTCTCATAATCTACCAATATTCATGAGTAATTATAATGCATTAATATTTTCTCCGAGTGTTATCCTAAACCTAGGAATTGAAAAATACAATCCAAATGCAAACGCCAAGTTTAATGCCAAAGTTGATGAAATTTGGCATGGTTGGCATCATATTTATTGTGATGCTTCTAAACACTCTGACACGGGAATGGTAGGTGTTGGTATATACCACAAGCAATACAAGATAGTTCAAAAAATTAAATTACCCCCAGAGACTTCTGTTTTCACTGGTGAGTGCTATGGTATTTTTAAAGCTATTGAATACGTTCGAATAATGAAACTTCCGCAGACGACCATATTTTCGGATTCTTTGAGTGCTCTATATGCATTATCAAAATTTCCTTTTAAATTACAATCTTACTATCCGACAATAATCAAAGCAAGGGAAGAGTTGTATCGATGCGTTCTAAGCGGCCTTTCTATTTCATTTGCATGGATCCCGAGCCATTCTGGGATAACTGGTAATGAAAAGGCTGATCTTCTCGCTAACCAAGCTGTAGTTTGTGGGGATCGTTTTCCTTACACTATTTTCTGTCATGATTTAGTAACTCTTCCTAAGCTTTCCCTCAAGAAAGCATGGGAAGAAATTTGCTTGAAAAGTGTATTGAAAAAAGGTAAATTCTATTTCGATCTTCAACCCAATATTAGGACAAGACCATGGTTTTTCGACCTAACATTAAGTAAACGTGCTACCTCATCTTTGATACGGATGAGACTGGGCCATGTATGTAGCCCAGCACACCTTGCAAGGCTTCGTATAATTGATTCTGCCGCCTGCGATTGTGGAAGTGATTTCTGTGATTTGAACCACATATTCTTTTGCTGCCCAAATAATGATATTTCATCTTTTTATGAAAACCTAACTTCCCTCAAGGTTCCTTTTCCCACAAATATTTCGTACTTACTTGCTACCCTAGATTCCGACATTTATAATTATATTTCAATTTTTCTTACAACAAATAACATAAAATTATAATCTTACCTACTTTCCTGATCCATATAATTTGTTTTTTTAAATACTCATATATTTTTGATAATTTTACGCGTCATATGGTTTCCCCGTTTTAATACACAAGTCGAAAAATAATAATGACATTGAAACTGGCAGAATGCAAATAAAGCGATGCCAAGAAGAAAAAAAAAAAAAAAAAATTTGAACTACTGTGGATAAAGGCAAGCTCCAATGGGGATCCATGCTGCGAGTTTTTTTCGCTAGGTGGCGCATCATCGATACGGGTATAGTTAAACAAAACTGTCAATCTTATACAATACATTGGGTGGAATATTAAAATAAAAATAAATAAATATCGGAGGACATTTTTACACACAGCGCCATCTAGCCCCAAACTAAGCAAAGCTTGTAATATGGAAACTAGATAGCTGATAGAATACTTATATACAATTTTTTTTCGTAAATACATACTTATAATACATACTACACCCAGACACAGAACAAACATCGATGTACGTCACATAAATTTATGTCCTGGGTGGGGATCGAACCCACGCCCTACAGCTCTGAAGGCAGACATGCTACCAACTGAGCTATAAGGCTGTCAAAACACATACATTTTGTTTATTTGTTTCGTTTTTGCAGAGAGCATTTTAAAGACTCCAAAGACCACCATGGATAATCTGCTCGCATATTTATACTGGTTTGTACAGCAATTATTTTCCCTTGCTAATGTTAAAGCTCACATTTCGACGGATATTTATTCAAGTTAATGCTGGCGTTTATTTGGCTCAACGCATAAGCATTGCCATCCAGCGTGGCAATGCCGCCAGCATGCTGGGTACGCTGCCGACTGGTAGTGGGTTTGAGCATTTGAATTGTCTCTAGACTTTCATCGGTCTGGATACAATCCTTTTGTTTTTTGTTGTGTAGTAGGCTAAGAGTAGTCTTTGTAGTTTGTTGTAGTTAATAAAGACTTATGCCTAAAAAAAAAATGCGATCTCGCGATAATCCGATGATCTACTGTCTTTAACTTAACATAATAATCATAGAGGTGTTCCTACCTCTATGGCTTGTAATATACATTTAGCATGTAATATACGGAAAGTTCTAACAGTGCGCAAACACATCATGCATTATGCCTCTGACCATAGGTATAGGTATAGTTCCTACCTGCCTATGACTTTATCGAAAGCAGAAAAAAAAACAATAATTATGGTTAATACTATTGTTGCTACCTTATCTAAGGCTGCTACAACACCTGCGCCAAGAATCAAAAAGAAGATAATGGGCCAAAATTATATTTATAAAACCGAGAGGCGTATATTCACGTGAGATTGTTATGATAATTATTTTGCCTATTACTATTAGCGCCATCTATTCAATTCATCCAGCGCCATCTATTAGAAACGCTTAAAACTGTTTAGCAAGAAACATGATGAAGTTAACCAGTCAGTTCTACACATATTTTGATAGGTGGCGCTCGCAGTAAGCATTTGTTTGGCTTAGTCCACGACAATTCTTTGGGCTTTACAAAAAATATATAATTTTAATAATTTTATTGTTCTATGCCAAGTGGTGAAAATACGGTTATCGTGTTGTTTAAAAAAAAAACGAAGATACTTGTAGTAGGTACTACTTAAAGTCGCGAATACTTTACTGGGCATGATTGGATTTGGCTGTGACATAATATGACTAAAACCTCCGACTAAAACTAATTCAGGAACAAAAACTTGATAAAAAAAAATACAATCGACTTTAACTTCAAATACCTACCTGGATGACATCTTCATATTTTCTAGTAATTTTGATTTAAAAACCAAACTACTGAACCGATTTGAATAAAATGAAGTATTACTATTAGTATTACCTACCACCTCTGAAGTATTACCTACCAAACAAAAAATAATCATCAAAATCAGTTCTTACCTAATTGGCGGAGAAATCGCGTAACATACATAATAATAAAAAAATACAGTCGAATTGAGAACCTCCTTTTTTGAAGTCGGTCGAAAGTACCTGACACTGCTGACACTAGCAAATGCATAAAGTGCGACGCAATAACTTTAATAATACGAAATAATAAAAGAGGTACAAAGGTAAGGAAAATCAAAGTAAGTACCTAGGTATATACCTAGGTAGGTAGGTAAGGTAGGTACCTAGGTAGGTAGGTACATAGCTACCTAGGCAATACAAGAAACACTTTTCTGAAGTTTTTAATAAATTTTATTATGAACTTACGTTGGTACAATACAATGAGTAGGTACTTCTTTAGGTTATTTTTATAATAACAACGGTGTTTTTACATTAATGTTGTTACAGATAAATAGGTAGGTACTTAAGTGTTCTTTATTTATTTTTTGACTAGATAATATAATTACTATAGTGTACCTACTTAGGACTTATTTAGATACAGCAAATAATAAGTACCTATATAAGCAGGTATTTATATAACTAAAATACTGAATTCACGGTGCTGCCGAACTCTTACAACTAAAATAATTGCAAATGACTTTAGTAGACAATAATTAAATAAATACTTTATACAGAGTGTACCTATATTTTTTTTAGAATAGGAAAACCTACAGCTTGAGAAAAACATACTATTGTAATAACTACATAGTAAATTAATTTTATTACAGTAATTAACTTAATTTATGTATGATCTATTCAGTAAATTAAGTGAGATTAAATGTAAATGGTTTAGTTTTTGTATCAATTAAAATAAATAAATGTAATATACTTAGTAATATTAAAAAAATATGTAATGCTTTCTTGTTTTGTACACTCTGTATAGCTTAATATGGCATCTCTTTAGTGACAGGTCTATTTGGAAGTCTTAAGCGCTTTACTTTCCGAGAATAATTTTGCGAGAAGCGCCGAAGCTCTGTCCAGATTGAGAGGCCAGCTTGTTGGTGCCGGCTTGGAGGCCAATAACTGCGTTACCGGCACGAAGGACGTCTTCGCTGAACTCGCGACGGTTCTCCTCAGAGGGCTTCGGTCCCAAGTTGGGGCCGCGCCACTCGGGGTGTTTGTGAGCCTGAAAAAAATGCGTTTCTTTAGGCTTTAAAAAAAACACGTTTACCTAATATCCTCATCCTACTAATATTATAAATGCGATAGTTTGTGTGTGTTTGTTACTCCTTCAAGCTGAAACGGCTGAACGGATTTGGCTAAAATTTGGTATCACCATCATCATCATCAGCCCGGAGACGTCCACTGCTGAACGAAGGCCTCCCCCTTAGACCGCCACACTGTACGACAACCTGCCATTCGCATCCACCGGTTGCCCGCGACAAAAAAAATACAATTAAATATATATATATATATTATAAAAAAAAAAACAATAATATAATTAAATTAAAACTATATGAAAAATTGGTATATAGGTAGCTAATACCTTGGAATAAAACATAGGCTACTTTTTAACCCAAGAATCGCAGGTGAAACCGCGGGCGCAGCGAGCTTTACCATAAATTCGGCTGTTGGGTTTGGTAGACAAACGTCTGTAGAATACGCCGTACTTATTACACGACTCGCCATTTAAAAAACGGTGCCGTTTTGTATAACGGCGGACCAACGGTTATCCAGATCATAAGATAGGCTGATGATGATGAAAGAAAGAAATTTAATTTATTTGATGGTAAAAGAGCAAATAACGGCTTAGGACATTTCCTATACACATGTAGGCTAGTGGTACAAACTTCCCAAACATCCTTGTACGAATTAATCCTTCCTTTGAAAAATTCTAGCCTAAAATGTCACATGCCTTTAGAGAAACCCGACTGGGCTAAAAGGCTTTCTTTAGAAGTTTCTATATAGCTTCGACAGTACTGAACTGACTTCTGGCAGTCTCTGTCCAATCTGTCGTGCAGTACAGTTTGTCGCGCCATCTTGTTACGGGGGCCTGTGTACTAAGCCCAATCGAGCCCATCTCCGTCTTCGGTGTAGCGACAGATACATAATGTACTTTAAATGACAATGAAATGAAAAATTATTTATTTACATAAACATAAAGCTTACATCGAATTTATAAATTAAAAGTAAAAAATTAGGCTTACGT
Source organism: Erannis defoliaria (assembly GCA_905404285.2). NCBI lineage: Eukaryota > Metazoa > Arthropoda > Insecta > Lepidoptera > Geometridae > Erannis > Erannis defoliaria. Next base: position 6,254,278 of record FR990073.1, on the reverse strand, counting down.
TTACGAGAGGGAAAGCTATACGACATGATGGCAATTCCCGCACTAAGCTAAGCCTGTATCGCGGGAATCAAATAAGATTTCCAGGATGCGAGTATATAAATTCCTCTGGTTAACTTATTTATGTATTTAAACTATTTAGAAAAAGATGCTAATTATATTAATAGAGTAGGCTATAGTTAATGTTTTATTTAGTTTCCGAGTGGAAACCTTTGCAATTGGGTTTAGAATACAGTAGAAGGCAGCGACGCTGATAATGGGGTGGACGCGCCCAGCGCTTGCAAATCGTTCAAAATTAACAAGACAACACAACCAAGCATACCTAGCTAAAAGTATGCTTATTACTTTTACCGGAAAATAGAAATAGCAAATCTAATTACTGCATGACAAAAAGAGAACACATGTATTTGTCTATTGCTCTCGAATTTCGAATATTCATGAGCTTTGACGTAGGATTCTTCAAGTCTCTCTGCTGTCTCGTAACATTACGATCACCTCAAAATGGCGATTACCTTAGCATATTTATTGAAATTAATTGCAGTTGTGAAAAAATACAGTGATTTATATATATTTACTTGTGGAATGTGATCCCCAAATGTTTATTGCGAATATTGGTAGTGTTATTACACTTGGGGAATGCACATGAAGTCTTATTTGGATTTATTTGTATTGTTGTATATTACGGCTCGCATGTCGCAAAGACAGAGTATGACTGACGCGAAAAGAGAGCTGGCGCTCAATATACAGTCTTCAAAATCCGTGCCCTTATTTCCCGTTCATTCATGTTATCATGGTCACTGGTAGAAGGTCATCGACCGAGTTGGGACTCGACTTGATGGCAACTTTGGCCCATACAGAGTTATTTTGTAAGTGAGAGAAATCTGGCCCATCGAAGTCACGGTCAGGCATGTGAGATAATACACGAGAGTGAACAGGACGGGTACTCGTCAGTTGCTTACCGTCCTGCCGATGGCGAAGATGGTCTGCGTTACCAGAGCGATGTTCTTCTGGTCCCAAAGGTCTGTAGTCTGGAAGAGGTCCACATCAGGCACTCCGTACTTTACGCACGCTTTCTGGAATCTACAATAAAAATATATCAAATTTAAATATGCTATTTTAATAATAATAATAACATAAATAACGCAGCTTTGTGGCGAGCCGACGACGGCGAGTGGCGACACTCTTGATGTATTATGGGCGACACCTCGTAACCTATGATTCCATGGGTCTACGAGTAAATGAGACCTCAGACCCCCGGATTGCCTTAACCGGCCGTCCAGGAAAGGAAATCGCAAGAGCTAAGAACCTAAGCTAGAGCACGAGCAGTATTGAGTGAAAATGAAGCACACCTCTCGACACCCAGGGCAACATTGGCGTGGATGGCTTCCGGCGCCAATATATGATAAACCTTTACTTTATGGTTGGCCCATTTATTGGAGAGCGAGTCATCACCTGGCGACCTGGGTATGTCTTATAACAGCAACCTGAACCACCGGCGGACGGGCAGCAGCGTCCTCTCCGTTAACGGTGGTGAACATTCTGCGATCCCCAAGCCGCCTGCCAAGCGTGGGGATTATGGCAACACCTCCCTGAAAAGGGTGAGGCCTTCGTCCACCAGTGGACGTTTTCTGGATGATGGGTGATTCATCACCTGCGTATATAATTATGTAGGTATTTGATGTAATGAGACAAAATTGGAACGCGCCGTTTCTCATTGTATTAATAGACCTGTTCAAGTCCAGTCTCATGTTTATCAAAAGTTCACCAAAAGAGTCCGAAATTTTCAGTCATTGCATCAATGTATGGGAACGAGCTTTGCACACGTTGCACAGTGCGCCATGCATCGCAAAATGTTATTATCTTTTATAATAAGATAATTTTGATTTTTGTTGATATAGATAATACTTAAACAGGTTGGCAACAAGATAAGTTAGTAAGTATTATTTATTTTACCTACGTCATTGTTTTTATAATTTTGACCGATCTACCCCATCCAAGGTTCCGCCCGAGCCCAGAGAATAACATGACTTGAATACAAAAACTTTATATATCGATATAATTCATTTACTGGATTATTGGTGCCAAGTAGGTATAGTATTATAATAACCTGTGCTAATATGAAACGCTTTTATTCTTTGTAGGTAAAAATCAAAGAATCAAAGACTGTTCATCGATTATTTTTTTCACATACTTAAAAATAATGATGATGGTTTCGATAGATTTATCACAAACTGCTAAGCAAAGTTGTTTTGTTTCACGTCTCAGGCATTTTTTTTTTGATTAAGTATGCCTCTGCGCCGAATGTACTTGGGGACGTCCATTACTTAAGTGAGGCGTTTGAGAGGGGAGGGGATCGAGCCGAAACTCACCCAATCTCACGTCGGGGACAAAGGGGTTCTCGGAAAATATCACCTCATATATAACCAACCATAAGGGGGGCATTATGTAATTCCTCAGGTCATATTACTATGGTTTATTCAGTGCATCTAGGCAAAATATTTCTGAGGGCAGCCGACACTTTTGAGCAGTACATTTTTAGCGTTTTTTAGATTTCTAACTCAATATGTGATGGGCAAAAAAACATTTGATACTATATATACAGGGTTAGTTCTAATCAGTTAGCATCCTTTTAAGGGCGTATTCTGTACATAAAAACAAACAACTTTTACTATGGGGCCAACATTGAAATCTGAATCTGACTGATAGCTATAAATTACAGGTAAGTAAGTGTAGCTATTATCTTTATATACATCTTTTAGCCGCTTCGTATTGTGTTCATCATCATCATCGGCTCGGAGACGTTCACTGCTGAACCAAGGCCTCCTCCTTAGACCGCCACACTGTACGACAACCTGCCGTTTGCATCCACCGGTTCCCCGCGACTTTCACAATGTCGTCGGTCTTCCCCATCGGTTATCTGTTCTTCGAGCGATGTGGCCTGCCCATTGCCACTTCAACTTGCAATGCCTGCGAGCTATGTCGGTAACTTTGGTTCTTTGGCGAATATCTTCCGGATGTTATCGCGCAAAGTAACTCCAAGCTCTCATTGCCTGTTGCGTGCGACTCTGAGGGCGTATTGTGTACCTACTGGAAATACTCATTATAATTATGTTTTGAAACACAGTCTGAAAGTATTTGGCGGAGTGCCAAGAGTGATGGAATACTTGTCTTTAGACAATTTGTTTAGATTTCTGTCTTGTTCAAGCAAAGTGAGAAGCCCGGCTTTTTTTCCGGTTAACGGAATAACAACGGAATTCTTCATTTTCCAAATAGTTACTTTCCTACATCATCATCTACCAGAAAACGTCTACTGCTGAACGTGCGGGCTTCCCCCTCTTGGACCGTCACACTGTAAGACAACCATCTATTTGTATCCGCCGGTTGCCCGCGACGTTCACAATGTCGTCGGTCCACCTAGTTTGGGAGGCTTACCTACGCTTCGTTTTCCAGCAAATAAAATCCTATTAGATTAGATACATGAATATATTCCTCTGGAATATGTTTCCTCTGGGTCTAGGCACCTACGCTTGTGCCATACTAGATCACATCGTTGTGTTGCTTAACATCAAACAGGATGTTGAAATGAAACGCATAACAACATATTTTCAATAAAAAAGTACCTACTCAAAAGGTTTTTCCTATTACGTTTATTACTGGAATGGTAATTATTTAACTCTAGACAGGAAGTAAGACTTTCGCTTTTCTTTGCTCTAGATCACGATTCCGACTTCACATAGGTGACACATAGGGCTTACCCATACGTACTATAACTACCCTAGTAGGTATAGGTAACCTTTAAGCTTTCGATCGGGGGCTTTAGAATACTTATTTCTGCAGGCTAATCATGTAACTGTTCGGTATCGCGATTCGGATCGCGATTTGTCTTAAATGTCACTTGTCACTGTCCCGCCAAAACTCATTTCACCCTCCAGGGCAGGACGAAACGCCAAAAGACCGACGGGTTTGCTTAACTTAACATTCGTTCGACAACGATAGCGAGAGAAATCCCTCCGTGATACCGTGAAGCAGTGATAGTGACAAGTGACAATTATGACAACTCGTATCCGAATCGCGATCCCGAACAGTTACATGATTAGCCTGCTGGTCCTATTGTTTATCTGGTACCTTACGCATGAGTTTTTGAACATGATATAATAAAACTGAATTCCCTGCTTTCCCTGGTAGTTTCCTGGTAGTATGGTAATAACTTAGTGCAGAACCAGGACGTCTGGATAGAGACGTTAGGTAAGGCAGTGGACAGTATCATGAGTGACGGTAGAGGTAGACCAGTAGACCAGCGCGCTGTGCTGTGTTGATGATTGGAGATAGCAAATTACTTTGTACTGGTAGGACTCTACTGCAGAGGCCGTCTGGCGAAGTACCACACCTTTGTCAGTTATTCAACCGCCAAACAGTAGTGTGCAAGCATTGCTGTGTTCCGGTTTGAAGGGCAATGTTACCAGAGAAATTACTAGGTGTGAAGAGATTTAACATCTAATATCTCAGGGTGACGAGCGCAGTGCAGTGCGGCGCAGGATTGTGTTCGCAAGCTCATAATTCTGACACTGCTGCTGTTAGTGGCAGGTGTGACGCTTACTACCAGGCGAACGCTTTGCTCGTCTCGTCCCTTGACTGTATAAAAAAAAAATTAGTAGCCAAAAAATTGCTTAGCTTCGAGCACTGTCGTTTACATTCCGGTGAGTGTGCACAGGAGCTTTATGACTTTATTCCACCTTCCCCCTTTCACAAACTACCACTTCAAAGTTCCTCATGGATATTCCTAAAATGCGAACGTTTCGGTTTGACTCATTTTCTTGATTCGTTGAATTTACAACAATGGAACTCACTCTGGGCCTCTTCAAGGTGAGAGTGAATAGATTTTTTCTAGATCGACGTGTTCCACCGTCGCTTGCTTTTTTATTTTTATGAAATGATAAAATGTTTTTTATATTTAGCAATTGTAAGTACAAGGTTATTTTAAAAGTATGAACTTAATGAACTGCAGCTTTTATGTATAGGTAGGTTCGTCGGTAGAATCGTGGTAGCTATAATACAGGGTTACCTAGTACAGCTGCCAACGAAATTCCTAACATGTCTATGTAATTTTATTGTGTTTACTATATTATTTAAGATATATTGTGTTATGGAAAAAATAAGTGTTAGTTAAGTTTTTTTGGTAATAAATAAAATTGAAAATTGAATACATAGTAGACATACATAGACTTATATAGACATATAAATCATTGGGTAGGTACCTACCATAATCTAATAAAAATATTATTATAGTTATACCTTCTATTTTTAGTCCATCTCTCCCATTTATCGGGCATTCCCTCTGAAATCTCCAAAATATCTATAGATATTTCATAAGAATTTGGCTCGGAGCCACCTATCTGGACCACTTGACTTTGATAAGCACCTACGAATGTTGAGGTATATAGAGTGCAGATTGCAACCCATTTATCACGACACGACCCACATCTTATGCGTAGGTATTGTTTATTTACCGATCGTCTTTTAAACGACACAAATGAGACATCTGTATTTCTTCGCCTCCCGAAACACAGCATGAAATTTTGACTAATTAGTTAGTGTTTCTGCGGATGATTGAAGGTAAAACGATCGTCTAAAGGGAAAATAATAGTAAAAAAAGTTGATAATACAATCGGGATACTAGAAACCATAGCAATTAGCAAGTGTGTTCCGGCAGCCTCATTTGAGAGCCAATTCCCATTTCGGCTCGTGATTACCATCTTCATCTACACCGTCTCTTAATAGCAGGTGAGGTGCGGTCAAATACCTAGCCTAGCACGATTTAAAAAACATAATATATCTACTAGACTATATTAAATACAACAAACTACAAAGACTACTTAGCCTACTACAAAAAAAAACAAAAGATGAAAGTCTAGAGACAATCCAAATGCTCAAACCCACTACCAGTCGACAGCGTACCCAGCATGCTGGCGGCATTGCCACGCGGAATGGCAAGACCAGCGACGTTGATGATATCACTGTCGCTGTACTAGACTATAGAGTTCATAGAAAAAAATAAAACACCATCTAAACTACAAATAAAAGACAACTCTTTACTCTATTGTCTTCGATGTCACTATACGTGAAACCTATAATTAGCTTTCTGTCTTTAATTAGTCTATGTATAAGTTACAATAGCTGTTGGTTTTCCAATAAATTAAATAGTAAAAACCGTGTAAAACATTTCTTTTTAATAATTTTACCCAAGATAACATAATGTGTTATGTTTTTAAAGGATAAACAGGAAGAAAAATTATGACCTCCGGCAGGACTCGAACCTGCATACGAGCAGTCTCTATGGGTTTCCGTCCCAACTGCTTTGCCAATGAAGCTACAGAAGTATCAGCCTTAGATGCTAAATTTCCCAACCTGTTTCAAGCGACCTAACAAACCGTTTGTGGCGCCATCTGTAATTTTTTGTAAACCCATAGAGACTACTCGTATGCAGGTTCGAGTCCTGCCGGAGGTCATAATTTGTCTTCCTATTTGAGCTTTTAAAACATAGAAATGCCATAAGTGTGGAAACACTTCATACAAAAAAAAACAAAATAATGTGTTATGTTTAACCTCCTTAACACCTAAGAACCATCGGAGAATAGATTTTAACTAGATCTATGCCGATAAGTCATAAACCTTTTACAGAAAATCGATCAAATCGTTTTGACCATAAATGATAACCTATCTAAGGTTTTAGAGAAACAAGGAAAACAAACAAATAAGCTTATATACATTTTTTGCACACACAAACTGCCCTAAACGCATAAACCTTCTGCATTCCGTCGTGGACAAAAAAATAAAAAAATAGGGACGGGCGTAAGTTCATCGACTCGTTTACTACCTGGTATAATAATTTTAGTCTTGTTATTTAAAGGTGACACTCAAAGCATGGATTAGCTCGTGTTTAGATTGGATGGCACAGAAAAAACAACAGAAACGTGTTTCATAAACATGGTCATCTCGGGACTGATGTATTTGGCGGCTACTGACAATGAATACAAAACAAGGTTGTACCAATAACCTAATTGCAGATATGCAGATGCTAGATTAAAGCCTACTTATTCATGATCTGACGAAACGGGATTAAACTGAAATAAGTACCTAGTGCAGCAGCGTCCTCTTGGTTAACGGTAGTGTCCATTCTGCGATCCCCAAGCCGCCTGCCAAGCGTGGGGATTATGGCAACACCCCTCTATTAAGGGGGAGGTCTTCGTCCAGCTGTGGACGTTTTATGGCTGACGACGAAGTACCTAGTGGACCCGGGTTGGGTATGACCTAAAACTGCACCCAGAACCACCGGAGGACGGGCAGCAGCGTCGGTGGTCGTCGTAAACATTCTGCGATCCTCATGCCACCTGCCAAGCGTGGGGATTGTCCCTCTCGTTATTAAGGGGGAGGCTTTCGTCCAGCAGATGTAAGTACCTAGTGGGTCCTATATCGCAGAGTGCAATGCAGTAGTGTAGATTAAGAATGAATCTCAATCACCTAAATTCGGCGCCGGAATTCGAACTGGAGACAGAGACAAGAGACCAGGTCTTAAATGACTTTAGGTTACCTATTTTAAGTTTCAGGTCGCGACCGAGACCGCAACGCGAGATAGCCTTAACTCTCCAGTGATAACGCAAGACTGGAAGGCCGCGAGATGATCTCCGCATCGGGCATGTTGTATCGTAAGTATCGCTCATAAAGATTGCAAAATTTACAAATACTCGTTTTCTGTTGCCAGAAGTCGTCCACAATGAAGGCATAATTTTTGTTTTATTTATACGGGATTACTTACTACCACTCACTACATTGCACATTTTTGACTTATTTAATTAAATACGCCAAAACCACGTCAGTTTTCATGGTTGCCATAATCCCCACGCTCAGCAGGCGGCTTGGGATCGCAGAATGCTCACACGCTGCTGCCCGTCCTGCGGTGATTCTGGATGGAGTTTTAGGACATACAAAAGGCCCTGGTTTTCTGTTTAAGACACTTATAAATTGATTGATTGATTTCACCTTATGCTGCTGCTTCTACTTCACTCATTAAGAGATGAAAATATGTCTCTTTTCTGTGTTCCGTGAATAAAAGATAAGTGAATCATTGCCCTTATTTATAATGTCTTTTAGCGTTTATTTATGAACGATTTTTTCTTATTTTTCCCTCTATAGGTACGCTACGAGTTATACGCTACACGCATAGTTCTTACAATCTTGCAATTGGCTTACAACTCTTATGTCATCTCTCACAACGATTTGCTTCAAGGAGAGAGTGAGCTAGATCCACCAAGGCTTCAAGGAGCAAAACAAGGGAGGTAGTTCAGTTTTAATGTACTTACTGATTAATATTATCCATGTACTTGTAGTCTCCTCCCCCCACGTTGACCTTAGTGATGATCCCTGGCTGTAGTCTGTTCATGAGCTTGCAGAGGATAATGCCATCTCGGAGGGCTAGCTCGTAAGGCAGGTCTGAAGGTAGCCTCTCGCCGATCACGGCTTCTATCCACTGCTGAGCTTCTGCCTCCTTCTCCGGCTCGCGTTTACCAGCGCACTGGAAATGAGAATGAAAATAGGTTATATTTTAATCTTGGCAACGTTTAGATAAGTGGTTGATGACAATCAAGACGAACTTGTTGTAGATGTCTGAGGTTGTTTAAAGTAATGAAATCAATAAATAAAACAATGTCAACTAGGAAGATTCAGTGCTGTACTCCTCGCTCATCTTAGCTACAACGTCTATCTGTAAATGGCATGTTGAAATTGAAACTCCTGGGCGTCACTGATTACTTTCGCGCTTACATCTTTCGATACATTAGATGGGGATTTGGTGAGTCCATTAACCCTGTAATAGCTAGCTTCAGTGCCCTTCAAACCGGAACACAGTAGTGTTGGCACGACACTGCTTGGAGACAGAATATCTGGTAGTAACTGCGGCGGTATCTAGACGACCGTAAGGGAAATCTAATACCAATACCACCTAGTTAGGACGAGGTGGATGGAACTGACTGGGACGTATTTTAATGACGCAAGACGTTCATCCACAGATGCCAACCAGCTTATACTATCGCCCCTCATACCCGCCAGCCAAGCCTTTAGAGGTGGAAGTGTATATAAGCCAACCAGCCATGCAGCCCTTGTTAAGTTCATATTAAATATCCGAATAAACGAAGTACTAGTTAATCTAAACTTTCTCTGTGGTAACCATTACGATGGTCTTTGGCCATGTTTTTAGAGTGACGAATCAATACGACGCCCCGTAACTTAGGTTAACGGTAGGTAGGTACCTAATTTATTTATTTATCATCATCATTTTGATGCCTCTCTACTAGGTCCAGTACTGGAGGAAGGCATTTGGCATAACGTATACAATGTGTAACAAAAAGGTTCAACAATGCTAAAGGGTCTGTATGTACTCATCATCATTATGAACAACTTTAGGGATTTACCACAGATATCGCGAAAAAAATCCGCTCCAAACATTTTGTCCAAGGTCAATGAATTTTTTGTATGGGACAGCTGTTTTTTTTTGGCGATTTCAGGGTTGGCCCCATAATCATAATCATCATTAGTTAATAACAAATTGTTACAGGTCAAGAGAATATCAATAAAATAATATACCTACGTACTAATAAGAAACGTACGTTAAAAAGTACGTTTGGACCTGGGTATGTCCTTAAACTTGGACGTGGGTATGTCCTTAAACTGCAACCAGACCCACCGGAGGACGGGCAGCAGCGTCCTCTTGGTTAACGGTGGTGACCATTCTGCGATCCCCAAGCCACCTGCCAAGCGTGGGGATTATGGCAACACCCCTCTATAAAGAGGGAGGCCTTCGTCCAGCAGTGGACGTTTTATGGCTGACCGAATAAGAAAGACTACGAATGAATTACTTATTTAATAATGTCAGTTTAAACAATTATAATTATACAATGTCAAAATAATTCATAAACATAGAAATAATAAAAGTTAAAGTAAAAGTTGTTCATAATGATAAGTACATTGTTGAACCTTTTTGTTACACATTGTAATCTTACTAAAATCAAAATCTATAGCCTAAGTGGCGTGCCTTACGAAGTGGTCTGGAAGACACCTGTATCCACAGGAAAGCGAAAGCCCTACATTGATTTCTCTCTCCAGTGGCATATAATTATCCACTACGAGGCTAGTGGTGGACCGAATAGTGATACGCTATAGAATTCATGTAGTAGGTAAGTGATAGGCATGTATAATTCTGTACGAGGTTACAACTACTTACCCAAAAAAATACTTTTTCGGTGGATATATGACTAATCGTATAATACCTGGTACAAATTGTATGTCATGGATATAAAACCGGTCCAGTGAGAGTCGGACTCGCTCACTGAAGGTTCCGTACTACCGCACATAATGTTATGTTTACTCACATTATTACTTATTAACTTAAAAAAGGTGGTGAGCATTCTGCGATCCCCAAACCGTCTGCCAAGCGTGGGGATTACGGCAAACCCCTCCCTATTAATGAGGACACCTTCGTCCAGCAGTGGACGTCTTGTGGCTGATGATGATGTAAAGTCTGATATTTCTTTCTATCTATCACTTATTCAAAGATAGAGCAAAAGCAAAAACCTAATTAAAACACGTATTCTTGCTCTGTGAATACCACAGAGTACCTTGTAATATACGGAAAGTGAATACGTAATTCGACATCTATGGGTATCCTCTAAAATGTTTGTTTCTTAGAGGAATGTATTTGTTAGAAAATCCGCCGTAGTGACGAATATTTTGTGAACATTTCACCCGACAGGTTGGCTCAGAAGATTTAGGTAATAATAACAGACGGACATATACGGAATATCACGTATGTTCGTCATGTGTCTTTCGGGTACGGAACCCTAGAAAGCTGCAAGGATTGTAGGTTACCCTGAAAATCAAATTCAACAACAGGTTTTGGGTAAAACAAGGCCGTAATAATAAACATTTACAGGTAAAGACAAACTTTTTCCTTGTGCAGGTCACAAAACAAATGAATAATTACATTATTGATTGGCACCATACTAAACCAAATTTCTACATTATAACTATTTACGGGGTATTTAGCGCGATTACGTTGTGAAACGAACAACCATATATGATTTAATGTTTTGTTTCATATACGGGATTACCACAGAAAAGTTAAAGCCCTACTTTGATTGGTCACGTAGATGGACTATAGTTTCTACCATATCCGGTGACTTTTTCAACGATTGAAAACAGAGCCCCGCGTGCAAGAGGCCTCTGTCTCAAAACTGGGTCAAAACACTCGAAACTACACTAAGTTTTCATAGCGGGTTGCCTCGATTGTTTAAAAAATATTGTAATAAAAATTTCCACATCTTTTAGGATTATTCTTCTACTTGATATGCCATCTTAGCCATAGGAGTCTGAGAATAGTAACTATTCACAACTAGTCCACAAAAATATTTGTCCTATTGGACTCCCAAACTAGCCAAGGATTGCGTGTCGAGCTTTGAAGGATACCTAGGTTAGGTATCCTTCGGCCGGGAGCCAGCGGCCTCTCCTGTTTAACAAGTAAGTATTAGGCATGCCAAAACAAACTGTGCTAGCCTGTAAGCCTACATATTAAGGCACTAGAGGTCACCCGCGACTTCGTCCGCGTACGGTAGAAATTCGGCCCGCTACCGAAATCCACCACTTTAAATCATCCCGAGCAATTCTACTCTACTAACTCTACCAACTCTCCGCCAGCCCCCCAACTTCCCTTCCTTTGAAACTACCCAAATATACATTTTCATCACTATAACTTCAAAAACAAAGAACTGTCCATACAAAATTCCACCCCCTCTCCCCCCTTTAAATCGGCCCTGTCAAAAAAAAATTAAAACAGATATTTTTGTATTTTATATGAACTATTCAAATCCAAATTTTCGTGGCTAAAAGTTCAAAAACAAAGGACCTTCATACATACTTCCCCCCCCCCCCCTTTTCCCCCTCTTGGGGGTCGAATTTCGGAAAATTCTTGTACGACCAGCGGTTTGGGCTGTGCGTTGTCTGTCAGTCAGTCAGTCAGTCAGTCAGTCAGTCAGTCAGTCAGTCAGGACACAGCCTTTTATTATATTAGATTTATATATTTATTTATAGATTTATTATTTATGGTTATACATTTTGTAAGAGAATTTTGAATTTTGATAAATTGATGATAATTCTATACAACAAAAAAAACAGATAAAACAAAGAGCAGAGAGCTACGTTTCACTCTTAAAATAAAATACCTACGAGAAGAAAGAAATAATATAGTAGTTTCGAAAGTTTCGAGTTTCATTGTTACCTACCTTTGCTTTCAATACAGAACATAATAGTGCTATTTCGAAATCTGCTTTTGACCTTTCTTAATTAGTAATTAAGTACATGTTAATTGAAAACGTATCAAATTTATCAAGGCTTCCACATTATTGCACAAAAATAATATAACTTTGCAAAATCTAAAAAAACAGTCGGCGGCCCTACCGATTTACGAAATGTCTATATAACGAGCTCTGTATAATTTCCACGCATATGGTATTTCTTTGTTTTTAAACAGGAAGACGTTTCATAGAAGTTTGGTGGTCATAGTTTTTCTTCCTGTTCAAAACAAAGAATTATAATATAATTTAAAAAAAATTAAGACCGGACCTTGGGGGCCGGCCGCACATGTCTTATATAGGGACCTGGCGAAACGTTTAGTCGAGGTGTCAGGTGACCGGAATGCTGGCGTATATTTTGGTCAAAAACTTAGCATTGCCATACAACGTGGCAATGCCGCCAGCATTCTGGCCACCTTTCCATCATCTACGGGGCTTTTAGTTTAAATTATAAGTTTTGTATGTTTTATTATGTAGGGGTTGTTTTTACTAGTACTAGGTAGGGTTTATTTAGTTGTTAGTTAGTTATAATTTAATTTTAGTGTATAATTGTATTTTATTTGCAAATAAACTCCTATTAATTTTTTTTATTATATTTATCCAATAACTAAACAAAAATATAATCCAAAGAGAATTCTTTTTTCGCTATTCTATTTCGTTTCTTTTACTTTCGATCTGGTTATTACATCTTCTTATTTTCGAAACATTTAGTAGGTACGTAACGTATTAGTTATGTATTGATTTAGTAAAATCGTTCATTATTCACAGGAATTATTATTTTTATATACTTTTAACCATAGACATACATACTAGGGACGGGTTGGACGCCATTTTGAAATGTCGCCCATTCATGGGTGTCAAAGAAACGCATTGACACCGATGCCGGGACAGTCTGCGACGCACTTCCGACGTGATTACTTGAGTGCAAAATGCCAAACTGTGTGGTGAAGGGATGTAAAAATTACATATCAAAGTGCAGTAAAAAAAAAGGTGGCGTTTCTTATGACCGGTACGTCAACATTTAGTGATTAAACGAACTAAGTGAAGTTCTATCATAATTATCCGAAGCACCTCGTACGAAGAGATAAGTATCCTGAAATAAATATATTATATACACATGTAGTACCGCATAGGTGCCACCGCTCATGCACTGTTGTTTAAAGTTAGTAGATTTAAAAAAAACTGTCTATGGCCACCCCACGTCTGCCATCTACATTTATTACCCGTCATTTAGTTTAGAGTATTAGTTCTTGCATGATATTGCCGAAAGTTTTATTTGGGCAACATAGCTCTAGCTATGGGGGTTGGGCGGGTGGTTGATACTTATCTCTTCGTACGAGGTGCTTCGGATAATTATGATAGAACTTCACTTAGTTCGTTTAATCACTAATTATCCTTGCACCTCGTACTCGAGATAAGTATCCTGAAATAAATATATTATATACACATGTAGATGCTTAGAGTTATTTTCGGTAATATCACCGTTAGGATAAGAAGACTAAACTGCGTTAGAGTATGATACCAGCTTTTATATTACAGTATTATCATTATAGGCATTTCTCTCATAAATATTTTATAATTGTAAATAATAAGTAAGAAATCTCACAATTTGTGCTATCTATTGTACCTACGTACACAAAAACAAAAAACAAATGCCTTAATAATCCTTAGCAGATTATGTAAGGTAAATTAATTAGACGACTTCATTAGTCGTTATTAAGTACAGCTCTAGCTATCGGTATAAACGGCCGAAAGTGGCGAAAGTGCTTCTCCACCCCGCACCTTTACCTTATGAAATTTATGTTAACGCCCAATTGGTGGGCTTTGGAAGTTGAAGTTTGCTGGGTGGAATGTGCCGTGAATATATTGACATTAATGCCACAGACTTTAAGTGTGGCTTTTATCCAACCTTCATTGTTCAAGGTCTATCGTTTAATAGAGGGATGCAAAGGATAGGTTGGTTAGCACCTTCTTTGGAAGTTTGAATTAAATCATGTTTAATTTTTATATTAATTTGTAATGGGGTGTATTCGATGTTGTCTGTTTGTCGCAAGGCGACTTTGCTAGCAAAGTGGTGCATTTTTTCTTAATTCTTTCTAATGAAAGTGTTTCGTTGGGATATACCTAGAGAGTAGAGTCCGGTACCTGCGAGGTGTCCCAAGATACATTGTACTTTTGATGCTGAGCGCCGGATCCTTAAGAAAAATCTTTTATTCTATCATCTGCAGATATATGCGAACCTACCAAGAGTGATAGGGCCCCCTATATTTATTGAATGTGCCGAATTGGGCGTCTGATTAAAAGATTTGCATTAGAAACCACAGGACTGTTCAAAGTTGTTGCGACTTATGTGAACAGAAATTATACCATCGCTTCAGGCATACGTCGTATTGCTTGATAGTGTTGGTGCTCAGAGATGTCAAGGGATGATAGGGACACAGCCTCAGCAGCGCCTCGGGCCCAAGACTCATTTACGAGACAAATTTTGGCTCTGCTGGGATGCGAGACAATGATTTTTTCGTTAGGTTTCAGCATTAGAACGTCGGATACGAGAAGTTTTCTAAATATTGGATACGATGGTTGTGTGGGTCACATAGGTATAACTACTATATATTGCTTAATCTGTCATGACTTTTCGGAGCGTTCTTGAAATCATTGAGAACGGAGAAATATCACTATGACCAATTCGTATAATAAAAGCGTCGATAGTAAGCGCATCTGGATCTTTCTACCAGGAAATAAACAAGTCGCATTTTTTATAAATGCGGCTAGCGAATAGGTCTGTTTTTTCCCAAATTTAGTTGTAATTTTACTGAATGTCTTGTCCTCCAGTTCCCGTTCTATATCGGGATGAGAGCGTCGTAGTCACAACGCCACCTGGTGGAGGTAGTCACCTGTCTGCCACTGTGTTGTCTGCTGACTTGATATTAGATACCGATATCATAATTTTTCGAAGCTTGCACCATTGCCAAAGATTTTTTGATATTTTTGCTAAATGGCATATAATGTTGAGTGCGATGAATGCCGCTAGCCGTTCGAGTTAGTTGATGTGGAGTTTTCTTTCTTCATTGGACCGCGGCCCACTGGCAGTTTGTTGCCGTGCAAACCCCCCTCCCCCCGTCGTTGAGGCGTCAGAAAACCGCTCTTAGCTTATCTAGCTTCATATAAAGTTATCGTCCACCATTTGAGGTCTGAATGCAGTGAGGTGGGGATTTGCATGATTTTATCGTATTCATCGTGGCCTTTTAAGTTTAATAATTTGCAACGCTCTAGTTGTTTTGTGTACAACCATCCGTACTCGATCGCAGGACAAGCGGATACTAGAAGGCCTACGAGTTATGTAAAGTGACTTATTTTGCATGGTTTAAATTTCATGAATTTTTGGACTTCTATATTTTGTCTCGTTTGTCGTCTGGTAGTTTTGACGGCAAGTTCATATGTATCGACTATATACCCGAAACATTTACATCTAGCAGACCGAGTCAAGACGCTTTATTCGTGTTTATTACGAAACCTAAGCTAGTGAGAAATATCTTAGTCATTTCTATGTTATCTAGGCAGATTGAATAAGAGTCAGATATCAAGATTATGTCATCGAGATATATGCTGGAAAGATAACCAGCTATTAACATAGTAGTGGTATTAACTTTACGACGGGCTTCATTATTTTTGTGAGTGCGTAAGGCGCTGTGTTTAACCAGACCGTTGTTGCCATTAGACAATCTTTTGAAGCCATTTTTATAACTGTGCGTCTTCGAGTTTAAAATGCTGTGTATTAATAAATGTATGATACATTTAGAATAATACGTATCTTTCCGTTTGAAATTAGACCTAAAAATATGCTGGACACAAACTAGTTAGCGCCGATCTCTAAGAGTTCGTATATAGCTTGGTTGAATTATAACTTTTCTTTATGTGTATAATTAGGTAGTGGAGAAGAAGTTTGGACTACTGAACTTTTGAAACATAGTTTGTAGCTGGAAATCCAAGACAGGATTGTTTTCTTTTATTTTTTTGTAAAATAGAGATAAGCGTCCTGCGTGTTTTACTCTTCTATATCCGGTGAGAGTTGTGGTTGTGGTTCTGTTGCTGCGATGACGTTCTGGATTGTTTAGCGGGCTGACTCTGGTGAGAGACAGGCTGTCGCGTCCTCTGTGTTGTCGCCGGTGGTTTCCGGTATGGATCCGCCGGGACTTACGAGTTTGAATTGTCCGCTTTGGATGTCGATGGCTGCGGCTTTTTGCCATTGGTTTTGTGATTGTTCTTGATTTCAGAACTGGACTTAGAGACAGCTTTTGCTGTTTGAAGTGCTTCAGCTAAGTTTTCTCCAAATAAGAACTTCTATTTCTATTTCGGAGTTCAGTATTTGTGTTTATGCGTGCTTTTTGAACACGGACGTGCTAAACGTCCTCCGAGAAGTCGAGTCTGAGTGCTGAATAATACACAAGAGCCTGCACGCGTCCATACATTTCTTTAGGAGCTCAGTGTCCTTATTCTGTGACACTAGCAGAGAACAAGTGGCTTCTGCCAAGCATGATTATGGCGGATCCAAGAAGTTTTTCCCGTTTGCGGTAGCACTTCTGGGTTTATCAGACGTGCACCTAGTATAGTTCTGATGGATGAAGGCAGATATTTTTGCTGCAGTTCCTTTCTTGTCTCTTTGACTAGGCCAGCGGATGTGATGTGTTGCAGCCAGCTTGAAAGTTCCTTGTGGATGTCAGGTTAGTACTGGACTTTATTTTTTGGATTGTCCCTGAGGACTTCCAGAATATCATTATCGAGGGTTGCACCTCAGAGTCTTTATTAGCCTCTTTTAAGGCTGGTTCCGCATCAGAAAATGCTGTGGGTGCAGCAGAACCTTAGACCAGCTGATTTCGAGACCAGTTCTTTGTCCAGTGGACTTTGTGCCAGAAGGTCAAAGAGAAAAGTTGTCTAAAAAAGTTACTGGCGAGTTCAAATTGATATTATCTGTGTAATTTTAAAAAGTGTGGGAAAAAAGAAAACATAAACCCGATGGTAGGTGCAAGTGGTAATTTTAAGTCGTGGGTATTTGCTTATTTTAATTATGGAATAAACCTAAAGGTAGATCCGAAAAACAAAACATTATTTTGAGTCTGGAATGTGGTGAGGCAGTCCAAAGAGCAGCTCGAATACATTCTTTAAAGTTAGACATTGATTGTCAAATGCGATGAGGCAGTCCATAGAACAGCTCGATGTGCATTTGTCACATGCCAAGTAAAAGAAGAAAATAACCCGAACTGAGGCAAAAAAATAATTGAATGATGATGATGGGGTGAATAAAATGCGGTGAGACAGCCCAAAGATCAGCTCGAGATGCATTTATCGTACAAAAGTAATGTTGTACTAATTTTAAATATAAAAAGAATAAAAAATCAAGAATTATTTACCAGCATCACTGATTGTCAAATGCGATGAGGCAGTCCATAGATCAGCTCGATGTGCATTTGTCTTGACATGCCAAGTAAAAGATATGAAAATAACCCGAACTGCGGGTAGGTGAATAAAATGCGGTGAGACAGCCCAAAGATCAGCTCGAGATGCATTTCATCGTACAAAAGTAATGTTGTACTAATTTTAAATATAAAAAGAATAAAAAAATCAAGAATTATTTACTAGCATCATTGATTGTCAAATGCGATGAGGCAGTCCATAGATCAGCTCGATGTGCATTTGTCTTGACATGCCAAGTAAAAGATATGAAAATAACCCGAACTGCGGGTAGGTGAATAAAATGCGGTGAGACAGCCCAAAGATCAGCTCGAGATGCATTTTTTCATACAAAAGTAATGTTGTACTAATTTAACATATAAAAAATAAAAATAAATTTAAGAATTATTTACTATCATCATTGATTGTCAAATGCGATGAGGCAGTCCATAGATCAGCTCGATGTGCATTGACATGCCAAGTTTGAAAAAGTAACAACAAGATATATGAAAAGAACCCGAACTGAGGGTAGGTGAATAAAATGCGGTGAGACAGCCCAGAGATCACAGCTCGAGATGCATTTTTTCGTACAAAAGTACTGTCGTAATAATTTTACATAAGTATAAAGAATAAATAAGGATACATAGCTAGGTACATACCCTTAGCACTATTTTTAGAATCCGTTCCGCTTGAAGATGCTGACGTTGGTACACTTTGTTTACAGACGCGTTTTATTAACATTTTGATTTAATCACTAATGTGATCGAGATCACTGTTACGCTTGCGTTTTGGTGTAGCAACGTTTTTCGGAGTGTAAGTTTAAGTGCGAAATATAAGTGTTGAACGGTGGAGCACTAAACTGCGAATGACGGGTAATAAATGTAGATGGCAGACGTGGGGTGGCCATAGACAGTTTTTTTTTAAATCTACTAACTTTAAACAACAGTGCATGAGCGGTGGCACCTATGCGGTACTACATGTGTATATAATATATTTATTTCAGGATACTTATCTCGAGTACGAGGTGCAAGGATAATTAAAGTTAAACTAAACTTGCTTTTACACAAAAACTATAATTTTTAGGTAACAGGTAAGTCGTTTCTAGTTTCGTACAGTTTGCGCTTGTTTTACCGTGCCTTACTGGCGCTGCACGTAGTGAGCGCGACATCCGAGAGATGGCGTTGACCTTTTGTCAAAGAGAATTTATTAGTCTTACGATTTCTTAACACAGGCGTATTTAGATATGGAAATCATTGCTATTAACACAAAATCTCAGCGCGTAGTGCGCAGCGTCATAACAGCGGCCGTGGTTCATTGCATTTTTGCAGTAGACTTATCGCGCATTAAAACGATAACGGTGATTCAAAACTATTAATACAATTGTTGGACATTAAACTAAAGGTCATTCTAAGGGTAAGTACTTAGAAATACGAATGGTACCTACATGCCTCATTGACTCACTGTTATTGTTTGATAAACGAAACAATGGTTCCTACGTCATGCTAATGCATTCAGGTTATATGAAGCATACACCTTTGGATATACAGGGTTAGTCCTAATCAGTTAGCATACTTTTAAGGGCATATTCTGTACATAAAAAAAAAGTTATACTATGGGGCCAACATTGAAATCACGAAAAAATTATCAGCTGTTCCATATAAAAAGTTCATCGACCTTGGGTAAAATGTATGGAACAGCCGTTTTTTTGCATTTAAATGTTGGCCAATGTTAGCCAAAAAGTTGTTTGTTTTGATGTACAGAATAGGATGCTAACCAATTAGGACTAACCCTGTATATGCTTGGCTCACTAACTTGACCCAATAAAATGATTTAAAAAAAATACTGTCGAAAAATCGAACGCTTTGGAAGTTAGTTGAGTTCTAAGGTGCAGGACACACTGATCTGACGTCGGGCGAGATCATGGCATGGGCGGCTTGCCGCCCCATCCTAATTTTAGGCGCAATTTAGGACACGCCGAGTCCGATCGAGCGTGCCCGATGCTCGCCCGATGAAAATAACTCGGTGAGTCCTAAATTGCGCCTTATTTCAATGTGTTTAGTATGAAATTAGAATGGGTCGGTAAGCCGCCCGCGTGCCATGCCCGTGCCCGACGCCAGTCCAGTGTGTCCTGCGCCTAAGGTCGAGTTATTGTAGTATTTAGAAATTCATACCACATATTCATTGTTTTCGAATTCTATTCACGCTACCATCATTATTCTATGGTATTAATTCGCAGATTACTTACTATTAAATCACTGTGATTTAGTAGCATTTAAATCCTTATTTTACTATCAGTTTTTATCTGATATAATCACAATGTGTAGCGTGAATGCATGTCATTCAGTGCATTGCCGTCAGGAGCACAGGATCGACAACCTTTCGCAGTTATTTTTATATAGCGTAAGACATGTTTACATGAGCTCGCACTATCTTAAAAATGAGCGTATGTTTCGGGCGGACGTATTTTTACTGAACCCTTATCAATTTTGCAATAAAAATGTTTTATTCACCGCCAATTTTAACCGCGCTAGCTGTTTACACAATCCTGAATACGCCTCCAGCGGTCTTAGTGTTTTTTTTTCTCGTGTATTGTGAAGCTTACGTAGATACATTTGTGAAGACAAGTGAAAGAAAAAGTGACAATATATTATGAATACTATGAGATTATTAGAGATCTGCTTATAACTTATAACAACTTAACAACAAACCAACCTTTTGTCCGATGTACAATTTATGATATAAAAACAAAGTCAATGCGATTCAATGAGATGAAGTGATGTGCTTGTGTTTGTCTTAGTTTAAAATATGATCATTAACAAAGAAAATTGTCATGACAAGGAGATTTGCCTGAGAAAACTTCGGACTACGCTTTGCTATGAAAATGGACATTCTGTGAGTAGAAAACTGGATATTTTTTTAAATAGTGGAAGTGCTTTCTCAATATCTAATTGGGGAAAAGAGCTACGAGAACAATAAGATTACACTAGTTAATTTATCTTTATTTACTAGTGTAATCTCATTGATGTAAGGAAAATTATAATTATAAGAACATAACGTAATTAAGTATTACGATATTAAATAAGTACTTGCATCGTTATAGGTAGGTATAGGTTGCAGTGAAAACGTAAAGATGAAAAATAAAATAAAAGCTAACAAGGAGTTAAATTGTTTTAGAAAAACCGTAACCGCAATTGTTCACTCTAACATTTTCTTTAGTTATATTGTAAATAAATAATTTAATATTGAAACAGTGAATGTTATCATTGGCTAAAATGTTACTAATTATTAGTTCTTTCTTTATATGAACTTGGCAAATATTTACTTCTAATATGCTTAGCTAGGAACTTGTCGTAAAGTCGTAACGTTGATAAGCATTTGACATTTTATATAATCTATTTTGCTCGAACATTCAACATTTTAAAGTTAAGAAATGACAAAGTGCAGGATGAGATCAACACAAAATCTCAAGAACAAACGAACAAACAAACAACACAGAAGTTCTTGACCTAAATTTAAACTTAAAAACTAAGTTTAGATCTGTAAACTAAAACCTCGAGAATCAGCGATGTTAGGTATACTGGTATTCTATCAGGAATAACGACAGAACTTCTGAGAGCGGGTGGAATACCGGTACCTACTTTTAGAGGTCACACTAATATATATGGGTATCGTCTTAAACTGCATCCAGAACCACCGGAGGACGGGCAGCAGCGTCGATGGTAACACTGCGATCCCCAAGCCGCCTGCCAAGCGTGGGGATTACGGCAAGGTTGAGAACAGATTTTATGGTTTACTTATATTTATTATTCTTAAAAATAACACTTGATAATAAAAATATGTCGACCATTGATATGAGTGAATCCCACAGGCTCTTCTTAACTCATAAATCATAGAAGGCTCTGACTTTTAATGTACCTAAGTTATGACGTCCATGCTCCTTGTAAAGTTTGATTTACACATTAGTATTCCAGTCAAGTATTGTTTAGGTATATCTACTCGATTTAGGTACCTACGTTTTCAATTGATTAAATGTACCTTGTATTGGCCGGACCATTATCGATGTCAGCCTAAACTTAATTTATTGTTTTTGTTGGGAGTAAGGTAGATAGATGTCGGCGACGTTTTGCGATAGGACACGGGACTGCTGCGGAACTGTTATATTAATGTCAACCTAACTAACTACAATCTGAATAATGCACAATTCACTTTATTATTATATAATCCTATCATAATTGTATCAATTGTGTCACAATCTGATATCTGGCAGTTTACTCAGGTAGAACCCCTGCACCCAGAACCACCGGAGGACGGGCAGGAGCGTCCACTCGATTAACGGTGATTATTACCTCCCTTACCCATATGAAGGGGCAGGCTTTCATCCAGCAGTAGTCGTTGATGATGTGTGTCTCAATCAGTTCAAAAAAATCACGTGCAGTCATAGCAGTTTTTTGACGGTTTTTATGAGTTTGTGTTTTCCCAGAAAATATATTTGTATCTATAAGATGTGAGAATCGATTGAGCTTGAGTAATCTTTGTAAAAATTTAAGATAAGAAGAAAAAAAAAAAAACCTCTATTATTACACATTAAAAAAATTACAAAATTTGTACGAGTACGAACATTTACCCATTTGTAAATAATATAGTTTGTCCGATGTGTAGCTCATAGTTTTGTTTTTTTGAGTTAGTTTTGAAAAAAATATTTATATTATGCTTGTAATAAATTAAAAAGGGATTAAATCGAAAATCGAATCTTGACACGCACGAATCTGCGTAACAGCCATATTTTTGCTCCGCTAAATGTGGCCCTATCTCGTTCAGCTTTAGAATATTTATTGATCGCAGTAAAAAATGTCCTTGAAACATAGCCCAGTCTAATATGAAATTATTTTTTGCCTAATGTATAATTTTCTCGCTACGTATATTGTTTTGCTTCTGTTTTGGAGCTTTCCTACAACAAATCTCAACATTATAGTGAGATTTTGGCAGCTCTAAATATTGCCTAAGACATTTTATTTTCTACTCAGGTGCAGATTAATTTTTTGAGGTTTCTTCTAACTTTTAGATGTTACTACGAGTAGTATTATAGTACATATATTGTATTCTGGTATAATTTTACTAGGTTATTCACCAAATGGACTCGCGGGGCTGGGCAGGACACGCGTACTAAGTATGACAAACGACGTGGTTTTGACCAGGTTTAAAAAAAAAAATGTCTATGGTTCTCTTTTTGCTTTATGAGCTGTAGAGTGTGAGTTCTATTGCTACCCAGCCATTGAGGCAGTGTTTGGTATACCTCAATGTACCCAGCACCAACAATAATGTGCCAAAAAATGTTTGTTCTGTTAATGGGTGTTTTAAAAATATGTAACTATTGTGTAATATTATGTATGATGTATGTATATATATATATATGTATGGGTATGTATTTTAAAAAGAAGTACAGCACATATTTTGGTTTGTTTGGGGATAATTAGCGCTCTGTAAAATATCCAACTAATATTTTTATTTACTTTTATTTCAGATTTTATCTGAGGTTAATTATAAGCAAACTCTTAAGGGCACGTTCTGTACTTGCGTCATAAAAACAAGTTTAGTTCCTTGACATTCACTCATTCAATATTTTTTCTTCCATGAAAATAGCACATTGAACTGACCAACAGGGGAAGGGGATTTCTGGACTAAGACCTTGAGTGTAGGCCCAATCAGCCCAATGATCCTTTGGATTCTCTAATACGAACATGATTTGTGTTGTGTCTAAACCTTGTTTACATAAAATTTAGTTAAATCCCTAGGTACACACAGATTAAAAAAATACTACGTAGTACGAGTACGTTAAAGTTACAATCATAAACGCAATATAGTTACTTAGGTAGTACTTTTGTATGCTTGACTGGCTACGTGTTTGAGCACAACAGCTCACCTGATGTTAACTGACCGCGTGGTCGAATATGGTTAACACTCTAGCCTGGCCCATTTACCTACTTAGTTTTCTTTTACGCCCGATTTATATCCTGTAAGTAGGTACCTAAGGTATACGTCCTGTAACTCGTCAGCCAGAAGACGTCTACTACTGGACCAAGGCCTCCCCGTTAATATAGGGAGGTGTTGCCATAATCTCCACGCTTAGCAGGCGGCTTGGGGATCGCAGAATGCTCACCACCGTTGCCCGGACGCTGCTGCCTGTCCTCAGGTGGTTCTAGGTGCAGTTTTAGGACATACCCAGGTCCAGGTCAACATTACGTCCTGTAAGTAGGTAAGTATTTATTTTCCAATAGTTTTTGTGCTAGGGGTACCGTTCTGCCAAATTCATTACACAGTCATAGATACACTTCCAAACGTTAGTTAGTACCTAAGATCTGAAAACTGAATCCAGAATCGGTTATTTATAGAGTTCTTACGCCAGCAGCGCCACCCGTTGTTTTTCTCCGAGCTCATTCGATTCAATCAAAACAAAATGTTTTAAATGTTTATGTAAAAGCAATGTAATAGCACGTTACTACATCACTGGCTTTTTATAGCGCAGTACATTTATTTATTTATTCATTGCCAATGCACACAATAGGGTACCTAGATGACTGATGTTTATATCGTTGAAACCATAGCTTTGATGAAGAATTTAAGTAAATATAGTATGTTTATTGAAAAAATAATTTAAATCGGTTATTAATGTTCTGATATATAAGCGTTTCAAGTTTTTGTTAGAGTCAACTCTGTCCCTTTCCCACAAAACAAACAGACGTCGCGCCTTTGTCAGCATTGAATTTATATGGCGTAGGTCAATGATATTATATTATTATATATATAAGGAGGGCGTAGGTACTGAAAAGTGACGTCACGATTTGCTGTTTCTTCTCTCTGTCTAGCATGATATTAAAATGCTTATAAGTTGCTTATTTTTGATCAGATTTTCATATTTTTTTCATTAATCAGCTATATTTAAGGGTCACATTTTAATAGGACAATAAAAAAACCAGTCATCTAGCCTATTATAACATCATGTTTGATTACTAGATGATGGTACAAAGACCCTATAAGGGCGCTGCAATATTTGAGAGGTAAACACTGGATAAACATTAGCTAGGTATATGCATCTTGCAATATAATATTAGCTTAGTAATTATGTGGGGTACACAATTACAAATAACAAGATAATTAATAAAATAAAAAAATATTGGACTTCCAAAAAAGTATAGCTAGGTTTACTCGGGATTTACGTAAGGATTCTAACGATATCCCATACATCTAAATCTGTTTGATCTGTTGTGTGTTGTGTAGGAATTTAAATGTTATGGGGGAGTAGATAAACTCGCATACATAGGTACATACTCCTAGATCTGTGTCGTAGATACATACATGAACCCTGAAAACATTACACTCCTTTTTTTGGACAGTCGTGTAAAAAGGGGATTTTCCTCAATAACAATATTATGTTTGCTTAACGAACATTCCAGAATATGAATCCACAGTGTAAAAATACACACAAGCCAGTTGCCTGAAATAATAAACATTAAAAAAAATACAAGAGCAACAATTTCATTATGACATATAATAGGTATGGAATTCATTTGCTAATATAATATTATACATGTGAGACATAGTCGTCGTCAGCGATAAGACGTCCACTGCTGGACGAAGGCCTCCCCTTAATAGAGGGGTGTTGCCACAATCCCCACGCTTGGCAGACGGCTTGGTTATCGCAGAATGCTGCTAGGCTAGCCTATCGGTATTTTATCGGATACATTTCGGAGAGTGTGCTTCAGATTTGCATGCCCATTCTTCTATCGGACGGCCAGGACCTCGAAAAAGCGACACCGTTTTATGGTTGATATACCAAAAACTCGTACGAAACGGTTTGATTCCACTTTCTTTATTGGTACTGCTAAACAGTGGAATGCGCTGCCCGAGTGGGTGTTTCCCGATAATTGTAATCTGGATGTCTTCAAGTCGCGAGTGAATCGGTTTCTTCTAGGCAAGCGTGCTCCATCGTAGGCTGCATCTTCGTTTAACATCAGACGAGATGGCAGTTAAACGCAAGTATATAAAAAATAAAACTATAAATGCTCACCACCGTTAGCCGGACGCTGCTGCCCGTCCTCCGGTGGTTCTGGATGCAGTTTTATGACATACCCAGGTCCATCATAAGACATTCATAAGAAACTAAATTGCCTCTTTCACTTCTCGAAGTCTATTGGCTAGGTAGGCATGTACTACATGCGAAATAAAGTTTTTCTTCGCAATAAATGCTTTAAAAACTCTTGCAGAGTCTGTCCACGATTTCCTCGTAAGTCATGTCACTAACTAATGAATGAAACGTAAAACATCAACGAAATCTACCACAAGCATTATATTTAACTAAATTTATCGTTCGTTTCCGTTAGAAAATTGACGTTAGCGGAGGATGTAAATAAAGATGATGGCACACGCATATTACAGCACACACCTACAAACTATTCTTTTAAATTGATCAAACGAAGGAACTAAAAAATATTTACGAACGCCTGACAGTTTTGTTGAGAAAATACTCTAGTGGCTCCCTTTAATTCAAGTCTTTGAATATGTTGGTTGCAGTCGCGCTGTAGTTGTTTATTATAGTTGTATATGTAGTCAACAGAAGTTGTTGCGCCGCCCGCCCCCGCGTCGTAGCTAGCTTGTTGGGCGGGCGGGATTATACCAGCAGTTCACTTGTTGATATCGCGCCGTTAACTTGCCCTCAAGTGTCAAAAGTTTCGTGATATAAAAATGGCTGTACGTAAGACATCATATTTAAATATATTTTTCATATTTTCCGGTTGTAAATTCTATAATACTAGTTATTATCGGAACGCGATTTAAAACCAAGTCAAGGAAGAGTTGGGCAAATTTTTTAACTAAAAATTGTCTATGGAGGTGTCAGTTTTGCTCTGGAAGTATAATGGTGGCTCCCTCATACAACTCAACAGATAAGTTTGTCGCGTGTAGATTACATACCCTGGTATTTTATGTGATAAACCATTTATTTATCCAATTATTTTTTACAGCTTTTGTCCGTCTAGAGTTTTTTTTTATTAACATGTTACGTTTTTAATTTAGGTACATTTTACAATAAAATTAACATAGGTAGAAATTAGTGCAATTTTTTAAAGGCATCAATTAATACAATAATTCAAGATATATTCGTGTTTTAGTTATGTTTTATGTCTATTTATAACTTCAATTTCTTCCAACCTATAATGTTTTAAATGGAATTTTAAATACAAGACATTAAAACTTGCGCTAATTGCAGCAGTAGGTACACCTACATGGCAACATTGTCAAAAATTTATGAACTTATGGGCAGTTTCTTAATAACATCCTTGAGGTCTTGATGACACTTATTAAAGAACATTATATTTTTATTTACATGTCATTCATTGGGCATTTTATATCCAGGATATGATCGAAACCTGATTATAGCATTACATCTTCAAGTACATTGCACTTATGAATACTATAAATAGTTTATTAATAACTATTCTTAATATTTTTTCGTGCCAATGACTTGGGAATATCATTTTTATGGGACGTCTTAACATATTTTATTCCAAAAAAAAAAAAATATACAAATATACATATAAAAATATACATCAAACTCTCTGTTTCTTAATTATTTTCTTTACACTGTTCCTTGCTCTAAAAACAAAAAGCTAATGCACTCGTAAAACATAATGGACCCAAGCCGATCTAGTACGCCAATAAACTGTAACAAAACGAGAAACATCTTGCTTTAATCTCCTGAATTATGATTGTAGCTGTAAGTAAAATTCGGATGCGGTTTGACGTCAGAAAGTGTTTGGATTACGATGGAACGCCACAGCTGTGTTGAGATCAATTTAACGTTACATTAGAGAAAAGGTAATAAATTACTTTCCCGAAAATATTCTTCGTACGTCACTAACGTCACAGAATCGAGATCTTCTTAGGCATGATCATCATCACTAGAATTTGATAACTAATGTTGTGGGTCATCCTTTTATTATTCTGTTGCCTCAGTTCCCTAACGCATAATTGTTACATACACATAGTATAAAGTACTCAGATTTGCTATTGAAACAATATATTTAAGTTGAAATAGATTGTTTTGGCCACTTTTAATCAATGCGTGTTAAAAAGGGCGTCTAGAAACAATAATCTCTCTAGTTGGCAACGCATAGACAACATCAGATAGATACGTAATGTTACAGTTACAGGAGGCTATGCCGGTAAGCGGTGGTTTTCTTACCATCAGCTGAACCACCTGCTTTTTGCCACTCTTTGTGTAAAAAAACCTATAAATTGACTCGCACAGTCAAGCATAGCATATATTTTGCAAAAACCGCAAAACATTCAAAGAAAACAACTAGTTCAAAAATTTGCATCACAACTAGAGTAGTTTATTTTTAATTTCAGCTCGCGTTTATAATCTTGACTAATGGAATTCAAATAGACTTCTCCAAATTTATCAATGGCTAAACATCCGTTTGATCCGTTTCATCTATGACCTCATTTCCATTCTCCAACGTCACTAAAAATAAAATACTACAATCTGATCTATACGAGTCCTGCATTGAATCGTCGATTCGAGTACCTTTAATAAATAAGATTACCAATAAATTTATTTTGTAAGTATACCTAATGTGTCAAGAGATTCAAAACAAAAATTAACATTATAGAATTATACCAATACACCTATGTTGGTGTTGATAGATGTTCATAACCCTTTCCTCAGATAGTTGGTTGAAATATTTAACAAGTAATCTAGTAATCCATTACCAGATTGAGGGTGACAAAAGATTACAACATGATAACAAAAGAATAAAACTAGATTACTATCGTCAATCATCAATACCGTTAAGTAGGTATACTTATGTATACATATACGTCAAATCAATAATATGAGAGCATTGATCTTTCGATGACTATAATAGCAGGCCCAAAACTTCTAGAAGATAAAAAACTACCCTTAGTTTTAATCTTAGTTTTGACCCAACGTATAAGCATTGCCATTCAGCGTGGCAATGTCGCCAGCATGCTGGGTACGCTGCCGACTGGTTGTGGGTTTGAGCATTTGGATTGTCTCTAGACTTTCATCGGTCTGGATACAATCCTTTTGTTTTTTTTTGTGTAGTAGGCTAAGTAGTCTTTGTAGTTTGTTATAGTTAATAAAGGCATAAGCCTACAAAAAAGATTAAATTTTCATTGATCAACATTCTTAATATGTATTTGCATCTATGCCTACTTACGCCAATTGAATAGCATACTTAACCACATCATAATATCCTCTAACCATAAAATAAAACTTCTAGAAAAAAAAAACCCTAAAGACAACCATCACTATGGGAATACAGTGATATGTTTGTGTTACCATGTTATTTCGGGTGATGCTGGAATCCGTCCATTGGCCATAACGACTTGGCACTGGAAACGAGTGGTTTATGGCCGCTGTTCAAGACTTGCATGCTACAAATTTACAATATTCTCAACGGGATCTGGTTGATTTACGTTTTTAGAGGCGTCAATCGTCTATGCGCTCGCTCGTTCACTATGTTACAGAAACTAATGTTATGACAAACAACCGCCGAGAATCCAAAACTATTTTAAAAATATCAGTTTCGTGTGCACCAGAATCACAGAAGCAAATATGTAGGTATTGTAGGTAGGTACTTATCATAAAGTGTAGGAGAGTATTTTTCGGAAACAAAGGTCAAATGGCCTTGACAGAAGCTGTAAACAATAAAATCATCGTTGTGATTTTAGTCACACGATAAATTTTCCAGTCAGATTTAAAAGCAGACGCTTTTAAATCTGATGATGACGTACTTTTATGTATTGGAGCAAGTAAAGATGAAAGTCACTTTGTGTCTTCGTACCAGTTAGAATTCTCAAATTAATCTGTTATTTCATTAGAAGGCGATGACATGAGACTAATTTTAGAAGCCATAAAATATGAACAGCAACAGGTCGGTTATACTTCCGGCGATCAAATTTGTGTAGGCGTCATTGATCTTAAACATTTGCTTGTATCACCAGTAATTTTCTTAGACAGATTTTAGGATTTTAAATACACACAAGCTCTACGAATTAGAATTTAACTAAGTATGTCTAGTTGATCCTATTTTCTTTTAATTCCAGCCCAGAAACAAGGACCAAGAACAGGAAGTTCTGACCTGGATCAACGCTGTTGTAGGAGAACCCCTCCCTAAAGGTGAATACGAAGACATCTTGAAGGATGGGATAGTTTTATGCAAACTCATCAACAAGCTAGCTCCTGGATCAGTTAAGAAGATTCAGGAAAGAGGAACCAACTTCCAACTCATGGAGAACATCCAGAGGTAAAGTATGAAATCAAATTGACTTGCAACCCCTAGACTAATAATAACAAGTATCTTCAATTATGAATGTTGCTAGTAGAATTTTCTAAAACCGTTTCAAAGTAGGCAAAGCTAATTGGTAGTAGTTTAAGAAATACTAAATTAATAAAAATATAAGCAGCAGTGGGGGTTTATTCGGTCTGTTTGTATTTTTTACCATATAATGTCTCAGGTGTCAATTCCGGATAAGATTTCAAGCTTTCAGCCATAGGCTATAGTAGGAACAAATTCACAAACTATTGCATTATGTTATTGCGGTTGACTTAAAAAAAAACTGTTCCTTTTTTTCCTTGCTATCTGATTATAGTACTGAATTCGTTCTTCAAGTATCTCATTTACGTTTTACAGGTTCCAAGCTGCGATCAAGAAATACGGTGTTCCTGAGGAAGAAATCTTCCAGACTGCTGATCTCTTCGAGAGGCGTAACATTCCCCAAGTCACTCTATGCTTATATTCCCTAGGCAGAATTGTAAGTACATTGTTGCTTACTTTAACTTTACGTTAAAATAATATTAATTGTAGGTATATTATGCTTGTTTTTATATTTGGAAATATCTCGATCTTCACTTCTACTTTATCATTCCTTTGAAATATAATAAAATAATACACGTGCTTATATGAAAACAGCGGCATATTCAAAATTTATGTTTTTTTAATACTATCAAGTAACGAGACCAGCAAGACGTTCGCCTGGTGGTAAGCGTCACGCCTGCCACAAACAGTAGCATTGCCACTGAGATGTTAGATGTTAAATCTCTTTATACCCAGTAATTTCTCTGCTGTTTTCTTAAAACTTTTTAGAATAGCCAACTAACTTAACCTTTCTTTGCATAACTAGATCAGTTAATTGATCATACTTTTTATAGACTACTTGTATCGCGGAGGCTTGTGTGGCTTGATAATTGTTTACCTCATTAGCCTGAAGCCCCAAGCTCAAATCCCGATCGTATGGATATTTGGAATACTTTGAAAATAGTGTCGTGTCTTGGAATATGTTTTATGACTTCGCTGTAATAGGAAACCCTAAAGATCCAACAGTCAGAAGTGTTAAGATGTTCATTTATCATTTTTCAGACCCAAAAGCACCCTGAATGGACAGGACCCCAGTTAGGCCCCAAAATGGCTGACAAGAACGAACGCACATTCACTGAAGAGCAGCTTAGGGCCCACAATTCGGAACTCAACCTTCAGATGGGCTTCAACAAAGGTGCTTCACAATCGGGTCATGGCGGTTTCGGAAACACCCGTCATATGTAAATTAAAAATAATGTCAACATACAAACGCAACTTTCCTACTTGCTTTTGAGACGAATGCCGAAATGAAAATCGGATAAAACCAGTATTTTTTCTTTATAAGTCGATTCATGCGTATCTTTGCTATTTTGTTAATCGATTCTAATCGATTCATGCGTAATTTTTCTTTTTAAATCTATTCATGCGTAATTTATTAACTTGAATTTTAATGCTTCGAACAAGTGTCAATGTGATATTTTATAGAAGTTTTAACGGGATTGATTGCCTTTGGTTTTGAATCTCTTTAATTACAATTTAGGATCTCTTTGGAGTTAAAACCTTTTTCAATGGTGTCATAGAGAACGGTTTTAATAATTTGCATGAAACAGGTATTTTGAGCTATCCAATTTGATCGAAATATTCCTGATACTTCGTACTTCCTGCTTTACAATGATTGTGTGATGATAGGTTTCTATTTATTAAACTCTAGTATTATCTAACGGATGCTATTTTTGTTAAGTTCTTTTCTACAATAGTATTCTTAATTTAGAATGTAAATACAATTAACACTATTTTAATAATAAACTTTGTTCTAAGGTTCTTTTGTTTAATTTTTGACTAGGAAAACAACTTCAACAACAACAGTAATACAATTAAACGTGCATGCGGGACTAAAGTGGCTAATTTAGCTTACGCTACGCGGAGCGGAAGGAACCACTTCCTCCCCGAAGCGGAACGTAAAATGGTATACACACCACGGGAGCAAGTAAAAAATCTCATGTTTGTCACTCTCGGCTTCACCTCGGGAGACAATATGCATGAGATCTGAGATGTTCTTTACTTTTGTCCCTAGGTGAGTAATCTACTATCTGGTGATAGGTGTACAAATTATTGAATGAATAAAACTATCTTGGGAGTCTAACCCAATATAATTGAGTCTTTTTTTCTATGCCGGAGTCTGTATCCCGAAGCGTACAATATGTCTTTAAATCTAGAGTAAATAGGTTCTTTCTAGCTAAGCGTTCTCCATCCTAGACTGCACCGTTGCTTACCATAAGGCAGGGTGTAGTCAAACGCAAACCTAATCCGAATTTTAAAAAAACCTAAGAAAATTAAAATAGTAAAGTAAAATATCCAACATTTGTAAATAAGGTACAATCACAAGTACCAATGATCAAAGATCATTGCCTAGTACAAACACCGATTGCAAAGTCAAAAAGGCGCGGAGTGTAGAAGCTGCGTGATAAAGTTAAAATTTTCCGGTTTATTGTAGGTTTAAAATTGTCCAGCTACGACTTGGCCGCATCCAGCCGCTTAATTGGATCATCCCCATTGTCCGCGATCTCCGCGATTGACCGCGATCTCTCAAGGACTCGCCACTTAGCCCGATTTCAGGTTTTTGTTTCTAGGGACTGCCAGCTGTCAAATTCAAATTGTGTCTTATTGTATATCGTCACTCTATCAAATCACAGGGTTTCCCTAGTCCCTTTGGTTGCCGATCCGTATACCCAGCTCAAATACTATGGGCAAGGCCTCTCATATTATTATGGCAAACTGTACTTAATGAGGTACAATTTGAACTCAAAGTAAACTGACTTTTACACTTGCAGAATTCGATCATTAATACAACAGGTCAATAGGTGTATTACTGAAACCTGTCTCATCAGATTTGCGACGAGCGTAACAGAGTTTTGCGGCTCGTATCAGCTTAGCGTTGAGTTTTATAACACACTGATAAATGTAGGTACTAGGTATATTACTAAACAGCTGGTACATCTAAATCTGAATGCACCAAGAATCGAGACGTTGACACTGATATAGCTCGTGCAATCTACTAGGAGGGTCGCCTGATGGTGTCTGCCTCTCAAGTGTCGACGTGAGAAGAATTTGGCACCTATATTGATTGTCGTCAATATTTCACATTTAATTTACACGACAAATAGGACGTGAGAGCTTTTGGCTAAGAGTAAGACCATTTGAGAAACTTACATTATTGATCCGTTTTTAAATATATCACAGATTTCGAATATTCGCCTACTCTACCGATGTGAATGAACGGATGATATGTGATATTTTTGTTTGCAGCGCCTTCTGAAGCCGTGGTACAAGTCTCAAGTGGGAGACGACTAGACACCATCAATGAATTCTTTGGAATTTATGTCCAGATTTTCATACTAGTAGGCTTTTCGGTAAAGCATAACATCGTGAGGAAACCGGCATATGTCCGTAGAAGAAAATCAACGACTTATCAACAACAACAACAGCCAGAAGACGTCCACTGCTGGACGAAGGCCTCCCCCTCAACAGGGAGGGGTTGCCATAATCCCCACGCTTGGCAGGCGGCTTGGGGATCGCAGAATACTCACCACCGTTAACCGAGAGGACGGTGCTTCCCGTCCTCCGGTGGTTCTGGGTGCAGTTTTAGAACATACCCAGGTCTAACGGCTTATTGTACACATGTAAATTCACCAAGCCGCAACAGGGTCTGATGTTTGGCATTCTTTTATTTATATGGTCCAGTGCCCTTCGATGTTAAGCTTATTCCAGCAGAAAACTATTAAAGGACCTATAATTGATGTACTCATTTACTAAATTCAAAGACCTACATTTGAATCAATGAATTAATTCAAAAGCGTAAAACCATTTTATTATAAAAAATGTCTCTGCGACCTGCGGCCGATGCTGCGGCGATTTTAAATTTTGCTGAACTGAAATTTTCATTTTGTAATACAGGCAGCGACAATGATAAGATGAATGGACGGGAAATAAGCGCACTGAATTTGAAGACTATAGGTTGAGCGCCGGCTCTCCACTCGCTTCAGTCATACTCTGTCTCATGCCTTTGCGACATGCGAGCCGTATGCTACGAAAATACAAACTTCTAATGTACATGTGTTCTCTTTTTGTCATGCAGTAATTAGATTCGCTATCTCTATTTTCCGGCAAATGTAATATGCATACTTTTAGCTAGGTATGCTTGATTGTGTTGTCTTGTTAATTTTGATCGATTTGCAAGCGCTGGGCCCGTCCATTCCATTATCACCGTCGCTGAATATAGGTAGGTACTTAACTTACAAATATTTTAGAGAGAGAAAAATGAATAGGCGATGGAACACATAGAAAAGAAAGAAAGAAAGATTTTTTTTTATTTTGTAACATCATTAACGTAGGTACTAATATAACTAAGTATAGTTAATTACCAATAAAATTAAATAGAAAAATCAGGGAGACATATAAAACAAATGAATCATCATAATCAGCCTATCATAGTCCACTGCTGGACATAGGCCTCTCCCAACGAAAAGTTGTGATTGTTAAATAATTAATTTTATGAAATTAAAAAATAATTTTACTAAGAATTACAAATATATTATGTATATTTTGATTTGATAAAAATGACCGATTTGGACAAAATATCATAGCAGCGTCTACAAAAAAAGCGTCTATGAAAAGACAGCACAGTGGTCCTTTGCTCTTCGTCTGAGGAACATTGCAAGGCGCGTGAAAACGTTTGGATTTCTTTCACCAGAGCCATGTTTTTGTAATAAATAAAGTTATTTTGGAAGCCGGAGTGGATCCAGTGAAACGGAATAATCTCGCAATGTCACTTCGCAATATAATTTACGACGTAGCCGCGACGCTCTAGGTTATTTTAACTCAAAGGCATAGGGAGGTCGTTCAACTCATTCATTCTTAAAACTTTGGACACCAAGTATTTGGATACTAGTATACATTTATAAATACTTCGATACCAGATCGGTACTCCAAAAATCTTCAGACCAAATAATCCGGTTCTTTTTAAGAACGTATTCTATCATAACCTGATCATAGCAAAATTTGGGCATCAGGACATTTTAGCACCAGCAATTTGTTTACTTTGACACTGAGACTATGTTACCCATTGGCATCTTGACCTCGAAACATTTGTGTATCGCCCCATTTTTAAGTAATCGTGCTCTAGCCACTTACGGCCTTACCTAAAATAATCTCGATTCTCTTAGTCACTGCTTAAACTTCTCTGTCCTTTTCTAGCACGTGCAACTTCACGTCAGAGAGAAGATGGCAGAGCATCTTAAGCAGTGACTAACGGTTGAAAAGTTTTTTTAGGTAAGGCCGTTAAGGTAGTAGTACCTACTACCTCTAACCCAGACCACATTACTGCTTTAAGACACACAAGATGATCTCAAACAATAATCTATTTAGAGTTAAATACATTAGAAAACGAAAATAAAATAAAAACGAAAACAGCAGTAACAAAATAAAGTGATCTACGAAAAATAACTCAAAAGTAAAGTAAGTTGTTGCAAACTAAGTTATGCCATGGTATTTTCAACCGACATCAAAAAAGGAGGTACTCAATTCGAATGTATGTTTTTTTTGTATGTATGTTACGCGATTACTCCGCCAATTATGAATTGATGGTTCTTTTTGGTTTGGTAGGTAATACTTCAGAGGTGGTCCATATTATTTTATCGAAATCGGTTCAGTAGTTAGGTTTTTAAATCAAAATTACTAGAAAATATGAAGATACAGGTATTCGAAGTTGAAGTCGTTTTTTTTTAAAAGCTTATTATGTTATAAATAAATGGTGTTTGTCTAAGTTTATGTATAATAATTTTATAGACAAGCGCACGACATTTTGACCTCTATTTTGCTCAACATGGATACATGTACCTATGTACTAAACGGAAAGTAGCTTTCGTTTGTGTTTTAGGCACTGGGTCGTACATTAACCTGTTTCAAAGTTATAATGCTGTATTTTACCTCAGTAACAGTTGCAGTGCGGTTAATTGGCATTGGGTTTAATGTTGCTACTTGCTTAACGTTTCTATATATTACCTAGACATAACAA
Source organism: Erannis defoliaria (assembly GCA_905404285.2). Classification (NCBI taxonomy): domain Eukaryota; kingdom Metazoa; phylum Arthropoda; class Insecta; order Lepidoptera; family Geometridae; genus Erannis; species Erannis defoliaria. Next base: position 6,217,988 of record FR990073.1, on the reverse strand, counting down.
TAGTAATAAAGTATGCTTATGTGTTTAGGTTTTGTAATAATGTCTTCATAAAGTTATTAGTAGGATAGCTAAGGATATTCTTTACTGTAGAGAAACAAACGTCTAAGATAAATCTTACAAAATCCTACAATATTATTCTGACCAATACACAATTTACATCTATAACGCAGTGATTTTCATCTATAACGGTATATACTTAGTTATAATTTTCTAACAGCGTTTATAAATAATCTTTGCTGTTTATTTTACTCTGTATATCCAGCCCTTTCTTTTTTCTTCTACATCTAATATTTGTTTCAGTGAATCTGTTATCTAGTGCCTACAAGATTCCAAACATCAATTTTTTCCTCATTTCAACAACATTCTGTAATATTCTTTACGCGTGTTACAGAAACGATCATTCCATCATTACATACATACAATGTGGGTAACTGTAGCGTAATGTTTACGTTGAATCTTAGCCAAAAACTAAGATGAATCCATCCTCTGTGTAGCGTAGGCCCTTGACATTACTGGGTTATATTTGTACACTAATTAGTTGTAATTACAAGGTATTACAGTCTAAATAACTACGACGAGGCTGAAGAGAACCTTGTCAGTTTATTTAGGGATATTTGAGAAAGCTTTATTGTGGGTAAGCTGGAGCGAGACTAAAGACAATGCTAACGTTTTTGGCAACTAATGAGAATGACGTGTTCCAATAGTACTCAGGAAAGTAAGTCTGGCACCAGGCGGAACTGTTAGTTGAGAAACCTGAGGGAGTGGTTTGCTTGGAGCATACCTTTTTTTATTTTTATTTTTTTTGCCCAGGGAAATCCTTTATGGATCCCGGGGGGGGGGGGCAAGGTGGTTAGGTGGAACTCTGATTTTTACTTTTTACTTTTACGGGTACACTTTCGCACTCATCCGCAGCCCCGGCGGCGCTGGTCCTTTGGGACCCTTCCCTGTGGGGTGGACTATCCACCGCTCTTTCCTTGAGAGGCGCACGGAAACAGCGCGAGCGCCACCTCGTGGCTACTCTTGTCGGGCAACGGACTCCCCCGAGCCCGCCGACCAAGGCCCCACCTCATACTGTAGAGCTCAACATTATATGACACAGTCCAACGTTTCATATAGTTTTTTTTTAGGCATAAGCCTTTATTAACTACATTAAACTAAGTACAAATACTACTTAGCCTACTACACAACAAAAAACAAAAGGATTGTATCCAGACCGATGAAAGTTGATGTTTTCATATAGTTGATGTAAAATGTCTTTTAAAATGAAATATTCTTTAGCCCCAAAATTATGTTAAAGAATCAGTAGATGATATTCTAGTAATATATAAAGTACCACCATCATTATCCTGTTTCCATCTACAAGAGATGATTTATGTAATGTCCAAAGTACATCTGCGCTGGTGCCTAATTAAAACTATTTTGGAGCCACAGATGCGGTCACATACAATACAATACTATTCTATACTTAAGCGTAAACTTTGGTAAGAATCTTAGCTTGAAGGGCAGAGCAGAAGCCCAAAATCTACAAATGAAAACATTCACTGTTAAAGAATATAAATTTTATTTCACAGGATCTGAAATAGAATTGTTAACAGTGTAGTATCCTAAAGTGTCAAATCAGGGTTGCCAGCATCATAACCACAGAGCATAAATATCTTTTTTTTTTAGCTCTGTATCGCGATACCATCGAATACCGAAGAGGATACTACACTGTTAACAATTCTATTTCAGATCACTGTTCATAAAATTATAATTAGACTTTCACTTAAGGTAAGTTTGTCTAATTTTACAATTATAGTCTATCTTAGTACTAATCAATCTTTATTAGGTATATAGGTTCTTGAGCTTATTTCAGAATTACTCTATTCTTTTGTTGTAAAAAGATAAGAATCCCATACATTCATTCTCATATTACTGCAATTATTTTCATAAATCAGAACATTATTAACTAATTTAAATATTTTTTTCAATAAACATATTATATTTACTTAAATTCTTCATCAAAGCTATTGGTTTCAACGATATAAACATCAGTCATGTACCCTATTCGACATTTATACACAACCATTTTTGGCTTGGTGGCCCAGACATAAGTTAGGCTAACTGAGTGGATTAGAAGGTACAACGAAATATGCGCCAGGTCAAAGCCATTCAACTAGTTATAAGTACCTAAGTAGGTACGTATATATATAGATCTTGGCACAGTCAGACAAACATTGTAGTCATGTACGTTCTGACGATTCTGTTTGTGGTTAAAAGCTAAATACTGCAATAGTAGCTAGACTAACATTGAAGTATTTGTACTCATACATTGGAATTGCTGTAGAGCGAATGTGAGTCACGTAATGATAGAAAACACATTTAATTTCGTGGTGGTACTGAACTCTCATTGGTTCACACTTGAGTGCTTTTGTTTAGCTTGAAATCCTTATCTTCTACCACATACGTAGGGCGTTCGTTATAAAGTGAGAATGAGGTAGAAACTCTTTGGAACCGAAAAAAGTAAACACTGGCTGGTAAAGTTGGAATATTGATAAGATTTAAAAATTAGGAAATAATTTAAATATCTTTTGTTTTTAAAAACTGGAAGTCTTTTGATTGCAGTCTGTCGTACCGTGTGGTCGAAAATGGGAAAAAAACGTTGCGTGCGGTTATTAAGTATCTGTGCATGAAAAATTTCACTATGGTACGAACTAATCCGGACCTGGGTATGTCCTTAAACTGCAACCAGACCCACCGGAGGACGGGCAGCAGCGTCTTCTTGGTTAAAGGTGGTGACCATTCTGCGATCCCCAAGCCGCCTGCCAAGCGTGGGGATTATGGCAACACCCCTCTATAAAGGGGGAGGCCTTCGTCCAGCAGTGGACGTTTTATGGCTGACGACGACGAACTAATCAAGACTTGCAGGATACTTTAGGAGCAAATGCACCACGTTATTCTACAGTTGCTCGTTGGTGTGGCGAATTTAAACGTGGAAGAACATCCACCAAAGATGACCGGGCCGCCCCATAACGGTAGTGACCGAAGAAATGGTAAAAAAAGTCGAGAACGTTGTTTTAGCAGATCGTCGTTTTCGCGGTACGTTTTATAGCCACTCACTAGTTTCAGACTGGTAGTGTGCATAGCATTTTACACGAACGCTTGGGGATGAAAAACATATCCGCGCGCTGGATCCCCAAAATGCTTATCGATGCACAAAAACAAACCAGGCTGAACATTTTTCGAGTTTCATTGGAAATGTTACAACAAGATCCTGATCGTTTTTTGTCTCGATTTATAACAATGGATGAAACATGGCTTCACCATTACTATCCTGAAACAAAATTACAATCTATGATTTGGAAAAGACCATCATCTCAAACTCCTAAGAAATTTAAGGGTAGTCGTTCCGCCGGATAGATCATGGGCTCTCTTTTCGGGGATAGTACAGGGGTGGTCATGATAAAATATCTCGACCATGGAGCTACTGTAACGGGCTCTTTGTATGAAGAACAAATAAAAAATATTGCGTAACGAAATAGGCGAGAAACGGCGGAGGAAAACTAGCAAAACTTGTTTTGTTCCATCAAGATAATGCCCCGGCTCACAAGTCCGCCGTTGCTATGGCTACAATTCGTGATGCTGGCTTCGAAATACTTGAGCATCCTCCATATTCACCCAACCTTGCCCCTAGTGATTTCTATCTATTTCCGAGGTTGAAGGAGTCTTTGAGAAGACAGAGTTTCGAAAATGATAGAGCAGTAGTTGCTGCAGTACAGGCGTTTTTAGGTGCTCAGGATGAAGAGTATTTTAAGATAGGTATTTTGAGCATAGAAAAAAGATATTCCAAGTCTATTACGCTAAAAGGCGACTATATCAAAAAAAAAAATAACACTTAATAAAAGTTACCGGCAACATACTCATTCTCACTTTTTATTGAACGCCTCTCGTACATTGACATTTTTATTTCAGTGAAGAATTTTTTTAATTTAAAAATATGTCAGAGCACGTTTGTCTAGCTAGAAGAAACCGATTCCACGTGTCGGCTTGATTACTTGAAGATACCTAGATTGTATCTATCGAGAAAGTATCTATTCGGGGAGCGAATTTCACTGTTAAGCAGTTACTAAAACACTAAAATTGGAATTAAACCGTTTCGTTCGTGTTTTTGTAATATCAATTTTCAGCCATGAAACTATGTCACTTTTTCGAGCTCCTGGCGATAGTAAATTGGGCGAAGCGATCTCATGCAGGTCCAAATCACACTCTAATAATTGTTGGGACATCACTATTTTTTGATGTGCTAATTAAAAAACATAAAATATGCCATTCTATTGTGCTATTCTACCCACTCGGACAAAGCCACCTATTGCCACAGATTGTTTGCTTGCTGTGGGTGGATTTAGCTTTATGCATTGGGCAAGTCTAAGCAGGCAGGTATGAGTGCGACCCGATAAACTTACGATCAAGAGGAACCATGTCGTGTTATGGCGCAAGCTATGTGAAAGCTGGGTACTCTGAAAGGTTTATAACAGCTCTCGCATATAAAGAGCTAGACGCAACGTTCGACGGCACGTCTGGTTCTATGGTTGATGATAGAAAAAAGGTTAACAACAAAATAAATAAAGTCGTCAAGTGCAACGAGGAAAAGAAAGCCGGAACTGTTAACAATAATATAAATTTAAGTCTTTTTTTTTTCAATTTTACACCATTCCTGTTATCAGATTTTTACCGTTACTTGTGCTTTAAGACCTTGGTTTTTGCCAAATTTCATGATTCTAGTTCAACGGGAAGTAACCTTATGAATTTTGATTTACTTCGGAGTATCGAAAAGATATAATAACCGTCCTCATTATATGAATGTAAGCACACTGATCTGCTCATAGTACTTTCACAGTAGCGCTCGGAATTCCACAGACAGCGTTGAGTCGTTTGACAAAATCCATGACATGCAATATGCAGCCGTACGACATATTGGGACATTTAATAAACAAAAGGCAATTCCATTTTCTTGCATTTAGAGGCTACAGCCGTGGATACAAACTCATACCTTAGAAATCTACGTAACAAGTTCTAATAAAAATATAATTCGGCGAAGTCACGGAGTTTTGATTTAATCCAATATCTAATAACCTAAGAAAAACTCGGATAAGGGAACTCAGATGTCGAGGCAAGCAGGGAGAGCTGGGCGGTACCTTTGGCGGTACCAAAGATACAATAGGTCAACGGATTTCCAGGATGCGGCAAAACAACATGAGAACACTTTGACTTGCACTTCGACGTGGACAGGGAGCTATTATCACCACTACAACAGAGGCAGAAATAGGGATATGGGAATAATATTTGAGAGAGAAGCTATCCCACTGCATCTGAGACCTGGTGAAAACCAGGGTGAGATGAGAGCCATGGCTTCTTCCCTTGTATATGGTTGCACAAGAGAGAGATTCTGTCGCCTTCTGGTAGATGAAGCTCTCATGAATCATTTCGGAACCATAGTAGTGGCTGCACGGCTGGCCGGTGCCAGCGAATTTGTCCTCATCGGAGACGTCAATCAGTTACCTTACATAGGGAAAATCTCTTCGAAATGAGGTCCCATCGTCCGGAATGAGCTCCCATCACAAACACCAGGAGTTACTTTGTGCTCACAGGAGCACAATGGACGTCTCGTATGCGCTGAGGGAAATATATACTCCGGACAGGAGTACATATACCGGAGTCTCCCGTATTAGGTCTTTGGAGCAAAAACGGTACAAGAATGCGAAAATACCCAGCAAATACACCTTTTAACTAGTGCACACGCAAGAAAAAATCCACGAAGCTCAGGCTCTTCCCTCTAATATTATTGAGGAGAGCGATGGCTGGCACATGCGTTAGCTCGTGAACAGTGCTGTTTGCGGGAGCTGGACTGCTCGGAGTGTATACGCAATTCTCGCAATAAGTAATACCTACTTAGCTTATATTGTTATCTAAGACAAAAGGTTAAATGCGAGAAAACTAGGAAACCATGTTTGGGAATGAAACTAAGTATACTAGGGCTAACTATACATTATCAACACTTTGCCCTTTGGGAGTTTACTACTAGAAGAGATAAGAGCGCAAATCTTGATTTACTAGTTTGAAAAGCCGGTTGTGGAACTCAGATTGTCAGATCGACATTTATCTAGAAAGTAACGCTTATAGTATAATGTTTTGTCATCGTGCAAGCTAATTAAGCAGGCGCGGATCCAGGATTTCGTTGAGGGGGGGGGCAATTTTTGTGTGATTTTATCTATCTTCTATAAAAATCGGTCTAAATAAAAAAAACTTTTATTATAGTACTTGTATTGTTCGTGCCTGCAGGGCTAAAGTGGCTACTTAAGCCCCGCTACGCGGAGCGAAAGGAACCACTTCCTCCCCACAGCAGCACGTAAAATCGTATATACACCACGGGAGCAAGTAAAGAAGCCTCAGATCTCATGTTTGTCACCCTCGGCTTGGCCTCGGGAGACATACATGTGGTTGCTTTACTTTTGCTCCCTAGGTGAGTAATATACTATTTTATTTTAATATTGGCTTGCAATGGCAATGAGCGCTATCTCGTCTGTGGTTAAGCGAAGATGCAGTCTACGGTTTTGCACGCTTGCCTAGAAGAAACCGATTCACTCGCGACTTTAAGAATGAATACTGTTTAGCAATTCGCAAAATAAGGTTGAAATCGAACCGTTTTGTGCGTGTTTTTGGAATATCAACCATGAAACGGGAGTCCATATATATACCAACGCAGTAAAACAAATGTCATAATGACGATTAGCATTACAACTTTATGCAGAAAAATCATTACGCATAAATCCTTGCGCATAAAGTTTATACGCATAGCAATTATCACCATAATCATCAAAAATCATAAAAAAGCCTAAATAAAAACAAGCATAACTACAAATATCCGTAATAATTAAAAAGGATAAATATCAAAAAAAACATAAAACAAACTATTTCGATCAAAAAATACCAACCTAACCCACACAAACGTATGGCTCGCTCCCCTCAGGACCTCCCATGAGCTTCTGGCCCCCGCGCTTTTTATATAAACTCTAGGGGTAAGGACCACAAGCTTAGGTGGAGTCGGGGTGCTCTGACTCGGATCTGTCACTCATTTCAAACCTAACCAACTTAAATTTGACTCCAGGTGAGCTTCCGCCAGAAGCTCTTGCGGTCGCCCCTGAGAGTACTCGGCCTTCGCTACGCTACGGAGGTCACCGGCTCGCTTCGCTCGCCACCGCCCTTCGCTACACTCAGCCTCGTATGGCTTGCTCCACTCAGGACCTCCCTTGAGCTTCTGGCTCCCGCGTTTTTTTATGTACACTCTAAGGGTAGGGACCACAAAACTAGATGGAGTCGGGTGCTCTGATTCGGATCTGTCATTCATTTCAAATCTAACCAACTCATATCGGGGTGAAAAAACAAACCCAATGCTTTTTATGACAATTAAAAATACAAGCAATATTATGCCTAATCAATAAAAGCCAAACTAATTACATGCTAAATAATTTAAAGCCTAACAATAAGTATGCCTTAAAACCATATACTCCAAAGAATCCTTTCTGCTAAGATACCATTATGCTAAACAAATTTATGCCGAATTATTTACGCCAAACAATTTTAGGAATAAAATGTTTCTGCGTATCAAGGGGCACCCATGAAGGGTCCATATACCAACGCAGAAAAACAAATGTTATAATGACGATTAGCATTACAACTTTACGCAGAAAAAATCATTACGCATAAAAAGCAAGCCGCATAAATCCTTGCGCATAAAGTTTAAACGCATTGCATTTATCACCATAATCATCAAAAAGCATAAAAATGTATCGCCTAAATCAAACAAGCATAACTACAAATATCCCTAATAAATAAAAAGCATAAATATTTAAAAAAAAAAAACTATTTCCATCGAAAAATACCAACCTATCCTACACGTATGGTTTGCTCCCCTCAGGACCTCCCTTGAGCTTCTGGCCCCCGCGTTTTTTATATAAACTCTAGGGGTAGGGACCACAAGCCTAGGTGGAGTCGGGAGTGCTCCGATTCGGATCTGTCACCCATTACAAAACTAACCAACTCAACCAAATCTATCCCAGTACTTTTTATGACAATTAACAATACAAGCAATATTATGCCTAAAAAATCAATGCCAAACTAATAACATGCTAAATAATTTAAGGCCAAACAATAAGTATGCCTAAAAACATATACAAAGAAGAAACCTTTCTGCTAAGATACCACTGCAAATTATGCAAAACAAATTTATGCCGAACAATTTCCGCCAAACAATTTTAAAAATAAACAATTTCAGCGTATCAAGGGGCACCCCGTTCCAATACTTGTTTTTTTTTGTATGTAGAAAAAACAAGCGCCCCTAGCGAATGTATGGCGAGCCTCAAATTTTCAATACAAAAAGCATAATTGTAACAGAAAGTTTTCCGTTTTCCGTAAGTTTTCGAGTTTACAAAATACAACTATTCAGCATGTCTGTTTTAAAAAAATGAAATAAAAACATACAATGCATAATAAACTATCAGAAAACCAAAGATATTGTATTGCCGTGCCAAAAATGCCAAAGATAACCAGTGCTTGTATAGATTCCAAGCACTCGGTGAATTTCAGTAGCGCACGGATTGACAAGAGAATGCAATGCCGAAGTGCTCCTTGAAAAGGTGAAAATAACACACTAGCTGTTTTTTTAACAGCAATTTTAAGTAAAAACATTGATCGATCGATGTACTTAATCTACATAATATAAGTTAGGAATGAGTTATTAACGATTCTTGTAAACAAGTCTCTATGAGGAATTTTGATGATGGCGTCAGGGGGAGGCAATTGCACCCATTGCCCCCCCCCCCCCGTATCCGCGCCTGTAATTAAGCCACTGTACAATATAACTCATCGATTACCACATGCGTTGTGTTGAAGAACTAGGAATCGATGTTACGGAACGATTGTAACAGTTCTTTGATGCACGTAAGGTCTAATTACTGCTCTACATTGGAGCTAGGAGTAGCGTTTAGAAATGCTTCCTATTGCAACCTGTTGCCCTTGTACTTTCCGTGCCAATTCCACCGCTCGCGTAATATGCGCTCCTGGTACTTAAGGCACATCCTTGGTTGCATAATTTCACATAACTATAAAATATTATGATAAATGGACAAATGTTTACACTTTACTTGATTAGCAATATTAGCTTAGGCAACCAAAGTTCAAGCTTTATTTACATAGCTAACAATTGCGTATGGCTCCCCTCCTTTCTTCGGTGGCAGGTTGGGGCCGACTGACTCAAGTCTTAGTCTCGTACCACCACCTCGAGCACCTCGAGCACCTCGAGCTCGGGGCAAACTGACTAGCTTCTAACTTCTAAAACTTGGAAACGCAAAACACAGAGATGCAGTTCAAATTATATCTAGTGATATTTGTGCTACATTATTCTTCGGCGGAATATTACAAGACGAAACGTAAGTGACATAGAGATACAAAACATAATAACAATAATTTATTTGCACTACCTTTGATATTGACAAAATACTTATAGCTAATATTAATAAACTCGACGACCTAAATTCGTTTGAGATAAACAAATATTACATCCGAGTCATGGTTGTGTAGCTTCAAGTCAGTTTGCTCTGTTTCATAATACGTAGGTATCTGTTGCATAAATCGATTGCAACTATCTTCATTATATCACAGAATAGAGCGTTTTAGTTTGTGATTAGAAAAATAGGTTTATTATAGACTAACTAGGTATGTGGTACAAAAATGACAATAATAAATCTTCGGATATGTCTGAGCAGGTCCCCAAATGCAATGTACCTAATGCATAAGCCTATAACTGTACAATATCCCAATGTTGGGCTTAGGTCTAACCTCGAATGGTAAGTGAACTGTGATTCCACCACGCCGCGCCGGCCCAGTACGGGTATGCCGAGTATGCCATTATTTTTTTGTCTACTCATAAGATGTTATGTTTCCCCACAATGTTTGTCTTCATCGTCCCTTAAAGGTTCTAAAATCCGTACTCGCATTCATGAAGTTCGGAATTTGGTGTAAAAGGTAGTCTAATTAACTAAGCTTTAGGGTCAAGTTTATAAATCATTAACGACCACATTTTAGATTATGTCAACATTTTAGGCCAAGTTTAGTTAGTAACATTGTTGTTACCGCTGATATAAGATTAATTTATTTTAAATACCGAGTCTTGGTAGACTGACTGGTGACTTTATGAATAGAATATAATTTACCGTAATAAAATAAAAATAAGTCTGAATTAGTAACTAGATTTACACATGCCAATTGTGATGATTTCTTGAATAATTACAGAAAAGATAAAATTACTTATCACTAAAATATTTATCGAAGTATCACAATAATGCATATTTTTCTAGAATTAAAGTGTGATACGAAATATTTGCCGATTGGCCGTATCCATAGTAACCGACTATAACATACTTACTTACACATCTCTAATTCACGATAGTAGGCATAAAATAGTACCACACTTACGTACTTATAGGTTGCTAGGATACCTGTTTGACAGATAATCTAGGTCCTGTTTGTTTAAGATGTTTGTTTTAATTACCTACTTGTTCGTTAATTACTATTTTAAATTTAGTCTTATGTATTCAAAGAATACTATATATTTTTTCCACATAAATTAAATAAGTGTCTTTAGCATTAATCACATACATAATTAAGCAAAATTATCTCTGGCCATTGTTTTCTTGATGGAACTTATCTACGAGCTATGAGAGTAGTTATTTTATTTTTATGAGGCTTGGTGTTTCAAACTGACTGATTTACTGATGGCCATCATTACTCACCATCTCACAATAAAATCAAGAAACAAGTGAAACCACGAAACGCATGTTACTAGATTTAACACATCTACAATATTTTTATTAGTCCTTATGTCAAAATATTTTTTTCAGCTGATTTTGTGAAGACATGTCTGAAAAGTGATCCAGAATTTGATGATTGTTCAAGGCAAGCAGTCCAACAGCTGTTCAATGCCTTAGGACCAGGTAAAACACCGTTTGTTCTTTACTGTCATAGACATAGAGCATAAAGCCTAATTTTAACTTGAATATTATTCAAATAATATTTCAGTTTCAGTTTGAGCAAACATCGTTAGTTTAAACATTAAATATTTATTTGTTAAACCAAACTGGGCAAGATTATACAACAGCTCGATGTGGAATGCATTGCATTTTGTACGTTTATAATTTATTCGAAATATTATGAAAACCAAAATTATAAATGACAAAAACGATATTATACGTGTACTCCCAAATTAGATGGTTTACTGACACATGATGGTTTACATCAGAATCCCTGATGAACCTATTAGTGGGGATATACAAATACATGACTAAATTAGCTGGCTGCTGATCGCCTAGTTGGGAAACATCTAAGCTGGGTGCTAGAATAGAGTGTCACTATTATCTCTCTACAAAGTGTATTTGTGAGAGTACAATCATATTTATGAAGCATCAATCTCTTTGAAATGCTGCGCCCCTGGTAATCAAATGTCATTTAGCCGTAACGTGTTGAATAAAAAAAGTAAGAAGCAAAGTTGATGATAATGTGACATTCTGGAATTGATTAATTTTCTCTGATTAATCTATAATATATATTTGGCCAGAGCTGTCTCCTCCAAGTATTTATTGGCCACAACAGTTGCTTTAGGACTATTCGTCATTATATTGTATGCAGATAGGCATGTCAATAAAGTTTAGTACCTAAACAGCGGCAGGCAGGTGTGTAAACTGTTCATTCTAAACTATGTTGATAACTGGCTTGTAGGTCCACCACAGACACTGGGCTAGCCGCATAGCCTCATTACGAAACATTTTGTACATAACTCGCGGAAAGCGAAAGCGTTATTTCTTCATCACATTCGAGCAACACAACCGGGTATCAAATTACTGTATTTTAAACCCTTTTGTTTACAGGTCTTCCAGAAATTGGTATGATGCCTTTAGACCCTCTAAAAATACCGAAAATCAGGATCCTGCAAGGCGAAGGCCCTGTGAATATAAACGCGGCACTGGATGACGTCACTGTGACGGGCTTCGGCCAAACACAAGTGTTAGTGAGCCAGTAAGTAAAACTCTTTTCGTTTCATGATCGCCTAGTACATCGGACAACTGTTTGATCGACTGAGTTGGGGAACATTGAACCGGCTTGTTTGTTTGGTCCATGGTCCAATCTATCTAGGCACAAAACTGTTTTTAGTTGTGTAGTGTGTACTAAATAAATACATACTTTTTAACAAATTGTACAAAGTCTAAATTGGAATCTATTCTTCAGAACGTATTTTCAAAGTTCTATTCATAGTGATCAGAATTAATAGTGAATAATAATAATTAGGTAAAGACATTCTATTCATAATTTTAGGTTGTATGTTCTTTATATCAATCAGTGGATTTCAGGAATTTAATGTAGGTACCTACTACCTACTTAGAACATAATAATGATTTTACATGTTTATGGTTGGTAATTTTATGAGATGGGCTAGTTACTGTTTAAGTAAAGTTATTTATTTATTTACACATTACATCTATTATTACAGGTTGTTTCCTAATGCAATAGATTAGTTAAGTATAAAACATAAACATGTTTTATAGTTAAACTATAAAACAAAAAACTTTAACTTTAGAAAACGTTTCAGGGTTGACAGGAAAACATACGACTTCTATACAAGAGTTCGAGTCCCAAAGATAAGAATAGAAGGAACTTATGATTTAAAAGGAAAAATTTTGTTAATACCCCTAGTCGGGAGAGGCATCTGTTGGTTTGAGCCAAGTAAGTAAATTTGTTAATATTGATTTAATTTTAGATTAATATTTTAGTTAACTATGCATTTAATACAGACATACCTAATACCGTTTACAGGTAACATGACCATCGATATTGTGAGTGACGTAAAATTGTACAACAAACATGAATATACGTTTTTCAACGTGACCTCAGCGCATGTAAAATACTCAATTGGAGGTCTACAATTACGAATGAATAACTTATTCGATGGAATCGAGTCTCTTGGTTCGTATGCATATTTTATTAAAATTGTTTTCAATACCTATAGGCAGCGCCATCTTTGATGTCAGTGCATATAGTTTTACCGCCATCTAGTGTTGAGTAGCATTATGCTTTGAAGCTATGACTACTCGAGAGAAGTACGTGTGTTGCGTGAGATAGTAACGTGCACCATGGAATAGTGATGGCTGGCGCTTTCGTCAGGATTGTACTCGAATATCGTCATGAGATCTTCTCATAACTTATGGCAGCCTAGTACTAACGTGATACAAATTGCAACGTTGAGACGCCGAGTTGACGTCCGTCCGTCCTTGTTCAATTCCTGTCAGAACTTTATTCGCAAGATATATAATAGGTATTTCTTAAGCTGGCTCTGATATAATATCATGAGATAAATCAGAACCGGCATCTTATGAGGTAGATAATTAATAATTTAATGAAAAATGATGACTCAACAATGTTGTTGTTGAGTTCTTAGATGATAATATTTTTAAATCTATTTACTCCTGAAATGATAATAAGTACTTATTTTTAATTGTAAATTAATAAATAAAACTGGTCTGTGAACTTTTAAAATATAAGTTCTTAGTCACTGTGTAATCCTGTGGTGTAATCACTATTTAACTAACCCAGTACTTCTGTGTTTTAAGTTTGAAAACTGTAGTGAAAACTGCTCAAATAGGCATGATAAAAATACGTAATTTTAGCTGGTTATGCAACGTGCGTGGCCCATGCTCTCCAGGATACATATAAAAGTATGCGGAAAAGTCGCAATTTCAAAAAATTTGGCTATGAACAATTTTTAGAGTATGACGTCGTGTAAATGTGTACCTATGGGAATTTGAAAATTAAGCATCTAGCCATTTTTGAGATATTCACAACATAGAGATTTTGCCAGGTTACGTAGCGGCACTTTTTGCTAAAGAAAAGACTTTCGAGAAAAAAATATGTTCGAGAATTAGTTTGAATTTGTGCGTAAATGTGTGTGAATATTAGAATTAAATTCGTATGTCACCTAAGATCTCCGACATAAAGTTTTTGCTGGGGAAACGTTATCGCATTGGCTGGATTTCGTAAACGGTTAATTCTGTGCATTTTTACACATTACTTTTGAAATATGGAAATGAATCCCATATGAAAAAACGCGTAAAAAATCCATGGGTCGCTTTATGGAGAAATGTTGCGCCAGGGAGTTGTTCATAACATTCGGCTTGACACTACCGACCGCGTACCTTATAGCACAGAAAAACTAATAGTACTACGTACTTCTAGATAATACCGCGACAAGACCTAAAATCATAGGATAAAGGACATAGGAAGTTTTTTCGCTTTGTTTCACTGTGTATTATATTCATTAAAAATTTAAATGTTATTTTTTTTACAGAGGAGAGTACCAACGCTTATCTAAATGCTAACTGGCGTCCCGTATCCGAATCATTGCGGCCCATATTGTCAAAAACTATCGAAGACATTCTTCTTGGCTTCATACAACGACTCTTTCACAACTTGCCAGGAAACTTTATGATTGGTGACGTTACGAGTACAGTTAAAAAAACCGAAAAGAAAGTTTAATTCGTTTTAAATTTTTATTTAATTCAGTATAGACAGTGTTTTTTTAAGTAGTGTAAGTGCCGAAAATATGACGAGAACAGGGACTGGTTGTGATTAAAAATGAAATTAAAATGCTGAGAGTAAATGATAAAGACCGTACCGTACCGTACTTACTTTTTGATGCAACTAATTGAATATACTAGGAATTTGCTCAGTACCATCAAAAATTATTACAAAACCTTAAATCAATTGGACAAAACTAATTTCTAAGTAAGTTTTAAAGCACAATCCATTTATGTATACGTGTTTATGGATACGCTAGGTAATATATGGTTCGAACAGTTTGTAGTCATTGTTAGAAAAGTAAGTGCCCATAATGTTTATGTAGACTGATCTTATCAATTTGTAAAATATATAAATAAGTAATTGATAATTATGTACATAATTTAATTATAGCAATTTTTACAAAAAGACAGGTGTTTGAAATACTCCTCTTCTTAGTGAATTCTTTTTTTTTTAATGAATTTGAGTGATGAGACACGAGCTAGACGTTCACCTAGTGGTAAGCATCACGCCTGCCTGTAACAGTAGCAGTGCCAGAATTGTGCACTCTTTCGAGATTCACAGATTCGAGCTTAGTTCTGGTGTTGGGTTCTGGTTATCTGGTTAGTTATCTGGGTTGTCTGGGGATGTTTCTGTGGGTCTGGGTGTCTTTAATTTGTTTTACGCCATTTGGTTTGTTCAAATCAAAAGATTGCGTTATCAGGCAATCCTTAAAACTTCGCTTCTCACTGATGTATGTATAACAACAGATATATCAAAAATCGTCAAAGACGAAAGAGATTCTCGCTAAGTTATATTTTGGCTTTAATTTGTTTTACGCCATTTGGTTCGTTTAAATCAAAAGATGGAGTTATCAGGCAATCACACAAAGGATTGCCTGATAACTCCCAAGTGCCTGATAACTGCCAATTGCCTAATTGTGTATTTATGCGACTTAGCCAATTAAATCGTACTTAAAAACTATCGAATTAACGATTCACGATTATGTAAGCTGATAGTGGTGCGGTGCCCTCGATGCCCGCGGTTGACTCTCTTAACCAATTTTATTGGGTATACCTACTGTTGTAGTGAATAGGGCTGCTTTTTTGAGATAAACATCATTATTACTTGCCACTAAATTGCACGTCTTACATTATGACGATCAGAAATTTGTCATACAAAGAACTTAGGCCAAGAGCATAATAAATTATAGGTAGGTACATAACATTCTGGTTTGTTGAAAAAATAAGTTTCTGCATGAGTATTCTCAAAAACCACAAACGTATGTATCTTAAAACATCCATAATGTTCTTGAAAGATTACAATATAATCTAATGGCCACAGCATTCCCCCATAGAACATGAAAGAAACATTATCATTTTCATAAAATTACAAAAGAGATTCAACAAAGATGTATTAAAAAGTCTTACATCTTGCATCTTTGATCGCCAATTTTTATCATCAAGACCATTCTGGTGTAGGTGCACAGAGCACACAGTAAATGTTCTGTCAGAGTGCCAATAAATGAAGTTTACGAAGCGTTGTTTACCCACCTGGATTATTTTCAGGTATGTAAAAAGGTCAGCTAGCTGATTCATCGTTTTGTTTGTACAAAAATCAAAACATTGGATACTATTAGAACAAGATAGAAGTAGGAATCATTTGTTTACTATTTTATTAACAATTCTTCAATTATTCAATTCAATAGGTAAGTATATCATAAGTTTTGTTTGATTATTTTCCCTCAGGAGTGAAAGAAGGATAGAGAGCCTTTAAAGAAAGCTTTTGCCCAGCAGTGGGACGGACACGAAATAGGCTGACAATAAATAAATAATATGTAAACAACAATAGATACTTAAACATATTCTGTGGTGCATTCAATATGCAGGAAGATTTTAATAATATTTTATGTGGTTAGTTTAAAGAAGGTACTAGTATGTGTCAAAGTTTTGAACTTTATTTCTTATACGAAAGTTCTCAATAAATTGTTTAATTTATTGACTAAGTATTTTCTAGGTTAAGTATTCATTCGTATCTCTGTTCTTCTGACACGTAGTTATACATTTAAGTATTACATAGTCTGCTTTCGTTGGAAATTTCAAAACACTAGTTATTAAAATTACTCACCTGCCAAATAGGGCGTCCAGGCATTTTGCGAATATTAAGATTTCCAAAAAATATCACAACACTAATTCACACCGCTCGTGTTTCGCGCGCTTGCCACTAGATGGCTCTCTCACCAAAGTTGAGAACAAAATAAGCACTACTGACTTCTATTAACGTGTTTTATAGAACGGTAGAGCTCCATCCACGTAAATACCGGTGCGAACGAACACGACGCAGAAACGATCGACAGAAATATCCCTTACGCGGTTCGGGAATAATATAGCATTTCATGGTTGGTGGCAATAAAACATGTGATAATTAATTTTGGAGTGACATGAAATAATGAAAACACTTTCTTTAACTATGAATTCCGAAAGTAAATGCTCTGTCAGTATGAATTTTTTTTTTGATTAGCGAATTTGACATAATGATAAAAAAAACACTATAAATAGACAACACATTTTTACATACATTCCGAATTATGGTACAAAATTTAAGTAGGAGTATAAACTTTTACTCAATTTTTTTTTCTGAACTTCGTTTCTTAAACAATTTCATTTATCTTCGCCTGTTTTGTCAGTGAGATTTGTTCAGAGTCACCTCTTAGGTATGTTTATTGATTACTCATTGCTGAACATCGTGTTGCTCTGCCACTCTCCCACCCCAGCAGTAAATGATCACAAATTAGTTTCCACCACTGACGGTCTCCAGCATGCGTTTGAGATGTAGGTACCAACATCAACGCAGTTCTTTTGACTCTAAACTTCGTAAGTCTATCTCGTTGGGCTGCGCCCTTTGGGTCTCCTCCTTCTACTTTCACGGACACCATTGGTTACTCTAGGTGGTTACAGGGCTTTAATGGCAGAAGTACTGTGCACTCTATGGAAATGCTCAAGAGTCTCTGCGTGATCTTTAAGTCTTTCAGGATTAAGAAATTTGTCCTGTGAACCGTCCACGGAATGCGCAGCAAGTGTCGCTAAACCCCTAACTGATTAGACTCTAGAACAATAATGAGATTATTTTACTGTGTACACGTGTTTACTTATGTGACAATTAAAGCTATGAAACTTGAAAAAGTTAAAATGTAAGGTCATTATTTCACATTAGTTCAAAACGGTAGCTGCTGAATGTAACATTAGTTAAATTACGCCTGCATTTATTCAATTAGATCATTGTATTTATAGAAGCCATATTCGTGTTAATCTAGCACGAGGCTGAACAATTTAGATTTTAACGATAGCAGTAACGTTTGACTTGAAAGTCAATAAACGGAATTATTGGTAGGTACAATAAGATTTGTTTGTGCTGATCATGAATAAGTTAATGACTGATTAACTGAGTGTCTCGTATTAACACCGATATTATCAGATTTCTTTCCCTGCCCTTCTAATAAAATGTTAACAGAAGTGTTTCCGGTTATTTCCTTAAAAAAATTAGAGAATATTTATAAATGTGACTAATGATGTATCTAAATTATGTAATATCGAAGCAGGAATAATCTATTACTTTCTTGACTACTTCAAAACTCTAGTTTGTGTCTCAAAATTTTGTTTTTTTAGATTACGAAAATAAAATTATATTTGACCGCTATACTCATCTCTTGCTATCTGATTTACGCCTGATTTTAAATTATGTTACAGTTGACCATAAAGGACCCCTTTAGAAAAAAAACTGATGATTGAGCATTTGCCCTTAAAATACCTGTATTAAAATTTTAACATCCTATTGCTCGGGATAAGTTGTGCTGTCTGTAAAAATGTATGCCTTTTTAAGCGTCTTTAATTTATATCTCACCTCATCAACTATCATGATTATGTTCTGGCAAAAATATTTTTACGCGTAATATACGTTCCTTAATAATTATGTATGCAATTTTACGTCTTATCAATCATCTTTACGTTGCATGTCCTTTTTATGCAGGATTGTGCATTATACCACTTTGTTTTTCTGCTTCCCTCGTACCACAAGTTCCTGGTATTAAACGTTGCCAGCATTATCTAATTTTTGTGTATTGTTAAGTTTGTTTGATGCCCTACTTTTTACGATTGCCGATAGGATCTGTAAATTTTTTATCATCGTCATAGTAATCTGTAATTTTTCTGAAGATGATTTGTGTAGTATATTTGGTTCAAATATTTGGCTGATATTTTAGCTTGTATTTTAAGAATATCAAAAACCATTTACTAAAACTAGATGTTTTATTTTCCGATTAGACTGAAATGTATCTTTTGAGCTACGTCTCATTATTATCTTCATAATAAAGTATGATACATAAATTGCTATAAATTATATGAAGTAAAATTAATAACACAAAGACAAAACAGACGAAGGTGAAACTGGTTACCGACCACAAAGAAGCGCGTTGACCCAAAGAAGGGTGCACGAAGGGGATAGGGCCCCTTTGGTGTCGGTCTTCAAAGGAATGAGCACCAGGGAACCATGACGGTAAGGCGGTTGGATGCACATGCACTTTGCACCGAATGCGGTGACGTCAGAGCAGTTTATGCCGCATTGTTTACGGTTGCAATTTAGAGATTGCGTCGGCCGTTTAATTGCAAACACACGACTTATTGTGGCTCGATTTGCATACAACTTGTGTGTATTTTTATTTATATTATTATTTACGGGGTCTCCCCATGAACATGGTGCATGCAACTGTGCCGAAATATTGGAAACTCATTTCACAAAATATTCACGGTAAATATAGTAAATAATAATAGAACTATAGAGAACAACCGTGATAGTTTAAAACTTGTGTACCTATATATAAGTGTGTATTAGTAGTGTTAAATTTTCTGTCAAGAAAGAATGCTAAAATGTGCTATAATATTATGTTAAGCGACCTCATATGATGTTAGCGATCTAACATCGTCATTTTATTTCTGGAAAACTATAAGACTTTAGTTATGAAAGTAGCCATGATAAGATAGTATTTTTAGTCTGTAAGACGGATCTTGGCAATAAGCACCCAAATGTTGTGTAGTGGTAGGACTCCACTGCAGAGTCCGACTGGGGAAGTACCACACCTTTGTTGGTTATTCAACCGCCAAGCAGTAGTGTGCAAGCATTACTGTGTTCCGGTTTGAAGGGCAATATTACCAGAGAAATTACTGGGTATAAATATTGGGGGACATTTTACACACAGCGCTATCTAGCCCCATACTAAGCAAAGCTTGTATTATGGAAACCAGATAGCTGATAGAATACTTATATACTTTTTTTTTTTCATAAGCCTTTATTAACTACAACAAACTACAAAGACTATTTAGCCTACTACACAACAAAAAACAAAAGGATTGAATCCAGACCGATGAAAGTCTAGAGACGATCCAAATGCTCAAACCCACTTCCAGTCGGCAGCGTACCCAGCATGCTGGCGGCATTGCCACGCTGGATGGCAATGCTTATGCGTTAGGTCAAATAAACGCCAGCATTTAGATCACGCGTCGCGTCGACCAGGCGCTCGGATATGTTTTTGAAAAGATGATGAGCTAGGTCCCCACGGACCCAATGTCTCAACACCAAACGACTCAAATATGTAACCTCTGCCGAGGTTAGCATATTTGCGCCAGTTGTGCTGCTCCGCCGAATTTGCCGCCGCACCAGCCTTACTCTGTTTCTCAGGAAGATGTGACGGTGCCAAAGTATCAACGCAAGTTGCGTCCCATACAAGGGGCCGTCCCAACTTCCAAGGCACAAGTGTCATACCGTCAGGTCTTTTGCCATTGTCACGCGCAAGACCGCTCGTTCAAGCACAGCTGCAAAAAAAACCCCACCGATTTGGACTTGGTCGATTTTTATTATTTTTGTTACTCTTTAGAGTATTCTCTATATTGACCCCAAGGTACTTCTCTGTTTTCTTTGTATGATGACGGCCTTAAGTTTTTTCAATTTGTTAGTCGTTCTGCTATAGTAAAGCGACGACGTAATAAATTGTTGACGATTCTAAGCTCACCATTAAGTTGGATCCACTTAGCCTCCGTAGGGGTGTGGATTGTAGGTTACCTCAGTAGTTTCTTCCGCATGTTTTTTGGGGATTGCTCTAATGTGATTTTTACCTTATTCCTGCGTCGAAGATCAACTACCGCACATCGCGCCATCGTCAAAATGTTCACTCACATTTTACAAATCTGAAAATCGCACACCATGTGATTCTGGCGCTCATTCCTTCCGCGTACTTGTAAAGTGTGAATGTTCTTCCTTTTACAATATCATCGATATATATGTACTTCGTACAATATGGAGATTTTTAAAAGGTAGTTACGTCTTCAAACATCTCTCTGGGTTGGCAATGCATCGACAACATTGGGTGGTGGCGGCGGTGAGATTACCTTCAGGCGAGCTGTATTTATGCTAACCACATTTTTAAAATTACGATTTATAATCATGATTTTGTATAAATAAATAAAGATGGTGTTATGTATGACTATTACGGATCGAAAGATACAGGTAAAAACAGTTCAGATTCAGACGGTCAGGCGGATAGACTGACAGCAGCGTAGACGGACAGAGGCGATGAAGAGTTTGACAGACTGATACATACGGTAAGTTTTGTAAAATACTCCCGTTAGATACCATTCGGCCACTCCATCGTCATACCTAACATGTAAGAAAATTCTTCGAATCGTGCTACCACCAAACATTCTTAGAAACAGTAAATATGCGACATGAACAGCAACAAAATGAATTACTGTCTTCATAAATCTTTCAACCGACTTAAAAAAAGAGGTTCTCAATTCGACTGTAGATATGTTTTTTTTGTATGTATGTTACACGATTACTCCGCCAATTATGAACTGATTTTGATGATTATTTTTTTGTTTGGTTTGGCTTCAGAGGTGGTCCCATATAAATTTTATCAAAATTGGTTCAGTAGTTTGGTTTTTAAATCAAAGTTACTAGAAAATATGAAGATGTCAACAAGATATTTTTTTTATTTGAAGTCGGTTGTATTTATAAAAAAAGTAAATTCACGTACGTAAATTATTTTATGTTTCTGTTGAATTGCCAATGTGACATTTAGGCCAATGACTACAGAATAACAATTATTTAGGAAATTATTATATATAATAACTTTTTTTTGCAAGAGTATGGAATGGGTTTTTTTTATAGCTAGCTAATACAAAATTACAACCTCACCGGCAGGTCAAATTCATTGATGGAATTCAAACCTATGTCTGCGCTCTGAATGTCGAACACATCAATCACTAAAACATGTCTACACTCTGGTTGAAACAAACCATTAACAGTAATGAAAAAAATAATGCAAAGTAATAATAAAGGGACCTGGGTATGTTCTAAAACTGCATCCACAACCATCGGAGCACGGGCAGCAGCGTTCTCTTGGTTAACGGTGGTAAGCAATCGGCGATCCTCAAGCCGCCTGCCAAGCGTGGGGATAATCGCAACTCTTCCCTAATCTTGATTTGATTTAATTTTTATTAAAAAATTTAAAATATTATAATTATTAAAAATATTTTTTTAAAGGAGGCCTCCTTTAAAAAAATATTTAAACGTCTAGCAGTGGATCTTTTATGGCTGGCGATGATGATGATTAACAGTAATTACCTGAGTTATAGGCTGTGCTAGGTTCTTGAACCTATAGGACACGCCGCGCCGTCCACATTACTAAGTCGCAGTCGCTAGTTTCTTATACAGCTTCGACTACAATCTTTACCTTTGCCGTCTTCAGATGACATGTCTGACCAAAATGCTGATGCTGATGAGGTGATAATGCCATCACCAGTAATTTTCCTCCAGTGCTCCAGTACCTCCAATGATTACCAATTTGTTGGAGATAATAAGTAGACAATGACCTCAAAAAATCACGCTCTGAAGACGCAAAGTATAAATTATCCCACACTGTAAACATTAAAGCATTCTGGCAACAAATGAAAGCATAAACAACAGATACTACCGTAGCATCTAAATTTATTCCTAGGTAACGCATAACGCGCGTTACTAACGTAACGAACTAACGAATCACACCACCCACACACTCGTCTTATGTGTCCTACCTTCCCACTATTTCTCAGAAATAACATTATTCTAGAAAGTTCTTTCGTTAAAGTGAAATAGGTCGTACTCTTCGGTTCAAGGTAACGTGTGGTCACCAGAATAGATTGTGAGTAAGGAGTTTAAAATAACCGTATGGCCTCCCACAGGCGCGCTTGCGGGCTCATCCGTCGGCAACACGTCTTGTGCAAACCTTAGTCATGGCGGTTATTATTTGCTTTTAGAATGTAGGATTGATAGAAGCTCGATGAATGAGTAGATAAACACAAAAATTACCTAAATGAATTTACATATTATTCAAAATAATATTAGTACGAATAAATAGAATGAAATGGAATGAGCAAGCAATACCACGGTACTACATCTAGCGGGAAGTAGCAATTTTTTTGTCAAATAAGTTGTTATCACGATTTTGCAATAGGTATATATTTTAAAACAATGCACACAACAATGCAATTTTGAAACAATGAACTATGCTGAGTTGAAGCCATTTTTGTGACATCATCCCTTTGACTGTAATTATGTTAAAGTTATACTTTTTACAATGATGTTACAAAATAAATTACATTTCTTTCTTTCTTTCTTTCTTTTCTTTTAAAAGTAAAAACAGAAAGATATTTATAAGCACTATAATAAGAGAAGTATAATTTAAAAAAGTGTTTTGTTAAAAGGAGTAAAAAATTGCTAATTTGTTTAAAATTACTTTAAAAAATACTGCCAAGAACTGACGAAACTCTGGTCTGGTGAAAGTACTGACTGGTCGCCCTGGTGTCTGGTGTCTGGGAACTAATAAGTGCTGCGTTCCGTTTTGCGTTAAAAGTGATGTCGGAGTGGTCGGATTCACGATATTATCATTTTTAGCGTATTACGGAACGCAGAAGATAAGCCGCTCGAAAACGATCAAACAATCAAAATTACTTATTTGCCGCCTAACACTAACCCAGCAGATGATAACATTTATTATATTATAAAGCACTGTTTTAAACTATCACGGTTGTTCGGTGGTGCATGCAACTGCGCCGAAATATCGGGAGCTCATTTCACAATATAATCATGGTAAATATCCCGTAAATAATAATAGAACTATTTATTATTATAATAAATTCTAATAATTAGAAATTATATAAAAGTTGAAGACTATAATATTATTTATTCATTGTTATAAGGCGTTTTGCCAAGTTATGTTTGAAATACACTGGGATTCTATGCAAGATTTTTAAAATTCCTGCAATTTAAAAATAAGCTGTCTTATCGTTAAACTATTATTGGCGCTCTTATTTGTTTAAAGAATTAGAGAACCTTTGCATTTTAAAAAGTAGGCCTGATTGGAATGCCGTTACCGGCGCTCTCTTTTTCTAGAAGTAGCAATCGTTGAGGATGGAACGATCGGAACGTAAAGGCCGGCTGGCGGAGAATCTGGAGCAGGTTGTTGCGATCGCCAAGTACCAGGCGAACATCAACAGAACGGAGTTTTCTTTATTATTCATATACAATAAGACGCCCTCTATCTGCGAGTAGTTAAGTCAAAAATCTACGAATTAGAATAAACAATCTATGACATTATAGCAATGTACTATCCAAACCCAAAGGCCCATCACTACACATTTTGTAGCTTAGCCACACACACGTGTTCCGTGTTCCGTTTGCACACATTTATACTATTCTTACGGAACACCTTTTTGAAAATATTGTTTTCGCTCTGATTAGCGTTTAGCGCCATCTACTGTCATATGCAAAAACAAATTCAAATTCTCTACGGTTACTTGTGATGTTGCCATCTGGCGGTGAGTAGCACTAGTAATACACAGAATGAAGCAAAAACTAACAGATGCCGCTACTTGTATCTATAAAAATATTGCACAGTCATAATGAGAACTTTTTTCTTTTTGAAGTCTGTTCATTCAATCAAATAGCCCGCCCATAACGGTACCTGGTGCAAAGGTACCATCACACTAGCCGCATTGCTCCGCTGAACGGCTATGGCCAATCTTTCCACCACCTACGTTCAATTTCCCCCACTAAATTCTTAGCATATGCGCTAATACTGTCGCGGTCTGTAATGACTGCGGTACTGGCAGTGATAATGATGGCGCCAATCCGACTACTCCTAGCAACAGGAAGTATTCCGTTTTTGGTATTTAGCGCCGGTTACCAGAGGCACACAAACACACACCGACCTCGCCGGCGAGGTCGAGGACTCTCCAGATCTGTCAGAAGATCGGTTAGATTATTTCCAAATAGTCAATCAGATCAACCTACTAGGGCCCCAGGGCACACCCCTTCTTGTGTGCCAGGGCAAGTCTGACCCCATTACGGGACGGCCAAGCCAGGGTTCGTACCGTCTGAGGTGCCCTTGAGCTAGTCGCCTATAACTTAAACTAGGCCTAGCGCCATCTGCGTTTGCCTAAAGTCCGGTGCTGTAGAGGCCATGTGCAGAAGTAATAAAAAAAAAAGATAATGGTGGCCGAAAGTGCAGCGTATAGGGCAGGTCCGGGCTATCACAGCATGGTCAGCATTGCAGCCCTTGATTGACAAGCTGGAATAATATAGCGCGCACAGCATGGACTACAATGATGACTGAGCTTGAAGGCCGGGAGCTGCTTATCTACGCTTAGCTCGAGGTACAGATCATATTTACATCCTGTTGATGGCTTTTGAACATAATTTCTCCTACAAACACGACTCACCGTTGCGAGCAGGAGGCGAGTTAGCGTTCTGTGCTTCCGATTGGCCAATCACTGGGATGACGCAACTGAGTTATGAAATTCAATGAAATTCTGACAGTGATTCTCGCAGTGGATAGTAGTGGTTTTTAAACTACTAATTTTCGTATGAGGGGAAGTCGGACGATCAGTCAACAGAATTTAAAGTTTTTGCTCGAGGCCATCATAGCGAGGCCAGTAGTCTTTGTGGACCCAGACTTATACAGGGATATAGTTAGCTTGCGCACAACCTCTTTTAAGAGTGACTTTAGTAGGCACCATAGAGGTAGGAACTTAGGCACATCAAGACATTTAACTTTTGTTCTACGACTTTTGCCAAAACGTAATACCTACATGACATGTCACGAAAATAATTATTGTTGTTTGATTTACTATTGACTATTAACTTATAGTAGTACCTAAATTAAGTTTACTGTGCTATACCACAAAACATATACCTATCTCTTTTGTGGCTATACGGTACGGCACGGTGCGGTGTTTGAATTGGGACTGCCTAGTTTGCGTAGAACTAAAATGATTTAGAATTGTAGTTAAGTAATTTTTGTATAAAAAAATGACATTAAATTGTTGTTTGTCAGTCACCCATAAGAGCCTATGCGCAAGTTACAATATCCCTGTATAGTGCTTTACTTAAATAAATACAGATTAATACAAGTACAGCAAGAATTAAAAAAAACGTAATTGTTGGAAAAAATATGAAACAATTACAAAAAAAAAACACCAAAAATAATAATTAATCGTTATTATAGAATTGAACAACCCCAATTATGGTCCCATTCTATATAGAGGCCTTCGTCCAGCAGTGGATGTCTTCGGGCTGATATCTGTGTGTGTAGTGTACAAAATTAAAACAAGAATTAATAATGTTTTACACAAAAAATACTTTGAAATTTTAATAATATCTTCTTTATTTACACAATAAAAAAACAAGAAACTTTAGAAATATATGCAAGAAACATGTCGACAATTATTAAATTATTTAGATCTAATTGTCAAAATATTAAAAAACATAAGTAAGAAAATAAATTATTGCACACAGTACCCATAAAAGTAATATTTTTAATCTACAAACTATTAGGTATAAATACATCTTATTGCTTGAAACACGTAGTAGTTAGTAAGTACCTATTCTAAATTATTATTTACATCTTAAATATTATTGACTTAGAATTCTTTTAACGTACAGTACATGGGCAAAAACCTACACACCTAAAATTTTTTTTTTTTGTATCTAATCTCTGAACGAATTTAAACTTGCAAGACAAGTAAACCATTTAAAATATATGTGGCTCAACTAGAGAACAAACATTCTAAAGAGCAACCAGAAACATTCTCTGGATTCTACATAGGAAACACAATAGTCAATTTCGTTTGCATCGTAACCTACTTAGAATAATTTACCTAGATAAAAAAAAAGCAAATAAATTTCCTAATTATTACAATATTTACACAACAAGAGAAGCTTACCGATTTGTTATTTGATAACATTGTTAACTTACTATTCTTAACTTTACCTAACGAATCTTCCCACAAAAAATTTGGTACCAAATTATACCAAATCATCATAGCCATCCGTGAAAATCGTTTCTGTCGAATTATCAAAGCTCTCAGTGGTGTTCGTAGGTCTTTGTTTCTGAGCTAGGAGTCTGTCGCACTCGTTCAATCTCCCATGTAATACGTCATACACTCGAGTCATCGAAGCTACCTTCTCTTTACAAGATGGATCTGTTTCTATCGCAAACAGCCTTGAATCTAGGAGTTTGATTGCAGCGACGATATAATTCCTCAAAGTCTTAGTTTTGTGCTCGGTGCTGACTCTGTTCAAAAACTCGCAGACTTGATGTTCTCCGCAGAGAAGCACGTCTACTTCATAAGCCAATGGTGAGTGCTGACGATGCAAGTACGCGATCAGTCGCTTAGCGTATCGTCTGTACGTTCTATACGCTTTCCGCTTTCTTGGGCCAAGGGTTCGACCCATCGTCATCGATTTCTTCATATCATCAATGACGGCTTTGTAACCAGCATCGACTTTGGAATCAAAGATGTCTGGCAAGCGAGTCTCTACTGCCTGCAGTTCATACGGCGCCGGTGAAGGAGGTAAAGATGGGGAGGAAGGAGGTGGCGATGGTGGAAGAGGGTTCAGTTCTTCTTCGCTAGCTTCACTTGATTCGCTTGATGATCTTTCCGGCTGCTTCGCTTGCTGCTCGGGGTAAGGCCGTGGTCGCTTCCTAGGCCGCTGAACCCTCGCTGGTCTTGGAGCAGTTCTGGCATTGTACGCAGTCAATACATTCGCATCTTGTTCCGTCAAAGGGCGAGCCCTCTGCGTCGCAGCAAGAGGTATAATCCTGATTTTGACGAGTCCGTAGCTTTGGTGTATTTTAGCTCTGATGTGAGGGTTATCGTAATCAGATCCCCAGAGATCTCTGATGGCTGATTCTTTTAGATATCTGACTTGACATAGCTCTCCGTTGAAGAACCGTTTTCTTTGCTGTTCGTTGAGAGCTTCTCTCTCTGGGCCGGTGAGGCCATGGATTTTAGTGAGGTGGTCGGGAAGTTTTCCGTAGGTAAAGCGACCGCAGTTCTCAATAGGGCATGGGATGTTGGCGTGGTTTTGTTTTTTGGTCCTTGTGGCTGGAGCTGCTGTTCGGGGTGTAGCCATATTGTTTACCTGTAACGAAAAGAATGGTCCATATAGCAACTTTCGATCATTACATATTAAGATAAGATAAGATAAATTTATTTTATAAAAAACTTAAGCACTAAATAGAAACACCTTAGCAGTAACAGATATATATGGAAAAACAATAGATTATCTGTCGGTGTGCACTGGATCCCACACTAGGGTGACCTGTGTCGTGGGCTCCAGGCTCTTCCTTTTTGAAGTTAGAAGGAAATTAGGCAAGTAAGTAATATAATGACAAAAAAACACAAGTAAATTTAAGTATAACAAAACAATAGAAAAAACATGCAAAACTATATAGCTGCACGTTATATCACATTATAATTACCTATTGATCGATAGAAAGGGCTTAACAATATCTCAAGATAATGTTTACCTACCTAAATGTTCTTATGAATCTATCAATAAGAAATGATTCCTCCCTGCTTCTGTGTCGAATATAGGTAATAATCCAAATTTATGAGGGTAGGTGTCAAACTAATTTGACACCTACTCAAACTAAATGAGAAAAAAGAAGCAACATAGTTATGCCGAAATCCATTCATCGGGTGTATGTGTGTGTGTGTGTGTGTGTGTGTGTGTGTGTGTGTGTGAATGAAAGAGTGTGGGTTAGTAAACAAGTGTGAGTATGTTAGAATGGGTATGAATGTTCTACTGTAGAAACAATCAGTAAGTATAAGGCTCCGCAGCAGCATGCTTTTTTTGTTGCTTTTGTATGCGTGTATAAATAAATATTATTTTAATGTGCAAATGTACGAAACCATAGTTGGATTGAAATAATACTGAGATATCGAAACTGTTCTGTACTCTCGCGTAGGAGTGAGCGTAAACGCGAACGAATTATTAACAAATAATTGATAAAAGTAACATTTGATTGGTAGTAACGAGGATATAATGAATTAAAAAAACACAAAGGTTGTCACAATAAAATTTTGATCGGACTATTTTGTATTGTCTCTGTTGTTTCAGTAGGCCTCAAACGCGTTCTTTTTAGGGTTCCGTTCCCAAAAGATTCGAATAGGGTCCTACTACCCTACCTATAATATTACTAAGCCTACATTGTCTGTCTGGCTGTTCTATTATGCACTTTATTCAGAACTGTAGGCAATAATAACTAAACTAAATAACTGTAGTAATAGGTAACTGGTTTTTTTTTACGAAATACCTACGCTTTACTATGTTGGAATAAATAACATGTAAATAATCAAAAATTGAGAGCGTCCCCATATATAAAACGCAGTTTTAGAGGTTTTTTGTTTTTATCATATTATCCTAAAAAACGGTGCACGTATGCATAAAACATGTCATGATTATAGATCGAATTCCAAAATATTACATCAAATAGTAAAAAACTATTAAATGCGAGACCGGCACTAACTACGGATTCCAAACAGAAAAAAAATACAACTAAGCGGTCAGCATTGGCCCGTTCCCATCCCTAATAAGTACCCGGGATACACGAGGCTACTTTACTACACGATAGCAAAATAGTGATAGTAAGCTAGCAGCTTTGGCTACGTGTAAACAGAACTAGCTTATTTTTTTAGAGATGATTTAATAAAGGTAGTAAGCGCAGTACATTAATAATAACTGTATGGAAAAAGCAATACATACTGAATCTGAACTTATGGTAAGAATACGGAACCCACGGTGCGCGAGTCCGATTCGATTTTGGCAGATTTTATTGTATTTATAACTATAATTTATATTATTTTTGCTATAATTGTACTGTTTATTCAAATAACTCAGACTCTTCTAAGACACTGTAAAGCAATTAATCCACCGTCCAGTGAGGATGTTTTCTCAGGCCGTTAATTTATTTAGAGGGTGTCCGACTAGGGTGGCTGTCCGAGTATAATAATTGTGTTGACGAAGCCCGCCGGCTGTTGAGAGAGAGTTTGTCTTGTGTAATGCATTGAAAACAATGCTATATGTGTACTGGAAACATCTTGTTGTTGTTTGGGACATGCAAACATGTTGATCCAAAAGCTTGTTAAGGGCGTGCTCCAGAGTTGCCAAAAGATGGCGCTGGTATCATTTATTTAAAATATATTTTTACGTCATAGATTGCAATTCAATTTGGAATAGATCGTAAATGTCCAACATGTACCGGTATTGTGAATGCAAATGACCCATATTTTTGTTTGTAACGAAATAATCAGGCAATTGTAGTACCTTTTATCAACGGAATTATGATGATGATGAAATAGATAGCAGTGCAGGTAGATGATAAAAGAATTTGAATAACTGGCCAAGTGTATCTTGGACTTGCGATAAGGATGCCAAATTGAATTATATAAAACAAAAATCAGAGGCCTTCGGGCGGCACATTAACTCTGACACTAGGGCTGGCCACTCAGCCTATACGAACTTACTTACTTTATTCATATAAATAAGTATAAAAAAAAAAATCTAATTCATTAATATATCACCATAGATATGTAAAGATTCATTAAAATTAATATCCAAAGCTCGAAACAATGGCTCCATCCAATTCCGTCCAAGACCGGCTACGAGTATGATTGAGCCAATATTTATTTTGGAAATTAGCTGAACCTCCGGCGGTCTTCGCCGTGGCCGCTTCCACAATAAATAATCTAAATTGAACCATCCTCGAGGGAATCCCTAGGCGTAGTATAATATGGCAGCAGTTACACAACTCCTGACATATTTGGTAGAATTCACCCTTTCTAGCAAAATAAGTGTTCATTTTGAAAAGTTGCCGCTGTAAGAGATAGAGAAGAGGTTGCTAGGTGATAAAAGTTGTAAGAATCTTATTGAGAAATGCTTGTTTTGGTCTAAGTGTACATTTTACAAAGAGAACCTAGTCCAAGTAGAAGTAGAGCTTGCATCCATCTGAAACAGTTCTAGCAGTCGATGTATTTTTTATGAATAATATTGGAAGAAAACTTGTCTGGGACGAAAATAGTATCGATAATAAGTTATCAATGGTATAAACAGGTAGTATTTATAGACTATTATTAGTTCTATCGATACTATCTATATTGTACTTAAGGGACTAGATATAGATAGTGGCAACTGTTTCACAACTCTATCAAAAATCTAAGACTAGAGTTTAATAGTAGAATGGAATTTAATACTAGAATTCTATAGTGAGCAAAGCATACATTAGTATCATTGATTTCATACAGTGTTACTTAAGGGCTACAAATCTTGCAAGTACATTTTGTAAGTTGTAGTTTTTTTGTGTTTTGTTTTGTAGTTTTTTTCTGTTGTACCTATGTATTTTATTTTAGTGTGTACAATGAGACGTTTATCTATCTATAGAGTTGATTTACTGCCAAGAAAGTGTGTTGCGTAACAGCACGATGTCTTGCTTTTGTTTAATACACCCAATTAATAAGTTTCATTATTTTACGAGACATTTTTGAATGAAATCATATTTATAACCGTTTTATAAATATTTACTGTCATTGTCATTATATCATGTCAACTGTCATATAAAGATGAGTCTGGGCTTAGATTTGGATTTAAATACTTTATTAAATGATGTCCACCAACCTTAACCGCTAATAAGATATAGGCTATTCTATAGAAAAAAAAATCTCTGATTCAATCGAAAATTGCGTTGGACGCACGTTTTTTTTTTAGTTTGATTTGGGCGTGGTGATGTTAGCTTAGAAATATGAATTTGAGTATTTTTATATTTATTTAAAACACTGATTTATTTGTGACGTATTTTTTGAATATGCAAATAATTTCAATGATTTCTTTTACAGAAATAAACTAATTATTAATTTTAAAACCACATTCGATAAATTAATCTATCCTTTTTAACTGACTCCAAAAAAGGAGGAGGTCAATTCGACTGTATTTTTTTTCCTTTTTGGATGTATGTTACGCGATTTCACCCTCAATAATGTACCGATTTAGATGGATAGATTTTTTGTTTGGTAGGTCATACTTCATATAATTTTGTAAAGGTACGTAGAGCGTTCAATAAAAAGTGAGAATGAGTATGTTGCCGGTAACTTTTATTAAATGTTATTTTATTTTTCGATATAGTTGCCTTTTAGCGTAATACACTTGGAATATCATTTTTCTAAACTTAAAATTCCTATCTTAGAAAACTCTTCATCATGAGCACCTAAAAACTCCTGTACTGCAGCGACTACTGCTTCATCATTTTCGAACCTCTGTTCTCTCAGAGACTCCTTCAACCTCGGAAATAGATAGAAATCACTAGGGCACGGTTGGTTGAATATGGAGGATGCTCAAGTATTTCGAAGCCAGCATCACGAATTTTAGCCATAGCAACGGCGGACTTGTGAGACGGGGCATTATCTTCATGGAACAAAACAATTTTTGCTAGTTTGCCTTGCCGTTTCTCGCGTATTTCGTTACGCAATTTTTTTATTTGTTCTGCATACAAAGAGCCCGTTACAGTAGCTCCATGGTCGAGATATTCTATCATGACCACCCTTTTATCTTATCCCAGAAAAGAGAGCCCATGATCTTTCCGGCGGAACGACTCGCCTTAATTTTCTTAGGAATTGGAGATGATGGTCTTTTCTAAGTCATAGATTGTAATTTTGTTTCAGGATCGTAATGGTGAAGCCATGTTTTATCCAATGTTATGAATCGAGACAAAAAACGATCAGGATTTTGTTGTAACATTTCCAATGAAGCTCAAGAAATGTTCAGCCTGGTTTGTTTTTATGCATCGGTAAGCATTCTGGGGACCCAGCGCGCGGATACTTTTTTCATCCCCAAGCGTTTGTGTAAAATGCTATGCACACTACCAGTCGAGTTTTTTTTTCATCGTCTATAAAACGTACCGTGACACAACGATCTGCTAAAACAATGTTCTCGACTTTTTTTTACCATTTCTTCGGTCACTACCGTTATGGGGCGGCCCGGGCGAGGGTCATCTTTGGTAGATGTACTTCCCCATTTAAATTCGGCACACCAACGAGCAACTGTAGAATAAGGTGGTGCATTTTCTCCTAAAGTATCCAGCAAGTATTGATTAGTTCGTTCCGTAGTGAAATTTTTCAAGCACAGTTACTTAATAACCGCGCGCAATAAAAAATTTCCATTTTCACGCTACCGACAGACTGCAAACAAAATGCTTTCTTTCTTTTCTTTCTGAACTGGTATGTAATCAAACTTAATTAAAATACAAAACAGACCATACCATCTGGTTGCGCAAGCTAATCTGTATCTATCTAATTGAAAAGTATCTTTGTCGCAATTATCAAAGTGATCCAGGGAAATCTCAATTGATATGACAACCAAGTAACGAATTACAAAGTTCCTAAATATCACCCCTTTTGTAAGACGCCGAGCCTTGAATAAATAACTAATTTGCATGTTTAATAACAGGTATCGCTGTTTCAATTGGCGCCTCTGTGAATTATTAATCTGTGTCAAGATTACCGTAATATGTAATCAAATATTCTGATAAAGTTATCTATGTAAGAATACTCATGTATTTTTAAGTATCTGCCGAAGAAAGATAAGTATAATATGAAACAAAAAAAGAGCGTGAGAATGTTTTTCTAAGATATACAAAGAGAGAAAGAGATAGAGTTTGATTAAAACCTCGTCGTTGGTGGGTGTATTTCTACGCGCATAAATAATAAAATCTTCATAAAGCCATGACTAGCTTCAGTGGTACGACTCTACTGCAGAGTCCGCCTGGGGAACTACCACACCTTTGCCAGTTATTCAATCGCCAAGCAGTAGTGTGCAAGCGTTACTGTGTTCCGGTTTGAAGGGCAATGTTACCAGATAAATTACTGGGTATGAAGAGATAACATCTAATATCCAGGGTGACGAGCGCAGTGCAGTGCGGCGCAGGATTGTGTTCACAAGTTCACAATTCTGGCACTGCTGCTGTTAGTGGCAGGTGTGACGTTTACCACCAGGCGATCGTCTTGCTCGTCTCGCACTTGTTGTAAAAATAATAATGATAAAATCAATTATTCGTTTCAGATTAAATTGATTAAGTATTCATTTCAAGTTTAATAACAATTCTTTGCAGATAACGCTATGACATTAGCCCTTTTTGGCACTTTTTCCTATTGGTACTCGATAGGATATTTACAGCGGAATTACACTAGTAATTTTAGTATATCACGGTTGATTAAGATGAACTTCCGCAAACTAACGCCTGAATCAATCTCATATGACTAACTTTTCCGAAGCAAAACAAAAAATACAAAAACCTGGCAGCGTAAAAAATATCGGTGTTTTGGTGATTCCAGGATTTTAACCCATTAATGGGACCACGATGAGACCTATTTTTCTTTGTCCCACTGTCGTTTATCAACATCCTGTTTATAAAAAGGTAGGTTTGGGATGATAGCATGAAAGCACAAGAATAAATAAATATGTAACGTTTAATAGAAAATAACACTTTTTTTACACTTATCCAAACTTAAGTACTGTGGATCAAAAACTCTTACACAATCTCTCACTTACTATCTCTATCTCTTTCACTTGCACAATGTACACGCTTTATAACCTAATAACCGTTGTTTATTTAAGTGATTCATGTTTGGTTCTGACCAATTTTTCGGTCTTACATCCAACAAAATATTGTTGTCACGATATTATTTTCTTGCTTTAAAAATAATTATTAGTTTTGTTTATTTTTAAATCACTTTTATTTGCCCATGTTGTAGATAAAAATGATATTTTTAAATGTCGATCTATGCTTTGGATAATAATAGTAGATTGCTGCACCGAGCGCAAAGTGAGCTATAGCACGAGTGTTATGTTGGTGTCCAAGCGCATGCGAGGGCAATAAATTAACATGAGTGCATTAATTACTCACTTTAGCAAGGTGTGTAATCTATTTGGACAGCCTGATAGCTCAGTTGGTAGCATGTCTGCCTTCAGAGCTGTAGGGCGTGGGTTCGATCCCCACCCAGGACAAAAATGTTTGTGACGTACATCGATGTTTGTTCTGTGTCTGGGTGTAGTATGTATTATAAGTATGTATTTACGAAAAAAAATTGTATATATGTATTCTATCAGCTATCTGGTTTCCATAATACAAGCTTTGCTTAGTATGGGGCTAGATGGCGCTGTGTGTAATAAATGTCCCACCAATATTTATTTATTTATTTTTTATTTTATTTTTTTTCAACTACCAATCTACCTACCGTGATAAAATATACCTACATATAAAACACACTTTCGGACAGTGATTTTACACGTCTTTCGATTCTCTACTTAATAAAATTTTCATAAGCTTTTTTAATGGTAACATTACTACGTAGTTGAAAGAAAGAATATTTGCCGTCTTGCCGAATATCTTTTAGCTTGGAAAATGGAACCTACTACAGAACCGCTTGTTCTTAACTAAATTAGATTCGATCTTAGTATGCCACACATCAGTTTAAATTCCGATACAAAAATCGATCACATAAATTTCTAAATTAAGATGCAACGTCCCCGTTGTTTACGACAACACCCTCTGTTTACAGATACCACCCTTGCGTGGTGACTATTATTTAACCTGTACCTACTTGAGTGCCACGAGTGTGGCTTGCCCTTGTTGCATCCTTGAATGCGTTTTTTAAAGCACTTATAAGAAATTAGAGTATTTTATATTACTTACTAAGGTGTTTTATGCAGTCAGCTAATAAAAAGAGTAAGACAGTGCAGAAGAAATAAATATAAGAGTCTCGGATGCTCATGTAAGTCAAGGATAAAATTATTTATTCGGTCATATAGGCAAAACTCTCACCTAATTTTCAATATCAGAATTGAGGGCCACTGTGTTGCGTTTGTCGTCCTGATTATGATGTACCTAATTCTACTTCTTATTCTTGTGATAAGAGTATTTTTCTTATTTATTGTGGGGGATATAAGCCCTGCACTAACGTCCGTGACATGACGTGTAAAATTTGTAGCACACAAACACATAGCATAAAACGATTCACAAGCATACACTCTTCAAACCACAAAGTGTAATTGAATTTAATTAAAATAAAATAAAATAAAAATAAAACTATTTAGTACAATACGAGCGAGTCGTTCGCCTGGTGGTAAGCGTCACGATTACTCATAACAGTAGCATTGCCAAAATTGTGAACTTGCGAACAAAATCCGCCTGCGCCGCACCGCACTGCGCTCGTCACCCTGAGATATTAGATGTTAAATCTCTTCATACCCAGTAATTTCTCTAGTAATTTTGCCCTTCAAACCGGAACACAGTAATGCTTGCAGACTACTGCTTGGCGATTGAATAACTGGCAAACTTGTGGTACTTCGCCAGGCGGACTCTGTTATAGAGTTCAAACAGTTAGTTAGGTTCAAACAAATAGTCCCACAAGATATATGGATCAGAGATACGCATTTAACCCCTGTACTACTCCTGCGTATTAACTATTATCGAATATATGAACCACTGCCGTTTTCTGTTACACTCTTTAATACGTGATATAGAATAAATGGTTTGAATCGTCATCAGCTATAAAACGCCCACTGCTGGACGAAGGCCTCCCCCTTAATAGAGGGGTGTCGCCATAATCCCCACGCTTGGCAGGCGTCTTGGGGATCGCAGAATCCTCACCACCGTTAACCAAGAGGACGCTGCTGCACGGCCTCCTGTGGTTCTGGTTGCAGTTTAAGGACATACCCAGGTCACAAAAGGGTTTGTATATTTGTTTAAAAATAGGATTAGATTCATTTGGGAATTAATTTTTAATTAGACAGGTACGGTATAGGTAAGTGAAAAGAGATAAAAAAACCATAATTTTATTAAGCAGGTGACAGTAGTACATAATACGCTTAAAAAAATACAACAGACTTCAACTTCGAATACCTGTATGACATCTTCATATTTTCTAGTAATTTTGATTTAAACACCAACCTACTGAACCGATGTCGATAAAATTTAATGCGACCACCTCTGAAGTATTACCTACTAAACAAAAAAAGAATCATCAATATCAGTTCATAATTGGCGGAGTAATCGCGTAACATACAAACAAAAAAAAACACAGTCGAATTGAGACCCTACTTTTTTGAAGTCGGTTGAAAATAAGATTCCAGAGCATAATATGAACCTTTGACTAAGTAACCAGCCAGCTGACTCCTTCAAGATATGAACAAAACCACTTTTTTTTATTGTGCTTTTTTAATCGCTCTGGAAACATTCTGGTTTTTAACTCTTCTATATTTTTTTTTACATTTGAACATTCATTCAAATTTGTATTTTTATTTTCGTTTTGACTTTTTGATGTGGTAGGTTAAGTACCTACTGTCAGTTTTAGATAATTATATTTTAAAGACTATAAAAACGTATGATCGAGATTTTGTAAAACCAAAATGAAACCCAATACCGTCTGCACAAAGTTCATTAATTTTTTTAATGGCGTTTAGTGACGAGACTAGCAAGAATTTCGCCTGATGTTAAATACCATAAAAATACAAGCGTTAGTTTATGTATTTCTTCATCAGCCTGTTAGACGTTCACTGCTGGACGAAAGCCTCTCCCATAATAGGCAGGGGTTGCCATAATCCCCACGCTTGGCAGGCGGCTTGGGGATCGCAGAGTGTTACCACCGTTCACTAAGAGGACGCTGCTGCCCGTCCTCCGGTGGTGCTGGATGCAGTTTTAGGACATACCCAGGTCCAGTTTATGTACTTCATCGAGCTTAAATATTTTTTTAGCTAATGTGTTAAAGTTTTAACAATGTGGAAGGTGGTGTGCAAAGCCAGTGCATAACTGTAACAATTCACATCAAAAATATTTGGACCAAAATAAGTCAAAAAATAAAGAATAGTCCATGTTCGGACTTTTCGCGTTCGGTTATAATCGCATTATAACATAAACAAAAAAACAACAAGCAAAACAAAAAAAATAATGTCACTTACGTCAAACCCCTTCGACAGTACAGTCCAAAAACAAAGTTGCGCGATTTGTTTACGACAGTAAACACGTTGTTGTTGTTTATGTTTTACGAAAACAATTTGAACGTCCTTCCCGTGACGTGGATTTCGTTCAACTGAAGTTACGTAACAATATCCTGGCGAATCCAGTTTCATTTTCATCCAGTTTTCCTAGACCTCCCTCTCCCCTTCTGATGTAACTAATGCAGGACGAAAAAGACGCGTCTGATCAAAATTTGGAGATCAGCTAAAAGCGGCAGATTTCTCGTAGGTAATCGGATGCCTTCGTATGACGTCGATGTCGTAGCTCCGCCTTGCGTAGTCTTGGGCGCTACTGGGCGCTACGCACTACGCCGTAGCAGTTCTCAATGCAGACAGTTGACAGATATACTTAGACGGTTAATATGTGAATTTAAACTAATTTGAAATATTGTTTTTGTTTATTCATTTAATTTGGTGAATTGTGAAGTTGATAACTTCTCAAGCCAATAACGTTTTACCATACAAGAAGTCTTTTTAAGTTTTAAGTTAACTGGGAAATAAACTTAATGACGTGATTTTACTGAGATTTATCTCGATTCGATATATTCGATCTATATTTAAAAATTCGTCCGTCACAAAAAACACCGTCGCGCCGCGCCACCGTTTTATCCGCTTGTGTAAATACAACAAAATTGGTAAATTTATTTAGTTTTTAATGTGTTAATCTTATTGTAATGGATCCATAGTACGTTAATAGCTTATTGTGTGATTTTGTGAAATATGAAAATGCAACTATGTCTATACAAATCTTAGAATGTCACGGTATAATTGTTGGTCACGGTGTTCCTTAGCAACCGTCGGACCATGTCAGAGGTCTTCTATATATAAACTGTGACATTAAGACTGACTACACAGCCTATACAAACTTACTTGTACAGGGAATATCATAAACTGAGCATTACAGTGACTATTTTTTGCATGTAGCTCCTTAACTTACAGATAAATAAAATTGCTTAGCCTAATATTATGTGGTAACATTTTCTTGTGATAAGTGTAGCTCTGCACCCATTTAATACGTCTACGTATCTTTGCCATATCTATTAATCTCATACTGGAATATAATTAGTTCAAATCCAATATTAATACATTGTACCAAAGAATTATTATAAAAGCCGCCACGCCCCAAGGCGTGGTGATTTATGACACGCCCACCGCCTACTGCCTTCTGGTATCTCGGCCTCTTTCTGTCGAGACAATATCCTACAACCCTGCCAAATGCAAGCTTCCATATTAAAATGGTAGATGGTAAAATATTAGGTGTTTCAAATTTTGCCAGGTTAATAAATTGCGATTGGCGTATCGACCGAGACAACTTTTCAGACGATTGATCAAATATCGTGGATAAAATCTGCTAGTATATTATGCCTCAGGTCGACGGAATTTAGGAATTATAAATATCCTTGCCGTATTTAAACGAGTTCCTACCCTATGGTAAGGAAAGTAGAGTGTCAGTTGTCTTACACAAAATTGGACAACCATTTGTTTATTTTTTTGTTTGTTTGTTTGACACGCTATACAATCAATAGTTTATGACTATGTGTCATAAACAATAATACACAACATACATTGAGCTAATATCTAAAGAGTCACAATCTCTAAGAGAAAACAGTAAAAAAATGTCCGAGTGCCGTTGACCTATACATGCATTATATAGTTCACAATTGTTCGAATTTAGACATTATGTCGCTTGTACAGTGTTCAATCTATGCTTGAGTGCTTGTGTCTTATCGTAGTTCAAGTCGTTCAAAAAGACGGCGCACTGCATAGCGCCGAGTTTTGGCGCGGACATTTTTTTTGCACGTTTGTGACTCTATAAATATTAGCTCAATGACATCATAGAATAATCAACCTTTTTAATAGTCTACTGCTGGACTTAGGCCTATCATCGAAGCATGAATACATAATTTACTTAAAATAGTTAATTTTATTCTTTTTGACAACCTTTGTGTAACTTCAGGTTTGTGTTTCTTGAAACATATATTTCCAGTCCGTTTTACCAATTTTAAGCTGGTGTCTATTTAACCATTAATCAGCCAATAATATGGAGCCCCTGATAAAAACACCAAGAACCAAAACATTCAACATAAGACATAACATGGAATAGCCAAAACAACCTTATAAGGATGCCCTTTGATAGTTTTTTTTGTGGTTTTCCGTTTCTTTGTTGTTTCTCTATTGCATAAATATACTTTTAAAATATAAAAGAAATATACGTCTACTCTTTTTTATTATTAACAGCCTTTGAAGCCACTCTGCCACTCAAGATAGGGTGGCATCACTATACACAATTTTATTATTTTATTGACCATTTAAGCCCATCTTTAATAGTACATTATGATACGAGTGTGCTATGTTGGTCATTACACTAGAGGCGGTATTATGCGCGCGAGCCGCAGGCGAGCGCGATAAGGAAGCCGAGAGCGTAATGACTAATAGCACAAGAGTTCCATACGACTGTTTTCGTCACACTTGCGAGGAAAAAACAATTTTTTTTTGATAATCATCAACCACACAGCGAAAACGTCAACAAACATTTGCGGAAAATGGCGGCCAAATCAGTAATGCGCGCGCAGGTTGACATTTACTTCAGCGGCATAAGAACTCTTTGTTGGTATTACAAAAAAACTGTAAGTATTACCCGGCTATATTAAGAGTGCTTCGTATACGTACGTCTAATTGCAGTCACGTACAAACTTGACTTTACCGGGTTATACCTATTATAGTACAAGTGCCGTAATGTAAAGTAAAAAGCACGCGTGTGTAATAGCTTGGATTATGAGCCTAAAAGCGATGTAATAAGATCTACTTTACGAGCAAGTGTGATGAAAAATGACTTTATAGTTCTAATTTTCATTGCAGCACAGTGCTGACGGAAAATTAATTCTGGTAGTATTTCCTGACGCGTACCTTGAATCCAATCGCGTACCTGAGGGTCTAGACAAGAACCACTTTCTGTTAGCGTTAACGCCTGCGGAAAGGTAAAATTGTATGAAAATGACATTAGCAGTCACGTGACATTTCTCAAGCTAATGTCATTTTCATACGATTTTATCTTTCCGCAGGCGTTAACGCTAACAGAAAGTGGTTCTTGTCTAGACCCTCTGATCTCCCAATC
Organism: Erannis defoliaria; assembly: GCA_905404285.2. NCBI lineage: Eukaryota > Metazoa > Arthropoda > Insecta > Lepidoptera > Geometridae > Erannis > Erannis defoliaria. The sequence continues at coordinate 6,176,800 of FR990073.1, read as the reverse complement.
TTCCCGTCCAGTACGTAGGTATCGTCAGGTTTTGCAAATTATTTAACACGTTGGAAGTAAATCAACGATGTAAGGATGATAACAAGTACGTTTGAGTTTTGAATTCAAAACCCAACAAAGAATTTAATGAAATTTTCAGACTTTCGCGATTTCTTAACATAATTACGTTTATCACCGGGACTTAATCGCGCGGGTAGCAGACCACAAAGCCGTCATTTTTAACCAAGACGACCCGCATTTTCCAGTCAGCTCGTGACTAGGGCTTATTAAACATTTCTAGTAGTCTGGTGTAAACGTGTGTGCTGGTTATGTTACCTATCTTTGACTAGCAATAACAGTGTGTTATTGCTAGCTACCAAAAAAATAATTAAGGTACATTTATTACAACGCACCTATTTTATGAAATATAAAATTAGGGGTTACATATCATAAGATCTAAGTTTAATTGGTCTAATTTTACTAGAACTAAGGACGAAACACCTAATTTCAAAATCTCTAAAGATTCAATGATCTAAGTTCAAAATTGCTAATAAACTCTTGATCTAATGGACGATTGATTGAATGGACAATTCTTCTAATGTTATTTCAACTAAGAATAAAATCCCTATTTTTAAAATCATGGTCCTGTAATCTAAGCTCAAAATGTCTAATATATATTTGCTCTAAAGGACCTGGCCTAAACTGAAAGCTATGTATCGGTCAAGTGCGAGTCAAGCCGATTTGCAACGTGTAAGTTATTGGGTCTCCCCCGTTTCGTATAACCACTTTTAATATAATTTCACTTGAATGAACAACGTTTTGTATAATAATCGCTTAAATTATTTTTTTGTTTCTAATAACATTTGTTTGATATAACAACGGTTGTGCTAATGTTCAATTCAATTGGTATAATGTTCATTTGATGTAATATTCGTTTGGTGTGATTTTTGTTTTATCTAATCCTATTTCATATACCTACATGACTTGAGCTGGTTAGGTTCGAAATGGGTGACTGATCCGAATCAGAGCTCCCTGATCCTGAGTGCTGTGTGTTGGGATATTGAGAGTGGCGTAGCCGAATATCAACAAAACTTCCTTAAATAAAAAATAACTAAAAAACCAAAGGCATATCCTCACTAACATGTCATTTTTTTTCTTGACATAATGATGATAAAAATATGATGTCTAGCCTCCCCTCCGGATATCCGTTGGATATTGTGCTATCCGGGCACAATAAGAACCTCGTGATAAATTTGTACCGGCAAACGCTCTTGATTGATAATCTTCCGAGACTGGGTGAAAAATAGGTCTGGAGCTTTACTAATTCGTCGGATTTGGGCACGATAAAAAATGTTAGAGATTCCGTTAAGTATAAGAGTTGCTAAATGTAAGTATTAGTTTCATAATTGGCTTTAAATTCAGTATTAAGTAAGTACATTCATAAGTAACTCTTTTTATCAGTCTGTTACCTTTTCATAACCACAAAGTTCGCTTTTAAGTTTAGCTGATCTTTAAAAAGGTACAGAGCTATAGCTAAAACTTGAAGACGGACAAATAATAAATGCTATATTAATCGTGACTCTCATCACATTTGAAATCATGACGCAGGTGATTTGTCTGGTTGAATCAAAGCTTTAATATAGTAACATGAGTAGAGGCTATAATAGGCCTAATGTTTAATTTATGACAAATAACAGGATTAGTGATGAATATAACTAAAAACATTACACATACTGAAAAAAAAATTGTATTGGCTGATAAATCTCTGAGATATGAGCGTTTAAAGTTTTAGGTGGGGATAGAGAGGGGATGCTCTATCCTTTTCTCGCATAGCACGTGTTAGTATAGTATTTGTATGCAGCGCCTGAGGCTTGACGTCATAGCTCAGTATAGCGCGCTCTCTGTCTAGCTTGAAATTAAAATACTTATAACTTATTTATTTTTGAAGTATTTTAAATTTTGTTTTCGTTGATAGGCTCTATTGATGATCAGCTTTTTTATGAGGTAATAAAAGATTAGTAGTGACTACTAATTTAGTGTGGTAAATATTATACATAATTTGGCTGAGTAGACCTAGCATCTAAGTTTTGAGCCTATAGATTAAAATAATAATAATATTACTTACTAGGTAAATTGTGCAAAAATAAACTAAGTATTTAGCATTTGTTTTGCCACGCAGAGCGGTACCCAGGCTTAAGATAGATAGATAGAAACTTTTTATAGTGCACACCAAAAATAAAAACAACAATAGAAACCACAACCTTATGAACTAGTGCCACAAGTGACGGCCTTATCGCTAACAGCGATCTCTTCCTGGCCATGTCAAGATCAAATTAAAATAGTTATCCCAATAAGGTATTGTATTAACGTAATATGCTTTACCACGTTTCCCTATTTTTTGAGGACTACAATCTGGACTGGATCTCTTCAAGGGTAGAGTGAATAACTTTCTTTTAGATCAACGTCTTCCATCCGCGGTCACACCATCACTTACCACCAGGGGAGTTGGTTCCAAATTATGATAATATTTGTGAATAAAAAAATAAGTCTATTAATGTCCTTCCAGACACCAGTTCCGACACAGTACGCACGGCATAGTGCGAAATATTATTTGATACATTCGACGAACTGATAACCAATGGGGAAGAAAGGTTCTTGAGTGGCGACCGCACAGGAAGACGCAGCGTAGGAGGGCCTCCCACTAGGTGGACCGACGACATTGTAAAAGTCGCGGGCAACCGGTGGTGCAAATGGCAGGTTCTCGTACAGTGTGGTGGTCTAAGGGGGAGGCCCTCCACGCTGATGATGATGATGATGATGACATTCTCTATGAACGCATCCCCACTGACACTGAGAGCAGTGTGTCGACACTGACACTGACAAGTGGGTTTTTCGCGAGTTTTACAATATACTATGAACGCATCCCCACTTGTCAGTGTCAGTGTCGACACACTGCTCTCAGTGTCAGTGGGGATGCGTTCATAGAGGATGTATAAAATAATATTTCGCACTGTGCCGGTACTGTGTCGGAACTGTGACTTCACTGATATTATATGTTTTTTTTTTTGTTTTTTTTTTGTTTTGTTTTGTTTTTTTTTTGTGTTGTTTTGTGTTTTTTTATTGTTTTTGTTTTTGTGTTTTTTGTCCTTTTTTCATTTTTTTGCATTTTTTCTTCTTCAGAATAAAATATTCTCCCAGAACGGAATCCAATAAGTGTAACCTGTTAAGTTATGCAGCGTAAATCATAATAATAAAATGAATTGGCCCCCGATACTTTGTTTATTGTTTTGATGAGTCAGCTATATCTCCCCCTTAGCATGCGGGATTTGGGGATTCGACGTGAAGACCCGCATGCCAGGTTGAGAAAAATAACGGGATTCTTGGCTGACGAGAGCATTTTTTGTGATACTCGGTGTGCAGTTTAATACAAAGTTTTCAAAAATCGAGTATCATGGTTCACGTATTAGCACTTTTAGTCGGGCAGGAATTTTGTTTTGTAAGTGATATTAAATCATTATAATGATGATTTTTTATTTAGATAGAATTAGAGATATTTTGTCCAAGTTTTTTGGGATAATACTAGACTTGGTTCCGAGACCTAGATCGACTACGACGACTTGACTTGACGACTATCGACGTTATTAATTTCAAACGTGTAATGTGACGAACATAGATGCTTGTATTTGAATATTTTCGTATGAAGTGATTCCACACTTATGGTATTTCTATGCTTTTAAAGCCAACCGTTGTTTTTACCAACGCTATAGTTGGTAGCTTATAACAGGTTGGGAAATTTGGCATCTAAGGCAAAGACTTCTGTAGCTTAATTGGCAAAGCAGTTGGGACGGCAACCCATACAGACTGCTCGTATGCAGGTTCGAGTCCTGACGGAGGTCATAATTTTTTTTCCTGTTTAAGCTTTAAAAACATAGATGCTTGTTCTTTGTCTGGTTGTCGTATGTATTATGTATGTTGTTTCCCATAGTACAAGCTTTGCTTAGTTAAGACTAGATGGCGCCGTGTGAAATATCCACTAATAACTATTTTGATTTATTTATTTGGCTCTTCTTTATTTTCCTGATATATAAGTGTATATACACAAACTGATCCACTAAGACCGAATACTTATATCGTAAAATGATGAACTTGTTGACATCACCTGCGTGAAACACTGTTTTAAACTATAACGGTTGATTACTAAAGTTCTATTATTATTAACGGGATATTTACCGTGATAATGTTGTGAAAAAACTTTAAAAAAAAAACTAAGTCACGTCCTAAATGTGTTCAAAACAACATATGCAGTGATATTGTGAGTGTGTTTTATCGAGACTTGGGTTCGAGTTCGAGTTCCAGTAATTGTAGTAAAAGACTTAGAAAGAGGGTAGTTCGTTATGAATGCCCTTAATGTCTCTTCGAACTCTTTTGACAACCACCCGCATTCTTCAGTCTACTCGTGAACATGGTGCATGCAACTGCGCCGAAATATCGGCAGCTCATTTCACAACATAATCGTACCTAAATATCACCTGCGTGGTTTAGCGAACCTACGGCGAATGCTACAGTTGTAACTAGCCTATACAAGTCCTGTCAAAAATGTATAGAGAACTTGGAGGAAGGATTTCTCTCTTGGTGAATCAATCTGATTGAGAATGTGTGTTTAGTAAAACTTTTCTTGTTATGTTATTATTCATCGAAGTTAATACACTCAAAGTAGGTTTTCTGTAGTGGTAGGACTCCACTGCAACCAGACCCACCGGAGGACGGGCAGCAGCGTCCTTTTGGTTAACGGTGGTAAGCATTCTGCGATCCCCAAGCCGCCTGCCAAGCGTAGGGATTATGGCAACACCCCTCTATTGGAAGGCCTTCGTCCAGCAGTGGACGTCTTATGGCTGACGACGAGGACTCCACTGCAGAGTCTGACTGGGGAAGTACCACACCTTTGTCAGTTATTCAACCGCCAAGCAGTAGTGTGCAAGCATTACTGTGTTCCGGTTTGAGGGCAATGTTACCAGAGAAATTAAGTACTGGGTGTGATGAGATTTAACATCTAATATCTCAGGGTGACGAGCGCAGTACAGCGCAGGATTGTATTCGCAAGTTCATAATTCTAGCACTGCTACTGTTAGTGGCAGGCGCGACTCTTACCACCAGGCGAACGTCTTGCTCATATCGTCACTTGAAGGTATATAAAAAAAAGGTTAAATTTTACTCCTTGATAAAAGTAAAATTAATTGCGTTAACTCGTCCGATTGTTTCCGCAAACGAACTTCGCAAATTGCCAACTATTTTGTAGATCGTTTACTTTGCCCGGCTCCCGCTTGTTTGGTCAGACCAGCGATTAAGTTGGTGAATTTTTTATGCGTCGAATCGTCGTGGAACAACAGTCATTCGTTTTTCGCATCGTTTTTCCGAATTTCACGTGATTGTCGGCTGAATAATGGATATGTTGCCCGTTTGTAGTTCGCAGCACCGATTTTTCAATTACATCACACAATGAAACCGTTTTAAAGTTTGTGTCCACCCCAGCGACAAACAAAACGGGGCGACCAAATAAAACATTCAAAATCAGTTAGTATTCCTATCAGGTGATCGTATAAATCTATCATAACATGTTCTATTAGCTAACAGACTTTTTTTCATTTTGCTGTATAGGGTGTAAATAATAGGTATATGATTACATATAATATATACCGGGTGTTTGGTAGAGGGACCGACAAACCAATTGGGCGTGTTCGGGGGCCCATTTGGAGAATACGAGAAAAAATCCCCGACCCCCCATTTTTTTAGAAGTATTTTTTTGTGAATTTTCCGGTTTTCCGAAATGTACCTATTTACCACCATAACATTTGTAAAATCTATTTTAGACCGGATGTATTTACTTGAGTTTGGTTTCTGATACACTTTCAGGCCACGCAAACCAAAATTGGATACAAATCAGAGCTAACTAACTGATTTAGAGGTCATAGAATGAAAAAAATAAATAAATTTTACCTCAAAGTTCAACTTTCACAGTGATCTAAAAAAAAACACTAGCAATTCTGGAGGTAATATGCATTTAAAAACTTCTCTATTTATTACTTATTACAATGACATACTAAGTTGGTATAAAACTTTCTAGCTTGTTAAATAAATGAGGCAGAAAGGAAAATTCAAATATATATATATAAATATATAATAGGGTGATAGTATGAACACCGTTATCCTTCTAGGATATCACTGTACTCATCTTTATGAACAACTTTTACTATGGGCCCAACCCTGAAATCACGAAAAAAAACAGCTGTTCCATACAAAAAGGTTCATCGATCTTGGACAAAATGTATGGAAAAGCTGTTTATTTTTTTCAGGGTTGACCCCATAGTAAAAGTTGTTCATAATGATGAGTACAATGATATCCTAGAAGGATAACAGTGTTCAAACTAACACCCGGTATACCTACGTTTTATGCTTAGGTTGTCCAAATAACTTGTTTCAGTTATTTCATTTCACTTCTCCTTGTTTGTCGTTTTTTAAAAAGAAATGTTTCAGATGTTTTAGCTTCCGCTTCACATTAACATGTCTTAATTTTTTTATAAGAACGGTGTCCAAAATAAGTAAAAATATAAGAATTATGTTTTATGTATACGGGAATACTCACGCTTAATTATATCGGATACTCCGACTATAGATTCGATCACATCCGGTGATCTTTTTGAAAGAGTGTACAAACAGACTATAGTCGGAGTATCCGATAAAATTAAACGTGAGTATTCTCGTATAAATAAAACAAAAATGTGCCAAAACCACGTCAGTTTTCAAAATAAAAGTATTTATTTTTTTATTTCTTTGTACATTTTAGCTAATCTAGCTTATTTTTTATGTAACTAACACATTTCCATGTTACGTATGACTTCAGTGTGTGTTGCAAAAAAATATTATAAAGATTATTTACAGTTTTAGTGGTAAGGTAACACATCTATATAAAGAAACAGAAAGGGAGTTTTGGCGGGAACGCGAGAAAATCATGTCGCTGCATTGTATTATTTTCCAAAACTTGTGTTTTTTCGAGTGTTAATGTATAAAAATGGTGGCGTTTTATTAATTAAGTGCTGATTTACGAGCAAAAGTGTGGGCAAGTGATATAATGTAGTGAAACGTGTCTTTTCGTGTTGTTTCCAAAACTCCGAAGAAGCTTGTACGAGGGCGGCACTGAAAATTTCGGGAATCAAGGAAGTGACACAACATTACTATTTAAAAATATATTTATTGCTTTTCGAAGTATTCTCCGCGAAATTTGACACATTTTTCCATACGATGGAACCAATCATTGAAGCAACCATTCCATTCGGAAGTTGGGGTCTCCAAAATGGCCGTTTTGTAGGCGTCCACAGCTTCTTCAGGTGATGAAAATCTCTGTCCACGCAATTTATTCTTTATTTTAGGGAAAGTATAGAAATCATTAGGGCTTAGGTCGAGGCTGTACGGCGGATGGTCCAATAATTCTATGTTTTCTTGCTCTAAAAACTCTTTTGTTCTGTGCGCGGTGTGAGAACTCGCATTGTCGTGATGGAGGATGATGCGGCGGTTGCAGTTCTCTTTACGGAGTTCAGAAACGACCTGTGGCAAACAAATGCTAGCATACCATTCTGCATTAACCGTTCTTTGTCCCTCAAGAGGAATAGTCGTAACATGGCCGGTTTTGGAGACAAACGTGGCCACCATTTTTTTTGCAACACTCCGTGAACGAACAATTTTTGTTGGCTTTAACTCATTTTCGAACACCCAAACTCGTGACTGGTTTTTTGTTTCGGGTTCGTACGCGTATATCCAGGATTCGGCACCTGATACGATGTTGTATACAGCATTTGAGGATCCTGCGTGGAATCTTTCGAGAGTTCTGACGCACCAAGTAACGCGAGCCGCTTTTTGCTCTTCACAGAGCGAATGCGGTATCCATCGGGAAAACAACTTTTTTACACCTAATTTTTCATGCAAGATTATTTGTATTTGACTCATGCCAATGTCTAAAGTTGCCTGAATTTCGCGGTATGTCACATGTCGATCTTCCTCAATCAGCTTACGCACAGCATCAACGTTTTCTTGGGTGACTGCAGTTTTTGGACGACCTTGACGGGGATCATCACTGAGCTTGACACGTCCACGTTGAAATTCAGCAAACCAGCGATAAATTGTGGTTTTGGATGGGGCTTTATCACCAAATGCAGAAATCATCCGGTCAACACACTGTTTTTGTGTTAAACCACTTCGAAAGTCATAATAAATCATCGCTCTTGAATTTTCTCGAGTCAAATCCATTTTCTCAACGACTAAACAAGTTTGACAAAACCTTGTGACAAGACCGAGAATATTTTTTTAAATAAATAAATGGTATTCGATTGTTAAAACCAAGGAGTTTTCAATTAAAAAGATTTTAATATGACAGAAACAGTGGAAATATTCCATTCCCGATACTTTTAGTGTAGCCCTCGTAGTAAAGTTGCCACGACTTTACTAGGGTATGATTGGACTTGACTGTGACTTACTGTGTGTGACTTGGACTGTGACTACGACTCATTTAACTGGAGAAAGAAGGATCGATGAAGAAAAATGTATTCGGCTGAAGGACTAGTATCCATGGCCAGGAACTATTAAAAACAACAACAACAAAAGAAACAGAAAGACAAATTCCTTTTGTGTGAGACGTGTAGCCGGGCCATGCTTTAAATCTCGGCTTCTGTAACATATTTCCTTTTACCATGCAATAGGAAATTGCAAGAAGAAAAAGTGCCCATTTCCTGGGTGAAACTGAACCGCACGTGACCAATGACCATCCCACAGCCTAATGTGTGATTGTTTCAACTGCTCAGGAAATTTCCACTTGAATTAATAGGGGTTTTAATATAATACGCAGATTATTTTTGTATCAAAATTATGCACACTCGAACGCGTGGGACTTGAATAAATTTATAACTGGCCGAGAATTTTGGGACGCTCATTACTGGGTATTTATGTGAGGAGATAAAAATATTAGGGACACTTTTAATCGAATACGGATGAGTAGGGTGGCGAGGGCTTTGTGGATGTTAGAATTTGTTAAAAAATTAAAAGTATTTCAGTACCGGCTTTTTTATATTTATTTATTGGCTTACGTTTGACAGCAATCTCGTCTGATGTTAAACAAAGATGCAGCCTAAGATGGAAGTCGCTTGCCTAGAAGAAACCGATTCACTCGCGACTTGAAGACACCCAGGTGATAATTATCGGGAAACAACGGCTGAACTTATTTCTACAGTAAAAAAAAACAGGTTAACAAAATGATGATTTTATAAAACCATCCAATTCATTATTATCAGTATCCGTGTTAGAGGAGCATCGTGGGGTTTTCGGTGTGATCCTGAACACTACTAATGCAATGGGCTCATCCGAATCATACCACAGTCTTTGCTGTGAAGATAAACTTCGCGGAGAAACTTGCCAACTGAGAATCCACTAATATGTACCGGGCCCACTTAACATTAGGAGAACTACAATTATGGTCAAATGCCTGTATAGCCAGTCAAATGCTATTTCATATGCTTGTCTAAATAAATATTTTTCTTACCCTTGTCAATATAGTCTTTCTCTATTCATTCCTTAATCTCTCTAAGTCACCTATTGTCCCACCTCCACTAATGACCACAAAGGACGTTTATCAAATCGGGCCCAAAGTCGGCACTTGCTCCGGACAGTTTTTAAACGCTGAAAATTAATTTCCCCTGATTTCTTTTAAGAAGTTGTAACTCTCCAAGTGGGGATAATGCGATGATATATAAAAAAAGGTCCCACTGAGCCTCCGCCCCTAATAAATTATACTCTCGATAACAATGGGGTTTTTTCGCGCCCTTTGTTACGACTTTTGATATCACCTGAGCTTACGGACGGTCTTTTTGGCTGAAACTTTTTTGTTTATGGATATATGGTATAACAGAATTATGCGGCAATTACATAATCTATCATAATCTATTTGTAAGTGAAGGTCTTAGAATTTGACCCGTCTCACTTTGATCTCATTCATGTCTGTAATAACATATGAATATGATCAATTTGAGGCGCATCACTTTGATTATTTCGATTACATAAATATTTGAGACGTGAAGCACTGTCCTACTTATGTCAAAGGCATGCCTTTCTTCCGTTTCTGTCTACTTTGTACAAATTGAGTTCAGTCCTGAAAGCCAAAAATATTAAGAAATAAAAGATTTAGTTTAAAAAAAAAGACAATTCTTATGTTTTTTTCTTTCTAAATGTAATTCAAACGATTGTAAGAAAAATAAAAGTAAAAAGCAAATTTTAATTATAGTAATGAAAAATGGATCCATAACTATAGAATTCTAAAAAGCACACATTTATCAGAATTGCAAAAGTACGAGTACTACCCATGAGTTACTAAATTCCCACAACAAAATGGAAAATATAAAGTAGCCACTTCGTAAAATATATCGTTTGAGCTCTTTTTGTCCCGAACTATAAAAAATAAAGCCCTAATATCGTTAAATGTTCCTTTGGGGAGTGACTGGTCAAACGCGGAAAATTCTAGTTTTAGTAGGGTTGCCAGTTTTTAAAGCACTTTGCATTTCTTTAAATATCTCTGTAGCTATATGTCATGATTGAAGAGAATGTTGATTTGGGTTATATAAAAACCTAGAGACTGTTTTACAGTGCTCTGTTACAAATAGCTCTCTATTTGTAACAGAGAGTTAAAATATCATCAGTAATTTAATGGTTTCTTTGATCAGCCGCCTCTCAGAATAGGAAATAAAAATTGGTTAAATAACTATATATAGTTTTAAGGCACATCAAGTTCCAGTCCTGGGACCAGGGTATGTCCTAAAATGGCATCCAAAACCACCGGAGGACTTGCATCAGCAGCCTCTCGGTTAACAGTGGTGAGCATTCTGCGATCTCCAAGCCGCAAGGGATTACGGCAACCGTTCCCTTTAAGGTTCATTGAATCGTTCGTCCAGCAGTGGACGTTTTCTGGCAGGTAATGTAAGGTTCCAGTCAGTATGTAATTAAAATAGTGAGTTTTGTTTTTGAAAAGATTTTTTTGCGTTAGACTGCCATCTCGCCTGATGATCCGTTCTACGATAGAGGCGATTTAGCTGTGTGTGTGTGTGTGGTGAGTGGAACGCAAGTAACAACTAAACCGGCTGTATTCTAAGTTTATATGTACAGCGAATTTATTTTTCCTACATTACCTACAACAGCTCTAAGGCGGTAGCTAATCTGATAAATACGTACTCAATGTAATATATTTACTTTAGTTGATAAAAAAAAAAAATTTGTTGATAAAATTTAGTCATGTGACACCCCTAAAGAATCGAATGGGCAACTTCGTGCAATTTATATCGCAATAATCCGCACAGACATTACGTCGGTGGCGAGTCGTGCGTCCGATTATTATCGCCAGCGCCACCGTAGCTAGTTTGAGGACAAAAAACGTCCTCTCATTTATCGACACTTCGTGGCGACAGACCATCGCTCCTGGCCCCGGCCCCCATCTCCTTTATTATTAGATCGGCCCTGGCGCGGCTACGTCGGCGAAATGAGTAACAATGGTAAGTCTGAATGTACTGTTTCTAATTTCATTTGTACTTATTGGTGAACTTGTGGTAAATGGAAGAAATAGTTATATGTGTTAGGTTTGTATATTTTTTTACGTATACTCGTATAAGACATACTAGAGATCTATCGATCAAATGAAAGCACCTTTACTTGACTTTACTTCCACGATGTCACATTTTAATACATTTGTGTCTGTAATTCGTTTTATGGAAGCTTTAAACTGAAAGTAGAGTATCCTCTAAGGTAGCCTTTTATGGAGAGACAGAGTCCCTGAAAGACTCTACCGTAGAAGACTATCTATCTATATATATCTATATATGTATCTATCTTCTATCCGAAACACAAAATGCAAGGAAAATAATTTCTTTATTGGTTAACGAAATATACCTAAAGTGACCTAAATAGGTATTAAGCCCAAAAATAACACAGATTGAAACAAATTACAGCAATGTTGGGCACTTCACAAGCTGTTCGAAGAACTTTATAAAAAGAGCTCTCGGACACTTGACACTGCAGGCTGATGCTCTAGGACCTAGGACCTAGTTTTATTTTATTTATTTAGGACAATAAACAGTGGCGTAGACTTTTTTTTTATACAGTCAAGTGACGAGATGAGCAAGACGTTCGCTTGGTGGTAAGCCTGCCACTAACAGTAGCAGTGCTAGAATTGTGAACTTTCGAACACAATCCTGCGCCGCACTGCACTGCGCTCGTCACCCTGAGATATCAGATGTTAAATCTCTTCATACCCAGTAATTTATCTGGTACCATTGCCCTTCAAACCGGAACACAGTAATGCTTGCACACTACTGCTTGGCAGTCGAATAACTGGCAAAGGTGTGGTACTTCCCCAGGCTGACTCTGCAAAAGAGTCCTACCACTACAAAAATAAGTTACAAAGAAGCATAATTATCAGAGCAAGTTTTTCAGTACGTACATTATTATTTCATTTGCAAGAATATTTTACTACAACAAGGTGAAAATCTAAGAAAAGTATCTCGCTCGAGGTCACTAATGGAACAGGGGCTGATAGCGGCTGAAGACCCTGATTTATGCGAGCCACTCGCCGTGAATAATATAGCGGACAATTTATGAACTTTGAATGTTCGCAGGTTACCACAGGGTCTTTGTTTTTTGGTAAAATATCAAAACATGTTTCGTATATTTTAGTTTCTACAATTTAAACGTGTATTTGTATGGAATCGCATGAGCAGGTTGGATGTAGTCAAAAGTAACATTTTGAAAATAAAAATAACTAGGTATACTAGTTTTATTAGAGTTGTCCCATGTAGAAAATTGTATAGACAAGTACTACATATACTTTATTGGGTTACACGGTGTGGTAGTGCTGAGCCGAAAGGAGCTCATTACACTCATTATTAAAAACCTTTACTGCTGGATCAATTCTCAAAAATTTGCAAATGTAAGTTAATTAGATTGTAAATTTTACAAAATGATTTGGCGAATGAGACAATTTTTGTCATGGGCATATTTTGGTCACTCGTTTTGGATTGGGCTTGGTGGTTAGTATATACCTTCGTCAGAATAATTATACAACCCGGTCAAAATATCTGTGCACCTGGGATTTAACTGAAACTTCCTTTTAAGTATAATAATTGTTTTATTTTTTTACCAAATATAAATAATATGTTTTGTTGCATTAACAAGTACTTAAAAAAATAACCAACTTCAATTTCGATTAAGTACTTTATCTTTTACCTGGACCTGGGTATGTCCTAAAACTGCATCCAGAACCGCCGGAGGACGGGCAGCAGCTTCCTCTCAGTTAGCGGTGGTAACCATTCTGCGATCCCCAAGCCGCCTGCCAAGCGTGGGGATTATGGCAACACCTCCCTTTAAGGGAGAGCCCTTCGTCCAGCAGTGGAAGTCTTCCGGCTGTTGATGTACTTCATCTTTTTCCGTCTATTTTGATTTAAAAACCAATTTCGATAAAATTTATATGGCTATCTGACTATCACCTACCAAACAAAAAAAGAATCACTAAAAACAATTCATAATTGGCGGAGTATTAGCGTAACATACAAAAAATACATATAGTCAAATTGAGAACCTCTTTTATTGATGTCGGTTGAAAACAAGGCATCACCGACCATTCAAAATATAAATATCAAGAGTTTGCCTTTACACTGAAACACTGAAAACATTGTCGATTGCAATCCCAACAAACGCATTTGGCTACTTCAGTGTCAAACAACTAGTTTGAAAACAAAACCAATCAACGCTCCTCGGTATTTACCTAAAAGAAGTCTATTGTCGCACCGAACTTAAACATCGACAGCCGTATTGTTTACCGTGGTGCCAATCAACAGGGTTGCTAACGAAACCAATCAACTTGGTCTCGCCTGTATTTGCTTAAAGCACTTTTTCCTTTTAGTTTCGAGTCGGCGCGACCCTATCGTCCGTCACCCGTTCCGGATATATTTGATTAAAAAATAACGTCGTCAGAAAGCGGCGGCCTCGTACGTAGAGATGCAAAAGGAGAAAAGGGTAGGTTCGGCTTAGTCGTCATTGTCACGTGCGATAGACTCGAGTTTCGTTTTGGACCACTATCTGTGGAACGAAAGGTGATCGTTCGCTGGAAAAATTGATCCTTTCTCAATTAGCCTTTTTAAGCAGGCGGGGTTTTAAAGCGTTTTTCGTTCCCTGTTTGCAGACAGCCTGGTTTATTAATCGGTTAGTGAGCGAATTCGGCGACAAAAGCGAGTCTGATAGTGGGTCCAAGTACAATAGAAAGTCATTTTTGGAAACGTTTGGACTTGTAGCAGTTTATGGCGAGTCTATTTTTAAGTGGTCTCCAATTTTGGTCGTTTTATAAAATATGACGGGGTGCTGGGCTAACAAGCGTAAATTAAATCAAGCGAATTGAAAACCTCCTCCTTTTTTGAAGTCGGTTTTAAGTCCCAAGGACTTGGGACTTGGGGTGAACAATGGGTGTTATATGGGTACTTTGAATTATGCATAGTACACCTGGTTGTTCCATGGGTATATTTAATGACCCGGTACAGCTGGTGTTCCACGGGTACAAAAAGGGATCCGTGGAACACCTAGGTGAACCACGTAGGATCACAGGGAGGAAACGGTTGTTTAATTTCATGATTTATTAGATCGTTCGGAGCAAAATTTTGAGCTGATCTTTTGACAGCCTGATAGCTCAGTTGGTAGCATGTCTGCCTTCAGAGCTGCAGGGCGTGGGTTCGATCCCCACCCAGGACAAAAATGTTTGTGACGTACATCGATGTTTGTTCTGTGTCTGGGTGTAGTATATGTATCATAAGTATGTATTTACGAAAAAAAAATTATATAAGTATTCTATCAGCTATCTGGTTTCCATAATACAAGCTTTGCTTAGTATGGGGCTATAGATGGCGCTGTGTGTAATAAATGTCCGCCCAATATTTATTTATTTATTATTTATTTTACGATTTTAAAATTATTCTCGTAGATAAATAAGAGACATCTCTAACAAAGTAATAGGAAAGTTTCTTTTTTGCAGCACTTTTTTTTTTCAAATTTAAACAAGTAAATAATTGCTTTACTTTGCATTATGTAGTTTTGGTTACACTTTGTTGCAAAATATAAATTTAATGTATTTATTAGTTATAATTTGGTTTGAATTTATTGACTAGAATTGAATTTATTAATTTATTTGAATTTATTTAAGGCTGTGAAAGATTAACTGGAATTAAAAAAAGTTAAACTCGTACTGAGCCTCTTTGACCGATATAATATGACCTTTTCCTGATGATATTATAGTAATACAATTCATGCAGTACTTACAAGATCTTTACAAAGTTTTATCGTTCTGGAAGTGCTAAAGATAAATCTATCTTTGGCAAAAACAAATAAATAACAACTAATTGCAAGGTAAAGTATCGGAAACAAGACAATTAGAGGCAGTTTTCTTCGCGATTTATGTGTTTACATCCCTTGGGCCTGGGGGTTAGGAACTTCTGTGTCGACGGATTTGCAAATAGTTATTGATGTTTCTTGACAGTAGCCTAACATTTGATCATTAACATTGAGTAAAATTTGTGTACAAAGAACATTCAACAAACAAAACAAAATACGAAAAAAAAGGTCGTGGTATTTTTTTTTACAAATATAAAAAGATTTTGAAACTACAACCCACTCCGCCCTTCTGGCGAAAGTGAAACTCTACTATTTCGTCATTGTTGCGATCTATTCCTTTGTAATACCAAAAACTAATAACAATGGTATTAATGCTCTCCTCCTCCTCAGCATCAGAACTAGGCTTAATGATCAACGATCTCAACACTGCAAGCCTCGAGGTCGGACTGAAGATGAGCATGTCGAAGACCAAGGTAATGACAAGCACCACGAAACGTAGGTTAGAAATCGACGGTGTGGGGATTGAATATGTCCATGAGTATATGTACCTGGGCAAATGTATCCTTCCAGGCACGACAAAAAGAAGAAGTTGCACGACGCACCAAACGAGCCTGGAGGAGCTTTTGGTCCATGAAAGACCTAATTAAAGGCAACACGCAACACGCAACAGCAAGGCCCTCTTACCCTCAAGAAAAAACTCATGGACATGTGCATTCTCCCTATCCTCACCTACGGCGCTCAAACCTGGTCTTTGACAAAAGATCAAAAGTTCGCCCTCGGGTATGCCAACGAGCCATGGAGCGCAGTATCTTAGGAGTCAAACTGTCAGACCGCATTAGGAACAGTATACTGCGCTCCAAAAGTCAATTCGTGGACGTTGGTCAAAAAGCAGCCGAACTGAAGTGGAACTGGGCCGGATATGTCTGCAGCATGTCAGACTATCTGTGAGCAAAGCTCACACCACAGTGGGCTCCACAGACCGGTAGACGAACCGGTAGGCCCAGGCGGAGATGGCGGGATGAACTGGACGCCTATTGTAAAAACTGGGCACATAAAGCTTTAAGCCGAGAAGAGTGGAAGGAGAATAGAGAGGCCTTTGCCCAGCCGTGGGACGGAATAGGCTGATAATAATATGTTTATTATCGTAATTAATTTTATTTTCCGAACGAATACCACTCTCACAAAACAAGTTAAATGGTATGAGATACAGTCAGTAATAAAAATGCTTTAAAATGTTTTTTTTAAGTAAGTAGTGAAATAAAAAAATATTGTAAATTATTATAATAACACAGACAATCAGACATACGTAATTACATAAGTCGTCGTCAGCCATAAAACGTCCAATGCTGGACGAAGGCCCTTTATAGAGGGGTGTTGCCATAATCCCCACGCTTGGCAGGCGGCTTGGGGATCGCAGAATGGTCACCACCGTTAACCAAGAGGACGCTGCTGCCCGTCCTCCGGTGGGTCTGGTTGCAGTTTAAGGACATACCCAGGTCAGGTAATTACATAAGTACGTAACTAAAAATAAAGCTTTTATAAAAAATCTTAATGATTTTAATGTACGTAACTAAAAATAAAGCTTTTATAAAAAATCTTAATGATTGTCTTCAAAATGTAACATTTGAAGAATATCACAAACGATCAACGATTAGTATTATTATTAATAAGTACTTATTTACAAAAACTATTAAAAACACAAAAAAACAACTTATACATACTCGTACTTAACTTATACATTATATACAACGTATCAACGTTGTATTTATTTGACAGCGCGATGTGATTGGTGCCGAGACAAACCATGGTGGTTTTTCGGTACTATTTATGATGTAATAATGTATGTACATATAGTAATGAATAAATAAATAAAAAATACAACAGCGAAATTTTTGGAACACGTATTAAAAATAGAAAAACGATTATAAAACGGGCAACAAGCGAAAATATCAGAAATTCTTATACCTATACTGAAAAGGTGAAGAAATATAGGATATATTTTGTCTTAGTTGGTACAATAATGTAATGGATTTGTTACCACTAGAACGGAATGCCTTTCGGAGCGTCTCGAATCCAAAGAAAGATGTTTTTTCTGCACAAACTCTAGATTTATATGGTAACAAAATAATAAAGCGAGCAAGAAGCTTACGTAATGTAAGGGATAAAACTTCGGCTATTCAAAACCTAGCAGCTGGTTTTTCTTTGATTGGGTTATGCATATTTTGAATTGTCAGGTGTGTGCGTTAGTAATAGTGTCTAAAATCTTCTAAAATATAAATCATTTAAAAATTACTCATAATCGAAGTCCTTGCTTTAAGTTACAAAACAAACATATAAATAATACAAAAGTTCCAAGCACCGATTTGCATCCAAGTTTTAGTTTAATTTTATAATCGAATCTTGCAGACGGGTTGGTAGGGCGCGGATAGACGGGCAACTTTTAAACGGCGAATCTGGGGTGGGTTTACGATAATGATCGTAATAAAATATGGAACTTTGTTGTTGCACGTTTGCACTAAACGGTTTATTGTGAATGTAACGGGTTATTGTTTCAGGGTGAGCAGAAAGAAATACAGACAACGAAAATGATAGCTAAAAAATATCCAATATCAACTACTTAAAATGAACGGAATCATCATCATCATCAACAGCCGGAAGACGTCCACTACTGGACGAGAGCCTCCCTCTTAATAGGGAGGCGTTGCCATAATCCCCACGCTTGGCAGGCGGCTTGGGGATCGCAGAATGCTTACCACCGTTAACTAAGAGGACGCTGCTGCCCGTCCTCCGGCGGTTCTGGTTGCAGTTTTAGGACATACCCAGGTCCACCTGAACCTGAGGAAATGAACGGAATATCCCATATGAACTAATCAACTTTTATTATATTCGTGTTTTAATTTACAACTTATAGTTTAAAAAAAGTCCGACTATAAAGTCTACAAAGCATTAGCAAGATCATGTCATTCATTTCAAGTCATTCATTTCATTTCAAGTCATTCATTTCATTTCAAGTCATTCATTTCATTTCAAGTCATTCATTTCATTTCAAGTCATTAAATGTTAGGCAGTGTTTTCAGCCACATACATTAATGTCACTTTTTAAAAAGTAGAGCAGCAGGAATCTTTTAAACACGTATTTATCTTAGTTAGTATGTTTTTATGAAAGTATACAACGTTTTTTGAAAAATACATTACATGAAACTTTTAAACTTTCGCGATTTGAACACATAATTATTATATTTTTTTGTGCGCGATTAAGTCCCGGTGATAAACATAATTATATACATTACAGTTTAACAAATTATATTTCAAGACTTGACTTGGCTAAACGACATGGTCAAGCTGTTGAAATATACCACTATATTCACTGAAATATAACTAGTGTTTCGTATTTGAGTATATACGAGTAAAGAAATAGGCTTCACCGCTCTAGGTTTAAATAAAATTACCTGTATTAAATCTGAATCTTGATACAGGTGAGTATGAGTTTATTGTGGTTTTAACAGAAATGGTTTTTAATTGTATGTATGATTGTTGAAGGTTCTTGAGTGGCGACCACGTACCGGAAGACACAGTGTAGGAAGGCCTCCCAGTAGGTGAACCTACGACATTCTGAAAGGCGCGGGCAGCCGCCGGATGCAAATGGCAGGTTGTTGTACAGTGTGGCGGTCTAAGGGGGAGGCCTTCGTTCAGAAGTGGACATCTCCGGGCTGATGATGATGATGATTGTAGCATGATCACTGTGAGAAGTGAAACTGGAATTTGAGAATCATTACGGTATTCGATAACTAAATCAATATTATTTAAATGTTTCTATTAAAATCTTTCACAATTAAGTCTTTGAACAATCTCAAAAAGCAACAATAACTCCAAACTCATTCCACCATTACGCGCGCATTACGCCACGACGGCAATGAAAATTTTCTTATCGACCTAACAGCGTCTCGGTTTTCTTAAACTGTAATAGAGAAAGTTTAGATACGAGAGTTTTATCTCGCTCGCCCTCAAGGATCAATTAAAAGTGGGAAGAACGCACCGCTTGACAATTATTGTTGTATAGCCAACGCCGGAATGTTGTAGAGTTATACCCTTCCAACTAAAATTTTGGGTGTGAATAACAAAGTTAAAGTTCCAACACCAAAACACCAAAAAAAACGCTTTACATAAATTCGAGATTTAAAAATAAGATCGGCTGCTGTAAATAAAATAAGTATGACATAAAAATAACTTTTTCATCACATCTATTCGAGAAGGACGACTTGGTTGGCCTTTAAGTGCACCCAAAAGGTGATGTTTATTTATTTATTTATTGAGATACGCCAACAGTGAACATATTACACATTCTTAAAGTAGGTACATAACACAAGGATCTGATACGATCACCTTTTACAGGCACCTTTACTTCACCTTTACATCACCTTTTGATGTTTTCTTTAAGAAACTTTTAGCGGGCAGTAATGAGTTTATAATCCTCTTTTAAGTGCGTCGCAATTATCTTTGCCGCGCAGTTTTTGAAATCCTCTTTATAAGTGCGCCGCAATTATCTTTGCCGCGCACTTTTTGAATTTCGAACATCTTAGTGTTCAGCGCCAAAGAAATCGAACTTTATTGTTTGATTAAAGACTGGCTGGTACGACGGCCCATAGTCGCGCCGCCAGCTGAATAAAAAAAAAGAAATCTAATTAAAAACGCGCGAACTACAGCCCGCGTTATCGTCAATTTTCACGGATTGTTAGAAATTCAGTTAAAGAAAAAAAGTTAGAAAATGAGTAAAGTGACAGTGAATAAAATATGAGGCGCCTTTTATTTTCTCATAGTGGGTGATGAAAAGTAGAGTGTATCACTCGGGCGCAAAATATATTTTTGGCTCGGGCGACGTACTTTGAATCCCTCGCTATGTTCAGGATTCTACTAAAGAATTCCTCACTTTGCTCTGGATTCAAAAAAACGCCGTAAAACTATTATTTTGCTCCCTTATGATACAATCTACCATTATTATTCACAAATACCAGTCTAATGGCGACGAGCGCGGTGCAGTGCAGCGCTTGATTTTGTTCGCACGTTTACTTATCTGGCACTGCTCCTGCTATGCACTAATGGGCAGGCAGAAGATGCTACGGACTGCAGAGGCTGGGAAGCACTCTGTCACGCGCGTGTGTAGGGCTAAGGCCAGTGACCTCTTCCTCTTCTCAATGAGTGTGCGGTTGTATAAAGTAGATACTAATAAAATGTATAATTTATCTGTCAATCGACTTTTACTCCGAACCCACTAGACCCGCTAAATCTAAATAGGTATAGGTCTAGCTAGCTTCTTTCTAACTGTAACTTCTAAAATACCTAAAACCCATACGCCACAGGCGTGACGCTTACCAACAGGCGAACATCTCGCTCGTCTCGTTTTACGAAAAAAGCATGCCTTTTGCTTTTCGGTGAAAGAAACGTCGTGAGGAAACTTGCATAATTTACGCCCGGAGAAGAAATTCAATGGCTAAATGCGTCGCCTATGTTACAAAACCGCGAATACGTTTTTCTAACTTTACAGGAGAGCGAACAAACTATAATATAATTTCTATGTTTATAAAATTTAAACAGGAAGAAAAATTATGACCTCCGGCAGGACTCGAACCTGCATACGAGCAGTTTCTATGGGTTTCCGTCCCAACTGCTTTGCCAATTAAGCTACAGAAGTCTCTGTCTTAGATGCCAAATTTCCCAACCTGTTATAAGCTACCAACTAAAGCGTTGGTGGCTATAATATAATTATTTTCTATTTGGTCGTGAAATACAAGTCTGTACGCGTTATGTTAATTAAGAAATTAGTCTACTATTTAGGAGTATACAGGATTAGTTCTAATCAGTTAGCATCCGTTTAAGGGCATATTCTGTACATCAAAACAAACAACTTTTACTATGAGACCCACATTGAAATCGCGATAAAATTATCAGCTGTTCCATACAAAAAGTTCATTGACCTTGGGCAAAATGAATGGAATATCTGTTTTTTTTGCAATTTCAATGTTGGCCCGATAGTAAAAGTTGTTTGTTTTGATTTACAGAATATGCCCTTAAAAGGATGCTAACTGATTACGAGAGCTATGCTCGGAGTTACTTTGCGTGATAGAATCCGGAACGAGGATATTCACCAAAGAACCAAAGTTACCGACATAGCTCGCAAGGTTTGCAAGTTGAAGTGGCAATGGGCAGGCCACATCGCTCGAAGAACTGACAACCGATGGGGAAGAAAGGTTCTTGAGTGGCGACCGCGAACCGGAAGACGCAGCGTAGGAAGGCCTCCCACTAGGTGGACCGACGACATTGTAAAAGTCGCGGGCAACCAGTGGATGCAAATGGCAGGTTGTCGTATACAATGTATATCGTGTGGCGGTCTAAGGGGGAGGCCTTCGTTCAGCAGTGGACGTCTCCGGGCTGATGATGTACTGTATAGCCCATCCGTCCTTCGACAGTTGACCTATCCCAGCAGTGGGATATTAAAGCCTGATGCTGAATACAGAACAAGTAAATGATTATTATCATTAATACTGTACACAAAATCAGTATGACAACTTGTCTGTGGTTAAGTTTTTCATCAAAATAAATAAAACATAGCTACAGTTACTTTTATAGCTCTGAATCGAGATAAACTCATTAAATTTCATTTTACAAGTGTTTTAGATAGTAAAGTTACCATTTATTGCACGGGAAGTGCCAGTAAAAACACTAATATCTCCTTTGAGATGGAATTGATGGCACTTATAATGACACTTTTAATTATTTTAATAGCTGTTGGGAAACAAAAGTCGTTAATTCATTAAAAATAAGTAATTATGGTGTAGACTTTTTTGATAAATTATCTTGATAAAAGTAAATTTTTATGACTACGGTAACGTGTAAATAGTAAGACTCGTTTTGTTTTTGGATTACATATAGGGTTGCGCAGAACGGTGGTAAGTACTAACCGGAAAGAAGACCAGGGAACTCATCATTGCGACCAACTTCTACTATAATTAGGACCAACCGTAAATTTCGAAAAAAAACAGCTGTCTTCCATATATTTTGTCGAATACGAATGGATATTATGCAACAACTGTTTTATTTTCGTAATTTTAGTGTTGGACTTATTAAGGCCTGGATGCAGTTTTAGGACATACCCAGGCGTAAACCCGTGTCTATATAATAAGTTAATAGTCTACTACCTGTCATAGGCCTACTCTAGGTCATAATAAGGGAGAAAGGGTCATGGTTCTGGCCCAGTTTCGGGTTGGTGGATTAACATTCGCGTAACCTGGCAAAATATTAAACTATGAATCAGTTTTACGTTTTTTTACTGGATATGAAATATTATATTTTGTAAACAACAAACAGTACATATGAATATTTTGCAATGTTGCTGCGTTTTTCGGTACTCCATAGGCATTTTTTTTATCAGTTAATTTACGAGACGAGCAAGACGTTCGCCTGGTGGTAAGCGTCACGCCTGCCAATAACAGTAGCAGTGCTAGAATTGTGAACTTGCGAACACAATCCTGCGCCGCACTGCACTGCGCTCGTCACCCTGAGATATTAGATGTTAACTCTCTTCATACCCAGTGATTTCTCTGGTAACATTGCCCTTCAAACCGGAACACAGTAATGCTTGCACACTACTGCTTGGCGTTGAATAACTGGCAAAGTTGTGGTATTTCCCCAGGCGGGCTCTGCAATAGAGTCCTACCACTACAAAAACGTATGATGAAACGTACGATGTGATACTAGAAACGTAGGAACAATAGAAACGAACTTTTCATTCGTTTTGTTCCCATCAAAATGAGTGAAGCGGACAACGGACACATTGTAAAAACCGATATTAATATTTCGCCGGCACACCAGCTCATCTGAATTTAGTGCAAGAGACTATGACTCGTTTTGTCACTAAATGTTGGAGTAATTTGACCATCCAGCGAAACCAAGATGAAATATAATTATTATAATAGTAGGCAGTTACTGTAACAGTTAATTCAGAAAGTATAAAAATAAAATCGGCAAAACACTCTACTAATTTACATTTTACTGTTTTCTGTAGTTTATAAAAAAATAATATTTAATTTATTATTTTAATATTTTCTGTGGTTTATAATAAATTTTATTCTGAAAATTTTGATCATTATTTGGATCATTATTGTCAAAATAAAGAAGTAGGGACTTTTAAACATGATGTTTTGTTTAGGGTAACAAAGGTTAATTAAAGAGGTTAATTTATAATACACTTTTTATATACATTATCAATGAAAACATTTTGACGTAAACATCCTAGCAACAAACTGCATTGTGTATACAAGGTTATAAGCTTGGAGTGGCCTTAGCTGAAAGGAGGTAATTGTACTTATCATTACGAAAAACTTTTACCAACAGCTACCAAACCGCTGAAAAAAACAGCAGATTCATAGAACAAATACATTCTTGTCAAAATGTGGAAATGTGGTTTGTAATGTCGGGATTGGTCTAAAGTAGGTACCTACTTAAAGTTTTATTATGAAAACTGACGTGGTTTTGACACATTTTTGTTTTATTTATACGGGAATACTCACGTTAAATTAAATCGGATACTCTGACTATAGTTTCGATCACATCCGGTGACCTTTTTCAAACTACTCACTCTACTTAAAGTTGTTCACAATGAAGAGTACATTGACCCGCGTTCGGTTAAGATTCATCATTATCAGCCCGGAGACGTCCACTGCTGAACGAAGGCCTCCCCCTTAGACCGCCACACTGTACGACAACCTGCCATTTGCATCCACCGGTTGCCCGCGACTTTTACAATGACGTCGGTCCACCTAGTGGGAGGCCTTCCTACGCTGCGTCTTCCGGTTCGCGGTCGCTACTCAAGAACCTTTCTTCCCTATCGGTTGTCAGTTCTTCGAGCGATGTGGCCTGCCCATTGCCACTTCAACTTGCAAACCTTGCGAGCTATGTCGGTAACTTTGGTTCTTTGGCGAATATCCTCGTTGCGGATTCTATCGCGCAAAGTAACTTCGAGCATAGCTCTCTCCATTGCCCGTTCGCTCAGTTAAGATTACGAGTAATTAAATACAACATGTACTCCCATACTAACCGCCCAGGGGAGGTGTCCCCATGATCGCGTCTTATCCACAACGCAAACATTCTTTACAAGCCCTGTTCATTCCATTCACTCTAGAGGTTATCTTTTATTATTTCTCCCCGACATCCTCTTTTTATTGCCTCTCATATTGACTTTTTATACGGTGCGAGAATAAATACATTTTGATTTTCGCTCGCGTCGACACTCTTTATGCAGTTCGTCAGACAACGGCGAATTAGTACGCTCGGGGTGTAGTAAAAAAATATTTCACTTTTTAAAACGATATTTTTGTTTCTCAGTTGATAAAATGCGCCATGTGGTTACTTACTTGGTTACTAGAAAAGTCTCTCACACACACACACACGACGTCAGCCGAAGGGGAGGTTCTAAAGTCTATGTTTAGTGAAAGTATCCTTTTTTCTTTTTCAACCGACTTCAAAAAAAGAGGTTCTCAATTCGACTGTATGTTTTTTTTTGTATGTATGATACGCGATTACTCGCCAATTATGAACTAATTTTTTTGTTTGGTAGATAATATTCAGAGGTGGTCCCATATAAATTTTATAGAAATCGGTTTAGTAGTGTGGTTTTTAAATCAAAATTACTAGAAAATATGAAGATGTCATCCAGGTATTCGAAATTGAAGTCGGTCATATAAAAAAAAAGCGTATTATATTATTCTGATTGGTCTCTCGTTCTGGTTTTTTTTATTGTCCTATTCAAATGTGGCTTATAAATATAGCTGATTAATGAAAAGAAAATTAAAATCTGATCAAAAATAAGCAACTTATAAGCATTTTAATATCATGCTAGACAGAGAGGCGAAACAGCAAATCGTGACATCACTTGTCAGGACGCCATATAAATTCTATTCTGACAAGTAAGGAGTGACGTAATTTTTTGTTTTGTGGGAATGGGACAGAGTTGTCTCTAACAAAAACTTGAAACGCTTATATATCAGAACATTATTAACCGATTTAAATAATGTTTTCAATTACCATACTATATTCACTTAAATTCTTCATGAAAGCTAATGGTTTCAACGATTTAAACATCAGTCATCTAGCCTATTACAACAGAGTTACGAGCGCAGTCCAATGCGGCGCATTTCAGGAAGACTGGACCTACTCAGTTATACTTCACCCTATAAATCAATTGATGGCGTACAGCGGTAGTTCAAACACACGGATTTACTAATCAGACTGACTGAACTTGTTTTTTTTTTTTAGTTTCTGATTTTATTTGTTACTTTATTTTTCCCCTTCTCCTGAAATTAGGAGTAAGATTTTTCTAAAGCGTACGAAAGAGTACGTTCCAAATGTACTAGGTACCTATCTACAATTCTACAGGGCTAGTTCTAATCAGTTAACATCCTTTTAAGGGCATATTCTGTACATACAAACAACTTTTACTATGGGGCCAACATTGAAATGGCGAAAAAGTTAAAAACATAAGTAAACACCATTAGTTTCACTATAGCCGATACTATGGTATCTTTTTCATAAGTTACATTTACTTTACATTAGAATAATAGCATTGGCTTTACAGTAAGCTTTTTTTCCATATTTACTCCAGATTTGAAGAAACCTCAGATTATTTTGAACTGCTTTCTTCCCATAACTTTTTCATAGTACATCGTCGATACAACTACACAAGTTTCTACACACACTCACAAAGAATATAATAGCATTCGCACTGAGCTCTTGAACAAACACCATTGCGGGATTGAAAAGTTCCAACGGGTAAGAAAACAGAGATAAATCCAACTTAGGGACCGACTGTGTTAAGATTTGTAGCTGCGATGTTTACGATTCTTGATTTCAACTAATTACAGGGAAATCTTTCGGAAAACTTAGCTGAGTTTTACAAGCAACTTCCTAGTTAAACATATTTTATGTGTATGTATAAAGAATTTCTGTTTCATAAAAATCTCTCTCTCTTTTTTAGAATATTAGATCGAAAAATTAAGATTCTTACTTAAAATTCCTGCCTAAGTTAACAAACATCAATCGTATATAAGCGCAATAAAAAAATTAAGCGCGTAATACTAATGTCATTTAACTTTAAGCAGCGATTTAATTACGTATTACATATTAATCATAAAGCCTATTTTCTGCCATATACATAAGCCTACTACTACTATCTAATTATTAATTTTATTTATTATATAGGTTTTATGTTTATGTAAATAAATTTATTTTAATTTTTCATTTTTTTATTTTTTATTTATATCTTTTGTAACTAAGACGAATAAAAAAACATAACTTCGCAAGTCGTTAAACGAAAGCTTTTTTTCTCTCCTGGCAACATTTTAAATATTCATATCAATAGGTGAATCCATCCAATAAGCTGAATTTATTTTTCTCTGGCATGCTATGCGATTGATACCATTTAAAATTATTTACGATAGTGGCGCCTCTATCGCTTACTCTTTTGGGCCAAGCTATATTTAGATCCAAGTATTTTTAATCCACATTGTTTTACATCAAACAAGAAAAGCTTGTCGAATTAAAGCACGTCTCACCTGAAGTCTACCCATCTGACTGCCAATATTCTCACTTCCCAACGTCTCCGGGCCCACGTCCCTAAGGAACGATTAAACATGTAAAAGTACCAGGATAACAAAGTAGGAGAGATGGCGTTTGGAAAAAGTAGCTATTTAGCACGTACGTTTGAATTGCTGCTAACGTTAGCAGAAACTTAACGATCCGTGTAATGTTCTTAGTCTTGCTGTTTGTTAAGCTCTACTTTAAAAGAGTTTAAGTACGTCTCATGTGTTATTCAAACTTTGGTTGTAGATATATCCAACCACATTTGATCACCTCGGGAGTATACCATTTCAAATTAAAAAAAAAAAAACAAAATCGGTCCGTAATTGACGGAGAAATATATTTAAAAAAACATTAATACCGTCGAACATAGTACCTCCTCTTTTTTTGAAGTCGGTAAAAATAGGGTTCACGCCGCGCCGTTTATCTAGTATTTTTATTTTAAATCTAAGCAAAAAAAAATTCATTAGTTACTTTATCGACATTATAAATGCGAAAGTGTGTTTGTTGGCATTTTTTTCTTTTTTTCACGCGGCAATGGTATCAAGGTATAAAGGGCAATTTTTATTCCGAATAATACACGCTTTGATACGGTTTCAGTGGGATGAACCCGCGGGTGAAGTCTCGAGACACATTACTAGCTCTAGATTCTAAAACGAGAAAGAAAAAACTCTAGCTTTAGTGTTAGATAGAGTTAACAAAAACTGAAAATGTTGACAAAAAGCTCGGATCCCGGAGTCTACAAAGCAGCAGGGCAACAAAAAAAAGAAAAAGTAAGCACATTTGAAATTAGAATCCGCCACACCCTTTTTTGATTGTGTAATTACTCGGAGGAGTCAGATAAATCTTAGGTAATCAGATTGTAAACACTTATAATCACTTACCTTATGTAATCACAGTTTTGTATAACAGTACCGATATCGATAGATCGAATAAATAACTGCCACCTATTTTATAATTTTTTAAAACTAAACAAATTAGCATAAACTTGATAGGTCTGTTGTAAATGTTTGTGCCTCCTCGAATAAACGTCTTGAGAACTGCGTCTTTTTGTCCCCTAATTCTTTAGCATCAATCTAATCCCTTCTCTATAGAAGAACCTTAAAACTAACATGGCACATATCACACGACAAGGTGTCATAAAGTAGCGTATTCGCGACACACGTGCCTTATTAACCGTGTACTTTGCGATCCTCATTTCTAATTCCGACTTGGTACGATGTTAAGTCGTTACAAACCCTTGAGTTGAGCTCAACAAAAACAGATAATATGTAGACAGTACGTAAGGTTTATAATTTTATGTAAGTAGGTATTAATTGATCATAGATAAATCAATTTTAGTTATATTTTTGAAATAATAATGTTCGTTTAGGTTATGTTAACCTAGGCGTACACAATGAAGTAGCTAATATTATGGTCTTGTATACTTCGTGTATACTCTCGAAGTTGTTGACCAATACAACTACCTTGGACAGATTGTTCAGTTAGGTAGGTCCAACTTCGACAAAGAGGTCGCCCGAAGAATCCAATTCGGAAGGGCAGCGTTCGGGAAATTGCGTAATATCTTCTCGTCCAAAATCCCGCAGTGTCTGAAGACAAGGGTATACGACCAGTGTGTGTTGCCAGTGATGACATATGGAACTGAAACGTGGTCTTTGTCACGTGGTCAGCTGACCTGTTGGAGAAACTTAGAGTCACGCAACGGGCAATGGAGCTATGCTCGGAGTTCCTTTGCACGATAGAATCCGGAACGAGGATATTTGCCAAAGAACCAAAGTTACCGACATAGCTCGCAAGGTTTGCAAGTTGAAGTGGCGCAGGGCCGGCCACATCGCTCGAAGAACTGACAACCGATGGGAAGAAAGGTTCTTGAGTGGCGACCGCGTACCGGAAAACGCAGCGTAGGAAGGCCTCCCACTAGGTGGACCGACGACATTGTAAAAGTCGCTGGCAACCGGTGGATGCAAATGGCAGGTTGTCGTACAGTGTGGCGGTCTAAGGGAGAGGCTATGAACTATGAACTATGATGATGATGATGAGGTATTAATTGATCATAGATAAATCAACTTTAGTTATATTTTTGAAATAATAATGTTCGTTCAGGTTATTTAACATAGATGTACACAATGAAGTAGCTAATAATTATGGTCTTGTATACTTCGTGTATGGCACAAAAACAACAAGAAAACCGAGTACTTATTATTGCTTGAGTAGATAATGGTATGGCTGGCTCAAACCATTGTCTGATATTTTGAGATACTTGTCCTTTTAACTGAGTTGTTTTTCTTTATGATTGTCTGAACGCGTATAACGCCCATACGCAGTAATCGCGTTACGTGAACGTTACGTGTTCATAGGGAATTGACTGTCAGATTATAATTTTTATAATAATGTCACCGTCAAGTTAGTGTTAGTGTTAGCAGCTACAATGATAAGATGGATGGACGGGAAATTAGCGCATGAATTTTGAAGACTATATGTTGAGCGCCGGCTCTCCACTCGCTTCAGTCATACTCTGCTTTTGTGACATGCGAGCCGTACGATACGACAATACAAACTTCTAATACATGTACAATGTACAATGTACATGTGTTCTCTTTTTGTCATGCAGTAATTAGATTCGCTATCTTTATTTTCCGGCAAATGTAATATGCATACTTTTAGCTAGGTATGCTTGATTGTGTTGTCTCGTTAATTTTGATCGATTTGCAGGCGCTGGGCCCATCCAATCCATTATCACCGTCGCTGAGTGTTAGTATATTTCACGTTATGCTTGTGCACCAGCTACCAGCTGAATACTATTTTAATATTATATTTTGCTGTGTACTTTTTTTGTTGCCTCTAAAATAAACAACAACAAAAAAAAATGTCACCTGAGTTTGACATTTGCCAGAAAAAAGGGGTGGGTTGATTAAAAAAAAAACTAACATATAACAAAGTTCTATGATCATTTACGGGATATTATTGTTTACCCGATATTGCGGCGCAGTTGCATGCACCATATTCACGGGCAGGCTGAAGCGTGTGGTTGTCAAAATATTTCCTAACTTTTGTTTATTTTTGAGCGAATGATAAAACTGAAGACTGAGACACTAGCTGAAGACAAGTAACTGTTAGTTAGTATACGTTGCGACAATGTAACCTCTCGCCGTAACTTCATTTGTGTAAGTCCCGTTTCATGAGTAGATTACAAGTAATTAATTTATAAGAATATGGCTGCGGAGCACGCCCATGGAATTAGTATCGTAGGGGGCTGAGGTGTTTCCA
This sequence comes from Erannis defoliaria, assembly GCA_905404285.2. Lineage (NCBI taxonomy): Eukaryota > Metazoa > Arthropoda > Insecta > Lepidoptera > Geometridae > Erannis > Erannis defoliaria. The sequence continues at coordinate 6,146,470 of FR990073.1, read as the reverse complement.
ATTTGTTTTGATTGGACAACCTTTCTCTGTAGACGGCAATTTGTATAATGTTGCTAATGATGTAATAAACTTTTTTACTAAAATCTAGGTATTAAGAGTTAGCAACTTACAGTCGTTTTTGTAGTGGTAGGACTCTACTGCAGAATCCGCTTGGGGAAGTACCACACCTTTGCCAGTTAATCAACCGCCAAGCAGTAGTGGGCAAGCATTACTGTGTTCCAGTTTAAAAGGCAAAGTTACCAGAGAAATTACTGGGTATGAAGAGATTTAACATCTAATATCTCAGGGTGACGAGCGCAGTGCAGTGCGGCGCAGGATTGTGTTCGCAAGTTCACAATTCTAGCACTGCTACTGTTAGTGGCAGGCATGACGCTTACCATCAGGCGAAGTTTTGCTCGTCTCGTCACTAGAATGTACAAAAAAATTACTAAAGAGATTGCTTTTGGCATAAAAGCCGTCTCTCGTTACACTAATTATGTTTGTTTGATTATTATTGTGATATTTTTGGTGTCAACAATAACAAATTATAGTCAGTGTTTAGTTTAATCAATTAATTTACCTACAGCACAATAACAAATGGATTTTCTATAGACCGATGAAAGTAGAAGTTCATGCCCAAGCAATGCTCATGACCACGCCTAGTCGGCAGTGTACCTAGCTTTAAAATAAAACAAGTGACTTTCAAAACAAATAACTTCAAACTAATAAGGGACCACCACGAGAATATAACATTTCAATCAAATAAATAATTTTCAATATCGGTCTACAATTGACGCAAAAATACATAAATATACATACATTAAAATTAATGAACATAAATAAATGTTAATTAACACAGAACGAACATAAATGTTTGTCTGTGTCTGGGTGTAGTAAGTATTATAAGTATGTATTTACAAAAAAAAAAGTATGTATAATAAGTAATAAGTATTCTATCAGCTATCTAGTTTCCATATTATAAGCTTTGCTTAGTTTGGGGCTAGATGGCGCTGTGTGAAAAATGTCCTGCGATATTTATTTATTTTTATTTAATAAAACACCGTAAATAGAACAATCTTTTTTGAAGTCGGCTAATTACGTTTTCTTCACCACCATCTCGGGCAATCAATTCTAAATCTTGAACAGTCATCAAAGCTTCAGTAATCAGCCAAAGTCAAACACGATTCAGATCCCTCGGTCGCATTGCAAGTGGTAAGCCGAGCACAAGCTGTTACTTTTAATGCGATATTCACTTTAGAATTAATGATTTTACTCCCGACAATTCCCAGTGATTGCAGGATAAGACAGGGATGTTTATTTTAATCAAAATTGTTTATAACTGTTTAAAATTTTATTTGGGACGGTTAAATATATTTTGGAGATAGCGTTGGGCCTGGCTGGTTGAGGTTGCTATATTGTATGAAATCTGAGAGCATAGGATATTTTGGCCTAGTAAATATATGAAAAAAATAAGATAAGGGAGGCCATTGTTCAGTAATTGGTTAAAATGGGCTAGTATAATAATAAAGCATATGAAAGTAAGTAAAAGTTTCACCACTATAGCCCACCAGCATTTGAAAAATGTCTCAACCTTTTAGAACAACTTATCAATACTATACTCAAACTAGTATAAGTAGTACTAAACTCAATTACTCAACTACTCTATACTCAGTTAAGTGAAACAAAAGAAGTTTTATAGCTTTCACTCATCAGCCAAAAGACGTCCACTGCTGGACAAAGGCATCTCCCTTAATAGGAAGGGGTTGCCATAATCTCTACGATTGGTAGGCAGCTTCGGGATCGCAGAATGCTCACCACCGTTAACCAAGAAGACGCTTCTGCCTGTCCTTCGGTGGTTCTGCATGCAGTTTTAGGACGTACCCAGGTCCGGTTACCCTTTCAAGAAAGATATATTATTTATGTATTACCGCCTTGAAGGAGTCAGTCTGATTACAGCCTAAACCCTAAACTTACTAAAAATATTGCAGTCCTTACTAATAGACTGCAATTAAAAATACAGCTATGTTTATAGTAGATTTATCTGTCAACAACTAAAGCTTCGATCTTGGCTTAGGACGATATATTACAACGATTAAGTGTCAACAAATTATTGAGAAAATACCTCAATGTTTTTTTTATTACACTGCGTATTACAGAAATATGCTCAGCTTTTACAATATTTGCTTCCGTATTTATGCGAATGTGACTTTTGTTTTTCTTGTCTGTCACAAACTTCGGTATCGATATCTCTGTGTTTGCATAACTACTTTGCTACCCTCAGTTTGGGGTAAACAGAGCCATATCGATACCTGAAATATCTTGCCATTCGGATAAACAGAAATATTGAAAACGAAAGCTATGAATAAAAAGCAATATCGACTAGGTAGCTATATATTTTCAGATTCGATATAAGATGTCCGAAGATGGACGATAATATCTTCGAAGAAAGGTCCGCGAAGCATAAAACGCACTTGCGCGCATAATATACGTTTTATTAATAAAAAAAGCTTGGGCAAATCACCCATAAATAGCTATAACGACCGATAGTGGGCCGGCTATTTTTTCTCGATACAATGTGAAGCATTTGTCTGACAAATCCTTGGGGAGAGGTGACACTATCCCCTATATTATCTGGGGGATTTTGGGAAGCTTGAGCGATGTGGGGTCATTTTGGAGGTGATGAAAGCCGTATCACTTTGTGAGAAGGCACTAAATCATGGCCAGGTAGGTTTTCTATTTGGGAAAAGTCGATGCGATTTAAAATAAAGGATTTTGGTTTGTTTATAGCTTATTGAAAAGTTTGCAGGTTTTTAGGAATGATTCATCTCTGTTTTAAGCTTACATACTTACGGCCTTACTTAAAAAAACTTCTCAACCGTTAGTCACTGCTTAAGATGCTCTGCCATCTTCTCTCTGACGTGAAGTGTAACATGCAAGAACAAGACAGAGAAGTTTAAGCAGTGACTAAGAGAATCGAGATTATTTTAGGTAAGTGATTACCTATTGGTTGTAATAATTATTAGAGAACATTTAACAAACTATAATTTGCAATACTCATTAAGTGCCTATTTTATTGATCACACTAATATTATATTTAGAAAGTGAGTGAACGTTTGGTATGTTTGCTACCTCTTCGAGTGGCTTACACGTGGCGTGCCTTGTATCTTGCCGATGTGACGTAACGGCTCACTAAAGACAATTTTATAGGCTCAATAATCTACCTAATAATGTTGCAGTTCTTATTTAATAGACAGCATTGAAAAAGATTAGAGCCTAGAACATACAGCCAAATGGATATGAAATAGAGATAGTTTACAAACCGAAATAATTAGGTACATGAATTGTCACGTAGGTATTTTTTATACTGATAAAATTCATTTTTTTTGTATAACAGATAAAACGGTAAAACGTGATCAAACTGTTTTATCTGCGTTAAAAAGTTATAAAAAAACAATCCTTTTAATTTTAGCCAGTGACCTACTTGTTACTTAATATTAATACAAATATCACATTCGTTGTTAAGCCGCTTTTTCATTATCATATAATTTAATATCTAAAAGTGCGAGGGTGTGAAAGGAACTTCCGTCGTGAACAATGAGTTCTGCGGTATCTAAACGGGTATCTTTGGTCAGTCGCGCAAAAATTATGTTTTTCGGACTCGGCCTAACGTCGGAAACTTACTGGGCTGGAAACGAACAATCTACATAAGCTTCATTTAATTTAACCATATAGTTAGTATAAATCATGCTTTGATAATAGATTTAGAAACATAACATTTAATTAAAAACAAATAAAAAACACGATTGCACTGCCATTTTTTTTTAAAGCTTGTGTCAATGGGGATTCTAACGATACTCTATACATCCAAATCTGTTTAGGCTTTTAGAAGTTATAGTGGAATAAAAAAACTCACTTACATATGAACCCTGAATACAATAATTTTTGGGTAGTCGTGTAATAATTCGAATTTTTTAGATAATTTCATATTATTAATATTGCTCGTGGTGGTTACGGTTACCAACGTCGTCACAGTTAAGCAACGTACGGTCCGATCAGATTTCAGGTTATTAAAATATTTTTTTATTCTTTTTTTGGCACACGTTCATTTGTCGTTGTTGGTTCTCTGTCTTATAAAAAACCGTCAATCCACGCCTGAGGCCATCTGACTAAATTATTACCTCTGAAATCACTCTTTAACTAAATCCTTTTTCCTTATGCTAATCTCGAACGGACACATAATGTACTCGTAAAACCCGTACTATAAATACATTCCGATTCAGATTGTTAGTCATATTCGAGTAAAATCAACGAAAATTTGCATCTTACTGCAAGACGCACCCGATAAAGCAATTAAGGGTATAAAATGTTTCCATTTCCATCCAAAAAATAACCCTAAACGTCACTAAAAAATCTCATTACCACCAACTTAATGCAGAAAACGCTTTCAAAGGCTTCGTTTTATTCCGCGTCAATTTTCCGCGAAGCAAAACGACTTCAATTTGAATATGTAATGGCGGCTTAAGATAATCGTCCCTGGCTTACACTAATAAAGGAGGTTCGACTTTAAAACTGGATTCGTTTCATAAGAATCGAACAATTCGATCTGGGGGTGGTAGAGGGTAATTTATTCGAGTGTGGACCGCCATTTTGCGGCGGGGCGCTCAGCTATCGTGCCGGAAGCCGCTTTAAGACATCGATGCTGATTCTTTTTATATTATGCTCCCCTGGTACCTTAAAGACGCTAATACAAAGCGGCCATATATAAATAAGCTTCCTTCCTTTGTAAAGATCGCAGAAAGGAAAGCGAAGACCCTTCGTTGAGGAAAACAATCTAAATTACATTTTCACGCAACTTCAAATGTCTTATTAATTACGTACGACTTTTCAATGCTATAAATTTTCTTTTAACGCTTCCTCCCTGAAATCGGCTTAGTACACAACGCTGGCTTTGCATACTGATCACTCAATTGTCTTGTGAGATATCGCTACAAGTTTCCTTTCCTTTATTTCCTGCGAAGATCATTATGGCTTAAGATTATTCATTATTGTCTAATAGTATGCCTTTTCCTTTTATGACTGATTTTTATCCAAGTGCATAATAGCATAATTGGCCTCTTCAATAGTCCTCTGCTGGACTTTGGCCTACTCTTGGGCCATATCCACCGCCCTGGCCGGCTTGTTTGGGTAAATGAAATAAGTTTTTTTGTAAGTTTAACCAAAATAATAGAATATTTGATCGATTATTAATGATTATAAGAATATATTAGATTTACATGAGGTAACATAAACATATAAAAGCATCTAATGTTGGCTGGAAGAACGTTTGGGCTTTATCCACCTCGCTGGCCAAGTTGAACGTAGTGAATTCAGATACGCCATTGAATTCTTTCTACGGTAAGCAGATTTCTCACGATGTTACCTTCACCGGAAAGCCAGTGGTATGGAAATCCATAAACAAACACAACATGGAAGTACATAAACTCCAAAGAGCTCATTGAGTTTGAACCCGCGACCTCACTATTTCAAGTCTAGCGGTCTCTCAATCAGGTTACCATGGCAATTTTATTACCAACAAACTAAAAAAGCTGAAGATTCTAGTCTGCCTTCCCCCGAACTCTAATCTTTGTATTTTGCAACCAATTAATAATTCTAGCTACGTAAAACAAACTTGATAAAATAAACGCGGCTCCAACCAAAGAAAACGGTGGTGAGCAAATTGATATTTTGAATAATAAAATGTACCCGACGAATTATTATGAGTAACACAAACATAAGTCAATAGCCTGCCGGATGGTCAATATTAGATTAGCTGCCAAAAGGAGCCAAAAAGCAACGTATACAAAAACCTTTTACAGCGGTTAGAGTCCGAAAAATATTTATGGAACGCTGGATAAGTGTGGAGAGAGCTCGTGTAACGAGTGGTATTATTGCACGAGAAATAATGGGAACGTTTTTCAGGTTATAGTCGGTAAATACGGGTTTGATAAACATTTAGGTTAATATACTGGGTTACGTGGAGCGATAATACTAAGCCGACAGGAAACCATTGTACTAAAAACACTTTTTTTTTCTACATGACTAAAAAAACAGAAATCGCAAAAAAAAAATTTGTTTCATACATTTTACACATAAAAACATACTTTTCGACTGTATTCCGTTACTGCGAAAAACAGACTAAGAATAACGATAACGCGATAACAAACAGTCGACGTTACTTTTCATAGTACAAGCTTTGCTTAGTTTGGCGCTAGATGGCGCTGTGTGAAAATGTCCAGCGAATATTTATTTATTTCTACAAATACTGGAGTAAATAAATGTGCTTTTATTTTATACTAGCTGTACTCTAAATCGCTATATTATAGGATAAACGAAACAGTAGGATATGTTTGCCATAGCAATTTTTATCGTATTTCTCATTACTCTATACATTTATCACTTAATCCATCTCCATACATTTTCTTTGCACCGGATCCGCAATAGTGCAGAAGGGTTAGAGCAAGCCATTGTTTACACAAAGTATAGAATAATATAATCAGAAGTGAAGAAATGGGAATCCAGGGAAAAACCAACAGAGTCCGGGAAAACGGGCAAAACGTAGCCCCATAGCCGGGAAATTTGCTTAGGCCAGCGGAATAAGTGAGGATAGATACAGACAGACCATTGTCTGGCCTCCCGTATGAGATTAAAATGCTTTATCTGCAGTAGTTATGTATGTTGGTGCAATAAAGGCGGCTGCGGACTAAAGCTAGGTAGTACGACCAAGCATATTATTTGATAGGAATATATTCATACACATGGTACTGGCATGTGTACTCGTAGGTGTAGCAATATACGTTCTTAAAGATGATGATCTAATCATCTACGTGTGAAAAGCATTAAAAAATATTTTTTTCCTGTAAACCAAAGTGTGGCTGCTGTAAGGCGCTATTTTCAAATGTATTTTTTTTATTTAGTTTGTTTTATGGCAGAGGTCTTTCACCTTGGTATTCCCATTGTCGGGTTTTAAATATCTAGATTAACAAATTTTTCGAAAGATCATACGAAATCTGAGTTTAATATAATTCATAGTGTCATTTATTACGTAGAATAGCAGTTCTGCGAGACGAAGAGCTCGCGAGCACACACTACCATGCCATGTGGAGCCAATTGGCCGGTAAGTGGCGCCACGGCAAACTTCCCCACTTATTGTAGAAAATACCATCTCCGACGACAAAAAAAAACTACATCGTATACCAGGTTTCACCAAGAGATCAGTTGAAAATTACGACGCGAGTACCATCATTCAAACATCCGGACAGATGAAAGCAATTTTTACCGGTTGTTGCAAATAATTCGCTCGCTTCTGTCACTCGATAAATTATTTCCAATTTCTTTTAGAATAGCACAAGACCAAGGCATAAGAAAAGTAAGAGAGAAAGAGAAGAGAGTAAGAGGGTAAGAGAGAGAGACTATACCTAGCAGTGGGATAAGTAGGGCTGCGGTTGATGATGATAAACTTTTAGTGAAACCATCGACTATCTTGATTTTCGTTATATATATTTTTTTAAATTGTAGTTCATTATGTCAGCATGCAACTTAAGTAGGTAAGTAGTTTATAACATTGCTGCTAAGATTGCTTGCAAGTTTAGTGATACTAGCAAGATACTAGCAGCATACCTATCAACACTCTCACTGAAGTCATAACTAAAACTGGTCAAAGAAAATTAATCAACAGAGGAAACAGTTTTTACATTTCATAAAGTAGGCAATTTACCTTTTCTCATTTCGTCTGGCGAAACATCTGTCGCCTGCTTATTAAGACGCACCTGTCAATCTTCTACTTTCCAATTGTTCCAATTTTTTATTTCGGATTCCCTCGTCGACTTGAAGTGTTTGGTTCGGAGCAATTCGAAGTCGTATTTTAGCATATTTATTTAGGATCTTCCCGAACAGACCCGTATTTTTTATCATTGCAAAAGTTGATTGGTTCGGACAATTACAGCTTTTTTGTTGGGATTAGAATAACAATAAGATGGTCTGTCTCCCAGGAGTTTTGTATTGTGAAGTTACGCATAAAATTACGGGTAAAATTGATGTGTTTATGTTTAGTTTGTAAAAATGTTCATCAATAGATTGCGCGAATGCCATAATTAGCGCCTAAACATGAAATCCCCAATTCACGTTATCCCTCAAGAACGCTTTACCTACTTAATAACTCTTATAGTTCATAATCCATATACCATACTTCCAATCCCTTCCCTATATCTATACCTTCAATTCTCGATGAGTCTTGAGACAATCCAATTGCTTAATCCTAAATTAAGAACTATTTCGGAACTATATTCTAGTAATCAGCTTCAATCTTGTAACAAAACTACCTATTTGGTGAACCAATTACAATTATTTATCTCCATGTGAATATCTATACACGGTGCTATTTAATCGGCTAGGGAGCGGTTGTGAGGATGTTGTATACAAGATAACAAACAACTTAGGTCGATGATTTCAGAAAATTTGCGAAATATAATCAGCTACACTTACACACACACTTTATCACAAGATCCATGAACATTTTATATGGGCCATCAGTTTTTTTTTTGTGAATTTTCAAAAGTCTTAAAACAAAAGTTGTTTGTTATATTGTATACAACATGCTCACGACCGCTCCCTAGCCGATTAAATAGCACCGTGTATAAACCCATTTGCACCGACTATAAGGCATTTTGGTCACAAGAATTACATTGTTTTGCTCGACTAAACTTCTTCATTCATTGGCTCAATACTGAACTTAAAACATTGACTTGTCCAGTTCCAAATACAATTCCAACGCGGCCGCCTCTCCGCATAGATAATAGAGTCCAATCCTAAACAAACAGTCGGACCTCTCAGCCTCCTTCGATTTTCGATTTCGCCCACTACATTAATTCTGGTGTTCATTAAAAATGCCATCAAGGCGGTCGTTAACGAAGTGGTGTGCAATTAAAGTCGCCGCTGACGGCACACTCTTCACTTCTCGGGGGTCTTAAGAGTATTCAAGGTGTCTTCGAATTGAGAATTTGGTGATCGGCGATTATCATATTTTAGATTTAAGTTATTATCACCTTCTGTGAACTTTTTTGACTTGTAAGCACCTAAGCATTAGAAATTACGTGTCAAAAGTATGTGACGTTAAATATTTACATTCCTTCATAAGAGGATAAAAGAAGCAGGAGGATTTTGCTCTGATGTGAGCCAAAGAAGACCAATGTATTATGCCGAAACATTTTTTTTATGTCATAAATGGCAAACAAGCGGACAGATTGCCTTGCAGTTGCGAATACAAATACGTTGCCAACCATTTAACCTTTTACTTGACAGTTCATTGGCCAAACGGAAGAAATGTCTAAAGTCTATCCGTCATATGCATTAAACAGTAAAACGTATTTAACTATTTTAGTAAAAAAGTGTTTTGTCAATTTTCTTTCGAATTACGATTTGAATTTGAAAAAAGAATAAGTACAAAACTATTTTTAACTAAAATAGATTTTAAATACTTTTTAGTGTTTTATGCATAAGACGGTTAGTAAGTATAGAGTTATTGATGACCTTAAATACTTACTCTAACTTTTAAAATATATTTCGTGTAAAACTTCATAAAGTCCATCCATAATTGCTCTTGTTTTAAATTGCTTAGAGTTCCCAATCTCTTTCATTTACGTGTCAAAATCTGATTATTGTCGCCCGCATAAGAACATTAAGGGACTTGAGATAAAACAGAGCCCTATTAGCGAAGTCCCGAAAAAACTCTTCGATCGTATCTTACGCGTCGAAGTGGCAATGGCAATCTAATTTTTTTGAGCCTCAGTCAATCATGGAAGAAATGAGCCTAGAACGATAATCAAAGGGACTAATGTTGATTGGCTTATACCATCCTGCTTACATTATAGAGAAATATAAACCTTACAGTATCAGTTTTAAAGTTTTTTGTCGTGTATCGTATAATTTAGGGCTGTCAGACACTATCTTTGAATAAGATGAATGTGTTCGGAACTGTGTTGGTGTGGTTTCCGAAGAAAATTGTGTTGGTTTGAAGCTTCGACTTTTATCTTTGAAATAACGAATTTCTCTCCTGGCTTTGCCCGTGCTGTATAAAAATAACCTTTATACATCACTAAATATAGAATATAGGAATGAGTATGACTTTCGATCCAAAAAAAGCTTCTAAATCCACACAGGCAAAGTTTTTTTATAAAACAAAAAAAAAGTGTACAAAAAGTTTTTAACTAATCTTGCTAGAAAGTAAAGAATATAAACAAATACACCCATCACTCATCTCTTTAATTTTAAGATAAATTAATCGATAAACTTATAAAAGATGACATAGAGATTATCGTCGATTGTGCTGTTGCGAATACTGAAGTTCTTTGGGCATATCTCCAGGAAGGATACTTCGATGGAGCGACTTCTTGTGTTTATGTGGAAGACAGCCATGTAGTCCTGGTCGAACCTCAACTCGCTCGCTTCCTAAAAAATACCACACAGTGCATAGTAGTGCAGTGTGCTCGCGATACAGCTAGCCGCCAGAAATGGAGAAGCATTGTGAAACGAGCGGCAGCCCTGGCGTAGGAACGTCGGCGAGGAGCCTACCTGCACAACCGAGATAGGTAGTTTTGTGCTAACTGTACTATAGCCGCAACCACGACTGTTAAGAGTACACGACTAAGAAGAAAAGGAAGAATCGATAAAAAGTGATCACAAAATTAGTGAAGAACGGTTAAAGTCAGTACTACATGTATGTACTAACAGGTAGTTGTAACTAGTAGTACACACGTATTTACAACCTTAACGCTTCTAGCAGTAGTAACAAATGATTATTTATAATGAGTCATAATCTACTGTCAATTATCATCGCATCATTGGCAGCTTTTGAGCACAGAATAAATAATAGTACTCCGTATAGAAAGTTAACTCCGTAAAGGAATTGAAATAAATAAGGACTCTATATACTAGGCAATAAAGTAGCAATTCAACTCGCACAGCGCTGGATACCGCTCGCTATATTCACCTAGATATACCGCTCTCTTTCTATCACGTATGCTTAGTTACGTGCGACGAGGCTAGCGTGCGGGCGGCCACTGAATTATGCCTTGCATTGTCCACCCGGACGGAGCGCCGGCCGAACATACCTAAACTGCGGAGTGACACCCCCCTGATTTGAATAGCTCAATGATGCTCAAACTTGGCCTTCGGCACTTGGCCTATTACGAAATGACTACCAAAACTGCTCAAATTTTCCGCCCAACTAATCGAACGAAGAAACCAAACTCAATAGATCACAACCACCGCCATTAATAAAGTTCGCGTCGCGTATTTTTTCCCGTTCGTTTTAAAGTGTGGGGTGGCAAGGTGTCTCAATCAGCATAAAACAAAAGAAATCAATAGCACCCCTCCGCGAGCTGACAAAGAGCAAAGATTTCTTTTCACAATTAAACCCAGCGTTCGGTGGGTGCTGATAAGTCGGTTTAGCCAGTGAAGTGACGTTTGATGTCGACGATTTGAATATTATTTGTGTTGATTTGAATGAGTATTTAAAAGTTTATTCTTAAATGCGCGCCAGTATCCTGGATAATAAAAATTACGTCTTTTTTCATCCTAAGAGATTTGATTTTGACGTCTTACGTTGTGCATTTTTGCAATGATATGTATTTTCAAATTATAAAATTATCAACTAAATATTGTAAAGTAAGTCATGGTCCAATAAAAGTCAAAAGAAGAAAATCACGGTCGAGTCCAAGTCATAGCCTACCCTCAATAAGTGATTGGGCCATATACACCGCGCTGGCCCAGTTGCTGGTTAGTGGATACACATACCTTTACGGTTTACTTATTTTTCCTTCGCCGAAAAGCCAGTAGAATGAAAATCCCTTAAATTAACTCCAAACAGCTCATCGGTACGGGGCCGGGATCTAAACCTACGACCTCACGATTTCGAGTGCAGCGGCCTTCCCCTAAGGCTACCACGCTTTTTATTATACAGAAAGCTAAACTACAAATTATTATATCCAAGTTTCGTAGGCTATCTCACAAAACTTTATTTTTTTATACGGTCAAGTGACAAAACGACCAAGACATTCACCTGGTGGTAAGCGTCACGCCTGCCACTAACATTAGCAGTGCCACAATTGTGAACTTGTGAACACAATCCTGTTCCGCAGTGCACTGCGGTCGTCACTTTGAGATATTAGATGTTAAATATCTTCATACCCAGTAATTTATCTGGTAACATTGCCCTTCAAACCGGAACACAGTACTGCTTGCACACTACTGTTTGGCGGTTGAATAACTGGCAAAGGTGTGGTGCTTCCCCAGGCGGACTCTGCAGTAGAGTCCTACCACTACAAAACCTGTCATAAACCAAAATATTTTAAAAATTAGATAAGAAAATAATTATACGGAAATTAAGGTTTTAATATGCGAACCAGCGAGCGCCCTAATATACAAAAGGCAAACAACATTTAGTAACGGGCAGTTACAATAATCTCTAGTCAAATTTGCTTGACCCTTCAGTCTCGTGATGAGGGGTTCAAATCGCTGTCAATTAGGACAAGTTTAAGTTTCGGCATACGAGTAATCGTAGCCGATATTTATAGTTTGGCTTCAGTTGTTAAGCGATATTTGTGTATAACACGTTATATATTATTGAGCGAACGTTTACAATGTCGAAACAAACATATACGAGCTTACAGCCTATTACCGAATGACGGTATTCGTAAGGCAGTTGGCAGTGGCCGAAAGCGAAAAACTGTAAATCGGGCTGAGCCGGAGAGATCTTTGTCCAGCAGTAGACTAAGGTGTGATGATGATGATGATGACAGCTTACTATCTTTCACTCCGAATTATCACTATATTTACGCCTCATATGACTGTGCCTGGGACCTGGGTTTGTCCAAAACCTGCACCCAGAACCACCAGAGGACGGGCAGCAGCGTCTGTGCATTCTGCGATCCCCAAGCCACGTGCCAAGCGTGGGGATTATGGCAACCCCTGCCTATTAAGGGGAGGCCTGCGTCCAGCAGTGGACATCTTCTGACGTATGATGATGTATAGTGATGACTGTATGTTACAACGAGATATATTGTTGTCTATTGTTGTTTTTTTCCTGTTTAAGCTTTAACACAGAAATACCATAAGTGTGGAAACACTTTATACAAAAAAATATTTATTTATTTAACTAATACGGTAGACACACCAATTACATTAGCTAATTACATTATTTAATAAATGGTAGGCACAAGTTATAGTATGTGCGGATACACATTTGTCACGTTTAAATTAAAGAAAAAATAAAAATTACAATGAATGCAAGAATGATTAATTTTACATAATTATTACAAATAAAGTCAAACTTCAAATACAGGTACCTAATTATAATAAATTAAATGTTAAAAGATTATAATAATAGCTAGCAGTAATTTAACAAATGTCTAAAAGAAAATAAATATATTTATGTATTACATAGTCAAAATAAATTACCAGAAATCAAAGTCACTCTGACACAGAAACTCCCACTCATCGTCATCATCCATATCTTTCTTCTTGCCAAATATTCAAAAAAGAGATATATTGTGATTTAATGTAATGTGAACTACCTTCCTAACCTTCGGAACTACTATCTGATTTAAAGTATCAGTGCACCAATAGAAAAGTTACGCTCCCCCTGACTACATACATGAGACATGATATAATACAATACAATCGTTTATTAATAACACCAAAGTTACTCGTAAACTAAGCTATACTTTATAGTGATGGTTGGTTATGATTATCTCCTTATATATGAGCCATTAATCTTCAAAAAATATATGACTTCAATGTACCCGTCCATGTGAGTATCGAATTTTGTTAACGTTGAATCTATATTTTTACATATCTATGCTGTGTTCATTTAAACTTTCCATCACGAAGCTCGTTACAGGGGGATTATTAAATATTGAAACAGAGATGAAAGCTTCCTAGACGGTCAGAGAACATCCCGTAACAAAGAACTCGGATTATGATAAGTACTCGAGGTTTTGCGAATTTCAATCAACAGTTTTTTGATAGTGTTTTGTGAGTATCATTAAGCAGCCTTTTTAATAGTCAAGCCATGTCAGAGGCCTTCGGGCGGCGCATTAGCTCTGAGACTAGGGCCTGCCACTCAGCCTATACGAACATTATCATATAATAGTCTACTGGACTTGTAAAAACTGGCCTTCCATTGAAAGGCGTTCGGGTCTACGGAGGAAGGGCTTATACACAGCGCTGGCCCAGTTAAAGTTTAGATTCATACGCCATAGGTACACCATGGAACCTACACATGCTCATCTTGATAAAGGTACGCCATTGAATTTATTCTTCACTCGTATACAGGTTTTCTCACGAGTTTTTCCTTCACCGAGTATTTATTAGAAAACGTTTTGAAATAATTAATGTGTTGCGAAAATTAAAAAAAAAGGAGTCTAAATTAAGAAACAGATAAACCCAAATTGTAGAAACACTTCATATAAAATATATAAAGTAAAAATTTGTAAAAAGAAAGCCGAATCGGAAGTTAAAAAATGTACTCAGCTTGTTCACTAGCGCCACCCTAATTTAACGCATTTCGATCTTATTCGATTTGCACTTTTTCATTTAATAGAGGCAGTACTCCTTCTATGATACACACTCCATACACAGATCGTTAACAGGCTTAATTTTGTCACAAGGAAAACAAACGCAAAACTTTTAACAACGCTTATCTCCTTATTACGTTGTTGTCGGTCCTAATCCTTTTAAAACGACGGATCAGTGTCTAATGCACGAGATGGACATTCGTGACGGTGAATATTGAACAAGTCGTGAGTTTTTTGAGTTTTGCATCTGTTGTTTTTTACTTCTGGTATGGAGTGAAGAGACGAGCGAGATGTTAGCATGGTGGTAAGCGTCACGTTTGCCCATAATAAATGATCCAGCAAATAGAGGCCAACTATGTAGGGTCATCCCACAAAACGTCCGGTAGATCTGTTTTTTTTAATAATGTTGTATATAAGTCGATAGAGTAATGAAAAATCGAAGTTTTCGTCACAAAACCATCCTTTGCTTCCTCAACCATCTTGGACAAAGTAACAAATATTTGCAGTTTTTTTTTAATTCGTGATTGGCTTGCGTTGGACCACATCCTGCCTGATGTTAAGCAACGATGCGGACTAAGATGGAAATAACATTAGTTTTATTCTATTTTGTCTATAACTAATTTTCAGTGCACTTTCGCGCAAAACATGTTTGAACAATATTGTGGAATACATTTTTTTTTATAAATTTAATGCTAGTAAGTTTTTTTCTACAATCACTAGAAACTGAGTTATGCCAAAGAACGGATAAACTTGCTAATATCGTAAAATGTATATTTGATTGAACATTTGAATTTGTAGGTATGTGACGAAAACTAGGATTTTTCATGACTCTATCGACATAATTGTACAACATATAGAAAAAATCTTTATATAGTGTAAAAATGTTCATTGATTCGATGATAATACAAGTTATATAATCATTACCATCACCAGCATAGCTTAGAATTAACCTGCCAAACAAAAAAGTTTAATGAAATCGATGGTTACCGCAATGAGGTACCAGGAGCACAGCGGCAGACAGAGGTCAGCAATAAAGTAACCTTCGTCACGCGGCGTCACCGCGACGTCAGCGGCGAGACGAGTCCACGGTACTGTCTCTAGCATAAATTACTTGAGAATTTTTAATACATTTTGTTTTTTTTTCTCCTGTGCAACTGTACCTTACCTTATCGCATTTTAGTTCTTGCCTGGTGTGCAAGGCCCAAAGCGAATACGTTTTTTTAAAACACCAAATTATCCTAAAGTATATCATTCTGTTACGACTAACGATGGGTATGTTTATAAACTTATGTTTAGAAGGCTAATCTCAAATCTAAGCTTCTTAGCTAATAATGGAAAAATAAAATTAAAATGGAAAGAAGAATAAAATTTACCAGTTATTCAAGCGCCAAACAATAGTGTGCAAGCATTACTGTGGTTCGATTTGAAGGGCAATGTTACCAGAAAAAA
Source organism: Erannis defoliaria (assembly GCA_905404285.2). Lineage (NCBI taxonomy): Eukaryota > Metazoa > Arthropoda > Insecta > Lepidoptera > Geometridae > Erannis > Erannis defoliaria. The sequence goes on along the minus strand of FR990073.1, from coordinate 6,130,433 downwards.
TACTGGGTATGAAGAGATTTAACAACTAATATCTCAGGGTGACAAGCGCAGTTAAGCGCTGGATTGCATTCGCAAGTTCACAAATCTAGCACTGCTACTGTTATGGGTAGGTGTGACGCTTACCATCACGCGGACGTCCTACCAGTCTCGCTATTCGAAAGAATAAAAAATAAATCAAAAATAATGAAAAAGTACCTACTCTTTTTAAAATTGTAAATTGTAAATAATTAGTAGTTTTGTTTTTTTTTTTTTTAATTTTAGATCTGGGAACATCTTTTATTTATTTACTATTATATACATTGGGGTAAAAAATATATTTAAAACAATAAAATTAAGAACTATATACAAAACAAAATAACAAAAAAAAAAAAACCTATCCAAAAGTATAAACTACAGGTAAAAAACTGCATTAAGTTTTGGATGAAACTAATCAATCTCTTGGCAGCTATCATCTTTACTACAAAACTTAAGCAGAGTCTTAGGTAGGGTAGGTAGGTATGGTTTAGGTATGTAGGTAGGTACTACTTTGATACTTTTAGAACCAAATTATCTCCTCCGAAAAGCTCTTCCCCCGCTGCCACCCGTGTCTGTCAAATACTTACTAATTGTTGCATTTAGGTTAAGCTGTAATTTATCCGTCTGAAGATTTAAAAAAAAAATATATCGCATATGAACATTAGCCTTGCCTTGAAAAAAAACTTAAGATTATTCTTATTTTAATGACGTAAAAAACTAAAATTTTACGGCATAAATAATGTTAGTAGATTCTATTTTTCCTAAATCTTTTGTAAGATCGATAAGAAAAATAACGTTTGATGGGATCCCCTCGTATTAAATCGTCATGCCTAATTAGTATTATTACATAAAAACTAAAATGCAAAAATATGTGTCATCTTGTGTTATCCACTACATTTCTGTGCACAACTGTATCGACCTCGTTTAGCAATCGACGCAATTTTATCGACTCCGGCGGCTGCTGGTCGCCTGGTGACATTTCGGATAGTCGAAAGTGAAAACGGAACGTAATCACTTTGACCGGCGAACGTCGAGTTTGTGGTCACTGGATACTGTTGTCGTCTGTCACTTGTTTTTTTAAGTAGCATATAATATTTATACTTTAATTATATGAGAGAGAGAGAGCTAGATACTCTAAGTACTTAATTAATGGGCTGGTTGAAAAATCGAAGTAATTATGTTTAACTGTGACTGTACCATAAGGGATAGGATTTATGATAAAAGATAAGGATATAGGTAGTATAATAAATAAATGCCACAGGTGACAACTACACCGAAAAAGAACATGAGTGTGTTTAGGAGGCTATTTCTTTTTGCTCTATCGTAATAAAGGTAATATAATATAGCAGCGTCGATCTTAGATTTTAGTGCCATATGAGTTGGTCCACCTAGTGGGAGGCCTTCCTACGCTGCGTCTTCCGGTTCGCGGTCGCCACTCAAGAACCCTTCTTCCCCATCGGTTATCAGTTCTTCGAGCGATGTGGTCTGCCCATTGCCATTTCAACTTGCAAACCCTGCGAGCTATGTCGGTGACTTTGGTTCTTTGGCGAAGACCAATATAAATAACATAACTTTGAGAAAATACGAATTAATAATAAAACTGCAAAACTAGCATTATCGTTAGGAGCGGTCTCTTCCAGGTATAATTTTTGTGTGAGAGCGGAAATGATGAACTTGCAAACCCTGCGAGCTATGTCGGTGACTTTGGTTCTTTGGCGAATATCCTCGTTCCAGATTTTATCGCGCATACTAACTCCGAGCATAGCTCTCTCCCACTAGGTGGATCGACGACATTGTAAAAGTCGCGGGCAACCGGTTGATGCAAATGGCAGGTTGTCGTACAGTGTGGCGGTTTAAAGGGGAGGCCTTCGTTCAGCAGTGGACGTCTCCGGGCTGATGATGATGATGAGTTGGTCTTGCACTAAGGATTCCGCGCAAAACTAAATAAAATACACGATACTCATGTAAAGTGAAGTTCGAGTGTAGTAAAGTTACAAGAAACCTTCAGTGCACAAATCCAATTCGCTCTTAACCTAGTTTATTACTCAACATACAATTAGTTATTAGTTATTATTATATTAGTTAACTAGTTGACCCGACTGACAAATGCCCTGTAAATTTATCAGGTATATTTATTTTTATTTTCCTTTATTACCTATATTTGGACTGTTACAAATATTTTAACAAATATTAAGTATAGCCTTATCGGTCCAGCTATTCTCTTTTTTATTTTTATATATTTCATTTTTAGTACAGATTTTATTCTTTTCATTTACAGAAGACATTTATAGAAAAAAAGCTTTATTTCGCCCATAAACAAAACAGGGCCAAGATTCCTACAGTCAAATTGACCGGTTCTAATTCGGGTGGATGTTACAAATATCCTTCATATTTCAAAGTCATTTGCATATGGACACCGGAGTAAGGGGACAGCTTTTGAAATAATTGCTAAGGATCAATCTACGCACACAAAAGAAACTTTCATGTGTGGATTCTTATTAAGGGCCTGCTCGACGGTCTGGTCGGGGCTTTATCAAACAAAGGTCCACTTGGTCTGATTTGGACGTTGGTCTGTCGCCGACCGTGTAAAAAACGAATCGGAACGAACGATTTTCTAGCTATTTACATGGCCTAAACAAGTAGGCAACGGACCAAGGTTGTTTAGACTTTTGTAGTGGTAGGACTCTACTGCAGAGTCCGCCTGGGGAAGTACCACACCTTTGCCAGTTATTCAACCGCCAAGCAGTAGTGTGCAAGCATTACTGTTCTAGTTTGAAGGGCAATGATACCAGAGAAATTACTGGGTATGAAGAGATTTAACATGTAATATCTTGGGGTGACGAGCGTAGTGCAGTGCGGCGCAGGATTGTGTTCGTAAGTTCACAATTCTGGCACTGCTACTGTTAGTTGCAAGTGTGACGCTTACCACCAGGCAAACGACTTGCTTGTTTCGTCACTTGATTGTATAAAAAAAACTAGTGTTAAAAATATATATTATACCGTGAAGCAGTAATGTGAGCTTTTGTCAGTAGTTATTAGACAACTAAGGAGAGGTTACTCAAGTCGACGTTTTTGGCCTCAGATGGCCTCTACAGCGTCACCGGACTTTAGGCAAGCGCAAATGGCGCTCGACCTAGGTTTAGGTTAAAGGCGACTAGCTCAAGGGCACCTCAGACGGTACGAACCTCGGCTTGGCCGTCGCCGGGAGTGGGGTCAGACTTGCCCTGGCACCCCAAAGGGGTATGCCCTGGGGTCCTAGTAGGTTGATCTGGTTGACTATTCGGAGAGAATCTAACCGATCTTCTGACAGATCTGGGGAGTCCTCGACCTCGCCGGCGAGGTCGATGCGTGTTTGTGTGCCTCTGGTAACCGGCGCCTATACCAAAAACGGAATACTTCCTGTTGCTAGGAGTGGTAGGATCGGTCAAGTCGACGGCCGACTCGTATATATTTATTTTTTCAATATTTAATCGATGTTCAATTAGAAAAAATACTAAAAACTAAAAACAGACACAACAAGGGTGTAGAGTTGTCACACCGCATTCCCCTTGCGATGGCCCATAAAACGCAAATTCGGCAATAAAAAGAACACCCTAAAACATCCTTCCTGGACACTGGCTGAATACAATACCCGCTATTCACTGGATTATTGTATTTTTCCACCACTCCAAATATTTAAGAAAGGAATTAATGAATGTTCTATTTTAAAACAACGCATTTTCTATTCTATTCTTGAATGGCTAAAGCGTGTTTTCCGGTTGAGGGATGAAGTGGTAAGATTCTTTTAACAATGAAGGTCCTAATTAGCTGTCAAGACTGGTGCCTTCGAGCTGGATGGATATCCCAAAAAGGAATAATTTAGACGGAAGTCTCCTGTGATTTCCTTCGTTTTTGTGCAGTTGTGGACGGGAAGAAGTATTTGTTCCTTTGTTGCGTGCATTTGTCAGTATCAATAGAATAAAATATAGAGGACTAATTGTGCGCCTTGAATTTTTTTTTCGCGTAAAAATAGTTTATATCAATAGCCGGAAGACGTCCACTGCTGGACGAAAGCCTCCCCCTTAATAGGAGGGGTTGCCATAATCCCCACAGCAGGCAGGCAGCTTGGGGATCGCAGTGTTACCACTGTTAACTAAGAGGACGCTGCTGCCCGTCCTCCGGTGGTACTGGATGCAGTTTTACGACATACCCAGGTCTTAAAAATAGTTTAGCATTGATAAACTCAATACAAATAAATAAACAGCACTGCGCCGTCGTAGTCTAATGGGAGACCGCTAGACTCGGAATCCATCCACGGTTCAAATCCCGGGGCCGTACCGATCAGTTCTTTGGAGTTTATGTATGTATTTTCATACTACTCGCTTTTTGGTGAGGGAACAAACCGTAAGGAAACCTGCACACGTCCGGAGAAGAAATTCAATGGCCTATTTGAATCTACCAAACCGCAACTGGGCTACCGTGGTGGGTATGGCATAATCGCCTTTCGAGGGTTGACCTATGTCCAGCAGTGGACATTAAAAGGCTGATCATGCTAAAAAAAACAGCTCTGATAATACAAAACAATACTGCAAGTCCTAACTTACACTAACGTACCGTAAATACTGTCTCGCACATTCTGAAATCATACATTTACCGGTTGAAGCTAACAACATCCAGCAATTAGTCTAATAATGTGCGTAAACTTCTCACATTCGCCACATTTGCACTAAAAAGCGAATAAATCATTCGCAGAAACTACGACGTTGCGTTCAAAAACAATTACGAGGGCGCGATTTTGGGACTCTGCCTAATTGGTATGAGATTTGAAAATTTTGTCATAGTAACTGATAACTAATCTTCAGTTCGTCCTGTAGTTACTTTAATACCATCTGTGACGATTTACATAGTAAGTAGATGTTCATCTGTGGTTTGGCATAGAGACTTGACAAGAAACTGTGACATGCTAATTGCGTAGATATTTAGGAAATTCGAAACAATCAGTCAGAACACCATCAGGTTAATTAAAGCCATTTGTCGGGAAGCGATTTCAGTGAAATTCAAAGCAATTTGCTAGAATTGGCTGAAAAGTGAAAATTGCCCCAACAAACTAAATTTACCTATAACCTTCCTTCTTTCTAGGATATTAGCTATTTCATGGCTATTTACTACCGGTAGAGCAATTCCTAAGTATTCTGGTAGTTAGTTATATTTTATTTATATAGCTGTCCCATCCCATCGCAATTCCATTTTCTTTTCCAAGGTTCTGGGACAAAACAAAATTCTGCGTGGTGTGGTGAAAAGACACTTTTGAATTTTATAGTCAAATTTTCAACGTAGCATGTTACACGGATCAAATGGTGATAATGCTTTTTTTTTGTTTTGTCAAGAATTATAAAAAAGAAAATTTTTTTTAATATAGAGGAAAATTAAACTGTTTCCTTCGTTCCTAGAACCGACCTCTCCAATACCTGCACAAACATTAGGTGTATGGCTACTTAAATTTTTAGGTTGTTTTTTCAATAAGGTTCATTTTCATTAACACCATCAGTGCCCGCCGGGCTCACATATTCCGTATACATATACATGTTTTGTCATAACCGTCCAGTGACAGGCTTCTCGGAGAATGCTCCTTTTTCACATCCACGTTGCTCCATCGTTGAAGGTTCCATAGATTATAATATACAGAGAGCCAACTCTAAGCCTAATGGGAAATGTTCACGTATTTATTTTTTAATTTTTTCTTCTTATGTTCTAACATGACTCATTTTATAAAAGACATATCATACTCAGGTAAAAAAAAACTTATCTTGTAATTTTGTATGAAAATCTAATTTTTATTATTATATCTATTTATTATGAGAAAATCCTTCGTGATAACAACTATAAAGAAATAAAGTAACACAAATATCCTGAAAATTTTAATTCAAAATTGACTGCCTACAATGGTATTATGGTTCAAAAGATATAGGCCGTTAAAGGTAGGGCATCCAGATGGTGTAGGGTGGCTTGGGCAAATTTCCATTAGGTATGTATTAATCCTAAAAGGAATGATACTGTAATGCTTGAAATAGCAGTTTTTGATATCTCTTTAGAACCTTTCCTTTCTTAATCTGTACCTGGCACCCTTTTCAAACGTTTTTAATTTGCATTGTATCGGTTTTTTTCTTTCTTCCTCAAGGATAATTGGCTGAACGTTCATTGGTATTTTGTTATGAGCAGAGGTGGAAAGCATGACGAATTTTTAAGCGACTTCAAATAATGGAGGAGGTTCTATGTTTGACTGTATATGTTTTTTATGTATGTTCGCCGATTTTTACTTCAATTGTGGACCGATTTTTAATAAAAAATATATTTGAAAAGGTATACTGTCGAGGTGGTCCCATATTAATTTGGAGTCGGTTGTTTTATTTTTTAAAGTTACTTATTAGCGGTTTGATATCCTACGAAGTGGAAAGAGTTATGATCTCTCAGAAATATCTCAAAATTTTATTTAGGTATCTAACAGTTCTATTGCCCAAGATTCTTACTAATCGGTGCACTCAGCAAGCTAGTGGAATTGCTACGTTGAATAGCAAAACTTATATTGACGGATAACATAGGTATGTACTAGCATTTTAGTAGTGGGACGGCTGAGGCCGGCTCTATTGCAGAGTGAAGTAGGGGAAGTACCACACCTTTGCCAGTTATTCAACCGCCAAGCAGTAGGGTGCAAGCAAGCATTACTGTGTTCCGGTTTGAAGGGCAATGTTACCAGAGAAATTACTGGGTATGAAGAAATTTAACATCTAATATCTCAGGGTGACGAGCGCAGTGCAGTGCGGTGCAGGATTGTGGTCGCAACTTCACAATTCTGGCACTGCTACTGTTAGTGACAGGCGTGACGCTTACAACTAGGCGAACGTCTTGCTCGCTTGAAATATGGTTGCTCACTTTTTCCAGTAATTCAATTGCCAAGTAGTAGTGTGATGTGAAGCTCCGAAGTTTAAAGGGCTATGTTACCAGATAAATTAATGGTCATGAAGAGAATTGACATATTATATCTCAGATTGACGAGCGCAGTGCAGTGCGGCGCAGGATTGTGTTCGCAAGTTCCCAATAGTAATTCTGGCTGCTATTTTGGCAGCTGTTATAAGCAGACGTGATCATAAAATCTTGCGAAACTGACAGGTTTATCGCTAAGAACAATCACTTCTAGCCAACTTTAGTAAGTAAGTACCTAAGTACGGAGACGTTTTATAGATGAGATAAAAACGACGAGATGCGCTATTAAAATAATAATTATGAGAAGTGGATATTAATTTAAAAAAAAAACACAAATTCGGTATATTCGTGAAGAAACAACTAAATCATCATCATCAGTATAAAATCAAATTTAAAATCTAATCCAATTTGTATTTTTTTAAATGTGTAATTTGTGTAAGTATATGGATGTAATTGGTGAAATAAAAATTTATTATTATTATTCACGTATTTATTTAAATTCTTAATTTATTAGTTTTTTACAATATAAATACAAAAATAATAAATATTATAAAAAACTTAAAAACTAGGGTGCCGCCAGCAGCGGGGCAGGGCTCAAGCTGCCGGTGGTTAGGGCTGCAGAGTGAGGAACCTCCTGAAAATACGTGCCGTGTCAAGGACCACTGCCTTTTGTATCTGAACCTTGACCCAACCGCCCAGCGAGAGCCTCTTGAGGTATTGGTCGAGGCTCTTTGCTATAAGACCGTTTGCCGAAACGACTATCGGGACAATAATCGTCGAGTCAACATCCCACATGGCGGTTATCTCGAAGGCCAAGTCAAGGTGCTTGCTAAGCTTGTCCTTCTCGGCCTTCACGAGATTCTCGTCATGTGGGATGGTAACGTTGACGAGCACTGCCTGGCGCTGGGACCGATCCACCATCGCGATATCAGGCTTATTGGCGACAATAGTCCTGTCCGTGATGATGGAGAGCTCCCAATAGAGCAAAGCACGACCATTCTCGAGAACTGGAGCTGGTGCGTACTTATAGTACGGCACCTCTGACTCGACAAGGCCGTATTGAAGATTATTATTATTATAAACATCAATTTTACTAAAAAATACTGCTAACATTACCTATTTATTTTTTATAAAAAGCGATAAAGAAAAAATTAGCAGTAACATTACATAATGCTTCCGAATAAGCTTTTGGATCATGTAAGCTACGTAAGCTACATAATAATTATTATAAAAGGGTAGATAACTGATGTTTATATCGTTGAAACCAATAGCTTTGATGAAGAAATTAAGTAAAAATAGTATGTTTATTGAAAAAATAATTTAAATCGGTTAATAATGTTCTGATACATGAGCGTTTAAAGTTTTAGTTACAGGCAACTCTGTCCCTTTCCCACAAAACAAAAAATGACGTCACGCCTTACATGTCAGAATAGAATTTATATGGCGTACAGAGAAGTGACGTCACGATATGCTGTTTCTTCTCTCTGTCTAGCATGATATTAAAATGCTTATAAGTTGCTTATTTTTGATCAGATTTTCATTTTCTTTTCATTAATCAGCTATATTTATGGGCCACATTTTAATAGGACAATAAAAAAAAAACCAGTCATCTAGCCTATTATGGCTATAGAATAGATGTTGGAGATGCCAAACAACATTACAACTATTGAGTAATTCAAATACCTAATTATTCAATTGCCTACTAAAAAGGTTTCATAATATCAATGTTCCTAAACATACGAAACGTAGTTCAGTCTTCAAATATGCAAACTAAGAACAAACACGTATCCCCTCTCTAATCCACGGCTTCAGAGTTACAAACGTTTTCACTATTCTCTTTACATAATCAAATATTCGGAGCAATTCATTCAATGAAGATTCATAACACTGCTTTGTCTAGACGAACTGCGAATTATTATTATGCAAAAACATACCCTTTGCGATAAAAAATAAAGTTCGATATTAATTGCAGTTGTCGATTTTTGCCCAGACGGTCTACCGTGCAGTCTAAATATTTAAAACCTCTGCCTCTGATATAATGGACTTTTACATTTTGATGGGTTATGATCGACTGGTGGTTGTGGCGAAATTAGACTGTACTTTGATATTTGATTGGGGTTAGAAAAAACTAAGAACAGGGCCATGCGCGCTTATTCCGGGACCAAATACGCTCAGCTGCCGACGCTGCGCGACTGTGAATTTTATCACGTCGCAGTAAGGTTCGCGGTCGCGCAGTATCGGCAGCTGAACCTATTCGGTCCCGCTATAAGCAGTTCACGGTACGGCCCCAGGGCTGTACTATTCCGAGTATTCTGGTTCCTAAATGGAAATGGTGATTAGAAAAATAATTAATCACTTATATTGTTAAACTAGTGGAATATCTCAGTCTTCCGCGTATATTTTTGAACTACTTAGACAAACTTGTTAAAATAACAGGAACTGAAATTCACAGATTTTATTTAAGGTATTTTTTTGGCACACAAAACAGAACATAATCAATTCAATTCAAAACAAAAATGAGAATAGGTGCAGAACTAGACTATATTTCTAAGCCTGTGTACAACGCACGAAAACAGCACGTAAACAAAGCTTCATCAACAGCTGGAAGACGTCCACTGCTGGACGAAAGCCTCCCCCTGAACAGGGAGGTGTTGCCATAATCCCCACGCTTGGCAGGCGGCTTGGGGATTGCAGAGTGTTACCACCGTTAACTAAGAGGACGCTGCTGCCTGTTCTCCGGCGGTTCTGTATGCAGTTTTAGGACCAATGAAACAATGGTTAATGTTAAGTAATCAAAAACGTTGAAAGTAACTACAAATCAAAGAAAGTTACACAAAGTAGAGAATAATTCAGTGATGTAGTTTTTGTAAAATTGCCAATACATCGTGTTTAAATTTAGGTAACTTGAAGTCAAATACATTAATGCAATTGATGATTAGGAATTAACAGTAACATAACAGTAACAGTAACTGTTAATGTGTTCCTAAAATAGCCTGGCCTTAACGATTGTGGCTAATTTACAATGAACAGATTAACTTGCATTTTTTCAAGAAAACATCTTATTTTGTTTAACAAGTATACATTTTTAAGTATTTTTTTTAGCTTTTTTCAACTGACTTCAAAAAGGAGGTTCTCAATTCGACTGCAAGTTTTTTTTTGATGTTATGTTATGCTTACGCTATTACTCCGCCAATTATGAATTTATTTTTATGTTTTTTTTTGTTTGGTAGTCGAGACTCGGTTGTATGTTTTTTAACGCGTATTATTCTGTTTCTTTTTGGCCAGTATTTTCTATTAGATCCTGTGAGCTACATTTTAAATACCCATCAGTCCGTGAAATAGTATCGGCAGTAAACATCTCATTATATTAACGATGCATCGCCGCAGACTCATGCGGATTGCCTCCGACCATGCATAAATATCTATTAGGCGTGAGATTAATATTTTTACACAACGTCTGAGGCCGTATTCTCGAAATCATTCGAAGTTGATATATTCGTAGAATTAGAATCGAAACGATCTTCACCTTCATTCTTCTTCCGACGTCAGTAGTAGTAGTAGTTTAAAAGATCTTTGGTATTTTATGCACGCAATTTATAGACACGTGTAAGTCTGTTTTCACTCCTTGAAAAGGGTTACCGAATGTGATAGGAACTGTAGTCGGAGCATCTAACTTGATTAAACGAGAGTCTTACTTCTCTTCTTAGTCGTTAACAATCTTGGCAGAGTGGTCGTGCTCTTCGGGTCCAGTGCAGTTGCCTAATAATCCGTCGCAATTCCTCGCGTATTGACGCCTTCCTCGTGGTGGGTCGTTGAGAATGAGTGCAGTTTTTTTTTACTGTTGATAGGCTTGCGTTTGACCACATTTTTATTTGGTCGTTCCGCACAGAAACGCGTCTATTTAAATTGTCTTTTTGTATTCACAGGTTTTTTTAATTTTTTTTATTCTCATTTTAATAACATATATACTGGTGGAATTGTCATCAAGCGCATTTGCACTTAATGCCTGCTTGCGCGGCCCGTCACTTTTCCGTTCTATTCACTTTTCTCTTCTTGTGCCGCGTGGCAGATCTCGGTTACGTTGGACTCACTTCTCTTTTCAGTGGTCTATAGAGGTACTACGTACGCGGTCTTGTTCCCTTGATTTTTCCCTGCACCACAAGGTGCTCAATGGAGGCTTTGGAAGCACAATTTACGAAGATTACAAGTAAATAAATTTAAAATTGTATGGCGAGCGATATTTTATCTCTTATCATGAAATATCACAGCATCTTCGTCGTGTGTGACGGTTTTTAGACGTGTTTTCTATGGAGGTAAATCTGGGCAGATCTCTCAGTGCTGACGAGATTGTCAAGTACGACATCATTCTCTTCTTGTGAACTTGTAACTTGTAGTTCTCAGTGATAGGGTATTCAGGGAAGGGTAGGTTCTACTTGTACAAACAAGGGTAGTTAGCGGGGTTTCATGTTTATATTTCTTTAATGCTGTGGGTTGTTTGCAAAGTATTGTTTTGTCTTGAGCGGAGCAATTATGAGTGGAGTTTTGAATTTTGTAAACATACGCCGGAGTGTTTTTGGAAAAAATATTTATTTAATAAATTGCTTTATACAACACGGCTTTGTCCGCTTATTGTACATTATAATTATAGCCTAAGTATGTCACTAAGGAATAGTGCAGCAGAAGTTTTTTTTTTATCAGAACGTCGTCCCCGAAATAGACTGACAGTTTCTGAAACAACCTACTAAAACCTAAAAAACACAGAAAATAATCTTGACCTGAATATTTGGATAGTATCTAGACTTTCGTGGGTCTATAAGCAATCGAGTTCTTTCATGTAGTAAGGTAATGGCTGCCTTATAGTTTCTGTTGCTAGCATGTCTGCTTTGAAAGCTGTAGGGCTTGGGTTCGATTCCCAGGACTAACGTTTATGCGACGAACACAGATATTTGTTCTGTGTCTGGGTGTTGTATGTATTATAAGTATAAATTATCAAAAATAAATAAATCATTAATAATAAATAAATAAATATCAATTATCTGGCTCCCTTAGAACAAGCTTTGCTTGAGTTAAATGGCACTGTAATGTCTTAACCTATAGATGGCGATGTGTCGAAGTTCTACTAGTATTTATTTAACAGTATTTATTTTATTTAAGTAAGTAGGTAATTATTACATTTACATTAAATAAATAAATAAATATTGGGGGACATTTTACACACAGCGCCATCTAGTCCCATACTAAGCAAAGCTTGTATTATGGAAACCAGATAGCTGATAGAATACTTATAAGTATACATTTTTTTAACGTAAATACATTACAACACAAAAATCTAAAATCGATGATTTAATTATTCCATCAAGCTCTGACTCAATCAACTTTCAAGACGCCGACTTTAGACCCTTCTTAAAACCCAGTCAACCACGAATACCTGAATAAGAAACTCGACTTTAAAGTCTGGCGGCCATCTTGGGTATAATTAGGCAGTTTGCATGCGGCGGGCGAGCGGTGTATGAATGTTACCTATACCCTGACATCGGACCTTTGGAGCTATATCATTTTGCACCTACTAGGGGGTGGAACGAACGGAAAGAGTACGAAAACGCGCGTCGTAAAATTTAATAAGAGCAATGGATTAGGTGCTATTTGTAACTGACGGAATCGGAAGTACGTGTGTACTGCGAACGTTTAGAAGATATGAATTGGTTTTAGGTGCATACAGTTGTTGCGTTCGGCGTGAATTCAATCCTTCTGACGATGACGCACCGGGTGCATAAAAGGCTATTTACGGCACTGCTTTAGACTAGTATCACCAATATTCAAAGCTCACTCAACAAACAAAAACACCAGTAAATCAAACTAGATACCAAAGCTGACGTCACACGGACATAAAATATCTAGTCGCGATTCGCATTATCGCCATTTCAGTTCACATTAAATCTTAGAACCGGGACATAAATAACGGAAACTTTTATCCCACTGGAAATAAGCACTCAAAAATGCAAAGAGCAGAGCGTTATAGCGCACGTCGGGTGAATTTATTTTGTTTCGCGCACAATTCAAATAACCATAACTCACCTTGGGCTAAGCCTATCTAACGATATAATGAAATGCCATTAAGTTGGGAAGAAGGTTAAGTTTAGGCTGCGATCTAAAGGTGCTCTTACACCAGTAAGACCTTTATTATCGGTAATTATTGAACGTCAATCTTTGATTATAGCTAGATCCTCCAAGCCGCCAACAGTTGGCGAATACGGTAGACTGGTAGAGCAATTAACTGATTTAGGAATCTAGTACCATTATTTGCAATTATTACTATTCTAACTATTCCATTATATTTTGTAAAGTTCTGTTAAAATGTTTACTGTCGCGCATCTTTAGAGAAAAACTTACTGTCCGTTATCATAATCATAATGCACAGAGAGAGAGAGAGAAAGAGCTAAATACTCCAAGTGCACACAACTTTCTTAAAACACTTCCACTTTTTACAACAGACCCTTACAAGCATGCGTTTTTCGCATTGGCAAACAAGCAAGCAGAAGCAAGTGGCCTGCCTGATGGTCAACGTTGCCTATGAACATTTACAATGGTGTTTGACCACGACAGAGTAAAGTCATTTAGTTAATGAAAATATATCAACCAGATAGAGAGTGAGAGAGATTCGCAGAGATGACACATAGACTATCCCAAATTGAATTTAATACTTTATAAAAAAAACCGTTGATTATATTACAGCGTATTTTAACGTATATTCTGTGAAAGCTGCCTAAGTTCCGAAGTAAAGCTTAAGTTTAGGACGCGTTTACTTTCAGCGATAAAGATGCTCGCTTTCCGATTTATTGATCACGGATTCACGGTGACTGGAGATAAAGGGAAGTTTAATTTGTCTGTAAGTAACGCTTTCTGGTTAAATTTTAGCTAAAATGTTTTTTTAGTTCTAATCGGAATACAAATACAGCCATGAGACGAAACTAGGTTTAAAGATTTATTTGCATACCAAGCTCTGTAATAGTGCTAGGACTCTACTACAGAATCCGCCTGGGGATATGCTATGATGCTATGATATGACAAGACAAACAAAAAATCAGTATTTATATATTAGGGTTGAAATCCTAACGTGTCTCAGTGTTTTATGTGTTACTAGATTACGTGTTATCAAGAGCCAATGTAGTGACTCGCTGTGTTGAAAAAAAATGTATCTCTTCTACTGCCGCGATTATATAACTTTAAAAAAAAAAAAAAACTAGTGACGAGACGAGCAAGACGTTCGCCTGGTGGTAAGCGTCACGCCTGCCACTAACAGAAGCAGTGTCTACATTTATTGTGAACACAATCCTGCGCCGCACTGTACTGCGCTCGTCACCCTGAGATATCAGATGCGGTTAAATCTCTTCATAACCAGTAATTTCTCTGGTAACATTGCCCTTCAAACCAGAACACAGTAATGCTTGCACACTACTGCTTGGCGGTTAAATAACTGGCAAGGGTGTAGTACTTTCCCAGGCAGACTCTGCAGTAGAGCCACTACAAAACCCTATATACAAAAATAATGTATACTTCAATGTATAAATAAAAATAATTATGTGTACACAAATAACAAGTTACAATTTACCATATTACGTAAATAAAATTATCATGTACAAAACCTATGACCATCAAATAACAGGGCCCATTACCCGGCAACATTGCTTTATTGTCCATAACTAGCTCCATTCCAGTTCCGTTACTATTTCCTCCCCTACCCGGATTCCGCTGATCCGGTTACTCGAGCCATTTAGCGTAATACGCGGTTTAGAAGGATTGACAGCTGTGATAAGGGCTGGTGGATGTAAAGAGAGATCGCGGTTAGCATACTGTTTTATAGGAGAGTTAGATCCTCCAAGGGCATTAATCTTTGATTATAATAATAGAGCTAGACCCTACAAGGGCATTAATCTTTGATTATTATAAGAGGGCTAGTCCCTACAAGGGCATTAATCTTTGATTATAATAAGAGAGCTAGACCCTACAAAGGCATGAACCTTTGATTATAATAAGAGAGCTAGACCCTACAAAGGCATGAATCTTTGATTATAATAAGAGAGCTAGACCCTCCGAGGGCATTAATAAAACTATAATAATACAAGAACATTGGTACATTTTACAAAAAGTCGTAGCAATGTTGACATCGGCGTAGCATGAAAGTGTGAATAGCGTAGCTACAACGTAAAGAAATAAAAGAAGAAGAAATCGTAAAAGAAAATTGAAGCATAGCTTTAGTGTTAGTATTACAAATGGCCTAGAATGACATAATTATTCAATAAGTTTGTCAGTTATTATTCAGTCATTTAGCAAAAGAGGCGCATAGCAGTATAAATTTCTGTGTATTTTTATCGATAATCTGAGATTTGCTTTTAATAATAATATTGTTTCTCCGCTCCGCTTTCTCGCTGTGGTTTAACCTAAGCTTGTTCCTCTAACGAACAGCACCTTAACGATAGTTTGAAATGTGGGTTCGTATCCCAGTGTGACACGGATTTAATGGAAGCCAACTAAGTCTCATGCTGGTTTAATCGTAAAATGTTTTTAGGTACAAACAGCAGCAAGGCTACCACTTATTTATATTCTATTGAAGAATAGAAGAGTGATTGATTATGTTTGGCTAATATCTATAGAATAGAATTTAAATGTTTTTTTTTTAAATTATTTATAGTTTGCGTTTGACTGCCATCTCGTCTGATGTTAACGAAGATATAGTCTACGATGAAGCACCCTTGCCTAGAAGAAACCGAATCACTTGCGAATCGAAGACACCACCAGATTATAATTTTATTATCGGGAAACACCCACTCGGGCAGCGCATTATTGCAATCGGGCAGTGTATTATATCAGTTGAGACTCAAGTGGGATGGGGAATTGGTCAGATGGGCAATTTGTCACGAGGAAAGACGGAAGATGGACCAAAGCAGTCATATAATGGTGGCCGCGGAACGGAAAGCGACTATCGAGCTGACCACCCATCTCCCTAGTTCGACGACTAAACTATCATTAAGGCGGCAGGAATGCTGGAAGAGACTGGCACAGGACTAGAAAGACCAGGAGATCTCAGCAGTTTGTGGAAAATCGTAGTTGATGACGTCGGTGATGACATTAAATTAGAGATATTTTTTATGATGGTGTATCAAATCACACGACTAACGGGACGTATATATTTCGACCACTCAAAGAATCTGTACATAAAATAAAATCAAGATTTAGATTTTCAGAAACTTTTGCTCCTGAGTCGACATCAATAACCAAAGTTTCAAATCCAGTTATTGTATAAATTATCTACCTCAAAAGCTCAGACAAATTAA
This sequence comes from Erannis defoliaria, assembly GCA_905404285.2. NCBI lineage: Eukaryota > Metazoa > Arthropoda > Insecta > Lepidoptera > Geometridae > Erannis > Erannis defoliaria. Next base: position 6,114,126 of record FR990073.1, on the reverse strand, counting down.
TAACCAAATACCTCTAAATTAATTATTTTCCCAAAACCACGCAAAGCCCCGCATAACCTAGATTTATTTCGGATAATGACCTTACATTTGGCTACATAACACGACGTTAAGGGTCCGGGAGTATGTTACGAAAAGGGTGGATTAGTACGCAGTAAAATTTGTTAAAGAGGACTTCATGATACGGGTGCCTCCAAGGCTTTCCACAGTCCACTGTAATCTGACCTCTCTGATGACTCCAGTCGTTTCCGAATATTTGTAGGCTTAAGATGTAAAGAGAGGCAAGGAAGGTCATTCTAAGCTGGTTGTGAAGAACATGTATTAATATAGAGTTGTGGACGGGCCAGCGACGGGCCGCAACTATCTTCCGACTGCAGACGAACACTATAATCCCCGATAAAGCCCGCACATTTACATTCAATTCTAATTCAGGCCCATCTCCTACTTTGCTCTGATTGCCTGGTACTTGTTCGCGTTGATTAAAATGGTCTTTGGATATGGAGATTTTGGTGATGGGTTAACTTCAATCGTAATAGGTTTATGGTAGCAAACAGAGAAAGGTATATAGGCACTTATATTTTCTTATAAAAAAATATTACGTAAGTTACATCTGAGTCTGAGTGCATTAAAATTACTCCGTTTTTGTAGCAGTGATTTATCTACTACTATAATACGTCTAATTTATTTATTAAAGAACATTTAGGAGGTACCTATCAAAATAAAAATAAAAACGGAATAAAACTTGTACAAAAGTTTTGTTTAAGTACATAAAATTAAATATTTCTAAGGCAAAGGGCAACTAATTGAGTTTGTTCAGGACAAAACAAAGAGCTACGGAAAACTTTTTAAATTGTGTGTCCGAAGTGTCGCAGACATGTTGATCTTTTCAGGCAGCGCTACTTTGAGCACCTGGCTGTCAGTAGTAACTATTGTCTGTTCTGTGACGTGCCGTCCCAAGTTAATATTATCTTTGGACGAGTGCATTTCCATGCTAGAGTGGAGTATAAGTTGGGACTGTCAGGGAAAATAGGGACTAGTTTGAAATTGTATTTGTGAAGTTAAATTTTTCTACGTAACTTCTGTCCTAATGTTTCAAAAACTTATTATAAGTAGTATGTCAGGAAACAAAATTGCAGTCTGGCAATACATAATAATAAATAATCGTCATGGGGGTTTTGGCGGGAACGCGAGAAAATCATGTCGCTGTATTTGTATTATTTTCCAAAACTTGTGTTTTTTCGAGTGTTAATGCATAAAAATGGTGGCGTTTTATTAATTAAGTACTGATTTACGAGCAAGAGTGTGGGCAAGTGATATAATGTAGTGAAACGTGTCTTTTCGTGTTGTTTCCAAAACTCCGAAGAAGCTTGTAGTAAAGTTGCCACGACTTTACTAGGGTATGATTGGACTTACTGTGTGTGACTTGGACTGTGACTACGACTCATTTAACTGGAGAAAGAAGGATTGATGAAGAAATGTGTATTCGGCTGAAATACTAGTATCCATGCAATGTAGCCATGGCCAAGAACTATTAAAAACAACAAATGATTGTCATCTTTTTTCTAAGCATCAATGAGAAACTTTACACATAATATTTTTAAATTGATTTTGAAGCTTAAAACTCTGGATGGTATTACAATCAGAGACGCTTACAATCTGGTATATGTTACTTGTAGATACTTGTTCGTTTCATTAGGTCTATGAATATTAAATTGAAATTTGTAAAAACTCCGCCTCTGTTGAGTTGTAGCTAAAATACTCTCATAGAAATTACCATTCTAAAAAAAAACTAAATCAGTAAATCCGTGTGGGAGGTACAGTGCCACTGAGTCATTAGCCATAAAACGCCCATTGCTGGACGAAGGCCTCCCTCTTAACAGAGGGCTGTTGCCATAATCCCTACGCTTGGCAGGCAGTTTGGGGATCGCAGAATGCTCAACACCGTTAACCAAGAGGACGCTGCTGCCCGTCCTCCGGTGGTTCTGGTTGCAGATTAAGAACATACCCAGGTCCCAAGGGTTTGTATATTTGTTTAAAAATAAGATAAGATTCATTTGGGAATTAAATTTTAATTAGATACTTACAGGTAAGTGAAAAGAGATAAAAAAACGATAATTTTATTAAGCAGGTGACAGTAGTACTTAATACGCTTTAAAAAAAATACAACCAACTTCAACTTCGAATACCTGTGACATCTTCATATTTTCTAGTAATTTTGATTTAAACACCAACCTACTGAACCGATGACGATAAAATTTAAATGCGACCACCTCTGAAGTATTAGGTCCGCAGAGACAGTGCCACAGAGTGAACGGAGCTAAATCCGAGATACTCACTTGAACTGCTTAACCTCAAACGTGACAATCTCAGCCGGACATTGCTCTCTAAACAAACATTAATTATAAATACACTATTGGGATTACAGACAGTCCTTTACGTCGTGGTTGCGTGGAGGCGGAAGAAACGGCCGCGCACTTGCTTGAATGCAGCAGCGTGGCACTTAGTCGTGAATTTACACAATTGCCGCCAGTAAGCTATTCATATTTTGCTGTCCGCACCGACCTCTATCGAACCTAGTTCACAATTCACAGTTATGTCAGTGAAATTGTAACAAATGTGTAATGTGTGCACTGTTGTGTCAACTATACCATCTTTTCTCCGTAATTTAATTAGCATGATTGTGAACCAGAGGTTCGATGTGTCAGTTCCTAGATTATTTTTACAACCCAACTATTGGATTTGGTCAAGATTATAAAAGAAATTGTCTTTTTAGTATAAATGTTGGCCCCAAATTTGCCGCCCCTAAAATATGCCGCCCTAGGCTCCAGCCTACTCAGCCTGCTGGTAAACCGATCATTAGGTCGCCGAGGACGCAGAAAAGCCTGCGCCGGCGTCAGCGAGCTGCTGGCCGTCCTCGGGGACTGCAACGGGACTACGCAACAAAATAGAGCCGATCAGAGGTTACTAGTGCGGAAAAAGCGCGGTCACCAAGTACCAAGTAGTACAATGCCACAGACAAATACACAGATGAAGACGTTAACCTTATACACTAGGTACTCTGTATGTGTCGGTGGTTAGAAAAATCCAACGAAAGCACGGTTAATAATATTAATTTACATGGAATTGCCCATACAACCACTATGCAATTGATTTAGAAAAACAAAGTAAAATCCAATAATACAAAAAGAATTTATCCGTCAAAAACAAACAATAAACATTAGGTTGAACTTCGCATATAACAGTGTCGAACTTTTTTACTGTTCCCAAAATTCCCGATACTACCTACACCTATGATAAAATGTTATGATTGCACGCGGGGAGAAAGAGATATTTTGTATCTATTTTATTTACAAAGTTTTCCTATATCAATACTGTATTACTATCAGAAAAGCTATCATGCACCCCAAACGTACTTACCGATTTATGGGTGTCATTATTTACGGTAACAAATAAGTTATAACAAAACAGGTAAAAATAAGTTCTAGTAAATTGTAAAAACACTGTTGACTACAACTGTTTATGTTACCTGGTTTCATTTATAGCGCAAATAAAAATAAAATAAAAACTGTAATGTAGCACTAGTCAAGTGCAAGCCGGACACCAAGGGTTCCGTTCCTCTACCTTTTTTATATTTTGATCACCAAGCAATTTTTTTTTACCCTACATTTTAACAATAACACAATTGATTTCTTGATTTATTTACCTTAGATTCTCATTTTACTCCAGGAAATGACCTTCTAAGTATTACCGTTCTTAAGAAAAAAGCAAAATAAAACAAAAAAACCACTGCGTCTTTTATGGGGACCTCGCATTGTTTTATTTCGTAGTTCATTCGCTTTAATACGAACCTATAATGTGAAAATTTCAACCAGCCCAGCAGTACGTTTTAGAAGATAAAAGTTACAATAAGTCGGACGTATATAAGGATGGACGACTAAACAAACGTCGTAGGCTTAGTAGTAAAATCGCGTTGGGTTCGGAACCCTAAAAAAGTAAAAACTCTTCCAAAAAAGGTTTTATACAAAAAAAAACAAAGGGTAAAACAAAGTTCTGTGTGGCAATATTTTAAAAGTCGACAAAATACAAACAGCAAAATTAATTGATTAGCTTAAGGCTTTAAAACAAGCCAAGAAAAGCAAAGTAGCCAAGATTTATTTTACTTTTGGTAGCAATTAATGTTGAAAGTGAAAAATCTTCGGAAACTTCCCGACGGTTCGGGTATCCGGCGCTTATTCGTTTTCTCTAAATTGGGCAAATTTTTCTTCGGAAACTTTGATTCGACCCCTTTTCTTGAGCAATCAAGCAATTCTTATGGCACCCGGGCGTCGTGGAGCACCACAGTGAAAATATTTTTAACTTATTTTGCAGAAGGTGAAGTAGAGCAAAAACCAGACATTTGAATTGTTATAAAAAAATACGTAGAAATAATAATATGAAACTTAAAATTATGTCTTTGACTATAATGTTAATGGTGATAATTATTGATAATTTAAACATACTTGATATTACACTTTTTACTACAAAATAGGTTCGCTCTCGTTTGCTCTTGGTCCTTGTAAAAATCTACTATTGACAATTCTAACTCTATTCTATTCTTTCACTGCATGAATTATGTATTATAATTATTATTTTTTGTTGACTTGTAAATTTATATTTATCAATAAAAGACTTTGACTTTGACTTTTTATAAAGTGATTATGTGTGGGTTTTTTGATGACGTTTTATAGCTTCGTGCTTATTTTAATAAACTTTTATTACACAGAAATTATCTGCTGGAATCTGTGTTTCTCTTTAAGTTTCAAATCCAGAGTAAATATAATATGATGTATTTCCAGAGCAAAGAGATTCTTTCTAGGTAAGCGTGCTCCATCTCAGACTGTTTCTTATAATATAGATAACATCGCGTAGGCTGTAATATTATTTGAGCTCCCTCTTGGTCGGAAATTCTTCCTCCGAGCTCAAAGCCCATAACATTTCGCTAGCTTTGAGGGCCTCGATATAGCAACGTTGATATGAGAGCTGAGTTTGAATTTTTTCAGAAGGAAGGAATAGAGTTGATATTTAAAATTCGTAGCATTAGTTAACTTTTTGGCCCCGACGACAGGTTTCTTTGAGCACAAAGTGTAGTACGCTACGTTTTTTTTACTGTGGACTAAAATCTAGCAAACAATAACCGTAACCGCGGCAAATACAATTAGGTTAATTAATGAATTAAGACCCGAAGAGTTTCTTTATCTCGTTATTAATTCGTCTCGAGCCAGACGTCTTGCGAGTGCAAATGTTTGCGATTGAGAGTGCTATGCGTTTGTTTTGGAGAAATATCTACATAGAGCAACACTAATTTGGTTTGGTTTCGGCGGTTCCGGACCACAAAATTTACCTCTTATTAAAATTACCACGTCTTGAAATGTCCACTTATTGAACATTTGCAACTTTACGCGCAATTTTACAGTATTCCCGATGAAAAAGTATGTCTGATGTGAACCACACAAATTTAGGGTAACTTTCCTAAAGTGGTAATAGGGTAGATGAATGATGTTTATATCATTGAAACCAATAGCTTTGATGAAGAATTTAATTAAATATAGTATGTTTATTGAAAAAATAATTTAAATTGGTTAATAATGTTCTGATATATGAGCGTTTAATTTTTTTGTCAGAGACAACTCTGTTCCTTTCCCACAAAACAAAAAATGACGTCACGCCTTACTTGTCAGAATAGAATTTATATGGCCTCATATATCATATTTATTCGCCTCTCTGTCTAGCATGATATTAAAATGCTTATAAGTTGCTTATTTTTGATCAGATTTTTATTTTCTTTTCATTAGTCATCTATATTTATGGGCCACATTATAATAGGACAATAAAAAAAAACAGTCATCTAGCCTATTGTATCGCCGGTAAATGCAATATTACGCATTAACAATGAAGACAATAATAACATGTGCAGCATTGCCATCTCCTTCACATAAATCATACTGATCTCTACTGACACGACTTACGCTAACGTAGCATCCTTCCGTCTACGACAACCTCCTTAGGAGACGATAACAAATGCTCGCAAAGAAAGCAGCATTAATCAGGGTCAGGAAGCAGTATGATTTGAATGTAAAACAGTATTCAGTGCGGTATAGTTGGAAACAGTAGTTAAGGTTTGTAGAAAACAGAGACGGGACATAGTAGTTTAAATAAGCACTTAGTAGGGAATTAAATTCGTTGAGAAATGTAGGTAAGTTTTTTTTAATGTTGCACGAAAAATAATCTGCTGTTCCATACATTTTGTCCAAGGTCAATTAACTTTTTGTACTGTTTTTATTTTCGCGATTTTCTATGTTGGCCCCATAGTAAAAGTTGTTCATAATGATAAGTACATGCATACCCTTCAGTATTACTACACCTTTTTTTTAACATGTTGTACAAAGCCAACAAAGTCACAAAACATTTGGTTGGATCCGTGAGTCATCTTATTTTAAAATACATATTCGTCTGAGTGTTTACTCGACGTGGCGCAATCTCACTAGCTTGCAGGACTTCAGACTGGTACCTTTGTGCTAACAAAGTATAAAATAGTCAGCCTACCCTCATAACATAATTACAATATACTACAGTTTTAACTCAAATATCTGAGAAAATATATCATTTTCAAGACCTATCATATCATATAACCATTACTCGATGGATTGAAATAATATGTTTTATCACTAGCGTAGAAGAGATTTGGCAGGGATAGAGTTTATAGGGGAACGTTGCGATCTGATTGACAGATCGCACTTGAAGACTGGATGGAACACCACCATATTTAAAAAAATACAGAATCTTAAAAATTGATCACCATCAGCCAGAAGACGTCCGCTGCTGGACGAAGGCCTCTCCCTCAATAGGGAGGGGTTGCCATAATCTCAACGCTTGGCAGGCGGCTTGGGAATCGCAGAGTGCTCAGAGAGGACGCTACTGCCTGCCCTCCGGTGGTTCTGGATGCAGTTTTAGGACATACCCAGCATTTTGTATCAAAACTACGACATTAAATAATTACGGGACCGTCCCGAGACCCTTGAAAACAAATCAAAAAAATAATTTCCTAAATCGTTTCACACTTGACGGAGAAATCGGTACTGCGCCGTTCGAAAGTATACTGCGTTTAAGGCTCCTTCATGAGGTGTGAGGTACATGTGAGCCTATCATTAGTCATAAACTGCGAGGCGGGGTCCTCAGTCCTCTGCACGTGAGTAGAAAGCCGACGATTCTCTTATCGGGACATGTGCACTTAGCTAGGAATGGGAGCGGAGGTGTTCCATACTCTTTTGTTTATGACGTTGTTTGGAAGAAATTGGGAGATTATTTTGGAAACGCAATTTTGGTGGGATGGATAAAGATTTACATAATTTCGATTTAGAGGTTACTATGACAGATGGTTGTAAAAACGTGTAAGTAATGGGGGAAAAACATTATCATTTAACCATTTAAAGTTACACGTCTTTGTTGGTGTAGTTTTGACACTGTACAATCTGTGCATACATTCTTTGCATAATAAATGCTAAAGGTCTCTATAGCTAGTGCCTATATAAAGATAAAATATAAATGAAATCATTGTGTACTGCGGTGTCATTTTTGATTACTGTGGCAAGTTTACTTTCAATTACAATTTATGTTTAAAACATTCAAATTAAAATAAATTGCTTAAAAAAAAACGATCCCCAAGCCGCCTGCCAAGCGTGGGGATTTCGGCAACACGTCTCTTTAAGGGAGAGGCCTTCGTCCAGCAGTGGACGTCTTCCGACTGTTGATGATGATGTGCTTAAAAAAACAATTAATTAGCAAATTTTAATTAGCTGAGTAACCGCGTAACAAACAAACAAAGAAAAAAAAGGACAATGTAAGTATGGTATTTAAAAAAGTGTGACGAATTTACTTTGTGGTGAATTTACTATGACCCGGTGTGATCTCTGTAGTATGCGGTTCTAATATTTCAATACTATGTAATTTCTGTTATGTCAAATATTTTGTCTCTCAAGATATTATATTCTAGGCAAGAAAAAATAAACTAAACTGTTCTTCTACTACACCTCCACAGGGTCAAACTCCAGACTGAACACTAGAGTATACATACAAAATATATTTCGTCTCCGTACGAAGCAGATAATACCAAATCCACATAAAGACACCCTTCCGGTAACCGGATTAGGATGAAGGAGGTGACAATTGAAACATCGCATGGACCGCGCTGAATTTAAATATGTGCCTATACGTTTCTGAACCAGTGCTTAGGTTTATTTGAAACAGTTTGTAGAAATTTGATTTTTTTTATATCAACACTGTCGAGGTGTGGTTAGGGGATCATAGCCTCACTCTCACTCGTCCATGAAGTTAATTGAAGATCAACTTTTTCTTTAGATAAAAATATGAACGCCGTAGACTGTAGATATTTATCAACTGCTTTATTTTCATCACAATGAAACTAAAATTTTGTCACCACACAATTTAGATATCAGTAGTTCAAAACCGAAAACAAACTTTTATCGCTATTTTGTAGTTTACCAAGCGAAATGATACATATCGGTACTAAGGTACTAGTTGATAATGGTTATTATTCTAATCCGCCTATGTTTTTTTTTCCTTTTCATTTTTATCGGCAGTTAAGAACCATACATTTTATTTTAAAATGATGCAACATTTTGCTAACCGATCCTCATTATTTTACACCGTGCGTCTCCACAGTAAATCAGATATTGCCAGCTCATTGCCATTCCTCACGTCCGCTTTACCATTCCCGAGATAGAGTGAAATCAGTGCGATGGTAAAAATCAAATTGAGTAGCCGATAAACACTCCTTCGATCAGGGCTGGCAAAAATAAAAATAGTGAAGTGCGAACTCCACTTTTACATTGTGGATATCCTTTAATATACGCACTAAACGTTTTATTTTGACGATACGTTTCTTATACTAGGAATAAACAAGCTGAAGGCTCTCCTTCCTGAGATATATAATGATCTTTCCAAGGTCAGAGTGAATATATGTATATCTTCTAGGTTTTCGTGTTTCATATTCGACCGCGACATCGTTTACCAATAGGCGATTTGGTGGCGATATACATTTATTTTTGTGAGAAATATTAAATAGGTTTTGTAACTATTTCAAATGTAACCGTAAAATGAATGAACTGAATAAAACAATGCAAAAATAAAAGTGGGACTAACACCCAATAATCAGCACTTACTTCTAATTCTAACTAAAATTCCTTCCTTGAAAAACCCTTCTTGGTCTATATATATATTTTTTTTAATACTTTCATGTCACGAGACGAGCAAGACGTTCGTCTGGTAGTAAGCGTCACGCCTGCCACTAACAGTAGCAGTGCTAGTATTATGAATATGCGAACACAATCCTGCGCCGCACTGCACTGCGCTCGTCACCCTGAGATATTAGATGTTAAATCTCATTATACCCAGTAATTACTCTGGTAACATTGCCCTTCAAACCGGAACACAGTAATGCTTGCACACTACTGCTTGGCAGTTGAATAACTGATAAAGGTGTGGTACTTCCCCAGTCGGACTCTGCAGTGGAATCCTACCACTACAAAAAGCAACTGCAAAGTAAGAATAGTAATCATTTTTTAGAAGATTAAACAGAGCAACCCTATTTAGGTCGCGCGCGGAAAATTTTGATTACACAGAAAAGTGTTACTTATTCTCAAATAAAAATACCCGGGGAAAAAACGCTGATGCCGATATTGTTATGAGAGGTTTATGTCGAAAATTGGGGGTACGGTTATTGCATGTCATTAGGAATTATGGGCTTTAGACGTGGGCTCTATTCTTGAGCTTCCGACATAATTTCTGTTGCTAACAGTACTATGGTGTTTCTAATGAGAGAGACAGTGACAGAGAAAATCTCGAGCGCGCTATAATAAGGTACTTGGGTGCGAAATTTGCGTGCTGGGAGACGGCGTTACATTTTTTTCGATAATGTAATAATTGGAAATTTATACCAGGGCTTTAAAAGTGCTATCTGTTCAGTGTTGAGAATACGACGTGATTGATGTTGTTATCTTGCAGAAGAATCTTAAATTTAAGTGCTTTTTACATAGTGTGTCACAATCAGACAAATGTTAATAATTCGTATGTTGACATTGGTCATAGACGTACTTAAGAGTCATAATTAAACCAATTCAATAATATATAAATTGTTCGCGTTATAAATGACATAACGTTGAGAAAATACGAATTGATAATAAAACTGCAAAACTAGCATTATCGTTAGGAGCGGTCTCTTCCAGGTATAACCTTTATAATTATTATTATAGTTTATATAAAATTATTATAGTTTATACCTTCCAGGTATAAACTTTAGGCGGTATAACCTTTGTGTGACAGCGGAAATGATTCAATAATATTTGGAATACAAGAAAATTAAAAGTTCCCAAGACTATAAATTAATTTATTTAAAACATTATTTATGGTTCACAGACAAGGCGTTTGGCCATTATTCACCTGGTTCTAAATCACGTTGTAATTAAACACACCTAACCTGAAATGGGTACTGGCTCTAGATTGAGCCTGCCTGAGCCATTAAAAAAGTTATAATCTATATATATAAAAGCGAAAATCACTCACTCACTCACTCACTGACTAAACACGAAATCTCGAAAACTACTTGATCCCTGAAGCTGAAATTTGGCAGGTAGATAGTCTATAGGTAGGAGACGTCAGCTAAGAACGAATTTGGGCTGAAATAATGAGGGGGGGGGGGGGGGATAGGGAATTAAACTTTCTAAGGAAGTTCTTTGTTTTTGAAGTTAATATAGTGATGAAAATTGGTACCTATTGGTATTGGGTAGTTCATACAAAATAAAATATGATATTTTTAATATTTTGAGGGGGTTTGATTTAAGGGGGTAAAGCGGGTGATTATTTTTTATAAAGCAAGGTCTTTATTTTTGAAGTTATAATACTTAGATAGTTTATTCAAAATAAAAATAAGAAATTTTCAAGATTTTGACAGGACTCACTTAAGGGGGTAAAACGCGGGATGAAACTTTGTATGGGAAGTACTTGGTTTTTAAAGGTATAATGATGACAACATTATAGGCAATTTTTTTATTATCATCTTCACCGTTTTTATTCATCACGCGGGTGGAACCACGGGGCACAGCTAATATTACATACGTATGTGTCGAATTGATAATTTCCTTTATTTGAAGTCGGTTTAAAATGGGTTTACCCCCGTGTGAAGTCGGGAAGGGTCAGCTAGTATAATTTATATAATTTTCTCTGCACCTTATAATGCGTAAATATACCGCTAGATGCATATTACATATTACACTAGGCAATTATTTTACTCAAATACGGTTTATATGTACATTAGCCAGTAAAGTTTCAAGGTGTAGATACTATGATTGAAACTTTTAATTTGAGCTATTCCGTAACATTAGAATAAATCTTAAATTGACTTCTCTTTACACCATTTCGTATGTACCGAATAGGTAAATACTCTAGAAATTTGCCCTTTAACAACACCATTATTTCTCGAAGATTTTATTGATCCCAACTCCTTTCTCAAGTACGAAAATTCGCAACAACTCAAAAATTATGCCGCGTACGTGATCTCATGTCCCATAAACCGGCACCGGGAGTTATTTCATATAGTTACAGACCCATAAAGCATAAAAGGCATTCAAATGTGATGTTATTTTGCCGCCAACGTGGGGTAATTTATTTTCTGGCAATTCATAATTTTCTTTTATTCACTTTATGTTGATTTTTCTCGTAAGTAAGTACGGTAACGATAATATTATTTCTGAGGCCCCATGTGTGAGTAGATGCTTTATTGTTTTGTTAAGTTTGTTATTGTTGTAGAGGGTGTGAGGGTTTTATTGTTTTATACAAATTAAGGCATTTGTGTTTCCACTTAAGAGGTGGTCAACGCACAATTGTACGTAGTTGACGGGAATAAGTTTTTCATCGCAATCAATCAATTGAAGTAGAATTTTTTTTTTTTTTTGTCAACATAGATAAGTTTGCTTTTGAACGCCAACTCGCCTGTTGGTAAGGGTTGATGTGGTCGAAGATAATGCACGCACTTATAAGATAATTATTCACTCAAAGTTTTTTTTCTATGGGATTTGGGCCGTGTCACTTATATTTAGTTAATGTATGAAAGCTTTGTTTGCCTCTAAGTACCTTGGACCTGGGTATGTCCTAAAACTGCATCCAGAATCGCCGGAGGACGGGCAGCAGCAACCTCATAATTAACGGTGGTGAGCATTCTGCGATCCCAAGCCGCCTGCCAAGCGTGGGGTTTATGGGATCCCTCCCTATTAAGGGAGTGGCTTTCGTCCAGCAGTGGACGTCTTCTGGCTTTTGATGTGAAGCACCTAAAGATAAGTAAGTAGTAAATTGCAATTCAAAATAGGGGCGATAAGGTTTGCTCCTTCTAGAGCATGCAATATAGTGTCTGTATCGTTCTTATGTCAGTTTAAATTACTATGACAGGTAGATGGTTTTTTTAATCAAAGGTTCTCGATGAACTACGCTGCAATGAAGTCTTCGAGTGTTTTGGACATTTCCTCCCCATATCAGCCTACGTAACCCAACTCCTACAAAATGTTGCACCTCCATTTGCCAGGTATAACTAGCTAAATATGCTTTTTTTTAAGCCTCGATCTTATTCATATATCCTTTTGCGTTTATTTATTGCGGCGCAATAGTTCATGCTCTAATATAATAGCTCTACGGTCTCATTTTCCTGTAGACTGTACAGAACACTCTCCCGTGTCTTCAGTAGCGGTGGGTTATGTCACTATAAGACTCACTATAATACCATCAAGGAAACAAACACATAAAAAAACATACAACCGAATTGAAAACCTCCTCCTTTTTTAAAGTACGATAAACATAATATAATTACCTATGTATTTGCACCTTAATTGAGTTTTGAGCATTTATAGAAGGAACCTCTTGAATCTTGCCTTTGAATGTAATCTTCTATCATCTTCTTCTATGTGTATCTATTTGATGCCCAAGGTCAAGTATACACTGTATAGTAAATACATATTACAAGAATATGAGCAAACAGAAACAAATACCGGAACATGTTTATTTTTGGCCTTCATTTCTTCATTTGCCTGCAATTTCTTTATTTTCCCATGAACAAACAACAGGTGAGAAGTGTAATGGCACGCGACTTTCCCCGTTTGCGCTTTCGGTTTCCACTGTTTACCGTCACCGTCCCTTGTCCCTTTGTGAATATTTTATGCACCAATGAACGCATTCAGGTCCCAAATTATGACGGTCAACTGACCACCCGCCGTTGGAGCAAACGGCGTAATCAGATCGACAAACATTCCTTTGATATAGATAAGTTTTGTGTTATTGCCTTAGCTTGTCTGTTAAATGTTCAGTTCATAGATAAGACTTTTAGTAGTCATTGTTGAGTGGTTGACTAGTGGTAGTGGTTTGCTTATTACGTATCATAGGTTCAGTAAAATTATAACTAAATATAAAATGTAAACACGTAATAAGGAATAGATTAGGTACTTAAATAAAAAACATGTTTTTACGAAAAAAATACTGCTTTATCATTAAGATGGTAATACACAATAGGGAATATGCATGTTTTTTTTCTATTGACTCACAAAAGAGCTAACTTGCAACAAAACAACACATTGAAAATAAAATTTATATATATGCACAAATTAATAACGAAGCTATAAGCATTTTAGTTTTATGTTAGATAGGGTGGGCACTATACTAGCAAATGACGTCAAAGTCCACGATTCCAAACAAATTCTATACTAGCACGCGTTTTGCTAGAAAGGGACAGATGACTCCCTCCCAAATACTTTGAACGCTTATATTCCAGCCGATTTCAATCATTTTTCGATGTAAGCATCAGATTCAGTTTAACTCTTCAATTATCCTATTATTTTTAATAATCAAAACACAGCATCAAACTTTGTACGATTATAGAGTAGGTGACTGTGAAGTTAAAAAACATACTTACTCTATTAATTTGTTATAGAAACTGATCATGTGCAAGTCGTATTCAAAGAGTGAGACCATTTTCCTAAAATGAAATGTAACGAAATGCCGGCTTAATAAAAGTTTCAGCTAACACGATAATTTGTATTTAGTGTGGTGGAACACAATTCCGACTTGAACTTGACAAGTTTTTTATATCACGGTACAATGATACATTTAAAACTTTAAACTTTCATTCCCATGTTCAACACTTGCATACATCTGTTTAACCTTTGATGTGTCTTCCAAACTCCGCGACGTGACCGACTTGCCAACGCCTTCCAAGGGAGTTTAACCGCACCTGCGCCAAGAGTCTCATAATATTCGGCTTAGCACCGCCTCATGCATACTTGAATGTAAATTGTAGGGTGAAGAGTCAACGAAAGCTTATTGATTTCTGATGACGGAATGACGGTCTAAGGCGAGAGATTTGATTCCGTATTGATTTGAATCACATGAATGTGAAACCATACTTTCTGTGTTAGAAATAAAGAAAGGCAAAGAAAACCTTAGATTTTCTTTGATGACGGGATAACATGAATGAAGCAACGAAGTTAGTGAAGGGCTTTGTATATTACGTGTCGAGGAGAAAGCGACAGATCTTGGGTCAGAAATATCAGAATAGTCCCAGAAAATATCTGGTCATTCCGTGCGGGAATGTGATTAGCGCCTTGAAAACTTGTAGTTAGGGCTTGCTGAGCAGGATACTCTTTGAGTTGGTCATAAATTATAGCATGTTGATGGCTCGTGAACATAATTTCTGCTACAAACACGACTCACCGTTGCGGGCAGTGGGCGAGGTAACGTACTATGCTTGCAATTGGCTAAGCATTAGGATGCCGCAATCTGAATTATAAAATTCAATGAAATTCTGACGTGCTGTGGCTAGCAGTGGTTTTTAAACTACAAATATTAGTACGAGGGGAAGTCGGACGATCAGTCAACAGGGCTTATAGTCTTTGATTGTGACTGTAGGACCTGGGCGTACTTGACAATAATAAATGAAATGATGATTAGGAACTATCGTAGTTTGATTAAGTATATGTAATGTAGCATTATCAACAGTTCAGGATGCTAGGAAAAAGTCACTCGACTAGAAGAAGTAATCAATGTCTTACCTACTTAAAATTAAATCAAAAACTAAATAAATATAACCGCCTTACAATTTTTAATAAAACATGATTTATGGATCAGATAATGATGAAAACTCGACATGAAACGCCGCCGGACTATGCCGCTCGCCATGCTCGTATGCCCGTGTGAGAGAGTGGCATTCATTAACTTGGCAAAATTTCCGAAAGCGATTTATTATTTTACCTAATTCAGCGTTACAACACTTGCCATCGTATCGCTGAGACATTGCCTACAGCAACTCGTAAAAACGAACAAGTAGCGTCATCATTATAGATTAACCGTCAACTGAGACATCAATATCTCGCCTCCGAAAATGGGAAACAAAGAAATGCTCCGTCATCAATCCGGCTGACCGTTGATAGTTTTCCTATAAATGACCATGGGGATACATACGTTTCATAAGCAGTATCTAAAGTAGATCGTATAGTGAAAAACTTGTGACTGTCATAGTAACCATCGTTGTATGTTTTGTTAAGATTGCGTGTTATGCCTTAAAATAAACTAATTCAATCTCGAATATATCCGATCGTATAATGTATCAGAATCAAAAAATACCGAGAAGTCGTGATCATTTTAGGCTGATGTCTGAAGGCTGATCTGATACAAAATGCCTTAAAGAACCTTAAAAAGAATGCTGGGTGTCTTCAAACTACTTTTCCAATCTTGTAAGCAAACCTCAAGTCCAGCAGGGCTAACATGCGCATCGCGAGAAAATTTTGTCGTGTCTTTATGTCGTGCGAAAACGAGACAAACTTATACAGATTCGTAGCCTTGTCCTGTTTTTAAGAATCGAGAAATTTTTCTCGCGGTGCGCATGTTAGCCCTGCTGGCTTTCTCTTTATTGAGGTGTGGACCTCACTCGAGATAAACTAAGCAAATACACAAAACATTTATGCCTAACTCCAGCGTAAAATTAAAAGTATTTTACAACAGCGCGATATCGCTTACTGTCATATAGTGAAGTCACACTATGAGTTCAGGGTGGTAATAAAACCCCCCACTATCGGACATCGGACTATCCGCTTCCAATACACTGGACGCCCGGCCAACAATTATCTAAATAGCCATCTACATTCTTACCCCTTACATTTTATTATTACCGGTCAATTTATCCGGTTCGCAAGTCTCAGCGAATATCCCACCGACTCATGTTTGCCTAGTAGATTTGCCGATAATGCTGGAAACTGCCAAGGAATAAAATAGGGGATTTTTGGACATGTCCGCAAGTTTTGTTACTGATCTCTGATTTGGGTAGAATTTACGAGGAGATTACTGGGATCGAAGTATTGGAACCTTGGGTTGAAATGTTTGTCATTACTGTTTTAAAGCGGTTTTAGTTTATAAACAACTTTTCTTTTAAATATAGAAACAATATTCGTGTAATCACGCCATCGGCTACGTTAACGTTTTACCTTTCGCTTCTTGTCAAGCTCGTCATCAACCATAAAACTTAATAGAGAGGTGTTGCCATAATCCCCACGCTTGGCAGGCGGCTTGGGGATCGCAGAATGCTCACCACCGTTAACCAAGAGGACGCTGCTGTCCGTCCTCCGGTGGGTCTGGTTGCAGTTTAAGGACATACCCAGGTCCACTTGTGAAGCTATACCATATTAATCTCGTTTCACTCTTTCAGTCGCATCGCAAATCGCTGCCTACTGTAGCCTCAGCCTTACACGTTTATATAACAAACATATTTATCAAAATCAGCCCATAATTTTTGGCAGAGGATTTGCTAAACATACATAAAAAATACATACAGTCGAAAACAAAACCTCTTCCTTTTTGGATTCGATTAAAACCTATTTATAGGGCGATTAAAGGCTTTGGACATTTTCCATAAGCTGGTGGCATAACGAATTTCCCATACCTCTTTGTATGAACTAGGCCAAAATGGCACATGCCTTTAGTTTCATGCTACACAAATAACCTATTGTGTAGTGTAACTGCAATCACCAAAGTTCGATAAAATGCAATACGTTTATCTATTATCGACAACTCTGTCATATAAAATTGCTTAAGTGCCTTTGGTCTCTAATGTAAGATATTGCTAACTACACCTCAGTGGCCATGGCCATGATCGATAAGTCCCCTTCCCACAAATCTCAACAGTCAGAATTAAGGGACAGCAGTTTCTTAGACACAATAGGCGTCGATTTTAAATAAAGCCACCCCGATTGACAGCGACCCTCGTGCTGGACTTAATGTGCCGGACTGTCCGTTTGTTTGGGTGCAGGTAGACCTAGCAATCTGTTAGAGGGTTTTGTCTCATCTCTAAATTGTACATTTTATTCATTCTTCTTTTTCTGAGATAATTATGTTCATGAGGTTTTGCCAGTGTTCTATTAAAAAGCTTTGGCTCACCCACGCAAAGCCCTAGTGGCAATACTTTTACATATCTACTCTATGATACGGCCAAAAGGACCAGAATCCAGGCCAGTGAAACAAAAAAAAAAAAAAAAAAAAAAACTTTTTATTACTCTCAATTTATAATTTAATTTAATTGCGCTTAATTTTAGTAGGTTAAATTTATTATTTCAATTGTTAAATTTATTCGTTTTAATTCCTGTGTAACATTATGTGAACATTGTAAATGACTTGCCCAGTGTAACAATTTTGTTACAAGGCCAATAAACCATTCTGATTCTAATTCGAATGTAAAACCACAGATACCACACACCACAAATAAAATAATTTCTAAACTAGTTTCTTTATCAAGTTTTGTCAAGCTAGTCACATTCAGTTGCAAGTCTATACAATATCCAGTTTTGTTCCCTAAAACTGTACTATTTTTAACTGTTTGGTTATCGATGAGATCAGTGCTCGCTTTATTTCCACTGGAACTATTCTTCGTCCGGCTGGCAGACCGAGACAAAAGAAACGCATCACTCACCGCCTGGTTCCCCTCTGTGCAGTTTCGGACACTGCCCACAACGGTTACAATGATCACACCTATTTGTCTTCGGGATTAACTTGCTTATCGGACGGCTCTTTTAAGTTATTAGGTTTTTCGGATCATACCTCTGGGTTCTGGATTTTATTTATGTAAACTTGGTATCAGTTTATACACTACAAACCTATATCTTATATCGTAATTAAATTATAAGCAGTCTTGATAATGACAGGGAAAGGTAACTACTCAAAGCTTGACGGTTGAAGGCGTAAATGCATACTTTGAAGTCCTTGAGCCTGAATGACTTGGTGGAGTTTGATAGGTTATAGATTTATAGATTGTCTTAATTTCTGTGATTGAAGACTTTAGTTTGAAGTTTTTTTTTTCTAAACTTGTTTACGACGCGACAAATAATTTCATAATCAATATTTTTAATAACACATTACAATTATTTTTGTTTCTGCTTCTACGAGTACATGTATAAATTAGAGCATCTTTTACAAATACCTTGGGTGGAGCTTTAATATTATAATACTATGGCGATATGGGTAATAATGGCGGACTAAGATTGCGGTTTACTTACTATCCTTGTTTGTCGTTCTTTTTAGAAACCAAATTAGAGAACTTTACACCTTCACACAACACACCGTCAAGGCAACTTCAAGGCAATACTCACAGATAAGCTTAAACCATTTTTCCTTAGTAATGTTGATACCAATTCAGGACGATACCTTACCAGTGTAAGGTAATGTCCTGAATTGGTGGACTAAACTCTCTCGTAGAACTAATCTGCGGTTACATACAAAGGGAGTTTCCCGATGTCTCGGGAACGCCTCCGGGCCATTGCTGACCGCTGTCCTGGGACCGCTGACTATTAAAGTGCTAAGAGGGACATTAGGGCCCCCAGGGGCTTGTCATCCGAATAATTTAACGTCTTAATTGTGTTTGGTTTTTGCGGGTGTCGGCAATTTGAGGCTATTGTTTGGTGCGGTCATCAGAACCGTTTAATAGAGTTTGATGAATGTCGTCTCGTTGTTTTTAATTCTTTTTGTGTTTTCTTACACCATAGATCTAAGTCTTTAGAGCGTTTGGTGGTAGCTCTCCTTTGCAAAGATCATGTAGCACGTAGCTATTTCTGTATTACTTTTGTAGATCTCTAAATAAAATCATCAGACAATTTATTTGTCCATGGGTAAAAAGTGTTATTGTGTACGTACCTATACCCATTTTTCATGTAGATATCTGGTCGTTTAGTTCTTTCTAGTTTTTAAATTAGAGCAGTATGACATTTCGATCAGACATGCTTTTATAGTACAGCGTATTTTAGAGGCTGCACAGATCTATGCTCAATACATTTTTGCAGACATTGAAAATTACTATACTTATGTATAAGATAGCAAAAAAAAATAAGGGGTAAAAGAAAGCTTTTTTTTAATGTAGTTTTAGATATGTTTAAGGCCTCGTCTGTATTATCTGCATAAGCAATGGAAAACATAGCACGCCTACGTAATGAATGTTTTTCTTGCAAAACAGTCCCCGTCTTGCCAAAATATTAATATTGGGCGGTCGTAGGGTGAATACCAAATTAACATTTGCTACCTTCGCAAACAGCAAGACACCGGATACAATGTTTGCTCCATGTAAGGGCCTTTGGATGAATCTTAATCTTACTGAGTCAGGTACGCTTGGGCTTAGGTTGCCCATGGATTGATTTTAGTGGAGACTGCAATTAATCACGTTTCATGAAGTCGGATACTCTGACTATGAAAACAAGGAGTGAAAACAGAAATTCCGCGTCCTGTTTCGCACCAAACCACCAAACCAATGTGCTAGATTCACGCCAGTTTTCATAATTTTGTCTCTTGTGTTTCTCGCTTGGAGGATCTAGCTCTCTCTATCTCTCTCTCGTTTCTCGTTTCTGTTTTAGGAGTACTTTGTACATATTGGTGTGGTGTACAATTTTAATTCATAAATAATAAAGCTAAGTTTTGCTAAGATGTTAATAAAACGCAACTAAGTTAGGTTATTGCTGATTGTCTCGAAACATCTTTTGCTTCACAGGTTGAATTATTGGTAAGGTATCAATGAGAGTTCGTAAAAGACATGTCCTGTTTAATTAACTATTGATTAGATCTGGCTAGAACTTTGACCAGTTTTGGATTAAAACTTTGACTGGGTATTATAATAAAATTCTAAAACAATGTTTATTGGTTGCTTACCACAACCTTTGCTTACCACAACCTTTGCTTACCACAACCTTTGCTTACCACAACCTTTGCTTACCACAACCTTTGCCATGCTATGCTTGTCCATGCTTTTTGTCGCTTATACGTATTTACCGGTTGGCCTTTTGGAGAAACTCAGAGTCACGTAACGGGCAATTGAGAGAGCTATGCTCGAAGTTACTTTGCGCGATAAAATCCGGAACGAGGATATTCGCCAAAGACCCAAAGTTACCGACATAGCTCGCAAGGTTTGCAAGTTGAAGTGGCGCAGGGCAGGCCACATCGCTCGGAAAACTAACAACCGATGGGGAAGAAAGGTTCTTGAGTGGCGACTGCGAACCGAAAGACGCAGCGTTAGCGCAGCCTCCCACTAGGTGCACCGACGACATTGTAATAATCGCGGGCATCCGGTGGATGCAAATGGCAGGCCTTCGTTCAGCAGTGGGCGTCTCCAGGCTGATGACGTACTTACCGAACAATTTTGCCTAATAATACTATCATTTTTAACAGGCATAAGCCTTTATTAACTACAACAAACTACAATGACTACTTAGCCTACTACACAACAAAAAACAAAAGGATTATATATTGTATCCAGACCGATGAAAGTCTAGAGACAATCCAAATGCTCAAACCCACTACCAGTCGGCAGCGTACCCAGCATGCTGGCGGCATTGCCACGCTGGATGGCAATGCTTATGCGTTGAGCCAAATAAACGCCAGCATTTTGATCACGCGTCGCGTCGACCAGGCGCTCGGATATGTTTTTGAAAAGATGATGAGCTCCCGGTCCCCACGGACCCAATGTCTCAACACCAAACGGCTCAAATATGTAACCTCTGCCGAGGTTAGCATATTTGCGCCGCTTGTGCCGCTCCGCCGAATTTGCCGCCGCACCAGCCCTACTCTGTGTCTCAGGAAGATGTGACGGTGCCAAAGTATCAACGCAAGTTGCGTCCCATACAAGGGGCCGTCCCATCTTCCAAGGCACAAGTGTCATACCGTCAGGTCTTTTGCCATCGTCACGTGCAAGGCCGCTCGGTTCGAGCACAGCTGCAACATTGGCGGTGGATAAAGCCCGGCGTATGACATCATTCAGGCTAGCGTGGCGGCCGATCCGACCAACGCTTCTTGAGCAAGAGAGACCATGGTGACCGAGCTGATCGACAACAGTACCACACTGGCAGCGATGGGCCTCACAGCACCTTGCACCCAAGCGCAAGCTGACAGCTAGACGAAATGCAGTTGGGTCCAAAAGGCTACCAGTGTTAAAGGAGGGAATAGCCTGCAACCAAAGACCTGATTCCCATACAGAGACAGCAAGGATACGAGCGCGATCTGCGACGCTAGTACACGTATCTAGAAGAGATTTCCGTGCTAGTTCACAGATCGGCCCATCCCATAGTCTCTGCGAAGACAAAGTCCTCGGAAAATCAGTATTTCGGCAAGCCTCCCTCCAAACATTCTTGGCCTCATTCAAATGAGCTACTACTACACCGGAATGGCCTAAAGAGGGAAGAAGGATTTTTTCAATTAATTTATGTGTACTATGAACTGAGGACAAGAAACTATATTAACATAAAAACTAACGACTTTATCCAGCATGCAGTTTGGTCGGTTGTGGATATGATATCTAATTACGTAACATGATGTATGAAGTAACTATCTCCAGATTGTCTTAACTCGTGGTGTTTCTATTAGCCCGCATATATAACTTAATCGGCACCCTCGCCCTAACTCGCCTCTAATTGTTTGCTCTCGATATTGTCGACGGCCATATTCATATTCCATGCCATTCCATGTTTGTTATCTGGCATTAATTTATGTTTGTGCACTACTTGACTAACCTTTGTCTCAGATTCTCCTTTAAGTCTACATTTTCAAACATTTCTTTAAGATTCTTCATAGCGATGACCGTTACAATAGTTGATTCTTCCTACCGTTGCTAAGACATTTTCACACTGAAGATATAAAAGCACTGGATGTGCATTTCTAATCATCATTTTTAACCGACTTCAAAAATGGAGGAGGTTCTATGTTCGACTGTACCTAAGTTATTTTTTAAATTTATGTTCACCTGTTTCTCCGTCAATTGTGGACCGATTTAAAAAAATCTTTTTTTATTTGAAAGGGTATACTCTCGAGGTGGTCCCATAGTAATTTGAAGTCAGTTGTTTTTTTTTAAAGTTACTTGTCTTTTACAATGTCAGGTAAAAGAATAATGCGTATCTTCAACTCTTATTCTGTCCTCAATGTCAATTACTTTGTTATCTGTGTGCAATCCTTCGTAGTAACTGCTTCGTGTTCTCTGCAACATGAGTTCAACAGTCGTGACAAATAGCTATCATAAACTCACACACTCTTCCTTGTTATACACTCCTGGTACAATTAAATGTCTCACGGGAACTTCGTTTTAAAGGGAAACATTGCATTATTTTCTTTGAAAACCCGACCAAGTGTGAATCATACCACGGTTACCACGCACGGTTCCGTACCATACCATACCATAGTGCACAAGGTTTGTATGTTTTTATACGTATACAAGGCTAATTAGCTAAAGGTCTCTTAAGATCAATTTCTGTACAGCGTTTACGTTTAAATTCGTTTTCCATGGGGATGAATCTGAAAGAATGCGTTTACAATATTGGTTTGCCTCATATCTTATTTTTTCCTGTTCGTTCTATTTTCGATTCAACAGAGCAATTAAAAAGTAGCGTTTCCCCGTCGCCACTCAAAATAAACAGAATAATTTAGACAGTAGGATCCAGTGTTTTCCTTTAATTAGCATATCTGTGTTGTCTTGTGGCTCCGTTGTAACATCATTTCCATATGGAAAAATGATACGGATTCCAAACGTATTGTAGCTTGAGAGGTGTAGCTTGAGAGGTGATGGGATGGAAGGAATATGATAATATACAAATTGAAAATGGCATTTAAGGTTGGACATAAGTATTCTCGCAGTTTAACTCGCTATCGCTAGGGAAACCAATTTGTTTTCAGGCTAAAAAGTAGCCTTTGTTTTATTTCTTGGGTATAAGTACTAGTATATTATTATTATTTTCAAATCCAGAGGAAACACGTTCCTTCTAGGTCAGCATGCTAAATTCTAGAGCATACCATTGCTAAACATTGCAAGCAGGGTTTATTCAAATTGATAAAACTTATTTCGAGTAAAATAATACTTAAAATATTTTTTTACCCCAGATTTTCTTGAAACAGTAAAATCAAATATATATCAAAATCGGTCAAGCTGTTTACCTAAGATAACTATCGATCAAATAATATCTTAAACAAAAAAAAATTGATCACAATCGGTATTTTACAGCCGTTTAGGAATTATGATGCCACAGACAGACACTGACACAGATTTGTAGATACACACGTCAAACATAATATAACCTTTTTGGTCGGGGGTAAAAAAAAACAAAGTCTCAGCTAATCTACCGTAATTTTAAGTCGCAAAGGCGGTTAGCTCTCGTACTACAAGCAATATGTGTCGCAAGAAAGCCTCCCTCGCAAAATTATACGCGCATTAATTTGCCATATTAATTTCGCCGTAAAATTCTGCTCGCGACAAGGCGCAGTCCGGGAATTCGAGAAGTTTCACGTCCCTAGCGGCCGCTTGTTCACACAATCGCTTGTTCTACATGTACTGTTTATACTGTGGTTCTATGGGCTGTAGAGCCTTTATGGGCACTACAGTTAATAATTATCTAGTGAGTTAACTTTTGCGTCTGCATCTAACCTTCGACTGGTAAGCATAGCCGGCTTACTTATATTTGAAGGTGATTAAACTAACAGGCCAGGACTGTATTCTGAATCTAATCTGAAAGGTTTTCAATTCGGAAACTGCACTATTTGTCGACGACAAAACTTTATAAAGCGATCGAGCAGACACCGATTAAACAGATCGGACCGCTCTACACTAAATTGCCATAAAAAATGCACATTGTGCTACATTATAACCCGAATTAGGGTTACTTTGGGTCATAATGTAGCAGAATGTGCATTTTTTTTGACGTCATTCCTAATGTAAGAGAGGTCGGATATTATGATGAGAGTACTTTTAGAATCGAATCTGATTCCATTGGGTTCAGAATACGGCTACGCCATCATTTTTGTAAATGCTGAAATGTATGTAATATTCCTCAGGATGCCGATGTATTTTTTAAGGGTTACTAACATAAATTCCGAAGAATCCATTCAAATGTGGAAAAGGGGGAGAAATGCTCAAATTTCCGAACCGCGATTATAAAAACATACATTTACTGTGACTTGAAATCATTCGCCAGAAACACCAAAGTGCTGAGGATGACTTTGAAGCAGTCAGCGCTTTGTCAATCAAAGATGATGATTACGGAAGGACACTCGCAAGAACGTCAGTCGTCACGTCATGCTTAGTAGTTTGGTGTTTCCACGAGCTCGAGGTTTTGTAGTTTTTTTAGTCTTTCTAGTTTAGTTGTCTACAGATACAGTCCTTTTATGTTCCCTTAATACTCCGTATTAGTATAATATATTTTTATGCTTTGAGTTTTCTTACTGCGTCAGAATTATACTGTGAAACATTTCTACATGTAGGAGGGATGTATGTTATTGCTAATAGCGGAGTTGTAAAACCCTTTCGTACGGTACATTGTTTCGTTAATGTTTAATCAACGTCTGTTTGAGATTTACGTGGCATAGGCTTTCTTTTGAATTAAGCAGTCAAGTATTTATAACGCATATAATATTCTACTGACTCTGTGTGTGTGCATCTGTCATACTAATAAAACCTAAATAAATTTAAACAGATAAAAAAGTGTTGCAACAAAACTGTTATTTGTTGGTTTTCATGAAGTATTTATGGAAGGACTGCCATAAATGCTGCTGCTGGCTGCTCAGTTGGAAGCATGTCTGCCTTCACAACTGTAGGGCGTGGTTTCGATCCCCACCCAGGGCAAACATTTATGTGACGGACATAGATGTTTGTTCTGTGTCTGGGTGTAGTATGTATAGTAAGTATGTAGGTATTTACAAAAAAAAAAATGTATTATAAGTATTCTATCTAGTTTCCATATTACAAGCTTTGCTTAGTTTCGGGCTAGATGGCGCTGTGTGAAAAATGTCCACCGATATTTATTTTATTATTATATTTATATTTTGCATTTTTACCCACACACCCTATAATTATAGAGAAAATTTACGAGACGCAGCAGAAGGTATAGCACCTACTAATCTAAAATCTGTAGTTGTGTTGGCTGTGGGTACCTTTTTTTTTCTTAGTTCTTGGCATCGCACGTTGTGCATTCTGCCAGTGTCAAGTTTATGATTTTTTCATGTATTTATATTAAAATCAAGTCAAATATGTCATGATATCACAGTCAGTCACACGAAATTAGTCATAGTCGAGTCCAAGTCATGCCCTAGTAAAGTTGTGGCGACTTTACTATGAGCTTCTACGGAGTTTTGAAAACAACACAAAAAGACATGTTTCACCACATTATATCACTTGCCCACACTCGTGCATGTAATTCAACACTCAATGAATAAAACACCACCATTTTTAATCATTAATTCGTGAAAATACACAAGTTTAAGAAAATAATAGAATGAAACGACATGATTTTTCCGTGTTCCCGCCAAAACTCTTTCTGTGGGTACTTATTGTGTTGCAGTAGCCCCACTTGACAACCAGTTCTCATCCCAGGCGGTGGCGGTGGTGGGCTTGACATCTTCGAATGCATCGTT
Organism: Erannis defoliaria; assembly: GCA_905404285.2. NCBI lineage: Eukaryota > Metazoa > Arthropoda > Insecta > Lepidoptera > Geometridae > Erannis > Erannis defoliaria. Next base: position 6,088,131 of record FR990073.1, on the reverse strand, counting down.
ACTAAACAACAGACGAGTGACAGTGAGTATGAAGAAGCTTTTGCTAATCTAAAAATCTAGCTGTATGCATTAGGTATAAGAAGCCTGTGTCAAGAAAATACTGTTATTGAATGATATTTTTGGATGAAATGAATCACCAAAATTTTGAAACCCCGATAGATTCAGATATAAATTAAGGTCCGATTTTGATTGATAGATAACAAAATTGTGCAAATAACGGGCTACTTACCATTCCATTCCTTCTCAGAGTGCAGCGAGCCGATTCATCAGGGCTGACAGCTGGCTCTGATCATTTTTAACGCCTTCGAAGTGTCCGCATGGAGCGATACGGTTCCGTATCCCTATTGATACGCTGACGTGCTAACCCTAGGGGATCGAGTGGTCAATCATGACATAATTTATGATGGTGAATTGTAGTGGATAGTTCTGTATATTACGCTATTTGCAAAAGAATACATCCTGATTTATGATATCACATTAATTTCGTTACTATATGTAGCAAGAAAATGTGATAAAGTAAACCAAATTAAACTAATTTCCATGTTATAGGAAGCTTACACTGTATTTTTTTGCAAACAGTACAAACCGTGGTATTTATTTAAATATTGAAGTCGGATGAGATTAGAATACAAAAAGAAATGATAAAATTGCTGTCGCATGAGTTGAGAACATAAACGGTTGAGCTAAAAATAAATTATACGAAGGATGAGATGTCATAGGATGAGTGAGGAACAACCCAAAATAATAACGTCAACTTATAGACAGTTGATATTTTTTTTAGTGATAACTAGATGATTCGGTGAACTTCGTTTACACCACTTATTTTTAAACTACTTCCGAGTATTCCACCCAAAATCTTATTATCAAAACAAAAAACAATAACTTCTTTACTTTCTGTTAGTTTGCTAAGTCACGGCCAAAATTTGAACGTAATCAAACACACTGGGCTGGAATAGCAAGCGGATCAAACGGCAATATGTTACCGTAACTCATCCCTACATCTATCTCCTATCTCGCGGCCCGAGCGTGATAAGCGCTTTCTCATGACTTGCATATTCTTAGGACGATATGGGAAGGCACTACTGCGAAAGTAACATTGTAAAAAGGTTCGCAGTTACACTTTACAGTTCAAGATGATATTTACTCTGCTAAAAGCCTCTATAAGAGAGAGGAAGGGTAATTAGTGTCATGGTGACGATGATGATCGCTTTTAGCGATAAGGTCGCCATTTGTTACACTAGTGTTGAAGTTACATTTAAACGTCATTTGTTACTTAATCCTTACGTGGCACAACAACGGAGAACAATCCTCGGGTCACCGAGGACGTTCCAGGAGGCCTGTGTCGCTGCGCTGGCGGCATCAGCGAGCTGCTGGGCTCCTGAAACGTACTTAATGCTATGTGTGTTTTTTAATGTAAATAATAAATACCTAGTTAATTTATATAGGTATATCTGTGATGATGATTAACGTAGTGATAGTGATGATGATGATTCTATCCTATCACACTTGCTAGGCCACCAGCTGTTGTAAATAGTACAAGTACATAGCAGTAAGTATAATAAGTATAGCAAAATGGTTTAGTATTGTAAAAATTAGAATTTCCTTCTCAGAATTACAAACAATATTAAGTATGCCCGGAAAATCTTGCTTTCAGCGAAAATCTCGCAAGGGCTTTCTAAAGGTGAACCATAAGAGCGCCGCAGGAGCCAAACGAGCCCCAGTCATCGCATTTTAAAATCGTTATAATTATGAATTCGTATGTAAAGTCGCGCACCTATCCGCGCCGATCGAGCCGCATTTCAGTAAAATGCTGTACCTAGGAAGGCAATGACTGCAGCGCGTACGGCTCCTGCGCTTATGTGAGTGTTCACCTTAAAAATTAAGTAAACTGTGTACCTTAGCTTGTTGTAATTTTCGCAGTAGCTCCCGTAACTCGAGACATAGCTAGGGAGCGCGACCACGCGTGAATCTAGCAATCGACATGTTTATCGCTTTAATATAAAATAAAGGGAACGGCGACAGGGTTGCCACTTGCTAGATATCAACATATAATAAATGCATAGACAACCCTGCCGATATATGAAAAATGTCGAAACGCGATCCGCAAAGGAAATTGCCTTTTTGCATTGTCTTAAAGATTTTTTGAGATAAGGTGTTGATGTGATTTTAATGTTTCTACCTAGATCAATTCAGCATGTAGCATTGAGCCCGTGGTCCTACCGTTTAGTCCTACTGGTAGTAGCAGGGGTACCTAATTTAGTTTTTCGTTGATACTACTATAATTAACAAAATTCAACCCGTGGAACTTTTTTTTGTTGCTTGTTGAACCGTCGAGTCGTTACCGTGCGTGCGACTTTATAGATTTTTTCAAAGAAAATTGTATTGATTTTTAGAACCATGGATAAAACAAATTGGTCATAGAAACACTGGCAGGGTCAAAAAATATTGCTTGGTCTTACCAGTAAGAATTAGAGCAGTTATCAAAATGGAGATGCCAATTGAGATAATCTGCCTATATATTTTTTTCTAACTTTTTGGGAGTGACGAGATAAATACGCATGGCACACTTTCAAGAAAACTTTCACACTAATAAAACAATTTTGTTCATATGAACGCTCACTAAAACATACTCACAACACATACAAAGGGCTGGGTATACCGTCAATGACCGTATACTATTAGGCAGAGGGGTATGCCTTGACTTGCCACCGCCATAGTATATGCTCGGAGCAGTTAGCAAGGCAGTAGGACCACTGGACATAACGGCGTGTAGATTTCCTTTAGTCATTAAGAATGGGATGCCTTTTTCTTAATTCTTTACTTAGTGAAACCGTTGCTAAATTATGCATACCATGATAATAGTATACACACAAAAAATAACCAGTATAGTTGATACATGCTTCACACATGAAGAATTCAACACACGAAAGCGTCGTAAAGGGGTGCCTTTATTTGTTTATAATTTTAATAACTCCCCAAACACGCTATATATTGCGAAGTTTTGAGTAGTGAGGGTGTGCATATTTTCACTTCCTCTATACTATAAGAGAGTTTGGCGAAGAATGTAAGGCGTTTCTTGATAGTGTGAGAGAGATATATGTTAGGAACGAGAGAAATATACTTTCATTAAGTTGATTTATAAAATAATATTTTGGTTTTGATAAATTCTCAAATAGGCTAATAAGGACCTTTTTTGAAACGCTGACGTGTTTCAGTGTATGTTATTTTTCACAGTAAATAGTCATAAGATTTTTGTAACAAATGAGGACACTACAATAATAATAATTTATTACATACTGAATATTATGGAATGCCCCGCGGTTTAACCTGCGTGACAATGACAAACGGCGATGGTGATGATGATGATAAAAAGTATATTATTCCGGGAAATAAGTTATCTTCATTCCGAGTTTATCCCAATCCGTTCAGCCGTTTTGGCGTAAAGGAATAACAAACATATTCACACACATACCGACACATTTTCGCATTTATATTGTGATAGCACTGTATTAATTTTTATTTTATAACTTACTACAAAAATATCTCAAAATGACCGGTGTCTCCCCTTCTATCTCTTCTTACAAGGAATAGACTAAAGTGTCAAGGGTGATATTTATAGATTATCCCGGATTTTATGCTGAAATATGCCAAATGTTGGCCATGAGCGTATTTCTGTATCACACGGGAAAGGTCTTCCGTGGTAAATCAAGATTATACTTACGTTCTACTTATTTAGGGAAATAGTGGTCTTTGTAACGCACGTATAAGTTCAGACCGAGTTGAACATTCTAAGGGTCTTCTTAAGCGTACTAATAAATGTGGAAGCTTAGATTCTTAAAGAAAAATGATTATAACATAATTATAATATAAGAGCAATTTCAAGTATAATAATATGACTCTCTAAAATATCAACACCTACGCGTACATATATACAATAAGTCGATGTCTTCCTACAAACTGCTAAGCAGATTGGGATAGATGTAAATTTAGTTATATAATTACGTATTAATTCCCAATATAGATAAGATATAATTTAAAAATGATATGGTTATGTAAATATTTATTGGAAATCTCAGTATAAAAAAATGTTTCATGCGCATTTATTCCACATTTAAAATTTCTCATATGCTAAGCTCTCTAACGAAGTCTGTATGTCTCACAAAGTACAATGTAAACAGGTTCCTTCTGGGAGTGGGTCAGCGTGCGCCATCCTGGATGCATCAGGCAGGATGTGGTCAAGCAAAAACTTATTTTAAATTAAAAACACCTACATCTGAAGAAATATGCACAATATGGTTGATAAAGTTGGGTATGTACCTTGTGTAAATATAGAGTCAAAAAAGTAGTGTAAATAATATTATAGAGTAAAACAAATTTAAAAAAAATTACCTGCCCAAGCCGCCTGCCAATTGGTGATTTTGGCATACCCCTTATTAAGGCAGAGGTCTTCGTACAGTCTGGCTGATGCTGTGAAATAGATAAAAATATTTGTATGTCTAGATAAAAATATTTGTAATAGATAAAAATATTTGTATGTATTTGTAATATTTGTATATAAAAATATTTGGATACGTCATTAAGCAGCACTGTGTTTTTTTTTTATGAATGACTGATGCTGTTGGCCTCAGATGGCCTCTACAGCGTCACCGGACTTTAGGCAAGCGCAAATGGCGCTCGGCCTAGTTTAGGTTATAGGCGACTAGCTCAAGGGCACCTGAGACGGTACGAACCTCGGCTTGGCCGTCGCCGGGAGTGGGGTCAGACTTGCCCTGGCACCCCAGAAGGAGTATGCCCTTGGGCCCTAGTAGGTTGATCTGGTTGAATATTTGAAGAGAATACTGTGAATCAATGTTTTTATTTATATTTCCACCATGTGGAATACCACTGTTTGTGATCCAAACCTGTGGTGCGAAAGTCAACGTGCGCGATTTGAATATCAAATTGTAAGTTCGATTCACCTTCGTCCCCGCTGCTGTTTATCTTCCTTTCTTTTATTTTGTTATCGTGGGGTGTTTGTTTATGTATATGAACGGGAGAAAACACTTGAAATTATTCGAACGTTATTTTGAGGCAAGATTTTTCGTTTACTTTTGACTTTGATTCCTTTTCTTTCCCACTTGCTCCTTAACTTCGCTGGGCTGCTAAAATGTTTTGTACAGTTGGTAAATTTTTCTACCAACCCTTCCAGCAAACCATTTAATGGTAAGTGGTCACCAGCATCCATGGGGAATATTAACAGCAGGACTTGAAATTATTAGTATGTTATTTTGTGGTAATTTTCTATTTCTTGAGATTTTCCTTTTCGCTAGTCTATCTTATATAAATATAAAAATCAATTGCTGTTCGTTTTTCTCGCTAAAACTCGAGAACGGCTGGGCCGATTTAGCTGATTTTGGTTTTGAAATGTTTGTCGTAGTCAAGGGAAGGTTTGATAATAACTAAATTATTAAATACTATTAATTATTATTAGAATTAGAATTCGAACACTTGCACGTCTGCTTGCAAACTGAATACAGTATTCTGGAAACAATTATTTTATGCACTTGTGTTCTTGCAAATAAATTATTTGATTTGATTTGAACCGTGAGTAAACAGCTGGACCGATTTGTATGAAATCTTGTGTTCCTGGAGCGGGTCATAGTAGCGAGGCCGAAGGCCGAGCTCTACCCGCACGAAGTAGTGGGTATCAGCTAGCAATTCATAAAATTTGTCGTGTAATTTTGGCCTAAAAGGTTGGGCCCAAGTTGCGCAAAACAGAGAGGAATGGAAGGTAGGAAGGGAGGCCTTTGCCCTGCAGTGGGACGGTATAGGCTAATATAAATAAATAAATAAAACTTTGGTGTTATGAACAATACACTTATAATATTGTATTGATATAGCACTCCATCGTGTGGATCCACAAAACCCGTGTTCCCAAAGGACATCTTACTCGAAGACAACCGTCCAACCCACCCCTGTTGTCTTAGTAAGCACTAAACGCAGGTCAAGTAAACACCCTTAATGGATTCTACCCCTGTAAATTATCATCTCCCGGATATTGAATATATTAAGGCAATATTGCCTTGTCTGTATGGTATTTGTGGTCGGCAGACAGAGCTTCGGATCTTCAGCGTTATGGAAATTGGTGGAATATTAACTCAAGTTGTGATTGTAATAACTGGACTATGTGGTCTTGATTTACTGTTGGCTTAACTAGTTTATAGAAGCTACATATCTATAATTGGTAGTGAAGCTTAATATACTACTTGACTATGAAGCTACCTACCATAAATATAATTATTTTCTAAGATAAGAAAGGTACATATCATAAGATCTAAGTTTAATTGGTCTATTTCAGTAGAACTATAAAATAAATGAACGAACATAAAAATCGGTGGACATATTTCACACAGCGCCATCTAGCCCCAAACTAAGCAAAGCTTGTAATATGTACCAGATAGCTGATAGAATACTTATATACTTTTAACTTATATAACTAAGGACGAAACACCTAATTTCAAAATCTCTAATGGTTGTTTGGAAAATATTACCAATCGTTCAGATTTCTTATTCTTTGCCGAAAAGACGTGTTTAATGAACTAAAAACGAAACTGAAAAATTAAACAAGTCAAGTCTATGTCATCTCAATCGCGCAAAACTCGCCTTGTGGTCAAGTATATAGCCACCTTTGTTGCGGAAAGAATTTCCAGATAATTCATTTTAAATGATTCGCAAACAAACTACATATTAATCTATTTTTGTTTTATTTATACGGGAATACTCACGTTTAATTAAATCGGATACTCCGACTATAGTTTCGATCACATCCGGTGATCTTTTTCAAAGAGTGAAAACAGAGCCCGACGCGCGTGCAGCTACGTCCTGCTTAGCTGCTTATTGTCTATTGTCAAAATAATATTTTTTATATTTTTTCTTGCAGTGAGCCAAACTGTGTAGCATGCATATAACATGTAGCCAGACAAATTTACGCGTAATTAATTAATTATTAATAAGGCGACAAAAGCAGTAATGGTACTGGCACAGAAATCCTGGCTATCGCCGTGGAGGCCTATTCTCAGCAATCGCTTGAAAAACAGTCGATAATGAATTAAAACTTTCGTTCAATACATCAAGGAAATATTATTATATTTCAAGAGCTAACTCCAAGTTATACCAAGGACCAAGAGACGTCACTTTTGTTTGAAATTCAACCCAATATCCCGAATCCCATTATCATTTCCATCAGTTCGCCGGCACGGACGCAAATGGAAACTAACCACAAAGAAAGGTAATTAGTTCCATCGAAATCAAAGCAGCGAGATGGCAACACCAATAAAGACGGAGGAGATGAACCAGACCGGCCGAGCCCTGCATATTAATCGACTAGGAAACAGATTAAAATTCCTTGTCCTCCGCGATCGTGTTCCCAAATAACTTTTTTTAAACATTCTGATTTACATCACTTTTTCTCGGACCCTCGTGAATAATTTAACGAATCTTAAGGAATATCGTTTTGATTGCGACTTTTGTTCTTTTGTTTGCATACGACTAAGTTTACGAATAAATAAATATATACGAAATAAATGCCACAAAGATATGGGATATAATTCAGAGCTGCATTTTACTTGACTACGCGAGTAATTATAAAAGTAACAGTGAGAAGTCTTAAGATTTTTGTCCCAAATTCTTTACAGGAATTACGCTCAGTGTAACAAAATTTAACGGATATTAAAAAGTTTAACCCGTCCTAAGAGAGTTAATATTGACGGGCGTAGCAGATGGGACAAGGGAGTCTTCAAAAGAATTCAAAACGGTGACAAAAAGGCGTAAAGAATCACGGTGGGAAGGGGTGAAGTAACTTATGCGGCGAAGAAAGAGCGCCAAGAATTAACAAAAATAAAAGGTGACGGCCTTCTCAGGGCAAGACTGTTTACAGGGTGGTGAGGGGGCCTTAATTAAAGGCTTTCGCGGACTTTTCGCAATGCAATTTGCCTAAAAGACAAGAATTATTTTTATTGAAGTCATCACTAATTTCGGGAGAATGGGAGGGGGTTATCGGGGGTGCCTTTGTTGTGGGCGAATGGCGGTTAATTGCGAGGTTTTTTGGTGCCAATTCGGAAAATAATCGACCTATGAATTATTTTAATTGCACTCTTAGATTATTTTACGAGTAACCAAAGTCGTCATTTCTGATGAAAATTTAAGAATTAATTCGATTTTAGCTAAACCACTCCCTTTGCATGGTGCAATGTGCACGTGTTATAGTACCTTCCTAATATAAGTCTTTCGGTGAACTTTTTTTTAATGTTATTGAAACCCGAAGGTATTAAAACTCGTTGCGTACTTAATTTAGAAGAAACACTTATTTTTCTCTTCAGTGAGAAGAGCATAAACGATTCATGCCAGTTTCGTCCCTAGAAAGTTCGTTCCACATAAAAAAACTGCTTTCGTCCCACTTTGTATGCCGTGTTCGGCCCTACGTATATTTTAATTTATAATTTCTCACAAAGTCACAAAATGCGATTTTGTTTTTATTTATCTTGTTTAACTATTTTAGAGAACCTAAGTTAAGAGCGGGTATCACTTACTCGTACCATAGATTAAGTATAAATACTTAAGTATAAATATTAAGTATAAATACTTAAGTATAAATATTAAGTATAAATACTTAAGTATAAATATTAAGCATAAATACTTAAGTATAAATATTAAGTAGAAATACTTAAGTATAAATATTAAGTATAAATACTTAAGTGTAAATATTAAGTATAAATACTTAAGTATAAATATTAAGTATAAATACTTAAGTATAAATATTAAGTATAAATACTTAAGTATAAATACTTAAGTATAAATATTAAGTATAAATATTAAGTATAAATATTAAGTATAAATACTTAATCTATGCTCGCACTAACTATAACAAATAACATAAGTTCATTTCATAAAAATTAAAGGTGTTCATTATTGAAAAGAACTTTAGATAGAAATGTTCGTTTGTCCCAAACAGTCTAATTAAGTTCTGCGAAGCTTAAACAAAATTTAAGTAGTATTAATTATCTTTCTTAGAATTAATAAAAGTCTTATAACTCGGGAGAAAAAAAACGGAGTGGAGACAGTTGTTCGAAATCCTTGATCAAGCGGGGGAGGGTCAATGTGGAGAGTAAAAATTAAAATCATAAGAAAATAATTAAACTTAGGGAATTTATTGGACAGAGGCGACGTGATTAATTGCTTTTTCTAGCAAATCCGTGGAGCAATAAGTGTCAATTTTTGTCGTTCGCGAATTCATTGCAAAAATTTATTAATTGGGAAATTTTAATTAATGAGCTTTTCGGGAGATTTGTGTTTATTAGTAAGGTATTGTTATTATGAATTCTTTGGTATTAGATACATCATTTCCAGTTCCACTATCGCTTCTGATATTACTAAATAGATACTTAATTATTCGTTTTGACGGTTTCTTTTTTTCTTCTCGTTGGTTAAATTTCACCAAGCGATGAATACATAAATGAACGAGTTGTCGCAAAAGGCTAAATCATGGCACGAGAAAGTCATTCGACTAATGGTAAGTGTCGCACTTTGGGAACTTTGGGTGACAAAGCCCTGCGCACAAACCTCAAATAAAAAAAAACATCACAATCAGCGTATCATATGATAGTCCACTGTTGGACATAGACCTCTTCCAAGGCATGCGACTCAGCCCGTTCTTCAGCCATCCGTTTCCAACTACTGTCAGCTGACCTACGTATATCGTCACTGCATCTCAGGGAGGGCGTCCTACATTACGTTTGTTTATTTGTGGCTTCCACATTAGAACATGTCAACCCAGCAGTATTCGGTTTAGCGACAGTTACGACCTAGTAAATTCACTAGAAACCTTATGTTATTTACCTAGGAAATATTTTTTTTATCCCATTACTACTTGCCGATTAAATAGCTTGCAATGATTTAACATCTACTTATCTTCCTCGAGAGGATTCTGTGAAATTCTTACCAACAGAACATTTAATAATAATCACCTCAACTTGAAATCACGCTATCAATATCTCAGGGTGACGAGCGCAGGGGCAGTGCAGCGCAGGATTGTGTTCGCAGGTTCACAATTCTGGCACTGCTACTTTTAGTGGCAGACGTGACGCACCAGGCTAACTACCAGGCGAACGTCTTGCTAGTCTCGTCACTTGCATGTATAAAAAAAACAAGCAATTTATCTAAACAGACATGTTTCAATAACATCATAACAAAACAAATACCATCAATTTAATAATTCACTTACAGCGATCCTCCCAAAGTAAGGGTTGCAACTTGACCATTAATAAATGGGAATGATACTTCAAACTTAACCCTTAACGCCTCCCTTGGAATAATAAACTAGTCAGTTATCTCTTTTACTTGAGTAGGTAAAAAGTGTTCATTAGTTGGGTACGATTTTAAAATAAAAAATTTCGACCACACCGTAAATTGACCAAGTGAAGGGAAGGTTTCAGTGTCTATCTACAAATATTCGGCCTTACTTAAAAAAACTTTTCAACCGTTAGTCACTGCTTAAGATGCTCTGCCATCTTCTCTCTGACGTGAAGTTGCACGTGCTAGAAAAGGACAGAGAAGTTTAAGCAGTGACTAAGAGAATCGAGATTATTTTAGGTAAGGCCGATTATATCTAATTATTCAAACTTGAACTGCACCAACAATAACTTGCAAACCGTTAATCTTTACGAAATGTTGTAGGTTTTGTAAATCGTTTTTTTTTATACTTTCAAGTGACTAGACTATATATAGTGATACGTTCGCCTGGTGGTAAGTGTCACGCCCGCCCATAACAGTAGCAGGGCAGGAAATGGGAACTTTCTTTGATAAAGTACTGCGCCGACCATCCATAGTTTTTTTTTGGCATAGAAGTATTCGAAAACAGTCTTACATCAAGGGCAACAAAGCTATTGTTGACCAATGTATTAATCAGCTCTTCATTGACAGAGTTTATGTTTATGTTTTCCCCAGGAATAATGAATACTCTTTGAAGAATAATAGGCTGAATAACTCTGCTTTGACTTTCTTAAACAACAAACAAAAAAGATCGAAAATATATAAATTATACTTATTAAAAAAAAACATATCTGCTCATAATCCACAGAAAATAAACTACCGCCAAGATCAAACACTCCCAACCTCTGCCTTCATAATTCAACTCACCTACAATAAAACGGACATTAGAGCTGTTACACACTTAAAATCGCATAAAATATCGCCCGCACCGACCTTTTTAATGGCTTCGGCCCTCCCCCGAAAAAAAAACAAAGAGCGGAAAAAACTTCGCGAAAAGTAGTGTAGAGTGTGGCTAAGAATACGATGATATTTATTGTTATATTAAAATCAGATCGTGGGGCAACTGAATGGCTAGGCGGCAGATTTCATGGGGCGGCATTGGTTTTTCGCAGTTCGTTAGCGTCTGAAGCTCATCACATCTTCAGCCAGAAGACGTCTACTGCAGTTTTAGGACATTCCCAGGCCCCATTATTGCAGACCATAACGTAGAAAAAAAAATTGAATTATTCTAAGCTAAAAAAAAAAGATTTATTCGAAACTAAAAAAAAAAGATTTAATCTAAACTTAAAAAATAAGACTTACTTATTACTCACATGACTGCCACCATTGACTGCCGTACATTAATGCCGCACCATCTTAAGCCCGATACAATGTAGCGGCTACATCGATCAAAAGTAATTCTACTTGAGTTATTAATAAATCTTCGGACTGTTATCTTATCACCACAGTAAGTTAATCTATAATCTGCTGAGAAGTATTGCTGCGCTTATCATCAGGCTAGCGACTTGCACAGTGTACACCTCAATTCGATAGATTCTGTTTGAAAAAGCAACAATCAAGCATTTTATCAGAGGCTGGTGTGTGGATATTGAATTCATATGTCATTAAGTTTCAGCCTTTAAGAAAAAGAACTTACTTCGTATAGTTATACTTAGTAGTGTAAAAATAAGATCTAGAATCACAGATAAACTATTAGTATTACCTAAAGACAAAATAAATGTATTCTAATAGTTCATATTTTTAAAGTAAAATTATGCTTAAGTTGGAAAGCTGGGGCGGCAAAATTAGTCACATAGGGGACCGGGTGGCATAAATCCACTGTAAATATTGTAGGGTCTGAAGTGTTGCCAGCGGCAAAGCTCTACGTAAGTATACTGTGACCAGCGAATTTATGGTCAAACTTCTGGCGAAGGCGACGGCGCGAGTTTTTATTATGCTCAAACCATTGGACCGTGAAAGCAGTGCCGCGGGGAAACGCAATTTCCATAAGATAACCCCCTGTCCGTCTATGTCGCGCTGTACTTTTGTTATTAAAAGTTTTCATTGTGTCTCACTGATAATAAATAATACCTACCTATGATTTTACCTTTTTTTTTTCATAGTTTTTGGCTTCGTACTTTTTGCATTCAGCCAGTGTTAACTGTTATGCATTTTCAAGTTTATATAGTATCAAGTTATTTAATCATCAACTCACAGTCAATCACACGAAATTAGTCACAGTCGAAAAGTGATGTCCTAGTAAAGTTGTGGCGACTTTACTATGGCCGTTTACGGAGTTTTGAAAACAACACGAAAAAATATGTTTCACCACATTATATCACTTGCCCACACTCGTGCATGTAATTCAACACTCAATGAATAAAACACTACTATTTTTAATCATTAATTCGCGAACAAACACAGGTTTAAGAAAATAATAGAATGCAGATATTATTTTTCCGTGTTCCCGCCAAAACTCCGATTTGACTTTTTTTCAACGTTTACTTACCTATAATTAAATATCTTAATTAGGTACCTATACATTTTTTTACTTTGGCAGAAGATTCGTGTCTTATTGATTTAAAATGTTGTTTGATGAATGTTTGTAGTTGTGTTAGATATTACAATTGTATTATATTAGTAGAGGTCGCCCGCGACTTCGTCCGCGTACGGAATAAATTCGGCCCGCTCCCAAAATCACCACTTTTTTTACCCCCATCCCCCCAAAAAATCCTGCTTAGAGGTCGTATTTCAAAAAATCCTTTCTTAGTACACCCTTACGCATCGAGACGAATACATCCTCCAAATTTCAAGTTTGTACGACCAGCGGTTTGGGCTATGTGCGTTGTCTGTCTGTCAGTCAGTCAGTCATTAGAGGTCGTTTTTCAAAAAATCCTTTCTTAGTACACCCCTACGCATCGAGACGAATACACCCTCCAAATTTCAAGTCTGTACGACCAGCGGTTTGGGCTGTGCGTTGTCTGTTTATCAGTCAGTCAGTCAGTCAATCAGTCAGGACAGAGCCTTTTATATACCTATGTAGATATGAAGATGTAGAGAGCTGACATCAAGATATTTCACGTACGTGTACATAAAATTACTCGGAATCCTAAAACAAGCAGTGAGTGCATACCTAACCACATTTGTAGCTATTATATAAACACAAAACGCAAGCTGAAACAAAAAAGAATACAAAATTAGTCGGTGTTTACTCAAGAAAAATGAAGAAAAATAAACAAATGAATTGTGAATTCCCGCTGATTCGCGAAACTTTAAGTAAGACGCGAAAAATGGGGATATGAAAAGAAATAATTTTCCGCCTGAGTCTCTTGTGCAAATGAGCTGAATGAGGAGCGCTCACGCGAATGATTGACTGCTGGTGAAACAATGTGAAAAGTTTAAACAAACTTATTTAATACTTGATTATATACATGTAAACAGTCTAGCACAATTTTTTTCTCGTGTGTGTAGGCACTTATTAGAATAAATAAAAAATAAATAAATATTGAGGGACATTTTACACACAGCGCCATCTAGCCCCATACTAAGCAAAGCTTGTACTATGGAAACCAGCAGGGCTAACATGCGCACCGCGAGAAAATTTTCTCGATTCTTAAAAACAGGACAAGGCTACGAATCTGTATAAGTTTGAGAAAATGAATGAAAATTGAGAAAATTTTGTCGTGTCTTTATGTCGTGCGAAAACGAGACAACCTTATACAGATTCGTAGCCTTGTCCTGTTTTGTAGAATCGAGAAATTTTTCTCGCGGTGCGCATGTTAGGCCTGCTGGTGATAACTAGTAGAATACCTATTAACGAAAAGAAAAGATGACTAACTATTGCCTCACAACAATAAGAAGGCATCATAAGCAATGATGTTATATGTTTCACATAAGTATGTAATGTTAGAATTTTGTACAGAGGCCGATTAATTAAACTAGTAGTTTTCTTCATAATTTCGTTATATTTGCGAGTCACACGCGCTTACATTTTTGGAGGGCTACTGAGTTGACAAGAGTGACAAAAGACAATACAGAGAAGGATGCGTTCAAAAACAAAATCAAAGACATTCATAATTATTTTAACACCCCTCCTCGAATGAAAATCTTAAACTGATTGAAATCGTTGCAACAAAATAAAGACTATTATTAATTACTTACATTAATCAAACAAAAAAAAATTTTACTGTGAATTAAAATTAAGTTAAAATATTTAACATTTCTTTCATTTGTGCAAGTTTTTCATTAGACAAAGACTTAGTGAACATATCAGCCATATTTTCATTAGTTGTGACATATTTAACATTAATTAGTTTTCTATATAAGATATCTTTTAAGAAATGATGTTTAATATCTATATGCTTGGCACGTTTGCTGTTCTCAAATGATTTAGCAATTTGCATTGCTCCTCTATTGTCCATATAAAGTACACAAGACACATCACTTTCTAGTCCGTTCAAGTCACTATATAGTCCTTTAATATAAAGTAGGTCACATGCACTTGTCGCTGCTGCTATGTACTCCGCCTCAACTGTCGAAAGAGCAACACAAGTTTGCTTTCTCGATAGCCAAGCAACGGTGCAGCCATTATACAACGTTACTGATCCGGATACGCTTTTTCTATCAGTGTGAGAACCTGCCCAATCTGCATCAGAGTATGTTTCTATAGAAGTCGTTCTGGACATGGTGTAGTGCAGACCAGTATCCGTTGTCCCTTTTAGATATCTTAGGACTCTTTTTCCTTGTACCCATAGGCTCTTAGTTGGTCGATCTAGGTACTGACTAAGGTATGAAGTAGCATAGGCAATATCTGCTCTAGATACAGTTGCTACAAACATAAGGCTCCCAATTAACTGGCGGTAAGGTAAATCAGTCACGATTGTCTCATTTTCATCGAGTTGGTATCCTTTTGTTAGCGGTGTGGCTGAAGTCTTACAATCTGCCATATTGAATTTCATGAGCATGTTTTCTATTTGCCTTTTCTGAGTTATCTTCAAACCTTCTTTCATTTTTGTTATTTCCATTCCTAGGAAAGATTTGGGAAAACCAAAATCTTTAACTTGAAACTCATTTTTCAGTTCTTTAATTACTTTTTCTATATCTTTATCAAGTCCAGTTAAAATAATGTCATCTACATATATTAGCATCCATACATTGACAGTTTCTCCCACGTATAAACAAACATCATATTGTGATCTTCTAAAACCGTTTTCTTCAGCAAAATTGTTAAACCTTTGATTCCAGCATTTGGGACTTTCTCTAAGACCATAAAGACCTCTATTTAATTTTAATACTTTCTTGTCTGTAACTTTGACACCTTCGGGTGGTCTGATGTAGACTTCTGACTCAAGTATTCCATTCAAAAATGCTGTGGGCACGTCAAGTTGTCTGATGTTCCATCCCTTTTGCACTGCCTGTGCTAAAAGGGTTCTAACTGAAGATATTCTTGCCACTGGGGCATAATTCTTTCCAAAATCAAAGTCTTCTTTTAACTGAAACCCTTTTACCACAAGTCTAGCCTTTTTCAAGTTATTTTCTTTCGTTTTAAAAATCCATTTTGTATCTATTGCTTCTCTATTTTCTGGTAAGTCGACTTCAGTCCAAGTATTCATTTTTGCCAATGCTTGTATTTCCGTTTTAATTGCTCCTTCCCAGCCATTTTTGATTGCTTCGTTGTAGTCTTGAGGATCTTCATTGCTTAATAAACAGTATGCTTCATATAACTCGTAATCATTCAGGTGTTTTGGTGTATTTATTACTCTTCTACTTCTATTGTTGCCTGTATTTGTTTTGTTTCCTTCATCATTGGTGTTAAATCTTTCAGTCATAGTTCTCTGTGCTTCTTCTTCTATCTTTTCTCGGTGTTCTTTTTCCTTCTCGTTTGCTTCAACTTCTTTAATTTTTCCATGTTCTTCTTCTTTCTGTCTTTTAATCTGTTCTTGTTCTGTCTTTTGATTAGTATCATGTTGATAATAGTAGTTATCATTATCTTCTTCTTTCTCCTGTTCTGTCTGGTATTTAAAATCTTTTTCATTAAATCGTATATCTCTTGTTGCAGTAACTGTGTCAGTGATTGGATCCCATACTTTATATCCATTTCTCGCATATCCAATCATTCTGACTTCTTTAGCTCTTGGATCCAGTTTATCTTTTCTTGGCAATATGACCATCCAACCTTTACATCCAAACGGCTTCAGTTTTTGGAGCTGAAGTTCTCTCTCAAATATGATTGCTGGTATCTCAAAATTTATAGCGCTTGATGGACTGCGGTTAATCATAAATGTTGCCGTTAGGACGGCATGACCCCACAAGTGTCTCGGTAAATTAGACTCGTTTAATATAGTCCTTGCTTTGTCAAAAATCGTTCTATTTAATCTCTCGCTTTTTCCGTTCATCTGTGGACTGTACGAAATAGTATACTCAATCTGAATACCTTTCTCTTCACAAAATCTTTTGAAAGTATTGGATGAATATTCTCCTCCGTTGTCGCATCTGATTCTCTTTACTTTTAATCCTTTTTCTGTTTCTATGTCTCTTACATATTTAATTAAGTTATCTGCAGCTTCGGATTTATTTTTAAGTAAGTAAGTTTGTGTAAAGTGTGAGTAATCGTCGAGGATGGTTTGGTAGTACCTGTGACCTTCTTTCGTTATTGTTTTCATCGGCCCTGCTACATCAGAATGAATAAGATCTGCTATTGCTTTTGATTGTGGTTTTGTAACCGTCTTAAATGGTAACCTGGTACTTTTGTTAGTCATACATACTTCACAAACCTTATTACTGTAAGGTAAGTTCATTAACTGTAGACCTTTACGATTGAGATGTCCCAGTTTAATATGCCATAGGTCATCATCATGAATAATTTCTTTGCAGTAAAGACTCTCATAATCTTTTTCAGGCAGTTGCAGCTTCAATTTCAATGTATATAGTTTACCTCTTTTAGTTCCATAGTATGTTCCATTGTTTGATTGTATTATTAGCATTCCGTCTTTGAAGGTAACACTTTTGCCCTTGTTTACTAGTTCGTTAACCGACAGGAGGTTATGTGCAATTCCACTTACTATCAGGCCCTCTATAGTTATTGGCATGTCTTCATAATATGTTTTTAATTGACCTTTTTTCTTTGCATATAAAGTCTCTCCATTGGCAATCTTAATTTGTATTGGCACTTCTAGTTCAGATACATTTGTCATAACCTTTTCATACTTTTCTTGGATAAAGTTGTGAGTTGCTCCTGAATCAACGACAAAAATTGTTTCGGTTGATTCTACATTTAAAATGTGTTCAGTACAGGCTACAAATACTTCCTCATTATTTTCCTCTCTGGTCTGTGCAACATGTCCTTGGCCCCTAGACCTTCCTCTGAACCCTGAACGTCCTCTACTTCTAGACCTACCTCGACCTCTTTGTATTGGTTGTCTTGTTTCTGTTTTTCTTTCACATTGATATGCCATATGGCCTTCTTTTCCACATTTATAGCACGTAAAGAAACTGCTTTCTACTTTGACAACTTCGTCACTTTTCTTTTCTTGCACTTTTAATTCAGCATCCAATAACCTTGACTTTACAAAATCAACAGTCAGCTCCTTGTCTATACTCATTGTTTCTAATGTTGTAATGACCGTGTTATATTCCTCAGGTAATGTAAGGAATAAGTGTGTCAATTTGTCACTGTCTTCCATTGAAGTCCCTGCAGTTTCTAGTTGAGTGATGAGGTTATCAAATCGCAAAAAATGATCTTGCAGGCTTTGACCACTGGCACACTTCATCGCGATTAACTTTTTCCGCAGAAATAACTTATTAAACACACTTTTTCTTTCGAAGACTGCTTCTAGTGAGGTTAACATCTCAGCCGCAGTGTTGCATTTCTTTATGATGTTAAGATATCTGTCTGTCACGCACTGCACTATAATCGAGCGTGCTTTTGCGTCGTTTTCTACATTTTCTTTCTTTTCATCGTAAGAGCCCAAAACATAGGCCAAACTTCTTTCTTCTAATAACGTTTTGACTCGAAACTTCCAGTTGGAGAATGCGATGTTGTCGTTTAGTTTCGGGAAGTTACACGTCCCCGACGTCGTCATTTTATGTTTTTCAGATCAACCACGCTCTGCTGTTAGAATTTTGTACAGAGGCCGATTAATTAAACTAGTAGTTTTCTTCATAATTTCGTTATATTTGCGAGTCACACGCGCTTACATTTTTGGAGGGCTACTGAGTTGACAAGAGTGACAAAAGACAATACAGAGAAGGATGCGTTCAAAAACAAAATCAAAGACATTCATAATTATTTTAACATGTAATACTTAATAATACAATGAATTACCAATATAATCAAACAAATTTTAAATCTGTGTAAAAATAAGACAGTTATGTTCTAAGGACTTAGGTACTTCTTTGTAACTCACGATTTTAAACAAGTTGAAATTTTATTATTCCTCATAAGCCTTTTTCAATTTACTAGTCTACTTGCGACATCTAGCGACGAGTGGAAAAACTAGTTAAAGCTTTGCCTGTCATTATACGGATGGGTTCTTGATGGGTTCAAGTTTACCATAGATCTAGTTTTCATACATACACACTCCATCTATTGAGGAGTAGTATTACTACCACAATACTATCGTGTCCCAATTTTATTATTTTTTCCTCTCCAATTTAAATCTCCATGGACTTTGCGTCTTTGCTTGTGTTATTATTATTGATACGTATGATGTACGTGCTATCTTATCTCTTCACTTTCGTACATAATTTACTTTGTTAGAATGAAATAGGTACTATTATCTTATTATAAAATAAGATGATTGAATTCTGTATTACGAATACGAAGCGCTGATTGTTATTTCTAGACGAAGCATTATAGAGGTGTTATATTTTTTCTTACTTTTGACATCGCTCTTTCAGTATTCTGCCAGGGTCAAGATTTAAAATCATTTTTAGGTTTTATTTGCATCAAATAATTAAAATTAACGAACTAATTACAATCGCAGTCGAAGACAAACAATCAAACAGTCAAGTCCACGACTTGTATCACTAATATTTGGTGGTGAATTTATTAAGCTTCTAAGGAGTTTTAGAAGAAGACAAGTAAGAAACGAAGCATTTTATTACTAAACTTGCAATCTTATTAAACCGGTGTTACACATTACTAATTGAAATAACTTTAGTTTGAAAGAATGCAGAGCGGCGAAATGTTTCTTTCACGTTCACGCCAGAATTCCCAGTCTCAATATACATTATTAATTAGCTCTTCGTTTTTCTGACTGCCTAGTACTAGCCGTAGCAAATACAGAGAAACTCGTCGCTGAGCCGATAGATTCACCCGCGGACACTACAATGTCCGTTTTTAAAAACCCCATTGATTTACCGTCGGACACTGTAGTGTCCATTAGATAATTTTGACCAAAAAAACTATCTATCCATCTATGTTTAAGCTCATTAAACCTATCCATCCTGCTTTTATCTATGTTTATTTTTGTCTGGAACCATTTTTATCTCATTTTAACTGAAAGATCCGTTACCTTTCTATGACACTTTAATACTCTGGGGCATTGCGTTAGAAAAAAATAAAGAAGCTTGGCATACAAAGTAGAAATTAATAAGGCGCCACTAACGCAAACAGTAGAATCATTACAGAATAAATAATAGTACTACGTGACAGTAGGTTATACTAAATAAAATATAAATTTAGCCATCTTATAATAGTGAGGACGATGATTACAATGACATGAAATTCCACGTAAGTATACTAATAAATAAATAAAATAGAGATTGATTGTTTTTTTTTAATTTATGTTTTTTATGCTTCTAATTTTATGGCGCTAGCATAGCTTGTACATTGCCAATTTCACTGATCCAACTTAGGAAGAAGGGGTACTAAACAGTTGCTAAAAACATCACATCAGATATGAATGGACGGACAGACCTGTTATTTTGGGTCTCTGGGCGTTTATACTTAGTACATGTAGTTCATACCGCCGAGAGAAGTGCCTAGGATTTATTTTTCGCTAGCTACAGTAGGAAAAGCTACCGGAAAAATTTAATTAGTAGGTAATAGGCCCTCCCTTTGATTTTGCTATTTATATTTTTTTTTCTATTTCAGTAAATTTGACAATAAAACAAACATGACATAAGTTTAAAACTTTATATTTTATAACAAATATATAATTGAAAACAATGTTGTTTCAATGAATTTTATAATGATCGTTGTATCATGGAGTATTATAGAAATAAATGTAGGTACTTAATCCCTAGTTACATATTTACATGGAATATTGTTATAGCTTATTACAATAATACTTAATAATTATAATTTAAATAATAATAATTAAAACCGTAATACTCTCAACATGCGACGTCATTGTTCATAATAATTATTTACACGTTAAAATTAAAATTCTTAATTACTATTACATTTCTTGATCATAATAAACCAGTCGTTAAAAATAAGGCAGTTGATTTTATTATTACTATAAAGTCTTTATTTACAAAATATTGGACGGCATATGATGTTACATCAAGTCTTATTATTTCAAATTAACGACGAACTGAATTTACATAATAATAATACTCTTTTGGTTACACTTAATAAGGCACTCGTAATCTTCATAGCTATCAAAATAATAAGAATTAATAAGAAGTGGAACTACTGTCCGGTCTTAGTTGCTTAGTTTGGACATCGTCGTAAGCAATTCTGAATACACTTTTCTTTTCCGTAATTGGTAACCTCTTTATATTACCAGTTTGCTGAACTAAAGTGTTCATAGCTATACCAGAATCGTTATCTTCGATCTTGGATGATACTCTATGACTAACATCATCTCCCCCTATATTAATCTTGGAGACGTGAACTTCTGGGGCATTCTTTTTATCTTCTTCATAGCTTGTAGATATGGAAATACTGTGGGTCAGGGCACTTTCCGAAATTTCTTGCTTTTCTTTATTTTTTACATCGTCTTGGTTAACGTATATAGGCTGATCTGACTGTTTTCGTGGCAGTGGTATATTGGGCTGACCTCCTAAGTATTTTGGAATGTGAGTCGGCTGGATATAGCATAGTGGATTTTGATTTTCGTAGTTGTGTTCATACCTATGTTCAGAATGCTGAAGCAAAGGATGCACATCAGGAAGTGGTCCTTCAGGAACAGGAGTTACCTTTTCTTCTTTCAGCAAACGCGGATGGATAAATTCATTTTCTTTTCCTTTGAAGTTTTTTTTTACCTCTGAATCTTGATTTTCTTTTGTCATTATTTTACCATATCGTCCCGTTTTATCGTCTTCGTTTTTTGATTTCAAACCTCGTTTGGGTTTGTTAGGAACAATTTTCTCAGAAGCCGGTTGTTTCGATGAAGCAGCAGGTTTCTTACCATACCATTGCATATATCGAGGCAAACTTTTTTGAGAAGGCTTTGTATCCGATTTCACCGATTCAGTTTCATTATTCTTCTTTTTACTTGATTCATTACTACTAGAGGTTTCTTTCTTAGATATACCTTCATCAATATCTGGTGATTTCAGTTTCATTAATTCAACTTCATCTCGAGCCTCTGTTGATGAACCTTGTCTAGAAAACACTAAATTGCGACCGTCCTTACCTGAAGCTGTACTACTTCGGCTTTTGCTATCTTTACTACTACCCTGTTCCAAAGCAAGTTTGGAGGTTGCTTCTTGTATAGCAACAGGTGATTGTCTCTGTAGTCGTAATCTCTTGTCACTTATGTCGGATTCAATTTTGTCTTCCAACGAATCTGATATCTCCATTAAAATTCTTTGCCTTGCTTTCTTTTCGCTATCGGATAGTTTTATTTGTGTTGAACTCACAGTCTCATTTTTCGAAGTCGTGATGACACTTTTAGTTCTATCGCCATAATTTTTTATGTGTTCTTCTCTTTCGTTAGTTTTACTAACCTTTACATATTTTTCACTCTCAAACGACGGTGAAATTTCACTTTCTTCGAGGATTGGAGTTTTGATTTTTCTTTTTAAATCGTAAGCTCGTATACTTCGTCTAGGGTCCTTGTATTTGATTTTTTTCTTAGGTTTTTTCCTTTTAATCCACACAGTTTTCTTCGTTTCATCACTTTCAACCATTATTTGGGAATCATCTTCACTATACGAATCATTGTCACTTCTTGCTTTTCTTCGAGATGGTTTTAGTAGCTGAGGTTCTGTCTGTGTTCCGATGTGGCATTCAGTTTGCGTAGCTATCACGGAATGACCAGGAAGGCTTTGTGTTTCCATCTTACTCTCAATTTGAGAAGCTGTTTCTTGGTTATGCATCATTCTTTCACGTTCTATCAGAATTTGATGTAACAGTTCATTTTGCTTTCTGAGAGAAGATTCTAACAGTTCTTGGTTTATCGAAGATTTGTTTTGCATTTCTAGTAGTGCTGTTTGAAGTAATTCTGCTTTTAACGGTACAGCGCCAGGAACTTCTGGTGGAAGATTTGTGTAATCATTATAGTGGTGCTGTATTACGTCACTTCCAACCTGAGACCTTTGTCCGTAACTTTTGCCGTCTTTTCCTGACATATTGTCTAAATCTGTTGTAACTTTACCCATTCTTTCTCTTATGTTTTTGGCTTCTTCTCCTTGTTCCCTGATAAATCTTTCCATAAGGAGATCTTTACCACTATCTACGACAACATATTGGGTATGCGGAATTATAGTGACCGGTCGTTGTTGATGAATTGGAAAATTTACGTACCTTTCTTCTTCATTGTTTCCTCTTGTAACAAGTCTTAATATTTCTGTATTGCCATCTTTGATAAAAAATTGGTCTCTAGCAAGAGAAGTTGGAGCGTGAGTTTTATCTTGAACGTCTCGGTTCTTGTTATCAGGTTTGTCTTCAGACTTGTGAAAAACTCCAACGTCGGAACCTCGGTCAATTTCATGTCTTCGTATGGAGTCATTGTCGTGCTCTCTTCTATTGTAATGCAAAGTGGCTATCCTATCGTACCCGTTTTCTAAATCATCAATGTATTCTTTATGTTTGTTTGCAAATGCTTCTTGGAGTTGCATTTCTTTTGTGTAAATTATGTTCGGGCCATCCCTGAAACAAGAAAAAACAAATTATAATATAATTATGTTACACATGCACTATTTACGTTGAATTAATCATAATGTAATATTATCAGCGTTAGTATGAACTAGCAGAAGATAATAAACAGTGGTAAGTAAGTAATCAAAAATTGTTAAGACTAATGTTCAACTCGCGTCAATCGAATTCACCTCAGGATCTCAGTTATTGCATGGTAACAACTACACATAAAATTTACCTTTGGCGAAAGGACTGTCTATTGTCTTTATAATCGTTGTCAGCTGCTGTCTGCACAAATTCTTGTCTCATATCTCCTGGTGTCGAAGCGGGCTTAGACGCTTCTTTAGATCTTTGATTTCTTTTGTTAAATTTCCATTGCGTTGGTTTTGTCCTCAAATCAGCTTGTTCGGCACTCCACGCTTCTCTCGCCCTCCATTCATTAGATTGTATTGACTTATTTTGTATATTTTGCGTCGACTTGTTTTCTCCCCCAAGTCCCTTGTCGCGTACCACTAATCGCACGTCGTCCTCTGTGGAGTTGACACGTATCACTCTTTTCCTAGAATTTATTAATGGATTTCTATGTACCTAGCAGTTCTGTTATAATCTTACATTTACGATACAAATCACACATTCAAGCAACTAATGCCATGCAAATCTCCAATGGTACACAATTTAATATATTGGTAGACATTCGTAACTAAAATGCAACAGGATAAGAAGATAGAATCCAAAAAATAGGTGATGTGATGGATACCTACAGTGCGGCAAAAGCTGGTGTGAATACTGGAATTAGTTGGTGGACTTTAGGCGGTTAGACAGAAGAAGAATTTGCTAATCCAAAATCTTATAAATTTTATAAAACTAAATACGCTTGTGATACTAATAAAATTGATATTGATAAAAATATATTTACCGAGGTGGCATATAAAGAGGACATCCTTCACATATACAACAGCATATCAGCAACAGTAAAACCAATGCTACTAATATTGCTAACAGGATAAGTAGCCAGAATAATAATCGACTCTCTGCTTTGTATAGACCCTGAAATTAAAGATATGCAACATTATATAAGACAACGATGCCATAAAACTTTATCATTGAAGCAACTTTAATAGATTAAACAAAGTGCACTTATAACAAATGCATAACTTACAGAGTCACCGTTTGCATCACTAGAGGTTTGTTCTTTATTTCCCGATCCAGTGATTTGATTTACTCCTGTCCCGCTGTTAATTCCCGTGCCAGTGGTGTATATTGTAGCATTTTTTGCAAGTTGTTCTTGTAGCTTTGCTACATTAATAGCACTGTTCCCTGAAAGCCTGACCACGGCTATAACTTCACTTCTGAAAAAACATTTCTCTTATTAATAACAAAAAAAAACGACACGAAAGTTATTTAAAATGTGCTTGAAAACAAGATTTGCTTTTAGATTCACTGAAGGAAGTCTGTCATCTTTTTCATATCTCTAAGAGTATTACCTAACCACAAAAAATAAAACGTACTTTTCTTGACTAGACTCTTGGTCACTTAAATCTGTACCGCCATTTCCTTTAAAAGGCTTGATTTCAACTATAGTCACTTTCCCTCCAGAAAGCGTACTCAGAACTTCTTCCAGCTTTCTCCTATCTGGGTTAGCACCAGGCACTATGAATGACATAGTCCTTGTTTTACTCTCTGGAGGATATATCTTCACAGTTGTAGTAGAAAATAATCTTGGTACTCCAAGATCGTAAGCCCTGACTGTGAGCATAAAGACTTCACTTTCCTCATCCCCAGAAGATTGACGCTTTTGTCTGTGAACGTTTTGTTTCTTCGTTCTTTTTAATGCTTCTAAGAGATACAATTCTCCTGAAAATATATAAATTATATTAAGTGTTGATTTGTTAAATTGCAAATATTGTTCTAGTAGTTTTAGTAGTATTCATACCTGTTTCATCATTGATAGCAAATTTTCTGTCTGGATTTTCTTGTATAATTTCATATCGAACTACATTATTAGGTGGTTCAGCGTCTTTATCAACTGCCTTGACAAACGCAGACGACGTAAAGTTATTTAAACTTGGCGAAAGCACAAATTCATAAAGTGCTCTTTCAAATTCTGGTGGGTTATCATTTACATCTAAGAGCTTAATAATTAATGGCACTGTTACTCTTAAACCTACTCCATCTTTGTCTCTAGCCTCTACTAAAAAATGCAAGTCTGGCATCGCTTCACGGTCGAAACCATGGTTATTAGTTGCAACTGTTATGACCCCCGTTTGAGGATCCAAGTGCAATGATGTATTTAAATATCCTAATATGGCTGTAAATTGGATTTTTCCAAATGATCCAGTGTCTACATCATCTGCAGCTACTTGTACAACTCTGGCCCCTGCGGTAACGTTTTCTGGGAGCTCTTCTTCGTAAGATTGAGCGAGGAATATCGGAGGGTTGTCGTTTACATCGTTCAGGTAAACTGTGACGTTGGCGGTGGCTGAGAGATTAGTTGCTGGTCCGAGTTCTTGAGCTACAATCTGGAATTGAAGTTTACTATTTAGTCTATTCTCTAATAATTAAACGCAGCCTGATAGCTCAGTTGGTAGCATGTCTGCCTTCAGAGCTGTAGGGCGTGGGTTCGATCCCCACCCAGGACAAAAATGTTTGTGACGTACATCGATGTTTGTTCTGTGTCTGGGTGTAGTATGTATTATAAGTATGTATTTACGAAAAAAAAATGTATATAAGTATTCTATCAGCTATCTGGTTTCCATAATACAAGCTTTGCTTAGTATGGGGCTAGATGGCGCTGTGTGAATAATGTGCACCGATATTTATTTATTTATATTTTTGGCAGTGAGTATAATTATTGGGCAGTTCAAACCACCTATGCAGAATGGTTACCTTGCGCTTAGGTTAAAGCAATATCATACATTAAGTCATTAGGGTAGCAGCTATTATTAGTAGGTCCAACATCAGCTAGAAGACGTTCACTGCTGGACGAAACCTCCTCCTTAATAGGGAGGGGTTGCCATAATCCCCACGCTTGACAGGCGGTTGGAGATCGCAGAATGCTCACCGTTAACCCAGAGGATGCTACTGCCCGTCCTCCGGTGGTTTTGGATGCAGTTTTAGGACGGACCCATGTCCAAGTTATTAATGGTAGGTAGTAAGTACCAATTTACTCCTAGGCAACGGTTGATAATGAATAGGAAAAGTTTATCTTTATCAAATGAAATTCGTCGCCGGTTAGTCCTTTTAAATTGACTATGAACATTTTTACTAATCTTACCTGAAACACCACAGACTTCCTCGCCTCGAAATCCAGCATAGTATTGTCGCGTACTTTGATGATGAACTGCGCATGTCTCTCAGCCACCGCTGGCGAAATCTCAAAGGTGCCATTGTTTTCCACCAGAGTGAGGGAGAAGACTCCGTTCTTTCCAGCATCGTTGTCGTTCACTTGTGGGATGTACGGGTCAGAGAACATCAATGCCGTTCCTTGAGGCGCATTCTCGTCCAGGTAAGTGATATAACTGAAAAGACAAAGCCATCTCATGGAAAATAAAATATAAAAAAACGTTTACACGACGAAGATCGGGCCGAGTGGCGTGCATTGGGAGATGATCTAGCAGCGAGATAAGGTAATTTGACGATGATCTCAATTATTATTTTAATAGGGTGATTCTGGGCCAGGAACAAGATTAGTACCTACGACACAGGTACCGTGCCGGTTAAAAAAATATGTTTTTTAGTCTTTTGTATTCCTCATTTCCTTCCTTTGTGGTTCTCATTTTTTTTGTTTGCTTGCTTTATTGCTATTACCCACTTTTACCAGTAGCAATGAATGAGTACGAGGTTTAAGAGGGAATTCGCGGTGAGCGCTTCTCCATACAAACGTATTCCACTATTTTCTTCTTGGTTAGTGCCTCTAGATTAATCATTTTTTTTTATGAAGTCTAGGTCTACGGTACACGTGTCTCTGTCATTTCCTTATTTTTCAGAAACTAATTGTTAAAATGTATAACGCTTTAAATATCTTCATAGTAATTTTTGGAGGGTTATTATTAGACTTTAAAAACATACATACAGTCGAACATAGAACCTCCTACTTTTTTGAAGTCGGTTAAAAAAGCACTCTAGAGGCATTATCCAAGAAGAAAATAAGGGAATACGTATAGACATACATGGAATACATTTGTATGGAGAAGCGGTCGCCGGATTTCCTATGCCAAAGCCGAGATCTCAACGAAACCTAAACAATTAAGTAATTATGGGTAAAAAAATAGTAACTATTCGATAATTACATAGACAGGTGCTAAATTCGCAGTAACATCAGCTGGTACTATCGTTTCAAAGTAGGTACATCAGTATCAATCATACATCCGGAACGAGGATATTCGCCAAAGAACCAAAGTCACCGACATAGCTCGCGGGGTTTGCAAGTTGAAGTGGCAATGGGCAGAACACATCGCTCGAAGGACTGATAACCGATGGGGGAGAAAGGTTCTTGAGTGGCGACCGCGAACCGGAAGACGCAGCGTAGGAAGGCCTCCCACTAGGTGGACCGACGATATTGTAAAAGTCGCGGGCAACCGGTGGATGCAAATGGCAGGTTGTCGTACAGTGTAGCGGTCTAAGGGGGAGGCCTTCGTTCAGCAGTGGACGTCTCCGGGCTGATGATGACATCAGTATCAGCCAGGAGACATCCACTGCTGAACGAAGCCCCCCCCCCTTAATAGGGAGGGGTTGCCATAATCCCCACGCTTGGCAGGCGGCTTGGGGATCGCAGAGCTCA
Organism: Erannis defoliaria; assembly: GCA_905404285.2. Lineage (NCBI taxonomy): Eukaryota > Metazoa > Arthropoda > Insecta > Lepidoptera > Geometridae > Erannis > Erannis defoliaria. The sequence goes on along the minus strand of FR990073.1, from coordinate 6,060,034 downwards.
CCACCATTAACCGAGAGGACGCTGCTGCCCGTCCTCCGGTGGTTCTGGATGCAGTTTTAGGACATACCCAGGTCCCAGTATCCAGAAACATACTTACAACTGATTCTCAAAATACGGCGGCGAGTTCTCCCTCTCTGGTAGAATAAAAGCCAGCTGTACGGTAGAAGACATTGCTTCGGGTTCTTCTCTTGACAGCCTTACTTCCTCAGCGACCACTGTGAGCAGTATCGGGGCGCCTGCGTGCGATATGGCTGCGATTTCTTCAATCGGACGCTCTAACTTTACTTCTCCTGAAAATAATTTGGGGAAATAATATAATAACGTATCATAATTATTTATCACACTTCGAAAGTATTTATATTCAATAAAATAATTTTTTTAATACTTGTTTGCTAATAATTAACAAATCGGAAGTGTTGTTAAATAATTGTTTAATAGCGTTAGCGCCATCTATTAGCTTTTCCTTCAACTGCTTGGAATACTCAGAGGATCGGTTTACAACAGAAGATTCAAGTAGCTTAGAGTGGTTTCACCGAATTATTAAATAGTTCCTATAGTTACCACCAGGTGGCAAAAGGTGTATAGAATAGAATTCATTTTTATTATGAAACTGTGTACAAAGATGGTGAAACATTCGTTTGGTTTTAATCGATCTTATTTTTAGATGTGTAATAAAGATAATAGAAAGTTTCACAGGCAAAACTTTTCGCAGATGGCGACAGCGGCGGTCCGGACGTGGCAAAATTAAGTTTTCCTGTTAATCGTTGCTTAAAGCTATCTGCTCTTGATGAGGGCGTTGTCGATAATAAAGTAATATTAATATTATATTACTGGGTACTGTGCCTTGTTTTAAGAATCTATGCAGCTGTTGACGGCCTGAAAATATATTTGTAGGTTATATATAGTTATTTACGTTTTATGTTAGGCAGAGCTTTAATGAGCAAGGCAAAGGATTGCTGGACAAACCAGTTGCAGATTTTCCCTGGTAATCCGAGTCGAATAAGAGTAAAATCATTAAATTGTAGAAAAAAACAACAAAATTTATGAGATTAACAGTTAAATATGGCCGCATCGACAATGCGCCGCCTAGCGGAAAAAAGTCGCAGTGTGGACCCTCATTGCCGTTATACAAGTGTATGTATGGTGTGAGGTCGGCCTAATATATCAAATTTATTGTTATTTCAATTGATCAACTGATCCCATGACTTCCATGTTGTGTCGTCAGTCACTAGAAATGTCAATCACTAGAAATTGACATACACCTTTCAACCACACAACCCTTTCTTATTCCTGACATCACAAAACATTGACTCTTACTGACTTACCATAAAGCCTAGTATCAAAAAGTCACTTGCGTTGAAGGCTGTACGTACGGTCCCTAACGAATGAACTGAATTGATGGCGTCTTTTATTCATTTCTCTCTGTTTAATAGGCAAAGCCTGGCCTTTACTACACAGGGCCATTATTCATTCATTGTATAAATTAAAATTAAATTACTAGAATCTTCTGCCGTCATGATTCTTTAGGTAAAGCTGTAGAACAATAGGACCTATTAAACCTTTGGGAAATGCGCCACGGGAATAAATGTATAATTATTTGGTTACGGAAACTTTTTGCTCTATAAGCATTTTATCGAAATAATTGTGTAAAAACAGTAGGTAGGTAGTGCGTGCCTGCAATAAGACCTGGCGCTCTCCGCACTTTAGGTAAGTATGAAGCTACAAGTGAGTACCAACTATTATTTATTCTGTGTTGCGTTGCGGGCCCGTCTAGACGGGCCAATTCAGTAGGAAGAATTCAGTCAGATGAGATAAGAGTTACGCGCTAGACAGAGAGGAAACTTCTAGCTTAATATAACTGTGGGTAGTTAGCGCTCGCACATCCTGAATTGCACTTTATTGTGTCGTAGCTAAAGTCGCTACTTATTTAAATGATTTACAGAGTGAATCTTCTGTACTTGTACTATTATGTATTCTGTGCTGCTATGCAGAAAGAAACAGACCGGAATACACCTTACTAAACTTATAATGGTAAACAATTATTACAATATAATTATGTAGTTAAACAGAACTGCTAAACAATGGAATTCGCGAGTCTTTCCCAACGGATAAAATTTGGGGTCGCTAGTGAATTCGTCTCTTCTAGGTAAGCGTCTTCCATCACTGACTGCATCAGCATAAAAATAAAACTTTAGGATCATCAACGCTAACATGATAAAAAAGTCGTGTCTTTACGTGTTATTTTATAAGCACATTATTTATCAAGTATTATACTTGGTATGGCAAATGTACTAAATGTAAAACCCTTCTAGAAAGAAAAAATATAAACAAATTAATACCATAGTTTTTTTTATGTGGCGGCCGAGATGGCGGTCACCATGGTGCTCCACGGCACAATTTATGAATAAACTGCCTTCATAACTTGGAACTCTTGGTTCTCCCGGCATTGAACGGCGAACGCTACCGGCTTAATTGAATCCCGTATTCTATTCAGAGCCTCGTAAGGTGTTCTGATTTATGCGATAAATTGCCAAGTGCCAACTCTTGTAATAATGAAGATAAGTTTAGCCGAGTTTGTTGCAGCCTTTCCAGGTTTGTAGAGATTTAAAAGTAATAAATGAGTTTTGTGTTTCATTAGCGGGAAATCATACGAAACTCCAATCCTAATCTGCAATAGTTCAGTAGCAGCTGCTTAGGAAAATCAGAACGTATTGGTGGTAATTTTTCACGGAGCGCCATCTAGTTTCAAACTAAGTACCTAAAGCGTGTGTAAACTATGGGAACCAGATAGGATAGCTGATAGAATACTTAATATTTATTTGCTTACTTTTCTTTTTTTTTTTTTTTTATAAATTCATACTTATAATATTACATACTACTCAGCCAGACACTACAAATATCGGTGTTCGTCGCATAAATGTTTGTCCTGGGTGGGACTTGGAATCGAACCCACGCGCCAAAAGCTTTCAGAGCGGACACAACTGAGCTATGAGGCTATAAGGCAGTCGTTATGTCAGGAGCTAGCTTGCAGGCATTCAAAGGAAGAGCCTTTATTATGAAGTAAACCGGAGAAACAAACAATAGATGTAGGGTCGAGACGGCGGCTCCGGTAAGGTCTAATGAGCCATTATGTGCTCGTTCTACAGAATGCAGCCTGTTAGGAGCCGTCGTGTTTGCTTCGCTGTTAGCGACCAAACACGCACTATTAAACGGAAATTCCACTTACCTTTACTCGGATGTACAGGGTGTTCCGAAACTACAGTGCGATCCTTACGGGGAGTGAAGATGTCCATGCCAGAAAACGTTTAAAGAAAAAAGAAGAAAGTTGTTGTTGTTTTCTACCGACTTTAACAAAGGAGATTCTATTTCGACTGTATGTTTTTTCAACCGACTTCAAAAATGGAGGTTCTCAATTCGACTGTATTAATATATATTTTTAATTTTTTTATATGTATTTTACGCGATTACACCGCCAGTTAAGAACTGATTTTGATAATTCTTTTTTTTTGGTAGGTAATACTTCAGAGGTGGTCCCATATGAATTTTATCGAAATCGGTTCGATGGTTTTGAAATCAAAATTACTAGAAATTTATGAAGATGTCATCCAGGTATTCGAATTTGAAGTCGTGAAATTTGTATTTTTTTTAAAAAGCGTATTATTTGTATGTATGTTACGCGATTACTCTGCCAATAGTAATTGATTTTGATGATTCTTTTTTTTTTGTAGGTGATGCTTCATAGGTGGTCCTATATAAAATTTATCGATATCGGTTCAGTAGTTTGGTTTATAAATCAAAAGTTCTGAAATAAATCAAAATATCAGGAAAATATGAAGTTTTCATCTAGGTAGTCAAAATAGAAGTCTGCAGTTTTTTTTAAAAGCGTATTATTAGCTGGTTAGATTTCATGTTAGGCGTAAGAACAATATATTGGTGTACCTAAGTTAAAAAAAATGCATAGAAATCTAGAAAATTATTTCAGTAAAAAAAGTGGGACAAAAACTAAATATTTTGAGAACCAAACATAACTTTTAGAATCTGATACTCTGACCTATGAAAATCGTATAATACTTTATAATCTGTGGTGTCACTTTCGCAGATGTCGCTTAGTTTCTTATTTTCTTCATCATCATAAGGATGGAAGACTAATAGACGTACGTACTCAATTGTGTTCCATAATAAAACGATTAAAAAAAAATGGAACTGACTTCAACTTCGAATACCTGGATGACATCTTCATATTTTCTAGTAATTTTGCTTTAAAAACCAAACTACTAAACAGATTTCGATAAAATGTATATGGGACCACCTCCGAAGTATAACCTACCAAACAAAAAAAAAACATCAAAATCTCTTCATAATTGGCGGAGTAATCGCGTAACATACATACTAAAAAAAATTACAGTCGAATTGAGAGCCTCCTTTTTTGAAGTCGGTTGAAAAGATACTTTATTGACATCATACTATGAGTATTTTAATTTGTTTTTAGATAACAATTAAAGAATAAGAATGATGCAAATGGGATCATTTTACTTATTTTAAACATTTTTCGAAACACCCTGTAACCCGTAGGTATTATGGTACCTTTCGAAATGCCACCCCGCTTTACTCAACTAATAAGTGAACTCGGAACTGCTTTGTTCTCATAAGACTAATAAAATCTGGGCCATGAATTGCCGACTGTAATAAATGACCTAACTTTGTACAATATTAGTTTAGGTTCGTTAGCATGTAGAACTACAACTACGGGTAACTATTTACGAGTATTACATATTGTAACAACTGTCGTTTCGCATTAACCGCCCTTCAATCAATTATGAAGTAAAAAAAAAGTATTATGATTGGTACCACAAAATTATTTCATCATAATCATCATCAGCTCGGAGACGTCCACTGTTAAGCGAAGGCCTCCCCCTTAGACCGCCACACTGTACGACAACCTGCCATTTGCATCCACCGGTTGCCCGCGACTTTTAAAATGTCGTCGGTCTACCTAGTGGGAGGCCTTACTACGCTGCGTCTACCGGTTCGCGGTCGCCACTCAAGAACCTTTCTTCCCCATCGGTTATCAGTTCTTGGAACGATGTGAAAAAATATATTTAATGCACATCAAAATGGCAGACCAGTTTTATTACACAGTTTTAAATTGAAATCAGTTTAGATAGTAAAATAGAAGGCTAATGTCTTATAAGACCAGCTCGAGGTGAGGCGTGGAAATGTCGACACTTCCTGTTTCAGAATCGTGCTTTCGTAGAATTTAGGACAGTTGCTGTGGGACAGTTTTCAACTTACATAGTAGAATACGAATAATAGAATTTAGATTTTTGAAAGTTTTTTTTTTGCCGGTTTGTTACAGCCAGCATCATACTAAGCTGGAGCCGATTTGTGGCAAATAAACTAGCAACTACTACCTGTTTGTATAATTTTGTTCTTTTTCATAATTTCCGTGTGCTATGTTTTTTTGTCGCAAAAAAAGTATTGTTTATAGTCTATCGTATATAGTCTAATGCCGCTTGTGGCTTTGGGCCTAAGGAGAGGTTCCACCTAAATCACCCGATGAAGTGTTTTGTTCAAACGAACAATTTTGATCCTGCAACATATTTTTTTGGTGTTCGACTAAATAATAAAATGACAGCACAATTTAAACCAGTTCTTGCTAATTGTCTCTTTTAAATAACGAAACTTTGTGTTTAACTTGGAAGTTTTGGTGGAAATAAGTGAAAAGTAAATCGGATAGTGGTCACGCGAGGCATAAGTTACTAATAAATATTCTGTAGCAGAAGGAGGTGAGTTCGGGCAAGTAGGGCAAGTGGGGGCTCGTGATAAGGAAGTGGGATATTCAACGGAAGCCACCGGGTACTAGACGATGGTATCGAGTGAAAAATGGTTAAATATTTGCAGTGCAGACCAGGTTAATATTTTTAATATTTTGCTGGAAACTTATAGAATGCAGCTGATTCTCAGACAAAAATCCGCTCTGCTATCTGTCAATAGGGATTACTAAGATGATGGGTTCGATCCCCACCAAGGACAACATTTATGTGACGAACATAGAAATAGAGATAGAAACTCTTGCTCATTTTGTCATTTTGTGTGGCACTTGGCCGGTGTTTCTAATTTTATGTTAGAATTTACATTGTTTACATGTTGTTAAATTGAGAGATATTGTGCTTGCATTGCTGTCTTAGCAGCCAATAATTTAAATGAATTTTTGCGAAACTTATTTTTAAACAAACTTCTTTAACCCTTCTTCCAATTAATACCCGAAATCATATTAGAGCGGAAATACACTAGACTAGTAGTATATTATATAATAAATACTAGATATCTCCAGTGTATTAGTGTATTAGGAACTGAACACCTGAAACTTATAATTATTGTAGCAAATGAGGTAAAAAAAAATATATTTTTTTACGCACAAGATTCAGACATCATAATAAGAGGCCACAAAACCGATCGTGCGTTCCATTAAAAAAAAAACAAGCCAACGAATTTTTGCACATCAATAAATAAACATTGGGAAAATGTCCCCCAATGTTTATTTAATGATGTAAAAAAAAAGAAAAAATATAAGAAAAATAGGGGGAAAAATCACACAGCGCCATCTAGCTCCACACTAAGCAAAGCTTGTATTATGGAAACCAGATAGCTGATAGAATACTTATATACTAATTTTTTTTCGTTAATATAAAAATACATACTACACCCAGCCACAGAACAAACATCTATGTTAATCGTCACATATTATTTTGTCCTGGGAGGGGATTGAACCACGTCCTACAGCTCTGAAGGCAGACATGCTACCAACTGAGCTATAAGGCTGTCAATATAGTCCTCAAGTATTTATAGCAGGCGAAGCCTAGGCGCTAGGAGTAGTGAGAAACCATTTCATGTCAAACGGAATGGCCGCTCGTTAAGGAGCCGCTGACCTACCAACTAGTACGGACGTAGGAAGGTAGGTATTATACTTACGTTCGAATCATTTGTCGAATAAATTACAGCTTTGCTTACATCTATACGAGCGAGGAGCGAGTAAGTAAAATTAAAATTCGTACTTATTGTTACCTGAAATACTGATACATTTTTCTTCTAATTTAGTTTTTGTTTATGAATACACTTCGTTTTATGCTTTCGATGATACAATTATAAAAACAATGAAAAACAATTAATCGATTTGTTTGTATCGATTCGCCGTAAGCTAAGGTGACGCGGCGCGGCGTACGACTATAATATCTCAGTGGCTGCGGAGACTTGGAGAAGTTAGTGAACTCATGCAGGTGTTGACCCGAATTGACGCACAGGTTTGAATCCTGCCTCATGGTATTTTTTTTTTAAATAACAATAAATAAATGTTGAAGACCGGTATGTCCTAAAGTTGCATCCAGAATCACCAGAGGACGCGCAGTAGCGTCCTTTTGGTTAACGGTGCTGAGGACTCTACTATCCCCAAATCGCCTGCCAAGCGAGGGGATTATGGCAACCCACCCTATTAAGGGGGCGGTCTTCGTCCAGCTGTGGACGTCTTCTGTTATTGCTGGTGATTTTACATAGCGCTATGTAGACCCAAACTAAGAAAAAAAAAACGATATCAGGGTGATGAGGGCAGTGCAGTGCGGCTGCAGGATTTTGTTCGCAAGTACACGATATTGGGCGAACGTAAAAATCAAAATTAGGTTTAGGATAAATATGCTGCTGGCTACTGAAGCGAAGCTTTATAAAATGTAATATGTAGCAAAATGCACCTTTGTAATAATTATCCAGCGAGTGTAAATGTTTGCCTTTATTCGGATTTCGTCCCGAGTAAATCCCGCGGCAGAATTTGCCGAATGGACTTTTCGTCGGAACCTTACAACGACGTATGGTATTATAAAATGTTGAGGGCGGGTTTGGGCGACGTTAGGTAGTCTGACCTCAATCCACGCTCATTTAGATGAGTGGTTAGATTATTTTTGTGGGTGGTATATTTTGTTAGGTTACTTGGAAAACCTCTTACATTTTGAACTAATTGACCGTCTTTATGATGTAATATTAGGTAGTAGAATAATAAATAGTATTAGGGAATTAAAGACTTGGTACTGAAACGTATTGTCGGCTACGGTCCCCAAACCGCCTGCCAAGCGTGGAGATTATGCCACCCCCCCCCCCCTTTTTTGAAGGGAGGCCGTCGTTCAGCAGTGGACGGCTACGGCTGATGTGTGTGCCGCTGCGGTAGTTCTGTTACCGGTCAAACTAAGCCCACCATAGCGGAGAGAATCAAAGAACATATCGTTCATCATCACCAGGTTCACTTCAGTAAGTGCTTCTTGGACTAATACCCAATTTTTTACTGTTTATTGCTTTTTATTGTTTATTTATTTCTCCTGCTGGAGAAACTACTATATTTTTAATTCATATTTGTTATTTAAAATGAGCCCAATCCCTGGTATTCTTTTCCTTCTCAGCGTTATTACTAACATTTTTCTTTGTCTGTTCCCTATGTATCTATGTTCTCCTCTATATTATATCCCTATGTTTTTTTACTACTCTCTTATTATCTTACACTCTATGTTTTTTCTAGTAATCCCGTGCATCTTAAGAAGGTTAGTGCTGAAAACTAGCGCTGCTAAGAAATGAGCACTAACCTTTTTTTGTCGCACGTGGCACTGCAGCGACAACTGTTACATATTATTATGTTTTTATACCTACTCTTTTGTTATATTGTATTTCTGTGTAATTGTTTTTTGTTGTTGTAGTGTCTTGTGTGATAAAAATAAATAATTTCTTTCTTGTTTCTTTCTTTCTTTATCGCGGCTGTCATAACTCGCCAGACACAGAAGTCTGAGCATCTGCTCGACGTGGGATCCGGTCACTGAATGGAGCTTCACGATCCGAAAGTCCACTCCACTGAACGACATTACTATCCAAGGATGGTTCATGAAGCGGTTGAAATAAAAAAAACATCGCAATTTCAATCGGGAAGATGGATTTAGATTGTTGGCGTCGTGGAATCCCGATAGAGGCAAATGTTCGTATCGCGGTATGGTTTCCGAGAAATCTGCTGTAAGTGAAGTGTGTCGGTCGTGGAAACAATCCTACGTTTTTACAAGACCAAATGGAGACCAAAACACCCTAATTTTTCAGTCAGTTTGTGACCAAGGCCACTGAAACATGACTTAAACGTCGAGGTAAATAAATAAATTGTATTGTGCGGGATTAAGTCCTGGTGATAAACATGATTATCTTACCTGTAGTTTCATTGATGTTAAAAAACGGTGTGAACGGGTTCCCTTCCGACACCAAGCCATATCTGATCTGCCTCGGAGCCCCCTTATCTCCATCTTCTGCTCGCACCTTCACCACCATGTCTCCAGGAGCCACTTGTCGAGGCAAGTGGGTGATTGGAGGCGCGGACGTGAACACCGGAGGCATGTCTTGGACGTCTTGGACCACCACGACCACTTCGAGGCCGGCTATGTTGCGGGTGTCTTTGCCCAGTTCCACGTAAGGATCCTGTGGAAATATTTACATTTGATGTTAAAAGCATTTCCATTTTATGTGACGAACATAGATGTTTGTTCTGTGTCTGGGTGTAGTAATGTATTATAAGTACGTATCATCATCATCATCATCATCAGCCCGGAGACGTCCACTGCTGAACGAAGGCCTCCCCTTTAGACCGCCACACTGTAAGACAACCTGCTATTTGCATCCACCGGTTGCCCGCGACTTTTACAATGTCGTCGGTCCACCTAGTGGGAGGCCTTCCTACGCTGCGTCTTTCGGTTCGCGGTCGCCACTCCAGAACCTTTCTTCCCCATCGGTTGTCAGTTCTTCGAGGGATGTGGCCTGCCCATTGCCACTTCAACTTTCAACCTTGCGAGCTATATCGGTAACTTTGGCTCTTTGGCGAATATCCTCGTTCCGGATTCTATCGCGCAAAGTAACTCCGAGCATAGCTCTCTCCATCTCTCTCTAGCGTCTCTCCGTTGACCACTACAACTAGTACGTATATACAAAAAAATAATTATAGTATTCATAAGTATTCTATCAGTTATCTGGTTTAAATATTACAAGCTTTGCTAAGTTTGGGGCTAGATGCCACTGCGCTGTGTGAAAAATGCCCACCGAAATTTATTTATTTATTATATAATATTCTGGGGTATTCCCGTTTGAGCACCAATTTCTTGAGCACCCATGAAAATATCACCTAGCATATTCCCAAAATAGCACCAATCAACATGTTTTGCAAATATGATATTTTGGGAATATGATGATTTACGAATATAATGTGGTCAATTCTGAAGGTTTAAGTTGACAGAACTAAACTAACTAAAGTATTGCTCTCCTTAGCTAACATGCCTAGTAAAAAAGTGACAGCAATATTTTAATTAGTTTAGAACTGTCAACTAAAACCGTCAGAATCGACCACAGTGTCTTGCTATTATCATGTTTTGCGACTATCATATACGGCGACGGAGCTATTTTGGCTTGGTGCTATTATTATGGGAACAAAAAAATAAATTTGATTTTGTTCTAGCTGGTCTCTGGCTAGCTGGTTCACTAGTAGAACGTATGTACGTACTATCAGTAGTGTAGTGAGTACGATACTGTTTTTTGTATGGTGGTTCACCAAGTTGAACTAAGAGAGGTAAATGTACTCATATCTGGTGAACAATTTTTAGTTTATGCCCAACCTTGAATTTCCAAAAAAATATATCAGCGGTATTTTGTCGAAGCTTACTGTTTTTTTTCTATTGGACAGCTGATTGTTTTCGAGAACAATTGACCCTATTGTAAAAGTTATTCACAAATAGTCAGTACAATGGTACAATGAACTCCTTTCGCAGATTTGAAAGAAAGGAAAAGACAAAATACTTATTTAATTTGCAGGCAAGTCACAATTCTACTCGATGTTAAATGCTTCTTCTACCGCTCAATATTTGATTAACTTTAAACGAGCTTAAGATACTTCAGCTACCTTTATCAGAGCTGTCTCATTCATTTACCAATACTTAATAAACATTTAATGCCATTTTAATTGCCAGCACATGTAAGCGCCAGCAAATTGCCCTTCAAACACAAGTGTACTTTAAGGATGAGTGACAATAGGCTAGATGACTGTTTTTTTTATTATCCTATTAAAATGTGGCCCATAAATATAGCTGATTAATGAAAACTAGATGAAAATCTGATCAAAAATAAGCAACTTATGAGCATTTTAGTATCATGTTAGACAGAGAGGCGAAACAGAAAATCGTGACGTCACTTCTCTGTACGCCATATAAATTATATTCTGACAAGTAAGGCGTGACGTCATTTTTTGTTTTGTGGGAAAAGGACAGAGTTGGCTCTACCAAAAACTTTGAACGCTTATACATCATAACATTGTTAACCGATTTAAATTATGTTTCCAATAAACATACTACATTTACTGAAATTCTTCATCAAAGCTATTGGTTTCAACGATTTAAACATCAGTCATCTACCCTATTGACTTATTTTCGTGAGTTTTTGAAATGCCGTCTAGCATGAATGACACTTACAATTTATTAAGTACAGTACAATTTTCCGACTCAATCTAGGTGAGGTCGTGGGTTTAATCCCAGGTCCGTACCAATGAGCTCTTTGGAGATTATGTACGGAAAACACGAAAGAAAACACCTAAAAAACCTACATACGTCAAGATTCAGTTAATTCAAGCTGATGTGATTTCACCAACCCGCAATTGGGCTAATGCGGTGGATATGGCTTATGGAGGATCCAAAGGTAGGCTAAGTCCAGCAATACCAGTTTTGGACTATTATAATGTTTACACGCTGATTATGCAGTACAATTAAAGTCATCTCAAAATACTTAGGTAAATTTAAAGGGAGTGTTATATTATATCTAACATAACGTTTTAGAGTTTTGAACAACCTTTACTATGCAACCCTGACGCAATGACATGCAGAATCTTAGTATTATGGAACCTATATGAATTACCAAGTAAAACAAACCACAAAGACTACTTAGCCTACTACACAACAAAAAACAAAAGGATTGAATCCAGACCGATGAAAGTCTAGACACAATCCAAATGCTCAAACCCACTACCACTCGGCAGCGTACCCAGCATGCTGGCGGCATTGCCACGCTGGATGGCAATGCGTTGCAATGCTTATGCGTTGGGCCAAATAAACGCCAGCATTTTGATCACGCGTCACGTCGACCAGGCGCTCGAATATGTTTTTGAAAAGACGATGAGCTCCCGGTCCCTACGGACCCAATGACTCAACACCAGTAAAACTGGTTCATAGTAAATGGCCTCCTTTCAGTTAATATAACAGTTCTAAGTAATCTCGTGTAGCTGAGAGCGGGTTTCGTAAAATGGATTTTATTATCGATAGTACTAATAGCAATTGAATTGTTTCAAGTATTCAATGCAATGGAAACCGCGTAAATAACCAATTGAATTTCAGCCCGTGGGTGGTGCGGTGGCGGCAACTTCGTAGAAAACCAGAAGTATCTACTATTTATTTTGATATCTAGCTAGATAAAGCTATGGATTATTCCAGATTTTATAGTTTACTATTTGCAAATATGAAAGGCTATTGTGCAAGGTATGTGTTGAATTCACATTAAGGCCGCAGGCTACGGTACCCCTAGCAAAGAAATCATCATCATCATCATCAGCCCGGAGACCTCCATTGCTGAACGAAGGCCTCCCCCTTAGACCGCCACACTGTACGACAACCTGCCATTTGCATCCACACGTTGCCCGCGACTATTACAATTAGATTTTTATTTCTATTTTTTTAAGATTAGTTTTAGAATTTTTTAGCACAGAAATGCTTATTTATTATGTGAAAAAAGTAGTATTCGTAGTAGTTAGTAAAGTAGTAAGTAGGCACTATCCGGGTCTTTATACATTATTGTTGATAAAATGTACACACGCACACACACACACACACACACACACACACACACATACACATCAGCCAGAAGGCGTCTAGCTCTGGACGAAGGCCTCCCCGTTAATAGGGGTTCCCATAATCCCCACGCTTGGCAGGCGGCTTCGGGATCGCAGAATGCTCACCACCGTTAACTGAGAGGACGCGCCTGCCCGTCCTCCGGTCATTCTGGATGCAGATTTAGGACATATCTAGGTCCAGCTAGCACAAAAACTTTATTTATAATTTAGAAATCTCTTGCGACCGGGCCATTTTCGGGCCATATAAAAGCAATGAGATGATCAAGGCGCTCTCGTGATGGTAAGAGATACCTAGTACCATGGCGATTAGCGCCTGCCAATGACCATTGCGATAGAATCCGGAACGAGGATATTCGCCAAAGAACCAAAGTTACCGACGTTAGTTAGGTCGCAAGGTTTGCAAGTTGAAGTGGCAATGGGTAGGCCACATTGCTCGAAGAACTGATAACCGATGGGGAAGAAAGGTTCTTGAGTGGCGACCGCGAACCGGAAGACGCAGCGTAGGAAGGCCTCCCACTAGGCGGACCGACGATATTGTAAAAGTCACGGGCAACCGGTGGATGCAAATGGCAGGTTGTCGTACAGTGTGGAGGTCTTCGTTCAGCAGTGGACGTCTCCGGGCTGATGATGATGACCATTGCAACGGTACTCAGACCTTAAATAAGCAATATAGAGTTCAGGGACTGGCGGTTATCCTCTAATTATTCAACTCTCATCATCCTGTAATTCCGCTAGGTTAGGTGATAGGGAAAAAAGGAACGACGCAAATTTTTTCTCAACAAATACCTATACAATAAAATTATTATTATTTATTTATTATTACGAGCCTGAGCTGTCCCAATGTTGGGCAAAGGCCTCCCTACCCTCTTTCCATATGTCTCTGTCCAGAGCTACAACGGACCAGTCGTTCTGGTGTTTGTCTAAATCGTCCCGCCATCGCTTTTTGGGTCTGCCGCGAGGTCGTTTGCAATCTGGATTCCACTGGGTCGTAATCTTGGCCCAAAGATCTTCCGACATGCGGCAGACATGTCCAGCCCAGTCCCACTTCAAATTGGCTGCCTTTTGGGTCACATCGGCTATTTTAGTCCTGGAACGCAGTGCGGTGTTTCTAATGCGGTCAATTAATTTGACGCCGAGGATACTGCTTTCCATAGCCCGCTGGCAGACTGCGAGGTCGGACTTCTGATCTTTAATCAAAGACCAAGTTTGCGCTCCGTACGTCAGAATGGGTAGAATGCACATGTCCATGAGCCTGCGTTTGAGGGATAGTGGCATATTTCCCTTCATGAGATCTTTCATGGACCAATAGCTCCTCCATGCGTTTTCAGTGCGGCGTGCAATTTCTGCTTCCTGTCTCGCCTGGAAAGAGACTAATTGGCCCAAATAAACATACTCATGGACATATTCAATCTCCACACTCTCAACCGATATCTTGCGCTGTGTGCTGTTGGTCATTAACTTGGTCTTTGACATATTCATCTTCAGTCCGACATCGAGGCTTGCCTTGCTCAGATCTTGTAACATGTGACCCAATTCTAGAGCCGAGGAGGAGAAAAACACAATATCGTCTGCAAATCGAAGATTGGTTAGTCTCTTATCTCCGACGAGAATGCCCCTCTCTTCCCAGCCTGGCATCAATTTGCGAAAGATCTCTTCTAAAGTGGCCGTGAACAGTTTCGGCGATAGCGGGTCGCCTTGTTTGACTCCCTTCTCGATGAGGAAGGACTGGCCTGCGGTGTTTAATTTTATGGCAGCTGTGCTATTACGGTATATGTTTTGTAGTAAATGTATGTAGGTTCTGTTAACTTCTTGAGTAGAGGGGTAGGTTGAATTCAGTATGTTTTTCTATTATTTGATTGATTGAGTGTAAATGGTCAGTAGTAGAGAGGCCTTTGCGAAATCCTGCTTGTTCTGGAGGTTGATGTTTGTCAAGGATTCCAGAAATTCTGTTTTCTATGACCTTAATAAATGTTTTGTATACATGTGAAACAAGGCTAATAGGTCGGTAATTTTCAATATTGGATTTGTCGCCTTTTTTGTGTATGAGAATTATGTTGGAATGACAGAATGACTTCGGAAAGGAACCGGTTTGCAATATTGAATTAAAAAAGTTTGTAATGTGAGGAAGCAGTGTTTGTTCTCCTGCTTTGAGTGCATCAGTTGTAATATCGTCATGGCCTGGGGCTTTATTGTACTTCATGCTTCGGAGTGCCTTATGTACCTCGAAACCGGTTATTGGGGCTACCTCTTCAGCACATGAGTATTCATGAGCGATATTAACGGAAGATGTGTTATCGGAGTAAAGATTCCTGTAAAATTCTGTGCAAATTTGCATAATTTTGTTTCTATCTCCTTGTCTCACTCCCGTATTATCTTTGAGGCAAACAATAGAGGATTTGCCTTGCTGTATTCCCTGTTTGGCAATTTTAAGCGAAGTGTTATTAACTAAGGCGGTTTCTATTTTCTTGACGTTGTATTGTCTGATATCTCTGCGAATGCTGCGTTTCACAGCTCTATCTTTTGCTTTATGTTCCGGGGTGTAATAGCTAAGCTGTTGCCTTTCCTCAATCAGTTGTTTAGTAATAGGACTAAGTTTTTGTTCTTTATTCTTTATTGTTTTTATTTTCTGACTTGCTTTTTAGATTGACTCTCTGATATTATTATACTGAATTTGTACGTCGTCTGAATCTATGTCATCTAAAAGACTGAAACTGTTTTTTAACTCGAAATTGAACTGCTCATGGTTTGCAAAAAGTGTGATTTTATCTAACTTTTTAAGTGACTTTTTTATTGTGTGAAATCGTAATATTTTTAAATTAAGTGATAGTGAGATCCTTAGAGGTCGGTGATCGGAAGTAAATTTAATTGTATTTAACGCCTCTACATTTGAAATAATTTGCTTATTTGAGGATAGGCAAAAGTCGATTTCATTTTTTGTTCTTTTGTCTGGAGATCGCCATGTCCAGCGACGGTGGGACTTCTTGAAAAAGAAACTGTTGCTGATGCTAAGGTTTAAATCAAAAGCAAAGTCTATGAGTCTAGCACCACGTTCGTTCCGAGTCCCTAATCCATGTGGACCGAGCACATTGTTCTTATTTGGATCGGGACACTTGCCGACTTTAGCGTTGAAGTCTCCTATAATAAGTGTCCATGTGCTACGGTATTCGTCGTAAGCTTTGTGCACAAGGCTATAAAACTGTTCGATCAAATTTAGAAAAATAAACTTACCACATACGAATAAAATTAAGAAAAATAAACTTACCACAGCAAGCAAGGTCAAACGGTACATCGACTGGGCTTCGAAGTCGAGTGGTCCAACCAGGAAGATGGTGCCTTCAGTGTTTTCTGCTGACACGCGCCTCTGTCTGATCGCGAAGAGTGGTGATCCCTGGGTAGAAAAATAGTATAGCAACGTACAGAGATTATAATGTCATTGTAATTGATACAAAACTGTCACTACTGTCACTACTGTTACTGTCACTACTGTTACTGTCAATACGGTCACTACTGTTACTGTAAATACGGTCACTACTGTTACTGTCAATACGGTCACTACTGTTACTGTGTGTCTGTTTTACAAATCGATTAATTGTTCAACACCAATTAATCGATTTGTGTTAAAATTATATATTACCTACTTAATTATTTGACCTGTAACAGATGTTGCCAATAAATTGATCGTATCGGGCTTAGGACAAACTAGTTTAGCCTAGGTTATACCAGTTTAACCTATTGCATGTAGGAAGAATTAGTTTAGCCTAGGCAAAAGTAGTTTATCCTGAAATCGGGTTTGGCCGGTAACATATAAAACAAATTAAGATCGACCTCGGGTGCATGAGAGAGTAAGCTGACCATTTACTGAGCCTGTGCAAATTTAACTCGACACGCCTTAACGTGTTCTTAATGATCCATAATTGCAACATGAGGAGACGGAAGAGCTGACCAGGGGCCGTACCGTGAACCGCTTATTGCGGGACCGAATAGGATCAGCTGCTTACGCTGCGCGACAGTGAATTTTATCGCCCCGCAATACGGTTCGCGATCGCGCATCGTCGGCAGCTGAGCCTATTCGGTCCCGCAATAAGCGTTCTTGGTACGGCCCCTGGCCATGTTTGTGCTGTCGAATATAAAAAATGGCAACAGGTTGAAAAAAATTTTTTGAGAATGCGTGACAAAACATTGCTATTTGCTAATAGCAGTGATATTAAGCAAGCATTTGTGGCGTCACAGTTATTGTTTTTTTTTGTAAAATTCCGTAATACATTTTTAGTCGTTGTGAACATTTAAATTATTTTCATTGCAAACTTTGATGCCATTTTCAAAATTTAGTCTTCCTTTATCCATTTTGTAACCCCCCGTCATGGAGTACTTCTGCGGTCTCTGCATTATCCATTATTTAATATGTTGGCTCATCCTCATCTTCCTGCCCTCACACTAGTCAGCACAGCATGTTTCCTTTCTACTCTTACTTCAACTCTATTGTTCGTCATCTCTGCATTCACTCCTCGTTTTTTACACAATCTTCCTTTTTAGGACGCCTCATTCTTTACCATTATCTAGGGTCCTCTAAGTCACATGACCACCCTGGCTATCGTACGCTAGGAAAGAATCAGCGTTTCCTTTGAAAATCATGGTCCTATATGCCATCTCTTCCTTTTAGGTAAGCGTGCTCTATCTTAGACCGTTGACCGAATGAGGAGTCCTACGCCTCATTCTATACCATTTTCTAGGGCTCTCTTAGTTACATGACCATCCTGGCTAACGTATTCTAGGAAAGAATCTACTGTTTCCATGAAAATCGCGGTCCTAAATGCCATCTCTCCGTTTTAGGATAGCATGCTCTATCTTAAAAAAATCTATTCAGACATTAAAAAAATAACCGCCCCTAAACTTTGGAAGCCTTTTTAGAAATTGACAAAAGACTTATTTTGGTACAGAGCTCCTCTAAGGTTTTGATATTATGGAGATTATTGGAGATGTACAGGCCCAACTACCATGGACCAATGAGACCGAGGAGAAAAGAAAGAGAAGAAGAGAGGTCAAACAGGTGAACAGAGGTGATGGTCAAACGGCAGTTCGCTTTGATCTACACTAAACGAGCCTAATCCCAGTGCTCTTACAAAACACAAGTACCATCACTGGTATTTCGTACAACCAATCCAATCGAGGCCCTATGTAAATTAAGGCGATCCGAATCTTCACACGGTCAGACCTATCGTGGCTAGAATCATCGGTTACGTAAACGTAATAACACTAGAAAATTGGTGCTTTGCATTGTCAATCTCTCATTTTATGTCAGAAAATTGCGCGCTCGCGAATTCCCATGTTCAACGATATTAGATTGTAAAGTAAGTTTGCGGGAGGCGTATACCCGTCAGCACCTATATTGCTGTGAAAATGATCTCTATTAAGGTAAGGCGAAACTTCATTATGTGGTTACTAAGAAATCGTGTAGAACACTCAGCGGCGTATGAAAACGTCATTAGGGATACCTAATCATAAGGATGGTATCCTCTGTATAACTAAACTTGTTTGTTAGGTCCTTACTCTATATATTTTCGTGAAACCTAGAATTTAACATATTTTTTTGGTAGATTTTTGATGATGTGAAAAAACACGTTGGGCGTTCAAATTTGGTTGTCAACAACCGAAAGACGTCCACTGCAGGACGAAGGCGTCCCTTTTAATAGGGAGGGGTTGCCATAATCCCCACGCTTGGCAGGCGGCATGAAGATCGCAGGATGCTCACCACCGTTAACTAAGAGGACGCTGCTGCCTGTCCTCCGGTGGTTCTATATGCAGTTTTAGGACATACCCAGGTGCAGGTATAAAGAAGGCATAGTTTATTACATTTCGATAGTTTCACCTACTCGTAAAACAAAGTAAACAAAATAATCAAGGAGTTATTCGTAAAACCTGGTTTACTTACAATTGTCTCAAAATTAGATGCTTTATTACCACCTTAAATGTAAATGAATGGCTTACCCAAAGTTCCAATTCCAGCGGCTTAGGCGAGAGAGGATTCTTTCTTGCTATTACTATCTCAAGATCGGTCCCACGTTTCGCATCCTGAAAGAATAATTTAGTCTTACGTGAATACCTAAATGGGCAGATGGGTTTTTAGGCTTTGATTCATATCTCTCAGAGTAAATATACGAAAGTAAGTAGGTATTCAGAGTTCAAAGGTTGGGTTATATTAAGATAACTTAGAACAATGTTACTTATTTTTTTTTTAAACAATCAAGTGACGAGACGAGCAAGACGTTCGCCTGGTGGTAAACGTTACATCTGCCACTAACAGTAGCAGTGCCAGAATTGTGACCTTGTGAACACAATCCTGCGCTGCACTACACTGCACTCGTCACCTTGAGATATTAGATGTTAAATCTCTTCATATCCAGTAATTTCTCTGGAACATTGGCCTTCAAACCAGGACACAGTAATACTTCCACACTACTGCTTGGCGGTTGAATAACTGGCAAAGGTGTGGTACTTCCCCGGGCGGACTCTGCAGTAGAGTCCTACCACTACAGAATGAGTTGGGATGAGGAATGAGGATTTTCTCACGATATTTTCCTTTACGGGTAACATAAGCTCACTCGGTATTTGATACCATGCTTTATGTCGTGTGATCCAAACGCGTTAACCACTTCGCTAATAACTTGCAAAGGTGTGGTACTTCCCCAGGCGAACTATGCAGTAGAGTCCTACCACTACAACTACAAAAACTTAGTTCTCCATCTATACAAATCAACTTTGTGAAATTCGAAGAGGGTAATAGCCCAAGACGCACTGGCCAGCGTAGCGTTTTAAAAAAAGCTCCACGCTGGCCAGTGCGTCTTGGCGAGTTTTTCTTCCTGCCACGTTTGCCTAGAGTTAGCAGCACATCAATAAAAGCTTGCTATGCTACTAGCTCTAGTTACCTGAGGGGACCACGGGTAGGTGTGGACTCGGAATTGGTGTACTGGTATGTATTTGGGGGGGGGGGTAAAAGCGTGGTGAATTTTGGGAGCGGGCCGAATTTCTTCACTACGCGGACGAAGTTGCGGGCGACCTCTAGTATAATATAAAATATGAATATAATAGTTTCCGTGGCATCCCCTAGGGTGTGTCAGGGATGCTTTGGGTCCTGAATGTTTGAATGTATTTTTTTTGCCTTGCAATGTTTTCGCGTTTAACCTCCTAACACTAAATTGTTCTTGACACGAAACAGAGCTGCACCAAAAATAGCGTACACTCACGGGCACAAATTGTGCACATTTAATAGAGTGCGTGCTAATTCCCATACTCCATATCCGCTTGGGAAGCGAGTGTCGTCATCATAATCAATCACGGCGCATCATGGCAGACATCTGGTCTCATTATTGTACATGAGTGTACTTACCTTATTTTTCTACCTATTTTACTGACACTTGCTTTTAGATATTGTAACCGGTAGCTGTAGATTTTATGGTTGGCCCCATACTAAAAGTTGTTCATAATGATGAGTTCATATACACACCCTCTAATATTGTTTAACCTTTTTGTTACACATTATAATATTACCATAGTTTATTACTATGGGGTCAACATTGAAATCGCGAAAAAATAAATCAGCTGTTCCATACATTTTGCCCAAGCTCGATGAACTTTTTGTATGGAATAGCTGGTTTTTTTTGAAAAGGATGTTAACTGATTAGTAATATATCTTATTTATTTAAGTTTTTTTATTTATATGATGTCCCAAAGGTTTTGAGGTAGGTCAGAGGTAAGTAGGTAGGTTGGTTTGAGGTCACAAGGTAGTGGTCCCCCATAATTTTTAACTTTGATTCTTCCATTTTTTTTTATCAGCCTTAATTATTTGTTCTTGTGAAGTAGCGAGTAAATGAATAAACTGTAGTGAACAATATTTTATACCAGCTATTAACAAGAGCACGACATATAACTTTTAATTCGAAGTCTTTCATCGATAAACAATGAGACAGGACTCAGATAATTCACATAACTCAGATAACTGATGTTTTTTTATTGCGAGACGTCTCTAGCTGCTAATTTAAATCGGAAAATACTTCCAAGAAAGACCTACTTGAAGATAAGCGCTGATGAGATAGGTAAGATCTTTAATTTATCAGTAGCACGGAACTTCGATTTGCAAGGATCATTAGGCAAGAAGCGGTTCGTTTTTATAAAAATAAGCAATATCGGCGAGGGAATCTGGTGAACGATTCTCCATATAATCGTAATATACGTAGGAATAAAATAGGGATTATTCCTGGATAATGCCTCTAAAGCATTTTTTTTTATAAATTCTGTGTTTACTGAAGACACGTCTCTGTCATATTTTTTTTGTTCAGCAACTAATTGCTAAAAGATTACTATGAAAATATTTAAAAGGCTATATTTATTTTAGTCATTAGTTGCTGAAAAAAAGGAAATGACAGAGACATGTAGACAGTACAGTAAACCTAGACTTTATAAAAAAAATGCTCTAGAGCAATCCCCTGGATGTCCTGGAATTCCTGGATATTGCATTATCTAGGAAGATAATAGGGGAATACGTTTGTATAGAGAATCGCTCACTGGATTCCCTCTTAATCTCTGCGTATTCGAGCTATTTCGTTTTGTGATTGTATGAATTTTTCATAGACAGTAAGGTCAGTTACGTAAAAAAAATAACACAGTAAGTATTGCGCAGTAACTAATTAAAAAATATTCATTACCTAAGCTTTCCTATACGCACGTGGCTTAGTGTCGAAACACAGAAAAGAGAATTGTCTATCTTGATAGCCTAAATTTACGCATAAGTACTTTTACTTTTACGTACTAGACCAAAATAACGTAAACATAAAACTTACTTCTGGCACTAAAATAATGCTCGGCTGATGCGGAAACATAGTTTCCCGTGGAGTGGTTGCGTTGGTCCCGGTTACAGAGCAAGCCACCCTCGAGCTTCGACCTCTGGTGTTCCTGACCGAGAGTCGGAAGTCCACGTATCTTCCTGGCTCCAGCCTCCGCAGAAGGATGATATTCGCTTGGCACACGGAGTTGTAGCGGGTACACGGGAGCGTCTCCACGCCGATGTCCAGGCGACCCATTTGACCTGTGGGTTTAATTAGGTTTGTGTAGTTGCTAGTTTGTAGTGTTAGAGTAAATGTTACCTACAAGACATGGGACAGTAACTACGTTTAGCTTGCATAAATGTTTACATAGTCAGCGGCATATGGATAGAGTAATAGCATAGAGTTATAAAGCGCATAGTTCCTATTTACGAAGTTTCCAAATACTTATGCATTTTTTGCCAAAAAAAGTTTTCGTTGAATACTGATGGCTGAATTACAAAAATGTATGATTAAAAAAGCGCTGCATTTAATTTAGGTTGTTATAGAGTTACACTTAGTAGTTGATTCATTTTATAAAATTTCACATTCAGAGAAAATAGAAATATAGTTTTGTAGTGGTGGACTCTATTGCAGAGTCCGCCTGGTGAAGTACCACAACTTTGCCAGTTATTCAACCGCCAAGCAGTAGTGTGCAAGCTTTGCTGTGTTTGGTTTGAAGAGCAATCATCAGCGAAATTACTGGGCATAATAGTTATTTATGATACTAGTGCGGTAAGTTGTTTTTACAAACAAGTAGAAGAATGTAATCCCGAGACGAAGTCGAGGGCTTACCATAATCACGAGTTTGTAAAAACCAATTCCGCACGAGTACCATACAACGTTTTACAACACATTTGCGAGAAAACAGATAACAGAAGTACTTACAACAGAGAATGAGACAAACTTTTTTATTTAGGTAAAAAATATCGGCTGGAAACTTGATCCTCCTAGGAGAAAAGAAGAAAAAAAAACTTCGTTCTAAAGTTCGTCTTCACTAAAACATTTCTAATAATATCAGTGTCTTTTCTTGTTGTTTCCAAAACTCCAAAGAAGCTTGTAGTAAAGTTGCCACGATTTTACTAGAGCATGACTGGACTTGACTGTGACTTACTAAGTGTGACTTTGGCTGTGACTTAGACTCATCTGACTTAAAAATTATCAAAAACTTGAAACAAGTAAATACTTGACACTGGCAAATGCACAAAGTGCGACGCCAATAATCCTTCTAGGAGGAAAGATGAAATAGCGCTACGTGCGCATGGTGAAAATTAAAACTACATCTTTCATCTCATTTTCTGTTTAGCATTAAGGTGAGACAAACGTATTGAGCAAAAGCGCCTCCAAAGAGGTTCGATCATTCAGCTTATTTATTCTCGTAATGTAAAACTCCTTGGTTGAATTCTTATATATTTTTATAACAATTAAAAAAATACCGTAACGGATACGCACGGCGCTATACAACTAGGCGTGCGGTAAAATAGGTTTACCGCACGCCTAGCTAAGAGTGCCTATATTACCGCACGCCTAGTTCTATAGTGCGTAATGTGCAACTTTCGAACGTCGTGTACAGGCTTCGTAAATGCATTTTTCGAGCAAATGTGATGTAAAGATATTTGTTATCTACTCAGGTCCAGAATGTTGCTTGCAAGTTCACAATTCTGGAAATGTTACTGTAATGAGCGTAATGCTAAATGGGCGTAACCACCAGGCGAACGGCAGCTCGTCTCGTCAATACAAAGCATTTAAAAAAAGTATGTTTTTACGAGTAAAGAAACTTGCTTTGATTTCAAAACGTTTTCAAGATTCAATCTGAAATTAAACACCATTCATTGTCGTTGTCTGGGTCGATGTTATCATAATAAACACGATTATTTTAGAAACAACGAAGATGTTTGCAAACGTCCGTAGCCCAGTGGAGCGGTAAATGGACTCTTTCATAAATTTCATTAACTTTGAGGTAAGTTGTTGATCAAACCGAGTCTTAGCAAAAAATGTAAGTCGATCTAGGCATTTTAGTTTTTTTATTACTATAGTTTTTTGCAATCTGATGTTCTCTTCAAGAATCTAGGTGTTATGGAACATAACTATATTCGTAACTAACCAAATACTATAGCGTAATTAACAAATATCTAAGTTCGCCTGTCCGTATAGTTTATCGGATACGTCATTTATAGGTACTGTGTTTTTTCTAGGTGGACTACAGGAAATATAATTCTAATAACCAGAAATTAATAACTACATAGGTGGCCCATGGGGAGAAATAAAATCCCCTGGTACAACCAGTTATTTTGGGGTGGACCAAGGGGAAAAAATGCCCCTGGTCAGGTGAACTAATGTAGGTAGACCACGGGCAGGGAGCGATTTCAGAACGTGTGCTTCGAATTTGCATGAACTAATTCCCTCTGATTATTCTACCGGACCACCAGGAGGTGGAAAAGCGACACTATTAGATGGTTGATTTACTGAAACTGAAATGGTTTGATTCCACTTTTATTTTGAAATAGAATGCCCGAGTCGGTATTTCCCTATAAGTAGTTACAATCGTAGTATCTTTAATTCGCGAATGAATCGGTTTCCTCTAGGTAAGCCTGCTTCAGATTGCATTTTCGCTTAATATCAGGCGAGATAACAGTCAAATGCAAGCCCTTAATACAATAAAAAACTTCTTTAGCATGATATAAGTATGCTATAATTTTAGAAGATTAGGATTCCTAAGCGGATCTTGGCCTCCGACATGTAGTTATGCGGTCTTGTGCTAATTAGGTCCGACGCAGGTCCTTCTCAGACCAGCAGTTGTACTCAGGACGCTAAGAAAACTAGTACATGGCCACCTCAAGAACGGCTCGATCTTCTTCCAACAACGCAACATGATCTGTCCTCTGCAGTCACAAAATCAGCTGAAGACTAGCTGGACGAAGCCCTCCCCCTGACTGGTAGATGGGATTAGCCTTAATTACATAGAATAGGGACCTGCATATGTCCTTAAACTGCAACCACTCCCACCGGAGGACGGGTAGCAGCCTCCTTTTGGCTAACGGTGCTGAGCATTCTGCAATCCCCAAGCCGCCTGCCAAGCGTGGGGATTATGGCAACACCCCTCTTTTAAGGGGAGGCCTTCGTCCAGCAGTGGACGTTTTATGGCTGATGACGATATAGAATAGATTTACATTTGACAGTCAACTCGCCTGATCGAAAATAACGCTATTGTCAAAAATTTACCACGTAGAAGGTACTAATTCACTCTAGCCTTAAAGATACCCAGATTATATTGCCAGCGGCACAGATTCCCGCTCCGTTGCTTCAAGAAGATGAGTTGGCTCGGGTCTACACTGGCGGGCGATTCACACTAAATCTCAAACGGGACGTTAGTACAGGACTTACACATCGAATAAGAATAAGAAAACCCAGATTATAGTTTTCAGGAAACAACCACAAAACGGACATCATCTTACCAATAAGCTCGAAATGCAAAGGGTAGTCGAAGTCAGGGTCGGAAGCGCGCACTCTGTAGATGACGGAGGGGACCGCTGCATCTGCCGGGACCAGCACCAGCCGCATCAACGTGCTGGGGTCAAACACCGGCTCCCCGGCGCGCGCGCCCGCCACCAACAGCACCAGGGCCAGGGCTATCGTCATCCTGCGAAAAAACATACACATACATTTTATAAGTATTAATTACCCCACAACGTGCAATGGTGCGCTATGCGTGGAGTTTCTTTGCGCGATAAAATTCGGGACGAGGATATTCGCCAAACAATCTAAGTCACGACATAGCTCTCAGGGTTTGCAAGTTGAAGTGACAATGGGCATGCCACGACGCTCGAAAAACTAATAACCGATGGGGAAGAAAGGTTGAATGAAGACCACGAACCGTGAACCGGAAGACGCGTAGGTAGGCCTCCTACTATGTGAACCGACGACATTTTGAAAGTCGCAGGCAACAGGATGTTTGCAAACGGCTGGTTTCCCTACGGTGTGACGGTCTAAGAGGGAGGCCTTTGTCACCAAAGCACTTCTGGCTAGCTTGGTGGAATATCACGGCAAATCATCTTTGAAGCTATAGGCTTAATTGCCCAGCAGTCGGATATTATAATCTGCTGAAATCTCGAACAAAATATCAATCGTTCCATAGGGAAAACTCATGAGCATTCGAAAAGATGTATGAAATAGTTGACTTTTATACGATTTCATGGTTGTCCTCAACGTAAAAGTTGTTCACAATGATGAGCACAATGACTTCTTTTCAGCTTAGTACTTCTGTGTAACCCAGTGTAATAAGTATAATCGGTACGTGGCAATCCTTTACAATCTGTTCATATTAAGATGGCCCTAATCGTAGATCAAAAACATCAAATAACAAGTCTATTTCTCCCAGCATTTGAACACAAAAAGCACATTGTTGATGTAAATTAAATTCCTCCCATTTCGAAGCATCTTCATTCATTAGGCAGACTCAACTCTCTTATAAGAAACGTTGTAATTGAGTTCAGAGTTGCGTTAATAATCGATTTTCAAAGAAGTCGTTGAGACTGACATGTTTATGGGTAATACTAGAGTTAAATTCAAATCGGCTAAATGTCTTTGGTTATTGTAGTTTATTTGTTTAACTTATTTGCTTTTTGTAGTTTTACCTGTAATTTTGATTGATTTCTGGTTTGACCTTAGCCTTATTACTATTTCTTAAGATACGATATGAATGTAGTATCACATTAATTATTCTCTGGTAAGATTGACTATTCATGTTCGTCTGTCTGGTATAAAGGGATAGTATACCTACTAGATTTCCTACATTCTCTAGAATCAAGAAGCCGAATTCCAAAACTAGCAATTATTACGAGGGAAAAGTCTGTAATACTTAGAAAGAAAATATCGTATTCAAATATGTTTCCTATTTCCGTTTCCTTGCAACCAATAAGCCAAAATTATTGTGGATTCGTGTCTACTTTTCTCTCAATCTGAGAATTGGATCAATTGCGGTAAAGAAAGAAAAGATAGAAATATAATTTGTTTTTTTTTTCTTTAATGATAGAAAATAAAAAAAGATATAGTGTGTTTTTCTTTCTTTATAGAAAGAAAATAAAGTTTTATTCTTTCTTTAAATAAAGAAAAGAAGAGAAAAACAAAAATACTTTATTTTCTTTCTTTAGAGAAAGAAAAGAAAGAATGAAATATAATTTGTTTTTCTTTCTTTAAAGAAAGAAAAGAAAGAAAGAAAAATATTGTGCTTTTTTTCTTTAGAGAAAGAAAAGAAAGAAAGAATTATTTTTTTCTTTCTTTCGGTAGTGTGTACTACAGTCAGTACTTAAGCTCGTAGATGTTAGAATGGCCATTAAGTAATTAAGTTTTAGTATGTAATCTGTTTAAAGAATTGACATTCAAAGAGATTGTCTTTTATGACAAAACAACAGTAACTTTATGTACTTACTATTATTTACTATGTGACTATTTCATCTTTTTGAGAATGAACAACATCAGCAAAGGTTTTTTTTTTAATATAGTTAGACTCACCTACTTTGATTGTATACGAGAGAGAGAGCTAGATCCTCCAAGCCCTCCTATGAGCTAAAGCTGCCACTAACTAGGTCCCAAAGACTAAATAGAAGAGATTTAGTAGAAGTACAGTCTTTAAACAGAGTTTAAAATTAGAAGGAGGTGGAAAACGAGTATTTATGCAAAGGATTGCCTTACAATAGCATTAAATAGAGAATGATAGAAGGCAGAAAGACACATTTGGCTAGCAATAAAACAAAATAGTCTAGATTAATAAGTACTATTCTTAGGCATTTATTATAATTGTGTGAATTATTTGGGTACGAGGGCAACATTTTGGTGACAAGTCAGGTACAGGTGCAGACAGGTTTACTAGAATTGTTCTTTCACAAAAAATTACATGTTTATTATAACATTTGCCACCCGACTGTAGTTCTAGTCCCGCTATTAAATTATAAATTGGCTACATTTCTCGGACGCTCAAGATCAGAACATCGACCGCAGAATTAACTTAACTTGCGAAAGGGAAAATTGTGAAATGAACTCATACCGCTTCATATCGCTTCTGTGGGTGCAGGAACTAGCACTTAAGGCCGCGCGTTTGCCTTCAGCGTGTAACGGGATGGTAGCGAGAGCTACGGTGGCTTTTATTGGAAGTCACTCCACTGTTAATTTGTAGTCGAGGACGGCTTCATATCCAGTTTTAGTAGAGTCGGGACATCGACTGTCATTAGGTAGTAGCTAGAACGAGGAAAGATTTATTTACGCGGGGTCACCAACGATATTGATAATCGCGCTGTAGTGCATTCCGGCTCCAAACCCATCATCGCTAGCCCGGAGTATAAATATTAATAGCTAGCGGTTTTACAAGAGTGGTGATAAAAATTAGTATTGTCAATGGTTGTATTATTATTTTGTGCTGATGTCATAGAATAAATTATTTTCTTTCTTTCTTTCTTTCTATTGATGATGATATAAATCTCTAACCCTTTAGCCATGTCGAAAATCACGTCGATCCGTAGGTTGGAGTTGCTTTGCGTATCACGTCACGTCATCAGCCATAAAACGTCCACTGCTGGAAGAAGGCCTCTCCCTTAACAGAGGGGAGTTGCCATAATCCCCACGCTTGGCAGGCGGCTTGGGGATCGCAGAATGCTCACCACCGTTAACCAAAAGGACGCTGCTGCCCGTCCTCCGGTGGGTCTGGTTGTCTGGTTGCAGTTTAAGGACGTACCTAGATCCTACGCTACGCAAACCAACAAATATATTTTCGCATGTGTTAGGTATACCTTCTCAGTAAATTGACATAGTTGAGCGGTGAATTCATTTGATTGAAGTCGTCACTCGCAAATGCCAAGACAATTTTCCCACTGAAACCGAGTAGTTTGGAATTCTGCATTTAATGAGCGACAGTAAGTCGCTCAGTTTAGCGCTGAAAACAAAACCGCGGCCTTATACCTCAGTAATAACTCGCTGTTAAGGATGCTATCAATTCTAATTTTATTCTAATCATACCGTTATATCCCGCTATTTCTTGGGTTATAGTCAATTATTATGGATTGTAAAATGGTGTACTAAACTTATTTACTTACTTTAAAATATGTATTGGTGTAGAACTAAGCATATATGTACCATGTAATTTAAAATCTGTTTTCATTCCTGGTGGCTTTATAGTTATAATTATAAATCACTCGAAGATGTAACTTAACCTAGGTAAAGTGCTCTGTTATAGGTCCTAAGTAGATACGTATATTCTCAACCACAGACATTACAATGGAACGAAGGCATTACAATGATTTATTAGTTAAGGGGCAGAATGCTGCGCGCCGCTTTCTCTCTCTACGCGCATTTCAACATTTTTGAAGGTATAAAATATCTCAATAAAAAAAGCAGTCGGTGAAATTAATGAAAATGAGATTTCAATGCTTTGGAATAAAAATTAGATTCAAGCAAGTTTTTATTCATAAAACTGGGATTGTTCCCGTTAACACATAATAATCACATTCTTAGGAAATAAAACTTGTTTAGATCAAAATGTTCATATTCTGTGGTTTTAGCTATTAGATCTTAAAAGTCGTCACAAACGATGAAGATGCTATAATATTTCATGTTATCTTAGAACATATTTCAATATCGCTACTCACTCATACAAAACAAATGACGAACAAGTGACGAATATTATTATACAACGTGTAACAAAATGGTTCAAAAATACTGAAGGGTATGTATGTACCCATCATTGTGAATAGCTTTTACTATGGGGCCAACCTAGATATCGCGAAAAAAACCAGCCGTTCCATACTAAAAGTTCATTAACCTTGAACAAAATGTATGGAACAGCTGATTTTTATTTCAAGTTTGGCCATAGTAAAAGTTGTTCATAATGATGAGTACATATACATACCCATCAGTATTGAAGAACCTTTTTGTTACACGTTCTATATTTCAAAATTGTATAGCGAGCGATATTTCATCTTGACATGAAATATTATAACATCTTCGTCGTCTGTAAAAATGGTGAGATGCGCGAACGAGATAGCGGCGCGTGGTTATCTGAGCCTTAATATAATGAACTGAAAAGTCAACTGGCGCATAAATTAGAGTCCACTTCCTTATTATTTTCCTAAGTGTTGGGACTTGAACTTGTTGGCGCCTAAGCATTATTCGCAGCGGTCTAGATGCAAACTGTCTCACCACAAGAAGATACTTCAAGATTTAGCACATATTTTTACATTTTTTATTACATTGTTTTAGCGGATTTCCATGTAATTTGATATTATTTAAATAATTATTAGTAAGCGCAGGTCCTGTCCACCGGTTGCCCGCGACTTTTACAATGTCGTCGGTCCACCTAGTGGGTGGGTGCAAATGGCAGGTTGTCGTACAGTGTGGCGGTCGAAGGCCTTCGTTCAGCAGTGGACGTCTCCGGGCTGATGATGATGATGATGATGCAGGTCTTGTCACAACATATTTATATTTAAATTTAAATTTTTTATTTAATTATTATGAGGCTGTATGTATAATATGTAGGATGTAGGTATGTTTAATTTTGGTTGCTATTCAGAAATATCGTGATATGTACTTCTCTTTGTTTTTTTAAAATATAAACTTACAAATCGCGTTTTTCCAAGCTAATTGTGGACCTCAACCCACTAATTGAATGAATTTTGTATTGTGATGCATGGACCAAAAGTGATACCAAGAGTCGCTACTTTTTCTTTTCATCTACAGCGTGCTTCTCACAGAGTAATAGAAGCAGAGATGTGATCAAAGGATTTTTCCTTAGAAAGACGCGTGACTGTGCGGGGAGCTGTAGGTTCGCGGGAGGAGTGGCAAATTGTACTGCCATCTAGCGGTTTTCAGGAAATGTTTTTTAGAATCGAACTAGTGAACTAACACTTAGCTGAATTTACACTTTATTTCACGCTTGATGTCGCGGTTTTAAATTTTATAGAACAGATCACTAAATATACAATTAAAATTACTTACGAATGAAATTGAGATGCCAATCATGTTATCGTTATCGTATACGTTAATATGACTGCTCGTCTCTTTATATTTTTTTTCCACAGCCGCGCTAGGGAAGGCTTTGCTATTTTATCTCGCCCATGATATTTAAATCAGCCACATGTCTAAAGTAAAGTATTTATTATTAATGCCAGCCTTAAATGTATACCACATTCCTCGTTTAGATTTGCATATTTATATTTTGCTTCAAAGGCACGCCTCACGTATATTGTCCACTCACCTACCGGACCACCATTATCCATAAAGTACGAGTACACTCTACAGGGATACGAATGCAAAACTAGAGCACAGAATAAATAGCAGTGGGTACTAGAGTAAATCCCGTGCCATGTTTATTTACTCCAGCACTTGTGCAAGTAACAGACAAGTAACAAGTTCACTGGCACGTTAACATAGAACTTGGCTCGATTCAATTCAATTCAATTTATTTATTTCAATTGGGTACATTTAACAGTACACTTATGAATGGTCACAATTGATAATAACAATAAAAATTATAAATTAATACATAAGAAATTGTAAAATATTATTTTTTAAACACACATGCAACATAATGTTGCCAAGTCAAAGAAATTGTATAAAATAAAAAAGTTATAAACTTAGCTTCGTAGTTTAGTGAATAGGTACACATAACAAAAAATAATAAAAAATAAAATAAAATAAAAAGTAGTACTGCAAATGAAATAAAAATATCTTAAAATAATGTCAATTCATGTCATAAAAATGCTTTATAAAATGTCAAACTAATAACTATAAATTAAAAATCAAATTAAACTTATAAAATTATTTAACGAAAAGTTCAAGGAACTAAAAATATTTTCAATAATTTTATGGAAAATATGAAAAATAAATACCTATATCAATTGACGTTACATATTAGATTATATTTAATTTCATTTGACCAAAACAATACTTGACTAAGCCTTGTCCACATTTAAATTTCGCCATGCCCTTTCATCTGTTATAAAATGCTCAATGTCGTAGTATGCTTTCTCCATTAAAATATTTTTGAGATTTATTTTAAAGTTTGTTTCATTAAGGGTAGTTAAGGTATTAGGCAGTATGTTATAGAATTTAATTCCGTTCACTACAAAAGATTTGCTTATCCTTGCAAGTCTAGTCCGTGGTAGTGAGTATTTATCTTTATTTCGGGTGTTGTAACTGTGGCTAGCGCCCAAGGTAACGTAATTATTTAAGTTTTTTCTCGCATATAATATACAGGAGTATATATATTGGCATGGCATCGTCAAAATATTAATGGTTTTAAACCGTTCTCTCAGGGAATCTCTAGATCCAAGTCTGTACATGGCTCTGATAGCCCTTTTTTGTAGTACAAAAATAGATTTGGCATCTGCCGAATTTCCCCATAAAAGAATACCGTACGTCATGATAGAGTGAAAATAACTAAAATAAACAAGTCTGGCTGTATGAACGTCGGAGCATTCTCTTATTTTTCTGACAGCGTACGCTGCCGAGCTTAATTTACCCGATAGTTTTTTTATATGAGGCCCCCATTGTAATTTGGTATCCAAAATAACGCCTAAAAATGTTGTGTTGTGAGTGAGTGCCAATGCGTCTTTATCTATTTTAATGGTATTCAAAGTTCTGTTGTTAACTAATGTAAAATTAAGACAATTTGTTTTTTGAGCATTTAGAGCTAAGTTGTTGGTACTGAACCACGTGGCGACTTTGAGGAGAGCTATATTGATTGTATCGGTATTTGTCTCTTTGCGATTAACATTAAATAGCAGTGAAGTGTCGTCGGCAAACAAAATTATTTCAGCAAAATTTCGAACGAAAAACGGCAGATCATTTATATACACCAAAAAAAGAAATGGGCCAAGAATAGAACCCTGAGGAACTCCCACATCCACAGTCATGGCATCAGAAAGTACACCGTTAATGTCAACCTGCATAGTTCTAGTTGACAGATATGATTTTAGAAGTTCGAGTGACGTACCTCTGACTCCGTAGTGATTCAGTTTATCGAGTAGAATGTTATGATTTACGCAGTCGAAGGCCTTGGATAAATCGCAAAAAACACCCACTACATCCTGTGCCTTTTCCCATGCATTGTAAATGTTTTCTACAAATGTTGTTATTGCGTCTGCAGTAGAGCAACCCTTCGAAAATCCGAATTGTTTTCCATACAAGATGCCTTTGCAACAAAAAAATGCACTAAGCTGTGTTAGAATTATCTTTTCGAAAATCTTGCTGAAAACTGGTAGGATCGAAATAGGCCTATAGTTACCCGCTTCTTTAGTGTTTCCACTTTTGAATAAAGGCAAAATTTTAGCGCATTTCATCATATCTGGAAATACGCTTTGTTCAATGCAACTGTTGAATATGTCTGAAAGATAAGGTGCTAGGGTTTCAACGATATCAGTTGCAAACTTTACAGAAATGCCCCAGATATCTTCAGATTTTTTAGATTTCAGGGAAGAGAAGGTTTTTAAAATCGTTTCTGCAGTGACCTGATGGAAAGTAAAGCAAATGGGGTTGGGATTTACACTATCATTGAGAAGTTTACGAGCTAAAATCCGACTTGTACTGAGCTTTTTCGTGGTTTCAAATGGTACGTTGTTAAAGAAGTGAGCAAATTTATTTGCAATACCCAAATTATCGTCAATTACAGTATCTTCATGAAGTAATTTAATTTTAGGTTTCTGCTCACTAGATTTGCCTGTTTCTTGTTTGATTATGGACCAAGTTGTTTGTCGCTCTGGTATACAAACATTTTGTAGAGGATAAGGGATCACGTTCTTGAGATTCGTAAAGTACTTGGAGTTGGAAGATCTAGCTCTCTCTCTCTCGTAAACTATGAAAAGGTTGGGGCAAGGAGAAACAAAGACGGAACATTTAATTTTGTCAGTTGCTTAAGGCCCGGTTGTAGCGAAGTACGTCCAAGCGAGTAAACGATAGGCACTAAACGGTAGGCGCGAGCGAGAGAGAGGAGAAGGCTAGCGCTTGAATTGCTAAATTTTGTAAGTTATTCTTTGTATTGAAAAATATAACAAAGAAATACAGTAATCTTAAAAATCGAAAAACTAAATAATACTAAATTCTATCTATAAGTATACATTTTATGTGGTTTCGTAAAGTATTTTCTTAGTCCTAGCTAATCGAAATGCCGATTTACGGCCTTACCTAAAATAATCTCGATTCTCTTAGTCACTGCTTAAACCTCTCTGTTCTTTTCTAGCACGTGCAACTTCACGTCAGAGAGAAGATGGCAGAGCATCTTAAGCAGTGACTAACGGTTGAAAAGTTTTTTTAAGTAAGGCCGTTAGTGTCTACTTTGTATTTTTTTTCTATCGAGTCTATCATTCAAAATCGCGTTTTCTAAACGACGAAAAGCTAAATTAGATGATCAATATTAATTTAAAAAAATTTGGTTCAATGAAACAAATATCAAAATTCCTACAAGGCCGCCTTAAGTTATTAGACGTCACTGAACTTCTGCGTAATTGTATATTTAAGTGCGCCGTCTTAAATGTTTCATGTTCTTAAATTAACTGTACGTACAATTATCGAAATAGCTTCATTTTGCCCTTTAGCTTTAAAACATAATTTTACCTCAACATCCATGATCAAGGGCCTCCTCACCATTAAAACTACCAAGAAGTAGTTAAACCTCACATTACCTCTATCGATAAATTATTATTGTAAATACGTTAGAAAGGCTATTACTCAGTAGTTATACTTATTGGCCGTCAGTTAAATATTGGGAAGGTTAGGAATGGTCTTCCACTCATGGTAAAATAACAGAATCAAATACTGTTTGCTTTCTGCTTTTTTTTAGCCATTATTCGGGTTTTCTGTTCTTTTATTTTACGGGAGAACAATTATCCTGTATTTCTTCCTGTGTTGCATACCTCTTTTTCAGATTGCGATGCCTGAAAATGAAAAGATAAAAGAGACTCCGATATCCAACGTATTTTTAAAATTGTAGAAAATTTTAATTGACCGTGTGAGCGAAGCGAGCAAAGTCTTTGCAATGACTGGCAAAATTTGCTTTCATCCATCGGATTGTTTGTATGGATGTTAGCACTTGCGTACACGTCGGTTTTTTTCATAAAATCTTGTAGAAACTTGGTATAATATTGATTCTAGGTTCTACGATATCATTCATAGAATTATTTGTTCGGTGGCAGTGTTTGATTGGAGGGGTAATTGCCCCAAATAAGGGGAAGTTTGCTGCGAGGCCATATCAGCGAGTTTGAAAATGTTTGACAGAAACAGTCAGTAGGTACTCAATACTAAATTGTTCACAACTGTTGTTTTTGTTCACAACCGCTCATGCTGAGTTGGGGCCGGCTTGTGGCAAAAGGTAAAACATTTTGTTTATATTTTTTGCCACAAATTATTGTCTATTGTCTAAATAAAAAAATTGTATACTAGCAAAATCAGTAAAGAGGTTGGGTCGTGAGATCAATTGTTCACAGAATTACTAGTACATTAGGGAGATATTTTAATATTTCCTTTTTCACACGTTCTGGGAACTCTGGCCGAGGAAGACGCGGTGCCAGTAAAACACGGATATAACCGCAAAACTCGTCTGATTTACACCCCTCGAGAGTTTCCGCCTGGCGTGACCGAGTGTACTGCCTGCGAGTTTCAATCTTTCATGGTTTATATTTATAATAAAATGTAAAATGTGACCAGCTTTAATTTAACTTATTTGTAACACAAATAATTGAATAAACATCATCTAAATTATTTTATACATTAACTTTTTTTTTGGTCCTAGTGCTTTTATTAACTTCAACAAAATATTATACAATCTGTAACAAAAAGGTTCAACAATACTGAAGGATATGTATAATTCTCATAATTATAAACAACTTTTACTATGGGGCCAACCCCGAAATTGCGAAAAAAACAGCTGTTCCAGACATTTTGTCCAAGGTCAATGAATTTTTTGGCCCCATAGTAAAGGTTGTTCATAATGATGAGTAAATACATGCCCTTCAGTATTGTTGAACCTTTTTTATTTATATATTTGGGACAATTAACAGTGGCGTAGCAATAGTTACATAATAACTTAAAATAATAAAATGCCACCCACAGCATTATCCACAAAATACTAATAGACGATAATTATTACTTGCTGGGGTAACATAGTAACAAATATAAAGATAATGATTACGTTTTGTTACAGATTGTATAAAATGCGACATACCTTTACAATAATACGTGGGCAGGACAAATTATTTATAATGTAAATCATTATCTAGCCACCTCATGGGTTACAACTAACCCCAACTTAAGTCTGCTAGACCTGAAGTTGGGAGCCGCTGGCGTAGACCAAGGTGAAATATTAGTCCGACGTGATACGAATAGCTAGAACTCTAAATCTTGTCGCGTGCGACTATGAAAGCTCCAGATATCGACAGCTTGATAGTTTGTACACTTTGTAGCACCACACGGGGTACAAACATGCTATTTTATTATACAGGGTTAGTTCTAATCAGTTAGCACCCTGTTAAGGGCATATTCTGTTCATCAAAACCAACAACTTTTACTATGGGGCCAACATTGAAATCGCGAAAAAATTATGAGCTGTTCCATACAAAAAGCTCATCGACTTTGGGCAAAATGTGTGGAACATCTGTTTTCAATAATCAATAATGTATAGCTTCGAGTTTCTTTTTACGACTAGTAAAGGACCTAGAAACCGGCAAATTCAAGAGTTGACATACACCTTACCTCTGAGCAGTACCAAAGATAATATTATGATACTACTATAGTACCTAGCGTTAACAAAGTGCAAGTAGTGATGATGATGATGTACCTACTTATGTATAGGTAAGTTTTGTAAGGCCAAACAATGCCATTCTATTTACTTAGCACTGTAATCATACTATTTATTTTGCTTTGTGTTCTATTTATTCGACGTAACTTCGAATAGCTTTAAGAGCGACTTAAATCTCGATAGCCCAATGGCCTATTGTATTTTCTAAAGTTCAAGACCATTTTCATAGTAAGCAATTTATTTATTCAAATTTTATACAATTTGATCGTATCGCTCAGTAAAATGACGAATAGCAGATGAAATATGGGCACACCCTCCCTTTGCCAATTTGGTCGGCAGACAGAAAAGCAATTACTGTCGTCAGATCATTCGGAAAAGCGCAGGATCGTAATTTAACGTTTGGGCAAACCTACGCGTTTGAACCAGCTATTGGCATACTGTTATTTATTCTGTACTTTTTCGAAACAAATATCATTGAAAAACCGACCAGTGTGAGTTGCCAGTGATGACATATGGAACTTAAACGTGGTCTTTAACTGCTGGTCTTTTGGAGAAACGTAGAGTCACGCAACGGGCAATGGAAAGAGCTATGCTTGGAGTTACTTTGCGCGATAGAATCCGGAACGAGGATATTCGCCAAAGAACCAAAGTTACCGACATAGCTCGCAAGGTTTGCAAGATGAAGTGGCAATGGGTAGGCCACATCGCTCGAAGAACTGACAACCGATGGGGAAGAAAGGTTCTTGAGTGGTGACCACGAACTGGAAGACGCAGCGTAGGAAAGCCTCCCACTAGGTGGACCGATGACGTTGTAAAACGGTGAATGAAAATGGCACGTTGTCGTACAGTGTGCCGGTCTAAGGGGGAGGCCTTCGTTCAGCAGTGGACGTCTCCGGGCTGATGATGATAATGATGATGATCATTGAAAAAGAAATCCCTATTGCTACAGTGTGTTTTTATGCGTAAAGTTCTGGATGACAGTTACTGTTAGTACTAGTTACTGTTAGTTCTGGATGACAGTTACTGTTAGTACTATGATAGTCGTGAAATATTGAGGTGTTCCCGTTTGTGCACCCATCTCCTGAGCACCCATAAAAATGGCACCTATCACATTCCACATTATTGTATTTCTTGCAATAACAATCATTATAAATGCGAGTGTTTGATTTGGTTGTTCTTATAGAGAGCATAAACGGACCAACGGGAAATTCGACATCGATATATAGTACGGGGCAGTGTGCAACATTAAAAAAACCCCGGAAGATATAACGGCTCATTTAGTTAATTTAAACAATACGAGGAACAGACGACAATGGACCTGGGTATGTCCTTAAACTGCAACCAGACCCCCTCCGGTGGGTCTGCGTCTTCTTGGTTAACGGTGGTAACACTGCGATCCCCAAGCCGCCTGCCAAGCGCGGGGATTATGGCAACACTCCTCTATAAAGGGGGAGGCCTTCGTCCAGCAGTGGACGTTTTATGGCTGACGACAACGACGAAATAACGAGTTTCCAATCATCGATCAAAAATCCAAAGCAGATTCCGATTTTATTAGTTTATCAATACAATACAATAAAATACAAAAAAGTTTTTTCACAAAAACACAGATACATACAAACAAACAGAAATTACGCAGATAGTTATACAACATAATTATGTCACTGTTGAAAAAACTCGGGGAATATGATTCCGAGTGTGCAATTGTGTTATGTGTAGTGTAGTCCTTGCAGTCAGGTAGCTTGCTCAAGTATATCCTAATATGGCTCCTCGCTTCGATCCAGGTTTTAAATCATCTCGAGTTCGTTAGAATAGACTTTAATGTTAGCTTTATGGGGAACGAAAAGTGCCTGTTAGAGACCGTTGCAATTTTGTAATGCATTTTGTTGAAACTAAAATTATGGCTCGTTCTCTTTTTCCTTATAAAAGCTGTCTATATATTATAAAATTTTGTGATTTATTGGTAACAACGCCGAAAACAACGGTTAATTGTAGGTTTGAAACAGAAATAGTATTTTTAAGCCATCCTCAAAGTTCTCCCTAATAACTGCTTCATTATTTTCAATAACTCAACTTTGTTTGAGGACACTTAGTACCTCAGTGATAACTTCTTAAAAAACCGGTGGCATTGGTTGAAGAAACCATTCGAATAACAGGACGATCCTTAGAATTACTCTTCAATTCTTTCAAACTGAAATCCCTGTACAAAAAAAATATGGACAAAAAGTACCATATCATCATTGTAGTTAGCCTATCACAGTATGTTTCTGGACAAAGACCTGTGTGTAGGCACACGACACAACCTATACTTCGAAAAAGTTGACGATCAGTAGACGATCTGACTTGTATTCAAGCCTAATAACACAAGACTCGAGACGCAACGCTAAAATTACTATTTTTCATCAACACCAAAGTTATCAATGAAAAATAGTAAAACGCAGCGTAGGAAAGCCTCCCACTAGGTGGACCGACGACATTTTAAACGTCAGGGCAACCGGTGGATGCAAATGGTAGGTTGTCGTAAAGTGAGGCGGTCTAAGGGGGAGAGTCCATCGTTCAGCAGTGAACGTCTCCAAGCTGATGATGAACACCAAAGTTCGTATCAAGCTATTCGAGTAGTTTGGAGAACAATCGGTCGCTTGGTGTACGAACGTCCTAAAATGGTCGTCACGATGTCGCGCAGCTGACCCTGCGACATAACAAACCACTGCTCGGTTTTGGTCACGGCTTTCCATTACCATAATATTGGGTGTGTGAGGACGTGAGACATGCTAGTGAGACATGGTCATAGCAACGAGGAGCTCCGGTGGGACAATGGCGTTGATTTTGCCGTGTTCAGTAATCGGCGTAAAAATACTTCCTCGTTTTTATAGTATTGAGTGTACCAACCGTAAAGTAAGTAAGATACCCAAGAGTCGATGGGTAGTTAATAACAGCCTCAAGTTGAAAGTCTGTCTCCAATCACCAATAGTGTGTTATTCACTTGAGAGCTCATTCCTATTTCTGACTGGGTCTGCTCTGGATCTTGTCTAGATACCCTGTTACTCTGGAATGAGAATTGCCCCTTAAGTGAGGCTGCAGAATAATAACCTAGGTGCTTGGCAACAGGCTTTCAATTTGAGTGTGGTAAGTAGCTAGCCAGTCAAATAAAAGAAAGTGCCCTATTCTTTCGTCTTGCTTGCTTGGTTTGTAGCACTTTTCAACCGACTCCAAAAAAGGAGGTTCTCAATTCGTCTGATTTTTCATTTTTTTTTGTATGTATGTTACGCGATTACTCCGCCAATTATGAAATGATTTTCAGTAGTTTGGCTTTTAAATTAAAATTACTAGAAAATATGAAGATGTCATCCAGGTATTCGAACTTGAAGTCGGTTGTATTTAAAAAAAAGCGTTTTATTATATGTTGCCTGAAATAAAATATTGTAACACTACATTTTTAAATTCACGACATGAACATTGAACAATCTATCCTGGGTTAATCTATCCAGCCGTTATAGCCTACTTGAGAGACCGCTCGCCTTGAAATCACGAGGTCGCGGGTTCAAATCGTACCCGCCCTTACCGTAATGAGTTCTTTGGAGCTTTTGTACGGTTAATAATATCTCTGGCTTTTCATTGAAGGAAATTATCGTGTGGAAACTTGCTTATATCCGTAAAAGAAAATATGTCCGTAGAAGAAAATTCAATGACAAGTTTAAACACACCAACCCGCAACGGGGCCAGCGTGGTGGATATGGCCCCATCGCCCTTCGAGGATAGGCCTATGTAGCAGTGGTCTACCAAAAGGCTGATTACGCCACCCTGGGTCATAAGCTTGATGGGTATTAAGCCGAAAGAGGGTCATTGTACTCAGCATTGCGTACGACTTTTTCTAAGGGGCCAATCCTGAAAACGCGAAAAAAAACCACAGCTATTCCATGCATTTTTGTAAAAAAATTTTTGTAACCGCTGCCTTTTTATATGTCAGTGTTTGTTCCTCAGTAAAAGTTCTTTTAAGAATGAGTACAGTGACTCTTTTCGGATTAGTACACTCCAAGCCTGTACCCTGTACCCTATATTTGTGTTATCTATCCATCTATGTTTGTCCCTAGACCATCAAATACACCTAGACACAAATAAATGTGTTAAAACATTAAATAAATTCCCGCTTAGTCGAGGCTTCGCTCTAATCTAAAGCCTCATCCGTAGGTGTAAATAATACGAGGATCACTTTAATATTCCGAAATCGTAGGAAGTCGGTTCAGCGTAAGATTAGCCCTTAATCCTATATTGGGGGATGATTACAAAATCCCGAGCTTAGCTTAATGAGATTGCGTAAACTGTTGTCTATTTTCGTAAATAAAGGCTTAGGACATTTCCCATAAGCATGTGGCCCAGTGGTTCAAATTTCTCATACTTCGTTGTATGAACTAGGCCAAAATGGCACATGCCGTTAGGTTTCTGTAAGTACATGGAAACCTTACAAAAACTATTCCTCACTAGCTGACTCGCCCCGGTTTTCAGGGCGTATTATTAACCGACTTTTGTCCGGTAAAATTTTCCGATTTTTCTCTTTATACCTGCCTTAAAATTCATGAAATACTTAAAAAAATATTGCTAAATTGGTCCACCGTTCTCGAGTTTTGCGCTTAGCAAAACATTTAGCTTTTTTTTATATGTATAGTGTGAAAGTTGCTTTGCTGTTCCCTGTCAGCAGACTATTTTATCACGGAATTTTGAAAAGGTGGACTTGGTTGTCAATCTTTACATAAGCTGATACTAGCTAATTCTGTATTGATCAACAACAACAAACAATTAATTATACGTAGAACCAATGCGAGTAAATTTGCATGATTCCTGTAAAAATAAATATCTCGGGGTGCAGGATCTTTATAATTTGTAATAACATTCTAGGGAAATAGTTTAAAAGAGTAAAATAAAAGTTTTCTATAAGTAGATTTAATTCTAACTTGATAACATACTGTAAAGCAGAAGGTTCGTGAGAAAGCCAGCGGTCAGCGCACTGTGTTGGTCAACAACTATTGATTTTCCCATTGCCTTGCTAGAACAAGGCTACAAATTTTACAAGGCTAATACATGTGTTAGTTACATTTTAAATATAAAGAAAGAAAGAAAGAAAGAAAGAAATGTAATTTTTAATATGTATACTTTCTTTCAATATTTCAGAACCACATAATGTTTTGGAAATTTGAATTTACCTATACATTTAAATAGTTAAAATTTGTGTCTAGAGTTTTCCTCTTTAGTAAAAGTATACTCAAAGTAAAAAGAAATCTTAAGATATAATGTTCGCTTAAAAAGTCGGCCTTTAAATTAAAATCCAATTCCAATCCCAATCCAAATTCATTCGAATTCTGGCACTGCTAATGTTATGAGCAGGCGAGACGCTTACCACCAAGCAAATATCCCGACCGTCTCGTCAATCAAAAGTAAAAAAAAAACTATCCAATTGTATTTTTTTTAATCTATATTTTTATTATTTAGGTACCTACTAGTTGTGTCCCGTGGTTTCACCCACAATTAAAAATAGTGCTGATGATGATGATGACAAAGTAACATGTATTAAGTCCTTTACCTAAGTTTCGGGTAACTCAATGCCAAATTTCATCAAGATCGGCCAAGCCGTTTGATTGTGAACAGCCAACAAACCGATAGACACAGAGAGAGTTACTTTGGAGTTTATAATATGAGCTTGAAGCATGGAGTATAAGGCCGGCCGCACATTACAAGAAAATTCTGATAGAAAAACCGTACCGGAAGGCACTCCGTGCATACATTTTGTGCTAAGTCTTGCACACCGTAAGAAATTTCTAGTGATGGCCGTCGCCCTCGCACCTGTTATTATGCGTGGTGTGTGACGGTCGGTCACACCGAAATAAAAAGCGGACGGCTTAATGGAGCGTCCCCTTAGCGCCCACCCACAACCAACATTGCGTGTCTGAAAAGATTACTAGGATTATCTAATATGGTAGGAAGGTCATGTAAGACCACAAAACGAAACCTCTAGATCTCAATCTCCTAAACCGTAAAACAGATTCCCAATCCGAATTACAGTACGTATAAACAATTCAGTGTCCATACCATAGCAGACCGTTCAACCTATAATGAGGTCACCTGAGGTCAACTGGCGTGATACCCACCGTAAAGCCTTTTTGCCCAGATTTACTACACCACGATACACCCCTTATACAGGGGTCACGATTAACTGCTCGCCATTAATAACCTCATAAGAACGCGTTTGTGGTTTGCGCGCTCTCTTGATAATTGTTTTGTAAATGCCATAACATTGATGAGCGGATCGAAAAATGTTTAATTAACATTTTTTATTGTAGCATTTAGGTAGATACAGTGTTAACAATATTAAATAAAATGTAGTTATAATAATTTTCAATCATTTATAAATAAAAACTAACTAACTACTAACTACAACTACCTTTTCTTTTTTTTTGAATAACTTTGCTGCGCAAAAATGCGAAATCTATAGAGATAAACATCCTTTAAAAAATCCTCAAATGACCATAAAAATAACAATAAGCACTGTAAAATTCTCACTCTCATTCTCACTATTTGATTACATGACTGCCGGTTATAAATTAAACACTTAATGGAAAATTGTGATTTCAATGTTTTTATCAAGAAAGAAAACTGTACTGTCTAAGCAAAAACGTTTTTATTGTCACCCGCAAAGAAACAGTAGCTTGATTAAAAATATTTAATGTGCAAGGAAGAGAGCATGAGTGAAAAGAAGTTTCCTACTCTTAAGTTAACCTGAGACCAATCCAATTTAGAAGGTTTATCTTGAGCGATATCTTCATTAGGGTATTGGAATTAGTCTAGTTGCAGTATCAGTGCACTGGTCATTAATAGTTACATTCCTTTACCTATAAGACTATCTGTATAATGAACTAAAGCATTTTAGCTAGCCTTATAATCTAACTAATTACGATAGTATTAGCACAGAAAACTTAGTAAATAGTTCTACATAAACAAGCGTTTTTTATAGGACTAAACCTACCCTGGTAATTTTTTGAATATCTATAACTTTTTGAGTGATGTCACAATTTAACAAGTTTTAAACATGAAAAGCATAGAAACAACATTTTTTTTATAATAACTGAAAGCTTTAACATTGTCCACCTCATCATAAGTAAACCATAGCTTATGGACATCTGCATTATCCGATACATTGCCGACCAACAAATATGTATGTATAAACAGGGTTAGTTCTAATCGTTAGCATCCTTTTAAGGGCATATTCTGTACATCAAAACAATCAATTTACATTAAAAAGCCACCATTAAAAAAAAAAACACAGCTGTTCCATACATTTTGCCCAAGGTCGATGAACTTTTGTATGGAACAGCTGATCATTTGTTCGCGATTGAAATGTTGGCACCATAGTAAAAGTTGTTTATTTTGATGTA
Organism: Erannis defoliaria; assembly: GCA_905404285.2. Lineage (NCBI taxonomy): Eukaryota > Metazoa > Arthropoda > Insecta > Lepidoptera > Geometridae > Erannis > Erannis defoliaria. The sequence continues at coordinate 6,016,033 of FR990073.1, read as the reverse complement.
CAGAATATGCCTTTAAAAGGATGCTAATTGATTTGAACTAACCCTGTATAGTGTTTTTAAAAGCTTAGGACGTATGTTCCATATGTTGTGGCCCAGTGATATTCTCATCCTCCCTTGTAGCAAATAGGCCAAAATATCATGCTGAATGCCTTTCGCCTTTAAAAGAGATTGCCTTTTTGAATGTTGATAAAGAATAATGTTTGCAAACTCAAAAAAAAATATGCGTGCTTAATTCGTAATTACCGCCAGTTACTTGAACTTGATTATAAAAGAACAATATATACCGTATATATTTTTTCATGGTATTTCGATAACTATAAAAAATAGTTGATTGGTATTCATTAATTCTAGGTTTTCAATGGGTAAACAATAAACATGGACAGTTAATTAATTCCATTTTTTTTTTAATAACACGCCGTTAAAATCGCTCAAAACAACCTACTTACGTACACTTACCTACTTTTATAAAAATAAAATACGAACATAAAGACAATTTTAGGGCAGCGTTAGTATAAATTACTTTCCACAGAGATTAGGGCCAAAGTAAGTGTGGCTTAAATTAAAACTTGGGTGTAAATTGCAAAGACATATTTCACGAAGGTTTAACTAATTTAGTCGCTGAGTGTAATGGAAAAAGGGCAAGGATATTAGACGTCAGCACGAGTCAGAGTATTTAGGCTCAAATTCTATTAGGATACGACACTTCCAGTTACGTAAACCTATACTTTTTTTTTTGTATTTTTTTTATTTAACTATTTATAGCGTTTGACTGCCAGCTTGTCTGATGTTAAACGAATATGGAGACTACGATAGAGCACGCTTGCCTAGAAGAAACCGATTAACTCGCTTGACTTGAAGACACCCAGATTATAATTATCGGGGAAACCCACCCGGGCAGCACATTCCACTGTTCAGCAGTTCAAATAAATAAAGTGGAATCAAACCGTTTCGTACGAGTTTTTGGTATATCAACCATGAAACGGTGTCGCTTTTTCGAGGTCCTGGCGGTCCGATAGAAGAATGGGCAGGGGGGAATAAGATCATGCAAATCCGAAGAACACTCTCCGAAATGTATCCGTTAAAATACCGAAAGGCTAGCTACTTTTCGTCGAATTATTTCTACATATAAGTTTTTTAAGCCTTGTGTGGACAACATTCACACCTGAAGAAGTTATTTCTCTTTAGTAGATAAGATTGAGCATGCAATCGTACAGATAGAAGTCAAAGGGTTCCTTACTATGTAATTAATGAGAAATGTGTAATTATTTCCAAAGAAGTTACTGAGTATGGAGAGAGAGAGATTTAACATCTAATATCTCAGGGCGATGAGCGCAGTGCAGTGCGGCGCAGGGTTTTCTTCGCATGTTCGCAATTCTGGCCCTGGCCAAAATACAACTTTTTAAACATGATATATATAGAAAAATATATGCATTACCATTTTTTTTATCCATAGAAGCATTGCGCGACCACCTATCAAGACAACCTATGAAAAACTCCAAAATACATGTTTTTACACACATACGAGCTGTTGTTTTGCATTCCCACCAAATTTACAAAGGTTTTATAGATATTTCACTTTCGGAACTTTCGGAACTTTCACTATGGGGCCAACCATGAAATCGCGAAAAAACCAGCTGTGCCATATATTTTGCCAATGAACCAACAGCTGTTTTTTTCCGCAATTTCATGGTTGGCCCCTATGTGTATATGACTCTGACCTCTGTAAATTTGGCAGGGATGCAAAATAACAGCTTAATAGAAACATATCTGCATTATCAAGCTATAGCTTCAGCTATCAAGCTCAGAGCGTGGTTACAAGAGAATTTGTTTTATGACATTGAAGCTTATTTTAAAATAAGAGATTATTGACGTATTTTTATAATTATTATTTCATTTTATTACCTAAGTAATTATTATTTTTGACTTACTTAATGAAATTTGACGTGTAACTTTGGTGTTATCAATAAATTATTTGTATTTGTATTTGTATTATCATTTTATTTATTTTTAACCCATAGACGTATTGCGCGACCACCTTTTTTACTTTTTTAGTTTGTAAAAGTGTGGGTGATTATATTTGCGTTTTAACCCTCGGAAGACCTTGCAATAAGCACTGATGGATATGGGGTCAAATTAACTAACTTTTGTGTTTGCCTTCGGTAACTTCCGGGGCCTGTCATTAGTTCCAGTCAAAGTTTACCATTGCCTCTTACAAGCGCCTGTAATTTTAGCTAAAATCTCGCATATGAAATGATATTATTAAAATTAATAAACTCTTGCTTGCAAGGCTATTAAAAGTAATTGTAATCTACAATAATAACAATTATTGCAAAAACAATTAAACATACACGTAGCCCGGGGAGTGCAAGCTCGTATATTTTATTAGCAGGGTTATCAGATGCAAGCTTGATGTAAGCAACGACTTGATATCAAATAGACATACATCAAATTTATTGGCAATGAAAAAACAGAGACTCGATAAGATCAAAATCTTCTTTCTATGTTTTTACCAATACCGACGTAAAGTAGTAACAATAAAGAGGTGGTTGTTGAGCTACAGCTACTGTTGACAATTTATCTGACAGCAGACTGCTGAGCTACGCGGAACGGTAATCTGGAAATCCCGAGATCAGCAGCTCACTGTAATCTATGTAGTCTTTTTAGTGAACCAATTTTTTCAATTGTACCGACTCTGAAATCGTGGAAGATATAATCTGTAGTTTGATTTCCTTGACTATGTATGACATTATTCTGGGGAACAGCTGTTTTATTTTTCAGTGATTTCAAACTTCATCCCAAAATAAAAGTTTTCTTATAAAATGAGCTCTTTTCGGTTTAACACTTCCATTCCACGTAAACCTGTATAGTAGACGTGTACGAAGGTGAAATATTGAAAACTACTTAATTGGTTCGCTCAAGGCTCACTTCAGTTAGTACAGATGTGTCATATTTTGTTGAGGGTCCATTTTATACCAATGCATTGCGCTAATGTGTGGACTGATATTATATTGTTCACCCTGAATGACATGTCTATTAGATGCAGTCATTGGATGTAAGTCTATTCATCTTATTGCTTCAAAGCAAGTTATAGCGAAGAACTATAAAAATGTTCTAGATTCAACTTGATTAATCGTATTCAATTACTCGTTTACTACATCTGTAATTGTAATTTGTCATTGATAAGATCCATTTATTCCAATTAAGAGCTATGTTTGCAAACTGTGTAGAGTTAAAACGAGTTTACAACGTATTAAGTAACCGGCTGGTATTATTTATGTTATGTTTTATTGTCTGATAGTTAATATTATAGTTGAGAGATTGTTGTTGAAAATGAAAGTATAATTGAAAGGTGGGCCTGATAATAAGCGGTTACCTATCGATATAGCATATAGGCAATTGCAAAAGTTTGTGATAATAATGTCGATTCTCCTGTATCACTAAACTAAACTTAATTAGACCGGACTAAACTCCTTTTTTTTTTTTTTTTTTTTTTGAATGATTATGCTGTTGGCCTCAGATGGCCTCTACAGCGTCACCGGACTTTAGGCAAGCGCAAACGGCGCTCGGCCTAGGTTTAGGTTAAAGGCGACTAGCTCAAGGGCACCTCAGACGGTACGAACCTCGGCTTGGCCGTCGCCGGGAGTGGGGTCGGACTTGCCCTGGCACCCCAGAAGGGGTATGCCCTGGGGCCCTAGTAGATTGATCTGGTTGACTACTTGGAGAGAATCTAACAGATCTTCTGACAGATCTGGGGAGTCCTCGACCTCGCCGGCGAGGTCGGTGCGTGTTTGTGTGCCTTTGGTAACCGGCGCCTATACCAAAGACGGAATACTTCTTGTTGCTAGGAGTGGTCGGATCAGGCGAGCCCAGCGCCGCCGAGGTGATGACGGCTATGGGGTCGTCCGGGTCGCCCAAGACGTGTCTGGGGCGTCTACGGAAGGGGGGTGGGTCTGTCGTGTCTGTCGTATAGTTCGAGGCTTGGACTATGAGTGGATTGGGATGGTGGGGGGTCGCATCGAAATAGCGGCGCGAAGCGTACTTAATGTACTGACGGATGGAGGGGAGTTCGAGATCGCAGTGCAGGTCGGAGTTTCGCATGAACCAGCTAGCACCGACTGCTCTGCGGATAAATCTATTTTGTATGACTTGGAGTTTCTCTAGATCTATGCTGGAGGCATGAGCGAACGCCACGGAGGCGTACGTCATGACGGGGCGAATACAAGTTTTGTAAATTGTAACCTTATTTCTAAGGGACAATTTACTACGCTCGTTGAGAAGGGGAGTGAGCCGGCCTAAGAAGAAGGCTGCTCGGTTGCGAACTAACTGGATATGCTTAGAGAACGTGAGTCGACGATCAAGGGTCACACCGAGATACTTGGTCTCGGTAGCCCATGGGATGGGCTGGCCGTTGAGCGTGATATGCTTAGAAGGAGGTCTTTTGAACGGATGAAAGTACACGGCTGCACTTTTATCGGGGTTAACGGTGATAGCCCACTTCTTGAACCAGTCTCCGAGGAGATTGAGGGCTCGTTGAAGGTGGGCTAGCTGAATTACCTTGTTCCACCCTCTGGTGTAGAGGGCGGTGTCATCGGCAAAGAGAGCAAGCTCCACTTTGGGGGTGCGGGGGATGTCACAGGTGAAAAGCGAGAAGAGAATCGGGGCCACAGCGGAGCCCTGAGGGACTCCGGAGCCGATGTCGTGGGGGGAGGAGCGTTGTCCCTCGACGCGGTATCGAAAGCTTCGAGCCCTGAGAAAGTCTTGTATTATGAGTACAAGACGGTCTGGCAGCCCGAGCTGATACAGCTTGTATATCAGCCCGTTGTGCCAGACTTTATCGAAAGCTTTCGCGACGTCGAGGAACACCGCTACAGTCCCTTGGGGGAACGGCTTGTGGGTGTAACCATGGCCGGGGACTAAACTCCGGGCTCTTCTCCGGACGTATGAAGGTTCACGATATTTTCTTTCACCGACAAGACCGTGGTATGCGACTTACTTAAACGCCAAAGCGCTCATTGGCGGGATTTGAACCCTCGACCTCATGAGGCAAGTCTAGCGGTCTTCCCATTAAGCTACCACGGCTTGTGCTTGATCGATAATTTTTATTAATAAATAATATCTATTTTAATTTTTTTAATAACAGTTTTGCACAGGTTACAGTGTAAATGTATCCTAAAAGAAGTGAATTGAAATGCAGCGAGCACTCTAGTTTGCAAGATTCCTTTTAATTAAAAGTTATGTCTATCTAGACGGAATGAAACATGCTGGAAGTTATGTTATGATTAGTTATGACTTCGAAATTGATACAATATAACACATGATTTAAGTTGATAGCCGGCCAAGCTGGTATAGACCAGCTGCGTTGTCTGTCAGTCAGTCACAGAACATTAATTCATATAGTATTAGATGACTGCGTCGGTGTGACTATGTCTGGGTGTATGGATACCCTGTTCCTCTTTAGAACAGTATGGGTGCTTGAGTGTAAAGAAAACAGTTTCTCATAGGTGAACTGGCTACTCCGGCGCGTTCCACTGGGGAGTCCAGAGCCCTCCGAAAACACCTAGGCAGGCCACTAGGGGGAAATAAGGGGTGCAAACCTACATAGCCCGACTGCGCCTCAATTCAGTTGGGCAACGTTAGTAGATTTTAAGCATAGCAATATTATTCAGAAAAAAAATCTATGTTTTATGTTCATACAGCAATCACAAAATGAACTAGAGTGAAAGGGGCCAAGTGCCCCATTGACACACCCTATAACTACACCCAGTGATACTTGTTTGCGTAATCCAGTAGATATCTCCCTCGTGCACTTGATAAATTCGCACTATCACAGCCCACTTTCCCCGGTCACGTCTCTGAATGTTAACTTTGTGTTTACCACAAATTACTGGCATGTTTCCTTTAGATTTGCATCTGAAATGTAGGTAAATGTTTATTTCCATACATTTCGGGTCACGAAAAGGACTGTGCCCACAACTGGTTCTACAAACACTTGTCCGGGTTAATTTAATGTAGTTTTGTGTTAATTTGTTTAGGTCACGATTTATTAGGAATGTAATAAGTTGGCCATGTCGAGGTTTTTGCATTTTGTTATGAATACGAGTATTGAATTGTGTCGTTGTATACTTGACCATAAGACTAGAATAATATATTTAACGAGCGAATGATAACTAATACCACATACGAATGCTATCTCTATCCAACTCTATATCACTATTTCGTCGGGTAGGTAATTATTATAGCTTATTCAGCTACTAGGATAGGACTACTTACTTTCGAAGGCCGATAAAGCCATACCTACTACCACGCTGGCTCAGTTGCAGGTTGGTGGATCCACATATACAGTATTTTTTTCTCTGGATGTATTCAGGTTTCCTCAGGTTTTGTTTCACCGAAAAGCCAGTGTTAAAAATTCCAAGTAGCTCATTCGTACGGGTTCGGGATTTGAAGCCGACCTCACGGTTCCGAGTCTAGCGGTCTCGCTATATTTTCGCAGTCTAATAGTTCTGTTTTTGAAAACATTACTTATTCTAAAGTATCTAAGCCAAGGTACGGTCTCCTATGATGTACGCTTGCCTAAAAGAAATCGATTTGTTCGAGACTTAAAGACACTCAAAAAGCTTAGGGATTAAACATTCCTTAAAAGTCGCTTTCAATACAGCAACAGAAATGCAATGAAAAGGCTAATCTCCAACTTCTTCGCAGACGCAAGGCAATAATCCAGTTCACGCTCCGCCTTTTATTTCCTCAATACCTTTGCACCAAGGACTGAGGCAACGACCAATGAACAATGATCAGTATCTCAAGGAAGAGTGAAAGCTAGGGAGTGTCCGGACGTTTCTATTTATACTGGTCTGTTTATTGCCTAAGACTTTAGAGTAGGGATGGCTACAATAAAACGATACATTTCAATTATTATTCGAACAAATAGTATTTATATGATTTGAGACAAAAATAAAAAAATAAAAATATCATCCGAATTAATTATCTACTTAAGTTTTATGATTCGATTGTTTATGCAGGGCCCACAACATTGAAAAGGCCCCATGAACTATCAAACCTCCACCCTATGGTTGTATGGAGGAGCCAATGACACAACCCTAAGCCTGCCTAAGGTATAGAAGCAGGTGGCGTGGCAAAAACAAAAGAATGAGTTCTTCAATAACAGAATTTGTTGGGAACAGAGTTATTACCTACATAAAATCTACAGGGTCGTAGGCAGAAAGAAAGTATAGTATGGTCGTTTCGCAGTGGTCCTCGGAGTAAAGTGCAGTTCCACGGTGAGCAGCGGAATCTTCAGCTCTAGATGTTGGATGCGTAGCGTGGTGGTTCAGCAGGACGTAGTCCGACTCGACACGTTCCTCCGCAGGGGAGTAGGCCTCCAAAAAGGCCGAAGGTCACGTGGCAGGCGGCGTGGTAACGGTGCGAGTAAGCTTCTACGGATAGCTCTGACCATAAGTCGAGGTAACTCCGCAGTATAACCAAGCGCAGGTCGTCGAAGTGGTAGCCGTAGCGGTGGTAGGGCGCGGCGGTAGGAGAACAGCAAGTCGGCGGTAGGTTGAGAACCCGGCGGTGGAAGAAGGACCCAGCGGTGGAAGAACGCTCTTTTCGTTGGTATAACGATATTACGTGTTTATCCAAGTGTTTAATTTATGTTTAATTTTAATTATGTTTAATATAGTTGTCTAGGTATATTATAATATTGTATGTTGTAAGATGAATGTAAGGACTACATCTAGAAGGGTGAATGTGCTCGTTAGTGTTTTTTTCTAAACTAGTGGCCATGTCAAAATGTTCTCCCAGTTTTGTGGTCCAAAAAAAATATATATATATATGTATAGAGATCGCTTTTGGCGATGTGGCCACCTCTTGTAGGCCTCGCGCATAGTGTTCTTATTTTTGTATGGTTATTTATTTTCTGGGTTTGTTCCTTAAATATTTTCTATCTATCCTACGATGCTATAGCGGTACCTACTTATGTTTTATAAAGAAAAAACATAACAAATCGTTTATAAGCATTAACAATATTTAAGAAGCGGTGATAAAAGTGTTGCAGTTGTCATTATTTATTTTAAATGCACACTTTACTTAAGGTGTTTACTAAAAAGATTCGTATTGGGGTTGTAAAGGTTGTTCGTTTGTTTTTTATTTTTTTTTATTTTATTAATGTTAAATCTTTTATCAGAATTTTTGTGTCCATTTCGAAATCATGGGCCATCCCTAAAGTTACACAATATGAACATTTTTGCTCAAGCCTACTCCATGCTTTGAAACAATGAATGCTATTCTGCTAAAAGCTTTATTTGTGTTCCTATTAACGTGGATGTTGTTAATTCGTTAGGTAATGCAGCATTTGGTTATGTGAATGGAGTTACGAGATGTGGGCTAATATCTCAAAGGGTATACGGGCACAAGTACATGTTGCTTTCTGTGATTGCGTGATGTAAGAAATATATCACTTTTTGAGTGCTTTATTGTTAGTTTTTTATGGAATTGAGTGACGAGACGAGCAAGACGGTCGCTTGGTGGTAAGCGTCACGCCTGCCCATAACAGTAGCAGTGCCAGAATCGTTAAGTTACAAATACCATCCTGCGCCGCACTGCACTGCATTCTTCACTCTGAGATATAATATATTTTATATTATTACGTGAAATATCGTTATGCCCAGTAATTTATCTGGTTACATTGCCCTTCAAATCAAAACACATATGCTTACACACTACTGCCTGGCGATTGAAGAACTGACGAAAGTGTGTTACTTTCCCGAGGAATAGAGGACTCTGCAATAGAGTCCTACCACTACTGTAGTACATACATACTATACTACCACGTTCGTACTCTTGTGTACTCTTTTTGATATTATCAAACGTAAATAGATGAATTAAATAACATTTGATACTAGTCATAGCTCTGCATTGAGATTCCCCATATCAGGGTTGCTAAGAACCACAGAGATAATGGTTTATAGAGATGTTCGAAGACTCGTGATATTCATACCTAGGATAGAGTCACAGTCTTCATTCTAACTCCTCCACGAGTCCTAGTGAAGGCACATGCACAAACTAAGTTCAGCTTTAAAGATAAAGACAAAAAGAACATTATTGCCAAAAATACAGAAGCATGATACAAAATACTATGTTTTTTTTTGTTTAAATAGTATGTACTTAGCCTAATGAAAATGCATAATGTAAGTACTTAATTTGAAAACTATTTTCATACAAAAATTATAAGTAGGTAAGTAAGTAATAAATATAATACCGCGGTAAAATTGCAACTGTGGTGATTTACTTCCAGCAAACACAAATGTGCATACAGTGACCTGAGAGCAGTCAAGTGTCTTTGGGCATATTTGTAGAATATCATCTCTTTATATGGTATTGTGCTTTGTAGTATGAACTTAACTTTATCCATGTCACCTGTACGGTCATGGTCCAACAGATAATGGTTACGTTACGTGTAGGTATTGTTACGGTAATTTATCTTCGATTTATCCAATTACAGTAACGAGTCTGGTACTGAGTTGAGTATCGAATCGATTGTTAAGTACGGTATTGGTTATATCGATTATTAAGTATTGGTTATACTCGCAGTTATGCACAATCAAGAATTCTCTTGCTATCTGCCGTTAGATTTGCAGAAATGGTGGCTTCAACTTTTTTTATTTTAATTATGTACGAGAAGGAGAGAGAGCTAGATCCTCCAAGATGAAAAGTTATAGGTAATTTGATTCAGATTACTTTTATTGTTGTAGAATAAACGTGTTATGCTTCAAGCGTTTGTCTGTGTTCAGAGAAATGGACTAAGATGCCTACTGATTATGAAGTAAACTGCCCCAAATTGAATTGCGTTTTTAATACGACGTTGGTAGGTCATCGAACAACTTTATAAAGTAAATCACACACATACAAGTATTACTTTGCAAAAGACAATTTTGTAAATAATGTCTTACTTATATTATTAATAATGTACCTAACTATTATAATGTAGCCATATCACTTCAAAAACAGAAAACACAAAAAAGTATTGCAAGGGTACTTTTATTTTTATTTTGAGCTTCAGGTTAGTTGTAGATTTTTAAATAGCTTAATCAAAATGAACGTGAAACTCGAGGAGACAAGTCTTGCATTACAAATTTAATCGATCAGAGATTTCTTGGCAAGAAAATACCAAGTTGGTTAAAGTAACTCCATGAGAAGGTTTCCTCTTGATAAAAAACATAAATCTAGCTGATCATTTAAAACGGATATTAAAAAAACAAAACACTGATTAACCTAATGGAGGCTTTTAACACTTCTTTATCCGTGTGGGAAAACTATTAGGTCAATATAATTGAAGCAAAGACATTTGTCATTCGGCGACATTTACGGTTCTTTATGAGGCTATAAAAATGTATCATGGTTGTCATTATGTAACCGAAATTACAGTGGAGAAGGAAATTTTTAATAGGAAAATAAATACCACAAGGCTTGGAATGTGCATTTATCCAGTTTTTTTATTAACTTAAAGACGAAAGCCCTGAAAGCGGGCAACCGGTGGATGCAAATGGCAGGTTATCGTACAGTGTGGCGGTCTAAGGGGGAGGAGTTCGTCCTTCGTTCAGCAGTGGACGTCTCCGGGCTGATGATGATGATGATGATGAAAGCCCTGATTACATGATTATACCATTTTGTAGGTGAAGATATACCTGAAAAGTACTGTCATAATTTGATCAGTAAAAATAAATAAAGTATTGATGAACATTTTTCACAGTAAGTACCATCTAGCCTAAGCAAAGCTTGTACTCGTCCTATGGACACCAAATAACTGACTTGAAGTTTTTTGTTGTTGTAAATAAATACTTTACATACATTTAAAACATCCAGAAAAGAAAAAAACATGTTTTTACATAGATGTTTTTCCTGGGTGGGTACTGAACCCACACCCTACAGCTTATTGCCCTCATTTTGAGGTTTGGAGGAGCCAGCCATCTGTCGGTAAATTATTAGCTTTAAGCAATTTCTCTCTCGATTTAAGGTTGGCATAAGCCTTATTACTTCCAAAATTTTGAAAACCTTATTAAGCCTCAAATGAGTTGCTTAAGTGGTAATTAAATGAAAATTAACGCATGTCTAGTATTTTATTAGAAAGGAAATGATTTTAAAAGTATTTGTCGACCTAATGGAACTAATTAATAGAGTTTGCGTGGGCACATTTTTATATCATTTTCCGTTACATTAATTAAGCACATCGGACAGGGATCACTTAAGAGATCACTTGGGGGGGACTTCGGGGGGCTGTGAGGGGGGGGGGGGGGTTGTCCGGATGATTTAAAGTGGTGAATATGGGGAGGAAAATAATTAGTAATTAACCCAGCGGTATGGAAGATACGAGTATTTGGGAGCGGGGCGATTTATTTCCGAACGCGGACGAAGCCGCGGGGACCTCTAGTTGTGATCTATAAATTGTAAAATGTATTTAGATAAAAAATATTTCTTGGAATACCTATGTATCTTTCAACAAAAACTCATGAATATAGAACAGCGTAATTGTCTATTTCATGCCTAATTCAATTACAATGAAGACAAGTTTTTTGGACATTTAATTAAATATAGCTTCCGATGAAAGTGGAACGGTGACGTTCGGTTTTTTTATTGTCGATGATATAAATTGGAATCGTTGATGATGGCGGTGCATGAAATTTATTTTATACTAGTAGATACAAAATGCCCATTTACATTATCATTGAAAATATTCTGGATATGTTTGATTTTACGATTCCCTGTTTCTCTGCCGCATGTCGCACTCGATAAATGTACGGCAATAAAAGTTTATTTCGAAATTTTATTCCTAAACTAGGTTTTCTGTTCCGGCAATAAAATAAACTCTTTATCAAATTATCGACTAAAATGTAAGTATAAGGGATGTGTTATGGTTATATAAATTAGAATTTAGTTTTCATCTTCATTATGATACGAAATAATACAAATTACAGTTGTAAAAAGCTGTATTTAACGTCCTGGAATTATGCGGGAAGCTTAAGCTTCATCCCACGCGATCCACAAAGGAACATTGAGAACATTGTACAGGTTTCCGGGACGAAATAGAATTATAAATAATTTTAATAACGATGCTGGGGCAGCGATGTCGACGCTTCTACGACAATGCCTTGGGCGTCACCACGCCGGATGCAAAGTATCACCTCTATTACCATAATATAATTCTATCCACTGATACCAGATCCCAACACTTTATCTAATAAAATCTTTTATTATCACATTCTATCTGACGTTTTGTTAGCAGTTAGTTTTACGGATATTTTATAAACGATTTTATAGAAAATATGTTTAGTAAATCGAATAAAGTTGTTGAAAAAGAAATGAAAGTTCTCTCCCACGTTATTTAATCCGCGCCATTTGAATTTACTAGGTACGTCAGCTAGGTTAATGTGGCGTTAATGCAACGTTCTTTAGAGTAATTTAGTCCTGTGATAAAATAGCAAAAAATACATCATAAACTTTATGATAAATGTCAATTTAATTTGCATCCTGCATTGTTAATTTAGATGTTGGAATGTGTGAAAACGACGTGAAATTCTTGTAAACGCATAATTTGTCGTTCATTTGAGAAGTGGGTGGGCACGAAGTACCAGGAACGCATAACAAGCGTGCGGTGTACGGATCTAGTACGATACAATAATGAGGGGCCAGATCGTTGCGTCGGCTCATGTGTATTATTAAGCCAAAGATGGAATGTGCAGACTAAGGGTCACCGACAGAAGGGTACCGGTAGCGATAGCTAGCCACATGACGTGGTGACCCTAGGGCAACAATTTCATTTCAACTGGGTTTGATTTGATCTCATGGTTTGCTGAGTCTTGAAATTAGTACATAGGTGAAATTATGTTTGATTGAACTGGGGACTCAAAAGAATCAAGAAAAAGGGAAGGCTGAGAAATGAATACTAAGAAATTAGCATCAATCCTACTTATACTATAATAGTATATTTGTTATGCATTCCTATTGTATTGTCTTGTGTACAAAATGTGTGTTTTCCATAAAAAAATCTTGTCTATTGTCTATTGAAATAATAAAAGTCTGAAAGTTTTTATGTCTTAGCATTTGGATGATTGATACTCAAGCAAGTTAGCGGTTGAACAGATTTGGATGGAATTTGGAATTGACTTGCGTATAGGTAACTTCTTAAACCTTAGAAAACACATAGGCTACTTTTTTCCCATTTCGTTGATGAAACCTTGGGGCGCTGTAATAAAAATTTCTTGAAACAATGTATGTTGGAAGACCTAAGACCTAACAATCTTTACAAGATTCACGAAAAAATTACCAGTTCACGTAAACTTTTGTTTAAATTTAGATGTAATTTACGTGTGATAATGTTAGTCTAGATTACAAATGCATACTACAACTGAGAAAAATCGTTCTCATACTGATCGTTCCAATCGACCGATTCGCCTAATCTTCAAGATTTAAAACCTTATTACAGAACATACAACAACAAACATTTCTCAGCCACAAACTTACTAGAGCCACCGATACTATCTGACCTCTGAACTACTAAAAATCGTGTTGGATCATCGGCCAATCGGCGGGGGATTATTCGATTATTATCGATCGTTTATCGTGTCATCTAAATCTGAGAGCTGAGAGCTGACACTTGTTGGCGATGATAGTTGGCTCTGATTACGATTGTGATGCAATCGACGTAATGTTACAAAGACTGGACACTGGACAGTGATCAACTTATGTATATCTATAGAGTTGACTCGAGTGACCCCTTTAATTTTTAACCCGCCACCGGTGACGTGAAATTGACTTACAACTTTAGTGACCCCGGTCTCACACACCGAAATTTTTAAGCTAAGATGTTTCACATTACTTTAAGACATGCTAAATTTAATTAACTAGATATTAAACATTCGACCGCGAACCGGAAGACGCAGCGTAGGCGCGGCCTCCCACTAGGTGGACCGACGACATTGTAAAAGTCGCGGTGGAACCGGTGGATGCAAATGGCAGGTTTTCGTACAGTGTGGCGGTTTAAGGGGAGGCCTTCGTCCAGCAGTGGACGTCTCCGGGCTGATGATGATGATGATGAAAAGATATTAAAAATACGTGTTTTTAAACTAACAAAACATAGGTATTACATAAACAGCACACTTATTACTATTATTATTATTCTCTTAAACTAATAAACTTAAGATCTCTAAAATAGACTGCTTTTCACCTAAATTTTTTATACTTTCATAACTCTATAGAATCTTAATTTTTAAACTAATTTAGCCTTGGTCGGTATTATAGCAGTAGGAACTTTTATAAACTAAACAAAAAAGTTACGATGTAATAAAAAAAAGAATACCATACAAATAATAGTATGACCATTTTACTAACGTAAACGGTGAATCTGGTCTCATGCACCGGGTTGGTGCTAAACCTCCGGAAATCACGGTTGCGTAGCCGCTGTAGAAGAGGCTATCGGCGCGGGAGTAAAATAGGCAAAAAAAACTAAAAATTCGAAATCTCAACTCCATTCGACGGCGGAATAAAAAGTTATTCCAAATTCTCAAACCACCCGGTCTGTGATACATGTACGTCACTAACCGCGGGCTTAAACAAGGTTTAAACTTACAGCAACTAGAGTTTTAATTTTTAATTAGGATCTATACCTGAGATGTAGTAAAAGTTTTACACATAATGAGTATAACGACCTCAGTATAACCTTCTATCGGCTTAGTAATACCAGGCCTGTGTCACTCCGCGTGTAGGTATTAAAAACATACCTACGGGCGGCGGCCATTGCGCAAGGGCCAATCTAGTAGGCTCGGCTCGGCGGCTCTTTCAATACGTATAACCATGTATAACTTATTATGAACCGTAGTATAGTGGATTAAGGCCCATATTCCTTCAAAAAGAAATTGGTAGGTATGTAAATGAACACGTGCTCGACTGGACCGCGAGCTAAATTAAATCATATTGTTTATGTTTATGAGTCATATTTCTTTGAAAACCATTGCGAAGTAAAGCTTCTGGTACTAGTTATTATTCTGTGGTAATACTGTAAGTAACCCTGTATGCAACTATATGATAACAAGTATTTTTAAAGAAGGAAGTTCACAATTTCGCTGTGTTTTTAATGTTTTTTACATTGAGAACGTCGGCATTGGTTAACCGATTTTGAAAAAAATTGCATGGGACAAATATGAAAGTTTTTTAATATACAAACGAAGTTCTGAGATACAATACATTAAAAAAATATAACCGAATTGTGAACTTAATTTCTTTAGAAATCGTTTAAAATGAGGAGGAAATGTATCTAAATATATAAAAGGCTCTGTCCAGACTGACTGACTGACTGACTGACAGACAACGCACAGCCCAAACCGCTGGTCGTACAGACTTGAATTTGGAGGGTGTATTGGTCTCCATACGTAGGGATGTACTAAGAAAGATTTTTTTAATTCGACCCCTAAGGGGTGGGGGGGAAGGGGGGAAACATTTATATGAAAGTCCTTTGTTTTTGTACTTTTAGTCACGAAAATTTGGATTTGGATAGTTCATTTAAAATAAACTGTTTTCAATATTTTTTGACAGGGACGGTTTAAGGGGTGGTTATGTTGTATGGAAAGTTTTATGTTTTTGAAGTTATCGTGATGATAATTTATATTTGGGTAGTTCATTTATATTCAGGGGCCGCAGGTGACCTCCAGTCTATAATATATGATAGCAACAGCGACAATGATAAAATGAATGGACGGAAAATAAACGCAAGGATTTTAAAGACTGAGCATGCGAGCCGTACGATACGACAATACAAACTTCTAATACATGTACATGTGTTACCTTTTTGTTATGCAGTAATTAGATTCGCTATCTCTATTTTCTGGAAAATGTAATATACATACTTTTGGCTAGGTATGCTTGATTGTGTTGTTAATTTTGAACCATTTGCAAGCGCTGCGCTTGTCCATTCCATTATCACTGTCGCTAATAGCATGTACATCTAAAACTAAAAGAAAAGTTAATAAAAACGCGTTTAAGCAGTTCTGTAAAGTTATTAAAGGATCATATTTATTACGACGGGTTGTCTGTAATAAATAGTTTCTTGTAAATGGGCCTCCCATGACATGAGCCAACACGCAAATGTATCATGGATGTAATGCTCCGCAAGGATCTTGTTACAGGAAGGATGGTGCAGTCAAACAGCTGGATACATCGACTTTACTGATATGGTGGGCTTGTTCATCATCAATTTAGTTTTAATAAATTTAATTATAATGCTTTTTTTATTTAAATACGTTTTTTTATGGAATTGAGTGACGAGACTAGGGAGACGTTCGCCTGGTGGGAAGCGTCACGCCTGCCCATAACAGTAGGAGTGCCAAAATAGGCTAGTTGACTTTTTTTTTATAGTCCTATTAAAATGTGGCCCATAAATACAGCTGATTAATGAAAAGAAAATGAAAATCTGATTATAAATAAGCAACTTATAAGCATTTTAATATCATGCTAGACAGAGAGGTGAAACAGCAAATCGTGATGTCACTTCTCTGTACGCCATATAAATTCTATTCTGACAAGTAAAGCGCGACGTCATATTTTGTTTTGTGGGAAAGGGACCTAACAAAAACTTGAAACGCTCATATATCAGAACCTTATTAACCGATTTAAATAATTTTTTCAATAAACATACTATATTTACTTAAATTCTCATCAAAGCTATTGGTTTCAACGATATAAACATCAGACATCTACCCTATTGTGAACTTGCGAATACAATCCTGCCCGCACTGTACTGCGCTCGTCACCCGAGATATTAAATGTTAAATCTCTTCATACCCAGTAATTTTTCTGGTGTTACTACTATTAATACTAGCTGCACCCCGCGGTTTCACCAGCGATTCGTAGAATATAAGTAAGCGGTATATGTTTTATTCCAAGGTAAGCTACGGCTATACCAAATTTCATCCAAATCCGTTCAGCTCTTTTAGAATGAATAAGGAATAACAAACATACAGACACCGACAAACTTTTGTATTTACAATATTAGTGCGCTAAGCTTGTGTTACAGCTTACTTCCAAGATCACAAGATGCGATCTACGATGGAGCACGCTTGCCGAAGAAACGAATTCACTCGCGTCTTGAAGATACCTAGATTGTAGATATCTATCGGGAAAGACTCACTCGGAGAGCGCAATATTTATCAGCTCGTACAATAAAAATGGAACGCTGTAAACGCTGCCGACTGGTAGTGGGTTTGAGCATTTGGATTGTCTCTAGACTTTCATCGGTCTGGATACGATCCTTTTGTTATTTTTTTGTGTAGTATGCTAAGTAGTCTTTGTAGTTTGGTGTAGTTAATAAAGGTATGCCTTAAAAAAAAATTGCCACCTTTATTGTAATAAATAAATAAATTTAAAAAAACAAAAATAAAACTGCTTCGTGCGTGTTTTTGGAATATCAACCGTGTCACGATGCGATCGCATCCTGGGATCTTCAATATCAATAAGTGTTTTTTTTCTGTTTATTAAAAATGGAGGATCTCATTTTGCGGCTTGGAAAAATTTGGAATGGAGCTTTTGACATAAATCTGTAATTTCCACCCAATGCCGTGATACAACACTTATAAATCAGCAGTGGATTGGTAATGGTTGGTGTGTTTAATGAACCAGTAATAATGACTTCTATGGTTAAAAAAAATTGCTTATTTTTTTTAACAAAATACGTTTTCTTTTGACAAAACCCTGCCTGCAGGCAGACCATGGTCTTGAGCCATGGTCTTAAGACCATGGTTTTAAGCAACGGTGCGGTCTAGGATGAAGTACGCTTTAGTAGAAGGAACCTATTTACATATTTTTATCTTATTTGTATTTGGTTGTAAACCAATCAAACGAATAAAATGTTATTCTTTATTTCTTTTTATCGGTCGTAGAACTAATTACCGTTGGAGTAAACCTTTGCTTTAGAGTGAAGACTAAGAGTTGGCAAACGTAGCATAGCGTGCTCTAAAACTCTATAGAGGAATAGAGTGGCTGTGGCTGGCCGCGAAAAGCCAAAGATCGGACTGCATGGCATGACTTGGGGCTCCTTGGAGAGGCCTAAGTCTAGCAGTAGACTATTAAAGACTGATTATGATGATGATGACACCAGGGTAATTGTTGCGTTGAATCCACTCGATAGGCAAAATTTCTACGTCATCTTTCTCGATAATGTATACAGGGTTAGTTCTAATCAGTTAGCATCATTTTATAAAATTATCCCCTTATAAGGGCATATTCTGTCAACCAACATTGAAACATTGAAATCGAACATTGAAATCGCGAAAAAATTATCAGCTGTTCCATACCAAAAGTTTATTGACCTTAGGCAAAATGTATTGCTATTATAAAAACAAAGTTGCATGAGAAATATGAGAATGCATTATTCTCTCACGATAAATTGATTAACACGCATTAGTAAGCGTTACGTGAAAAAAAAAACTTGAATCATGCAACTTACTTTAAGCTTACAAGTAAAAGTATCAAATACTGGACAGCAAACAAAGGATCATAGTCGGAGGCTGTGTGGTGGCAATAAATACTTATTTGCGATAGCCGAGGCCTGTCGTCGTAAGGTACAATCAATGGCAGAGGCGAGGCGACCGCCGGTCACCGCCGGCTGCCGCGGGCATTGTTCCCACTCGCTTGGGAATAGGGATGAAAGGTCTATTGATAACATATCGATAGAAAACGTCTGTGGGAAAACGAAAATGAACAGATTTTACCTGATTGTTTTTGACTTATCTAGTTTCAGGTATTTATTAAGGTGTTATACCATTGTCACATTATAACAATCTAGAAAATAAAATAAAAAACTACTTATCCCCTCATAATAATTATAATAATTAGAGATGGTATAATGTAAGATGCTGAGAGATACCAATTTTATTAAACATAAAAATACTTGATTCTTTGGTGTGAAGATTTCGCGTAACATACACACAAATAAACAGCCAAATTTAGATCCTCTTTACTTTACTTAATTCTACATACTTAAGTACCTAGGTACCTAAAATCATGTCACGCGCATAAAATAAAAATTGTTCTCGCAAGCGAATCCGCGGGTACAGCTAGTTAACTAATAAACATAAAAAAACGAATTTACGTTTGTGTATAGTTTTCAGTCATGATGTCGATATCGATCATTAACATGCTTCATCATCGATAACATCTATCGACAATGTTGCAAGTCTAATTGCACTCGTGGTTATATTTGCTCTGAACAAACAGACCCATCTCATATGTGATAAATGCATCCTCTACGATTGTAAATTGAATTATCCCATTCACTATCATTGAATGGTGTTGCTTGAAAAATACAAATCGATACATTATGTGGGAGAGTGCTTTGAATTTTAAGTCACACCTCTTCCATACTAATGTTACAATATAATTATAATGTTTTCATAGCAAGTGAAACAGAAAGCTGATTTGAAATATGATCTCTTTCATTTTCAATTTTATACCTAGATACTTTTTATTTTCGGCACTTTCATGTAATGAGACAATCGGCTGAAAACCCTTCGAAAAATCACCACAACCAGACAGATTGTACCAAACTGTCGTGTGTGTTGTGTAAACTGTAAATAAAAGGCTTAAAATTGGTTCACCTTCCATTAACATACACTCTTGGTCATCATCATTCTACCTTAGTACACTTCTGGATATTAGACTCTCCCAATGCAAACCACCCAACCCGATCTTGGAGTTTTGGCGGGAACACGGAAAAATCATGTCGTTGCATTCTATTATTTTCAAAAAACTTGTGTTTTTTCGCGAAATAATGATTAAAAACTGAGGTATTTTATTAATTGAATGTTGAATTACATGCACGCGTGTGGGCAAGTGATATAATGTGGTGAAACATGTCTTTTCGTGTTGTTTTCAAAACTCCGTAGAAGCTCATAGTAAAATCGCCACAAACTTACTAGGGCATGACTTGGACTTGACTATGACTAATTTCGCGTGACTAACTGTGTTGTCATGACATATTTGACTTGATTTTAATATAATAACTTGAAAATTCATAAACATGACACTGGCAGAATGCACAACGTACGATGCCAATAACTAAGAAAAAAAAACCCGATCTTTGTCTTTTTGCTTCCAGTCGCCTTGCGTATAATCGTCCGTCCTTCTCGTGATTATCGATATAGATCAGTCCATCGAGCAGGCAGGGACATTTGATAGGTATTATGTATTCAACAAGGTCTCTTAGTGTTAGCTTCTGATTATAATATAAGTACCTCCGCATAACATTGCCTCCTCATCCGCATCAGAGCAGTTTCACTCCCATAAAAAAACACGTCTAAAAGTATAGATAATAAATCCATAATAACTACAACAACATAATGTTCAGTGCATGCTAATTTGTACTTTATTTGCATAGGAGTGCCTCGATTTTCCACTGTAGCGCTCGTTGACGTCAAGCGGCTCCCGCCGGCTGTCCTATAAAAAATGAAGTATAAATAAGCTTGCACTGAATAGGACATGATTTTAGTTTATAATTATATTGTGTTTCAACTATGTTTAGACCTTTAAACTGGTTTTCTATGAAAGTGAATCTTTTGCTTGTAAAAACCTATTAAAATTGAATTTTCTGTGCTCAAATATATTTTTTCAGAAATGATGATTGGAGATTATTTAACTGATTATTTTGTTCGCTTGAAAACAATACCCTTTAACTAGATCTCAACTAGATACTTTAGTTTATTGAACGTTGCCCCATCGTGGCGCGTCGCAGGATAATGTACCGGCAAATTGTAATATTTTCGAAATTGTATGGTAAACTAATCGGAATTTCAGCGCTATCGTGTTTTGTAAGTAATACCGACCATTTGATGGTAATGATATTGACAGTGAGATTTACTTTATAACCAGTTTTATCAGAATGAAACAAGAGCTTTTGCAAGAGCTTTTGCTTTTGAAGAGTATAGTACTGAGATTTACATGGAATATTACGCGTTTTTAGAGACTCAAGAAAACTATTGGCACTGACTGATATACTAAACTGGCAATGCATAAAAATATTTGGCCTCCTGATCCACACGACGCCTAATCAGAATTCTTTGCTTTCCTTCTTCTTCTTTTAATTCCTTCTTGCGTTAATTTGCCCAACACTTACGCATTGCCATTCAACGTGGCAATACTGCTAGGTTGCTGGGCAAGTTCAAACTGCTCGCTACCAGGCTTGAGCATTGGATTGTCTCTAGACTCTCATCGGGCTAGATATAAGCGTTTTATTTTTATGTAAGTACAAATATAAATAACTTATAGATTACACTTAAGTTACAGATCAAAGTAGTAGTTTAAGGTACATTACATAGGTCGCCTGTATTTTGCTTTAAATAATAAAGACATATCAAAATATAAAAGATGTAATCTGGAAAAATGCATAAGTTTTCTTATATTGCTGATAAGTGTTATTTTATAAAGTGAACAAGGAGATGGAATTTAGTTCCCAGACTTTGGCCTGCTAGAAGTGTTACTAAGAAGTGTATAAAAGATATTAAGTACTAAGAAGTATTACAAAATTTAAATGAACATTAAAAAATCTTTTGGTGGTTAAATACAAAATAAAGTTTTGCAAAAAGTACAGTAATATAAGTGGTCATGTTGAAAATAAGATATTTATTACATAGTTGTGCACAAAGATAATTCAATACAGTGTACATCGCTGAAGCATGCAAATGTCAGTGTACAAAAGATGTTGCAATATCTTGGACTGATATCTAAAGATTATCCACCTTACAATTTATGTTGCTAGGATTACTTCACATTATTTATGATAAAGCAAGCAAGTTCGTATAGGCTGAGTGGCCAGCCCTAGTGTCAGAATTAATGTGCCGCCCGAAGGCCTCTGACATGGCTGACGGTTGTTGTCATAGAAACTAGAACAAACAACCGGGACCAACAATTTAAAGTGTCATCCGACCCACGGTAGCGCTCAGAAATAAATACAAATAATAATTTATGATACAAATCAGTATTTAAATCATCTACAATAGATTGATAGACATAGGCGATAATGATGAAAATTTGTTATTGTTAGAAAGTAACACTAAAGTTAGGGCATTTTCAATGTGTCGTGGGATATTTAAAGAAACTTTTCTATGGATTCATAGTTAAAATGTTGCAAAAAATAACATGAGTAAACAAACATTTTCTATTGAGCTCTAAGGCCATATTAATCAAAATGGCGTAGGTAGTACCTAGTTAATCAATCTTTTGTCCACCCTTCATCTTTCCTCCATCCTCTATCTCTATCTATTGCATTACTTTGAAAGATAGAAAAAACAATAACGGATTAACTACTCCGAAGTCTCCCAATCTTTATTAAGTTCTGGTATTCAAGGTATGAAGTTCTGTATTTACTTACATATAGAGGTTAATTTCCGTTTCTTGATTTAGTTATCGGCAACTACCGGTATAGTTTTCCGATTAGTCACTCGTATATTTTACAGAGTGACTTTAGATGTAAACTCGTTTCTTCTAGTTTACTGCTATTAATGTGGGATTAAAAAAATAAATTACTAGTTATAAATAATTTATATTTTGTGCACATTTGCCTGTTTTTTTTACTGTTGGTACATGTTTATAAAGTTTTGTTACAGTAAAACAAACATTTTTCTACATTGTCACAAAATAAACTAAGCTTTTCTGCTTTTATTTTACCCTTATAAATATTATGCGTAAGTATATGAAACTCATTATTTGTAATTTTTCAAGATAAATATAGTTTAAATAGATATATTTGTCATGGATGAACGACGTGTTTGTTAAGTAACTACACAAACACAAAAACAATTTACTGACTTCAAAATCACAATAAAAATAATGTAATAGATGGAAAATGATAGACTTTATATGAAGAAAGAAAAACTACTTAGTAGAATAAGGGCAGGAAGATGATGATGACTTCATAAAATATACATTGAAGTAAGATACCCATAGTCAAAATATGCTTAACAACGTTATTTTAGCACGGTATTACGCTAAAAATAACGGTTCAAAATAATGTTTATTTATTTATTTATTGGGAACCAACATACCATACATCAACACATTATCAATAACACATGAAAGTAAAAAGAAACTAGATGCTGTTATAAAATAAATCCCAGATTACACCGACTGCATCAAGGCTTATGCTAACTGTACCCAACTAAAGGCTCCCATAGGACGCGTGCTTACATGACAGGTTTTAAAATTATAATTTATGACTTTATTTGAGTGTCGAAAGACCCGATTGTGTGGGTGGAACTCTGTAGGGCGAGTTGTTGCATAAAGCTATAAAAAAGTTCGACATTCGCTTTAGGCCCTAAGGGATGGTGATAAGGTTGAAAAAGACTCGTTTTCTTTTAAGGTAGTAAAGATTAGTGCGTTAGTTATATCGGTAAATTATACATTCAGTGAGTGTGGACCTTCTCGTAACATTGATTAATTCAAAGAAATGTATTTCAACTGATTCAAAGTTCTGATTCTCAATTTGGAATATTAATGAAGATCAGTAATAAGTACATGCATCTGCATATATCGAGTTATATAAATTTTGGTAATGGGACGGAATCTTTTATTTAATGCCTAATCAAAAGACTCCAACGTAAGTTCAACGGTTAACGTTTATTGGAGGCAATTTTTTTCTGTTTTGTCAAAATTGCTAACTATGTTTATAGCCAAACTAAAGAGGACTTTAACCACTAAAACCTTAAATGTAAATTGCGCCATAGATAGATATCAAATACCTTAATGATGTGTAGGCAAAGCGCTTCGCTTCCTTGTCCACAGTAGGAACCTACGCTCTAGCAATCTAGTACTTAAGTCTAGCCTAGGGATGCATACGCAGTCAGGATAATATCTAGATATTCTGATAGTTCTCGCGTTTGAGGCTGAAGAGAATATTGTTTGAATATAAAAAACTTTTGACATGAAATCGTTAGGAAATGAGGAAAATAAGACAATTAAAACATAATTCATTTTTTGAAATGTATGACATGGCTTAAGGGGGTGAAATAGGAGACGAAATGTAGTGTGGAAAGTTATTTGTTTTTGAACTTATAACGATGAAAAATTTTATTTTAATAATTCAGTTAAAAAACTGTTTTCAATATTTTTTACAGGGATGATTTAAAAGTGTGAAATGGGGGATCACATTTTGTATGGAAAGTGTTTTTGAAGTTATAGTGATGAAAATTTGTATTTGAATTGATCATTTAATAGTACATTATGATACAAGTGTGCTATGTTGGTCATTACATATATATATATATATATATATATATGATAAGGAAGCCGAGAGCGTAATGACTAATAGCACAAGAGTTCCATACGACTGTTTTCATCACACTTGCGAGGAAAAAACTTTTTTTTTTGATAATAATCAACCACACAGCGAAAACGAAAACAAATATTTGCGGAAAATGGCGCCCAAATCAGCAATGCGCGCGCTCTTTGTTGGTATTACAAAAAAACTTTAAGTATTACCCGGCTATATTAAGAGTGCTTCGTATACATACGTCTAATTGCAGTTACGTACAAACTTTACTTTACCGGGTTATATCTATTATAGCACTATGTGCCGTAATGTAAAGTAAAATGCACGCGTGCGTAATAGCTTGGATTATGAGCCTAAAACCGATGCAATAAGATCCACTTTACGAGCAAGTGTGATGAAAAATAAAATAAAATATTTTATGACGAGGATGTCTTAATTGACGGGGATCAAAGGGTCGGTGAAACTTTGTGTGGAAATTTCTTTGCATTGAAGTTATAGTTGATGTGATGTTATTGGTATTTGGATTGACTTTTAAAAACAAAAACAATAATATTTTTTGCTAGCGTTTTACTAACAGTGATGAATAAGGGGAGGTAAAAATGGCGTAATAAACCGAGTGATATGAAAGATAAAGCGAATTGCTTCCGTACGCTGACAAAGTCGCGGGTAAACTTTAGTACTTAGATACTTTTTTTTTCGTTAATACATTCGTATAATACATACTACACCCACACAAAGAATACACATCTGTGTTCGTCACATAAATGTTTGCCCTGGGTGGGCATCGAACCCACACACACATTAGTTCGAAACGAACTAGGAATATGTATTAATACATCCAATTTGATGTACACTTTACAAGTAAATTATAAAGACTACAATAAAAGGGGACTAAAATTACAATAAAATTATATCGTTGACGAATCTCTATTACGAAAACGATTCTAATCGATCATTTGTCTTCTGACCATTCATGGGGCAGATGTATAATAAGCAAAAATGATATAATAACTATTATTAGAACATAAATACCCTTATTAGATAACATACGTAATTTAATTTGGACAAACGTATAAAAAGGCAATAAGGAAGTCATATAAGGTAATCAATCATCATGATATTTATCTGAAATAACCGAAACTAATTTTCTGCCTTCAAAGAGTTATATAAAAGGAGTTATTCATTTTTATTATTGAATACCGGTCGGCAGCTTGATTACGTTTGCAGTCAGTCACAATCACAATGGTTGGAACACTGCTCTGTGTTTTCTTAACGATGGTAAAATATTAAGCCCAACCTACTGCGCACTTTATATACGGCTTACTAACACGACACGACTAGTCTCAAAATCTACTGAGAAAATTCTGAGTGGAGACCGCGAACCGCAAGACGCAGCGCATAGAGTACATTATTGACGCAGCGTAGGCGCGGCTCCCACTAGGTGGACCGACGACATTGTTAAAGTCGCGGGCAACCGGTGGATGCAAATGGTAGGTTGTCGTACAGTGTGGCGGTCTAAGGGGAGGCCTTCGTTCAGCAGTGGACGTCTCCGGGCTGATGATGATCCATGTACCATTTCTACAACTCATTTATAATATCAGCTTATTTGTATTACAATTTTATTAAGTACTAGCGGACTTGATAGTCGTCGTCCTGCCCTAAAAATAAATATCCTGTAACCCGATTGTAGCGCCACCTACCATGTCTAAATGTGAATCTAAACCATCTAAGGACCCGCTTGTACGCACACAAAAAATAATTAAAATTATTTATAAACAGCATGGCCATTTAGGAGGAGTTTAAACAAGACGAAAATCAATTTGGGGATAACGAAGTTATAGCCTTATGAACCTGGGTATGTCCTTAAACTGCAACCAGACCCACCGGAGGACGGGCAGCAGCGTCTTTTTTGTTAACGGTGGTGAGCAATCTGCGATCCCCAAGCCGCCTGCCAAGCGTGGGGATTATGGCAACACCCCTCTATTAAGGAGGCCTTCGTCCAGTAGTGGACGTTTTATGGCTGATGACGACGAAGTTATAGCAGTTGTCTTATATTCTTTCGCGACAGACATTTTCGTTATTTCTTAGACCATGGAAATAGGATAGCAAGCGTTGATATTAGAAATATTATCACTTTGAAAATAATTCTGAACACAGATTTGAAACAGAACCATAATTTTGTCTTACTATTTTACGATGTGATTATCTTATAAGCAAGGACATTGTTGGTTGCTGTTAGTAATTTGTGCTAAGTACCTACTGATATTATCGTTCACAGATAATAGACGCGAATAATAGACTAATTTAATTGGTTCTAAAGGTAATAAGGAAATAAAAGAATCGGCACTCTGATTAAATAAATCATAAAGTAACTTCAGATAATCCAGTGAATTATTAATATAATTATTAATCACATTTTTCATTTCATTAAATCTATGAATTTTCTTATCCAATAAGATGTCATAGAGTAATTATTTTATAAATCTAATTGCTTTTTCCTTTGTGCCTGAATCCGTGGAGAATTATTTTTTGCGATTTTGTTACCAAGCAATATTTTCACGAAATCAATGAAGGCAAATTAAGAAAAAGATAATTTAATTACTTTACTTTTTTTTTACTTTTTTTACGAAACGCTTTGATTCCTCTTTCTTTATTCGAATTGCTAAACAGTGGAACGCGCTGTTTCCCGATAATTATAATCTGAGTGTCTTCAAGTCGCGAGTGAATCGGTTTTTTCTAGGCAAGCGTGCTCCATCGTAGACTGCATCTTCGTTTATCAACAGACGAGATGGCAGTCAAACGCAAGAAAAATACTAAAAAAAAAACTGGCTCCTCCTAGACATAAAATAACAAATGTTTCGTTCGCATTGCGATGTGTGGAACTCTCTATCGAAGACTATGTTTCCCGACAAGTACAATAATGAGTATCTAGAAAAACAAAGTAAACATAAAAAAAAAATTGGGTTACATTTTACACACAGCGCCATCTAGCCCCATACTAAGCAAAGCTTGTATTATGGAAACCAGATAGCTGATAGAATACTTATATACAATTTTTTTCGTAAATACATACTTATAATACATACTACACCCAGACACAGAACAAATATCTATGTTTGTTACATAAATGTTTGCCCTGGGTAGGGATCGAACCCACGCCTTACAGCTCTGAAGGCAGACATGCTACCAACCGAGCTATAAGGCTGTCAAGGCTTCAAACAGGTAAGTTTTAGGTAAATGTGTACCATTCTAGACCACGGTAATCTATTTGAAATAATAAATATAAAAAAGTATCAGCTAACGAGTAAAACATGAATGAATAAGTATTCGTATAAATAAAAGCTAACTTGCGTGTCATTGAAAGAAATCTATATACAGCAGCCGATTATACTTTTAAAACTTGCATGGAAACCCTTGGACCTAAAACCAATATTTTCTTGAATTTGAAGTTCGATTCCAAATTGGTCGGTTTCTTTCACACGTAATCTATTGTTGTCCGACAGATGATGTATTGGATTCTGTTTATTACAGAGAAGATTAGATATTAGATATTAGATATTATCATAGGTCAAGTACGTTGATATTTCAATGTAAGGTTTGAATCTTGGGTTTGAATACTTCGATCACTTCGCTTTTGATTTAAAAAAAAACATCTTTACATAAAAATATTATTTCCCATTTAAAATTTAAAAAAAATGGAAGTAAGAAAATATGAATTATTAGTTTACTTAGCATATAATAAATTAAGGCAGATTAATTGAAAATGAAACAGAAGTTGTTTTTGCTGTAACGAAATAAATAAATGTTGTGAGCAGCCTACCGCAGATCAAGAGAACTGAAGTAATAAACTTAATAAATGAATGCTAGCTAAATGATTTTTATGGTAGCAAGTAATAAGACGAAGAAGATGCTTTTGTAAAAAATAAAGCTTGACTCATGGTCAAGCTTTATTTTGACTTATCTTTAGAACTGCTAAACAGTGGAATGCGCTGCCTGAGTGTTTCCCGATAATTATAATCTGGGTGTCTTCAAGTCGCGAGTGAATAGGTTTCTTCTAGGCAAGCGTGCTCCATCGTAGACTGCATCTTTGTTTAACATCAGACGAGATGGTAGGCAAACGCAAGCCTATTATGGAATCAAAAATAAACTTAGAATAATTATTCTTTTCGTGTATTTGTGACTGAATTCCTAAACAGCTTAATCGATTTTAATGAATTGCATGCGTGCGTTTGGGAGGTTGGTTTAGATTAACATTTGGACCTGCTAGGTGATATTCCAGGTCTTTTTTTATAATTTTTAGGCCAGGACGATCTGCGAGGTCCGCTAGTAGATTATAAAATTGTTGTCTTATACTTAAAACAATAAAATTATTTTTCAGGTTGGAAACCCGTTATAAGTTATTCAGTATAACAGAGCGGAATCCAAAAATGTTCGTCCAAGACAAAGAACATACCGCATAGCTCCAGTTTCGAAATTATCTTCGATCAAAGAAACCAAGCCCATCGAAGCCAAATCAAAGCTTAATCGAGACCACAGTATATATAATACTTACAGTAAGACCATCTTTCGGCAAACGCTAGTTTAAAAGTAGTTTAGCTATAGATATCGATTGTATCTAAGCACCTGCCAAAGATATGGCAACGGTACCTAAACAACAACACAATAACTTAACTGTTATTATAATGATCGAGTTTTAGGGTCATCATATTTTTTAACCGCCTTCAAAAAAGAAGGTTCTCAATAATTCGACTATCTTATTTTATTTTTTGTATGTTTGTTACGCGATTACTCCGATAATTATCAATTGATTTTGATGATTCTTTTTTTTAGTAGGTCCTACTTCAGAAGTGGTTCCATAGAAATAGTCTAGTGATTTGGTTTTTATATCAGAATAACTGGAAAAAAGATGTCATCCGCGTAATCAAAATTGAAGTCGGTTGTTTATTGTATATTATACTTCATTATAATTAAAGAAAAAAAAAAGGTAAGTTTGTATAGGCTGAGTGGCCAGCCCTAGAGTTAATGCGCCCGAAGGCCTCTGACATGGCTTGACGGTTGTTGTTATAGATTAAATATATA
Source organism: Erannis defoliaria (assembly GCA_905404285.2). Taxonomy (NCBI): domain Eukaryota; kingdom Metazoa; phylum Arthropoda; class Insecta; order Lepidoptera; family Geometridae; genus Erannis; species Erannis defoliaria. The sequence continues at coordinate 5,986,653 of FR990073.1, read as the reverse complement.
ATTAACTACCGGGACCAACAATTTAACGTGTCTGGATGACCCACAGCTGCGCTCAGAAATAAATGCCACTCACGGTCACCCATCCGAAGACAGACCGGGCCGTCCGTTATAATAATAGTCAAACACAAACTTTTCATTTAAAATAAATAGAACAAAATGAATGGATTAGCAACCCTAATTCTAAATGATGACCATCGCGGGAAAACTCCGGAGTCACGCTGTGATCAGCCAAACTCGATCAGATAATTCCCGAACAAAAATATCGATGTATCGATATTTCCGCAGCACAATCGAGTCGTGATCGATAGAGAATCGAAGTGTCACGCGCGGGTTCAACGGCCTAAGGTCAGGGTCGGCATCCGAGGCTCTTGCATTTATGCAACGCAAACATAACGACGGATACATCACAACGTGGAATATTACGTTATGACGCGCTTTGTTTTACGATTAAAAATAAACAACTATTATTTTTTAAATAAAAACGTTTTAGAGACATGTCATCGCTGACCTACCAGAACAAAAGAGCGGGAAAATTATTCGTTTTCTTTTTAATTTGTTTTGATACATTACTACGCGTAATACTACGTTGTGACGCGCTTTGAGTTACGAAAACAAAATACAAGTTTAAAAAATATACATTATTAAACGATTTTTAGAGTCCATGTCATCGTTGACCTATAAGAACAAAAGAGAGGGAAAATTATTCGTTTTATTTTTAAGTTCTGAGGTGGTAGAGCGGTAGTAGAGTGGATTTGCACGAACCAATTCCGCAGAAGTATGGTCGCGTCATGTAAAAAGAACGCTGGCGGTTATGCTGCGCAGTAGGCGATTTAGGCGATATCTAATATATTTTGCCATGTACCTAGCAATAACCAATATACGAAGCTGCGAGCAAATGGCAAATTAATAATTATTTTAAACAACAGGCCTAGTGGCCTAGTACTTTTGTGCGCAAGTGTACACATGCGCAAACACACCCCCTCTACTTTCGTCCAGCGTTCTTTTTACATGACGCGACCTATTATTCTCGTCGTTAAGATGCGCAATGAAATAATAAACTTAAGCAGGTACTTCGACACACAATCATCTACTAAGTACTAAGTTCTTATATTTTTTTTACAACTGACTTCAACAAAGGAGGTTCTCAATTCGACAGCTTAAAGTAATGAACTAACGTCAATGTTTGACAATATGTTTTTATTTTTTCATGCGCAACTTTGCGTACGATTCAAAAATAAGGCCGGGGTCTGGTCATTTCTGCGCCTGCCCAGGGTCTGCGCCCTGTGCCTGGGCAACGCTGGCACCGCCTTATTTACGGCACTGCAAACACATATTGATCATAGCTCACCTGATGATGGTTATGGTGGTGGTGGTGATGGTGAGGATGTGGTCGAAAATGGGAAACACATATCTTGGAATGGGAACTGGCTTTTATGTAAGGCTGCCGGAAAATACCGTTAGGTTCTTGTCGGCAGATTTTGAACTTAAGGACCGTAGGTATATACTAATATATATACTAATAATAGTAGTACTATAATGTAGTATATACTAATAATACCTAAACTTCCACCAATACCACCGTGGTTCCTGTTTCCTCAACATATTTTCCTTTACGGGTAACATAAGCTCACTCGGTATTTGAATCCATGCTTTATGTCGTGTGATCCAAACGCGTTAACCACTTCCCTATCATGATTTGAAAACATTTCTTACTAAATAAAGGTTGTTTCTCATTCTTCAACATTAGCATATTTTTTTCTCATTTTTCTTGGCATCGCATTGTGTGCGTTCTGCCAAACTCTTGCGTTTCTACTGTGGAGACGAGCGCCGAGCGGACAGATAGGAGACGAGAAACAATCGACTAATCATTGGTTGAAATCAAATTTTATTTATTGTGATTGGTCAAATCCTGCTCAGTCCTCTCCGCCCGCCTTCCTCGGAAGGAATGCACCTTAACAAAGCCACAGAACAACTAGCATCACGCGTAAACACTTCACTTCTTCATTGTTATTCTTTAAGAGTGTTTTCATTCGTGACCGGAGTTCGAACAAGAGAGAGTCTTCGGGCTTTTTTGTTTCGAACACTTCGCAGTACTTGGTATTTAAATTTCCACGTCATGTGTTTTAAAGTTTTTGCTGGTGTAGAAGCTACTCTATAGCATTTGCATTTACATTTGCATGCATAATTATGTGCATTGTGTTGATTTGAATATTGTAAAAAGAAAGAATTGCATAATATTATGATCAATTTAAAAGGCCGTAGTAATTCATCGGGAGAAGACGCGTCTCGTAATCGTGTTGTTGTTTTTATTATTATAAGCCTTGATAAATTATATGTCTAGATAGACTGATGGATCCTAAACGCGTCCAAAAAATAGCGGTTAACTGTTAGCCTCTTATGCACGCACACATTAACAACGAAAATGGTGCAACGCGAGTGTAAGACATGGCTGTCACGCACACTAGTATAATAATGTTGGCCTGTTATTTTTCGTTCATAAACAGTACGAGACTCTATCTAGACATATGATTTATCAAAGATTATAAGATTGATTATGTAATATTTTAGTAATTTTTCAGCAGTATTCGCCAAAGTAAGTACCCTATTTTTGCAACGTCTAAAGCGATTCTGTGGTGAATAAAGGTAGATAGGTACTAGGTACTTACTGCTCCTAGAACTATAGAGATATATATTGAATCATTTAGCATAATGCATATTCTTCTGATATTCATGAATAAATTACAATATTGCAGGATAAAAAAAACATCTTTATAAATGCTACAATCGAGACATGAAAATGAGAAGTGGTTAAATGAATAGCTTGTCGACCGCAACAAAAATTAAGTACCTAACTTTTTTGCCACATAATTATGGCATTATTTGCTATTTATTTTGAGGTAAAATGTTCCATAGCACAAGTCAAAATATAGTTTCCAAACTATAATTTAATAATTGAATAAACAAATTACATTTTTGACTGCACAATGAGTAGATTATTTCGCATGCATATCTATTGTGTAAGTGAAAAATCTGATATCCGACGTAGCATTTTTTTTTAATACGTAGTACAAAAATATAGTAATCTGTAATATAAAATATAGTAATATAGTAATTTCTTCTTTTATAAATAGGAGTGTAGTAATTAAATTAGTAGTCTCACTTCCAAATTCTATTTATTTTAGGCCTTACTTAAAAACTCTGCTTAAATTTAAAAGACGTTAGTTAATATTGCGCACTTTTGTTTTATATACCTTAGAAGTTCAATTTGTTACCTAAATAAGTGTCCATTTAGTTATTTATGAAGGCCCTTAATGAATAAGTATTTATCTATATTGGGTTTTCATTCCTTTTAACCCGTGAAGGTTAGGCCAACCAGAGGACTTATTTTTGAATCGTACGCAAGCGTAGCGCATGCGAAAAGAGCTGACCTTCGAACGATACTGTTTGGAATAAGGTTCAATATCGTTTGAAAGTCTGCTCCTTTGGCATGCGCAACTTTGCGCACGATTCAAAAATAAGGCCCCAGATCGCTAACGGTCGCGATTTCGCACATGACAATCCCGCGGTCAGGCTGTGCGATTCGCTCCACTCGATCCCAGGGCAACACTTTAAACGCCATTTCCCAGCTGAATGGTATCAAATCACCATAAGTCTATCTCATGGCTGTATATGGAGCGCACGACCTAACGGACAACGAGATGAAGTGAGCTCTCTGACCCTTGCTGTTTTGGTACATTGGAAAGAATTAAGCTGGATATGCAAGCTTCTTCCGGCACACTGTTTTTACCCGATTTCAAAAAAAAAGGTTCTCAATTCCACTGTTTTTTAAATATATGTTTGTTAAGCTATTCTTCCGCCAATTATAGATTGATTACGATAAAAAAAAAATGTTTGTTTTTTTTCCGATGATACTTCAGATGTGGTCCCATATAAATTTTTATCAAAATCGGTTCAGTAGTTTGGTTTTTAAATCAAAATTATTATTACTAGAGTAAATTACTACTAGACTTGATTATTACTAGAATAAATCAAAATAATTGCAAAATATAAAGATGTCATCCAGGTAGTCAAAATTAAAGTAGGTTGTTTAAATAAAAAAGTGTTTTATACATATACTATCACAGTTGTTAATTATAGCTTGGCAACTTCGTGCGTGACCCGCCCGCGAGGCGACAGACGTTGGGGGAAGCAAGGTAGCACATCGTCATAGAATAGATAACAGTAAATATGACGTAATGCAGAGTCATGCTAACGTACGGCTACACACGTAAAGAAAGTACTGAGGTTATGAATCTTGAGGTAAATCGTGGCTGTCAGTGACGTACCATAACGGAGACAACAAATGTATGTAATACAACATTTGGGCGAATGTATTCAAGAACTATAAGTATTATTTCAGACCATTAATGTTATATAAATAGACAAACAATGATAAACATTATTGTCATGCAATATTTTCAGTATATTCCATATTTACAGAAGGTATTTACTGGATTTAAACTCAAATAAAGCTTCATATTCTTGCTCGGTTTCTTCTTTATAAGATAGTAAGATAACTAAATAAACTTTTTCGAACGTCTCCAATCACTTCAATTAAATGTTTGGCTAAGAAGCTTATTTATCTTTAGAGAGATTGTCAGATGGAAAATCTCGTGTGTATCCTTTAGATTTGAATATGGAGTTGAGGACCCGTCTAACCGCGTCGAGAGCGCGGCGCCGGCTGCCGATTTGCCCCCGCTAACATCCAGAGTACCTCGTCCCCGACAACGTCTGTCACCCCGCAGGAGGGTCACGCACGACGTTGCCAAGCTATAGTTCTATGATTATTATTTACGGGATATTTATGGTATCTATGCTGTGAAACTATGCGATATTTCGGCGCAGTCACATGCACTATGGGCACGGGCAGATTGAAGAATACTGATGGTTGTCACAAAGTTCTAGAACCTAGGGGTGTTTTTCTCCGATATCACAAACACAAGATAGTACGTAGTAACTGAGTAAGTGATTTGAAGCAGGACAATAATGGAAATGGTTGTACTCGTTATTATGAAAAACGTTTATTATAGGTTCATTAAAAAAGCTTAAAAGTTTTTTAAGGTTATTAAAAATTTAAAAAAAAACGCCCTCGAGAAATATAGGTCTTAAAACTATAGCATAATCAGCTTTTATGATAAATCACTGCTGGATGGACCTAGGCCCCTCAAAGATCAGTTGGGCCATATCCACCACGCTGGCCCAGTTGCTGGTTAGTACATATATGCCATTGAGTTTCTTCTTTGGACCTATGTAGGTTTCCTCACGATGCTTTACTGGTACGATGTCTAAGCCATTGGGTTGAAAAATCCCTACATAAACTCCAAAGAACTTACGTCTGGCCCACGACTTGGATGACTTTGCTTGAGTGAATTTATTTTGGCTTACCAATGCACTTCTTATATCTTTCCACTTACCTCAGGAGAGTTCATAATTTATTTGCATCTCCGTCTATGTATGTTTTGAAGACGTACCTGTAACAAAAAACATAGCCATAAAAACCTCATTAAATTGATCAACTTGTAAGATATACGCATTATAAGTACCTAAATATCCCGTAAATAGTAATAGAACTTTATGTATTGATATATGAAAGCCCTTGCACAAAATGAGCGTTTTTATAACAAACAAGCCATAAAGTTCTATCTTTTAAACGAAGAACCCATGAATGGAACCATAATTCCACATTATCGGATCCAACCAATGTATAGCAATTATAATATACACCTATAGCGAATTTTAATATAGATGCTTATAGCTTCCTAGCCATTGTTTCAACTTGATCTTGTATATCAATCATGTTACAGGTAACTGTCTAGGGTAAAAATGTAATTGAGTAGGGTCAGACAAGAGTCGCGATCAGTACAGGGCCATAGGTTAATCGAAAGACGTAGGGTGAGTACCACTTGTGTAGAAATATAGGACAATCTTATTCTGTACCCATGTAACTGTACCCACTGTTAAACTGGTGGTGTTATGGGTGACACTACCCAAGCAATAATATGGTTGTCATAAATTGGAGTATTCTTGACTAAGCAGAGTGAAGGACTGATTGAAATTAGTTAAACAAAATCTTGCAAACCATTGATCTCAACATCGTATTTATGATATTTTTAAATCGAGAGATAAGTCAATGTGAAGCTCTCGTAAATCTGTAAGACTTCAAAAGATGCGAAGTATTAGTTATATTATTATTACTTGCGCACATACTTATTTTACAAAAAATATACTCAAACAGAAAGCTTTAAATAAAATTAGGAGCACGACAAATTTTAATTTGTAATTCGTTTTTTGTAACCACGTAAAGTCTGAAAAAAAATGTGCATGAAATTGAATAGATAGATATACATAGATAGGTGAGGTTTTAATATAATTATATTTTTCAGTAAAACAATTCAGCTTATATGGACAAAATTAATTTTTGTCTACGGAAAGATAAGACGCATGGTAACCAAGCTGGCGACCGTGAAACTGCGGTCTCATTGTATGAGCGATAGCGTTTGTAATTACGCCTTGTACGGTCAGCACACGGACAGCATGAAATTATTGATACTCATCAGCCAGAAGACCTCCACTGCTGCTCCCTTAATAAGGAGGGGTTGCCATAATCCCCACGCTTAGAAGGCGGCTTGGGGATCGCAAAATACTAAAAATCTGCTGCCCATCCTTCGGTGGTTCTGGATACAGTTTTAGGATATACCCAGGTGTAGCTAAGATATATAATTAAGAGAAAAAAAATATTTAAAAATATCAGAAACCTGTCTTTAAAAATATTTATGATATTATTTTAGTTAAAAATGTAACCAGAAATTGGTTAACTGTAAGTAATTAAATTCTTACATAATCGTTCTACATACATATTTTAGTACCTATAGATAAAAACAGTTAACTGTCTTATTTCTAAGGTACCTACATACCTTTAAGACAACAAAGGCCCTAAAAAACATAATATAAATAAATGGCGATATACATAACGTGATTTGAAATAAAATGATGTAGGTAGAATCTATTACACAAAATATGCCTAGAGTGCATGACTTTTTAGTGATTTACAAAGAACTAGCCATACGACTAGGGAATGCAAACCGGTTTCACCGAATTCAAAAAAACCGGTTTTTCGGTTATTTCAAGCATACAAAAAAAAACGGTTTTCATTGTTCACTTAACCGGTTTTTCGGTTTGTCAGTAAATTTTGTTTTCTTGTTCGGGCAACACTCAAAATGATATTCGGCTGAAGGACTTATATCCTTGGCCATGAACAATTTTAAAACAACTAAAAACGTGCCACCATTTTGATTTCTTTTTGTTTTTGTTTGATTCAAGTTTGACTTCAAGTTTTGTTTTTGTTTGATTTAGAACTTTAAGTTTTGTTTCATTTTTAATTTTTTTATTGATGGCACTTGAGGTACTGTTCAGTAAGCAACTGACAATAATAAAGACTGCTAGAATTATTTGTCTTTGTTTTTTGTACTTATTTACGTACAATTACCCTTACACCTCAGAATCCATATCCACTTATCCAGTATCAAGCAAGTCGTTCATAGAATTTACCTTAGATTCATTCCTTTCAAAGCATCTTTTTGTGACATAATTAAAATTATGACAAGCCAATTCTTTAAAATAATAACTTATACTGATCTTGATATTGAGAAATGTGTAATTCTACAGCAAAATTCGCAAACTTTTTGCCTCATTATATATTTTTTCAAAACCGAAAAACCGGTTTTAAAACCGGTTTTTTAGAAAACCGAAAATAAAAACCGGTTTTCATTTCGCACCGGTTTTGCATTCTCTACATACGACGCACGTACCACTAACGCATCCTCAAAAGGTGTAAGATTACTAATGGCCAAGTTAAGGATTACAAAGAAAAATAGAAATGAGCTATTAATGCTGACACTTCTTGCATTTGATTATCGAAAAATATAATCATAAAATGAATATTGTCTTCCAGAAAATACTTAAAGAATTTTATGAAGAGGCGTAAAATATTGTCTCTCTGTAGCAATGTATCTCACTGAATAAAATACATAAAATATCCATTAACCGTATTTTAATGATGATAATGGCCATTAGATTTGTAACAATTCGAGTTGAACAGTAAAAGCTAATGTCATCGCTTAGAGAATAAAAATGATACACTATTAAAAACAACCTACGCACGGTATAGATAGTTTAAAATGTGTTAGGTTCCCGATCCAGCTGCATAAAAAGTTGATTATCGGAGTTTTTAATGAGCCTATAAATAATTTCGGGTCGATGATTGCTTGACAGGACAAATTGGGGATGCGCTCTATCCTATCCTTTCAATGGTCGAAGGAACGTTGGGTCAAATGTTTTTTTTCTCACAGACGTGAATGGGGTTTTGATTTTATGATTTATAAGGCCCTTTATCCGGTCCCTACTTCTTCGTAGTCTGTTTTGATTGGAGCTCCTCTCAGGACACCAAAGATTGATTGTTCTCCAACTTGTGAGAGTTTTTGTCCGACGGCTCTGAGTGTAAATATTTTAGTCTCATTTTTGTTTTATTGGAGTAAAAAATGGTGTGATTGTTAGCGGTCGAGATGAGATAACATTATTTTGGTGTCAAATAAGAAGTGGGATTACTTTTAAAGATATTCGTTGGCATTTAAATGGTGTTGATGGGTTACTATTCAAAACAATCATTAATTTACATGGGTATTCTTCTGGCATTTGGTATTCAACCCGTCTTTTGGCATAATATTTTATTTTTATTCCTTTGGTCACTAATACCTCTAATGTATAGTAAAAGTTTCCCAGTAGATGTTTAAGTTTTTTGACCTTGCTTGCTGGCGTAAAAACCTTTAAAAGTGAATAAAAAAAAGTGTGGGTAATAAACAAGGTGTAAATAGATACCTACTATATTTGATAAAACCTATGAGTATTTATTTAAAAACAAAAAACGTTTTATCAATGCTTTATTCATTATAGGTTTGTGTTTAATTATATTCTGCTTGATGTTAAAATCAAGTCAACAGGAAAAAATCTCATTCATGTCAAAAAAAGTAATTCGGTATTTGTTTGTTTACGATGGTCACAGAAGTAATTACTTTTGGCCTTACGAGTACAGATTATATTAGGCATACCTACCTTGTAATATTTTTATACATCTACTATGAGTTAAACGAGCTCATTGCAGATTTCTGCATCCTAGAGATTTGAGAAATAGCGCCCAACGCAGGCCTCCGGCCTTCCTAGATTGTTCCTTCCAGCTTCTATGTATACCGAGCAAGGGCTCGCGAAGCCGATAGATAATCCGAAGAATTTAATGATGGATGAAACAAGGCTAAGAAATATTTCAAGATAAGTGGACACAATACACATGAAAAGGTATTTTATCGTAATGGATAGATTTGAAAAAAAATATTGTTTGTTTGCTTCATAGGTAGTGCCATATACATTTTATCGAAATCGGTCCAGTAGTTTGGTTTTTGGATCAAAATTACTGGAATCAATCAAAATATGGGAAAATATGAACATGTCACCCAGGTAGTCGAACGTGAAGTCGGTTTTTTTTTTAAATTGCGAATTATTTACATTCCATGTCTTTGATGAGATGATCTATTCTGTAATAGTTAGTTTATCTAAGTAGGTACCTACAACAATTTTATAGAGATTCGATTTCCAAGCACACGTTGTCTTCTCGTATTTATATACGAGTCTTGACATCTGCTGCCAACTGCAAGTCGAGCTCTTCTTTATAATTGGATTTAGTTCGATAAATAAATAAAATAATACTTGTAAAGTCACGAAGTCGTATCCGACAGTAACGTCCCTCATTAGCTAGCTCGTAAACAACAAAACTTGACGCTTACTAATGTGGACGTGTCAATGTTTTACGACACGACCACAACGATCCAACTTTAAGATGTGAACGCTCTTAAACGTCGATAAACCCTTAATAAATTACAAGTAAAAAGCTACGAGAAAAAAAAACGAGAAAGTGTGAGTCCGATTACCATTTACGATACCAAAACTGTTTAACCCTAGAAATGACCAGTGATAAATTTTAATAAAGTCGGTTTAAAAGTTCTAAAAGTCGACGATTACTCTCGCATTGCCTTAGGGCACGAGACTGGCCTTAAGGCAACGCGGGAGTACCGAGTACTTAGAGCAGTGCAATTGAAATGTCCCGCTAGTGGAGTGGGTGCAAGCCGTCCATTTCCGCAATTTCGAGACGTACGAGAGGCGATCGTGTTCCGACAATGGGCCCTATCGTGTGGCGTCTAATCACGCGGCGGTTGTACTGTTAGGTTGGTGTTTGGCCCAGGGCGTGCGCCTGCGTCGGTTAATATGCGTGCGAACGCGATCTGATCGTCGTTTCGACGAACATCTCAGGTAGGGTTGCTAGGAGCACTATCTTTGCGTACGTTGATAGCCGTAACTGAATAAGCATTTAATATACTGGTTTAGTAATACTTACTATGTCTTCGTCGAAGAATTACTCGAGTGGCAAGCTGGATTAGTATCATATCTTTCTTCATGCATAGTGTTCCTATTCAACAGATTCAAAACGTTATGATCATAGAACCAGCACCAGTGATCTTTACAACTTTGGCAAAAGTGAGTATGGTAGTTTTTTTTTAAAATCACAACGTTGATCACTGTAAGACATGAACCAGATAATAAAATTGTAACATTAACGCTCTAGGGCTTCAATGAACACTATCTTTGAAGATGACAGCCATGACTTTAAATCTATGATAACACAATTAGAAATGCATAGACCCGAACGAAACACGCGAAGTCATAAATACTCAGTCGTAATTGTAGGTTCGGAAACTTTGGAATCGAAACGTATCATTGATCTAATAGCAATATCGTCGAATTACTTGACAGTTAATTAGAGCCTGCCATTCAAGGCGTAGTCTTGTCTCAACTACCGCACTCATGCCGTTTCGAAATCTGTCGTATGTTCGCCCAATCTGGCATAACATGATTAATAGTCATACGGACCTAACCAAACTCTTTGTAAGCATTGACAAATTGTGCTACCTTTTACTTTTATCCCGTTCAGGTTTTGTTTCCTAGATGAATTATAATAGTCCTGATAACATTCAAAAGCAAAATTGGCTGGCAAATTGCGAAACGTTTAACGGCTTTGTACACAAAAGGTGAACAAGTAAAAGCCGAGTTATGAGCACTCAAGCTTGTTTTAAAGTATATTCATAATCGTAACAGAAGCTGGCTACTGTTACTGGTGTAAAAGTAGACCCGCTGAGTCGTAATTCATAAGAAGAATATTGGAGAACACTACACCAGTCTCGCTCGATCGTTTGTAAGTCTTGTATAGCAATTGTTTCTTACCAGCGTGGGTCATAAATTTTTCATTGACATGCACATCTCATGTAACAATACGTTCAGTACGACAAACGACATTTATTAAGAGCAGATCTAAAGGCGAACTCCAACAAGCTATGGATGCAGTTCTGTGCAAGAAATGAACACTTATAAATCTTTAAAAACATATGTCAATAAAATGGATTACTCTACTAAAATATTTTGTTCGTTGTCAAATGCAAAACAAAGTAAATAAACAACATAAAGAACAGTTTCACACAGCTCAAATATTTTGTATTTTTTAAAAATTCTTTCAAGTGACGAGACGAGGAAGTCGTTCACCTGGTGGTAAGCGTCACGCCTGCCACTAACAGTAGTAGCAGTGCTAGAATTGTGAAATTGCGAACACAATCGCTCGTCATCCTGAGATATTAGAAGTTAATCTCTTCATACCCAGTTTTATCTCTGGTAACATTGCCCTTCAAACCGGAACACAGTAATGCTTGTACACTACTGCTTGGCGGTTGAATAACTGGCAAAGGTGTGGTGCTTCCCCAGGCGGACTCTGCAGTAGAGTCCTACCACTACAGTATTACTAATGATGTATAGATTACTTATTAAGTTAAGGTTAGGTGTTAAATAGGGAATAAGTATGCATGTGTTTTGATTATTAAAAATAATAGGATAAATGGAGAGTTTAACTGAATCTGAAGCTTACGTCGAAAAAATAATTGAAATTGGCTGGTAAAGGTCTGAAATATAAGCGTTCAAAGTATCTATTTGGGAGGGAGTCATCCGTCCTTTTCTAGCAAAACACGTGTATAGTATAGAATTTGTTTGGAATCGTGAACTTTGACGTCATAAACCTAACCTAGTATAACCTAGTATAATGCTTCCCTGTCTAACATGAACTAAAATGTTTATAACTTCGTTATTTGTGCACATAATATTAACATTTTACTTTCGATGATTTGTTTTGTTGCCAGTCAGCTTTTTTGTGAGTCAATAAAAAAACACATGCATATTCCCTATTGTACTCAGGTTTAAATATGTAAGTAAGTCAAATTATAAAATGGTGTTGAACGCGTTTAATAAATCCTCTAAACTTAACAGTCTAAGCACCACATTCAAGGACTTGGAAAAATCCATTAAAAAAAACCTAGTAAAATTCCAATCAGAATAGAGTTAGAACATGAAACAATGAACAACATGGGTATGAATATGAATTAACGTTTTTCATCCTTAAAACAAAACATTTATGGCCATAGAACCTTGGAGGATTTAGCTCTCTCTCTTTACCAAGCCATAAACCATTGGGGGTAAACATTGAATGCCAATGAGAGAGAGACAAGATGCCAATACACTAAAAATTGGCAATAGAGTCTAGAAATAGAAATAGAGTCCTAAAATTGTACTGTTCCCGTAAAAAAAACTATCACAAGTTAAAGCGAACAGAAATAATAAGTAGGTATAAATTTCTACACCCACTTTACACGACACCTGCCTATTGCCTACTTAAATAAAAACTTTTTCACGGTAACCATACTTTTTGTTTTATTTATACGGGAATACTCACGTTTAATGCTACAGTCGGAGTATCCGATTTAATTAAACGTGAGTATTCCCGTATAGATAAAACAAAAATGTGTCAAAACCACGTCAGTTTTCAACCGACTTCAAAGAAGGAGGTTCTCAATGCGACTGTATGTTTTATTTTTATTTTACGTGATTACACCGCCAATTATGTACTGATTTTGATGATTATTGTTTGGTATGTACTTCAGAGGTTGTCCCATATAAATTTTATCGAAATCGGTTCTGTAGTTGTATTTTTTTAAAAACGTATTATCATAGTAACCATACTGTTACTGCTTTTGTTCGCTAAAGCTATATTTAATCAAGCTGACCTCACAGATCGCACGTTTGCAGTTACAGCTTGAAATAATTTGAATCCTTCCTCTTTTATTGTAAGTCAGTGCTTTGTTGGACCTCGGTAAATCAGCTTAGCAGACGGATGGCGCGGCTGCTATCTCTAGAGCTTTGTATTATACAAATCTGTCAGGGGTCGACTATTTTCGCTTCACTAGGCGCTAGTAATGTTACATAAATAAATCTGTTGAGAATGGGAGGTAATAAAATGTTGAGTTTTGTTTTATTTTGGAACAGGCTCACATTTCACCTTATCTTTTTTGGTGGTCAGTTTTAGGTCTCGTGACTCTTAATCTAACTTATTTTTATAATTAAAAGAGTATAATATGGAATTTATAAAAAAAAACAACACTTCGAGACTATTTTGCTAAACTACTTTGTGAAATCATGTGAACAATTTTCTACTAGCCCTACAAATGTTATATTTTGGTAGTGCCAAATGGGTAGTTTATTTATTTGTAAATCATTAAAAAAACAAACATCTATAATATTTACATATGTACAAAACTTAAAATAAATATTTAAACTATATACTAAAAACTACTAATTTACAATAACATATATAAATAAAAATAAATAAAAACCCTAGTTCCTATAAAACAAAAACGCCGTCTAAATCGCCACCATGCGGTAAGGTTCCCAGGATGCTGGCTGCATTACCCCGTTGAATGGCAATACTTAGCCTCTGGGCAAAGTATGCGCCAGCTCTGAGGTCCCCTGAGGCGAGGACCAATCTCAGTGCCAAATTGAAATTCTGCTGCAAAACTAAGATCACAATGTGATCGATGGCCCATTATGATAAAACATATTATTTAATTAAGTTCACAAAAATCTAAATTGGGCGTAGACGAGTTTTTTTTTTGTTGAGATTAAATTGCTTCCATTTTGATATGGATAAGTACCTTCTTCAGGAAGCCGTTGAGATGAAATCTACTGTAATAGTATTAAGACAGTTTGTAAAGCGATTGAAGTTTCCAAGAAGCCACTCGAACTTACCTATATACTGTTACACTGTAACTTAAGAATAGCTTGTGAACAGCAACTGGCGTAGAGTTGCCATAACATCGTACTAATAGTAGTATGTTGGATGTTTGGATGATTTTGATTTTTGACACTCTACCACGCGAACTGGTTTGAAATGTAATTTGGAACTGAGGCAGGTAACTAATATCTTAGAATTAAAACATTATTTTTTATTTTAAGAGTCGTGGGCGAAACCGCAGTATTTTATAATCATAATTATTATCTTTATAGAACCCATGTGAAAATCAGCGCTGACTGTCTATGGAAATCAGCGCTGATTGTCTATGGAAATCAGCATCAATTGTATTGATATTGGTATTGATTGATATTGATATTTCTTGATAATAACAAATTACAAGTCAGGTTCGTCAATCATTTAAAAAAAATAGTTTAATACGTGGGTATCAACCAAAAATAATTAACTAAATAATGTAAAATAAGGTTAAATATAAAGTCAAAATTTGATACCATAATAAAAATATAAATTAAATGATTATAAATAAACGTTAAAACAGTTATTAAAAATAATGATGCCATAAAAATTTTTTTGTTTAATTCCTTAGTCAAAAGAAAAACAAAATTTACTTAACTATTTAATCTATATTTATAATTATGGGGAGATGGATCTAAGTTTTTAGTCGATCGCTTTTAAATTACGACTATATTTCGACCAAAACGCATGGAGTGTTTGTACAAAATTTGAATGCAATGGTAAAACGCCCCTATTTATCCGCGCCAGACGCCATTTATGTATGGCCTGCGCCTAAGGTAACAAAACTCTGACACTATAGGTAGTACGTATTCACCCTATACCGGGTGTTAGTTTGAACACCGTTATCCTTCTAGGATATCATTGTACTCATCATTATGAACAACTTTTACTATGGTGCCAACACCGAAAACACGAAAAAAAAACAGCTGTTCTATACATTTTGTCCAAGATCGATGAACCTTTTTGTATGGAACTGCTGTTTTTTTTGTGAGTTCTGGGTTGGCCCCATAGTAAAAGTTGTTCATAATGATGAGTACAATGGTATCCTAGAAGGATAACGGTGTTCAAACTAACACCCTGTATAAAGATAGCTCTTCTTTTGTGAAATATTGGAATAAGTTCCAAAGTTACAAAAAAAAGAAACAAACCAAACCGACCTCTTTCAACAAAATTAAATTTAAACAACAGCTACTCCACCCCAAATCCATAACTCAACAGGATTGCGGTCAAGTGCCGGTCAAGTAAGGCGCTTACGGTGACCCGTTAAGCGGGATCTGATTATTTTTTATACTTTGCATGTGACATAATAAGCCACTTCTGACTGAGGTGAACCTGCTCGGTTGAAAACGCTAATGGGGCTACTGGTTTAGGGCTTCACATATAATTCTGAGGGCGATTAAAGTAACTCTTTAAGTTGATACGATAAGATCTTTGTTACCTTGAACGTAAACATGTTGCCGAAGCTTTTTATGGCATAGGTGACAAATAAGCAAACAGGTTCAAACCTCATTGCCTTTGTAATACCAGGGATACAATAAATACGTTGCCAACCTTATAAAACTAAAAAAGTAGTTTACATTTTGAAGAACCCAATTTTTGAGACCATAAGATTTTAAAGTGTTTAGTTTTTTATTACCTGGGTTTGTCCTAAAACTGCATCCAGAACCACCGGAGGACGGGCAGCAGCGTCCTCTTAGTTAACGGTGGTAACACTCTGCGATCTCCAAGCCGCCTGCCAAGCGTGGGGATTAGTGCAACCCCTTCCTATTAAGGGGGAGGCTTTCGTCCAGAAGTGGACGTCTTCTGGCTGATGAGTGAGTGAGTGAGTTTTTTATATTTATTTTATACAATCAAGACAAGTGACGAGACTAGCAAGACGTTCGCCTGGTGGTAACCGTCACGCCTGCTACTAACAGTAGCAGTGCCATAATTGTGAAATTGCGAACACAATCCTGCGCCGCACTGCCCTAGGATACCAAAATCAGATAAACGAGGCCTTATATGCTAGACTAGAGTCCGAAATAGCAAATAATAAAAATTTCAACTTATAATTTCAATTTCAAAATACAAGTAAGGTTTACCGAGTTTCCGAACAATTCGTTTACCTAATGTGGTCACATCAGTTAATATCAGATCGTCGAACTTAATTTGCTGAGACTTATTTCGAATCTTGTCCATTGAACATTACACCTACTTTCTATTCTGAAAAGATCAAAAGCATAATGATAAATTGCTACATTACCTAATCCAACTGTCACTTGAAACAAAACCAGTCTCACCTTTAAAACTTTAATCCTTCAAAAGTTCATCACGAAAACTTTCTACGAATACCTGTTCCAGTTTCCTGTTTAGGCATTTAGGTATTGAGTAATCAAGCTTAGCCCAATAAGTTGTTTTATGAATGTGGGTCGAGTCGATGGAGCATTAATTTTTAATTTGGAGCAGTCGTGACGCGGTATTGTTAACTAAGGTGCCTCTTAAAGTTGCCTCATTCGAGAGTACCTTCCTTAAATATAAGGCGTAGTGGAAGACAGTGATTATGCTTATAACAAAAATGAGTTGTAAGATCAATCTTTCATGATAGTAGTCAAATAGTAGGGGGTGCATTTTACCCCGGAGCGAGTTAGTAAAAAAATTTGCGGCCTGAATGGAAGCCATAAATTATGAATGATTTTTAGTCATTCGTACTGCGTTTATAATATTTGAAATGCAAAAGTGTGTTTGTTGGTATTTTCTTCATTCTTCCCCGCAGAAAAAAACAACGGATCGACGTAAATAAATTATGGGCAAATTACAGTTTATAGTCAGTTCTGACACTTATATATAGTTTTGCCCCATTTACCCATATTATTTATTATTTATTTAAATAAATACATTACCGTACAAAAGAAGGACTTAATGCTAAAGCATTTTCTACCAGTCATCCCTGCGGTTAAAAAAAAATATATATACCCAAATCCTAGTTATTATTCTGAAAAAAATAAATGGAAAATGGTGTCAGTCACTGAAGAGAGACTAAGAGTAGGGCCCTCGCTTTTCTGTGGTGATAGTGCTTGGAATTACTTCAATGTATTAGCACATTCGTAAGACTACGCTGGCTTGAACAATGAACATGTCGAATGTATGGGCAAAGATATTATATAATACTAAGGGGGAAGATCGCTCTGTCAAAAAGACTTACCGGTGACTACCGGAGTGGAAGGCTGAAGACCTATCGGTGGTCCCAAATGTAGATGGAAGGATAAGGTGGCAAAAGACCTCCGGGAACTGGCGGGCAAAATAGAGTAAGAAGGTGCCTTTTAATATCCTACTTTGGGTTGCTGTGTCATTAAGATGATGAGTACACCCAAATTGGCTTCATTCGGGTTAATGTTTTGCAAATTGTACAAATTTGACAGCAGCTGAAAAAATGTAGTGTTAGTGTTATGTATCGTATAGCCTTTAAAAATAAATTTCTATGTTTTTTTTATGAAGACACATAAATGATATGAGTAAAGGTCACGAGTAATACTTTAATCTATTTTCCTATTGAACTCTTTTTTTCTTACGTAATAACTTTAATGCAATTGATAATTTTCCAAAAAAAACTGTTCAAAACGTGGCGCAAGCGCGCCGACGCGCGACGTCTCACTTTTTTATCTAAAAGTAGTAGTATTCTCGTCTATCTAGTTTTTGAAGACAATTTATGTTGATACGTGGGTATACGTGAATAAACTCGTAGAACTCTATCGTAGATTTTTCAGTCCAATTTTACCCAAGGTATAGTACTGTCTACCAATACACTGGTTACCCAATCGCCCTCGTCCGAAGTACCTGTGTTACCATTGTTCATCGCTAACAAGACGTCTCGGTGACCGATTTACGTCAGAAGGCGATCATTTAGTCGAAGTACTGTATGTATAACGTAGTTAGTATCATTTAATCTATGGTAATGGGTACCGGTGGGCAGTATTGTTCCCGCGACCTGATCTTACGTAAGAATACCTTAACTTCTTGAACTTTACGGTTAATTATTCCAGCATGAAATATTATGTGGAGCGACAGCGTATTCAAGAGAAATGTATGGACAGGGTAAATGTAGAGTTGGATTATAATAATAATAGCTCGTTAAGCAGTTAAACTGAACAAAACCATGTATTTTTTATAGATTAATAAGTTAATATTTTTAACGAAATATTATTTTCAACCCAAAGAGCTAGGCCATAGTTATTATTTTTCTTTGAAATACATATTTCTTTCCCAAAAAACATCGATCTTTAATCATTTCTGGGCCGTGCTACAAACTGAAATACGTTGTAACATTACATTAAACGTTCAGTCATTCTTAAGAAAGAACAAGACAAAAATCAATGTCACACCAAATACACATAAAGGATAGAATAACTTAAATCTTAAATACTATCAATGTACCATTGTTAATGTAAGAATGATCTTATAAGGGCCATGGATGTCTGTTTGTCATACATGAATGTTTGTTAAAAATCATAAGTCATCAAAGGTCAAACAAAACGCCGAGTTTAGAGTACACAAAAAAAAACTAGATCCTGAGATAACAACACATTTCTAAACCAAAGTAAATTAAAAAAGACGAGCAAACGAAGAATTTCTCCTCCATTTACACAGTTTACGCAATACCGTGGGACTTCGTAAATATGACGTCGAGTCACAGCTTATCCGATAGTTGTATATGTTCAACATAAAATTCTTCAATAGAGTAGATGACTAGAGCTTGATTTAAAATTATTTTCGATCGTTTAATCATGCAAAGGTTAAATGAAGAATATAATGAAACAAACAGGGTTAGTTCTAATCAGTTAGTATCCTTATTATATATTCTGTACAACAAAATAAAAAAAAACTTTTAGTACGGGGCCAACAATCAAATCCCAAAAAAAGCAGTTGTCCATACATTTTGAAAAAGTTGATGAATCTTTTGTATGGAAAAAACTATATTTTTTCGCGATTTCAATGTTGGCCCCATAGTAAAGTTTTTTGTTTTGATATACAGAATACGTCCTTAAAAGGATGCTAACTGATTAGAACAACCCTGTATAGGTAATTACATTTCTATAAATAATGGTCTAATTGAAATCGGCTATAATAAAGTTCTGAGTTTTTATTTGTATCATATTTTAATTTATTTTGTTATGAAACTTACAGCTAGGCTTAATTATTAAGGGTATAAAAATAGAAGGCCAATTAACAATACATGCCTGAGGCCAATTATATGCCTGAGCACGATCTGTTTTTATATGTTTTTCTTCCTAATTTTATTTAAGCACGTATAAAATTATAAACACATTCTCACTCTTGTTGTTAGTAAACTACTAAAAGTAATTCAAATCGCCTGTAATAATGTTGTGAATGTCATGTTCTGTCCTTTTCCGGCTAAGTGAGTTAGTATAGAATTCGCATACTATGTCGTAGAAGTGACCTCATATCTAGGTACAGTGCGTTCTACGTCTGGAATTAAATTAAAATACTTTTTTAAAAAGGGCTACGCGTAACTGTATTACTGAGCTGAAATGAGGTTATTATACTCATCATTGTGAATAACTTTTACTATTTCGCGACTACTACAGCTAATACTTTAACAACTACTACTATTATTTTGACAACTACTTTTTTTTTTTACTAATATTCAACTTATAATTTTGGACTAACCCTGAATTCGCGAAAAAAAAACAGCTGTTGTAAAAGTGCTTTAAAATGTTGAGTACAATTATTTGATCTAATATACATCATATATTTATGAACTACATAAAATTTCAAAACTATATAAAATTTACTCTACTTTAAAAACTACATAAAATTTACTCAAAATAATTATATTAACCATGTGTCTCTATTTTTGTCTAAAATTTAAAAAGCAAGAGTAACTCAATAATTTCTTAACCCGCTGAGCGAAATTCTTGATGTGCATGAGTCATATAGCTAAAGGAAATAGGGCTGACGAGTGACGTTAACGTAGAAGTTCCAGAAACTTTATACTGAGTTTTTACAAGCACTAGACACAGTAGACATAAGATTTCTCATTGTAGATATTAGTGTGATTCGATTTGCAATAAATTAATAAAATAAATAAATAACACCTATTCGTAAAACATATATGTTGTTATAATATTATGCACATAAATTAAATTCTTTTGTAAAGATGTCAAACAGAATGAAGGAAGAAGTCTGTTAGATATTTTGACAGTATGAGTACAAATTGAAAGTGCAAAATAACTGTATCGGTAACTGGTCATAGGGTGCCCAAGATACAAGTCTCACCTAGTTTGGGGTCCGCTGGAACTCCCTTATTCTTTGTAATTGTATACTTAAATACATCTCACTGTAATTTTGTAGTTGTGGTTTTGGTAAATAAATATTATTATTAATTATTCAATAACCAGAAGAATGTAATTTAATGAACCTAATGAATTCCCGTTTAAAATTTATTTATTGTAAGTTACATGTAATTTGTAATAAAATGCGAATCTTATTGTTTTTTTTTGCTGTATTCAAGGTATACAATGTGTGGTAACCCTAGAACACTCATGCTTGATCAAACTAAATAATTTAATAATGAAGTCTCGACTGACTACTTCATACTAAATGTAGTTCAACAAACGCAAACATAGTTGTTTGTGTTTAGTCAATCGGCAGGATATTTAGGTCTTTGCTTTAACACCTTTTGCGATGGACTAGAATCTAGTTTATAGACCAGACCGAAGGTATCGGAGGAAAGTTAACAATTGTATTATTTTTATTGCATAGATATTTAGTTTTAGTGTTAGTTAATAATAATGTGGTGCGTAAGTGTAAATATCTAATTGAATAATATTGTTATTTTGAATATTTTTGTATGAAGTGATTCCACACTTATGGTATTTCTATAAAAAAATAGAAATATTTGGTATATTTGGTTTGGTTTTGTATTTGGTGGTTGGTTCGGAAATTTGGCATCTCAGGCAGAGACTTCTGTAGCTTAATTGGCAAAGCAGTTGGGACGGAAACCCATAGCGACTGCTCGTATGCAGGTTCGAGTCCTGCCGGAGGTCATAATTTTTCTTCCTGTTTAAGCTTTAAAAACATAGTAATATTGTTATATTTTAAAACATAAAAATAAAACAAAAGATTCGGCTTTACTCCGTGACTGTACTAATAATAAAATTGGACAGTGGGTCCCACAGAAAAGCGAAGGCCCTACTTTTACTTCTCTCTTCAGTGGTGGGTCCAGTCGACCTATTCAAAATGTGACTAGGTTGAGTGGACTCGTGGGTCCATTGGCGAGCGGGTCCAGCTGACCGAAGACTCAATAGGCTTGTGTTTGACTGCTATCTCTACTTGGTGATGCAGTCTAATTATGAAGATAGCACCCAATGATGATGATGATGATGAAAGGTGTTTTCCATGCCTGTATAATTATCTAGCATGGTCTAACTATATCATAACTTTTCCTAGCTATTAGGTCCTATTTTTACCGACTTCCATTTTTTATGCATGGTTATGTTCAAAATTATATTTTGTTTGTTTGAAATCGTATACTGTCGAGGTAGTTCCATTACAGTTTGAAGTCGGTTGACTTTTATTAAAAAAGTTACTTACTTGTATTTTTTCAAGAAGTCCAATGCTTGGAAACTGGCTCCTAGGGCCTGAAGTTATTAAGTTAATATTATATTAATATCTAAAAGATATTTCTGTTATGCTGGGGCATCACCTGACACCGCTTTACGTACAGTTATCGGAATAATTAGCGTGCAATAAATGATGCATAAACAAGTAAAAAAATTTTATTCGACCGACTTCAAATTAATATGGGACAACCTCGGGAGTATATTCTTTCAAATAAAATAAAAAATCTAAATTGGTCCACAATGGACGGAAAAATCGGTGAAAACACATTAAAAAAACATACATACCGTCGAACATAGAACCTCTTCCTTTTTTGAAGTCGGTAAAAAATGCACTACATGGGCAGCGACACCATCATTTCACTTTGAATATCGCCTAATGTCTAACGACGTTAATAATGCCTTTAGCCTATTAGCGTTTTAACAGCCGGCCATATCTGCGTACTGTATCAAATACCGCGCTAAATAATGGCTTTACACGCAGGTGAAGCCCTAGCATTACAATTAACACGGCAACGCCAATTACATTAATATTCTTAATGTCACAAATAATATTCTTTAAATTATTCTGTAATATTTCTGATATCACCCAAAGTGTGTTACGTTTAGCATTCAGACTCGCGTGTATGTCATAGGCGTAATTTGACATAACATTATGTAACTTGAACACGTGTTTAGGTCATTTGCGTGGGAATCCGCTTTGTATTTCATATGTTTTCGTATAATTAAATGCGTGATTATCATTTTAATGCATGGGTGAAAAGAATATGATATCGTAATGTGCTGTTTTGAAAATGGCATACATTTTGTAAAATATCGCAGTAGCTTGATGGCGAAAAATGTTTTGGTCCTTGTATTCCCATGAGTTTCTTGTTGAATGTAATTATACAAATTATTAAATAATTTATTCTCAAGAAAAATTGGCTCACTTATTGGCGTGTTATTTCGAAATCGTAGCAAAACTGAGTAGGTCAATATAATTATAATTATGTTAAAGTTCATCATTGAATAAAATAAGAAGCGAATAGTTTGTTTTAGAACAAATAAATAACTAATAATTATGTTTATCACCAGGACTTAAACGCGCACAAATAAAAATTTTTTTATTTACCTCAACGTCTCGACCATGTTGTGATAAACATAATTATGTGTTCAAATCGCGAAAGTTTAAAAGTTTCAAATAAATAACTTAAAACAACTTAAAATTAAATTGATGCTAATTATATACAAAATAAAACTTTAAAAAGAATCCCCATGCCAATCAGCCAGAAAACGTCCACTGCTGGACGAAGGCAAAAAATACGAAATCTAAACTATAAGAAATCTAGGGAAACGTGGCCAGAATGTTGGCGACATTTTTACGTTCGATAGCGATGTTAAGTTATTGGCCAAAAAACACGCCAGCATCCCGTTCACCTGATTACGACCAAACGTGTAGCCCTATTTATTAACATTAATTTGGTCGATTGAGTTATGGAAAAGATCTTTTATGTTTAGGATAATTAAATATTTTACACCTGTTATGTCAATTATGTTGAGTACGGAACAATCCATATTGGAAAGACCTGTGCCAATCTACATCCTTACGGTTTATTATAACAAGTTTGTCAAGAACATGTAACTAATGCAAGATATGAAAACGAATTAGTGCATATTAAATTGCAATTAAGAAATCTTATCAATATTTTATATCCGCAAAGCGGCAACTCGCATTGCAATGATATTAGAATGTAATTTTATAATTATAATAAAGCGAATAGATACGAAGTTTATAGAGCACTATGCTGATAGGGACCTAATACAGATACCTATTAGAGATTATAGTTTTTTTTACTCTCCTGTTTTGATAATTAGGTAATATTTTATTATTTTATGCTGATTTTGTTCGCTCGTATAATGCACACAACGAAAACATAAAACACATCAGTCTCAAAACTAAGTCGGCAAGAGGCGCTCGCTCTACAAACTGTAAGGGCCTTATCACACTAGCGGTTAGCGAACGTCTTCAAAACGGAGCGGGCACGCAGCGAATACGTCGCGAACACGCCGCAGCTGCACAGCGCACACGTGGCGATTACGGAACATTTTCGTCGCCTATTCGCGGCGTTTTCACGACGTACAATACACTCAGTAACAGAATGGATTCTGACGAGGAAACACTTCTGTTAGCTTTGTTACTTCGAAGACGCAGAAAACGAAAGCATTCAAGCACGAAAGGGTTCTACGAGAATGTACAAAATGAAGTTCGCGGCGAGCTCGTTGCGCAATGCGCATGCGCGGCGTGTTCGTTGCGCGTCCACCACGTATTCGCAGCGCGCCCGCTCCATTTTGAAAACGCTCGCACCTAGTGTGATAGCAGCCCAAGAAATACATAACATCAAAGAGCCCGTAACATTTTGATTGGAATATAAATCAATATCACTACCATAAAATTCATTGACAGACATTAACCATAGGCATATCGCACCAAGCTAGCATAAAGATAAAAACATCAGAAGCCGTTAGAGGGCGGGACATAAATACGAAAATAAGACATGATAATGCATAATAACGTTTTACAGGCGTCTCATTGAAATGCAAATAAATTTACATAAACGACGCTGCGACGACGTTACGTAGGAGTTACGGACATGCATATATAGCCAGGAAAGGCATTAAGACAAGAAACGAATTGCTGATTTTTAGCCATGACTTTTATAATCACGAGAAATATCAATTCTAACTTATTCCATGCTGGTTACCTGCATATTTTGGAAGAAAATAGTATAGTTTCATCAAAATCGGTCTGGTAATTAACAGAATTACACAGTTACTTTGTGCATTTGTTTGTTTTATTTATACGAAACTAGAGGTCGCCCGCAACCGGTTCGGACCGCTCCCAAAATTCACCACTTTCAATCATCCCGAGCAATTTTTTTAACCCCCGCCAACTCCCCGAACTCTACCGAATCCACCGACTCTACCGACTCTACCGACTCTACCGACCTACCGACTCTACCGACTCTACTGACTCTACCGACTCTACCGACTCTACCGATTCTACCGACTCTACCGACTCTACCGAATCTACCGACTCTACCGACTCGACCGACTCGACCGACTCGACCGACTCGACCGACTCGACCGACTCGACCGACTCGACCGACTCGACCGACTCGACCGACTCGACCGACTCGACCGACTCGACCGACTCGACCGACTCTACCGACTCTACCGACTCTACCGACTCTACCAACTCCCCCCAACTTCCCTTCCTTTGAATGAACTACCCAAATATCAATTTTCATCACTATCACTTTTTATATGCAACATTCCACACCCCTTAAATCGTCACTGTATTTTTTTTGTTGAAAATAGCATTTTTTATTTTAAATGATCTATCCAAATCCAACTTGTCAAGTCCAAAAACAAAGGACTTTCATTCAAATACCCCCCCCCCCCCCAACAACCCCCCCCCCCTTGGGGGTTGAATTTCGAAAAATCCTTTCTTAGTACACCCCTCCGCATCGAGACGAATACACCCTCCAAATTTCAAGTCTGTACTACCAGCGGTTTGGGCTGTGCGTTGTCTGTCAGTCAGTCAGTCAGGACAGAGCCTTTTATATATATAGATAGAAGATAGATAGATTAACGGATACCTCCTCCGTTTATAGTTTATAGATTAGGTTCTGATTTTCCGATGTAAGTATCACGACAAAAAATACCACTCGTAATTCTAAAACCAAAACGCTGACAATGTCAAAAAGCACAGATTTGACTACTTCAAGCCGAAGCGTTATATGAAATGAGCATTGAGCATTTGCGGAACAAGGAACCGCAATAAATTTAAAGAATAATGACGACTGGTAAGTTCCATTGGGAATTCTGGTTCTGAGACATAAATAAAGATTTATTTTCCCATCTCAAGTTGAAATATTGGTTCCTCGGGGCGTCTCCTTCGCGAGGTTTTTACGATGATAATGTACTTACGTCTGAAGTTTCTTCTATACATAATATCTTTATCATAAATACTTCGAGATAACTGGCAATGTAGCAAAACTTTGAAATAGTTTTTGTCTCTCCCAGGCATCTGGACTTTCCTGGGTCTTTTCTGAGTATCTGATCACAAAATTCGTGGTAAACTTTACCCATAAAAGGAGCTTATAGCAGTATGCGGCGGTCTTTCATTTTTTGCGCCTAGATGATCTAGATCCTAATCTTTATTAATATGTAGGTACCAAGGCTAAAAACGCGTGACCGGATTTCCATAAAATTCAGTTGGCTTGGCACTTAATTTTGTGGTAATTTAGGGCAATGTTATCAGATAAATTACTGGGTATGAAGAGATTTAACATCTAATATCTCAGGGTGACGAGTGCTCCTCTCTAGAAAACTTCTACACTGACGGTTATCATTTCTACGATAGATATGACCAGCCAGCTGTCACTTTTTTTTTAAAATTATACATCAAGTGACGAGACGAGCAAGACGTTCGCCTGGTACTAACAACAGCAGTACTAGAATTGTGAACTTGCGAATACAATCCTGCGCCGCACTGCACTGCACTCGTCACCCTGAGATATTAGATGTTAAATCTCTTTATACCCAGTAATTTCTCTGGTAACATTGATTGCCCTTCAAACCGGAACACAGTAATGCTTGCACACTACTGCTTGACGATAAAACTTTAGCTTACGTATGCGCTAGCTATGTCAGCGACGTTAACTCTTAACTCATTATTGAAATGTGTAGTTGTCCACCACTGGGTTACTGTTATCTCACGTTGTAAGCTTTGTGACAAGAATAACTTTATGTTTTTAAAGCTTAAACAGGAAGAAAAATTATGATTTCCGGCAGGACTCGAACCTGCATACGAGCAGTCTCTGTGGGTTTCTGCCCCAACTGCTAAAACAGAAAAACAGTGTGGAAACAAAAAAAAAAGGATAACTTTTCCAAGGAGAGCTATTAGCCAATATGATACATACTTTAATTGAACATGGTTTCTTTGATAGTTGAAACTAGTCTCGAATAGTTGAATCAGACCAAATCGTGTCGGTTTAATTTGCTGGTTAGATTGAAATTTTAATGATAAATTCTTCTGCGGCGCTTAATTTAAAGCGACAAGGACGGTGTGGGTCGTTCACTTTAGATCGTCTATCTGAGTGTTTCCTTGGAAGTCTGTTAATAGAATGTGTATAAAACGTAGCCTTCATCAATTCTTTACATCTAATAGCTTCTATTCTATTGGGAGAGGGCTACGTCTAGCAGTGGACTTGATTTTTATTTATCTCATCATCATCATCATCAGTCTGGAGACGTCCACTGCTGATCGAAGGCCTCTAAGGCGGTCTAAGGGGACCGCCACATATTTATCTACTTAAGATTAATTAGGTGTCTTCGCCGAAATAAAAGAGCCGCCCAATGTGAACATCATATAAACTGTCTGCTAAATTTAAATCATGCATAATAAGCCCAAATTATACCACTGCTAGATTTCATCATCATCATCTTCATCAGCCAGAAGACGTCCACTGCTGGACGCAGGCTTCCTAACAGGGGAAATTGCCGTAATCCCGCTTGGCAGGCGGCTTGGGATCGCAGAATGTTCACCACCTTAAATCGAGAGGAAGTTGCTGCCCGTCCTCCGGTGGTTCTGGATGCAGTTTTAGGACATACTCAGGTCAAATTTAATTTAATCCGCTCCTAATAGCATGCCATCAGCTTAATATTCGTATTTTTACTTCCGGCTACTGTCTACATCGTCAGATCAAGTCTCCAACTCTCCTCCGCAATATTTGCTGATTCGTAGTCTCTTCGTTGGAACAAGTCCTCTTCAACAATATATCGGATCTGCGTCAGATATTATAGTTATGATGAAAACTGACGTTGTTTTGACACATTTTCGATTTATTTATACGGGAATTCTCACGTTTGATTAAATCGGATACTCCGACTGTAGTTTCGATCACATCCGGTGACCTTTTCCAAAGAGTGAAAACAGAGCCCGTCTCGTGGCTCCGATCCGATCCGATTAAACCAACCCCGATCCGATTTATCCGGTTTTATTTTGTTTTGTTCGGTTTTTATCCGATTTAATTAAACGTGAGTATTCCCGTATAAATAAAACAAAAATTATAATTATGTTTAGTTCTTTGCCACCTCAGCTTGGTAATACTCTGAATTTTGTCCGCGAATTTGGTTCTCTGTCAAATAAAAATATATTTTTTTATACGTTTTTTTTATTGACTCACAAAAAGGCTGACTCTCAGAAAAACACATCATTGAAAATAAATTTTTATTACATGCTTAAATAACAAAGTTAAAAATGTTAGAGGGAGAGGGCACTGCAGTGACTAATGACGTCAAAGTACAAACAATTTCTATACTAGCACGTGTGCTAGAAAGGGACAGATAACTCCCTCCCAAATACTTTGAACGCTTATAATATTTCAGAACTTTACCAGCCAATTTTTAATTATTATTCGTTGCAGTTAAACTCTCCCCTTATCCTATTATTTTAAATAATTGAAACACTTGCTTATGCCTTATTATCTTAGTCAGAAGTCTAACATTTCATTAAAGTATCACAGACAGTGCTGTTTTGCTATATTACCTAGCACATGCGCCCGCGGCGAGCGTGACGAGTAGAACGTAGATCTGCAATTTGTGATGGGGAATGACCACTGCAGCGGGTCATGTCAGATAACGGACTCGATGCTTCAACAGAATAGACATCTATCCAGCGACAATGATAAAATGGGTGGACGGGAAATAAGCGCACGGATTTTGAAGACTGTAATATTGAGCGTCAGCTCTCCACTCGCGTCAGTCGTACTCTGTCTTTGCCACATGCGAGCCGTACGATACAACAATACAAATAATGCCTTCGTGTGCATTCCCCAAGTGTAAGAATACTACTAATATTAGCAATAAAAATTTGGGGATCATATTCCATAAGTAAATACACATTAATCACTGTATTTTATCACAACTACAGTTAATTTCAATAAATATGTTGGGTACTCGCCATTTTGAGGCGATCGTATCGTCCACCTAGTAGGAGGCCTTCCTACGCTGCATCTTCCGGGAGTTCAATGGGTGTTAAATAGGCCCTATTATTAAGTCCAAGTAACGCCGGGAGGATATCCCTCGATTTGGCTTTAGCTCTATCTTTTGAACTGTAGTAAGCAGCAGGTTTTGAATTATTTACCTAATCTAATACATATTAAAGCAAACTCGTTAAGGCTAGTATGAAAATACAGGCCGTACGTGGTGGATATTCCCCAAGTACGCACAAAGCGCTTTGAGTCCACATTTTTTATTCGCACAGCGAGGTTGTGGAACTCTGCCGAAGTTCGTGTTTCCCGAAAAGTAGAATTTTGGTATCTTCAAATCCATAGTGAAAAGGTCCTTCTAGGTAAGCGTGCTCCATCCTAGACCACATCATTGCTTAACATCAGACAGGATGTGGTCAAACGGAAACCTATTATTATTATAAATATAAAAATAACTATAAAGTAGCTTATTTCTCATCGCCAACTTAAGGGTGTTATTACCATAATTCATGGAATACTCAACTGAAATAAATACTCAGAAAATGTTTATAAAGGTATATCTATACCACATAACAAACAATAAAGAAACTCATAAAAGTAACCAATCATTTTGAACGGAATATAATTTCTACAAGGTAATTAATACTTTATGATCAAACGTTTTCAACTTACGATCTGTTCAATCAACAGGTCTCTTTCTATCGTAACGAAAATTTATGATCTGAACACACAATTTGAACTCCAAGTCCTTATTTGTAATACCCTTCTATAAAATCACGTCAGACATCGCCAATAAATCAAAGCATCTACGGCGAGCATGTCGATTGATCGGCGCAAGAGATTTCCCTTGAAAGTAACTAAAAGATAAACCGAACACAGAATAAGGTAACTCAGATGGAAAAAATTGAACATAATACTTATTACAGTTACAATAATAAATACTCAATCATGACAGTTTGGAAGAAAATTCCCAACTTTATGTGAATATGGATACAAGCGTTGCCAAATAATAAAGCTTTATATAAATAAAAGTTGTATTTGTCTTAACCTGACACAATGAGATGTTAAAGAGTGCCAAGATTCGATGTGTGATTTCTTTCTTTTGTATGAAATTTTGTGTGTATCCATTTTTTTTTGTCTCGAATAAAAAAAAATGTATTGTATTGTTTGTTTGTACGATATTGAAAATTGGCATAAACAATAACTTTTTGTTTTTGCAGCAGAATTTATAGTTTTTGCTACCCACTGTTAACAGACTGAGCCAAAGACAAGTTCTACATCAAAAGTAAGGTTTTGTTTTTATTATTTTTTATTTGCGGTTGTTTCTTTAGACTTTAGACCATCTGTTTGGCTGGAAATATACATCTCTCCAAGCCATGTTATCAGTTCGATTGAAAACCCAGCGTATAAATTCCGAGCGGTAAGGTTACGCCAAATACGTCGCCGTACAAAGAAGTGATTAATTAAACATTTGTCGGACCCTTCTGTCGGTAGAAATGAATGCGCTGTGTACACCTTGTACAGTACATATTCAGTACCTGAACTTCTTTAAGCTTCCATCCATCGATTTATTTTTAAGCCTTTAATTTTTCCACCGTCTTGCAACTTAATATATGGTAGGCAGTGAGCTTATATCTAAAGAGTCACAATCTCTATCTGAAAACAGAACAAAGCGCCCGAGTGCCGTCGTACATACCTATACGTGAATTATATTGTTCAAAATTGTTCGAATTTAAACGTTATGTCGCCTGCATAGTGTTCAATGTATGCTTGAGCGCTTGTGTCTTATCGTAGTTCAAGTCGTTCAAAAAGTAGGCGCACGCTATGCAGTGCGCCAAGTTTTGGCGCGGGCATTTTTTAGCACGCTTGTGACTCTATAGATAGGTAGGTCTTTTTTGCAGGTCGTCTCAGTAAGTAACACCACATTATCAGATATTTAGGACATTTCCCTTAGGACAGTCCCCAAGCAGCTGTGCTCTGGTTTGAAAGGTGCTGTAGCTACCTAAATTACGGGGCTAATGTAACTCGCCATAGAATTTAAGTAGTAAGCGCTAATGCAGCGATGCCCTAGACTTTGTTTTTCTTCTTCGAAGTTCTGGGTACAGTTGTAATAATCATGGAAAGACGTCATATCTTAGGTGCAATCAGTAGAAAGTACCGTTCGTGACAAAAAGTGTACGTAAGCTTCTCTTTGTTTTGGATTAGATGACTTTGACGGATTGTTACAAACTTTACTAAAGCAAGATTTAACCTGGCTGCAATGATTATAATAACCTAGTATTACTGTTGCCATAGGCCTCTAACCACCCAACTTTTGGGCATAAAGTTGTACATCCTAGGGAGATTTGGTCATCACATACCACAAAACTGGCCCGGTGCGAGTAAGCGAGAACATAAATCATATTTTTATATACTTAATATATGTTTTTTTTTCTCGCGTACTGATTATGCAAAGTCCTTACAATATTGCCCCTTAGCCTTAAAACCATTGGAAGATAATTATATGCTCTAAAATCCGAATGTGAATTCCAAAGAACTCGCAATTCACTCGAATTGACAACCTCTCGACTGTGAAACGATGATGTGTTTTGTGTTAAACCACTAATCATGGTATACTTATTAGAAGTTACAAATCCTTGTCAATATTGCTTCATAGAGTGCAGAACTCAAACCAATTGAAACTGTCCTGATTGATTAATGAAGGGACGGGTCACGTTCGTTACCAGATGATTGCCAGACACAATACAATCCGGATTGCGACCGCAATCTTACATCATTTCTTATTGATTTGGATGTCAAAACAAACAACGCTTGTTTGAATAAACAGCTAATATAAATAGGTAGTGGATGGGGATTAACTTAGTTCTGGAACATGGTAATAACCTTAACGTGGGAAAATTTGAAAAGAAAATCTTGTCAAAGATGAGAAAAAACATTTAAAAACACACAGTTCTATTATTATTTACGGGATATTTACTACGATTGTGTTGTGAAATATCGAGCTTCGGCGGTTGGCTATAATAGAACTGTAGTGATAGTTAAAATCAGTGTTTAATTAAAAAAACAATATGTTTTTTCGTTACTTACATTTATTTTGTTACGCCTACATCATCTAAATCCTACCGAATGGGGTAGGTAAGCGTACAATTTACATATTTATATACGTGATTTTCAGATATCAAAGCCATTCCTATTGATTTTATAATATTTTAATAATTTTTTTGGTAGTCGGTAAAGTATTTTTTTAATTTTGCATATCAAATCATAAAAATCTATTAAAACAATATTTTTTATCTATTGTCTTCTTCAGGTTTGTCAAGACAACAAGTTCTCGACAAATCGTTTTAAAAGTATTGAATATACTGTAAACCATATTAAATACTTATTAAACGAGTGACAAAAGTCACGTGGTCATCGACGTGAAATGGCCAGTAGCGTGATATCATAACTCCCCGTTCTCATTATATTACCTGTAGGAATCCTATAAAATTATGTGATTTCGGTTGAAACTATGTTAATTCGTGTTTAATTTGAATCATTTCGCTTGAGCGGACACGAAATATCAATTGAAATGATTTGTGTATTTTATAATTAATACATTATTAACAGATTTGATTCCCAATTTTCCAATTTTGTTGCCCTAAAGTGGCAACTGGAGCGTCGTAAGCAAGTGTCACTCCCGGAGTAGCAGACCTTGTTTTATTGGATCATGCTGTAAACAACTTAACAAATAATAAAATCAATCAGTCATGATACCTACGAATGCGCGCTAATGTTATTTTTATACGTGTAGGTACCTACTAAATTGCAACGTGATAGACTCCCTATATAGATAGGTCAACTACGACAAGACGACAAAACTAAAACGAACCTTAAAAAGATCTTGAGCACCTACCCATGGTAAAAAATAAGTAAATAAGTAAGTAGGTAACAATCAACAGTTCATTTTCACTCATAAGACAAACTTGTTAGTTCGTAGATTAACAAATAATACAAGCATGTATGATAGTGATGTAAACTTATCTGAGTGGCAACCGTTATGTAAGTAACATGGGCTTTGAACATGGGTTTTGATTTAAAAGGTAGTGACAGGCTTAATGTTGTACAATACCTCATTCTTGATGACGCAACGTAATTGTTGTGCCTTAAAAGTCGCTCTGTGGTTTTATGGTTAAGCTGTGCTTATAGTTAGTAAATAAAAGGTATATAGTTGATTCGAGTTCTAATTATTTACGGGATATTTACCGTGAGGACCTGGGTATGTCTTAAACTGCAATCAGAACCACCGGAGGACGGGCAGCAGCGTCCTCTTAGTTAACGGTGGTAACACTCTGCGATCCCCAAGGCGCCTGCCCAGCGTGGGGATTATGGCAGCCCCTCCCTATTAAGGGGGAGGCCTTCGTCCAGCAGTGGACGTCTTCTGGATGATGAGTATGAGTGAGAGAGTGAGTACCGTGATGATGTTGTGAAAGAAGCTCCCGATATTCCCGGCTCGGCTAGCTCCCGGCGCAACTGCATGCACTATTTTCAGCAGACAGTCGGCTCATTTCTCAAATTGATTTCAATTACTACCTGTATCAATTTTTATTTTCAACCGACTTCAAAAAAGAAAGTTCTTAGTTCAACTGTATGCTATATTTTTTTGTATGTATGTTTCGCGAGTATTCCGCCAATTATAAATGTATTTTATTGATTATTTTTTTGTTTGATAGGTAATACTTACTCAGAGATGGACTCATTTTTTTTTAAATCGAAATTGGTTTGTTTGTTTTGTTTTTATTTACATCAATATAACTGGCAAAAAGATGTCATTCAGGTAGTCGAAATTTGGATGCAGGTAAATGTTTAGAGAGACTTAATTATTGTTCTTACATTATAAGATATTTGCAATTATTCACCCATCAAAATTCAGGTCATAAAATATTATATAATATGTAACAATACAATGTAATTAATAATTAAGCATCGTAGAGTATCTGTGATGATTCATAGCAGCAGACAGATGAATGGATTAAACTATTCAATATGTTATGTACTCCTGCGCATGTCAGCGCATACAGTTGCAACACTTATCCGGTGAACGGAAACATCGGATTAGACATAGAGAAGGGAAGTAGTCATAATAAAATGTGCACAAGCAAATTTTTAAATAGATTTATAAATTTAGATTACTTGTATCTGTCAGTGAAGTTCAAGCTTTTGTTTACGAGTATTGTAAATGTGCAATACAATTTTAAATTATGGTATCACAGATAACTATTTTATCACATCTATTCAAAAAGAGCTACTTTATTCTTCATAAACAGCAACCAAAATAGTTAATTAATCCCAAGGGACTAAAATTGATTAAAATTTGGAATGTGGACACGTGGCTTCTATTGCTTTGGAGAATAGTCGTACCGTGAATAGCGATTGGTAACCAGACGACCATTTATTTGCCGGAAGTTATTGACAAACTCCGTAAAATTTTAGTCGGCGTCGTGCAAGATGATACTATCATCTTGCACGACGATAATGCCGGTTCTCACACGGC
Organism: Erannis defoliaria; assembly: GCA_905404285.2. NCBI lineage: Eukaryota > Metazoa > Arthropoda > Insecta > Lepidoptera > Geometridae > Erannis > Erannis defoliaria. The sequence goes on along the minus strand of FR990073.1, from coordinate 5,952,189 downwards.
CAGACAGACAAATTAATTTTTGAAGGTGAAAAACGTTGATTTTATAGCCATCCTACATACAGTCCCGACCTGGCACCTAGTGCCTTTTTCTGCTCCCAAAACATCAGAAACAAGTGACGCTGTCAACAATTTCCATCACCAGAAGAGGCTGTTAAATAATATGAAAAACATGTTTCCGAGGTCATCACGGAGAAGTAGCATACATTTTGTCAAAATTGGTTTATTCGTATTAAAAAGTGCATTTACTTAACTTAAACTTAATTTCTTCGAGCATGCAATTGCACCAACATATGGGAGCTTCATCTATAGTGCCGAAGACGGCATAACAAATCCCTTGTTAAACATCGTTTGGGCACGGAACGTTATCGAAATCAACTTAGTAAGCACGTTGAGTATAAAGTCCCATTAATATGATCACCATTGCACTACTAGTTCGTGACGATGTTGGGAAAATGAAACGTATTTGTCACATTGTGTGGTCTTATTTCGTCAAACCCTATTAAGGTAGTGCGGTACCTTTTCCAATTAAAACGTGTTTTATTCAAAGTCGTGGATTAAATTCTTCGTATAATTATGCATATTAGTCGAAGAACAATAATGCCGCCACGCCGTGCCGCCTTTGAGGAAGCCTATACGCTTTAAGATTCAACCGAATTTCTTATAGGTATTCAAATTAGGGAAAAGTATACATTTAGAGAGTTTTTTTTTTTTTAGTTATTTTCATTGCACGTTGTGCATTCTGCCAGTGTCAAATTAATGAATTTGTAATAATGAATCACAGTCAGTCACACGAAGTTAGTCATAGTCGAGTCCAAGTCATGCCCTAGTAAAGTTGTGGCGACTTTACTATGAGCTTCTACGGAGTTTTGGAAACAACACGAAAAGACATGCTCCACCACATTATATCACTTGCCCACACTCGTGCGCGTAATTCAACACTCAATGAATAAAACACCACCATTTTTAATCATTAATTCGCGAAAAAACACAAGTTAAAGAAAATAATAGAATGCAACGACATGATTTTTCCGTGTTCCCGCCAAAACTCCATTTAGAGAGTTAAAGGGCTTTGTTATGGATTAGGGATATTAGTGGAAAAAGTACCTACGATTTGTCGATTTTTGTCGATTCTAACATTTGCTATCCATGACCTCTAAAGAGATATTATAGTGGGAACGAATCAGGTTTATTTTTATTTTTTGTTAAATTATTTCGTTGTTAAATCTCTTTAGGCCTTACTTAAAACCTTGCTAAAGTTAACAAACGTCATTTAATTTCTGCGCAATAAAGATATTTGGTGTGCTCTACTAAGTAACGTCATTTAATTTTAAGCTGTGTTTTTCGTCAGGCCGTTTATGTCCAGTAGTTTTAAAATATCAGAGTTGCCTCACACAGATTATTTAAAGTATTACATAAAGGTATTCAAATTAGGGAAAGGTATTTAGAGCGAAATATGGCCATAAACAGAACAAATTCGATTTTTGCCGACAAATAACATTTCCTATCCATGCTCTCTGATTATAATACTTATCTATCATACATTTATAAGCCATTGCAGAGACATCATTCCTGCCAAAACAAAAAACAACACATTTTTGAAAATTTATATAAAAACATACATATAATAATAATAAAAAAATATAATATATAGCCAGTGCCACTCGGAATGATGCAAGGATTCTAACGATACCCCATACATCCAAATCTGTTCAGGCATTTAGAAGTTATGGTGGAATAAATAAACTCACATCCATTAATCATGAACCCTGAGAACATTACATTTTTTGGGCAGTCGTGTAAAATAGACAGATCCTAAATACGCTTTTTGTGAATTCATACATTCAAAGTAAGTGCCTTAGTATATTAAGTTATCGACAGGGCTTGAAACGAAAACTCAAATCTTATAAAGATAGATTGGCAAAATTCAAATTACAAACTCTTAAAACCCGACGATTAAACTCTGATCTAGTTTGCTTGCACAAAATCATTCATTCTGCAATTGACTCTCCTTCTCTTCTGTCAAGTATTAATATAAATATTAAGCCCAGAATGCGCGAAGGGTTTGCGAAAACCTTTGTATTAGGTGTATATAACAATAATACTTCCTTCTACAACCCAGTAGTTAGAATGTGTCGCCAATACAATGAAATATCTAAAGATCATTATAGCTCCATTGATATCTTCAACCAAAAGTTGTATAAATTTAAAAAAGACGTCAGAAAGATTGTGTTTACGGGGTACGTTGAAGATAGTTGTAGTTAGTGAGGAATCTGTAACCTGTAACTGTATCAAGATAAGATAAAATTTAACTTAATTACCCCTTCCTCTTTTTCCACTTGAAACTGACTATTTACTGCATGTTGTCAAGTAATAAGCTGTGTATACATTTTTAGGAATATAGTTTGGATCGAAATTGTATAAAGAAATTTTCTAAATTTATTATTGACTGTATTCTGTTTTGTGTACCAATAAACTAAATAAACTAAATACTATTTACTACGAGTATGTAGGAGTAGGTATTGACATTTTAGCGATAAATAAACTAAATAAACTAAAATAAACTAAATAAACATACTCAATCTAGAAAAATACATGTTAAATGTGGAAGCAAGATAGCCGAGGCAGGGCCATTAAGCTCTACAGTTTATACTCGTAACTCGTAAGTCCACTATCAAAGAGGCAGGGTTTCACGCGATCACGCGTGCTACAGCCCAGTTAATTAGTCACCATTGAACTAAGTACTCAATACTCATATCATGGGAAGTGAAATAGAACAGAGACAGATGGACCACTTCTGTGAGACATAAACCATTTTGACAAATAAATATTCCCAATATCTCGTTCTGAATGGATTGAATATGTCTGTGAGAAATAAAATTGATTCAATCGTCCCCATTGATCAAGTAAGTAGACCGTCAGGAAAATCCAGAGTAAATTATAGTCATAATAAAATAAATTAAATACCTCATATTAATATTACTGAATAAAATGAATACCACAAAATCTAATACTATAAGAATCTTTCTCTGACTGACTGACTGGTTTAATGACTGACTTAAAAAAAATTTGCGCGGGGTGATTTAAAGTGGTGAATTTTGTGAGCGGGCTGAATTTCTTCTTTACGCGGACGAAGTCGCGGATGACCTGATGATGATGAATAAAATGAATACCTCCAATTACCTATACTAAATAAAATAAATACCAGCCTCATACTAAAATTCTCAGTTTGATTTCAAAAACCAATCCCAATTAGTTATTCTGAACGTGCAAAATTCTATATCTTCGCAACCCTAGGACTGACAATGTTCCTATTTGAAGATTCAAAGATTTGTAATAAACTGAAACTGAAATTACCCTTAAAACCATGATATTAGGATCAACTGTACTCAAGTTATCGTCTTGCAAATAAATAAATGTAGATATAGAATTCGCTTGTCTCGTAAAAGTAGGTCAATCAAGTTTGTTTTCTCTTCTTTCCTCTTCTTTTCTAAAATTTCGCTCTATACTTTTCTTCTATACAAATCTTAGTTAGCATTAACGCTAGAATACGTAAAAGTATTGTGCAAATTCTGACTCGGAACTCTGTTCGTTTCTCTATTCTATGGCAGTCATCTAAGATAATATAGTCCGCTGGTGTGGCCAAGAGGCTTCTTGAATAGTGCTTGAGTGATTGGTATTCAATGATGCTAGACTGAATAATTTAGATTTGATTGGTTCTCACGCGCGTTAATAGTGTCTGTTATAGCTATTAGCGTTTTTTTACTACACAAGTTTAAATATTTTGTATTACGTTTGTAGTATTTTTTTTTACGTTTTTCATTAAAAAAAAAAGATTTTCATTCTCAAGTAAATACAAGAATGATATGCGTATTATTATAAAAAATACTGTGAGTCTTTTAGCATCTTACTTACTTACTTACATAGACATCCGAGTATATTTCTTCATAAGAGGTAACTGCCGTATTACTAATGCGATATTAATACCGATAATCGTTATTGCTATGCGATAAACGCATATCCACAGGACGTGGCGAGTCTATCTGTCTGTCCGCTGCGACGTGCATAATATTACATGCACGCCACTGCGCCTGATATGTCCTGTTTTGATTTTTAATGACATCGGCTTATTAGTCCACTTGTTACGCACGAGTGGTCTCCTTTGCTGTAAGTATGTTCATTTTGTTTCTTTCGAATACCTAGACTCTTGACGGACTTTACATCTCGCCATCATCATTATCATAATCCACCGCTGGTGATACGCCTACGCAAGCCACTCAGCAAATCTTCAGTTTACCGCTTGGCTTGCAACCACAGATAGCTGACAGTTTGACTTTCTTTGAGGCTGCATCTGGTTGTTTTCATAAAAAATAAACTAGGACTCAATTAAGTCTTCGCACAAAAATACGAACGATTTCCGAACGGTATTAAATTTAAGCAAAAACTTATTCGAATGATCAAAACATCGAGGCTGTTCTAAGTGATCGAAACTAGACACCTATTTAACTTTACCGTAACTCATGTCATTCCAATACAACTAGTGGACCTCAAACCGTAGTATCAAAAAACAATAAAAGGAAACCTCAGGAAACGTGATCAAATTACTTTAAAACCCATCATTTACGACTGTAAAGAAAAAAAAAACTATTGAATACGACTTATCCCGCCATCAAAACATACCCGAGCTTTTAAAAGTCATTCCATGTAGCAAACAACTTTTCAATACGATCCCTGATTTTATCTACAGTGCCAGCCCTAATAGGCCGGTTCCTGCAACCAGTTTACACGGAAGGACTTTTTAGGCATCGAGCTATATGCGGCCAATCGTTGTGACAACCCTGGCTTTGCATGCGTCTCGCGGCCCTACGTTAGTCAATTAGGTATGTCACGACTGTACCTGCACATGGCAATAGCCGTTACTTTGTAGTAACTAATTTATGTTTTCGTCAAGGAATATTGAAAGATTTGTATGGGACACAAAGATTCAATTTTAAACGTGTAGGAGAATAAATTGATAGTGCTTCTGCTTTTCGCGCCTCAGATCCCGGGTTCGAATCTTGGGTGAGCCGTTTTTTTGTTGATGAATGTTTGTTAGGTTTGGTCCGTTTTGGTAATTGATTTTCGTAGTCAGCTACGAAAGAAGAATTATTTTTCATTGTTTCGTAATCAATTATGAAACAATAATTTTGTTGCCGGTTTGGTAGCAGAGTTTTGTAGTCAGCTACGATAGAGGAATTTCAGTTCCCTTTTCGTACTCAATTATTAAATAAGAATTTCAGCGCCGTTTGGCAACTGTATTTTTTTGTACCTTGGTGAATGTATTTCTGTCTAATAATGTACTTATGTGGTCAACGCAAGAAAATCTTTTGTATGAAGCAGCTATCAGCGCAATGCGTTACGAGTATTTTGTCTCTCACTAATAATAATTAGTTTATCACAATTAGGTTAACATTAATAAATTAAATTCTTGAAAATAAAAGTACGACGTAAAATTACAAAACGTAATTCATTAAGCAATACGATGCAGTATTCGATTTTGAGTAGATGAATGGCTATATCGAATAACGATATATTTTATCAAAGACAGATTTATAGAGACAGTGTGATTTAATACAATTACTTATTGCAGATGCTGAATATTATTAATTGATTTATGTTAATTCAAAAGTGAGGATAGTTTTTGGTTTGATCTGCAATACCAAGATGAAGTATATGCGGTCCTTGCAAATAAAATTGTATCATTTTCTACCAACTTCAAAAAATGAGGTTCTCAATTCGACTGTATGTTTTTTTTGTATGTTACGCGATTATTCCGCCAATTATGAACTGATTTTGATGATTATTTTTTTGTTTGGTAGGTAATACTTCAGAGGTGGTCCCGTATACATTTTATCGAAATCAGTTTAGTAATTTCGTTTTTATATAAAAAATACTAGAAAATATGAAGATGTCATCCAGGTATTCGAAGTTGAAGTCGGTTGTATATTTTTTTAAAAGCTTATGTTTGACAAGAGTTTGTTGAATGACGATTTCTATGGCTCAGTGGCTCGACTTCCGGGTGACGATGATGATGATGATGTTGATGACGCTACAAGGACATATATGTAAGTGTATTTCTTTTTTTTTATAAATTGTTTATTATATATAGTCCGTGTACTAGGTATGCTTTCCGCTTCCGGGTGATAACGGCTGGAAGTCAAAAGCCCAAGATCAGACTAAGAGTGGCACGAGTGGCGTCTTTGAGGTAGGCATAGGTACATCTAGCAGTATCATATAATAGGCTAATTATAATGATGAAAATGGGTTAAAGAAATAATAGCTTATTTCGGAGTATTCTGCCCGCCAGCGTAAAAATACTTTGTACGTGGATAAACACCGGAATGTAACCATGAATTGAACCATTCAACATTTTTCGCTAAAAATAGACTTGGGGAATGCAAAAAAATGTTCTCAAAGACGCCGAGAAGGATGTAGGCGATTAACAGCCATCATTACTATAAGGAACGATGTCACGCCCTAAGGGCTAAAGGCACTTCTCGAATCGCGCTGTATTCGATTTATTCGATAAATTGTTCGATTTACTCGATGATTGGGCTGCAGGGATCAACTTGTGGCTTTTAGCATCGTAAATGTAGATTGCTGGCGTACCATCACTATAACATCTGAGATATTTAAGAATATAGAGCTTAGAGCTGCGCCAAAGGATTTTATTTATAGTATGTTATTATATCTTGTACCGTTGTACATAAGATTATATGAAACATCTTTCTTCGCAGCTTCAATAACTTTATAATAAGCACTGAGTTTTTTTACAAATGAATCTAAGTCTGCGTTTTTTTATTCAATTTGTTTGCATTTGACGTTTAACTCTCTTTTTATGATCGGCAATCTAAGTGTTTGTCCACAGTTCAAATTATATTAAGGAGGAGAATAAACACACCGCTAAGTGCTTGGCCAGAGACTTTCAACTTGATTTGATCGACTTGGCTAGTTAGCCAGCTGTGCACTAGAAACCAGCCTAAAACCATCTCTACCAACCAAATCGACGACGAGACACTCAAAATATCAAAATTATGTTAAAAATATGAAAATATTATAATTATTTTTCGAAATCACAAATTCGTGAAGCGGTTCTATTTCTGTACGAATTAGAAACACAGATACAAAATATTTTTCACGCATCTTGGGAAAATCCACAGTTCTTCACTTATGGCTTAGAGCAAATAAGTTGTGTCGTAACATGACATATTTTTACGACTCAGCTTAACCGAGCGTCAGCGATTCAAAACATCAAAGTCAAGTTAATCTGATTATCAACTTATTGAGGCGCTTATAGACCAATAAAATTAATATTAAGTGCCGTGAAACCTTACAACATTATCTCGTATTTGCATCAGTAGGTTCATGTTACTTTTTACGAGGTGTGTTCACGCGGTTTTGTTCATTTTCAACCGTCCTCAAAAAAGGAGGTTCTCAATTCGTCTGTTTTTTTTGTTTGTATTTTACGCGATTACTTCGCCAATTATGAATCGATTTTGACGAGTTTGTTTTTTTTTTGTTTGGTAGGTAATACTTCAGAGGTGGTCCCATATAAATATTGTTGAAATTGGTTTAGTAGTTTGGGTTTTAAATCATAATTATTGGAAAATATGAAGATGTCATCCACGTATTCGAAGTTGAAGTCGGTTGTATTTTTTTTTAAATATCGTATTATCATTTCCTCTATTTTGCTCTATTTTGTTCGTAAGTCTGTAATGCTATTTGGTTTTCGAACTCGTAGAACAGAGCTATGTGGCATAGAGGCCCAAAATCATAAAAGGTCATCTGAGATGGTTAAACTTATCGTACGTACGAATGACTGCAGGCCGCCTAAAACTGTTTTCTAATCGCAGCTGAAGGAGAGAAAGCGCAATCCAGGAGTTCAAAACTTAAGTTACAAGGATGTTATAAACGCCATATCAACGCATGTAACATCCCGTCCAGAAGGTGGGGAAGAGCTCGCACAATAGCGATGAGATTGGCGCAGCTCTGCTTATTTTATAAGGCTGTTATGAACTTTAAAGAGGGGCGACTGTAAAATTAGGTATCAAATTATTTAAATTGTGGGGGCCCAATGAAACTTTATGTAGACTATTATGTAAGAGATGTTTAATAATATTTACAAAGAGCAAAATAGTAATAAATATTTCATTTAACTGAGAAGAACGACAGGTATATAATCAAAGTGAAGAACTAAAATTAATTTTCCAAGTAAATTTTCGAATGACAAAAAAATTTCTTCCTGCGGGTCAGCCCGCGAACCAAAGAAGGCGGCGCTGCATCGACAAGGAAGCCGCACGCCCCAAAATAATTCCAGAGTAAAATTACATTATTTTTCATCACACTTGCTCGTAAAGTGGATCTTATTACATTGGTTTTAGGTTTCATAATCCAAGCTATTACGCACGCGTGCTTTTTCTTTACATTACGGCACTAGTGCTATAATAGGTATAACCCAGTAAAGTCAAATTTCTACGTGACGAGACGTATGTATACGAAGCACTCTTAATATAGCCGGGTAATACTTACAGTTTTTTTTGTAATACCAACAAAGAGTTTTTATGCGGCTGAAGTAAATATCAACCTGCGCGCGCATTGCTGGTTTGGGCGCCATTTTCCGCAAATATTTGTTGACGTTGTAGCTGTGTGGTTGATATTATCAAAAAAAGTTTGTTTTTTCGTCGCAAGTGTGATGAAAACAGTCGTATGAAACGCTTGTGCTATGTTGGTCATTACGCTCTCGGCTTCTTTATCGCATAATACCGCCTCTAGTGTAATGACCAACATAGCACACTTGTATCATAATGTACTATTATAATATTATAGTCTTTGTTATATTTTTCTAAAACACTGTGTTCAGTCTGCAAGCATACAGACATGCATGCTCTACGTTGCTTTACCCTACCATATTATATTTCTTACACCATTGTAACACATTTTATGAGTGGTCCGTTGCCTCGTCTGTTCTACTATACCCATATATGCGTGTTGACGTGACACATTTGTGACGGGCTTTAAATCAGGCCGCATTTCAACACGCTGTTACATCGCTCGCGAAATTGGATTGTAGAGAAGCCTGTAATGTAAAGATACGTTGTTTTATGAATGGAGTTGTGTTCGTTGCCTGTCTAATGAACTCTTGATAGGTAAGTTACGTAGGAATTTGTTATTTATTCATAGTAGGCAGGCATAGGTGTACATTATCAAACGACTGTGATTTTTAATAGGTGGTTATGTGTACATCAATATCATCGATTCATTGTGAATACATTGACTAGGATACCATGTCTTATATAGATAAGAATAAAGTATACCTAAAGGTATGAAATAAAATTTAAACTTTCCTTTGCTTGCGATCCCTTAGATTTGGTCAACTCATCATTAAACATTAATTGATATCCAAAGCGAAAGTAAGCACGTAACTGGAGCTTTACAACTCGTAGTACCATCAATATCGTGGATGAAATATAATTTCTAAAGATCAGTTCACACGATGTTGACCTCTCGTTTCACAATCGTGTAGTGGGCGGCATTGCCGGTATATCGCCGTCGCTACCGTTTCAGCTTTCGATCAGTGTTGGTTACGTCGATTGGCGTTTACGACGTTTTAAGTAATTTGTCTGGTTGTGGCGGCGAACGATTTAAAAAACGGGGGGTTAGACGTTTTTACGCTTAGAATAATAATTGGTTGCAGGATATGTGATGTCATCAAGAATAATTTATAGTAGGTACCAAACATGTTTTACCAAAAAAATCGTTTATGATGATTGTAGATTGTGTTATCATCTGTAGGTTTTTATAGTGGTAGGACTCTACTGCAGAGTCCGCCTGGGGAAGTACCACATCTTTGCCAGGTAGTGTGCAAACAGCATTACTGTGTTCCGGTTTGAAGGGAAATGTTACCAGATAAATTAGTGGTATGAAGAGATTTAACATCTAATATCTCAGGGTGACGAGCGCAATGCAGTGCGGTGCAGGATTGTATTCGCAAGTTCACAATTCTGGTAGTAAAGTAGCAGTACTTTTAGTGGCAGGCGTGACGCTTGCCATCAGGTGAGCGTCTTGTTTGTCTCGTCCCTTAAATAAATAAATAAAGGTATATTTTTATCGCTAAACAAAACAAATTGGTCACATTTTGATTCAGAGTTTTTCCAGGAATATTAATGTATTTTTAGATAAAAACTTTTTGCTAAGTACTTTTCTTAACTTGTTGCCGTGAAATATTGTTTTCCAAACATGAATTTACTTAGTTATCTATCTTATATTCTCTGCATCTTTATTGTCTAATGTTGTACGATTAAATAAAAATAAGTTGTACAAAATAATAATTATACATATTTTTTTAAACTTGCATCGAGTGTTCTGTTAGCTGGACCCGCTCGCCATTGGACCCGCAGGTCTACTCCACCTAGTCACATTTTGAAAAGGTCGACAGGACCCACTGTCCAATTTTATTATTAGTTCTCGATAGAATGGTGCAAGTATTTTACCGATATAAAAAAATAAAATGTATATCTTGTTGTTACTAAACACATAATTACTATCATTCACAGCTTTCTTTAATCTCACTCCTGCGCCTCTAGAACGTGCCGAGGACTAATTGGTCTTTCTCCGCGCGGGAACGTGATAGAGCTAGTATATGGATACGTATCTGTCTCGTTTGCGAGGGGAAAAAAGAGTGGACAGACATTACGGCTCGGGTGCTAGGCGAGCTGTTGCTGAGTAATCTGAAGTTTTTCTCTTGCTGTGTTATATTACTTCTTATTAGTCCTTATGTTATTGTCTCGTATCGTACAAACAAAGTTACCTTCGAAATTATTCGTCTTAATGGATCTAATTTACAAACGAATGAGCCAAAGTTGGCCAGCGTGGTAATCTAAGGGGCAGGCCTTTGTTTAGAAATTGACGTCTTCGGGCTTATGATGATGAACCGAAATGAATGACCTCCTTTTTATTTTATAAAGGAAGCTCTTGAGGAAGAAGTTAAATAATATGGTTCCGAAATGTGCTATTAGGCGTCCGTTACTCACATAACTCGAAGAGATCGCTCTTAGCGATAATAACGCACATACGCGGAGACCAGACCAAGACCGACTTATAAATCTAAGACACAACAAAAACTTAAGATAACACTGTGTTGGTTCCAATTGAGGCAAATTGATCATACAACTCTGTCATAACACACGCACATACACATATACTCATTGTTGTTTGATTAAACATCTCGGGTCGTCGCATTCATTCTCTACCTACAACCGTGTATCCAGCAAGCTGCAGACATATCTCAGGCATGCAAATGTCACTGTCGCACGTGTAGTATAGCAACGATTCGCGCCACTCGAGTAATTTGCTTGTTATTTATCGCCCCACTCAGCTAGATATATTTCGAAACCACTTTGAATCGAGAAATTATGCGCGGAGCCATGTGTGGGTGTTATATGACAATGCACGAACGCATAGGCAACAAAGCATGATCTAGACGGCGTGACGTGTCTACTCATTTACTTATCTATGGTTATTGTCGAGGTGAGCATTATTGTATGTATTTTATGTACTGTCGACAATTTGCATCAATGTCGTTCGTGGTCTTAGATTTAAATGGAGCAAAGCTATTTTGAGGTTGACTTCACCTCAACTCAACCTCGGAAATCCAATGAGTTTGTACATTGAACATAACCAATATGAACGCTCATGAACGGTACCCGATGTTGACAGCTGTGAATAATATCTCTTTACATTCTACTCCTCATTCATTGATGTATATCTCTTAAATGAGTTTTCGCGGGAACACGGAAAAACCATGTCGCTGCATTCTATTATTTTCTTAAACTAGTGATTTTTCACGAATTAATGATTAAAATGGTGGTGTTTTATTCATTGAGTGTTGAATTACATGCACATGTGTGGGTAAGTGATATAATTTGGTGAAACATGTCTTTTTGTGTAGTTTTCAAAACTCCGTAAAAGCTCATAGTAAAGTCGCTACAACTTTACTAGGGCATGACTTGGACTCGACTTTGACTAATTTCGTGTGACTAACTATGATTTCATGACATATTTGACTTGATACTACTACATAAACTTGAAGATACTTGATATACTTGACTGTTGCAGAATGCACAACGTGCGACGCCAATAACAAAGAAAAAATTAACTTACATACATAGTTATATCTGTACAGAATGTAGGTAGGTATACGTGTACAATGTACATCAATGAGCGCTCGCTCGACCCGTGGCTAGACTAGATGTCTCTAAAGATAAAAAAATCTAAGGTTCTAAAAGATCAGTAGATGATCCACGATAAGCATCGGACGATACGGTCAGTCTTCGGATGGATGACCGTGAGTGATATTTACATCTGAGCGCTACCGTGGATTGGATGACAATGTTTAAAATGTTTGAACCCGGTTGTTTTTTGTATTTTTTCTATAATAACAACCGTCAAGCCATGTCCCCGTCTTCTATGCATTCTATAAATCCTCTCCATCCAAAGGTTGCCTGGAAGAGATTGCTTTTAGCAATAAGGCCGCCACTTGTTCTAATATTTAAGTTTATTAAATTATTTCTGTGTAATTCTTGGTGTGAACAATAAAGAGTTAATCAATCAATCATGTCAGAGTCCTTCGGGCGGAACAATGACTGACACTAAGGCTGGCCACTCGTTTTATAGGAACTTCCTTACGCACTTACATGGGTAAAAAATATGGGCTTGACATAATATGTGTTGTGGTATAAGTAATACAGTTTTATTTAAATAGTAAAGTCTTTAATTAATTAGGTCGCTTGCCTAAACTAGGACTAGACTAGTCATGTCAGCCGCACTTTGGAGGATCGTTGGACCAAAATCACAGCAGAGTGGTTTCCACAGAAAGGCAAACGACCTCCCGAAAGATACAGAAGGAGATGAAAGGACGTTATACGCAGCGACGGTGATAATGGAATGGACGGGCCCAGCGCTTGTAAATCGATCAAAATTAACAAGACAACACAATCAAGCATATCTAGCATATCTAAAAGTATGCATATTCCGGAAAATAGAGATAGCAAATCTAATTACTGCATGACAAAAAGAGAACACAAGTACATGTATTAGAAGTTTATATTGTCGTACTTATCGTACGGCTCGCATGTCGCAAAGGCAGAGTATGACTGAAGCGAGTGGAGAGCCGGCGTTCAACATATACTTAGTCTTCAAAATCCGTGCGCTTATTTCCCGTATATTCACTTCGCTAATTATACGTAAATATCCTTTTAATGCTTGAGGAAAATACGAATGAGTCAAGTAATGAAATAGAACCGTGTAAGTTCTATTTCTGGAATTAATTCAATTGAGTATCAATGAAGTAAACCGTTAGAATTGATAAGTGATTTGAATAGCTCAACGCATTGTTAAATAAGTCAATGACGTAGTAGCCCAAACAAAACGGCATGAAAGAAACGAAATTCATTAACCATCAGCGCTTTTGTCATGGCTTTTTCCTCTTACAGTGCTGCGAATCAAATTAAATTCCATTGAACCATATTGAATTTGTTTGTGCGGGCAACCGGTGGATGCAAATGGCAGGTTGTCGTACAGGCCTTCGTTCAGCAGTGGACGTCTCCGGGCTGATGATGATGATATTGAATTTGTTATTATTCCTACTTACTGTGACGCGTACATTGAAATAAAGAATTGCTTAACATAAGGTGAGCAATGGTCAAACAGGTCAAACACCTAGCCTGACAATCATTAACTAGTTGCTAGTTGGTACCACTCGTATAAATCCCTAGATACAACCACATCATTATTCAGTATTACACAGGCAAAAGATGTACGTAACGGAAGACCTTTTTGTGTGCGAAAGGGTTATCTTCTTTTAGTTCAACAATTTCCTCCTGCTCACAACCACATTTTTGGGGGGAAAACTCACGTAAGTATTACAAATACTGCTTTTCAGTTATAGTATCTAAGCTTAGCAAACATACCTGTTGATTCGAGCAAGTCCGGGCCAAAGCAGCGTTGCCATCTTTGTTTACTCCTCATCCTTTAGTGAGCACCGTTATCTGCAACAAAGAAACTGTTAAAAATATCAATTAGTCGTAATTAGCCGGAGTTTCCCCGAAGCTGTTCAATTATCACATAGTCGGAGAAATGGAGCATATAGACTGAAAGATGCTGGTACGAACAATTACTAAGGATAAAATATCTACAAATATATTCACAATGTAGCATCGACGTTATATCCAATTGACCCCGCCCTTTGAACACACTGGGGGTTTACTGATACTCACTATCACATTAACTATCGAGACTGTTTTAACCAGGGGGGTGTCACTCCGCAGTTTAGGTATGTTCGGCCGGCGCTCTGTTCGAGCAAGTAAGGACAATGCAAGGCAGAAGTCAGTCGCCGCCTGCACGCTAGCCTCGTCGCACGTAACTAAGCATACGTGATAGAAAGAGAGCGGTATATCTAGGTGAATATAGCGAGCGGTATCCAGCGCTGTGCGAGTTGAATTGCTACTTTATTGCCCTGTAGATAGAGTCCTTATTTATTTCAATTCTTTTGCGGAGTGAACTTTCTGTACGTAGTACTATTATTTATTCTGTGACTTAACTTTTTACTGACTTGATTGACTATTGATTACCAACCTTCTAGGATACTCGGTGTTACTCTTCGACCGCCTAAGTAACACAATGCAATTAGAACTATAACAGAATGACATGAATACATGAACAAAAATTACAACTGACTGATTTAAACTACTACTATTAGGAGTTGAAAAAATCTAGGAATACAATTTGTTTCATGCAAGACTTACATTTTATGCATAAACTATAGCATTTATGAAAGTTGCCGCATACGCTTCCGATTAGTAATGAACTCGAACGTAATAATATAGATTGTCTCTAGACTTTTATCAGTCTGTAGATTTTCTCTATACTAATAAAAGTATAGTCTATAAGTGGATTAGATAATTAGATAGGCAATTAGATAATAATAATGGTGGCCCATTGGCATATTTAGTTGACCAGATACTCTTTCCATTGGTAGTTTGGTAACGGTCTCATAGATTAATTTTAATTTGTGTTTAGTTTTATTGATAACTAGCTGGCCCGTCCTGGCTTTGCTTTGCAGGGGTAACCAACCTTTTTTCCGCTTCTGCGTTTTTCTCTTCATAAAAACCTTCCTCGACTATCAAGGAATACTTTAAAAACTATATGCTAAAGTGGTTCAGCCGTTCTGGAGGTTTGTGCTCGTTTGAGGTTTAAATAGCAATTTAAAATTAACTTCTCTCGTAATTAAGTGAGCCGTTATCTCCCAGTCTAGCCGTTCCTCATTAGGCACGGTGAGGCAAGAGCCAGATCTCGATAACGCGTTACGCATGCGCCAGCCCATTGTCTTCGCTCAGATGCCTAGATAATAGAAAGCCCGGGGTTATAAGAAAAGCTTTCAGATATTGCGACGTGACGTGCTTGAAACGTTGTCGAGATTTTTTACACCTTTGTACTGACTTTTGCTAGTTTTGCGACGTTCTGATTTCTTTGTTAGCGAGTGTAACGTTATGTTTACTAGCTATATGGACTTAACAGTGACTTCGCTACCCCTGGTTAATTTTTAATCACAATAAGTTTCGTTTAAGTTTTAATTCAAATGATTTTTGTTTGAGTTTAAATCTTTGAGCAAAAATTCACGCGCTTGATTCAAAATTAAATTTTTCATAGAAATTTATATAAATCGACGACTTGTTTCTAAGTCTTAGAGAACGGCATGCTCTGTTCACTACGAAAATAATTTTACTTATGAAATCCGCGGAAAACACATTTAATCTACACCAGAACTATCTTAACTATACCTTAGTTACAGAGGTAAGCTGAAAACTATTCAAACAAATTTACAACGACCTTATTAGTAGCTTTAAATAAGCTGCACCGGGGATATTTCGCATATTCTCTACAATAAGTTAGTGCCAACTTAGCGCACGTGCTGACTGCGATTGCGCCTACCTACAGCTTAATTTCAAGTGAACCCCGCTCTAACACGAACAAATAAAGTTCAAAGTTGATTGTGGTTTCAGCAAGGGTGTACCAAGTCTACGCATACCTGACCAATTTGAGTCCAGTCCAATAATTAATATAACACAGAATAGGTAACGGTTCCCGGTGGTCCGAAATGCAATTCACGAGAATAACGGAATGAAGGCGGAAAAGACCTTGTTATGGATTGAACAACTTAAGATAGTGTCAAGATATATTGTATAGTAAAAGCGGTGCTTGTACAATTTTATTATAAACGACTTTATTTGTAAATCCTTAAATTTGAGAAGAAACTAAGTAGGTAACTAAAATTTCAACAAACTGCATAATGCCTAACTACTAAATCTACCTGGATCTATCTGGACCTGGGTATGTCCTTAAACTGCAACCAGATCCACCGGAGAACGGGCAGCAGCGTCCTCTTGGTTAACGGTGGTGAGCATTCTGCGATCCCCAAGCCGCCTACCAAGCGTGGGGATTATGGCAACACCCCTCTAGTAAGGGGCCTTCGGCCTTCGTCCAGCAGTGGAAGTTTTATGGCTGACGACGACTAAATCTACTACACGACAATTAACGTTAAAAAAAAACCGAATTCAAATGAACATGGGACCACCTCGCGAAAAAGAAATTTCCAAATCGGTCCACAATAAACAGAGAAACCGATGAGCATACGAAACAAAAAAAAACAACATACCGTCGAACATAGAACATCCTCTTTTTTCGAAGTCGGTTAAAAACAAAAGAATTATAATCCAGACCGATGAAACTGTGAAGACAATGTGGCTCGGAGGAACTAGCTCTCTATATAATCAAATCAATGTGGTCGATTCTGACGGTTTTAGTTGACAGTTCTAAACTAATTATAATATTGCTGTCACTTTTTTACTAGGCATGTTAGTTAAGGACAGCAATACCTTAGTTAGTGTAGAACTTTCAACTAAAACCGTCAGAGTCGACCACAATATCGAATAATATGTGAATATGCATGTTTTTTTTCCATTGACTTATAAAAGAGCTGACTCGAATATACAACACATCAAAAATAAACAAACAACAAAATTGTGCACAAATAACGAAGTTATAAGTTAAAAAAACGATTTTTGTTTATTATTGATTTATGTTGTCCAGGACCCTTAAGGTACACTTCCGTGCAACGCGGACGATCGCAGCGGCGTGCGGCCGCGGCCAATGCGTCAATACCAACATGATAATGCACCACTTCCGAGGTCTGCGACAGACGCGGTGGACGACTGAAGCGGCTCCATCCATACATTGTCATAGTGATATTATTAAGACTTCAACCGAAGCCGCGCGCGGCTGCGATCGGTTGCGATGCACGACATTGTATTCTAAACAGTAATTCGTTTCAGTTTAGGTCGTTAGATACACATTACACAAAAATAGCTATAAGGCGAGTGAAAAGGAACTCTCAGGAAAGTCCTGGACTTGTGTAATGTACTTATCTGATAACTAGCACTCACATTTAGATGATATAGTGACGGGGGTATGCAGCAACCTTATTATTATCGTATGCTCTAGAGTAAAAATAAAATAAGCGTGCTGGCCAGTTTTTTTTAATTTGCTCTTGTTCGATGGCTACGTACCAAGAGTAGTCATTTCACACTTATCTTAGCATTATATTTTACTTCAATGTCAAATTATAGTCTAGAGTCTAGACTATAATTTTTACAGTAGCCTTTCGAGGTCTAGAGTCTAGACCAGTCTAGTACGTACTGTTTCACGTATTTACAAAGACAATAAATAGTCATTGTTTAAATCAATTTTATTGATAAAAATACACATACACATACAGTAGCGCTCGTGGCGTAGCTTGTTTAGGTGATTCTAAACGATCACCGAAGTTAAGCAACGGATGGTCCGGTAAGTTTTCGGATGGGTGACCGTGAGTGGCATTTATTTCTGATCGCTACCGTGGGTCGGATGACACGTTCAATTGTTGGTCCCGGTTGTTTGTTCTAGTTTCTATAACAACAACCGTCAGCCATGCCAGAGGCCCTCGGGCGGCACATTAACTTTGGCACTAGGGCTGGCCACTCAGCCTATACGAACTTACTTACTTATTGATAAAAGATCTGTCATTATTTCAAACAAAATTTTCTGGAAGAAATCGCTAAGGCCGCCCCTTGTACTGCCAAATAATGTACCTACTCTGATTAATTGTAAGTTGTTCTATATTTCTGGTGTACAATAAAGATATATTGATATATATATATTGTATTGTATATACCTCGTATTAAAAACACACAATTTAAATACTCTTGACTAATAATGCATTTTTACTGATAGATTATCGATAGGTATCGAGGTAGCCTATAGTGTTGGACCATTTGTACAGCTCGCTGATTGGATAACGTAAAATTAATAACCATCAATATGCAAAGTAAGTACATCACATACCCAATGTGTTTGAACCATTCGTAATTTAATTCCGTGATTGTGAAGCGGAATGCGACACATTATCGAATCACGATGTCAATCGATTGATTGACATTTGTATCACTCGATACTCCCTATTTTATGCGTGGGTGATCGTTTCCCGGTATTGTTCAAATAATAACTGATGGCGATATCAAATTAAAAATCATAATAGAATCCAATACAATGAGGGACTGTTTAGAGGTGGGTTTAAAGTGGGTCACAGTACTTATCTTAAGTATATTAAATTATCTTAAGTAGGTTATCGATGGCACTAAGCCTAACGTAACGAAAGAAGCACTCGTTACAGAAAAAATATTTCACTGTACTCATCGTTACGAAAGACTTTTACTAATGGGACCAACCATAAAAGACAAAAAATATATTTTAATCCTGAAGCCGTAAAACAATACAAGCTGTTTTATATAGAAAAAGTTTTTATTTTCCCATTTCATGGTTGCCGCCTTATTAAAAAAAACTTGTGATTGCATGCATTTAAAATAAAATTTGTTACATTTAAGATTTTTTTGACAGGGATGATTTAAGGGGGTGAAATGAGGGATGAAGACTTATATGGAAACTATTTGTTTTTAAAGTTAGATTGATAAAAGAATTGGTATTTGCATAGACCTTAAAAAAAAAAGTTTTGTTAGGGTTGACATGGGGAGGGGAGGTAAAAATTTGTAATTAACCCAGCGGTAAGGAATATACGAGTATTTGGGAGGGGGAAGAATTTCTTCCGAAAGTTATTTTCTTTAATTTTCCTGGCAACTTGCTAATCAGCAGTCTTGTTACATCGCTAGGAGTACATCAAAGATCGGACCATAACGGATGTTGTGTTTACACCGGGCCAAATGAAGCAAACATAACGGTCTCTGTTCTAACAACAGAGCGTTCTTATCTGCACTCGGAACTAAATACTTTACTAAATAAATACTAAACTTAGAGAAACGTGACTGAGATTGCATAAAACTTCCACGGCACGCGCCGCCGTCAGGTGTGGCTTTAATTTGTTTTTGAGTGTAAGGATTATAATCTAAACTAGTTTTTATTACAGTAGGTCAGTACATTTTGACAAGTTTTTAGTTAACTAATCAGCTCATTCATTAATTCAGCATCAGCCAGAAAACGTCCAATGCTGGACGATAGCCTCCACCGTTGATCATAGTAATCTATATAAATGTATAAAAGTCGATGTATGTATGTACATATCACTATAGACTCTAAAACAGCTTGAGTGATTTTGATAAATATTTCAGGCAATCTTCAGATTAGCCCAGCGGGTGATCCTGTGAAGTTTGGTATAGATATACAACCTATAACAAAAAGGTGTGGTAATAATGAAGGGTATACCTATGTGCTTATCGTTATGGACAACTTTTAACGGGGCCAACATTGACATCAAGAAAAAAAAAACAGCTGTTTCATTCATAAAAGTCCATTGACCTTGGACAAAATGTATGGCAGCAGATCTTTCCGTGATCTCAGGATTGGCTTCATAGTAAAAGATGTTCATAATGATGAGTTCATAGTTCATACCCATCCCTTTCAGTGTTGTTGAACCTTTTTGTTACACTTTGTATATATAGTACCTCTCGTGAAGGCCAATCGCGGGACATAATATATATTATATCCCAACCTGAAAGCCAGCTTTAATCTTCTATATTTGCTATTAAGTTTTCTGTGGCTTACTATCATTTACGTCCTTACCATGTCACCCTTTCAGATACTCTTCTAACAATGTACAACTTTCCTACAACAATAGATCAAGTGGACACATCAGCCCTCCATCTCACTAATCTAAGTAACGAACATTATGACACTTGAAATAAATCACGTCTATTAATTACATTCTCGCATTACGCAGGGTTTTGCAAGAGCGACTGGCGCGTTTGAGAAACGATGTGGTTGATTAGCGAAACAAATGATCTTTGGCTTTAGTCACTATTCAAGCGGGAAATTTTGTTTACGAACTGTTCAGTTGTCAAAAACAAAACACAGCTAGTTAAGAATATTTTTCATAAGAACAAATATAATTTGATAAGACTGTAACATTAGCAATTTATAATTGTATTGAATTATTATTAGTTTATTTAAATTTAATAATTAAATTAAATTTTAATAATTAAATTAAATTTTAATAATTAAATTAAATTTTAATAATTAAATTAAATTTTAATAATTAATTTAACTTAATAATTAAATTAATTCAAATTAATAATTAATTAGTAAATTCGTATTTATTCGTCTATTTTGCAGAATTTTAATTCTGCAGTAAGACTTTTTTCACAGGAAGTACATTCCATATTATGCATGTGCGTGGAAGGAATGCACCAGAACCGATCGGCTTAATAGCTGACTGTAAGCATTGCACTGTTTAATAATAAGCTTATAAAAAAATACAACCGAATACTAGTAAATTACTAGACCTACTAGTAATTTTGATTTAAAAACCAAACTACTAAACTGACTTCGATAGAATTTATATGGAACCACCTCTAAAGTAAAACCTTCCAAAAAAAAAAAGAATCATCAAAATCAGTTCATAATTGGCGGAGTAATCGCGTACCATACATTAAAAAAAAACATCCCGACGAATTGCGAACCTCCTTTTTTAAAGTGGGTTGAAAAATAGTAACATTAGTATAATATTCTAGCCATCTTCGGTCGCACTTTTGCACACAGAAATATAATGTACATATGTACATAGAAAGCTGGAGTCCGCCATAGTAAGAAGGTTTTGTAAAAAAAACACAATTATCAAAAATCACGTTGAAAGTTTTTGCAGCATCGTACACTACTTCTAAATAATAAATTATGTTACCGTAACGAAAGTAAAAAGACAATTAACCTAATGATCGCAGTTAAACTCTTACGTGTCAAGTTGTTTCTTAATTGCGACAGTGACTTTCTTAATAGAATGCTAATGCTTGACTAGTTTTGTTTACAATAATCGCGCAACCATTGTTGTAAGGCTGGCAAAATTAGAGTTATGTAACAAACCGCTTTGATTCGATGAAGATAGCTATAGACGAAAGATGTAAAGAACAATGGAAGAGTTAAATTTCAATATGGACAACACATTTATATTACTAAAATAAATTGCAATAAAATCTTGTCATTTGTTACTTTTAGAGGTAAAAACTTCACGTGGTACATTTCGCTACAAAAATCATTAACTCATTATCGAATACTATAAGAATCTCTGTCTTGACTGACTGACTGACTGACAGACAACGCATTGCCTACACTGCTGATCGCACAGACTTGAAATTTGGAGGGTGTATTTGTATTAATGCGTAGAGGCGTACTATAAGAAAGGATTTTTCGAAATTCAACCCCTAAGGGGGTAAAAATTAGTGAAAACTTTTGTATGATACTTCTTTGTTTTTGAGCTCTAGTCAGTATATAAAGAAAATAAAATAACATAAGTAAGTTTTAAACATTCATATAAACCTTTTTGACAAATGAAAAACTTTTCAATGAATTATAATATCGCGAGGAAACCTGCGTATTTATGTGAAAAGAAGAAAAAAATTTAATGGTTTAGGTGAATCTGCCAACCCGCAGCTGGGCCAGCGTGGTGGAAGGTAACCTATAGGTGGAGTATCGCCCATTCGCCCTTCTAGGGTATAGGCCTGTGTGTGCCAAGTAGTGTGATGTTCAAGGCTGATACGGTAAGTAGGTACTTATCACTTAACAAAAACAGTAAGCTATTTTACGAAACCCTTAGCTTTTCGCAACTCTACGAACTTAATTAAAGTTAATTAGCTTATAAAGCACGTATCGCTTACCATCTGACACCTCTAGATTGAAAACTTGTTCAATTCAGTAGCGGTAAGAAACGCACCCATTTTACACGCTCACTTCTTGCCTTCAAATTAATTTTAGACGGTTAAATCAGATTACTGTACTGCGAAAGAGTTTACTCCATTAATGAATTAATTTTCACTAAGTACATACTATGGAATTGTAACACTATTTTAAAATATCTCGATTATTTATAACACACAGTTCTATTATTCGTTCTGTTTTTATTACCATTTTCTAACTTTTTTTTAATTATGAAAACTGACGTGGTTTTGACACATTTTTGTTTGCACGCGCGTCTGGCTCTGTTTTCACTCTTTGAAAAAGGTCACCGGATGTGATCGAAACTATAGTCGGAGTATCCGATTTAAATAAAACAAAATCATTTTTTTTCTTTTGACCACCTTTTTTTTGCATTTAATTAGACCCCAGCTTTCGTTGGCAGACCACTGTTACTTAGTAGCACCTTTGCTCTTAATTTGCTTTACTCTCTTTGTAATTTGACACTTTTTTTATACGGTCAACTGACTAGACGAGCAAGACTTTCGTCTGGTGGTAAGCGTCACGCCTGCCACTAACAGTAGCAGTGCCAGAATTCTAAACTTGCGAATAACAATCCTGCGCCGCACTGTACTGCGCTCGTCACCCTGAGATATTAGATGTCAAATCACTTCATACCCAGTAATTTAACTGGTAACATTGCCCTTTAAACCGGAACACAGTAATACTTGCACACTACTGCTTGGCAGTTGAATAACTGGCAAAGATGTGGTACTTCCCCAGGCGAACAGTAGAGTCACTACAATTTCTAACAATCTTACTAAAAACCCTTTAATTATTGTTATAATTCATAATATAAAAAATAGTTTTTAAAACACTCTTGGTCTCCCTCTGCATTTCTTTCCGTCTATATTCTTGACCAATTCTTCACGTGAATTGTAATAGATTTCTTTTCTTAGCTTTGACTATACTAGGACACGCTAATAATGCAAGCTTTTTATAGCTATGTTATATCTCTAACGGCTCTTTTTAGTTAAAATGTCCCATTTTTTCAACAAAATGTGGGATCAAACCTTTTAAAAAAAATATCAATATAAAACCAATTCCATGTGGTGTCTAATATTTTATACACTTCCCAACTTCATCTTGCAACCTCGGTATCGACTGTTTGGGTCTCTTTTGTTTTGTTTGTTGGGGACCTCTTTTAGTTCATAATCTTCACTATAGGCCCACTTTAGTCCCCTGCTAGCTCGCAAGGTTTGCAAGTTGAAGTGGCAATGGGCAGGCCACATCGCTCGAAGAACTGACAACCGATGGGGAAGAAAGTTTCTTAAGTGGCGACCGCGAACCGGAAGACGCAGCGTAGAAAAGCCTTCCACTAGGTGGACCGACGACATTGTAAAGGTCGCGGACAACCGGTGGATGCAAGTGGCAGGTTGTCGTACAGTGTGGCGGTCTAAGGAGGCTTTCGTTCAGCAGTGGACGTCTCAAGGCTGATGATGGAAGATAGCCGACTAAACGGGAATGAATATACGGCTGTAAGCAGTTAATGGATGCGAATGACCAAAGATCAAGTTAAAAGATTATATGAAGCCTATGTATAGCAGGGGACTCATCATCATCATCAGCTCGGAGACGTCCACTGCTGAACGAAGGCCTCCCCCTTAGACCACCACACTGTACGACAACCCGCCATTTGCATCCACCGGTTGCCCGAGACTTTCACAATGTCGTCGGTCCACCTAGTGGGTATCTTAAAATGAAGTAACTCCATTATCATTTCGATAAGTTTCTTTAGTGACAATAAATAGCTTCCGGAGATTAACTTGTAACACATTTCACGAATAGTCGCTAAATGCGTCATAAAGTGCACTACGAAGCGTTAACTTCGTAAAGTGTCGTATGCCATAATTTAGCTGTTGAGAGTTCTTGGAAGAAGTATACCTTACTTAATAATAAAATTATATTATATTACAAATACAAGTAATGTTTAGTTTTTTTTTAATTCACGTAAGATTATTCCACTACTGGGAAAAGAGCTGTGGAATATTAATTAAAGGCTGAACCTATTATGGACCTGGGTATGTCCTAAAACTGCATCCAAAACCACCGGAGGACGAGCAGCAGCGTCCGGTGGTAACCATTCTGTGATCCCCAAGCCGCCTGCCAAGCGTGGGGATTATGGCAACCTCTCCCTGTTACGGGGAGGCCTTCATCCAGCAGAAGACGTCTTCTGGCTGATGTCTATGTGTTTGGGAAAAGGCAAAAAAAAATTTTGTTACATAATGAAAAGACAAAAGTTCAGTGTATTTACTATAGATTATATTATATTAATTTTAAGTAACTAGAAGTAGATAAATATACTCAAATTAATGAAGTAAAAGTTTTACCTTCGAACTTTTTTTTAACTCTTGTTAAGTAAACAAGTAGTTAGTAAAAAAAACTGGAAACATACATTTTATGCTTGACCTGGCAGAATGCACAAAGTGCGATGCCAATAACAAAGGGAAAAAACTAACGCATTTATAATATTAATAATTTGTGATTTAACCGAGAGTACTGAGTAAACATCAAGCTCAAATTAAATAAAGAACATACAATGTTTGCAATGCCATAAACCTGCACTATAAGGATGTGAAAGCAATCAAAATGCAAGAATGCGTTTCGATGGAACGGACACATCGCGTCCTTGACGAACTTGGCAAAAAGAAAATGAATAAAAAAAAAAAAAGAATCGAGCTCGCTCGGAACTGCAGACCGGACGGCGAAGGTAAGCAGCTTTCTGTAAGCCGGTGTTATTACTGGGCAGGGCTGCTACAGTATAAACACGAAAGTTGTAGTCATTGTATGAGATTCGGGTCAAAAACCCGGACCTGACTGTTATTTACTGTTCCTATTATTTTATGCATATTTGTTACCGTAGTTTGATTGTACAATAGTTTATTTTTAGGTGGGTGATAAAATAGCACTCATTTACACTTACAGCACTATCTTTGAGTGGACCTGGGTATGGGTATGTCCTAAAACTGCATCCAGAACCACCGGAGGACGGGCAACAGCGTCTTCTCTGTTAATCGTGGAGCATTTTGCGATCCCCAAGCCGCCTGCCAAGCGTGGAGATTATGACAAGCCTTTTTTACTAAAGGCGAGGACTTTCCAGCAGTGAACGTCTTCTGGCTGATGATAATCTTTGAGATCTATTGCTACCTTACAAAAACTTGCCACTTTCTTTACGGTAACCGAAAACGTCGCGAAAAATCCTACATTAATTATCGTATGCGAAGAATAAATTAAATAGCGCATAATACTTACTCGTGTAGATAATACTGAATACTGACAACCGATGGGGAAGAAAGGTTCTTGAGTGGCGACCGCGAACAGGGAGACGCAGCGTAGGACGGCCTCCCACAATATATACAGGGTTAGTTCTAATCAGTTAGCATCCCTTTAAGGGCATATTCTGTACATCAAAATAAAAAACTTTGGGGCCAACACTGAAATCGCGAAAAAAATATCAGCTGTTCCATACACTTTGCCGAAGGTCGATGAACTTTTTGTATGGAACAGCTGATATTTTTTTCGCGATTTCAATGTTGGCCTCATAGTATAAGTCGTTTGTTTTGATGTACAGAATATGCCCTTAAAAGGATGCTAACTGATTAGAACTAACCCCGTATATATGGGTGGACCGAAGACATTGTAAAAGTCGCGGGCAACCGGTGGATGCAAATGGCAGGTTGTCGTACAGTGTGGCGGTCTAATCTAAGGGGGAGGCCTTCGTTCAGCAGTAGACGTCTCCGGGCTGATGATGATGATGATGACTTACTCGTGTCACATCAAATCATGATTTCATCTAATTTCCCTACGAGCTGAGGCCCGAACCCATCAGTGCAAAGTTAAAGGATACTTCATCTAATCTCATCATGTCATGTTTTTTTCAATTTGAAAGAAACTACTTATATCTTAGTATGAAAAACAATATTTTTCGACTGCCGTACAGCTCATCGGTAAAGTGTCTGCTTTTAGTGCTGTAGGGCGTGGGTTCGATTCCCACCACGGTATTTTATTTTTATTTTGTGAAGAACGAAACGTAGAACGATAGAACGTAGAATATGTTTGTTCTGTGTCTGGATGTTGTATGTATTTAAATCTGCATTAAATACATACATTACATTTACTAAATAATAAAAGTATATAAATAATTCAATTCTATTACACATCCCATGGACCTGGGTATGTCCTTAAACTGCAACCAGACCCACCGGAGGACGGGCAGCAG
Source organism: Erannis defoliaria (assembly GCA_905404285.2). NCBI lineage: Eukaryota > Metazoa > Arthropoda > Insecta > Lepidoptera > Geometridae > Erannis > Erannis defoliaria. The sequence goes on along the minus strand of FR990073.1, from coordinate 5,925,611 downwards.
CGTCCTCTTGGTTAAGGCCGGGTATTCCACGTTTCAAGCACATTTTTTAATGAGTTCAATAATTAGTCTAAAGCTTTATCAGTTAGGGTCACATTTAGCGGAGCAAAAATATGGCGGTTACGCAGATTCGTGCGTGTCAAACTTCGATTTTTGAAGATTTTCTCAGATTACTTGAAAAGTATAGAAATTAATAACTTTTGAATCTCAGCATGCTCTCCAAAATACTATTAACTTATAATACATATTTTTTTAATGTGACTATGTGCTGTAATTAGGACATAAAACTGAAAATGGTTTAAAAATAGACACTGCTTCGGTATTTTTTTCTATCGAGCGAGTTGTTACCAATCATGTTTCTAAATTCACAATTGTCTAAATAATATGTTCATCTATGATATTACACTAACTCCGTATTATTTTTCAAATTAGAAGTATGCGAACTTATGTATCAAAAGTTGCAAAAACTCGCGAAGTTCCTAAATAAGCCCGTCTTAACGGTGGTGACCATTCTGCGATCCCCAAGCCGCCTGCCAAGCGTGGGGATTATGGCAACACCCCTCTAAAAAGGGGGAGGCCTTCGTCCAGCAGTGGACGTTTTATGGCTGACGACGACACATACCATAAAACCAAACCTACAAAATTTGCTTTGTTTGGGGCTAGATGGCGCTTTGTGAAATGTTAACCAATATTTATTTACTCTATAACTTAATACGGGTGCCAACCCTGTTAATAGCTCAAAATTTAAACCGCTTGCATCGACTATCGAACTATCAGGCGCGATCGTGGGCGGGATCCATTCAATCCTACTTTCATTCGAGATGCAACACCGATACACGCAAATCCTGATTATGCAATTGTATCGATGCGTTTTGCAATGCATTATGGGCACGTGATACTGATTTATTGTGGGCACGCGCTATGAGTTGCCGTAGTTGGGAGTTTGAGATATTTTTATCTGTAATCCGATACATACGATGTCATAATAGAGCATTTTTACTTTTCTGATTATTTTATTTAAAAAAATATGTTCATATTGAGTTAACGTCGAAAAGGATTAGACTGTAATGGATTTTGTATGATAGCAATAATGTTATAAATATCAAGACAGGTACAGGTTACCTTTAATTTCATGGCAATTTTGAGGGATTCTTATTACTGTATCATCATCATATTGTGGTAAATTTAATACTTGTCTACTACGTTTATCTATTAGGTAAGTAAACTGATGATCAACTGGTCAAACAACTTGCTAACTTATAAGTCGTAAAAAATCTTTACAGTCGCTTTAGAGAGAACATAATAGCTTAGTATGGTTTACAAAATCACGCCTCAAGAGTAGAGTTACTAACGACTTAGCTAAGAAATTGCTTTATTGGCGCAAATCTCCTTAGAGAACCACTTAGAACTCTAGAAAAAAACTAAATGATGTGGGATAGTAAAAAGTTAATACTTTAATGGAAATGCTTTAAAGTAATTGGTAGTTTGAAGCGACCGAGACTTGTATTTAACGTCGAGTTTGTCAATATTATGGGTTAGGTTGCACGTTGCAAGTTGTGAACAGGATTTTCTCATCACTTTTCAATAGGGTTTTTATGTCAGTTTTTATGTGTGACCAACGTTATAAGAACAAACGTAAAATTATAACTTATTAAATCTCGAATGTAAGTAGTAAATAATATTACGTCACACTAATATTAGTACAGTGAATAGAGAAGTTTTACCCTAGAAAATGTCTGGTAGTTCTGTTTTTTTCATATGTTGTATTAGGTCGATAGAGTAATGAAAAATCCAAGATTTCTCCTGTGATTCCTCTACCATCTTTGAAAAACTTTGAGGCACTTTTTTCAGCATTTCGTCTATAAAGTTAAATAATAATTTCTTATAAATCAATAAATTTTGACCCATTTTCAACCGAATCCAAAATATTCGATTCGGTTTTCAATTCGACCTTATGGTTATTTTTGTTTATTACGCGATTACTCCGCCAATTGAATTGATTTTGATGATTGTTTTTTTTGTTGGGTTTGGGACCGGGAGGTCCCATACACATTTTATCGAAATCGGTTCAGAAGTTTTGTTTTTAAAAGAAAATAACTGGAAAAAGGATGTCATCCGGGTAATCGTAATTGAAGTCGGTTGCTTTTTTTTAGTACTTATTTGTAAAGATAATGCTTATGCCCCTTAAATAATAATCAAAGGACTGTAATTTACAACCCTGATGACTTAGGAATATTATTTCATTACCAACCGGTAAGTAATGAAAAATAATCCATCAATAGTATTTTACATTGCTACAAAACTACTTCAACAGTAATTCAATTTATTCTACATGGTTTTACCGTACCCGTATTTATTGAAATAACGGTATGATCTAAAGTATATAACGGCTCTAGTTAATTAAACAGAAAACTGAGATAAATTGAGGAAATTATGAGGCGGGTGTCGGCAAAGTGAGGGTTAGCCCCCGTTCCTTTAGAAAACGAAAGTGGGCTACTAATGAAGTAGCTGCGGTTGATACAGCCTTTATACTTAGTTTAAAGTATTCTCTTCCGGTGCTCGTAGTTTAACTTTTTGATTTGACTTGTTGACCATTTGATAATCAATCAAATGGTCAACAAGTCAAATCAAAAAGTTAAACTACGAGCACCGGAAGAGAATCACTGAGCAAACTGTAGCGAATTGACTAAAGTCCGGCCACTGAGAGAATGTGTTTGACAAAGCTGAATGAAAACACTTTTGCTAGTTACTAGTTATGCGATTATAATACCTACTATATACATACATACGGATGGTACGATTATATCTTTAGCAAAATAATAAATTAAAAAAAAGCATTTTTGACAATGTTATTGTATCTGTTAAACGCATTCTCAAGTCGTGTTGAACACAAGTTATTTCATATTTTATTACGTCGTGCGTGATCTTGCATTTATTTGATACGTGCACACAGTCAAAAAGACAACTAGCTTTAGATACTCACATAAAAGTCCGTTGAGAAACTGCCAAGAGGCTCTTTAACAATGACTCCCTTGTTAAGGCTAAACTACAAAGCCTTGAACATCGACACAAAGTTGCTAATCCATCGGTTTTTTATCGGATACATTGCGGAGAGTTAGCTTCAAATCTGCATGATCTGGTTCCCCTGCCCATTCCACTATCGGCTATAGAAGCTCGAAAAAGCTTCATCTCATTGTTGAATAACAAAAAACCAAAATTACGAAATTACGTCCCGAGTGTCCGAGTTCCCGAGAGAGTTAGAGAGAGCTTTCCCGAGAGATTTAATCTGGATGTCTTCAAGTCGCAAGTGAATCGGTATTCCCTAGGGGCCCTAGGCAAGAGTGCTTCGTTGTAGACGCATCTTTGCTTAGCATTAGGCGAGTTAACGGTTAAACGCAAGCTCATAACCTCATAAACATGTCAGTTAAATGAAGTTTTTTAGTTTTTATTTTGCTATTCATAATGTTGCACGCTCTGAGATTGCACGCAGCAAAATTGTTTGACAAATCGTAACAAATATTGTGTGAAAATTAAGCAACAGTCTCCAAGAATAAGATAATTGTCTTCCAACGAGCTCTCGATTGTCTAAAGATAATCTTAATGTTTTCATTTACCACTCTGTTTACGGTTTAATTTCTGTTTCCTCGTAATGACGCAATAACTTGCAGTTTACGGGTACGTAGAAAGTGGAACTCAGGGAAGCACAATGCAACAAAAATAAAACTACGCCATTTATGGAGGCATAACACTTCTGGCTATCGTGAGCTCGCAGTCTTTTAGTCGCTAAGCCGCTTATTTTTGAAGAGAAGACACACTACGACAAATTGATACGACGTAACATGTCGTATGGCATTGTAAAGTTGAGTTTAACATTAATTAAAACGTCCTTCAACACAACTTACTCCATCCGCTATGGTTTTTCACACATTTGTAACTTGCAGCATAATTTGGCAAAGCAAGCGGTAAGAAACTTACTAAGTAATTCCTTGAAAAAGTCTGGTTGCGCACTTTTCTGTTGTAAATTATTAGGTTTGAAAAACAGTATTGGCAAGAGAGCTTTAATATACAATGTGTCACAAAAAGGTGTGGTAATACTGAAAGGTATGTAGGTAGGTAGGTTATATAGGAAATGTATGTACTCATCATTATGAATGACTACTTTGGGACCAGACCAACAATCAGACGACATCGAGAACAAAAAATCAGCTCTTCCGTACATTTTGTCCAACGTCAATGAAATTTTCTATAAAGCTGATAATTTTTTCTCGATTTCAGTGTTGGTCCCATAGTACAAGTTGTTTATAATAATTGGTACATACGTACTCTTCAGTGTTACCACACCTTATAGTAACACGTAGTTTAAAAAAAATAATCGGCAACTATTCTTTAATCATTTAAATTAACATATCATCGTTTCCCATACATTGAAATTTTGATCAAATACATAATCCAGTTTCTTTGTTCTAAAAGTGATAAATCTTTAAAATACAAACGCTAAACTTTCGTATGAATTTGCACACGAAGCAACGTACTTTCGCCTTATATATTTATCGTGGGTAGAAGAGACTGCCGTCTTTTCTCATCGACAATAATGCTCATCTGGACTCCGTTAAATTGCACTACAGGCGTTCCCATCGACTTTCATACACTTCTTTCATATCGAATAACTTTGTTCCGCGTATGGGCAGCGCGAGAAATATGAGGATAGCTCGTTCAAATTGTTCGTCTCACGCTTAGCCTTGAAGCAAAAACTTTATAGGTACCATCGACTACTGATTGTAGGATTGTCCATTTTAGTACTGTCTCAAATCAAAAACTTCATCATCATCATCATCATCATCCCGGAGACGTCCACTGCTGAACGAAGTCCTCCCTCTTAGACCGCCACACTGTACGACAACCTGCCATTTGCATCCACCGGTTGCCCGCCACTTTTACAATGTCTTCGGTCCAATTACAACAAACGGTCAAGTCGGTACAATTTCTACAATGTACTTTTACAATGTCGTCGGTCCACCTAGTGGGAGGCCTTCCTACGCTGCGTCTTCCGGTTCGCGATCGCCACTCAAGAACCTTTCTTCCCCATCGGATGTCAGTTCTTCGAGCGATGTGGCCTGCCCTGCGCCACTTCAACTTGCAAACCTTGCGAGCTGTCGGTAACTTTGGTTCTTTGGCAAATATCCTCGTTCCGGATTCTATCGCGCAAAGTAACTCCGAGCATAGCTCTCTCCATTTCCCGTTGCGTGACTCTAAGTTTCTCCAAAAAAACAATAACAAATCAAACACTTATAGAAGTTGAAACAGTGCTCGATAAGAGTCATTGTGACAAGGTGAGATAATCGTTTAATATGCTTGGAATGCTTTTCGTCAAATTGATTGCCGTCAATAAAGTAGCAAAAACGTTTGTTTTTACTACTGTCTACATTTTTAACATGTTATGCAAATAAACTTTGATTTATTCGAGTATTTATAGATATAACAGTCATTAAAAATTACACGGAGGCCGTAATTATGTTTGCTCAAGAGTTACTCAAACGAGTTACCAATGTCATATTTTGTAAAAATGAATTAATTATATCGATTAAACTTTGTTAAAGAGTGATTGATGAAGGAAAATCAATTTAGTGCCTTAACAGTGTGTCTATTAAGTAATGGTTACACACCTTAAGTATTGTAAGCTTTGGCCAATCAGTCATACTTGACGGTGAAACCATTAATATGCTGTTGACTGCAGCAGAAATGAGAAAGGACTTCCCGTTACATGTTTCGATACAAAATTAATTGTCTGATATCATAGGCAAACAAAAACGTAAAGACAAAATTCTTGTCGAACGTTTTTTTTTAATTATATCAACTGACGAGACGAGCAAGACGTTCGCCTGGTGGTAAGCTTCACGCCTACCACTAACAGGAATTGTGGACTTGCGAACACAATCCTGCGCTGCACTGCATTGCGCTCGTCACCCTGAGATATTCGATGTTAAATCTCTTCTTACCCAGTGATTTCTCTGGTAGCATTGCACTTCAAACCAGAACACAGTAATGCTTGCACACTACTGCTTGGCAGTTGCACAACTGGCAAAGGTGTGGTACTTCCCCAGGCGGACTCTGCAGTAGTTACTACAAAAAGCGTAGCTTTGTCTGTTTGTTACCTTTTCATTGCTAAACGTTGAAATATATTCAAGCATGCTTGTTCATTCATACCATTATCATATATTACCGAACTTCAGGAAGCATAATCAAAGACCAAACAATAACTATAGTCACATTTTGAGTACGTCAAGTAGAACATCCTACTAAGTAAGTAGTTGCTGAAAGCTGAAGCTAAAATATCAAATTAGAGACATGTGGGTTGATACATTACATGATATCTACTTCAATAAAGGCATTTTTTGGGCCAGAAATGAGCACAAGTGTCAGTACCTCAACTCTAGTACGTCTAGAACCATGTTTGTTCCGCACCGTGATCTAATTTAACACTAATCGCGATGAAATTGCACTGACCCAGTCCCATGTGTACTACCGGGGTCGTACGCCTGTAGTATAGCCCGATAACTAAAGGTCGGTCGCGAAAGGTCGGTTCCTGTCGCCTGGGGTTCTCCTTTCTACTAACTGGTGCAGTGACCGTTTAGAAAGGCCGCTCGTCAAAAATTTCCTTGTTTCTTACGTACATGTAAGTGAGTAAGTATATAGGTGTAAATTGCAATTAGCTTTTTGTAGTCTCTATGCTGTGTCTAAGTTTTTATTTGCCTTGTTGGCTTGTCTTGCGTAAGGTAGATGCTTCATTGCAACCGACGTAATGACCGTTTCTTCCCCGTGGTCCACCTACATATAACTGGATAGACCGCTAGACCTAAAATCGTGAGGTCGCAGGTTCAAACCCAGACTCGTACTTATGAGCTCTTTGAGGAAACCTGTATACGTTCGGAGAAGAAATTCAATGGCGTATGTGAATTCACCAATCCGCAACTGGGCCAGCGTGGTGAGTATGGTCCATTCGCCCTTCGAGGGTAATCTGCGACCCTAAGTCCAGCAGTGGACTAATAAAAAAGGGTTAAGCTTATGAATTTTGTTACAATTAACCATACCAAGTACTTGGACCAGATTGAAGCTAAACAGGAAAGATTGGACCTGGGTATGTTCTTAAACTGCAGCCAGAACCACGGGCAGCAGCGTCTTCTCGGTTAACTGTGGTGAGCATTCTGCAATTCCCAAGCTGCCTGCCAAGCGTGGGGATTATACCCCTCTATTAAGGGTAGACGTTTTATGGCTGATAACATGACGTTACGTGACTTGACGGGAGAAAATATAGGCGAAAGAGGAAGGAGGCGTATGCCTTTCGATTAATGCTGATGATGCTGATGAATTTTATTATTTAAAAACCTGTCATCTATTTGTTTTTTTTTGCTTCTATATTGCTACAATATCCCCCATCTAATTTAGAATAGGGTAGATGACTGATGTTTATATCGTTGAAACCAACAGCTTTGATGAATAATTTAAGTAAATATAATATGTTTATTGAAAATAATATTTAAATCGGTTATTAATGTTCTGATATATAAGCGTTTAAAGTTTCTGGTAGAGAAAACTCTGCCCCTTTGACACAAAACAAAAAATGACAGAGCGTACAGAGAAGTGACGTCATAATCTCCTCTCTGTCTAGCATGATATTAAAATGCTTATAAGTTGCTTATTTTTGATCAGATTTTTATTTTGTTTTCATTAAGAGTGCGACTAATGCCAGAAAAATAACAGATTTCACCCGCGCATCTTGCATAAGTTTAGAGTCGACAATCGCATGATACAATTGATGATGATGATGGCTTTAAGCAATTTAGGTGGGATTTTATTTAATTATACAAAATGTAGGCATGACATAAAAAAAAAATATGACTACAGTGCTAAAACATTAGTTTAACTATGTAATTCGTAAAAAATAATGTGGTGATGTCGCTGATAATTTAGAGCATTTGAATTAAAAAAGTTTTTTTTTTTGTTGGTAATTTGTATTTTTTTATTTTATTAACCAGGTTATTTTCCAAAATTCTATTCAGTTACTCGGCTTCTTTAGGTTTTTCCCCTACCTGTAGTTTTTTTTAATCTGAATGTTAACGTTCTTTATCATTAAACGGTGTGGTTAAAAATACACCTTTTACTTACTATTGGCATTAATCGCCCCCTTAATAAGCTATATTTTTGGGCCACCATTTTATAGGATAATAAAAAAAAACAGTCATCTAGCCAGTACATAATAGCCTGTAGTCTGCCCACTAAGGTTGCAGGGTGTCTCACGGATTGAACTCTGTCTTTGTAAGGGCCCTCTCTTACACAGGTCGCTTGTGGGATGTAAACTACCGAAACAGATTAACGTCCAACCGCCAGTAACTTAGGCCTAAGATTTGTATTAATCTTTGTTGGAACAAGAATAGCTGCCTTCACCCATTGAGCTAATATCTAAAGAGTCACAATCTCTAAGTGAAAACAGTCAATAAACGTCCGAGTGCCATTGTACATACCTATACATGCATTATATAGTTCGCAATTGTTCGAATTTAGACGTGATGTCAGTTGTTTAGTGTTCAATGTATACTTGAGCGCTTGTGTCTTATCATAGTTCAAGTCGTTCAAAAAGTCGGCGAACTGCATAGCGTGCGCCGGGTTTTGGTGCCGACATATTTTTAGCACGTTTGTGACTCTATTGTCATTAGCTCCATGCCTTCACCGGATCTAGATATACCTATACTAAGAACATTGGTAATTTACGTGTTCATATTATTTTGTATTGAAGTTATTTAACAAAAATAATGTCGGAAGCAGAGATATATTAAATAAATATAGAATACAGCCAAAAGCTTTTCTTGACCGATCTCGATCGATCTTGGCTTTTCTAATAGACTGCATTGGTAAAGACAGATATGTTTTAAAGAAAGTTTGGATAAGTGAGTAACTAAGTTCGTATAGGCTGAGTGGCCAGCCCTAGTGTCAGAGTTAATGTGCCGCCCGAAGGCTTCTGACATGGCTGAAGGTTGTTGTTATAGAAACTAGAACAAGCAAGAAAGTTTGTTAAGTTTGGATGAGACAGAGGTACTAAATCATGTAATGTTTTGATGCATTTTTAAAAATCACAAAATTACTAAGTAAGTTAAAATCTGACGCCTTATACCGCCGATTTCAAAGATCCTTTCCTTTATTTCCATTCTAGATTATACTATACTTACTTATTTTAACACAATTCAGACTGCAAAATTTATAACGTGTTGAAATTCTAGTGTCAATTACGTACCTAAATCATGATCTAATTCATCCAACACGTGAGGCTACCATTTCTCCAGATAACGCAGTCGTGGATAATATTCTATGAGTAGGCGTGATCATCGGTCACGTATTGGCCTGAGTTATAACCCGGGAACCGTATAAATCTAGAACCGAACTGAACATAACTCGCCCACGTGTGAACATGCTTTAATATGAGAGATTGAGTTTCGTTTGTTTACCTTCGCTTGGTACTGAACACTTTTACTTTAGCCCTTTATGGATCCTTATTGCGTAGAGGTGTCGTCATTAAGCCGTCTTCAATACCAGATGGCAGGTTGCGGATGTGGACATGGAGATGGGTTTGTTTTGTTTTAAGTGAAAGTCTTACCAAAATTTAATGCACAGCTATTTAAAACTGCTTTTTACAATGCTGCTTTGTACAATAGAAAGTGTAATTCCTTTGAGCAATAGAATAACTAGATTAATTTTATTTATTAATCATTTTTATTGTCTTGTTAACAAGCTCATTTACGTGGCTTATTTACTTATGAACATAAATATAGTATTTTAGTGCTGTGCGTATTTTTGGTACATCACTAAGATTTTGCATCTCTGAGAGATGAACGCAGTGCATTTTTTTATCATCGTTTCGAAGATCTATTACCTCACATAGTTTTAGTCATTTTCAGTGCCACTGAAATGTTAAATGTTGCTAGCAGCGTGAATCAAACGCAGTTTTCTCGTACCGTTGCTCAAATTTATGTCATAAGCACATTCTTCTGGACCTTGACTATTTTAAATTGATCTGACAGGTGGTCTTCTTATAAGTCTTTTCAGACATTATCCTGTCACCTCTTTAGTCCATCAACCGTGTATTTGTGTTCCAACTCTCATCCTTCTATTACGGTGTCCATAGTGAATAATTATGTTATGATGAAACTGAAGTGTAGTGCTTGGACTGCCTTCAAGCTCAGTTGGTAATATGGCTGCCTTCAAGCTCAGTTGGTATGGCTGCCTTCAAAGCTTTAGGGCGTGGGTATCGAATGTGTATCGATTCCCATCCAGGATAAACATAGATGTGACGATATAGATGTGTGTTCTGTTTCTGAGTGTTGTATGAATTATTAAAAAAGTATATATAAGTATTCTATCAGTTATCAACAGTTATCGTGGCTGTGTGAAATATGCACCAATATTTATTTATTTAATAAAGTGTTCATCAATTATTTATTTATTCAGACTGAAGGCTTTTGTGGTTAGTTGACTTCATGATATTTAAGGTCTAAAATCAGGCTATTCATGGAAACCGTGTATAAAAAAATCTTTGGTATTTTAAAGTACCTAAGGACATAGAAGTGGGCCCCAAACTCGGCTCAGCCGGTATTTTTTCCGAGAATCGTCACATCATCACATCAACAGCCGGAAGACGTCCACAGCTGGACGAAGGCCTCCTCCGAATAGGGAGGGGAATAGTTTCCGAGAAGTTTTATATATTTTGTTCAGGAAATAGATTTCTAACACATTTCTAAGCAGTACTTAATACCACGTCTCTGAATGTATCGATTGCTTTATCAACAGCTGATGGTGTCATAATCAAACGAATTCCGCTCTAAAGCCTACAATTCTAAGCAGCGCACGGCGCGTAAATTTAAATCGAGTGCCATTGTATCGTTATGAAAACTCGATATACAATAGTTGCGTTTCAGCTTTCCCTTGAAAGCAAGGTTGCGCGTATAGCAAGATTTCTATAAAAGCTTCCATGATTTTAAATCCACCTTGGTAATCATCCAAGCATCTCAGTGTGACAATGTCAACAGCTATTTAACTAATAACTATTTAGAAGCATAGAAAGTTATAAAATATCGAATCAAATCGAGATTTAGAAGTATATCGAATGGGTCTATATTAAGTATACTCGGAAAACAGGGTGATGTAGTTTAATACATAGTTCATTGATATTTCACAATTCACAATATTACAAATCAATGTGCATGTAACAAACATTTATTTATTTTTACAGTTGTCAATAGCTAAATTCGTTAACGTGCATGAAATCCGCGTAGGTTCTAGTGACGCAAGTGGCCAAATAAAGCATTGTAATGAATAAGTAATAATTTTGCACCTTTTTTGGAATATGGAAAGTGATTGCAATAAAGGGTGGGCTGGTATGATAGCGCCCAAAATATAACCGCTATAAAGGGAAACCTTACAAATACTTATTTCAGAAATTCATTTTGTGATACATACCACGCACTAGGTACATAAGTTATGTGTAGATATACGGACTATGTGGATGTGTGGGTATAACTGTGGTTAGTTTTTTTTTAAATACAAATCACTGACGAGACGAGCAAGACGTTTACCTGGTGGTAAGCATCACGCCTGCCACTAACAGTAGCAGTGCTAGAATTTTGAACTTGCGAACACAATCCTGCGCCGCACTGCTCTGCGCTTGTCACCCTGAGATATTAGATGTTAAATCTCTTTATACCCAGTAATTTCTCTAGTAACATTTGATTGTCCTTCAAACCGGCACACAGTAATGTTTGCATACTACTGATTGGCGTTTGAATAACTGGCAAAGGTGTGGTACTTCCCCAGGCGGACTCTGCAGTAGAGTCCTGCCACTACAAAAAGTACTATAGTACTACTCACAATACATTATATTATATTCAAAATTATCAGACACACAAATAAACATAACTATCATATGCTCATCACACAAATTGTTTGTTTTAGTTGGGAATTAAACCCACGCCTTAAGATTACGAGGCAGAGCTATTACCAACTTAGCTAAGATAGTTGCGCGAAAGTGGCGTAGCGCTCATAGCGTTGCTTGACTAGCTGGTTTTAAAGCGGGCTTGTAGCAATTATGAACTTTTTTTTATTGTGGGAGTAATCCAAAATGCCTGAAATAGAAACATTTTTTTTAAATTAAAATTGATCATATATTTTAGCTGTTTGTTTTTAAGAAAACGATCAAAATCGTTTTCAAAATGTTTGACTTGACAGAAAAAAAATTAAAGTAAACACCAAATCGGAATTTCGATTACTTAGAACTAAGAAAATACATAATGAAATCACGTAAAATGTAGAATATAGTATTATTTCGTTTTTTGATTTTTAAGATTACAGTATTTGTTTGTTATATTTTTCAAAACAAACAAAAACCTACTAAATTTTGCAATTCAAGCGCTCGCGCCTTCTACTCTGTCCCGCTCGGGCCTATATCGTTTAGTGCCTATCGTTTACCCGCCTGGACGTACCTCGCTACAACGAGCCTTACGAGATAACTGACGAGCAACGGAAGATCCGGTAAGTCTTCGGATGGGTGACCATGATGGGCATTTATATCTGAGCGCTAACGTGGGTCAGACGACAAGTAAAATTGTAGGATCTGGTTGTTCTATACTTCTATAAGAAGCGTCAAACCATTTAGAGGCCTTCGGGCGGCACATTAACTCTAACACTAGGGCTGGCCACTCAGTCTATATGAACTTACTACCAAAGTGGTACTGTATATTTTTTTGATATTTCCACATGGTCACTAAAAACTTGGATAAGCGCAATTCAAAGAAAGTAATCATTGTTCCCAAAGTATCGCATGTGAACGTATCCGCATAATTTGGTAACACGTTAGCTAACAATCGTTAAAAATCACTAATGGTCGTCAATAACAACCGATGAATGGTTACGAAACGAATTTAAAAGCCATAGTGGTTTTAGTGAAAAGGAAACAGTAAATTTACGACTACGGAATTTAATCAGAACACTGGAATGCTATAAGGTCTCATAACCGAGCGATACAATTGTTTTGTATCTTACAAATTGTGAGCTTTATTGTTTTTGTTTTAAAGGTTGATTTAGTCTGAAAGTCGAGGGCGTTGGTCGTCCAGTTTCTCTAGAAGGGTATCGTTTACTATCATAGTGTAATGGGGCCATAAAAACGTGTGACGAGATGCCCTCCTGCCGCGAGAGCCCAGGTTTATGACGCCTGTTCCATGGCCACACTGAGCTTGTATTAAAATAAATAACGTTATATTAAACTGTTTTATCATATCCGGTGTAATGTTTTTAATAATCATAAATAATCATAATTAATATAGGTTTAGAAATTAATGTCAGGGATTGCTATGATTTTAATTAAGCAATCAACCTGTAAGTACTTATAAGTAGATGACTAGCTAAGGCTGAGGTCAAACAAGAGTAATTTAATAAGTTGTGAGTCGCGTTTTTTGGCGTCACGTTATTTAGTCTGCAATATGAATTGTCTTCTGACTTATCTCGTTCATTACGTACGTAAAAAACAGAACTCTGAACTAGTAAAATTATGCTCATGTGACCTTATCCTTACTTACTCATTACGCCATGCGGTTTAGCTGCAATTCTTCTAATGAAATAGCGAAGTTCATTTTGTTCAACAGGCCTAGCACGTAAACAATATTGTTTTTATCCTGTGCGTAATGGTGACAAAGCTAGAATATAGATACATCTGTCTCGTTTTTGCGGGATAACACATAAAAATAATTTCGCATGCTAGATCTCTGGCAAGTATAGCTCTTCAAGCATATTCCATTGGCAAGTAATAAAGGCCACCGATCACCGAGCGACCGTTACCTTTTGGTAGAGTTGCAATTTTGTTTTACTGTGCGTTACTATGAATAAGATTCTGTTTTAAGTAAATAATGGCCATGCATGTTTTTTTACCTCTTCCCCGCATAATGTAGTAGAAATCATTTAGGCAGAATATCGTTATTGGTACCTCCAATGCTTAATGTTAATGCTCGAATGTCGCTCTACTTAATCGTAATTATTTAGGTATCCAACACAAACGACACTTAGAAGATACTTAGACAGAAATGCCATAGTTACTTAATTTAATTTTTATTATTTTTTTGTGTCATAATACCTATAAAAAATATAGTCTGCCGAGTGCCAGAAGATATTAGGCGAAATAATTCGCTATAGGCGAAATTTACCACTGACTGGCCCCAGCGGTTAAACGGCCGCAAGGCCGGCCTAGAAGGAGGTGGAAAGACGATCTCGATGCTCGTAAAAAAGACCAACCAAAGCAAGAAATAGAGAAATATGGCATGAGGGAAGAGAGGCCTTTGCCCAGCAATCAGACAAGATGGGCTAGTATAATAATATAACATAATAACTGTATTTTACTGGTTACTGTAATATTACTGTAATGATAATTGTTCAATCTACGATTAACATAACTTTTTAGTTTTATTGGTGTAATAATTACGTTTTGTATAAATATGTAATGACTTCTAATAAATTACCTTTTATTTTATACGACTACAAATGCAAGTTGTTCTAGAAAACACGCATCAATAAATACTTTTCTTGTTCTTTGTTCTCCGAAGCCGATATCGAGATGTGCATACTAAAGAATGCGCTCGTAATTGTTAAACTATGCAAATTTAAGTCTCGAAGCAAACGATTGTGATGCAATGTAACTTCTTTTTCTAAGAAACACCTACCTCAACAAGACTCTCTCGTAATGATAAGCTTTAACGCCTGCATTGTAGAGGTAACAAGAAACTAAAGGAAAAAAAGACATCGGCAAAAAGACATTTATCATAATCAGCCTATTAAATAGTCCGCTGCTGGACATATGTAGGCCTAAGTACCATAGGTCTCCCAAGGCTTTCGAGACTAGACGGAGTGACTATATACACAGCTGGCAGTGTTGTGTAGCGGAGGCTAAGTGGCGTGAGAAAGCGAAAAGCTAATTTACTGTAATAAATAAATAAATATTTATATTGGTAGACATTTCACACAATGCCATCTAACCCCAAACTGAGCAATGATTGTATTTTTCATTTTTTTTAATTACT
Organism: Erannis defoliaria; assembly: GCA_905404285.2. NCBI lineage: Eukaryota > Metazoa > Arthropoda > Insecta > Lepidoptera > Geometridae > Erannis > Erannis defoliaria. The sequence continues at coordinate 5,910,507 of FR990073.1, read as the reverse complement.
TAGAATATAAACAACCGTTTCGGTGATTTAGGACCATAAATAAAAATGACCACTTTTTGAAATGACAACTTCTTGTAATGACCACTTCTTGAAATAACAACTACTTGAAAATACCACCTTAATTCCTTACCACCAAAATACCTCCTTGAAATGACCACTTCTTAAAAGTGACCACTTCTTAAAATGATAACTTCTTGAAATGATCACTTCTTGAAATGACCACTTCTCACCCGACACAGAACAAACAGCTATTTTCATCGCACATATATTTGTCCTGGGTGGGAATCGAATCTACGCCCACAGTTCAAACCGAGCTTTAGGGCAGGTAAAAAGAAAATGTAATTCATGAAAATATATTATGTACCAACTATGTGGTATCTTCAATGGTTTGGTCTGGAATATTCTTGATGGGGAGCAAATTTGAAACTTGGCCATTAATAAAACTCATCGATTATCTTCGTCAGTTCATAAATTAAACTATTAAAATACTCAAACTATATTAGGAACTTATTAAATGAACCGGATCTTAACATTACTAAACGAATGATTGATGACGACCTACTAAATAACTTAAAATGCTTAGAGAACGTGTCGCTTATCGCGAGCAAAATCTATCTTATCACAATGGAAATAAGGCACATGGAAAGGGAGAGTCGTTTATCAGGATAAGCTTTTGTGAAAGATTGCGGCTTAAACTGCTTTAGAACATAATGTCTATCTAACTAAAGCAGTTATTACGTAACTTCGATTGGTAATTAGGTACTACATTATGAAATGGTTATGATGATCATACTGTCACACTGTAGCATCAGCCTTTAATACAAGCACGAATTACAAGCACGGTGTGGGCAAGTGATATAATATGGTGAAACGTGTCTTTTTGTGTTATTTCCAAAACCCTAAAAAACCTTCTAGTAACGGTGCCACAACTTTATTTTTTTAGGTCATCCTTGGAATTGACTGTAACAAACTTCGTGTGACCAACTGTGATTGTATGACTTATTTGACTTGATAATAATTAAAACTTGAAAAATTGCGTACTAAACTGGTAGAATGCACAAAGTGCGATGCCAAACATTCTTAAAAAGTTGTTTTAACAAGTCACTGTCATTTTTGACACTGACACATTGTAATAAGCGATCGCAGCACCCTCTGTAAACTCTATCTTTTCCGCGATAGCTGCAATCCCTATGGATGCACTACAGCAGAACGCGTCCATAGGGGATCAGCTTATAACTATTACGAAATAAACTCCTAGTCACCAAGAAAAGCCGTTTAAAGCCTTTTGGCGTAGTTCTTACAAGGAAGTATGGGAAATTTATAGGTACCACTAGGCCACCTGCGAATTTGAAATGTCCTAAGCCTTAACCAATAGACCTACCCTCGAAGGGCGATTAGGCGATACTCCACAAAGCTGGTCAGATCCAGATAAGCCATCTATCTTTTTTGCCGAACTTATAATAATTATGCAAGTTTCCTCACGATGTTTTCCATTACCAAAATGCCAGTAGTTCTTTGGACTATTACCTTTAATTTTGCAAAATGGTCGATAGGGTCACTGGACATGACTGGATAAAATCTACGATGTATGATGATTTTTGTAGAAAAGTTATGTCACGTGTCATCGCACTCTACTATCAATCAAGTCAAATAAACAGCAAAGCAAAACAATTATTAAACTATAGGTACTTAATTTGAATCTTACAAATACAATTTATTATCGATTAGCAAATAAAGTTGTAATAATTCAGCATTAATTGTCGTAATAATTCACGGAGCAAGTAATTCCAATAAGCATTATGGCAACTAAAACTGTTATTGCAAGTAGGAAATTAGAATCACCCACGCTTTGTATGAGTCAGTCATAAATTAATTGTATGGCGTTAGGCGCCGGAGATTCATGAATTGATGCTACTAGATTTTAGGGTTCCGTACCGAAAGCTTTTGTATCCTAGCTTTAAATCTTTATGTAAACATGCCTTTGATGTCAGGTAGGTCAGTGCAGGAATTATCGCCCCCACATCGAATATGAATAAGAATAAGAATGCCTTTGATGATAAAATTATTTAGTCAACATTTTAATTCTTAATTATTAATAAAAAAAGAAGCGGTGGTGAGCATTCTGCGATCTCCAAGCCGCCTGCCAAGCGTGGGGATTATGGCAACACCCCTCTATTGGGGGGCCTTCGTCCAGCAGTGGACGTCTTATGGCTGACGAGGAATAAATTAAAAAAACACCATACATTATGGCTAAATTTATTTATGTGTTTGGTCTTTATGACTAGGGATCTGTTGACTCGTATATATTGTTTCGGTGTATAATCTTTATAGCGAAAATTTAGCGCGGGTCAGCGAATCCCTTATTAATAAATTATTACATAAAAAAATTTCAACTAAAATTATTATTATATTTTGATATTTATGCTATGCCTAAAAAAGCGTACAAATCAGTAGGTCATTGCATTATTGGTAAAATACTTTTTATTTAAATTATTTGTAAATAAAGGTAAAAAATACCGAGTTAAATACCATAAGCCCAAACTCTGTAATTTATTATGAAAAAACAAAATTGAACATTTTTAAAGTCAATGATGATTGATTGGACTGTCCGATTCCAATAAGCCATTAAATAAAATAATACCAGAACTTATTATCTAATGCTAAGTAATGATACAGACGTGGCGACCTCTGCCATTTAAAAAATCGTAATCGATAATTGACGTCATGATACTTATTAGGTAGAGAGTTTCGGAAGAATGTCATTATTTCTTGTCGTAGTATAGAAAACTCATATTACTGATTAATAAGGAAAATAACATTATTAGTTATGACCTCATACAACTGTTTACATACGTTTACAGATGCATACTTTAATGTACAAAGGATGTTTAAATAATTCGAAGTTTTTTTACCTATTGGTGGGAATTTGCGATTAACCCAGTCATTTTACCAAACATATTTGTTTAAACAGTGTTTTATATTTGTTTAAGGCCAGGATATTCCACGTTTCGAGCACATTTTATAACGCGATCGATCATTATTCTAAAGCTGTATCAGGTAGGGTCACATTGAGCAAAAATTTGGCGGGTACGTAGATTTGTGCGTGTCCAGTTTCGATTTTTGTAGTTCGCAGATTACTCGAAAAGTATCAAAATTAATACATTTTCTACCATAAAAAAATCTCCCAATCATAATTATTATCTTTGAATACATTTTTTTTATGTGGCCGTGTGCTGTTATTATATAGACATAATATAATTAGGATCTGACCATTATTATGTTTTCATCACACTTGCTCGTAAAGTGGATCTTATTACATCGGTTTTAGGCTCCAAGCTATTACGCACGCGTGCTTTTTACTTTACATAACGGCACTTGTGCTATAATAGGTATAACCCGGTAAAGTCAAGTTTGTACGTGACTGAAATTAGACGTATGTATACGAAGCACTCTTAATATAGCCGGGTAATACTTACAGTTTTTTTGTAATACCAACAAAGAGTTCTTATGCCGCTGAAGTAAATGTCAACCTGCGCGCGCATTGCTGGTTTGGGTGCCATTTTCCGCAAATGTTTGTTGACGTTTTCGCTGTGTGGTTGATTATTATCAAAAAAGTTTGTTTTTTCCTCGCAAGTGTGATGAAAACAGTCGTATGGAACTCTTGTGCTATGGTCGTCATTACGCTCTCGGCTTCCTTATCGCATAATACCGCGTCTAGTGTAATGACCAACATAGCACACTTGTATCATAATGTACTATTTCATTATACCTGACTGAAAATAGAAAAAAGTTTAGAATATATATTAATCAGGAGTTAAGTAAGCTATAAGATTTGTTACCAATGTAAAATAAATAAAGTATGCCATAGGTATTTAAAGTGGCCCGTTTTTAATGTTGAGTTATAATTGTTAGAATTTCTTGAATTTTCACTAAAAGCACGGACCCTGAAATCTGTAGCAAACTAAATATTAAAAAATGTGAGGTAAAAATTAATATATTAGTAAATATAATATGTGACTACATGACGAAGCGGTTTCACTCAGAAACTATGAAGATCATTGTCACGTTACAAATTCCACTGTATTTTACGTATTATAATAATAATAATATATGCTTATATTAGCTTTAAATATTTATGGTAGTGGTAGCCTACTTTGACCGTGCAGCAATATTTTTCGCTGTTATGATAGTAAGTTTATTTTCATATAAAATCAAATCAGATGTAAGTACAATTTTATATTGTTTTTAAAAAAAGCTACACAAAATCAATTTAGAATCTACACTTTATCTGCAGTAAATAATTTGTGCAGGGTCTTTCTGTCTACGTTAGAGTTGAACCATAAGTGACCTTCAGTGTCAAATCGATGTCAATGTTATGATGTTTCGATCAGTAATTATTAATTAGATTGAAATTATAAATGAATCGATTGATTGGTTGACGTCCGTGATCAAAACATGTATAACGGTGATAATAAACATTTTCTGTCACGATAGTGGCTCAGACACTTTTCTAATTTACAAAATAATCGGGTGGATTCACAAAATAATCAAACACAATCGAATAATCGAGAATATTACTGTGTTTCGGTTTGAAGGGCAATGTTACCAGATAAATTACTAAGCATGAAGAGATTTGACATCTCAGGCTGTTGAGGGCGGTGCAGTGCGGCGTAAGATTTTGTTCGCGAGTTCACAATTCTGGCCTACTACTGTTATAGGCATGGCGTGACGCTTACCACCAGGCGAACGTCTTGCTAAGTTTTCTCACTATTACATTTAAAAAAAGAAGACATAATAATAATAATTTTACGATTATGTGGACAAAGCCGCAGACAAAAACTAGTTTTTCTATAACATTTGTGGAGGCGTTCGATTGGTTAATGCAACTGATACACATTATTAAATTCTTTTACGGTTGTGATAATTTTACGACTGTAAAGAACACGGACTTTTATTGTATTTTATAAAATATGAGTTTTATTGAAATACGAGGTAAAATATGACCGGATATTAAAAACATAATGTTCTAGTTTCGCATAATTATCATTAAAATATACAAGAAATAACTTAAATGGGACTATTTATTTCTTGGCTCTATGTAAACTATAGCAAACTTTTGACTTGCAGAAGATGATGATGCAAGCGTAAGGCTCAATAGCTAAGGAGTTTAGCTTTAATGGTTTGGTGTTGCCCAATGGCTAACTTCTATAATAACTACCACGAAATGAATTTTCAAAAACTTTTGTACAAAATATGCTAACATAGTGGATTTCGCTGTTTTTTAGCGGACTAGAGTTTTTCTGTGAAAATTGATGTGGTTTTGACACATTTACCTTTTCAGTCGAGTGTATTTAATTGAGTAATTTTATATAATTTATTAACTTATCTCGTGCAACAGATTTCCCTCGCAATACAGCGGGGGAACGCTGCCAGCCTAATGAGCACGTTTAGGCGATGGGCTATAGTTTGACATGATCTTTTTATTTTTTTATATAATAACAATAATGCAATCTAATATTTATTTACTATTAATATTATTTGGAATAAAATAATCATTTTAGGATGATATTTAACTTATTACTACTAAGTATATTACATTTTATGTATATTTCAGAACTTCACGTAAATAAATAGGTAAGTAATGCCGTGTAAGATATCTTTATAATTTCATTTTGATTTTATGTTCTCCAGGTACTATTTTTCATGATTATCATCACTTCGATCATCGATTTTCTTATTATGCTGCGTTCTTTAATTTAGAGCTTCCATTCTTGGAGACATGTAAAAAAAATAAAAAAAACCTTACTAATAGGTATTAACGAACCAAGATCACGTTCTTACCAAATCTTTGTCTCTATTAAACAAGTAACTCTGACAAAATTGTAGTGGTAGGACTCTACTGCAGAGTTCTCCTGGAGAAGTACCACACCTTTGCCAGTTGTTCAAACGCCAAGCAGTAGTGTGCAAGCATTACTGTGTTCCGGTTTGAAGGGCAATGTTACCAGATAAATTAATGGGTATGAACAAATAATCTAATACCTCAGGGTGACGAGCCCAGTGCAGTGCGGCGCAGGATTGTATTCGCAAGTTCACAATTCTGCACTGCTACTGTTAGTCGCAGGCGTGACGCTTACCGCCAGGCGAACGTCTTACTCGTCTCGTCACTTAATTGTATAAAATAAAAATAAAGCTTACACCACAACAATATTCTAAGCATGGTTGGTTTTGCGTGTCGAGCTAAGTTTTAATTATGGTGACCTGAATACTTAGTACCAGTAACCCGTATAAAATGTAGAAAACTATAAAATATCGTAAGATTGCGTGATTTAAGTAGGTTCGGTTAGGTGTGAGCTTCTTTAAACCTAAGCTTTTATGTTTTGTGTACTTCGCTTCGTAGGTAGTATACCTATTAAATAAACATAGATTAATTTCACCGTTGGTTGGCTGTATTCGTGAGGTCTATTTTAAGTTTTATTAGCACCTCGTATAACAAAGTTACTAAGATTATGAGGTTACGCTGAAGTAAATTATAACAATCGCGTTTTTAAGCAAGGTGAGTATGAATTAAGTTATGAAAGCCCTCTCGTGGGCAACTAATAATAACTTCCCTATAATATTAGACTGATGCAAAGCGAAGGTTTCTGAGCCTAAGGGGTTAAGTTGGCGTTGGTATATTTGTATTTATGTATGTTTGTATGTAGGTTTGTTAACTTGCGAACCCTTGATCCGATCTTCATGCAAAATCCAATCTTTTTTCAAAACTCCGTAAAGCTTGTACCAAAGTCGCCACAGCTTCACTAGGGCATGATTTACGCTTTATCATGACTGATTTTGTATGACTGACTGTGACTTTATGACTTGATGACTTGATAATATCAAAACTTGAAATAATCCAAATACTTGACACTGGCACTTTGATTCTGCACAAAGTGCGATACCAAAATGTAAAAAAAATAACGGCGCGAACAGATTAAAAACGTTTAGAAGGGCCCGCCCTCTTATCATCAATGTAGCTGAAGTGCTGAAGTACTATGTTCTTATTGATTTTAAAATACTAAACGACTCTTAAATATGCATCAGAAGAGATGGCAGTCAAACGCAAGCCTATATTTATTTTTTAAAGTACCTAATCTAATCTGTATTCTGTAGTGGTAGGACTCTACTGCAGAGTCTGCCCGGGGAAGTACTACACCTTTGCCAGTTATTCAACCGCCAAGCGGTATTGTGCAAGCATTACTGTGTTCCGGTTTGAAGGGCAATGTTACCAGAGAATTTACTGGGTATGAAGAGATTTAACTATCTAATATCTCAGGGTGACTGACGCAGCAGTGGCGCAGGATTGTGTTCGCAAGTGCACAATTCTGGCACCGCTACTGTTAGTGGCAGGCGTGACGCTTACCACCAGGCAAACGTCATGCTCGTCTCGTCACTTAACTGTAAAAAAACACCTACAATTATCTGATACGTTTCCCCTTCTTTTACGATCTTAGGTGTAACTAACGCCAAACAAGGACGAAAATAATGAGTTAAACCTTTTAAGACTTAGCTTTGATCTTCTCCGTGACTGACAATATGATGAGCCTTTCAGCTAATGCCCTATTATAGGACAATGTCACCCTTACCTCATATGGCGAAAGTAAAGGTGTGAAGAAATACTCCACGCCATTCGTAGGTTGGCTGTAACGTAGTTGAGTTTTTCTAGATTGGCTCAGATTAATTACTGTCTCGAGTCTAGAAGTCTAGACGATACTAATTACTGAGAAAATGGAAAAACGATTTTCTCGAAGAGATCAGAAATCTTATATGTACTACGATTAAAATATTAAGTTTCGGCAATTTTAATAAACATCCTCTATTACATACAGCGTTACGGGTGAATGTAATTTTTCTTTAGAACAGCTGAAGTTTTTTTTAGCGATTACAGGTTTGTCCACTCAACAAAAATTGTTAATGACGAGTAAGTACAATGAGTTTCTTTCGACTTAGTGTTACCCTCAAGTAATAATAAAATAAGTTTTACCGATATGCGCAGCCTCTTATTTTTTCGGGATAAAAAGTAAGTTGAATACCAGATAAATTACTGGGTATGAAGAGATTTAACATTTATTATCTCAGGGTGACGAGCGTAGGGCAGTGCGGTGCAGGATTGTGTTCGCAAGTTCACAATTCTAGCACTGCTACTGTTAGTGGCAGGCGTAAAGCTTACTACCAGGCGAACGTCTTGTTTGTCTCGTCACTTGATAGGGTAAAAAAAATATTTCACTTTCAGGCTCCAGCCTTTCTATTATTTCCATTTTCCTCATTATATAACTTTATATTTTCATTTTCCATTACATTCCAAAAATTCCTGAAAATTGTATCCATCGACTACATGAAAAAGGAACATTTTGTTTGCTTTTTCTTTAGACCGCCTTCTCGCCTGATGTAAAACAAAGATGCGGTCTAAGATGGAGCACACTTGAACAGAAGAAACCGATTCACTCGCGACTGGATGACACCTAGATTTTATTAGTAAAGATTTCATATCACCACATTTAGGTGAATATAACTCAGATTATAGATTCTTATTATGATTTCTTATGAATAAGCTGAGTCAGTATCAAGGATAGATAGGCTTTCCATTAAAGTAACTCTAACCTTTTCTTAAGATACCCATGTCCATAATATAAAATCAAATAACCGTTTAAGCTTATCGCATGTGCTTTTATAAAGTACTATATAATTCCGTATTAATTAAAGACAAATCAGATAAGAAAGAAAGCTAACGGTGCACAAGCGACATTTAAGGCTTTGAAGTGAGGCTTCGTAGCAAAGACCAAAACGCACTCACAATTAGCTGTGACCATCAGTTAAGGCTATCCGTCTTGGAGACAATGGCACATTAAAGTTGCAAACAGTAGCGCAAAATTGAGAACGAACTCTATGTCGGTGAAGTAGGCTCTTATGCGTTTTTGGCATCGCACTTTGTATATCAACTCATCGTAATTTTTCAAACTATTGAAAAAAAAGCGTCCAATAAAATAATATAGGTTTGAAAGATTTTAAACTGGCCTGTCTTTAGGATTTAAGCAGAAGTGCGGGTCTGATCATGGTAAGGGAACAGAAAATAACCAAAAAAAAAAATTATCTGTATAAAAAAAAACTGACTGAATGAATTTGCATTATGACCTAGTTGGTAAAAGGAGACATGAGTTTTTTTTACCTATAGGCCACAAGCGTAAAAAAATTCTAAACCTGATCACGAATGAATATAGTTGCTTTAATAGTTAATTTATTCTTCAATGATCGAGCTCTATATGGCAACGGCTTATATACATGACAAGTGTTATGGTCTACAAACATAAAAAAAGCAAAAAAATTGTAAAGTTACCGATGCCTTTTCAATTTTGGAATCTTGGTTTTTAGTGGCGAGTCTAAGAGGTACGGCGATTCATTTTCGTCGTAGCGGTCAATGGGATAGAATTGATGCGTCATATAATAGTACATTATGATACAAGTGTGCTATGTTGGTAATTACACTAGAGGCGGTATTATGCGCGCGAGCCGTAGGCGAGCGCGATAAGGAAGCCGAGAGAACTACACAGGGAAAACGTCAACAAGCATTTGAGGAAAATGGCGCCCAAACCAGCAATGCGCGCGCAGGTTGACATTTACTTCAGCGGCATAAGAACTCGTTGTTGGTATTACAAAAAAAGTGTAAGTATTACCCGGCTATATTAAGAGTGCTTCGTATACTTACGTCTAATTGTAGTCACGTACATACTTGACTTTAGCGGGTTATACCTATTATAGCACAAGTGCCGTAATGTAAAGTAAAAAGCACGCGTGCGTAACAGCTTGGATTATGAACCTAAAACCGATGCAATAAGATCCACTTTAAGAGCAAGTGTAATGAAAAATGGTTTCCAAGTCAAAGATAAAAACACGACTGGCGAATAGACGTCTATGATACTGTGCATAGAATGTATTGCAACAAGGTGATTCGTCCTGGGCACGATAGCTCCGTCTCCATGCCAACTAAGGACCACACACGACTTACGTAGCTAAGCAATATGCAAATGAGGCCCTTCTGGACTGTGAATAATTTACGCGTTTTGTTTTGTTTCTGAAATAATGGAATTCGCCAGCTAAGACTAAGCCATCCAGTCAACGTAACAGTCTAGTTTTATTTTGACTATAAACATAGCATTTCTATGAAGAAACGATGATTACTCGCAGGTACGTCATAAAAATGTATACAGTAATCGTAAAAGTGTGTATGTCTATAAATAATTACTAAAGTGACTTTTAAGACCTTGTATTTAGTGCTCATACGGTCTGAGTACTACAGAGTTATTATTTTATTACATTCGTTGATCTGTACATCTGTTACAATACAGGGGCCTTATTTTTGAATCGAACGCAAGCGTAGCGCATGCGAAAGGACCTGTCCTTCGAATGATACTGTTTGGAATAAGGTTCAATATAGTTTGAAAGTCGGCTCCTTTCGCATGCGCATCATAAAATATTAGGTTGTGTGTAGACAACACAACCTAATACATTCAGCCAGGACAGTGATTTTAACCATCTTATGCATAAAATACTAAAAGGTATTTAAACCCTATTTTAGATAAAAAGTATTTTGTCTTATTTTTTCAAATTCAATTCGTAATTTGAAAGAAATCGACAAAACACTTTTTAACTAAAATAGGATTAAAATAGATTTAAGTGTTTTATGCATAAGATGTTTATAGTATTACATGTGTCACTGTTGTCCTAAAGAAGCAACCTAAATGCTTTATCTAAAACAAACTGCCGAACTGGAACGCACTCCACCTAGGACCACGAGGATGAGGGTACGTAAAATAATGATGTTATGTAGCGTATAAGTTATTTGATTGCCATAATACAAGCTAAGGTTAGTTACAGACTAGATGGCGCGACATATTCAAATCTTTTCGGTCTGTTTGGAACGGAAATAAGGCGTAAAAGGTTGACTTAATTTAAATTTAGTTTTAATTAGCTTTAATTTTTTTAGAGTTCTGATTAAATGAAACTCTACTGTCAACATATTAAAATATTGTCTATTGTCTAATAATCACGGTAAATATCGCCTAAATAATAATATAACTATAGTGAACCGCGATAGTTTAAAACAGTGTTTTAATAATAGAATAGTTTATGGATGATGTAAATTGGAATAATGAAAACATGATCAAGGTATATTCCATTTTCAGACTGATTACTCTGACGTTACTAAAGCGACCTAACGTGCGACAGCTTTTACAAGACGACGATCCAGACCAACAGATTACTATTGTTAGTATACATAATAGTCTATGTAAGAACGAGTCTTAGTGCTAGTCAATTGGACAAGATGCAATCTTCTCTGGATGTTTAGAACGTGGGATTTGTTGTTCAAATCAAACCGTTATTGTAGTGTTCAATCTCAAGTGACACGAATTGTCAGAGTTATATGACTGGGTCTAGTGTAGAGAGGAACTTGAAAGGAACGCGTAGTTACAAGTTTGATATATTTAGTTCTATGTAGTATTCTAAATTGGAACTTGGAAAAGATTTGTTCTCGCCTAGGTGTCGCCATTTCCATTATTCTTAACACTAAAAGACTACTTAAAAAGTTATCGAACATTATTTGAGTTTTTTTAATACAATGAAGTGACGAGACGAGCAAGTCGTTTGCCTGGTTTTAGGTGTCACGCCTGCCACTAACAGTAGCAGTGCAGAATTGTGAACTTGCGAACACAATCCTGCGCCGCACTGCACTGCGCTCGTCACCCTGAAATATTAGATGTTAAATCTCTTCATACCCAGTAATTTCTCTGGTAACATTGCCCTTCAAACCAAAACACAGTAATGCTTGCACACAACTGCTTGGCGCTTGAATAACTGGCAAAGGTACTTCCCCAGGCGGACTTTGCAGTAGAGTCCTACAACTACAAAAGTACTTCTGCGTAATACAAAAATAAAATGACCAGTAAGTTACTTTTTTTTACAGTTAATTTAACTTTAAAACGCATTTGACAAAGTGAAATATTCATCAAGGTGTTCTGCGTAGTACAAAAATAAAATGACCAGTAAGTTACTTTTTTTTACAGTTAAACTATAAAACGCGTTTGACAAAGTGAAATATTCATCAAGGTGTTTTCATAAAAAAACTACGATAAAAAGCTAAACTTGCAGTTGTACATCTTATGAGTCAGGTCATCTGTTAAAATATTTTCCAAAACCTGACAAAATTAATACTTGTGAAAACACACTGAAAATGTTATGCAAGGAGAAATCAGGGATAGAATCAGATACCTACTTAAAGTTAAAAGTTTAGTTGGTGTACATAGGTACAAAAAATAGATAACATAAGTAGGTAGGTGCAATTATGTAGGTACGTAATCAAATAATATTATACATTACGAACACACTTATTATTTACATATATATTATTGATTACGTACTTATTCACTATTATTATGTACTTTATTGAACGTATATTCCGCAGTAATTCTTTTGGAGGTTAAACCTCATTCCGAAATCTCACGTGGGCAAGGACGCGGCGTAGAGACATGAAAATAACTAAAAAATATACATAATTAAGTGTAATTAAAATAATTGGTTCATCAGCCAGAAGACGTCCACTGATGGACGAAGGCCTCCCCCTTAATTAAAATAATTAAGTAAATAAAAATATACGAGACAAGCCATACTGTCTTCGCAATATAAGTTCTCGCATATTTTCGAAGAAAACAATTGAAAAGACAAACCGACCACAAACAAAACAAGCTCTTCCAACAAAACTTCAACTATGAACCTAGCAGAAATCGACACCAAGTCACGATTGAACAAGCCCTGATTGCGGCGTCAGGTTACCAGCATTTTGACGCACAGACACGATGCTAAACAAGGAAGACCATGATTAATAGCAGCAGCTTGAACTGTGAGACTTAACTGCTCTGTTCCGGCTAGACAAGGGTAAAATTATGGAGATTCTATTGCGTCGTCTTGTCCTTTGGCGCATGATTTTGACTTATTTTGTGCTATGTTATAAATGATTGTAACGTTGGACTGCGAGGTGAAGGGCGCCATCAATCTACTATGTTTTCTCTGCTGAGGGAACATGACTCGTGAGCTAGCTTTTCAGAGACAATAGATTATTTCTAACCCGTGACTCGTTCTGTGTGGATATAGAAACAACTGAGATAAAAATAATATACATTTATAAATAGAATCAGCTTTGTATGTAACGAGTTAATAATTTGCTAAATATAAAGCTTTATTATTCAAATAATAGGTTTGCATTTGACCACTATTTTAGGGTCAAACGCCATCTCTTGGTCTACAATGAAGTATAAGATAAAAAAGTATTCCGATTTGGATGTTATTTTATTTGGCCAAAACCTTGGCCAAAACGGTCTATACAGAAGCCAAGGTAAATAATATAATATAATAGGTTGTGAGTGTTACTCTGAGACATAATATAGTTTATGGTTATGGTGGTATGGTTTATGGTTAGAAATAAAACCCTCTCATACGCTATCACACCACCATTAGCTTCGGTATCTAATAGAAACGCGTAATTATAAAGTAATTTCTCAACACTTTAACGTATCCAGGCAAGATTGCGAAACAAGTGGTAATAAACTGATCACATTAAAAACCGAGCTTATCCGCATTTTCAGAGTGGTTTCACCTCACCGCAAATTCTGTCGCAGATTAACAGTACGTTAAGTTCGGTGATGTGGTAAATACTTATATTATGTACATTTTTAACGTAGTTGCTGTAGATAAACGACAAAATTAGATAGCTTTCGTTGCGGTTTTTGGACCAATGGACCACGCATAGCCTGGCTACATCTACGGCATTCGCTGAAGGTTCGCGAAATCATGCTGGTATAGCCAAGAACTTCAACATTTTTTATTGTAATCTAGGTACAGAAAATTCTGGAGGCAGTCTAGCCAGATTTGGCAAAGATTCGCAATGCTACTAAGGTGTAGCCAGACAGTTCGCTTAACCATAAAATGTTTGTGCGAATGTTCAGCCTATCGCTATATTGTCGGAACCAATAGATAACTTTCGGTTTTTTGTCGTTTTACAATTATTATTTATAAGATGTCAAGTAAATTCGTAAGAATTTGTTATGAGGAACACAAAGTTAATTCTCTCGTGGTCAAGGAATATACCAAGCAAATAAAAAGTTCATCGCATAAATACTGTAAGAAAATTGACGTGAGATCTGATACTGACTATACGATTCTTCCGTGGTAATACCTCATCGGCCATTTAAGGAGATGTGAATGAGTTTTCTTGTTACGTGTCGGGATATCGCAACAGCCGAGGAGACAGAGTTTAACTTGCTGACTTAATAACGAATACTTTTGTAGAAAAACCTTATGTTACAGTGAGTTATATGGGAGCTGTATATCCTTGAATTAAGTTGAATTAATTATTTATGATTTAGAATAACATTGCGGATGATCGCAGTTGAGGGGTAAGTGTAATGGGTTAGTTGGAGCTAGAATAATAAAGAATTTACGCCTAAGGCTTTGTCTCGCTCGAAAAAAAAACAACAATTAAATTTGCCCACCTCATCATCAGCCCGGAGACGTCTACTGCTGAACGAAGGCCTCCCCTTAGACCGCCACACTGTACGACAACCTGCTATTTGCATCCACCGGTTGCCCGCGACTTTTACAATGTCGTCGGTCCACCTAGTGGGAGGCCTTCCTACGCTGCGTCTTCCGGTTTGTCCACCTACTTTTATCCAAATCCACTCAAGCGTTAAGTAGGTCCATAATTATAACCTAGAAGAAATTTAATACTAGATGTAGATATACACCAAGAACTATTTAACTAGATTAATGAAAAGTGAGTATAAATAATTATCATTCTTAAGGCGGCGGCTCGCGACGCGACCGCGACCGTAGACCAAGACTAGAGACAGAAACAAAAGACCGCGACAGGTACTTGTCATTAGGCTTTGTACTGGCCAGTTCTTGCTTACGACTGAGATAGGAGACAGAGACGGCGGATACAGAGACAGGAGAGAAATCTTCCGCGTCTCTGTTTTCTATCTTGGTCGCAAGCGCGAACTGGCCCGTACTACAAAATAAATAATAGTACTACCCGTACAAAGGTCAAAGCCTAATGACAAGTACCTGTACCTCGCGGTTCTTCGGTCGCGATTTTCTGACTCTGTCTCTGGTCTCCGGTCGCGGTCGCGGCGCGAACCGCCCGCCTTAACACAGAATTTATGCATATTGCTTTAGTCATTGTCACTCATAATAAAATTAATATAGGTGTTTTTTTTAAATTAATGACCTAACTAATACTAGGTATTAATAGTTTACAGGTTTGACACAGACACTTTTGTATTTTAAATCACCTAATAACTAATACTGTAGGTACGGTGTTTACGTCTATTGTAATTACGCCTATCTACTTCAAAACACATTTTATCAAAAATGACTTGGCCTCATTTTTGACACTATTAGCCTTACACCACCGTAGTCTGTTGTTTAACAATAACTTAAATGATTATCAGTCTGTGGAAGTGACACCTATTTTAATAAATACAAGCTGCAGGGATCAAGATATGCAGCTGACAACGCCTATTCGATAAATAAGCTATATGTGGTTTGGTTTTCTCAGATACACGGAAACCATGGGATATCACAAATAACAAATTAATTGGTATTAACAACGTTATTTGAAAGTAAACTGGTTCCTTTTAGATAAGCGTGTTTCAACCTAGAACTCGTCATTGCTTGATATCACGAAGAATGTGGTCAAAAGCAAACCCATTAAATTTTTCTTTCTGATTAGAACCTATATCAGTGACTTATGCGGTATGTTTTTTTTTTTTGTAAAAATTGTATAATTTTGTACTTATTGTTTGGTAGGTGATACTTCAGAGGCGGTCCCACATAAATTTTATCGAAATCGATTTAGTAGTTTATTTTTAAATCCAAATGTCTGGATTAAATCAAAATAACTGGAAAATATGAAGATGTCAGGCAGATAGTCGAAATTAAAGTGGGTTTTTAAAGCGTATTATTTGATTGAGTTACATCAGTGTATCTAACCGCCTCCTACCTTCAATAAATTAACCATACGGGAGGAAACCGAAGCGGCGCGGCGCCGGCGCAGATTTTCAAACGCGCAGGCCTTCATCAATATTGCATTGCGTCGAAAGAAAGCCGCAATCATTTCGGTTCAATATTTCTGTAATTATGATGTAGTGGCAATTATTTCCCATTCTGTTCGTTATCAATACCATAAATATAATAAGTGTCTTGTAAAATCAAAGCTGAGAATATAATTCAGAAACGACGTTCTGGCGTTCTTGGTTCGTGAAATATTGCTTCGTTTGTGCTAGTATTTTTACAGCCACACACACATTTTTTGTGTTTAATTGAGTAAAAAATGTTGTGAGTGAAATGTTTTCAGGGTTCATGTATGTATGTGTGTATGTGAGTTTCTTTATTCCACCATAATTTCTAAATCCCTGAACAGATTTGGATGTATCTATCGTTAGAATCTTTACATCATTGCGAGATATGCGAGAGACACGGACTATAATTTTTTCGGAGGTTCTCAATTCGACTGTATGTTTTTTTTTCGTATGTTTGATACGCAATTACACCGCCAATCATGAACTGATTTTGTTTTTTTTTCTTCAGAGGTGGTCCCATATACATTTTATCGAAATCGGTTCAGTAGTTTGGTTATTAAATCAAAATTACTAGAAAATATGAAGATGTCATCCAGGTATTCGAAGTTGAATTCGGACGTATTTTTTTAAAAGCGTATTGTTCAGTACTGTAAATGAAATCTAAATACATATAGGTATCAAATTATTGTAATGCTACAAAATATGCAATCTACATTCTTTTTTATTCTGTCTGTTAAATACGTTAGACGAGGCGGTATGGCCGTAAAGGCTTTAGCCTGCCCAAAAGGGGCGAATAAAAAATAAATAAAAAATAAATAAATTATGAAATGTTTTCATTGCAGTCTATTAGACAAGGACTGCAACATTTTAGTAACTATACATTTCTTTGAGTAATTTTAATCTATCGCCCTTACTAGCTATCGCCTTTAGCATGAAAGATTGGTTGTCATGTCTGTCTGTCAACTAAAGCCTGAAAGTCTAATTGACATTAACGAATAGACGTCCATTTATGTATACTACGTTTTTCTATATGTATATATATGTATACCAGACTATAATACAATATAAGTATAATGCGAGATAAGCACGCATTTCATAGCTCAAATAATGACTAAAACGTGCAGCCTCTGGCCTCTTACTACCAGCCAGAAAAATCCAGACATCTAACTGTAAATGGAGGTACCTACATAACTTCGTATTCTACCCAGTAAGTGTCATTAAGCGTCTATTTTTGCGTCTAAATGGTCACCCAGTAAAGGTTGATGGCCCGAAAGATTGTCGGAGTCTTTAGACGACGCCGAAAGGTAAAATTCCAAGGAAGGAGAGAGATAACGTGCGGGGAATTTTTAGCGTGGAGCAATCGGCAATATCAGCGGTTTACAAGTTTTACGTGATTTGGGTGAGATCTGATTTCTTTCAAAGTGTCAACATCGTCGGTCGTGTGATTTTCATGATTGATCTTCGTATTGATAGGAAGTTTAGTGAAAATAAAAATAATAATAGATAGGTATAATGAATTGTGTATGTTTAACTATCCATTATAATAAGATAAGATAATTATGTTTCTTTCCTATGTTTGGATATATTTTTTTTTTACTCGTTATTAATATTTGTCATAATGGTTGGTTGCATTTTTATTACTTGCATGTGAAATTATAGTTTTCCCAATTTTCAAAGCCTAAGTTTAGCCAAATGTTGATTGGTGCTATTTTGGGTATACATATCTTAGAGGTGCTATTTTAATGGGTGCTCAAGAAATTGGTGTTCAATCGTGAATACCCCCTAAACTTCAAACAGAATGATCGAGCCCAAATCAAGATAAGCTGATTTTTGGGGACCCAAAAAACTGTTAGTGTTTTTAATGACAATAAACAGTGGTGTAGTCTATAGTTAAAAAACATAAATAATGATGTGAAAACTACGCCACCAGTAGGTATTTAGTAGATAGTGCTGTATTATCTACTAAATATCTACTAATTAATAATAATACAGATAGAGATAGTACTGATAGATAGGGTAAAATAACAGAAATATTTATTGACTTTTTTGCAAAAATTTACTTATACATCGAAATACCCGACACATTACAAACAATATGTTTCTCACATAAATGTGTATCTTGGGTGGTAATCAAACTCACTACCTACGTTTCACAAGGCAAAGGCAAAGCAGTCAATTACAATTTGTTTATAATTTATGAAACTATTCTATAACTCCTAGGTCTTTAGTTCAGTTTTTTGTTATTATAAAACTTAGTTTAGTTACGTCATTTATAACATTTCACCAAACCCCAAAGGTCAATTCCCGGGAACTCCATTATTCATACCTAGTGACGTAAAATCAGTGTTCATTAGTTTTATACAGGGTGTGATTCAGACATTAATGACCCCTGGCCCTTGGGGGCATTTCTACAATAGAATTATTTTAGTTACCTTCGTAGACCACGCAACATTTGACATTGGAACAACTTGTGGAACGATTATGAGGCTTTCATGTTGTTAAAATAGAATAACGAAAATATATGTAAGTTGTTAATAGGGCTTAGGAAGGCATTGATGTCAAGGTTTCAAAAATGTTAAATCAACTAATGATATGACTTTTCCAGCTATGATATATTGGACAAAAAATATTATTTCGAGAAACTCTTGTGGAAGTAATTTATAAAACTTGGTTGGATGGTTTAAAAACTACGACGTTATTTGCCTTATAGTTATTTGAAACAATATTTTATACTTTTATATAATTATCTAGACTAGACTAGAAAAATATAGATTTCAGATACGTTATCATGATGAAGCTATAATTTATCTTGCAACATTTCTAGTTTATTTATCGAGTATAATAAGTTTGTTTGTATTTAACCTATCGATAGTAAACTTTAAAATACATTTCGTTTCATATCGATAATCCAGTTCTGATTCAAGTCTTTGTGAAGTTCATCTTTGACCATACTGCTTAACATCGGTTGAGCTGTGGTCAACCACCTAGTCTGTCGACCACAGTAAAAATATGTAATTGGGAGCCAATTTCAGTGTTACAGTACGGTAACATTGATTACAGCCAGGATTTTTGATATTTCAATGTTCTCCTCAAAAACAGTAGATAGCAACAAAGTACTAACCTCTAAAATTTCTAGGCAAATGTACCAAAGTTGCCAGTATGCTATTTCAAGATAGTACGAATCGTGACAGAGGACCGGAGTCATCGCGTGACGTATGCTAGTATTGCTAGCTACAGAGCAGCGTAGGTATTACGAAATCATTTCGACTTTATCGCCACCGACGCTTCCGAATGGGAATATTTACACTCGAAAACTGTAATAACTTTCGCTGTTAGTAGTGAGTTGTACCGTCTGAGCGGTTTTAATGTGGCCGCCTTGAATACTTGCACGAATTCGTAGAACGAGTTTTGTTGTGTTAAATATGGATAAGGATGAGAAATAAAAGGCTGATAACAAAATAGTATCAGTACTTTTGACTCGATCTCCGATCAAAATATTAAATAATTAGATTAAATTATGAAATAATATGATTAAACTATGAAATAATATTATGATTAAAATACAAAAAATATGATTAAACTATGAAATAATTATGATTTAACTATAAAATAATTATGATTTAACTATGAAATAATATGATTTAACTATGAAATAATATGATTTAACTATGAAAAAATATGATTAAACTATGAAATAATATTATGATTAAACTATGAAATTATATGATTAAATCTTGTAACTTATTCCGGTCCTGTGTAGTAGGTATCTTTGTAGTGGTAGGACTCTACTATTGCTGAATCCGCACGTGGAAGTACGTTTACCACACCTTTGCCTGTTATTTAATATTGCCAATCAGTAATTGTGCAAGCATTACTGTGTTTCGGTTTGAAGAGCAATTTTAGCAGATAAATTACTGGGCATAAAGAGATTTGACATCTTATATTTCAGGGTGACGAGCGCAGTGCAGTGCCGCGCAGGATCTTGTTCGTAAGTTTACAATTCTGGCACTGCTACTGGCTATAAGCAGGCGTGACGCTTACCGCCAGGCAAACGCCTAGCTAGTCTAGTCAACCAATTCCATAAAAATAAAATATAAATGTAACCATTTCTAAAAAAAACCGTATTCAAATTAATATAGCACCACCTAGAATATAACCTTACAATTTTTTTTTTTAATCGTCCCACAATATTGACGGAGAAATCGGTGAACATACATAAAAAACATACCTACATACAGTCGAACATAGAACCTCTTCCTTTTTTGAAGTCGGTTAAAAAATAATGCATTAATACTCATAATAACGTAGATTAATTAAGTATCTATAAGCTAAAGTAAAATTAATACTAAAACATAAAGCAAAATAAAACTACTATTCATGCAACATTATTTAAATCATGCCCTTTTGAATACAATCATATTAGTTCGCATTTCATTTTACATTGAATAAAACCTTTAAAGTAAAGGCTTTAAGTCAACATTTAAGTGTAAATGGCGTTTTTTAAGTAAGTCCTATGTAATAAAACAATTCCTATGAAGTAGGGCTTTCGCTTTTCTGTGCTTCTAACACTCAAGACAAGAAACATTCTTATATGAAATGTCCAACGAAATAAGTTTTTGTTAATACTGAGCTTTATCTCGTATAATGTTTTTTTATCTACACTTTTTTTATACAATTAAGTGACGAGACGAGCAAGACGTTTGCATTTTGGTAAGCGTCACGCCTGCAACTAACAGTAGAAGTGCCTGAATTGTGAACTTGCGATCACAATCCTGCGCTGCACTGCATTACGCTCGTCACTCTGAGATATTAGATGTTAAATCTCTTCATACCCAGTAATTTCTCTGGTATTATGCCATTCAAACTGGAACTCAGTAATGCATGCACACTACTACTTGGTGGTTGAATTACCGGCAAAGGTGTGGTACTTCCCCAGGCGGACTCTGCAGTAGAGTCCTACCACTACAAAAGCTTGTATTATACTTATCGATTTTTTTGAATAGGGGTACATAAACTGCGAAATTGCTTAAATCCAAAATCAACGTAACTATTGCTACCAGCATTTTTCATATATTTAGTTACTAAATAGAGGAGTTCGTTGGCCACATACTATCGTATAATTGCTATCACTATCGATCCTATTCCGTGACAATTGACGTTATACAAACACGTGACAACTGTCAAGGACAAAGTTAACATTGAATATGGCGAACACATTCCTATTAGAATGCTGAGTCATAAAAACAGAGAATTGTTCCATTAAAAATCGACCTATTTCATCAATTTGGACAAACCTATACTTACCTAAGTAAGCAAGAACGTCAATCTGAAATGTATGTACTTAAATATTGCTTTTATTAAAGAGCACATATAGGTACAGTGTGTTACCTACGAGTACGACAGAAGTGGATGTAGCCATACAGGATTTTTATCAAAAGAAAAGTGTTCTCAAACTAAATCACCTAACTATTTTGTATAAGAAGGTTTTTTAGCAATCTTATACCACGTCTTTTCGTGTTCGATTTCTCTAACTCGGTAAAAAAGGAAATTAGGATAATCTAGAAACATTAAATACTTCCAAATTCTTTCTAATTCTTAATAGTACATTTGGGGAACTGCACAGAGTGCGACGCCATATTCCTCAGAGGTGGAAACAAGATAAAACATTAAATTTGTCTAGGGACAAATTTCTTTAAGATGAATTATTTGTTCTAAACACTACTCTTATCTAGCTTATTTCAAATCTTTTTTATGTTAAGTCTTTTTATTGTTATGTGAATAATCTTATAGGTACTATAAGAATCTCTGTCCTGACTTAACGACTGAAGCTGACTGAAGCGCGCAGTAGGAGCCGCTGGTCGTAGCGACTTGAAATTTGGAGGGTATATTTATCTTGATGCGTAGGGATGAACTAAGATATATTTTTTTTAATTCGACTCCTCAAGGGGTAAAAAAGAGGGGAGGTTTTTGTATGAAACTCCTTTGTTTTTGAACTTTTAGTATTGAAAATTTGTATTTGGGTAGTTCATATAAAAGAAAACATGGTGATGATTTAAAGTAGTGAATATGGGGATGAAAATAATTAGTAATTAACCCTGCGGTATGGAAGATACGAGTATTTGAGAGCGGGTCGATCGATTTTTTTCCGTACGCGGACGAAGCCACGTCACCTCTACTTATTTAATATAATGTATGATTACGGTATAAAGATGTTTATTATTACTCGTCGTCAGCCATACAACGTCCACTGCTGGACGAAGGCCTCCCCCTTTATAGAGGGGTGTTGCCATAATCCCCACGCTTGGCAGGCGGCTTGGGGATCGCAGAATGGTCACCACCGTTAACCAAGAGGACGCTGCTGCCCGTCCTCCGGTGGGTCTGGTTGCAGTTTAAGGACATACCCAGGTCCATTATTATTACTACAATTATTAGTATAATATCATATTTTATATTATAATCTGTAATACCACATTACCTTTTTTTTTTACTTCATTAAATTATGGTTCTCTAAAATAAATTTCAAACTTTACCGAAAGGCAAAAGCCAAAAAAACCTTATAAAGAGACAAAACAATTTAATATTATTGTTATTGGACTTGTATAAGAAACCAATTACGTAGACTACTAAATAACAGAATCGCTTCACTATACATATTAAATTATCATTTACTAATTAATTTTATTTAATTGCATTGCATATTCAGTAATATTTATATCCCCATATTGCTTCCTGTACCATCGACGGCTTTTCACCATATTTTGTTTATTAATTTCCAATACAATCTTAAATTGTATTAAAAGCTACGGCTAGCTAAGTTGTCCTATCAATAACAATGCTAACTTAATTGGAAATACCTAAATCCTAGTCAGATACCAATAAAATGTCCCTGTACTTTACAAGTGGGCTAGCCGATAACTTATCACTGTTCAGAATCTTAAGGGTTCTGTATTCCAAAGTTGCCCCTCGAAAAATCAATTTTATTTAGTCAAATTGCTATAATTAATACCAAAAAATATATATATTACAGACGAACAGCTGTCTTAGTTATTTCTTTGGTTGAAAACACGATTAATTATACTTTTCTCGATAGAAAAAAAAACCGAAACAGTGCTTATTTTTATACTTTTTTCGGTTATATGTCCTAATTACAGCACATATTCACATTAAAAAATATATATTAAATAATAATAGTATTTTAGAGAACTTTCTTTGGTTGAATAATTATTAATTTCGATACTTTTCGAGTAATCTCAGAAAAACTTCAAAAATCGAAGCCTGACTTGCACGAATCTGCGTAACCACCATATTTTTGCCCCGCTAAATGTGACCCTACCTGATACAACTTTAGACTAATGATACTATCGAGTATTAAAAAACGTGCTTGAAACGTGGAATATCCTGGCCTTAAAGCAATCTAGTAACTGGTCGAATTTCTTTAATGAGTCACCAGCGCTAACGATTTTCCGTCAAAGAACAATCGGCCATGAATAATGGAGAGCACGTACTGAGCCGACCTAGATTAAACCTAGATCTGGGGTTAGTTAGGTGTTCCGACCAAAGGCTCTTTAAAAACCAGGGCGACTGACCTCTATCAGAAGGAACAATCTTTATTACGTCAAATCACGGAGTTACGTACTGTTTAGTCATGGAGTTACGTCTAGCCAGATTAGTCAATGTTATCGAAACGTTATAAATGTTTATTTATATTATGTAAGGAATGTATTCCAGGTTAATCTCGACAATAAGAACCTCGAAAATTTCAATCGAAGACAGCATCATCCATTTTTCTAAGTCGCGATGGCGGTCAAACGCAAAATCACATACTAAAAAAAACAAGTCCAAAGTAATTACGTTTTGATCTGTGACTCCAATAAAAAATCAAAAACAAGCATTTTAAAAGAAGTTTTCACTAAAAAGTTAGTTAACAATTACAGTCTCTGTGCAAGCCTCTTAAAATATACTCCTTAGCTTTCATTATGTAAGAAGGAAAATCAACTAAATCAAATTTTCCTAAACAAAGGTTAAGTAGACGAAAAGCATTGTTATGCTAAAATATTCATGTATTCTGCTTATTTTTGTTACCAAGTCTTTTACTGAATAAATCATTAATTGGTCTGAAACCAGTAACATTAGTATTGAAAACCGCTTTTTTTTGTTATTTTTTCTTTCCATAATCATTTGAATCAAATTCACACTTTCAATCTAATGATATAAATGCGAACGAAAGTTTGTCGGTGTATGTATGTGTTTGTTACCTCTTTACATAATTATAAGATCGTTGTCTTTACGCTAAAACGGCAAAACGGATAGGCATGAAACTCGGAATGGAGATAGTTTATATTCCGGAATAACATAATATTCTATTCATTTTACTGTAGTATTCCACAATGTATCTTTAATAGGCAATTTTTTATTATGATCATCATCATCATAATCACCGTTTTTCATCATCACGCGGGTAAAATCGCGGGGCGCAGCTAGTAGTGCCATTATATACGTATATATATATATGTTTTATTATTATTAGTTTTTATTATGTTTTTGTATTATACAGATTATAGGTCTACGTTTAACCTTAATACGAGTATAACATAACATTAGGTGAGGCCTAAAATGATGTATGGGAATACCCATTCTTAAAAGATTTTAGAGGTAATTAAATTGTGCAGTATCTCCCAGTCCGAGTCTATCATTCTAATTGGCTATTGAAGTAGCCCATAAGTCGTCTATAATAGGACGATATCTGCTTTGTTTATTTAATCTGTAAGGGCTAAAATGCTCCTTACGATTATTTTATAATATCCAACGACAGCGACTCGGATTAGCTACAAAGTTATAAAGTAAACTGCCCGTAGCAGCTGGATTCGAGTCTAAGGGCTCTATATTCCAAAGTTGCCCCTCGCAAAATCAATATTATTTAGTCAAATTACTATATTTAAAGCCAAAATATATATATGTTACAGTCGAGCATCCGCCTTAGTAACTTTTACGGTTGAAAACACGATTAATAATACTTACCTCGAAAGAAAATTTTAAAAAGTATTAAAAAAATACCGAAACAGTGTCTATTTATAATTATTTTTTTACTTATATGTCCTAATTACAGCACATAGTCACATTAAAAAACATATTTTAAAAGAGAATAGTATTTTGGAGAACATTTTACGGTTGAAAAGTTATTACTTATCAAGTAATCTGAGAAAAACTTCAAAAATCGAAGCTTGACACGCACGAATCTGCGTAACCGCCATATTTTTGCTCCTCCAAATGTGACCCTACCTGATACAGCTTTAGACTAATGATCGATCTCATAAAAAATGTGCTTGAAACGTGGAATATCCTGGCGTTAGCAATGTTTAGGCACCATCTGCTTCAAATGGTCTAGCATGAAAAATTTAATAGGATTTCGTAATGGGAAACATTTTATTTTTATTTTACTATTATTTACGTTTTCGTGTAATTTTTATACTAGACGACTAGCTGAACACACGTTTGAAAATTGAAACTTTTTGATGAAAATCAGACCAACAAGTTTTAGTCACAGTTAAAATCATTATGAAGTTAGTCTAAGTTAAACATAAGTAAAGTGGTAGTTACTGTAATTGAAGCTTCTACTGACTATCTAGGGGTTGTTTTTACTAGGTAAGGTTTATTTCGTTTTTAGTTAGTTATAATTTAATTTTAGTCTATAATTGTATTTTATTTGCAAATAAACAAGTGTAATTTTTGTCCAAACTTAAAATAAATAAAACAATATTTCATACAATATCTAGTATAGTCAAACAATACAATGTGGCAACATATTTTTTACGCGTTTCCGTCAAAACTCTACGTGATCTGTCAAGGACTTAGATAAAAATAGCCAACTATTATAATAGTAAGATCTATAGAAATACACACAATCCACATCTAACCGCGAAAAGATAAAAGTTTCATTTTTAGTATCCAAAGAACTCGCACAGAGGCCTTGATTCCCTATACGAAATAATTAGAAATAAGTTATGGGACGTTACGCCATATAAAGTAAGTCAATAACAGACTTTGTAGATCCAAACTACGTATAAAAGAAGATATTTTATCTCGTTTAGTTCCTTGTAATGGCTATATTTTCAAAGAACGCCACAAAGGGTTTTCTCATAAACATTAAACATAATAAAAACAGTTTGCTTTTCGCGTAAAATCAGAAGTATTTTTCTCTCTAACGAATTTGCAAAAAGAAGATCTTTTAAATGTAGCAAAAACTATACAATAAATTTTACAAAACCATGGTAAATGTCTGTATGATCATTTTGGCAACATTGTAGCGGTGCGGTGCCCGGGCGCCCTGCTGCTTCTTGGCGTCATATAAAAGATATCAACGCATGCGTATGCGCATCTATCTTTTCTTACATGCACATGATATTTTGTTGCTTACTGCGGCCAAATTTATAACGTAATATTTATAACTATGTCATAAAATGAAGTCAGCAAAAGATTTGGTGTGCTTTCGTTAATCAGACACGGCAATGGTTTAAAAGATTTTGATGTAAAATTCGAAGTAAAAAAGCTACTTAAATAATACTATAACTACTTTTAAGAAGTTAAGTACTTAATGAGTATTAAAATGCCCAAGAAAATTTAAATGGACATTTAGCTCAGTCATTTTATAAATCAGAATTAATTCTATCATAAACAAGAAATAAACTCAGCACAAAATCTCCATTACGTTACTTCTTTCTCTACAACTACCTTATTATACATAAACAAAGAATATTATGTGTGTAAGTACTTAGATTGCATCTTAAATGCGTTCGCGTACGGAAAAAGAACGGTCCGCTCCCGAATACTCGTATCTTCCAAACTGCTGGGTTAATTACTAATTATTTTCATCCCCATATTCACCACTTTCACCACAATTATCACGACAACACGTGATCTGGCAAAACTGTACATCATGAACGCATAACGAGTGGAAAATTATACGCTAAAACTTGTCGGATCACGTGTCATCCCATATACGAGTAGGTGGATTTTGGGCTTTAGGGTTTGTTACATCCCTACAAAGCTAGAAGTAGCCTCGCCAAAGAATTCCATTATTGCTCGACCATTGTCTGTTAAGCCGGCCGTGTCTGGCAGTCTAACGAGATCGACGGACATCAGTGATAAGTGTCTGAGATCTGTCGTTTAGATGGCGCTAGAGTCGATCACGATCTCACCATCAACTGTATGTCTGGCCGGCATCGATAGAAAATCTATTGAGAAATACGAAATGTAGCATTGATTTCCACATTTTCTTTTTTAGCTGAGAGTTAACTCGAGGCTTTATCTACACAACTTATTTTTTCTTCTTTCCTCCTAAGAGGATTATAGCGTCGCACTCTGTGTATTATAAAAGTCGCGGGCAACCGGTGGATGCAAACGGCAGGTTGTCGTACAGTGTGGCGGTCTAAGGGGGAGGCCTTCGTTCAGCAGTGGATGTCTCCGGGCTGATGATGATGATACTCTGTGCATTTGCCAGTATCAAGTATTTATAATATATCAAGTTTTGATTAATTTCAAGTCAAGAATGAGTCTTAGTCACAGTCAAAGTCACACTTAGTAAGTCACAGTCAAGTCCAGTCATGCCCTAGTAAGTCGGGACCACTTTACTACAAGGTTTTTCAGAGCTATGGAAACAAAACGAAAATACATGATTTACCACATTATATCAATTGCCCGCACTAGTGCGCGTAAATCAGCACTTAATGAATAAAACGCCATCATTTTTATGCATGAATACTAAAAAAAACACAAGTTTTGGAAAATAATACAATGCAACGACATGATTTTTTCGCGTTCCCGCCAAAACTCCAACTTTGTTCTGACATGTACATAATAATATTTTGTTTTAACCATCGATCAAAGAAAAAAGGATATCGCACGCCCTATAAGCAATCAGCGAAACATGGTATATATTTTAGCTACTAAAGCAATTATTACAGTAAGTAAGTAACTCTTCTATTACAGTAACTCTAAGTTAAAAGGATTAAGCTTAAAATACAGAGTAAGTGATTGTACGCGTACCGAACGTGGCCGATTTGCATGCAAACCGCTGCACCGATGCGTTTTGGCAGAGTTTTAGTTGGAGCGCAATCAAGCGGATGCTGCGAAAAGTTCAGTTTTGTAATCGAAAAAAAATAATTTTTTTTAGGAAACTAGCCACTTTAAATTTTTACATCACCGCTCACGTTTTTAATTATTGTCAATGCGCAATAAAGGCTCACGCACACTACAGGCGGGCTGCACCGGGCGTTTTTCTTTAGCAATGCGAAGCGATCCCATCGCTGTTGTAGAATGATCAAGACTTAAGGCGAGTCACCGGAGGCAAAGCTAAGAAAAACTGCTTTGCTAGATGAAATGTTTTAGGCATTTACTATTAAATAACGGTCTTACAAAAAATATACAACACACGTAAAGATATTGTCTAAAGAATGTACTAATTTGTTAAAAGATAAGATGTACTTTACTTGATCATATAAAATCCTGAAAACAGGCTAAAATAAAAGTCTGAATCGAATTATTTAATAATAAAATGTCTAACTTTGCATATAATTTTTATATGGATATATTTCTCTTTATATAGCTGACCCATCCCGGCTTCGCACGGGGGTAAATACTCATTTCAAACGAATTCAAAAAAAGGAAGTTATCAATTCGACACATACTTATGTAATATTATCTATGCCCCGCGGTTCCCCGCGTGATGAAGAAAAACGGCGAAAATGATAATAAAAAAATTGCCTATAATATTGTCATCACAATACCTTTAAAAACCAAGTACTTCCCATACAAACATCCCGTTTTTAACCCCCTTAAGTCAGTTCTGTCAAAAAATCTGTTTTTTTTGTGAATGAACTATCTAAGTATCAATGTTCAACATTATAACTTCAAAAATAAAGACCTTGCTTCATAAAGTTTAATCACCCGCTTTACCCCCTTAAATCATACCTGTCAAAAATTTTATTTTTTTTATAGTCTACCCAAATAGGTGCCAATTTTCATCACTATATTAACTTCAAAAACAAAGTACTTTCCATGTAAAGTTATATCCCGCGCCAGCTTCAGGAACAAGTAGTTTTCGAGATTTCGTGTTTACTCAGTGAGTGAGTTATTTTCGCTTTTATATATATAAATAGACTAGAGCGAACCTTTTTGGAAACAAAATTTTTGTTTTCAATTGAACTCAGTTATATTTATTGAATTCTAATTTATCTCAAAATATAAACGTTCTCGGTTTCACACTCGCCTCAAAATGCCTCACTTATCTCGTTCGTATTGTGTAAGTATAGAATCTTTGAGGAAAACCGCCTCATAAGTCCTTACTGTAAGTAATATCCTGGTTATTTGATTGGGTATTCTAGAATTCTTTTAACACATCTTTTATACTTGGTAATTATCATTATCATGACCAAGTTTATTTTTAATTTAAATGAAGTTTGTTAGATATATATCGTGTAGAAAGCAGTTAATCTAATTTTGTACGATTTACGAATAAAATAATTGCTACAATACTTTAGACAGTACCGTACCAGTACCTATAAATTAACTGCTTTTTTATCTTATCTTTCTTAATAATAGAAACCATGATTGCCAGCTTTGTAGCAAAACCTCATTTGAAGTGTGAAACCTATGTGTTAATATTATAGGTATGATAATAAGTGCTTCCGTACCAGCTTTCTTGCAAATCCATACAGCTGAGACATACGAGTAGTTGAGTGGGATCAAACATACTTACACACTAACATGTTATTATATCTTTTACACTTTGTTAAATAGATAAAAGTAAGGGTATTGGGATGTAAGTACTGTAGGTATATTAATATCAATATTTTTTTATTCGTTCAAGTGACGACGTACGTTCGCCTGGTGGTAAGCGTCAAGCCTGCCACTAACAGTAACAGTGCGAGAATTGTGAACTTGCGTCACCCTGAGATATTTATGTTAAATCCTTTTATGTCCAGTAATTTCTCTGGTAACATTGCCCTTCAAACCGGATCACAGTAATGCTTGCACACTACTGCTACAGCCGTTGAATAACTGGCACAGGTGTGGTACTTCCCCAGGCAGACTCTGCAGTCCCTACCACTACAGCTAAAATAAATAAAAGTAAAACACTCCGTTTTAAGTCCCAAAAGAAACTTAGTACCTACATACCGTTTCTTTGTACGATATCCTAAACTAAAGCCCGTTAATGGAATATTCATTCAACCATCCCATATTATAATCCTTAAAATATTCATTCAAAATAAAAAACGAAAACAGTCCCTATTTCAATAACCATAAGGATTACCAATAACTCTAAAATCTAATAGGTTTTTAAAGCCAAACACGCAATGATGCATGCATGGATTGAAGTCGGAGCCATAAGCTCACTAAACATTTAGATAAGGTTTAAAAATCCTTTTTAGACTTTAGGGACTTATCAAAATTCTACTTTAATTAAAACTTATGAGCCTGTGTAAGCATTCAAAAGAGATAAGATTACTAAAACCTCCAAGGAAAACGGTTCTAGAGTATTATTACTATATTACTTACTTACTTTTTTTTATTACTATAGATGTTTATAAGTGTTTATAAGCAGACATGCGCAGACAGTTCCAAAACTTTGATCACGTAACATAAACAAAGAGTTAAAACAAACATTTGTACGTGTATTGAAATTAAAGCTTTCAACAAAGTGAAACTCGTCATGAAACAATGAACTCAATCTTTCATTATACTCTATAAACAGAATAGAGTAAAATGTAGGGTCATAAAAGAAAACAATCTAAAAAGCTTTGCATTACGGAACTAATCTGCGAAACATTTCTGCATCAAACATGTTATACGAGTACTTTAATAGTTAAATCGAACTTAACACTTAAAGTGGTAAACAGTACTTACTGTTATCACGCAACAATTACGAAAGTTCCAGTTTATCAGCGGTTATGTAAAACGTTGCTTTCGCCCCTGCTCTCCTCCCGCCAAAATCTCCACCCCTCACACACTACACAGTCCAAACACTCGGTAAGTTATCACAGTGCGTTTCAAGTCCACGGCACAGCGCGTCCGTCGCGCGCGTTAGCCTGTACGGTACTGTAGCTCTATAGCCGGTCGGCTACCGCGGACAGGCCAGCCGATGCCGGCCGTCTTGCCTTGCAACCGCGTCCACACACAAAACTCACCTCTATCCTATAATCAAGCCTCCCTATACCTGGTAGATTTTCTTATTGCACGTTTTATCGCATAGCACGCGGAGAGACTCGACTTTTTGTTACGACCGGATTATGCGCCTCTAAAACCTTTGGAGTAGATATCGAATGTAAAATCTGACGCACAAAAGCTTCCTGTATCGATGTATTAAGTTTGTGTTTGCAATTTTACGGAGGTACAAAGGAGTAAATAGCGTCCGTGGAATTTACATGGAAGTTAAATAAAAAGTTGAAGGAACTTCGGCGTCTGAAAGACGAAGTTCGATGGGTGTTTGAAGACGCAATCTCGGTACGTCTACCGATTGTGCTGGAACTGCTATAACGACTTTGACAGAACGTCTTACATAAATTTTTAACTTATTCTGCAAAATGTTCGCGTGACGAGAGGGTGAAACCCTAGCGTAGACCAGCGACTTGCATGTAATTAACGAAAGGAAGTTAGTTTGCTTCTTTTCGGGGTCGAGCGTGACTTACACCCTTCGAAACATTAGGACCCAAAGCAATAAAGGAGCACGTGATTTTGAAATCCCTAGCAACTAATTGGTCTATACGAATCTATAATCAACACCAATAAATCAGTATCAAATATCAAAAAATCGGACAAGAACATTAATTTGAATGGCAGTTAACTAATTTTCGTTTTACGACACAGGAATACTCTTTTTTGTATGGTAAAAAATCGTATCTGCATAATTTTATGCAAATTTATGTGGATCGAGATCATAGTGGCCGCAACTAGACATGCGTCCGTCACGACGTTTTTTGTTCGAAGAAATAGAAGAACTATTTGGTCAAATATCTGGTTTAGCGAGATCAAAAGCCTCGCCGATGCAGTCGACTCCACGTTCGCGTCCCGACAATGGTTAATCAAAAGGCCGTATCTCATTCCGCGGGACCTTGCCTCGCCTGGACGTTACGTTATTCCGATTTCATTTGCTTGCTCGTGCGCCTGTTTTTTAGTTCTTATTCGTCTCCCCGCCTAGAGGTCAAACCACGATCCCGGGCCTTTGTTACTCCCGGAGAAATATGAGACCAAGCGGCAGGCACCTTCGAATAAATGGGATTCTTTCCAGCCATATTGAAATATCTTTAGGCGATGCAGAGAAACAGAGAGATTAATTCTCGAATGATGAATGGTACGCGTAAATCTTATGTGTAATTTACTGTTGGCTAGTTATCGCTTTTGTCCGTGATGTTATTGTGCCTTCTATTTTAGAATATTCGTATAATAAGATACGTTTTTGGAGGTAACGAGAAAAGAGCGTATCATGGTCGATTGTTCCGTGGTCCGTTAGTCGGTTAAGTTTTTGTTTTTATTTTTGTGTGGGGAGAGATGGAGGATTTATTTTCTTTTTATAACAAAAAGTAATTATAAGTCACGACTGCTGTGGTCAGTCAGTGGCGCGGGTGTTTTTAGATTAATTGAATTCCTAGGTGTGAAGAGATGCCTTCGACAGTGCGGGGGCGAAACTTTTTAGATATGAACGACGACGAGCTAAGTATTTACTTCCAAGTCATAAGTGGAAGCGATTAACTGTTATAAAATTATGGTTGCGACTACGCGAAAAAAATAACGTCGTTGTATAGTAAAATAGTTATTCATGTATTATTTATAATATGTATACCTACATACATCAAGTTATTGGGACCGTGTAGCATACTAAAAAGTTTAAATCTCTTACAAAAACTGGCGACTTTATATTTTTAATGTTCCAGGCAACCAAAGGGTGGCAAAGGAACCCATACCAATGATGTTTCTTGTCAATAGCAATATTGCTTCCGGCTGCCATCGCAACCAAATTTCGCAACTAGTTGCGAAAAATTAATATGTTTTATTTATTTTTTTAAAACCCATGCTGCCTGCTGAGCGT
Source organism: Erannis defoliaria (assembly GCA_905404285.2). Taxonomy (NCBI): domain Eukaryota; kingdom Metazoa; phylum Arthropoda; class Insecta; order Lepidoptera; family Geometridae; genus Erannis; species Erannis defoliaria. The sequence continues at coordinate 5,877,264 of FR990073.1, read as the reverse complement.
GGAGATTATGGCAACCCCTCCCTATTGAGGGGGAAGCCTTCGTCCAGTTGAGGACGTGACAAAAAAAACAATGTAATCCGATGAAAGGTGAAACAATGATAATAACAAAAAAAACATTTTTTCCCAATGGAGTCTTGCGGTCGGCGGGTATTTATTACAAGCCATCTAAAAATAGTGATGATGATAAATTTACCCTGTCTTTTTTGTATCCCTGACAAAGTTAAGATGAAAGTAAAATAACAATTAATACAATTTGTTAATTATAATATGAATGGACATAATTATAATTTCCAGACATATTTTTCCTTTTTTTTAGTTATTTTATGCCAAAATTTATTTCTTCATTTATATCTTCATACCATTTCCTCTTCTTATTTTGCTAAGGTGTGCTAATGAAGAAGGTTGTAGTACAAAGAAATAAACTCTTTTATCACTACTATAGTTGCGAAACTTTAAAACCATAGCGACTAGTTGCGAAAAAATTAACGAAACTCTTTTACCGCAACCAGTAGCGAATTAAGAGCAGTAATTCTTCCATTGCAACTAGTTGCAAAGTTCGGTTGCGACGGTGATCGGAATTGCAACATTGACCTCTCTTTCCCTTTTAATGTTAAACGTTAAAATTAAGTAATTACATAACAAAAGTTAAAACATAATAAAGTGCGCCATACCAATCTCAGTTAACTTTAAGTAGTAGTTTTAAGCAGGTGATGATTTACAACCTAAACCAAGAGAAAGACAGCAAAATTCTCCAAGTAAATCAACTAACATTATTTACATAAGTCTTACGTTTTGCACTAAAAATAATTAATGTCATTTAACATTTAAATAGTGTCTTATAGTAAGGTTGGGCTTAAAATAAAATGCTATGATATCTTTATTTTATTCCCTAAACTTTCTAAAAATAACGTCTCCTGTAAGTTGGACCAACTCCATCAAGCCACTACTAAATAGTACATTCCATCATCACCTCACACCGCCTACACTCACTCTCATGCAATGGAAATTTAAACGCATTTACTATTACTAACACCTATACGGGTTACATATGCATGTTCCAATCTACAATCAATGAAGTGTACGGTGACGATGTCTTAACTATGGATACTTAAGTAGAAAATAAGTTATCAAATCAAAGTGGCCATACTTAAAAATATCTGTGTGCGTTTGCTTTGTCTCTTTTTCGCGCATGACAGCTTTTGCCAGTAAGAAATTGATGGAGCAACTCGTGAAAAAAATATTTTAAAAGTAATCTCTATGAGTAAGACCAGAAGAGTTTTATTTTCAACCGACTTCAAAAAAGGAGGTTCTCAATTCAACTATATGTTTTTTTTTGTATGTATGTTACCCGATTACTCCGCTAATTATTTATCAACTGATTTTGATGTTTTTTTTTGTTTGGTAGGTAATACTTCAGAGGTGGTCCTAAATACATTTTATCGAAATCGGTCAGTAGTTTGATTTTTAAATCAAAGTTACTAGTAAATATGGAGATGTCATCCAGGTATTCAAAATTGAAGTCGGTTGTATTTTTTTTAAAAGCGTGTTATAAAATATTGACAACAATACTAACTAACATAACGTTGGTTAGTATTGTCTAAACATTAAATGTCATTGCTTTGACATTTGTAAATATACAAAGTCGTGTGACGCTAATAATTTTTCATCACACTTGCTCATAAAGTGGATCATAATAGGTACATCGGTTATAGGCTCATAATCTAAGATATTACACACGCGTGCTTTTTACTTTACATTACAGCACTAGTGCTATAATAGGTATAACCCGGTTAAGTTAAGTTTGTACCTGACTGCAAGTTATAAATGTATGTTTAAGAAGCATTCTTAATATAGCCGGGTAATACAGTTTTTTATAAATACCAACAAGGAGTTTTTATGCGGCTAAAGAAAATTTTAACTGCGCGCGCATCGCTGGTTTGCGTGCCATTTTCCGCAAAAATTTGTTGATGATTTTGCTGTGTGGTTGATTATTATCGAAAAGAGGTTGGTTTTTTTCCTCTAAAGTGTGATAAAAAATGATGTATGGAACGCGTGTGCTGTTGGTAATTACATTCTTGGCTCCCTTATCACGCTCGCCTGCATCGCCTGCGTCTCGAGTGTAATGACCAACATACCACACTTTTATCATAATGTATATACTATTATGACACAAATCATAGGTTTTGTGACCCTAAAATATTCTATAAGTTTTTTTCATATTTTGACATAATATGACAGCAAATTGTTGATCGATCATTTTATAGTTCAAAAGTGTAACAATTTTGCACAATGCAAATTTGCAAATAAAATATTGAAGTTTTAAAATATTACTACGTACGCAGTACCTACTATTATATCTTCTGTGGTATTACTTGGAACTCTACATCCTACTAATATTATAAATGCGAAAGTTTGTCAGAGTGTGTGTTTGTGTGTGTGTATGTTTGTGTGTGTGTATGTTTGTTACTACTTCACAACGGAAACGGCTGAACGGATTTGGATGCAATTTGGTATAGAGGTTGTGGTAGACGGTTGTATTTTTTTTTTTATTCCAAGCAATTGCCAATAAAACATGATAAGTTCAAGTGCTCAAATCCAGTAAAATCTAAAAGTAATAAATAACACACAAAACAAAATCTTGAAAGTGAAACAACTGAACCAATCAAAACCTATTTACTTTACTCCACAACTCTTCAAATCATCACGTCTTTAAAAAAGTTACGTAATGCAGAAAAAGTTTCACGAAACAGAGTAAAACTCAGGCAAAATTGCCACAACAATCAAGCCTAGACCATTGGAAAGCCCGAGTAGTGGTGCATTAAATCTAATCACAGATTACAGTACAGCATCTTTACTTTTGCTACCTCACACACACACTCGTTATTTAGATTTTTATTGGAAAAAGATAGTTTTTATTAGGAACCTCTGAGTGCACTATTCCGATCCGAGCCTTAGTTTTTGAATGATCAAATGTTTTTTTTAACACGTACCACACCCTGCCATTTGCATCCACCGGTTGCCCGCAGGCAGGCAGGCAGGCAGGCAGGCAGGCAGGCAGGCAGGCAGGCAGGCAGGCAGGCAGACAGACAGACATACATTTTTTTTTAAACTGTATTTTTGGGTTCTGTTGCTCTCATACACTCCTAAAAAAATGATTTTTAAATATATCTTCAATGTACAGTAATCGCCTCGTTACAGTTTTATTATATGTATAGATTACTGTCTATAAAGTTATATGCGTTCGCTTCAACAGCTGGGAGATGTCCACTGCTGGACGAAGGCCTCCCCTTTATTATGGATCTGGGTAAGTCCTAAAACTGCATCTAGAACCGCAGGAGGACGGGCAGCAGCGTCCTCTTAGTTAACGGTGGCGAGCATTCTGCGATCCCCAAGCCGCCTGCCAAAAGTGGGGATTATTGCAACCCCTCCCAGCTGTTGAAGTTAAATACCTTAATGTAAATCAATAATAGGGATATAGCATATGCATATAGGGAATATGCATGTGTGTCAATAATTAAAAATAATAGGATAAAATGAAGAGTTTAACTGAATTTGATGTTAACATCGAAAAAAAAATTGAAATAGGCTGGTAAAGTTCTAAATAAGCGTTCAAAGTATTTGGGACGGAGTCAACTGTCCCTTTCTAGCAAAACACGTGCTAGTAAAGAACTTGTTTGGAATCGTGGACTTTGACGTCATTAGCCGGGATGGCACTTTACCATCCCTGTCTAACATGAAACTAAAATGTTTATAACTTCGTTACTTGCGCACATATTTAAGTTTTATTTTCGATTATTTGTTTTGTTGCGAGTCAGCGTTTTTGTGAGTCAATAAAAAATACATGGCTATATTTCTTCTTTTTTTTTATGCATAATTACAGGGTACAACTTAATATTTTCAATGAAACATCTTAGTCGCTAGCTTTAAACTGACTATAAAGTTTATTTACTGTTATTTTATCGATTCAAACTCAGTGCCATCGGCGCATAAAATCAGTGGCTCTGTTCACACTTCATTAATGAGAACGAAAGCGTGCAGCACAGTGTCAAGTGTTGTGGAGCGCATTAGAGAGACATGCGTTACGAAGCCACTATTTGTGAAATCGATTCGAACTGGCTAATTTATCTGTTTGAGGCCCAGAAAAAAGCACGACGTTACTCGACGTTTCTCACACATAAATAAACATTTTGCAAAACAAAATCTCATCATAGATAATAATATAATAAAACCTAATACTTGCTAGTAAGTTGGAATTGTATTTTTGCTAAGCCTTTCTAATAATTATTATTTTCGGTAATTACGAATTACGATTTGCCAAATGTTTTATTTAGTAATTTTATATCATTAAAAACATCGTAAGATAGCGGCGCAACGTTGTCTAAAATTTTAACATTTTTATTTAATGTATTCTAACGTCAACAAATCACGCGTTGAACCTGCAAGAATCCTAATAATATAGGTATGAAATTGGGTATACCCGAAAGTCGGCTAGAGCATCAACACCGGTCTATACGTTTAATAATGCAGATTTGAATCCTGTAGGTCTTCAATAATTTTTATTCCTCTTAACTATTTAAATTAACATTTAGCCTACTTACTAACCTAGCGTGTCGATTTTTGTTTCTTGATACTTTGATTAAAACCTACATAGGAACATAAAACATAACAACAAACATATTGACAGCCTTATAGCTCAGTTGGTAGCATGTCTGCCTTCAGAGCTGTAGGGCGTGGGTTCGATACCCACCCAGGGCAAACATTTATGTGACGTACATCGCTGTTTGTTCTGTGTCTGGGTGTAGTATGTATTATAAGTATGCATTTACGAAAAAAATTATTATATGTATTCTATCAGCTATCTGGTTTCCATAATATAGGAGCTTTGCTTAGTATAGGGCTAGATGGCGCTGTGTGTAATAAATGTTCCGCCCATTTTTTTATTTTTTTTTAATAATTGAGTACCTGATTATATATAATCTTTGATTATATACCCAGCTAAGCTAGATCCTCCAAGACCTGAAACAAATATTAGATAATAATACAAAATAAATGTAAAAAAATCCAACAAGAGAAACGGAATGAGTACTTTTAATATTGCATCTATCATGCAAGGCGTATATTTTCAAGCACACATTCCATCATAATTTATGCTGTAAAAATATGAACAATAAAAGGCGCATAAAATGAAGGTAGCGCGTGAATTGTTAATGGACGTAAAACACTTTAACTACAAAGTTGGAACAATGAAAAGTTTGTAAAGGCTTCGCATGAGAGGGCGGCGTCCGTCTGTTTGAGACCTGCAAAACGTTTTTTGCCTTGAGTAGGCTTCCTCATTTGAAAATAATATTTCACTCTTATACTCAAGGTTATTCGAAAAAAAAAACATCATAACTTTATATAATTAATTATTTAGATATAAAACGCTTTGATAGTTTATTAGGCTTCATTCTCATCAAGTTCCTAGACAGAAAATGTTAGGAATCTGCCATTATTTTTTGGTGAAAATTATGTAAACTATACTAAAATATATGAAAAATAGAATAGCGTTCCTGTCTGGCGTAAATGGAAAATTATATTTTTCATACGTTTTTCTATCTTTTATGTGCAACGTAATTCTTACTATTGTTCATGATTAACTCTCTTAAAAGGGTATTAATCTTTGAGTTCGACAAGCAAAGGTTTTTTCATAATATTAACAGCATTTTGTACTCGCAAATGAAAATAAAGTTTTAAATATTACGAAAATATTGTGTAAATATTGGTATCAAACAAATAATTTTCATTTACCAACTGTTATTTTCTAAAACCATTCAAATGAGTATTCCTACTTGATTCCCACGCTTAACCATAAAGGACTAAAGGTAAGCTTTACCGTATCTCCAACTCAGATACCAAGCATTTATCGAAGACCCTTCGGACCATAAAAAGCTCTAACACTCTTTCAAAGTAGAGTTCTAAAGTAAAATGTATGTTTAGGTTATTCCTTATATTTTTAACTTATTTTATTTTCTCTTGTTCGCCTTATTTAAATATCAGTTAAATAGTCTATTACAAAGATACGTTCAGTATAATATCATTTTGGCCCTCCCATATTTTTAGTAAAGCAAAGTTATTGACTTAAGATAAGCAAATACGGCGGTAGAAATCAACTGCATTGCTATTTATTAATTTTACTTGTACATATCATATATCAGAACAGAAAAGGTATCTGGTTTTTAGGACTGAGCACTTTATTACTCGCCAGGATTGCTTATCCACGAGATACCAACGCCAGAGGCGAAATGGAATCCATTAAGATAGGTCAGCCGATACGTCTCGAGCGTGCCAAGTTCTATAGAGTAAAGAGCTTTGTTTGAGAAGTCCTTTTATAAGTTAGAAGGAATGTACATTTATTATTTTTAACGATCTTAAGCCATAAATGATGTTAATTATTCTAATGAATTATCTGTAAGTTATCATTGAGTATTTATGGCCGTTTTCATTTAGGACCTCGGTACATCCGAAAACTGCATCCAGAACCACCGGACCATGGGCAGCAGCGTCCTCTCGGTTGACGGTGGTGAGCATTCTGCGATCCCCAAGCCTCCTGCCAAGCGTGGGGATTATTGCATATCCTCCTTATTAAGGGGGAGGCTCCCGTCCAGCAGTGGACGTCTTCTGGCTGATGATGTATAATTTAGTCTAGTCTAGTGATGTGTAATGTAGTCTAGTGTAGTTTAGTGTAGTCTAGGTTACAGTAATACTTGCACAGAAAGCTTTTTATTTCATAATGCTGTTATTTTTACAAGCTAGAATCACGGCAATTATTTTACGTTTATTTTACATTAGAGGTCGCCCGCAACTTCGTCCGCATACGGAAGAAATTAGGCCCGCTCCCAAAATTCACCACTTTAAATCATCCCGAGCATTTTTTTACGCCTCCTCCAAAATTCAAGTCTGTACGACCAGCGGTTTGGGCTGTGCGTTGTCTGTCAGTCAGTCAGTCAGTCAGGACAGAGCCTTTTATTATATTAGATAGAAGATAGATTAATGGTACTAATTTGGAAAATATCTTTACTGCGATCATCATTGACTATATTTTTATAAGCTACAAAATATATTAATGACAATTTATTTATCTTTTTATTTACGGTACACATTGTTAAACTACTTACACAATCACTTTTAAATGCGAATAAAAAAGCTGTTTATTTTAATGTGTTTTCTTTTTGTAATATTTATTTAACATTAGCTGCTTCCTAGCACACGACATATTTATATGAACATAGAGCCCACCTGTTATTTATTAGTAGCTAACTTCTATTTCGTTTAACCGCAGGCTATATTTTACACTACAAACATCGCGCGCTTCTAACAATACGTCTCAAACAGTCCCTAGTTCCTCTTATCTGGACTGAATAGTTGCATCTCGTTAACAAAATGTGAGAAGTCACGCAATATGATTTACCTACAAACAACTTTGGTAACTTTGTTACAAAGTTTAGTTCAATATAATAATATCGTTGGTGTTTTTTTCACACAGCGCCATCTAGCCCCATACTAAGCAAAGCTTGTAATATGGAAACCAGATAGCTGATCGAATACTTATATCCTTTTTTTTGTAAATGCATACTTATAATACATACTACACCTAAACACAAAACAAAAATCTATGTTCGTCACATAAAATTTTGCCCTCAATGACAGCTTATACCTACCCACTCTCATCATCATCACCCTCTGTGTTGTTATTTGGGGTGAACAATACCGTCCAAGCTGGGTGACCAACGTTATTTACTAGTCAACTTAACAATACCAAGTATAGTATTAAATTATCTTTGACGATACTAAGATAACGTACCTACCTCAAAATCAAGCCACTACCTTGTCTAACGCTTCAACCCAATAATATTATATATATATAGGCTTAAACCTAATTGAATTGCGTTTTATTATATTTTGACTAACCAATTTTGTGCTCGACTGTACCCACTGGTAGTTTTAAATAATCGATATTTTTTTAAAGTTTGAATGTGGTTCCAGTTAACCAATAAAAAAACAGAAAAAAGTATGTGGTCAAGTGGACCCGCGGGTCCGCTGGCGCGCGGGTACAACTGACCGAAGACTCCTAGTTCCTCAATTTGATAGAATATACAATGTGTAACAAAAAGGTTAATTATAAACAACCTTTACTATGAGGCCAACCCTGAAATTGCGAAAATAAAATCAGCTGTTCCATACAAAAAGTTTATTGACCTTGGACAAAATGTATGGAATAGCAGATTTTTTTTCACAATTTTTGCGTTGGCCTCATAGCAAAAGTTGTTCATAATGATGAGTACATACATGCCCTTGCGTATTGTTGGACCTTTTTGTTACACATTGTATTTCAACTGAACATCTTTATCATCTCTACGGTTTTTCTTGTAAAGTTTTGCATAAAAGCAAATACTGGCGATTAAAAATGGCTCTGACATTTTTTGTCATAATGAAATTCCATACATGTTATTTTTTTAATACAATAGTAGAAAGCTTTGATTTTGAAGGGACGGCACCTTTTTGGATTTTTATAAAACTTCAGTCACCAAATGGAAATGGAAAGATAAAACTGCCTACTCCAACAAGGAAAGGCGTGATTTTTAAATGTATGTATCATCATGGTCGGTCTTAATAGATGTACGTTTGTCCGCCAACTCCCTTGATAGTAAGCAACGTTGTAACCAAAGATAGAGCACGCAGATCTAGAAAATACCGCATAATATTAAACATATGGACAATATGGACATAGCCCTGTCCCTCTCCCTCTCCCTCTCTCTCACTCTACTTACCCCAATTTTCGGATTTCTTCCAGCTACTGCAGCTAAAAAAATATACTAAAATAAAATAATAAAAATATACGTATAGAGGGTTAGTTCTAATCAGTTAGCATCCTTTTAAGGGCATATTTTAAACATCAAACAAAACTAAAATAAAATAGTAAAAATATACGTATATTTTTGTTTTATTTATACGGGTATACTCACGTTTAATTAAATCGGATGCTCCGACTGCACGCGCGTCGGGCTCTGTTTTCACTCTTTGAAAAAGGTCACTGGATGTGATCGAAACTATAGTCGTAGTATCCGATTTAATTAAACGTGAGTATTCCCGTATAAATAAAACAAAAATGTGACAAAACCACTGTCAATTTTCATAATAATATACGTGTACAGGGTTAGTAATCAGTTAGCATCCTTTTAAGGACATATTCTGTACATCAAATCAAACAACTTTTACCATAGGGCCAAAATATATTCCATACATTTTGGCCAAGGTATATGAACTTTTTAAATGGAACAGCTGATATTTTTTTCGCGATTTCATTGTTGGCCCCATAGTAAAAGTTGTTTGTTTTGATGCACAGAATATGCCCTTAAAAGGATGCTAACTGATATGAACTAACCCTGTATATTTACAGCAGGTTCTTATAACAGCGGGTCTTCGTTCATAAGATGCATTAATGGTGTACAAATTTACATACAATCCTTTACGAAGATGTTTATTTTTGCAACCAAGTCTTAGTAACTGCAGAATGCATAATTTGCATTATTTATTCTCCATCCTAATTTCGTGTAACTTCAAGATAAATTCGTTAGCTGCCACGTGTAAAAAAAAACCCATAGTACCAAGCGATCAAGTAGTACCACGGGAAGTTTTTTTACTCGTGCTACTCTCATAATCGACATTTAGAGAGTTTTGGCGGGTACACGGAAAAATCATGTCGCTGCATTCTATTATTTTCTTAAACTAGTGTTTTTTCGCGAATTAATGTTTAAAAATGGTGGTGTTTTATTCATTGAGTGTTGAATTACAAGCACGAGTGTGGGCAAGTGATATAATGTGGTGAAACATGTCTTTTTGTGTTGTTTTCCAAACTCCGTATAAGCTCATAGTAAAGTCGCTACAACTTTACTATAGTGACTTGGACTCGACTTTGACTAATTTCGTGTGACTTTAGTGAGTTCATGACATATTTGACTTGGTAATCTAATATAATAAAAGGCTCTGTCCTGACTGACTGACTGACTGACAGACAACGCACAGCCCAAACCGCTGGTCGTATAGACTTGAAATTTGGAGGGTGTATTCGTCTCGATGCGGAGGGGTGTACTAAGAAAGGATTTTTCGAAATTCGACCCCCAAGGGGGGGGGGGGGGGAAGGGGCGGAAGTTTGTATGAAAGTCCTTTGTTTTTGGACTTTTAGTCACGAAAATTTGAATTTGGTTTCATTTAAAATAAAAAATACTGTTTTTTTTTTTGACAAGGACGATTTACGGAGGGGGGGATTAAAGGAGGGTGGAATGTTGTATGGAAAGTTCTTTGTTATTGAAGTTATAGTATTGAAAATTGATATTTGGGTAGTTCATTCAAAGGAATGGAAGTTTGGGGGGGAGTTGGTAGAGTCGGTCGAGTCGGTAGAGTTGGAAGAGTTGGTAGAGTATGCTCGGAATGATTTAAAGTGGAGAATTTTGGGAGCGGTCCGTATTTCTTCCGCACGCGGACGAAGTCGCGGGGGACCTCTAGTACTACATAAACTTGAACATTCATATATACTTGACTCTGGCAGAATTCACAACGTGTGATGCCAATAAAAAAGAGAAAAAATATATAGTCATTTAATAGTTTGACACCTGTCACTTTGACACCTGTCCCTTTGACACTTGTCACTTTGACTTTGCTATTAAGCTAAGGCTGTACATTCATTTCCATAATTTCTAGACACAAGCATATTCCTTGACACGCCATCAATATTTCTCTCTGCTTCCCCAGCGAGTCGTCCGCGAAAATTGTAAAAGCTTTTCCATTACGACTGCGTACAAAGACGTACTTGAAAGTGTTTGACCTAAATACGTGGCACAGGAATTAGGATGGTAAGTATACGGTACGCGGGATGAGGTCTTATCGCTGTTTAAGTGCTACTTACGATTTTCAAAGAATTCGCGAAAATTTTGATTACTTAAACCAGGATCAAAAGCGTTTCGTGTCACATAGAGGTATATTGTTTTCTGAAGAGCTTTTCGCAGTTTCACATTATTTTGTCTTAGTTAGACTACTATTTATTAGCAATAATATACAAATAGTAAGAAATCGTATCCAAAAAAAAACATTCTCAGCATTCATTTCAAGATCCAGTTTATTCATAACAAAAAAATTATACCACATCATGAATTTTATTGACAGTCCCTCAAAAAAGTCAAACTTAATTTTAGCATAATATTTGACTATATACGTGTATTATTGGGATCCGCTAAACAACGACCTTCACCCATCTGTTTAGTCGGTGAAAATTATTTATTATCAAATTAAGTATGTTAGAAAATACATCGGGAGTGGGTGGCAAAAAAAACCTGGCAAGGCTATGATTAAAAAAATATATATTTTATTTAATATTGCACACATGAGTTTAACGAATAAATCAATCAATCAAAGCAATCGAAAGTATGAAGCCTATAGAATATACAAACGTTGGGTTGTCTGTTTTTTTCCAGCCCCCTTAGCACGCGCCGAGGACCAATTGGTATTTCCCCGAGCGGGAACGTGATAAAACTAGAATATAGATAAGTCTGTCTATGTCTATAGTACAATTCTGAAATTTTGCCAATTTTTGAACACTATAAAAATTTGGTTTTTGCCCCCGTGCGAAGCCGGGCGGGACAGCTAGTTCTTCCATATTATTCGCTTATTTCTAAGGTGCTGCTGTTTCCCAGCTGCCAGTCAGTCCAGGCGCCGGCGTCCCTCGATAACAACGACCTAATGCCATTGAGCACGACAACCGTCTTGCCGTATTTGGGTATGACAGCGCGACAGTAGACTTTTCAAAGTGAATATGCTGATTCTAAACTCCTAATTATGCACGTGGCTCGGATAAATATTTAGACATTAGAATGTAGAACTCGCCTTGACTCGGTTATAATAAATTTACTTATAGAATTTCGGATGTATATTGACAGCGGTTATAGTTACAGTTCACTTTTAAATTTAATAGACAATAGATTTGACTGATTCTCAAGAAACAATGTAGATAGCCTAAATATATTTATCGACTATTTTGTCTATGAACCTGGGTATGTCATAAAACTACATCCAGAACCACCGGAGGACGGGCAGCAGCGTCCTCTTGATTCCCAGTGGGGAGTATTCTGCGATCCCCAAGCCGCCCGCCCAGCGTGGGATTATGGCATTTGCTCCCTATTAAGGGGGAGGCTTTCGTCCAGGAGTGGACGAGTTCAGGCTGACAATTTTGTCTGCTGTTGTCAGATTACATTGTGAGCGCGTTTGTGCTTAGGTGTGTGTATAATAGAGAAAAAAGTGAATATGTTTGTAAGAGTGAAAAATTAACGGCAGAAATTATCTGAACAAAGTTCTGCGTAATGGCAGCTGCACTCTTTATTAACCTGCTGTCTCCTTATTATACCAAAAAGAATAACGATTCCTGTAGGATAGCAACTGCGGACACTGCTAAGAACCACATAATTCATTAAAATTTGAACATCTCACGTTCTATAACATTAAACCTTATGTCCATACAAAGAAAGTGACTTTTCAATGACTTGGCACCACATTGAATATCCCAATGTACAGATCCAACATGCATTTATGCGTAAATGGTACGAGTGTCGTCACAGTATCTGGATACGTAGCTCCTACGCGCATTATACGCATGCATGCCACCGACAAGCATGCAGCATGCATGGGCCCATGCGTGCAAGATATCTGTGCATGAAATATCAAATAGTTGCTGCTTCTTAATAACGCAACCATTTTTTCTTAATAATTCAGCCAAACACTTAACCGTAAACTTACTAAACATGTTGCAGTCCTTATCTAATAGACTGCAATGAAAAAGAGAGCTATATTTTAAGTTTCGATCGTTCAACTAAAGCCTCTAGAATAGACCTTATTGTAATTTATTAAACTCTGCGCAATAATACCTAACGTCGTTAAACTTTAAGCAGCGTTTTAAGTAAGGTCTCAAGTATCCTATTCCTCACACCAAGAAAAACCATTTTCTAAAATGGTACATAATATTCTGACTAGGTACCCAGTCAAAATATTATGACATGTAGGTACATGAACACATGATAGCAGCATTTTGTCCATCCATGCCTTATAACTACAGGAGTAGTAGAAAAACTACCCAACATCACACATAATTATATTGTGAATATATTGTGACGGGCAGCAGCGTTCACTCAGTTAACGGTGGTAAAGCCGCCTGCCAAGCGTGGGGATTATAGACTTTTGCGCAGCAGTTAGGGTTTGGGTCCCGGGACGTCTCGTGTCTTGAAGTCCCGGGACTTTTCAGAAATTTTGTTGTCTCGGGTCCCGGGACTTTCGGGTCGAGACTCGAAATGAGACACGGTTGTTGAAATTATAAATAATGTAATTTTCAAAAAGTCATAATAAACTTTTCACACCACCTGCTCGAAAATGTCCTGCAACCTCAACGCAAAGTCATTATCTCATAAGAGATATAAAGTTGTATGAAACTACTTAAGGAATAATTTTTTGTCTGTCTCCTTACAATGCCTGTTTCGAGCTGTTACTCGATGAGGTAGGGTTACCGACAGTGCCCTCCCGGTCTACGAGTATCTGCCCCGGTCTGTCAGTAGTAAATTTCACTTAATGACGTGAATGCAGTTCGCGGTTGTTTAGCGAACTTGCTATTGCGACGCTCTCTTTAACGTTAAAGATTTTAGAATTTGATTTTAAGATCACGAATGTAAATTTTTACTAAAATTGCTTTATATTGATACATCTCGCCAAAATTTTACTCGATTTTAATTCTAGTTCGAGAAGTCTCGAAGTCCCGGGACATCCCGGGACTTTGGTCGTGGGTGGTCTCGTGTTCCGGGACTTTGAAAATGTCGAGACTTCCCAAACTCGTGCAGCAGTTGACGTCTTCTAGCTGATGATGATGCTTATAAGAAGGGAGAAAAGAGGCTTTTCTCAGTAATGGGACGAGATCAGTTATAATAATAAACGAAACATTTTGAGCACTACTACTACTACTTTACTATGTGAGTACATTTTTGTCTGTACATTAATTTGTGACCCTTGAAACTGTAAACTTTTGTACAGCCAAAAATGTACTAACCTGCTCTACTTTCCAGTTCTCTGAAAAAATGTAACCTAGACCTTTCAAGGTAAAAGTGCAAACAGAAAATCTGCGAGCTTAATCTTCGATCACGTCGTCCCTTATCAAGTGTTATTTTATTTTTAAAGAGGTGAAGCAGTAATACTTATATAAGTAGCTGCCAACTAAAATCTTACTTTGGTGATGTTGAGAAATGACTCTATAAAACGTCTAAAATTAGGTCGTTTCGATTTTTTATTCTGTGTACAATTGTAGATGTTTATTCGTTCGTATTTATAATTCGGTCCCTTGTAAATGAATATTAATATTAAGCCGGAAATATTCAGGGATGTACAAGCAGCTGTAAATTAATTAATCAACGCTTAGAGTTGTACGTCGCTAAGTCTTTTAAATGGCGCTTTGATATTTTTAAAGCATCTTGTTTACTTTGATTTACAACAAGTAGGTATGTTTAGGGTCAATATCCATAAAACTTTCGGGAACAAACAAAAAAAAAACAATATTTTGTCCCCATACCAGGGGCAAAGGACGGGTACAATGTACAGTAGTACGTTGTACCCTGTTTTTCTGGTATTCCTGTTAACCTTTAAATATTTTTTCAGACTATTTATCAGGTTGGTATAATAATAATATAATTATATAATTGTTTTGCCAATAAAAATATACCAATTGAACTTTTGAATTATTAACCTAGTTCCTATTTTAAGCTATTGAATAAATGAAAATGAAAGAAAATATACGTGATAATAGTAGATACCTAATTTAATTAAATTTAATATTGAACGTCCAAATCTGTTCAGACGTTTTGGCGTTTTGTGGCGTAAAGAGGTAACAAACATACATACATAACGACACACTTTCCCATGTTGAATGTTTTTTTTATTTTTTATTTTTTTATTCTCAGTTACATTACAATGAAGGTTTCGGTAACTAGCACCTACTAAACCTCGCAGAGGTTTGTCTTAGGGCTAGGCCAAAAAAAAAAGTTAAAAGTTAAAAGAAAAAAAAGTTAGTTAGTTTAAAGTTAGATATTCATGTTTGGAGTCTTCTATCAAAGTACTGGCAGTAGTATGCATGCAGAGCGGCCACGTTCAGCTTCTTCAAGTCGTGACAAAAACCACATATTTTGCGTTTTAACCCTGTCCTATGGGCTTAGAGTTGCTATTTGTTAGAATAGATAAAAGTGCTACTATTTTTGAATTGCATCAACAAAGTACGATATCTTCTGTATCTTTGATCAATGTTGGAAAGTCTTTATTATTAAGGTTAGACTTTTTTTGTATGTAACCCACACTCGTCTAGCAATACAATGTGGTCAATTTTAAAGGCTTTAAGACAGTTCTAAGCTAATTAAAATATTGCTGTCACTTTTTTACTAGACGTGTTAGCTAAGGACAGCAATACTTTAGTTAGTTTAGTTCTGTCAACTAAAACCTTCAAAATTTACCACATTGTCTCGAAAAACTAGTGAGCTTAGAACATGATTTGATCATTTACATGTTTTACAACCATGGCTGTAAATGAATGAGGAAATCCAAATCACCGCACGCTAACACGTTAATCCCAAAATAGACTTTTATGGTATTTATCGATTCATAAAAACGAAAATAAATATTCAATTTGTTAATTAATCTTCGTCGATTCTATGTGTGTCCAATTTTTTAAGTATGTATAGTAGCTTTAAGATTAAATAAAATTTGATTTCATAATTTTATATTATACTGATCTCGGTACGCATATTTTATAACGGGTAACGGGTTACGTGGATTAAAGTTATATCGAAAAAAACAACAACATAATTATGTAATACCAGGTGAATATAAGGCTTAACAAACAAACTTTTCAAACAAAAAAACATTGATATCTTATATCTTCTCATATTGTTTAGTATTTGGGTATAATACACAGGTTTCAGGCGTAGAGCCCAGTGCAACATTTACAAGCGTTCTGAGATTGCCTAAATTTTCATCACAAATGCATAGAAATAACGACAAACTTTATCATCGAGAAAATTCTAAAGAACACAGGTGATTTTGGCCTAAGTAGGTATGCGAAAGATTTACTACTCCAGGTCACCTGCAAACGTGCCTATGAAAAATATTCTAAGCTTGTAACTTGCTTAAATTTTCGTCTACATCACAAATCACCTAATAGCTACTATTATTTTAGTCTACCTTTAGTTCAGAGATTTAGTGTACAGTATTCGATGTAAATAGATAAATAAAAATAACAGAGTAATAACAGCAACCACGTGACGGTAAAAGAAAAAAGGTAAGTAAGTAAGTAAGTAAGTTCATATAGGCTGAGTGGCCAGCCCTAGTGTCAGAGTTAATGTGCCGCCCGAAGGCCTCTGACATGGCTGACGGTTGTTGTTATAGAAACTAGAACAAACAACCGGGACCAACAATTTAACGTGTCATCCGACCCACGGTAGCGCTCAGAAATAAATGCCACTCACGGTCACCCATCCGAAGACTGACCGGACCGTCCGTTGCTTAACATCGGTGATCATTTAGAATCACCTAGACAAGCTACGCCACGAGCGTAACGTAGACAAGACAGGTTAATAGATGGTCAGATGACACTAAGAACATTGGAGGGACAATCTGGCCAAGGAAATCCAAACATGAAAAAGAATGGAAACAGCTGGAAAAGGCCTTTAGTGTCACGGGACAAACTCACCACTAAGCCGGGAAATACGATGTGTAAGCTTGCAATTATGTAAAACTAGCTGCGCCCCGCAGTTTCATCCGCGATTTTTGGGATAAAAAGTAGCTTATGTTTTATTTCAAGGTATAAGCTACCTCTATAAGTACCAAATTTCATCTAAATCCGTTCAAACGTTTCAGCGTGAAGGAGTAACACACATCCATACATACAAACTTTCGCGTTTATAATATTACTAGAGGTCACCCGCGACTTCGTCTGCTTACGGAAGAAATTCGGCCCACTCCCAAAATTCTCCACTTTAAATCATTCCTTGCAAACTCTACCAACTCCAACACATCAACCCCCCCTCCCCCACCCCAAACGTCCCATGAACTACCCAAATATCAATTTTATCAATCACTATAACTTCAAAAACAAAGAACTTTCCATGTAACATTCTACCCCCCCTTTCCCCCTTAAATCGTCCCTGTCAAAAAATAATTAAAACAGCATTTCTTATTTTAAATGAACTATCCAAATCCAAATTTTCGTGACTAAAAGTACAAAAACAAAGGACTTTCATACAAAAGTTTCCCCCGCTTCCCACCCACCCCTTTTGGTTCGTATTTGGGGTAATAATCCTTTCTTAGTACGCCCCTACGCATCGAGACGAAAACACCCTCCAAATTTCAAGTCTGTACGACCAGCGGTTTGGGCTGTGCGTTGTCTGTCATTCAGTCAGTCAGTCAGTCAGTCAGTCAGTCAGTCAGGACAGAGCCTTTTATTATATTAGATAGATATAGAATATAGATAGATAGATAAGTAGGATGTGTATTTTTCATTTTCAATTATTATATTTCATTCAGCAATAAAGGATTAATAATAAAAACGATGTATGTATCTATGCCAAGCCAAATCACAGCACCAGTTTCATCTCTATCTCTCGTGTGTCTTCACAACTGCTTGGTATCATATTACACGAGACCCTAAATAGCCTATTTCGGAAGAAAGGTGAGAGCCCATAGGGCCCATCTCTTACCATTTTCGGTCCCAAGCAATAACAATCTAATTCTATTCAACAAGTGCGATACCATCTCGAGACCGTAACGTTGCTAAGTCGATACCGTGTCGATAGGCTAATAACGGTTGAATATAATCATTAAAGCTACTGAGGGCTGAAGACTCACGAAGCAGCTATTTTCGTGCGGACCCGGAACGATTTCCTTATTGGCGGAATAGGTTCCCAGAGATTGTTCCAGTCTTTGTTGCGTTCACGCAATCCTGCCTGGATGTGCAATTACAATTACAGGAACGCTGTACTTGAATGTTGTTAGAATAGAGCTCTTGAGATAAGTGGCCATTTACGAGGGTGATTTGAAAAAAGGTATACCTCTAGAACAGGTTCTTAAACGTATTTCTATTTTATATTATACTCGTATATACGTAAGTGTAGGAAACCATAATGCTTTTTTATAGTATGGGCTACGACTGTTTGATATTGTTCATTGAAATTCTATGGTTATTAGCGGGATGTTTACAGTGGTTTAGTTGTGAAACGAGCCGATGTCCCGATGTAAGGGTGTGGTTGCATGTTAAATGAACTATCTTCACGGGCAGGCTGCAGAGTTCGAAAACTTTAGGGATATTCAAAACGAACATAATTTACGAAATAATGTATCCTTTATTTTTAATTATTTTTAAATATTTGTTTCAGACCTTTATAATCCATATTACACAAAATTAAAAACAATACAAATAAAATTAGAATACTTTAAAACTCAATACTTACGAATTACAGTGTTATATAACAGGTATATGTAGTCGGGCTGCATGGGTAATTATAGGAGGATATTATTGGGGTTTATAATTAACTTAAGTATTCCATCACACTCTGAGTGATTCAGCCAGAAAACGTCCACTACTGGACGGTAGGAAAAAGTCCATAGTCCCCACCACGCTTGGCAGGCGGCTTGGGGATCGCAGAATGCTTACCACCTACGCTGCTGCCTGTCCTCCGGCGGTTCTGAATGCAGTTTTAGGAAATATCCATTGCCCAGGTCCATTCCATTGCCATTTGATCACAAGATAGACTTAATAAAATCATGAAGAATTAGATCACGAATTTTTTTTATTTAAATTTTTGTTGTCAAGGTAATGGCAATTAATAAAAAAAAATAAAAAAAGTAATTTTTTAAATATGTTCTGACGTGTAGACAATTTTAGAATCAGACATAGGTAATTTGGAAGTTTTCTAAATGCTTGAACTTATTTGGTTGTATGTATGGTTAGAATCCTTACATCATCTCGAATGACACTGGCTCAAATTTTTTTGGCAAGGCAGTCGTGTTTTTTATTTTATTTTATTAAATATTTATTTTTAAGCAAATGTGTTTACGTGAGAATTTTCTAATTACTGACATACCACTCTGCTCGCTTTCTGAAGGCAACACTTTAAACACGAGGCAACTAATCATAAAGTACAATGTAATATAACTTTGGAATTTGATATACCTAGCCTTATGCGCGCTCACCTATTCGTTAAAGACCGATTTAATACAATTATGTTGTTGTATAACCTCCTAAATAAAATAATTATGATTTTTGTGGAAAATTTACGGAATTTAATGTTATTTGGCTTAGACCTTATTCTATGTTGTTTCGTCTTAAGATATAGGGAAGTAGACAGTCAGAGATTTAAGTTAATTGTGCTAAAAACAATACTCGGCTAATATTGGTTTAAATCCCATCGGCCGCGTACGAAACCAGAGCCTCGAACCAGTTACGGCTGAAGAAAAAATCTTCGTTATACGTTTGAAGATCGAGATCAGTCAGTGAACTAGAACTTATGTACATTCATTCATAAACTTTCATTGATACGCTTACAAGTAAATAATTGATCTATGGCATCCAAGTAGGTACTTATTATTTTTCTAGCTATGAATTCGAATTATGAATCAAGCCTCAAGCCATCATTTAGCACTACTACTAAGTGAAACAGTGTTTTTTTATATCCCTGATAGTTGTGTGTAATTGAACAAAAAAGGACATCAGAGATAAGGCAAAAATTTCTCGAGATGCTCACAGAAAAATTAAAATACAGCTAAATTATTACAGCTTAAACAGCTAAAACTTTACAGAATTATTTTGTGACTCACACCATCGTCACAATATTATTATAGAAACTTGAATAACTTGAATTTATTAATATACTTAAAATTCTTAATAACATGCGCTGTGTTAGCCAGAACACTCAACTAAAACTAATTTGAGACTGAAAAAACGTCTTGACGAGTGTCTTGTTGAGTGTTAAGTCCGTTTATTGCCGGCAATTTCGGGCGGTCACAACGGAGATTAGTCTGAGTGAATGAAATGGGTTGGACACAGACAACGGATTCGAGGAAGCCTAGTTAATGGAATATATTTAATTGCACACCAGAAATATGTAACGCACATCAAATTAGATCGCCCATTACGATAATATCTGTAGACCGATATCGAATTACGAGTACATACAACGTGTTAGGATAGAAGGATATATGTGTGAGAAAGATTTTGTTGTAAACCAAAAATAAGTAATACACATCATAAGTTTCAGATAATTATGTTTTGTATGCAGACTAAAACTGGATATCTATAATAGGTTATTTTATTATGCCAATATGCCGGTTTTATTTCTCCGCAAAAATAATACTGCTAAACTTAATTTTATAGGTCAATGACCAACTCAAATTACTCACTATTTATAACCGTCTTCAAAAAAAGAGGAGGTTCTATGTTTGACTGTATGTATGTCTTTTTTTATGTTCTCCGATATCTCCGTCAATTGGGAGGTTCCCTGACAGGCAATTAAAAAAATATGTTTTTAAACATCCGTTAGGTGGCGTTGACGAGATATGGCTCTGAATAGTAAGTATCACTACCTAGAGTCTCGACAGCGCCTTCTATCTTTGCCTGTAATAGAACTACGTTCCGTCAGCTGTCAGAAAACCTCCCATTCTATCTCGATATTTAAAATGTTTTTTTTTGTTTTAAAGGGGTATATTTTCCTTTCCCATTTCCCGATATTAGTTTGAAAATGGTTATTTTTTTAAGCTACTTGTTGTAATGAAAATTAGGTTATTTGATGTTTAATTAAATAACTCTTGTTAATTTACATGGGAGGGCGTCCACATCCACTCCTTCGTTTCTAGATTGTCCACACCATTCGTATTCGACGGCCATGACCGATCTCTATTGAAACTCGAATGCAACTCGAATCGGAGGCAATCGATCGTCAATGTCAAAAAAGTCGACAAAAACTGTGAGAGCCGCTCAGGCTTCACTGTTTGGGTGACAACACTTCGATTTGATCAAGTGTGCAATCGAGTTTGTAGTCCTGGGGTACAATAGGGCTTGATTACCGGAAACCTTTAATTGCCAACTCTAGAAATCGTATATATTGTATCACTTTAATTTTCATTTGGAACAGTTTATACGCTTTCAAATTTTTATTAAATGATTTGGTCAAGTTTTTTGTTTTTGTCAATTGCAATATCTGACAATCATTACTGTATTTTAAACCTTGTTTCATAGCTTGGAAGATCTAGCTCTCTCTTTCATAGTATTTAGCGCAAGTAGAGAAGCTAAGTAAAACTTACTGTCAAATGTGACAGGTTTTCTACATACACAAAAAAATATTGTAATATACGAGAGTGGGTTTTTTTCTACTAACTTTTCTAAGCATTCAGAGTAAGCTGTACTGAATAATCTTTTATATCTGGATAACTTCGTCAGAAAAAGATCAAAGTATATCAGTCGCGCTATAAAATAGCTCCACGTAGGCCCCTTTTGTCGATCAGGTAGCATAGACAAACCCGTCTACAAAATGAGGAAAAAATCGACCTCTGAAATAACCTAAACCGATCTCACGTATTGTGAATATTTTGACGGACGAATAGATTGCTTTTTAAAGTTTTGCAACTTGTATAAAAAGTATCCTGAATAAATATTCCAGTAAAAACAATAAAAACACATAAATAAGTGTAATAAAAAGTTATAAAATAATAACTTAATGATTCAATCATAGAAATGATACGTTGCATGTTTTTCTAGTGAGAGAGCGTTTTTTTTATCACATCTCACTATTATGAGCAAGTTTTGTTATAATTAAGTACTTTAATTGGGGGCGAAGATTTGTTTTTTTTTTTCGGTAGAGTTCTAATTTTAATTTTCTTATTTTTAATAACAAGAAATATATTTGTAGATACTACAAACGCTTTGTTGAAATTCACACTCCCTGTTGTATCCTCAATATGTGAAGAAGCGGTGAAAAGGTGCAATCCATACTAATGCAACGAAGGAAGCTATGATTATCTTTACTACATAATACTTGCTTTCGATCTTTCATTACCGCAATGAACGCGCAAATGGCGTTAAGTTTTATTGATACTTCGTAATTAGGCTTCAATCTTATAGCGCAGTCGTGATCATCGGGCTTTCACTCTCTTTGCACGCACGAGGCACGCCCCCTTGCGGTTAGTGGCGTACGCACTGGGTCGGAATGTTACGGCAACTGTTTCAAGAAAGAAGGCAACATTTAGTCGACTGCCTCAAAAGGAAGGTATATTTCTCGAAAGTATATTGGCTATATTATGTTTGGCTATTCATATCAAGGCTAGTGAGGTATTTGAAGTTTGATATTAGATATGGCGTTAATGTTTTCATCAATGCCCAGAATAGATGAACAGTATTATCATAATAATATGGTGATTGTTTATTGTACTAGCACATAGTGAACCTTTATGAAATTTAAATGTTTTTTTGTACTCGAATTTTTACCTACTTAATTTCCAGTTTTTAGTAAAAGCAAGTAAAAGTTAGTATGCTTCATAGATTTGTAACTAGGAATTTGAGATACTTAGTTCTATCCCAACCAATTTCAAACCCGTACATAATCCTTATTTAATGTACCAATAAATTTACAAAACGATGATCGTGCGTGTTCAATTAATTTATCCGCAATAGCTGCTGCAATTTACAGGAATACGAGATAATTCAATTTGTAACACCTGATTTTAGCGTTTTCAGTAAACAAAGTTTACCATTTAATTTGATTGCTTTCGATAATGAAAACATAAAACGTGTCAGGAAAACATGCCAGTGCAAAAACATTTAAATTCCAGAAGAACGAGTAGCTACAGACACGTTTCTACGCATAAAGTGTCAACTGCCACTGTTGCCGGCAACTTATCCACTCGTGAGTGACGGATCTAATTCTATTACGTAAACTTTGTCTTGACGTATTGGGGCTCGTTTGAAAGCTGTATTCTATTTGTTATGTGCCGTACTGAGTCGCTACACCATATAAATCGTTTATCTCATAGTTTGACCGAAATCTTTTACTGTCGCCTCCGGGTAACCAAAAGCATACATGCCTACATGTTGTGTATAATTTTAATAAACGAGTCTTTTATTTATTAACGTAGTATTTAAAGTTTGTCAACTGTCACTGGTTTGCGCCAATACATAAATCATAGTTAAACAGAAGTAAACATGGGTCACCGCACCCGTATTAGCGTTCAGTTACACAACTCGACTTTATGTAGGAGTTTCTTTACGGTTTGCCTATTTAGTTATGACTGTTTTAGTTGGATAATGATAGTATAATATATAGGATCGATAGTTTGTGCGGGATAAGCAATTATTATGGTTTCATTTAGTTGAAATTATAGAGCGAGATATCTTAGGTTGACGATTGCACTGCCGGTTTAGTGCCGCGCGGTAAGAGCTGAGATCATGAAACAGCACACAAAATCGCCCATTCTAAGATCTGAATCCTGTTAAGTTAATAATATAAATGGCATAGTTTTTATATTTTGATGTTTGTTACTCAATCACGCAAAAACGGCTGAACCGATTTGGATGGAATTTGGAACGGAGGTAGCTTGTACCTTTCTTTTTAATCATAAAATAAAAAATATTTTATTGCGCATATATTTACATACAGTATGTAATATGGAACATTAGATATACATTTGCGTTTCGTTTTAAATCAGTTCAGATACATATAGATACACAGCATGCGAGTAGACCCTGCCCGTAATATCATCACCTGGTTTAGGTTAAATTCACTGTCTGGCAACCCTTAGATAAAACAACTTTTACTCCTTATACACGGTAGTTTTTTTTTCAGACGTCATTAGTCGTAATACTTATAACTAGAATAATTTTCATCGATTGATCGTACTTATCATCAAAAGGACTGTATGTACTAGAACGCTAGTCCATTTAGTAATCATTAAATGTTATGTAATACTATTAGTTTTAAGAGAGCATAGTACAAAAGAGTTTATATTATACAACTTATATAGTGATTTAAAATTACGTGCTGCAGAATGGTCTAAAATAATGAGGTTTTAGTATCTTAGTTTAATTTACCACTAGCTCTTAATCACACGCATCTATGCATGTTTTAACATACTTATAAATTTCTTAGTATATATTACGTAATAGATTAGAAATAAATAGTCGGCTTTGAAACTAAAGGTGCATGGTAAGAGCGTAACCTAGGTTAATATAAGCAGCAATTTTGAGCAAGAAATGTAGAATGCAATATCAAGCAATGCAGTAGCTAACATTATACTTGGCTGTTTAACACGCTCACTCCCAGTAATGTATCTATCTTTCCGAATACATCATGTCATGAATGTAACGGCTTGTGTTCTGCATGCAGGCCGTGACGTATATAATACACTAATTCTACAATCGTGGTTTAATTTGGATATTTTCTAATAATTAGTAGATTTTTTTATGGACAGTCAAGAGGTATCTTTTTAATTATTATCAGGAAGCCAGGAGCTATAATTTGTTTTTTTAGTATCACAGCAGATTATGTGACTTCGTTAAAAAAAATGGACGTTCCCGTCGGCGGACTTCTTGGTCTGTTGGTTAAATAATAGTTGGTCTATTAGTTAAATAATTAGTTTCCTTAAAATAACCCGTTCCGCTGGCAGATCCGTTGGCAGTGAGAGTGTTAAATTTTTCTCCAGAACTAAGAATTTATCTCAGAATTTCTCACAGGAGGGCATTTAACAAGTCCGGTTAAAAATTATCTTAACAAAGATCACTTGATGAACACTAATAAATGTCATGAAACTACTTGATTAACAAGCGCATTCTACTTAACGGTGTTTGAGGAATTTTCCTCTAAATGAGGTATTTTGTGGTAAAATGCGGTACCGACACTCGCGTGTGTAGTTTATGAAGTAATTAGTTTGTAGATGCCAAATAAACATGCGATGATTAAGAAATAGTCTCTAGTCTGTGTGTTACATCTTCGTTAAGAAAATGTATGTTTAATTAAGAGGAATTACAAAATTGTCATAAAGAATAATAAGAAAACACCATTACTTACAAGAGGTCTACTACTTTGTAAATATAATGAAAGCAAGACAAAAAAAAGACAATAATAAATATTTTGATTTCTGACATTGACTTTTTGATTTATATAAATTTTGTATTTAAGTTAACAAATAATTATTTAATTAATTGATTATTAATATTTATAAATAAATACAACATACTTTTATACTATTAATTACAATTTAATTAATTATAATTGAATATATTAGGTTTTTTTATGTATGTCGACTATTTTATTTCAAAATACTGAAATTAATGTTGGGTACAAGAAACTGCAAAAGAAACGTGGTGCCTATATTTTTTTATTGTCTCACTTGGGGGTAGACATTTATAATATTGTTAAGTTATTCAAAAAAAAGAGAAAGAGATTTAAGAGTATAGATCAGTTGACCGAAAGATGAGCAGAAGCTTATTGCAGCTAACCCGTGACGTCATATCCTAATAGGTATAAATGAAAGAAGAACCTATTAGGTTCTATGTTATGTTTTGGTTTTAAATAACATTAACTCTTTCCGAGTTAATGTTATTTAAATGTTAACACACAAATTTATTATTTATCACTAGCTAGCAGTGCTCCGCGGTATCACCTGCGATTCCTATGATAAAAAAAATGTGCTATTCCAAGGTGTAAGCTACCTCTGTTCCAAATTCCATCCAAATCGGTTCAGCCGTTTTTGCGTGATTGAGTAACAAACATCTAAATATAAAAAAATTGCCATTTATAATATTATTTTAAAAGGATTCAGATCATAGAATGAGCGATTTTCTGACAGGAAATTTGAAAAAAAACAGAAACTCATTGTAGATGGGACTGACCAGACGTGTCTGTCATTGTCAAGTTTTTTATTTTATTTTAGTGCCACAGATCAAAAATATGATGCTGTTGACTGCACGTATAGTCAGCGCCGTCTATCGAGTTGCAGAGAACTACTTTTTTTTTAATACACACACATAGGTACATTTATGAAATCCAGAAATATATAATTATGATAAATACAATAAACAGTAGAACTGAGTACCTATTAGATATACTTAAGCACAGAAGAAATAATAGTACTACGGTATTAGTTAGCGGTTAGGCCTATCGAGATATGCGTAAAAAATCTCGTCTAACCAGAAGAAGATAGAAGTTTCATTAACTAGACGTAAAAAATTTACAGTCGAATATAAAAAGCAGTAATATTTAAATGAGACGTTTATAATAGCAGTATCAAATATAAAAACACAGAATAAATAATAGTACTACGTGCAGAAAGTTAACTCCGCAAAGGAATTGAAATAAATAAGGACTCTATCTATAAAAGCAATAAAGTAGCAATTCAACTCGCACAGCGCTGGATACCGCTCGCTATATTCACTTAGATATACCGCTCTCTTTCTATCACGTATGCTTAGTTACGTGCAAAGAGGCTAGCGTCTCGGACGGAGCGTCGCGTCGCCCGCCTGATAAAAGCAACGTAATATCTGCAGCCTAAAATAAAAGTTTTATGCTAATATAATTTTAATACGATTACTGTTGTCAAAGGGTCAACTTTCATCAACCTGAGGAACAGTTTCTGGTCCTAAAATGTTATTTACAGTAAAACCGTATTGAAAACCCAGCGGTGAGCCAACGTTTAAAATCAGCATTAAATCACCGGACCAGCCCTAAAAGTCAGTGGTTGACAGTAATTACTGACATTACTACTGATGTGAAACATCCGCTGGCATCCTGGTCATTACGCGTTTTTACCTATCTTCCTAGTCGGTGAGCCTGTGGTAACGCTTAATAAGGTTGTTTATTTATCAAATTTATCATTATTAAAACACTGTTTTAAACTACCACGGTTGTTCACTATAGTTCTATTATTATGTCATCATCATCATCATCATCAGCCCGGAGACGTCCACTGCAGAACGAAGGCCTGCCCCTTAGACCGCCACACTGTACGACAATCTGTCATTTGCATCCACCGGTTGCCCGCGACTTTTACAATGTCGTCGGTCCACCTAGAGGGCGGCCGCGCCTACGCTGCGTCTTCCGGTTCGCGGTCGCCACTCAAGAACCTTTCTTCCCCATCGGTTGTCAGTTCTTCGAGCGATGTGGCCGGCTCATTGCCACTTCAACTTGCAATCCTTGCGAGCTATGTCGGTAACTTTGGTTCTTAAGGGGGAATATCCTCATTCCGGATTCTATCGCGCAAAGTAACTCCGAGCATAGCTCCTATTCAAAGGTCAAATAGCTCTATAGAGTCAAAAAAGAGTACTCAAAGTGCGTTGTCTGTGATGCCACGTGTGTCTGTACTTACGCCGCTTAACACCTGCCTGGAACTCTAATGTCCGCGGGTGCAGGTGCAGAGCCGGCTGCAAGAGGCAAGCGGTTTAAGTATTCAGACTAAGCGCAGTCGTACGACTTCATTAATTTCGCGGTTGATACGGCGAGCCCGTGGTGCCCCGAAGCAAAAAAGTTCATAGCCGACCTGGGCTGCCGCTTAAAAGAGAAGGGTCGTGATCCCCGCGCTGGGTGGTTTTTGACTAAGCATACCTCGCTCGCCATCCAGCGCGGCAATGCTGCCAGCGTCATCGGTACATTCGTGCAGGGTGCGATCCGCGGGGGTATTTTTGACGTGCCATTCCATTAGCCTAAGTAGTATTTAATTCGTCATCAGCCATAAAACGCCCTTAATAGAGGAGTGTTGCCATAATCCTCACGCTTGGCAGGCGGCTTGGGGATCGCAGAATGCTCACTACCGTTAACCATAAAGACGCTGCTGCCCGTCTTCCGGTTTTTCTTGTTGCAGTTTAAGGACATACCCAGGTCCTCCAGTATTTAAATAGGTTTAACATAATATGTCCTTTTTTTAAATTGTATTTCATTGACTAATGATATATTAACTAGAAAAAAAACATTGAAAACATAAAAATGTAAAAACAAAATGTATGAAACAGCAGATATATATTTTTTTATAATTTTTATTAGTTTAGAACTAAAGTGGTTTGTTTTGACGGTTTTTCTCTTATTAGACTTCTTGATAGAATCTCTCTTGCTCAGTCCAACATAAAAATGTAAACAACTATCTAACCTACAAACCTATTTACAGGCCGTCAACAGCTGCATAGATTCTTAAAACAAGGCATAGGACCCAGGACTACATTGTCCTTGGACTACATTATCGTCAACGCCCTCATCAATAGCAGATACTTATATATAAGCAACGATTAACAAGAAAACTTGATTTTGCGGACCGCCGCATGCGCCATTTGCGAAAAGTTTTGCCTGTGGAACCTCATTAGGCAGATACTATCCTTACTCTTATTATCGAGCTGTCAAAACTACATTACCTTGGAGTGCGTCTGATGAATATAGCACCCTCTTCAACCCTACAGCTTAGCTAGCAGCTACTATGGCACGTGTGGTGCCCACGCATTTCGTGATTAATTTGGTTATGTCGGAATACTGATGAGCTCCTGAAACTTGAAGGATTGTTATTTAGTTATCTATGAGGTACAGGTTTTTTGTAGCTGTCTCTGTATACAAAAGTTTTCTATCACAAATACTAGGTCAGCGCTGTGATTCAAAATGTATCTTATTACCACACCATTGGATCAGTATGACGACAATGTAATCTACTTTTCTGTCAGATTTCGACAGCGACAATGATAAAATGAATGGACGGGAAATAAGCGCACGGATTTTGAAGACTATATGTTGAGCGCCGGCTCTCCTCTCGCGTCAGTCCTACTGTGTCTTTGCGACATGCGAGCCGTACGATACGACAATACAAACTTCTAATACATGTACATGTGTTCTCTTTTTGTGATGCAGTAATTAGATTAGCTATCTCTATTTTCTGGCAAATGTAATATGCATACTTTCATACTTTCAGCTAGGTATGCTTGATTGTGTTGACTTGTTAATTTTGAACGATTTGCAAGCGCTGGGCCTGTCCATTCCATTATCATTGTCGCTGGATTTCGAGGGGATATTTTCAAGCTTATTTTTCAATTAAGTCTAACACTTCTTATTTCATTTATTTAACTGTACTCTTTAGTTTACCTTAATTTAATTACAATCTAGGTTAATTCCGCTAATAAGTAATTTAGTTCTAATTTAATATATTAGGTTATCATAAGTGTTTCTAAGAATGTGTCCAATAACACGTTTCTTATTGTCTCTATTAAGGGGAAGCCACATGATCGCGTGATAAGCATAACACTAATTTAAAAAAAACCTGTTAAAAGATTGTGAAAGAAAAATTGGTAACCCAATATCGGTTACTGTCGTATTCAAATAGTACGTAATTTATTAGCTGCTGGCATTTTTTTTTCTTTGACTTAATATGAAGAAACTCAAGTTACCAAACCAACTTGGAAACTTTGGTCATTCTTAGAGGTTTTCAATGAGGTTAGGAAAAAACAAACTTTCTGCTTACGAATAAGGCTTCCACGTTTTTTACGCTAAATAAAACAATTTTTTTATCGCTGATAATTTTCGCGGTAGGTACTAACCGATTGCGTAGATACGCAATTATTTTTACAATGTAGAAAATTAGAAAAGTATATACCTACTGACAAAATAAAAATGTGCAAAGTGTGAAAGAGACAAATAGTGAACTAAATCAATGAGAATATTTTAGGGGAATTGATTATTGTGATCGATTACAGCGTTACATTGCGGAAGTCCATTTATAAGGTCCATATTTATATTTTTGGGTGGTTATTTCTTTCATCCTTTAGTACTCGAAAGGATATTAGACGGAAATAAGTACACGAGAAATAAACAGCTACTTATAGCAATTTTAGGGGAATTGATATCAAGGCGAAAAATAAATCTCAGAAATAGGTTGTACTTATCCACGTACCAATAAATAAGATAATACGCTTTAAAAAAAATACAACCGACTTTAACTTCGAATACCTGGATGACATCTTCATATTTTCTAGTAATTTAAAAACCAAACTACTGAACCGATTTAGATTAATTTTATATGGGACCACCTCTGAAGTATTACCTACCAAACAAAAAAATAATCATCAAAATCAAATTCATAATTGGCGGAGTAATCGAGTAAAATACATTTTTAAAAAAACATACAGTTGAATTGAGAACCTCCTTTTTTGAAGTCGGTTGTTAAACATTTACTATCCACAAAATATTTACGGCCTTACTACAAAACGCCGTTTAAACTTAGTCACTGTTTAAACTTCTCTGTCTTGTCTCGCACGTGACTTTACACGTCAGCGTTTAAGCGGCGTTTTGTAGTAAGGCCGTAAATGTTCAGCTTATACCGATAATCATAATGCGAAGTTTGAACCTTAGGTCCGAACATGACTATGACTAATGCCGGTCAATAGGGATTGTGTAAAACTTGGAGGTTGGGAAGTCCACTAATACCCGTAATCTAAGTCTGGTAAGTATCTGAGATATTTAGACTGTAGCGAATTAAAATTACTTGAAAACACTTTTTGGTATTGTTTTAAGGTTTACTAGGCGATTACAAAGTACGTACAACTTAAAAGTACAAAGTTCTCGCTTTCACGTTCTTGAAAAATTATATATATATATTGGGGGACATTTACAGCGCCATCTAGCCCCATACTAAGCAAAGCTTGTATTATGGAAACCAGATAGCTGATAGAATACTTATATACATATTTTTTTCGTAAATACGTACTTATAATACATACTACACACAGACACAGAACAAACATCGATGTAGGTCACATAATTTTTTGTCCTGGGTGGGGATCGAACCCACACCCTACAGGTCTGAAGTTAGACATGGTGTCATTATGGTTGTCGTTGCTATCAATACCGCTATAGTAGAATAGGAAATGAATAAATTTTGGTTATTGAATGTTGCTAGCTACTATAAAAAAAAACCGCCTGCCAAGCGTGTGGATTATGGCAACCCCTCCCTATTAAGGGGGAGCCTTCGTTCAGCAGTGAACGTCTCCTGGCTGATAATGAGACTATAAAAAAATAAAACCTCATAGAACACTTTATGTTCAGAACAGTTTGATCGAGTTTGTTTGTGGAAACTGACTTCATCAAACTGAACTCAACTGAACATAGACTACTATTTCAATAATAATTTCTGTTAATTTGATGAGATTTTAATGCGGTTCCTAACAACAAAATGTCAGCGTCCATATATGACAACCCCTACTATGTTAAGTCAAGAGTCAAAGCATACCTCTCCAACAATTCCTCTGAACTCCTCACTCTGTAACATAACAAGTTGCAAACTATTCGGGCTAAGTGAAAAGTTTCAAAGTATTCTGCAGTATGAAACTTCCTGAATCTGCGAAGTATCCAGGCCAGACGACATGTAGCTAGCCATTGTGTGTAACATTTAGGTACTCGCCCGTTTAGAAAGATATTCAAGAAGACTTTTTAATGCTCGGGCATACTTTAACGTGTAATGACTCTAAGATACATTTTTGATTTATTTATACGGGAATACTCACGTTTAATTAAATCGGATACTCCGACTATAGTTTGGGTGCTAAGCAGGACGCAGCTGCACGCGCGTCGGGCTCTGTTTTCACTCTTTGAAAAAGGTCACCGGATGTGATCGAAACTATAGTCGGAGTATCGAATTTAATTAAACGTGAGTATTCCCGTATAAATAAAACAAAAATGTGTCAAAACCACGTCAGTTTTCATAATAAGACTCTAAGAAAGTATTTTGATTGCTGAAAGGTAAACTTTTATGATCTTTGTGATGAAAGAAAAAAGACCACTATAAATATTTTTGAGTTCTTTTTGTGCTTTGAATATGCGAAATGAGATAAGTTTGAACAATTAGGTCGTAATATAAATATATAGTTATATGTAATGTTAGGTCGCTTATGTAGAGATCGAACAAAACAGAGGCCAGGGCCCTGTTTTATAAAGCTACAAGTACAAGCTTACAATTGTACTAGCTTCTTGTACCAGTAACAAAAAGTTACCAGTTACAGCTAGATGGTTTGTCTTTATTATCCTATATACAAGTGCTTGTACTTGTAGTGTGTTGCCAGTTTTTCAGTACAAGTACAAGACTTGTAGCTTTGTAAAACAGGGCCCAGGCGTTGGTGTACGTACAAGCGAGTGGAAAAGTATACTCTTCCGGGTATACCATTCAAAAACATTTCGTCGCGCTTTCACTGCTTCCGTCCGAAAAAGTAGTAAATTAAAAATGATTTTGATTCTACCGTAAACAGGAAAGAGCTCATTTTTACTTTTGAACGGCTCCTGTGACTCTTCCCGCTCTTTACCTCGATTTTGCAGTGGATGTTGTGTTTGAGATACATATCAAGGGCCCTGTTTTATAAAGCTAGTCTTGTATTTGTAGTGAAATACTGGCAACACCGCAAAAAATATTGAGTACGGCGTTTTCTAAGGGTACAAGACAACCAGTATACAAACTACAAGTACAAGCACTTGTTTAGAAGTTAAAGACATACCATCTACCTGTAACTGGTAACTTGTAGTTACTGGTACAAGACGCTATAGTACAATTGTTAGCTTGTACTTGTAGCTTTATAAAACAGGGCCCAGCTCTCTACGTCTTTATTCTTTTTCTCTGCTTCTCCTATTTTATATTCCGGATTATGATGATAAGAATAGGGCAACCTTCTTTACTTCGAGCAATTAATGGAGGAGAGGTATGGATGGATGGATGTAGGTGGAGTGGTGTAGACTTCATAGGAGACTCCGCTCCACCTTATATTTTATATCAGCACCTTTAATTATTTCTTGGGACCTTACACACTCTTGTATCTTAGTACTAAGTACATCTAAAGTTAGAGCCTTTGTTTAAAATCAACACACTCAATTTACAAATAAGCTGTGCACATAAAACAACTTTATCAGAACCGAAACATTTTGTTCGACGATCTTTCGAAATACAAGCTATCCCAATAAAAATAGCTTCGAATTATAATAATTTCTATTCAAAAAGTCGTTTGTGTTACAAAACTGGATTCTAATACTCCATTACAGAATGGGACCTCAGTGAGGGGTCACCGAATAGGCCATTCCTATTGATTTGTGGAATGACATAATCCAAAAAAGCTTATTGTTTACATTGAAGTATAACAATTATTTAGTCAATTTTATTCGTTTAAAGAAAACTTTAGACTTGAAATAACGTTATTTCATTCACGTGATGTTTTATTAAAATATTTATAAAGATATGTATAATAAAGTAAATCCGACAAAATGATGGTATGTAGGATCTTCAGCTCGGTATCACAACAGTGTTTTGTAAAGCTTATTTATTAAGCGGATACGATTTCATTTGGTATTTTAAAATAGATGTTTGTAATTTTTTGTAAGTGACGCTTTTGTAAACGGCTTAGAGCTTAGACAGTTATTCTTAGGTTGTTTCAAAACTTATTGTTGTATAATTTTTTTATCCTACTTTAGAAATAGTTGGCTTACTACACTGAGTGTCACGAGAATCTTCCGCAAGTTTTTCAAATCCATTTGACAATTTGAAAACAATTTTTCTAGAACCAATTA
This sequence comes from Erannis defoliaria, assembly GCA_905404285.2. Lineage (NCBI taxonomy): Eukaryota > Metazoa > Arthropoda > Insecta > Lepidoptera > Geometridae > Erannis > Erannis defoliaria. The sequence continues at coordinate 5,843,608 of FR990073.1, read as the reverse complement.
ATAGGAAACTACTGGCATATGTAAAAGTTAAAATAGAGTTCCGTTGTAAAAAAAAGTTTTCAAAATATATGAAAATTCCGGATGATCGAAGTCTTCTCAACTCTATAATAGTACTGAAAAAAAAAAAAAAAAAACGTTGTAATTTATTTTCGTAAATCGTTCACATTAGATAGCTGTTTAGTATTATTTACAAAAGAATACGACATTTATTCCCCAAATTAATATAGCCCAAAGAAATTACACATTTAAAACTCATTAAGGACTTCTACGTTCGGGCTTCTTCACAAAATGAGGTCTCTTAAAGAACACGAAACATTTTGCATTTGACCTTAACCTTCCCGACCTTTTTTGAATATTGCCCGACGGTAAAATTATTACCGATCTAAAAAGAAATTACTGAGACTTAAATAAATGGGTTGTAGAGGTGGAGCAGGTAGGTTTCAAGGTGGTTTTTGAAGGTTAAAGGAGAATGCGTGTCTCAGTGAAGAGTACAAAAATGTTCACTGACGTCATTGATTTCGTTTAGAGATGACGTTAGAACTAAACAGCATCGCTCGCGGCAGAAAACTGATGAACCAAAATGAAATGAAATGAATAATTTAAATCAATTCACAGCCAATATAAAATCCATGGTTGCATGGGTTGAATATAACTTTTTTACTTAGTGCTAACATAAGGAAAATCAAGAAAATACCAAAATCATCGCCAGCCATAAGACGTCCACTGCTGGACGAAGGCCTCCCCCTTAGTAGGGAGGGGTTGCCATAACCCACACGCTTGGCATGCGGCTTGGGGATCGCAGAGTGTTACCACCGTTAACCAAGAGGACGCTGCTGCCCGTCCTCCGGTGGTTCTGGATGCAGTTTTAGGACATACCATACCAAATTGGTCCATACCAAATACCAAAATACCAATGACAATTTTATCATGCATGATTTTCATTATAATTATGTTAAGTAAAAGTTTTTTAAATAAACACTTACAAGTGTTGAATTATTGAATAGTGCTTTATTTAAACAGCAGGCTTTCATAAACGCTTTCTGTCAAAATACAAATAAATCACTACTCAACAACAAAGAGCATTGAATAAAACATGATAACTTTAATCAACGATAACATACACCCATGGATGGTCAAACAGTTAAAAAGCGTCAGTAAAAAAACAAACGAGCATCAGTGACGGAGCACTGATATTAAGGGAAAGTGGTCTAATAATATTGATATCATCATCACCAGCCTGGAGACGTCCACTGCTGAACGAAGGCCCCCCCCCCCCCCCCCCCTTAGGCCCCACACTGTACGACAGCCTGCCATTTGCTGCATCCACCGGTAATATTGATATATTTACCAGATAAAAAGTGAGAATATATTAAAGTACGTTAGAGTAGCACTAAGTATAATTTAAGCTATTCTACAAAAGCTACTACAAAGCCTCGATCATCGTCGAAAAGTAGCTAGTCTATTGGTATTTTATCGTATACATTTCGGAGAGTGTGCTTCGGTTTTGCATGATCTTATTCCCCCCTGCCCATTCTTCTATCGGACGGCCAGGACCTCGAAAAGGCGACACCGTTTCATGGTTGATATACCAAAAACTCGTACGAAACGGTTTGATTCCACTTTCTATTCGAACTGCTAAACACTGGAATGCGCTGCCCGAGTGGGTGTTTCCCGATAATTATAGTCTGGATGTCTTCAAGTCGCAAGTGAATCGGTTTCTTCTAGGCAAGCGTGCTCCATCGTAGACTGCATCTTTGTTATTATGAAAACTGACGTGGTTTAACACATTTTGTTTTATTTATACGGGAATACTCACGTTTCATTAAATCGGTTACTCCGACTATAGTTTCGATCACATCCGGTGACCTTTTTCAAAGAGTGAAAACAGAGCCCGACTCGCGTGAACACTGCATTTTGAACCACCGGAGGATGGGCATCAGCGACCGCTCGGTTAATGGTGCATTCTGCCATCGCTGAGCGTGGGGATTATTCCCCCCCCCCCCCCTTCTAATCAGAGGGAGGACTAATTGTACCTACTATATAAACATCTAAATAAAAAATCGGCTTTATGACTCTGGTCAGATTACTTGTCTTGAGCTAGTTCGTCCATGTCTGAGGTCTATTGCTCAACACTTCGCGTGGCGCTTGGTCTCAAATGAACGATATTTATGATGGCTTGTGTTACATCTATGGCGAATAAGATGTGTTATCGATCATCATCCTACGCAATTCTAAAACTGAGCTTCAATCTGGGAACGCATTGACAATTATTATTAGGTCTAGGTGACGCATTGAGATTGAGTTTCTATTTTACAAATAATGGTGCTGAGTTTTGCGAGTTTGAGGGAGGGTATGATGTAAGTAAAAAGATAGAAAGATTAATGGTGATAATTTTTCGATTAAATAAAACTTTTAAAATTTTGGCCATTTGAACACATTATTATGTTTATTACCGAGACTTATCGCGCACAAAACAATTTATTTTTATTTACCTTGACGTTGCGGCCATGTCTCAATGTCCGTGGTCACGAGCTGACTGAAATAAATAAAAATATTTCAAGGATTAAATAGCATAAGCACTAGTGTAGCAAGTGGCGGCTTTATCACTAGAAGCGATCTTTTCGAAAAAGAAAATCATCGATGAAGAAAATTTACAAACACATTTTCCCTCGCCCGCTATTTGTACCTCATTGAGCTTAATTGAGCCTAATACGAGTACTTAGTTATAATTAGGTAGTATGGGCAACCAGTGGATGCAAATGGCAGTTTGTGGTCCTTTGTGGTTGTCTTCTGGAGAGGCTTTTTTCAGCAGTGGACGCATCAGAGCTGATGATTTAAATTTTTTCGTCGTAGTTTCTATACAAATAAGTGTGAAACTGGCGATAGCGGTTATCCATACAATTGCTTTAGAACATTGATTAATTAATTTATTATTACTAGTATTATTGACACAAATTATTATTAATTTATGACGAACCTCCTAAAATACCTCTATTTAATAGGCATTTTATTGTTAAATGAAGTCGTCCTCCTTTCTTCTACTATTGCTGCGCCCGACAGGGTCCATATGAAACTTCTTTTTGACAATATCTGTGTACACTATGGAAGCAATAAATATCTGAATCTGAATCTGAATTGTTTTGACAGCCGTTCTACCTAAGAAGTAGGGCTTTCGCTTCTCTGTGCTAATAATAATAATGAATCAGTTACTAATCTGACAACCGATGGGGAAGAAAGGTTCTTGAATGGCGACCGCGAACTGGAAGACGCAGCGTAGGAAGGCCTATCCCACTATGTGGACCGACGTCATTGTAAAAGTCACGGGTAACCGGTGGATGCAAATGGCAGGTTGTCGTAAAGTGTGGTGGTCTAAGGGAGAGGCCTTCGTTTAGCAGTGGACGTCTCCGGGCTGATGACGAGTTACTAATAAATTGCTGGTTAGTTATTTGTGATGTAAACGCCAAAACCGTGGAATATAAAATATGCGATTGCGCGTGAGACCGGTTTTGATGCATGAATCAATCATGGCATGCACCATGAAGAGAACTTATATTGTGAATTATGAAGTTCTACGCCCGCCGCTTTTATTGTAAATTCTGTGAATAGAAGAACATAATGCCATTGAATGATTATGCTTTGTGCGAACAGAATGGGCACAACACACAATTAATTTATCACCAGAGAGACAACCTGTACCCGATAGTCCGATACCCGATATTATATTATATGTAGTAATAATAGATCATTAGAGAGGAATTTATGTACTGTAGCTATTAGATTTTAACCTGTACAGTTAGTGTATAGTATTAGCCTTTAGGCCGGCCGCACATTATAAGAAATACCTGACAGAAAAACCGGACGGTCGCCCAGGAAGGCACTCCGTGCATACATTTAGTGCTGGGTCCCGCACACCGTAAGAATATTCTAGTGATGGCCGTCTCGCTAGCACCTGTTATTGTGCGTGGCGTGCGGCCGGCCTTATCCCATGTCCTTCAAAAGACTATGATAAAAGATTCCTTTCTTCGTTACTATAAATAGCATATTATATAGTTATGACAATAGAGACAATAGACAATAGTTTATGACCCACATACGGGCATTTATCAAACTAATACAGGTGTTTTAGTAATAAAACCCATAAATTTATAATTCTTTAAGAAAATAAAACAACCGACTTCAATTTTTTATGTACCTCATCATATTCCATACAAAAAGTTCCTTGACCTTGGACAAAATGTTCCATACATTTTGGGTTACAGCTGATTTTTTTTTCGCGATTTCTTCGTTGGCCCCTTAGTAAAAGATGTTTATAATTATGGGTATATACATACTCTTTCGTACTGTTGAAACTTTTTGTTACATATTGTATACTATTTACTACAAAATCCACCATTGATCATAATGCTATAAAACACAATAGCCGTCTAAAAGGCCGTAAAAGCTTTCTGAAACACACGTTTGCTTTAGGGTCATCCAAAAGACGCTCGAGTTGCTTTGTGACATGTCATACCTGCTGAACTATGCGGCGTGCCCTGCAACCTGCTCCCTTAACGACCTACATAAAGCCACGGATTGTGCCATTGGGGTGGCCGAGTTGTGGTCGAAACATTTGATTTAGGGTACCTACCTACAAAAAACATCTCGAGAAGATTACCCATTATCTTTTAATAAGGGCATGTGACATTTTGGCTTAGTGATATTTTTGTATGTATTTTTTTAAATCGCGGCGGAAGATGAGATTCCGATTCCGTTTTCAACTAATTGAATTTTCATTGGCCAATATCTCGGAAACGGAAACGGTTACAGAGTTAGTGTTGGAATATTTAGTCTTCGCATATTTATGCTCTGTCGATATGTGGAGTTTTCGGCACTAGGCTACGGCGTCATGGAGCATGTCCAAAGCCCTTTGCAAATGATTCTAGCGTCACCTTTTATCAGCGCTGTATTGGACCATCCACCTCAAAACACTGCAAAAGCCCCGTTAGAGATTCTCGTCGCTGCACAATACAGGTACAATAATGAACGTTATTCCAGCTACACTGGCCAGCATTAAAGACAACAAAGCGCGGCAACTACCCGCCACACACGTCACGAAGACTCCGTCATCATCAGTATAATATGGCTCCGAACAATTTTGACGAGAACCTCCATTATTTCCCCGTCAAAGTGATTAAATAAATAGTCCCGGTACTGAGTTATTTCGTAATTACGCGGCTTTATTGCCTATACAGGGCGCTGGAATGTTTTGTGCGAAACATGGGGCTTGCGGTACCGCCACTTGGTAACCCAGGTTACGGACTGTGTTCTAGAAGGTGCAGTCAGACAATTAAAGGTACTTAGTTTGAAGATTACTAAACTCCGGAAGAGTATGACGTAGACTTATATTTTCAATATTTTTTTCCGTTTTTAAAACACTTACGGTTTCGCCTAAAAACGTCTCTTGGAGTTAAATGGGGTTTGTTAGTACTGTGCACTTAATTTTTGTTAAACGCAGAAGTTGAATGGCGTATGTTAACATAAACAACGTTTTTAAGAAAGTTCCTTAGACAATGGATCCCAGGATTTACTGCTTTTTTGATCTTCGATATTTTGCTATAATTATTCTTATATCTACGAATATCTCATTTCAGCATAAAGATGCTGAAACATAATTAAATATTTGATATATTTCCGCATAATAATTATATGAATCGACTTAAGTGCAGTAAGGATGAAGAAATTCGTTTCAAGAAAATACCCTAAAATTATTGTCTTTGATAAGAATTAACATTTATTTTGTAAAGTAACATTATTGAATAAATCGACCGCATAAACTCACATACTTTTTTATAATTATCTAAACAGACATTTTATAATCTCTTAATCTTTCCGTCAGGTACCTATTGAAGAAGTACTACCTACCTATATACGTTTTATATCGGCAAGGTTATACCGACTTGTATGCCTTTTCATTACCATAATTCAACGCTATTTATATCTTGTTTGCTGAAACGTAAAATAAAGCGGTAAAATGTAAATTTGCCACATCTGTTGCTACAATTTCATGGAAACCACCTTTATATTATGCCAATAAAATAAGCGCCTACGCTTTAGTTCATAGCAATTGAAGAGGTGAGCCATTTGCTCGTTGCTCCATTTTATTACAAGGCTGTAGACCGACTTGGTAATTACTAACTAGCTGTTGTGCTCCGCGGATTTAAAATAATTAAACAGTGATGTAATTTATTATAATCAAGTTTTCTTTAGACAAAAATATTTCACTATATTATTATTCTGGGAAGTCGTGGTAGACTTTTGTTAGAAGACGCCAATCGCCAATGAGTTTTTCGAAATTTATGTGCGGATTTCAACAACTCCTTATCACTACTGGCTTTTCGATGATGTCGTCGTCAGCCATAAAACGTCCACTGCTGGACGAAGGCTGAAAGGGCTCTTTATAGAGGGGTTTCTCGATGAAGTAAAACACCTCAATTCTCAAAAAAACGTGCATAATAATTATATCCGGAGAAGTAATTCAATGGGGTATGTAAAAAGGACCGGCCACCACGGTGGAATTACGGCCCATCAATTGCCCTTCGTCAGGAAGGTACGCATATATCAGCGTGATTTTAAAGTCAATGCAGGTCAATTCTGGTATACAGAGTCATTTCTAACTAACGCAAAACCTCTTAAAGGCGACTTTGGTTTATCAAGCCTGACAACTTTTGGTCCGGGACTTTTGAAAATTCTCAAAAAAAAACATCTATCCCATGCAAAAAGTTCATTGTTACAGTTATATAAATTTATTCCAGTAATTTGGATTTACAAACCAAACTACTGAACTGAATTCGATAAAATGTATAATGGGACCACCTCTGACCACCTACCAAACAAAAAAATAATTTTCAAAATAAATTCATAAAGTGATCGCGTAACATACATACAAAAAAAAACATACATTCGAATTGAGAACCTCCTTTTTTGAAGTCGGTTGAAAATACTGTTATTTTCCGCAAAGTAGTCCACCCTAATGCCTGTACTCTCAGAAGACCTCTTTCATACATTATCCAAACTTATATAATACAGCGGGTAAAGCCGAAGAGCCCAGCTATATTCGTACAAAAGCAGAAACATCAGCGTGTCAGCTCGAGGCGAAATGCGACCTTTGAAGAAACCATTCCTTGATTGAAGCGCCATTATTGGTCCATACGCGGCTGGATTGAGGAAACGTTTTATTTGGTGAGTTTATTTATACGCTTCTTATTTACTTTTTTAGGGTTATTGATTTTGTCGAAAAATATGGTTCCAATGGAGAGTAATGGTTAGAATGTGAAATTTTATGTCGTTGCTCAAAAGTGATGATTCTGAAATCTATGATTCCGCTTGGTAGTTTGTAGCATGTATTAATAATAAATAATACACTACTGGATTTTGCCTGCCCGCGATAGATCGCTGGTTATTCAACCACTTAAAACTTCAAACGAAACGAAAGTTCTTTTTGAACTTCAAGTTCTACTTGCTCCGGGTTCCGGCGAAGCACAAGGACGCAATCCTCTCGCCAGATTTCTGGGCTGGTTTTCCGACGCTACTGGGAAGCGACACTGTCAGGAAAATCTCAGCCCAAATTGTGTTAGTTAAGATAAAGATAAAGATAATAAGAACTTTATTGCCAAAAAAAAAAATATATATACGTAAATGCTAGACAAACAAGATCAAAAAAGAATCAAAGAATTAAAGAAAGAAAGAAAGAAATAAAGAAAGAATTATTAGAATTAAGATCATTTTTATAATAATATGTATATTAGTCTATAAGGTATGGACCTGGGTATGTCCTAAAACTGCAACCAGAACCACCGGAGGACGGGCAGCAGCGTCCTCTCAGTTAACGGTGGTGAACATTCTGCGATCCCCAAGCCGCCTGCCAAGCGTGGGGATTATGGCAACACCTCCTTATTAAGGAGGAGGTTTTCATCCAGCAGTTGACGTCTCTTGGCTGATGAAGATGATGCTGATTCAGCGGGGCAATGCGGCTAGTATGATGGGCATCTTTGCACCAGGTACCTTCGTCCAGCAGTGGACGTTTTCTGGCTGAAGGAAGGGTTAGTCTATAAGGTATCTATTATATAGGCCCGTGTTTTTTAATTAACTCCTGTTGCCTGAAATAAACGATTATTATTATTATTCAAAAATAATGTGAAATTGATTTCTCTATAGGTACTTACATGATTTAACGGCAGAACTGATAATAATCAAGTTACAGTTAAAAAGTTTTTATAAAACACAAATCTAGGATACTTCTTACCCCGGGAAATACATGAAAACTGAAACTTCTACCGTAAAGTTTGTCCGTGTTTGTGTACGTTTGTTACACCTTCACGCCGAAAAGGTTGAACGGATTAGGATGAACGGTATAGAAGTAGCTTATACTTTGAAATAAAACATACTTAGGCTACTTTTTGTCGCAACAATCACGGGTAAAACAGCGGGCGCAGGTAGTAAGTATACAGAGTTAGTTCTAATCAATTAGCATCCTTTTAAGGGCATTTTCTGTGTATCAAAACAAACAACGTTTCCTCGGGGCCAACATTGAAATCGTGAAAAAAATATCAGCTGTTCCATACAAAAAGTTTATCGACCTTGGGCAAAATGTATGGAGCAGCTGATTTTTTTGCGTTTTCAATGTTGGCCCATAGTAAAAGTTGTTTGTTTTGACGTTGGCCTTAAAAGGATGCTAACTGATTAGAACTAACCCTGTATATGAAAATCAACCACGAGTTATATCACCGTTTTTGTCAATTAAATTTGTAACCAAACAAATCCACCTGACGGTAAATACACAGATTAATAAATTAGAGGCGCTAGAACATAGTTAACTGAAATAATAAAATTAGGTTATAGTTTCTTACCTATTATGAAAACTGATGTGGTTTACGTGAGTATTCCCGTATAAATAAAACAAAAAGTATCTTACCTATCCATTTTCGATCACCGAGCTAATATTAAACACAATATAGTGGACATTTCACACAGCGTCAGGAAGGTGGAAAGCTTGTATTCTAGGAACTGATACTTACTTTGCAAAAGGGAAATTTTTCGAAAGGGACATTGTGCGAAAGGCACGTTTTGCGAGCAGTAGATATTTTAGGAAAGCTATATTCTGCGACGGAGCCATATTTACATATTTTTTTTGTAATTAGTTGCTTAATACATAACACACGTAGACACAGAACAAACATCTATGTTCCTCACATAAATGTTTGTACTGGGTAGCAATAGAACCCACGCCCTACAGCTGTCAAGGCTCAAAGAAATACTACCAATTATATTTTATGTATCTACCTTTTAAACACATATACCTACCTAGGTAGATAGGGAGATATGTAGAGCCATGAGCGTAGGCAGTATTTTATAAAGTTCACATCTTATAATATCAGTGTTCTGCTAGGTCACACGGTTGAAGAAGTCGAAGCACCTACTCCTTGAGCTGTGAAGGAATGTTTTCATTATCTCCCATACTTTAGCAACCTGCCACGCGAAGGTAAGCTCACAAAATTTTAATGAAAATAATTTAGAGAATTTAATGCATCAGTCTTTTGAACATGTGAAACGTGCAAAAAGTTATTAGTTGCCGGCAAATAATTCGTTGGAGTTAGATACTATTTTCCCTCCCTATTATGGGAGAGGCTTTCTTCTAGCAGTGGATCTCTTCTGGCTGACGAGTGAGTGATACTATTTTAGTGAGAAATGCTACAAAGAAAAAATAAAGCGTTTTCTTTTTTGACAAATAATAATTTATAATAAACCGATAAAAAAATTTTTTTTTGATTCGTATAAAACAATTTTAAAAACCACAAGTTATCGTTACATTTAATAAAATAACCAATGTTTCTGGCGCAAAGGTGCCCACAGATCAGGCAGTACTATCACGCTGAACGCCAATCCTTTGCACCAGGAAGACAGAGGTGGTGACTCCCACCACCTCTGTCCCGAAACTTTGAATTATAAATATAATTGTAATGTATTCTTGAACAGAAGGACTATCGTACCTAATCACCGGCTTATCTCGATGACCTCTTTGAACAACGAGGGAAAAATTATAAATATATACCCATAAATAGCAACAAAAAAAACAACTGTTCCGTACATTTTGCTTTTGCCCAAGGTCGATCAACTTTTTGTATGGAACAGCTGATAATTTATTCGCGATTTTTATGTTGGAATCTTTTGCAGAGTAATTTTTTTTTGTTTTGATGTAGGTACAGAATATGCCCTAAAAAGGATGCTAACTGATTAGAACTGACCCTGTATAACCTTTCCTTTCTTTTGTACCCTTTGATTCACAATTATTATTATTTTATGTCAAACAGCTTTCTTGAGTTTGACGTGTTGAATAAATGTCGATATGGGAATCAACGAATATCGCGTATCTCAGTTTCCCCGTCATTGCCCTGCTGACGAAAAACTCAGCATCGATTTATTCGTAAGCTGTTTTATAATGGCACCTATAGGACGAGAGCCGACCCAATTTCTGAACCTCGCTGAAGGCACGTCCTAAGGGAAAACTGTATCGAGACAGTATTTGAGATTGTGTTAGTTTTAGATGGTATAGTAAGATACTTATTTATCAACTCGTCATTGGTAGCTCGTTGTTTCTGTTTGAACTACTACATAGTTGATAAAAATACGTTTGTTTCAGCCCACTCACTGTCGACTGATTCTAATGGCCTTATCACACCAGCGGTTTGCGAGCGTCTTCGAAGCGGAGCGGGCACGCAGCAAATACGTCGCGAATACGCCGCAGCTACACAGCGGAGACGTCTTAGATTACGCAACGTTTTCGACGCCTGTGCGCGTCAAGTTCAGGACGTATCAATACACTCAGTAACAAAATGGATTCCGCCGAAGAAACACTTCTGTTGGCTCTGTTACTTCGAAGACGCAGAAAACGTAAACATTCAAGCACGAAAGGGTTCTGTACCTAGGTATATACAAAATGCCGTTCGCGGCGAGCTCGTTGCGCGACTGCGACGTATTCGTTGCGCATCCGCGGCTAGTGCAACGCAACGTCCCAATGGAAATCCACACTGTGTTTCTTTTCCTCTAGGTGGCGCATCATCGATGCGGCCAAAATCAACTGTCAATCTCGTACATTTTGTTGTTTTTTCTACATTTTAATTGTTTTACTCTTATTAAACTCGGATTACCAGGGAGAATCTGCATACATATACTGGTTTGTATAGCAATCCTTTGCCTTGCTAATTAAAGCTCTGTCCAACATAAAAAGTAAACAACTGTCTAACCTAAAAATCTATTTTCAGGCCGTCACAGCTGCATAGATTCTTGACTTGACAAAAGGCACAGGACCCAGTATTTTTCCTTGGAATACATTATCGACAACGCCCTCATCAAGACCTGATGAACATTAAGCAAAGCTTTACAAGAAAACTTAAAATTGCCACATCCGGACCGCCGCTGGCGCCATCTGCGAAAAGTTTTGCCTATGGAACTTCATTAAGTTAGATCTTAATTTACCACCACAGCAGATGGCGCCTAGGCGAGTAAAGAAGTTTGCTTTGGATTAAGGGTTCTATATTCCAAAGTTGCCCCTCGAAAAATCAATGTTATTTAGTAGAATTGCTATAATTAATGCCTAAAAATATATATGTTACAGACCAACATCCGTCTTAGTTATTTCTTTGGTTGAAAACACGACTAATTATATACTTCCCTTGATAGAAAAAAAATGCGAAACAGTGCCTATTATTATACTTTTTTCGTTTATAAAATATGTCCTAATTGCAGCATATACTCACATTAAAAACACATTTATTACAAGAGAATAGTATTTTGGAGACCTTTCTTTGGTTGAAAAATTATAATTTCGATACTTTTCGAGTAAACTGCGAAAAACTTCTTAAAAATAAACTTACGTACGAAGTACGAATAAATGTACGAATCTGCGTAACAGCCATATTTTTGCTCCGTTAAATGTGACCCTACCTGATACAACTTTAGACATTATGATAGTTCGAATTAAAAAAATTGCTTGACACGTGGAATATCTTGGCCTTATCACTCCATTACCTATTTTGGAGAATGAAATTACATATATTATATAATTATAATTTCTGTTTTATTTATACTGGAATACTCACGTTTACCTAAATCGGCTACTCCAAAAAAAATACAAAAACAAAAAACACAATAATGTGTCAAAACCACGTCAGTTTTCATATTATATTAATTTCTCCCAAAATTATAGATCCCACCCTTTGTTAATTTGAGACTTAAAGAATTAAATAAACACACAAGAATTGGTATTAATTATTATAATTAAAATTATGACTGCGCTAATTTATTTATTTATTTATTGAGATACGCCAACAGTGAACATATTACACATTCTTAAAGTAGGTACATAACACAAGGATCTGATCACTTAGACGGGATTACGGGGAACGATAAAATTAAACCCAAAATGCCTTATTGTATAATTTATTATTGTACAACTTACGCTTGAGCTTATTGTAGCTGTGAAGTGCGTTGCAAGCGAGACTTAGCGATTGTACGCACTCTGCACGCCTAATTTTTGCTACTGCGCAGCGTCTCGCGCCTAAGTTCGCAGCCGCCATTAAGTTTAAATCAGCACTACTTTTACAACTGTCTCAATAGAAAAATGTTACTCACCCACGACGAAATGTATTAGAAAAAATCTTTTAATTGTTTTATTTAGTTTATTACTATACAATACAACTTTAAATTCCACAAAGTTCTTAAATGTAAAAAATGTAATCGCCGCAGCTGCCTACACCTAATGTAACTTCAAAATAAAAAATAAAATCCATAGATATTTTTCTATAATAGGTACGCTAAAAAAATTATTCTAATTCCATTTATTTCGGTTTAAGTATATAGATAAAAAACATACAATAATAATTAAAAATAAATCAATTAATCAAAACACAATCCCAATTTATTTATTTAAATCACAATTAATTACTTATTATTACCTACTCATTTCCAAATAAAATTAGAATTACACATTAGATTAGTTCGTTTGCTTATTAGTCAGTACATAACCACACACTCACACACATACTGTTTTAAACTATCACTTTATGATTTTTTATCTCACGTCGCCTTGGAGGATCTAGCTCTCTCTCTAAAAAGTCGCCCCTGTTCACCTGGGTGCTTTAATTCCAAGGTAAACAAAGGCTACCAATAATGTCGAAACAAATCACCCATGTGATATCACCTAAGTGCAACGAGTCCGAGCTGAAATGAAGAGACTTTAAAATCCACTTTGTTCACCTGAGTGATTTCACCAAAGTGGAATAAGGCAATCAAAGCATGTGGCGTCAGCTTGATCAAGTTCGCTATTTGGCTTAGTAACTGTAACCCTATATATAAATAATAACTGCCGCGTTTTGAGTTAATGTTCTGTTTTATACAAGCCCCCAAGGGAAGAATAGGCACTTATTATAATAAGCAAATTGTTTCCGATGTACGTGATATTAGAGCCATGAAGACAAACAGCACATATTTCTCTTGAGGGGAGATGAAAATTTTATTTTATAACTGTAGAGATACATAACTATAGCTTATTTCGTGCCTTTTTCTGTTTCTGTTTTTTTTTTTCTTTTTCATGTTGGTGTTCTTAATAAATAAATAAATAAATATTTGTGTGCTTTTTTGTGGCGTCAGTAAAGTGTAAGTAGCAAAGCAATACTTCGTAGACTGCATCTTCGTTTAACATCAGACGAGATGGCAGTCTAAGCCTATAAACAATAATTAAAAAAGCGAGTATCAGTAAAAAAGAGAAGACTTGAAGTCGTTTCAAGGGCTATTTTTGTAGAAAACTTTGAATGCTTCTTCCACGGAGGTTTTCTTAAAACTTTTGTATGCTCGTCTTTGCTAGTACTATTATATTTTAGTACATTTAAAATGTGGAATGTGTGCTTAATCCACATAAAAATTACGCCAGATCCCTATTGGATTATTAGCATGTAGTACTTTTAATGGCAGCTATTTTTTACCCTCGATGCGAACAGTGGCGTGTTACAAGTTAAACGTGTATTATCAGTATTCAGTATCTGTCTGCGGCATTGTAGGTGAACCAAACCAAACCCAAACATATGATCCGATTTTGATTCAGTTTTTTTTTTGGTTTTTAATCTCTCTTGATCAGGCGTGTTTTTTTAATGCAGTGGCGACCAAACGAGTGAGATGTTCGCCTGGTGGTAAGCATCACGCCTGCCTTTAACAGTAGTAGTGCCAGAATTGTGATCTTGGGAACAAAATATTGCGCCGCACTGCACTGCACTCATCAACATGGTCACCCGGCTCTGGGGTTCTTAATGTTATTATTTTCACTTGTTCTAATTCATAAATAGAATACCTAATTAAAAGCACAAAGCACAAGGGTGCGTTCTTCTCAAAGATTTCAGGGCAATTTCAAAAAAATAATTGCTGCTGTTTTATCTACTCTACTGGGAAGCGAAACTGCCAGAAAAATTCCAGCCAAAATAGTGTTAGTTAAGATTTATTTTTATTTATGTATAGTCTGTGAGGTATTTATTAAATGGGCCCGTCGTGTTTTTAAGTGATTCCTTTTGCCTGAATTAAACGCAATTTTTTTTTTGACCTGGGTATGTCCTTAAAATGCAACCAGACCCACCGGAGGAGGGGTAGCAGCGTCCTCTTGGTTAACGATGGTGAGCATTCTGCGATCCCCAAGCCGCCTACCAAGCGTGGGGTTTATGGTAACACCCCTCTATAAAAGGGAGGCCTTCGTCCAGCAGTAGACGTTTTATGGCTGACGACGATTATTATTATTTTATAAGAATACATACTTATATATAAAGCTACACAGTTTCGGTTCATAAAACTCCGTACTTGGTTACATAAAATCACACGCCATAGTTCTAAACTACTTCAGTAATCGACGTGTTATTTTCATACCCAAATCTATTCTGTTCCCTAGACATGTGTTTCGTGTAGATTTACAAAGATTACACTACCAACTAACCAATAAACCACTTTCATACTTTGTCACAGTAAGTATAACGCTCTCTATTCAATATTTTTCCTTATTCTTTTCATAGAAACTTGTTCGTTTGTTGTTGTGAAAAGATACTAACGAGTCAGCGTATATTTGCGGTAGACTACTAAAGAAAATCTTTTTTATTCGTGTCCCGCTTATCACGATGAATGACTAACTTCCGCGGAATAGTGTTCGTTTTGCGTGACTTTATATAGAAAATAGCTACGGGAGTTGTGGTTGCGTCATGTAGGTAAGAGCTTTATTTATAGACTTTCCGGTAGAGTTATTTTCAGCATTATAATATAGGTCTGGATATTTAGTTTGGGTATTAATGTAAACCACTGCCTACTAAGTGCGTTTTCATCGTCAACCCGGAGACCTCCATTGCTGGACGAACGCTTCCCCCTTAGACCGGCATCCACCGGTTGCCCGTAACTTTTACAATGTCGTCGGTCCTCCTAGTGACGAAGGCCTCCCGCCTTCCTACGCTGCGTAATCCGGGTCGCGGTCGCCACTCAAAAACCTGTCTTCCCCATCATCATCATCAGCCCGGAGACGTCCACTGAACGAAGGCCTCCCCCTTAAACCGCCACACTGTACGACAACCTGCCATTTGCATCCACCGGTTGCCCGCAACTTTTACAATGTCGTCGGTCCACCTAGTGGGAGACCTTCCTACGCTGCGTCTTCCGGTTCGCGGTCGCCACTCAAGAACCTTTCTTCCCCATCGGTAGTCAGTTCTTCGAGCGATGTGGCCTGCCCATTGTTACTTCAACTTGCAAACCCTGCGAGCTATATCGGTGACTTTGGTTCTTTGGCGAATATCCTCGTACCGGATTTTATCGCGCTAAGTAACTCCGAGCATAGCTCTCTCCAATGCCCGTTGCGTGACTCTGAGTTTCTCCGAAAGGCCAGCAATTAAAGACCACGTTTCAGTTCCATATGTCATCACTGGCAACACACGCTGGTTCAAGACCCTTGTCTTCAGACACTGCGGGATTTTGGACGAGAAGATATTACGCAATTTCCCGAATACTGCCCATTTTGATTCTTCGGGCGACCTCTCTGTCGTAGTTGGACCTACCTAACTGAACTATCTGTCCAAGTTAGTTGTAGTGTGTCTGAGAGTGTATATTTTAAGTGCAAAGAACAACAGTTAAGTAGTACCAAAGTAAGTGTATGGCAATTATTTAAGAGATGTTCCTAGCAATGCGTAAATGTAAGCAAAACATAACTGCCAAGTACTTAAATATCAAAACAGCGGACATCGAACAAGGCCCTTTCGGCACTTTAATCCTAAGTAAACTGCCGAATAACTACATCCAAAGGATTAGGGAAACACTTTCTGTAGATAAACGAAATTAACTACCATGCTGTCTTTGAACAAATTGGAAATTTTCGCGTTGTCTGTTTATTGAGGGTCAGCCCCAGTAAAATATAAGGTTTAAAGCCCGGATGGGATTCGACAAAATACAGCTGACATCACAATTTGATAGCGTAATCGACCACTGCTGAACATAGGCCTCTCTTCTTGGGCTTAAGCGCGAAATGCCCAATTCTCTAAATTCTTAATGATGAGTGCCTTCGTGTACGTTACCTAACTACTTATTCGTCAACGTTTTAGTTCACCTGCCATTTGATTACTCTGTCTGATATCATGTCCTTATTGCCATCGCTGTTGCTTTTTATATCTGTCGCAGGGAGATGATAAAAACAGAGATTTGTACCTCACTGCAAGTTAACATGTATGTATACGAGACATGCTTAATTTAATCGAGTAATACAGTTTTTTTTGTAATACCAATAAAGAACGGCTAAAGAAAATGTCACCAGCGCGCGCATTTTCCGCAAATATTTGTTAACATTTTCGCTGTGGTTGATTATTATCAAAAAGTTAATAACAATACAAGTCTGTTTTTTCTATAAAATGTGAAGATAAACGTCGTCTGAAACGCGTGTGCATTGATCATTACACTATCGGCTACCTTATTGCACTCGCCTATGGCTCTCGCAGTTGATACCGCCTCGAATGTAATGACCAACATAGCACACCTTGTACCTTAGTTTACTATAATATTGCAGTTGTGATTACCTTTTGTTCATAGTATTAAAAAAAAGACTGCTCGTTTTTCTGTCAGTACACGGATGTGTTGTGCCCTCATCATTGTATTGTTAGTATGGTTTCGATTTACTGGTGTTGAAATCGGTGGCTTTTGTTCCTCATTCAAGCAGCGAAGATCAAAATAACAATGTGATTTCCTCGCGAAAGAAACAGTGCTGCAGCTAGTAAACTATGACACGCAAAATTACACATAAGCACTTAAAATAATACTTGAAAACCAGACTATGAATTCGCAGTTCTCGAATATTTAGAGATTTTTAACATAGCTCCAAGTTTACCTATTTATTTATATCCAGCTGGTCTGCAAAGCGTGCAAATAATGTAATTTAAAGTTCTGAAACGTATAACTAAGTTCTTATTTTAGTCTTTAAAACTATAAGCAAAACCACAATGGGACTGTGTCAGCTCCAGACGTAATATTTTGTCTAGTGCATAATTTATTTAATAACATTCAACTTTAGAGTACAGCGTTTTGGTTCTACGCCAGAACTGGCCAGAACGCACCACAAAAAATCTCACAAATATTTACTTTTTAAAAGACAAAAGAACTTTGGTTTCATTTTATGTTGCAGTCAAAGGAAGAAGGCTGGACCTTTTTGAACTTCTCTTTGTCAAGCTAAATAAAAGACGCCCTTTGGCAAACGTCTTCATTCTGTTAAGACGTAATAGTCGTCTTCGCAAATAATGGCCCGAAAGCTTACCTCGGAATGAGGAGGGTCAAACTGCGTCCACATTGTAATACTCTAGCAGTTGTTTTTGGCTTCACGTCGGCGAAAAAAGCCAATAATATGGTTGGTCACACGTTGCGAAAATGCAACCAATATCTTTGGAGAAAATTTTCTTTTATAGCATCATTTTCATAATCAACCGGCTAATAGCCTACTACTGGACATAGGCATCTCTAAAAGTTCGCCACTATGCTCGATATATATTTTCTGCCAATTCAGCTTGTTAATACATACAATGAGTTATGTAGGTATCTTTTGGTTCCCTGGCGGCTTAGGTCTGATTACTTTGTAGCTTTTATATACGACCCTTCATAGACGCCGACCGTAGATTTTCCCTATTTAATTACCAAGCGACTTTAAACAATACATGTAGACTCATAATAAGGATCGCTTCAACAACGAGTGCCTACGTTTCAGCACTGTAAGATGACAGTTTGAACGCACAAATTTTTGTCATAAGATTGAGGGATGGCTGTCGAGTAGACTCGACGTAGTTGTCTGAATGCTTCATTATACCTAGCCCGGCTGTATATGCTTTTCTTTATTTCACCCTTTTTAATAGTATTTTTGCCTAGGTTAAACATATTTATTCTCGGTCATTTTGTATTTTGTATTCATCCGCTTGGAAGCTACGATGCTACAAACAGATACACACAATAAACGAATACGCAAATAACTCTAGTAGCAGTAGTTTCTTTTGGTGTGTACAATAAAGGGTTAATCTATTTATATATCTATCTAGTTCACCCGATGGTAAGCGACTCGCCGCTTATGGGTATCTGTAACACCAGTGATATTATCATCAATATGCATTGCCAATTTGGTCCTGGGTATGTCCTAAAACTGCAGCCAGAACCGCCGGAGGACGGGCAGCAGCGTCCTCTTAGTTAACGGTGGCGGGCATTCTGAGATCCCCAAGCCACCTGCCAAGCGTGGGGATTATGGTAACGTCTCACTATTAAAGGAGCGGCCTTCGTCCAGCAGTGGGCATCTTCCGGCTGTTGAAGTGAAGTGAAGAAGAAGCATTGCCAATACTCAAAGATAATTATTTTAAAGGCGCCCTTTTTTAAAACGCTTCATGTTGTAACTCTGCGTTAGACTTTCGAAAGAAGAACATTTTTCACTCTTCTAATCATCATCACCAGCCCGGAGATGTCCACTGCTGAACGAAGGCCTCCCCCATAGACTGCCACACTGTACGACAACCTGCCATTTGCATCCACCGGTTGCACGCGTTTTACAATGGCGTCGGTCCACCTAGTGGGAGGCCTTCCTACGTTGCGTCTTCCGGTTCGCGGTCGCCGCTCAGGAATCTTTCTTCCCCATCGAATGTTAGTTCTTCGAGCGATGTTGCCTGCCCATTGCCACTTCAACTTGCAAACCCTGCGAGCTATGTCGGTAACTTTGGTTCTTTGGCGAATATCCTCGTTCCGGATCCTATCGCGCAAAGCAACTCTGAGCATAGCTCTCTCCATTGCCCTTTGCGTGACTCTGAGTTTCTCCAAAAGGCCAGTTAAAGACCACGTTTCAGTTCCATATCTCATAACTGGCAACACACACTGGTCGTAGACCCTTGTCTTCAGACACTGCGGGATTTTGGACGAGAAGATATAACGCAATTCACTCTTCTCACTTTAAATTATTTATTCCAGTGTCCCTTTAAAAAGTCACAGCATTAAGTAAATATGCTCGACCTCAAACCTCAATAAATTTCTCTCACACAAAACACGTCACACGAAACAATCTGAAAACAACAATAGGTACGCGGGTGCGAACAATCATTAGAGAAGTCCCTTTTTCATTTAAATGTCAGTCATGTGTCTATTTTTGGGACAACAATGACCCTCGAATAACAATCGCTTTCCTTGCTCTGTCCGCCGACTGTGTCTCGAGGAAACGCTTTGGTTTGCAACTATGTAGATACGCTTGTTGCATGTAGAGCTTTTAAAGGTGATTTAAGTAAACATTAGCCAGGAATCAGTTATGTAGATAGATATAAACAAAAAAACAGTGATATTTATATTTTTTATGCAATCAAGTGACGAGTCGAGCAAGAGGTTCGCCTGGTGGTGTCACGCCTGCCACTAATAGTGGCAATGCTATAATTGTGAACTTACGAACACAATCCTGGGCCGCACTGCACTGTGCTCGTCACCTTGAGATATTAGATGTTAAATCTCTTCATGCCCAGTAATTTATCTGGTAACATTGCCCTTCAAGCCGGAACACAGTAATGCTTGCACACTACTGCTTAGCGGTTGAATAACTGGCAAAGGTGTGGTACTTCCCCAGGTGGACTCTGCAGTAGAGTCCTACCACTAGAAAAGATAGAAACTCTTTATTGTGCACCAGAAATAAAAATAACATTAGAAACAAGAAACTTATGAACTAGTGCCACAGGTGGTGGCCTTATTGCTAACAGGTATATAAGTATTAAGAGTTATTGCGTACCTACTAGTTTAAGTAAGGGATTGGCAAACGTAGTGTACTAAATTAAGTAGGGATTGGCAAACGTAGTATACTAGATTAAGTAGGGATTGGCAAACATAGTGTAATAGATTAAGTAGGGATTGGCAAACGTAGTGTACTAAATTAAGTAGGGATTGGCAAACGTAGTGTACTAGATTGAGTAGGGATTGGCAAACGTAGTGTACTAGATTAAGTAGGTATTGGCAAACGTAGTGTAATAGATTAAGTAGGTATTGGAAAACGTAGTGTACTAGATTGAGTAGGGATTGGCAAACGTAGTGTACTAGATTAAGTAGGTATTGGCAAACGTAGTGAGTAGAAAGTTCTGTGGCTCGGAGGAGTCGCGATATACGTAAGATAGCTGGAAGTACCCGGAAGGAAAATGAGTAAGATTAGGCTGAGTTGTATGTCTTAGGAGAGGCCTATGTTTAGAAATGGACTATGATAGGTTAATGATACAAGTAGATAAGAAAATCAGTATAAAATGAGTCTGAGGTTTAAGATTAAGATTAAAGTTTTTTTTTTTTTTTTTTTTTTTTGTTAGAATATCAGTTGTCAATATGAATTTCATTTTAGTTTATATAGGCACGTCTGAAAAAAGACCTGCACTTGTCACTCTGGGCTAAATATTATAAATATACAATGTGTAACAGAAAGGTTCAACAATACTGAAGGGTGTGTATGTACTCATCATTATAAACAACTTTAACTATGGGCTAAAAAAATTGCTCGGGAGGATTTAAAGTGGTGAATTTTGGGAGTGGGCCGAATTTCTTCCGTACGCAGACGAAGTCGCGGGCGACTTCTAGTAGAATATATAATACACAGCGCAGGTCAAAAGTTTCCAACATATTCCACACGGATTCCCCTAAAATATACTTTCCCTAAAATAAAATACAAGAAATAGGGAGGGAAACAGCTCAACAAGTGTCAACAAAGGGGATTCAGGGAGTTTTTCTGCGACTTTATTAATGTTCCTATTTCCTCAGATTTTCTTACAAAGTTCTGTCGCGGGTCTTTTTGGCACACAATAATTATTATTTGCTCCTACTTGGCATCGGGAGTGACTGGTTTATTTAATAAGTATTATTAAATCTTAATCTTAGCTTTATAATTATTAACGGGATATTTACCGTGATTATGTTGTGAAACCAGTTCTCGATGTATCATTTGGTGAAGGAAGCCATCGAAATATCAAAAGATCGTAATTTAAATTTTGAACTCGACAGTTACACGGTATTATAGGTTGCATTACATATACTCGGTAATAAGTCGCATCCAAAATGTGCCCAAAGTATCATAATACCTATTGCAGTGATAGATAGTGTGTTTAGTTGAGACATAGTTTAGAAAATTTTGATTTGATATTTAGCATATTTTAAAAAGAGAAAAGTTTTTTAAACGAACACGGTAAGTAAAACAGCTTTAATTTAATTTCCATTACCTCATAACGATGTAATTTTTTTAAAGAAATAGCGGCAAGAAACAGGCAGACGATTTGTAAGACTACAGGCGTACCCGCCGCCCATGATACAACCTACAACTTTATTCGTTAATTATCTGGAGAAGAAGATTTACGTTGGATTGACACAAAAATAAAGTAAGCAACTATGATAAAAATTTAGTTATTAGTGTTGGAAACCAGTTTCCAATTAAGTAATTTCGAAGGTTTTTCATCATCAGCCAGGAGACGTCCACTGCTGGAAGAAGACTCCCTCCTTAATATAGGGGGGAGGTTGCCATAATCTCTACGCTTGGCAAACAGCTTGGGGATTGCAGAATGTTCACCATCGTTAACTGAGAGGACGCTCCTGCCCGTTCTCAGTGGTTCTGGATGCAGTTTTAGGACATCCCAGCTCCGAATTCATAATTCTACAAAGGTTTAATGATGAATTAATTAAAGTTAGGTCTCAACGGGACCACAAATGACCACAGAAACATAATCCCTACGTTCTACGTAATACAACTCTTTCGTGGGTTGTAGAAAACTCGTCAAAATAAATCATTGTTACTTTTGCTTACAAACTTTTTTCTCGACAAGCCTGCCTAAGAGCTTTGAAGAATTAGTTGCGCCTGTAAGCGATTCTCGGCCCACAGTTATGAAATTTATGAAAGAATCCGAGGTTTTTTTACACAGATTATTTATTAACAGATTTTTCGTTGCCATTATTATTATTCTGTTCATCATGTTTTTACCACAGGAAGGGATACCCTCTGATTTTGAACTGTCTAAATATTCTATTATTTTGTGTAAAATTGCGTTATATTCTCTACCTTAGCTCAGGAAAGGTCTAAGGGGGGATAGGTAAGTAATCCCCAGATATTTTTTTGAAAATGTGCACATTTTTTTTTGTTTTTGACATCTAAATACATTATAATTAATAGGGATTTTTAAAAGCGTGTAATATTCCATTTGTTTTTTTTGCATGTCAATGTTTTTTCGGTGAATACTTTCTTTCGTCTTTTAGATAATATTGTGCGAAATAAAAGTCACACTCCTGCGGTTATTATCTATGCAATGGTCCAGAGGCCAGAGGCCAAACAATAATGCTTGTTAACATTAATGTTGACCTTATATTACGATAATAATTTGAAGATTTGGTGATACAGGATAAATCAAGAATACTCTCTCTGCAGATATACTCCAGTACGGAGCTAAGAATGATATCACATCAACAGCCGGAAGACGTCCAGTGCTGGACGAATGCCTCTCCCTTAAAGGGAGGTGTTGCCATAATCCCTACGCTTGGCAGGCGGCTTGGGGATCGCAGAATGATTACCACCGTTAACTGAGAGGACGCTGCTGCCCGTCCTCCGGTGGTTCTGGATGCAGTTTTAGGACATAAAAAAGAAAGATCAGGTAAAAAGAAAAATATACGGACGTTTTAAAATTTTAGAAAACCATATTTTACTCTTTGGTAGGTGACGATAAATGCAATGAATTTCTCTCAATAGCATTATAACTAGTAAAAATGAAATCAACTTGGAAATGAATTACATCGTAATGATATAATCTTTCATGCAGCCTGCGATTAAATGTGTTTTTTTGTAATCATTTCATCAATTATCGACTGATACTCTACAGGTTGTACTAGACAATTAGTAGATTACAGCAGATTAAATTCTCACTGCAGAAAAATCAACCTCAGAGAGGTACCCGATTCTAAAATCTAGCGATAACAATAACTCTAAATACGTCTCCTTCGATGCCTCAAACTTCTATTCTGTAATCTTTATCGAGATAATTTCCTCACAGGAAAGCGAAGGCCCTACTCTTAGTCTCTTCAGTGAATTTCCTTCACCATTTTTTAATAGACACCTGCTTTATAAATTGGTGTTTTGTTTTTTTTAAAGCTTCTCCTAAGCTGGAAACCTATTATGATTTGAGTAAGTTATAGGTCCATTCTGCAATCGTTTCTGGAGCTCGTTTAATTTTGTATTTTTAAATGGGAACTGACTCATAAAGTAATATCAGTTGGGTAAAACGTGCTCAACGTTTGCGGACGATCTAGCGGATATTACGATATAGCTGCTGTGATCTATCGGATATTGTTTACGCCCACGCGATCAAAAGCCCTCATCTGAACGAAGTCAGAGAGTACACAGATCATCCGACCAGTGAAGTTTACACTGCACCCGAGAATGCGCAAATTCATCGACAAAATATATTGAAACTACTAGTGCTAGCTGGACAATCTATAGGTAATCTTCATATACGACCTTTTTTACCAATCTTACAATTATCACCAGGGCCATTAATTTACTGCTAGGCTTATACGCTACTATTTAGGTTTTTATTTGGTTCTTATTTAGCAGTCGCTGCTGCTAGCTGTATTCTGTCTTATGATAAATCGTTGACAAGTTTTGTCTACATTATAACCAGCTCATTGATGGCTTGATGTTGAGGGTCTTAACGGACCAGAAATACAACTGATGTGTGGTTGCGAAGCCAGTAGTGATAGAATTTTCATTTTGAGGATCAATTTAGGAAGTTATGCTAAGCAATCTAAGCAGTTTTGAATGACGTAAACTGATGATAAAAGTGATTTTGTTCTCATATATTTCTTTTTTCATGTTTTTTTTATCTTGTCTGACATAGATTCAGCAAAATAGATCAATACACTTTTTTTTGTTTTTTTTATACGGTCAAGTGACGAGACAAGCAAGACTTTCACCTAGTGGTAAGCGTCACGCCTGCCACTAACAGTAGCAGTGCCAGTATTGTGATCTTGCGAACACAATCCTGCGTCGCACTGCACTGCGCGCGTCACCCTGAGACATCAGATGTTAAATCTATTCATACCCAGTAATTTTCTGGTAACATTGCCCTTCAAACCGGAACATAGTAATGATTGCACACTACTGCTTGCTGCTTGCTTCTTGCTTGCTTGGCTTTGCATAGTATGGGGCTAGATGGCGCTGTGTGTAATAAATGTCCCCCCCCCCTCCCCCCAATATACTGCTTGGCGATGAATAACTTGCAAAGGTGTGGTACTTCTCCATGCGGACTCTGCAGCAGAGTCCTACCACTACGAATACTTAAACTTACAATTTTATACAACTTCTAACTTATATTTTACGTTCGATAGAACAACGTAGAAAACCAGCTATCACCGCAGCCATTTCAAAAAGTTCTATGCATTTAAATTAGCTTTTCTATACTTTACGTCGGTAAACAAACGACGAGGAGATTGGCTGGATGAAGAATGAGATAAAACAGCTTGAAAAGAGCTTTGTAGCTTTCTTTTTAATTAGAACAGAAACGTGTAGTGAAGATGTCTTTTTTCTGCTGACAATAGGCTCATGAAGACTTCAAAAGGCTTTTATTAGCCGTCAAGACGTCTTATAAGCAAACATGTAATGAGGATATTGTGTTAACTTGTATTTTGTTGATTAATACAATTAAATCGTTAATAATTAACAAGACTTTGCAATAAAATCAACCTTATACAAAACTGGTAAGCATCCATTCAAAATAAAATAAAATTCGTGGTTTATCATCATCTGGACGTGAAGCTCTTCTAATATGTGCCATTGCA
Organism: Erannis defoliaria; assembly: GCA_905404285.2. Taxonomy (NCBI): domain Eukaryota; kingdom Metazoa; phylum Arthropoda; class Insecta; order Lepidoptera; family Geometridae; genus Erannis; species Erannis defoliaria. The sequence goes on along the minus strand of FR990073.1, from coordinate 5,818,228 downwards.
ATCTACAGTTGGACCAGGGTATGTCCTAAAACTGCATCCAGAACCACCAGAGCACGGGCAACACCGTCGGTGGTAAGCATTCTGCGATCCCCAAGCCGCCTGCCAAACGTGGAGATTATGGCAATTTTCCCTCTTCCTAATAAGGACCTTCGTTCAGCTGTGGACATCTTCCGGCTGTTGATGTGTGATGTGATGTGAATCTACAGCTAGTTTTTTCGCCGCTTTACTCGGGTCGGCACTACCTCGCTACAAAGTGTCCTACACTACATTTGCCGAAACGTAGTCCCATCCAATCTAGAACTTGTCAACCTTCAGGTGGCTATCAGTTCTTCGGAAAGTTTGGCCGATCCACCCCAAATTCAGTTTACAAATTTTATGAATTATGTCGGTAAGTTTAATTTTGTCTTGGATCACATTATTGTCGACTTATTTTATTATTGACTCAATTTAGAAATAAATTAATCCTGATTATCAAAAGTGCGTAAATTCAACCGCATGTGACTCATTAACATCATCATCAGCCTGGAGACGTCTACTGCTGAACAAAGGCCCTTTGGCGGCCACACTGCATATATCACAGCCTACCATTTGCATCTACAGGTTGCGACATTCACATAGTTAACAATGTTTGGCTCATAAAATTTAGATGTTAACAACGATAATCAAATTCATTCCTATAAAATAGTGACAGAAAAATCCACAGCTAGATACGAAACAATATTCCAATATCTCTCACTGCTTATTACACAACCTCACCCATCCAGCCAGAATCCTGTCTAATATCGAATACTGCATGACAGAGTCGCATAAGTGTTTGTAAATGAAAACAGCTAAGGCGGGCGGCGACGGCGGGCGCGGGGCCTGGCAGTGTAGTCACCCGCCCGACGCCGGCCGGCGCGACCGTGCGATCCGCCGCAACCGTCTAAACATGGAATTGTGACTTTACGCACTTTTTATATCCACGTGACGATAAAAGGTAAAAAATATATTAAATACTTAAACACTAATTTTAATATTTTTTCTATTCAATTTCAATGACTTCATCAGTTATAAAGTAAATAAGGGACCAGATTGAAAGGGAAATTGGTGAAATTTTTCGAGGATCTAATTTCGAATCGATCAAACCGGCGCGCTCAATTAGCCTTCGTATGGTGACAGGGTTTAGTGATTTATTTCGGCTATTTTCGGCTCAGAAATAGGATTTCAGTTCGGGATTTCGTTTTCATCCCTTCTGTAGTTAAGTGAAAGTTGACATCATAACTTTAAGAAGTCTTCGGCTACGGCCAATTTCGAAAATCGTGATTACCTAGTTAAACTGTTCAGGTGCTGGGATTTTGAATTTCTATAAAGTCGTTTTGTTAATGTACTTTTTCAATTTAAATTAAACTGAATAAACACAAATTGAATGGGACACCCTGAACCTTCGTTTCCTCCGAATTGAATATTAATGCTTCAATTTAAAATTATTCACTACCGTACGTTTAAATTTTACTACAACATAAACCTACAACATTAGTGAATTAAATATACGGTCAGAGTATTTGTGATTATAATGGCAATTTAATTCATAAAATGAGGTTTATAGCACAAATGAAATAAGTAAGTAGGTAGTAGTAAAGTTAACCTTTCTTTCTAACTGGAACATAATAATTATATTATTAATATTAGACAATTTACTTAAATATTTAGAAGCAATAATAATTTTTTTTTGTAGTAAATGATACTAAAAATGATTATGTGGTACGATTTTGTTAGAAATTAATTTTTGTTATGGTATTTTATTCCACGGTGATCCATATTATACACCTTATTTTAACTAAAGCAGGCCAATTAAATATGGTTACTTAACAAAAAATTACTCCAGACATCCATTGATTAACTTCAAAGCCAGAAATTCATTGAGATAAAAATTAGAGGACTTTTTACGTGAAAAGTTAATCAGGGGTAAATTTAAAAAGATCACAAGCTTTTTGTTATTCTAGAGATCCGCTAATTACATGAGTTCTGTTGCTTAGAGTTTTGTGTTTTGTAATCGTCTTTATTTGCAGTGCAGGCTTTACAGTTAACTAAATAACGAAAAAATACAGCTGTGTGTACATTACGCTCAGTGCAAATTACGTTTTTCAGTGGGAAGGCTGATGACAAAAAGGTAGAGATTAACAGTTTTCCACAATAATATTATTATTAATAATTTATTTCAGACCATATTAAACAGAGTTAAAAACAACAACAAAATTAAAAACAATACAATTAAATTGAGAACAGGTTTGTAGTAGTAGGACTCTACTGCGGAGTCCGCCTGGGGAAGTACCACACCTTTGGCAGTTATTCAACCCCCAAGCAGTAGTGTGCAAGCTTTACTGTGTTCCGGTTTGAAGGGCAATGTTACCAGATCAGAGCGGTTTCGTCCAGCAGTGGACGTCTTCCGGCTGTTGATGTGTGTGTGTGTTACCAGATAAATTACTGGGTATGGAGAGATTTAACATCTAATATCTCAGGGTGACGAGCGCAGTGCAGTGCGGCGCAGGATTGTGTTCGCAAGTACACAATTCTGGCACTGCTACTGTTAGTGGCAGGCGTGACGCTTACCACCAGGCGAAAGTCTTGCTCGTATCGTCACTTGACCGAATATAAAAAAGGTACTTAAAAACGTATATTTATTTTTATGTCAATACTTACGAATTACAGTCTCAGTCAGTCAGTAGTCAGTATCTAATACATGTAGTCGGGGGCTATACTTAACGAGCTCCTGTCTGCTTAGTGCTACCGTTCCGCTTACCTGCATTTTCAAATTTTCTGTATGTCTTAATCTAAATCCATGTGTATCCATGGATAAAATAATTTGGTTAATTTTTCCGTGGAAATCTGGCTACGTATGCAGATGTTTGGAATACAAGATACCATGATAATATTTATGTTCTTACAATTAAAAACAATCTTTAAAAAGGCCAAACAGCGATAGGCATTAAACGAGCTATGAAAGGTGAGATGAGTGGGCGTGATAATAGATATTCTTAGATATATAGAGAATATAAAAATGAATTTTAAGAAAACATTAGTTCTTACTTGCTTACTTTGTTCGTGTGGGAAGGAATGGCATTTAGCTCTCGGTTTATGAACTGTAAGTCAAACTCATAATCATCATGATCTCCAAAAACTGAATAAACTCGATTCCTAACCGCGTCGTGGGCGTAGAGAATAATTGGACTCCCAAACAAATAGGTCCGGGTATTACGGGAATGTCAAATTAAACATACCAACAAATATGAAATACGGTAGTCATGTCTTTTTGATGTTTTATAGAATAATCTTCTACAGTAAATTAATAATGTCAAAATGCAGGAAATACCCATAATTACCTTTCTATGGGTGAGTGAAACCACTATAAGTTGAACTTTCAATAAAGCAAAGGTTCCTAATGTTTTTTACTAGGCATTATTATATTCAGATTAGTACGGCATCGCTGCGGAACTATTAATAATTATATCAGCATAATATAAGTCACATTATTACAACTACGTCTGCAAGAATTTGTTTAGGACACGAAAGGTGACACGCCAGGTGCAGCATGTTATTCACTATCTGGACACACATGAAAATTCTTGAGTCTCCTCTTCTCTATCTAGATGACGAAATAACAACTGATACCAATTTTGAGTTTCGCCAGCTGGACACACGCGTGTCCAGCCCCTCGAGTCCACTTGGTGAATAACCCAAGATGTGACGCGTGGTAAATTTTAAGAAATCCGGACCCGATAAAAATGGTACGTAGGTATAGGCCTTGGAGGATTTAGCACCTTATATTTTAATTAATTAATAATTAATTAATAATATTAATTTGACATGTCTAATCTATTATATTTTCTTATTGTGTATTGCCATCTCTCATCTCTCATTTGCACGCCTCTTCAGGCATAACATGAAGCTCATATAATTTAATGTCAACAAACGCATGTTTCTACTCGTGTTCAATGCAAATAAATGAATCTTTATCTTTATCTTTATCTATAAGCTGAGTGGCTGTATTGTACAATTTTAATATCAAAAATAATATGCCACCCGAAATACTTTGACATGGCTTGTTGCTCATGGTGGCGTTCGTTCTCAGTTATGTTCATTGCTAGTCACACGAAAGTGTACCGACGCCGGACAAAACCATGAGTTATTTGACATTATTTATTGTTTTCGGCGCCGTGTATCGCGGCCAGTGTAAGACCGCTTGACGTAAGTTTAAACCTAAAGTTAGTCCCGCACAGAGATATCAAAAATCTTTTTATGTAAGTATTGCTGTTGAAGGACCTCATCATCAGCCCGGAGACGTCCACTGCTGAAAGAAGGCCTCCCCCTTGGCCCTAGGCCAGGCCTGAAGGACCTATCCATTGGCAAAGAACATAAAAAGTCAAATAAGATGCCATCCATCAAACGGTGGCAATCATTGTAGAATAACAGTGAATTACGCTGGTGACACCATCATTGTAGAGATAAAACAACAATAACTCCACAGCTCAGAGCTTAAAATCTTAAAGCATTGTTTGTTCAACATTTACACATCAATCCTTAAAGCATTTACATACATAAAGCCAATAACCATAAATGCCACATTTATATGGGCGTCCAAACGCGTCCAACCCAGATACCATGCTACGTAAAAATCTATATAAAATGAAATGTTCATGCAAACACCCACCGTTAAAATGATGGGCATAATATGACGTAGGTACGTACTTAATTAGAATAATCACCAGACGAACGATTATCCTGATTTGTCCCCAGATGAGTTTGGATTACCTACGCTTTGAGCCCTAACGTTATTAGTTATAAAAGTTACCATGTTTAGATTTATTTTATTGCATCTAGTTTTATAATGTTATAGAATAGATAATTACTTATAGAGTATAGTTGCAATTTTAACGATAAGGTAATAAAACAGAATCTTAGTGAGATTATTGTAGTAAGTATGCAACGACTTAATTAAAATAACCTTTTTAAACTAACTTCAATTTCGACTGCACTCGACTTCGGCTTTCGACTTTATTTTTCTTTTTCAACTATTTTGGATGACATCCTCATGTATATGTCGGAACATGGTTTAAAATTCCTCCTTCACACTATTAGTATCACGTTACCTAGTTTAGTTTTGGTGGACTAGAGATGGAAGATATTTCTCCAAAACTGTTCACGAACGCATTGGAGGACGTGTTCAAGCTCTTGGACTGGAACGGATTCGGCATCAACATTAATGACGAATACATCACTCACCTTCGCTTTGCCAATGATATAGTCTTAATGGCAGAGTCGCTGAAAGACCTCAATACTATGCTCAGCGACCTCAGTAACGTTTCCCAACAGGTGGGTCTTAAAATGAACATGGACAAGACAAAGATCATGTCCAATGTCCATATTGTACCCGTACCGGTTGTTGTTAGGAACGATACTCTCGATGTTGTTGACCACTACTACAATTACCTTGGACAGATTGTTCAGTTAGGTAGGTCCAAACTTCGACGAAGAGGTTGCCCGAAGAACTCGGATGGGCAGCGTTCGGGAAATTGCGTAATATCTTCTCGCCCAAAATCCCGCAGTGTCTGAAGACAAAGGTCTTCAACCAGTGTGTGTTTCTAGTGATGACATATGGAACTGAAACGTGGTCTTTAAATGCTGGCCTTTTGGAGAAACTCAGAGTCACACAACGGGCAATGGAGAGAGCTATGCTCGGAACTTTGCGCGATAAAATCCGGAACGAGGATATCCAATCGACATTTAGTGGGTTTCGCATACCGTCTGACAGAGGCGCTGGTGGGAGGGAGCGTGCGGACATGCTCCTTCCGAAGAGCTAGGTATTATTGAGGGTAATCGTTGAGGGCGGTCGCATTGGTTACTTCGCGGAACGCCTTGCCCCAACTTCTAATAGTTCTTACTTAGCGACTTAGTAATAGTCAAGGTCAAATGTGAAGTGTGTCTTAATGTCGATATTCATATATTTTTTAAACTACGTGTGATATGTTTCTCTCCTCGCCCGCCAAACTCACGCCACCAAAGAACCATTATCTGATGCGGTTCGTACCTCTCGTGACGACATTTTTTTTATTTTTTTTTTAAATTGGTGGGTTATTGGACATATTTTTTTACACAGCGCCACCTAGCCCCAAACTAAGCAAAGCTTGTACTATGGGAACTAGAGATAGAATACTAACATACTTTTTTTGTAAATACATACTTATAATACATACAACACCTTTGGGTGTTGTAGGTATAATACAAAACAGATATTTCCAGATATTTTGATTTATTCCAGTAATTTTGAACACCAAACTACTGAAACGATTTCGATAAAATTTATATGGGACTACCTGTAATGTATCACCTACCAAACAAAAATAATCATCAAAATCAATATTCATAATTGGTGGAGTAATCGCGTAACATACAAATAAAAATTCATACAGTCGAATCGAGAACCTCCTTTTTTGAAGTCAGTTGAAAAGAAAGTAATGCTGCGGTTTCATCTGCGTATGGTGATGACAAACGGTGATGATAATTATGATTATGAAAAGTAGTTTGTGTTATTTATTCCAGGACATAATCTATCTCCATTCTGAGTTTCACCCAAATCCGTTAAGCCGTTTTAACGTGAATAGGCAAACATAATACCGACAAATTATCGCATTTATAATACTAGCTACGCCCCGCGATTTCACCCACTATTTCCAGAATAAAAAGTAGCCTATGTATTATTCCAAGCTGTAAAGCTACCTCTACACCAAATTTCATCCAAATCCGTTCAGCTGTTTCAATGATGTGTTTTTTTATTATTATATTACTCGATGCCATCACGCCTGATGTTAAACGAAGATGCGGTCTACGACAAATCACACTTGCTCAGAGGAAACCGATACAATTCATACAAGTGCCATAGGTACAATGAAATTTGTACCTTATTGCCATCACTTTATTCCGCCTCGTTTCCCAAAAAAATCCCCTCAAATTGCGATTTTCGCATTCACCATTTACGTATTATTAGGTTATTCGATACGAAACGAAGTCAAGAGACATCGACCCGCGGGGCCCGTTCACTTTGTTATACGTAGGTACTCAAACTCTCATTTCCTAAGTTCTACTTTCCGTGTATTGTTGGGGGAATAAACGAAAAGTTTCCGACGTAGAAATACGTACTTGTTAACTTACAAATAGTTTGTTTGTCCCACTGAGAACGAAGTATCCAACAAACAAAAAAAATTAAAGCATGAAAAAAATAGCTATGTAGGTATGTAAGAATGCTCAGATATAAACCGTCTTACCACAAAATAATAATAATAATTGTAATAATGTAATAGTAATAGTAATAATTGATCTATGTTTTTTTTAAACTTAAACAGGAAGAAAAATTATGACCTCCGGCAGGACTCGAACCTGCATACGAGCAGTCTCTATGGGTTTCCGTCCCGCCCCAACCGCTTTGCCAATTAAGCTACAGAAGTCTTTGCCTAAGATGCCTTAGATGTTTTTTCTTCCTGTTTAAGCTTTAAAAAAACGTAGAAATACCATACGTGTAGAAACACTTCATACAAAAATATTCAATAATTATTATTTATTTCGGACACGTGATCCATATTATACAAACACGAAATAAAATAAATATATTTAAATTTAAAAAATAACTACTTAGGTGACAATAGCCACCCAACTTTGGTAAGTTGCAGTCAGGGGCAATCTGTCAGCAAGGCTTTTTAAGCAAAAGATTTAGGCAAGCTTTAGACACGTGTTGAACTGGTGTTTCACAAACTTCGTACCACAAATCCTCGCCTAACACTCGTCTAATGATAAACATGCCTTAGCCACACATTTTAATTTAAACTGTTCCTAACCTTGGTTTAAGACGTGTCTAAGTCAGTTTTGTTATTTTACGTCAATCAAAAATAATTTAACAACACATGCTAAACATGGTTTTGTGGTAAGAGAAATAAAACATCTGTTTATTCGGTATCTAGCTTGTAGACACTGTCTAGCTAAACAGTTGTCTAAGCGTTGATTTAAATTATTTTTGTGGTAAGACGGTAATAGTTTTATAGATAGGTAGAGATATAATCAGTTTTAAATTTATTTTAAGTTGGTTCTTGCTATGCTATAAAATATTGTTTACCTAAATGTATTCATATATAAATACCTATATTTTAAATATTTCTTCCTAAATATGTTGATACAAATATTACCTAGAATAAGTTGTGAAAGATCAATAAGATTGTATTGGCAGACACTTTTATTTACTGAAATAACAACAAGCAGGTTACAAAAAAAGGTTTCTGAACGATAGCGGGTGAATCCGCGGGGCATTGCTAGTGCTAGATATTAGTTAAAAACGCAGATCGGAGTTTCCTAGCGTTTTAATTGGCAAGGGATATGGTCAAGAGGATTTTTTTTTATCTTGGTTACGTTGCTGCATGCAAATACTAGCTTACTCAGTTAATAATATGACTATAATAAAAATAATGTTTGAGGCAGCTCATAACCACATCCATTGAAACATGGCCGACACGTAGAGACAAATAAAAATAAATTATTTCGTGCGCGATTAGATCCCGGTGATAATTCACAAATTTGAAACGTCGCGCCAAAAGAAGGAGAAAGTTTTTATAAGACAAGATTAGAAATTGGACCGGGACATAGCCAAAGTCGTGAAAAGCTTATCCGTTTGAACCAAAACAGTAAGAAGTATCCAGGGGTAATAGCCAATCCTACAATAAACTAGCCTCCCACATCCAAAAGACACTTGTCTTTTCCTCGCGCGGTGATGGGATATGGCGCTAGGGTATGGATTTGTCCTTCTCGTATTTATTGTCAAAAATGAGTGAAAAAACTTACGTATCACGACTCGGGTATTACAGATAGTACTGTAGAGGCACCTAAAGAAAAATAATCTATCAATGAGCGATTTTCCACATACGATTTAAATAAAAAAGGAGTTTTCCTCTACTCGATAGGTAGAACAGACTATACGTGCCAGTCAAAAAAAAGCTTAGTATTTTTTATATGTGGCACATGAAATAAAATAAAAAGGAGTTTAGGCGGGAACACGGAAAAATCATGTCGTTGCATTCTACTATTTTCTTAAACTTGTGTTTTATCGCGAATTAATGTTTAAAAGTGGTGGTGTTTTATTCATTGAGTGTTGAATTACATGCACGAGTGTGGGCAAGTGATATAATGTGGTGAAACTTGTCTTTTCGTGTTGTTTTCAAAACTCCGTAGAAGCTCATAGTAAAGTCGCCACAACTTTACTAGGGTATGACTTGGACTCGACTATGACCAATTTCGTGTGACTAACTGTGATTTCATGACATATTTGACTTGATTTTAATTAAAAAAAACTTGTAAATTCACAAACTTGACACTGGCAGAATGCACAACGTGCGATGCCAATAAATAAGAAAAAAATAAAAAAAATAAAAAAACTTGACAATTACAGTGACCGGTCTACGTAAAGTCAGAGTCATCTACAATCTGTCTACAACAAGTCTACAATGAGCAGAGAAATGTTACTAGACAATGAGCTTCTTTTTTTTTATTGTCTGTCAGAAAATCTCCCATTGTATAACAGTAATTCCTATGAATTGACTATAATTATTTATTGGCCCGGGAACATCAAAATCGAGACCACATATTAAATAGATCGTAATTGATCAATAATTCAAGCAGCATAATATCTCATAATAACTACACGAGCTCCTTCATATCTGTGATCTCTCAAGTGCGGTATTGACTGGGATTCTATTAACTATGCGTGTTCGATTCGATAGCTATTAAGTTATCGGATCGATCTAACATACTCTTAGTTAGTCGACTACCGTTAATGACAATGTTTTTTTAGAAACAACTTAAAAAAGGAGGTTCACAAATCGGTTTATGTTGTTTTTTTTATGTTCGTATACTCCGCCAATTATGAATTGATTTTATCGACGTGGTCCCGTATAAATTTTATCGAAATCGGTTCAGTAGTTTGGTTTTTAAATCAATATAACTGGAAAAAATATGTTATCCGGGTAGTCGAAATTTGGCGTCGGATGTTTTTTTTAAACGTATTATGAAAAATATGAAGATGTCGTCCAATTATTCGAAGTTGAAGGCGGTTGTTTTTTTTAAATCTTATTGTTTTTTGTTATTGTTTTAGTTTTTTTATTTAGTGAACATATAAAACAGAATGTAATAACATTAGTCTAAAATATCTACTATACTAGAATAATGAACCTAAAACTAAAAACCTGAAAAATATAATATAATAACTAAAATATATCATTAAAAGGAGTCCCTATAGGCAAGGTTCCGAATACTGGCAGCGTTCCCCCTTTGAATAGCTAGACTATTCAAAGGGTATTATACTTTTTGGTATTATTACGTATAAGTAAGTACGTTTATAATAATATACAGGGTGTGGCGTAAGGAGTGGATAACCTTATACCTACAGATAGGTGACATCGCGCTGGTACAGAAAATAACAAAATGTATTCTAAAAAAGTCTTATAATTTTCAAGTTTAAACGGGTTAAACATTATTTTATTATGAAAATTGACGTAGTTAAACGTGAGTATTCCCGTATAAATAAAACAAAAATGTATTAAACATTATTCTTAAACAAAAATTATACCCTCGACAAAAAAATTGCATTACATTGATAACACATCTGACCAAGGACTATTAACCGAAAAACAGATCGAGAAAAGTCCTTGATTTGCAACCATACTCGATTAACTCGAAATGCCAAATAACTCGAAATACGCGACTTTTACGGAACACAATTTTTGATTGTCTTAATCACCATGACGTCTTCCATTTTTTGGTAAAAGATTATCTACTCATTATGCCACACCGTGTATAATATAGAATACAATAAAGAAGAAAATTGCTCCTTAGGCACAGCCGCAGTGATCGAACGATGGAGCGATTTTTTCTTTGTAGTATCCGTAGTGATGTTCTACGACCTACGGCACATGCTACGCTAAGCACAATGTACTAACACTGTGTACTTGCCGACACTATCAAATACAAATAGATTTATTTGACATAAATAAGTAGGTACAAAATTAGACTTAACCACAAACCCAGTAGCTCTAAAATAGTATTCACTGTGTTTCAGAGCCTCTACTATTATATTAGGTCACACAGTACAACTTGTGTCAATCGTAATTCAACCATCGTAAGTAGTTACTTTTATTAAGAAAGACACTTCACTTCGCTTAATATTATATATTCAGATATAAGCTGCTACATTTAATAGACTATCATTTACTTTCTGTTCACTTTACATAAGAACATCTCGGTCACACTTGTAGTATAAAGTCCGTTCTTAAAACTTCTCGGTTCGAGCAGTGGATTCGAACTCCCTGGACTTGCCAATCATCCCAACTTTCTAGCCTCCTACCCTCTATCGCCCTGCAGTTGGTACCATTGCTCAAACTTGACGAGTGACGAGACAACGCGTTTCGGTAGCCATATAAATCAATTTACTGTCGGTAAAACTTTACAGGAAATAATTAATACAATAAATATAGAAATCATAACACTTTCAACAACAGAAATATAATTTTAGAATTTTCTTAAGAGTAACTTGATCTTAAAGACACGTAATCGTATCATAAAGCACAAGAGAGTAGAACCAGAAGTTCCTGGTTATTATAAAAGTTATGAAAGTTGGTTATCAATAAATAGTGGATGGATAAATTGAGGCCAACCTGTATTGTTCAACAATACAGGTTCGCCTCACCCCGCTATTAAGGGGAGGCCTTCATCCAGCAGTGGACGTTTTATAGCTGATGACATGACGTGTATTGTTCAACCGAAGGAATGTATGGATATATTTACTTATAAACCAATTATTTCTGCGCCTTGACTACTTATATTTATAAAATCAAAAAGCTCAGGAGCCACTACGATTGATGTGACTATGTGATTCTAACTACTAAAATATAATGTACTAGAGGTCACCCGCGACTTCGTCCGCGTACGGAAAAAATTCGCCCCGCTGCCAAATACTCGTATCTTCGATACTGCTGGGCTAATTACTAATTATATATCACACATCAGCCAGAAAACGTCCACTGCTGGACGAAGGCCTCCCCCTTAATGGGAGGTGTTGTCATAATCCCCACGCTTGCAGGCGGCTTGGGGATCGCAGAATGTTCACCACCTTCAACGGAGAGGACGCTGCTGCCCGTCCTCCGGTGGTTGGCGATTCTGTTTTAGGACATACACACTACACATGTCCCAAATGACGGGCCTTTAAACAAATATTTGATTATGTTTTGTAACTTGTAAGTAGATTGCGAAATAGTAATAGATAAATAGTAACGGTGGTAAGCATTCTGCGATCCCCAAGCCGCCTGCCAAGCGTGGGGATTATGGCAAGCCCTCCCTGTTAAGGGGCAGGCCTTCGTCCTGCAGGGACGTCTTCTGGCTGATGAGTGACTGATGTGATATTTTGGCTTAGTTCTTACAACAAATAAATAAATAAATAATACAAGGAAGTAAGCAATATTTCTACCACTAGGCCACCTGCTTATGGAAAATGACGTATGCCTTTAACTAACCGAGTAGAACTGCTAATGCTAATCTGTTATTGCATACAAACTATCATGTGCGTAGGTATACCTGTACGTGTCATCATCATCATCATCATCAGCCCAGAGACGTCCACTGGGGAACGAAGGCCTCCTTCTTAGACTGCCACACTGTACGACAAACTGCCATTTGCATCCACCGGTTGCCCGCGACTTTTACAATGTCGTCGGTCCACCTAGTGGGACGCCTTCCTACGCTGCGTCTTCCGGTTCGCGGTCGCCACTCAAGAACCTTTCTTCCCCATCGGTTGTCAGTTCTTCGAGCGATGTGGCCTGCCCTGCGCCACTTCAACTTGCAAACCTTGCGAGCTATGTCGGTGTACATACCTATAATCTCATAAACAAGTGAAGGCACAAAATAACCCAAACCTTTTTTCATTCCCAATTTCCTAAAATAACCCTCACGTAACCCTACCAAGCTTACTTTGTACACTACTTCCGTTTGTGAATTGGGGACACAATATGACGTGATGGAAAATATCCGCAGTTCGTGCCGTGACTTCGCCGGCTGGTACTGCGGGTTCGCGAATTTACTACTTTTCTTAAAAGCCTGCCCGGCGGCACGTTACCCCAGGTTTATAAGCGCAATAAACTTTATACGTGTAATTTACTTTGCATACCGTATTTTTATTTGGAAACCATGTTTGTAATTGGAGTAGCGTTTAAATCGTTGAAACCAATAGCTTTGATGAAGTATTTAAGTAAATATAGTATGTTTTATTGAGAAAATAAATTAAATCGGCTATTAATGTTCTGATATATAAGCGTTTAAAGTTTATGGTAGAGCCAACTCTGTCCCTTTCCCACAAAACAAAAAATGACGTCACGCCTTACTTATCAGAATATAATTATAAATATATGGCGTACAGAGAAGTGACGTCACGATTTGCTGTTTCGCCTCTCTGTCTAGCATGATATTAAAATCCTTATATGTTGCTTATTGTTGATCAAATTTTCATTTTCTTTTCATTAATAAGCTATATTTATGAGCCACATTTTAATATGACAATAAAAAAAACCAGTCATCTAACCTATTGGTAGTAGAGTACGTGCAGACTGTAGTTTAGGTACTTGTAGAGTACTTTTTGCTGGAAGTCATAAATATTTAGAAAAATCGGTATTTGTGACTTAGTGTTTAGTGTGTAGTCTAAAAATACATTTAGTAATTTTTTATTACATAATACATATAATAGTGCTACTTCTTTATAGCATAATAGCTGCTCCCCGCGATTTCTTGGGATAAAAAGTAGCCTATGTTTTATTCTAAGGTATGCTTATACCTCTAGACCAAATTTCATCTAAATCCGTTTAACAAGAAAAGTTCCTTCCGTTTGAAAGATTAACAAACATCCAAAAAATTTCGCGTTTATAATATTAGTAGGATATATCTACTTACATCAAATACAAATTATTTATTATGAAACCAAATTATTCTTCTGTTGGGCAAAGGCAGTAAGCATCTGATATATTTATCCCTATTCTGTAATAAGTATCGTTTTCCTTTGCATAATGCCTTGAAATCGCCTCTTTCATTTCTTCCTTAAAGAGATTTCTTATACCTACTACACCCCCCCCCCCTTACTCACTTACGCATACCCACACTCTCATACAACCAAATACACTTACACTCTCACTGTGAACCAATCTATGGAAATGTAAGAAATAGCTAGTTAAACAATTTCAACTAGCTCGAGCTTTCTGCGGCATGATTATCACGTGAAGTAACGCCCCCCCCCATCCATCAATTCCTTCATAAATACAAGAGTACCAATATTCATACCGATTTCGCCGAGTCACCGAACTGCGCATGTTCCTGTATTGTGATAAATCACCCTCCAGTCGTGCGATCGGCTTAGTCATTAGCTACAATTTGTATAAAGTTTCCATACCCTAGATAACAATATAACCAGTAAGAGTACAATAAACTATCACAGACCATCAGAACAGAAACACCAAAGTACAAAAAAAAGTTGAAGAAAGAAAAGTGCAAAGATGTTGTCTGAAAGCTTTATGTGACACCACAGAATAAATAATAGTACTACGTACAGAAAGTTCACTCCGCAAAGGAATTGAAATAAATAAGGACTCTATCTACTAGGCAATAAAGAAGCAATTCAACTCGCACAGCGCTGGATACCGCTCGCTATATTCACCTACATATAACGCTCTCTTTCTATCACGTATGCTTAGTTACGTGCGACGAGGCTAGCGGGCGGCCACTGACTACTGCATTGCATTGTCCTCCTGGACGGAGCGCCGGCCGAACATACCTAAACTGCGGAGTGACACCCCCCTGGTGACACTTCAGACTTCTTCTATTTTACCAGCGACGGTTTTCTTTTTATTATTGTCGTTGTATTTTACTGGGTAATAGTGTAGTGACCCAGGCCAGACTGAGCGGTTTTCAACGTCGGCGCACAAAGCCGGGATTCAATTTAACATAACTTTTGGGTGCAATAGACGTTTATTAAAATATAGTTACGGTCGTAATCCGGATTTGAGGGCGGTCTCACGTAGACGGTAACCCGACTGGAATTACGTCTATTAATCTCGCGAACGGAGACGTGGGTTGCCTAACTTTTTGAATAAAGTTATCTAAGAATTGAAAATAGATAAACTATTCTTTGTCTCATAAATTTACTTACACGCAGCTTTTTATCTCGTATGTACATCATTGGCAATGGTTTAAATGATTGTAGCGCTCGTGGCGTAGCTTGTCTAGGTGATTCTAAACGATCACCGATGTTAAGCAACGGACGGTCCGGTCAGTCTTCGGATGGGTGACCGTGAGTGGCATTTATTTCTGAGTGCTACCGTGGGTCGGATGACACGTTAAATTGTTGGTCCCGGTTGTTTGTTCTAGTTTCTATAACAACAACCGTCAGCCATGTCAGAGGCCTTCGGGCGGCACATTAACTCTGACACTAGGGCTGGCCACTCAGCCTATACGAACTAACTAAATGATTTTATTTAGTTTTTAGGGTTCCGTACCTCACAAGGAAAAAGGAACCCTTATAAGATCACTCCGTTGTCCGTCTGTATGTCTGTCTGTCTGTCTGTCTGTCAAGACCCTTTTTCTCTGGAACATGTAGAGATATTATAAGTTGAAATTAATATAAAATACGTAAGTCCAGGGGCCCTTGGTGCTGTAAAAAAATCAAGCTTCTAAGTCAACACTTAAAAAAAAAAATTGCCATTTTTGTGAGTTTTTTAGAGTGAACTTAATCAAAATTCATAGGGTACTTCCCGTTGACACATGAAATTTGGCAAAAAGCAAGGCCATATAACAGTAATTACGGGAAAAATCTTAAAAATTGATCATTTGTAGATATGTCGTCATTTCTCAAGCCAAAACTGAAATGGTTATTTTGTTTGTTTCTTTAGTTCCCAAAAAAAATACTGGATGGCGTTTTACACCAGCAAACGTTTTGTTTTGAAGGAAAGTAGTAATTCTATTAGGGTTCCGTACCCCAAAGAGAATCTAATTGTACCCTATTATTAAGCCGCCTACCGTGTCTGTCTGTCTGTCCATCTGTCTTTCCGGTCTTTACTGACCTATATTCTCGTGAATCGTAATAGAGAGCCAATTGAAATGTTCACTGAACATTCGTTACTATCGCGGATTACCTAGTACTTGTGGTGGTACGGGACCCTCGTTGTCCGAGTCGCAAGAACGAGACTTGACGGCTTTATTTATACTTATGATACTATCTTTTTTCTTTTCATTAATTTATTTTCTTTCTTGTTTTTCATTACTTCATTTCTTTCTTATTTTTATCTTTATTATTCTTTCACAAACTATGCCATCTTTTATCACAGCTTTGTTTTTCTTTAAAATCAGAAAATGAAAGCAAGTTATAATGTTGGTGTCATAATTATACTCGCTTATTTAATAAATTTATCAAAAGTCATGAAATTTTAAGACCTTATTACTGTACATATTAGAGAAACTTTTCTTACAATTTATGATCCCAGTATACCAGCTTTTGGTAACATTAGGTATCGATTAGTAATTATTTCCTCGTAAATTAAGGCAACATGTTGACTTGACTTGATGTTAGCATAACAATCATAACAGCTGCCAGTCTAATAAAATATATGAAACATAGACTGAAGATCTGATATAGAGAGACTTATAATATTAAGGCATATAATATTGAGGCAATGATTCTGCTGCAACGCCCAAAGCATGCATAACAATCATCAATCATCATCAATATACCGGGTGTTAGTTTGAACACCGATTATCCTTCTAGGATATCATTGTACTCATCATTATGAACAACTTGTACTATGGGGCCAACCCTGATATCACGAAAAAAACAACAGCTGTTCCATACATTTTGTCCAAGATCGATGTACCTTTTTGTATGGAACAGCTGTTTTACCTCCTCCTTTTTTGAAGTCGGTTAAAAAAGTACAGGCGAATGGTGCCCATTACTTTGACTCAAACTAAATAAAATCCTTGGCCATTTTGATAGAGTTAAATAGGTACTTATTCAACAAATTTTCACCTATCAAACGATTATTAATATCCTCACACCACTAATAACATATATATAATAACCAAAAATAACACATGGCTGTTTACCCAAAGTAATTAAGTACACGTTAGATAATAAATTGGATAACAATAGAACTGATTATGATCCCCATCTCATAAACCACGGCTTTGTTGTCATAAATTTATGAGCAATTATGTGAAGGATGAAATGTAATGTATTAACTTTTTTTAAATATTCTAAACAATTATTTGCTACGTAAACGGGCGTAGCATATTACGGAACATTTATTTAGGTCCATAGTTGAACACAGATCTCTCAAGACACTCCATTCAATTCGATCATTCTATCGGTTTTCCGCTTCCGGTCACCAGCTCTCTTACGTATATCGTCACTCCGTCTAGTCTAAGGGCGTCCTACACAACGTTTGCCGACTCGTTTTGTGGGATTACTCGTTTTTGCAGGATGCTCCTTGGATACTCGAACTAAACTCAACCTTTTTCAAGGTGTGAAATCATAGCGAGATGCGCGGCATCGTTCTGCTTTGAATTGTTATTTGATTTGCAATTCTGTAGGTACTGTTATCACAACATAACATTTTATTTAAGTGTTGATAACTGATATTAATTAATAAAATATAAAGGTCCTAGAGGTCGCCCGCGTACGGAAGAAATTCGGTCCGCTCCCAAAATTCACCACTTTAAATCATCTCGAGCAATTTTATTAGCTCCTAACTCCCCCAACTCTACCAACTCTACAGACTCTACCGGAATTCGTACAATATTTTTCAATTACTTATATATTTTCTCGTTGTCATGTAAATGGCAATAAAATCTCATGTAGCCCTCTTCTAATCTCGATAAGCACAAAATTCTCGTGTTTTCCGTTGCTCGCGACACGTCGGGAAGCGTGACACATTCCGCTTTTTTCGTTCGCATCGTATCCAGATTGTAATCCAGCGTTATGTTTCTTGGTTGTTTTACGTATACATTTTCTCTTTAAGTGTGCCATTTAACCCAGTTGAAAATGTTGTAATGCTAAAGTACAACCCTATTATTTTTACTTATGTACTTTTTGTATGGTTTTATGATATCTCTTGATATTGTATTGTTAATGTCACTGAGTTCATGGTGTAAATAGGTTTTTACACTATTAAAAGCAAGGGATAAACATCGATTTTTCTGTACTCTTCTTATAACTTACAGTATTTGTAAGAACTAAGTGCACAAACAGACATTTGTGATTTGCGACCACAGAATGTGAAATCGTTAAATTATATTTTGAGTTAGTATTAACTAGTTGCAGATTATTTATTAGGATAGTTCACGGTGTATAAAATTATTTAATACAGAGTCAAATAGAAATAAACCAGATCAGCAAGCTGAACTCCGCAGAGTTAAATGTCAATAATTATAAAATAGAATGTCCAAGATCGTGCCCGGCTCCCCGTCTAAACGTGCCCATCAAGCCAGCGGCATTGCCATGCTGAATCGCCAAGGAAATGCACTGGGCGAGAAAATGACCAGAACGTGGGTCCCGCCCATTTTCTCGTTAGTCTTAATAATTTATTCTAATTTTCCTCTTTAACAAGAGGTTCTTTTTATTCTATGCATTGCACTGCGCTTGTCATCATGAGATGTTAGGTTAAACCTCTCCCTTTCCAGTAATTTATCTAGTAACTATTGCCCTTTCAAACGAACACTTGGAGATATGTGATTGAATCAGGCGTTACTTTGCGGAAGTTTATCTTAATCCAACTGTTGAAAGTTGTGTTGATTGCTGAATGACCAAACAAGCGTCACCTCGCCTTTGTTACGGTGCTTTAGGACTCGTGCACTGCCGATAACAGCCGGCGACACTATATAAGGAGGCGGTGAGCCGAGGGCATAACTAGCAAAGGGTCGTACTTCCCCAGGTGGACTCTGCAGCAGAGTCCTACTATTACATCCATTAGAATCCTATCACAGTGTTGGTGAAATATGAAGCTTTTTACTCATTTGGTTGTGTGTGTTTATTTAAGAGGGTGTGTGTTTAACCGCAATCAATAGTCTAGCTTTAAAAGATAGTGTGTAACGTGGTTTTCTCTGGGAGTAACAATCTTACATGGCGATGTCAAAATTGTATGTGGTATGTAACGTTCAAGCACGTAACCTCCTTCGAATCCATAATATTAACATTTATGAATGTTACGTAGCTGCTATTGACACAGAAAAGTGAAACCCCTTCTTTGTTTCATCTGTGATTAAGTATTTTAGACTCGTTTTCTATTCACTTAGTACTGGATGGCAACCTTTAAGGCGTGGGTCTCTTTCTCCGCTCTCTCTCTCTGGCTCGCACATATCATGTTTTTACGATAAAAATTATAGACTTATAAATTTATATGAATAATATAGTAAAGACACTATAATTAATCAGGACAAACATTTTTTTATAAAAAAAAACATCTTATGATAATAATTATACTACGACGTATTTAGATAAAGTTTTCTTTGCCTTGTCCAAAGTAAAGACGTAATTGGTAAAGTAATTTCTGAAAAAAGAACTTTCAGAATATCAATAATTGATCTTACTGATATAGGGTAAAACCCGGATACTTGCCACACTTTTTGAAATCACTTTATATCTCTCAGTACAAATGCAAAATGTTTTACTTGTAAAAATTACAGGTACTTTGTTTTTTATCTACCATTTTATGAAAAGTAAAAAACATTCTCCTTGATATTTCCAGAGTAGGTAATTTTTGCGGACCTCTAGATTTTGTGGCATCTATCCCATGTAGAGGATAATTGCCTAATTCATATAAATTACGTTTGGGATAGATGCCCCACGGAGAAACAAGACATCTATCCCGCAAAAACTTTGATCGCACTTTGCCAATTCAATGGCACAGAGACATGCGACACGGTCACCGTAGTGATAGTAGGAGAATCTCTAGATAAATAAATAAAATAGCATGCAATTCATTCGAGATACCAGAGTAATTACAATCGGGGCAACGATACCCCTGGGGCAAGTACCCTGGTTTTACCCTAATTGATCTTAATCTTTGGATTTTACTTTGTGGTGTAAATAAAATAAGCAGAGCTGAATAGATTTTCAAAAACATGCTCAGTATTGTTTTATCTTTAAAACATGGAATGTGCTACCGCGAGAAAGCTGACAAGGAGACCTAAGCCTTACAAGTTCCTATCAAATTTAGAATCTTATTGCAAACTTTTCTTCTGTTATTCTTCGATTTAGTTCCATTTCTGTGTTAGTGTGGTCAATTTTGAAGGCTTGACAGTTCTAAACTAATTAAAATATTGCTGTCACTTTTTGACTAGGCATGTTAGCTAAGGACAGCAATATTCTAGTTAGTTTAGTTCTGTCAACGTAAACCTTCAAAATAGACCACAATGAGACGATAAAAAGTTATTAAAATATCAGTTCGTTATTCCAATTCTTTTTTCAAAAATCTTCTTCAGAAATCGGCCAATAAGTTTAATAAACAATGTAACCAATTCACCGTCCACCCCAATACTGGCCGATTTTATGAAAATAAACCATTTCTCAATTTGGTATTGATTGGGTCTTAACTTTTCTTGACTTAGTTGATATTTCCGTCTGTTTGTTTCCAAGAGATGGTTTATGTTTGAGTAATTTTTGAACCAGATTTTTTGGCTTCGAACGAATATTTCTTATATTATCTTGTTTATGTGTCATTGCATTGTAATATCAGAGGTCATCAATTAAAACGTTTATGGATAAACAAGAAAATATGCATCGACCCAAAGCCCATAAATGGCCAGTTGCTGCCAAAGCTACAAGGTTAGTTCTAATCAGTTAGCATCCTTTTAAGGGCATATTCTGTACAACAAAACATACAACTTTTACTATGGAGCCAACACTGAAATCGCGAAAAAAATATCAGCTGTTCCATACAAAAAGTTCATCGACATTGGGTTAGTAAGTAAGGTAAGTAAGTTTTTATAGTGTATTGGGTAAAATGTATGGAACGGTTTTGTTTTTTTCGCGATTTCAGTGTTGGCCCCAGAGTAACTGTTGTTTGTTTTGATGTACAGAATATGCCCTTAAAAGGAGCTAACTGATTAGAACTAATCCTATATAGTAAATTTATCAAAAAAAAAATAAGGCATTTACAGAAGTGATATTTAGTGAAGGCACAGCGTTAAAGATAATTTGTAATTATCCTATAATCTAAGATAATTTATAATAATAATTATATTATTTTTTACTTTACTTGAAGATCCCTTCATAAAACGAACTGTTAGTGTATAATATTTAAATGTTTTTTTAATTTGTGTTATGTTATTTGTCCCAAATAAAATATTAACTATTGTCTTTTGTTTCAATTGATATTTGATATTTTAGCCTTAGGTACACATAGAAAAAGTGGCCACAAGCAAGTAGTTAAATTGAACCAATTACAGGACGGCCGTCAGGAAATTGATTTTTATTTTCTTATCTGTTATTCTAACATAGTCTAGAAGATGTTAAAAAGTATACTGTTAAATGCATTCCTGATTATGTGTAGAGAATTAGGCGAGCGCGATAAGGGAGCCGAGAGTGTAATTTAAAACATAATGTACACGTATCATAATGTATACCATTAAAAGACTAAATTAGGTAATTCGCTTTTTAAATTCTAAATTGGTTTGACCACGCCTTGGAGGCAGCTAGACTCAGAATCGCTCGTATTGTCGAATTCTACAAAATCCTAAGCTCCTGCGGTTTTGAGATAGTACATAGCGGTCGCGGTTTGTAGATCGTACTAAACCTACATAACTAAGGTATTTATAAAGATTATAGACGCTACAGAGGGGAAAGATTATTATCATGAACGCCCATATCTATCTATCTATCTATCTATATAAATAAAAGGCTCTGTCCTGACTGATTGGCTGACTGACTGGTGACTGACTGACTGACAGACAACGCACAGCCCAAACCGCTGGTCGTACAAACTTGAAATTTGGAGGGTGAAATGGTCTCGATGCGTAGGGGTGTAATAAGAAAGGATTTTTCGAAATTCGACCCCTAAGGGGGGACAGGGGGGGGGGAATGTTGTATAGAAAGTTCTTTGTGTTTGAAGTTATAGTAATGAAAATTGATATTTGGGTAGTTCATTCAAGGGGGAGGTGGGGGGGGGAGAGATTTGGGGGAGGGGTGAGGGGGTTTGGGGTGTTGGGGGGGTTGGGGAATCGGTAGAGTCAGTAGAGTTGGTAGAGTCTGTAGTAGAGTCTGTAGAGTCAGTAGAGTCGGTAGAGTCGGTAGAGTCGGTAGAGTTGGGGGAGTTGGGGGAGTTTTGAACTAAAAAAAATTGGGATGATTTAAAGTGGTGAATTTTGGGAGCGGGCCGAATTTCTTCCGTACGCGAAAGTCGCGGGCGACCTCTAGTTATATCATACAAGAATAAGAAGAAAGCAAAACGTGTAACACACTCGCCGGTTACGTCGTCGCTTACGAACAAGCGAAGTGGTGGTCATATGCGGATTTATCTGTATTAAAAAAAAACATCAGAAAATGTGAACACAAATTAAAGAGTTTGAGTTTAATAACTGATGATTTAGTCTAGAAAGATTTGATAAAGTAATAGACATAACAGAACCTTAACAGTTTTTTACCTTTACGTTACAACTTACAAAATTAAAGAACCAATCCTTGGGTTGGAAATCCATAAATCTCGTCCTTTGAAAGATAACACTAAATAGGGCCTAGAAACGAACACTAATTCTATATTCTCACACAGAATTTATTTTTGTTTCTAGCTTCCAGGTATATTAAATAAAATGATTCATTTGTTTTGTTATGGGACGAATCCACTTCTTTCCCGTCATGTGCTTCTCTATCCCTAATAGATGATCATCGCCTCAGCGAACTTCTTTCTAACTTGTGCTGGTCCAATAACTTCAGATCTTTTCTATTTTCTAGCCTTTGATAAATAATATGTCTAGACTGAGTCTCGTACTCTTTATGAACGAAAAATGACAGGCCATCATTTTATACTAGTGTGCGTGACAGCCATGTCTTACACTCGCGTTGCGCCACTCTCGTTGTTATAGTGTGCGTGCATAAGAGGCTAACAGTTCACCGCTATTTTTTTCGTCGTGTTTAAGATCTATTAGTCTATCTATAACTATAAAAGGCTTTGTCCTGACTGACTGACTGACTGACTGACTGACTGACTGACATATAGACAACGTACAGCCCAAACCGCTAAACGTAGAGACTTGAAATTTGGAGGGTATATTTTTGGAGAGGTGTAAACGCCCACTAAGAAAGGATTTTTCGAAAATCAACCCCGAAGGGGGTTAAATGGGGTGTTAAAGTTTGTATGAAACTTTTTATTCTCTGGTTCGATTGATACAAAACTTGGTATACATATTCTACTATAAAAATAAGAAGATACGGGTGTCACAGTTTTTTCAAAATCAGCTCCCGTTAGTATATAAAAAAAAAACTAAGTTTTAGTGATAGTACGTTTGTTTCTCCTTAACTTTGTAACGGCTGTACATATTAAAATGAAATTTGGTATAAGGATGGGGATAGATGTGGGGATGGGGGTGGGGGTGGGGGTGGCGATGATACTGGGAACGGAGACGGGACGGAGATAGGCATGTTAATATTAAGATTACAATTGGTATCGGGATGGGGATGGGGGTGGGGTGGGGATGGGGATGGGTGGAGATGCGTGGGGATTTGGTGGGGATTTGGTGGGGTCAGGTGGGGATGGGATGTGGATGTGGATGAGGCTGGGAACGGGGATGGGCGTGTCCATATTAAGATGAAAGTTGAAATCGGGATGGGGGTGGGGATGGGATGGGGTGAGGATGGAGTTCGGGATGGGGATGAGGGAGGGAATGGGGATGGGGACGGGGATGGGCGTGTTCATATTAAAATGGCATTTGGTATCGGGATGGGGATGGGGATGGGGATGGGGATGGGGTGGGGATGGGGATGGGGTGGGGATGGGATGGGGATTTGGTGGGGACAGGTGGGGATGGGATTTGGATGTGGATGAGGCTGGGAACGGGGATGGGCGTGTCCATATTAAGATGAAAGTTGAAATCGGGATGGGGGTGGGGATGGGATGAGGTGAGGATGGGGTTCGGGATGGGGATGAGGGAGGGAACGGGGATGGGGACGGGGATGGGCGTGTTCATATTAAAATGACATTTGGTATCGGGATGGGGATGGGGAAGGGGGCGCTTATAGGGATGAGGCTGGGAATGGGGACGGGGATGGGCGTATTTATTGGTAGGCTGAACAGATGGAGCTGCATTTTTGGATAGGTAGTTATAGCACATAAGGTTCGGAAACGGACATAGGCTATTTTTTTGTAGGTCCACGCAGACGACTGTTTGACGGACATAATTATTATAGATACTGTACAGCCTAAGCTGCTAAATTAATTTTTAATATTAAATTAACTTACTTTTAAATGCCTAAACTAAATTTTGAGTGGTGTAAACTTACACTCAGCTCAAGCTGTGGTAGCTTCAGTGAGATCAAGCTCGACTCACATTCTTGGGGTCGCGGGTTCGAACCCGGGCGAGCCCGTTCCAATTAGTTCTTTGAAACTTACGCATGGATAATACCACTGGCTTTTCGGTGAAGGAAAACATCATGAGGAAACCTTCATATTTCAGGAGAAGAAATACGATAGGGTATGTGAATCCGCCAACCTGCACTGGGCCAGCGTAGTGAATATGGCCCAATCAGGGTAGGCCGATATACCATTAGTGTTAAGGGCTGATGCAGAGAAACGCACACTCAGCAACGATTTTGAAAAATTCGCAAGGGGTTCAATGTATCATTAAAATACCATTTTGCCGAAACCATTCATTTAAGGCTGTTAAGTTTTTTGACTTAATAGATAAGATAAAATAAACATAAACATGTTTCAGAATTTTCAAACAATTTCAAAACTGGAAGGCCACGGGTCAGTTTTTCATTTGAAAAAAATATGTTATATTTATAGATTAGCTAATCGAGTGTTTATGCGTAAGAAGATAAATATTTTAAACACATGTATTTGATCCGGTGCACGCACCAAGCACAGCGCTTTCGAAACGTCCATCCCGCGTCGGCTCAGATACGTTAAAACCCGAGTATGACGCGCTGTACCTCGAGCGCGCCCCACTCCAACCCACACTGAGTCTACCTAAGCGATCAGTGCAGCACTGTATTTTATCGAAGTTTCGTAATTCTTGCGATATTTTGGTAATCTTTTTACGTTCTTTGTTATCATACTTTTTCTGCTTAAGCTTATTTCATTTCATTGACTCTGTTGATACGGTATGCAATAATGATGATGCTGTAAACTATCCAGTTGAGTTTTTTAATTCATTAAGTCCAGCGGGGCTACCATATCAGAGGCTTATCCTGAAGAAAGGTACACCCGTCATGCTCCTTCGGAATTTAAGACCACCCAAATTGTGTAATGGAACCAGGTTACAAGTAAAAATGCTGCATCGTAATCTGGTTGAGGCCATCATTTTGACTGGGTGTGCCCATGGCGAAACAGTGTTTGTGCCGCGTATTCCCATGATTCCCAGTGACTTACCTTATGACTCCAAAAGGCTTCAATTTCCTCTAAAAGTTTGTTTTGCCATGACCATCAATAAGGCTCAGGGTCAAACTTTAAAATACGCTGGTATTGATTTAAGGCAGGACTGTTTTTCGCATGGTCAGTTCTATGTGGCTTGCTCGCGAGTTAGCTCCCCTGAAAGCCTGGCTATTTTAGCACCTTCCAACAAAAAAATCAAAAACGTTGTCTACAAAGAAATATTGTAATCTTTCGGGTCAAAGGCCCCGGCAACTATAGCGTCATTAGCAGACATTTTTAGGGTTCCGTAGTACTACGAGGAATTCTTATAAGTTTGTCATGTCCATCTGTCTGTCTGTATAAAATTCAACAAGACGGCTTTGTTTTGAAGTAAGTATTGCAAAACGCGACATGCCAAATTTGGTCATCCTCAAGAAAACTTAAAGACTTGCAAGCGGCTTGGAAAAAATGCAATAATATACGTATTTTAGTGATTCAATTGAGTTGGGCCCCGATTTAACCGAATTCCAGTATTCAACATTACTACGCGGGCAAAGCCGCGGGCAAAAGCTAGTCTAGACATATAATTTATCAAAGTTTCTAGCATATTGTTTGTCATCAACTTTTCCCACCACAATTAACTAGAGAATTTATCATGTTACAAGATATAGTGGTCATGAATTAAAACTTGCATATTCAGTGCCGGATTATCCGTAAGGCAAACTAGGCACGTGCCTAGGGGACGCGAGGATCCAAAGGGATGCGCGCGGAAGTAAAAAAATTACTATGTCAGTTATCTTCTACGGTTTTACTTTTTACGACAGCAAATGCATCTTCTTTATTGTGCATTTGTGTATTACGGTTAATGCACATGAGGTTACATTGGACATTGATTTTAGGGTTACCGTTTCATTACTTTTTTCATCTTCTGATACCTACTTTTTACTCTCTCTCTTAGCCATGTCAGAGGCCTTCGGGCGGCACAATAACTCTGGCACTAGGGCTGGCCACTCAGCCTTTACGAGCTTACTTTTTTTAAAGTCTGTAAATACGGACATAGTTATAGTATAAGTACATAGTAGTTACCAAGGAAGGCACTGAATCTCACGACATAGGACTCCCCTAGTGTAAGAATCAGGGCTACCCCACGGAGTCTGGACTACCTTCAAATTATTTAAAAATAACTTATTTTAAGAAATGTTTGTACTTATATACTTCATAAGCCTTGTAATTGTCTCAAATAAACATTATTATTACATTATTATATTATTGTTATCTCCCAAAGGCGAAGGTCACACTGCCAGAGTCGAGCATGATATGTAGCATTTCTTCAATGCTCAATAGCAGCGCTTTGAAGTCACATCAGTTTTTCTATAGGAATATATAGTGTTATATTTTCCTCAATTTCCCTCAAATCAGTTGAGCCTTAACCGCGTAAATAAGTGAGATACACTCATGTGACATTCGCTCACTCACTCACGTTTTATTTAAATGATTATTTGATATTTTGAGAAAAATCTTTCATTCTTGGAACCAACATACATTTTTGTAGGTAGCCAAAGAAATTACTGTCTTATAGTTTGAAACGCACTTAATAATCATTGAAATAAAAATTCATGCCCGTCTCACAGACTTAAGAGCCTTTTATTCTTTATGAAGCCAGTTTAACGTTAAAGATCCTCAAGTTGGTTCAACTTTGAGACAGTAAATGCCAAAGAGGTTCGATTCATTAATACGGCGTTGAACGAAGAAAATAAAACCGCCATTTTGTTTTAAAGCTATCGTTTTAACCAAACGATTCTTTAACCGGATATTTGAAGCTCCAGACTTGCAACGTTTGTGAAGCAACTTTTGAGTTTATTTTGAAACTGTGAGAAGAATACAGGGTTAGTTCTAATCAGTTAGCATTAAGGGCTACCTATTCTGTACATCAAAACAAACAACTTTTACTATGGGGCCAACATTGAAATCGCGAAAAAACTATCAGCTGTTCCATACAAAAAGTTCATCGACCTTGGGCAAAATGTATGGAACAGCTGTTATTTTCTCGCGCTTTCAATGTTGGCCCCATAGTAAAAGCTGTTTGTTTTTATGTACAGTATGCCCTTAAAAGGATGCTAACTGATTAGAACTAACCCTGTATACCTAATTATGGTACTGTACTAAAAATAAAACGGTATACGGCTTCGGTGGCATTCTATTGTATTCAAACTTCACAACTCAAATTTATTTCAATTTGGCAACTTCTACAACTCGGCAGCGCCGTTACCAAAGATTTGGTGTAAAATTAATAACTTTAGTTTCTTACTTTTAATTCAGTCAGAACATTAAAATTATTGTAAAGTGCTAAAAGGTTTTAATACTGTTTGAGAAGTAAAATATAATCATTCCAATTGCAGCTATTGGTATACAATAATTAATAGTTTATATCGAGCATTGTCATCGTTTAATTACGAATTAGTGAATTACCTACCTAGTTTTATTTTATACAGTTTTAATAAAATTATTAATTGTGTATTACGATAATTTTATACTATGTATACTGTGTATAAAATTATTAATTGTGTGTTAAATTTATAAACTAAGGACAGATATTTTTTTGCAAGATAAACCGCTATTTCTTTTAGGTACTATACATATTAGTTTTTAGTACATAGTTTAAATATTTATTTTATGATTTGTACATATTTAAATATTATAGATGTTTGTTTTTTTAATGACTATACATATTAGTAATTGAAATACCATATATTTTGTAAGTTGTAATGTTAGAAGTTGTAATCAAAGAGAGCTCCTCTTTGATTTTTTTCTTAATGTTTCCATATCAAAGTCAAAGAAGACAAACATTTATGAAGATAATTATGTTTTCATATGATAAATCTTACTTCAAACAAGTAAATTTATCATCAATCTTTTCATTTTCACTTGTTACCTACATAGCTCGCAAGGTTTACAAGTTGTAGTGGTAATGGGCAGGCCACATCCCTCGAAAAACTGACAACCGATGGGTGGGGAAGAAAAGTTCTTGAGTGGCGACAGCGACCCGGAAGACGCAGCGTAGGCGCGGCCTCCCACTAGGTGGACCGACGACACTGTAAAATTCGCGGGCAACCGGTGGATGCAAATGGCAGGTTGTCGTACAGTGTGGCGGTCTAAGGGGGAGGTCTTCGTTCAGCAGTGACGTCTCCGGGCTGATGATGATGATGAAAAACTAAACTAAAACTTATAAAAAATTCAAAAAGATAAAGCTATAACTTCTTCGTCTTCTTCAAACATCGTAGTCATACATACCAACCAAAACAAAAAAAAAAGTTGTTTGTATAAGTATTTGATTTTTGTGTTAAATATAACAAAAACCCTAATCATCATTATTTTGTTGTTACGAGTGAGAATGTAGGCATAGACCCGGCAAAGTTTGTTTTCAATGGTACTTTCAAGTCTCAAATTAATAACTTCTAAAGACAAAATGTTTGCCCTTTTATCAAGTTGTACAGGTATATTTATTTATATGCACGTAAAGGCAATTTAACTTCTGCTAAACTTTTTAAGAAAAAGTTTCTTATGAGACCGTCTGGGTACACACCTACTTAAAAAGTTGAAAACGCCCGATCTCTTTATAATGAAGTAAAGTTACTAATACAATAATTTATTCAATAGTCACCAATAAAACCGTTAGTATCACAAAGAGGCGTAGAGCATGCTGCCAGCATTCTGAGAGATTGCTGTCGACTAGACATAGTGGGTTTGGAGATTGAAATTGTCATTACAGTTTCATGGGTTTATCACACAAATCCATTTGTTTCAATTAAAGTACGTTAGTTTCGTGTTCATTATTGTTATGTAATAATTAGTCGGGTCATAATTTCTGTCACAGTATTTCTTTGATTATAACAAATTTTGATGATACGCTAAAATAAATTTTAATATACATTTTCAAAACAATAAAATGTTATTGTATTCGTTATCGTTAATTAATTAGTACATCGAGTTGTTAGATTGTGGTATTGTTAAGTTGACAAAGGGAACTAGCCTGTAATAATAATACATTTATATACCGTATTAATAAAGGTTGTTCAAAAATATTATCTAAATTATTATTATTATTTTAATTATGATTAAAATATTATTCTCTCTAAGACCAAATATTTCTTTACGTGCCTGCGGGGCTAAAGTGGCTACTTTAGCCCCGCTACACGGAAGGGAA
The DNA here is from genome assembly GCA_905404285.2 of Erannis defoliaria. Lineage (NCBI taxonomy): Eukaryota > Metazoa > Arthropoda > Insecta > Lepidoptera > Geometridae > Erannis > Erannis defoliaria. The sequence continues at coordinate 5,788,366 of FR990073.1, read as the reverse complement.
GGAACCACGTCAAGGGAGCACACCACGGGAGCAAGTAAACAAAGCCTCAGATCTTACATGAGATCAGAGACATTCTTTAATTTTGCTCCCTAGTCGAGTAATCTACTATTTCGTATGTTTATGAGTAGACACTGAACGTGCTTGGTATAGCATTTCAAAGTGGTAAATACGCCGAATACTGTCAAACGAAGGGTTTGGAATATAAATTGCTAACTTATGGGTTCTATGTGAACAAAGGTACGAAAGGTATTCGTGCTCATCGTCCGATTTACAGAATCGCTAACATGCAAATGCGGGAGCAGGAAGAATATTAATATTTATTCTTCATTTTGCTACTTAGGGAACGTAATCGTAGGCCCTTATGTATTTTTAAAGGGTATTTGTAGCCAGCGAGTTTTGGTTCTAAAATTAATATGTATATATAAAATTCAAAGTCCTGACTGAGCTATCAACGCACAGCCTAAACCACTGGTCCTAGAGACATGACATTTGGAGGGTGTTCTTTGTAAGTAAGTAAGTAAGTACTTACTTACTTTGTTCTTTGTGAACTGTAGGTATTCACAAAGAAATAATAAATAAGGTTTTTTGGAAATATCACCCCTAAGAGGGTAAAATAAGGGATGATAGTTTATATGAAAGTCCGCCAATTTCGAAGTTAGCATCTTCAAATTTTGGAAAGGAAAGGGGGGCTCTCCCGAAAGGGTGAAAAAGGGATACAGAAAGTAAAAATCACAATATTTATTATTTAGACTTAAGGTTGGAAACTAACGCAACTTTTATCGTTGTTTTTTTAATTTCAAGCCTTAAGAGCGTGAAACGGGGGATGAAATTTTGAATTTAAGTTGTTAATTTCTAAATTTTGTATTCATATACAATAATGAGCACGTGTATCGGGGGTAAAAACGTGGTGAATTTTGGGAGCAAGCCGAATTTCTTCCGTACGCGGACGAAGTCGCGGGTGACCTCTAGTATCAAAATAAGTAACAAACTCTCGTAACGTGTCGAACGTTATATTTTTACGGAGATTAAAACGAACGTCGAAAACAATGTAAGGCATCCCTTTGAAAGCATAACACAAACAATAAAGCTTCGTTTTTGTTGCAGATATCGATCTAATATGCTGTGAGTGGAAAGTCACGGTTTGCGGTGATGAGAAGTGCAGAATGCGACGGGGGGGTTAGTGAATAACGTAATGCAACTTGTAATGCTAAACTTCCTGATCATGTTCGACGTGGTCTTCATATTCTTTCTGTTCCTGATTGCTGTGACGTGTGTGATGAATTATATGCCGGGGAAGAGCAGGCGGCAGGAGGTGACGGAAGAAGAGGTGGACGATGACGTCATACCTCCTCCACCGCTGTTCGCTGGTGACGATGACGAGGAGCAGCCTTCGAGGGATACGTACGTCGTCATATCACCGCCTCTTGAAAGTGCAAGAGCGAAAGACGGTTGTCCTGTTCACGTTGTTTAGAATAAGCACTGATATAGTAATGTGAGTATTTTTGTATAGTATAATTTAGTGAAACGAACGAGTTGCTCTCCTGATGGTAAAAGATTACGTACGACCAGTTTTTTTTTCAACGCACTGTACGCTACTGTCTACCACACGCTTCATCATCAGACAGAAAACGTACACTACTAGACGAAGGCCTCCCAGTAAGAAGACGTCCACTACTGGATGAAGTCCTTTTATAGGAAGGGGCTGCCATAATCCCCACGTTTTGGCAGGTGGCTTGGAGATCGCAGAATGCTCACCACCGTTAACCTAGAGGACGCTGTGGTTCCGGATGTAGCCTTAGGACATACCCAGGTCCAGTGGAAGTCAAACTTACCAGTGCCGATTCCAGATCAAATACGCCAGTTTAGCTGTTATATTCTAACGCCTAGCCCGTCAAACATAAATAGTAATCGTTATTCTAACTATTTCCCAGCAACACCACGTACTCTACAAACAGCTGATGATACTAATCCGCGATACGATGCTCTAAAGTATCATCGTCACGAGAACTCGTAACATTCCTATAAAAGGATAGAATGTCAAAGGTTTTACGCGCTCTAGATGGTAGCATTAAACGCAGAAGACACAGTAAGGACACAAGAACTCGCATTGAATTAGTGGTAGGACTCTACTGCAGAGTCCGCCTGGGGAAGTACCACACCTTTGCCAGTTATTCAACCGCCAAGCTAATGCTTGCACACTACTGTGTGCAAACATTACTGTGTTTCGGTTTGAAGGGCAATGCTACCAGAAAAGTTACTGGGTATGAAGATTTATCCTATAGTTAACATAATTTAACATCTAATATCTCAGGGTGACGAGTCCAGTGCAGTTCAGCGCAGGATTGTGTTCGCAAGTTCACAATTCTAGCACTGCTACTTTTAGTGGTAGGCGTGACGCTTACCACCAAGCGAACGTCTTATGCTAGTCTCGTCAATTGAATTAGTAAAAAATTATGTACCTACTCAATTAATATATTTTTAGGAGATAAAAATGATAAGAGGTAAGATGACTGATTAAGTAGAATGTTATCATAATGATGCCATAAATAAAAAAAAAAAAAAAATTTATGGATAAGAAAGTTGTTATATAAAAGTTATTATTTAAAATATTAAAACTTCATCCTAGGCAGAAAGTAGAATCCGCCAACTCGCTCTGGGCCAGCGGGTGGAGCTCGCTCAACCACCTTTTAAGGGTACACCTACGCTTAATTGTGGGATGTTAAAGGCGAAAACTTTTGTAAAAACTTTCACAGGAACAATGCAGATAACGATATCATCCTTAGATGATTGATAAAATTATTATACTATATAGATACCAATTCTTTTATTTATTGTTTCAGATCAACGTAGGAGTTTATTATGAAGAAGCCTTATGAGACCGTAGATGTCGAAAATTGAATGTAGACATTTTTTACCGAATAGTCAAGTTTTAAATTAATTCTTGTTGAAGACTACGACATGTGGAATTTTGGGACTCAAGTGATGGCGGCGACGGTATAACAATTGCAATGTATTCGTTTTTAACTTATTATAATAAAACACATAGTATTCATAAATGAGGAGCGTGAGATCAAAAGACAACGATTTCACTTTTATAAAATTCCGGGCAACACAAAAAATCTTGTGAATTTGTAACATTAAATTTTTATTTTTATTTTACGCACTTAGAATACTACTGCCTAAATTGGACAGATCCATTTCCCAGCCCATTGTCACATACGCATAAGATTCAATGGTATCATGATAATCGTCGATTACCTAATCCATCTAACTACTACGTCATGTGGAAAAATCTATTTAATCTCACCTCGATCGTACCAGCAAAAAATATTTTCAAAAATTATCACCATATGAATTAATGAAGCAACAGTATCGCGGTGTAATAAAAAAGTATAGTAAACGTGTAATTATGGTCGAAAGTGGATTTGTCCCTTATTGTTCTTATGCTCCTCAAATATCATGTAGCTAAACTTTGAGACAACTTTATAGAACAATACAAAAAGATGTAAGTAGTTAGAAATAATACAAACACAGGCCTTAAATTCTGAAATCACTGAAATTTTGGTACCTCCCTAGAAATTATTAAGACTTATAGAGTTTGTTAATAGCGCTATAACTTAATTACGTCGCAGATGCCTATAAGCTGCTCGTGTGAATTAATACTTCTCATATACTTGTTTCAAAGCAAACAAAATGAGTAATCAACATACTACATGCGTACGACATCCTAGCGGATTTATTTGTGAATGCGTAAACATTGATATTTATACAAACTGTCTCAAAATATAACCGGCGTGGCGGCGGAACGTTGAGATTGAACGCGTGCTCTCCTTTCACCGAGGTAGCCTGCCTTTTTGTAGCAAGCCAAATATAAGCTTGAAGGAATTCCATGCAATTCAAGAATATTAGGGGGTATTGCCATAGTATGCCGTTATTTATAGCGCCACAGATCGTCAAGCTATTTGGCATGAAACCGTATGGAATGGAGATTTTTTTCAGTGTTCGTACAAAATTGTGTCTGAGTGGCGTTGAATTTGATAATTTTCGATTTGGGATCCCTCAATAGCCTTACAATTTTGATTCACAAAACAAATGAGCTTTTTATGTAAAAAGATATTTCCGAGATGTTTTATATGGGGTGGTCTAAAACACGTTTATACGTAGGTAGATATTTTGAATTTCAATTTCACCGTAATGTGAACTCTCCGCGTCGATTCTATTTGAGACAGTCATGTTCTTTGCTACGTAAAGTGTTCAATTCTCGCGTCAAATATTTGCAAGTGCTTGTATAATATATGAATGTGACTGAATATAGATAAAATAGATAATGATATTAGCAAATAAATTAGTTATATTTATATACGTTTTGCTAACACTTATTATGATTTTGTTTTTTTCAAGTGACGAAAAACAACGCATGGTACTTTAAACTAGATATAGTAATAAACGCTACAAATACTAGATTGAATCTTAAATCTCAATGATCAGACGTGAAGTTAAATCCGTACGTCTAGGAATACCAATAACTCATACTGGTTGCCTACCATGCGTTGGCTTTTCAATGGCCTATTGAATTTCAGCTTTAACGGTATACATTTTAATATAAGAGTATATTACACTAATAAATTTCTCATTTAGTTCTAGTTCTTGACAAAATTACGCTTTTGTGTCAAAATTATTTTTTGCATGTCTCTTCCTCTGACAGACTTTAATTTAGGCAATATTCAATTACTTTCAAATTATCTCTTATTGAATTTGATTATGCTGATAACCAATATAACCAATAAATAATCTAATAGCAGTATTGTACCAAGATATTTAGTATTGGAAAACAATTATAATATTATTACGTGTGTATATTGTATAGCTCTAAGAAGTAATTTAATGAAAAAGACAATACGATCTAGTACGAAATAAATTTTCATATCATTCAGTTTTAAGCTATGCGTGGTAATACTTTTTAAAAGGACTTTAAAATGTTAAAGGTTTCATTATTACGAGTAATTATGAAATGAATGAATTAAGTTAAATTTGTATCTATTACTTAATTAATTTATCGTTTATTTATTAATTTAATGAATTTTTATTTTGCTTCTTATCATTTGAACAAAACAAGGCCTATTTTAAATCTATTTGTAATTGCTAAGAGATTATTAAGATATTTTATTGCTTATTTTTTTTTTGTTACATAAAATACTAAGTTAGTGCCTATATAATAAAAGTAGATTTTACTAATACACGATATGCTTATATACCTATATCTTACATAAGATTGTGTTACCAGTATAAAATATTTATGTTACAATTAAATCATTTATGATGTAGCAATTAGGTACCTGAATTAAAAAGATAATTAATTGCAATTTAATAAAAGATGTAGATAAAAATATCCATTATTATTTTAATAGAACGAAAGTTAAATCAAAATTGCATACACTATGTGATAATTAATATACACATTTTTTTAATGTAGTTATAGTAAATTGAAAGATTGTATTGAAAATATTATTGTTGAATGAGTGTCATCTGAAGACGTGTAAGAAATATATATATGTGTAAAATTAATAAATTACACTAAAACATTGTCGTCATACGAAGTTTTGAAGTTTTATTAACACCTTTTTTCAGTATAATATCTTATATTTTCTGTTTGATTACATATTATCAACTTGTTGCGTGTTGCGGTTTCACCAGTCACGCAGGAACTATTTTCAAACGACTTCAAAAAAGAAGGTTCTCAATTCGACTGTTTTTAGGGTTCCGTACCTTAAATGGAAAAAAGGAACCCTTATAGGATCACTCCGTTGTCTGCCTATCAGTCTGTCTGTATGTCTGTCTAGACCCTTTTTCTCTGGAACGCGTGGAGATATCAAATACGTAGGTCCACGACAAAAACCAAGCTTGTAAGTCAACACAATAAAAATTACGGCCATTTTTGCGAGTTTTTTAGAGTGAACTAATTCAAAATTCATAGGGTATTTCCCGTTGACCTAGATTCATGAAATTTGGCAAGAAGCAATCTCATAACAGTAGTTATGGAAAAAATCTGAAAATTGATAATTTGTAGATATATCGTCATTTCTCAAGCCAAAACTTAAATGGTTATTTTGTTTGTTTCTTTAGTTACTAAAAAAAATTGATGGCGCTAGCTAGGTGTTGAAACTCGCAAACACTCCGTTTGCTGTTTGTCCGTTCGCGATTCGATCTATAGCAGTCGGCTTATGCATTTAGACAAAATAACTTACAATTATAGATGAGCGAGCGAGCTACTATCGTAATTTTTGAACAAAACTAACAGGTCCTGTTGAATTCTTTTAGTTTTCCATTTTACCAATAGTATAGTACAGTTACAGTTGTATGTTTACCCCAATGTCACTCTTATAGAGAAAAGAGTTTCACATTGTATACCTAAACCTTTTCCCAAGTAGGTATCAGTGTCCTTCTTTTTCTTTCTTCATTTTTGGCATCGCACTTTGTACATTCTGCCAGTCTAACAAGCATTATAACTTTTCAAATTCTTGATAGTAAATCATAAATAAATAATTAAAAACAGTCACGGTCAAGTACAAGTCATTTCCAACTGCATAGTCACAGCACGTACAATTCAAAAACTCTAATGGAGAAAGGAGTTTTGTATGATACTTAACTTAATTATACCCTTTTTAGGCCAATTTGGTGGCTTCTTCTGTTTACTCTTTAATTATGGAGAAATGAATTTCCACTGGCATCACACTTCACTTTCAGTAACCAATATAAGTCCAAAAATCAAAGCCGTTCACACAAAAACAGTCACGGTCAAGTCCAAGTCATGCCTTAGTGAAGTTGTGGTGACTTTGTTAAGAGCTTTTACGGACTTTTGAAAACAATAAGAAAAGATATGTCTGAGTTACACACATTTATTTATTTATTTCGCAGTTGGCGTAATAAACGAAAGTGGAAATTATTTTAGGGTTTCGTACCCAAAGTGAATCCAACTGTACCTTATTAAGCCGCCTCCGTGTCTGTCTCTCTGTCATCTGTCTTTCCGATCTTTAATGAAACTAAAATCTCGTGAATAGTAATAGCCAGTTGAAAAATTCACTGAATATTCGTTACTATCGCGGATTACCTAGTACTTGTGGTGATACGGAACCCTCGTCGTCCGAGTCGCAAGTCCGAGTCAGACTTTACGGCTTTATTTTTTTGTTTGTATGTTACGCGATTACTCCGCCAATTATGAATTGATTTTGATGATTATTTTTTGTTTGGTTTGTTATACTTCAGAAGTGGTCCCATATACATTTTATCGAAATTGGTTCAGTAGTTTGGTAATTATGTAATAATGTTTTTTTTTTATTAAATCAAAATAACTAGAAAACTTGAAGATGTCATCAAGGAACTTAGTCGAAATTGAAGTCGTTTTTTATGTGTTTTAAGTAGGTATTATTATTTACTATTGCATAAGTACCCTTTGATGCTAATCATGTCGCATCGTCACCGTGTTCGATTACTGCGTGAAAGAAGGACAAACAAAAAACCTTTCCGACAAAAAGTTTCATATTTTTTTAAACATTAATAAAATGATGAACATTATTCAAGATTTTAATGAAACGATTACAGTTATTCTTGAAGCTATATTCTTTTAAGGGTAGGTAGAGTCAGTTTTAAACCTATAAGCGCTTGTTTCGATAGTTATTGTTCCTACAGTAAAGTACAGTAGTTGTAGTGGTAGGACTCTACTACAGAGTCTCCTGGGGATGTACCACACCTTTGCCAGTTATTCAACCGCCAAGCAGTAGTGTGCAAGCATTTCTGTGTTGCGGTTTGAGGGGCAATGTTACCAGAGAAATTACTGGGTATGAAGAGATTTAACATCTAATATCTCTGGGTGACGAGCGCAGTGCAGTGCAGCGCAGGATTGTGTTCGCAAGTTCACAATTCTGGCACTGCTACTGTTGTGGCAGGCGTGACGCTTACCACCAGGTGAACATCTTGCTCGTCTCGTCACTTGATTGTATAAAAAGAAAAACAGTATACTTTTCAAGTTCCAAGTCGGAAAAAGAGTAAGGTACATCCATAATCTACAAACTTCTGTTTCATACAGTTGTAGATCGTTTGTACAACACCCTACAGCCTGATATTGCCATTGAGCAGTTGAAACCATTTCTTTTGTAATATTTCTATAACTTTTGTCATTTTGCTTATTGCTCTTTACTCACTTTTTACCAGACGGAAACACTCTATGATGATTATTTTTAAGTGAATACGACCAAACTCTTAACGCCGACGTCAATGCGAAATGAGTGACTGACAGGTAAATCTATGTTCCTACTTTACAACTATTATAGTTAGTTAGTAAGTTCGTTTTGTGAGGACGCATCAGTGATTCGACAGACTCTAAGAACTGACAACCGATGGGGAAGAAAGGTTCTTGAGTGGCAACCGCGAACCGGAAGACGCAGCGTAGGAAGGCCTCCCATTAGGTGGAACGACGACATTGTAAAAGTCGCGGGTAACCGGTGGATGCAAATGGCAGGTTGTCGTACAGTGTGGCGGTCTAAGGGGGAGGCCTTCGTTCAATAATTGGTCTTCGTAACCGAAACCGGCATGGATAGCATCATCATCATCCTCATCAAGCTCGTATAGGCTGACTGGCCAGCCCTAGTGTCAGAGTTAATGTGCCACCCGAAAGCACCTAACAAGGCTTGGCGATTGTTGTTGTAGAAATATACAACAAACAACCGGGCCATCAATTTAACGTGTCATCTGACCCACGGTAGCGCTCAGGTGTAAACGCCACTCTCGGTCACCCATCCGAAGACTGACCGGATCGTCCGTTGCTTTACGTCTGTGATCGTTTGAAACCACTTAGTCTAGTCTTGTAGTAGCTTACACACGAGCGCTACAATGTTAGTACAATTAACAATCTAATTGATTACCTAATCGCGAATAACAACATCTTTAATCCGGGATTACAAAATAATTATATACAAACGATCAATGTCTTTATAAAATATACATACCTACATTTTTATTTTAACTTAATTACGGCCCTGCTTTCGACGAACCAGTAGCTGAAAAGCCAAATGACATCGCAAGTAGTCGTAAAAGAAAATTTTCCAATCCTCGTTCTAAAACTATTTCAATTTTAAACGAAAAACAATATAAAACATAGGATGCTAACAATATATTTATTAGAAAATACTCAGAAATTGATGTCTAACCCCAAAAATTGTATAGCTGCCCAAAATCCAGGAACGCGTACAATCATTCCGATGTCACGTCGAGACATCGGAATAATCGAGACACATTCTGAGAGCACTAGTGGTTGGCGTAACCTTATTCTACCCCGTCGTATTCACTCCGAATAAATTTCTAACTTACTGAGCAGCTGAGATAATTTAATTAAAACAACCGATACTTGGGCCGATAAAATGTCAGGATAATATTAGGTGCTATTCTGAACACCTGGGTCGGGTTTGAGGCAAAATCAATATCACGACAAATACTGGCTGCCAAGATCGAGCTTACAGAAGAGAAATGACACTGGGTAAGTAGGACTGGCAGTCAGTTAACATCGGAATGTAGGTAGAACAATTACTGCTATTGTACTTAACCGGCGCACACTCTTCCAGTTACAATAGGGAATATGCATGTGTTTCAGTTATAAGAAAAAATGGGATAAGTGGAGAGTTTAACTGAATCTTAGGTTAACATCGAAAAAAAATATTTAAATCGCCTTGTAAAGTTCTGAAATATAAGCATTCGAAGTATTTGGGAGGGAGTCATCTGTCTCTTTCTAGCAAAACACGTGCTTGTATATAGTTTTTTTGGAATCATGTACTTTGACGTCATTAGCCACTATAGTGCCCAACACAACATAGTACGTAACATAGACACTATTAATTACGTTTAACTCCGGGACTTAATCGCGCACAAATAAAAAATAATAATAAGTCCCGAAGATAAACATAATTATGTCTTCAAATCGCGAAAGTTTAAAAGTTTCATAGGTACACTATTATGTTGATATGAAACTAAAATTCGTTATTTGTGGACATACTTATTTAAATGTTATTTTCAATGATTTATTTTGTTGCGAGTCAGCTTTTATGTAAGTCAATAAAAAAGCAAGCATATACCCTATTGACGATATTGTTGCAAAAGTCTGAGAGACTGAATACTGCCACAAGTACTTTTTGTAACAACATTGGTGCCTAAAATACAATAAAAAATAAAAATAAAGACCCGGACTATACCACTACACAATAAATAACATTTGTCTTATATTACGTAATTCTTAGCGTAAGCCCGACGTGAGCCCGTTCCTGAAAAATGCGGAAACGACTCATAGATACAATATTTTTTGCATGGATTGCCTTTACGGATACCATTATTTCACTTAGAAAGATACCTACCCACTATCTATATGAATCTATTATGTTTTAAAACTGGCGTTCGAAAACTTGTGAACTAGTTATTATGTATACTAGTACACAAGTTATCGAAAGCCAGTTTTAGTGATGCTAAAACATCGATACTTACGTAGCTGTGTCGATTGTCGTGATTGTGCCGTAAAAAGACCGTTAAAGTTATGGTATTCTTCGGGTAGGCGTCAATAACACTAAACTCACAGATCATTTAGTAGTTAGTACCTACTAGAGATGCACTAAATATTACAAAAGCCGGATAGTCCGATTAGCGTCACACAAATAACTTTAACAGTCATCACTTTTAAAAAAAAGGTTCGGCCGGAATGCCAGAATTCTGGAATTTAAATGCTCAACATCGAAACCTAATTTCGAAATATAAAAAGAGTTCGATATTCAAACCCTAGTGGAGACTAGTCTCCGAGACCTCCTCGCATAGGATACTCGTCATCTGTGAGTATATCGCGAAGGGCCTAATACATAATGAACCGCGTGACTGGTCATTTGGTATGACACATTTTCTCTCAAATTTAGAAAACTTAAGTTTTAAAAGTCGATCACTTTGATGACTTCATCAAACACCTTGAAAATTGCTAGAACTGCCTTAAGGCGCACTTGTAGCGAAGTATGTCCAGGTGGGTAAAAGGCAGGCATGAGCGCTTAATTTGCAAAATTTAGTAGGATTTGTTTTGAAAAATATAACAAAGAAATAGTGTAATCTTAAAATTCAAAAAACTAAATAATACTATATTTGATCTATTAGTATACAGTTCACGTGGTTTCATAATGTATTTTCTTAGTTCTTGCTAATCGAAACACCGTGGCCGAAATATGTGTCTACTTTGACATTTTTTTCTATCGAGTCAAACATTCAATTTTAATAAAATATTTTTTTGGCTCAATATTGTACATTTAGTTTTTTTTTTTCACATTTTAAAAACCGTTCAAAATTGCTACAAACTTGCCTTAAACACTCCATATTGGCCGGATGATGTAGAGAATTTTACCTCATTCGTAACATTTCTATCAACTTCTAAAGCGATTATTACTGCCAGCATTAATGTAAGGCGTTACGGCGTAGATTGTAAATCTACACCCATAAACTGCGTGCGATGGACCACTTCAGACGACGACGCATGCTTCATTCATTTTTAATCGACTTCAAAAAAGGAGGAGGTTCTATGTTCGACGGTTTGCGTTTTTTTTTTTAGTGTTTGTTCACTGATTTCTCCGTCAGTTGTGATCCGATTTTGAAAATTCTTTTTTTATTTGAAGGGGTATACGGCATTAGGTACTAAGCTAAACGCTAACGCGCATAATAATAACACAAATAACCATAGACTTAATTAAACTTAATTAGACGTAATTAACACATAGACAGTTATGGACAATAAACTAAAGGACAACTGGTTTTTTCTCAATTTCAGTAAGGCTCCTTAAAAGTTGTCCATCATGATGGAATGGATCCCTTTCGATTTCCGGCCTTTTATTTTTTTTACCTATACAGTTCTATATAACTGTATAGGAAATAAAACGAACATGTCTTAGCTACTATAATTTAGTCTCTAAAATTGTTACTTAAAGCTTTCGATGAAGTACTATTTGTCTATATTTCTAATAATACAACGTTCTAGAGCCTAAAATAATAAAATAAAATTATCTATAACTAGCTTTTGCCCGCGGCTTTGCCCGCGTAGTAATGTTGAATACTGGAATTCGGTTAAATCGGGGCCCAACTCAATTGAATCACTAAAATACGTATATTATTGCATTTTTTCCAAGCCGCTTGCAAGTCTTTAAGTTTGCTTGAGGATGACCAAATTTAATATTAAAAATTAATTTAGCAGCTTAGGCTGTACAGTATCTATAATAATTGTCCGTCAAACAGTCGTCTGCGTGGACCTACAAAAAAATAGCCTATGTCCGTTTCCGAACCTTATGCTATAACTACCTATCCAAAAATGCAGCTCCATCTGTTCAGCCGACCAATAAATACGCCCACCCCCGTCCCCATTCCCAGCCTCATCCCTATAAGCGGCCCCTTCCCCATCCCCATCCCGATACCAAATGTCATTTTAATATGAACACGCCCATCCCCGTCCCCATCCCCGTTCCCTCCCTCATCCCCATCCCGAACCCCATCCTCACCCCATCCCATCCCCACCCCCATCCCGATTTCAACTTTCATCTTAATATGGACACGCCCATCCCCGTTCCCAGCCTCATCCACATCCCATCCCCACCTGTCCCCACCAAATCCCCACCCCATCCCCACCTATCCCCATCCCCATCCCGATACCAATTGTAATCTTAATATTAACATGCCTATCTCAGTCCCGTCTCCGTTCCCAGTATCATCGCCACCCCCACCCCCACCCCCATCCCCACATCTATCGCCATCCCTATACCAAATTTCATACTCATAATTTCAAACGTACTATCACTAAAACTTAGTATTTTTTTTTTATACTAACGGGAGCTGATTTTGAAAAAACGGTGACACCCATAACTTCTTATTTTTATAGTAGAATATGTATACCAAGTTTTGTATCAATCGAACCAGAGAATAAAAAGTTTCATACAAACTTTAACACCCCATTTAACCCCCTTCGGGGTTGATTTTCGAAAAATCCTTTCTTAGTGGGCGTTTACACCTCTCCAAAAACATACCCTCCAAATTTCAAGTCTCTACGTTTAGCGGTTTGGGCTGTACGTTGTCTATATGTCAGTCAGTCAGTCAGTCAGGACAAAGCCTTTTATAGTTATAGATTATAATGTATGGATATGATTGGGTATACCATATCACAATGATTGATTTTCAATTCGTCTTTTGTCAGGGTAGGTTAGGTTTTTTTGATATTTGATAGAAATTAGCATAGTAAGTTCATGGGACTTCGGGTTATTTAAAATGCTGTGACAAATTGAAAATTTACCCAATTTTTCGTTGTTGGGACAAAATATGACTCAGCTCGTAAGGTTTATACATAATTATTATATATAAATACAACAATACATTACCACGCAAACAACACCTGCACTCAACAGGCAGAACGTGGCCAGACTGAAAACGTTCAAGTAATGTATTTTTTCCATTCTTCCGTCAAAAAGGCGTCGCTTTTCAGAAAACTGTTTGCATTTCAATTCTGACCGCGTATTTGCTAAATAGGGTAATTTGTATAATTCCCAATATTTTTTATTTAGAAGTAAGTATAAAAAGGTTCTTTTGGGCTTTATTCGATAAAGGTCTAGTCTTGAATATCCAAATATTTTTTTAACAATACGTTTTTGGAAAGTATTTGTATTTTAGGTATGTACCCTGGAAATTATAACAATGCACAAACAGTCAAGCCAGACTAGCGATAGTTAGAAATGGCGGTAGAAATGCCGGGGGCAATAATAAATCTCAGCTGAAACGCAAAGATAAGGGAGTGCATTCGTAATACCGGGGCTGAGGGCAGAATGTGAAGCTTTTGTTAAAATACGTGCAGAAAAAAGAAAAAATACGCGATGCACTCACATTATCACGAGGATGAAAAACTCTTGTGCAAAATGTGTGACCGGGCTGGTCTGGCTGGCCTAGCACGCAAGCCGTGATAAACGTCTATCCACTCTTTTTTTCCCGCGAAAACGAGACAGACGTATCCATATTCTAGCTTTATCAGTTTCCCGCGCGGGGAAAGACCAATTAGTCCTCGGCGCGTGCGGGGGCCTGTGTTTTTTTTTAAATATTTGAATTTCGAATATGGCTATGATCTTTTTTTTACGCACTAAACGTTTCCAAAACATTATGAACGCCAATGTATAATAATATTATAGTTTTGTTTTTCATAAATCTGGATGCTGCTGCGTTTATCTCCTTGCTAGGTGCCATAAAAAACAGCAGATGTGTTGTCTTAATCCTTTACTAGCGATTGTCTTCCTGATCAAGTACTTAAAGCTTTTCGTTCAAGAAAAACATGAATAGGTACCACCTAGGCAAGCTTGTTCCATCTTTGATCACATCGTCACTTGCCATCGTTTAAGGAAATTGTCAAAAAAAAATGCTCTGACTTCTGTAAAAAAATATATATGGTAGACAGGTAGTAATTCTACCAAATTTTGTAAACGTTGCGGTAAGAAAGTACCACGGTTACCTTAGTAAAAAATATAGTATTGCTTTGGAAAAAGTTCTTGAAACGAAAACTTTCTTCTATCCTGGCTTATCTGTTGAAAAGAGCGTGCGTAGCACCTCATTCTTCGCACTCATGTAGGACTTGCGGCGAAAACAAGCCAATCCTAGAATTGTATGCAATCGTTTGCCTCACTCACTCATCAGCCAGGAGACGTCCACTGCTGGATGAAGGCCTCCCTCTTATTAGGGAGGGGTCGCCATAATCCCCACGCTTGGCAGGCGGCTTGGAGATCGTTTGCCTCAGATGAATTGATTTTTGTTTTTATTTTTTCAACTTTTTTTTTTATTGTTTTTTTTTTGGCGGTAACTGCCCAGAAATAAAAAGGCATATCATGTTTTCAGGGTTCATGTAAATATTATATTGTGTATGTGAGATTCTTTATAATAACCATAAGATGTATGGGATATTGTTAGAATAAAATAAAATAAAACAATAATGGCGGCTGTATGACGCCATTTTCAAATATGAAAAAAAAATATTTTCTTTTCTTTTATTACATTTTAGTTTTTTTTGACAGGGCTGCCACGTTTTTTAATTTTTAATTTGCAAAACTGTACCGAATTTCATACTTTTTTACGAAGACAGTTTATTACTCTAATCACTTTCAGTGTAATACTACGTAGAACCATGCCAACTCTTGATTTTTTTCTTGACGTCAAACATGAACGCCGTTATATAAGAACCATGAAACCCATAAAATATGCTATTGGGGCATGTAATAAAAATATAAAACGTTTACTTTAAGAGGAAAGTTTGGTCATAATAATACGTATAGAGCAGCCATTGGTAAAGAATTTTCATTTCCTGGCTGTATTAAACACAATATATTTTTATATATTTCTGGCCACTGATTTACTTACCAGCCGAGCTGACTCGTCAAGTTTGCGGCGAAATTGACGTTTTTTTATGAAGGTTGTAGATTATGTAAATACATTTCTTATATTATAAACTTTTCCTTTTAATTTTTCGATTCTCATTTGTTTATCTACTTTAATTTTTCAAAAGTATTTTTCAATACAGGTCATCCACGACCACAGGTATTATCTACATTTTAGTTATATTGATAAATTTTTAGGGCTCCGCGGCCTCTCCCGTTATTCTACAGGAATTTCTTTTTTTATTTGATATAGGTTTGCATTTGACCACATCCTGCCTGATGTTAAGCAACGATGTGGTCTAGGATGGAGCACGCTTAACTAGAAGGAACCTGTTTACTCTGGATTTGAATTGTACTTTGCAGGGAACACAGACTTTGGCAGAGAGTTCCACAACCTCGGTGTGCCAATAAAAAAACATGGTATCAAAGAGCTTTGTGCGTACGTGGGGAATATCCATAATGTACGAGTGACGCTTTGGACGCGTGTGTCTGGCTGTCGGGTAATAAAAAGGGGCAGACACAGGTGGAATTAAGTTGTGCAATTCATATTTTCATTTATGCATCATTGTATATAATAATAATTATGTTTCCGTGACAGAGTAATAGAAAATGCGTTAAGGTCATAATCGATAGTTCTAACCCAACCACGTCATGTTGTCCGTGTGCTCTCCACTATGCACAATCACGTCTATCGTTAAAATCTTGAAAAAAAAAGTATATCCGCTAAATAAGATAACATAAGCAAAAATATAATTAAGATTAAGATAAAAGATGCAAGATTTATTTATTATTATTAATTAAAACGGCAAATACACCACTTAATTAATTAGGTAATTAAAGCTAGCAATACAATTTAAAATATTAAAATTTCGTTAAATTAAAAATACAATAATTATTTCAACAAATAAACAATATAAAAAATCTGTTATTAAAATTAAACATCATTTAGAATGTAGAAGTAATTATACAGAGGAAAAAAAACTATGTAAATAAACTCGCTATACCATCATCCGTCCCTTTCGCAATATTTTTTTATTATTATATTTTTTTTTATGAATGACTGATGCTGTTGGTCTCAGGTGGCCTCTACAGCGTCACCGGACTTTAGGCAAGCGCAAATGGCGCTCGGCCTAGTTTAGGTTAAAGGCGACTAGCTCAAGGGCACCTCAGACGGTACGAATCTCGGCTTGGCCGTCGCCGGGAGTGGGATAGACTTGCCCTGGCACCCCAAAAGGGGTTTCGCAAAAAATCAAGCATATTGACATTATATCCGACCCCAAACAAATCACACTGAAAGATATTAGAAGCGATATTTTAAAACTTTTATTTTCTTATAATTTTATCGGCTAACTATATAGAGATATGCCAGCAGATATTGTAACCACAAGCAGCTGGTGGTTTGGTTATAAATCTTCAGTTATGACACAGCCGATTTGGATATGAACAATAGTGCGCAGGCGGGCGTTATGCCAAATTGCTCCAAGCACGAATTTGCAAACTGGGGAATGCAACCGGGCGCTTCCTGTGAACAATACCGGTGAAAACTCATGCATTATGTGGGAGACAATAGAAAATATGACAATAAAATGTCTCTGGTGCCGTCAGCACAAAAACAGCTTTGAAGCGCTGTTTTTTTCAATTATTATGTTATCTTAAATTCATTTACAGCGATTCTTCGCTTTGTCAGCTGTTATTTATGGTCACTGAGACGATATTCAATAGAGATTTCTAAAGACAGCTTGAGTTAACTGTATGCACATTTTATCCTTACAGACACGCAAAAGCAGTCTTTCTTCTTTCTTTTTCTCAAAATTTTTGTGGGTTTGGACAACACCTTAAATTGTTGGTCCTGTTTGTTTGTTCTAGTTTCTATAACAACAACTGTCAGCCATGTCAGAGGCCTTCGGGCGGCACATTAACTCTTACACTAGGGCTGGCCACTCAGCCTATACGAACTTCCTTCCTATCTCTGTGGACTCTGTGGTTGTGGTATTTTATGAGTAATGTTAAGAAATACTTACTACAATAGGAGAATAATGGGATTGTTTTTACTATAGATTTCAATATGCCTCGTGACCCTTCGAGTAGAGAAAGTGACCCGCGGTTGGAAAAGAATTTAATATCTACACGTTTCACGGGTTGTGAGTTTGCGGGCACATTTTTACGGTTCGACTTTCCATTATTTGTTCTTTTCACTATTTTCTTTGGAGCGTTTAAGTTAATACTGGAAGTAATTTGATTTTTGTAGGCGGTCTTGTGTTTAACTCTGCGTACCTTTGCTGAAAACTGTGAATTTTCCGATTGTATTTTCCTCATTGTGTGCATTAGGGTTTTTACAATACATTCAAATAATTAGGTATATTA
This sequence comes from Erannis defoliaria, assembly GCA_905404285.2. Taxonomy (NCBI): domain Eukaryota; kingdom Metazoa; phylum Arthropoda; class Insecta; order Lepidoptera; family Geometridae; genus Erannis; species Erannis defoliaria. Next base: position 5,770,544 of record FR990073.1, on the reverse strand, counting down.
CATTTCTTTTTGAATCTATGATCTAGTGTATAAGTTAATAGTGGAAGTAATTTGATTTTTGTAGGCGGTCTTGTGTTTAACTCTGCGTACCTTTGCTGAAAACTGTGAATTTTCGATTGTATTTTCCTCATTGTGTGCATTGGGGTTTTGACAATACATTCAAATAATTAGGTATATTACATTTCTTTTTGAATCTATGATCTAGTGTATAAGTTAATAGTGGAAGTAATTTGATTTTTGTAGGCGGTCTTGTGTTTAACTCTGCGTACCTTTGCTGAAAACTGTGAATTTTCGATTGTATTTTCCTCATTGTGTGCATTGGGGTTTTGACAATACATTCAAATAATTAGGTATATTACATTTCTTTTTGAATCTATGATCTAGTGTATAAGTTAATAGTGGAAGTAATTTGATTTTTGTAGGCGGTCTTGTGTTTAACTCTGCGTACCTTTGCTGAAAACTGTGAATTTTCGATTGTATTTTCCACATTGTGTGCATTAGGGTTTTGACAATACATTCAAATAATTAGGTATATTACATTTCTTTTTGAATCTATGATCTAGTGTATAAGATCTTTAAAATGACTGGGAAATTATAAAAGAACTGAAATAACGAATTGATTGAATTTTGACGAATGACAGATTAAATACATTGAAAATGTCGTACACATAGAAATGCATTGATAAACTCGTATTTGTTTTTTTACCGACTACAAAAAAGTAAGAAATGTCAATTTGGTTGTGTTTTTTTTGATTGACGTTTTTACCTCATAACTCATACTCATAACTCCGTTATTTAAAAACCGATTCGGAAAATTATTTTTTCTGTCCCATAGAAATTTCATCAAAATCGGTGCAATCATTTGGTTTTGAAATCAAAATTACTGGAAAAAACATTTCATCCAAATATACGAAATAGAAGTAGGTTTTTTTTATTTACTTGTTTTTATATCCTATTTGACCGAGCGAGCGAAGTCTCTGCAAGGACTGGGAAAATTTGCTTTCATCTGTCTGGGTGTATGTATGTATTTTTATTGGATTTATAATTTGTTTTTTATGTTTTTTATCGATTTTTATTTCCCCCAAAAGGGAAAGTTTGCTGCGGCGCGGAATATTAGCAATATCTGTTGCTAAATTACACCGCAGAAAATTGCCCCTACTCTTTTATTTACCCACCAAGCAAAAATCGCCTTTGACAAAAAACATATATGAAATTATAGAATCAGTATACCGCGCGATTGTTCGCGAGGCCAATTGTTACAAATTATACGAAGAAAGTTGGCCAGTGAACAGTTGGCCTCGTGTTCGCGAGGCCAACTGTTCAACTGTTCACTGTCCAACTTTCCTCGTTTTTTTTTTAACAGTGAACAGTTGGCCTCGTGTTCACATGCCAACTTTCCTCGTACTTACAGTTATATCAAATGATTTGACTACTTTTATCCACATTATCACGACCCCGTAATGGGGAGTCCAGTGAAATTATAAAACAATTTATCATTTTCTCAGGGCATTTGGTGAAACGTCATTATTCATTTCGATTCTCGAAAAGCGTAAAAGCCTTTATTGTGTCGGTTTTTATCACAAACACTCTTAACCTAAATACGTTTTGGTACGGAAACTGTTTATTCGTTTGGCTAAACGGTGACTAGGGGGTTGCGTGTCATCAATCTGAGCTCTAGCTTCGGATTGCTTTGAGTAATGGATCCTATTATTTTGATAAAAGACCTAGGTATTTTCGTTTCATTATAGTTTGAAAATTAGTCATGATATACCTTTCTTACTTAAAAGGCACAGGCTTCTATTAAGCTAGTACGAGTATGGAGTAGCCTAATAGGAAGGCTACAAAACTCGGAACCGTGAGGACGTAGGTTCAAATCCCGGGCCCGTGTTTATGAGCTCTTTTGAATTTATGAACGAATGTTGAAACTGGCTGAAAACCACTGGCTTGAAAGAAAACATTTTTACCACAGGCTTGAAAGAAAACATTTCGAGGATATCTGCATAAATGGCCGGTTTTTTTAATGGCCTATGTGAATCCACCGATCCGCAAAATATAGTATTCTCAGCGACGATATACTACCATAGAGATAAATACATATAATATCATTGTATAATACTATATCGTCGTTTGTATTGTATACGAAATATTGAAGCTTAAGCAATATTGATTTATATATACAGATAAATAATAATAGTACATTATGATACAAGTGTGCTATGTTGGTCATTACACTAGAGGCTACTATATTTGATAATAATCAACCACACAGAGAAAACGTCCACAAACATTTGCGGAAAATGGCGCCCAAACCAGCAATGCGCGCGCAGGTTGACATTTACTTCAGCGGCATAAGAACTCTTTGTTGGTATTACAAAAAATCGGTAAGTATTACCCGGCTATATTAAGAGTGCTTCGTATACATACGTCTAATTGCAGTCACGTACAAACTTGACTTTACCGGGTTATACCTATTATAGCACAAGTGCCGTAATGTAAAGTAAAAAGCACGCGTGCGTAATAGCTTGGATTATGAGCCTAAAACCGATGCAATAAGATCCACTTTACGAGCAAGTGTGATGAAAAATTTAGTTTCAAAATACCTAATAGCATGAACGTCTTTTATGAATACCACCTACGCCACTGAACTCGTATCTCAGTCAGAACAGCTTAAGCTTTCTAAGAGTAGCTACTAGTATAGTATTATATGTTTAGTGGAATAGCTTAGCAGTCTGAAAGCCAAGCAGTAAACTTAGCTTCCATTATTGTTCATTTTATTTATTTGCCGGGTTAGCCTTCAACAAGAAATTAAATTGAAAAGGTATTTTGAACTGCAGAATAAGTATTCGATATTTTAATTTAAAACTTTAGTAAACTAATGTAAACTGTAAACATTCGCTTTTGAAACTTTACCGCTTGACAAATGGCCCCGAATAATTTACCCTTTTCAGCAACGAAGTTTATTAGTGAAAACAGAAACGGGAAAGTATTTTTAGCAATAAATTCTTTGTAATTAGTGTTACGTTCTTTCCTTCGAAAAACAAGAAGAAAAATGGAGTGATGTCTCAAAACAGCTGAGCAGACTGTTTGTCTCATTGCGTTTTTGACAGACTTCAAAAAAAAAGGAGGTTCTATGTTCGACCTTATGCATTTGTTTTTTTTTTGTATATTCACCGATTTCTCCGTCAATTGTGTACCTATTTTTTTATTTTTTTTTGAATTGGTTTACTCCCAAGGTGGTCCCATATTAATCTGAAGTCGGTTGTTTTTTTTTAAATTGGGATTCTTCTTACTGAATATTACTGCTGATGAATACTGAATGATAATAAATTTAGGTTAAAAACAGTAAGTTGGTAGTCCATTATTGCGCCGATATACTTATACCTATTTAGCCTTTTAACAGTCCACTGCTGGACATTAGGCCTACCATCGAAGAGCTTTTGGGCCCTATCCAACACGCTGGCCTATTTGCAGGTTGGCAGATTCACATACACTATTGAATTTCAACTCTGGACATTATGCAGGTTTACTCTTGAGGTTTTCCTTCGCTGATAAACTAGTGATAAGAAAATACATAGGTACATAAGCTCCAAAAATTTGGCCTGAGACTTGAAGCCGATACGAGTCTAGTGGTAGTCTAGTGGCTAGTACATAAATAATAATACCAAACAGCAAATTGGTACCAAGTATTCCTGGTGTATTCATATTTATGTATTTTTATCACACTTGCTCGTACAGTGGATCTTATTACATCGGTTTTAGGTTCATAGTCCAAGATATTACACACTCGTGCTTTTTACTTTACATTACAGCACTAGTGTCTTAATAGGTATAACCCGGTTAAGTTAAGTTTGTACTGCAAGTTGTAATGTATGTTTAAGATGCATTCATGATATAGCCGGGTAAACTTCTTCTTCTTTTTGGTCGCTACGCTCTTGGCAGAGCGGTCGTGGTCGTCATGAAGTATTATTGGCAGGGGCAGATGTGATGCGCCTCACGATATTTCGCCATTTCTCCCTGTTAGAGCTCAATCGAGTACACTCATGCACTGGACCACCCACAGCTGATTTTATCTGGTCAGTCCATCGCATGGGTGACCTTCCACGTGGTCTTGCCCCTTCCCTTTCCACCCTGGACGACAAGACGTATTAGACTGACTGTCTTGCCTAGAAACATGTCCGAAGAAGGCGAGTATGCGAGATTGTACAATGGCAGATAGACGCTGCTTGATACCGAGTTCTTGAAGTATCGAGACGTTTGTGCGAAAATTGGTCCAATTCTCCAGCACCATATCTCTAAAGCGTCTATCTTCTTCTTTTCATTCTCTTGCAGCGTCTACGTTTCTGCAGCGTATAGAAATATGGGTAAAATTAAAGTGCGCACGAGCCTGGGCTTTGTGGCTTTGGTAATATTTATGTTCCTCCATATTTTCTTCATTTTGTCCATGGCAGTCCTAGTAATCGCCATACGCCTCCTATGTCATCCATGCACCCTCCATCATTTGTGATTAAAGCCCCAAGGTATGTGTAAGATGGGACTACTCTACAGTTCGCAATTTCAATTACTCCTGCCGAATCTTTATTAGCGCGGTACACGATCATCCGGTCATCCAGCTGGGTAACAGTTTCAATAATACCAACAAAGAGTTTTTATGCGGCTAAAGAAAATGTCATCTGCGCGTGCATAGCTGGTTTGCGCGTAATTTTCGGCAAATATTTTTGACGTTGTCGCTGTGCGGTTGACTATTATCAAAAAGAGTTTGTTTTTTCCTCTCAAGTGTGATGAAAATCGTCGTATGGAACGCGTGTGCTATGTATACAGACATACCGCCTCGAGTGTAATGACCAACATAGCACACTTGTATCATAACGTATTATTATGACAATACTTTTAGATACTAGCCCGCGACAAAAACGTTTTTTCTATTGCGTTAAATGTAAAAGAGAACCTACATTCTACATTGTTTTCCAAAAGGCCATATAGTAAGATTAAAAGTGTTTCGGTGTCAGCCCTTTTCTCCCAGACAAGCCGGACAATTCAAATCTTTTTTACTTGGGTCGCAATACTTTTTATTCACTTGGATGTTGGTAGTAGATAAAAGTATAAAATTACAACTAGCATTTTTGTTTTACATTCAAAATGAATTACTCTAACATTAAAATGCGTACGTAACTGTCTGTTTGGTATTTTTTTACCAATAAACGGATCTTGATGAAATTTGGACCTAAAAGTAAGTCCTAAATCTGCATTCAGAATCACCGGAGAACGGGCAGCAGCGTCCTCTTGGTTAACGGTGGTGAGCATTCTGCGATCCCCAAGCCACCTACCGAGGATGGGGGTTATGGCAAACCCTATTAAGGGGGATGCCTTCATCCAACAGTGGACGTTATCCGGCTGTTGATGATGAAATTTGGTTGGCAGCAAGTTGACGCACAAAGACAGACATAGAATATTTTTCAGACAATTGTAAAATCTTGGGCATAATGATTCCTGTCCACTGGACGTAGACATGCTCTCAAAAGGCGATTGAGCCCTATTGAGCCCTATCGACCCAATTGCGAGTTGGTAGATTGATATACGCTATCTTATTTCGTCTAATAGCCTCGCGTTGGTTTACTTCAAAAAGTGACTGGTATGAAAATCCGTTCGTATAAAGTCCAAGGAGCTTATTGGTACGGAATTTAACCCACAACCTCAAGATACCGAGTCCAGTGGTCAGCAATCAGGCCACGGCTTTCAATCATGGTCAAAGCTTCTAATTTCGGATAGTATCCATAATATATAGATTATAGACCCATAATTTGTATAGGTCCTTACATTATTCGTGTTATAAAATACCATGTTTTCAATGTCTAAATTTCGTTTCTATTTTCAATAAAACATGTTGTTCAAATATCTGTGAAAATGGAATACAAAACTGATTCCGTAATCCATCCAAATATATTCGACGAAAATAGACCGTTCATGGCAATCCATAAATATTAGATTGATATCGCTCCGGGATCTGTTCGGAGTATTTTATGATACCTAAGTAAGGTTACGAACATGGATAGAGGTAATAATAAACATTACAAGCTTAAAATATTTGAGATGTTTAAAAGAAATTATATTGTTAATGTGACGTTATGTGGGGACAAGTGGGGTGTTTGTCAGAGATTCGTTGTTCAGACTGACGCAAGAGACTCGAAATAGGCATGTACTTGTGTTTATAGGTACTTTGGGCGTTTCTGAATCATGTTGTGATTTTTAAATACATGAAGTAATAATGCTTCATACCTATGCGTCGACAATAATGCCAAACGTTAAATAAGATCAAGACAAGAAACCATACAGATAGCGTACACGAAGTTCTAACCGTATTTTCAATCAACCGACTTCAAAAAAGGAGGTTCTGAATTCATACATATAAATCGCAAAAGTGCTAGGTTTCTACATTATAATTATATAGGTGCACGGCGTCTTTTCCTTTTATAGCTAGGCAAATTCGGTCATCCTTCTATTATAGCGCGCCTTCAAAATCAATCCCAAAAAAGCTAAGTTCTGTCGAAAATTTGAAAGATACATCATAATATAGCAGACCAAATAGAAAATTCACGCGTCGACACGCGGTAATGAAAAAATAGGGAGTGTGCGCGGGTATATTATGTGCCTACGAAAACTCGTAGCTCGTAGTCTCGCGTAGTACCTAAGTACATAAAACCTGTTTTCTCATTCGGCACGTAGCGTAATGTGATAGGGTTAACAACTCGGCGAGAGCTCACGAGTGCTCGATGTCCGCTTTAATTAAAAAGATTACGAATAGATATAGAATATTGGATTTGTCAAAAAGTAGATAGTATTTTTTTTGTTTGTTTTTTTTTTGCCTTATGGCTGGCTAAATCCGTAATACTATACTGCTTGTTCATAAGTCAAAGGTTCATCGTGAATACCCTATATAAGTCTAAGCCAAAAGCTAGTAAAGTAGGGGCAACTGTACTACAAGCTATTTCGGAGTTTTGAAGACAACAAGAAAAGATACGTTTTACCACATTATATCACTACCTATACACTAAAACCATGATAAAATAAAAAAAATTGTGGCCAGATATTAAAGTAAGTAAGTTCGTATAGGCTGGGCTGGCGATCCAGTATCTGAGTTATTGAAAAATCTTTTTAGTTTGGCGAACTAAAGATACTTACTTACTAGCCTTTCTAAATGTAGAGTTCAGTTATGAAAGTAAGTATATCAGAGAAGAGATTACGATTCAGTTTTTGCAGAAGTGAATGTGTGATGACAATAATCAGGACGATAAGGATGATGATGATGATGATAAAACTTTAGAACGGCAGTGATGTTATTTTCACATTCAATATTGGATTATTATTAAACTGTTACTGTACCTTGCATTTTTATTTTTTATAAATTTATTAGAAGCTATTAGAATTTATATTGTGAGAGATTATTATTGTATTTACTTGTCATTTACTATTGCAATTTACCTCAGTCAGTTTCCGGGTAAACTATCAAAATCCTTTTTGCAATTTAATACAAAACGTAACTGCTATCTACATGGAGCCCAATCTCTTTGCGGAAATGATCGTCGAGGTCTGCCGAATGAAAATACTGCGAAATTAGTAGGGTTGGCTTCCCTTATCGTGGAAATTATGTGGCAGAAAACTTATGCAACCTAGGAAGTTTGTTAACATTTGAACGTGATATAGACATATTAAAATTCTATTCAAAATATCAACCAAGAGAAATGTGCCTTCGTTAGTTTATGATTTTTAAGAATGATAAGGATAACAACAATAAGAATATATTTTGTTTCATTTATACGGGAATACTCACGTTTAATTAAATCGGATACTCCGACTATAGTTTCGATCACATCCGGTGACCTTTTTCAAAGAGTGAAAACAGAGCCCGACGCGCGTGCAGCTGCGACTATAGTCGGAGTATCCGATTTAATTAAACGTGAGTATTCCCGTATAAATAAAACAAAAATGTGTCATAACCACGTCAGTTTTCATAATAAGAATATATTTATTGCCAAAAGCACTAGGAACAATAAAAATAAAAAAATAAAAATTATCCCTTTACTTATCTTATTTCGAATTTTTACTTATTATCAAATCACTTCACACTGAGATAAATAAATGTAAAGGCATCCCTGATTGTTCGTTTGATACCTTTACACCACTTGGGTTTCCTAGAATAGATTGGTCTTAATGATAAGGTACTCCACAAGTGCTGGGCCGTTTCTTTTGCTTAATTGTCTGGGTGTAGTATGTATTATAAGTATGTATTTACGGAAAAAAATGTAAATAAGTATTCTATCAGCTATCTGGTTTCCATAATACAAGCTTTGCTTAGTATGGGGCTAGATGGCGCTGTGTGTAATAAATGTCCCCCACCCCTCCCACCAATAGTGTGAAAAATAAAAAGTTACTAAAAACTTTAACTGAAAGCATAATTAGAACCGAAGATTGTGTTGAGCGGCGATCATACATCCAGCAGTGAACTAAGGTAAGCTGATGATAAATTAAAAAATGAAAAGCTGAGACTATAAAGTCTGGGAAGATATCTGGAAAGTCGTAGAACAGTTACAGACTTATGTACCTTGTATAAGGTTGTTAATGCTACATTTAGTAGCGAGCTGTTATCGAATGATAATTTTTAAGTAGGTACCCCTCCCGATCTGGGGCCTTATTTTTGGATCGTACGCAAGCGTAGCGCATGCAAAAGGAGCTGACCTTCGAACGATATTGTTTGGAATAAGGTTCAATATCGTTTGAAAGTCGGTTCCTTTCGCATGCGCAACTTTACGCACGATTCAAAAATAAAGCCCCTGTTCGTAATGTTCAGTTATTCAGCATTCCTCCTGCCTACAATAATGTTTCACTGAACAGTCCTTTGGCTAGAATGTGCCGTATATACGATAATTTAAAGAATCCCAGAGACATGTTTCATCTAGCTTTTACTCATTTAAACTTAATGTCAGCAAGTTGGTTTTATAAAAATCTACATGTACACTCAGTTATAGTCAACTACCGTTAATATCAATGCTTTTTATGTGTAAGTTGTGTACGGTTTTAATTGGACTTTAGGTTCACAGTGCTCTATTCACAATATTATTTTCTTAATATAAGATAGTATTTAGTCTGTAACCGTAACTTATTCAATAAAGTAAAAATAAAATAAAATAAATTGTATTTCAGGGTAAAAAATATTCAGCCATAATAAGAAAGAATAAAACAAACCCACGCAGTTAACTTCCGGCGATTACGTAATTTTATTGCTTTGAAAGTAGCTTAGAATAGATCTTAATAAAGAAAAACTGCACTAAGCAATTAACGTGGGCAATTCTGTGGTTTGAAAACAGTATTTATTGCGACGGTGGTTTTGCCTTAATGTGAAGAGAGCTATCGATCAGTCTGTCTGCAATGTTTGAGTTATATTTTTTTTTTCTTATTCGGCTCGACTCGTATTCATAAAAACAGTTTTGAGTGTGTCGAAGCTAGGTTATTAATATTCTAAAGCTTTCAAATAATGAAAAACCTGTCCTATGTTGAGTCTTGAGTGTTTTAGTAATGTTGAAAACATGACGTGTAATATGGAGTTTAAAAATATAACAGCATTTTATTTTAAAAAAATCGGCAAAATGTTTCTGGCGCCATCTCTTGGCAGGTTTGTTCTGGCACATCCCCCTTAATTTTGTAGTGGTAAGACTCTACTGCAGAGTTCGCCTGGGGAAGTACCACACCTTTGCCAGTTATTCAACCGCCAAGCAGTAGTGTGCAAACATTACTGTGTTCCGGTTTGAAGGGCAATGTTACCAGAGAAATTACTGGGTATGAAGAGATTTAACATCTAATATCTCAGGGTGACGAGCGCAGTGTAGTGCAGTGCAGAATTGTGTTCGCAAGTTCACAATTCTGGCACTGCTACTATTAGTGGCAGGCGTGACGCTTACCATCAGGTGAAAGTCTTGTTCGTCTCGTCACTTGAATGTATAAACACATATTTACATAATTAAGCTCGCTCTCTTCATAAAAAATCTTTTTGCTAATCCACTGGCTGTGTTTCAATTAAACTAGCCACTAGCTCTCCTCACATGGCTCTATTTGTCTTTGTCTCCGTCTCAGTGACACAGAGCTATTGTCCAGCCGCGTTCGCCGCAATATCGGTTTATTTTGTTCACTGCCAATGGTATTAATAGCTTTGAAAAAATGCCATTTCACAAACAGATTTGTGCGAATTGAATGATGATATTCATGAATACACTGCTTTTGCTAATTTATATCTGTCTATAACCCATGTCTCCGCAAATAAATATTTTGAATTTGAATTTTATTTGTTTAGTTTAGAGGCGAAATGTAGTATGCCATGCGAATGTAGGTATTGATTTTGCCATGTATTTTTTGCAATTTATGGCATTGTTGGCTCGTCGTCAGCCATAAAACGTCCACTGCTGGACGAAAGCCTCCCAATAGAGGGGTGTTGCCATAATCCCCACGCTTGGCAGGCGGCTTGGGGATCGCAAAATGGTCACCACCGTTAACCAAGAGGACGCTGCTGCCCGTCTTCCGGTGGGTCTGGTTGCAGTTTAAGGACATACCTAGGTCCATTCAGGCATTGTTGATTTATAAGTAGGTATTTAAAATGATTATAACTATACGGAGCTCATCGTAATTATTTCCCAAAAAAAACGATCAATATATTTTACTATTACCTACTTAGATTATTTATCGTAACGACATCAAAGGATTTTAGGATATTAATAATATGCGTATCGCACTCATGGGGTTAATGCTTTTTAATTTTACAGATTGACAACACTTTACAGGCTGAGTGCTGACCCAATGAATGATGAAACAAAATAATAAGTAATAAGTTTTTTAATGCTTTGACGACTCCCTTTATAATTAATTTACATCAGCATAGTTAGCCAAAAGTACCACACCAAAGTTACCGACATAGCTCGCAAGGTTTGCAAGTTGAAGTGGCAATGGGCAGGCCTTATCGCTCGAAGAACTGACAACCGATTGGAAAGAAAGGTTCTTGAGTGGCGACCGCGAACCGGAAGACGCAGCGTAGGAAGGCCTCCCACTAGGTGGACCGACGACATTGTAAAAGTCGCGGGCAACCGGTGAATGCAAATGGCAGGTTGTCGTACAGTGTGGCGGTCTAAGGGGGAGGCCTTCGTTCAGCAGTGGACGTCTCCGGGCTGATGATGATGATGACATCAGCATAATAATCATGAGGTACCTACTGTTTATTACATAATAATTATTAGCAACTGTACAATAATGTGTATAGAAAAAGGAAAGCCGGTCTTAGAAGAAAATCGTGTCTGCGAAACATCCGAGAATAGACCGGCAATTCGAGAGTTTAACAGGTCAAACGCAAGTGACATGGCGTGTTTTATCACACCTGCAGCGCAAGTACCGTTCTATGTCGCTAAATTTGACGTGTCGGTATAGCAGATTTACTTAGACGAATTTGAGAATATACCGAATTTTTTCTAACTATACCGAATTTAATGTGAAATATACGATTTAAATGTCAAACATAACGATCGTCAAGAACGGTACTCGCGCTGCTGACCAGTAAAAATTACGAAGTTTTAACGTTACCATTGGACGGCAGCGGCGCTTGATCCAATTACCAAAATCTGTTAACTTTGTCAACGTCATAAACCTCTGACGTGGTAACAAGCGAAATTCAGCGACGATTAAACTGTTAGGGTGGTAGGTAATCCACCTAGACAATATGGTAGCTACTGGAAAGCTATTTTCCAAAAAAAAAACAAAGACGTAAACAAGAATACAAAAAAAACAAAAAACAATACAATAATATTGTTTGATAGATTTTAAGATTCGATAAATAAATAAATAAAATAAAAATAAAAGTATTTTTTTCAACCGAATTCAAAAAAGGAGGTTTCATTTCGATAGTAGGTTTTTTTAGTTTTTGTTTGTATATTTGTTACGCGGTTACTCCACCAATTATTAATTTAGATAATAATTTTTTGTTTGGTAGGTCATACTTTAGAGGTGGTTCCATAATACATTTTATCAAAATCAGCTCAGTAGATTGGTTTTAAATAAGGCTACTGGTAAATAAAACAGGTTTTTTTAAAAAGTATTATAATAATTATTAGATCACAAACTTACTCATTAGATCTAGATTGCGACAGAGAGTCAAACATCTAGCGCGTTTGTCCACAGTACGTCCGTCATCCGAGCGCCGCGCCGTGACGGACGTGCTGTGGACAAACGCGCTAGATCTAGATTGCGACAGAGAGTCAAACGTCTAGCGCGTTTGTCCACAGTACGTCCGTCATCCGAGCGCCGCGCCGTGACGGACGTGCTGTGGACACGCGACTATAATAGTAATATGTGTTCCGCTACTACGGCAACGTCATCTCGTTCTCGTTGACGTCTCGGTGACGGCGGCTGTGGACAAACGCTTTTATTCGGCTCAAATAGTGCCGAGTTCAAGTTGCACCGAGATTGCACGCCATTTCAAGTGGAAACTTATAGATATTAGGTACTATCTGACGCTGCGTTTTGTGTGCAATTGAACCACATACTGTTGATGTAGCAGAATGTTTAAGAGAGATCGACAGCGATAAATTTGCAAAAGAAGTTTGATATTGCTAAATAATCAACGCTGATGTCAGAGGTAATAAATATATACCCGAAGGTCTTTATGTACTAAATATATTTATTTAGTTCTTTACATGTTAAGGCTAAACAAAGACACCATACGGCGTATCAAATCAAAGTATATTATTAAGTTATGGGCTAGGGATGTAAATAATAAACGAGATGAGGTTACATCACTGAACTCAAACTCATCATTGCGAATAACTTTTAGCCAAGCAAACCAACTCTGATATTGAGATAATAGGGTAGATGACTGATGTTTAAATCGTGAAACCAATAGCTTTGATGAAGAATTTAGGTAAATATAGTATGTATATTGAAAAATTATTTAAATCGGTTATTAATGTTCTGATATATAAGCGTTTAAAGTTTTTGTTAGAGCCAACTCTGTCCCATTACCACAAAACATAAAATGACGTCACGCCTTACTTGTCAGAATATAATTTATATGGCGTACAGAGAAGTGACGTAACGATTTGCTGTTTCGTCTCTCTGTCTAGCATTATATTAAAATTCTTATAAGTTGCTTATTTTTGATCAGATTAATTTTATTTTTTTCATTAATCAGCGATATTTATGGGCCACATTTTAATAGGATAATAAAAAAAACCTAGTCATCTAGCCTATTTCTGTTGTTGCATACATTTTTGTCAAGAGACAATAAACAAATTTCCATGAAACAACTGAAATATTTTTCGATTTCAAGGTTGGCCTTAAACTGGCAGAAAATTATATAGGTAGACTAGCTGACCCGCCCCGGTTTCGCACGGGGATAAATACCAATTTTTTACCGACTTAAAAAAAAGGAGGTTACAGTTCGACACATAATTATGTTATATCAGCTATGCCCCGCGGTTCCACCCGCGTGATGATGAAAAACGGCGAAGGTGATATTAAAAACATTGCCTGTATGTTATTCCGGGATATAAGCTCTCCATTTCGAGTTTCATTTGTTTTGAATTTTATAAAGTTTTATGCCCCCGTTTAACCCCGTATAATCATCCCTGTCAAAATATATTAAAAAACCCATATTTTATTTTGAATAAACTACCCAACTGTCAATTTCCATCACTATAACTTCAAAAACAAAGACTTTTCCATAGAAAGTTTTATCCCCGGATTCTCGCCCTTAAATCATCCATGTCGCAAAAATCTGTTCTACGCTCACGTCTCCTACCTATAAACTACCTACCTTCCAAATTTCAGCTTCTGATATTGAGTAGTTCGTGTTTAGCATTGTAAAGTTTAATCCCTTGTTTCTCGCCCTTAAATCATCCCTGTCAATATTTTTTTATAACATCAAATTTTATTTTGAATTAACTACCCGAACACCAATTTTCATCAATATAACTTCAAAAACAAAAAACTTTCATAGAAATTTCCATCCCCCATTTTACCCCCTTAATTGAGCCCTATCGCAAAATCCGCAAATCTTAGCTGACGGCTCTTACCTATAAACTACCTACCTGCCAAATGTCAGCTTCAGGGACCAAGTAGTTTACGAGATTTCTTGTTTAGTCAGTGTATAAGTGAGTTATTTTCGCTTTATATATATATATATAGACTAGCGGTCGCCCGCGACTTCGTCCGCGTACGGAAGAAATTCGGCCCGCTCCCAAAATTCTCCACTTTAAATCAATCCGAGCAAACTCTACAAACTCTACCGACTCTACCAACTCTACCGACTCTACCATCCCCAGTCAGTCAGTCAGTCAGTCAGTCAGTCAGTCAGTCAGTCAGTCAGTCAGCCAGCCAACCAGCCAGCCAGCCAGCCAGCCAGCCAACCAGCCAGCCAGCTAGCCAGCCAGCCAGCCAGCCAGCCAGCCAGCCAGCCAACCAGCCAGCCAGCCAGCCAGCCAGCCAGTCAGTCAGTCAGTCAGTCAGGACAGAGTATTTTTTTTTATACTATCAAGTGACGAGACGAGTAAGACGTTCGCCTGGTGGTAAGCGTCATGCCTGCCACTAACAATAGATTAGAACAAGGTTTTCTTAAAAAACCTTTTAGACAGTCTGGAGACAGATAAAAATACTCGGCAAATATCATTATCTGAATGCATTCTTATATAGACTGTTATTATAACTCTAGAGTTCAATAGATTCTTCGATAAAACACGTCGTACCATTACGAATAAGTATTATTTTTAAACTACATAATATACGCACACAATATAATAATGTATGATAAAATGAGCAAGACGTTTGCCTGGTGGTAAGAATCACGCCTGCCACTAACAGTAGCAGTGCTAGAATTGAGAACTTGCGAGTACAATCCTGCGCCGCACTGCACTGCGCTCGTCACCCTGAGATATTAGATGTTAAATCTCTTCATACCTAGTAATTTATCTGGTAACATTGCCCTTCAGACCGGAACACAGTTATGCTTGCACACTACTGCTTGGCGGTTGAATAACTGGCAAAGGTGTGATACTTCCGCAGGCGGACTCTGCAGAAGTACTACCACTACAAAACTTGAAGACATTAAAACATATTTTACTAGACTAATTTTTGCAGACCCAATAAACGGTTCATATTAACAACCCTTTCAAACAATGTTCAATGTACTATTGAATAACAAACCGATTGATACAGTCTCCAAATAAATACCAAAGCATCAGAAATAAACAAAATCAACAGTGAGACGGCATAGAAGCGGGAAACTGACGAGGGTCGCGCCGATCTGATAGTGCACTCCTATCTCCTATCGCACAAGTTGCGTACAAAACGTTTCCTTCCACCGTTTATATTTACTTTTTTCTATTTGATTTAAACGACTGGAAACGAATTCTTTACAAACATAAGTAGGAAAAAGTTGTTCTAACAGAGCAACATCGATAGCTACGATTCAAATTATGCGCTTCGGCAGTTTTCGTGTTTTGAGATTTGGACGAAGAACGGGAGATATAGGTAGATTATAAATAATTAACAAAGAACATGAAAAATATTGAAGAAACAAGAAACAGTAATTCTTGCCAATGCAGATATCTCAAAAGTGCAGGTCATAATGCATAAACGCTTATTTTGTTTTATTTATACGGGAATCATCATCAGCCCGGAGTTGTCCACTGCTGAACGAAGGCCTTCCCCTTAGACCGCCACACTGCACGACAACCTGTCAATTGCCTGCGACTTTTACAATGTCGGCGGTCCACCTGGTGGGAGGCCTTCCTTCGCTGCGTCTTCCGGTTCGCGGTCGCCACTCAAGAATTTTTCTTCCCCATCGGTCGTCATATCTTCGAGCGATGTGGCGTGCCCATTGCCACTTCAACTTGCAAACCTTGCGAGCTATGTCGGTAACTTTGGTTCTTTGGCGAATATCCTCGTTCCGGATTCTATCGCGCAAAGTAACTCCGAGCATAGCTGTCTCCATTGCCCGTTGGGTGACTCTGAGTTTCTCCAAAAGGCCAGCAGTTAAAGACCACGTTTCAGTTCCATATGTCATCACTGGCAACACACACTGGTCGTAGACCCTTGTCTTCAGACACTGAGTGATTTTGGATGAGAAGAAGGGAATACTCATGTTTAATTAAATCGGATACTACGACTATAGTCTCGATCACATCCTGCGACCTTTTTCAAAGAGTGAAAACAGAGACCGACGCGCATGTAGCTGCGTTCTTCTTTGCACACTAATAAAATAAAACCAAATGTTTCAAAATCACGTCAGGTTTCTTAAATGTTTACCAAAAAGCAACAATAATGAGCGATTTTCCAAACATGACTTTGAAAAATAAGTAGTTTACTTCAACTCGATATATAGCGCAGAGTAAACGTGGCAGTCAAAAACACCATACTATTTTTGATATGGGGCACATGAAATAAAATAAAATAAATTAAAATGACACCCACGTTTGGTCTGCGTGAAGTCAGAGCCATCTACAATGAACTTCTTTTTTTTAATTTGCCTGTCAGATAATTGCCCATTGATTCTGACCACAAGCACGAGCAAAAGTGACCCGAGAACCATTCCGTACATTTTATAACAAAACTGATTAAAAAGTTAAGTTGGCTTTGATTTGAAAGTTTTAATACATGTTGTATGTGGGTGATTAAATTCCACAAGATTGATAGAAAAAGTCACCCTGTTCACCTGGGTGCTTTAATTCCAAGGTGAACAAAAGACACCATTAATGTCGAAACATAACACCCAGGTGATATCACCTAAGTGCAATAAGTCCAAGGTGAAATAAAGAGACTTTAGAGGAAAGCTTAGGCAATAACTTCAAAACCTATGATTAATTCTCAATTAAAATCAACTTGGTAACTTACAATCATACCAATTCGCTCACAACCTACATTAATTTGTTCCAAACAACATACATATTGAAACATTCCGTGTAAGTAAACTTCGGAATGGAGAGATCGATGAACGAGTTCCGAATCCCGACTAAACTTCTAGCTTGTTCACAAATTCAATAAGCCTGCACATCCAATCTAACTTATAATAAACGTAAAAACTTACTCGGTCGAATCTGATACCTACTTTATAAAAAGCTCTGTAAATAAACTGCAGGATATCAAGACATAATTTTTACATAGAAAGATAAAAAAAATATTCAGACAGCGAAATTAAAACAGTTACATGAATGCGTTTTGGGAGCAACGATGCCACGGATAGATACTTACGTTATACCATAACAATATTTGCGATGGAGGTATCAATACTGACTTTTTCTTATCATGATGATAATTATATTACATAGATCAGTAATAATAATTTATTGAATCAAATAACTCTTTATCGTATGCAGCAGAAATTACAAAAAAAATTTTTTTTTTTGCGATAATTACTATCGTAACAAATATGTCAGAATAATGACAGATTTATTCTAAAAAGCGATCTCCTCCTGGCTTAAATTAAGCTACTTAAATAAATTAGCATAAAAAACTAAATGAGCATGAATGAGCAGAATAAATAACTGAGTATAAAAGAAAACAGGTATTCATTTCACAAGAACAATTGCTATCAAAACTGGCAAATGTTTTCACCTAACGACTACCTATCAATTCTCAGTTGATTTCACCAAGAAGGTAACACTTAGATAAGAGGCCCGCAGATAAGTAACCAAGTTCTTAATAAACGGGTCGTTTCCTCACTCGTTCCGCTTAATCAAGCCCGTGCCAGCGCTTTGCGGCTAATAGAATCGGAAAACCATCAGCGGATGCGTCCCCCGCAGATTAAAGGTTGTTCTAACCAAGTTATTGCCGATTCACGATGGAAGCTAAGAACAAGCAGCCGCTTTTCTGTGGACAGTCTCTTTCTGTGTACAGTCTCTTTCTGTGGACAGTCTCTTTCTGTGGACAATCTCTTTTTAGAGAAATGTTATAGCAAAAGATTTCTGATACATGATTACTATACATGAGATACTCGTAGAAGTGAATAGAACGGAAATGTGACGGGCCGCGCTAGCCGGCGACGAGTTCATGTACCAGTCACAGAAATAAGAATCACAGGAATATGAATTAGGGTTATTTTCGGTTTTTTTTTCTATCGAGCGAGTTGTTACCAATCATGTTTCTAAATTCACAATTGTCTAAATAATATGTTCATCTATGATATTACACTAACTCCGTATTTTTTTTCAAATTAGAAGTATGCGAACTTATGTATCAAAAGTTGCAAAAACTCGCGAAGTTCCTAAATAAGCCCGTCTTAAGTGTAAATGCGCTTAATGTCAATTCTACCAATATATATGTTCTTAAACTCAGAATGAGAAAAAGTTTAGTTTTAGTTAGTTAGTTCGACATAGTATAGTCAAAGTCATATATCTTGTTGATATTGTGCATGTTATTCTTCAAAGTGCACTCTTTTTTTTAACAGTTAGCTTGATAGCTAACTGTTAAAAAGATTAGCTTTAAATAAATTATTATAATAAATAATTAAATTTAAGACAACTTTTTTTTTTACTTTTAGGTCAATTGTCCTGTCAGGCCTGTTTGACTACGACTCTGGCCACTTAACCACTGTCTCTCGAGTTACGCTGCCGTAACATACCTATAGGACCTTGCCAGCAGATTTTCAACTTGAGGGTGGTAGAACCTATCTATCTTCTTCTTCTAATATAATAAAAGGCTCTGTCCTGACTGAATGACTGACTGACTGACTGACTGACTGACAGACAACGCACAGCCCAAACCGCTGGTCGTACAAACTTGAAATTTGGAGGGTGTATTCGTCTCGATGCGGAGGGGTGTACTAAGAAAGGATTTTTCGAAATTCGACCCCCAAGCGGTGGAAAAGGGGGGGGGGGGGGGGGGGAGTTAGTATGAAGGTCCTTTGTTTTTGGACTTTTAGTCACGAAAATTTGGATTTGGATAGTTCATTTAAAATAAAAATACTACTTTCAATATTTTTTGACAGGGACGATTTAAGGGGGGAGAAAGGGGGTGGAATGTTGTATGGAGAATTCTTTGTTTTTGAAGTTATAGTGATGAAAATTGATATTTGGGTAGTCCATTCAAAGGGGGGAAGTTGGGGGGGGGGGGAGATGGTAGAGTCGGTAGATTTAGTAGAGTCGGTAGAGTTGGTAGGGTCGGTAGAGTTGGTATAGTTTGCTCGGAATGATTTAAAGTGGAGAATATTATTATTTCTTCCGCACGTGGACGAAGTTGCGGGGGACCTCTAGTATTTTATATAACCACCTATATTTATTCTCGCCTCTTTATTTAACCGTACCTACTTACCCGTAATTTTACATTTTCATTATTCCTGTTCCTCAATATGGTAACCCTACATTAAACGGGGGAAGCCAATAAAACTTTAATTCGTCGACTGTTGTTACAGGTCCCGGTAAGCCGACTCGATCAAACAAATTGCTGAAATATGTTTGAGATATAAACTGGGAAGGAATTAATTTGACGGCCTCCTAATGACAAACAGAGATTTCTAATTTTAGAAAATTTCAAGAGAGTTTCAAATTGAGTTGTCGGAGTTAGTTTAATTTGGATAACCTATTTTTATTATGTTTACATTATTTCTGGTCAGGAACTGAAATAAACTGTATTCGATATCATCTGTGACGTTTGAAAAAAAAATTGATTTCAGTATAAGTTCACTCGGATTGATAAATTGTAGGTACATTGTACATTATTTAACGCTATTTTATATTTCTGATTTAGGGTACTTTTATCATAATACCAATGTGTATAGTAGTAGTATCATCATCATCAGCCCGGAGACGTCCACTGCTGAACGAAGGCCTCCCCCTTAGACCGGCACACTGTACGACAACCTGCCATTTGCATCCACCGGTTGCCCGCGACTTTTACAATGTCGTCGGTCCACCTAGTGGGAGGCCTTCCTATACGCTGCGTCTTCCGGTTCGCGGTCGCCACTCAAGAACCTTTCTTCCCCATCGTAGTAGTAGTATATATATAAGTAATAATTATTATTGTGGTTGCCAATTTGTTTATTTAGGGAAGTTGTAAAGTGACGTTATGTTAATTCACAAATAGGAGATTTTCTGACAGTCAATAAAATAATATACTTTAAAATAAAATACAACCGACTTCAACTTTGTATACCTGGATGACATTTTCATATTTTCTAGTAATTATGATTTAAAACCAAACTACCGAACCGATTTAAATTAAATTTATATGGGACCACCTCTGATGTATTACCTATATACCAAACAAAAAAGAGTCATCAAAATCAGTTCATAATTGGCGGAGTATTCAAGTAAAAAAAATAATTTCGAATTGAGCACGTCCGCTTTAAAAAAAATAAAGAAGCTCATTGTAGATGGCTCTGACTTTGCGCAGACCAGATGTGGCTGTCATTGTAAGTTTTTTATTTCATTTCATGTACCACCTATCAAAAATAGTACGCTATATGTTTTTGACTGGTATGTTTAGTCTGTGCTATCTGTCGAGTTGAAGAAAAGTACTTTTTTTAATTGTGTTTGGAATATCGCTAGACGTTTTCACGTGCCGACGTTCTGCAAACATTGTCATTTACCCTGATACTCCTTTCGATACGGAGCCGCTCATTGCATCATTTCAGGTATTATGATGATAAAGTTAACAAAGTAATTTTCAAGTAATATCAATAGTTTTTTGTGCAGTTTTAGGGCAAGAACACTCGGTCCGCAAGTCCCAACTAACACTACAGTTTTTTTGAGTAATCTAATAATATTGATCGACGGGAACCAAACTACATTCAATCGTTTGTTGCCCGTGGTACTACCAATATTTCTACCAGTAGTACCATTGATAAAAAATATCACGTAGCGATTCAGTAGTACCACGGGAAGTTTTTTTATCCGTGTAAAAATGTGTCTTAATCGACATTTCATAGTTTGACACCTGTCACTTTGACACCTGTCAGTTTGACACCTGTCGTTTTGACACCTGTCACTTTGACACCTGTCACTTTGACACCTGTCACTTTGACACCTGTCACTTTGACACCTGTCCCTTTGACACTTGTCATTTTGACTTTTGCTTTTTAGACCCGCTTTTTCTGCCCGTGGTACTAATGGATCGCTTGGTAGTACTACGGGATATTTTTTTACCCGTGGTTCTACTGGTAGTAATACTGGTAGTACCACGGGCAACAAACGCATTCAATTACCGAATATTCATAACTGTGCAAATTCTGTCTCTATTCGAAATAGGTCGCAACTTGTGATCAACCGTATACCGTCTAAAGTTCGAGTATTACCAACTGTCACCAACACTAGGCTCTCATAAGTCAGGGCTTTTGTGCACCGGGTCACGAATGCGAGCATATTGTTGGGATAAATTTACTTATTGGTATGCCCCGCTACAAAAAGCCCTGCATAAAGTTCGCCTTGGATATATTTCACCCAGACACTTAAGACGAGTCTACGTAACAAGGTATGTCTTATGTTACGAAATGTAGCTAAGTATTTGTTTTAGGCAGTAGGTATATTATGGGAATTATATTTCTGAGTGATACACAGTTATAAAAAATAAAAAAAACATCGTCACGCAGCCATTTTGTGCTCATTGTTGTGTAGGCCAAAAATATCTTAATGGACGCGCTGGCTGTTTGTTTGATTCTGGATCAATCTTACCTAATGTTTTATTTCATACATTGTACAGTAAACGATGTGATCTAGTTATGCTGATGAAATCACTATAGCAATACACAAAATGTGTTTTAAAAAAGCTTACATTTTATCACATCTATTCAAAAAGACCTTCTTTGTTCCTCGCGAACAGGGCAGAAATGAGCTGTTTTGAATTTGGAATGTGGATATTATTAATAAAAGTTCCAATCACCAAAGAGATCAGCCACGGACATTGTATGAACAAGTAACAGGCTGTTTGAAAAAGAAAGGCGCGCGAAATAATTTATAATAAAGTTTGTGAAAAAAACAATAACGCACGAAATGCATTCCGCCTTCGTTCGTACCTACTACCTAATTGTTTACTCATCGGATTATACTTTGTTTTATTTTAACTCAATGTATCTTCCTCAATAAAAAGTGAGAAGAGAGAGACTTACTTATTTTATCATAGAGGGTGATAAAAAGTAGAGTGTGAATTAGGATTCTACTTTAGAGTCCTTTGCGACGCTCTGGATTCAAAGACACACTCTCGCCTTAAAAATTGTTGTTTCGTCTCTTGGTAAACAATCTACTAAGTATTATCTTTGTTAACAGCGATAACTTGTCTCACTCAGGTGAAAAAGAAATTAACTATAACTTTCTGTAATAAGTATTTTCATTAGCTCTTTCATTTAAAAAAACCAGTACTTTTACATGTTTTGCGAATCGTGACTTCTAACAGTTAAAATTTATCATATTTTTTCGTGATTTTTATTCTCTTTTAATGAGTTTCGTCCTTGATTGTATCAAGTCGTGAATAACCAGCACAGAAAAGCAAAAACCACACTTCTATCTCTTTTCTGTGATAACCAGCGTCTTGTGCGATTTACCACAGATAAAAAATTACTACTGACTGTTACAATAAAAAAATCTATTTTGCTATGATTCTGCCGTCCATCACTGTCTAATACCGTCAACATAATTTCCGCACTAAAATAAGGTTGTAGCAAAAACCAACCACAACCCGCAACAAGAGAATTTTGGCGAGAACACAAAAGAATCATGTCGTTGCATTCTATTATTTTCTTAAGCTAGTGTTTTTTCGCGAATTAATGTTTAAAAATGGTGGTGTTTTATTTATTGAGTGTTGAATTACATGCACGAGTGTGGGCATGTAATATAATGTGGTGAAACATGTCTCTTCGCCACAACTTTACTAGGGCATGACTTGGACTCGACTATGACTAATTTCGTGTGACCGACTGTAATTCATGACATATTTGACTTGATTATAATAAATTTAACTTGAAAATTAATAAACTTGACACTGGCAGAATGCACAACGTGCGATGCCAATAACTATGGAAAAAAAACCCCGCAACAACCACAATATCTTCAACACCCAACAACAACCGCCATAACGAGTTTTGGCGGGAACACGGAAAAATCATGTCGTTGCATTCTATTATTTTCTTAAACTTGTGTTTTATCGCGAATTAATGATTTAAAATGGTGGTGTTTTATTCATTGAGTGTTGAATTACATGCACGAGTGTGGGCAAGTGATATAATGTGGTGAAACATGTATTTTCGTGTTGTTTTCAAAACTCCGTAGAAACTCATAGTAAAGTCGCCACAACTTTACTAGGGTATGACTTGGACTCGACTATGACTAATTTCGTGTGACTGACTGTAATTCATGACATATTTGACTTGATTTTAATAAAAAAACTTGTAAATTCATAAACTTGACAGTGGCAGAATGCACAACGTGCGATGCCAATAACTATGGAAAATAAACCCCGCAACAACCACAATATCTTCAACACCCAACAACAACCGCCATAACGAGTTTTGGCGGGAACACGGAAAAATCATGTCGTTGCATTCTATTATTTTCTTAAACTTGTGTTTTATCGCGAATTAATGATTAAAAATGGTGGTGTTTTATTCAATGAGTGTTGAATTACATGCACGAGTGTGGGCAAGTGATATAATGTGGTGAAACATGTATTTTCGTGTTGTTTTCAAAACTCCGTAGAAACTCATAGTAAAGTCGCCACAACTTTACTAGGGTATGACTTGGACTCGACTATGACTAAATTCGTGTGACTGACTGTGATTTCATGAAATATTTGACTTGATTTTAATTTAAAAAAACTTGTAAATTCATAAACTTGACACTGGCAGAATGCACAACGTGCGATGCCAACGACTAAGAAAAAAAAAACCGCCATAACATACTGACTGGTAAGAAAAAACATAATTTGCTCATAGACTTCTTGATAAATAAATTCACGTTACTTTGAACTTTGTGGCATTACGGATTATATGCAAATCAATCAAAAAAATTAAACATGTAAATCTACCCAACACGACTTAATAAGGATAGATTACAGTCATAATATACTTACAAGCCATCAATCTTCTAGCTCCTTGACTGACATGACGCTAAATGGCTCCTTACGTTTAATTATAGTAATTTTCCTAAAAAACGTAGGTAGCGTTGACTAGACTAATGAGAGTTAGGAGAGGCAAATAACTAAGGGTACAAAAGGTCGAATAATTTTCTAAGGAATCTTTAAGCTAGTGCCCTGAAAGTTGCCGGGTCAAATGAATTTGTTTTACTATTTCCGTATATTTTGCTTAGGAATCGTGTCCCTCAAGGCTTAGGAAATAGATGACTCTTACACCCACCACTTTCATCCTGGCTGTAATCCTTACATAAATCAATAAACACACCATAATACGCAGTAGAACTTCTGACAAGATTTATTTTGTAAACGTAATACAACTTGTAATTAAAAGGTTCAACAATACTGAAGGGTATGTAAGTACTCATCATTATGAACAACTTTAATATGGGGCCAACAATGAAATCGTGAAAAAAAACAGCTGTTCCATATAAAAAGTTCATTGACCTTGGAAAAATGTATGGAACAGCAGATATTTTTTTTTCCCGATTTCAATGTTAGTTAGCAGATAGTAAAAGTTGTTCATAATGATGAGTACATACATACCCTTATATATTGTTGAACCTTTTTGTTACATATTGTATAAATAACCATAACACTGTTCAAACTGAAATTTAGTTTGGACTTAGTTTGGACTTAGTTTTAAAACTCGATTTCATACTAAGTTTAGAGAAGGCTTTGCCTCTCATAAATGCTATGCCTATTGTCAATGTTAATACCTGTGACACCTGAAGACCTCTGCTTCTGTTATCGTAGGAAAAACAACCAGGACTTATAATTTAAACTTATCGTCAGACTTACAGTTACTTACAGTTACTTACAGTTACTTACAGTTGCTTACAGTTGCTTACAGTTGCTTACAGTTGCTAACAGTTGCTTACAGTTACGTACAGTTACTTACAGTTGCTTACAGTTGCTTACAGTTACTTAAAGTTGCACAATATCAACAAGTACAGCTATTAGTAAACTAAAGTTTAAATTTGAAAAAACTTAATAATAAGGAACAGAAAAATTAAAAATGTTTTATCCCAAATTCTAAATTGTTCTCTATCAGATAAATCGTAGTGTCAAGCTTCTCTTCCTATCCGGTTTGGAGGCATTGGCATCCGCAAAATTACAAGCGTTTCACTTCCAGCATTTCTGTCTTCAGTGCACAGCTGCGGTGGGCTATTCTCAAAAAATATAAGTCCTGCTTTAGGCAGTATTCCTGTCCTATACATACTCGTAGAAGAAGCGAGAAATACCTGGAGTGCAATTTGTCCGGGTGAGTATTTCCCGTTAAGTACGCGTTCACAGAGGCTTTGGGACGAGGCCTCATGCAAAAAAATTAAACAAAATTTACTACAAGATTGTGTTAATGTTTCGGATCGGGCTCGTCTCCTTGCTACGAGTGAACGTGAGTCTAGCACCTGGTTGCAGGCAATTCTTTCTTCTAACATTGGGAGCCTAATGGATAATTCCAGTTTTTCAATAGCCATAGGCCTGCGTTGGGCATCCCTAGAACAGAACCCCACTTTTGTCGCTGCGGAAGCGAGGTTGATCGCTCTGGGCACCATGGTTTGTCTTGCCGCCGCAGTGCTGGACGCTTATCACGCCACGCCGCTCTGAACGACGTCATCCGTCGGGCTCTTGCCACCGTTAACGTGCCGGCTCGCTTAGAGCCGAACGGTATTTCACGTGACGATGGCAAGAGGCCTGATGGCTTGACGTTAGTTCCCTGGAGTCGTGGGAGGCCTTTAGTATGGGACGCAACTTGCGCAGACACGCTGGCTCCCTCTCACCTCCAAAGCACATCGAAGGCGGCTGGTGCAGCAGCGGAAGTGGCGGAAAGCCTCAAACGGAGGAAATATGAATCTCTCGGCGATGGATACATATTTCTTCCATTTGGAGTTGAAACCATGGGACCGTGGGGTCCGGCCGCTCGGGGTTTGGTTAAAGAGCTGTCCAGATGCCTCGCAGGTGTGGCGAGTGATCAGAGAGCTGGCGCTTACCTTGGCCAAAGAATAAGTTTGGCCATTCAGCGTGGTAATGTCGCTAGCTTTTTAGGTACCCTACCCGAAGACAGTGACCTTAATGCAATTTTATACCTGTAGTTTATAGTTTTGGATAGTTCAGGATAGTTATTCAGTTTAATTTAAATTTAAATTATAAGTATTATTATTTTTATAGTGTAGAAAATTTGTACAGTCAGGAAAAATGTGTTTCTAAAATGTAATGTTTTGTTTGTAACAATTTGTTATTAGTTATAAGGAACATCACTGAAATGATTTGAAACTAAAAAAATGAAACTGAATGATCCTTAGAATCTATACAGCATTTGACAGCGTGAAAATACATAGGTTTGATAGTTGTTTACATTTTATGTTGGACAGAGCTTAAATTTGCAAAGGCAAAGGATTGCTGTACCAACCAGTATAATAATGCAGTTTCTCCCCGGTAATCGGAGTCTTTAAAATGTTCTCTGCAAAAACAAAAGAAAAAACAACAAAATGTATGAGATTGACAGTTGAGACTATGGCCGCATCGACAATGCGCCACCTAGTGGAAAAACATCGCAATGTAGATCCCCATTAAACGTTATCCTGACAGTATTGTAATATTGTTTTCTATTTTTAGAAGAAAATCGTATCGCTGTGTTAACATTAGCTTACCACACTTTCACAAAGCCGTTTTCGTAAAAGCGGACGTCCATCAACCGTCTCCCAAATTGCTCACTTTTAGCCTCCATCCCTTACTGCCACGCTACTATAGAACGAGACGGCAGTAGAGCATCCTGAGTTTGATAGTCATGGTCCTATATCGGTTTATATCGACAACCCATCAGTATGGTGTGACCGACTTAATTTCACAGTTGGTGAAATGAAGGAACTAAAATTTTCCATGGGAATCTTTTGGGTTTGCTTAGAAAATACGTTGGAGGCTCCATCATTCGGCTATTCAGATAATTATGGCCGCAGTAAAATGGACGAGCAAAGGAAACAGAGGAATTATTGATAGGCCGCAGATTTTGGAGGTTTAGGATTTTACAAAAAAAAATTTTTTTTACTACAATTGTATTCGTTCTCTTTCCGCATAAGAGACAAAAATTGACAAGTTAAATTAGGGCAAGTAGAGATTTTTATTTTCTGTGGTATTTTAATTACATCCTTATTCTAGTTTTATTAAAAAGTTAATTTCGTTTTGAACAGTATATATAAATCCAAAGACGCAATAAGCGAAATATTTACTAAAAAAATTACAGCAAATCTACAGAAAAGGAAAAACTCACATTCATTAATTTCTTCATTTAAAAAAATCTGTTCAGTTGTAGCCCACATTGCATAATACCTACAGCAAAAATATGTTGACGCTTTACTTTACCTGTACAAATTATGGCTAAGTACTTACCTACAGCAGTCTATCAACTCATTTAACAAATTCGTACTAGTCTAGGACGGATATACAAATTATTCAGTAAAAATACAACCAGTACCATCATAATCACATGGCGTGTTGCCATCATATATAAAAAAAAAATTTTTTTTATACAATGGAATGGAGGCAAGCGAGACGTTCACCTGGTGGTAAGCATCACGCCATAACAGTATCAGTGTCAGAGTTGGCAACTTGCGAACAAAATCATATCTTCTCATGTCCAGTGTAGTACTATTATTTATTCTGTACCAGTACTGAGTAACTCTGGTAACATCGCCCTTCAAACCGAAAAACAAAAATGTATCTACTGTGTGTAATGACTATTGCTTGGATTGCTTGGCAAAAGTGTGATACTTCCCCCGCGGACACTGTAATAGTCCTACCATTACCTACCACTACCTACCACTACCTACCACAACCTACCACAACCTACCACTACCTACCACTACCTACCACTACCTACTACTACCTACCACCGCCTACCACTACCTACCACTACAGTTTACGGGCAAACAACCATACCCATGACAACTATTCCAATCACAGGCACAAATGCGTCTGTGCACAAAAGCGCCAATCCTAGTGTTTTTGGTGTCAATTCAAACAAGCTGAACTACCACTACCTACCAGTACCTACCACTACCTATCACTACCTATCACTGCCTATCACTACCTACCACTAACTACCACTACCAACCACTACCTACTACTACCAACCACTACCTACCACTTCCTACCACTACCTACCACTACAGTTCACGGGCAAACAACCATACCCATGACAACTATTCCAATCACAGGCACAAATGCGTCTGTGCACAAAAGCGCCAATCCTAGTGTGTTTGGTGTCAATTCAAACAAGCTGAACTACCAGTACCTACCACTACCTATCACTACCTACCACTACCTATCACTACCTATCACTGCCTATCACTACCTACCACTACCTACCACTAACTACCACTACCTACCAGTACCTACCACTACCTATCACTACCTACCACTACAGTTCACGGGCAAACAACAATACCCATGACAACTATTCCAATCAGAGGCACAAATGCATCTGTGCACAAAAGCGCGAATCCTAGTGTGTTTGGTGTCAATTCAAACAAGCTGAACTATGTCGGATCAACAAAGGTGAAAGTTACGTTAATGAGACATTCGCTTACCACCGCACCGCTCCACCCTCGTCCGGGAATTCGATTAAAACACAACCAGTTTAACTTTTAAAACCTTTCCGACGTTTCACACCCACGGGCTTGGCCGCTGCGTTGTAGAATACAGTTACAGAGCAATCGGATTTATCTGGGAGTTGTATGGTTGATAACGGAGACACAATTTCTTGAACATTGTCTTACCGATACTTGGGTATGTCCTTAAACTGCAACCAGACCCACCGAAGGACGGGCAGCAGCGTCCTCTTGGTTAACGGTGGTGAACCCTCTGCGATCCCCAAGCCGTACCTCGCCAGATGGTATTTTCGCAATTTTGGTTGGCCCGTAGTAAAAATTGTTGAAAATATTGTTGTTTTTTTTGTTTTTCTTATTGTTGGCACAATACGATACCAATCATCATCATTATATTATGTGTTGGTTATTACCTAAACGCTGAATATAGATCGTTGTGAATCTTTCTGTCGTACAACGTAAATTAAATAACAACAGTTTGCTTATAATTTTGCCTTAGCACGTTGGGTTTGAGCAGAATTTACAATCAATAGGGTACATGACTGATGTTTAAATCGTTGAAACCAATAGCTTTGACGAAGAATTTAAGTAAATATAGTATGTTTATTGAAAATATAATTTAAATCGGTTATTAATGTTCCGATATACAAGCGTTTAAAGTTTTTGGTAGAGCCAACTCTGTCCCTTTCCCACAAAACAAAAAATGACGTCACGCACATTTGTCAGAATAGAATATATACAGAAAAACAAAACACGACACACAGACACAAAAAAACAGAAAAACACACAGAAAAACAGAAAAATTACATCACGATTTGCTGTTTTCGTCTCTCTGTCACAGAGCCTGTCTGTCTCTGTCTGTGCAGATTTTCATTTTCTAATCCTTAAAACAGTTATATTTATGGGTCACATTTTAATAGGACAATAAAAAAACTAGTCATCTAGCCTATTGTAATGAGACAAGAACAAGGTTTTCTTAAAAAAAAAAACGTCTAGACAGTCTGAAGACAGATAAAAATACTCGTCAAAGATCATTAGCAGAATGCATTTTTATTTAACTTGAGTTTAATAGATTCTTCGAAAAAACACCTCATACAAAATTACCAATAAGCATTATTTTTTAACTACATAATATAATAAATATCTCTTTCTCGCCGTCAGATCACTTGCAGCAACAACTTACTGTGTAATAATTATATTGCCTAAAGTTGCTCAATGTGTTTGCTGGTTCCTAATTATTTTCGAGGAACAGATAATACTGCAAGTTTTTACTCACCATTTTCAAATAAAAAGAGAGGAGGAGAAGGCTGTAGAGGACGCCAAGTGGCGCAAGTATTATTCTCTTTCTAGCGAATACATTTTCTTGCCGCTTTGGTACATGCGTTTGGTACATGGGGTCCAGAAACAAAAAAATATATATATCTCCATGCTTAGTCGACGCCACTGGTGACAAGAGAGCTGGCTCATTCTAATCTCATTGGAATTTCTTTAGCGATTAATCGCGGGAATGTACCCAGCGTTTTTGGGTACTACATGGACACCGTAATTTTTTTGATTAGTAGATTTTTTATTTGGGTAAGGTACTTTTTATTAATTAGTCTTTATTCCAAATAATATTAATTAATCTATCTATCTATCTATCTTTCTATCTTTATATATATCAAAAGCTCTGTCCTGACTGACTGACTGACTGACTGACTGGCAGACAACGCACAGCCCAAACCGCTGGTCGCACAGACTTGAAATTTGGAGGGTGTATTCGTCTCGACGCGGAGGGGTGTACTAAGAAAGGATTTTTCGAAATTCGACCCCCAAGGGGAGGGGGGGGGTGACTTTTAGTCACGAAAATTTGGATTTGGATTGTTCATTCATTATAAAAAATGCTGTTTTCATAATTTTTTCAACTGGGACGATTTAAGGGGGGTAAAGGGGGGGGTGGAATGTTGTATGGAAAGTTCTTTGGTTGTGAAGTTATAGTGATGAAAATTTGTAAAAATTTCATTCTAAGGAAGGGAAGTGGGGGGGTGGGGGGGGAGTAGGTAGAGTCGGTAGAGTCGGTAGAGTTGGTAGAGTTCGAACGTTCGCACGTGGACGAAGTCGCGCGGGGACCTCTAGTAGTAATTTTTTTTAGATAGCATAAAAAATTATGCGAAAAAAATAATTACTTGACAGCGAGAAAGAGAGATATAATACAAATATTAACGAGATACGCTGCTGTTGCTATGAGAAACGTCTCACCCACGGACAACGTCTAAGCGTCTGACGGTCTGACCATTGCAGCCTACCCATGCAAATCACTAATTCCTTTGAGACATAAAAAATCTGACCAAAATAATTTTATAGGGAATATGCATGTTTTATTTTACCGACTCACAAAAAAGGCTGACTCACAACAAACAAATCATCGAGAAAATTTATAAATAACAAAGTTATTAACATTTTAGTTTCTTGTTAAACAAGGAGGGTACTATAGTGGCTAATGACGTCAAAGTACACAATTCGAAACAAATTATATACAAGTAGGTGTTTTACTAGAAAGGGACAGATGACCCCCTCCCAAATACTTTGAACGCTTATACCGGGTGTTTGGTAGAGGGGCCGACAAACCAATTGGGCGTGTTCGGGGATCCATTTGGAGAATACGAGTTGGTCAAAAAAAATCCCCGACCCCCCTTTTTTTTTAAAGGTATTTTTTTGTGAATTTTCCGGTTTTCACCGAAATTGTACCTATTTACCACCATAACATTTGTAAAATCTATTTTAGACCGGATGTATTTACTTGAGTTTGGTCTCTGATACACTTTCAGGCCACGCAAACCAAAATTGGATACAAATCAGAGCTAACTAACTGATTTAGGGCTCATAGAGTGAAAAAATTATATAAATTTTACCTCAAAGTTCAACTTTCACAGTGATCTAAAAAAAAACACTAGCAATTCTGGAGGTAATATGCATTTAAAAACTTCTCTATTTATTACTTATTACAATGACATACTAAGTTGGTATAAAAGTTACCAGCTTGTTAAATAAATGAGGCAGAAGGGAAAATTCAAACAACAGAAATAAATACAATTATTTATTTAATTTAAATCTTGTTCGAACACAGCTCCTCTGTTATGAATACACGTCCGGCATCTACGGCGTATTTCTTTTGTAGTCGTGTTCAGCGTCATCTCTACTTAATACTTGACTCTCATATTTGAAAAAGCGTCCCCAATTCTTCTTTTGTGTTTATTTCTACTTCGTACACCAACTCTTTAGCACGTCCCCAGACATAAAAATCGAGCGGTGTTAGGTCTGGTGCGTCTGGAACGTGCGGGCCATGCAATTGGGCCACCTCTCCCAATCCATGAATTGGGGAAAACGTTGTCTAGGTACTCGCGTACTATGTTCCGGTAGTGAGCCGGTATTTCTGAAATTTACCAGCCGATTTCAATATTTTGTTCGGTGTAAACTCTCCACTTACTTTATTATTTTTAATAATTGAAACATTTCCCTAATATTTTTTTGCATCCTGACAATCATTTAAAAAAAAATGGTATAGAGATCAGTTCTCTGTGAGTACGTATGTAGGCTCGGCCGTTCCCCGTAAACGTAATGGAAAATCAACGGTACAATAAACGGCCTGGCCAGGCTCCGTGCCTTTTCATGCATCCAATAAATACGATGTGGAATCACTCGCGCTGTAAGCCGCGATCTATGATTTGTGTTCCGGTTTTAAGGGTGCTGTAACTAGCGAGTATATAGCTAGTAAAACATAGCACCCTATTAAATGTCTTAAAGAAGGATATCAGACCTATACAGTTTCAGCCTAGGCAAATAAATATATTTAATTATGAATTGGACCATTTTTCTAGAAGCACGAAGAAAAAGGTTATTTCGGAAAAAAACATCTGTTAGGTTAAGTAACACCAAATTGGAATGGGGTTTTATCGCGCTCACAGTGCCAACAGCGATTTTGACGCATTTCGGACTTGACTTTTTAGTTTATATCTTCTGGACGCATTTCGGAACGAAGCGAAACGATGATATTGACAGAGACTAGAAAGATCAATCCAGCCTGGCGCATTATAAACGAAAAACACGAATTGTATGAAACGCCCCGTCTTTTTTATGTCTGGTATAATATGTATAAAAAAAAGATAAACCTCAATCCATCAAGTTCTATAAGCCACTGTTAACTTTAAAATTTAAGCGGGTTATACTTTGCCGCTATGTTTAAGTTGAACTGCCTGTCAACTTGTCAAATCGACTTTGTTTGAAAAAAATATTGCTTGCTGTGATTTTTCGTGTTTTTATGTTATTATAGCTGATTTTCCTATAATGTTATTCATTCGTGTTCATCTATAACCATGTGGAAACTGCAGCGACTCTCAAAATATGTGAAATAACATGTGTAACATTTCAAACTAAAACCCGCCGGTTAGGCGACCAAACACGAATTTTCATGGCGAAATTCCCGCTGGATTAAGACTGGTGAGTAATATTATAATTAACAATCATAATAATTATGTTTGAGTTTACATCCTCAACATAGTAATCAACCATAATCTCGCGAAAATGTTCTTCTAATGTAGATGTACGTAAACAATAGTGTTGTCTGTTATTTATCGATAAACTCCATTCCATCAGCAAATGTTGATAACGGTTAAATTGCTTATTACATCATCATCATTATCATTATCAGCCGTGATAGGCTTGTAACATGTATTAAAAATCAATTGTATTATTCTTTTCAGATGTCTTATCTACATCACACCTGGGAAAAGTATTCTGTAATTTTCACCGTTTTATGTAATGGAACAGCTATCTTATTGGTATAATGTTTTGTGTCAATTAATGTCGATTAAATAATCAGATTATTGAGACATCTTTTTTTTTGTTAAAATTGAATTTAATTGGAAATAGATTGCTCATTTTAGTAATCAAAACATTGTTTTGCAGACCATAAGTATATTTGTCAATTATTGATTGGTACCGGAGAAAAAATTGAGCAATCGATTGTCGATCAAATTAAAACCTAATGATATTGTCGATATCGATGGGTTATCAAATCTGCTCAAACATCGATATCGATATCGGTTCGTCCCATCCCTAATCCCTACTTACATCAGTAGTGACAACATAAAAACGAAAATATTTGCATCCTAATGTTGGTATAATATTCACGGCACGTTTCATAGAGAACTGAAATTCTAGTTTTGTCTATGAGAGACCCGCCTCTTATTACGTAGTATTTACTTACTCTATGGATCAATCCAGAATTTTAGCTATTCACTTACAAAGAACTACATTCACTAACGCACGGTAGCGTCCGAGTGTACATTTATACAAATTAATTTTACGCGAAATTCTACAAATGCAACTTTTCAACAAACCTTTCGCACCTCGGTTTACCAGATAAAAACTTCAATTGTTAAGATCGCGAGAATACCAGGAAAGTCCTTTGTTCAGAAACTTCCGCAACTTTATTTCAAGCTTTAAAAATTGTGTCGCATAAAAGCTTAAAACGATTTTATGGGGCTGGGACTGAATGCCTGCATTAAAACATGGTTTGCAAATAAATTATTAGAAAAGACATTCAACATAAAACCATCAAGGAGTATTTATGTCTTGTATTAATACCCTAGTTGTACACGCATGTGAACTTGTAGTTGTAGATCTGAAAACCAACGGTATTTGATAACAAAATAAATATAGACAATAGACAATAGTTTATTCGTGGCAAAAGTATAAACAAAAAAGCAGTTACACAGAACAAGGAAAAGTAAAACATAAATAATAAATTGTTTACCTTTTGCCACAAACTGGCCCCAACTCAGCAAGATTCCGGTTGCGAGCAACCGGCGCTGGTGTTCCGTTGGGCCCGGCAGGTGACGTCACGCACGTGAAAATCACAAGATACACATACAAGGCAAATGAAAGATTAATTACATACACAAAACATACACATTACATACTCAAAAATATGAATTGAGTATACTCAGAACCTACTTTCAGTCCTTCAGCTATATGTATTTTTTGTTACAGTTACATGTACCGATGGGGAAGAAAGGTTCTTGAGTGGCGATCGCGAACCGGAAGACGCAGCGTAGGAAGGCCTCCCACTAGGTGGACCGACGACATTGTAAAAGTCGCGGGCAACCGGTGGATGCAAATGGCAGGTTGTCGTAGAGTGTGGCGGTCTAAGCCTTCGTTCAGCAGTGGACGTCTCCGGGATGATGATGATCATGATGACATGTACCTAATTAGAAAGGAAATAGAGAACGAATGCCCATGACCATTGCAGCGGTAATTTGGTTAATAAATCAAAGGGCAAGACATCACTGCATTTGAGCTCGATTTTCAGACACTGATGGTGAGGTGTCATTAGCCTTGTAATTTCACTAGCTGCAGTGGTACACACTACTTACTGCTAGGTGCCATTGATTTTTGTCTCTGGGCGTATGAAGGTTTTACGATGTTTTCCTTCGTTCGAATGTTAGTGATATTAAAATGTGTGCTATAAACTCCAAAGAGCTCATTGGTCATACATATTTTTTTTTGCTTTACTGAATAATTATTTGATTTGAAAACATTGAATCTCCGTACAAAATGGAATGAGGGCTAACATGTTTAAAATCGCCGCTAGAGGCGCTAGTGTAGAGTGAGGTCTCCGACCTACGAAACCCCATACTGTCACTGTTTATTTGCCGGATTTTATGCACGTTTCATCATCAGCCCGGAAACGTCCACTGCTGAACGAAGGCCTCACCCTTAGACTGTCACACTGTACGACAACCTGCCATTTGCATCCACCGGTTGCCCGTGACTTTTACAATGTCCTCGGTCCACCTAGTGGGAAGCCTTCCGACGTTACGTCTTCCCCATCGGTTGTCAGTTCTTCGAGCGATGCGGCCTGCCCATTGCCACTTCAACTTGCGAACCTTTAGATCTATGTCGGTGACTTTGGTTCTTTGGCGAATAGCCTCGTTCCGGATTTTATCGCGCAAAGTAACTGCGAGCACGTTTGCACGTTTAGTAGGAATATTTTGCAAAGAGTCTTTATCGCGGGTTTTATGAATATTTTACAATACTCGAGGCTCGGGTCTTTGAATATCAGTGGTTTAAAAATGGAGCTACAATAAAGTGGTGCAGGCTGAAAGAACAGCTAATTCAGAGATTAGTATGTGATATGTCCCTGGTTCCTGTGTGTTTACTATTTATAAACGTATTATTAAACGTCGACAACAACTGTAATCAGCTACACTTTAGGACATTACTCTACTCGCCAGTGGTGCCAATTATTAAAAGATAAAAACGGTAGCCCTCACTGAGTGGTCATTTTGTGCGCACAAGTTTTTGTCTCGAATTTGGCATACTTTTGTAATAAAAGCTTTGAACTTCAACAAATGTCTTCCTTGTCGCTACACATAATTTTGCAGCCCACTTTTCATAAAGACTTTACCCTCAGAACTAAACATTTATTTTAATTAAACCAACACGTGAATATGAAATGAAGTCGTGTTAGATTTAACGAACCATTGTTAAAAGGACAAAGCCTAGTATCCTCAGGAAATGGGAATAACATAAATCTGTCTTGTTATTTGGCTCTTGGGGAAAATTGAAATTCTAAATTAATGCGTGTCTATGATACTGGTAGAGTCCTAACTCTTGGCGAATGTCACGAGAAAGTTTATTCTAAAGGTGGCTTGTTGACTAAGCAAGCGAAGCCTTTGCGACAACTGGAAAAATGTTGCTTTCATCTGTCCGGAACTATGTGTGGGTGGGCCAATGAAAGTTCATCATCAGCCCGGAGACATCGACTGCTCAATAAAAGACTTCTCCTTAGACCGCATCACTGTACGACAACCTGCCATTTGCATCCACCGGTTACCCGCAACTTCACAATGTCGTCGGTCTACCTAGCGGGAGGCCTACGCTGCGTCTTCCGGAAACTAATGAAACAAAAAATTCAATTTCAATGAAACTTGACTCAACTATTTACTAAGATGTTTAGTAAAGAATATTCTAAGAGTAAAATAGTCAATCGAACCAAATCTTTTTTCAAGCAATTTTCGAATGAAGAGTATTGTCAAACTCTTTCTCTCTACTCTTTTACTCGTATTTTTCAACTAATCTTGACGAAACTTGGTACATTTTATTAGTTTTTTTTGTCGACGGCTAGTTTTGGTTGGAGAGATATTTCCCCTAAAAAAAGAAGGAAGTGTGAGGGAAGTTGAGGGCCTCGTCCTCAAACTTGAGGATTATGGCAACCTCCAATTGAAAAATTAATCGGGAAATTTTTGTATCCACCCTTAAATTCACCATTCCAAAAGTGAAATACTTTCCAAAAGTATTTCAACTCCGTTCAATTTATCCATTCAGGTGGTCTCTCAATGAACCGAATTAAGCGGCAATTAATCAATTACTTTGAAACGTTGAAGAATCTATTTCGTGAGGGCTTTTGAATAATATTCGCTGTTGAAATAAATCAAGTAAATCCGTTGACAAAGTGATATTATACTCCATTTTGTAAAATACGTAGGATATAATTTATGGATTTGGGGGGCGACCTCTAGTTAAAGATATAATTAAAATATATGTATTTTCTGCTTCTGGTTAATATCTTGTGTGTAGCTGTTTTTTTACCACTTTCTTACAGGTCTGTTAAACAAATCGAAGCTAAAAAATTGATTAATTTCATTTGTTTTCACGAACCCTATTGAAACTTTTCAACACAGTATGACTTGCAAAGTTTAATTAATGGCAAAACTATTTTAAAGTGCTACATTGCAAAATACAATTACCAAGTCGCCTATCAACTACAAAATGTTCCTATGATCACCTTTAAAAGCCTACGTAGCGATGAAGTTTCCTCAATTAAACTTATTTAAAAAACTGTCTAGAAGTCGATTCAATTGACCTCTTTTTTTATCGTGTAAATCCTTATCCGCACTAGTTACAAAAGTTAAATTAATTTTTGTGCGAAAACGAGCGATTAAAATAATGAAGTCCCAGGATAGAGCACACTTGCCTAGAACAAACAAATTCACTCGAAGCTTGAAGATACCTTCAAAACTTGTTACATTAGTCGTCGCGCTATCATTAAGAGGTACATAATCGCCCCTATAATGGTAAAAAGGGGTCAGCGCTACGCCCGCGCCCGTAGGATCGGTTGAGCAGCCAATTTTGTAAATGCAACGAGTTTGCTAAGTGGATGGATCGTCAATGGCCTGTCGAAAAACTGGGTTAACTTGAACAAAGCACTTCACAAAAATACGTTATAGCTTAATCACAAAATATTTTTACCTATCAGGGCCCCGCGGTTTCATTCGCTATTCGGGAGAACAACGAATATTTTCCAAAATAAAAAATGGCCATTTATCCACCACACACATCAAAGCATATCAATATTAGCGACAGGCAGTAAGGTGTCCTCATAGCTCAATTAACTAGATTGGCTAGAGGCATAAGGGCATAACTGCGTTCGAATAGTACCTGTACCGATTTAATTTTAATTGTAGATGTAGGTACTTAGGGACGATAAAATTATTTATAGCTGGCCAGATTTAGGTAAAAATCACAAAACATTCTTGCGACCTCCCGGTTAGGTTCATAATACATTAGCGTGCTTATATACTTTTTCATCACACTTGCTCGTAAAGTAGATCTTATTACATCGCTTTTAGGCTCATAATCCAAGCTATTACACACGCGTGCTTTTTACTTTACATTACGGCACTTGTACTATAATAGGTGTAACCCGGTAAAGTCAAGTTTGTACGTGACTGCAATTAGACGTATGTATACGAAGCACTCTTAATATAGCCGGGTAATACTTACAGTTTTTTTGTAATACCAACAAAGAGTTCTTATGCCGCTGAAGTACATGTCAACCTGCGCGCGCATTACTGTGTTGGGCGCCATTTTCCGCAAATGTTTGTTGACGTTTTCGCTGTGTGGTTGATTATTATCACAAAAAAAATGTTAATTCCTCGCAAGTGTGACGAAAACAGTCGTATGGAACTCTTGTGATATTAGTCATTACGCTCTCGGCTTCCTTATCGCGCTCGCCTGCGGCTCGCGCGCTTAATACCGTCTCTAGTGTCCAACCAACATAGCACACTCGTATCATAATGTACTATTTCACTCCTCTTGCTCTATCGTTGAAAAATTAATTCACATTTTTTTTAATGTGTACTTAAAAAACTAAATGTAGGAAAAAAATATGAATAGCGCTCTTACGTGAAAAACAGGGAATGAAACAAAATCTTTTTTACTCCTCTTGCTCAAAAAGTGCATCATTGTAGCGTACCAGAGCGGGGCTAAAATAGGTACAAGTAAGTTTTTTTCTGGTACCAACGAGCCTACAAAAATGAAAAATTATTTATTCATAAGTAGAATAATAAATAAAGAATCGACTCAATACTGATTCATAAAAAAAAATACAATTTATTTTTGAAAATGAAACTAAGTACATATAAGCGGGGATCTTTATGGCGTCGGGCCCGGATATGGCACTCTAGGGCGGCCTGCCATTCCATTCAAATTTCATACTAAACACATTGAAATAAGGTTCAAGAAGAATAAGGTTCAAGGTTTAAGAATATGGAAAATAATACATTTGGCTGTTAGAAAACATAATTATCATTAAAGCTTAATCAGGATTTTGAATAGTCCACTGCTTCAGGATTTAGGCCTTGAAAGGAGATTGGGGCATATCTATCACTCTATGGCCCAGTAGGCATATCTATCACTCTATGGCCTAGTAGGCATATCTATCACTCTATGGCCCAGTAGCAGGTAGGTGGATTCACATACGTCATTGAATTTCTTTTCCGGACGTATACAGGGTTCCTCACGATGTTTTATTTCACCGGAAACCCGTTAATATGAAAATCCATATATACATAAATTCCAAAGAAATCATTAGTACGGGCCTGGGTTTTGAACCCGCGACTTCACGCTTTCAAGTCGAGTGGTTTCCTCAAGTCAAGTGGTTTCCTAATCATGCTACCATGGCTACATCATATCGGCTACTGTTGGTGATGATCATCCTTAGTCATTTTTAGTAGAGTTTTCTGGCAGCGTACGCCTGGGGAACTACCACACCTTTGCCAGTTATTCAACCGCCAAGCAAGTAGTGTGCAAGCATTTCTGTGTTCTGATTTGAAGGGCAATGTTACCAAAATTACTGGGTATGAAGAGATTTAACATCTAATATCCCAGAGTGACGAGCGCAGTGTAGTGCGGCGCTGGATTGTGTTCGCAAGTTCACAGTTCTAGCACTGCTACTGTTAGTGGCAGGCGTGACGCTTACCACTACGCGAACGTCTTGTACGTCTCGTCACATGATTGTATTAAAAAAACACCAATATCATAACCACGAGGGTAAAAAACGTGGCTCAGCTAGTAGCACTTAAATACTTACTCTTTATGCTACAGTATTAGTGATTTAAATTTTACTGCCACTCGTAAACTCATAACACCGCCAGTTTATGTATAATCCTGGCATTCTATACACGATTGACCCCACAAGGTAAAGAGAGTTCTGGGACAGAGCCATGGCAACGTACCTCAAACATTCCTCGTAACTGGGTCGCTATCCGTCCACTCGAGTATTCGCAAAATTCTGCCTTCCTAATGGATTCCGATGTAATTGTTGCCAGATAGCAATGGTATCGATTTTGGATTTTTTTCAATTAAGCTCGACGATGTCGATTAGTTAGCGGTTGCGGGCAGAGAGTTTCTACCCGACTGAGTCAGAAAGAAATAATTATATATGTAACGGGTATATAAATATACGAGTGTTTGTAATAACATAAGGCCTACCGTACATATCTAAGCAACATAAGGACGACGGCAAAGCAGACCTACGGCTACGTGATTTTTTAGGCATCTTTTCTTTCAATCGTATTATGGACATTTATTTTTCTACCTTACTCAGTAAAGCAAACAATATGATTTACTGAGTATACATTTTGTAAGTACTTATACAAAATTAACAATACAATACAATACAACTTTATTGCACACCAGAAATATAGAACAACTTACAACTAATCAGGGTACCTACATTATTTGACAGTTCAAGGGGCGGCCTTATCACCTTAAGCGATTTCTTCCAGGCAACCATTGGATGGACTGGATTAAAGGAGGCTGGCTATACAAGATGTTTCAGGAGAGGTGGGTGTAGCAAGGTATAAAATAAAATTAATATTGGTGGACGTTTCACACAGCGCCTTTGTACTGTGCGAATCAGTGTTTTTTTTTATTTTTAGTACTTACATATAGAACATAAAACACCAAGACACAGAACAAACTTCTATGTTCGTCAGATAAATGTTTGTGCTGGGTGGGAATCGAACCCATACACGCGAACTCAACACTCTCAAACTCTCAAGGCAAACATACTATCAACTGAGCTTTAGAGTAGTCCCATCAAAACCCATCAAAATGAACCATTTTTAAAACACAAGTTTATTAAATTTGAGAAAATTCTTTAAAAAAATGTGAACCAGTTGATCAATTTTTTTAGGGACTTACTGATCCCTAAATAAAATTATCATGTGGTTCACATTTTTTTCACGAATTTGGGAATATTTTTGTTCTAAAAGCTACTCACCTTAATGTGTGCAGTCGCCCATAAGTATTGCTACACGTACCTATGTGGCAAATGTCTCTGTTTAAGTTTGTTGTGGTATAGGTTCTCTAATAGTCTGGTTTGGACCATTTAATTGCGTATTGTTTTGGGTTTCAACGCTTGAAGCGAAAGTAGTATGGTATTCGATTTAATTAGAGACATTATTGTTCGGGTAGGTCTCTACTCTTTTTGTTTTAAATTTGTTATTTATATAATTTAACTATTTAATTATTTGTTTTTATTCTAATTATTACTATTCGTAATTTACCATGAACATTTCACCATGCTGAGTAAATTTTTCTCGTATATACAAAAGAAAATGGGTTAGTGATAAGGTTGCTATAACTTGAGAGGCTAGTCTGAGTATATGCCACTCGAGTTCCCCTGACATTCTGACATGGCTTGTCAGAGGCCATGGCCTGAACCGTGGCGTGAGCCTGAAATTGTGGGTCCTGCGATTGTTTTTTTACTGTATTACTAGCGGCCCGTCCCGGCTTCGCACGGGTGGACATTTATTTTTTAAACGTAGAGTAAATGTTATGTTATGCAGGACATATGTAGTTTTTTTAAAATTACTATTTCCCATTTCCGTCCCTATTTCACATTTTAACTTTTTCTTTTCATCCGAGGGTAGTCTAGAAGAGATCGCTTTTAGCGACATTTATGGCAAAAAATATCTAATTACAGTTCAAGTCACGTCGTATCTAATCGCGTAACTAATACAGAACAAATGACAAATGGAACAAATTGGAATACTTAATTATGAATTTTAAATTTTTGCCATAATTGATTGTATTCATCAAGAGTGTTCATTGTAGGGTCTTCTTGGAGTATTTAGCTCCTCTCTCTCGCAGGATTTTGAGAGTTTAATTAGTGTTAATTAAATATTGCATCGTTTAATTCCTATTAAAACATTTAATCGAATATATTAATAAATATATATTCAATAACTTGAATGTATCAAGTAGGATGCTAAACGGGTCAATAGCTAAGTCCATACAGGAACGGGTAGAGCAAATATGAAGCTCTCTAACTAGTGAGTAACTTCGTATAAAAGTTACCGGTAGTCGCAATATCGAACTAACATTGTTCTGGACTCTATAGGATATCAAATTGTAGTTTTTACATTGTACATATGGGTTTGCACAGGGTTTTTAGAGAGAGACTTAAAAATACGATCTGGCTTTTTAGTACATAAAAATGATTACCAAACTTAAATAGCTCTCAATTCAATTTATTTATTTCAATTGGGTACATTTAACAGTACACTTATGAATGGTCACAATTGATGATAACAATAAAAATTATAAATGAATACATAATTAATTGTAAAATATTATTATTTTTAAACACACATGCAACATAATGTTGCCAAGT
This sequence comes from Erannis defoliaria, assembly GCA_905404285.2. Classification (NCBI taxonomy): domain Eukaryota; kingdom Metazoa; phylum Arthropoda; class Insecta; order Lepidoptera; family Geometridae; genus Erannis; species Erannis defoliaria. Next base: position 5,727,803 of record FR990073.1, on the reverse strand, counting down.
CAAAGAAATTGTATGAAATACAAAAGTTATAAACTTAGTTTTGTAGTTTAGTGAATAGGTACAGACAACAAAAAATAAAATAAAAAACGAGTTATACTGCAAAATGAAATAAAAATATCTTAAAATAATGTCAATGAATGTCATAAAAATGCTTCATAAAATGTCAAACTAATAACTATAAATTAAAATCAAATTAAACTTATAAAATTATTTAACGAAAAATTCAAGGAACTAAAAAATTTTCAATAATTTTATGGAAAATGATGCAAATATGAAAAATAAATATATCAATTGACGTTACATATTATATTATATTTAATTTCATTTGACCAAAACAATACTTGACTAAGCCTTGTCTATATTTAAATTTCGCCATGCCCTTTCATCTGTTATAAAATGCTCAATGTCGTGTCTCTAGCTATCATCCTAATTTATACAGCACCCACTGCTGAGTTCCATCCTGAAATTGACGCACTTTATGACTATTATGATTCCACATTATATTTTAATAAACAAGCCATAATTTAAACAAAAATATAAAATGATTGCCTACCAAAAAGTTATTTTTAAATATATATTTTTTCAAATAAATATTTCATTGTTCTGGTGGGATTCTAACGATTAAAGTACCATACATCCAAATCTTTCAGGCATTTAGAAGTTATGGTAGAATTAAGAAACTCACATCCATACATAGATACATACATGAACCCTGAAAACATTACACTCCTTTTTTGGGCAGTCTTGTAAAAAACTAGAACAGAGAACCTAAACAAATAGTCTACCTCTACATACATTAAACATCGACCCGGTCCATAAATCTTTCAAGATAATGAAAATGACTGCTCTATCAAGAAGTAATATTCATCAAACTACCAGGAGTTCATAAATCTTCAGGAGATTTGATTCTATTACGTGGAAATGTTCAGTGAATTCCCTCGTCGGCGGTTGTTATCTAATTCAGCCGGCAAGCCTTCCTCGGGGGCTATTACTGTCAACAGAATGGTAGTTCCATAATAGTGCGTTTCATTCCGTAAAAATTGACCTGCTTTCATAGCTGTGCGGCTAGCTGCTTTTATGTGATTGGTCGGGTCATGAGCACTTATATTCAATACTAGCTTGTTCTCTTAAGGAAAAGCAGTTATTTATGTTTTAATGATTAATATAATATTTTTATCTATTATATTATTATTTTGATATTTTCCGATGCTATGACATGTCATTTTGTGCAAGGCAGGAAGATTATTCCGACATTCAATAGACCGGAATATGGGAAAACGATCGACGATGTAAGTATTTACTTGCTATTCATATTATTTATAATGTTATTATTGTGTTCCAAGTAACAGTTTAGATATCCTGTTATCCGTAAAGCGATATATTAATACCTCTAAAATCAAATTGTCTCCAGCACCACAACGCCGTCAAATTCCTGAAATTATCTACATAGTACCTGGGTGACCAGGCACTTATATAGGTCAAAACTTAAAAAACAAAATTTCATCTAAATCGTTTGAACCGTTTCCGAAATATGCAAAATTATTAGTCTATAATTATATAAGTACAAAGAATTGCTCATTTAAGCTATTAGATTATTACTAGTACCTATAGTATTATTTTATAACTTTTAATATATATATCCCTTCTTTTGTAGTTATTGATAACGCGGCCTTATTGATTTCAACCGCCAAGCTTTTTGTTCCAACACTAAAAATAGTTTATCTGTATTTGTACTTCACTAAAATAATTTCCTAGCTAAAGCAAATATATTAATAGGTGATAAATTATCACGGACGGTTTAGTAGACAGGCAGAGCTCGGAACAAAGCTTCCTGTTTGGACTGGAGCCAGGATTTGGACGAAACTTCATGTGAACCAAACGTCAAAACCGGGAACTCTTGAACGTATTTTAGTAAACGTTTTGCGGCTTCAGAGTTTTTATTACCGGGAATGGAGTAAGACCAATGTTTCTCTACAATGTAAAATTAGAACAGTTTCAGCATTCGATAGGAATAAAGAGTATTTAAGAATCCCCTGGGGGAACGTGGTGGAACAGCCAGTGTTTTTTGATCCCCTGTGGTTCGTGGTGGAATAGCGAGTATTTTTCGATACCTGGTTGGGTCCCTTTTTTCATCGTACATATTTCATGTATTCATAGAGGTTACAAACGTCGACTAAGTGTCTAAGTCTAAGTCTGTGCTAAGCAGGACGCAGCTGCACGCACGTCGGTCTCTGTTTTCACTCTTTGTGCAGCTGCGTCCTGATTGTGCTAAGCAGGACGCAGCTGCACGCGCGTCGGGCTCTGTTTTCACTCTTTGAAAAAGGTCACCGGATGTGATCGAAACTATAGTCAGAGTATCCGATTTAATCAAACGTGAGTATTCCCGTATAAATAAAACGAAAATCGGTCAGTAGTCCACTACACTGGGTTTAGCCTAGCCCTGAAAGACGATTTGTCCATTTACCCACTAAGCTGGACCTGTTGCGGGTTGGTGTATTCACATAAGCCCTTGAATTTTTCTCCGCGCGTATGCAGGTTTCCTTAGATGTTTTTCTTTACCGAAAAGCCTGTGATATGAAAATCTGTACATAAACATTAAACACCAAAGTGCTCATTGATACGGGCACGGGATTTGAACCCGGGATTTGTGACATCGCGATTTCAAGTCTAGCGGTCTCCCGATTATGCTACAACGCCTAACGGGAACAGATTAAATCACATATATTTATTGTAAAAAATATATATAAATTATCTTCTGGACACTTCTTGGCATAAAGAGAGCTTTTTGTCTAGATACCTCATTGTAAGACAAAGACTTAAACCTTCTAAGAGTAACCCATTTTGGATAAGTAGATCCAACTATAAGAACATTTTTCACCACTAGATCACGAGCGTATGGTAAATGTCGTAAGGTAGTAAAGTACATTTTTACATGACGCCAAAAACAAGTAATTTCAATCATGCTTCCAAAATGTTCTAACGCGTTCGCAACCCAATTCTCACAGATTCGCTTCCTGAGGCGAGAGTTATGTAAAACGCGCAAACGTGATTGACAAGTAAATTAGAGTGGATAGAGTGCTGTATAGAATATCACTTTATCCAGTTGAAGAAAGCTTGTTCATAAAAAAGGTATAAGCAGCAAGTAAGGAAGTAGCAGGACTCTTGTTGAGTCTACCTGACGAATTTCCACGCAATGAATCTGTTAGCTCGTATGTTTTTTATGGTAACAGTGAAAAGAACAATACTACGGTCTCTTCATGACAAGAAATAACTTTTGCACATGACCATTTCAGCGGCACCAAGAATAATAAAGTCTAGAGCATCACTGCATTCTGCGGTCATTGCTCTGGTGAATTTCATTAACCTTGTAGTTGAATGCTTCAGTATAATCTGCTTTTTTAATTGTCCTCTACTGGACTTAGGTCAATTCTCGAAGGGCGAATGGGCCATATTCACTACACTGACTCAGTCGCGGGTTGGTGAATTCACATTTGCCATTGAATTTCTTCTCCGGTCATATGCAGGTTTCCGCACGATGTTTTCCTTTACTGAAAAGCCATGAGTCTTCATCAGTAATATTACTAACTGCTGCTGCTTGACATTAAAGTCACCAACAGAGGTTTGCAAGTTGAATTGATTGCCACTTCAACTTGCAGGCGACATCGCTCGAAGAATATAAGACTTGAACCAGCATTGTTAAAGTCGCGGGCTACCTAACCGATGCGGTGGATGCAAATTACAGGTTATCGCATATTGTGGCAGTTTAAGGTCTTCGCTCAGCAGCGAACGTCTCCGGGCTGATGATGACAACTTTGAAGGCAGAATATTTCTATACTGCGATGGTACCTACCTAGGCGACCTCTTATAATCATAATCATAATCATTTTATTGGTAACAGTTGGTTACAGGTCATTTACATTAATAAAAATGAGCATTAACGATTTAAAATTTAAAAAAAAATGTTTTTTTTTTGTTTGTTTTTATATAACGAGAAGGTAAATAGAAAAGAGTTAATCTGACATTCGCTAGCTCTTTTCAATGGAACTAGCTAAATGCGGGACAAAATAAAGTTACGACTACTCAGGCCAATCTAGTCAGAATTCCCTGGTCGAAAGCTATTTCACGCTCGAACGCTTTCCTTCATCCATAAACAACGCTAAGACAGATGAATGACGGCAATAAAACGGGCGCCATCTTTCATTTACCACCCCATTGTACGCCGCAGGTGAGGAATGAAATTAAAAACGACCATTAAGAATATTGAGGTAAGAATTTGGGACGTTTCGACCTGTTTTTCAGAAGAATCTGCTAAGTTATGACCGGAATTATGCAGACGATTCTATTTTTTACTGCTGAAAATAAACGTTCTGAATGAAATTTTATTTGCTAAATTTTGGTACAGTTTTAAAGGTGGTTTACAAAGATCTACTATTTTCGCGCTCTATTTAAACAATGAACACGCAATTAGCCGTCTCTAGCTCGCTTTGTTATTCACCACTCATTGTTTTGTGTCACGACTGGACGTTATTGGTAAAGTCAATAAATATCTGCTGGATTGGAAATAGTTTTGCACTATAGCCTGACATACAGTATTTCGAAGAATGCTTTGGTCTGGCTCAGGTCTGGATGTCAAATGTCCAATTTCGAGATGCTCAGTTGTTTCTCAATAGGTAATATGATAACTCTAAACATGAAGTAATTACTTTTGAGAAGCTGTCTAGGCATAAGTACATTATTATTATTTACTTTAAACAACTTGTTCAATAGAAATTTATGATATAGGGCTATGAAGGTATGTCCACCGTCAGCCGCCATTTTGATTTGTTGATATTTATTGATTTAACTTAGCTTAGCTACCTACTGATTTCTAGAATACAATGTTTTACAAACATGATGTTAAGTAAATATATAGAGATATAAAAAAAATGCTTCTGACGAAAAAAAAAGAAGGGACTAGCCAAAGTCTTAAAAGTCCTTTCGTTTTCATTTACGTTTATATAAATCATATTTTCGTGCAATTATTATCTATCAAAAACACATCAATAGCACGTATTTTTCGATATAAGTACTCGTATATCTTATAACACAAAGTTTTGTTTTGAAAATTGCATTTCAGTTTATCCAAAGTTTGTCGAAGTTTTCATTGTATATAATGAAAACTTTCGTAAACTTTCGAAAACTATACACTATGCTTCTAAACGAGCTCACATCTATATTTGCCCGAGTTTAGTCAAATGTCTAGTAATATTATAAACTTAGCTCTTATTTACTAGGAAACTTATTAAAATCTGCAATTTCAATATAATTGCTGGAATTATGTCTGTAATGTATGAGAAAACGATCAATTTATCGTTTTTTTTAGGAATTCTTCAGGAAATAAAATGTGAATAAGATAGATAAAATAACTCTCCACTAAAAAAGAATATGAATTTACGACATTATGGTAATGACGACAAGATATATCTGATATAGAGCATTTTCGTTAAAGTACTATCAGTTCGCCCTTGTAACTAAGGTATTTTGTTATGATATTTAATTCAATCTGTCACACCATGACAACATCGTAGACGTCGATTGCTCGAATGATTTATTATTCTGACCAATGATAAGAAGAAGCCCCAAGCGGGTGAGATGGGATAGCTTCTGAATTAAGTAATATTTCCCGGGTGACCTATAATTTAAAAAAAACAAGCCGCCTGCAAAGCGTGGGTTATGGCAATCGCTCCCTATTAAAGTAGAGCTTCGCCCAGCAGTGGACGTCTTCTGGCTGATGAGTTTTTTTTTCTTTATTCGATAAATAGGCTTGGAAAGTAACGTAATTAAATTACGAGTAAAACCACCTGTTACCACATCTTTACCTACTCCTACTGGAGCACAGAGGTTTTTTTTAGATTTAGACTTGTAATGGTCTGTGCATAAACTGTACTTATTGTGATTTAGTATGATATAGTTTCTTTATGGATAGGATACGTACATGTGCGACTAGTATACAGCCCGGCTTCTTCTAGCAGTGACTACTTGAATACGCGTTAATTTGCATTACTTGCGACCGGTTTTCGACAGCAACTTAGTCTGTTCCAGAGTTGGGGCATCGTTTAGTTAGCGCTTTGAGATTTTTGGCTAAAATTGATTGAAAGGAGAGCTACATCGACACTTCATCGATGAAAGACAAGACAAGGGTCTTTAACCAGTGTGTTGCCAGTGATGAAAATGGAACTAAAACGTGGTCTATAACTGCTGGCCTTTTGGAGAAACTCAGAGTCACGCAACGGGCAATGGAGAGAGCTATGCTCGGAGTTACTTTGCGCGATACAATCCGGAATGAGGATATTCGCCAAAGAACCAAAGTCACCGACATTGTTTGCAGGGTTTGCAAGTTGAAGTGGCAATGGGCAGGCCACATCGCCGAACTGACAACCGATGGGGACGAAAGGTTCTTGAGTGTCGTGATATAATCATTAATAACAGTGCATTAACATTTACAAAAGATTTAGCAGTTTTTTGCTATAGCAGTTTTTTTTTATTATTGAATATTTGTAATTTTATTTTTATTTTTTATATACAGCGGAATTACAATAGAAATTTGAGTACATCACGGTTGAACCTCTCATGGCCTAATAAAATTGTAGTTTGTTCTCTCTGTCATGGCTTACGATGCCTAAAAGTGTGCCTTACGGCTTCATAGTTGGAGTAGCCCACAAATTCAAAGTCGCTCGGTAAGTTATGCTTGGCGTTTCTCTGACGGATAGTTACCGGAACGAAGTTATTCGCCAGAGATGAAAATCACCGAGCAAAGCACCGGTAAGCCGGTCAAATAATAGTTTTAGAAAATTGCGAATTAACTTAAATATTTAGTTACCCAAATGTAATTTTAAATATTCGATTTATTTTATTTCAAAACCGATTATTGATAGTCTGTGGTTGTTCGTGATGCGTCTCACTTCACTAAGTGGACGGTATCCGTTGTAGTATATTTTACCCAGCGAATCCAAGAGGGAAAGCCTTCCTCCGAGATTTTACCGGAAAAAAATTACGAAACTTCATGGGCCTGAGCTGTCAAAATTATCAACCTAAGACAAACTAAGGTTTTACATACGTATTCAAGCAAGGAGATCATAAATTCAATAAGATGGCATAGGACGCCTTGAACACTCAATGAGGTGACAATACGTAACCTAAGCCATACAGGCAGCGGTTGAAAGTGAACCAGAACGTGCCCAGTGGCGTCGGTGCCTAGAGAGGTTTACAGCAGTGGATTCTGTTAGGCTAATTAAGTTAACGACCACCGGAGGTCGAGCTGCAGCGTCTTCACGGTTAACGGTGGTGAGCTCTGCGATCCCCAAGCCGCCTTCCAAGTGTGGGGATTATAGCAAACCCCCCTTTTAAAGGGTAGACCTTCGTCCAGTAGTGGACGTCTTGTGGCTGTTGATGATAAATTAAATTAATGATCACGTGTAATTGGAAAACAAAAGCCCCGCAAAGAACTAAGTGCCGATGTGGCTCGAGATATGACGTTATCGAGAATGATACTGATTAATTATAATTATGATCACGTTAATAGAGAATTAGAGTAAAGAAAGGTGGTAAACAAGCAGCACCGACGGTAAAATCGAAAGTGATGGTATTTAGTACAATTAAATAATAATGTTGACTTGGGTATGTCCTAAAACTGCATCCAGAACTACCGGAGGATGGGCAGCAGCGTCCTCTTAGTTATAATGGTGGAAACACTCTGCGATCCCCAAGCTGCCTGCCAAGCGTGGGGATTATGCAACCCCTCCCTAAAGCCTTTGTCCAGCAATGGTCGTCTTCTAATCAAAAACCAAGCTGCCGAGGACAAGGCTAATAAAAGCTAATGTGTGGCCCTAGAGGGGCAATAAATTTTTGTGCCTTTTGCGTTGGAGACAATGGGCAGAAGACGCGCTGATGTTAAGAATTTAGTTGGGGAAATCGGACGTAGGTTGAGGGAAAATTCTGGCGACTCCCACTCCGGTTCGTACCTGGTGGAAAGATTGGCCATAGCAATTCAGCGGGGCCCTGGCAGTGGACCTAGTTATGTCCTAAACCTGCATCCCGTACCACCGGAAGACGGGCAGCTCCTCTCGGTTAACGGTAGTGAACATTCTGCGATCCCCAAGCCGCCTACCAAGCGTGGGGATTATGGCAACCCCTCTCTATTAAGGGGAAGGTTTTCATCCAGCAGTTGACGTCTCTTGGCTGATGATGATGCTGTTTCAGCGGGGCAATGATGGACATCTTTGCACCAGGTACCGTTATGGGCGGGCTATTTGATTGACGAGCTTTTATGTGTGATGTTTATTTTCAAAGAAAGGGGAATCCTTCCTCCGAGTTTATTTTATTTTGTAAATGTTGACATTTAACTTTTTGACATTAAATATGTGATATAAGTACTCAATAAACAACATGAAAGAGTTAAAAAAAGTATTATAAATGTAATCAACCCAACCATTCCAAGCTTAGATAATATCAATACACATTATATATCCAACCTTGAACACACTTATGACTCTCAGACATTCGTAAGTGAAATTGAGTACCTTCGAGGAAACAATCACTTCGGCGTAGTACTCCATTGTAGTCCTAAACAAATATGACACGATCTGCCTAATGGTGTGTACGAAATCGGGTCGAGACTCATTCATGTTTAGATCTCCTGACGTCTGGCTAAAGTGGTTCACTCACTCCTCGCGATCCGATCATGTGAAACCGTAAGTAGAATGTTTGAATAGACTTCCAACTATATTGGGTAGGCTTTGTGTTTTAGAAATCTCAGTGTTTTTAACCAGTGCCAGTTTTTTATTTGAATGAAAAGAAAATTTCACGTAAGTATTTCGTTAATGGTGTTGTCCGTCTTTAGCAGGTATCTAAAACGTTGTTTATCTGAAATAGAGAGCTGACTCTTCCATTATCTAAATGGTTTTTTTTTTTTTTTTGCATTATAACAAACTAACAAACTTCCAAAAGTACATAATTTAAAGTCCGCTCACGCTATAGAGAAAAATATATATAAGGTAGGTACATGAAAACAAGCGCTCGCATTTGGTGCTGTGCATAAACGTCTTCCTATTCGTTGGCCCACACGAACCTTTATTTTTCCGGCATAAAAAGGTAGCTTAATGTTAATCCAGAGCTTAAGCTACCTCTGTATTTTATTTCTAAATCCGTTAACTCATCACGAAGTGAGTGTGTATAAACATACTTACTCAAAGCTTCTGTATAGGGGTTGTCTAATCTAGCCCTTTATGTCAGAGTTTTAATGTGCCGCCCAAAGGTCTCTAATATGGTTCGAAAGTTGATATTATAGAATAAATTGCCGTGACCGCAAATTTGACTCAACATCCGAAACACGGTAGCGTTCAGTTTTAAATTTCTTTCACCCGTCATCTCTTTGAAGACTGACCGGATCATCCGTTGCTTCAGTGCTTCTTGTAACTTCAGTGTTATTTAAGGAACGGTACGTTGAGGTACACAACGAAAACTACAATAGATTTTTTAACGAGACTAGCAAGACGTTCGCCTAGTACTCGTAGTAAGCGTGACGCCTGCCCATAACAGTAGTAGTGCCAGAATTTTTAACTTGCGAAAGCTATCCTGCGCCGCAATGTATATACTGCGCTTGTCACCCTGAGATGTTAGGTGTTAAATCTGTTCAACCCAGTATTTTTTCTGGTAACGTTGCCCTTCAAACCAAAACGCATTAATGGTTGCACACTACTGCTTGGCAGTTGCCAAGCAGTAGTGTGCACCTTTTGCTAGTTATCAACTGATAACTAGCAAAGGTGTGGTACTTCCCCAGTCGGACTCTGCAGTAGAGTCCTACCACTACCAAATCTATCGGGTTTGACCCGGTTTGGTTAACTTTTTTCTTTTTTTAATGTATTTATTTTTATAGGCTAGCATTTGACTGCCATCTCGTCTGATGATAAACGAAGATGCAGTCTACGATTGAGCACGCTTGCCTAGAAGAAACCGATTCACTCGCGACTTGAATACACCCAGGTTATAATTATCGGGAAACACCCATTCGGGCAGCGCATTCCACTGGTTAGCAGTTCGAATAAAGAAAGTGGAATCAAACCGTTTCGTACGAGTTTTTGGTATATCAACCATAAAACGGTGTCGAAGTCCTGGCCGTCCGATAGAAGATTCGTCGTCAGCCATAAAACGTCCACTGCTGGACGAAGGCCTCCTTCATTATAGAGGGGTGTTGCCATAATCCCCACGCTTGGCAGGCGGCTTGGGGATCGCAGAATGGTCACCACCATTAACCAAGAGGACGCTGCTGCCCGTCTTCCGGTGGGTCTGGTTGCAGTTTAAAGACATACCCAGGTCCATAGATGGTTAATTAGGTTAAAATAAAGCATTTAATTGGACCTGGGCATGTCCTAAAACTGCATCCAGAACCACCGGAGGATGGGCAGCAGCGTCCTCTCCGTTAACGGTGGTAAACATTCTGCGATTCCCAAGCCGCCCGCCAAGCGTGGGGATTATAGCAAGGCCTTCGTCCAGCAGTGGACGTTTTCTGGCTGATGGGATAGCATTTAATTATGTTAACTTATAACATTCAACAAGTACCTACCTGTTAATTACTAAGCTATGAAAACTTAACCCTTAATAAGGCGCGAGCCTGTGTAAGAGCTAGAAAGAAAGTTCGAGTGCAAATAGGGTAAATTTGAACTGCAGAATGTAAAAAAACTATTACGAAGGGGGGGTGATTGTTATTTCCCCCTTTTTTTGGGTGGGAAATAAATTCCCCTTGCCTGATTACGGGTGATTGTATGTCTCGGAAGTGGGAAAATAATTCCCGTTGCCTGTTTACGTACGTGTGTACTTGCCATAGTTTAGTTGTTATTCAGATACTAGTATTCCTCCTGGCTTCGATTATCACTTTTGTAAATTTTTTATATAAAGAAGTCGGTAAATGACCTTTTATTTTATTTACATAAATATTGTCATACATGCTAAATAAAAATCGGTATGAAGTGTTTCACATTTTTATTATAAGTAACTACTCCTGAGGAGAAGCCTTTCAACTTTTCAACTTAAATATCTTGTGACACATTCAGATTATTTGCCGGACTGCTTACTGGGGCTGTTTGGTAATAGGCATCATCATCTGAGTCAAGATCAGATAAATCGGACAGATTGCCAACAACTTCTTCTAACTCCTGCTGCCTTAGCTGTTTTTTCTTATTCATGGCGTTTGACTCCTAGTAACAAATTATAACAATTAAGTATCACATAAATATCCCCTGAGAAGCTTACGTTCAAATTTCATAGTTATGTCCCTATTCGTATGACTATGAATTATATGTCTGTTGAAATTTTTTATATATATAATAGAGAGAAACTATATAACTCAATCGGGCAAAGGGAATTATTTTCCCACTTTTTCACTCGAAGATTTCGGGGCTATGGTTCAATATTTTACCTTTAGAAGCAATAAAAAACAACTCCAAAATAGTTATTTTACATAAGATAAAAATATAATCTACTTACAAGATTTTTTGTAGAACAATTTGAAGTTTTTTCTCAGAAGGACCCCAAAATCGACCGTTATCCGCTCACTTTTTCACGCCACTGAAGTTTGACATTGACATATCAGCACCAGGTAGCATGTTTTGAAAAAGTGTTGCCAGTTAAAAATTCTAAATTCTTCTCAAAAGTAGTATATTTAATTGCGTTCATTCTATTAATTACCTGTCATGTAAAAAAGACCATATTTTTTAACGTAGTCGTGGTGGGAAATAATTTCCCCTGGCCTTATTAAGGGTTAAAGTATTAAAAGTACTAGGAAAATCTTTCCATTAGTAAAATGAGCCTAATCGTCGCTAGTAAATGGGGAACTAGCGCCATCTGTAGAGGCCACTAACGATTATTGCCCCAGCAATGAGCCAAGTCGAGGTTATAAGCATAATCATTAATAATGCTCCAATTCGGACACCTGGATCGTGAGGGGTTTATCGAATAATATTATTAACAAGGGTGTAATTGGTGAGGGCAAACATAGCTCTACATGGTTTAACCAGATAGATGTATTCAATTAATTCGTGTTAGAACCATTCGATGTTTACATAATTATGGTGAGAGACACATACAATTTTTAATATGTATATAACATGTTTATGTTTAAACGCTTTAACTTCAATTGCTATGAATTACAGCAAAATGCAGAGATTCATCACCGCGAATGAATGATTGTAGGCTTGTAGTTTGTACTCGTAGTTTGATTGTAGTTTGTGACAGTAGGCGTTAACCATATTGAAAACATAGGTGTTTTCAACATGGTTAACGCCTAGATTCAACGAAAGAAGGCTGAAAACGTGATTAAACGAAGATAAAGAGGAAATATAATGGTAAGACTCTTAGCAAAAAAGGAAGACGGACGGTGGATTAAAGCAGACACTAAATTATGGCAGCTGAACGGAAAGCGGCTACCGGAACAACCACCAACTCGACGATATGCAACGGACAAGCTTCAAATAGGACTGAAACGAATGCATATTAAAGATCTGTACTCTGTAGTGGCTGAAAAATTGTTTTGATGATTTCAGCAATTTATTTGAATCGAAATATTTATGTAAAACCTCTATTTCCAGCTGCATGCATTCCTAGCTGGCTACGTGTTTGCGAGAATAAAAAGCGTTATTAATAGGCGGGACTGAGAAAAAAATACTCGTATATCTTTCCTGTTCAAAGTCACCTACCTAATATAATAATAATATATTCGCAGCTTCTTATTATTATATTTTTTGTGTTTTCAGATTTACTTGCTTTCATATGTAAATCGTTCACATTACGTTCAAAAGTATATGCCCAACGCATCTACCAATCCCTATATCTATATCCCTCAAATTTTATCCGAAAGTGATTTAATATAGGACTGAAAATCGTATGAAGCTGAACAGACTTGAATGTATACAATTTACAATTTCACTTTTGTAACCTACGTGTTTTGTAAACACGTACTTAATGATATTTTATTTTCATGTAAAAGCTGGAATTCTGAAATCCCATTAGCCAGCTGTATCCAATCATGATAACTGGCCGTATGATTTAAATCCACTCCTATTAATCGGATATTGCTTTCATAAACGAGAATAGGCTTGCATCTGCTTCTAAAATATTTTTAGATAAAACATTTAGTTATGTTTAGGAGAGGAAAGAAGAACAACTATTGAAACATATTTAGGTTTGAGTATAAACATATTTTTTAAATTATTAGAGGTCAAATAAAGTTTTGCCATGGTCATTTTTACGGTAGAGTTTTTGTAACTAAAAGTCGAATTAATAATCTTCATCTTAGACCGGGTTCTTTTCTGGCCGGTGTAGTTTTTGCTGTTTTTAGGAATATTAAAACTTAATAATTATTAGGCTTGGTTGTCCAATTAATTAAATATAATACATATAATATATTTTCTAGTAATTCTGATTTAAAAACCAAACTTCTGAACCGATTGCAATAAAATGTATATGAGACCACCACTGAAGTATTTACCTACCAAACAAAAAAAATAATATCCAAATCAATTCATAATTGGCGTAGTAATCGCGTAACATAAGTACAAAATAAACATACAGTCGGCACAATAAGCCTAGTATTTATTTTGAGTTTTCTGTTCGATAAAGATTTTGTTTCATTCCCTGTTTTTCATGTAAGTGCGCTAACCATATTTTTTTCTAGATTTAGTTTTACTTCAAAGGTAGGTACTTAACAATAACATTGTGTTTTTATTTTCAACGATATGGTTCTCACAGCCACCATAATATGAAAGTACCATGCTAAATATAGATAGATAGGCGGACGATATTATAAGGATTCCTTTATAGTTTTCCATGGATCATTAAAAATAACATTGCTTATTCTATCTAAATAAACAAATGCTATCTACACTGAACATGTCTCATATATAATACGCTTTTTAAAAAAATACAACAGACTTTACCTTACTTAACGAATACCTGGATGACATCTTCATATTTTCTAGTAATTTTGATTTAAAAACCAAAATACTAAACCGATTTTGATAAAATGTATATGGGACCATCTGTGAAGTATTACCTACCAAACCAAAAAAGAATCATCAAAATCAGTTCGTAATTGGCGGAGTAATCGCGTAACCATTGGAATTGAGAACCTCCTTTTTTGAAGTCGGTTGAAAATGGGCTTTGCTTATTATTATAGAGTTAACCATACAAAAATAATTGGTAATAGATACGCACAGAAAACCTTTGTCAATGATAAACTAGGTGATCCCGCTATATCACTCGTGATTTCCGACTTTTGAAAAAAAAATTGTCGGAAACGTTTCGTATGCATCTACGCTCCTGCACCTACCACAATGTAAATGACAAAATCGGTTCAAACATACTGACGTTTTTATAATATTAGAGTGATTAATAGCACGTGACATACTTGTTTACAACAGGTGAATCCATTTCAATAAGAACCTCGTAACACGTTACATAAATGACCATCTGTGAGTCTATTAGTCACGAATGCACATGGTCGCGGTTCTTGGTCAAATGGGAAACTGTGTCAGTATGAACAGTTGCTGCATTAGCGTCACCGATTACGTCGTTTGCAACAAACAACGCTCTAGGTTCAAGGGGAGCCGGCAATCGCCGTCTCGTTCGGTCTCTATTTATAGTTCCGCGCGTCTATTCAGCTGTTTGCTCTCAGTGCAGAAATGTCCGGACTCGCGAACGACGAAAACTCCACATCTCGGAATACTTCCGAGTGGATTAAAATGCTTGATCCGCGATACCGCGCGAAAATCACTCCTACCTAACAGTTGGAGAAAATTAAAGCCATCGACGTCAATCTCATTAGACAGTGCAACCCGCGCAATCGGCACACACGCGAGCTTATGCAATCGTTTCAACACGACGGGCCTCGTTACAGAGTGATGTTCATTTGTTACCTTACACTGTGTGAATGTGTCCAGTGCTGTGATTTAATTCTTATGTGAATTCTCTCACGTGTTTACGCTTACGGATTGAAAAACAAATTTGACATTGGCGCTATTTCGGAGCGAATGCCAGAAAATAGTTTCGTTTGGCAAAATGCCAATAGGAACAGCTGACTGTAAACAAACAAATTAGCTTCGATGACAGTGTCACGTGTTCAAAATACTTGTTTTATATCTGCAAATTCGTGAAGATATTGGATAGCAGTAGTGATGACTATGACGGAAAAAAGCGATTCCAGTGATAGTGATGGGCCGATAATAGACGACAATATAATCCGTATTCAGTTGAGAAAACCATGTCAAAGGAAATGGGAATTGAGAACTCGAAATCTCTCCCCGGGGATAATATTTCCAACAATACAACTTTTCGATTGCGATGGCAATCTCCTCGTGGAAACAAACGATGAAAACATATCGATAAAAAGTTCTGACTTTGATGAGTCGTCACTCAGAGCCAGTCAGTCGTTAAGAGAAAAAGACTTCAGACATGTCATTCGTAGGAATCCTGTTCGAAAACACAATACGATATCGGGAGGTAGAGTTTACACTAAAGTATATAGGAATCCACTCGCAGTTACCAAAAACGTAAGCAATAACTATGTGATAAAACACAACAGTAGCATCACTAACATTCCAGATAGACTTAACGTAGATAGCTTTAATAGTTCACGTAAAAGTAGTTTAGAAACTGCTTCGCTGCAGTCGGGAGGTTTCAGTGAAGTCAGCAGTTACAAAAGTTCGGATAATGAAACTTGCGAAGACATAAACCGAATTGTAAACAGTGCCAAAGACAACTTCGCCAAACATGAAGGCAGCATGGATCTACTCAGCAGTATTAATTGTTCTATGTCTTCGCTAAGCGAAAATAATGCATGCTCATCCAATAAAGAAAATGAACCGAGCCTACATAAATCTCAGTCATTGAATGATGCCGCAATAAGAAGGTATGCCGAGAGCTGTCAGAGTGATACTCTCCCGCGTTCGAAATCCGGCGTTATGTATAACCCGCCTAACAATAAGGTATCGTTTCTGAACACTTACTTAAAAAGCTTACCCGCACGAGCGAGCTTTAATCCCGAATGGTTTACATTACACAGGCGCCAAACAGCTGAGGCGTTTCAAAATTCCCGAACCAAACGTCGAGCCAAAATCTGTTCGGGAAAACGTGAAATCGGCGATACCGCGTCTGACAACGAGGTCATTAATATTCCATCGGACTTCACCGTGAATTGTGAAATGAAGAAGCGCCTAAAAATGTATAGACGTGGCCTATCCGAGATCACGCTTTGGAATGGGACCGCAAGTGTGTTTACGAAAAAGAGAAGACATTCTGTGTGTGAGATGATCCGTCTCACTCACACTTCTTCTTCTGAGAGTGTGGATGAAGCCGACTTGGTACTTAACCGGCTCAAGAGGAGGATACTCAGGAATAAGTTAAGAGAGAAAAGACGGAGTCTCGGCGCGAAGTTTCAATTCAGTAAGTATGCACTTATGTTTAACAGCCTCTCGCATTTTCCCAACTCAGGTGCTAAGCTTGACACGCTCTAATTACAGGCCTAACTTTATCGTGTAGATTTATGATCTAAGCGAAATTGTTTCTCATATTTGTCGCATCGATATATCGTCACGACCATTTATGTCACATTGAAGGTCACTGAGACGTGGCAACATGACTTTGTGTAGGTTGCAATGGTAGCCAAGCGGTGTATTTTTACATCGAGACAAAATCTGAATACCTCTTATCCCTGTCTATTTTTGCATTAATATTCCGAAAGGTGTTTGCCCATTTATCTGGAGAGGAAAGCTACCAGTGATATGACCCGTATTCTCTAAGACGTAAGTATCGGATTTCTGTTGAAGTTAAGAGCAGAGTTATGTTAATGCAACATTACCTACACTCCATTATCTTGTGATTTATAGCGAGCTATTCGTTTATCGTTATACTTAGTTTGGTTTATTTAGTACATAAATAAACTGGGACATGCTAATTGCAGGTGTTATCATGTCTGCTATGAAAATATTTTGACGTAGACTACACAAGTAAGTAAGCTTGTTAAAGTGAAAAACACGATTCAGTTTCATACTATAAGTAGGTACCTATACGTTTTGTAATTATCACAGTCTGTTGTAAGTACCAATTTATTTTTATGTGGAGATTTTCATATATTAAAATTTTTCTTATCTATGGGTTGGATTAATTTAAGCAGGTATTTAATTATTATGACGTCTATAATACAGAACAATGTATTAAATTTGCATTTTTCCAACACTAAATATATTTTATAATGAAAACTGACGTATTTTTGACACATTTTGCAAAGCAGGACGTATTAGCTGCACGCGTATCGGGCTTGTTTTCACTCTTTGAAAAAGGTCACCCGATGTAATCATAACTATTATAATAATCAGAGTATCCGATTAAATTAACCGTGAGTATTCCCGTATACATAAAACACTAAATAAATTGTGTTTTTCAAAATAATTTCTCATTCTTACTAATATCGTATAAGCGAAAAAAAGTTACTGTAACTGTCTGGTTGTAGGTTTTTACGCTAGAACTGCTCAACGGATCGTGATAAAAGTCTATAAAAAGTTACTGTGTCACACTGATGGACATAATAAAGATATTTTTTAAAGAAAATATATGAATATTTTTCTTATAAAATTCCAAAAAATAATCGAAAACAAGTAATAATAAATAAAAAGTGCCATTTAGTTGACATAAAGACACATTTTTTGAACAAGTTTGGCGTAGCTGGTAGGTCTAGGTACTTATATAACAAAAACTTATAGAAAAACACTTTATTCATAACCCATCGTCATCGTTTCTATTTTTACCTCGATGTGAGTAAGTATCAAAGAATATTCCTGTTTAAAATAGCGAACAAAATTAAGCATTTTATCCTAGCACCCACTTAAATTATGCAATGTCTCTGCTTCTTTAAAACAAACATGTTTTTAGCCCGTATTTGGCTCATAAAAAAGGGAATATCTAATGCTCGCTCGCATAAAGTATAACGTAACGAGGTGTGATTATAATTAGACTAGTAATTATTTGCAGGTCACGTCCTGCTTCTATAGAAATGGACTGTGTCGTTAGCTATTCAAAGCAGTTCAAAGGATTCGTCAAACCCTCTCCATGGGTTAGTATATAGGGAAGAAAATGATGACGCATTTTCCCATTCGCGCCTTCACTAACTATTATGAAATCTAAATGTTTTCTATTCCTAAAAATTATTACTTTTATTAATCCACACTGAACAATTAATCTTATTTAAAAGTCGAATGGTTTTCCGACTTCCGAGTGGGTTTTTCCGATAGGTACAATCTGGGTATCTTCAGGTCGCGAGTGAGTTTCTTCTAGGCAAGGTTCTCTATCGTAAATCGCATCTTCGTCTAACGTCAGGCGAGTTAGCGGTCAAACGCAAGGCAAGGCATTTAAATAAAAATAATTAAGTTTACATTTATTTATTTATTTGTATTTATTGAATCTTAAAAATCTATCAAACAATATTTTTTCTATTGTCAAAAAACTGTGTGTTGTGTTTTGTTTTTTTTAATCGCTCAAATTGAATAACGTGCCGGCTTTCTTTTTCCAAAGAGCCATACCCCGAAGGTATACCTTCTTAAGACTCTCCTCTAGGGAGTAGAGACTAATCTGGGGACTCTAGGTCTTTTCAGATTAAGTCAGTGACTACTTAGGTACATTCTAAGTGCGTTTTCGGCCACAGAGACGATTACTATACCTATGTGATTCCTATACCTATGGTTATTACGGCAAATTGTGCTTGTCATCCACCCAATATAAATCTTCTGGTATACAGGGTTAGTTCTAATCAGTTAGCTTCCTTTTAAGGGCATATTCTGTATATCAAAACAAACATCTTTTACTATGGGGCCAACATCGGAATCGCAAAAAAAACTGCTGTTCCATTCATTTAGCCCAAGGTCGATGAACTTTTTGTATGGAACAGCTGATAATTTTTTTGCGTTTTCTATGTTGGCCCCATAGTAAAAGTTGTTTGTTTTGATGTACAGAATATGCCCATAAAAGGATGCTAACTGATTAGAGCTAACCCTGTATAGTGGCGAGATAGATAAAACTCAAAATAAAAATCTCAAAATGATGATAGGTACATCTGGTACATCTGAATAGGTTCAATTGATAGATTCTAGCTAGCGTTGTAAATAATGTTATTAACCAACTACAAAATAAAAGAGGTAATTATCAATTACGCTGTACCTATTTATTTAAATGTTTGTAACCTCAGGACTCAGTTATTCACAAACTGATTTGGAAAATTCTTATTTAAAAGAATAATCAATATTATACTTTCAGGTTGGTCCTATAGAAATTTCATTAAAATTTGTTCATTTGTTTGGTTATTTAATCAAAATAACTGGAATAAGTATGCCATCCAAGATCCAAGTAAACGTACTTTTCTTCGAAGTAGGTTATTCAGGGTGTTAGTTTGAACACCGTTATCCTTCTAGGATATCATTGTACTCATCATTATAAACAACTTTTACAATGGGGCCAACCCTGAAATCACGAAGACAAAAACAGCTCTTCCATACAAAAAGGTTCATCGATCTTGGACAAAATGTATGTAACAGCTGTTTTATTTCTCGTGATTTCAGGGTTGGCCCCATAGTAAAAGTTGTTCATAATGATGAGGACAATGATATCCTAGAAGGATAACGATGTTCAAACTAACACCCGGTATTTTTTATTTTATTGCTTATACATTTTACCAGTAATCGGTCATAATAATAAATATTATGTACAAAAGTACAGAAATACTGTCCAAAGCTGACAGTTTCACTTATTTCTATTCATGACGCATTAGAAGTAACTAACTTTAAACGTCGTCTGCATATTAATTAGTTGAGACGTTGTGACGAGTGGCAGCATCTACAATTAGTGGTCTGCTAAAAGAGTACTATATAGGTACCTACTTTAATTATTGAGCAGGGCAGCAATAAACTATTCTAGAACATGAGATATTATTTTCAAAAGTGGTCATTTCAAGAAGTGGGTTTGTAGTGGTAGGACTCTACTGCGGAGTCCGCCTGGGGAAGTACCATACCTTTGCCAGTTATTCAACCGCCAAGCAGTAGTTTCTGTGTTCCGGATTGAAGGGCAACGTTACCAGAGAAATTACTGGATATGAAGAGATTTAACATCTAATATCTCAGGGTGACGAGCGCAGTGCAGTGCGGCTTAGGATTGTGTTCGCAAGTTCACAATTATGGCACTGCTACTGTTAGTGGCAGGCGTGACCACCAGGCGAAAGTCTTGCTCGTCTCGTCACTTGAAAGTAAAAAAAAATAAAAAAAATCTAGAAGTGGTAATTTCAAGACGTGGTCATTTCAAGAAGTTGTCTTTTGAAGAAATGGTCATTTTTATTTGTGGTCCTAAACCGCCGAAACGATTATTTCTGTTATTGTCACTCTCGTCCTGATGGACGTAACAGCGAAGGGGGAGTAAAAGTTGTTCACAATTATAAGTACAATGACCTCCTTTCGAATAAGTATAACTGTTCCGCTTATCCCTGTATAAAAGGGAAGCTTAAAGGGAGCTTTATAAACTGTGATCTATGATCATACTCAAACAATATTTAAAATAAACGGTCTTCAAACCTCAAATTGTATCAGTAAGAATATTGAATATTCTTAACATTATTATACATTTATTATTATTAATTTTAAAAGCTTCAAGATCTAAAGTTTTTAGTCAATGTCTAGTAGGTGTCTTATCTTTTTTATTCTTGTGTAATGGTTTTTTGTTGTTGTAGTGCGCGTGTGAGTTTTTTTTTCTTGGAAATAATAATTTTAGGACAAAAAAGGACTTGATTGTTCTTTTAGTATAATTTTATTTCTTGTAATCCATTTAATTTTAACTAGCGCCATCTATACTCCACGGTTAAAGGCTTTTACTTTTCAAGCCTGATACTTAGTTCGACTTTCCACCGCTCGTTAAGCCTTCAACCTGCCCTCTGGCGTGAATTTAAATAATTATATTACTAGCCAAACTTCGTTTCAACAAGGAAGATTGTTTTTAAGATTGAAATAGGCACCATCTGTATTAGGTATTTAGAACTTATAAGAAAGGTAATCTAAAAGATAATCTAATTCTGTGCCGTTTGTATTTATACTAGGCTAACTGTAATGTACTAACTTCGTTCTAGAGCAAACTATAATTGTGACGTAATTTCTAGTATGAGGTTTTTCTTTCTGGCTTTGATTATTCCAAAGCGAAGGTAAAAATAAATATACAATGTAAATAATGTGTATTAAATAATGTGGCTAAACTCTAAAACAATTACTGGACGATTGTAGGTACCTAATTAAGGTTTTGTATACCGAGACAACTACTGTCCTCTACTGTCTCAGATAGATTGTTTAGATTATACATCACTCATCAACCAAAATGTCCACTACTGGACGAAGGCCTCCTCTTTATAGGGAGGGGTTGCCATAATCCCTACGCTTGGCAGGCAGCTTGGGGATCGCAGAGTATTTTACCACCGTAAACTAAAACTAAGAGGACGCCGCTGCCCGTCCTCCGGCTGTTCTGGATGCGGTTTTAGGACATACCCAGGTCTTAGCCTAGATTATACATTTTACAGATATTCTGTTACAAATTTTATTATTATTTATTTATTTGGCCATCAAAATAGTAAACTCACTTCGCCCGGCAATTTTACTCGTAAACATGCGTCATAAAATATTAAGTAACGGGATAAAATAGTTTTGACTAAGTTAAATAAATAAATAAATATCGGTGGACATTAATTTCACACAGCGCCATCTAGCCCCAAACTAAGCAAAGTTAATATGGAAACTAGATAGCTGATAGAATACTTATATACTTTTTGTTTTGTAAATACATACTTATAATACAATAAGTTAGGTAGGTACTTATAAGTAATACCTATTAATTTTATTTTATTAGAATTTTTTGACTTTTTGAATTTATTCAAGCTTTACCTATACATTACCCTCGAAAAACTAATGGAATTTATTAGGTATCCCGAAAATATTTGCTCCATCACATTAGGGGGCTAAAGCAAACCAAGCACCGCACCGGCAGTAAAAAAAACTAGCAGACTTTTTTGGATTATGCAGGCTTAAAGTTACTTGTAAATTACTTTAGAAAAACAGATGATATTCTTACCCCGAGAAGTGATCCTTACGGTCAAAATTAAATGCATAACCTATTTAATGAATAAAAATACGAGTAAAACGTACTATTATTTATTCTGTGGTAAAACCAGCAAGCGCTGCTGTAGTTTACTGAGTAGATATTAATGTTGAGATGAATAATAATATAGTACATTATGATACAGGTGTGCTATGTTGGTCATTACACTAGAAGAGGTATTATGAGCGCGAGCCGCAGGCGAGCGCGATAAGTAAGCCGAGAGAACTATACAGGGAAAACGTCAACAGACCGACCGAGAGTGTAATGACTAACATAGCACAAGAGTTTCATACGACTGTTTTCATCACACTTGCGAGGAAAAAACAAACTTGTTTTGATAATAATCAACCACACAGCGAAAACGTCAACAAACATTTGCGGAAAATAGCGCCCAAACCAGCAATGCGCGCGCAGGTTGACATTTACTTCAGCAGGCATAAGAACTCTTTGTTAGTATTACAAAAAAACTATGAGTATTACCCGGCTATATTAAGAGTGCTTCGCATACATACGTCTAATTGCAGTCACATACAAACTTGACTTTACCGGGCTATACCTATTATAGCACTAGTGCCGTAATGTAAAGTAAATAGCACGCGTGCGTAATAGCTTGGATTATGAGCCTAAAACCGATGTAATAAGATCCACTTTACGAGCAAGTGTGATGAAAATAAAATAAGTTACTTATTATTAAAGATCTCCCAGTAACAATGTTGCCAAAAGTCCATCACCCCCAATGTTTACATACAAAAATAACTCTCGAAACCTAAATTGAACTCAATTTCACATTCTTTATCTCGCCAACGCGTTGATATCAAAGGCAGGTTGAATCAAATTGGTAGAATTGTCGGGAAAATTGTTTTCTGAGCAAAAGACCAGCCACCGCTACATCGACTTTTCTTTTGATACCATAAATCTAAGTAATTACTTCCTTTCTTTTCCAAGAAAACCGACGAAAAAGTTACTTTCGCACGAAAATGGAATGTTGGCGCTTTGCCAAGATTCGGCTATGTCTGCATTACAAAGCTAGCGTCTTTGGAAATCTGAGCATAAACTTTAAATTAGATTATTGCATTCAGCGTCTGTCAACACGGGAATACACCTCAACAGAGACGGTTCGCTCAGTCTTGCTTAATTCTAAGCAAAGTTAGAACTGAAAAAACAACTGTTTGACAATTTGTTCGTGATTCACGCAAAGCAGGGCGAGCGAAATGTTATAAATTGTTTTGGAAATCGCGTGACAATCACAGCGAGCCATATTGTAAAGGATACGCTTTGTAGGATTCTTTGTTTGTAGGCATTGAGGAGTAGATAGTCATAATCTCTAAGTGAAAACAGTCAAAAAACGTCCGAGTGCCATTGTACCTACCTATACTTGCATTATATAGTTCACAATTCTTTGAATTTAGACGTTATGTCATTTGTATAGTGTTCAATGTATGCTTGAGCGCTTGTGTCTCATCGTAGTTCAAGTCGGTCAAAGAGGAATTTTTTTGCACGATTGTGACTCTATAGATATTAGCTCAATGTTTGTAGGTATGACATCACACCTTCATTTCAGAAACATACAAGTTGATGAGCGAAATATTTTATATAATTGACTGGAACTGAGCACATCGATTATCCAAAAGACAATAACCACCAATAATCTTAGCTGATTATGTGTTTTCAACCGACTTTAAAAAAGAAGGTTCTCAATTCGACTGTATGTTTTTTTTTTTAAATTAGGTATGTACGCGATCACTCCGCCAATTATGAAACGATTTTGATGTTTTTTTTTTGTTTGGTAGGTTATTACCTACCAAACAAAAAAGAGGTGGCCCATATATATTTTATCGAAATCGGTTCAGGAGTTTGGTTTTTAAATTAAATTACTAGAAAATATGAAGATGTCATCCAGATATTCGAAGTTGACGTCGATTGTATTTATTTTTTTAAAGCGTATTTTGTTACGATTTTAACATTAGATTCAAAGGAAAAAAAAGTAAGTACCTAGGTACAAACATGTCCATGACACTGTGGTCACACTACACTACAGCGCTAATTACGCCTGCAGAGGTCAAGGCCGTTACGCGAGAGCTGTTACCTTTTACCTACGCCCAGAGCAACGACCCGCTCTGGAACTGGATATAAAAATATAAATATCTGCAGATTAGCGTCAAGTAGTGATTCACCTTAAATTCATGTGTTATTGGCGACACTTTTCTACTAGTGTTAGGTTAAAAACAGAAACACATGATCTGGTACATGCGCAGTGGCGTCGCCGCAAGTCAATATCCTCCCACCCTAGCGCCGACGCGCCGCCCGCCATGACGCGCGTCTCGCATACCGAGAGGGAGTCACGCCTATTTTCTTTTTGTCACTTTTTGAGTTGTTACCATATTTGGCTAAAATTATCAATCGAGCAAAAACATCATGTAAAACTCATGCTATAAAATGAAGATAACTACAAAGTAGTTTCTTACTTTTTTATGACAGTATCTTCATGTTTATAAGGACAATGTGGTTTGTATTTTTTTTTATGATAGTAGGTTCAATTTATAACTGCCTATCTCAGACATTGTACCGTTTTTGAGACATAATTTTATAAATAATCGCCTATAATTTAGATCCACGCATCACCTCACCGGTAACAAATGTGTGAGTTCCTCAGTTGCGTGCCTTTGCTCGGAGGCTTCATTTAGTTGTGAGTGCGTCCGCTAGAGTGGCGGGCGGCGCGGCGCGGCGATCTCGCACCAACCCAGCTGGTTGATTTGACAGTACCCGGCTCACAACGACCGGTCCGCCCGTCCCGCTGCCGGCCGGCGCATTCTTTGCTCACGTGTGCAATGCACTCTTTAACCTCCACCAAAAACAACAACTTCACCACTCTCAAGTTTCTTTTAACCAATCAGTGAACTATGACCCTTCACAACTAAAACTTTAGAACTTTGTGATCGAGTAATGCTGATTCGTTTTTGTTTCTCGTGTGAAAAGCAATAGCCTTATTGTGTGCGTGTGTGAACCGTTTTGTGGTATTTTTGTTACGTCCGCGTTTTTTGATTTGGACCACCGTGCGAAGGATTTGATTTCTCGAACCAGACAAAACCCCGTAAGTGAACAATTTTTTTTTTCAGCTTTGTTGTCGAGTAATGTCATTTGACATGCTTAACTAAATATTTATTTTGTCAGGTTAAAGTTGTTTGTGAAGATGCAAATGCATGTGCAAATAGATATCAAATGATTCTTTTACGAGTATTAACAAAGATTTTGTTAGTTACCAGGTACCTGACTTGACCAGTAGATCCGTAGTTTTTTGCTCGTATTTTCTCTACCTGCGGCCCTCTGTGAGTTGAATCCGCTTATAAAATTCCTTCCTCAAGCTTCAAGCCCACGGAGACATTAAGTCAATATAATCATAGAAGGATCTTGTAAGTTGATATTTTACATTTTATAGGTACATTGTGGTCGATTCTAAAGGTTTTAATTGACAGTTCTAAACTAATTAAAATATTGCTGTCAGTTTTTTACTAGGCATGTTAGCTAAGGACAGCAATACTTTAGTTAGTTTAGAACTGTCAACTAAAACCGTCAGAATCGACCACATTGTTGCCTGATAATCAAGATCTTGAAATTACTGACGGAATTTTTTAAACCAAATAAGTAGGTGTTTTCTTACTTATCTCTATTCGTATCAAAATCTACTGGAACATTATTATATTAACACCTAAAAAATTCTAAACTAAAAATAATTATCGAACGCTAACGTCGTTTTAGGTATTATAGCGTTTTGTAATTTGAAATATCAATACTATATTTAAGTTAGTTAGGTACTAGGTACCTACATCTTTAATATAAATATTCTGCAATTAATATGATTTATTACTGCACCTAGCAAAGACAAGATGCGTATGTAATAGAGATAATTGTCTGAATACCTAATTTCCCAGATTTATGGAAGTAAGAGTGACCATGCTGCTATTTTTTAGCAGCAAAATGAGTGCCTGGTACCTTTTTGTTTGAAAATCTTTCTTGACTGCAAAACAAAATTAGTTACCGCTCTATTGTCGGGCGTGAAGTGTAAAATTTAAATGTTTCGGCTTGATTCCTCCAAATTTCAATGCCAAGAGCATGCTAATTTGCAGGGTTTTAGTTGCTATGTAAGAACTAAATATCACAAGCACCATCTATTTTTGACACGTCATTTAAATATTTGTATTTAAAATATCCAGATTTTCTTATATTTCTATTTCTTCTTTATGCCAGAAGTTGAACAATATCAAGATGATCTATTTGGCGGCTAATGGCCCTAAAAAGTAATCAATTACATCAATTACAATCCTTGTACTTGAATCAGACAGAATTACCGCATCATGCAGGCATTTCTTTCTTTACTCTAAAATTAAAAGCATTTGAATTTATTTATTACCTGAAGTAATAGTATTGTAATTATTAATTTCCAAAGACAACGGTTATGTGACATATTTTCTACACTTATTCGTGAAACATTCGTAATCTTTGTGTCTTTCTCATATTCAATGGACAATATCAGCGTGATTAATATTTTGGAGGCTGCCACTGTAAAGAACGATGTAGTGCTGTAGCTAAACCTTTCCACCATTACTCTACCAGATACCTTCATGCAGGCATTAATCTTCACTAAGTTATTTCTCCTTGAATGAACTTCTTCACATGGAAGTATTCATTTTCTACTAGTTATTTCGCACAAATAACAAGACGAAAACAATCCTGTGTTTTTATTGATGGCACATTAAATCATGATATCAGTTCGGTTATTTTTTATTTTTTCTATAATATTGATCTATAAGTTATTAAAATTATTAAGACTGGTAAATGTATTTTTTTCAACTTGTTCACAATTCGACGAAGTTATTAGTTTTGCAACAGGCGTTTGTCAAAATAGTTTTAAAGAATGTCAGGAAGTTAAATAGTACGTCCCGGCTCATTCTTCTTTTATCTTTCTTTTTTGTAAAGAAAGTTCTAGTAAGTATTTTTATGATGATGTCATATATTTATTTATGATTTCCATGTTTTAAAAAAGCGAAAACCTCTCAATCACAACCTTTCCTAACAAATTCGGTGGTTCTTCCAACGCGTATAAATTTCACCCTGACAACATCCGGACTGATCATTCCCGACCCAATAGATTTCCGCGAAAACTAAAAATATTGCTCGATTTTATTCCCTTGCTATCCACAAATAAACGAAACTAGAATACGCCTAAAGTATGTATGGTCGTTTTATATTATAACTAAAACTAAAATTACAAGTTAATTTTGTTAAACGGAAACCAAATAATTCTGTAAAGTTGATTTGTAAGATTGATTGATAAGTTTCAAGTACCTACCTAAAATTTTAATGTCTGAATAAAAATAAAATACTAAATGCGTTTACTTGCTGGTATTTCCAGGTCAAAACAATTTAAACACAAAGAGGATTGACAAAAATAATCCGAGCTAGGTATATCGTAAAAGTTAAGAATGTTAAACGTGCTTCTATTAAGACTATCTTAAGGGGTCAGGCGGCATTGGTCCGTGTCCTCTGACCTGCTAAATCCTGTTATATATCGGCGACGTTTAGCAGGCCTGCCCGCTCAACCGTGGTCTCGCGCACAAAGAGTTTTAAAACTACAGCGATACTTGCAGCTTAAACATCAACTAACTTTCGGAATTTATGGAAGAGTTAAGAGATAAATGCAGGGAAAATTTGCGGATAACAATAGTCTCTGTTGTTAGTAACGGTAACAATAGTCCGAATGCAGGCTTTTGAAAATCTGCTGGAGAACTAGTTTTTTTTTGTTGTATATGATGCTCAGGAAAAATCTATTTATGACAAACCAAATTTTAAACGGCTATTTCATGAAACAAATAACACGCCCTAAACGAAATGTATGGCAGCATTTTTTTTTCGCAAATTTAAGGGTATCCTTAAAGTTATTTACAATGATGAGAACAATTACCTCTTTTCGGCTTATTAACACCGTCACGTGTAACCCTCTATAAGTACGCTCAAACTATGAATAGACTGGGCAATGGTCACTCATAACACAGTGAAACAGGATTGCCTACTTGAATTCCGAGTCGTGGGTGCAAACACCGTAAAACATGGCCCCTAACTTTAGTAAAATTGTATCTACAGTACGACTTGCCATATCGAGACAGAAAATGAGAGAGCCACTACTGTTATTTTGAAAGAAACATCGATAGTTGAAGTATTGAAAATGTTGGTTGCCAATATGCACAAAAATATTATACTTACAATAATAAATATTTTATTCAAAGCTATAAATATATCAGAGATCGTTTTATTAAAATATGTTGAGTATTGAGTGAAGAAATGGATGGAGACAATATAGTTTCTATTACTCTGTGACTACACACAATTTGCTTTTGACACTATTTATTTATTCTAAACCACTGTCATTGTAATTTTATTAACTACCTTCAAGTATAAAACGCAACTATACCTCGAAAAATGCCTTTGTTAATTATGATGGTTGCTTTATTGGTGCCAAAAAAACCCGGCACGGTATCTTTAGCGAAAAACAATTGTGAACGCAGAATGAGAAAAAAATATATAAAATGTAAAAAATATTAATAAAGGTACACAATAGGAAGGGGATCCTATTGTGTACCTACGTATTTAGTCTGATTGACTCGCGGTTTTGACTAGAGACGCTACTAGAACTTCGAGGATACAACTTTCTCTTAGTAAAGGACACAAAAATCTTTTTAGGCATCCATAGAGGTCAATTTGCTAGCGTCATGCATGTTTTCTATTCTTTATTATCAAAAAACACCTTTTGTATACACAAATAGAAATAGATTGTTGGTTGGGCAAATGTTTAAAATCAAAAATTCGCTTTGGTTCCGGTATTTTAAAACAGAACAGTTCGTCCGTACACGGAACCCTCGACGAGTACGAGTATTCGCTTTTTAGCGAGTTTATCTTTCTTTATCTCCTACATCAAAGCACGACTTGTTATATTTCTTTCACTATTTCCTCTTAATTTTGTTCCCCTCAACCTAAGAGGAAATGCGCTTGTTTGCTAAAGCGTTAAATATTCCATACTTACGTGAAGTTTCTTAATAAAGGTTGTTAAGGCAAGTTGTGTTTATGCCATAGCTCCATCTTAAGTTTAATAGCCGGGTCCAACTTAGTTGCAGAAGACATTCAATATTGAAACGAGATCATTAAAATTTTTATCATTATTATGTTGGCTACTGGCAAGGTGTTGTATTTAGTCATCATCGCCAGCCATAAGACGTCCACTACTGGACGAAAGCGTCCCCCTTAATAGGGAGGGGTTGCCACAATCCCCACGCTTGGCAGGCGGCTTGGGGATCGAAGAGTGTTACCACCGTTAACTAAGAGGACGCTGCTGCCCATCCTCCGGTGGTTCTGGATGCAGTTTTAGGACATACACAGGTTGTATTTAGTATGAAAGTTTGAAAAATACATTTATCATTTTATTAAAGTAGCTTAATTTAGTCATCGACTAGTCGTGGCTCCTAAAATTGGTTAAAAGTTGTTGTCTATTTTCTGTTGCTTCTTATTATTGCTGGTTCATTCTGTAGCATACGTGACGTCATCTGCCGGTCCCAAACAGAAAACCAGCGCTGGTTGTTTACAACCAGCAGCACGCTGATTTGAGATCGGTTTCATGCCAAAAATAAAGATACTCACAATCTCTCTTACCTTTTTTTGTGTGTAACATAAAAAACATATATTTTTTGGTATGTTGTATGCGTCAGAGGTGGTCCCATATTACATTTTATCGAAATCGGTTCAGTAGTTCCGTTTTTAAATCAAAATAACTGGAATAATAACTGGAAAATATGAAGATGTCATCAAGGTAGCCGAAATTGAAGTCGGGTGTTTTTTTGTTTTAAAGCGTATTATTTAATGTATGATGTATGTGTATCTATCTTTTTGTTTGAATGTATTATTTTGTTTTTTTGTTTGTGTTTTTGTTTCACAACATAATCACGGTAAATATCCCGTTAATAATAATATAACTTTATTATTTTGTATTTGTAATTACTGCCATGGTAGTCTAATTGAAAGACTGCTCGACAAGAACTGGTGAGGTCCCAGGTTTAACCCAGGCGCCGTACCAATACGCTTTTGGAGTTGATGTGTATATGCTGTAGTGGTAGGACTCTACTGCAGAGTCCACCTTGGGAAGTACCACTCCTTTGCCAGTTATTCAACCGCCAAGCAGTAGTGTGCAAGCATTAATGTGTTCCAGTTTGAAGGGCAATGTTACCATCTAATATCTCAGGGTGACGAGCGCAGTGCTGTGCGGCGCAGGATTGTGTTCACAAGTTCACAATTCTGTCACTGCTACTACTGTTAGTGGCAGGCGTGACGCTTACCACCAGGCGAACGTCTTACTCGTCTACTTCTCTCTCGTCTCTATTTCGTCACTTGAATTGTATTTTTTTTTAAATACAGATTTTCATACCGCGCTGCCTTTTCGGTGAAATAAATAATTTTATTGTATTGAAGGAAACCTGCATAGATCTACAGAATAAATTCAATAGCATATGAAAATCTACCAACCAGTTACTGGGCCAGCTTGCTGGATATGACCCAATCGACCTTCAAGGACAGGCCTATGTCCAGCAGTGGGCTATTAACAGGATTTGCTAGATTTAGGTTTAATTTGGCAAGAAAAGTCTCTGACAAAAAGAATTACAAAAAACGAATTTAATAAAATAGGTAATGTGTTAGGCCTACGTTTTATTCTCGCTATATCCACAACAAGTAACTTAATCAAAAAAAAAAAACAACCGACTTCAAATTAATATGGGAACACCTCGAGAGTATACCTTTTCAAATAAAAAAAGAGTTTGTCTAAATCGGTCCACAATTGACGGAGAAACCATGAAGCGTGGCAATGAGTTGAAAGTTGCAAAAGCAGCTGGTTTTAGCGGCTGGCTTGAACTGAATGAAGTCAGAAGTAGAACACCGATTATTTTCCAGTAAGAGATTAAACTTATATCCATTGAAAGTTTCAATATTTTCCTTATAGCGAAAGCTTATCTCTCGATGGCATTTTCATTTTTACCCGACTGCTCAAAATGAGGACTAGCTCCAGATATATTTACTCACATTTTTATTCTTTCTAAGCTCGAGAGATTATATAAAGCGAAGCAATGAGCGAATGCCTGGCAGAAAGGACCTGGGTATGTCCTAAAACTGCATCCAGAACCACCGGAAGTCGGCCTGCAGCGTCCTCTCGGTTAAAGATGGTAAGCATTCTGCGATCACCAAGTTGCCTGCCAAGCGTGGGGATTATGGCAACCCTCCCTATTAAGAGGGCATCTTTGTCCAACAGTGGACGTCTCCTGGCTGGTTATATTATACAGTGTGTAACAAAAACGTTGAAAAATAATAAAGGGTATGTGTATAAATTTATGTACTCAACATTTTGAACAATTTTCACTATGAAGCCAACTTTGAAATCGCGAAAAAACACAGCTGTCCCATACAATAAGTACATTGACCTTGGACAAAATATATGGAACAGCTGTTTTTTTTCGTGGTTTCAAAGTTGGCTCCATAGTGAAAATTGTTCAAAATGTTAAATACATAATTTTATTTTTTATTTTTTTCAACCTTTTTGTTACACACTATATTATTTGTGGTTGTAATCTACGAGTGAGTCATTAATTATGATAATAATTCAACTCGGAGCAAGTCCTTATACGTCCATTTAATGCCACAAAGGGGCATCTTTCTTCCCTAGCTATAAACTATTATGTTGTAATTATAGGGAAGAAAGAACCTCTAAAATTGCGTATTTCTAGAATTTCCGTTTCAGTTCAAACTTGAAATACGTTCTTCGATTTCCTTTTAAGCAGCCTTTGGAGCTTGAATTTATTGAAACATTAATTCTTGGGACATAAGTTACAGACGCCATATTAGGCTACATTTCAACAAAGGGCTTTTGGTCTTAGGAACTAATATAACCAAGTCGTTTATAAAGTTTTTTGTTTGCGTAATTGTTTAAGAAGTAAGTTTTTAATTCGTGGATATATTTTTATAGTTAGGTACTCTTGCATTTTCTAAAGGGCGAATGGGCCATATTCACCACGGTGGTCCAGTTGCGGGTTGGTGGATTCACTTACGCCGTTGTTTTTTTTCTCCTGTTAGAGTTCTTTACGATGCTCACTTTACGAAAAGCCAAAACAAAAAGATGCGTAGGCGTACTTACGCATTTTTAGGCAAGCAACAAGCACTTAAAATGCTGGTGTATGTGTGTGACTATGCCACTATGACACGATATGTGTGGTGTGGGTGTATGTAGTGGTATGTGTGGGTGTATGTAGTGGTATGTGTGGGTGTATGTGTGCGTGCATGCGTGTTGTGTGAATGTGTATGTGTAGAGGTGTGTGTGTAACTGTATATGCATGAGTGTGTAGGTAAAGATACTTGGCAAGCAATTATATCTAGAAATTGTAATAATGTTAAATGCATGCTCAATAACAAGCGTAAATATAAGTATACATAACTGTGACATTAGACTTAAATTGTATGTTAAAACTATATATAAAAATATATTTACATAATATATTACTTATATATGGAATAATGGATGTATACGGAAAAACAAAAAAAAAGAAAGAAAATTATATTGTACTTACTTTACTAAGATTAAGCTTAAACTGTAATTAAATATGTCCCAAGGAGTGTCAATATATTGACTATATTGAGACTTCTTGAAATTGAATCATGTCGAGTGTCGCGAATGGGCCTCATGCATGTTTGTTGCATGCATGTTGCATTCGCGGTAGCATTACTTAGTTCAATAAATATATAGTTAAAGGGGAAAAAAAAAAAAAAAAAAGGTAAAAAAAATACAATAGAGAAAAAAAATGGATAATTTACTGTATACTTTGATTGATTGTGTACTTATTTTACAAAAAAAAAACAGGTGATTTGTTTGCCGATCAGTTCAAAACCACATTAAACAGCGTAAGCAACATGTTTGGTCTAACAATGTCTCCGACCTGTGTCGGAGGAAGTATAGACGAAACAACAAAATAAAAAATAAATAAAAAAAAGCAACAAGCACGTATTATGCTTTAGGTCCAAAGAGCTCAACGGTATGGGTCAGAAATTTACTCACGATGTTTTATGACCTTTTCTTGATCTTTCACGATACACAATCACATCACATTTCACGCGATACTTTAATTGACACAGCGATGGTTCTCCTCTATTCTCAGTAGTCTGGTCTGCGCAAAGTCAGAGCCATCTACAGTAAGCTTCTTTTTTAAATTGCCTGTCAGATAACCTGGCCTCCTCTTTGATGTGTGTATTCTTCCTCGCCCTCGCTGCTACCATCGTCTCTGGATTGGGCCTGAGTTTTATTATCCCCATCATTTTAGTGTTCCCATATTTTATTATTTGGGCGTTGTACTACATTTATTGTCTGTAGTCTCCGAATAAAATCACCTTTACATTAGTAAGTTTGTACCTATTCTTTGTAGTTTTGAAAAGCACTGCCTGAGATGTTTCTTATACTTTATTAGATGCGCCACGCGGTTTCATAAAAAGTAGCCTACGAGTATATTTTATTCCAAGGTAAAAGCTAACTATGTACCAAATTTCACCCAACTCCGTTTAGCTGTTTCAGAGTGAAAGAGTAACAAACACAAACAAACCGACAAACTTTCGCGTTTATAATATTAATAATAGGATTATCTGTCCCTACTACGGTGTAGGTACTAAATTTATATCTTTATATTATACTATAGTCTCGAATTAAAGGCAAATTGACCTACGTACCTACCAGACAAGCTAACATGGCAAAACAATATCTATAAGATAAACCGTTTAAGATACTTCCATAGCAAACTGTAAGATCCTTGAAAATATTTATAGTAGGTATAAAAATAATTCTCAACAGTACCAGTCCTGTTAATATCTTGCATTCAGTCGAGCCATCAGACTATCCGCTATCGACAATCAACTAGTCTACCTATAATCGGCCAACACTGTTATATAAATCGAGATCATTCCGAGAACTTGAATTCGTTCCGAAGACGTTCCTAACCGAACACAGTTATCTATAGCTTTAGCAGACGATAAAATATAAATGCAGTCGAAGACTCTTAATGTGAGAAAAATATTAATATAAAATATACGGAATGGTACCTCTATATTATACTAACGAAATATCATCGCGCTAGAAATGCTAGAATATCATTAAGAACTGGGGCCTTATTTTTGAATCGTGCGCAAAGTTGCGCATGCGAAAGGATCCGACTTTCAAACGATATTGAACCTTATTCCAAACAGTATCGTTCGAAGATCAGCTCCTTTCGCATGCGCTACGCTTGCGTACGATTCAAAAATAAGGCTCCTGGTTGTAAAATGAGGTGCAGTCTTTTGTTACACCTTTTTTTCTCTTTTCTTTTCAATAGCAAACAATCTTCGTTTTGCTCGAATACAGTCGGCATAATAGCGAATATGTAATTATTCGAACTTATTGTAATTCAAACTTACTTATACCATTATAATTATAATCGTGTTACATTACAATAATATTCCAGATTTGATATTTACATAGATTTATTTTGGAGAAACTCAGAGTCACACAACGGGCAATAGAGAGAGAGTTATACTCGGAGTTACTTTGCGCGATAAAATCCGGAACAAGGATATTCGCCAAAGAACCAAAGTTACCGACATAGCTCGCAAGGTTTGCAAGTTGAAGTGGCAATGGGCAGGCCACATCGCTCGAAGAATTGATAACCGATGGGCAGTAACGGTTCTTGAGTGGCGACCGCGAACCAGAAGACGCAATGTAGGCAGGCCTCCCACTAGGTGGACCGACGACATTGTAACAGTCGCGGGCAACCGGTGGATGCAAATGGCAGGTTGTCGTACAGTGTGGCGGTCCAAGGGGGAGGCCTTCGTTCAGCAGTGGACGTCTCCTGGCTGATGATGATGATTATGATGATAGATGTCACTATATAAGATGGCTGATTCGTCTATTTCGTACCTACAAACAAGGAAAAAAATGTAAAATGTAAAAGTGGTGAATTTTGGGAGCGGCCCGAATTTCTTCCGTACGCGGACGAAGTCGCGGGTGACCTCTAGTCTTTTATTAATATTATTCAAGTTTGCACAAGTGGTTTCATAACGATTGTTTAAATTACTTATTGGGCCGCAGAATCCGGAATATTTTGCATAACATTTGTGAATAACTGTCCAATAAGCGGTTTATAAGAAAGAAATAGATTCAGGAAGGGGAATTAGCATAATTGTTTTATTGATTGTAATAATATTGTTTCTGAACTTGAGCTTTTATTATGATGTAATAAAACATTTAAAAATAAGTAAAAAAACATTTAAAAAAAACAGAAGAAAAAAACATTCGAAATTTTATACCTATACATAATAATTATAGTAGCATCGACATCGATTATAAAAATGCTTATTATAAAACATAGGTACAAACTTAAGTTTATTGGGTTATACCTATTATAGCGCTAGTGCTGCAATGTAAAGTAAAAAGCACGCGTGTCTTGTGCGATCTTGGATTATGAGCCTAAAACCGATGTAATAAGATCCACTTTTATGAGCAAGAGTGATGAAATGACAAATGACGGTGTAACTTACCACTATGAGGCTACCTCGCTATATTGTGGTGCCATTAGTGTAAAAGACGTAATAGGCTAGATGACTGGTTTTTTTTATTGTCCTATTAAAATTTGGCCCTTAAATATAGCTGATTAATAAAAATAAAATGAAAATCTGATCAAAAATAAGCAACTTATAAGCATTTTAATATCATGCTAGACAGAGAGGCGAAACAGCAAATCGTGACGTCACTTCTCTGTACGCCATATAAATTATATTCTGATAAGTAAGGCGTGACGTCATTTTTTGTTTTGTGGGAAATCCCTTTCCCATTTCCATGTTTTTGGCTCTACCAAAAACTTTAAGCAAAAATATCAGAAAACATTAATAACCGATTTAAATTATTTTTTCAATAAACATACTATATTTACTTAAATCCTTCATCAAAGCTATTGGTTTCAACGATTTAAACATCAGTCATCTACCCTATTACAATAAGAGTTGACAAGGTATGTACGAGTACTTGATGCGTTGTTGTTTGTTCTAGTTTCTATAACAACAACCGTCAGCCATATCAGAGGCCTTCAGGCGGCACATTAACTCTGATACTAGGGCTGGCCACTCAGTCTATACGAACTTACTTACTTACTTTATGCGTTAGTTTTTCATATATAAATATAAATATCTGTTACAGATTTGCTGCAGTATTCGAATGTCAACCATTAACAGCATTCGAGTCTAGCCTACAGAAGTATCCTTTCAAATTACATTCTAATCAGGACTCACGATCCATACAACGAAGTTTATTTCTCTTTGAAAATGTTTGCGAGAGGATATTTCGTAGGAAATTTCATAAGTTCTCCAGACAGTTCTTTGACTGGTGAATTGTGGATGCTTGTAAGTTTGTGCCAGGGAGTGCCAGGGTTTTAGCCTGGTGCCAGCCGCGCTGTAGCACCGGATTCGATAAGTATTTGTATCGAAGTTTGAAACGTGTTTAGTTCGAGCTTTTTAAGTTTAAATAATAGCATGTGGAACGTATCGTTCACCATGAGAGCGCTTTTTTTGGTAAAGTTTTTTGTATCGAAATGCTACTTTAAGTCGATATATTGACCTAGCCGGTACAGAGTGTGGGAAATTTGTACCAATAACCCACAAGCGTATGAAAAATGTCCTAAGCCTTTACATGCAAATCTCCTGTATGGTCTTTATAAGGTCTTTATAATCTTCGTAGAATCGAATTTAAATCAAATTGTATGAAAATTTAAGTTAGAACCCTGCTTTCAGCATTACTTATCTAGAAAATAATATAATATCGT
This sequence comes from Erannis defoliaria, assembly GCA_905404285.2. Lineage (NCBI taxonomy): Eukaryota > Metazoa > Arthropoda > Insecta > Lepidoptera > Geometridae > Erannis > Erannis defoliaria. The sequence goes on along the minus strand of FR990073.1, from coordinate 5,690,688 downwards.
TATTGGTTCACTGTGTACGTACATAGAGATGTTACAGAGTATAATTGTATCAACAGCGTGCCCATTTCGAGCGTACAATATTAAAATAAAATGTTAACAATTAACAATAATATTAATATCTTATCAATATCTAATCTACACACACACTATTGTATGTTATATTATCTACTAAGTGTAGTATACATTAGGCTTTGAATTTGTGGAGTTGTTTTGAATCGTTCGTATATATGGAGAAGAAATACACATGCGTATTTAATGCATTTCAAACATTAAAAAAGGTTCGTTAGGAATAGGAATATTACCAGAAATAATTTATAATTTACAATCCTGCCAAACAGGGAAGATATATGTTATCAGGCTATGGTTCTTCTATTTAGTATAGCTGCCATATAGGTCAGTTGGTAGTGAGTCTGCCTTCAGAGCTGTAGGGCGTGGGTTCGATCCCCACCAAGGGCATAACATTTATGTGACGAACTTAAATGTTTGTTTTGTGTCTGGGTGTAGTATGTATTTACAAAAAAAAAGTATATATGTATTCTATCAGCTATCTAGTTTCCATATTACAAGCTTTGCTTAGTTTGGGGCTAGATGGCGCTGTGTGAAAAATGTCCTGCGATATTTATTTATTGATTTATGATCTAATTCCTTATTGGCGAACATCTATCAGCGGTATCTGTATTATCACAGACAGTCAGACACCTCAAACTTTCGCATTAGTTCACTTTCGACTGTCGATACTTCGGCAGAGAGGTGTAACTTGTGAAAGTGATTCTAACTTGTCTCTGAGATTAGAATTGGCACCTGCTTAATGATTCAGAGAATCAATTCCTAGTAAATTAAATGATATTTAGTCTTACATTTTGTTGGTCGCTATAAACGTGTACACTTATACGTTTTTATAGAAATAAAATTAAAAAAACATCAAAACATTTACCTACATATAATCAATTATACTAATTTAAATTTGGCTTTTCTGTAAGTATTATTTTATATTGTAAATCATGATTATTAGATGATGTAATTTATTTTATAGGAACATTCTCGTCATATTTGACAAGAGTAATGTATACAACAAGCCTTACAGGCTCATACGTTAAGTTATGTTACGAGTTCTTAAATTTCGGCTTGATTTTCCGTTTCCTTTCAACAGAAGCCTTTTTCTTGCCATGAATGCTAAGGCAAAGTGATCTATTACCTACTAAATAAATTATTTTCATCTTTCTTTTCAATGTATTTTTCCTATCTACTGAATTATTTTTTTTAGTATAATTAAAAAACGGCATATACAATGTGTAACAAAAAGGTTCAACAATACTGAAGGGTATGTATGTACTCATCATTATGAACAACTTTTACTATGGGGTCAACCCTGAAATCCCGAAAAAATATCTGCTGTTCCTTACATTTCGTCCAAGGTCAATTAACTTTTTATATGGACCAGCTGTTTAATTTTTTCGATTTCAAAGTTGGTCCCATACTAAAACTTGTTCATAATGATGTACATACATGTATACCCTTCAATATTGTAGAACCTTTTTGTTACACATTGTACAAGTAGGTAAACAACTGACATAACTTTATTCCTTCCCAAGATCCATGAGCTATGTAAGTCATGCGTAACTCATGAGACATTGTTTAAAGAGTTGAAACTCCCGAGTTGTTCATAAACTCAGAGTTTTGTTTGAGACTCGGTAAGATGTTTGGGTCGCGGCAGCTAATCGAGCCGCTTGAACGTGTTTAATTGGTTCCTTATTTGTTTGACATGATGACAGGCAAATGGACCGTCTCTCCTCGACGACCCTATATGCACAAGCTAGAAATACTCACAGTAGCAGATCTTTACTGAAATTTAAAAAAACGGAAGGAAATTCTAAAAGGAAATAATAGATTGAACTTGATGTGACGTTCCCGAAAATGGTTAAATGCTCACCTCTCTGATTTTGACCCATAAACATTTTAATATACAGGGGCATTGGTAACTTGCGCTCAATTTAGTGCTTCAAGACAACAACTTTTGTTCTACGACTTTTGCCATAACGTAATACATACATTGCACGAAAATAATTAATTTTGTTTGTATTATCAAACTAACTATCAAGTTTACTGTGCTACGCTCGTGGCGTAGCTTGTCTAGGTGATTCTAAACAATCGCCGATGTTAAGCAACGGACGGTCCAGCCAGTCTTCGGATGGGTGACCGTGAGTGGCATTTATTTCTGAGCGCTACCGTGGGTCGGATGACACGTTAAATTGTTGGTCCCGGTTGTTTGTTCTAGTTTCTATAACAACAACCGTCAGCCATGTCAGAGGCCTTCGGGCGGCACATTAACTCTGACACTAGGGTTGGCCACTCAGCCTATACGAACTTACTTACTGTTCTACGGTGCGGCACGGTGTTCGAGCTGTGATTGTTTATAGTTTTCGTAGAACTAAATAAATAAATAAATATCAGTAGACATTTTTCACACAGCGCCATCTAGCCCCAAACTAAGCAAAAACTAAAAATTTAGACGTAGTTTTTTTTAGTGTACGGGAAAAAAACACTGAAATAGCAATAAACAAAAGTAAAGTTGATTGTCTTGAATTCTTGATGTACCAAAGATGTCTTTAAAAGGTTATGCGCAAGTTACCAATATGATACATTGATGTAAATGTTTATATTATTCTTAGCTAAACAGTGCACTCAATAGCTTTCGTTTATGCGCCTAGATAGTTACCATGTCACTATAAATTTTATTAAATTTAAGTTGCTGAGTTGTGTGATGTTTTTCAGTAGGTAGGTGTTAACAGGTGGTAGTTTTTTTTATATTACAGTAACTAAGTACTTCTTAGTTATATTTTTCAAAACAATGAAAATCCTACCAAATTTAGCAATTCAAGCGCTCGCGCCTTCTCCTCTCTCTCACTCGCGCCTACCGTTTATTGCCTATCGTTTACTCGCCTGGACGTACCTCGCTACAACCAGGCCTAATGCCAGAAAAATATCAGTTTTCACCCTCACGTCTTGCATTAGTTTAGAGTCGAAAATCGCATGATATAATTGATGAGGATAATGGCTTTGAGCAATTTAGGCGTGATTTTATTTAATTATTCAAAATGTAGGCATGAAATAAATAAAAAATGGTTACTCTGCTAAAACATTAGTCTGGCTGTGTAATAGGCATGATGACTACATTTTTTTATTACCTCATAAAAAAGCTGATCATCAATAGAGCCTATCAACGAAACCAAAATATAAAATAATTCAAAAATAAATAAGTTCTAAGTATTTTAATTTCAAGCTAGACAGAGAGCGCGCTATACTGAGCTATGACGTTAAGCCTCAGGCGCGGCATACAAATGCTATACTAACACGTGCTTAGCGAGAAAGGGATAGAGCATCCCTTCTCTATCCCCACCTAAAACTTTAAACACTTATATCTCAGAGATTTATCAGCCAATACAATTTTTTTTTGTATGTGTAATGTATTTAATTATATTCATCACTAAGTTATTTGTCATAAATTAAACATTAGGCCACAAGCCTATTCGTAAAAAAATATGTGGTGTTGTCGCTGATAATTTAGAGCATTTGAATTAAACAGTTATTTTTTTGTTAGTAATTTGTAATATTTTTTTGTAATAAACCCGTTTATTTTCCAAAATTCTATTCGGTTACTCGGCTTCTATAGGGTTTTCCCCTATCTGTAGTATTTTTTTAATCTGAATATTTATGTTCTTAATCATTAAACGATGTCTTTAAAAATACACCTCTTACATACTTTTGGCATTGGTCGCCCCCTTACTTGCTCGCTGCTCTAAAAATCTCGAAATATCTCCAGCACAAAGCGCTTTAGGAAGGAACTAGTTTACTCAACTACCGTGCGCCACATCTTTAGATAACAACTATAATTAGAACAAAGAACGATAACTCGAAGTGAGTTAGAGATCAAGTATGCTCTTCGACCGTAGAAATCCTTTTAAGGGTTTTATATAAATAGTTTATAACTTTGAACTTTGAGGTTTTGCTCGCAAAACAATTTAAATGTTTTTGTAAAACTATGCATATCCAAAAAGAGTTTATAGTATGTTACACATTATTTTGTTTATTAAAACATTACACTTGGGAAGCGACACCATTAACTGACTCATTATTATCGTAGAGGTATTTTCGATCATATAACTAATAGATATTTCCAATCGAGTAATTTAATTTTTGATATTTTACGCTGATTATGTAAACAAACGTCATAGAGTTAACTTCTGCTTAAAAAAATATAAGTGTAAACTATAACGTTATTAAACTTTAGGTAGCATTTATTTTAATTTTATAAGATAAAAACATAATAATACATGTTATACGAGTATTTTGTTGCTGAAACATGAAAAATGAGATTTTTATAAAATTGTTAAAATTTGTAGCGGTAGGACTTTATTGTAGAGTCCGCCTGGGGAGGTACCACACCTTTTCCAGTTATTCAACTGCCAAGTAATAAGTAAGTAGTGAGAAAGCTTTACTTTGTTTCAGTTTGAAGGGCAGTGTTACCAGAGCAATTCCTAGGCTTGGAGATATTTGACAAATAATATCTCAAGTGACGAGTGCCGAGGGCAGTGCAGTGCGGTGCAGTATTTTGTTCGCAATTCTACAATTCAGTCATTACTACTGTTATTGAGAGGCGTGATGCTTACCACCATGCACCAGGAGAACGACTCTATCACTCCATTAAAAAAAAAAAACTGTTACGAAAATGTTCATTAGATATTTCAAGGTATATCAACTGACAGAAACTCGGGTTGCCACCGCACTGCTGGCGAACAGAATGAACTGTGTAAAGTGAGATCGAAAAGAAAACCAATCGATCTCTTCTGGATACCTACTGGATGTATTGAACTTGACAGTGGCTGCGTTATATTGCTCGCTTGCTCGATACGCGAGGAGGACGACGTGCATTCCACTGGCGTCGGTGCTATTAATACCTGGCATAGGGATGTCCTAATCATTCCCTAAATAAATAATACGCTTTTTTTTATACAACCGACTTCAACTTCGAATACCTGGCTGACATCTAATAATAATAATAGTAACCGCCATGTGGGATGTTGACTCGGCGATCATTGTCCCGATAGTCGACCTAATACCTCAAGAGGCTCTCGCTAGACGGTTGGGTCAAGGGTCAGATACAAAAGGCAGTGGTACTTGACACAACACGCATTGTCAGGAGGTTCCTCACTCTGCAGCCCTAACCACCGGCAGCTTGAGCCCTGCCCCGCTGCCGGCGGCACTAAGTTTTTTACAAACTTAGATTTAAGAAAGAAAATAAATATGTGTATAATAATAATAGTACGCACCAGCTCCAGTTCTCGATGATAGTCGTGCTTTGCTCTACTGGGACCGCTCCATCATCACAGACAGGACTACTACTGTCGCCAATAAGCCTGATATCGTGATGGTGGATCGGTCCCAGCGCCGGGCAGTGCTTGTCGACGTCACCATCCCACATGACGAGAATCTCGTGAAGGCCGAGAAGGACAAACTCCGCAAGTACCTTGACTTAGCCTTCGAGATAACCGCCATGTGGGATGTTGACTCGACGATCATTGTCTCGATAGTCGTTTCGGCAAACGGTCTTATAGCGAAGAGTCTCGACCAATATCTCAAGAGGCTCTCGCTTGGCGGTTGGGGTCAAGGGTCAGATACAAAGGGCAGTGGTCCTTGACACGGAACGCATTGTCAGGAGGTTCCTCACTCTGCAGCCCTAACCACCGGCAACTTGAGCTCTGCCCCGCTGCTGGCGGCACCCTAGTTTTTAAGTTTTATATAATTTGTATTTTTATATTCTTATATTTATTGTAATAAACTTAAGTAACTAAGAAATTAAATAAATACGTGTACTATAATAATAATAATTTATTTGCTTTATCAATCTTTGCTTACCGTTAGTGGTTGGAGTCTTCTTTGCCTGTGCCAAGAGACTGCTCTTTCATATATCTATTTAATATAACAAGTTTTAAATTTTTAGGCTAGGTATAAAATGCATGTTGCCGGTAACTTTTATTAAATGTTATTTTATTTTTCGATATAGTCGCCTTTTAGCGTAATACACTTGGGATATCTTTTCTCTAAGCTTCAAATCCCTGTAAACTCTTCATTCTGAGCACCTATAAACTCCTGCACGACTACTGCTTGATCTTTTACGAACCTCTGTCCTCTCAGAGACTCCTTCAACCTCGAAAATAGATAGAAATCACTAGGGGCAAGGTCGGTTGAATATGGAGGATGCTCAAGTATTTCGAAGCCAGCATCACGAATTGTAGCCATAGCAACAGCGGACTTGTGAGCCGGGGCATTATCTTGATGGAACAAAACAATTTTTGCTAGTTTGCCTCTCCGTTTCTCGCGTATTTCGTTTCGCAATTTTTTATGCAATGGGACTATTGAAATTACTAATTACACTCATGTATTTTTAGGGTCAGATCTACACTATGCTGAGAATTATCGAGTATACTAAAACAAATTTAATTCGTTTTATTTTTAATCTTCATACTTTCTAGCAATTTTGATTTAAAAATCAAACTGCTAAACCGATTTCGATAAAATTTATATGCCACCTACCAAACAAAAAAAGAATCATCAAAATCAGTTCATAATTGGCGGAGTAATCACGTAAAATACATACAGCTGATAACTTTTTTGAAGTCGGTTGAAAATAATCTTCCATATTTAGTACACAATCATTTTAAAGTTTTATTAATTCTGTGACGATGGTACCTATCTTATTTTTTTAAATTCAGTGTGAGTGACCACATGCTTAAAAAAGGTTTAGAGTATCACTTTCTCTATTCTGGCTAGATTCACTATTCAACGGATTTAGACTGACGTACCTAGATTTTACTTTTGTGCGCTTATCATTTTAGTCCACTGCTGGCTATAGCGGCGTCTTCCAAGGCGCCCCACTCAGTCTCAAGTTTGCCTTTCCACTTTCAACCACTACCAGCTGTCTCTCACAACACTCATAGGGTGACAATCATATCGAGCCGCCAAAAATAATGTATAGAAAACAATTTTTTTGTTTATATAAAAGTAGACGTCCCCCGCGACTTCGTCCGCGTACGGAAGAAATTCGTCCTGCTCCCAAAATTCACAATTTTAGTAACCAAGCCCTGATATTTCAGCCCCCTGAATGTACTACCCAAATATCAATTTCCATCACTATAACTTCAAAAACAATGAACTTTCCATACAAAATTACACCCCCCCCCTTTCCCCCCTTAAATCATCCCTGTCAATAAAATATTGAAAACAGCATTTTTTATTTTAAATGAACTATCCAAATCCAAATTTATGGGACTAAAAGTCCAAAAACAAAGAACTTTCATACAAAAGTTTCTCCCCTTTTCCCTCCCTTTAGGGGTTGAATTTCGTAAAATCTTTTCTTTGTACACCCCCACGAATCAGGACGAATACACCCTCTAAATAAAATTTTCAGTCTGACCAGCGGTTTAGGCTGTGCGTTGTCAGTCAGCCAGTCAGTCAGTCAAACAAAGATTCTTATAGTATTAGATAACTTGTAATATCGATATCCGCAAAGTTTGGTATCACATCACTATATACGTGATCCAAACCAATTCGCGTCGCCCACTCCCTCTACATTCGACTACCAAACATAAAAATAGCTAAATGTGTATTCTATCTTTACACGTTCAATTTTGATATCGACACGTTTTCATTTCGTGTGACATTCACTCGGTGAGTTACAAATTGGTGCCGACATGGGGAGTATTCTGGAAACTCGTTTTTAGAGTTGTTTATGGAGTTTTTCACGATAAAATATACAATGTAAGATAGGTTATACCTATTGTCCAAGGTGGAAGTGCAATACTCATGTACAGCACAACTTTTTTACCTATTTACAAAATTACATTATGTCATTAAGTAACTTAACAACTACCTTAAATTAATATTTAAATACTTACTTCTTTACTTACTTAACCTATAAAACTAGAATTACTAATACAAAGTACTATAAAAACGACCTAAATAACAAACCTAAACTATGCTTTTCACCATCACGCACACCCCTAACCACCTCCATCTAACCCACTGGAGCTACTATGCCAGCGACCCAGGGCCTCTCTCCGTTACTTCAAGGAGCTGGATTGGCTCGGGTAGCCGCTGTCGGGGGAAATGAGTAATACACCCCAAGCGGGACGTCAGTGCAAGACAAAAGACTGGTCGCACATTGATTCGGCACGGCACCCGACAGACGCCGGACCGACCGTAACACACTGCGCACAATTAACTGGTACAAGCGAGAAGGGCGTCTCGAGAAATTTCTTACGGTGTGCGGGACCTAGTACAAAAATGTATGCATGCAGCGCCTTCGGGCGAAACCGGACAGTTTTTATATCGGATTTTTATCGTCGTATGCGGCCGGTCTTATCGCTCCCTGAAAATTGAAAATTGTCTTGAAACCACGCTCACAGCTTGGTTTTGAAGAACGTTGGTGGGAGGAGCATCCCACGGAAGCTGGTATGCGATTGTAGATCGTAGGCCCCGGATACCGGGGTAGATGACACTTGATGTGTGCCATCCACCCCCGTTAAGCACCGACACCGGGTCCGCCAGGGTCCATGAAACACTTTTCTCCATCTGCCCCGGTACCGGGGCACCGGGGACTATGGGATCCACTCCAAATTATACACTGATCTTTCCAACTAGAATAGCGTACCGATTCATATTAACTTGTTTTGCCCATCTCTAAATAAGATACAGACACCTGTTTTTTTTGTCATACAACGTTGAAATACACTAATACATTTAAAAAAAATTATATAGTGTTCCTAAAATACTAGTATTTTTAATGCTAAAATGTAATGTTACGTTTAATTATAAAGATTGCAGGCACCTGATTTGAATATTCAGAAAACTTAACCACGATTAAATTAATTCTTCTCAGATCTGCCAGAAGTTTTCCTCTTTGGAAATCCTATTAAAATAATCCTAAGATAATTTAAGCTACTTACCTGTGTGTTACTTATTTTTGATGTAATACAAATTAAATAATTAATTAAACTTACTGCATTATTTACTTTCTCTTAACCGACTTCTAATAGGAGGAGGTTCGGTATATATGTTTTTTTAATGTATGTTCATCGATTTCTCCGTCAATTGTAGACCGATTTTGAAAATATTTTTTTTATTTGAAAGGGCATACTCCCGAGGTGGTCTCATATTAATTTGAAGTCGGTTGTTTTTTTTTGTATAAGTTACTTGTATAATTATAAGTAAATAATACAGCCGATTCTCGAGACTGTAGTCGATAAATCTTTATCTTTATTGATTTTAGTTAGTATAAATACCCTTTTCTCTTTTTTTACATATAAAAAAAACTAAGCTGTAGGGATGTGGCCAATAGCTGAGCATTTAATGATCAATATTTAGATGAATTAAACCTAAGTGAATAATTTTATTAAAGGAATATTAGCAGACAAAAGTCTACTTTTGTAGAGCATTTTTCATATAGGCATTAGATAGATTTAATATTAATAGTATAGAGGTACTGTATTAGTAACGTTAATTGCATTACATAGATGCTATAATAATAAAACTCAGCCATGTGTTATCTAATAGCCTAGTAGTGCAGGTGGCGATAAATACCTACTGTAAATCACACTCCGTATATTACACAATGCGTCTAACGACTACATCTTAAGCCGCTGATAACTGTTGAATAGATTCATTTTTAACAAAATTGAAGGGAAAACCCATTAGATTACCGCACTTTAAATCAGTTAATCATTGATTAAAAATAATAAAGAAAACTTCATAATGTATTTTTTTTTAATTTACTTCATTATATACATACCTACACCTACATAAATGTCCAGTCAAACCCGCAGTAAAGAGATGGGGATGATGGGACAAAAGAAATCATAATCTAAAGCAAAGGTATCAAAAAAGATACAAAAAGTACGAAATTAATTACTTATTACGTGCTTGCGTAGATAAAATAGCCACTTTAGCCCCGTTACGCAGAGCGAAAGGAACCACTTCCTCCCCGCAGCGTCCCAAATCGCATACACACCACGGGAGCAAGTAAAAAAAGCCTCAGATCTCATGTTTGTCAGCCTTAGCTTCGCCTCGGGAGATAATATACATTGAGATTGAGATTGAGACATTCTTTACTTTTGCTCCCTAGGTGAGTAATCTAATCTAGTATGTATTTGTAACTGAGTAATTAGGTATGTGTAGAGACGGTAAAATATCAAAAATCATAATCACTAACCAAGTCCAAAAAACTTCGCATAGATCGTATATTGTATGTTTGTGCTATAAAGGTGCACACACATTGTGCAAATCGATTTTCTTACGTAACAAAACTCATATGCGAACTAACAAGAAAACTAATTAAAAGCTGAGATTTTCAAAGGAAACGAAGTCAGGTACCGTGACTCCGTGTTTGTTATCAGAACTTTAAACGCGAATTTTTACAAGCGTTCCTGGAATCCGAAACTCGATCAGCGTTAGAAAAATTCCAAGAGTTTTAAGGAAGTGTCCATTAAAATGCGAATTAGCGACAAATAAAATGAACGGATAAAATGAACGGGAATCCCGCCCGCTGGGAATAGCTCTCCGGGAATTCCGAGAACTAACAGTCGGCTGTAATTGAGAGCTTTGTATGCACAAAAGGAATAGGAGATAAAAAACCTGAGCCTGAGCCAAAGATCACGATTGCGAAGTTACCTAATCTTTGATCGATCGGCTGGTTTGTTTTTTCTAATCTAAAAATGTTCTATCGAATATAGTTGATCACAAAACATGTAGGTACAGTACCAACAGACTTGCAGAAGACGTCCACTGCTGGACGAAAGCCTTCCCATTAATAGGGCGACAACCCCCGGAAAAGATAAAAATAGATAATATTGAAGTAGATAGATAATCGACAAAGAGTGCGAATAATGCCAGAAAAATAACAGATTTCACCCGCGCGTCTTGCATTAGTTTAGAGTCGAAAATCGCATGATACAATTGCTGATGATGATGGCTTTGAGCAATTTATGTGGGATTTTATTTAATTATTCAAAATGTAGGCATGAAATAAAAAAAATAAACGGCTACTGTGCTAAAACATTAGTCTGGCTATGTAATTCGTAAAAAATAATGTGGTGCTGTCGCTGATAATTTAGAGCATTTGAATTAAAACAGTTTTTTTTTGTCTGTAATTTGTATATTTTTTTTAAATACATCAGATTATTTTCCAACATTCTATTCGGTTACTCGGCTTCTTTAGGTTTTTCCCCTACCTGTAGTATTTTTTTAATCTGAATATTTACGTTTTTTATCATTAAACTATGTGTTTAAAAAAACACCTTTTACTTACTTTTGGCATTAGTCGCCCCCTTATAGCTCAGTTAGTAGCATGTCTGCGTTCAGAGCTATATATAGGGCGTGGGTTCGATCCCCACCCGGGACAAAAAAATATGTGACGAACATAGATGTTTGTTCTGTGTCTGGCTGTAGTATGTATTATAAGAACGTATTTCGAAAAAAAATATATGATTATAAGTATTCTATCAGCTATCTGGTTTAATACAAGCTTTGCTTAGTATGGGGCTAGATGGCGTTATTTGTAAAATGTCCTCCAATATTTATTTATTTATTTAATATTGAAGACAGGTATATTTGAATTCAAGGGAGCGTTGAAATTTTTTGGCCACTTTTCCAAACAGAACATCACTTTATTCTTCGCGGTGTTCGAAGATACTACGAGCAAAGAAACTGTTTTATCTATCTAAAAACGCCTGCCTAATCCTAAAATTTAATCATAAATTGGATAATAGTGTAATGAAAAAATATATAAGTATTACAAGTTGATAGTTCATACTTTTCCCATTTTTTTGTCGTCAATCCCATAATCATTGAATTCCGTGAGTGCTCGCGAAGAAGGCGAAAAGCTGTATAAGAATCTGATAACGCTTCATAGTCGATTTGAAAGTCTAATCCAATTCGTTCATCTTAATGTACTTGAGACGTGTCTTAAATTGGAACAACTGTCTAGTTGCCCAATGCGCAGCCAACTTACTGGGAAATTCATTTCAATTTGCTAGAAATCTGTGATACGAATTTGTTATTTATGTGGAACTATGGAAATATACTGTAGGTATCATTATTTGAATAAACCTAGTCTTTTCGATAGTTCTACAAAAATAACCAACACAGATATTATGGTCCATAGATAAACAATACTGTTACACTTACCACTGTACCATCAAAAGAAATAGGCTGTGCCTTATCTTCTTTATCTTTCATTCCAGCTTCATGAAAACTTTTGGAGCCTAAATATCTCACAATATTTCTTGGTAAAAAAGAGAAGAGAAATAAAAGCTCGAAACACTTTGTAATAAAAGCAGGGGACTGCCAAATTGCAAGGCGAGCTCTTAACCCTTACTTTTTAATGCTGTAAACTTTACGCGATCTTAATTGAACTCGAAAAACTTTGGTCGGTGTAATCGCCTGAGAGTTTTGAATAATGAAGGGGAATTATTATTTGGTGCTGGGAGTTCTACTAGTACTATTATTTATTATGTGGTTCTACTTCAAGATTACGTCCGCCGCACACTTGATACTTTTACCTGCTGAACTGAACAACCTTATACATTTTCAACCGACTTCAAAAAGGAGGATCTCAATTCGACTGCAAGTTTTTTTTTGTATACAACGTGTAAGAACAGTGTATCAACAATAGTTCGAATTAAAAACCAGCTGTTCCATACATTTTGTCCATGGTCAATGAACTTTTTGTATGGAACAGCTGATTTTATTTTCGTGATTTCAGGGTTGATCCCATAGTAAAAGTTGTTCATAATGATGAGTACATACATGCCCTTCCGTGTTGTTGAACCTTTTTGTTACACATTGTATATGTTACGCGATTACTCCGCCAATTATAAACTGATATTGATGATTATTTTTTCTTTCGTAATACTTCCGAGGTGGTCCCATGTACATTTTATCGAAATCGGTTCATAGTTTGGTTTTCAAATCAAAATTGCTAGAAAATATGAAGATGTCATCCAGGTATTGGAAGTTGAAGTCGGTTGTATTAAAAAAAAACGTATTATACTCGATATATTTTGTGACGGGTTTTGTATGTTGAAATCTGTTGAATACGTCACATGAAATGACAACGATAGATTTATGTATCGGATGGCTTGTTTTAAATGTGACATCTGCTTTTGACACCTTAAACTTATAAGCTTGGGCTTTGAGGTTTGGCAAATACTGCTGACTCTGAGTTGAGATTAGTGACTAGACATTTACTGATAGCAAAGACCCTCGCATTTAACTGTGGCCATACAGAAAGTAAGAATGTGTCGAGTACACGGAGTTAGTTATAGCTAATGGGTGGGGAGTAAAGCCATTTGTCTTAATACGTCCTGTTACTTAAAACACCAGGGAATGCCAGCAATCTTTATCTCTAGCAGTGGGGATTCGGAATAGTAAATAATGGAATGAGGATCAAAGGTGGCGCCAGGGAGTCGGGCTTTGCTTTTCTAGATAAGTATGTTAATACGACACTAAAGATATTAATGATTAATTCATTCACGTAGATTACGTAGTAAAAAACATTAAGTACTAGCATGTACAGCTAATGACTGCTCATTATATATTTTTTATCTAGTGAATTAGTGTATCCTATATCCTGTATTCGTGACTACATAAAGGAATTTACATTTACAATTGCATGGTCCGTCGTCAGCTATAAAACGTCCACTGCTGGACGAAGGCCTCCCCCTTTATAGCGGGTGTTGCCATAATCCCCACGCTTGGCAGGCGGCTTGGGGATCGCAGTTTTACCACCGTTAACCAAGAGGACGCTGCTGCCCGTCCTCCGGTGGGTCTGGTTGCAGTTTAAGGACATACCCAGGTCCCAATGGTTCACATAGGTGAAATCCCATAAGTTATAGTTAGGTAGGTACTAGTATAGTACTTATTATATATAATAATCAGTAATTAAAGTATCTGAAATCGTTATGGATGAGTTAGGTCTGTTTACACCGCATATTGCATTTCATGAGGACATCTTTTAGGAGCGTGCAGATAACTTAACATCACATTGGCTTTTATGAGATTATCTAAGTCATTTAAAAATGTTCGTATTATAAAGTAGGAATTTTACTAATAATCCAGTCATATTGTCCCAAAAAGGGGTGCAATCTTGGATAGTTAAGACAAGAAGCCAAAAATTTGTGTATACCTTTGTTTTGAAGTTTAGAAAGTTGGCTTGGAAAGTATCATAGTATATCGAGTTTGAAACTTGAGTTATTATTACTTAACTTTACTTAACTGAGCCCACTTTCAAGACTTCAAAACAAATGTATATACAATTATTGGGCTTCTTGTCTTAACTATCCTAGATGACTTCCTTTTAGACTGGCTCATAATACTATTACAGTTCTATCAAATTCTACAAAACATCCACAGTAGACCTTGAACAACGTGAATATCGCCTATTGTTCTGAGATTATGATATTGCTCAGATAGAGATTTTCCCTAAATGACGAGCTCAATTCAAACTATTAGCGTGAAAGCTGCTTCAACTGGTGTTCTTTCTAGAAAAGTGCCTGCCTTGACTCATATCGTAAAGTCTCATTTCTGTCAGCACATAATTGTCTCAGCGAGATTTCATTGCGCTCCGAATCCGGGCTACGTTCCGGACGATTCCGGAGTTTCCGGACTCGGTTTAATAAATCTTTAGACGTACTCACACTTCCTTCCAGTAGATATGAGTTCAAAGCTTCTGAATACTGAATATCGTGTGAGTAGAGTTTCAATTTAAATGAACCATAATCCTCTTTATTCATATTCATTTATTTTCCAATTTGTTTTTTCTCACATTTAACAACATTATCGTCAGCTAGTAAGGACTAACTACGATTCCTTTTAGAAATTGCTTTATTTCTATAAGTAGGTAGGTAAGATAAGTAGGTACTTATTTCTGAGCTCAACTCGTGATTCAAAATACCTAAAACTACACCTTTGCAATCACATTCGTTATAAAAGTAGCTACAAAACTGAACTGAATCACTTATATAGATAACATTGAATAGCTTGACAATAAAACCTATTCAATACAGATGCACAATGCCACAAACACATCTACGCGAAACAAATGATTTTAGAAAACAATAGCGTTGCTGCAGACAAAAAGGTCACTGTTACGCATCATTACTCAATAACCAGGGTCCCTCGTGCTCAGCAAAATGGAACAAAGTGTTGTATAAACAAAAACACTTTGAATATTAAACGGTTAATCTTGGCGGGGCGGAGTGGGAACAGTTTTTTTTTAGATTCATCAATGTCTGTAAATGGGAAGAAAACTGTGAAGGTAAGATTAACCGAGCGAGCGGACTGCGAAGTCTTTGCATCAGCTGACAAAATTTGCTTTCAGCTGACGTCTGGACGTATGTATTATGGATGTTGGTACTGTACCTATACTCGCGTATCTACATGTCGTAATTTTCAAGTAATCTAAGCGAGACTTGGTGTACAGGTTCTACAATTTCATACATTTTTGTCGTCGATTTTTGTATAATCTGTATATATAAAATCAAAGTCTTGACTGAGCTATCAACGCACAGCCTAAACCACTGTTCCTAGAGACATGAAATTTGGAGGGTGTGTTCTTTTTGAAGTATAGGAATCCACTAAGAAAGGATCTTTGAAAATTTCACCCCTAAGAGGGTAAAATAGGGGATAGTTTATATGAAAGTCCGTCAATTTCGAAGTTAGGATCTTCAAATGTTGTGTTTAGAATGACGGTTTAAAATTAGTTTATAAGTGACTTAGCGTTTTTAAAAATTACACTCCCAAGGGGTGAAAAACAAGATGCAGTTGTGTATGGAAAGTCCTTCAATTTCAAAGTAAAAATCACAATATTTATTACTTAGGCTTAAGGTTGGAAACTAACGCAACTTTTATCGTTGTTTTTTTAATTATAAGCTTTAAGTGGGTGAAACGGGGGATGAAATTTTGAATTTAAGTTGTTTATTTCTAAATGTTTTACAAGTACAAATAATGAGCACGTGTATCAGGGGTAAAAAACGTAGTGAATTTTGGTCAGCGGGCCATATTTCTTCCGTACGCGGACGAAGTCGCGGGCGACCTCCAGTTAATAATATACTACTAGTTTTATTCTTAGTTAACTACAACAAACTACAAAGACTATACTTAAAACTACTTATACCTACACAAAAAACAAAAGGATTGTATCTAGTCCGATGAAAGTCTAGAGACAATCCAAATGCTCAAACTCAATACCAGTGGGTACTAATTCTTAGTTAGGGATATTATTTATATGAACGCCTTTGAAACACATGGTCCAACTTCGACAGAGAGGTCGCCCAAAGAATCCAACTCGGATGGGCAGCGTTCTGGAAAATGCGTAATATCTTCTCGTCCATAATCCCGTAGTGTCTGAAGACAAGGGTCTACGACCAGTGTGTGTTGCCAGTGATGACAAATATGGAACTGAAACGTGGTCTTTAACTGCTGGCCTTTTGGAGAAACTCAGAGTCACGCAACGGGCAATGGAGAGAGCTATGCTCGGAGTTACTTTGCGCAATAAAATCCGGAACGAGGATATTCGCCAAAGAACCAAAGTCACCGTCATAGCTCGCAGGGTTTGCAAGTTGAAGTGGCAATGGGCAGGCCACATTGCTCGAAGAACTAATAACCGATTGGGAAGAAAGGTTCTTGAGTGGCAGAGAAATTTACTAGTTGAGTGGCGACCGCGAACCGAAAGACGCAGCGCAGGAAGGCCTCGCACTAGGTGGACCGGCGACATTGTAAAAGTCGCGGGCAACCGGTGGATGCAAATAGCAGGTTGTCGACAGTGTGGCGGTCTAAGGGGGAGGCCTTCGTTCAGCAGTGGACGTCTCCGGGCTGATGATGATAATGATTAAAACACATGTGCAAAATACTGGCGTTTCCGAATATTTGGTAATCCAACGCATATGTATTCAAAGTAGCTGATATATACGCTGCCATTTTCTAGTGGGTTTTAGCATTTAGATTTATCGAATACATTAATCGAACCGTAGTATTTCAATATTTTTTTTTTGTAGGTAAGTCCAAATTTACTTAGTAGGTAGGTACTTACTGACTTAATCCTATATTGTGATTAATGTATGCGCTTCTACTATGAGATGCGTGATTACAGCAGCTAATGAAATGTTTACAATCGCTGACAAAACATACAATCGTGATTAATTACCTACTTAATATCCTAGTTAGAGACCAATCAATCTTCATGTACCGAACGACGCGCTTCGATTGCTCCGTCAATTAGAACGACAATGATACCTCTTCTCGTTTGCTCTTCAATGGAGTATTTAGGTCAGTTATTGTTCTTCTAATGATGCAGCATTTTATCTTTCGATGTATCTTTATTTTTACGAAATTAGAAAATGCTATAGTAATTATGTACGGTGAGTTTGCGGTCGAATACAGTAACACTTGGGCAATTTTTGAAAGATTTCAGGTGACAGACATACAAATGTAAAGGATAAGGATATAGAGCTATGTATAATGCGAAATATATTCTATAGTTCTTTTTATGATCTTGGTAAAGAATATAAAAAGTACTAAAGAATATATTTTATTAGAATATATAATTATAGAATATATTTTATTTATATTAAATAAAGCCTAAAGCCTTCAATCAATGACATTTGTGTGATTTTTGTATCGAGCAATTAAAATTTCTAAAAAACGTACTTTCTAACACGGCCTAGTCTAATTTCCTAATCTTCATCTGCTCCACAGTAGTACATTATGATACGAGTGTGCTATGTTGGTCATTACACTAGAGGCGGTATTATGCGATAAAGAAACCGAGAGTGTATTGAAACATAGCACAAGAGTTTCATACGACTATTTTCATCACACTTGCGAGGAAAAAACAAACTTTTTTTGATAATAATCAACCACACAGCGAAAATGTCAACAAAATTTTGCGGAAAATGGCGCCCAAACCAGCAATGCGCGCGCAGGTTGACATTTACTTCAGCGGCATAAGAACTCTTTGTTGGTATTACAAAAAAACTGTAAGTATTACCCGACTATATTAAGAGTGCTTCGTATACATACGTCTAATTGCAGTCACGTACAAACTTGACTTTACCGGGTTATACCTATTATAGCACAAGTGCTGTAATGTAAAGTAAAAAGCACGTGTGCGTAATAGCTTGGATTATGAGCCTATAACCGATGCAATAAAATCCATTTTACGAGCAAGTGTGATAAAAAAACAATTTCAACAACATTAGAGATCCATACAGTCTAGAGACAAAATCTTACTGGTATACTGCTGCGATTTGGTAGCCCTATCAGCAGAATGATATTTATTTATTAGAAAATACATAGAGTTAATTTTATACTTGTATATTAATATAACGTATGATATATAATATAGTATTTAATAAAATACAATGTTGAGTATGTTTATTGTAATACATAATAATACGTTTTTAAAAAAACAACAACCGACTTCAATTTCGACTACCTGGGTGACATCTTCATATTTTCCAGTTATTTTGATTTAAAAACCAAACTACTGAACCGATTGCGATAAAATGTAAATGGGACCACCTCTGAAGTATTACCTACCAAATAAAAAAACCCCAAAATCAATTCATACATACAAAAACGAGTAAACGCGTAACATACGTACAAAAAAAACAGTCGAAATGAGAACCTCCTGTTTTGAAGTCGGTTGAAAATTAAAAACATATAAAATACAACCTTGATACATGTCTCAAGTAAAAACGTGAGAAAACGTCACAAGTGACTATATATTTTTTTTCTTAGTTTTTGGCATCGCACGTTGTGCATTCTGCCAGTGTCAAGTTTATGAATTTTTACATTTATTTGTTATCATCAAGTCATATAAGTCATCAAATCACAGTAAGTCTCATGAAATTAGTCCTAGTCGAGTCCAAGTCATACCCCAGTAAAGTTGTGGTGACTTTACTATGAGCTTCTACGGAGTTTTGAAAACAACACGAAAAGACATGTTTCACCACATTATATCACTTGCCCACACTCGTGCATGTAATTCAACACTCAATGAATAAAACACCACCATTTTTAATCATTAATTCGCGAAAAAACACAAGTTTAAGCAAATAATAGAATGCAACGACATGATTTTTCCGTGTTCCCCCACAAGTGACTTAGTCTTATTTAAAAATTAACTTTTTTATGCATTGTACCTTTGTTTAACTTAACAATGAGATCCCGTGTGTACCAGTTCTACAAAGGTTGTATTGCTGCTGAATAAGAAATCTACTGCGGAAGTTGTATTGTGAGGGATTTTGTTGCATAATTTATACAATTTGTTTATGCGGACACTTGGAATCATAAAGTAAAGACGTTGCTGTTCTTTTAATATAAATTACAAGTGAAATAACTTATTACTCATTTTTGACATAGATTTCAGCTACGGGTCTCGTAGAAAAAAAAACAAAGTGGCTTATTGAAGAGTTCCCTCCTGGTTCCATCATCAGAACGGTTC
This sequence comes from Erannis defoliaria, assembly GCA_905404285.2. Classification (NCBI taxonomy): domain Eukaryota; kingdom Metazoa; phylum Arthropoda; class Insecta; order Lepidoptera; family Geometridae; genus Erannis; species Erannis defoliaria. The sequence continues at coordinate 5,671,133 of FR990073.1, read as the reverse complement.
GATGATAACAAATTATTGTACATACGCCTGCAAAATTTCAAATCGAGACGGCAATTAGGATTTATATCGACTTACTTATCCTATAATTGTGGTGACGTTTAGCTAGTAACTAACATACCATGTATCAGATATGGGAAATGACGTACATCATGTTGGTGTTCTTAATAAATAAATAAATAAATAATTTATTAAATGGTAACGTTTATTATCACCTAGAGGTAAAGCTAACAATGCAAATATCAGAATAGTGCAAATTTCAGATGATTAACTTTTTCGTCTAATACACAAAAAAAAATACAGTACCTACGTGAGTACGTGTGTCCTGTATGATAGGGTTTTTTAAAAATAAAAATAGAAATAAATACATCATCATCAAAGGCCGGGTTTTAGTGTGCCGATGTTTTTTGTATTTTTCCGGAACATTTTATTTCATACATTTTGTAAACTAATTGATTCTGACTATCCTAGTTTATCGGTGTGTATGTGTGTGTGTGTGTATGTGTGAGAGAGAGTATATGTGTCAATATTAGTTTCTCCTTCACGCTGAAAAGGCTGAACGGATTTGGATGAAATTTGGTATAGACGTACCATACGTTGGAATAAAACATAGCCCCCTTTTTTCCCAACAATCACTGGTATAACCGCGGGGCGCCTATTGATATTTTTAAAAGTAATATCAGTCTGTGCGCTCACTTTTTTTAAATATTTTAAGTAGGTACATACTACCATTATTAGAGTTATGTATGGAAGCCAATGAAAGACGCATTAACGATTTCATAACACACTCGTTTATTAACTCGAATTAATAGCAGGAGAGGTGTGAGTGCTCTCTACTTTACCGGGTCGCAGGGACGCCATAGGGCAACTACTAGCTTTATAAGCTCACGAAACCAAGGCCTTAAGAACAAAGGTCTCTTGTTAATAATTGTAAATAAAACATATGAAAGAGAGAGCATTACTTCATAAATGTCAAAGTAAGACAGATTGATTTTTGCTATATCCAACACGCCCCCTCAAAAATTAATCTCTTTCTTTAAAAACCATTTTCGAAAAACTATTTACAATTAAAATGACACTTCACACCTTCCCGCTCTGTCTGGGAGTACATTCATCATGGTCCAACATTTGTTGCACAGGATTAGGGAAAACCCAGAAAAACCTAATCAGACCAATCCAATTTAGTAGCATTTCATTTTAATCTACTTAATTTAATTTCATAAACAAATCAATCAACAATCAAACAGATCGTACCTATTTACAATTTTTCACATGTTACAAGACATCATGGACTTCATTACAATTAACAACATTTACTTAATTTGCCCAAGTTTTTCTTTCAATGTCGAAAAACGCACAGTCGGCAACTACTTTGTTAGGATTAATTATATCAGCCAACTGATCACCAGTAGGGCCAGTAGGTAGTATAAATGTTTTAGTCGAATTATTTTTCACCTGTTCCCTTGAAAAATATATTTTATAATTCAATCCTTTGTGATTTGTCGAATTATTACCAATACTTATACATCCCAAATTATCCTGATACATTTAATAACTCAACTTTAATACTGGTCACTCATGACTTTAACCACAAAGCTTCTTTTACAGACTCAAACAAAACCTTGTAATCAGCTTCTCAAGACGAAGCCGCCGTTGTTTATCGCTTTGTTTGCCAGCATATTGTGCATTGTTCAAACAGTTGAAACAAATAACCCGTGGTAATTTTTCGTCGTAGTCATCACTACCCCACTATGAGTCCACGTAACCGCTCATATCATTTGCGTTACAATCAATCGACTCAACGCGGGTATAGGTCAGCTTTAATTCTATCGTCCCTTTCAGGTAACGTAACACCCTTTTTAAACATGACCATAATGTTTGGTCGCTTTTGTTAGCAAACCGACTAAGGATGTTTATAGAAAAGATCAGGTCTCCACCAGAACAGAGTACGTATTATATATACTAAGCATCCCAACAGATTCATACAAGGGGCCTTTGTAGTTTCATCTGAGTTTAAAGTTCATCAATTTTATTTGCTATAGTACTGACAGAATTACTACTCAGACTCACTCAGGTTGAACTTTTCTAATACTGACTATATGTACAGCTCATATACCGATGAAACATCGTATGTCTCTTAAATCTACCATTTTATATTTGATCATCAAGTAGTTTTTGAAACTATTCAAGGTATAATAATTATCTGCAATTACAATAATGACATCATTGACACACAGCACAACATAAAAATGGTTTTACAATTTACAAATGTTTCCTGCATCTAGAGTATAAATGCAGCGATCAGCTGATGAGTATCGAAAGCCCTTTTCCATCAAAGTTTGTTCAAACATTTGAAACCAACAGCGCGCGGAATATTTTAATCCATACATTCTTAGCTTTGTTTAATTTGCAAACTAAATTGCCTTCATATGAGATTTCTTCAGAAATGTTCATGTATCATGTAATTCTTCCGATAGTTTGCCATTCAAAAACATCGAATTAAAGGCGATATAATGGACAAACAAATTGAAATTATTTGCAAAAATCTAATATACATCGTTAACTTGATATTCTAGCTAATGAGGCAAAAGTTTCATTATTGTCAGTTAAATTATATTCCTGACTGAAACCACGAGCAACTATATGCGCTTTATATTTTACAAGTTTTCCAAACTCATCATTTTTCACAGTGAATACAGACATACACAGACTGTAAATGGTTAGATTCTTTACAGTCAACAATATTTTTAACAAAAAGTTTTTGTATAAATCAAATAGGTATCCAGTTCATAAAAGCTTATCATCCCTGGATTTAATTCATCAAAAGACAGGTGTTGTACAAAGTAAGCTAGTGGCACACAACAAAGAGTAAATATCATCATGTTAATTATAAGATACACAGGAAGTATACCTAAATACAAGGAATACAGATACAGATTCAGATGGCAAATAGTTTTTATGCCTCTCACTCCTTCTAACTTGTTTTTCACAAGAAGGTTGCTTATTTTTAGGTAGAGTCAACTTATTTGAAATTTCTGTGCACATATCTGTTTCAACTACAGATTTATTAGGCGGTGGACCTAATTGTGCAGGTATTACGCATGTTTGTGAACCATCTGATTTTACCAATCAGACATGCAGTGATCTGATTTCAATATATCAGATTTGCACGAACTTTGAGTGTCCGTTTTTTGTGTCAGAGTGACCAGAATTTCCACTTGAAATTCCGATAGACTTCGACGGTCTACTTTATAAGAAATAGATCACATCTCTGACTATCACAAACTTTTCTCTTACCATATCTCACACCTTAACCATTCGGTTCATACACGACCAAAATAGCTTTTAATGATTTGTCATCAAACTTGGTCTTTCTAGTCTTTCTATGAAAATAGACAGTTGAACCGAAAACCTTTAAATAGTTGCGGCTTTCTACCATGCCACAATCAAATGGTGTGTTAGCACATCGCGCATTCAGTGCTTTAGTGTAACTCAACACAGCCCCACCCCAGAACGTTTCACCAGGTACCATGGCACTAAATCGTTCTGTTCTGTTCGTATCATACATTCGGCAAATCCGTCAGAAACGGAGTAAATGACACTGTTAAGCTAATACTTTCTTACATACTAAAAAAACTTTAATTTTATTTGATAAATACTCGCCACCGTTTTATTGCTATAGAGGTTGACAATTTTCAAACCGAAATGAGCTTCACACTTATCTAAACAAAGCAAAAACAAAACATTTTTACAAATTATTAAGTATGTTCATCCACAAAAATTACGAAATAGTTTTTGCCGTCAAGTGTTGAAGGAGTGATGGGACCGCACAGGCACTTGAGCTGTGCACATTTAAACAATTGTCGTTTTTATAACTTTAAAGATTACGACCTACCAAATGTCAAACATGCCCGCCCTTTTCTCATGCAAGCTTCACAAAGTTTATCAGTTAATTTAATGTTTTCAATTCTTTCTAAATTTGAAAACATACACTTGCTTTTTATTTGTAGGAAATTCGTCTTCTCAATAATAGTCTATGATGCCACAATTCATTATTATTATGAACGATCTTTAATTGGTACTGAGCTTCCAGCATTTAAAACATGCCTATCAAACATAAAGTTGATGCCAGTTAAATTGTTCAAAGACTCACCATTATTTGCTGTCTTACCCTCCTTGCCGTATATATATCTCCACACCATCGTTTTTACCAAAAACGATAGTCATACTCGTACCAGCTTGTTGCATCTTTTTGACTTTCATACTGCTCGCCTCCAACCATAAAAGCGAACCCGGAGATATCCGACGAATTAGGACCAGATGTATTGATGGTCTGCACAGTTCTATTATTCTCGGTACGCTGTTGAGCTTGTTGACCTCTTTTATTATAATAACAATCTCTTTTATAATGTATTTTTCTTCTACAGTGGTGGCAGGTAACATTTTTCGCTTTATTAATTTTCCTCCTAAACTGTTTCCTTAGCTGATTATTGTTATATTTATTGTGATTGTCAATTGGTTTCTGTGCCTCTTTCGTCAACATTTGTGCCTGGAGCACTTTCGAGCTTGTTTGACGTCTTTCATTCATTATTTTAATTTCCTGGTCAAGCAATCTTGCCTTGACAAATGTCAGTGTGATGTTATCCTCTGTCAGTGTTTCAATAGCAGTAATCACTCCATCGTAACTGCTTGGTAAAGTCATCCACCTCTTCTAATTTTGCACCTGCAGCCAGCAACTCCGTGATCAAGTCATAAAATTCTTGAAAGTGTTTCGTCAGTGGCTTATCACTTGCCAGCTTTAAGTTCAGTAAGCGCTTTCGTAAAGCAAGTTGAGTGGCGATGCCTTTTCTTTCGTAAATAGAGTCAAACTTCAAGAAAATTGATTATTGCATGAAAATATGAAAATTGCTTCGCTGTGATATTTTCATCACTTGCCAGTCCGAGCAACGAATCGGACAAATACTCAATTATAGTGTTTTTAGCCACACATAGTTCTTTGTAATACTCACTATCACTTTCTAGTTCCACAGGAGTATCACAGTCTATTATTTTTAAAACACCAAGTTCACTTAATAAATTTCGTATTCTAAGTTTCCAGACACTATATTTGTCCCCATCAAAACGTTTAATATTACGCTTTAACCTTTGGCTCTCCATTGTTTTGGTTTTAGCAAATAATGCTTGGAATACTACAAACACTTATCACTGACAGAGTTCACAAAGTTTTTATTGCACTTAAAGTGTTTTTTATATTTCATTTCACTGGGCCCATAACCTATTAGAGTTATGTATGGAAGCCAATGAAAGACGCATTAACGATTTCATAACACACTCGTTTATTAACTCGAATTAATAGCAGGAGAGGTGTGAGTGCTCTCTACTTTACCGGGTCGCAGGGACGCCATAGGGCAACTACTAGCTTTATAAGCTCACGAAACCAAGGCCTTAAGAACAAAGGTCTCTTGTTAATAATTGTAAATAAAACATATGAAAGAGAGAGCATTACTTCATAAATGTCAAAGTAAGACAGATTGATTTTTGCTATATCCAACAACCATAACTTTATTATTTTTTAGTTAAACGATTTTCCCTTTTTATGTCTGAAAATTAGTTGAAAGATGAAACTGATAAATAAAATTGTACCTACCAATTTTATCGCTGCCAAATAATGATTAATTGCGCCATTTTTCTTCACTACAAGCCCTGGCAAAAGATCAGTAGTTTGTCCTTGAAACGACCTGTCATATCAGCCATTGCCAAACTTTGTAAAAATTAAACGTTTTGGATGAATTTCAAATTGGTCTTGAGACTGGCATGATATGTGATTATTTTTCAATACGACGCCATAATTAATATTCTTCGAATTGTTCTTCTGTGTCCAATACTAACACTACAATACTAACTGTTTTGTAGTGGTAGGACTTTACTGCAGAGTCCGCCTGGGGAAGTACCACACAGTTATTCAACTGCCAAGCAGTTGTGTGCAAGATTTTCTGTGTTCCGGTTTGAATGGCAAAGTTACCAGAGAAATTACTGGGTACATCTAATATCTCAGGGCGACGAGCGCAGTGCAGTGCAGCGCAGGATTGTGTTCGCAAGTTCATAATTCTAGCACTGCTACTGTTAATGGCAGGCGTGACCCTTACCACCAGGCCAAAACCTTGCTCGTCTCGTCACATGACAGTATACAAAAATAATAATAACGCAGTCAAATTTGATGCCAAAAATACTTGTACATAATGTATATAGCTGAACACCAAGACGTCACTGTGAAATACATAATATGTACCTATAAGGTAGGTATGCCCAGTAATTTCATAAGAAAAAATGGTTCTCAATCCGGAACTAAGCAATATTTGTACTGGGTGGTGGAATAAATAAACACTACTCTAAGCAAAAGAATACCACTACAAAACTTGTAAATAATATACAAGCTATTCTACCAATTATACGCTACTGGAGAGTTTGAGCTAGTTTATCTGTATATACATATAAAATTACGTACAGCCTAAACCAATGGTCCTAAAGTCATGAAATTTGGAAGGGCGTGTTCTTTGTCAACTGTAGGTATCCACTAAAAAGTTTTTTTGGAAATTTCACATGTTTAGTAATAACACGATACATGTGCTCATTATTTGTACTTGAATACAAAACTTAGGAATGAACAACTTGGATACAAATTTTCATCCCCCGTCTCACACTCCTAAGGCTAGAAAATTTCAAAAAAAAACGATAAACGTTGCGTTATCCAACCTTAAAACTAAATCATAAATATTGTGAGTTTTACTTTGAAAATGAAAGACATTCAGTACACAACTTCATCCCTTTTTTCACCCCTTCGGGGGTGGAGTTATCAAAAACACTGTATTATTTATAAACTAATTTATAAATCGTCATTCTAAACACAAAATTTGAAGATCCTAACTTCGAAATTGACGGACTTTCATATAAACTTCCATCCCCTATTTTACCTGGGCCCCTTTTACTAGGACCAGCGGTTTAGGCTGTGCGTTGATATCTCAGTCAGGACTTTGAATTTTATATGTACAGATTATTATTTATTTATGATATAAAGCCCTGATTGTAACTATTGTAACCGGCTAGACGTATATCGTTTCATTGTATTTTAGACCTTCTATTGCCTTCTATACTCTACTTACAAAATAATATAGTTATGTTCATTAGCGCTTGGTTAACGATAAAATTTTGAACTAAAACGTTGCAAAGAAAGTCGTTAGTTTAGAACAAAAATACGATAGTAGCGCTCCCACTATATATGGTAGACAAGTTGGTCGTGAGCTGTGCTATTTATGAATCACCACAACAAAGTAAGCTAGTATCGATTTCTCACGCGTGTCGGTTTACCTGCAACCTTTACCACTCTATTGTATGTCAGCCCTAAACAGTAAACTGCTTAGAAGTGCTTGCATGGTTTAAAGGAAAAAAAAACGGAATACAAGCACTATTCACTAGGTGACTATAGGTACATTTTTAACTTCGGAGGATTTTTTATTTTTATTTTTTTTATATACAATCAAGTGTCGAGACGAGCAAGACGCTCACCTTGTGGTAAGCGTCACGCCTGCCACTAACAGTAGCAGTGCCAGAATTGTGAACTTGCGAACACAATCCTGCGCCGCACTGCGTTGCGCTCGTCACCCTGAGATATTAGATATCAAATCTCTTCATACCCAGTAATTTCTCTGGTAGCAATATTGCCCTTCAAGCCGAAACACAGTAATGCTTGCACACTACTGCTTGGTGGTTGAATAACTGGCAAAGATGTGGTACTTCCCCAGGCGGACTCTGCGTAGAGTCCTACCACTACAAAATAGTATGATATCGGTATCCTCTCCTGCAGTAAGAGCTTTTAAAAGGGGACCTCTAGGCTCGGAATTGTTTGAGTTGGGACTCCAACCTTCTATTAAAACCTTCCTATCAAACGCAACGTCGACGTCCACCGGGTATCTTTAAAATATAAATGTCCCTTTCTTCCTAACAAAAAAATACATAGGTACCTACTACTAAGTACTTAATTGTTTATAGCAATTATCGTTCGACATTTGCCATGTTTTTTTATGTATTGTTAGGAATATAAAAACTACGATGATTAACTGAAATTCAGAAAACTAGTAACTTAGTTGCCAGTAACACCGTTATTACAGTTGCAGAGTGCCTATTTTATGCAGTTCTTTCAATGAGTACTACATACAGATACGAGAGAGCGAAAATTCTGTGCTCATTTTAAGTTTGAATACTTGATAAAATTCGGTCCCAAAATTATCTAGCGAATTTAATGAGAGGAGCTGCCATAACGTACTTCCGAAGATTTAATGAATCTTTCACCCGTTGCGGGTTCATTAACGGCCCAGACCGCAAATGCCAGACTTATGTGACGTAGGTAGTATACTTAGGTATCAGGCTGCGAGGAAATGCGCGGAATATGGAGAAAATTCGTATTTGGCATGTCAATACTTATATTTACCTAGGTCCTGTTTTATAAAACACTAGCTTTTGCCCGCGGCTTTGCCCGCGTAGTAATGTTGAATACTGGAATTCGGTTAAATCGGGGCCCAACTCAATTGAATCACTAAAATACGTATATTATTGCATTTTTTCCAAGCCGCTTGCAAGTCTTTAAGTTTTCTTGAGGATGACCAAATTTGGCATGTCGCGTTTGCAATACTTACTTCAAAACAAAGCCGTCTTGTTGAATTTTAAACAGACAGACAGATGGACATGACAAACTTATAAGAATTCCTCGTAGTACTACGGAACCCTAAAAATGTCTGCTAATGACGCTATAGTTGCCGGGGCCTTTGACCCGAAAGATTACAATATTTCTTTTCATCACACTTGCTCGTAAAGTAGATCTTATTACATCGCTTTTAGGCTCATAATCCAAGCTATTACACACGCGTGCTTTTTACTTTACATTACGGCACTTGTACTATAATAGGTATAACCCGGTAAAGTCAAGTTTGTACGTGACTGCAATTAGACGTACGTGTACGAAGCACTCTTAATATAGCCGGGTAATACTTACAGTTTTTTTGTAATACCAACAAAGAGTTCTTATGCCGCTGAAGTAAATGTCAACCTGCGCGCGCATTACTGATTTGGGCGCCATTTTCCGCAAATGTTTGTTGACGTTTTCGCTCTGTGGTTGATTATTATCAAAAAAAAATTGTTTTTTCCTCGCAAGTGTGACGAAAACAGTCGTATGGAACTCTTGTGCTATTAGTCATTACGCTCTCGGCTTCCTTATCGCGCTCGCCTGCGGCTCGCGCGCATAATACCGCCTCTAGTGTAATGACCAACATAGCACACTCGTATCATAATGTACTATTGTAGACAACGTTTTTGATTTTTTTGTTGGAAGGTGCTAAAATAGCCAGGCTTTCAGGGGAGCTAACTCGCGAGCAAGCCACATAGAACTGACCATGCGAAAAACAGTCCTGCCTTAAATCAATACCAGCGTATTTTAAAGTTTGACCCTGAGCCTTATTTATGGTCATGGCAAAACAAACTTTTAGAGGAAATTGAAGCCTTTTGGAGTCATAAGGTAAGTCACTGGGAATCATGGGAATACGCGGCACAAACACTGTTTCGCCATGGGCACATCCAGTCAAAATGATGGCCTCAACCAGATTACGATGCAGCATTTTTACTTGTAACCTGGTTCCATTACACAATTTGGGTGGTCTTAAATTCCGAAGGAGCATGACGGGTGTACCTTTCTTCAGGATAAGCCTCTGATATGGTAGTCCCGCTGGTCTTAATGAATTTAAAAACTCAACTGGATAGTTTACAGCATCATCATTATTGCATACCGTATCAACAGAGTCAATGAAATGAAATAAGCTTAAGCAGAAAAAGTATGATAACAAAGAACGTAAAAAGATTACCAAAATATCGCAAGAATTACGAAACTTCGATAAAATACAGGGCTGCACTGATCGCTTAGGTAGACTCGGTGTGGGTTGGAGTGGGGCGCGCTCGAGGTACAGCGCGTCATACTCGGGTTTTAACGTATCTGAGCCAACGCGGGATGAACGTTTCGAAAGCGCTGTGCTTGGTGCGTGCACCGGATCGAGTACATGTGTTTAAAATATTTATCTTCTTACGCATAAACACTTGATTAGCTAATCTATAAATATATTTTTTTTTTTCAAATGAAAAACTGACCCGTGGCCTTCCAGTTTTGAAATTGTTTGAAAATTCTGAAACATGTTTATGTTTATTTTATCTTATCTCTTAAGTCAAAAAACTTAACAGCCTTAAATGAATGGTTTCGGCAAAATGGTATTTTAATGATACATTGAACCCCTTGCGATTTTTTCAAAATCGTTGCTGAGTGTGCGTTTCTCTGCATCAGCCCTTAACACTAATGGTATATCGGCCTACCCTGATTGGGCCATATTCACTACGCTGGCCCAGTGCAGGTTGGCGGATTCACATACACTATCGTATTTCTTCTCCTGAAATATGAAGGTTTCCTCATGATGTTTTCCTTCACCGAAAAGCCAGTGGTATTATCCATGCGTAAGTTTCAAAGAACTAATTGGAACGGGCTCGCCCGGGTTCGAACCCGCGACCCCAAGAATGTGAGTCGAGCTTGATCTCACTGAAGCTACCACAGCTTGAGCTGAGTGTAAGTTTACACTACTCAAAATTTAGTTTAGGCATTTAAAAGTAAGTTAATTTAATATTAAAAATTAATTTAGCAGCTTAGGCTGTACAGTATCTATAATAATTATGTTCGTCAAACAGTCGTCTGCGTGGACCTACAAAAAAATAGCCTATGTCCGTTTCCGAACCTTATGCTATAACTACCTATCCAAAAATGCAGCTCCATCTGTTCAGCCGACCAATAAATACGCCCATCCCCGTCCCCATTCCCAGCCTCATCCCTATAAGCGCCCCCTTCCCCATCCCCATCCCGATACCAAATGTCATTTTAATATGAACACGCCCATCCCCGTCCACATCCCCGTTCCCTCTCTCATCCCCATCCCGAACCCCATCCCATCCCCACCCCCATCCCGATTTCAACTTTCATCTTAATATGGACACGGCCATCCCCGTTCCCAGCCTCATCCACATCCGCATCCCATCCCCACCTGTCCCCACCAAATCCCCACCCATCCCCACCCCATCCCCATCCCATCCCCATCCCCACCCCATCCCCATCCCCATCCCGATACCAATTGTAATCTTAATATTAACATGCCGATCTCCGTCCCGTCTCTGTTCCCAGTATCATCCCCACCCCCACCCCCATCCCCACATCTATCCCCATCCCTATACCAAATTTCATTTACTATGTACAGCCGTTACAAACTTAAGGAGAAACAAACGTACTATCACTAAAACTTAGTTGTTTTTTTTATACTAACGGGAGCTGATTTTGAAAAAACTGTGACACCCGTATCTTCTTATTTTTATAGTAGAATATGTATAACAAGTTTTGTATCAATCGAACCAGAGAATAAAAAGTTTCATACAAACTTTAACACCCCATTTAACCCCCTTCGGGGTTGATTTTCGAAAAATCCTTTCTTAGTGGGCGTTTACACCTCTCCAAAAACATACCCTCCAAATTTCAAGTCTCTACGTTTAGCGGTTTGGGCTGTACGTTGTCTATATGTCAGTCAGTCAGTCAGGACAAAGCCTTTTATAGTTATAGATTTTTAAAGACCTCAATTTCCGTGTGACAAACTACAGATAAAGTCGCAAGTACTTTAATGTTACATGACTTGGACTTCACTGTGACTTTAGCTTCGACTATGTAAGACTTATTTCACTTGACTTGACATTATCAAAAGCATGCAATATTCTTGAAAAACTTGACATTGACAGAATGCAGAAAGAGCAGTGCCAGATATTAAAAAGAAAAAACATTGTCTTTTTTTCCTGTATAGAGAGAGGTCAACGCATAGCTTGGAGAATCTAGCTGGGCTGGGTATATAATCAAAGACGCATAGGCACAGAAGCCGCAAAACAAGTTGTCAAACTGTCGGCATGGAAGGGATGAGCCTGCGCAGGTACGTCGTGTACACCACTGAAGAGAGAAGAGGTAGGGCCTGCGCTTTTCTGTGGTGTACACTTCCGTGCAGTAAGTATATTTGGCAAGTTTAGTGAAGGTTTTTTTTTCTGCGCATTACCACTTTTTGACAACTTGCGTGGTAATTACTATACCTAAGACTCACTTGTTGTGTAATAATTAATTAAAATTAAATAAGAAGATAAAAATAATTATATCACCCGTAATCGTGCACTGCACACTTGCTAATAATGATTATTATAATTTTATCTGTGCAGACTACATTCGGAACTGAACAGAACTCTTTTAGAGCCTGGCAGACTTACACTAACACCTTTTGCTCCAGCCGTCATCCACAGACTTCTAGTCGGATGAATTCAATATGAGTGTGATTGGCTTTTTTATACATATAAATAGCGGCAAACAAACAGACGGCTCGCCTCATTAAGCTCACCGTCGGCTATGGACACCTGCATCATTAGCCACGTAGTCGACGAGCTGTCAACCCAGAGTGATTTTAATAGACGTTCTTTTTAAAACGATCCGTGTTATAGCTCTATGAAAAGATTTTCGCAGGCAAGGCATTCCACATTTTGCAAGTGCGTGGAAGGAATGAGCGCATTAGACTAAGCGCATCTGTAGGTGCCATGGGCGTTGCCAAGGGAGGGGTAGCTTGCCCCTCTAGAGAAAAAAATATGCAAAGCTACCGAATCCTAAGTTCTCTCACTTGACTTCCTTGACCGATAATTCCTGCCCTAATTACATTCCAAGTTCTGCCCCAGTCCTGTCCCTGATGTTCCATCCGTGGAAACTCATTCATCATGGCCAGGCCATAACAAATAATATAATTAATAATATTAATTTCGTTTACTTACACGTTTTTGACTGTACAGTCAAGAGCTCGTGGAGCCTTACATTGGACTTTGCATCGTTTTTTCTTATTATATAGGTAACTACTCGCTAAGGGTAGAGGTAGTAAGGCTCACACTCCTCACAATGTAAAGCTTCATGCTCAGCTCTTGACTGTACCTATAATGCAGGCTTTTTCCATCTTTCATATATCAACTTGCTCTCCCCCCCATGAGCCATTGGCTGGCGACGCCCTTGTTCATAGATTAATCAATTTAATCTGAAACTAATAATTAATTTTATCTGAACCGAAATAATGAATGCAGAATACACAACCATGTGCCACCGTGTGTGTACATATAGTTAATCGTTTATATGGATCGGAACAGGCAACTAGGTGAACAATACATTATGTAGCGCAGCTTTGCAACCACGGCTTCTGTATTAATGACGGACGATTAGTTTCGCGATGATTAGTCACGTTACTCCTAAGCCAATATACGTGGAGCAAATAATAATGAATTTATGATGCAAACACCGTTATAAGTATTAATGAGAAGATCAACTTCATGTTATAATGTTCTTGTTAATAATAATGTAGTATTGTATTCTGCCCCTCCCAAAATTCACCACTTTAAATCATCCCGAGCAATTTTTTTAGCCCCCCCCACCCCTCTCAACTTTCCCCCTTTGAATGAACTATCCCAACTCTACAGCTTGTTCTGTTATATGTACTAGTACAAAGAAAAAACACAGTAAAATTTAGATAAGCGAATTATTTCTCCAATGAAGATGATTATAAAAACCAACGATAAGATAGGTTACCACCTTCCCTTCTGAATTTTTACTAATTATACTGGGAGGCCCAGGTTTTTAGGCGGAAACATTGATTGATTGATTCTTCGTTTAGCTATGTTTCAAATTAACCGTTACGCTTTAAAATGAACCATAACTCATAACTATTTCGTTTTGTTTCAGATCAACACCCCAGTTCTAACGAAAACGCCTGCCAAAGTTTACCAGAAAGCTGGCGCGATGCGGGCGGCGGGGCCCCCTTGAGGTCCCGCCAAGCGATGGGCTCAAACATCAGCCAGCACTCCTCCAAGGGGCTAAAAGGCCGCCGGGCTAGGTCTAGCGGAGACCTTTGCAATGGAGACACCAAAAGCCAAACAGAATCTTCAGTATGCGGATCAGTCGTGGGAGACGTTATGGGTTGGAACAGATCCCTTCCAAACCATCTGGACGGGAACAGACATCTTGCTGATTACAGCAGAGTGAACAATAACTATGCTGAGTTCGGAACGTACAATAGATGCCATCCGAAAGGCGGAAGAGGTCTGCGGTACCGTGTGAGCAAGTCAGGTGAGTTTCTATGACAAAAGCTTGTTATAAAAACTTAGCCATCGCGAGTGTGTCGGTTCTGTGTTATAAAAATATTTAAAAATATATAGCCCGCGTTAAATGTAAATGTAATAAGTGTAACGTGTAAAGTCATAAGTAAATACATAGTGACAGTGTTATTTTATCCAAAATACTCGTAGATATTAGTAAATTCAACAATAGTATCGGAACAATAGCATTAGTCGTGTGTGTTAGTGAAGTGGACTCAAGACTCAAAACCGTACAGTGTTTCAATTAATATCTCAGTCTTTATCTGTGTAAGGACTGAAATATTAATTATTATAATAAAAATAAACTAAAACATTAATTATATCTGAACGCTTTTAAATCACCCTCATTTTTGTGTTAAAAATCAAACCAACGGAGTGTACGGCAACCAGTGATAAACAGTGACCGACTCGCACCGAAGTATATGAGTCACCTGTAACGGCTTTGTGTGCCCGGCACGAGAGCTTGTCGCAGTTACAATACGACATTTTCGCCACTCAGTTTAACGAGCGGCTGGCCCAGGGGTCAAGCCGACGGCGTTGAGTGCGATAGCTCCGTGTTCAAGCCTCGCCAAGGCGCGTTATTTTTGCGTAGACTGTAGATCGTCTATAGGCGCAGAGAGGTAACCCAGCGTTGCAAAGTAAGTCACAGTTGAGATTTATACCAAATTACCAAATTATTATTTTTAAACAAAAAATATATATATAAAAAAATATATAAAAGCGATGACGCTGAAAATGGACTGCTCCGCATGCTGCAATATAATAACAGACACCGAAGAATTCTTGAGCTGCAGCCTAACTGAATGCTGCAAAAAATATCATCTCTTATGTATTGGAGATAAAAACCTTTCCCCGGAATCACGCAACCGCTGGATCTGTCCCGAGTGCCGTTGCGCAGCTAAGAAGGGTGGCGACAACAGTGCAACACCGGTAGGCGCCTCTAAGAAGAACCGAGACCCAAACGTGACTCACAGGGTGAAAGTAGCTCCATTAATTCCGGTAGATTTAAGAAAGGACGAAGACCCCGCCATATTACTACACGAAATGCGCATGCTACGCCAAGATATGACATCTATGAGAGAGCAGTTTAGTCTCGAGATAGCAAGTTATGAAGCTAAGCTGAGCCGCTCCATTCACGTCATAGAGAGCTATGAAGCGAAGCTGAGCCAGGCTGTCACCACAATAACCAGCCACGAGACAAAGATTGGAAAGTATGCCGAGCTAGTCGAGACGCTCGTCGGGACGATCAACAAGACGAACGAAGACTTCAGCGCTAAATTTGACTCCGCACTCGTTGCTAGAGATACTGCGACGGTAATAGCGACACAGTGCGCTCCCTCGACTGAGCTGAAACAGCCGGAGATACAGTCGGAGAGCTCAACCCTCGCACCTGTACATCAGCGCACACTTTACGCTCATGTAGCGGCGCCCAAACACAAGCACAAGCGAAATGCGCGCGCACGCCAGGAGATGACACTAGCCTCCACATCAGCACAGCCCTCATCGAGCGCGGCGGGATCGACCATATTTGATGCGCGTGCGCCCGCCGGCGGAAAGCGACCTACCGCCCCTCGTCCCTCATACGCGCCAGCACAACCCTCCAACACCTACGACACACATGAGTTGACAACACTGACGGCATCCACAAGCCACCATGACGATGATCAAGGATGGGAGAGAGTGCAGAATCATAGAACGAGAAGAGACAACCTACGGCGGCGAACCGTGATTAGAGGAAGTGGGGTTAATGACGACGAACTCAAAACCGTCGAACGAGCGCGTAAAATTCACGCCTGTTTCTTTACCCCCGAGACCACAGCTGAAACCATAATATCGTACATGAGAAGAAAGAAACAGTGCGATAACTACCACGTCGATAAACTGAAGCTAGCCCACTCGTATTACTCGTCGTTCTCCCTCACGGTACCGAACAGCCATTTTGAGTTCTTTATGTCCGCCGAGAACTGGCCGACTAGCACCCAAGTCAGCGAGTGGTTTCGTGGAAGCGGCGGGCGTGCAGACGGCGCGCCCCGAGCGCACCCCGCGCCTCGTAGACAGCAGCGTTACGCCTGCGACAGCGCTACGTGCGCTTACACCGCCGCCGCCGCCCGCGGGACGTCGAAACAAGGGACCTACGTCGGCGCCACCCGCGCCTCCACGTTCACCTCCGGGAAATCAACCTCGACATTGTAAATCAACGTCCCTGACAATCTGTCACCAAAATATTCGGTGTATAACAAACAAGACTAAACAACTCGAGGTTCTACTGACAAAGGAACTCACCTGCGACTTAATAGTTATCACCGAACACTGGTTACGTAAACACGAATTAGTTTCTGTTACACTATGTAACTTTGATTTATTATCTTTTAGCTGTAGAGAAAAAGTAGCACACGGCGGAAGTTGCATCTACGTACGGTCGGGAATGATGGCGGTCAGCAGACAGGACTATTGCGACCTAACGCAGGAACAAATTTTTGACGTGTGCGCCGTGCACTTACTTGACGACAATATCCTAGTTGTAGGAGTGTACCACTCCAACTTGACGAGTCACGGTGACTACCTTCAACTTTTCGAGACCCTTCTCTGTAAAGTAACAGACGAGGGCTTGGACTGCGTCATAATGGGTGATATTAATATCGATCTGCTAGACAGCTCTAGCGCACAAAAGCAGTTGGTAGATGTGCTTGAAAGTTTTAATTTTACGCAATTAGTAAACCACCCAACGCGCGTGGATGCGGGTGGTCGTAAGTCTCTTCTAGACCACGCGTACACAAACATGGCTGCGAAACGCGTGACTACCATCGTGGGCGTCGACACGCACCCGCTCAGTGACCATGGCGCCCAGCGCCTCACTCTAGCAAGAAGCGTTACTTCTGCACCTGCGCCCGCGCACTATCTAGGCCGCAGCTTCTCTGCGGCCAACGAGTATAACTTTATTGTTGCCCTGGATTCCATTGACTGGGACAATATCATTGAAAAATCGAGTAATTGTTGTCACGCGTTGGCCGAGAGTATAGTCAATATTTTATCTAATAAATTAAAAATCTGTTTTCCGCAAAAAAAACAGCTTACTCATAATAAACACTGGGTTGACGCGGAAATTCACAATTTTAAGCACTTACTGCATGAGGCTATACAATTAAAGAAAACATTTCCCACCGATGACTTACTGCGTATTAAGTGCGATGAACTTACAATTAAATATCACGCCTTATTAAAAGAAAAACGTGTCAGTCATTACTCTAGTATAGTCAGGGATAATCCACGACGCATGTGGACTGTAATAAATTCAGAGCTGGGTCGTGGCACTCGCGAGAGAGTCGATTTCACTGACCTGGTGCGGGACGCGGACGGTCAAGCGTTTGGCACGAAGAAGGATCTGGTGGACGCACTTAACTCGGGGTTCGTGACGGCGGCAAGTAGGTGCGGAGCGCCCGCGGCTAACAGCGCAAGCGCCTTAGCTGCACTTGGGGACGAAGCATCCGCTAGCGACGTGTCACTAAGGCTAGAACCGTTCTCTCCCGTTGAAGTGGTTACTATAGCGACCAAACGTATTGCTCCTAAAAAGAGTACCGATCTCTATGGTCTGTCCGCGAGCATATTAAAAACCGGTATAGAACCAGTAGCACCCGTTATTAGTCACTTGTTTAACTCATGCCTGCGGGAAGGCATATACCCAACAGCACTCAAGAAAGTTAAAATATGCCCCTTGTACAAAGGGAAGGGCAAAAAATCAGAGGTCAAGTCCTATAGGCCCATATCTCTCGTCCCTGCCGTAAGTAAAGTGTTTGAGGTCGGACTCAACAGGAGACTTCTTAACTTTATCGTAGATCGTGGCGTTTTGTCGGAACGGCAATACGCGTATCGGGCCGGCCGTGGGACCACAGACTTGGTGCGTGAGGTGGTGTGGCGAGTGTTGAGCGCACGCGAGGCGGGATTACAGGTTGCCGTTCTTTGTTGCGACCTATCGAGCGCGTTCGATACTGCCGATCACGATCTCGTTGCTAATAAGCTGCAGTTTTACGGGATCCGCGGTCCGGCTCTGTGTGTGATGTCGTCCTTCATGTCTAAGCGAACGCAGGTCGTGGTGGGTGACAGAGGCCATGTCGTATCGTCTGAGATGGAGAACGGGATGGGCGTCCCACAGGGCTCCTGCTTGTCTAACACCTCATTCAGTCTCCTCCTCAACGACCTACCCGGTGCCATCACTGGCGCCGAGATTTACATGTACGCCGATGACGTCGCTGCGGTGATTACCGCGCCGACGCATAGTCAGCTGGAGTTGAAACTGAACACGGTAGCAAACGAGCTCGACAGCTGGTTCCGTTCTAACGGATTAGCTCTTAATAAGGACAAGACCTGCTTCCTTGCATTCAACCTCAATGGTCACTCAACAAAGACTTATTCGGTAGCAGTCGGCAATACCGCGCTCCAACAGGTACATAGTACGAAACTTCTGGGTTTCCACATCGACGGTGCGTTGACGTGGGAGACGCACATAGACGAGCTTTGCGGGAAGCTGAGCCGCTCGTGCTTCGCGCTCCGGCGGCTTGCGAGCACCGCCACCCGCAGCGTGGTGCGCTCCTGCTACTTCGCGACCGTCCACAGTAACATCACGTACGGGTTGGAGCTGTGGGGCCGCGCTGCCGATCGGAACAGAGTCTTTGTAATGCAGAAACGAGCCATACGTGCTATATGCGGGGTTCAGAACGACGTCTCATGCGTAGAGCTATTTAGGGAACTTCAGATACTGCCCTTGCCGTGTGAGTTTATTTACCAGATAGCCCTATTCACCCATGTAAACCTAGAAACGTTCCAACGTAGGGGCGTTCACAGCACTTTAGATTTACGAAGTAATAAAAAGAAAGACCAACTGATCACCCCGTCGCACCGTCTCGTCAAGTCGGAGAGGTCAGTGTATATTCTGGGGCCCGCGATCTACAACCGTATACCAGCTTCCATTCGGGATGCTCCTTCCACCGGGTGCTTCAAATCTAAGCTCAGAGCGTGGTTACAAGAGAATTTGTTTTATGACATTGAAGCTTATTTTAAAATAAGAGATTATTGACGTATTTTTATAATTATTATTTCATTTTATTACCTAAGTAATTATTATTTTTGACTTACTTAATGAAATTTGACGTGTAACTTTGGTGTTATCAATAAATTATTTGTATTTGTATTTGTATTTGTATTCTTTGTTACCCAAATTGGCATAGGAAAAGATTATTCAGTTTGATAACCTCATATTAGTAGGTATCATTTTATGCATTCCTTAGCAAGTAATGACCCGACTTTTGTTGATTTTATGTGAATGTTTTTCATGTTATGTGAAATTATATAGGTATGTGCTTAAGATTATGTTTAATCCTTACTGCCTACAAGACCTGGACCTGGGTATGTAGTAAAACTGCATCCAGAACCACCGGAGGACGGTCAATTCGGTTAACGGTAGAGAGGATTCTGCGATCCCGAACCCGCCGGCCGTCGGCCAAGCGTGGGGACCTCCCTACCTTCGTCCAGCAGTGGACGTCTTCTAGATGATGTATAGTCTAAAATGATTTTAAAGTGTAGTGTTTCAATAGATATCAGATGCTTCTTTATGTCCGAAAAACATCGTTTCTTCCCCGTGTTCCACCTACGTGGTTCATCTAGGTGTTCCACGGATACCTTTTTGTACCCGTGGTCCACCAGGTGTACTATGGGTTATTCAATGTACCCATGGGTTACCCAGGTGTACTATAGGTAATTCAATGTACCCTTAGATCAATCACCCAGGTATACCTACTTCACATTTCGCAGTTGTTTTTTTTAAGTTGATAGTGATATAGGGGCTTATTATTTTTCATTTCGACCTGCTTCTTCTAGCCAAAATTAACGAGATGATTAAAACGGCAAAACTTAAACGTTAACATAATTTTAATCAAAGTACATGTAGAGTAATAATTTCAAAAGTTCACCGCGTTGATTTTATGGCTTTTAACGACAAAAAGGGTCAGGCAGTTGGCTAGAAATTGTGTCGTGAAATTAATGGCGTTAGTTGCTGCCTTAATTGGTATATTTAAGAGAAAAAAGATTAACGTCCGTAAAGATGCTGAACAATTAATTTAGTAATAAATAACGTTAACTTTGTCTCAGTTTGGATCGAAATGGTCGAAATTCTGATAGTTTCTTTGGTTATATATTTTTATAATTACCTCTATGTAGGTACTTAACATGTTTCTTGTCTTCAAAATTTGACTGTCATAAAGCTCAGTTGATAGCATGTCTGCCTTCAGAGCTGTAGGGCGTGGGTTCGATCTACTCATCTTTTTTCTACTCATCTGTACATCTTTATCTATAAGCAATTTACTTATTTATATATACGTAGCAATTTACAAACTCTAGTCATAAAACATGCAAGTACATGCATACATAATATATTCAAATACAAAATGTACCTACTTTTAATATCGAAGCTGAAAAATATCCGTAGCATGCTCATTTGAAAACCGCCACTTGAATTGTAGATGGGCACGATCCAGCGAAACGGCCCGGGCAGAGGCAAATAAAAAATATGAAAAAATCCTAATGGCCGCGAGGGCCATCGATCATCGTAATAAAAGAATAAGAAAGAATAGAGAGACAACTCTAAAGAGAAAATATAATGATAGCGCTATTGTAGCATTTTGTAGGTAACAGCGAACTTGTCATCTTGTCTTGTGTGTTGTTTACAGTTGGAATCAAATGAACTTCCGCAAAGTAACGCCTGATTCAATCACACAGCGAACTTGTGATTCAGTTGCACGCAAAATTATATGTCATTGATTGCCCGTGATCCTCCTGCCTCATTCCTACTGGATTCCTCTAAAGAACTTTATTTACTACCATGATTCTACCAGTAGTTCTGTGACAAATTTGTTTTTACTTTGTATATCTACTATATCATTGGAAATTTTCTTTCCGTTGTATTATATTAGAGATGTTGCACCGGTATGACCGTTAATTCTACGGGATATAAAATAATAGATCCACATGTAATTAATAAGTAATATCAAAAACATACCCCTGCTACTTCAGTAGAACGCGGTAGGACCATGGGTCGGTTTCGTCCGTTTCAAATGTCACGTACGGTCACTGTGATCATCAAAAATACGTATATACGGAAAACATTTAATTACCTCAAAACATGGAGAATTGATTCTTTGATTGAACTGATTGACAAACTAAATATTACCTCAATGCCTCAAAACTATATTTTTATTATTCTAGTTATTCTAGTAGGCAACAGGCTTCCGTTTGATCGCCATTTCACCTTCTGTATAATTAAGAAAGAATCGGGAGTGAATCGGAAGAGGAAGTGATACATCTTGCTGCACAAAAGTCCATTTGTATGAGTTCTTTGTTTCTCTGACTTCAGAGTTCGTTCTTGGGTTGGTTGGTGGGATAGATATTAGTGGGCAAAACATACAATAAGGTTATACAAGTCACTGATTTCAGCTTTCGCTGGACAAACAAGTCGCTGTTTTACCAGTCTGTCATATTATATTTTAAGCATTCACTGTAAAATAAATAAATAAATATTGGTGGACATTTCACACAGCGCTATCTAGCCCCATACTAAGCAAAGCTTGTATTATGGAAACCAGATAGCTGATTGAATACTTATATACTTTTTTGTTGTTGTTGTTGTAAATACTCACATAGGTTGTTATAATACATACTACACCCAGACACAGAACAAACATCTATGTTCGTCACATAAATGTTTGTCCTGGATGTGAATCGAACCCACGCCCTTATAGCTCAAGGCAGATATGCTACCAACTGACCTATAAGGCAGTCTCACTGAGGAAATATTCACTCGATTGAGAATTCTCTCTGCAGTATTCGGTTAAGTTTCAACCCACCTCAGAATTGTTTTGTGAGCAGAAATAGGCCATCACCGTGAGACCACATTATTGTAATAGAATCTTCCGGAGCCTTATGGGATGTTGCATGAATGTTTTTCTTCGTAAATCTTTTCTCTTTTTTGTAATTTGTCATTTCGTCATTAGATATCTAATGTGAAATTTTCTGGCCATGTTACGAGAATGAAATGAGACTTTAACGATATGTATAATAAAGTCGTACCATTATCATCAACATAATCGAGTTGAAATATTGAATTTTCTTGCGGTATCATTTTACTTATGTTATTACCTTGCTCATCTACCTTTGAGTGCCTACAAGGCATAAGCTATTTGGGCACATTCTCTTTATTCTTCACATCATCATAGTCAATATGTTTTTTTCCACTGCTGGAGGTCTGACATCAGCACTTACAACAGCTATCCTTCATCTTGAGCCAAGAGAAAAAGCTGTTCTTCACGGGTGCAATTCTATGTGCATTTGTGAACGTGTTCTAACGAAAGCTTCTAGTAAGAATGTTCAGCCTAAGTAGCCAGTTATAATTTCTATTACATGGAAAGAAAGAAGAAAAAAATTAAGAAATACAATTTATTTTGTAACATCATCAAGATAATACAGTTTATTCAATCCTGGGGTGATGTTAAAAAATAGCTTCAACTCAGCATAGTGCTGTTTAACATACAGCGCTGATCTTCCATTGAGACCAATTCATGTAAGGTCACATGATAGGGAATAAGCATGTGTTTTTTTTTATTGACTCACAAAAAAGCAGACTGCCAACAAAACAAATCATCGAAAGTAAAATTTTAATATGTGCACAAATAACGAAGTTTTATAAATTTTAGTTTCATGACGTCAAAGTTCACGATTCCGAACAAATTCTATGCTATGCACGTGTTTTGCTAGAAAGGACAGATGACTCCCACCCAAATACTTTGAACGCTTCAGATTTCAGAACTTTACCAGCCAATTTCAATATTTTTTTTGACGTAAGCACTTTGATTATAGAGAGAGAGCTAGTTCCTCCGAGCGTAAGCATCAGATTCAGCTAAACTCCAGTTATCCTATTATTTTTAATAATTGAAACACATGCATATTCCCTATTGTCATGGCTTAAAAAAATCAGAACTTGTATGTAACCAATTAGTACACCTATTGCTAACCCATTGTTTTATTTACGTTAGGTACCTGCTTTAAAAATAATAGTTTAGAAAGAACTCACGCAGCCGCAGAGACATGTTTTGGCTTCCGACGCTATGACGTCACTGCGCCGGGCCGGGTCAAGGACAGACCGAGGGTCCGAGGGAGGCTAACACTATGTGGAACACTGCTTGCTATCTATTATTACCAATATTCAGCTTTAGTCGGAAAGGATGTATGTACGTTTTATCTTTGTCTTACGTGAGCGATATAAAGCGACAAGAAAGAAAAAATACCTACTATTTATTGTCATAAAATACAAATCCATATTTATCGACTCTACCGTCTTATGCATAAAACACTAAACCCTATTTTGAATCTATTTTAGTTAAAAAAATTACGATTTGTGTTTGTAAAAAAAACAAATCACTTTTTAACTAAAATAGGTTTGTAATACTTTTTAGTGGTTTTATGCATAAGACGTAGGTCTATTAATGGTGCAACGGCGAATATAACCAATAAGGACTCGCAGACACTGATCTACGTCACAACGTAGTCCACTAATTATTGTAAGAACAGCCACTGACTAAAATTCTTGCGTCGCGTCCCATATATTGTTGCTGTATGTTCGCTCATACGTAGGAGCAGGGATGACTACTTCTTGTGTTTTAATTTATGTGGCATTGTATCTATTTTCAATACCAAAACGGTTTTTGTTACATAACGTGCGAGTGGTTTTCCAATTGTGAATTATTTAAGCAAGTCCCACTGAAATTTTGCGTGAAATCAGCTTCTGAGGTTCTTACATGGCAAAGAAAAAACACTCTTTTCTTATTAGGTATTTAAAAGCTTATACATTAAGTGAGATAGATCTCTTTCTACTCTTTTTTCTTTCTTCTTTATTCGTCTCTAGTTCTTTGTATGGATAGCTGCTAAGGGCGGTTCACACATATCAGTTAAGTCACAGTTCCGACATAGTACCGGCACAGTTCGAAATATTCTTTCATACATTCTCTATGAACGCATCCCCACTGACACTGAGAGCACTGTGGCGTCACGGACACTGACACGTGGGGGAAGCGTTCATAGAGAATGTATGAAATAATATTTCGCACTGTGCCGGTACTGTGCCAGTACTGCGTCGGAACTGTGACTTCACTGATTTGTGTGAACTGAAGTTTGACTGGTATGTTTAATTCTTATGACAATCGGTCATTGTACGGAAGACCGAGAAGATATATACTTACCTACTGGAATTTCTAAAGGCATACTCGAAATATATAGATATTTAATTATATATAGAGAGAGAGCTAGATCCTCCAAGTATTCGGTTCATTAATAATGGTAGACCCTTATAGTTCGAGCTCATGACCTAATTTAATTAAGTATCTAAATAAATTTTAAATAGGAGTAAAAGCTTGTTTGTAAAAACGTTTTATTTCTAAAAAAAATATAATTTCGAGACGATTGTTTTTTGTTGTTTTTGAAGGTCATGTAGATATTCCTCAAAAAATAATTACTTATTAAAAAAAACACTGATTCCGAACTACAGATGAAACTGGTGTAATTTTATGCCACACATTGCGCAAAAGATTTCATGACGTCACAAACGGAGTATTAGGGCATCTGCCAAAAATGTATTTCTTACACGATGGTATGATACTATACAGGGTCGCAGTTAAATATACCCTGTTTAATTATTGCATAATTTTGGCACCGCTCTCTTTCCGCGCTCTGTAAATTTAACACCATTGTTTCGAGGAAACGCATTCGGGAATATTACGTTTATAATTTCCGAATAGGATTAACTTCCTCAACAAAAGCTAACAAACTCGTTTTGCGTATTGTATAGGCATGTGGCCTAATGTTTAATTTATGACAAATAACAGGCTTAGCGATGAATATAACTAAATACATTACACGTACACATACTGAAATAATAAATTGTATTGGCTGATAAATCTCTGAAATATGAGCGTTTAAAGTTTTAGGTGGGAATAGAGAGGGGATGCTCCATCCTTTTCTCGCACAAGCACGTGTTAGTATAGCATTTCTATGCCGCGCCTGAGGCTTGACGTCATAGCTCAGTATAGCGCGCTCTCTGTCTAGCTTGAAATTAAAATACTTAGAACATATTTATTTTTGAATTATTTTAAATTTTGTTTTCGATGATAGGCTCTATTGATGATCGGCTTTTTTATGAGGTAATAATAAAATTGTAGTCATCATGCCTATTCCTGCGTATTGTATTATTGCGTATGTTTCTTTTTAAATAACTATGTAATAACCTTCTAATGGTAAGAAATAACACCTGTCCATGATGATTGCACCATTATCTAGATTATTTATTTAATATCTAGTTGTTTTAAATATTGGCAGGCTATGTTTATGTCCAGAACTCACCTGATCATTTACCTATGATTATTTACTAATTGATTATGATATGAATCATAGAACTATGACCAACTGTGATAGCTTAAAACAGAACTCACCTAATGTTATAATTAACGGTTTGGTCGAAGATGGTAAACACATCTAGGCTGGAAAGGGTACTGTCTCTCAAGTGAGGCTACCGGCACACAACGTTAAGAGCTTGGCGCAGATTTTCAGCTTGAGGGTTGTAGCTAGCCAACCGAAAGAAAACGGTGGTAGGGTGCTAGAAAGTATCAGACCACCTTGCTATGCGGTTTCTTCTCGGTGTTTTTTTTTATGACGAGACGAGCAAGGCGTTCGCCTGGTGGTAAGCGTCCCGCCTGCCACTAACAGTAGCAGTGCTAGAATTGTGCACTTGCTAACTCAATCCTGCGACGTACTGCACTGCGCTCGTCACCCTGAGATATTAGATGTTAAATCTCTTCATATATACCCAGTAATTCCTCTGGTAACATTGCCCTTCAACCGGAACACAGTAATGCTTGCACGGCACTGCTTGGCGCTTGAATAAGTGACCTGTGTGTGGTACTTCCCCAGGTGGACTCTGCAGAAGAGCCCTACCACTACAAAATCCTATCTCTTCACCAGCAGTTCAAGCTCCTTGTTGGAGGACGCTAGTACATACCTAAGAAAACTAGATCAGGCTTTCACAGCTATGGCGCCTATTATACAAACAAAAAAACTCTTTCCCTCTGTTATTTCGAGTAGGAAGTCTATTTAGTATCTTTGAAATGCGAACGCGGGTAATTGTTTGTAATACTGCTGCTTGGTGGCAAGATATTTGATACTGTAGCAATACTTATAATATTATATACCTACCTACTACAAAGAACAGTTCTTATCACCATGTTTTTACTCTACTAGAAACTGTATTAGAGATGCCATTACCTTAAAAGTAAAGTAGGTAAGTTCGTATAAGCTGAGTGGCCAACACTAATGTCAGAATTAATGTGCCGCCCGAAGGCCTCTGACATTATCATAACCTTTACCTTATCAATTATGTTCATCAACAACGTTATCAGACGTCAACTGCTGTACGAAGGCCTCCCCGTTAGACAACCACACTGTACGACAACCTGCCATATGCATCCACCGTTTTTCCCGCGACTTTGACAATGTCGTCGGTCCACGTAGTAGTCATAGTGGGAGTGTCCTATGCTGCGTCTTCTGGGACGTGGTCGCCACTCAAAAACCTTTCGTCCCCATCGGTTATACGTTCTTCGAGGGATGTGGCCTCTCCTTTGCCTTCCAACTTGCAAACCCTGACAGCTATGTCGGTGACTTCGGTTCTTTGGCGAATGTTGCCACACCAAAATTGCCTCAATATCTAACCACCCCTTCGGAGATCGAAGCGGTTAATTCATCGCCAAGTTTCTTAGAAACCTTTAGAAAGTGACTAATGTCATAACATTTATCACACCTAGATCCCACGAACCTTTTAATTAAAGGCAGCAATGATTATTTTAGTAAGTAATTGTAAAAAAAAAGAAACTGAGCTGCCCAAATCAGTCTCCGAAACAGAAAGTTACTGTAGATTATTCTTCTCTCTCTCATCCCCGATTTGTCTTGCCACCTTGTTTAATCAGTAAAGAAAATATACGACCTTTTTTCTTACGACGACGGCACGTGAAGGAGTTAGGTAGCCAGGCGGGGCAAGGAAAGCTAGACAAAAAGCCCCGGCCCCTATCTTAGTTTGCGATAAATGTTTCTGTCCCCATCGCTCTTATATCAATCTCAATGAGAGTGATATGTGACTAAAATCGTATCGCAGCTTCTGGAATAGTCTTACTATCCAGCCTACTTACCTATTATCTTAGTCTTTTTAATCTTGCTATGTGACAAAATCTTTATTCTGGAATAGTCTGCTATAGACCTTCTAGCCTACTATCTTAGTCTTTTTCAATCCTACTTGGCTTTTCTTAACGGAAAAGAATAAAAGACGAGATAAGGTTTGGGTAGATATCTAATACAAACAAAAAACGACCAAATGCGAGTTGGACTCGCTCAACGAGGGTTCTGTACCTTACAATATTTTTTTCATCGGTTCAGTTCAAAAAAATATTGTGCCAGTTTCTAATATTGTAGATGTTATTCAAAGTATTTTCTAGCTATTATCTAGTGTAATGATAATTACGCCAAATTTAACATTTTAAAGGTTGTTACCGTTCTCATACTAGTGTAAAAACCAAAGATTATCATGAGAAATTGTGCACCCCTCTATTTTTTATTATTGGACAGTAATAAGCAACTATTCGGAGTAACTTTGCGCGATATAATTCGGAACAAAGATATTCGCCAAAGAACCAAAGTTACCGACATAGCTCGCAAGGTTTGCAAGTTGAAGTGGCAATAGGCAGGCCACATCGCTCGAAGAACTGACAACCGATGGGGAAGAAAGGTTCTTGAGTGGCGACCGCGAACCGGAATACGCAGCGTAGGAAGGCCTCCCACTAGGTGGACCGACGACATTGTAAAAGTCGCGGGCAACCGGTGGATGCAAATGGCAGGTTGTCGTACAGTGTGGTGGTCTATGGGGGAGGCCTTCGTTCAGCAGTGGACGTCTCCGGGCTGATGATGAAGCCACTATAGTGAAATATATTTTATGACCATTAGCAGCTGCCTATTACGATTTAAAAGATCAGCCCAACAAAAATAAGACAGACCGTAAAGGATAATTATAGGGTCAAATTCCTTAAACACCTTAGGAACCCTAAAAAGTGATGAATAAATAATCGTATGTTACTACCGCAGCAGTCATTTGTGACTTTTCAGGTTAGTTTTTAAGCGTAGTTTCAAAGTATTCAAATAAATTTAGGGAGAATTCGAACCCCAAAACCACTACCCTTAACTTTGGCCACGTCCCAAGACCTTTATTAATCCCAATTTGGCGTGACGTCGGATCTCTTCGACGATGTTGATGTATGGCTAATGCGATTAGGCATTGTTAAGGTACTTTAGTGCCCTTATACGTTTTGCGGGGAAAACGATTCCTTCGCATTATAATACAAAATGACCAAAATAGTAAAGTAATGCGCTAAAGCGTCTAATATGTATCTTAGTTGCCTATAAACTAAACGATAATAGCTTACCTCTTTTATGAGACTAACTCGAACTCATGTTTCTTTTTGTGACTATCCTACATTATTTTTAAATATTATTTCTTATATGAAGTGTTTCCACACTTTGGATTTTGGACTGCTTTGCCAATTAAGCTACAAGAAGAGTTAGAAGTCTCTGCCTTACCCGTCAAAATTCTCAAACTGTTTTTAAGCTATCTAATAAAGCGTTGGTGGTAATATTTTTATCTGGAGTCTGTGTTTAAAATAAGTAGGATACTAATCCTTCCTTTGTCTTCAAACCCAGTGTTAAATGTTTCTTCTAGAAGGCGTGCGTGCTCTATCCTTGACAGCATCATTGCTTATCATTAGAGTTTGATCAACCACCGCTATTTCTAGTTAAAAAGTGTTTGTTGGCTAGTATACACCATTGTGGTATCTTGATACGTTTGGTTCAAACGTGATCTCCAGTTACGCGCTTTTCAAGAGCTGTTGTGCTATATATCGCTACGGAAAGTCTTATTTTGTAACAGGATTATTACTACTTTTAAAAGTGTACTAAGCCCATAAAAAGCAAGGTTTTTTTACGTCAAAATTAATCGTTACGTACTAGAACCTCAAAAATATACTCAAGTTAATAATACAGTATGTGTCAGAATTTCTGACATCTTAAAGCGTTTGTGATGCTTCCAATTCATCCTGCGATCTCTATTTAATTACTTTGCCTTAGAACTCGTAGATCTCAAAGTTCGCTCCATTATATAGCTGGAAGCACTTACGGAAACATTAAGTTAATACCATCGGATCCGACTTAACGTAGCACTTCGATATAATCTCGTCGCAAAGACGACTGGAGTTTTATTATGAGTAAGGACACGTTTGACGGTCTGATGTGATTGTCATATAGCTCAGTTGGTAGCACGTCTGCTTTGAGAGCCGTAGGGCATGGGATCAATTCTCACCCAGGACAAATATTTATGTGATGAACACAGATGTTTGTTTTGTGTGTGGGTGTTGTAGGTATATGTATTTACAACAAAAAAAAACTATCTGCTACCTGGTTCCCAATAGAACAATTAGATAGTATTTTATAACCACTATTTTAAATAGTCTCTTTGAGTAGTTACAGAAGTTACAAAATATTTGTTCCAAATGAGCAACAATTCTTAGCGGTAATAGAAAGATGCCGATCCTTTAGCAATATTTTGTCATTTTATCGGTGCCTTGTTGTCGAAATTACTAAAATTTATGTCCATACTGTTTTTTCGATTTATAGGGCCGTAGCGGTATAGTTATTGAGTTCCCCATAGTGTGAAATTGCAAGTTTCCCGTCGGGTAGTGTTGGAACAGGGATGCTGTTTTCATTGCCTTTCAAACGATGTTTCCTAGATCAAGTTCTTGTTCCATTGAAATCGAGTTCTACAAAGCAAGTTTAGACATTGTTTTCTTGAAACATTGTTGTATTTTTATCCTAAGTTTGATCACATTAAGAAATTATGTGTGACATGGAACAATTATCTTGAAGAAAAGCGTAAACTCTTGATATGAAGACAGACATTTTACTTTTCGGGAATTACAAAAAATAGAAGAAAATTTCGCTGTACATAAATAAAATATGCAATGCAATCGGACTATGAAAAAAATATATTTTCCGTAGTATATATATATCTTCCGCATACGGAAGAGTTTTTTCTTCCACAGTCAGGTTGGCCGAACCACGGAATCTAGTAATTTTTTTATAGTCTTAACTTTTTCAACTGACTTCAAAAAAAGAGGTTCTCAATTCGACTGTATGTTTTTTTATTGATCTATTGAATGTCAAGTACAGGCATGTGACATTTTGGCGTAGTACATATTCATACAAGGAGGTATGGGAAATTAGTACAACTAGGCCACCTGCGTATGGGAAATGTCCTAAGCCTTTAATGTCAACTGGTTTTCCTGGTACAATCTTAGTAGGTAATGTTATAAAACAAAAAAAGTATGGTTGTATTGTATTAATTCCTACGGGAACATACTATGGAACGCACTCATCAGTCTATTACGACTTGTAATGTAGACATTTGACAGCCTTATAGCTCAGTTGGTAGCATGTCTGCCTTCAGAGCTGTAGGGCGTGGGTTCGATCCCCACCCAGGACAAAAATGTATGTGACGTACATCGATGTTTGTTCTGTGTCTAGGTGTAGTAGGTATGTATTATAAGTATGTATTTACGAAAAAAATATGTATATAAGTATTCTATCAGCTATCTGGTTTCCATAATACAAGCTTTGCTTAGTATGGGGCTAGATGGCGCTGTGTGTAATAAATTTCCCCCCCAATATTTATTTATTATTTAGAGTAAGCCAAATTGGTTTATTATGGCTATCCCACAGCAAAACCTGCAGTACAACCACAGTGCTGCGACTTCAGTCGTAAACCAGAGCTTACGACTATGGTGGCGCCACTCTTACTTTTCACCTTTACATGGCATTTTCCGCCCATCACCCGCATTATATTTTTGCGAAAAAAGCAGAAATCCTATTTCATGATTCCATGGCTTTAGAATATTTTTATGACTGCATACATATTCGGAAGGAATACATTATCCCATTGGGATCCGGCAGGAGCGACCCTCTTCACCGTCTCACGATACGTAACAGCGTACTAACCGTTCGCGTGACGTTAGGATTCCCGTCGAGTCTCTTAGATGCGGCTCCTCTAAATATATGACTCGAATGTACCTGAAACATACATATAACGCATTGAGGTAGAATGAAAGCATGAAGTAGCCTAATTGGGGAAGGCATGTTAGCATAGTTGGGAGACGGCTCGACTTGAAATCGTATGATCGCGGGCTTAAATCTCGGGCCCGAAATCTCGGGATCGAATGTCTTTCAGGTGAGCATGTAGAGTATTTCTGCCTCAAAGAGCGTGATTTCGATTCCCACCCAGGAACCACCAGTTGTTTCATAGCAAAATGACATTAATTTATCCTCGACAAAATGTATGACAGTAGATGGTACAGCCATAATCAAATATACTTTAGATACATAGTCTCTATGAAAATCAAACCTCAAAAGTGTCCCCGCGCCAATGCTCACTTATTGTACCTGTCCATGTCCAGCTAATATAAAAATTGTCCACAAGCGGATATTGTTTTATTTTAATAATGAACCTTAACAACCTGTAATAGCGTTATTAAACATTTGTTAGCGTGTAAACCATTGGGCATCGTAGCACGTCACACGATAAGATTGGCGCGGTCACACGCGACTGAAAGCAAAACAAGACATATACGCTATTAATGCTTTGTTTTGAAGGTGCCGTTTTTAAGCGGCGATCGGGGATCTACCCTAAATTTCATCGCAGGGTACATACAGCAGATTTTTTCCGCGTATTCAATAACTTTTACTATGGGGTTGGCCCCATAGTAAAAGTTATTCGCAATGATTAATACAATGACATCTTTTCGGCTTAGGACTACCAAATACCGATATGCGTAATCTTGTACTACCATATATGTCTAATAGAAGAAGTGAAAAGAAATATAAGTACAATAGGCGTGTGTCCTAATGTTTAATTTATGACAAATAACAGGCTTAGTGCTGAATATAACTCAATACATTACACATAATGAAAAAATAAATTGTATTGGCTGATAAATCTCTGAGATATGAGCGTTTAAAGTTTTAGGTGGGGATAGAGAGGGGATGCTCTATCCCTTTCTCGCAAAGCACGTGTTAGTATAGCATTTGTATGCCGCGCCTGAGGCTTGACGTCATAGCTCAGTATAGCGCGCTCTCTGTCTAGCTTGAAATTAAAATACTTAGAACTTATTTAGTTTTGAATTATTTTAAATTTTCTTTTCGCTGATAGGCTCTATTGATGATCAGCTTTTTTATGAGGTAATAAAAAAATTGTAGCCATCATGCCTATTAACATTACTCATAGTCATACTCAGGAATAGGTAAACCAAGTTTGTGAGTAGATAGTGTGCACAGATTTAACATATATCTGTAGTTGGCATACACATTGGATATAATAGCTATGCTCAAAGTATTCCGAAAACATTTTACCTCAAATAAAAATAATTAAATAATAATAATATGGTATAATTTTATTTGGCATAATGTTCTAAAATGAGTAGGTATAATAATGATAATAATAGTTGACATAACATTGTAATTTATAGATGTTTTAATTGTAATATGAATTTAAAATTTAATATGACTTGATAAATTAGTCGAAATAAAAGGATTTGAATTTGAATTGGAATTTGAAAAACATGTATTCAAACACGAAATAACAGTCAAAGTTGCGTTATCTAAACCAGTAGGTACTGTCGACGATGATATGCAAAACTGAAACATATTCCGCTATGCAAAGCAAACTTCTAAAAACATAATTTTATACGACACGAAGTTGTGAATTGAATAGAAGTTGTGTCGGCTGGCGTGCCTTTTCTATACACCTCTGCTCACTTTAATCTGGCTCTTTCAAAGCCTTTTACGGTACACGACAAGACTTCAAATTAATCTTCTTAAAACATAATTTAGCCTCGGGAACATTGGGGAAATGCCGGTTTTAAACAAGTTTAATTACGATACAATGTTATGTAATGATTATATTAATGTTGGGAATGTTTCTCGATGTGTATAGATAGGTAGTAATTGTATACGTTTACGCGGAACGGTAAAGTATAGTATGGTATTATTATATCTGCTTAAAATTAAATAATTGATATAAGAGACCGCTTAAAATATCTATGGGCAACAAACCTATACAGGTTGTTATTGAATTCATGAGCATATCTTAGGAGGTCATTGAACTCCTCATAATGGACAACTGGTACTTACTATTAAACTAACACTAAAAACGAGAAAAAAAATCGGCTGTCTCACACAAAAAAAAACAATAACGCACAACAAAATGTATGGAGTAGCTGATGTTTTTTCATGATTTACGCTTTGATTTCATAGTAAAAGTTGCCCATTTTTGTGCATTTTTTTTTGTCGAGGTTAATTTTCAGCCTATTCTTTTTTGTAGACTCTACTGCAGATTCCGCCTGGGGAAATACCACACCTTTGCCAGTTATTCAACCGCCAAGCAATAGTGTGCAAGCTTTACTGTGTTCTGGTTTGAAGGGCAATGTTACCAGAGAAATTACTGGGTATGAAGAGATTTAACATCTGATATCTCAGGGTGACGAGCGCTCGTAAATACAATCCGCAGGATTGTATTCGCAAGTTCACAATTCTAGCACTGCTACTGTTAGTGGTAGGCGTGACGCTTACCACAGTCTCGCTCGTCTCGTCATTAGACCGTATAAAAATTTAAAAAAGGCCAGCGTTTTGATCAAATAATTGTAATTATTATAATAATGATAAGATCAACGACAACTTTAACTGAGTATCTTTTTTGGAGGATGAGTGTGATGACGGTAAATTATCAAAGTTACGTCGTCCGTCACAGAAGTTTTGACAGAGGCAAACGCTCTTGATAAAGTTGGTAACGCCGTAATTTCAGAGGTCTTCAAAGCTTCACGTTTACCAGAACACCATAATTTTACTAAGAAAATATATGTTACAAAGTTAATGTATTAGACATCTAACAGTGCGTTGAAATAAATAGAGTAGTTATAGTCCTACAAAACTGCTTTAAAAACTGACTAGAAGTTGCCTATATACTATATACTTAAGCATGTTTCTATGTGCAGTTTGTGAAGAAAAGAAAAGAATATGACCGACTTTATACGCCACTCCTGTTGTTAGAAAGAGACAAATATCAAATTTCTCTTACGGCGTAATTAGCTACACAAGTTGATTGGCCAAAGCGAGCGAACTCGCCGCGCCGTGTGACTCTCTTTCATTCTCTCACACAAGACGATCTATCTAACTCGGTCATCCATATCAAAGTGACAACAGTCGCCGAAGATGAAATAAATTTCATTTTTCCCCATTGCAATAAAAATACAGTACTTACGCGTGAAATGTTTTTATTTGTCTCTCACAGTGCCTGTGTACATTGTGCAGTGTCTGAATACACAGAAACTCATTATAATCACCATCTTTTTCTAGAAAACATACGATTAGCGGCATCGTATTACTGGACATTCGGAAGTGAAAGACTGATAGCGATCACGGCAATTACCTTGATTGCGTCTAGTAAATATGGCGGGCGGACAACTCATCTACAGGTAAAAACATCTTATACATCTAAGTATTCTGTTAGAACTCGTAAAATTATATGAGCTAAATACCTTTTTTAGGTTATGAAGAAAACTGGACAAGTGCTTGGTGCAGCTAATAATCCCATCTCTATATTACCTAAAAGTCGACATCAAAACTATAAATAGATACGAATACTTACCTTAAATGTTGTATGTTTAATGTTGTAAGTGACATCCTAATAATGTTTATATTTAGGTTGTATGTATAAGCATAATAACAAATGAACAAAAAAAACAAAACCTATGTACAACCTATGTGTAACCTATGTACTTTGCCTTGAAACGCCCGAGTTGTATTAGTGAGAGAGTCCATTTGTTACTACTCTTTCATAAAGTTAATCGATCTTCCAATGAACTTCGCAATGCGAAGCTGGACGCCGCTGCACGTGCATCGGAATTTGTTTTCACTCCTTGAAAAAGGTCACCGGACTTGACCGAAACTTAAGTCGGATGATATGTCCCGTATAAATTAAAGAAATATGTGCCAAAACCACGTCAATTTTCATAGTAGACCTACGAGAACGTTTTTACTACTAAACTGCGTGTGTAATGCATAAGTTTAGATGAGCTAAGCTTTTACTAATGGACTCGCCGTGAATAACGCTACCATGTAACCTATTTTCCTCTTAGATCCCATTTAAGTTCAAATATTTCATTTGCATATTATCATTTGGAGGATTCTATTTATAATCGTTGCCTAAACAAAGAGGCTCTTTAGATCCAACAGTGCGGTCGGCCCCACGGTTTCTCAAACAAAACACTCCTTGTACAATGTTTGGTTAAACACTCGGTAGCAAAAGCGTTAGAGATTCGCATTCTATTGAAGATCCATTCTCGTTACTAACTGCAATTCAAGGTTTTACTACAGATAGTGTATTGCATAAACTGTGATACAGATGTGAAGAAAGTAGTAAGTTTTTGGTATATAGTGGTAGGACTTTATTGTAGAGTCCGCCTGGGGAAGTATCTCACCTTTCCCAGTTATTCAAACGCCAAGTATTACTGTATTTGAGTAATGTTACCAGAGAAATAATGCCTATGAAGAGATTTGATATTTTATTATCTCAGGATGACGAGCGCAGTACAGTGCGGCGCAAGATTTTCTTCGCAAGTTCACAATTCTCTCCAAATAAACAACAACAAACAAAAGTTCACCTCGCTTTGTCACAAAATCTTGTCACTAAAATAAGTAATTCAAAACAATGGTCATCATCAATGCGCCTGATACCATCAAAACAGTCCTTTCGCAATGCACGTCGAATTTGACAATTACTACCCCAAAGCCAGAGCCAATATAACAGCGGATAACAACTAAACTCCGTTTAAGGCCATTATT
The DNA here is from genome assembly GCA_905404285.2 of Erannis defoliaria. NCBI lineage: Eukaryota > Metazoa > Arthropoda > Insecta > Lepidoptera > Geometridae > Erannis > Erannis defoliaria. Next base: position 5,634,779 of record FR990073.1, on the reverse strand, counting down.
CTTGCCATTAACGCCAGCTTTGTATTCAAGCTGGTGGAAAACCTAATCGTTGCGGCAATATTCCTATTATCGCCTTTTGTCGGTTCATTTTTACATTTTCAGATAACCAGCCACCATAAAAACGTGCGTGATTTGGCAGTTAAATTATAATAATCGTTTTTCGAGACGGCTGTACCCATTTGAGCAGCAGACAGCGGGGCGTCTCCCATTGTCACCCTCATCACGTGCTGAGATTTGAAATTTTGGACCCACTCCTTTATTTTCGCCCCCATTGACGTAGGTAGCTGCTATTTTTACCAATTTTTCCACCTAGTACTAGTCCACCTTGAAACTATTAATAGTACATTATGATACGAGTGTGCTATGTTGGTCATTACACTAGAGGCGGTATTATGCGCGCGAGCCGCAGGCGAGCGCGATAAGGAAGCCGAGAGCGTAATGACTAATAGCACAAGAGTTCCATACGACTGTTTTCGTCACACTTGCGAGGAAAAAAATAATTTTGTTTTGATAATAATCAACCACACAGCGAAAACATCAACAAACATTTGCGGAAAATGGCGCCCAAACCAGCAATGCGCGCGCAGGTTGACATTTACTTCAGCGGCATAAGAACTCTTTGTTGGTATTACAAAAAAACTGTAAGTATTACCCGGCTATATTAAGAGTCCTTCGTATACATACGTCTAATTGCAGTCACGTACAAACTTGACTTTACCGGGTTATACCTATTATAGTACAAGTGCTGTAATGTAAAGTAAAAAGCACGCGTGTGTAATAGCTTGGATTATGAGCCTAAAACCGATGCAATAAGATCCACTTTACGAGCAAGTGTGATGAAAACTAATAAAACAAACTAAACATGAATCCTGAAAATATTACACTCCTTTTTTGGGCATTCGTAATAATAAAGAGCCAAAACGATTGTTAGATCCGGTGCTTAAACATGATAATATCCACCAGTAACGCTTCTGGACGGCGCGGCGGCTAAAGAAGGAGTGGTTGGTGATTCAAGGACAAAATTATCACCTATTTCAGCTACACAACTCGAGTCTGAAAGGCTAGCGGCTCCCGATCTATATAATCCCGGAGCTCGTACAATAACGCTGGCCGGTCAAATTAGATAAGTTTTAGATTGTTTCGCGTCATTTCTTAGTTGAAACGAACTTCGATTCGAGTTTAACTGAGTTACAAGAGCGGCTCTTAGTTTTATTGTTTCTGAAAATCACTTCCAGTTGTTCTGTAAATCGTTGCTTGTAGAAATGATTGCTATTTTGTAAGATAAATTGATGCGCCCTGTAGCCCATAGTAAAAAAAGTTGCCTACAATATGTTATTACGGGAAATAAGCTATCTCCATTTCGAGTTTCATCCAAATCCGTTTGTCGTTTCGGTGTGAAGCGGTTACAAACATCACAGACACACTCGGTAACTTTCGAATTAATTATACATTCATTATTTTAATTTTAGTGTGGAATCCGAATTCGAATACTAAAATATTAGTGTGAAATGTAAAATATGTAATAGAACGAATTATTCTTTTAAAATACAAAGATCAAAAAAGGAAATTAATGTCAGGTAAAAATAAAGGTACTCTTGTATATACTTATGTATTTGCCCTGCGGTGAGATTGAAGGCTAATATAATATTATGTTAATACAAAAATAGTTTTTTTTACAAAGAATTCAACAATGTTGCAAAACAAATGGCGTTCACATTGTTAATGCAGAATTTCTAACCTACCAAGATATGTTATCCATAAAAAACGTGTGTTCCATTCCCGTTCAACAAAAATATACTACTAATGATCTACCAGGCCGCGAAACTACTTAATAAAAAAAATTACCTCGAAAAATTCTTTTTTTCAATCTACATTTTGAGGTTTTGTATAATTTAGTATACTCGTACCGCACAGACCTACTGCACGGATGAGCCATGAAACCAGATATTTTGCTACGAATTTTTGGCTTACGTTATTTCAGCTGCGCTAAACATACAATAAATACACAATCATTAGCTTTTTAACTGTTACGTGATAAATAATCTTATTGTTAAATTCCTACTTGAAAATTAAGCCAGCAGACAAACAAGCTACAGAATCATAATCATCTTGCTTGTTGCTATTTTTGGCTCATTGTTGCAGTAAATAGATTAATTTATCCGGCGGTATTATTTATTATCCTTACTCAGCCAGAAGACGTCCTTTGAAGTCCAGAGGACGTCGTCTAGTCAAAGGCCTCCCCCATAATAGAAGGGGATTGCCAAAATCCCTACTTTTAGCGTTGACTTGGGGATCGGAGAATGCTCACCACCGATATCCCAGAGGAAGCTGCTGCTGCTGCTGTCCTCTTGTGGTTCTGCGGATGCAGTTTACGGACATAGACATACCCATATATACAATGTGTAAAAAAGGTTCAACAATACGGAAGTATGTATGTACTCATCATTATGAATAACTTTTACTATGGGGCCAACCCTGAAATCGCGAAAAAAACAGCTGTTCCATGCAAAAACATCATTGACCTTGGTCAAAATGTATGGAACAGCAGATTTTTTTCACGATATCAGTGTTGGCATGGGGCCAATTTTTCAGGGTTGACCCCATAGTGAAAGTTATTCATAATGATGAGTACATACATACCCTTCCGTATTGTTGAACCTTTTTGTTATACATTGTATATTATATACTCTATAATTATTACCAACAGGGCTTGATTACGAATTTTCCTAGAGTTCTAGTATAAACATCATCACCCACCTTCAAAATATAAGATTACTTAATCACTACTTAATGTTGAAATTCGAGCTTCAGGTTGTATTTGCATCACACTAACGTCGTCATCAAGTCGCATTGCCGGTTGCCCTTACGGATTTCAAGTCACGTCAATTCGTGCCTACCTAATATTTTAGTATTAAGCTGGCTTTTCACTATAGGACAAAATGAAATATAATCTATATAACATCTCGAGTATAAATTAATATCGCTCACTGTACTTTTATATGGAAGCGTTTACACTGAGACGTAATATCATTATATTACATCTCTCTGAACGCCAATCACGGGGTATATAAATAATCTACCAATATCTCGGGCTATTATAATACATGTAACAAAAAGGTTCGACAATACTGAAGGGTAAGATATACCTACTCATCGTTACGCATAACTTTTACTATGGGGCCAACACTGAATTCGACAAAAAAAACATGTGTTCTTTACAAAAAGTTCATTGACATTGGACAAAATCACAGACTTTTTATATAGTAGATATAAAAAGTATATAGTAGATATAAAAAGTCTGTGGACAAAATGTACCTATGGAACAGCAGTTTTTTTTGCAATTTTAGGGTTGTACCCGTTGTAAAAAAAAAGGTAATGATGAGTACCTACATACATACCCCTCAGTATTGTCGAACCTTTCTGTTACATGTTTTATAGATATAAATTATATCCCGCGATTGGCCTTCGTCGTCAGCCATAAAACATCCACTGCTGGACGAAGGCCTCCCCCTTTATAGAGGGGTGTTGCCATAATCCCCACGCTTGGCAGGCGGCTTGGGGATCGCAGTGTTACCACCGTTAACCAAGAGGACGCTGCTGCCCGTCCTCCGGTGGGTCTGGTTGCAGTTTAATGACATACCCAGGTCCTTGGTCCTCGGTCCATACGATTGGCCTTCAGAGAGATGTAATTAAATGATATTACATCTCAGTGATACGGTTCCATTTAAAAGTACGGTGAGCTATATTAATTTATATCACGAGATGTAACATAGATTATATTATATTATATCCCATAGTGAAAAGCCAGCTTTACAATAGTTTTGATCCCAAACGAGCTACTAAATCAACGTTACGCGAGTACACCACGCCTATATCAGCCACGTAACAAGTCCGAAGCACGCAACCTGATATTTACCTAGCGCTCCTTCATACATAATACATTGCCAAGTAGAATATCCGTATACCAACATTCCTACTGCGGAATAAATTTAAATAGCCAATGTTGAAATTCCTGAAAACGATATCTAACACTGTAATATTTTTTTATAAATGGACAATACTAGAACTCTAAAGGTACAGTATACAATTTCAAGTGCAATTGATTTTAAATTCTTCTTAGTATTTGATACAAAATTACAAACATCTAGTTTTTAAATTGTCTTTAAACAGTTTTTTAACTCTTGAAATGTGTAGGTCATAGTAGGTAAGTGTTCTGTAACTTTTAGAAAATCAAATCAATTCTCAAAAAAAAATACCAGGAATGAACAGAACAACACACACACATCATCAGCCGGAAGACGTCCACTGCTGGACGAAGGCCTCCCCCTTATAGGGAGGGTTTGCCATAATTCCCACGCTTGGCAGGCGGCTTGGGGATCGAACAAGCCAGCTAATTAAAAAAAACACTTATTTTATAGAAAAAGTCGCCCCTGTTCACCTGGGTGCTTTAATTCCAAGGTGAACAAAGGACACCAAAAATGTCCCAGGTCATATCACCTAGGTGCAATGAGTCCGAGGTGAAATGAAGATACTTTAATTTCCGCTTTGTTCATCTGGGTGAATTGAACAAAGTGGAATAAACCCTCGAAAATGGCACCGTTAAAACAAGGCGTAAATAGCGTAACATGCCTTGTTTTGCACTCAGTCACGTGTGATCGGTGATTACGATGTCAAATGTTTTACACGCTCACAAATATTTTAAAATGCTATTACAGGGTGGTAAGGTTCATTATTAAAATGAAACAATATCCGCTTGTGACCTATTTTTATATTAGCTGGAGAGGTACAAGTAAGCATAGACGCGGGGACACTTTCAAGATTTAATTTTCATAGAGACTGTATGTCTATAGCATATTTTTTTTAGTAACTTTATTTTGTTTATTAACTACAACAAACTAAAAATACTACTTAGCCTACTACACAAAAAAACAAGAGGATTGTATCCAGACCGATGAGTCTAGAGACAATCCAAATGCTCAAACCCACTACCAGTCAGCAGCGTACCCAGCATGCTGGCGGCATTGCCATGGCATATTTGATTAAGGTACTAGAGAGACAAAGATCTGACGACACGAATTACTTTCAAGAGTCCAAACATTAATTTCGGTTCATCAATTATCTAACAATCACATTTTAAAATGTCAATTTCTTTTGTTAACTACAATCGCAGCTCTCCTAAAAAGCTGCTGCTAAAGAATCCAAGTATGCTACAACTACTACCTAACTACTGCCATTCTAGCTATACAAACAGTAACAAAAAGGTTTAACAATAATGAAGGATAATGTATGCACTCATCATTATAAACAACTTTTACTATGGGACCAACCTTGAAATCTCGTAAAAAAATACAGCTGTTCCATACAAAAGTTCGTTGACCTTGTATGGAACAGTTGATATTTTTTTCGCGATTTCGGTGTTGGCCCCATAGTAAAACTTGTTCATAATGATGAGTACATACATACAACCCACCCCCACACACATACCCCCTACAGACATCTACCCACACATACATACATATACCATTCAGTATTGTTAAACCTTTTTGTTACACATTGTAGAATGAAAAAGTGTGTCAAATTGTGAATTATCTGCCATTCAATGTCACTATTCAGTCTACAGTTCTTATCCAGTAGATCTGTAAATAGATATATGTAGTAGCACAATACATTGTGTTCTCATTGTAGACGTACTCCAGTGAAGGAGCCCAAGCGAAATTTATGCTACAAACAATGTTAAATTTACATACGTCAAAATAATAATTCGAAGTTGAAGTCGGTTGTATTTTTTTTTTAAAGCGTATTATCACTTCTTCTATTTGTAGGTTTTTTATGGTAACAAGTACCTAATGAAATGAACAATATGCTTACGCGATGGTACGATGTAACGCCTGCCATTGCACTAGTACTTACTCAAAACAACATTAAGTCTAAGGCATTATCTATTCATTAATTGATAGCGGACGTTGTTAGCCCTGTATTTTTTGCAAGTTACTTAGGGACTAAATAGTACATTACTCACCTAGGGAGCAAAAGTAAAGAATGTCTCGGATCTCATATATATTGTCTCAAGAGGCAAAGCTGAGCGTGACAAACATGAGATCTGAAGCTTCTTTACTTGCTCCCGTTGTGTGTACACGATTTTACGTGCCGCTGCAGGGAGTAGGGAGGGAGGTAGTAGCGGGGCTAAAGTGACCACTTTAGCTAGCACTTAAAAGTATTCTTTTTATGCAATAGAGAGACGAGACTTAACTGTATAGTAGCAGTGCCAGTACTGTGAACTTGCAAACAAAATCCTGCGCCGCATTGCATTGAGCACGTCACCCGGTGGTATTAGATGTAAAATCTCTTCATGCCCAGTTATTTCTCTGGTAGTATTGCCCTTCAAACCAAAACACAGTAATGCTTGCACACTACTGTTTGGCGGTTGAATTACTTGCAAAGGTGTGGTACTTCCCAAGGCGGACTCTACAATTAGAATTCTACCACTACAAAATGTTTAATACAATATTTTACAAAAAAAAAACATTTTCCTTTTGTTAGGGCAAATAAACAATGACACAATAAAATGTTACTTAGATGATCTTATATTATTTTTTTCTTAAATAATTGTGACACCAGCAACATTTACATGAGATTGTTATTAAGTTATTAATTTAATGGGTAAGCAAAGTATCTAAGTATACAATGAGAATTAGGTAGTAAAGGCTTAGGATATTTCCCATTATGCAGGTGGCCTAGTGGTACCAATTTCTCATACTTTGTTGTATGAACTAGGCCGAAATGTGACATGCCTTTAGTTGTAAGATGAATAGTTCAAGCACTTTAGTTTTGAAAAACTTTAAAAGCAATCCTTACCACGTCCCTGTTTTCATTCGCTGCAGCTTTACTTGCCACTGCCCAGTCATGACCTATAATTTACAAATCTGTTCGGATATCGCTCGTTCTATTTTTGGATACGTCTTATCAGTAATACCTACGTGATTGAAATACTGTACGGAAATACGAGTGCTGATTTATGGGGGCAGCCATAATGTCGAAGTTTCGTCGTAATTTGAAAGTGATGTGAAATCGTAAAATGAAAACATTGCAACATTCTGTACAAAGCTCCTTTAGAAACTCAAGTACCTCACTGGGTGAAGAAAGCGAAAGTCTTTATTGTGTAAAACATTGAAAAAGAGAATTAAAAAGAAATAACATTGATTGACTTACTTACATGATTACTATAAAAAACCCTAATCAACCCGATAAAAAATAAAGAAACAAATTACAAATAGACTTTAGACTACCCTACATAGCATTAATAATAAAGTTTTAGTTAGTTAGTCATTATATTTTCCACTCACGCTCATACTTGTTCGTAATAATGTTAGATAAGTACACAATCAAAGTAAAATAAAGTATGTAGCTCAAAAATTAAGGAATGTCATCACAATGTCATAAAACAATTAGATTAAAAATTAAAAATTAAAAACAAACAAAAAACAAATCAAAACAAAACAATTATACAATGTCAGATAATTAAAATTCAATTTAAAATTTGTCTGTCATATACTCCTTAATAGTGTAATAAGCTTTCTCCTGCAGGAAACATTTTAACTTATGCTCAAAGATATATGCCATTTCAATTCTGGCTATTTGTTTGGGCAAGTGATTGTAAATCATTGGAGCCATACACATTACGCTATTACCGAGTAATGCCGTATTTCGTTTAGGCACATTTATTTTATTTTTATGTCGAGCTACTTTTAAATTTGTAAATAAGTTTAAATTATTGCGCACAAACACCACACATTCATATATATACAGGCAACAGGCATGGTTAGAATTTTTAAACTTTGAAAATGAGGTTTACAACTGTCTATTTGGTGCAGCTTGCAGATAGCCCTGACACATTTTTTCTGCGCCTTGAAAATTGATTCTTTCCCAGTACTGTTACCCCAGAATATAATTCCATACCTAAGCAACGATGAGACATAACCATTGTAAGCTGTTACCACTGTAGATTTACTAACACTCTTTGAGAGCATATAAAGCGCATATGAGTGCTGGTTTAACTTAGCACGGAGGATTTCAGTATGCTCTTTCCAGTTTAAATTACAATCGATATTAAGTCCTAAGAATTTGGTTTTATCCATAAGCAGTAAGCATGACGCCTGCCCTTAACAGTACTAGCAGTGCCAGTATCGTGAACTTACGAACAAAATCTCCATCTTCGCAACTAATCGTGTGGCCGAGCCCTTAGAGTGTACCTATTCACGAACAAAATTCTTGATGTGATGATTTGAATGAGAACACCAATATATTAATCTTATTTCACAGAAGTTAATTAATTTTCAATTACTCTTCTTCAGTGAGAGTAACAAATATTTTCTCTAGAGTAGTAAGTCCCACAGGTAGGAACGGTCGGCACCCCTAATTAACCGGGATGCTCTGTCCCGGATTTTCAGTAGATCTAAACGGGCTATTTTCTGATTATAAAAAAATTACATGCAAATCTTCCAAATTGCCTGCTTTTATACTTTCACTCGGACAATTCCAGCCTCTTCCGAACAGCATGCTCATTGCTCAATGCTCATCGACTTGGCGCATAACGAGTTCAGACTACCTCAGGTGGCTTTTATTTAACTTTTTCGCCAAGGGTGCTACTTTTAAACTTCTCCTATGTAGGTATTACTGATATCTGCAAAGTTTCTCTACAAAAACAGTTTTTCCAGGATCTGATGCAGAACCGGTGTGGAAGCTCCAGGACCCTGGATTCGATCAAGGATACGGATCGGAACGGTCACCAGAAGACGACTTCGTACCTGCTATTGCACCTGCCATATCACTCGAGGCTTACGAAGCTGAACTCCGAACTGTTTATCCATTCATCAGTGATGGTAAGTCTTTCTTATTGTCTACTTAAAACTAGAAGGTGGCTACCAATAAGTAATGGGATCTCTAGCATGAATGTGCGCTAATATTTGTATGGGAACGAACAATGAGACGAGTTACGAGTAAGACGGTCTCGTGGTGGTTAAAGAAAACACCTACCCATGACTATTGTAGCGGAATCCAGAAATGACAGTAACAAAGCCGAGTTCTATGACTATGTACTATTGTCCATGATTATGCTGTGAAACGACGGGAGCTCGATATATTTCTGCGAACATGCACTATTTTCATGGGCAGACTCAAAAGTTCAAGATATCATTGGATTCGCGTCCAGATCACAGAAAGGTACGTTTTACCAAAGTAATTTCTTATCGTGTAGACGAGAGTTAAGTCAAGTTTTCAATTGTAACTCCGCGGTAAGAAACCTCCTCACCTTGGCATGAACGCCTGCAATCTCATAATAATGACACTTGCTTTTGTGTCACTAATGGAAGTTATCCTACATTTTGAGTGTACATTCATAAAGGATACCTGGGCTGCCGTCTCAAAAGAACTACAAAACAGAGGCAGACGATAAAGCAACACGTAAAAAGGTTTAGTACGGCACTATGCAGTTCAGCACTATGTCTGCTAGACTCATGCTCGCAAACCTCATAAAGTCGAGTACTCACTAGCGAACGTTGTACATGTACATATTGTACATTGCTGTTACCGAAAATCACAGTGTGCCCGCGTTTGCGAGCCGATTGTTATTCGTTTTTGCTGCAAAATCAAAAGATTCAACTTATGATCGCAGGGCCCCTCCTCTCATCAGCCACATGACGTCCACTACTGGACGAAGGCCCCTCCATCAATAGGGAGGGGTTGCCATAATCCCCACGCTTGGCAGGCGGCTTGGGGATCGCAGAGTGTTTCCACCGTTTACTAAGAGGCCGCTGTTGCCCATCCTCCGGTGGTTCCGGATTAGCCGTGTGTCGTTCTTGAATGAATCCTTCAATCGGACTACTTCAGCTGTGTTCGACCTTCATTCACTACTTCAGATAAAATGTAGCTACTTCTTAGTTTAAATGTCTAGTTCACTTGACGTCGCGAAGTCGCGAACGATGAGACACGAACGAGCCCAGTGAAGAAGGATAGCTTTTAGAGGTTAGCACGCTCTGTTTTAGGTTCTGAAGTAATTGTCTATTTCACTCAAACTTTGGCTCGTTGCGTTCGGTCCTCTGGTCACCTATTACGATAGTTCGAGAACGATTTCAGGAGTCCTACATTGCTTATTATACAAAATAGTAATGTACTATTTATAAACACGTTTGTACGAGCTTGGATATAAAAAGAAGCAATCATAGTAAGGGCACTGTTTTCGTTCGTAAACGTATCTTCTTAGTAGTTAGGTATCGAATGGCGAAATCATTTCAAATGAGCAACTGGACTAGTGAACTAGATGAGTGAAGTACTTCTTTTAATGAAAAGTTACGCATACATATTTTCATTTTAGTGACACCTTCTGCGCAAGCCTATTCCGGGTGTAGTTTTAGGACATACCCAGGTCACACCCCAGGACCCCTCCTGGGGAGGACTGCCTCCTCACCTCGCACACCTCGCAAATTTTTTACAACCAGAATGTTGTAATCTTAGATACCGTACCTTCTAAGTTTAATCGTTACTGTTAGTAAGTGTGTATTGGGCTTTGATAAAAACGTAGACCTTCCAAACCACGCAACGTATCTTAAACACCAAAGTCAAGTGAGGCAGCATGGCACTCACAAAAACTATTCCACAAAGTCCTTTACCGTACGTAACTTCGGTCGAGTGTTTAAGCAGGTTAGGTTTCAGTGAGAACACTGGCTTGTCGGAAAAATAGCACATCGGAAATATACTGATACTAGCTGACCCACCCCGGCTTCGCACGGGGATATATACCCATTTTTACCGACTTAAAAAAAAGGAGGTTTTCAGTTCGACACATATGTATCGACAAATTATGTAGGTATGTAATATCAGCTGTGCCCCGCGGTTCCACCCGCGTGATAAAAATAAACAGCGAAGATGATAATAAAAAAATTGCCTATAATGTTGTCATCACTATATCTTTAAAAACTAAGTACTTACTTCCCATATAAAGTTTCATCCCGCGTTTCACCCTCTTAAGTCTGCCCTGTCAAAAAAATATTAAAATAACTTAATTTTATTTTGTATGAACTATCTAAGTATCAATGTTCATCATTTTAACTTCGAAATTAAAGACCTTGCTGTATAAAGTTGAATCACCCGCTTTACCCCCTTAAATTATCCCTGTCAAAAAATATTCATCATCATCAACAGCCGGAAGACGTCCACTGCTGGACGAAGGCCTCTCACTTAAAGGGAGGTGTTGCCATAATCCCCACGCTTGGCAGGCGGCTTGGGGATCGCAGAATGGTTACCACCGTTAACTGAGAGGACGCTGCTGCCCGTCCTCCGGTGGTTCTGGATGCAGTTTTAGGACATACCCAGGTCCACAAAAAATATTAAAAATATCATATTTTACTTTGTATGAGCTACCCAAATAGGTACCAATTTCCATCACGATAACTTCAAAAACATAGAACTTTCCATGTTTCTTTGTGTGTGAACTTTACAGTTATATCCCCCGTTCCACTTCTTAATTCAGCCCTGTCGCAAAATCCGTCTTCTACCTGTAAACTATATACCAGCCGAATTTCAGCTTCAGATATCAAGTCGTTATCAAGATTTCGTGTTTAGCCTTGTAAAGTTTAATCCCCCGTTTCTCGCTCTTTAGTCATCCCCGTCAAAAAATATTAAAAACATCAAATTTTATTTTGAATGGACTACCCAAACACCAATTTTCATCAATATCATCAAAAACAAAAAACTTCCATAGAAAGTTTCATCCCCCATTTTACCCCCTTAATTCAGCCCTGTCACAAAATCCGTTCTTACCTGACGTCTCCTACCCATAAACTACCTACCTGCCTAATTTAAGCTTCATATTTCAAGTAATTTTCGAGATTTCGTGTTTAGCCTTGTAAAGTTTCATCCCGCGTTCCTCACCCTTAAACCATCTCTGTCAAAAAATATTAATAACATCAAATTTAATTTTGAATGGACTACCCAAACACCAATTTTCATCAACATAACTTCAAAAACAAAGAACTTCTATAGAACGTTTCATCCCCCATTTTACCCCCTTAATTCAGCCCTGTAGCAAAATTCGTTTTCGAGATTTCGTGTTTAGTCAGTGAATATATCTGCTGTTCCATACATTTTGTCCAAGTCAATTACTTTTTGTATGGAACAGCTACAGCAACTGCAGCTTTTGCGACTTGCCTATAGAGATCCTTCTGAGTCCTGCGCTCTTCTAGTGTTAATATAGTATTGTAAGCTTTAGCTCTTGTAATGCATTTGACTTTTTTGAGTAGTTTCAGTCGCAGATGTGTCATTTTCATGGCCAGCATTGCATTTCTACGTGCGGCAGACGCGCTCAGAAGCAAGACTATTTGCCTTCGCCACACATAAGAGGTCGTTGATACTTGAACGTTTGTGTAAATGTTTCTCTATATTGCCTTACACACTGGAGCTAAAAAGCTGTTGGGTTGAATGTGGATCGAATTAAATAGGAACAAAACGGAAATAGCGCATAAAAGTTTTCTACAATGCATAGACGGAAACGTTTCACCGAACTTTTCATAAACAAAAGCAGAATTAAAGAATTTTTCATCTATTTTATTGTATCACTTTAGATTATAGTTAATTAACTACATACATTAAGATTCACTGACAACCGATGAGGAAGAAAGGTTCTTGAGTGGCGACCGTGAACCGGAAGACGCAGCGTAGGAAGGTGGTGGACATTAGGACCGACGACATTATAAAAGTCGCGGGCAACCGGTGGATGCAAATGGCAGGTTGTCATACAGTGTGGCGGTCTAAGGGGGACGCCTTCGTTCAACAGTGGACGTCTCCAGGCTGATGATGATGATGATTAAGATTAAAACACACTGCTGCAAATAAAGTCCAGTAATGAATTTATACGAGGCAAAGAATAAGGAAAGCTGTGGATGATGATGATTAAATTTGAAATTGACGAAATTTACCAACATCTCAGAGCTGATCGGTCACCTTGGAGCAAACGTGTTCTCTTGTGATGATAACGAATTGAACGAATAGTACTGGACGCCACCTAGGTGACGATAGGCGTAAGGCACATAACTGAAAGCGAAAAGAAGACCCTACTTGAATAGCATGCCTTGAGGCCTTCTCTTTTTGTCTCTTCTTTCTTCTTCTCTTCTATTATTTTGTGTTGCTCGTAAACGAATATTTGAAAAGATACGTTGTTATTATCGTCGTTTTTTTTCTAGTTTCAATCTAAAACTAAAGCGCCCCAAAGTTTGGGAGCCAAGATTTCTGAAGTGGGCGCATATCCGAATAAAAATAGTACGTTCACGCAAGTTGGACTTCGACCAATCTAATTTTGGGCGGTCCTTACCCAAAAATATATCCCTGTCTTTAATTCTATCAGCGAATTTCCTAACAAACTCCTGTATTGGAATACGAAACTTTGGAAGGATGTACAAATGATAGAAAGGAAAAACGTAAATTTAGCCTATTTTTTTTACAGTCAGGAAATACAATTTCAGTCGCAAGGTATAGTTCCTATTTTTTTTATTTATTAATCAGTTTAAAAGTAACGTAAAGTAAGTAAAATCAGCTCAATAATTATATGCAGTGGCAATCTTTCATTTATTGCAAAGATAAATTATTCTCAACGAACATATTATCAAAAACACTGCTCACACTGTATCTGTGGGCTTTATTTAACTATCCAATAGTAAATGATTATAGCATTCCAATACATCACTCCATCAATGTATTGGCTTGTGTGACTAATTAATAATGTTTTAGCGTAACTTACGTGTACGTATATTGGACGCATAAATCAATGTGACGTCAGAGCTCTCAATCAAAGCTCAGCTCTCTAACAATAGTCGTGGAGGTTTGTGATAAATCATGACAGACAATGTTACACTATGTATAATGTCAGTTTAAACTTGTTCAATCATAATTATTATGTAGGTCTAGTAACTGAGAAATAGATGAAATGAGAGAAACATGCAACTTAGAGCAAAATACTTTTTGTACGTTAAACAGAAGTCACAATCAATCAGTCAAACATTCGGTAACTTTTTTTATTATACTATCGAGTTACGAGACGAGCTGGACGCTCGCCTGGTGGTAAGCGTTACGCCTGCCCATAACAGTAGCGGTGGCAGACTTGTGAATTTGCGAATACAATCCTGCGCCGCACTGTACTGCGCTCTTCACCCTGAGATATCAGATTGGGTGATATTAGATTAGGGTGGGTCCTTGGTTTGGTTAACCTAGTTTTTGTATGATGTTAGTTTGTATGTACAAAGAAATACATGCAACCTAACTACCTTAACTACTTAACCTACTACACAAAAACAAAAGGATTGTATCCTAACCGCTGAAGGTTACTTGATATTACTATATTTACTACGCTATTACTTGATTTGTGGTTTCGGGACATCAACCATAAGTAGGACACTTTTTTTAAAAACTTTAGATATAGAGTCACTTTTTATATAAGTACAGTTATATTTATAGTGCACATTTTAGATTGCCACCAATTTCCACCGCGTTCCAAAGACATTTTATTGGGCAAGTCAAATGTCTGTCGTTTATAATAACGGCTGTAAAAAAGCTTTAGGACTTATCTATCTTCTATCTATATATATAAAAGGCTCTGTCCTGACTGATTCAACGACTGACTGACAGACAACACACTGCCCAAACCGTTGGTCGTACAGACTTGAAATTTAGAGGGTGTATTCGTCTCGATGCGGAGGGGTGTACTAAGAAAGGATTTTTCGAAATTTGACCCCCAAGGGGGGGGGGGGGGGGGGGGAAGTTTGTATGAAAGTCCTTTGTTTTGGACTTTTAGTCACGAAAATTTGGATTTAAATAGTTCATATAAAATAAAAAAATGCTGATTAATTTTTTTTTAGATTTGGTAGAGTTGGTAGAGTTGGTAGAGTCAGAGAAGTCGTCAGAGTCGGTAGAGTAGGTAGAGTCTGTAGAGTCGGTGTTAAAGTGGTGAATTTTGGGAGCGGGCCGAATTTCTTCCGTACGCAGACGAAGTCGCGGGCGACCTCTAGTAAGACATAAAACGTTCATCTAAAACGTTCAGTTTGTGCACGCTTTAAACAAAAGGAAACAGTCACGTAAAGGAGGAAAATCAGAAAAACAATTATTCTTAGTTCTGATTCCGTCCCGAGCAAATCGAAGTCCCGGCAATAAATAAAAAAACTCACCAGGCTGTCCCGCCAGCAAACCTTCAGAAATTCAATTTCCTACAGGGAATATTGGCAATATCAACAAAATGGGACGTCGGAATGTCCGATGTTGTATTAACAGGATATTGGTTCAAAACGTGAGTCGAATCCATTAATGTCCCGGTTTTAAAGCACCATTTTTTTAATTAACAGTGACTTGTTGGGTTGCAAATGGTAACACGTAAAAGCCTATCGATGTTGGCCGTTTTATCTATATAAGCTTACGTGCAGTATCTAGGACTTTGGATACCGTTTTATAGCTTTGTTTTACGTTTGAATGTTTTAATTACCTTCGTTCAACTGTGGACGTTTTCTGGCTGTTGATGACGCTTTATACTTATTACTAGAGGTCCCCCGCGACTTCGTCCGCGTGTGGAAGAAATTCGGACCGCTCCCAAAATTCTCCACTTTAAATCATTCCGAGCAAACTCTACTAACTCTACCGACTCTACTGACTGTACCGACTGTACCGACTCTACCAACTCCCCCCCTCCTCCCAACTTCCCTTCCTTTGAATGAACTACCCAAATATCAATTTTCATCACTATAACCTAACCTAACCCTACCCAAACCCCCCCCCCCCCCCCCCCCCCAACCCCCGCCACTTCCCCCTTTTGAATGAACTACCCATATACAAAATTTCATCACTATAGCTTCAAAAACAAAGAACTTGCCATACAACATTCCACCCTCCCTTTCCCCCCCTTAAATCGTCCCCGTCGGAAAAATTTTGAACACAGCATTTTTGATTTTGAATGAACTACCTAAATCCAAATTTTCCAAACAAAGGACTTTCACACAAACTCCCCCCCCCCCCCCCCCCCCCATTTTTTCTGTTTAAGATACATACAATTATTAAATGTATTTTTAATAGCCTATTCCTGTTATATTAAGTTTGGTACTATATTAAGGCACAAGTATTTAAAACAAGTTTTTATTTGGATGTTTTCTATAACTAGACTGGCAACCTATTGTTCTTCCGCTCAAAGAAAATATTAAATATATATATAAAATATTAAATAAACTTGTTCTAAATACTTTGTTATGTTAATAGGCACATCTGCGCTGAATAGATTTTTGGAAAATATAGTCAATAACCTTTTATCTTAAAGACAGAACATTTGCGAGCCTGACGAGGCCCAAGCCAAAAAAATTAAAGATTAACTTTTACGTTTACTTTTATTTTAAGTTAAGTTTACTTTAGTCTTACTTAAAAAAACTTCTCAACCGTTAATCACTGCTTAAGATACTCTGCCATCTTCTCTCTGACGTGAAGTGTAACATGCAAGAACAAGACAGAGAAGGGACTAAGAGAATCGAGATTATTTTAGGTAAGGCTGTTAGAGATGAGAATTTTATGATCCCTTTTTAACACGCTTCTATTAGCATTTTAAATTATATTCACTCACAATTTAAAACAATTCATTGAAAGCAGTTGCAAATGATTAAAGACCACGTCAAGAAGTTATAGGTGTCCCGGTGTCAGGTTTACAAATATTTCTAGTATTTTGTTAGTAACAAAAACTCTAATTTTTATTTTAAATAAAACAATCTATCATAGTGAAGCAAAGCTTGATGTGACTCAAGACTCGTTGTGTGGTAATCCTTTGGCAATGGATATTGGTTTGGGAAACTATCTAGGTACTTTTCGGATATTGGCTGTGAAGTTCGATTAGTCGAAACTAATTCTGGAAAATCAAATGAATCTGCTTCCACTGATTATGTGAAAATAAATGTTAGTAGATTTGTGACCTTGTGGCATGGGGATAAATTGTATATCGTTCGGTTTTTGTATGAAATTTATAAAGAAATAATAAGAAGTCGCCCGCGACTCCGTCCGCGTACGGAAGAATTCGCCCACTACGAAATATCTTCCATACCGCTTCCAAAACCTTAGCAAAAAATAATATTATTGTTATTGTTTTAAAAACTCAATCCAAATACAAATAAAATGCTTCACTATAAGTTAAATTCAAAAAACTTTCTATACAAAGTTTCACACGCCCTTTCACCCCTTAAGTCCTCCCTGCCAAAAAAATATTCGAAACACTATAATTTATTTTTAAATGAACTATATAAATACCAACCTTCATCACTATAACTACAAAAACAAGGAAATAAAAAAACACATCCCCCATTTCACCAAATATTGAAATCAGCATTTTTTTTATTTTAAATGAACTATCCAAATAAAATTTTTTATCGCTTTTTTTTTTAATTTAATATATTATATTCAAAAACAAATAACTTTCCATACAAAATGTCATGCCCCATTTCACCCTCTTAATTCAACCCTGTCAAAAAAATTTTGATAAAATCATTTTTTATTGCAAATGAACTATTCAAATACAAATTTTTACGACTAAAAGTTTAATAAAACAGTTTCAAACAAAAAAAAGGACATCATTTTGTCGTGGGTGAATGACATTTTCTATAGAATAGCATTTTTTTTGACGAATTCATGGTTGGCCTCTTAGTAGAATACTTAAATTCAATTTTTTATCGTAAAAACATACTTATATTACATAACTACACCCAGACACAGAACAAACATCGATGTACGTCACAAACATAGATGTACGTCACAAACATTTTTGTCCTGGGTGGGGATCGAACCCACGCTCTACAGCTCTGAAGGCACGCATGCTACCAACTGAGCTATCTGAGTTAGATGGCGCTGACTATACTTTCCAGTCAAACAGCATAATATATTTGATCTGTGGCATGTAAAATAAAAAGCTACATCTACAGTCATCTCCAATGAGCTTTTTTTTAAAAGTGTACCGGAAAATTCCCCTTCGAACTCTAACTACTCCGTCCTTATTTGAATGCCTTTGTAGTCAGCGGCAGTGATTATTACAGAATTTGTAATGTTAACGTCTTTGAATTTTACAGCTCTTCTGCGTACTAAAGGGCTACACATTACATCATGCGAAATTCCTCCTTTAAAGAGCAGCGTTTAAAATTAATGCGCTAACAGCATTTTCGTTCTCAAAGGATTTTCAGGGAGATGTTAAAATTATTTAGAATAGGAAACGCGGTTCACCGCCGCGAAAACAATTTGCTGTATCAGGAATTCCCATTATCTGGCGTAACCCGATGTTATCCTGTTTTTACCCGGTTTTATTGTAGCCTACCGTGTGTCGGGTAAATAGGGTGTTATCACATTTACACGTCCAATTTGTATGCACGGTCTAAAGGTCCCTTGATAGGGGATATCGTTTCGCTGGGTTGCGATGGTCAGACTTGCTGACTACGTTCGGTACATAGTCTTAGTTTCTAGTGGAAGGTTTGATTTTTATAATGTAAAAAGTAATAATATATGAACTAGTTTTTAAAGCTTAAACATGAAGAAAAATTATGATCTCCGGCAGGACTCGAACTTGCATACGAGCAGTTTCTATGGGTCTCCGTCCCAACTGCTTTGTCAATGTCTCTGCCTTAAATGCCAATTTTCCCAACCTGTTATAAGCTACCAACTATAAAGCGTACCCATACTTATAGAGGCTGCTCGTATGCAGGTTCGAGTTCTGCTGGAGGTCATAATTTTTTTTCCTGTTTAAGCTTTGAAAACATAGAAATACCATAAGTGTGGAATCACTTCATAGATTAATATTCAAATAGGAACTAGTTGTTCTGCTAACAAACGACGCTGCTAAAATCATCTCTTGTAGATGGAAACGGGCCAATGATGATGATCAAATATCTCGAGGACGAGTACATACGTACGTATCCTTTTCCTACGAATATAAAATTAGTAAATCACAATAAGCAAGTCGCAGATGTAAAATGAAAGTATGTTATAAAGAGGAGAATGTTATGTATGAAGTATGTTATCAGAGGAGTTTTGAAATAACGATATTTGCTGCAATTGATTTCTAGTTTCGCAATGACTTGAACTAGTCCGGTTATTCTGAAATCACTCACCGCTATAACGAACAAATAAGAGTAGAAAAATACCGCATGTGCCCGTCTCTCCCAGAAAATCGAGATTAAATTGTTCGCTTAGATCCAACGACATTATAAGTTGCAGACACCCTTGGATGATATATCTCTCTCTTTCCAGACACTACATCAACTTATACGCTTCTACTGTACGCGGCCATCCCTTACTGTAGCTCATAATATAAATTTAGTATATTATATTGTATTACAATCAAACATAGACACACTCTGGATTAGTGTAGTTTTCTCTGTTTCTTCTCTCTATCTCGATTTATCTATATCAAATTAGTTAGTAGTTCCGAAGATGGTAAGAACAAACATAGAAATTCACAAACTTTACTACTTTAAAATATGTGTGTAGAGTGTAAAAGTATTGATACAAAATATCAAGACACTTTGCCAATTAGGCAAACTGAAAGCTGATTGCTCCACTTAACAGTACACCACCGATACTGGCGTGTCATTATAAAACGGAACATATAGGTATTTTTTTAACCAATAAGTTACCTGAAAGTACTGTTCTATGCCAGGTGTCTAGTGTGTAGAATAAGGTGCAGTCGCTTACGTCCATTCAACGCTGTATCGCGCGGTCCGAATCCCACTTTCAATTGTACCTCGACGCGAAATTCCGTTTACATTTCTTTAATTTTTCTTTTCTTTGTCCAATGATTGTTTTCCGAAACCGTTCGGTTCACGACTGTGTTTTCTTTGCTTTTTATATACACTACGTTCATTTTCTTTCTGAGCGGTTTTTTAACGCTGTAAGAGCTAAACATTATTCAAGCAATTCTTGCGTAAAAAAAGGTTTAATTGAGTCTCGAAATAATTATTTTGACGTTTCATTATAAAAGTTTGTGTTTGTATAATCACTCATTAAATTACTATTTGTGAAAATGTATATTAACTATAAATACAAATACAAGTGCGCTTTTCTGTGAAGTCCCCACTTTGTCGGGGCAGACGACACACCCAGTGTTACGTCATTATTCTTTGTCCTATTTATGACACCAAGCATATTTTTCATTGATTCAGTGATCAAATTGTTTTTAGTGTTTCACTGCTTTCATAAAGTACCCAACCGAGCTAGATCCTCCAAGTTTTCCTGCAACAAATATTTTACCACTTTGACATTCATTTATACTAAATATTCTTACTTCATACCTTAAGCTTTGTATCAGTTTTTATTCCAATAACTTCAACCCCTTACCTCCCACGCTCTCTCAGGGGATTTTACCAGCAGTTTCTTAATGAAACATCTAGCGGTACTTTCAACAGTACTAATGAATGCGCGGGTGGGGTCAAAGTTTTTGCTGCACTCAACCTCTTTATACTCTCGTAAAGAGTTTGAGGTTTCAAACACTTTCTGTGAGCTATTGTTAGTTATAACTTGGTTATTAATGGTTTAATAAAAATATTAGTTTTCTATTTTGTTTTGTTTATTTATAAAACACCAACATGATGTACCTACGTCATTCTCGGAGGAACTAGCTCTCTCTACGTCATTGCAACACTAACATTCATTCATGGGCTCGGAGGAACTAGCTCTCTCTCTCATATAATCAAAGTTCATGGGCGTTGCCAGGGTAACAAAAAAACTTTAACAAAATTCATTAAATTTCAGTGTTTGAAGCGAAATTGTACAAGTAGACACGAGACAACTTATTTTTTAAAGGGTGACGATTGTAATGGAACGGGTTGGGAGCAGGAGGGGCATATCCCCTAGAGATCCAACATTTCTAGAAATCCAAAAAGGTTATCTAACGATTTTGGGCCTGTCCTACCGATATACCTAAAAGGACCGATTTTAGTATTTATATTTTAGAAAAGTGCACGAAATGCTATGCGGTACGCTATTTTTTTTCTTCTTAGATATTGGCATCGCACGTTGTGCATTCTGCCAGTGTTAAGCTTATGAATTTTCAAATTTTTATATTAAAATCAAGTCAGATATGTCATGAAATCACGTCAGTCACACGAAATTAGTCATAGTCAAGTCCAAGTCATGCCCTAGTAAAGTTGTGATGACTACTCCGCCGGTACGCTCATTGCTCTGTTCCCTTTTTGAAAAATGAAGACCGATTAATTGAAGACAGGAGATAGTAGTTTTTTTTTTAAATAAAGTTTTCATATTCGGCCAGTGATTTTTACCAAGGAGATTTGTATTGAAATTATCTTTAGAATTTAGACCTCTATGGCTAAAAACTTATGGAACAGCCTGGTACAGACAGACGAACTTAGGATCCGTTTTTTTTCTTAAATCAGTTAAAAATATGACCATAGTATACTGAGTGAACTTAGTTACCTTCAGGAAAAAAATTGGGTGTAGTGTACTCATCAAGAGTGGAGATTATGGCAATGTACTCATCATTATGGACAAGTTGTAGTTTGGGGTCAACTTTAAAATCGCAAAAAAAACATCTGTTCCATACATTTTGTTCAATTTCAGTAATCTTTGACTATGGAAAAGCAGATATTTAATAAAAAAAATGTCCCCTTGCTAAAATTTATTCATTCATGGTGAGTGTGAGTGTTGTTATTTTTTCCTGAAGGTAAAACAGTTCACTCGGTATAATTATTGGCTTAGCAAGTAAGTGGGTACGAGTAGGTATAGTAGTAGTGTTTTAAGTCTACAATGAAACTTTGACTTGACACTTTGTCATGACTGTGACCTAGAACCAATGATATTATATGTATTTATCTCAATGCCTAGAACACAATATAGGCTTTTTTCATACATTTCATTCAACAATTTCTTTATATGTAATTCATATTTTTCCAGGCAACATTTTCCATTAAAATGTCCAGCCTTGAAATTACAGTACCAACAAACGGTATAAAACTAACATAATTCAATATTGAAGTTTTTAGAGACTTTTCGTGAAAGGTTTCCGGAATTTGGTATCAATTTGCATTTCCAGAGTGAATCCACAACTCACCTCCACTCCGTAAGGCGCTGCTCGCGATATTTCACCTTACAAGAGCTATTTGTTAGGGTACTTGAATACCTTATTCATAAAGTTAGCATAATCCTGCTTTTTGGCCTTTAAGCCTTCGCCTTCAATAATGTCTGCTTCCTGCTACGGACTTCTTTAAATATAATACGTTTTTTTTAATCAACCTTCTTCAATTGATACTACCTGGATGACATCTTCATATTTTCCATATATATTATGATTTACTCCAGAAGTTTTAATTTAAAAACCAAACTACAAAACCGATTTCGATAATATTTATTTGGGACCGACTCTGAAGTATCACCTACCAATCAAAAAATTCATAATTAGCGGAGTAATCGCGTAACATACATACAAAAAAACGTACTTTTGAGAACCTTCTTTTTAGAATTCGGTGAAAAAACGTATAAATCGATGATATTTTGAACTTGACTAAAGTTATTAGATTTCGGCCAAATCTGAAGAAAATCAGCACAATACAAATTCAAGTCGACGTAACTAAAGTACAGATTACATTTTACCAACGTTACCTAAAATTCCGTTTATGGTGAAACCATTACGAGCAAAGATTAAGAAAGATGCGCTATCGCGTAATAAAACAACGTTTGAAAATGACTCCCGTGCCGTCATACTAATTGCGCCGGAGTGCGAAAGAAGATAGCACTTTTATGACAGCGAAAAGGATAGCGCGCGTCTCGCTTAGGGAGCCCAGACTGGCGAGATATATAGTCCCTGGGGCCGTTTTCACGGGGCTATTTTAGGGCGCGATTTGACATATCTACCTCCTTATAATATAATATCATTGATTACGAGTGGTAAAGTGATGTATATATTATGCTGGGTATGTCCTTAAACTGCAACCATACCCACCGGAGGACGGGCAGCAGCGTCCTCTTGGTTAACGGTGGTGAGCATTCTGCGATCCCCAAGCCGCCTGCCAAGCGTGGGGATTATGGCAACACCCTTCTATTGGGAAGCCTTCGTCCTGCAGTGGACGTCTTATGGCTAACGACGATAAAGTTAACTTACTCAGCTATGGAGACTAACCATGCGGAATGTCTTAGAATAATGATGTGATGAGTCACAGATGCAGTGACGCCTGGACTTTGTTTGTTACTCACACAGTGACAGTGACACTCTCACTCTCACAGTGGTAGGACAGTCTTACCACTACCTTCAATCGAGTCACAGATGCAGTGACGCCTGGACTTTGTTTGTTACTCACACAGTGACAGTGACACTCTCACTCTCACAGTGGTAGGACAGTCTTACCACTACCTTCAATCAAATACCACTACTAGTACTCTACCACAGAGTCCGCCTGGGGAAGTACCACAGCTTTGCCAGTTATTCAATCGCCAAGCAGTAGTGAGCAAGCATTATTGAGTTCCGGTTTGAAGGGCAATGTTACCAGAGAAATTACTGGGTATGAAGATTTAACATCTGATATCTCAGGGTGACGAGCGCTGTACAGTGCGGCGCAGGATTGTGCTCGGAGGTTCAGAATTCTAGCACTGCTGCTGTTAGTGGCAGCCGTGACGCTTACCACCAGGTGAACGACTTGCTCATATCGTCAGTTGAAAGAATAAAAAAAAATATAGTACCGCTTTCTCTTACCATCACAAAAGCGACTTTTTTATCTCATTACTTGTCTTATAACTGTACAATAAATATTTTTTCTTTTCAGTAGGTACCTACTCTTTTTGTTTACATAAGATCGACCTCATTATCAGCCAGGAGACACTCCACGTCCACTACTGGAAGAAGGCTTCCAGGGAGGGGCTGCCACAGTCCCCACGCTTGGCAGGCATCTTGGGGATCAACCTACAACTGAATAATTTTCGCTGTACCTCAAGTTTAATTACCAAAACTCGGAATCAAAACGCGTGAACGTGTGAACCTTTGTTGAAATTAAACTTTTAAATAAAGTTAATTATGAGTTCCTCTCATAATGAAGGGATGGAACCCTCATCAGGACCTTGCACGTTTCAGGAGACCCCTCACGCCTTTCCGAATATGACTTTTACTAAGCTTATTTGGTTACATGAGCTTACAGAGATCAAAAGTAATTAAACAAAGTTACGTGCTTGTAAATTGCAATATTTTTTATCGATGGACATATCGATGGATGGACATTTTTCACACAGCGCCATCTAGCCCTAAACTAAGCAAAGCTTGTAATATGGAAACCAGATAGTTGATAGAATACTTATATACTTTTTTTTTGTAAATTGTAAAATACATACTTATTATACATACTACACCCAGACACAGAACAAACATCTATGTTCGTCACAGAAATGTTTGCCCTGGATGGGGATCGAACCCACGCCCTACAGCTCTGAAGGTAGACATGCTACCAACTGAGCTACAAGGCAGTCAAATTATGATAACTAATATTATAGAGACTTTTAAGTTCTTCTCGTAATGGTAAGATCATAGGGCGATTTTAGGGCATAGGAAGATTAATAGGGCGGGGTTGCCATAATCCCCACGCTTGGCAGGCGGCTTGGGGATCACAGCATGCTCACCATCGTTAACCAAGAGGACGCTGCTGCCCGTCCTCCGGTGGTTCTGGGTACGATTTTAGGACGTACCCAGGTCCCAAGTTGATAAAAGATAACCGACTCCAAATAATTATGGGATAAACGAAACAATCGCAAACAATCACAACAACAAACAAACAAACATTCTTTTTCAAACTAATTAATTTGCAAAAACAGTTCACGGACGGAGAAATTGATGAAGATTTTTTTTAAAGTCCGTTATTTCTACTACTCCTCCTATTTTGAATTCGGTTATAAACAAAATCCAAGGCATCAGGTATATTGAGAAACTCGATGGTGAGTCTCTTAGTCTTGTGGTTCTGTTCTACTGATCACTGAACATGAAAGGTTAAGGAAGTAGCTAACCAACAGTAGGTATAAGTAGCTCTTTAGTATAGCATCACCTTCAAAATAGAAGTAGCCCTGACTCTACCCAACTTTCTCCTTGAGTTCCTTGTCTCCTTGAGTTACTTACCGGCTATCTCCGTGACCGCCAACAGTTTGTCCGACTTGGAATATACGAATCCCGGCCCTATCATACGCGTTCCGGAGTGAGTCAGGGTTCTATCTTGGGACCCTTGTTGTTCTTGCTTATGGTCAACGACTTACCGGCATTTGTTAGATTTGCTAAATGCCTATTATATGCAGACGATCTTAAGCTATACGCTGAAATCAGATCGGTGTCAGACTGCATTCAGATGCAAAAAGATATTGACGCGATTTATGAGTGGAGCGTGACTAATAAAATGGAGTTCAACCCCATCAAGTGCAACGTCATAAGTTTTGGTCGATTGCGGCATCCAATCTCTTTTTCCTACCAGATTAATGGCGAGGGTATACATACAAGTACTATAAGTACTATAATTAAGGATTTGGGCGTCACCTTCGACATGAAACTTACGTTTCATGATCACATGAAAATTCTTGTGAAGGACACCTTTAGAAGACTGGGTTTCGTCTTAAGAAATGCCCGTGACTTTAAAAATCACGGAGTTGTGAGACTTTTATTCAGTGCGCTGG
Source organism: Erannis defoliaria (assembly GCA_905404285.2). Taxonomy (NCBI): domain Eukaryota; kingdom Metazoa; phylum Arthropoda; class Insecta; order Lepidoptera; family Geometridae; genus Erannis; species Erannis defoliaria. The sequence continues at coordinate 5,609,087 of FR990073.1, read as the reverse complement.
TTCGGACCAAGTTGGAGGCAAGTGCATGTGTATGGAATCAGCACCAATCTACGTATGCGCTTGCTCTCGAGAAGGTTCAGAAGGCGTTCCTGAGATTTCTTTACAAGCGGAAATATGGATACTATCCATACATGTACCCTAGCAAATTTATTCTGGGTTGCTTAGTTTACAACTCTCTTGAGGTTCGTCGGCTCAATGACCAGATGGTGACCGCCTGCAAGATTTTTCGGGGTAAAATAGATGCACCTGAGCTGAGTGACGAGCTGTGTAGGTTTAATGTGCCGAATAATTACTTGAGAGGTAGGAAGCACGAATTTTTCGATTTACCCAGATACCGCACCGTTGCGTGCGCTAATGCACCTCTGCCGCGTATGCTTGCCACACTCGAATCGCTCCTGAATTCAAACCCTATCTGTGACCTGTTTGTGGATGGATGGACGGATTTATTGTCGGCATGTTTGAGGTACTGTGAGAGTGTTGTGTGAATGAATGATTTATCATATTTTGTATGTTTTTGACATTTGATATCAAATTTTGATTTGATTTTTGTTTAATTTTTATATCACATTTTGTTTATTATAATTGTTGTGCCTTCTTTAATAATATTTTAATGCTATTTATAGTTCTAATAAGTAACTTGTAATTTGTTTAACAGTCTGATTTAATTAATGTAATTGGTGTTGCCATGTTAATTAAATTTAAATAAATAAGCCTTTACTTTTAGATCCAACCGCAACTAGGAGTCATTACAGAATATGAAAACCCAATTTATAGCTCTCTCTTGAATATAATTCCATCGTTATGAAGTTTTCAGCGCCTAATTCGTACACTCATCGTAATCGAATGCTTGAGAAAAGCAAGCATTAGTTTTACTCATAAAGGAAAGTTTGTAGAAGAAGTGTTTGACATGTTTTATTGATTCGTTTTTCTAGGAAATAATTAAAAGAAGTAAGATGATGTAGACGAATAATTATATTTTTGTACAAAAAATATTTTATTATGAAAACTGACGTGGTGACACATTTTTGTTTTATTAATACGGGAATACTCACGTTACGAACGTTACGTCACGTTACGTTACGTCACAAAGTGCTAAGCAGGACGCAGCTGCACGCGCGTCGGGCTCTGTTTTCACCCTTTAAAAAGGTCACCGGATGTGATCGAATCTATAGTCGGAGTATCCGATTTAATTAAACGTGAGTATTCCCGTATAAATAAAACAAAAAATATTTTGTAACACTTTTTAATAGGTGGCGACTGACTTGTAATTTTCTTTTAATGTATCTTTCATTTGAAGCGATTTTGTTACTTTACATGATTACACCTACGCATCTAACGTTTGCTTTGACCATTCTGCTCAAACATAACGTACTCCATCCAATAGATGACCCGTTCACGTACTGATTGAAATGTAACAGTCATACTACTCAAAGGGATTTGCGACAAAACCAACAGTCGACTGGAGCACACGGCGCTTACATCCAGCGGCTTGGCTCGCTGTAATAATGCTTAGATGCAAAATGTTAGAAATTAGTCTGTTATAGGTTGCGTCATGTAAAAAGAACGCTGCGCAGTAGGCGATTTATCGGTCTATTTGGCTATTTTGCCATGTACCTAGCAATAACCAATATACGAAGCTGCGAGCAAATGGCTAATAATGATTTAAATAATAGGCCTAGTACTTTTGTGCGCAAGTGTATACATGCGCAAACACACCTCCTCTACTTTCTTCCAGTGTTATTGTTACATGACGCGACCTATACCACCTTTACACACGAGAGGACATAATTTTGTACATTCGCACTAGTTCTATTGAAAAGTTCCATGTTCCATGATGTTTTTTTTTCGTGATAGTTGATATTTATGGTGCTTTTATTTAGCTCAGTTTAAAAATAATCTACATCACTGTTATCTTGTTAAATTATAAGTTAAAATAATTTAGGAAAAAATTTACAAGCCTCAAAATAGTCATTACGTTTTTTCACGACATATCTGGACGTAAACTGACAAACCAGTCGAGATATTTTAAAGAAAATATTAATATTTTTATATTAAATCGTCGAGGGATATTAAAATCACTTTATTAAAATTTTCATCCAGGGAGCAGGTAGATATTACGCAGTTTTTCCCGTAATGCTGTTAAATTAATTTTTTCTTGTCCCTTAGTGGCAAAAGTAACGAGTCCCTCGGCTTTCTTTGCAGGTTTATTAAATGACCTAAATAATGTATAAAAAAATTACGATAAAATTACATACCTAATATACCGACTTAAACCATCAAGGAAAACTCTACTAGCTATTTAAACTAACACTAATATCGGTGTTTTAGCTTCTAGCCAAATCAATTTACGAGGCTTATAAATAAATTGATCGATTATGACTTATAAATAAATTGATTATGTCCTTGCCTGAAACAAAAATAAATTCACTTAAAAACAATCACTAAAAAATAAACCCTCAGCCTTCTATTTATATTATATTCACTTATTAATATTTTTGCCTGATAAAAATATGAACTAAAACTTTCATTATAGAATACATTGAATAAATATTTTCAGCCCTCGCGGCACGTCCGGCCCGAAGCTGTTTATACAGTGCTAGCTGGAACATTGAATTTATAATCGAGTTTTATAGAAAAACCAGAACAATATATTGCCTGTTTGACTGCTTCTGAATAACATGCCAGCGGAAAAAGGAAAAATATTTAGTAAAAGCTCCTTTATGTTTAATAGGGTAGATGACTGATGTTTATATCGTTAAAACCAATTGCTTTGATGAAGAATTTAAGTAAACATAGTATGTTTATTGAAAAAAAAAATTAAGTCGGTTTATAATGTTTTGATATAGGAGCGTTTAATTTTTTTGATAGAAACAACTCTGTCCCTTTCCCACAAAACTAAAAATGACGTTACGCCTTACTTGTCAGGATATAATTTATATAGCGTACTTACAAGTGACGTCACGATTTGCAACAGCAAATCGTGACGTCACTCAGTGACGTGACGTCACTTGTAACAGAGAGGCGTAACACGCCTCTCTGTCTAGCATGATATTAAAATGCTTACAAGTTGCTTATTTTTGATCAGATTTTCATATTTTTTCATTAATCAGCTATATTTATGGGCCACATTTTAATAGGGCAATAAAAAACCAGTCATCTAGCCTATTACACTTGTGACTGATAAGTGGTCATCAGAAAAAAGGTAACTAATCTATTCGTTCATAACTAAACATCGACGGCTTTGTAATACGTGTTTTTAAACGGTTTACCTTGCCTTGTTTTTTTTGGGTCAAATTTAGTGCTTATTATAATTTAAATTCCCCCCCTTCTTGATGACGGATTGATCTGGTATTTGGTACACATCTTTAGTTCTGAATTTCTGATGACAAAACTGTTTAACTTATTTTGTTTAAGTACCATTTTATTTATAGTGACAAAAACTTAGCTGTTTCTGTTAAAAAAAAACATTAATCTTCGATGAAATGTATGGAAAAGCAAGCGTTTTGAGTGTTGCTCAAATGGGAGGCAACAGGCAATAAAAAAAGTTGAACGTATTTTCCTAGAATGAAATGCAACATAATTATTTGTATAATAATAACGAGCTTTGCCTATTCAAAATGCAAATTGTTAAAAATATAGATTAGATAGTTTTTACGCGTTTATAGTTTCAAATACGGTTGTACTTATTTAGACTTTTTACGATGTGATACGGCATTTTTAGTAATGCACATTCGCACAAAATTAGCCTAAATCATGCAATCGGTTTAATTTACGACTGCAATACGTTTCCCGGAACAAATTCATATTCCCTAGCCACAATTCTCTGAAATCGCCTGCGTTACAATTCGAGTTATGGTTATGGTAATCACCCCATACCATTTGTTCATTCAACTATCGCGTGTTCTGGATCAACGCGTGTGACCTGCCTTTGTATTGCAGACACTAGAGAAGTAAGAATATCAAACCACCTAATAAGTGTGACCTTTCATATATTTAGCATGCTATATTGTTTCTGTTCCTTTTCTCTTATTTCAATCTAAATGGAGTGTGGAAAGCAATGATTTTTTATATGTCTAAGATAATTTGTGACAGATATATAGATATATACTAGAGGTCGCCCGTGACTTTGTCCGCGAACGGAAGAAATTCGGCCCGTTCCCAAAATTCACCAATCTAAATCATCCCGAGTATTTTTTTACGCCCCTTCCCCCCCAAGTCCCCCAACTCTACCGACTCTACCGAGTCTACCAGCTCCCCCCCCCCCCCCTAACTTCCCCCCTTTTAATGAGCTACCCAAATATCAATTTTCATCACTATAACTTCAAAAACAAAGAATTTTCCATTCAATATTCCACCCCCCTTTCCCCGCCTTAAATCGTCAAGGTCAAAAATATATTGAAAACAGCATTTTTTTATTTTAAATGAACTATCCAAATCCAAATTTTCGAAAAAAAAGGGCTTTCACACAAACGTGTGACTGAAATACAAAGGACTTTCACACAAACTGCTCTAGTTGGCAGAAGATTTAAGAATCTACGCTACACAATAAAGGTAGCTTCTATAAAATCTACACTAGATATTTAATAACACCAGTGTTCGCCTTCGACCGTAGAGATTTCCGTCTATATTGTTCTATCAAACCAAGCACTATTGCCAACCTCACAGGCAGATTATGCAAAACAAGCTTGCTCGATTGACTTCTGTTATCCTTTGAGATTGGAATGTTTGTTACACTCGAACAACATGCAAAGCCAAATGGTCCTGAAATCATAACAGAGCCTACCTCTGTTAGGCGGGTTTATCTATAATGTTCCTATGTAAACAATGTTATTATGGGTATGGGTAAATGTACCATGATATCATAGAACGCGTAGAGACAGATTGGAAGGTAAAATTGGCTAAGCGGGTGGGCTAAATACAATGTTGAGGGATTGGTAACTGCGTACCGGTAAAAGAAGGGACCAGGAACTAGCTAGTGGATGTACTCGCTAGTTCCTGTTTGGTTGACGATATTGTGAAATAGCAAGTAACATTTTTATATGATTGGTACAAAACTGGGATAGCAATAAAGTAATATAAAATGACCAAGTCCAAGTCGGATTCAATTATGCAAGTAGTCATGATTGATGTTATTCATGGATAATGGAATGGACGCGCCCAGCGCTTGCAAATCGTTCAAAATTAACAAGTCAAGACAATCAAGCATACCTAGCTAAAAGTATGCATATTACATTTGCCAGAAAATAGAGATAACGAATCTAATTACTGCATGACAAAAAGAGAACACATGTACATGTATTAGAAGTTTGTATTGTCGTTTAACCTGGGTATGTCGTATGTCCTAAAACTGCATCCAGAACTGCCGGAGGACGGGCAGCAGCGTCCTCTTAGTTAACGGTGGTAACACTCTGCGATCCCCAAGCCGCCTGCCAAGCGTGGGGATTATGGCAACCCCTCCCTATAAGGAGGAGGCTTTCGTCCAGCAGTGGACGTTTTCCAGCTGTTGATGATGATTGTCGTATCGTACGGCTCGCATGTCGCAAAGACAAAGTATGACTGACGCGAGAGGAGAGCTGGCGCTCAACAGTTTTCAAAATCCGTGCGCTTATTTCCCGTCCATTCATTTTATCATTGTCGCTGCAAGTAGCTACATCCTTAGGTTTTTTTTTTAGTAATCACTACTGGTATGGACCCACGACATTGTAAAAGTCGCGGGCAACCGGTGGATGCAAATGGCAGGTTGTCGTACAGTGTGGCGGTCTAAGGGGGAGGCCTTCGTTCAGCAGTGGACGTCTCCAGGCTGATGATAATGATGATGACTGGTAATGTTTTTGTTGTAGTAACGGAATTCTCAAACAAGGCTGCTGATGACTCACAAGTTTGCAACGATAAAAAGATAAAAAATGTTCGATAGACTTTTTGAATCGGAACCCTCGACAAGCCATTTTTGCGCGAGTTTTAACCATTTTGTATTTAGAACACGCAAAGAGAATCAAATAAAAATGTGGAAGAGCTTAGGAATGGACGTCTACTGAGAACGAATGAATGAATGAATGCTACAATGTTTCGGATTCGACGAGAGTTTGTTCCCACTTTCATTTTATCATATTTCACTATTACCTATTATGTTAAACTTTTAAAATAGAAAGTAGCTAAATAGAACAAAATAACTATCGCAATTATTGACAAGCAGCGTTGGCAACAGAGAAATACACTAAGTTGGCAACATGAAATCAAAATTAATAGTAACTACTTGATCGAATGTATTTTATAGAGGCAATTAACTGTATACGGCGATGACGGTTATGGGACTTCTGGAACCAAAAATTGGTGTCACTTGTCCCATGGGACTACTGGGTCAAAATAGTGTAATGGGACAACATGATGGGAGTAGTGGGTCCGAAATATAGATGTCACTTGGGGGACTCTCTCATGGGGATACCTTACATTATTGGAAAATAAAACCAATTTTGAAATCTCTTACTTGAATAAAAAAAAAGTTATTAAATAGGTGTACCAGGCCAAAAATGTTGCAATCCTTGTTGTCTATTACACTAGGGATTTCGCTTTTCTGTGGTCTATTATATAAATACAGTAATTTAAATGACAGCTATATTTTGTAAGATGCTTACCAATGCGATCTTTTTTTAAATATTGTTGAAGGGCCTGGGCCAGCTTGGTGGGACTATTTATAAGGCTGATTATGCATTTGTAAGAAGATTAAATCTGAAAACTCTAGCCTCCAGAATTTGCAGTGTGTATGCGTCCTTAGACACTTTTCTACTTTACACCCTCCTCGATACCTACATAGAATTCCGAAGCTAGAACAAAAGCTTCTACCTTCTTTAGCAAATAACCACTCTAATCTCTAAGGCATGAAACCTAGAACAGCTTAGCAATCTATTTTAGCTGATCACCTTAGCATTCATGTTTCCAGTTTGTATTAAATAATAGTATAGTTTAATGAGGCACTTATAGTAAATATTAGTTGCGAGAGGATCGTTAGTTTGATGGTTATTGTTGTTGTTAAGGTAACTTTATGATCATGGTGACGGGAAGGAACGTAGATCTGCGGGCACAGAATACATAATAGTATTACGTATAGAAGATTCACTCCTATATAAAACGCGTCTAAACATATAGTTTACTCAATAGTAAGTAATCATGTATATATATAAGTCCTATAAGTACAATCATGTTGTATTTATTATTTTCAGTGCAAGCTAATTTGTATAAGATAATGTCGATAATCCATTGTACTGCAGACTGTGTACTCTCACAGGCGAGTCGGCGCGTGCCGCGTGACGTCAACTAGCTAAGCGCTACACTGGAAAATCGATACACTAAAATATGTGTCTAAAATTCCGCTTTATTGTTTCACTAGATATAGCCTGTTTTACAATAGAAGATTTTCTGACAGACAATAAAAAAAGAAAAGAAAGAAGCACATTGTAGATTGCTGTGACTTCGCACAGACCAGACGTGGCTGTCAATGTAAAGTTTTTTATTTTATAAGTTTTTTAGTTTTTTATTTTATTTCATGTGGCACCTATCAAAAACATTATGCTGTTTTTGACTGACACGCTCCGAGTCTTTCACTCTGAGGTGACACGTTTAGTCTGCACTATTACGTAGTATTTACTTACTCTATGGTTTTTACTTACTCTATGGTCTGCACTATCTGTCGAGTTGAAGGAAACTACTTTTTTTTTAAATCATGTTTGGAAAATCACAATTCTGGCACTGCTACTGTTAGTGGCAGGCGTGATGCTTACCACCAGGCGAACGTCTAGCTCGTCTCGTACGCGAAAGGATAATAAAACCCTCATATTACAGATTGTTTTTTAGATAATCTTTTGGCACACACATGTAGTTTACATAATGGTTTTCATAGTCTCCGCTGAACTATGTGTATGTACAAGTTATATCAATCAATATTTGAGGGACAACAATTCTCGAGACGATTCAGGCGTTGGTTAGAACAACAAGGACAAGAAGGACAACAGCTAAGTGTGCCAGCCGATATTGGCAAACTTGTCGGTCACGATCTATGCTATCTATCTGCACTTATAAGTGACTGATGACAGCGCACAGCTATAGGAACGTATAGAACGCTATAAGACGATTACTTATACTTAGTAGCGATGATAGCTCAGGGGTTAGTGCGTTCAGTTTGCAAGGCGTTAGTTCAAATCTCAACAATGAGCTTGGGATTGATTGAAAACATCGTAAAGAGACCAAGGCAAGGCAAGAGGGTTGGGATGGGGGACTTTCAATACTTGGCTGGGTAGAATAACCTCAGATTGACAGTCTGAAATTATTTACCAACTAGCTGCGCCCCACGGTTTCTCCCGCGATTCTTGGGATAAAAAGTAGCCTGTTTTATTCCAAGGTATAAGCTACCTCTATACCAAATTTCATCTAAATCCGTTCAGCCGTTTCCGCGTGAAAAAGTAACAAACATCCATACATCCATACATACAAACTTTCGCGTTTATAATATTACTAGAGGTCGCCCGCGACTTCGTCCGCGTACGGATGAAATTCGGCCCGCTCCCAAAATTCACGTTTTTTACCCCCGATACATGTGTTCATTACATTAAATACAAAATTTAGAAATGAACAACTTAAATTCAAAACTTTATCTCCCGTTTCTTAAGAGGGTGCTTAAGCTTGAAATTAAAAAAAAACATCGATAACAGTTGCGTTAGTTTCCAACCTTAAGCCTAAATAATAAATATTGTGATTTTTACTTTGAAAATGAAGGACTTTCCATACACAACTGCATCCCTTTTTTCACCCCTTCGGGAGTGGAATTTTCAAAAACGCTGAGTCAATAAACAAATTTTAAACCGTCATTTTAAACACAAAATTTGAAGATCTTAACTTCGAAATTTACGGACCTTCATATAAAGTTTCATCCCCTATTTTACCCTCTTAGGCGTGAAATTTCCAAAAATCCTTTCTTAGTGGATACCTACACTTCACAAAGAACACACCCTGACAAATTTCATGTGTCTAGGACCAGCGGTTTAGGCTGTGCGTTGATAGCTCAGTAAGGACTTTGAATTTTATATACATACTAGCTTTTGCCCGCGGCTTTGCCCGCGTAGTAATGTTGAATACTGGAATTCGGTTAAATCGGGGCCCAACTCAATCGAATCACTAAAATACGTATATTATTGCATTTCCAAGCCGCTTGCAAGTCTTTAAGTTTGCTTGAGGATGACCAAATTTGGCATGTCGCGTTTGCAATACTTACTTCAAAACAAAGCCGTCTTGTTGAATTTTAAACAGACAGACAGATGGACATGACAAACTTATAAGAATTCCTCGTAGTACTACGGAACCCTAAAAATGTCTGCTAATGACGCTATAGTTGCCGGGGCTCGAAAGATTACAATATTTCTTTGTAGACAACGTTTTTGACTTTTTTGTTGGAAGGTGCTAAAATAGCCAGGCTTTCAGGGGAGCTAACTCGCGAGCAAGCCACATAGAACTGACCATGCGAAAAACAGTGCCTTAAATCAATACCAGCGTATTTTAAAGTTTGACCCTGAGCCTTTTTGATGGTCATGGCAAAACAAACTTTTAGGGGAAATTGAAGCCTTTTGAAGTCATAAGGTAAGTCACTGGGAATCATGGGAATACGCGGCACAAACACTGTTTTAGCCATGGGCACACCCAGTCAAAATGATGGCCTCAACCAGATTACGATGCAGCATTTTTACTTGTAACCTGGTTCCATTACACAATTTGGGTGGTCTTAAATTCCGAAGGAGCATGACGGGTGTACCTTTCTTCAGGATAAGCCTATGATATGGTAGCCCCGCTGGTATTAATGAATTTAAAAACTCAACTGGATAGTTTACAGCATCATCATTATTGCATACCGTATCAACAGAGTCAATGAAATGAAATAAGCTTAAACAGAAAAAGTATGATAACAAAGAACGCAAAAAGATTACCAAAACATCGCAAGAATTACGAAACTTCGATAAAATACAGTGCTGCACTGATCGCTTAGGTAGACTCGGGGTGGGTTGGAGTGGGGCGCGCTCGAGGTACAGCGCGTCATTATACTCGGGTTTTAACGTATCTGAGCCGACGCGGGATGGACGTTTCGAAAGCGCTGTGCTTGGTGCGTGCACCGGATCAAGTACATGTGTTTAAAACATTTATCTTCTTACGCATAAACACTCGATTAGCTAATCTATAAATATAACATTTTTTTTCAAATGAAAAACTGACCCGTTGCCTTCCAGTTCTGAAATTGTTTGAAAATTCTGAAACATGTTTATGTTTATTTTATCTTATCTCTTAAGTCAAAAAACTTAACAGCCTTAAATGAATGGTTTCGGCAAATTGGTATTTTAATGATACATTGAACCCCTTGCGAATTTTTCAAAATCCTTGCTGAGTGTGCGTTTCTCTGCATCAGCCCTTAACACTAATGGTATATCGGCCTACCCTGATTGGGCCATATTCACTACGCTGGCCCAGTGCAGGTTGGCGGATTCACATACACTATCGTATTTCTTCTCCGGAAATATGTAGGTTTCCTCATGATGTTTTCCTTCACCGAAAAGCCAGTGGTATTATCCATGCGTAAGTTTCAAAGAACTAATTGGAACGGGCTCGCCGGTTCGAACCCGCGACCCCAAGAATGTGAGTCGAGCTTGATCTCACTGAAGCTACCACAGCTTGAGCTGAGTGTAAGTTTACACCACTCAAAATTTAGTTTAGGCATTTAAAAGTAAGTTAATTTAATATTAAAAATTAATTTAGCAGCTTAGGCTGTACAGTATCTATAATAATTATGTCCGTCAAACAGTCGTCTGCGTGGACCTACAAAAAAATAGCCTATGTCCGTTTCCGAACCTTATGCTATAACTACCTATCCAAAAATGCAGCTCCATCTGTTCAGCCGACCAATAAATACGCCCATTCCCAGCCTCATCCCTATAAGCGCCCCCTTCCCCATCCCCATCCCAATACCAAATGTCATTTTAATATGAACACGCCCATCCCCGTCCACATCCCCGTTCCCTCCCTCATCCCCATCCCGAACCCCATCCCATCCCCACCCCTATCCCGATTTCAACTTTCATCTTAATATGGACACGCCCATCCCCGTTCCCAGCCTCATCCACATCCACATTCCATCCCCACCTGTCCCCACCCCATCCCCATCCCCACCCCATCCCCATCCCCATCCCGATACCAATTGTAATCTTAATATTAACATGCCTATCTCCGTCCCGTCTCCGTTCCCAGTATCATCGCCACCCCCACCCCCACCCCCATCCCCACATCTATCCCCATCCCTATACCAAATTTCATTTTAATATGTACAGCCGTTACAAAGTTAAGGAGAAACAAACGTACTATCACTAAAACTTAGTTTTTTTTTTTAATACTAACGGGAGCTGATTTTGAAAAAACTGTGACACCCGTATCTTCTTATTTTTATAGTAGAATATGTATACCAAGTTTTGTATCGATCGAACCAGAGAATAAAAAGTTTCATACAAACTTTAACACCCCATTTAACCCCCTTCGGGGTTGATTTTCGAAAAATCCTTTCTTAGTGGGCGTTTACACCTCTCCAAAAACATACCCTCCAAATTTCAAGTCTCTACGTTTAGCGGTTTGGGCTGTACGTTGTCTATATGTCAGTCAGTCAGTCAGTCAGTCAGTCAGTCAGTCAGGACAAAGCCTTTTATAGTTATAGATAGATACAGATTTTATATACATATACAGATAAGCAGGATGTCGACAGGCTTTAAAGATATTAAACCATAGCCCGCCTAATGTAAAGCGATGATATGGTCTACCACTGAAGTGAGAAGTAAAAGTAGGGCCTTCGCTTTTCTGTGTGACTACTATGTTAAACACACTCAGCCTGGAATAAGAATTGGCCCTCAACTTATACAAGGTTAAGCGTATACGCAGGGTCTGTCAAGGTTAATGTCATTTCCCCTGACGGAATATATAGAACAACCGTTTCTTTTTACGCGAATTCAGAGTTGGTTAGGTAAATAGTAAAAGTTGTTCACACCGATGAGTTACAATGGCCTTTCGGCTTAGTAATACCGATACGCGTCATCCTGTATATGTAACTATATGTATAATGCAAGTTCGTATAGGCTATAATATGTTATGTGATCAGCCCGGGGTCTTTAGTCTTTAGACCAGCCTGAGCATTAACATACAGTCATACATTCCTTAGCACCTATTAATTGTGTGATAAATTGGCTAGGAATGTTAAACAAGCCCCGAGCAGTTCTGATACCGGATTTGACCTAGATTTGGGTTCAGCGTGAAATCGTGCATGACCTGTCACTCTGTTTAACATGAGTCTAGATAGCGTTAATTACGAACAGCTATCCCATATTAATATGGTCATTATTAAACTAGTTAGTATTCCAAAAGTTTTGCATGAATAATTTATTGTAAATACAACCTAACGGATAGGTAAGTATTGGTGTTTGTAAAATTTTTAAGGTTGGCATGGTAGGTTGACCACAGCTAGCCTAAAACATTCGAAGTTATTGAAGTATAATTATTTTACCAGAGAAATTACTGGGTATGAAGAGATTTAATATCTAATATCTCAGGGTAACGAGCGCAGTACAGTGCAGCGCAGGATTGTATTCGCAAGTTCACAATTCTGGCACTGTTGTGTTGTTGCTGTGTCTGTAAAAAGTAAGACGCATAAACCTTAAAAAGAATGTGTTGATTAAATGAAAATTTTTTTTGGGGAATTCGGACAATATTTAGAGGTAGGCGAGAGGTTTTTCTTTTTGTATAGACAAGTACGCGGTTTCACTCATCAGCCAGAAATCGTCCACTGCTGGACGAAGGCCTCTCCGTTAACAGGGAGGGATTGCCATAATCCCCACGCTTGGCAGGCGGCTTGGGGATCGCGGAATACTCACCACCGTTATAGAGAGCAGCAGCCGGCATTCCGGTGATTTTGGATACAGTTTTAGGCCATATCTAAGCACGCGGTAAATGACCCTCTAAATCTTTATAGGCAGAACTCGTTGACTTAAAATCATTTCAATCAATTTTATCAACAGCTCCCCGATCGTTCTTTCAAAAGAACACAAAGGGAGACGTAAAAAGGAAAACAATGAACCGGAAATGGCGAAGAATTCAATAAAATCATTTCTTTTGGTACTAAATTGTTGGTATGAACAGGCCGAGCTTAATGTATAATTCATGTCAAACACCCCTACGTCCGTAACCGACCAAAAAGGGACTTAAATTGACCGTGGTTCGGCAATTCAACCTCCCATTTGCAATATTGAAACCCGATATTAATTATACTCAAGTATATTTCAATCTCAGGAGGCTTTTATAAAGGTTTATAAGTAACAGAGTTAATCTGAGCTTTGTGGACGAAAAGGACTGAATAAACAATGTTTAGTAATGGCCAAACAAGGCTTGCTTACCTGTCGTTTGGTTTATGCGGAGGGAAAACATCTGATCCTGAAGACCGTGAGTATAAAACCGTAACCATGGGTTACTTCTTCGATCAATATCGATAATAGGCTTGCTGTAACAATTTCTATAGTGGTATGACTCTACTGCAGATTCCTGGTGAAGTACCACACCTTTACCAGTTATTCAACTGCCAAGCAGTAGTGTGCAATCATTATTGTGTTCCGGTTTGAAGGGCAATGTTACCAGAGAAATTACTGGGTATGAAGAGATTTAACATCTAATATCTCAGGGTGACGAGCGCAGTGCGGCGCAGCATTGTGTTCGCAAGTTCACCAATCCTGGCACTGCAACTGTTAGTGGCAGGCGTGACGCTTACCACCAGGCGAACGACTTGCTCGTCTCATCACATGATTGGAAAAAAACCTCCCAAAGCTTGTAATAATTATATTCATTGGTCGAACGAGCATTAGTCTTTGCAACTTCTTTACTTTCTTCTGTTCAGATAAAAAATCAAAACAAGCAACTTTATGTGGGGATAAGGTAAGTGCTTCTCCATACACACGTATTCCCTTATTTCCTTCCTGGATAATGCCTCTAATTGTAGAGCACTGACCTCTAATATACAAGTACGCTGGACTAAATATTGTCTAGGAAATTACAGTTTTTTTTGTGCCGATTTGAAGCGCCTCTTCGAGCGTCTCTGGTACTAAAATTGACATTTGTGTATTACGAAATATTAGTTCCACGGACGCTCACACTGCTATCCGTTGGCTATCCGCGCCAAAATGGTGAAAATCAAATGGCAACAATTTGCTATCGAAATATGAAGTCCAGCGTACTTGTATAATAGAGATCAGTGCTCTTAATTTTTTTTATAAAATCTAGGTCTACTGTAGACTTAGATGTGTCTCTGTCATTTCCTTTGAAACTAAGAATGAGTTTTGTCATCTTTTTTGTACGCATGCTTACTAGCTGCGCCCATTGTATGAACGTTTGTCCTAAAAATCCCTTTCCTTTGTTAGCTGCTTGGGGGTAATACAAATAATGTAGGTTACGCCATATAATTATATTAGCTTTGCACAGGGCCTGTACACTCTGTACAGTGTACCTACCTACGTGTACGGTGGTTTTATGTCGAACGTGCGCTGTTATGTGAAGTACTGGGGTTATAATAATTTTATGTACCTGTACATGTTAGCTAAAGTATAACAGTAATTTCATACAGGGTTAGGGTTATCATAAGGGTTACGCAGAATGGTATTGTTAAGCCGATAATACGCTTTTTTCTAAATACAACCGACTTCAACTTCGAATACTTGGATGACATCTTCATATTTTCTAGTAGTTTTTATTAAAAAACCAAACTCTGAACCGATTTCGATAAAATGTATATGGGACCACGTCTGAATTACCTACCAAACGAAAAAAGAATCATCATTATCCGTTCATAATTGGCGGAGTAATAGCGATATATACATACAAAAAAAATACCATAAAGTCGAATTGAGAACCTCCTTTTTTAAAGTCGGTTGAAAAGAGCTTATTGTGACCCATCACTGAAAAAATATATCAGCGGTCTTATCATTAAACATCATGGAGTAGCCTCGTAATAGTTAATCAGTCTTTATCTTTTCCTCTTCTTCAACTTTGTAACTAGGTGAATATTGATAAAAGATGGATTAACTATTCCGAAGCTACCCGCCTTTATCAATAAACCTTTTTGAGAGTATAGAGAGCGGACGTATTTAGGATAACCTTTGCGTGAATTAATAAAGACTAATTTCGTGTCACAAAAAGGTTCCTATAAATCTGACATTTCAAGATTAGGTACTAAATTCGTCGTAAATCAGACAATGTGACGAATCCTGCTCCCTAGCTATAAAACAGTTACAGCCTGATCGTAACTGAATTTGGTTCTAAACTTTATTGCAAGTGACGTCAGTACGATTTGAAACGCTTTTCTGCATTGCGTGCTTTGTCGTTTGATCTTTAAACATTTTCTTAGAAACGTACCTCCATTAAAGAAGCAAATCAAATCACCACTAATAATATTATTAAAATTGCGAAAATGTATTATATAGATACTTATGGATATTATATATCATTTAAACCAACTCTTATAATAATCCATACAAAACTTCGTTTATATGCTATTTTAGACAAGTAATTTTTTAAGTTTGCATATGACCTTTTGAAAGGAAAAAATGTGAAAAATTATAACTTCTGGCAGGAAAACATAGAGAGGGTATTTCTATGTTTTCCAGTTAAGTGTGGAAACACTTCATTCAATTTCTTTTTATTTAATTGATGACAATTAACTACTCTATTGCATTAGGGAACAACCTGTAATAATAGATGTAAGTACTGTGTAAACAAATAAGTAAATATAATACTTATTTGTATTTTTTTTGCTTTCTGTAGTTATTTTTTACAAGATATTGAAACTTAAAAAAAATGTCTCAGTTAGTATGTAAAATATTACAGCGCTGTTACCTACAGAACTACCTATTTGAATAGCAGTTGTTTTTCAGTAACAATAAGTATAAGAGACTGAATCCTGTACAATGTTCGTAGACTTACAATCCGACAATACCATGTTTGTCGGGCCAACTCGATCGATATCTTTGAGAGACAATGTAAGCGTACCTTTACTTACCCAGTATCTTTGTTATGTCACTAGAAAGGGTAAAGTAAGGGGGCCTACTCAGAAAGCTTAGGTCATTCAGGTCAGCTATTTGTCATGAACTTTCTTGTGGTGAAGCGTTGTGTTGACAGGGCTCTTGGTCGGCCCATGCCCAACAAGCGCCATCTTTAATTTTTTTTAATGCAATGGTATTAATGGAAAAGTAGATCTTGCCTAGTGGTAAGCATCACGCCTGCCCATAATAGCTGAGCCATAATTCTGAACAAAATACTGCGCCGCACTCAATACTCAAT
The DNA here is from genome assembly GCA_905404285.2 of Erannis defoliaria. Taxonomy (NCBI): domain Eukaryota; kingdom Metazoa; phylum Arthropoda; class Insecta; order Lepidoptera; family Geometridae; genus Erannis; species Erannis defoliaria. Next base: position 5,592,698 of record FR990073.1, on the reverse strand, counting down.
CATTTACCACCACCCGCCCGTGCGTAGTGGCATTTACTGCCACTACGCACGGCAGTAAACCAAACGAAACAAACTCGTTTAAAGTTGTAAGCCTAAATAGTCGATCACAAGAATCAAGACATCTCCCTGAAGGTTTATTCTATAAAGATAATATTTTTCAGGGTTCCTTAAAGGCAAAAAGGAACTCTTATAGGATCACTTCGTTGCCCGTCTCTTTCTGTCTGTCGGCTCTATTACTGGCTTTTTTTAATAGATTGGAGTGACGAAGCTGGCGAGACATTCGCCTGGTGGTAAGCGTCACGCCTGCACATAACAGTAGCAATACCGGATTGTGAACTTCTTTTCTTCTTGCACTTATCACCCTTTGATATTAGATGTCAAATCTCTTCATGCCCAGTAGTTTCTCTGGTAACGTTATCCGAAAAACCAAAACACAGTAATGCTTGTACAATGCTGCTTGGCGATTGAATAACTGGCAAAGGTATGATTCTTCCTCAAGTGGACTCGGCAATGGAGTCGTACCAATACATTACACTACAGTACAGTAGGTAACATCCTTACAATACTGCACCAATACATCAAATCCGTTAGGCCGTTGAATTTAAAAAAAATGCGATAGCTTAGAATATTTAGTTTAATGAACTAACTAAACAGAACTAACTAAAGTATTAATGTTCTTAACTAACATGCCTAGTAAAAAAAATACAGCAATATTTTAATTAGTTTTGAACTGTCAACTAAAGCCTTCCAAATTGACCACATAGTAATGTAAGGTACTGTTCTTAATTAACGCTATATCTAGACTCATGTTAACTAGAGAAACAGGTCATACACGATTTCACGCTGAACGCAAATCCTAAAAGAAATAGTACGCAGGTGCGACAATTTTACTTGTAAAAAGCGAATTACAAGCATGCAAATACGTCAAGGACTTGCGTCATTTAGTAGGTACTTATATAATATTTCTGGTTAGTTGTATAAGTAAATGGCTAATAAAAATAGCCATGCGCTATTATTGTGACAAGTTGACAACCTGAATGAATTGATGAGGTTCCAAAATTATTGTCAGCACCAAAAAAAGCATAACTTAGAAAAGCAGTTTGTTTGTCCGAGTGAACCGATTGGTAATTAAGATTAAGTGGACTGGTAATGAGATCATTTCTAAACTCTACTATCAAGTCGTCTGTAGCCGCTATGACCATTCGTGTAATAACCACAAACAAAAAATAGTAGAATGCACTTAGTTGACGTTAACGACGTATGGGACTTGTTTTATCATCAGTCAGGTTTGTCTCAAAGGCCGTGCCGCAAAAGAATAAATAAAATAATAAATTAGGATGAAACACGTGGAAAGACACTCACAAAACACAATAAGTACCTACGTAATTTATGTAAAACATACCTTTTAAAACCAGGTCCAGATTTGTGCAACGTCTATCGTGTATTTTGAGGGGGCCAGCTGCCACCTACCCCGTATAGGTAATGTAATGTAATGTAATGTATCGTAAAATGTAAAGCGAATGTGGTTTGGTTTGTCTAATAGCCCAATTAAATCTACGAGACTTTGTATGTCGCTACTCGGATAATGTTGTGATCAAATATTAATTGAGGTTGGTTTCATTTGTTGACGGACAATCGGTAAAAAAATATTATTAAATATATATGACCTTGAACTTTTGAAAAAAAGTTCATGTAAGATCCAACCGATTCGGATTTGTGGATAAGCCTCAAATCAAAGAAACAAGTGGATAAGCGGTCCTATAAAGGGAGAGTATGATGGCACAGGCGTAGAGATAGCTTTCACATGCACACCCTCCTCTCCTCTCAAGTCTTCGTATAATATTATAAAGAATCGTTCTATAAATGCTTTTGGTATTTGGTGAGTGTACATAAGAAGTATGGTATGGTATTTGGTGTATGAGTGTGTTTTTGGTATTTGGTTATTTTTTGGTACATCACAACACTAAAAGGAATACCTAGCAAAAAAAAACTATTGTTTTAATAATGTATTAATAACAATTTAATAGTTTTATTCACTCATTTATTTCTTATCTTAGTTTATAAGTTTTTTACAATATGTAGACGCATAAAAATACAAAATATTATTATTAATAGTGTAATAATAATTATTATTATTTCTTGGCGGCATTTTTTAAAAACTATGTATTATTTCAAGCACAGACAAAACAGCAAATAGCGCTAATAGTTAGTAGCGTTTTCTAAGGCGCCTAAGGGGGTAGGCTAAGGCGAGGAGAGTGAATTTATTAATCACTTTGAGTTTGCAGGACTGGACTTCCTTATATACCTCCACGGAAGGATGTTAACCTATGTTATCTTTGCCAACAGAAAACACTTTCACTGTCGTGGTGGAGAAGGACGGCCGAGGGCTGGGTATGTCAGTGTGCGGCGGGGGTGGGCTGGTGAGGATCCGGCGGCTGTACCCGCCCCAGCCGGCTTGGAGAACCGGCATGCTCGCGCAGAAGGACCTGCTGCTGTCTGCCAACGGAGTGCCATTAGCTGGACTTAGCACCTACGTAAGTTAGCACACACACAAAATATTCAATTGATATACACGTGAACATGTCAGATCCATGCGCGGATACAGAAATATTATTTCAGTCAATTTCTTGCCTAGTTTATTCAGAAAGTATTCCTTCACAAAAAACCAAAAATTCAAAAAAATTGGTATGGGTCGAACCCACGGCCTCGCCTTTACGAGGTGTATCTTCTTCCAATGGATTACCATGGTTTCTAAATAAGCCCATAGGGTGACACACTAACTCTGACAATTACTGTGTGTACCTAGTCTAGACTAGGGTTGCGCACGCAGTCCATACAAACTTACTTTTACAATGAAAAAATTACATGATCTAAAAAAATAAAAGGAGATAATATTTGATACAATTTTGTTTCGATATCCATTATAGCTATTACACATTACAAATTGTATTGGAATTCAGTTCGTCAGTATTACAAACACGAAGCAAAAATTTCAAAACTAATCTAAATATGAGCTTCGGTTGTAAGTTGTGGGTCTTTAGGTTTAATTTTATTCTTTACTTAGGCAGCAGTTAATAGTTTTCTAATGACTAATGAAGACAACGGCGACATTAGAAATACTAAAATACTACTGAAATTAGGTCATTTTTTCCAGGGCGAGGTTTGCATATTAATTATTTTAAGAATGCTTCTTTTTAGTATTATTATCCGTCTATTTTAGTCCTGCTCTAGAAATAGCAAACAAAACGACTCAGCATATTCATCAAAGACCACCTGCTGATTGGATTCATTGGCCCATAGTTTATCTCAATATCCAATTACCCCACGCTACGTAGGCGACCAACCTATTTTGCAGCTATATTCATGACATTTCCGCTTAAAAAAATTACATTTGAAAAGTTTTAGTCTTAGAAGCACGTAGCAACAGTTTTTCATACGTAAATTGCTCCGCTTCTAAAAGCATAATTTTATGCAGATCTGTGCACGTTTAATTAAAGTGTCTCGAGTAGCTGCAAGAGACAAAAAAAACAGAACTGCAAAAAGCCTGTTTGTATCGATGATAGCTCAGGGATTAGCACGGTAGGCTTGCACGCCGCAGGGCATGGGTTCAAATTCCGACTATGAGCTCGGGCGGCCGGTGATGGAGTTTTCCTGTAACATGACGAAACCATAGCATGTCGTGGGTACCTACTTTCTAGTCTAACTCGGCTGATTTAGCTACATTTTCTAAAAAAGCTTAAAATTCTATGGTATTCTATTACTGTACCAGCAGGGAACTTATGATTTAACGTGTCATTGTCATTTGTAAATGGCGGTTGCAGTCACCCATAGAAAAACTGACCGGTCTGGAAGATGGATAATTTTTGATTATCTGTAGGGTCGCATAGTTTAATAAGGTACCTATTAGGCAGTTATACAACATATAACAAAAAGGTGTGATAAAACTGAACAGTTTTTTTCCACGATATCTTGGTTGGCCCCATAGTAAAAGTTGCTCATAATGATGAGTACATACATACTCTTCGGTTTTGTTACACGCGTGTATCCTGACCACTATAAAAACTGACGTGGTTTTGATACATTTTCGTTTTATTTATAATGGATTACTCACGTTTATTAAGTCTACAGTCGTTTAATTAATTACTTATTATGTTTATAGTCAGAGTATATCCGACCTAATTGAACGTGAGTAATTCCGTATAAATAAATAAAAAATGTATGTTATATTTTGTGTAGATACTTGGACATAGCATAGGTTAGTTAAAGGAATAAAGGACCTTAGTTACCATACATATAACAGGAAAGTTAGAGTACCAGCGCAGCGGCAGTGTTATACCTATTTCCGACGGAAGTTCGCGAAGTTCCAGAGTGTTTACGCTCGTTATTAGCTAACCAGTCCCCGGGCTTAGTAACCTAGACTTTACATGTCTTGGTCCCAGAGGTCTTGGTCCCAGAACAGTTCGTTGGGTAACTTAAATCATTCTAGAATGTTCTTACTTTAAGTTCTAGTGCCACCTTCTTAATTTTAAGTCATTATATCGTATCTTCTAATTTCTCTGGGATCGAGACCTAAAAGTCTTCTAGATTTTTGAAGACTTTACTAGAATCTAGAACAAATGGCCAGTTCATAGAATTTCAGTAAAATGTATTCGATTCTTATTCCATTCCATTTAACCCTGATGATTTCTGATGATAGTATATCATCTAGATGAAATCTAATACTATAAGAACCTTTGTCTGGCTGACTGATTTAATGACTGACAGACAACGCACAGCCTAAACCGCTGGTCGTACAGACTTGAAATTTGGAGGAGTATTCATTCAAAAAATTTGAACTAATACACCCTCCCTTTTGTTCAATGATTTAAAGTGGTGAATTTTGGGAGCGGGCCGAATTTCTTCCGTACGCTTCCTCTAGTCATGTATAATAGTACATTATGATACAAGTGTGCTATGTTGGTCATTACACTAGAGGCGGTATAATGCGCGCGAGCCGCAGGCGAGCGCGATAAGGAAGCCGAGAGTGTATTGAAACATAGCACAAGAGTTTCATACGACTGTTTTCATCACACTTGCGAGGAAAAAACAAACTTTTTTTAATAATAATCAACCACACAGCGAAAACGTCAACAAGCATTTGCGGAAAATGGCGCCCAAACCAGCAATGCGCGCGCAGGTTGACATTTACTTCAGCGGCATAAGAACTCTTTGTTGGTATTAAAAAAAAACTGCAAGTATTACCCGGCTATATTAAGAGTGCTTCGTATACATACGTCTAATTGCAGTCACGTACAAACTTGACTTTACCGGGTTATACCTATTATAGCACTAGTGCCGTAATGTAAAGTAAAAAGCACGCGTGCGTAATAGCTTGGATTATGAGCCTAAAACCGATGCAATAAGATCCACTTTACGAGCAAGTGTGATGAAAAAAATATTATATAGTCAGGCGTATACATGCGTACTTAATTGGCACTTTTACATACTCTGGCTATGAATCAGTATTCTGTAAAGTTGAAGACGTCATCAACAGCCAGGCGTCCACTGCTGCTAGTCGAAGGGTTGCCATCAACCCGACGCTTGGCAGGTGGCTTGGGGTACGCAGAATGCTCACCACCGTCAACGGAGCGTTTTGTTAAAATTAAAGACGCAACATACCATTATTATATAATACTAATTGTTCCTTCTTTGTGTAGTACCTACTCGTAAGTGATCTTGCGAATAACGCAACGCCTGAATCAATGTTAGTTATGTTCAAACTTTAAAACGGTAGGTATCGGTATAAATAATCATAAAAATCGGATTAATGGTAGATACTCACGTTATTATCAAACACCAATTTGTCTCCAGGCCTCTGAGACCTTCGCTTTCGTTTAAATTTATGTTGTTTTCTTTCCAAGAATATGAAAGTTTCTCTATTTGTTAGTTCCTTCGGTCTATTTGATTATCTTCGCAACAAAACGGTAAAGAATATACGTGCATTGTGATATGAGGATCACATAGAATATCGTCAGAGTGGGGAGGACGGTTGAAAGATAAGTACCTACCTACGTATCGTCCCGGAAAATGCGGGTAAAAATGGGGCGGAGCTGGAAAAAGAATCCTACTGTACCTACGCTACGGTATGAATTAAAATGTGTATTTGTATATTTTTGCTGACATTGTTGTTTAAACACAACCTGGCACGCTGCTCATACAAAACATTAGATAACCTTTTCTGTTATCTTTACTTACCTCGGGCATTTCCCCGTTTCCACGAGTTTCGGCCCATTTATTATTCATTGCACTCCTTTGTCCTGTTACAAAAATATTGTTTGCATAGATAAGGCAACTGAGGTAGTAAAACACGGCGTTATGTTACCAAAATAAACAGTATATCACGTTAAAAATGCTATTTGTTGTCCGAGGATCTCTCTCGGTTGCCAGTTGTAAACGAAAAACTTTTATGAAACTCTGCCGCGGGCGCCAGGTTATAAACTGTTAAAACGCTCGCTGCAAAGTTAAACAAATTGTATTAGAGTGTTATACAAAGCATAGTACAATAATTCTCATTTTACGCAATGGGCTACCGAAATTCCGACCCGCTTTTCAGTGCTTTGGCTCAGCAACGGTACCGTGTGAAAACGAATCGGTGAACAAACTCAATGTTTATAATAAATAAACGGGCCATTAACTCCGATTTCGCTTGGGAAATTCAATTATTTCCTGAACGATTCGGTCTTGACGGTATTCGCTAGGGGCACGCTTTCGAACAGATCCAAACTGTTATTACCTACGTCACAATCGGAGATTAACTCAACTCCGTGAACACAATTTGGTGACAAATCATGGAAACAACAAACATAATTGCCGAGAAATCTCGCCATCACTCTAATATATCAAACTTTGCAGTTTAATCTGTGACAATGTCTCAATGTATTAAAGTAATGAGCGCTAATGCAGTATAAAGTCCTTATATAAAGAAGGTTTTGTTATATTTCGTAAAGCTGCAATGATCATGCGCGTGTTATCTTTTACCATCGTCTGCGTTTACTTCATCTTCATCAGACCGGAGTCGACCATTGCTGAACAAAGGTCTCCCCTTTAGACCGCCACACTATACAACAAGCTGCCATTTGCATCCACCGACTTTCCGCGACTTACATTACTTTGTTAGTACAAAAATCTTTAGGTATCTGAATACAATAATTGACTTTACTTTAACCGTAGATAATTAATCCAAGGTAGAAAGGATAAAATATTGTCTGTGAACTACAAAGGTCCAATCTTAATTGAAACTTATTAGCAGCAAAAAGGGCTGCAATTTATACGAACTCATATTTTCTCTTGTTCCTCATACGAGCAAGAACGCGGAAAATGTGACGTCACACCATAGAACAGAAACGTCGCGGTAAACTTATTTGGGCGGTCCGGGCTGTCTGTGTCCGTGGCACTTGAGAAATAGTCGCCCAACCCCTTTGTTCTTTAAATTAATTCACTGCTGTAATGAAAAACTCCTCATTTATTACTTGACTTGTAAGTAATATTATAAATGCAAAAGGTTTTAAGTGTGTGTGTGAAGTAACAATCATACCCATATACAGAGTTAGTTCTAATCAGTTAGCATCCTTTTAAGGGCATATTCTGTACATCAAAACAAACAACTTTTACTATGGGGCCAACATTGAAATCGCGAAAATCAAAATCGAAGATCAAAATATCAGCTGTTCCATACAAAAAGTATGATTGTTACTTCTTCGCGCTGTAACGGCTCAACGGATTTAAATGTTTGGAATGGGTTATGGTAAGTGGTATGTATTGACTATGATACTAGTAGACACTATTTATCGAAATTTTGCGAAATTATATTTTTGGACAGATGCCCAGTGTTGAAATGATAGAAACTGTGACTCTTGTGAATCTAGATTCACAAAAGCTATATTATATTGAGAACACTTCGTTCATACTTATATAGCTATTAATTAACGTTTAGGCTGGTTAAGAGCTAAATAGCAATATGTGTGTACTCGTAATTCTTATAATCACTCACTCACTCGTCAGCCAGAAGACGTCCACTCACTGCTAGACGAAGCTAAATACTGCTTAATAGGGGAGGGGTTGCCATAATCCCCACGCTTGGCAGGCGGCTTGTGGATCGCAGAATGTTCACCACCGTTAACCGAAAGGACGCTGCTGCCCGTCCTCCAGAGGTCTTATAATCAGCTTATGTTATAATGCACAAATTTCACGCTGCTCACAAAGAGTCGTAGAGTAAAATAACATACAAATGCGATAGTTTTTCTAACAAAGCACTACCCATTTTTACTAGAGTCTAGTAAGTACACAAGAAACTGGAATTCTTGCAATCTCAGTATGATGTAGCATTAAAGTCGACTGTAGCTGGAGTTGCATTCTTATGATTAATCATGTCATCCGGTCCCGCCGTTTGCTAGAGAAATGAGCATCCGCTTTGGAATAAAGAAGCGTCGGGAATACCTATTACAAAGAATTCTAGCTTACCTACCGAGAGTTCTTAGATATATTTATAGTTTGCTAGATATAGTACTTTAATACGCTCGCAGGTGGGTCATAAGTTTGGTCACGAATTTTTCTATTTATGTTTAGGCTAGAGGTCGCCCCCGACTACGTCCGCGTTCGGAAGAAATTCGGCCCGCTCCCAAAATTCACCACTTTAACACCGACTCTATCGACACGACCGACTCGACTCTACAAACCCCAAACTTCCCTTCCTTTGCATGGACTACCCAAATATCAATTTTCATCACTATAACTGCAAAAAACATATAATATGTACAAAAACATATAGTATAAATGTACTTTTCTAATCTTTTACAAATAATTGTCAACCCTGACATTACGCAAAACCATCTTCTCCCTCATTCCAGCCGCTGCAGCAGCTGGAATGAGGGAGAAGATGGTTCTTCAGTGCTTCTGGTCGTCAACTGTTGTACTGTTGTAGAGCATAAGCTTCACCTCTCTTCCCGCTTTTAACTGTGGTGGACTCCTTCACTAATCCCTCTCTTCTTTTATGGGCCCAGCTGCCGGTACGGTGGTTTATTTATTGATCGAAAAATATCTAATACATGTAACATAAAAAAAAGTAAGTTAAATGCTGAGTGGCCATGGAGAGTTAATTTGCCACCCGAAAGTCTCTGGCATAGCTGGTTGTTGCTACAGAAATACTTGCTCCGCTCCGCGGTTTGGCGTGAAGAGGTAACAAACATACATACAAACGTATATGTGTATACTTACTTACCGACAAATTTTCGCATAAATTTATAATATTAGTGTGTTGGAACAAAAAACCGGGAACAACTTTAATGTTTCATCAGACCGACGACGGTAGCACTCAGATGTAAATGGGTGACCATGAGTCACCCATCTAAAAACTGACCGGATCGTCCGTTACTTAACATCGGTGATCGTTTATAACCACCTTGTCAAGCTATTGTAATAACATTTATTATAGATAAGTAAGTGCAAACTAGTTTTACATGCAAACTCTGTGGTACAAATATAGACTTGTGGTGTTTTGTTACAGGAAGCCCTAGAAGTCCTCCGGACGGCGAACGCGCGGGTAGAACTCCGCGTGTGCCGCCCGCCGCCCGACGCGCTAGAGAGCGTGACGCCGCCCGACCCGCCGACACCCCCCGCCCGCACCCCGCACCCACCGCATCTGCCGCCGCTGGACCCGCTCAACTGCCACCCGATGCATGCCAGGTAATGAGGTTCCACTGGCAAAACTTTCCCCAGATGGCGCCAGCAGCGGTCCGGGTATGGCTAAATCAAGTATTTTTTGTTAATCATGGCTTATATCTATCTGCTCTTGATGAGGGCGTTATCGATAACCTAGTCCAAGGAAAAATACTGGTGGGTACTGTGCCTTGGTTTAAAGAAAAGAAAGAAAAATGATTTATTTTGTTTAAGAATGTATGCAGCTGTTGACGGCCTGAAAATAGATTTGTTGGTTAGATAATAATAATCATAATTTCTTTATTTCCAAATGAAGTAACTACAGCTAATATTACATTAATATAAACAAAAACTTTAGGATATTACAATTTTGGTAGGTAGGAAATTATCAATTACATTATTATGTAGGTATTTATGTGTTTTAACTATTGTTTATCATCATCATCATCATCAGCCCGGAGACTGCAGAACGAAGGCCTTCCCCTTGGTCCGCCACACTGTACGACAACCTGCCATTTGCATCCACAGGTTGCCCGCGACTTTTACAATGTCGTCGGTCCACCTAGTGGGAGGCCTTCCTACGCTGCGTCTTCCGGTTCGGGGAACTATTGTATATATATTTAGAAGAAGGAGGGAAAGATACAAAATACCCTGACCCTGTACTATGACAGTTGATTTTACAATAGGATTGATACATTATAGGACAACTAATTGATTGTGATGATGTGTGAGTAGACAAATAGGTAAATAGGAGGAAATCTGATATAGGTAATAGATAGTAAGTTGTTTCCATTTTATGTTCGACAGAGCTTTAAATCAGCAAGCCATTATAATTAATCAGATTCTCCCTGGTAATCCGAGTCTAATAAGAGTAAAACCATTAAATTAATTACAACAAAATGTATGAGATTGACCAATTGACTATTTATCAACATCACCATTTTTCAAACCACACATACCTACAGGTTATTCAAAGTGCTAATTTTTTTTCTACAGTTACACTTAGTCCCTTAGCATTTTTTATTTATTTTAATTTTTATCTTCAGGTTGTCTCAAACGACGAGCAGCGCGACCACGTCGTCGTCAGAAGGGCGCGGCCGCCGCGAGGCCAGCCCCGAAGTGGACCGCCATACGCTCCGTCTGCCGGACCTGGACCGACCGCTGCCCGTATACGACATCACGTACGGGGTACGTTCAAATTTCCGGTCTAGTCGGACTACAGTTGACCAACGAAAGTGAAAGAGAGGTTACATATTCTCTCTGTTTCATAGTGTCTGTGTCTCTCGTTTCGCCAGATGCTTTGGTTAACTGCAGTCAGCAGAGGCTGGCGTGGAACAAAGATCTGTTTTTACGCGTCTTATGTTTATGAACAAAATTAAATTAAAATACAAATAGGAAAATACCAGAGATCCTTCACCGTGATACCTTTCGTTACGACTGGTCCAGCTGTTTAGTCATAAAAAGGGGCATACTGGCAGTTATTAGAAATGTATAATTAGTGTATTGTAGGTAGGTTGTCGGTCCATCGACTGCCCTGTAGCTCAGTTGGTAGCTTGTCTACCTTCGGAGCTGTAGGGTGTGGGTTCGGTTCGGTCCCCACCCAGGGCAAACACTTATGTGACAAACATAGATGTTTGTTCTGTGTCTGGGTGTAGTATGTCTATTTACAAAAAAAAGTAAGTATATAAAGTATTCTATCAGCTATCTGGTTTCTATATTACAAGCTTTGCTTAGTTAGGGGCTAGATGCCGCTGTGTGAAATGTCCGCCGATATTTATTTACTTATCGGTTGGGAGCCACCCTACACTTCGTTTGCTTGTTCGTGGTCGCCATTCGACAATATTTTTATTCCCCAGCGGTTGTCGGTTCTGCGAACTATAATTATGGTCTGCCCATTGCCACTTCAGCTTGCAAATTCTGAGAGCAATGTCCGTAACCTTGGTTCTCTTACGGAGTTCCTCATTACGGATTTTGTCACGTGGTGAAACACCAAGCACAGCTCTCTCCATAGCTTTGAGCTTATGAATGAGACACCGATAGTTAGCGACCACGTCAAGACTGAGGTCTCTCAGTGGCGTATGTCATCATTGGAAACACGCACTGGTTATACACCTTCGTCTTGAGGCTCTACGGTATCGATGACGAGAAAATCGGGGTCGCAGGAAGTCGGACGATGGAGGCAGCATAAGCCCGCTCGTTATAGCGCTGTTTTGGGGAGGCCTATGTTCAGCAGTGGACTTCTAAAGGCTGAGATTATGATGATAAGTAGGTTAATTATATTACTTTCCTCAGATTATTGAACACTTCTTAAGAGATCAGCGGGAACTAAGAAGCAGAAGCAATTGCCTACAATTTTCCTAAAAGTCGGTAGCACCTTTTACAAATTGCTTCCGTAATTAAAACGCACTTTGACTTAGCGTCCATAAAAGAACCCCTGGCTACCGTAAAATATAAACTCAGATTGTTGTCTCGATTCAACTTCCGGCGTCTCATTAAGTAGCGCGAGTCAGCGCGACATTGGGTCGACAATCACGAACCTCAAATGGAGTTGGAAGGAGGAAAGGGAGGAAACGTTGCCAGGCAGAGTTGAGGCAGGTGGACTAAAACGTTGACGTATTGGTACTCGCAAACCGGTAAAAGAAACGTTTGACGTCCACCAGCTCGTTGGGTCAACTATATATTAAAATCGCGGGTCTAACCTGGATAAGATTGGCACATTTTTTGTAGTGGAAGGACTCTACTGCAGAGTCCACCTGGGGAAGTCCACATTTTTGCCAGTTATTCAACCGCCAAGCAGTAGTGTGCAAGCATTAACCGGTTCCGGTTCCATTTCCGGTTTGAAGGGCAATGTGGTAACATAACAATACCGGAGAAATTACCTAATATGAAGAGATATGACATCAACACTTCAACAATTCTGGCACTGCTACTGTTCGTGGCAGGCGTGACGCTTACCACCAGGCGAACGCCTTGCTCGTCACGTCACTTGATAACAATAAAAATAAAAAAACCCGAGATTAGAGTTGGAGAAGGGAGATATGTGCTCAGCAGGGAGTTCAATGGGCTGAAGCTGATGTTTTTCGGCCACAAATTATTACAATACCCACTAAATGTATTTTCATGGCATTTCAAATTGCCCAGTGACAGCTAGAAAGCATCTTGTTCATGCACATAAAACCGAATAGTCTCCAAATCATTTTATGGGCGACTTCCATCAGAATTTAATACAGAGCCGTTTTTACTGGTATTTTTACTGTTCGTTACACGCAGATCCGTAGTCAAGGGCTTCGTTTATGGGGGTGAAACCACCTCTGAGCTCTCGCCGCCGTCCCGTAAAAACTTTGATGTTTTAATATCCGGAATCCCGTAAAAAGGGTTACTGATGTAGACATAGCTCAGAAACAGGAAATAAAATAGGTCTACTTAATTGAAATTGAAAAGGCCATAAAGTTATATTTATTGGATAGCTTTTACTCGAACAAGCTCCACCGTTCCAGTTCTCTAGGTGCCAACTTGAATTTGAATCAAATAATATTTTATTTTGGTGGACATTTCACACAGCGCTATTCCAAACTAAGCAAAGGTTGTACTGTGGGAACCAGCACCCGTATTCACAGCTCCATCGGAAAGGTTTCCGTTCGGATCCACACTATCCGTCCCACTCATCTACATTCAGGATGACATAGACGGAGGAAGCGAAATTCGAATCGGAAGCTTCCGAGGCCATTATGAATAGGGGTGCTGATAGAATACTTTTATACCTGTTACTTATAATATATACTTACACCCAGTCACAGAAGAAACATCTACTAGGCAGTTGATTTGAATTGTTTTTACCCTGAAAATAATCTTTGCTAATTACCACCCCACAGCCTTAATACAATCCTGGCTATATGTACACCTACTCTACCAAGCTCGTAATGTTTTTACGCTGATGAAACTCAACTTCAATTAATAAAAGCTTTTTGTTCACGCCCCCAGGATGACGGATCGCTGGTAAGTGAATTATTTTGATGGGATTAAAGCCCGTTCTCATTAAGGTACCGGTCCTTTGTGTTGGTCACTAACTGAGGGCTCTGTATTTGGATTACTTTGATAAAGAAGCTCTATTGACGCTCTATTTGACGTAAAACTTTGGTGTTAAAATAAACTATTGTATTTTATTGTATCAGCGTTGCCAACAAAAATTACATTATCTTCCATCCTCGATTCAATCTGCATTATATCGTTTTATTAACTCATGTTAGAGTACAACGACACATAAAAGTAGGTATGTTATGTCACTAAATTAATAATAGGTATTATACATAATTATTATAGAAAGCAAAGTGTTGAAACTGTTCGAGAGCTTTGTAATATAGCGTACGAAATAAATCACACTTCGCATTTAACCACATTTTGCGTTCGCGATATCCGACAAGAATGAATCGACGTCGCGTTGAATATTGAAATCGTGAAAATTTGCAATTTATTTTATGTCTTCACATAAATGTTTTATACATTATTTTAAAGAAAAACTATTTAATCATTAAATAAAAAGATAAATAATCATTAATTTCAGGATCGGAATTAATTTAAAAAAACGGGCCCATATTATAAATACCTTACAGAATAATATAGGTACAGCATATAAAATCAATTCCTAAAGCAGAAAAATAAATAAAATATGCCTTGATACACAAATGGTGCAGAAATTTGTGATGAAAGCAGTTGTTGTAGCAGTTGTCTTTTAAAAAACTATAATCCGATTAAAAGTACAGCACCGACCACTATGAAAAGCTGTGTAACCGCGGTGTAAACTTTTTGTTACCGTCAGCGACAAAAGTTTTCCTAGTACCTAGCTGTTATTAAAAGCTCTTTGTTCTACTCGTGTTTAACTACATCATTTAACTACGGCTACAGTTCGAACAAAAGCACACTATTCAAAAAAAAGAAGGTATATTTTATGCTGCTGTGCCTAGTTTTTGTGATTTCTGTGTCTTAAGTTGTTCACGATGATGAGGCCACTGAGCTCCTTTCGGCTTAGAACTACCGTTTCCAAGTAAACCTGTATAGATAATAATAATCATCAGCCAGAAGATGTCGGACCTGGGTATGTCCTTAAACTGCACCCAGACCCACCGGAGGACGGGCAGCAGCGTTCTTTTGGTTAACGGTGGTGAGCATTCTGCGATCCCCAAGCCGCCTGCCAAGCGTGGGGATTATGGCAACAAACCCTCTATAAAGAGGGAGGCCTTCGTCCAGCAGTGGACGTTTTATGGCTGACGACGAGAAGATGTCTGCTGTCGGACGAAGACCTCTCCCTTAATAGGGCCTAGCCTAGTTACTAGCCTTTCTTGCGCCCGGTGCGAGCTTATAATATAACTGCGTCCATGCATGACTCAAAACTTGGTCTTGGTCTGGTAATTTCTGCGGCCCTCCAGAATCTGGATTCGCCTGGGTACCGCTGGCACCGCCCCATTTACGGCACTGGGTGTTGCCATAATTCCCAAGCTTGGCACGCGGCTTGGGGATCGCAGAATGCTCACCGACGCTAGCCGAGAAGACTCTGCTGTCCGTACTCCTGTGGTTCTGGATCTGGTCAAATTTAAGACATAAACAGGTCCGCCAGGTCGTAGACCTGTTTAGTCATAATTCACTTTCTATGAATATCGGTGCATTTTTTTTTCTGTTTGGTTCCAGGAGTTCGATATAGTGATGACGAAAGTGAACGGGTCTCTAGGGTTCACGTTGCGGAAGGAGGATCACAGCGCATTAGGACACTACGTCAGAGCCCTGGTTCGGGAACCAGCTCTCAGCGATGGGAGAATTCAGCCTGGAGATAGGATTGTCGCGGTAAGTTGTAGACCTCTTTTTAAAATTAGGTACACTATCAATTTATTCAGTCCGTATAATTAGATAAGCTGTTGTTTTGCATTCCCGCTAAATTTACAGAGGTAAACAGTAGGTACAGTACTCATCGTTATGAACAACTTTTAGACCCAACCCTGAAATCGCAAAAAAAACAGCTGTTCCATACATTCTGTCTAAGATTGATGAACTTTTTGTATGGAACAGATTTTTTTTTCGAGATTTCGGCTTTGGCCCCATAGTAAAACAACAGATTGTATTTTACCGATTTACGTGCTTGTTTTTCATGTAGGGTTACGCAGATGGTTAGTAGCACGTCAAAAGGAGGTTATTGTATTCATCATGGTGAACTACATTTACTACGGGGTCCAAACCTGATACGAAAATAAACAGCTGTCCCATAAAAAGTTGCCAAAATGTATGGAACAGCGTTTTTAATCCGAATTCAGGGTCATCCTCATGGTAAAAGTTATTCCCAAAGACATCCTCTCGGTTTAGATATATCGCTCAGCATAACTATGTATTACAGTTCTTTCATGGAGCATAAGCTCGGGCTCTGAGGACATGAGAATTCAGAGTTAGTGCGACATAATAATGGTCTAAGCATGGACACGGCAATCCGTAGCTGTAGGCTGTTTTCTTCAATCCTTCCTATTCCCCAAATTTTGCTATCGAGACCTAGAGTGGACCAATATCACCCAATACGTATTATTGAAAGAAATAGCGTGTGAATATATACTATCGGGTAATTGAATGACAGAGTCAGGGTTGAAGTTAAGCCCAAGCAAGAAAAATTTCTCTGTGTGAGAATTCGCCAAGAAGTTTTTTACTTTTCCATATCTGGATGAAAAGGCTAGAACTAAATATAAATAACATTGTAGGCGGTTGATGCACTAATTAGCTCTTGTCTAATTAATGCCTACCTCGAAATACTTTACTCACATACGTAAAACAATTCTTATTCTGTTGTCTGTGAAATGCGTAGTACTACGATCGAGGATAAGTAGTGATGAACAAGCATAGATATTATATGTATATCATTCGACAGAGATGCTCTAAGCATCAGCGATTCATCGATTCAACCGCATGTACGTCATGTTATATGCAGCCGAAAATAAGTAACAGTCGTAATTTGTTTACGATACTCGTTAGCGCCAAAATGGACAAATGTTATTAATGGGTATGTCAGCACATGTATATACAAACTACAAATGATACTTATACTACTTAGCGTACTACACAAAAAACAAAAGTATTGTATCCAGACTGATGAAAGTCTAGAGGCAATCCAAATTCACCACAACCAGTCGGCAGCGTACCTCTTTTCTGGTTATAGGCCTCTCCCTTGTTTTGCCTTGTGCTTCGTTCACGTGCGTATCGTCATCGTAAAAGGTTTGAGCCGCGAGTTTAATAACATCGTCAACCTATCTAGCTACCGGTCCGTTAATCTTGCCTCGACCGCATCACTCTGTCACTGTCTTACTCCATCTGTCATGACTTCGCCTAGCCAGGTGCCCTACCCAGCTCCACTTCAGATTCCCAAACATTAGGCTAAAATTAGTTGCTTTGCTAGTCAAGTCTTGAGCATCTCTCATAGTATCATCTCAGTAGTAACAAGCAAAAGCTTCTAAATTTAATAAGAGCTGCATTTTCAAAACTGAATATAGGTCAAGGGATATTTTATACATCAATGGCTGCAAAATGCAGCACAGCAAACCTTGGGCAGAGAGCCAAATAACTTTTAGTTGAATAAGGGACTATTTCAATTTTGAATGACGAAAATAAATGATTTCCACAGATTCCACGTGATAGATTCTACATCTACAACATCTATTTACATTATGTTACAACACACTCGTATTGCTTAGTAAATAATTATGACAATTTATACATACATACATACATATCAGCCAGAAGACGCCCACTGTTAGACGAAGGCTTCCTTTTTATTAGAATGGGTCGATAATTTATAGCGTTGTTATAATTTTTGTTTTATTTATACGGGAATACTAACGTTTAATCAGAAGGTCACAGAATGTGATCGAAATTATAGTCAGAGTCCGATTTAATAAAAACGTGAGTATTCCCGTATAAATAAATCACAAATGTGTCAAAACCACGTGCTTCATAATAAAATTGTTATTTTATAAAGTTAGATCATTTTTGTGGCGAATAATCTATAACCGACCAAGGAAAACAACGTATAGATACACATCTGTGGATGTACGCATTCTAAGTAATGCGTAAGTTTATCCATACTTATCTTATTGGTGGCTAACGCGTCTCATTATAAGTAACATGTCTTTTATTGTAAATTTTTCATCTATCGTCCTTACCTCTACCCATCAATAAAAAGTTATTAGCTTGGTAAAATCTTGGTCAAATTCCAAAAAACGATATTTTTTGCTATTCCAAGCGCGAGAGAGGAAACTGCGTCCTATCGTTTTATTACTAAAGTTCCACACACATCCACATCCCCCAACGTCCGTACCAAAAAGCTTTCAGATAACGCTACGAGCATATTGTGGTACAGCTAATATCATCGCACTGTCTCCGATATTATTGGCAGGTGAGCACCAGCTAACCTAGACCAAACGTCCTGACCTAGTATTGTAGTAGATGGTTGAAGCCGCAGATCGGACTGATGCTTAACTGACTTATGGTTTATTGGGTGGTTACTAAATTATTGTTATAGCATATTCCCGATTAAGCACCAATTTCTTGAGCACCCATGAAAAGAGCACCTAGCATTACCCAAAATAACACCAATAAAAAATTTGGCTTGGTGCTATTATGGGATCAAAAAAATAAATCTGGTTTTATACCCTAGGGTACCCACGGTAGCACAGTTTCTAGTGATTATATCCAATTCTAGTCTGTAAATGTCCTGGAACGATTGCTGAAATTATGTGAGGATACTAATGATAATAGATGCTAATAGTTATCAATGATAGATTTTTTTTAACTCTTAGGATGTTCTATACTGATAGGTACTATAAAGAGGTAAAGTTTGTTTGTGTAGAACATAATCTCCGGGACTTCCGATTCTATTTCAAAAACCACTAATGTATCAGCCGATAGAAAGCTACGCATTTCTCAGGGACACGATTATTGCTACGTTTACGATGTGTAAAACAGCATACATTGTTTATTCAGTACATTGTCCGGATCAAACCGCAAGCAAAAACTAGTAAACCATTATTATTTTAGCAATACACAACTAACAAATAAAAGCAATGTCGTAGCGTAGTCAGAAAGCTCTTATATTGTTATGAAACTTCGTTTTCGTGTTTACATCGTCCATATAATTACGGAGATCTGTAATGTCAACAACCATAACTGCTCTGTTGATGAAAAAAAATACCAGTTATGTATTTCAACAGCTCTTACAAATACCTAATAATTGTTTTTTGTTTGCTTTTAATTCTGGGTGAATGTCAGAACCGATTTTAACTGAATTTCTACCTAATCACAACCTAATTTCATTTCGAAACGAAATTCACACCTATCTGAAAGAATGGGTATCAGTTCAAATAAAAAAAAAGAATTATCCAAATCGGTTTATAATTGACGGAGTTATGAGGTAACAAACATTTACAAAAATGAACAACCAAATTAAGAATCTTCTTTTTTTTTAAAGTTGGTTAAAAAGCGCGAATCTTATAATAGTGCTCTTAGTTTTGCCAAAGTTTTCCTTTGGCTTATTTCTGTGAGGCTTTTAATCCCCAGACACAAATATTTGTCACGCTCACGAGTTTAATGACTTGTATCACAAGCAGCTCTAGGTATTTTGCTCTTAAAATCCCCGGTCAACGACCTCACTACACATGTGACTTACACGTACTTATTCTAGGTAGTTATTTGGACGTAGCGGGCGCTTGCTTGTTTTGTTTAAGAAAAGCAGTTTTCATAACTGAGTTGTGGAGATAAGCGAGACGTTTAAATTTATTGCTTGTTAGTTATCTGGTCCCGCCGGGAATACGTGGAGTTACCAGTAAACTTTTACATGTCAAAATCACACACACACTCACACAAACACACCAACGCTTATAATAGTACATTATATAAAATATATATTATATATAAATATAATCCATACTGCGCTATGTTGTTCCCTGGAAGGATAACATAAACCTACAATACAAGCTTTGCTTAGTGTATGTAGGTTCTGTGTAATCAAGCTATTATACTTTGATACCGCAAGCCAACTTGCCTTTGAAAACATGTCCAAGAGGTTGTAATATATAATGATTACTTTATATTTTAAGTGTCTTTGTAAATGGAAATAAATATTATTATTATTATTTAAAAAAATATAAAATACTGGAGTTTGATTTATCAAAGTACTTACCTTCTATTACTATTTTCTGTGCAGGTGAATGATACGCCGATGTCAAACATGTCGCACGCGGAGGCGGTGGCGTTCCTGCGAGCGTGCGGGACCGAGGTGCGCCTGCGACTGTACCGCGACCACGCTGCCACGCCATTATCACCGATGTCGCCCAAGGAAGAAGGTCCTACCGACTCAGATGTACCACTGCCGAATAGGCCGAAACCTCCGCTAAGGTAAAAAAAATATTGAATAGTTTTCATTTAAAACACTTGGAGGAAGACACTTTACCTTTGATAACATTTCGCTGTTAAAACACGTAGCAGGGGTGGTCATTTATAAATGTGAAGTATGCTTTAGGCCGTTTTTCTCATTCTTCTCAACCAATCATCCATCTATAAATGACGGTAAACTTAGTCAAGATTTCAGATCTACGTAAAAAATGTACAATCAATGCATAAGGAATACATACACAAGTTTCACTTTCTAATTTCTAAGAGATAGTAACAATAACATTAGTTTGATAAATAGGGTAGATGACTGATGTTTATATCGTTAAAACCAAAATAGCTTTGATGAAGAATTTAAGTAAATATGATATGTTTATTGAAAAAATAATTTAAATCGGTTATTAATGTTCTGATATACAAGCGTTTAAAGTTTTTGGTAGAAAAAGCTCTGTCCCTTTCACACAAAACAAAAAATTACGTCACGCCTATATGCGCCATACTTGTCAGAATATAATTTATAAGGCGTACAGAGAAGTGACGTCATAATCTCCTCTCTGTCTAGCATGATATTAAAATGCTTATAAGTTGCTTATTTTTGATCAGATTTTCATTTTGTTTTCATTAATCAGCTATATTTATGGGCCACATTTTAATAGGACAATAAAAAAACAATCATCTAGCCTATTACCATGTATCCTAACCAACTTAACCAATAAATAAGGACTAAGTAACTAACCGTATATCCTAAATCAACATCCAGAACACAGGAGGACGGGCAGCAACGTCTTCTCGGTTAAAGGTGGTGAGCATTCTGCGATCCCCAAGCCGCCTGCCAACTGTGGTTATTATGGCAACCCCTACCTATTAAGCTTTCATCCAGCAGTGGACGTGTTCTGGCTGCTGATGATGTTTTGAAGTAACCGTTTAATTGAAAGAGAAGTAGTAGGTGTCTACGTGCCTACAACGAAGCATCGTTTACCCAACAATCCTACAATGCTGGATGACGGTAAACTTAGTCGAGATTCTGCGGGAACATCTTAATTAGCATTGAACATCAACACGAACATAACAGCGTAAACAAGCGAACAGTTCAACTGCTGAATAGAGAATGAACAGAGTTCAAAGTGACAATAATTGTACTTACCTAAATAATGTATAGATACTTACAGTCTTACTTAAAAAAACTTTTCAACCGTTAGTCACTGCTAAGATGCTCTGTCATCTTCTCTCTGACGTGAAGTGTAACATGCAAGAACAAGACAGAGAAGTTTAAGCAGTGACTAAGAGAATCGAGATTATTTTAGGTAAGGCTGTAAATTATTATTCAAATATCCTGCATACAACAACAACAACAACAGCCAGAAGACGTATACTGCTGGACGAAGGCCTCCCCCTTAACAGGGAGGGCTTGCTATAATCCCCACGCTTGGCAGGCGGCTTGGGGATCGCAGAATGCTCACCACCGTTAACCGAGAGGACGCTGCTGCCCGTCCTCCGGTGGTTCTGGATGCAGTTTAAGGACATACCCAGGTCCCAAAATCTCCTCCATGCTTGCGTTTAATCTAATCAGTAAGAAAATAAAATGACGAATTTCTAATTAAATTACAAACTATCTCAACTCACTAGCCCGGGTCACCCTTTATTCAGTGAAGTACTTACTTCATTGGCCGGAATAAAGTTTATTCAAATGCCGTCAGACGCATGTGGTTGTGGCGGAAGATTTAATATCTGATAGTAATTTCACAGGCTTTTGTTTTCATTGTTAGTAGTGCTTTTTCAGTACCGGAAAACCACACCACTAGTCGCCATGAAATGAAATTCAGATTCACTTTATCAGAAACGGACTGTCTTATTCAAGTGTAATACATTGCGAACCTTCATTTTACCACTTAGCGGTTGTCTCTCTGCAGTTTTTATATTCTATAGTTCAAAATAAACACGCAAAGTGAACACAAGTAACCTACAGTTTGTTTCGCTAACGACTGTCGAACACACGTTAATCACTGAACAAACGAATCAACTGCGAGACTAATGAGTCTGCTATACACAAGGTTGGACTGAAGCTGGACGTAAAAATCTTCATGCTAATCCTTAATATATTAGAAATTACAGGACACCCTTAGACTTATCTAAGTAGTCAAATATGACATCCGAAGGGTTCAATAATATCCTGTATAATACGCTTTTTTTTTAAAACTATTGACTTCAACTTCAGATACCTGGATGACTTCTTCATATTTTCTAGTAATTTTGATTTAAAACCAAACTACTGAACCAAACCAATCAAATAAAATTTATATGTGTTTTTTGTTTGACAAAAAAGAATCATCAAAATCAGTTCATAATGGGCGGAGTAATCGCGTAACATAAAAAAACATACTTTAGAATTGAGAACCTCCTTTTTTGAAGTCGGTTGAAAAACAGATAATTCTAGTAAAAAAAAGGGAGATGAGATTCTAATGTCAAGCGAACATAATTGGACTAAAACAACTATAGGAAAAAAAAAAAAAAAAAAACGGAAGATTTTTTAAGAAAAATTTAGTTTTAATGTATTATCGAGTTAGAAATCATTCCGTGGAACTTGTTTTTAGTATTTGTACTTTTTATGCGTCTATTGAAAACACAGGAAGGTATCGTTTCTGCTTTTTTAGATAGATCTACGATAATTGAACCTAACGTTATACACAAGCGCCTGTTTGATGGTGACTAAGGTCAGTTAGGTCCATGGACCTAATTTGTGCGGTCCACGTCAAAGAGCGCGTCCCTAATCTCCCGTTTTTTACTAGATCTATGGTTTCAACCACAGAAAAACGAAAGCCCTACTTCTTAGGTAGAACGGCTGTCAAAACAATTTTGTAAAGCAATTATATGGAAAACCTCTCTCGCCAGTTTTACAGAAAATTGTATAGAAACTACGACGAAAAAATGCCAATCATTGGTCGCGCATTAGTAGTAAAACGCTCGAAATGCAATTTTGCAACAGATTAAAATTGATCTACTTACGATGCAATGTGATTTGGTTTCCTACGCGTCTATTTAAATTGCCTTTTTGAGTATTCTCAGTCTAAAAACATGTGTATTGGTAGAATTTTCATTAAGCGCATTTGCACTTAATGTCGGCTAGCGCGGCCCGTCATATTGCCGTTCTATAATTCACTTCTCTCTTCAGTGGTTTCGAATTCGAGAAGAAAACACTGGAAAATGGACCACGTGGCTGGACATTTTGCATGAGAACACATTTTCTTTGAATTAAACAAACTTTGTGTTATCGTAAGTAGGATAGCGGTACGGCGGTTTTATAATTGTTACGTATTGATTTTATTCTCCCTTTTGTTAAGTACCTATATCTAATTGAAAGGAAATAGCTATTTTGCACTACAAATATTATGTAAAAAAAAACTGACAACAATATTTTTTTATTCATTTTAATTTAATTATGAATCCATCATTATCATCATTATCAATTGTAATAGTTTACTAGAGGTTATTTACAATTACATTATATATATGTACAACATTTAAAATAAATGTTTAAACTAACTATAAACTACTTATATACTCAAATTAAACTATATTAAACATTAATTCTATTATAATATTTATTATTAGGACTACATCGCGCCAAATCGTGTGAATCCTAGGTAGAGTTATTGAGCAGTGTTAAAATGTATTATGCCTATTTATCTATGTTCACAGATTGTAAAGTATAATATAATACTATACTATAATAGGTAGCTAGGTAGGACGGTATAATCAAAACAAACAATCAAAAAACTTGTACTATACTTAATGTAGAATTATAGTAAGCACAGATAAAAGAATACTATACTAGTAAATAACTTGATTGGGCCAAAATGCCTATTTCTTGCAAACTAGTCGAAATTCAATTTTCAACGTAACAACTCCATAATCTTCAAATTTTGGGATCGCTCCCGGCCGGAAGCAACTATCATCCGGTTCCGTATTAGCTATCGCAAGTTCAAATCTCAAGCGGTTTGCTTGTGTGCTCACTATAAAATTTAAACCAAGTAAATGTTTGGATGTGGTTCAAAATATTTGTCATGGGAAATTAAAATGTTATTCATATAACAACAGATCTACTTTACCATGCTCTCAGCAGCTGGCTATGGCATGGTCATGTCATAGCTGCTGTATGATGTGGAACTACTGGGTCGGCCATAATAGTGTTTTGGTTTGAAGGGCAATGTTACCAGAGAAATTACTGGGTATGAAGAGATTTAACACATTTTGGTTTTATTTATACGGGAATACTCACGTTTAATTAAATCGGGGTACTCCGACTATAGTTTCGATCACAGCCGGTGACCTTTTATAAAAAAAAACACACATCCAAACCACGTCAATTTTCATAATAAAAGAGATTTAACGTCTAATATCTCAGGGTATCGAGCCCTGTGCAGTGGCACAGGATTGTATTCGCAAGTTCAAAATTCCGGCACTGCTACCGTTACGGGCGGCAACTGCGGATCCAGGGGGGCCGTGGGGGGTCATGATGTGATTCTTACCACCACGCTCTCACTCGTCACTTTACACCATTGCAAAAAAACCTGCCATTTTTAAATATACCTACGATTATAAAATATAATGTCTCAGAACTTAGAGCAATGACTTACAGTTTCGTACAAAAGGTTCTGTGGAAGTCTTATACAGAACTTTTGGTGCGGGATTCCGAACTCGCATATGAACGGTTTTTTTAAATGTATTTCAGAGCTGAAGCTGTGTCGATGCTGTGTGACCTAGCAGCGCGGCGTCTGACCCCTGACGCAGGAGACGGGTCGCGGTCGCCTTGTCTATCTCCGCGCAAGTACCGAAAACTCACCAAGGACAATAACCATTACGATCAACCTAACAGTAAGTTAGAACTCTTGGAATGATTGGTATATAAGATGACGCAGAATTACTATTCCGCAATATAATGTGATAATAAAACGAGATAATTGTAGCGTAAAATGCGCTGAGACTCCGTGGAGTGACGATATGCGTAAGGCAGCTGTGGCAGAGGCTGGGAACAAATAGCCGAAGATATTTATTTATTTTATTTATTTATTTAGGGATGACAAACAGCTGTACATTAAATATGCAATAAAAAGAATAGGTTAACTAAGCTTAGTAAATGCACAGCCAACCACATGATCCACAGATTACTAAATACATGTAATAAAAAATTTGATCAAGCTGCTAAGAAGACACTGTTTTGAAGCTAAGATTTAAACATACAGAAATATTATTATTATACCGACTTGCATAACTTGCTGACAGCTATATAAATACAGATAGTTATCAAGATATAAAAGAAAAAGAAAAATAGTAGTTAGAGGTTTAGAAGAGCTTTTTTTTATATATAAAAATATATATAAATATATATTGCGGAGTAACATAGCTAATCACGTGAGAGGCCTAGCAGTAGACTATGATAAGCTGCTGCTGCTGATGATGGTGAATCTAATATCACAATCAAAATAAAACCAATATTACTCACGAACGTACTCATTAATTGTATTTTCGACAAAATTGTCAGTTTGTCCCATTCGACGAGCAAATAATAAATACCCTAATGAAAATTACGTTAGAGCACGCACCACAAACGCTTTCATGCAAATTGACAGTTGTGATCAATGCCAACCGCAGCGCCAAATATTGCAAAACATCCTCAAAATATGCGTTCACGAATACCACAAAAAGCCAGACTTTTGGACGTACAGTTCAATTTTAAAATTTATTTTCTAGAGTTTGAACAAAATTGCGGAAAATATCTAAGTACATAATATTATTTTTATTTTAAACTAGATGACCCAGTGACCTTCGTACCTTTTTATTCCTAAACCACCTAATACTTAAGCGAACATAAATAAAAAATATTCAATACGGTCGAGAAATTTTCGTGTTTTTGCGAAACTAACGCACGGAATTTAGCATAATTATGTATAATTATATTAGACGATAGATTGATTTTGATGTTTAATTGTGAGTGGGAACTCAAATAGAGATATCAAACGTTCACTTTTATTTATGTTAAACCGATAGTCGATGCTCAAAACCCTCCCCCCCCTGCCTACGGCCTTGAGTGTTAGGTGTGTGTAGCAAGACATAAGGGACTTGAACGACCCAGTAACCAATGTGAACAACTTTTAGAACACAATAAAGTTTTGCTAATAATAATTGAGTCTTCATACAAAATGGGAACAATTTTATAAAGAAAAATAAAACAATATCAAATTTAATACACATTTTGCTCTAGAAGTATTGAACTTTGACGGGTAAATCAGTACTATATCCTTCAGAATTGCTGCTCCCGTCTTAAGCACATTGTATACTCATGAGCTTAAGAATATAAATAGTGAAGTTCAGAAGCAATAATTACTCTGAAATAGATGGATACCCTAGATTAGAACATCTCAGACAACATTCATGTAGAAACGCCGCAAACACATGTTCAACACAACATGTCTGTGTTGTGGTAATCTATTGAGTAGAGAATTCAATTAATTAATTGTCTACGAAACACATTAATGGTATCAATAGGTAGCTACAAATTAATAACAACTAAATGCAGACTTGGCCTACATTATGCAGTTTTAGTATCAGACCGAGTATATCGAATATATTACTCGTATTTATCTATGTAATTAGAGAAGGAACTGATTCTTTTAAACTAACTAATGATCTAATTAAACGGAGACCGCCCATAGAATTTAATCCAACTAGCAATATACACGTCTTACTAAAAGAAGAAGAACTAGCATATTCCCTTAATGATTAAGTAGAAAGGTAATGCGTAGAAGCTATTCCAGCTGTAAATTACAAAGGCTTGACACGCCACCGCAACACACTAAGAGACTAGGTGTTTCACACAGATGCAACCAACATGAGTACGCTAGAGACACACAGTACTGAGAGCGTGGACAAGAGGCCGCAGAGGTACTCTGTGACCGTCATCAGCCCAACTGCTCCACCCTCTTGTAGAAAGCAAAAGCTAAGCCTGACAGGTGAGACTCTGTCGGCTCCAGCACTCTCACACATTCACACGCTTCACACTAACCCGAAACTTGACTGTCGGTTGAACGAACCCAGACTGTTCCGTGATTCAGAGCACCCATTGTTGTTAGACCTTCTGGAGCACTTTCATTACCATCTGCCTATGATGTAGCCTTCGATCCCTCCCTCTATTTAGCTTGCAGTCATAACCTACGACCCTTATCTAAATGTTAGCTATCTTTATGTAATTTGATGTCACTTCTTGTCTTGCAAGGTTTGTATCATTCGTTTTTCATTTCATAACCTGTCTTGGTAGCACCAGGTCACGATTTGATTGTTTTCAGTCCCACCACATGGCTACGAACTAAATAATTTAGACAACGACACCTTGGATGCACCAAACGTGTACCAGGAAGATATAAATAGGCAGCGGTATACGGAGCCCCTATTTCCAGTGGACTCAGATGAGCCAGTGTCGATGCCAGTTGAGCTGTCGAGCGACGAAACGAAGTTCAAACACACAAACCCGACATATCAGAGCGCTATTCTGCATACGAGCAGTGATGTCACTTCTTCGGATGGACATAAAGATGATGGTAAGATCCTTAATGCCGAACAACTCTTACGCAGACTAATTAGATGAGAACTTTTGTTTAATCAGATTTTATTATATGTTTTTCAGTAAACGGCATGAAAAAATGGAAGGCAGTGGCGTTATCACCAGATAATGAGCGTAAAGTCAAGCCAGAACCTCCTCCGCTACCCCCACCAAAGCCTGTTGAAATCGTCGATGCCGTCCAGAAAGAAAACATCAAACCTGATCCACCGAGTGATGATCCAGGAAGTTTTGGGGAACCCACAGTAAGTCGTCACAATCTTATTTATAAGTGGCCTATAATCAAAAACTTGACTGTAATAACACTAATGCTGTGTTACACAATTATTGTATTTTACATTTAAAAAAATGGGAATAAGTTTAACCTGAATCCTATTAGCAAAAGATAAATACCCATTCTTAGTGCGACATGACGTCTACTTGAGTGCATAGTATTATCTTATTCTCTGGCTTGAGTTCAAACAAATCCTTAATTTTCTAACCTCAATAGTCGAAGAGCCGCTGAACCTTAATAAATACGGAACAGTCTGTATATAAAAATTAGTAAGTGTAGGTTAATTCTAATATTAGCATCTAGGAAGATTGTCTGCGGGATAAAACTCATGAGAAAAGAAAGACGCTCCTTCCTAGATAACAATTCTAAAAAAAGGTTACTCCAAATAGACATACCTAGTTGATCTTCAATTATATTCTGATGACATTATCTTCCAGGTCGTGACGGTAGAGCTGAACCGCGGATGGAACAGCCGGCTCGGGTTCAGCGTGCAGAGCCACCCAGAGTCTGGTCAGAGCTACATCTCGGCTGTCTACAACGACAGCGTGGCTGCGCGGGACGGCCGCCTGCGGCGTGGGGATGTCATACTACAGGTGAGCTGCAGTAGCCGCAAAAGAAGATCTAGTTTTTTGGGCTATAGAGTAACGAGTTGCTGCCATTGTGCTGAACACCACAATGTTCAGCACAATGGCATCCAGGATTTTGAAATCCCACCGTTCTTAGTTTTATGTAGTGGTTCTCTGCAATGTATTGCACTTATCACAATGAAGAATGCTGCTTATCAATGTTAAGCCTGTTCCATCATGGGAAACTAGACTATTTCGTCTCAGTAGTTGTCTAAGAAAGCTATTTAGGCCTAATGATTTCAATGGAAACATTGCGCTGTCCCTCATTCCGCATGTTTGTAATAGCAATGTGTTAGCGCTAACTGCTTGGCCATTGATTTAAATAATTATCAGCGGGGTTTTTCACAACTCTATGGCAAAGATTTCCGTTCGGATCCAAATTATCCGTCCCAGTCATCTACATTTAGGACGACAGAGACGGAGACTGTGGATCCAAACAGAAACCTTTCCGATTGGATTCTGAATAAACCTGCTGACAATGGAAACTATGTTTTGAAATAGTCCAACGCTACTACTAATTGCTTTAATTGATTCAAATTATTCGGTTACTTAAATTTGAAGGCATATAGTATTAAGACTGTTGCATTTCTTGTATTGAGTTCACTTATTGTTCAAAACGATCACAAAACATCCAAATAGGCAATGATTATTTTCTGCATTTCCATGATTATTTACGCGATATTTACCGTGATTAAGTTATGATAGAAAAAATAGAAATGTAATGAACAACCGTGACAGTTTAATACACTGGGTTATTTTTTGATCACATTCTAGGTGAACGATGAGAACGTGACTTCAATGAAGACCCCAGAAGTGATCGACCTTTTACGGATACTGCGGGGATCTATCTGCATCACGGTGCTAAGACCGCCTAACTCACAATAAACTAAATTTGAATACGGACGGAATTTCGTTCGCTCAACAGTCAATGTTACTTATTGACAGTTTTCTCCAAGTATTCTGCTGTAAAAGTCAAGATGCCTGTTGCCACCTAACGTGACAACTAGTTTGCATAGGATACTGTAACACAACTATGTAATGGTTATTATTAAAGTCATTAAACAAATATCATAACAGTACATTATGATACAAGTGTGCTATATTGGTCATTACACTCGAGGCGGTATTATGCGTGCGAGCTAGAGGCAAGCGCACTAAGGGAGCCGAAAGTGTAATTACTAATAGCACACGCGTTCCATACGACGATTTTCATCACACTTTGGAGGACAAAACAAACTCTTTTTGATAATAATCAACCACACAGCGAAAACGTCAACAAATATTTGCGGAAAATAGAGCACAAACCAGCGAAGCGCAGGTGACATTTTCTTTAGCCGCATAAAAACTTTTTGATGGTATTATAAAATAACTATATAACCCGGCTATATTAAAAATGCTTCTTAAACATACATTATAGCTTGCAGTCAGATACAAACTTATATATTATACCTAATAAAGCACTAAACTAGTGTTAAGCTAGTGCTGTAATGTAAAGTAAAATGCATGCGTGTGTAATATCTTGTGAGCCCTAAAACCGATGCAGTACGATCCACATTACGAGTAAGTGTGATGAAAAATTAACTACTTTACAAAAAAAAATATTTAATAGAAAAACATTTAAAAATACCTTTTTTAATAGCTTGGTAAATTAAATTATAATGTGTTTATAATAAAAAAATAGGTAAATATATTTTTCTGCATTAGTATTATAACTGTAAATAGTTTTATCAGTAGTTCGAGTTCCTAAACTTTGAACTTCACCTTGCCGTTGCCGCCATTTGTATTTGAAATAGTATCTAAATAATATATTTTATCACATAAGTTGCTTATGACAGTAAGCGTATTATGTTATATATTAAATTTGATCTCTATAAGAGTTTATTATAGTACGTAATAAATATTTAGAAAATTGTGTAGTTAGTCAAATAGATAAAATTATAATATGTGACTCTTGAAATTTTAATCGATCAGTACCTTATTTTTAACCATGTGCATTAAGCTATATAATGTAAAAAAAAATATTTTTGGTAATCCATTTTTTTTTATCCCAGAGCTTTAATACAGTTATTACTTTTTGAAAATCATTTAAACTATTAAAAAAAACGTCTACCATTTCGTAATACAATTGACCATATTTTTGTTTTATTTGACTCATTTATTAAAGTAAAAAAAACATTATTGTAATAATGGAGGTTTTGGCTAATGAACGTTGAAAAAGTGTTGACCATTCCAGAAGGTTAGTTATAAATAGTTAAAAGAGTAAGTTTTGTGTATGCTTTGATTTGTTTCTTTGTATTCATATCTCACTTAAACATAAATGGTATTATTGTCTATATCTTTAGAATACACCCTAGTATATAAATAATATTAATAATTATCTTGCTAAATATATCTAAGTCTCGTATATTAAAGCAAATGAAATATATTTATTTTTTGAAAATGTCTGTGCCTATGTTTGAAATGTATTATTCTAAAAATAGGTTATTCTACCTATGCTAAATTTAGTAAAGCCACGTTTCTAGATTATGAGAACCATTCTTTTGTATTTTCCTGATAAGTTATGAACCTTTTTCTTGGAGTTTGAGGAGTTCTACACTAAAACTTTTTATAAATTATTCTGTCCTAAACTTCTTTATGGGCACTTATGAAATTCTAGTCAAATTTAAATTTAATCAAATTAATTCACCTCTTTAAATCGTCATAAATTAATTTAAGAATATGTTTGTTTTAACGTACTGTGGAAATGCATTCAGAATATAATATAATTTTGCGTAATTTTTTACAAATGAAAAAATTATATTGTATTCACATTTTCGAAAAACAGCATAAAACATGCTCTATAGTTTTAGTAATTTCAAGATCAAGTTGTAACGAATGTCTCATAAGATAGATGGATCTGTTAAAACTGAAACATTTTATTGGCAAATCTATTTGAGTGTTATAAACGAAACAAAAATTAGCCTTAATCATTTAGAATGAATTAAAAATATTTCTAACATTAATATAATCTGATCGAATCAAAATATATAACTGATATTCTAAAATTATTGTGATGGAATTGCGTTAGAGTTATGGTGAAATAAAAAAATTGAATTATATTAATATAATGTATACTTACTTAAAATAATAAAATAAATCCATGGATTAGCTAGTAGATACATAGAATAATTAGTACGTTGGAAGTTTCAGACTACGAAATCAAAGAGCTCCCCATTTTTTTGAATTCCTGACTTGCATGGTTTTCATAAGAGACAACCAAAATTCCCAGTGGAATCTTGTAAAAATTCAATATCAAATAATGTGCGTTGGCCCTGTATTTTCCATTGTATGCCTAAATATCTACTTAAGTATTACTTGAATCACTTTCAGGGATTTTAAGATTTCCAGACTATCCTGACAAATATTTTTATTTCTTTGGAAATGTTAAACGTGCGATAGATACATAGCAAGGAAACTAAAAACCTGTTTTAAACTATCACGTTTGTTCAGTTCCTTGATTATTTATGGGGTGTTGACCGTGAAGTATGGCTGTGGATATGGTACATGCAATAGGGTAGATGACTGATGTTTATATCGTTGAAACCAATAGCTTTGATGAAGAATTTAAGTAAACATAGTATGTTTATTGAAAAAATAATTTAAATCGGTTAATAATGTTCTGATATATGAGCGTTTAAAGTTTTTGTTAGAAACAACTCTGTCCCTTTCCCACAAAACAAAAAATGACGTCACGCCTTACTTGCCAGAATAGAATTTATATGGCGTACAGAGAAGTGACGTTACGATTTGCTGTTTTGCCTCTCTGTCTAGCATGATATTAAAATGCTTATAAGTTGCTTATTTTTGATCAGATTTTCATTTTCTTTTCATTAATCAGCTATAGTTATGGGCCACATTTTAATAGGACAATAAAAAAAACCAGTCATCTAGCCTATTGCGCCGAAATATCGTGAGCACGATTAACAACATAATCACGGTAAATATCCCGTAATTAATCATAGAACTAACTATAAATGAGAAATCTCAAATTGTTTTATGGTGCTCAATCGAGTAGTTAGGTAGCACAGTAGCACCCATTGCTTGCTAGTCTAATACGTTAGTTTGGGCTGTAGGTGTGTAGTCTTGTCAGTAGGTGAAGTTTGAGGATTTGTGAATGCACGCGATTCTACTTAAAACAAATTATTGAAATATGCGCACTATATCGTGGTTCGTAAAATGAAATTTCAAATGACTAATGTCAAAGATTCTTCACGATTATCATTTGTTTCACCCGTCTTTATTTTCAATAAGATTATATTCTATGTATGACCCATGATATAGGGTTCACATTTCAATGCTTTGAATTTAATACATTGATGATGAATGATATTTATGTGAACTTGATGAAATAATAGTGAAGGTACCTTTAATAATTATGTAGGTACAATGTATGTATTACAATGTTTATTTTATTGAAACCAACAAATACAAAACTTATTGCTCTACCGGGCACGTATGTGTACCAAAGAAATTTAAAATTATGGATTTCGGGCTAGCGCTGATAAATTAACCAAATCAGACTATTTTACGAATAGTAATAAGTGGGCTCTCACTTAACAACAAAATGTTGCAGAATCATACTAGGGTAAAAGAGAGAACATAGGAAAAATATTAGTTTGTCATGGCTGACTAATAGTCGGATTCATAATGAGACGGACTAAACTGACAGATTGAAATGTCGCTTTTCAAAATGACGCTGCCAGCTAAAAACCGTAGTGATGGATATAGTTAAGTTTTTATCGTTCAAAAGAATGATCGAAAACAAAACACTGCCCTGCCGTTAAATATTTAAACTACAACAGTTTATGCCGTTAATCATTTTAACACTGCTGTTAAACATTTAAAGTGTTGCCAGTGGAAGCGCATGTAAAAAAAGAGAAAACATATTGTGTTAAAAAGTTATTCTGTAAAATGCTACAGGGAAATGTAACATTGTTTTCATCATAACCTTGAAAAGGTGTGACTGCATAACTGGTGGACATTATTAACTTTGTTAACATATGATAATAAATGATTAAGTTTCTTAACAAAAGTTAATATTATTTTTATCCCAGCACTATATAAAATTTGCCAAAAAGTAGCAACACCCGAAATGTCCGTTTAGTTCGTATAATAGTAATTATGAATTCCCCTATAGTGTAGTCCCTATAGTGAATTTTGTACATGCCCCAAAATCCATAGTTTTAAATATCTTCTGAGATAATTAAGTATCTATAATGTTGAAGTTTTAAACTCTTATTTAAATTGTCAATGGTATATTGTGGCGGTCTTAGAAATGTTAAATAAATGGAATGTACGATACAACTACCTACGCATACGAATAAAATAAATATGAAATTATTTAAGCGTTTTATTAATAATAAAATGCCTTGATGCTTCGCTCATTCACTCGAGTTCGCGCTGTATGCGGCTAATATAAAATAGGTCTTTATGCGATATTTTTTTGTGGGAGGGGGAAGAACTAAAAACCCATTTATCTGATTTAAGCTTGTTGATTATTTCTTCCAATTGGTCATGGTGATTTAGTAGTTTGCTTACAAGTGAACATTTAGTTAGTAGGTACGTATATTTTAATTACAATTATTTTTTTATTTATTTTTTAATATTGGGGGGACATTTATTACATACAGCGCCATCTAGATACTAAGCAAAGCTTGTATTATGGAAACCAGATAGCTGATAGAAAACTTATATACAATTATTTTTTCGTTAAGACATACTTATGATACATACTACACCCAGACACAGAACAAACATCGATGTACGTCACAAACATTTTTGTCCTGGGTGGGGATCGAACCCACGCCCTACAGCTCTGAAGGCAGACATGCTACCAACTGAGCTATCAGGCTGTCCTGTTGAAAAATATTGAAACATAACATCAGTGAGAGATCTGATGAGATGTAGCCGACGATCCGTAGCAACGCTACATGCGATTTGCAAATATCTTTTTTATCAACCGACTTCCAAAAAGGAGGTTCTCAATTCGACTTTATGTTTTTTTTGTTATGTATGTTATGCCAATTAAGGGAGAGGCCTTCGTCCAGCAGTGGACGTCTTCCGGCTGTTGATGTGATGTGTGTGTGTGTGTGGTAGGTGATACTTCAGGGGTGGTCCCATATTAATTTTATCGAAATCGGTTCAGTAGTTTGGATTTTAGTCAAAATTACTGGAAATATGAACAAGTCATCCAGGTAGTCGAAACTGAAGTCGGTTTTTTAAGCGTATTTTGGTTAGAACAGCCGTGCGTTAACCAATGGGTAGGTTACATGACGTCTCCTTAACCAGGGAAACCAACTTAAGGTAGGTACAGCCATTTGTTGGACATGGTCATTGGTCAACCTCTGAAAAATCTGTAAACATGCAAATCTGTTGATAAAAACTGCTACTGGCAACTCATGTTTATATTTTCCATTCCGATTTGAACGTTATTTTAATATTAGATGACCAGCAGAGCAGGACGAGTGGTCGGCTATCACCAGCGAAACAACCAGACAGCGTATGGTTAGCTGGTCTTAAGCTGGGTATTCACATGCAGGCTGTAATCGTAACGGACCGTGTTACTATTCACAAAATGTTCGCTAACTTGGCGTATAGCCCTCACACAAATTTCTACTCGCAATGGGTACGGTACGTCTATCCGTAAATATTCATCATGCGAAAAGTTACTCTAAATTCTTTTAAAAAATTTAAAAATAAAAATATTTTTTTTTAAAGATATGCACTGCATATTTCATGGAAGTAAAGGTAGAAAGAAGTCTTTGACAAAATCTGTATTACAAAAAGTACAGCCAGATTAAACATGTTGTTTCTAGTTAAGACCCATCCATCCTAGGCTAGGCCATCCCAGCATCGTTGCAGTGAAGCGAAAAGCAGACCTATTCTGATCAAGAAAATATTTAACAAGTAAGTTTAAAAAAAAAACAACAACCGACTTCAAATTAATATGGGACCACCTCGGGAGTATACCCATTCATTTAAAAAAAGAGCTATCAAAATCGGTCCACAATTAACGGAGAAATCGGTGAACATACATTTAAAAAAAAACATACATACCGTCGAATATAGAACCTCCTCCTTTTTTGAAGTCGGTTAAAAATGGCTTTTCGACCCAATATTGTATTGTTATAATACAATATATGCGTAGTATTAGATATTCAAAATTGTAATGTATACAAAATAGCTTACGGGGAACACCCCATAATGAGCCATATTTTTTTTGTAACTGTGGTGATTGTCTATTAATGATTTTTGTAAGTATTTGTATTAATGGTCGTTTATGCCTCGAATCAGAACAAAAATGAGCGCTCGCATGTTAAAATATAGACATCGATTACCACTACTCTAGAAACTCATTACGCCGCGCCGGTGGCACTGATGATTACGCTCACGGCTCGCACATGAGTTCCTAGCTTTACGCGTCACGGTCAGCGCTCGACCAGTAGGGAGTTGGCCACCTTGGTTCCGCTGTGGTGCACACTGTCCACTATCAAACGGGAAAGAAATGCCATAAGGTTCGTTATTTGTAGGTTGGGTACATTGTTCTGGGGCTATAATTTTTTTGCTGGAAAAGGTGCCGTGTAGGTAAAACCACTTAGTTTACAGAGAAAGCGTGGAGCTTAAGTATTATTAGTAGATACATAGTTTACAGTTACAGTGCATTCAGTTGCAAGTACTTATAGGTACTTACCTACTTTTCTAGAGTCAGTTTTGTACCATTTTATTAGTTCGTCATACATATTCGTGACACAGTCATCTATAAGGTGTAATTACATTTGTATGGAAAATCGCTGACCAGATTCCCTCTTAAATCTATTTAGTAGGTTTTATATATTTTTTTTTTAAATGTCGCTACAAATAATTACACGGTGTCAGAATAAAAAATACAATAATAAATAATTAATGTCACATAAATTATGAATGTCACTTAGGTAGAAATATAATTAAGTATGTAAGTTCATTAAGGAAAACTTCGATTGGATGGAAAAGACTAGGCTATAAGCCAAAGAGTACCTAATTTGTGAAGATGCCTGTATAAAAGCTTAAGTACTCATATCACAGATTATTATAATACTGCCTGATGCAACTGTGACTGTACATAGGGACAATATTCATTTGAAAATATTCACACTTAACATACAATAACAAATACAAACCCATCCCTAAGAACGTGCATTAATAAGCCTAATTTTCACTTACATTACCACAAAGTTACAAAAATACCAGAATACACACCTCTTATTATCCCCATCACAACTTTTTCTTTAACACTTTCAAACTCATCATTTGTATGCAAATAAGGAAATAAATAGCATTCAAATACAACAAAAATATGCCTCTTCTAACCAACAACACCATAGCAAAGAGGTATCAATTTTGATACAGCTAGAACACAGCTTAAATTATAGTTTGTATGTAAACTCGAGTTCCATCGAAAGCACTGGCAGTATAGAAAAGTGGCTGGTAGAACTGGCAGTCACAAGCGGCTCGCGGCACAAACGCACCTGTCCATATTACCGTACCGACCTCTTTGGTATCGACTCGTAATAAAATATCTGTGACGCGCGGAAATAGGAAGTGCAGTGAACGCCGGCCCTAATGTTATACGGTTTGAATTTGGAAAGCCGAATTTTCTCATCGATTGGACTTTTTTCGTAAGTTTGATAAATCTCCTATTTTGTAACATTAAAAAAGTCCGTAATAAGATGTGGAAATCAAATAAGAAGGACAATACACAATTTTTATTGTTTACTAGCTAAATACCTCTAGAAACAGAATTCTTAGAGAATTACTTTCGCTTTTATAAATTAGGACTTTGATTATTTCTTCATTTTATTTGTACAGTTAGAATTAGATGTTAGCAAGTACAAGATTTTTGATGGATGACATTTAATAAATACGCATTTTCCGCATTCTCTTAAATTTTTGCTTGATGTTTTATATAAATATAATCTATAACTATTACAACTAGAGCATCCATTTCAAAAATCGAAGTTAGTTACAATGTTATCTATTAATTGAGTAATGTTATTTTTAGTTGAATTATTAACACTCACGGGTGTTAAATATACAAATAAGAAACCTGATAAATTTTATTTTCAGTCAATATATATATATATACTGTAAGAGTATGTACTTATAGCTAACTACGTTATGTAATTGATACACTAAAAAAAATGCATACAAAGTGCTCTTTATAATTTAAAGCCCTTAAACTTTATCGGTCTAACATAACTATGCCATTAGATGGTTCCAGGGACTACCTTCCTGGTCAACTAAATCAGTTCAATTTTCATACACACTCAGAGACACCCCAGCATTCCCGCACACACATAAACATACACACTATTTCAGCGTGTAAAATTTCATAACGATTCGATCGATCAATTTCTGTGGCTCGATCAAACTGTTATCTTTGGACCCCAAAGGTAAACCAGAAATCGATGCAACTAAAAGTAATATTTATCAACTAGATAAATCATTTTCATTTCCATAATGGGACTGCCTTAGTGCCGTTATACGTCCCTAAAATTTAAATCAAAAAGTATACCTACCTAATAAAAACTTGTAATCTAAAATTACGCAGTTTGATTTCTAGCAATTAAAAGCAAAATTGAACCTATAGTCGGCCATAAAAGGGCTAAAACTAATAAATCTCACAATGCACGCTACTTATCACTTGTTGCATGAACTGCCGGACAACAAATTACAGCGTTAAGTAGATCGTGACAGATCTGATCTCAGCTTTATGGGTCAGCAGCTATTTCACTGGCTGGTCTTCGGACGTAGAAAGACTTATAAATGTTGGAGGACCTTTAAGACGACTGAGGATTTGAACTTCGTACAAAATGGTCGCAGGATTTTCAAACGTTTTGGTTTATTTTATACGGAAACGAATCGGCGTGACTATAAAACAATTAGAGCAACAAAAGCGCGCTACGTTTGTAACACTTGAAAAAGATTGCGAATAATGTGATCAAGCAATAGTGACATTGAAAAACCATTCAACGTGGCAAGGCAAAGATAAAGCATTTGTATTGAGTCTACAATTTCATCGGTCTGGATACAATCCTTTAGTTTTTGAAAAGTAACCTACTTATTTTATTGTAGGCTTATGTGGTAGGTAACATGACCACAAAAAAACGGAGTATTCAAATAAATTTAGTGTTCCAGAAAAATAATTCATGTCAGACAAATTTTGAGACGATATTGAGTTTTTTAGTTTTTTTTTTTACTGTTAGCCATTTTTTACAAGGGATGCATAATTCAATCGTATTATTACTTACTTTAGCTAGTTAGTCGTACTACTTACTCTTCCTAGCTAATCCTTCTCGTGCAGCCTCACTCACATCTCCACGGCGTTACGTACACGCAGACAGGGCGTTAGTAGGTTAGATTGCTTTAAATTGCGTTATTAAATTATATGTATTACTCATCAGCCAAAAGACGACCACTACTAGACAAAATTTATGGTTTTTTTTAGGTTTTTTAAATTTATGATTTATGACGTAGGGGACCAAATGGGGCTTTATCCCCTACGCTGAGACGACTAAACAATCTACCAATCTCTATCTTGTAAATTTTTTTTAATGGCCCGGAATTCTAGAAAATTAGAACATAGGGTTTTAAATTTTGTACTAAAATTATGAATTGGTATAATAACCCATTTAGCAAAATTAAAATTCTTCAAGCGTACGTACTGAATGACTTCACAAATTGCCTTCTTAGCACATTAAAACTTAACACTTTATTAAAACCGTTAGTTATACTATTAACTAGTTACAACTTTCATTTCAAGCAAAATATTTCATAATTTATTCTGAGTAATTAATATTTATTACTGGCACGATGTCTGTTCCCATAATTTCATTGTTCTAAACGAAACTTAATATATTAAATGCAGATGTAGGCGTAACGAAAAAGAACTATTGAAACGTAATAAAAAAATCTTTTGTTACAATATACTTAGCTTTGTTTCTAAAAAAGGGAAAGTTCATTTCGTAGGGAATTTATACACCCTTTGACTAAGACGGACAGTGGTCTACGTAGCTACCACTACAGACATCTACGACCCAAAAACTGCTCGTAGACCACTACCAATGGGATGAAATCCTAAAATGTTGGCTCCATTGCTAAGTTGCATTTGGTCACATAAGGCGTCAACTGGATGTGGTGTGGTAATTATTTTTACATTCGTCTATAAAAGATTTTTTGTCTATTTCCTATTTAAATATGCTGAATATTTACCACTTACCATTATTATCACAGTAATGTTGATATATACATAGTTTGTAGTATTAAATTATTCCGTCCCTAATTACCTGCCCAGGTATCTATCTGCAACATTGAGCTAATATCTAATGAGTCACAATCTCTAAGTGAAAACAGTCAAAAAACGTCCGAGTGCCATCGTACATACCTACATACATGCATTATATTGTTCATAATTGTTCGAATTCAGTAATTTTATTGCACCAAGTACAGTAATGCCAAGAACTAACGATACATGGACCCTGTAAGGGTGTGGCAAAATAAATCTTAACTAGGTACATATTAGTTATTAATACAACATTTAGTGAGTTTGAAACGTTTTTAGACGTTATGTCGCTTGTGTAGTGTTCAATGTATGCTTGAGCGCTTGTGTCTTATAGTAGTTCAAGTCGTTCAAAAAGTCGACGCACTGTATAGCGTGCGCCGAGTTTTGGTGCGGACTTTTTTTAAGCACGTTTGTGACTCTATACATATTAGCTCAGTGATCTGCAAGCTATAATCAACGCGTTCACCTAGCCTCGTATCCCACTAGCAAGCACATGCGGGTCATTACTTTTTGCAAATTTCTCCGCGCAGAAACAAACATTTATCTACATAACGACATAATCGGTTCCTGCTTTTTGTAGAAATGTATCTATCGGAGCCATTGTTGGGAAAATTGGCTCTTGAAATCGTGGGAAGTGAAGACACGTGTCGAACAATACTTGCATGATCGATAGATTTTAGAAAACTTGGGTACAATCATGTCGGTGTGTGTGATTGGATGCTTCCTTGTGACAGGTACATGATAAAGATTGAGTTTTTTATCTTTATTCATTAGTAGGTATACTTATAGGATATTTGTGGCAGTAAGCTTTTTGGCAACCGAACGAACAGGTAGAGACGAACAGGTCTCTCAGATTCAGATACAGATATTTTTTGCTTCCATAGTGTACACAGATATTGACAAAAAGATGTTTCATATGGACCCTGTCGGGCGCAGCAATAGTAGAAGAGAGGAGGACGACTTCATTTAACAATAAGATGCCTATTAAATAGAGGTATTTTAGGAGGTTCGTTATAAATTAATAATAAATTGTGTCAATAATACTAGTAATAATAAATTAATAATGCTTCGTAAATAATAAAACAAATTGAAAATGAAATTGTAAAAAAAAAAAAAAAAAAAAAAAATACATAATCATTAGTTCGTATTATAATAATCTTTTAAAAATTCGTCAATTGAATAATAAGCCCTACTAGTGAGAAGTCGTTTTAAACCATTTACAAATTATGAAAGAAAAAATCGTAAATTTTTTTTTTCATTATCCTCTCGCTTGATGAAGTATCTCGCTTGATAGCAGTTGAATGCAACATAAGTAAAATTATGAATTTCAACAGTTACAAACCCTGCGTAGTATAAATTATTATGTTTTAATGAAATTTATTTTAGTTGATAGAATTTTACCAATACTGCAAATTCATTGTGTCATCATTAAAGCATAAAATTAACAAATAAAAACCCCAGTGTACAAAACTTGAACAATAACAAACACTCAGAAAATAATTAAAGAAGTAAATTAATCTACCAAATACACTTTTCCTAAGTACATTTCACTACTCAGTGTTATATCTCTTCTTAAACTATGATACACTAGAATGACATAGCGCTTTGATAAAACGGCTCCGTATCGAAAGGACTATCAGGGTAACTAAAATTTTCTTTTGTATTTTGGTGTTTGTGAAGTATCTACTCCAGGCTTGGAGGATTCAGGCTGGGTACGACTCCAGGACATTAATTGGTTAATTGAAAAGGTTATTTTGTGCACTCTAACACAACTGTAATGCTTCGAACTCTACGAATAGAAAAGAAAGAGTACAAAATATCCTTAGTAAGTACAATACAACTGTCTAATCTCAAGTTATATGTATAGGTATTCGTATTGGGAAATAGATAGACTTCTTTTTTGCACAGATATACAAGTATAACAGTTCGGTATCTATACGG
Organism: Erannis defoliaria; assembly: GCA_905404285.2. Classification (NCBI taxonomy): domain Eukaryota; kingdom Metazoa; phylum Arthropoda; class Insecta; order Lepidoptera; family Geometridae; genus Erannis; species Erannis defoliaria. The sequence goes on along the minus strand of FR990073.1, from coordinate 5,550,786 downwards.
ACAGAAATAATTTAGAATTGGTACTTATTCTGCCAAAAAATACTTGATTACCAAGATGACATAGAGATAACGAAGCCACAAAGATAAATAAACATCAGTCATCTACCCTAGTAGGGTAGATGACTGATGTTACATCGTTGAAACCAATAGCTTTCATGAAGAATTTAAGTAAATATAGTATGACAATTGAAATATATAATTGAAATCGGTTATTAATGCTCCTATATATAAGCGTTTAAAGTTTTTGGTAGAGACAACTCTGTCCCTTTCCCACAAAACAAAAAATGACGTCACGCCTTACTTGTCAGAATAGAATTTATATGGCGTACAGAGAAGTGACGTCACGATTTGCTGTTTCTTCTCTCTGTCTAGTATGATATTAAAATGCTTATAAATTGCTTATTTTTGATCAGATTATAATTTTCTTTTCATTAATCAGCTATATTTATGGGCCACATTTTAATAAGACATTTTAAATAAACCAGTCATCTAGCCTATTATAGAGACAGGTAGTTCAGAAAGAAAACAAATGGTTCCGGTAGAACAAGTAATACGTATATAGGTACTTATGGACAGTGCCGTAAATAGGGCGGTGGCAGCGGTTCCTAGGCAGAAGGCGCAGACCCTGGAGGGGCGCAAAAAAGACCAGGGGCCGTACCATGATCGCTTATTCCGGGACCGAATATGCTCAGCAGCCGACGCTGCTTGACTGTGAATTTTATCGCCTCGCAATAAGGTTCTCGGTCGCGCAGTGTTGGCAGCTGAACCTATTCGGTCCCGCTGTAAGCGGTTCACAGTACGGCCCCTGACCAGGACAAAGTTTTATATATTTTTCTTTTCATGGGCGCAGTTATAGAATCTCGCACCGGGCGCATCCCCTAAGATTTCCAGACAGAAAAGACCAGGATAATCAACTTGCATAAACCTCAACACGTATATAGTCACGTAGGTATATTCACTGGCCAGTAAAGCTACCAACCAAGTCTCAACTACTGCTATTACATTCGTCACCCCAGAAAAGCAATCAAAGAAAACCATTCAACGACCTCAACAGAAAACGGAAATAACTACCAAATAAAACTACCAAAGCTACCAAACAAAAACATGAAACTAAACAACGGTTAATCGTTTTTGCATTGCATAATGATACTGAAATCGAAAGCATGAAAAAAAAAAGTCGAATGCACGAAATCTGCGTCCATCTGTGAGTTTGAAAAAACGTATTTCCAACAACGGTACGGTTTTTGTGGGAAATTGTTTTACGGTTTGGTCGAGGTTTGGTTTGATCTTTTTGTAATTTAGCAATGCTATTTCAACGATTGCTTTTGCAACCACATTTGACAATAAACCTGTAAAATACCTACTTCTACAAAGTATTCATTGCTTGATATAAAGCAACGAAGAAGCAACGAATAATCAAGTCAGTTTTTGGATGGGTGACCAAGAGTGGCATGGCGCTCTTGTAAGCGATAACGCCTACTAAAGTAAAGAAGCGCCCTTAAAGTGGTACCCAGAACGTTGAGTAACAAATCAAAATTAGTCAGTCGGTCAGTTTTTCAGATGGATGTCCGAGAATTGCATCAATCAACCACTGAATATACCTAGCTAGCGTGTGGTGGATGATTTATAATTATATAAACTGTTGGTCCCGATATTTTCTGTTTTCGGTAGATTCTAGATATACAAGGTTACTGCGGTGATATTTACGGTTGTACTAAATCGAAAGGATGTAGATATTGCTCGTCATTTTGACCAACTATTGTTACTTTCTATAAGGTTAACCCAAAAATTTCGACAAAAATTGCTGTGACATAGATTAATCTTATTCGTATTCTTGTTCTTATTTTTTTCTTATTCTTAATTTTATTTTTATTGTTCTTTTTCTTATTCTTTATTATATCTCAGGGTGACGAGCGCAGTGCAGTGCGGCACAGGATTGTGTTCGCAAGTTCACAACTCTGGCACCGCTACACTGTTAGTGGCAGACGTGACGCTGCCCACCAGGCGAACGTCTTGCTCATCTCGTCACTTAATTGTATAAAAGTCTCGAAAAATGAATGGAACAGCAGTTTTTTATTCATGACAAACTAATAACTTTATACCTAATTTGAGGGTTGGCATCCGTCTCGACCTCTATTCCATAAAAAATCCTTCGCGAAGTTCCACTTAACATTCGCACCAACCACACTTCACCCCAGTTCCCAGCCACGTAACCAAATCCGTGGTTGAGACGACATCGATATCGGATGCGGTGGCCATTCGAGTCCCGGGCATGGTCGGACGAGCAGATACGCTGGCTGCCCCGCACGTACTAACTATTATACAATCTACGCCTCGGTGCCCACACCTGTGCAAGGCCAGGAAGGGTTAATGGCCCAAGCAGTTTTAAATAAATGCTGGTGGGACAAAATTGACTGTTTGGACTGAACATTTTGTTGGTAACGTCCAAAATAGGCCATAAAGACACTTGTTACTATCTAACTATAGAACACAAGCCATAAACCCAGTAATAAGATAATTTTAAAATTATAAACCGAATTCTTTATCTGAAAATTAGGCAACGCTTCTTGTTTTATAATTGTCTTTAGACGGTGGTGAACTAACCACCAGACTCTTGTTTGTCAGTCGGTATTTTTTGTTATTTTTTGTGTTACGCCATAACAATATTAAAAACTTGCTATACAGATCTTTGAAATTCAGTACTGAATGCCTGTTCTAGCATCATAGGATCAAATAACTGATCAATTAAATGTGTATTATTATACTCATGTATTATTGCCGTAGATATCACCAACAATACATTTGAAGAATTATTCATTATTATATTTATATTATTATTCTGTTTCTTTTTTCAACTGACCGTGATAAGATCCCCAATGTTTATCTAACTACCGTAATACTAGTTCTTTATAGTATTCTATTCCGTAACACGCAGCGCAAAAAATCGTAATACAGAATCAACAGAGAGGCAAAAACTAGAAAACTGATGACGATAATATGACAGGGCGTACTTAGGTAATAAATGATAGCAAATTGACTTGATAAATTCAACCAGAAATGTGATATAAAACTATCCAGAACTAAAGTAAGATTATATCACACCTACAGTTAAGTACCTGAATAACTCTACTGAACACTACTGCAGCCCAATTCAGCGAACCAAAGTCGAACCGCTTCCCATGCGTTTCCGCTACTTTTCCTGTCTGACAGCAGCCGAGGCGCAGGACACTGAACTGGCGTCGGGCACGGGCATGGCACAGGCGGCTTACCGACCGATTCTAATTTCATACTAAACACATTGAAATAAGGCGCAATTTAGGACTCACCGAGTTATTTTCATCGGGCGAGTATCGGGCGCGCCTGATCGGACTCGGCGTATCCTAAATGGCGCCTTATTTCAATGTGTTTAGTATGAAATTAGGATGGGGCGGCAAGCCGCCCGTGCCTAGGGTTACCATCTGTGTAAGGGAGAATGCCTGTTCAGGACGTACAAAATGCCTGATTTTTCAAAAAATGCCTGTCTATTGTAAAAAATACTTTAGGTGTACTGTAACCGTTCTGCGTGATACCGCGGTAACGCGGAAATCAAAAATGCATGTCTCTGCTTAGCGCCGGCCGCACGCCTGTCTAAACCGTAAAATGCCTGTCAAATGCGGCAAATGCCTGTCAGATGGTAACCCTACCCGTGCCATGCCCTCGCCCAACGCCAGATCAGTGTGTCCTGCACCTAACGATCGTGGTCCGGCCAAGCGTACCTAAAGTTCATCGAAACCATAGACAACCTGCTCATCGACATCGCACGTTTATAACACTTTAGGTACGATTGGCCCTTTGATTATATAGAGAGAGAGAGAGAGCTAGATCCTCCAAGGCTTGGCCGGACCAAGATCGTTAGTCGGGCGCTGGCAAACAGGAAGAGTAGCGAGAACGCATGGGAAACGGTCCGGCTTTGGTTAGCTGAAATAGCCTGCTGGTGCTGATGAGAAGGTGCTGTGATAGGAAATTGACTTGCATAGATGAATCAGAAACTTGATAAAAGCTATCTAGAACGGAAGTTAGATTATACAACACTTACAGTTAGTTACTGAAGAATTATATACTTATTTCAATTTGCTTTGCATAAGGCTTCTTATGACACAAGGTGCGTGACTACTCTACATCATGTGAAGCAGGAACTACGTAACCTAAAGACTCCTCTACACTATGGTGCTTAGCTTACGTTTAAAACTGGCACGCCTCGCGCAATAGATGTTGGCATCAACAATAAAATCCCCTTACTTAAATCGTTTCCTTAAAAAGTTGTTATTTAAAGTATGACAGATTTTAGAGTAACGTTTTACATAGGGAATATCCTTAATTGATACCTCGGACCCCTGGCATGTGATATTATAGACCACCTCTTTCCGCCAGATTGGCAGTCTACGGTAGGTACTTTAATAAGTCCTGCAGGGCTAACATGCGCACCGCGAGAAAATGTTGTCGTGTCTTTATGTCGTGCGAAAACGAGACAAACTTTTACAGATTCGTAGCCTTGTCCTGTTTTGTAGAATCGAGTAAATTTTCTCGCGGTGCGCATGTTAGGCCTGCTGGGGAGTTTCTGTTTCGCACCCAAGTGTCGGAACTTCGAATAACTTTTCACACTCGGCCACGGCTCACCAGAAACCCATTCCTAATAGAACTCAATAAACCACATACAGCATACATACACAGCATTAGTACATATTACAGGCATATTATATATTTTGCAGGCATATTTTCCCAAAAAAAGCAGAATACCAAAAGTTGTCTGTCGTGTCGTGACAAAAATACTTGTTATTTGCGTGCTCACTGTGAGTACCTAATAGTATTCTTTGTTTGTGTGTCCAAGCGCAAACACTTCACGTGTGAAGTGAAGGTGAAGAGGGTTTAGTCTCATCTTCAAACAAGCAAAACGGTTCGTTCGGAATAAGGAAGATGCCCTATAATTACTGCGGAGACCCAGATACCTTCGTGCCACCTGTCTGGTTTTTATCAAGTCCGGATCTGCTCTGAGTTCCCGTAATCATTGCAAGAGACCGTACGGCGCGTCTTTTTTTACAAAATTGAAAAAGTGCAGTCTTATTAAGCATGTACAAAATTTCATAATAGTACATTATGATACGAGTGTGCTATGTTGGTCATTACACTAGAGGCGGTATAATGCGCGCGAGCCGCAGGCGAGCGCGATAAGAAAGCCGAGAGCGTAATGACTAATAGCACAAGAGTTCCATACGACTGTTTTCGTCACACTTGCGAGGAAAAAACCAATTTTTTTTGATAATAATCAACCACACAGCGAAAACGTCAACAAACATTTGCGGAAAATGGCGCCCAAATCAGTAATGCGCGCGCAGGTTGCCATTTACTTCAGCGGCATAAGAACTCTTTGTTGGTATTACAAAAAAACTGTAAGTATTACCCGGCTATATTAAGCGTGCTCCGTACACGTACGTCTAATTTCAGTCACGTACAAACTTGACTTTACCGGGTTATACCTATTATAGTACAAGTGCCGTAATGTAAAGTAAAAAGCACGCGTGTATAATAGCTTGAATTATGAGCCTAAAGCGATGTAATAAGATCTACTTTACGAGCAAGTGTGATGAAATAGTACATTATGATACGAGTGTGCTATGTTGGTCATTACACTAGAGGCGGTATTAGCCGAGAGCGTAATGACTAATAGCACAAGAGTTCCATACGATTGTTTTCGTCACACTTGCGAGGAAAAAACTTTTTTTTTTTGATAATAATCAACCACACAGCGAAAACATCAACAAACATTTGCGGAAAATGGCGCCCAAACCAGCAATGCGCGCGCAGGTTGACATTTACTTCAGCGGCATAAGAACTCTTTGTTAGTATTACAAAAAAACTGTAAGTATTACCCGGCTATATTAAGAGTCCTTCGTATACATACGTCTAATTGCAGTCACGTACAAACTTGACTTTACCGGGTTATACCTATTATAGTACAAGTGCCGTAATGTAAAGTAAAAAGCACGGGTGTGTAATAGCTTGGATTATGAGCCTAAAACCGATGCAATAAGATCCACTTTACGAGCAAGTGTGATGAAAAATATAATAATACCTTACTTTATGACATCATATTGCTTTTTGTAGTTTCAGTAATATCCACATTTTCCGATTTTACTGATATTTTCAAGATAAAATGTAAGTACCTTTACTTTTCATATTGAGAACTTTTCACAAATTTCGTAAAAGTCTGTTCAAATGACTCTTAAATAAAAAAGACATTGGCTTCGGTCACTTATTGACCGAAGACTGATAGAGACGGTGTTACAAGCATTTAGAGGTATATGTTTGTGGGAGATATTATTAAATTTACGGGTATAATTTTGAAATGGAAACACACACACGGTATAGGTAAGCTTTTCTAACGATTGAGCAAAGAAATGTTTTGATTGCGTTAAAATTGCAGGTCGTTAAAAAAGAGCGCACTATTACACAGGTGTTGGAAAGTTGAACCAAAATCGTTAGTAAATAACTAGGTATCATCACTTCATAACAAATTACTCGTATTACAATCAACTCTTTGCATGCAATAAGATGAATTGACGAATTTATTTTGAAAGAGAGCAAGTGCTCTAGTTATTTTAAAAAAATATCTCTAAACATTTTCACAATACTATATTGTTTTAAAATTAATAATTAAAACAGATCCTTGAATCAATGTCGTAATATTAACTCCCGCGCGTAGCACCCGGCCCAAACGTACCCAACACACTAGCTGCGTTACCGCGCTGAGCCAAGAACTTGACAGAACGGTTTAAAATTATTAAATATAATATATATAATTGTTAAATATAATAATAAAATATTACGAAACAAGCAATTTTTTTTGTTCCCGGAATAGCACCAAGCCCAAATTTTGATTCGTGCTATTTTGGGAATATACTAGATGCTCTTTTCATTGGTGCTCAAATGGGAATACCCCAAAAATACAACTTTATTAAAAAAATGCTATTACAAGGAACAAGATTTTTTAAACGAAAAATGTTTCAAGCTCGCGTAGAATGTTATAGGTCTTATCAATACTAAAAGCCGTCACACACGATGAAGATGCTATAATATTTCATGTTAGCCTAGAACATATTTCAATATTGCTACTCATACAAAACAAATGACGAACAAGTGACGAAAATAATATATATTTCAAAAATGTATGGCGAGCGATATTTAATCTTAACATCAAATATTATTATAGCATCTTCGTCGTGTGTGACGGCCTTTCCTCTTATTATTATAACTTGCGACACCCTTACAAGGTTTATGTATCTAGTGCATGAGTTATGCAATTTTCTACATAATTATAATGCAACGTAAATAAATAAATAAAATATATACTTTACGTTATTAAAAATGTTGTAAAACGAGCTCCCTATATTTTGTCGCAGTTACATGCAATATGTATCAGGGCAACTGTAACAGTTGAAACACTAAAATAAAGGAGTTGTTGTAATGGTAGGACTCTACTGCGGAGTCCGCCTGGGGCAGTACCACACCTTTGCCAGTTATTCAATCGCCAAGCAGTAGTGTGCAAGCATTCCTGTGTTCCGGTTTGAAGGGCAATGTTACCAGAGAAATTACTGGGTATGAAGAGATTTAACATCTAATATCTCAGCGTGACGAGCGCAGTGCAGTGCGGCGCATGATTGTGTTCGCTAGTTCACAATTCTGGCACTGCTACTGTTAGTGGCAGGCGTGACACTTACCACTAGGCGAAAGTCTTGCTCGTCTCATCAATTGACACCATAAAAAAATATTTAATCAATCAGCCGCTTCAGTTTCCAGGGTTCATGTATGTAAGTAAGTATGTATGTATGTGAGTTTCTTTATTCCACAATAACTTCTAAATATCTGAGCAGATTCGGACGTATGGGGTAGTACTATTATTCTTCTATTATTCTGTGGTTTGGGGCATCGTAGAATCCTTACCTACATCATCCTGTGTGACACAGGCTATATTGTTTTCGGGAGAGCGGTTTTTTATATTTTTTATATATTATTCTTTATTCACATATTTATTTTCTTTCTTAAATCTAAGTTTTTCACAATATAAATTCAAAAATATAAATATTATAAAAAAAACCTAAACCTAGAGTGCCGCCGGCAGCGGGGCAGGGCTCAAGCTGCCGGTGGCTAGGGCTGGTTATTTATTTATGTTGGTTTATTCTTTATTACTCATATTATTTGATTGTTATTATTAACTTGAAATATGTGCTAAGTACTACCAACTCTCTGACGATTTGTAACAAAATTTGCCCTACTAAAATTTCACAACTGGGACGTTAAACTATTTGATTTGATAGAGTATAAAAATACTTTGCTGATATAAATTTATGTGCATGATAATCAAAGTACTTTATTGTAATTACTTGCAATAAACTATCATGATCCATATCGAACTGAGATATACAAGTTACAAGGCAGTTCACGGCAATATAGCTGATGAAGTTTGTTTGTATTTTGGGCAGTTATTATACAGTAATTGCCCCGTTAAATAACATTTCCATTTAGCAAGGATTACAAATACAAAAATTTTGCAAAAAAAAAAAAGAAGCTGTGTAGGCACTAGGCACTTTCAAAGCACATAATACGAGTAGGTAAATAGCTTATCTAGCGGCAAAATGCAATTACGTCTCAACTTATTTGCTAACTGCCCTACAACTCCCACTAATTCTTGGATGGGTATCTCAATATGATTGCGTTAAAATTAAGATGAACAGATACTATAAATAAACCCTATAGTAAAAGAAAAACATGAATGCCCAGTCAAAAAAGCTAGCTTGAGTCACTTGGGATGATGCAAGGAACCTATCGAAACTCAATAGGCACATCAAACTCTGTTGTACGGGGTCGGGCATAGGCATTTAGAAGTTATGGTGGAATAAAAAAAAACACTTACACACATACATGAACACTGAAAACATTACACTCCTTTTTGGGCGCAGTCGTGTAAAAAGAGGCCTATGCTATTTATAACACTGCTGAGTTGCTGGGCTACTGAAAATTATACCTACAACTTATTTCGTTAGATTGAGTTCTATCTAGGACCTGGGTATATCCTAAAACTGCATCCAGAACCACCGGAGGACGGGCAGCAGCGTCCTCTTAGTTAACGGTGGTAACACTGCGATCCCCAAGCCGCCTGCCAAGCATGGGGATAATGGCAACCCCTCCCTATTAAGGGGGAGGCCTTCGTCCAGCAGTGGACGTCTTCTGGCTGATGAGTGAGTTCTATATCAGGCTCGTATCACAATCTTTCTTCGAAATTTACGTGCGGATAAATAATATATGACACAATCATTTCGGTAAAGGAAAACAAAAAAACATCGTGAGCAATAGGCTAGATGACTGGTTTTTATTTTTATTGTCCTATTAAAATGTGGCCCATAAATATAGCTGATTAATGAAAAACAAATGAAAATCTGATCAAAAATAAGCAACTTATAAGCATTTTAATATCATGCTAGACAGAGAGGCGAAACAGCAAATCGTGACTTGTCAGTACGCCATATAAATTCTATTCTGACAAGTAAGGCGTGACGTAATTTTTTATTTTGTGGGAAAGGGACAGAGTTGTCTCTAACAAAAACTTTAAACGCTTATAATTATATGAGAACATATATAACCTATTTAAATATTTTTTTCGATAATCATACTATACTTACTTAAATTCTTCATCAAAGCTATTGGTTTTAACGATATAAACATCAGTCATCTACCCTATTATACCCGTTGAAGAAGTTACATAGCTTATGTAATCCACTAACCCTTCCCAATCTAGTCATTTGGAATAAAACCAAATCACTTATCGAGGATATAGGCCAATACTCATACTGCCGAGTATGTACGAGTAAAATGAAGGATGATGCAGACTGCAGAGGCTACCTACATAATTATGTAAAGACCATGCAGCGAAGGGTCCATATTATGCAGGTTCTGAATAACAGTCTTTATTTGAGGCTCTGGCTCTACTGGAGCCTACATACTTACTTATGTTAGACCCATGTATAACAAGCCAAAAAATAAAAATAATATACCTACCTATAATATCTACATTTTACAAAGATGATTCTCAACAACTCAAAAACAAAAAACATTCAGTTAACAACATCTCACATCGACTATTAAAACTCACTCATCTAAAATTAAGTACAAAATTGGATTTTGTTCAATATGCGCGCGCGCCGTGACGGCTAACGAAGTACAGAAAGGAGTTCAGCGCACGCCAAAATAAGAGAAAGCCTCCGTACTCCGTTACACACATGAATTTACAAAAATTAGCGCTTCAAAAACAAAGGAAAAGCGACTGGGGAAATGACTTAGAATTTAGATAGACTAGCTTTAGGCAACAGATGTTTAATCGCCAAAAAACGAAAAGTACCTATTTGGAAGTGATAACGTTTAAGTTAGTAAAGTGCACAAGTAGTTTATTATACCCACATTCTGTCTAATAGCATGGAATGCATTTTTTACCATACTGGCAAGTACTGTGAGTGATCTCGTCGGTGGGTGAATTCCTGGGTAAAATCATCATCCTCGTAAGTAGGTATAATTTCTACTATTTCTCGTCATCATTATCAGTCACAAGACGTACATCGCTAGACAAAGACCTTAATAGGAAAAGGTTGCCTTAATCTCCTCTGGATCTAGTTTTAGGACATACCAAAGTCCACACTACCCCACCCCACTCTACTCACTCCTACTCTTTCTGCCAAGCTGTAAATGTAAGCACTCCACATTAAAATCAATTTCTTTCTTCCATTATTGCTGCATTGTTCTTTTATAATTAGTGCCATCAAGAAAACCACATGAACCTCTGCCTAATTTGTCTGTATGGTAACGTAGGGCTTAAATTATATTTGCTCTCTACTACATGCGACTCTAGAAAATTGTGTCGTGGATTTGTATGGTTGGGGACATTATGCGAGAATGCTTTTCTCCAATGAAAATTTTGAGAACATGGCATCATAATAGTATATCAATTCCTAATTAGGTATTTCAATTTGAACCGACTTTAAAAGAGGATGTTCTCGATTCGGCTGTTTTTTTATTTTTCTTTTTATTTACTTATGTTTGTTACGCGATTACTCCGACAGTTATGAATAATTTTTTTTGGTAGGCCATACTTCAGATGTGGCCCTTTATACATTTTATCAGCAGTTAGGTTTTTAAATGAAAATAACTGGAAATAGATGTCATCCTGATAATCAAAATTGAAGACGATGTTTTATTTTAAAGTATTATTCAAGTAATTAATCGTCATCAAATATTTTTTGAGTGGCATACCTTGGTGGACTAGTAGTAATGAATATCATAGATTGATTATGAGAATGACGAAATAACTTGCTGCCGTATGCTCTAAGCCTAGAACCAGATAATAGAGTAGAATAGTTTGCTTTAATTACATTAGTACAACATTGTTGTTCAATTAAGTAGACATTTTGTTGTTTTGACTTATCGGTAACTTGATACACTTAATAGAGTTAGTGATAATTAAACTGTTTTAGCTTTAACTGTCTGTAAATAGCTAAGGCAAAGCTTGTATTACGTTAGCTAAGCTGATTGAAACTAGGGGCGTATCTTAGATTAACTTGACAATAATTTGATTAGAAGTGTTATGTGAACAATGAAGCCATTGTTTTCTGGAATTTACCTAAAAAACTGAACTTCGTAAAAATCCCCCCTCACTGCCCTCACTTACAAAATAAAATGGTAAATTTATAGCTGAGTGCTTGTATGATTTAAAGCAGAGTATGCTGTTTCTGAAACTTCTAATTTACAGTTAGGTTAGCGTTAGCTCATAGATTCGTAATAAATACGGAAGGTGTATAATATCTTATTATTTGATCCTATCAGAAAGTTCAGGAACCTGTGATCATATTTCATTTGATTGATCGTTTAGATCATTATTATCAGACAATCAATTATTTATCTATAGGCTATAGGTGGTTTAAGGATAACTATACAGTTAATACAAAATTTATAATTTAATACAAAATAACAAAGTTAATACAAAATAGCATTAATTATAGTGTATAATTGTATTTTATTTGTAAATAAACTTATCTTTTTATTGTAATTAACTGTGTAAAATAGCATTTATTTATATACTTCACAGAAACATTGATCATCATACAAGTATCAAAGCTAACTTTTATGAGCTACTGACACAATGGGCAAAAACCAACCAATATAAACTATAACGATTAATCTCCCACGACCTTTGTGGCTGCACTTTTGATCGTAATATTCTTCACGGATATAAAATCTAGCACTCGATTTGATACCGTGGAAATAGATTTTTACAACCAACTGATTGTGGATTGGCTTATTTTTACTACAATGTTGTACACATAGATTTATTATGAACTGCCGTATATAGTACATAATAAATCTATGAGTTTACGTGAAGCTCTAATTTTTTGAGATCCTTGGTTGAATAATGAAACGTTTTTCTGTTTTTTTTCTGACAGTTTCAGGCATACTTGTGGACTGGTAGAACTACTAGCATATTAGAGTTCTAGCAAATCCACACTTATATAATAGAAAAAGTGAACATTATACCTTGGCAAAAAAAAACTTGTAACGTAAACTTTTTTTCTCTCTTGGCAATAGTTCGGATAATAACGGTTGCTAACATTTAGAACTATTAATGATACCCTGGCTATATGGGATTTAAATAGGGCCCCCCGGCCCTATTTAAATCTATTTCTATCTATTGAACTTATGTATCTACTTACTTAATTTTATAAACACCATGTACTGTACGGAAAAGGTAATAAATTATCTGAATCTGAATCTAGGTAATCTATCTCATATTAAAAATATCTCATATACCCTACTTCGTCTTCTAAGACCGACGCCGACGTCTAAGGCACAATCAATCTGTAGGTACTTAAATATACCTGCGGAAATCATCTTCCGAACATTTTTTCTGAAAATATACTTGATAGGTTTTACAGCGATTATAACATATTTTGTCAATTTTACACTACAATGAAAGATATAAGTGTGTACCAGGACCAGCAGCGCGAGTAACGTTCTTGACGATCGTCATAATTGACATTTAAATCGTATATTTGACATTTAAATCTGTAAAATTCGATAAAAATCGATATATTCGTAAGTAAATCTGCTATACCGACACGTAAAATTTTGTGACAGAACGGTACTCGCGCTGCAGGTGTCACTAGCTGTTACTGGTTTTCAAGCATGTCTATTTCTCACGGTGTCAACGCTTGATGATCCTTATCAGGAAGATGATTTCGCAACCTGATGAAACCTGGTAAAGTTCACCGTAACGAGTGTAAGGTCAGTCCCCGATAGCAGGGCACGTCGACAATAGTCATGGCCTTCGCACCCGTTATGCTGTCTGACCCTTTTGTTTCATGCGAGCGCAGCGTGGTGACGAGACAACTATTAGGGCTGGTTAGAAATGTAGGCTTTATAAATATTACTTAATATATAATACGACATATTACGTCCTATAGAGTACACTGGTACACTTCGTCAAGCAAAGAGACACCGTGAGAGAAAGAGATACAGAAAGGAAATAGAGGCCTCCGAGAGGTTAATAGACAAAATTAGGATTATATCTACAACCCGGCCGTATTCCAAAGCAAACCAATCTCTAAAAAAAATATGCAAAATATTTACTCAAAAACCTATTTAACTGCGCAAGTAAGTATATAGGTTTTTAGGTAAATATATAAGGTGGAGTACAGGAGTACCTATATAACTCCTAGTTATGTACTCCTACATAATTCCTAGTTATGTAGGAGTCTACAGTATGTGATTGGCTCAGACGTTACTTAGCATAAGTTCATTTTAACCTAACTAAAATTACAATAAATAATTATTTATTTTCAGATTAGGATAGTTTGTTTGTTTTGGGGTAGGTTGTCGTACAGTGTGGCGGTCTAAGGGGGAGGCCTTCGTTCAGCAGTGGACGTCTCCGGGCTGATCATGATGAGGATAGTTTAGGTATCACGTGAATAGTTATTGTTATTATTTTAGCCCTTTTACCCTATTAGTACTACTCGATACGATATTTCAACGGAAATACACTAGTTAAGAGATTTAGTATAAAAGTTGTGTCATCAGTAGTTGACTCTACATATTTGGCGGCTTCCAAAGAATTCTATGAAGTGTAACTTTTCAAAACTTTGGTACTTTAATTTTTATAGGATTGTGTTGGAAGCTGAAGTAGTGGGCTGGTCATAGCTGTCGCAGAATCGATAACCGTTGGGGTAGACATAATCTAGAGTGGAGAACACTAACCGACCACCTATCGAAGGATGCTCTGAAACTCGATAAAGTGACAATATGCGTAGGATAGCTAGCAGTGGTTGCAAGCAGAAAACGAAAACCGGGAAGCGAGACGTGCCTTGGGTGGAATTTATGAGATTAGTTAATATTAGAAGTTGGTAAGTTGGTGGTAACCCTTACTGGCGTCCAAAACCATCGACCAGCGTACAGCGTCAACGACATCCCAAACACGTTATACATCCGCCAGGGGGCGCGAGGTCATTTCTAATTGTTTTTTATGTAATTGTCATTGTTTCACCAACTATAGATACACCCGTGTGAATGAACCATGCCACATTGACTCACGCTTTTTAATAATAGCTTGACGTAACATTTTTGCAGTCTGACTTATTGAAGCTAACTTTTGCAGATGTGGCCAACTGTCAGAACTAAAAAACAAACTACATTATTCTGTCAATTTTGTGAAGAAAGTACGAAAGTGGCTCCTCAATTCAACACTTCAGAACAAATTGTAACACTGTAGTTTTATCTCATTATTCTGAAGTTTACGACAAGTGCTACCCAGGCATTTCGACGAAATTAAATAATAAAAAGAATTTTATCTCTGCTTGGATTGCAGTTCTCACCATTGAGTTGCAGTAAATGCCCAAACGAAATCTTAATTTGCGAAGAATTTTCGAATGATGTAATAAATTGCGTCAAAAACTTTTAATGATGGTGAAACTTGTTTTAAGGAATTTTTGAAGGGTTTCCCTTTCCGTTTTCGGTAAACGTATATTTGATTGTCCCCGTAATTATCACTACCTATTGAATTTTTAACTATTCCGCTTATATTTGACATCCAATATATTATGGTGACGAGCGCAGTGCAGTGCAGCGCAGGATTTTGTTCGCAATTTCACAATTCTAGCACTGCTACTGTTATGGGCAGACGAGATGTTTACCACCAGGCTAACGTCTCGCTTGTCTCGTAATTCCATTGATTTAAAAAAGGGGGTCCTACTATAATCAGCTTTTTAAAAGCCCACTGCTCATACTCTCGAAGGGCGCTCCGCCATCACGCTGGCTCAGTTGGAGACTGGTGTAAATAGGAGACCTACCACATTGTTTATAAGACTTTTCATACGATACAGAAAAAACTTACTATCAATCAATCTGCATTCTAAATGAGTACGACACATAAGAAAGTTGTAATTACGTAGAGCTTACGTACTTGCAAATACGATGATTACATAGAATTAGTTCCCAAGACAGCAGTTACAATCGACTTAAAATCATTATCACGATCGGGATCGTCTAGAAAGCTTCATTAGTAAAGCATTATGTGCCAAGACATTACATAGGCATTAGAACAATGACTGTTGGCAATGCTTGCCTTGCACGCGCTAGTTACTGTCCCGATCGAGAGATACCCCAGTGGCAAGGGAGCTAAGTGAAAACTTTAATGAAAATGAACTTTTTGTCGAGTTTCCTATTGTAACAATAGATATGCCTATCTATAACAGGCTCGCTACTTAATTATAGTTTTAAAACTGAATATTGAATCAATTCGATTGTTTTAGACTTACTCAACATAATAAACGAATTTTATGTTGAGCATGCCATCCCATACACACAAAAAAACGCTTAATTAGTTTGAGAAAGTAAATAAATACTTAATAGTAGGCACTGAGATACAGAGGCTATATTTTAAACGTGTCCAACCTAAAACCTCTTGACTCTTTTAAAGAAGACCACACGCAATACCACAGATAACATAATTATAGAGCTACGTGCACTACTCTAATACATCATAGAAGACAATGATAAATACAAGAGACATACTTAATGAGCAAATAATATAACATGATGAGGCCAAGTAGTTTTGCCTGGCTTAAGTAATTTTTTCCTAACTTTAGATTCCCTCCATTTTGGTGAGACGTATAGTATAAAAATTATGAGCCATTTAAAAGCTAAGACATGATTTAAATTCAAGTCAAGATAAATCTCACAATCAACAGCCGGAAGAAGTCCACTGCTGGACGAAGGACTCTCACGGTTGCCGTAATCCCCACGCATGGCAGGCGGCTTGGGGATCGACAAAATAATAATAATAAATAATAATAATAAATCTCACAATCAATAATGTATTATTAGTCGGACAATTGTTGAAAATGCGTTGTTTCTGATCACCCATCACTAATCAACACATTCAGTTTTCCAAAATGACAAGTTTTACATTACGTAAAAGTAACACGTTTCATTTTCAAGCTAAAGTGCTATACAGTTTTACTTTCAACCGCGAATACAATCACCTTTCTGTCAATACACATTGTTCAATGCTTGCAGGTCGACAGCATCACGTAGCGAGGGTTAACGCGAGGTGACAGCGCTTTCACCAGCTAAAGCATAGAGAAACCGTGCGAAGGGACCGGGGAAAATGGTCTTCTATGTGGCTTGGAGCGTCAGGTATGCCGTAGTCTTCAAAATGTTCTCTTCAATATTGTCATTGTGATTACGCAAGCCTATGCGCACTTATTATCCGTTGCACATTTTGTCTCGCACATAAATGATTTCGTAGACAGAGTAAGAAATACCTATAGAAATAGTATCTGAGTATTTCCAGAAGTATAATGTTGCCTATCTATTATATTGACCTACATAAGTAGAACTGCCAAGTCAAAATATGCAGCAAATATGCAATTATATTACCGGCAAAACCCCTGTTTTCGAAGAAATTTTAGTTGCTAAGTTTTTAAATTCCAACAATAAATGTTTTGGGAAAATTTCTAAATAAAATCTTTTTAAGTTTTTGTTGAGGAGATTGAAAAAGAATAAAAAGAAAATCTTATTGTCGAAAAAATATGTACCTTTGGAAAATGCACTTATTTCTTGTTGTGCCAAATTTGAAGTCTTTATAGAGTCGTATTTTAATCGATATTTTATTGAGTAGATTTTTAAATACGTGAATGATATATTTTTGGCAGGTGACTGGCAATAATGCTCTCTCAACGCCAGACCAAACTTCCCAGAGCGAGGTTAAAACTGCTACTATGTCTGCTTTGGTGGATGATAACAGAAGTAAGGGCGAACCGACCACCGAGGTTTCTCATCGATGGCCAGTCAGAGATCGTCGTCAGGCTAAAGGAAGGGTCTGACACTCCCGTGGGTAAGTTGAAGAATGGTACAAATAGGTACTTCTAGTAGACACTTTAGATACATAAAACTGGGTAGAGGATGAGTTATCTACTTAATTTGGTACTTTTCGAAGGATCGTCACAAAGATCCCAAATTAGTTACTTGGTTAAGTATGGTTTGATAAATTTTCCTCTTATGGTCTTATAACGGGAATGAAATCTTTTGCCTACCTATATTAAAGACAGCTAGGTAGAGCTATACTAAAGCCTCCTATGTGCATAGGATTTTAAACGAAAAATGGAATAGTTCACATACTTAGTTCCTGCTAGAGCATTTGCGTCTGTCATCGGTCTGGATACTTTTTTTTTGTAATGTTTTTATAATAATTGTGGTACTTTTTTAAATTTCATGGTTAGTTCGTTGCAGCTAAAATAGGACTTTCACACAAAAAAAATACTTTGTAGTTTCATTGTTGTGAATTGAGTTACAAAAAAAATTATAAACAGGCTTTTAGAATCAAATCCGTGTGAAAGAAGTGTGAAAAATATCCTCAGTCAAACATTACTTCACTCATGGTCATACTAATTTTCATGTCATGTCCGTAACCTGTAAAATTGTAAATTAACGTAAAAGCGATCAGGGCCCTTATTTTTAAATCGTGCGCAAAGTTGCGCATGCGATAGGAGCCGACTTTCAAACGATATCGTTCGAAGGTCAGCTCCGTTCGCATGCGCTACGCTTGCATACGATTCATAAATAAGGCCCCTGACTCTTCACAAAAGTAACAATACAACGTGATTCACACTTCTAAAACACCGACTCAACATTTGCCGGAATGCAAGGGACGGGACAGACAACCGGAAATTGCTGCATGGGGGAAGACACAGTATAAACATCAGTACGACACGACCACAGTGTACACCTTATGTACAGCTAAATGGGGGAGCTGGCGTCTTATTTTTTTGTTAAACGGAGAGCCACCTTTCGTAAATATTTAGCCCCCATATTTAGCCAATTTTAACACATCAATTTGGTCGCACTAAACGTCGTCGATATAGATATCAATTTAGAGGGGATCCTAGTGGAATTATAATTTTCTGTATTGTTAGATACCCCAACTTGCGGGATCGTGGTGGAATAGGGATCCCCCAGGGGATCGTGGTAGAGAGAATAGCGGGTGCTTTTCGATCCAAATGAGGAAGTGGAACTCAAGTTTTCAATTGAAGTGGAACGCGTGGTTCGGTGGTTAGCGAGACAGGATTGTACGCCGAACGCTGTAGGTTCAAATTCCAACCAACAATGAGCTTGAGATCATCGTGGAAAAACCTTAGTATGGTGGTACCACCTTCCAGTAGGTACGCGGCTGACTAGCTACTCTCTCAAGTTGTAAGACTCGCAAGTTGAAAATTTACCGTCAAGCTTGTTTACGGTATTTTCGGTTGCCTCACTTAAGAGTCGGTTCCCATTACAGGCTAGGCGTGATTACTATCTTCGACCACATGGTTACTTAAAATATGGTGTTGTGTTGTCGTGGTCAAACACCTAAACTATCAACCATAAACTTACATCCAACTTACCTGTAGAGTTCGCTAAATGATAGAATAGGGTAGATGACTGATGTTAAAAATCGTCGAAACCAATAGCTTCGATGAAGAATTTAAGTAAATATAGTTTGTTTATTGAAAAAATAATTTAAATCGGTTACTTATATTTTGATACATAAGCGTTTAAAGTTTTTGGTAGAGACAACCCTTTCCCACTAAACAAAGAATGACGTCACGCCTTACTTGTCAGAATAGAATTTATATGGCGTACAGAGAAGTGACGTCACGATTTGCTGTTTCGCCTCTCTGTCTGTGTCTAGCATGATATTAAAATGCTTATAAGTTGCTTATTTTTGATCAGATTTTTATTTTCTTTTCATTAATCAGCTATATTTATGGGCCACATTTTAATAGGACAATAAAAAAACCAGGCATCTAGCCTATTAAACTTAAAAAAATACCATCTTGTATTTAAACCCTAGGTACCTATATTGTATAGTCTTTGCTTATACTTGTGTCCAAAAGTTCCAAAAATGTCAAGGCAGTCAATGTAGTGCATTATACGATAGTAGTCCCCTCATTAAACTCAATAAACAGATTGCACTAGAAGCTAGAAGGGGCCGTCACGTGGGGTTGCCATGTTTCCTGGACGACTGGAAACAAACATAGGGGAAGCCGTACCAAGTCTCGCACAGGTGGGCAATTCTGTAATCGTGTTACATAACGATTAGTCATCAAAGGGAGCATGGAAGCGTTTAGTGAACTTTTGTGCATGCTTAGGGAAATTCCGTACAACGCAAGTACTTACTCTACTTTTATGTTTGACTATATTCAGTAAGTAAGTAAGTTCGTATAGGCTGAGTGGCCAGCCCTAGTGTCAGAGTTAATGTGCCGCCCGAAGGCCTCTGACATGGATGACGGTTGTTGTTATAGAAACTAGAACAAACAACCAACAATTTAACGTGTCATCCGACCCACGGTAGCGCTCAGAAATAAATGCCACTCACGGTCACCCATCCGAAGACTGACCGGACCGTCCGTTGCTTAACATCTCGCTCATCTCGTCACTCCATTCTATAAAAAAAACATCTATCATAACGGTTATCGGTTCGTCGACAAAATATATGACTAGCCTACTGTCACTTCAGCTAGTGACTGGATTTCACAGTGCTTCGTAGGTAATGCTTCATACGAATACTTAGTCCTAAAACATTTCGTTAATAGTACTAATTAGTGCTTAGTTTTGTTTTTTGCACTGTCAGTTACTAATAACTGACAGTGCAAATGAATATAATCCGATCCTATTTACTAAGCGACGATTCTCATATTAATATTAACCGGATAGTACTAAGGGCTTCGCAGAAGGGCAGGGCACACAAAATTATGTCGGTACCCAGGTAACTATAGTATATACCCCGCTTACTCAACTTACAAGTGTTATTTTGCCAATATGAAATTGACCGTTAGGTGTTTTCAGGTAGCCTAATCTACCGGCTGAGGGCCGTTGACCCCGATGGTGATACACTGAAGTTTGGCATTAGAGACCAAGTTGGTAGCAATATTTTAAGATTAGAAGCCATTTCATCCAACGAAGCTAATATTTATTTAGTTAAGGAATTAGATAGAGAGGTAAGACCATTTTATCTAGGTATTAAGACTAGACAAGACTTTTAGCGAGGTCTTCTAGATTTAAAATAAATATTAAGATATGTACCTACCTGCCATAGAATTCGCCAGGTAAGGTGGTGTAGTAAGTGGTAAGTAGCTACCTACTTTATAATTTTTGAAGCAAGATTATCAATATAACTTTATTTTTAAACAACCGACTTCAATTTTTATTACCTGGATGACATATTTTTTCCAGTTATTTCGTTTTGAAAACCAAACTATTGAACCGATTTTGATTTAAAATAACTATGGAACCACCTCTGAAGTACGGCCTACCAAACAAACAAAAAACATCAAAATCAATCCATAATTGGCGGAGTAATCAAGTAACAAACATACAAAAAAAATACAATCGAATTGAGGGTGACGGACTTGGATTTCCCGATTTCCCCCTTGGGGACACATCAGGTTTTTTTAAATACTGGCGTCTCCCCCAGGCTGGACAGATTTGAAAATCTCCTTATTTGAAGTTGCTTGAAAACATAGTTCTACTGCTGAGACACCGAGATTATAAGTTGTACGCTACGGTTGTACGTAAGTTACGTACGTACTCTAAAAAGCTTGAGAAAAAAAAAAAAGAAAAAAATATTTTTGATTGTGAGATTTTGAAAGGACCCCTAGGCCTTTTTGGTAGTATTTACTTACTCTATGCTTTTTGTTTGTTTGGGTATTTTGGTGCAACATAATTATTATAATGTTATTACCTACCTACTGCTACTTGCACATCAAAACTAGTTAAGCCATAGATCAGCTGAAGTTTGTGGCTGAGGTACATTAATACCCCCGCAAAATATTATCTACCCTCATTTCGCGCGGTCAAATAGTCAAACATTATTTAACAGGTTCGCGATGAATATTCTTTCGTGCTAACATTAACTGATGGACATTTGGGAGATGGAAACTACATAACGCAGAGCTTTTTGCTCTTAGTTGAAGATGTTAACGACAATGAACCAATTTTCAAACCCTATCCCTCCGCGATCACGGTTAAAGAAGATGCTGCTCCGGGAATTCTTACGACAGTAGAAGCCACTGACCTGGATGAAGGAGCTTATGGACAAGTATGTTAAATTGAAATACCTTGTACGAACTATTATTATGTACATACTTATGAATATCCAGAGAAATTAGTGGGTATGATGAGAATTAACATCTAATATCTCAGGGTGACGAGCGCAGTGCAGCGCGGCGCAGGATTGTGTTCGTAAGTTTATAATTCTGGCACTGCTACTGTTAGTGGCAGGCATGACGCTTACCACCAGGCGAAAATCTTGTTCGTCTCGTCATTTGAATGTATTAAAATATATATATATATAGTCATAAATAGTGAGTGTATTATGTAAGTACAGCTAGGATTAGTAAATTCATAAGTCACACAGAGCTTAAAAACGTAAAGTAAACGATTTAAAATACATATTGGATTATTAATCGCTATCGTGCCGGGTTGAAAATGGGCGCTTAAACCAGTTCAATCCAGTAAATCAGGGGTATATGGCCCAAAGACCTAAGCGCAATCTTAGTGTCGGTAAATTATCAACTTCATTATTATACGTGCTCGTCCTAAGACCTACGGGCCTACGGGTTCCCCAAATAAGTTGAAAATAAATACAAGGCTGAAAAAATATGAAAAAGAAGCTTAAAGCTCAAAGCTCTTAGTTGGCAATAATACTATTAACAAAAGAAAATATTATCATACTTTTAAATTGGCTGAATACAAGTGTGAGACGCCAAGAATACGACAAAAAACTGTCTTACTGTCAGTCATATGTCAGTCTGTCATCTGTCATAATAATAAAAAACAAAAAAGTTATTTTGTTTGTAAACAGTAAAAGCTTTGAGTAAAAGCAAAAGTAAAAATCTAATAATCTATCAAAAATAACATGTTTGCAGGTGTTATACCACTTACAAGAGCTAGATGGAGATGTGGAAAGCTTTTCGGTGCAAACTGTGAACGGCAAGGGTGTAGTTCGACTTACAAAAGGGTTAGACTACGAGCGCAAATCATTGTACCAACTTAGGATCCTTGCTGTAGACCGCGCGAACCAGGGACGGATTAATACGGGTACTGCAGCTATTCTAGTGAAGGTGCAGGATGTGGAAGATCAACCTCCAGAGTTTGTCGTGGCCAGTCCGGTCACCAGGATAAGTGAAGATGCGCCGGTTGGAACGTCTGTTTTACAAGGTGAAAATTATACTAATTATTGGCCTAAACATGTATTAAGGAGACACGAGACCGTCACCTAAGAAACGTGTAAACGGGCTCAGTGTACACAACACTGAGCCCGTGTAATTATTATTTACTTACTATAGTACTTGGGTACTGTTGGACCAACTTATCGTGATTGAAAATCCCTACCTATTCCATCTGTTGAAAATAATATGAAATCTGTCACCAATACAAACTCATCTCGAAAGCTATACACCTTGGAGAAGTAAGCTATTGGCTGGTTAGTAAATCCGTGATGCATGTGCATGGGGAAGACAATTTCTTTATTCTAATCAGGCATCATCATCACCACAAGGATATTGCAAATATGCCTTGTCTGTTGAAAATTGTTACTAAGGTATGATGGAAATTATGAGTGTCTGTTTTTAAGTTGGCAAAATGGAACATAAGTGGACTTATACAATTTATTATTGGGCTCATGCCAGGGGGGTGTCACTCCGCAGGAACTACATTCATATTGGTAACTTTGTATTTCAGTCCGAGCCATAGACGGTGACCGAGGTATCAATAACCGCATTTCCTACAGTATCATCTCAGGCGGAGAGGAACATTTTGACATAGACAGCAGTTCAGGAGTGATCTACACCATCAATCAGCTGGATAGAGAGGACCCGAACAACAGTAACGGAGCTTACATTTTAGAAATATTGGTAAGGATGAAAGGGTAAACAATAAATTTTACCAAAGCAAATTGAACGCACCAAGAATGTTTCTAAAGATAAAGTTTTCCATAACTTCCATAAACCTAACCCGTGCCTTTGCTGCGTTTTCCTGCTACCTTGGTCTCATTTTTATGAGGATAGATAAATAAATATATAGTTTGAATTATATTGTTAACACGAAAAATTATGTATAAAAAAAATTACATTAATAAATTGCCTTTATTCACTGACATTATTATTAACTCTATAGTTACTAGTTTTTATTATAAATTATTTAATATTTATTTTATTAATCTGTAACACCAGCACTAGTTTCCCCATCAGGTTGTCCTCCCTGGACATAGGCCTACTAAAAAAAGTAAGTAAGTTCGTATAGGCTGAGTGGCCAGAGTTAATAAAAATTACTTACAAAGCAAAGTAAATGGCAATATACATATAATCAGGAATATAGAATTATGCCACTTGCAAACAATATATCCTGTTAGTGTCAGTGTAACATAACTAGCTACACTAGTTATGTTACCAGCCCAAGCAGGTAGATGCCTCGTGCGACATACCCAATTTTTTGTTAACACCATGGGCTGGGAGCCACTTGAGAGCTTTAACACATCAGCTATTTTAAGTAGGTTAACATTTTTATTTGTATCGTAGTAATAATATTTACAAAATGGAATAAAAAAATATATAAAAAAAAATGCCAAAAAAAGGCAAAAAAAAGAGAAAAGAAGTTATTAAATAAGCTCATGCCTTTCTGAGCAGACCTCAAATCGGTTTATAATTTAATTTAAATTTAAGAAACCGCGCCATCGCGACGCTCCCTGAATCTTGGCTAGCTTGTTACAACGGGTATCCTTAAATTAGATATTATTAATTTTGATTTTAAAACTAATTCTTCTCTACATCTTTTGCCTTTTTATATCTCATACCTTAATAGTTGTGTTTGCTTGGTATACTCATAGCATAATAAAAAATCTAAATAATATATAAATTAATATTTTACAGGCAACAGAAGAATCCCACATAATATCACCAATGCCTACTACTACTACAGAAGTAACCCTCATAGTCACCGATGTGAATGATGAGACCCCTAAGTTCCGCAGTGAGAGATATGTCGGGGAAGTGTTGGAGAATGCACAACAAAGTACGCCAATCACATTCTTACAGGATGCCATCCCGGAAGTTTTTGATTATGACCAGGTAAATTAAATAATTTGTGCGTAACCTTTACATTCCTATAAGCTAATATAGAGAAAAATATCCAATTTCTCAAAACTCGCCATGTGTAAATGAGAGTCATCATCAGCCCGGAGACGTCCACTGCTGAACGAAGGCCTCCCCCTAAATGAGAGTAAGGTTGTGTAATTAATTTAAGTGACTGACATAGATGTTTGTTCTGTGTCTGGGTGTAGTATGTATTTACGAAAAAAAATATGTATATAAGTATTCTATCAGCTATCTGGTTTCCATATTACAAGATTTGCTTAGTATGGGGCTAGATGGCGCGGTGTGTAAAATGTCCCCCAATATTTATTTATTTAATTTAGTGTGGGAAAAAAACTTGCAGTAAAATTTGATAAAAATGTTCAAGTCTAATTAGGATATCTAATAATATCTGTGTTCTGTGATTCCAGGGTAAAAATGGAACATTTGAACTGTTCCTAAGTGGAGACAACGGAGTGTTTGATGTCACACCTTTTAAAGGCATAAACGAGGCGTCTTTTCTCATAAGGGTGAATGACGCCTCCATATTAGATTATGAGAAAGTAACAGTTATGAATTTCACTCTAGTCGCCAAAGAAATTGTTGCCAAAGATCCTAAAATGAGGTAAGCTTACAATCATACCATACGCAGTAGACACTCCACACTTCTGATGTGCGTTAGAAGCACATCAGAAGTGTGGAGCCTCGGCATGATTAAATTTTTATTGTTCAAAACAGTCAAAGAAAAAAGGGTTCAAAGAAAGAATTAAATAAACTTAACTAGTTTCAAGTGGCGGCCTTATTGCTAAAAGCAATCTAGCAGCATGCAAATTATTATCTGATAGTTTCCGCTACCACAGACACCTTTTTAAAAAAAAAAACTTTATAGCATAGGCTTGCGTTTGACTGCCATCTCGTCTGATGTTAAACAAAGATGCAGTCTACGATGAAGCACGCTTACTTAGAAGAAATGGATTCACTCGCGACTTGAAGACGCCCAGATTATAATTATCGGGAAACACCCACTCGGGCAGCGCATTCCACTGTTTAGCAGTTCGAATAAAGAAAGTGGAATCAAACCGTTTCGTACGGATGTTGTCTTTCATACACACTTCAATAGATTACATCTCATTCAGCACGCTATGAATGACCCACCCAAGCTATGAATTAATTTTAGTAGAATTTCCAGAACTAAGTTCAATGTCTATGTTTTAGAAACTTAAACAGTAAGAAAAAATATGACCTCTGACAGGACTTGAACCTAAACCCAAAGTGTGGAAACACTTCATACAAAATATTCAAAAGTTAATTGTGTTCAATTTTCAGCATAGTTCCAATAACAGTCCACATAAAGGATGAGAATGACAACTTCCCTGAGTTCACGGAGCCTCTATACACGGTGTCTATACCTGAGAACTGCGGAGTGGGGACAACAGTAGCCTGGGTACAGGCCTTGGACCAGGACTCTGACAACTATGGAACTAGAGGGATAAGGTACACAAGCCTCAGAGGGAGCATCGCTAATTTGTGAGTATAGAAACTATTTCTAATAACTATATTACTAAAAGATAATTCACACCTGCTGGACTGTACGGCGTGCCCTGAAACCTGCTGTCTTAGCGACTTACATAAACCATAGGATCGTGCCATAGAGGTGGCCGAGCTCTAGTCGAAACACTTGATATAGGTACCTACAAAAACGAAACATCGACTCAAAAAGAATAAGAATAGATAATTAAAATCACAATTGTAATAATTGTAAAATGTGTACATGCAGTTATAGCATTTTAAAAAAAAACTAAAAAAAATTATAATAAAAAAAAACACTTTGTAAATTCATAACACTGAATAATTACAGCCCAAGCTTCAAGTACATATTAATCACATATGCCCATAAATCCGAAAATTCCTGGGATATTGTCGGTGAAATCCTAACCTGAAAGCTGAATTGAACTATCATCACCATGAATAGTTTTTACTATTGCACCAACTGTGAAAAAAAACAAATGTTTTTCACACAGAGTAAGGAACCGTACTGTGGTTTTTCATGCATCTAAAAACACAATCACCCTCACTCCTTTACAAACTTCCACAACCTTTCTTTCTCTCTCAAACATACCTACAAGCACTTTCTGTATCTCTCTCTTACACTTACACACACCTGATTAAAGGCTTTAGCAGTTTTTAATAAGCTGAAAACATTGAGCTAATATCTAAAGAGTCACAATCTCTAAGTGAATACAGTCATAAAACGGCCGAATGGCGTTATACATACCTATACGTGCAGTTCAGTTTAGACGTTGTGCCGCTTGTCTAGTGGTCAATGTATGCTTGAGCGCTTGTGTCTTATCGTAGTTCAAGTCGTTCAAAAAGTCTGCGCGCTGTATGGCGTTCGCCGAGTTTTGGCGCGGACATTTTTTTTGCACGTTTGTGACTTTAATGTTATTAGCTCAATGGCTAAAAAGCATAACATTTTCAATACCAAATATCAGTTTAGGTCAGTATTACTTTCTAGCAGGTCTCGTCATAACCATTACTCACACCTACACAGACTTTGATTACCAACAAAACCTAAAGGGCCCTATTTCATTCCAGGCTAAACCTCAACTCAATATCTGGGGTAATAACAGTAAAACAAGCCGGCGGCGACAGTTTCGACCGCGAACTGATTTCCACTCACTACCTCACGGTGGAAGCGAGAGACGACCTCGGCAGAGGAAACAGAAACACCGCACAACTGGTCATAAACATAGAAGATGTGAATGACAACGCCCCGATGTTCCTGGCCAATAAATACGAGGCGAGATTGCTGGAGAATGAAGCTCAGTTTGAGACTCCGCTCGTTCTGGAGGCTAGGGATATAGATCTCAATGGTGAGTGAGTTCTTTATTTATGAATCTTGGTCTCAAATCTTCACCAAAAAATATCCACTGCCGACGAAGGCCTCCCCCTTAATGGCTTTGGTTGGGGGTTGGTTCTGGTTGCAGTTCAGAGATGTACCCAGGTCCAATCTTGATGCACATAGGAATCTTGGTAGGATTTAGCTTGCATTAGTAGCTGTGCGCCGCCGTCTCACCCGCGTGGTGATGAAATATTATTAAATTTCACCAAGATCAGATGATAAACTTGGACAGACGGTTATTTTCGAATTTTTATTATTAGTCCGGTTAATGATTAGCTACTTACCTCTTAGGGGCAACTTCAGCACATACAAAAAACTAACTTTATTTTCACCCATGTTACCTTTAACTAAAACTTTTTCTTAATAATGAGTATATAAAATAATAATTAAAAGTGTGTATTCCAGTATAAATAAATCAAAAATGTATACATAACATACCTTATTGTTGCACCTTTTTGTTACACATTGTATATTATACATACAGAGCACCCAATCTTTAGATTTTTGCCCACTGGTCTGAGTGCATTCTTCTACTTACAATCTAAATATTCATTTATTTATTTAATAAGGTAGAGTTACAGACTAAAGGCTATCTTATGTTAAGGATCGACAAGTTGACGGCTCGAACTCATCTGTGGGCGCGGCTAAAAAGCATGCTCTCTTCATCAAACAAACTGTGGGAAAGGGAGAAAGAAAGATAAATGAGCGCGCAATTTTTTTTGTCGACCTTTGGCTGCAGTATTGTGGTTGAATAAACTCTGAGTTAATTTATTCCAACTTAAGTTATTTGAAATGTTTATGGACTAAACTATGCCGCTTGATAAATTATTTTAGAGTTTTCATATTCCTTATGTTATTTATTTACGTCCAATGTGGCGTAAAAATTGAGCTAAAATACAAGATGTTTCCTGGCTCATAACTTTCATGTTTATTAACTTTTTACTTTCGTAATAATTTACAATCCCAGATAATGAAGAGATTAATCGATATAATACTTAGTCTTGGACCTACAAAATTACATAGTGGAGTAGTAATACTACTGCGTTTCAATGGAGAAGTGACCAACTTGTCTACTCTTAAGACAATAATATGGTAAATAGAGCACTATAATATATATTATATCATATTATATTTAATACAGGTACAAAAAACAGCCACATCGAGTATTCGATCGTTGGAGGCGATTACAAGAATAATTTCTCAATAGATCCCAATCTGGGCATCATCACACCACTCGGAGGGTTAGACTTCGAACAAATAGCTGGAGATAATACCAACATCAGGCCTACACATTTGACTGTGAGTTATTTTTTCAAACTGGATGACACCTTTTATATGACACCCCATTTGTTGATATTAACGACTTCATTTTAGAATTGATTGATTAAAGACTTAGATCTTATATATTTTTTATTCCTATCGAGAGACTAGACGAGCGAGACGTTCACCTGGTGGTAAGCGTCGCGCCTGCCTCTATCAGTAGCAGTGCCAGAATTGTGAACTTACGAATACAACCCTGCATCGCACTGTACTGCCCTCGTCACCCTGAGACCTGAGATATTAGATGTTACATCTCATCATACCCAGTAATTTTTTTGGTAACATTGCCCTTCCAACCGAAACACAATAATGCTTGCACACTGCTGCTTGGAGGTTGAATAACTGGCAAAGGTGTGGTACTTCCTCAGGCGGACTCTGCAGTATAGATTCCTACCAAAGCGCCAAAAAAATATTATTTCCGTAACGTTATTAAAATTCATAATATCAATTTCTAGTCGATAAATGTTGTTGTTATTTTGCAGTATTATGCGTTTACTAGCTACAAAATAGCAGAAGAGTGCAAACATACAGTGTTCCATATTGAAGCGATGTATTTAGTGATATAGTTTAATTTCCGAATGGCACTAAACTATTACAGGCAAGCGTACGAAAAGGAAATAAAACTTTGTTGTAATATTTTTTGTTTCTTTTCTACTTTACAGGTGAGAGCTCGCGATTTTGGCGTGCCTTCTCTATCCTCTACGGTGCCAGTGACCATCTACGTGCAAGACGTGAACGACCACGCGCCCATGTTCCAACAGATGCTCTATAAGAGGTCTATACCTGAGGACATGCCGGGCGGGACTAGTGTGCTTGAGGTGAGGACATCCTGTTGTAGTACCAAAGACAAAATATACTGTAATATTGTTTTAACACGCATAAGCTCGTGTTTGACCACCAACTCGCGTGTTGGTACGTGACGATGTGATCGAAGATGAAACACGAAGACTTAGAAGATGCATGAGAATTAAATTGGAAACTTTTACTTTGTGGAAATGTATTACTGAAACTATAAAACGTGTTAGTTTTATCTTCGTTTCATACACATTGTGGTCGATTGTGACCGCTTTAGTTGACAGTTCTAAACTAATTAAAATATTGCTGTCACGTTTATACTAGGCATGTTAGCTAAGGACAGCAATACTTTAGTTAGTTTAGAACTGTCAGCTAAAACCGCAAGAATCAACTACATTTTTTTTTCTTAGCTATTGGCATAGCACGTTGTGCATTCTGCCAGTGTCAAGTTTATGAATTTTCAGGTATCTTTTATTAAATCAAGTCAAATATGTCATTAAATCACAGTCAGTCACACGAAACCAGTCATAGTCGAGTCCAAGTCATGCCCTAGTAAAGTTGTGGCGACTTTACTATGAGCTTCTACGGAGTTTTGAAAACAACACGAAAAGACATGTTTCACCACATTATATCACTTGCCCACACTCGTGCATGTAATTCAACACTCAATGAATAAAACACCACCACTTTAATCATTAATTCGCGAAAAAACACAAGTTTAAGAAAATAATAGAATGCAACGACATGATTTTTCCGTGTTCC
Source organism: Erannis defoliaria (assembly GCA_905404285.2). Taxonomy (NCBI): domain Eukaryota; kingdom Metazoa; phylum Arthropoda; class Insecta; order Lepidoptera; family Geometridae; genus Erannis; species Erannis defoliaria. The sequence continues at coordinate 5,520,270 of FR990073.1, read as the reverse complement.
CGCCAAAAAAACCATCGACTACATTATCAATGTAACCTAAAATGGTCACATCATTAAATTGTATTGTTTTAAGTTTTTAATATTCGGCAGCAATATGCTACTAATAATTTTGGCGTCTCTCATCATCTTCGGTAGTATAGTGGTAAGTATCCCCGCCTGTCACGCGGGAGACCGGGGTTCGATTCCCCGCCGGAGAGTTCTTTTTGTCATAATTTTTGTGCACTTTACTAAATAAGATTCACAAATTAAAAAATAATTACTCCTTGCATGTCATGATTTTTGGCAGAAGTTTTTTAGTGTTGTTATTTTACAGGTGAAAGCCCGCGATGCGGACGGTTCTTCGCCCAACAACCGCTTGGTGTATCGCATACAACGCGGGGCGAGCGACAAGTTTGTGATAGACTCGCGCACTGGAGTGGTGTCAGTCGCCAACGGCTCGACTCTGGACCCGGACAAGACGAACCCGAAGATCAATCGATACGCTCTCACTGTTGTAAGTACACGTGACGTCATGACGATGGCGTCATAGCTACGATAGTTTATTTGTGATAGACTCGCACTCCGGATTTTCACCACATTATAAAATAACTGCCTGCATGCAATCGATAACTAAATTAGTGTTATTCCACCATAATTATTATTTAATACTCACCCAAAAACACTGATTTTTGATAATAAATATAATAAAAAAAAGTAAGTTCGTATAGGCTGAGTGGTGGCCCAGCCCTAGTGTTAGAGTTAATGTGCCGCCCGAAGGCCTCTGACATGGCTGAAGGTTGCTGTTATAGAAACTAGAACAAACAACCGGGACCAACAATTTAACGTGTCATCCAACCCACGGTAGCGCTCAGAAGTAAATGCCACTCACGGTCGCCCATCCGAAGACTGACCGGACCGTCCGTTGCTTAACATCGGTGATCGTTTAGAATCACCTAGACAAGCAATAAATATAATGTGACGATACGATTTTTATGTCGATGCTGAACTTTGTACCAAAATTCCAGAATTTGGTTCTGAACTTTCAGATAGATTGCTCCGCAGAATTATACCTAGTCTGTGCCGTGAAACACATATTTTAAACCTATTTTGGTTAAAATGTGTTTGGTCTTCTTTTTTCAAACTCAATTCGTTCTCTCACTTTTTAACTAAAATAGGTTTTGACGTTTTATGCATAAGATGGTAAAGATTTCCTAATGGAGCCCTAAGCTGATTCCTAATATTTCTCCCAGGTGGCGCTAGACGGTGGTATAGGAGAGCAGCAGCTTAGCGCGGCGGTCTTGGTCAACATTACCATAGTGGATGTGAATAACAAGCCACCAGTGCTAGTGGAACCGGGCTTTATTACCGTCAGGGAGAACACTCAGGTATATCAGATAAATGCCTCTAATACTATTATCATACTTCATAATACGGAATATGCTATGCATATCTTTCAATTATTACAAATAATAGGATAAGTGGAGAGTTGACTAAATTTGATGTTTACATCGAAAAAATTATTGTAATTGGCCGGTAAAGTTCTGAAATATAAGCGTTCAAAGTATTTGGGAGGGAGTCAGCCCTTTCTAGCAAAACCCATGCCAGTATAGAATTTGTTAGAATCGTGTACTTTGACGTCATTAGCCACTATAGTGTCACCATAGTGTCTCCCTCCCACACCCACCGACTAACTTTCGCATTTATAATTATTATTAAAATTAATATTCAGTCTGTCTGTCTATCATCTTTTCACGAGCAAACACCTTGGTCGATTTTGATGAAATTTAACTGATAATGTGGCATAAAATAAGTATTATAGATTGTAGGCTACAATTTGTAAATCACAATTTTATCGCGTTGAACTCTTTTTCCTTCTTATAGCTTCTTATCTCAAGGGCAAAAACTAGTCTAGTGTAGTCTAGTCTAGCTAGACCATGTGAAAGTTATAGTTACGCCTCTGTCACCTGCTAGTTATATTCCACAGGTGGGAACTGCAGTATATCGCGCGCAAGCCTTCGACCCGGACGACCAGCCTGTCCTGCGGTACTCGATAGACAAGTCGGCCAGCACCGCTCGCAACGAGGACGGGGTAGTCATACCGCTCACTGAATACGACTACCTCGCGCTCTGGGATCTTAACTCCGTGGACGGAACTTTGAAAGTTATCAGGTATGTACTTTGAAAGTTATCAGGTATGTACTTTGAAAGTTATCAGGTATGTACTTTGAAAGTTATCAGGTTGTTGCTATATAAGTTTGTGAATCCTTTACAGCCTATGGTTGCCTGAAAGGGATTGCTATTATCGATATTGTCGTCACTTATGGCACTTGTTCATAAGATACTGTTTTAAACTGTCACGGTTGCTTATTACACTTCTGTAATTTTACGGGACATTTATCGTGATTATGTTGTGAAACGAGCTCCCGATATTACCATACTCACGGTAAATATCCCATAAATAACCATAGAACTCTATTTCATTGTGACTTTTTAAATTTTAATGTCTAGTATATACAATAAAGAATTTGCTATTAAATTTTTCCAGGCTAATAGACCGCGAGAAAGTCGAGACGATCAAATTAGTGTTAAATGTAGAAGACATGGCCGCGATAGACGGGGGCCCGGTACAAACTGCCGCTGCAATTCTGACCATCACGATAGAGGACGAGAACGACAACAACCCAGTCTTCCGGAAACCGGTGTACAAGACCTCGATAGCTGAGAACTCGAAGAACGGTGCTAATATTGAAAAAGTCGTGGCAGACGATGCGGACAAAAATCGGAGCATGACGTATTTTCTAGAAGGTAAGTGAGGGTTAAATTGACGCACTTTAAACGCGAAGCATGGTATATGGTAAACGAAGACGTTATGTACACAGGTCTATGCAAGATGGTCCTGGGGACCTGGGTATGTTCTAAAACCGCAACCAGAGCCACCGGAGGACGGACAGCAGCCCTTTCGGTTAACGGTGGTGAGCGTTATGCGATCCCCAAGCTGCCTGCCAAGCGTGGGGATTATGGCAACCCTCCATTTTAAGGGGAGGCCTTCGTCCAGTAGTGGACGTCACTGGCTGATGATGATGCAACTTAGTCGCCTGTCGGTGAGCGACAATGCGGTCGAAGAAGAAGCACGCAGACTTAAAAGATAAGATATGATAACTATTCAATCTAACCTTGAAAATAACTTTTTTTTTAGGCAGAGAAAATCTACTAGAACTGGTGCATATAGAGAGAGCGACCGGGGAGGTGGTGGTCGCGAATAAAATCGACCACGAACATCATCCGTGGATCAACATGACGGTCAAGGCGGTGGACAGCGGGGTGCCGCCCAGATACTCCTACGTAGATCTCTTTATACAGGTGCGTATATTATGCACTCACAGAAAAGCCCTACTTCTTAGGTAGAACGGCTGTCAAAACAATGTTGTAAAGAAATTGTATGGAAAACCGCTGTCGCCAGTTTCACACATAACTGTATAGAAACTACAAAGAAAATGCCAATCATTGGTCGCGCGTTTGAAGTAAAACGCTGGAAATGCCACTTTGCAATAGATTTAAATTTATCTAATTTCGATCCAATGTGGTATGGTTTCCTATGCGTCTATTTAAATTGTCTTTTTGGTGATTCTCAGTTTAAAAACATCTATATTGGTACAATAGGGTAGATGACTGATGTTTAAATCGTTGAAACCAATAGCTTTGATGAAGAATTTAAGTAAATATAGTATGTTTATTGAAAAAATAATTTAAATCGTTTAATAATATTCTGATATATATGAGTGTTTAAAGTTTTTATTAAAGACAACTCTGTCCCTTTACCACAAAACAAAAAATTACGTCACGCCTTACCTGTCAGAATATAATTTATATGGCGTACAGAGAAGTGACGTCACGATTTGCTGTTACTTCTCTCTGTCTAGCATGATATTAAAATGCCTATAAGTTGCTTATTTTTGATCAGATTTTCATTTTCTTTTCATTAATCAGTTATATTTATGGGACACATTTTAATAGGACAATAAAAAAACCAGTCATCTAGCCTATTGTAATCAAGCGCATTTGCACTTAATACCGGCTAGCGCGGCCTACATTTCCGTTCTATTCACTTCGCTCTTCAGTGGTCGTACTTACGTGTATTGTATCCGGTTATGTCATTTCTAGAATAAGAATATATTTATTGCCAAGAACACAAGGAACAACACTAAAATGAAACAACAACATTCGTTGTTGGGCAATAGGGGTAATAGGGGTAGCGCTGCACGCTGGGCTGGTTTTCAGCGTACTCCTTTGCTCAGACAAAAAAAAAGTAAGATGACCATTATAAGCAGCGGCGAGTATTCTAATCGAGGTCACTATTTGTACCTCTTTTTCATCCGATGGCCAGGTAAAGCAATGGCCGAGAGATAATAGTCTCTTTTTTAGTTATTTAAATGTTGCAAGGAAATAAAGATACCAGAGATTTGGTGAAATCCGTATAATAGAGATACCACGAAATCACGGTAAATTTCGAATATTCCTCTTTATAACGTCTTCTTACTAAAAATCAATATATACGCATATTGAATGTTTTTTTTTTGTTTTTATATAAATTGTTATTCAATAGTCAATCAAAAATATTGCAATCGTCAATTTTGTCTATAGAAACTCTTAAAAATAATTTAATAATTAATTAAATAACCCGCCCCTGGTGCAAAGTTGCCCACAACACTCGCCGCCACGTTGAATGGCAATGGCATTCTTAATTCTCATTACTTATTTTAATTTAAGACGCTGCCCAATGTAAAAATCCCTATACGTCGTGTTTTTCGTCGCGCAGTTAGCTAATATCCATTACTGATACACAGTTGGAAAAAATACAGTGCATAGTTGAGAGTTTACAAAATACACTTATGTAATAATATTGTACAAAATCTGTCAGGCATCTTGAGAAAAATATTGCAAAAAAAAACATCAGAAAAAAACCGTGTCGCATTTCTCAATATTTTGAGCGACAACTACTATACTTTTTTTAATCAGAAACAAGGAAATTTACTAAAGTAAATATCTATAATTTTTTCTCTAATCTGTGTTCCATTATTTTTAAACATAATAATACTGCGAAAAACATTATTTAAAGACATTAAATTCAACTAACATCAATCGAATCGCGATATTGAACTCTATTGTATCGCAATAAAAAATACCAAAAAATTTACTGTTGCAGCGCGTTAATATCGCGGCAACAAATAATAATTTAATCATCGAGCGGCGAAGGAAGTAGCGAGAGACGTGGGCAGTTGGTCTCGCGATCTGAACGCACATCAGCTATCTGGTTCCCATAGTAAAAGCTATGCTTAGTTTGGGCCTGGTTGACGCAGTGTGAAATGTCCACCAATTTATCTTCACAGTCTATGGCGATCGTGTGCTAATTCCTCAGGTATTAGACGAAAACGACAACAACCCGATATTCGAGTCGTCCGCGTTTGAGTACAGAGTGCCAGAGGACGTGGAGCCGGGGACCGTGGTCGCGACCGTCGCCGCCACGGATGCGGACTCGGGGGAGTACGGAAAGATCACGTACTTGCTCGACCGGACTTCTGCGCAGGTGAATATTGCAACATGAAATCAAAGATTTTATTTTTTATTCCTTACGTAGTTAGGTAAACTATGTTTTGTTTTCTGCGATCGAAATCACTAAATTATATGAAAATTCCCCCCAATTTTAAACGTATGTTCTGATATCTCTCCGGCCTGGGGGAAACATAAGGATTTTTTAAATTTTGATGTCTCCCCCAGATATCAGGGGAGACACCGCTTTATTTAGAAAAGTAGAAAGAGTTCACTGATCCCGGTTGACTGATCGTCCGATTTCCTAGTATAAAATTACTGATAGCCACTGCGAGAACGTCAGAACTTCATAACTAAGATTGCGTCCTCCCAATGATTGGCCAATCGCAAGCATAGAACGTTACCTCTGTTAAGCCTAGCGTTAGCCAGGCAAGCAGAATTAGGTAGGTTCGTACTCAGATATATCTTCCAGTATCGCAGCATCAGTGGTTTCGCTTGCGTGAGATACTACGATACGAAGGCACATTCCGGAGTGTAGTAGGGACGGTAGGGCACGGTAAGTATTCAGTCTCACTCAGATATAACAAATGTTTATATTCACGGTAACGAGACATCAATCAAATCATGGAGACCGGAAGCGGAGCAGAGATCAAGAAGAAACAATTTTGACAAGTAACATTTAAAAAGTAGTTTTTTGTTGTTGTTTTTAATAGTTCCTGGCCATGGATACTAGTCCTTCAGCCGAATACATTTTTCTTCATCGATCCTTCTTTCTCCAGTTAAATGAGTCGTAGTCACAGTCCAAGTCACACACAGCAAGTCACAGTCAAGTCCAATCATGCCCTAGTAAAGTCGTAGCAACTTTAATACAAGCTTCTTCGGAGTTTTAGAAACAACACGAAAAGACACGTTTCACTACATTATATCACTTGCCCACACTTTTGCTCGTAAATCAGCACAAAGCCACCATTTTTATGCATTAACACTCGAAAAAACACAAGTTTTGGAAAATAATACAATGCAGCGACATGATTTTCTCGCGTTCCCGCCAAAACTCTTTAAAAAGTAGAAAAAGGGAGTGTTGCCACTCACATATATCCATTACAACATTTATGATGATAATACCATCATTGACAGCTATAAGACGTTCACTACTGGACGAAGGCCTTCCCCTTAATAGGGAGGGGTTGCCATAATCCCCACGCTTGGCAGGCGGCTTGGGGATCGCAGAGTGTTACCACCGTTAACCAAGAGGACGCTGCTGCCCGTCCTCCGGTGGTTCTGGATGCAGTTTTAGGACATACCATTGACTAAATAATCCTTTTTAACAACCTCGCCCCCTACCCGCAACGGTGAGTTGTAATTTTAGGAGAAATTATGTTCACGAGCCACCAACAAGCTATGTGATCTGTGGTTAATGGTAAGTGCAAACAACACCTTTCTGCACAGGGCAAGTTCGTGATAGATCCGGACACAGGTGCATTGTCAGTGTCTTCTTGGCTGGACCGCGAGAGTCGCGCGTCCTACTCTCTGGCAGTGGAGGCGTGGGACAACTACCAGTTCGGAAGACAAGCGGGCGACAGCAGGAACGCTTTCAAACAGATTGTGTGAGTCTTTTATTTGAAATAGACGTAGAATTCAAGTTTTACTATAACTGCCGTGGCTTTGACACATTTTTGTATTATTTATACGGGATTAGTCACGTTTAATTAAGTCGGATACTGCGACTACAGTTTCGACTTCATCCCGTGGACTTTTTCAAGGAGTGAAAACAGCCAGGCGCGCGCGGCCGCGTCCTGCTCGCACTGTGGTTCGCTGCGCGCCGCGCGCTTTATGACAGCAGTTGCTCTACAATCAACGGTTCATTTTCTGGTTGATTGCTTCATGATAAAGGATCTGATGAAAATGATAGTCGGAGTATTCCACTTAGTGTAGAATACTCGTGTATTAATTTTGTGGAGTTCAAGTTTGCATACCACACGTCCTAAGATAACGTTTTGAATAGGTTTTAAATTTGTCTTATTGTGCTTGTACCTATAAATCTGACCTCGGACCTGGGTGTGTCCTTAAACTACAGCCAGACCCACCGGAGGACGGGCAGCGGCGTCCTCTCGGTTAACGGTGGTGAGCAGTCTGCGATCCCCAAGCCGCCTGCCAAGCGTGGGGATTATGGCAACACCCCTCTATTAAGGGGGAGGCCTTCGTCCAGCAGTGGACGTTTTATGGCTGATGACGACCTATAAATCTAACACTATTAGATAGTTTGTACTCTATGGTAGTCGTTCACGCGGAGATCGATACCTCCTTGCTAGATCGCATAAAAAAATTGACAGAATCCTCACCGAAGAATAGGTAACACGTCGGTTATTTCGAATATTGTAGTTGCACTCAGATCTCGATGATGAATTTCGAGTTTACAGTCACAATCCTCAAAATAAGAAACACATGACTTATATAGCCCGTTCTACTTAAAACTCCTACAAAACGTGCCAAGTAGAAGTTTACACTCAATTCGGTCACGTTTGGGCTGTCCGGGTTGAATGAACAGTCACTTACTATTGCGTTTTAAGCCTTAACTCCATAGCTTAGAGTTTATATTTGTTTGATAAGCTACACTATTTTTGTACTATTTTTTTTGTGCAGGATGTGATATCTCCTGTTTCTCTGATCGATTCCATAATTTTATCCATTCAAGTCTAAATAGTTTATCTCTCCCCAGAATCCACATAGAGGACGTGAACGACAACCCTCCGATCCTGCAGCTGCCGGCCGAGTGCACGACCATCACCGAGTTCCACAACCACCGCGAGCCCATCGTGTCCGTTACTGCGACCGACGCCGACGACAACAACACGCCTAATGGCCGCGTGCAGTTCCATCTCGTCGGTGGGAAGGGACACGGTATGTGGCTCTTTGTCACCATTTAATTTTCAATGTGTCTTACTTAGAATATCTGAACCCTTAGGGTATGTGTAACGAAACTTTGTTTTCTTTCTTAGTAAGTTTCTTATTGTGAATAAACTTTACTTTACTTACTTACTTTACTTTGTCATTGCGGATAAGTCAGTAAAGGAGTTTTGGACGGAAAAATCATGTCGCTGCATTCTATTATTTTCTTAAACTAGCGTTTATTCGCGAATTAATGATTAAAGATGTTGGTGTTTTATTCATTGAGTGTTGAATTGCATGCACGAGTGTGCAAGTGATAATATGTGGTGAACCATGTCTTTTTGTGTTGTTTGCAAAACTCCGTAAAAGCTCATAGTAAAGTCGCCACAACTTTACTAGAGCATGACTTTGACTCGTCTTTGACTAACTTCGTGTGACTAACTGTGATTTCATGACATATTTGACTTGATAATACTACATAAACTTGAACATTCATAATACTTGAGTCTGGCATAATGCACAACGTGCGATGCTTAAACTAAAAAAAAAAAAAAACTTTAAAGGAATATACTGTGAATACAAAACCTGAACAGCGTTAACTCATTTTTCAAAAATCTTTTCCTGTGAACTATGCACCCTTTTTTTGGGGTAGGCCTTCATTCAGCATTGAACATCTCCGGGATGATGATGATGATGATTTAAAAAAGTAAAAAGTAAACATTTATTTGCAAAAACATAATTACCTTTGGATACAAAAGATGTGTATTAACAATAAACTTAAAATGATTTGTTGATCCAATTCAGATATTATACTGTGGCCCTGTGGTACACTAGGACCTGGGTATGTCCTTAAACTGCAACCAGACCCACCGGAGGACGGGCAGCAGCGTCCTCTTGGTTAACGGTGGTGAGCATTCTCCGATCCCCAAGCCGCCTGCCAAGCGTGGGGATTATGTCAACACCCCTCTATTGGGAGGCCTTCGTCCAGCAGTTTATGGCTGGCGACGACCACACTAGGCTCAAGGCCCATATTGTGCATTTATTACAGAGTATAGAAAAAAATCTACATGTGTTAATTTTCCTACAGAACTATTTCGCTTCGAGCAAGTGGGTGGCGACGCGAACACCGGCCGCCTGTTTGCGAAGCAATCTCTCAAGGATCGCTTCGGAAACTACAGCTTATTGGTGGAGGCGAGAGACCTCGGAGTTCCTCCCAACGTGGCCCGAGGGCAGTTGAAACTGTGCGTCGCCGATTACAACGACCACGCGCCAGTGTTCCTGCATCCGAGGCAAAATGAAACTATTAAAGTACCTGAGGTAAGCGAAATAAGGTATTATACCACTTTTTATTGTTCACACCAAAAAGTACAGAAATAGTACAACAACGACAACGAACAATTAGAAAGCTCTTTTAAAATTTCCCACATGGAATGTGTAACAAAAAGGTTCAACAATACTGAAGGGTATGTATGTACTCATCATTATGAACAACTTTTACTATGGGGCCAACTTTCAAATCGCGAAAAAAATATCTGCTGTTCCATACAAAAAGTTCATTGACCTTGGAGAAAATGTATGGAATAGCCGATTTTTTTTCGCGATTTCAGGGTTGGCCCCATAATAAAAGTTGTTCATAATGATGACTACATACATACCCTTCAGTATTGTTGAAACTTTTTGTTACACATTGTATGTGTAGAAAATTGCAATAATATTAGTGTGCTAATATTTTTACCGTCTTATGCATAAAAACACTAAAACCTATTGTAAACCTATTTTAGTTAAAATGTGTTTCGTCAATTTCTTTCGAAATACGAATTGGGTTTAAAAAAGAATACCTTTGAAATACGTTTTAGTGTTTTATGCATAAGACGGTTAATATTTGATAATTATTTAATTTTATTAAGGGAATATTTTTTGTGACATTCTTATTGAAATTTGATGTTTTGAATACAATAGTTTATTGATAACACCAAAGTTGTTATCAATAAACTAATGTATTGTATTGAAATGTGGTTTGTTGTGTGTTAGAACGCGACAATAGGCACGGTGGTGGTGACGGTGCGCGCCATCGACGCCGACATCGGGCCGAACGGCGCCGTGCGCTTCCGGCTGCGGGACGCGCACCACTTCTCCGTGCACGCGTCCTCCGGCGCCTTGCGGACTGCGCACGCGCTGGACCGGGACAAGCAGACCACGTACAGGGTGAGCTGGCATCCCTTAGGAACTAGGAATCATGAGAGCAAGGATAGATTCTAGTCAGGGTCAATTCTAGTTGTGCAATGTAGTGGTAGGACTCTACTGCAGAGCCCGCCTGGGGAAGTACCACACCTTTGCCAGTTATTCAACGCTAGCCTCGTCGCACGTAACTGAGCATACGTGATAGAAAGAGAGCGGTATATCTAGGTGAATATAGCGAGCGGTATCCAGCGCTGAGCGAGTTGAATTGCTACTTTATTGCCTAGTAGATAGAGTCCTGATTTATTTCAATTCCTTTGCAGAGTTAACTTTCTGTACCTGCTATTATTTATTATGTGGTTGGGGGCTAGATGGCGCTGTGTGAAATGTCCACCAATATTTGTTTATTCATTTATTTTATCCTATTTATTTGCAGCTGCGAATTGAAGCGTACGATCTCGGTTTACCAACACCTCTCAGCTCGTTCCTCGATCTAACAATATACGTGCAGAATGTGGACAACTACCGACCTCGCTTCCTCGACAAGCATTTCTACGCGAACGTCACGGAAAATTCCAGAGAGTTCGGCATTTACTTGCCCAGCGTGGTGGAGAGAGATGAGATCGATAGAGGAGACGAGCCGATGTTGCCAGTGTGCTACTTCATTGTGGAGGGCAATAGTGACGGGATGTTTGTGTTGCAAAGGGACACGCATAGGTAAGTGTCGAGGCAGGTTATAGGCATACTTTACCAACAGAGCAGAACAACACTCGCCGTGCTGTTCCGGCGTCAAACAGGACAGTCCCTTCTCGCGGGAGACTTAAGAACTGTCTGAGGGAGAGTCGCAGGTGGGTGCCGTTACACCTCTAACTGGAGGTATTCTGGTCACTGAAGAGAGAAGTGAATAGAACGGAAATGTGACGGGCCAATATACATGTGTTTAAACTGCGAATATTCAAAAAGACGATTTAAATAGACGCGTAGGAAACCAAACCCTATTGCATCGTAATTAGATCAATTTTAATCTGTTTCATAATGGCATATCGAGCGTTTTACTTTAAATTCAAATGCGCGACCAATGATTGCCATTTTTCGTCGTAGTGACTAAAATTTTGTGTGAAAGTGGCGGTTTTCCCATACAATTTCTTTACAACATTGTTTTGACAGCCGTTCTACCTAGGAATGAGGGCTTTTCTGTGATTCTAGCATTGACTTAGTGAGACTTATTGACTTATCAGGGGGCGCATACCATCTTATATCCACTCCCGAACGGTGGCAGTTAATAATTCCACCAAACCGATCTCATTCCCAAAGAAAGATGACGTCAAGCAATCAGCCGGTCATAAAATCAAAGCCGAAACTATTGCAACATGATGGAGAAAGGAACCGTGCTTCCGACCCCCACCTAGTGAGATAAGGGCAGGAAAATAATAACTTTACCAACCCCATAATATTATATGGGGTTACTCAGACCAATTATTTGCATTTTTTCGTCGTAGTTTCTATGCAAATAAGTATGAAACTGGCGACAGCGGTTTTCCATACAATTGCTTTAGAACATTGTTTTGACAGCCGTTCTATCTAAGAAGAAACAAACAACTTTTACAATGGGGCCAACATTTAACTCGCAAAAAAAACAGCTGTTCCACACACTTTGCCCAAGTTCGATAAACTTTTTGTATGGAACAACTGATAATTTTTTCTCGGTTTCAATATTGGCCCCATAGTAAAGTTGTTTGTTTTGATGTACAGAATATGACTGCTAACTGATTAGAACTAACCCTGTATAATGCGCAAAGCGGCGGCGCCGCGGCCGCTGTTTCTTGCGGCTGGGACGCGCGGCCGCGCTGCTGCGTGTGTGTAGGCCCTAAACGTAGATCAACAATATTTTAGTAGTAAAGCAGTATGTTTTCTATGGTTCCAAAGACAATTCTAACAAACTTTGTTGGTAATACTCACAGAGGTAATACTAGCGTCATTTGTGAGATAGTTCTGACTTATAATAAAATGAGGTCGCTACCGGAGTATTTTCTGATCACATCGACTTCTATGACGTAGATAATTTTAGACCTATCTGTTCATCATCAACAATAGAAATAAATATCGTTCGTTATTGTGTCTATCTTAACCCTAAAATCACGAAAAAAAAACAGCAGTTCCATACATTGTGTCCAAGATCGATGAACCTTTTTGTATGAAACAGCTGTTTTTTTTTTGTGATATCAGGGTTTGCCCCATAGTTAAAGTTGTTCATAATGATGATTACAATGATATCCTAGAAGGATAACGGTGTTCAAACTAACAGCCTGTATAGTTATTTAATTGCTATATTCGTAATGATGGTATTTATCCATATTATAGCTCTTTGCTATATCCATATCGTTCTTTGCCATATCTATATCGTTCTTTGTTTTATTCATATGGTAACTTGCTATAACATTAAATTGTTGTTGGGTCTAAACGAAACGACGCTTATTTTCCAGGAAATCATTCAACATCAGAGTCACCGTCTTATCGCCATATTGTTATCTACCAACGTGCGCGATAGCAATACGACTATATCTAGATTATCTTTTACCAGCAATTACTCTACTGATAAAAGTGTTACGCGCACCATCAAAACAATTACCTGCTTGTCATACCTAAAAATAACATGGCAATTATTCTGAAAAGTTCTCAAATGTTTTCATACTCAGATGATTAATATATATTAAAATAATTAAAACAGTGTTTTAATGTATATTATGTACCTTAGTAATAAGTACATATTCCTTTTAGGGCAGCATGCTCCATCCTAGACCACATAGTACATAAAAGCGATCTTGAATAGGCCTGATCATGTTCGCAAGCAATAATCATGGATCATCCTAATATTTGATTGTTCTCACTGCTGGACCTAAGTCCAACTAAGCCTACCCTCGAAGGATGATTGGATCATTATAGTTATCCACCACGCTCCAAAGAGCTCATTAGTACAGTTCCGTGATTTGAACCCGCGAGCTCGCGTTTTCAACAGACTTCAAAAAAGGAGGTTCGCAATTCGACTGTATGTTTTTTTTTTGTATGTATGTTACGCTTTTACTACGCCAATTATGAACTGATTTTGATGATTATTTTTTGTTTGGTAGGTAAGTAAGTTCGTATAGGCTGAGTGGCACGCCCTAGTGTCAGAGGTAATGTGCCGCCCGAAGGCCTCTGACATGGCTGACGGTTGTTGTTATAGAAACTGGAACAAACAACAGGGACCAACAATTTAACGTGCCATCCGACCCACGGTAGCGCTCAGAAATAAATGCCACTCACGGTTATCCATCGAAGACTGACCGGACTGTCCGTTGCTTAACATCGGTGATCGTTTAGAATCACCTAGACAAGCTACGCCACCTCTGAAGTATTTGGTAGGTAATGCTTCAGAGGTGGTCCCATATAAATAGTATCGAAATCGGTTCAGTAGTTTGGTTTTTAAATCAAAATTACTAGGAAATATGAAGATGTCATCCAGGTATTCGAAGTTGAAGTCGGTTGTATAAAAAAAAGCGTATTATGGATTTTCTAGTGGAGCGGTCACCGCATGATATTATATCGTTGCTTATTTTTACATAAAGATATACTTTCAGATTATCTACGACGGCGCCGCTAGACCGCGAACAGCAATCGGAATACACCCTCAAGATCCTTGCTACTGAGGAATGTGTATCACCGCCGAAGTATCAAGAAAGCTTGGACGCAGTCTCCACTTTGACAGTTCACGTCAAAGTGCAGGATGTGAACGATAACGCGCCTAGTTTCGTTAGTAAGATATTCACTGGTGGGATCACTACTGAAGCTGACTTTGGTATAGAATTTATGCAAGTCAAGGTAAGATTTATGAAGATCTTATACCTTTCATTTTGTAGTGGTAGGACTACTGCAGAGTCCGCCTGGGGAAGTACCACACCTTTGCCAGTTATTCAACTGCCAATTAGTAGTGTGCAAGTAAGTATTACTGTGTTCCGGTTTGAAGACCAATGTTATCAGAGAAATTACTGGTTATGAAGAGATTTAACATCTAATATCTCAGGGTGACGAGCGCAGTACAGTGCGGCGCAGGATTGTGTTCGCAAGTTCTCAATTCTGGCACTGCTACTGTTACTGGCGGGTGACCCTACCACAATGCGAACGTCTCGCTAGTCTTATCACTTGAACATATAAAACAAAAAACTTTTCTCACAGTATGATTTCATGTAATATTATAAATGCGAAAGTATAGTTTGGCAAGAAAGAGAAGAAATAAATAAGGGAGCCAGGATGGCAAAGATTCCTAAATGCTAGCAACTCATAGCCATTATTTAGAGTAAATAAATAGAGCTCATTGGACGAATTCACCCAGTGACGTTATTGTCCGAGAAAATCCGTGATTATTAGCCTTGAGAAAAAATCTTGAATTTCTTGGCCAGCTATGAATCTTAACTATCAGTGTTTTGTTTGTCTTTTTCCCGACTACACAGCTGTACTAATTTTACATTGGAAAAGTGCTAGTGTGCATGTTGTCTATAAAGAACTCCAGGTAGCTCTTAAGTCGGAAAATATACATAAACTAAAAAGTAAGCTCGTTTCATCGTCCCAGGCCACACAGAAATGGCATCGAGAGCGGACATGGCACGGGCTCTATTCAGATTTCATACTAAATGCATTGCAATAAGGCGCAGTTTAGGACACACCGAACGACGTTCATCGGGCGTGCATCGGGCGCGGTCGCACCCGATCAACGTAATTCCGTGTGTGCCTTATTTCAATGAGTTTAGTATGAAATTTGACTGCAATGGCAAGCCGCCCGTGCCATGTCCGCGCCCAACGCCATTGAGCATTTAACTAGACCCAACGCCATTTCTTTGTGGCTTGCGCCTTAGAACGTGTCTAGCAATGTTTGGTTGGTTCGAGGTCAAAGACGAAACAATTAAAAAAAACAGCTGAAATAACAAAACTACGAGGTATTTTTTACCCGTGGTACTAGTAAGACTAGCATAAACGAAAAAACTGACTGTCATCCAATAGTACATATCCTAGGGGAGTAAGTAACTTATTTAGTCCCAAGACAGGGTTTTGCGCCCGAACGACCAAATAAGTCTTTAACCCCGAGGTAAACACTGTGATTACGAATACGAGGACACTAAAAATAAAAACATGAACTGTCACCGGGAAATGCACGAGAAGTGCGGGACCATAATCCTCTGAGGAGAAAAAAAAAGTTTGACATGGTTCAATACAAATTTATGTGAAAATAGAACTAGTTTTTTCCTAATAATTTGAGTGTCTGTCATTTGTCAACTGTCACTGTCAGTTGAAAGTGATTCTCCCTAAGGCTGAAATGTATTACTTTCAACCCGCTCTTCAGGCAACTTCAGACCTACTTTCCGAGTATGAGTAATGAAAAAGATTATTACGAATCTAACAAGACTTCATGCATCAACATCCTTAAATACCGTCAAGGATAAAGCCGATTTAGTTGTATTTGTAGTTATTCTTGTACTCGTATAAGACGTTTTCATGATCAGGAAAACATACGAGATACCTACAGCCCGATCCATCTTTTAGGCAGGGTAAAATGATCACGGAAAGGTTCCAACGTAACTTGTGAATACAATTAAATACTAAAATATTCACGGGCCGGGGATTACCGGGGACGGCGCGCTATTGATTTCAGGTCAAGGCGGCTCATTTATAAAAACTCTTCAACCAAGAAAACTATTTTGGGGTTTTCGTCGAATACGTCGTTGAATCAATTAGCATTGTTGTTTTAATCTAGTTCTATCTATCTATCTATCTTTGGTATGGTCGCAATTACGCTAATGTAGCTTTTTAATCCAGTTATAAGGTTTTCTGTTCAAAGAATGGCAGCAGACTCTCTAATCCGGCACTTCAATTTTGTTTTCTCCTAGCACAAACACACTAATATAATTGCGATTAATGCGAAACTTTGTGCGTGTGTGCGGCAGCGTGAAGAAACCACATACACATGGTCACACACACAAACTTTCACGTTTATAATAATGTGGCAGTATTTATGCTATAGGTATTCACCGCGTTACGAACTGAGTCGTAGGGCCATAAACGTCAATAGGGATAGTGCGAGTGCGAGCGAGATAGACATAGTGAAATGATTTATGGCCGCACATCTCAGTTGGTAACGCGGTGACTATAGGATGCTCAACGGATTTGAGTGTTTAAAATGCAGATAGCTTAATAGCTGTTTTTTATCCCGGCAAAATATAATGGCATTGTAGAACTGCGTAAAATCACGGGTCATTGCCAGTTTTTCATTTTTGTAAATCTAACACATACCATAGATTACATAATACTTACTTTCTGTACTAGTTCACGTACCGATAACTTTTTCGATCGTTTTTTTTTTTTACTTTTATTTTTTATTGTTTTTTTTTGTGTGCGGCAGCGTGAAGAAACCACATACACATAGTCACACACACAAACTTTCACGTTTATAATAATGTGGCAGTATTTATGCTATAGGTATTCACCGCGTTACGAACTGAGTCGTAGGGCCATAAACGTCAATAGGGATAGTGCGAGTGCGAGCGAGATAGACATAGTGAAATGATTTATGGCCGCACGTCTCAGTTGGTAACGCGGTGACTATAGGATGCTCAACGGATTTGAGCGTTTAAAATGCAGATAGCTTAATAGCTGTTTTTTATCCCGGCAAAATATAATGGCATTGTAGAACTGCGTAAAATCACGGGTCATTGCCAGTTTTTCATTTTTGTAAATCTAACACATACCATAGATTACATAATACTTACTTTCTGTACTAGTTCACGTACCGATAACTTTTTCGATAGATTTTTTGTGCATGGCATCATCATCAGCCCGGAGACGTCCACGGCTGAACAAAGACCTCCGGCTTAAAGACCGCCACACTTAGCAATGCACAGTACCGTCTTTACCATAAGGGCACACGGGGCCCGTGCCAAGGGCCTCCCCATCCTCAGGGGACCCCGAAGGACCGACAATTTCTCTCACATTTGTTCTCAAATCATTTTTGTCGGGCATGGTAAAAGTAGGTCGAAAATAAAACTTGTCTTAAAATTTAAGTCAAAATTATGTCGATTTTATTTAACCAAATTAAGACAAAATCAAGTCAAACTTGTCTTTTTTCATTTAGAAGTATACAATTTCCATAACATTTGACTGGATTTTGACTTATTTAAGATCGATTTAAGACAAAAAAGACAGTAGAAAAATATTAGTAAGTATAATTCGCTTTCTTTACTTTCCAAACGGCCCCAAATTCATGTGTGCCCAAGGGCCCCATCATAGTTTAAGACGGCCTTAGCAATGCATAATAAACAGTATAATTCAGCACTAAATCAGGCTGTTAAAATTGTTAGTTGTCGAATTATAATTTTTCCTTCCAGGCCCTTGATCCCGATGAAGGAGAAAATGCCAAAATAAGCTACTACCAAATAGGAGAGGTGAAGGAGACTTTAACGGAAGGTTTGGAAAAGCTCGCTGTCTCGCCGTTTTTGGTCAACTTGGAAACCGGAGCGATCACGCTTAACTTTGACCCGCAGAAGGGGATGAAAGGATATTTTGATTTCAAGGTATCTAAAACGTAACTATACAGGGTGTTATTGAAGAACTTGTACTATGACGACTATGATGACCTTGAAAACGCAAAAAAAACCCAATCGGCTGTCCCGTACAAAAAATGCAATTACACGAGACAATATGTATGAAGGAAGTTTTTTTGCGAGTTTTAGGTTGATCTCATGGTAAAAGCGCCTTTACCATTATAAAGAACAGCGCTGTTCATTATGATGAATTTAATGACCCCCTAAGATACTGCTCATGCATTCAATAACACCTTGTATACACCGCACCAACTATGGTTTTTATAACCTAAATTTGCACCAGAAAATATTGTTTATAACCAAAGCATATATAGTTTGGTATCAAAAATGGCTCAATGACCACATTCCAACTATGTACAATTTATAGATTATACAATGTGTAACAAAAAGGTTCAACAATACTGAAGGGGAACAACTTTTACTGTGGGGCCAACCCTGAGATCGTGAAAAAAAAACAGTTGTTCCATACAAAAAGTTAATTGACCTTGGACAAAATGTATGGTACAGCAGATATTTTATTCACGATTTCAGTGTTGGCCCCATAGTAAAAGTTGTTCATAATGATGAGTACATACATTCCCTTCAGTATTGTTGAACCTTTGTTACATATTGTATACATACCCTTCGGTATTGTTGAACCTTTTTGTTACACATTGCTTAAAATCACTATCAAAAATGTGGCGTAAGGAAGAAGGCATTTTTCGCTTATATCTTGTCATTCCAACAACTTATGTGTAAAGGAATGATAAGCGACCATCGTTATTGTTCATATTTAAAAAATCTAGTTTCACGTCCAATGCTTTCAGTGGCCTCGTTTGGCCACCTCTACTTAATTCTTCATAAATATTTAATATTTAGCTACGCCCGCAACCATACATTTTAATACTAATATCATGCTACCTATACCGTTGGCTAGGACACTGCAAGGTCTAATATTCCAGAACATACGATATTGTTGTCACCGTCACTCTTTTGTTGTGAAACAAATGAAACTGAAATAGTATCGTAGGGTTATCGTTGTTTATTGATTTGCAAGCTAGGTATTTGACCACAACTTCACTCACCGGATGGGGAGTGATGGTCAAGGTTCAGTACCCCTATTCACAACTCAATCGGAAAGGTTTCCGTTCGGATTCACATTCTCCGTCTCTGTCATCTTAAGTGTAGATGAATGAGAGGGATGATGTTTCCGAATAAAAACCTTTCCGTTTGAGTTGTGAATAGAGGTAGGTACTGGAATAGCCCGCTGCGCTGCCCGCGCTTGTATGTAAATAGAGTATATTCGCCTCACCATGTTTTTTTTCTATTGCAGTCTGCATACAAATTGCAGATGAATTGAAGTCCTATACTTTTTATTAATTAGATTTTGCGAGTCCCACTTTTGTATTGCATAATCAGATTTAGCAAGATTAAGCAGAGGTTTTTTTTTAAATGGTATATATAGGCTTGCGTTTGACTGCCATCTCGTCTGATGATAAACGAAGATGCAGTCTACAAGGGAGCACGCTTGCTTAGAAGAGTCCGCTTCACTCTCGACTTGAAGACACCCAGATTATAATTATCGGGAAACACCCACTCGGGCAGCGTTTGTTTATTTAGCATTCCACTGTTTAGCAGTTCGAATAAAGAAAGTGGTATCAAACCGTTTCGTACGAGTTTTTGGTATAATTATCAACCATAAAACGGTGTCCCTTTTTCGAGGTCCTGGCCGTCCGATAGAAGAATGGGCTGGGGGGAATAAGCTCATGCAAATCCGAAGCACACTCTTCGAAATGTATACGATAAAACACCGATAGGCTAGCTACTTTTCGACGATGATCGAAGCTTTGTAGCTTGGTCCGAACTAGACAGTCGTTCTAGAAACCAGATCACTAACTATAGAGGGACCGCATAAAAGAAACAAAGGGGATCAAAGAAGCGCTCCTCCCTCGATCACCTTGACTACCCCTGCGCCCCTGCATTGCGCGGGCGAGGCCTAATTTAAATGGTTCCACTATAGTATTTTGTGACTTGGCAGGTTTTAGCAAACGACACGGGCGGTCTTGAAGATGAAGCCCATGTCTTCATCTACCTCCTGAGAGAGGACCAACGAGTCAGATTTGTGCTACGCACCCATCCGTCAGAGATCCGCGACAAGATACACGTGTTCCGGTCGCAGCTTGCCATGGTCACGGGTTCCGTGGTCAACATTGACGACCTTAGAGTACATGCGAATAAAGACGGCTCAGTGGATAATACGAAGACTGACCTGTACCTGCATCTGGTGAACGGCGACGACCACTCGGTGTTAGAAGTGGAGCAAGTGTTGAAGATCGTGGATAAGAATATTGAGCAGTTGGATGATTTGTTCAAGGTTTGTGTGACAATATTTATAAACAAACTGCAGTTGCGTCCGTTGTCCTACAGGAACTATTCATTTTTAGCTATGTTGTTATGGAAATCTGCAACCCCATTCAGAATGGCGTCGGTAACTTCCATTTCGAATTTCGCTTCCTCCGTCTTTGTCATCCTGAATGTAGATGAGTGGGACGGATAGTGTTGATCCGAACGGAAACCTTTCCGATGGAGTTGTGAATATGGGTGCTGATAATTTTTATCTGAACTTAATATTTTTATTTAGACGTACGTAAATATTAGTAAATCCCCAAAACGACGGGGAAACCAGAAACGAAAACATCAAGAAATAAATAACCGCGAAATAAAAATGCTCTGATTAGCCTAAGTCATTTCTTTATAGCAGTACTTAGTACGTACTCTATCTAAGATTAAGTAGTAGTGCCTACTTAATCTTAGAACTTCCTTTATCAGTATGATAATTGTTGCAACAGGAGTGTTTTTGGCACTAACAAAATTCCGTGACTTTCCCTGCTGTTTCTGTGATATAAATATTATGTCTGTTCTCATAATGCTTCCTTGCTGAATTTCATTACGATCAGTTCAGTCATGAAAACCAGTGGAAGGTAACAAATAGGCAGAACAGTGTTAGCTACCCAACCAAGCAATCGCGCTTGGTTACACACTGCTAACTGGGGCTTGCCTTGACCATTTGTATTATTTCTAGACTCCATTCTTACATGCCGTACATGCAATGCCATTGTAGTATTTTCGCGTGTGCGTACTCCTGGCGGAAAAGTATCGAAAATCTAATTTTGGTTATGGCAAATAATTAGATCATGACGTCGTGTAAATGTTTGTGGTAATTTGAAATTTGTTCATCCAGCCATTTTTGAGATATCTGCAAAATAGAGTTTCCGCCAGGGGAACGTTCCCCCAGCGGCACTTTTTTCGAAAGAAAGGACTTTCGAGAAAAAAAAGTATGCCACGAATTAGATCATATTTGTTTGTAAATGTTTGTGCTAGAATGGAATTTGTTTGTCATAAGACCTCCGAGATATTCAAGTTTTTGCTGGGGGAACGTTTGCGCATTTGCTAGATCTCGTAAACGGTTAGGCGCACAGTTATGATTTTATTTACACATATTGCTATTAATTTGTTTATAATGTTTGCGCAAACAGAATCCGAAAAAACAACACCGTTTGGAAGAAAAATAATAATTCATAAAACAAGGTTTTTAGGTTCTAGTACTTAAAATATATCACCTAGAGTCTAAATTTCAATGTCAATGTATGCCTTACAACTGTTTACAACGTCACGCCAAGTATCATTTGTGTGATGTAAGTAATTAACGAATTATTATGAGTTAAGTGAAAAAAAACATGACGAAATCATGACAGTTTTCGCCATTGGATTGCACGAGTTCCTTATGTACTGACAACCTAAAAGTAACGCAATAATTAGATCATTCTTTCAATTATCTACCTGCCAAATTTTAGCTCGATGCACTCGATAATTAAAGAGATATTAATCTAAACCTAACAAGACTTCAAATGGTCGATAAACCGGCCAAGTATCAAAGGTCACCAAAAAGCGGCCGCGCGGTATATAGTGCTAGCATTCTTAAATTGGTGGCATTGTACCTTTATTGGGGTGGTACATGTTCCTACAAAATTGTTTACTTGGTTTCTGATGCACGATTTTTATGATACTATAACAATAAAACAAGTTTAAGTAAGTATTTTTGTGTAAGTCCCCGACAACGTTTGCTACACACGCTACACATTATGTTACTTGTACTTGTAGTGTACTTACCTACTAAGCAACGTATTTTTTTTACACAACTAACTGCCCAAAAAAGCAGTGTAATGTTTTTTTGCCATTGCGATTTGTGCATTCTGCCAGTGTTTATACATATTAACATTTTTAACCCATGAACCTAGAAAAAAAGTTTTTTTTTCTTTTTTTCTAGGTTCATGTTTTAACCTATCAAAGTTGTGGCGACTATACTATAAAGCTTTTAGGAGTTTTGAAAACAACACGAACCTTGAGTATTGCAAAATATTCCTATATAAACCCGTGATAAAGACTCGTTGCAAAATATTCCTGCACAAAACCCGGAAAATAAACAGTGATAGTATGAAATTTTGGGATGTCGGCGACCTCACTCTGTACTAGCGCCTCTAGCGGCGATTTTAAACGCGATAGACTTCACTAGGATTTCATGGTTAGGGATTATTCCTAATCACGATAAAACGAGTACAAAGAATGTGAGTGGTGAAAAGTATTTTTTAAGATGATTATATATACTCCAATATAATTATATGATTAACCTCAATTTGTGTTGTTTTTTTAAGTGCCTTAGGGCAAATTGACGAATATATAGGTGAAAATCGAAATCTGGAGATGCAGTGTTACTATTGATAGGTACATTTAACAAGGTTTTTAGGTTCTAGTACTTAAAATATATCACCTAGAGTCTAAATTTCAATATCAATGTATGCCTTACAACTAAATGCCTTACCTTATTACATGGTACCTACTAGCCGTGTGTCGTTCTTGAATGAATCCTTCAATTGAAGTACTTCAGCTGTGTTCGTCCTTCATTCACTACTTCAGATAAAATGTAGCTACTTCTTAGTTCAGCTGTCTAGTTCACTCGACGTCGCGAAGTCGCGAACGATGAGACACGAACGAGCCCAGTGAGGAAGGATATTTCTTTGGGAAGGATAGATAATGCTATCACGCTCTGTTTTAGGTACTGAAGTAATTGTCTATTTCACTCAACCTTTGGCTCGTTGCGTTCGGTCCTCTGGTTACCTATTACGATAGTTCGAGAACGATTTTAGGAGTCCTCTAACTTTTATCGTACATTGCTTGTTATACAAAATAGCTAATATTGAACTAGGAAGGAAAAAGGCAATGTACAATTTACAAACACGTTATGTACGAGCTTGGATATAAAATGAAGCAATCATAGTAAGCGCACTGTTTTCGTTCGTAAACGTATTTTCTTAGGAGTTAGGTATCGAATGGCGAAATCATTTGAAATGAGCAACTGGACTAGTGAACTAGATGAGTGAAGTACTTCTTTTAATGAAAAGTTACGTTATATATCTTTTCATTTTAGTGACACATTCTGCGCAAGCCTAGTACCTACGACAATCGATGTTTTTTTTCAGTAATTACCTATGGCATACGACAAAATACGGCAATTGGCTATAGGTGAAATGAAACGATTTTTCGTAACGAACCTACCTCTACAGTTTAGTAAAGCCATACCGTGCCATCTCTCCGCCTAACCGTCTCCCCATCGTCCGCATCGTTTTGCCTTGTTTAAAAAGGAATGAAAAGATTGCAAAGGAGACAATTTTATTTAGACTTTAAATTAAAAAAACGGCTATTTAGATCTTTTTTCTTAAAATACAGCAACAATTACAGACTGACATACGGCAGCTCCGATTTTCATGATAACAACACTGTGGAGATGGCAGCATTGAAAATTTGAAATGTAGAGACACTTAGGTATTATTAAATTATTCAAGTTTTAAATTTGGTGTTATTTTAGTGTGAGTGAAATAGTGACACGATTCAAGGTAAGTTTGAGTTTATATGTATTAATATTACCGTGTTTATTACCAGACCAAGTACCTAAACGGGATAAAAGCTTGAACATGTGACCGTGCTCATCTTACTAGTACCGTTAATCAAAGTATGTACCTACCTGCTATGATTTATGAACATACATATTCAAATCCATTTATTTCACTTTTTAATATAACTAGTAATAAGTACTATATAAACAAAAAAGCGGATCATAAATCCTTGTCGAATACTTAGCCCTAGGGATCACTCCCGCGCGCGGCACCCGGTCCAAACGTACCCAATACACTTGCCGCATTGCCGCGCTGCACAGCAATGGAAATCTGTTGGGCCAAAAACCTCTCTCCTTTAAACGGCGGCCAAGGTTCCGGACCAGTTGTTTGGCCTCTGAACTCCAGCAGACTGCTGAGTAGCGGGGAGGTGGCAGGACGCAAACGTGCTCACGCATGTTGCGTCCCATACGAGACAGCGCCCTTTCTGCCACGGGACCAGTGTTAGACCATCCGGCCGTTTACATATCACTCGAATAAATATTAAATCAAGCTATTAACTGATCCAAATTTGGGCCAACTATCTTGGGTTCTTCAAATATTTTTATTAACTCAGTAGTTATTGCAAAATATAGATAGTACCTAAGTATAATTAAGTAGGTAGGTACCTAGGTACCTAATCATTCTCAACATTCATGTCATGCGAACTGACTAAGTATCACAGTCTGGGTTTATGAATTAACAAGTAGGTATATTCATTTTATTTGTAGGTTATTGTAAAACAGTTAATAGGTATTTGTCAATTTTAAAATAAGAATCGGCAGGTACCTAGCTTTACTGTATCTAAGTATAAAAGGTCCTAGATTAATGTTTTTAAATGAAATAGTTTTGTACCTATTATGGTAAGACGATATTATTATAGACCAGTTCGTTACGGTCCACTTGTTTGATCTGCCTGGTACCCGTAGTTTTCGGCACGTTCCTAAGGACGCGCGCGACGCAAGTTAGTAGGTACCTATAAACTCGTACCTAGGTAACTACAATTAAAGTTTTAATATTTCAGTGCATTCCAATGCGCAACTTAGGTTTAATAACTATTATTCACATTCACCTTTAATTTAAAGAATTCCCAATTAGCAATAGATATTATGTTGTAATGTATTTATATCTAATAACAATAATATTTCACTGCAATCATTGGCTCGACACACAGAGTAATAGATGGCTCGACATCTCACACGGCTGGACACGTCATGGCCGCCGCTGCTAGGGTTGCTGCGCGCACACTGTTAAATTTGATGTTATATTTATTTAACTAATATTAACCCGCAGTTTCGCCCGCGTATCCCACAGTAATCTGGGATAAGAAGTGTAGTTTTTGTGATACTGTAATCTATTTACATCAAAAGATTACGAAAGATGCGCTATCGCGTAATAAAACAACGTTTGAAAATGACTCTCGTGCCGTCATGTTTACGAGTTGCGCCGGAGTGCGAAACAAGATAGCACTTTTATCGGAGCAAAAGGGATAGCGCGCGTCTCGCTTAGTGAGCGCAGACCGGCGAGACAGATGATTGGACGGATGATGATAAGCCTATGTTTTATTTCAAGGTAAAAGCTACATCTATACCAAATTTCTTTCAAATCCGTTTAGCCGTTTCAGTGCAAACGTGTAACAAACGTACCTACTCACGCACACCTACAAACTTTCGCATTCAATAGGATAGGCGTAGGATTAATAGGATAACAATCATGTCGATTTTGATTAACAAACCTGAAGTAGCCTTTGAATAGTACATTCGTCCTTACTTCTTTTTATGCCTTTTAATTAAATGTATATAACTATAATAAATAACCATTGAAAGGTTTCCACTCCACGTTTATTAGTATGTGTATAAAAGTTTAAATTGACTAAACTAGATATTGCTACTCTTTTTTTACATGAAATTGACTATTGACCCCCATTACTATTGGGGAACAGGTTCCTGCGACGCATTTGAACAAACTATCGCCGCCGGCGCGCAGTCGTGCTGCGCCCGAATAACGAGCTATCAATGCTTGAATGGATAGTATTTGTTTGCGTGCGTACTAAGAGCAGGGGGGTGTCACTCCGCAGTTTAGGTATGTTCGGTTCGGCCGGCGCTCCGCGCGCGGTGGACATTGCAGTGGCCGCCCGCACGCTAGCCGCGTCGCACGTAATTAAGCATATTTTCTGTGATTTTTGCAACAAACAATGACTTTCTCTTTGCTTCTCTAATTCCCTAAGTCCCTAGTCCCTACCCTAACTAGTAATAGTCCAGTTTGTTTTCTTTGCATAAAAACCATTATAACGAAAATAATAATATATTTTATTATTATTCTATTATTATTAAAGAAAGAAACTAGGTAGGTACACAATTTCAACAAGGAAACTGCATCTTCGCGTATTTTTTGTAATAGGCCTCGTAAACTTTTACTTTTGCATGATTGTTATATGAAACAAATTCAGAATAAGCGTTAGTTTTTTGTTCAGGTTTTTTGTTGAGGTTATATGTCATTCCAATAGTAATAGGTAGGTAGTAGCATAGTAGCACAGAATAAAATAATAGTACTACGTAGTAGTAAGTACTACATAGGCTACAGAACTGGTAATTAACACTAATAAGTATTCTGTGTATATTCACAATGTCGTCGGTCCACCTAGTCGCGTGCAACTGGATGCATATGGCAGGTTGTCGTACAGTGCGGCGGTCTAAGGGGGAGTCCTTCGTTCAGCAGTGGTCGTCTCCGGGCTGATGATGATGATGATCATGTGCAAATATCAAGAAGACAACCCTAACGTTACACGTGCCCCGTCAAGAGGGATAGAGCTACGTGATAGAAAGAGAGCGGTATATCTAGGTTAATATAGCAAGAGGTAACCAGCGGTGTGCGAGTTGAATTGCTACTTTATTGCCTCGTAGATAGACTCCTTATTTATTTCAATTCCTTTGCGGAGTTAACTTTCTGTACGTAGTACTATTATTTATTCTGTGCTAAGAGTAAGAGCGCACCGCCCGCCAACCGCCCCGCCGCACCGGCGACACTACCGGCTATCGCTTTGCTTTGCGTTCGCCTCACAATCTCACTAGGACCACCTTTCTATCCGTTTTACATTTATATCCGGTACGGCTGTGTTCCTTGTTGTCTCTAGAACATGAAACTCGGATGTAATTTACGGAAGTGGAGGTAGTTGTGGTCACATGGTCACAAAGATGGCGACTGACCATACAGATATTTAGTAATTTCGCTAGTTCTTCCACTTCCAGTATAGGTTTAAACGTGTACCTAAGTCTGATCCTGCCTCACCTCAAATCTGGCCTCGTAGACTGCGATAGAGCAAACGTAGATCAGACCGAATATTATTATACCTACAAAAACCTTGACGCGTTCGATTTTTTCGTATTCGCCTCCAAAACATAGCCATATCAATATTTGGCATTTGAAGAAATAGTATTTCTAGGTTTCTAGAATAATCACGATGGTAAAAACGGGGTGGGTATATTGTAATTGTAAGTAATTAGTTTCCTTTTTTCCTTTTGTCTTACTTTTTATATTTTTATTGTTCTAGATTACAATTTGATAATTACGAGTTCTGGATCGAAATTGAAACATGAAGAAAATATTGTAAGCATACAAAATGTGCCGACCTCAACTAACTTTTCTGTCCGAGAGAGAGAAACCATTCCCGTATATGAATAACAAAGGACTTGAAAGCGAAATAACTAAAATGGCGGGTAGGAAAAGTTCTGTGCCATTGGAAGATATAAAGGAAGTAGTTTCTAAATATGGAAATATATTTGAGACATCTGTACCCCCCATAAGTCATGATGTTTATGAGTGTATACAGAAGCACTTGAATGAAAAGTTTCACCACCAAATGAGTAAAATTGCTATAAAAATGACAATAAAACGTCATACAAATTATTTTTTTGAGAATGTAAAAGATTTACCTTGCAAAACAACAAATGATACCGACGATATTAGTGAAAATGATTTGGAGATAAGCTTTCAAATGGACATTCACGAGTATAAACAAATAGCATCTAATAATCACAGGTTAGTACAGAATTCTTGGACTAATGAGTTACAAGACCAAATATGGGCAAAAACGGACATCAAGTGCACGTTTGCATTTAAAAGCAATTATGTTCCTTCAAATGTACAACTTAATGATATCAAATGCCATGGCAAATGTACTCAATGTGGAGCAAATATCTTATTGACCTTATCTCCAATAACTAGCAATTTCTTTAATGCTACTTGTCTAGTGACTCAATATAAAAAAGACTTCAACCACAATTTCAATATTAAGAATAAACTAACTTCAACTAGAAAACAGAAACTTGCAGAAAAGTTGAAGTACAACAAGGCATTGACAGTTAGAGTTTCGATGGCAGATGAACTTATGGATATAGATAATAACCAAAGCGAACCTCCAACATTACCCAAATTGAATACTTTGAGGAAAATACGACACGAAACTAAAAAAGCACTCCAGTTCGACAAAAACCCAATCGTATCAATGTATGCCATGTCTCATAGTTCACCGTATGACACATTTATTAGAAAATTTTGTGTTGTGCCATTCTTTTTATATTTTTGGACAAATGAACAAAGCAGATATTACAACGAAGTTTTGAAAGATACATACATTATTTTATCCATTGATGCAACTGGTTCTATTTTTGAAACGATTGCGCCCCCACCAGTTAACGACAACTTAAGAAATAAAGAGTCTAAACATTTATTCTTATACGCTGTCGTGGCGTATACTGCAAACACTAGTGTGCCTTTGTGCTACATGGCGTCACAATCACATACCATTGAAACTATAGCCACTTGGTTAAGTACATGGGCGGTAAATCGAAGGCCACCTAATGAAATAATTTGTGATGACTCTTCCGCGCTGTTAGGGGCTGTAAGTCGCGCTTTCTTGCATACAGATACCAATGCTTATTTATCACAATGTTTTACACTTTTGGAAGGACAGAATAATCGTGTACCAGAATGTTACATTCGATTAGATAAATCCCATTTTTTCAAAAATATTTATAAACAACATTGTTTTGACAAAGCATCGGAGAAATGTAAATTTTTTTATACAAACTGCATTAAAAAAATTCACCAAAGTCACTGTTACACAGAAGTAAAATCTATAATCAAAGATATAATCGTAGTGTCATTGCATGAATATGTTAGCACTGATTTGGACGGTCTATCTTGTGGTAAGTATGAACAGGCTTTACAACGTTTGTTTGGTCAACATTATGTCGATAGCATTGATGTTGATGACACAGAAAATTATTCATCTACATTACCTGAAGATGAAGAAAATGACGAGGTACAGGATGAAGACTGTGGTGTAAATGATAGGGACAGTAGTACAGTAAATCCACTCATCAAATATTATGACAATATTATTGAAACTGAGAATTTATATTTGCTATTACTGGAACCAGACACCGAGCAAAAAAATGAATATTACTTGCCAGACATAAATAACACTTTAAAAAGAATATTGCGGAAATTGCCTATGTGGGGAAACGTTATGAGTAATTATTTTATTAAAAGTAGAGAGGTTGCAA
Organism: Erannis defoliaria; assembly: GCA_905404285.2. Lineage (NCBI taxonomy): Eukaryota > Metazoa > Arthropoda > Insecta > Lepidoptera > Geometridae > Erannis > Erannis defoliaria. The sequence goes on along the minus strand of FR990073.1, from coordinate 5,490,516 downwards.
GTAGTTCTAATGTCGAAAACCACTTCAAAGATATAAAAACAATATATTTTAATACAAAAAATGAGCGAATACGATTGGATGAGTTTTTGATACAGCATTACAGTTTTATAAATGGGACAATAAAACTGAGTATTGGTAATTATCTAAATAAATCAGAAGTCACCAAAAAAAATAAACGAATAAAACAACCGCATGATGACTCAAAATTTGAAATAAAAAAAAATTACATTGCAATTGAAAATATACAAAAATCTCCTTGTCAAAAAAAACGAATACCACAAACTATAGGAACTAACAAAAAAGTTAAAGCAGAGGATATAAAAAACAATGACGATTTTGGATTAGAGTCCGTCTTTCAGGATAAACCAATAGAGATAGAAAACTGGCGAGGTCTTGCTATTTGTCACAAAAAACCAAAGGCCTGCCAGCCCCTATATATTTTACAGAATGGAAATGTAGCCACAGCGAAAAATGTACAAGTCATACTAACCAATACTTGCCCATTCGATTCCATTGCGCAAGCTTTTGCCGCAGCTTATAAAGACAGATCTACATTTCGGCAACAAATAAATTCTTGTGTGATAAGAAGAACAGATGACTTTACTAAACTGATTATAGATCTTGCAAATGCAACAAAAAATAACCAAACACTTTATGACAAACGTTATGCGTTATTAGCTGAATTGTTCGAATACGGAAACATAGACGAAAAAAATAAATGCCATATTATAAACTGTAAATGTAATGTTACGAAAATACTAGAAAATATCTGCGTTTTATACTTCTCTGCTACTAGAAAGAGATGTTGTTCAAACACAAATTGTGTTATCTTTGAGAACAATAGTCAATTTGAATGCAAATACTTACCACTAAATATCAATATACTCAAACAAAAAGGTATTGCAAGTTTGCAAGAGTCCGCAAAATCGGGTATGGAAAACGAGCATCTTCCTATTTGTTATGTTTGCGGAATAGGGACTACGACATTCAATTATTATGTAAATAATTTAATATTTTTTGAATTACATGATATGTATATAGTTCTCGATGACGTTCCTTTAACAATTGAAATAAAAAATAAATCGTACTTGATCTTAGCCGTTATTGAATATGTACCACCTCTGCAACCGACAAGCGTTGGCCACTATAAAGCCCATTGCTACAGGTCTAATATCCGGACTTTTCAATGTTATGACGACATGTACAGCAAAATTCAGAGAAGCGCTACAAATTTGATGCCTCATGCAATAATTTACACAAGTGAAGAATAATTATTAAAAAATACTGTAGCCAAAATCAAGAAAAGGTATTTCAATATTCTACTCATAATGATTTGACGGTCGCTTAGGTGTGTAATCAGAAATCTGTGATTTTTATACTTTTATCTTTAAATGTACAACACATTGTACTTTTTAACCGACATCAAAAAAAGAGGAGGTACTTATGTTCGCCTTTAAGTGTATGTGTATGCTCATCAATTTCTCCGATAATGGGAGATTTTCTTACAGCTGACAGCTGAACGCAGTTCTAAACGTAGCCAAAGATAGATGGCGCTGACGAGACATAATTATCTTTTTAGCATTCGTTTAATGAAAAGCAAACACACTACCTACTACTAATTCCTAAGGCAAGTACTTTGTTACACAAATAATAACCACATAAAAGCATGACAGGACTGATGTAAATGAAATAAGCTTGTTTTTAAATTTTTACCTTTTGTCCTTACTTCATTCATTCAAAATCTTTAGAACCGCAGACTAGGTAGTGATAATATTCAGAATCATGTCTCGTTAACGCCATCTAACGAATTTTAAGCAGCAATTTCTTTTTTTAACTTTTTATTCTACCTGTCAGAAAATCTCCCATTGTGGACCGAGTATGAAAATTATTTTTTGTTGAAATACTCTCGAGGTGGTCCCATAATTTTCAACCATACCTTGAAGTCGGTTGAAATTTTATTTTGAGTTACTTACTTGCATAACTTGGACCTGGGTATGTCCTTAAACTGCAACCAGACCCACCGGAGGACAGGTAGCAGCGTCCTCTTGGTTAACGGTGGTAACACTGCGATCCCCAAGCTGCCTGCCAAGCGTGGGGTTATGGCAACACCCCTCTATAAAGGGGGAGGATGACGACTTGTATAAACACCATGTAACTGTGCCCAAATCAAAACAAGTGCTTACAATTCTTTTTAGAAACAATTTAATATAGGTATAGAATTGTTTGAAACTAATTATGGAGGATGTAGATATATATGTGAACAACTTTTACTAAGGGGCCAACCCTGTAATCGAAAATAAAATCAGCTGTTCCATACAAAAAGTTCATTGACCTTGGTCAAAATGGATGGAACAGCCGTTTTATTTTTCGCGATTTCAGGGTTGGCCCGACAGTAAAAGTTTTTAATAATGATGAGTACATACGTACCCTTCAGTATTGATGAACCTTTTTGTTACAGATTGTATAATAGACAGACTGACGACCACCTAATCAGTCTATCTATTATAAAAATAAAGAAAAGAAAGACAGAAAGAAAGAAATAAAGTATTAAGAAAGTTAGCTTTACATACCAGTGTGTCATGTTAGTTTTTTAAGTTGAATTTATCTTTATATTAATCAATTAATACAAAGTTTATGCATGAAAATTATAAATAGGAAAGCTAGATAATAATTTGTTACAGCTGCATTTATAAATGAGTAATTATTGCAACTGATCTGTGATTTTATAAGTACCTAGGTTTAAAAATAAACAACTGATTATTATTTTTATAATTCTAGTTTTATTTAATCTCTTTTAGTTCTAGTACAACCCTAGAATATTTGAAGATATTTAAGCGATGGCGTTGTCAATATTTCGCTCCGATTAGTTGAGCTGTGGGAAAAAAATACTGTACCGTGAGAAGTACCTAATGTTATCTTGAATCTCGTACAGGAAATAAATTGCTAAGGCACCTACGTCTCGCGCTCTTGCCTCCGTATTCTAAGCCCAATCAGAAAGGTTTTGATTCAGATACCACTCACTATCTGTTTGTGTAATTCTTCATGCTTAATACAGAGAGAGATGGCAAAAGAAAGTTTTCGAACCGAATCCAATTCGATTGGGTTACAAGGAAACAAATACCATAGATTTTAGTTATTTGCCTATTCAAAAAAATAATTAATATAAACAAACAAATTCTATAGATTATAAACTAAACCGTCGTTGTTTTTTGTCACTCGATCATGATTGTGTGCTCACATGTACAAAAGTATCGGTACAACTCTATAGATTTTAGAAGGCTAGCACTATATACCGCGCGGCCGCTTTTTGGTGACCTTTGATACTTGGCCGGTTTATCGACCATTTGAAGTCTTGTTAGGTTTAGATTAATATCTCTTTAATTATCGAGTGCATCGAGCTAAAATTTGGCAGGTAGATAATTGAAAGAATGATCTAATTATTGCGTTACTTTTAGGTTGTCAGTACATAAGGAACTCGTGCAATCCAATGGCGAAAACTGTCATGATTTCGTCATGTTTTTTTTCACTTAACTCATAATAATTCGTTAATTACTTACATCACACAAATGATACTTGGCGTGACGTTGTAAACAGTTGTAAGGCATACATTGACATTGAAATTTAGACTCTAGGTGATATATTTTAAGTACTAGAACCTAAAAACCTTGTTTTATGAATTATTATTTTTCTTCCAAACGGTGTTGTTTTTTCGGATTCTGTTTGCGCAAACATTATAAACAAATTAATAGCAATATGTGTAAATAAAATCATAACTGTGCGCCTAACCGTTTACGAGATCTAGCAAATGCGCAAACGTTCCCCCAGCAAAAACTTGAATATCTCGGAGGTCTTATGACAAACAAATTCCATTCTAGCACAAACATTTACAAACAAATATGATCTAATTCGTGGCATACTTTTTTTTCTCGAAAGTCCTTTCTTTCGAAAAAAGTGCCGCTGGGGGAACGTTCCCCTGGCGGAAACTCTATTTTGCAGATATCTCAAAAATGGCTGGATGAACAAATTTCAAATTACCACAAACATTTACACGACGTCATGATCTAATTATTTGCCATAACCAAAATTAGATTTTCGATACTTTTCCGCCAGGAGTACGCACACTATTTTCGCTATTTAAACAAACAGCAACGCTATTATGCTTGAAGGTTAAAGTAAAAATGCAGAGTAGGTAAATAACGTCACGTTACTTACATCCCGAACGAAACGCAAACTGTTGCACCGGCGCGTTTTGGCGGAGTTGTAGGAAGGTGCGGTCGGGCGTATCGTATTTGGTCGAAGGTAATCATCCCATCAAAATATAACAAAATGCACTTACACGTAATTCAAGAAGTACTTTTGTAAGTGTAAATATTTTATACTAGCTGCGCCCCGCGGTTTAACCCACGTGATGTTAATAAAGTAACCTATATGTTATTCCGGAAATAACAGTCGCGGGCAACCGGTTGATGCAAATGACCGGTAATGTGGCTGTCTAAGGAGAAGCCTGTCGGAGACGTCGCAGTGGACGTCTCCGGGCTGATGATGATGATTTTGGCGAGGTATCTGAGAGGTATTCTATTTTTTTTTTACACAGAACGACAACCTCGCATTTATAGTATGACTGTGATTGTGACCGAGTAAAAGGAAAAAACAGATTCTGTGCCAAAGTAAAATAGAAAATAATAATTAATGTTCGTTGTTAGGAGTTCAACGTGCTCGACACGCAGCCAGCAGAGTACCAGCCGCTGACAGCCGCGTCTCTCTCCAGCAACCAGACCGTGTTCTGGCTGGTGTGGACCTCGCTCTTCCTGGCAGTGCTCCTGGTGCTGTCCGTCATGACCTGCTTGTCCCAGCGCGCTGACTACGTGAGAAGGCTAAAGGCGGCGACAGCCACTGCTTATTGTAAGTTTAGTAAACATTTTAGATTAAACGCCGTCAGGGACTGGCAGATGTTAGTGTTCGTTCAGGATAGTCAATAGAATCGAAAAGGCATTCAAAGGCTCTCCAAGCTAAGGTTGCCTAGAAGAGATTGAATTTAGCAATAAGGCCTATACTCAACGACTAGCCTTTACAAAGACTAATATGAAAATATCGAAGTAATTCACTGGTATGAAACAATTAAGTTTGTTAACTTATGTTAAGAAACCTAATATTATTATTTTTTCGCCTAACCCTGCAACAGTACGCATAAATGACTGTTAGTATACAGTCGTAATGGGAAGTGCGTTGACCACCATAAGCTACCCACAAAAAAAAAACAAACAATGTACAAAGATATGAAGTGTGTAGTTTTGCTTGGGGGGGGCTAAACAACAAGGTGGTAGCACGAAGACGATATATACAATGTACATACATTTTGTCCAAAGTCAATGAACTTTTTGTATGGAACAGCTGATTTTATTTTCCGGATTTCAGGGTTGGCCCCATAGTAAAAGTTGTTTATAATGATAAGTACATACATGCCCTTTCGTATTGTTGAACCTTTCTGTTACACATTGTATTTATTTTTCCAAGAGATCACATGCTATGTCATACTATGACACCCATTTTTATTATTTTCGTCAGATTCTAAGGGAGGCTCCGGACCCCCTAAACCCCCCTCTCCCTTATATACGCCCATGTGCCTACCTCAGAAGTTAGTGCAGCCTTAAATATTAAAATTATTAAAGTAAACTTAAAACTAGAGTACACCTATTTAGCATGCCACAATCAGTCACGATCTCCAGCCGGTCATTGCCGTTCGCTTCACTTATGGGCTTATCGCTTTGTTTGCAGCGTCCCCGACCCCGGGCGAGTCCGACATGACGATCCGCAGTTCCGGCGGCCGAGTGCCGAACACCAACAAACACAGTACAAAGGGATCCAACCCGATCTGGCTTCACGCGTACGAAAACGACTGGTACAAAACGGACGACCAACTCAGCCGCTCGGAGCGAGACTCTCTCGACGAAAACGCGGTCGACCAAGACTTGTCCAACGAAAAGCCCTATTTCATAACCACAGGTGCCTTCCCCTCCATAGAATCCACGGAGACGGAACCGCAAACCAACCAAGCGAAGTACGACTTTTACCAGCAACTAGAGCAAATGAAAAACGCAAAAAACATGGAAACGACTGAACTGTAATTTTAGGTTTACTACTATGTGCCTTTGTAAATTATGTACCTACTTTCGATTTGTAATAAAGTCTAATGTCTTATGGCGTTTTCCTTATTTATATTAAAAAAATAATTATAAGGTAGGTCAATAACAGTGTAACTACTAACAGCTAAGATATAAAGATGAAAATCGGCAGTTTCACGAAAAACAATATCAATGACTTGCAGAATGAATGGATCTGAATAAGAAAGTTACACAATACAACAAAAGATAAAATAAGTTAGTTGGTGAGTAACGGTAGTAAGTTGCATTATAAGTACCTGTAGGTTAATACTTTTTTACATGCCTCCGGGTCTAAACCACTTCCCGCAGCGGCACGTAAATCGTAAACACACCATGGGAGCGAGTACAGTAAATAAGCCTCAAATCTCATGTTTGTCACCCTCGGGTTCGCCTCGGGAGACAATATACATGAGTTCTAAGACATTCTTTACTTATGCTCATTAGATGAGTAATCTAAATAGTCCACCTACTTAAAAAGTAGGGTTATAATTTTAATTCTATGTATTCAAATATAGTCATCGAGTATGGCTTATTTGTAGCCATTGTTTGTAGCACAGAAATGATATAAGCCTACTAAGCCAAAAGGTCATTACTGTATGTTGCAACGGATGATCCGGTCTTCGGATGGGTGAACGTGAAGTGGCAACGGTGAAGCAATGTCAGAGGCCTTCGGCCGCACATTAACTCTAGACACTAGGGCTGGCCACTCAGCTTATACGAAACTATTTATAAATGAGAACAATTTTTACTACGGGGACCACCCTGAAATCGCGAAAAACAATCTGTTTTATACATTTGGTTACGGGTGTATGGTATTTTTATATGGAACAGTTTATTTATTTTTCGCGCCTTCAGCCGGACCCATAGTAAAGGTTTCCCTAACGTGTCGTAGCAGTGTTACTCGCTGGGAAGAAAAATCCCAACTAGTGACACTACAATACAACTTTATTGCACACCAGAAATATAGAACAACTTAATCAGGCTACATTATTTGGTAGTACAAGGGCCGGCCTTAACCTTAAGCGATTTGTTAAAGGCAAGCTTTTGTCCTTCCTGGCAAACACTGTGACTCATTGGGAAACCCACCAGTAAAAGTTATTCACAGAGAACTACATTGATTCCTGTATAGAAAGTGTCTGAAGAGTCGGGACCGATTCGGTCCGTCTTCAACAGCCGGAAGACGTCCTCTGCTGGACGAAGGCCAGCCACCGTTAACTGAGTGGACGCTGCTGCCCGTCCTCCGGTGGTTCTGGATGCAATTTTAGGACATGCCCAGGTCCATTCGGTCCCTATGCGACCACAATAGGGTAGATGACTGATGTTTATATCGTTGAAACCAATAGCTTTGATGATGAATTTAAGTTAATATAGTATGTTTATTGAAAAAATAATTTAAATCGGTTAATAATGTTCTGATATATGAGCGTTTAAAGTTTTTGTTAGAGACAACTCTGTCCCTTTCCCACAAAACAAAAAATGACGTCACGCCTTACTTGTCAGAATATAATTTATATGGCGTACAGGGAAGTGACGTCACGATTTGCTGTTTCGCCTCTCTGTCTAGCATGAAATTCAAATGCTTATAAGTTGCATATTTTTGATCAATTTTATCTTTCATTTTATTTATTTTCATTAATCAGCTATATTTATGGGCCACATTTTAATAGGACAATAAAAAAACCAGTCATATAGCCTATTAAGTACCAATAGCTTTTACATGTAGGCTCAGAGAAACCCAGTATGTAACTAAACAAGATTATATGGATGACGTATGTACCTACTCTATTTATGCCATTTATTTTTACATACAAATACAAATAAAGTTTTAGTAAATTTGTCGCTAAAGATTTTATGGCTGCACACAAAATATGCACACAGTTGACTCAGTTCAGGGCCTCTATGAAATACCATCTCTATGCTAAGTTTCTAATCCTCTATACATCATTTCTTTCATCATTTCCAGTCTCTCACACATCACAGATGATAATCTGCTATTAGTAGTCCCTTGGAAACGAAGACCGACTTTACCAGATGCGCATAACTTTAATCGCATTAATGTTGTAGTTTCGACGCAAAACCGTTATCGTGGCTCGTCGATATGACGCCGCCTGCGGCGCCCCCTCATGACGCACTGACCTCCACCTACAACTTGTAGGACGCGAGCGCGTCATCATTCTCCAGAAAAAGATTCACCGCCAATCAAGGGCAATGTACCTGATTCTGAATCCAACTAATTATGTACATGAACTCAACATTGGCAACTTCACATGCAGGATAATTACCAGGAAATCGCTGTTCTCTATTGTTTTAATAAACTGACTGCTGACCTTATGCGCGTGTATATTTATAGTAGTCGTTGTATGTACCTATTTGTTTAGTATGGACTATATGTAATATTAAGTTTAAGAACACCACTAACCAGTCTTATTTCCTTTAAATCTTGCATATTGCTTGAAAAGGTTTAGGCGCCCTTGTATCACCGAATATTTATATTAATCACTTTCAAGTTTTATGGTATAGTCGTATTTTGGCATAAGACGAACAGAAATTAAAACTGACGTATTCATTTATAGAGCTACAAATTGACCTCAAGCTATTTCAAAAACTAAAATAGAAATGGCGACACCTCTCTAGACTAACTAAAAGTAGAAAGACATGGTCTTTTCTGAAAAAGTAACAACACCATTGATAATAAAGGCTCCTTTCGTGATTATAGTACGAAATGCGTCAAATGCGTCCGAGTTATTGATGAATCAATGAATTATGCATGAGATGCGAACTGGATTTAACCAATCAATGCTGGTATGAAGACAAATAACACGCTAGGGACATTTTCAAATTCTGCAAGTTATTCATACAGGTAAAAACGCTTTGTAGTTATTTCATTTAAAAGTATGACGATTTATTAGCCGGAAAAGTATTAAGATAATTATTTTGTCAAAAAATAAAAGCAGTGTAATATTGTAGCTTCAGAAATTGTCAAGATCAGGAAGCTCTCTAAGGCGTCATAAATCAAATGTCGGCCAACGACCCCTCAGGAACGGTGCCAAACCAACATTTTAAAACCGTCGCTTATTCACTATGTTTACTAGGAAATCGCCTGAATAAAGCTCGAGATGTTATTTACATACACAATAATTTATTGTTTCTTACAATTTAGTGAAGCTAAAATAGTACAAGTTGTCGATTGATTACAATTTTATAAGCTTTGAATTTTAATCTCCTTAGTGTGTAACAGAGTGAACAAAAGCTTCCTCCCGCCTCAGCTGGACGTAAGACACACCATTACGCCACTTGTGCCACGACTCAATCACTTCGTAACAATACCGTCACAGGATACGAGGGACAGGACCAGTGGAAGGGACGCTCGTGGAAATCACAACTCACGAATCCTTACAACCACAATATATATTAGATAAAATTATAATATAAAGATCGCCATATTGAAAAAAAAATCTAGATTAATCGTAACTTATTACCTTATGAGATACACTGTAATTTTATACTGCAAGTTACTATTGGAGCGTTTTCCATTTAAATATTGTGGATGAAAGAAAACTGGCCGATCAACGACAGTCTGTAGCACGCTACATTTACTAACTTAAAAAAAGTTGTTTTTCTAGTAAAAAAAAATAACACTCACTCGACTCTGTGAACGAGCTCATTTTGTAATACCACTTACTTACATTACCCAAAATGTTCTTAACACTTATGAGCTTTACTTACATTTCATCGACAAATTCTCAAGTGAATCAGACAAGTGAACAGCACTGAACGCTCCATTTCCTAAACATATGGCTATTGTACAGCTCCACAAAGCAATTTAGATCTAGTTAAAGTACAAATAGTTATAGGAATTACATAAAGTCAAATGATGTAAATTTAACTAATATTCATACTTCAACTAAGGAGTGAAAGACATCTACTGACACATCGACATTAAATGAAAGTAATTTTGCACTTAAAGAAAATGTCTTATTAGATAGAACAGAAAGTATATTTGCACATGTGTACCGACTTTACTTAACGATGCATTAAATTCGCGTATAAATTACCAGAAACGATAGAATTAGGCAGATCCTAAGGTGACCATGAATATTTTACACATTTCCAGTAATTTGGTATTGATGGGGACGAGAAAGGACTGGGATAAGGGGGACAAGGAATGGGGAGTGGGGTTGAGGACAGGGCCCGGGCTGTGGCGATGTGTGTGTATGTTTCGGATGTCACAATTGACTCTCACATGGCGTACTTCCTTGTCCACTCGCGAGCTAGCTCATTGTACTTTTCTCTGTCAGTTTTGTAGATCCTAGCAATTTCTGGCACCAAAGGGTCATCTGGGTTTGGATCACATAGCAGTGAGCAGATTGAGAGCAACACTGAAAAGAAGAAAAACGATTCATAAGCTTATTTTCTCACTTATTTGCATACAAATAAAACCATTTTAATAATTGGGCGATCTAAAATATACATATCAAACGACAAATTCCAAATTCTCGACCTTGTCAAATTCCATTCAATACCTGCACAGAAATCAATTAATGTTTTCGAAAATATGTGTGTGTCCTGAAGAAAATACTGGATCACAGAGTGACCTGTTCATTATTATTTAATTTACGCTAGAAAATTCAAACGCTAAGTGCTAAATAGTTAATATAATTTTAATGTTGTATAAATCTATCAGTTGAAATTAACAGAAACCATGATTCATAATTTACTTAACCTGGTATAAAATCAGTGCCTAGCCAGTAGGTTAGTCATATGCCACTGGCATGCATGTTTGTATAGAATTATAAAAACTTTTCTACAACTGAGTCTAGGTGTTCGATCACACCCCACCTGATGACTTACACTATGAACAGCACGAGTCCATTCGCTATTCTCTTGTATTTGCAAGTTATTTCACTGTCAAACAAGTAGATTCTTAACAGGAACAACATCCAGATTCTAGACAAAGCTGAGAAGCTTGAGAGGCCTAACATGTGTCATAATGACCTCATTTTAACTCTTTCCTTGTTAGTCTCCATGAAAGACAAGACCGTGAGTTACAGAATTATGGCAATTCGTTACTTTATGGCATCACTAAGAGAACTTAATATATCTTTGATGGAATCGAGTTTTTAAATATATCATAATATTATTAATAATTTGAGTTAAGAGTAATAAGTGTCAAATTATGTGTTTAAGGTGAAATTAAGGATAGGAAAATTAGTGTTGTGTAGGTAGGCTTTTTATAACAGACTATACAAATTAATCCTTTATGTAAATTATAATTATAAAAAGAACTGGTACTTATATTAATCAAAAATCTAAGTGCAGCGATAATAACATAACATATGTGTAAACAATTACCTTTGGATATGGTTAAAGCTGGGGACCACTGTGAGCGCAGAATGTCAAGACAAATGGATCCATTACTGTTTATATTGGGATGGTAGATACGCGTTGTGAATGCAACTTTTGGTGGTTTGAATGGATAGTCTGTCGGGAAATGTATGGTGAGGAAAAACACGCCTCCTTGATAAGGACTGTCAACCTGAAACACAACAATAAAGGCATATTACATTTTGTTCTTTGGAAAGAAGCTGTCAACATGTCTGTGTGCCATCTTTTCAGCTTACATGCATGATTAACATGAAAGAGAAGGATGATTATACTTCTCACACACATAAACACAGTCTACTAACACCCAGATCGGAGAAGATATTTAAATTCATCAGTGAACCATTTGAGTGAGAGTGGGCCAGGACTCAAACCCAAAACTTCTGGTCAAAACTTCATTCTGGCCAAATGAGCTACCACAAAGATTGCCAAAACAGAGACAGGAGAAACGGAGACAGAAAAATTAAGCAATACAACTTATCTATCATTGATGTTTAAACAATCAGCATGATATCACAATAGAACAAAGAACATTGGTACAGTAGAAGCTGTGCTATAGTAGTGTTCTGCTTGTGAGAGACAATAATGGAGGAATAGGTATGCCTCTCAATTTATAGCAGTAGGTACTATCTTTCTTTATATACCTAACCATTATCAAAACAAATTTCACCCAAGATAACAGTGTTACATATGTATGCAAATACTTACGGGTCCCATGATTGTGGCTTGCCAGTGGAAAACTGTAACAGAAAAGTTTATTGTCTAAGCATATACTGGCAACATTCATTTGAATTATTGCACTTCATTATCATTACTTGTACAAAGTTGATGAGATGGCTAAAGCCTTATCTAGTTTTGTTATAACTTGTAAACATATGGGTATTTTTTTATTTTATAAAGTGTCACTGTTTTAATCAGAATAAGCCAAATATAATAGGTGAGTTGTTGGCTTGGCATTCACACTTTATGATAACAAGATAAACCCAAAATTATTCATAGAAATTAGGTACAAAATATTCTCTACTGTACAAGGTCGTTGACTTGTGAAATGACATTCATACTAGGTTGAACACCTAACAATGACTAGTTTTACTCAAAAAATACTGGCAAAGGACATCACTTCAAGAACATTCAAGGCACTTTTTACATTTTACAATATTGTAGGTTGTAGTGTTATTGATTGAACTTCTGTAGATAATAGAATGTAATTTTTAACATTAGATACCTACCTACTTACTGAGAAACAAAACAAACATATTTCATCTCTAGCTAATCAATACAGTTGTAGCCCTCAAATGCATTGTCTGTTTCCATCTTCTACCTACTTAGTGAGACAGTTTCTCAGTATTATTATTATCCAACAACAATGAGTCACAAAAAAGAAGTAGGTAGATCAATATATACTTACGATCTTCACCGTGTGGGCCTGCCGAACATTGTGCTGGTGGATCTCTGCCCAGGTCTTGTAATTCCTGAATAGCAAAATACCATGTGTACAAAACAATACAGGAAACATTACCGAGACCACTCAGACATTGTCACATCATCACTACGTAAAAACGAGGGTCGAATGTATTGTCCAAAACAACTGGTTTAGGTGCGCTGATAACACTTATTTTCAACATGTGCTTGAAGCACGAGTCTTCATCCATCGTATTTTTCACATTACAGATGCAGATGATGACAAGAAAACCTCAAAATTGGCACATAATTCCGACATTTTATGTACGCCGTGTGCACAAAATTGACACCTAAATACACCAGTAGAGCACCGTTAGCTGAATAATTAATCTCTTTTGCTCTTAAGGCTAAACTGTTGTCGGTAAAGATTGGAAAACCAATGCCAAAAGGAATTATCCAGAAGAATTTCCAATAAAGGTATTCACAATGACGAAACATTCACAGATACCAATTTTACAACACTCACTACTCTGTCTGTCCGAACAATGAAATATGTAATTTTGTAACAATATACGTACCCTATTAATTCGTTTTAACGCCATTTGATTATTTTATGATGGAATAAACTGACTTTCAACTAGACAACGAAACTGTGATCCAAGGACCTTTGATTAGAGATTGCAAGATGGCTCCCGACTAAACGCAATAGTACCACCTATAGTCGTTTTATGTGAAAATAATAATTAATATTTATACTTCAAGCAAATTTCAAATGCTTATTGAAAAACAAATATCAACTTAAAATATCAAACGATAGATATAAAATTGTTGCACTGGTTTTAACAAAATTATACACTTCGCGTAAATGGAGATAATGGATAACGGGGAACCGCAAACAGGAAAACCGACCATTTTCAAAGATCGTTCAGAAACATGTTGAGAGTGTTGTCATCGTTTGGAAAATAAATATTAAAAACCTTTTTTTGTTGTATGATATTAAATAAATGTGGCTCTCTCGGTCTGTAGACTTATCAGATATTAAAACACTTCGAGCTTGAATAAATTACGTAATTCTTATTGAAGAGAATCGTTAAAGAATAAGTGCATCGCCATTACGACTGATATGTTCTTTCTGTTAAAATTTCAAACGAAACAATCGAAATAACTTTATTTTCAATGCTTGCAACACATATGTCGCCCGGAAATATCGTCATAACCAGAAACTAATGTACTTCATAGTTAGGCGCTATTTTTGGATTATTTGGATATTCATTACAGAAGTAGGTATGCCAGCTATTTTGGACTACATATTTGCAATTTGAAACTGTCCCAGGTGAAACCGCGAAATTATCACCCGCGTTCTCATTCTTAAGTAGAAAAAACGGCAGTCGTAGGTGAAAACATAAAAGTTATTAACTTATTAAGTACCTACAGTAAAATTAATGCTCTTCCTTTTTTTAGGTAGTATTTAATATTTATTTTAACTATTTAGACTAAATAGTTATAGCATTCCTATTAAAATAGATTTACCTACTTTATTGGTATGGTATCGATTACCGTTCTTATAGGTAATAAAAAAAAAACGCGCTGCAGGGAGGAGTTAAGATAAAATCGTCAAGTGCGAGTGGATTCGCGCACCAGGGGTTCCATCCAAGCCGCAATGAACTGGTTTAATATAATTATTATTGTTTTACCTGTTTATTTATGCTTTAATCATAATCACGGGCGTAGCTAGATGAAGGCCTCCCCCTTATTATTAGGTATGCCATAATCCCCACGCATGGCAAGCGGCTTGGGGAGCGCTCGCAGAGTGTTACCACCGTTAATTTAGAGGACGCTGCAGCTGTCCATCCTCCGGTGGTTCTGGATGCAGTTTTATGACATACCCAGACGTGTATTTTATATATTTCAGACAGAATTTCTGCCTTTTTCCCGCAAAAAAATATATTTTCTTTTTTTACATTTTTGCACTGTCGGACCCCAACGCTGCGCGACCGCGAACTGTATTGCAGGGCGATAAAATTCACAGTCGCGCAGCGTAGGCAGTTGAACCTATTCGGTCCCACAATAAGAGTTCATGGTATGGCCCCAGGCAAAGGCATGTGGCATTTTGGGTTAATTCATACAAGGAAGTATGGAAAAATTGTACTAGGAAATTGTAAAATGCCGCCTGCGTATGGAAGATGTTCTATGCCTTTATCCAAAATACATCATGTAGGTATAGGAATATTCACTACTCAATCGGAATGTTTTCCGTACGGATCATTTCACATTTTCTGTCTCTGTCATCCTGAATGTAGATGTCACGGTGCAAGTACGGGACTCGTAGAATCGTTATAGCCTCGATATAATAACGATTATAGCTGTTATTTTGACATTAAATACGTTGAAATTCAAACTACCGAGCGCCGTCACTATGTTAACGATCCATAGACAAGGAAGTATGGAAAAATTGTACTAGGAAATTGTAAAATGCCGCCTGCGTATGGAAGATGTCCTATGCATTTATCCAAAATATCTCATTTACAGTAATATTCACAACTCAATCGGAAAGTTTTCCGTACGGATCATTTCACATTTTCTGTCTCTGTCATCCTGAATTGTAGATGTCACGGTGCAAGTACGGAACTCATAGAATCGTTAGTGCCTCGATATATTAATGATAACAGCTGTTATTTTGACATGAAATACGTTAAAATTCAAACTACCGACCGCCGCCGCCGCTATATTAACGATCCATAGACAACGGGTCGACTCTAATCGACTCACCGTCATTATACTGGCATTGAGCCGTGTCGATATGGAATAGATATAAAGGGTTTTTTTTTAATCTGGTTTCTGAACTACCACAATACGATAGATTCGATAGAAGCTGTTCATAGCAGAAATCGATTTTGTAATACATTTTATTGCTGAAGATG
The DNA here is from genome assembly GCA_905404285.2 of Erannis defoliaria. NCBI lineage: Eukaryota > Metazoa > Arthropoda > Insecta > Lepidoptera > Geometridae > Erannis > Erannis defoliaria. The sequence goes on along the minus strand of FR990073.1, from coordinate 5,474,651 downwards.
ATGAAGAGCAAGTAGTGAGAAACAGCATAAGTTGCACGGGCGTCGCTTTCGTGATGCCAATAACAACAACCCAAATGGGACCTTCCAGAAGAGCGATTAATTTGGCAGGAATCGTGGTGATTCATTTGTGGCAGGCATCGAGATGGACGGCAGAAAAACAGGTCCTCATGGCTTACCTGCGCATAATTATTGTAACTTATTTTAGATATTGATAACAATAACTTGATATAAATGGAAATAGTTGACATTGGCAAAATGCATAACGTGCAATGCCAAACATGAAGAAAATCGAATGAAAGGAGTTTTGGCGGGAACGCGAAAACATCATGTCGAATGTCGATGCATTGTTTTCCAAAATTTGTATGTTTTCGAGTGTTAATGCATAAAAAAATTGTGGCGTTTTATTCATATAAGTGCTGATTTACGTGCACGAGTGTGGACAAGTGATATAATGTAGTGAAACATGTCTTTTCGTATTGTTTCCAAAACTCCGAAGAAGCTTGTAGTAAACTTGACAAAACTTTACTAAGGCATAACTGGACTGGACTATGACTTACTGTGTGAACGTTGAATGTGACTAAGATTTATTTGACTTGAAATTCATCAAAAACTTGATAATATAAATACTTGACACTGACAAATGCACAGAGTCCGATGCCATAATCCTCTAAGGAGGAAAGAATACAAAATAATTAATGACAGCAAATTCTCTGAGTTGCCAGTTCTAAGAAGCCATCGGTTCCAAACCTTGGAAGATCCAGTTTTTTTTTCTTCTTAGTTATTGGCATCGCACGTAGTACATGCTGCCAGTGTCAAGTTTATGAATTTGCAAGTTTTTATATAAAAATCAATCAATCATGAAATCACAGTTAGTCACACGAAATTAGTCAATTTCGTGTGACTAACTGTGTCGAGTAGAGTCAAAGTCATGCCCTAGTAAAGTTGTGGCGACTTTACTATGAGCTTCTACGGAGTTTTGAAAACAACACGAAAATACATGTTTTACCACATTATATCACTTGCACACCCTCGTGCATGTAATTCAACACTCAATGAAATAAAAACCACCATTTATAATAATTAATTCGTGAAAAAACACTAGTTTAAGAAAATAATAGAATGCAACGACTTGATTTTTCCGTGTTCCCGCCAAAACTCCGAGGATCTAGTTCTCTCTCTCATAACTGCCACTAGTAAATGCACTAAGTGCGACGCCTTATAGCACTGTATTCACCGTCGTGCCTGCTATACAGCCCTGTAGCGGGCTGTAAAGCAGGCAAGATGGTGAATAGATATGAGTGCTTAGTGCTCTTAGGAGGTAAGAAAAAAAACTGTATTTTTTATTATTACGTATATATATTTGATACCCTTAAAAGGTCTAGTTAAATGCTCAATGTTAAAAGGATGCTAACCGATGATCAGAACTAACCCTGTATTATATCGTGCTCCTTGACGTGTCCGTCAATGGCGAACCTTGCTAGCTCTTGTGGCGAGCACGCATGTGGCTCTAAAGATCCTACTGCAAGGCGCACAGTGCAGTTGACCGTCTGCATTTTAGGTTTTTTAGGTGTAAATGTTGGAAGGCTTCGGACAGGTCTTAATGATAAAGCGCTTCGCGTCGAGGTCTTGCAATCGACGCTCTTCAAAGTTCAAGTGCCTTATAAAGTGTTGCCATGTGCACCATAATTACGGCAAATGCACCGTAATCAGCACTAATTTACCACTTACCATCGAAGTATGACAACGGTGGCGAAATCTCCCGTAATTTTCAGAGAATATTATTTTGTTTATAAAATACTTAATGAGTTGTGAGTGAGATTCCTGAACCATTTTTATACTTGCCATTTTTAAACTTTATTTATTTTTGTGAATACGAAATATGAGCTTAGATTCAAGATCAACGAAATTGGCGGAGTAATCGCGTAACAAACATACAAAAAAAACATACAGTTGAATAAAGAATCTTATTTTTTTTATAGTCCGTTTTTCATAAATGGGGAGATGTTCGTATTGTTCGTGTCAGGTTCAAACCTTTTGTTATTTTTTTGCTTAGTTTTTTTTTAAATCAGTGTCCATGTAAATATTCTGAATTACAATAATATTCTTAGTAACATTTAAATGTTGTTTTACCAATAAATAGTAATTTGTGCGATTAAATTGTTGTTTTATAAAATAATATTACACCGTATTTTTCACCGTATTTTCCCTAGCGCAGTTACCGTAATTTCTTAGAATCTACCGTTTTTTTTACACGGAATCAACGTAAACCTAAATTCTGACATGGCAACACTAGCCTTATATAAACAGAGCTGCGCCAGGATAACTAGATACCCCCTCCATCCGTCAGTACATTAAGTACGCCTCGCGCCGCTATTTCGATGCGGCCCCTCACCATCCCAATCCACTCATAGTCCAAGCCTCCAACTATACGACAGACACGACAGACCCACCCCCCTTCCGTAGACGCCCCAGACACGTCTTGGGCGACCCAGACGACCCCATCGCCGTCATCACCTCGGCGGCGCTGGGCTCGCCCGATCCGACCATTCCTAGCAACAGGAAGTATTACGTTTTTGGTATAGGCCCCAGGGCATACCCCTTCTGGGGTGCCAGGGCAAGTCTGACCCCACTCCCGGCGACGGCCAAGCCGAGGTTCGTACCGTCTGAGGTGCCCTTGAGCTAGTCGCCTTTAACCTAAACCTAGGCCGAGCGCCGTTTGCGCTTGCCTAAAGTCCGGTGACGCTGTAGAGGCCATCTGAGGCCAACAGCATCAGTCATTCAAAAAAAAAAAAGAAAGGATAACTAGATACACACACGCATGGATGTGACGCTAGTGGCAGTTATGAGAGAGAAGAGAGAACTAGATCCTCGTAGTTTTGGCGGGAACACGGAAAAATCATGGCGCTGCATTCTATTATTTTCTTAAACTTTTTCGAGAATTAATAATAAAACATAGTGGAATTTTTAAAATTGTGTGTTGAATTACATGTATGGACGAATGTGGGCAAGGAATATGATGTGGTTTAAGTGGTATAAAAAAGTGGTAGTGGTCACCACTTTTTTTTCGTGTTTTCAAAACTCCGTAAAAGCTTATAGTACAGGTAGGGCATGACTTGGATTCAACTGTGAGTGACTTTGAATAATTTCGTGTGTCTGGTTGTGATTTCATGACATGATATAGAGCATAGGCATATTTTTATAATAAGCTTGAATTTAACACTGGCAGAATGAACAAAGTGCAAACAAATAACCAAGGGGGGAAAAAAAAAGTGTTATACAATGTCACAATTCATGTCATTTTACTGCCATTCTGTGCAGAAGCCAAAAGCTGAATTAGAGAGTTATGGCGGGAACACGGAAAACTCATGTCGTTGCATTCTATTATTTTCTTAAACTGGTGTTTTTTGGCGAATTAATGATTAAAAATGGTGGTGTTTTATTCATTGAGTGTTGAATTACATGCACAAGTGTGGGCAAGTGATATAATGTGGTGAAACATATCTTTTCGTGTTGTTTTCAAAACTCCGTAGAAGCTCATAGTAAAGTCGCCACAACTTTACTAGGGCATGATTTGGACTCGACTATGACTGGTTTCGTGTGACTGACTGTGTTTTAATGACATATTTGACTTTATTTTAATAAAATAAACCTCCATATTCATAAACTTGACACTGGCAGAATGCACAACGTGCGATGTCAATAACTAAGAAAAAAAAAAAAACCTGAACTAAACAAAAGAAAAGGAATTAAAAAAATATAGTTTCACTAAATCAATGGGACGAGGAGGTTGTGTTCATTTGTTTTTTTTATTTACGATTTATTTAAATAAAATCTTAATTTAATCAGTGATGTAGAGACATGGTAAATTAATTTTAGAGGTAAAACTAGGTATATTACTCAGTTTTTAGTTGCTAAATTATTTCTTGATACTTCTAGTTCGTGTATATTCCTAAATTCGTAATTTGCTTGTATCACTTTCCGAACTAGTAGTGTTTGCAAAATGACTATTACTATGACCAGAAAAGTGAGTGAATGTCAAGCAGAAACCGTACAGTTTATGAGTATAGAGAAGGTGAGTGCATATAACTTTTTTATTACCTTTCTAAAGAAGCCTATCCAAACACTAAGTAAAGTTGGGCTGACATTTTATATGCCGACATTATACTTATGTTATCGCTGATATTGGAGGGCACGATTTATTTTCCAAAGAACTGGTAAAACTGGAAAACGATACTGGTCTATACCAGTATCGTTGTGGTTTAAGTAGTAGCAAAACTACCACTCTTACATACAAATTACAAAGGGCCCCACACATACTGTAAAAACCATAAATAATTGAGTTAGTACTATTCAATAATATTTTAATATCTCATTAAAACGTAGTAAAACATAGATGGTATATATGTAGACGAGCATGCATGCATGTAGGCTAGCAGAGAAAATACATAATACACTGCTATTTTATCTATGATAGCATGATTGTCAATCCAGGTTAGGCCATTAGACTTAGAGGATATAAGACTCAACACTGTATTCCCATGCTAGATACAAGATGATTGCCAAGCTGACAGCTTCTGTTCTGGCACTACATTGCTCCGACGAGGCAAGAAGCTTGAAGAGGATAACAATAATCTGACAAAGGAGGATGAAGAATACCTCAACTACCGACAGCTTTTGAAATATGAACAAGCACCGGAGTATCTTCAGCACAACCCATTCATTCGAGATGGATATAGGAAACTGTTGCCGACAAGACTATGCTGGGAGAGGTGAGTAAAAATAATAATTAAGTGACAAGTTACATATTTCATTGAGCATAAAACTATGCTTACCCAAAATAAATTTAGAACTGGAATTTAAAGACAGCTTAAAGATGTGTGGTACCATATTGATGTGTGGTAATCCATGGTTGCCTGGAAGTGATCGCTGTTAGCGATAAGGCCGCCACTTGTGGCACTAGTTCTTAAGGTTCTTTCTTTTATTGTAATTGTTATTTTTGGTGTGCACAATAAAGTGTTTTTATCTATCTATCATATTACTGAGGTTGTCAACCTTTAATTTAAATTAGCTGAAATAGCAAAGAACAATAATAACATAGTTTGTTTGCTATGGAATTAACACAAAAGATTTGTCAGGACAAGTCAGGACAATTTTGTAAGTGGAAAGATTATAGTGACGGCCTATCTTTTCGGGAAACAAGCGTGAATGTATGCATGACTGCATGTAAGAATTAACACTGATGTTGTATAGATCTGTGATGTTGTATGTGTGTTTTGAATTAAATAATTCTTATTTCTATTTTTTCAATAGGTAATAAATATATCAAAATAAAATAAATAGGTAATATATCTTTTGGTAAATATTACTATTTTGGTGGATATCCCTGTTATAATATGACCAAATACTAATATACTTACTTCTAAATAAATATCTAATTATTTTAATCTTCTTCTTGTTTGATTTTTAGGTTTTCAGGTTTTAACAATAAACTTAAAATTATTTATTGATCCAATCAGAGATTATACTGCGGCCCCACACTAGGCTCAAGGCCCGTATTGTGGGAACCTTTATGGCGACCTTACAGATAATAAAATAGCCAGACAGAGGTATCCTTCTAGAGATATCTTTGCAAAAATAACTTTAAATTACAGAAATCAAAAATATATATAAAAATCCGTTTTCAGACCCACCCCCCCCCCCCTTATAATATCACTATTAACTATATCAAAATAAGAGTGTGATGAGTTTACACATATTATTTATGTGTGGGGAATTAAGTTTGGGGCGAGTTTACATTAAGCCATAATTTAAATCTTATTATTTTTTGAACAAATTAATAAGTTAATATATTATCTAATGAATGTAAGCTTCTGAGATGGCCACCATCAAAACATTCTTCCACTGAAAAAACTCGTGGGACACCCCGCCGGTTATGCTGAAGTAGCTGCTATCTCAAAAAAAAACTCTACATTTTGTTGAACAGTATGGACTAAGATGTGCGTACAGTATGCACCAGTACCAGTACCTATCTAATTACTGTTAAGGAAATAACAGAGATTGCTAATGTAACTAAGGAAAGCATTAATAAAATATTGCTATAATTGCACATAACTAAGTAGGTAACTAGATGGTATCTACATCTGTGGATATCAGACTGTGACTGCATAAGTGTACGTAGTTTCATGTATTGCTATGAAACACTGAGGTTTGCCCGCTTATAAAGGCCTACCTAGTAAGTAACTAGGCTGGCGCATGACATGCAGGCATATAAATAATGCTGTTTTATGCTCTCGCCGAGACTATACCCGAGAAAGAAAGAATGAGAACGATATGCTTGTTATCGTTCTCATTCTTTCATATCTTTGCCTTCATGTCGCTTGCTTTGCGTCAAGACGTGTTTGGCAGAGACATTCTAGAAGGAACAGCCGCTAAAACAGACTAGCTGACGCTAACTCCTAGATGACTCCACGCTCATACTACTTGCGTGCCAATTTTCATTACCGTTCGGTAGTTTAGAAGTGCTATAGTCTTAGCTAACGACCAACCTTCGATTACGCATGATATTTCCTTCAGCGTTAACTCGTAATTTTATTTGATATATATACTGGTACATTTTTGTAGTGGTAAGACTCTACTGCAGAGTCCGCCTGGGGAAATACTACACCTTTGCCAGTTATTCAACCGCCAAGCAGTAGTGTGCAAGCATTTCAGTGGTTCGGTTTAAAGGGCAATGTTATCAGATAAATTACTGGGCCTGAAGAAAATTGACATCTTTTATCTCAGGGTGACGACTTGACGAGCACGGTGCAGTGGAGTGGGGCCAAGGAGGAGCGCAGGATTTTGTACGCAATTCTGAGAATGCTACTACACGGGCAGGCGTGATGCTTTACCATAAGGCGAACGACTCGCGTCGTCTCGACTCTCCATTGCATTAAAAAAACTGGCATTAATACATAGGCCTGGTTTTCCTTTCGGTGTTCCTACTGCCAGCTTGCATTACACTCAAAGAGAAACGCCAAAAGCGAAAGAAGATCATTACAGATAGTAGAGACAATCGTTGGCCTATCTTATACTTAGTGTCTTGTATCGCGCCCCTTCCCATTCGGACAAAAGGTTTTAAGGACTTACTTTGCGTGTTGACAGACACTATCGGGACTTCTGCGGAGGATGCACTTTCCACGCTCTTATTCTGCATGTTTGTACAGTTGCTTTGTGTCTCGTTTTGTCTTACGCGGTTGCAGCCTAGCGAAAGAGGCTCATAGGCGAGAGGTTCGATAGTATAGAGACGGCATATCACTACATCTATATGTTGAGAATCTTACCTAATGCCTACCTACTTTGTTTCAGCATATTCTGGTGGACAAACGAAACGATGAACATCTGGACGCACATATTTGGCTTCTTCCTATTGTTTTTCCTGACTGTTAACGATCTGGTGATAATCAACATTCACGCCACAGTGGCGGATAAGATCGTCGCTGGGCTGCTGTTCTCTTGCTTTCTAGTAAGTTCCTTTTATGCTTATCAATTTATTGTTTCATCTTTCCCCTTTGCTATAATACTTTAGGAAGATTTGGGTAAAAATCGTTTTTATCTTGCTTGCCTTAAGGCGAGTTATATATCCATAATCGTTAACCAATGAAGACCAAGGGCAGATCCGGGGGGGGCATGGGGTTATGGTCTGGTGTAGGTCGACTACTATAGATCTCCTTTTACTAGATCTATGTCGGCTACTGGTATTATTTTTAGTTGTAATCGAATTGGTGCCTGTGCTAACTAGACCTCGACTCGACTATATGACCCCTCTGACTTAAAAGCAGGATCCGCCCTTAATCAAGACATTGCCGAAAAGCATATAGCCTAATAGGTAAAGTGAAATTTTGATACACTTGTATCAATAAATGTCCTAAAATGTCCTATACGCTCTGGTACCTACTCGTATCTGCCAACTGTGTTAACAAATGTCTTTAGCAAACTGCTATTTCTATTATAATATACCTAATCTATAGGCTATTAGGCAATGTTGAAAAAGTCGTCTCCTTCACGGTAATTGTAGCCATCTCTTCTTATACTTACTTACAACCAATGGATGTGTTCTTTGTTGTCTCCAGAACACGAAATGGTCGTTTGTAATACGCGAAAGTGGGGACAGGGGTTGTTATGACGTCACAAAGATGGCGTCCGATCATGCAGATTTATTGTGATTTCTCGAGTTCTATTTCACCAAATGGGTCGTGTGGGATGTCATTTTAAAGGTTTTTTAATGTTCTATTATTTGTTTTTCAAATATATAATATAGTGTAAGTGTAGTAGTTATAGAAATATAACTTCTACACTTACACTTAAAAGAAAACTGTTTTTCTTGCTCTTTACTTTTGCATATTTATAACAAGTTTAACTCAATAATGAGCAACTAGAATGTCCTAAAATGTTCTATACACTCTGGTACTCGGATCTGCGAACAGTGTTAACAAACGTCTTTTGCTACAGCTATTTATTTATGTAAAACAACAACAACAGCGAGGAGACGTCCACTGCTGGACAAAGGCCTCCCCCTTAATAGGGAGGCGTTGCCATAATCCCCACGCTTGGCAGGCGGCTTGGGGATCGCAGAACCCTCGCCACCGTTAACTGGGAGGACACTGCTGCCCGTCCTCCGGTGGTTCTGGATGCAGTTTTAGGACACACCCAGGTCCATACCAGGTCCAGGGTCTTCGTCTCATTACTTGAGTTTTTAATAAAAGACCTTAAACCCACCTTTGGCTAGAGAGCTACGTAATAACAATGTTTCACAGAATCTGAACATTATTTTGTTATGTTTTTAAAGCTTAAACAGGAAGAAAAATTATGACCTCCGGCAGTTGGGACGGAAACCCATAGCGACTGCTCGTATGCAGGTTCGAGTCCTGCCGGAGGTCATAATTTTTCTTCCTGTTTAAGCTTTAAAAACATAGAAATACCATAAGTGTGGAATCACTTCATACAAAAATATTCAAAATTATTTTGTTACTTATGAATTGATCTAATTCAGGTCTTTATAGGTCTGTATTTCAATCTGCCAAGCACTTCATTTACCTAGACTGGTCTGATTAGCAAAAATGGTAGTCCCGCGTACCCGATGCCTTTATTTGTAGTGGTAGGACTACTACAGAGTCTACTGGGTATGAAGAGATTTAACATCTAATATCTCAGGGTGACGAGCGCAGTGCAGTGCGGCGCAGGATTGTTCGCAAGTTCACAATTCTCGCACTGCTACTGTTAGTGGCAGGCGTGACGCTTACGATCAGGTGAAAGTCTTGCTCGACTCGTCACTTGAAATAAAAACAATGCATATAGATCAGGAAGCGACCAACATCGTTACCCTCTGTGATGGATTTTTTAATTGAATAGCTTAGCCTGCATTAAGTATTATCTATTTCTTTTAGAACTCGAATATTCGTATATAGGTGCTTGCGTGTAGAAATTTTACATCAGATTCTGATTTTTATTGAATACTTCGATCAAAATATACTAAATCCATGGTCATTAAATCTGTATTTTATTATACCATAAGGGTTATTTTTAAACTAGGTAGGTCCTTTTTTTTAATCCTCAGATATTCCTCTTCCTCTTTTGTGAGTAAGTAGCGTAGTTTTTATCTACACTGGGCATTCAATGAATGTATAAAAAAAAATATAACATGAATTACTCAAGAATTTGCTCGATTTATTTCATTCATTTCAATTGAAATGCAAAACATAAATCTGTCATAGGTATCTAACGCCGTGCTGCGTGCGAGTTATGTAATGACGAACCGGATTTTTTACCGAGATCTTATTGATTTCAAGTAAAGATTAAAAGGTAAAATGTCAAACCCGGCTCGTTTCTACGTTATGCCTAGTGCACTCGTTTTAGTTAAAATCTTATTCACTCTCTGACAGGTATGTGGCGAGAAATTTATAAATTTTAGAAATAAGATCTGTACTAATAATTTTGTTCTTAGCTTGTCAGATTCAGATTCAGATTCAGATATTTATTGCTTCCATAGTGTACATAGATATTTTCAAAAAGAAGAAATAAAAAGAAATAAAAAAAAAAAAAAAAAAATTATAATAAATAATTAATTAAAAAAAAAAATTATAATAAAAAATTAATTAAAAAAAAAAAAAAAAAAAATATATATGACGGACGGAGGAGTAGGGTCCTTTCGCCATCATCATCAGCACTCATCGTTGATCCTCTTAGCAGTGGGCGTCGTCGTTGGGTAGTGTCGGATGAAGAAAACAAGCTCGTACAATCAATCAAATTATAATCTTCACAGGCACAGTACAGTAATCAGGTAGGCACACAAGTTGTAGGTAGGTACGTATCACAGAACGCGCGATGGTTCAGTCCACCGCACGCGCCGCTCGCTAATGGGAAAGTGAAGTCACCGATCGACGGCGCGCACGTCACCGACTCCATCGAGTGCCACCAGGTGGCGCTGGCGTCCCGGATACGACTCGATTGCGACACGGCCATCCTGCTTGCACACGTCCTCGTGTGATGGTTACCCTGCGAACAAATAGTTTACGACAGAAATTTGTTCCACTCGGTCACTCCTGACCAAACTCTAGATTCATTCACCCGATGAATAACGAACGAACTCTACGAACGAAAACGAACTCTACGAACGAAAACGAACTCTACATTTTTATTTCTTAATCAATAATGTGACATTAGAATAACCGAAAATACAAACATCAGGCCGTGTACCACAGTCGTTCGAATCAACTTTTCAGACTCTACAAACTCTCTAAACTCTCGAGTAAGACATCTAGAGCCCCGGCTATCCAGCCGACTAGCAATCGCATTGCTCTCACACATCCAGCGAATGGATCAGATCCCTCAAAGATCTCCCGTGTGTCACCCCCTCGTGACCACACGTAATGGTCTTTACAGACCCCGACCTCGACCAGAGCCAAACGCACACCGCGCTCCCACGGACTAATTGAGTTGCCTCAAGAGATACCGATTTCTACCGGGTTACGACTACGAATTAGCTACTGGCACGGTCGAACACAACTCACTATAGCACCTAGAGTCCCCTTACTCAAGTTTCAATCAGAAATCAAATTTGAACTTCATTGTTAACATCATCTACATCGATTTCGACTGATACGTGACCTGCTGGCATTTTCTGAAGTCAAGACTCGAACCCAAAAATCTCTCATGGCAGTCTACCTTCACTACCGTTCGTCTATCAACGCTACGTTCATCCGCATCATTTTTAGCTCGTCGTAGGTAAACCGTTAATAAAAAAATCAAAGCCTAGACTTCTCATTGCCTGTTACCTGACTGTAGTCACGATACGAGTAGCAGTTAAATCTGATTGAAGCGTGGTATCATTATTATGACTCATCGAATTTACACAAAGAACTTTAGATAACGAAAGCTCCGTTGCCTCTATGTTTACATAAAAACCCTGGTTTAAAATCTCGCGACCTCGTCACTTTGCAAATAGTTGTCGAGCAATACATGCAACAAAATTTCGAGAGAGTGATCGTTAATCACTACACAATAAAATCTGCTCTGTACTGAACACTCGTGTTTGACCAATTACCAGTCATAGCAACAACATTACTAGCACGTTTACCACTAAATTTCGAAGCGAAACTTTCTTTTACCAACGAGCATTCAGTGCCAGAATCATAAGCAAAGCATATCAGTTCACCTTTGTGATATAACACGCCCGATGGTGGTTGTACGACGCCGACATCAACGCGCCACTCGCTGCGCATGCCGCTGACGTCAGCCGCCCGCTGCTGCCGCCGCCACTGCCGCCGTTACCGCCGCCGCTACCGCCGCTGCCGCCTCTGCCGCCGCCACTGCCGCTTCTGCCGCCGCTGCCACTTCTGCCGCCGCCGGCGCTTCTGCCGCCACCGCCGCTGCCGCTTCTGCCACTGCCGCCGCCGCCGTCGCTCGTGCACCGGATGGCTATGTGACCCGGCTTGCCACATTTAAAGCACGCCAAGAGCTTCGCTGTCGGCTGCTGCGCTGCTCGACTTGATGATGTAGGTGGTGCATTGCTTCTGTACTCAATTCGCTTTGTCCGACGGTGATCTAGCGCTTCAAGTGTGAAAATGCGTTTAGTTCCTGCTGCAGTTCGTCTCCCTCGATAACGTTTGTAGTGAACGCCATTCTTTGAAGTCGCGGGTCAAACTGTGAAATGTCTGCGAGTACTGTTGCTACGGCAATTTCCTCCTTATTCACACCTTTCCAATGAACAGTCGGTGAACTAATCAAACAACTCGCGAACGCGGGTAGTGTTTCGTTTTCAATCAGGTTTTTCGCCGTTCATTTTAATGAGGGTACCCGCCAATGTATCGTCGAAATAAACCGTGGCATGAAAATTATCATAGACTTGTGCCATGTCATTCCTTCGTAGGCGATTTGTGATAGCCACGTCGATGCTTTACCTTTTAGCGCCTTGCTGACCGCCAGAACAAGATGACCGCCGCTTGGAGGATTTTTGGCGAAACACAAATCTGCCGTCGCGCACCATGATCTTGCCTCGGTATCTCTTTTTCAGGATCGAATGTAGGTACTTCTTCACGGTAGGCTGGTTTCGGTGATTGCAGCGCCTCCATCAATGCTCGCGTGTTCTTATCTTGTTGTTCAAACATGGCTCGCCACATGTCAGTCTTCTTGGTTCTGATCCAACACTGATCCCACTTCTGATGACGGACGGAGGATTAGGGTCCTTTCGCCATCATCATCAGCACTCATCGTTGATCCTCTTAGCAGTGGGCGTCGTCGTTGGGTAGTGTCGGATGAAGAAAACAAGCTCGTACAATCAATCAAATTATAATCTTCACAGGCACAGTACAGTAATCAGGTAGGCACACAAGTTGTAGGTAGGTACGTATCACAGAACGCGCGATGGTTCAGTCCACCGCACGCGCCGCTCGCCAATGGGAAAGTGAAGTCACCGATCGACGGCGCGCACGTCACCGACTCCATCGAGTGCCACCAGGTGGCGCTGGCGTCCCGGATACGACTCGATTGCGACATATATATATATATATATATATATTTTATTATTTATTATTTAACTATTGTTAATTGGAATAGGCGTTAATTTGTGAAAGTTCATCTTGAAATCGGTACCCCAAGAATCTGTATTATCCCAAAGCAAAGTTTACAAGAAAAGTATGAAGAATATCACTGAAGAGTCAATAATTGTTGTGATTTACGCCACGATACTTAAACGAAATTTGCGATCCGTCTTGCATTCACCATGACTATTAACAAATCACAAGGCCAATCCTTGAAAGTTTGTGGTCTGGATCTAGATAATCCATGTTTTTCCCATGGTCAATTATTGTGGCATGTTCACGGGTCGCGGAAGACCATCTGCGTTATTTGTTCTTGCGCTTGATAATAAAACTAAAAATGTCGTCTATCACAACACAACACAAGGAGCTTCACTGAAGAGTGCAACCCATGCACCAAAATACATGGCCAATAAATTATTTATATTTAATATCCTAATAAAAATAAAATCCAAAATCTGCTCATTTATTGCCTCTAAGGCGGAACAAAGTTCGCCGGGTCAGCTAGTATCATAATATAGAACAGATTTTTATTTCTCAAGATTCAACTAACATCAAGCAAGACCCTCTTCTACACAAAGCAAAATTAGTTAAATACAATAGATATTTTCACAGCATTTAAATGACATCTCTATTGTTTTATTTCTTTATTACTATAAATTCTTTCATTTACCTATTATCTGTATCTTCTTTTATATCATAGAAGAACTAAGCTTTGCTTAGTTTGGGGCTAGATGGCCCTGTGTGAAAAATATCCACCGATATTTATCTATTTATTTATTTAACCTTTAATCTGGCCACGATATTTTTATGACCTATTCTTCTGTTCAGCCACATCTCAAAGATCTTGGTGATTGGTCATAGTTTGGATAAGGGTTGTTGAAATAGAAGATAAGCAAAATAACCGTTAATACATTATACCGGGTCAAACTCACTCTGGTAGAGATATTGAAAGATCGGCTGCACTTACATTCAATATTAAAATAGTTCAAAACTGCATTTTTCGCCTGTCCTATCTGGCATTTGATTTGAACTTACTTGGTCATATTGGTCTTTTTGCAATTTAGTAGAGTAACTATTTCAGAAGCCCATAATATAGGTACATTTGAATTTGCAAATAAATTCCCCATTAAAAAGGCTAGTTCCATTCATTTCTATCGTTCGCTCATTTGAATACCATTACCATAGAATAACTAGTACAACCAATAGTCCAATACCAACACTAGCATTGGTCTTCAAGTATTGCAATACCATGTTTCCATGGCTGACGTCACAGTTACGAAATAAGTTATCTCCAACGCCGCACCATCTACGCCATTGGCCGACGGGCATCTTGAAAGCATGCTCGGACGACCTGCTTTTCTCTCGAGTGAAAGTAAAATTAAAGAAAAAAAATACTACTTTATAACTGTCGGTTGCGCGAAATTACTCTTTTGTTGTAATATGGCTTGAATGCTGACGTAGATTCCAAGAGGTTAGAGGGAAACATAGGATATTAATAGTTGTTACCGGACGTTTTCTTTAAAGTCTTTGGTATAAAACATGAAACGCCCTTGGAAATGTCATACGATCGAGCTACGTTGAGAAATCAATCATCATGAACTCACGTGCTTACCTAAAAAAAACACAGTTGAATTAGTTATACAGTTAACTTCTTCAATATTACGCTATGACGTGTCGGGTGTTATGAGGTGATATTAGTATTTAGTAGAGACATTATACAACATAATATTTGACAATGATTAAAAACGCTAGTAAAACGCAAACCCCATTCTAAAGGTCACTAAAACATCAATAATAATCAAAAGTATACAATGTGTATCAAAAAGGTTCAACAATACTGAAGGGTAGGTATGTATAATGTATATACCTACTCAATTATGAACAACTTTTACTATGGAGCCAACCTTGTTATCGCGAAAAAAATCTGCTGTTCCATACATTTAGTCCAAGGCCAATTAACTTTTTAGTATGGAACAACTGTTTTTTTTTCAAGATTTCTTACTTTAATTCTATGAAGGATGGTCAGCATACCCGGCCTGGAATAGCATCTGCCTTTCATGGTGTTGCGAAATACACCGTTAGGTGGTTGCGACGGAATTTCGTCTTGAGGGTGGAGCAAGCCAGTCAAGCAACATAAAGTATCTTATCACCATGTTGTGCTTTCCTCAAGATGTTTTCCTTCATCGGTAGCTCTAGCCTATTTTGGAGATTTGAAACCACACCTTTCGGTGCCGTGTGCGAATGGAAACTGAGCTAATTAAATAAAAGCTGATCCGAATTGTATTGCTGTTTATTACCAACAATGATGGCACTCTGTGGTCTCGTACGCAGTATATTGGTGTATTGTTGCCCTGTCTGGAGGCCACAGTACTCTGTGCATTGTCTGAGATTAGAAAGAATACAAAAAATATTTATGTGGCATCTAAAACACCAAAATCATTCGTTCCTACAACGAAAGGTATAACCTTTTTTTATTTTCAAACACTATCAGTGCGTCGAAATAAATTAGATTTATATTATGTTTATAAATTACTGCATAATGATATCAACTGTTCAAATCTATTAACTAAATTTAAAATCAGAGTACCATTTAGATATTCACGTAAACCTATAACGCCATTTGCTCCAATATACCGTAGAACTGTACTAGGGGATAACTCTCCTGTCCCAAGAATCAGTAGTCTTGTTAACGACAACATGAAACGGATAAGTATAGATGTTTTAGGGGACTCATTCAAATAATTCAAGATTAAACTGAACTTATTAATGACCAAATGAGCTATCTCTACTCTACTCTTTCTGTCTAGGTAGATGTGATTGGTGTAATCAGGGTTGCAATAGTTGGTTAATTTAATTGTCAAATTTGATTGTTTCTTTTTTATATTTTCTTATTGTATTGGAAATGCATGCGGTGCTTCCTTCAAAAGATAGCACATTTAGCTTAATTAGATTACATGATAATGGTGTTACAATGAATGTAGCTATCTATGTGAAGCCTAAATAAATAAATGATTAGGAGCGGTCACGTGGACATACTAATTAATTTTGATGTCTCGACTCTAACCGCAATCCACAAATGGCCTTCCAAAAACATTTGACCATGTACATAAACTAACCCACTGTCATAAAACAGGTTTGAATACTTCTGACGTCAAACGCAACATAGACTGCCTACGGGCAAAGCAACGGTATACCTAAATCGGACCGAAATCTGCAAACAATTTTGGATATTTGCTAGTTCATTATCAATTTAATAAATGTACGTGATCTGACCCTGATAAAGGTCGACATTGGATGTGACCCCAATCCGGAATTCCGGATTAGCAGCTAAAGACATTTATAAAAGTTATTCATATCAGGCTATAAAATATTTGATGTATGCGGAAAAATATTACGATAGATTTGGATAATCTTAAGAGTAAACAAGCCGGTCACATCTCCATAGAAATGGGGAAGTAATATTACTGTACTATGCAATGTTGTAGGTCCAAGACTAAGTATTATATCGATTTGTCTCTTCATTATCTAAGATCGTAAATTGATAAGAAAGTTAAAAGTTCATAAACATGAAAGTTATGAACCAGGAAACATCTTGTATTTTAGCTCAACTTTAACGCCACTTTCGTCGTCAGCCATAAAACGTCCACTGCTGGACGAAGACCTCCCCCTTAATAGAGGGGTGTTGCCATAATCCCCACGCTTGGCAGGCGGCTTGGGGATCGCAGAATGGTCACCACCGTTAACCAAGAGGACGCTGCTGCCCGTCCTCCGGTGGGTCTGGTTGCAGTTTAAAGACATACCCAGGTCCACGCCAACACCACTTTGGACGTAAATAAATAACATAAGGAGTACGAAAACTTTAAAATAATGTATTTAGCGGCATAGTCTATTCCATCAAATTTCCAAATAATAAATTTGTTCAGTCGTTTATTCATCACAATCCTGCAGCCAAAGGTTGACATGAAAAAATTTGCGCGCTCAATTCTCTTTCTTTCTCCCTTTCCCACACTTTGATGAACAGAGCATGCTTTTTAGCCACGCCCACCGATGAGTTCGAGCCGTCGGGCGATGCATCCTTAAGAGACAAAACTTTGAGAAGAATTTTCCTTCTCATTGTTTTAGAGTTAAAAAATAATAATCCATGCAGCTTTATTAAAATGCTTTGAGTTAGTTATATGCATAAGTACTTTGTATTCATATAGTATTACATTAATGCTTAAACTATTCATCAGTGGTAATTTTTTTATTCTGCTGGTTTGCGAAGCGTAGCGCGACTTTTATAACCATCTTACATAATACGTACAGTCGTACAACCTTATTGATTTGTGCGCAAGAATAGTACCTATACATTGTGCGTCGTGTAATTTAGCGTAAGAGAGTTAATTTCATTAGGGTCAAAGGCTCAATTAACCTCCGATATTTAGTAATTTTCTACAATGGTGTCTTCTAGATTATTCGCGAAACGATTTGAATTTGCGTAGATCACTCGTTGACGAGTAGACATTACGAGTATGAAGTTATTATAGACAGATGCTCTATTATCGGAGTTAGGAAACTACTGGGGTACTTAATATTTTGCGTCGAAGCCTATCACAAATAGTTTTATTGATGACTCTGAACTCTGGAGACTTTTGACATAGCTTGCTGTTGCTATATTGCTGGGTAAAACAATAGGAACTGGCAATAAAAGACTAGCATATTGTGTCATCTAACCCACGAGAGCACTCATACGTAAATATCACACGCGATTACCCATTAGAAGACTGACCAGCCCCTGTCTTCTAGACCCAGTGTGTATAGTCTTTCTATAATGTTTTTAAAACATAAACAGTAAGAAAAATTATGACCCCTGGCAGGACCCGAACCTACATACTATAGTCACCGCGTTACCAACTGAGTCGTGCGGCCATAAATCATGGCCGCACGACCTTCAAGTGCAAGCAAGACCCACAAGTGCGACCACAAGCAAGACCCACAAGTGCGAGCGAGACAGACATAGTAAATGATCTATGGCCGCACGACTCAGTTGGTAACGCGGTGACTATATCAATCTCTGGGCTTCCGTCCCAACTGCCTTGCCAATCAAGCTACAGAAGTCTCTGCCTTACCAGCCCAGAGATTGCTCGTATGCAGGCCTTTGTCTAAACACAAACGGAAAGATTTCAAACCATAAACTGATTTACCTGTCTCCGTCATCCTGAACATAGAAGACGGAGTCGGTGAGATTAGTTTACCTTTCCTGTTGGGTTCATATTATAAAGGCAGATCGTCCGTCGCTAAGTTCATTCTTGTTACAGATATGCATGGCGCTGTCTGCGCTGTACCATACATTCTCCTGCCGGTCGGAGCACGATTACTACGAGTTCCTGATGTATGATTTGTTTGGCATCGCGCTCTCCCTACTTGCCATTTACACTTCGGGGGTGTATTACGCGTTCTGGTGTCACTATGTAAGTATCACCTTTAATTTACGCACATAAAGCATCGATTCTACATGCTTCTCTCCCGGAGTCTGTGTTCCTTGAAAACAACTACAATGAAATGTTAACACCTATCTTCCTTCTACTACAGCCTATTGCCCAATGATTTGCTTAGGAACAGTAGGGCCAAAAGTCCTAAATCTTATTGAAGAATCTGTGACACTATTTGTGTCATTTATACGCCGACGGAGAAAGAAACAATTTGCAACAGTATACCTACTCTAGATTCTAGACTCTAGAGTCTAGAATATACGACCTTGATGTTTTCGTTCCTAAAACCGGCCGTTTTAATACACCTACTGCCTTGTAATGTTCTGTTTGTACCTTGTTAAGTTTCCACTTCAGATCATCGTCATACGTCCTCCAACAAAAATGTATTCAACGTCTGATATATGAGAATTTGTAGGTAACTTACAAAATATTACCGTTAGGCTAGACCGCTTGACCGTTATTTATTGCGTTCTATATTTTGTAAATCTGCGTCGTGGTTGTCACGCCATTTACACATTACGTGAGTATTACGCGACCAATTCAATCGGCTTGTGAGGTATTATATAAAAAAGCTTGCACATTTTGGTGACTGGGATATGAATGCATGGGCCCATACCCATATGCATTCATTCATTCTCTGCATTTCATGTTTTTCTTGCTTGTGTGCAACAACGTGCATACATATGTCGTTGCACATATTTTATAAAAAAAAAATTTGGAGGTTATCGCAAAAACTCATTATAATGGTTGTTTTTCGATCTTCTCAGTTAATTCAAAAGATATGTACCTACATAATAATTAAGACACTCAAAAAAAAAAATACGACAACATTGCCTAAAAAGCTAAAAACGAACTTTAGAAATGTATATTTTTATTCAGCTGCCACATGGATGCACTTTTTTTTTAAAATGACTTTCGGTTTAATGGCAGGATTAACGATACACCATACATCATACTTTGTTCGTGCATTTAGAAGTTATGGTAGAATAAAGAAACACATACATACATACATGAACCCTGAAAACATTACACTTTTTTTGGACAGACGTGTAGGTAAAAGGTTTCCCTTCCTTCTTGGCCAGTCGTGTAAAAACGAGCTTTCTTCGAAATAACTATTCAAATTATCACGCTAGATCAAACATACAAAATACGTATTTTATACCTTAAAAAATATTAGACCAGAGGAATATTTTATAAATTCTTTATTTGATCCTTGATCGAGCCAAATTAAACTATGTGGCCCATCTAGGCTGTAGAGAAAACGATGTTCAATATGCTATTTGTTATATTACTGAACTTGTAAGAGTACTTTTGAAACCATGACCATGGTACATAAATGATGATATTATTTTTTGTTTGATTTGAACTCGAGTTGTCTCCGGCCGTTAACTCGGAGATTATACTCGTATAACTGGTTTTGTAACTTGGTTCTCTTTTGTATTTTATTTCGCATGTTTGGAAACATTCGCGGCTTCCCGCTGCTTCCGCGGATTTTATTCTATTCATAAATAAATTTATCCGTTTTACGAAATGTTTCCCGATGGTAAATTCCGTGCCTTCTAAGATCTATTCGGCACAGTTCTCTCGAACTTAATTAAAACGACACCAAATGTACAATTATTTTTAAAACAAGTTAAGTTACTGCAACGGCCTAGTATAATCATTGTGCTAACTGCTACCTACTATAAAGTTTCTTCTATATACGAAGTAGGTATCTAGCCTGAAGCCGATATCGAGATCTTTCAGCTCGCCATCTGAATTTTTGCATTTATATAGGGTTACGAGGTACGGATGCAATGCTGAAAGGAGATCGTTGTGCTCAACATTGTCAACAACTTTTAATCGAATCGACCTAATAACGGCGAACGGAACTTTTGCGCGTTTTAACACCTAGTTAGCGCCATCTAGTATTTTCTTGGGAACTAAAGAAACACGAACGAAAAACAAAACAACCATTAAGTTATGGCTTGAAAAATTACGATATATCTACAAATTATCAATTTTCAGATTTTCCCCATAACTACTGTTATGAGACCTTGCTTCTTGCCAATTTCATGAATCTAGGGCAACGGGAAGTACTGTATGAATTTTGATTTAGTTCACTCTAAAAAACTCGCAAAAATGGCCGTAATTTTTTATTGTGTTGATGACCTTTGATAAATAATATGTCTAGATAGAGTCTCGTACTGTTTATGAACGAAAAATTACAGGCCACCATTATTATACAAGTGTGCGTGACAGCCATGTCTTACACTCGCGTTGCACCATTGTCGTTGTTATAGTGTGCGTGCATAAGAGGCTAACAGTTAACCGCTATTTTTTTCAACGCGTTTAGGATCCATCAGTCTATCTAGACATATAATTTATCAAAGGTGTTGACTTACAAGCTTGATTTTTTACAGCTCCAAGAGACCGTGGACTTACGTATTTGATATTAATTTCAACTTGATATCTCCACGCGTTCCAGGAAAAAGGGCCTTGACAGACATACAGGCAGACGGTCAACTGAGTGATCCTATAAGCGTTCCTTTTTACCTTTTTAAGGTACGGAACCCTAAAAATCACTCATATTTTTCAGGGTTGGCCCTATGTTAAAAGTTGTTCACGATGATGAGTGACAAGCCTTTCGGCATAGTACCGCTGTAATAACCCTGTTTGTGCACGCCGGTGAGGCTTAGCTAGCTCATAGGAGAAAGTACATGAAGAAGTAAAAGTGTCTATAGCAGCAAATAACAGAAATGTATGTGGTCTGCTGTAAACGATAATTAGAGTAGGTACAAATGATTTTTTATGTCTAATATATAATGTCGATGGCAGGATCAGTAATCTTCATAGTATTACGCTTTATCTAGATCTCATAATTATTCAGAACTTTATATTAAAAAAAATATGTGAAAGTGACTTACTGTTGGTATTTTATGATCTTTACGCGTCAAAATATCCATAATCAATCGTGATGAACTCTGTTAGGGAACTAGAGTAAACCACGCGAATGAACATCATTATCTACAGCCTTCTAAAATTACCCTGCAGGGTAGATTTAAGCCTGCCTCTTGCTGTGCCATTTGCCAATGGACACAGTTTTTTTTATTCCGCAATTAATTATTTCGGAATAATAAATAAAAATATACGATGGAAAGTGAGAGTTGAGACTGAAGAGCAGCCATAACAAGATGTATTATATATTTGTTAGAGAATATTATGTAGAAATATATCAAAATATATTACAAAATTTATATATTATATAAAACATACTGTCTTTGAAAGTAGGATTATTTACACACAGTACTAAATAATCCTACTTTCAAAGACAGTATGTTTTTTCCAATTTCACTCAGTTCAGTCATAAAGTAGTGTTATTTTTTTATATATTTAAAGAGAGGAAGAATTAAATAAAATACTATGTTTTGAAAGCTTAAACAGGAAACAACTTGGTAGCTTGTAATAGGTTGAGAAAATTTGGCATCTAAGGCAGATACTTCTGTAGCTTAATTGGCAAAGCAGTTGGGACGGAAACCCATAGTGACTGCTCGTATGCACGTTCGAGTCATGCCGGAGGTCATAATTTTTCTTCCTGTTTAAGCTTTAAAAACATGATTACCATAAGTGTGGAATCACTTCATACTAAAATATTTTTTTCATCACACTTGCTCGTAAAGTGGATCTTGCACCGGTTTTAGGCTCATAATCCAAGCTATTACGCACGCGTGCTTTTTACTTTACATTACGGCACATGGTGCTATAATAGTTATAACCCGGTAAAGTCAAGTTTGTACGTGACTGCAATTAGACGTATGTATACGAAGCACTCTTAATATAGCCGGGTAATACTTACAGTTTTTTTGTAATACCAATAAAGAGTTCTTATGCCGCTGAAGTAAATGTCAACCTGCGCGCGCATTACTGGTTTGGGCGCCATTTTCCGCAAATGTTTGTTGACGTGTTCGCTGTGTGGTTGATTATTATCAAAAAAAAAATGTTTTTTCCTCGCAAGTGTGACGAAAACAGTCGTATGAAACTCTTGTGCTATGTTTCAATACACTCTCGGCTTCCTTATCGCGCTCGCCTGCGGCTCGCGCGCATAATACCGCCTCTAGTGTAATGACCAACATAGCACACTCGTATCATAATGTACCAATACCGGATAAATGACCGATTTCTGTAAAATAGCCACAGAATATAATATAATATTATAGTATGGCCCACAGGGGTGATCATTTATGTTAAGGCCCGGTTGTAGCGAGGTACGTCCAGGCGAGTAAACGATGGCACTAAACGGTAGGCGCGAGCGAGAACGAGAAGGCGCGAGCTCTTGAATTGCTAAAATTTGTAGGGTTTTCTTTGTTTTGAATAACAAAGAAATATCGTAACCATAAAATCAAAAACTAAATAATACTATATTCTATACATATACATATATATTCTATAGTATACATTTTACGTGGTTTCAGAATATATTTTCTTAGTTCTAGCTAATCGAAATGCCGATTTAGTGTCTACTTTGTAATTTCTTTCTATCGAGCCAAAAAAACATAATCGCGTTTTCCAAAAAAACAAAAAGCTAAAACATATGATCAATTTTAATAAAAATTATTTTGTTCAATATGGTTAATTTGGGTTGTTTTCCACATTAAAAAAAAATACAACATTGCTACAAGCCCGCCTTAAGCAGCTATGGTGTTGCAGATGAATGTTGAAGAGAAGCAAAAGAGAAAGGTGATGCATTTAGAACGACAACTTTAAACTATGTGTACAGCAAAAATAGTACGAGTGCACTGATGCCAGATAACGGATATTAACGTGCTTTCACTCGCTGTCTGCAAGTCCTAACACACGCATCATCATGATGTGGAGTTTCCTTAGAGTCAGGCCATAATAGTAACATTAAAATTAAATTATAAGAAGTTGTAAGTCCAAGATTTATGATTAAAAAATTCTTTAAACGACACAGTGATACGGAAACTTTTTTATTTTCTGGCAACACTGTGGATAGACTGGATAGCACGTCATTGGGTGAATTTATCCAATTACCTTCCTCTATCGTGCTATAGGGTTGCTAGCACTTAGAACTATTTGCGTTAGTGGCGCCTTTATTAATTTTTATTCTTTTTTGTTTAGCTATCGGTATTTGTGTTTTGTTTAACAGTTAGACGTCTGCATCACACCAGATTCTGTACAGAAAAATAATGCCGCATAAAAATTTTGCTGCCAGTTTTACACATTAAAACACTGAAATCCCTCTAGGAGACCATTATAGTCTCGCTAATTATTTTCTTAGACAACTCAAACAATTTAATAAATAAAATAATAATGGAATTGTTCTTTTGCAGACATCGATATCAAATCCTCATTCCTCAAACGTGACGGAGACGCAAGCATATTCTGCAGCATGCTTGTCTTTAAATTTCAAAATGTTCCAGCATGTCCCACATCCCATCGGTTACCCGTCTCATAGAGTTTAGATATGTCCAAGATAGTATATCCTGTCTGTTTCTTATAAGGCAACGGAGTAGAGGGAGTTTTGGCGGGAACACGGAAAAATCATGTCGTTGCATTCTATTATTTTCTTAAACTTGTTATTTTTTCGCGAATTAATGATTAAAAATGGTAGTGTTTTATTCATAGAGTGTTGAATTACATGCACGAGTGCGGGCAAGTGATATAATGTGGTGAAACATGTATTTTCGTGTTGTTTTCAAAACTCCATAGAAGCTCGTAAAGTCACCACAACTTTACTAGGGCATGACTTGGACTTGACTATGACTAATTTCGTGTGACTAACTGTGATTTCATTACATATTTGACTTGATTTTAATATCAAAACTTGATAATTTATAAACTTGTTACTGGCAGAATGCATAACGTGCTATATATAACTAAGAAAAAAAAACCTAGTAGAAAATACTGTCACTCACAGCTGTCGACATCCTTGTGCTGTTTTCGTATTGGTTATGCTCGCTCTATATTTATTCCTTAAAATTATAAGTTTCATTGCAATCTTGCTACAGCCTCCCCCACGTTTTTAGCTGTATGTATGCAATATCTGTATTCACGTATAGTTGTGCCATTAACTCGAGCAATATAAAAGCTTTTTTGCAGTTGTGAATAGGGTTTTTGTCTAGAAAATTATCTATCTACCTACTTCACAATAATGAATGCTTTGAAAGAACGGTTTGAACTCCTCACTGGGGGTCATGTTTTGTTACTCATAATTGCATACTTCCTTAAAAGTTGAATGACTGCTAATAATGCTAGGAGCTTTCACTATAAACATAGCTAGCTGGACTGTTTGAATACGTAGTCATACTCCCAAAATAATCCTGTTGTAGTTTTGAGTGTAACGGATAGTTACACTCAACGGACAGTTTTCTGAACGATCTTCTTGGCATAGCTTCAACAGTCATCATCGTTATAGAACAGTTAGATAGCATTTTCTTTGATCCAAAAGTTGTCGGCAAAGGCAAAATCTAAGAAGGCACTTGCTTAGAAAATAACAGATACACGAGCGACTTGAAGACATCCAGATTATAATTATCTGAAAGCACCTGCTCAGCCGCAGAGCATCGGATCTGATGCAAATATCTGATCCCCCTAAATGTGTTGGATAAATACTTGCGTAATATATAAGCGTCTAATAAACATGTCACTCCATACACGGCCGATCTTGATGAACTCTTCCAGTCAATACCAACCGAATATCTTGTATAAGTTGCTCCATTGCTCCATTACTTTACAGCCTTATAGCTCAGTTGGTAGCATGTCTGCCTTCAGAGCTGTAGGGCGTGGGTTCGATCCCCACCCAGGACAAAAATGTATGTGACGAACATAGATGTTCTGTGTCTGGGTGTAATATGTATTATAAGTATGTATTTACGAAAAAAAAATATAAGTATGCTATCAGCTATCTGGTTTCCATAATACAACCTTCGCTTAGTATGGGCCTAGATGGGACTGTGTGTAAAAAAAAATAGGCTCCAAGGCTACGCCACAGTTACTGATTTATGGTATCCACACTACACTAGAATACGTTTATCTTAAAGAATAAGGGTTATGCAATACTCGTAGATACGAGTATGAGGGGCTACATGCCACTACATACACTTTCAATGACATGTTTATTTAGAAATCTAACACCTTCCTTCAGAGTATCTTGTGCTTCAGGCATGTTAATCACTCGATCATCCCCGACACGCCACTGAGACCACAGTAATTGTGCGGATTTGGCAACATGTTGAGGCTCTTGGCTTGCAGTCGTTAAACCTGTTATGGTCTTTAATATGACCCTTATTATGCGACCACATAAAATTTTGACACTTAGATACCTACTCATTTATTTATACAGAAAGATTATTAATTGAGGGTCGTCTCATAATGGTCTTAGAATACCTATGCCTTTTTGTGTCTACTGCTTATTGTAATATCAACATGTGGGCTCATAGTTGGTCAGATTTGGTGCTGGGATCGCCTGTTTAACCATTTTCAATTGTATAGTTTTTAGAAACCCAACGTAAGAATAAAACTCATGCAGTCTACGGTCTACAATAGGCTAGATGAATGTTTTTTTTTAATTGTCCTATTAATATAGCTGATTAATGAAAAGAAACTGAAAATCTGATCAAAAATAATCAACTTATAAGAATATCATGCTAGACAGAGAGGAGAAACAGCAAATCGTGACGTCACTTCTCTGTACGCCATATCTATAACTATAAAAGGCTTTGTCCTGACTGACTGACTGACTGACTGACTGACTGACTGACATATAGACAACGTACAGCCCAAACCGCTAAACGTAGAGACTTGAAATTTGGAGGGTATATTTTTGGAGAGGTGTAAACGCCCACTAAGAAAGGATTTTTCGAAAATCAACCCCGAAGGGGGTTAAATGGGGTGTTAAAGTTTGTATGAAACTTTTTATTCTCTGGTTCGATTGATACAAAACTTGGTATACATATCTATCTATAACTATAAAAGGCTTTGTCCTGACTGACTGACTGACTGACTGACTGACTGACATATAGACAACGTACAGCCCAAACCGCTAAACGTAGAGACTTGAAATTTGGAGGGTATGTTTTTGGAGAGGTGTAAACGCCCACTAAGAAAGGATTTTTCGAAAATCAACCCCGAAGGGGGTTAAATGGGGTGTTAAAGTTTGTATGAAACTTTTTATTCTCTGGTTCGATTGATACAAAACTTGGTATACATATCTATAACTATAAAAGGCTTTGTCCTGACTGACTGACTGACTGACTGACTGACTGACATATAGACAACGTACAGCCCAAACCGCTAAACGTAGAGACTTGAAATTTGGAGGGTATGTTTTTGGAGAGGTGTAAACGCCCACTAAGAAAGGATTTTTCGAAAATCAACCCCGAAGGGGGTTAAATGGGGTGTTAAAGTTTGTATGAAACTTTTTATTCTCTGGTTCGATTGATACAAAACTTGGTATACATATTCTACTATAAAAATAAGAAGATACGGGTGTCACAGTTTTTTCAAAATCAGCTCCCGTTAGTATAAAAAAAAAACGAAGTTTTAGTGATAGTACGTTTGTTTCTCCTTAACTTTGTAACGGCTGTACATATTCAAATGAAATTTGGTATAGGGATGGGGATAGATGTGGGGATGGGGGTGGGGGTGGGGGTGGCGATGATACTGGGAACGGAGACGGGACGGAGATAGGCATGTTAATATTAAGATTACAATTGGTATCGGGATGGGGATGGGGATGGGGATGGGGATGGGGTGGGGGTGGGGTGGGGATAAGGATGGGGTGGGGATTTGGTGGGGATGGGATGTGGATGTGGATGAGGCTGGGAACGGGGATGGGCGTGTCCATATTAAGATGAAAGTTGAAATCGGGATGGGGGTGGGGATGGGATGTGGTGAGGATGGGGTTCGGGATGGGGATGAGGGAGGGAACGGGGATGGTGACGGGGATGGTGACGGGGATGGGCGTGTTCATATTAAAATTACATTTGGTATCGGGATGGGGATGGGGAAGGGGCCGCTTATAGGGATGAGGCTGGGAATGGGGACGGGGATGGGCGTATTTATTGGTCGGCTGAACAGATGGAGCTGCATTTTTGGATAGGTAGTTATAGCATAAGGTTCGGAAACGGACATAGGCTATTTTTTTGTAGGTCCACGCAGACGACTGTTTGACGGACATAATTATTATAGATACTGTACAGTCTAAGCTGCTAAATTATTTTTTAATCTATAACTATAAAAGGCTTTGTCCTGACTGACTGACTGACTGACTGACTGACATATAGACAACGTACAGCCCAAACCGCTAAACGTAGAGACTTGAAATTTGGAGGGTATGTTTTTGGAGAGGTGTAAACGCCCACTAAGAAAGGATTTTTCGAAAATCAACCCCGAAGGGGGTTATATGGGGTGTTAAAGTTTGTATGAAACTTTTTATTCTCTGGTTCGATTGATACAAAACTTGGTATACATATTCTACTATAAAAATAAAAAGATACGGGTGTCACAGTTTTTTCAAAATCAGCTCCCGTTAGTATAAAAAAAAAACGAAGTTTTAGTGATAGTACGTTTGTTTCTCCTTAACTTTGAACGGCTGTACATATTCAAATGAAATTTGGTATAGGTATGGGGATAGATGTGGGGATGGGGGTGGGGGTGGGGGTGGCGATGATACTGGGAACGGAGACGGGACTGAGATAGGCATGTTCATATTAAGATTACAATTGGTATCGGGATGGGGATGGGGTGGGGATGGGGTGGGGATTTGGTGGGGACAGGTGGGGATGGGATGTGGATGTGGATGAGGCTGGGAACGGGGATGGGCGTGTCCATATTAAGATGAAAGTTGAAATCGGGATGGGGGTGGGGATGGGATGGGGTGAGGATGGGGTTCGGGATGGGGATGAGGGAGGGAACGGGGATGGGGACGGGGATGGGCGTGTTCATATTAAAATTACATTTGGTATAGGGATGGGGATGGGGAAGGGGCCGCTTATAGGGATGAGGCTGGGAATGGGGACGGGGATGGGCGTATTTATTGGTCGGCTGAACAGATGGAGCTGCATTTTTGGATAGGTAGTTATAGCATAAGGTTCGGAAACGGACATAGGCTATTTTTTTGTAGGTCCACGCAGACGACTGTTTGACGGACATAATTATTATAGATACTGTACAGCCTAAGCTGCTAAATAATTTTTTATATTAAATTTGATCATCCTCAAGCAAACTTAAAGACTTGCAAGCGGCTTGGAAAAAATGCAATAATATACGTATTTTAGTGATTCAATTGAGTTGGGCCCCGATTTAACCGAATTCCAGTATTCAACATTACTACGCGGGCAAAGCCGCGGGCAAAAGCTAGTAAATTATATACTGACAAGTAAGGCGTGACGTCATTTTTTGTTTAGTGGGAAAGGGTCAGAGTTGGCTCTACCAAAAACTTTAAACGCTCATATATCAGAACATTATTATCCTATATCTTTCTTTCTTTTATATTGGTGTATCTTTCTCTATTGTATTTTTTTTTGGTGTGCACAATAAAGAGTTTCTATCTACCTATCTATTATTAACAGATTTAAATTATTTTTTCAATAAACATACTATATTTTTTATTAAAACTATTGGTTTCAACGATTTAAACATCAGTCATCTAGCCTATTAGGCCAAGTCGCAGGCAAGGGCACAAAAGTGCCCACAACCGCACCCTTTATAAGAACCACAGAATACGCGTTTCACAATGGTGTTTAGCAACATACTTGGCGGTCAAGAACATGGTCAGCTTATAAACATACGAGGCACACTGCATCGTGGCTATTCCGTTCGATCAATAAGTATGCGCGGCGCATCCGCAGTTTTGTAACAACTGCAACGACAATGACCTCGGATCACTTACGCTGTATTTATTAAGCGCGTTACATGTTTCAATTCAATTAGTCTTTAAATATTAATTTATTGTTATTACATTGTTCTATACCGCATTAGAGAATGAATGTCGGCTCAATTAGCTTTATTTTTGTGTGAATCACCTGGACCTGGATATGTTTAAGACCACCAGAGGACAGGCAGCAGCGTATTCTCTGTTAACGGTGGTAAAAATTCTCCGATCCCCAAGTCGCCTGCCAAGCTTGGGGATTCTGGTAACCTCTCCCTATTAAGGGCCTTTGGAGGCCTTCATCCAGCAGTGGACGACTTCTGGTTGATAGTGTAGATAGTGTAGTGTTGTGTGATTTTTTAATTTATTTATTCTAGTTAAATTTATTCTTTACATAGCATTATCATTAATTACCAGCATTTCGAATATAAACTATTAAAATATCCTAATATTTAAAGAAAAATTTACAGCATAGGTGCTTACGAATATAATACGAAATTTAATTTAAAGAAAAATGCTGTAAATTTTTCTTTAAATTAAATTTCGTACGCGTTATCTACCTGAACTGAAATAATAAAGTCTATCTTAATAAACATGTATATATTTTTTGATTCTTATTGTAAATTATTTTTTTGGAGTTATACCTACTAGAGTCGACAGTTAGATAATTAGCAAGTATTTTTATAGTCTGAGTCTGGATACGCTCGGCAGGTTTTAAATATTATCGTTTTGTGTTATTCGTTTACGATTCCATCCAAAATGTATCAAATGACCGCTTTGCATCCATTAACTCCAAGTTGACCTAAGAGAGGAGATTGCGAGTAAATTAACATTCGTAGTACTTTTTTGTATGACTGTAAGACTCTTAAATTGATATCGTTGATTTGTGAATCATCTTATTGGGAATACGAAAATGCGTGTGTACACTTGGTCAAGCATCGTGCGCTTTTGAATTGCTGTCTCGTTTCATTCGCTATCTGGTGGGCGTCGTACTGCTTTCAACCCTGTGGAAGGTAGTAACAAATCTACCGATCAGATTTTCTTATCCAGTTGCTATGACATCTACAAGCCTAGTAAACCGCGATAAAATTGTCTCTACTCTTTTTTGACCAAGAGAGCGAAGTCACATGCTTTTAGCTAGATAATATTTGGCACGAATATTACTCAAGTCTAAGCAAGAATTTCGAATATGGGCAAAATCGGTCAAGAGGCTGTAAAGATAATAGATCTTGAGGTCTCAGTTTGCGTCGTCTATGTTCGCAGAACTGCTAAGTACGGGAATGCGAACAGAGCACAAGTCTACGAAAATTTATACGTCTGTCTGATTCTTCTGTGCCTTTCCACTGAAGGTTGGCAGTCAACTTCCCAAATCTTTTCGTTGTTCATACGTGCTTATGCGCCCGATTTCGTCTATTAGTAGGGCTCGGGTGCATATGCGCTTATGAACAACGAAAAGATTTGGGGGCGTGTGCTTGGCTTGCTGGTTGGTTTATCGCCCGGCTCGCTCTCTAGGTTCTTTTCCTTTTTTGGCCTTTGTGTTTTTTTTATAAATCAAGTGACGAGTCGAGCAAGACGTTCGCCTGTAAGCGTCACGCCTGACACTAACAGTAAGTGCCCGAATTGTGAACTTGCGAATACAATCCTGTGCCGCACTGCACTGCGCTCGTCACCCTGAGATATCAGATGTTTTATCTCTTCATACCCAGTAATTCTCTGGTAACACTCTGGTGATACCCCTAACTCAACGAATGTTTCCCCTTTTCAGGAACTCCGACTCTTCTACATGACGTCAGTGACCCTAATCTTCGTGGCGGCGATGGTGCTGCAGATACCTCGGCTGGAGGTCCCATACCCGGTGAAAATGTGTGTTTTTATCGGCTGGGCGGCGTATGGAGTGCTTCCTACGCTTCACTGGACCTACGCTATGGGAGGATTTGACAACCCGATGGTGCAGGTTTGTGTTTACATTTTATTATTGTCTAGCTTTATGAGTGAGTGAATGAGTGTGATCACAGTTGCTGGCTCCACGAGCTCCAGCACCACGCCTACTCGACACTTTAAAAAAATACCATTGGACATTCGTTTTCAGCGGGCCTAAACTGTTAATCTTGTCAGACATTTCACACTGCGCTTTCTATCCCCACACTAAGCAAAGCTGTACTATTGGAACCAAATAGCTGATATAATGCTTATATTATATTCACTAAGTGATTATATATTAAAACGAATTATATCTATTCAAACAAACCCTACACCCTAAAAAATACAAAACTTAAACTAAAAGCCGCGTAGATGATGGAAAGGTGGACAGAATGCTGGCGGCATTGCCACGTTGGATGACAATGCTAAAGTTTTGTCCAAAATACACGCCAGCATTTTGGTCACCTGACACCTCGACTAAACGTTTGGCCAGGTCCCTAAATAAGCCATGTGCGGCCGGCCCCCAGGGTCCTAAAGTCTCTACCCCAAACGGCACAAACATGTACATTCTGTCGAAGTACCCATATTTGTGCCGTTTGAAGTTTTCAGCATTAGAAGCGGCAGCGCCTGCGTGATCGCTCGTCCTGGGAAGATAGGACGGTGCTAGTGTGTTGACACATGTAGCGTCCCAAACCAAAGGCCGTATATACGGGGTGTTAGTTTGAACACCGTTATCCTACTAGCATATCATTGTACTCATCATTCTGAACAACTTTTACTATGGGGCCAACCCTGATATCACGATTCTAGCATATCATTGTACTCATCATTATGAACAACTTTTACTATGGGGCCAACCCTGAAATCACGAAAAAAACAGCTGTTACATACAAAAAGGTTCATCGATCTTGGACAAAATGTATGGAACAGCAGATATTTTTTTCGCGATTTCAAGGTTGGCCCTATAGTAAAAGTTGTTCATAATGATGAGTACAATGAAATCCTAGAAGGATAACGGTGTTCAAACTAACAGCCTGTATACTTTTAAACTTTTTGTTTTGTGTGGGTAAAAGTGGGTAGTTCTACCTACCCGCAATCAGTCATAACTGCTACAAAGAGCGCGATGACAAAACACGATCCTGGTATAAATAACCTAGCAATAGTCGAGCCAATTTAAAATCACTTGAGATCGTTTGAAGTAACTATATACATCCTCGCATACCTTGCTATTAAATGATTGTTATAGTTGTCACACTGATTTGATTAATTATAGGATCGTTTCATGGAATGTTTATTATTGGCATTTAACCATTGAGCTAATATCTATAGAGTCACAATCGTGCAAAAAAAATGTTCCTACTCAAAACTCGGCGCACGCTATGTAGTGCGCCGACTTGAACTACGATAAGACACAAGTGCTTAAGCATACATTGAACACTAAACAAGCGACATAACGTCTAAATTCGAACAATTGTGAACTATATAATGCACGTATAGGTAAGAACAACGGCAGTCGGACTTTTTTTTGACTGTTTTCACTTCGAGATTGTGACTCTTTAGATATTACCTCAATGGTTTTAACGCCAAAAACTGCAATTATTGTTCAATAGCTGTAATTATCTATGTCTAGACTAGCCGCGATTTAAATGCGAGTTTAGCTATTCACTTCCGGCCTTACTTAAAAAAACTTTTCAACCGTTAGTCACTGCTTAAGATGCTCTGCCATCTTCTCTCTGACGTGAAGTTGCACGTGCTAGAAAAGGACAGAGAAGTTTAAGCAGTGACTAAGAGAATCGAGATTATTTTAGGTAAGGCCGTTCGTCTGCGGAATGAAAAGGGACGCACGTATGCAGCTATGTGAAGAATTTATATGACCCGCCAGATTCCCTAAGTATAGATGCAAAGATAGTGGCAAAGTACCTACGGGAACTTGTATTTGATACTAATGTCTTTTAGTATCGCTGGCCAGGACCCAGTTTGGCCGCTAAAATATTAAAGAGGATATCAAGGCCAAATTGGGTAGCTATCATAATAAGTATTCGACGTCAATTAATATCTAAATTAATTTGTAATCTAGACCTTAAAAATCATTTGACCAGATTAAATTCGGATAAGATAAATGCAAATAATTATTTTTGTTTATCGTTACTGGGCAATAAAAACCAACAGATCATGAAAACCATAGATAAATAAACATTGAAATGTCTCCTGTCGAATTGACAACCAATCCCATCTCACTCATTGACCGGAATAAAGTTTATGCAATGACGACGTCTGTGATTGGCGCTAAAGATTTAATTTATTTCACTTAGAGGAGAACCTGGGTATGTCCTTAAACTGCAACCAGAACCACCGGAGGACGGGCAGCAGCGTCCTATCGGTTAACGGTGGTGAGCATTCTGCGATCCCCATGCCGACTGCCAAATGTGGGGATTAAGGCAACACCCCTCTATTAAGGGGAGGCCTTCGTCCAGCAATAGACGTTTTATGGCTGATGACGACCCAAAGAGGAACTGACAGTACTTGCGCGAGCATACGCTACACCAAGTGCATGTTTTGCGTAAGGGGGAAGGGGTATAAGTACTATCAGTCAATAGGTTTTACTGTCATTGATGAAATCATAATCATGACAACAATAGAAAATTCATCTCTGTGGCTCAGTGAAAGCGCGTCTGCTATGAGATATCTAGGTTACCAAGCCCGATTCTTGGCTTGGCAGATGTGTTATGAATTTTTATAGCTCATCTAGGTGTTAGATGTTGATAGCATCGTCAACAACGGGGAATCCTAGTGAGGAGCTATGCGAATGTACCTACTCTTAGAATATCGGCTGCGCCATGTATAGACCTAGCAATTTCACTGTTCCACAGAAATTTTCTGGGTCTAAATGCATGTCTTATCGATATTTCTGAAGTAGGTAGGTACATATCTTTAGAAAATTTTCAATTAAACCTATTGACTGGAGATATCCGTACCTCACGGCGTAAAAAAACTTAAGGCGGGCTTATAGCAAATTTGAAGTTTTTTTAAAACGTGGTTAAATATAAAATGCCCAATATTGAACCAATTTTTTTTAAATTTAAAATTGATCATTAATTTTAGATTTTAGTTTATTGAAAAATAAAAGTAGACACTAAATCGGCATTTCGATTAGCTAGAACTAACACATACATGATTAAACCACGTGAATTGTATACTAAGAGATATAATATAGTATAATATAGTTTTTTGATTATTACAGTGTTTCGTTGTTATATTTTTCAAAACAAAGAAAAATCTACTAAATTTAGCAATTCACGCTCTCGCGCCTACCTTACCACTTACCCGTCTGGACGTACCTCGCTACAAGCGGGCCTTAACATAGTCATGCTTGAGTAACTCCACTCAAGTACTGATAGAAAAAAATCTTCTGCGCCGATCGCAGATATCAGATATTAAATGAAAGTTATACGGGCTAATCACATGTGATTAGCCCGTATAACTTTCATTTAATCAAACAACATTTAATCAACCATTTACATTACATTCAAACCAACCAAATTCAACCATTACATTTAATCAAACGGGCTAATACAGTGATTAGCCCGTTTGATTAGTACACCTACAGTAGGCACCACTGAAGAGAGAAGTGAATAGAACGGAAATGTGTAGGGCCGCGCTAGCCGGTATTATGTGCAAATGCGTTTGATGACAATTCTACCAATATACATGTTTCACCAAAAAGGCAATTTAAATAGACGTGTAGGAAACCAAACCACATTGCATCGTAATTAGATCAATTTGAATCAGTTGCAAAATGGCATTTCGAGCGTTTTACTTCAAATGCGCGACCAATGATTGGCATTTTTTCGTCGTAGTTTCTGTACAATTATGTGTGAAACAGGCGATAGTGGTTTTCCATACAATTGCTTTACAACATTATTTTGACAGCCGTTCTACCTAAGAAGTAGGGCTTTCGCTTTTCTGTGGTAGGCACAAACTTACTTCGCTCCCTAGTCCTGATCAGTAAGTTGAGATAGTGTATGTTTTTTTCTGAATGGCTTATCAATATGTAAAATCTAGGTGGTCTTATAATACATGCTTTAGGTACCAAGTCATCAAGATCTTCAACAAATACCAAAACAGCCTCGTAATAAGATTTTAATAGCGTCCGAGTTATTTTTCCATTTGTAATAACCCAAATAAACGTTCCTTAATTATTGTATTACAAATTAATTTATTTTGCATTGTTTGGTAATTTCGGGTGATCGAGCTCTTAATTATTTAAAAAGAGGTTATTATGATGTTATCGCGACTGATGTTATCTATTGTAATGCTATTTTCTGTTTATTTTCAGATGTTCTTCCCCAGAGTCATAGGGATGTATGTCATCAGTGGCACGGCTTTTATTATTTACGCCTTCAAGGTAAGATAATGAAAATTAATTAAATATTGAGAGAATTGATGCGATACATACATCAGCCAGAAGACGTCCACTGCTGGACGAAGGCCTCCCCCTTAATAAGGAGGGGTTGCCATAATCCTCACGCTTGGCAGGCGGCTTGGGGAATGATACGATGAAACTTAATTATTGTTAACTCTATAAACATAGTCAGAAGTGGCATATACTTACATACTTATCTATTGTATTTAGTTTTGTATCGTTTACTAAACTTATTTAGTTCTTGTGTAGATATCAAATCTGTCATCGACATAATAAAAACAACCTATGAACTATGAAATGTCAGTTCCTATCTACCTAATAAAAAATTACAGTGACGGTCTGTCACTGTAATTTTTTATTAGGTACCGCACACATAGCTCTGTAAGAGCTATGTGTGCGGCTTGTGCGGAGCTCTTTTATATTTGACATCTTTTGTGCACAAATTGTATAAAACCAACCACGTTGTATGCAAATAAATACTCTTTATCTTTATCTTTACATCCTAAACCATGGAAACCTACAACCACATGCTTCACCGCACACATCCTAAACCATGGAAACCTACAACCACATGCTTCACCGCACACATCCTAAACCATGGAAACCTACAACCACATGCTTCACCGCACACATCCTAAACCATAGAAACCTACAACCACATGCTTCACCGCACACATCCAAAACCATGGAAACCTACAACCACATGTTTCATGACATCAACCATGGTCTAGACTAGAAGCATGGACTTTTCGCCTGTAGGGCCCGTACATTTTAAAATCATCATTGTTAGGTTCAGTCGCCGACGCTGCGCGACTGTGAATTTTATCGCGCCGAGATGCGGTTCCCAGTCGCGCAGCATCGGCGGCTGAACTTAATGTGGCTGGTTTTAGGTTGACACAATACTGCCCCGGTTCCTTACAAAACGTACGTGTGCCATTACAAAAGGCCCGAGCCCAAGAAAACATAATAGTACTGTCCCGTGGACGCGGGCATTAGTCATTACGTGGTGATTCACATCATCAGCCAAAGACGTCCACTGCTGGACGAAGTACTCCCCTTAAGAGTGCGCCTAATGCCAGAAAAATATCTGATTTCACCCGCGCGTCTTGCATTAGTTTAGATTCGAAAATCGCATGATATATTGTTCGCCAACGTTACCCGA
The DNA here is from genome assembly GCA_905404285.2 of Erannis defoliaria. Classification (NCBI taxonomy): domain Eukaryota; kingdom Metazoa; phylum Arthropoda; class Insecta; order Lepidoptera; family Geometridae; genus Erannis; species Erannis defoliaria. The sequence continues at coordinate 5,437,729 of FR990073.1, read as the reverse complement.
TAGGACGCTGCTTCCCGTCCAACTGTGGTTCTGGATGCAGTTTTAGGACATACTCAGGTCCGTGGTCATTACAATAGGCTAGATGATTGTTATTTTTTTATTGTCCTATTGAAATGTGGCCCATAAATATAGCTGATTAATGAAAAGAAAATGAAAATCTGATCAAAAATAAGCAACTTAAAAGCATTTTAATATCATGCTAGACAGAGAGGCGAAACAGCAAATCGTGACGTCATTTCTCTGTACGCCATATAAATTCTATTCTGACAAGTAAGGCGTGACGTCATTTTTTGTTTTGTGGGAAAGGGGCAGAGTTGTCTCTACCAAAAACTTTAAACGCTTATATATCAGAACGTTAATAACCGATTTATATTATTTTTTCATAAAACATACTATATTTACTCAAATTCTTCATGAAAGCTATTGGTTTCAACAATATAAACATCAGTCATCTACCCTATTACCTAAAACTCTTTAGTAGGCAGGCAAATACTCTGTTCTAGTTAAAACGCTGACCCATCAAAATGTGAGGCAGAATGCAGTGAACACAATATATTTTATTATACGCAAGTAGGTTGTCTCATTGAATGCTAATGGTATACATTTTAATTTCCAGGTACCAGAACGTTGGTTCCCTGGCAAGGTGGACTACATAGGGCACTCGCACCAGTGGTGGCACGTTTTAGTGCTTGGAGCTCTTTACTACTGGCACAACTCTGGCATGATGTACGTCCAGTATAGAATGAACCACGGGTGCGCCAACACTATGAGGATATTCTAAAAAAGCTCATGGGTCTAGTTTAAATGGACAGTAGTGGCACGTTCTAGTGCTAAGCGCTTTACCATTAGCACCACAATAGTATAATGAGCGTCCATTATAGGATGAACCATAGAAGCGCTGACACTAATGATATTCTGTTGAAGCTCACAGGTCTAGGTACGAAAGTCCAGCGATAAGTATGAAAGTAAGGGTACTCTATCTTTTACAGCTATTTAGTAACGTTGGATGCGTGCCAAACAAAAGGCATCTAATATAAACAAAACAATAAGATGTGAATCCTATTTTATATGTAACACTGTAGAATTTCAAATGTCACACATTGACTGTACGACACATGGTTGTCGCGTGACAAATAATTTAATTTTTAGTAATTTTGTGCTCAGCTAAATACGAAACCTATTTTAAAGAAAAGCCTTTAAGGCAAACTCTTGTTCCGCATAAAATCCCATCAACTTCGACAGAATTATGACGATCACTACATTATCTAGTTTAATATTATTCATAACATGGGTATGTAACTACTTCAAAATTTAAGACAAGGTTGCGAGCTCATGTATTTTGAACTGAGATCTTAAACAAGCTCTTATTACTCTCATTTAAAAGGGACAACATATTATTATGATCACGTCACTTAACTAATATAGTATATTACTCACCTAGGGAGCAAAAGTAAAGAATGTCTTAAATCTCATGTATATTGAAATGCTCCCGAGCCTAAACCGAGACAAACATGGGATCTGAGGCTTCGCGGAGCGAAAGGAACCACTTCCTCCCCGCAGCGGCACGTAAAATCGTATACCACACCACGGGAGTAAGTAAAGAAGCCTCAGTTCTCATGTTACAACACAAAACACACACCACACACACTGTCTGTGGCTTTATACAATGTGTAACAAAGGGTTCAACAATACTGAAGGGTATGTACAACTTTTACTATGGGGCCAACCCTAAAATCGCGGAAACAAAACATTTTGTCCAAGGTCTATGAACTTTTTGTACGGAACAGCTGTTTTTTTTCACAATTTCATGGTTGGCCCCATAATAAAAGTTGGCATAAAGATGAGTACATACAATATCCTTCAGTATTGTTGAATCTTTGTGTTACAGATTGTATACATGAAATCGTAGACATTCTTTACTTTTGGTTGGGTGACCGTGAGTGGCATTTATTTCTGAGCGCTACCGTGGGTCGGATGACACGTTAAATTGTTGGTCCCGGTTGTTTGTTCTAGTTTCTATAACAACAACCGTCAGCCATGTCAGAGGCCTTCGGGCGGCACATTAACTCTGACACTAGGGCTGGCCACTCAGCCTATACGAACTTACTTTTTTTTCAATGTGGCTATATAGCGGAACTAAAACGTTGCAGGTAAGTCAGTTTAAAATGCGAGGGAATCCGGTCTGTGATTCTCCATACAAATGTATTCTCCTATTTTCTACCTAGCTAATGCCTCTAGACAGTCTGTTGTAGACGTGTCTGTCACTTTCTTTTTTACAGCAACTAATTGTAAAAAATATACAATGTGTAACAAAACGGTTCAACAATACTGAAGAGTATGTATGTACTCGTCATTATGAACAACTTTTACTATGGGGCCTACCCTGAAATCGCGAAAAAAATATCACCTGTTCCATACATTTTGTCCAAGGTCAATGAACTTTTGGTATGGAACAGCAGATTTTTTTTTGGGGTTTCAGGGTTTGCTTCATAGTATAAGTTGCTCATAATGATGAGTACATACATACACTTCAGTATTGTTGAATCTTTTTGTTACACATTGTATACGTAATCATTTAAAAATCTTCACAGTGATTTGTATTTATCATTCCACTAAGTACATATAAGAAAAAAATGCAATCTTGGAATACCTGGACATCTATTTATTCTAATTAACTATCAGTAATTTTATCCAACTAAAGTAAGATCTGAATAAAAAATGACAAATATAGGACATTTTAGAATTCTTATTTATAAGTAAGTACCGTCTTAAAATTAAAATAATTATTTATCCATAACTATTTTTTATTGGTTATTATTTTCTTGATATTTTTTATTTTTGCTGTTTTTATTGAAAATTGATCAGCTGTGATTTTTTTAAAGAATTATATGTTTGTGATAGCAATTTTCTTATTGTTCCGTGTTATAAAATAAAATTATTGTTATACGTTTTGTTATTGGGGTTGGGGGTTGTGATAAGAAAAACGATAGAAAATACATTTTGATATGAAATTAAGTTGTTTCTTTTACATTTTTAGTACCAAAAAAAACCACTTAACCCCTCCTTTTGCTGATGGGTAAGTAGGTATATATTATAGATACTTTGCAGCTTTAAAGGTAAAGCGCAAGTAAAAGTAGGCCCTTCGCTTTTCTGTGGTAAAGCGGCAGATACCTGCGGATTTAGTTTGTGCCGACCAGCCCCCTAGCGCCTACCACGCACCGAGGACCTGTAAATTGTCACCACATTACCTATATCATTGCACTTAATCCGACAATTTATGAATAAACCGCCTCTATTTTTACTAAAACGTAAAACACGGAAAAATATTTTTTGGACAAAAATAATATGTACACTGGTAAATGGGTATATCGTGCGGAGCCAAGATCCCCAGTAGAGGTAAAAAGAAAAACTGCGGCGCCTTTATAAAATAAATGTTTTCCACGAAACGCTAAAAGAGCACGTTATTTTTTCTCAATTCGATTTAATTGGAATTTTATGAAAAAAAAGCAAACTACGCCACCTATTGACAAGTAGATAAACTACTAGATAAAACGCATCAGCTTTGGTTGTTGTTAGGATAGCTACTCCTCAAGAGATGTCGCTGTGTGCAATGGAAATGAGCAAGATAAAACTGAGGCTATTGTGCTCAATTTTGAAGTTAGTTGATAGTTCTAAATTAAAATGTTGCTGTCACTTTTTTACTAGGCATGTTAGCTAAGGACAGCAATAATTTAATTAGCTTAGTTCTGTCAACCTAAACCTTCCAAATCGACCACACTACACGGTCCAGGGGCCGTACCGTGAACTGCTTATAGCGGGACCGAATTGGTTTAGCTGACACTACGCGACCGCGAACCTTACTGCGAGGTGATAAAATTCACAGTCGCGCAGCGTCGGCAGCCGAGCGTATTCGGTCTCGCTATAAGCAGTTCACGGTACGGCCCCAGAACTAGACTTAACCGGAGCGTTTAGCAAGGCCTTTAGGAATTTACAGACAGGTCAAAAAGTAAACAAAAAAGCAGGTTGGCAAAATGTCTTCAAAACAGAAAGTTTTTATTTCTTGACTGGCCTCTAATGTGCACAAATCGTGTTCTTCGAGAGAGAGGAGCTAAATACTCCTAGTGATCTTCAGACTGGCTTCAACTTACCATACAGCCCTTCTAGTATTTAGAACTACTTATTTACAATTTATTATTGCCCTATTAATTTAGTTTAAAATAGCCCCTATTAATTTAGTTCCACTCTTTTTTGGGTTTTTGTCTTTTGGTGGAATCGCGAAAAAAACAAATCGCCGCATTGTACCTATACAACCCAACAACAATACCAACAACAACCCTACCCAACAACAATTATACCTATGAAATATCGAACCAACGAAATACCTAGTTGTATCGTTGAGAAAGAAAATTCGTTGTTCCGTTTCAGTTGGTCGGAGTGGAATGACCGTCATAATTTATACTTACTTCAAAGTAACTAAAACTAAAAGTACTTAAACCTATGTTTTTTAGTATTGATGTATTATTATTTTCAATGCTTAAAATAGTAGCGTTTATTTATTAGGTCAGCGACAATGATAAAATGAATGGACGGGCAATAAGCGCACGGATTTTGAAGACTATGTAATGGCATTGAATAATTATGTTATGGCAGGTTGTCGTACAGTGTGGCGATCTAAGGGGGAGGCCTGCGTTCAGCAATGGACGTCTCCGGGCTGATGATGATGATGAATTATGTTGAGCGCCAGCTCTCCTCTCGCGTCAGTCATACTCAGTCTTTGCGACATGCGAGCCGTACGATACGACAATACAAACTTCTAATACATGTACATGTGTTCTCTTTTCGTCATGCAGTAACTAGATTCGCTATCTCTATTTTCTGGCAAATGTAATTATGCATACTTTTAGCTAGGCATGCTTGATTGTGTTGACTTGTTAATTTTGAACGATTTGCAAGCGCTAGGCCCGTCCATTCAATTAACACTGTCGCTGTATTAAATATAAATATATAAATATTGGGGGGACATTTATTACACAAAGCGCCATCTAGGCCCACACTAAGCAAAGCTTGTATTATGGAAACCAGATAGCTGATAGAATACTTATAAACTTTTTTTTTTTGTAAATACATATACTTACTACTAGACACAGAACACGTACGTGTACGTCACATAAATTTTTTCCTGGGTGGGGATCGAACCCACGCCCTACAGCTCTGAAGGCAGACATGCTACCAACTGAGCTATATGGCTGTATTAGGTGATGATTTGCGCACTTGAGTGTGGGCAAGTGATATAATGTGGTAAAACATGTCTTTTTGTGTTGTTCAGGTATATTACAGTTTGTACCTAGTAATGTTGTCAGGACTTTACCCCATTATTGAACTTGACCATGACCTTCTGTGTGTGACTTGGACTGTGACTATGATTCTACGATACGACTCATTTAACTGGAGAAAGAAGGATCGATGAATAAATTATGTAGGTATTCGGCCGGTGATTAGAGTACTCCAAGTATTCGGCTGAAGGACTAGTATCCACGCCCATGAATTTTTTAATAGGTAGGAGGATATACACAAGATCGTCCTTGTTATTAGGTATCTTAAAGACTTTACTCACAAACAGTTATGTACCTACAGCAAGACGACTCTGTTAACGATACAATAGATTTCATGACTCTTACAAAAAAAACTCTTTATTTTGTAAGAACTTTCATCCGTGTAACTGTAAGCACATTTCAAAATTTAATCAATCAGATAAACATGCACAAATTAGGGTGATCACACACTAATCGTCCCGCATGCGCTGCGCCGATTCCCGCGGGACACTTGCTGACAGATTGGCGCGCGATTGCAGTCGACGCGCGCTCTCCGCCAAAACTACCTTGCTACAGTGCTGCCAGTGATAGCGTTTGATGTCGCCTGTCATGCGACCATGTTGCTCGTTGGATAAATAAAACTTGATAAAATAAATCACATTGTATAGATGCTGAAAAATATTTTATGTTATTTAAATCAATATTTTGGAAAAGGCAGTAGATATTGGGTATGATTGGAAGTTGTTGTGCCTATCTTTATAAGTCATTGGTTGTATTATTAGATCTGAAGATTTCCCCTCCACCATGAATTCCGAACAATACAACAAATAAAAATTCTATTTTTGGTACATACACGCAATATAAGTATATTTAGTGGTACGGAACCGTCAGTGCGCGAGTCCAACTCGCACTTAACCGGTTTTTATTCTGCTCTTTTTGGTCTTAACGAACTCAGAAATAACGTCAATATTACATGAAAGATAAAGGAAAATATTATATAGGTACTAGTAGTGCCCAAGAATCGCGGGTGAAACATTGGGTCACCTGCGATTCCTACGAAAAAACACCACAAATTACATATTATACGTACCTACAAGTACCATTGAACTTATAATAATAATAATTAATTAATTAATCGTTTGACAGAAATATTACACCTTATTGATTTTGTTACTAATTTTATTGCTTGGTTACATTATTTTTTAATTCTCTATTTCTTTTTAATTTAAGTTTGACATAACGTTCTGTGTCCTATTCACATTTTTTGTAAATTTGACTTGCCCAGTGTAACCAAAATGTTATAAGGCCAATAAATTATTCTATTCTATTCTACGCCCATGAGGAGAGGAGACATACAATACACGCCATATACACGAATTATACACGCTTAATTCAATTTAAGGCTTCATTCAACAATAGTAGGTAAATAGGCATAGGCACATAATAAATAATTACATACTGTTATAGGCAGCAAAAAAAAAGAAAAAGGTCGCCCGAAAAGTCCAACTCGGATGGGCAGCGTTCAGAAAATTGCGTAATATCTTCTCGTCCAAAATCCCGCAGTGTCTGAAGACAAGGGTATACTACCAGTGTGTGTTGCCAGTGATGACATATGGAACTGAAACGTAGTCTTTAACTGCTGGCCTTTTGGAAACACTTAGAGTCACGCAACGGGCAATGGAGAGAGCAATGCTTGGAGTTACTTTGCGCGATAGAATTCGGAACGAGGATATTCGCCAAAGAACCACAGTTACCGACATAGCTCGCAAGGTTTGCAAGTTGAAGTGGCAATGGGCAGGCCACATCGCTCGAAGAACTGACAACCGATGGGGAAGAAAGGTTCCCGAGTGGCGACCGCGAACCGGAAGACGTAGCGTAGGAAGGCCTCCCACTAGGTGGACCGACGACATTGTAAATGTCGCGGGCAACCGGTGGATGCAAATGACAGGTTGTCGTACAGTGTGACGGTCTAAGGGGGAGGCCTTCGTTCAGCAGTGGACGTCTCCGGGATGATGATGATGATGATAGGCATCGCTATAGGCACAGAAAACTAATAATAGTGCCTACTACTACGTACCTATTTACCTACCTATAGGCAGCGACAGTGATAATGTAATGGACGGGCCCAGCGCTTGCAAATCGTTCAAAATTAACAAGTCAACACAATCAAGCTTACCAAGCTAAAAGTAAGCATATTACATTTGCCAGAAAATAGAGATAGCGAATCTAATTACTGCATCACAAAAAGAGAACACATGTACATGAGTTAGAAGTTTGTACTGTCGTATCATACGGCTCGCATGTCGCAAAGACAGAGTATGACTGACGCGTTAGGAGAGCTGGCGCTCAACATTATAGTCTTCAACATCCGTGCGCTAATTTCCCGTCCATTCATTTTATCATTGCCGCTGCCTATAGGTACATAATATTATGTATTAATTCGTAAGTAGGTGTGCCTCTTATTTACTTACCTTTGATATTGAGTAGGCTAAATCCCGGAGGAAGGAAAGAAGTTAGTTAAAACCTTAGAGTATCAATAACCAGATTACTCTGAGGTTAAAACCAAGTTAAAAAAAAGTTATAAACGATTTAACTATGCAAATTAAACATTTCTATAACTAGCGGCACGTATCTTTAGCGCTGAGCGAGGGGTACCTCTCTTTCACTCACCCCACCCTTACCCTATGCGAGAAAGAGAGTCACCGCTCGCTCAGCGCTAAAGATACGTGCCGCTAGCTATACCCACAGTTGCACAGCGCGTGCCCACAATTTTTTAATTCACAAAAAACGTTTACAATGTCATTACTAAGCTTTAATAGAAGAAAATTAGCATTCAAAAACAAATTAACATACGATACGCCGGTATTAAATACACCTAAAATGTCTATGGGCGGACAGGTTACAAACACATGCAGAATTTATGATAATGTGAACCTTTTAGTACAATATTTAAATTAAGTAATGGCTTAACAGGAGACCATAATAATGCAGAATTCTTTGACGCAGAAAAAATATAGTGTGAAAATAATGACGTTTATGGAAATCAATGAATTTTACGAATGCTTACCAATATATAGAAAGTTATTTTTTTTTTAGATTTTCTTTAGTACAGAGTGATTCAAACTTAATGGCGGCTGTGAAGTGCACTGCAAGCGAAACTTTGCGCTTGTACGCACACCGCACGCCTAATTTTTGCTACTGTGCAGCGTATTGCGTCTAAGTTCACAGCCGCCATTAAGTTTGAATCAGCCTGTAACTTTGATTATCTACCCAGCCGAGCTAGATCATCCAAGGCCTGTAAGTACCAACATACCTATTTGCTTTCACGGACTTGTAGGTATTGGAGTACCTACCTACATACGACCTTAATTTATAAATATAACTTTAGTATTATTATTATTTTATACAATCAAGTGACGAGACGAGCAAGACGTTCGCCTGGCTGTAAGCTTCATGCCTGCCACTACAGTAGCAGTGCTAGAATTGTGAACTTGCGAACACAATCCAAAGGTTCTCCATCCAAAGGTTGCCTGGAAGAGATTGCTTTTAGCAATAAGGCCGCCACTTGTTCCAATATTTAAGTTTATTAAATTATTTCTTTGTAATTCTTGGTGTGAACAATAAAGAGTTAATCAATCAATCAATCAATCAATCCTGCGCCGCACTGCACTGCGCTCGTCACCCAGAGATATTAGATGTTAAATCTCTTCATACCCAGTAATTTCTCTGGTAACATTGCCCTTCAAACTGGAACACAGTATAATGCTTGCACACTACTGCTTGGCGGTTGAATAACTGGCAAAGGTGTGGTACTTCCCCAGGCGGACTCTGCAGTAGACTCCTACCACTACAAAAGTACATAACTATGTTTTATTATCTAACAGTCGTATTACTTATGTGAAGTTTATCTACCATGCTGCGTTATATTATCAAAACAATCTTCTATGTCATTACTCCTTTAATTTTTTTTTTAACTTTATATGGAAATTTATAGTTTAAATAAGCAAGCATAATTATATGTGGATCGACGACATTGTGATAGTTGCAGTCAACCGATGAAACAAATTTGCTGGTTACCAGGTGGCGGTCAAAGGGGGAGGCCTTCTTTCAGCAGTGTCCGTCTTCTGGGTGATGATGATAATGATGATGAAGCATATTAATTATTCTTCCATTTCATGTGAAACTAGATCAAATGTCGATTTTGATCTTACTGCTGCGTATTTACACGCACCTTCCATCCGCTGTATTTTTCTATGACTTATTTTCGTAAACTTTGTAATATCAGACAAATTACACTCCTACTACTTAATTCACGTTACTTTAGCAAATAACTCATAATTTTAGCAACGCAGCGGGTGTTTTACATAATAAACATGGTGTATGTATCTTAGGTATTTAGATACGTAGGTAGGGAGGTAGCATGATTAATCACGCCGCATGAATATGTATGAAGCATTCGGGCTGACAGCCCGAAAGACGCCTTAAATATGAAATTAAACATGTAAGCGCCTACCTACCTGCTCCTGCAGCATACATAAAACATGATGCTTCAACGCTGATTTTGTTTTAAAGACATGTGAAAGTACTCGAATTTGAGTTTATGCGAAACTAGGTGCCTATACTTACCTGCTTGGTAGTAGGTTAGTAGTAGGTAGGTCTTTTGTCTCCTTTTTCTGCCGCCAAACAGTAGTGACAAAACATCAGCTGGTCTTGGTTACTTTCGTTAACGAAAGAAATAACATAAGTTTCACCATCGCGCTTAAGAAGCTCAAATGCAGTGCTGGACTTTACTGAAAATTCCACTACCTCCGCGATGGTCACCACGACACGGGCAATCGTTACCTATCTCTTTAACGTCACCTAATGAGACGAATAAAATGCTGCCAAAACATTATTACAAGCGACTATAAGTACCTAAGTATGCCCTGCTTATACCTATTAATTATTTAATTATTGTAACCCCTCCCTATTACGGGGAGGCCTTCGTCCTGCAGCGGACGCCTTCTGGACGATGATGATAGGGATTAATTCCATATTTTATAAGTAGGTACGTAAGTAACAGCCTTACAATTCAATAGCTCATTAATATGTTCATCTGCAGGCCTAACATGCGCACCGCGAGAAAATTTTCTCGATTCTACAAAACAGGACAAGGCTACGAATCTGTATAAGTTTGTCTCGTTTTCGCACGACATAAAGATACGACAAAAATTTCTCGCGGTGCGCATGTTAGCTCTGCAGGTATAGGCAAAGATTTCGAAAGATGCGCCATCGCGTAATAAAACAACGTTTGAAAATGACCCCCGTGCCGTCATGTTTACGAGTTGCGTCGGAGTGCGAAAGAAGATAGCACTTTTATGAGAGCAAAAGGGATAGCGCGCGTCTCGCTTAATGAGCGCAGATAGGCGATACAGTCCTTAGGGCCGTCTTCACGGGGCAATTTTAGAGCGCGATATGACGTATCTCCCTCCTTATATATATATAATATCATTGGGTATAGGTCATTGGTTACCAACCAATGTACCTACTTATACTTATTAGTGTAAGTATAGTAAAGGCTTAGGACATTTCCTATGCGTTGGTGGCGTAGAGGTACAAATTCCCATACTTCGTTGTATGAACTAGGCCAAAATGTTACATGCCTTTAATAGAGTTTGCAGAGCCAAAGTGTAGTGGGCAAACTACTTATTTGGTAGACTAAAAACTACCAGCTCTATGATCATCTACTGTATATTTTACATGTTTTTTTACCATCAAAATGAACCGTGATAGCTTAAGCGGTGTTATAAAACTTCTACTAAAAGAGCTAATTAGTTATCCACATGGATTCAGCATCAAAAAAACACATCAAGTTGAAAATAAAACACAAAAATGTAAATTGAATCTCCCAAAAACAATAGGCCGCATACACACAGACCGCTGCGAATAAACACGCCGAAATTACAAACGGGTGCCGTTATTATTTCTGGCAGGCATTATCATCTAAATCGCATCGCGCCACCATTTACGGTGTTTAGGTATTTGCGCACTATTGTTAGTGGCGTTGTGTATAAAATAAACATTTGTTATGGCGGAAGGGACGCGCACAATATCGGCGCGCGTATATCCCGCATTACCATTAGAATGGAGGCGCGTGATGTATGGCCGTAGCTCGCTGCTCGTGTGGTCGAAGCCTAATGAACGTTTTGGGAGCTGTTATTAAACACAATGGGTGTTGGTTGTTTGGAACAACCGCTGGTTAAAGTAAAATTTAGGTTTCTGCCCATTTTCTGCTCAATGTAGCGGTAGGTTGCTAAATTGTTGTTTGTTACTAGAAGTTTCTGTTCTAACAATGAATATCTAGTATCTAGTTTCTCTGCTGGTAACCGTGGTTTAAACCACTAGTTTTAAAAACGATCAAAGCAGTTTTGCAACAAATACGCGGTACAGGCATACTAAGCCCAAAAGAGCTCATTGTACTCAACATTATGGACAACTTTAACCACGGGAGCAACCATGAAATCACGAAAAAAATTAGACATTAGACAATACTTTAACTGCAACAAAAAACATAGCACACGGAAATAAAGAAAAAGAACAAAATTATACAAAATAGGTAGGTAGTTGCCAGTTTCATTCCATGCAAAAAAATATAAAAAAAATACCTACCCTATTCACACCTAAGGAAATGTATAGAGCAGCAGTTTTTTTTCCTGATTTTAGTTTCTATCTCATAGTTCCTTTCGGCTTAGAGTTTAGAGTTTTTCGGCGACTATTGTTGTTCCGCGTAACGTGTATTGAGATCACAACCTTTAACTGGGGACTTTGGCATAGACCTTAAACTATTTTGTTTTATCCCTCCATATTCACAGATATAGGCATAGATACACATAGACACAGATAAATAGAGACAGATACATATAGATGCCAGGACGCGATCCCTTGGACCAACGAGTATAAAAGAGAGGGCTATATATTTTTATCTCTATCTCCCTTGTCCCGACGACGATCGACCGTCTTTAGCGCGAATCAAATTTGTCCATCTGTTGAGATTACTTGTACCTAAGTACATACGATTGTAGTGTAGAGTTACCAAAAATTAATTTTCCTGCGCTGCATCAGTCTATTCAGAAAGGGAAATGAGCCAACGTTAGATTACTTCAACCTTATCCCGTTTGTTCAACTAACACGATCCAATTGAAACAACAAAAGAAATTACCACTCGAAACAATTAAATAATGCAATCTGAGAACTGTTTGCACTGAGAACAAGGGGTGTCGCTGATCAAATCTAAACTGAATTTACACGGGGCGTTGCGTCCGTCGGTCGGATGACACGAGCTTTAAATGAGAGGATAGTTGTAGAATAAATACTGGAAGTGGGATCTGGGATGGTGCGACGTCGTCGCGTGGCGGCCGCGTGCGCGGCTCGTGTTGCAGCGCAAGTGTGCGCGCGCCTTTATCTACAAACAATATTTTGGCGCGAAAAGGGCATTTATAATTCGAACAGGAAATATTACACGCTAATTTTGTCACATTTCGGGATAGATTGATTCTGTGCTGGGATTACTTTATTTATGGATTCTGTAGTTTCCCTCTAGGTAATGACTAGCAATTTTGCGGTTAGTTCCCCTCGTATTGCTAATATTTATTGTTTAATTTTACTTCGTGTGAAATAAAATGGATTTATGGTTATATCAGCTGTTCCATGAATTTCGTTGATTTTGAATTATCTTGTGTAGGACACCTGGTAAAAGTTGTTCATACTTATAGTATTCACGTGTTTAATGAGCTCTTTTCCGCTTAGATAATATATCCCCTTTCGCCATTTCACTTAGTATTATACCGCCTTTTTACTTAGTTCTACCCTGCCTTTCCAACCTTTCCGCTTGGTATTAAATACATCCTTTCCAATTACTATTTTACCACCTTTCCGCTTAGTATTATACCGCCTTTCCACTTAGTATTATACCGCCTTTCCGCTTAGTGTTATACCGCCTTTACTCTTCGTATTATACTGCCTTTCCGCTTCGTATCATACCGTTTTTCCGCTTAGTATTATACCGCCTTTTCGCTTAGTATTATACCGCCTTTCCGCTTAGTATTATACCGCCTTTCTGCTTAGTATTATACAGCCTGCCTTTCCCATTATTATTATTATATCGCCTTTCCACTTAGTATTATACCGTCTTTCCGCTTAGTATTATACCGCCTTTCCGCTTAGTATTATACCACCGTTCCGCTTAGTATTATACCGCCTTTCCGGTTGGTATTATACAGCCTTTCCAATTATTATTATTATATCGCCTTTCCACTTAGTATTATACCGTCTTTCCGCTTAGTATTATACCGCCTTTCCGCTTAGTATTTTACCGCTTTTCCGCTTAGTATTATACCGCCTTTCCGCTTAGTATTATACCGCCGTTCCGCTTAGTATTATACCGCCTTTCCGCTTAGTATTATACCGCTTTTCCACTTAGTGTTATCCCGCCTTTTAGTTAGTAGATATAGATTTTAAAATATTAGAAATCCGTATGGATTTTAACTCTATCTATGCAAACGCAAGAATGGAATACCAAATGTTTTAGGTGTAAGTACTTACTACATAATAAAATATGACAAAATGCCATGACATCTTCCTTACGACACAAAACCTAGGCTTACATAGACTATCTGTACCTGCACAAAGACGCTGCTAGGATATGCTTTATAGACGTAATAAATTAAATCATAACGAATTGCTCTTAATTACTCGCTCCAGTAGTATATCTTCCTTGACGTGCGACACTAATGGCGATAGTTACTCGACTCGCGTCGTAAATTCAATTGTAATTATATGTAGTGGAAGTAACTACCCCTAACATACCTTCACTATACCGTAGAATAAATAGTAGTTACTGTAAGTTTTGCTAAGGGTGGTATATTGTCTAGAAAATAGGAGTTTTTTTGTGCTGATTTAAAGCGCCCTTTCGAGCATCTCCGGTACTAAAATTGACATTTGTGTCAATAATAGTAGAACGAAATATTAGTTCCATGGATGCTCACACTGCTATCCGTTGGCTATACGAGTACGCGCCATTTTGGCGAATGCTATCGACAATAATGAAGTCCAGCGTACTTTGTATAATAGAGGTCAGTGGTTGCCACAGATTAATTAATGGTAGTTACTAAAGAGTTGTGGATAACTCTATGCGTATGCCTATTACAATTGAAACCCAAAAACATATTACAGTTGGCAGTTTTCATTTGCCTCAAATTTAGCCTAAAAAGTTCACTTCTCAGTATTTTCTAATGGAGCAGAATTTCGATAGGTATAATACTTAATCATATTATAATTACAAATATGGGCTATTAAAAACAGGTACTTAATCATTGATATTAGTTTTTAAAGCAGAAAATTTTGATACAATTTTAATTGTTTGGCGTTCCACGTTAAGTTCTGTTGAAAATCTGCCACGAAGCAACTAGCAATAGATCCGCATGCAGCCTTTCTTAAAAACCAGCTCCTTCTTTATGCAAGGTACTTAGTGTGTTGTCAGTAGGTACACACTGTGTCCTATTTTACTGTGTGTGTGTGTGTGTTTTACCTAATGTGGCTAAACAGCCAACAAATAAATCTTGAAAAAAAATCTGTAATTATTTATTTATCCAAGACACATCAAAACAAATTGATTGTATAGATACACTATAGTTTACCTTAGGACATAAAAACTACGTAAACGTGAGTATTCACGTATAAATAAAACAAAAATGTGTCAAACCCACGTCAGTTTTCATAATAAAACATAAAAACTACTTGCATGCTAATTAAAACTTAAGGCATGTGGCATTTTGGCCTAGTTCATACTAAGAAGTATGGGAAATTTGTACCATGAAGCCACCTGCGTATGGGAAATATCTGATGTCCGAGGCCTTTAATATTTTTCTATGATGATCGCTTAAAGCATAATATATCTATATATATAAAATTCTAAGTCCTGACTGAGCTATCAAATCAACGCACAGCCTAAACCGCTGGTCCTAGAGACATTAAATTTGGAGGGTGTGTTCTTGTGAAGTGTAGGTATCCACTAAGAAAGGGTTTTGGAATTTTCACCCCTAAGAGGGTAAAATAGGGGATGATAGTTTATATGAAATTCCGCCAATGGCGGTTTAAAATTAGTTTATAAGTGACTCAGCGTTTTTGAAAATTCCAATCCCGAAGGGGTGAAAAAAGGGATGCAGTTGTGTATGGAAAGTTCTCCATTTTCAAAATAAATTTCACAATATTTATTATTTAGGCTTAAGGTTGGAAACTAACGCAACTTTTATCGTTGTTTTTATTAAATTTCAAGCTTAAGAAGGTGAAACGAGGGATGAAATTTTGAATTTAAGTTGTTAATTTCTAAATTTTGTATTCAAGTACAAATAATGAGCACGTGTATCGGGGATAAAAACGTGATGAATTTTGGGAGCGAGCCGAATTACTTCCGTACGCGGACGAAGTCGCGGGCGACCTCTAGTACTTCATACGATCTCTAATTCGAGTATGAGTTTTCGTTTTTTTTTTTTAATTTTCTGCCAGAAATAAAAGCCAACATTTTGGTCGCGTGAAGATTATTTAAGTTTTACTCTTTCGTAATAAATTACGTAATTATCTGTGACTTACTTTTGGGATCAACGTGTGCTAAAAAAAACTGTGATATGCTCCGTATCTCTAGTCCAACTTTATAAAATATATTGATAAGTTTGTGTACCTACCTGCCTACCTGCAGTTCCGTGTAATTTTATCAATTTTTGATTGTCTGTAAAAACATCGATCTATACCGATCAATCATTTAAGATTCCTTATATTATTCACAATCTTTCAAAACACCCAACGTAACATCAAAAGGAATCGAAAGGCCTACCGCCAAAAGTAGGCATAAGGCAAGCACGTGTAAAAACGAAGTCATCATCATCATCAACCAGAAAGCGTCCACTGCTGGACGAAGGCCTCTCTCTTATTAGCCTCCCCATTAAGAGAGAGGCCTTCGTCTACCAGTCTCTGAACGTTGAGTCATCATCAGCCAGTGACTCCCACTGCTGGACAAAGGCCTCTCTCTTAATGGGGAGGGGTTGCCGTAATCCCCAAGCTTGGCAGGTGACTTCGGGATCGCAGATGGTCCACCACCGTTAACTGAGAGGATGCTGCTGCCCGTCCGGTGATTCTGGATAGAGTTTTAGGACATACCCAGGTCCCAAGTAAAAACGAATTACACGTGTTCTTATGGAATCTTACCGTGACCAGTTTATGATGTCCAGCAAAACTACTAAGTTAATCAAGTTTAATAGCTAGGGCTAACATATGGATCCCTAGTAGTTTTGTTATGTAGTGGTAAGGACTCTATTGTAGAGTCCGCCTGGGGAATTACCTACCACACCTTTGCCAATTATTCAACCGCCAAGCAGTAGTGTGCTAGCATTACTGTGTTTCGGTTTGAAAAACAATGTTACCAGAGAAATTACTGGGCATGAAGAAATTTGAGATCTAATATCACAGGGTGACGAGCGCAGTGCAGTGCGGCGCAGGATTGTGTTCGCAAGTTCACAATTCTGGCATTTCTACTGCTACGTGCAGGCGTGACGCTTACCACCAGGTGAACGTCTCACCAGCCTCGTCACTCCATTCCATAAAAAAAAACAAGTAGAGACGACAGACAGACGGGCAACGAAGTGATCCTGTATTATAATGAAAACTGACGTGGTTTTGACACATTTTTGAAAGAAAGAAAGAAAGAAATGTAATTTATTTTGTAACATCATTGTAAGTAGTATAACTTTAATATAATTACAGTCCTGGGATGATGTCACAAAAATGGCTTCAACTCAGCATAGTGCAGTTTATCAAACAGCGCTGATCTTCCGTTGATGCCAATTCAAGTGATTTCACGAAAGGCTTATAACGGCTTTTTCGTGAGTATTCCCGTATAAATAAAACAAAAATGTGATCCTATATCCTCAAAAATGTTATGTTTATAGAATAACCCTTCAGGAGTGATGTCTTGAGTCTTGTGATCGACTCTTTATGCTTGCAACTTTAAACGAGTTCTTGGTTTACTGCAACGATGCTTAAATTATATGACGTTAGTTTATTTGCTAAACTCAATTCGAGTTTATTAATTAAACTAACGTAATTATCTAAGGAGATAAGGATATTGAGTCTTACTCAATACATCAACACATCTTTACTGTACACCAACAGTAAAAGATCTTAAATAACGAATAATGGTACATACATCGGCAGTACAAGGGCGGCCTTATCACTTTAAGCGATTTCTTCCAGGCAACCGTTGGATGGACAGAACAAATAAATTTAGTATAAGGTCAGTGGCGCACATATAAATAAATAAACAATACATATCATAATTTATATATACCTAATATAAATATATACATATTTACCAATCAGTTTATGGAAAGATAATGAGTATAGACAAGATTATTAGAGATAGGAAGAGATTTAGCTTTTCTAATAGAAGAAGGGAGCGCATTCCACAGCAGGACAGCTTGAACAGTGAAGGACATATTATTGGAAAGATACTTGGAGACTTACTCGTGGCTGGTTGAGGTATTAATGTGGAGGAGAAGACGTGCCTGCTAATCGCGAGCTCGTGGCTTAAATTCCGGGCCCGTACCAATGAGTTCTTCGGAATTTATGTACGGGTTTTAAAACAAACACCCCATAAAAAAAACGATAAATAAAATTACATGGACAATATCTTTTTCCAGTTATTTTGATTTAAAAACCAAACTACTAAACGAATTTTGATGAATTTTCTATGAGACTAATCTGAAAGTATATCCATTCAAATAAAAATAACGGAGTTCTGAGTCAACAAACATAAAAAAACATACAACTGAATTGAAAACCTCCTGTTTTTTTTAATCGGTTAAAAAGGAATTAAAGTGGGCATTTTCCTTCACAAGAAAATAAGACTTTCGACTGATTTCCGTTTCATTAAAAGATTAACATCTCAATTAGCAAAGTTTCCGACATCATTCGAGTTTACAAGGAGCCATTCCAACTCTTCTATCTAAAATTAATTAAAGATACTGCAGCATCATTGCTGCTACCAAAAAAGCTCTCGCTTGGCTGACGCCTATATTTTTGTTATTTGTCAAATATATATAAACTTACAAATAATTTTACACTAAATGAATTCCCCCCATAATGTTAAAAATATAGGTACAACACAAATCATGTCAGAAACAGAAAACAACAAGTAAGACGTAAATATTTTATTAATATTTAAAATTGAAAATAAGCTAAAATAAAAAATAAAAAATTTAGCTTAAAATAATTTAATTTTAGGCACTGCCTAGAAAATAACTATTTTCTAGGCCGTGTTTTATATGTTAAGGCCAGGATATTCCACGTTTCAATCACATTTTTTCATGCGATCGATCAAGCTGTATCAGGTAAGGTCACATTTAGCGGAGCAAAAGTGTGGCGGTTACGCAGATTCGTGCGTGTCAAGCTTCGAGTTGAAGTTTTTTGATACTCGAAAAGTATCAAAGCTAATAAATTTTCAACCAAAGATTGTACTCCAAAATACTATTATACTTAAAAAAAAATATTATGTGACTACGTGTTTTAATTAAGACATATAACTGGAAAAAGTGTACAAATAGGCACTGTTACAGTATTTTTTCTATCGAGGAAAGTATAATTAATCGTGTTTTCAACCAGAAAAGTAATTAAGACGTCTGTAACATTCAAAATAGTAATTTGACGAAATAAAACTGTTTTTTCAAGGGGCAACTTTGGAATATAGAACCCTTAATAGATACGTTGCTCTTCTCAAGCGGTCTTTTGCGTCTCTTATTGTTTCGGCGAATCGTGCTGTCGGTAAATAATGGTTTCTATTAATATATATTCTTTACTGCCAACGACGGTTTCAACGGTGAGCCGTGCTTTCTGTGTACAAATTGTTTCGTTCATGGGTAATTCGATGAACCGTACGAGACTCTAATGAAAATGATTTTATTCGAGATAAATATAAACTAGGGTATTAGGTATACGCGAAAGTAAACTAGAGTTCACAATGAAAGAAGAATCAATTATAACTTCTGGTAATTGCAATCATAAAATAATTCATATATTTCTCTTCATTCGAGGTTGGTGTCGATTTCCAAGTCTGAAAAGGTCTTTCACTCCAGCCTTCTGTTTCCCTTTTTCCAACACCTTCCAATACAAAGCTACCTCATTAAAATACCTACTGTTGAATTAGGTTAAAGCCTTCATCTCGGCGCAAAGATCGCTCGCATTGTGACAGCGAATCTGAATCAGCATAATTTCCATTAATTAAAGCAATGAAATGATTAATAATGGGGATTTCGTGCCTACGCCAATGCAATGTCACCATGAATTTAACTGAGAAAGAGGAATAATTTACTAGAGCCAAAGCTAAATTAGGTAATACTATACTCAGTAAGTACTAGAGCTTAAGATTTAGTTAAAGTAGGTAATACTATACCTACTCAGTACTTAAGCTTAAGATACTTCGAAGCAAATATTGTATCTTGCACAGTTTCAAATAACTGTGCAAGATACAATATTTGTTTCGAAGTATGTAGCAAGACCTGGGTATGTCCTAAAACTGCATCCAGAACCACCGGAGGACGAGCAGCAGCGTCCTCTCATTTAACGGTGGTAACCATTCTGCGATCCCCAAGCCGCCTGGCAAGCGTGGGGTTTATGGCAACACCTCCCTTTTAGGGAGAGGCCTTCGTCCAGCAGTGGACGTCTTCCGGCTGTTGATGATGTAGCAAATACAAGTTTATTATTATTATTATTTTTCCAAATTAAATTCCGACTCGTGTTTTTGTTGGACTTTTTTTTAAAATCGTATAATGTAATAGATGAAAAAAAGGTATTTATGAAAATATTAATTCTTTACGCTAAGATTACGATACCCAATGGACAGATTTTATCGTCATTCATAGGTCGTTTTTTGTAGTGGAAAATAAACATTGGCAAGTCAAGTCCAAATTGTTGTCACCCCATTCCGACACGTACAATGGTCGTGATTTCCCCAAAATATTATCTACCAAGTTCCTACTCTATATTAGAAAATTAAACGAGCATTGAGCGGCTAACGCTTTGAATATTCAAAGGGAATAAATTAGGTACGTAAGCGTCTAAACAAAAGCGGCCAAACAAATTGCCGAAGGAAATTATGAAGTCTATTGTTTATGTAAGGAAAATATATTGTTACTGCCGAGATAATAAATAGATGTCTTATAAATTATTTACGACATAGATTGGGTCAACAGAACGATCTCTGAGACGAACTAGTTGCGGCGAAAAAGGTGCCTGATATCACAATCTTGGAGGAGTCAGCTCTACCATCACAAAACGATTCGATGCCACATTTTTATTCATACGGCGAGGTTGTAGAATTCTCTGCGGAGTCTGTGTTTCCTGTAACAAACAATATCAACAAATCTAGAGTACCTAAATAGGTTCCTTCTAGGTAAGCGTGCTGCCACCAGGTGCACCAAGCAGGATGTCTTCACCATCAGCCAGAATACATCACTGCTGGATGAAATTTGAAAAAATAAAAAAAAATAAAGAGAAGGCCAGGGTTGCCATAATCTTCACGCTTGGTAAGCGGTGGGGATCGCAGATCTTACCACCGCTAACCTTGGTCCTTGGTCAAACGTAAAAATATTTAAAAAAAGGCATGAATAAGCAAAAAATATGTGTATTGGTGTTGCACTGGCTTGACTATACTATCGCAACACATAACAGGCTATGTTATAGACACATACTTCAGTGTCGTTTTCTGGCTGTGCCATGCCTTCGAACTACGAGTACGTACCGCGCATGACGTCGCGGCAGAAAACCGCAAAATTACCAATGTTCGGTTATGTAGCAATACCAAAGCAAAGCAATGTTATACATAACAGCTGAGTTGAACATTTGCCATAAGGAAGCAACGGGCTGCCATTGCAAAAATAGTAACTTTACTTTATCGCCACGACAAAATAATCCTTCTTCGTGAACTCTACCATGAGAATCGTTGCAGCCAGACAAATATATTTGAAGGGGACAAACGAAAAAGTAGTTATTCAATTAATAAAATATGATTTGCTACGATTGAACTAGATCAATCACATAATAATCATCTTTATATATGCGAGCGCCTGGTCGACGCAACGCGTGATCAAAATGCTGGCGTTTATTTGGCCCAACGCATAAGCATTGCCTTTCAGCGTGGCAATGCCGCCAGCGTGCTGAGTACGCTACCGACTGGTAGTGGGTTTGAGCATTTGGATTTTCTCTAGACTTTCATCGGTCTGGATACAATCCTTTTCTTTTTTTTGTATAGTAGGCTAAGTAGTCTTTGTAGTTTGTTGTAAACTAATAAACCCATTTTAAATAATAGTGTTTTGTAAATTTCTTTCAAATTCATTGAGTATGATAAAGGAAGACCACCAGCATTTAGCACTTTATAACTAAATATGCTTATATTTTTTTAGTATTTTATGAATAAAATCCATCGATTGTATCCGTGGTAGCCTAATCGGGAGACTGCTCGACTTGAAATCGTGCATGATGTCGCTGGTTCAAACCCAGGCTTGTATCAATGAACTTTTTGAAGTTTATGTAAAGTTTTTTATACCACAGGCTTTTCCGTGAAGGAAAACATTGTGAGGAAATCTGCGTACGCCCGGAGAAGTATTTAACGGCGTATGTAAATCCATAAACCCGCAACTGGGCCAGCATGGAGGATATGGTTCGCCCTTCGAGGATAAGCCAACAGATGGCTGCTAAGAGGCTGGTTATGCACATAGATAATACAACATAAAAAAAAACCTCTTCAACTTCGAATACCTGGATGACATCTTCATATTTTCTAGTTATTTTGATTTAAAAACCAAACTACAAAAAAACATCAAAATCTGTTCATAATTGGCGGAGTAATCACGTAACATACATACAAAAAATAAAAAAAACAACCAGTCGAATTGAGAACCTCCTTTTTTGAAGTCGGTTGAAAAGATAGGTACCTAAGTACCTATGTATTATTTATACTTACACTAGAAGATATGTTTTTTTTTGAGGCAAACAACATTGAAAAAGAAAAGCAAAGTCAGAGAAATTACTGGGCATGAAGAGATTTAATATCTGATATATCAGGGTGACGAGCGCAGTGCAGTGCGGCGCAGGATTGTATTCGCAAGTTCACAATTCTAGCACTGCTACTGTTAGTGGCAGGCGTGGCGCTTACCACCAGGTCTTGCTCGTCTCGTCCCTTGACCGTAAAAAAATACTTAAGGCAAAGGACTCACGGAGCGATTTTTACCCGAGCCCGCTGCGGTGGCGGAATGGAGTTTTATTTTCAAAACTCACGAGACCGGAGTTTTGTGCGGTTACGCAGCCGTCGCGGTTGCGATTATCGCTCGCAATCTTGGCGGTTGATTATTGCAAGACGGGCGGTTAAACGATCAGTTGAGATCTTGGAGGACCTAGCTCTATGTAATCAAAGGTTGAGATCAACCGATCGCAGAGCGCGCGGGTGCAACCCGCCGCGGCTGCGGGACCCGCGACCCGCCGGTACAAGATGACCGCCGCACCGGCACCACCACCACCGGCACCGGCGTGCAGCGGGACCCGCAAACAATGGCACACGCCGCGGGCGTAAAACGCGTCGTTAAATGTGATTTAATTTTTTACATATATATCTGTATTCTACAAAGGCTGCGGGCACGCAACCGCGACGGGCGCGGGTGAAAACCGCTTCGTGAGTCCTTACCCTTAGTGTCAATAGTAAGTGTAAGCTTTTCATGTCAGTAGTTGTGTCTGCTTACGATCAGCTGGAATGTCAGCTTGTTGTTTTTCTTTAGAAAATAGGACGACCAAATTATCTACAAAAACAAATACTTAAAAGATTAGGTATACGTCAAACCAGGTTTTATTTTTTTAGTTTAGTAAGCCTGAGTAGAGTAATGTTCCAAATATTATGTTTTGATGTTAAATTACATGAATAGAATACCCTACTCATTAAGTTGATAATAAGTAATTTATGTTTGCCGTCAAAGAGCTTGCACGTGGTTACCGGCGCGTTTCTTGTTTTAATCCCTTGGTGCAAGAAGAAACTAAATTAACTCTTATATCTGTGACGCAAGTATTTTATTGGCCTACAGATAAATAAAGATACCAGTGAAAACCCGGTGGCGGTGATAAGTTTAGATTTACGAGTCATTTACGATTGTTTTGATAATGCAGTAAGTTATGCCAATCACGTGCTAAGTCTTTGTAATTTCGTACCTATTAAATACTTACCCATCACATACACACCCGTATTTATTGTACATCCGGATTCTAGATGCTGATCTTCGATCAAAGAACCAGAGGATTTCGCATCAGCCGCCTGACCACGGCACAACTAAAACTCTCCGGTACAGTAGTTTGCAGCTTCGAACATTGAACAAAGGAGGCAAGCCAGCCAAGGCCAAAATGTATATCTGCTCAGTGACCATACCCTTTGTATGTGTTGTGACTTTGTTTTAGTATGCGTTCATACCAACGGTTTTTTTTATTAGTGTGAAAGTTTGCTTGAAGGTGTGCCATGCGTGTTTACTACCTCGTCCCCCGCAGATAATGCCAGAAAATTATGAAGGCAGATCACGCTTCTCTATAACGCTCTAAGGTATTAAGTCGAAAAAAGTAATTGTAATTGGAATCATCATTGCGAACGACTTACAAAAGGGCCAACTCTAAACTCGAGTTAAACAGTTCCATAGAAAAATGTCATAAAAAATTATTGGAACAGCAGTATTAATTCGCGAATCCAGTGTTGGGCCCGTAGTAAAAGTTGTTCGCATTGAGGAGTAAGATGACTTTCTTTGGGCTTCATAATACCGTCCCAAGTAAACCTGTGTATGTTATGAGCATGGACCATTTTGGCCTTGTATGTTATGGCCTACGCTTTTATATTCCCAGCTTAGCTAGGAGTACCGATATCGAGTGGAATACTTTGGCTTGGCACTTCGAGAAGCAACTGAATGCTAGGAGGATTCAGCTCTCTCACTGAATCCCTGTCTACTCTATCAAACACACATTCATCATGCCCGCGTAAATTTTCTGTATCTATTTATAGATATGTATGTTGTCGGTCAAGTTCACCCAGTGCCAGTGGTGGGATTATGTTCTTACTGCTAATCTAGTTCTAATCTTCTAGTGGCAGCGCTAGTGTGCCGCCGATGTTTACGTCACCGTGTTACTCTATTATAGGAGCCTTTAAATTTGGCAATAATTCCTACAGAATTTTTTTGGATACAATTTATTAGGCTTGATTCTGTTATCTTCGTGCCTGGTTTTCAGTACATAATGTTACGTTATTGGAAACTCTATTCTACGCTATCTCATACAAAAGAAACAGCAGCCCCAATCAGGTCCCACAATGAGAGAATGAGAAATAAAATTTCTTAAATATATACTAAAACTCATGATGCACCCTTAATAAAAAACACTTGTTTTGTAGCTAACCCATCACGGTTTTTTTATTCCCATAGCAACACACAGTCAAAATTGTATACTTGATGAGTTGTAAGCATTACCACGATTTTTTTCTAGTTAGCAATTTATGCTATATCGGCCTAACTAACTTATTAACCTAACTTATTCAGGGCTTACCTACTTTGCAGAAGTTCATATTAACCTACACTATTATATTATACTATTATCTCTAGTATATTAGAGCTATGTTGGCTAGTTTGTATGCCACAATCTATATTTCTGAAAACATTGGATAAAGAGTGAAAACATGGAACTATACTAACTTATTACTTACCACCAATGTGTAGGTACTATTGTAACGCACACACGCATAGTAATTCCAAAGTTCTCATTTGATATTTCAAGTGTAACTTTTATGAAGACTAAACTAATACTACTATTTGGCAGCTATTGCGAACATAAATTTAAATTTAACAGTAATGGTTTTAGGAGTGTAAAAAAGGGCATAAACACTATCCATTACGGGGGATTACCGGGCGTTGCCCTTCGCAGACGATTATCGACCTACTGGCAGTTATTTTAGGAACGACTGGGATGTCTCGATTCATCATAGGAGTAATGTAGAAACAAATGAACGTTATTGCTATTTTAATAATGTAGTTTAATTTTATTTATTGAAACAAAACAGAACATAGTCAAAGCAAACATATTGTTTATACATTTAATTAAGACTATATTCCTAAACACATGTAGGTAATATAGCATGATTATAAGTATATAATTTAGAAGCAGTGGTTACCAACATTTAAAATCAAAAATATGTAAGTATATTGAATATAATAGAGCTAATCATTGCATAGCTAATAATATAACCTTATAGCTATAATTGTATTATTTTGATACGATATCTTACACTTACAAGTTTACTTTACAATGTAAATGTCAATAAAATCAAAATGTAAGTATTTATTATAAGCTCAAGAAGGCATGAACCAAGGTAAGGTAGGTAAGATAAGTGTATTAGGTAAGGTAAGGGGGTCTTATTAAATTAAATTTGTGGTTATAGTTAGCTACATGTAATTATTAAAATTAAATGCAGTTTCTATTAGATCCTACTTTAATGATCTTATAAGTAAACCTACCAGTTCTCAGGTGTTTTAAACTATCTCGGGTGTTCGTGACAGTTCTATAATTATTTATGAGATATTTACCGTGATTATATTAAATTTATATGCAAAAGTAAAATTAAAACATCTTTGAATACCCTAAATACAAAACAAACGGCAGAACTGTTGCGGATCGTTACCTAGAAATAGAAGGCTTATGAGCCGTACCTACGTAGTATAAGTAATACAATTCTTTCTTCTGTGCTATTACTTATTAACGCGATGATTTTTCACACTCATTCAGCAGTCAAATATATACACGTCACTTATCAAACGGACAAAACGTACATAGATACATAACTATCATGCAGGAATGTAAACATTTCCTTCTCTTTCCTACCTAATCTTTAATAGATTAACCTTATAATAATAAAATATAAGTAGGTATATATAAATACTTGTAACCTATGAAAATGTGATCCTATCTAACTAATTTTAAATAACAATTTTATAACTAATATACAATTATACAATAATCTACTAACGAATAACATTATTAATCAACTATACTCCTGAAATATGAATTATTTACATACTTAACACTAAGTAATTTAAGTCATAAATTTAATAAATTCTCTGTGTCCCTTGAAGAGCATAGTCATCGCAACACAGGGTATCCTACAGCGATGATTAGGGTCTGAAAACTGTAATGCGAAACGTAAACAAACATAATTCTCTTGCACGTCTATTGTCTAAAACAGAAAGTTTCTTTTCTATTATTTTTTGCAAGATTTGTACTTTAGAGGCAATTATTATAGGCGTTGTTTTATATCACTGATTATTGAAAATATTTATAAATATGCATGTTAGTAACAAAAATGTATTTAATAACTATAATGTCACTAAACGCATGTCTCCAATCATGTAGCGCTCGTGGCGTAGCTTGTCTAGGTGATTCTAAACGATCACCGATGTTAAGCAACGGACGGTCCGGTCAGTCTTCGGATGGGTGACCGTGAGTGGCATTTATTTCTGAGCGCTACCGTGGGTCGAATGACACGTTAAATTGTTGGTCCCGGTTGTTTGTTCTAGTTTCTATAACAACAACCATCAGCCATGTCAGAGGCCTTCGGGCGGCACATTAACTCTGACACTAGGGCTGGCCACTCAGCCTATACGAACTTACTTTTTTTTCCAATCATGTTTTCATGAATAAATATATTATTATTATTATGTTTTGAAACATAATCACGGGGAATAATATTGTTTTTTTTGAGTAGGTTCGTGAGTGGCTAGCACGTACCGGAAACGCAGCATAGGTTGGCCGCACTATATAGCCACATACTATATACCCACGACATTGTGAACGTCGCAGGCAACTGGTGAATGCAAAAGGCAGGTTGTTGTGCATTACTGACAATCACGGTAAGTAGCCATAAGTAATCATAAAACTGTAATGAACCAGTTCTGTAATATACATCGATTATTATACATATATTAAATTATATAAATATATTAATAAAATAACATTTACTTAACTAAGTAAAACAAGAATTATTAATTAATTAATCATTCTTATTATTAATTATTCATTACCTCTAAGTACCTACATTATTTAGTACCTGATTAAAATACCAAATTGCTCAAAAAAGTCTTTATGAATTTTATTAAACTCATATGTTCCAAAGTCATCAATTTAATTAACATATTCTAAAATGAAACAGACTGTATATTTTAATGAATGTCAAACTCAAGATGAAGGGCCTTACTTAAAAACGCTGCTTACGCGCTGTACTAAATAACGTAATTTATCATTAAGCGGCGTTTTGAAGAAGTGCCCATAGATAACAAGTATTTGTTTATAGAGATTATTTAGATATTTATTTAAGTACTTTGAATAAATTACAGATAAAATAAAATATAAATAAATATTCATGGACATTTTTCACACAGCGCCATCTAGCCCCAAACTAAGCACAGCTTGTAATATGGAAACCAGATAGTAAAGTTGATAGAATACTTAAGTATACTAGTTTTTTTGTTGTAAATACATACTTATTATAACACAGATAATTTATAAAAACTTTATTTAGGTGTGCTATGAAAAAAAGCTACTTACAAAGGTACAGCACCGTGGCGTTCGAGATATAGAAATCAATGATTGAAAAAAAACGAGATTTAATGATAAAACATTTGTAGTATTTTTATTGGTTGCTTAGCACCACATAATCCGGGTTCCGTGCCTTTTCTCAAAACTTTATGATTTT
Organism: Erannis defoliaria; assembly: GCA_905404285.2. NCBI lineage: Eukaryota > Metazoa > Arthropoda > Insecta > Lepidoptera > Geometridae > Erannis > Erannis defoliaria. The sequence goes on along the minus strand of FR990073.1, from coordinate 5,409,577 downwards.
TGATAAATAATATTTAACATTAAAAATAACGAATTTACAAAGGGAAGTTTGAGCCTGGTTAGGTACTACTTATAGGCAAGTGCCTTTAATAACTAAACCAAAATACCTACCTAAATACAATCTAACTACGTAACCATAACTGATCAAAAACAAATGGATTGTTTTATAACAATTCATTTGTTTATGTTTGGTTTTTTGTTCGCTTGTGTTTTGGTTATTATTAACCAACCATAATTAATCGAAAACAAATGAACTGTTATAGAACGATTAATGTCTAGAAGGCTTAATTATACTACTATACACAATTAGGTACACATAGACTAAACTTTACTAAAATAATATATGTTATCAATGCATATATTATTTTAGTAATATAGGTACCTTATTCAATTCTTATAATTTATTAATTAAGTTAATCAATTATCATTCTTAATAAACGTACTTACTAACTTTTCTACTTAATAAACCAACGTTTACACCTTTCTATGTTAACCATATGTGTAGGTACTTTTTTTTTCGTATAAAATTGAAATTAAAACTATTGTTGACCTGGGTAGTGCATGGGTAAGTATGTCCTAAAAAGCATCCAGAACCACCGGAGGACGGGCAGCGTCCTATCAGTTATCGGTGGTAACACTTTGCGACCCCCAAGCTGCCTGCCAAGCCTGATTTTTGCAACCCAACAACACAATTCAACCCGTGTGTAAAATTAAGGTTCTTGAGTGACGACCGCGAACCGGTAGACGCAGCGTAGGAAGGCCTCCTACTAGGTGGACCGACGACATTGTAAAAGTCGCGGGCAATCGGTGAATGCAAATGGCAGGTCGTCGTACAGTGTGGCGGTCTAAGGGGGAGGCCTTCGCTCAGCAGTGGACGTCTCCGGGCTGATGATGATGATGTGAAATTAATAAAATTAATAATTTGTGTACCTAGTAACATCTAAAAATTAACGCTGACGACTGTCGAGGATCGTATCGAAGACGTCCACTGCTGGACGAAAGCCTCCCCCTTAATGGGAAGGGGTTGCCATAATCCCCACGCTTGGCAGGCGGCTTTAGGATCGCAGAATGCTTACTACCGTTAACTAAGAGGACTGGTGCTACCCGTGCTCCGGCGGTTCTAGATGCAGTTTTAGGACATACCCAGGTCCAGTACTGTCGAGGATAATTTGTGTAAAATGAACATTGAAAGTCATGCAGTCAACCAGCTAGCTATAAAGGATTGCCAGCAGAAGTTTAGAAACCAAATCAGTTAAATCATTTTGTTCGAAGCTAAATCATATTTAATTCGTTAGGAATCTTCTTAGTCTGTGTTCTTTAATTTTGATTGCATCGTCGATTACATACCTACTTATACTCGTACATGGGAGTTGGTGGTCAAACCCGCCTTAAATAAAAATAACAAGTACTTAGCGGTACAGTACGTACTTTGAAAATAAATCTACCGGCTTCAATTTCGATTACTTGGATGATATTTTTTCCAGTTATTTTGATTTAAAACAATATTACTAAAACGATTATTATAAAGTTGTTGTTCTTTGGGGCTAACCTGAAAGTATACTTACTATCCCTTCAAATAATTTCCAAATCGATTAATAAATGACGGAATACCGAGGTACGAAACATAAAAAACAACCGATTTGAGAACCTTCTCCTTTTTTGAAGTCGGTAAAAAACCCCTTTTTATTAAAAGTAAGTAAGTAAGTTCGTATAGGCTGAGTGGCCAGCCCTAGTGTCAGAGTGAGAGACGACTCTTTTTATTGAATTTGTCAGATATTTTTAAGCTTTGTTTGATTGCAATTTTCTCATTTTATACTTGGTAGGTTTTTCATTTTTCCTTATTTTATAAGATTTATTGAATTAAATCCGATAACATTTTTGTTGCTTGAAGGGTTTTTAAAGATTTAGTTCTCTCTTCTACATAGACTACGACTAGGTATACAGTGTGGTCAATTCTGACGGTTTTAGTTGACAGTTCTAAACTAATTAAAATATTGCTGTCACTTTTTTACTAGGCATGTTAGCTAAGGACAGCAATACTTTAGTTAGTTTAGAACTGTCAACTAAAACCGTCAGAATCAACCACAATGATAGAATAAAACAAACTCGTTGAATCCTGAAAAGTTATGCTTGAAAATTATCAGAATGAAAATGTATTTAGTATGATCCCCAAGGGTATTCACTTTTATAGGGGCATTTACTTTTTTTTTGAATAAATATGATTTTCTTTAAAATGTTAATGGGTCAATTTGAAACTTATATATTTGGCATTTATGCTAATGATTTGAGTTATTCGATTGAATCAGGGATGGGTAAGCATACCTTGTGGCTAACTCAGTACTCCAAAACTACTTAAATGAATTTTCTTGAAAATAACAATGTAATTTATTTTTATAATCATTAAGGTGACGCATAATAATCATTTAATCTGAAGAGATGTCACAAAAACGAGGTCGGCATAATACTAACCTATTAACTTAAATTTAACTATTCGGTAATTATTATAACATTTGCAAATTACATAGTTAACCTTACCATAGCTAGCCTATCCTATGAAGTTTCAGTTGATTAATATCATTCTTTCGTAATCTACAATATCTAGGAATTTTATAAAGATAAGATTACGAACTAAACAAAATCAAAATTCTATGATGAAAAGGTATTTATACTTCCGAGATCTTTTTATTACATAATACATTGTCTTCTAAACTAGTCAATCCATTGAAATATGGTCAGCACACCAAAATAAAAATAATAGTTACTTATAGCTAAAAAACAAAACAATTGAATGAGGTGAAAAACTCTTCTCGGAACCCAAAATACCTCTTTGAAAATGGATCTTTGAGCTTTTTATCGTGTGGAAACCCTTTCCGTCGGTCGCGAGCCGTCGGGCGGCGACATCACGGGCGGGCGGCGTAGCCTCGTAGCGCCGTAGCCTCGTAGCACATACCTCCGTTGCGCGTAGCTCCAACACTGCCCGCCGCTTTCCACTCATATTTCTCATACAATTAATTAACCACTTGAAAACACGTGAAAGTATCCGCGTGAGGAAGAGACTGAAACAGCATGCAAGCGGCGCGCGGCCACCGAGCGCCGACAGAAGGTTGCCGCCATATTGAATGACGCCCCGCCCCCCACTCCGACGCCTCTACCTATTGGCCGGTAGCCTTTCCGAGGGCGGGGCTCCCATCGCACCGATGTTGCCAGCTTTTTGAATAAATAATTTCAGTAATTTAAGTAATGAAGGCAATTATGGCGTTGTTTAGCTAAGTTTGCGCGGCGGCGAGTGGGAACTTTATATTTATACCGCTCTCTTTATGTACGCCGACGCGCGGTTAATGCGCCCGATCTGTTTACGTAGCGAGGTTTATTTATGGCGAGTCTCCGCTGCACGGCGCGATTTAAACTGCAATTATTTTACGCTATAAGGAAAACATATTGCACCATTTAAATGAGTTTTTACAGGACAATTTGTTTTGTAGATAGATGAGGTACATTCATCTTTTTTACTAATTAAGAAAATTTTACATTATCTTGGGGATGACCCGAAATCTTACCTTATATATATACATTCTTAAGAATACCTGTGACTTACAAGAGAAGGTTATAGAAAAGGTTAAAATCTCAAGCCGAGAGATTGCGATATAAAAGCAGGTTCATTACGTCACCGAGTTCCGTCAAGATCCAGTGTCCACACTCGACCGGCGGAAGTAAACAGTGACGTCACGCGGCGTCATCGAGCCGATAAAAAGTCGATTTTATTCGCACAAGTTCGTCCAGCTGACTGCGCCCCGCGCCCCGCGGAGCGCACGTACGCACAGAATTTTCAGTGTGGTGAGATTTCACAGAGAGCAGGACATAGATAGGCGCGGTAGTAGCGAGGGAGAAGGACGGTGGTATGGGCAGGCGCGACGCGGACCGGCGCGATGGGCGGGCGCGGATGATGTATAGAGTGGTGGAGTTAGGTTCAAATTGCTCCGGGAAGTGGCCGAGATTAGAGTGAACGCGGGCCGCACCGCGCCGCGTACGTAAGCCCACTTAAGACTGTTTTTAATACTAGTATTTTTTACGCGATCCCGACAGGATTTAGCGGATAAGCGACGTCGCCGCGATCGCGCGCTTTGATTTATCGGTATCGGATACGGTTTCGGTTGTTCCCTGTGTTTACGTTAGTGACGGCCAGCCGCTGGACGCGCGTAATCCCGCGGCTTGCACCAGATTATGACGGATATCAGCGGATTTGGTGCAAACACACTGTGAACAGCTTGCCGAGGAATCATCCGAGTCAACACCCATTTCACCGTTCCACCGGGATCTGCTTTAATCTGTTGTTGATAGTAAGTATTTTGGTTATAGTAGTTGTGACACTTGTGTCTTTGGATTTAAGAAGATAAAATCGATTTGCTACGCTGCCTTCATAATACTCGATCTGCTAATTAGGTACTATCATAAATAGCACGGTTCCTAGAGTGTCTACAATTCCATTACATAAATCTAGGAATAAATCCAACATATTTATCATTCAGGTTTATGACTTGGGTAAAAGTATTTTAAACGAGTTGTGTAAAGTAATCACAGTGTTACTAAAACCTCTACCTCCAGCCTAACCTACCAGTACCTAAGTAGGTACATACCAAGAAAGAATCTAAAATAGAAGTTTCACCTCTACTCTGATAAAGGTAGAGTAAGGCACATTTTTGTTTTATTTTTACGGGTCTACTCACGTTTAATTAAGTCGGATACTCCGGCTAGGTATAATAAAACAAAAATGTGTCAATTTATCACGGTTATTCTTTACAGTTTTATTATTATTTAAGAGATATTTACCATGATTATATTGTGAACGTGTTGTGTTGTGTCTGGCTATGAATGTGGTGAATGCAATGGCGCCAAAATATCGAGAGCTCGTTTTACAACATAATCACGGTAAATATATACCGTAAATAATAATAGAAGTGTTAAAAATGACGTCAGTTTACATGGCAGCGTAGGCATTTTTCTACAATAGATAGGTATATAGTAGCAGAATACATACTTAACCTAACCATAGCCTCTGAAGTACTTATTCCTAAATGTGTTAAATTTAGTTTATTGCTAGTATAGTATTATATTATCTTTGTTTATTACATATCATTATTTCCTAAAGACATACATAAGTAAATCTTAAAGTAATAAGTCTATATATATACTAATTATTATTGAAATAGTATAGGGGCAAATCGGGACGGATTCGGATTCTACGAATACCTATAACTTGCTCGACTCTCTCTCGATTATAAGGTGTCTAAGTATAGGCTATAAGTAGGTACTTATTTATAATACCATAAAGTGTCAAAGCTTTTTGGTAAAACTATATCATGAAGTATATTCTAAAACGCATTTACACAAACAGTGTTATTTATTCAAAATAATAAGTTCAATATAACAATCGAGGGAATTATTGGCTACCCTACTTACCTCTATGCTAAATCTCATTAAAGATCATTCAGCCGCTTTGAAATTGAGTAGGACAAACGAATACAACTTTTTGCATTTATATAACACTAATGGACAGTTTAATTGTAATAGGTTTTTTTTTAAATGTTGGTTGAATAGCAACTAAAATAAAAAATGCGTAAGTATATGACCGTTAAATTTTACCAAAACTACCTTATACTCTTATAATAAAAAAAGGGTTTTATACGAAAAAAAAATAAGCAACATTATTTTTTTTATTTTATTACTAGCATAATTGTGCAGCCGATTAATTATAAATACTGGTATTTAAAACTCGCATAATTTTGTTTATTTTTATATAGGTACTGCTCATCAAATTTTATTGACATTGGGACACAAATACCCTTATTTGATTTAAAAAAATCTGTTAGATTTTTCTTTAATTTATTAAAACAATGTTTATGCGCATTTATTTCCCAAATTTTATACCCGTTTCTATTGCGTCATTCCAGAGCTTTTAAAAAAATATATAGGTATTATTATACACTATCGTAATATTAAAAACGTCTACGTACATAACAACATTCATTCATATAGGACATGTAGGTAAATTTTCCGAAAAATTATAAATGTAGTATAGTGCAAAAGGTCTGCAAGTACATAATTAATAGTCTGGTTTACGCTCATTTAGTAAAATAGAGTAAAATATTTTAGTGCGACTAGTAAAAAAATACACGAATCAAAAAATTATAAACATGAACTCCATAACGATTCAACTGGTTTGAATGAATTGGTTGTCTAATTGATATGTTTTGTAATGCACATTTATGTATACCTAGGTATATAATAGGTACTCTCATTAAAGTAAATTAAATCCATACATCCTCTCATATCGAGCGTTGTAAAACTTAGAAGTAAGATGTAAGGAAGTTCGTAGAATCTGAGAGGCCTAAATTTAATAAATATATAAATATTTCTGGAGTTTTCACACAGCGACATCTAACTCTAACCTCAAACTTAACAAATCTTGTGGGAATCAGATAACTTATAGAATATCGTTTTTTTTACAATAATATGACAAATTTATTAGTATCCGACGGTCTCTAACAAGGTTTTTAAGCATAAAAGATTCATAATTTTAGAACATGACTGTTTCTATCTAATATCAACGTGTTATAATCAAAATTTAAAAACTGTCAAGTGCTTTCAAACACACTAATAGTAAGGTTCCGTACATACATCACACTTAGTATTCTTATAAAAGAGGTGGTGGTGATTATAATGTAAAACGTACGAATTGGGGCTTGAGACTTATCACAACAAAAGGAAGAGAACTCAATAAAATAATACAAATACCATATCGATGTCAAACAAAGCAAAACCAATAGCCACTCGCTGCACTTTGCACAACAAAAGAACAGTTGGTATATGTACCAGGAAAAAATACAGAATACCTGATGATAAAAACTGATATAAGTTTGAAGACAGAAGAAGATGTTATATTGAGCTTTAGAGCAACTTCACTCTTGCATCCATAACGCATCATAGAACTCGATTCCTTCTTCAAAAGAAAAAGATTATTAATAAAACTGCGTACCCCAATCAATAAAAGAACTGTTAATAAGAAAAAGTTGTGCTCGTAAAAATGGGAAACGCATTGATCGCCGGAACACAAAACTATCTTGAATAAGATACAAGCAGAATACTCAAGAATACACTAAAAGCACATGATGACTTTATAACACACAGACGTCTACAAAACCTCGATGTCACAGCTGCCACAGAATACTCTCCCTCTGGTTTAAATAAAGCGCTAGCACTAACGCTAGCTAGCTACTCATTATACCTTTTACGGAAGGTAAGATAGAGAATATTATGATGCTACAATTTAAGAATATGTCCAGGATATTACCTCATAACTGCAAAATGCTTAAAAGAACTACCAAAAACAGATCTCACATTTCTAACGCAACTGTCTAATGCCATAAATAACATTAAGTTTCTTTCCTCACCAATGGAAAGTAGCGACCATTATAATGTTTAGTAGGCCTGTAAAACTGCCTCAAGACACATCCTCATCGTCATTTAGATTAATAAGCCTCCTGCTTCTATTTCAGAAACTTTTTCTAAAACGTTTACTGCCCGTTACAGCTGAAAGACAATTCGGATTCCATCAAAAATACTCAACTGTTCACCGATTCGTCGAAAAGATCTGATATGACATGAACTCATGGAATGCAGAAAGTACTTCTCTGTCCTTTTCCTGGACGTAACTCAAGCCTTCGACATAGTGTGGCATAACGGCCGGCTGTACAAAACAAAAAAAAAACTACCAACCAGATTTTATACTTTTTACATCACACCTAACTGATAGATATTTCATAGTAAAACAGCGCCAAGACAAAAGTATTTACCTTAAAGCCAATAAGTTTGGTGCACCACAAGGAAGTGACGTAGGCCCTGTTCTTTATACTCTGTTTACCGCTGATCTATCCGTAAATGTGTTTTCAATGATAGCCACAAAATGCTGATGGTATAGCATCTCAAAACCTGCAGGCTGACCGCAACCATGTGGTGAATTGGCTGAAAGTATAGCGCATCAAAGTCAATGAATCAAAACCAGCTCATGTCGCATTTACACTACGGCTTACACCAGTAGATATGAATGGTGGTCAAATTCCACAAGTTGAATAAATAAAATACGTTGGTATAGACTTGGACAGGCGACTCACTTGGCAAAAACATATATTTTCGAAAAGAAAACAGCTTAGCTTGAAGATGCGGAAATACTATTGGATGTTAGGGAAACAATCATTAAGTAAGTCTAGTCTAAAGAACAAGCTGCTCATTTATAAAGCTATACTAAAACGAGTGTGGACCTATGGAATCCAGCACCAGGAAAAGGCATCAAAAACAAAGCTAAGTATCCGTAAAGATTACAATCAAAAGTGCTGCGAATGATTACTATGGTGTCACAAACGAAACATTGCAGAAGGACCTGGAACTACTTATTAGCGTTACAGCGGAGATGGCGCCACTTCCATCTCTAGTCCACCAAAACTAAACTAGGTGGCGTGATACTAATAGTGTGAAGGAGGTATTTTAAAGCACGCTCCAACATATTTTTTTTAAATCACAAAATGGTTCTTGTACCTAGCAGGTAAAACGGTATCCTGTCATTTTACCGACAGTCAATTTGCAACTTTTTACTTGACAACAAACATTACGCAAAAATATGATTCATCGAATAATTATTTATTAAGTAAAAAAATGGATCATTTGAACGCGTTATTTGATAAATCGTTTGATTTTTTTTAATGTTCGGTTTACTTAATTAATGTTTGGCTTACATACCATTACTATTTATATCATAATCATTAAGTTTTTTTAAAAATTTCAACCCATAAACCCCTTTAAGTACTTCTATTAGACAATTTGTAAAAAATGAATTATAAAAAACAATCTAAATATGAAATGAAAAATGGACAAAAAAACAAAATAACTTTCAAGATATTTTATAAGAGAAGTGTTTGTAAAACGATTGTTTGCGTAACAAAATATTTAAGGAACAATATGTTTGTAAAATGAATATTTCTCGAAACGTTGGATATCAAATAATAGTTTCGGTGAAACATTAGTGAGCCAGGTAAACCCTCGGTACGCTGTGTAAACATAATTTTTTAATTTTTTTAAAAATGGTACCGTGGTACACTTAACTACACAAACATGCTGTCACTTTAGGACCATGTCAAAATTAGGAAAGTAACTCTTAATTCAAAACTATGGATAAAATCAAGATATTTTATAGAGACAGAGTGTTACATGAAGCATGTGTGTGGCTAAACTACGCTGCTATCTTGTGAATGATAATAAGTTATCGTGCCGACTTGATAACGCATACCTTTAGTACCACATGATAAATTGAAATTACGTTGCTTTGTATTATAGTGCGCTATGATTCTGTGTTACTATATTGTATGTCAATATAGAGGTTACTTTTTGGAAATTTTAGGAAGTCGTTTAAAAAATATCAGTTTTTTAGATAAAGCCCAGGTAACAGACTTATCTTGTAACATTTTGGTGTAATGTATCGCGTCATTATTAGGGCTTGTATTTCCCAAATTTGCCCCTCGCAAAATCAAATTTATTTAGTCAAATTACTAAATTTAAAGCCCAAAAATACAAAATGTTACAGAAGAACATCCGTCTTAGTGACTTCTGTGGATGAAAACACGATTGATTATACTTTCCTCGATAGAAAAAAATACCGAAACAGTGTCTATTTTTAAACCATTTTCAGTTTTATGTCCTAATTACAGCACATAATCACATTAAAAAAATATGTATTATAAGTTAATAGTATTTTGGAGAGCATGCTGTGGTTCAAAAGTTATTAATTTCTATACTTTTCAAGTAAACTGAGAAAATCTTCAAAAATCTAGTTTGACACGCACAAATCTGCGTAATCGCCATATTTTTGCTCCGCTAAATGTGACTCTACCTGATATACAGCTTTAGACTAATGATTGATCTCATTAAAAAATGTGCTTGAAACGTGGAATAACCCGGCCTTAATCAGTGCAGCAAGCTGAGCCTCTAGATCCACTGCAAACTCTACTCGATTGTCTATAGTTTCGCCAATCCTTTTGAGTGCTAGATAACAAGTCAGCAGCGCAAGTACCGTTCTATGTCGCTAAATTTGACGTGCCGCTATAGCAGATTTACTTAGACGAATTTGAGAATATACCGAATTTTATCGAATTATACCGATTTAAATGTTAAGTATACGATTTAAATGTCAAATATAACGATCGTCAGGAACGGTACTCGCGCTACAGTTTAGAGAGCTCTTCATTAAATAAATTAAGCCCGTTTGAAAAGAGCGCTCAAAGCGAACGTTCGCCACGCAGCTGCAGTTAGGTACATTACAACAAAATCTACTAAAAATCTACATCACAAGCAAATTGTTACAAATCAGTTGCTATCTTTAAGTTTGCAGTTCTCAAACCAGTATCATAATAATGGTTTGTAAACCGTGGTTCACGAAATGACTAACATAACATCTAATAGATTTATGTACTCTACAAAAAGCTGTGTGAGATAATTTCTAGTAATGACTCATAAAAATGTGTCACTTGGTCAATAAGAAAATATATACCTACTTATAGCGGTTTATAGAATTTAGATAAACTGATCCACGGATATACTACTTTACACATCAACACTAGACTATTCATTCATAGTTCTTATCGATTAGATTACTCTAGAAGTCATCCTAATACTTTAATGTTATAACTTCTTGAAGCAAATCCGTTTAAATTACGGAAACTTTAAAGGATTTAGATACGTTTAATCTAAAGTATTATTTTCTCACGGTTTGAATGTTGTGGTAGGGTTATATTTAGTTTGTTTAGGAGTTTATTTACTAAGTAGAAAGTACTTATATTTAAGTGTTTATGTTTGCAAGATATCAACTGATTTGTCAACTGTATAATTATCACAAATGATTTGACTGTACTGTATTAGTAAAGTATCTTATAGTTAATTATAGTTGCTTAAGGGGGCGACTAACGCCAAAAGTAAGTAAAAGGTGTATTTTTAAACACATAGTTTAATGATAAAGAACGTAAATATTCAGATGAAAAAAATACTATATAAGTAAGGGAAAAACCTAAAAAAGCCGAGTAACCGAATAGAATTTTGGAAAACTATATAGTTTATTTAAAAAAAATATATACAAATTACCAACAAATAAAAACTGTTTTAATTCAAATGCTCTAAATTATCAGCGACAGCACCACATTATTTTTACGAAATACATAGCCAAACTAATGTTTTAGCACAGTAGCCGTTTATTTTTTTTATGTTATGCCTACATTTTGAATAATTAAATAAAATCCCACCTAAATTGCTCAAAGCCATCATCATCATCAATTGTATCATGCGATTTTCAACTCTAAACTAATGCAAGACGCGCGGGTGAAATCTGTTATTTTTCTGGCATTAGTCGCACTCTTAAAGTATTAACATTTTTATAACTAAGTGGGAAGTGTACCCTCATATACTTAACAATAATATCAACTTAGCTTTGAAGCAATTTAGCGTCAGTTAAGGTTCAATATTCGGTCAATTACTATACACCGGTGTATTGATCAAGGGTTCAACTGTGATGAAAATGTCCTAAATCTTTTCTATAAAAACAATAAATCATTTCGATTATAGACTGTAGATTATAGAAAGATTAACTATTACCTAATATGGGCCAGAGTGGAAAATATGGCCAATATTAGGTGTGTGATTGAAAGAAATACCATTCGTTTAAATGAATTAGCTGGTGAGTAGGCAGGAAAAAAATAATTGTCGTGATGTTTTGTAGTTTTTATAATGATGGTAATGCTTTTAAAGTACTCGCATTTAGCGCGCTAAAGATATTTTTTCCGTGTTTAGTGTCTGATTAAAGACTATTATAGAAAAGGTTAAGATTTTATAGTAGTTAATCCGTCTTTTTTTTATTTTTATTTATTTAATATAAGCTTGGATTCAGATTGATTCAGGCGTTACTTTGCGGAAGTTCATATTAATCAACCGTGATAATCGTGATATACTAAAATTTCTAGAGTAATTCCGTTGTAAGCAATGGTGGTGTGTTCACAGCGGAATTACGATATACATTTTAGTACCTATATCACGGTTGATTAAGCTTGGTTCGTTTTGGAATAGTTAATACGTCTTTAATCTTACCCACTGAGTTACAAAGAAAGGAAGGAAAATACAAAGTTACGTTAGTAGATATTCTACTCATCTTCCCAACGCAACCGTCAATCCCTTAAGTGTCAACATAAAGATGACGATAACAAATCATTGACAATACCATAAAACATGTTATCTATAGATAGGTGCAGCGGAGATACAAACATCTAAATATTTGCAGTCGTATCTCACGTACTCGTTACACGTGTATTACATGCTGTAACTTGAGGACAGAATGTAAAGAAAGATATAAGTGATGTATTATTTCCTTTAGTGCAATCTGATTTTTACTGAAGTGTGACTGCGGTAAGTTCAAAGTACCTACTTGAAAACGGAAAGGAACCCTCTTGCAAGATAGTGTCGTTGATATTGTTACGAGTTATTTGATAAATGTTGTGATGGACAACAAAACTTAAAGTGTAAGTAAGCAACAGAAATTATTTTATTAATTCCACCACTTTGGATCGCTTGTCGGTCCTTTGGCGTAGCATGCGTCCCGCGTTTTTTTTAATATTCTTATTGTCATGCGTAAACGAGACTCATACGCAGAGTCGTAGCCTTGTCAGTGCTACATTTTAGCTACTCAAACCAATAGCAGCTCTATGATAAGGGGATAAGAGTTATAACGCAATGTGACGGGAAAGTAACGGGCTAGTTTATAGAGTCCAGGGGCCTTATTTTTGAATCCTACGCAAGCGTAGCGCATGCGAAAGGAGCTGCCCTTCGAAAGATACTGTTTGGAATAAGGTTCAATATCGTTTGAAAGTCAGTTCTTTTCGCATGCGCAACTTTGCGCACGATTCTAAAATAGGGCCCCAGATCGAATAAATAATTTTAAGATTTATTTATTTAGATTTATCTTATGAATAATAATTTATTTATTTATATTATTGAAATTAATAACAAAAACTTAAAAAATAAAGTATCAGACAACAATAAATTAAATCGAATCAATAAATGAACACGACTATCTAACGATATCCAAAATAGTCAAAATTGTATATCCACATTTACAGGTATTAGTTTATACATATATATTTATTGAATATATTTTAAAATTGAATATACTTACACACATTACATCTATATAAATAAAAATAAGCATTTAGATAAAATGCAATACTAATTATTATTAATTAATTTAATTTATTTTAATGCATTTTATTTTTATTTATTTTAATATATTTTTTGTGATTTTAGGATACGACGATGTATTTGCGTTTTTCTATTTTTGGGTTGCTAAAGAAATTCGGACGGAATAATTTGGACAGAGTGTCTGGTCAGTGCATAATAGTTATATTATGAATAAATTTATCAAAACCTACTACTATCTAAACCACGGTGCGCAACTGAGCAACATAATGCTTTTAAATGCACTAAGCGCTTCCAAAGCACCTTTCTGGCAAGAACAGCAAGATGTTGAACTCCTTACCATCGTCTTTATTCCTGATCAAGTACAAGCCAGGATTGTTCAAGAAAAATTACAATGTTTACCACGTATGCTAGCGTGCTTTATCTTTTTTACGTTACTAGTTACGTTACGTTATTAGGTGAGATCGTGGACAAATGCAAGCACAGTTTGTTGTAAAAAAACAGGGACTGCAGCGCGAGTACCGTTCTATGTCGCTAAATTTGACGTGTCGGTTTAGCAGATTTACTTGAACGAATTTGAGAATATACCGAATTTATCGAATTATACTGATTTAATATATACGATTTAAATGTCAAATATAACGATGTTTAAAAAAAAACTTAGATTTTGGCATCGCACGTTGTGCATTCTGTCAGTGTCAAGTTTATGAATTTTCAAGTTTTTTAATTATAATCAAGTCAAATATGTCATGAAATCACAGTCAGTCACACGAAGTTAGTCATAGTCGAGTCCAAGTCATGCCCTAGTAAAGTAGTGGCGACTTTACTATGAGCTTCTATGGAGTTTTGAGAACAACTCGAAAAAACATGTTTCACCACATTATATCACTTGCCCACACTCGTGCATGTAATTCAACACTCAATGAATAAAAGACCACCATTGTAATTTAACACTCAATGAATAAAAGACCACCCTTTCGCGAAAAAACACAAGTTTAGGAAAATAATAGAATGCAACGGCATGATTTTTCCGTGTCCCCGCCAAAACTCCGGTACTCGCATTGCTGGTGTACAAACTTGACAAGCTTTCTAACACGTAACTTGCCACACGCCTGCCACAGACAAAAATATTCAAACCAGCAAATATGACGCGTGTCACTAAGTTGAACTCGGGGCCAAAACTTCAAGAAAAATCTCCAAAACACGTCGATCGAACAGTTCGAAGTGAAATTCCAACGAGATGGCGTTTTAATAGAGCGAAGCACTTTCACCAACTTAAATCTTTGGGCTTAAAAAAGGCTTTGCATCGGTTTAAAGGGATAAGAGTGGCTCTGGCGGGCCGATTGCTGCCTTCGGCTTGCCCAATTACTCAGTTGGGCTAAGATTAGTATCTCTTTGTATTAGGAACAATTTACCGCCGCGGTGACGGTCGCGAGATTGACTTTCTGAGACTTGAGCCCTTTGGCTTTGCTTTATTCCCGTCTATTGAAATAAACGGTGTCGTGTCTTACGCTCTTAACTTTGGTTGCTTGGTAACGCAAAACTTACAAGTTGCGTCATTTAGTTTCAAAACTGTTTTTATTAGAAACTAGCTGTGCTCCGCGGGTCCACCCGCGTGATAGTTAAAAACGCTAATGATGATAAAAAATTGCCCATAATATGATATTCCGGGATATAAGCTATTTCCATTCTGAGTTTCACCCGTATTTACCAAATCGATGCGCCAGTTTGAATCCTACTCTACCAGTGGCAATTTTTTAAATATCATCGTATTTTTTAACAGTTAAATAAACAATCTGCGATTTTGATAAATACACAAAAACAAAAAATAATAAAACGATGTTGACTGAGTCGGTCATTATTACTCTCTGAAGCTATCTATCTAGAACAAGTATCTAAATACTTATCTACTATTTTGTTAAGATGCGTGATTGTTAGTGTACTAGCAACAAGCGCCACAGCCTCAAAGCGAGGCCGCCTGCAGCTAGAAGCGGTATCTGAGGAGCGGTATCGCGCGACAGACACTAAATTTCTAACATGTTCGGCGAGTTCATATAAAATGTATGAAAACTGGAGTCCACAGCTCGGTGGCGGCGCGGCGCTTTGTGGCTGTGGCAAGCTGGCAAGTATCCCATGTGCGGCTAGGCTTACCATTCACCTTATCTTGGTTTGTTGGCATTCTGCTGCGAAAGCAAAGAATAATTGTGTATTAGTATTTAGTGGGTAATGCTCGTATTTAGAAGGGATTAGTGGACTCTTCCACACTTATCGCTACCAGAAGATCTAAGTGGTTTTTTTCTACCTTTCCCTACCAGTAGGGATACCTTAGTAGGAATAGGTGTACCAGGTGGAGTGTTGTAGTTATCGCATAATAATTTGAAGTTATTTTTGTAACTATACGCCTAGGCAACTGTTAATTGTTTCAAATAAATAAAATGAAATAGTGGCGCGCAAGCATGGGTTCTTTCCCCGGTAATTCTACAGGATAACAATTTGATATCTTTAACTTTAAAGCGGCAGATATTTAATTTGACTCTACACCTCCCCACAGAATTTTTGTAAAATACATTTTTAGACATAGATATGTGCAGAGCTTGCCTTATGGCCAGGGACTTTCTCAATCAATCGCAATATTTATAAAAACTATTTTATAAGATTTCTATTCGCATGGAAACTGTCTTTACTTTGGGTTTATGGTAACTATAGTACAAGATCTTTCTTTCCGTAATCGTTACGTATCTAGTCCTTATCTCAGAAAAATATGAGCGTTGGCACATTTACTACCTTAATTTACAACGTGTAATAACAGGTGCCATAAATCCATACATGTATCTACCAATCGGAAAATATGGGTTTCGAAAGTCATCAAATCATTACGTAAACTGACGTGGTTTTGACACATTTTTGTTTTATTTATACGGGAATACTCACGTTTAATTAGTGCTAAGTAGGACGCAGCTGCACGCGTGTCGGGCTCTGTTTTCACTCTTTGAAAAAGGTCACCGGATGTGATCGAAACTATAGTCGTACTATCCGATTTAATTAAACGTGAGTATTCCCGTATAAATAAAACAAAAAATCATTATATTATTGGTCTAAATATATAAGTCACTTAATATATAAATTTATCAACCGCGATCAAAGAAGGAGGTTCTCAATTCGATTCTATGTTTTTTTGTTTGTTTGTATGGTATTACTCCGCCAATTATGAGTTGATTTTGATGTTTTTTTTTGTAGATTAAAAACATACAGTCGAATTGAGAACCTCCTTTTATGAAGTCGGTTGAAAAATACCTGGCCTAGTAAAATACAATTGGATTCATGAAATCCTAGTTGGCCTAGTCGTGCAATAGAATAGGTTTCCTTCGGTATGTTAATTATGTTTTTATAACTATAATATTAGTAGAAAAATATTGGTAAGTAGGTATAAGCGATAAAAGGTGTCCGCAGAGTAATAATGAATAATATATATGGTTTTTCAACCGACTTCAAAAAAGGAGGTCTCAATTCGACTGTAAGTATGTTTGTTTTGTGTGTTACTCGTTTACTCCGCCAAATATGAACTGATTTTGATGTTTCTTTTTTTGGTTGGGAGGTAATACAGAGGTGGTCCCATATCAATTTTATCGAAATTGGTTCAGTAGCCAAACTACTGAACCAATTTATTTTTTAAAAATCAAAATTACTAGAAAATATGAAGATGTCATCCAGGTATTCGAAGTTGTATTGTAAGTCGGTTGTATTTTTTTTAAAAAAGCTTATTATTATTGACTCACAATATCAGCCGTTTTCAATTATTTTTTCGATGTAAGCCTCGGATTTAGTTAAGACTCTCCACTTATCCTATTATTTAAAAAAAACAAAACACATGCATATTCCCTATTATGGATACCTAGTAATTTTGTGACACTGGACATTTTGGGACATGACGATTTAGGAAGCTTGGTCAGTTTGGTACTTTTGTAATTTTTGGACAGTCGTCATTATGGATCCATAGTAATTATGGGACACTGGACATTTGAGACTGGGTGATTTTAGAAGCGGTTCTGTTTGGCATATTAGACGGTTTGATACTCCAGTCAATGTAGCCCTAAGCCATTAAAAATACCAATTTGGGTTATCACTATCTAATTTAATTACTATATTGGGTGTAAAACCATTCGGCCACATCGTCAAACAAACCTAAAACACATTCTTCAACACAAGCTTTAAAAATCGAGCTGTAGTTTCTATACCAGTTAAAAACTTTCCAAAGCCATGTTGATATAGCACGGTAGGCGAGCGACCACCCATATAACCACCACATTCGCGCATCGACACTTCTCTTTACTCTTTTTGCTGCATATTGAATTCCCGATAGCTAGCTACCACAGAAAAAGGCAATTAAACCTATAAATCACATATGAGCGCCTTTTTCCCGACGCTTTGGGAATTTTTTCCTCTTCTACCCATTACAGAGTTTTATGTGCACACTGAAACACCAATCCTCGGTCACTGACGGGCTATTTGAATTATGAAAGTTGTAAAGTTATATATCTCCATCGTACCTGTTTTTATGGCGTTTATTTTTTTTACTGCTCACACAACGGCGTGTGTACGCGCCTTAAATCAAGCTGTTATGTGAGATGAATTGATTTATTCCTGCTTTAGGGACTTTGAGGAAGTTTGTTGCTGGGTGGTTTGTTTAGAGACTATTAATTAGTATTTTATTATTTACTATGTTTTGTAGTCCTTATTCAAAGGTGATCCTAGATGCAGTCTCTTTGAACGTCGAGTCATCATCAGCCAGTGACTTCCATTGCTGGATGAAGGCCTCTCGCTTATTAGGGGGAGGGTTTGCCATAATTACCATGCGTTGGAGGCGGTTCGGGGATCGCAGAATGCTCTCCACCGTTAACCGAGAGGGCACTGCTTCCCGTATATACTCCGGTAGTTCTGGATGCTGTTTTAGGACCACTTACTAATTTAGTTTTAGGATACTTACCCAGGTCTAGGTGAACGTCCAGTGATGTAGCAAAAAGCGCTCAATCAATTCAATTTCACAAACATGTAATTAACGCTCTTCAAAATTAGTAGTTCTGAGAGCAGTTAGAACTTTCGAACTGAGACCTCACGACCTAACCTCTTGCGATTTTTCTCATATTCGAAATTCTTATTTAGTACCAAGTATATTATTAATATCCTTGGTATATATATATATTATTTGGACAATATTCTGCCGAATATTGTCCAAATCGGCGTCTAAATAGTATCACAGCAAACTTCCTCGTTTTTGGGGAATTCTCTATCATTCTATCAAACCAAAGACAAAAATCTATGAAATTGTAGAAACTGTTTATCGTCATATCGTCGTGGGTTATCGTCACGATTAGTTGAAAAATAGTACCTGTAAGCGAGTACCAACCAACATCCAACTATCCGAGCGAATGAAAGCACATTTTGCCAGTCGCACAGTCTCCCTTTTAGGCGTTACACGGCTATCATGCCGCCAAATGTTCTCTTGCAAAAGATAATGCTATTGGAGTTTTATTAACATCTGGATACGTTTTCTAGACATGCTTGTAGTGGTAGGACTCTATTGCATAGGTCACCTGGAGAAATACCACACCTTTGATACCGCCAAGCTGTACAGTAGTGTGCAAGTATCACTGTGTTTTGGTTTGAAGAGCAATGTTAAAAGGGAGATTACTGGGCATGAAGAGACATCTCAGGGTGACGACTGCAGTTCAGTGAGCGCGCAGTGCAGTGCGGCGCAGGTTTTGTTCGCAAGTTGGTAATTCTGGCACTGTTATGGGCACACTCGTTTCAGTGATTAGGGAGAAAGGAACTAAATCTTAAATAATCCTCCAAGGCTCTTTTCGTCACTCCATTGGATAAGGCTGAATGCATCACGCTCGGGACACGGGCTTGTAGTTTAAAGTTTAGTATCGTTGCATATAGAAATTATCCCGCGACGCCCCGCGTTGATGGGAAAACTCGCGCCGGTGCTACTCGCGAATGCACGGCTAACCACGCGATATGTTTTGTACAGCTTCACGGGTGTGACTATGCAACCAATCTAAAAAAACGTAACATAGGTTATTCGTTTCCAGCTGCAGCGATGCAGGAGTGAGTCCCCGGGCGTCCCGCAAGCCGGCATCATTCATCTCCGCGTGTACAAGGAGGCGCTGGCGGCCGGCATGGAGCCGCTAAGCGAGAACGGGCTGTGCCTCTCCGAGCTGGAGCTGCACGGCGGACACCTGCACGAGTCGGTGGCGGCGTCAGTGGGCTCCGCCATCTCTAGCCTCATGGCGCCGCTGCACCACGAGCCGCAGCACGCGCCGCTTCACCACGCGCCGCCGCTCCACCACGAGCCGCTTGAGAAACTCAAATGTGAGTTGCTATTATGTTCTTTGTTGGATTTTAAAGCTAGATTTGCACGGTATTAAGCCAATCCTAGACAGTTTTACTCTTATATAAGCAAATAGGTGGAGAGAGGCGTTTTTGAGGATCTGCGTTTTAGCCTATATTGGCACTTACAGTTGTTTCTACTCATAACGTAACGTCGTCATCAGCATTAACCAGAAGACGTCCACTGCAGAACGAATGCCTTTAATAAGGAGGGGTTACCATAATCCCCACGCTTGGCAGGCGGCTTGGGGAGAGCAGAGCGTTACCACACGAACACGTAATACTTTAAGACATCGCCAATAAAGCGCAAAGAATGCTGCTGCCCGTCCTCCCGTAGTACTGGAAGCAGTTTTAAGACATACCCAGATACGGTCACGTAACGTCACATGCAGGAATTAGTAGGGAAGTCATATTGGGCAATACTCGTGTAGTGGACCATGATGTATTTATGGTTGCAGGTAGAACTGCTGGATATAGCTTTAGCTTAAGAAATTCTTAACGTGTTTTGTTTTCTTTTACGACTTCTCTGAACGTCTTGACACTCCTTTGCATAAAAAAGAAACTATAAGTATATTGGTGTTATTACGGGTTTGTACTCATAAAAAGTGGTGATGCGTACAGAAATCGTATAAAAATTGATTTAAAGATTTTTGCTTGACCTAAATTAACTAATATTCATTGATACAATCGACGTATTTGCGTTACGCCCGTCGGGGATCTTTTATATTGGTATATAAATCCCGTTTTAAACTCCATCGGGGTAGTAAATAAAATGAAAGGGACTTTCGTTTCAGTCGACGAGACCTCGCTTAGGATTGAGTCGTTCCTTCGTTTTATTTTCATGAAGATATGTTGCCTGGCCTCACTGTTACGATGCTCTGGATTTAAAATAAATACGAAAACACATTCTGTTATCAGTGTATTGGAAGTAAATTATGCAGACGCAAGCTTATTAAAAGAACTAGGTGCACCCTGCGGTTTTACCCGTATGGTGACGAAGATGAAAAGTAGCCTATATAATTTATAAATCCGCCATTTAAAACTACATCCACAAGTTGTGATAGGTACCTACTTAACTGGCTAGCTGCCAGATTCTTTTAGAAAATCTGTGGCAGTGCAATCAAGTTTGAGTTCCGGCAGCCTCTCTGAACTTCTGGTTGTTTTCTGGGGGCATGGGATTCAGACGAGTCAACAAGCCACACATGTGCACGACCAGACCATTTATAACCTTTTATCCTTTGAAATCACGATATTTTAAAGCCTTTTTATCTTCGTTGTGGGTCTGAAATTTCGTTTACCTAGGACAATGATAATATAATACTATACTAGTACCTAGGAGTACGTATTCACTAAACATACTTCTACTCCCAAATTACAAGATTGTACCTAATTGCATTAAGATATATCTCATGTAAAAGATCCCTTATTTTGTCACTGATAGAGTACCGATCATCAAAATTCTATGGTACTTCTAGCAGAGCTACAAACAAGCTTTGCTATGGCATCTCACAACTTTTTACGGTAGAAGGATTGCGTTCCAAGACTTGTTATTTACATTTCATGCTTATAATCAAGTGACGAGTCGAGCAAGACTTTCGCCTTATATGAGAAAATAAGGATATAACAACAATTTTCGGTCTTGTTACCGCTTATTCGATTTTTGCGTACCTACTGCTAAGGGTTGGAATGTTTTTCCGTCTTCATTGTTTCCTGAAAACTTTAATCTGGGCATTGTCAAAGCTAGATTGAATAATTAGATACCTACTAAGAGCTACGAGACCTACGAGCTCCAACTTCGACCGCAATTTCGTTTTACGTACTTACTTAAGACGAGTTGGTCTAACGTATAATTATTTTAATTCTACTAACAAAAACAAAAAACAAAGAGTTGATTGAATAATCTTGACATCACTATTCACTACCTAATATAAAAAATTACAATAATAATTATCTAGATATTACGTATAGTCTGTTAAAAAAAGTAGATACCCCAATAGAATATCAGATGACAATTCCCTCAACGAAAGTCTATAGAAACCAACGCACGTGCTCAAAATGCTCAAAAACGTCGATATCTCTATAATATGAATAATAGCGTCACAAAACAGTGATGACGTCGTCACAGGCAATCAGGCGTCGCAACCGTGACGATGTGGGCAGCCCTTTGTATACGAAATTAGGGATTATTCACCTCCCCCCGGTCGTGCACTTGTTCGTGCCTGGGTGATGCGCAATTTTCCGCCTTTGTTAGAGCAATAAACTGTCAATTTTACGAATTATAGCACCAAATTTAAAAAACATTGAAATTGATATTAAAATTGTAAACAAACATTTTAAACTAAGTTATACAGTTGCGGTCAATTTTTGCGGCTTTAGTTGACAGTTCTAAACTAATTAAAATATTGCTGTCACTTTTTACTAGGCATGTAAGGACAGCAATACGTTAGTTTAGTTCTTCAACTTCGTCAACTTAAACTTTCAAAATCGACAACAATTTATAGGTTTATCATAAAATTAGGACCAAAATCTGTGTTTGCAGCAGCATCATAGAGGATAGAAAAGCAAATACCAGTTCCAAATTCTCTACAATAATAACTGTCTCTACTTTCTTTATGTTTGACAAAAAAAAGATTCGATTCGCTCAGACAAGGTCAAGAAGGGCTATTGGTTTACTAATTAATTATTTTCTACCTCAACATAACAAAAACCTATATGATACACGTTAAACTTATTAAGGCTTCTATATTCCAAAGTTGCCCTTTGCATAATCAATGTTATTAAGTCAAATGACTATATTTAAAGCCAAAAAATATGTATTGTTACAGACGAACATCCGTCTTAGTAACTTCTACGGTTACAAATACGGCTAGTTATACTTATCACGATAGAAAAAAAATACCGAAACAGTGCCTATTTTTAAACGTTTTTCAGTTATATGTCCTAATTACAGCACACGGTCACATAAAATAATAATGTACTAAAAGATGTTAGTATTTTAGAACGAATAATTATTAACTTCGATACTTTTCGAGTAATTTAAGAATAACTTCAAAAATCGAAACTTGTCACGCAAGAATCTGCGTAACCGCCATATTTTTGCTTCGCTAAATGTGACCCTACCTGATACAGCTTTAGACTAATGATCGATCGCGTTAAAAAAAATCTTGAAACCTGGAATATCCTGGCATTCACTGACTGACAAACGTGTTTGCATTGGCTGTGCAAGTAGTGCTATAATATTGTCGCTAAGTCTTTACTATGTATGAGGTGGTATGAGCAAGTATCTCATTCACCTGCAATTGCTCTATAAATGAAGCATCGCCATCGTCCCCTGCGTCTAATCTGATCGTTTTTACAAACACATCAGTATCGAATTAGCCACCCTCGGATGTTTAGTTACGCAATTAGTCATGCGCTAGGGGTTTGTACTTGGAGTATGTTGAAATTTTTTTTTTGGGAAAATATAATGAACTTACGATGGTGTCTAATGGTAAAGTTTGCTAACTTTCTTTAAAAAAAAAAACGAAAAAATCAATGTCGATATATCCAATATCCCCACTGTCGGAGGCCTTCGGCATATTAACTCTGACACTAAGGCTCGCCCCTCAGTCTATACGAACTTACTTACATACTAAAATCTCCATTCAAATCGACCTATTTGTCGAAAAACGCTATAAATATAGTATACAGTTTAATTTTATCATAGGTACCTACCTAAATTAGTCTGCACTATAATATTATTATTATTCTAAACGATCACCAATGTTAAGCAACGGACGGTCCGGTCAGTCTTCGGATGGGTGATCGTGAGTGACATTTATTTCTGAGCGCTACCGTGGGTCGGATGACACGTTAAACTGTTGGTCCCGGTTCTAGTTTCTATAACAACAACCGTCAGCCATGTCTGAGGCCTTCGGGCGGCACATTAACTCTGACACTAGGGCTGGCCACTCAGCCTATACGAACTTACTTACTTTTATAGTCTGCACTGTCCAAGAGCAAAGGCCTCCGTTCTGTTCTTGGAAGAGTCAGGTCATCATTTTCTTCTATTCCTCTCTATATAGCGCAACTTGGGCCCAATCTTTCAAAAAATCTTTAAAATTTCTCCGTCTGGGCCATACAATACAATACAATACAACTTTGTTGCACACCAGAAATATAGAACAACTTACAACTAATCAGGGTACATTATTTGGCAGTACAAGGGGTGGCCTTATCACCTTAAGCGATTTCTTCCAGGCAACCTTTGGATGGACTGGACTAACGAAGGCAAATGCAATTACGGGAGTCGGGAGTTAGTTTGGCCTACTGTGGAAATCGCTGCGTCTTAATTTTGGCTTAACGATCTTCGAACATGTAGGTATATTTCCCGTGTATACAATTTCATCAAACAATTAAAAAAAGGTTTATTATAATCAAGTTATTTACTAACATAATTATGAAATGCTCAATTACTCATCCCTATATTTTTTTTACAAATTTTGTTTTCTGTAAACGCAACGATTTGCAATCCATCAGCGTCATACAAAAAGGGCAACGGGCAATCATTTAAAGTCAATCCGAATGGATTCACCGTCTCTTTTTTCTGCAACTGATTGGACGTATACCTATCCTTTTCACTCACTAAAATAACAACCCTCGTGGATCAGTGAAGCATTATATTGCGATGATTAGCTTGCACTTGCTACTTCCATTGAATTTAAATGGGGGATTAAAATGCTATGCGTTTTATTTATTAAAGCGCTATTGTGCTATTGTGCTTTAGTTCATTAAGCGATTGCTGTCGTCATTTTGGTTATTGTCGTTTTTTAGGGTTCCGTGGCCAAATGGTGGCTATTGAGATCTATTACTAAGCATATTTGGACTGCCATATAGCTCAGTTGGTAGTGTGTCTGCCTTTAGAGCTGTAAGGCGTGGGTTCGAACCCCACCAAGGGCAAACATTTTTGTGACGAACATAAATGTTTGTTCTGTGTCTGGGTGTAGTATGTATTATAGACAATAGACAATAGTTTATTCGTGGCAAAAGTATAAACAAAAAAGCAGTTACACAGAACACGGAAAAGTAAAACATAAATAAAAAATTGTTTACCTTTTGCCACAAACCAGCCCCAACTCAGCAAGATGCCGATAAGTATGTAACCAAAAAAAAAAGTTTATAAGTATTCTATCAGCTATCTAGTTTCCATATTACAAGCTTTGCTTAGTTTAAGGCTAGATGGCGCTGTGTGTCAAAAATGTCCTCCGATATTTATTATTTTATTATTTATTATACTCGTATTATGACGTCTGTCCTTCATACATTACCGTTTTGTATCCATTAAACTAAAAGTAGGTAGCAGCCTTAGCAGGGTAGTCTTCTCATTACTGGGTTACGTATGACGGTATAACTAACTCGAAAGGAGGTCATAGTCAAAAATCGGCTGTTCCATAGAAAAATCTAACTCGCCTTCAACGAAATGTTAAGGACAGCTTTTTTTCGCGTTTTGGGTGTTGGTCACGTACTAAAAGTTGTTAACAATGATTTTGCAAAAAAGAAACAAAAGGAAAAAAATAAGTAATATATTTATCAAACTTGATACTCTCTATACATGACTTTAATAGTTGCACCGGGTTTGATTTCCGTCCGCTTGAACGATGAATTAAAATAATTGATCTGGGTGTTATGGGTCTCGTGTTTCACGGTGTCTCTGTGTATTCCATGGGTTCCTCGAGAAACGAAATCCTAGTTAGAAACTATCAGTTTGAAGCGTTATTTATTAAAATAACTAGACAAATGTAAAGTCGAACTAAGGATTTCGAACCGAACTAAATAAAACCGTGGTTTATTAATTCACAATAAATTGCGAGATGGTACGGAACCCTCGGCATGCGAGTCCGACTCGCGCTTGTTATTGAATAATAGAAAATGCTTATTTAATTTATATTTTCATAAATGGGTAGATTTGATATTCTCTATAACTATAACTTTGAATATTATTTTTAGTTGTCCTGTTACAAAACGTATATTTTTTTCTGAGGCAGAAATAATTGTTTTTGATCAATAATTCATGGGCGCTCAGTGTAAGCTCGCTTGGTATATTTTAAATTTTGGTCATGAGACACTTCTTCTTTACATCTTCAGAGAATAATAATCCACTGCCTAGATTCTCTCAAGATATACAGCCCTGATTTTCAACTTTTTTTAAAATTTTATTTTTTAATACATTTAAGTTACGAGACGAACAAGACGTTCGCCTGGTGGTAAGCGTCACGTCTGCCACTAACAGTAACAGTGCTAGAATTATGAACTTGCGAACACAATCCTGCGCCGCACTAATTTCTCTGGTAACATTGCCCTCAAACCGGAACACAGTAATGCTTGCACAGTACTGCTTGGCGGTTGAATAACTGACAAAGGTGTGGTACTTCCGGACTCTGCAGTAGAGTCTTACCACTACACTCTTCTCTTCCAGTCACTGCCACTTGCCGTTTATTGATATCACCACTGCATCGTTTCTTAGTTCCAGATTCTCAGTTCCCAGATTCTCAGTTCCCAGATTCTCTTAGGTCTCAGATTTCATTTTCGAGAAATTGGATCACGAAACACTTTTGTAAAAAGTTTTTGTTCTTTTTACATATTCGGCAAAAGAATTCCATCAGTGCTTCGTATGATATCAGAGGGCTTATCCGCTGAAGATTGTCTTCATATCCCGAGATTTTTACAATATAGGGGAAAAACACGTTTCGTGGCTTTAATTTTAAATTGATCAGGTTTTGCGGAATCTTTCTAAAGCTTGTTCAATCGAGCTTTTTTCCAAAGGCGCTAAACCGAGAACGGATCTCATTATTTCCTTTGGAAAATATGGAAAATTAATTATGTGGGGTTAGCAGACCTTTTTTTCGTGTGTCTCTAATATCGGGATTTCGTTTTCGAGAGCATCGTATTATCAGATTTGGTTTGGGTTGCAAAATTAATTGGATAAAATGTCTCATTTCTGGGACCCTATTCTTGCACGAGGTTTTTGCGGCCACTCTCTTTCATTACAAATATCAACAGAGAGCACTATTTTCGTATGTTCAGCGCTGAATTTAAACTTTAGTGAATTTGTTTTTTTTGTTTTTTTTTGTGTAACTTTAGTGTTATCAATAAACTATTGTATTGAATTGTTTAAGATTTGGTATGATATACCGGGTGTTAGTTTGAACACCGTTATCCTTCTAGGATAACGTTCCATACGTTTTGTCCAAGATCGATGAACCTTTTTGTATGGAACAGCTCTTTTTTTTCGTGATTTCAGGGTTGGCCCCATAGTAAAAGTTGTTCATAATGATGAGTATAATGATATCCTAGAAGGATAACGGTGTTCAAACTAACACCCGGTATAACATACCAAATCTTAAACAATTCAATACAATAGTTTATTTATAACACTAAAGTTTCACGTATTATGGAATATTCATGTGTTTCAATTATTAAAAATGAAGTATGTAAAGGAGAGTTTAACTGAATCTGATGCTTACGCCGAAAAAATAATTGAAATCGGCAGGTAAAGTTCTGAAATATAAGCGTTCAAAGTATTTGAGGATAGTATTTGTTCAAAGGATTGGAGTCATCTGTCCCTTTCTAGAAAAACACGTGCTAGTATAGATTTTGTTTAAAATCGTGAACTTTGACGTCATTAGCCACTATGGTCCCTGTCTAACATGAAACTAAAACGTTTATACGTTCGTTATATCTGCACATATACATTTAATTTTCGAAGAATTGTATTGTTGCGAGCCAGCTTTTATGTTAGTCAAAAAATAAATGCTTATTCCTTATTTCATTAAGTATGTCACGAAATATATTTTATAACTTATTAGGTGATAAGGCCGCCCTTGTACTGCCGATGTCTGTAAAATTATTATTTTTTAAGATCTTTTACTGTTGGTGTACAATAAAGATGTATTGTATTGTATTGTATTGTATTGTATTGTAAAATAAAATAAAAAATCTTATAAATTGATGATTGATTGAATGAGCTTCAATGTCGTATACGAATGATCTTGTAACCACGCTAGCAGTTTTTTACTACATAGATACACCACAGATAAAAATAATACTTTACTATAAATAGCATTAGCAATGGAATTAGCAGTAACGAAACGCTTTATTGTTAATTTTAATAAATTAATTTAGCATTTTTTACTACAACGTTATTTAGAAAAATAATAGCTATAGGTATATGATTTTCTAAGATGTAATTTATCCAGTCCGTTATATCGAGTGGTATCACGGGCGCACAAGTATTGCATTGGTGCTTTGCAAGACAGCCTTATAGCTCAGTTGGTAGCATGTCTGCTTTCAGAGCTGTAGGGCGTGGGTTCGATCCCCACCCAGGGCAAATATTTATGTGGCGAACATAGATGTTTGTTCTGTGTCTGGGTGTTAGTATGTATTATAAGTATGTATTTACAAAACAAAAAGTATATAAGTATTCTATCAGCTATCTAGTTTCCATATTACAAGCTTTGCTTAGTTTGGGGCTAGATGGCGCTGTGTGAAATTAATGTCCACCGATATTTATTGCATTGGTGCTATAATTTGAGACTAGTATAGTTGAATGAAAAAACTGGAAAGTTGAATCAAAATAAGACTCTGTCAAATATACAATGTTATATTGGATGTTGTTGGATATAAAATACAATATTATATTTACAATATTTGGATTGTCTCTAGACTTTCATCGGTCTGGATACAATCCTTTTGTTTTTTGTTGTGTAGTAGGCTAAGTAGTCTTTGTAGTTTGTTGTAGTTAATAAAGGCTAATGCCTAAAAATATATATACAATCTGTAACAAAAAGGTTCAACAATAATGAAGGGTATGTATGTACTCATCATTATGAAAAACTTTTCTTATGAAGCTAACCTCAGGGTTGATAGTTCACGAAAAAAAATCAGCTTTTCCATACTTTTTGTCCAAGGTATATGAACGTTTTGTATGGAACAGCTGGTTTTTTAATGTGATTTCAGGGTTGGCCCCATAATAAAAGTTGTTCATAATGATGAGTACATACATACCCTTGAGTATTGTTGAACCTTTTTGTTACACATTGTATAGACGATACTCACGAGGTCTAATATATTTTTGTCGGAGTCGCCGCGAATAACTCGTTCGCGAATAAACAAACAATCCAGAGAGCTCGAGAAGTTTGTCAAACAAAGAATGCCGGAAGTGCTTCGCGTAGGTGTTCGTAATCGACCATTTGCGATTTGAAGGATTACAACTTCGTATATCTGAGCTTCCTTCCTTTGTGGCGTAATGTACGAGCGTGTGAGATGCTGAAGTTGATAGTTTTTACCTAAAGAAATATATATTGAACCTGTTTGGTTTTAGTGTTATACTTCTTTTGTAGTTTTTTGATTTTTGTAATTTTAATATTAGCTTACAATTATTATTTTTGCTTTTAGTGTACCCGAAGCTTGTCCTATTACTAAGCCATTGTAGGCTGTATTTGTATTTACTCTACCTATAACCCCTTATAGGTAGAGTAAATATATAGAGGAAATATAAGCTTAGGAACTGCGAAGATTCCAAAAATTATAAAAAAAATAATTAAACACGATATGTGTAAAATAATGAAAAATCTACAACTTTTTACCCCTCGCACGATTTGCACTTTACCGGTTTTACGAAATTTGTGACTACGCCTTTTTTGTCTAGGTTTTTTTTTAATCCTAATACTACTTACTTTAACTAGACTTTGACATTCACGCGTGTATTTTTCACCTCTACAATTTTGCCTATTACAAAAACAAATTGCATTAAACATAAAAAGTAATTTATGACATGGGACATCAAAGTGAGGCGACAGCGTTCCCTTGTGGGTTCACAACCCAGGGGGTTGCAGATTTTTTGTTTAAAAAAAAGAGCGATCCGCCGCCTCGCCTTTAGGGTGCGACAGACAGCGCGGCACCAGGTTTTTGTTTAATAGTTTTTGTATTAATAAATCATACCTATTTGCAAAGAAGCAAAAAAATATAAGGTATGTCGGCCCCCGCTTTATGTCAAAGGTCGATGTAGACAAAGATGATTTTACCACAGTGTTAAAGGTGTTCGTCCATGACTTGTGTGATTATGCTAAATGAAACTGTTACCTAATACCAAAGATAATAATATATTCTTATACGTACGAATTTGATTAGCGCCGACCACTACGGACACCTTATATAGACAGCTGTAGGTACCAACGAGAATTAAAGAAAAATACTATTTATATTTCTTTCTTTTTCGCTCTCGTTGTTCTCCAGTTACCCATCCGAAGTCTCACCAGCCCAATGAAATCAGATTCAATTCGAAAACAACTCTCACCATCTCCGTCTTCTACATTACGAATAACGGAGACAGCTAGTGAAATTTCCAAGAGTAAGCCTTTCCGATTGGGTTTATAACACGGTAGCAGATCATCCATTGCTATTGGTGATTTTTTATAAACACCTGTATAGAGCTAGGCTACTCATCATCATCAGCCCGGAGATGTCCACTGCTGAACGAAGACCTCCTCCTTAGACCTCCACACTGAACGACAATCTGCCATTTCCATCACCGGTTGCATGCGACTTTCACAATGTCGTCACTCCACCTAATTGAGGACTACCTACGCTGCGTGTTCCGGTTCGTGGTCACAACTCAATAACCTTTCTTCCCCATCAGTTATCAGTTCTTCGAGCGATGTGGCCTGCCCATTGCCAATTCAACTTCCAAAGTTGCGAGCTATGTCGGTGACTTTGCTTATTTGTCGAATATCCTCGTTCCGGATTTTTTCAGGCAAAGCTACTAGCGCTACATAATCAAAAATGTATCTATTACAAAAACTAATGACCAAGTTAATAAGACAAGCGGATACAGCCAAAATCTTAAACCATGCGTCAGTTTCCTTAATCTAAACATTCTGGTTGCGCATACGCCGGTCAGATTTGGGCGCAGTCAGATAAAGTAATCTCGTAGACGTGAACTTGACAAATATTTGTAGAGCAGTCGCCTCACACCTGAGGTTTGATGCATCTTTGCTTTGCCTACATCAGGCTGTTGTTGATTAGACTGTTAGATGTGACACGATACAAAATACAATTGTGAAGATGGTCCTGGTATTAAAGTATCTACGTTACTCGGCAAGTTATTTTATAACTATAAATACAATGGTGTGACGAGATAAGTGATACGTTCGCCTGGTAGCAAGTATCAAGCTTACCTACAACAGTTGTAGTGCCAGAATTGTGAACTTACGAACTAAATTCTGCGCCACACTGCACTGCGCTCGTCACCCTGAGATATTAGATTCAATTCAATTCATTATTTAATTTAAACACGTAATTTGCAGACAGATCCAAATCATTACATGTTGTACCTTAGATGAGCGAGGAGTATAGCACTGACTCTGCCCAGATTATCAAAGAATATATCAAGTTCGGGTCGTTGAGAAAGTATGGAATTCGTATGAACCGCGGTGTGGGCGCGTTGTACGCGTGGACAGTGTGCAGCCCCGGCGGCAGCGCCAGCAGGTTGCGGCGACGGCGCGGCCCGCGCTCGGGGTCGAAGCCGCGCTGGTGCTCGTATGGCACGAGGAGCCGCACTTTGCTTAACGCAGTCGGGTTATTCATTTTGTTGTGAAGTAACAGATAGTAATGAAGAATTACTTGCATCTTCCGCCTTAATTCTAAAGTGTACAGTCCCACCATACCGCAAACAAAAAGAGATGGATACATGAATGGATAGTATCCGTACACTTTTTTCTATAGATAACGCGCGAATTTAAGCTGGATTTTTTCAAATGGAGCGAATACTTTTTCTCATAAGGATCCCAAATAGCCGCGTTATATTCGAGTTTACTACGCACATAAACTGTATAAAGTGCCAGCTGTATAGATGTCAATGATGTCCAAGAAATATTCAATGGTATAAGTATAGTGTGATACATGTAGAGCGTTATTGAGATGTCTAGCTTTGTAGATTTCTGAGGACGATATTATTGAACACTTCTATGAGTAAAGTGATCAGCCAGCTTGTTATGGATGTCTGTCAACCACTATTTATGGTATCTCGCTTCTGCTCATGGCCGCACATAAGCATAAGCTCATTTCATCGACATAATATATATTACTTAGTACCTACAATGTACATAGAAATCATTGGCTCAAATAGAATGATAATTCTCACAGCGATAGGGAGTTGTTGTTGTTGGCTGTGCCAACGGTGCCCAGGAACTGGGTGCAGGTCCTGAAGGGGCGTTAAAATGACCAGACCATCAAATTTCCAACCAAGACCAGGTATTGAATTATTTTTTTTCAAGGGCGTAAGTAGTTATAGAAGTTCGCACCGGGCGCATAAAAGGCTAGTTACGGCACTGGGTTAGCGGGCAGAATCTATCACTTAGCATCGTAGCTACGATACATAAGGCATTATTTTAAAACGTCGCAGTTTAAATAACGATGATTAATATTGTGCAATTCCTGTTTCATATTGCGCAGAAGTTAAATGACGTTTATTAACTTCAGCAGCGTTTTTCAGTTAGACCCTTAGTTTAAATGCGATACTTACATGAAGGAATTTAAAACATTATAACATATGTCTAAATGAAATTTTTACTTTGAACTATTAAAACCATAAACCTCAATGAATGAGAAAATACTTGTAGAGGAATTAAAAATAAACCTCATTCAATAAAATAAGATCAGTTATTAAAACTAACTCTCTCATTCCTTTTCTAAACAAGACAGCGCACCTATTAACATGTGCACGAGCTATTAAACTTTGTCATCGGCAATTAGTAGAGTGGAAACTAAATAAATTTTGAAACATACCTCGCACCCACTGAGACATGTGACACCAATTCTGAACGCCTGTTAACAAATTAAACCGATTTGTTCTGTTATTCTAATAGGGCACGGAATGGGAAGTGTTTGTGTCAAGCATATTTTGACAAAATTTATTGCTACCACGCCTTCTCGAACCGTTTTTTCTCGAAAGCAACTAGAGGGCGGATGCAGCGACATCTGTCGCGCTGTGAATGTAGTCACGCCCCAGCTACGCAAATGTCATGAATTTTGAAAATGTTGACGCGATGCTATTTTTTATGGACTATGTTTAAAGTTTATGTATATTTAAAATTATGTATTTTATGAATACCATCAAAAGGTTCATAGCTGGAAAATATCTGACGCAACTCGTAAAGTCAGAACTGATTCAAACTAAATTACAACTTCAAGATAATATTATTCATTCTTATGATCTCTATAAAAATAAAAAGAGATATCCACCTAACGGTGAAACAATTTTAAGTTTTAACTAATTTTTCTATCTCCGGCTAAAATCCAGCGTCACAACTCAGCGTGACTCCAGCAAACATCATCAAACATTTAATTTCTAAAAATAGATAGCGTCTACTCTTGCATCATTGTGCCAACTCAAATTTATGCTCAGTGCCTTCACAGACACTGTGACAGTTTTGGTTCTAAAAAAAGTTACCGGCGCGGCGCAGCGAAGTCAAATTGGCAGACTGCGAGTGACAAATCGACAAACAATGAGAGTCAATGGTAGTGCACAATATTTACAAGGCGCGTGATTGATGGCCCTTGACAGATGGAATCGGGATAACCCTTGCACCGCGAACCATCTGTCACCTCGCCCGTTATAATGGTCAGCGAGACAGTTTACCGGTCACCCTTTGGACACCCGCAAAAACTCATTTCGGGAAATGATTTGTGGAAGATGAGACTACAGTAACATTTCACTATACATTACATATTAAGATTTAGCTGCGTGAGAGAGTAATTTTTGGCTTCGGGTTTGCTCTACCAAAATAGAAATGACACAGCATAATATTAATTAAAGAAAATAACTAAATAGTATTGAATCTTTTTTGCAATTGCAAGTGTCTGAGCTTAATACGCTCATAAACCCGTATACCCCTAACAAGACTTGTCGGTAACTGTTTTTTGGGCAAAAAACTGGGACTGACAATCTATTGGTGCTTTGTTTTAAGACGACAATCAACGACAAACTATGAATGATGGATCGACGTTCACCCATACCTAAATGACAAGAGTTGATCTCATAGCGGTGTCTGTTAGAATAACGTTATGTAAAATTATTTTGTAGGTATTCCAGATGTTAACTGCTTTAAAAGAGACGTAAATTATGAAAGACATACCTTTGTTTTACGACTAATGAAAACCAATGTCGCTGTAAAGCCGATTTTACAACTCAGGTAATACGTTTCTAAAATAATGCCCTCATCTTTTTGTATAATATTACTTTTCGTTTATTCTCATTTTATTTGTTGCTATAAAAGGGAAGAATAACGGTTGTTAAAAGAGTGGCGTGCACATCGGAGACTGGTGATAAATCTTTGTATTTTATGACAAATTGTTGTCAGTACGAACGGCAACCCTCACTCGGTTGCAACAATGGATCTAGAACAAATAGTAACATAATGGTCTATGATGGCCAACGGCGATGTCACAACACTAAACTTTTGTAAACAAAACATAATGGCGCTTTACTGCAATATCGGTTGCAAAGTCCACAAAATAACGCATTGTATTGGTCAAATTTATTGTATTTGGGGCATGGTTAGTTGAGAATAAATATAATGACAATGTAAAGAAACCCACATGAGAAACTTAACTTCAGAAAAGTAAGGAGATTGTTCTGTTGAAGGTTAAGTTTAAATGTCGCTTTATTAACTAAACACGATTTATACCATATTCGTTCCGAGAAAGTTCGGCCCACAAAAAAAACTGCTTTCGTCCAACATTGTAATAAAATTGTGTGCCGTATGCTACCAAAAAAAAATTTTTATATGGCCATTATCATTTTGTCCCACTTTTCAGCTCCACTTTCGGCCCAAGATGTTTTCTATATGTAAATTATGATTATTTCAGTACAGTCTTCGGCCTTACTTTAAAACTTAGCTGAAAGTTAAATGTCATTACTATTGAACGACGAAAGTAAAACTGAAGTACCTGAACCAGTGTTTTTTTTCCGTTCACTGACCTGAACTCAAACCCAAAATAATCTGATAGTCTTAAGAGCGATACAATTCTGAACTCTAGAGACAATCCAAATAATGCTCAACTGGCCAAATGGTAGAGGCTGCCTACTGGTCAAATAGTGGTAGGCAGAGCCCGCTGGTTTTATGTGTGCCAAGATTTGCTGACCAGACTATAACTAGTCTAAGCAATTACGGTTGCAGGACTAATAAAAAAATATTAAAAGCAACACTTACACTGCGTACTGTAACAAGAAAGTTAATAAGGCCATAAATGAAAAAAAAAAAAGAATTTGACCTGGTCAGAAAATTTTACTATTAGTTACGTGTGTGAAAATGTCCTAAATATGTCTGTTTGCTCACTAGTCACGATTTCATTTCATTAGTTACGTGTGTCGAAATGTCCTAAACATGTCTATACACTCACTAGTTACGATTTCATTTCATTAGTTACGTGTGTGGAAATGTCCTAAACATGTACCCTCTTATCTACGTATCTATAACCAAGACAAATTACAAAAAAGTACCTTCCTTCACAGAACCTCTTCATTTGTTAACAAATACTTGTTAAATAATAATATAGACGTATTTAACGATAGTGTAAATGTTATACGCTCACATTTAGCTTCCGAATTTTTTCATTCATAAATAACCCATAATATTATACTCTTCCAGTTCCGTTGTTTATGTATACTTACAGCATACTGTTGCTACGCAGTTTATGATGTATTTAATCTTTAATTTATTATTCTATTGGCGGAAACTTATAATTGACTGCATCTTCGTTTATCATCAGACGAGATGGCAGTCAAACGCAAGCCTATAAACATATTTTTTTTTTAAATGGCTGTCATAGAACCAAGTGTTAATTTTCATTTATTTGTTAGTTTCCCTAAAAATATAACATTAAAATGAAAAATATAAATAAAATAAATACTCTACTGTCTATTAGCTCACTAGTTACGATTTCATTTCATTAGTTAGGTATGTGGAAATGTCCTAAACATGTCTATTCACTCACTATAGTTACGATTTAATTTCACTAGTCCGAAACATTTCCACAATATACAAAAATTTTCATATT
The DNA here is from genome assembly GCA_905404285.2 of Erannis defoliaria. Taxonomy (NCBI): domain Eukaryota; kingdom Metazoa; phylum Arthropoda; class Insecta; order Lepidoptera; family Geometridae; genus Erannis; species Erannis defoliaria. The sequence goes on along the minus strand of FR990073.1, from coordinate 5,373,815 downwards.
AAGCCTAAATACCCAATTTCCTATGGAGAGGTTAAACAATGATGCTTCCCCATTCAATTTGACATAGATACTGATGAGGCATTTGTATAAAATACGTTGACACATCATGTGATATATGACGGTGCGTCTAACAATGGCGAATGACGTCGCTTTACGAGACGCGAGCGGGGGCTTCGTAATTATAATATTATGACTTCACATTATTCCCAAAATATCGTCCCGAGCCACAAACCCTCTGAGGTGGGAGATAGCCTATTGTATTGGCACATTTTACCCGTAAAATCTTATTACTTTCGCACCCTTCATAATATTTTTAGCGGATTCTTACTATTTTCTAAATCCCATAACATTTATCTTATAAAACGAGCAAACATCATTTAGTAAAGCTGGCGACAAGGGATCTCCCTGCGCGGACCCTTCCATGCGGTTGCAAGTATAATTTTGTAATCACCATAAAATCTGTATCACCACTAATATATTTATGACATTATTGCTCTAGTAATATTTATGCAAATTGAAATCGCACAGAATGGTATCGTTTACGACCCTAATCCTGTTGCAATGGAGCCTAAAGTGACATATGCCAGTATTAATTTTTATGTTTTTTGAATGTGATGATAATAATTTATCACATGACCTATTTTTGAGAATTTGTGGCAAAAAGTTTCAATTTTTTGCGAATATTTGACTCAGCGTAGCATTGCCTTTTAACGTGGTGCACTAGAGATTGATTATTTGGATTGCCTATAAAGATACTTTAATTAATCTATATTTATCCCAATGTTGTTTTAGTAGGTTTCAGTTAAATTGCAAGTATTTCATTTTAGTTATTAAAGGCACTCGCCCAAACAACTTTTCTCTAATTATATCGTTTTATCACCATCATCATCAGCCCGGAGACGTACACTGCTGAACGAAGGCCTCCCCCTTAGACCGCCACACTGTCCGACAACCTGCCATTTGCATCTACCAGTTGCCCGCGACTTTTACAATGTCAAACAATGTCGACGGTCCACCTAGTGGGAGGCCTTCCTACGCTGCGTCTTCCGGGTCGCGGTCGCCACTCAAGAACCTTTCTTCCCCATCGGTTATCAGTTCGACGAGCGATGTGGCCTGGCCATTGCCACTTCAACTTGCAAACCCTGCGAGCTATGTCGAAAGAAAGAAAGAAAAATAATTTATTTTGTAACATTAGTACCAAAAAATAACAGCGATGAATAATTAACAGATTCTTGAGTGATGTCACAAAAATGGCCTTAACCCATAAGGATGTCGGTGATTATATCGTATAGAAATCTTTTATTAACTTTGCATTCATTTCAAGGTGTTACATATAATTGGTATTACAAAGAGTGCAAGTACACAACGCATAAAAAGAGTAAGAATAAAGAAAAGGCTTGAAGCATTTCCCATACGAACGTGACCAAGTACTGAAACTTTCACATGCACCCTTGTGCCGTCTAAGTGAAACTATCCTCTAAGGTTAATAACTTAAGGACCAGCAAGTCAACACTGTACAAATGATTTATTCGGCACATTTCAGTGTAAATCCAAAACAAAGTAAGGAAACTCAACTCTTTCATTCCCAACCGAACGTAATCGCGTCAAATCACAACACCCCATTCACATTGTCATCGTAGTATCTGCGGGGCAAATAGAAGAAGTAATTTGTGCCCATATGGGACCTGTGATTGCCTTCTGAACAGGGGCACCCTCGACCCGCGGAATGGTCTTTTGGTGGCCAATTTCGCAACCCTCCGCTCTTTCCTTAGACCTTTAATATTGTGGCGAGAATGTTTGTTACCACTGATTTTGTATTTGTTAGATAGTTTGTTTTGAAAAGGGTCAATTTGTAGATTTTAGTTGAGTTCCTATGGATAAGTTTTTTTTTGAATTGAGTGAAGACTTAGATCTTTCAAAAGCATATGTAATAATTATGAAAACAGCTTGAATAATTACAAAATATCTGAATATAAATGTTTCAAATTATTATATTAAGACACAAAGTAATTCTACTCAAAGCCTATTTATAAGCTCTAAAATGTTTATTTGTAGAGTATACCTAAATAGACAGCAATTCACAAGGTGAGAGATTTAGGTCATGTCTCAGCAGCCAACAAAGATATCGCTTGCATATTAATAGTTGGCTAGCTATGTGTGTTGCACGGCTATTTCAATTGCACTGCCTTAATGAATAAATCTGCTCCAGATTTAGTTGAATGAAATAAACGCAAAGCTCCCCTAGTGCTGGCTAGCGACCGCAGATCGCTGCCGCTAATAATTTTGTGGGGATTTTTATAAGTCTCAGGTGGAGGGTAATTTGCTTGCGGCGGAAGGGTTACTGCTGATTTATCTCATTTGTAATGCGCCTCCAGGGATCCACTACTCCGCCCTAAGCAGCCGTGAATAACCATAAACACTAATTTAACTAGACCACAAATTACTTGTGGTCTAGTTTATTAAGAAGAAGAAGAAGAAGAAGAATTACTTGTAAGATCTCGTGATTCAACTCGTCTACACGATCGTCATGACTATTAGAATATAGAATTTGCTAGCCACGAGTGAAATACTGTAATGAGAACGTATAAGCGAAAACCGAATTCATGAAACCAAATTGCTTACAACTTTCTGAAAGTGAACTTGCGAAAACGACCTTGAGAGCGATAGACACGTGGCCAATAAACAAAGGCGAGGAATCCTCGAGGCGTACGTGTCATGTCGCTACGTTACAATAACGAAACATGAAAAATTTCCAGACGCCCACATCAGACTGATAAATGGCTTCCGAAAATCCAAAAGGAAGTTACAGCTTACTCGGGATTTGGTCTAGAACCTCTCACGTCCCATAACTGCTGCACTCCGCTTTATTACAATTACCATAAGCCTCAAAGTCCCGCACTCGACGCGGCCCGCCGAGACTTCATCATTTTGAACCTACCCGCGAGTGCCGTAAGACTGTTATTGCTTGGGTGAAGTAGAAACAGCGTCTGGGGCAAAGTCTCGGGACGGTCGCGGACAACTTTAGCACTTACCTCTGTTACTTTAAGATTGAAGTTGGAAGTAAACGAATCATCCACGAGAAAGTTATGCGACGTTCGTGCCTCCGGAGCGGTCCACTCTTTACATTTTATGTAACGTGTACGATATGTCGGCGGCTATTTGGAATACTAATTGAGGTTGTACCGACTCTGAACGTCTTATCTTCGCCTTTTTAAGCCACCCGAACGAGATATTTTGTCGAAAAATGATGCTCTAGTATTTTACCGAGGCGACCATAAACGGTTCGTAATTGCTCGGAGCGAGGCGCGCTTCAGGGCGCGGGGCGGCCAATCCTCGTCCTGAATAGAAAATCAGTAAACCGCGAAATGATGATGAATCGCGTCGGAGGAAAGGGTCGTTAAAGCGGGACAGGTATAGAATTGGCGGGAGGTGTGAAGAGGACGGAGCCTGGGAAATTAGTGGATGCTCCGTGAATTTGTGTACGTTTTCAATGAAGGTTCTTTATGGTAGGTAAAATAGGAATAAAATGGATGGGGCCTAATCCACCGGCCATTTATAACTTACACGCCATTAATTTGAGCGATAATTCATGAATAGCGACCCGATTGGTCGGAGATAGAGGATTCGGTAGGTTGCCGGTAGCTGACTCGCGGGCTCACAGTCTTATCAGCCAGCAAGTAATCTAATCGAGCCACATCGAACGTATCACCTGTGCATTTTCATTTCCTGTGCTGGATTGATATCGCATTTTCTGCCGCCATATTAATTAAAGACTTATCTAAATGGTGATTAAAATAAAGGTGATAACTTTAGTTCGAGTCAATAAACATTAAAGCTGTAGTGCCGATTTTTATTAACTCTCACTTCAAGTAGGTGCTTATTAGTGTAAATGTTATGATTTTCAGAAATAGGCACCTGTACCACTCTATGCAAAAATACCCATACCATTATACATAGTAGAGGGGAGATGTTGTCCACAGTACTTTGTACTAATTAGGGCGATCAATGCCCCATATACAATAACCCCAGACCTCACTGTCAATTTCCCAGAAATACAGACTTAGAAGACTTAATATATGCAATATATGTAATAGGGTAGATGACTGATGTTTATATCGTTGAAACCAATAGCTTTGATGAAGAATTTAAGTAAATATAGCATGTTTATTGAAAAAAAATATTTAAATAGGTTATTAATATTCTGATATATAAGCGTTTAAAGTTTTTGTTAGAGACAACTCTGTCCCTTTCCCACAAAACAAAAAATGACGTCACGCCTTACTTGTCAGAATAGAATTTATATGGCGTACTGAGAAGTTACGTCACAATTTGCAGTTTCGCCTCTCTGTCTAGCATGATATTAAAATGCTTATAAGTTGCTTATTTTTGATCAGATTTTAATATTTTTTTCATTAATCAGCAAATTTTATGGGCCACATTTTAATAGGACAATAAAAAAAACAGTCATCTAGCCTATTGTGCAAAATGACATTTTGCTATTTCCAGTGAAGGCTTTAAGAATCGATCAGTCTTCGAATATTTACCATTGGAGGTGGCAAGCTTAGACGTGGGTTACGTCTGTTCTGCTCTGCTTTGTTTGTCGTCTATAAACGTGTCTCTCTGGTGCAGTGTTGTGACTATTTTGTGTGCGAATACGTACAGAAATGTGTTTTACTAGTGTGAAAGTATTTGAAACCGTATGCCATGATATTTAAATTTATTTATGATATTTTTATTTTTTTCTTGTCCCTCTAAAAAAATATTTGAAACGTATCTAGGCAAATTACCACCATTGGCATCTCGATGTTCAAAAATCTCGTTGTCTGCCGCAATCAGTTTAGTTTACTCTCTGTGCTTGCTAGCTTACATTGCACCTAAATGACGTCTCATATCCGTAGCTATCCCGTGTGGTCTCCATAATCTCAAGTGGTCTTTGCACGTGCTTGTATCTACTTCCTTGTTATAATTTACTATAGGTAGTATTTATAGTATTTATAAAGTGTAGTATTATACAAATTCTTATACAAATGTAGAGCCTTGTTTGAAAAAGTTAAATGATGTAAAGTTTTTAATGATGCAGCTTTGATAATGAAGTGAAATAGATTCTGCAGAGCTATTTCAGAGCTTGTATTGTATATAATATGTTACCTGTTACTCATTTAGATTATTTAGTATTCATAAAAGCGACGGATACAGGTACAGCCACATATCCTGCTCATCTATGTGTTTTGTTATTTAAAGTTCTGGATTATTTTGTATTCTGTAGGCGTTTTGCATTGATCTAAATAAGAAAAGGGAGATGGGATACGCTCTAATAGCATGAATATAACGTGGAGAAAATTTAACACAAGCAAAATAACGTGCACGCAGCTACACCATTTATACTACCATTTTAAGGTACGTTTTACTGAATGACAAAGACAGTTTAAAGTTTTTGTTAGAGACAACTCTATCCCTTTCCCACAAAACAAAAAATTACGTCACGCGTTACTTGTCAGAATAGAATTTATATGGCGTACAGAGAAGTGACGTCACGGTTTGCTGTTTCATCTCTCTGTCTAGCATGATATTAAAATGCTTATAAGTTGCTTATTTTTGATCAGATTTTCATTTTCTTTTCATTAATCAGCTATATTTATGGGCCACATTTTAATAGGACAATAATAAAAACCAGACATCTAGCCTATTGCTCCTGTTGCGACTGAGAATCAATACAGAGACGACGCTTGTATTGACATTGCCATATGTTCGAGACACGGGTGCCGGTTCTTCCGTTTTTTCAATAAGTTCAATGGCGTTTTGTTTTAGTCTCATTTTAGATCAACTTTAGAACAAACCTGAACCTTGCCCACTATCTTTGATTTTGAGAGAGAGAGCTAGATCCTCCAAGCCCAATATAAACAAAAAACAGTCGTCATACAAGTACATTCATCAGCTGTATGGAACAAGCGTCTGACCGGAAGCAAGCCCTCGGCATTCCGTTATCAGGATTATGCTATTAACCAGCTCTAGCGTGCCGGTGGTCCTGATAGTATTATAATTGCGCTTGATGGGATTAACGTATCATTCCACAAGTATTTTTGTAAGATAATTTGACGGGATAGTATTCAGAAAGCCATACGTAACAACTTATAGGAATGGTGCGTAATATAAAACGGGTCCGTTTTGTGAAATGGCTAGCCATTATGTATTACGGCGAATTCTTCAATTCAGTTCCAACATAAATATATTTTAAAATAACCTACATTGTAGTTATCTTTTCCATGGGATGACGTGAGTAATAAAACGCAGTCTATAGATTAATAATAAAATTGAAATTATGGTGTTTTCATTGAGCCTTTTGGATTGCATGATACGTTTGCTTTGCAGACAGCAGACAGATCCAATAATAGTGAACGGTCTTTACGACACAGCAAATCCACTCACATGTTTTGTGTGAATTTCAAACCTTTGGAATGTTTTGGACTGATTTTGGATATTATAATATTTTAAAATAAAAAATATTAATAATATTTTTTTAATTATATCAGGTAATATATCCCACATTAAGTAAGAAGATTGAATGTATATACAAAACACACACTTTAGGTAAGAACATTGCAAAAAAAAACATGTAACAAATTGCCAAAATTAAAACAAAAACATGATTAGATCAATGGTAAGTACTGGTAGCTACATTTAATGTATTGACGAAGAAACATACCTATATATTTTTATCAAGTGGATTCAGGGACCGTTGCTTTACTCAATCAAATATTACTTAGCCAATCTAACTCTTAGAAAAACTAAGATAAAAACTACAACAACAAAAAAACGTAAAAGCTGTTAAACGTAAAAAAATATGAAATGCTTTATTTGCATTAAGATAGATAGTGGGCAGACGCAAATATACGCACCGCTGATAACTTCATATAATTTATGGCGCTCGCCGTGAGCGGACTCGGTATATATTTTTGTTTAATTTTGGTGCTGGAAGTGAGAAGCGAATGATTAAAGTATTTTACAATTGTATTTCAAAATCCACCATCTCCGTAATTCGTGGCAACCCGTTAAGAGAAGACGTTTCCAGAAACCGTCAGAATTCTACCCCGGGCCCAATACCAATGACTTACTACTTATATGTACTTAAGGATTTAAAAAAAAACATACTACTAGCTTTTCGGTGTATGAATACATCGTCAAGAAATAATTTAAATCCGGAGAAGAAATTTGTTGTATATGTGAATTCGTCAACCCGCACAGAGTCATCATGGTGGAGTACCGCTCATCTGCTGTTCCATACAAAAAGTTCATTGACCTTGGACCAAATTTATTGAACAATTTTTTTTTATTTCAGGGTTGGCCCAGTAGTAAAAGTTGTTCATAATGTCGAAAAAGTACATAGAATACATAAAGATGAAAATAAAGATTAATTTATATGCAAACACGAGTAGAATATGTTTGATGACATTAAATTATATGAGCTTCATGTTATGTTATAATCATATTTATGAGAGATCAGAGATGGCAATACACAATAAGAAAATATAATAGATTATTCATGTCAAATTTAAATTTAAAATTCACCATTAAAAAAAAACAATGTCTAAAAATTAAATACTAACAATAATTATACAATTAAAATCTGTCATTAAAAAAATCGTTAATAGTATAATAGCATTTTTCGACAAGCAGTTTTAGACAAGCAGTTTTAGACAAGCAGTTCTAGACAAGCAGTTTTAGACAAGCAGTTTTAGATACCCTTCAGCATTGTTAAACCTTTTTGTTACACACTGTACCTAGATACAACTCACTTGTTGGTGTATAAATAATGTAGTTAGAAATATCTAAGTGCCTCTATTATAATATACTTATTATGTTCAAAGAATTGTCTATGATCGCAAATAACTTCTTTTAAACCGTAATTAGAACGTACTATCGCAAATAGAAATTTCAAAAGGGACTATAAAACAATAAAAGCTGTTATCACCACTATCAGATCAAACACATGATGATGTTTGTACAGTTTGTCGTTCTCTAACTAAACGTTTGTTAATACCGACGTGAAACGCTTGCTCTTTTGTTACCATTATTAGTGTAGCATGTAATATAACATGCCTGGGTGATGCTATAAAAAGAGCAAATTATCCCTAAAATTTACTTCAAATTTTAAATAAATAAAAAAAAAACTTCAAGTCGAGATAGAATCGGTTTCTTCTGGGCAAGCGTGCTCCATCGTAGACTGCATCTTCGTTTAACATCAGACGAGTTGGCAGTCAAACGCAAGCCTATTAATAAAAATAAAAAATTTAAACAAAATTACAAAGGAAGTTGATTTGCAAAATACTTACTATGAGTCTTTCACGCACATCAACAGCCGGAAGACGTCCACTGCTGGACGAAGGCCTCTTCCTACAGTCCCTATGAATCTTAACTCTGTTATTTTTAAAAACGTTTAGTATGGAATCATCATCATCATCATCATCAGCCCGGAGACGTCCACTGCTGAACGAAGGCCTCCCCCTTAGACCGCCACACTGTACGACAACCTGCCATTTGCATCCACCGGTTGCCCGCGACTTTTACAATGACTTGTTTAGTATGGAATAGTTAATCCATTTTCTGTCTTAATCCAAGGAGCTACAAATTCGAAAGAAAGGAAAAGAAAAAAAACAGATTATCTGTTCCAAACCTAATCCACGTTTTTATTGATACTCTCAGAGTCTTACAGGCGCTGAAACACGAATAACATAATAAATGTTGGCTATAATATAGACTATAGACAATACTTTATTTGCAACAAAAACATAGCACACGGAAATAAAGAAAAATAACAAAATTATACAAACAGGTAGATGCTAGTTTCTTTGCCACAAAACGTTTGTTTTGATGTACAGAATATGCCCTTAAAATGATGGTAACTGATGCCTATATGGTTATGGCTATGGTTGGTTACAAACGGCATCATGTTGAGCTAGAGCCGTTTTGTGGCCAAGAAACTAGCATCTACCTGTTTGTATAATTTTGATATTTTTCTTTATTTCCGTGTGCTATGTTTTTGTTGCAAATAAAGTATTGTCTATAGTCTATATTATAGCCAACATTTATTATGTTATTCGTGTTTCAGCGTCTGAAAGACTCTGAGAGTATCAATAAACGTGGATTAGCATTGGAACAGATAATCTGTTTTTTTTATGTACAGAATTTGCCCTTAAAAGGATGCTAACTGATTAGAATTAACCCTGTATAGTGATGATACAAATATAAAAATACTTGACAAGCTAGTCTGGCCATCTCAATAATATCTCATGTCTTACAAATCAGCTATTTATATGCTTATCAAAATATCTGGATGACATCTTCATATTTTCTAGATATTTTGACTTAAAAACTAAAAAAAATGACTGAACTGATTTTGATAAAATTTATATTGGGGGACATTTTAAACACAGCGCCATCTAGCCCCATCCTAAGCAAAGCTTGTATCATGGAAACCAGATAGCTGATAAAATACTTATATACAATTATTTTTTCGTAAATACATACTTATAATACATACTACACCCAGACACAGAACAAACATCTATGTTCGTCACATAAATGTTTGCCCACATAGGGACCACCTCTGAAGTATTACCTACCAAACAAAAAAGAATCATCAAAATCAGTTCATAATTGGCGGAGTAATCACGTAACATACATACAAAAACATACATTCGAATTGAGAACCTCCTTTTTAGAAGTCGGTTGAAAATACCACGAGTTATAGACAAAATTTGTCTATATCATGGCACACTATTTAATAGCGTGACACGAAAACTGTAAGAAAATGAAATGATGATTTTTATGAAAAATACAATCGCCGGCTAAACCACAGATATAAAGTAAGTAAGTAGATAGTAAGTACTCCGGTAAAACTGTGGACCCAACTTATTTCTAAATTTGAAGGACTGAGCATAAAAAATGCTGGCATTGGGTGATCGTATCTAATTTTAACAGCTGTAGTGTGATCAATAGCTATAGTTAACTAATAAATAAAGTAAGTTATATAAATTCTAAATTGTGACTATACATTGTCATCAATGTCGTCGTTAAAAAGCATAAAATACGTAAATAAAGACTATATTCATTTATTTTAGATGATTATTTTGTTAAATAAATTAGAATGATAATTTCAACACTATTTGCTTTAGTTTATTCGCTATTAGGTAGTTAGATTAACTGTGTTATTTTGTGTTGAAATTAAATTGGAATTACCATAGACTAGCTTTGAAGGAGGCATCGCCAAGGCCGAATCATGTTTAAGGCGCGATGCCCACATGAGAGACACGGCACTTCGAAATCAGGCAACCTTCCTACCTAAAATACTTGGTGGAGTTATCTGGTCTCTGGTGGTTAAAAACCGAAGCTTTAAGTGGGATGCTCTACAAGTATGGGCGATTGACAATCACTGTACCGGAACATGCTCGCCATTTAAGATCTACTCCAAATAAACAATAAAAAAATACTCTTTATTTGTGACAAAAAGGTACGCTGTACGTACGTCGTAAACATTAACATTACGTACACTCTGGAAATATCCAAGCTCCATTCGAGCTTATACAATATCATAACGGAAACTCAAATATCGGTTTTGAATGTTGACATGACATGGTCACAAGCGTCACTAGCTCACTACCAGTAAGGTTAAGACATCCGCCGAATTTCAAGTGGAGCTCTACCATCTTTTATGTCTTCAGTTCATAGTACACATAAAGTATTTGAAAAAGTTCTTGTTTCTTTCGGCCTTTACGATTTAGTATTTAGTAGCTCATTTGAATGAGGCCAATAATGTTTGGAAGGAGGCTCGTCCAAATACTCATTTTCCAAGGACTTTGTCTTCGCAGAGACTGTGGGATCGACCGATCTGTGAACTAGCACGGAAATCTCTCATAGATACGAGTACTAGCGACTCTGTATGGGAATCAGGTTGCAGGCTATTTCCTCCTTTAACGGTGGTGGGCTTTTAGACCCAACTGCATTTCGTCGCGCTATTAGCTTGCGCTTGGGTGCAATGTGCTGTGAGGCCCATCGCTGCCAGTGTGGTACTGCTGCTCTTGCTCACGAAGCGCTGGTCGAATCGGCCGTCATGCTTGCCTGAATAATATCATACGCCGTGTTTTTTACCAACGCCAATGTTGCGACTGTGCTCGAACTGAGCGATCTTGCGCGTCGATACTTTAGCACTGTCTCATCTTCCAGAGACATAGAGTAGGGCGGTGCGGCGGCAAATTCGGCGCAGCAGCATAAACGGCGCAAATATGCTTACCTCGGCCGTGGTTACATATTTGGGCCGTTTGGTGTTGAGACATTGGGTCCGTGGGGACCGGGGACCTCATCTTATTTTCAAAAAATTGTTCGAGCGCCTGGTCGACGCGACGTGTGATCAAAATGCTGGCTTTTATTGGTCCAACGCATAAGCATTGCCATCCAGCGTGCTATGCCGCCAGCATGATGGGTACGCTGCCGACTGGTAATGGGTTTGAGCATTTGGATTGTCTCTAAACTTTCATCGGTCTGGATACAATTCTTTTATTTTTTGTGTAGTAGGCTAAGTTTTTATGAGTAGTATTCTAGTTAATAAAGGCATGTGACCACATAAAAACTCCAAATTGTATTGCTATCTACAACGTATATTTTGTAGATATAAAATTGTTATAATATAAAAACGATGAATGATTTTAGCGCCATCTCTTGGCAACGCTTTACTGGGGTTCCCCATTAATACAAACGCTATATCACCAAATTGACAACACCCTTCTTGTCACATTTATTGCGTAAAAGGTTACGGGGAAAAAATGGATCACGTGTCACGTCACTTACGTTAGGCATCGTGCTTTACAAGTACTTGTAGCCAACTTGTAGCAATGATAATTAAACGAAGTCAAATTAAAACAAAGAGAAATCTTCTTACCGCATAATGTTTTTTGTAATTGCAAATATAATCGCAATTCCGCCATCAATTGCGCGAGTTCGTGACTTTTCCGAAAACATTGGGCTCAGTTCACGTCACAATGTAGACGCGACTTTAAATAAACATTAATAAAAATCTGTGCTGTAACAAAAATGTATTGTTTGATGCAAATAAACATTGGAACGTAAATAAATGGGGAATTCTGGCGCGCATTGATTGTTACTTTACATTTAATTGGACGGGAAATAAATCAACAGGAAACAGGAAAGCTATTTTTTAGTAAAAAATATTGCGCGAATAAAGGTCGGCATTGTTAATTTTAATTTTAAATAGCTTATCTATTAAACTCTACGATTTATTTTGCATTCAATGGTTGTCGCTATATGCTTGAATTATTCACAAATGATTAGTTTAATATGTTCATACCAAACAGTTCTATTTTATATCACCAAATTCACTTTTACTGCACCGGAGCTATTAATAAGGCCGCGCACACACTGCTGTGACTAATTCGTTAACAAGTGTTCAAGACACTTAATTACTAGCGACGGGGCGTCATTGCCGTGCAACAAATACATAAATTAACCTTATCCTTGTTAAATAATGCCTGTATTTGTTACTTCGATTTAATTTATGAGGTACTGTTTTTGCCTTGAAGAAATTTTACGTAATGTTCTTTTGCGCGTGTGTGATTTTACTGTCATTTAGTGGGGACAATTTTTGTACGTTTGATTGATTTCATGTTTGTGGAATTAATAGGTTCTTGGGAATTCTGGGGGGATTCAAAAACAAATTCAATGAACAATTGACAATTACCTACAAAGATAAGGCAAGGAAACCTAAAGTTTGCTTGCACCTATACTGGACGAGACGAGAATGGATGAAAAAGAAGAAGATAAATTATACGGACAAATACTGAAAGTCAACATTGTTTGATTTAGGCACATCAGCATATACTGCTCGCCCGTCACTAAATAAATAAATAGATATCGCTAGATAGTTTGGGTGTTTTTGCATTATGATGTTTTAAATTAAGCTAAATTGGACAACTGTTTCTAACATTTTTGGTATCCTTTATATCACATGTTTTGTTGTGATTTTGTTTAGATTTGTATAACGATCAGAATTTATATGCAGTCTGAAAATTTTGTAATTTTCTCCTCGATTTTTTACCTAACTGAAAGGGAAAAATTTCAGGTTACTCTTATTGCTATCAAATTATGTATTTTTTTTCTTTAAAATACACCTACTTTTGACGATCAAATTTACTGGAGGTAAGAGCAACAGTGTGGCCAAGAATGGTGGGCATCGATCTAGAAGCAATCTATTAACCTAAACTTTAAAAATGCCTTTTAAAGCCTATGCTTTTTAACTAGTCTCGAGTGAATCGGTTTCTTCTAGACAAGTATTTAGTGTAATAATATTTCACATTATGTTCTAAAGTGTTTATGATTAATCAGTGTATAACGTTACTTGTGCACCAGCTACCTACCTAGCTTCTTATACTACTTTAAGATTATCATTGCTGTGTACTGTTTGTTGATTCTAAAATTCAATAGAAAATAAAAAATCTTACTCTATCGTAGATCGCATCTTTTTGTAACATCAAATGACGTGGTAATTGAATAATTAGATGTTAACTCTTTTCTAATAGTTTTACGCCTACTTTATTTTGAATCTGAATGATGACGTTTTATAAACTTACATAGTGTTTTCTTCCGCAGTATGGGCGGAAACGGGCGAGTTCCGAGACAGCGGACACTCGTCTCTCGCGTCAGGCGGTTCGGGCGTCGACCAGTCTCTGTACGCCCCCCCTCGACCGCGGCGAGACCGCAAGCACACGGACGACAGTGAGTATACACCCTTAAAATAAACTTTAGTATAGTTGGTGCAGAAAGAGAACTGCCAAGGTTAAAAATGAACGTGTTTTTAAGGGAACGGGAAGGATTTTTTAATATACCAACCCACTGCTTACCATGCAAATGTCAAACTCAGCAGTTATATATCAACCAAAAAAATTTGCAAAGCAACGCCCGCATATCCCACGACACTCATGCTCGAGAATACTCGAGATATTTTAATGTGAGTGCTAGAAAATATGATAATGTAATCACACTATTTCAACTTTAAAAATGTTTAACGCTAGTTTATTTATAGTTGGTAGATTTAAAAGTTAGAGCAAAGCTAATTTCTAGTGGGAACAAATAAAAAAATAAGTTAATTTGTTCGATGCACACTTTCGAATCTTTGAACTGATCGTAAAATCGTAAGCTCATAAAGTTTCGAAAAAAAAATATCTAGAAAATTGAATAGGTGAAAGGTGCAGGGGTCGCAATGTCACAGTTCGCGGCGAATAACTGGTTTAATTATATATTACCTATCCACGTTCTATTATATGAACAGATTATTCACATTCGTTTGAACAAGCTTTAACGTTGATACAGGTACTTATAAACCACACTTAGAATTTTTAGTTCCAGTATTACAAAATTATTGTTATTATTCTCTACAAAAAAATAGTATACGAGTACGTAGTGTGCGTAGCAGAACGCAGCGGCACGCGCGTCGGGCTCTGTTATCACTCTTTGAAAAAGGTCACCGGTTGTGATTGAAACTATTGTCAGAGTATCCGATTTAATTTAACGTGAGTATTCCCGTATGAATAAAACAAAAAATATTTATCAGTATTAGCGGTATTCTACCATCTAATATGGTTTCATATTACAAGCTTTGCTTAGTTTGGGGCTAGATGGCGCTGTGGGAAATGTCTATTGATATTTATTATTATTATTTATTATATTGTATCAAAAATATACCGAAACCAATGTCGTAAAAATCAATCCCCATTGCCGGACCACACAAAGTGACAAGCTTAAAACTGAAAGCAAACGCAGTAAGCGTCGGAAAATCTATAGCAAATACGGCCGCGCGCGATTCTAATGCTTTCACAAACAGCGAGCGGCTGCGAAGTGCGTCGAGCGGCACCTAACGGCGATAATGGCACAGTGTGTAGCCACCCTAATCTGTTTAATTGACGCGATCTGTTTTACAGTTTATGGTATTTGTAGAGACCGGTGCTTTTGTATGGTACAACCAGCAGTGCCTAACTGGGATACGGCAATACAGTGGTGACACTATCGAATTTACGAGCATATCCTGCGAACTAAATTCACGTGGTTGCAACTGAATCCGTTCGCTATCGAACTCTATAGAAAGTTATAGATCTACGAGCAATTAGATATATCATAAGATACAATGAAAATCCCAGGTCAGAATTAGGTAGCCAATCGTCTAGGATAGACAAGACCACAGCTTTGCAAGCGGTGCGAAAAATATATGCCAAGTATGTGGCGCACTCACTAGACTTTGGTTTAGAGGTTTTATGCAAATCATTTATAGACTGTGTAATTGTGTGGCTGTTTATTGTGCATAAAAACTTCTTCCTATATTGTAACTTAAAAACTACGGATGCATAATATTTGACACTGCCTGAATGCACAAAGTGCGATGCCATAAACCAAGAAAAATAACAATATAGGTGTTCCATTGAAAAAAATCATGGAGTTTTGGCGGGAAAAATGATGTCGCTACATTGTATTATTTTCTCAAGTGTTTTTTCGCGATTTGATGATAAAAAATGGTGGTGTTTTATTCATTAAGAGTCGAGTTACATGCACAAGTGTCGGTAAGTGGTATATTGGTGAAACGTGTACTTCCGTGTTGTTTTCAAAACTCCTTGAAAGCTTATATTAAAGTCGCCACAACTTTACTAGGGCATGACTTGGACTCGACTATGATTAATTTCGTGTGATTGACTGTGATTTCATGACATATTTGACTTGATTTTAATAAAAACATTTGCAAATTCATAAACTTGACACTGGCAGAATGCACAACGAGCGACACCAATAACAAATTTAAAAAAAAGATAAGTATGAAATATGAAATGAAGACCTTTCGGCTTACATAGTAATTAGTAATATAGTCCTTGTGTATAATATGGTCCTTGATTTCTCTTAATACTTATTAGTGTATGTCACCATAATCAACCGATTCCATCGCATCAAAAATGAAGTAGCAAAATCAATACACCCAAATAATCCCCGACTGATAGACTCATCCCCCATAAAAATCGTAGCAGCTACTAGTACATTGTAAGACGATAAGTGTTATAGTAAAACTCGTTACATTAAAGGAAATAGTTATCTGTGAAGTGGTAGAAGTGTTGCGATATCATAACATATGTAACCGTTGTTTGTACGAGTGGCGGTACAACCAAAGGATAGATTAGCCGTAGGTAAAGGTTGGTCGCATGATGGATGGGGCGGCGCGCGTTCAAAGCATGTCGATAGCGGCTATCGCGCTCATCGACTCGTATCGACGTTATCTAGGGCTGCCGCGCACCCATTCAATAGTTTTCACGCGTCATCGGGATATTCAATTGTTTTTGGATATGTAATTAATCCTGCGATAGCTCGGTATTGCAGCGTGTCGTCACTAGGAATTCAATAGGCTGGTCCAGTGATAAAGTCCCACACATATTTCATTTATTACAGAGTGTTACAATCGCGTTGAGGTAAGGTAAAAAAAAACAGCGCCTATAAAACTTGTGTAGATATTTGGCACTACATTTCTTTCACACAAATCTAAGCATTGAATACGTAATCCACGGATTTACTAACTTTTCCAATAAGTAAACGCAATGGAAAAAGCTCTCACTCTCTCCAAGCTCTGGTACGCGTCCAAATGCATAGTTCAAATAATGTTAAATACGTAGTTTAGATAATGTTAAAGAAAAAAATTGGTTATATATAAAAATAAAAAATACTGTTTATTTTTCGTTTCGATATCTTTTAATTTGATGTTATAATAATAGGTTTTATGTAATTTATTTCATAATACACAATAGACAATAGTTTATTTGCGACAAAAACATAGCACACAAACAAAGGAAAGTATAAGTAGTAAGTCATTGTGTAGGTATTTTTATTATTTTTTCTTAGTTATTGGCATCGCACGTTGTGCATTCTGCCAGTGTCAAGTTTATGAATTATCAAGTTTTTATATTAAAACCAAGCCAAATATGTCATTAAATCACAGTCAGTCACACGAAACCAGTCATAGTCGAGTCCAAGTCATGCCCTAGTAAAGTTGTGGCGACTTTACTATGAGCTTCTACGGAGTTTTGAAAACAACACGAAAAGACATGTTTCACCACATTATATCACTTGCCCACACTCGTGCATGTAATTCAACACTCAATGAATAAAACACCATCATTTTAAAACATTAATTCGCGAAAAAATACAAGTTTAAGAAAATAATTGAATGCAACGACAAGATTTTTCCGTGTTCCCGCCAATACTCATTTGTATAGGTATGTATTTGCTAGTTAACTTTTCCTGGCCAGACCAATAAAACTTTGTTGGATAAAAGTTTGACTTTTCCAGCCTGTACGATCGTCTACTTAGATTATAGTTATTATATATTTAAATTAATGAATTGGATGATTTTGTCCATTGCTTATATAGCTAAAAGTAAGTAAGTACTATAGCTTATATACCTAAATTTTAAAAGTAAACTAGAGGTAGCATAAAAGCTATAAAAATGTTTTTTTTGTAGCTTATGTGCTACCTTTATAAGCTGGTGTGGTGCTTACCATCAGTTTCAGATGTACTACTCTCTTTCTGAATTTAGAAAATGCACGCAAATCTTCCAGAAGAAATTCTCTATGCAATCGTGTCAAAATCTGTTGCCTTGTTTAGATTATTATTATTATGTTTTCCGATAGATATAATCTGGGTCTCTTCAAGTTGCGAGTGAATCAGTTTCTTGTGGGCAAGCGTGCTCCATCGTAGACATCATCTTCGCTAATGGCTGTCAAACACAAGTTCATTAATCACAAAAAATACATTGTATTGCATTCAAAATTTTCAAGTGACAGCCCTGAATAGCAGGACGATACCGTAATCGCGCTGGCACCAGTAGCACGCCTAAAGTTTGGCCCATAATCCTACCTTGTTCATTATACGCCGATGAGATTGCCAGTTGCCAGATTGATGGTTTTAATAAACTCTTTTTATATTAGTTAGAATTAACGACCAGTTAGCAAAATACAGGATGAGTATGTAGCCGAAAGGCTGGTTTCGTACTAGAGGTAACGTACTGAGAGAGAGAAATGTATGTCTTTCGTTATTCCGTGAATGTATGTATTATAATATTATTTTTGTATCACTTTAAAATTTTGTTTTAGGTTTTTCGTTTTTTTTTCTTAGTTGTTAGCGTCGCACGTTATGCATTCTGCCAGTGTCAAGTTTATGAATTTTCAAGTTTTATTAAACTAAAATCAAGTCAAATATGCAACGAATAATAGAATGCAACGACATGATTTTTCCGTGTTCCCGCCAAAACTCAGGTTTTTCGTTACGTTTCTTAGACGTAGTGACGTTTGCAATCTTAGCAACTCTGGTAAAATCTTTGACGTACAAAACAATGATAAAATTCTGGAAATGCCCATGTCGTATACTTTTGAAGCCGTGATAGCCTAATTGGGAGACCGATTGACTTGTAAGCTTGAGGTCGCGGGTTCAAACCCAGGCCCGTACCAATGAGCTCTTTGGAGTTTATGTACCGATACTCATATCGCTGGCTTTTCGGTAAGAAAACTATCGTGAGAAAACCTGCTTACGTCCGGAGAAGAAAGTCAATTCTCCAACCTGCAACTGGACCAGCGTGGAGAATATGGCCCATTCGCCCTTTGAGGGTAAGCCTAAGTCTAAAAAAAAGGCTGATGTATACTTTTATTCAACCTCGAAATGTTGCGTTCCTGCTACGATAAATAAATATGCATCACCACAAAATCTTATTTTTTATGTATTCGTGTGACGAGACTAGCGAGGACGTTCGCCTGGTGGTGCGTCACGCCTGCCCATAACAGTAGCAGTGCTAGAATTGTGAACTTGCGTATACAATACAATCCTGAACCGCACTGTACTGCGCTCGTCACCATGAGATATTAGATATTAAATCTCTTCAAACCCAGTAATAATTTCTCTTTTCTCTGGTATATAACATTGCCCTTCAAACCAAACCACAGTAATGCATGCACACTACTGCTTGGCGCTAAATTAACTGGCAAAGGTGTGGCACTTCCCCAGGCGGACTCTGCAGTAGATTCCTACCACTACTTTAAATCTGAGATCCGCTACTTCTATAGGTTAATCTTACATCTGGTTTCCATAATACAAGCTTTGCTTAGTATGGGGCTAGATGGCGCTGTGTGTATTAAATGTCCCTCCAATATATTTATATTTATTTTACGAGTATATTTACATCAAAGGTACCTAATGCTTCAAATGTGGCATCTAGTTTTAGTTCCATAGCTAATCTTTTGAGCTGGGAATCATAATAATTCTAATGTTTTATTTCTGGATCGTGATTGTATATTTTTAGACTACAAGGTGATTCGTTGGTTTAGTTTATTGTATATTTTAGGCATTTTTAAAATGCATAACGCTCGTAAGTACGTGTTTATTTTAAATTATTTTTGTTACGATCATGTCATCCACCGTTTAGTAGGCGAACTGGATAATCTGCCAACTGATCTGGGCTGGTTCTATATAGATAAACAATAAGCTAGAAAGGAGATAGCACTATCCATACATCTGAGCAATGCTTCAGTATTTTAGCTAAGTACTATTTTTATTATTTGGATAGATAGTAGTCGTTAATTTAGGTCAAAGTCAAAGTCAAAGTCTAAGTCTTTTATTGATAAATATAAATTTACAAGTCAAAAAAGTACAAAAATAATAATTCATACAGTGGATCTGTATACAATATAATAATGCTGTATACAATATAATTATTACAAATAAATTAAAATCAATAATGTCAACAATATGACATTGCAAATGATAAACTACTTAAATCAAATTAAATTATTAATATATTAGTCGCAGTTACAATTACACTTTGAAGTATTCTGCAATACATAATTATGGCCAGGTTCTTGGCTCAGGGTCTTAAGATAAACTGACTGGCACTTAACACAGCTTAAGCTTTGGGACATCTACTTCAGTAGACAACTACTTCACACTTATTGATTTAACGTACAATATAGAACCTAAATCAGTGGGTATATCTAGAAACGTGATTACTTATATATAGAGAAATTCAATACAAATATGTAAGTTTAAATTAAAAGTATAGAAATTTAATTATTGGGAGGTCAAATAATAGGATGAACATTCGTCTAAAAGTTCGTATTTATTGTAGTTTTACAAGATAGAAGTCTAAGTCTCGAATTGGAACCCAACACGTGCGAGGCCATAGCCCGCGAACATTAGTTATAAATTAATTATTTTATTATACTTGTTTAGTAAAAAGACTTGTGCTTTAAATAAACATTATCTAATGAAACATGTACAAAGATAATGATGTGATAATGTTCAATCAAGATAAACAGCTACAATAAAATCATTAGCACTAATCTATGTGTCGCTATAATAAATAACAAATTAAAACAGTTTTATTGATAACGCTGTTATTTTTCGAAACTTCAATATGCATTTAATTACCATTCAAGCTGTTTTTCCAAATAAAACTACCTATACTATATAAATCTTATCAGTAGAGAAAAATATGCTTTATGCATTATATAACAAACAATACCTAGAGTCTGTTTACAAAATTATTGCACAAACGTTACAATAATATAAAAAAGTACATAAGTATTACCTATACCTACTATCTGGTTCCCATAGTACAAGCTTTGCTTAGTTTGACGGTGGATGGGTGAGAGATAAATGCCCATACATATTTATTTCTTTCTATTCGGTTCGTGCGCTCACTGTTGAGCGCCGGGCCGTGATTATCCCAACCTGCAGAAAATGGAGACAAATCTGCTTCCATCACCAATGGTCTCCAGTTGGTTTCTACACTTACTTACTTACTTATAAGCCAGAAGATGCCCACTGCTTGACGAAGGCCTCCTCTTTGTAGAGGAGAGTTGCCATAATCCCCACGCTTGGCACGAGTTGGCAGGCGGCTTGGGGATCGCGGCATGCATCTGCGGTTCCACCTTATTCATGGTTCCACGGTTCCTGGATAATAATAAAAAAGGCTACTTTTTAACCCACGAATAAAAACTAGCTTTGTTTTTGTTCATAGGTATAAGACCTCAGCCAAATCGATTAAGCAGTTTTTCAGTTATAAATAGTCTAACTAAAACGACTTTTTTAATATATATAGATTAGGCACTTACAACAGATCAAATAAATTGCATAATACAGTAACACACATACAATACAGTTGTGTCTTTGTTTTAATAAATACATTTAAGTAGTGTCAGTTTACCTGTCATCATCATCATCAGCCAGAAGTTGTCCACTGCTGGACGAAGGCCACCTCCTTTAACGAGAGGACGCTGCTGCCCGTCCTCCGCTGGATGCAGTTTTAGGACATACCCAGGTCTAATTCCCCTGTAATTATGGGACACAAACATTATTCTACGTTATAACTATGAAGCAATAATGCGATATATGGCGTAGTTTAAAAGCTCTCAAAATAAAACACAGAGTACTCGTATCGAGACAGCAGCATACCACATTCACATCGAAGGGATTTCTGTTAAGCCAATATGCGGCATGATTGCATTGGGCCTTATCAGTAACGAATTGATGTAATAACAGCATATCACTTGTCCCCTTGCAGATACCGGGTTCCATTTTAACGTTTGTGTGAGCCCACGTATCGTACAGTTGATATTGAAACGTGTGACAACGGAATGTACTAAGCGCTTACAAGGTTTCAGCGAACGATAGAAAGAACTGCATAGTGCTAGTTACATACAGGTACATTTGTCCGTTAATTGGTCGCCGAGCAGTAGTATGTCAAACTGTGTTATTAAACTATTTTAAGACCTTATTAATAAACTCGGATGACCCTTGCAATAGTTAATCCGTCTTTTGTCTTTATCTACCGTGGAGTTACAGTGAATGATAAAAATAAAAAATTGTTCCGGGGCTTTTCCACATTTTTAAATTCATAATTCTGATTGCAATTGAATTTATGATCAAGTGTTCGTCGTTCGTGTAAGTTGACTCGTTAATAATAGTTATCATTACACAAAATACGGAAAACATTTATGTTCACAAAAAGGGATAAAATTATAACCATCACCAAACTCTTTGCCGATAAAGTACACTACGTCACATTTTATCACACTCACAAAAATATATAACCAAAATAGATTTTACTGCATTGATATAAATTATACTAGGACGTGACGCGCTCATCGGGGACGAAATAACGATGATTTTACAACAATGTTGTAAAAGTATTTGGCTGCACGTGAACTAATCCGGGGTATTACAAGCTCCTGCTACCGGCCCTGATTCACTGATAGAGCATAATTCTACCTGACACTTGTACTTGAAACCTCACACTTGAACTTGATACTAATGATAAGCTTTCAGCTGGAAATGGCAAGTATGTTTTGATATCAGTAGTATAACTAGGGCCTTTAGCTATAGGAGAGCAATATTAACAGAAAGTTCACTTTAGAACTTACCTAACTGGTGGCAATTTTACATCTAATTAGAAGATTACAATACCTCGTTGTAAAAATGAATTTTAAATAGCTTGTTTTTATTCACGAAAATTTTATGGTTTGCATAGAAAAGGCCGCTTGTTAACATAAGACAGAACATAGTTATAAGGTCTAAAAGGAGTAAGTATTTGACTCATTTCGCACAAATCGCATCATAGACATGCTGTGACAGTGGCATTCAAATCTAATACTTCTACTTGAGATTGAGAAATACGTTTGTTTCTTTATCCACAGGTAATCGTCCTTTAACATCAGAGCCCACAATCAAAACGGAGTCCACAACGCCTGGAGTGGGTCCCGACGAGCCGATAGACGACAAGGGAGACAAGAAGAACAAACGGCAGCGGAGACAGAGGACCCACTTCACCAGCCAGCAGCTGCAGGAGCTAGAGGCGACGTTCGCGAGGAACCGCTACCCAGACATGTCGACGAGGGAAGAGATCGCCATGTGGACTAACCTAACGGAAGCGCGAGTACGGGTGAGTTGATTTCTGCTTGCTATCTTATTAAACCTTTTTCCTAAACAATGGATTACATACATACAATAAAATAAAATTAATAAAATACACAGAGACATTTATAAAAAACAAAAGATAAACTTATCCAATACAGCGTTACCAATGGGAATAGTTCCCCATTGCAGCGCAAACTAAACTAAGGTTAAAATATGGTTTAGAAATGATGTTGATGTTGATTGATCTGACATAACATCAGCCAATGTGGTTGATTCTGACGGTTTTAGTTGACAGTTCTAAACGAATTAAAATATTGCTGTCGCTTTTTTACTGCGGCATGTTAGCTAAGGACAGCAATACTTTAGTTAGTTTAGTTTTGTCAATTTAAACCTTCAGAATTGACCACATTATACACATAAAACATAAAGTCGATATCAGTATCAATTAAATAGTAGTATTTAAAAAGGGTGCATTGGACACAAGATATATCCATTGTCCAAGCTAACTATCCTTTGCCTCACATTACAACACATAAGTACAACGAATTTAGCTAGAGAATATGTTGTTTTTTGTTAGTTTATAACAATGCTCAGGAAAAGCTACTAACTAACTAGGTGTGTTAATCCTAAGTACTACAAGTGGACAAGAACTGGCTTCTGTGAACCATTTACAAGAAAAAGAGACGCCAATAGGTCTGTAAGATTTTGATGTTAATTTTATTTGTAAATGTATACTTACTAATGAAGTTAATTCGGGCATCTGTGAGTTAGTACTTAGTACACTCTGTTATCAAGGTTTACAATTTTATACTTCGTTCTATTTGCCAGTCAGGACGAGTTGTTGTTGGTCTCGAAATAAATCATAAGCTCCACAACTAGAAAAGCAATTCACATCATGTCACGAGCGGTGCTCGGGCTTGTTAGTTTTTTAGTGCGTGACAGGGAAAAAGCGCATTACAATATTAACGATCTAGATGTTTAGGCTAATCGTCGCATCCGGCGCTCGGTATTTTTATGCCGTGCCGGTGCCGTCCGACGGAACATCGAATCCCTTAATCCTGTAGGATTTGATGCGTCTATTTCGGTCTCTTCATAATCCCGGGCTTAAGTCTGATCGCATCCACACTCTCTGTCAATAGTTTTGGAAGGCCCCCGCTAGATTCTGTGGTTCCGACGTATTTGTACTGTTCGTTTGATTCCCGGATTCATAGAATATTTGGTTTCTTCGGTATTCGACGATGGTCTCGGTTAATCTTCGGACATGTTTGCCGAGTGAATTTTTGGATTTGGTTTAAGCGTCTTTGGTTTTTGAATATTGTTATTGTCTCCCATTCAACGTTTTAGCTAATTCTTGATCTGTTTTTTCTAATAAGAAGTAATTTGAATTCTAGGAATGTTAACTATAACAAAAAACTATATTATTATAAATTAATAATTTCTAGGGTACTTGGAGAATTCAGCTCTAGGGTTCATTCCAGAAATTCGTACGCGACTTTGGCTCTTTTACAAGAATGCAACTCCTTGCAGTATTCCCTGTTTACCCAGAAATACTACCTACCTACTACTATCTATATTAAAACTCTTTCCTCATCCTTAGTACTAGTATAGTATTACATTATCTTTGTTCATAGCTACTTTCTCTGTCTATCAAGCAATTTGGTGATCCAGTGATACCTCTATTCCAAATTTCTTCTAGATCTGTTCATGTTTTTGCATGATTAAATGTTTTTGAATGATTAAGTAACAAACATCCAAACAATTCTAACTATTCATGTGAATGCTTTTACATAAACTTTTCTTTCGTATAATAAGTAGTACCTATATTCAAATTATGCTAGACTCGCACACACCGATCATTTTATAATAAACAAAGAATCTATTTCTCGATATCTCTTTGAATCAATCGAGTTTGGCAGCTGATGCTTCACGGGCATGTAAATCGATACTCCGCGCTAAATACCGACCGACTGGACTCAAGTACTCTCTGTACTCTCCGGGCCGAGTGCGTGTGTTCTTCAAAACATTCTCGTTTGTTTTGCTCTAGGGGTGTGCAACATTCACCACTGAAATATTGTTCATTTTATTTGTACGTCAAAGTAACTTTTAACTAGTGCAATTATTTTGTGTAATCATCACACTACTACACTATAATATGATATCATGTCATCACTAACATTATAAAGGCGTTAGTTTGTAGGTGTGTGTGTATGTGTGTTTGTTACGTTTTAATACCAAAACAGCTGTATGGATTTGGATTAAGCACGGAATAGAGATAGCTTATTTCCCAGAATGCATATAGACTACTTTTTATCATCATCATCATCTCCGTTTTTCATCAACACGCGTGCGACACTACGGTGCGAAGGAAGTATATAATGCATACTGCTTACTCTAATCATCATGATCAAGCTTTGACTCCATTATCTCACTGAGAAGCGTATAATTTGTCTGAGATTGAGTAGAGGCTATGAGGATAATTAAGAAACTACGTAGATATGACACTCGTATTTTACTTTGCTCTGAGTGCGCCTGAGCAAGCACCACACCCACAGATCATACAGCCTGTTAATGGCTTGTGAACATAATTTCCCCTACAAACACGATTCACCGTTGCGGTCAGGGGGCGATCTATGCTTGCGATTGGCCAATCACTGGGATGGCACAATCTGAGATATGAAACTCAATGGAATTCTGATACTCGTAGTGGCTAGCACTGCTTTTTAAACTACTAATTTTCGCATGAGGGGAAGTCGGACGATCACTCAACAGGGTTTATAGTATTTGCCTTTGACACATATTCAACCTCAAGTAGTATGCTTAACATTACTATATTTTGAAACTGAAAGGACTGATAAGTAGGTGTGTACCATCAGTGCAAATTGGCCAAATGAATTGAAAATCAGTATCCGTTCAAGAGTACATAGTTAGTGTCCAACTAAACCAACATGGAGGAGGCGAGGCATGAAACTCTAACTAACATAGCATAGCATCATTAAAACTGCAGTTTTAATGATTCGCAGTAACGCACACCGCAGTTCTGTTCTTTCGAAGCCTTGGGCTTTCGCAGTAACATGCGCCCCAATAATATAGCGTCGACGGTTTGTTAATTCATGGTTGAGAACATTTGCGTTATCTTTATTTTTTGTCTGTTTTTCGCAGTAACATTATACAGTCGTTTAAGTGTCTGCCAACCCGCACCAAGCCAACTACGTGGTGAAATTACGGCCCAATCGCCCTTCGAGGATAGGCTTATGAGCACTAAGATGTTAAAAATTAGTGCGGTGCAATATGCAATTTTTATATGCGGCGTAATTTCATCAAGATTTTTCACGACATTTTAATACCTAGATGAATTATTGCTATTTGAACCGTCAACCCTGCTCCAGAGGATTAACGCTCGTTCCCCCGCTCACGTCTCCGTCGCGTTTCATATAAATCAGTGCGCGCGCGCACTCGATAAATCGTCCAGCATGCGTCCGACATTATTTTTGTTACCAACTCATTAGGGTCGTCGTCTGCTTATTGACTCAATTACATGCGCTAAAATATGAGACGCTCTTCGACGCCAAACGGGATGTTTTCTTTAAAGTATTTCATGCAAGTTGATATTGTCAAATCAGACCACATTTCACATGTGCGAGCGATTTGCATATTTATTTTAGTAGAATTTGGTCGTTATCATTTTAAACATCTTTTTTTTTCATCGCAGTTTGATGTTACTCTTGTAATCGTGAAATAAAAGCATTATGTGTTTTTTAAGCTTTAGAGCTCGTTATTATAAATCACTGACTTGACATTTTTCATATTTATTTATTGTAAGATGCGTTTTTAAAGAAGGTACTTAATCACCTTAATTTCATTACAATCTAATTAATCTACTTAATTAGGCTAATAAGTGATTTGGTTCTTAAAACTTAAAACATTAATATTACTAAGAATATGTCCAATAACACGTTTCTTGTTGTCTCTATTAAGGGGAAGTTTTGCTATACTTATAAAGATATTTTAAAAGTAGGAGATTTAATTTGGCACAGTTGGCACGCTTCAGAATCCGTTTCATATTATAATAGTATCAACCTATGTATTAAATAGCTATATATCTTCAAGTCACGAGTAAATCGGTTTAAATAGCAGTCTAGCGTACAACAAAAGCTTATTATCACACTGTTATGTTACAATTTATTCCCTCTCTTTTTCTTTGGGCGTTCGTGTCGCATCGGGTGATTATGGACTAGGTATGATAATAAATATTTAATTTTATTTAAACAAATTTAATTCAGTCGAATTCTCTTAATACGTCAAAACCACTTCAAGTTGACGTATATATTGACTCCAATTAAGTTAGTATACTTAGTTTTTTTTTGAATTGGGTTACGAGATCAGTAATTTCTTTGGTAACATTGCCCTTCAAACCGAAACACATTGATGCTTGCACACTACTACTTGGTGGTTGAATAACTGACAAAGACTGTATATATGTCATGTATAGTAAGTATTATTTATGTAGGTATAACTATTTTATTGTAAGTATTTTAACTTTAATATCTGCAATATTAATTTATTCTATTTTATATATTATGTACACCACCGACCAAATTGCATTTGCCTCCTTTAGTCCAGTCCATCCAAAGGTTACCTGGAAGAAATCGTTTAAGGTGGTAAGGCCGCCCCTTGTACTGCCCTGATTATTTGTAAGCTGTTCTGTATTTCTGGTGTGCAATAAAGTTATATTGTATTGGACTTATTGTATTGTAAAGGCGTGGCACTTCCCCAGGCGACTCTGCTGTAGAGTCCTACCAGTACAAAATTGCACATGTTTTTCTTTACCGGGCCTGTTCCCTTCCAAGAACCGTCGCGAGAGCAATCGTCCGTGAAACAGCTCTTGACATATTTCATTTGCCACCAATCACTCGATGAATCGACGTACGTCGGGGTAGAATCGAAATTCGATACGTATTTTTGATATTTACTCGATCTCTAGCTGCGTTTCATCTGCAACTGTAATCATCTGACTTGTAGTGGCTTTAGAATAGATTTTCTATTTGTCTATTTTAATTTAGCAATTTTGAACTTGATAAAAAAGGAAGAAAAAGTACCTACTTTGGTATCTACCAAAATAGTTTTGCTTATCCAATAACTAACAATATTTATTATAGACTAGCAGTGCACCACGGTTTCATCCGCATGAATGTGGAACCGTTCTCTAACCCCAGTTAAAAATAAGGTTCTTCGCGTTTTTTTTATGCTGTATATTTCCAGTGATGACCAGCACTGTCACAACTTTGATTTGCAAGTATTTCAAACGCAGTAGTACAGTGACCCAAAATAAAGTTGTTAATCACAGTGTAGGCGCGGAATCAGACCATCGATCTATTCGATACAGATATCCGCTATCGAATAATAACAATCGAGTGAAGTAGCGTGTCCGTGATATCACGCGTTTATTACTAAAATTAAGTAGACATGTGTTAGCCAATATGGACAGATTTTGTGTTGTGATTATACAGGAATCGATTTAATCTATCCCAAAAGTTTACCCATTTCCACTGTTATTATCAATTTTCGATAACGAAAGGTACTTACTTACCTAATTACGAACCATTTGATTACGGTAGAATCTGTAGTGACGGCGACTTGATAATTAGAGGCCGCACTACAACTTACTTCAAAAACGTTCTTAAAATTATCTTACATTGTGCTTTGTCTTGCTCTTTCGGCAGTGAAGAGAAAGAAAGAACGGTCAGTGTAAGATTTGTAAGAATATGTTTAAGCTATGGTATGTGGTTCTAATTTGCCCCTAGAGTTAAAAAAACCAATGCAGTATGAAGTTTATACAAAAAAGACCACACACACACTAAAAGACATTCAGCCTAATTTAATGGCACAGAAAAAAAAATTACTACGTAGCAAAGGGTCTAGGACCAAACCATCAGACGGAGTCGGTAGTCTAAGACCGATTTCAAATTCGTCGGATCGTATGAAAGACTAAACTAACAAATTCCCGCGGATATATCAAAACACAACACGGATCCTCGATCTCATCAAAACACTAGAATCTCTTTTGACATCTATGTGCTATGATATTGGAAATGATTTACGCGATTCTAAACCGTATAACAACAAGAACAAAGTTCTAAAACACCCAACGCAAACGTTTGGCAAGCTCAAACCATGTCAAATAAATATTGAATTTGAAGTTTATAATACGGTTGTTTAGTGAAACAAATTCTTCGAGTCGGATTATGATGTTACTGCTAGGATTTAGCTAGAAGCAAGAATACAACGATAATACTAAAATCTAAGTGATATTGATTATTTAATCTTTGATTGCAATGTGTTTAACATGTAGTCAGTGTGGATGTTTCCTGGATTAATAACTTCGTTGGATTTTGTGATCTTTATGTGTTGACATAATGCCTGACTAGTTACATGCAATAGTTCATAAATCAGCTAGATAAAAGCGCTAATTCAAATCGCATGAGGCGGATTTTAAGTAGGTACTCTACCAATTTTTTACTGCATTAAGGATTGTTCCTTGCGGAGGATTGCGTTGGACGATAATGCTATTGAAGGAAATTCGAGTAATCAATCGGGTTGTTCCGTTCTCTACATATGACCCAAGGAAATTCGAATAATCAATCGGGTTGTTCCGTTCTCTACATATGACTCAAGGAAATTCGAGTAATCAATCGGGTTGTTCTGTTCTCTACGTATGATTTGTATGGTTTAAGTTATGTGGATTCATGTACTGTTAGCGCTTTGGTGAAGAGGTACCTATTGTAAGTATATGGTGCATCTGTTACAAATTAATGACACCTTACACATTTATGTACAAAGTTTCTACTCATCTAATACATGTTTCAATAGAACCTTTTTTGAGCTCTATTGATCATTTATTGATATTATTATTATTTAGTTATTTTAATATGGTGTTTATTTAAGTCATCCCGCTATCACTTTTTGGATCTGCCCCGAGGTCGTTGATTGGTCCGATGAGTAGCTCTGAACAGGGACAAATGGAAAGAGAGTAGGGATGCTTTTGCCCTACATTGGGCACCTCAGGCTCTTAATAATAATAATAATTATTATTTTAATATCTCAACTGAGATTTGTTCATAAGACTCATGTCATAAACAAAGATATATAATCAAAATGCATAAAACCATTCTCGCTCTGCGCATCATGATCGTGAGGTTGTGGTTTCGATCCCGGGCCTCTACCGTGGATTTAATGGAATTTTTGTATAGGTGCAGATTATGTAAAGCAGTATTATTATGTTCGAAGAAAACATCTATTGGCCTAACTATTGGGTAAACTCGTCAACTACGAGTTTCATCGGTACATCGAGGTTTTAATATGGCCCAACGCTCTTTGAGGATAGTTATATGCCCAGAAGTGGGATGCAATTGGCTATTGCAGTACAGTACACTGAAAAAATATACGGTTTCTGTATGATAACGGATGAAAAAGAACAAAGCGTTTTAGGATGATAAAGCGTACCTACGAGTTGTTAGAAACCAATATGTCCCAAGCTTCCAAGGTCTACTAGCCGTTAGGACATCAAATATTGATCACGATCGGACGCGTGAAACCGGCCTGTAAATACAGGCAAATGTCGCTAAACTGTTTGCATGCAACTAGAGAGTCGACACGCGCACTAAAAGCATTGCAAAAACCCGGTTACGAGGCGAGGGTATGACCGCACTGCGGACGCTGCTGCGACGCAACAGAGCTATTCCTCGACTAAGCCAGAGCGACTGCGGTAAAATATTTCGTTGCTACGCATGGTAGAGCGTGAAAGTTAGTTTTTTTCTCATATTTTTTTTCTTATATATTAAGTTAAAAAAACACTCTTTTTCTCTCGTTAAATGGACGGCGCTGGCGTTGCGTCCATCCTATGGATTGCTGTGGATTTGTATCACACTTTGGGTTCCCTTTACATTATTTCATAAATACCTGACCTGTGTTTGGCTTCCATCTCGCCTGATGCCAAACGAACATGACTGTGGACAACGATTGAAAACCCTTGTCTATAAGAAAACAAAATATTTCATTTCGTGACGCTGCATAGGTCAGGAGATGCGCCATCTTCTACAGGCATATTCCACAGAGGTATCGAAATCAAACGTCAGTTTCTCCGATATAACCCCATCTGGGGTATGTCCTTAAACTGCAACCAGACCCACCGGAGGACGGGCAGCAGCTTCCTCTTGGTTAACGGTGGTGACCATTCTGCGATCCCCAAGCCGCCTGCCCAGCGTGGGGATTATGGCAACACCCCTCTTTAAAAAGGGAGGCCTTCGTCCTGCAGTGGACGTTTTATGGCTGACGACGAACCCCATCTCGCATCCCAACTTTGGTCTACCAGGATTCGCAGTCGGTTCAGGGTTTTCCAAGTGGGCCGTGGCTCTTTATAGTCTATAGGAAGTTTGGTTGCCAATTATGAATAGAGATGAAAGTTGTTAGTATTTTAGACGTGCCGCATGCGTCCTAGTGCAAACTAATAGAAAAAAAATCGGATGGCTACAGGATCGCGTAAAAATCGAATGGCGGCCGGATCATCGGCGGCGTAAAATAAATAATGCGTCGTGCTTGCACGCTCGACGACGGCCGCCTGTGATGCATGGCCATTGAACCGTCGCTAAAATGTTTTACGCTAGAAAAAAAGAAAATAAACAAACTACTCGTGTGTGTGTGTGGGCAGCAACGTTCTCCTAGTTAACGGTGGTGCAATGAGCATTCTGTGTTGGGAACACAGCTGCTTGCCAAGCGTGTCATTGCAATCCCTCCCTATCAAGGGGGAGGCCTACGTCTATATAGCAGTGGACGTTGTATTGCTGATTATGTGAGTTTGTGCAACATATTGGGGCGAGTGTCGTGCAATGACAAAGGCCAGCTGTGGACTACACGGAAGGCTAATAGATAAACTCGTTATAGTTCACACCAATATAGTAAGACGACTCAAAAGAACAAAACCTTTCGAGTTAGTGTAGTAAAATGAATTATAATAATAAGCGTTAGTGTAAACAGTGCAAGTGCTGACAGTGATGAACACGCGATCAAAGTGACCTCCTAAGAAACATATTATTGGACACATTCTTAGAAATACTTATGATTACCTAATATATTCCCAAGACCCAAGACCCCCAAGACGCCTGCCAAGCGTGGGGATTATGGCAACACCCCTCTATTAAGGGGGAGGCTTCGTCCAGCAGTGGACGTTTTATGGCTGACGACGACCTAATATATTAAGTAACAACTAAATTAGTTATTAGCGGAATTAGCTATATTGTAAGTACCTTAAATAATGATTAAAAAAAAGAATTTCACACCATAAGTAACATACAATGAGAAAAACTTTAAAATCTTAATATAATAAATACAGATACGAGTATACATGATAATGATGGTACCTATTGTACAAGTTATATAAAAACTACAGATTTTCTTTTAATTCAATCATCATACATGTTATAAACAGGTCACATATTAAAATTACGTCTCTACGTTTTCGACTCTACGTTTCTAATTCGTACAACCAAGGAATGGAAGAGTCTACCATATATCTCCGCTGCTCAACTATTCATAGTTGAGCAATTACCAGTTGAGCCGTTGGTATTACCCACTGCTCAACTTAATGCAGTTGGGCAATTTAGCTGAGCAGTGGGGAAGAAACGTTCCTGAGTGATGAAATCTAGATGTTGCCAAGATCGGAGTAAGGTCTTTTACTATTATCTGACACTGCGTGTTTTATTATCTACCACCTTTGTCGGTTACTAACAAGAAAGTTGGTGCTCATACAGTCATAGATCTATGTGATAAAAAAATGAAATCATGAACATCATTTTAATAACTAAAAAACTAACAGTACTAATAATAATAACATCATTTATTTCGAGCAACATAGACTCATATAACACAAAAATGATTCAGTTCAATCATATTAGCATACAAAATAATTATTACAATGAATACAACATTAATCAAAAATATTCAGAATTCCATTATAATAATTTTAAATTTACAATACCTCTAGTGTCACTAACAAATATAATTTATATGACTCCCATTTATATTGGCATCCTATAGCCCCTAAACTGTATACCTGTGTATAACTGTGTACCTATAAGTATTGAAATAAATCCATTGGGATGACGTAATGGCTCTTTCCGGTTAGCGCCTAAACTTTTCATAACTTTGACTGCGGCTTACAAGAACAGAATAAGCCCTAGATGTAATGTAAGTTCAATCACACAAGCGAGTGGCAAGCGGAAGCTCAGTGGTGACTTGTAGCAATGTCCTGGAAGCTACTGCCGCCGCCGCTCCCGGCGGGGTGCATTTAATAATCTACCCCGGGCAGGGCTGCCCCTGCTCACTAATTCGAGAAATTATGACGAAATTGTGGCAATGGTGACATTGAATTCATTGGCAATATCTTAAGGGGTCATGAAACTCATCATAATGGATAATTTGTACCACGAAAACAAACCTGAAAACGCTAAAAAAAATTTGCTATCCCATACAAAAATGCAATTACGCACGACAAATTGTAAGGAGCAGAATCAATCAGAGTAATCCGTTCGTAAATACCATAGAACTCATTCGTACAAGACGGAATTAACACCTCACGATTACGTGGCGCGTCTTTTTCCCATGGACTACCACGACGTATGCAGATTTCTCTTTATTCTACACGTAAGTGTAAGTACACTTACGTAATTTACATATTAATTATTCTATTTACTTACATATAACACTCAAATCAAACATACTTTAAATACTACCGGACAAAACATATTTTGATTTTGACCTGACCTCTAAGCATATTAAAAACAAGAAATATCCTAGTTTGATTATTAGTAGATAACGGCTTTACTTGATCCACCTACCCGCAACTGAGGCAACATGGTGGAAACTTCCCAATCGCCCTTTGAGATTATGCATAAGTTCAGCAGTGGCCTTAAAAATTTAAAGGCTGATTAGACTTTAACTCGAACTTTAATTTAACATTAAATACGGTTTGATTCCACTTTCTTTATTCGAACTGCTAAACAGTGGAATGTGCTACCCGAGTGGGTGTTTCCCGATAATTATAATCTGAGTGTCTTCAAGTCACAAATGAATCGGTTTCTTCTAGGCAAGCGTGCTCCATCGTAGGCTGCGTGTTCGATGAACATCAGACGAGATAGCAGTCAAACGCAAGCTTAAAAATAGTTTTAAAAAAACATTAATTGATTTTACGTTCTTCTAAATCTAAATTTCTAACCCAGTTCTTAATTTCCAAATGTTTATATCTATACCTACCAACTACCAACCCTGTTCCAGACACGTGTCAATTCAGAGTTTATATTCTCTATCCATTTATACGAGCGTGTGTTTATTTGACTGCGGAATAGTCCTACTCTAGCCAATTACACTACCCCTATTTCAACTCTAATAAAGTCTATTATTGTTTGCACTGACACAAGCTCTATATAGTTTCGCAAAGACCCGGTAGTTTGATTGATGGTGCTAATAAAACTGTGATTCCAGTTTAATTTAAATTTAAGGCAATTTAGCGGCGGCCCCGCTGACCGTAAAATGGGTTCATTACTATAGGAGGCCTTGGGGTGGCTCATCATTCATCACAACTATATAACTATAGTACGTATAGGACGGAAGTAGTACAAGGTTACTTACTAAGTATAGAGAATTGTTATAGGAAAACGTTTAAAAGTGTTTTGTCAAGAAGTCTGTCACTTTTAGTGAGTTATGTTATAAAGGTCCCTGCCAAGCGTGGGGATTATGGCAACCTCTCCCTATTAAGGGGGAGGCCTTCATCCAGCTGTGGACGTCTTCCGGCTGTTGATGTATGTTATAAAGGTAGGTAGGTATTCAATCTTTTTATCGGCAAATGAGAAAGAAGGTAATAGGATATTATAACGTTAGTACAAAAACGCAAATTGAAACACATACTTCAAATATATAAGTATTTTATTAGTTGTTATATCATACATATGGAACAAAACATAAGATAATTATACTTACTATGTACAAAACCCGGGATTTAAAAAGGGTATTATTTATGTACTACGCAATTCGTAGCATGTAGACCATCTACGATTTTTTGTTGACTTTTGCTGTAATACCAATTACGATCAAAATCACACTTCATTGATCAAAACCGGTATAAATTCGACTGGTGAGCAATATTTTTGTCCTATGTAGAATTTTACCTAAAATATGTTTAAGTAATTCATTCAGCTATTAACGCCTGGCGTGAAACGCCACTTGCCCAATTATTTCAAACAAAAAATGTGCTGCATCAAAGGACTAAGATATTCTTCAAAGTTTTTAAAGCTTAAACAGTAAGAAAAATTATGACCACTGGCACGACTCGAACCTGCATACGAGCAATCTCTGGGTTAGTGTGGAAACACTTCACATAAAAATATTCAATAAGATATTCTTGTCTCAGAATAAAGGGGAGGTGCACCTTGCTAGTTTCCAGTTGTTTTTCATTTGCGTTGTGTTGCCATTTTTATATATTCTCTCTGCCTTTTGACAGTTGCATTACGAACCTATAGAGGGCAAAAATTTGTCAGTAGCTCTAGTAAGTACTACTTACATAACATATTATTATATCGCGATCATATAATATCTACAGTTTACGACACTATCAAGAAACGGACATTGGCAGAATTGTGACACTAGGTCGCAGAAGCCATAAAAACCCAAGAAGTCAAGTAATTTTTAAGTAGCGTAATATCTCTAATTATCTGTAATATTACTGTGATGTCCCAATGAATATGTACATGAGGCTTTACTCCTCAAACTGACCAAAGTACCTTCAGTACATATAACAGGGTATTTACCACAATGCTTTGATCACGTGCAGTTCATTAGGGCACAGTTTAATAATTATTAGGCAAATCTGGTAGATCATGGACTCCAGTTGCGTCATCTACTTAGTCCAGTATTCAGAACTGCTTGTATCTACGTCACTAAGAGACAATCTGAGGGGATGATAATAGTTGCTTCATTAAACTATTATATTACGTAACATACAACTATTACATTAATGTTCATAACGTTAATGTAATAGTCAGCCATGTCAGAGGCCTTCGGGCGGCACATTAACTCTGACATTAGGGCTGGCCACTCAGCCTATACGAACTTACTTTACTTAATGTTCATAATCAGACCACATTAGTCAACTGTTGAACATCGGCTAATAGAACTTTACCTTTCAACAAGGAATGATAATTTCGTCTACGTGAACAATTAATCAATTAGGTAATGTTTCGTAAAGCGTAACTTCGAGAATGTCGAAAATATAAAGCTTAAATTAATTTAAAAAAAATATATGGGCGCTTGGTCCAAGAGAGGTCAAAATGCTTGCGTTTATTTGGCCCAATGCATAAGATTGCTATTTAACTGGGCAATGTCGCCAGCATGCTATGAACGCTACTAACTACAAGACAACTAACTTTTTCTAAAAAAAAACATCCGACTTCAAATTAATATGGGACCACCTCGGGAGTATACCCTTCCAAATAAAATAATAATTACGAAATAATTTACGAAATCGGTTCCAAATTGACGGAGAAATCGTTGAACATACATTAAAAAAAAAATACATACATACCGTCGAACATAGAACCTCCTCCTTTTTTGAAGTCGGTTAATAAAAGTGGGCTTGATCATTTGGGCTGTCTCTAGACTTACATCTAACTAAATATATAGGTATCGGTCTATATCTATACAAAATGAGTTTTTTTTTAAGCAATTTAGTGACGAGACGAGCTTGGCGTTCGCCTGATGGTGGAAGTATCACGACTGCCTATAACAGTAGTAGTGCTAGAATTGTGAACTTACGAACAAAATCGTGCGCCGCACTGTTCAAGTCACCCTGAGAGGCCGAGATATTAGATGTCAGTTCATTAAGTTTTCTATAGTAGATCAGATAGATTGTGACATGTATTTTGTTTCAGTGAATCATGGCAATTCTATAATAAATATATCGTTTAATAAAATTTTAGCCTTTTCTTATTCTCAAATAATCTATTGCCTCAGAATATCCCCGCTGATTACAAAACGTTAGTATCGACTGTGACATAAAACATTGTCTTGGAGGGCGCGCCGGGTCACCATACTGCAATAATATATTTAAAGGATTAACTAGTCGCAATATCAGGACCCTTCCTGCGTAGGGTTGATCCCTGAATCTGTTCTGTCATAGAATGAATAAAATCTTTCTCTATATTTTATTTAATATACCGGGTGTTAGTTTGAACACCGTTATCCTTCTAGGATATCATTGTACTCATCATTATGAACAACTTTTACTATGGGGCCAACCCTGAAATCACGAAAAAAAAACAACTGAATCCATACATTTTGTCCAAGATCGATGAACCTTTTTGTATGGAACAGCTGTATTTTTTTTTTCGTGATTTCAGGGTTGGCCCCATAGTAAAAGTTGTTCATAATCATGAGTACATATCCTATAGATATGGAGTTTGATATCCTAGAAGGGTAACGGTGTTCAAACTAACACTCTGTATTTAACGTAGCCAGCATTTTGGGCACATTACCTGAAATTAGAGACCGTTTAAACTATCTATAGGTCATTTGCTACTTAAAGATACTTTAAACGGTCTCTTATACCGAATATTTATTTAATTAATTTTAGTTTAAGTAGTTTTAATTAGGTAGTTTATATATCGTTATTGACTTCATATTTTTCGCACAATTTAGAAAGTATACTTGAAATGGTTAACAAACTTTGTGTCTCTTTGTTATGTGTGTTCAGTGTTGAGTGTATTGTGTGTAGTGTTTTCGTAGGAATCGTTATAGGTAACTCGTACTTAATTTATTGGGTTCTGTTGTAAGCTCTACCAATTTATTTCATTTGTTATTCTTGCTCTGTTTGACGAAAGATGTCTGTTGTGGTTAAGCTTTTGTAGTCAACTTAATGTTGATAAATAAGAAACACAGTATGTCTATTTTCCTGTATTCACATATTTTCCTGTGTCCAACACAAAGTACATACTTGCAATAATGAAAACGAATGTGTTCTACTTTAAAACAAGTTTGTATATGGGACCTTAGGAGAAGCTTCAGAAAAAAAAACTTGTTTTACGTGCCTGCGGGGCTAAAGTGGCTACTTTAGCTCCGCTACGCGGAGCGAAAGGAACCACTTCCTCCCCGCAGCGGCACGTGAATACACCACGGGAGCAAGTTTAGAAGCCTCAGATCTTATGTTTGTCATGTACATGAGATCTGAGACATTCTTCACTTTTGCTCCCTAGGTGAGTAATCTACTATTGTCTTAATCCACTAAGTTACGTACTTGAAAGAAATTGGAAGACAAAAGGCGGGTTAACTGTTCTGAGGCTAATCAACGTTTATTAATAAGACCTTTAGAGGTTTTCTACCTACCCTTGTCAAGTAAAAATAACGACGTGAATACCCTAGCCTCACTCACGCACCCTTCGACGTGCGACGTCCAACGCTATTCAAATAATGGAAATCATTTCCACATATGTGCACCTAAATAAATATCATTCTGCCGTCATTATAGAGCACCCCAATGCGCTGTGGTGCTATTTTCACCCGTTTGTTTGCGGTCACAATGGGAAACTCGGATGTGGAGCTTGCGTATCCAATGTGTAACGTATTAATAAATCGATTGTTTGATGTTGTGTTAGAGAATGTGATAGGCTTTCAAGTAGTCATAGGAACATAAAGACGGTTTTAGCAGATTTTGTTGTAAAAGTTAGGGACCAATAGGAATGAGCGCCAACGCAGTGATGCTTGGACTTTGTTTCTTTACTTATAGATCTGGGTAGCGCTGACCATGCAGACAATAGGCGTGTGGCCTAATGTTTAATTTATGACAAATAACAGTGATGAATATAACTAAATACATAACACATACTGAAAAAAATAATTGTATTGGTTGATAGATCTCTGAGATATGAGCGTTTAAAGTTTTAGGTGGGGATAGAGAGGGGATGCTCTATCCCTTTCTCGCAAAGCACGTGTTAGTATAGCATTTGTATGCCGCGCCTGAGGCTTGACGTCATAGCTCAGTATAGCGCGCTCTCTGTCTAGCCTGAAATTAAAATACTTAGAACTTATTTATTATTGAATTAAATTTAATTTTATTTTTGTTGATATGCTCTATTGATGATCAGCTCTTTAAGAGGTAATAAAAAAAATGTAGTCTAGTGTGCCTATTGCAGGGGCAGACCTGCCAATGCAGGCGTTATTTTTATCTCTAATCATAATGAGAGAGTTTCATTCGTCTTTTTAGTGGTAAAATTTCACATAATATTGTACATGTACATTCTCGTTGTACGCTTATAGACTAAAACGCCCTGATTTTGTTTGTCAAATATAAAATTAACAGGTTCTGGTATAGG
The DNA here is from genome assembly GCA_905404285.2 of Erannis defoliaria. Classification (NCBI taxonomy): domain Eukaryota; kingdom Metazoa; phylum Arthropoda; class Insecta; order Lepidoptera; family Geometridae; genus Erannis; species Erannis defoliaria. The sequence goes on along the minus strand of FR990073.1, from coordinate 5,334,411 downwards.
ATCGTTGACATCCAGGGTTGACCTGGTTGCCCGTTTCAAGACTATTGTTTGCTTTCAAGACGACAGAGTACATCATTAATATGACGAGAACCGGTCCGTGATTTGTAGCCACAACCATGGTTTACCTGTGTCATCCCGTGTACAAAACATGCGCTCATGCGAATTTGTGAAATTTATGTTTCGAAAAATAAACGATCGTATATGGGGTGGAAACGACCGTTTATGTTCACTTAACCGAGGAAAGAGGGTATTATTTACCGTTTCGGCTGGGTGAACCCGCCACACTGAGCGAGACAAATACCGCTGCCGGCGCGATATTTATTGCAGTCACTACGTGGATTGCGCAATTTATCGCGAGGTGTCGTCGGCGATCGATCGCCAGTGACGGACGCACGCCATCCATCAGCGCGCGCGTTATCTGCGCTCACGGCGACTTATCGTCTCCGCGCCCGGACCGGCCGCCGGCGTGCGCTAAACAACAACATCGATCGGTAAAGCCGCCGCCGGCCGCTCGTTTATTGCGGCCCGATAGAGCCGCGAGCGACGGCGAGTGGCTGCGACCCGTCCCGCCCAATCGCGACGCTCGTTTATCTTCATTTGGTGGTCGCAATTAGATGGGTCGTTGGTTGCGGCCGGGCGGGGCCGCTCTACGTGGCGAGAATACGCCGCGCCGTCTCACTGTCAACTTTGTAATGAGCAAAGTTAATAACTACGCAGCGCGGCGAGCGTTCCGATGCTGAATCTCGTTAAAACTTGTAGGTAGGGTTCGCTGCGGAATTCCCTTTCTCCGATAAAGAGGCAGTTGGACATGCACGCACGCGTCACGTTAAGGACAAACGAATCTCAACTTCCATTCCCAAAGTTGCGACAAAGTTCAAAAGCTATAACGAACTTTCCTCGTTTCAGGTATGGTTTAAAAATAGAAGAGCGAAATGGCGGAAACGCGAACGGAACGCCATGAACGCCGCCGCCGCCGCCGCCGCAGACTTCAAGAACGGGTTCAGCACGCAGTTTAACGGACTCATGCAGCCGTTCCCCGACACGGACGCGCTATACTCCTCGTACCCCTACAACAACTGGGCGACTAAAGTACCGAGCCCTCTAGGAACGAAAAGCTTCCCTTGGCCGGTGAACCCTCTGGGATCGGTCGTGCCGTCGAGCCACCACCAAGGTTGGTACGAGACCAACTGCTACGCCAACGACTCGTCAAGCCATCACCATCGCCAGCCCGTCTCGGCCCATTACTGGGTATAAGCCTTATCCTTTGTGTCATATGTCACGCAAAGGATAAGGCTTGTCGCTCCAAACCTATTTCACTGGCTATAATTGCATGCTGGCCGCTTTTACGTCTATATCGCCCATCGACTCGCCCGTTACGATGTAGAGGCTCCGGCCTATTAGATGTTCTGTCAGTTTTAAGTGCGGCCGTCTCCCGCAGGCTCGGTGAACTGCTTCAACACGGCGACGTCGATGGGCGGCGTCGGCGGCGGCGGCATGGGCGGCGTGGCGGGCTCGGCGGCCGTGGGCGGCGGCGTGGCGCCGTGTCCCTACACGCCGCCCAACCCGTACGGCATGTACCGCGCGGAGCCGTGTCCCGCGATGTCGTCGTCTATCGCGTCGCTGCGGCTGAAGGCGAAGCAGCACTCGTACGGCGGCGGGTACGGCTCCGTGTCTCCGGTGTCGCGCGCCGGCTCCGCGCCCCTCGCCGCCTGCCAGTACGCCAGTGGCGTCGGCGTGTCCGACCGCGTGCTCTGAGAGGAGGCGCGCGGCCGCGACGACGCGCGCTCGTCTCTCCTGGCCGCCGCGCGCGCCTCCTAGTCGCCGCCGCCCGCGCTTCCACTTACACTCGACGCCTTTCCCTTGCCTCCGCGCTTCTGGGAGTGGTTCGACTGAGCGCACTACGGGACTTATTAGTGGCTATATATACGAGTATCTCGTGATCTATTATTTATTAAAATAACGTGGTCTCGTCACATTTTGTTTTTAATTCACTGTTTTTTTCTGTGTTCAGCCAGATACTGCAATGTCACCACATTTATTGATTATTTTTCAAATAGTACTAAGGTAGAAAATATATGACGTGCACTCATCTAGTGACTTTATAGTTTTCAATGAACTAATAACAAAATGTGGCTTCAAGCTAATTTATGTTCGAATCATCAGGAATGATGTTCATTATGTTGTTACGATATGATTGTCTTTGCACCTAAGGTCGTAATGAAGAAAAGGTTATTTGAGAGGAAGTTTTTCGAACAATATTTTATATTTGTTTGATCTTTTTGAATAAAATGTTCATTATATTTTTCTTCTTCTAAGACCCACCAATGAAATTCGAGCAAAATATAATCATGCTCATTATCAATGCAAGATTGTTTAGTTTCAATTTTTAAGAACGAAAGAATGAGAAAAAATATTAGTAGAGTGCTATTGGCACAAGATAGCGTATAGGTTCTTCACGGTACGAAATAAGAGTTCCTTTAACATGGAAATCCCTCTAAAGTTAGTTAATAACGTCGTTACGAAACTTCAGGCAATAAAATTAACGATGTCGTTTTAATATAACTGTAAATATGTAGCTATGTACGTACGTATACCAAAGCAAGTGTGCAATTTTTACAAGCTTAATCTGTACTTAGATTTACTTTAACTTAAGTAGTAGTTTAATTTCGATTATTGTAAATATATATTAGCTAATTTTAATAATATTATAGAGCAAGCATTTTGAGGTAATAAGTACTTATATTTAATGTGTACAAAAGTTGATAACATAATTATATGAAAATAAGTACAATTGTAAAGCATTCACCGAAGATTTAAAAAACCATAGATGATGGGTCTAAAAAAGAGTTAAATAAATTTCAGAAATACTGACATATTCATTCCGATCCTTCCTTTTGGTTTACAGGCAATGTCTTAATTATCTTGTAATACCTGAATTGTTAATTATCAGATGACTAAATTAATCATTGTGTTTGTAGTCTAGTTTTGGTTTGTTTTTTTTTCAGAGCTGTCTCAAAATCCATTTTTTTTTATATGTTTGGTAAAATCCGTACCTTTCATTTCTTGTTTTTAAATTTGACCTTAGACGGATAACGTTAGAGTACTAGTTGAAATACTTGTTTATTATACTTCCATAATATTTAATAACACCCTAAAAGCACTGAACCCAATTTTTCTTGTTACTTAGCTCAAGCTGGGATAAAAAAAATGTTTTGATATTTTTCATTAGAAAAACTTCCTTATACAGAATGTAACAGTTTCATTAAATATTGTAAATAATGTGTAAATTGATCAGAAAGCTATTAAATAATGTTTTTTTTCTTTTGGACTGAAAATAATTATCTGCCGCATTTAATAAAAGTAAATTAAAATTTTACTAATATGCCGAGCACGCTGCCCAGAGTGTCCAGTAACAAAACAAACATTGAAACTATAGATAAAGCCAGCTGGCACGATGCGATGCTTAGTAGCTTGCCCAAGTTGTAAAAAGTATGCACACACAGAACGTTTTTTGTTTGGCTAACTAAAATTGGGATTGTTTTAGCTTAAATAAATAAAATAAAATAAATAAATATTGGGGGACATTTTACACACAGCGCCATCTAGCCCCATACTAAGCAAAGCTTGTATTATGGAAACCAGATAGCTGATAGAATACTTATATACATATTTTTTTTCGTAAATACATACTTATAATACATACTACACCCAGACACAGAACAAACATTGATCGAACCCACGCCCTACAACTCTGAAGGTAGACATATTACCAACTGAGCTACAAGGCTGCTTTGGCTTATCTGTAATTTCGTACAGTTTAAAGGGCCAGCCAACAGTATAAACCAAACAGCAGATTCGGTTCATGCAAACATATCAGACCACCGTTTGACAATAATAGAAAGAAACTAAGAGAAAAATAATGTACCTACGAGATTTTGCCCATTTTTGCTTTTTTAGTCCACGGTGGTCGTTTTCTCGCGCACACGGCACATTACTATCTATATTGATATAGTTTGACAAGATGATCCATGGATTATCTAGTTCTTCCGCAAGCTATGCTATGCATGTGTTTGGGTCCGAAAAATATATGAAATTTCATTTCTGGATCGAGCCAATTTTGATGTCGATTTAAAATTTTATTTGACAGAATTACCTTAATGTCTACTGTCTCTGTAAAGCGGTTGAGTCAAATCATTACAGTTTTTTGAAGAGCTCTTATACGGACAATTGGAATCGCAAAAACCTGAGAATTAGTTGCCAATGGTGGCATCAGGTAACATAAAGGAATTGGTTGCGATGTTTGTTATGTAGATTGTTGTGTCTAGAAATACCAATCGCATACAGAACAGCCTAGAAATAAAAGTAGGCAATTAATTCATGATTGCAACATGTACTATTATAGAATATATTATAATGAAGTAACTTAGACATAACATTGGAAAAAAATATAAGATTGCTCTACTGATAATACCGACTATTTCTGGAGAATACCAGGAATATAATAAAAGGACCTAACAGCAAAAAAAAGTGTCATGAAAGAGTGCTTCATCCCAAAAAATAGCAAGTCTATTTGTTAATAAATTACCTTGTAAGTTGACTCATAAACTTTTGAAATCGACATCATTTTTGCTTCCTCTGCATTAAAACACCCGTCATGTGCTTAAACTTCAAAATAGCTGCCTAAAAATGAGATTAATGTAACCAGGATCTCAATATTTATTAAAATATTTATTACTAAACAACAAGAAATACTGTAAATACATTGTATTTAGCATTTAAATATTACTACAAATAGAGTCTGTTCTATTTTTTCTAGATAAACCGACACTAAATCATATTTTGGACCCTATAAAGCCAGACAGATCTAATATTGAAATGATGTAAGTACATCACGTACTGCAGAGTTTCCAACGTACCTAATGTTATTGAAATACACACAAAAAGTTTTTTGCAATAACGAGGAAACGGTGCACTTCAATACTTCACCTCAGTTGTATATTTACTTCGAATAGAGCTCATGACGCCTTGCCAATAAAATAGGTTCATCATCACACACATCAGCTAGAAGACGTCCACTGCAGGACAGAGGCCTGGCAACCACTCCCTTAATATTGAGTGGTTGCCATAATTGCCATCATGGTTGCTTGGCAGGCAGGTTAGGGATAGCAGAATGCTCACCACTGTTAACCAAGAGGACACTGCTGCCCGTCCTCCGGTGGTTCTGGATGCAGTTTTAGGACATCACATCACATCAACAGCCGGAAGACGTCCACTGCTGGACGAAGGCCTTTCCCTTAAAGGTGTTGAAGGTGGTTGGAGGTGTTGCCATAATCCCCACGCTTGGCAGGTGGCTTGGGGATCGCAGAATGGTTACCGCCGTTAACTGAGAGGATGCTGCTGCCCGTCCTCCGGTGGTTCTGGATGCAGTTTTATTTACCCAGGTCCATTCGTCATTATCAAAATAGATTACAGGCACTTAAATAGTAAATTATATTCATAAGTGAAGTCCTGCAGTCTTGGACAATGATGTTGCAAATACGTGTTTTAGAGATTGCCTTTGAGTTGACTTTTGATCAGTAGATGTCACGTTTATCTAGAAAAACTATACAGACTCACACAATTTTAGTTTAATTCACGAATTAGAATACCTTTCCGTGTGCCTAATTATCAGTGAAGTACATCTACATAAGTACCGAAATTTGTAAATATTGACCTGTTAGATTGATTTTAATATTGAATGTAAACAATTCGAGGTTTTCAGTTTGATACATATCACGCGAAATGTCAGCAAATATGTTTGTTGGTAAATGTGAAACAAAAAAATAGTGGGTGAACCGGTTGTTTTGTAATTAAACCTCTAGTCATAATAAAAATATCACTGATACTTTGGATCTTTTCATTTCCTACTTATAAGAAACAAACCTTACACTTTTTAATGTCTAAGCCTAAAACTATTCCCTTTTTTTGGGGAGCGGGAAATCTAAAGATGCCCGACTCCATTTGGGCGCAGCCGGGTTATGACTTTGTAGGATTGCACCCGTTAGAGCCCCCCCGGTGGCCTATAGGAGCTCGATGAAGGATCCGAGATCGCCAGTGGAACGCGCTGGAGCCAAACCTATACCATCAATACTAAAGCTCGCTAAATAATCGTCAAATAAGAAATTGTGGTAGATAATTGGGAAACACGCACCTGAGAACTGTGAGAGCCGTACCAATGAGTTCTTTAGACTTTACGTACGGAATTCAAATACATATCTTTGCTTTGATCAACCAACATAAAGAGCTGGCTCCTCCAAGTATCAGTAGTTTTAGGTGAAGAAAACGTTGTGATTAAGCCTGCATGCACCTGAAGAAGAAATTCAATGGCATATTATGTTTCGCAAACTCGTACTAGGCCAGCCTACGAGACCCCAAGCTCAGCAATGGGATGATAAAAGCTAATGATGATTTGTAATACAAAAGCTAACACCATATTCCGAAATAGCTCATCTAGTTAATACCATTAGGTACCTATCCACAGTTTGCATTCGATTAAAATGATAAACAAATTATGAATACGACCGAATTACGTAAACAAAAAATATTTTATACATTGTTGACCGATCAAAGCGAAAATCTCAGAGCCTACAATGACCAATCAGCGTTTGGATATAATTATGATTTTTCAACGACAATCTGAGTATCGTTGATCCGGTTTCCATGAAGTTATGTTTGTAAGCAAGTAGTAGTTCATTTCAATAGAATTTTAATACTACGGATCTTAGTTACATCGGTCTAAGGATTGAGAAGATGTACGTAGGGGTCACCGCGACGTCGTCACTTGGACCGACCAACCAAGTTATTGTAAGTAACTTGGTTTGGATACTATCGTATAGAGGCTATGACACTAGTACTGTCAGTACTAGTGTCATAGCCTCTACTGTCACCGTTCAGTTCAAACCTATGGACAAAATCTTGCTGCTAGAGAGGAACAACCAAACCAATATAATAACTAAGCATTATTTAGTAAAGGACGGAGTTAGTTAGGACCTGGGTATGTTCTAAAACTGCATCGAGAACCGCCGGAGGACGGGCAGCAGCGTCCTCTCAGTTAACGGTGGTAACCATTCTGCGATCCTCAAGCCGCCTGCCTAGCGTGAGGATTATGGCAACATAAGCTCCCTTTAAGGGAGAGGCCTTCGTCCAGCAGTGGACGTCTTCCGGCTATTGATGTGTTGTGAAGTGATTTAGTAAAGTAGTACCTATCTAGTCTAAGTATGTATACCTATACATACAATTTCATGAAGAGTATACACCAAATTGTACGTATATGTATACTGTACCATACATTCTGTATTATTGGCCAAAGCTTTGAGTTTTCCATAAGTAGGTATAGAATTTTCAGTGGCACAAATTTTTTTTTATTGATTTATTTTTTGCAAGTAAAAGGTATACCCAGAGCAGTGGGATAAAGAAGGCTATAATATTGACTATCATTGTGGAGTTTAAGTGATTAAACTCATCTAAATACTATCGAGGAACCTGGCTATGTCCTAAAACTGCATTCAGAACCACCGGAGGACGGGCAGCATCGTCCTCTTGGTTAGCGGTGGTGAACATTCTGCGATACCCAATCCGCCTGCTAAGCGTGGGATTATGGCAACCCCCTCTTACAGAGGAAGGCCTTCGTCCAGCAGTGGACCGTCTTCTGGCTGATATGACATACTATATGACTATGTACTAGATTTCATTTGTATTAATAACTACCTTCATACTGTTGCTATTTTCTGAAGGAGATATAATATTATAATACCCACAAAATAGCTTGTTAAGAAATTGTTATTCCTTTTTATGTTTTGGCGACGAATCCATTATAGAAACATTCATCATATTTTATTATTAGTAAACTATTTATGAATGTAACTTTATGATAATAAACATTATTCTATTCTATTCTATCAGTGTCAATATCCATAGCCATAGTTAGCTCACTACTGTTGCTACCTTTCTCTTGCTAAATCTATAATAAAAATAATCTTTCTTATCTGCAATAAACTTGATCAACAGAAAACTCTATTCTGAAAATGCTAAGCGTGGCCAACACTATAGAATAAATAAAGGTAACTCGCTATGGTAGCTAGGTCACACTTTTCCCGACGAGAAAAATCTCTAGAGTCGCTGCAGAAGATGCATAATTTATTGAAATTGAAATAAAGTTCCCGTTAGCGTAAGCTGTTACAATGGCTAGTCGACGAAGGCTGCTGAAGGAAGATATACATGCATGTTATGTAAAGTATACATTGTAAGTAAGATATATTTTGTGATATAAGACTACAATAGTAAAATATGAGTATTCCGCTCGTAATATTCACTACAATATCTACAATAAAATATCCACACTTACTTATACAATATGTGTAACAAAAAGGTCAACAATATGGAAGAGAAAATCCCTGAAATTGCGAAAAAAATATCAGCTGTTCCATACAAAAAGTTCATTGACCTTGGACAAAATGTATGGAACAGCTGGTTTTTTTTCACGATTTCATTGTTGGCCCTATATATAGTGAAAGTTGGTCATAATGATGAGTACCCGGAGTTCCGTATTGTTGAACCTTTTTATTACACATTGTATAGGTTTTGTTAAATCTGTTGGGTATGCTAAGAAAAGTTTTGCAGTTGCTTACTGATCATGGTAAAAAAATTGATATAGTCACGGGACGCACCTACTAGTACAATACCGCATAATAAAAAATACTTAAAATACCTTTATTTTATAAAAACATGATTTTAATTTGAAGTGCAGCTTATTATATTTTTTTAGTTAAATTTCCAAATTAATAAGCTATTATTTGCAAAGTGAAACAATAATAGTACTTTTAATAAAAATAAATAGTGTCACTGTAAAAATAAACCAAATTTAATGCAATAGTAGGAGTAGGGAATATGCATGTGTTTTGATTATTAAAAATAAAAGGATAAGTGTAGAGTTTAACTGAATCTTATGCTTACATCGAAAAATTATTGAAATCGGATCGTAAAGTTCTGAAATATAAGCGTTCAAAGTATTTGGGAGGGAGTCATCTGTCCCTTTCTAGCAAAACACGTGCTAGTATAGAATTTGTTTGGAATCATGGACTTTTACGCCATTTGCTAGTATAGTGCCATTACGCCATTTGCTTTCCCTGTCTAACATGAAATTAAAATCTTTATAACTTCGTTATTTGTGCATATATTTAAATTTTATTTGCGATGTGTTTTGTTTTGTAACGAGTCAGCTCTTTTGTGAGTAAATAAAAAAACATACATATTCCTTATTATCTCATAATACCTTGTTTCTTATTATTTACGACATTAGGCCAGTTGTGAAAAAATACGTAATACCTTAGAAATCAACATCTACGCGCTAAGAAGTGCTACGTTTATGCATAAATTGTTTGTACCCTTTTATCGTACAGTTGGACTTAGTTTTTCTACTCTCTCTCTCTAATAAATGATCTTCAAATAATATTTAATTCTCAGATATGTAACATACAACAAAACAGTTTTATTATACATCTACATCAAGTTCTTATGCAGGTGTTATAACACTCTTGCTAAAGAACTTGATGTAGATCTATTTAATACTTCTGCATTCAAATTGAAGCAGCTTCTGAACTCAAACTACTTCTTGTAAACATGTTCCAATCTGTCCTCTATTCTCAATTTTTTTTTTCTATATATATTAAGTAAACTTAACTTCCTATTCTCTATTTAGTGTTTTTATTGTATAATTATGTGCTAGTCCGTCTTTTTACATTTTTTTTCTATTCTTCTTCTTATCTGTGAAAACTTTTAACTGGCCTTCTATTCTTAATTTCTTAATAACTCTATCTGTGTACATAGCTGTAAGTTTCCCTGTGAAAATAAAATAAAATAAATAAAAAGTACAAGATCGAAAAGACCGAATGCCAAAACCAAACGTGTAAAAAGTCACGACCAATCTAAATCCTGCAAAGCTAATAAACATCAAACAATTGATTCACGCAAATCGTGTGACATTAGGCGGAAAGTATACAATAATCCGGCAAATGATTATCAGGAGTGTGGAAACACACAGTTTCCAGGTGCTTCAATCCTGGCGCTTTAAGGATTTAGCCGAGGATTTGCTTTCAATATTAGTCGGTAGCCGCGCCGGGCGCGCCGGCCCGGTCGCTCCGCTCCGCCCGCACCTTTTTTTATTATTTTGTCGCATCGTTTTGGCTCTAAATGGAATCATTCCGCCATCTACATTTTTATTTTTCAATTGCTCCCCGATTAGTGGGATTAGCCGTATCGCTTTCCGATTCTTTGCTCTCTTTGGTAGAGCTTTCGCGGGCTAGCGTGTATTTCTAATGCGGACAACGGCAGCGAGTCAACGACGCTGACGTCAAAGGTCGGCTTTAGCTTTATTTACGAAAACACTTATTATTTGTCGACGCGCTCATTATCAGAGAGTCAATGTCGAGTTTTTATTATTTGCTGTATAATTAGGGTACGTGTGTGGTATTTGCTCAGGTTCCGCGGCCCCGCACGTGTGGCGGTGGGCGACTGCAGCGGAGCGCGTCACGGCTTATCTTTATGGTGGCAAACATCAGGCCAACTTTTTATTTTATCAAGGATCGCCTTAGTCACCGAGGTCTGGGCTCTGCGTGCGCACCTTATCATATCAACCCCATACAATATTTACCTGCAAACAAGCCAAGATGTATATAACAACAACGTAATTTAAACGGGTTACTATACACCGAGACGCTGACAAAATTAATAGTGGCTAAAGGTTTATTAAAGGTTGCTAAATACCCACTTTTTTCCTATTGTAAAATGTGACTGATTGAGCTAAACTAACGTCACAGAGTCTATTGATACAGCTTCGATCATCATCCTCATTATCATCATCATCAGCCCGGATACGTCCACAGCTGAACGAAGGCCTCCACCTGAGACAGCCACACTGTAAGACAACCAGCCATTTGCATCCACCGGTTGCCCACGACGTTTACTATGTCGTCGGTCCACCTAGTGGGAGGCCTTCATACGCTGCGTCTTCTGGTTCACGGTCGCCACTCAAGAACCTTTCTTCCCCATCGGTTATCACTTCTTCGAACGATGTGGCCTGCCCATTGCCATTTCAACTTGCAAACCATGCGATCTGTCGGTGACTTTAGTTCTTTGGCGAAAATCCTGGTTCCGAATTTTATCACGCAAAGTAACTCCGAGCATAGCTCTCTTTATTGCCCGTTGTGTGACTTTGAATTTCTCCAAAAGGACCACGACCAAAGACCACGACTTCGACATTAGTGTCTAATTGTGTTTATGGTGTTTATGTATACAGTTTGTTAGGCGATATTTTTTTATTACTATGGAATCTTCTTTTTAATTACTGGAGTAAACAAATTTGAAACAAGTCAGCTTTGACTTGCTAAGGTAAAACAATTATGAGTTCACCATTCACGTCACAAAAAAACATTAAGTACGCAAAATAGCTGTTTGTATTTACGAGTGCCTACTCATATTTGTCTAATCCAGAATCCAGATAGTCTGTTTGGGTAAATACTTTTTTATACTATGAAGAGAACTGAAATTCATCACTGGCTGAAAAATGCCATTACGAGCTGACAAAGCTCGAAAAATCAGAATAAAATATCGTCCGAGCGGTCCCCTCGTATGGAAATAAATTATACGTACACAAACGTACAGGTACACGTCAATAGTTAACTCAGGACCGAAGAGGGCTAGGTTTCGGGTGGAAAGGATCAAAACGGGATTAGAGGAACGACAACCAATCAAGGGTAACTGGACTGACTATACCTACACGAAATAAATGCGGCACATAAAACTTATTCGTGAACAAATCATTTTGAGCGCAAGCCAGTGGTGATAGAGCTGTGTTTTGTTTGTAGTGGGGAGTTTATTGATGTTTTGTTTGGAAGGGAGGGTAGATGGATGGGGAGGCGAGGGTGCATGCAGCCTCCGCAGACAATCTTACAAGTTAATTGTGCTCCGTGCCTGAAGCCGGCTGACTACAAAATAATATCGCTCGCTGTGCGACTCTCTGCTGCTTCTACAATCTATAGGCAGACACTTGATTCAAACTCAGAAATGTTTATAGAATAATGATTATGGATTTATAAGAGAGCTTACTCGATAATTATACAATAATAATGTGTTCGATCTAAACTTTGACGATCTGTCTATTTTATAGGGCATTCAATATTTTAGGTATGTCTATGAATATTATTTTAACAAACGATTTTTTTTTTATGAAAGCACTAGCTGAGCCCCGCGGTTTTACCCGCGTTTTTTGGGATATAAAGTAGCCTATGTTTTATTCCAAGATATAAGTCTGTATACCAAATTTCATTTGGTATAGTTATGCGTGAAATAGTAACAAACATCCATCCATACAACCATACATACAAAATTTCACGCTTATAATATTAGTAGGATTATTATTATACTAGCGCATCTTGTCCTGTTGAAGGGTAAAGCCATATTTTCCCTCTTTCCAAATGAAATGAAATTATATTCCACCAAAAATAGAGTACAATTATTATGATCGTATTGATAGCTGTAGTCCAATCTATTCTGCCGTTCATTGGCATGTGGAAATGTCACAGATAAACCTAAATATTACCATAGGTACATTACAGTGTGCTTGTTTAGAAACTCGTCCAAGCAATAGAAACATTTTTCTGAAAGCCACATCTTCAATTTCTTGCGAAACTAACCATAAGGAAGTTCCTTTAATGACACTGGTAATTTGTTATATACGGTGATATACATAGCATAACAGTTTTTATCAAATAGCGCCTGACAAACCTAGTATTTTATCATATTTTGCAACTCTTGGATACTTGTCGCTAGCTTTATGAAAAATGTTAGATTGTTTACGAACAAACATAGATATTTCATATTTATCTATAAAATTCTATGGCGGTCTAGTTCTTTTTACAGGCATTGAGCTCTTTCTTCCACCTCCTTCTAGGACGGCCTAGCATTAGAAAGCATAATATTTTATATTCTTTTTTATATATTTATTAATTAATTTTGTAATTATTATAAGACTACGATTTTTGTTCTCGAATTCCGATAAGCTTTAAAAATAGGCTAGGTATTCAAGGTCATACTTAGAAACACTGCTTAAGTTGACAAAGGTGATTTAACTTCTGCACAATACAAAATTGAAATGCGCGTTAATAAATCATTATTTAACTTAAGCGACGTTTAAAGTAAGGTCGTAACTCTTACATAATTATTAAAGAAAATTCTTATTTGTTTGTTATGTAATAACAACGCGATTATTGTCATTTTGGGATTTAAGAAGATAGTTGAGCTATTGATACAATATAATAGAACCTATTATAACTAGTAGTTCAGAAAGTCCTGAGACCTTGCGACCTCCATATCTTCCAAAACCCTTGACCAATTTGTTTCATATTCGAACCTGATAATTATATTTGCACGAACTACTTGCTTACATATATTTCAAAAAGATCGGATAGACGGTTTGCATGTTATCGTCAAACAAATATACATACAAAAACAGATTTGTCCCCTAAGACTCAGAGAGCTTCGCTGCGCTTGGTAAAAAAATCTACCAGTCCTTATAATTGTATTACGATAATAGGCGGGATGATCGATACAACGCTTTCAAGTGATCACATGCAGCACTACCGTACATGGGCGGGCGGCTTGGGCGGACGGCTAGGGCGGGCGGGAATAAATAAGTAAACGACGAAGATTTGTTACGAAAACTACTAGACTTGCACAGATATACATTAAGTCATGAAATGTTTCTTAAACGTGATCAGATTATGACGCATTGGGTAAATCCTACTATATTCTTTCTATTCTATATTATAAATGTGAAAGATTGTCGATATGTGTGTGTGTTTGTTACTCCTTCACGCTGAAACGGCTGAACGGATTTGGATGAAATTTGGTGATTTGATTTGAATAAAACATAGGCTTTTTTTCATACCAACAATCGTGGGTGTAACCGCGTGGAGCGTTGCTACTTAACATAGTTTTAGTAAAAATAGTAGCGACAATTGTATAGTCATGGAAACTGGTGTGATTTGGGCACACTTGTCCTTAATAGTGAAACTAATCATGGTAGACTAATTGAAAGATAGGAAACCGTGGTCACAGGTCAAACCCCGTGCCCGTAGTTACCAATTAGCTCTTTGGATTTTATGTACGGATTTCCATACTACTGGCTTTTTCAATACAGGAAAACATCGTGAGGCAAACTGCATATACGTCCGGAGAAGAAATTCAATAGCGTATAAATGTATCTATGCATGAACGAGCAACAAGACCAGCGTTTTGGCCCAATTGCCCTTCGAGAGTATAAATAGTCTAGCAGTGGACTAGAAAAGCCTGATTTAGCTAATAAAAATTAAATACTTACAATCTAACACAACCTTCTACCTTAGCCTATTACACAAAAACAAAAGGGTACAAAGTACCGCGTACGTAAAAGCCAGTACAACGAAGCGCAGCGGAGGCGGTGCTTCTATGAAGCAGCGAAGAAAATATATTTTTCGTAGCTAAGTAGATATGATTTTTTAGTTACGAATGTGGGTTAAGGGTCTTGTTTACTGGTGAAACTATTATAATTAATATTAAAGTCGAAGGAAGTAATATCCGAATATTAAAATACATACAATAGAACATATTATACGTAATTTGAAACAAACTTACACTTGTGTGATGCGTGAAGTTTTTTGTAAAAGAAGCCCATACACAAAGAAATATTATAATTATGAGATGCCCCTTAGCAAGTTGGCCCACAATACTCGTAAAAGAAAAAGGAAGGTGAGAAACATGTTAATAAAGATTTCATTAATTTTTGTTGACAGTGAAATTAGGTTATTTTTGGTAACCGGGAGAAATTTTCGAGATATAGGGTCAACCCACACGTACCACAACCACACCACATCGCAGCGACAAAACGTGACGCAGTGTCGCTGCAGCTTTTTGCAGTTGCGTTGTGGTACCGACAAAATGTCGATGTGGTTGCGTTGTCGCTAGTAGTTGCGATTTGGTTGCGTCGTGTGCAGACACAGTTCGACGTTCGTTCGTTGTATCTGCGATGTGGCCGGCAGCTATTTCACGGTGTCGCTGGTGGTTGCGTTGTGGTTGCGATGTGGTCGCTATCAGCCACGCGGTCGATAATGACGGCGAAATGTGGTATGTGTAAATTCTACTATTCATTTTCAATACAAATATGCGCCCGACCACGTGTTGTGGTGTGGTGTGGTTGTGGTACGAGTGAAACAACCCATACCCGACAGCTAAGTTATAGAGGATTGTTCGTATAGGCATAAATACTCCTCGGCTAAGTACCTGTTGTAATTAGGTACCTATTTACTGAGACTACAAACTTATGCGTGTTGGTACATTATTAAGGTATTCTACTTCTAAGCTCAGAGGCACCAGTTTCTGAGAAACAGATTTTCGTATTTTCTCTCCACAATCTTTTATGAAGATTTTTCCTCGAAAATCATAGTTATTTCAGCCGTCACCACTATCATTATGATATGTGATATCCCTCGAGTGGTGGGCGCCCAAATCAAGAGGGGCGGAGGCGAGAATGAAGATTTACGATCCCGTATGACTAGGGGAGCCAGCTTTTACTTGAAAACTAGGACAAAATTGAGTATCCTTACCATGAACGGTAAGCAACGCAGTGCCTCTGGTTACTATGTACCGCAGTACCGGTAGCTACCACCGTGGTGACCACTTACCGATTAGTGTTGTTTTTTTATCACACTTCACACTAATGTTATGCTATAGTTAGGCTTGTGATTTTGTGTGTTGTTTGCTTTTTTGTTCACGCTGTAAAAACTCAACGAGTTTCAATGAAATTTGGCATAGAAACATCTTATATTCTGGATTAACAAAGCTTCTTTTTATCCCGGTATAACAGACAATAAAAAAATAATTATACGATAGCCGGTAAAATCATGGAGCTAGTTCTAAATCAGTTTGTTTATAATTAAATTGTTATATCATCTGTCATAGAAAAGCGAAGGCCCTACTCTCTCTTCAGTGTATTCTGTGGTCTATACCCTGCTTGATGGCAATCGTTGTTCTAGCATAGAGCACGCCGAAAAAGAATCAGTTTTCTCTATATTTAAGACTTGTTATATAATTTTCGGGACACATGGTTAGGGATAAGATTTCTTTTCTATCTAATAAAAAAAAGTTATTTTTTTATTCAGTTATGTGACGAGACGAGCAAGGCGCTCGCTTGGTGGTAGGTAAACAAAAAATCTTATGATAATACTGAAGGCTGCCCATCATAACCATCCGTTGTTCGTTTCTCCGTTCCCTATTCGTTCTCTATTCGACTACTTAGGTTTTACGTATTTTCCGACAGAAAACGTTACTGATGGTGACTCTACTATAACGAGCGCTAGATGAGGCGGAAAGCAGCCCAATTCTCGTTATTATACCTATAAACCTGCTCAGTAACGATGTATTTGTTACGTTTTATGCTTTATAGACTTGATATTGGATGATGCGAATTTTTCGAGCATAAAGATTTTTGACGGCTATGCTTACAACGAACATTTTTACCTAACAAACAGAAACCTTTGTAAAAGAATCTAAATTCTCTTTTTTGCTAAGCAAGAGCTTATACTGTCAAAAAAAGTTGCTTAATTTAGTATTAATTAAGACTCTTGCCTATTAAAAATATTCTGAACTATTTAGCAAGCTTTCATATATTAATCTACTTCAGAGAAACCATAGAATTGCCTATAGATCGTTGGGTCTAAAGACTGACAGTATATGCTCAATCGCTAATGGTTAGCTAGTTAACTATAGTCAGTTTAACAAATGGTTATGTTGATTTTGACCACGGATCAAAAAACCGGCCCTTACTCTAACTAATAGGTTATTGGTACTAATTTATTGCTGTCAGCAATAAATTTTACAAGTAAAAGTCCGAAACCTGCCTATGAACGAATTTTAAATTGTTTGTAATTTTTATCACTTTATTAATAGGCTTTGGAGCCAAATTCTAACTACCCTTGCATTTTATATGGATAGCTCTACTAGTATTTAGGCAGAGACAGGGGTGCGCGGGGCGATGGGGTGTTGTAACTAATTTGAGGATTAAACCATATTTGCAAACGTAATTTGTATTCATTAAACAACACGCATCGTACGTGTTGTGTTTTAAAACGAACTAACAGCATTTACAATGAGGCGCTGTTTTACACGGAGACTCTTCTGCTTGCTGGACGTTCTACCTGTGACCACAGAATATAATGTCTAAAACAATTTGTTTATCTACTTTTACTGTGAAGGTACCACCAACCCATGGCTACGCATTCAAAGATAATATTCATTTTATGATCCAAAGCATATTATTACGATGTTTGTAATATATGTTAGGTGTAATATTTTAAGATATAATATATTTATTTCATGAAAAATATTGAAATTTTGAATATTTTTGTATGAAGTGATTCCACACTTATGGTATTTCTATGTTTTTAAAGCTTAAACAGGAAGAAAAATTATGACCTCCGGCAGGACTCGAACCTGCATACGAGCAGTCGCTATGGGTTTCCGTCCCAACTGCTTTGCCAATTAAGCTACAGAAGTCTCTGCCTGAGATGCCAAATTTCCGAACCTGTTATAAGCTACCAACTAAAGCGTTGGTGGCGCCATCTGTAAATTTTTGTAACACAAATAAAAAAATTCTTCCTGTTTAAGCTTTAAAAACATAAATATTGAAATGTTTTTCATTACTCATACTCGGAAAGTAGGTCTGAAGTTGCCTGAGGAGCGGGTTGAAAGTAATACATTTCAACCCTAGGGAGAATCACTTTCAACTGACAGTGACAGTTGACAAATGACAGACACTCAAATTATTTTAAAAAAACTAGTTCTATTTTCACATAAATTTGTATTGAACCATGTTTCAACTTATTTTTTTCTCCTTAGGGGATTATGGTCTCGCACTTCTCGTGCATTTCCCAGTGTCAGTTCATGTTTTTTTTTCCCTTGCATTCGTAATGAAAAGCACAGTGTTTACCAGACTTATTTAGTCTCTCGAACTATTAGCCAAACCCCGTCTCTGGACTAAATAAGTAACTTTTACCCCTAGGATAACAATATACTATTTTATATCAATCTATAACCATTTTTTGTAAGTCTATTTTGTCACGGATTTTACGAAATCAAAACTAATTCTGAAATGGTGTACTTATGATACGCAGAACAAAATGTCAAAAAAGTGTAAAGTACCTACACACAATTTATCCTGTTTCCTTAACAATTCAAGAGTAAGCAAACGTATAGAAAATCCGAGAACGTTCAATAAAAAACAAAGTTCATACCAAATTCAAAACAAACATCACCCAAATCAAATCAGCGTATTCAATAAAGGCGCGAAGCCGCTATCGACTGAGCCCGACTATATTGACTCTACGACGGATACGTATGTAGCACCTATCTACTAGCTACTGGAGCTAGCGTCGCTCTGCGTCTCTCAACTTTATTGTCCCGTCGTTCAAACGCGACAGAACGTAATAGAATTAAATTGGGAGACGCGCTGCTCCGTTATGTGGAAAATAATAACACGGAGTGGCTGTTATCTGAGGAGTTTTCACGCGCCGGTGGCAGGGGTCTTCACTAATGGAAATCCAGCCAATGATAATCTGTTTTCTACACCATTAATCCTGAACTAAGTCTGAGTACAATCTGTGGCGTCTCCGGGAGTGCGACTCGAGTTTTATGCCCTCGTTAAGGTCCGCAATTTGTGGAGTCGGGCTGTTAAGACGGTTCGCCGTCGTTCGCCCAAATCCTAATTCCGACCGTGGACTTTCTTAATCTTACGATATTGAGCTGGAGGTAATTGTTTCAAAATTGTAGCTCCGGATAGTTGTTTCGAGGTGCTCGGGCGGAATAACTGCCGGCAATAATCAGTTTATTTGAATGACTCTATCTAACTACGTCTATGGAACAATCATTCTGCGGGAATTTAACACGGATAATTGCACGGTCTTTATAGCTTTAGTTTCGAAAAAAAAAGCTCTCGAGTACGTACCATACCAACTAAAATCGCATAACAGCACTGCACGAAATATATGCGTAAAGGGGAACTTATTTCAGTGGCACATTCAACACGTTTTCCTTAAGCAAATGGAAAAGGTTTCTGCAGTATTTAAACTGCGACTTATCTGAATAACCAATACTTTAGCGTAATAGAGCCCGAGTCAGCGGAGGAGAAGCATAATAAAAACGAAAGTAATCATGCAAATTGGTGAAGGCGGAAAGTTGAATTAAAAACTGGGTTTGTTTGCAGGGAGGTGCCGGTGGCAGGCCGGGCGAGAGGGGGGTAATGTGTCTTAATGACCGCAATGGATGAGCACCGTAATCCGCCCCCGACGCACACGCCCGCAACCTTTTGCTCCTACACTTTATCTACCTAATGTATACTCGCATATTATTACCCAAGACAATAGAGTCGATTGTTCTCGCTATATCTCTGAAAGCATCTCGTATAATTTCAGCGGAGGCCAGATTTAATCAAGCTCCGAAGCGGCTACAAATCTGGGAGCCGCGGCAATAAATGTGCAAGTAATCAAATAGGGGTAGTGAGCGTCTGGTGACGTGTGACGACATAAACGAGCGATAAAACCTCGGGTCAGCGGTAACGCGACGCGACGTGACGCGACACAACACCGAAAGCGCTGAGCTAGACGCGCGCGACACGACATCATCAAATCAACATTTGCAGATTCGCGAAGCTTTCCTGGGAGATTTAGAGGTGGAAGGAAAATAAAAAAGTTCGTAGAGGAATCCCGCTTGATCCCTGTTGCCTTTATGGTAATGCCGGGATGCGTGTATTCGACTATTCAATTTATATTTTTTCCCTTTCGCCTTATTTCTTTCTCTTCGAAATTATCTATCCTTCGAATTTCGTTTCGCACTGTATTGTATACGGGATTCGATGTTTGCGAATAAGGTACGGCTTCGACTGAAAATATCAGGGATAACCGCGGTGGATTGGCTTTGTTGCCGAGTTCAAAGAAGTTTTCCTTTCGTGGAAATATTATGTGTATAAAATGTTTGGAGCGGAAGACGGCGGGGGCGAACTTGTGTCGTGGTATATTCCGTCGTGGCACTCGCAAGGAGCTTCCGAGTTTTGTTCGCGGCAACAAAATGCATTACAAACTTCGCCGAGCATATTTGCCTAACTGCACAACATAAGTAGCCTATATTACGTGAAACCTGCGGCGCGTACGTAGCACCTTATACATGAAAACTGACGTGGTTTTTGAGAAATGTTTGTACGTAACTACGACGTTTTGGACGAAACAGGACGCGGCCTGGACGGCTTGGACGCGCGCGCACATCGGCCTCAGTTTTCACTCCTTGAAAAAGGTCACAGATGTAATCGAAACTATTGTCGGAGTATCCGATTTAATTAAACGTGAGTATTCCCGTATAAACAAAACTAAAACATTTAAGTCACCTACTCTCAAGAGGTTGTTCTGGTTAAAGTCTAGAAATGATTTTCAAACGCTTATGCTTAACTTTAGTGTAAATTTGGGACACTATACTTATCAGTCTTCTGCTGAACATAGGCCTCACCCAATGAAAAGCTGCTCAGCCTTCAGTTTGCCTTTGAGACATTGTCATTCCACACTTCACGAAATGCAGAGAGCCTGTCCTAAATTCGACGCTCCCTTTACGAATTCAACCAGTCCAAAAGACTGAAGAAGAGTGTGTAGATATGGTAAGAATATATTTTAATAATAATAATATATCTTTTTATTTTCCATATCTCTGTTTATAATTGTAAAATCCTAGAAAACCTGATTAAGTATTCCCGATATTTTTATACCGTATAGGTACATAGGATAGGCACCTCATCTAAATTAATACCTCCACAAAAACGTGCCGTCAAGACAAATTTCCAATACATAATTAATTAGGTAAAACAAATTACTTAATCAACCACTCAAAATTTCCACTAAAACTGTACAAGCAAGCATGTTGAAATTTAGCGTTGCTCCGTCTCATGAATAAATCATAAGATGCGAGGCCTTACGCCTTTATAATACTACATAATACATTAAAACGTTGAACAGATTGCCTTCTGCTTTAATAATATGGAGAACGACGGTTGTATATTACGTAGTAAGTCTTTATGTAATATATGAATAGCACATAATTTCGCACAAAGGCGTTTTATGTAAAGTTATTCGCAGTATGCAAATCTTCTTAGAACTATCTCCGTAATGTGGTCACTGAATCAAACAAATGTGATTTTAAGTACGAAATATATGGGCCGACTAGAGGTCAAATGATCTAAATAAATATAACCTAGTAAGCCTTGGTAGCCTAGTTGGTAGACCATTCGATTTGAAATCGTGAGGTGGCAGGTTCAAATCCCGGGCCTTTACCTATGACCTTTTGGAGTTTATGTTTCTTTTTTTCCTTTTTTTGTGTTGTAGGCTAAGTAGTCTTTGTAGTTTGTTGTAGTTAATAAAGTACTTATGCCTATAAAAAAAAGTTTATGCATGGATTTTCATACCACTGGCGTTACGGTGAAAGAAACGCCTGGGGAAGAAATTCAATGGCGTATTTGAATTCAGTAATAACTTTCGCAACTAGGCCTTCGTGGTGTATATTAGCCCAATCGCTTTGTACCTTTGCAAAGCGATTGGGCTAAGTCCAGCAGTGGACTATTAAAACGGGTGCTGTGATCTAAATGTAATGCCCGACGTCATCAGCAGCCCGGAGACGTCCACTCCTGAACGAAGGCCTCCCCCTGACAACACGCTGTTTGGATCCACCGGTTGCCCGCGACCCAACCCTATGTTGAATGCCCAGTGTAGATAAAAACTACGCTACTTACTCACAAAAGAGGAAGAGGAATATCTGAGGATAAAAAAAAGCCTAGTTTAAAAATAACCCTTATGGTATAATAAAATACAGATTTAATGACCATGGATTTAGTATATTTTGATCGAAGTATTCAATAAAAATCAGAATCTGATGTAAAATTTCTAAACGCAAGCACCTATATACGAATATTCGAGTTCTAAAAGAAATAGATACGTATACTTAATGCAGGCTAAGCTATTCAATTTAAATATAGATTTATGTCACAAAATAAAAGATTGAATATGTGTATATGTAAAAGCACGACAAAAATCAAATAATAATAACAATCTAAAAATTACGTCACATTTAATCGAATAACCCGCCCCTCACTGTTTCTGTCGCAAAGGTGCCCAAAATACTGGCAGCATTACCACGCTGAGTGGCAATGGCTATCCTTTGCACCAGAAACGAGGTGGAGCGGGAGTCACCACCTCTGTCCCGAATTCTGCGCCCGATTTCTGTGACCAAACTCTTGGTCTCAGCACCCCAACAATAAAAAGCTATTCAATGATAAATTAGCTATTCAATAAAAAAATCCATCACAGAGGGTAACGATGTTGGTCGCTTCCTGATCTATATGCATTGTTTTTATTTCAAGTGACGAGACTAGCGGGACGTTCGCCTGGTAGTAAGTGACGCGCCTGCCCATAACAGTAGCAGTGCCAAAATTGTGAACTTGCGAACACAACCTGCGCCGCACCACACAGCGCTCGTCAGCCTGAAGTCGTCGTCAGCCATAAAACGTCCACTGCTGAACGAAGGCCTCCCCCTTAATAGAGGGGTGTTGCCATAATCCCCACGCTTGGCAGGCGGCTTGGGGGTCGCAGAATGGTCACCACCGTTAACCAAGAGGACGCTGCTGCCCGTCCTCCGGTGGGTCTGGTTGCAGTTTAAGGACATACCCAGGTCCCCTGAAGTATTAGATTTTAAATCTCTTCATAACCAGTAATTTCTCTGGTAACATTGCCCTTCAGACCGGAACACAGTAATGCTGGCACACTAATGCTTGGCGGTTGAATAACTGGCAAAGGTGTAGTACTTCCCCAGGCGGACTCTGCAGTAGAGTCCTATCACTACAAACCGTACACCACTGCATACCGTAGAATTGACAAATGGACATTTCAACCGATTTGATCTTTCGCTAAACTATTTATCTTACAATATAAATCCATTATAGTAGTAAAAAAATGCGAATATTGTAAGCTAGAAGCAATAAAAATGATTTAATTCAGTGGACGTCAAGGAGGTAGCGCTCTGCCTAATCTTGAATAATGGCGGCTATTCATCTTCGAAGCCATGTGTAGTAATTGCACAGTCGAGATTTGAATAGTTCATATCTAGAAATGGGATTCCATACACAGATCTAGGTATGTATATATAGTGACACAAATTATATAGCACATATACGGGGTTACAGGTTAAGTCGACCTAGATCCTTTAGGGGGTTTTAGTATACACCATTATTGACTGATTTGACTATGGGACCCCCTATCCAAACCTTGTCGTTTTATTTTGCATTCTAGACCAAGGAATACATTACTACTAATTAATTACTACGGATTTTAAATGTTTTTTTTTGTTTTTTAATGTTGGTATTTTTTTTGTATTATTACCCGTCAGTAATGATGTATACTATAAAAGGATCATACCCTAAAGGATCTAGGTCGACTTAACCTATAACCCGGTATAGGTAGTAGGTGAAATAAAATAACGTGAGAAAACCTGCCAACGGCAACGTCTAGAGAAGCCATTTTGAGACGTAGATATATGAATCCGTATACCCGGACGAGACAGCATATTTCCCATCACAATAATTACTATTCAATCATTTAGCGGCCTCACACTAGCCTACTAGCACTAGCCTTTGGGCCTAAGTGTGTCATCACATCACATCACATCATCAGCCAGAAGACGTCCACTGCTGGACGAAAGCCTCTCCCTTAAAGGGAGGTGTTGCCATAATCTCCACGCTTGGCAGGCGGCTTGGGGATCGCAGAATGGTTACCACCGTTAACTGAGAGGACGGTGCTGCCCGTCCTCCGGTGGTTCTGGATCTGGATGCAGTTTTAGGACATACCCAGGTTCAGGTCTAAGTGTGTATCCAAGAAAAAAACAATCTTTCAGCCATATTTGTTTACTTTTTATTCTGGGGTCCTGGGTGATTCACACCGCATGCGGTTCACATCGCGATGCGAAGATGATCAAAGGTTCCAGTAAGCGGCTTAAAACTTTGACAGGGCTAGCCAGCCTAAGTAATAAAGCCTTATATTATAATTATAGCCTTTCATGGTGCGAACTGCTAAATTGTGGCATTTGCTTCCCGATAGATAATCTAGGTGTCAAGTTGTAATCAAGTTGTGAGTGAATCGCTTTCTTCTGGGCAAGCGTGCTCCATCGTAGACCGCATCTGCGCTCAACTTCACGTGTGTAGGCGGTCAAACGCAAGCCTATTATGCAATAATAATAAAAAACATGGGCAGCGTTCGGGAAATTGCGTAATATCTTCTCGTCCAAAATCCCGCAGTGTCTGAAAACAAGGGTCTTCAACCAGTGTGTGTTGCCAGTGATGACATATGGAACTGAAACGTAGTCTTTAATTGCTGGCCTTTTGGAGAAACTCAGAGTCACACAACGGGCAATGGAGAGAGCTATGCTCGGAGCTACTTTTTGCGATAAAATCCGGAACAAGGATATTCGCCAAAGAACCAAAGTCACCGACATAGCTCGCAGGGTTTTCAAGTTGAAGTGGCAATGGGCAGGCCACATCGCTCGAAGAACTGATAACCGATGGGGAAGAAAGGTTCTTGACTGGCGACCGCGAACCGGAAGACGCAGCATAGGAAGGCCTCCCACTAGGTGGACCGACAACATTGTAAAAGTCGCGGGCAACCGTGGTGGATGCAATTGGCAGGTTGTCGTACAGTGTGGTGGTCTAAGGGGGAGGCCTTCGTTCAGCAGTGGGCGTCTCCGGGCTGATGATGAATAAAAAACACCGTATTCGCAACCACTCCACTAGGATTAAGTGTGGACCAAAACTACCTATCTACATCGAACATGCGCGTCAAAAGCCAGTATCGTCCAATTACATTTTTTTGATCCTCAATAAATTGACAATTTTATCCGGCGACTGCGATTCGAGAGACTCGAAGCAGCCTTTTAAATATATCGAGTATTTCAGTGCAGCGATACAGGCGGATGTTTACAGAGGGGCGCGGGCCCCGGGCCCCGGTCCCCCGCCGGTCTCCCCGGGGGGGTCAAGATGGCGGCGTCGCCAAGGCAACGCTGCACTTGCTTCCTTAATCGACCGTCGCAGCCTTCGTCTGGGTACGAACCTCATTTATATGTTGTATTGCACTTATGTTTTATGTTTGCAACGGGGTCCGGTACTTGTGATTTTTTCGTGTCACTTTTATATACTTAATTAGCCTGGATTAGATAATCTGGGCCTCTTGAAGGCTAGAGTGAATAAATTTCCTTTAGACCGACGTGTTCCACGCTCGACCACTAAAAATCGGTAGGTAGTTAAAATTAATTCTTGTAAATCATAAATGCTTTTTTTAACAACTAACTATAATTTCGATTACCTAGATGACATTTTATTTATTTTTTCATTTACCCAACCTTAAATAAGTAGGTATATAATAACATTGATTTTATCCCAGTCGGGTTATGTTGATTTAAAAACCAAACTACAAAACCGATTTCGATGAAATTCATATAGGACCACCTCTGAAGTATGACCTACCAAACAAAAAAGAATTATCAAAATCAATTCATAATTGGCAGAGTAATCGTAATATACATACAAAAAAAACATACAGTTGAATTGAGAACCTTATTTTTTAAAGTCGTTTGAAAATGAAGAATCATCTTTAAAAGTAGCTTGCCGGCAGGCAAGTTGATGGCTAAACGTAGATTCTATTTATGATAAATAAATAAAACTATCTATTGGAGTAGGTAAGTACCTAAGGTGTATATAGAAATAGCTCAGAGTTGTAAGCAGTAGGTATAGGTACCTACTTACAGCGTGTTTGCAATGTGTTAATACTGTGTTACTGTTAATATGTTACTGTAGGAGGGAGTTAGTTAAATAGTCCATTATTGCACAGAGTGAAGTTAGCGCCCGAGCGTAGCGAGTTTGCTAAACGCTGTGCATTACTTAAATTGTCTGAAATAAGGCATATTTAAGTACATGTCGATGTATAAAATGTAATTTATAAATCTTAACAGAAAATCATTTTACAATATTGCCTGCATAGCAAAAATAAGAATTTACTAACTCAGATTGTTTTTGTCCGTAGGTAATGAATCTTCTTATCTATATGACGACAGTGAAGACCTGATTCTATGAAGTCATGCTGAGAACGAATCTTGCTGAATGAGAGAAACCTTGATGATAACTTTTGTACCTACTGTGTTTACAAAATATTTTAATTACCCAGCATTTTTGTTATATTACCCAGTTTTTTTTATAATATTGCCCAGTAGTTTTTTGCGAAATGGTGTGAAAGGTATCAAGTAATTATTTGTTGAGCTAATAGATAGCGCTTTCAATGACAAGATGCGGGAAGCTAATAAAGTTTATTATGACTTTTTGAAAATGACATTATTATAATTTCAACAACTGTGTCTCGTCTCGAGTCTCGACCCGAAAGTCTCGGGACCCGAGACAACTAATCTTGAGACTTCAAGACTCGGAGACTTCCCGGGACCCAAAATCAAAGCAGTAGACAATTAAAAAGGCTGATTATGCTTAATCTTACAAGTCTATAATATAGTTTATTTAAATATAATATCAAGTGACGAGACGAGCAAGACGTTCGCCTGGCACTAACTGTAGCAGTGCCAGAATTGTGAATTTGCGAACAGAATCCTGCGCCGCACCGTACTGCGCTCGTCACCCAGAGATATCAGATGTTAAATCCTTCATACCCAGTAATTTCTCTGTTAACATTGCCCTTCAAACCGGAACATAGTAATGCTTGTACACTACTGCTTGGCGGTTGAATAACTGGCAAAGGTGTGGTACTTCCCCAGGCGGACTCTGCAGTAGAGTCCTACCACTACAACTACTGTTATATTTATGAAAATAATGACGTGTGTTTTAAAAAATATTGATTCAATATTACTTACTTAGATTTGTTGAAATACGAAGATTGCCTGCAGTGGTGTTATGGTCTAGGTAGTCACAGAACAAATAATAAGAGTAGATTAGATAGATGGTTGCAATCTGTTAGATCTTGGTTCCTTTAATAAAGTTAGATACTTTTCTACGAAATGGCTTGGTTTTATTCAAACTTTTTGTGACGTATCTTCGTAGAGCTATGTGATCTATTTTAGGATGTACTTATATTTAGTACCTATGGATCGGCACCAACCAGAACAAAATATTTAAATAAGACGAAATATAATAACTCCATCCTATAGGTACTTTTACTTATTATCCATTCAGTATCCGAGTAAATAGAATTCAAAATATCGGACCATGCCTCATTAAGCAGTTGATGTCGACTTACGTAGGTACGTAGAGCTACATTTTCTTTAAGATATATTGGAAATTCGCAACCTGTTTTATACGGTAAACTCTCAATTGAACCGAGGGTAATTTCAAATTTACGAATACGTAAAGGTGAGTTTTACGACGTCACAAAACTAATCGGGGACTCCAGCCGAACCGTCCGCGTCCCTCCGTCCGTCCTATGTCACTTTAACGGCGCGAACCGGGTCAAACTCTAGAAAAAACAAATCCTTACCGAGCGATTTGTAAATAAACTACGTTCAAGAGTCCTTACTTCGGCTATCAGTTAGGTCGGCCAGTAATCCACTGGCGGCCTGTGGCTCGCTGCAACTGGCTCCGGCAATAAAAAAGAGTTATAGTTGAGAAGAAAAGGAAAGTCTCGTGTCTCCGCTCCGGCCGTTAGTTAGGGATCAAGGGCTCAGCTCTCGGTGGGCGATAATCATAATTTTTACTTACAAGAGGAGTAGAGCATTAGCCGACAAATCTTTCCTAACTGCGGAACTTCGCGACTCGAGCCGTGGTCGAGTCGAGGCTCGTATATTAGAGTACAGGTGCTCTGCACTGTCCAACCGGGATAAAGTAGTAATAGTGGGATGCATTTTGTTCGGTAATGCACTTCGTTGGTTAACTTATGCTTATATATATCTGCTACTTACTCGTAGGTATCTACTTAACTAGTTCCTATATAATATAAGGTTTTATTTTTAATAGTTTCTAACTATCTATCTATTCACTACTCGGTACGTAAGTACCCCGGATACCTATATATCGGACCTGTTTACGTCGAGGTTTTTTTTTCATTTGATTTTATAGGCTTGCGTTTGAACGCTAACTTAAGTACCTGATGTTAAAAGAAGATGCGGTCCACTATGGTGCACGCTTGCCTAGAAGAAACCGATTCAGTAGCTTCGATCTTTGTAGTTATAGGTAAGTACCTACTCGTAGTTAACTTTAAAAAAAAATTAAGGTCGATTGAATACTAATTTTAAATGTTAAACTTAATTATTGTTCTCTTGTTTGTCTAGCATTTACGTATATATATATTTTTTTTGGCAATATAGTTCTTTTTATCTTATCTTTATCTTTACAGAATAGGCATATGTACTAGGCGTAGGTACTAGGTATATAACTACTGTGTACCCCTACGCGCGTACGCACTACGTCTACGTGCGAAGGGTACTCTCGAAGGGTGATTGGGCGATACTCCACCACAATGGCCCGCGGACTTGGCGAATTCACATACGCAATTGCATTTCTTCTCCGGACATAATGACAGGTTGGATCACGCACAGAGTTTTTCTTGACAAGTGACAGTGTGGTGGAGCCATAATCCCCACGATTGACAGGCGGCTCGGGGATCGCAGAATGCTCACCACCGGTGGTTCTGGATGCAGTTTTAGGACCCAGTCCCCAGGTCACACAGGTGAATGAACTTTACCACTCTATCTACTGAAAGCAGTCAGTATTCTAACTGATGATAAAAACACCCTCTTTTTAAAACTGTAATAACTTTACGAAAATACATTTTAATTCTTGCTCTTTGATCAGTTCAGACATGGTTCAGAGTATTATCAACGGGTAGGTAAAAGTCAATTCAATAAAAAAGTGGCAACATAACAATAGAAGAGTTTGTTGTTGATCGTAGTGTACGGCGAGTGGTTTAAAACTGTAATCATCATCATCAGCCCGGAGACGTCCACTGCTGAACGAAGGCCCTTAGACCGCCACACTGTACGACAACCTGCCATTTGCATCCACCGATTGCCCGCGACTTTTACAATGTCGTCGGTCCACCTAGTGGGAGGCCTTCCTACGCTGCGTCTTCCGGTTCGCGGTCGCCACTCAAGAACCTTTCTTGCCCATCGGTTGTCAGTTCTTCGAGCGATGTGGCCTGCCCATTGCCACTTCAACTTGCAAACCTTGCGAGCTATGTCGGTAACTTTGGTTCTTCGGCGAATATCCTCGTTCCGGATTCTATGGCGCAAAGTAACTCCGCCCATAGCTCTCTCCATTGCCCGTTGCGTGACTCTAAAACTGACTAGAAAACTAAAACTGTAATAACCTTACGGAACTCTTACTTCTTCCTTTTTAAACCAGTTCAGAGTAATTTCATCGGGTACAAGTACTTACTTACCCACAAATTGTAACACTACTTCTAAGTTCATTTTTCAGTTGTGATGGTCACGACTGTTATTATTTCTTTTGGAGTGTACAATAAAGAGTTAATCTATCTTATCTACCTTCGATAAAGAAATGGCAACACACTAGATTAACACACTAAATAGATGAGTTGTTGAGCGCAGTGGACGGCGAGTGGTTTAAAACTGTAATAACTTTACGGAACTCTTACTTCTTCCTCTTTCTTAGTATTTTCATCGGGTACAAGTACCTTCAATAAAGAAATGGCAACACAATAACACTAGACGAGTTGTTGAGCGCAGTGTTGGGCGAGGCAGTAGCCAGTCAGGTCACGTGGCAAAAGACATGTCCAGTGCGTTAGGATGCCCTGCTTCCGACAGCTATTCAGAATATGTGAACACGGCGCACGTGGAAGAATCCGTGGAGATGACTTCGCATGAAAAATATTGGGGGAAAACTTTACGAATTGCGGAAAATAAGGCTATGTGATGATATCTGCGTCCCGCGGTTTCATTCGCGTAATAAAAAACGGTGATGGTGATAATGATGATGAAAGGTATGTTATATGTTATTCCGGGAAATAAGCTATATCCATTCATATTTTCATTCAAATCTGCTCAGCTGTTTCGGCGTGAAGAAGTAACAAACATACATACACATCATACACGCATAACGACAAACTTTCGCATTTATAATATTAGTGTGAAGGTTGATGTGAATGGGAACGTCCATAATAATGGCAAACGCAACTTTAATCTTTGTAACATGAAGGTGGCTCTGCCTTCTTGCGACACAAATCTTGCCCTTACTCTACCTACCCTTGCCTAGACGAAACCGATTCTAAGGACATTGGTAAACTGGCTATTATGGCCTTCGTAATCAGAGGCTTATTATCCCTAAGGCCGACTAGGCCCAGGCCTAGGTCAGCCACATATTAGAGGCGGCACAAAATGACAAACACAACGTTGATAAAACAATTACACAATGTTGACAAGAAACAACACAAACCGGGGCGGCTGGTAGTACACGGCCTACGGTGGTCAAGCAAGGAGGTTGGAAGATCCGCTTACGTTTCCTTTTTCATTGTGGTCAAGACTGCTAATACGTCTAGGGTAATCTCTAGGTACTCCTAGGGGCTCTATGGGTGCCTGCCTAACATAATATGCCGAAAAATAAACATTTATAATTAGCTCAGTAAAATTATTTATAAACGCAGGTACATGAAAACAAAACCCAAAAGTTACTACGGTAACCAATTAGTAGTTACCTACTTATTACAACCGGTAAATAAAACAAACCGGTAAATAGCTATGGTTTTATCGTATTGAATAGCATTTTGGTACTAATTTCTAAGGTCCGTCCAGCACGTAAGAGATGACATGTCTATATATATATATATATGTATATGTATATATAATATATGTGTATATATATCGTCCTCTTTGCCGTCTCCGTCAATGGCGAACCTTGCTAGCTCTTGTGGCGAGCACGCAGGTGGCTGGCAAAACCAAATATACTTAATTTATTTATTGTTTTGTTTTTTTTTTATTTTTACTGCACTGTGCGCCTTGCAGTAGGATGACATATCTACTTTCGTAGAGACACCCGAACATAAACTCGAAAAATGTAGAAGTAGGTGTATGTCGATGGCGTATCTACAGCTCCTCTGTCCCGAGGGCCGGCTCGAGCGGATTTGTTTTATGCCCACGGAAGGCGAGTGGCGCGACCGACCGACGTCTCCTTAATTTTATTACAGACCCGCTCCCTAAGGAAAACCTCCTAATTGTGTCTCGGTACCGACCTGACTGTAATACCTATTCTTTTCCGGTACTATTTCCTTCGATAGGTAGCTTTCATTTAGATGGAAAATAAAATACTTACTTGCTTGCTTGGTATGTTTTTGTTTGTGGTTTTTGGTTCCTACCTATTATCAGGATAGGTCTGTTTTGTTCGAACTCGTATGTCAAATTTAGTGGCAATGGAGCAGCAGGCATATTCTGGTGAAGTTACTCGAACAGATCATCATCACCGGCCTGAGGCCTGTCATAGTGCGCGGGTTCAAAGCTAGGCCCGTACCAATGAGCTCTTTGGAGTTTATGTAGGTACGGAGTGGTATGGGTATACCACTGTCTTTTCGGTGAAGGAAAACCTCGTGAGAAAACCTGCATAATGTCCGGAGAAGAATGTGAAGAAACGGCATATGTGAAATCACTAACCCGCAACTTGGCTAGTGTGGAGAATATGGCCTATTCGCCCTTCGAAGGTAGACCCTATTCCAGCAGAGGAAAAAAGGCTGATTAAGCACACCTATCTTTGGCATTTCGCTTCTATCTTCTGCACCGTCGCAATACCACCAGGGGTGAGGTGGCGAAACGTTTAATAGGTAGGTACGTATAATACGAAAGCTTTATACGTAAGGAGATCCAATTTGCTTTTAAATATCTGTCCTACGTAGGTATGCTCATCTTGATCATTGTTGAAATTTTGAAAATACCCCGTAGCTACAATACAAATTAAATTACAAACCGGTCAACTCGAAATAAATTGCTGCCATCTAGCGGCGAGTAGCATGGTGAGAAACTTTTTCATGCCATCTAGCGGAGAGAAGCGAAAGCAACCTTGTTTGACATGAGTGACACTGACATTTAGTTAGACTTTTTTTTTTATTCTTAGTTATTGGCATCGCATGTGCATTCTGCCAGTGCTGACTGTGTCCTTGACTCGACTATGACTAATTTCGTGTTAATAACTGTAAGTAACACGAAATTAGTCATAGTCGAGTCAAGGACATGCTCTAGAAAACAAGCTTCTACGGAGTTTTGAAACCAACACGAAAAGACAATGTTTCACCACATTATATCGCTTGCCCACACTCGTGCATGTAATTCAACACTCAATCCGCCAAAACTCACGTAAGGAGTTTTGGCGGGAACACAGAAAAATCATGTCGTTGCATTCTATTATTTTCTTAAACTTGTGTATTTTCGCGAATTAATGATTAAAAATGGTGGTATTTTATTCATTGAGTGTTGAATTACATGCACGAGTGTGGCCAAGTGATATAATGTGGTGAAACATGTATTTTTGTGTTGTTTTCAAAACTCCGTATAAGCTCATAGTAAAGTCGCCACAACTTTACTAGGGCATGACTTGGACTCGACTATGACTAATTTCGTGTGACTGACTGTGATATCATTACATATTTGACTTGATTTACATATAAATACTTGAAAAATCATAAACTTGACACTGGCAGAATGCACAACGTGCGATGCCAAGAACTAAGAAAAAAAAAAATACTCACGTAAAATCGTAAGATTGACATTTATATTCAGTGTTGGTAGATACAACAGATATATCTCTTTTGGCTAATTAGATAAATAAGTAAAGCATTTTGTAATAGAGTATTAAACAACATATACATTTTGAAAAACTTTTAATTTCTAGTACTTTACTAACCTGGGCACCAAAAACCATGGATACTTTAGGAAACTAAAAATACTCTTTTCTGAATAACTAACAGAAAATACGTACACAGTGCTTCCAGACGGACTGTAATAACAGTAGATTTAAAGTAATTTTGAACTTCTCTGTCTACTGTAATGAAAAAATACAGTGTATTATGGATAGTTTTTGGCGGGAACGTGAACAAAATAATGTTGCCACATTGTAGTATTTACTAAAAAGTTTTTTGTTATGTAAAAAATATGGCTTGCGTTTGCTACCATCTCGCCTGATGTAAAGTGAATATGCAGTCTACGATGGAGCACACTTGCGTTGCTTAGACACCCAGATTGAAAACTTGTGTATTTTCGTGTGTTAATATATTTAATAAAGGGGTTTAAATATTAAAACGGAAATCACGAAATACACCTTATTTTAGAATAAACAAATCAATAAAATAAAATAAAGATTGTTTTTCTTTCAATATATACCAGAATACTTACTACTGTAATTTAACTGTATAAATTATTAGAAATCTCGTTTTTTTTCGGAATATTATACTGTATTTTTAGTAGAAAGTACTGTCATTTTAATTTTGCGATCGGGAAGCACTGACGTACACTGAATCTAGATAGCTGCTACGAACATAATTATTCATATAATTTTTCTCTGGTAGATAATAATTAAAGCTTTAAAAAAAACTGGTGTGACACAGACAGACTTGTCTACCGAGATAGTCACCGAGAAGTTGACAGGTTAATGTATGTAAGTATAGAACAAATCCCGCTCCGGTTCGTTCCTGGTGCAGAGGATGGCCATTGCCATTCAACGTGGGAACCCGGCGAGTGTGATGGGCATAGTCCTGTGTCGGTCGGTCATTTTCGGAGATCTCGATCTTTCGTAACCGACGAGCCAAATGACCGAGCAAAAAGATTCGATCAAAACGTCGTTAATCGGTCTCGAGAACCTACAAATAAAAATTAGGCTTAAAGCTATTAATATAGAGTTGAATTTAGCTAGGTACGCAATTTCACCGAGATTGATCGAAAAAAACCGAGACGAAACCGGTTGGTGTTGCATCAATCGCCGGTCATTCATTCGGTCTCGGTCTCTCGGTCGGTCGCACATCGGAAGATCGTTATGAATGGCAAGTGCCGCGGATCTTGGGCCGCGCGTCGATCAATCACGACCCGGGTCTTTAACGATTGACAACTGTCGGTAATATACTGGGGTCGGTCGACTGACGATTGACTGGTCGGTCACGCAGAAAGCGCGATTCGATCGTTTTGATTCGTTCAATCACGATCGACACAGGACTAGATGGGCACCTTTGCAAAGACCGGGAACGGTCAGGGTCAGGGGCGTTATATGATTAGTTAATTAGTTATTACTTATTAGGTTATTTTGTTACAATTTTGAAATTTGTAATATTTTTAGAACAAATTAGATTAAATATCTGGCAGCACTGAACAGTTGTTTCTTGTTTGTCGTTTGGCGTAGTGACTGGTCAAATTGTTTATCAAATCGATACGCAATAAATCACAAACAAAGTAAAATTATCGTGATTTTAGTAACTGAACCGCAGGGGACGAAACTGGACCTCACGCGATAAATTGTGAACTTCAATCATGGCAAACACCCTAGGGGTTTGTCTTTTCGCTGTACTACTGTGGTGTACAAGTAAGTTGGGTTTGTTTCTCGGATTATTATTGTACCTACCTAGCCAATGTCCTTGTAATAATCTTCTAGTTTCACTGAGAACTCATGCGTGTCTTTCGGTTTTATGATTATTAACTTGCTACTACGATTGAAAATAGGATAAATGTTCTATTCTATGATTGATTTTGGGCTTTCCTAACTTTTAGTGACTACCCTCTTTTTATGGAATCTTATACTCCTACAGGAAGCGCATGTAATGTATTAGAACACATCTAGATGTCGAGCATCTGACACACTACCTGGCACACTCGTGCCAACTCATTGTATTGTACTAATCAGCATTTTTGCTTTGTTATTATGTTGAGTAAGATTAAGCTTTGTTCCAAACTGTGGATGTTACTTTACAAGCTGCGAACATTCCTTCCTCAAATTTGTAACTTGCACTAGTAATAATTTGATTTTACTCCCTATAGCAGTAAAAGGCAGTAAAATGGGCTTGGTTAATGTAACTTTCAGTTCTGCAATAAAATATATAATATTACACTATGTAACTAAATATGTAATATTACACTATTGATTAGTAGAAGCATTTAACTCAACATAATTCACTAGAAGTAGCGCTCGTGGCGTAGCTTGTCTAAGTGATTCTAAACGATCACCGATGTTAAGCAACGGACGGTCCTGTCAGTCTTCGGATGGGTGACCGTGAGTGGCATTTATTTCTGAGCGCTACCGTGGGTCGGATGACACGCTAAATTGTTGGTCCTGGTTGTTGGTTGTAGTTCCTATAACAACAACCGTCAGCCATGTCAGAGGCCTTCGGGCGGCACATAAACTCTGACACTAGGGCAGGCCACTCAGCCTATAGAACTTGCTTACTAGAAGTAAAACATTCCATTATTCAAATGTCTCTGGTGAACATAGATTCTAACCAAGAAAGGAACATACAGAAAAATATTATAATTTGCATTTTTTGACAACTTAGCAAATATTAAAGTCACTTTGTGTCATGCTAATGAGATGCATACTAGTTTTGCACCTGTAACCTGTATACATATACATAAAAATGTTCTTAAATATAAAAAATGTTCTTCATTATCCCAAGTCTAATGTTTCTTAACGACTCAGAAATATTCTAGAAAGTATAAAGTACCTACTTAAGTCTAATAATATTAATGACATCAATAATTATTTTATAGATGTAAATAATTCATATTATACATTTTTACTTCATCCCACAATACAGATAGATCATTTTATAACATAAACCTGCCGGAGGTCATAATTTTACTTCCTGTTTAAGCTTTAAAAACATTTTATAACACTTTTATCTAAAGTAAGTTCGTATAGACTGCAAACCCAACCCTAGTGTCAGAGTGAATGTGCCACCCAAAGATTATTGACATGTTGTTATAGATACAAAGACATTACAACGTGTCATCCAACCAATGGTAGTGCTCAGTTGTAAATGCCACTCACGGTCCCAAATCCAAAGACTGACTAGATCATCTGTTGCTCTCTTTTAGAACCACCGAGTCAAACAATGCCACAAGCGCTATAATAAGATAACTTCAAGCAAAGTTTAAAATGGAAAATTTCCTTTCATGGTTCATTATTATTATTGCTACAGCCACCCAACTTCCTCTTATTGTTAGATAATTGCTTGTTAATCTTTTCAAAGGTTTAAAAATGCTATGGATGTATAATTTTAATGTTATCCAATACCTACTTGTTATAAAATGTTATGGCAAGAGTTCTATGTATAAACTGGAGTCGGTTTACAGTTCATACTTCTCTAATGTTACTGATGTATGTAGCAGTTAGAATTTTTACATACAGAACAACTGTCAGACTAAGATGGGTTTTGAAGAGACTGTACTAAGGTCTTAGGTTGTATGTACTAAGATTATCTGTCAAGGCTGGCGCATAGTTCAAACAACTAACATATTTCTCACCAATTTATAGCGCTACTGTACTTAAAAATAAAGATGACTGGAATAATAATAATTATCACCAATTAGTTACAAGCACAATGGAATTGTGTGCTTCTGCTAAGTATAGGTGGTGTCATTAAAAATAGAAGTAATTAGGGTGTGTATTCAGACTTTGGTATGAGTTGATTCATTTGCAATTGATGATTCATTGTCTGCTCTGACTCCGATCATGTTTCCTGTTATCAAACATACCATGGTAGCAGGTTGTGTTATGGTTTGTACATAATATCACTGCTTCTGCAATACGTAATGCTTTGATTTTTTTTCCGAATTGAAATGAAGGTATGATTAAAAGCCCTTACTTGAAAATGCTACTTTAAATTAAACAAACTGCAATTTGCAGGTACTTGCAAACTTAGTTTTTAATATTATTACACATCGCATATAGTCAGCTAGAAGAGGTCCACTGCTGGATGAAGGCCTCCCCCTCAATTGTTTTTCTATAAGCAAAAGTTAAATATATTTTATTCCTTACTTGAAGCATCATTCTTAAGCAAGACAGTAAAAATTGTAATTGTAATAATTGTGATAATCACAACAATGGCTTTAGGTACATACCTTCAAAACCAGCCAGTTTATCAGTCAATAATTAAAAAAAACCTCTTTTCTCTAATGAATATCGGAAAAATAATTAATCACACCGAAACATTGAGCTAATATCTAATGAGTTTCAAACGTGCAAAAAAAAAGTACGCGCCTAAACTCGGCGCACGCTATTCAGTGCGCCGACTTTTTGAACGACTTGAACTATGATAAGACACAAGTGCTCAATCATACATTGAACACTATACAAGTGACATAACGTCTAAACTCGAACAATTGTGAACTATATAATGCACGTATAGGTAACAGCACTCGGACGTTTTTTGGCTGTTTTCATTTAGAGATTGTGACTCTTTAGATATTAGCTGGACGGAAACACAATAAATTAATTAGTTACAAAATTAATAGGTAGGTACTTATTCATAGCAAATAGCATAGGAACAAATCAAATGGCACATTGTTTATATGGCTGTCTGTCTGTGTTAATGAATCCTTATCAGCATATAGCTGTTAGTACAAACGGAAATTTAATTTGAATACCAATATATTTTATTGTATCATTGAATAGTATTTACGCTGAAATTGTAAAAGAAAAAATAATAAATGAATTAGTAACAAAATTAATAAGTAATTACATATTCATAGCAAGGAAAATGGCACATTGATTGTATGGCTGTCTGTGTTAATGAATCCTTATCAGCATATAGCTGTTAGCTGTGCATTCGCTGTGTACTGCTGTCACATTTTTTTTGTATCATTGAACAGTAGTGACTCTGAAATTGTAAAAGAAAAATCTGTAAAAGTAAAAGGACTTTTACTATGGTTTCAAATTTGAATATGCTTAATAATATCAGCTGTTCCATAGAGAAAAGTAATTTAGCCTTAATAAAATAGTATGGAACAGATTTTTCTTTTACAATTTCAGTTTTTTCTTTTATAATTTCAGAGTAAATACTGATGAATACTAATGATACAAAAAAATAGGTATTCAACTTAAATTTCCGAAATTATATTCTAGAGTACGTACTCTAGAGTGTATGATAAGGCCGGACGTATATGACGAGAAAACCCATAAGAAAAACCGTCCGGTTTCGCCCAAAGGCGATCCGTGCATACATATTGTACTAGGTCCCGCACACCGTAAGAAATTTCTCGAGACGCCCGTCTCGCTCGCACCAGTTAATTGTGCGCAGTGTGTTTCGGTCGGTCGGCGCCTGTCGGTTGAAATTTCTCGAGACGCCCGTCTCGCTCGCACCATTTAATTGTGCGCAGTGTGTTTCGGTCAGTCAGGCGCCTTTCGGGTGCCGTGCCGAATCAATGTGCGACCACTCTAAACCGCCCAGCTTGTAAGATATAGTTTATGAAATCAATACCAGCTATTTCTTATCAGTAAACTTAAAGCACAATGTCCTCTGC
This sequence comes from Erannis defoliaria, assembly GCA_905404285.2. Taxonomy (NCBI): domain Eukaryota; kingdom Metazoa; phylum Arthropoda; class Insecta; order Lepidoptera; family Geometridae; genus Erannis; species Erannis defoliaria. The sequence continues at coordinate 5,295,780 of FR990073.1, read as the reverse complement.
TACCTTGTCTCAAGTATGTTAATAATAAAATAAGTCGTATTGATAATAATAACAAGGTCATGACCTCACAAGCCCCTTTATCATTGTTTTTTTTACATTGTCTGAGATAAATAATTGTATGTTTTCTTTGCAGATCTATCGTCAGCTCGGCAAGTGCCAAAGGAATGTGCCAAAGGACCTTCGTATTGGTGCCAAAACTTGAAGTAAGTTTGGATAGAAATATAATAATAAACAAGCTTTATATCAAGCTAGAGAATATTCTTTGATGCTTTAACTTGGTTATGGGGGATGGGATTTCATAATCCAATTTCATAAGAAGACCGCTAGATCATTGTAAAGCCTTGGGACATTTCACATATATGTATATGTGGCCTAGTGGTGAAACTTTCTCATACCTACTACTAATACTTTACCTGTACCTCAAAATGTCATTCCTTTACAAGCCGAAGTGTCCTTATTCTATTTCAATGTGGGAAGCGAAGAGACTATAATTTCTAATTTGATTTATCACTTGGGTGAGGTGATTTCACCCAGGTGAACAAAGTGGAATAAACCCTTAGTCCTACACTGGCAACCCGCTGAAAAGTTGCTTGAACGCAGTTATAGATAGATAGATTAACTCTTTATTGCTCAAACCTAAGAAACATACACACAAAGGATAAAACTACATAATGGTGTCGATTCTGTTGCACCGCTCACGAAACTAAACTTAATTTGACAGGACGAAACCTGTTGACATCCTTTTCTAACATATTGAAATGAAATGAGACATGTATTATTTTTGTCCTGTCAGATTAGTTTAGTGAGTGGTGTAACAGAATCGACACCAATGTGGTTGATTTTGAAGGTTTTAGTTGAGAGTTCTAAACTTATTAAAATATTGGTATTACTTTTTTACTAGGCATGTTAGCTAAGGACAGCAATACTTTAGTTAGTTTAGTTCTGTCAACTTAAACCTTCAAAATCGACCACACTACACTTATAGTTACTTGATTGAGTCAATTAGGATCAAATTGGGGTTTATTTCCAATGCTTACCCTATCTATAGGTACTAGATGCAGATGAGAAACGAAATTATAAAAATTATATCATTGTATACAAAGCCCAGATCATTCTAGAAGTTTTTCAACAATAAATTACTTGGCTATTACAAACTATTTCTAATGTTCTGCCTTGGTACTAGGAGACGGTTATTACAAGACTGCCCAAAAAAGGATGTGAGTTTATTTATTCCACCATTACTTCCAAATGCCTGAACAGATTTGGTTGGACGTATGGGGTTAAATGGGATATCGTTATGATCCATATCGTAATCCGGAGTGAGTGACATTGGCTATATTTTTATTGAAAAAAATTACTTTTTTTTTAAATTATGGCGTCTTGTTGTGTTTGTTATTCAATATTAAACGAGAAGATATTAACTATACATACCATACTAACTTATATAATACGCTTTAAAAAAAACATCCGACTTCAATTTCAACTACCTGGATGACATCTTCATGTTTTCTTTTGATTTAAAAACCAAACTACTATACTGATATAAATTTATATGGGACCACCTCTGACGTATTACATACCAAACAAAACAAGAATTTTCAAAATGAGCCTACAATTGACAGAGAAATCGGAGAACGTACATAAAAAAAACATAGAACCTCCTACTTTTTTGAAGTCGGTTAAAACTGGGTGCAACTAGCATTATACATTATTTACTCATGCTAGTTTATTGTGACATCAGCCCGCACAACCCTTGTCTATCTACATGAACTGATGCTAAGTTTGTTATGATTCATACATAACTAGTCTTGTCCAGTTTCCTTACTTCCCAACATCATTAAATCGCACTTTATGAGTAACTAGAGAACAATCAATGCAACCAACAAGTTTTTATCAAACGCTAATTATCCAGATTACATATTAAATCGCATTAAACATGTGTTTATTATGATAAACCACGCAAAATATGTAACAAAGAAATTCGTTATCAGTGACTCAATACATGAAATGTGAATGTCGCGTCGTACATTGCCGTATGGGTTGTCGTTGTCGCCCTGTTGTAATAAACCCATACGGTAATGTAACACTCCTCCCGCAAACCTTGCAGTCACATGATCACGACGCGTCCTATAAAAAATACTTTGATCACTCACAGCCTGTTCTTACTACTCTGTGAATAAAACAAAGGCGAATCACTGTTTAACGGTTCCTATTTAATTCGAATTTTCACGGGTTTTTGTTCAGTTCAGCCCCTGGATCTTTTTCATTATCAGTGTCTAGAAGATACAACTTGAATATTGCTTGTGCTTGCTTAGTTTTTAAGATCTTTTACTGTTGGTGTACAAAAAAGATGAATTGTCGTCGTCGTCAGCCATAAAACTTCCACTGCTGGACGAAGGCCTCCCCCTTTGAGGGGTGTTGCCATAATCACCACGCTTGGCAGGCGGCTTGGGGATCGCTGAATGCTCACCACCGTTAACCAAGAGGTCGCTGCTGCCCGTCCTCCGGTTTGTCTGGTTGCAGTTTAAGGACATATCCAGGTCCACCAGATACCAGATGTATTGTATTGATGCTTAAATGATTTGCTAACACAAAACCTAGAAAATCCCCTGAGGCTTACAATGTCCCATAATCGGTATGATGAAAATTTGAGTCTTTATAGTACAAAATTAGTCTCCAAACGCATAGAAATTGATGGACTAAAATCTCATGGTTGGACCTGGGTATGTCCTAAAACTGCGTCCAGAACCACTGGAGGATGGGCAGCAGCGTCCTCTTAGTTAATTGTGGTAACACTCTGCGATCCCCAAGCCGCCTGCCAAGCATGGGGATTATAGCAACCCCTTCCTTCCTTCTACAAGTTTGACGACATTGAGAAAATTAAATTGACATGCTAGTTTTTGTTTATTTTTTTGAGTATAATATAATGTTATTGGAATTTGATTGTATAATATTCATATTAATTGATAATAATCTGGTTCGTGTAAGTACGTTTACATACTTTGTAAACATTTAATTTATTTCATATTATTAAGATTGACAATTTATTATTTTGTGTTCGTCTTGTTAAATTTGTATACAATTACTTAACATTTTTTGACCTGTAACAATATTTGTTATGAATAAAGAATCTGAATCTGAATCTAGAGAGGGAGAGACCTTCGTCCAGTAGTGGACGCCTTCTGGCTGATGAGTGAATCTCATGGTTTTTATAGTTCATGTTACGGCCCCTGATCTGGCGGCGTGGAGATGGGCTGCATGACCTTAAGTGTTGTGAGTGCAGAGTGGCGTGATGTCGCTCAGCTCTGCTACTACTGGTGCCTATTATTGTCGGAAGCCAAGATCCAAAAACACCAGGCCAACTTTGTAGTCTGTAGCAGATATTTGAGATATTTAGCATCAACCAATGGTCTTATTGAACATGGGTGCTGTTTTGTGGCGTGAATGGTCCTCATTCTTTGTTCCTCTTGACCAGGATTGCGTCTGACTGCGGCGCAGTCGGCCACTGCTCGTCGACAGTATGGGAGACTAAGACCAACACAGTGACACCAAACGAAGTTTCCGCTAAGTTCCTCAAGTTGTTCAGGGAATTGAAGGATGTCGAAGAACTTATCAATGAGGTATGGCTACGAAAAGTGGTAATTAGTTGATAAGCTATTTTTATAATTAAGTACAAGTCAAACGATTAATTAATCTTCGTCTCTGTCATCTTGAATGTAGATGGCTGAGACGTATAATGTGGATCCGAACGGAAACCTTTCCAATTGAGTTGTGAATAGCCTTGCCGCAGGAAACTCTTGGCTATAGACTATAGGCTGGTTGTGATGATCGAATCGCAAATTTTTGCTGTTAATGAGCAATATAAGTACATCTTATTATCTTATGTTCTCGCTATTAGGGTACACACTATATACCCACAACCATGAACGAAAAGGGGAATGGTACTTGTAATTAGCTATTCTGTCATAGCTGCCGAGTTTTGAGCCCACTTTCTAAGCCTAGCCGCACATGACACACGTGCCCCAGCCTCAAAACGCCGCCACTGAGCTGTAGACTCCAGTTTACATACATTTTATATAAACTCGCTGCACTCGATAGAAGGTGGCTGTCTCCGCTTCTAGCTTCAGACGGCGGCGCTTTGTAGCTGCGGCGATTGTCCCCTGACACTAAGGGCCTTACTTAAAAACGCCGCTCAAAACTTAGTCACTGCTTAAACTTCTCTGTCTTGTTCTTGCATGTTACACTTCACGTCAGAGAAAAGATGGCAGAGCATCTTAAGCAGTGACTAACGGTTGAGATTTTTTTTATTTTAAGTAAGACTGTAAGTCTTCAATATAAATTAACAAATTGTCTCCTGTAGGATTATGTGTCAGACCGCATGGCCTCCGCGTGCCACGACGTCGCGTACCCCGCGATCGGTAAGATCTGCAAGGAGAACACGGCCGGCCTGGAGAAGTACGTCCAGCACGTGCTCAAGTCCAAGACCAGCCCCGAAACCATGTGCACCATCGTAGGCATGTGTAACAACGAGAAAGTCGACAACATATTAGCCTTGAACGTAAGTAAAGTAATGCTACCACCGAAATAATAAAGAGTCGAAGAGTTACGTTAGCGTGTTTGGGTACACGTACAAACATTCAGTACAGTATATTGAATATATCTTGGCAAAAAAGTCCTGATTCTTATTGGCAAAAAGTATTGAAACGTAAACTTTTTCTCTACTGGCAATATTGCGGAGTGAATTCATCCAATGAGCTAAATTCATTCTTCTATGACATACTCTGGGGTTGCTAGCTTTTAGAACTATTTACGATAGTGTCGCGCTTATTAATATTCATTATTTTTGCCAAGCTATTGGTACCTATATTATCACGCAACATCGGCCCGAAGGAAAAGAATAGCGTGTCTAAATTAGAAACGTCAGTACAACGAAGATGCCTTACAGTATTTTTTTAGTCAAAAAGTTGTTAAGAAGAAATAGTCTGTCTTAATTGTACATAATTTAGAGCATTAATAAGGTCGGTAACAACTCGCTTTTATAAATTTGGTATGCAGTTATATTGTACTAGATACGCCCTGCTACTTCCGACATATAATATATTTTTCATCACACTTGCTCGTAAAGTGGATCTTATTGCATCGGTTTTAGGCTCATAATCCAAGCTACTACGCACGTGTGCTTTTTTCTTTACATTACGGCACATAGTGCTATAATAGGTATAACCCGGTAAAGTCAACGTGTCAAAGTGTACGTGACTGCAATTAGACGTACGTATACGAAGCACTCTTAATATAGCCGGGTAATACTTACAGTTTTTTTGTAATACCAACAAAGAGTTCTTATGCTGCTGAAGTAAATGTCAACCTGCGCGCGCATTGCTGATTTGGGCGCCATTTTCCGCAAATGTTTGTTGACGTTTTCGCTGTGTGGTTGTTTTTTTTTTGATAATATAAAAAAAAAATGTTTTTTCCTCGCAAGTGTGACGAAAACAGTCGTATGAAACTCTTGTGCTATGTTTCAATACACTCTCGGCTTCCTTATCGCGCTCGCCTGCGGCTCGCGCCCATAATACCGCCTCTAGTGTAATGACCAACAGCACATTTGTATTATAATGTACTAATATTACAAACTATAAAGTCTCTACCCGATTAGGTGTAATTAGTTCAGATGTTTAGTCATAAACTATAAACCGACAGTGTAATAAAAATGTTCTTCTTTCAATATACTTATCAAAATTCTTTGTTGCAGAAAAAGAAGGCAGCACCCTCCAAGAAGAGTAAGTATCGTGTTACTATAAGTATATTACAACAATGAACCGAAAAGCAAACTCAAACATGTTGTGATATAAGTCCAATTGTTACATGAAAAGTTAATAATATTTCTGCAAACTGAATCAATGTTTGTGTCACTGGTAAGCAATTGTTACTATGGATTCTATGAAATCACCTTGAGCAATATTCATTTAATTTAAATTTAAGCATTTTGAATCCAATGTATATTGCGATACGACTTATAATGACAATGGTAGTTGTCTAGGTCTTATTTCCTCTGGTGGTAAAGAATGACAGTTGTAGCAGCTATCATCGCCGTCACTGATTTAACCCGTGTGACACTGACGGCCTTACTTAAAAAAACTTTTCAACCGTTAGTCACTGCTTAAGATGCTCTGCCATCTTCTCTCTGACGTGAAGTTGCACGTGCTAGAATAGGACAGAGAAGTTTAAGCAGTGAATAAGAGAATCGAGATTATTTTAGGTAAGGCCGTATATTTTATATGCGGAAACGTGTAAATGGTGTATAGTTATCCAAATTTGTATAAGTTTACTTAAGTTATTATCACTGTATGTTTCCCAAATAAAATAAAATAAATTAAATAAAATTAGTATTGGCCAAACCCAAACCACAGAATACATAATAGTATAAAAGTACTATGTAATATACTACGTGGTCAAGCTTGTCCTCTAGGCTCGTAGAATCGCTCAAAAACAGTGTCTTTATTAGATCGAGCACCTGCCCTGTTATATCCCATTATGACCTTAGGTATTATGATAGCAGGATATTATGATAATTTTTCTCGCTTCAGATATTTATATTTCTTTATCACATTGTTGGCGCGGATGCTATTTTCCTTAATAGTGTTTAAGTACACAAATGATCTTTAATAGTTGTATAATAAATGTTTTTGTTTACAGATCATATGCTAGGAAGCCAACAATGCACTTGGGGGCCTTCGTATTGGTGCAGTAATATCAGGTGATTATAAAAAGATGACTTTAGGAATGTCGTAAAATATTACCTTAGTTAAGATAAGACATTTCCAGGAATATACATTATACACAACAGTAGAAACACTGGGTGTGGTATGTAATGTACTATAAGTATGTATTTACAACAAAAAAATATAAGTATTCTATCAGCTATCTGGTTTCTATTGTTCAAGTATTTTTTGTTTGGGTCACCGATATTTATTTAAATATTATTATTTATTTTCACTGAGGTACTTTTACAAAATGTTAATACTAGCTGTTGATTTGCATCCTCGCCGTATTTACCGAGGTAGATATACTCATCGTTATATTGATATTTATTGATAATAACAAATTAGAAGTCATTATTGGTCAATGTTCATCCATCATTTAAAAAATTGCATATGCGTGGGTATCAACCAAAAATAATAAATAATAAATAATTAATAAATAATTAATAATAATTCATTAAATAATGTAAAATAAGGTTAAAAATAACGTCAAAATTAGATACAAAATAAAAATACATATTACATGATTATAAATAAACGTTAGAAACAGTTATTAAATAAATTGTTCGTGTAAATTCTTTAGTCAAAAGAATAACAAAAATTACTTAATTATTTAATCTAGTTTTGGAACGAACTCCTCGACGGTGTAAGGTCATGTCAGTCGGAAACAACTTGAGTTTAGTTTTGAAAATAATTAGTGACTTTAATCTCTCGTATCTGCTTGGGTAGGGAGTTGAACACTTGTACACCAAAGATCCGTAACTATGAACAACTACTATGGGGCCCACCCTGAAATCGCTGATTTACTATGGTGTAAAAGTTGTTCATAACGATGAGGTTGAGTACCTCTGTAAATATGACGAGGATGCAAAACAACAGCTTGTTTAAAGGAAAACCACACACTAAGCTTTTAATTATAGATCCAGAGCCACCCTAATCCTATAAGCGATAAAAGAAATGAATGCAATGGTCGCTTGTTTGCAAATTGAGCCATAATTTGTATGGCCATTGGCAAATCGATACGCCTGCAGTCTTACCCACGATTTTCCAACTTGCCTCCGCGCCGGATTTTCCCGGATTTTATTAAATATTTTCGCTTGGTGTATTTACCGCTTTGTCAAATTTTATTAAGAGAGAAGCAGACATTGGCTGATCCAGTCCCCCATTACAACCCCCCATGATGTACCTGCACCCTCCATGATGTGGGTGCAGGTCGATTTTCGACTTTCATTAAGAGAGAAGCAGCCATTGGCGAATACAGACACACCCCCCCCCCCGGCCGCCCCGATCCGCCGCCCTGACCCCCATGACAACCCCCCATGATGACCCAGGTCGACTACTGATATTTTTCTTAGTTGTAGTCGGATAGGAGCCTGTCCTAGCTAGACCCCCCCCCTGATTTAAAATCTGGTTCCTTCCTTGGATGCAGCCGCATGTGACAAGCAGGTGAACATACAGAACTACTGTCGCATTAGTAACATGAGTATTGGGAATAAAAACTGTACGCCACATTTTCTATCTAGGTCATCCGTACCTTATACGGCGTGCCGAAAGAAATTCCACGATTGTCTTCAATCAATCGATTCTTACGAAATGTAATTACACAATGGTCTGAGTCATAACCGGTCTATTTACTGCAATGATAGCCTAATGAGATTTGTTATAGCTAAGTTTTAGGTGATAAATGAAGCGTGGGATTATTATCATCATCAGCCAGGAATCGTGCACCCTTAACAGGGGGGGGGAGGGGGGTTGCCATACTCACCGCGCAGGACGGGCGGCTTTATAGCACAATGAAGTATCAAAAACTCGAAGAACTTCGATATTCCGTTTTTTTAAAAGAGCGGTAAATAGGCAGATGGTTATTCTTAGTTAACTGCTGCCCAGCGAACTTGTACCACTGGAGAAGCCAATGGCGATAGTCTGCCCGTATAATTATTTTGCCACTTTTTGCGGAGGACGACGTAAACACGCTTGGTATATTGTCAAAAACTTTCACACTGATGAAACAAATTTCTGCTCCTATGAATGCTTACTAAAATAAACTCACAACACTCCAAAAAGTACGTGGTCGGATCCATACATACCTTTGGTATATTATGGGTATGCTTTGCCTTGCCACCACCGACCAACGTAAAGAAGTAACAAACATATATAGATACACACTCACGCACAAACTTTGGAGTTTATAACATGTAATACCAGATAAACTACTGGGCATGAAGAGATTTGACATCTAACATCTCAGGGTGACGAGCCCAGTGCGATACGGCTCAGGACTTTGTTCACGTCAGTTCACTGCATCAGCCATGTAACAACCACTGCTGGACGAAGGACTGCCCCTTAAAAGAGGTGGTTGCCATAATCCCCACGCTTGGCAGGCGGCTTGGGGATCGCAGAACGCTCAGCACCGTTAACCGGGAGGACGCTGCTGCCCGTCCTCCGGTGGTTCTGGTTGCAGTTTACGGACATACCCAGGTCCAGGATCAGGATTTAGTTCGCAAGTTCGCAATTGTGGCACTTCTACACTGTTATGGACGGACGTACTTGATACTTACTACCAGGCGAACTTCTCGATAGCCACATTAATACACATTTTCTCCTAATCTAATTGCTGAATGTTTCGAAACAGCACAAGCCACGAGTGCAAGGCGACCCACCACTGCGTGACCCGCGTATGGCCTAATGTCAAGCTCCCCGTAGACAACGACGGCATCTGCAAGATCTGTACCGACATGGTGAAGCAAGCCCGCGACCAGCTGCAGAGCAACGAAACCCAGGTAACTGACTTCACATCATCAGCCAGAAGATGTCTACTGCTGACGAAGGGCGAGGCCCTTAAGAGGATGACTACACCCAAATTGGCTTCATTCGGGTTAATGTTTTGCCAAATGCACTAATTCGACAGCACTGAAAAAAATGTTAATATAGATCATATTTCCTTGTTGGCTATTGTTTCGAAAACACGTTTGCGAACAATTTTCTCTATAGAAAAAAATCTTTAAATAACCTCTAAAAATGAATTTCTAAGTCAAATTTTCTTTGTATTTTTGTATGAAGATACAGAACCAGAATTAGTAAAGGTTACGAGTAACATCTTATTATTTAACTAGTTTTTTTCTTACGCAATAACTTTATTGCAATGAATTATTTTCTATCAAAATTACTGTATGAAACGTGGCAACAGCGCGCCGGCTTTTCTTTTTTACCTATGTAATTAGACAGACCACAGACGCGCCGAGGATCAGCTATTGTCAGCGTCTTAATAGAGGGGGTTTGCTATAATCCCCACGGTTGGCAGGCGGGTTGAGGATCGCAGAATGCTCACCACCCTTAACCGAGAAGATGCTGGAGTCCGTCCTTCGGTGGTTCTGGGTGCAGTTTTAGGACTTACCCAGGTCCCTAACTTCGCGTTGCCGCTTTTTCGCGTTCGCGTTGTTGGCGTTGCTGTTCATGCCATGCTACATTTTTTTAATTACAAAACTGCAGATATTTGAACAAGCCGTAATAGCTTAGTTGGGGTTTAAATTGCGGGCCAATGAGCTCTTTGGTGTTTACATACGTATGGACATTTATTTATATCACTAACTTTTCGATGAAAGCGAACATAGTGAGGAAACCTGCACACATTCAGAGAAGAAATTAAATTGCGTATGCAAATCCGCAGCTGAGCTGACGAAATAAAAAAACTTAACATGTTTGGGCCAAAAAAATTGTTTGAGTTGCTGAAGCAGGTTCTAAATAAAAAAGTAATGAATAAAATGAGTCATCATCATCAGCAGCCCGGAGACGTCTACTGCTTAACGAAGGTCACCCTTAGACCGCCACACTGAACGACAACCTGCAACTCGTTTCAGGATGCCCGCCACAAAAAAATATATAAAAAAATATGAATAAAATGAGTAAGTTTATTAAATCCACCATTATTAGATTTACAGGGACGTATTCATTGACATTGGAGTGCTGAAACGCGTCAATATACCATATGTTAAAATACGATTTATTGTTTAAAAGGCAATAAAATAACAGTTAAACATACACAAGTATATACGTCGACTGCAAAAAATAGTTAACCTCTTTTTTATGTAGTCGGGTAAAAGTGTTAACTCTAGTCATAGAGATTTGGCCCGTTCTAAAATGTTTTATGACTAGAATTGTAATCTGTTTAGAACCGAATTTGTGGATCGCCCCGCATTCTATCTTAGCAAGCTATGACCTTTATCTATGTCCCCTGCGTTCCAATATTATCAGAGAACAAACAAGTCCCCCACATCGCTTGGGAGCGAAGTCAACGTCCGATAGCTATTGTTCCTTATTTATTTCACACTTGTTCTGATCTTTAAGGTTGTAATTGACGGTCATTGGTATGCTGAATTTTAGATTGTGGGTTGTGTTGTGACCGACTTAAATGTTTCTGATAAGGGTTTACAAATTCTTATCGCTTGGAGCTATCGACTTGCCGGCTAACTTTTTAACTTTTGTCGGATTGGCCGTTGAAATGAAATTGCCACAACTGTAGCCACAAGCTGTGATTTTGGAGTATGCTATTGCTTAGCACGGGGATTCCCCTTAACGAGAAAGATGCTGGGAATTTGTAGCATAGAAGGCAAGAAAGTTTCTGAAAATGAAATATAATAGACAGATATAATTGGTTTGCTAAAAGTGGCAGTATCAGAACCTGTTGGTTGCCTTACTAGGCTAGCCTGTATCGAGGCAACCCGTACTCCTGATCAGAATAATCATTTTCAAGACTGTTTTTTAAACATATTGTGGTCAATTTTGATGGATTTAGTTGACAGTTCTGAACTAATTAAAATATTGCTGTCACTTTTTTACTAGGCGTTTTAGCTAAGGACAGCAATACTTTAGTTAGTTTAGTTCTGTCAACTTAAACCTTCAAAAGCGGCCATACTATGTCTGACCTTCAGAAAAAAGGTGCTCAATTCAACGTTATTTTTTATGTATTTTTTTATGATCACAATTAATGTGACGCGTAAGAGGTTCTCCTGATGGGAAGAGAAACTGCTTATCCATGACCACTGCATCGTACACAGAACGTTGAGTAACAAAACCCAGGGCATCACTGCGTTGGCGCTCATTACTTAGAAACATTCTATGGGCATAATATAGCCAGTGCGACTTCTGTCGCCAGACCTTGGAACCTATAACGGGTCCGGTTTGGGTAAATATTTGTAATACAAAAATTTACAGATGGCGCCACCGCTTTAGTTGATGCTTAAAAACAGTTTGATAATGTTGACGGGTAAGGCAGAGACTTCTGTAGCAGTTGGGACGGAAACCCAGAGATTGCTCGTATGCAGGTTCGAGTCCTGCCAGATGTCATAATTTTTCTTACTGTTTAAGCTTTAAAAAACAGAAAAATCCAAAGTGTGGAAAATGGAAACACTTGGAGAATTTCCTATTATAGTTCAAGTATACGACTACGGAACAATAATTAAAATACCAATAAAATACTTAGAATGTGATAAGCATGACCATATTTTTTTACAAACTTAAAAACTTATTTTTTCTGTAAAAACCCCTACAACAAAAATAGTTTTTTTTAAATGTTTAATGTTGTTTTTTGTTTAGTTTTTTATGTTTTATCTGTTAGTTACCAGCAACCCCGTATACCGGAGTCAACATACCCAATAACATGCCTGTCAATCATAAACGTCACAATGTTTCCAGGAGGAACTGAAGGAAGTGTTCGAGGGCTCGTGCCAGCTGATCCCCATCAAGATAGTGGCCAAGGAGTGCATGAAGCTGGCTGACGACTTCGTACCCGAGCTGGTGGAGACGCTCGCCTCCGAGATGAACCCCCAGATGGTGTGCTCCGTCGCCGGACTCTGTAACAACGCTAAGATCGACCAGATGCTTGTCGAATACGTGAGTAAATAACTCGACTAAATAGTGTATATTTTTACGCGTTTTTTTTGCGCTTAGTTCTTCTAAACTTCTAGATTTTAATTCATTGTTTATTATTATTTAGAGAGTTTCTTCCGAAAAGTTTTTAAAGTAAGTTTTTATAGGCTGAGTGGCCAACCACCGGCCAACCACCGACCACCACACCGAAACGTAACGGATTTTAGTACGGTGTTCATTATCATTTAAAAGTTTATAAGCAAGTTTAAATTAGGCTGTGGTGTCCGAGTTAATGTGCCGCCTGAAGGCCTCTGACATGGGTTAACGGTTGTTATATAAATATGGAACAAACAACCGGGTCCAACAATGTAACGTGTCATACGTCCTACGTTGGCGCTTAGATGCAAATGCCACTCACGGTCACCCATCCGAAGACTGACGGATCGTCCGTTGGTAAACATCGGTGATCTTTATAACCATCTAGTTAAGCTACGCAGCGAGGTAGGTTTATATGTATGCGAAGGCGAGGCGGGTCGCTAACGAAATGTGGTAGAGGTGTGAAAATCACACTATTACTATAAGTATAAAAGTACACACAAATATTATAAATACAAAAGTTTGTGTGTTCTTGTGTAAAATCGTTATCGTAATTTTTACAGTGCGTGTGTAATGGAATTTTCGGTGTGCATAAAAAAGATATCGATTTTTATATATACTGCCCGGGATGTTTGTTGTTTATTAAAGAAATCTGTTTTGACTGACAAACAAACATCAATTAATTATCACAGGAAATACCGCATAACCAACGATGTGAATAGGATGCGACTTTATCTAAAGAAGATTAGCTGTTTCGGAATGTACAAATTAAAACAATGTTATTAATCTAGTTAATATTTATTGTACCAGATTATTTTTTTATACGAGTAAACGGTTCTTTTTTGCTTCATGATCGTACATGGTGCCAAAATCTATGCCTTTGCGGTCGCTCGCCAACCCATACCCAGCGCGGCGACAATGGGCAAAAACCCTCCCATAACCTATGATGCCGAAACATAGATACTTACAAGTCGCTCAGCGGCTCACGAAAAGCAGTTTCTGGTAAGGGGTCGTATCGGGAACGAAGTAGTCCACCAGAACACTAAAGTCATCGACATAGTTTGGAGTATTAGCAAGCTTTTTGCAGAGTCTGCCTGGGGAAGAACCACACCTTTAATAGTCATTCAACCGCCAAGCAGTAGTGTGCAAGCATTACTATGTTGAGGTTTGAAGTGCAATGTTACCAGAGAAATTACTGGGTATGAAGAGATTTAACATCTAATATCTCAGGGTGACGAGCGCAGTGCAGTGCGCCGCAGGATTGTATTCGCAAGGTCACAATGGCACTGCTACTGTTATAGGCAGGCGTAACACTTACCACCAGGCGAACTCTTACTCGTCTCGTCACTAGATAGCATTAAAAAAAAGCTGGGGTATGTATGGGACATGTTTTAGAGTGGAGACCAGTAATCGGCAAACGTCGCGCAGTACACCTTGAAACTCGATGGAATGACAATATACGTAAGGCAGTGTCTGAAAGCGACAAGGCAAAGGCCAGGCCCTCTAGCACGCGCCGAGGACTATGATAAAGCTAGAATATCGATACGTCTGTCTCGTTTTCGCGGGGAAAAAGAGTGGATAGACGTTTATCAAAGCTCGCGTGCTAGGCGGGCAGGATGAGTGAAATGCCATAGGAGAGGCGTCAACAAAATGTACAAGACTTTTCTGCTAAACTAAGTATGCATCATAAGTAAACTGAAGTAGTGCTGATGAACCGGTAGATATAATACAGCTAGCGAGTAATATAATAACTTAGTTCTCGTATAAGGTTATCTCAAGTCGACCGCGATTTAGTCACGTCGCAGAACGGCCTCGAGTCATGCCATGTCTGTTTACTTACAGATAATTCGATAGTTTATCCGCGACTCGCTCTACGTCACGGTACACGGTCCCACTCGCATTGTCCGACAAGAGGAACAATACTAGCCAAAAGTAAATAAACTGATAAATACACAACGTACATACATGCATGCCTTTCTCCTGTTGGGGGGTAGACAGAAGCGATTCCTCTCGAAGATCTTGACAAATCTTTCGCTTCCTCTACTTTTGTTTGTTTCATAATTATCAGGAATAACGCATATATTAGTGCATCCGATTTTGTAGATAGATAGATTAACTCTTTATTCTACACACCATAAGAAATGATAACAGTCATGAAAATGACATAACACAAATGACAGCGATGATGATGATGTAAATGTAATAATAGGCTAGATGACTGTTTTTTTTTGTCCTATTAAATTGTGGCCCATAAATATAGCTAATGAAAAGAAAATGAAAATCTGATCAAAAATTAGCAACTTATAAGCATTTTAATATCATGCTAGACAGAGAGGCGAAACAGCAAATCGTGACGTCACTTCTCTGTACGCCATATAAATTCTATTCTGACAAGTAAGGCGTGAAGTAATTTTTTGTTTTGTGGGAAAGTGACAGAGTTGCCAAAAACTTTAAACACTTATATATCAGAACATAAATAACCGATTTAAATTATTTTTTCAATAAACATACTATATTTATTATGAAAACTGACGTGGTTTTGACACATTTGACAACTATAGTCGGAGTATCCGATTTAATTAAACATGAGTATTCCCGTATAAATAAAAGAAAAATACTATATTTACTTAAATTTTTCATCAAAGCTATTGGTTTCAACGATATAAACATCAGTCATCTACCCTATTGTAATATGGCTAGGTATGATGATTCTATAGAATGGTACACCGGGCTCAGACATTGAATTTTGAGCTCTATATCTTGAAGTATACAGCACATGGTCTGCATAGTTATCAGAATGTTTATTTTTTTCTCAGAATGCTCGCCTGGAACTGAGGACCGGTTGCAATAACTGCGTTAGCACCGTCGGTGGGTTAAGGAAGAAATTCGACACGACCACATACGAAGACTTCCTCGTTGGACTACTGCGAGTGAGTCGAATATTACATAATACTACAGATGCAAAAAAATGTTGTACTAGGAAACCGCAAAACTTTTTTGCTTCATCACTGTGAGATTACGTGTTCCTATGTCTCACTACAAAGGTCACCGTGGGTGTGTAGGTGCGCGTTGACTCCAGACTGCGTGTTCAAACGGTTGTTTCCAGCCAGTAGAGTGTGAGGAGGTTCCGAGAGACACAACACTGAAGTAAAGTCACTGATGTTCTGTCACAACTATTTATTTCCGTTAAAACTCCGTCTACACGTACAATCAAAATTAACACAATAACTATTTATTAAAATTGTAACTCTGATCTCTAGCACAACACATGTGAATGGTTAGGAAGATGCAATATTACTTACTTATCCCAAAACTAAGCATTCTATCATACATCGGTCTCGCATCCAATCTGCATCCACTTGAAGCGTTCACGCATACAAAAAACATTTCTATGGTGTCCCTACATATTTAAATCAATAATATGACATGCTAAATTAAAATCACATGCGATAAAAGAGTATTTCACGCTATTAAATGTTCAGAACGATTTCTTGGCATTAGGTTTTTCATCACACTTTCTCGTAAAGTGGATCTTATTACATCGCTTTTAGGCTCATAATCCAAGCTATTACGCACGTGTGCTTTTTACTTTACATTACGGCACTTGTGCTATAATAGGTATAACCCGGTAAAGTCAAGTTTGTACGTGACTGCAATTAGACGTATGTATACGAAGCACTCTTAATATAGCCGGGTAATACTTACGTTTTTTTGTAATACCAACAAAGAGTTCTTATGCCGCTGAAGTAAATGTCAACCTGCGCGCGCATTGCTGGTATGGCGCCATTTTCCGCAAATGTTTGTTGACGTTTTCGCTGTGTGGTTGATTATTATCAAAAATGTTTGTTTTTTCCTCGCAAGTGTGACGAAAACAGTCGTATGAAACTCTTGTGCTATGTTTCAATACACTCTCGGCTTCCTTATCGCGCTCGCCTGCGGCTCGCGCGCATAATACCGCCTCTAGTGTAATGACCAACATAGCACACTTGTATCATGATGTACTATTATTTATTCATTTTTGATTATTATTAATAGGCTTGCGTTTAACTGCCAACTCGTCTGATGTTAAACGAAGATGCAGTCTACGATGGAGCACGCTTGCCTAGAAGAAACCGATAAAAATATAAAGATATAAATTAAAGAAACGATCGGGACGTTCTCCTGATGGTAAGAGATAACGCTTGCCGATGACGATTTCAGTAGCATGCAGACCTTTAAAAAACACAACTTAGGCCTGTCTACCTGTCTAGGATATCTGATACTGCATTATAAAACAAGAACAGATCAAATCTTTCTATATATAAAGTACATTTTAAATAACTTTTCATATATTTGTTTCGTCTTGCGTCGGCAATAGATCTGCACTTTTCGGTTTGAAGGAAGTCTACAGATGGGACGACAAATGTACATGATGGCCAAATAGAACCTTATCTTCATACAAATAGTCTCTAAAATCGTATCCACGTTTCCAGGTGTGCCGCAAAGTGGGCTCCCTGTCCGACTCGTGCTCGATGCTGGTTTTCAAGTACTACGAGAACATCGTCGACGCCGTGAAGAAGGACCTGACTCCTGCGAGCGTCTGCCACGTTAGCGGACAGTGCTCCTACAAGTTCCACTCGCACGACGAGTTTATTTTCCCCGAAGTTACTGAAAAGACTGGAGAGTGAGTAAAATATTTAATAACAATATTTTTTTTATCATATCTATTCAAAAATAGCTACTTTGTTCCTCGCAAACAGGGCAGAAATTAGCTCTTTTCCGAGGGACGAAAATTGATTTGAATTTGGAATGTCGATATTGTTAGTAAAAGTTCCAATCACCAAAGAGATCAACCACGGAAATTGTATGAACAAGTAACAGGCTTTTTGAAAAAGGAAGGCGCGTGAAAAAATAATGTTTGTGAAAAAAAACAAAAACGCGCGAAATGCATTCCGCCTTCGTTCGTAATTGTTAACTCAAATTCAGATTTTTCTTTTGTTTTATTATAACTCGGTGTATCTTCCTCAATAAAAAGTGAGAAGTGAGTGTGAGTAGTGAGAATGAAATAAATAAGTACTATTCTTATTCATAAATTGCACTTACTTACTTTCTCATAGAGGGTGATAAAAAGTAGAGTGTCCATCTCGTTATCAACATTATTTTAAAGCTCGAGTACTTTGAATCCTGAAACACTCTCAGCTTAATAAAAATAGTTGTTTCCTCCCTTGGTAAACAATCTACTATTTTCCCACATGGGTTTGCTTTTGTCCGCCATCTCGCTTGATGTTAAGCGAAGGTACGTCCTACGATGGAGGATGGATGTTTTTTTTTTAAAGTTATTGATCGACAGCCTAACTCGAGATCCCAATACAGATATGACCTCATTGAATCAAAGTCAAATCTTGCAATACACAGTTCTAGCCCCAACTCAATGGCCGTAAAAATCTTCAATCAACTGCCTAACTCTCTCAAAGAAATAGAAAACGTCTGTTTCAATAAACAAATAAAAATTATTCTAGAAGCGAACTACTATTACACCCTTGACGAGTTTTTCAACGACAAAATTCTAATATCAATAGTAAAATAGAGCGTTCTGCACCAAATGTTGCCATACCCTGACAAGGGTCATATGTATTTCTGTAATATAAACATGTTACTTAAGACTTGCATGTAGCCACATATGTTGCAATAAATGATTGAGTATTGAGCACGCTGGTTCTGAAAAAAGCCATTCGAGTCGCAAGTGAATCGGTTGTATCCAAAGAATGTAGAGTCTCTAGACTTAAATGATCGAGGTTTAATTTATACAGCATACTACATAAAATCTTAAAACAAGCTGTGTCCGACGGGTGATTCCACTGAAATGCGACATGACAGACTCAAAATAAAATGTGGATATTCGGGACCAATTAACAAGCAAATTGTAGCTGGATATCTATAGTTACTGGCAACAGTCAATTTTAAAACAGAAATGACCGTTTTTTTCCATTATGAAAGTGTGAATCTCAACTTTGCCGACAGTGTAAAACACGATTTTATTTTTTATTTAAAGCGGATTCATTTAATTTTAAAGGGTTTTAGACCTATTAACGTTTTCCATGTATTTTATAGAAATCTAATACTAATTTGAAAAGAAAGTTTCAAACCTAATTTTAATCAAATCCGTTCAGCGTTAGCGCTGAGTGGAAACAAACGATATTGGGACGCAAACTTTCGCATCTGTTGTGTGATAGTAGAATAAAGTGACGGTTTGAATCATTCTGGAAATTCGTCGACGTTTATAGATAGAAATTTAGTGACTTTTCTCAAACATGTGATGGTATAGTTTAAATGTTTTTACAGTGACGTCCCGTGCGAATTCTGTGAGCAACTTATCAAACACCTCCGCGACACAATGGTCGCTAACACTACCGAGCTGGAGTTCTACAAGGTGTTGCAAGGTATGCCTTTACCGTTACAATCGTGCTTCTAGAGTTTGTGTAGAGAGAACACTATCTTGGAATTGGACGCTACCTAAAAAATCGTATTTTTTTTAGGCAGCTGCACTTGTAAAAACATGTTAATATACAATGTGTAACAAAAAGGTTCAACAATACTGAAGAGTATGCATGTATTCATCATTATGAACAACTTTTACTATGGGGCCAACCCTGAAATAGCGAAAAAATATATCAGCTGTTCCATACATTTCAGGGTTGGCCCCACAGTAAAAGTTGTTCATAATAATGAGTACATACATACCATTCAGTATTGTTGAACCTTTTTGTTACACATTGTATACAGCTTAGAAAAAACGTCTCGGAACGAAAACTTCTTTTATTCCTCCTGGCAATACTGTGTAAAAGATGTCAATGGGAGAATTTCATATAATCATCTTCCTCAGTCCGACTACAGGGTTGCAAGTATTTTGAACTATTTTCGATAACTTGTATAAATTAAATTATGAGATAATAAATTGTTGTAATGATAACAGTAATCCTTCTTTTACAACAGAAAGTTCATTCATTCATTCGTTCGTTCAGGTCTCTGCAAGCAAACTGGCAACTTCAAGTCCGAATGCCTTCACTTAGCAGAAGAGTACTACCCCGTCATCTACTCGTTCCTCACCCAACAACTGCAGCCTGCCGAGATCTGCGCCGAGATGGGCATGTGCAAGGGAGCCAAGGACGAGCCAATTGCGCCTCTAGTGCCAAAGGAAATAGAGATCAAAGCCGCCAAGATCGATACGAAACTGATAGGCGCGGATAAGCCTAAGGTATGTGATCCGTCTTTTCGAGTCAATGTTTCTTCACAATAAATGTACATATATTTAATAGGCTTGTGGCCTAATGTTAAATTTATGACAAATAACAGGCTTAGTGATGAATTTATCTAAATACATTACACATACTGAAAAAATAACTTGTTTTGGCTGATAAATCTCGTGAGATATGAGCGTTTAAAGTTTTAGGTGGGGATAGAGAGGGGACGCTCTATCCCTTTCTCGCAAAGCATGTGTTAGTATAGCATTTGTATGCCGCGCCTGAGGCTTGACGTCATAGCTCAGTATAGCGCGCTCTCTGTCTAGCTTGAAATTAAAATACTTAGAACTTATTTATTTTTAGATTATTTTAAATTTTGTGTTCGTTGATATGCTTTATTAAAGATCAGCTTTTTTATGAGGTAATAAAAAAAATGTAGTCATCATGCCTATTATTTGGCTTGGATTGATGGATTCGCGATTTCATGGTTGGCGCCATAGTCAAAGTTGTTTATAATGATGAGTACGTACACTTCAGTATTGTTGAACCTTTTTGTTACATAATTATTGTATAATAGTGAATAGTGAATAGGTATCTTATAAGTCTGCATGCTTCATCTTAGACCACAAAGTTGCTTACCAGCATGCGAGTAGGTGGTTTAACGCAGACTTATCATCATCAGCCAGAAGACGTCGACTGCTGGGCGAAGGCCTCCCCCTTAATAGGTGGGAGTGGGTTGCCATAATGCCCACGCTTGGCAGGCGGCTTGGGGACTACAGAATGTCCACCACCCTTAACCGAGAAGTCGCTGCTTCCCGTTCGCCGATGGTTCTGGATGCAGTTTTAGGTCATATCAAGGTCCAACGCAGACTTACACATGATAAAAAGAAAGTTGGAACGTTCCATTGATAATGGTAATTATCACTGAAGAGGGAAGTGAATAGAAGGGAAAAGAGACGGGCCGCGCTAGCCGGCAATAAGTGCAAATGCGCGTATGTGTCAATTCTACCAATATACATGTTTTTAGATTGAGAAAACTCAAAAAGACAATGTAAATAGACGCGTAGGAAACCAAACCACATTGCATTGTAATTAGATCAATTTTAATCTGTTACAAAATGGCATTTCGAACGTTTTACTTCAAATGAGCGACCAATGATTGGGATTTTTACGTCGTAGTTACTATACAATTATGTGTGAAACTGGCGACAGTGGTTATCCGTACAATAGGCTAGATGACTGGTTTTTATTGTCCTATTAAAATGTGGCCCATAAATATAGCTGATTAATGAAAACAAAATGAAAATCTGATCAAAAATAAGAAACTTGTAAGCATTTTAATGGACCTGGGGACCTGGGTATGTCCTAAAACTGCATCCAGACCCACCGGAGGACGGGCAGCAGCGTCCTCTCAGTTAACGGTGGTGAGCATTCTGCGATCCCCAAGCCGCCTGCCAAGCGTGGGGATTATGTCTACTCCCCTCTATTAAGGGGGAGGCCTTCGTCCAGCAGTTGACGTCTTATGGCTGACGACGAAGCATTTTAATATCATGCTAGACAGAGAGAAGATTATGACGTCAGTTCTCTGTACGCCATATAAATTCTATCCTGACATGGCGCACAGAGACGTGACGTCATTTTTTGTTTTGTGGGAAAGGGACAGAGTTTTCTTTACCAAAAACTTTAAACGCATAAATATCTGAACATTAATAACCGATTAAAATATTTTTTCAGTAAACATATTATATTTACTTAAATTCTTCATCAAAGCTATTGCTTTCAACGGTCATCTACCCTATAGCTTTACAACATGGTTTTGGCAGCCGTTCTACCTAAGAACTTTCAAGCGCAAGTTCTTTGGTAACGATCATGTTCGCGTGTTGTGTGTTTCAGTTGGGCCGAGTTCCCATCCAGAAGCAGTCGAGCGTGCGCACCGCGGCCCAGGCGGCGGGCCCGGCAGCACGCCCGGCGCCGTACCGCGGGGACGTGGCGGGCGTGCTGCCCATCGAGCGCATGTTCGTGTCGGTGCCCCAGCAGGGCGGGGGCAAGGTCCTCTGCTCCTTCTGCGAGTACTTCCTGCACTACCTGCAGGTCGAGCTCAGCGACACCAACACCATTGTGAGTAGTAGTGCACACAACTTTACCTACTAACTAGTACTTTGCAGCGAACGGAGACCTCGGTCCATCAGGCTTATCGTATAACTGTTCGGGATCGCGATTCGGATCGCCATACCGTGAAGCTGTGACAGGGACAAGTGACAATTATGACAAATCGCGATCCCGAACGGTTACAAAGTCGCTGATTTCAGGCACATAGTTGGACAGCTGGAATGGGACTGGGCGGGATGTGTGTCGCATGAGGTAAAGCTCAACAGATCGGGTCCAAAAATATAAACTATTATAATAAGATATAGGTCGGAAAACTACAATCTTTTTTAAAGGTTTTTAAATTTAGGCTTGGTAAAAAAACTACTTGAAACAGTTTTTGTGCTCTCCTGAAGTTTCTGTGGATAACCTATTTTATGAATTTACCCACAAATAGTGGGCAAATTCATAAAATAGCCTGGATTCATCCTTCTCTGACGTACTATGCTGGCAAATGAGAATCTTATGACCTAGGCGAAAAGTTGCAGCTCTATCGCCGATATATGTCACCATGCATATTTTTCTTTCCTTCATTTTTGGCATAGCATTTTTTGCATTCTGCCACTGTGCAGACGCATTACCCATTTTTTAAAGATTTATAGTGTCGACCCAAAATAATCCTAAAAACACAGTCAGTCACACAATAATTGTCAGTCCAAGTCCAAGTCATGCCCTAGTAAAGTTGTGGCGACTTACTGAAAACATCACTGAAATGACACATTTCCCCAGATTATATCACTTGCCCACAATCGTGCATGTAAATCAACAATTAAAGAATAAAACACCACAATTTTTAATCACTAATTCTAGAATAAAAACATACGTAAGAAAATAATAGAATGGCCGCTACATAATTTTTCCGTGTTCCCGCCAAAAGTCACCGTGCATCTCTCTTGCTAGGACAAAGTGACGGAGGCGGTAGACAGCGCGTGCGAGAAGCTCCCGCAGTCCGTGGACGCGGAGTGCAAGCAGTTCGTCGACCAGTACGGACCCGCCGTCGTCGCGCTACTCGTGCAGGAAATTGACCCCGCTAGCGTGAGTACTGCACCTTATAATATAATAATAATATACAATTTTATACCTTAATGTTTAAAATAGTGTATCATATTCCATTCACACCCATGTAATAGTTTTATAATGTTATTTTCCTATTCAAAAGGGCCTCTTGGTGTTGGCTTCGGCCCCACCAATGCCTCTTAAAGGTCCGGGCTTAGACCCGACTTTCAAATGCAATAAAAGAAATAATAATAATAATAAACGTTTATTTCAGGCAAACAGGAGTTACTTAAAAAACACGGCCCGTATAATAGATACCTTACAGACTAACATTCATATAATAGGCTAGATGACTGGTTTTTTTTATTGTCCTATTAAAATGTGGCCCATAAATATAGCTGATTAAAGAAAAGACAATGAAAATCTGATCTGAAAATGTTATGATATATGAGCGTTTAAAGTTTTTGTTAGAGACAACTCTGTTTGAGACCCTTTCCCACAAACTAAAAATGACGTTACGCCTTACTTGTCAGAATAGAATTTATATGGCGTACAAAGAAGTGACGTCACGATTTGCTGTTTCGCCTCTCTGTCTAGCGTGATATTAAAATGCTTATAAGTTGCTTATTTTTGATCAGTTTTTCGTTTTCTTTTCATTAATCAGCTATATTTATGGGCCACATTTTAATAGGATAATAAAAAAAAACCAGTCATCTAGCCTATTGTGTGTCCTTTGGCTTAGTCTACTTTTATTATAACTCGATTACCGTTGTCCACAGGTGTGCCCAGCGCTGGGCTTGTGTCCCAAAGTGGAGGAAGTACGAAAAGTGTCCATTAACTCGGAAAAATCTAACTGTCCCTTATGTCTCTTCGCCGTCGAACAACTCAAAACCATGTTGAACAACAGCCGGAGTGAAGTATGTTATTACCTTTACATAATATTTAGTTCTAGCCGACTTCCGAACGATATTGATCCTTCAAAACGATATTCTTCCTGATCAAAAAAAAACCACACGTTGTATAAATCTTCCCTCCTTTTCAACAGACTTCAAAAAAGGAGGTTCTCAATTCGACTGTATGTTTTTTTGTTCTTTTTTGTATGTATGTATGTTACGCGATTACTCCGCCAATTATGAACTGATTTTGATGATTCTTTGTTCGGTAGGCTTCAGAGTTGGTCCCATATAATTTTTATCGAAATCGGTTCAGTAGTTTAATTAATAATCTAAATTACTAGAAAATATGAAGTTGCAGTCGGTTGTATTTTTTAACCGACTTAGAAAATGGAGGAGGTTCTATGTTTGACGGTATGTATGGTTTTTTTTGTTCACCGATTTCTCCGTCAATTGTAGACCGATTTTGAAAATATTTTTTTTATTTGAAATGGTATACTCCTGAGGTGGCCCCATATTAATTTGAAGTCTTTTTTTTAAGTTTCTGTTTTTAAAAAGCGTATTATCACAGGAAAAGATTCGCCAAGCCCTCGACGGCCTCTGCACGCACCTGTCCCCGAAACTGCAGGCCAACTGCGTCAAGTTCGTGAACAGCTACACGCAGCAGCTAGTCGAGATGCTGGCTGCGGATCTCGACGCGCAAGAGATTTGCGTCTACTTGAAGCTGTGCACCGACCAGGTCCACAACCCGGCCAAAGTTAGCGCCATCGACAAATATCACGAGACGCCGCAGCTGAGGGGAGACAGGAACAACTTTAGAGGAAAGTCGCTGTTGCCTACCAGCATGCTTGTTAAAGGCGGTGACATTGGTGAGTTATGATTTTACTAGCTGTGCCCCGCGGTTTCACCCGCGTGATTATGAAGAACGGTGACGATGATGGTGATGAAAATTAGCATATATATTATTCCGGGAAATAAGCTATCTTCATTCCGAGTTTCATCCAAATCCGTTCAGCCGTTTTGTCGTGAAGAGTATCAAACATACACACACTCATACCGCCAAACGATGCGTCCCGCGGTTTCACCCGCGAGTTGATGTAAAACGGTGAGAACGATGATAAAAAGCCAAATTTGTTATTGTAGGAAATCTTAATTCCGAGTTTCATCCAAACCCGTTCAGCCGTTTTGGCGTGAAGAGGTAACAAACATACATACCGACAAGCTTTGGCATTTGAAATATTTGTATGATGGGCTCAGCCGCTACAGTCCCACTAATATTATAAATGCGAAAGTTTGTCGGTGTGTTTGTATGTTTGTGACTCCTTCATGCTAAAACGGCTGAACGGATTTGGATGGAATTTGGTATAGAGGTAGCTTATACCTTGGAACAAAGATAGGTTACTTTTTATCCCAACAATCGCGGGTAAAACCGCGGGGCAGATGTATGCTATAATTTTATTCCAGGACCACGTACTACAGAACTCTTATATCGATAACATGTCCTTCTTTACTCTTTTGTCTTCGATGTCACTTACTTGAAAACCTATTTTTGTTTCTTCTTTCCTCCTAGGAGGATTATGACGTCGCACTTTGTGCATTTGCCAGTGTCAAGTATCTAAATATATATGAAGTTTTTGAGGAATTTCAAGTCAAGTCAAATTAGGCACAGGCTAAGTCACAGTCGAGTCTAGTCATGTCCTAGTAGAGTTGTGACGACTTTACTATAAGCTTTTACCGAGTTTTGAAAACACGAAAAGGCACGTTTTACCACATCATATCACTTGCCCACATTTACGCATGTAATTCAACACTCAATGAATGAAACACCACCATGTTTAATCATTAATTCGCGAAAAAACAAGTTTAAGAAAATGATTGAATACAGCGACATGATTTTTCCGTGCCAAAAAAAACAGTGTGAACCTATAATTAGCTTTTTGTCTTTAATTTGTTTATTTATAAGTTACAATAGGTGTTGGTTTTTAATTAAAAAAAAATAACGGCATTTTTACTATTTCTCGCAAGAAACGAACGAAATCCCAGACTACACGGTGGGCGGGCGGCCAGTGAGGCCGGCGCAAGCGCCGCAGACTGTCTGCGTCATCTGCGAGTTCGTGCTCAAGGAGATCGACGACCAGATCAAGGACAAGCATAACGAGGTGAGGACACGCAGCGACACACAAGGGGAATGGACGGGAAATAAGCGCATGGGTATTGCAGATTATATGTTGAGCGCTGGCTCTCCACTCGCTTCAGTCATACTTCGCTTTCACTACATACATACTTCACTAACTTCAAATGTGTTTACTTTTCTTGCGCAATAAAGTTATTATTATTTATTATTTACTAATAAACTGTCTTGTATATTTTTTGACAGCCTCATAGCTCAGTTGGTAGCATGTCTGCCTTCAGAGCTGTAGGGCGTGGGTTCGATCCCCACCCAGGGCAAACATTTATGTGACGAACATAGATGTTTGCTCTGTACTTGGGTGTATTATAAATATGTATTTACGTTAAAAAAAAATGTGTAAAGGTATTCTATCAGCTATCTGGTTTCCATATTACAAGCTTTGCTTAGAATGGGGCTAGATGGCGCTGTGTGTAAGATGTCCCCCAATATTTATTATTTATTAATGTTTTATTTTTTATTTTATAAGCACACAATACAAATTACAATCATTAATAAATATGATAACAGCATAAAAAGTTATGACCTGGATCGCAATTCAAAATATGTGTACACAATAAAAACCGTATTTAGCTTTTTAAGTTTAAGGTTAGTTAAAGTAAACAGTAACTAAATTAAATTACATAGATATTAATAATTATAACTAAATTAAATTACATAGATATTAATAATTATAAATAATAATGTGATTTAATCGTAACTTTCCCTCAGGACGAGATAAAGAAAGCAGTGCACAGCATCTGCAAGCACATGCCGAAGTCCGTCCGCAGCGAGTGCGACCAGTTCGTGGACAAGTACGGCGACCTCGTCATCTCGCTGCTGGCGCAGGACCTCGAGCCTGCCAAGGTCTGCGAGGAGCTCAAGCTGTGCCCTCCGAGCGGGGTGATGATGTCGGCTGTTAAAGGTGACCTACGTCTGAAACTGCCTGAAATTATAGGTTATCAAAGACTGCCTAGAACCAGGGGCCTTATAGAGGGTTACTTCTAATCAGTTAGCATCCTTTTAAGGGCATATTCTGTACATCAAAACAAACAACTTTTACTATGGGGCGAACAATAAATTCCCAAAAAAAATCAGCTGTTCCATACAAAAACTTCATCGACCCTCGTAAAGAGCCCTCGTGGCTCCATAGTAAAAGTTGTTTGTTTTGATGTACAGAACTTAAAAGGATGTTAACTGATTAGAACTAACCCTGTTTTTAAATAGTACCTGTTTTAAATGTTGCGCATGCGAGCGGGGCTGACTTCCGAACGATATTGAACCTTATACCAAACAATATCGTTTAAAAGTCGGCTCCGCTCGCATGAGTAACTTATTTTTTTTAGTTAAACGGGTTTATCGTAACTAAAAGTACCACATATCAGATCAATCTGTCAACAGGAAGGGGGTAAAATGTCATTACTAAGTTTGACCCAAAAATCAACAACAACAAACAGGGCAAGTTAAAAAAACGTTTAAAACGCGTCCAATCACAAATATACCAGTGCTTATCAATACACTCGCTCACTCACTCATCAGCCAGAAGACGTCCACTGCTGGACGAAGGCCTCCCCCTTAAAAGGGAGGGGTTACCATAATCCCCACGCTTGGTAGACGGCTTGGGGATCGCAGAATGGTTACCACCGTTAACTAAAAGGACGCTGCTGCCGTCCTCCGGCGGGTCTGGATGCAGTTTTAGGACGTACCCAGGCTTATCAATACAACTATGTCAAATTAAATGCAAGGTGCAAATACTTAATTTGTATAAAGACGTCGATGAGGTTGCGGGGGTAGATGTCAAAGGGAATCGAGAGAGGGTTGGGCGCGCCTGCCGCGCGCTTCTTCGACATCTACCCCGGCACCCCTGTCCCCCCAGGCGAAGACTCATTTAAGAGTAAACAAGCCGGTCACTTCTCCATAGAAACGGGGAAGTAATATTACTCTACTATGAAATGTTGTAGGTCCAAGACTAAGTATTATATCGATTTGTCTCTTCATTATCTAGGATTGTAAATTATTACGAAAGTTAAAAGTTAATAAACATAAAAGTTATGAGCCAGGAAACATCTCGTATCTTAACTCAATTTAACGCCACTTTGGACGTAAATAAATAACATAAGGAATATGAAAACTCTAAAATAATGTATCAAGCGGCATTGTTTAGTCCATCACAAGTCAAATAACTTTAGTTGGAATATATTAGTTAAGTAGTTTATTCATCACAATCCTGCAGCCAAAGGACGCCATGAAACTTTGCGCGCTCTTTCTTTCTCCCTTTCCCATACTTTGTTTGATGAAGAGAGCATGCTTCTTAGCCACGCCCACCGATGAGCTCGAGCCGTCGGGCGGTGCATCCTTAAACGGTCACACTATAGAGATTGAATTCGATCAGAACCACCGTGGTTGTTTGTGTTTTTGGTTTAGATAAACACTGAGGTAATGTATATTTTATGAAGAGTTCGTATATTTGATACCATTTCCCGTCCTGCAGAAGAGATCCTGGACTGCGCGGTGTGCGAGACCGTCGTGATGGCCGTCAAGAAGGTGCTCTCCAACGAGAAGGTGGACATGGACGTCGTGCATGTCATCGAGAAGGCCTGCGGGATGCTGCCCGCCAAGTACTCTAACAGGGTGAGTGCTGACAAAGCTGTCCATGCAATGAGAGCATTTTAGAACTATCATCATCATCAGCCCGACCTAATAAATTTATTAAAATAGGCATGATGACTACTAACTCTACTACGACTACTTTTCCCTCTAAACCAAAGTGGTTAATAAATATTTAAATCAGTTGAGCCATTTTCGAGTTTTTGCGAGACTAACGCACGGCAATTGATTTATATATAAAACCGGCAGATAGTTGCTTAGAGCTTGCATTGATATAAAGGCTACTTTCTATCCCAAAAAGATATACGAAGGATAGCGGTACTTAACGGTTAAATAGAATTTCGTTTGATGATAACAAGAAGATTCTTGTAAAATAAGTAAGGCCATGGACATTTTTAAACAAAGGCCCTTAGACTGCCACCACTGCCATTTGCATCCATCTTTGTCCGCGACTTTAACAATGTTGTCGGTCCACCTAGTGGGAGACCTACCTACGCTGCGCCTTCCGGTTTGTGGTCTCCACTCGTGAACCTTTCTTCCCCATCGGCTATCAGTTATTTGAACGATGTGTCTTACCCTGCGCCACTTCAATTTGCAAACCCTGCGAGCTATGTCGGTGACTTTTGTTGGCGAATATCCTCGTTCCGGATTTTATCGCGCAAAGTAACTCGGAGCTCCACGTTTGATTAAGTCGGATGCTCCAGCTATAGTTTCGATCACATTCGGTGACTTCTGTGTCAAAACCACATAAGTTTTCATCATAGAAAAGCGAAAGCCCTACTTCTTAGGTAGAACGGCTGTCAAAACAATGTTATAGAGCAATTGTATGGAAAACCGCTGTCGCCAGTTTCACACTTATTTGTATAGAAACTACAAAGAAATAATGCCAATGCATTTGAAGTAAAACGCTTGAAATGCCATTTTGCAACAGATTAAAATTGATCTAATTACGATGCAATGTGGTTTGGTTTCCTACGTGTCTATTTAAATTGTCTTTTTATTTATTTATTTAAGATACACAAAACAGATAACAATCGATTTCTTACTAAATAAATGGAAACAAAACACTGAACTGGATTGAAACCCAAAGTATGTGTTACACAGAAGAATAAAATAACAAGACGCACGCCATGGCAGTGCTCATCCACCCCCAAGACGGCACAATATGTCACTAAACCTAAACAAAAATAAAAACTACCAAACCAAACCTATGTTTTTGCGTATTCTCAGTTTAAAAACATGTACATTAGTAGAATTGTCATCAAGCGCATTTGCACTTAATGCCGGCTAGCGCGGCCCGTCACATTTTCGTTCTATTCACTTCTCTCTTCAGTGGTTTCCATAGTAAAATGTGATAACGTTTGTTGTTTCCAGTGCCACACCATGATGGAGATCTACGGCACGAGCGTCATCCACCTGATAGAAGAGTTCGGCGCGAAGGGAGTCTGCCAGAAGATCGGCCTCTGCTCCGACTCGGGCGCCGCCTACGTGCGCATGTACCGCGGCAAGAGGAATTAACGTAAATATACTCTACTAATAAATCCCGCAGTGTCTGAAGACAAGGGTCTACGACCAGTGTTGCCAGTGATGACACATGGAACTGAAACGTGGTCTTTAACTGCTGGCCTTTTGGAGAAACTCAGAGTCGTGCAACGGGCAATGGAGAGAGCTATGCTCGTAGTTACTTTGCGCGATAGAATCCGGAACGAGGATATTCGCCAAAGAACCAAAGTTACCGACGTAGCTCGCAAGGTTTGCAAGTTGAAGTGGCTGTGGGCAGGACACATCGCTCGAAGAACTGACAACCGATGGGGAAGAAAGGTTCTTGAGTGGCGACCGCGACCCGGAAGACGCAGCGTAGGAAGGCCTCCCACTATATATATGTATATATATAGGTGGGCGGGGACCCTGGATGCAAATGGCAGGTTGTCGTACAGTGTGGCGGTCTAAGGGGGAGGCCTTCGTTCAGCAGTGGACGGACGTCTCCGGGCTGATGATGATGATGACTCCACTACTATTTAATGGTATTATCTTCAGCCAGAAGACGTCCACTGCTGAACGATGTCCTCCCTCTTAATGCATGGGGGGTAGCCATTATCCCCACGCTTGGCATGCGGCTTGGGGATCGCAGAATACTCACAGCCTGTCACGTTCAACAAAGGAAGTCAAAGTCAAACCCCAGTGAGACTATAAGTATATATGTTTCGATAAAAATGAATGGATGCTTCACTATCACAAATACACTTATATGATACTGGTGTTGCTTTGTTTCAGGTATATCGGCGTTGCTGATTAATATTTTTAATGTTCTTTTTATTTTATTTTGATTTAAGCCATTTACTTTTCTACCAAATCTGTTTAGGAGTAATTTAGAAAACAATATTGTGACTATTGATATAATGTATAGCTAGAATCTATCTAGGAATCGCTTGGTGAGTTCGATCCTGATCTAACATATTTACTACTTTACTAACTGAAGACAAAAGTAAAAGCTTTTCTATCCTTTTCTCACGTACTGTAATAAAAAAGAGACGCAAATAATTTTAGTATCCCAGTAGAACAGGATTGATAACATTATTATGCAAAGATATTTTTGTAATAAATTAAAAGTGTACTTAGACTGCGAAAATAGTGACAATACGGTTTTCAACATATATTTATCCATGGATTTGAAAACACATAGATTTGGGTCAGCTCTTCACTTTTTCAGCCGAGCCCAAGATACAGCAAACCTATACAACGTGTAACAAAAAGGTTCAACAATACTGAAGGGTATGTAATGTACTCATCATCATGAACAACTTTTACTATGGTCACAACCTTAAAATCGCGAAAAAAAAATCGGTTGTTCCATACAAAAAGTTCATTGACCAAATGTATGGAACTGCCGATTTTTTTTTCGCGATTTCCAGATTGGCCCCATAGTAAAAGTTGTTCATAATGATGAGTACATACATACCCTTCAGTATTGTTGAATCTTTTTGTTACACATTGTAGAATGTGACAGTGCACATCCGTATTTGTAACATGTGTCAAACATTATAGGTACTATTTTACCAATTTTTTTTACCAGACCCAACATCCATGCGTTGGTAAATTTATGCCTTTATCTTAAACTTAGTTTGCAGGTAGGTCCTGTTATCTGTATACATTTGACATAAGGCAATGGACTTAGTTTAAGGATTTATAGTTGCGTTAATAAAGAGTCTCATTCGTCATATTCATGTAGTTAACCATCATGTAACTGTTGTTTATTCTAAACGAAGTAGAGTTCACGCGCCTGTGATAGCTCATTTGTAAACTGTTTTGTAAAAATAAAGTTATAAAATGTAAATATCTGTTTCTGTTTTTAGAAGGCCATTTGTAGTGTTTCCCTAAAACTTCCATAAACAAGCCATGAGTAGTAAACATTTAAAACACGAAGATTTTTTAAATAAAAATTGTAGGTATTGTCACTCGGGCTCTGATGATACCCCACACATCCACATACTTACCTACAATCTACATAAATAGATATATGCATACGTGAACCCTGAAAACATTGCACTCCTTACATTAATCAGATATTGAAAATTATTATAAGCATATTTTTTTAGACATCGGTTATAGTATAGGGCTGGCTAGCCCACAGCTAAAATGTATATACTATACAAGGGCTAGCCCTTATCAAGTATTGTTGATACTGCCGCTCAAACGAAACGTCATGTCTCCATTTCTCTATGCCACCATCTGGGTCATTCCCCGTCCACCCCACCGCCTCCACCCACTAGTGGGTGCACGGGTCGCATTGCCCTTTCAACCCACTGCATTAGAGTTGGAAACTATTAAAAAAAACTACATTTATGAAGAATATTGTATCATAATATACTAATGGTTTAAAACTAACATGGTCACAAACACTAGAAGTCCTATACCTCCCAGGGCGTAATATAAGGGCCTAAATATATGAAGCAGCGTGGACGCACGTCGCAGCCGCGAAAAACAGTCGCGGCGGCCGCGCCGCTGTAGCTACTATGAGTCGAGTATCAATGGTCTGGTTAGTTCTGTAATCTTATAGTGCAAAGGCTTGGCTGCTATGCATATTTTAATTAGGTCCTAAAACCTAATATCTTGAGGGTGACGAGTGCAGTACGGCGCCGGATTTTGTTCGCAAGTTCACAATTCTGCCACTGCTACTATCATGAGCAAGCGTGAAACTTACCACCAGGCGAACGTCGAAAGGTCTGAGAATTACGTAAGAAATAGCAATCCTTTAGGACTTTACAGGAATATATGAATTTTGGCGGGAAACCGAAAAAATCATGTCTCCGCAATATACAACTTGGCACTTGCTCACACTCGTGCGCGTAGTTTGGCACATAATAAATAAAACTACTATTTTTATACTAACACCCGAAAAAACACAAGCTTTGAAAGATAATACAATGCAGCGACATGATTTTTTCGCGTTCCCGCCAAAACTCAACTGACGTTATCCAAAATATTAAAAAAAATTAAAAAAAACGTTTCTTTACTTTTTTCCAAGCTATCATTGAGCTAAGATCTAAAGAGTCACAATATCTAAGAGAAAACAGTCAAAAAACGTCTCGAGTGCCGTTGTACATACTTATTCGTGCATTATATAGTTCACAATTGTTCTAATTTAGACGTTATGTCGCTTGTATAGTATTCAATGTATGCTTGAGCGTTTGTTTCTTATCGTAGTTCATGTCGTTCAAAAAGTTATGGCGCGGACATTTCTTTTGCACGTTTGTGACTATAGATATTAGCTCAATGCAAGCTATAGATGATTATCTATTTGACAGTCTCCTCGGAAGGTGAAGGCGTATGGCAGCGCTTGTCCTCCCTCTGCTCGTCGGGCAGGGGCGCCAGCTCTGGCTCGTTAGGGTTGTGCTGGCGCAGGTACTCCGCCAGCCACAGCAAGGGCTCAGCGGGCCGCTCGTGCGCCAGCGCCGTCACACCCGGCAGCAGCACCGGCGTCAGGCTCTTCTGGATGTAGTCGTTTACCTGCCAGTTGCGAAGTACCGGGCCCACGATCACTAGAACAACCAAGTAGATTTATAAATATTTTTCATTTGAGATCTACTTATTTGCAATCTACTAGTTGTATAGCATTTCGTTCATACCATTAAATTTTTTTAATTTTTTTTGGTCAGTATATATAGTGTTCATAGTTTTGAGTCGTACGATGTCACTAAACGTAATGCATAATTATTATAATTAGCGTTTAGCTTTCTGTTTAAATTAGTCATTCAATAAGTTAAGCTGTTGGTTTTCCAATAAATAAATAAATAATGTTTATACAATACTAAAAATGGTAGTACCTGCTAAAGGATGTCATTATAGGTCATCATAGTATCAACTGTTACTATTGGTGTGATTCTGAAATCGCGAAATAAAATCAGCTGTTCCTTGAATTACTTCGAGGGAGAATTAAGAACAACAGATGTCTATTTTAATTTTCTTCATTCTAATTTCAGAGTCGGTCCCAAAAGCAAGATTACTAAAATAGCTCGAGACAAGGCGATGCCTATTCAGTGATTAGGTTGCCTATTACATTCTCGTCCTTACTATCA
Source organism: Erannis defoliaria (assembly GCA_905404285.2). Lineage (NCBI taxonomy): Eukaryota > Metazoa > Arthropoda > Insecta > Lepidoptera > Geometridae > Erannis > Erannis defoliaria. The sequence goes on along the minus strand of FR990073.1, from coordinate 5,261,457 downwards.
GGAAAGAAGAAGTGTATCTCCCGCAGCGACTCTGTATAGCTGTCGCTGCCGTGGACAGCGTTAAAGTAGTCCCCGAACTGCGTCCGGCGACCGTAGCAAGCGCGGACGCTATCCGGCCAGTACGCTTGAGCTTCCAGCAATCTACGAACAAGAGTGATGGCTGTGGATGGTTTTGTCATAATGCGTAATGTCATAACGCATAATGACCTAATAGACATAGCCATTTCAAAATGTATAAATATCAAGAGTGTCAAATTGTTCGTGGCTTGGGAACCGGCCAGCACGTGTTTAACTAGGTAGGTGGGTGAGTAGGTAGGTACCTCGGCGGACTCGGCGGGCCCATGAGCGTGCGCCACTTGCTGACCGCGTTGCAGGCGGCCAGCACGTGTTTAGCTAGGTGAGTACCTCGGGAGGCCCATTACGCATAAATGTGCGCCACTTAATGACCGCGTTGCTTCCAGCACGTGTTTTACTAGGTGAGTACCTCAGCGGGCCCATGAGCGTGCGCCACTTGCTGACCACGTTGCTGCCGGCAAGCACGTGTTTAGCTATGTATAAGTACCTCGGCAGGCCCATGATCGTGCGCCACTTGCTGGCCGCGTTGCTGGCGGCCAGCACGCGTTTAGCTAGGGAGTTCCTCGGCAGGCGTATAAGCTTGCGCCACTTAATGTCCGCGTTACTGCCAGCACGTGTTTAACTAGGTGAGTACCTCAGCGGGCCCATGAGCGTGCGCCACTTGCTGACCACGTTGTTGGCGGCCAGCACGTGTTTAGCTATGTATAAGTACCTAGGCGGGCCCATGAGCGTGCGCCACTAGCTGACCACGTTGTTGGCGGCCAGCACGTGTTTAGCTATGTATAAGTACCTAGGCGGGCCCATGAGCGTGCGCCACTTGCTGACCACGTTGTTGGCGGCCAGCACGTGTTTAGCTATGTATAAGTACCTAGGCGGGCCCATGAGCGTGCGCCACTAGCTGACCACGTTGTTGGCGGCCAGCACGTGTTTAGCTATGTATAAGTACCTAGGCGGGCCCATAAGCGTGCGCCACTTGCTGACCACGTTGTTGGCGGCCAGCACGTGTTTAGCTATGTATAAGTACCTAGGCGGGCCCATGAGCGTGCGCCACTAGCTGACCACGTTGTTGGCGGCCAGCACGTGTTTAGCTATGTATAAGTACCTAGGCGGGCCCATGAGCGTGCGCCACTTGCTGACCACGTTGCTGGCGGCCAGCACGTGTTTAGCTATGTATAAGTACCTAGGCGGGCCCATGAGCGTGCGCCACTTGCTGACCACGTTGCTGGCGGCCAGGCCGTGTTTAGCTATGTATAAGTACCTAGGCGGGCCCATAAGCGTGCGCCACTTGCTGACCACGTTGTTGGCGGCCAGCACGTGTTTAGCTATGTATAAGTACCTAGGCGGGCCCATAAGCGTGCGCCACTTGCTGACCACGTTGTTGGCGGCCAGCACGTGTTTAGCTATGTATAAGTACCTAGGCGGGCCCATAAGCGTGCGCCACTTGCTGACCACGTTGTTGACGGCCAGCACGTGTTTAGCTATGTATAAGTACCTAGGCGGGCCCATGAGCGTGCGCCACTTGCTGACCACGTTGCTGGCGGCCAGGCCGTGTTTAGCTATGTATAAGTACCTAGGTGGGCCCATAAGCGTGCGCCACTTGCTGACCACGTTGTTGGCGGCCAGCACGTGTTTAGCTATGTATAAGTACCTAGGCGGGCCCATAAGCGTGCGCCACTTGCTGACCACGTTGTTGGCGGCCAGCACGTGTTTAGCTATGTATAAGTACCTAGGCGGGCCCATAAGCGTGCGCCACTTGCTGACCGCGTTGCTGGCGGCCAGCACGAGCGCGATGATGGGGGCGCTGGCCATGTGCGCCACGAGGTGTGGGAAGTGCTGCCGCCCATAGTGCTGCTTGTAGAACTCCGCCGCCTGCTCCGGGGTCAGGTGCACTATGCGCTTCTGGAACAGACGAAGCCAATAATCATAATATAATACTTAGTACATTGTGATACAAGTACGGAAAGAAAGTTTTGTAAAGGAGAGGACGATGCTTAGTCCCGAGTTTAGTAAACCATAGTCGCGAGTGTGTCACGCGAAGTTTTTCAATACGTTTGTGAGAAAATTTAAAGTGAAATACTTACAAGGAAATAAAATACATAATTATTACATGAAAAGCAAATGGTACTATCTCTGCTTTGAGATACATACATTACATTTATATGACGAACATATATAGATGTTATTGTTATGTGTCTGGGTGTTGTATGTATTGTATGTATTTACAAAAAATGCTAAATGTACATAAAGTATTCTATTAGTTATCTAGTTCCCTAGCACAAGCTTTGCTTAGTTTGGGGCTTTGTGTAAAATTTCCATCACTTGTATCACAGTGTACCTACTATATCTGCAGGTATACTGTGGTTCCAGTAGGATATGACGCCATTTCTATGGAATTGAATTTTCCGTATGTTGAAGTTGAATTGAAGTTCTGTTCTGTTTTCTGTGTCAAAACGCAGAGCAGAAAAAATATCTCTAAACAATGTCCTCCGGTCAGTGCGGATCTGAAGCCGGATTGAACTGACTGACCCCTCGAAACGTCAACAACGGGCCACGAAATTGTAATTAGTTTTTTTTCTATGGTCTCTGTAGATAAAAGCAGCGACCGTCGGCCGTCGAGAGCAAGGGTAAAGATCTGTAGAGACTCTCAGGGTTGTCAGGATTTAATTCTAGAATAGTGTTTTTTTTTTATTAATCTTATTTAATGTTCTTGATTCAAATTTTAATGCATTCGTTAGATTTTTATAATGAGCCTAATCCTTAATCCTTCCTAAGCCTTTTCTAAATGCCTCATAAGCCGTGGTATCTTAATGGGAGCTCAATCAACATGAAATGTGACGTCGATCGCAGGTTTAAATCCCGGGCCTGTACCATTGAGGTCTTTGGAGTTAATGTAAGCATGAAATTTTATACCATTGGCTTTTTGGCGAAGGAAAACATCATAAGAAAACTGCTTGCGTCCGGAGAATAAATTGAAAAGAGTGGATTGCAATTGTCAAAAGCCTGGCGCAATAAAATTTGGCTTGGTTCATTTCGCTGCAATATGCCACTGTAATCAAACAAAATAAGTTAACCTAAGGAACCAGGGAGTCTAAAGAATAGATACTATCTATATACTTAGATGAGATAACCTGCATGTATACCATAAAACACGTAAGTTGTTTCTACGGGGCAACGCGGAATGGCAGAGTAATAAGCCGTAAGGTACCCATTGTACCTACAAGTCACTGTGAACAATTTTTACCATAGTATCAATCTGTCGAAAAAAACAGCTGTTCCAAATATTTCGTACTGTCTCGATATTTTCAATGGGATAGGGATATTTAGTTGTTTTTTCAACGCTTTTAGAATTTGTTCCGTAGCAAAATAGTTTTCGTTATGATTTATACAATACGCTGCATTTCGCGTAACAGCTGTTCCACGTGATAAAAAAAGAGCAATGCCTAAAAATGCCTAGCAAACACGCAGATGATAGCAATTCAATATCACATAGGTACACTTTATTTTATTATTTATTAGGCAGACATGAGATATACCGACGCCTCAACGGTACCATATTAGTTAAGAAATTCAAGTAAGAAAACGCGACAACCCTACCCTAACAAGGGTTGCATGTGACGCGGAATAATGAACGACCCTTCTCGCGCACTAATGTCGATATGAGTTTTGCATATCGCGTGGCAACCCTCCCGATATGTAACGTCGAGTGCAGAAATTTAGGAGACAATAAAATAAAACCGGCCAAGTGCCAGTCGGGCTTGTATACCGAGGGTTCCGTAATATCACCACTTTGTTCTATGATAAGTTTCTTTAAATCATGTATGTATTGTATGATAATTCTTTGGATCTCAGGGCCCTGTTTTTGTGTTTTGTATTTGTCTTGTAGTGAAAAACAAGCAACACCACAAAAAAATATTGAGTACGGCGTTTTCTAAAGCTACAAAACAATCAGAAGCGTACAAGCTACAAGTACCTACAAGCACTTGTATTATAGGATAAAGACAAACCATCTACCTGTAACTAGTAGGTAACTTGTAGTTAATGGTACAAGAATCTAGTACAATCGTAAGCTTGTACGCTTCATAAAACAGGGCCCTGGTTGTGCAGAATCTTTAATTAGTGCAAAACTTACTTGCAGTTTGACAGTTTTTATTATTTGTTGCTATACATTAGAGCTTGCACTGAAATCATATCAAGTGTGATTAGCTAAAGTGCAAACTAAATAATGATACCTATATACTTACATAGAGAGCAAAAATAATAAATAAAGTATCTAATGCATATTAACACATATTCTATGAAAATTTCAACTGGCTACAATTACCGTATTAATGTTTATTCTCTGCTCGTAGGTAATATTATTTACAAGATAATAATAGGTCGCACGGACAGCCAGACGCGTCGTATAGGCTTGGTAATAGTAATAGGACACTATTGGATACCATTCGGGTACGGAACCCTTAAACCTATAAACTTAGAAGAATGATATAAATTACCTATACCTATATAGGCACGACTAAGTAATAGGTATACGTTTAAAAAAATATTTCATCGAGCCTCAGGTATCTTTCACGTATGCCTCCACAGCGCGAGGCTATATATCCGAGGTTTTCGTATTTAGAGTTATGCGAAACGGTAATAGATACTAAGCATAAATAAACTCTTACTCGTAGTACCTACCTAATTGAAGTAATTATTGTGAAGTGTAAAAAAACTAGGTGAAATATCGTGAAAAAAAAAAACATAAATTTCATACAAATTCCTTGGAACAACAGAAAAACGATTTCAGAGTTGATACATTAAAAGTTCATAACAATAATTTTAATACAATGTAACTGTTCCGTTTGGGTTAATTTTTTTTTTTTTTTTTTTTTTTTTTTTTTTTTTTTTTTTTTTTTTTTATTTATTCATAATTATAATAATTAACAATATATTCAATTATGCGTCGGACTCCGGACAAGGAAACCCGTTTCCCGGAGCCGACCACTTCCTGCGGAAGTAAGTGCAACACATGGGAAAATGCCTAAATAATATTAAGAATAATGATATAACTATAACAGGTAGGGTAGGTACATAAAGTGATATAATATAATATACGAATACTGAAGAAACACTGTGTGACGAAAAAATAATGTATAGCAATCAGACACTGAAATTCTATCCTGAATTTTTGACCGTGATTGTACAACGAATGTTTAGAACGCAGAAAAGGTAGAGAGGAGCATATATATTATGTATAGGTATCACAAGCGGACATGCGTCCTGTTCTAGGCAGACGTCCCCTATCTGCGATGCAAGTATAAATAAATCTACCCAGATAACGAAATATGCCTATCTATCGACAATATGATTACTTATCTGAGCTTTTATCTACACTATCGTATATATGTAGTATTTTCCTGCTCCAGTGCTTTGAAACCTAGTTACAAAGTGGAGTCAGTGACTTACTTAGTTGCTCTTTACAAGTTTCTCTACAATAATCTTTAGGTATTCTAAACAGTATATCAAATCACTTTTGTTCTAAAAAATATCAGCTAGTCAAAACATTTTGTCGAATGGAGCGCCTATGAACATTTTGTATGGAACTTGAAAAGTTGCAATAATGTTTTTTGCGAATTAAAAATATTTTTATTCAAAGTTGTAGAACTAAACGTCGTTTTTATACTGCACAGAAGCTGTCCTTAAATATTTTAGCATGCACTTCATATGTAATAATGTTCGCCCGAATACATTGTAATAATGGCGAACTTCCTGGCTACATCTGCGCGAAATGACGGAGTAAAGCACACTCCAGCATACTCCACTATAATTATAGCACCAATCAAACGTTTGGCTTGGTGCTACTAGCGGAATAAATAAATAAATCTGATTATTATATATAAGTATTCGACTTTGTGCAGCTACGGCAGCTTCTAGTGGGATGGGACTACAGATAAGCGAAGGACCTACTTCTTAGCTAGAATGGCTGTCAAAATAATGTTGTAAAGCAATAGGGTAGATAACTGATGTTGATATCGTTGAAACCTATAGCTTTGATGAAGAATTTAACTAAATATAGTATTGAAATAATTATTTAAATCGGTTAATAATGTTGTGATATATGAGCGTTTAAAGTTTTTGTTAAAGACAACTCTATCCCTTTCCCACAAAACAAAAAATGACGTCACGCCTTCCTTGTCAGAATATAATTTATATGGCGTACTGAGAAGTGACGTCACGATTTGCTGTTTCGCCTCTCTGTCTAGCATGATATTAAAGTGCTTATAAGTTGCTTATTTTTGATCAGATTTTCATTTTCTTTTCATTAATCAGCTATATTTATGGGCCACATTTTAATAGAACAATAAAAAAAACCAGTCATTTAGCCTATTGTACGGTAAACCGCTATTGCCAATTTCACACATAATAGGACGAAAAAATGCCAATCACTGGTCGCGCATTTGAAGTAAAACGCTCGAAATACCATTTTCAAACAGATTAAAATTGATCTAATTACGATGCAACGTTAGGTTTCCTACGCGTCTATTTAAATTGTCTTATTGAGTATTCTCAGTTTAAAAACATGTATATTGGTAAAATTTTCATCAACCGGCTAGCGTGGCCCTTCATTTTTCCGTTCTAGTGGATGGGACCATAGATAGATTGTTTAACATTATTATTATTATTAATTTTAGCATTGTGGATCCTTCGACGAATCCCGCAGATATAGCCACGGTATTAGTGTAACTTACAGCGAGTATAGCAAAGCCATTGTTTGTGATGATGTCTTCTATGGCTTCTGCATCACTGTAAGCTTCAGGCTTGATGAGGGCCAGAGTCCTCTCGGAGTAAGAGTGATACTCCGCCTCCGAATCTGATGACGCTGCTGCCGAGAGAGCTTCATGCCGATTCATGCTTTGATACGGTAATTATAAATGTAAGGTAATTCAAAAATAGGTCTTCTAAGTAGCGTTTAAATAGCATAAGATGGATAGAATCGTGGTGATTATTTCTTCTTTCTCTAGGTATAATATTTATTCTTCAATGATAATTCTTCTTTAATGTTTCAAGATAAAGCGTATAAGCTGCGTATAAGTATGGAAAAATTAGGTTTGGTCATTGAAATTGACAAATAGTCACTTTCACGTGGTATTTACTTACTCTATGGTCACTTTATGACAAATATGTTCGAGCTGAGAAAATGAGGTCATAAGTTCTCTCCATAAAGGATGATCTAAACAAAATAGTAACGCCTCGTGGTTTTACCCGCCTTATGAAGAACTTATATTTGCGGAATAAAAATTAAGTTTTTATTCTTGACAGGATTGGTGCTACTAAGATGTTAAGCGATGGTATGGTCAAAGATGGTAAACGCATCTAGACTGGAGTTGGTAAACCAAAGCTGGAATAGCATGCTTACAAGTTTTTTAATGACATTGAAGCTTTTATTAAAATAGGAGATTACTAAGGCATTATTATAATTCTTTTAATTTAGTTTTTTTTTTGGACAATAAGTTCGACTTTATGAAATTTGACGTGCAACTTTGACGTTATCAATAAAATAAAATAATTGATGATCAAATAGGCCACGTATTACTTCCTATGTACGACACGCATGGTAAGTAAATAGGTATAGGTACATAATTATATCATACTACAATCGATACCATCTAGATCTACAAAATGGGGGACCATTTTGGAGCTTTGTGAACCAAAATCTATGCCAATACCTCTTTAACTACAATCCATCTGATTAATACATCCTCCTATGAATCCTTAGGCTCTTCTAGCAGTATCATACCGATAGTTAACAATGGCGAAGGACCACGACACCGGTTCCTATGTAGCAATCATACATCACGCTACGTCATTATCAGTTGCACGTCAGACGTCTGCGATGTTAAGTGGGAAAACTGGCACGCATTTTCCGGGCGCCACCCTGCCACGACCACCCTTGAGGGCTAGTAAGGAACGCAGTATCGAAACTTTGAACAGATGTGGATTGTTTGATTTAAGGGCTAGTGAGTGAAATTTTGTTGCAAATTTTGTCAGTTCTCCTGTATAGCCGATTATTTTTCTTTATCTGTGTTACTTAACGTAAAGTGTTCAAGCACGTGTTGATGAAAAATTGTGATAATGATGATAATTAAATATATTCTATATCCTTTTCCACAGTTTTATCTATTTTCATCTAGCTAGATCGACTAGAGAGAATAGATTACTTGTAGATCAACGTGGTCCATGCTCAGCCACAATGTCGCTTCATCATCAGACGAGTTGAGGACGAAACATTGATCTATAAAAAAAACAATATTGGACAGACTTTTCAATTCATAATAATTAGTTATAGAAATGGCTTTAGGAAGGTATAGAATGATTTTAAGAGTTCAAATATTTCAGAGTCCAGAAACGTGTGAGGCTTGTGTACTGGGTACAGGAATGTCCTGTGCCGTCAGACGGGGCTGCGTGCGTTGCGCGGGCCGCGGGCCGAGGTGGGGTGTGTGCGGGGGCGTCGGGGTGTCGCGGGGGCAGCAGGGAGAGGGGTGCGCGCCAGTGCCCCCCCGGACGCAGCGGCGGCGCGACGCCTGACGCCTCCCTGGCTGCACCCGCGATGCCGCGCTGACCGACCCGCCTCCACACCGACGTACACATGGACAACTCCTGCCTCCTCGACCTCCTCATCAGGTGCTTCGCCATGACTGAGCCCGAGGACCTCAACTTCACGGCGTTCACCGACCTCTGTCGCCTGTGCTCGCTCAAGAGCGGCCCGAGGCTCCACATCTTCGACAAAGAGGCGGAGCAGCGGCAGATCCTGTTCAAACTCAGGACCTGCCTGCCCACTATGGTGAGTTATTTTTGATGCCGAACTCGGTCCTTTGTCTTTCGTCCTTGACATTTATTTGCTATCTACTGTGATGACCTCGAGTCCGATGAGTCTCACTATCGATCGAAACTGTACGTGAAACTGTTTATTAGCGATAACTTGAAGAAATAAGAAAAGGTGGAAAATTTCAAGTAAACAACCATGTAATGGTGGAGAAAAAGTGCATTATTACCTACGGCTACGGGTCGTAGCGGTGCGTAGCTTCGTGGACGCCTGCGCGCTACGGGCGGCTACGACCGCGCGGAAGATTAGTCGAGGAAATGGGAACAAGGAATCGTAGCCGATTCACGATACCTGTTGATATCATCTCTAATTTGTTTGAGTACGTGCGTTGCTGTTTATAAGGTGGTGTATTTCACTCTTTTTTTTTATGTCAGAAAGTTTACCGTTTTATACTTTTAACACGGCCTCTTCGCAACTTTAAGCACACAACTGAATTTTCGTGGCATATCATGGTATACCACACATACCAAAAATATGCCTTGCAAAATAAAACTAGTTACAAACTTTGAGTACATCAATGTAAACGCAACCATTTTGGGGTAATATTATCTAACTGATTAAATTATTAACCCCTCAAGTCAAACCCTCAATAATAGGTACAAGTATAGCTACAAGTGCTAAATTGATTTATTATGACGTTATCTTATTATTAGATCTTACCTTGTGTAATCGTGGGAATTTATGAATTGGGTTTTTTGTAGAAACGATAAGAGCTGGTTACAATTATTTTCCAATAAAATGGTAGTATTATTTTAATTGACAGATGATTCCGCGCTTATCACTTGGGTACTTAGTCTTTTAACGACCGAGATAGAAATATCAACTTTCATTGTTCACAGAACAAATTATAAGATACATAAATGCGACAGTCTGTCTTTCTACCTGTTTGTTATCTTTTCACAATTCTACGTCTGGCACGACCTTGCCTAATTTGGAAAGATGGCTGTACGTATCTTGAGAACGGACATAAATATCTTTCCTCAAAATAACTAGAAAATGTTTTAGTGGTATTATCACATAAGACACAGCAACATACAAAACAGAACTAGACCGTACGGTCTTATTGCTAGAAGCGCATTTTGAACCCAAGCTCTCCGACTCGACATCACCAATTCAACTATATTTTTTATCCGACATCCAACCTAACATAAAGTACATTTCCAGCAGATTTCGAAAGACGACTTCCTGCCGAAGAAAATCTGCGAGCGATGCGTGACGCGACTCGAGCAGCTGTACGAATGGCGGCAGAGCTGCTTGAGCACAGACTCGGTGCTGCGCAACTACGCCGAGTCGATGCGCATCGTCACTTCCACCATCAACTTCCAAGTTAGTCTAAAACAACTTGCAAATAAGTATGAACATCGGTTAGGTGTAACGAGACTCGAGCAGCTGTACGAATGGCGGCAGAGCTGCTTGAGCACAGACTCGGTGCTGCGCAACTACGCCGACTCGATGCGCATCGTCACTTCCACCATCAACCTCCAAGTTAGTCTAAAACAACTTGCAAATAAGTATGAACATCGGTTAGGTGTAACGAGACTCGAGCAGCTGTACGAATGGCGGCAGAGCTGCTTGAGCACAGACTCGGTGCTGCGCAACTACGCCGAGTCGATGCGCATCGTCACTTCCACCATCAACTTCCAAGTTAGTCTAAAACAACTTGCAAATAAGTATGAACATCGGTTAGGTGTAACGAGACTCGAGCAGCTGTACGAATGGCGGCAGAGCTGCTTGAGCACAGACTCGGTTCTGCGCAACTACGCCGAGTCGATGCGCATCGCCACTTCCACCGTCAACTTCCAGGTAACAACCAATAAATAAGTATGAACATCGGTTAGATATGTATTATGAGACCCGAGCAGGTGTTTGAATGGAGATACGTAGGGCGTTCATTATAAAGTGAGAATGAGGTAGAAACTCTTTGGAACCGAAAAAAGTAAATATTGGTAAAGCTGGAATATTGATAGGATTAAAAAAAAGTAATAATTAGAATATCTTTTGTTTTAAAAAAAAAAAAGTATTTTGTTTGCAGTCTGTCGTAGCGTGTTGTCGAAAATGGAAAAATAATAATTGCGTGCGGTTTTTAAGTATCTGTGCATGAAAAATTTCACTACGGAACGAACTAATCAAGACTTGCAGAATACTTTAGGAGCAAATGCACCACCTTATTCTACAGTTCCTCGTTGGTGTGCCGAATTTAAACATGGAAGAACATCCACCAAAGATGACCCTCGCCCGGGCCACCCCATAACGGTAGTGACCGAAGAAATAAGAAATGGTAAAGAAAGTCGAGAACATAGTTTTATCAGATCGTTGTTTCACGGAACGTTTTATTTCCGATGAAACAAAGATTTCGACTGGTAGTGTGCATAGAATTTTACACGAACGCTTGGGGATGAAAAAAGTATCCACGCGCTGGGTCCCCAGAATGCTTACCGGTGCACAAAAACAAACCACGTTGCACATTTCTCGAACGTCATTGGAAATGTTACAACAAGATCCTGATCGTTTTTTGTCTCGATTCATAACAATGGATGAAACATGGCTTCACCATTACGATCCTGAAACAAAAATAATTATCTATGACTTTGAAAACACCATCATCTCCAACTCCTAAGAAATTGAAGGCGAGTCGTTCCGCCGGATAGATCATGGGCTCTCTTTTCTTGGATAGTAAAGGGGTGGTCATGATGGAATATCTCGACCATGGAGCTACTGTAACGGGCTCTTTGTATGCAGAACAAATAAAAAAATTGCGTAACGAAATACGCGAGAAACGGCGAGGCAACCTAAGAAAAAATATTGTGTTCCATCAAGATAATACCCCAGCTCACAAGTCCGCCGTTGCTATGGCTACAATTCGTGATGCTGGCTTCGAAATAATTGAGTATCCTCCATATTCACCCGACGTTGCCCCTAGTGATTTCTATCTATTTCCGAGGTTGAAGGAGTCTCTGAGAGGACAGAGGTTCGAAAATGATGAAGCAGTAGTCGCTGCAGTACATGAGTTTTTAGGAGCTCAGGATGAAGAGTTTTTTATGATAGGAATTTTAAGCTTAGAAACAAAATATTCCAAGTGTATTACGCTAAAAGGCGTCTATATCGAAAAATAAAATAACATTTAGTAAAAGTTACCGGCAACATACTCATTCTGTCTTTTTATTGAACGCCCTCGTAGAGCTACTAAAACTATATAATATATCCTACGCCGAGTCGATGCACAGCGCCACTTCCACTCCACCTACAACTTCCAGGTTAGTCTATAAAGACTTGTAAATTTAATAAGTGTGAAGATCGGTTAGGGATGTATAACGAGACTCGAGCTGCTGTATAAATGGTGACAGAGAAGCTTGAGCACTGACTAGGCGCTGTGCAACACGCGCATCGTAATTTTCACCATCAACTTCCAGGTTAGTAATAACTAATAGATATTATGAGACTTGAGCAGGAGTATGAATGGAAACAGAGCTACTATACAGCCAGATTTAGACGTTAGAATCTTAAAAAAAAACTTGGCGAAATAGTTCTGTGTAAATTGTAAATTTACCAAAGGATTTATAAAGATATTCTTTACTTATAACTCATAATTCTGCACACGGCAGAAATAATCGCCTCGAAGAATCGAATATAAATATGTATAATGACCGATTAACAATAAATACGAATAGATAGAGCTCATAAGGAACGATAGGTGTGCTAAGGATAGGTGACATTCAGATAAGATAAGTAATTTATCGGATTAATATTTATAACAGTGACTGGAAAATAATTGGAGAAATATTCACAGGGTAATTATTATTATAGTGTCAATGTGTCGCGTGGAAAATACCAAAACCTAAATAATGCGTGTCGCACTCGTGCACCGATGGTTCTGTAGCCTGAACCACCAGACAGTTATACAGATTAAAAAATAATACGCTTTTAAAAAAAACAACCGTCTTTAATTTCGACTACCTGGATGACATCTTCATATTTTCTAGTTATTTTGATTTATTTCATTAATTTTGATTTAAATACCAAACGAATGAACTGATTTCGATAAATTTACATGGGACCACCTCTAAATTATCACCTACGAAACAAAAAAAATATCATATTTGTGTTACAAAAATTTACAGATGGCGCCTACAACGCTTTAGTTGGTAGCTACTTCTGTAGCATAATTGGCAAAGCAGTTGGGACGGAAACCCATAGAGACTGCTCGTATGCAGGTTCGAGTCCTGCCGGAAGTCATAATTCTTCTTCCTGTTTAAGCTTTAAAAACATAGAAATACCATAAGTGTGGGTTCACTTCATACAAAAATATTCAATAAAAGAATCATCAAAATCGATTAATACTTGGCGGAGTAATCGCGTAACGTAAAAAAAAGTGCAGACACAGAAATCGTCCATATAACAGTGTCGAGTCGTTTTGTGAGAAAACGGTGTAAAGGATTGTATGGCGCTCTGAATCGTCGCCGTAATTTATGGTGTCGGGTGTCGTCTCGTGGAAAAACGCGCTTACTAGTATAATTACCCCCCCCCCCCCTTTGCGTCGGTAGCAACTAAAAACATAACTCTTCTAATACTTCCTATTTCTCTTTTTTATTTGTTGGAAAATCTGACCTAATTATATTGTGAAACAATTTCAACTGTTTGATAAACAGACGCCTCCTTTTACGGAACCCTAAAAACCTAGAGTTATCAGTTTTTAATAATTATTCGGTTGAAATAATATATTACCACTCTACTGGATCGTTAACATTTGGAACTGATGCTTCGTCGTAATATTATAACTATCAATAGTACTTATCTATACTGTACTAAGATAATTTATACTGAATGTTTTGTGGAAATATTCCATTCCAGTCGTCCAGTCATGCCACCAAGACATATTTAAATAAAATACGATAAATGAACTTGCATTTATTTGTATTGCGTGTATTTTAAGTCGGATTATCTCTAAATTACTTAATAATAAGGAGAGGAAAGGGAGAAGGGGGAAGGGAGAGGCCTTTGTCCAGCAGTGGACGTTTTCTGGCTGATGGGATGGGACCTAATAATACATTTAATTATAATCAGCAACAGATATAGATACTTTATGACAGTATGCTTAAAAATCATCGCTACATAGAATTACCGATCGTAGTTATTTTAGCAGCATTCTTGGAATCATAATCTGGTTAGACGTGATTGTCACCCTAAGCGCGGTTATGAAAAGGACAGACAGGCCTGTCAAATCTGATGCTCATCAGCTAGGCGTATCATTCAGTTGACAGAGGCTTAGGGGGGAGTATGCGGAAGGTATTGTTGTGTCGAGGCACGCAGCGCGCCGCGGCGGGCGATGCACGGCGCTTCGCCCCTCTATTGATCGTTCGCCGCCCGGGTCTTATCGACCTACTGCCACCCAACACCCACAGAAACCGTCACGCCAATCTAAACCTTAACCCTCCCAAACAACACACAAAATACCAAATCAACCGCTCTTCACGCCCGACACGCGATTTCAGACTCAAGCAAAACGCAGCACGATTCTCTATCGAATGGTCATTTACTTCGAATAACTATGACGAATATCACCTCTAAAGCTTGCAACATAAAGTTCACCCAAATTTCTGTAAGACAAGATTTGAGATGCCGGCTACGCATGTCCAGAAACGTATAGTATTTATTGAGCTCTGGTAATTGCTTATGTTAACTTGGAGACGAGACGCTGTCTTTGTAACGTCCTCTTCAATTCGGAGTCTCACTATCTCATGCAGAAATAACGTCAAGATTCAAACGCATTATGGTTCCTATTCGGCTGGGTGCAGGAAGATGCACGTTTGCAGGAAGTACATTACGCATCAGAACCAAGGTCGAAGGTGGCCCGTCGCCCCAGCTCGGGCCCGTTAACCCTGACCTAGGCGGGGAGGTGAAGGATATTCCTACTACGGCGGGCGGAGGGGTCGCCCCCTGAACGCTACTTGCACTATGGCTCATGCCTTCCTACCCTACCCGTCACATCATGGGTGTGATGCTTATAAGCTAACCTTGTGCACCTACTGGAACATCATGGAATGAGCGACCTTGCCGCTATCTGAAAGCGAATTGGATTAAAAACTGAAACTCTAGCTGTAACTAGCCGATAATAGATGTCGATGTTATCGTACTGCCTACCATATAGATTTTGTCGTTTATCAATAGTCGTATCTATGAATTCGACATTTTTATACTACATTCACCGTTATAACGGATAGGCCTAAAATAGGTAATGCGATGACCAAAAATCCACCTTATCGACCGATTAGGTACCAACAGCGTGGTACGAGTTGAAAGATATCCTACTGCTTAACTTTTGAGAGAGCTTTATTTTAACCGATGTAACTCATAATCTAGAGTAGTTTTCAGTGGCAATGACACACATATAGCTTGTTGTTCTCTATTGAATGTTGACTAGGACGGTACTTAGACCCTTGAGTTTTTGAGAGCAAATAAAATATTTTTTAAATTTTGGTAAATTTTAATTTATGTTTGCAAAAACGTAGTACGATAAATAAGAATTACGACCTTGGATCTGTTGTATCATAATTTTGACCATAATATAATTTTTATATTTTTTGTGGTAATGCCGCCAGCATGCTGGGTGTGCTGCCGACTGGCAGTGGGTTTGAGTATTTGGGTTGTCATCGGTCTTCTAGACATTCATCGGTTTCATTCATCTTTGTGGTTTGTTGTAATAAAGGTATGCCATTAAAAATATTTTTTACTAGTTATTCATTTTCAAACAAGCATACCTATATTTCTCTTTTACCTACATAATTATTGAACAAAAAGTCTTCGTAGCAAGATATTGAATAAGAGCGTAGCACTTTCGTAGAAGAGTTACGAAATGCGATTTTTAAGTTACTGCTGATCAACAACGATTGTTGATATGGTTTGTTGATAATCGTATTACTATAAGATTATCAACATATCATAAGCGTACGAATTGCACAAAAAAATATTTTTCGAACCACGCAGTTTTTTTACGTAATAACGTATTAATCGTTAAGTTATGGTTCAATATCAATATTTTATCGTCCTTTATTGTATAAATTACAAAAGAAGCTATGAATTTTGCTGAGTACAGAATAATCTTTGTTCTAATCTTTGCAAGAGGGACGGAAAATTTGAGTGCAATCAGGAAGCAGCGAAGCATTCGCCGCCCCGTCTCGGCGTCGATGAGCTTACCTACAAAAAGTCCGTCTGGCGCGACATTTCCCCCGCTAGACAATTTCCCGAGCGAAGCCAGGTGCGCTAGGGGGGTCCGATCGATGTCGGCGCCTTGCAAGCCCCTTACTTGCACTTATCACTTGTGCATAAACCTAGAGGAAAGCGCCCGCCTTAACACGCGCCCTTGATTTTAGTCTCTGCCTTTACGAAGGCACTTATTGTTACTGGTTACATCTCTTGAACGGCGTGGTCGCCTGGTACTTTGAAAATGTATTCGCAACGGATATTTATTGAGAGTGTTTGAAAATTGTGTTTGTAGTGAATAAGGATGCTGTTGAATTCGTACTACACACAATTATGGGACCTTGGGGTAAGATTTTAGATATACTTACCTGTTTTTTTATTGTTTTTTATATTTGTGGCAATTGTTCTAATATATTTTAATATATGTATTTTAAGACTTGTTATTAAAATACTTTAATTTAAGAGTATACTCATTCTCCTTTTTGCTTTGATTATATACCCAGCAGAGAGCTAGATCCTCCAAGTGACAAGCATCAACCTACATTTTATTCATTTAACTCCGCGGTTTTCGAATCTTTAGCATCTTGTCGTAATTGTGAAGCTTATATTATAGTAGTAGTATTATACTAAGAGGTAGTAGTATTATACTAATTTTTACACAAGAGGGATTAATATGGCATTAATATATAACAAAGCTAAGTATACAGGGTTAGTTCTAATCAGTTTCAGCATTCTTTTAGGGGCATATTCTGTACATCTAATACAAGCTTTGCTTATTATGGGGCTAGATGGCGCTATGAGTAAAATGTCCCCCAATGTTTATTTATTTATCAAAACCCTCCTTATATATATATATATATAATATCACAGAACAAAACAAACAACTTTTACTATGGGGCCAACATTGAAATCGCAAAAAAGGATACTAACGATTAGAACGAACCCTAGTATAGTTGCATCTAAATATGTAACTAGCAACAAGATAAAAATGATTAATTTTTTTTATTGATATTTTAAACCGGTTCATATGATAGATATTTACATATATTTTTTTATTGAACTTATGAATTTTATACCTACTTACCTAACAATCTTGAATTTTATCATCTCACCACCCTTCACATGCAAACCCTCGTTTAGTGAGTTTGTTTATAATCAGTGCGCGAGTGCTCCCCCAGAGGTTCTAGCCCCTGCCTTCCTTAGCAACTGAGGGGACATTCCTCTCAAGTTTCCGGCAATGGCATGCAAGAATTGCAATGTTTTGGCAAGGCATGAAAAATGGGATACGAATAAAACGAATCGACAGAAATGAAGATCTGTAGAATTATGTACTTATACAACTTTTTAGTATCGATCTCTCGATATGATCGAAACTATACAGGATTACGCGTATTGGTATTACTAAGCCGAAAGGAGGTCATTGTTAACATAATTATCAACAACTTTTACTATGGGGCCAACACTCTCACAATCAGCTGTTCCACTTTACTATCGGTACTAGCGGGCCAACACTCTTTCTCGATATGATCGAAACTATACAGGATTACGCGTATTGGTATTACTAAGCCGAAAGGAGGCCATAGTAGACATCATTATCAACAACTTTTAATATGGGGCCAACACTGTCACAATCAACTGTTCCATTTTTTATATGGAGCCAACACTGTCACAATCAACTGTTCCATTTTTTATATGGAGCCACCACTGTCACAATCAACTGTTCTATTTTTTATAAGGTGCCAACACTATCACAACCGGCTGTTCCATTTTTTATAGGGGCGAACACTGTCACAATCAACTGTTCCATGTATTATATGGCGCCAACACTGTCACAATCAGGGCCCTGTTTTATAAAGCTACAAGTACAAAAATGTAGTACTACCGATGTACTACATTTTTTTTGCGGTGTTGCCAGTTTTGCACTACAAGTACAAGACTTGTAGCTTCATAAAACAGGACCTTTCTGTTCCATTTTTAATATAGAGCCAACACTGTCGTAATGAACTGTTCCATTTTTTTAATGAAGCCAACACTGTCACAATCAACTGTTCAATTTTTATATGGCGTCAACACTGTCACAATCAGCTGTTCCATTTTTATATGGAGCCAACACTGTCACAATCTACTGTTCCATTGTTTATGTGGGCCATCACTGTCACAATTAGCTGTTCCGTTTTTTATATGGGCCAACACTGTCTCAATCAACTGTTCCATTTTTTATATGGCGCCAACACTGCCACAACCGGCTGTCCTATTTTTTATATGGGCGAACACTGTCACAATCAACTGTTCCATGTATTATATGGCGCCAACACTGTCACAATCAGGGCCCTGTTTTATAAAGCTACAAATACAAAAATGTAGTACTACCGATGTACTACAGATTTTTTTCGGTGTTGCCAGTTTTTCACTACAAGTACAAGACTTGTAGCTTTATAAAACAGGGTCTTTCTGTTCCATTTTTAATATGGAGCCAACACTGTCACAATCAGCTGTTCCATTTTTATATGGAGCCAACACTGTCACAATCTACTGTTCCATTGTTTATGTGGGCCATCACTGTCACAATCAGCTGTTCCATTTTTTATATGGGGCCAACACTGTCACGATCAGCTATTCCATTTTTTTTATGGGACAAACACTGTCACAATCAATTATTCAATTTTTTTATGGGACCAACACTGTCACAATCAGCTGTTCCATTTATTTTATGGGACCAACACTGTCACATTCTACTATTCAATTTTTTATACGGGGCCAACACTGTTACAATCAACTGTTCCATTTTTATATGGGGCCAACACTGTCACAATCAGCTGTTCCATTTTTAATATGGAGCTAACCCTACTTGACAGTAGATTGACCAACCAGCTGATTGTGACCAATCAGCTGGTATTTTGTTCGAGGGTGAATAATTTTTTTCTATGGAACAATTGAATTTTTTCGCGTATTAAATGTTGTCTCCGTAGTAATACTTGTTCACAATGAGCTCCTTTCGTTCGGTTAAGTAATACTGATGCGCGTAACCCTGAATAAGTGCGGTTACCAGCAACAAATATCAAATTCTTACTTAGGTGATGAAAATTGGAAGCGCAGTGCCAAGTAAACATTATCAATTATGATTTAGGTACTTTAAAGGTTGTCCGATAGTCTCCAGCCACTTGACTAACCAAAAAATGTAAGCGCACCCATCAAGTAAAAAACATCTAGACGATCATTAGTACAATAAATCAACAAACTACTTCAAGTTTCATCAAAACATTTGTACAAAAACATGCTACTTACTAATCAGTTTTTTTTAAACAAAGCATTTCCCTCCGGTGTCGTTGAACTCTGCTAATCTCACGGATCTAGGAAACGTTCCGATGTCCACGTTTTCCCTTGTATACTCCTGGCGGTCGTTGAACCTACCACGCGCCGATTTCGGACAATTAAGCAAGGGTGTTCGACGTGTTACGGAATGGAAGTCGGGACCCGGGGGTCGGTCTCACTTTCTGCGGGGTGAATGCACTGCGGAGGCGCCGGGCGGCCCCCTAGCCCTCCCTGTAGCCCTCCGACCGCATCGAAGACACTCAATGAAGGCAGCGGTATCATATCGAGTGATAAGAATTTAAAGAAAGGCATTTTTCAACCGACTTCAATAACCTTCATTTCTCAATTCGACTGTATATATATTTTTTGTTTGTATGTTACGCGATTACTCCGCCAATTATTAACTGATTTTGATGATTCTTTTTTGTTTCGTAGGTAATACTTCAGAGGTGTAAATTCGTTCGATAAATATATTTTATCGAAATCGGTTCAGTAGTTTGGTTTTTAAATCAGAATTACCAGAAAATATGAAGATTTCATCCAGGTATCTATTCGAAATTGAAGTCGGTTCTGTTTAAAAAAAAAGCGTATTATAGCCAAATAAATCTCAGTTTGACCACACTTAATCTTGTGTAAAATAATGGTCTAAAATGGAGTATGGTATGTTTGCCTAGGAGGAACCTGTTTACTCAGGATTTTAAGACAACGATATTCGGGAAACAAATACTTCGCCAAAGAGTTATCTACATCCTCGTTGTGGAGATAAAAAATATGTAACCAATAGTTGTGGAAAATTATTTCTAGTAGTCGTTTATTTTTTATTTAGTTTATGATTAGTTGGACGGAATTGGCCGGGTTTAGAACAAACGTGCCATTATATTATTTACGAAATGACTTTCGTTGAGTTCAAAAAGGGCATCATTTATTAACACAGATCATAATATAGCCTCGTCATATAGCCTATAAGTAGCTGCACTCGTGAACATAATTTTTCCTTCAATACAAACACGACTCACCGTTGCGGGCAGGGGGCGAGGTAACGTTATATGCTTGCGATTGGCCAATCATTGGGATGACGCAATCTGAGTTATGAAATTCAATGAAATTCGGACGTACTCGCAGTGGCTAACAGTAGTTGTTGAACTACAAATTTTCGAGTGTGAGGGAAGTCGGACGATCAGTCAACAGGATTTTATAGTCTTTAATTATTATCAACCCAGAATAACCATTGCTACCCAAAGATGAGTTTTTTTATACGGTGTGACGAGACGAGTAAGACTTTTTTTTTCTTTTGTGTATTACTAAAGATAATTCAATCACAGTTTTATTCTGCTAAGGGTGGAATAAACGATTCACATTGGCTTCCGATCGACTTTTATCAAGAAATATATCATATCATATCAAGAAATATACATCAATAAATATATAAATATATATATATATATATATATATCTGATTTCTAATAATAAAAAAAGTTGTCTTTTCGTTCATAGATAATAAATAAAATAAAATATAATATTCCTTTTTAGGACGGCACAGTGAACATGGATAAAATGACAGAGGCCCAGAAGACTGCTTATTTGGAAGCACACGTGGCAGTTCAGCAACATATGGCACAAGCAGCAACGGCTGCTCGACGTGAGCAGCAACAACAACAGCAGCAACAACAACAACAGCAGCAGCAACAGCAGCAGCAAGCCCAGCAGCAGCAGCAACAACAGCAGCAGCAGCAGCAACAACAGCAGCAGCAGCAGCAGCAACAACAACAACAGCAACAACAGCAACAACAACAGCAGCAACAACAGGTCTGCTTAAATCAAAAAGATATATCATTAATGTGCTTATAATTTTAAATAATTAAATTATATTTTACCTATTATGTTAAAAAGATAAGAGAAAAAAATTTGGGAAAGATTTTAAGGACTCTTTCTAAATCAATAACCTTCCGTAGGTAACATCATTGTACAAAACGCAGCAGCAACAGCAACAACAACAGCAGCAGCAGCAGCAGCAGCAGCAGCAACAACAACAGCAACATCAACAACAGCAGCAAAATAACAACAACAATGCAAATCGACACCATCAGGAAATGCAGGTTCGAGTCGCTTTAGATTTTTTCCGTCAAATGGAATGATGTCAACGTTTGAACGATTTTTTTGTACGTTTCTTGTTTTTTTAGGCAGAAGCCTTTATTAACTAAAACAAACTACAAAAACTACTTAACCTACTACACAAAAAAAAACAAAAGGATTGTATCCAGACCGATGAAAGTCTAGTCAATCCAATTGTTTTTGTTTTTATTTCCTTACCTACTACCAGCGTTCCCAGCATGCCCAGCTGAATGGCAATGTTTATGCGTTGGGCCAAATAAACGCCAGCACGTTTTTAATCTAATATCATAATAACTAAGGTGCAACATACTCGTAACATACACTTTCAATCAATTCTTTTTTATCTTAAGTTGTTTTTAATATACCCCAATTATACCCCAATATACCCAATATACCCCAATTTTACCCCAATGTATATAAATGTAAATAAAAGTCTATATGTGTTTAAAAAAACTATACATATTTATTGATTTCACTTCTTCATAAATAAATGTGAAAAAGTACGTTTAACTTACTTACATATAGTACGTAAGTAAACGGCGAACAGCACACAGACAATTCGTAACAGACAGAATTTTCGTAAATGCATTTAGTTGTTATAACCCGTTCTAAGCACCATTATGCCATGGCTGCTAAATCCAGGGTATTATTAATTTTTACGTTATTTTTAGTAATGTAAAATACTTTTTAAATTATACTTGTTTTCAATGTGTTTGCAGCAAGCCCAAAATAACAACGCTCATCAAGGGCACCCCTCCCCGCCGACCGTGAGTTCCACCCAACACCACTATGCCACAATAAACTCCCCCATCAAAGTGCCTCAAGTGAGCTCCACGGGCGGCCCTGACAGCACCTTCACGGTACCTGACGACGTCGGCATGGGCTTCGAAGGTGGAGTCAGGGTGCTACAGAGTCTTGGCAACTGGTAAGATACCTTCCTTGATCTATAAATAGGTATGAATTTTGAATTCTTTTGTAACTTAACTTATGAGACTTACTATCAAATTCTCAAAGCATCAATTTTATGAAGTCCTGATCTGTGGGTTGTTACTCAAAGCTGTAGGTAATGTTCTTTGTGATCCAGATCAGGCTCGTTAAGTATCGAAAGTAACGCTTCAATGCAATAATCATAGACTCGGGAGCATCACGTTCGTCCCAATTAGGTCCCAAAAGCACTTACTTTTCATTTTTTTTATCTTCTTCTTTGTGTCGATGGTTTTTGTGGTTCTGCTAAATAAGTTAAGACAATAGAACAATAGTTGGCGACACCTACCAATTTTTTTAATTTCATTGTATAGGTCGCCAGAAGTAACAAACACCATACCAAGGCCAAACCTGATACCGTTTTCGGAGCCGTACGCTGAAGGTGGATCTATGCACCCAGGGACAAGACTGAAGGCATTACAAGGAACTGTTGTAAGGAAGCATCCGGCGATCAAGGCTACCAGCTCGACCAATGACGGTACGTATATTAGAGACTTGCTGGTATTTGCCTGAAGCATTAGTTGACCAAATATCAAGATTTTAGAGGTGACATTGTCACGGTGGAGAGCATTCTGCGATCCCCAAGCAGCCTGCCAAGCGTTGGAATTATGGCAACACCCCTCTATTGGGAGGCCTTCGTCCAGCAGTGGACGTCTTTTGGCTGACGACGAGAGGTGACATTGTATGTTAGTTTCGTAGCCATATTAATTTTAGCCTTTCTAACTAATTTTTTTAATATATAGCAGTTATTACGGCTTACGTTACAACTAAACGACTACAAAAATATATATAATATAATATAAACGAATATATAATACAATGGTTTTTATTATGAGCGTCATCGTCATAATATGTAGTCATTGTCATCTGCCGCACATAGGCTGCTCTGGCGCGTTCCGTGGCTTTTGCTTCGCTATGAGCGTATCTGGCATGAAAAACACAATCCTTATTAGCACTATACATGCATCATTCTGCCTTCTGGTGTGTCAAACTCTTAACCATAATCAACAATTTAATTGGCATTATTTATATACATACGTTTTACGTTTTATTGATATTTTTCTTACTTAAACTTTAAAGAGAGAATAGAGAATTAAGCTTAAACTTTAAGAACATAGAAGTACCCAAAGTATGGAAAAACTTCATTTAAAAAATATTCAATTATTTATATAACTCTATAGGTATCACTTATAAATCTATTGTAGTCAAAAATATATTATATGTTATCCTTTTGATGTCAAAAATATATTATATTATCGTTATGTTTCAGGAAGCAAAGCATTCGAATGTACCGTATGTGGAAAAGGACTAGCACGAAAAGACAAGCTGACAATACATATGAGAATTCATACAGGTACACATTGCTGCTAAATTTAAACGAAGTATACAGGGAATTGATAAAGAAGGACAGCTTTTATCAAGATATTTTTTTTCCAGGGGAGAAACCTTATGTCTGCGAAGTGTGCAACAAAGCATTCGCCAGAAGAGACAAATTAGTCCTACACATGAACAAACTGAAACACGTAACGCCCTCGAACATAGCACCGCTAGGTAAACGTACCATTTCGATACCACGTAAGTATGGCGCTATGAGGTACCAACCATTGCTGTGTTGAAATTTGCCCAAACATTTCCAAACCTTATGTTAACTGTACTGGCATTTGCAGCGTTGAAGCTTGATGATGTGAAACCGCAATTAACTAAACAGGAGGATACGAAGCCGAGCCAGGCTGAGATAGCTGCTGTGGCTCAGCAGCAGCACCATCAGCAGGCTATCCAAGTCTGCCAGGTACCAGGACACAACTTTTCGGTAAATCACAAGAACATTCAACGCATGGTTCTTAGATAAATCTCTTTTTATTTTATATTCTATCGTACTTTGATTGGATGCCAAATCCGTTTCGTTTTAAAGCCATGATGACATGTCCTATGCCAGGTGCCCTAGTAGTGAGCGTACTTTCACATACTTTATTCTTTACATGTACCTCAAAGACTATAATATGACAACAACTAGGTATGCTGTCTTAAAGACAAAGGACAATTTGCTATTTTTGGTATAGCGAGATCTGGGGATTTGTTGCATCAAGACCATGCAGACATGCCATGCATGTGAGATGACCTTTTTATGAAAACTAGACTTTAATGTTAAAAGTGTTTATGTGTATTTTTTTTCTATTTCGTAGAATACAATTGTTCGTATTTCGGTTTGAAAAAAACCCTTATGATTTTCTCTTGAGCGATGCGTTGCTAAAGAAATGTCTACTATATTTCTAGATCTTAAGCAAGTTTTATTTTCAAATAAAGTAGATTGCAATTTAATTTTAATAGACGTTTCTATTTCTTATGTATTATGTTCATCTTAATTAAAGCTTCATTTTTAGATATGTGCAATTGTGCATGGATAGTAATTAAAAATAGTTGGACTTGCATAGGTACCTATGACCTAAAACTGCATCCAGAACCACAGGACAACGGGCAGCAGCATCCTCTCGTGTAACGGCGGTGTTTACCCAAGAATATAACTAATATGCAAAAACCATTAGTAATGATATACTTATTCGTTACAGAATACAAACCTAGTCCACACGAGCGCAGCGACGGCAGTGGCGGCAGCCACTGCAGGAATGGTGGTCTCGTGGTCCTGCGAGCTCTGTGGAAGACTCTTCGCGACGAGGGACGAGTGGAGCGCACACGCCAAGTCGCACCTGCCCGATAATAAGATGCTGCAAGACAAGATCCAGCAGACCACTCAGCAACATCAGGTGATTATCATACTCAAACGTTTTTTTTTGTCATGAGGAGATTCTTGGCTTCGCAGTTTGTGTATTTGTCAGAGTCTCTATTTTAAAATTATTAAGTTATCAGGCATGCTTTTATTTAGGTATAATAACTACCACACGCCTAATATTATAAACGTACAAGTACCTAAATGTGTCAGCTCGGACGGATAGATAAAAAATAACGGACAGTCCTTATATACATTGTCGATCTAGCGCGAGTACCGTTCTATGTCACTAAATTTGACGTATCGGTATAGCAGATTTACTTAGACGAATTTGAGAATATACCGAATTTTATTGAATTATACCGATTTAAATGTCAAATATAACGATCATCAAGAACGGTACTCTCTCTGCTGGGCTTCAATGCTGTACCTATTCAGTTAACTATTTTAAAAAAGACGGTTTTCATTTACCGATGTTCTAGTTTTAGTTTATTTTATTTTATTATTTACACGTAATGCCCGCGAATCATGCTAGTCCCTATCTCGCAAGGTGGAAGTAAAACTAGCATGTATACTAAGTACTATGAATTTTAACTTTTCCTATTCTTCCGAGGGTTGTCTGGAAGAGATCGCTTTTTGTGCCAATCTGTAGTGTATTCATCATCATCATCATCATCATCAGCCCGGAGACGTCCACTGCTGAACGAAGGCCTCCCCTAGTAGTACTGTATTATGTTTGTAATATCCTTTCTATGGTGTCAATAAAGAGTTTTTGTATCGTATTGTGTTGTATGTGTTCCAGCAACAAGAAAAAGTGCACCTATCCAACCAAGAGAAGCTCCAACTCCTCCATCACCACAACCAGAACCAACAGATCTTGAACGGGCACATAGCCACGGCCTCCGTGTCCACGGCCACGGTAGTCAACGAAGGCGGAGGGGGCGGGGCGTACTTCACACATGGCCATACACACTACACGCCTGAAAGACAACACACGCACGCGCATCATCTTTGCCTTATGTGTCGGCAAGAGTTCACCGGTAAAGCAGAGTTCATGTTCCACGTTCGCGGGCACTTTGAGGGGAAAGTGAGTGATATTGCGGCGGCGGATGTCCTCGCGAGATCTTTAGTGGATAACTCTGGACTGTGCACCTGAGCCCCGCCAACGCCCGTCAGTGCATTTCAACAAGATGCTTGTGGTAAGGGCGTCTTTCAAGAACAGACGGTTGTCATGAAGTTCTGAATGTAGGTTAGAAAGACTGCTATCGAATGGGACAAAAAAGTTTGTGTGTTTTTTTTTAATTAAATTAGTGGGGTACAACATTTGCTGAAAACTGTTCTACTTTAATCTCATTTTAAAACATCCGTTTTTCTACTAGAGTCAGAGAGTGAGGACATATGTTTTTTTTTCTAGCAAAGTGAAGAAAATATCTAAGATGCTCCCAGCTCTTTGGTTTTTTAAAAGCATCGAAAGTAAAAATTCGGAAATACTACTTTTAATTTATCGGAATATATGTACGTGGTTGTATGTTTACTGAGGCACAGTTTTATCAAAACTATACTAGCCTGAACTGAGGTACTGGCATCGTATTCTAGAACGCACGCTATTGCTTCCGTCCTCGTCGCCCTTATGCCAATCTAAATGAGAGTGACAGGTGACAGAAATAGTATCGTAAGTTCTGGAATTGACCCTCTTCTTCTTTATTTATTTATGTTGTTAGAAGTATATAGAAATAAGTATCAAGTTTTATAGAATCCGATTAATAGTCGCTTTATAACTATTAGCACCTAAGCTAAATAGGTAATAAAAAATTGGATGAGTGAATCTTCTAGTCATGTTGTAAATACTGTAGAAGTTTAATCTAGTCATTATTACTAGTCTATAGATACTGGTGTAGGTAGATCTTTTTATTTTCGCTTTGTCTAAGTGTGTAAAATCAAGATAGGTATATTATGACGAAATTTATGTCAACTGTAATTATAACTCGGCCCAAGGCTTTTAACTATACAAAAGGAATTAAATTCCAAATGACTAATATGAATATAAATAGAATTTATTTACTTTTTTTACTTTATTTGATCATATATTTTACCAAAGTTTACCTTTTTATGTGTTTTCAAAAATTGTTAAGTTTTGTCACAAAATACTTAAGATTTCGTTTCCTAGTCAACGATTATTAAACTTTGTATTTTCTAGTATAAAGAAAGGTCCCAGAAATAAAGTTTTTATTTTATTTTATTTGCCTTGAAATCAGACGGGTCTATTTCTTATAATTTATGTCTTCCACGTAAACATTATCATAGGTACATATAAACGTAGTAATGGTCTTCCAAGTAGCTTCTTATTTGTCGTAATGAGGCGAAGAAGAACCTCTCCTAGTATTCTATTGCAGCATAATTGGAGCGAAGAATTTAGAAAACATAACTTATAAGGCCCTACCATTGAGCTAATATCTATATATTAGCTCAATGGGCCTTACGCAAATGATGAGACTCACTTGCGACGAATACCTTTCCTATGCGAGTCTCGGATTTACTATCCTCCCTACACTACGCTACCAGTATCAAGTGCGAGTCACTATACAAATGTTTAATGTAGGTAGGTATGTGCTATACTTAGAGGCGTCTAGCCTCCGACTCACATAGGATACTCGTCGCCTGTGTAATAATACCTTCATTATGATACAAGTGTGATATGTTGGTCATCATAAACTCGAGGCGGTATTATAAGCGTGAGCCAAGAGTTTAATTACTAATAGCACAAGCGTTCCATACGACTATTTTCATCACTCATAAGGTTAAAATCGAACTCTTCTTGATAATAATCAACGACATTGCAAAAACGTCAACAAATATTTGCGGAAAATAGCGTGCAAATCAGCGATGCGTGCGCAGCTAACATTTTTCTTTCGCCGCATAAAAACTCTTTGTTGGTAGGTATTACAAAAAAAAACTGTTTAGCCCAGCTGTTTTAAGAATGTTTCGTATACTCGTACATACATATAACTTGCAGTGAGGTACAAACTTAACCGGGTTATACCTATTATAACACTAGTGTTGTAATGTAAAGTAAAAATCACGTGTGTAATATTATTGATTATGAGCCTAAAACCGATGTAATAAGATCCACTTTACGAGCAAGTGTGATGAAAATAATCATAATGTCAGTAAGGGCTGCACCGCCGCTTTGGTAATAGGGTAGATGACTGATGTTTATATCGTTGAAACCAATAGCTTTGATGAAGAATTTAAGTAAATATAGTATGTTTATTGAAAAAAATATATTTAAATCGGTTAATAATGTTCTGATATATGAGCGTTTAAAGTTTTTGTTAGAGACAACTCTGTCCTTTTCCCACAAAACAAAAAATGACGTAACGCCTTACTTGTCAGAATATAATTTATATGGCGTACAGAGAAGTGACGTCACGATCTGCTGTTTCGCCTCTCTGTCTAGCGTGATATTAAAATGCTTATAAGTTGCTTATTTTTGATCAGATTTTCATTTTGTTTTCATTAATCAGCTATATTTATGGGCCACATTTTAATAGGACAATTAAAAAAAAACCAGTCATCTAGCCTATACTTTAAGACATTCGATGATGATTCTCATTAGCCGTTTAATTATTTTAAAAATAAGTTGTAAGGCTTCTAATACTTGCAGAAAATATATATTTACTTAGGTAGATATACTTAATTGAAATATATTTATAATTTTAGCCTAAATCAAAACTATCTGATCTGACCCATCTGATTTTATGATTTCAGTGCATAGCATAATTCGGTTCGTTTCGTGTAGCTATAAATTAGAAGGAAAGAGAAAAGTTAAATAAGTGTTTTTTCGATGCTGTATAAATACCAGAAATAGGTACTGATATGGATATTTTCATTATCCTATGGTCATTGTTGAATACGAAAGCATATGAGAAGAAACCTGTTCTCTGCCTCTAGTACAGAAATTATCGATACATATTATAATGTAATACGTATTCTATACAAAATGTATGACAATTAAGTCAACGACAACGCCTCTTTCGGGTGAAAACGGAAACTCTTTTTTTATACATTTTCCTATCGAATGCTTATCACGTAATTCTATAGCTTCTGTTTTAGGGGTACGTACGTACTGATTACTTATAGATTGGGGATAAAGATGTCCATGTAATGTACCTAATTGTGTTTTTTTTCTTCAGAAACGAAAAAACAACTTATTATAGGTTTAGTTGTAAGGTCTTGTGTGTAACCTACACAATATTATTAAAGAATATTAAATAAACTGGAATAAGTTTTTGTAGTATATAAATGTATCTTCTAAGAATCCATATACTGAAATTACAAACAAGTTTATGATAACACAGAATTTCACACTACTAAGCTAAGCTACACTATCCCTGATACCCTGAGTAAGTAATTTTTACTATAATGCCAAAAGTACTCATTATATAATGAGCCACAGCAACGTAATATTACAAGTACCTTTTTAAAAAAAAAACAACCGACTTCAAATTAATATGGGGCCACCTCGGGATTATACCCTTTTAAATAAAAAAAGAATTTTCAAAATCGGTCCACAATTGACGGAGAAATCACAAACCGTCGAACATAGAACCTCCTCCTTTTTTGAAGTCTATTAAAAATGTACCACTGAGACAACGAAAGACTTTAATTAATATAATGTAGGTTGCACACAGGATGATTTTGCTAAAAAAGGCGAATCAGAGCACGATGGAAGTTACAAATTTGAGTAGGCATAGGAATGTATGTAAGGATGCAGTTTTGCGTCGTTAGGTGGGGACAATTTATGCAATATAAATACTATAAATACTTGAAAATAATTATTCCATTAAGTTTACTTTGATTTTGTCGAATACCAGTGTAAAAATAGTTGTAGGATAGGAAGATATTGTTACCTTTAGTTATGACATCTAAATTAAACCATATACAGGGTTAGTTTTAATCAGTTAGCATCCTTTTATATCCATATTCATATTTTGGGCATATTCTTTACATCAAAATAAACAACATTTACTATGGGGCCAACATTGAAAAAAATATATATCAGCTGTTCCATGCAAAAAGTTCATCGACCTTGGGCTAAATGTATGGAACAGCTGATATTTTTTTCGCGTTTTCACTGTTGGCCCTATAGTAAAAGTTGTTTGTTTTGTACAGAATATGCCCTTAAAAGGTTGCTAACTGATTAGAACTAACCTTGTATAGGTAGTGGCTGTTCCAAAAGAGAGAGCACGTGGCCATAAATTGAACTAACATTAAGATTTGTGATTTATAGTATAATTGAACGTGTATTTATTTGTAATTTAGTCATTAATTTGATTTGTATACTTATTTGTAAAGTATGAAGATGACCGGCCATGCTAAAAACATAACGGTAATGTAACACAGCGGCGCCCTCTGTCACGCCCACTCTCTTTTTCAACAGACTCTAATGTATTAGTACGTTACAAGTTAAAGAAATTTTATAAGTTACCTACATAAAACGGATGAATTGTAAAAATAGTACTTTTAAAAAGTGCTTTAGTTTTTAATATAATTTTATGTAAAAGTTTCATTTTTATTCTTGTGAAAGAAGTGAAAGGCCGAGTCGTAGCTTTTCAATTGACTTTATTATCCTTCTCTTTTACACCTATTTACAATTCTTATAAACTATCTCACTCATACCTTTCCTTTTGTGCTGTCTCTTTCATACCTATATTATTCCACATATATCCATCTCTTTCACACATCTGATGCAATCGATATAGGTAGTTACCTAAACCGCTCATAGATGTCGCTTACATGCCCTTGAAATTTACAAATTGAAATCTAAAGATTTCGATTTTAAATTTTACTTACTTACATGTTCTTATTTACGTTAACTTTTCTAATTTCTACTTTCATACTTTAAATTATACAATACATTTACTAACTTTTATACTTTATACAATTCATTTTTCAAAAATTTTCTTTCCGGCTCTGGTAATCTGTAAGGCTTGCATTTTATTGGGTTATCGTGTGTTAAGTTTATCTTTAGCTCAATATCTGTGAATTCTCCAACATCATTTTCATCTTTTTTGAATACATCTGGATATTGATCAACTATTTTCATTATTTCGCTTCTATCTGCATCTGTTATCATTACTGTATTTTGTTTTTGGTTTTCCATACAACATGCGATAGTGTCTTGGTCTGACAATAATTTCGGGAAACTTTCTGTGTGTGTCGGTGTGATGATACATACTTTACCATCAGGCTCGTGTATAATTCTGGCATAGACAGCGTATTGCCAGTCTTTTCCTAATATCATATCTACGGGTAACTCTGTACAAATACCAATCTGCGGCATAATATAATCAATTTTTCCCACCTGTACTCTTCCTGTGATCCATCCTACCGGAGTCATCATGTTGCCAGCTATCTTGAATGTACCTTTTTGCCATGGGTAAACTTCTGTCTCTGGTGGTAGTAGCTTCTTATCTATTAGCGTGATGACCGATCCGGAGTCTGGCAAAGCTTTAGTCTCGATCTTGCCGTTTAGGATAACTGGAATGAGTGTTACAGAGGGTATGTCGAATTTATCTGGTATATCGTTTTGTACACAATTTATTTGTTTTTGAAATATTTGTGAGGTTTTGTCTTTTGGTGTTTTTGTCTCTGTTTTGTAGTTCAGTGTAGGCTTATTTACTGACTCATTGCCCTTTGAGGGTTGTTGTGTTTTTACATCACAGTTATAAGAAATATGTCCTTTCTGTTTGCATCGATAACATGTTTGATCTTCTGTTTTGTCTGTCACTGGGTTAAATCTTTTGATGAAATTACTTCTAGTGTGTTGTTTATCAAAGTTACTTACATTTTGTTGGGTATGATTGCTCACCGTCTGCTTGTTTTCGTAATTTCCAGGTTGGTACACTTTTCTTACCACGTCCAATGCTACAGCATGCGTTATCAGCTCTGTTACTTCTTTGCAGCATTGCACAGCGAGCGGAGTTGACCATCTTGCATCCGTGATGCCTTCCAGGATGAGTGATACTCGATCTGCATCTGGAATCCTCATTGGAGATTTCTCCAACATAGCGTTTTTTGAATAAATATAATCACTTATGGTTTCATTCGATCTTAAAGTTCGTTGAGATTGATACATTATAAATTCAGCAAAACTGATTCTTATTTTAAAGTGTTCCGCAATTTTTTCTTTCCATTCAAGCCAGGAATTTATGTTTTTACCAATAACTTTTTGCCAATTTTGCGCAGGACCTCGAAGTCTCATTGATGCATTTACTAACGTTAAATTCTGTGACCAATTTGCCAAACTTGCTACCCTTTCTACTTGCCTTAGCCATTCTACCGCATTATCTGTTTTGTTTCCGGCAAATAACGGTATCGCATTGCTAGTATCGCTTGTCGAAAAAATTTGAAATGTGGGCGATATGTTTTGCGCAATTTGGTTTTGCGTTTGCGCAATTTGCAGCAATATATTTGTTAAATCATGTTCTTGTAGATTGTGAGCAGTGGTAGGAGATAAATTCACTGACTGACCTGCATTTTGCTGGTGATTTTCCTGCAACTTAGTAATTTTTTCTTGTAACTCCTTAATTTCTATTGTTTGAGACAACCTTCGGTCTCGTTCCTCCTTCAAGACTTCGATTGTTCCAGAGTGAATTTTATCCTTGTTATCTTTGATAATCCTATTTATCAAATCGATCTTGATACCCGTATACGGAAGGATTCGTAATTTCAATTCATCTCGTAATTGCTGGACAGTGTATTGTTCCAGTTCCTTTTCGTGAATAGATTCCATTGTTCCTAAACCTGAAATAAAGAATATGTTTTTCGCCACGAACGTGGTACGTACGCTCAATCGTATGGCGTCGAAAACTTATCTTCTTTTTTCTTCGTGATCTTGTTCACTTTGTTTTGTTTTTTATGTTTTATTATCGTAGTTTCTTGTAATGCACTTCGTGACGTAAAAATTTTAGAGTATTTCGTACTCTTTCTAATTATTTTCGTTTTATTTTTTGGCACAGCGCCATGAAAGAAGTGAAAGGCCGAGTCGTAGCTTTTCAATTGACTTTATTATCCTTCTCTTTTACACCTATTTACAATTCTTATAAACTATCTCACTC
Organism: Erannis defoliaria; assembly: GCA_905404285.2. Lineage (NCBI taxonomy): Eukaryota > Metazoa > Arthropoda > Insecta > Lepidoptera > Geometridae > Erannis > Erannis defoliaria. The sequence goes on along the minus strand of FR990073.1, from coordinate 5,228,069 downwards.
ATACCTTTCCTTTTGTGCTGTCTCTTTCATACCTATATTATTCCACATATATCCATCTCTTTCACACATCTGATGCAATCGATATAGGTAGTTACCTAAACCGCTCATAGATGTCGCTTACACTTGTATATAAAAAAGTTGAATTTCAGATATTAATTTTAAATATCAATTTAATACCAATGTATCTAAGCAGCGGCGCTCGTCTTTAACTTGCTATAATTTATTTAAACCTTAAATAAATCATAACAAAACGAATTTTTGTTTTCCATAGATTGTAACAGTTACAAAATACTTTTTAATAAAACTTTAAAAAGTATTTATCCAACAAATAATATTCTGCCATAATATTATAACAACGTCTTTTAGTTCAATAATTATAATTAAAATGTTTAGGATGAAGCTCGGGGACTCTACTTAGATACTGTAAAATATAATTACTAAATACTTGATTGTAATGTAGTATCCCTACATGAATAATAGTTTCAGAACTATTTTTAGATTATACTCATAGCAGTTACATTTTTTTTGTTATGTACTAGCTTTAAATAAGATTAAGTAAAATGCATTTATAATATATAATTATTTATAATTTTTACTAATATTTGGCTTTCAAGATGATCTCAAAAATGTAGTCATACGTTAAGGAGATTGTATAAAAAATAATTAAGATAGGTACTAATATAATGTTGTAAATATAAAAAAATACTTAGCCAAACAGCACGACCAAATATCAGTCTTGATCACCGATATGAGTCGCGTGTCGGGTTCTCTTACTCGTCAGGACTACAACAATACGATTAGACCAAACTTTCTTCTAAACCTAAGATATGCTTTATGTAATCATTACATGAACTATTAAATCCTTTAGAAATGAAATAAACGATTTAACTAAATGTGCAGAAATCAAACATCTAAAAGCAGTAACCAATATCTTGATTTGCCGGAAGTTTCCATACAATTTTTTATTTAATTGAACAACGAACTTACCTACTTAAAACTACTATTAAGTTATAATGGCAATTATAAAGAAAGTATCATCATCAGCTAAAAGACGGCCACAGGTGAACGAAGGCCTCCCCCTTAGACCGCCACACTACATACGATAACCTGCCATTTGCATTCACCGATTGTCCGCAACTCTCATGTCGTCGGTCCACCTAGTATGGGCGGCCTACCTACTGCGTCTTCCAGTACGTGGTCGCCACTCAAGAACCTTTCTTCCCAATTAATTATATTAAGTATAGGTTCCTTTTGGAGAAACCCAGATTCACACAACGGGTAATGGAGAGAGTTAGGCTCGGGTTACTTTGCGCGATAAAATCCGGAACGAGGATTTTCGCCAAAGAACCAAAGTCACATACCTCTCTGCGACATAACTCGCAGGGTTCGTAGTTGAAGTGGCAGGTCACATCTCTCGAAGAACTGGTAACATGTTGTACTTATACTGGTTAAAAAAAAAAATGATCTTGTTCAAAAGTGTACACAAACATGTCAGACTGACAACCAAATGTCCAAAATTGCGTGGTCACCTTAGTCTTACCGTTTGCAAATCGTTTGTGATTGGTTGTAAATCTGCCATATTTGTTTACAAAATAGGGTTTTAGCACAGAATAAATAATAGTAGTTTTAGTAGGTGGCTACGATTTTTTTCTTATACTCTGTGGAAAAAACGGATTACACCTAAGTAGCTATGAGTAGAGTAAAACATAATTACCTAAATAATGTGTGTATAATGTAATTTATAGGTTTAGATATAGTTAGTATAATATATATATATATCTAAATAAAAACGGAATCATTGTACAAAATTACAATCGATAATGATAAATTCTAAGAATTCCTGCGTGTAAGAACTTATTTTTAAAATAAAACTGTGATCGTATTTTCTGTAAAATGCTAGAATTTGGACATGGCCAAGATTTTTTGTTTATTATTTGTAAAAAAAATATGATTCTATAGTAATCGTCACGACCGACGTAATATTAAGAAGCAATAAATTCTTGTTCGCATATCGTGAAATTTTTGTAAAGAAATTTAAATTGGTGGTTTAATACCTATTGTAAAGTAGCGAGAGTTTGGAAATTAAAAAGAATCAAATCAACAAACGAAATCTTTCTGTTACCTGTGCTTTTACTAAAAAAACTTACGTGGCTTGGATAAATATTTATTTGTTTTATTATGAAAACTGACGTGGTTTTGACACATTTCACCGAATCACCGGATGTGATCGAAACTATAGTCGGAGTACTGAAACTAACGTACGATTTAATTAAAGGTAAGTATTCCCCAATAAATTAAACAAAAAAAACTAAACTTGCTCACGATTCATGCTTCAAGTACAACTTCGGTCACATCCGATGACGTTATTCAAGGAGTAAAACAGGGCCTTAAAACTTCAATCAGACTAGCGTCTTTTAGCATCCGCGATCGTCGTTTTAGCGACTGCATGCACTGAAGAGAGAAGTAAAGTAGGGCCTTCGCATTTCTGTGACTTCATAGATGCTGAATAGAGTTTTGGAGACTAGCTGCGTTCGATCGCGTTACAGAGATCTTGATGTTGTATCAGGGTCCCTAAAGAGGTCTTTCGCGAAATGTTTTTTACCGCCAATATATCGAGACTATACAGGGTTAGTTCTAATCATTTAGCATCCTTTTAGCTATTCTGCACATCAAAACAAACAACTCTTACTATGGGGCCAACATTGAAATCGCGAAAAAAACAGCTGTTATGTGTTGTTTTAATTTATTTAATCCTTTGTATGTATGTTTCTTTGGTGTGAGCAATAAAGAATTAATCTATCTATCTATCTATCTGTTCCATACATTTTGCCCAAGGTCGATGAATTTTTTGCATGGAACAGCTGATATTTTTTTTTGCTATTTCAATGTTGGCTCCATAGTAAAAGTTGTTTGTTTTGTTGTACAGAATATACCCTTAAAAGGATGCTAACTGATTAGAACTAACCCTGTATAACTAGCGCGAAACAATATATTCGCAGTAGTTCCATTGCAAAGTTGAGCACATGTAAAAATTTAAAACCGGTCAAAAAAACTGCTTTATGTCCGAAGTAGGTAAGTACCTTTGATCAGTGCCATTGATACATGACTCGTTTGCTCACCGCAGCACCGGAACAACACAGTAGTGTATGTGCAACAAGTAATAGGTATTCCGATTATTTGTAGACCCACGGAAAAACAATTGACATTCGAATAAAAACTAAGATAGTTGAAAAACAATAGAAATTCGATAAAGAGTCCTTTAACCATTACAAGTAGAAAAAACATTTATCGGAAAACCTTCATTTTAGACTCCAAATTCCATATAGGCTCTAAAGCGCACAAAAATAACCCTTTAAAAATATTCATAGTGATTTTTGGAGGCTTATATTTTCTGTAGCAACTAATAGACAGATATGTCTACAGTAGACCTAGACTTTATAACAAAACAATTATTGCTTTAGAGGCATTATTTACTTTATTTATTTACACGAACACACCCACATTACTCACAAGTACACATCCGCGCAAACACACACATTTACAGCACTCTCTATCTCTCTCACACAAACACACGCATTCACCGTGACATCACTCAAATACAGTCTCACAAGCTAGATGCTTTTAAAAGTCACATTAGCTAAATTGTAACTTATATAGTACTACTAGCTGACCCGTCGAACTTGGTACCATACATACCATATATTATGTATTATTATTTTTGTGAATTTTTCATTGTTTTGCTTTAATAGTTATTCTTCTACTCGAGGCCGAGACAAATCCAACAAATCAGAGATCGTAAAGGTCGGTCCAGGCATTCATGAGTTATAAATGGTATATAAACCGACTGTTTTCTTTTTTAATATTATTATTTTATTTGTTATGTAGGTATAGATTTATTAACCAAGTACTTACTTAAGGAAATAACTAGCACCAGCGGGATATCCCACAATAATATATATACTTACATAGGTATGACGGAGGAGGAGGAGGAGGGTCCTTTCGCCATCATCATCATCAGCACTCATCGTTGATCCTCTTAGCAGTGGGCGTCGTCGGTGGGTAGTGTCGGATGAAGAAAACAAGCTCGTACAATCAATCAAATTATAATCTTCACAGGCACAGTACAGTAATCAGGTAGGCACAAATAAGTTGTAGGTAGGTACATATCACAGAACGCGCGATGGTTCAGTGTCCACCGCACGCGCCGCTCGCCAATGGGAAAGTGAAGTCACCGATCGACGGCGCGCACGTCACCGACTCCATCGAGTGCCGCCAGGTGGCGCTGGCGTCCCGGATACGACTCGATTGCGACAGGTATATATATATATCACAAAACCGGAGTGCAAACTGTAACCCCGCAATACAGGTTATCCTAGTGTGGGGGACAGGGATCCACGAAGGTCCATACTTCAAAATGTAATCATTAAATATATATAAGTATAGGCTATATAGGCTAAAAGTATGTACCTATAATTATCAACATTATGTCAATAAAGTTTTTTTCATTTTCATTTTTCATTTTCATTATGCAGGAAGAAAATAAGGGAATACATTTTTATGGAGAATCGCTGACCAGATTCCCTCTTAAGTCTTAAGCTGACTCCTCCAAGTTTAGTACCTACCTAGGAGAATTTAGCTCTCCTCGCATTATACCTACTTACACACTAGTATTAAATACTACTTATATAAATTGATCTTTTCACCCAATCTTTCGATATGACTCCGACATGACATAATTCCTGACATTCATAAATCTTTGATCAAAATTTTAGTTTATATGTTAATTCTCGAAATTATTTGTAAATTTATTTACGTGCAGCTTTTTTGCACTCCAGCCTTCTGAGGTGAGTATATTGTAGCTGAGAAGGGTCGTTGTTATATCGAAATTGCTCTAATTTGTACCTCAATAACTATGACCATGATTGAGGTCATACATAGAGCTGGTCACTTTTTATGGTTGACAGGCTAAGTGTTTGACCACAGTTCACCTGATCTTGTGACGGTCTGGTCAAAGATAGTAAAAACACCTGAAATAAACTTTGCTCAAACTCAATGACTCGTGAATACTCTAGATTACATAATGGAGAGAACAAATGATTAATAATGGATTCGTTAATTATTACAATAAGTTTGTAGAGCTCTAGAAGGTTTGATTATATACTTACTTGTATAGACTAGATGGAAAAATGTAAAAACATGACACGCAGGAGAAGGTTTTTTTTACAAATTATAAGTAGTATGTACATAAACGTGGACATATTGAAAATGAATTTAATCTTTTCCGATTTATGCGGCATACCACCTGCAGTTAAGTAGGTACAAAACATTACGCAATCTCAACGTAAAGCAGAGCATACAATGCCCTGAGAATTTTCATACATTATAACACAAGGGCTGTAATGTGATTTGAATTAGGATCGTTAAAATTCGTATGAAAACTCTTAGCATAGACATGAAGAAAGTTTATTCCAAAATCGAATTGGCCACCACAAGAACAAAAAAAAATGAAAAAGTTGCGACTGGGTTTTTGTTGTCTCGCAGAAGGTATGAAAAGTCTGTCTTCGTCTTGGGCGGCTTGAACCCATCGCTTCACTCAGGACTCAACGAGCATGCAACGAGCGAGGAAGATTGAACTCTAGAGTCGAGCGTTACGCCTTATTTTTGAATCGTACGCAAGCGTAGCGCATGCGAAAGGAGCTGACCTTCGAACGATACTGTTTGGAATAAGGTTCAATATTGTTTGAAAGTCGGCTCCTTTCGCATGCGCAACTTTGCGTACGATTCAAAAATGAGAACCCAGGGTCCAATATGCCGCCCGTGACGTAAGCCACTGCTTTACCCCTTAGTGCATAATCTACTATTCAATATTATTTTAATTCACTCTGATACTTTAAATTTAAATCACTAGCAATCTTACTATGACTTGCTATTTCAAATCCATGTAGTCTACACGTAATATAATTGTGACGACGTTTAGCTAGTAACTGCCCTGTCTCCGTTGGTATGCAATGACGTACGTCATGTTGGTGTTCTTAATATTTATTTATTTTTCGTTAAATAGTTATTTGTGTTGACTTTGTCTGTAAAATAAAACAGAACACAATAAGGTAAGTAGAGCGGTTACAGCGATTATTTCCCTCGCAGTCTATGAAGCAGTCTTGTCCTCATTGAAGAAATAGGTAGGTACCTATACATACATACATCATTGCTTGTCGTAGCTTGTCCTTGCTCCATTAAGCCAATGGACGAATATAGAAGTCAGGACTACAATACAATTATGCATAATAATTTCTTTTGTAGCAACAGTTTCTTATGAAAAATATCGTTATTATGTACCTACGCCTGTCACGTTCAGGATTGCAATATGACTAGGTTAACGCCTTTCAAATACACTGACCTAAGAAATTATACAAATCAACATAAGTTTGGAGAGAATTTATCAACTTAGCAACATTGAATAAGTGTCATTTTCGGTGGTACTTCGAGTACTTCTTTCGTCTCTCTCGGCTTCGCTGTCTTTTATTCCCTAGTACATGGAAATAATAAGCATAAACCTGAGTCAGCCCAAGCTAAGTGAATCAATATTAAGTAATCCTTATAAGGCTTAGTACGGTACTTGACCTGTTTTTCCCACGATGTCAATGCTTCTATTGTTCAATTTTCCAACGTTAGGCAAAAACGTCTATTTATATTTGCAACATTGCTTGAGTGCGTGTCAAAGAAAGTAATTAAATAATAATTCACACACACATTGATTGTTTTTCGGTTTCACCAGTGAACGGAATTTTGAATGAAACTATCACTGAAAGTGTTATTGCTCTTATAAAATGTTTCACAGTGATCAAAAACATGACCATTTCCACGCTGCATATGATTCAAATCTGTTCAACTGGTACGGTGTGACTTCTTTATGAGTAGGCTCTCCTTTCGCAATACCTAAACTACAGAACGGCATAAATAGTTGGCATGAAAGTTTATCTCTCGATAAGCCCTTTTTTTGGTCAAAGAATATTTTTTGTTATTTTACTTTATTTTGAGTATTTTTTTTTTTTCGTTTAGATGGAAACTGCCAGCCTCCGAATAAAATTCACGCCACTCGTCCAAGATTGGAAAAATAACAATTCAAAATGTTGTTTAGAAATTGTGCCGGAAGTAACTTGCATCCAAAACCTAGAGAAAATAGAGTGGCATCAAAAATCAGAGTTTATCGAGTACACTATACCTATGACTTATAAAGTGATTCTGAGAAAGAGGCAGGGCGCTAAAGAAAGCAGACACGATTTAGAGAAAGTTTACCATTCTTGCGTCGATTTATTACCAACCTCCTCATCTACGTGCATAAGCTTAGGTGGCGGTGATAACATAATGAGAATGATCAGTGACACATTGATCTATGATAGTTTCAGAGCCACACTCGGCACTGAAATAGAATTTGCTAAAAATGAAAATACTGAGTTAAAATCCATAACTAATTCAAAAGAGAATGAGAATGTTAAAGATAAACAAGTAAATGACAACGTTGTCATGCTGGGTAAATTTCGAAATGAATCATCGACGGAAAATATTATATCTATGAATAACAGCTCCGTAACAAAAGTCGATGGTAATATAATTTTAAATTATTTGCTTTATTTTTATTTTATTTTTATTTTTATAACCTTTTTATTTTTTTAGTGAGCACAAGCCAGTTACTTTCAAACAATTTTAATACTCTCAATGAGGATTCTATAGACAAAATCGTTTCTACTTCTTGTAGCAAAATTCATTTATACAAAGATAGTAAAACTGAAGATGACGAAACAGTCACAGAAGCATCTACGGTTACGGGTAGCAATAAAGCAGATTCGTTACGAAAATTAAGTGTAACGCCAATATACTCCATTGAAATGATTGAAAATGAAGTAGATCAGCCTATCCCGTTTTTATCACCGTATCCTACTTTAAGTAATGTGTTTAAACCTCAAAAAAATATCAATGATACCGTGAAAATACAAGAATTGGTCGACAATAACGAGGAACAAAATAAGAGTAGTAAATTTTTTAACAGAACAGAATATTACTCTACAGATGATAATTCATTTCGTGCATATAAAAGAGAACTACCTGAAGTAAGGGTAGCTAGTTTTATAAAAAAAATGGAAACTGAAATAATGCCACTAAAAATAATGTTGCATGATATACTACAAAAATGTTCAACTATGGGTTTGATAATGAATGAATCGTTTCGGTTGAAAGAACACCCAATCACTAATAAGCAACTAATAAAATATTGTACGTCAGAAAAACAAACTAAATGTAATCGGGTCGTCTACTCCATTGTATTTGATGGTTAAATATGTGGTTATTATATTTTGTTCATGTGGAATTTTGTTTTCACTGCGAAAATATATATTTCTTGCATAGAAAAATATTAATAAAAACTGTAATCTATCTCTGATACTGCTGTCTCTTTTATTATATTTTTGACACTGGATTAGATTTTCAGGATGGTGGATAATGAAGCTATCGTGAACCAGATAGTAAGAAGCTTATCATTTAAAGTAGTAACAGTCCCCCAAAATGCTATCCAAGTTGACAGTACATCTAAATTGACTCCTCTCAACGTGAAGATTAGGGTTAGGAAAAAACATGGTTCAGATTTGCGACACGGAGTTTTATCCATGCCCAAAATGGATACAAGAATTGACAGCCGAAAACACGAGCTTCCTGACAGAGTTCGACTTGTCAGTAGTGACCAGACCATTATGAATTTTAATGTATTGATGGAAGCTGATTTTGAAAAGAGAAACTGCAAGCAAGATTTAAACATGATTTCACCAGGTACACATGATTTGTTTTTATAAAGCAATCTGTAATAAATATCTCTACAAAAATTACATTATTTCAGGGTTAGAAGTAAATGAAAAGGAGAATGTGAATTTGTTAGAGAACGCCGATGATTTTAATACATTGCCAGTCATTGCAAAAAGAAACAAAGACATTTTTGGGAAATGCAAGCCAGGTATATAATAAAAGTTTTTCTACCTAATTACAGAATTAAGAACATTATTATCCTACTATAATATAATATATATCCTACTAATATTATAAATACGAAAGTTTGTCGATGTGTGTGTGTGTGTGTGTATGTGTGTATGTTTATTACTCTTTCACGCTGAAACGGCTAAACGGATCTGGATGAAATTTGGAATGGAGATAGCTTACATAATTATGCTACTTTTTAAAAAGCGCGGTAAAACCGCGGGGCGCAGCTACTACATTATTATGTCCAAAGACCACGTTATTTAGAATAATTCTATCTTTCTTTCATCTTTTAAACCGACTTCAAAAAAGGAGAAGGTTCTATGTTCGACTGTATGTATGTTTTTTTAATGTATGTTCACCGATTTCTCCGTCAATTGTAATCCGATTTTGAAAAATAGAATTTTTTTGTTTGTTAGTTGATACGTCAGAGGTGGTCCTAAATACATTTTATCGAAATCGGTTCAGTAGTTTGGTTTTTAAATCAAAATTACTGGAAAATATGAAGATGTCATCCAGGTAGTCGAAATAGAAGTTTTTTTTTTAAAAGCGTATTATCTATTTTGAAATGTAACTTATAAACTTATTTATACCCAAAGATTGGTACACCAAAGGAACTTTACAATCGATATCGTAATAGAAATTACAAAATTTACACTAACACAAAGATCTCATCTGTAATCTCATTAATTTCAACTGAAAACTATGAGTTATGGCACTATAACATTAGCTGTAATTACCTTCTTTATAGGAGGCTGCTTGGATCCGCCTTTTGGCGAAGATAAATACACATACCAACCAACACATCAAAAAAATTCGCTGCAAGCTAAAGATGACACAGGCACAGCTAAGCTAAAACGCAGTTCCATTTTCAAGAACAATATATTTAAAAGAAAAAGGAAAAATTCCCAGGTTGATGATGAGCTCATTATATCTGATACAAGCCATAAGAAGGAGGTCAATTCTAAAACGAAATTAAGTAAAAAATGGTCTCTTGAGGTATCTTCACCATATTCTAACTCAATAATTACATATCCACATCCATTAGATTCCAATATAATTTATAAACAAGAAGAAAAAAAAATAAGTCGGGAAGATATTGAACAGTCTTTTAGAAAAAGATACTCTAGTAATGAAAGGTCTAAAGCATCCAGCATTGAGGACGGAAGTTATTTTATGATTCCAAAAAAGGTAAAAAACTTGTCAAATCAACATGATTTAAATAAAATGCAGAAAAATTTCACAAAATCTGGCGAAAATCCAGTAATTAAAGATGTATTACGTGCAACAGTAAATCCGGAAAATGTTGAATATAATAAAGCAGATCAATTAAATTCTCAAGCTCAGAGCTTTATTCCAGTTCCATTGATAGTGCCCTTAAATGCTCCGATAAATTTAAAATCGACTTATAATGAAACTTCTGACATCGATTCCGGAGTAGAAAGTAATACACAACCTACAAATGTAACCAAAAATAAAATCAATAGTCAGACTGAATTAATGACAATATGTAGTACAGATAACCTAATCACGGATCAGAAGAATCTAAAACTATCAAAATCAGAAACGAGTAGTAATGAAGAATTTGAAAATAAAGATTCTGCTAACACTCAATTTTTTTTACTTAATTTAGAAGAAAACTGCAGTAAACCTAATATAAACGATTCTACATTCAATGGTTTTAATTTAGAAGATCAAACAGATGTCAAAAGCCAACCAATATTAGCAGAAGATAGGGAAAGATCTCTTTTAGATGTATCTGCTGATCCCAATAATCAAGTAAAAGAAATTTATAAAAAAAATCCTCATAGTTCAGACGATTTAAATTATATTTGGGAGAATAAAACGGAAGCTTTAAAATCAATGGCAGATGTAATTATTACAAAAACAATACTACCAACTGATGTTGAAAGTGGACAAATAAATGAAAAGTTTTCAAAACTGGAAAAAATTGTGGAAAAGTCTGCTGGTGACATCTATGACCACCGTGAAGACGATATAAAACAAAAAGAAAAGCAATTAAAGCATCAAATTATTTCTAAAACAGATTTTCAAACAAGATCTGTAGCTCTATCTAACACGGCGGTGGTTGGTGGCGAAAAGTCTGCTCAAGTTTCTAGAAACGTTCTAGCTGAAAATTTCAATGAACATGAAAGCTATATGCAGAATTTTGATAAAGAAGTTATACAGAAAAAATCGTTGGATAAATTAAATTATGTTGGAACATCAGATAGCATTGAACACACAATCGTAAATGGTACTGCAGATCATTATGATGAATATGATGAAACATCTGACAAAATCGTAAAATTAGAGTTTTCAAACGATAAGTTGTGCTCAAACTTATCGTTTAAAAACTCTTCTGATGATTTCCATGTTGATAAAATTGGAGAAAGTACTAAGATAGCACTAAAAGATACTTCTTTTACGAGTTTCTCTGAAGATGATTCTGTTACCGTTAAAGGTATATTTTCATTAAAAAATAAAAGTGTCAGCGAGCAATCTATAATGGGTAGCGGAAGTTTAAGACACATACCAGCTGATGTATCGAGCGAAGATGACAAGCAACTAAAAATAAATTTATACAATAACCGTGAAGAACCAATAACTCCTCAGAACATAAAACAAGACACGAATGTTACATCATTTAGGCAAACGCCATATCATTCTTCAGAAATAGAAAGGCCAGGATTGACATCACAAATTGAGAACGGTGAAAATAAATTTGAAATAGATCAAGCTCCAAAAATCAATCTTCCAAAAGTTTTGTACGAAACTTTTGATTCCTCACAGCCTACTTCAATACTTCGTTCAGGCTTTGCTCCTTGGAAGATAGATATAGCTTTACAATCCTACATCGATGAAAATAATGAAAAGATAATCAAAACTTTTGACAGTAAAGGCATTCCGGAAAGACATTTAAATGATGCAATTTTAGTAGCTAAATGCTATTTGGGCGACGAATTAAATGAAATAAAGATACCTATTGATGAAGATAATAATTTAAGTGTTAAGGTCGTAAATATTAATACTCCACATCGAAAACTATTAGAGTTTAACAGCAACGTCAATTCTACTGATAAATTGTTTGGACAAAAGAAAATCAAACCAGGCCAATCAGATAAATCACAACAAAAATCTCAAGCTAACGTTAATGTTAATAGTAAAGTTCAAATACATGAGAAAAAGAAAATCAAAATAAACGTACCAGGTAAGATACTTGCAATAAAATTATCAATATGTTACAATTTTATTATTTGATAGAAGATATCTATTATCTAGTCGTTAATACTATGTACGTTCAAAATATAATTAAATATATGCCTTTGACATAAGGAATGTTATTGGTTTCGTAAAATGTGTTTCTATGCATCATCATCATCATCCAGAAATCGTCCACTGCTGGACGACGGCTTCTCCTTAATAAGGGAAGGTGGTGCCATAATTCCCACGAATGGCAGGCGGTTTGGGGTCGATGCAATCAGACGCTTAATAATTAAAAACCATTACAGCTTCAGATTCAAACATTTCCGAAGAGTATAACGCAGAATCTAACAAGTATAGTAAAGAAATAGTGAGTGATGATATACGCAATGCTCTTAATTCAATTTACGAAGAAGAATTAGTTCCACTTCAAGGCATCATTAAAGGATTAAGAGAGGAAATTGATGCGTTGATCGCATACCAAATGAAATTAAAAGTACAAAATTTGAGACCCAATCGGTCGAAAACTAGGCTGGCGCAACCTCACAAAAAATGTTATTGTTTAAGAAGGATGTAAGAGCGAAGGTGTTATGATAAAAAAAAATACACAGCTAATTAATTGTTTTTATTTTAAAGGGCCACTAAACCTTCATGAACCCTACATTTAAATAGCCTTGGTACACATCATTAATTAATCATTAAGAATTAGGTTACGTTATCTACTGGTAGACGGGTACAGTTAATTTATATCATTTTATAACGGTAGGTACTTAATTTCACGATGTAAGTAAAACTGTTTGCTTTTGTATTAACTACACTTTATGTAACAGCATAGTAGTTATACACTTATACGACTTTTATCGGCCAACTATCAGATATATACTAAAATCTTGGTATTGTTTTACTGTATGTGATTATCATGTTACCGACAAAATTAAGATTAAATCTAAATTTAAACAAAAAATCGATCAAATACTTGTAGTGAGGATTTGCCCAATCATGCGTAGCGTTGGCAACGCCTGTGTTTATATCTATTGCTAAAATAATATTAGCCATGACTGAATTTCATTTGATTTCATTATTGATACTGATTGATAATGCTGTAAGCATATTCTGTCACACACAGACAAAAAATAATCGTGAATCGTTGTCAATCTCTAGCATTAGGGATTGTCTTATGAAGTTTATAAAAAGCCGAGTTATTTTTAAATTTGTTATTATATAGTATAGAGATAGACTCCTGACACCTAAACAGCTATTCGAGTAACATTTTAAGGTGACTATTAAAGTATTGTTACAATTTTTTGTGTGAAAATTTTAAGTTTAATGTTATTTCGAGTCAAAATTGTGGAATATTGACCAGACGGTGCTAACAATAGCAGACAATATGGACAAACTTAGAACATCAGCGGTTGCTGTGGACCAGGCCTTAGCAGTGGCAGGTAGTAAACATTTTATGATATCGATCCTTGTAATAATTTTTTTGTTTTTTTTTTATTTTATTTATTTATTCAATTCAATTAGTTATTAACCCGTAGGTGTCGGTAGTTACTTGTAGCAGCCATCGTAGAACCCGTTGGGTACTCCTACGTCCTGCCAACAGCAATTTGCGACCTCAATATGAGCAATTCTTTGAGAGGATTCATCGCTTCCGTCCCGTATATAGGTAAATTTATAACCAGTTGGGTACCTATCTACATAATTATTTATGTAATTTAGTTATTATTTTTTGTGACATACTTAATGACACTTATTAGACACTGATAATTATTTGACACTTTTTTGACTTGCAGTTGTGGTGAAATATATTTTTTTTTAAAAATTTTGTCAACATTAGAACAATTTTGTCATTAACGATTTTAAATTATAATAAATCAGTTACATTCGTTTATGTATCACTCTACTGAAACAAAAATAGGTACCTACTTAGTTGTAACATCTTTTTACTCGTAACTATTTAAAAAACTACAAATTATGACGTGTTTCAACAAATATTTCATAAACTAATATACGTGTCTCTCCACGGGTATTGTGCTTATCTCATACCCTTGGGCCTTCTTAGTAGACATAAAAGGCCGATAACTAGTGGTTACCTACGCATTTCTTACCGCTGGAGTGATGAGCGTACTCTCTGCATTTAAGTATGCCTGATATTCAGATTCAGATTCAGATATTTTTTGCTTCCATAGTGTACACAGATATTGTCAAAAAGAAGTTTCATATGGACGCTGTCGGGCGCAGCATTAGTAGAAGAGAGGAGGACGACTTCATTTAACGATAAGATTCCTATTAAGTAGAGGTATTTTAGGAGGTTCGTCATAAATTATAATAAATTGTGTCAATAATACTAGTAATAATAAATTAATAACGCTTCGTAAATAATAAAACAAATTGAAAGAGAAATTGTAAAAAAAAAAAAAAAACGTAATCATTCGTTCGCTATATCGCATATTGTCAGCTTTACCATCTGCAAACTCTTAACTTCGCTTTGGTAAGAACATATCCAGCTATACTCTAAACTCTTCACTAACTAAACTCTGAATTCACGTGATGCAACACGAGAATCGACATTTTTAGGGTCATAAACCTACGTATATGACTACTACTTATTTAGTAAAGTAGGTATTATTTATGGTCTGTGCCTATGGCAAAATACAATAAAATGCGGGTTCCTCCTCTTGGTCAAATTGGATAGTCTAACTGATTTGTCCAACATAAAAAAACCTTGCGGTCAAATTATCTTCTTTGACACATGGTACAGTCATTAAAACAATTAAATTAAATGTACATGTGTAATACATAACTACAGAATCAGGAAAGGCTAACTTCGTATACCCAAATTCTATAAAGAAATTGTGTAATCAACGAGTACCTACGTTATCAAATGCCTGTTAAAGACAGGCGTTTTGGTGTATTTTGCCAGATCTGCACAAATGCAATTAGTATTATCTGTAATCTGCGCTATGTATGACTTAGAGACAGACTTATAGAAAGTATAAGGATAATTTCCATAAAGCAGGTCACTCGAAAATTTGCTTTACTAGTTCTAAAACAACGCTTGTTTCGATTAAGTATATTTAAAAGCTGTTCATTCTGTGTGCGATGCGCCGAATTATGAAGATTATAAAGTTTTTTATAGCATAGCGTGTCCTGCTTCCGTCCATATTCGTTCATCGGAGAAATACTCCCGCAAAGGTACCGTGACGTCACGATCTCCATCACCAATGCACTGCAGATCACTGGCTCGGGTTTGGTACCACGTAAGTCTTCCATCTGATGCTAGTTAAATCTCAAATCAGCGTCGAATGACTTAAAAGTAACAATAATATCTGATCAAATAAATCAAACAGAAAGACATACGGAGATCGACTCGTTGAGTGTTATTTTAACCGACTTTTAAAAAGGTGGAGCTCAATTCGGTTGTATTTTTCCTTTTTTTATTTAGTTTTTATTTTATTTTATTTGGACAACCAACAGCCTTCTTACGGGGAAAGAAAAAAAACTTACTTATTTGAAAGGATACTTGGCCACTGGGCCAGATTGGGCCCATAGATATTACATCTAAATCGGTTTAGTAATTTGGTTTTTAAATCAAATTTACTGGATCAAATCAAAATACCTGGAAAATATGAAGATGTCATTAAGGTAGTCAAAACTGAAGTAGTACAAATTATAATAGATTATTTATATGGACCTGTGTATGTCCTAAAACTGCATCCAGAACCGCCGGAGGACGCGTCCTCTTAGTTAACGGTGGTGAGCATTCTGCGATCCCCAAGTCGCCTGCCAAGCGTGGGGATTATGGCAACACCTCCCTATTACGGGAGAGGCTTTCGTTCAGCAGTGGACCCAATGCCCATGTCCAATATAAATTATAAATTACAAATTACTTACATGAGTATAATGACCTTATACAAGTTCAGCGCAACTCTGAATACAACACTTTACAACCATTTACACGACATTTAATTATTCATGTCCAATACATTATACTACGTTTTTTCTTTACGGAACTCATTGAAAGTAATATAAATACCTATGCCTTATCAAACAGAAACTTATACGTTTCAGTCTTAATTAATTTAAAAATGCCGTTATTATCTTTCTCTTTTATAAATTGTGGTAATTCATTATTAACTAATACATATTCATTAGTAACTAGCTAACAATCTACTTAGGCTTAACTTCTGTACTACATAACAGACATTTAAAAGTTACGAGAATAGAAATAACTACGTAGAGATAACTACGCGGTTCTGTAGAAAATATTAATTTAGTATCAACAAAGTTGGGATGGTAAGCGCAGTCCGGAAAGGCCAGTCCGACGGTGGTGGTGCGATGACATCCAGAAGTTCAACGGACACAACTGGACAAGATTGGCCCTAAACAAAAAGGAGAAGGAGCGCACCGTGCTCTGCAGTAGGCTGATTAAGCTGCCAATAATGATGATGAAAATGTACGAAACAGATATTGTTTCTTCCGAGCTTTATAAGTCATTCATAAAAGTCGTTTTTTATGCTGTACAGAATTGATCTTAAGAGGTTGTTAGATAGTTACCAATGTGTAGGTATTAGAGGTCTTACCACAAAAAAACTTTCTAAAAAGACATCATAACAGTGCCGTC
Organism: Erannis defoliaria; assembly: GCA_905404285.2. Lineage (NCBI taxonomy): Eukaryota > Metazoa > Arthropoda > Insecta > Lepidoptera > Geometridae > Erannis > Erannis defoliaria. The sequence goes on along the minus strand of FR990073.1, from coordinate 5,211,220 downwards.
ACTAGGGTGGTGCCAGCGGTGCCCAGCCACAGGGCAGGCGCAGAAATTACCAGACCAGGACTAAGTTTTGGGCCATGCATCCATGAGCGCATTTCTAGAAGCTCGCATCGGGCGCATAAAAGGCTAGTTACGACACTGTATCATAATATCAAAATTGAAGAAGACCTAGGCGAATAAATATGGGTTTGTGTTACAGATTGAATGCGTTATACATGTGGGTGCTAGATATCCTTAACAAAGTTCTAACAGGAGCAGACTCCGGGCTTACTGCTTGCGAAGTTATCGCTCAAAGACTAAATGAGGTACGCAGAATATACATACACACAAGTCACATCAAAAGCCAGAAGACGTCCACTGTTGGACGAAGGCCTTCTCCTTAATAAGGGGGGTTGCCATAACCCCCTCGCTGGCAGGCAGCTTGGGAATCGCTGAATGCTCACCACCGTTAACCGAGAGGACACTGCTCTCCGTCCTCTGGTGGTTCTGGATGCAGTTGTAGATCCTACAAACGAATCATATTTGGCAGTACAAGGACGGCTCTATCACCTTGAGCGATATCAGAGTTTTATTATCATTTTCGAAAAATATTTCCTCGTCATAGACTTTGAGGTCGGACAGACGGATAGACATCGCGGACTTAGTAATAAAATTATATTGGACAACCTTCTACTACGGAACTGTAAAAAGATATTAGGCAAAGCACAGAAAAGGGAAAATCCTACTTATTAGTTATTTTGAGTATCAATGACGAATTGTATTGAGAGATAATGATGGGACCGACCCTAAAAATAAATCGAGTAGGATGAGGCATTAGTATCAGATCGGATTACAACAATATCTTTCATAATTTTTGAGACAGTTGTTGAAGGCGAATGTGATGATACGATAGATGAAGTCGCTTATCTCATCAACTCGGTGGCGGACCTCAGCTGTGCAGTGATAGCTTTAGCAGTGAGCAGTGTCGTCAGAATCCTCGGGAAGAAGAATCTCCTTCTTATACTATATGTTTTAATCGGGATCTTCTGTATACATTTGTATACTGATCAACTTTATCACGGAGGATATGGTGTTTGCTGTCCTGCTGTCTTCTGTTCCCATATTGGGTTCAACTATTGGGCCAATAAACGCGTTTTCTGTGGAAATATTTCCGACTAATTTAAGGTGAGAAGATGTGTGTATCATAAGTCAGAAGACGTCCACTGCTGAACGAAAGCCTTCGATGATTGATTGATCGCCAGACAGTCATGGTGTGGCCCAAGGGCGTCGCCAGCCGTTGGCCCAGGGGGGGCAAGTTGATAATATCGTTGACGGGGGGTGTGGGGAGACGCATTTTTGAGTTTCGAGTGCTTTCGAAAGAGTAAATGCAAAATCAGTAGATTTGCCCTAATCGGTGGATAAGTACTTTTTCCGGGTTGTTCCTGACTCGTCCTATGACTTCTCTTGCTTCGTATTCTTAACTCAACTGTTTTCTACTGTCAACTCGTCCGACAGATATTTTAACATTGTATTACTTACTCTTAACTCATCCTTTTTGTATTCTTATCCCATCCGACTTCAATATATATGTTTATACTGTTAGTACTGTTTGCAACAAAATACAGTGCAAGCTTCTTCTAACATGGAAATTAGTTCAGCTTGGTTGGTTTACCTTAAAACCTATACATTAAGTAATGCACTATACAGTGCTAGTTCTAATCAGTTAGCATCCTTTTAAGGGCAGATTTTGTACATCAAAACAAACAACTTTTACTATGGGGCCAACATTGAAAGCACAAAAAAATATCAGCTGTTCCATACAAAAAGTTCATCGACCTTGGGCAAAATGTATGGAACAGCTGTTTTTTTGCGTGTTCAATGTTGGTCCCATAGTAAAAGTTGTTTGTTTTGATGTACAAAATCTGCCCTTAAAAGGATGCTGACTGATTTGTTTTGATGTACAATATATTATGCTAAGTTTTGCTGCTAACCATACCTTTAGTTTTTTGATTGGAAGAGCATCGGATAAGTCAAGAAAATATTCCGGATGAGTTAGGAAAATAAATTAAAATAATTCAGTTGGAATAAGGTTGGAGTAAAGAATACTGTTTTAGGACGAGTTGAGATAATTTAAAAAAAGGATGTTGGAGGATGTGGAGTTGATCAGTTAGGAACAACCCTTTTTTCCAGCTGAAATTGGTTGGTATAATCTGAAAAAAATACATCAAACCTAATGTCATTTTTGACCTGATGACGGGTGAGAAGTGTTCACGAACGAGAAAATACAAAATCAGTAGATTTGCTCTCTAAATTCGGTAGATTTGTACTATTTCCAAATCAAAACCTTTTTTTCTAAATGAGAGCCCCAAAATCGGTAGAAAATCCTTTGTAAGCCGAAAAAATGGTAGGTTCGGCCGGTTTTTGGATCTCTAGGGCAGTTGCCCCGCCGCCCCCCCCCCCCCTCACCGTTAACCGTTAACCGACAGGACGCTGATGTCCTCCTTATGAATGCCCTTGATATTTTGAACTATTTAACAACCACAGGCAATCTTCCGTCTGTCCGTGAACAAGGTGCATGCATCTGCGCCGAAATATCGGGACCGATATATAGCTTATTTCACAACATGATCATACAACAAATAATAAATAATAATATAACAATTCTTAACAAGTCTTATTCTTAAAACTACTTATTAATTTATAAATGGTGTCTCTATTTTTGGGCGGAAATATTTTAGAAAGTTTTCTTTGGTAAGTAGGTACATAGTCTACATACATACATAGTGAGTTGTATCGTCTTGCAGGGGTATGGCAGTGAGCTTGACGTTGATGATGGGACGAGCGGGCTCAGCGTTCGGCGCCAACATCGCTGGGTCAATGCCGTGCCGGATGTGACCTTCTACTTCTTTAGGGCGCTGCTCATTGGTATGTTCTTTTATTGATAGATAGGCTAGGTGTTTGACCACAGCTAAGTGACGGTGTGATCAAATATGGTAACCATTCCCTTCCTGGAATGGGAACTAGTGTCCTAGGGGCGTAAGTATATCGCAAAACGTTCAACATAGCGTTCAGCATAGCACGTCTGAGGAAGTCGATTCGATGAAATTCACTTATGGGATTGTTTTCCACAGTATTGTCAAGAGAAAAAAAGTTTCTAACTATATCAGACTATATTTTATGGAAGAAGAAGCATATCTACATAAAAAGATAATCTTTTTATAATGTGTCATTATCATCATCATAAAACGCCTATCACTAATTCACTATTACATCTTTAGATAGGTGTATAAGCTATGTAAACTCGATAAGTAGGCATCCAAAACTACGATAAAGAAAAAACATTTCTTATCACAAATGATGCTCCGAGTTCGTTAATTCTGCAGGATTATAAGCTTGGGGTGTACTAAACCGAAAGAGGATCACAGATCTTTCATCATACATCATACATTGTCGTGATTTATAAACCTAGGTCTAGCACTGGAACTATGTTTGTTGACCTCTTTTAAGTCAATAAGCTCTCACAGCACATGTAGCTATTTTATTTTATTTTTATTATTTGATCATTTATTTACATACTCTTAGTATCATTATTCAATATATAAAGTAAATTATACAGTGTATCTAGTCTCCAGCTATTATATTTATCAAAACTTTGTTTCGATCGCGTACTCATCAATGTGAACAACTTTCACACGAAATAAAATAGCTTTTTAATTAAGTAATACATAAATATATATATATATTTTTATTTATTTTTTTAATAATTAAAAATTAAAAAAAAACTTAAGTAAAAATTATGTTGCCTTTCGACACAATGTATAGAACGGCTCATTTTTTTTCGCGATTTCAGCGACTCACAGAAAACAATAGTACATATATCTACGTAGTAAAAATTGTTCACATCGATGTGTAAAATAAACCAAACGGATTAGTAAATACGGTAACGTACTTGCAACATTATTTACAAGCTCTTACAATCTGAGGATCTTCACACGAAGAGTGAACAGGTCTGGTAAGATCTTATCTGGGCAAGTGTGCGCCACCTTAGACCTTGTTATACGCTCTACGTCTCTTTAAGACAAAGTCAAACGCGAATCATTCAACATGTAAAAAAGACTTAAAAAAAGGGGCAGTTTTTTTTTGTATAGCCGGCCAAAGTACTCTAGACCCCACTCCCAACCTCCTCGAACACACCGACCCGGCGCACGCGACCCGTGCATGACGCCGCGCGCCGGCAGCGGCCGAGTTTGTTGGCCGGCCATATTTGATACCTGGCTTCTGGAATGTGACCGTGATTGTTATTCTTAAATTTATTGTATTGTAACGTTATGAGAGTGTTGTTTAGATTGATGTAAAGAAACAGCATACAAAATCAAAGAAAGCCTGAATGCTATGCGCCGGTATCTCGCTCGCGCATTTTAACGTTTATGAAGATATAAAATCACTAAACATAAAGTTTTATTATGAAAACTGACGTGGTTTTGACACATTTTTGTTTTATTCATACGGGAATACTCACGTTTAATTAAATCGGATACTCCGACTATAGTTTCGATCACATCCGGTTTAATTAAACGTGAGTATTCCCGTATGAATAAAACAAAAACATAAAGTTATTAATAATCGCTGCTGGCTGCATCTTGGTGACTACAATTTAGTCATTCGAGGGCATCGCGAACTTCGTCTACCTGATTGCCGCGTATCGGTCGCATTCACTTTATGCGCCGTAAGCTGCCATATATTGTCTAGTTTCTATAACAACAACCGTCAGCCATGTCAGAGGCCTTCGGGCGGCACATTAACTCTGACACTAGGGCTATACTCAGCCTATACGAACTTACTTACTTTATCGTTCCCATGCTGACCTGGGAACTGACGTTATTATATTATATGGCTGCTTCCGCCTCGTCGAGTCGCATTTTCGCTTCCGAGCCTGAAGGACTGCAAGCTGTTTTCGCAGTTCCTGAGGTTGGCTTGTCTTGTCGCTCTCAATGTGGCTAGGAATTCGAGAAAGGTTTTTACTTCAAATAAAGACAGTTTATTCCGTTTTTGTCTCTTTGTTTCCGCTGTTATAGGTGGGTCACTTATGTGTACCGAATAAACTAATGTGTAACCTTACTTCACAGTGTTCGTCGATATTTTCTCGCAAAAGATGATTATATGCGATAGTTAAAGGTAACTGGCTGATTTTTTGAATGAATAGCTAAAATACAAGGTGTTAGGTGTTCTGTAGGGTGTTCTGTTGAACGACGGACATATTCTAGAACAGAATATAACTACTATTCTATTCTAGAATGTCTGTCGTTCAAATGAACACCCGTGTGTAGCCAATAATACATTTGATTCAAATTATTATGCAATTAAATTGTATGCAAATACTTTTTTGCTGACGGTAATTTTACGCCGATAGCTTTTTTCTGCTACTTGTTTTTTCGCAATCGTACTTACTATGTTTCTCTAATCCTTTCTGCAAATGGCGATCTAGCAGCAATATATAGATCGGAAGAACTCTAACCGCTCAAGCGCCATCCCGCGGTATCAAATTTCAAATAAGTGTTCCGTCCCGCGCCGCTGGCGCCAGGTAATTCCCGCGCATTCTAAGTGACCGTCTCGAAAGCGCCTCTTACGACGCTAAGTGACAAAATTTATGACAGGACCCATTGAACAACCAAGGAATACGTTACATAAATAATTTTGGCTAGTGTAGTAATAAAATATTATACTACGTGAGGCAAACTTAACCTAACAAAAAAATATTTTTTTTTTTTAAACATTATTAATTTGAAAATGAAAGCGATAGCATACAGTATTTTTATTTTTATTTCAAACGTACATGACCATAGCATTACAATAAGGTAAAAATATAGATATAATTTGATTTAGAAAAAAAAACAAAAAAGATCAGAATCTTACAGAAAAAAAATACGACTAGCACTTTTTTTTTACTTCGTGCATAGATTGAAATACCCACAGAGAATGCGAAGACTTGTATCTTCAAGAAAATATATCAAAGATCCGTATTAGACTCACTAACGGCATCTGTTGAGCGCCCCATTCAAATCATGAGGTAAATCATATGGCGCGAATTTCGTGCAACTGGAGTTGCAGGAAGTATAATTGCTTCGGGGAACGTGCAACCACGGTTGCACGGGCGCTCTAACGGGTAAAGAAAATTTTTGAAGTAATGTATTTCCGAGTGAAAAGTATTTTGTTATCTACGTATTATCCGATTGTTTTTTTAACTATTTGTGCATCTTTTGATAACACAGGAAGGAATAGTTTCTGCTTATTTAGATAGATCTACGGTAATTTAACCTAACGTGGTAGCGCTGTTCTATTGTGACTAAGGTCAATTATGCCCGTGGGCCTCATATGTGCGGTCCCCTTTAAGGCGCACGTCCCTTATCTCCCCTTTTTTAACTAGATCTATGACTGGCACGGAATAATTAATTCCTGCATTAATATAACTAGTACATCATATCCTATTTCTTACTAATATTTATTACAAATGCGAAAGTTTTTCGGTGTGTTTCGGTCTCCTTTACGCTGAAACGGCTGAACGGATTTGGATAAAATTTGGTATAGAAGTAGCTTATTCCCTGGGATAAAACATAAGCTACGTTTTATCCCAAGAATCGCGAGTAAAACCGCGGGGCGCACCTAGTAAAAAATAAATTAGTATGTTCTGAAAGCTTGTTTCATGCCTAAGCTTGCATAATAATTATTATGAAGAAAAACGGCGAAAATGATGATAATAAAAAACCTATAATGTTGTCAGCACTATGCCTTTAAAAACCAAGTACTTCCTTCTACTACGCCTTCCATTGTTAGTTTGCGGGGGACTATCTCAACTTCTACCAAAACCTCGAAGCGAAAATATGAGAAGACAAGCAACAAATACATCACTTTAATAATGCTGAGTACGTACACACTCAAGTACTCGTAGGTATCTTCATACCTCAAGTAATTTATTTCCTACAAATTTAATGTAACCCAACTTTTATCGTACCTATTTACTAGTAAGATCTTAGCGAGATTATTATTATTATTATAAAAAAATATTAAGTGTTTACTTACTTATTTTGTGAAATTATGACTTTTTGGAATCTGTTACCCGAATTGCTGCAAATAATATAAGTAGATGCGTAGATAGATATTGTGTAAATCAATACTCTTTATTATGTAAATTAGAATTTAAATTGCATGTGGCTGGGTTTTCGCTCAAAGCGGTCTCGATACAAAAAACGATGAAAATAATACGAGAGGTTCTACAAACAAACGACAAGAATAAAAAAAAACCTTATTGAGGTCAGATTTTTATTTTATGAATGATGATTTGAAATATATAATATTAAAAAGGTTAATAAATAATAATGAAATATGTATAAGCTGATTGACATTTTCATATTATATTTAAGTATTATATAAATTAAATAAGTACGTTGGTTTATAAATAATTAAATACTTATACTTAACACCGTCATTAAAAAATACCTCTAGATACTCGCTGCAAAGGAAAATTTATGTAGGAACACAATACAACAATACTAATAAAATAAAACAATTTTGCGAAGCGATCAGCTTCGGAAAACCGCTCGGTCAGTAGGTTTCAAGTTTAATCGGAAAGCAGACGTTACTCAAGGCAATACACTAAACATGTAATGGTTTCTTCGCCGCTTGTCCCATTTACCTAACAATTTATCAATTCAGTCTATGTGTTCCGTTTAACCGTTTTATGGATAAAACAACATCAAAGTTGTAATAAATGTAAACAGCACCGTCATAATTATATCTGGTATAAATTAATGATACTGCAGATAGTAGCGTATACAATACGCTGTGTTCACTTATAAAAATATTATTAAAGAGCAATGTCGTCAATGTGCCTTATCTCTCCAATAAATCGGTCGAGTTTTAATCAAGAGTTCAAAAATAAAATTAATTAATTGTATTTTTTTTTTAAACCGTTTAGTTCATTAATCGATAGAGATCGTCAGTGTTCAAATTTGTCGTGTAACTCATTGCAAGTTAGGGATGGAAGAAAACAAAGTGGTTACTGTATCGGAAAATGTTGATGTGGATAAGAACTCTGCTGTCGATTTGGATCATGCCTTAGCTGTGGCAGGTGAGTTTTATTTTATTTCTAGTTTATAAGTAGGTATGTAGGTACAATCTAGTATAGAATTATATTATTTGTGGTACAATTAAATGTGACTTTTATCGTAGTTTTATTATCGACGTAGCTAAGAAATAACTGGACCTGTCTTTACTAACTAAAATGCTAATTATAATAATATTGTTGTAAAATTCTGAAAGAAATAAATTTTTTTCAATATTTTATTATAGTATAAATATACTAAACCACGATTGAGTATATTCACGTTAAACAATTTAGCAAGAGATTTACAGATCTTATTGCAATTTTATTATAATAACTACACACATCAACATTAAAACCACATAAAACCGCCAAACACATTTTAAGTACAACTATATAAATAAAGATATATATTATGTACCTAATTACCTATTCAGATATCCAGTCTCCAGTATATTTCGTTCGAAACCGCAACTTGTTTTTCTTTTTATCACCACCGTTATCTAGAAAACAATACGTGGGCAATACTACATAATTATCAGCTGATATGAAGTCAATGAAGCGTTACCAAATTAAACAAATTTTTTAAATTCTTGGTGGAAAGAAAATAGCCGTGGCCAAAAAGTTGAGAAATGAACTAGCGCAAGCGCATGCGATTTTTAAGCAACCCTTCCTGCGGGTAAACAAAGCAGTCGTTATGGTAACATTGCTTTACTATTGTTTTGCCACCTAAACAAACAGCGTTCTCCAATTCCAAAACAGCTCCCTTCCTGTATTCAGGGTGTTAGTTTGAACACCGTTATCCTTCTATGATATCATTGTATGAACAACTTTTACTATGGAGCCAACCCTAAAATCACGAAAAAAAAAACAGCTGTTCCATACAAAAAGGTTCATCGATCTTGGACAAAATGTATGGAACAGCTGATATTTTTTTCGTGATTTCAGTGTTGGCCCCATAGTAAAAGTTGTTCATAATGATGAGTGCAATGATATCCTAGAAGGATAACGGTGTTCAAACTAACACCCTGTATATCTAGATCTTAATAGTTTTTTTGTAGATTATAAAAAAACATAGAGTTCACACCAGCGCAGCAACATTAAAATAATATATACAGAAAAATATATAGCTTACACCTTTTCCATGTACCTAATGTGTATGGAAGAACTTTATTAGTTCTTCCATCTTAATGATGCTGACTAGTCATTGACTAGTTATCTGGGAATCTGGTGAGTGATTCTCCTTACAAAAGTATTTCCCTATTTTCTTCCTGGATAATGCGTCTAAGGCAATCTTTATTTTTCAACTGACTTCAAAAAGGAGGTTCTTAATTCGACTGTATGTATAATGTTACGCGATTTCTCAGCCAATTATAAACTGATATTGATGATTCTTTTTTGCTTGGTAGTTAATACAGAGGTGGTCCCATTTTTTTTGTTTAAAAGCGTATTATTTAAAATGTTAAGCTTGTTAACCTTACATAAACAACCAGAAGACGTCCACTGCTGGACGAAGACCTCCCCCTTCATAGTTAGTTAATAGGGAGGCCATAATCCGTACGCTAGGCGGCTTGGGGATCGCAGAATGTTCACCACCGTTAACAGAGAGGATGCTGCTGGCCGTCCTCCGGTTGTTAACCTTGCTGCCTAGAAAATGTTGTTCTTAAAAGACGTCCTTTTGCGAGCATAGTATTCTGACGAGCGTAAAATATGTTATTCCAATGGCCCCCAGGTATCGGCAGTTACAATATAAAGTACAGCCTGGTGCTGGCGTTGTTCCTCGTAGCAGCAATCGTGGAGCCCGTTGGATACTCCTTCATCTTACCCGCTGCAGTCTGTGACCTGGATATGAGTGATACTATGAGAGGGTTCGTTGCATCTGTTCCTTATATAGGTAAGCCGTATATTACTCGTATGTTTGCTTATCTAATTATGAAGTGAACTATCAAAGCGATTTATTACTTTTTATTGCCTTATTTACCTCCTTTTCATATCACAGTAGATTTATAGGTAAGTGCCTAGTAAGTGATTCAGGGTGGTGACGTGTGTAACATTATTATTATATTTACCTGGCTTAAGCCCTTAGATTAACGAAAACGGAATTCCCCAGACTGTATGCTGGGAAAAGAAATGCTAGTAGAAAGTTTCAGACTTTTATAAATGTGCTTTCGAAGCACATTGTACGTACACGCGGCACGTCCACTGCAAAAAATTTAAGCGACTTATGGCTTGTATTTACCAAATTTGCCCCTCGCAAAATCTAATTTATTTAGTCAAATTACTATATTTAAAGCCCAAAAATACAAAATATTACAGAAGAACATCCGTCTTAGTAACTTCCGTGGATGAAAACACGATTGATTATACTTTCCTCGATAGAAAAAAATACCGAAACAGCGTCTATTTTTAAACCATTTTCAGTTTTCTGTCCTAATTACAGCACATAGTCACATTAAAAAAATATGTATCATAAGTTAATAGTATTTTGGAGAGCATGCTGTGGTTCAAAAGTCATTAATTTCTATACTTTTTAAGTAATCTGAGAAAATCTTCAAAAATCGAAGTTTGACACGCACGAATCTGCGTAACCGCCATATTTTTACTCCGCTAAATGTGACTCTACCTGATACATACTGATACTTTAGACTAATGATTGATCACATATAAAAATGTGCTTGAAACGTTAAATACCCGGCCTTAACAACCTTGAACGTCATGTAGAAGAAAGGAGAGAGCTGAATCAGCTCATATTATATAGCTAAGCTGAGCGCACTCCCCTAGCATATACTTACAAACTAGCTTATCCAAACAGTCCAAACTCTCTGGTCTAAATCAGTAGGCATAACCATGCAGTTTCTGACAATTCGTTTATTGTTCTAACTCGGTCTTGGAGGGTCTAGCTCTCTCTATCATCGGTTCATGGGCTGGACATGACTGTATTATTATTCAGTGGGTAATACGGCTCCGTCTTGTAACCACTTCGTTGAATCGAACTCTATTATTCTGTTTATAATTCACCGGCTCTTGCACGCTATCTAAGATCCGGCAAGTACTGGATTGTCGTGCGATAGATGTCGAATCGGACCAATTTGATACCAGAGTATTGGGAAACGATTTCTTTAGCCTGAAATGTTCCACTGCTCCAAAGACCTCACTTTCATTCGTTTATCGGTAAATGAATGTAATTAGAGTTCAGCTCGTCACGCCACGTTTAGATATTCTGATTTCTGTCTTTTCTTCTTCTTCTTCTTTATTATTTTCCTTCTCTCTTCTTAAATTATTCTTTTTGACCGATCAAATCAAATCAAAGTCAGTTTATTTGTTAGAATATTGTCTTAATTGTAATTATGTACCAAACATTTTACCTAATTGGCATTCTAATACTTGACAAAAATAAAACAATTATTTTATCTGTTAAGAAATCGTTAATGTTATCTCTTTAATGTCTGAGCTTACCTATCAACACACAGACCTGTTAGCGGTTTATGTTGATTAACCGATTTAAAAACAATTTGGAGTTATTAAATTTAGTAGGTACTTCCCGAACATTTGGCTGCGTTTTAAGTTCGTCTTTCATTTCTAGGCCAACTATTTACTTACGCAGTGTAATTTTTTTTTTTTTACAACTTATCAATATTTTTAATTAAGTGTCCATGAAATTAAATTAATAGGTACCTGTACCTACACAAACAGAAGATAAAGACAATTAATTAATATATTTTACCGGGATAGACCTGGACCTGGACCTGGGTATGTCCTTAAACTGCAACCAGACCCACCGGAGGACGGGCAGCAGAGTCCTTTTGGTTAACGGTGGTGACCATTCTGCGATCCCCAAGCCGCCTGCCAAGCGTGGGGATTATGGCAGCACCCCTCTATTAAAGGGGAGGCCTTCGTCCAGCAGTGGACTTTTTATGGCTGACGACGACCGGGAAAGATTGGGCTGCCTTGCGCTTGCCTTACGCTGCTTTGCTTTGCTTGTCGGGCTGTACTGTACCTATGCCTTGGGCCTATAATGGCTAAATGATCCACGTTTAATTGGATATGGTAGAGTATAATATCTCTACTAACAATATCGTTATCTACGGCAACATCCTTCCAGAGTAATTACCAACCCGTTATCATTTTGACTGAGATTGATGACGGTAAGAGTTTCATATTCGTGACCAATTATCAAATTGATACCTTACCTTTACAGTGACACAACTATAGATAAGAACTTGGTTCAGACTAAGCTACAGAGTCTTGATGAAAACTAGCTAGCCTGTCGGTATTTAATCGGAACGTTTCGGAGAGTGCGTGCGTAGAATTTGTATGATCTTATTCCACCCTGCCCATTTCTATCGGACAGCCAGGAGCTCGAAATAAAAAATCCGAACAAAATGGTGTTCCACATTCATTATTCTAACTGTTAAACAGTGGAAAGCAGCAACCCGACTGGGTGTATCCCGATAGTCAATCTGTCTGTCTTCAAGTCGCGAGTTAATCGGTATCGTCTAGGCAAGCATGCTCCATCGTAGACTGCATCTCCTGTTTCAATCTATCTATCTTTGGTTATGGCCGCAGCCGCAATTTCGCCAAGGATCTTTGTTTAACACGGATAAAAAAAACTACCGTGGTACTACTGGATCGCTTGGTAGTTCTACGGTATATTTTTTTTCCCGTGGTACTACTGGTTGTAATACTGGTAGTACCACGGGCAACAAACAGGACAATATAGCAGTCAAACGCAAGCCTATAATCATAAAAAAATACCTCTGCGCGTCAGCTTCTGCATTCTGCATTCTACAGCATAATAAATAAATTTGGTTTTATGTCTTTATGAAAAAGCGTCTGTTCCAGAGAAAATATTAATTTACCTACTCGCGGCAAAATGTATGGAATATCTGTTCTCTCCTCACGTAATTTCTAAAGAACTCGTTCGTACAGGACCGGGATCGAACTCACTATATTACCACGTGTTCAGCTATAGATTTCACTTTCCCGTCACTGAAGAGGACACTAAATAATACGATTTAAAAAAAAAACTACTTCTTATATTGTGACTACCTGGATGACATCTTCATATTTCCAATTTCATTTTATCCAGTAATTTTGATTAAAAACCAACCTACTGAACAAATTTCCATTATATTTAATTATATATAGGACCACCTCTGAGTTATGGCTTACGAAACAAAAACAATAATACATGATTAATAAATACAAAAAAATATAACTATGTATGTCTATGATTGAGTTCCTCCTTTTTTGAACTCAAATGAAAATAAAGTAGAGTCGGTTTTCTTTGTTTCACCATGAACTTCGGAGTGAAGTAAATCTTACCGACTAGTTTTCGCTTGTGACTTCACGCCATTCGTAAGAAGAACTGCAGGCTGTAAGCACTAATAGTGGGTTACGCATAACGGTGTACTAAACCGAGCTCATTGCACTCTTTATTGTGAACAACTTTTACCAAGCGACCAAATCGGAAATCACAATAAATTCAGATATTCCGTAGTCTCGACGAACTTGTATGGAGCAGCTAATTTTTGCCACGATATAAGAGTCGGTCCTTTAGTAAAAGTTGCTCACATATTGAGTGCAATGATCTTTCGGCTTTATAATATCTTTCCGCGTAATATTACGCACCTATATAAGTAGCAATAAAGAATACTGGTTAAATGCAATATATCTGTACTTTATCTAAAGTTGAAATTTACTAAATCAAAAAGGGTTCCGTGAAGTAATTTTTTAAATCAAAATTACTGGAATAAATCAAAATAAGAATAAACTTAATAAATAAAAATAAGAAGATATCATAGGTATTCAAAATTGAAGTCGATAGTATTTTTTTTAAAAGGATTCATATCTTTTCTAATCTAATCCAATAACTTTAAACGAGCAATTAAAGAGGGTTACACACACTGAAAGGTTGTGTTCGGGGACCCATTTGGAAAATATAATATGGCCAAAGAAATCCCAGATCAAAACTAAATACAAATATTGAAACACTATTGCCTACCTACTTGTTTTTCCGGTATACAGGGTTAGTTCTAATCAGTTAGCATCCTTAATATTCTGTACATCAAAACAAACAACTTTTACTATAGGGCCAACCTTGACACCGCGAAAAAAATATCAGCTGTTCCATACAAAAAGTTCATCGACCTTGGGCAAAATGTATGGAATAGCTGTTTTTTTTTATCGCGATTTCATTGTTGGCTCTATAGTAAAAGTTGGTTGTTTTGGTGTACAGAATATGCCCTTAAAGGATGCTAACTGATTAGAACTAACCCTGTATAAGCTATCTCCATTCTGACTTTTATTGAAATCCGTTCAGTCATTTTGGCACGAAGAGGTAACAAATTACACAGATATATATACCGATAAACTTGTTCGTATTTATAATATTAGTATGATATATCTCCAAATACTAATTTTCATCACTATACCTTCACAAACCAAGTAGTTTCTAAACAAATTTTCATCCCCGTTTCACCCCCTTACGTCGTCCCTGTCATAAGATATTGAAAATAGCTTGTTCTATTTTGATTAAATCCAAATATACATTTTTATCATTATTACTCCAAAAACAAAGGCCTTTCCTTTTAAAGTTTCATCCCCTGTTCCATTTCCTTAAATCATCCCTGTAAAAAAATAATTAAAACTTCACATTTTATTTTGAATGAACTATCCAAATGTCCGTAGCCGTGGTAGCCTAGTCGGGAGACTGCTAGACTTGCAATCGTGAGGTAGCGGGTTCAATTTTACTGTTTATTATCTGGTATTTTAAAGGCCCTCTGTTTTATATAGACTTTCAATCAATTTTACACAATAAACAATCGTGCGTTTTAGATTCCAAATACATACAACGACATAATACGGTCTATTCTAGATACCATCTAACATTTTAGTTTTAGTAAGTATTAAGTTCACCATATTATTTTCTAAAATACAATCACATTTAGTAGAAAAAGTTTAAATTTTACTTAATTTAGTTTCAATATAATTTGATAGATAAGTGCAAATAAATATTGATAGTCTTAACCAGCGACGGTGATAATGGAATGGACGGGCCCAGCGCTGGCAAATCGATCAAAATTAAAAAGACAACACAATCAAGCATACCTAGCTAAAAATATGCATATTACATTTGCCGGAAAATAAAGATAGCGAATCTAATTACTGCATGACATAAAGGGAACACATGTACATGTATTAGAAGTTTGTATTGTCGTATCGTACGGCTCGCATGTCGCAAAGGCAGAGTATGACTGAAGCGAGTGGAGAGCCGGCGCTCAACATATAGTTTTCGAGATCTGTGCGCTTATTTCCCGTCCATTCATCTTATCATTGTCGCTGGTCTTAACTAAATAATGTAGATATCATCAAGTCTGTTTCTTTTTCTAAAGTCAACCTACAAGATATCTTGAAATCCGTATTTAAGAAATCACGTCCACTCGTAACAGGTTTTTGACGGTTTTTATGAATTTCTGTTTACCCAAAAACAATTTGTATATATACTTAGATACATCTTATAAGATGTGAGAAGTGAAGTAACGTTTTTGTAATCTTTCTTTAAATTTTATACAAGAAAAAAATATCCAAAACACCTTTATTTTTACACATTACAACAATTTTAATCATTCAATGTTTCCAAATTTAACAAGAAAATTTACTCGCTTATGAATAATATAGTTTGTCACAGAATAACGCTCTTAGTTTTGAAAAAATATTCTTTTAATGCTTGTAATAAATTAAAAAATGGTCTGAAACCTCAAAATCTAATCTTGACACGCGCGAATCTGAGTAACTGCCATATTTTTGCTCCGTTAAATGTGGTCCTATCTCATTCAGCTTTAGAATAAAGATTGATAGCAGTAAGAAATGTGCTTGAAACATGGAAATGAGCGGGGGGCCTTAAGAGAATTCTAAAATCACACTCTTAAATAGGGTTTAAGTATGTCTAAACAGTAGTCTTAACTCTGTCTTAAAATTGTCCTAAATACTGTGCCCACTTTTACTTAACTGTGTCTTAAAGTAAATCTGCGGGATATATTGAGGGACATAAAATAGTTTTAGCCAAGACAACAGCTAGAATTAGTGTTTTTACCTTCAAGATATCTCCGGTTTGGTTGGCTTTGTTTTTTATTGGGTTTTTCCTTTTTAAGACATTCGTTTGCTACTTGGGCATGCGGCCTTATTTTTGAAACGTACGCAAAGTTGTGCATGCGAGCGGAACCGACTTTCAAACGATATTGAACCTTATTCCAAACAATATCGTTGGAAGGTCAGCTCCGCTCGCATGCGCAACTCTTGCGTACGATTCAAAAATAAGGCCCCATACTTACACAGCGCAGATTTGCGCACAGCTTCAGTCGCCATCAAGTTTCAATCTAGCTGTAGCCACTAATAGTACCACTTTTTGCTTCAATTAAGATGAATGAATTGAGTGTTAATTGCAGGTATCGTGCTGACTTCGTATCCTTGGGGCTATTTAGTGGACACGAAAGGTCGGAAACTGGTGGTGATCTACGCCTCTCTGGCCGCGGGAGTTCTCAGTATGCTCTCTGCATTCATGCCAGACATTATCAGCTTCACTATCTGCAAGTTCTTGACCTCGCTTTGGTAAGATAAAATATCTATCAACTTATACTAAGAGGTAAAAAATAAGGCTTATCAGAAGCCCCTCTAGCTTACACTTTGGTTTTTTTTTTTTTTTTATACATTCAAGTGACAAGACGAACAAGACGTTCGCCTGCGAACGCTGCGTATCTGCGCTGTACAGTAGCAGTGCTAGAATTGAGAACATGCGAACACAATCCTGCGCCGCACTGCTCTGCGCTCGTCACCCTGAGATATTAGATGTTAAATCTCATCATACCCAGTAACTTCTCTTGTAACATTGCCCTTCAAACCGGAACACAGTAATGCTTGCACACTACTGTATGGCAGTTGAATAACTGACAAAGGTGTGGTACTTCCCCAATCGGACTCTGCAGTGGAGTCCTACCACAACAAAAAATAATTTAAAATTCACTTCACTTTTACTACTTCCTCCATGGGAATTGAGGAAACACAACAAAAGCAATTGCACAAGGAAAACTGCTGGAAGCAGGTAGTTTTGTAGGTACATAATTATATTGTGAAGTTACCACGTGATCAAAGCGTCATCTATAAATGGTGAATATTTACCACGTATAAACAAAATGTTTCTAGATTCTACTTTCGATTCCACATTTTTTTATTCGCACCGGTCGCGATACTACAAAAATGTGTTTAATTCACAACGCTTGTTTTTTTTTACTTTTTTTTATTTAGAATTACCACAGTCACTACTTGTCTATGATAAGCGTTAGATGGACAATGGTTATCAAAATATCGACTTTGAACAGACTTTGAAGTATTCGTCTTTGATGAGGGAAACTATAAAGATAAAGCTCGATGGTAATAGCGCAATACGGCTTTTGTAAATACATTCGATAGACTATCAAACAGAATTCTGCTCATTTAAGTTCCTGTGTAGACGTATGTGGCTAGCGCGACCCGCCCCTTTTCCGTTCTATTCATTTATCTCTTTTCAGTGGTTTGGAAGGTAATCACTGACCTATAAAAACCTAGTTGTCCGGCCTTTATCAACGTTCGTAACGTTGACAATAATTTATTCTACAATAAAATACTTTAGTGTACTTTTTACTACACATTAAAACTGCCACGCTATTTTCCATTTAATGTATCTTTTAGTTGATTAATATTTGCATTTACCTACTCCTACCGCACTATTAATTAAACTTGTATTTCGGCAATAAATTATGCTGACCTACGTAAATGCATTTTTTGTTTGAAGTGTTATCGTCATGAAAAAAGGTACATAGGTAACATGTTTTTTGGGCTTGAACCGGATTCACAAAAGGAGCAAGTCACTTAATTTTAACCATTCTTAAGTAGGTATATACTTATGTACGTCGATTATTATTCGATGTAATTATCATTTGATTAGAGGGAGAGAGCTAGATCCTCCAAGTAATTATCATTAATTTCATTAGATTATGTTAAGAAATTTAAAAAAAATATTGTAATTCTTCCATGGTAGGTAGAAAATGCGAACCTTCTTCAAATGGTAAAAATAATATGTGTCTTTGTCATCATCATCAGCCCGGAGACGTCCACTGCTGAACGAAGGCCTCCCCCTTAGACCGCCACACTGTACGACAACCTGCCATTTGCATCCACCGGATGCCCGCGACTTTTACAATGTCGTCGGTCCACCTAGTGGGAGGCCTTCCTACGCTGCGTCTTCCGGTTTGCGGTCACCACTCAAGAATCTTTCTTCCCCATCGGTTGTCAGTTCTTCGAGCGATGTGGCCTGCCCATTGCCACTTCAACTTGCAAACCTTGCGAGCTATGTCAATATGTGTCTTATACTGCAAGAATTAACACTTTGTTAATACATAATTTCATTAACAAAAACTTTTATCTACTTTGTCGATAATGTATAACATACCAACATTATAGACGTCATACTGAACAACTTTTACTATAAAAAAAATATGTTTCTAGTACTTAACATGACTTATATAGCAACAAACACGTAAAAGAAAAGTAATTACCTACTGCTTCCGTGTTGTTCATGTTGTGTACACATTTATTAAGGAATGCAATCTAGAACAAATTATTTGTAAAGACTGTATTCTGTTTTGTGTATCAAATAAATAAATAAATAAATTAATCACAAATTGTCAAAACGTCTGGTAAACCCAAGGAGGTTAGAAGATACGCATATCCTGTTTCAGACGTAAACCTGACTGTAAAAATGTAATGGAACCGACGATCCTTTGAATTTAATTTTTTGATGGGACAGCAGACTTTTTTTATGATTTTATGATTACAATACAATACAATTGTACTGGCTCTTCTTTTTGGCTTAGTACCTTTCCGCGAATGGGAAGGCCACATTGGTCGACGAACTGATAACCGATGGGGAAGAAAGGTTCTTGAGTGGCGACCGCGAACCGGAAGACGCAGCGTAGGAAGGCCTCCCACTAGGTGGACCGCCGACATTGTAAAAGTCGCTGGCAACCAGTGGATGCAAATGGCAGGTTGTCATACAGTGTGGCGGTCTAAGGGGGAGGCCTTTTTTCAGCAGTGGACGTCTCCGGGCTGATAATTATGATGATGATGACCTTTCCGCGTAACAAAGTATTTGCAGATGGGCTGGTACGGTAGAAGCTGTTTTAAGATTCTCTATTTTTCGTAGCATAGCATGTCCTGCGGCCGTTCCGTACACATTCATCGGAGAAATACTCCCGCAGAGGTACCGTGATGTCACACTGTCCATCACCAATGCGCTGCAGATCACCGGCTCCGCTTTAGTACCATGTGAGTACCAGATTTTTATAATGAGGTATTTCCAGCTAACCTATTAAGTGCGTGGTACCTAACCGGTAACTAGGAAGTAGTACTACCTAGCCTATAGCCTAATAAATGGTTATCGTCTGTACTTAGTCTGTACCTTAAAGTATAATGTCATTCATCCAGTTTCGGCTACATACGGTGACCACTTCTGTGACTTAGTCAGGTAAGGTGCTACGCTGGTGTGCTCGGGTATGACTAATGACACCAATTTTGGCAGTAAATGTACGAGAGTGACATAAGAGTGTGATCTTCATAATGATGGAAAATTGGCGGGTGGTCTGCTCTTCAGTTCGTCGCTTTTGCGTCCAAATCGCGCTTTCGGTCATTTTCGAACGCATGCACCGAGCGTTATACAATTCCTCACCAATTCGATCGATTTATCTGCCAATGACTCCCAACAAAAGGGAAAAGTTATGATCTTTTTTATATTATGTCTTTTCTGAACGTCTTTATATCTAAGGAACTGGCCAGTGGTGGCCACTGGTCAAGGCAAGAGTGGTCTTTCACTTACCGTTCAGAAAATAAAATGCGTTTCGCCACTCGCTCGTTGGGCATCCGAGACACGTGCCCACACGTGTGGGCGACGCCAGCTCCGGTGGTACCACCGGAGCTGGCGTCAGGCTGGAGACAGGCTTCCATGCCGCAGACATTGGGCCGCCGTAGAACGTCTGTGTCCCTGACTCAAACTGACCACATGTCGAAGGCACCTAAGGTGAAACGTATCGAGCGAACGAATGTGTCGGGTACAGGCAATATAATGCCTCGGACGAGTAAATGATTGTTAGGTAGAACCACGGCCATGTACACATTGACTTTGGTGCTTATTTTTATATTGTGTATACATATCAAACATCCAAAGCTCAAAACATCAGACATACAAACTTTTTTTCTTTAACTTATCTCGCCCGATCGTAAGCGAAGGCGGCCGAGGGTGGAACAAGTTGATCTAGAGCTAGACTCTACTTTATTTTTTATGCAATGAAGAGACGAGACGAGTAAGACGTTTGCCTGGATGTACTTAAGCGTCACGCCTGCCACTAACAGTAGCAGGAACACAATCCTGCGCCGCACTGCACTGCGCTCGTCCCCCTGAGATATTAGATGTTAAATCTCTTCACACTTACCTAGTAATTAATCTGGTAACATTGCCCTTCAAACCGGAACACAGTAATGCTTGGACACTACTGCTTGGCGGTTGAATAACTGGCAGGTGTGTTACTTCTCCAGGCGGACTCTGCAGTAGAGTCCTGCCACTACATAACATACTTCCACAACTTTTGACATTTATAATATAAAAAGATAATAGACTGCATTCTGCAGCTATGGAACCAAAATCTTATCCAAAACCTAAACCTTGTCACCACGGTTCGAGCTTAACATATTTGTGTTTTTTCAGTGTTGGCTTGGGGCATACTGCCGTTGGATTTCAGAGCAGACTTTGGTTCCTACTACTTCAGGCCATGGAGACTCTTGGTCATCATTTACGCGAGTATCTTTATCATTGCCGCTGCTTTGTTATCATTTGGTCCTGAAAGTCCCAAGTACTTAGTAACTCAGAGAAAACATGACGAAGCGCTGGAAGTGTTACAGAAAATATATGCGGGGAATAAAGGGAAAACGCCTAAAGAATATCCTGTGAGTATGTACCTACTCCGATTGTGAATTTTAGCCTTAAGGGTGTTCTTGAATTAATGAGCAATATCTTAGGGGGTCATTAAACTCAACATAATGGACTACTTGTACTATAAAAAAAATGCAGGTAACAAGACCCATAGAATTAGCAAAATACAATTAACATGTCCAGAAATACAATAAAATCTTTCAAAAAATTACAAATGATATAATATGTCAAAATAAAATACCTATCTAATTAATTTATACAACATGTAAAAAAATGGTTCAACAATACTGAAGGGTATGTATGTACTCATCATTATGAACAACTTTTACTACAGGGTCAACCCTGAATACGCAAAAAATATATCTGCTGTTCCATACAAAAAGTTCATTGACCTTGGACAAAATGTATGGCTAACAGCTGATTTTTTATTCGTGTTTACAGGGTTGGCCCCATTGTAAAAGTTGTTCATAATGATGAGTACACACATACCCTTCGGTATTATTGAACGTTTTTGTTACACGGTGTATAATGATGCAGTCACAACTCTTAACTGGAAAGTTTTGACTGCAATATTATAAACATTTATTTCGCATATCTCGGAAACGGCTCTAACGATTTAAATATAAAAAAATATTAAGATAAGGTTTTGCTTTTTAAATTTACCTAAACAGTTGTACTAGCGGCACCCCGCGGTTTCACCCGAGCGAAGCTCGGTCGCCCAAGTCTTAACAATAATGAGGACCTACTCCTTCTTCTCCAATTACTCCTTTTGGCTTAATTCTTAACACTCCGTAGTTGTTCCACGTAAAAAAAACAACAGCCGACATCAATTACGACATTTTATTTTTTTAAATACAGTCGTATTGAGAACCTCCTTTTTTGAAGGCAGATACTTGAAACATTATACGGGGTTACCGTACTGAGTAGTGTCTAGACAGGGCGTCTGTATGTTTAGCAAATTAGCAATAAAAATTGTTTATTGACCGGATTTTCATCCACAAATAAAATACATACTATACAAATACACATAATTATAAATTAAACATACATAATTATAAAAACTAAAAACTACACAATGGGCATAGGACAGCCTCTCCATGTGCAATGAAGGGGGCTGGAGTCCCATAGTCACACCGCAGCCACCAGCGGGTTTCCGGAGCGGTGCAGGGCAGCGAGCGCGGCGGCCGACCAGCAATGGATTATGAAATATTATAATAGACTGATTATGATTATGATTGTTTTTTCTTGCAGGTAAAAAGGATAAAATTGGACAAAAGTGAGAAGCAAGATATTAGCTTTATGACTTCTTTGAAAGTGCAGACTGTTCCTCTTATAAAGCCGCCGTTCCTGAAATGGATGGCCCTAAATGGGTTTTTACTTTTTGGAATATTTTCAGTGTAAGTTATTCTGGATATACCTATATTTTAATGAATAGGACCATTGGCAAAACTAATTGCCTATTGTTCAATTAGTCCAGACAATCAGAAGTACGACTTGCCCGTGATCCTACCAATACGACCACCGAAAAAAAACACCCGTGGTCTAGTCTCGTCGTTCTAGTAGAACTACGCGGCAGTACCACGGGCAACAAACGGGGTTTTCTTATAGTTGACAAACAACTTATTTAACAATACATTAGGGTTTGGGAAGTCTCAACATTCTCAAAGTCCCGGGACACGAGAACACCTATGGCCAAAGTCTCGGGACGTCGTGGGACTTGGAGACTTCTCGAAATAGAATTGAGTTAATTATTGGCGAGATGTATCAATAAAAAAGCAATTTTAGTAAACATCGACATTTATTGAACATTACATCATAAAGTTCGGTTAACCGGGCTAACAACCTAACTACAGTGTAGGTCAACCGGGCTAACAACTGAACTACTGATACTAGAGAGTATTAATAGTTTGGTGCCTTGTACCAACCCGACTATTTCCAATGAAAAGTTGCACTAGTTCGGGTAACAACCGAACTACTGATTCTGGAATTCTAACATCTTTAACGCTGAAGAGAGCGTCACAATCGCAAGTTCGCAAATCAATCAATCAATATCAAACATCTCTACAAATCTCATAATACAAGAATTCGCAAAAAAGGCCGATATGGCATTGTTCGCTAACGCATTTAGGAGCATTATGTAGGTATTAAGTAATTATTTGTTCAGCTAATACATGGCGCTTCCAATGAGAAGGTGCGAGAAGCTAATAAAGTTTATTATGACTTTTTGAAAATAACATTATTTACAATTTTAACAACCGTCAGTAGTCTCGACCCGAAAGTCCCGCGACCCGAGACAACTAAATTTCCAAAAAGTCCCGGGACTTCGAGACACGAGACGTCCCGGGACCCAACCCCTATGGTCCATGTGTATTTTCCTAAGATACGAGATAACGCTCAGTTTGGAAGCTAGGGCCTACATAATGTAATGTAAATAAATAATGTGAAATTTGAAATAATAAGATGACCACTACACTAGGTAGTCGTCATCTTATTCTGGACCTTAACTAAAAAAAAACAACTTATCTAGTTTACTTGTTGAGCAGGTTGTAGGTACCTACATAAATGTCTCTGTCTTGAAATGTAAATTAAAGTATTATTTATGCAAAATTAAGTGCGAAAGGTATTTTAGACGAATGCTGTGTAGCATCTCTACCTACCTCATGTGAAACTGTGGTTAAATTACCTACTGTTATTATTCATATAAATGTACACAATGCACAATAAGTATCTCGAAAGACATATTCGATGGGAATTTAAAATTAAGTCAAGTAGGTAGCTAGGTAGTTATCGAGGGTCATACTTAATTTACCAGCCATCGCTTCCACTTCTACTTCTTGACACCGTAAATAACAATATAACTCACACTAAAATTATAAATGTGAATGTTTGGCGGGGTGTGTGTATGTATGTTTGTTACCTCTTCACGCAAACGGCTGAACGGATTTGGGTGAAACTCGGAATGGAGATAGCTTATTTCCCACCTCTATCATAATTCGGCAGTTGTTTCACCTCTTACATAGCTTGGCGTGCCAAAAAATCACTTAGGCAATCCCCGCGAAGGGTATTTTTAGAGTATAATAGCCAAAAATGCCCATAGCATCCCATTCGAGTGGCGGAAGGGCATTATTTGACAAAAAAATTGAATTTCCCTTTATTATTTATGTTATTTTTTATATAAAGGAATTATTAGACATAAATCTAGAAATCCCCTTAGGCATTTATTTTATTTTAAATTCAAAAACCAACAACTAATCGCGAAGTCATTATTCGTAAATTATTTTGAACAAATGCATATAAAATCAACAACCAAGTCCTCCAACAATTTCACTATTGTAAATGTAATTTATTATAATAGTAAAACAAATCTCACATAAAAACACAGGAAACATTAGCTAATATCTAAAGAGTCACAATCTCTAAGTGAAGTGAAACAGTCAAAAAACGTCCGAGAGTACATACATATACGTGCATTACATAGATCACAATTGCTCTAATTTAGACGTTATGTCGCTTGTATAGTATTCAATGTATGCTTGAGCGCTTGTGACTTAGCTTCATTCAATTCGTTTAAAAAGTCGGCGCACGCCATGCAGTGCGAGACTTTTGGCGCGGACATTTGTTTTTGCACGTTTGTGACTCTATAGATATTAGCTCAATGACAGGAAACCATATTTGTAACATAAAGTATTTTAGGTAATTAGCTCTATAATCACAGATTATTGGAGTATACAAATTTATTACTCATCATTAGCCCGGAGACGTCCACTGCTGAACGAAGGCCTCCCCCTTAGACCGTCACACTGTACGACAACCTGTCATTTGCATCCACCGGTTGCCCGCGACTTTTACAATGTCGTCGGTCCACCTAGTGGGAGGCCTTCCTACGCTGCATCTTCCGGTTCGCGGTCGCCACTCAAGAACCTATCTTCCCCATCGGTTGTCAGTTCTTCGAGCGATGTGGCCTGCCCATTGCCACTTCAACTTGCAAACCTTGCGAGCTATGTCGGTAACTTTGGTTCTTTGGCGAATATCCTCGTTCCAGATTCTATCGCGCAAAGTAACTCCGAGCATAGCTATCTCCATTGCCCTTTGCGTGACTCTAAGTTTCTCCAAAAGGCCAGCAGTTAAAGACCACGTTTCAGTTCCATATGTCATCACTGGCAAAACACACTGGTCGTATACCCTTGTCTTCAGACACTGCGGGATTTTGGACGAGAAGATATTACGCAATTTTCCGAACGCTGCCCATCCGAGTTGGATTCTTCGGGCGAAATTTATTACTGAGTCAACTTTATCTCCCAAAAACAGAAAACACTAAAGTAGTAATAAGGTTACAAAAACTATTATTCTTCTTTGTTTTTACATCTTAAACAGTAATAAACATTATGACCTCTGGCAGGAATCGAACCTGCATACGAGCAATCTTTGGGTTTTCGTCCCAACTGCTTTACCAATTAAAGCTACAGAATTTACTGTTTAAGCATAGAAAAAACCAAAAGGTGGAAACACTTCATACAAAATATTCAGTATTATTCTTGTTTTACAGATTAAACGGTCTCTACATGTGGGTGCCTGATATTTTGAACAGAGTTCTAACTGGCTCGGGAGCCGGTCTAACTGCTTGTGAAGTAATTGCTCAGAGACTGAATGAGGTATGAGTATGACAAAGTTCATGAAGTTTAGTCTTTTGCTTCCTTGTAAGCGTCCTATCTTGTATGTGTCGTATTGTATCTTGTTGTGTTATTACTTTTTTCTTATGTACTTGTATTTGTATGTAGGTACACAGGTTTTTTTTATACAGTCAAGTGATGAGACGAGCAAGATTTTAATCTGGTGGTAAGCGTCACGCCTGCCACTAACAGTACAAATACAAATACAAATACAAATAATTTATTGATAACACCAAAGTTACACGTCAAGTAGTAGCTGTGCCAGTAGTATTGTGAACTTCGCCTACAATCCTGCGCCGCACTGCACTGCGCTCGTCACTCTGAGATGTTAGATGTTAAATCTCTTCATACCCAGTGAGTTGAAATAAAAAGGGGGTAAAAACATTTTAGTTCATACCCAGTAATTTCTCTGGTAACATTGCCCTGCAAACGGGAACACAGTAATGCTTGCATACCACTGCTTGGCGGTTGAATAACTGCCATTACTGGCAAAGGTGTGGTACTTCCCCAGGCGGACCACCACGTCCTACCACTAGAAAACATAGATTATGTAGCATAGCAATATAGACAATTCAAAAGAGAGGTAGTTCATAGTCACTCACTTCTAGTTTAGGTACTCTGAACTATGACTTGTCAATCCCTCGACGAACATAAAAATGTGTCAACCGAGTCATATCTAAAAAATAAGTACTTACATAATTTTTGTTTTATTTATACGGGAATACTCACCTACCTACTAGGGGGGTAGGGAATACTTACCTAATATTTTTTGTGGGTAAAATGAAAAACAATGAGTAAAATAAAATGGAGTTATGGGGCTGTCCATACAACGAAACCATACAACGAAAATAAAAATGGGTGTCACACCTGGTGGGAATGAAATATTACGCTACTCGAAAAATATATATGTATAAGTATATCGTCGTGTCGTGCTACCTGGCAAAAACTAGTTTGGCTTTGTAAATTTTGGGCCTATGTTTAAGCTTAGCTTAAACATATAAGCCGACCCCGCCCGAGGCCCACAGGAGTTGCCTATGAGCCTCAGGCGGAGCTGTAGCTGGTGGCTAGGCGCGGGGCGGCGCGCCGCTGCTGGTATTAGACCTTTAAAATCATTTTAACATACAATAAACTACTTGTTTCAAAATTTCATGAAGATCGGACCAAAGATATATGTACAAACTCGCGCCACTTTGTTTTATAAGTCTTCGCTTCTCTCGGTCATTTTACGTGATTTTAGTTATCATAACAAGTTAGGTATATTATGAGACGCTCTTTTATTTATTTATTTATTTATTTAGGAACAGCAAACAGTTGTATTATAAATTTTACATAAGGGTATACTTATAAAATAAAACTTAATAATAATACAACCCACAGCGCTATCCACAGGTTACTAAAAGACTTACATAATTAATTAATTGTAACGCTAGGAGATGTCAACCTGAATAACAAAATAAAATAAAAATGAAATAAAATCGAAGTAAACTCATAAAATAGTTCATTCGTCTATTTCGTACAACACAAAATTAATTGTACTTGACATAGTAGACGATAGATTAATTATTAGCAAGTATCCGTGTGAGAACAGAGCTTCTGGCATACTGCCGCCTTAAACTTATTCGCAGCGCAAGCAAAAATTTCTATATATATAAACAAGTTATTATACGAGTCCACCATCCGGCGGGTAGGTGTACGCAGGCCAGCATTTGTGCGGCATGTGCCCAGGGCAAATAAGCGCCCTGCGCGCACCTCCCTTTTCTGAATAGTCCTTTTGATAGTAATAGTTCCCCCTGCCAATTCCACTATCCAAGCTACTACTACTACTATTCACTATTACTACTATTTTACTTCTACTATTGGCTAGAAGCTCGAAAACGCGACATCGTTTCATGGTTGATGTTTAAAACTAGAGCGGAACAGTTTTATTCCAGTTTCATTTTCCAATCCGTTAAACAGTGGAATGCGCTTCCCGAATAGGTGTATTCCGATACATACAATCTGGGTGTCTCCAAGTCGTGAGTAAATCGGTTTCTCGGGATATTCCATCCAAGTGCGGATCCAGGATTCCGGCGATTCGACGTTCAAGGCGCAGGCAATTTTAGCAAAATTGTATGCTTTTCTGGCATGAGAGATAACGCCTGCTGGTAAAATAATGTACGACATTTTGGGACCTGCTTTTGCACACACTTTAATGTAAATACTTTTCACTTTTCCCAGACAGGAATAACCGGCGAATGCGACGACACAATCGATGACATAACATATCTCATTAACTCAGTGGCTAACCTCAGCTGCGCAGTGATAGCCGTGGCGGTGAGCAGTACCGTCAAAATCATCGGGAAGAAGAATCTCCTCATCTTAGTCTTTATACTGATCGGCACCTTCTGCATACTGATCAACTTCATCACGGAAGATATGGTGTTTGCGATTCTGCTGTCATCGTTCCCCATAATGGGGTTAGCTATTGGACCAGTTAATGCGTATGCTGTGGAAATCTTCCCTACTCATCTGAGGTAAGTCCGTTTTGTCGTAAGCAAATGGTGTCCAACGGCTCCCTGTTAATAAGGCCTCGGTGTCTGGCTGTCTGTCTAAACTATTATGACCTGTATCTGTTGAACCGTTGAGTTAGTGTGTTGTCTCACAAAGCACTGCACGACACGTTTTAAGGTCACGACACGACAGACGACACGGTAAAATGTGATACGTATATTATAAACCAATTCCTTTACTACCAATGATTTCTATGTCCAACGATATTATGTATGTCTATGTTTACGACTGTTTGGCTTATACGCGACGATTGGCTTCCGACATTTATGTCGTAAGATAGGTAAGGTAAGGATTATTTATTTATGATCGTATAGTATTGGGGCATTGACAAGTATCTTCATCATCATCAGCCCGGAGACCTCCACTGCTGAACGAAGGCCTCCCCCTTAGACTGCCACACTGTACGACAACCTGCCATTTGCATCCACCGGTTGCCCGCGACTTTTACAATGTTGTCGGTCCACCTATATATATATATATATATATATATATATATATATAGTGGGACGCGCCTACGCTGCGTCTTCCGGTTCGCGGTCGCCACTCAAGAACTTTTCTTCCCCATCAATTACAAACCTTGCGAGCTACGTCGGTAACTTTGGTTCTTTGGCGAATATCCTCGTTCCGGGTTCTATCGCGCAAAGTAACTCCGAGCATAGCTCTCTCCATTGCCCGTTGCGTGACTCTGAGTTTCTCCAAAAGGCCAGCAGTTAAAGACCACGTTTCAGTTGGCAAGTATTAATTAAATAACCATAATTAAAGTCGCAATATTATGATACCAAACCAAATGGCCACGCCATTTTACGGCTCTCATAAACAGAATTTCAGCAGCTCATAATGCAGATTAGTTTCTAGATAATATTAGGTTGAAACGATAATACGACTGAAACGACTTGGCGGGAAGAAAACATTTGCCTAGTTTTATTTTAGAGAGCGTAGCAGCTAAGGTTTTTGTAACAAAGATTAAATTTATTTAAAGATTTGTAACACTAGTTTTAAGTTCCTTTTTTGTGTTGTGATCATCATGACTGTAATCATTTGTTTTGGTGTGTACAATAAAGAGTTAATCTATCTTTAAAGATTATTTTTGCAAAAGGGTTTCTGCTAAATTATTGATATTATGTTATATTGTAGCTTAATTCAATATGATATTCTAAATCACTAGCAATCTTACTATGACTTGCTATTTCAAACCCATGTAGTCTACACCTAATGTAATTGTGATGACGTTTAGCTAGTAAATGCCCTGTTTTTGTTGGTGTGCAATGACTTACGTCATGTTGGTGTTCTTAATAAATAAATAAATAGGCACTATTAATAGGACCACGGAAAACTATTTTTCAACCGACTTAAAAAAAAGAGGTTCTCAATTAAACTATTGGTTGTTTTTTTTCAACCGACTTCAAAAAAGGAGGTTCTCAATTCTACTGTATGTATTTTTTGTATGTATGTATGTTACGCGATTACTCACTCAATTATGAACTGTTATTGATGGTATTTTTTTTTTTGGTATATAGGTAATACTTCAGTCAGAGGTGGTCCCGTATACATTTTATCGAAATCGGTTCAGTAGTTTGGTTTTTAAATCAAAATAACTGGAAAATATGAAGATGTCATCCAGGATCTCGAAGTTGTAGTCAATTGTATTTTTTTTTAAAGCGTATTATTCATAGAGCCACTGGTAGCATCACAGGTAAATTGATTTGGGTGAAACTTGGAACGGAGATAGTTTATTTCCCGGAATAAGATGTAGGCTACTAGTACTTTTCTTCATCATCATAATCACATCATACACGTTTTTTTATAATTTTTGTTTTGGCTCTATCTATAGCCTTAACCATTAATCCATACTTTCCAGAGGCATGGCTGTAAGCTTGTCTATGATGCTGGGACGCACAGGCTCAGTGCTGGGCACCAACCTAGCCGGCTTGATGCTGAATGCAGCCTGCGAAGCTACCTTTTACTCTTTCGGAGGACTACTCATCGGTAAGCCACACTTCACACTAATATCGATAAGTTAATAAGTGGTTGCGCGGCACAGTAGTAGGTACTTAGCTAAAAAGAGCTCATGAGCATAGTTATAGGTGCCTACTTTTCAGTAGCTTCAACAACTTTTACTAGTATTTATTACAAGTCGATTTGCCCGATTTCTCTGCGGTTCGATTCAACTACTAATCGAACCTCACTAGGGCTGCCACCTTTTTTTGAAGCAAATAGAGTATATTTAATTTTCTAGGCTTAAAAAAAAGTACAACATCTGAAATTAAAGTACTTTACAGACTTTTTATTCCTCTTCCATACTTTTTTTTTGCTTCTAGCAACATTCAACAAATATTTGTTACTTTTAAATATATTAACAGCATCTTTACAATCAATCCCTAAATTAAAAAAAGCAGTACGGTCCGTTCCGTTACACGTAAAAAATAGAAGTCCATTTAAAATAATCTTCACGGGTTAAAGTTAAAAATAAAGTATTTTCACGTACTTTACTGCCCTCATAGAGTATAAAGTACTTTGGCCAAAATAGAGTACAATACTTTATTATATAGTACGGGTGGCAACCCTAAACCTCACTAATACGTTTTTTATACGAACAAGCACCTATACAACGCGACTCTACATTTACGCTAGTAACTAATGTAAGTGGACCACGGGCAGGGAGCGGAGAATATCAATGTCGTTTAAAAACAAATGGAATCTCAATACAACTAGGCACTCTTCACAAATCGACAACCACGTAGCACTTAGTATGGGACCAATACTAAAAACCCTGAAATCGCGAAAAAAACAGCAGTCCCACAGAAACATGTGAATAGCCTTTGACCAATAATTAAAAATACATATTTGTTACAGTTTGCGGGGGACTATCTTTACTGTTACCGAAGTCTCAAAGCGACGAGAGGAGAAAATCAAGAAATACCCGACTGTGATGTTTTTATGAGTACTGCATCAACCTTTAATATTCCACTGCTGGGTCCAGCCTGCGAATACCCTCGAACTTTGAAGGGTAATTCCACCAAGCTGGGCCGTTGCATGGCAGCGGATTTACTTATGTCATTGAATTTTTATTTCGGACATTATGCACACATTATGCATTATGCATTATGTCTTCACGATGTTTTCCTTCACTGAATAGGCTGATCATAAGTCACGCTCTGATTCACTGATTTATAAATTTGTAAGTCCTTACGTAAACTCTAAAGATCTCACTGTACGCAACTGGAATCGATGATCGATCCCACAATGGCTAGTATTTTCCTTATGGGTTATAACAGCTATTTTATTTATTTATTAGTAACATGATAAAATAAAATACTTAAATAAGTACATACTGGAAGTTCCTACGAACTAAATAAAAAACCTTACTTATAAACGAATGACTTTAGATAGAGGAAAGGATGGTAATTTGGAATATTGCATTATGAACTCTATGAAAAACCTCATCGATTAGAAAACATCTTTATCGGCATAGAGGTAGGAACTAGTTCCTATGCTATGTTTATCGGGTAGTTTGACTGTAGATGTAGTTGAAAATGTGCAGAATATTAAAGGGGAGAGTAGTGCATAATCGGCAAATATACCATTACCTATTCAACAGAATAGACCTAATAAACAAAAAGTACTCAACGGTTATTAGATTTAAAAGAGTAGGTATTTTAAATTTCAGTCTCGTTGGCTGGTTGTCATATTTCTGTGATTGAATGTATACCATCAAAGTTTTAATGATTAAAAAGAACAAGATGACTAAGAATTAGTAAGGAACAACCCGACTGTTAATTATTTTTACGCTAATATAATAGATAAGTTTAATTATCTGTGTATGTAATTTTTATTCTCATTGTTCTTAACCTGTAGTGATTAGTTTTTTTCAAAGTGGTTTTCCAAATGACCTTCCTTTCCTCTAGTATTATTGTGCACTTCAGTTTTGTATTGTGCAGACATTAAATGACGTTTGTTAGTTAAGTGAGGCCCAGAGTCTGTTGTTATAGAAATAAATAAGATAATACTTAACATACAAAAACTTAACTTTTATTTAATCTAATTTTATGTAACAGGGCATCTTTATCTTTTCCGAACACTTTACCGATGAAACGATTAAGTATTCTATCAGCTATCTGGTTTCCATAATACAAGCTTTGCTTAGTATGGGGCTAGATGGCGCTGTGTTAAATGTCCCCCAAATTAAAAAAAAAAGTCATTTAGTTTTTCTACTCTATGAATAAAATCTAAAATCTGCCGCAAACGCGCGGGCGGAACAACATATTTGGTGGGCGGATAGAAATAGGTACTACGGCGTGCGACCTCCTTGACGGCCCAGCCGCCCGTCCGCCGCCGCCCGCCGCCGCCTTCTTTGTCGCGGGCTGACCAGTAGGAAGAAAAAGAGTGATGGGAGTTTTGGCGGGAACACGGAAAAATCATGTCGTTGCATTCTATTATTTTCTTAAACTTATGTATTTTCGCGAATTAATGATTAAAAATGGTGGTGTTTTATTCATTGAGTGTTGAATTACATGCACGAGTGTGGGCAAGTGATATAATGTGGTGAAACATGTCTTTTTGTGTTGTCGAGTCAAGTCGAGTCCAAGTGATGCCCTAGTAAAGTTGTGGCGACTTTACTATGAGCTTTTACGGAGTTGTGAAAACAACACAAAAAGATGTTTCACCACATTACATCACTTAAAAAATATATCTAAGTCTGGCTGTAATATATATATCTGTCTATATATCGCGCGCGACTGCCGCACGCAGTCCGGCACGGACAGTGAGCAGCGAGTACTCGTGCATGTAATTCAACACATAAAACACCACCATAGCACTACTTTAAGAAAATAATAGAATGCAGCGATATGATTTTTCCATGTTCCAGCTAATACTCTCGACATTTAGTTTTTCCAAGTCAATAGGAAATATTTGTTCTTCCATTTCCATCTATAGATGTTAATCTTGTTACGTATCCTTAGCTGGTTATTTGTAAATCAAATCAACCACTGAAGAGAGAGTCTGTGAAATCAACCTATAAATTGTCTTTCGATGGCACGGCGATAAACGCTTGCGCGAGTTAATTTTGCTACTGGCGCCATCTAGTTTCAATGAATCGAACTACACACGCGATGGTGCGCGATGGTGCCAGCTATTGAATTATAATAAGTATGCATCTCGAACAACTATAAAGGCAAGTTCCTGAAAAGAGCCTAGATGGCGCTTATTTAAATTGCATTTTTTCCGATATGAGATCTATATTTTCAGCAATTGCTATACCCTATGTGTTGACCAGACCTTTTCTACACATATTTATAGAAACCGCGTAAAGATCTGTTTAGTAGTTTTCTAGTTTATCCCGGACAAACAGACAGACAGAAAACAAAAGAAAAAACGGGACAAAAAGACTATTTCACCAGATGGCGCATAAAAAATGCGTATTATGTAGAAAATAGTAAGTAGTAGTAGATTATATGTAGAGATAGAGATTGCATGAATTTATGCGAACAAAGTTTATATGAGCTGAAATTATATAAAGTGATACTGGTATAGGTAGGTAGAAGTTGTTATCAAATTAATAAATGTTTAATTTAAATCTTAATCAGGTACCTATACCTACTTTAGCAATACGTTACGGATATTAAACATTATTAATACGATATCCCTAGCTGTCGTTCGTTTCGCCTGAAGTTCTATTTCACGCATTTGTGAAACGCAATAATGTTACGTTACGTTTGTTTTGCGTTTTTGGTGATCTGTAAGTATTTTACTGGGAACTTAGTCTTGAAACAAACTTATAAAGATATTATTCGCATTTGGCCAGTTTTTGT
The DNA here is from genome assembly GCA_905404285.2 of Erannis defoliaria. Classification (NCBI taxonomy): domain Eukaryota; kingdom Metazoa; phylum Arthropoda; class Insecta; order Lepidoptera; family Geometridae; genus Erannis; species Erannis defoliaria. The sequence goes on along the minus strand of FR990073.1, from coordinate 5,177,098 downwards.
TATTACAAAAACTGAGTCGTGCTCGCTTACCGAGACCGTGGCCGAGCAAAAATTCCGTACCTACCACCTACGTACCTACTTCATAGAATTCCTACTACCTACGTACCTACTTCATAGAATAAATCGTGTATCGGGTCCCGGTTGTTTGTTATAGTTTTTATAACAACAACCGTCAGCCATGTCAGAGGCCTTCGGGCGGCACATTAACTCTGACACTAGGGCTGGCCACTCAGCCTATACGAACTTACTTCGTGTACAGAAAACTATAGTGGGACCGTTTAACTGAAAATGAATCTTCGCCCTCGCGGTACACCGGGCACCGGGCGGGTATGCGCCGGGATAAGTACGACGTCAAAGGGGATCGAGGGAGGAGTATCATTTAAAACTAAAAAAAAGTTTCATCCCTTTAAGCCTGTCAAAAAATATTTAATGTACCTACCATATATATTGTAAAAGAACGACTAGAGAAAGAAAGACTAATTTTGATAGTTCATGACCATAACTACAAAAACAAGAACTTACCGGAGTTTTGGCGGGAACACGGAAACATCATGTCGGTGCATTCTATTATTTTCTTAAACTTGTGTTTTTCGCGAATTAATGATTAAAAATGGTGGTCTTTTATTCATTGAGTGTTGAATTACATGCACGAGTGTGGGCAAGTGATATAATGTGGTGAAACATGTCTTTTCGTGTTGTTTTCAAAACTCCGTAGAAGCTCATAGTAAAGTCGCCACAACTTTACTAGGGCATGACTTGGACTCGACTATGACTAATTTGGTGTGACTGACTATGTATGACTCATGACATATTTGACTTGATTTTAGTAAAAAAAACTTGTAAATTAATAAACTTGACACTGGCAGAATGCACAACGTGCTCGTGCTACAAGCGAAGTGGTTACAAGCGAATTTGCGCATTATGAGCAACATTATCATTTCATTTCAGTTGACCTTAATTATGTTACCTGTATGAATCATTGGGTAATTCCAAAATCTGATGAGAGATATAGAATGGCACAAATGGTCTTGAATTTGACGACAGATGTTATTACAAATCAGAACGAAAAAATGTACATGATCAGAAACGTAAGTTATTATTAGGTTTTCAGAAGAGCGACAGTTACTGAAGAGAATGCGTGAATTAGAGCAAGGCCGTAGCCAGGAATTCATTTCGGGGGGGGGGGGGGGGGGGGTCGAGCTATTTCGGAGGGGGTCGAGCTCTGGACCAGAGACAATAAGTAACAACTTTAAGACGTCGACGATCTATATGTAAGTGAGTGAGTATGTATGTGAGGGTACAACCCCCCCCCCCCGTCCACCCTGCCTACGGCCTTGAATTAGAGAAAACCGTCAGCTGCGGTAGCCTTATTGAGAGGCCGCTCGACTTGATAATATAAATAAAGAAAAATGTACCATATTCAAATATTTTATTTAAATTATTACATAAAAACCGAAAAAAAAATACTTTTGCAAAAATTTGGGTTTTTTTGGTATTTATAATTATTTTCTGTCATCTCATTATTATTATTATAACAAATTAATCAATTTGCTGTCGATTGACACTTCAATCATTAAAATCGGAGCATCCGTTCAGGTTTTAGAAATTTTTAAAGATTTTTGAACAAGTGGCGCCATCTCTGTTCCTAAGGGATGAATCTAGTGTATCCTCGGATCAAATCGCTTATTTTGGCCCCTACTATCACTGTGCAAGCTTGTTTTTCATAATTACTATGACTAAACAGCGAGTTGGACAAAATGAGTATTGGACCAAGTGCTATTAGATCATCCGCCACGTTGTACTGTGGTTCGTGGTTTCACATCTTCATCCAGAAGAGTCCACGTCTGGATGAAGGCTTTCCCTTAATAGGGGGCGTATATAATCCCCACTTGGCTTGGGGATCGCAAAATGTCCCCTTCCCCTCCCCCCGCTTGCATTCAATATCCTCATTTTAATTCTTTAAGCCCAATTTTACGAAACCACGTACCTACCTATAACCAAGAACCAACCTGAACGTATTTTTTAGGCTCGCATAGATAACTCCGAATCAGTCGGGTTCGAGATCGGCTACATGACCCAGATGATTCAAGAACATTATAGAAGAATGCTTGATAAATGGAGAAACACGAAAAGGGACTTTACAGGTAAAATAAAATATTATAGAGGTATATCTATGCTGCGTTCCCTAATGCGCTAAAAGTGATATATCGCGAATCTGACCCAAGTGACAACTATTACTCGATCAAATCAAAGCCCTTATATTTTGTGACTATTTAATTTATCGGATTCACGGACTTTTATACTAACATGTTTTTACCTGCTTTTATAGACAAACATCTCTTTCTTCTTCCGTGCCTTTCTAAGTTTTTTAGGGTCGGTACCGGTACTCGGTACTGATTACCAAAATTTGTTTTAATTTCTAGTGTTTTTCCGCTGTAATATCGTTTCGAGTACTTATAGGAGAAAAACACTAGAAATTAAAACAAATTTTGGTAACAATGGACTTCCGCAAAGTAACGTCTGAATCAATCACATATCGGTACTGATTGTTTAAGTGTCGTTCAGGGTGTACTTGAGTGATGTCTGAGTGGTGTCCCATCGTCTAGTCTTCATGTCCCCCTTCTCATCCAGCCCGCTTAGCACGCGAGCCGTGATAAAAGTCTATCCACTCTTTTTTCCCTGCGTAAATGAGACAGACGTATCCATATTCCAGCTTTATCACGTTCCCGCCCGGGGAAATACCAATTTGTCCTTGGCGCGTGCTTAGGGGGCAGGTGGCTGGGGGTCTATCATCACCTCTTTTAGGGCCTTCCAAATTTCATGACTGCGAGCTGCTCATGTGACCGTACCCGTTGCCGTGTAGGTAGTAGGTAGTAGGTACCTATTCTGCCACTTAGCAGTACCCTATAAGCAATATAATGGAAACTTACTGTGTTCCGGTTTGAAGGATGCTGTAGATAGCTAGATAGATACGATACAGGGCTAATGAGACACCATCGTACGTGTCAAAGTAATGAGCGCGAAAGTTTTTTTTTTTTAATGTTTGTGTTATGCTCTTGGCCTCAGATGGTCTCTACCACAGAAAAGCGAAGGCCCTACTTTTACTTCTCTCTTCAGTGGTCTCTACAGCGTCACCAAGCGCACGCAAGCGCAAATGGCGCTAGGCCTAGTTTAGGTTATAGGCGACTAGCTCAAGGGCACCGCAGACGGTACGAACCTCGGCTCGGCCGTCGCCGGGAGTGGGGTCAGACTTGCCCTGGCACCCCAGAAAGGGTGTGCCCTGGGGCCCTAGTAGGTTGATCTGGTTGACTATTTGGAGAGAATCTAACCGATCTTCTGACAGATCTGGGGACTCCTCGACCGTGCCGGCGAGGTTGGTGCGTGTTTGTGTGCCTCTGGTAACCGGCGCCTATACCAAAAACGGAATACTTCCTGTTGCTAGGAGTAGTCGGATTGGGCGAGCCCAGCGCCGCCGAGGAGATGTCGGCGATGGGGTCGTCCGGGTCGCCCAAGACATGTCTGGGGCGTCTACGGAAGGGAGGTGGGTCTGTCGTGTCTGTCGTATAGTTCGAGGCTTGGACGGAGTGGAGGAGCGCGAATGTTTCTTGGTGTCGAAGCAATGCAATGGTCAGAGATAACTCCTGCCTTTATGCGTTATATTACCAAATACAAATACAAATACAAATAATTTATTGATAACACCAAAGTTACACGTCAAATTTCATTAAGTAAGTCAAAAATAATAATTACTTAGGTAATAAAATGAAATAATAATTATAAAAATATGTCAATAATCTCTTATTTTAAAATAAGCTTCAATGTCATAAAACAAATTCTCTTGTAACCACACTCTGAGCTTAGATTTGAAGCACCCGGTGGAAGGAGCATCCCGAATGGAAGCTGGTATACGGTTGTAGATCGCGGTCCCCAGAATATACACTGACCTCTCCGACTTGACGAGACGGTGCGACGGGGTGATCAGTTGGTCTTTCTTTTTATTACTTCGTAAATCTAAAGTGCTGTGAACGCCCCTACGTTGGAACGTTTCTAGGTTTACATGGGTGAATAGGGCTATCTGGTAAATAAACTCACACGGCAAGGGCAGTATCTGAAGTTCCCTTCTCTGACCTTACCTTCTTGCTCGTCTTATTCTTACTTATAACTATAAACCTTAGACCTTCTAAACAGATGAGACGATTTAGGAATGGTATTACCACAGAAAAGTGAAAGCCCTCCTCTGTTATTACCAAACCTAAATCGTAAGATTGGTATTACCAGTCACGAGGTCCCAACACTCTACGGGACCCTGTTACCAATCCTACATCGTAATTTTTTTTTATTGTACATCATCAGCCAGCAGAAGACTGCTGGACAAAGGCCTCCTCCTTAATAGGAGGGGTTTCCATAACCATATAATACCCACGCTTGATTGGTGAATCCCAGAATGAAAGGGTGGTCCACCCTTAACCAGAGGGGTGTCACTCCGCAGTTTAGGTATGTTCAGCCGGCGCTCCGCTCCGAGAGGACAATGCAGGGCTGAGGTCAGTGGCCGCCCGCACGCTAGCCTCGTCGTACGTAACTAAGTATACGTGATAGAAAGAGAGCGGTATATCTAGGTGAATTAATAGCGAGCGGTATCCAGCGCTGTGCGAGTTGATTTACCTTCTTTATTGCCTAGTAGATAAGAGTCCTTATTTATTCCTTAATTCCTTTGCGGAGTGAACTTTCTGTACGGAGTACTATTATTTATTCTGTGCCTTACTTAATCTATGACCAAGGGGACGCTGCTGTCCGTGCTCCGGTGATGTGATTTTGATGCAATTTTAGCACTCCGGTGATTTGGATTATTAGGACATACCCAGGGTCCACAGTACTGTAATGTTTATTGTAATAAATAATAATAAGACGAGCAAGCCGCTCTCCTGATGGTAAGAGATAACGCCTATAACGGCGTTTTCCTTATCCTTACCATTGCGTCGTCACGACACCTAGAATTTTAAGTAACGACAAAGTCCAGCATGTACAGTCGAGTCGCGTCCATTACTTTTATACATTCGATGGTGTCCCATTAGCCCTGTATGTCGCTATCTACAGTGGGAGGGGTACCCAGTGTAGATAGCGAGATACCCTCCAAACGAAACACAGTAACATTTTATCGGCCTTACCTAAAAAAACTTTTCAACCGTTAGTCACTGCTTAAGATGCTCTGCCATCTTCTCTCTGACGTGAAGTTGCACGTGCTAGAAAAGGACAGAGAAGTTTAAGCAGTGACTAAGAGAATCGAGATTATTTTAGGTAAGGCCGTATATATTACTGTGTTTCGTTGACTTGACTTGTAACTTTGGTGTTATAAATAAACTATTTGTATTTGTATTCGTATTTGTATATTTTCCTAGGTAACCCTACTGCTAAGTAAACCTACTGCTAAGTGGCAGAATATTTGGTACTGCGCTGCCTAGGCGACCTTTTGCAAAGGAGACGTACCTACCAATGTCCTTGCATAATAATAGTAGATAATGCGCCAAATCAAATCAAATAATTGGTCGGTCGAGGCACTTCGCTATTAGTTTCATTATTATGTTTTTGACATGTTGTTTTAAATTTTTAGCTTTTTACGGGTTAGAAATTACACTTCAACTGGAAGAGATGGAACATCTATATTGGTCTATAAAACACGAAGTCTATATGCTCCACGAAATTGAAAGGAAGTATACAATATTTACCGCATTGAACGAGTCTTATGAAGATCCTTTGATGGATTTGGCTACACCATTCCCTAGCCAACCACCTCTAGGTAGCATGACTCGAAAGAAACCAGATAAGTTCGATCAGAAGAAGTTCTTTGAAAAGTCCAAGAACAAATTTGGCAGTGGAAGCGGTAAAGGTGGCTTCGTCGGTCCCGATGGGATTCATAGTGACATTTTTGGAGCCCCATATACAACCAGGAAGCCGAAGAAAACTTACTTCCCTCTGCAATACGGCTGGGATCTTTATGAATGGAATACTGACACTTAATATATCTTTTTACAGAAGTTTAAATAAAAATATTTACATTGGCTATTGAATTAATTTACCTAATAATGAAATAAAGCTCGGACAACGAGGGTTCCGTACTACCACAAGTACTAGGTAATCGCCGATAGTATCTAACGAATATTCTGTGAAAATTTTAACCGGCTACTTAGAGTGTATAAAGTCATGAAACTATAAAAAAAAGTTACTATTACTATTTTAAAACCTATAAAAAACTTTTTTTCTAGGTTCATGGTATAAGTATTGTACGCTGCCATTCTCTTTGACTTAGAGCGGTTCGCGAGATACAGGTAAAGATCGGACAGACGGACGAGCAGATAAATACGGTAGGCGACTTATTAATAGGGTCGTATAGATTGCATTATCTCTGAGCACAAATCCTAAAAAGGATTAAAACCAGCGAGACGTTTCCCGCGGCGGAGTTATGGCGGTTTTTTTTTCTCGCTGCATTGTAATATTTTCATTGCATTGTGCAAAATACTTATTTTCGCGTGTTAATGTTTAAAATGGTGGTGTTTTATTCATTAAAGGCTGAATCATGTGCAAAGAAATGGCCAATATATGTTTTACCACAATAGTGTGGTGAAACATGTCTTCTTGTCTTTTCTAAGACTCTGTAAAAGCTCATATACTTAGCTTAGTAAAGTCGCCAAAACTTTAGGGTATGACTTGGGCTTGACCCTGATTTTATTTTATGACTGATCGTGACGTGAGTTTTTATAATATATTATAATAGGTAAACTTCTCTGTCTTGTTCTTGCATGTTACACTTCACGTCAGAGAGAAGATGGCAGAGCATCTTAAGCAGTGACTAACGGTTGAAAAGTTTTTTAAGTAAGACTGTATAATTATGTATCGTACATTATTGCCCGAATACCTATATTACTAACACAATTTAAAAAAAAATGCTGGGTGGCGACTAGGGTGGCGCTGATAAGATACGTGTACTTGAATACACTGGCAGAATGCACAGTGTGATTCAAAAAAAAATAAGAGGAAAAATAGGGTAATTTTTGACATTGACATTTGACAGCCAATTTACATGATTGCTTTATTTTGTTCAGTGCTGCCAAGCTAGCCACTTCTTGACTAGATCTGGCAACTTTTAACGTTACCTTAGCCACAAATAAAAAATATCGGTGACAAAAAATTTTAGGCAGAATTTTAGCAACTTTCTGCTATTAACGTGACAAATTACAATAAACTCGCTGTCAAAGACTAAAGGCCGTCACAGACGACGAAGATGCTATAATATTTCATGTTAAGATTAAAATGTCGCTCCCCATACAATCAAATTTTGAAATATATATTATCTTCATCACTTGTTCGACATTTTTTTTGTATGAGTAGCGATATTGAAATATGTTCTGAGATAATATGAAATATTATAACATCTTCATCGTGAGTGACGGCTTTAAGGAACAAACATCGCACACCGCACACGATTATCTAAGCTCGAAATAATTATCTTCTCAAAGAGTGCTCAAAAACTGCTGAATACACTGACATCGCTCATAATGGGCGAATTTCTGACATCCAATTAAAAAAAAAAAAGATGTCATAAATATCCGTTCGATGGCAATGAAGAGACATGGCCCTGAACAGTTTCACTATCTTGTCTGTGGTTCTAAAGATTTTGAACGAATGATGCAAAGTAATAACGTCAAAAAATTAAATTAATACCTTATTTCATTTATATCTGATCTGTCATGCGTTTTTTGTGGTTATTGTTTGTATAACAAAGTACATGCCCATAGTATTTCTTAAGCTTTCGTTATTCCACGCAAATTAGTAAGTGCGCCTTGCTAATTGATTAATTAATTACTATCAATAAAAATAACAATTAGTATCAACAGAAAATACTAACAATAAGGTAACGTAACAATAATAATTTATCAGAATTTCAACAAAATGATATAGGAAAACTTGGAAAAGCAGTTCACCAACAAAAGCGAACTGTGAAATGAAGCAGTGAAGGTGAGTTAACTGCTATTTTACAAGAAAAATGCGAAAAAAAAAGTGGACCCTATCTCGCCAGCACCGTCTATTCTTTGGCTGTAGAACTACGTTTTGACAGCTGTTAGAAAACTTCCCATTATCAACTACAATTAGAAAAAACTAGCTGCGCCCACTGTTTTGCCTGCGTGATGATGAAAAACGGCGTTGAATATGATGATGATGATGACAAAAGTAACATCATCATCAGCAGCAGCAGCAAGAAGACGTCCACTGCTGAACGAAGACCTCCCCCTTAGTACTTAGTGACCTATAATAATATATTATTCCGGGAATTAATTTATATATATTTCGAGTTTCATCCAAATCCATTTAGCGTTATTTATTTTGGCGTGAATACGTAAAAAACATACACACACACGCACACACACACACACAGGAAACATCAACGTCAAATGTATATTTTGAATTACACATATTTTAGTTTGATTGTCCTGGTTCTCTTAGGACATTTAGCTGCTTGGAACAAGGAAAGTATAATAATGTTTGAAAGATTAAATTTAAACTAAATTTTGTGGATGATTATTGTAATGTAAAAAAATTATGTTACTTTATTCCCCGTCCCTAATTAAGGTACTATTATTATTATTATTTTTGGCCACTTTTAGCAACTTCTGTAAGTATGAAATTCTAAGCATTCTGTCAACTTTTTGACAATGTTTAGCCACTTCTTGTCTTACTGACTTGGCAACACGTTTGTTTACGTTTACATCCAATTAATGTTTTACAAAAAATGTTGAATTTAATTTTTTAGATTTATTTATTTGCTTTCTCGTATTCAAAGAGGATAAAAAACACTACGTTTTACTCGTATTCCTGTCCTGTTTTTAAACCACTTTAACCTGCTATAAGTTATAAACATTAATATTGTGAGATCCAAAAACAAACAGGTTAGATTATACGTATATTTATTATAAACCATGCAGAACAGCTACAATTACGAGTCCGATAGTGAAGACGAATTGCCGGCTGGATGGGAAGAGAAAACTACACAGGATGGAAACGTTTTCTACGTAAAGTAAGTAAATACATACCTAATATTATATGGGTGCCCTGTGGTCTCAATCAGTGGTAAATCCATGTACCATAGATTTACTGTTGTGGATCCGTGGGCGGCTTAGACCTTCTATTGGTTAGAAGGTCTAAGGTGGGTGGACTGTATTTAGGTTCAAATGAAAGATCTCGTACACGTTCAATGTTCCAAATCCAATTTACAACTAACTTTATTTTCACTTCTTAGCCTATATATATTATACACAAACAAAACAGGCCCTTCTAATAGTACATCGAGCTCCGTTAAGAGACTAACGGGATCCTGGTAGTACTACTCCCGTAAAAGATGAAATGAGCAATGAAAAGAGACGGACTTTATTATAAGCATACGTTAGACCGAGATAGATATACGAGACCATTCGGCCTGCGTCAATTTAAAAAAAAATACTAATCCGGCTTATTTTTACATAATATTAGGTTTTAAAGTGTAAATTACTATTTATTAGACTTGATTAATAATGGTAAAGTGTGCAGTAGGTACCTGAATGTAACTCATCTAAGAAAGTAAACCCACTAAAATTATGCATTTTAGTACAACTAGAATATTTCGCTGTATAAATGCATTGTTTAAGAACCTCTATTAAAGTTTATTATACAAATAGATGCAGATAATTATTACTTTAAACTATATTTAAATGTAATACTAGGTTAGCATACCTTTCCATTGGCGCAATGTTTATGTAAATCGGACCAGTGGCTCTGAAGATTACCTCGAACAAATATATATGAAAGAGTAGATATATAGAATTATTCCTCTTCCAGCCCCAACACAAATAAAACTCAGTGGACTCATCCAACGACAGGAAAGAAAAAAGTTATTCCAAAGGATCTACCATTTGGCTGGTCTAAAACAGTTGATGAAGGTGGCAAAGCACTGTATGTTCATAAGGAAACTGGCAGCAAAAGTCAAATAGACCCTAGACTGGCATTCGCAAAAGAGGAAAAAAGGCATGTTAATGACTTTCGGCAAAGATTTGATGCATCTTCTACTGCTTACCAGGTACCTATTTACATTCGTTATTGAACTTGAAAAACATAGGTAACGCTTTTTTTGGTCTGTTGTGTAAAAATGTTTTCATCACACTTGCTCGAAAAGTGGATCTAAGTACATAGGGTTTAGGCTCATAATCATGTCCTTTTTAATATTTACTTAACAGCTCTAGTGTTATAATGGGTATAACTGGATTAAGTTTCTACCTCACTGCAAGTTTTATGTATGTGTTCGAAGCGTTCTTAATTTAACCGATTAATACCAACAAAAAGTTTTTTTATGCAGCCAAAGAAAATGTTCCTTGTGCGCCATTTTCAGCAAATATTTGTTGACCTTTTCGCTTTGTGGCTGCTAATAAAAAAAAATACAGTACAAGTTTGATTTTTTCCTCACAAGTGTGATGAAAAACATCGTATGAAACGCGTGTGCACTAGAAATTACACTCTCGGCTCCCTTGTCTCTGCGCATAACTCCACCTCGAGTCTAATAGTAATAGTAGTCTATTCTTATATTTCAGATTCTTCATGGAGTAGATTTATCTGGCAAATACGCTGTTGTTACCGGATCAAATGCTGGTATTGGCTATGAAACTGCCAAATCGCTAGCTAGGCATGGTTCCACTGTTATATTCGCCAACCGGAATTTGGAAGCCACCCAGAAAGCCATTAATGACATTATAAAAGAAACAAATGCAGCTGCAGAAAATTTAAAAGTTCTTCTCCTTGATTTGGCTGAGTTGAAGAGTGTAAAGGAATTTGCTTTGGAAATTAGAAAGACTTATGAGTAAGTTTACAATGCAGTAACTACATCAGCCTTTAGCGTCCTACTGTCGGGCATAACCCTTAAAGGGTGTAAGAGTGTAGGTTGGCATACACACAGATGGCATTGACATAGCCAAATGGCAACCATAATCTATGTGCCAACGGCCCAAAGCCAGAGTTGGCTCAAACAATTGCTGGTGAAGGAAATGCAGAACGTGTAGCGGTAGAACTCTATTGCAGAGCCGCCTGGGGAAGTACCACCCCTTTGCCAGTTATTCAATCGCCAAGCAGTAGTGTGCAAGTATTACTGTGTTTCGGTTTGAAGTGCAATGTTACCAGAGAAATTACTGAGCATAAAAGGATTTCACATCTTATATCTCAGGGTGACAAGTGCAATGCACTGCCGTGCAAGATTTTATTCGCAAGTTCACAATTCTAGTACTGCTACTGTTATGAGCAGACGTGACGTTTACCACCAGGCGGACGACTCGCTCGTCTTTTCATTCAATTACATATTAAAAAATATACACCCCAAAGGGTATGTCGGTGCAGAACTTATCACCCCGACATCAAATAAAAATAAGAAGGAAATGTACATTACACATAGCCACAAACGGCGATCATATTGCTAAGGAATTCTATGGGTTTGACAAACAACTATTGAGAACTGAATTCCTGCCCCTGCATCCTGAACCCAATCAGAATGATTTGGATTCGAAACTAGCAGATCCATTTTCTATAAACAGAATTATGAAGACAGAGTGTAGTTTCGGAAACTAAACCTTTCCAATTGGGTATACCCAAAGTCTATAGACTATGCAGTACAGATTAGTGAGACATGCCACCACCCTGGAAAGTTACTATACTCGAACTCATAATTAAACTGACTAAACTGACATTTTGAGTATTGCTACTTTTTGGCAAAATTTATATAGTACTTACTGGGATTAAAAGATTAAGTTTCTTAACATATTTAACCCTGTTTTTTTTTCTAGCCACATTGACATGCTGATATTGAATGCTGGAGTGTTTGGTCTCCCGTACTCGGAAACTAAAGACAAGCTTGAGACTGTGTTCCAAGTGAACCACCTCAGTCACATGTACTTGACCTTGCTATTGGAACCTGTCTTGAAGAAGGGTTCCAGGGTTGTGTTCGTTTCCTCAGAGTCACACAGGCAAGTAAACACCGCAGTATAAAATACTGGGTTATGTGTATCGAATTACTAAGCTGAAAGGAGATCTTGTTCTTGTAAAACTTTTATTAAAGGGCCATATTTTAGATCGATAAAAAAATCTGCTGTTTCTTAAAAAATATCATTCACTCTCGACGAAACGACGTACCTGTTAGGAAGCAGTTTTTTTCCGAATTCATGTTTGGCCAAAAGCTACTCGGCGCATTTTGCCCTTTTTTCGAAATGTCTTTTCTCGTAATGTCCATTACTCAAACCCTTTCTTTGTAAAAGTTGTTACTATGACTTAATAAGACCCAGCCGACGCGCTGAAATCTCGTTCACGCATTTGACCATTTTTGAAGATATTAAATCACTGAATATGGTTATGAAAAATCACCGCCGGTGAAATTGCTGAAAAAAAAATAAGTTCAACAAAAATATAATTTTGATCTAAACAAGTTTTACCCTGTTTGTACCATACCCTATTTTATTTGGGATTATAGGTTAAATCCAATTTTATGAAAATATAAAAATATTTAAATCGAAATTGTATTTTTTCTAAACCATTGTAATTAAATCGTATTCTCAGTAATTTCATCGAAAACGATTTTTCATAAATATGCAGTGATATAATAGGTAGTACGTTATGATACAAGTGTGATATGTTGGTCATTACACTCGAGGGGGTATTATGCGCACGAGCCGCAGGTGAGCGCGATAAGGGAGCCGAGAGTGTAATTACCAATTGCAGCACACGCGTTCCATGCGACAGTTTTCATCACACTTGCAAGGAAAGAACACACCCTTTTTGATAATAATCAACCACACAGCGAAAACGTCAATAAATATTTGCGGAAAAAGGTGCGCAAACCAGCGGTGTGTGCGCAGGTGACATTTTCTTTAGCTGCATAAAAACTGTTATACCTCGCATAAAACTATGTCTGTAGAGTTGGTATTATAAAAAACGGTATTATCCGGCTATCTTAAGAATGCTTCTTAAACATACTTATAACTTTCAGTGACGTACAGACTTAACTGGGTTATACCTACACCTATTATAGCACTAGTGCTGTAAATTAAAGTAAAAAGCACGCTTGCATAATCCAAGATATTGGATTATGAGCCTAAAACCGATGTAATAAGACCCACTTTCCGAGCAAGTGTGATGGAAAAAATACTTTTTTGTACAATCTAGTGACGAGACGAGCAAGACGTTCACCTGGTAGTAGCGTCCCGCCTGCCACTAACAGCAGCAGTGCCATAATTGTGAATTTGCGAACACAATCCTGCGCCGCACTGCACTGCGCTCGTCACCCTGAGATCTCTTCATACCCAGTAATTTGTCTTGAAATGTCGAGCGAGATAGCGGCGCGCAGCATTCTGGCCGTTAATAATAACACCGAGACGCGTAACCCTGTAATAGTACTACAACCGGCGAAACAACAGGTTTTTAGATGTCCGTACCTTAAGGTTATTTCCGTGCTCTATTTTGAGGCCTATGGCGTCTGTCTGTCCTATAAATGTCCTATAAATTCCGAACAGAAACGCGCAGCGCATTCCGCTGCGCGAGTGGGTGTTTCCCGATAAATTATAATCTTGGTGTCTTGAAGTCGCGAGTGAATCGGTTTCTTCTAGGCATCGTACACTGCATCTTCATATAACATGAAAAGAAATGGCAGCTAAACGCAAGCCTATGAATAATAAAAAAAATAGACCCTACAGCTCTGAAGGCAGACATAGATACTACCAACTGAGCTATAAGGCAGTTGCAGCAGTATAATTAAACTTTGAATATTTTTGTATGAAGTGATTCCACACTTATGGTATTTCTATGTTTTTAAAGCTTAAACAGGAAGAAAAATTATGACCTCCGGCAGGACTCGAACCTGCATACGAGCAGTCGCTATGGGTTTCCGTCCCAACTGCTTTGCCAATTAAGCTACAGAAGTCTCTGCCTGAGATGCCAAATTTCCGAACCCGTTATAAGCTACCAACTAAGCGTTGGTGGCGCCATCTGTAAATTTTTGTAACACAAATCTTAATTCTGTAGCTTAATTGGCAAAGCAGTTGGGACGGAAACCCATAGCGACTGCTCGTATGCAGGTTCGAGTCCTGCCGGAGGTCATAATTTTTCTTCCTGTTTAAGCTTTAAAAACATAGAAATACCATAAGTGTGGAATCACTTCATACAAAAATATTCAAAATAGTATAGCCAGTGCGACTTCTCTCGTCAGGCCTTGGAACCTGCAACGGTTTCGGCTTGGGTAAATATTTGTGTTACAAAAATTTACAGATGGCGCCACCAACGCTTAGTTGGTAGCTTATAACGGGTTCGGAAATTTGGCATCTCAGGCAGAGACTTCTGTAGCTTAATTGGCAAAGCAGTTGGGACGGAAACCCATAGCGACTGCTCGTATGCAGGTTCGAGTCCTGCCGGAGGTCATAATTTTTCTTCCTGTTTAAGCTTTAAAAACATAGAAATACCATAAGTGTGGAATCACTTCATACAAAAATATTCAAAATAGTATAGCCAGTGCGACTTCTCTCGTCAGGCCTTGGAACCTGCAACGGTTTCGGCTTGGGTAAATATTTGTGTTACAAAAATTTACAGATGGCGCCACCAACGCTTAGTTGGTAGCTTATAACGGGTTCGGAAATTTGGCATCTCAGGCAGAGACTTCTGTAGCTTAATTGGCAAAGCAGTTGGGACGGAAACCCATAGCGACTGCTCGTATGCAGGTTCGAGTCCTGCCGGAGGTCATAATTTTTCTTCCTGTTTAAGCTTTAAAAACATAATTAAACTTGTTGAAATTTTAACAAAATATGCATTCCTACTACGGCAGATTTCCTAACGTTCCGGAAATTGTATATTTCCTACTCTTTACTACCTTCTTTGAACACTAACATCTAACAATGAATTTTCAGGTTTGCAAGTCTTAAAAACACCTTTGTCAACCAAAACCTTGCAATGCAGAAAGATGAATATTACTCTATGATGGCCTATAACAATTCCAAGTTGTACAATGTTGTAACGGCAAAGGTAAAGAGCTCATTTAATATCAGTTAGGTTGGACAACTAAAGTTCTATCACCTATTAATAATATTACATAGTTATACTCTGCTTTCAAAGCAGTTGGACATGGGTTCGATTCTCACCCAGGACAAACCTATTTATGTGACGAACATGCATAGATGTTTGTTCTGTGTCTGGGATTCAAAACAAAAAAAAAACAAGTATTCTATCTGGTACTTGGTTCCCTTAGACCAGCCATACTCTAAGTGGGTTCCGCTATACCCCTGTAGGGCTACCGCAAGAATAAAAAAAAAACACCTCTCTGGTCGACCGTTTTGACGCGGCGTATCACGATTCACGAGGCGCAGCCGAACTTAAGTCGCCACACACCACAGTATACTTTGTTAATTCAAGTAATAAGTAACTGTTACATTGTACTTTTATTATGCTTGTTATGGCAGCGGTTCTCAAACTTTTTTGGTGACGGAACCCTTTTGGAAAGCGAAAAGTTTGAGAACCGCTCCCATAGTCTATGGCAGCGGATTTCAAACATTTTTTGGTGACGGAACCCTGTTGGAATGCGAAATACTTGACCTACACTAGTACTATGGGACAAAGTACTCGCTTTGCTTAGTTGGCGCTGATGGCGCTGTGTGAAATGTCCACCCATATTCATATCATATTAGAAAACCCACGCCATTTGGCGTGCGAGCCAAACCATCTGAAGTATATCAATGCTACTAAATTATAGTTAAATTGTCTTTTTCTTTTAAAGGTATTGAGCGAAGAATGGAGAGCAAAAGGAATTTGTGTGAACTCGTTGCACCCAGGAAACATGGTGTACACAAATCTAAGCAAATCCTGGTGGCTGTTCAGATTAGCGTTCCTTCTTGTGCGTCCATTCACAAAGTCTATGGTAGGTACTTGCTCCGAGCCAGAGGGCGTAGCATAAATATATGTGGGAATTATGTAGGTATAAAATATAGCTAAATAGTAAAGTCTTATTCAATACACCACCCAAACAAGCAAAGACTGCAAACACAAAGACAAACAAACGCCTGAATCAATCACATATGTTATCTTTTATTTACAAATACATTATAGGCACATATGTACAAAACTTAACATAAATATTTAAACTATATAACTTATAACTACTTATTTACAATAATATATATATATATATAAATAAAAACCCTACCTATAAAACAAAAACGCCGTCTAGATCGCCACCATGCGGTAGAGTTCCCAGGATGCTGGCTGCATTTCCCCGTTGAATGGCAATACTTAGCCTCTGGGCAAAGTATTAGAATAGTAAAGAAAATAGGTAGTAAGAAAATAGAAATAATAGTACACATTAAATATTCAAAAATTTAACTCGGCGTATCACATCAAACTGATATTATAAATAGCAAACAAACAAGTTTCAAAATTTGTCTCAGTGTTTTGTGGTATGTGTGTGTTCGTTACCTCTTCAAGCCAAAATGGCTCAACTAATTTTAATGAAACTCGGTACGGGGATAGCTTATTTCCCGGAATAACATTATAGACTACTTTTTATCATTACGCTATTTTTATATTATCATGACGCGGGTGAAACCGCGGTTAGTGTAAATAATTGTCAAACACTAAGTAGTACGTAAACGATAGTTTGTTAAATATATGAAAAATGGAACAAAGCTACGGACGCTACTAAGCTACTATATTCTATACATTTTACTATCCTTTACGTATTAAGTAAAAAAAATACCCTGCATATAAATATTAGGCGTTACTTTGCTTTTGCGGAAGTTCATTTTAATCCATCTGTTGTTTACTGTAAATCTGCGTGTGTGTGTTCTGTACATATATGGAAACTATGGATTATTAGCCCCCTATCCCTATTAGTTCTCGATACGATAGTATAGCGGTAATAAACTAGAGATACAACAGTATACAATAGTTGAAAATAAACATATTTAATTTAATACCTATTATTTTTTTATTAATATCGGGAGCTCATTTCTCAACATAATCACGGTAAGTATCCCTTAAATAATAAAAGCAAAGTGATAAACGTTTATCTACTCATTTTTCCCCGCGAAAACGAGACAGTCGTTTCCATATTCTAGCTTTATCACTTTCCCGCTCATCGAAAGACCAATATTAGTCCTCGGCGCGTGCCTGGCGAAAAGTTTAGTCGAGGTGTCAGGTGACCGGAATGATGGCGTATATTTTGGTCAAAAACTTAGCATTGCCATCCAACGTGACAATGCTGCCAGCATTCTGGCTACCTTCCCATCATCTACGGAGCTTTTAGTTTAAATTTTATGTTTTGTATTTTTTATTATGTGTATTTTTTATGTAGGTTTGTTTTTACTAGTTACGGTTTGTTAAGTTAGTTTTAATTAAAATGTTAAGTACCTACTTTACTGTAACGTTGTATTGTTTTCATTGAGCTAATAGCAATAGAGTGACAAACGTACAAAAAAATATGTCCGCGCCAAAACTCGGCGCACGCTATGGAGTGCGCCGACTTTTTGAACGACTAGAACTACGTTAAGACACAAGCGCTCAAGCATATATTGAACACTATGCAAGCGACATAACGTCTAAATTCGAACAATTGTGAACTATACAATGCACGTAAAGGTTTTTTGACTGTTTTCACTTAGAGATTGGACTCTTTAGATATTAGCTCGATGATTGTATTGTATAAAATTGTTGCAGCAACAAGCCGCCGCTACGACAATCTACGTGGCGACCGCTGAAGACCTCGAAGGCGTCACCGGTTTATATTTCAACAACTGCTTCTACTGCGAGGAGTCTGCCCTGGCGAGGGACCGCGACATCGCCACGTCGGTCTTCGATATGTCGCTCAGGACGATCCTCGAGCGGGTCGGCTCCGAACATATTGAGCAGTACGCGAAAAGACTGAACAGCGCTCCTACAAATAATGGGGTAGATGACTAGACATCCTTCGATTGGGGACACGGGATTTTGCAGCAGCCAGATAATGAGGATAAGCATAACAGTTTTTTTTTTATTGCCTAAGCAGTGTTTTTCAATCTGTGGTTCGTGACAACTAGAGGGGTCGCAAAGCCTAGATCGGGGGGTCGCGGACAAAAATAAAAAGGCATCCAAGTCAAAGTCGCGGGTAATCTTGACCAACTTACCTCGTACTTATTTTCAAAACTCGCGGTTTCTTGCAGAGCGTAAGGTCCTAATAATCAGAGAGAGAAAGAGTTAATCAATCAATCAATCAATAATTAATAAATGTATCAAAATATGTAAAATCTTTAACGTATATAGTTTTCTAATTTAATTATTTCTTTGTACATTGTAAGGGGGATCGCCAGAATTTTTCAACCTGAAAAGGGGTCACGAAAACAAAAAGATTGAAAAACACTGGCCTAAAGGCATGCGACATTTTGGCCTATTTATAAGGAGATATGGGAAATTTGTACCACTAGGCCACCTGCGTATGGGAGATGTCGCGGCAGACAACAAGGCGTTGTATACACGGTTGTTAGAGATGCCCAATGGGGATCCACACTGCAATTTTTTTCCGCTAGGTGGTGCATCGTTGATGTGGCCATAGTTAACTGCCAATCCATACATTATGTTGTTTTTTTTTCTACAATTGAATGGTTTTACTCTTATTTGGACCTGGGTATGTCCTTAAACTGCAACCAGACCCACCGGAGGACGGGCAGCAGCGTCCTCTTGGTTAACGGTGGTGAGCATTCTGCGATCGCCAAGCCGCCTGCCAAGCGTGGGGATTATGGCAACACCCCTCTATTGGGAGGCCTTCGTCCAGCCGTGAACGTCTTATGGCTGACGACGACTCTTATTTGACTCGTATTATCGTAGAATCTGCGTATACTGGGTTGTACACATTGTACAGCAGTCCTTTGCCTTGATAATTAAAGCTCTGTCCAACATAAAATGTAAACAACTATCCAACCTAGAAATCTATTTTCAGGCCGTCAACAGCTGCATAGATTCTTCAAATAAGGCTCAGTACCCATTATTTTTACTTGGACTAGATTAACGACAACGCCCTCGTCAAGAGCAATAAGCAAAGATTAACAAGAAAACTTAATTTTGCCTCGCCCGGACCGCCGCTAGCGCCATCTGCGAAAAGTTGTTTGCCTGTGGAACCTCATTCGGTGCTTACATTATTTAGATAACTGTTATGAGGATAAAATATTTTGTATATACTTATAATTTTATTATAAAAAATATATGGGTAAAGATGTATAAAGATTGTATAGTTATTGTCAGTAAAGATATACTTTTACCTACAAAGAAAGGACAACATCATCTTGGGTTTTTTAATTGTGATCTAAATACAATAAAATGTATCTAGGTAGGTAGCTAGTTACAATTTTAGTTCTAAGGGTGTCAGTAGTAAATAAATGTAGCTTCATTAAAATGACAGCTCACGGAATTTCACGGCATAACTTTGTAATAAAGTCTGGCAAATTACATTTATTTGTAACACAAAGTTCACACTGGTTTTCTGCGTGTAAAACTAGTATGAATTACAAGTACTGTACATATAAATAGTATAAGTAGTTATATTTACACTTGAAAACGGAACTGCATAGAGCGTGGATTATCAGTTTATCACAAAACAATAATCATATTTTTAAATCTGTAATAATAAGGTTACGTCAACATGAATAAAATTCTAGGGATGTGGTAAATCGATCGTTTCATTTTGCAAATGCACAAGTTCTGTGAATGCCATATTTAAAAAAACAGCGTTCCGCTTCCGCCGTGATGTCAGCTGTATCTATAGCTAGCTTGGAGGATCTAGCTCTCTCTCTATGGAGTGGCTATAACAGGCTTAAGCACTCTACGCGCCATCTTGCATGCTGTACAGCACGTCGTGCGCGCATCCAGCTGCGGATGCTTAGAGAGAGAAACCAACATGTTTATCTGTCTGTCTACTGCTGAACGAGGAGTGAACAAAGTAGTCCTGTGTCGATCGTGATTGAACGAATCAAAACGATCGAATCCCGCTTTCTGCGTGACCGACCAGTCAATCGTCAGTCGACCGACCTCAGTATATTACCGACAGTTGTCAATCGTTAAAGACCCGGGTCGTGATTGATCGACGCGCGGCCGAAGATCCGCGGCAATTGCCATTCATAACGATCTTCCGATCTGCGACCGAATGAATGACCGTCGATTGATGAAACACAAACCTGCACCCTTATCATGGACGTTCGCGATTCTGATTGCGATAGCATGCCATCCCGCTCGTACGAACTTACTCGCGCCATGCGCCCTCCCGCTCGCGCACGCTCGCAATCAGAATCACGAACGTCCATGATAAGGGTGCGGTTTCGTCTCGGTTTTCTTCGATCAATCTCGGTGAAATTGGGTACCTAGCTAAATCCAACTCTATATTAATAAACTTAAGCCTTGTTTATATTTGTAGGTTCTCGAGACTAATGAAAACGACGTTTTGATCGAATCTTTTTGCTCGGTCACTTGGCTCGTCGGTTACGAAAGATCGAGATCTCCGAAAATGACCGACCGACACAGGACTAGAACAAAGGGAGTGAACGAGTATTTTTTGCTATTTTTCCCACAGGGCGGGCTAAAGCCGTAAGGCCATACCGCCTGATCATACGTCAACGATCCGTTTTTGTTTGTTTATGTAGTCCGTACTTGAGGCATTCCACAGACAAGTGGAACTTGTATCTTTGAATGAATTTTGAAGGCGTTTCGCAGTCCTTTTTGATTTTGACGTGATGTTGCCTCGCGATACAAGCTTAGAGCTTGAGGCAATGAGGCAGTAGCCAGTACACAAAAACAAAAAAATGGAATCTGCTGTACAGCAAGGTTATATACGACCGTTCTGCTGTACAGCCCAGTAGTAGTTGTTCAGTAGAAACACAGAGAAACATGTTGGTTTCTCTCTCTCTAAGCATCCCGCAGCTGGATGCGCGCACGACGTGCACGATGCTACATCCAGCACAGTGGCCAGCGGCGGGCTGTACAGCATGCAAAATGGTGCGTTGAGTGCTTTAGCTAGTTTTTGATTTTTGTCAAGTGAGCGTGTCACTGATTACTTGTGTGCTCTGCTTGTGCGTTCCTCGTCCCCCGCCAACATTGACAGGCTTTTTTGTTTGAAAATTAGATCTTATTTCCTATCCCGGATGGGTATATAATCGTCTTTAATAGACGTAAAAGGCCATGTATGTAGTATATATGTATGACACTGGCAAATGCACAAAATGCAACGCCATAATCCTTTTGCAAGGAAAGAAAAAGTAAAAAAAATAAGTTTTTTGTAACTCAATCACGCAAAATGGCTGAACGGATTTCGATGAAATTTGGTATAGCTTCTGCCTTGGAAATACCTAAAGGCTACTTTCAATAACAGGAATCACGGGTGAAACCGTGGGGTGCTGCTTAAAAAAAATATAATGGTAAACTCACGGCCTCACCTAAAATAATCTCGTTTCTCTTAGTCACTGCTTAAACTTTTCTGTCCTTTTCTAGCACGTGAAACTTCACATCAGAGAGAAGATGGCAGAACATCTTAAGCAGTGACTAACGGTTGAAAAGGTTTTTTTTGGCGGGAACACGGAAAAATCATGTCGTTGCATTCTATTATTTTCTTAAACTTGTGTTTTTTCGCGAATTAATGATTAAAAATGGTGGTGTTTTATTCATTGAGTGTTGAATTACGTGCACGAGTGTGGGCAAGTGATATAATGTGGTGGAGCATGTCTTTTCGTGTTGTTTCCAAAACTCCGTAGAAGCTCATAGTAAAGTCGCCACAACTTTACTAGGGCATGACTTGGACTCGACTATGACTAACTTCGCGTGACTGACTGTGATTTCATGACATATTTAACTTGGTTTTAATAAAAAAAACTTGAAAATTCGTAAACTTGACACTGGCAGAATGCACAACGTGCGATGCCAATAAATAAAAATAAAAAATAAAAAACGGTTGAAAAGTTTTTTTAGGTAAGGCCGTCAGTTCGTAAATTAATCCATAGACAACTGACATCTTTTTTCATTTGCATTTTATTTTCACTTCATTTTATTGTCTATTCCATCATGGCGTTTTGACGTTTTGTTTTTGTGTCAAGGTAAAATTGTCATGAGAACCGAAACAACGATTTGTTTAAATTTTGGTGATATTTGGACGTTATTTTTTTTGTTTTGCGAAGTTTGTGCTTGATTTAAGTTACCGTACGGGTAACTGATATAATAATTAGTAATAACTAAACTCTAATCTTGTCACAAAAATGTTACCTCGGACGCTAGGGAGGCCCTCCCAATTCGTAACAATTGTGTGGTTTCAATCAAAATAATAAGAAAATGTCGCGGAAATGAGATCGCACCTATATCTTTTTATCTAAATATGTGGTACAATTGGAACTACCCGATAGTTTAAGCAGTTTTAGTGAATATGGGTGACAAATTGAATAGAGAATATTTTGAGCCTGGGACTGCTGCTTTCAATTACAACAATGTGGTAAGTAATTAATATAGAAATACTAGCTAACATTATTATTCATCACATAAAATGTTTGTATGTTATCTTTGCATTCAGTGCCATTAAATTAAGGGACCATTTTCTGACACACTGGTTGGTGTAAGCAAAGGTAATGTTTGCTCCCTTGTTCCATCATAGTCGTTGCAGTCTTAACTTGTGTGAGTTGTGTGGTCTGCCCACTAGTCAAAGTAGTGGAAGCAAGTCCTTTTGTTGCTAGCCAAGTCCTCCAGACTGGATATTGAATCTTAGTATTTTAGTATTTAAAAAGCTGACTTCGCCTATTTCTTTTAATATTTCATAAATTATACCAGGTGAGTAGCACCTATCATACCTACTTAAAATATATATAATAAATGTATATAAATATTAAACATTGACATTCTTTTTTTATGCTTCCAAAAGTAAATATTCAAGATGGCTGTCTTAAATATAAAAATTCAAGGTTGCTGAAGAAATACCCAGGTGAATATTACAGGTAGGTAAGCAATAAATATTTCTTTTAAATGTAAATAGATGAACACAGCACAGAGAAGTTAAGAGTTCTCCTTCTGGTTTTGTACCTATTGGAGCTACTTCAATACTCACTGAATCTTTCTTGAAAGCTTTTCTGACACACAATAAAATAATACTCACTAAGCACCTAACACTAACTTAAATGGGTGTGTCCTAAAACTGCATCCAGAACCACTGGAGGACGGGCAGCAGTGTCCTCTCAGTTAACGGTTCGCAGTCGCCACTGCCTTTCTTCCCCATCGGTTGCCAGTTCGTAGAGCGATGTGGCTTGCCCATTGCCACTTCAACTAGCAAACCCTGCAAGCTATGTCGGTGATCATGGGCATAAGCTATGTTATTTTGAATTTCACTCACATCTGCTGGGATTGCAGTAAAGTGAAACCTCTACTGTTTAGATGTTACAGCATTACAAAGTAAAAAACACACATAAGTAGTCACAAGTTTTGCATTTAGGTAGGTATAGTATTAGTGTGATGTATCCAAAAGTTATATATACCAAAAGAAGTTATTATTCATTATCATATAATACTGGAAATCTTGCTTCTCATAAACATAACTGTCCTGATAAACAGATTAATTATTGTGTATTTTTTTTTCTTGCTTATCTATACCGTGTACATATTATGCATATAGTTACATATACATGGGAATTCGTGAAACAGTGGCACCCCGCTAATCCACAACTAGGCCAGCGTGTTGAATATGGCCCAATCACCCTCCAAGGATATGCCGATGTCCAGCAGTGGATTATTAATAATACGCTTTAAAAGAAAAAAATACAACCCACTTCAACATCGAATACCTGGATGACATCTTCATATTTTCTAGTAATTTTGATTTTAAAACCAAACTACTGAACTGATTTGGATAAAATTTTGTATGGGACCACCTCTGAAGTATTGCCTACCAAACAAAAAAATTATCATGAAAATCAGTTTATAATTGGACCTACTTACGCAAACTAGAACCAATCAATAGACACAAAGTCACTTTTGAGATAATTTTTGTTTCAAAAGTGGGTACAAATAAATAAGTAAGTTTTATCAGAAAAATTACTTTACAACAGTAGGTGCAGTATTGATGAGTATTGATTTCTTTTATTTAGTATTTGTTTTTGATTAAAAACCCTATGGTTCCTTATTGCAAAATTACTGTTCTGTGGGTTGGTTATTTAGGTATAGTAATAATGTTTAGGTTTTACAGGTAGGTAAATAATTTTAATGATTTATTAATTAATTTAATATAATAATTCATTCAATTAACTTTAGATTAACTATTTCAATTATATTTTTATAGTAACAAACTCACATGTTAGTTTTAACGCTGATTTAGATGATAAGGTGGTGTACAATGAAATCGAGGCAACAAGATTACTGCACACTGTCTAAACGTGCAATAATCTTGTTTAGACAGTGCAATGCAATTGACTTGTTGTCTCGATTTTATTTTCCTTAAGGTAAGAAACTAGCATTTAGCTTTTACACATTGAAATCAACTGTTAGATGTCCCTTACATTTGTTGTAAAAATCTTGGGCATTTTTTGCCATAAGATGCAACAAGCTTTTTATATCATTCAATTTCACTTCCAGAGTAGGTTTTCCATTAGCTAAAGTAGATCCATAAGGTCTTTTGTTAATGAACCTTCCTCTCAAATTTGTCTTAAAATGTACTACATAAAGTCATCCTTCACGTTCGTACATAAAAAGTCAAAAACTCATGTTATTTCTTTATATTTATTTATTTTGTAAACCATATATCTTGTAGATGGAAACGGGCAAATGATGATGACGATGATTAAACTAAGACACTTTTGGCCTATCAGTGGCTTTCTTTCTGTTTGTTATTCTCTCTCCAGGTTAACATTTGACAGAAAATCTTATTTTCCCATTCTATGAACTTGCATTGGTTTTTTTTTGCATGTCTGCATTATTCGCATATTATAGCGCGTATTATTCCGGTGGAAAGATCTTCTTGAGCTATTCTAGTAAAAAGAAACAAGGCTCAAAAGTTAAAAGTGTCTTGGCTTAGTACAAAAAAAATAGCGATAAAAAATAAAACGAGTAGATAATTTTATGCATTCGAACCTGAACTTTGACTTAATAGAAGTACATTTTAAGACAAATTTACGAGAAAATACAGAACCATTAACCAAAAATCCCATGGAGCTACTTTGGCCTAATTAGTAAAAAAAATTAAATAAGCTAGTTGCGTCTTAAACCAAGATAATACAGGATATCTAACAGTTGAAGATGATATTATAGTCTCTAACGGATAATAAAATCGAGGCAACAATCTACTTGCACTGTCTAATCAAGATTACTGTCTGTTATGTTTAGATTTAGACAAAGCATATTTAGTTTCCTCAGTTTTATTATACACCACACGCAATAAACTTACATCGCGTTAACAGCCTTAAAACTAGTATTTATGTTTGGCATAACAAAAATTTCTTTGAAATATAAGTATTTTTTTATTATTTGAATTAATCTGCCTACCTGTAAAAACTAAAAAATATTTTTATAAAGAACCAACCCACAGGACAGTAGTTTCGCAAACATCCCGGTATTCTTCAACTGTCGTTTTGAGAGTTGGTGAATTTGTCGTGAAAATGTTTTGTTCAGTCAAAATTGTCACATCAATATGATATTTATGGGGTCGGTAGAAGGTGCAGTTTAGACGCTTTCTGTATACTTAACTCGATTTTGGCCCGAGTGTGGATTGGTTCCCGTTTGCGTAAGTAGGTTCAATTGGCGGAGTAATCGCGTAACGTACATACAAAAAAAACCGTCGAATTGAGAACCTCCTTTTTTGAAGTCGGTTGAAAAGGCTGGTATGTATGCAGAATGGCTGTAGGTACTGAGCCGTAAGGAGCTCAATCATCTTCATTATCAATTTTTACTATGCAACCGACCCTGAAATCGCGAAAAACCTATTAAAATTGGCGAAGCAGTCCGTCGGGGCGGAAATCCAGTAAATTGTTCATATGCTAATTCAAGACCAAGCAGACGTCTAAATTTTTCATACTGTCTATTAATTAATAACATAGAAATATCCAAGTGTGAAAACACTTCACATTTATAAATATTCTTTACTAGGTATAATGCTCACATTCTCAAACAAGTAGGTACTCACTCGTATTCTGTTACGTTTATAATTTTATATCCGTGAAAGCGGCAGTAGCTATATGAAATTGCACATCATTACTTGCATGAGCATACATTTTGTTATTCTACGTCAGTTCAAACGCGGGAGGAAAAATATTACATACCATTGTTTGCCATTTTCTATTTCACAAACAGCTCGCGGCGACAGTGTAAGAGTTATGGTGCACTGTTCAAACAGTAGGTAAGACCTACATGCACTTTTTACCGTGCTTTATGGCGCTACACACATTCGTTTACCTAGTAAACTCTAGGTTGTAGCCATAGAGGTAGGAACTATACCTCTATGGTTGTAGCTATGTTATCATGTAGACGAGCCGTCGATCAAAGGAATTCAGCATTATAGTAAGTTAAGGATTGATATAAAAGCGAACGTAACTTACTCGCATCACGGATTTTTATGCCGTCTACGGCAGTTCCCGTTGGTGGCATAGCCTAGCCAACGTAAGTTTTTTTTTTCATTCGTCATGTCCGTATGTCTGTTAAAAGCAACTCTAATGCTTGCGCTCTTACATTAGTGAGATCGAAATAATGAGCATATAAGATGTTATATGTAAATTAACATGTATTATGTATATGCAAAGCCGTGGTAGTTAATTGGGAGACCGTTCAACTTGAAATCGTGAGGGTTTGAACCCTCCTTTGACGAAGAGTTAATATACTGTAGAGATTTTAATCACTTTTTCGGTAAAAGAAAACGAGCGAAGCAACCTGAACGTCTGGACTTCCGGAGAAGAAATTCAACGGCTTATGTGAATGCACCAACCCGTAACTGGACCAGCGCGCAGCGTGTTGCTTATGACCCAATCGCGGGTACAGACCTATGGACCATTATAATGCTTGTTATGCTATGTGATAGCTATAGATAGATAGATAGATAGACACTCTTTATTGTGCACACCATAAATACAATAGAAAAAGATAACAAGAACCTTATGAGCTATAGTTCTAATAGAGCCCCCCTTGTTGTGTTTAGTTGTGTCCTTACTACATAATCTACACATACGTCGTTAGTAGACGCACAATGATGCACAATGATTATGTCGGTCCCACGCCGAGACAATGCGATGTGGGGCAAGCAGCTGACACAATTAAATTTGCTCGAAATGCTGCGTTCTCGTATTAATTGTCTCTAATATAATAGCTACTCTACTCTCACGCTTCCACCTGTATTTATGAATTATGATCGATAAGTCGCTTTAGTTCCAAAAGATGCTATCATCTGCAAATAATAACACGAATCTTATTACACAGGCATAAGGGGGGAAAAGGCGCCTTCGACCGACCTACATCCTGTAGATTGGTGTATCTCGCAGCCAACTCTTTACATTGTGTATTTCGTCAGTTGTTCGCTTGCGCAGCATCTGTCGTTGCACATCTGTCGATCGGGCGGAAAAGCTATGCAACCTACCTATATTGGTAGTAAAACTTACACAACGCTACCTGAGTAGCTCTTTATGCGACTTTTAGACTTTTGCGAAGTCTGTACTTAATCGATAGAAGAGTTAAAAGTTCGGATGCACTTATATTCGTGCCGAGACTGTAAAGTC
Organism: Erannis defoliaria; assembly: GCA_905404285.2. NCBI lineage: Eukaryota > Metazoa > Arthropoda > Insecta > Lepidoptera > Geometridae > Erannis > Erannis defoliaria. The sequence continues at coordinate 5,149,325 of FR990073.1, read as the reverse complement.
ATCGATAGATGGTGTTCGCGTGAGTGCGCCCCTCGACTGTTAAATTATTTTATGATGATAGGCTAATGTTACAATAAAGAAAGTTGCTAACTACTGGTTGACTTCTCGAGATTCGGCCACGCCATTGTGTCTGGTAAAGCCTAGCATAGTATGTAACTTTTAAATACAATCAAACTTTAAATAAGTAAATGTTTATTGCAAAATTGGGTTGGCTCGTCATTATTGTATCTACCACCTCCTTACTACATACTACACTGAAATATTATAGCTGTGTATGAGATTCGTCATGTCAAATTTAACCAAGGCGATGTTCTTATAAAACTAAACCAATAAAAAAAAATTAACAAGCCTAACCTAATTGATTGTTTTAGTTCCATTTGAGAGAATAACTTACCGAAGGTATTTTTTTTAACAATACATAGACATACCATTTTTATATGTAGTCTTAAAGGTCGCATGTTGAAAGCGAAGATATCGGTACCAGGCCACTGGAATTACCTTGGATCGCGTGAACAACTCCACTACCTCAAACCACCACTAATGCGACCCAACATAAAATCTTGTAGTTCTTGGAGGGACTTAGGAAAATTGCAGTAGAAAAACTGGTTATAATGTCATAGTAGTTTTTCAAAACGGTTTACCTACTTTCAATTGTATTTCCAAGATAATAAAGTTAAGATAGCTTAACAAACTACACGATTTCGATGTTATACGATAATACTTCAAACATCCTAAACAATGAACCTTAAACTTGATCTTTTACAACAGTCTCAAAGCAAAAGAAAAACAATTCACCGTGACATTCTTATTGACTGCAATTGAAACGCTAAACAATCGAAGAATTTTTTGTTTAAAAAAAATACTGGTACTGGTACGTGGAAGTTAACAACTGAAATCTCTAAAGTTGGAAGTTCTCGGCTTTGAGACAATGTCGTGCTCAACACACAATGTTATTGGTACGGGTAAGCCTGCGTACCGATCGCGTGATTGGCAAAACCTATCTACCTAGTTGGCAATGTCGGAGTACAATTTTGTCAGCCAGTTCGTTTCAGGCTTGCGAAAAAGCTGCCTCGCCGCGGAACATTTAACTTCTTTTCCGATTCAGTCATTCGATCACGAGTTTTATGATACTCTGTGATTGTGTATGATAGCATAGACTCCTGTGCCATACATAAAATCGATAACATATAAGAATCGAGTGAAATCGGGAGAAGCACCTGAAATTGACCAGCTACAAGTCTGAGTTAGGAAACGTCCAATTTTCAGAAGTTTTAACTGAACAATATTGAAATGGTTCAAACTATAAAACTGACAGTTAAATACTATTGTTAAATACTGACTGTTGTTTATAATTATTACAATGATTTATTCTTAAAGTCTATTTTAGTGAAACAGTGCCATGAAAAAAGTTTGGTTTGCAAAAAAGAAACCCAAGAAAACGGTGCGTTTTCCCATCATGCCATAGATTTTAGAGACGCACAGAAATACAGAGCCATTGCACAGGGTAAGAAAACTTCGTTCTCATTACAGTAGCTCTTGCACCTTTAATCACAAGCAAATCGTAGACATAATGATGATTGGTAAACCACATCTTTTATTGTTCATTTATATAATAGCACGATGGTAAGAAATCTAGTGCATGTCGTGATACATTCACGTTAGGGTTCCGTACCACAGTTATGTGAGTAATAAATTAGTAACAATATATTATACCGTTGCAGTAATAATTATCTTTAATAGTTTGTCTATTTTTTCCGATATATTTGTTTTTATTATCAGTCTGTATGCTAGGCTACTAGAGTAGTTATTTTAATAGGGTGAACTCATTATTTACAAACTAAACTGAATGACGCCAATCGACAATGGGTACTTCGCACAGTATTGTAAACCTCATCATAATGCTAAACTTCGATTTCAATGACAAATTGCGTAAGTCACTTTTTCAGTCCCCACTTTTTACGTAGAGGAGAGGCTCCCCTTGAAAAAAAAAATTCACAAATCATCAATTATTTCTTTTAGGTACACAAAAGTACAAGACTTCATTACAGTCCCTGAATAAAAGTACTGTGATATTATATACGAACTAGTTGGCCAAGTCTCGAAACTATAAGGGTTCATAGAGTATAGTTTGATATCGAACCCTACAACGGATACAACTGGACGCGTTAGGGATTGTTCTTCATTATATGAATTCTCCTTTGCTCGACAATACTGACATACCGTCCATTCCACTTGCGTCACCGAACCATTATATTTCAAGTCCGATTCACTCTTTTACCTTATTTGATTGCATCAACTAATTTTGTGTTACATCGATACCAGTAGTTCTGAGTATCCAAGGATTTCCATTACATTTTAAAGTTCGGCTTTTGCATTTACGAAACATTTAATAGCACTTTGTATCATATTAGGTACTTGATTCCAATACGTACGAGTATAACGTTACTTCATTTTGTAGGTAGTGGCAGGACTCTATTGCAGAGTCCAGCTTTGCCAGTTTTTCAACCATCAAGGCCAAGTACTGTACGAATATTACTGTGTTCTGGTACTCTGTATTTAAGGCCAATGTTTCCAGCAAAAAATACTGTTTTTTTTTACATAATAATCACAAAGAACAGTATTTTCAATTTTTGAGTGACTAAACTGTTATGTCTAAAGAGGAAAGTTGCCATATGGTGGTTCAAGCGACTTGCTCAACTGTTCGCGTATGGCACTAAAACATACAATTAAACATAATATACCTAAGTAAGTACATATATGAATACTTAAATTTACTCGAGTGTAAGTTTTCAATATACCAGATTAGAATTAGACTGGGTGTTACAGTTGACTCTTACATAAAAACAACGTCTCCACTTCCACTATTCAGTGGAAATGGAGACGTTGTTTTTATTTTTTTAGTTCCACTGTTCCAAAAGGCAAAGTCTGCGTTTGAAATGTTGTCGTCAAGACGTGCAAAGAATCACAACCATTTTATTTTTATTTTTTATTTATTTAAATGCACATGTACAAAGCATTAGAATCTACATAACGTAAAAACAAAAGTAGGACTATACTAAGTACATACCCTGTAAGGGCGTCGCATTAATATTACTTTTTTATAATGTACTTATAATATAAAACATTTATGTTAGTGTCTTAATTACACATGGCTTAGCACAGGACGAAGATTAGTGTCGTGAAATTGAAACATATTTGTTATCCTCTAAAAACTCATCTATACTGTAGTAACATTTATTTATAAGTATTTTATTTTATTTTTGCTATGGTTTTTTTTTTCATTAGGCTCATTTTTTATGTTATTTGGGAGTGCATTATATATTTTGATTAGCATATACTCTGGTCCCTTCCCGACTATTTCTAATTTAGCTTTACCGCTTTCAAACATAACTTCTATGAGACAAAAGGAAACTCCCCATCTTGACCCGATGTTAAGTACCCCATTTGTTCGAATGGTGTATAAGTGTAGTTTTCTAACCGCAGTCACTGCTTACTCGTATTACCATCGATAGGTTGTAATTTCGATAAAATATTTCCGATACTCAATTGAGCACTCACTCTAATGTATTTTTCAAGTTTCTTTACAGATAACGTGATTAAATTTCGATTGCCTGTTCCAATTATTTTTTTATGTAATGCATTAGGTAATATTTCCGTGTTTTAATATCGGATTTCCTATGACAAGCCTCTTGATTAATTGTATTATAGGAAAATGAAGAAGTAATACGGTCATTTCTTTATGAGACAGATTTGACTCACTTAGGGAAAACCCACTAGTACCACAACCACACCACATCGCAGCGACAAAATGTGGTGACGCAGGGGCTAGGTGTAAATATTGTCGCAGCAGCAGCAGTTGCGACGACGCAACGTTGTATCTGCGATGTGGCCGGCGGCTATTTCACGGTGTCGCTGGTGGTTGCTCTGTGGTTGCGATGTGGTCGGTATCATCCACGCGGTCGATAATGACAGCAAAATGTGGTACGTGTAAATTCTATTATTCATATTCAATTATTCTAAATATCTGGTGTGCAATAAAAACGTATTGTATTGTATTTCTTTGTTTGTTTTTTTTTACACTATCGTAGAAAAAAGTGTTAAAACGTAGATGCGCCAAATTAATGGTTGATAGTATACTTTAATTATACACTATATTAATTATATATATTACAGAGTCAAATAGAAATAAACCTATTATAATTAATTGATAATTGTTGTCAATATTGTCAATAAAAAACCCTTAAAAAAACCTAATAACTAATCAAATAACCCGCCCCTGACCGTTCCCGGTGCAAAGGTGCCCATCACACTTGCCGCGTTCCCACGTTGAATGGCAATGGCCATCCTCTGCACCAGGAACGAACCGGAGCGGGAGTCAAAGCTGTCATTTTCAATACAAAATATGCGCCCGACCACGTGTTGTGGTTGTGGTACGTGTGAAACAACCCTTAGGCGTAAAATAAAAATAACCCACCAACGCTTTAGTTGGTAGCTTATAACAGGTTCGGAAATTTGGCATCTAAGGCAGAGACTTCTGTAGCTTAATTGGCAAAGCAGTTGGGACGGAAACCCATAGCGACTGCTCGTATGCAGGTTCGAGTCCTGCCGGAGGTCATAATTTTTCTTCCTGTTTAAGCTTTAAAAACATAAAAATAACCCTTCGAAATAACACCTAGATGTATCCTGTCCTATCCAAGAGTATCACTGTACGTTTCTGCCAAGGTATGGGGAAAAGGTTTTGATAGTCGAACTGTACAGAAAGAAGGTCTTGGCAAATCCATAAAAGATGTCGAGGTAGGCCACAGAGTAATAGAAGGGCATATACTGTTATTGAGGTTATAAAAAAAGATTACGGCAATAATAACAAACTTGGTAATCGATTGTTTGGAATAAGGTTTTCCCCGAAGCCAATGAATATGGAATATGCATGTGTTCTGATTATTAAAAATAATAGGATAAGTGGAGAGTTTAACTGAAACTGAATCTTAATCGAAGAAATATCGGTTGGTAAAGTCCTGAAATATAAGCGTTCAAAGTATTTGGGAGGGTGCCATCTGTCCCTTCCTAGCAAAACACGTGCTAGTATAGAATTTGTTTGGAATCGTGGACTTCGACGTCATTTGTTAGTATAGTTCCCTCCCTGTCTGACCTGAAATTAAAATGGTTATAACTTCGTTATTTTTGCACATATTTAAATTTTATTTTCGATGTGTTGTTTTGTTGCGAGTCAGCTCTTTTGTGAGTCAATAAAAAAAACATGCATATTCCTTATTAACACAGGTATATATACGTAATAGAGTAAACAGTTGTAAATCAATTACCTAAGCTGCACGTAACTGTGATGTCGCATTTCGATTCAATGCTTCGATTGCATTTACCCTAAGGATGAAAGCCTGAACTTGGCAGTCTGATCAAGTCTCGTTGCGTGTATGACCACATTATTCAAGCTAGTGCTGCACTTTCTCTGGTGATTCCGAGCTACTAGTTAATAGCCATACTAACGTATCGGAGATTTACAATTTGCTGCATTTTAAGGGAAAGTTAGACTTAGTTTTATCTTAAGCCTAGTATTCATCAAGACCAATGATGAATACGAAACCTATGGGAACCTATTTGGGTATTGTCAAGACTCTTCGAGCTTACGAAGACGGGTACGCCTTGGCCAGCATATGGCCTTCGTATGTATATGCTCGAAGTCAAGACTGGATTGAATGAGAATCTTTTTAAATTTTGACATTATTTAAATTTTTCTGGATGTAACTAATGACACGTAGGTATAAATAAAATAAAATCTTTGATGATTTGGTTTGGCCAATGTTGTTTTTGTAATGTTTCGATGTTTATTTATAATTTGATTTGTGAATGAATTTTAAGCTGAGGAAATCTGTACGCTAATACCAATATAGTACCAATATCCATACATACATTACATACGGACAGATGATAGCAAATTTTGCCAGATATTGCAAAAGACTTCGCCTGGACCATGGAGGATAAGGAGTTGCGATGAACGACTTGCAGCCGCAGATCCTATTTTGCGGGCGGAGTGTGTGACGTCATACTTATTTGCTCAGTCTGCTAACGTCCGCCACGCGTAACGGTCATTCAAACTTACATATTAGACGTACGATTTTTAATATTTTTACCCAGTAGCCCGGACGCTCGCTCGGCTAATAAAGTGACTATAATTTAACTATTCTGCAGGCAACTGGACACAAACGTAAAACCACTTTTTTATTATTAGAAAGTTTAAACAAACAAATTTAATCTACAAACATTCATAAAATAAATCAAGTATCAAATACTTCGACGCCAACATCGCTAGTAGCAAACGAATTAATGAAGTTATTACTGAAGTTAATTGATATTTCAAACGAATACCAGTGCTCACTTGACGAGCTTGCCTATATAGACGTGGAATAGAAAATAGAAACCCTACATTATATATTGTAAAGAGCAGGAATTTATTGCATAAAGGTCGTAGAGGGCGAGCATAATAAGAGTGCATGTTTTGCATACCACTAATTTGTTGTCCTGTACGTGGCACCGTTTTGTCGTGGAAAATGTTACTAACATTGGTTGTGTTACTTCTACGCTGTCCAGTAAGTAACCACCCACTGTTAGTTCGTTTAGGCTGAGTGTTCACTGGGCAGCTCTATTAATATTAAGAGTCCTACGGACTTAGTAGCGCAGATCACGACACGATACCGCCGCGCTAACCTATGTAACTAACCAGGGAGAGAGATATATACAATATATTTCCTTTTTTGCACCTTATCGTCAAAGCTAATAAGTCACTTATCGACTTGAATTAAATAATATAGAATTGATTTCGGCTTCGCTCATGATTATCCAGTTGTTTCGCAATTGACGGAATCATAAATATCGTATGCGGCGTTACGCGTATCAGTCTAGTAAGCCGAAAAATGGTTATTTTACTCATCAATGTAATTAACTTTTACCATGGGTCCAACCAGCTCTAAAATCCCCAAATATATTATTTTTTCCTTAGGAAACTTTTTTCCTTTTTACTTTTTTCATCCTTGACAAATGCATGGAACAGCTGATTACTTTTTATATACTTATTCGTACTTTTTTTTTCAATTTGCACCACAGTACACTGTCCTGTACTGTGCTGTTCAATATATCCAAGAACAGGTATCAAACAGAAAGATGATTAAATCCGCTTTTTTACCTACGTAGTATGGCTTACAACACTGTCTCAAATACTTGTACTTGAAATACAATAAATAAATCTAATCAGTAGGTTATTTGTCTTCGTCATCACTAGCCTGAGTAAACATCCCTAAAGTCGACGAGAGTTTTTTTATTCATTAAAAGAAATAAAGATATAATACTTAACTGCGGTTTATCGTAATGTTGACCTTAATGTTTTTGTTTACAACTAAACCATATTGAAACCATACCGTATTGATAAAACAGATGTACAAGTATATTATACAAACCCTCCAATAAGTGCACACAAGAAGTTATACATGTGTTATAAGTGCCAACATTTAGAGAAAAGACTAGATGTACCTACTTACATCAAAGCTATAAAGATAAATATAGACAAACTTATAAGTGTCCAGAGTGGTGACCCAGGCGGAGTGTTGGTAGACCAGCTGCAAGATGGGTCGTCGATCATTACCGTCACTATTGCGAGATGAATCTGGGCCAGCTTACACAGGCAAGTCCAAAGCAGATGGCATAGTAAGAGAGGCATATAACCCAGCAGTGGGATAAGGGAGGCTATAGATGATGATGATAAGTAAGTCAATTCATAATTAGACAAACACACCACTTTCAGAGTTGTAGCCAGCGACAATAATAAAATGAAAGGACGGGAAATAGGCGCACGGATTTTGAACAGTATATGTTGAGCGCCGGCTCTCCTCTCGCGTCGGTCATACTCTGCCTTTGCGACATGCGATCCGTACGATACGACAATACACACTTCTAATACATGTACATGTGTTCTTTTTAGCTAGCTAGGTATGCTTGATTGTGTTGACTTGTTAATTTTGAACGATTTGCAAGCGCTGGGCCCGTCCATTCCATTATCACTGTCGCTGGTTGTAGCTATGCTATCAGTCTATCACATGTAACCTATCCAAATATAAAAGCGATTGGTACCACCTACATTATGAACTGAAATAGATTGTCGTTTTTGCGAAGTCTAAATGCAATTTTATTGGTCTCCAACAAAAAGCAATTGATTTCGCGAGTAGGTTTTAATATCCTGTGTCAATTGTGAATCACTAAGTAATAAAATACAAGTTAACGACGCGCAATACGATTATTAAGAATAAATGGTTCTCTGTTGTTTGTGTGGCGTTTGACTAAAAAAACGCATAATGAAATGTTGATAAAGAAAGACTAGCATGCTACCATACACATGCAACTGAAGAATGTCTTAAAAGCCCATAGAGGCAATTTACGCATTCCTATTACGCAAAACATTTGAAAGACAAACAAACACATTTGAAAGACAAAAGGCAGATTGACTAATTCGGAGGAAACCCTAGGATTATTACTAAAACGACCGACCGCGAACCGGAAGACGCAGCGTAGGAAGGCCTCCCACTAGGTGTACCGACGACATTGTAAAAGTCGCTGGCAACCGGTGGATGCAAATGGCAGGTTGTCGTAGAGTGTGGCGGTCTAATGGGGACGCCTTCGTTCAGCAGTGGACGTCTCCGGGCTGATGATGATGATGATTACTAAAACTCTTATGAATTAGCGTTACGTTTACTTTCAGGTGCGAGTGTGAGTCTAGCTCATCTCACCCCTCAGTTCCACCAATCTCGTCAACATTACATTTTGCTTACCAGGCCAAAAGCTAACTTGTAATTACTATAAATATATCGTTGGTATGATTAAAACAAAACACATAACCACACATAACTTTCCCAGGAACAGTTCCACAGGGTAATAATCTATCCACTTAATAAACATTTATCGTAATGAGTAGCTGCGATTTAAACATCCCACAATGGGTTGAATAACAGTGTTACGTAATTCACTTAGAGCCGTCCTTATCTTTCGATCTACATTAGTGGCAGTTAATATCTAAGTCATCTGTGAATCGGTTACTTAGATGATCTGTCCGTACGGTATTTGATAGAAGAACATAGCTGAAATGGGAATACTCCAAATAAAATAAATGTCGAATCACGATTTGTGCCAAGAGATTTGGTTGTATCACTCTTGGTTTTAAATAACTCTTTGAGTAAAAGGAAGAAATTTTTTTTTTTTAACATCAGTAACAACAGTAGTAAATATTATTTTGATCATCATAATCATCATCATCAACATCATTGATAGCTTATTCAGCCGACAGCAGGAAGTAAGCCTCCAATCTTTAGTTTATTTTGATACACACTTTAAGCGGCACGGAATCCTATCAAGAGCTTAAATATTACCCTTCGGGCACTGAACCGTTCAATCGTATTTGAACCTTCGTGTACACACAGAAAAATTATTCATCATCTAGTGTCAGATAGATAAGCTCGTAATACATTGTTGATACATCGATTCTAATAAAAATAAATTACATTTTATTTATTTTCTTGGCTGCAATTTACTAAATCAGCAATTCAGTGGTCGTTTAAACGCAACATTCTTTAATTTGACGTCGTTTAAGGCAAGCTTTTATTAATTGCGCGATCCAGTAAGACAATTATAAAATTATAGAGTAGGTAATAAACTAATCCATGTACGAAGCTGTATCGATTTTATTAAAGCTAAAGTTTTTTTGGGTTTTAAACTTTAGATAGTTGAATGTCTCAATAAGGGTAAGATAAGAGGACAACGACATGAATAAATTATTTATTTTGTAGCCTCTTTTAAGCCATTATATCAGTTTTGAATATCGAGGTCTCCTATAACTTCTACATTTTACTTTTGTATTGTGTAATATCCTGTTGATGAATACTAATAAGCAACGATAATGAGCAGCAGACTTCTGCTCAAATATTCTTGTTTAAGGCCCGCTTGTAGCGAGGTACGTCCAGTCGGGTAAACGATAGGCACTAAACGGTAGGCGCGAGCGACAAAGAGGAGAATGCGCGTGCGCTTGCATAGGGAATATACATGATTTTTTAAAATTAACTTACAAAAGAGTTGACTCACAACAAAACAACAATTATCGAAAAAATATTTAAATATGTGCACAAATAACGAAGTTATAAACATTTTAGTTTCATGTTAGACAGGACACTATACTAGCAAATGACGTCAATGTACACGATTCGAAACAAATTCTATACTAGCACGTGTTTTGCTAGAAAGGGATGAATCCCTCCCAAATACTTGGAAACTCTTATATTTCAGAACTTTACCAGCCGATTTCAATTATTTTTTCATTGTAAGCATCAGATTCAGTGAAACTCTCCACTTATCCTATTATTTTTAATATTCAAAACATGCATATTCCCTATTCTCTGTTGCCTTTTCTCAAGTTCACGCTAACAACTTACTACTTACATATTTATTGTGATATATAAAAATCGTATATAGGCAAATAAAGATCGGATTACTTTTATTAAACTTGGATCTTGTACAAATTAGTCTCGGTTTAACCCAAGCATCGAGGTGTGTTGATAGTCAGCCATAGTGCAAAAACAAGCAATGTTTTTTTATAAAGTTGAGTTTAATTATATTTCAAAAATAACGTAGTAGTATACGTAGGACGTACGTAGTATAGGGGTGATTGGATTATACAGAAAAACATACAAAAGTTTATTACGCATTTTTGATCACCAAAAATTATAGTTTTCAATTTTTGGCGCCCAACTTAAAGCGTGTATTAGTAACACACGTTTGATATTACGAGTGACACACTAATATACAATATACAATAGTTTACTCGTGGCAAAAGTATAAACAAAAAAGTACACGGAAAAGTAAAACATAAATAAAAAATTGTTTACCTTTTGCCACAAATCGGCCCCAACTCAGCATGCACATGGCAGGCTCACTAGGTGACGGACTATAAAGCTGCATCAAAGTTATTACTTTAAACATTTGCATTCTGCTCTATTATCATCATCAGCCCGGAGACGTCCACTGCTGAACGAAGGCCTACCCCTTAGACCGCCACACTGTACGACAACCTGCCATTTGCATCCACCGGATGCCCGCGACTTTTACAATGTAGTCGGTCCACCTAGTGGGAGGCCTTCCTACGCTTCGTCACCCAGTTCGCGGTTGCCAGTCAAGAACCTTTCTACCCCATCGGTTGTAATTTCTTCGAGCGATGTGGCCTGCCCTGCGCCAGTTCAACTTGCAAACCTTGCGAGCCTTTGTTGGTAACTTTGGTTCTTTGGCGAATATCCAAATTCTGCTCTATAGATTAAGAGAAAGGACGTCGTAGTGGAGTAAACTATTCAATTTCTACCATAATATTACCATTTACCAATATTTCTTATCACCTTCTTAGTTAAAGTTATGCTTCTACTTAATCTCAGCAGCTGTGCGATAGCGGTTTCTAAAGTGATATCGGCGAACGCGTCCGGTCGGGGTTTCGTTTCGCCGCAGCGACCGCGGGGCAAGGCTGTTGTGACCAGTTTTTATATAGAACACCTTGACTATGCTCATAACTTAGTTTGGTAAATGGGCCGCGATTATACTGGAAGTTCTCATCAGAGAATATGTGCTATGTGAAAGTTCAAGAAACCACAAAACTTGAGACCAACATCCTTAATGCTGGTAACGTATGGTGACTAACTTAGTAGAGGTTTTTTATTTTATAGAATTGAGTGACGAGATGAGCGAACCGGTCGCCTGGTGGTAAGCGTCACGCCTGCCCATAACAGAAGCAGTGCCAGAATTGTGATTTACAAATACAATCCTGCGCCGGACTGCACTGCGCTCGTCACCCTGAGATACAAAAGAAATGAAATCTCTTTACGACCAGTTATGTATCTGGTAACATTGCCCTTTAAACCGAAACAGCTGCTTTCACACTACTGCTTGGCGGTTTAATAACTGACAAAGGTGTGGTAATGCCCCAGGCGAAATCTGCAAATTCTGCTTTAGAGTCCTACCTCTACAAAGTTTATGCAAATTTATTATTGTTAATTAGTTAAATGAAGACTACCAGTTGTCATGTCCCTACGTACGTGTGGTTCGACAGTTTGCTAACTAATAATGCTGACCTAAAAAGGCCGTGGGGTCATTCTACTTCTGCGTATAAAAGACAACGCGGGTTCAATACTCAAATGAACATGGTTCATTCGCACAAGAATTCGGCACAAAAGTCGCTTGCTAAACGGTGTCAAGTTATCGTGTTTCGTGTCAAATGTAATTACTTTACCGTTTGTTTTACGAATGGGCGACGTGACACGAAGTTAACCTATTTCTCGCTGGGGATAGTCGGCGGAGGTTCATGTCATTTGTGATGGCGCACCTCCGGTGGTAATCCCAGGACAACAAGCTGGCAGGCAAACCCTTTGTAGGCACGTGAATGGGTGTGGATATTCTAAAGCCTTAGATTTGTAGCCGGAATAGCAGTAGAGGAATGCTTACTTTTCTTTTCTTTTCAACCGCCTTCAAAGAAGAAGGTTCTCAATTCGACTATCTTGTTTTTTTTGTATGTTTGTTACGGTCCGTCTGTTATTACTCCGCCTTACGGATTGATTTTGATGATATTTTTTTTGTAAGGTATGCCATACTTTAGAGGTGGTCCCATAGAAATTTCATCAAAATCGGGTTAGTAGTTTGGTTTTAAAATCAAAATAACTGAAAAAAGATGTCATCCACGTCACCGAAATAGAAGTCAGTTGTATTTTTTTTCAAAAATTATTTTCTATTTGGAGTTTTAACTATAACTTCGAAGAGCTCATTCTTTTTACCATATTTTTTTTAGGAATATAACAAAACAAATGATAACAACACAAAACAACATATAACTGAAAACAAACTCATAATTATGAGTAGAATGACCTCCTTTCAGTATAATACTATCGTTACGCGAAACCCTGTAAAAACGATTTTATGCCTGGACTACCCTGAACGGTAACAACTATTTGACGTCAATAACTTTATATTGCAAATATGAATTCAATTTTTACACAAAATCTTATTATAATATCTTTGTTGTTGTGACCCCATCCGGTCAGCCTGCGGATTGGTGAGCGTGAGTGGCATTTATATCTGAGCCCTACCGTGGCGTGGCGTGACGTGGATGACACGTTTAATTGTTGGTCCCGGTTGTTTGTTCTATATTTCTGTAATAATAACCGTCAAGCCATGTCAGAGGCCTTCGGGCGGTACATTAACTCTGAAACTAAGGTTGGAATAACACCATGATGAAATATAAGGTAGATCCCCGATCGCTGATCGAAAACGGCACCGTCAAAACAAGGCATAAATATCGTAATATGCCTTGTTTTGCTCACAGTCGCGAGTGAGCGCGCCAATAGTGTTACGTGCTACGATGCCGAATGTTTCACACACTCACAAATGTTTACAACGCTATTACAGAGTGTAAAGGTTCGTTATTAAAATGAAACAATATCCGCTTGTGGACTTAAAAATAAATTTGCTGGAGAGGTATTATATAATATCTGTATACTTGTAAGAAAGTATTGGCGCGGGGACACGTTTAAGGTTTGATTTTCATAGAGACTGTGTGATCTATAGTATATTTGATTTAAGGAATAACCCTCAAAATTGAATAACCCATTTTTTTCTGCTTGTGGTAAGCGTCGCGTCTGCCACTAACAGTAGCAGTGCCAGAATTGTGAACTTGCGAACGCAATCCTGCGCCGCACTGCACTGCGCTCGTCACCCTGAGATATTAGATGTTAAATCTCTTCATACCCAGTAATTTATCTGGTAACATTGCCCTTCAAACCTGAAACACTAATGCTTGCACGCTACTGCTTGGCGATTGAATAACTGGCAAAGGTGTGGTACTCCCCAGGCGGACTCTGCAGTAGAGTCCTACCACTACAGAATTGACACTACTCAGATAATGTTTGTTTAGGTCAGACATGCGTAATAAAATTAGTCCAGTATCAAATCATATTTTGTCCACACCATTGACTTTCCAGAGTTCGACTAATTTATGGAAAGTGTTTACGATACAGAAACTTTCGTTTGTCAAAGAAAAAGTGTTAAAAATAGCGTAATAAAGCTCCACGTTGGTTGATTGACGGCCGCTGCAATAGGCAGCGGGTTTTTTTTTGGTCGCGGCGACGACGCGCTCTACTTATTTGCTTCTGTACGATAATTCTGAAGCAAATTCGTGATAATTAACCGAATCGTTGACAGTGTCACATCTCTAGCTAGACTGTATCGAAAATTGTTATTTCAGAAACAGAAACGGTTATCATCTAAACTAAATACCCTCTCTTTTTATTCCCTTTCTATGGCCACAGCATGTGCATTGTGCCAATTCTCAAGTATTTAAGTTTACATTTTTTTTAAAGGGAAACCAAATTTTACCAAAACCCCCAAATTGAGACGATACCAATGAAAATATAAATTGACCTCTCTATAAGTATGTACCAATGACAAATTATTGCCATTCGACGTGACAATGCCGACAGAAAGACTGGTTGAGGGTTTGAGCATTTGTATTGTCTGTAGACTTTTATCTGTCGGGATACAATCCTTTTGTTTTTGTGTAGTAGGTTAAGTAGTTAAATTATTATGCATTTTGTTGTTGTTGTAATTAACACTTGTCATTAAAATAACTACAAAGTAATATTTGACAACAATTAAGCAAGTTATACGTGCTTCGGTGTCTCGTTCCAAATATTGACTTCCGAACTTCGAACTCCCCTTTTTCCTGCCGTTAACATACACCATACATACTTACGATAAAAACTCTTTACAAGTTGTTAATTAGATCAGCTCTACATCAGTGTGATTCTACATACAAGATTAAGTCTAGAACTAAACTGTCTGTTTGGTACAGACTGATTCAAATTTAATGGCGTCTGAGAAGTGCGTTGCAAGCGAGACTTAGCGATTGTACGCACTCTGCACGCCTAATTTTTGCTACTGCGCAGCGTCTCGCGCCTAAGTTCACAGCCGCCATTAAGTTTGAATCGGCCTATACAAGATCACTTTTACAGGAAGTAAGTAATAAAACTTCATGTAGCTCGGTACTTAGCAAGATCTGGCCACTTAGCTTATCGAAATGAGAACTTCGTAGTTGGTTTTGTAGATAAATTATTAGCTATAAATTATAATTTGTGCCAATTAGAAATTAAACTGAATAAAGCTGGATTGCAAGCTTTCGCCTAAGATTGTCTTACATAATTTCAAAACAGAGTAGCTTAATAATGTGCGCACGAGCGTAGATCGACTCACGAATTGTCCAGTAATGGTTGCATGAATTTATTTGATAATATCTGTCTACGGTCATATTATGTGTTTATTGCCAAATCCTATTGTCTCACAACTGTAATTGATTTGCTCGCTTGACAATCGACGTTGATGTCTATGCGAGTATATGCAGAGGTATTGTCTTAGCGAAAGTTTGCGTCAACAATGCTCATACAGACGAGAATTCACAATCAGAGTTTTGCGGTTTCTCAGGTAACCAAAATTATGTCGTCAACGAAAAGTATCAATAAAATAAGGTATTTTACAGTGTTGTTATTATGTGCGCTACCGAAT
Organism: Erannis defoliaria; assembly: GCA_905404285.2. Classification (NCBI taxonomy): domain Eukaryota; kingdom Metazoa; phylum Arthropoda; class Insecta; order Lepidoptera; family Geometridae; genus Erannis; species Erannis defoliaria. The sequence goes on along the minus strand of FR990073.1, from coordinate 5,133,689 downwards.
AAGACATCAACTTTCAAATTCGCTCCAACCACATCCACCGGGTAAGTAATGTAAGTATCGATTTCTTTTCGATCTTCCGGTTCAATTTCACCCGACGCTGATTAAACTTAACACTCTATACAATTCTCGTTGCACACGTTGCGTCTTCTGATATGTTTGCCTCTAGCAATAATTTACTCTTTCAGATTGATTTATCGGCTGGTAGTTTTCGATGGTCATTAACGGAGAAAGTTGTGTTATCGATAACCGCTTCGATTCATAGTTCACCGAATTGACGCATTCATAAATCACAGTTTAACGTGACGTTTCTGATGTAACCGAGTTTTCGTTGACTCGTAAACTTATGGGGCTAGTCAAAATTAACATCTATTAAGTGTTTCACATCTTGCAAGTTGGAATTTTATGTGGCGCTCTGGCGTGTTCTATGGCTCTCAAAGAACTAAATTAAGATGGGTTTTATTGGTGTTTATTGCTCTGTATGATGTCATGTCCATGCTCGAACGTAATGCAGAATATTTTACATACTATAGGTCTGTTTGACCGAATACTAGTTTCGAAGATTAGTGCTCCAAATTCAAAATAGTAGAAAGAATGGGTCGCTTTCAATACGTGAGGGTTTGTCGGTCGAATATTAGTTCGACAATCTGTGTTTGTTTCACATCACGACGAGTTTTCGAAACTATCGCGAACGTCCGTCACGTCCAGATCTCGGCTGAGCGTCGGCGTCGTCATAAGATTGTAATCGGCGAAAGTAGTTGCATTGCGTGACATGCACGTGCGCTGCTGTTTGATTGCCATCCCTATAAACATTGCTACCCGATCAGCATTAGATTAGTGAGAAATGTTCATTAAATCATAATCTTTATTTTCTCAGTGCCTTTTTGTATGTCATTCATCCTGGTTTACCTACTCTATTCCTTAATAGTATGAAAACCTTTATTTTTATAAGTAGACTCTACTTAGTAGAGTAGACTCTGTCTACCTATGAACTTTTTGGATTAATTCTAAAGGCAAATTTAATATTTTGTACTTTCCAAAAATAGCATTGTGTGAAAAGCGTGCGTGATTCCCTTTGTAAAATATATATAACTTATTTTCGTTGTAGTCTTCTAAAATTAAACGGATATAGTTATGGTTGGATTAGTTCTTATTGGTCACGGTTTTTTCATTTGGTCAACCTTATAGAAACCGATACATCTACAAGCTTTCGTGTGCATAATGTATCATACCACGTGACATTACATGTGAGCAATTTAAATTGTCTAATCAGTGCTCTATCTGATAAAATTGTACCTATATAAATTAAGTTTACATCTTGTATTGAAGTAATAAAAATCATCAATTTCATACTGTATTAAGTATATAGGTTATAACAGAAGGAAAGACAGGCGGAGAACTAAATACGTTCCAAAACGGAAAAGCGACTACCGGGCTGACCACAAGCTCGCTGGTCGCATATTATCTAGGCAACATGCCTGTCGCCGTACTGGGACGTCCGGCTGCTGCTGTGGACGAGACTGGTACAGAACTGGAAAAGAAGGCAGGCAGAGAAGACTTATACTCAGTGGTGATGATTATATAAGTTTAGCAACTTATTATTAAGCTTGGTGTGACGACATTTTAACCCTCACTCAAATGCCATTTTTATTGACACACACGCGATAAAGCAAAGCAAATTGTTGGTCTATTAACCACAATTTGAAGCTCTCATAATTAGGGTTAATTTAGTCATAGTAAACTGACATACTCGACAAGATAAATGATATGATTGAAATTATTTCCGTGTACTTAATAGCTCTGTAGTTTAAATAAATTAGAGCATAAGAATTTCGCCACTGCCTCATATATTGTGTGTTGTATGTATTGCATGGGTATTCTAAAATTCATAGATAACTTCGCAGCAAACGATATCTTTCGCCTAAAGAGATTGCTTATTAGCAATAAGGCAGTTAGGTTCTACTAGTTTGCAGAATAGGCCGACCGACTCGAAACCTGCCGGTCGATGAATTATTGTTATTGCATCTACAAAACATAAAATTACACCGTTTGCAATATTGACCTTCGGCACCAAATATAATGCTACCATATTTGCCATTGTTAAAGCCTCACGTAAAGTCTCACCTGCTGAGGCTGCTGACTTTGATTGTTTTATTACGCGATCATACAGCCTCTATCTATTTGTGAGGCTCGAAATTGCTCCAGTGGTATCATTACCGCATTTACACAATTGAACATTGTCAGTTCCTATTGCGAAAGTAGATCGTTGTTAAATTGCTTTTCGTCATATGGTTTAGAAAATTACAGTCGCATTTGACAAGAGTGTTATGTATTACGCAGGCATCTATATCAGTTATGCGTTATGTCATTTTAAACGTGACTAAATTGACGAGGTGATTTTAAATGGATAATTCCTGAATGCGTCGAATTAGGTGCCGTTTTGATTTGCTGATCGGTCAATTCAGGGGAACATTGCAACATCATACGGCTTTGGTCATTGCTGTGATATCATATCCTTTTAATTTTGCCTGTCCTGCCTTTTTTAAACAATAATGAAACCTGGCAAATATGCACGTTTTCTTTCGTTTGTTGGTTTGTTTACCGTGCTAATTTTTCAAAGGTTTTCATGATAGAAGTATTAAATCGAAAATTGTAATAAAAACTCCGCCCTTTGCTATAGCCTCCATAAAATACTTCGAAGTGAATAAATAATTACTAGTATGGGTTCGTGACTGGTCGTAGTTAATTCAATTAATGAAATGCCAATTTGCAAAAGTTCCATTTTTTGTAAGGCGATAACTATCTATAGGCTTCCTACCTACGAGTAGGAAAGAAGTTCAAATGTCTTTTCAAAAATAAAAAAACAAACCGCTATAAAACTAAATATAGCATAGTAAGAAGATGATCACGTTTTTGTTTCCTAATAGTTATGTGGTAACATTCAAAGCAATTGGTGGATGCAAATGGCTGGTTGTCGTAAAGTGCGGCGGTCCGAAGGGGAGGCCGTTCAGTAGTGGACGTCTCCTGGCTGATGAAGCAGATTTTAAGCATAAGCATAAAGCATAAGCATTTTTTTTTTTCCAAGCTCATATAATCTGGGGATCTTCAAACGAAGAGTGAATAGGTATCTTCTGGGCAAGCGTGCTCCAACTTAGACCTTGTCTACGCCTCGGCGGGGCAAGGTCAAACGCGAACCAATTAATATAAAAAAAAAAAAAAAATACCGAGAAAACTGAAGATCTTTGATTCTATTAGGTTAGTATTTTAAGTATTGAATCTTCTTATGCAGGATGCTATAGAATTGATTGCCTTTATCTAAGGGGACCCCCTTCATTTCAACTCATCATAATGGACAACTTGTACCATGAAACCAACCCTGACAGCGACGTGAAAAAAAATCGGCTGACCCATACAAAAAAAACAATTAAGCACTACAAATTGTATGAGGCAGCTGACTTTTTTTCACGACTTCCGCTTTGATTTCGTACTAAAAGTTGGTCATTAAACAATGACCTCCTAAGATTATTTCAATGAATTCAATGTCATCCTATATTAGTTCAACAATAACTTAAGTCTGATCTCTGATTTTCATGAAATACGTAGACAAGCACTCCAGTTAAATACAATTTTAACGTAATTTTTTGACGTCACTGATTCACTCTCGCCTCTTCCGTCGCGGATGTATGCGGGTCACCGTGTCACTTTCTTCATCTTTCGCCACCGATATCACCCATTACGATTTACATATGCATATGGCATCAGTTTTGCGAACCAGAAATATAACAAGGGCAATTCGATCGTGCATTTATGAGTTTGATTTAAAGTACGTATAATATTTATTAGTAACCGTTTGATAATCATCTATATAGTACGTATAAATAATTGTCTTAATGAATCCTTACTTCTTTCTGCTATTTATATGTTCTGTTGAACTATTTACACATAAGTATATGTTGCAGAAAAATATGCTATGCTAATATAATTATCCTTTGTTTAAACTTCAAAAATGCTAATAATGTAATTGACAACATTATTGTTTTTTATGTAAGTAATTTACTAGGTGTAAATAATCATATAAGAATAAAAGATTTTAAAACGGTAAATACGAAGTCACGGTTAACATCTAACCTTCCATCTCATGTCTAATTTCATTCGTCTCGCCAAATGCATCAGCCAAAAACACGTTTGTTTTAATCACGTTGTGATGAGTCGAAATAAACTTTCTTCAAGCATTGTCCAATTTCTCTTGACTGCCAGTCTCTCGGTACAATGAGCAAATTAGTGCGTTTTCATTTGCCATTGTTATGTTTAGAAGAGTTTGTTTTCTGCTTTTGGATATTAGTCTCGTCATTAACATGTCTAATTTTGCTATTATTAAAATCGTATAAATCTTATCCATCGCGAACGAAAGCGTTTCGTATTCGCCTTTTCCATACGTTTCTATCATTAGCTTCGGCACGTGTATGAAGATGATTGTTACGCTTGTTCTTATTTACGTAACTAAGAACAATTGTAGACGTGTGGTTAATGTCACATTCAAATTCTTTGTTGCGGTTTTGTGTAGAATTTGTTATGTAAAATGTTTTCTATGTGACGCTAACGACGTTAAGTTTAATAGAGTTTTCTGTAGTGCTTATTTCGAGTTGGAGTAACCTTGAAGGAGACAAACGAACTTGACCCAACATGATCTGTTTATTTAGCTCCTTAATTGGTCTTAGGTTTATGTGCAGTGCAGTTTATTTCTGACAGGCTATAGTTACTTGACTGAGTGATGACCGTGATGCCTTTGCAAGCTCACGGTTGATTGATTATGTAATTATATTAAAGAACTTAACAGTGTTGGGATTTTCTGGATCTGTGGTTATAATTTATTGCAAATCTTGATTGCAATTGCAACTGCATTCCTGCACATAAACATAAGTAATTCCTGGTCAGAATACGACATGAACCGTAAAAAATTCGTTAAAAATCTCAAAGAAATGCTTACCATGTTTAGTAAATGGTACTTAGTCCGGCATGGCAAATTTGAAGCACACACAAACGCACCTCGTCGACGAGGAACTAAACGTCTATCCACGAGGTCTTTGTCAAATTATAGGACAAATCTGTAATTTGCGCAATATCGAGCGCTCATTATAATTATCCTCGGAGCCGAAATGTCGAGAATGTGACTGCAATTGCTGTCCATAATGTGTGTCAATGCTAATATTAGCTTGCGAACACCCACTCTACGAGTTAAGGTCGAAACTTAGGCGTGTGCTGTACTGCACTTGGAAACATAGAGGCTGATGGGGCAATTTACCCGTCCATCTATACAAGGTAGTGTAGGCAGGCTAATTGTTTAATGAAAGAATTCATTTATGAATCAAATATTACTTGCTCACTCGTTACGTACCCACTATCAGTAATTAAAAGCTTTTATTAAGAGTAGACAAGTTGGTCACTTCTCCATAGAAACGCGGTAGTATTACTATTCCACTATGTAATTTTGTAGGTCCAAGACTAAGTATTATATCGATTAATCTCTTCATTATCTAGGATTGTAAATTATTACGAAAGTAAAAAGTTAATAAACATGAAAGTTATGAGCCAGGAAACATCTTGTATTTTAGCTCAATTTTAACGCCACATTGGACGTAAATAAATAACATAAGGAATCCGAAAACTCTAAAATAATTTATCAACCGGCGTAGTTTAGTCCATAAACATTTAAAATAACTTAAGTTGGAACAAATTAACTCAGAGTTTATTCAACCACATTACTGCAGCCAAAGGTCGACAAAAAAAATTTGCGCGCTCATTTATCTTTCTTTCTCCCTTTCCCACAGTTTGTTTGTTGAAGAGAGCATGCTTTTTAGCCGCGCCCACCGATGAGTTCGAGCCGTCAACTTGTCGACCCTTAAAGGAAATACCCAGTACTAGACATGTTGCAATAGAAATAAATTTATCATCTACGAGGGCTACACTAAAAGTATCGGGAATGGAATATTTCCACTGTTTCTGTCATATTAAAATCTTTTTAATTGAAAACTCCTTGGTTTTAAAAATCGAATACCATTTATTTATTTAAAAAAATATTCTCGGTCTTGTCACAAGGTTTTGTCAAACTTGTTTAGTCGTTGAGAAAATGGAATTGACTCGAGAAAATTCAAGAGCGATGATTTATTATGACTTTCGAAGTGGTTTAACACAAAAACAGTGTGTTGACCGGATGATTTCTGCATTTGGTGATAAAGCCCCATCCAAAACCACAATTTATCGCTGGTTTGCTGAATTTCAACGTGGACGTGTCAAGCTCAGTGATGATCCCCGTCAAGGTCGTCCAAAAACTGCAGTCACCCAAGAAAACGTTGATGCTGTGCGTAAGCTGATTGAGGAAGATCGACATGTGACATACCGCGAAATTCAGGCAACTTTAGACATTGGCATGAGTCAAATACAAATAATCTTGCATGAAAAATTAGGTGTAAAAAAGTTGTTTTCCCGATGGATACCGCATTCGCTCTGTGAAGAGCAAAAAGCGGCTCGCGTTACTTGGTGCGTCAGAACTCTCGAAAGATTCCACGCAGGATCCTCAAATGCTGTATACAACATCGTATCAGGTGACGAATCCTGGATATACGCGTACGAACCCGAAACAAAAAACCAGTCACGAGTTTGGGTGTTCGAAAATGAGTTAAAGCCAACAAAAATTGTTCGTTCACGGAGTGTTGCAAAAAAAATGGTGGCCACGTTTGTCTCCAAAACCGGCCATGTTACGACTATTCCTCTTGAGGGACAAAGAACGGTTAATGCAGAATGGTATGCTAGCATTTGTTTGCCACAGGTCGTTTCTGAACTCCGTAAAGAGAACTGCAACCGCCGCATCATCCTCCATCACGACAATGCGAGTTCTCACACCGCGCACAGAACAAAAGAGTTTTTAGAGCAAGAAAACATAGAATTATTGGACCATCCGCCGTACAGCCCCGACCTAAGCCCTAATGATTTCTATACTTTCCCTAAAATAAAGAATAAATTGCGTGGACAGAGATTTTTATCACCTGAAGAAGCTGTGGACGCCTACAAAACGGCCATTTTGGAGACCCCAACTTCCGAATGGAATGGTTGCTTCAATGATTGGTTCCATCGTATGGAAAAATGTGTCAAATTTCGCGGAGAATACTTCGTAAAGCAATAAATATATTTTTAAATAGTAATGTTGTGTCACTTCCTTGATTCCCGAAATTTTCAGTGCCGCCCTCGTATCATTCTGTTGTTTCAAAAATTGATCGATTTTATTAAAGGATATTTAGAAACCATGGATGGTCAGCCTTGGAAAAAAGACAAACCAAAACTAGACCACAATAATAATAAATATATTTTAGTAATCCGTATATTTTCATTGCAAGTATTTGCTACCAAATGAATTCGTTGTGACGACATAGGTTAACTAAATTAAATTTGAGTTTGTAAACTAAGGACATCATTTTGTGACTTTTTTCTAAAGCCACAGACTACAATGTTTTTAATAACTTTGATTGTATCCGTAGCTTTCACAGCTTTGTTATCTCATTGATAGAGCCTGTGAGGTTCCCATAAAAACGGGGAAAGTATACAATCGGCAGACTGCTGAAAGCCGCCGGGCACTGGTAACGCCCATCGACAGAAAGAAAGTGAAATTGTTTGGATTGACGGTTCTTCTGGTGAAACGCCTGCAAAGGTGGACAGTTACGTAAATTAATGTTCTTTATTTTTGAGAGTTCATCGATAAGAGGTACATCGGTTATTTATTGTGTAGAAGGGCACAATAAGTTCTTCACGGTCGGTCGGGCGCACCGCCCTCGCTGCGAGGCCTCTAGGCTGATTCGCACGTGCACCATAGAAAAAGTGAACACAATACTACCGCAATACCTCTACTTCAGCCGCTTTATAAGGAAGTAATTACCATGCTCAGTAAAGTTGTTTGACCCCAAAGCGAAGAATCGCGCTGAGCCAACTTGATGATAGATGTAAGATGACTCATACGTTCTTGGTACCACAATCAATTGGGCGGTAGATTAAAATTTAGATTACATATTTAAAGCCCCCTTCCAACAGACCTAACGGTGTTGAAAGCTGGAAACATTTATTTACAAAACGATATTCTCGTTTATGGACGACACTGCAATCTATAAAGCTTGTTTCAGCATATTGGCCTCCACGAAAATAATATGATTTTCGTAGGCGGTGACGTCGGTGGCAGGTACCGAAGCGATGCGCCATTATTTACAATCCCATCTGATAACCAAGCCGATGACTGTTTTCGTCAGTATTGATTACTATGTATAAGTATTGTAAAGTTGCTAATGTTAGGCGGAATAGGCTCTTTAAGAAAATCCCATCCTTGCATTGCTGCTCGTGTGTGGGATTGAGGAAGGTAAGGAGTCGTGGGCTGCTAATTAATTTATGCGATTGCATCATTCGGTCTACGCGTTCATTGCGTAGGAACGAAGCCTTACATTGTCCGGGCGATTTGCTTACGTACATTGTTTTACTAGAGACGCTTGAGACTCTAACACCATCTATATTTGTAAAATTCGTGTGTTAAAGAATTGTCGCTCTCACAGAAAGAATTGCATGAAGTAAGAATTGCAATGTCGTGATTGGATCTGCTAATAATACATATCGTGCGAATGCATCACGATATGATCGAGATCATCATAGCTTTGCGTAACTTTGTGTAGTAACTTATATTCTTACCGTTCCAATTTAAAACGAGTCGAAAGACAAGTGAGCGCAATGCAGGAATGCACATGGGCGAGTATGCAATTTCTTCGGTCCCTAGTGTGTTCAAGAAATATTCACTCTACAAGTTTGCTAATAATGATCGACGAGGTTGGCTTTAGTTTTGCATAACAAGTGCGAATGCAATTACTAGAAATTGGAGCATAACAGCTGCTGTACAAACGTCTCTTGACGGTAAATCAGCAATCATCGGTTAATATTTTACGATACTTCGCTTTCATTTTCAAAAACTAATAAATAATACTCCGTATGCTGTAGTGACTAAGAACAGTCAGTTTTCTTTCATATCCACTTCACCTGTGTATTTATGGAGACGTCACGTATAGTAATGTAGACAAGTACATTTCTCTCCAGCGTAGAGTTACACGCCGACTTTAGTGTGCGGTTGGCGTACTCTCGTTGTTGTTTCGCAGTATTCAAGTAAAATTTAATAGTTAACTGCAATATTAACTGCTTGTAAAACAGTCGATCTGATCGTTTTTAAACAAAAATAAAATAAAATATATATATATGAAAGTTTTTTACTTAAGACATGTCCACTAAAATTACAGAATTGTTTTAAAGCGGAACAAATTAAATTCCAGAAAGGCCTTGATAAAGAGATACTTGGGAAGTTTAAATAATAATTGTAGTGAATGTACCTAATAAAGTTATAAAATAAAGCGTTTACGAGACAGCTGCCTCAGATTCGTATTGCATAGAAATTGACATTATTATTTTTGAACGTCCTAGAAAGCTGTACAATTAAATTTCTCTTTCCTTCCGAGTTTTCCTGTCGGTTGAAGCGGGATATGGAGAGGAACTAATTGATTTTAAACGTTTTCTTCTAAATTATTCGAATAATTTAAATTAAAGTTGACCATTGTTTTTTTTTTAAATTGTGTATTTACAAAAATGTCTATTTTTTCGTTTATTGTGTAAAAGCCAAAGAAAGCCAGCTAAACGGGAACCATTCAAATATTAAACTAATTTTACTAATACTCTATGGTTTTTCCTTGTTTAAATGTACCTTCACAGATGCTAGATATATTATTGTGATATTTTCTTTCTGCTTTGCAATCTCTCAATTGAATTTGCATTTGTATCAATATTGTCACAGCAGTGACGCACGACGTGCACACATTTTAAACAAGAGGCTAATACACCGAGACATAAATATAAATTTACATGAATTTTACACATTCTATTACATTTCGAAACACTTGTATTACGTATATGAGCGAAGAACTACTCTAACCCAACAAAAGATGTGCCACTTTATATTCGGCAGATGCTCCCAATTCACACATCAAGTAACGATGAGATACAATGCGTTGACGTAACCTTTTGCTACGACGATGACGGGATAATTGCTACCTTCTTCCATATCATGAAACTAAATGGGAATAATGTTGATTAATACATACATACATTCATACTAACACGTCTACCTTAAACAATCCCAATCCATCATAACCTCGCTCGCCGCTGCTCGTCGTTACGTTACGTCTATAACAAGCAAAACTTCACAATAATAATGTGCTATGCAGACACCACTCATTCATTGAGGATGATGAAATGTATGTGGTTCTTAATTGTACCTTGCCGCTCTTAATCCTTAAGAATTTGTTTTAATATAGTATGTATAATTATTTCCTACCATGTTGTTGCTATTGTTGATGGTTTAGAAATTGTAATTAAGGCTGTAACTATATACACTAGACTCGTGCCAAGTATTGGCTTTTATGTTACGGCTATGAATGTAGGCACCTATTTTCTTTAGATAAACATCGGCAAGCTAACCGCGAGCTTTTAAAGGCTCCTGTGCATTTTATTAGCTCGTTTCCTGCTATTCAAAGAGCGGCTCTTACTGTTTCTCATTAATAAACATAGTCGTGCATCAAAGAGGCAATTCTGAGCATCGTTTAAATTGTACACTCTCACTAAATATAGATGAATTTATAAATATCGAGAATCAATGACAGGAACCTCGACGTGGTTGTATATTAGACAACAAAAAGTTCCTGCGTTAAATTAAGTAGACGTGAGTGGCCTTACATTATTCATTTCCTCATATTACTCTGGGCGAGTTTCTGACTGCGGTTACTTCGATACTATGAATCATTCATACGGTTAGTTATTATTATTGTGACGTCGGGTTCAAATAACTTAACAATTTTTCGGAACCTCACGTTTTCCATTTTATTGTCCTTACGTTGCGTTTTTGAGCTTAATATACCAACTGAGGTGGCAAGCAAAGGCATACCCCTCTGCCAAAAGGTATAAATGAGCAGTAACCATATTCTCTTTGTGTGTGTTGTGAGTTTGTTTTAGTTGCGTTCATACGAACAGGGATTTGTTTTATTAGTGTGAAAGTTTACTTGAATGTGTGCCATGCGCACTTGCGTGTTTACCACGGCAGAATATGATGCTATGCAGATTATAGCCATTGGCATCACCAACGGTACATGCCCCAATGCATTGCGAGGTTCTCAATTTAGACTATGTTTTTTTTTGTATGTATGTTACGCGATTACTCTGCCAATTAAGAACTGATATTGATGATTATTTTTTGTTTGGTAGGTAATTCAGAGGTGGTCCAATATACATTTTGTCGAAATCGGTTCAGTAGTTTGGTTTTTAAATCCAAATTACTAGAAAAGATGAAGATGTCATCCAGATATTCGAAGTTGAAGTCAGTTGTATTTTTTTTTTAAGTGTATTATTGTGTGACAATGACAACGATGCATCGCGCGTCGCGTCGCATCGTGACGATAGGATGTTTGCAGTTTTGCATTACAAATAAAATGTCGTGTGTCGTGCCTTCGTTAACAACCATCAGGTCACTGGCTGCTACTCGATTGTGTAGAACATTGTCAATTCCAGTCAACGCTTCTATTACTGTGGTAATTGTCAATACTGGCTCACGGGTGGACACTTGGAAACGCGTCATAGAAGGCGCGACGCGCTGCGGTTTGATTGAATTTCAATCGCTTCGAGGCCGTTCTAATAGAACCGTACACACTTTGCTTTAAAACAAATTTACTAAATTATATGCTTCGGGAACGTGCGCACAGTCATGCAACCTTCCTTTCTATGTCGACTGTGGATGTGATTACACATTATGCACACTAACTGCCTCGTTCTACTGCATGCATTACTGGTTTTTAACAGTCTTGTAAGAAATTAATGAACTTATTTCCCGCCATGTAATATGAAATTCAAATTTTTAAGGGGAATCATGAGTTAACATTCGCATATCAGATATCATTGACAGCTGCCTACTCAAAGGTGTATTAAGCTTTTTTATTTCTCATGTGTTGGAGGATAATGATGTTGTTAATTGCAAAGGTCACATCACGTAGACGAATGGCAACAGCCTTGTAAGTTGCAGCTTTTAAACAAGAAACGGTTGATGGTCTGAAAAAAACAAATGTTTTAACCGGTCAGGCAGCATTCAATGACATTTACATTATGTTAACAAACTGGACGAGTCACCTCTGCCTCTGGGACGTAAAAAGAAAGTAGTTACGCTCCGATGCGACGCCGATATGTTGATATTGAACTAGACTCGAGTGTCATACACACAACCATTCTTGCAATTTCACTTGCTTACCACCTATTTACTACGGTAATCGGGACGTTCATAGATAGCGTTGTTTTCGATGGCGAGTTTTTTTTTCTATCGGATTTGATGTACAACTTTGTGACACAAAATCGCATTTGACAGCGATTTTCATAAAGGTTGAGTTTAGCGAATTCGTGGTTTCTCAAGGTTCACAGCGCATTATGTTCTTGGCAAATGTTTTATGATGAAGATACTTACGACTACTTAGCTTTATCTCAGTCCTTGATAAAATCCGAAGCCTTTGCGAATCCTGGAGCGGTCGCTGATCGCCGCCCACACAGTGTTTATCGATTGCCTTCCAGCTGTGTTCAAGAATTGTCAAATGTTATTTCTATACCTGCGGATACCTACGTGCTGACGTCACTGTGCGTGGCATCCGGCAATCCAATTAATGCGAATTGAGAAATCTGGTAGGGCCACTTATTTAGTCATTGGAAATCACGTGGGCATCAGACATCGCGTCGTTTAACTTCAAAACTAAGGCTTCGATGGAGTCGACATTTAAAAACTCTAATAGGATGGAATTAGCTTTTACTCGACTGTCGAAAGTGGTCTGTTGTATGTTGGGGATTCTGGAATATATAAACTAATTTCGTACTATGTTGTCGTCTCTGTACGAGCAGTTTTGGCGATACCAACATAGTTTCAGTGGTCTTTCCGTGCTTCAATAATAAACAAATAATAGAGGGGAAAATATGTACCGAATGTTCTAGTAAAAGTTTGTGTATATCGCCGTCATAATGTGCACAATATATAAAGCAATCTGCTGTTTTTACAGTTTGAATTTATGACTTTTATTCATCATTATTGCTTCACAGATTCCACGGGACATTATAAAGCTAATGATGATGTATGCTTGTATATGCTGCTCTCTTCGATGTAGAGCTTTAATATTATGTACACACCTTCCTATTTAATTTTTATATTTTTGTACCAGATGTTTTTTTTCCTAACAGCAGTTCGCGGTTTGACCTGCTATCCCACATGAAACGTAGATTTTACTTTAACGTCTTCGACCATAATACCAACGGTTACGATAAATTCATTTATTGGTTTTGATGTCAGAATGCTGGTTAGTCTACTCTGTCCTTCCTAATTATTTTGCCGATTGTTTTCAATTGTTATCTGTTTATAGTTAATACTCATGTAATCGGCCATATTTCTTATCAAGATTCATAATATCCATTGTGTATGCGATTACGAAACCTTTGTCAAATCATTATACTTGATACTAAAATTAATGCCCTTGTCTTTTAGGTTTAAAATACTTTCATAGCTAACATTATATTTTAGCTAGAAATCCAGTTTACTATATCGCAAAGGATTTTAAGTCCTCAATTTGTCTCTAAAACTTAATGCAACAAACTACAATATGGCAACCATAGGTGCAACTACAATAGGCGTGCAAGGAGGCACGTCTAGTCTTCGCAAAACGTGACGTTAGCCGGCCTTGGCGATCGGCCCCGCTCGGTCTGACTCGCCAGCCTTCGGTATCAACGCCCTTCTCTTTCGCACTCAATGCTGGTACTGTTCGCTCTGTCTCGAATTTTCACTACGGCGACTGTGGAAAATCAACTCAGCTGTGCAAAGAGATACCGATAAAATATGCTTTATCGTTGCCTAACTTACAGTGTATATCGGCGAATCTAACTTACGCCAGTTCCGATCTTATAGCTCCGACACATTTTATAGTTCTTTCTCTCTCTCTCAGACCCGCACCGCTGCTTTCCGTCCAGTATGGTAAAAGCGGCGAAGTGACACGGACTGTTACGTTGTTTTCACGTGTCCAAAGCTGTAAACGATATCGAACGTAACGAAATATTAAGACGTGATTTGCCTCCGAAATCATAACAATAACCGCCAATCACGTATTATTTGCTGGTGTTTCAAATGACGAAATATTTCTTTTGACCGAGAACAATTGGCAAAGTTAGCCTGAAACTCAACGATACGAGCAAAATCGTGCTATTGTTTCCAAAACATGCGATTTGTCGTCGTGCTGGCGTGCGGTCAAATCAGTGTAACATGACTGTGACGATATATACAAATTATAGGGAGCGGTAACGTTGCATCGTCGAGTGCTTGTGTTGGATACGGCCCAGTGATTTCCCTATACCTAGTGTCCCCAGTGAAGTTGCATGCAGCTTGCAGTTCATGAAGAACCGGTGACTGATGGAGGATTGTGCAGTTCTAGTGGTTCCAAGAGGTCGCCATGCAGGCCCGCGGGGTTGTGACTAGTGACAGCGAACACCAGCAAGACGGCTACCGAGGCAGACCCAACTATTTCACCACAGGTTCGCTTTCAACTTTTGCTTACGAGTATGTTGAAGAAAGTGTTAGAGCTGTGAACCTTGTAATTTCCATAGATACGGATTCCTAGAGGTCATCCTGTGCCATGGCTTGTAAATAAATCTCATTTCAATTTGAATAATTGCCCTTACCTGCCCAACACCAGCCTACCTCATTCGACAATTTATGAACAAGTTTCCAAGGTAAATTGTGAAGGGATTAATCATTAAGCAATTGTATTAATAATATGACACGCCGGTGTCAAACTTACAATAAATATTTGTATTTTTGTAAGTTTTATATGTTGAAGTTGACATATCCACCTAAACTGAGTTTAATATAGACTCGGCCCAGTCTTATCTTGGACAAATAAGATAAAAGCAGTCGGTATATTGAAAGCAAAACAAAATTTGTTTATTTTTTTTGGGAAGTACTGCACCGTATTCTCTGGATTGGACTTACATTTAGGTTCTTGTTGGGTTTAGGTTTGTGGTTGGTTTAAGTTATTTAGGTTTGAATAGGAACATTTCCTAAAGAATATTAAATATTTAAAACAAACCATCTAAATTACTATGCCCATTAGTAGTTTCCAGTGCATATGACTCATTTTAGAAAGTGTTAAGCCACTGTGTAGCTTTACTTGAAATACTACGCATACGAATTTCGGACCGATGAATTTTTTAGTATCGACAATTCGACAGGTGTATTCACTTACAAAACTAGTTTGAAAGTCTCTCCTTAACCGATACCTGCACAAAAACTTATATCTACATCTACCTACGGCCCGTATTTTTTTCTGAATAATTGTATCCTTGATGTGTCGACACAGCTATGCAGTTTGAAAGTTACACACCTGCTTATTTTTTCGCACATTGTACCTACATCTCATTGCATGTGCTCCGATATAACTCGAGTGGCATCGTTTAAAATGCGAGTTTTTGTAAAATTGTCTATCTCTCCTTGCTCTGCTGCGCTGCATTCGTTAAGGCCAGGATATTCCACGTTTCAACCACATTTTTATGAGATCGATCATTAGACGAATGATCTGTATCAGATAGGTCACATTTAGCGGAGCAAAAATATGGCGGTTACGCAGATTCGTGCTTGTCGAGCTTCAATTTTTGAAGATTTTTCAGATTACTCATAAACTATCGAAATTAATAAGTTTTCAACCGTAAAATGTTCTCCAAATACTATTCTCTTTTAAAACATATTTTTTTATGTGACTATGCGCTGTAATTAGGACGCGTAACTCAAAAAAATATATAAATATAGGTACTGTTTGTATATTTTTCTATCGAGGAAACTGTAATTAATCGTGTTTTTAACCGTAAAAGTTGCTAAGACGGATGTTCGTCTGTAACATATATTTTTTGGCATTAAATATAGTAATTTAATTTATTATTGATTTTGCGAGGGGATAGAGAACATAACATACACAACATTACACACATTACTTACACTAACTACACACACTACACACACACACTACACACTACTCACTACTACACTTACTTACTTTATTACTTATTATTTTCATTTTTTGGAACATAAAGCCCTTAAACGCTTCACCCGCATCGTCTACATGTTCCTAAAGATTTCTTATTTAGAGTCGCGTTCATGATCATCTTCGTTATGCTAATAACAGTCTGGATAAATGGATAATAAAGGAGAATATAGACTTAACAGACAAATACTGAATTTCAACACTGTTTGATATAGGCACAATAACATATATAGGCATATAACATATGCTGCTCGTCGTCGTCGTCAGCCATAAAACGTCCACTGCTGGACGAAGGCCTCCCACTTTATAGAGGGGTGTTGCCATAATCCCCACGCTTGGCAGGGTGGCTTGGGGATCGCAGAATGGTCACCACCGTTAACCAAGAGGACGCTGCTGCCCGTCTTCTGGTGGGTCTGGTTGCAGTTTAAGGACATACCCAGGTCATACATAATGCTGCTTGCCTATCATTAAATAAATTCATTAATTAATCATCATATGATGATGTATACTTAGCATATAAGTTTTTCAGTGGTTGAGACGAATGTTTCTGCATGTCAGTGATGTCAGTTACATGATTTTTAGTCTGTCACAGAATAACCTACGTACTCGCAGCGACGGTGATAATGGAATGGACGGGCCCAGCGCTTGCAAATCGATCAAAATTAATAAGTCAACACAATCAAGCATACCTAGCTAAAATTATGCATATTACATTTGCCGGAAAATAGAGATAGCGAATCTAATTACTGCATGACAAAAAGAGAACACAAGTACATGTATTAGAAGTTTGTATTATCGTATCGTACGGCTCGCAAATCGCAAAGGCAGAGTATGACTGAAGCAAGTGGAGAGCCGGCGCTCAACATATAGTTTTCAAAATCCGTGCGCCTATTTCCCGTCCATTCATCTTATCATTGTCACTGCGTACTCGTAGCATTGGAGAAGTTGTAATGGCAAGAAAGGAAAAACGGGGTATAAATTTGAGTCCGTTTGAGCACCAATGAAAAGAGCACCTAGCATATTCCCAAAATAGCACCAATCAAATTTTTGGCTTGGTGCTATTATGGGAACAAAAAGCAAAACACGTAAACACCATAGCTATTAATATATAGGTCTACATAAGTATAAAATGGAAATAGGCACGCTTATCACTGAGTCAGATATTAAAAAGTATTGTGTATAGCTGTCATACTTTATCTTGAGGGATGTAGATTAAACCAGAAACGACTGCAGATCTTATTTGAAAACAAAGACAATTGTGAATCTTTTGTGTTAGTTAAGTATGTATATAAACATCAAATACCTACTATAAGAACTACTGTTCTGACTAAATTACTGATTGACTGACTGACAGACAACGCATAGCCTAAACTGCTAGTTGTATACAGACTCGAAATTTGGAGGGTGTATTTGTTATGATGCGTAGGGGTGTACTAAGAAAGAATTTTCCGAAGTTCAACCCCTAACTAAGGGTGTAAAAATGGGTAAAAACTTTTGTATGAAACTACTTTATTTTTTAATTTTTAGTCGTGAAAATTTGTATTTGGATAGTTGATTTGAAATTAAAAAGCTGTTTTAAAAATTAAGATCTCTAGTTTGTAATATAAAGGATGAACAGATGAATTTACATAGAAAGATGCGAATAGCGTGACATTTAAAAGAATGAATACAGATGTATTCTTATAAATAGATAAATAGACAGATATGAATGAATGCTCAATATTGTATTTCCCTGTGTCACATGATATTTGATAAACAACGACTTTTTGCTCAATCTTGATCATGAACAACAGGTGGTCGCTATAATGAAATCAACCGCATCCGGCAAACCCGTTTTTAGTGAATATTATACCTTAACACAATAATATGTAATTTGTGTATGCACCGCAAACCAGATGCTATTCCGAATTTACTAAGACTAATGTTATGTAGATCCATGATTTGTTGGACTAATATTATGTAGAACCATGCTTTGTTGGACTAATATTTTATAGAACCATGCTTTGTTTGGACTAATACGGCCTTACTTAAAAAAACTTTTCAACCGTTAGTCACTGCTTAAGATTCTCTGCCATCTTCTCTCTAACGTGAAGTTGCACGTGCTAGAAAAGGACAGAGAAGTTTAAGCAGTGACTAAGAGAAACGAGATTATTTTAGGTAAGGCCGATATTGTTTAGATCCATGCTTTGTTGTGGCTCTTATTATTTATTGACTGAGCAAGTGCGACATTTATAACTGGAAAAAATTGCTTTCATCTGTCCGGATGTTTGCTTTCGCATAGACATCGTAATTTTCAACGAATTTTGACAAAACTTGGTATACTGATGTTCATTTTAACAACGGACATAGATATTATAATACCCATCATTATGAACAACTTTTACCATGGGATCATCTTTGAAATCGTGGAAAAAAAAACTGCTATTCTATAGAAAAATGTCATTCACTCTCGACGAAATGTATGGAACAGCTTAATTGTTTTTGTCTATTTCATAGGCGGTCTCATAGTAAAAGTGGTTCATAATGATGAGTACTTTTATATCCTAGAATATGCCCGTCGCGTCGTTCAGGTTAACATACTCTACATCATATTTGTTCCACAATTTCATAGAATTTTTTGTGATAATATTGTACCTAACTATTAGTTTAACTACTTAAATTTATGGGTCTACTTGTGCCTGACATAAAATCATTTTATTTTAATCATTTATATTTATTAAGTAGGTACCTAGTTAAAAACAGTCAAAGCTGATTTCTTCGGAATGTTAAAAGAATGGGGTCATCTTATGTTATCAATATTATTGTCCGATTTTTAGGTCAATAGTTAAATTGCTGTGATTTAATAAAAGTCATTGTTAAATGACCTTACAGTTTTATTGTGCGATAATGCGGTTCTTTTCCATCGTGTCGCTTAAATCGAGAGCGCGCCGAGTTTCACTTCTCTACATAATAATATTTTTTTCCAAATCGGTTTCGAGTTGTCGACTCAACAGCAGTTTCTAATGCTTCAGTTTTTATGCTCTATTAAAATGTAATAAGAGCTAAAAATAACTGCACTTATTAGACTTCTATGACTCGGTTACTTGTCCGGCAGATTTAAATAATTCCCTGTAATTTGAAACGGGAGAAAGCTACTTGAACGCGGTCGAAAGTGTTTCACGGATATTATTATGTGTTTAGTTACTGCACATTTATGCAACAGCCGATACCGGTGGAATCAAATTGGCACGTGGAAGCTGACCCGTGTTTTATTTTGATGGCGATATGACTTGGCGATAGCTAATCGATTGTTGTTGTTTATAGGTAACGAAACTTAAACCTACCTGCTTTAATTTAATAACTTAGCTTGTACTATATTTTAATATGTGAAAAATCAATGAGGACTATTAATAAACTAATTCAAAATAACATGTATCAATTTGCTTCGTAGCGCTCCTGGCGTAACTTGACTATCTTATTCCTGAAAGATAACTAAAGTTAACCAATACACGATCTGGTCAGTCTTTGAATGGATGACCACGTGACTATGAGTGTAAACTACTCGGCGCTACTATGTATCGGATGTCGCGGTAAATTTTCGGTTCCGGTTGTTTTTTCTATAACAGCAACCGTCAAGCCATGTCAGAAGCCTTCAGTTGGCACATTAACTCGGACAATAGGGTCGGCCAATAAGCTGTAAGAACTCCACTTCATTTGTTCCTAACTAAATCACGTGGCGGAGCACAATCATCATAGATGTTGTTTTCATATATTAAAAACCATTCAGAACAAAATTGGTTTCAGATAAAAATATATTAGCTTCATTGAAATGGTAAACCATCTATTCATAAATTGTTCTTTAGCGAGACACTGTTCAGCAGCCTCTAGGGGAAAACCTTATTTACATAGCCATATACCGTAAATACTTAAATGTCAGTGTTTAAAAACGAATCAAATAACAATAGCCGACATGTACTCGTAGTTTCAAGCCAAATATGTAGAGACGACTGAGATAATGCTTTTATGTAGAATTGTTTGCTTCGTAAAGCCTGCTGTGCAGAGGCGTTTATCGTGAGAGGTGGCCTTGTGCCGTCTGACATTGAAATCGTCGATTTCGTATCGAGTTTTAGTCCCGGCGAGACCTTTGCGCCCGCGCACCTATCAAAATGATCTCATAGCCTATCATACCACTTCTTTACATACATTAATGGTCTTTGATCCCTGTATGAAATGTAATTTAACCTTTTTTGTACGAAGCTATAAAATCAATCGCATTGGATAGTTTAAATAGCTCTAGGTTGTTTACAATGTGAATGAAGCTACGTTCCGTTTCGAGTTTGCTCAAGGCGCGTAACGCGGTTGGTGTTGTTCAAACGGCGCTTTCTATCTGTTATCTCGATATCGCCACCTCTTTCCTCTCGGTAGCCGATGTCGGCACGATTAGGGGCTGCCTGATTAAATGTTGCGAACTAAATAATCTGATTTAACGCCTTGTTGATCGCTTACTGTTTGTTTCTGGGTCAGCGAACCTGCTATAGACGCCGTCTATGTTCGACTTTGTTAGAAACTTGCGCTTTTATAAGACTTCCTTCGTGAAACAGATTCGATGTCTGATATTTTATGTTATTTAGTGTCTCCATAGATAAAGTAGCGTTATTTGCCATTTTCGTGTTCCAGGCTTAATGCCAGCAACCGCATGCGAAGTGCTGCGGTTGTTTGCTATCTACGGTGCATTCGTCTCGAACGGACATCGACCCAGCATTTTCCAAGATTTATGAAATCATTTCTATCGGACATTATTTACCGCGGCGTCATACATTTACTGGAAATTGAATTCAATGCACGGTAATTTATGAGGCAATAGTCATGATCAGCAACCATCACGCGTACTTCCGTTAACATACGTAATATTTTAACACTCGGACTCGGATCTTTGTTTGTAGGAAGAAAATGCCCCGAGAGATTTACAATTATGTCACTCAATATGGCAACAGCATAGAACAGTCACGATGGCGACGCGAAGCTTGAACATAAATAGAAAGTGTCAAATGCTTCGCATTCGTTTGCCATACCGAATACCTTAAGGGGGCGACCAATGCCAAAAGTAAGTAAAAGGTGTATTTTTAAACACATCTTTTAATGATTAAGAACGTGATTATTTAGATTAAAAAAAATACTACGGGGAAAATCCTATAGAAGCCGAGTAACCGAATAGAATTTTGGAAAATAATCTGATTTAGTAAAAAAAATACATTTTACTTACAAAAAAAAAGTGTTTTAATTCAAATGCTCTATACTATATTATCAGCGACAACACCACATTATTTTTTACGAATTACACAGCCAGACTAATGTTTCAGCAGTATAATCGTTTTTTTTATTTCATGCCTATATTTTGAATAATTAAATAAAATCTCACCTAAATTGCTTAATGCCATTATCATCATCAATTATATCATGCGATTTTCGACTCTAAACGAATGCAAGACGCGCGGATGAAATCTGATATTTTTCTGGCATTAGGCGCACTCTTAAACGCCGTTCGATGTACCTTCCTAATTATGTCTTGTTAGCTGCATTTTTAGAACCGTTTACGCACGGTTATTTACCGTTAGACCACTAGTGTGCTAAGATTGCGCACGACGCGTTTACTATTGCAGAAACTGCATCATCCTTATAGGGTCACCATAACTGATTTCAAGGAATGCGAGAGTCAACGGCTAAGAAATTCAGTGTACGCATAAGGTCAAGCTGTTAACTGCTGTTGTTGCTGTTTTCGACAGCGAACCCTACGTATTCCCATTCAAAAGTCCCAGTAGGTTCTATAGATAAAGAAACATATTAACTTTTCTACATTCGTCAAAATTATAATCCGGGTATTACTTGTAAGTGATTGAACGGTATGGTACGTGGGGACAAATAATTTCCGTCGTGAAGGGAGATCATATTGGACACTGCGGACGGGTCACGTTCCATTGAACGAGACGAGGATACCGCTCATGCAGAACGGACGGCGGTCAGCAGCGGTTGGACACTAAACTGTATTTTGTCATCTAGTCTCTTAATTTGTTAAATATGCCCTGTTTTCTTTTCGATGGGGAAATCTACGAGCATATTTGTTATGTACAAGATATGAGCTAAAAACATCTTAGGCGGGGGACAGTTAAAGTTCAATTCCTAGCCTATTCTTACAATATGACACACCCATATCACAACAATCAATAAAGCCCTCTCAGATACCTTTCTGGAGGCCTTAAAAACTGACAATAGGGCTAGCCTATAAGCCAATATGGACACAAAGCTAAAATACTCGTTCGAGTCATTGTGGTTTTGTGATAGGTATGTCATTTGTGACATGACCTTTTTTACTATTTGTATTTTAAGTATTTTGGAAACAACCCTGTAAAAATACTTAAATCATCTTTATCTAAGTATATCATGTATTTTGACAATTTAAACATTAAAAAAAATAATTGTAACATCGATAACACCGACACTTTGACATCTACTATTGCACACTGTCAATACTATGCCAAAATGTATTTCACCTACTTTTATTTTTTCCGTGTCACAGACAAACTAGACAGACGGCGGTTCTAGTACCTTATGTAATTCGAACGATTGATCCTGTTTATATTTTAATGTCTCTGAATTTTAACGCTCATTAGCAAATCTGTTAAATCTGTGTTGTAAAGCTTTAGTTGACAGATCTCAACTTACTAGAGATTTTGCAGCCCTTGTTTAATGACTGAAAGTGCAACGAAATAGCCGTAATTTTATTTTTTGATATCAATCTTTTAGAATTGGCTGGCCATGTAAATAAGACTCCATAGACTGTGGGGTACGTTGTTTGTTGCACCCATATTCTTTGCTCTGCGCACATCCAGTGTATTTACATGAGCTCAGCTAAGAATGTGGTCCATAGAACATAATATTGTCATTCCGACTCGTACGACCCTATTCTTTATATGCACGTTTAATTTGATTCGTGTGCGTAAATCTTGATAAATTTATCTTATGTTGGAACTTTGCTAAGTATTTTCTCTCATATGAAGTAAAGTAATAAGTTATATAAGCGTGAGTTTAGATAATGAATATGCGATAGACTATCTGCAAGTGTAGTACGTTCTCATACAGTCAAGATCTTGTGTTGTAAGGCATCTTGAATTGTATGTGCCCTGATCGATGGTTCTGATCACGAAATGTCTACTTTGTGCGAAGATGAATCTCTGAATGAATCTTCTGATGATTATCAGAAGAGATGGCTCCTCTTCTGATAGTCATCTTATAAGCATTAGGTAAGTACAGGAAAGATTTTTCTCAAAAATAATAACGATATCACGTAAGATATCACAACAAAACTTATTATAGTTGTTGCGTCCATATCAATTTCGTAAGAGATTATTGATATTGGAAAGCAGGTTAATCACAAAATTTTGATGGGCTATTTTTATTTACACCACAAATATTAAATTACATTGACCAGTTGCGTCATAATAATAAAGTATGCCGATATAATATAGAATGATAATACTAAAATAATAGCCGCCGCAATGCAGATTAATGCAGTTACGTAAAAAAATGTTTGGTGGTACTTTACTAAAATACAACCATGATGTAAGCTGTATCATATTTTTGCAGTTATATCTAATGAAACCGTAATTAAATACTCATAAGCTCGTTTTTGCTGAATCGTACGATTATTCTTTTTTTATGCCTAGTAATTGAATACAAGGTTTGGTAAGCCTTTGTTTGGGACATGATGTCTAGCATTTCGTAAAGACATAATTATGTTGTTTGTTCGTATTTCGATGACTAATGGCCGGTTGCCAAGTTTTAATTCCATGCATTTCTTTTCATTTGCAGCAAAATGATCTGTGTTAATGTTACTTCACTGCAGACTGTGATTGCGATCTTTTCTCTAGTTTCGTCGTCATCATAGTTTTCAAGACTACCTATTGCATTTTCTTTTTATAAATACTTATCTTTGTTTTCATTATTTCAGGTAAGCACATCCGAGACGGTGTTTGCGTAATGTTTATCACCATTATAAACGCATGTGAGTAGTACAAATAACATTCATTGTGTTTAAAAAAATACGATGTTTAATATTATCAAGGTCTAGCTACTATAAACGTATTTCTAGTTTTCTATACTTATTATTAACACCTATATCTATAACAAGAAGGACACACGAGTGACGATAGCTCTAGATTGAATCTTCCGCGATGTCCGCTAGAGTAATTCAATTACCACTCGACTCATAAATAGGTTAGTGGCCCGGCCCTATACAACTATACAACAGCCAACGTCACACACCCCATTAATGTGTGATATATATGAAGTAGGTATGTCAGAATCTGCTGAATCTTTGATGTTAATATTGAACCACCGTAATGTTTAACTGTCATAAAAATAATTTCTCATTTTCGACTCTCCGTATTAGCCCCGGAAGCGAGCGATGCGCGATGTCATCCCATTCATGTACCCTTCCTCGTCTATATTTTTAAGTGATATTTATTGTTATGTTATAGGGCTGTGACTCGTCCGATTCTTCAAATAAATATTTACTCCTTCCAATGACTATAATTAATTAAGATTTATCCAAGTAATTCTTATAGAATTTTGATTATCCATTTTGTTAGTAAACTCTCGCACTTACTATATAGTTAAATCATTAAGATTGAGAAATATTTTGCGGAAATTAGCAAACCTTTAAGTACCTGGCACTAGCTGTCCCAGCCCATAAATTTACACACTAAAAGCCACACTCCAGGCCTATTATTACAAATAGTAAATAACCACTTTTGGTTCCGGATGTAAAGCTAGCATAGATACGAGAAAGTTACAATTAATATTGTGCAACACTGATCTCTATTATAACAATATTACGTGCGATCAGATATCCAACATATCGAATGAAAAACCAGTAATATTGTTCGCGTGATAGTGATAGCGTTCAATGATGAAGATGAGTCGTTTTAGTAACGTTACCATTTGATTTCGATACTGCTCCGCCTGCTCCGGTGATGTTCTCATCCATGATTAACTTTCAAATTGTTTTTCTACTAAAATTTTGCTGAGAATTCATGTTAACCAAGTTAAGGCGAGGCATTTTAGGCAAGCGCGGCATGCTGTTAAACCGCTGAACCACGTATAAATTTTGAGATAAATTTGAATTTTATAATATATTTATATATTGTTCAGTTGAAAACTAAAATTTTGCAGGTTCTCTCTATTACTTAGAGATAAATATATCCATATAGCAATTATATACAACGTTAGAAATTTTATTAGTAAACTACCTGCTGCCCGCGGCTTCGCCCGCGTGGGTTGTAAGGTATATCGTACCTAATACCTATAACAGGTACTTAGGTACGATATTAGAATATGGTCTATAATCACATCGTGGCTTTAAACTGATTAGGGTTACCACCTGAGCCCCGGTAGCTAATTGGTAGACCGCTCAACGTCGACTCGAAACCGTAAAGTCGCGGGTTCAAATTCTGGGTCCGTACCAATGAGTTCTTTGATGAGAGTGAGATTATGTAGGTACGGATTCTCATACTCAAACTGACATTTTGGTGATGGACACATCGTGAGGCCCTGCATACTTCCGGAGAGAAAATTCAATGCCGTACGTGATTCCACCAACCCGCAATTGAACCAGCGTGGCTCAATTGCCCTTCCAAGGTAGGCCTAAGTCAGCAGTGGAATGGAAAATGCTGATTATGCTTATGCTACGCTATAACCACACCGAGCTTGATACTTCAATGTATTGTCGTTTTTACAATTTGATAATAATACATACGAGGGCGGCACTGAAAATTTCGGGAATCAAGGAAGTGACACAACATTACTATTTAAAAATATATTTATTGCTTTTCGAAGTATTCTCCGCGAAATTTGACACATTTTTCCATACGATGGAACCAATCATTGAAGCAACCATTCCATTCGGAAGTTGGGGTCTCCAAAATGGCCGTTTTGTAGGCGTCCAGAGTTTCTTCAGGTGATGAAAATCTCTGTCCACGCAATTTATTCTTTATTTTAGGGAAAGTATAGAAATCATTAGGGCTTAGGTCGGGGCTGTACGGCGGATGGTCCAATAATTCTATGTTTTCTTGCTCTAAAAACTCTTTTGTTCTGTGCGCGGTGTGAGAACTCGCATTGTCGTGATGGAGGATGATGCGGCGGTTGCAGTTCTCTTTACGGAGTTCAGAAACGACCTGTGGCAAACAAATGCTAGCATACCATTCTGCATTAACCGTTCTTTGTCCCTCAAGAGGAATAGTCGTAACATGGCCGGTTTTGGAGACAAACGTGGCCACCATTTTTTTTGCGACACTCCGTGAACGAAAAATTTTTGTTGGCTTTAACTCATTTTCGAACACCCAAACTCGTGACTGGTTTTTTGTTTCGGGTTCGTACGCGTATATCCAGGATTCGTCACCTGATACGATGTTGTATACAGCATTTGAGGATCCTGCGTGGAATCTTTCGAGAGTTCTGACGCACCAAGTAACGCGAGCCGCTTTTTGCTCTTCACAGAGCGAATGCGGTATCCATCGGGAAAACAACTTTTTTACACCTAATTTTTCATGCAAGATTATTTGTATTTGACTCATGCCAATGTCTAAAGTTGCCTGAATTTCGCGGTATATCACATGTCGATCTTCCTCAATCAGCTTACGCACAGCATCAACGTTTTCTTGGGTGACTGCAGTTTTTGGACGACCTTGACGGGGATTATCACTGAGCTTGACACGTCCACGTTGAAATTCAGCAAACCAGCGATAAATTGTGGTTTTGGATGGGGCTTTATCACCAAATGCAGAAATCATCCGGTCAACACACTGTTTTTGTGTTAAACCACTTCGAAAGTCATAATAAATCATCGCTCTTGAATTTTCTCGAGTCAATTCCATTTTCTCAACGACTAAACAAGTTTGACAAAACCTTGTGACAAGACCGAGAATATTTTTTTAAATAAATAAATGGTAACCGATTTTTAAAACCAAGGAGTTTTCAATTAAAAAGATTTTAATATGACAGAAACAGTGGAAATATTCCATTCCCGATACTTTTAGTGTAGCCCTCGTAATATAACCTGTTTAAATTTACATCGTCATCATCGTCAATCATTTTCAACCCACTGCTTAGTATAGTTATCTTCTTCGCGTCATCTCTTCCGGTTCTGTGCCAGTCTAGTTTACTGCTTTCCTGCCGCCTTAACAATGTCGCCCGAATAGCGAGCTGGTGGCCTGCTCGGTAGCCACTTTCCGTTCCGCAGCCACCATCCCTTGACTACTTTGGCCTGCCGGCCATCTTCCCTTATGACCAGTGTCCTGCTCATCTTCACTTGAGTCTCGCTGTCCATTTATCCACGTCTTCGGCATTTGTTCACAGTCGTATCTCCACGTTTGGTATACGGTCTAGGAGAGTGATGGCTAACATGACCCATTCCATTGCACTTTGAGCCACTCGGAATTTAAACTGGTTATTAGTGACCACGTATAAGCACCGTAAGCACCTTGGGTTTCAGACTATGTGGGATCTTGAGCAAAGACATCATCCAATTTTCCAAAAAAAGACCCTTCCGAATGCGGATGTCGTGATGTATGATCTTAATCTTGTTCGTCCCTTATTCATCGTAAAACCTATTTTCAGGAATGACTCATGGAGTTCTTTGAGCATACTCTAGAGGTCAGCCACGTTCCTAGCTAAGCTGGTATTCTGCAAAACGGAGACGTGTTATGCGTGTGTCATTATTAAATACATCTATCATCCCAATCAAGAGTGTTTACGAAGTCTTCTAGCACCTTCGTGAAGAGCTTGGGCTTTAGCGGGTTGATCTTATTTTTCTTTATAGCTTTTCCTTCTTAGGACCTTATAAGAAGAATAGACCATGTTAAGATGTTGGTCTTCAAATCATAACCTAACATCAGATCACCATTTAGGATATGAATATCTCATAGTATGAACTTACATTACAAAAAGAAACTTGTCTAAATTTCACATTTTTGGCTTCAGTAGAGTGCAAATTTTTGCAGTATCGTTGACTTGCTACTTTTTTAAAGTTTTGCGTCACATAACTCTTATTTATAGATCATTTTTGATATATAGTAGCAGTAAATCCTTAGTAATAACACGATACACGTGCTCATTATTTGTACTTGAATACATAATTTAGGAATGAACGACTTAAATTCAAAATTTCATTCCCCGTTTCACCTTCTTAAGGCTTGCAATTAAAAATACATAGATAAACGTTGCGTTAGTTTCCAACCATAAGCCTAAATAATAAATATTGTGATTTTTACTTTGAAAATGAACGACTTTCCATACACAACTTCATCTCTTTTTTCACCCCTTCAGGGGTGGAATTTTTAAAAACGCTTTAAAACTTTTAAAAACAAAAACTTCGATTGGCGGACTTTCATAGAAAATTTCATCCCCTATTTTACCCTCTTAGGGGTGAAATTTCCAAAAATCCTTTCTTAGTGGACACTTCACAAAGAACACACCCTCCACATTTCATATCTCTAGGACCAGCGGTTTAGGCTGTGCGTTGATAGCTCAGTCAGGACTTTGATTTTTATATATACAGATAATTTCGTTTCAGACTTTTATTTTTGCCTGTTCTCAGGATTTTATATGATCAAGTAAAGTACATCTTATCGTGTAACAATTAGCACATTCTTTGGACAATATCTTTAAGCGTGTTGTATAATTTTTGTAAGACCGTTATTTAAAAGTAAATACCTAAAACATTTGATCTAGCAAACCAGTTTTTCTTCGCTTCTCCTCCGGTGACTAGCCTTAAAATTGTATTCTTTGAGGAAATTATTCGAAAGATTGTATTGCAGTAAGTATTTGCATGCAAACATCACATAGTAGATTTGCATCAAAAACTTTACTGTTTATTTCAAATATTATAATAACATTGACATTCAATGTTGATTAAAGCATTTTAGATAACGTATTTGACATTGAATTTTGTAAAGTAGCAGCGTTAACTTTAGGATGGTTCTTGCTTGTTTTTTTTTGTATTTGTCATTGTAATAAAACAGAGGATGACATTACCGTCGCTGGCGTTACGGGTTTCTGCCTTCAGATCCGGATACAGAAATCTAAACGCCCCGTAGCATTTTTTTACTGACCTTAACATAAAGATTGCATGAGCTAGTATGCTTTAAACAGAAAAAAACTTGTTTCTTAATTATTTTAGCAATGTGCATCATACAGGATGATTGGCTTAGATCGTATCTTTTTAGGGCACGCTTAAGCATGACGACTAGCAGACTTACAGGTTTTTCACTGGCTATTAAAGCAAAACCACAAAACAACATTTTCACCAAATTGAAAATAACTATAACTGTTCAATAAGCCTGAACTAATGTTACGATTAAAAACATCCATGACCTACTTAAACGTGCTTGAAAGGATACGGTCTGCGAACTAATCACTCTGTATACTTACTCAAATTTATAATATGATCAACGACGCGATGTTACACTTTTGGAAAAATCTAACAGTACAGAGAGGAAGTCTTTGTTTTTGTTATGTTTTGTTGTAGCATGATTCATAAGTAATGTCTGAGTGTATTACAAAAAAAAATACTAATCCAAACACGAAAAGAACAAACATTGCAAAATATTTTCGTATCTCGATTCGATGGTATCAAATTCTAATCGCCTTGAAATGTCACAAGATACAGGTTGATATTTGATAAAGTAGAGCTACTTGAGTGTCGTATAAGTATCGCATGTCATTTCAATTGTTGGGATAATTTCACAGTACGTTTTGCAAAAATACATTGAAATAGCTAAAAATACGACATCCCTGAAAACATTTTGATAGTGCAATATTTTTGCTCCATACATCATTGTAATTTTATATAAACAACCAATTTTCGTCAAGTTTTTGAAAATTTTGCTACAGTTCTTTCCTCGTCATGAACCTGTGATCTGGGAGTGGGCATAATGACGTCACGTCATAGTGTTCCGCCCGTCCCATGGACCGTGACGTGCCGCTTCCGCCAGTATTTCCGCCTTCTACAAAATTATGTGAACTGTTTAATCCGACTTCCATGTTGTAATCTGGTTAATCGAGTTGATGAAATCGGATTCTTCAATGCATCTAACTGGATTATTTAAAGCTATTACTGTAAGCATTCGGCCCCGACTGGACTTTATTTATCTTGTCTAGACGATTGGAGTGATTCAAAATGTATGAACTTACTTTGTTTATGTATATGCGTTTTCATACTACTATTTCAAGTACCACGGTCGACAAGAAACGTTTTTGATTATTATAAGGAAACAAAGCTTGAGTTTAAATTATTCTACCTTTTAAGTGTTTTATTTGTTCATTAATAAAGACAACTCTTTCATTCATCAATATTTAGTAGGCTGATAATACTAAACAAAACCAGTAGGAAGTCGTTTGATTAACGAATCCATTTGGGGAAGACTCACGGTACAAAATACATGTACATCTTACACATTCTTTTATTACGTTACATACAATCATATTTTAGGTATTTAGTTTTTTTGTTACTAAAAAACTCGAGCCAATGTCATCAAAGGGAGTCATCACGCACGACAGTATTATACCTACAAGTCTGTACTGTACTGTATGTATCATTTGTCAATCCTTTTCAGGAAGACCTACCCTTCCATGTGGGTACATTTCCAGACATTTAATACTTGCAGCACTCAGTGGAACCGCAAGAAACCAGAGCTCAGTTGAACCGCGGCCCGTCGTCGTTTCGAGTGACACATTGCCATACGATACCGTCTTATCGGATTTCGAAGTGCACTACAATTAGCGCGTAGAGATACACTCGCTGGCTAATCATGACGTCGTTGATATAGTGAACGCCTCAGTTTATGGCTTATGGCCTAGTTATGCGTTAGCTCTATGTTTTCAACGGTTTCTTTCGGTTAGTTTGTCTCGTGACTCGCTCTGTGAACTCGTATATTCGTAAATCTTGTATTTGAGTTTACTTCATGCATTATTAATTTTAAGCGCCGAATTTGACCATCAGGATCTTTCTGAATTCCCAAAACTAGAATTTTCTTGCACATTGAATTTCTTTAACTTATTAAAAGTGTTGACATTTGAGTGTCTATGAATTTTTTACTTATTGTAATCCGACCTTGATGTTAACTTTCTACATGATTTTTTATCCATAAACCTTAAGATTATTTAAAAGACCCGTCGCACCTTTTAGTATATACCTTACATAATTCTGTACTTACAAGTTCTCGGTCAAATGCGATTAATCCCTTTAAAGACTTGTCATAGCACTTAATCTTATCACCAACAAAATTGTTGTCTTTTTTATGAGTCATAACATAAAACTCGTCTACTTCAATAAATGAATAGAAAGTGTCGACTCCGACAATGTGTTCGAGTCTCTTTCACTGTAACCTTTACGAGACGTGGTGCGCATGTGAATAAAATTTACTGTGCAATACGATTTTAATTCACGGCTTCGAATATAACGAGTTGGATTACATAGGTTTCTGAATTAAAAAGGCGTGAGCCACAGCTCCACCAGTGAAAGTGTCCCACTCTCAGAACAATCGATTGTCGTTCTTTGAAGTGTCACTAAGATATATGATAGATATCTCAGACTTCCTAGTAGCTTATGTTGCAATATGCATAAAGCTTTCGACGCAATCAAATTCTATTTCTAAAAGTTTTGATATATATATTTATGTTCAATGGTTGTCTTATTGCTGCATTGATTTTGCTTGTTCAGGTAAGAAATGCGCTAAAGCTATTAAAGTTGACCCAGATTACCTTTCTACTATGTTTTTTGTTTCCTTGTTTACACGAGAAATAACATTCCGTGTCCGAAAACTTTATAGGTTTCCAGTACTATAAAAAGGAATATTAAATAGGGACAGTCGTAGTCGCCTTGATGCTTTTACGCTTCATCAAGCATAATGGCTACCACCCGGGAGTTTATTTAGCTTTTATGATATTCGTAATTTCGTTGTTCCTCAATTCGCGTAATATTTTATCTTAATGTTCATTCACAACTTCCTTATAATTTGTAAAATTAGCTAGCGTTTCGACATTATTCTACAAACGAGGACATTGTTGCAGTTAATATGTTTTCCAGCTAACATAGGTATGAGACATTTTCCCTCCGATATTTATATCCAAAGTAGGAAAGGAGCGCATCATTTCTCTCATCCGTTTACCTGAAACGTCTGAAGTGATGAAATAGTGAATGCGGTGCAACAACGGATAGTCTATTTTTGTTTCGGGAGCAGCGACCTACTGTCTAATACGCTTCATTCACAGCTGTGATGATTCACAACATTATTGTCCGAGCCCACTCTACTTCTAGTTTACATGCTCCCGGTCATGAGGCATATTTTTTTTACTCAGACCCCTTGTACAACGTTCTACTTTAACGACCCACTTGGAAATCCTGAAAGTGATATCATTTATCTTTTGTAACAGAAGTGTTTTCGTTTCGTTAGATTTGTTTGTCTATTTTTTACCAGACTTTGTTTATCTTGCTTTCCACTGTTTGCTCGTGTTTAGTGTCGTAACCTTTTCCATTGTTGACCTATTTGTTCATGTTTTGATCTTGTCACATTTTGCAACCATTCAGAACTGTCGCTGATAAAAACACTTGCCATTTTTATATTGACAGCTTCGGCGATAAAATCTGCTCTACCTATTGATTATGTTTCTTGTTGGTTTCATCTACAAACGATGATTCATTTTTATGATATGCTTCTTTTATAGAAAACATAATAAAATATATTTTGATTGATGAAATATAATACAAACGCAATAGGATCGGAGTGACACAAATAAGTGTCGCAAAAGGCAGCAGCGGGCGCTGTGACGAGGGGCCGGTCTCATTAGTTCCGTTAAGGGGCCATAAAGCGTGTCACCGCGCGCCGTAACAGTAGGGACACCTAACCGATATTTAGATCCCACTGAGGCGTGTATTATCATAGGTGCCGCACCGAACCGATCGCTTCAAGCCTGCACGTAGTACACTACACTGAGATACTACAGTTAAGATCTTACCTAAAGCAATGGCGGCAGTCATTGTGTTTGAAATATCCAATGAAAATAAATAAAATCTAGTGAAGGTGATGTTTTCGTAGATAAGCCCAAACGCCTGTTGCGAATTAGGGACGAGGTGCGGGCGTACAAAGGACTTGACAACGTTAACCCTTCGCAGTTTAGCGTGTATAACTTCACTAGTACCTACTATTATACAGGGTCAAAATACCCCAGAATCAGGTATAGAATATACAATATTATTTATAATATAATAATAATAACGTCGATGGTTCGAAATCAACCTACTTCATTTGCAAGGGATGAACCGGAGAAAGATGAATTTTTATCTTCGCCTTTACGCCCGTACCTCATCTCGACTTTGTTTGTTGAGGTTTGATGGGCAAGACTCAACAAACCCCAACGTCCATTACAAAGCTAGGAATAAGACAGACATATTTTAAATACTACAAATAAAACAAATCCGAATCAATAGGCGCTTCATCGTTCATATGGCGGCTCCTTCCAATCTGAAACTTCAGATGCTTTCACGACAGCTTTAAATAGTCATAAATTATTCTTACTGTTTGGCGCCAGTTATAGCACACTCTTCACAAACGTTTCAAATATCAATTAGGTTCTTCAACTGCATTTATCTTAGTGGCGACAGTCGTCTGTGGACGCGTTTCGTTCATATAATCTTCACATTACTCGTAACATCGAACCCTGTGCTGTGAACGATCAGAATCGCATCTGTTGAGTTACGTTACTTGCGTTTTGCTTGGTTTCCTTCGTCTATTCTTTACTTTCTTTATTGCAAGCTTTAAGTAATTTTTATCTGTATTGTACTGTTTCATTTTAAATTAACTTGCTGAAGGTATATTTTATTTTATTTGATTTTGTAATGATAGGACTCTATTATAGAGGTTATCTGGAGAAGTGAATAGATGCCAATTATACAACCACTAAGCAGTAGTGTGCAAGCATTGCGGTGTTCGGTTTGAAGAGCAATGTTACCAGAAAAATTACATACCATGAATAGATTTGACATCTAATACCTCAGGGTGACGAGGATTGGAGGATGCAGGATTTTATTCTAGCTACGCTGTTATGGGCGTGATGCTTACCACCGGGCGTACGTCTCGCTGGTCTCATCACTCCATAGCATAAAAAAATACATTGAAATATAAATTATCCTTTCAAATGTGTGTATTTCTTCTACTGCTTTGCGTTTGGCGAAGAAAATAACGTTTTTTTTTATCACTTACCTATCACGCCACTATTTAATTTTTGAAATGCCGGTTACGTAATATTTAACTCTTGCAAAGGAATACTAAATTCATCTTGGCTTAGTTAATGCACCTGAGTAGTTTCTTATGCTGACTGAATGCTAAATTTGACAATTGTGTTTTTTGTAAGTGTATATATATATAAGTGTATTATGAATGAAAGACGGAATTTATTTACATCTGTAAGACTACGTCTTGTGAAATCAGAAGGACTAAGTTCTAGGATGCTGCTACTCCTACCACTATTATTCTAGGTTGTATCTAATTGTTTTTATACGGATGTATTCATAAAGTCATGATTCATTATTCTATTCAGTAGTCCAGTGGCACAGTTAGCTGTTAATTTATTCGATTGTCCTTTACGAATCTATCAATAATCCATTTGTATTGGCTATTAATATATTGTTGTTAACATAAGCGGCCGTTGAACGGTATTTCTATTATCATCGTCTGACTTCTATCTTAAAGTGATATGAAACCACTACTATTAATCTGAATCTAGTTCTTTTTTCGATCCAAATGTACGATGTTTCACTGGAATCTCCAATAGTAAAAAAGACTAAAATCATGGTTCTTCATCTATATAGAAAGACTATAAAAAAGAAAATTAAAGTAGAAAGCAGTCAAATGCGATGCAGTTATAAAAACTACTTCCTTATTATTAATTCTAACGGTTGAAAATTGTCCGAGTTGCACGATAGAAAATATTTCTGGACCAGTTATTCGATAACTGTTATTGAATAACGCACCCTTATTACATTTGCATACCCGGCTCGCAACACGGTCGTATTATAAATTTAAACAATAATTTAGAGCAACTACTTGCCACACAGACATTGCGCCTATAATTCGTCTAATTGATACGTTTGCTTTGCAGCTATTGTGAAAGATAATAAATGTTTGTGAAACAATCTCACCAATTATATGTTTATGTGCATCACTTTTTAAGCCTAACGGGTCTCTCTTAGTATTAATTATGTTATGAGGCTCTCGTGTCTTATGAGAGTTATTTTTAATTGACGTTATATTTTATTAATATGATTCGTTTAACCTTTGCTATGTTATGTTACTGGTATTTCAAAATACTTACTGTAGTCGGTTAATATTATATTGATTCATTACGAATTGAAGATACACTTTTATATACAAATTTTTTGGTTCCCCGATTTGTGTTCAATATTAGTTGTCTTTGAATCTTTAGAATCATTTTTAGTCTCGCCTCAGGTATTTTGTGAGTGTTATGCATTTCCGTTTCGTTGTGAGTTTAATTGGGATTAATTTACTTGGCACGATGCAATCCATCAGCTGTATCTAAACGTATGGGTGTGTTCAACAATCGGTCACCCACGCGCACTAAAACAATGAACCATGAATGAGGCTCTAAACGTCTGCCATGTAAGGCACACCAGCCTACGAGCAAATTCTGCTAATTTATTACCTATGTACAATGCACATTCGATTGCTCTTGCCTTGATTTTTTGTTTATCGCTAGAGTTATAACCTTCTCCAAATGTCAACACAATAGGTTTCAAAACGCCCTTAATGACGATAATGTCTCTAATTAGATAGCTTAGTGACTCTATCAGTCAAATTGGATCGCTGCACGTGCTCGTATCAAACGTTCGAAACGTGCATTCCCATATATTCGAGAAACGTGACAGGTCATGTCTAATGCAGAGCGATCGGCTTATATGTC
This sequence comes from Erannis defoliaria, assembly GCA_905404285.2. Lineage (NCBI taxonomy): Eukaryota > Metazoa > Arthropoda > Insecta > Lepidoptera > Geometridae > Erannis > Erannis defoliaria. The sequence continues at coordinate 5,097,516 of FR990073.1, read as the reverse complement.
CAAATTGGATATTCTAGAAATAGGTATTGTTCGTGCCCTATCCACACCTATCAGCATCGAATAAAAGCATGTCTGCTTGAACCGTGTGAACTGCATTACCATGACAGGTACCCGTGAGCCCGTATGTTTTATTGGTTATCGTTATATTGATTTCAATATGAAATATGAATGCTGATGAATGTGCTAATCGTATTGTTCGATAAAATACGATTTCTAGCAAAACATTTGATATGAAACTTTTGTACTCGTTCTCACAGCTGTATCATTGTTCTGTTGTCACCATTCAAATGTCAATAATACTGAAAATTCAATCCAACACGCCGCATTATAGACGTAATTACATTTCTATTATAAAGTGATTCTGTTATTTTGAAACAATCCGGATGCCAGGTGTTACTCAACTTCTACTCAGCTCATAATTAAACTCTGTTATACTGAATTGCTGTACCGGGTATATATTTACCGCGGAGACCAAGAGGCGTTGAAGGAAATAAATTAAAATCAGTTAAACATGCAACGGAATGCTATAGTAGTTTTTCAATGGAAACTATTTGAATTCGTTTCACGCATAGAATTGTGTTTGGGCGTAGCGAGTCCACGCTCAGTTGGCGCTGGCATGCAGGCATTTTCCGTATTCGTGCATTAGTTTCCATGTGCTCTACCGTCCACTTAACTCGACCGCGGATTTAATTCCGACCAGATTAACATCGAATTACGAAAGCACAGAAGCAATTTGCCAAACGTTGCTTTCAAAGTCATCTGTGTAACAAATATGGGCTTTATGCTAATCGCTGATTCATGAAGAGATCTGAGTTTTGTTTATATTCGTAATCATTAATTATTTTGTTAATATAGTAATGGTTTCTAATGAATAATTATGTTTTCATACCATCTGCTCGACAATGTTCAATTACATATCACCCAATCTCAACGTAAAGCAAGGTATTATATCCCAAGGGCTATAATGTGATTTGAATTTGAAACGTTAAAATTCCTATGAGAAATCTTAGCATAGATTAGATGCCTTTATATGAAGTAGAGAGAGAGAGCTAGATTCTGAAAAAAAACCGAAATTTCCGATTCCTAAAATCGAACTGACCACATAGGCATGACACAAAAACAAACAAAAAGCGCGTCTGGGTATTTATTGAGGAGATAGTATGAAAGGAGAGGGTATGAAAAGTGGATTAACTCAAGACTCTACATAGCCCCCGAGCGAAGCGAAGTCTTTAGCTTAAACTCCCACGCTACACTCACCCCGTCCCACTCACTCGTCCCTCGTTACGCTCAGGGTCAAATGTACCGCCCGTGTGGTAGGACACTGCTTTATCCCCTAGGTGCGTAATCTACTATTTGTGTTGTTGATTTGAATGTTTCAATTGATTTCTAATGCCGCTAATTTTCAAAATTAGAAAATTATAGCGAGATTATAACCATCGCTTAAATTTAGGGCACTTCAAAAATCTTACCCTAACGTGGAACTAGCAAAGTAGCAAACCAGAGAGTGAAAGCACGTAACGCTTGAATTAAATCACGTCGCTCTTCGCTTCTTTTAGAGCTTATTGGCAAGTGTCAACTGTTTGCCAACATCCAATTTCGCGCTGGTTACGCTTCTCCATTTTATCTTGACTGGCGATACTGACTCTACCATTCCAGTCGAAGAAAATGTAGCAACATTCCAAGATCAGCCTCTGGCCCTTATATGGAGATTCTAGTTCACAACACGGTGACTTGGAAATCTCAATTAAAAATAAACGAGATCAGAAATATCCTAAATAGAAAGCAGCCTAATCTAATAAGGAGATGATTGCCTCCCAGCGGGTTGGTAGGTGATCAGTTTAACTAGCTGTTAGACAAAAGGAAATTCCAAGAAAATTATGTCGAGATTTAGGTACATGTCGTTACGATAAGGGCCAAGTTTTTTGTTGACTGAAGGTCTTTACGCTTTAAACATAAATCTAATTCAATAAAATTGGTATTGTTTGCGTAAATTGTGCAAAATATAATAAAGCACGAGCAACCTGTACAGTTATCACTAGAGTACTAAGTGCCAACAGAGATTCTATTCAAAGTGAAACCGAAATTATTTATATCTAAGCGCGCTATGTCATCTTGATAACATTAGATGTACGCTCCGGTATGCAATCACTCTTCCAAGTAAACATTGCTTATTTGAACCGTCTTTAACCGTTTCTCATGGCAGTTGTCTTGTTCATTATGAACTTTGAAAATTAAGATTCTAAGAACGAGTCGTAATCTTAACTGTGAGCGTACATAATAGCACCTTTTCATAATAACTAGTACGACTTTGAAGATTGTAATTTGTTTGCTCTCGACCCTCGTTCATTTTGCAAACCTTGCCCTCTCGCTTAGCGGTTTAAATGAGCAATTTTACAATTACCAACAGTTCCTTGTGTGTTATTTTATTTTTTGTCTGTTCACATGGCCGAATATAATGCTTGTCCTATTTTTTACGCTCGCTATTTGATGACTACGCCCGTAATATCGCGTGTTGAAACATAATTCCGTGGCACGCAGACTATCACAGCTGGTACGAATATTCAATGTTGTGTCAAGTTTTATATCTTATGTGTTTGCATTCAAAGAAACGACTCCATATATCAGCATGCTCTCTTATTTACTGCCAAGTCCTTATACTTACTTATTTTGCTTTATTGGCGACGCGTCGAGTGTCTTACTGCAGCTGCGAAATTATCGTGACTTACACAGCTTAATCGAAGTATCGCCTTCTGACCATATAAGATTTGATTTATGTTAATAAAAGCAATTTACTTGAAAGCAGAGAAAAGAAATAGAGCATGACTGCGGTACAATGTTAGACATTACCATAATTAATTCTATGCTTCATTTGATTGTCACCAGTGGCCGAGTGCCGCGACTTGCAGGTGGACGTTGCGGAATAATGACAAGACATCTTTCCAACGTTGTGTCACTCCACCACATGTGTTACTTCATACATTATCTATTTGACTTTTGTGTTTAACGGTTTTTTTGTGTTTACATTTATCGTATGGCAATTGCCAATTTGAACTGTAGCGTTTCGCAAACAGAGTACCGACTGTGGCGTCCATAATACCGGTCGCTCGTGGTGTGTATCGAATGTAGAATTTGACACAAATTCTTTCGCTGCAAATTCGTAGGAATCGGCACACATGTTAATTTGCTAACGCCCGCATGTGAACACATATGCAGGTTGCGAATGCAATGCAAATGTTGAAATTTAAATGCAACTAAAACTTTTCATGGATTTGCGAGACAGCTACCTACTTATAGATAGATCTGTCGTTAATCTTAAGTAATAGGTGCATGCTTTTCTCGTTCCATATCAAGATTAGCGTTAACAATCTCCACATTTCATACCTGAATAGAGGAACTATCTCCGTTTAGATCTGTAATTAAAACGGGACATGTTCCATAAAGACAAGAATAAACTGGAAATACATTGCCATTGTTCAATCTTTATTTTAGTAATAACTTCTCATATTTTTTAATTCTTCGAGATTTTTTCAAAGTCTGATTCTTTTGAACGTTGTTAATTAAACATACCCATATAAGTTCATGGGTGTAATAATTAATTATAAATCCACCGGTACATTCTCCACATTTTATGTTCTTGTTAAAATGATAATCACTATATTAAGTTTTATTCTATCGTAACATAACTAAGATGCCGTTATAATTGCTGCGCTCTTAGAGGCCTACATATTAAGAGATGTGTTAAAGCGCTGCATATTTACTCTCTTATCCATTATTTCTAAGTAAACGGTTATCCAGCACAATATTTTACAGAGAAATAAGAACAGAGGTATTTTTTGGCTTACCCGAAATTGTTCTTACGACAACATTACAGATAATAAGTTCAAAACAAAAAATACGTAGAGTTTTTTTAGAATGTATTCGGTTTTAATTTCAATTTGTTTCTTAGAAATCTTGAACAGCATATTTATCAATGCCTAAATGGTATTGCTGTCGCTAATATGACACCTGAAAATCATCGATTTAAAAACCAAGAATATCGGTCAAATTCACATGATTAACAGCTACTCATGTTTTCACACCTAACCAAGATGTCTTCTTCACCCAAAAGATTTTAGTCTTAGGAGCTCGAAGTTTTCAAGATAACAAAGAAACACAAGATGAGTTTTCAGGATAACGGAGAAACAACATGATTATCTGCATAATATATTCCAATTTCAAACACGTCTTGGGAAGAGTACTACGAGAATTGCCTAATTGCCAAATGATCGGATAATCCTTTTCCGCCTTATTGTTTCTTAGTATCCTTGTTTCACAGTCTTCTATATTTATAGACTTCTATTAAGGTACCATTTAGATGGGTAATATGATATTATTATCCTCTAAAATATTGCAATTGCATTTGTGGATAAACGAATACTTCACCTAATACTATCAACCTTGGACAAATCATACAGCGAAAATAACAATCAAATGTTTCTCTACAAAAGTAATTCATTACGAGTATTTCATTCAAATTATTGTTGTCCGAATAATCATCTAGGGATGAGAACTAGTCACGAGCTCCTCCCTAATAACCTTCGAACCGACAACTGCTACCATTACAGATTTTAACGGATGAAGATTACAGGGCACGTTCGAGTACGCAGATGTAATACAGAGAACCTACAAGAATAATTGTAAAATATAACGTAAGTAACTCGCTAACGGAACAGTAATGCGAGTGATTATTCATCGGAGATGTAGAGCGTCAATCAAATATACTGCACCAGCCACCAGGTCAGTGGCGCTCGTTTCGACTGAATTTTTAGCAGTTCCACTTTATGCTAATGCTTTGAATTTATTATCGTGATGGATTTCGGGATTTCTCTAGCGTTTATACTGGTTTTTTTTTTCTGTTGAAACTGGGTAGAGATCTCTTGATAACATTTATCTCTCTTAACCTCTCACGGCCTTACCTAAAATAATCTCGATTCTCTTAGTCACTGCTTAAACTTCTCTGTCCTTTTCTAGCACGTGCAACTTATCGTCAGAGAGAAGATGGCAGAGCATCTTAAGCAGTGACTAACGGTTGAAAAGTTTTTTTAAGTAAGGCCGTCAGACGCTAGTTAAATAGCGCATGTCACGATGTTCTTCTTTGCGCTCCCAATTTCCACTAGCCTTTCGCTTGATCAATGCTCCGTCTGCAGGCAGAGCCACAAGTTCACAAGGCACGGCAAGAGTGCTCTACGACACCTGAAAATACGTCTTTCCAACCTGCTCTTAAAGCTCGTCTCACCAAACGGGTTTCGATGCTTGTAAAAAAACTTCTTCTTTTCTATATATTTTGCCTCTGCTAAATCATTAATCGGTTACAGTTCAATAAATAATCAAATTCAACTATGAAGGCCCGCTTCATGCCGGAACTTTCTTATCAATATCATTGTTACCTTTACGTTACTTGCTGTATTTGTTTGAATGTGCAAATTGCTGGCACTAAACTTGACAGCTGACCTTAACATCCATATCACCTTTGTGTCTTGCATCATTAGCTTCATCTTTGTGCAAAGGTCTCATAAGGCCCAAGTGGATGTGCGTCTGACACTTGTTACTTGCATGCTGCCGTCATTATTTCTACATCTCTATCCATATTACGAAATAGTTTGTTAACACCGTTGGCACGGAACACCATGTCTCTCAATTGGTCTGGCGTGCGTGATTTATCAATCATTGTTATCGAATCAACATGAATCAACCGGGGTGACGTCGACTTACTTACTTTAGCTTGACTCGGTGGTTAAACGCGTCGCTGTTTGGTTCAATTTCTTTCAAAGTTACTCCTATCTATCACAGTGGAAATGTTCTTGTTATTTTTATCAATCGATCACTAAACTTCGAGTGTTTTGATAAAATACAACAGCAGACTCATCATTACTGACTTGCATGAGACATCCATTGAGCTATGTACGTCCGACCGCTTACAATTTGAGTATTGTTACGTCTCAGAGACTGAAAATAAACAATTGACAGATCCGGCAGTTCTCTCCACTAATCATTCGCAAGTGGCACACTGCCGCTTAATGTCGTACCACATAAGTGAATTGCTCTTATAATAACGCAGAAGTAGTGTTTAACGAGATGTAAACACGGCCTTGCTCTGACGCAACGTGCCGCGTCGCGAAGAAAGTGAAACTATGAAATTGCTACCAAAACGCGGTGTCATTGAATGAAAACGCGGCTGGTCCGCTGATTGTTCAAGTGGTTTGTCAACAATCCGTAGACAAGCGATTACCACAGACAAAGCTTTCACACGGCCCGCCGCTGTGTCGGCGTTTCCGTTAATTGTTAACAAAATATTCAAAATCGTGATTTCATTATGAATATTCGCCGGAAACGGAATTTGAATAGTGATACGTTCATATTCAACTTTCCTTTACCGTGGTTATCTATCCTCACGCACGTGGCATAACAACAAAGGTACACACGCATGCGCGTATGTATTGTAGGTTGAGCAATAACCGTAATGAAATTAAATTTTCGACAATTTTCGTTGGTGGTAGGTTGCCAATACTGCTGTACCAGATATTCTTCGCCGAGCATTGATGCCCTGGCTGGACTTTGTTTTGTTTATCAAAGGTCTGAATACCGCTGCGATGATCATATGCCGGTGTTACCATCACGAGAGAGCATTGTTTCATTGCTTTATAACATAGAAAAAGTTATACATTTTATATGCAATAAATATGTAATAATAGGGTTCCTTAAATCTAAACTCTTTATTTTTCAGCTTTGTTTTTCCTCAGATATTCTAATGTATGATTCATAGATTCACGTATAACCCAAGTATCGATCAATCATCTGCTTGCGTATGATGTGGTTTCGCAACGAAATTCTTCGTAGACTTGTTTTGAGTTTGCCATCCAGTATCTTGGAATTCAACAGCTCCGTATTTATTATCATTAGGGAAGCGACATGGACATTTCTCTTTGGTGCGTGCGTTGTTATCAAATCAGATAAAAGGTTTAGTAAGTTATTCACAATACTACAAATAACGATAACACCAGGTTGGTATGTGGCCAAAAATGTGTCACGTAGGCCTTTTAAATAAATATTGGGTATTATAACGTTTGAGAATCCACAAACTTTCATGACTGCTACGCGAAATATTCGAGGTTAAGGCCTGTCAGTGGGATGTTGCTGAATAGTATTTAGTAACATTTGTTTATGAAAATAATGTCACTCACTAACATCCTATCATTCACTTACTAATTGTTAATAAATTACTATTTTTTAGTATTCTTTTGCGATGCACGTCCCTGGTGCGCAGAGTCCGGGCCAGCCCTAACAGCATCCTGAAAGCATTCTCAAATCGGTTTGACTGTCAGTACATGAACCATTGTCACATGATTCATGTACTGGCTAATGACTTTATTTTCTGAATTAGTAATTTTAATATTGAATAAATTTTTGAATTTTGTTTGTTGAATTGAATTAGGTATAATTTTATTTGGCATAATTATTTAAAAGGAGTAGGGATAATAATGATAATAATAGTTTTAACATAATATTGTAATTTATATATGTTTGAATTGTAATATGAACTTAAAATTTAATATGACTTGAAAAATTAGTCGAAATAAAAGGATTTGAATTTGAATTTGAATTTGGGACTGGAATCTTGAATAGGGTAGATGACTGATGTTTATATCGTTGAAACCAGTAGCTTTCATGAAGATTTTAAGTAAATATAGTATGTTTATTGAAAAAATAATTTAAATCGGTTAATAATGTTCTGATATATGAGCGTTTAAAGTTTTTGTTAGAGACAATTCTGTCCCTTTCCCACAAAACAAAAAATGACGTCACGCCTTACTTGTCAGAATACATTTTATATGGCGTACTGAGAAGTGACGTCACGATTTGCTGTTTCGCCTCTGTCTAGCGTGATATTAAAATGCTTATAAGTTGCTTATTTTTGATCAGATTTTAATTTTGTTTTCATTAATCAGCTATATTTATGGGCCACATTTGAATAGGACAATTAAAAAAAACCAGTCATCTAGCCTATTGCCAATGCTAAATATTACGATATCTTCAAAATTATTTCGTATTGTCAACTGATCACCTCGCTGTGCCACTGCCGTAGCCATACAATGCCGTTTAGTCCGATGGGAGTACGTCCTCATTCAAAGGAAGGTTTAGCAATGGTATTTTTGATAATGCAACGTTCCATTGTCGCAAAGGAAGAGAGACGTGGACTAGCTGCCCGGACGGCGCGCACTCGTCCGTGACGCAATTTAACGGTGGAGCACACGACAGCACTGCTCTGTTCCTTTGGAAAACCAGCAGTAATGACTAAGCGATTTATCCTCTCTAGAACGGTTCTGTTGTAAACACTTATAATGACGCTCGGACTGAACAAATACTGTGTTACTAAATGGTCCGGATAATTTTAACGAGACAAGTGGTCGTTACCGTTTATTGCCTCAGTTTGTTCTGCTTTGACCAAATGGCAAGGTTTGCAAAATTAACAAGTGTACTTCATAATCTTTACATCTTTTTGGGGGAAATTTAACTTCATTGTGGTTGTGTTCGCAAGACATTAAAATTAAGTTACGTCGATTACGCATTACGTAAGTCGACAACCATAATTACCTTTCTCATCTGAAATAATGTTGGGTTACCTTACGTTATATCATTAGGGGGACGACTCCCGACTGCAGTTCTCTCGCTCGACAATTATCAAATTGAGTTACCAAAAAGTAGGTTTTGTCTTGTTTTTTTGTATATGATAACGTAACAAATAAGGAAAATTTCGTTTTGCTATCATTTAATTTGAAGAATTCCAATGGTAAAAACAAATATGTTTGCTTGTTGTTTGTGCCGTCTTATTGTTTGTTTGTTATTATAACGACATTTTATTTATTTCTTAAGATAATATAGAAAATAAAACATGATATAATTTGTTATTTTCAGACATTTTGCATTTTTTGTCTTATATTTTATGAGAATGTGCGAGCCCTTAAATCTAGTTTTTCAGATCTTGTAAATCTTGCTATTTCAAATACCCAATAGAATGCAGATACTTAGTTATTTATTGGTCTTATATCACTTACAATTAGGGCCTAGGCAAGTTTACATAAGGTTTCAATTGTAATAAAATAATATTCAGCAAATTGATGTAATTGGTCAGAAATATACCAATCAAACAAGATAGTATTACAATCAACTTCAACAACAAAAGAAAAAGTAAAGGCCAAGGCCACAACTACAACAGTCTGACAAATGGAAATTATAGGTCTCTCTTAAAAACGCAGCTTAAAGTTAATTTCGTACTTGTTAGTTATATTATAAGTAAAGAATGCGCACTTTTTTTTGTGGCGTTTGTTAATTTAAGAAGACTGTACGTTAAGAGTAGTCTCTTAACGTTACGTACTAATAGTTTCGTAGAGTAGGAATAAGACCCTTTCGTTTCGCTCGATTCGTCTGATCTACCTAGTCAGTTGTTAACAGGTACGTTACTTTGTTCCAGACGGGCGGTGCCGACAGCGCCAGCGGGGGCTCGGGCGGCTCTGGCATGGATTGTCTCCCCCTGCGAACGCCGCCCGAACCTTTCCACTACCTTATCTCGGAGCAGGCTAAGTCCCTCGTCGCACTACAGGTTAGTATGATCAACAAAATCATGTGCGACTAAAGAATACACCATCGAATCTGTATAACTGTTTTTTTTTAATGAAATACATTATGAGCCCATAAATGGCCAGTAAAGTATTACCCATTGTAAAGTTCAAAGCTAAAATATAACGTAAGATAAAGTAGGAACACACTTGTAAGCCCATCAAACAAGATCTTGTCTTAACAAAATTGAATACCTTTTGTACCGGAACAGGGTAAGTACTGAGTTAAGATCATTTTCCGCCCGTAGAATCGATTTTTGACGACGCGGACCAAGTTTGATTCACTGAACTCGACAGTGAGAAGGGTAAAGTGAAAAAGTTATAGAACGGAATTTACATTCCGGACATTGTCTGGTAAAAATAATTTACAGGAATGAGATTGGAAATCGAGCTAACCTTTCATCACCTGTTCAGATAGTCTTTTTGGCATTCCAGCTCAACTTTCTGCAGCAGTCTCTTTTCAAATCGTAAAATGTTATAATGGTGTGTCTATTATGCTGTATAGTGTATACTCACAGTGAATCTTAGATTTTGCTAAACTACAATCTATGAATTAATTATAAGTAAAGAGCTTTTATTAGTTGCTTGGTAGTTTAGTATTTGAAATAAATATACACTTTAAAATTATTTTCTTATTCCAAATACGAGACATTGATGAAATAACTATTTTATACAAATCACAACAAAGTTTAGCTCAAAGCCACAATCCTAAACGTACCTACTTTGTTTAGTTAAGCGTGTCACATTTCGCGTCACCGAGAAATTGACCATGTTGGTTTACACTTCAAAACTACTCTCATCATTTCCGTCTTATACATTATGAATGAAAGAGGATAGTGGATTCCGAGTGGAAACCTTTCCGATTGGGTTTAGAATACCAACACTCGTCTCGCTTTGGTGTAGGAACTTCAGAATGAGGTCGGAGCGCTGCTGGAGTTCCGCGACCTCGTCATCGAGACGTTCCCGAACCTGCGCTCGAAGATGCCGCCCTCGACGCCTACGAGCAGCGCGCGCCGGGACTGGGAGCCCGGGGTGCGCGTGCGCCGGAAACTCGCCGCCGGGACCGACTCTGCGCGCGCCAAGCCACAACCTTCTGTACAGGTGACGATCACATACTACTGACGGGTTAGGTGTTTAACCTAAGGTTAAGGCTTTGAGAGCCTTAAAAACTCTGACAATAGACATGGCCTCAGCTTGTACGTAATACTTACTTTCATCACAGATCTAGCGTTAAGTGATGGTGCAAGGGGTAAAAATAGTAACGCCTTGCCCGCTTAGCGACCGACTTTGAAACCTAGACCTAACTAGTGTTTACTCTAAGGGCTATAATTTTGACGAAATACATAAAGGAGCAAAATTACGGTTTCAGAATATTGTATAACGAGTGATCCAAGGTTGCATCTGTATGCAATCTCATCAGGGCTACCGATTGACCTTGCGGGTGTTGCGGCTGGTTAAATACAGACGTGGTTACAGAACTTACTGAATTGCTGTACGCAATGAATTTTGTGGTCCATGTGGTTTATAATTAAGGCACCGTAGGAAGGTGTCAGTAAAAATATTTCAATCCATGATTTGAAACCCTGAAAAGAAATACTCGAGTTAGTCGCTATAATGATTTATGTATCACTCATGTTTAAAAGCAATAATCGATAACAATCGAATACACAATGCCACTGATTTATCCTATATATTCAAAAACAATAGCGTTCACAAACAAAACCACGCATTGAAACACTACTTTACGAAGTTTAAATAAGTAAAACTTACCCAACATAACAAACCTTTCCATAACGTTTTGGGCGTGTGGCCTAATGTTTAATTTATGGCAAATAATAGGCTTAGTGATGAATATAACTAAATACATTACACATACTGAACAAATAAATTGTATTGGCTGATAAATCTCTGAAATATGAGCGTTTAAAGTTTTAGGTGGGGATAGAGAGGGGATGCTCTATCCTTTTCTCGCACAGCGCGTGTTAGTATAGCATTTGTATGCCGAGCCTGAGGCTTGACGTCATAGCTCAGTATAGCGCGCTCTCTGTCTAGCTTGAAATTAAAATACTTAGAACTTATTTATTTTTGAATTATTTTAAATTTTGTTTTCGTTGATAGGCTCCATTGATGATCATCTTTTTTATGAGTTAATAAAAAAAATGTAGTCATCATGCCTTAGTTTGTCCCTTCATCCTATGAGTACTCGAAATATTACAGCGGAAATATACTAGAAATTAACAAATAAAACAATTTTGGTTACACATAAACCTTTCCATATTTAACCGAGGTAACGCGAAAAGAGACGCCAATTAGAAGCGTCTTTTCTACTGGGAACAGTGCTAGTCCCTCGTTAGTAGGTGTCAACTCTCTTAATTACTTTGCGCCAGGATGCTCCCTAGGTATGATTCAGCCTTTATTGTAGATTTAAGCCATACTTGATCATCACCCACCCGTTCACTTTACCGAACGATTATTTTTGCCCAGGATTCCGGGTTCAGCACGGAGACATCATGCGGCAAGGACGCGCATTCCTCGGCGTCGGCATCCGCGTCGGCGTCCCGGTCGCGGCCCGTGGAGGACGAGCTGTGGGCGCTGCTGGACGTCATCCAGCGCAAGGGCAGTCGGCTGCGGGACGAGGCCGAGCAGCTGCGGAGCGAGATCGACGTCAGCGGAACTGCGGAGGAATCTTTCGCCAGAGCGCTCCAGACTTGCGATTGCGGAGATCTGCAGACGTAAGTTTAGCTTCATTTGATGGCTTTCATGGGATAATCTCTAAATTTGGTCTGACGTTCTACAATCGGAGCTTTATGGTTGACAGGCTCTGACTATTCTTCACTTGATTTTAAGTGACGGTGAGGTCGGAGATGGTACTTAAATACACCTAGGCTGGAGAGGGAACTGGCTTTTTTGTTAATGGTTTGTCGTAATAAGGTGATGATTTAGCCATTTAGACGACCTTCCTGCTCCCTTCCGTGGTGACGCATCCAGAACAATGAATGAATGGATAGTGAATGGACAGACCCGACTGACTCACAACTATACAAGTCGAGCACAAATCCGTTTCTTTCTAAATCAGCTTCTACAAATGGATAATCAACTGAATCTTGCTAAGGTTCAGTTGATTATGATAACGTTGTGTCTGTACGCAGTCGAGTCTCTCACCTAAAATCGCGGGAGATAAAAGGCGCAAAGCAAACGAGACCTAACTATAGTCTTGAGATCTTGCAGGGAACATACAAGGAACGCAGCATCAGCCAGAAGACGTCCACTGCCCTCTTCCCTCCCTTTCAATTGGGAGGGGTTGCCATAATCCCCACACTTGGCAGGCGGCTCGGGGATCGCGAAATACTCACCACCACTAACCGACGCTGCTGCCCATCTCCGTTTCTGGATGCAGTTTTAAGACGCACCCGGGTCCGGTTGATCATGATATCGTTACGTTTACACATTGGCTGTTCACGCTCGATTCTCTCACTTAAATTCGCGGGAGATAAAAGGCGCAAAGCAAATGAGACCCAACTAACCTACAGCCTGTGTCAAGAGACGCATCATGCCAACGTAACATTGGGTAACTGTTGTCCAGCAGGTTACGCGAGGAGCGCGACGCCCTGCTGGCGCGCGCGGCGGAGCTGGAGGCGGCGGCGGCGACATCCCCCGCGCCCCGCGCGCCGCCCACTCCCCTCGGCCGCCTGGACGTGGCGCTGGGCACGCCGCCGCGCCCGCTGCGCGTGCCCTCCCCCGACGCAAAAAAGTTCGCTGCGATTCTACTCGAGAGCAATCCGGTCGAACTGCAACGCCAGCTGCTCACCTCCACCGTCACCAATCAGGTGAGCTTTTACCTCTATGTGCAAATTTAAATGTGTATAGAGTTACACCATAGATAACATAATAGTACTACGTAGTTACAAATACCATAGTACTAAGCCGAAAGAATCTTATTGTACTCATACTTTTGAACAACTTTATTATGCTGCCGACCCTAAATTAAAAATAAAAATGTTCTTACATAATATCGTTGACACCCCGAAGGCGAAACGAGACTCGCTTTCAGCCTTCTTCAGGGAGTCGGGGGGAACAGTCTGTTCTAGACACATTAAATCTTGTCTGCTTCAAAACATAATGCACTATGCGCCCTAGATCCTCTCTTACGAGTCCCTTAAGTTTAAATGTCTCGATCATAGTACGTAGCTCACGAAGACTTATATTTAAGTTATGTTACGGCCGCATTTTACGGACAGCTCAAAAAACCTGAAGCACTTTGAAAACGTTATATGTATGTATGGTAACGTTATATGGTAGGACTCTACTGCAGAGGCCGCCTAGGGAAGTACCACACCTTTGCCAGTTACTCAACCGCCAAGCAGTAGTGTGCAAGCATTACTGTGTTTCGGTTTGAAGCGCAATGTTACCAGAGAAATTACTGGGTATGAAGAGATTTAACACCTAATATCTCATGGTGACGACCGCAGTGCAGTGCGGCGCAGGATTGTGTTCGCAAGTTCACAATTCTGGCACTGGTACTGTTAGTGGCAAGCGTGACGCTTTCCACCAGGCGAACGTCTTGATAGTCTCGTCACTTGATTATATTTAAAAAACTAGCTGACCCGCCCCGGCTTCGCACAGGGTAAATACCTATTATGAACCGACTTCAAAAAAGGAGGTTATCAATTCGTCACATATGCATGTAATATTAGCAGTGCCCGCAGTTCCAACCACGTGATGATGAAAAACGACGAAGAAGATAATAAAAAAAATTGCCTTTAGGTATGTTATTTCGGGATATAAGCTGTCTCCATTCCGAGTTTCACTAAAATCCGTTCAGCCATTCTGGCACGAAGAAGTAACAAACATACACACACACACACACACACCGATAAATTTTCGTATGTATAATATTAGTGTGATCCTTCAGATATCGTCACTCCATTGAGTCTCAGGGTGTCCTGTACTAAGCTTTCGTATTTATATAATATCATATCATGTGTGGAATATCTTCAAATACCAATTTTCATCACTATACCTTAAATAACAAAGACCTTTGCGTATAAAGTTTCATCCCCCGTTTCTCCCCCTTAAGTCATCTCTGTCAAAAAATATTAAAAGCATCATATTTTATTATGAATGGACTACCCAAATACCAATTTTTATCACTATAACTTCAAAAACAAAGAACTTCCATATAAAGCTTCATCCCCCATTTCCCCCCTTCATTCAGCCCTGTCGCAAAATCCGTTCTTAGCTGACGTCTCCTACCTATAGACTACCTACCTGTCAAATTTCAGCTTCAGGGATCAAGTAGTTTTCGAGATTTCGTGTTTAGTCAGTGAGTGAGTGAGTGATTTTCGCTTTTATATATATAGATAAATGGATTTTTTGATGATGAATTTGATTAGGTATAAAGATTGCATTAAATAACACGCTTTAAAAAAAAAATACAACCGACTTCAACTTCGAATACCTTGATGACATCTTCATATTTTCTAGTAATTATGATTTAAAAACCAAACTACTGAACCGATTTTGATAAAATGTATATGGGACCACCTCTGAATTATTAACTACCAAACAAAAAAAAGAATCATCAAAATCAGTTCATAATTGGCGGAGTAATCACGTGACATACATTTTCCAAAAAATAACGTACTTACAGTCGAATTGAGAACCGCCTTTTTTGAAGTCGGTTGAAAATGAATAGAATCAAGCTTTTGGTTACGTACTATTAGCGCTATTAAATTTTTTCTGTGATTTTGGTGACATTATTTCGCTAATAAAATGTGATCCATTTTCTTTGTTTTTTTTCTCATTCAATGACCCAGTAACAACCAGAGTGGGACACATTTTTTTTCTTGCTTCTATTTCGCGTCGAAGTAGAAACAATTGCCGATGTAATCAGTGGAACGTTTAGCCGTTGCGTGATAGAACAAAAACTCACCAATTCTAGAACAGTGTCGCGAAATGACGCCTTTCTAATTACCACAGGACTTGTCCAATCGCGACCTTGTACTGTTCAGTACGAAGTATAGAAAAGACGTCTTTATTTTTGCTATACAGGGTCATATATGCTAAGCCGTAAGTCACGGCACTCATCACTGTGAACAACTTTTAGGACGTGCTTAACCCGGAAATTGTGAAAAAAAAAACAGTTACTCCATACATTTCCTCGACGGCGAATTAAATTTTCTATAGAACCGATGATTTTTTCTCGCTTTAAAGTTCGGCCTAATAGAAAAATTTGTTCATAATGATGAGCACAATGACCTATCGGATTAGTAATACCGTTACGTACAACCCTTTATAGTCTACTCAAGGCGCCTACTCGGAATGGAATAAGTATTCCGTTGTCCGAAGACAAAGTACAATAATCCTTCACCTGATTACGGCTACCATTGCCGGAACCGCTCTATAATGACTCACCAGAGCAAATTATAGACGACAGTAAATACTAATCATTTCCATTAAACAGGTATATAAAATCCAATATTGATAGGGTAATCCTAATCTATACAAATGATCTTTACTTGTTTCCGACTAAGCAGTCTATTCCATTTGTGTATTGATCCCACGCGATTGACTCGAGCATCTTAACAATAAAAATCCCTAATCGGTTAACGAAGGCCGTACATGATGAATCACGTTCGTGAGAAATCCTATCATCTTTTGCGAAATCGAAACCTGCGGATCAATTATAAAAGTGTCTACGTAACTTAGTACGTGCCGTCAAACGACAAACAAAACTGTCGCGCTAACAAGCCGAAGAGGTGACGCAAAACGCAATTTGGTCAGAATTACGCGGAACCGAGAAAGAGGAGCTAATGGAGTGTGGCCGAGATACAGGCGTCATTAAACTAGAAAAATCACCATTTTCGCAGTTTAGTCCGCCTTTGTCGGCGACTGCTGGTCATGTGTTTTGGTAATCGCTTTTTGCGTCATGACGTACTAGGCTTTTGGAGGACGTTGACCAGCAAATCACTTACTGGCAACAAGAAGCAAAGGCTAAGGGGATATTCTCAGCAGTTTGCTGGCGTAGATGTAGTGGCTCGGTGTAAACAGTGGCGGTAGTGGTTGACGTCAAAAACTGTTTCGTTTTTGGAATCTGGCTGTCTTGCAAGTCTTAAGTGAATTAGTTTCTTCTATGCGAGCGTGCTAGATTGTAGCTCCGCGTATCAGTTGTACTACGTTGGCGACGGAAAGCGACAAGGCGCAACGCGACTTGTGAATCAGTACGGGATCGCATAAACTGGCCTACACGACAACGTAGGCCACGTGTAGAGACAGCGTCATCTCTGTTGTCCGTTTGATATCTTCGCGTCGCAAAACATTGCCGCTTTATTAACGCCTTAACATCAGTTGATATGGCCGTCCAACGCAAAGCTTATTTGAAGAATATTTTGTATTATCACAAAAAAAACACGGGCTGCTACCTCGCCAGCGTAATCGTGTCAGCGTATTTGGTGGTAGCGCCTATCCCGAAATAAATTAGACTTACATACATAATGCGTCCTTCACTCTAGAACTCATATACAATAGACAATCATTTATTTATGGCAAAGAATAAATAAACACTGATAACAATAATACAACAGTAAAAGCAAACAGAAATATTAAGTGGATCATTTACTTCTGCCACAAATCGGACCCAACTCAGCATGGTATAACCTAAGTATCAATTTGTTCCACCACTCAACTTTCCAACGGAACTATGGTACTGCGATTGTACCTGGTTATCGGTTCTCTGGATACGCCACATGGCGTAGCTCACTGTGATACACAGTTTAGGTGAACGTACTGGACACCCTGCAGTCAGGTGGAGCGACAACCTGCGTAAAGCAACAAAAACTGGATGCAGAGAACTGCTGACCGAGCTCGCTGGCGTACAGTAGGAGAAGAATATTCAGCAGAGGGCAATATGATGATGGTGACAAATACATAATGCAGGCGCGCAATTGTAAAGAGAGAGAAATGTGTAGTTTAGCTTGTCTGCCCGTAACAATTGAACTTTGATTAATACATCCTGTGAGGCAATACAGACAGGCCGACACCCTGAGATTATCCGTTTTGTTTCATAATCATAAGCATATTTGCCCATTAATTGCACAGGCTATAAAATATACTTATACCCTTCAGATTTCAAACCAAAAACGCTTGCTGAGAAGAATACTTACATTTTGTAACAAACAGGTTATACAATACTAAAAGGTATGTACTCATCATTATGAACAAATTTTACTATCAAATCAAATCAAAATGTTTTTATTTCGATCAACAAAGTACATTACAAAATTATAAAATTACAATTATTTACTTACCAACTAGCCTTAACTACCTAAAACTAAAAACACTTACATAGTATTCTATTTACTATGGGGTCAACTTTGAAATTGCAAAAAAAAAAAACCAAAAAGTTCATAGACCTTGGACTTAATGTATGGAACAGCTGTTTTTTTTCGCTATTTCAGGATTGACCCTATAGTAAAAGTTGTTCGTAATTATGAGTACTCCTCAGTAGGTATTGTTCAACCTTTTTGTTACTTACCCATTGTATTAAGTTACATTTTGCGTTAGCTCTGCACTACATATGGCATTAAAATCGTTGCGCTGTTGTAGGCCTACCCTTGAAGGATGATTGGGCGATGTATTATTGTATTTCCTTCATTTGAGTTTCTGTATTTATATTTTATTTAAATAATTTATTCTTTATTGCGAGTAACGAATATATTACTGCGGATACGTTTACCTACTCTAGAGTACTAATTGAAAATTTTATTAATTTTGTAATTTGAATATTAGTTCTTATCTCTAAATAGAGATCTAGAGAGCTGAAATTTTGATGAATATTTATACCAAAAATTAACAAACACTAATAAATACGCTTCATATTCTTTGGAAACTAGTTCATTTCTATTGCAAATTAATAACTAATTCAGAATTTCACGTCGCCAAATTCTACCAATATTTATGGCATCAGGGGTCTTATTTTTGAATCGTACGCAAAGTTGCGCATGCGAGCGGAGCCGTCCTATGAACGATGTTGCTTGGAATAAGGTTCAATATCGTTTGAAAGTCGGCTCCGCTCGCATGCGCAACTTTGCGTACGATTCAAAAATAGGGCCGTGAAACTGAACTGATGCCAGACTTTACGTGTAACCTCCGACATAAGTTGGGCTTTTACCTGTATCAGTATAGCCGCACCGTCGCCGGTCTGTTTTTACCTTCCGTGCTGTACTGTCGCCAGCACAACTGGGTTACATGTATAATTTATTTGACTCTAACTCACGCTCCAGTTTTGAACGGGTGATTTATGAAAACTGTTCTTTAACCTTCTTTGAACGCTGTTTCTTACTGAGATATGGGCAATTTGCATGCAGATTCGTCTTTTCTTTGGTTGTACGATTAGCGGATAGCCGCATCAAATTGTAGTGAGTTAGGTGAGAACTACAGATGTAACATTGTGCAAAAAGTGGATGAAGCCTTCTAGGTGGCATAATAAATTTACTGTTTACATTTTGCGAAACGTATATTTAATTTTATGTTTGACATTTCGTATTTATTAATTTAGTTTTAACATCATATAGATGTGTCATTTAATTACCTAGTTAAGTTAAAAGTAAAACAATTTTATAGTATTAAAAAGTAAGTAAGTTCGTATAGGCTGAGTGGCCAGCCCTAGTGTCAGAGTTAATGTGCCGCCCGAGGGCCTCTGACATGGCTGACGGTTGTTGTTATAGAAACTAGAACAAACAACCGGGACCAACAATTTAACGTGTCATCCGACCCACGGTAGCGCTCAGAAATAAATGCCACTCACGGTCACCCATCGAAGACCGGACCGTCCGTTGCTTAACATCGGTGATCGTTTAGAATCACCTAGACAAGCTACGCCACGAGCGCTATTCTTCATGAATATTTTATTTTAATTTATATTATAATAATTTTAATTATAATATTTTATTTTATTATAATATTATATTTTACTTACTTTTATAGCATTGTATAATTGCTAATGCGTTCATATAATGAATAGATAGTTTCGCTGATACGCAAACTGCACGCACACAAATTAACATGCTAGGAAACATGATATAAATCATGATAAAACTAACTACGTGGATTGAGTTTTATCGACGATTTTCCTGTTTTCTCGCACTTTCAGCTGAAATTATCGTTTGATTTCTGGTTTTGCCATATTACTTCTGCCTTGCCCTTCGAAGTCTTGCCTTGATGTAAACTTAAAAAGCTTGTTTGGTAGTGGTAGGACTCTACTGCAGAGTCCGCCTGGGGAAGTACCACACCTTTGCCAGTTATTCAACTGCCAAGCAGTAGTGTGCAAGCATTACTGTGTTCCGGTTTGAAGGGCAATGTTACCAGAGAAATTACTGGGTATGAAGAGATTTAACATCTAATATCTCAGGGTGACGAGCGTAGTGCAGTGCGGTGCAGGATTGTGTTCGCAAGTTCACAATTCTGACACTGCTACTGTGAGTGGCAGGCGTGACGCTTACAACCAGGCGAACGTCTTGCTCGTCTCGTCACTTGATTGTATTTAAAAAAAACAGAGTATAATTGTAAGAGTTACTTTCGCATTCATAAAATATTAGTGTGACGTGTGTTTCAATTACTAAAACTGCTCTCATTTCATGAGACTGAACAATTACTCATTTCTAAAGTTCATTGTCGGATAAAAAATATCGAGCATCACCGTTATCGGCCATAATATATTTGGCAATAACTCATTCTCTAACAACGTATAATTTATATCGTTTTTACAATAGCAACCTTCAGATTTTTTTGCACTCGTTTTATACTTTACCATTATAATAATGATCTGACGTCTAAGACTATTTTATAGTTTGTCTAAGTGGGGAAGCTATAGGCAACGCCTAGTTTTTGGCTGACTTAACTTAACTTAACTTGGAAGAGTTTGTTGAGTATTTTGCGAACAGCAAAACAGTATTTTTTTGTTAGAATAAACAGTAGTTTGAGTATCAAACCTCACTCACGGCTCCAAATTTATCTAAATCGGTAAGAGCATTAAAGCTAGGCCGTCGTAATACCATTTACATTTCACCGTAATATAAAGGCGGACATGCATTTTAAGTTTTAACTAACGTTTGTATTTTTAGTTAAAGTGCATGTTTGGTTTGTCGAGATTAAACTTTGTATTAATGCAAAGTTTAATCTCGACATATCGACTCCAACTCGTCCACCCCGAGTCGATTGATCATTTGATGACCTTGGTAACTATTAACCTCTATCTAACCAAATTATTGATATCCAAAATTGTGGTCTTCCAGGTGCTGTGTGAGCGTTTAAGGCGAGCGGCGGAACAACGCACACTACTGCTCGAGAGACTAGAGAAGGAGCGTGACCTCACCGATGACCTTAAATTCAGAGTAAGTTCTACTCTCATTGCGTCTCCTACGTTAATTTCAAGTCATCCCGAGGTAATGTAGGAGACATACAAGGAAAAAAATTGGGATAAGAAATTCAAGTAACTAGACGTATTTCTACTGGCATTCATAGATTCCGCGAGACGTATTTATTAGTTTTATATTCTGACATGGTTTTGAGACATTTTGTTATTCGGTTCTGAGGGTCTATTGCTAAATTGTGGTTGTAATGGCTTCCACTTGTGTGATGCCATTACAACCGGTTGGACTTTACGAAGACCAAGCCTGGCTCACGGAAGCTTCCCAAAACCTGACTTTTATAAAGTATTTGCCAGAAAGTAACCCACTAAGGGTAGTCTTTACTAATATCATGGTATGAAGGTATATATACAACAATGGAGAATTGTAACAATGGAGTTATCAATAAAGTATTGTTAAGATATACAATCTAGGTATGTAGAGATTTAACATCTAACATCTCAGGATGACGAGCGCTGTGCAGTGCGGCGCAGGATTGTATTCGCAAGTTCACAATTCTGGCACTGCTACTGTTAGTGGCAGGCGTGACGTTTACCTCCAGGCGACCGTCTTGCTCGTCTCGTCACTTTAAAGTTTTTTTAAAAATAAAAAATCAAAATACAGCAGTTTGCAGTTTGTTGGTAAAACTAGATGTGACATACAGAGTATAATCTGTTTTTAAAGAGCTCCGAAAACAAACTTGTCTCTAAATAGACATGCAATATTAGCCCTGGCATATTCATTACTTGCTAATTATAAGTTATTAGTATTGTTAGTGTACAAAGAAAATGTCATAATATAGTAGTTATGTCAAGTTAAATACAATGTCCACAATGTTATAATGTCATTATTAGTTAGTCAATGTTAGTATTCCAATTAAATCTCTTATCATTAATAAATTCTTTTACGGTATAATAGCACTTAGTCAGTAGTATTTTTTTTTATTACAATTTGAACAGATTAGTATTTAGATCTTTAAGGTTTCTTGGCATCTTATTATAGATTACCGGTCCCATACAAAAAATGCTATCATTTAATAATTTCTTATTGCGGTATGAGAAGCTTGTGTTTGTCACGTCTATTACGTTTAGATTTATCATTTGTAAGAGGAAAATAGTTCGGGTTATTTTTAGCAAAGCATGCTACTTCAAAGATGTAAATGATTACAAAGATGTAATAAAACTTATACTATGAGGGTCAGCTTATAATAAATCGTTTACTGAAAGTTAAACGATTTACCAGAAAAGAAACGCATTCTGAATAAAGAAAACCAAAAAAATACTTGTACTAAAAATCTTATTATTTAAATTTTTATCTCTTTATTTTTGTATCTTGTAGTAGTTGTAGTCAGTATTTTAATCTAGATCTAAAATGCGACTTGGGAATGACAAACCCTAAAACTGCATCCAGAGCCACCGGAGGACGGGCAGCAGCGTCCTCTCGGTTAACGGTGGTTACCATTCTCCGATCCCCAAGTCGCCTGTTAAGCGTTGCCATGGCAACACATCAAGGGGAGGGTCTCCTTTTAAGGGAAACCCCCCCAAGAAAAGGAAAAGAAAGGGTTTACCTTCGTCCAGCAGTGGACGTCTTCCGGCTGTTGGTGTGATGTGATCAAAAATACTAATTGGACTTGGGTATGTCCTATAACTGCATCTAGAACCACCGGAGGACGGGCAGCAGCGTCCGTTTAACGGTGGTAAGCATTCTGCGATGCCCAAGCCGCCTGCCAAGCGTGGGGATCATGGCAAATATTTAAAGGGGGAGGCCTTCGTCCAATAGCAAACGTCTTCTGGTTGTTGTTGATGATGATGATGATATAAAATACTAAAGACGGAGAAGTGAACATTGTTTTTACAAGTCACCTCTATTTTCAAACGAGTTTAAAAAAGGAGGTTCTCAAATTCGAGTGTTTTTTGTTTGTTTGCATGTATGTTACGCGATTACACCGCCAATTATGAACTGATTTTGATGATTCTTTTTTTCTTTGGTAGTACTTCATAGGAGGTCCCATATACATTTTATCGAAATCGGTTCAGTAGTTTGGTTTTTAAATCGAAATTACTAGAAAATATGAAGATGTCATCCAGATATTCGAAGTTGAAGTCGGTTGTATTTTTTTTTAAAGCGTATTATAATTTATCACGATCAAACATCAGAAAAAGTATGATTTGTTTCTCTTTGTTTCAAAAGGCATACAATTTAGTAACCGGTAGCTAAAAAAGATAGGCCACATTATTTCAATTACATTTAATTCGTTCGACATGTGATTCGTAGAATAACGTAATTGCGTTTTTTCTTTCACTCTGGTAATTATTGTTAGAGCTACAATTTAATAAAGGTACTCGTAAAGGAAAACGAATGGTACTTGGAGGTCCCTCGTGATTTAAATTCAGGGTTAATGGCGCTCTGATATTCGGATTTACGATTTAAATCGGCTGAGGCAGCCGTAAAGGTTTACTAATGAAATGCTAACTACTGTTAGATGTGAAGGTATACACTAATTAATTTGTAATAATAATTTGTGGTAATTTGTACCAGGGATTGATAAATTCAATGCTAGATTATATTTGTAGCAAGTATTTCTTGCTGGTTGCTTTGATAGTCGAGTCCGGTGTCGATTTGTGGTAACATTCTGCGGACTTATTGCTGCACAGTGCGTTTGCGCCTGGTAGCTTGTCACTTTTGGGCCTTAATTCGACGCTTTCTCACTGACGTTTATTAAGGAACGTTGTCGATTTGTTTTTTAGAATCAAAATATACATACAATTTAAATAATTATGTCTTCATTGGTTACAATTTTAACTACATCCGGTGGCGTTTTACTTGG
Organism: Erannis defoliaria; assembly: GCA_905404285.2. Classification (NCBI taxonomy): domain Eukaryota; kingdom Metazoa; phylum Arthropoda; class Insecta; order Lepidoptera; family Geometridae; genus Erannis; species Erannis defoliaria. The sequence goes on along the minus strand of FR990073.1, from coordinate 5,073,631 downwards.
AGAAAGCAAGCGTGACGCTCGAGCAGTTTCATTGTGTCCTACAAGGAAATTAGGAGACATACGGCCTTACTTAAAAAAACTTATCAACCGTTAGTCACTGCTTAAGAAGCTCTGCCATCTTCTCTCTGACGTGAAGTTGCACGTGCTAGAAAAGGACAGAGAAGTTTAAGCAGTGACTAAGAGAATCGAGATTATTTTAGGTAAGGCCGATAGTGATAAGTCGAGTGAACTAGATTCTTAGAAATAAAAAGGAGGTTAAGGATAAAAAAATACTCATGTCACTGTATTGTTGGTGAAGGAAAACATTAGGTGGAAAACTGCCTACATCTTTTTCATCTTATTTTTATTTATCCTCCGGGCCCGCGTGGCGCAGTATTGCCCAATCCCTCTTTGGGAGTCGGTATTTGCCTAGCAGTGGGATGTTAAAGAATGATAGATAAGTGCAGAGCAGAGTTATATATTTATGTAAACAATTGTAAGCGTCTCACGACAGCACGTGTGTTGTACGTTTCAGCTGGAAGAGAAGAGCATAGAGCTGGAGGGCACGCGCGCGCTCGTGCGGCAGCTGGAGGCGCGCGGCGGCGGCAGCCCCGCCCCCGCCCCCGCGGCGCGCGCGCGCACGCCCCACTCGTCCATGCGCGACATGGAGCCGCTGCAGCTGCCCGAGGCGGCGGGGGCGGGGGCGGGGGGCGACCTGAGCGACACGCCGCGCCGCCGGCCGAGCCGCATCCCGCTGCACACGGCGCACAAGGGCGCGGCGCCGCGGCCGCCCGCGCCCGCGCCCGCGCCCGCCGCGCCGCCGTCGCGGCCGCCGTCCGCGCACTCGGCGCGCTCGGGCGCCTCGGGCCGCCGCTCGGCGGTGCCGGTGCGCCGCGAGCCGCCGCCCGACCACAAGGTGCGGCCCCGCTCCTTCTGGAACAACTGGTTCTTTAAAGATTAGACGTCGGCGGCGCGTGTGAGAGCGCCGTGCCATTATGTCGACCGTGAGTTTTGGTTGGCGTTTGTTTAGAATCGCTTGCGCCGTAGTCCCGCGCGAGCCTCGCTAGCGGCCGACGTGCGCCGGCATACGAATCCTTGTACCGATGTAGACTCGCTCGACACCGACATATCCGACTCGGTTTACGATTCGATATCGAATTTATTTTCCTATATATTGGTAAAACGATTTTGATGCCACCGCAATCTTACATGTATCATGTTAATTTAATTAATCGTCACATTCCTGTAAAAGTGGTCGTTCGTCGGACCGCCGAGTTTGAAAACTTTTTGATCCTTACGTCGGAACTCTGGCTCTCCCGCGAAAGATCATTTTCTAAATAACATTGGCGTGGGACCCTACATTATACACCGTTTTTATGTTTGTATTAATTTCACCGATGAACTCATGTTAAAACGTAAATAATTTTACGCAGTGTAACTCTTAGCAGTCAAGTGACGTCGTGGACAGAACAGATGTGGTAAGTGAAGATCGTTTACATTTTACATCGTAGCTATTCATTATTTATGCTGCTAATATGTAGAGAAGCTATTTTGCGCATTATTGTATTAGCTTTTTTGTTAATAATTTTGGTTTTTCGTTGACATAGTGGCATAACGGCAACTAATTGACTACAGAACGCAGTATTGCTCTCACATGGCCGCAGCCCGCTGACGCCGACGTATGTTGACTAACTCGCTAAACTACCGGCGGCCGTAGCGACCGCCGGCCACGGTACTCACTACATTAACCCTGTAGAACCATTAACACCGCGACCACGCGCCGGCAGATTTCTCTTCTCACGTTTGTTGAACGCACCTCACTCGCACTTACAGGCGATCAGTAACGACAGTACGGGCACACACTTCGGTTATCGCGAGAAATCAAAATAATACCAATCCGGTGTCGCTCCAACGACGTTAGCTACATGCTCTCTTAGCTCTGATGCGGTCATTGGTTTGCAAAGGGAAAATGCCGATATGAGTGATAAAAAGTGCACTGAGCATGTATTACAACAATCACTCGAGGCAGAAAACGTTCAAAAATTTCGTGAAACTATGCTGTCTACCATTGTGACGGCGCTTTTTTTACATGTTCACCATTAATTGATACGATGGCCGCATACCGAGTAAGGGGTATAACTCACTGGAGAGCAGTCGGTCAGTCATTTGCCTCGGGGTAATGTCGACAAGTGGAGAAGGCAGGCGTGGGAGGAGAAGTGTGCGTAGTAACGTAGTTGGCCCGTTCGGCAGAGAGTCGAAGGCGAGTCGGAGGAGTTTGCGCGCGCCGCCGCGCTCGTGGCGGAGTACGTGGCGCGCGCGTCGCGCCTGGCGCCGCTGCTGCCGCGCCTGCGCGCCGCCGCGCCGCCGGCCGCGCGCGCGCGCCCCCTGCCGCGCGAGCTGGCCGCCGCCGCGCCTGCGCCTGCGCCGCGCAGCCTGGCGCGCGAGCTGCGGGACTCGCTGCCCCAGCACCTGTGGGACGACCGCCCGCGCCGGTACTTCGAGAGCATGCACTACGCGGACGGCGACCGCGACTCCGACGAGTACGACAGCGACTCGCTCGCGCCGTGAGCCTCCGCTTGACGTACACTCGATTTTGCTTCCCACGATAGCTTTTCACGTGATACTATGACGACAGTCTAATGTGAACGCTGTCTAAAACCTTGTCGGTTCATACGCCGTCACTTGGCGGGTATCGCGTTTAAAGACGTGTTTGACGTCGACAGGCGGTCGCTTCAGTTGTATGTGGTCGCTCCGCTTCTAGAACGGTTCCATACAAAGAAAGCGTTTGAATAATCTTACGCCATCGCCCCGCTTGCCGAGATCGAAAATATTACACTTAACGAAGAGATAATTTTGGTTTGACATACTTTTGACGTTTCTCGTTTCGAAGACGTCAAAATATATATAGTTGGGCTTCTTTGACAGAAGCTATACATATATGAGCCGTTGTCAAAAACTGGTTCATTTCGTGGAATGGAGTTGTTTCTGCCCATCTCTGTAAGCTTGCGCGACGTCACTATTTACATTTACAATGTCGCGTCGTCGGTGTCCCTGTAGGTCTAGTTAAAATTTAATCTTATCAATATTAATTGTATCTCGGGCTTATTTTAAGTAAGCTGCGATTAAATTATGATTATATGAATTTAATTAATGGATTTTAATTATTTTATTATTAAAAATCCGTAAGTAATTATTGGATCCTATATAAATGTATCGTGTAGTCTCGTCCTGAAGTATTTATAAATTAAATTACGGCCTGATACATTACCGTCTCGAGCGGAATTATACAATTTTGTCATTCCTAAATATACCTAACTATATCTAACTGTATGCAACTACGTGACCTACTTATTTGCAGAGATTATGAAAGAACAAAAAATTGCCCCGGGAGGCTTAACTTTACTAGAAAATACAATCTGCAAGAAAGATGGTCGCACTAAATTAGAAAAAATACGGGAGCGAACGACTGTAGAAAGGCTGTGAACACGTGAAGTGTGCTCGAGGTTGTTTCTTATGTGAGGCGTCATATTATAAATAATTAGTCGATATTTGTTATGAAAATATTGAACACGAAGTAGGTGTGTGTAAATGAACTACGTGAATAATGAATTAGATGTATTGTTGATCTTCGTCCAAACGTCCAATGTACGTCCGACGCCGCCATTACTGCCTTCGTCGAACATTGAGAATAAGTTTAAAATATGTAAACATTTTCAATACTATGGCAGAGCTCTATAACAAATAGTAGGAGACTGATTTTGTATAAAAATAGTGATATGGCTTTATACCAAGTTAGGGAAACTCCAAAACTTTTCAATTCAATAAGTATTTAAGTTACTATGTAATATTTTTTTGCCTATGATCCTAATATTGTAAGTGTAACAGCTAGTTTATGCATTAAAAATATTCCAATTCCTTGTATTATGACTGTAATTTTATGTAATTAAGATTATGTATTAAGCTAAAGTAATAATTTAAGTCAACTGTTTATTGTACAGCTTCCATTCACGCTATTTAGTATTGTAAATTATTAAGCCACTAAATAAGATACTCATAAATAATTATCTAGTTGACTTGAATCTAGTTGATGGACTTGTAAAAAGTTGTACAGAAATCCATATCATATATACAAATTATTCAAAATAAATTGTTCATATCAATTTTTTAACTTTTATTCCAATCCTTTTAACATAAGCGGTACAAAAAATATTATTAATATTAAATATTATCATAAATATTAAATCTATGTAGAAACATAACATTTTTACTTAACAGTAGTTATAAATATTAGTCGACATTAATCAACATTTGAAATCTCTTAAGAATAAAACATACAAAATAACATGTGAATAAACAACATCTAATGCTTCATCTTCGACCACATTGTCGCTTACCAACAGGCAAGATCGGTCAAACGCGGACTTATGCGTTAAAAATATTATCTCATTGATAGATCAATGAGATGTCGTCGGTCCACCTATATATATATAGGTGGACCGACGACATTGTAAAAGTCGCGGGCAACCGGTGGATGCAAATGGCAGGTTGTCGTACACTGTGGAGGTCTAAGGGGGAGGCCTTCGTTCAGCAGTGGACGTCTCCGGGCTGATGATGGATGTTGCTCTTTACCTCAGTGGTATAAAAGAAGCAGACTAATGTAAAAGTTGACAAAAGGCACGGACCCGAAGTCCGTGAGCTAATAAACAATTATAAAAAAAAGAAACAGACTTGTATAGAAAAGATACAAAAGTTAAGTTCGTATAGTCTGAGTGGCCAGTAGCCCTAGTGTCAGAGTTAATTGTGCCGCCCGAAGGCCTCTGACAATGGCTTAACGGTTGTTGTTATATTAACATAGAACAAACTACTGGGACCAACAATTTAACGTGTCGTCCGACCCGCGGCAGCGCTCAGAAATAAATGCATAGAGGACTGGGAATATTCAATACAAAACGAGCTACATAACGACTTATTCTGATTTGTAACTGAAACTACACTTTCGAGATACAAAAGCAAAAATTATATCTTTTTCTTTCTGATAGATTAACTTGTCTAGAATGTTTATGCATAGATAAGAAGGGAAAGGGAAGATTTTACAAGTAGAAAAGAACAAAAGAATATCTAAAAAAAACTAAATAATCTCACCAACGATTACGAAAGATGCGCTATCGCGTAATAAAACAACGTTTGAAAATGACCCCCGTGCCGTCATGTTTACGAGTTGCGCCGGAGTGCGAAAGAAGATAGCACTTTTATGAGAGCAAAAGGGATAGCGCGCGTCTCGCTTAGTGAGCGCAGACAGACGAGACAGTCCCTGGGGCCGTGTTCACGGGGCCATTTAGGGCTCGATATGACATATCTCCCTCCTTATATACAACGTGTAACAAAAAGGTTCAACAATACTGAAGAGTATGTATTTACTCATCATTATGACCAACTTTTACTATAGGGCCAACCCTGAATACACTCAACAAAAAAACAGCTGTTCCATACAAAATGTATGGAAGATCTATAATTTTTTTCGCGATTTCACGCTTGGCTTGGATAGTAAAAGTTGGATATGATGATGAGTACATACATACTTCAGTATTGTTGAACCTTTTTGTTACAGATTGTATATATAATATCATTGCATCACACCATCAAGAGGTAAGTGAGGAGATATTCCTGATTAAAGACTGGGCCCTATCATTATATCGAGTATTTCTAGAGTGTCGGGGCACTTTCTTATTGTGATGAATCCATGCTGTTTCAACTCTGAAAGAGAAAGTACGTGTGAGAATCTCATTTGTAACACTAGGTAGTGCAAATATTAAAGCCGGGTCCAGATTTGTGTAACGTGTAATGTAACGCGAATAGCAAGGACGAGCACTGTAACTGCCGACGGATCAGCGCGAGCGTTACTGTAATTTTTATTTCATTTTTTTTATAATCTAGTGGTAAGACTAGCATGACTTTCACCTGGTGGTAAGCGTCACGCCTGCCACTAACAGTAGCAGTGCCAGAATTGTGAACTTGCGAATACAATCCAGCGCCGGGCTGCACTGCGTTCGTCACTCTGAGCATAGATTAAGTATACTAGCAACTTAATCTATGCCCTGAGATACTAGCAGTCTAACTTAAAAAAACTTTTCAACCTTAGTCACTGCTTAAACTTCTCTGTCCTTTTCTTGCACGTGCAACTTCACGTCAGTGAGAAGTTGACAAAGCATCTTAAGCAGTGACTAAGGTTGTTTTTTTTTTTAAATTAAGACTAGTTGTTAAATCTCTTCATGCCCAGTAATTTCTCTGGTAACATTGCCCTTCAAACCGGAACACAGTAATACTTGCACACTACTACTTGGCAGTTGAATAACTGGCAAATGGTAATGTTCGTAGTGTCGTCCGCCCGCAGGATTCATGTTATATTTCATGATACATTATACATATTCAGCCTTACCTAAAATAATCTCGATTCCCTAAGTCACTGCTTAAACTTCTCTGTCTTGTTTTTCACGTCAGAGAGAAGATGGCAGAGCATCTTAAGCAGTGATTAACGGTTGTTTTTTTTTTAAAGTAAGACTGTTATTGTTTCAATATCATGGGGAAGGAACTGACTCTTATGATACAGGTCAATACCTAGTATAAGAGTCGGGGAATTACCTATTTGATTGTAATACTATTCTTTGTGACCAATAAATTATTATTATTATAAAAAAACGGAATTCTCTGCTTACTCAGAACTGAAGAAAAACATTTGGCGGTAATAATGTTTTTATATTCGTGAATAATGGGTCCTCTCGCGACGAGATTCCCGATAGTGATCGTCTCTCCCCTGCGCCTCGCATTGATGCATTTTAAGATCTTCACCATGGTACCCTCTGTGCCCCACTGGTCTCTGCAAAACAAGCGTAATAGTACATTACTCACCTAGACCTAGATTTACACTTAGAGAGCAAAAGTAAAGAATGTCTCAGATCCCATGTCTCATGTTTGTTGTACCTTTCAGTATTATTGAACCTTATTGTTACACATTGTATTTTGGTTGTCTGGAAGAGGTCGCTGTTAGCAATAAGGCCGCTACTTGTGGCACTAGTTCATAAGGTTCTTGTTTCTATAACAATAAAGAGTTTGAAAATCGATACAGAAACTGAAACGTGGTATTTAACTGCTGGCCTTTTGGAGAAACTTAGAGTCACACAACGGGCAATGGAGAGAGCTATGCTCGGAGTTACTTTGCGCGATAGGATCTGGAACGAGGATATTCGCCAAAAAACCAAAGTTACCGACATAGCTCGCAAGGTTTGCAAGTTGAAGTGGCTGTGGGCAGGACACATCGCTCGAAGAACTGACAACCGATGGGGAAGAAAGGTTGTCGAGTGGCGACCGCGAACCGGAAGACGCAGCGTAGGAAGGCCTCCCACTATATATATATGATAGCGCGATTATTTGCGAATTACTAAGTACTATTACTATTTATTGATAAAAATATTAAAATAGGATAGTTGATTTGACTCAGAGTGGACACGTGCAACTTGTTTACACCTTGCTATAAAAGGGGCTGTTGGCGAGCGCTTCGGGGCATTCTGAGTAAAACTTCCACCGAAGAAACAACTGTGAATATAGTGTCCAATATTTCAATGAGTTTTCTTATCCACGATGAATACTCTAACATATATATATATATATATATATATATATATATATATGTGGACCGACGACATTGTAAAAGTCGCGGGCAACCGGTGGATGCAAATGGCAGGTTGTCGTACAGTGTGGCGGTCTAAGGGGGAGGCCTTCGTTCAGCAGTGGACGTCTCCGGGCTGATGATGATCGATCTATCTATCTATATTTATCGATACTTTCTGTACTGTACTGTTGTGGTGTTGTGTTATGTTTCTGTGGGAGATGTTTTAAAAGGGAAGAATATTGTTACTATAAAAAAAAACTGGATTCTGGGTATCGCTGCAATAGGGACAGCCGTTCTCTTACGATCGGGAGAGCTTCCCGCTTATTTTATTAATTGTTACGATAAAAAAACAGAAGCCAATACCGCGACACGCAGGATTATATTCGCAAGTTCACAATTCTCGCACTGCTACTGTTATGGGCAGGCGTGACGCTTACCAGGCGAACGTCTCGCTAGGCTCTTCACTTAATTGTACAAATAAAACTTACCTAATAATACCTAATCGTCTCGGCACATAAAAAAAACTTACCTAATAAACCTCTTCGAGTCAGTCGTCGTCTCGGAGTCTCCTAGTGACACCTTGGTCCTGTCCAGGCTCCCCAGCAGGGAGCCCTCGCTCTCGCTCCCCTGTCCCCGCGAGGGCCCCAGTGCTGCCGCCAGTGGCGCCGCCGTGTGGGCGCGGCCGGCCTCGTGCAACATGGCCGCGCCGGTCCGCGAGCTGCTCGTGGGAACCTGCGAGTTCGCAGCGATGTTCTCTTTGTCTACTTCGGTTTCGAGATGATGCAGCTCAACGGCTTCTGTAATTTGTTGGGTTTGGTTTGGGTTAATCTAGAAAGAAAGGATCCCAGCGTCCCCATTGGCCCCATACACCCCGGGAGATCTGTGACTCCAAAAAATACTCACGGATGTATTAGCAATTTTTTTTGTCATGAATAGGGTTGTACTTGCAAATAGTTCTAAATACTGGCAACCCTGTTGTTACGTCAGATGATTGGTAAATTCGCTCATTGGCGTGATTATCTGGAGTATTGCTAGCAAGAAACGTTTTCATTTCAAGACTTTTTTGCCAAGCTATAATATCTATTTTTGAACAAAATAGTAGATTACTCACCTAGGGAGCAAAAGTAAAACGAATGTCTCAGATCTCATGTATATTGCTCCCGAAGCAAAGGCGAGGATGTCAAACATGAGATCTGAGGCTTCTTTACTTGCTCCCGTGGTGTGTACACGATTTTACGTGGCGCTGCTGGGAGGAAGTGGTTCCTTTCGCTCCGCGTAGTGCAGCTAAAGTTACCACTTTAGCCCCGCAGGCATGTTAACAAAGTTTTGTCGGCTGTACGTTCGTAAGTCGGGAATATATATCGTGTAGCATATTCTCCACGTCACCATGCTAAGATGAGGGTATTTACCCCTTTTTCACGCATGTCGAGTGACTAGTAAAGTGTATACTATACGGGGTTAGTTCTAATCAGTTAGCATCATTTTAAGGGCATATTCTGTGCATCAAAACAAACAACAACATCAACATCAACATCTTTTACAATGGGGCCACCACTGAAATCGCGAAAAAAATATCAGCTGTTCCATATAAAAAGTTAATCGACCTAGGGCAAAATGTAATGCCCGAAAAAAATGCTATAACACAATCTCACCTGTGAGTGCCGTTGCGGCTTCAGACTCCCGCAGCTTCCGTTGATGCTCTCCTAAAGACACGTAGCCGACAGATCTTTGTTTTTTTGGCTGCAATAATATAAAATCAAGTCAGAATACATGTTTCCATTCTTCGTGGAAACGAAAAACGCGGAAAAAAGACGTTTTGCTGCAGTTCTAAACGTCTTCTTTTTACAGCCCTCGCTTTAGGCCATAGATGAATCCTGAGCGACGCGAGTGATTCATGGCCCTAGACATAAATCCGGAGGTTCGATGGAGGTCGAATATATAGGTGTATCCAAACACCAAAATAGTAATTAAAAGTGATTTTTATTCAATGTTTTCAGTGAATAAGCTTTTCAAAGTCAAATTCAAATCGTTTATTGCACATTATGGATTATGTAAAACCAATATTAATAACATAATAATAATGACCCAAATGAGGGTATGGCAATTAAGTGTGGAGCGGACCGATCTGTTTCCTGCTTGATTGATTTATAAAGTTTTGTCGTCTAAAAAGTCTTTTAAAAAGGATTAATATAAAAAATTTAGAGGGAGAATGGTACAAAGATATTTACACTAGGAGTGTTTTCATCGTTGCTACGTTTCCTCTTCTCTTTCTGCTGGGACAAAATTTCCAACTTCTGCGTGACCATATCCGCTATATCTTGCTCGGGCACTCTCACCGCCTCTGATATCTCCACCTCAGGAATTAAATTATCTTCAACGACTGCAGAGGTTTCTTGGGCTCTCTCTATTTGTGGTTCATGCAGTGCAGAGGGTTCTGCGATTTCAGGGATGTGTTCGAGGTGAGATCCCGTGCGATATCTATGTGGGCGCTGCATCTCTTCCACCTGGAAATGACAAATCATTTGAATAAAACAAATCGCTTGATATATTTTAAGCTAGTTAGTAAAGTATTATATTATCATTGAATTTAAGGTTGCACCGCCCAACAGCTCGAACTCATCGGTGGGCGTGGCTAAAAAGCATGATCTCTTCATCAAACAAAGTGTGGGAAAGGGAGACAGAAAGAGAAATGAGCGCGCAAATTTTTTCATGTCGACCTTTGGCTGCAGGATTCTGATTAATAAACTACTGAACTAATTTATTCCAACTAAAGTTATTTGAAATTTTTATGGACTAAACTATGCCGCTAGATACATAATTTTAGAGTTTTCTTACTCCTTATGTTATTTATTTATGTCTAAAGTGGCGTTAAAATTGAGCTAAAATATAAGATATTTCCTGGCTCATAACTTTCATGTTTATTAACTTTTTACTTTCTTATCAATTTACAATCCTAAATAATGAAGAGACAAACCGATATATTACTTAGTCTTGGACCTACAACATTACATAGTGGAGTAATATTACTTCCCCGTTTCTATGTAGAAGTGACCGACTAGTTTACTCTTAAATTACCATCCAAGGGAACCAATGCCAAGGAATGTCCATATGGGAACAAAATCAATTCATCATGGTAACTTCGCAAAACCAAGGCTAATTGGGAACAAAATCCTGCGCCGCACTGAACTGCGCTCGTCACCCTGATATATTACATGTCAAATCTCTTCATGCCCAGTAATCTCCCTGATAGCATTGCCCTTCAAACCGGAACACAGTAATGCTTGCATACTACTGCTTGGCGGTTGAATAACTGGCAAAGGTGTGGTAGTTCCCCAGGCGGACTCTGCAGTAGAGTCCTACCACTATAAAATCTGGATGCAGTTTTAGGACATACCTACCCAGCTCCAGCCAGGTCCAGCTTTTCGGACCCACGGGGCGCAGCTAGTAATGTAAATAGAGCAGTAGAGTCCTACCGCTACAACATTCAGAAGCGCTTGTAGCGCTCGTGGCGTAGCTTGTCTCGGTGATTCTAAACGATCACCGATGTTAAGCAACGGACGGTCTGGTCAGTCTTCGGATGGGTGATCGTGAGTGGCATTTATTTCTGAGCGCTACCGTGGATCGGATGACACGTGAAATTGTTGGTCCCGGTTGTTTGTTCTAGTTTCTATAACAACAACCGTCAGCCATGTCAGAGGCCTTCGGGCGGCACATTAACTCTGACACTAGGGCTGGCCACTCAGCCTATACGAACTCACTCAACATTCAGAAATTCTATTATAACATTCGGAAATCAGAATGCGTGACTATCTTATGTCCCGGTCAAACCTTAACTTTCCTGAGCCAAAGAGCGTAGCGACTAAGAAGATTAATACTGTAAGTCAGTGACATTGACCTTCTTTTTAGTACCAATAAAAAACTATGAGTTATACATTTTCAATAGATTAAAAAGTACCTCAAACTGTCTGGCAGGGCTTTCTTTGTTGATGACCCCGAGGTTCCGCATGTACAGGCGAGTGAGCGCGGGCGCGACGTTGGAGCGTTGCTTGCAGCCCGCGTGGCACGGCCTGTTCATATACAGCTCCGACGGGACTTGGAGTTCGATTATCACCTCTGAACTGTCCTGAAACATACCATTGATTTTTTGTATGACGTTTTAACACAGAATAAATATATATTATATTAACGAACGCTGTTAACGAATTGCAAATGAAAAACAAAATTGAGGGTAATTGGAAAAAAAACTCGAAAATTGTATTGCGAAAACTGACGTGGTTTTGACACATTGTTCTCGTATAAATAAAACAAAAATGAATCTCGAAAATGTTTGCATTATTTCGATCCTGCAGCGCGAGTACCGTTCTGTCGCAAAATTTGACGTGTCGGTATAGCAGATTTACTCAGACGAATTTGAGAATATACCGAATTTTATCGAATTATACCGATTTAAATGTCAAATATAACGATCGTCAAGAACGGTACTCGCGCAGCAGATCCAGATAGATTCGATATAATTTGGTGGCACTCTGGATCGAATCTCGATCCAGAGTGCCACTCTTTTGGAACTACATCCAAAAAAAACAACTGACTTCGCAATTTCGTACACTTAGGACGTACTATTTTTTTTCTAGTTATTTTAATTTAAAAACCGAACTACAGAACTGATTTTGAAGATATTTCTATGAAGAAACACTACCCTTTCACGGGTGTGGACTAACTAACCCAAGATATTATGTAAAAAATAGGTACTTAATCCTTATTTTTAAGTACTAAAAATGTGTATGATAATTTCGTCTGGCTGGCTTTGAAAGCCGCTTAGAGCTAAAGCATAGATTAAGTATACTAATAATACTTAATCTATGGCTAAAGTCACCCTGTTAGGTATCTACCCATTTTTGCATTCCGGCTAGGCTCTTGCAAAGTTTAAAGAAAGAAAAAGCCTTTGCATTGAGATCATGTTTTGTTGATTTTCAATTTTTATTTTTTTTAATATATAATTTTATTGTTTTTTTTCCGAACAAAGGTTCGGGAGCGAATTTGTTACTTCCAGTCAAAGATAATAGCATTTTTATATTAGCAAGGTTTAATTTATTTGCAAAACTATGTTTGTTTTCATCACTCTTTAAGTCCATTATTTTTTTCACATGTCAAAGAAATGACATCGAAAAAGCCACCCAAAAAAAGTTATTCTTTTTATGTGCCGCTCAGGCGGCAAATAGTAAAGAAAAAAAAATAACTCCTAAACTAACAAATCGTAGAACATCATCATCATCATCAGCCAGAAGACGTCCACTGTTGGACGAAGGCCTCCCCCTTAATAGGGAGGGGTTGCCATAATCCTCACGCTTGGCAGGCGGCTTGGAAATCGTAGAACATAGAACATACATGGGGTATTTTCGTGAAACCCTTGGTACGAGGAATACAACATTTTCGGGTTGACGTCACCGTTTGGATCACTCTGTATAAGAATTGTAAATCTTAATATAATCTGAGTATAAAGCATTGCTTAGTTTGGGGCTAGATGACGCTGTGTGAAATATAATATTATATATAATATTGGAGGAATATTATGAATTATTATACCCAGTATAATATTATTATTATCTATGGCTGGTCTACTAAACATTCCTGTTATTTAAAGCAGGTACACACCTCAACTCGTAGTTCGATTCGAGGGTTTTGAATTCGAGCTCGCAGGACGTCGGAACTAATTTCGGTTTTCTTGTCGATGATCAACTTCCTTCGCCTCTTTGCTCGCGGCTCTATCTCTTCTAGTTCCTGTAGGAACAAACATTGAATTCGGTTTTACGTAGTATTTTTTTTCTAAATTACTATTTTATGTCAGTATCTCGACTTGCCTCTAACTCGATTTGAGTTGATTCTCGTGCAGTTTCTATCTCGCTCCGACGCGGCCGATCTTTCGGTTGTTCGATGGGAATACCTGGTATTTCCACGACTGTCTCTTGCGGTTCCCTATTTCAAATTGAAACAAATAGAATAACTGATAAATAATCATTACACACACCTCTATCTATGGCATATACCTCTATCTATCTATGGACCTGGGTATGTCCTAAAACTGCATACAGAACCACCGGAGGACGGGCAGCAGCGTCCTCTTGGAACGGCGGTAACACTCTGCGATCCCCAAGCCGCCTGCCAAGCGTGGGGATTATAGCAACCCCTCCCTAGTAAGGGGAAGGCCTTCGTCCAGTAGTAGACGTCTTATGGCTGGCTATGATGATGATGATGATGATAACACCTCTGTGTCTCTAACTCTCCCTCCTACATACACATACACACACAGAGAACAGGCAGAGAATCTAATCGAAAATCTATCGTATTCCGATAGATTTTGAAGAATCTGTAATATATCTGAACTTTATTAGCAGACTTAATTTCTTTCTTCAATGTTAGAAACTAATGCTTTACCCTATTGCGTAGCCTTTACTAATATTTTTTTATTTTTTATTTTTATTATAATCTTTTTCTTGTTACCGTAATAGAACTAACTTTTCTTGAGGAACGGGTAATTCTGGGATCGGGAGTATCGGGACATCAGGAATATCGGGTATTTCTGCAGGAATTAACATAAAATGAATATCAAGGTAGGAAGGAAATGAGGATTATTCTTAGGTGAGACATTGTCGACAATACCTTTTCCGAGATCAGTTACAGACAGCATACCTCCGTCAGCTGAAATAAGAAACAAAATTTGATTATAATGTAAAGTCATACAGACTTAATATTATTATAATTTATATTTATAGTGAATTATTAAAATTATAATAGTTACGAAAAAATATGATTTGAACAGATAAGAAAAACTGCATCGACACACTTGACTTACCTACAAAATGATCTGAGTGAGGTGAAGTCCCATGATACTAACTTGGTCTGAGTGAGCAGTGAGATCTGATCTCCAGATACTAACATGGTCCGAGCAAAATGAGATCTGATCCCGAGATAGTAACATGGTCTGAGCAAAATGAGATCTGATCCTGAGATACTAACATGGTCTGAGCAAAGTGATGTCCCAAGATAGGTCCTAACATGGTCTGAGCAAAGTGGGGTCTAGTCCCGAGATACTAACATGGTCCGAGCAAATTGAGGTCTAATCCCGAGATACTAACATGGTCTGAGCAAAATGAGATCTGATCCCGAGATACTAACATGGTCTGAGCAAAGTGATGTCCCAAGATAGGTCCTAACATGGTCTGAGCAAAGTGGGGTCTAGCCCCGAGATACTAACATGGTCCGAGCAAATTGAGGTCTAATCCCGAGATACTAACATGGTCTGAGCAAAGTGATGTCCCAAGATAGGTCCTAACATGGTCTGAGCAAAGTGAGGCCTGATCCCGAGATACTAACATGGTCTGAGCAAAATGAGATCTGATCCCGAGATACTACCATGGTCTGAGCAAAATGCGATCTGATCCCGAGATACTAACATGGTCTGAGCAATGCGATGTCCCAAGATAAGTCCTAACATGGTCTGAGCAAAGTGGGGTCTAGCCCCGAGATACTAACATGGTCCGAGCAAATTGAGGTCTAATCCCGAGATACTAACATGGTCTGAGCAAAATGAGATCTGATCCCGAGATACTAACATGGTCTGAGCAAAGTGATGTCCCAAGATAGGTCCTAACATGGTCTGAGCAAAGTGATATCCCAAGATAGGTCCTAACATGGTCTGAGCAAAGTGGGGTCTAGCCCCGAGATACTAACATGGTCCGAGCAAATTGAGGTCTAATCCCGAGATACTAACATGGTCTGAGCAAAGTGAGGCCTGATCCCGAGATACTAACATGGTCTGAGCAAATTGAGGCCTAATCCCGAGATACTAACGTGGTCTGAGCAAATTGAAGTCTAATCCCGAGATACTAACGTGGTATGAGCAAATTGAGGTCTAATCCCGAGATACTAACATGGTCTGAGCAAAGTGAGGCCTGATCCCGAAATATTAACATGGTCTGAGCAAAGTGAGGCCTGATCCCGAGATACTAACATGGTCTGAGCAAATTGAGGTCTAATCCCGAGATACTAACATGGTCTGAGCAAAGTAAGGCCTGATCCCGAGACACTAACGTGGTCTGAGCATATTGAGGTCTAATCCCGAGATACTAACGTGGTCTGAGCATATTGAGGTCTAAGCCCGAGATACTAACATGGTCTGAGCAAAGTGAGGTCAAAGCCCGAGATATGTTCCATTCGAGCGTGTGCGGGCAGGAGCGTGTGGTCGTGTGACTTGTCCGTCGTGTCGCACGCGAGCTCTAGCGCGCTGTGCTGCGCGACCGGCGAGCTCGGAGCCAGCATTTGTTCCACAGAGCGACGCTCGGTTAAAAACTGCAGGACTTGCTCCGCAGTGTCTTCGCCAAAACCTTCCTGGAAAAAATAATTGAAATTGGGTTTTGCCAGTCAAGTGATCAATTTTATTCAGGTACCCAATATTTTTTCAATAATTTAGTAAACTTGTTTTCTTAAAGTTGTTCACTTTGATGGGTGGATCAACATCTTTTAGTACACCCCCTACACCCTGTATAATACTATACAGACTATAATAGCATTATAAAATTACACATGACGGAGATGTAGGCGCTTTACTTTACTTGGGCAGTATGTATATTTGTCAAAATTCGAAACTTACTATGATAAACATAGACATACATAGTAATCATTGATGATAAACTTACATTTGGCGGTAGAACAGGTTCATTAATGACTGCCTCCTTCAGTGTTATATCTTGGATGTTTGCGACCACATTGGCGCTGTTCTGAAAAAAGATTTAAGTAAGTATCAGAAATTAAAAAAAACAAAATGGTGCATTAGTATTAATAGTCTCGCGGGTTTAGTCACCCTGAAGAAAATTTTCCTGTTGAATTATTGATTGATTGGATGTTTTTTTATAGGTACCTGTAGTATTTCTTCAACTCGTTGCTCATTTTCAGGTTCCTCTACAAGCGCTGCAGTTCTCCTTTGCTCCAGCGTTTGCCTCTGTTGATTGTCTCTCGCATGCTCTATTTCATCTTGTATGTTATACCTACATTAATATTTAAAATACCCCTAATTAAACCACACAAAATATACGGATGCAGATAAACTAACAGGTAACTAGTACCTACTACAGACAACTTAAGTATAAAAGATCAATAACCCATAATCTTTTGTAAATTGTTTGTCTCACTTTCACATAAAGCACTTCTCTTCTCCTTAGAGTGGGCAGAGCATTTAAATTTTAAATTAGTCACTTAATAATAATCAGTCAGCAGGGACCGCGGAAGTACTCCATGACGGGGGATGGGGGCAACCTTTACAGACAGAGAAACCTTTACTAGGTATTAAAATTAGAGGGGGCGCAATCCCACCCTTTTGATTTTAGGGGGCATTTGGCCCTCTCTGCCCCCCACTTCCGCGGCCGCTGTCAGTCAGTTAATAATAATCAGTTCTTTTAAAATTTAAAGCTTAACCACTTAATAGTAATCAGTTTATTTTTGTATTTAAAAGAACTGATTACTATCTTTAGAAGAACTGATTACTTTTTTTAAAAGAACTGATTACTATTTTTTTAAAGAACTGATTACTATTAAGTGGTTAAGCTTATATGCGGTCTTTATCATGCAAAACTTTGTTTTCCTTGAAATTATGAAGTAATTAGAGATATAGGTATTAGATGTAGATTTACTATTTACTAGATAATTAGGAAGAACGCAGCATAAACCAATGTTCCAATGAGTTACCTTATAGAAACTAAGAAACAGACATACCTCTTGTTAGAATGCTTTATTACATTTGCATGTATCATACACAGGTCACCTGCAATAAAGTAAAAAATTGCAAGATATATTTTTTACATTTTATTCTTTATTTATGCATGTTTACATATATATATTTTTACTAATTTCCTAAATAATTAAGTTTGTGGCATAAGCTGTATCAACTTTTGAAGTTGGCCAATGAAATCCTTGGGTTGGCCCAAAGTTTCACATGCTTACCAAAACTGATATAACAAGCACTAATTACTGACTTCACGTCATCAGCTGGAAGATGTCCACTGCTAGACAAAGGCCTGCCCCTAAATTAGGAGGGGTCGCCATAATTCCTGGACCTAGGTATGTCCAGCTGCAACCAGTCTCACCAGAGGACAGGCAGCAGTGTCCTCTCGGTTAACGATGTTGAGCATTCTGCAATCCCCAAGCCGCCTGCCACACGTGGGGATTATGGCAACGCCCTTCTATTATGGCTTTCATCCAGCCGTGGACGTTTTATGAGTGATGACTGCCATAATTCCTATGCTTGGCAGGCGGCTTGGGGATCGCAGAATGCTTACCACAGTTAACCAAGAGGATGCTGCCATCTCTCCTCTAGCACTACTGCTCAGTTCTAAATGTTGCAGATGGTCCCAGTACCCACCTATTAGTCTAAAAGGTAGGTACTTCGACCAAATAGTAACTAGTAAGGCTAATAGCATTAGCTGTACCTAAATGTTTAATCAATTGACTTTTGGGTAAGTATAACTCCTGAATGTTCTTTTTAATGTTAATCGATACTGTGAATGACACTTACTCAGAAATACAGAGACCTTTCTCTGGTAGAGCCTCACAAGTCCCCGCATGAGTTGAGAGCTGAGACGCAGTGAGTAGCGGTGTGTAGGCCTCCCAGACTCACTTATCATTACTTCTATCAACTCATCACTGAAATCAGAGTGGTGGAGTGAAGCAGGTAATTTAATTAGGTAATTAGTCAAGTTAGTTAGCAGTGCATTGATAGCCATTGGTAAGTTCGGTTTTCTATTGTAAACAATTAATTTATTTCTGCTTGTTTTTCTGTATTAATAAAAGTCAGTCTAATAGTTAAGTGAGGGGTTAAGTAATCTCATGGTCTTGTCCGCAGAAAAATAGCTTAAAAATCGAACTAACGCATAGGTACTATAATTAGTAAATCATTCATCAAGTGTTTGATATCATTTTGATTACAATCCTGCCTATCGACATGAACCTATAAAAAAAGTTTTTTTCTAGGTTCATGCCTATCGAATTGACTTTGCATGGCGCAATACAGCATTTTAGAATTATTATTTCTTCGAGCAATACAAACATGGATAATTTTTGTGCAGTGTACAAATTAATAATTGCTATTTAATAGATACGCACCATAATTTTCGAACATCTTGCGACCAAAGTTGTCGATGTGAAATCGATGCAAAACGGTGAGGCCATGAATCCGCCACCCATAATAAATAGAATCTTCCTCCCCTTCGCAGAGAATCAACTGGATAAAACATTATTTCACGCTACGATTTTCCGAAGGAAATAAAAGTTAGTTTTAAGTTAAGTGCTATAATATTATTCCTCCAAAAAAAACTCGTCAGAAATAGGAATCAAATCAAATCTCGTTATCCCGCCAAAATTTGCAAAGCAAACTTTTTTTGTTCTTTTTGTCCTTAAAGTAAGCTAAAGCTGTAAAGCCATACTACCAGGTCATACGGAATTTTGCCTATAATATAGTATAGTTGCAGTTCATGCAACGAAGTATGGTTTTGTACCAGTATATCACCTGCGTATGAGGAATATTAGGATATAAGCTTTAAATATATATGGATAGCCTTTAATATGACCAGACTAGAATTTAGAACCGGTACCTAACCCAACAACCTGTTACAGACCATTCTGGGGAGTTCGCCAAATTATATAAGCTTATGGGCTTATATACAGTTCCCATTATATTAACCCATGGGCTTATATAATGGGAACTGCATATCCCATGCCGTAGTCATGGCCCTACTAGTAAAGTAGTGGTAGCTTTATTACAAGCTTTTCGGAGTTTTGAAAAGACATAATTTCACCACATAATATCACTTGCCCACACTTCTGCACATAAATCGGTACTCAGTGAATAAAATGCCACTATTTTTACACATTACCACACGAAAATACATAAGTTTTAGGAAATAATAAAATGACAGGACATGATTTTTGTTCCCGCCAAAACTCGTGGAATCATGCAATGTTATGTTATTTTTTTCTTTGGCCACAGCACAGCACAAAGAATAATAAGAAGCTTGCTAGATCTCTGCTACAGCACGCTATGTGCCTGTGTTATGTCCAGTTTGCCCAGCTAAATCAATTACTCTGCTCTACGAGCTAAATCCTCCAAGGCCGTAGTCCAAGGCATTATGCTTTTCAAAAAGATCAAAAAAAAGATTATTATTGTATTTTTCTATGATTAAACGAAAGGTTTCCGAAACGGTCAGTCCGTCAATCAACGATTCCAACAATCCTGCAACAATCCAACGAATAATTACGTGCACGAGGGCGGGAAGGATGGAAAGTTCCCTTGTCTTTTTCGTCTTTAGAATGACTGACTTTTGTCCCATAATAAGTACTTATAAACATTGAAAGAGGTGAATCCTTCCTCCAAGTAAACATTAGTGTGCACATTAGTCTTATACTACGTAGTACTATTATTTATTCTGTGCTTATACCAGTACGTTACTGTGGATATTTGTCTCATACTCTGAGCATAGACCATTAGAGATGCTAATGGTGGTAATCTGTTTACATCATTTTCTGCTACTTTTTGTGGGGGACGAGGTAAACTTGTACCTATGGCAGATAATATACTCTTAAGGGCACACTTGAGTAAACTTTCACACAGATAAAACAAATTCATGTTCCTATGAATGCACACTAAAACAAACTTACAAAAGAGTATTTATGGTCATTGACCATTGAAAGAGGGGTACGGAAACCTTGGCTTGCCACCTCCCACCTGTAATTTTAACTATGTGCATCAATACCTCTTTAATTATTTTAATTAAATTCGGCTAGCCACTTATATAAGAACTATCTCATTAGTCTAGTTGGAATAGTCTAACCACTAAAATAATCGCTACGGCATTAGTTCCAGCTACACTACGCCGCGCCGGAGCTTGCTCTGGCGGTTGTTATAACTTGTTTGATGATTCTCTCTGTAACCATTTTTTTAACTCTTTCATTCTCTGTAACCGTTTTTAGAACACAATAAAACAATAAAGTATTAACTATTTAGTTTATTTAGAATAACATTAAAAACTACCTACACATACGATTGCAGCAATTGCAAATAATTATAAATATGTTAGACAACAATGATGATAACGTAACGCCAATCATAACGAAGAGTGACGTCGTGTAATAACAGAAAAGAAACGTTTACTCATATGGGATGCTATAGAAAAACTTTAGGTGCTAGAACATATTGCTACTAGTCTTCTACAGGCAGTCAATTCTCTGGAAGAATTTGTTTCACACAACTGTCATATTCTTAAAGCAATAGGCATCTCAGGATAGGCACCTCGGATAAACCTTAGCATTCGCCTGTGATGTGCATTTTAGCAAACAAGGACTCTACGTACAAGCTTTTCACACAATTCGGTCTTAAGGATACACTGCCTGACGGCTCGAACTCATCGGTGGGCGTGGCTAAAAAGAAAGAGAAATGAACGCGCAAATTTTTTCATGTCGATCTTTGGCTGCAGGATTCGGTTGAAAACACTACTGAATGAATTTATTCCAACTAAAGTTATTTGAAATGTTGATGGACTAAACTATGCCGCTTAATAAATTATTCTAGAGTTTTTATACTCTTTAGGTTATTCATTTACGTCCAAAGTGGTGTTAAAATTGAGCTAAAACACAAGATGTTCCCTGGCTCATAAATTTCTTGTTTAGTAAGTTTTTACTTTCTTATCAATTTACAATCCTAAACAATGAATAGACAAATCGATGACCTACAACATTACATAGTGGAGTAATATTACTTCCCCGTTTCTATGTAGAAGTGACCGACTAGTTTACTCTAAAATTACCATCCAAGGGAACCAAAGCCAAGGAGTGGCCATATGGGAACAAAATCAATCCATTATGGTAACTTCGCAAAACCAAGGCGGCGGTTTAACATAAATTCTCTCTCAAAAGGTCCTTTTATTTCAAGCTGCCATAAACGGATAATCCAGCCAGAAAATTTTTTTTAGTACCTAGTTGTTGTCAACCTTTTTCTGACTTTTGTCGTGCTTTAACCGAACATTCGCAAACGAAGTTCAAGAAGTAATTTTTGTATTCAGGTTTGACTTGTTCAATTATTGTTCGGTACCGGTGGTTTCCGGGCACAAACACTGCCGAGAGAAACTTTACATACCTATTCAATAGGAAATGAATGGAGAGTGCATGAAGAGACATAATGTAGGAAGGGTATGTTTACGTTCGATAGCAGTGCTGTTATTCTGTTTAGATATTTTTTTCTGTTAACGTGCTGAAAGCTATTTTTAACCGAATTCAAAAAAGGAGGAGGTTCTATGTTCGACAGTGTATGTTTTTTTTGTGGATCGATTTTGGTTGATCCCATATTAATTTGCAGTCGGTTGTTTTTTTTTAAAGTTACTTGTATATTGTCATATTCTAAGGTTATTGCTTCATCACAAGTGAATGCTCCAATCTATCAAGCCATAATACAATGTTAGGTCCATACGACATATCAATTAAAATCGAATCGATTCTAGTTCAACTAAAATTCATATGTGAGTTGTCTTCCCTCGCCTTCAACCGCACTCTTCAATCTCGCTAAACAGCTTATGTTTAAATGATCTTTTGTGACTCCCGCTTTAGTCGCATCTTCTAGAACCTTCTCTGCTTGTTGGGTTTGGTTCTCTGTGACGTAGTAGTTAATTAATCGAGAATACGCGTTTCCTAGAGACCCTGGCGAGATAACCTTGTTTGACTTCAAGCTATCAATCAGTTTGTGGATCAATTGGGGCTCTTTTCGCACGTGGCTCTCTTGTAACAGTCTTCGGAACATGACTATTTCTGCGTTGGACATGTGTTTCTTCCACAGCGTGTCTGCTTCTTCGGTTTTGCCCACTAAAATATATTCCATCCAGAGTAAATTCACTGGCGACAGAAGGCCTCGCGATGCGGCAATTTCGGCTGTCTTTTGACCTACGGGACAAAAAAAATTGTAAATGTTTTTGCTGGCAAGCTTTTAACTTTGTTTGGCTCAAAACCAGGTCCAGATTTACATAACATGTGATATAGATGTATCGTGAAATACCAATAGTGTGGACGAGCAATGCGAGCGCTTTTTGCAAAAATCTACAGACGACTGATCAGCGCGAGTGACGGCGCAAGCATTGCTGTATTGTTCATGGTTCGTAGTACCGTCCGCACGAAGAATTCGGGTTACATTTAACGATACAGTACGTTACACGTTACACAAGTCTAGACGCTAGAACTAAAGCTGTTTTGAAGATGTGTGTTCGTCCAATGCGATTAAATAAAAAATAGGATCGGCCTAACGCTGACCTCGCAACTACAACAGCCTTCTATCTTTGCAGTAAATAATCTGTGCTGTTAACAATATATTATAATGTATAGACTGATGGTGCGTATACCCCACAGACGATAAAATTTTACTCTACTGCAAGGATCGCCTGGGGAAGTACCACACCTTTGCGAGTTATTCAACCGCCAAGCAGTAGCGTGAAAGCATTACTGTGTTCCGGTTTGAAGGGCAATGTTACCAGTGAAATTACTGGGTATGAAGAGATTTAACATCTAATATCTCGTCAGGGTGACGAGCGCAGTGCAGTGCGGCGCAGGATTGTGTTCGCAAGTTCACAATTCTGGCACTGCTACTGTTAGTGGCAGGCGTGACGCTTACCACCAGGCGAACGTCTTGCTCGTCTCGTTACTAGATAGAATAAAAAGAAAAAAAAAGCACAAGTACAGTTACAGGCCGACCACCGGGAGAATGCGTTCGACAGCTACAATAAAATTGTCTAAAGCTGAAGGAAAACATTGAATTATTTTGCTTCAGTTAGTATAAGCAACTACCACCTGTCTGTGTATGTATAGAGTATAGGTATTATAATCGCAACACTAGTAACTAGCAAAAGTGTTTTCATTCAGCTTAAGATAATGTTGTTGTTGCTGTCAAACGCGTTCTCTCAGTGGCTGGACTTTAGTCTATGTAATTAGGGTCTAGCCCTTCGTGTCGAGTTGGTGAATTAGGATTAGGACTATTAGGAGTCAACAAAGTCTGATGAAATCTTTCACGCCCATCACATGTTGACGGATTGTATGAACGTTATACTGGCTAATGAACTAAGTACCTCTCTCCCCAATCCAAGCCGGGATGAGACTGCTTAAGAATTGAGCTGGATGATGTTTTTTGTTTTTTATATAATAGAGAGGTAAGCTGATGGTAAGCTCACCGCCGCTTATGGACACCTGCAACATTAGAAATGTTGTCGATGCGTTGCCAACCCAGAGAGATGTGAGTAGATGCCTTTTTTAAAACACTCCATATTGTAATTCCTCGGAAACACCTTCACGGGGAGGACATTCCACATTTTGCAAGTGCGCGGAAGAAATGAGCGGCAGAAACGAACGGTGTGGGATTTCCAGATTTGCAAAATGTGGGGGTGAGCCTTTAGACGATGGCGGGATGTGCGGTAGTGGAACTCCGATGCGGGAATAAGGTCAAAGAGCTCATCAGAGCATTCCCCAAAAAACAAGCGGTAGAAGATGCAGAGGGAACCCACGTCCCTACGGAGGCACTCAGCCTCCAGCTTATTGGTGAGCTTGGGATCATCAACAATTCTAGTAGCACGTCGCTGTAGGGAGTCAAGAGGCTGAAGCTGGAGAGATGTATCAACGTTTATTTATCTATGCCTAGTACTTACATTTAGAAATCAGCTCCTCATCGCCGCTGCTGACGAGGTCGGCAAGCGCGTTGCTTCTAGGGAACTTCCTCAAAGCTACCTCCAGGTCTTCTGTAGTGTTCGCTTCTTCCACAGACTTCAACAAACTGTCTACATGTTGAGAACCCGCCCCCCTTGTGAATATCGCCAGCGTCAGTTTATCATCATAAGTAATTTTACGTTTCAATGACTCATTGATATGTTTACCAAGTTGCTGTATCTTTTCAATGTTGCCTTCTAAAGCTAAATTCTTTAAGAGAAACTTTAGTGCTGTAGGTTTTGGTATAATACTCTCTTGGATAGACTTTAACGCAATATTCGTTGCCTCTGACAGTTGATCTTCTTTGATAAGATTCTCAATTGTGGTCGTTACATCAGTTTTGGTGGGTTTTGGTATAGGTTTGGGTTTTATGATTTTCTCTACAATTCCTTCTTTGGCTTTAGCCGATTTCGACTGTTTTGCATCAGGCATTACAAATGGCACTTCTCTATTATTCGATTTTAGATGATTACCGAGATCGATTAAGAATTGATCGCTCGGTACCGTCCCTTCTTCTTGCAGTAATGTCCATAGACCTAGAGCTTTGTCTGTTTCCTGGGATTTGCAGTAAGTGACGAGGAGATGGTAGAATATGTTCGAGCGGTCGATGTGGGAGAGCTCCTTGGTGGCCTCGAGTAAACCTTCGAGATATTCTGATTTTCCTTCCTGCAAAGGAGCAAAAGAATTGTGAATGTTATTGAACGTTTGACTAATTTGGCTCATATTTGAACTTGATAACTGCATTTGCACAAACTATTTGCTTACGATATTTCATAAAGATCGGATCAACGTTTCGCAAGTTCTCGTCGAACAAATATACATACAAACCCCGACTTGTTTCGTAATTTAAAAGTTGTTTCACAATGATGAATATAATGAGGTCCTGAATAAGTTAACTATTTGTGATCGCAGTGGCCAATTACTGAGAGAAAGTAGATATGGACCATTCTGTGGATCAAGAGGAAGAATGTGCTTCTTTCAGCTTAGCACGGGCGCGGAATGTTAGCACAAGTCACAAGTCCAAGTAAGGTAAAAAATTAGTTTGGTTTAGTCTGCAAAAAAGTAAACTAGTTCCAGTCCGTGACTACACTACAAAAAATATTTACTGTAAGCCCAAATGGAACCAATAATTTAAATTTACCATAGCATTTACGCCCTTATTTAAAAAAAACTTCTCAACCGTTAGTCACTGCTTAAGATGCTCTGCCATCTTCTCTCTGACGTGAAGTGTAACATGCAAGAACAAGACAGAGAAGTTTAAGCAGTGACTAAGAGAATCGAGATTATTTTAGGTAAGGCTGTTAATCCCTAACAGCCTATAAGACACGAAATATAAGGAGGCCGCATCGAAAGCTGCGGTTAAACGATAGTAGATAGAACCATGAAAATATAGTTTTTGCATAGACTTTATAGCCCTGCCCTCATTATACGGTCATGGTTCCCCGTGATCTTGTTACCTCGACGTATCTCTGGCAGGCGTCGTCGAGGCGGCGGTGTCGAGTCTGCAGGCCCGGGGTCTCCAGGATGCGGCGCGCCTGCCGCAGCCGCCCGCACTCCACGAACGCAAGCACCAAGTCGTGTAGGACGTTCACCTCGCCATGTATCTGTCAATGTAAGGGCCGGTCCTTATAGTATCAGCAAAGAAAACGTAATAGTACTACATACACCGCCAAGCAGTAGTGTGCAAACATTACTGTGTTCCGGTTTGAAGGGCAATGTTACCAGAGAAATTACTGGGCATGAAGAGATTTAACATCTAATATCTCAGGGTGAGGAGCGCAGTGCAGTGCGGCGCAGTATTGTGTTCGCAAGTTCACAATTCTAGCACTGCTTGAATGTATAAAAAAACAACACAGACTACACATAGAATACTGGGCGAGTGCCGCGGGGTGCAGACAGTCAAGGGCAGCTTTCCTGGAGTTAAATCCGAGATACTCCCGAAAACTACTGAACCTCAAACGTGACAAGCTCCGGCGAATAGTTGGAGTGGGCACCGGACACTGCTCACAAAACAAACACCTTATTAACATTGGGGCTATAGACAGCCCTTTATGCCGAGGTTGCATGGAGGCAGAAGAAACGGCCGCGCAAATGCTGCTTGAGTGCAGCAGCGTGGCATATCAACGAACAACGATCCTCGGGTCACCGAGGACGCTCCGGGAGGCAACGAAACACATATTTTTAAGAAAACTTTATATATTAAATTAAAACCAATTATAAAATAGTTAAAACATTTTTAGTTAGATCCTATATGCATTTTATGCATATAGGGTTAGTTCTAATCAGTTAGCATCCTTCTAAGGGCATAATCTGAACAAACAACTATAAAAAATACTTTTTGAAAACAAAGAACTTTAACTATGGGGCCAACATAGAAATCGCAAAAAGAAAAGCAGCTGTTCCATACATTTTAAGCAAGGTCGATTAACTTTTTGTATGGAACAGCTGATATTTTTTTCGCTATTTCAATGTTGGCCCCATAGTAAAACTTGTTTGTTTTGATGTATAGAATATGCCCTGGAAAGGATGCTAACCGATTAGAACTAACCCTGTATATTTTGACCGGGTTGTAGGTAAGATATATGGCAAAAGGATATTATAATGATGGCTCCCGGACCTGGGTATGTCCTCAAACTGCAACCAGACCCACCGGAGGACGGGCAGCAGCGTCCTTTTGGTTAATGGTGGTGAGCATTCTGCGATCCCCAAGCCACCTGCCAAGCGTGGGGATTATGGCAACACCCCTCTATTGGGAGGCCTTCGTCCAGCAGTGGACGTCTTATGGCTGACGACGACTTACCTGAGTACTCAGATCAGCCAGCCACTGTAACTTGGAAGCATCCTCTTTCATTATTAAAGCCTTCATTAGCTCTCCCTTCCACGGAGTGCTTCTGTACTTTTTGCAGCAGTTCTCGAACTCTGCCAGGGCTCCGTCCAAGTCGTCGTTCTTAAGGTGGACCTTGATCGATGGTCCAAGCAGAACATTGGAAGGTTCCACATAGTTGTAGGATATGAGGATTTCTGTCATTTCTTTTACCTGAAAATAGAGATACTTATTAGGGCCATTCTTATAAATGAGGTAGAAAAACATTGTTAAGATTGTATGAGTGCTAGGAGAAGAGAAGAGTGTTAGGGTTCATTTTGTGTACGAGGGCTGCACTAAAAGTATCGGGAATGGAATATTTCCACTGTTTCTGTTATATTAAAATCTTTTTAATTGAAAACTCCTTGGTTTTAAAAATCGAATACCATTTATTTATATAAAAAAAGATTCTCGGTCTTGTCACAAGGTTTTGTCAAACTTGTTTAGTCGTTGAGAAAATGGAATTGACTCGAGAAATTTCAAGAGCGATGATTTATTATGACTTTCGAAGTGGTTTAACACAAAAACAGTGTGTTGACCGGATGATTTCTGCATTTGGTGATGAAACCCCATCCAAAACCACAATTTATCGCTGGTTTGCTGAATTTCAACGTGGACGTGTCAAGCTCAGTGATGATCCCCGTCAAGGTCGTCCAAAAACTGCAGTCACCCAAGAAAACGTTGATGCTGTGCGTAAGCTGATTGAGGAAGATCGACATGTGACATACCGCGAAATTCAGGCAACTTTAGACATTGGCATAAGTCAAATACAAATAATCTTGCATGAACAATTAGGTGTAAAAAAGTTGTTTTCCCGATGGATACCGCATTCGCTCTGTGAAGAGCAAAAAGCGGCTCGCGTTACTTGGTGCGTCAGAACTCTCGAAAGATTCCACGCAGGATCTTCAAATGCTGTATACAACATCGTATCAGGTGACGAATCCTGGATATACGCGTACGAACCCGAAACAAAAAACCAGTCACGAGTTTGGGTGTTCGAAAATTAGTTAAAGCCAACAAAAATTGTTCGTTCACGGAGTGTTGCAAAAAAAATGGTGGCCACGTTTGTCTCCAAAACCGGCCATGTTACGACTATTCCTCTTGAGGGACAAAGAACGGTTAATGCAGAATGGTATGCTAGCATTTGTTTGCCACAGGTCGTTTCTGAACTCCGTAAAGAGAACTGCAACCGCCGCATCATCCTCCATCACGATAATGCGAGTTCTCACACCGCGCACAGAACAAAAGAGTTTTTAGAGCAAGAAAACATAGAATTATTAGACCATCCGCCGTACAGCCCCGACCTAAGCCCTAATGATTTCTATACTTTCCCTAAAATAAAGAATAAATTGCTTGGACAGAGATTTTCATCACCTGAAGAAGCTGTGGACGCCTACAAAACGGCCATTTTGGAGACCCCAACTTCCGAATGGAATGGTTGCTTCAATGATTGGTTCCATCGTATGGCAAAATGTGTCAAATTTCGCGGAGAATACTTCGAAAAGCAATAAATATATTTTTAAATAGTAATGTTGTGTCACTTCCTTGATTCCCGAAATTTTCAGTGCCGCCCTCGTAACTATGAATTTGAAAGCTGGTGCTTTAAGGTTGTACTTCTTTTATAGAAATAAGTAATGGGATATCAAAGACTCTCTCGTGATTAAGAGTTCAACCTGGCCATGATTATTTCAATATTTGCAGTGGTCGGCACGGCACCCATAACTTTGAGTAGCAAAACAACATTTACAAACAAAACACTTATTAATTTGAAACAATTTCTACCAGTTTTGTTGATTTTCCTTTGCCTTGCGAACATTTGACAACAATTTTTCAGATTCCAAGCAAAAAGTCGATATAAATTATATAAAAAAAAAATGTAGTCACAACATAATACTCACTTTATCAGTTTCCTTCTGTTCAGCCAGAGTGTTCAATAACTGCCAAGATTTAGAATTCAACAGATAGCCTGCCTCAGTTTCTTCACCCAGTTTACTTTCTTTCAAAAACGTCATAGCTTCGTCAAACCTATTCGCTCTCACCAAGGCAAACGCCATCAGTACCAATTTATACTTGTTTAGCACGAAATCAGGATTCAGAACTAGAATCTCGGCTTGACATTGCGTAGCCTTTTCAATTTCATTATTCTGGCAGTAGAACTCAAAAAGTTGCGCGTACACAGCCGCGCTTATTTCAAAGTTGGAAGCTTTCAACTCTTCGACGTAGCTACTGACTTTGCTTACATTATTTTCTTTGATGTATGCAGTCAGCAGTTGCTTTTGCAGACGATTAACGTTGGTGCCCTCTTTGGCTTTAAGTTGTGTGATCAGCTGCTCCAGCTCTGCCACGTTTCGTTGGCCATCTCTACGGAAATTTTCAAGCGGCGCCGCTTCCAAGTCACCTGAAGTCAACTGTGAGAGAAGTTCAGAAATGTCTGTCGTTAAATTTTCGCCCATGTACTGTTCTATTGCTTCGGCGCTTTCGACCTTTATACTTAAACCTTTGGCCTGTAAGCCGCTGAGTAATCTCTCGACCAAACGAGAGTTGCCCAGGACTTTAGTGGCGGTCTTTACGAGGCGACTCACCTCTTGGATGTTGGTATCGTCTTTCTGTCCTTCTTCTACTGTTGGCTCTTCTTCAACTTGATTGTTTGGTTTGTTGCTAAGAACATGTAATATCGAGACGAAGGAATCGACGTCTTTCGTTTTTGCCAATGCATTAAGGAGTGGTCGAGCTATCAAGGAGTAATTTCCCCTCGTTCTGTATTGCAAAGCAGTTTGTGCTGCCTCCTTTATTTTGCCCTGTTCCAGTTGTTCATGAAGCAAATTCTTAGCGCTGTACGAAACTGGTATATCAGCAAGTTGAAGTTTCGAAATCACACTTGTCGAATCTTTTTTTATGAGGTACGGGATTACATAATCTCTGAGCGCTTCCCCTGAGATATTAACTTTTTTACGCTGCATCTCTTTAAGGATATGTAGGAGACCTTCCTCATCATTTTCCTTGACTTTCTGCGCTAAAAGTGGCCAGTAGAAATGCGAACGCACTTCAAGACCTTCTTTTTCGTATTCAACAAACAATTTTTGGGCAATTTCAGTGCGCCCTTGAATTAAGGCGTTTTCTGTGGCAATTAATATGGCGTTTGGAATTAGTCCTTCCGTTTTGAGTTCTAAACAAGTTTTGACAACTTCGTCTGCTGATTTGCTGACGCGAAGAAGTTGTTTAATGAAGAATGCGCCTTTGAAAGGTGTGTCTTCAGCGTTAGCTGATTTTGGCATTGTAGGTAACATTCTCTTGGCTGTTTGGAGTTGGCCCTTGTTGAGCAGTCTCAAAATGAGATTGCATACTTCCTGGTTATATCCAACACTTTTCTGGAAATGTGGGAACAGTTGTTCGACTTTGTCGCCATATCCGCCTATGGCTAAATGTTCAATCATTTCTAACACATCCTGAAATTAAAAAGATAATTAGAACAGCTTGTCTTCATCAGTTAATCAGTTGGAATTGATGTGCATGAGACTCATGTTACAAATACTTAAAGTGTACAATTATTAAAATTTTACACAGACACAGGTAACAAATAAATAAATATTGGTGGACATTACACAGCACCATCTGGCCCCAATCTAAGCAGAGCTTGTACTATGGGAGCCAGATCACCGATATGTACTAATATACTTTTTTTTTAAATACATACTTACAATACAAACAATACCCAGACACAGAACAAACTATGTTTTTCTATATTACCCTAAATAAATAAACATTAGCTCAATGTTGTCTGATCATAAATCTGGTCTGGTCCTTGGTGGCAATAGAACCGACGCCCTACAGTTCTCAAGGCAGATATACTAAGAACTGAGCTATAAGGCCCTAAAAACTATCACTACTGATCACTACTAATGCAATTACTACTACTACTATCACTATTTATGTAATTGCAATACAAAAGTACTTGGTGAATGAATGGAAAATTTTGTTTCATACTCTTTTTTGTATAGTAGCTTTAAATACGTTTTTTTAAGACTTGCTGCCATTTTGTAATTTTTGCGCACGTCAAAATAAGTATAATAATACACGGGTAGAGGACACTTATGTCTTCTCTTATGTGTGAAAAAATATGTCAAGTATTATGGTACCCTAAAGGTACCTAATGGTACCATTCACAATGTATTTGGAGGTACGGATATAATGAACAATGAATATCATTAAAAATTTAGTCTTATCTAATCTTAGTTTAGTGTATATGAATACAATTGGTATATATTAGTAGGCTTAACAGAAAATGCTGCTCACCTATCATTAAAAAATAAATAATAAATAGTAAAATTAACCTAACCAAAAATAATAAAATTTGGGAACTTATATGACAATAAAATAATAAATTAATATATTAATTAAAATTTCAAAAATTCAAATAAATTAATTCAATATAATTCGAATTAACGGGATCGTTCTGTATTTTTCAACATGTTACTGTATTATGCAATTTCTATGATCTGTTGTAAGTGCCTAATAAATAAATAAATAAATAATTACTGCATTTTTAAATTACGGTAATAGGCTAGATGACTTTTTTATTGTCCTATTAAAATGTGGCCCATAAATATAGCTGATTAATGAAAACAATATGAAAATCTGATCAAAAATAAGCAACTTATAAGCATTTTAACATCATGCTAGACAGAGAGGAGATTATAAAGTCACTTCTCTGTATGCCATATAAATTCTATTCTGACAAGTATGGCGCACCGACGTCATTTTTTGTTATGTGGGAAAGTGACAGAGTTTTCTTTACCAAAAACTTTAAACTCTGATATATCAGGACATTAATAACCGATAAAATATTTTTTTTCATTAAACATTATATTTACTTAAGTTCTTCATCAAAGCTATTGGTTTCATTCTCATACGGCTATATTTACCTCCATACATAGAACACTTTACGGTACCATATTACTTGTCATAATATTAGTATTCGGACCCCGTTTGAGTGTGGTTGCAGCAAGTGTATGAGAACACCTATGTTGACCAGGTACAGCATAAACCCCCGAGACGTTGACATGTTTTAGGGTATCCTGGCTACACCAACATGTGATGCAGCGAAGGCCTTATATGCCAGTTCCTCCGATATACAGGCTGAGCGTAAGTCAGCGTACAGTCTCTTATGATTTGTGTGATGTCATGTATTTGTTAAACGAGGCTGGCATAATATATAATTAGGAGCTTTAGTCGCATTCCTAATATCAAAATAAAATAAAAATAATTTAAAAAAAACTTACTTTATCAGTAACAAGAGCATCCTTTTCCGTCGCCAGCTTGATAATCTCATTAATACCATCTATGTCTCCTTTCTTAGCAAACCCGCAAGCTAGTAAAGTGTAGGTACGGTTAGTAGGCTGAAGTCCTGCTCTGGCCATTGTTTCTAGCACTGCTTTGGCCCCATCCGTATCACCGTGGAAGGCATGACCCATAACTAGAGCATTTAGAACTGGCTCTGACACTGGAAAGTTCAGTTCTCGCATCTTTTCTAGAACTTTTGTAGCACCTTCTACATCACCCTCTTGGCAGTAGCGCCACATGAGCCTTTGGTAAGTTACCCTGAAATTTTATAATAATTATTTTATAAAATAAAACAAACAAATTTTCATAATATTTATTATTATTATTATATTTTTGTAGTGGTAGGACTCTACTGCAGAGTCCGCCTGGGGAAGTACAGCACCTTTGCCAGTTATTCAACCGCCAATCAGTAGTGTGCAAGCATGTAATGTGCCCTTCAAACCAGAACACAGTAGTTCCGGTTTGAAGGGCAATGTACCAGAGAAATTACTGGGTATCAAGAGATTTAACATCTAATATCTCAGGGTGCCGAGCGCAGTGCAGTGCAGCGCAGGATTGTGTTCGCAAGATCACAATTCTGGCACTGCCACTGTTAGTGGCAGGCGTGGCGCTTACCACCAGGTGAACATCTTGCTCGTCTCGTCACTTGATTAAAAAATATATGTATGTGTGTCTAAAACAGTAAAAATACTGAGCATAAAAATCATCATCAAAATCAAATAGTTTAATTACCAAAATAGAGTAGTACATATTTACTTATGTTTATGTACAGACTTTACTTTTTTACTTTGATACATCTCAGTGAATAATAACAAAGGCGCTTTATGGTGATAAAGAGAATCTATATAGTTATGTTTACAAGTATTTCAAACAAATATGCACACTGCGTGAGCATTTGGCCATATATCTTGTAAATCAATACACAAACATACAATCAATACATAGATAAAAAAAACAGCAGTCCACCTGGCTCAGATATTTTTTCAAATACACCAACATTCACCTAATGATGAATGACAGCATAGCTGACGATGAAGCTTGTCATTATTAATATTTTTCTCATAGAGGAACAATTCTAGGCCAGGCTAGACATCCATGGATCTCCAGATCACACTTTAGATAACTTACCATCAAGACAGTCATATTGTGAGTGCTACTGCAGTGATAGCCTGGACTTTTTGTTACTTAAAATTCTAGAATGCACTGCAATAGTCTTCGTCTATAACTACCACAATGATTTTTTTATTACCTCAAGGGTTTGCATTCAACCGCCATCATACTTGGATCTGAATCAGATGCCGTCTACAATGGAAGAAACAGATTCACTTATGAATTGAAGACATTAATTTATCTCTCACCTGTTGGGCTGCAACCCTCTCTTTTCTAGCTCCTCAAGGAACTGTGCCGGTGAGAATGGATGCTCGTTCTCGAGATAGACTCGCAGTAATGCATTGTAGTGGGATATGTCCATAGGGATTCCCCTTTCTGTTAGCACACTCCATATCTTCTGGACCAAGAGCGTTCTCTGCTCAGGTAACTCTTCAGGAACTAGCTCACCTAAAAAAAAGAAACAGTAGAATTCAAAAAATCCCAGGTACAGTAGCCACCAAACAAGTTGTCAAATAGTCGGCATGAAAAAGGTAAGCCTACGCAGGTACTTCGTGTACACCACTGAAGAGAGCAGAGGTAGGCCTGTGCTTTTCTGTGGTGCACATTTCCGTGCAGTATATTTGGCAAGTTTAATGACAAGTTATTTTTATTTAACTTTTTTGCATCCCCACTTTTTGACAACTTGCATGGCGATTACTATATTATTGTAATTCACTTATAATATTAAGTATAATACACAGAAATGTAAGTCGGTTGGTTTGTTTCTCTTTCAAGAATCAATGGATTGAATCGTTTTGCATGGGTTTAGATTAGAGGTCAGATAATGATATAGGTTTATAATTATCCCTGAAAAAAAAAGCTGTAATTGTATGATAACTGGTAAAACCACAAGGTATCTGTGAATCTAGTATGATATATGTGTCCTAAATCTAAAAGATTACTTGTGATTTTTCAGTTTTATCATAATTATTATGATTGAACTTACCACAACACCTAATAACCAGCAGTGATTGAGAGCTTGTGATATCATTTCTTGATCTGATCTCATCAAATACCTCATCAATATCCTTCTTTGTGATACGGCCATACCTGCGTACTTCTGAGTCAAGCTTTTGAAGCAAAGGCTCTAGACTTTCAGCCTTCTTTGTAGCATAGTCGCGCATTAACACACTAGTCAGAAGAAAGTAGAACATAATTATTATAGTTCAATGGATTAATGGTGTTTAATGAATACTTTACACTCTTTACACTAGGTAAACTAAGCCGAAAACTAGATTTAAACAAAACTATTTTTGGTTATGGTACTCTACTTAAAATTACGCCAGAATGATAAGACAAGATAATTTTACGTTTATTTTTGGAAAAAATAAGTAATACTTACTTATTAGCAGCACACAAAGCCTTTGAACTTGTAATTAAATTGGTTTCTGCAGTCTTGGCAGAGTTCAACAATATTGTTCTTGCGGCACCGGTAAAGTACCGCACAAATTTCGTGGATCGCAGTAAGGACGACATTATTCAGAAATATTACTAAAACATGTAGATTTTCACTGGGTTTTCGGCTAAAATAGGTGGAATCACGGGCTATCTGTGCCTCTAGGCAGCAAATAATTTTGAGGTTATTTGTTATGTCACTCACGCCAAAATTAAGATTACCATAGACAATTTTTGCAATGTTAAAACCAAAGAACAATTATAAGCGTAGAAGTATTATTTTTCAGCAGAAGCATAATTGATATCGTTGTCCTTTGTTTCTCCGAGAAACTATCGTGAGTTAAAAAGAGACATCGACAATATCTCTAGTGGACCGAAATCGACGAATGGCACAGTTTTGACTATACAATACTATACCTATATATACTACTTTACTCGAAATAAAGATATGAGTAAAAACCAATATACAAAGCTGCAAGCTAAAGGGTAATTAATAATTATTAGGCCTAACAACAATAGGCGTACTGTACTGTACTGTACTTTTGTGCGCAAGTGTACACATGCGCAAACATACCCCCTCTACTTTCTTCCAGCGTTCTTTTTACATGACGCGACCTGTACATGTACCTACCTATCTCTTTTGTGCTATAAGTATCTCGGTGGAAGGATTTCCCATGATAATATTTCGCTGATAAGTATGATGTTTTTTTGAGGGTGCGAGGACGATGGCTTGATGGTGGAGGAAGAGGGAGCTTGTGGGGTAAAAAGTAGTCTATTAAAAATAAAAACTTCCGCGCATTTTTTGGACAATTCCTTATCCCACCAGTACTCTTATCATGGACGTTCGCGATTCCGATTGCGATAGCATGCCATCCTGCTCGTACCAACCCACTCGCGCCATGCGCCCTCCTGCTCGCGCACGCTCGCAATCAGAATCACGAACGTCCATGATAAGGGTGCCGATGGCTTGTCTAACTAAATTATCCTTAATCCTTATTCTATACCAATATATTACCACTGTTACCTCCATCACAAACCGCGGCATTTCATAATGCTGCCAGGTTTTGCTTTTTAATATCCCGAAAAAGCTATACCTATGGTAGGACTTACCTAAGTGCCAAATGAGTTGGTGGTTCATATTTTTATTACAGAAAGGTCTTATTATATAGAAGCTTTTTGCAAAGTTTCAAGTTGCGCAAACAAATGCTTTTTGTAATATAATTATTTGAAAATTGGGAAAGTCATCATAGGGTTTGACAGTTTTTTTTAACCACAAAAACGCAAATTGATCGTTTCGTTTTACTCTCTACCAAACTGAGCAAATGTCGTAAATCGCAAAAAGTTAAAATAAGTTACTGTATTGGTTAATTTTTGTTGTTTATACACTCCATTATTTACATTAAAGACCGTTTTTTTCCTGTATGTTTATTTCATTTAGACTGATATAATATTAAGCGGACAAAGTTTTACTGATTTGTGTCAACTTGTGAAATGAAACGTAATTGACGCCATTTTGTGGTAACGTCAGCTGTCGCCACTTCATTTTTTTTTGTTCGGCATAGTTTTGGGAAAGTTAGGTAAGAATTTAAAAAATACATATCTCCGTTGGGGTTTCCGCAACTTCCCCTTCAAGGTTCCCCTTCAAAGAGGGTTCGCAAATCGACAGATCATAAAAATGTGATGACTAATAGGGTAGATGACTGATGTTGATAGCATCGAAACCTATAGCTTTGATGAAGAATGTAAGTAAATATAGTATGTTTATTGAAAAAATAATTTAAATCGGTTAATAATGTTCTGATATATGAGCGTTTAAAGTTTTTGTTAGGGACAACTCTGTCCCTTTCCCACAAAACAAAAAATTACGTCACGCCTTACTTGTCAGAATAGAATTTATATGGCGTACTGAGAAATGACGTCACGATTTGCTGTTTCGCCTCTCTGTCTAGCATGATATTAAAATGCTTATAAGTTGCTTATTTTTGATCAGATGTTAATTTTCTTTTCATTAATCAGCTATATTTATGGGCCACATTTTAATAGGACAATAAAAAAAAACCAGTCATCTAGCCTATTCAATGTTTCTAGCACTTATCTATAAAATCACTATATTTTTATCATTTTAGATTCCCGAATGATCCTGAAACATAGCGTAAATGGATTGAAGCCTAAGGACGCCAAACTTGGATTAAAAAAAAACTTCTACGATATGCTCCATCCATTTCAGTAAAGATTCATTTAAAAAAAGGTGAAAATAAAAAAAAAAGATCTTGAAGATGTTCGCAGAGCCAGTTTTCCATTTAAATGTAAGTATATTATGCGCGAAATTGCGTTTTTCTTTGGGACTAAGACTA
Organism: Erannis defoliaria; assembly: GCA_905404285.2. NCBI lineage: Eukaryota > Metazoa > Arthropoda > Insecta > Lepidoptera > Geometridae > Erannis > Erannis defoliaria. Next base: position 5,036,109 of record FR990073.1, on the reverse strand, counting down.
TCCGTCTATATCAGCCCCATCGTATCCTAACATTCAATCACTAATTGCGGTTTAAAATGTAAAATGGAAAGTCTATTTTTAATATGCCTATAAAAATAGACTTTCCATCACACTTGCTCGTAAAGTGGATCTTTTTACATCGATTTTAGGCTCATAATCCACGCGTGCTTTTTACTTTAAATTAAAGCACTAGTGCTATAATAGAGTCGATTAAGTTAAGTTTGTACCTAACCGCAAGTTAGATGTATTTGTATACGAAGCATTCCTAATATAGCCAGGTAATACCTACTTACAGTTTTTTCCAACAAAGAGTTTTTATGCAGCCGAAGAAATTAAGAAGAGTTTCGTTTTTTTCTCGCAAGTGTGATAAAAACAGTCGTATTACGCGGGTACTATTTAGTTATTACACTCTCGACTTCCTTATCGTCCATCCCTTATATCCTTATCAGAAAATACCACCTCGACTGTAATGACCAACATAGCACACTTGTATCATAATGTACTTCCTGTGTAATCACACGTTTCCTGTGTAAATATAAAGTTTAATAAAATTATATTTGAATTTATATTTTGTCGTATTATTTTTAGTTCTTAGGTGTTTATAGTCATTATTATTGTTATATAAATTATATAGTGTAATGTAATATTCACGTTTAATGACCCATTTCTAAGACAATAAAGTATTTGTATTTGTGAGTTTTGAAATGATATTATGCACCAGGATTATTATTCTGTCGGTATCTCTACATACAAATATGATACACATAATAGTTCATTTTGATAATTGTATTTAATGTTAATTATAAAAAATACATTTGACGTAAGGTACTTTAAAGGGACTACTAAGACATTATGACATTTTGCCCAAGTTGATACAAGGAGGCAAGGAAGTATGATTAGGCTAACTGCGTATAGGTAATGTCGTAAACCTTTACCCAAGATTTTGGGATAAGTTTTTTTATGGCTGCACAAAGTGTGGGAGCAAGAAATAACTAGGTGGCCACGCGCACTATATTTCTACTATAAATTTCTTTGACGCTGATAATGAAAATGAAAAAAGCTGAGCGTCAGCTGACTAATGTCATTTCAAATGTCAAAATTATGCGCGTCTGACACTGACGCAAGATGGTACCGCTCCCGCAACCCGCCCGCGCTCCCCGTTTGCCTGTCCCGTCCCGTAATCCGTTTCCGTCAGCTCGAGTATTCGATTCGAGTTTAACTTCAACTTGCTTCTTCGATTAAAATAAAAGTGCCGTGCCGTGTGTTCGTGTGCAGAGCAGAGAGCTGTGAGTTGTTTGTCGGCGTTACACATCTGCAGAAAATACCGGTACCGGCAACTTGTTTCCAGCTCAACTTTTACATTCACACATCTATAATATTTTTGTGAATCTTGTTGAAGAAAATCCAGAATGGTGAGTTTGCCGATTTAGTTTTCCAGTGACATTGTATTGACCTTCGTTATAGGAACATGCATTTAACCTTCACCCACCAATTTTTGACCATAAGTCTACTTAATCTTAGTTTGCCAAACTTTAACTATAAAATCTTGTTTTGCATCAAATTACTGGAGTGGTGTGATTAACCATCTTATAATCTGTAGGTAAATGGGTTTGATAAACTTATCTCTAACAACTACCTACCTAATCTGATTGGAATGACTTGAATAAATTCTGCCAATAATAATTTAACTTATTTGTTAATCATTACCAACATGGCCTGGTGCTGTTCCTCATCAAAAACTGTAGAAGACACTTCTTCCGCTGTCCTGAACCCTGTAGAAATGGTACCTATTATTACTACTTACCTTTATTATTTACTTCTATCAGTTTTATTACACATAATTTTGCTGAAGTACCAGTTAGCTTATCTCCCTCATTTTATGACTTGTAATTATGTATCAATTAAATACTCTATCAACATGTTTTTTGCAGGCTGCCCCGATCAAAGTTGTTGTGACCGGTGCTGCTGGCCAGATTGCGTACTCTTTGTTGTACCAAGTTGCTTCTGGGGCAGTTTTCGGCCCCGAGCAGCCCGTGTTCTTGCACCTACTTGATATCGCCCCCATGATGGGCGTCCTAGAGGGTGTGGTCATGGAGTTGGCAGACTGCGCTCTACCTCTTCTAGCCGGAGTCCTCCCCACCGCCAATCCTGAAGAGGCCTTCAAAGATGTCGCCGCTGCTTTCCTAGTAGGCGCCATGCCCAGGAAAGAAGGTATGGAGAGAAAAGATCTCCTTGCAGCTAATGTGCGCATTTTCAAAGAACAAGGTCAGGCGATGGATAAGGTTGCGCGTAAGGACGTCAAAGTGCTTGTTGTTGGCAATCCAGCTAACACCAACGCCCTCATCTGCTCTAAATACGCCCCTTCTATCCCTAAGGAAAACTTCACCGCCATGACCCGTCTCGACCAGAACCGTGCTCAATCTCAGCTGGCTGCTAAACTTGGTGTCCCTGTCAAAGATGTGAAGAATGTCATCATCTGGGGTAACCACTCATCTACTCAGTTCCCTGACCCCGCTAATGCAGTTGTCACTGTTGGAGGAGTCGAGAAATCCGTGCCGGCAGCTATCAATGATGAGGAGTATTTGAAGGGAGCATTTGTCACAACTGTCCAAAAACGTGGAGCTGCCGTTATCGCCGCTAGGAAGATGTCTTCTGCTCTGTCTGCAGCTAAAGCAGCATCAGACCACATGAGGGATTGGTTCTTGGGTACTGGTGACCGCTGGGTCAGTATGGGAGTCGTCTCGGATGGCTCATACGGCACTCCCGCTGACATTGTATTTTCTTTCCCCGTTACCATCAGCAATGGCAAATGGAAGATCGTTCAAGGCTTGACCGTCTCAGATTTTGCTCGTAAAATGCTAGACAACACGGGTAAAGAGCTAGCCGAGGAAAAAGAAGAAGCTCTGGCAGTCTGTAAGGATTAGAACATATTAAAATAAGAGTAATGTAAGTATGTGTAGAAAGATCACATTGTTATCATTTGTATGGCAATAATTGTATTATACTGTTGATACACCATGAATATTGTTATCTGGTTATGTAAGTCAGCCATGGCTCTTTGACCTATGACCATGACTTTTATTATCAACACTCCATATCTGAGTTTTCTCACCATAGATATGGTTTTTGTTGCTACTGAATGTATTATTTGATATTATTGTTATGTAACATTGGAAAATTTCCTATCAAATTGTATTTATTAATAATATAATCTAAGTTCTATAGAACTAGTTTTTTATCATTATAGTTTCTCATGATTTTCATTACCCGACTTGTTTTATTTTATCTTGAATGTGATAACATTGCTTAGATTTACGTAATAACCACAATGGCTTATCAGATTGATAAGGAATGTTGATTTTCAGAGCACACTCTCCATATGAAGCACCTCTTATAATATATTAAGTTTCTTTTTATTTGATCTAAGCTGTGATTCTTGTAATTCTTGTAGGCAAGCATGCTCCATATGTAGACTGTATCTTTGTTTAAGATACACATTTAACATGGAAACAAATGGTAGTCGAATGCAAGCAATACTATAAAATAAAATAAACTTAATTTACTACAATTTTGATGTTCTCGTTATTATAATTTAATTACAAGTTAATTGGCACTAACTGTTGTTGATAAATGATAAAAGTCTTAACGTCAGTTTATCACATGCTTTGTAAGGTAAACTGAGATAATACATTGGAGTCAGTAGGTACATACATTTAAAGAATTTAATTGATTTAAAATCACAAACAAACAAACATCTTCGATTTAAGTACTACTTTATTCATTGTTATTTATAAAAATCCACTATCCTAATTGGCTAAATATTGGTCTTACAAACGATGATTGCATTAAATTTACCTTGTTCGTATGGTACCATCAGTACCTACCGTCTTTACCATAAGGGCACACGGGGCCCGTGCCCAGGGCCCCCACCCTCAGAGGGCCCCGAAGGACCGACAATTTCTCTCACATTTATTCTCAAAACATTTCTGTCGGGCACAAAACACAAACAGTGAGCACCCGGGTCCAAAAAAAACTTATTTTTCTCTTAAAGCTTAAGTCAAAATTATGTCGATTTAATTTAACCAAATTAAGACAAAATCAAGTCAAACATTGCCTTTTTTCTATTAGAAGTATATAATTTCCATAATATTTGACTTGATTTTGACTTATTTGGCTTAGTTAGGATCGATTTAAGACAAAAAAGCTAGTAGAACAAAATGTTAGTATAAATTCGCTGTCTTTACTTTCCAAAAGGGCCCCAAATTTTTGTGTGCCCAAGGGCCCCAGCATAATTTACGACGGCATTGGGTACAATAGTTAGTCCGTGTTCGTAGGAACTCTAAATCTAATTATAGGTGTATACAAATACATATTGAGTTTTCTGTATTGACCCAAATTGCTATATACCACTTATCTCTAGTGTATTGCCACTCAAAATTTCTTTTCAAGTACTAATACAATGACAAGACAAAATACCAATTTTAAATTTACAGTAAATTATCGACGTAAATCCACATATTCCACGTTTCCCAACAGGTGGGTCTTAAAATAAACATGGACAAGACAAAGATCCATGTCCATGATGTCCATGTTGTACCCGTACCGGTTGTTGGGAACGATATTCTCGAAGTTGTTGACCACTACAACTACCTTGGACAGATTGTTCAGTTAAGTATGTCCAACTTCGACAAAGAGGTCGCCCGAAGAATCCAACTCGGATGGGCAGCGTTCGGGAAATTGCGTAATATCTTCTCGTCAAAAATCCCGCAGTGTCTGAAGACAAGGGTCTTTAACCAGTGTGTGTTGCCAGTGATGACATATGGAACTGAAACGTGGTCTTTAACTGCTGGCCTTTTGGAGAAACTCAGAGTCACGCAACGGGCAATGGAGAGATCTATGCTCGTAGTTACTATGCGCGATAAAATCCGGAACGAGGATATTCGCCAAAGAACCAAAGCCACCAACATACCTCGCAGGGTTTGCAAGTTGAATTGGCAATGGGCAGGCCATATCGCTCGAAGAACTGATGGGGAAGAAAGGTTCTTGAGTGGCGACTGCGAACCGGAAGACGCAGCGTAGGGAGGCCTCCCACTTGGTGGACCGACGACATTGTAAAAGTCGCGGGCAACCGGTGGATGCAAATGGCAAGTTGTCGTACAGTGTGGCGGTCTAAGGGGGAGGCCTTCGTTCAGTAGTGGACGTCTCCGGGCTGATGATGTGACCTAAACTGAAACAGAAAATGAATCAAACCTCCGAAATAAATAATTTAATCTGAAAGAAATAATTAATTTGATCTGATTAATAATGATGAATAATTATAGGTTATTATCTCAAGAGTGTAATTAATGACAAAATGTGTGCTCCGTCCAAATAGTTAATCCGTCTTTTATCTTTACCCCCAGTTGAAAATTGAAAGAAAGGACAAGACGAAAGACCGATTAACTACTCCTAGGTTAGGCTAAGTTTTATGAATGAGTGAGAAAACTAAATGGTCAAGGCTAAGTTTTATGAATGAGTGCGAAAACTAAATGGTCAAGGCTAAGTTTTATGAATGAGTGAGAAAACTAAATGGTCAAGGGTAAGTTTTATGAATGAGTGAGAAAACTAAATGGTCAAGGCTAAGTTTTATGAATGAGTGAGAAAACTATATGGTCATATTTTCTAAATATTCAAGACTAAAAGCGAAAGTTTGGGCAATTATTTATAGCTCATGCACAGAAGATAGTTACTGGCTCATGTCATAAGGGGACTCCTTCAGTGTCCAGTCTGTAGTTCTCTCGCTCGCACATTATCATATTAAAGGAATGTGACATTTCGGACTAGTTAATAGAATGAGGTATGGGAAATTCGTACCTACCACTAGGCTACTTCCCTATGGGACAAATCCTTAGCTTTTAATGAAGATAATCAGCCTTACCTAAAATAATCTCGATTCTCTTAGTCACTGCTAAAACTTCTCTGTCCTTTTCTAGCACGTGCAACTTCACCTCAGAGAGAAGATGGCAGTGCATCTTAAGCAGTGACTAACAGTTGAAAAGTTTTTTTAAGTAAGGCCGATAAAATCACTGATTCAGGAATTACAAAAATTAGTAAAAGCATGTTTTGTTGTCTACCTAAAGTAGGGAACAGACCGGAAATTTACATTAAAATAAATAGTGTAGGATCAGAACGGAATACACCCATCATTCGACGCCCTTACTGTAGACTAATTAGTTACTTAATATTATACTTATAAATTGCATCATATATTATTTATCAAAGGACGTACCCTTGGAATCACCCGGTTGGATCATATTCGATAGATAGATCGATCACATTGTTTTTTTTCGCCCGACGTAATTATTATCATGTATTCGTATACCCCTAGTATATAATCTATTTAAAATCGTGAGTAATATTTATTCTAAGAGAAGAAACTATTGCTGCGTTCCGTAATGCGCTAAAAGCAGTGAGATGAAATAAACATCTTAGGCTAAAAGTGATAATATCGCGAATCCGACCAAACTCAAAATTATTACTCGATCAAATCAAAGCCCTTATATTTTGTGACTATTAAATTTGGTCTGATTTGCCGACCAAAAAACGGAATTCGGAAAACTGGGTAAGCGCCGCCATCGGAGATAAATAGAAACAATTTTTTCATATATTTTCTTATAGAATACGATAGTTTCTGTGCTAGGGAGACAGGATATTTTTACTTTACTGAAAAGTTAGTTGTATCAGCATAATTTATTTGAAATCATATCAAATATTCTTCATTTGCAAATATATTGATTCTGAATAATCATAATAAGTAGGTACGTTTAAAAAAAACACCCGAATTCAACTTCGAATATCTGGATGACATCTTGAGTATTCATATTTTCTAGTAATTTTGATTTAAAAACCAAACTAATGAACCGATTTCGATAATTTATATGGGACCACCTCTCAAATATTAACTACCAAACAAAAAAGGTCATTAAAATCAGTTCACAATTGGCGTAGTAATCGCGTAACATACAAACTTACAAAAAAAAATGCGAATTGAGAACCTCCTTTTTTGAAGTCGGTTGAAAATATAATAATTATGGGCTCGGATCTAACCCACAACCTCACGTGTTTTCTCTTATTGAGCCTTACGACAACAACAAATAATGACTATGTACTTATGTATCTATATTTACTTCCGTGTCTATCTATACCTATATGTCCAGTAACAAATTGTTTCTAGAAAAAAAAATATCAATAGACGCTAAAGATCTTGAACGCCGATTAGTTTTATCAAAGGGAAAATAGTCCCTTGTTTTGATTTAAAAGTAATTAAATTATGATAAGATAATAAAATCAATGTCTGGGTGTTAAAAAAAGTTGCTGGCAGTTCCGTTCTACCTATTTAACATAAAGGTAAACGAAGTAGGTACCAAATAAAATAATGGAATTAAAAATATTTTTATTTATGACGGTAGTTTCAGCAGTGAACGGTGTTAATTTAGATTTGAACATTCGGCATCCCGCGTTAGATGAAAATCTTTATGAAAGTGTGCTGAACGCGGATGACTGCCATGAACAAATTAGATTTATTAGAAGAAGTCCGGCTCTACAAATTCAATGTAAGTTTTTATTTAATTTCCTTATATAAAATTATTTAAATAGACAATAAGTTCAAGGTAAGTTTTTGCACGAAACCTTTTTCTCGTAATGTTTATATGGGTGCTATGGTTATGTATAATCAACTAAAGTACTTAATATTATAAATTTAGATAGATAATAAAAGTATTATATTTATTCTGGCCACTATTTTTTTCATCATAGGGGAGGGGGGCCCAAAGCGGGCACCTTAACCATAAAAAATATGAGATTGTCTGTCAAAATTGTATACAAGCATACATTTCATAAAGTTTAACGTTGCATAGTAAAATTTATCATAAGTTATGAAATGAGAAATTGCGGAGAGTAAACATACAACCCTCACTCGTGTCCGCTTTACCTGAGGGGGGCCTAAAGGGCATACTTAAAATCATATCTTAAACGGTATGAAAAACGTGTAAAATATTATTTAAGTTTTTTAGTATGAGCTTAAGCTAAAAATGAAATAGTGGTTATTCATATGTTATTGTTTATGAATAAACGTACGGACCTAGACTGCACCCAGAACCACCGGAGGACGGGCAGCAGCGTCCTCTCAGTTAACGGTGGTAACCATTGTGCGATCTCCAAGCTGCCAAGCGTGGGGATTATGGCAACACCTCCCTTTAAGGTTAAGGGGACGTCTTCCGTCTGTTGATGTTGATGTGTGTAGGATATTTACTTAAATTGAGATATAACAAATTTAATATTTACCTATTATGTTTCTTCTAATCACTACAATCAGTTTAATTTTATTTTAAAGTTGCCGATGCTGGTATACGAACCCCAAGAGGTGTGGCGCAAGGCAACTTTGCAGACATGGGAAATTACCACCAGTGTCTAGGCATAACCCACCAATCGGACGAAATGTCTATTCAAGGAAAATATTGCACTATCCAAGTCCCCTTAGGGCAAAACTGGAGTTTTCCTTGGAATACACACTGGTCAGGGTTTGATCCGTCGGTTTTGGAGGTAGATGAAGAAGTGGTAAACAGGGTGGAGCAGTATAAACTAAGGAGGGGGCAAATGCGAGCGGCTATCGGTGTTTGGGATGAAGATCTTTTAAGGTAAGAATATCCATTAAATAGGTATTGAGATGACACTACTTTTTTCGATTAGCATTTTAAGTAGCCCTGAGTAAGCCCTGAAAATACACTACTTGATTCCATTTGCCCCTTTCTAGTATCGGCCCTCAGGTGGTTCCGACCAAAGTACCAGTCGGATTATGATGAACATCATATTTCGGCATTAATATTCGGAAAATTTCGGTTTCTAAATTTGGTTCGGGCGTTGATTCTACATTCCTTAAAAGATTTAGGGGTTCAATCGTTTTTTTGACGTACAGCGGACGGGGACGGTGTACGATGTGGAAGTGAAACTCTGCCAGAGACTGTGCTTTTGGAAATTATAATATGGGTGGGTGTCTTCAAATCAGCATCAGTAAATGTCATCTTCATAGTTATCATAGTTTGGAGGTCTTACCCACTGACCTCCAAGTTCAGCAGTAGTCCAAATGTAAATTAAAATGGTTTCTAGCCTAGGTAAGCGTTTTCCTCCATGGACAACTTCGATTCGGTATGAACGCAAACCTAAAATTTCTGAAAATAAATAACACAATGTATTATTTTATTCTGTAAATATTGGCAATTTTCCAAAATAATGTGAAATATGCTCAACATTTCTAAACACCTGCAATTTTATTTTTAGTTGCTGACTAAGATGCATTTTCTTTTACAGTAGATAATCTAGGTTTGGTTCATAAGTAATAATATAAATATGTAACAGATAAATAAATAAGTAATCTTCGTATAAATACGGCCCAATATAATAAGAGACAATAAATGAGGTAACTGTTTCGCGCTCTTAGATGATACGTGCTATTATAGGATGAAGCATGCTTAATAACTAGAAGAAACTGATTTACTCGCGACTTGAAGACACTCAGGTTGTATCTATCGGGACATACCTAGTTCTGCAAGGGTTCACGCAATTATAGTGGAATCAACGATATCAAACCGTTCGTTCGGGTTTACGGAATATCAACCAAGATTCAATGCCACTTTTTCGAGCTCCTGGCCACATTTTATTTTTATTTTTATTAAGTCAATTGACGAGACGGGCAAGACGTTCGCCTAGTGATAAGCGTCACGCCTGCCACTAATAGCCTGAGATAATAGATGTTAAATCTCTTCATACCCAGTAATTTCTCTGGTAACAGTGTTCCGGTTTGAAGGGCAATCAAACCGGAACACAGTAATGCTTGCACACTACTGCTTGGCGGTTGAACACAATCCTGCGCCGCACTGTACTGCGCTCGTCACCCTGAGATAATAGATGTTAAATCTCTTCATACCCAGTAATTTCTCTGGTAACAGTGTTCCGGTTTGAAGGGCAATCAAACCGGAACACAGTAATGCTTGCACACTACTGCTTGGCGGTTGAATCACTGGCAAAGGTGTGGTAATTCCCCAGTTTGACTCTGCAGTAGAGTCCTACCACTACGACATGGCTTTTATGGTCGTCTGATAGTAGAAAATGTAGAATATATCATGCAGGTCGAAGCAAACTCTCTGATATTAATTCTTGTTGCAACTGTGTATCGATATTCTTCGGAGCGTACGATGTCTACGGAGCGTAATTTGAACAAGGGAGTTCTTGCTGATGACATTTTTGCCACATTTAATCAATGGCCTCCAATGTATCAAGCTGGTATTAGGCCGATCGATTTCCAAAGATTTGAGAAGGGCTCACACACTTATTTAAAATAACTTATATATTTTTAGAAATGTTAGTACTTACATCTATCTTCTATCTATCTATCTTCTATAACTATAAAAGGCTTTGTCCTGACTGACTGACTGACTGACTGACTGACTGACATATAGACAACGTACAGCCCAAACCGCTAAACGTAGAGACTTGAAATTTGGAGGGTATGTTTTTGGAGAGGTGTAAACGCCCACTAAGAAAGGATTTTTCGAAAATCAACCCCGAAGGGGGTTAAATGGGGTGTTAAAGTTTGTATGAAACTTTTTATTCTCTGGTTCGATTGATACAAAACTTGGTATACATATTCTACTATAAAAATAAGAAGATACGGGTGTCACAGTTTTTTCAAAATCAGCTCCCGTTAGTATAAAAAAAAAACTAAGTTTTAGTGATAGTACGTTTGTTTCTCCTTAACTTTGTAACGGCTGTACATATTATAATGAAATTTGGTATAGGGATGGGGATAGATGTGGGGATGGGGGTGGGGGTGGGGGTGGCGATGATACTGGGAACAGAGACGGGACGGCGATAGGCATGTTAATATTAAGATTACAATTGGTATCGGGATGGGGATGGGGTGGGGGTGGGGATGGGGTGGGGATGGGTGGGGATTTGGTGGGGACAGGTGGGGATGGGATGTCGATGTGGATGAGGCTGGGAACGGGGATGGGCGTGTCCATATTAAGATGAAAGTTGAAATCGGGATGGGGGTGGGGATGGGATGGGGTGAGGATGGGGTTCGGGATGGGGATGAGGGAGGGAACGGGGATGGGGACGGGGATGGGCGTGTTTATATTAAAATGACATTTGGTATCGGGATGGGGATGGGGTGGGGTTGGGGATGGGGTGGGGATGGGTGGGGATGGGTGGGGATTTGGTGGGGACAGGTGGGGTTGGGATGTCGATGTGGATGAGGCTGGGAACGGGGATGGGCGTGTCCATATTAAGATGAAAGTTGAAATCGGGATGGGGGTGGGGATGGGATGGGGTGAGGATGGGGATGAGGGAGGGAACGGGGATGGGGACGGGGATGGACGTGTTTATATTAAAATTACATTTGGTATCGGGATGGGGATGGGGAAGGGGGCGCTTATAGGGATGAGGCTGGGAATGGGGACGGGGATGGGCGTATTTATTGGTCGGCTGAATTTTTGATAGGTAGTTATAGCATAAGGTTCGGAAACGGACATAGGCAATTTTTTTGTAGGTCCACGCAGACGACTGTTTGACGGACATAATTATTATAGATACTGTACAGCCTAAGCTGCTAAATTAATATTTAATATGAAATTAACTTACTTTTAAATGCCTAAACTAAATTTTGAGTGGTGTAAACTTACACTCAGCTCAAGCTGTGGTAGCTTCAGTGAGATCAAGCTCGACTCACATTCTTGGGGTCGCGGGTTCGAACCCGGGCGAGCCCGTTCCAATTAGTTCTTTGAAACTTACGCATGGATAATACCACTGGCTTTTCGGTGAAGGGAAACATCATGAGGAAACCTACATGTTTCCGGAGAAGAAATACGATAGTGTATGTGAATCCGCCAACCTGCACTGGGCCAGCGTAGTGAATATGGCCCAATCAGGGTACGCCGATATTCCATTAGTGTTAAGGGCTGATGCAGAGAAACGCACACTCAGCAAGGATTTTGAAAAATTCGCAAGGGGTTCAATGTATCATTAAAATACCATTTTGCCGAAACCATTCATTTAAGGCTGTTAAGTTTTTTGGCTTAAGAGATAAGATAAAATAAACATAAACATGTTTCAGAATTTTCAAACAATTTAAAAACTGGAAGGCCAAACTTAAAAACTCTTTGTTGGTATTACAAAAAAAAAAAATGTAAGTATTACCCGGCTATATTAAGAGTCCTTCGTATACATACGTCTAATTGCAGTCACGTACAAACTTGACTTTACCGGATTATACCTATTATAGTACAAGTGCCGTAATGTAAAGTAAAAAGCACGCGTATGTAATAGCTTGGATTATGAGCCTAAATCCGATGCAATAAGATCCACTTTACGAGCAAGTGTGATGAAAAATTTCTAACGGCACTCCACGTGTTCCAGTAGTAGCGAAAAAAATAACTAAGCGACGTGTTGATGTTCCTACATCTCCAAGTTCCATTCAAACAGAAGATATAAGTTCTGACGCAACTTCTACTTTGCCTTTGTACTTTGATTCTTTAGCTGTAGAGATGCCCAAAAATAATTACAAAACGTCTTCAACTCATACCGTCCAAACTTCTTCAGCCCGATATTTTTCTGAACTGAATTCACCAACATTTACGGCTCAGTCTGATAAATTAATTTCACCTACATTTACGGTACAGCCTACTCAGTTAACAAATAACAAATTAATTTCACCTACATTTACCATCCCAACTATTCCCAGTTCATCACATTCTAATTTACCGACCTGCAGTGATATATCTCCCACATATATTTTTAAAGAAGCCTCACAATCTTCAGAAGTTCCATGTCCATCCATCCATCTATTCTGTCATGTCCATCTGTCTGTCTGTTTAAAATTCAAGGCTTTGTTTTGAAGTAAGTATTGCAAACGCGACATGCCAAATTTGGTCATCCTCAAGCAAACTTAAAGACTTGCAAGCGGCTTGGAAAAATGCAATTATATACGTATTTTAGTGATTCAATTGAGTTGGGCCCCGATTTAACCGAATTCAAGTATTCAACATTACTACGCGGGCAAAGCCGCGGGCAAAAGCTAGTACTTCATAAGCCTTGTAATAGTCTCAAATAAACAATATTATTATACTTGGGCTGCTTTGGCTGCTTGCTTTGGCTGCTTTGGCTGCTTGTGAAATATGAGCAATGTTGCGACGTGAATAGACTAATACAGTGGCTACGCAGATCGATTATTTCTGTAAATAATCCCTAATTGAGCATGAGCCTAATTTTTCCTTTAACATCCACGGTGAATCAAAGTTTGATGAGGTATTTGAGTTAATAATATTTACTTACTATATCTTTACATGGTCTATGAATAATTTTTTATTTTTTTTCCTATATACCCTACCTGTCGGACCAAAGTCATAAACTATTTTGTCGTTATATTTATGCGTACGTAATTTTGTATTTTTTTCCAGATCTATGCCTTCGTTTCCAAACCTGGGCCTAACTTTTAGACTGGCGGTTTGCATTCCGAAGCCTTGTTCGACCCAACAAGCCATCACGTCGTTTCTTTTCAACGTTTCGGCAATCGGTTTCCAGTATGAGGACGATTTCTGTCGTCTCCCTGATGATAAACCTTGGTCTCCTGCTGACACTGTCTCTGTGTGAGTATTAACAGGCTTCTATTTTTTTTAATTGTTGGATTTTTGTTTGCTTGTTGTTTACTCGCCTGATACTGGCTGTCTGGTAGTGGATTGGAGCATTTAGATTGTGGGTCTAACCGCAATCTCTTTTTCCAGTAGGTTAAGTACACTTTGCCAGTTATATTCAAATTCAATCGCCAAGCAATGGTGTGCAAGCATTACTGTGTTTCTGTTTGGTGCCAATTTTAGCAGAGACATCTACATCAACATTTGACATCTAATATCTCAGGGGGATGAGCGTGCAGTGCGGCGCAGGATTTTATTCACATCAACAGTCAGAAGACGTCCACTCCTGGATGAAGGCCTCCTCCTTAATAGGGCTGTGTTGCCATAATCCCCACGCCTGGCAGGCGGCTTGGGGATCGCAGAATGCTCACCATCGTTAACCGAGTGAATGCTGCTGCCCGTCCTACGGTGGTTCAGGATGCAGTTTTAGGACATACCCATAAGTCACGCGCAGTTTTAGGATATACCCAGAATTTTGTTCGCAAGTTTATATTTTTGTAGTGGTAGGACTCTACTGCAGAGTCCGCCTGGGGAAGTACCACACCTTTGCCAGTTATTCAACCGCCAAGCAGTAGTGTGCAAGCATTACTGTCTCCGGGTTTGAAGGGCAATGTTACCAGATAAATTACTGGGTATGAAGAGATTTAACATCTAATATCTCAGGGTGACGAGCGCAGTGCAGTGCGGTGCAGGATTGTGTTCTTAAGTTCACAATTCTGGCACTGCTACTGTTAGTGGTACGCTTGACGCTTACCATCAGGTGAAAGTCTGGCTCGTCTCGTCACTTGACAGTATAAAAGAAGAAAATATATATATTCTAGCACTGCTACAGACTGTTATGGACAGGCGTGAAGCATATTAACCACAGGGCGAACGTCTCGCTCGCCTTGTCACTTAAAGTAAAGTGGGCAGTTGCCTAGTTGCGTAATTATGTAGGTATCAAACGCGATGTTTGTAATGTTTAAGTTGAATGTAGAGTGGAATAGACATACATGTATTTTTCCTAGTATTCTAAAAGATTCTCTAAACCTTAAAAGTTTAGGTATCTGTATAATATATCATGTAATAACATGTTTTGTTATTTGTTATTTTATTAATTGTTTTACTAATGGTTATTTTCAATAACCTATGTTTGTATATTTTAATAATGATGACAGTATTTATTGATTTATTGACTTGAAGCATTTTGTTTGGTATAATTATATTGACTTCGTATTGTAATAATTATTATTAATATTTTGAATTGACTAATGTAATTGGCGTATTGTGCCGTTTTAGTTAAATAAATAAATTAAATTAAATCATCATCATCAGCCCGGAGACGTCCACTGCTGAACGAAGGCCTCCCCCTTAGACCGCCACATTGTACGACAACCTGTCATTTTCATCCACCGGGAGCCCGCGAGTTTTACAATGTCGTCGGTCCACCTAGTGGGAGGCCTTCCTACGCTGCGTCTTCCGGTTCGCGGTCGCCACTCAAGAACCTTTCTTCCCCATCGGTTGTCAGTTCTTCGAGCGATGTGGCCTGCCCATTTCCACTTCAACTTGCAAACCTTGCGAGCTATGTCGGTAACGTCGGTTCTTTGGCGAATATCCTCATTCCGGATTCTATCGCGCAAAGTAACTCCGAGCATAGCTCTCTCCATTGCCCGTTGCGTGACTCTAAGTTTCTCCAAAAGGCCAGCAGTTAAAGACCACGTTTCAGTTCCACATGTCATCACTGGCAACACACACAAGGACATTTAGATTTTTTGATTTCACAGGGATTTTGGACAAGAAGATATACATTTCCCGAACGCTGCCCATCCGAGTTGGATTCTTCGGGCGACCTCTTTGTCGAAGTTGGACCTACCTAACTGAACAATCTGTCCAAGATAGTTGTAGTGGTCAACAACTTCGAGAGTATCGTTCCCAACGACAACCGGTACGGGCACAACATGGACATTGGACATGATCTTTGTCTTGTCATGTTAATTTTAAGACCCACCTGTTGGGAAACATTACTTAGGTCTCTGAGCATAGTATTGAGGTCCTTCAGTGACTCTGCCATGATGACATCGGCAAAGCGAAGGTGAGTGATGTATTCGCAATTAATGTTGATGCCGAATCCGTTCCAGTCCAAGAGCTTGAAAACGTCCTCCAATGCGTTCGTGAACAGTTTCGGAGAAATAACGTCTCCCTGTCTCACGCCTTTCTGCAATTGGATTGGTTTCGAGCTCTCGTCCTGCAACCGGATTGACATTGTGTCGTTTCTATACAAACACTTCAGCGGTTCGATATACCTATAGTCGATATGACATCGCTGGAGGAACTGCAACACCGCCCAGGTCTCGATTGAATCGAAGGCTTTTTCATAGTCCACAAACGCTAGACATAACGGCCGATTATACTCCTCAGTCTTCTGTATAATCTGGCGGAGCGTGTGGATGTGGTCTATGGTGCCAAAGCCTTTACGGAAATCGGCTTGTTCGGGAGGCTGGAAGTCATCAAACCTGCGTTCGAGACGGTTCGTAATGACTCTCGAGAACAGCTTGTACACATGGCTCAGGAGTGAGATGGGCCTATAGTTCTTCAATAAGGTGTTATCTCCTTTCTTAAAGAACAGCACAACCACACTCCTGGGCCATGCTCTATGCTGATAATATTATCACTGATAATCTGCTGCTGTAGCTGTTCTTTAAGAAAGGAGATAACATATATATATAATTTATATAAACCAATAAATATAGGCCTAAAGTAGGAACCAACTTCTGTTGGTAAAAGTGGTGAAATTTTTGTTAGGGAGGATGAAAGGAAGAAGGCCTAATTATGCCCAACATTGGGGCAATAACGGCCGATGAAGGGAATGCGCTTCTTGTACCTGCTCTTTTAACCTTCTTTCCACAAAGAAATATTGAAATATTTGTCAACAAGGTCCTAAATGAATTATCTTTCAAATATCAAATTTTTGATCAAAGTGATCAGTTTTGTGCCGTTAGATTATGTACCGTGATTACCAGATAATTCAACATATTTTTTTTATCATGACATGACCCAATGTTTAAGATTAAAATACCTTTATTACATAATTGATAGCCGGATATAATTGACTAGCTTTTGCCCGCGGCTTTGCCCGCGTAGTAATGTTGAATACTGGAATTCGGTTAAATCGGGGCCCAACTCAATTGAATCACTAAAATACGTATATTATTGCATTTTTTCCAAGCCGCTTGCAAGTCTTTAAGTTTTCTTGAGGATGACCAAATTTGGCATGTCGCGTTTGCAATACTTACTTCAAAACAAAGCCGTCTTGTTGAATTTTAAACAGACAGACAGGTGGACATGACAAACTTATAAGAATTCCTCGTAGTACTACGGAACCCTAAAAATGTCTGCTAATGACGCTATAGTTGCCGGGGCCTTTGACCCGAAAGATTACAATATTTCTTTGTAGACAATGTTTTTGATTTTTTTGTTGGAAGGTGCTAAAATAGCCAGGCTTTCAGGGGAGCTAACTCGCGAGCAAGCCACATAGAACTGACCATGCGAAAAACAGTCCTGCCTTTCAATACCAGCGTATTTTAAAGTTTGACCCTGAGCCTTATTGATGGTCATGGCAAAACAAACTTTTAGAGGAAATTGAAGCCTTTTGGAGTCATAAGGTAAGTCACTGGGAATCATGGGAATACGCGGCACAAACACTGTTTCGCCATGGGCACACCCAGTCAAAATGATGGCCTCAACCAGATTACGATGCAGCATTTTTACTTGTAACCTGGTTCCATTACACAATTTGGGTGGTCTTAAATTCCGAAGGAGCATGACGGGTGTACCTTTCTTCAGGATAAGCCTCTGATATGGTAGCCCCGCTGGTCTTAATGAATTTAAAAACTCAACTGGATAGTTTACAGCATCGTCATTATTGCATACCGCATCAACAGAGTCAATGAAATGAAATAAGCTTAAGCAGAAAAAGTATGATAACAAAGAACGTAAAAAGATTACCAAAATATCGCAAGAATTACGAAACTTCGATAAAATACAGTGCTGCACTGATCGCTTAGGTAGACTCGGTGTGGGTTGGAGTGGGGCGCGCTCGAGGTACAGCGCGTCATACTCGGGTTTTAACTTATCTGAGCAGACGCGGGATGGACGTTTCGAAAGCGCTGTGCTTGGTGCGTGCACCGGATCAAGTACATGTGTTTAAAATATTTATCTTCTTACGCATAAACACTCGATTATCTAATCTATAAATATAACATTTTCTTTCAAATGAAAAACTGACCCGTGGCCTTCCAGTTTTGAAATTGTTTGAAAATTCTGAAACATGTTTATGTTTATTTTATCTTATCTCTTAAGTCAAAAAACTTAACAGCCTTAAATGAATGGTTTCGGCAAAATGGTATTTTAATGATACATTGAACCCCTTGCGAATTTTTCAAAATCGTTGCTGAGTGTGCGTTTCTCTGGATCAGCCCTTAACACTAATGGTATATTGGCCTACCCTGATTAGGCCATATTCACTACGCTGGCCCAGTGCAGGTTGGCGGATTCACATACACTATCGTATTTCTTCTCCTGAAATATGAAGGTTTCCTCATGATGTTTTCCTTCACCGAAAAGCCAGTGGTATTATCCATGCGTAAGTTTCAAAGAACTAATTGGAACGGGCTCGCCCGGGTTCGAAACTCGCGACCCCAAGAATGTGAGTCGAGCTTGATCTCACTGAAGCTACCACAGCTTGAGCTGAGTGTCAGTTTACACCACTCAAAATTTAGTTTAGGCATTTAAAAGTAAGTTAATTTAATATTAAAAATTAATTTAGCAGCTTAGGCTGTACAGTATCTATAATAATTATGTCCGTCAAACAGCCGTCTGCGTGGATCTACAAAAAAATAGCCTATGTCCGTTTCCGAACCTTATGCTATAACTACCTATCCAAAAATGCAGCTCCATCTGTTCAGCCAACCAATAAATACGCCCATCCCCGTCCCCATTCTCAGCCTCATCCCTATAAGCGCCCCCTTCCCCATCCCCATCCCGATACCAAATGTCATTTTAATATGAACACGCCCATCCCCGTCCACATCCCCGTTCCCTCTCTCATCCCCATCCCGAACCCCATCCCATCCCCACCCCCATCCCGATTTCAACTTTCATCTTAATATGGACACGGCCATCCCCGTTCCCAGCCTCATCCACATCCGCATCACATCCCCACCTGTCCCCACCAAATCCCCACCCATCCACACCCCATCCCCACCCCATCCCCATCCCCATCCCGATACCAATTGTAATCTTAATATTAACATGCCGATCTCCGTCCCGTCTCCGTTCCCAGTATCATCCCCACCCCACCCCCATCCCCACATCTATCCCCATCCCTATACCAAATTTCATTTTAATATGTACAGCCGTTACAAAGTTAAGGAGAAACAAACGTACTATCACTAAAACTTAGTTTTTTTTTTTAATACTAACGGGAGCTGATTTTGAAAAAACTGTGACACCCGTATCTTCTTATTTTTATAGTAGAATACGTATACCAAGTTTTGTATCAATCGAACCAGAGAATAAAAAGTTTCATACAAACTTTAACACCTCATTTAACCCCCTTCGGGGTTGATTTTCGAAAAATCCTTTCTTAGTGGGCGTTTACACCTCGCCAAAAACATACCCTTCAAATTTCAAGTCTCTACGTTTAGCGGTTTGGGCTGTACGTTGTCTATATGTCAGTCAGTCAGTCAGTCAGTCAGTCAGGACATAGTCTTTTATAGTTATAGATTAATATAAACACGCCCATCCCCGTCCACATCTCCGTTCCCTCCCTCATCCCCATCCCGAACCCCATCCCATCCCGATTTCAACTTTCATCTTAATATGGACACGCCCATCCCCGTTCCCAGCCTCATCCACATCCCATCCCCACCTGTCGCCACCAAATCCCCACCCCATCCCCACCCCATCCCCACCTCATCCCCACCCCATCCCCACCCCATCCCCATCCCGATACCAATTGTAATATTAATATTAACATGCCTATCTCCGTCCCGTCTCCGTTCCCAGTATCATCGCCACCCCCACCCCCACCCCCATCCCTATACCAAATTTCATTTTAATATGTACAGCCGTTAAAAAGTTAAGGAGAAACAAACGTACTATAACTAAAACTTAGTTTTTTTTTTTATACTAACGGGAGCTGATTTTGAAAAAACTGTGACACCCGTATCTTCTTATTTTTATAGTAGAATACGTATACCAAGTTTTGTATCAATCGAACCAGGGACTAAAAAGTTTCATACAAACTTTAACACCCCATTTAACCCCCTTCGGGGTTGATTTTAGAAAAATCCTTTCTTAGTGGGCGTTTACACCTCTCCAAAAACATACCCTCCAAATTTCATGTCTCTACGTTTAGCGGTTTGGGCTGTACGTTGTCTATATGTCAGTCAGTCAGTCAGTCAGTCAGTCAGTCAGGACAAAGCCTTTTATAGTTATAGATAAAAGCTGTGCAGCTGTTTTTTCAAGGCTACAAAAGGATTCCACGTGATTCATTTTAATAAACTTTGTGAGTTATGTATCTATCGGTTGCACAAAAAAGATATGACTAATTATTTACACAAAACAGGATTTCAAAAGCTAAGATCTAAATTCCACAATAAGGTTTTAGACAGGAAACGTCCCACAACAAGTGCACACGGGGCATTTTTGTTTTTTTTTCATAAGTGACGAGACGAGCAAGACGTTCGCCTGGTGGTAAGCGTCACGCCTGCCACTAACAGTAGTAGTGCTAGAATTGTGAACACAATCCTGCGTCGCTCTGCACTGCGCTCGTCACCCTGAGATATTAGATGTTAAATCTCGTTATACCCAGTAATTTCTCTGGTAACATTGCCCTTCAAACCGGAACACAGTAATGCTTGCACACTACTGCTTGGCGGTTGAATAATTGGCAAAGGTGTGGTATGTCCCCAGGCGGACCAAAATTACAATTTATACATAACAAAAAGATTATATTCAGATACTAGCTTTTGCCCGCGGCTTTGCCCGCGTAGTAATGTTGAATACTTGAATTCGGTTAAATCGGGGCCCAACTCAATTGAATCACTAAAATACGTATATAATTGCATTTTTCCAAGCCGCTTGCAAGTCTTTAAGTTTGCTTGAGGATGACCAAATTTGGCATGTCGCGTTTGCAATACTTACTTCAAAACAAAGCCTTGAATTTTAAACAGACAGACAGATGGACATGACAGAATAGATGGATGGATGGACATGGAACTTCTGAAGATTGTGAGGCTTCTTTAAAAATATATGTGGGAGATATATCACTGCAGGTCGGTAAATTAGAATGTGATGAACTGGGAATAGTTGGGATGGTAAATGTAGGTGAAATTAATTTGTTATTTGTTAACTGAGTAGGCTGTACCGTAAATGTAGGTGAAATTAATTTATCAGACTGAGCCGTAAATGTTGGTGAATTCAGTTCAGAAAAATATCGGGCTGAAGAAGTTTGGACGGTATGAGTTGAAGACGTTTTGTAATTATTTTTGGGCATCTCTACAGCTAAAGAATCAAAGTACAAAGGCAAAGTAGAAGTTGCGTCAGAACTTATATCTTCTGTTTGAATGGAACTTGGAGATGTAGGAACATCAACACGTCGCTTAGTTATTTTTTTCGCTACTACTGGAACACGTGGAGTGCCGTTAGAAATTTTTCATCACACTTGCTCGTAAAGTGGATCTTATTGCATCGGATTTAGGCTCATAATCCAAGCTATTACATACGCGTGCTTTTTACTTTACATTACGGCACTTGTACTATAATAGGAATAATCCGGTAAAGTCAAGTTTGTACGTGACTGCAATTAGACGTATGTATACGAAGGACTCTTAATATAGCCGGGTAATACTTACATTTTTTTTTTTGTAATACCAACAAAGAGTTTTTAAGTTTGGCCTTCCAGTTTTTAAATTGTTTGAAAATTCTGAAACATGTTTATGTTTATTTTATCTTATCTCTTAAGCCAAAAAACTTAACAGCCTTAAATGAATGGTTTCGGCAAAATGGTATTTTAATGATACATTGAACCCCTTGCGAATTTTTCAAAATCCTTGCTGAGTGTGCGTTTCTCTGCATCAGCCCTTAACACTAATGGAATATCGGCGTACCCTGATTGGGCCATATTCACTACGCTGGCCCAGTGCAGGTTGGCGGATTCACATACACTATCGTATTTCTTCTCCGGAAACATGTAGGTTTCCTCATGATGTTTCCCTTCACCGAAAAGCCAGTGGTATTATCCATGCGTAAGTTTCAAAGAACTAATTGGAACGGGCTCGCCCGGGTTCGAACCCGCGACCCCAAGAATGTGAGTCGAGCTTGATCTCACTGAAGCTACCACAGCTTGAGCTGAGTGTAAGTTTACACCACTCAAAATTTAGTTTAGGCATTTAAAAGTAAGTTAATTTCATATTAAATATTAATTTAGCAGCTTAGGCTGTACAGTATCTATAATAATTATGTCCGTCAAACAGTCGTCTGCGTGGACCTACAAAAAAATTGCCTATGTCCGTTTCCGAACCTTATGCTATAACTACCTATCCAAAAATTCAGCCGACCAATAAATACGCCCATCCCCGTCCCCATTCCCAGCCTCATCCCTATAAGCGCCCCCTTCCCCATCCCCATCCCGATACCAAATGTAATTTTAATATAAACACGTCCATCCCCGTCCCCATCCCCGTTCCCTCCCTCATCCCCATCCTCACCCCATCCCATCCCCACCCCCATCCCGATTTCAACTTTCATCTTAATATGGACACGCCCATCCCCGTTCCCAGCCTCATCCACATCGACATCCCAACCCCACCTGTCCCCACCAAATCCCCACCCATCCCCACCCATCCCCACCCCATCCCCAACCCCACCCCATCCCCATCCCGATACCAAATGTCATTTTAATATAAACACGCCCATCCCCGTCCCCATCCCCGTTCCCTCCCTCATCCCCATCCCGAACCCCATCCTCACCCCATCCCATCCCCACCCCCATCCCGATTTCAACTTTCATCTTAATATGGACACGCCCATCCCCGTTCCCAGCCTCATCCACATCGACATCCCATCCCCACCTGTCCCCACCAAATCCCCACCCATCCCCCCCCCATCCCCACCCCCACCCCATCCCCATCCCGATACCAATTGTAATCTTAATATTAACATGCCTATCGCCGTCCCGTCTCTGTTCCCAGTATCATCGCCACCCCCACCCCCACCCCCATCCCCACATCTATCCCCATCCCTATACCAAATTTCATTATAATATGTACAGCCGTTACAAAGTTAAGGAGAAACAAACGTACTATCACTAAAACTTAGTTTTTTTTTTATACTAACGGGAGCTGATTTTGAAAAAACTGTGACACCCGTATCTTCTTATTTTTATAGTAGAATATGTATACCAAGTTTTGTATCAATCGAACCAGAGAATAAAAAGTTTCATACAAACTTTAACACCCCATTTAACCCCCTTCGGGGTTGATTTTCGAAAAATCCTTTCTTAGTGGGCGTTTACACCTCTCCAAAAACATACCCTCCAAATTTCAAGTCTCTACGTTTAGCGGTTTGGGCTGTACGTTGTCTATATGTCAGTCAGTCAGTCAGTCAGTCAGTCAGTCAGGACAAAGCCTTTTATAGTTATAGATAGATAGATAACAGATATCAAGTTTTAATTTTGTAAGTAACGAGCAACCTACGAGTAAAGTGGCGTTGTGCTGGTCGTATCTTTCGCAGAACCGATAACCGCTGGTGTAGAAGACAAGTGATCTAGACTGGATCGCCAAATCGGCAAACGTAGCGTAGAACGCCTTGAGACTCGATGAAGTGACGATATACGTAGGACAGCTGGCAGTGGTTGGAAGCGAAAAGCCTAAGACCTGGCTAATTGGCGTGCTTTAAGAGAGGCCTATGTGCAGCGGTGGAGTATAAGATAGACTGATTATGATGGATCTAGGTTTTTAAGTAACCTTACCAATCTATTTGTTTACAGCATTATTTTTGCCGCAATTGGAGTTTTGACATTGCTATCCACTACGTATGATCTGACTAACACTATTATTTTCAAAAAAGGTGAGTGCTCTGAAAATAATAGACTAAAAGACTATCATTTATAAGATTCATAAGTCGCCTTTTATTTTTCGTAATTAAATGTCCGACTATTCTGACTCTCTGTGCTGATTTTTGACCGAGATTGAAAGCATTTGCACAAAAATGTTAAAACGAAACAGTCACAACATTATAGCTTGGAAAACTAAAACCCGATAACTTGCTTACGTTTACGCTACACCACATTGTTGATTGTAACTTACGCTACGTCACGTTTTTGATTGTAACTTACGCTACGTCACGTTTTTGATTGTAACTTACGCTACGTCACGTTTTTGATGGTAACTTACGCTACATCACGTTTTTGATTGTAACTTACGTTACGTCACGTTTTTGATTGTAACTTACGCTACGTCACATTTTTTATTGTAATTACGCTAGGCCATACGTTTTTGATTGTAACTGTTACGTCCCATTTTTTATTAAAAAATTCAAAGGACATAGGTACTTTCGGAATTATATTCAAATTTTTTCGCCTGAAATTTCAGATCCTAAACAACTAAATCGTCTGTACACTTCTTTCTCCGCGTACACCAACGGACGTCGACTGATGAACTACAGTTCTGCGCCAGGAACTTTACACTGTTTGGATGGCATTAGGACTTGGGCTATGCTGTGGGTCGTAGTCGGCCATGCCTTCAGCACGGAAGTGATTATAGCCAACCCCATTGAACCCTATTTTAATGTAAGTAGTAGTTGAAGTTATAATAAAAAGGGGTTCATAAATAAATAATGGTTAGTGATATAATTGCCTCCCTCCCTATTAAGGGGGAAGCCTTCGTCCAACAGTGGACGTCTTCGGCTGGTGATGTGTGATATACTTGCAGAGTCCGTCTGGGGAAGTACCACACCTTTGCCAGTTATTCGACCGCCAAGCAGTAGTGTGCAAGCATTACTGTGTTTAGATCTGAAGGGCAATGTTACCAGATAAACTACTAGGCATGAAGAAATTTTACATCTAATATCTCAGGGTGACGAGCGCAGTGGCGGCGCAGGAAGTGTTGCAAGTTCCTAGCTAAGCCTAGAGCAGCTTGTCTCTCTGTTGCATTAAAAAAACACTGCTGAAGCTGCATGCATTGGAAGAGGCTATGTTCACTATGTTTAGCAGTGGACTAAAGTGGGCTTAATGACGATAATAAGTTCATAAACTATAAAGTAAATAATAACTTTAATTAAGAATTTGTATTGAAAATTGTACATTTTCTTAAATGAGATGAGGCGCAAAGGCACGGCGGGGCGGCCCGGGCGGTTTATTCCCAACGACCTCTACTAAGACCACAGAATAAATAATAGTACCTACCTCAAACTGGCATCATCGATCGGTGGTTGTTAGGACGAAATCATTTTATGGACAAAAAAAAAAGTGACTTGTTTAAACTATCATGGTTATTAATAACAGTTTTATGATTATTTAAGAGATATTTACCGTGATTATATTTGGACACTGAAAAGAGAAAGTCGATGCAGCCATAGCCAACTGTCAAACTCATACATTTTGTAGTTTTTTTCTACAATTTAATAGAATTACATACTCTTATTAGACTCGGATTACCAGGGTGGATCTGCATTATACTGGTTTGTACAGCAATCCTTTCCCTTACTAATTGAAGCTCTGTCCAACATAAAATGTAAACAACTATATAACCTACAAATCTATTTTCAAGCCGTCAACAGCGATAGATAATTATAAGCAACAATTACCAAGAAAACTAGATTATGCCACATCCGGACCGCCGCTGGCGCCATCTGCGAACAGTTTTGCCTTTTTTATGTGGTAAAAACATAATTATAATATATTTCTTTTTCAGTGGATGCCATCATTAGAAGCTCTGTGGATAACCGCCGCCCCAATAACGGTAGACACGTTTTTCTGCATCGCTGGCATCTTGGTAATATACACTACAGTCGGAAAGATGAAAGGAGGTAGGTACCGTCCAGAATTAAACGCTTCCCCTTGAACTATGGAGGGTAGAGTAGAAGGAGTACTGTTTCTAACATGAAAAAATTACCGACGAAATGTGATATTTTGGCATATTATTGTTCTATTCTTTTAAACAGTTTTTTAATAATCACTAAAACGCATTATTAGTTACTGTTTCACTAAAAAGATACTCGGCACACTTCAATTCGACTGCTATATTCATACCATACTCTAACATCTCTCTGGGTTGGTAACGCATCTACAACATTGCTAATGTTGCAGGTGTCCATAGGCGGCGCTGAGCTTACCATCGGGCAAGCCGTCTGCTTGTTTGCCACTCTTTATATTTAGAAAAACTATAGCTACGCTAGCGCCATTCTGGACGGTATTGGAATTGTTATTTACTGCATAGAGCCAGCGACAATGATGAAATGAATGGACGGGAAATAAGCGCACGGATTTTGAAGAGTATATGTTGAGCGCCAGCTCTCCACTTGCGTCAGTCATACTCTGTCTTTGCGACATGCGAGCCGTACGATACGACAATACAAACTTCTAATACATGTACATGTGTTCTCTTTTTGTCATGCAGTAACTAGATTCGCTATCTCTATTTTCTGGCAAATGTAATATGCATACTTTTAGCTAGGTATGCTTGATTGTGTTGACTTGTTAATTTTGAACTATTTGCAAGCGCTGGGACCGTCCATTCCAATATCACCGTCGCTGCATAGAGCTGGACACTTTTTAAACTTGTGTCTTATGATAGTATTCCTTCTCCACCTTCCATACCTTGAATGTGCAGAACAGTATCACAATGTTGACTGATCACTGTTGTCTTATCGAAGCGACCTTTGTAAAGTTTTACCGTGTGGTACTTTAAATGGAACATTTACGAATACCAAAAGCCAATGTTTACCTATGAATAGCACCTTTTCGTCCCTTCTGCGGCCACCAACCAAACATTCAAATTTCGATTCTTCACAATATAAAAAACGCGTCATGTGATGTTAGCAAGATAAGTTGCTCGGTCAAGATATTAAGATTTAAATTCTCGACACGGCTGTTATCATAATCAGAAACAGGTGTTTTAAATATCAAATTAAATCAGATTGTAACTCTTGATAAATGCATGAATATATTTTTATAATTGAATATATTATTTTATAATCTCTTATTTTAAAATAAGCTTCAATGTCATAAAACAAATTCTCTTGTAAGCACGCTCTGAGCTTGGTTTTGAAGCACCCGGTGGAAGGAGCATCCCGAATGGAAGCTGGTATACGGTTGTAGATCGCGGGCCCCTAAATATACACTGACCTATCCGACTTGACGAGACGGTGCGACGGGGTTATCAGTTGATCTTTCTTTTTATTAAAGAAAGCGTCCACCGTACCACCTGCCTACCAGCACGTAGTACTATTATTTCTTCTGTGCTACCAGGGGCCGTACCATGAACTGCTTATAGCGGGACCGAATACGCTCAGCTGGCGACGCTGCGCGACTGTGAATTTTATCGCCTCCCATTAAGGTTCGCGGTCGCGCAGTGTCGGCAGCTGAACCTATTCGGTCCCACTATAAGCAGTTCACGGTACGGCCCCTGGTAGCACAGAAAAAATAATAGTACTACGTGCTGGTAGGCAGGTGGTACGGTGGACGCTTTCTTTAATAAAAAGAAAGACCAACTGATAACCCGTCGCACCGTCTCGTCAAGTCGGATAGGTCAGTGTATATTTAGGGGCCCGCGATCTACAACCGTATACCAGCTTCCATTCGGGATGCTCCTTCCACCGGGTGCTTCAAAACCAAGCTCCGAGCGAGGTTACAAGAGAATTTGTTTTATGACATTGAAGCTTATTTTAAAATAAGAGATTATTAACGTATTTTTGTAATTATTATTTCATTTTAGTAAGTGTTTTTTTTAATGACATACTTAATTAAATTTGACTTGTAACTTTGGTGTTATCAATAAACTATTTGTATTTGTATTTACCTACTCATAAATCACACTATCACACTAGTACATCCATTTAAGAAACAGAGGATATCGCACGTCATGCTGAAATGTGAAAATAGTGGCACATTCTAATTTGCCCGATCAAATAAGATGCAGATAAACAAAATAAAATAAAAATCGTTTTGCATTGTAGTATTAATGAATTTTAGTCTCTCTGCGTTTTAGTATTTCTGCATTTTAGTCTTTCTGCATTTTAGGTTTTCTGCATTTTAGTCTTTCTGCATTTTAGTCTTTGTGCATTTTAGTCTTTCTGCATTTTAGTATTTCTGCATTTTAGTCTTTCTGCATTTTAGTATTTCAGCATTTTAGTCTTTCTGCATTTTAGGTTTTCTGCATTTTAGTCTTTCTGCATTTTAGTATTTCAGCATTTTAGTCTTTCTGCATTTTAGGTTTTCTGCATTTTAGTCTTTCTGCATTTTAGGTTTTCTGCATTTTAGTCTTTCGGCATTTTAGGTTTTCTGCATTGTAGTCTTTCTGCATTTTAGTCTTTCTGCATTTTAGGTTTTCTGCATTTTAGTCTTTCTGCATTTTAGTATTTCTGCATTTTAGTCTTTCTGCATTTTAGTCTTTCTGCATTTTAGGTTTTCTGCATTTTAGTCTTTCTGCATTTTAGGTTTTCTGCATTTTAGTCTTTCTGCATTTTAGTCTTTCTGCATTTTAGTATTTCTGCATTTTAATCTTTCTGCATTTTAGTCTTTCTGCATTTTAGGTTTTCTGCATTTTAGTCTTTCTGCATTTTAGGTTTTCTGCATTTTAGTCTCTCTGCATTTTAGTATTTCTGCATTTTAATCTTTCTGCATTTTAGTCTTTCTGCATTTTAGGTTTTCTTCATTTTAGTCTTTCTGCATTTTAGTCTTTCTGTATTTTAGTCTTTCTGCATTTTAGTCTTTCTGCAGTTTAGTCTTTCTGCATTTTAGTCGCTGTGGGCTCGTAGTCTTTGCTTTGTAGACAGTCTGGTCATAACGGATTTTACCTACTCAAACAATTAGCGACTCTAAGCTAAGAGAATAAGGCTAAAAATGCTATGTAAGCGACTGGTTGTCACGGCTTGAATGACAGCTCGACGTCGCCGAATTGTATGGAAACTGGTGCACTGGAGAATTTCCGGAGTGTCGCGGTCGAACTTATATGAGCGGTTGGCGCAAGATCCTCTGTTTCTTTGATCGAAGCACTAATATTATAAATTAATAATAATGAGGTGTAGCTAATGAAACATTAAAAACCATAATGCAGATATATCTTAGTCGGAGCCAAAAAAAACCTACAAAATTGTTGGCAACATTTGCGCGTTTTAAGGCCTTACAAGCCATCTAGGTTATTTTGGTAAAACTAAACACATAAGTAAACTAGTTTATACTTAAAACCCAAAAAAAAATATTTCTATCATTAAAATGATAACATAATACGCTTTTTTTTAATACAGCTGACTTCTACTTCGAATACCTGGACGACATTTTCATATTTTCTAGTAATTTTGATTTAAAAACCAAACTACTGAACTGATTTTGATAAAATGAAATGAAATGAAAATTTTTTTTTTTTTTTAATGTAATTGTATATGGGACTAACTCTGATTACCTACCAAACAAAAAAAGAATCATCAAAATCAGTTCATAATCGCTGGAGTAATCGCGTAACATACATACAAAAAAAAACTCAGTCGAATTGAGAACCTCCTTTTTTGAAGTCGGTTGAAAATAATACCATTATTCGAATAACAGTAAAACAAGAACTTTTGTGTTTAACTTTCAGTTCAACTGCTGAAGAATCTCCCCTTGTTCTACCTGAACCGGTTGCTCAGATTATTCCCTCTGCTAGCTGCAGCAGTGTTGCTCCAAGCGTCGTATTTCAATAGAATGTCCGATGGTCCGTACTGGTCCACGGTGGTAGACCAGACCAATTTCTGTCGGTCCAACTGGTGGGTGACACTCTTACACGTGCAGAACTTTATCGGACCGTGGACTATGGTAAGAAATGTTTATCGAATTTTTCTTTTTAGGGTTCCGTAGTTGAAGGGATAATAAAGGAACCATATTACTAAGCCTACTATTTTCGTGCTTTACTCTCGAGTATCCGATCTATGATCTGGACAGAATCTTATGAACCTTAATAACCCTTCGTCTACGTACGAAACCAGAGGCTCGTAAGTCGTAACCAGTTACGGCAAAAGAAAAATTCTTCGTAATTTGATACTGGTTACTAGGAATGACTTATTTCTTTACATGATAGGTACACTGGTTTTCACAAAGGAAACTTATACTGCATTATTATGAGATGGTACTTTGTATTCTTCATACATAACTTTCAAATAAAGTTTCCGATATGATGTCAAAATCACTTTAGATTTATATTTCCAGAACCAATGGATTATAAAGACAGACTTTACAGAAATCTGCGGCTCATTCACAATAGTTCCATTGAAAATATACCAACTGAAATATCCAAGAATGTGTTACTGGCGGATTTCCTAGCAGAACAAAAATGTCAGGCAAGAAAGCTATTTTTAACGTTCTGTACCAGAAGGGTGGCCAATTACTAGTCCAGCGCGCAGCGTAACTTTTCTGTCTTAACTTTTAACAGTTGAATATTTCATGGAAATTCGTTACTGTGGCGGATTACCCAATAAATTTTGACTATGCCCAAATCCAAAGAAAAGTGGTTAAACGCTCTTTCTTTATTTGACGTTCCATCTATATCACAATACTAATTGCGCCCCGTGGTTTTGCTTACATTTTGCGTAATTTTCCGGGACTATATCTCCCTATCTCCGTTCCGTAGTTCTTTTTTAGATCGTAAAAGAGTTAACAACCATTCACATAAACTTTTCGTCGTGTTTGTAATATTAGTCTAATGAAATGACAAAGCCGTATGTATAGTTTTTTGTGTGGTACGGAACTCTCGGCGCGCAAGTCCAACTCGACTTGGCTTGTTTTTTTAAGAAAATACTAAAACTAAATGTTACAAATTAAGTTAAAAATAATGATTTTCCCATACAATTAACCTTATTCATATAAATATAGTTTCGTTTTTCCAGTGCATCCCACACTCGTGGTACATTGCAATAGACGTGCATCTCTACCTCGTGTCACCAATAGTGCTGTTCTGGGTCCTCGGCGACTGCAAGAAGACGGCCTGGGCGGCCTTGGTCGGCGGCCTGCTGGCCGCTCTAACTGCTGCGACCATCTACAACTTCCTTAACGACTTCCCCTCTGGAACTATAGCCTTGTAAGTATGCAATGACGTTCCACAGGCAAAACTTTTTGCAGATGGCGCCAGTGGCGGTGGCGGTCCGGATGTGGCAAAATCATGTTTTCTTGTTAATTGTTGCTTTTATCTATCTGCCCTTGATGAGGGCGTTGTCGATAATCTAGTCCAAGGAAAAACACTGGGTACTGTGCCTTGTTTTACGAATCTATGCAGCTGTTGACGGCCTGAAAATAGATTTGTAGGTTAATTGTTTAAATTTTATGTTGGATCGAGCTTTAATTAGCAAGGCAAAGGATTGCTGTACAAACTAGTATAATGCAGATTATCCCTGGTAATCCGAGTCTAATAAGAGTAAATCCATTAAATTGTAGAAAAAAACAACAAAATGTATGAGATTGACGATTGACTATGGCCGCGTCGACGATGCGCCACCTAGCGGAAATAAATCGCGGAAAGAATGAAAAATACTGGGATTTTAATGTCTATCTAAGTTCTCATAATCAGCCTTATTAATTGTGCAGTGCTGGACTTAGGCCTAGCTTCGGAGGGCGAATGGGCCATATTCACTACGATGGCCCAGTTGCGGGGTGGATTCACATACGCTATTGATTTTCTTCTCCGGACGTATGCAGGTTTCCTCATGATAAAACAATAAAAAATATCGGTTGACATTTTTCACACAGCGCCATCTAGCCCCAAACTAAGCAAAGCTTGTATTATGAAAACCAGATAGCTGATAGAATATTTATATACTTTTTTAACTTTTTTTGTTTGATGTTTTCCTTCACCGAAAACTCAGCGGAATGAGTATCCGTACATAAACTCCAAAGAGCTCATTGGTACGGGCCTGGGCTCGAACCCGCGACCTCACGATTACAAGTCAAGCGGTCTCCCGATTAGACTACCACGGCTTCCGGCTCTAAGTTCTTCTAAGTTCTCAATACTCACCAAAAACTTAAATAAATGCGTAAGTAAGTTCGTATAGGCTGAGTGGCCAGCCCTAGTGTCAGAGTTAATGTGCCGCCCGAAGGCCTCTGACATGGCTGACGGTTGTTGTTATAGAAGCTAGATTTG
This sequence comes from Erannis defoliaria, assembly GCA_905404285.2. Taxonomy (NCBI): domain Eukaryota; kingdom Metazoa; phylum Arthropoda; class Insecta; order Lepidoptera; family Geometridae; genus Erannis; species Erannis defoliaria. Next base: position 5,004,020 of record FR990073.1, on the reverse strand, counting down.
ATTTTACGAAGATCTTTATTAGTCAATGATGAATACAACTTGCTTACAAACTAGACACAGCCTAGAAATTTGCATACAATAATAACTAAATATTGACTTTTACAGGCTAACAAAACGCCTCTGTAAGTCTTTTTAAAAAACAAAGTTTAAGATATAAAATCATTAATCCATGAAACTTAATTAGTACCTATTGTTTGACCATCAGTTATACCTACGCGTAACGAGCCTATTGCACCAGGCTCATTTTTTAAGCTGTTAACTACTTAATTTACTTGTTTACACATAAAAAAAATACAGGATGCGCAACGTGTTTGTACATAAAAACTCAATAATGCCTACTATAGAAACTAGAACAAACACCCGGGACCAACAATTTAACGTGTCATCCGATCCACGGTAGCGCTCAGAAATAAATGCCACTCACGGTCACCCATCCGAAGACTGACCGGACCGTCCGTGGCTTAACATCGGTGATCGTTTAGAATCACCTAAACAAGCTACGCCACGAGCGGTAATAAATGCGTAAATAAAATACATGCATGATACCTACGCTTTTTAAAAAACAACCGACTTTAATTTGGACTACCTGGATGACATCTTCATGTTTTCCAGTTATGTTGATTATACCAGTAATTTTGATTTAAAAACCAAACTACTAACCGATTTCGATAAAATTAATAATTTATTTACCAAACAAAAAAAGAATCATCAAAAGCAATTCATAATAGGCGAGTGGCCTAATGTTTAATTTATGACAAATAACAGGCTTAGTGATGAATATAACTAAATACATTACACATACTGAAAAAATAAATTGTATTGGCTGATAAATCTCTGAGATATGAGCGTTTAAAGTTTTAGGTGGGGATAGAGAGGGGATTCAATTTCAATTTCAATTTTTAAATTTTAAATTTTGTTTTGGTTGATAGGCTCTATTGATGATCAGCTTTTTTATGAGGTAATAAAAAAAATGTAGCTATCATGCCTATTGGCGGAGTAATCACGTAACATACAAATTAAAATACATACAGGCGAATTGAGAACCTCCTTTTTTGAACTCGGTTGATGTGAATGCGTAATTTGTTTTCCAGCAATCGTCCTGATTTATTTAACTACTTTCAATATTATTACTTCAATACACTGACGCGGGCGCCGCCGTTCTTCGTGGGGATGTTTTTCGGCTACGTGCTGCATGTAAACCGTGGAAAGAAATTAAATTTGCCTTGGGTAAGTTCTCGTAATACTTATAACTATACAAATAGGGTAATACAAATACAAATACAAATAATTTATTGATAAAACCAAAATTACACGTCAAATTTCATTAAGTAAGTCAAAAATAATAATTACTTAGGTAATAAAATGAAATAATAATTATATTAATATTATTATTATTACATTAAATTAATAAGTAAGGATAACTAGATAAGGGTATATCCTAAAACTGCATCGATAATCACCGAAAGACGGTCAGGAGCGTCCTCTCGTTAAGCGTGGTGAGCATTCTGCTATCCCCGCCTGCCAAACGTGGGGATTATGGCAACCCCACTAGTACTACGATTAAAGAAATGCGCCTTGGTGTTTAAGCAAGACAAAGATATATTTATATATATACATATACAGGGTTAGTTCTAATCAGATAGCATCCTTAAGGGCATATTCTGGACATAAAAATAAACAGCTTTTACTATGGGGCCAACATTGAAATCGCAAAAATGTTTTCAGATGATCCATACAAAAAGTTAAACGACCTTGAGAAAAATGCCCTTCAAACCGGAACACAGTAATGCTTGCACACTACTGCTTGGCGTTTGAATAACTGACAGTGGTACTTCCCCAGTCGGACTCTGCAATGGAGTCCTACCACTATAGCTGGCCCAATTGCGGGTTTGGTGGTTACATACGCCATTGAATTTGTTCTCCGGACGTATATGCCGGTTTTCTCACAATTTTTTGTCTTCACCTAAAAGCTAATGGAAAAAAGAGGTCGTTGGTACGGGCCCGGGACTGAAACCCGCGGCTTCACGATTTCAAGCTGGGCGGCCTCCCAACTACATAGGTAACCACGACTTCCTAACACCACACTAATAACATAAATGCGAAAGATTGTCGGCATGTGTATGTTTGTTACCTCTTCACACCAAAATGGCTGAGCGGATTTTAATGAAACTTATTTTTTTATTTTTTTAAATATGATATAGGCTTGCGTTTGACTGCCATCACGTCTGATGATAAACGAAGATGCAGTCTACGATGGAGCACGCTTGCCTAGAAGAAACCAATTCACTCGCGACTTGAAGACGCCCAGACTATAATTATCGGGAAACACCCACTCGGGCAGCGCTACCCACTGTTTAGCAGTTCGAATAAAGAAAGTGGAATCAAACCGTTTCGTACGAGTTTTTGGTATATCAACCATAAAACGGTGTCGCTTTTTCGGGGTCCTGCCGTCCGATAGAAGAATGGGCTGGGGGGAATAAGATCATGCAAATCCGAAGCACACTCTCCGAAATGTATCCGATAAAATACCGAGAGGCTAGCTACTTTTCGACGATGATCGAGGCTTTGTAGCTTGGTCCGAACTAGACAGTCGTTGCCAATGATTCTCCTGGCACGTCTCTCGATTGACTCCAACGTCTCGGTGTAGATAGCTTATTTCCCGGAATAACATATAGGCTACTTTGTATCATCAGTTTTCACCGTTTTTTCATCAACACGCGGGTGAAACAGCAAGGCCCAATAAAATAAACTTGAAAAAATATATATAATTATTTCCAGATGTCAGTCGCAACCCTCTGGACCTGCGCTGCTGCGATCTCTACCACAATATTCTTCTACCCGTATTTCATTATACAGGCTGACTGGGATTATCAAATAATAGATAATATTATGAACTCGTACATGCGGGCCGCGTGGGCCGCCGCGCTCTGTTGGATGGTGTTCGCATGCACGCATGGCTATGGAGGTGGGTACGAACTATTGAAATGAGGTATGAAGTTTTATGTAGTGTAGTATCCTACTACTGCAGAGTCCGCCTGGGGAACTACCACACCTTTGCCAGGTACGCCTGCGCCCCACTGCACTGCGCTCCTCACCCTGACACATTAGATGTCAAATCTGTTCATGTCCAGTAATTTATCTTGTAACTTTGCAATTCAAACCGAAACAAAGGTGGCAAAGGTGTGGTACTTCCCCAGGCGGACTCTGCAGTAGAGTCCTACCACAAAACATAAAAACAACAACAAAAAAAGAATAACACCGATTCGGTAGTGGTAGGACTCTGTTGCAGAGTCCGCCTGGGGAAGTACCACACCTTTGCCAGTTATTCAACCGCCAAGCATTAGTGTGCAAGCATTACTGTGTTCCGGTTTGAAGGGCAATGCTACCAGAGAAATTACTGGGTGTGAAGAGATTTAACACCTAATATCTCAGGGTGACGAGCGCAGTACAGTGCGGCGCAGGTGTGTTCGCAAGTTCACAATTCTCGCACTGCTACTGCTAGTGGTTGGTGTGACGCTTACCACCTTACTTGGTGAGCGGGCCTTTTCGCAGTAGAAGCCTCTGGTGACGCTTACCACCAGGCGAACGTCTTGCTCGTCTCGTCACTTGATTGTATATTTAAAAAAAAGTTTCCACAGGTAAAACTTTTCGTAGATGGCGCCAGTGGCGGTCCGGACGTGGTAAACTAAATTTTTCTTGTTAATCGTTGCTTATATGTATCTGCTCTTGATGAAGGTGTTGTCGATAATCTAGTCCAAGGAAAAATACTGGGTACTGTGCCTTGTTTTAAGAATCTATGTAGCTGTTGACGGCCTGAAAATAGATTTGTAGGTTAGATAGCTGTTTACATTTTATGTTGGACAGACGTTTATTAGCAAGGCAAAGGATTGCTGTACAAACCAGTATATGCAGCTTCTCCCTGGTAATCCTATATAGTCTTTAAATTGTTCTCTGCAAAAAAAAACAAAACAAAAATATCAAAATGTATGAGATTGACAGTTGACCGCAGTTAGCTGCATCGACGATGCGCCACCTAGCGAAAAAAAATCGCAGTTTGGATCCCCATTTCATGACGCTTTGCTATGCAATGTAGTGACGATACGTGCGAAACGTTCGCCTGGTGGCAAGCGTCACGCCCGCCCATAGCACCGCACTGCCAGAATTGTGAACTTGCGAAAAAAAAATGCGCCCCACTGCAATGCGCTCGTCACCCTGACACATTAGATGTCAAATCTGTTCATGTCCAGTAATTTATCTGGTAACTTTGCCATTCAAACCGAAACAGTAATGCTTGCACACTACTGCTTGGTGGTTGAATAACTGGCAAAAGTGTGGTCCCCAGGTGGACTCTGTAATAAATTCCTACCTCTACCGAATGGGTGTTTTTGTTTTTACGTTATTATATTTTATTGATATCCGACTTTAAGGGCCCTGTTTTAAAAAAATACTTGCAGTCATAGCAGTTTTTGACGGTTTTTATGAGTTTGTGATTTCCCAAAAATGTATTTGTATCTATAAGATGTGAGAAGTGAACTAACGCTTTTGTAATCTTTCTAAAAAAAATACATAAGAAGAAAAAAAATTACAAAACACCTCTATTTTTACACATTACAACAGGTTTAATCATAATTTTTTTACAAATTTAGTGCCAAAATTTACTCACTTGTAAATAATATAGTTTGTCACGAACGAACGCTCTTAGTTTTGAAAAAATATTTATATTACGCTTGTAATAAATTAAAAATGGGTCTGAAATTGCAAAAATCGAATCTTGACACGCACGAATCTGCGTAACTGCCATATTTTTGCTCGGCTAAATGTGGCCCTATCTCATTCAGCTTTAGAATAATGATTGATCGCAGTAAAAAATGTGCAAAAAACATGGATTGCGCGGCCTTAATTGAAATTTCACTAACTTTTCAGGTCCAGTGAACTGGTTCCTGACTCTGGACATCTGGAAGCTGCCCGCCCGCATATCGTACGCGATATTCATATTCCACTACCCGCTAATGTTTGTCATCAACGGATCGGCGATAGCTCCTACGTATTTCTCTGTACCGGCTTTAGTAAGTGTTCCATAATGTAAAGCCTTTGTAACTACTTAACATAGCGCTCTGCTTGCTCAGTATATCGTTTGTCATAGACAAGGCCGTTTTAAACTATGCTGGCACACAAGAATTCCCTTTTGGAAAGTTACGACAGCGAATAGGCTAGATGACTGATGTTTATATTGTTGAAACCAATAGCTTTGATGAAGAATTTAAGTAAATATAATAAGTTTACTGAAATAATAATTTAAATCGGTTAATAATGTTCTGATATATGAGCGTTTAAAGTTTTTGTTAGAGATAACTCTGTCCCTTTCCCACAAAACAAAAAATGACGTCACGCCTTACTTGTCAGAATATAATTTATATGGCGTACTGAGAAGTGACGTCACGATTTGCTGTTTCGTCTCTCTGTCTAGCATGATATTAAAATGCTTATAAGTTGCTTATTTTTGATCAGATTTTCATTTTCTTTTCATTAATCAGCTAAATTTATGGGCCACATTTTAATAGGGCAATTAAAAAAAACCTTTCATCTAGCATATTGTATTAACATTTTTCTATTGGCTTTTTTGTCTTAAATCGATTCTAAAAAAGCCAAATAATAAACCAAAATCTAGTAAAATGTTATGGAAATGTTATACATAACCAAAAGATAAAAGGCAAAATTTGACTTGATTTTGTTTTAATTTGGTTAAATCATTTCGACATAAATTTGACTTAAATTTTAAGACAAAAGTAAGTTTTATTTTCGACCCGGATGCTCACTGTTACTGTGCCTGAAAAAAATGTTTTGAGAATAAAAGTGAAAGAAATGTTGGGCCTTCGGGGCCCCCTGAGATTGGGGGCCCTGGGCACGGACCTCGTGTGCCGTTATGGTAAAACCGGTACTGTTCATAGATGTTATTGGTTTAGAATAGTGAAAATTCTTGAGATTTCAATGTTGGTCCTATAGTAAAAGTTGTTTTGATGTACAGAATATGCCCTTAAAATAATGCTAACAGATTAGAACTAAAATGTATCATCATCAACAGCCTGAACACGTCCACTACTGGACGAAGGCCTTCCTTAAAAGGGAGGGGTTGCCATAATCCCCACGCTTGGCAGGCGGCTTGGGGATCATGATGCAGTTTTAGAACATACCCAGGTCCATACCCTAACCCTGTATATAAATTAATAATAATCATCATCAGCCTTTTGTTGTCCATGTCCTATCAGAAATAGAATTATTTATTCGATAACTTTTTCTTCTCAGACTTTCAAATCATTGGCTCACATAACACTCTCCGTAGTGGTTGCTTACTTCGCCACTTTACTGATCGACGCACCGTTCTCTACACTTTCCAAAATGCTGCTGGAAGGAAGTAAGTTAAGAAGGGTCTAAAATGGTCGCATTAAGCAATTCCCCTAAAAGCAGTTCATCTTATGAATTCTTAGCAGAATGAATTGTATAAAGTTGCTCTCGAGTAAATTCTAACGAATCTTCTAGTTGACTTTATGCCATACATATTTGTTTGACCATTTTACGACTTTCTGTAGAAAACTGTCAAACGAATGAATTCCGAAATAGAATCATTTGCAAAATCGTAGTATGAATGGGCGCTTAAGTGACCGTTTTACGATTTGCGAAATGAATCAAACATCATCATAGTATCATATGCAGAACTGCTAAACGCGACCATTTTAGCCCCCCTGATCATATAGAATATTTTGTAGTGTTTCCACACTTTGGATTTTTCTGCTTTTAAAGCTCATAGCTTCATAGCTCACAGCTTCAAGAGGTCATAGTTTTTCTTACTGTTTATGCTTTAAAAACACAGATCATATAGACTTTTGATGGCTCCTACAAACACGACTCGCCGTTGCGGGCGGGGGGCGAGGTAACGTTCTGTGCTTGCGATTGGCCAATCACTGGGATGACGCAATCAGAGCTATGAAATACAGTGAGATTCTGACGTCCTCGCAGTGGCTAGCAGTGGGTTTTTAAACTACAAATTTTCGTATGAGGGGAGTCAGACGAGCAGTCAACAGGATTTATAGTCTTTGTTCCTGGGTCTACCCATTTAGCTATAAAAACGGGTTCTTAAAAAAAATAAAAAAACGGATACCTCTAAGCAACGGCGATTGCTTACCATCAGACAACACGCCCGCTTGTTTGAAGAAAAAAAACTCGTCTACAGCTTGGCGAAAAAGTCTTAAAACAAAAACTTTTTTCCCTCCTGGCAATACTGTGGAAAGTAGGTCAGTGGGAGAATTTCATCCAATCATCTTTCTCAGATCGACTACAGGGTTGCTAGTATTTAGAACTATTTGCGATAGTGGCGCTCCTATTAACAGCCTATTGATTTCTACTCTTTTAGCGAGGCTGAAGATTCTTACACCATGTCAAGTGACAACGGGGTCAACCCTGAATTTGCGAAAAAAATGTTGTTCTTAAGAAACATTTCATTCACTCTCGACAAAATCTATGGAACAGCTTATTGTTTTACACGAATTCAGGGTTGGCTGCATAGTGAAAACGTTCACTATGATGAGTACAAGTACACTGATCTCCTTCCAGCTAAGTAATACGCACAACTCTGAACAAGTACATTAGTCACATCTAGATATTCAATCGAATTTAAACAATATTACTCTTACAGATAAGAAGAAACCAAATCGACCTGCCATAGACAAGAACTTAATCTCCCAAGAAGAAGCATCTGACAAAATAGATGAAAACACCCAAACCAATGCAGGCAAAATGAACGACAATAACGAAAAAGGCATTTCAGAAAATGAAGTCTTTAGAAGTGATTCAAAGAATGTTAGTAAAGATACTGCACATATGAACGACAATAACGAAAAAGGCATTTCAGAAAATGAAGACTTTGGAAGTGATTCAAAGAATGTTAGTAAAGATACTGCACATATGAAGGACAATAACGAAAAAGGCACTTCAGAAAATGAAGACATTGGAAGTGATTCAAAGAATGTTAGTAAAGATACTGCACATAATTCGAATAGTAGACTTTCTCAGAATATTAAAAACAATGAAGATATTACGGAAACTGGAGCTGTTCATAGAAATAGTATTAATGAAACTAATAAAATTAAGTGAGAAGTACTTGTTATTTCCATTCTAGACTTAGCTGATACACCGCTATGCTTCAAACATGATAAATAGGTACTTATGGTACATTATGGTGCAACGCGGCCGATCCTATGATAATGTATGGCGCCGTTTTTGTCGTTTGTCGCGCATTTCTGTCGCAGACCTTATGGAGTCATTCCCATAATAAAAGTTACAAAAAAACAAAATATGAAGGTTTTAATCATTGAGCTAATATCTAAAGAGTCACAATCTCTAAGTGAAAACAGTCAAAAAACGTCAGAGTGCTGTTGTACATACCTATACGTGCATTATATAGTTCACAATTGTTAGAATTTAGACGTTATGTCACTTGTAAAAAAAAATTATATAAGTTTTCTATCAGCTATCTGGTTTCCATAATACAAGCTTTGCTTAGTATGGGGCGCGGCGCTGTGTGTAAAATGTCCCCCAATGTTTATTTATTTTTATTTATTTGTACAGTGTTCAATGTATGCTTGAGCGCTTGTAAGACACAAGCGCTCGTAGTTCAAGTCGGTCAAAAACTCGGCGCAATGCACAGCGTGCGCCGAGTTTTTACTCGATATTTTTTTTTGCACGTTTGTGACTCTATAGATATAAGCTCAATGGTTTTAATGTATAAAAGTTTTATACAATGACTTCATCATTATGAAAAACTTTTATTATGGGACCAACCTTGATATCGTGAAAAAAAAACAATTCCATACATTTTGCATATCAAACTACACATATATGGTACATTTTGTTGACACATAAACATTTTACATGGATCAGCTGTTTTTTACGCGAGTTCAGTGTTCATACTAAACGTTTTTCTAAATAAAGAGTTCGTATAATGTAAATTATATCCCTTAATTATTTATTTCCCAGAACAAAAATCACAATATACAAAGAGTAAGGAGTCACCAGAATATACAATACAGTGCAGTTTGTTTGTATACATACATACAACTCTAAGGCATAAAACACTAAAACCTATTTTTATTTAAAAAGTGTTTTGTCAATTTATTTCGAATTACGAATTGAGCTTAAAAAAGAAGATAAAACACTTTTAACTAAAGTAGGTTTAAAATAAGTTTTCGTGTTTTATGAAAAAAATATATAAGATGGAAACCACAATCTCTCTCACGCAACTGCATCTAGATGTAAGGTGTTTTAGTAAATAAAATTGCTCTATCATAAAAATGGTAGTACGTTTGTATCTATAATAATTAAATGCAGATTCAGATTATTTATTCACCTTATAACAATGTTCCGTTATATTAAGTAGGTCAAATGGATACAATAATGAAGATTTAAAGATTCCCGGGACTAGATAACTAAACATGCATCAAATTTAAGCCCCCGAATGTATGGCCGAAAGGTACTAATTTTCAAGATATTTAAAATTGCAATATTATTGCATACAGGGTTTTTACAAAAAAAAAACGCCCCCTAATGTATGGCCGAAAGGTACTAATTTTCAAGATATTTAAAATTGCAATATTTTTGCATTTAGGTTTTTTACAAAAAAAAACGCCCCCGAATGTATGGCCGAAAGGTACTAATTTTCAAGATATTTAAAATTGTAATATTTTTGCTTTTAGGGTTTTTACAAAAAAAAAAAAGTTTTTGGAACTAATCGTAAAAAATAAAATTTTATATAATAATGGGAATAAACAAATTTTAAGTACTTACTTGTTTCAAAAAAAATAAAAATATTTACTTATGTTCAGTTATTATTTTATTTGTAGGGAAGTTAGTGATAAAGCTAAAAAGTCATAAAATATTCAAAAATACTTATGAATGTGATAACCATAACCATGACTAATAAAATAATAGATAGATAGATAGATAGAAACACTTTATTGTGCACACCAAAAATAACAATTACAATAAAAGAAAGAACCTTAAGAACTAGTGCCACAAGTGGCGGCCTTATCGCTAACAGCGATCTCTTCCAGGCAACCATGGATTTGAAAAATAAATTAAATCTAAAACAGACGGGAGATGCATAACACTTATAACACACACACACACTTAATAATGTATTGTGTTTTATGTTTTTTTGTTGTTAATCCCTCTATCTGATCCCGCCGGGATTACGCCGAGTTACAATATCCCTATACAATGTGTAACAAAAAGGTTCAACAATACTGAAGGGTATGTATGTACTTATCATTATGAACAACTTTTACTAACGGGCCAACACCGAAATCGCGATAAAAAATCAGCTGTTCCTAACATTTTGTCCAAGGTCAGTGAACTTTTTGTTTGGAACAGCTGTTATTTTTTCGAGATTTCAAGGTTGGCCCCATAGTAAAAGTTGTTCATAATGATGAGTACATACATACCCTTCAGTATTGTTGAACCTTTTTGTTACAGATTGTATATTGGAGCACTGTGGTAATACATAATTACAAAGAAAAATCAAACATGATAATTATGACTGCAATGCAACAGTAGGTAACAAAAAACACCGGCCAAGTGAGAATAGGCTAGATGACTGGTTTTTTTATTGTCCTATTAAAATATGGCCCATAAATATGGCTGAATAATGAAAAGATAATGAAAATCTGATCAAAAATAAGCAACTTATAAGCATTTTAATATCGTGCTATACAGAGAGACGAAACAGCAAATCGTGACGTCACCTCTGTACGCCATATAAATTCTATTCTGTCTGACAAGAAGGCGTGACGTAATTTTTTGTTTTGTGGGAAAGGGACAGAGTTGTCTCTAACAAAAACTTTACACGCTCATATATCAGAACATTATTAACCGATTTAAATTATTTTTTCAATATACATACTATATTTACTTAAACTCTTCATCAAAGCTATTGGTTTCAACTATATAAACATCAGTCATCTACCCTATTGTTCCTGCACTATGGATTCTTCACAGAACTAAAGAAAATGCAGTTGCCAGTTATTCAATCGCTAAGCAGTAGTGTGCATGCATTACTGTGTTTCTGTATGAAGGGCAATGTTACCAAAGAAATTACTGGGTATGAAGAGATTTAACATCTAATATCTCAGGGTGACGAGCGCAGGATTGTATTCGCATGTTCACAATTCTAGCACTGCTACTGTTATGGGCAGGCGTGACGCTTACCACCAGGTGAACCTCCTCACCAGCCTGGAATTTTTTTATAAATATCAAGAATAGCGCAAGGTTCACGCGAAAATAATTTCTGGAAACACGACATATTTTAGCGGTATCCTCGGTGCGCGAATCCGATTGTGGTCGGTAACCTACTAGGTATTTTTATTACTTGTGTCTGTGATAACATGTGCAAGGCCATATCATTTTACCTACCAAAGATCATAAAAGAAAGGATATGTCTCTCTAAAAGTTTGTGTCCCCGTACCTACCTACTTATTTCTATTACAACTTGTCTGATTTACTTGGGAAATAAGCGCTGTCTATTCAAATTATATAGGTATCCTGTCCAAATATCTATTAGCATGACACATATGTAAGACCAATGAAATGAGCCGAGTTTTCACTGAAAAGGAATATCATCAAAATATGCACAACATAATGAATTGGTACGATTTCAGATAATTTTAACCTGACTTCAAAAAAGGAGGAGGTTCTATGTTTTTTTTTCTTATTTATTGGCATCGCACGTTGTGCATTCTGCCAGTGTCAGATTTTCTGAATTTTCAAGTTTTAATAGTATAATCAAGTCAAATTTTTCAAGAAATCTCTGTTAGCCACACGAAATTAGTTATAGTCGAGTCGAAGTCATGCCCTAGTAAAGTTGTGGCAACTTTACTATGAGCTTCTACCGAGTTTTGAAAACAACACAAAAAAACATGTTTCACCACATTATATCACTTGCCCACACTCGTGCATGTAATTCAACACTCAATGAATAAAACAACACCATTTTTAATCATTAATTTGCGAAAAAACACAAGTTTAAGAAAATAATAGAATGCAACGACATGATATTTACGTGTTCCCGCCAAAACTCCGAGGTTCTATGTATGTTCATTATTTAAAAAAAAATATGACGGTGAAAATTCACCGATTTCTCCTTCAATTGTGGATCGATTTTGAAAATTATATATTTTAATTGAAAGTGTATACTCCCGAGGTGGTCCCATATTAATTTGAAGTATTTTTTTTTTATAAAGTTACTTTGAATATTTTTGTATGAAGTGTTTCCACACTTATGGTATTTCTATGATTGTGTTTTTCTTCCTGTTTAAGCATTAAACATAAAGTTACACTTATGTCGTCCTGTCCTTACGAAGTGATTTATAATACAAGTCAATGTTATATACACGTCTGTTGCGTCATCGTCGCGGGGTGCGCGGGCAAGGGCATGATAGTGTTGTACTTGTAGCAATACCGGTTCGATTATGGATATTTTTCGATATATAAATAATATCGATTACAAAATCTAATCAAATCGAATCTAACAAGGTCCTAACCTTCTCGAGGTAAAAACTACACAGATAAAGTACGTCTCAATAATTTTTGTAATTTTTTGATTAAGGTAACCTAATCAAGATTATAGTAACGTTACACATAAAATTAAAGATACAGTTCAAAAGTTACATTCAAGAAAAAAGGAAAGTTTGATCTAAACATTGGAGGAGCCAGCTATTTCATCTAATTAGACCGCAGATTACCTGGGTATGTCCTTAAACTGCAACCAGACCCACCGGAGGACGGGCAGCAGCGTCCTCTTGGTTAACGGTGGTGACCATTCTGCGATCCCCAAGCCGCCTGCCAAGCGTGGGGATTATGGCAATCCCCCTCTATAAAGGGGGAGGCCTTCGTCCAGCAGTGGACGTTTTATGGCTGACGACAAAGACCTCAGATATTCAATTCGGTTTAAAAACTCGATTTCTAATACAGTAATCGATACAAACATTTCTTAGTCGATAAAACAAATAGACGGGTTCGGAACGCTTGAGCTTGGGTCACGAGACATGTAACTGTCTCTCTCTGGCTGCCTATCGTAGCATCAGGCTCAGCTGAGACAGAAACGAGGCATTGGCTTGCTATTGCGATTCTCGATTTTTGGGACTTAAAACATGTCTACTATTATCGTAAGCCCAGTTCCTATAGTGCTTATTTTTAGTATTCATGTCATGGTGTGTGTGGTCTACGTCTACAAGTGTCGTTTTGTACCGAAACCGCGTCCAAAGACGATACATAAATAAACACTAACAGCGTCGTGCCGACTACTATAGACAAATATATAAGTCTAAGGCAAATCGATGTAATGAAGCCTATAATTATTTTACGAGTGGATTGATTTGAAATTATATGGATGGTTGACCCAATCTACACAATGTTATTATCATTGCAAGTTATCAGATTTCGAATATAAATGTAAGTATACCTACTTCTTGTACTATGAGTAATCGGGTAAGTAAGCTTGTTCCTTTGCATTGTGCTTGTTGTTTTTATATTCCTTTGTTCAGTGTTTCTAGTAGATAAATAATATACGTTAGTATACGGTGTATATTACGGTTCTAAATATACAATAAATATTGAAATAAATTATATTTTTTAACAACATTGCAATAATTTCCATAGTAGCGACAATGATTAACGGATAAAATAATTCACTAAATTTATAAATGCAACTACGCAACGTCAATTTGTAAGTGTTTGTGTTTGTCTGTTGTTTTTTTTTAGTTATTGGCATCGCACGTTGTGCATTCTGCCAGTGTCAAGTTAATGAATTTGCAAGTTTTTTAAATTAAAACCAAGTTAAATATGTCATGAAATCACAGTCAGTCACACGAAGTTAGTCATAGTCGAGTCCAAGTCATGCCCTAGTAAAGTTGTGGTGACTTTACTATGAGATTCTACGGAGTTTTGGAAACAACACGAAAAGACATGCTCCACCACATTATATCACTTGCCCACACTCGTGCACGTAATTCAACACTCAATGAATAAAACACCACCATTTATAATCATTAATTCGCGAAAAAATACAAGTTTAAGAAAATAATAGAATGCAACGACATGATTTTTCCGTGTTCCCGCCAAAACTCTTGTCTGTTGTATTTTTTTTTTTTCTTAGTTCTTGGCATCGCACGTTGTGCATTCTGCCAGTGTCAAGTTTATGATTTTTTCAAGTATTTATATGTAAATCAAGTCAAATATGTAATGATATCACAGTCAGTCACACGAAATTAGTCATAGTCGAGTCCAAGTCATGCCCAAGTAAAGTTGTGGCGCCTTTACTATGAGCTTCTACGGAGTTTTGAAAACAACACAAAAATACATGTTTCACCACATTATATCACTTGCCCACACTCGTGCATGTAATTCAACACTCAATGAATAAAACACCACCATTTTTAATCATTAATTCGCGAAAATACACAAGTTTAAGAAAATAATAGAATGCAACGACATGATTTTTCCGTGTTCCCGCCAAAACTCTTGTGTTGTTGTTCGCCATTGACGGATAGGTAGGTAGGAATGTCAAGGAGGACGATATAATGTTCACGCTGTAACCATAACGGCTCATTTTGTAAGAGATTTGGGTGAAAGAAACAGAAATAGCGTAGCGTATAGCCACACGTGTATCCTGGGAATTCCTGAAAAATAGAAATCTAAAAACGCGGGGCATTGCTAGTTTTCCATACGTGGTCCATAATTTCAGCGTTGAAAACTTTTCCCTTAATAGTAACGTAGAATTTGTTTTTATTTAAATATTTATAATGTGCTTAAGGAGGCTTTGGCTCAAAGAATCGGCAAGCTGAAGTGGTCACTGATATTATCTTTGCAAGAACCGATAAAGTGATAGGTAATGCCGCGTAATGGCAAACGTGAAGGAGACTTATCTTGTTTGGACATTTACAGTTACACACATTTAATAGTAGTAGTAGAGTTTCAATTTTCACAAAGCGTGTGTTGTGTTGTGTCTGACTGATATCCTTAACTCAAGTCTAAATATACCTAAATATACCTATATATCTAATATATACCTAAACCCAAAAACTGGCGCGCCGCCTTTGAGTAACCTACCTACCTACACTCAGTGCCGTTACTAGGCCAGTGCCAGTGGTGCCCAGGCACAGGGCGCAGACCCTGGAGGCAGAAATGACCAGACCAGGACCAAGTTGTGGGTCATGCATGGGCGCAGTTATATAAATGTAGGTATAAGCACAGAATAAAAGAACTACGTAGTATAAGCTCGCACCGGCCGCATGAAATGCTAGTTACGACATTGCCTATACTTAATGTCAATACCTACTCCTACATACTCGTAGTAAATAGTAATGAATATGAGAGTCGATGTCTGCCTACAAACTGCTATGCAGTTTGGCAGAGTTATAAGCTATGTAATTAATTCTCTAAGACAAAATAAACAAAAAAAATAAAATTAAACTAATCTATACTCAAAGCGCTAACCTCAAAAGTCCAGGTAACGCCTCAAAAGTCCAGGAAAAATGCCATAATCAAACACGGAATATTGTTCTCAGCAACTTCGGAATAGATTTTTCAAAACGATATTCAGTGTTATTATTTCTAACTCCAAATAAATTTGAATGTGCGAGGGAGACATGGGCGCCTGGTTTTCTGGGTATTATCAACGTCATTATTGCATATTTCAGAATCTTGTGGAATCAACACCTTCCTAGACCCAACGGGCCTGAGGGGACGATATGACCCCGCCTGCCGAAGTGGACTCATACTCTGATGCTACACTACTACTGCCCCCCTGTACCTGGCACTGCACTGGCACTACAAAGTTTTATTACACACAATTTTTACATTTGCTATTTCCTAGCTTAGCCTTGCTGTTGTATTCAATTGGATGAAACTTGAATATTAGCAAAAATACCTCTGAAAATCATGGCCTCGAGTGATGATCAGCTGGTCAAAAACTCGGAGTTGTGTAGATCACTAAGTGAGAACCAACCTTTCGAGGAGAAGTTAGCAAATACCGGGAGCTGCCTAGAACAAGGCGTTGACGTGAATGCAGCAGGCGTCGATACACCGCAGCTTCTGGTAGAACCGTCTGGCACCGGCCCTCACGACGTCTTCAAAAACTTCACGTCTCTTCACGGAGTCATGACTCACGACGTTGCTCAAATACAACACTCTGAAGACAATGAGACCAGAAACATTCTACCGACATCTATGAAATCAGTTAACGATAATGCTTTGCAGAACAGTACTCAGTCACAAACTAAAAAAAAGAGGAAAAATAAAACTTCCATGAATGATGAAGACTATTTGAAAAGAGCTGGGACTTCTGAGATTGGTGGCCAACTGTACGAAACTAAATTGTTGAGTTTAGTTCTCTTACGAGCGCTAAATGACGAGCAAATTGAGCAATTTCATCTCGGAACTAACATCAGTGGCATAGGCGCTATGGACGATATATGCTTGCGGTACCAAGTTAGAGGGCAACAACGACCGGTGATACTGTTCCTACAAGCGAAACATAGATATAATTGCGAGAAAGGGAAACTCACTGTGGAGGACTTGAAGAATATTTCTGGTGACTTCAGCTTGCGAAAGTATTTTGAGAGCTATCTCACTATCAAGGATCGATTCCGAGTTGCCAAAAAAGACTCTTTGTTCAAGGGAGACTTCGATGATGTAGAGTGTGTTTTCGTCTTATACACTTCAGTAAACGACTGCTTCACTAAGAAGAAAATGGAACGCGAAATGAATGAAAAGGTGAAGAGTCTCATAAATACAAAAGAAGGAACAAAAGCTTTTCAATTCGACTATGACGATGACGACATAGAATTTTTAGCCAAAATAACTGTTATCGAGCGTTTTAAAAGATTTGGTGCACATTTCTTAGATGCAATTTTCGTGGTTGTAAATGATGAATCAAAAATAAAATCAATAAATAACTTATTACATGTATGGAGATATCACATGGTAATAAGCTGGCACGTGTTACAGCTGTGTGAGAGACTAGAAAAGATCTCAAAATTTGGCAAATGGAAATTTCGACCTGAGTTTTTTGATAATACAAGCGAGTATTTGGTCGCTCTAAAGCAAAGTTTTGTCAAACAACTATCAACAACACAGTGTGATCAATCCGATATCACCAACGACGACGTTAAGAATTTTAGACTAGTTTTAGCAAAACCACATTGTGCTGATTCACTCAGTAAATTAATCGGAAAGTTGGCAACGTACAACAATAAAACTGAAAAATTACATTTGATAGAAGTGGCAGCTTTCAGACAAAAATTTAATAAAGACGAATACAAGACATTGCAGGAGAGATTTAATGAGATTATAACGACTGAAAATGTTATAAATGAAGCTGTACGGATAAAATTGACATCGCTAAAAATTTACCTACCTTTAGCGTTCGGAAATACGGATATGACTTTCCGTGAACATGATAGAGAAAAGAAACAAGAAAGAATGAAACATGTAGCAGATAATCTTATTAATCTACTAAACATTAATAGAAGCACAAAGATTGTTGAAATAAACGACGATGTTGTGGGACCAGGGAAAACATTGACGCCAGGTTTCATAAAAGTTGATGGTGGTATCGGAGGTGCAGTAGGTAATCTACTTATTTTAGATCCTGTAGCAAATATGCTCAAGTTTGACTTAGACAATGAAATGTTGCCAAAAAATGCGGCTTTGTTTTTATCAAATTTGACAAACAACAATAGTTACAAGCCCATTAACGAAGAACTAAGTAGTTACCGAATAAAAATAAATATTAACGATTTCCCGAAATCCTCGTTTAATGCAGACGAATACGATAAGACGCAAGCTAAATATTTTTTATCCAATCTCTGGTTTTGCACTAATCAGGCCAAAGAGAACGAAGTCGAAAGAATTTTAATAAACCATATAACCAGACACTACAACAACGAAGAAGGCTCAAATCTTTCCAATCTTGAAATTAACATAATTTTCTTGACATCTCACCACATAATTCAGAAATGGTGGATGCATACAGGTAAAACGTGCTACTTAAGTAAAGTAAATGATATTTTCAAACGTGCAAAGCTAGCATGCAATAAAAATAAATTGTTGAAAGTTGTATCTGATATAGGCGCTTCTAAACCGGTACATTTGTACGAAAATACCAACCAAACTGATACGTTGATGTGTTTTCGAAAACCTGAGGATTTAATTAAAATGTTTGATAAGATTTTTGATATATCCGACACACAGGACATTTCTATCAATATCCGTAATGAGAACAAGAAGGAGATTTTTAAGCTACTGGAAACTGCCGAGAAACCAACGAGCGATACTGTTTTCCCAAGCAATGCACAAGCTTCCTTAAACTATCATAGTTGTGATAAAGCTATTCCATTATGTGATGTTCAATCGAAATTAAAATATGTAAAAAGAGCAAGGATCTCCGGGTTAGTTGACCGATCTGTATATGAGATAAATCTACTGAGTATAATCTTCATACGAGCGTTGACTGACGATAAAATTGAGAATTTCCTCCTTGGATCTAATATCGATGGAATCGGCATGTTCCGTGACATCTGCTTGCGGTACCAAATGAAGGGCGAACACAAACCGACCATGTTGTTCATTCGCGTGGCCTACCGCAAAACGTACTCGCTAAGCGCTATTGACTACTATTACTTGCCAAATTACATCGAAAGTTACTTCATGATTAAGGAACGATTCCATGTCCGGAATAAAGACGCTATGTTTCAGGGAAACTTGGACGATGTTAATTTAAATTTTGTTGTATACGTGTCAGGTAAGAACTGTATAATGAAAAAGAAAAACGAGCACAATATGAGTAAAAATGTGCAAAATATTTTAAACACAGGAAATGACAGAACTTTTTTTCAATACGATTACGACGAAAATGACCTAGACTATTTAACCTCAGTAATAATTAAGAATAAGGTTCAGCAAATGGGAGCACATTTTTTAGATTTAATAATGTCAAAGAGTGGAATGTTAAATATTACATTACACAATATTACAATAAATAATCTAATAGCGAACTACCACGTAATCATGAGACATGACGTCTTACAGCCGTGCAGGATACAACCAGTGAATGAAGTATATCGCATTTGGGAGTTTCGTCCTGAGTTTTTTGATAGCAAAAACGAATTTATAGTAGCTTTAAGGGAAATATTTGTCAAAATGTTATTAACTAAACGCTTTGATAAATCTGAAATAAAAAATGAAGATCTAGAAGATGTGAAACTGGCCTTAAAAATCCCGTGCTCGTATACGTACAGTAAATTGATTGGAAAGTCTGCAACTTACAACAACAAGACAAAACTATTACGATTTGTAGAAGATGCTGCTATAAAAAAAGTGGAATCGGACGTTGAATTCAAAAAATTATGGGAAAAGTTTAGTCAAATAAAAATTGACGATAATGTTATAAATGAATCTATTGAAATAAAACTGAAATTAATGAAAATAAAACTGCCTTTGTCGTTTGGAAATGTAGACATGACCGTCCGTGACAGTAAAGTCAAGCCAATACAAAAACGGATCCAATATTTGGCACATCACCTGATTAAGTTACTTGAAATTAACAAAGATACGAAGATTCTTCATATTAACGACGATGACGTTGGACTAGAAAAAATGATCATACCAGGCTTATTAAAAATATTTAGAGGTTTAGTTGGAAATTTGCTCGTTTTGGATACATACACCAAAATGCTGAAGTTTGATTTAGACAATGAAGCTTTGCCAGAAAACGCTGCATTATTTTTAAGAGAATTGGAAAAATACATTCCCGCAAAGAAGGAATTGAGCAAATACCGAATCAGGATTGATGTTAACGAGTTCCCAAAATATTCATTTGATGAAGAGTACCGATATGTTAAGAGGCAAGTGATAGATTTTATGGACAAACTTTGGTTTTCCGCCAGTGGAGACAAAACGGACATTATAAAAGAAATAAATAAATTCGACAATGTTGAACTGGATCGTAATGTTTCCATTCCTGTCCAATCAGAAATGAACGAGGAAATTCAGAAATGGTGGCAGCAACCGAGTCCAGTGCCATACCTTACAAAGGTAAGGCATGATGCGGGTACTACGTGAGTTTTTACTAAAACAATCGATCAAAGAAATAGATGATATCGCACACCGCAATGCAAAAATAGAGACTGAGAGAGACGCTCGCTGCTAGCATATCGCTTCGGTCAAAACAGACTTGTCGCCTAGCTTAAAACTGATTATTGTAGGGTAGGTGGATAAAAATAACTAAAAATAATAGTTGTAAACATAGTTATATTATGGTACCATACATTTATTAGGATATTAAACTTTTAAACTTTCGCGATTTGAACACATAATTATGTTTATCACCGGGACTTAATTACTTATTACTTTATTAGAATAAGCTGTACTTTCTACTACTTATAGTAAATTTATACTACTATTGTGCATTTATAATGTATTTAAATAATAGTCTATTTCAGTCTGTCGAAGCATATAGTTACGTAAGTAATTTATTTCTCACATAAGTGAAATTTTGTAATTTCTTGTTGAGAAATTAAAATTCTTTAACCCGAAATAGGGGCGTATTTCAACTACACAACAGATAGCAAATTAACATAAGAGGATAAGGCCACAAAAGAGATAAGGCTAACTATGAAAAATAAGTGACTGTTCGTCACGACGTTTAAGGTGCGAGTTTGCGGTCGGGCGGATAGTGCTAGTTCCTCTGTATGTTATTCAAAGACTAATTTTCACGTATTCAAAACTCCGTTTGTCTCAGTTTAATACTAAAAAGAAAATGAGACGAAAGATGTACTTCTAATTTTCACCACGTGCACGTGGCGCCGTTTGCAAATTCGCGCCATTTTCATATTAGAAACGTCAAAGATCGTTGCGGCTTTCCGACTGATATTTACAAACAAAAAAGTCAAGTTTTATTTTCATTAGCTATTGTACTGTTTTCTCGCCAAAAATTGTATGACACACGTTCTGAAATTGGTATTTACAGACTCGTGACTATGGTAAGCCCTCGACACCGTCTAGGGCATTAATTACATTCGTTCGGTCCATGGAGGATAGGGAGTTGTGATGAGGAACTTGCGGCCGAACCTGTGGATTTGTAGACGGATTGTGTGACGTCACACTTATTTGGTCAGTCTGCTAGCGTTCGCCTCGCGTAACAGTCATTCGGGCTTACAAAACACACGTACGACTTTTAGTGTTTTTACTTAGTAAAAGTGAATATAAAATGAGTTGCTGTGTTTCTTCATGTAAAAACTATCGCGGCAAACATTCTGATGACATGAATGGCGTCTCATTTCATTCGTAAGTAATTTTATTTGTATTTTCTAAGGTTCGTTTTAGAAAATATGTAATGTTTCTTGGTGTTTTTAACTAGTTCTAGAGATGGCGCCACTTTATTTAACGTTAACCATAAAAAAATACGTTTCCGAGCACTTTTTAAATTACATGAACTATTCTTGCTTAAATTTATTATTTTTATATAATGTGTTTTTGGTTTATTCCGGCTTTTAAACTAGTGGTTCTATTTAAAACCTTTGTCTTTAGAATTTACGAAAGCGACATCTGACGAGAGAGTAAGAAACCTGGTGTTTATAAGAGTTCTCCACTTTTTTCGATAAAGCACTTCTCAAAAACTTATTCTGAATTCCGCTAGATGGTAGCTCCATGTGCGGACTCTAGCGCCCCTCCCGCGAGCCCTACACCTCTCCGCACGATCACGCGTCCTTCTATAGAAAAATCCTTTGATCGCGTCTCTGCTTCTATTACTCTGTGGTTCGGTCTACTCGTTTGTAAAAACAACTTACCGCACTAGCACTAGTATCTTACATAACTATATTGTCAACATATAGGTAGGCTATAATTGTTTTTTTTTCTATCCTACATGCTTTTTTTTTCATACGAAAAACACTTACGTGATATTTTCTCTCTGTGGCTCCATACAGAGAGAAAATATCTTCATGTGATGCAATCGGGAAATACCGGAAAAGTAAAAATACAACATTTAATTACTTGCTGTTTGTTTTAGCGTGCATTCATACGAACAGGAATTTGTTTAATTCGTTTGAAAATATTAAAAAATATGTGCCATACCATTTTGCGGGGGACGAGGTACAAACTTACCTCGTCCCTCGCATTTGCATCTTCTTCTGCTCGAAACAAACCCATAATACCTGGTTACGCGTAATACGGATGTACCTATTACGCGCCTGAGAGGACACGAATGTAAAACTAAAAAAAAAATGTTACTGTCATGATATAGTGGGTCTCCGCCGTTTCATAGTAACTACGTTTTATACATATAATTTCACTTCAACGAACAACGTTTCGTATAATAATCGCTTGGCATATTTTTAGTTTACATAATTTTTGTTTAAAATAACATTTGTTTGATATAACAACGGTTGCGCTAATGTTCAAATGGTATAAGTAATGTTCATTTGATATAATATTTGTCTGCTGTGATTTTTCCCACCCGGAGTCTATTCCAGTGACAGAACCGAGACAGGCGACAATGGCGACATGCGTCAGAACGTTTAGCTGTTTTTTAATATTAAAACCCTCTTCCCCTCCCCATCTGTATTTTGTTTTTTAATTATTTTGATACGTACCTACCCATTAGTTAGATTTAACAGAAATAAATTTGAATAAATATTAGGTCAAACAATATTATTCAAAGTGAACAATTATGTGAAATGAATTTATATAAAATGAATGATTATTGTAAATAATATTATAGTAAGTAAATAAATATTAGGTTAAATGAATAATTATGTGAACAAATTTTATATGAACTGAAATTATATAAAGTGATATTATAGGAATAGTTGTTATAAGAAATAAGGGAGAACCAAATCTCTTCATGCCCAGTAATTTCTCTGGTAACATTGCCCTTCAAACTTCAAACCGAAATACAGTAATGCTTGGCAGTTGAATTACTGGCAAAGGTGTGGTTCTTAGGTTCTTACCCAGGTGGACTCTGCAATAAAATAAAACATAGGGAGTTGTTAATGAATATATTTATTTTATTAGTTATTATTATTTTTGTTGATCGACTTTATGATTGAGACAATAAAAATAATCAGTCCTCTTGTATTATATTTTACATGGGTAGATTACAACATTTTTATTTTTACTTTCTTAAGTCTACTAATTTAACTAAACTTATTTAGCCGGAACATCAAAATGACTAGCTTTCACAATGAATAAATAAAATAATAAGTTTTTTTTACTTAACTATGAAAAAAAGTATCAAATTATCATGTACCTATAGCTTGGCAAAAAGTTTTTAAACGGTAATACTTTTCAATCCTGGCATTAATGTATTGCCAGTGAGCTTCGAGCATGCTTAAAATATGATTCGTATACCAATCTGTGTTACCAATGAACCTTCGCAGTTTATGCTCCTACGGATTTTCTTTTTCATACAACTGGCTTTCCGGTAAAGGAAAAATCGCGAGATTCGCGAGGAAAAAAGCGTAGATACAAACTGTTGTATAGGTACTGTATCTCTAGTATATTTACAGTATGTACGTACAACAGTTGGATTTAAATAAACTTCCGCAAAGTAACGCCAGATTCAATCACAATAATATCTGCGTAGATACGTCCGGGAAGAAATTAAATGGTCTATGTATGAAACCATCACGCCGCTACTGGGCCAGCACCTTGGTGGTTGACTCAATTGCCCCTAGAGGGTGAGCCTATATGTCCAGCACTAGGGGACTAAACTAAACAGCCTGAATGTGCTGTTCATATGAACGCACACTAAAACTAACTCACAACCAGCACCAGTGATAATGAAATGGACGGGCCCAGTGCTTGCAAACCGTTCAAAATTAACAAGTCAACACAATCAAGCATAATATACCTGGCTAAAAGTATGCATATAACATTTGCCAGAAAATAGAGATAGCGAATCTAATTACTGCATAACAAAAAGAGAACACATGTACATGTATTAGAAGTTTGTATTGTCGTATCGTACCTCTCGTATGTCGCAAAGACAGAGTATGACTGACGCGAGAGGAGAGCCGGCGCTCAACATATAGGCTTCAAAATCCGTGCGCTTATTTCCCGTCCATTAATTTTATCATTGTCGCTGCTCACAACACTCAGTTAATATTTTTTTGCCAAGCTATACAAACATAATTTTCAGACGCATTACTAAAATAAAACCTATTAACTAGACTATTTGATAGTTCCCCTTCATCCACATTTGTAACTTAAATTTCATAACTAGCCACGAAAAAATAATATTATTCACTGTTTAAATCAAAACTCTTTTTTTCGTGATGTTAATCCTTCCATTTTCATAACCCTGACCGGCTACGAACAATTAATTAAATCAAAACTCTTTTTTTCGTGATGTTAATCCTTCCATTTTCATAACCCTGACCGGCTACGAACAATGACTTTTATTTACTGTCCCATTCCCATAACCAGATATTATTTTAAAAAAAAATATAGCACTGGTATGTAATCCGAATGAAGAATAATTTTCCTTCATCCATATTCAAGACATAACCAGCTAAGTACCAGTCAATTTGGTAGACAGTGGAAATATTCAATGTCTCTATAGCTAGGCACTAGTAAGACCTTTGAGTTTGGGCTTTTTTCATTGAGAAAACCAAAGCTAGTAGGCAATAAGTACTTAAAAAAATACATTATATATTTTAAGTATGATACATACATTTTTATATTTAATAGAATGTACTGTGACAATTTAAATTAATAAAATAACAACTGGCTTTGGCTGGGACAAAGCCAGTATGACAAACCATCACTGAACAACGGCTCCATCTATTTGGTTAATTTCTTTTTCGTTAAGTTTGTAATTTATTTTAGTAAATTGCACCCGTATTAGGGCGGATCACTATAGTGAAAAAATATTCAGCATTTTCTTTCAATACATTAAAAATATCCGACTCACGGTAGCGCTTAGATATAAATGTATCGATAGTACAGTCAGCATTAAATAGTTGGTGACTGTCAAGGGGTCAGTAATTCAGTGTAGTAATAAACCGTTACCTACGTAAAATTATGAAAATGGAAAAATAAATCCTCTTTTTTAACTAGTTATGAAATAAAGAAAATTATTTTATCGTAGCTAGTTATTAATTTTTAGTTACGAATGTGGCTGAAGGGGACGATAATCCATGTCCACTTTGTCTGGCTCAAGAAGCGTTTCCACTAAGGCACAACAATTTAAATTTTTTTCAAGAAGTATTTTGTGATCGGTCGATTCCTCATCGTCTCTCCGCGTAGTGGCTTAGGTGAAATCGCACGCTAACTTTTTAGCTGTTTTGCACATACATTTGCATTGCATAGAACTAAAATTATCGTTTTTTTCACATTGGACGATAACGATAACTAAACGATATGGTCTAGTTTCATACAATTTCATACCTTTGTCGTTGTCGTCAACGGCATCGTCGCCGACAACCACAGAAAAGCGTAAGACCTACTTTTACTTCTCTCTTCAGTGCTGACAATAATATCGTGCCGATATCGGCGGTCGACGCAATGCACAATATGCATATGAGTCAAATCTAGTCTTTTTTTACTAGGTCTGTGTGCCTTGAATACAACATTTTATTTTTGGAAACGCGAGGCGATGTATCTTTTTCTGGCGCAAGCGCAACTCGACTATTCGAGACTACGCTACGATTATGTTGGCATACCGCATAACAATAAGCTGCTGATGTAGGTTACGATCTTGTCACACACTGGTATCATCTCGAATTTCGATATCATCGGTCTGAGCTGACGATATCTAGAGTAATGTCAGTGTCGTTATCGTCGCAGTGTGAAAACTGAAAGCGGCCATTGACCTACACTGGATTCCCGGTGGGTAGGTAATAGAAACCGAGGCGGTAGCGGAGCGTGGGCGGTACAGATGCGGTGGTCACGTGTACACCAATACCAACAGCACAACGAACGCGCCCACTCCCACGCAGATTATTAAACTCATCTTTTTCTGAAAACAGAATAAGAAATCATTATTGTTTTGTTTTGAGGCTGTTGAGTATCCTTCTGGAGGCTCTCTTTGGCTTCTTTCTGCTTCTCTCTGAGACGGGACTCTATTCGTTAAGGTCTATTGCTTGCGAAGTTTTACAAGGTTTCATGTCAACTTTATTGCATCGTACTATATTCTAAAACGGTTTTAGGAGGTGTTCCACTGGTCTGATTGAACTGGGATTTGGCACTTTTGGCAGGTAGGGTATGTGTAGCTCCGATGATAAGTAATAATAATGGTAATGGAACCACCTAGTATGGTAGACCCGTCGAGTTTGAGCTCATAGCTTATGGTATGGTTATTGTCCTATTAAAATGTAGCCCATAAATATAGCTGATTAATGAAAAGAAAATTAAAATCTGATCAAAAATAAGCAACTTATAAGCATTTTAATATCGCGCTAGACAGAGAGGCGAAACAGCAAATCGTGACGTCACTTCTCTGTACGCCATATACATTCGATTCTGACAAGTAAGGCGGGACGTCATTTTTTGTTTTGTGGGAAAGGGACAGAGTTGTCACTAATAAAAACTTTAAACGCTCATATATCAGAACATTATTAACCGATTTAAATTATTTTTTAAACAAACATACTATATTTACTTAAATTCTTCATCAAAGCTATTGGTTTCAACGATATAAGCATCAGTCATCTACCCTATTGAGCACTTTTTGACTATGTAGGTAGAAAAGACAAGCTAACATAAAAATAAGAGCTTGATTTTAAATATAACTCAATGTGGTAGCTATGACTTTTTTTTTAAAATAAATTGTATAACTAAGTACCTACGTAGGTAAGTAATAAGTACATATAGGTACTCCCCAGAAGTACAGACATACTATAAATATACTTATAGAGCAAAGCCTTGCTTTTTTTTTGTAAGTATGACATACTTACACCTATTTCTATACCTATTTGATCCGAGCAGTTTGACCACAAGGATTTTTTCCTGTTGGACAAATCAGTTAGACTATCTAGCTTGACCACCACCTTACCTACTATAAAAACAGATGTTGACAAACCTGCCACTCTCGTCTTTGAACGCGTACCAATGGAGGTAGCAAGCCAAGACGTACCACTGAGCCAAAAAGTTTAGTTCAGTTACCATACCCTTTGTATGTGCTGTAAATTTGTTTTAGTGTGCGTTTATATGAACATGAATTTGTTTCATTTGTTTGAAAGTTTACTTGAAAACTTGAAAGTGTTCCACGCGAGATTATCTCGTCCCGCGCAAAAAGTGATTAAAAGATTACCGCTATTGGCTTCTCCACAGGTATAAGCTCTAAGGCTCTCGTATTGGTTGGCGTAATGTTTTTTTTTATAGTTTGCCTATAGGCTTGCGTTTGATTGCCATATCACCCGATGTAAGCAAAGGTATTGTCTAGACGGAGCACGTTTGCTTATAAGAAAGTTAACCAGATTGTTACTATAGGATATGTAGTACTAAATAAACTAACGTGAGATTGGAATTGTTCAGAAGTAACTGTATTTATTACATGTCACTTCTCATTTATAACTCTTTGCCAAATGGTTTTGTGGCCTCGCCTTATAATACATTCTGTACAGAGCTGAAAAAGTGGCTATATAGTTAACTAAGGCTAGTTAGTTAAGGCTAGTTTTATTCTGTGAAAGATTTTTTTGACAAAGCATCGTGTCGTTACTTTGTTTATCACAAATATTAATATTATATAAATTATAGATTATAACTTTGACATTATTTAGTATTTTGAAATGATTATTCTGCATACCTAAATTAAGGTTATGTTGGCTGTACTTACCCACCTACTTACCTATTTTAAGAACATTGTTGGTTACCCATTACCAGGCAAAGACCATTACAAGAATTGTTTTTTTTTATCGGTTCATCCCAAAGCTAGGGCTGTCACATGTAGTAGATATACATACATAGCCAACTACTGACCTTTCTAGTCTTGGTTCTGGAGACGGTGCCTTTGAGCAGTTGTTGTCCACCGCTCTCTACGTGCTCCGTAGCTTGCAGCGCGTAGTACTCCACGCTGTCAACTTGCTCCTGCTGCAAGGTTATAGATAATACGCTTTAAAAAAATATATAATACAACCGACTTCAACTTCGAATACCTGGATGAAATTTTCTAGTAATTTTGATTAAAAAACCAAACTACTGAACCGATTAATTTTTTAGAGTTTTTATGGGACCACCTCCAAACAAAAAATCAATCAAAACCAGTTCATAATTGTTGGAGTAATCGCGTAACACACATACAAAAAAAATACATACAGTCGAATTGAGAACCTCCTTTTTTGAAGTCGGTTGAAAACAGTTAAGGTGATTTTAGGTGATTGATTCGTTACTTTGCGGAAGTTCTATTTTAATCCAACTGTTGTATACTGTATTTCCGCTATACTATCGTATCGATTAGGTACTAATATATATAATAATAATACATAAATATATAATACACTTTAAAAAAAAATACAACCGACTTCAACTTCGAATACCTGGATAACATCTTCATATTTTCTAGTAATTTTGATTACTAACTACTGAACCGATTTCGATAAAATGTATATGGGACCACTTCTGAAGGTATTACCTACCATACAAAAAAAGAATCGTAATTGGCGGAGTAATCGCGTAAAATATATAGGTACAAAAAAAAAACATACATTCGAATTGAGAACTTCCTTTTTTGAAGTCGGTTGAAAAGGGATAATAAGGGGCTAATAATCCATAGTTTCCATAACAAAATTAGCGTGATAATCTAATCTGTAATAAAAAGTTGTACAGTTACTACTTGGAAATACTGGTGATTAAGAAATAAAGGAATATGATTTATGCAAAAAGTCTTTTTGCTTTTGGCCGTTATGGATAAGCACGACATCCGTCCCATAACACACCACGGATTAGCAAAAGATACAGATAATAAGTACCCGCTTTTTTATGTGTAGCTGTGAGAATAGTAACTCTCTGAGAAAGGCTCGGTAATCTAGAAATGCGACCAACCTTTACTGCAAACAGAACAGCGACCTGCGCGAAGAGGTTGCGCACGTCACGAGCCGCGTTAGCTCTTCTACGCACACGCACCTCGCTCAGCGAGCGAACTGATAGCGGTTACTAGGAGACTGACGCACCTGTGCTGCTACCAGTACAGCTAGTTGCGTGAAGAGGTCTCGCACGTCACGCAGGGAAGCCTCGATCCGCGTCAGCTCCTCATGCCGCGCTTCCACCTCACGCAGCATGCGTCGCGCCTCCGCTGTTTCCGCCTTCACCTGTATCATGGGCGTAGATAAAGCTTTCATATTCAACAAGTTATTGCCCATGAGTCACACATCAGGAAGAAATAACTGTGTGTGAGTAGGACAAATTAATTGTCGAATATCATCCCTATCACAACACAAGTTGCGGGCAAACGTTGAGATAAAATAAAACGGAAAAAAATGCGTAGAATAGGGAAAGTGACTGATGTTTATATCGTTGAAACCAATAGCTTAGATGAAGAATTTAAGTAAATATAGTATGTTTATTGAAAAAATAATTTAAATCGGTTAGTAATGTTCTGATATATGAGCGTTTAAAGTTTTTGTTAGAGACAACTCCGTCCCTTTCCCACAAAACAAAAAATGACGTCACGCCTTACTTGTCAGAATAGAATTTATATGGCGTACTGAGAAGTGACGTCACGATTTACTGTTTCGCCTCTCTGTCTAGCATGATATTAAATTGCTTATAAGTTGCTTATTTTTGATCAGATTTTCGATTTCTTTTCATTAATCAGCTATATTTATGGGCCACATTTTAAAAGGATAATTAAAAAAAACCAGTCATCTAGCCTATTAGAGAACCCGGGGTTCAAACCTCCTTAGCACTCGTTATGTACGCCCATGACCTGTATGTAGGTATCTAATATAATTATATATCCTACACATCATCGGGTGTCCTTGTCATATTCAAGTTTGGAGATCAGTAGGCAAATCTGATCCCAATTTCTAGTTGTTACCTACATAAGATATTGTGTGTTGTTTAATATCTGGTTTTTTTCTGGTTTTTAACCTATTTTATTGATAAGAGTAACCAATCAATACCAACCAACCGGTGGATGCAAATGGCAGGTTATCGTACATTCAGTGTGGCGGTCTAAGGGGGAGGCCTTCGTTCAGCAGTGGATGTCTCCAGGCTGATGATGATGATGATAAGAGTGAGATAAAAATTGGTTTCGACTACTGAGTTCGCAGATAAAGGCTGGTTTTTCAATTAAAAATAAAGTTCAGGATATAGCTATTCACAGGTACAATCATTAATACCTACTATTAAATATATAATAGTTATCAAACTCAATACCTAACTAATTACCTATTCAATTTGTCTAAAGCCAAAAAAGTTAAACCACAGAATAGATAATATAATAGTACTATGTAGTTAAACTTACGTTGTCGACGAACAGTGATAAATTCTTGGATTCTAGGAGGCTCTCACATTCCTCATCCGATATCGTTAGATTTGCTGAAAGAAACAGAGCATCCAATTAAATTTCGCCCAGATTTATTACGTAATAGTATGTATATGAGTTGTTTTTTTTTTCAACCAAAAAAAAAGTTTTTTTTTGCTCTTTATTTCTTTGACACACCGCGGCAAGCACTGAAGAGTTAAAGAAAAGTAGGGCTATCGTTTTTCTGTGGCGGCGAGAACTAATGCGACGTGAGAGCCCATATTTCAGTTTATTAGAAAAAAATAACTGAAATTTAGACACAATGCAAATTGCGTGATAGACGTGACCGTTTCAGTTATTCACGCACACTTTTCTTCACTTCGCAAACACCAATGGTGTGCCCGTAAGCATAGGTGTACTACATCAGATCGAGCAGAATATATTTCAGATGAGCACCACTAACGGTAGAAACACCGTCATCAATTATCATGTTTAGCGCACAAGCCATAGGTAAGCATGATGCAGTCGGTTAGCGTCAGCCACGGGCGACTGACCGGTCGTCCACCCGGGCTGGAGCTATGAAGCGAAGCGGTCAAGTAGAGATCAGCGAGCGGTCCTTACTCAACTTGATCTGTTCGTGCAGAAGATCTCTCTGTTGATCTCTAACGGCGGCTAGAGCAGCGTGGTGCGCTGCAAGTGCGTCTGCGTACAATGCTCGCGTCGCTGCGTACTGCAGCCGCGCGATGCGTGCCGCCGCGTCGTTACGTCGCGACTTCGCTGCCACGCCTTCGAACTGCCGAAGAGCGCCGCACACTTTCAGCCCTACGTTGCCTGATGCTGTTATCACCGACTCTAGTTGGTCTTGCAGGTCTGAAACGGAAACTCAACGTGAGTATGATTTGTCCCCAGATAGAAGTTCACATGATATGGCTAAATAGCCAAGTTGAACCAGGATTATGCGATCAGTAGCCTATACACCACCACTGCCACATACACTTATACTCCATCTAATCTTAGAGCGTCCTACGGTGCGTGTGCTGAGCATGGGCTCCCGTCTAAAACAAATCTTTACCTCAGCGACAGATACCGTCTATCCCTCAGTGATGCAACAGATCTTCGTCTCACGTTTCTTAGTGTCATGCAATCACAAATAACAAATGCAACTTTTTCGTACGTCCGTGTACATCTACGTTTAGTAACACTGGTAATAAATTGCTCCGGTATTTCAAGAAGCTGTGTTGCCTCGAATAAACTGTGTTTTAGGCTGTTCTTTGCACATCAGTATACCTCAAGCGAGTTTATCAGTCCAGGACAGGATTAATAGTCCCCTTATAATCAGCCTTTTTAAGCGTTGTATTTGTTGTTGTTGTGCTCGACTTAGGACTACCTAGAAGGGCGAGTGGGTCATATTCACCACGCTGGCCCAGTTGCGGGTTGGAGAATTCACATACGCCATTAAATTTCTTCTCCGGAGGTTTCCAGCCAGGATACTCATACCACTGGATAAACTTCAAAGAGCTCATTGGTACGGGCCTGGGGGTTTGAACCTGCGACCTCACGATTGCAAATCTAGCGGTCTCCCGACTAGGCTACCACGGCTTACTAACCGTCCCCGAAACAGAATCAAAACACACAGTGTAGAGTGAAAATGTGGGTGTGTAGGTAGTACCGACGTTTGTTGGTGTGGAAGGTAGGATCCGCGTGCAGGCGCCGCAGTAGTTGTGTGTTGCCGTTGAGCTCGTGGATCCAGCCGCGCATGCGATCCACCTGCAACACACAAACATACACACACACGTCACCCACACATACAGACAATTAGCATACCACGGCTCTGGTCAGCATTATAAGTATAAAATATTAAGTTATATAGAAAGATACTAATGCATATCGACTATACATTGAACGGGAGCGGAGGGCGCTGTCGGTCCGAGCGAACATGGTGGTCCGGAGGTTTGCACGGTGTTCGGAGGAAGTGAAAGTAACTCTTTTTAGGGCTTATTGCACGTCCTTCTATGCCTGCAGCCTCTGGGCTGATTATATGCAAAGATCTTACAGTGCCCTGCGCGTCCAGTTTAATAACGCGTTCAGAATGTTGATGGGGCTCCCACGCTACTGCAGTGCGTCGACGATGTTCGCGTGCCTACGTGTGCATTGTTTCTACACCACAATGCGCAAGCGAGCAATGTCACTGGTGCGGCGCGTGCGGGGGAGCCACAACAGCATGCTGGCCGTGATAGCAGGTAGGTTAGATTGCCCATACATTAAGCATTGTTGCGGCCTGCACACTGCACATTGCACAATGTAGAAGCTCAAATGTAGTGGAGGTAGGTAATATTAATTTTAATTTTATTAATATGTTTATTGCGTTGACATCATACAATTGAATTGTCATTTTTATAATTTGATTATTTTAAGTTCATAATTTTAATTTCAAATTCAATTTTCATTTCAAACTCAATTTTAATTCCAAATTCAATTTTTAATTTCAAATTTTATTTCAATTTCAAAATTAATTGCAAATTTAATTTCAATTTCAATTGTGTGTATGGTACTTATTAATGTGACTGCTAAATTGATGATTTATAATATGAGTCTATGATACTTGAAATAAATGATTATTTATTTATTTTTTATTTATACTCAGATTGATGAGTATAGTATAAGTATACCTGCCAATCCAGTAGATACGCCATGCGACAGGGAAAACCGATAACCCAACGTTTGCATATTCTATAGGCTTCATATTCTCGATTTTGTACAAGATAAATGCTTATAATATGTGTATATCAATTTATAATAAAATACCCACTGATATGAAATTGTTAAACGGCAACAAATTTAAAAAAAACGTTAACTGATTGGCTTCTGAAGAATTGTTTCTATAGTGTAAAAGAGTTCATGGATTTTTCAAATAGGTAACAATAAAGATTACATTAAGTCAATTTAACCTATACAATAAATTAGAATTTTAACATTTGCACGTTTGCTTGCAGACTGAATACTGTGTTCCGGCAAATATTTAATTAAGATATCTATTTTACCGTATTCTTGCAAATAAATGATTTGATTTGATTTGATTGCTGTTAAATTTATTGCTGTTAATTGCTGTTAAATCGTCGGATCGGTCGTTGTTTCTGTAGCGGTAGGACTCTATTGCAGAGTCCGCCTGGGGAAGTACCACACCTTTGCCAGTTATTCAAGCGCCAAGCAGTAGTGTGCAAGCATTACTGTGTTCCGGTTTGAAGGGCAAAGTTACCAGAGAAACTACTGGGTAAGAAGAGATTTAACATCTAATATCTCAGGGTGACGAGCGCAGTGCAGTGCGGCGCAGGATTGTGTTCGCCAGTGCGGCACTGTTACTGCTAGTGGCAGGCGTGACGCTTACCACCAGGCGAACGTCTTGCTCGTCTCGTCACTTGATAGTATATATAATAAAAAATATATACGTTAAACTCATGTTAGCATATTAAGCAAAACGTTTTTTTTTAACTTGGCCTAGTAAAACCTTTTTACTACGGAGTGTTAGTAGTAGTTTCATGCTTGAAGAAAAAATCTGATGTCCCATTAGTCCAAGATCCGATGAACAACGACCTTCACCCATCTGTTTAGTCGATGAAAATGTTTTGTTATCAAATTTAGTATGTTAGGAAATACACCGGGAGTGGGTTGGCTAACTTAATTAAAAAGAGTCCCCTCTTGTCAGAGGAAGCAGTCGAGGTGGTCGCGATCACTCGGCGGTTACTCGGTTTCAAAAATTGCCCGATCGTAAGTGCTTTAAACAAATACTAATAAGTAAAATGAATAATGCATTCGGACGAAAGTACTTAGATCCTAGCTACTTCTGGTGTGTTGCACCACAATCAGGCGTGTCCTTAGTCGAAAAGAGATCAAATTGAAACAGATCTTCTTTTCGAAGTCGGTTTTAACATATAAGTGCATTGTTTGGTACGTGTTTATTTGGCGGGTCCGTGCGCTCCATCGGATGCCCTCATTAGCATCTGGCGGTCGAGCGACTGTTAAACTCTCGGAGAGTGTAGGTATGTACAGTGACCAGCGATTAGCGCAATTACCACAATGAGCAATTCGTAACGAACGCGCGTTAATAATAATTGAACTTTGTCACTATTGTAGCCATGAACACTAATTGCATCGCTTCACCTCTACGTCGTTTATACATGCCAGTTCATTAGCAACCAACTAATTCGTAGAGTTGGTTGAATGATGGAACTAACACTTTTGTATGGAATGCTGTCACTTAGTCTGAAATTTGTAACGGTGGCTCCATCATTAAACTCTCGAGATAAGATGGTACTATGTGTTGCTTTATCCAGCGTCTACTCGCTCCTTTTGTTACAACATAAATTGATCCGATCATTTTGTCATTATTTATGCTCATTCAAAACAAGTTACTGGTTATGTTACTCAATATTGGTAACACCGATACTATAATATACATTTCATTGATTCTCCTGTATTCATTTGGGCTCATAAATGAATAGACGAATACGAAACCAGTAGCTAGAGCCGCACCGCTTGATGAGGCCATGCTTGAAGGCTGCTGAGATGTTAGACGTACCGACTAACAACCTTAGGCAGACCCTATGCAGAGTGTGATATGACGCTTTAAAAGCCCAGCTGAGAAGAGAAGAGAACATGCGGGCTTTATAATCATGTTGTTGATTGGCTCAAAGTAATAGATTCTGCAGGAGGTACTTACGTCAACCACAAACCACTGGCATTTTGTTGAAGTAAAACATCGTGAGAAAACCTGCATTGGATTTGTGACTTCGCTAAGTTCGCTAACAGGCTAGCCTGGTGGAATGTAAATTAAATGCTCTTCTAGGGCCTGTGCCAGCAGTGGGTAGGTCGCAATAGACCAAAGGATCTGCGACCGCACCGCCACCGCGCGCCGGTAGAATAGGTACCTACCTAGTTGAAGAATATAATGTAAAATTGTAGTTACAACCCGGTCAAAATATCTGTGCACAATGCTGTAATGTGAAACCTCTCCCGCTTCATCCAAGCTTTCCGCGGTCACCTAGTTTATAATTAATTCACACATAAACACAATAATATTGGTAAGAAAACTTCAGTTCAATTATTATACAAAAAAATAAATAGTTTTAATTAGATCCCTGGTACACAAATATTTTGATCGGGTTGATTGGCTAATGTGTGAGTATGAGTACAGGCATGTTATCGTACCTCCTGGAACATCTGGTCTATGTCTTGTGTGTGTGGTGCCGGGGGCTGCGCCTGCGCCTCCACTGTATCTCGGTAAACCCCAGCGCCGCCGCCCACGCCTTCCGCCAGCTGTAACCAATAAGCGTGAATCTTACAATGGAGATACAGAGAACCTAGGTATACTCGTATATGAGCTTAGGTATCCCAAAGTACAACACTTACACGTTCTTCGGCTTGCACTTAAGGTTTTCTCTATCGCTCTACATAAATATATCATGAAGTTTCTTGTAACGTAAGTATAATTTCAGATGTTTACTATTCCGCTTATACATCCTCTAAGAACTTTGGTAGTATATTTTAACCAATTAATCCAAAACCCTTTCGCTAAAACTCATATTATGCAAAACATTCCCTGCTTTCTATAATATAATGGATTTTAGCGCATTAACAATTTTTTACGCCTTCTGGGATTTTCTTGGGATTGATTTTACCGATCGGCATGGTCACAAACAGATAATAATAACGAGAGATTTTCAATTAACTTATACAGGGTTAGTTCTAACCAGTTAGCATCCCTTTAAGGGCTTTTAATATTCTGTACATCAAAACAAACAACTTTTACGGGCCAACATTGAAATAGCAAAAAACAAAACAGCTGTGTTATACATTTGCCCAAGGTCGATGAACTTTTTGTATGGAACAGCTGTTTTTTTTTTGCGGTGTCAATGTTGGCCTCATAGGAAAAGTTGATTGTTTTGATGTACAGAATATGCCCTTGAAAGGATGCTAACTGATTAGAATTAACCCTGTAAAATTTGGTGTTAAACTGATAGGTGTGTTGTGAAAGTAATTTAGTTAACTCTATTTCTATTTCTCATAATATTTGCTAGCAAGCGACAGAAATCATGACAAAATGCTGAATCGGCGATGTCAGCAAATGAGGTAATTTTTTTTGTATCATGACACCTCACACTTGAGTCAACATACTTATATAGGTAGGTGGTACAGTCAGCGTCAAATAGACCTTGTAGTCTGAAGAATCGATAAGGCACACATTCATGATGTACCTATATTCGCAATCAGAAAAACCATAATAGTCAAAGATGACAATATTATTAAGGTGTGCTCTCTCTTTATTGATAACTATGGATGCTATATTTACGTATTTATATGTATTATTTGTTTTAATTTATACGGGAATACTCACGTATAATAAAATAGGATACTCCAATTCAGTGACGGATGTGTATTTTTTATGAGTGTAGGCCACACCTTTCTAAAATAATAGGGGCAGCAGCGTCCTCTGCAATCTGCCGCCCCTAGGCCGCGGCCTTTACGGCCTTTTGACAAAACCAGGATTGCTCCGATTATAGTTTCGATCACATCTGGTGACTGACCTTCGTGAGTATTCCCGTAAATTAAAACAAAATGTGTTAAAACCACGTCAGTTTTCATAATAATATAATACACATATCTAACGTAATTACGTAATGTAACGTACATATGTAATGTAATTTTTTTGACTACCATGCAAGGCCGTAGCCAGGAATTCAATAACAACTTTAAGACGACGACGATCTATACGTAAATAGGTATGTATATAACGGTGGGTTGGCGAAGGCATTTTCCCCAACCTCCCCCTGCCTACGGCCTTGCTACCATGATCGCTATATTTATTTGTTGCCGACTGCACGAGTAGTTATACGTACATATTACATGAAGTTGTGCATTATATACTTACATTATTCACTGACCTAATAATAATTGAGTATTCATTATTTATCTGCAGCAAACAACACAAAACAAAGGATGACCCCCTGACCTGACGCACGGCGAGGCTAATTCTCTACCTACTTAGTATTTGCATACACACTCAATCAAGCACATTTTAAGTACTTACGTCCTCAACAAAATAAAGGATGTTGTGTAATTGCATCTCCGAAAATCCCACTTTTTGTGCATGTCCCAGCAAAAACGCATTGCAAAACTAAACTGCACACCAAAGAAAACGATCGTAGCAGAAGCATAACTTGGTTGATATTACATATATAGCAATAGCATCATCATCATAAGCCAGAAGACGTCCACTGCTGGACGAACATCTCCCCCTTAATATGGAGGGTTGCTATACCGCTATACTATAAAAATACTACCTATCGTATACGTCATAATTATGTATAAAACGGTAAAACGTTTTTCAAACCTATTTTAGCTAAAACTTTTTTTAAATTTCTTTCTAATTACGCTTTGAGTTTGAAAAAAGAAGACAAAATACTTTTTTTACAAAAATAGGTTTTAATACTTCTTAGTGTTTTATGCATAACACGGTATAAATATAGTTTATGCGGTACAGTTAGGATGGCTGTATTTTTTTTCCACAATGCACGTCAGGTATTTTGATGTACAAGTAAATTAAATAAGTGTCATCATAAATAAATTCGTTATTTATTGCCATATGTTATGTAAACTATAAATTATACCGGTACTAAAATCTTGCGAGGCTCAGTGAAGTCACGTGGATTACCCAAGATTGTCTTTACTCATATCTACGAAGTTCCTATATACCTACATAGCTCATAAATAACATAACCTGTTTGTTTGTTTAGCACTTAACACTATTGGGCACACCGTGACAGCATCGCTGAGAGCCAAGGATCAGGCGTAGGTAGATAGCGTCGTGATAAGAACAAACCGGTGTTTCCACTGCATCTACTGCACTAGCGGTACTCACATGGCGGAACTCTGCGAGGCGGTCCTTGGTCCGCATGTTCCTCTGGCAGCCCTGAGGGCTCGTAGAGAGAAGAGGGCCGGTAGAGTCCTCGCGGGCGGTGTGCTAGGTGTGTTCGTGTCGGTATCTAATCACGCACTGATAACGCTGCGCTCGGTGGGCGATATGACGCGAAGGCCGGCCGTCGGTGACTGCCGCTAGCCGCGCGATCTTCGCCGCGCTGATTCATTACTGCTATCTAGGTTATTGAACGTACATGATGATCCTGCACCGAGTTTACATGGACAGGTACTTTATGCATATTTTATGTGCCAGCTGTGCCCTGCGTTTAACTCGCGATCATGTAAAGAAATAGATAGGTAATGTGATGTAAAGTAGATATATATATATATATATATAGATAAACTCTTTATTTATTGTAAGTACATACCAAAATAAATTAATACAGTCATGATTATCACAACAGAAAAAAAAAACTTATTGGCGGCTTTATCGCTAAAAGCGATCTCTTCCAGGCAACCTTAGGTTGGAAAGGATTAGAAAAATAGCTACAAGAAAAGTACCTTGTACTTACGGAGTAATTATAATAATATCCATGCCAAATATCAATTCGTATACTCCGTAGCCCTGTTGCTATACTTGCTACGTAAAAGAGGAACGAACAAATGAACATATTATTATATATAACATCATTGATTATAGCTGATGAGAAAGAAAATACTGGAATCTGACAAGAACTACACACATAATATGAATAGGAATGAGGTTTTGCACATTAAGTATATTGTTTCCGAAAGTACAATCTATTTTATGCAAAAAGGCATGAATTCGGACCACTTATGGGCGTATATGAGGGTGCTTAGGGGGTCTGGACCCCTTCTTAGTCTAGGCGAAAACGTTAATTTTTCCTTTTGTTAAGTTTGTTTTTGTCCAGCCTCCCCCCTTTTCCCTGAATCCTTCTCTTGTGAAACATATACCCGCGTGGATCCATGTGTCCCTGGAAATAGTTTCAAGACTCTACGTGCCGGTAACGTAAAAGTTCTGTAAGCTAGCAGTGCGAGCCGCGCTTTCCTCTTGCTCCATTCTAGGGGTACCCTCGCAAATGATATTACCAATGCGTCATGCTCATAGAGGCTATTATTGTTAAACCGTCCGTTCGGTGCCGCCCCCGCTTCACCGGAACTTGCCAATAAAGAAACAAGCAAGACCCAACAAATCTCACACAATACAACACATTTCTAACAGTGCTGTACATACGCCTAGACTCTCTCGTGAACATGAATCATATTTTGATTATAATAGGCGCAAGCTAAACGAACTACTGGTGCAATTAGCTTTGTTTTAGAAAACAATTGCCTAGTCAAGTTCTCGGAGCAAAAAAAAACTTCAAACGCCTTTTTGACTTGTTCGAGCAACGATATGAACCGACCGACTTCTAAGTTTCTTTTTATAATAACGCCTACCAGTTACCTGATTCTTAATCCAATCGAAAAGGTTTCTACTCGGGAACTCCGAAGGATCTGATGACGGTGAGAGATCCGAAGCTCACTCGAACGCAGAAGACGGAGTTGGTGAGAGTAGTTTTCGAATCGCATACGATTCTTTTAGGTTGTGTTATTGTTGTAATATAATGGTGGTAGGTGATAGGTCCCTCATAGCTTCCCTAGTGAAGCTACATATAAGACATCAGAGATTCTGCCGCCAAATAGTAGCGCTTAGCATTATACTTTGAGGGTATTACGATTTCCAGCTATATCGTCGGTGCCGTTGAATCTGACGTTTTATTACTGTCACGATATAGCGGCTGTGGGAACAATCATGAACTTGCTCACGATGTCACGCACGACCACGCCACGACACTTTATTCGGCACTAATTTTTTTACCAAGCCACGACTGTCGTGCAGTGCTGTGGTATCGTCTCGTGAGAAAACGTATCACGACACGACGTTTTAGCGTGTCGTCTGTCGTGCGTCCTGACCGTAAAAAGTGTCGTATATCAATACATCTGCAGAAAATGTGACCACATCTGTGGCTCCAGAATAAGCTTATTTAGCTAAAAGAACAAATGTACTTTGGATATTGCTAAATCATCTCTTGTTGGAAAAGCAGTGCTGTAACTAGCCCTTTATGCGCCCGAAGCGAGCTTCTATAAATACGCCCAGGCATGTCCCAAATCCATAACTTGGTCCTACAGGGGTATTCACAACTCAATCGGAAACATTCAGGATGACAGAGACGGAGAATTTGGATCCGTACGGAAATCTTGGTCTGGTTATTCCTGCGCCCCTCCAGGGTCTGCCACTGGCACCACCCTATTTTCGGCATTGTGGAAAAGAGAGAATGAATTGTACCTACAGGGATTACAGGGCTAATGAGATCCATTATCGAATGTCGTAAAGAGATGATCCCAATGCAGCGATGTCTTGCACTTTGTTTTGCTAATCATAGTCCTAAGTAATGCTAAAATGGCTAATTGCAGGTATAATGGTGTCGATTCTGTTGCACCGCTCACTAAACTAAACTTATCTGACAGGACTAAAATTATACGCGTCTCATTTCATTTCAATATGTTAGAAAAGGATGTCAACAGGTTTCGTCCTGTCAAATTAAGTTTAGTTTAGTGGGTGGTGCAACAGAATCGACACCAATGTCTTATTACTATCAGACAAGCGTCTCGTTCGTCTCTTTACTTGATACCTTGATAATAACACGCTTGAAAAACAATAAACGACGTCAATGTCATAAGAAAATATATTTTTTACGTTAGTATTCCCGTATTAATAAAACAAAAATGTGACTTCAATTTCGACTACCTGAATGACATCTTTATATTTTCCAGTAATTTTTATTTTATAATCAAACTACTGAACCGATTTCAATAAAATGTATATGGGACCACCTCTGAAGTATCATACAAAAAAATAATCATCAAAATTAATTCATAATAGGGTAGATGACTGATGTTTATATCGTTGAAACCAATAGCTTTGATGAAGAATTTAAGTAAATATAGTATGTTTATTGAAAAAAATATTTAAATCGGTTAATAATATTTTGATATATGAGCGTTTAAAGTTTTTGTTAGAGACCCAACGAACTGTTACGAACTCTGTCCCTTTCCCACAAAACTAAAAATTACGTCACGCCTTACTTGTCCGAATAGGATTTATATGGCGTACAGAGAAGCGACGTCACGATT
The DNA here is from genome assembly GCA_905404285.2 of Erannis defoliaria. Taxonomy (NCBI): domain Eukaryota; kingdom Metazoa; phylum Arthropoda; class Insecta; order Lepidoptera; family Geometridae; genus Erannis; species Erannis defoliaria. The sequence continues at coordinate 4,962,397 of FR990073.1, read as the reverse complement.
TGCTGTTTCTTCTCTCTGTCTAGCATGATATTAAAATGCTTATAAGTCGCTTATTTTTGATCAGATTTTCATTTTGTTTTCATCAATCAGCAATATTTATGGGCCAAATTTTAATAGGACAATAAAAAAAAACCAGTCATCTAGCCTATTGGCGAGTAATCGCGTAATTCATAAAAAAAACACAGTACAGTCGAATTGAAAACCTCCTTTGTTGAAGTCGGTTGAAAACGGCTAAAACTAAGAAGCAGCAGCAATATTTGCAGCAGCCTATTCAACGCCTGCATAAGTTATTTAAGCAACAGCATTGAACCGAAATCATCAGGCTTTCAGCTCCTAGCTACTTAACGCCTACATCTTTTTTTACATAAATTGGGCTTTAAATTCCAAAGTTACATTTTTTAGCGCGTTTTCTCACGAACCACTGCACGACACGTTTTACGGTCACGACACGACAGACGACACGCTAACAACGTCGTGTCGTGATACGTTTTCTCACGAGACGACACGACAGCACTGGGGCCTTATTTTTGAATCGTGCGCAAAGTTGCGCATGCGAAAAGAGCCGACTTTCAAACGATATTGAACCTTATTCTAAACAGTATCGTTCGTAGGTCAGCTCCTTTCGCATTGCGTACGATTCAAAAATAAGGCCCCTGCACGACTGTCGTAAAAAATAAGTAATTTGGTAAAAAATGAGTGCCGCATTAACTGTCGTGACGTGGTTGTGCACGGCATCGTGAGCAAGTTCACGCTTGTTCCCACAGCCGCTATATCGTGACAGTAAAAAAACGTCGGATTCAACGGCACCGACGATATAGCAGGAAATCGTCCGCAAAATGTGTGTCGTGTCGTTGGGTTGGGTGAGGAAACGATGTATAGAATTGTATGGTGCTGGGTATCGTGTGTTGTCTCGTGGAAAAACGCACTTAGTATGCACGCTTCAAAAAAGTATAACAGAACACAAAAATGGCTGCTATTCAGAGGGTTTTTCATATAGAATAATTTTATAGTTATAATAATACGCTTTAAAAATAATTATTACCGACTTCAGCTTCGAATACCTGGATGAGATTTTCATATTTTCTAATAATTTTGATTTAAAAACCAAACTACTGAATCGATTTCGTAAAAATTTATATGGGACCTCTGAAGTATTATCTACAAAGCAAAAAAAGAATCATTAAAATCAGTTCATACTTGGCAGAGTAATCGCATAACATACATACCAAAAAAACATACAGTCGAATTGAGAACCTCCTTTTTTGAAGTCGGTTGAAAATACATATAATTGTACTGTACAGGAAAGGCTACAATGCAAAAAACTATCTAAATCTGAATCTACTTAGTACTCGTATGATAGCAATATCACTGATTATAGACCAATCTGCTAGGTATACTCTTGTAGATATCGGCTTCATGTTAGTTTTGCCTATTTTGTGCAGAGACTTGATTCTGAAGTAGACGGGGTATACTTTTTAAGGAATTAAGGAAGGAAGGAATAAGGAAGAAACACCTTTTATCCCGTAAAAGGTGTAATGATTGTAAATAAAAGCGTACGAATAGTGTTATAGTGTCTATCATGTTTTATTGTAACACTTAGATAGTCGTCTACACATCCACCTTACATACTGGGGGCGCTACTGATATGAGCCTGTACAGAACCGGCGCTCCTCCACATAAATAATAATTTCACGTAATATTATAAACTTACAGCTACCTATAGAGACGGCGGGCGGAACACCGGCCCGCCCCATGTACACCTATATACACACTACACTAGTCTGTACACCGACCGTATATACAACGAGGGGAGATATGTGCGGGGCGCGCGGGGCACGCGGGGCGAGGCGCGGCGCGTCAGTCGCGGTGAGGCGCACGCGCAAGCAGCGCCAGCGGCTGCAGCGCGTGCGCGTGTGCGTGCGCGTGCGCGTGCGCCGCCGCGTGTGCGTGCGCGTGCAGGGCCAGTGGCGGCGGAGGCGGGTATCCGCCCGTCAGCGGCCCGCCGCCGGCGCCCACCTCCCCCGCCGGAGGGTTGATGCGCTTCTCCTTCTGCCGCCGGTTGCAGAACCAGACGCGCACGACCTCCTTCTCCATGCACAGCGCGTCCGCAAGCGCGGCGATCTCCTCGCTCGTCGGCTTCGGGTTGTGCAGGAACGCCTTCTCGAGCGCGACGCGCACGCCAGACTCAATGGAGGTGCGCTTTTTGCGCCGGCGGCCCACGGCCTCCGCCAGGCCGGCACCCAGGCCGCCCGCGCCACCGCCCGCACCCCCCACGCCGCCGCCCCCCGCCAGCGACGAGTCCGCGTCCTCGAGCCACTTCTGCAGCAGCGGTTTCAGCTTGCACATGTTCTTGAAGCTCAGGTTGAGCGCCTCGAACCGCGATATTGTCGTCTGCGAGAAGTCGTTCCCGTACAGCTTGCCCATCGCCAGGCCGACGTCACCCTGCGTGAACCCTGCGGACGGTTAAACGGAATAATTAGCCGCGATCGCACGAGCACGGAACCGGCGGAGCGGGAGCGGGAAGGAAGCGAGGCGCGCTCACCGAGCTTGATCCGGCGCTGCTTGAACGTCTTGGCGAAGTGCTCGAGCTCCTCGAGGTCAGCGGTGTCGTCGGCGGCGGGCTCGAGCGCGCGCGGTTTGTGCGCGTGCGCATGCAGCGGGGTGTGCGCGCCGCCGCCGGCGTGCAGCGGCGCGGGTGGCGAGCGCGCTCGCCCCGAGCCCGATGTCAGCGGCGTGAGGAAGCCACCGGCGCCGGGTGGCGTACGGCGCGGGGACGGCGAGCGCGGAGCGCCGTGCAGTGCGCCTGCGCCGTGCAGCGCGCCCGGACCCGCGCGTGCTTGTAGCTGTTGCAGCTGCTGGGCCGCGGCCTGCGCCACTGCCTGCTGCACCTGTAGATGTGATTGCTCGTTACTATCCACGCTTTGAAATCAGCATAGTAATACACCAGCAACCTGGGTGCGCGACCAACTAGTCCCGTTCCACCTTACCTTATTTCTTTTGTTAGTTTTGGTAGCATTTTATTTGTCTCAAGACTTGTTCATTGGTATAAAGGCAATTCAATTGATTTTGTATGGCAGACTAAAAAGTTGGGTTGTGTGTATGTGGTTTAAAGGCATTCGCCTAGATTTACATAGGTAGAGAGCTGGAGTGGAGCTTCACCTGCGTGTGCAGCAGCAGCGAGTGCGCGCCATGCTGGGTGAGCAGCAGGTGTTGCAGCTGCGCCAGCGCGCTGCCTGCGCCCGCCGCGTTCTGTACAAAATACAAATACAAATATTTTATTGATAACACCAAAGTTACACGTAAAATATCACGAAGTATATCACAAAAAATTACCACTTTATAAAATGAAATAATAATATGTTATATTATTATAGAGGCAGGACTCGAACCTGCATACGATCAGTCTCTATGGGTTTCCGACCCAACTGCTTTGCCAATGGGCGATTTTCTGACAGCCAATAAAAAAACATATATAGTTCATTAAAATCCGTTCGATGGCAATGAAGAGACATGGCCCCTTAACAGTTTCACTATCTTGTCTGTGGTTCTGAAGATTTTGAACAAATGAAACAAAGCAAAAATGACAAAAAATAAAAAGTAACCTCATTTCATTCATATCAGATTTGTCATGCGTTTTATGTGGTTATTTTTCACAAGAAAAATGCGAAAAAAGTGAGCCATATGTCGCCAGCGCCGTCTATCCTTTGGCTGTAGAACTACGTTTTGACAGCTGTCAGAAAACTTCCCATTAAGCTACAGAAGTCTCTGCCTTAGATGCCAAATTTCTCAACCTGTTGTTGTTCTGTTGTGAAATAATAATTATATAAAATACGTTAATAATCTCTTATTTTAAAATAAGCTTCAATGTCATAAAACAAATTCTCTTGTAACCACGCTCTGAGCTTGGTTTTGAAGCACCCGGTGGAAGGAGCATCCCGAACGGAAGCTGGTATACGGTTGCAGACCGCGGGCCCCAAAATACACACTGACCTCTCCGTATTGACGAGACGGTGCGTCGGGGTTATCAGTTGGTTTTTCTTTTTATTGCTTCGTAAATCTAACGTGCTGTGAACGCCCCTACGTTGGAACGTTTTTAGGTTTACATGAGTGAATAGGGTTATCTGGGAAATAACCTCACACGGCAAGGGCAGTATCTGAAGTTCCCTAAATAACTCTACGCATGAGACTTCGTTCTGGACCCCACATATAGCACGTATGGCTCGTTTCTGCATGACAAAGACTCTGTTCCGATCAGCAGTGCGGCCCCACAGCTCCAACCCGTACGTGATATTACTGTGGACGGTTGCGAAGTAGCGGGAGCGCACCACGCTACGGGTGGCGGTGCTCGCATGCCGCCGGCTCAGCTTCCCGCAAAGCTCGTCTATGTGCGTCTCCCATGTCAACGCACCGTCGAAACCGAGAAGTTTCGTGCTATGTACCTGTTGGAGCGCGGTATTGCCGACTGCTACAGAATAAGTCTTTGTCGAGTGGCCATTGGGGTTGAATGCAAGGAATCAGGTCTTGTCTTTAATAAGAGCTAATCCGTTAGAACGGAACCAGCTGTCGAGCTCGTTGTAACACAACAGACACACTGTTAGCCGCAAAAATAAACATACTTACTATATAAATATATTTCGTGGTCAGGAGATGTCTGGAGAATACGGGTTGTCTCGGCAAAAAATAAGCTTGTTGTGGTTCTACTATCCTCACCAGGTACTTAAACTACTATACTTGATACTTGAACTAAAATATGTGTTTGAATCGCTAAAGCTGTTAGCACTGCCCCGTACACAGAGCACCCCCGACATCTCTCCCGTTTCATTACAAATAACACGGTCCGTTGCAGCTGGGACCAGTACCGACAAAACATATTAAGCTCGTCCCACTCACACTCACTCATCAGTCAGAAGACGTCCATTACTGGACGAAGGCCTGGGCCTGGTACTGGGGTTGCCATAATCCCTACGCTTGGCAGGCGGCTTGGGGATCGCAGAATGTTACCACCGTTAACTAAGAGGACGCTGCTGCCCGTCCTCCGGTGGTTCTGGTTGCAGTTTCAGGACATACCCAGGTCCAAAGTTAAGCTCGTCCCACTATCAAATTGGAACCTTCGTGGAGTTCTGTGTCCGTTTTCAGACATGCCAAATATAAAAACTCTAAAGTTGACTTTTCAGCTGACACTGCTGTCTAGTATTATTCATTATCAGCTATAAGACGTCCACTGCAGGAAGTACGCCTGCCCCTTATTAGCGGGAGGGGGTATGGTTCCCATAATCCCGCTTGGCAGGCGGCAGCGGCGTGGGGATTGCAGATTCACTTAGATCGCTCACCGTCGTTAACCGAGTGGACGCTGCTGCCCGTCCTTGTGGAGGAACCTGGTGGTTCTGGATGCAATTTTAGGACATTCTAGGTCCGGCCTGTTACCTACCGAGTATTATTAAAATGTAGGTAATATGAGGGTACTTACGAATACTGCGGCGGTGGCGGCGGCGCTGGCGGCGGGGTGTGTGTGCGCCGGGTGCGAGGGGTGCGGGAGGGGCGCGGAAGGCGCGCGCGGGGGTGACGGCGGCCGGTCGTCGCCGCTGATCTCGCCTTCACCGCTAGCTGACCCGTCTGGAAACACAATGCATGCCATTGAATATTTATATAAAGTGTTTCCACACTTTGGGTAATTCTACGTTATCAATGCATAAGCACAATAAGCAGTAAGAAAAATTATGACCTGCCAGAGGTTATAATTTTAACGTAATAATAATAATTTGAACGTACATACGAGCAATCTCAGGGTTTCCTTCCCAACTGTTTTGCCAAGTTCAGGTCCTCCGAGAGGTCATAATTTTTCTTTACAATGCATGCCGTTCTTCGATCAATTAACTCTAAGACGTTGTTTATCAGCGCTACCGTCTTAGCGCGAACGCATAGATACAGTTTTATTTATTCATTGGAACTTACAGCTATAACTTAAGGACAAACAAATTAATCAGTACGTTCTACCCGTAGGTCATAACGGTGACCTACGGTGCTGAAACGTGGACGTGGACACTTACAGTTGAATTGGTCTACAGATACAGTCGCTCAGGGAGCTGTGGAAAGCTGTTTCTCTAAAGAATCGTATTCGGAACGAAGTAATTTGCCAGATAACTCAAGTTGCCGATAGTCGTAGAACCGATAATCGCTGGGGTAGAAGTGTTCTAGAGTCGAGACCACGAATCAGAAAACATCTGTCCTGCACTACGTTCGCAAAGTCCTGCGGACGTTGATAGAGTGACAATATAATTATGTAGACAGCTGGCAGTGGTTGGCCTCTCCTTGGCTCGCCCTTCAGTCCAATCTTTAGCTATCACCTAGCTAAAGATTGAGCTGAAGGGCGACCTTTTTTTATATGATATAGGCTTGCGTTTGACTCTCCATCTCGTCTAATCGTCCAAACTAAGATGCAGTCTACGATTGAGCACGCTTGCCTAGAAGAAACCGATTCACTCGCGACTTGAAGACACCCAGATTATAATTATCGGGAAACAACCACTCGGGCAGCGCATTCCACTGTTTAGCAGTTCGAATAGAGAAAGTGGAATCAAACCGTTTCGTACGAGTTTTTGGTACATCAACCATAAAACGGTGTCGCTTTTTCGAGGTCCTGACCGTCCGATAGAAGAATGGGCTGGGGGGAATAAGATCATGCGAATCCGAAGCACACTCTCCGAAATGTATCCGATAAAATACCGATAGGCTAGCTACTTTTCGACAATGATCGAGGATTTGTAGCTTGATCCGAACTAGACAGTCGTTGCCAATGATTCTCCTGGCACGTCTCTCGATTGACTCCAACGTCTCAAGCTGGTACTTAGCCGATCCATCCCAAAGGCGCGAGCAATATTCCATGCACGACCGAACTTGTGCTTGGTATAATGAAAGCAACCGTTCCGGCGTGAAATACCGACGCACCTTCGAGAGGATACCCAGCTTTTTGGCTGCCAGTTGAGCCTTTGACTCAATATAAGAGCCAAAGTTGAGGGTTGGAGCCTTGGGAGATACCTATATTTAGCAGTGGACAATGATAATGATGATGAAACTGATTAAAACAGAAAGCCTGATTAGTTTAAACGTATACAACGTGTAACAAAACGGTTCAACAATACTGAAGGGTATGTACTCATCATTATGAAAAACTTTTACTATGAGGCCAAAATTGAAATCGCAACAAAAAAAAGCTGTTCCATACAAAACGTTCAATGACCTTGGACAAATGTTCAAAATGGACAAACCTTTAGTATTGTTGAACCTTTGTGTTACACACTGTGGTCAATTCTGAAGACTTTCGTTGACAGATGTAAACTAATTAAAATATCGCTGTCACATTTTTACCAGGCGTGTTAGCTAAGGACAGCAATACTTTAGTTAGTTTAGTTCCGTCAACTTAAACCTCCAAAATCGACCACATTGTCTCAAAGTGACATTTATTTATTTATATATTGAGAATAAAAACAAATCTATTCCAATTATATTTACCTCACGAAATAATTATTAAATTTATAATTTACTAAAATGTCAAGATCACAAAATTATTAAATAGAAAATACATGCAGACAATAAAAACAATAATATTAAATTAAAAAATAGAATGTAAATAAAAATGTCAAAATTAGTCATAATACAGATAACTGGGAAAACAAAAACAATAGTATTAAAAGTCTACGAAATTCACAAGTCAAAATCATGAGTAGAGTCAGTTTTACTGCATTTGTCCCATTGGTCAGTAAAATTTAAGCAAAATGTCAAAAACAATGTCATTAAAGTTCTCCAATTGTCAGTAAAAATATCACAATCAGTGTTGGCGAAGAGTGCATTAAAGTGGCGTCGAGCGCGATTCAACGGTGACATGGAGCACGCCACAGTGCGACTGCTACCTTCGCTGAACAACTTATGTTGCTGCCTGCGCCTGAATGCCGGAGCCTGGGGCTCCAGCATTCATTCATAATTCATTCTTCGGTGGCCAGCACAAGCAGCGTACACAACAAGCCGTGCAAGTGTATGGAGTCTACTGATCCTCTCAGCACTTTACAGCAGGTAGTGAGTAGACCCAGCATCCTTCTCACTTCCAGCGAATTATATCCGAGCTGACCGAGCAAGAACTTTAGTCGGGTACATGAACGGGTAGTATCCAAAGAGTTTCTTGTACAAAGATCTTAGGAAAATCTTTTGGACCTTCTCAAGTGTCCGTACGTAAGTTACATGGTGCGGGTTCCAGACACACGAGCTTGATTCCAACTTGCTTCTAACCAATGAGTCATATAGAGTTCGAACAACCTGCGGGTCTTCGAAATCTCTGGCATTTCGCAACACAACCCCCCAACGACGGTATGACTCTTTGGCGAGGTCTGCTACATGATCATGGAAAGTCAGGCTGCGATCAAATGTTACTCCCAGATCCTTAATACAACCTTCTTTACTCGATTAATAGATACGTTATCCAATACATAATTAAAATAAAGCGTATTTCTTTTCCGGTCAAAGGTCATTACATTACATTTAGTCACGTTAAATTTCATTTTATTATTCACACTACATTCATAAAGGCTATTAATATCCTGCTGCAATCTGAGACAGTCGTCATGGGATTTAATTTCAAGAAACAATCAATCAGCAGCAAAAGCAGCATACAAAAGGCATCTAGAAAAAGTCAACGCTTTAGGTAGGTCATGAATCATGCTTTGAAAAAGTAGCGGACCGGAGACTGAGCCCTGACTTACACCAGATCTGGTGTGATAGGGTTGAGATACATGTATACCATGCCTGACATATTGCATTCGGTCTCTCATGAAGTCCGCGAAAAAACTTAGAAGACTGGGAGTGAAACCAACATCGGATAGCTTGTTCAATAAGATGTCGTTATGAATTTTATCGAAAGCTTTCTACATACGTACTTTTTACATTGACATAGTAACAAGGTAGTATGAACATAGACAAATTTTTGATCGAGTTAAATGTCTACTCGATCATCGGTTCTGGTCGGCAAATACTGTTAAAAACGTCTTATTTTTTCTTCATATTTTTTCTCTTAATTTCTGACCTGGGGCCGTACCGTGAACTGCTTATAGCGGGACCGAATACGCTCAGCTGCCGACGCTGCGCGACTGTGAATTTTATCGCCTCGCAATAAGGTTCGCGGTCGCGCAGTGTCGGCAGCTGAACCTATTCGGTCCCGCTATAAGCAGTTCACGGTACGGCCCCTGGTTAAATTTTACGCTTAATTTGATTTGGAATTTAGACTTTTGACCTAAATATTTACGTCACTGAGATCGATGGATAAGTCTTTACGTTTTATTTTTCCTGTGCATTCCACTTGGTCGCAAAGCGTGCAACACACTGAATACTTGCTTAATACCATCCAGATCTCTTCTACTATAGTTGCGTCCACAATTTGTCTTGTATCGCACTTTTTCACATTTTCAGGGTTCCTATTGATAAGCCTATCTATCTGTCTGTCCCAGCGGAGCGTAATAAAATAAGTAGCCAGTTGAAACTACAACATGGAAATCCACACTTTCGAAGCACGATTATAATTCCTTTTAACAACATGGCTATGAAAAAAATAATGTCATGTAATACGTGGGGATCATGGAGATGGCTGCGTCCAGGCCAGTGATGGATCGAGACCGGATATTATATGCAAATGTGACTCCGGCATCCAAACCGTCCGGTCCCGGTACATTATGTGAAAATTGCGTTAAGTCACATTTTAGTCAAATGTATAATACCTATATCTCAATATAAATGGTCAAGTGCGAGCTGGTCTCATGCAACGTGGGTTTCGTATGCGTTCCATCATACAAAACGTAAATCATGTCAAATAAAATGCATTTATGACAAATTTGACGTTTTGATACATCAATTGGCTAGATGACTGGTTTTTTTTAATTGTCCTTTTAAAATGTGGCCCATAAATATAGCTGATTAATGAAAAGAAAATGAAAATCTGATCAAAAATAAGCAACTTATAAGCATTTTAATATCATGCTAGACAGAGAGAAGAAACAGCAAATCGTAACGTCACTTCTCTGTACGCCATATAATTTATATTCTGACAAGTAAGGCGTGACGTAATTTTTTGTTTTGTGGGAAAGGGACAGAGTTGTCTCTAACAAAAACTTTAAACGCTTATATATCAGAACATTAATAACCGATTTGAATATTTTTTTCAATAAACATATTATATTTACTTAAATTCTTCATCAAAGCTATTGGTATCAACGATATAAACATCAGTCATCTACCCTATTGAAAAATGGCTATGGTCGTTATTGTATACACATTTATTAATAATTCAACTCTATTAATGTCGTACTTCATGGAGGCAATAAAAAAATATCAATCATCTCGCGTCTACTGCAAACTATATTAGCGAAAGTTACACAGACTTTTAGTATCCCATTTCACTTTTGACTGAATGCAATGTCGTCGACATTTAGCAACAATAATGTATGTGATTAAATTGTCAGCCGCATCTTAACCCTTGTACAATGCCTAACCCTTCCGTCGCTACCTGACCGCGTCGCGTGCCGCCGCCGCGCGCCGCTTGGTAGACCTGATGCCCGGAACACCTTTGTGTCGCAATCTGCTAAGAAAAAACACCTTCACCCTTCAGGCACTCCCTGCGAAAGTGAGTCCACGTGCCTGCCATATCTACAGATCCGCTTCAACCCTTCGCGGGCGCTCTCCATTTATTTTTACATCTGTCGCCATTGAACTTGTGCCGAGATTTATTTCGGAACTCGTAATGCGACTATTGTTGCAGCTTACTAGATTTTTTATTGCAAGGAGGCTTGTGTTATTTTTGTAAGATTAATGTAGAGTTTAATATAAAAGCATCTTTGCCGTTTCTGCACCTGAAAAGTTTTAGATGAACCCTATTTTTTCAGCCTACCGCGTCTGTTTCTGTCCGTCTTATTATGACCTGTATCTTCCGAACCTGAATATGAGTGACCTGACCTGACCTGAGTGAGGTGACCGGTTGAAATGTTTACAGAGTAAGAAAGAAAAACGCACAACACTGCAACCCTAACCTCAGAGGCTAAATTAGATATACGCGACCGATGGTACGCGATCGACGTCAGCCTAGGAGGAATTCCAGCTTTAGTATTTCATATATCACTGTTCTGCGTCATCAGCCATAAAACGCCCATTGCTGGACGAAGGGCTGCCCCTTAATAAAGGGGTGTTCCCATAATCCCCACGCTTGGCAGGCGGCTTGGGGATCGCAGAATGCTCACCACCGTTAATCAAGGGTACGCTGCTGCCCGTCTTCAGGCGGTTCTGGTTGCAGTTTAAGGACATACCAAGGTCCACTGTGTTCTTATTACAATTAAAGTATACCTGGTCCATATCAAAACATCCTGTATCTTATAATATATATATATGTATATATGGGTTTTTTATTATATTGTACGAGCAGTTAGCAGCTATTCTGCCAGATTTGATTAGTTTTACTCATTAAACATTATAAAAGCAGCGTGTCTAGCGAGGTAGGCATAATTAGAGGTTCTTGCACGCAGCGTTATCTCAAGTCCAGATCATGTTTTAGAAATTTCCCTAATAATAACTAACGAGTACAGAAGAAAATTAATTAATCGAGATAGCATCTCATTAGCATGGCGGCTGGTACAAAAAGAGCATTTTAATAAACAAAATAACCACATGGACGACAGTTTAATTTGGCTTTTGAATATCGTACGTACTGTTAGAAATTAAAAAGCTATGTACAAACACATAAATTATGTTCGTTTTACCAAATAACAGCAAAGTTGAAGTGAATCAGAGCCTATAAGTGAGTAAGTGTAAATAGTTTTAAGCAATACACGATTTGTTTTAAGTGTTACTAGAACATGAATAAGGAGTTAAACTTAGTAATTATGTTAGTAGTAGATATGTTGCAGTCAAAACTCTTTACCAGTCATTTCAGTTTTGACTGAAAAATTTAGTAAACAGTCGTTTTGTCTGAAAATCGTTGGTTAATGTTGTTTTGGCTACAAATTTGCGGTTATTTTGTTGGATGGTGACTGTCACGAACCTACCAAGTTCTATGTAGTCATCATCAGCCCGGAGACGTCCACTGCTGAACGAAGGCCTCCCCCTTAGACCGCCACACCGTACGAAAACCTGCCATTTGCACCCACCGGTTGCCCGCGACTTTTACAATGTCGTCGGTCCACCTGGTGGGAGGCCTTCCAACGCTGCGTCTTCCGGTTCGTGGTCGCCACTCAAGAACCTTTCTTCCCCATCGGTTGTCAGTTCTTCGAGCGATGTGGCATGCCCATTGCCACTTCAACTTGCAAACCCTGCGAGCTGTGTCGGTGACTTTGGTTCTTTGGCGATTATCCTATGTTCTATGTAGTAGTCGGGTTGAAATAGTAGTGTGCAATCCACGCACTACTTTTGGCTGTTATTTCAGTCAACATTACATTTGACTGATTTTGCTAGTCGAAACTACTTTTGAATGGTAAAGAGTTTTGACTGCAACAAATATAATACAAATAATAAAATTATGCTTACGAAATTCGCAATTTTAGGCTAGCAACTGTGTAAGCTAGCAACTATTTAGCCTAGTGTGGCTTTGATGGTGGGCTAACGCGTATTCATTCTCGAGAAAGAAGAATACCATTCAACAAGAGGAAAGGAACTAATATCTGGCTTCAAAACCGAAAGCTTACTAACTTATGGATAGACTAATTAAAACAGAAAGCTAATTATTTATAAGTTTTCACGAATAGTGATATCATAAAACACAAAGTAAGGATGAACATATTAGGCGCTTCATTGTAATTTTTGCCCGCTTATATTGAACAAAATATTAGTTAGTATTATTAGTATCATTTAAGTAGGTACGAACTAAGAGGAGGCGTCCTCTTAGTTAACGATGGTAACACTCTTTGATCCCCAAGCCGCCTGCCAAGCGTGGGGATTATGGCAACCCCTCCCTGTTAAAGGAGAGGACGTACGTGTGCAGATTTGTGTCAGCTTGAAAGATCAAGGCAATACCTCATAATCTAATATCAAAATACTACGAATTATGATGTTGCTATAGTAAATATAGTAAAGAGAGAAGTACAAGTGAGAAGTTTGAATAGGCTGAGTAGCCAGTCCTAATGTTAGAGTTCATATTTTGCAGCTCAAAAGCCAATGGCATGGCTTGACAGTTGCCGTTATATACAAACAACCAGGATCTATAATTGCGTTGTAATTATCACCCATCCGAAGATTGACCAGATTATTCATAGCTTAACTCAGATCAAGTCAATATTATTGTAACAATTTCTTTACGTTTACGTTTACATTGTGGTCGATTCTGACGGTTTTAGTTGACAGAACTAAACTAACTAAAGTATTGCTGTCTTTAGCTAACATGTCTAGTAAAAAAGTGACAGCAATATTTTAATAAGTTTAGAACTGTCAACTAAAACCGTCAGAATCGACCACAATGTCATAAACGTAAAAACATTGTCAAGAACATCATGTCGAAAATAAATACACAGAAACAGATGTAAAGTTGTGTATATAAAAAAGTGGAGTAGTGGAGACTTACCATGGCTGGGAGGTGGGGATGGAGACTTGATGAGTTCACCAGACTCCTCTGAAACAAAAGGCACAACACCATTAGTACTAGAATAATATTTACGTAATAATTCTCTTACAAATATTAGATTAGATGGCGCTGTGTGAAATATCCACCGATATTATTAATTATTTTGTTTTATATATTAGATTGCCTAAATATTACGGGATTAGATGTTTGAAAATGTTTACTATAAATAAATATTATGCTGTGTTTGTTGGTTTGTTCTCTCATGCGAACTCTAACGGATCGATGTGAGTTTTAGCCTATAAGTAGATTAGAGGCATAAAATACTTTATTTCTGGGAAGCAAAAAATACATATATGAAAGTTTAGAAAACGAAAATAAATATACGAGTTTCAGACAGGTGTAACGATATTTAAGGTAAGCCATTAATGTGAACGCCGTTTGGAAAACAAGCTAAGTACCAAATTCTAGAAAAAATATTGACCTCCGTACGTATACTCTACGTACGTTCTACTGGTCACATGATCCACATTGGCGCGTTGTTTAGGCACGCTGTGTAATAGCATTGACAACAAGATTCGCAGGTTCGCGTTTTATCACATCGTCAGCTAAAGGCGTTCAATAAAGGGATTATCAGATCAGAAGCCGAATTAATCACCAACCGCCGCTAACCTGTCTAATTACGAAGCCGCGCTGCGGAGGTGTTTGGTTACTGCTTAATGATATTAATTACACTAATCCAATACGCACTGCTACCTTGCAACACATCACTATTTTAAATGTCATTAATTTAGAAGCTGGATTAAAGTGGTGCGTAAAATTCTAGAACGGGCCGCCCGTTCTAGAGGAGGTCGTCTCTACGGGTGCCGCCAAATTCTTAGGTCTGACAAGGGCAAGATAAATTTATACAGAGATCACACCTAAACTTGTTGTATAGGACGAAGAAGGCTTGAAACGGTTACTCAAATTAAATTTCCGATTTTTTTGCAAAGACACGGTATTTTTAAATTTGGCGTAGACGGTCTACGTGGACGCTACGACGTGCTACGAGTCGTTAATATCTCAAAAAATATCTTTTACGTACATATATTCAGAACATTTTGATAACGCGTTAATTAAATAGTGTTCCACCCCAAACTGTTAAATTGCGACCCCTGTTAAATACATATATTTAAAGAACCTCTCTATCGACTTTGATTATATCTACTAAACAAATTACATATAATGACAGCCAGACAACCTTCTCGTTAGCCTGGGATTAGATGCGAAAACTTGTTTTTATTTATTTATCCAAGTTTGTTGCTCGAAATAGTGTTTTTTTAAATATAAATAATATTAGTTATCCTCTATATGGGGGATGATTCTTGCCCTACACTGCGAGACAGCCAAAAACTGCGGATATAAACTACTTCAGGTATGAAATCGTATTTGTACTCTTTCAAAATGTCTATTATATAGTTAGTTTGTATTTTTTTCATGAAATTTTATGATAATAACTTTCAAACGACGGTTTGAATGGTTCAAAAACATAATATATATAACACACGCACAAACGGCGACTCGTTCCCGTAGGTTCTAAAACATTTTAATTCACTCAGTCGACAAGTTCAAATAAGGAATACTAAGTAAGAAAAGATTGTACAATGCGTGGGAACAGTACCTGCCGTCGCAGCAGATAATCTCACTCAATCCCAGTGTGTCGAATAAAAAATATTAGCAAGCGCAAATGCAAGCGCATTCAAATATCCGCCCCTACACAAAAGATGGCTTTTCACAAAAAAGCGATGATTTGGACTAAAAAACTAAAACGCATTGTGCGCGGATGAGCTGATGTTTTTTATTTGTTCCTTGGCTTTTTATTGAAACGTCACGATAAGTTTTTGCATTAACAACGCTGTCATCTGAAAGGGTACAGTCGCAGAAATGAGATCGTAGGTGTATCGAAACGGACTTCAGTAAAAAACGACAGTTGCTACGTTTTTTGTTGCGGCAGATTAACATTTTTTCGAACCGAATCGTCTAAAATTACCGAAATTCAAAATTAGTTGAAATGTTGGGTAAATTATTATTTAAAAAAAAACGGCAGCAAAAAATGGCGCTCTAAATAAAGTTTCTTAATTTTAAACTTTTTTTGGTATATCATTTTTTACAACAGAAAAGATAGAGTTTTTTGCTAATTGGTTTTTTATTTTTTAGTAATTATATGTAAATATGGTATTCGTCTCATTATTATAAAAAAATGTAAAAACTGCGTCAGTTTTAATGATGATAAGTAATTCTTTTTATGTTCTGTATTAGATAACGATAAATTGCTTAACATGATTACATTTGAATAATTCGTACAAATATGGGTGGGATGCATTGATTGATGGTTTCCCGGGATGGCTAATAATCTTTTCTCGTGTAAAGGCCCTCGCTCCCGACAGGACAATTACCAATATTATATTCATTATATACGTGACATGACAGCTTAAGAACTTCCTCAAAAATGGTTGTGTCCGTCGTTAACATAGATTTATTATGTACTAATGGTCGTTAACAAAACATGCTCGTCTAATTGTGTCTCGTTAATCTTACCTAATAAACGTAACAAGTTATAATGTTAGAAATTAGCAATCATAGATTTGTCAAGCTTTATGTACGTACTCGTATGAGTATACATGATTAAACTACAATTTTAAATGAAGACATAAAAAAACAAAAAAATATTATTATTTATAAGAACGCTGAAAATACAGAAATACGAAAACTGACAATATGTAAATGTCCCAGGGTAAGTACCTATTTACTTAGAAAGATAGATCTTTATTGCATACATAAAAAATGCGCATAATTTTGCTACAAGTTCCGTAACGACGATTTTACGGCAAAGTTTATGTGGGAAAAGTCCATGGGAAATCTTTTGAATTAATTATGTCATAACGTATAGTCCGGGGAGTAAAAAAACACAAACACTTTTTAATTATTTCGTTTATAACATTACATAGATAATTATATATTTTTTAGTAAATTATGTTGATGATATTAAAACAAAACAATAAATAATAGAATTCCAAAATGTTAAATATTAATTATTAGGATAATTGATTATGGAAAAAATAATTTCAAATACAATACACTACTAAGGTTGTTTGAATCTAGAGAGAGAGCTAGATCCTCCAAGTTGAATCGTGAACGTTAAAAACAAGTCAAAATATTAACAAAACAAGTAATGAAAATATTGTACTGAATTCTTTAATGTCTACTTAATTAGTACTTATTACAAGAAACAAATAAAAACATTTTTTGTGTATGATAAAAATAACTAAAACAACAGGTATGTATCTATTAATGCGTCAAGTGTTGAACGAGTAAGTACTCACGGTAGGTATGGCAGTAGGTGGTGGCGCGGGCGGCGCGCACGCATGCAGACAGTACCATGGCTCGCGTGTGTTGCGTAGCGTATGGTGGCGTGTGGCGTGGTGTGAGGCAGCGTGGCGTATGGTAGCGTGTCGAGTGAGCACCGCTCGCGAGTGTAGCGCTCGGCGCGCGAGCTGCCACTGCCGCGGGACTGGCGGCGCCGACCCGGCCCCCCGCATACCCTCACCCTTCCAACCCTCCACCGAATTAAAAATTTGGAAACTTTTTTGCCCAATCCGTTTCTTTTTCCGCCCTTAGTGAATTTTTTTCGCGCGATCTCGCCATTATTTCGATTACCTGGCGATGATTTTTTTGGCGCTTTCGCCGAACGGATCGAGTTTAAAAGCTGTTTAATTTTTTATAGGAAAGGGGAGCGACGGGTTTGGCTAACCGATGCGCGAATTCCGATATCGGGTTCGATTGAAAAACTATACGAGCGTGCGTGCGCCGAATGTTGTTAGGGAATTATTATCAGACAAATAGCAGAACTCGCACAAGAGGGAACACGCATCAAGTCGCGATGCAACGTGCTTCATAACGAACTTTACTTATTGTGAAAAAAAAAACTACCTATATTCAGACAACTTTTGAAACGTAAAACCTTACGCTAAAACCATACTCCCCGAAAGGCACATTATATTAAATAGTAGTCTAAACAAAGCGCATAAGACAGTAAATAACGTATCACATTTACCTATACATTAGCCGTCATGTTCGGGTTTTCAATGATCACGAAGAACACAAAATCCAAACTGTCATAATCATTTATTTCCCAATCTCTTTATTAACTAACCTAACCTAACCTTTTTCTGGTGTGAAATATCACCCTCAGCCAGAAGGCATCCCCCTTCAAAGGGATGGGTTGCCATAATCCCCACGCTTGGCAGGCGGCTTGTGGATCGCAGAATGCTCACCACCGTAAACCGAGAGGACGCTGCCGTCCGTCCTCCGATGGTTCTGGATGCAGTTTTAGGACATACCGAATACCTCACAGCCGCGGAAATGTTATAAAAGTACCTAACTGAAAGAGTAGTAAGTATACCATAAAAAATTAAGGAAAAACCGAATTTTACTATCAAGAAATAATAATAGTAAAATTACTTAAATAAAAAAGGCATTTGAGTTGGTTCACTCTAAAGCGACGTCCACTTGACCTAACGCCTCACCGCATCGGGCCGCGACAAAGAGCTTTTCTGTATTTTCGCAAATAACATTCATGAGATGTGTACGGCGTTTTTTAAACATGAGCCGTCCACTTATTGTGATGAGATGGCCGGGCCTTTGAAGTGCGACCTCGAGGGTGCGCCGCCACCGCCTGCAGATGATCGAAACATCACAACTCCTGACACGAAGGAAGACGCACATTATAACCATGAATACGTTCACGGTTTCAGGCAAATTTGGCTGTTTTTGCTAAAAGCACAAAGCGTTGTTCTGACACAAAAGCACGGCCTTTTCAGAGCCAGAAGTCAGACGCCAAAAATGTCTCAACACTACTTTGTAATGTTGAGGTAGAGTGCACAAATGTGCAAGCATTTCTTAAATATTAAATTCTATGGCAAATAAGTGTCCATATTGATATTATGAATATATATCGGGTTTTATCGGGCCGTTTCAGCGTGAAGAGGTAACAAATATACACCACACATAAATTATTATTATGTACTGACAAACTTTCGCATCACACTAAGAAAGTTTGTCGGTATTTATGTGTGCATGTCTGTTACTCTTTCCCGAACGGTTGTGGATGAAATTTGGTATAGAGCTAGATTATACTGTGATAAACAGCTAGTGTATAATTTTGGTGTGATTTTTACTGCTTCCTAACACCGTTTTTAAATTGTAGACCAATTGTGATCAACGATCAATCTGCAGCAAGTCAAGGATGCAGAAACTTTGCGATGGTAATGTGAACAAACAGCAGTCATGGCGAGATCGCGGCCGGTCGCGCTCACCGAACCGCGTGTTTGTTTAGGTACACATATATTGCTACTTTGAATAAGACGTTTGGCTCTTTGTGGAGCTCTTTTAAACTGAATCTAATGTTTTCGTAAGCGACTCCGGGACAGACAATACCGTTTGATCAAGCTTGCTTTGTTTGCGATCTTTTGAATTGCAGATATTTCAATTGCATTTTCAAGTTGAATTCGAATTACTTAGTCCCTAAACGAAACTGACCGTTTACGTTCTCTGTTTTTATTATTGTGTGCTATATTTAGTACTGCTACAATTTTCTCTTCAAAACGAAAAAGTTAATAATGCAAATGGAAATTGAGCTTTAAACGAACTTCTTTTTAGTTCCATTGAATATGAAACAAACAAACATCCCAAAGCAAACAAAGTCATGACAAAGGTTAGTAATAGGATTACCAAACTATCAATGTGTCACAGTTGGTAATAATTGTAATAATTATGCGACAATAATAATTTTAGTAATTATGAGTTATTATTTTAAGGTATTGTGAACTAGCTGACCCTACAGGCATTTTTTTTGTCTGGAAAATACGTGTCTGTTTTTCCCGAATTTCAAAATTTACCGGTCAATTTTCCCATTTTTATCCCCAATAACCTAATTTCTACTCTCTCTTTCTCTCTCGGTATATTAAGAACATATTAAAACAAAAAAAAATGCCAAATCGGTCTAGCCTTTCTTATAAGTATTGCGCTTAACAACGAACAGCATTTCATTGTAATTTAGTATATTGTAATAAAAGTGAGTAAAGTATGTAAATACTTATACTAATACGATCAATTACGCATTATATGAAATAAGAAATGAAGCATCCATTTTCTTTGCTAGTTATCGGTTGTCACTAAAAAAAAAACACCCATTTTCGTAGCAAAAAAAACTGTTTTTTTAGTAAAAAAATTTCGTAGCTTTTTTTCAATATGTAAGCGGTACGTAAAATAAGCCTTGTTCATTACTGATTACTAAAATAAGAAAATTTCATCCGTTTTTCTAGCTAGTTGTGAAACACAATTACGTACCTACATGGATTAAATATTCGTTTTTAATACCTAGTTACGAAAGTTACTAATCAGTGAAGAAAAATCTTCTTTCATAGCTAGTTATAAAAAACAGTACGTAAATGGGCCTAAGGAAATGTACTGGCCGCTGGCTAAACGGAATATGACACGCATTCCATCAACGTTAAAAGTTACGTTTAAAGCGTTTTCACCGTATTATAAGATGATGCTTAGATTTCTGCGGATTTGAGTTTTGAAAACGCATCAGTCTAACATTCGGAAAATTTTGGTCAGCGAAGGGCGTGAACCGGAGCACCCTACGGTGGGCTAAAGTACTTGCAGGCGGTAACATACGAGAATGATCCGCCGCATGTTTTACCGTCGTTATGGGCTTTTTATGGACACTGATTTCTATATTTGTGCAGTTTAGTGTCGAGCGGCAGGCAGAGCGACCCTTGCTCGCATGCTCGTATATTTAATTAAAGATTTGTCGCGAGAAGGGTTGCAGTAGTGTCCACGTGCTGACGATCATTTTGTCCTCTAATGCTCTATATTTAGAGGGCGTAGGGTGAGGTTTATGGGACAATCTTATCAATACATTAGGTGCATTGCTTTTTAGTGCACAGTTGTTTAGATAAGTAGATTTTCTTTATTGAGTCTAAGTAAAATAATATCTACTTTGTATTTCATAATGGCACCTACTTGGGCAACGCATGACACGGTTTAGCAGTTCGAACAATGTAAAGTTGAATCAAACCGTTCCGTACGAGTTTTTGGTAAATTTAATATTACTTAGTGTCTCTTTTTCGGCGTCCTGCGCGGGATACGGTATGCAAATCCGAAATGTACCTATCCGATGCAACATGAAATGAATTAGCAGGCCATTAAGCACGGCAATTGGTTTATATACATGGCTAGTTCTAATCAGTTAGCATCCTTTTAAGGGCATATTCTGTACATTAAAACAAACAACTTTTACTACGAGGCCAACCAAGAAATCGCGACAAAATTATCAACTGTTCCATACAAAAAGTGCATCGACCTTGGGCAAAATGTATGGAACAGTAGGGTTTTTTTCACGATTTCAATGTTGGCCCCATAGTAAAAGTTGTTTGTTTTGATGTACAGAATATGCCCTTAAAAGGATGCTAACTGATTAGAATTAACCCTGTATGATAAGAAGATAAGAAGACTATTGATGTTACCCTAAGTCTGTTTCTGTCTCAGCGTCAACGAAAGTCTTACGTCGTCGGTGAATCCTTTTGATTTAGCACCGGGTGGTGACCGGTTACAACCACCGGTTGTCGTTGGTCACCGGCGTCCCCAGCCGTGTGTCCGGCGGGTCCCGCGGGGGTGCTTCAAGTATTACGACGTAGTTCAGTCGGACCCACGTCGTGCCGTGACGGGATCATAATATATTACTACGAACTTCTAATAAACCTATAGATCCTGGAAACGCGACATCTATGGTGTTTTTAGTTCGTACTGTGACTTAGCTGCGATTCCAATCATTTTATTAAATATTAGGTTTAATACTTTTTATATTCTGTAGTGGTAGAACTCTCCAGAGTCCACATTGGGAAGTACCACTCATATGCCAGTTATTCAACCGCCAAGCAGTAGTGTACAAGCAACAAGCATTATACTTTGTTTTGATATGAGTAGTAATGTTACCAGGGAAAATTCTGGATTTACTGGGCATGAAGAGATTTGATATCTAATATCGTGACGAGTGCAGTAATATTATGAACACGAAAGTGTGTTCGCGTGTTCGACCTTCATTCACACAGCAACGGAACAACAAATCCATTTGACTTTTAGGCATACTTATATGTAGATTTGAAAAAGAAGTTCGTAATTTTTTTTTAAGAATGCATATCTTAACTCTGAATAAAGTATTCATGAATATAAAATAAAACGTATACACATAGAGACGTCGACCTCTGTAATGGACCTCACCCTTCTCAGCTTAAATGCGCACAATAGAAGAGAAACATTTACTCGAGTGGCCTTTTCTCCATTTAAACCTAAATTGAAAATGCAAATATTGTGCTAATCCAAT
The DNA here is from genome assembly GCA_905404285.2 of Erannis defoliaria. Lineage (NCBI taxonomy): Eukaryota > Metazoa > Arthropoda > Insecta > Lepidoptera > Geometridae > Erannis > Erannis defoliaria. The sequence goes on along the minus strand of FR990073.1, from coordinate 4,940,393 downwards.
ATGGCGGCGCCCCTCGCCGCCGCCCGCCCTCCGTTTATTCGGTTACAGAACACTAGCCTCGTCATCAGCACACCAAGATTAGGTAGGTACTTTGTACATCAACGTTAGTAATATTTTTATTAGTGTTTCCATGAATGCCGTACTGTGATTATTTACGGGATAATTACCGTGATTGCATCGAGGGGCAGCATCAGTCTGCCCTTGAAAATGGTGCATGGAACTGAACAGAAATATCAGAAGCTCGTTTACAACATAATCACGGTAAATATTCAAATAATAATTTTACTAAAATGAACAACTGTGATAGATTAAAAAAGAGTTTGTCCAAAAAATATAATATTAAAAAAAAAGTATTTTGTAAGGCCCGCTTGTAGCGAGGTACGTCCAGGAAGGTCTACGATAGGCACTAAACGGCGCGAGAAGAAAGCGCGAGCGCTTCAATTGCTAAATTTTGAACGTTTTCTTTGGTTTTGAAAAATATAACCAAGAAACACTGTAATCTTAAAAATCAAAACTAAATAATACTATATTCTATCTATTAGTATAAATTTTGCGTGTTTTCATAATGTATTTTCTAAGTCCAGCTAATCGAAATGCCGAATTAGTGTCTACTTTGTAATTTTTTCTATCGAGTCAAACATTCAAAATCACGTTTTCTAAGAAACAAAAAGCTAAATATATATGATCAATTATGATCAGCTATGATCAATTTTTTTTAAATATTTTTTTTGGTTCTATATCGGGCATTTTAGGATTTTTCACACCTATTAAAAAAGTTCAAAGTTGCTACAAGCCCGCCCGTATGTACAGGAACAACATATTTAATATATTGTTCCTGTACATGCAGTCCTTTGTTTCCATTAATATCTTCACTATGTTTGAAAAAAGCAATACTCTAACCATTCTACTATTACATACTAGACACGCCCCGTTATTTTACCCTTTATCCTAAAAAATCCGCAATAATTAAATAACGAACTTTAGCATTAATAATATTATTATGATTTTGTATTCAAATTATAATCAGAGGCAAGTTGTGAAATGCCTGAGGCGAAGCTAAGGTATAAAGAATGTGATCTTTTGTACGGGGGTGGCATTCACTGAGTGACAAAACACCTTTAAAAAAACTCTCACATCTAAAAGATTGGAATCACGGCTATGTCAGTATGATGTATGTGATGTACTTATACGAGTATATTAGCATGCGTGCTATGTTAATGTCACGGTACGTTTGGACGGAAGGGTTGTTCCCGCCTATGATCCCGCCAGCGACGCGCCCTGCGTTACTCTAATCGCCAGTTTTAACTGCATTTACATATCTAAGGGCGGAGGGTAAAGGGCAACCCGCTTTGTCCATCGCTTCTAAAATAAATTCGGCAAATCAGTTCAGTCATCATCATCATCAGCTTATTGGGTTCGTTCTTGTTTCCAGATGTAAATATCTTCTCGGTATCTAATCTACAGGTTTCGAGTTTTGTCTGTGTCTGTACACAGTATAGAAATAAAAAGATTACTAAATTAATAAATAAATTACTTAATATTTTTGTCTAGAACCGCCTTTACATTATAGAACTCAGAGTTAGCTTTATAAAATGTAATAAGTTCTATACGTCCGTAGGTAATAGACGCCTACCTGTCTTGTGAAAAAAGATTTGAAATAGACCCACTAATCCTTTTGAAAAAAATAAGATACCAATTATATGTATGTCGTACAACAGTTGCATTCACATGTGAAATTATGGTTCATGTCAACACTTGTAATGAGAGATTTTCTTACAGACATTAAAAAAAAAGAAGCTCATTGTAGATGTCTCATCTTTGCGCAGACCAAACGTGGCTGTCAATGGTGTCGATTCTGTTGCACTGTTCACTAAACTTAACTTAATTTGACAGGACGAAACCTGTTGACATCCTTTTCTAACATATGGAAATGAAATGAGACGCGTATAATTTTATCCTGTCAGATTAATTTAGTTTAGTGAGCGGTGCTACAGAATCGACACCATTGTCAAGTTTTTTTTATTTTATTTCATATGCCACTTATCAAAAATATTATGCTGTTTTTGACTGGCACGTATAGTCTGCGATATCTATAGAGTTGAAGAAACAAACATTTTTTTAATCGTGTTTGTAAAATCGCTCATTACGGTATGAAGTGTTGACGTATTGATAGAAAAATATATATAAATACTGGAGATCCCTCGCGACTTCGTCCGCATACGGAAGAAATTCGGCCCGCTCCCAAAATTCGCGAGCTATTTTTTTACGCCCCCAATTCAAATTTCGATTCCTCGAGTTTCGAAAAATCATTTATTAGTACATCAATACGAATACACCTTCCAAATTTCAAGTCTGTACGACCAGTGGTTTAGCCTGTGCGTCGTCTGTCAGTCATTAAATCATCAGTCAGTTAGTCAGACAAAGATTCTTATAGTATTAGATAAACATAAAATACGGAACAAGCCAATATTAACATAGAAACAAAACTCCAGGCGAAACTGCGACAGGGGTCGTGTTGAGACAACACGGACGGTGTCTCGGCCGGCGCTGATTGCGCTAATCAATAGCCGCTGCAGCTGCACCCCCTCCCCTGCCCCCCCCCCCCCACACCTTGCACCCCGCGCTCTGCACAGTCTGAGACAAATAAGAGTAACTAGTCTGGAGCGAACTAAGTATAAGCTGTGGAATTGTGGATTGGCGAGTACTAATTAATGCTACGCGACTTTCATGGAAATAAGAATTAGGTGAGACGCACCTATACAGGGTTAGTTCTAATCAGTTAGCATCCTTTTAATGGCATATTCTGTACATCAAAAGAAACAACTTTTACTATGAGGCCAACATTGAAATCGCGATAAAATTATCAGCTGTTCCATACAAAAAGTACATCGACCTTGGGCAAAATGTATGGAACAGCTGTTTTTTTACGATTTTAATGTTGCCCCCATAGGAAAAGTTGTTTGTTTTGATGTACAGGATATGCCTTTAAAAACTGATTAGAACTAACCCTGTATAAATATAGGTGCGTTTTAGTCTCGTACGTTTTTTACTATGATATTTTTTCTGTTTTAAAGCATAATTTTTCTTACTGTTTAAGTAAGAAAAATTATGACCTCTGGCAAGACTTGAACCTGCATACGATAGAATCTCTGGGTTTCTGTCCCAACTGCTTTGCCAATTTAAGCTACAGTAGTCTCTGCCTTACTCGTCATAATTCTCAAACCGTTTATGCTATAATTAAAGCATCGATGATTGCATTGGCGTTAGTGGTTGTTGATAATTTTTCTATCGTACGCAATTTTTGCTGTGAAAAATAAAGAGTTGATCTTTTTATTTATCTATTCGTCGATTCTCAAGGTGATAGATTCACGCGGCAGTCTCATATGGATATGTTTTACACGGCAAAATTACTGAGCATGAAGAGATTTGAAAATTAATTCAAACTAAAACAAACTCCGGTGACGAGCGCAGTGCAGTGCGGCGCATGATTTTGTTTGCAAGTTCACAATACTAGCACTTCTACTATTATGGGCAGGCGTGATGCCTACCACCAGGTGAACGTCTCGCTCGTCGTAGTACACCTTTGAATAAAATAAAAAACTTATGATTTACAAAATATGACATCACTCACTCATCAGCCAGAAGACGTCCACTACTGGACGAAGGCCTCCCCCTTAATAGGGAGGGGTTGCCATAATCCCCACGCTTGGCAGGCGGCTTTGGGATCGCAGAGTGTTACCACCGTTCACTAAGAGGATACTGCTGCCCGTCCTCCGGTGGTTCTGGATGCAGTTTTAGGACATACCCAGGTCCCATAATGACATAAATGACATACTTAAATAAAATAAATAAATAGATATTTTTTATTCGATTGGTTGTGTCGCTGTCCACCACTGGTGGACACGCGGGTGGTGGACAACGGAATAATCGTTTTTTTTGGGTACACTAATTACGTGCAAAAATAAATAAAGAATACAACGAACATTGAATGGCATCTAATGTAGAGACACTAAACCTAGCTCTACACTGTTTTAAGATTAAATGGCGATGCGAGTGAAAATATCGGATGGTAAGTTTACAATCGCTATATGACTTACTACCTGCGCCCCGCGGTTTCACCCGCGATTCTTTTCTTCGTTTTATTCCAAGGTATAAGCTACCTCCATACCAAATTTCAACTAAATCCGTTCAGCCGTTTCAGCGTGAAAGAGTAACAAACATCCATACATCTCATACAAACTTTCGCGTTTATTATATTAGTAGGATGTTTTAGTAATTCGTAACATTGACTAGCTGACAATGCTAAACTATCACGCGGTGAAAACGTCTAACTAAAACGGCCCATCTAACCTGTGAGGTTATTACTTAAATCATAGCAATAAAACCGTATCCGCCAGTGCGTTTTTTTATATTATCAAGTGACAAGACGAGCAAGACGTTCGCCTGGAGGTAAGCGTCACGCCTGCCACTAACAGTAGCAGTGCCAGAATTGTGAACTTACGAACACAATCCTGCGCCGCACTGCACTGCGTTCGTCACCCTGTTAGATGTTAATATCTCTTCACACCCAGTAATTTCTCTGGTAACATTGCCCTTCAAAACGGAACACAGTAATGCTTGTACACTGCTGCTTGGCGGTAGAATAACTGGCAAAGGTGTGGTACTTCCCCAGGCGGACTCTGCAGTAGAGTCCTACCACTACAATAACTTTACTCGTGTGTGTACTGTGTAGGTGTTGATTATTCATTTGTACCGTGTTGTACGCGCTTTCTATTGATTGATGTCGGCTGGTAGAGTGATGTTGACGTAGCGTGGATATTACCACACTTACAATGTAATATCGAGTCGTGTATGTAGTACGAATCCAAGCAGTAGTGTGCAAGAATTAATGTGTTTCGGTTTGAAGGGCAATGTTACCAGAGAAATTACTGGATGTGAAGAGATTTAACACTTCATATCTCAGGGTGACGAGCGCAGTGCAGTGCGGCGCAGGATTGTGTGCGCAAGTTCACAATTCTGGCACTGGTACTGTTAGTGGCAAGCATGACGCTTACCACCAGGCGAACGTCTTGTTTGTCTCGTCTCTTGATTGTATATAAAAAAATCTAAATCAATACACGTATGGTTTTTTAACAATTATTCAAAAAAACTTAAAATAAAAAATACCGCCATGGTGTAGCCACTGAAGGACTGTAGGGCATTCGTTTTTCTGTGGGTGTAGCAGCCAATGTCATGAATTTAGAACAAGCTATTACAGTTAAATGCCTATACAACATTTTGTGTCTGTGCTGTTCGGCGTTGAAGAGCTCCACTATCCACTCCCAGACTTAGAATAGTTCGGTGTATGTTAATACTGTCACCAAACTTACATAAGTATGCCGTAAATAAATATCTCCTTAAACAACAAAACAGCTTAAGCAAACAAAAACGTTATTAATACTAACAAACGTCGCATGTAAAAGGTGATCATATTAGATCCTTGTATCATGTAGAAATTTAACAATTTGTAATAAAATATAATCACTGTTGGCGTATTATATTAAGCGCATTAAATAAATAAATATATGTCATACAATTTATGTCAAGGTTTATGTATATGCAATTTTAAAATGTATCTAAGTAAAGAAGATATATCCATTCCGTTGATATAAACTAGGTAGACATGGGCGGGCGGGAGTCGGGGCGGCGTCGGGTCGCGTATGTAAATTATATGTAAATGGCATGTAAAACGCGCGCCGCCTATTGGCGCTTGGCTCGCGCGCGCGCTAAAAAACGTAGCTATTCTCTGCCGGGAAGAAAAGGGTGCAAAGGGTTGTAGCACATGGTTGTGATTTATGTGTGTATGACGCGACATGACGGCATTTGTAAATGATTCCGTCGCGAGTAACGACGGTGACGGCTTTAAATTAAAGCGCGGTGATGAATGGTCCGAGGGGCGAGGGTGGTAACGAGTTGCCGGATTAATGCGGACTGCATTCATAAATAATGCGCAGAAACTCGCGACCGGCTCGAGCCTTCTCCAGACTACGAGACTATTAATTTATAAGATATTGTGTAACACAAACTACGTCCAGGGGCCGTACCGTGAACTGCTTATAGCGGGACCGAATAGGTTCAGCTGCCGACGCGACCGCAAACTTATTGCGAGGTGATAAAATTCACAGTCGCGCAGCGTCGGCAGCTGAGCGTATTCGGTCCCGCTATAAGCAGTTCATGGTACGGCCCCTGTTCTATGATTATTTACGGAATGTTTAAACCCGTGATTAAACCTAGACACGTCTGGAGAAAAAATTCAATTGTGCATTCAGCACCCGCAACTGGGCCAGCGTGGTGAATTTGGGCCAGTCGCCCTTCGAGGGTAGGCATGGGAGAGGCCTAGTCTAGTAGAAGACTTAACAGTAGTATATTAAAGGCTTACACTACGCGATTTTAAGGACCCCTTACCTTTGATCAGGATAGTGTAATAAGAGAAAGTGGGGTAGGATCACTAGCTAGGGCGACCAGGCTGTCGCCAATGACGTTGCTCCCTAGGCGCCTGTGTTAGGGTCTGATTTTCAGTGCATCGTAATAAGCGACGGCTTGCTAGGAGCCAGGAGCCGCCTTATTATCGGGTCCTTGATATCGCGTAGAGTAATAACCCAACCCTAGGTTGCCTAGTCTATCCTGTTAACACAAGCCGATTAAGTGCAGAGCTATATAGATTCATTGCAGGGTTGAAGCAACACCGTACGGAAGCGTTTCTGTACGGAATAAGCAATAAATAATCTGAATCTGAATGCCCACGTCATCATTGACGTTACAGAAAAGCGAAGGTCCTACTTTTACCTCTCTCTTCAGTGATTGACGTAGTCTATTAATTAGTAACAGACGATGTTTCATCAAGATTTTGTGAAGTATCTTTGATGCACTCGGCACTGCTACGACTACGATGCGCTTATAGTGTAGTCTGAACGGGCTCTCGCCGCTTTGTTTGTCGCTCAGATTGATTATTCATGTTCAATTTTTACTAAAGCTCGTTTGGAACGATAATAATGAGTTTTTGTAGGTTTCTGGAATTCGGTTTATGTGGTTAGTGTTTTATTTCTGACACAAATTTTAAAATTATCATGCATTTTACACTCTTTTGAAAATATCTGTGCAAAAGGGTTGGATAACGACGAACCGGGAGTAGGACAGAGCCATTTCCAAACAAATTGTAAATTTCCGGTTCGTAAACAGCGAAGCATAACGCAAACAGAACGAGTATGAGCAAAGGCGCGCAAACACGGACCCGGCTAGCTCCGGGCCGGGCCGGCCGGTAAACAGCCTGATTGTTTGTCCAGTAAGCAAACAAGTCCAGTTATATTTATTATGAGCATCCCTGGAGGCGCGCAGCAATGAATAAAAAAGTAATATTTCAAACCAATTCAGTAGTCCTCCGGGGAGCATGTTCAACTTACGTTTAGGCAATCTGACGATAATTTGAACATGCTTTAGGTATTGCACGTCAGAAGTATAAAACCTTTTTTGAAGTGTTTAAGAAATTTTGTTTTTTGTGCTAATATTTTAAGTAGGTATATAAACTTGTATTATTTCGGAATTACAGTTAAAATGATTCTACTCAAATTTCTTATAAGCCTGTTGTTTTTATGAATTTTGAATTATGATCACCTATAAATTCTCTTTAATATTACTTAATAAAAACTAGATATATGCATTTTTTTAAATCTGATGTGAAGTAATGTCAAATTTGAATTTGTGCTGATTAGCTAGATTTATTTAGACTTTCGTAAGCCTATATATAATTTTGTGTTTTATTGTAAGTACTTAGATTTACGGCATTACTTAAAACGACGCTTAAATTTAAATGACGTTACTTAGTATTGCGCTTTTCACGTCATAGTTGTTTTGCGCAGAAGATAAATGACGTTTATTAACTTAAGCAACGGTTATAATTAAGGCCCTAAGTGAATAGCTATATTTTATATTTTTGTCCAGTAGGTAACTATTTATTGGACTTTAATGGTAAATAATACTAATAATAGAAAAGCATATTAGATACCATATTAGAACCATGAAGGATTATAAACCATCGGACCGAACACCATTTACAAAGCAAATCGGTTTAAAATTCGATGCAGATATCGCGATAGTGAAATCGAAAAAATTCAAAACTCGAAATCGAATTTGGAACTATTGAAAGTGTCGTTTGAATGGCGGAGGCTGCGCGTGCACAGACTCCGCGCAGCTGCCGCGCGGGGGAGAGGGGGTGCGGGGGTGACGATCCTCGGCACGCGCGATGCAACCCTTTAACTGCATTTAACTCCATTTAATTTCACCGGCGCGTGGCGGCGTATCTTCACATGCGGGCCGCGACTGCACTCGTTATGTCCCAAATTTATATCGCGGCCGAATAAACATTATAAATTGCTTTAATCATGACGTCTGATAGTTCCGGCGGCTATATTTCAAGAGCATTAATAAACGGTCACATGAGGGATGATCAGTTATGTGCCTATTATTATTTTATGGTAAATAGTAATGATACGTATACGGCGCTCTCATGATGGTATAACTTTAAACTTGTTCATGACCTTTGTAGCGGTAACAAGAGGCCGTACAAACACCAACATTTTTTTTTTAAGTTTAGTTGCCGACTTTGCGCGATCGTGAATTTTATCGCCCCGCAATAAGGTTGGTGGTCGTGCAGCGTAGGTGGCTGGACCTAAAGAGAATAAATTTAACATGTATACTGACCCTGAACGTTAAGTAACAACGATATATAGGACAGTGCATACCGCCTATTACCCCGAGACTTCGATGGTGAGTCTCAGTAGCTCTATAATTTATTCAATACTAGAGGTCACCCGCGACTTCGTCTGCGTACGGAAGAAATTCGGCCCGCTCCCAAAATTCACCACTTTAAATCACCCCGAGCATTTTTAGCAGCCCTCCCCCCCCCCAAATCTACCGACTCTAACGACTCTACCAACTCCCCCCCAACTTCCCACCTTTGAATGAACTATCCAAATATCAATTTTACAAAAAAATTACTATAACTTACTATAAAAATTACTATAACTTCAAAAACAAAGAACTTTCCATACAACATTCCACCCCCCTTTCCCCCCCTTAAATAGACCCTGCAAAAAAAATTTGTAAACAGAATTTTTTATTTTATATGAACTATCTAAATCCAAATTTTCGTGACTAAAAGTCCAAAAACAAAGGACTTTCATACAAACTCCCCCCCCCTTTCCCCCCTTGGAATTTCGAAAAATCCTTTCTTAGTACACCCCTCCGCGTCGAGACGAATACACCCTCCAAATTTCAAGTCTGTACGACCAGCGGTTTGGGCTGTGCGTTGTCTGTCAGTCAGTCAGTCAGTCAGTCAGGACAGAGCCTTTTATTATTAGATAGATATAGATTGATTGATTATCGATATGTCTTTTAAACTAGTTCTTTACAGTTATTTTGGGGTTTCTTATTGAACTGTGGGAGTATCATATAGGAATGTGATGCACCTAGTTAAAAAATACTTCATAAAATGCACGTAAGCACGAAAAATTAAATGCTGGGAGTTCTGGAATCAGAAACGCGTTGATGTCTTTTGCTATACTCCTTAGAATAAAAAAATTTTTCACGTTAGAATTTTATTTCATTTTATTTCTTTTTATATCTTTTTATATTTGCTCAGCGATCACCGCACCCTAGAAGTACATTTTCTTACTATTCTAGAGAAATTTAATTCTTGTTAAATTACTTTCTAGCCGCGGGCTGCAAACAGTAACTTAAATGTCTAAGTAATTAATGAATAAGAATGGACCAATAACAAACTTCTTATTGTCTTTATTACCTACACGCAGCGACTGTGATAATGGAATGGACGGGCCCAGCGCTTGCAAATCGATCAAAATTAACAAGACAACACAATCAAGCATACCTAGCTAAAAGTATGCATATTACATTTGCCGGAAAATAGAGATAGCGAATCTAATTACTGCATGACAAAAAGAGAACACATGTACATGTATTAGATGTTTGTATTATCGTATTGTACGGCTCGCATGTCGCAAAGGCAGAGTATGACTGACGGTGAATACGGTGAACATATATTTAAAAAAAACATACATGTAGTCGAACATATCCTCATTTTTCGAAGTCGGTTAAAAAGAAGACTATATAAGAGTAACCTGACGATAGCAATCTGTAGCAATGCTTTAGACAGCCACTGTCCTTACAAGGGTGCGCTGACATCAAACGGCATTCAAATGTCCCTCCGCCCTCCGGCCTCGGGCTTGGAGGGTCCTGCACTAGTCAGTCCGCGCGGCTGCACCCACGACCTCCGTATTAATAGAATCGGCTCCTTTGTCCGACGATGCGGAAGTTCCATTTCGACAAACAAAAGGGATGTTTGATTCCGTCACAAATTAAAGTAAACAAAAGCCGCTTTACTCGAATTCCTCCTTTATCTTATTAAAATTGGAAATTCCAAGCAAAAGATCTTTAAAATGTTGGATCGTTGCTTCATTGGTGAAATTCTAGAAATTTTAGTTTATTGTAGTTTTATTAAAAGCTAGGTGTAAAAAGAGAGAGGACTTCTTTAAAAACCGATGAATTACACGTGCGTTCAGCAATATGTAGTTATATTGATTTTAAGTTAATTTTGGTTTTTCGATAATTTTAGATAAATTAAATTCTTGAACGAATTATTTTAGTTTTAATATTGGAGGAAACTGTTTTAACACCAAAAGGCATACTACATTTTGGTCCAGTACGTACAGGCCTGTATGACAAAGTAACTTATAACATAACAGCAGTGATTAAGTACCCAAAGAGCTAAACCCTCCAAGCATAACAGCATTTATAAAACTATGTAAGTAAATGCAACTAGAAATATCTCTGAATCAGGAACGTTAGCGTATCTTCAAACCTCCTTGATTCTCCATACAATTTTGAAATATAAATTATCATCGTCATTTGTTCGTCACTTGTTTTGTAAGAGTAGCGATATTGAAATATGTTTTAAGATAACTTGAAATATTAGAGCATCTTCATCGTGTGTGACGGCCATTACTCTTCTATTGCAAAACAATACATAACAATATTGCAATAAAATATAACCTTTAAAAATGTTTGTACTTAAAATACAAAAACTGGATTTATATTCCTGACGAATTTTAATGACAATATTAACATCAGCGTTATATGTAGATTTTCAATCCCATTCAACTAAAGTGTAGTCATGCATCTGCACATTTGCGACCTCTCTAATGCACATAATAATGGCGTTACGATGAATCCGCATATTTGTTATAATAATAAGAACGTAAATATCAATGAATCAAAAGCTTCCGTACGCTCATTGTTACTATTGTTTCGATTGCAACGTGTTTTAAAAGTGAAACGGTATCCCTTGTACATATCGGTACATGGAGCGCACGTGCACAGTAAGGGTTAGGGGAGAAGGGTAGGTGAAAGGTGCGCGGGGGGCGGGTGGAGAAGGGTAGCATGCGCGCGCGCACAATGCAATCCTACCCTTACCGCGCTCTGTCTTGACGTCGCGGCGCCACGTTTTTTAGTGATTACCGTTTGGTTGCGGGGCGCGGGGAGGTATGGGAGGGAACAAGCCCCGCCTTCTATCTCGTTTGCATACGCACTCCGTCGCGCCTGTCTTCGGTTTAAGTCCACGAGCGCGACCGAGAGGGCCTCAGTTCTGCGCGATTTCCATTGCAAATGAGCCGCGACGTATTGACGGCCGGTACGTGATTTCATGCGATTGCTGAACACGTCATAAAACTATTTTGTAGCTATACGACAAACCTAGACCCGAGTATAGGATGTTGTCTATTGTCTGTATTAACTTGAGTTTTGTACTATAGTCACCTTTTAATTTGTATGCCTGTATAATCTAAAAATAACATGCATTGTTTGGTTTTGCGTATAAACAACATAAGTCTTCTAGAATAATAATTGTTATACTACATTTAGGCCATAGCATAAACTCAAGAATTTCAAATCAATGTAAGTAGGTGCATTTTTTGAGTATTTACGTTAAACCTACCTAAGGCAATTTAATAGATACCTACATATAAAAAATCTTATATATATTATAAACTCAAAAATGCAAGCCTTGCACCAATTTAGGGTTAGGTACTCTACAACACACAGGTACACACATAGTATAACATAATATTCGTATATCATTGAAAGGAAGATTCATATCTGCATTGTAAACAAATCAGTGTCCAGACTACACGACGGCGACGTACTTACGATGATTCAATGACAAGAAAACGTAATAGAATCGTAGATGGTGTTAAAAGTACAAAGTAGTAGCAAATTAGCGAACCGCATCTCGTGTATGCCACAGATTAGATAAGTGTGTCGGATGTTAAAGATATTAGATGCAAATGTATCTCAGTAAGAAAAATAGTAACGACACTTGGCGGATCCTTAAAAGATTGAAGTCACAAAGTGACGTATTGCTCCAAAAAATGTAATGGGAATGGATTATGAATTATGCTCCCTAGTGGTAAGTAACTGTTTCCGCTGTTCAAATACTCCTTCCAGTTCGACATAGGCGCTGCCGTGCTCCGCAGACAAGTTGCGCAAGGAGTCCGCGCTCTGGTGTGATGCAATCTTCAACCGCCAGTAACGGCTTTTCTCCGCGATATCAATGAGAATTCCAGAAATTAACCCCGATCCCGCAGCCTGAAGGAAGCTCACTCGGTCACTGAGCCGCGCCCTTTGTTCGACTCGATACTACACGCTAACGAGTGTTTTGTGTTTGCTATACGCGATGCAGCTGATTCCCTAGATTTTTTGCCAAAAACCGTTATTTTAGACATAAATCTCACCCTTCCGAGTTTGAAATTTCAATATCCCCTTCGTATAAAGCTTTCGCGACGCGCTTTTTTGTCGATTTTTAAAAAAATGTGGGGTAATGCATTTTTTATCGTAAAAATGTGCGCTCGGAGACGGTCGTTATTCCTTCCCACGGCGGGAAATGGGTCACCCATTGTTCGGTTCCTTCGTTTTTGCGCTAAAAAGAGATTTCGCGGCGTGGAGACCTGTCGCCTCCCGCCGCGCCCCACCCCTCTGACACACATTTTTTAGGGTAAAAAATGTAAAAATTACGACGCAGCTTGCGAACGACTTTTCTCAGAGGGTTTTTTCGCGATAAATCTAATAGTGGCTTGTAGTACAGGAGGCGCTGCGGGTGAAGGGTTCCAGGACATCTGTCGCGGCGATTACCTCGCCCCGGGCGCCGGCACCGGCGCCACGCCTGGCCCGGCCCGGCCCGGCCGCGCCGGCAATAAAATGATTAGGTAAACAAAACGAAGCCTGCGGGCTGTTTGCAGGGCCGGTGGCGGGGCGGGGCGTGCGGGGGAGGAGGCGAGGGACGAGATTACCTCCGTTTTAACGCGCGAAAGATTTCAAAGGCGGCCACTTCACAAATAATCCATCAGCGCCGTCGCGAGCCCTTTAAAAGGCCACTCGGGCGGCCCGGAGGGCGCAAATTCGATTCCGCTGTAGATTGGAGTGCATATTCAACTAACGAGGTTTGACCCTCCCCCGCCCGCACTCCGCGTCTTCCCGCCAGATACCTGCGCTCTTCGTTACCTCCACTCTTCAGGCATTCAGATTTAAGGAGCTTATCTCGCCTCTCCGACAATACAACGATGTTACGTCTCCGATGTGAAACGGTTTTTTTTCATTTATTTTTTATGTTTGTGCATTTAGTCCTAGAGCCAATGAAATGATGTTGATAGAGTTTAAGTGTTATGTACCTATTTATCACGATGTTATATAGGATGGTTTCAACTGTTCAACCGTGTTCGAACGTGCGTTGGATGGCACGTTAATTGTTGGTCCCGGTTGTTTTTGTTTTATATTTCTGTAACAACAACCGTTAAGCCGTGTTAGAGGCCTTCTGGCGACACTATACCTATAACACCAGGGCTGGCCACTCAGCCTATACGAACTTACTTCTTTTCCGCACCAAGCAGTAATGTGTTAAAATTCACTGAGATTCGGTTTAAAGGGTAATATAGTTAGCTAGACAAATTACAGGCTAATGAGACTCATTATCTAATGTCTCAAATGAATGAGCGCAAAAGCAGTGTTGCGCTGGACAATGTTGCTCAAAGTTCTGGTTGACGATACAATGGTCACGAAAGAGTATCTTTTACTATTAGTACACTATATTGGACCTGGGTATGTCCTAAAACTGCATCTAGAACCACCGGAGGACGGGCAACACCGTTCTCTCGGTTAATGGTGGCAAGAATTCTGCGATCTCCAAGCCGCCGCGCATGTCAGGCGTGGTGATTATGGCAACTTCCCCCCCCCCTATCAAGGGTATAGCAGAGAACGTCTTCTGACTGATGATGATCAGGAGACTATCTCGGGAAGATGGATGTTGGAACTACCTAATAGTAAAAGGTAGACTTAAGGTAGTTAATGGAAGGTTCAGTTAGTTCTCATTCAAACAACAACTCAACTCATTCGTTCTTCCAGTTACAGCAAATATTTTTAAATGCGAACTATAAAGCTTGTTATTCAAAAGTTTTTTAATTGTGACAATTGTATTCACATGAGCCGCGTCGATGGCAGCAGGCATGACTTCCGGTCCGCACCTGCACTATAGTACGTACATCCGGTGCGATATGAAATCCAATACATCACTCTCATAATCAATTTTAAAGAACAATTAATTCTATACTTCATAATGATAACGGTAAATTGTAAATAAGTAATAAGCAAATGATTTTTATAGAATTCTTAAGAGTAAACAAGCCGGCACTTCTCCATAGAAACGGGGAAGTAATTTACTCCACTATGTAATGTTGTAGGTCCAAGAATAAGTATCTTATCGGTTCGTCTCTTTATTATCTAGGATTGTATATTGATAAGAAAGTAAAAAGTTCATAAGCATGAAAGTTATGAGCCAGGAAACATCTTGTATTTTAGCTCAATTTTAACGCCACTTTTGACGGAAATAAATAACATAAGGAGTACGAAAACTCTAGAATAATGTATCAAGTGGCATAGTTTAGTTAGTGCATCAAAATTTCAAATAACTTTAGTTGGAATAAATTAGTTCAGTATTCATTACAATCCTGCAGCCAAAGGTCGAAATGAAAAAAAAATGCGCGCTCATTACTCTTTCTTTCTCCCTTTCCCACAATTTGTTTGATAAAGAGAGCAAGCTTTTTAGCCACGCCCACCGATGAGTTCGAGCTGTCGGGCGGTGCATCCTTAAGCATTGAGCTGTCACTCAAAAGATAGAAGTCCTGCAATCTTAAGTTTTTTTATCGTATTACTTACACTAGAGACTACACCACCAGATTTTATTAGGTACTCACATACTTACACAGAAATGTTGGCGTTGATTTAGCCGCACACACACACATCATCAGCCAGAAGACGTCCACTACTGGATGAAGTCCGTGTTCCCTCTTAAGAGGGATCTTAAGAGGGAACACGGTCTGCAATTCTCCATACAAATGTATTCACGTACTTTCTTCCTGGATAATGCCCCCAGAGCAATTAAAAAAAAACTAGTTTTAGGATTTCCTATAACGGCATCCAGAACCAACGGAAGACGAGCAGCAACGTCATCTCGTTTAAAGGTGGTAAGAATTCTGCGATCCCCATGCTCTGCAATGTCAAGCGTGTATACATTTTATCGAAATTGGCTCAGTAGTTTGGTTTTTAAATCATAATAGCTGGAAAATAAATGAAGATGTCATCCAAGTAGTCGAAATTGAAGTCCTTTTAAAAAAAAGCGCATTATTATTATTTATTTATTCAGACGGTCATTAAGGTCTTCATCATACAATGAATAATAAAATGTGATAGTAATGTAGCCGACAGTTAGACAATAATTACTTATGTGACAATTATGTACGTTAGTGGAACAATTACGTCGCGCGGCGGAGTGTCGCGGCTGCAGTGCAACGACTGCAGAGTCCCGTTAGTTGCTGCTGTATTATAATCACGAGTTTATAAAATAACACTGTATAACAACTTCAACAGTTGAATAAGTCCGCAAGTTAAAAGAGCTATGCTTGGTGTTCTTCTAAGGGATCGTAGGTAGTCGGAGCGAAGTAATTCGCCAGAAAACTAGTCATCCGCATTTTCGTAGTGGTAGGACTCTACTGCAGAGTCCGCCTGGGGAAGTACCACTCCTTTGCCAGTTATTCTACCGCCAAGCAGTAGTGTGCAAGCATTACTGTGTTCCGGTTTGAAGGGCAATGTTACCAGCTAAATTACTGGGTATGATGATATTAAACATTTAATATCTCAGGGTGACGAGCGCAGTACAGTGCGGCGCAGGATTGTATTCGTAAGTTCACAATTCTTGCCCTGCTACTGTTATGCAGGCGTGATCCTTACCACCAGGCAAACGTCTTGCTCAGCTCGTCTTATGATTGCATAAAAAAAACATTGCCCATCGTATTAGTAAGCTAAAGCACAGAAGATATATTAGTACTAAGGACGTAGCTAAAGAGGCAGTGGGCTGGTCATAAATTATCTGTTCTAGAACCGATAAGCGCCGGGGTAGACGTGTTCTAGATTGTAGACTACGAATCGGCAAACTTAGTGTAGGACGCACTGAGAATCTGTTCTCAGGGCTGTTCTCCTTCTATAGATGCAGTGACGATATACGTAGGACAGGACAGGAGTTGGACGATGACAGCTGAAGATCGGGCTGAATGGCGTTTCGTGGAACGGGTCTATGTGCTGCTGTTTTTTGTAGTGGTAGAACTCTATTGCAGAGTCCGCCTAGGGAAGTACCACACCTATAAATAAAGAGCATAAAGAGCATAAAGAGATTTCACATCTAATGTCTCAGGGTGACTAGCGTAGTACAGTGCAGCGCAAGATTGTATGCTCAAGTTTACAATTCTGGCACTGCTAGTGTTATGGGCAGGCGTGACGCTTACCACCAGGCGACCGTCTCGCATGTCTCGCACTATGTTAGTTTGATTATAATGATATGATGAGCAACTTACATTCGTAGCGATGATAGCTAAGCGTGTTAGGCTCTCACATCACACGGCGTGAATTCAAACAAATCAATAAGTGTGGGCTGATGGTGAAGGAAACTTGGCAAGGAGCTTCTTTCTAGAGAGATTATTTCTAGGACTCGGCTGGTTATACACCTACTTTTTATTTTTATTTTTTATACGTTCAAGTGACGAGACGAGCAAGACTTGCAACCTGGTGGTAAGCGTCACGCCTGCCACTAACAATAGCAGTACTAGAATTGTGAACTTGCGAATACAATCTTGCGCCGCGCTGTACTGCGCTCGTCACCCTGAGATATTAGATGTTAAATCTCTTCATACCCTATATGAATTATTGTATCTATTTAAAAACAAACCCTACAACATAAAAACACAAAACTTAAACAAAAATCCCCATAGTTGATGGAAAACTGCCCAGAATGCTGGCGGCATTGCCACGTTGGATGGTAATGCTACGTTTCTGACCAAAATACAAGCCAGCATTCCGGTCACCTGACACCTCGGCTAAACGTTTGGCCAGGTCCCTGTATAAGCCATGTGCGGCCGGCCTCCAGGGTCCTAAACTCTCGACCCCAAACGGCACAAACATGTACATTCTGTCTAAGTTCTCATTATTTGTGCCGTTTGAGGTTTTCAGCATTAAGGGAGCAGCGCCAGCGTGATTATTTGATTTCAAATTAAGTGCTACAATGTTTGTTTGTGGGTGTCATAAAACACTGTGTAACGACATTGCGTCATTTCTCGCGTGTTTGCGCAATACTTTATTTTATAACATGGCCGCAATAATTATAAAATGCAATTAGTAGCAAGAGATTTACTGATGTATTGTGAATGTGATGCAGTAAAGTGGTATAATATCATAGTTCATAAATAGATTTTAATTGACGTCACATTTTTTGTATATTTAACAGTCGATTGCAAATGGGCTATTTGCGTATCTTAGATGTGAGAATGTTTGTTTGGAAGTTTTCCTAGTCTTATATGTTTCTGGAACATTCTAGACGGTTCCCTTCAAAAAAATCTTTTTGACGGAGGCTTAAGACTAATAGAAAAGCTTTTGTTAATAATTAAAGTGACGCTGCTGTGAGTTTGTGACTACTCACTGTATGCCTTGAGTCTATCGACACTTTGATTCGTATCGCGATGCTTGCGACACGCCACAATGGCTCGTCTATGGGCATTTGGGCATCCTCCGCCAACAATGAGCTGCGGTAAACACTCATCGAATCGTAATCGATAATCGCACGAGCTCGAATAATCGAATAATCGGGCCGCGGCCGTCGACCGCGATTATTAATCGAGCGCGGGCGCAGCGGGGCGAGGGGCGAGTCACGCGCGCGTTCTACCTCCGAGATTTGAATACTAGATAATTAATATCGCTTTATTAGCGGGGAAATATCGATTTATGAAGATATTATCCGCTTTGTGGTCGCCGCCACCGCATCGTGCGGCGTCCGGCCGCGGTCGCTCGCGTCAATCAATTACTGTCGAGCGCGAGCCGCCAGCGCACGCGCAGTCGCGCACCCGCCGAGCGCTGCAGCCACCGGGGACCCTCTGCCTTGTATAGCAAAGCGTCATAGTGTGCGTGTGAGACATTGCGAAGTAGCTAAGGGAGATACAGGCTCTACTATGGCGAACCAATGAACTGCGACTAGAGAAGGAGAGCGTTAGAATATAGGTATACTAGGTGTTAAGTTTCCCAGAAGGTGGCTTGGGTAAGCACTACTGCACTATCAGTTATGCGACCACCAAGAAGTAGTATTCTCTGTTCACAAAATTACAGAGCTAATGAGACTCAGCACTGAATGCCACAAAGTAATAAGTACCGATGCAACGTTGCCAGCAGAAGTCTATCTTCTGGATTCTATCTAAGCACCGCTGTACCGGTACGGGAGACCGTCTCGTTACTCGATACCACTGAAGAGAGAAGTAAATAGAACGGAAATGTGACGGGCCGCGCTAGCCGGCATTAGGTGGAAATGCGCTTAATGACAATTCTGCCAATATACATGTTTTTAGACTGAGAATACTCAAAAAGACAATTTAAATAGACGCGTAGGAAACCAAACCACATTGCATCGTAATTAGATCAATTTTAATATGTAGCAAAATAGCATTTCAAGCGTTTTACTTCAAATGCGCGACCAATTATTGGCATTTTTTCGTCGTAGTTTCTATACAAATAAGTGTAAAACTGGCGACAGCGGTTTTCTATACAATTGCTTTAGAAAATTGTTTTGATAGCCATTCTAACCTAAGAAGTAGGGCTTTCGCTTTTCTGTGCTCGATACCATAAAGAATTAAGGTGATATATGGTCAAAACAAAGATAGTTATGTAAGATTTAGAAAGAACAAGATTACAGAATAGTAAGAATCTCATACTTACTCTACACAATAAGCTTAAACCTGGGAATAAATAAGTTATACCTGCTATTCAGTCGGATACTCCGACTAGTTTCCATTGCATCCGGTGACCTTTTTCAAGTAAACTGCAAAGCAGAGCTATACGCTATCATCTCGCACGTAACGCTCAGCGGCCCACACTGCGCAGCAGGAAAAATGACACGCCGCACGCGCGTCGTACTCTGTTTTCAAGCCTTGAAAAAGGTCACCGGATGTGGTCGAAACTAGTCAGAGTATACGATTTATTTATATCCTTTAGATTTTGCGTTTAATCGGTCTACGGTTAAGCACGCTTACTCAAAAGAAACCGCCTCACTTGCATTTGACTTAATTAAACGTGAGTAATTCCGTGTAAATAAATCAAAATTGTGTCAAAACCACGTCAGTTAGTTTACAACTCTCTAAAGATAGATTTAATACTGAAGTATAA
Organism: Erannis defoliaria; assembly: GCA_905404285.2. NCBI lineage: Eukaryota > Metazoa > Arthropoda > Insecta > Lepidoptera > Geometridae > Erannis > Erannis defoliaria. The sequence continues at coordinate 4,920,542 of FR990073.1, read as the reverse complement.
TCGTGCCAGAACTCTTCTGTTGTCCAAGCTATCGATCGCTCGTTAAATGCCGTTGCTGCGTTAATGTTCTTCCGTCTCAGCGCGGCGCGAGCGCAGGCGCGGGCAGACGCTAGACAAGGCACGTATTGTACTCGCGTTCACTTTAATTTGTTATCTTCATTTATTAATCGGCAAAGGTCGTTCACCGACGATGAGGTCTCGATTTGTTTTGTAAATGATCGGATTAGAGACCATGAAACTAACGCTGTTTTGAATCAAGGGATTCTGGAGAAAATGTGGTGTCGGAATTAGGTTTAACGTTTGGATGGTACATACAAAGTATTTTAGGTATAAATAAAATAAAATAAATAAACATGTAGGTTGGTCATTTTTCACAGAGCACCATCTAGCCCCAAACTAAGCAAAGCTTGTAATCTGGAAACTAGAAAGCTGATATAATACTTATTTACATATATTTTTTCATATACTTGAGGCTGTTGACCTATCCATCAAAGTGAACAACTTCAAGAACAATAGTTTGCTAAATTCGAGAAAAAATCTTCTTAGAAAATGGATTACGTCACGTCAACTCTGTTATTGTAGATAAGTAAGTGCGTATAGACTGAATGGCTAGTCTAGTGTGTTAATTTGACGCCTAAAACCTTTTACTATTAAACATAACATCTTGACGGTTATTACTTCTCTAAATTGAGATAGGTCAAGGTCATCTGCCAGTTTTAAGCCACAAGTTAATACGAGTAGAATTGTTGAGAATCTTCCACCATTTTGAAGTCGTTTAGTAAATTATTTTCTACTGTTCTTATTATAACGGTGGTATGCGGTGAGACAGCATTTTAAGTTTTATCTACTAATCTCAATAGAGTTATAATTTTGAAGCTGGTTTATATCGAAATAGTAAGCGCGTATCGGATCGCAGATAAAATTCCGACGGAACGGACGCTCGCCATTGCACAGTTTCTTAAAGCATTTCTAAATAATTCTTGAGATTAATAATCATTATAAAAAATTACAACTAAACAGCATCCTTCTTTTTATGAGGCCTGTTAAAGTATCTGAAAAGTTAGTTATCCAAGGAAGATGAATTTAGACATTTTGAATAAACTCGTAGAACACAACCATTTTGTATTTGTATTCGTATGTATAGGTAAATATTATTTTGTAGAATATCAGCTACTCTTTTATCATATTCTGGTCTGGACGATTTATACACCTATCTTTTTAACATAAAATAGGTCAGCTATATAAATAAATTTAAAACCTGTCAAGACTAACAAGCCAGAGAAGGGTGACCGGGAAAAGTACACCCAAACCACACAAACAATTACCAAGAGGAATAAATTTAACAAAACATATCATTACGTTGCAGCCGAATGCTCGTTGATGTCTTTTGTTAGCGCGTATGCGTAGGCGCAAGTCGTAGTGAGCACCGCTGAACGCTGCGCTATCTCACTCGCACACATACATAAGATATACACGTACATACGTAATCATTTTGTCAAAGGACGTCGCGTATTAATTGCTGGCATCATTTTGCATGAGACGATTACGTACAGTAAGTATAATTATGTATTTATTTTATTTTAATTAGTCCCACGTACTTTGTTGGGTATAATGACTTATACTATGCCTTTGGGAAGTATTTTGCGATTCGCCTAAAGTAAAAGGTTTCCTATTACAAAAATACTTAATTTTTTAAAGATGAAAGGCATCAGTAATTTTTAGCATATAATTTTAGGGATTCGGTTTTGAATTACAATGTTTATTTATTTATTTATTAAGAACACCAACACGATGTACGCCATTGCACATCAACGGAGAAAACACATTACATGGGTTTAATATATGTTCTGGAAGCAGGGTTATGATGTTTAAAGAAGGTGTGTGCTTTTTGGCCTTTTTATTATACATTCAAGTGATGAGACGAGTAAGAGTAAGACGTTCACCTGGTGGTAAGCGTCACGCCTGCCACTAACAGTAGCAGTGCTAGAATTGTGAACTTGCGAACACAATCCTGCGCCGCACTTCACTGCGCTCGTCACCCTGAGATATCAGATGTTAAATCTTTTCATACCCAGTAATTTTTCTGGTAACATTGCCCTTCAAACCGGAACACAGTAATGCATGCGCAATAGTGCTTAGCGGTTGAATAATTGGCAAAGGCTGGCTTTAAAAAGGCTGGTTTTAAAACTGGCTTTATCCTAGTACTTGTTGGTCCTGGGTATATAAAAACCTTTTCAGACTGATTGTCTATTACCTTCAAATAATGAGCGTCAATGCCCTAGACTTAGTTGGTTTACGGGTATCGCTGCAATATTTTTAATCAAGCGTTACCTCTTACCATCACGAGAATGTCTTATTCATCTCATTAATTGTTACCACAAAAAGCCTAACAGGGCCATAGACAAGGATCAAGGATCCTTCGTCTAGGAACTGTGCTGTTGATGGCTGACAATTATGCTGTGGCTAGGCTACGACACGTTTATAGTTCATAGTTCTTTATTTATAACAGAAGATGTTACATATCAATAAAATTATGTTTACTTTTACTCATAGTTAAAATTATACTGATAAAATAATACTCAGTATAATCATGAACATCATTTCTATAAAAAAAAATTTAGGGTCTTAAACCAATGTGTGTTGCCAGTGATGACATATGGATCTGAAACGTTGTCTATAACTGCTGGCCTTTTGGAGAAACTCAGAGTCACACAACGGGCAATGGAGAGAACTATGCTCGGAATTACTTTGCGAGTTAAAATCCGGAACGAGGATATATTCGCCAAAGAACCAAAGTCACCGACATAGCTCGCAGGTTTTGCAAGTTGAAGTGGCAATGGCAGGCCACATCGCTCGAAGAATTGATAACCGATGGGGAAGAAAGGTTCTAGAGTGGCCACCGCGAACCAGAAGACGCAGCGTAGGAAGGCCCTCCCACTACGTGGACCGACGACATTGTAAAAGTCGCGGGCAACCGGTGGATGCAAATGGCAGGTTGTCGTACAGTGTGGCGGTCTAAGGGGAGGCCTTCGTTCAACAGTGGACGTTTTCGGGCTGATGATGATGATGATGATGATGAAGATAACTTAATTTAATATAATAATTAGTAGGCACTTTTTCATAAAGGTAACTTTGCCAATAAATTAAATTATTAAAAAAAAACTTGTCTGATAGATACTAATAACGAAGTCTATGATAGTATTTACTCCTGTGAAGTATTCTGACTCCCCGGGTCGCAATAATGCGCTGCCGGCGGCTACTTTGAATAGTGAACTTTACAGCGCTTCACCGGCTTTCTTTGCTCTACCGGCCGTCTTTGCTCTACCGGGTGTAATTAATAAGTGCGTGCAAGCACTCTACGCGCCCCGTCGTGCGCATAACGATGCTAAAGCCATAATGCTCCCATAATCTTACTTTATCTGCGAAACATCGCCATATACGGTGTATTTAATACTTTCTGTATTGGTTGAAGTGATTTAGCTTATTAGTATAATTACATGCTGTATTAACATTTTAATGGGAACAAGCAGCGCTCCACAATATCCTACACAAACTGTAAAATTTTGCCAGATAAAAAGTAACCTATATTCTAATACGTTGAGCCGTTAAGAGCGTGAATAAGTAAAGCACGCTCACAAACTTTCGCGTTTATAATATTACCGTGATTGCGCAATACGGAATATGTATGTGTTTTGTTATGATTCACAAAAAAGCTGACTGACAAAACAAGTCAACGAAAATATATATATATATTTTAATTAAACAAAAGAAAAAAAAAGGAGAGTTTAACTGAATCAGATGCTAACGTCGAAAAAGAATTGAAATAGGCTGGTAAAGTTCTGAAATATAAGTGTTCAAAGTATTTGGGAGGGACTCATCTGTCTCATTCTAGCAAAACACGTGCTAGTATAGAATTTTTTTGGAATCGTGACATTACAAAAAAAAAAAAAAACTATATTTATTTATTTCAGGTTAAGGTACCCATAATTATGCACATGATTAAAAAGTTAAAATACACATTACACATCCATAAAAATTCAATAATGTCAAAATTTATAAGATAAAATTGATCAAAATTAATATAGTTATTTAAATAGTTATTTTCTTTGTCGTCATAAAACCTAGTTACTGCCCTCATGTCTAACATGAATCTAAAATGTTTATAACTTCGTTATTTATACACATATTTAAAAAAAACTATTCGATGTGTTGTTTTGTTGCGAGTCAGCTCTTTTGTGAGTCAATTAAAAAAACCAAGCATGTTATTGAACAAAACAAGGCATAATGAGACTCATTATCGAATGTCACAAATGATTGAGTGCCAAAGCAGTGTTGCACTGGACTATGTTGCTCAAAGTTCTGGGTGACGATACAATGGTCACGAAACAGGCGATATCTCTCACTACTAGGGCACTATATTGGACCTGGGTATGTCCTAAAACTGCATCTACACATGCATAATTAAATATAATAGGGATATTATATTTGAAATATTTGAATCCATTGATTTTGTTTTGGGATCAGTCAGGTTTTAGTGGTTAAGTACACGAAGACCATTAAAGTGTCGGCAATTTGAATTTATTGAAGCTCTCACAAAGCGTTTAAACAGAATCCTATAGGAATCTATAACGGTGTACGATAAAAGTCGCAACGTTATATTCTATTTAAGATTTGAAGAAAGAATTAAGAATTCTATTTCACCGACTTTATGTACGCGTACCTTGTGTACGCGGGTATGAATTAGATTCGGATTCTTAAAAAAAAATATACAGGGTTAGTCCAAATCAGTTAGCATCCTTTTAAGGGCATATTCTGTACATCAAAACAAACAACTTTTACTATGGGGATAACATTGAAATCACGAAAAAAATATCAGAGGTTCCATACAAAAAGTTCATCAAAAGTTTTTTTTATATACTTATCACACCTTAAAAATCTATAAAACAACATTTATCTATTGTCTAAAAACCTACTACAGGTTTGTCTAGACAAATACCAATACTAATACCTACATGAATACTGATCTCGAAAATGATGGTTCCTATAAGACACGTACGAAACGTTTTGATTCCATTTTCTTAACTGTTAAACAGTGGATTGCGCTGCCTGAGTGGGTGTTTCCCGATAATTATAATCTGGGTGTCTTCAAGTCAAGAGTGAAGCGGACTCTTCTAAGCAAGCGTGCTCCATCGTAGACTGCATCTTCGTTTAACATCAGACGAGTTGGCAGTCAAACGCAAGCCTATTGATAATAATAAAAAAAAAAGACAGTAGTTACAACATAATAATTATAATATGATGCACCAATCTAAGGTGACCCGTGCTTTCTAATGAGACTGTTTACTATTACAAACTCTTTTCTTATTAATGTAACAATCAGTAAGTAAATTCAAAGGCAAAGATTCCCAATAAGATTCCGATCAATACAATCGGTACTAATCCAACTCAGCCTTACAAATACTTCGTCCGTAAAGCGCAAGCCGCATGAATGTTACATCTAAAGTAATATTCCTTTAATTAATTTGAATAGGAAAACGCATGTTCATCGGAGATAAATATTCTCGGGTAACATTCATAATTAGATTCCATAATCCCACGTTGAAACGTTCCAATCAGAGTTTTGAGTCGCTAGATATAAATGATCGAAGAATCAGAGTCAAGCGTAAGTTAAGGCGCAGTGTGACTGTCAAATAGAAACATGTAATCATTTTGAACTCGAGTATAATGTGGCAAAGAGAAATAGCCATATCCAAAAAAATAAATGGATTGTCAAATTTTAAGTTTTTTAACGGAATACTGGTATACATTTGGCATAAAAAACAAAGCTAAAATAAATAAAAAACACTCGTAAATATGAGCGCTAAAAAGCTGGAGGTGCTCATCATCATCATCATCAGCCCGAAGACGTCCACTGCTGAATGAAGGCCTCACCCTTAGACCGCCACACTGTACCACAGCCTGCCATTTGCTTCCACCGGTTGCCCGCGACTTTTACAATGTCGTCGGTCCATCTAGTGGGAGGCCTTCCTACGCTGCGTCTTCCGGTTCGCGGTCGCCACTCAAGAGCCTTTCTTCCCCATCGGTTGTCAGTTCTTCGAGCGATGTGGCTTACCCATTGCCACTTCAACTTGCGACCTTTGCTGAAGGTGTTACGTCACTGGAACTAAGGCATATGCTTATGCATACGGTGTTAACCTTATGACATTGCCGACCATCTCTTGCTTCAGGATTTAGTTGCCCTGCCGCGCGGGCTAACTAACCGATTGTATTTGTATACAGTAAAGTAATGGCGTCGTCTGTTTGTTCGTCACTGTGTATAATTAGTATGTAGTCGCGAGGTGCCTCCCGCGCCTGCTACGGTGTAATCTCTGCAAACAATAGATTAACGCTTCTCTCTCGTCGAACCCATACCGACCTTGTGTACTACAGAATAAAGATGCAAGTGCAGTGAATATTGCGAAGATGTAGAATAGTATGGAATAACAATGGTTTTAGAATGCACTTCATGGGATATTATAGGTATGTAAAGAAAAATATGATGCTGATTCCAAAACCATTTCGAAAAGTTACTTCCCTGTACATTATTTTTACGTTTCAATATGAGATGGGGTTGGGGTTTATTTTAATAAAATACATAAAATAAACTTGACTTTAATTTAACCTCAGCTATGATAGCCTTTAGCTCTGATATGTATACTTTTTTGTTTTACATAGAATGGGTATATTCAAACGTCATCGGTATAAAATGTTTGAAAACGTATTATAAATCAACTACCGCATAGAAAGCCAAAAAAATATTCAAATTATTTTCTTTTTATAAAATATAGGTTACTAGTAAACTTTATTTTTGTATTGTAAACTTCATTTTGTTTTATTTATACGGGAATACTCACGTTTAATTAAATCGGATACTCCGACTATAGTTTCGATCACATCCGGTGACCTAAACAAAACAAAACAAAAAAAATGAGTCAAAACCACGTCAGTTTTCATAATAAAGTTTTATTTTTGTATTTATTTTATAGCTCTATTAAAACTTATTCTAATAAAATATATTATTATAATTCGGTATGTTTGTTTTATTTTTGTATTAGTTATATATTTTTTACTGGTAGTTAACAAACTAGCATACCGAATTACATTTTTATTGTGAGGCTACATAGCTTTATCCGTACTTTTCCCTAAGAAGATCAACTGTTACGTTGGAGGACTTAGCTTTGTGCTGGTTATATACGTAATCAAAGACTGTTACTGAAAATTACCAAGTATAACATTTTATTAGGGGCTTCCTTAAAAACGGCCCTAAAGTTAAATGATGTTAGTTAACACTGCGTACTTCAGTTTTGTATCGCGCAAAGATTAAAGGACACTTGTCAACTAAGTAAGTAAGTAAGTTCGTATAGGCTGAGTGGCCAGCCCTAGTGTCAGAGTTAATGTGCCGCCCGGAGGCCTCTGACATGGCTGACGGTTGTTGTTATAGAAACTAGAACAAACAACTGGGACCAACAATTTAATGTGTCATCCGACCCACGGTAGCGCTCAGAAATAAATGCCATTCACGGTTACCCATCCGAAGTCTGACCAGACCGTCCGTGACAAGCTACGCCACGAGTATTTGTCAACTTAATCACTTTTGAGTACGGTACGGGGTCCTGGTCCAACTACTCTGTCAAACTAGTTAGACTACGGGCCTTCACTAGGCGTAGTGGTCCAATTTTTTTTTTAGTTGGGCCATATAAAATAAAATAAAATAGGACCATGTTAAGTCCCGTAGTCCAATTAACGAAACAAAATCTAGAGAAACCTCAACTGCATCATAGGTATGTTAAAAGAGGTATTTTTTATACAGGTTGTTAGATTGAACAACGTTATCCTTCTAGGATATCATTGTACTCATCATTATGAACAACTTTTACTAAGGGGCCAACGAAAAAAAAACAGCTATTCCATACAAAAAGGTTCATCGATCTTGGACAAAATGTATGGAACAGCTGTTTTTTTTCGTGATTTCAGGGTTGGCTCCATAATAAAAGTTGTTCATAATGATGAGTACAATGATATCCTAGAAAGATAACGGTGTTCAAATTAACACCCAGTATATTTATTTTTAATAAGTAAGGCCCAATGAGTTCGAGTTGGAATGATACACAGAGTAACTGTACCAGAAAACAAATTACTAAAGAGGGCATGAATTCATGCTCCTATACAGGGCAAACTCTGTCCCCTGACCAGCACCCTTATCATGGACGTTCGCGATTCTGATTGCGATAGCATGCCATCCCGCTCGTACGAACTTACTCGCGCCATGCGCCCTCCAACTCGCGCACGCTCGCAATCAGAATCACGAACCATGATAAGGGTCCAGGTCAGACATAGAAATGTTGAACTTACTACCAAAACAATCAGGAATAATTACCTACATAAAAATACTTTGAACCTACTAGTAACTTAACTAACGTAACTTAACGTAACGTAACGTAGTAACGTAACTTTACTTGGCATCGTTTTTCATTTATGTTCTAGTAACTTTGTTTTTTGTAAGTACTATGAGCAAATGAACTGTACATAAAAAGCTAGTAAAAAATAAACGATAAGAATAAATTTGTTTGATTTCTACCGTATTATACAGCAACCACGAACCAAGTTTAGCCTAACAAATCAATATGCTCATATCGTTGTTTGAAAATTTAACGAATTCCCCGTAATATGTGTGAGGTGACCTTTACCGCATCGTTAGCGTGCCAAACTTAATGTACTTTCATTACCACTCGGAATGAACTGGAAATGTCATAAATCAATAAACAATCAAACCCATGACCGAGAGCTATTGAGTTAAAGCAATAAATGGGGGCGCCACTACCACTAATAACAAGTTGCATGTCTACAATAACTTGTTAAATATATAGCAAGTATAATTATTATCTTTTTAAAAACAAGCTTTTATATCATTAAAAATAACTTAGAAGTAAAATATACCCTGGGTGTAACAGCCATGTCATGATGGTGTTAAGAACGGGCTAGCTCAATTAAATGCAAATTTAAAATTTGTTCACCTTGTAGGAGTTCCACATCCATCCAACAACAGACCAGCACAGTGGTACCAGATTGTTGCATTATCACCGAACTAATTATAAGTATGCCTTTCAGGTCAATCGCACGTCTAAAAGTCAGTGAGTGGTCTAAAATTCGCTAAAGTCACAAAGTTTCGAAACACTTCATATAAAAATATTCACTTCACTTTAGGTTTGATTACAAACAAACAGAAACTAAAAAAAGCTTAAAAATAATATTCGATACATACCTAAATCAAATAGGTTTTCTCTTAACAGTTTAAATATAGTTATTATAGAATATTTTTGTATGAAGTGTTTCCACACTCGATTGGTTGTATGCAGGTTCGAGTCCTGCCAGAGGTCATAATTTTTCATAATAGCTTCAAAAACATAGTTATTATATTTTAGAACTTTTTATTTTGACATTCACATGTACATTTTTATGAATTACAGAGATGGATTACTGATTAGAAACAAAATTGTTCAATTAAAAAATAACTTTTTTCATGATAAAAAATTATTCTAGCTTTAAGAACATAAAAAATTCTATCCATTTAAATATTTAATTGATTTAATTGAAACAGTTTCTTATCGCAATATAAATCAATATTAACAGTTAAAATTGCTGCAACTCCAATAAGATGCTAGCTATACCACACCTAACAAGAAAAAATAATGGAGTAAAGCTTTATACTTCTAAACTCTGCCAGCTAGAGATGCGCTTTTGCTGCCAGCAGTCTCGAAATAAAATTGTATCCGAATCAAATTGAATCACGTGATTCTTACAAGAGTTATCTTGCAATGGGAGGTCTCACGGTGACCATCTCTCACAGACGTGTAAAAACCGCTGCCATTATTACGGCACTTACACGAAATCAGCATAATGATAGAATACATAATATTCATTAGCAACAGGATGTGCGGTGCGTGTAGTAAAGTCGCGTAGGTTACTAACGTAAAGGCCACCGCAGACGTTATACTTGTTCAGAGGGTTCACAAGACTTGTGTATCTAATACAAGTAAAACAATTACTGTGTGACATGGGAAATATGTTGGTGTCGAAAACATTCTAGATAGATAGATCTCTTTTGCATGAGGTCGTCTAAGTAGATAGCACCACATTAACAGAAAACCTGCTGGAAAGAAGTGTGTAATCATTACTGTGTTCCGGTTTTGAATGATTTATGTTTTTTTTAATACAATTAAGTGACGAGACGAGTATTTTTTTGTAAAAATATGTACGTACTAGATATATAGATTAACTCTTTATTGCTCACACCAAAGATACGTACATACAAAGGATTAAATAAATTAAATACTAGTGCACAAATGGCGACCTTATCGCTAAATGCGATCTGTTTCAGGCAACCTGAGAATGGAGAAAAATTATGTATGTATACTACTTGAATTTTGAACGGACTAAAAATATCACGTGTGCGCTGTCTTTATTACCTATAAATCATTCTGTGTTGAAAATGTTTGCGTGCTTAGTAGTTGACTCTTGTCAAAACATAAAACTGGTTAGGTGTTTAATGTGTCAGTAATTAAATGCTGTTGCAAGTGAATACAATTGCTATTTGATATCTAATAAGTATATCTACAAACAAGAGAATAGTATTTCAGTTTTTTTTATAGTGTTTTTAGTAGTTTATTTTTTATTTTTTATGTGAGATTTGTAATTTTTTATTGACATCCTTATTTGAACTATTTAGACATTATTTTAAATTATTTTTTTCTCTCTATGTATGGACTTGTTCTGAAATAAATTGATTATTATATTATTATAGTCGAATTTTCTATAGCACGTTATCAAAATCAGTTTATTAGTTAGAATATACATTTTTGGTTTTAATTGTAATAAGGAACCAATGATACTGCAGACGATCGTCAGTCTAATATGTTATTCTGGGTTGTTCCTTAATGATCCTTGGTCAACTCATCCTTTTTTTATATATAATCAACTCGTCCTAAATCAGTATTCTTAACTCGTCCGACTGAATTATTATAATTTATTTTCTTAACTCATCCTATATCATTTAGGGTCACATTTAGCGTAACAAAAATTGACGGTTACGCAAGTTCGTGCGTGTTAGATTTTTATGTTACTTGATAGTTTATAACTGTTTTCAATCCTGTATTTAAATATCGCCAAATATCGCAAAGTAAATGAGAATTATTAAATTAAAACATTTGTTGGGCCGAATACGGCATACAAAGTGGGACGAATGCAGTTTTTTTATGTGGGACGAACTTACTCGGGACGAAAAGGGCATTAATAAAAAAGACTCGCATAATTCTACTGTATTACATATTGCTATAACAAATTCTTGTTTTTAGTTTTTACTACGGAATCTCTTAGCAGGACTCGAGCGCATTTTTACGAGTCGAAATTACGTTTCTATTTTTGTCATTGAAAACAAATTTAATAAAAAATACATACCTACTTACTTTAATAAAATAATAAAAAATTGGTGTATTTGCTAAAACAAACCAAAACTGGGAAAATTCCGTTTAGAGGCGCCTCATCAAACAAAAAAAGAATCATCAAAATCAGTTAATAATTGTCGGAGTAATCGCGTAACATACATACAAAAAAAACATACAGTCGAATTGAGAACCTCCTTTTTTGAAGTCGGTTGAAAAGCGTATTATACTTATTCTGTTCAAAAAAACCAAAGAATAATATTTGTGCAGTTCCTTAAATGACGAGTGACCATTGAACCGTGTTTCATATAACTCATGCACAAATTGACAATACTGTCGCGGACGTGGTTGGGAGGTGTAGTGGAAAATTGCCACATTCGCCACCACACGCCGACCGGTCGACCGACTGGTCGGCCGAGGCAGAGGCTACTAACGCTTCGAGAGGGTCATTCTTGTGCACACGCGCCCCGAGATAACGTAATGCCTTCTCGACCAGAAGAATTCACTCTCAGTTATGGGTCTATATATCATGGATCAGCTATTACCTTACCACTGTACTTTTAATATTAGCAGTTACCTACTGAAATATGTAAGTATATAGTATTACCAGACTGATCATTATCTAAATAGTTCGTATGTACCTATCTAAATTACCTGAATAAGATTAAGGTGTAGCACATTCAAAACACGACTCAAAATTAGTTATATGTAATTATAACCTAACCGATGGGGAAGAAAGGTTCTTGAGTGGCGACCGCGAACCGGAAGACGCAGCGTAGGAAGGCCTCCCACTATATATATATATATAAGGTGTAGCACATTCAAAACACGACTCAAAATTAGTTATAGAAAGATATGTAATTATAACCTAACCGATGGGGAAGAAAGGTTCTTGAGTGGCGACCGCGAACCGGAAGACGCAGCGTAGGAAGGCCTCCCACTATATATATATATATATATATATATATATATATAGTGGGAGGCCTTATATATATATATAGGTGTACCGACGACATTGTAAAAGTCGCGGGCAACCGGTGGATGCAAAAGGCAGGTTGTCGTACAGTGTGGCGGTCTAAGGGGGAGGCCTTCGTTCAGCAGTGGACGTCTCCGGGCTGATGATGATGATATGATTATAATACGCTTTAAAAAAAAAACTACCGACTTCAACTTCGAATACCTGGATGACATCTTTATATTTTCTAGTTATTTAGATTTAAAAACCAAACTACTGAATCAATTTCGATAAAATGTATATGGGACCACCTCTGAAGTATTACCTAACAAACAAAAAAAATATTAGGAACCTCCTTTTTTTGAAGTCGGTTGAAAATTAGTGCTGTTTAGAACATCTCAAACCCAAGGAATGACTGAATTGTTTGATTGATTACAAATTTACTACGTCAATAGGCCTCATTTATCAGTTTGGTAGAGAATCAGCCAAGCCGACACGCGGACTGAGGGCGGTCAGGGGCTTTATTTTTGGATCGTACGCAAAGTTGCGCATGCGAGCGGAGCCAGACGACTTCCGAACGATATTGTTTGAAATAAGGTTCAATATCGTTCTAAAGTCGGCTCCGCTCGCATGCGCAGCTCTTGCGTACGATTCAATAATAAGGTCCCTGGGCCCTTCTTTTCAAACCAGCAAGAGATTTCGCCTTAAAATATGACCAATTCGTTAGTTCGTTTAGTTGCCAGAGTTAATATGCCGCTCGAAAGCATCTGCCATGGCTTGACAGTCGTTGTAATAAAAATATTGAAAAACCAACCGGAACCAACAGTTAAGCGTATCTTCCGACGCATGGTAACGCTTAGATATTAACGCCACTCACGATCACCCATACAGAGATTGACCGGATCGTCCTGCTTAACATCGGATAAGGATAACTCCTATGAACTCATTCGAATGATTCTAAAATGGAGCCCCAGGTATATCTACACATTCCGCGCACGAGTGTTTATTCCGCTTATCTGAATTTTAAATTCAGTACCCCCGTGTCCCTCCGCCCGCTGTCCGCTCACCCCACCGCATCCCCTCGCTCGCCCGCCCCGCAGATTCCTAGCGGTCCCGCCAACCCGCCCGTAAAAACCCAATCAACTGGCTATTCCGGTGATGCGCTGAACGCTGAACGCTGGCATTTGACACACGATTTCACTTTCCACCCGCAACGCACAAAAAACACAAAGCCTTTTCGTTTGGAACTACCGAAAGTGAAATTATCGTGATTAAAGTTTTTTGGTCGTCGATTGATGGGAGTCACGAGTGATTTGAATCCGTGCGACGGTGGAATGTCGCCGGCTGTAGTGTCGCGACGGCGCCGGACCCGGTTCCCACAAGAACCGGACACATCAAACGGCCAGCACTGTTTGTACTACCAAAATAACCATAAATTACCGCGCTGATTGAACTCCGGAATATTAATCAAATCTAATAATGAGGTATTCGGAGTAACTGTGCCTATTACGTGTGGTCAGGCACGTAATTGTATTCATGATTGCGTTGTTTCGGCTACCGAAGGCGGGGAGGGAGCGGGGGGACGGATTGGCCCGGTGACGGGACAAAAAACCTCAAAAGCCTCAAGCTACTATGAATCACAACTTACCAATATCCTTAGACAAGATTAGAGCGGGCTGCATGCACCTCAACTACTTTAGAATATCTAGTAGATGGTCTCTTACAGCCCTCTAGGTAAAGGAGTTAATCATAATACTCAAAATTACGTAAATAGGAGGGCTATGATTTAAGGAGTCTAGGGTTTACTCACAAGGGGCGATGGCGGAGTTACTTTGCGCGATAAAATCCAGAATGAGGATATTCGCCAAAGAACCAAAGTCACCGACATAGCCCTCGGGGTTTGCAAGTTGAAGTGGCAATGGGCAGGCCACATCGCTCGAAGAATTGATATCCGATGGGGAAGAAAGGTTCTTGAGTTGCGACCGTGTACCGGAAGACAGCATAGGTAGGGTTCCCAGCACTGACTGACGACATATTGAAAGTCGCGGGCAACCGGTGGATGCAAATGGCAGGTTGTCGTACAGTGTGGCGGTCTTAGGGAAAGGCCTTCGTTCAGTACAGGACGTCTCCGGGCTGATGATGACGATGGTTTACCCATCTGTCCAGTAATAAAAAATGGTTTCATTACATAGTTATCTACCGAAAAAACTATAGCTTCCTATAGTGATCTTCCAAATTTAGTTTAATAATTTCTACTTAATTAAATTTTAATTTAGAATTAAGATCACCGCTATAAAAAATTTGGTAGATACGTAAGGAAACATGTTTTGTTTAGGAACATCAATAAATTCAAAAATCCTGATAATAACTAATTATGGTATTTATTTGATTTCTTCTCATTGGGACATTTATACAAGCGTGTAGTCCGGTAGCTACCCCAAATAGAGAGTCATTTTATTTAATATTTATGGCCTCGCGTTGGTAGCAGTGAGGTTAAGAGCGGCTAGCGCAGGCTCAGTGGGGCAGGCGGCGGCTAGTCGCGGCTCGGTGCGGCACGCGTGGGAACGCACGGAATCATCGTTACTCATCACGTCGCTACAAAAATCCGCTCTATTATTTCGGTGGCTGATTGTTCTCCACTTACTCTCACTTACTAGGAAGCACAAAACTATTTTCAAAACACGCATTTTCAAATACTGTTGTATAATGAGGCAGTAAAAAAATGGATGGGGGGGGGGGTATCGCGCGGTCAAAATGGCTTTCCTAGAACTACCGGGGGCTGAAGACCTGTAGAATGCCCCAATTAGGTACAGATGGAAGGATGAGGTGGCAGAAGACCTCCAGGAACTTGACATGAACTGGTGCAAGCGAAAGAAAGATGGTGCCTTTTATTTTCGGAGGACAAGACACACGCTGAGTCACTGCCCCGGTAAAGCAAGTAAGATATAGGCAAGAGAAATAAAAAGCGTAATTTGCGTGCGATTAAAATCTTTATCGACCGTGATACGTGTACATTTAATACGCACAGGCGCTAGACGGCGCTCTTATCAAGAGAGTTAGAGACCATGCCAAGGTTTATGACCGCTCTGATAATAGTCACAAAATAAGGTACAACTTGGAGTTATAAATTAATCATTATGATCAACGTGGCGTAGTACTGCTATAGCTTATGGACACAATTTATTGGATAAAATATCTATTTCAGGACTATACCAGCCAGATAACATTTTTATTCAAAATAATTATGTTTGCGTTGGGCCATGTTGGGCCATATCCTGCCTGAGCTTAAGCAACGATGCGCTATAGGATGGAGCCATGGCGAACGCGTACATTAAAGGGACCTGTTCACTCTGAATTTGAAGACACGCCTAAGGGCGTGCCAAACTCAAGTGCTGGGGAACTCTATGCCAAAGTTTGTGGTGCCCGAACAGTACAACTTAACTTATACTTAACTTTATTGTACTGTTCGGGCAACATAAACTTTGGCATAGAGTTCCACATCGACGCTGTGCGTGATACATAGGTACTATTGTCAATTACACGAAACCCAATAGCACTAGGCACAAAAAAAAGTAATTAAAAAGATACTTATATAGGCGATAAGTAATTTTAGAAATGATTTTAATTCAGTATTAATATTTATTAGTTTAACAGTATTACATTGATATACAACAACAATATCTCAGTACCTTTGATAAATAATATGTCTAGACAGAGTCTCGTACTGTTTATGAACGAAAAATGACAGGCCAACATTATTATACTAGAGTGCGTGACAGCCATGTCTTACCTCGCGCTGCACCATTGTCGTTGTTATAGTGTGCGTGCATAAGAGGCTAACAGTTAACCGCTATTTTTTCGACGCGTTTAGGATCCATCAGTCTATCTAGACATATAATTTATCAAAGCTCAGTATAACTAAATAACATAATTATATACTTCATGACGAAATGATTATTATATCTATAGTCCATAATAATACATACTTACAATAAACACTTTCTTGAATTTGATCCATGTGATTTGACGATTGTCAAAACGTACAGGGCTCAGGGTTAAGATAACAAAGTAACGCCACAATAAAGAAAAACCATAAAAGCCGTCACACACGATGAAGATGCTTTAATATTTCATGTTAGCTTAGAACACATTTCAAATTCGCTACTCATACAAAACAAATGACGAACAAGTGACGAAGATAATTTATGTTTCAAAAATGTATGGAGAATATTTAATCTTAACATGAAATATTATAGCATCTTCGTCGTCTGTGACGGCCATAAAACGTGGCGCGCAGTGTACAGCGCGTGAAGATGGCAGTTGAATATTCACGAGGAAAATAATAACTACAAGAAGTAAAGGTCATGGGTGTTCATTTCTTTCACGGCTATAGATAAAATAGTTTTTTTTTTACCAAATCAGCGACAAATATAATTTATAATTATTAATATTATACGTCCAAAATCGGAGTGTCGTCGCGGGTCGATCCTGAGCGCCTAACATGCGCACCGCTAGAAAATTTTCTCGATTCTACAAAACAGGACAAGGCTACGAATCTGTATAAGTTTGTCTCGTTTTCGCACGACATAAAGACACGACAAAATTTTCTCGCGGTTCGCATGTTAGCCCTGCTGGGCACGATTGGCGAGATGGCGAGTGACCGAAGCAGATAGCACAACAAGAAAGAAGCCTTATACCCTTCTGTAGGATAAAGAAGGCTGCGGATGATGATGATGAAGTATATTACATTTTAATTTAGCTTCGCGACTCCGTGTACGGAAGATGTACACCCCGCTCCCAAATATCTTACAAATACCACTTAATTTTTCCTCCCCAATTTCAACTCTGACAAAAATGTTGTTGTTTTTATTTTTAAATTTCTATCCAAATACCAATTTTCATCACTACAACTTCAAAAACAAAGAACTTTCCACACAACATTATTTCCGTCCTCGCGCCCCCTTAAGTCACGCCTGTCAAAAATATTAAGACCACCATATTTTGATTTAAATAAACTATCCAAATACCAATTTTCATAATTATCACTTCAAAAAACAAAGAACTTTCCTTACAAAGTTTCATACATCTTTCAGCCCCTTTAAGTCATCTCTGTCAAAATATATAGAAAATACCATATTTACACGTTTTAATTTAAATTTATTTGGATTATTAAATACAAATACCAACTTTCATCACCATGACTTCAAAAACAAAGTTCTGCTGTTCATACAAAGTTCCATCCCCCATTTCACCCCTTAAGTAATAATTGCCTAAAAATATTGAAAACAGCTATATTTTAAATGAACTATCCAAATATGTACTATTACAATTATGACAAGCTTATCAAATGAATGATGCTTGATCCATGTTTTCAGTTCTAGTATAACATAAAGTCAATCTCAATGCCATTTTAAATACCGTAAACATATTATAGTAAACATAGTAAACGAATTTAACATAGTAAATAAATATAGTAAACGATTTAATAAATTAATAATAAAATTACGGTTTGATTTTGTTTGATATAAGATCGACAGCAAGCGGCATAATTTACTAACTCACACAAAATTAATTATCTAAGATTACATTATTCTAATGGCGTCAAAACATGCGCTGGCGGGAAAAAATGATGAATCTCATCGCACGAGGAGTCGCGGGGTCGACGACCCCGCCTAACTACTGGTTAATTGTTTTATTACGTCTAATAATGCGCATGTTCCGTGTTTATGTAAAATAAGTAATATCATACCGAAATAACTCTTGTTTCCATATCATTCGTGCATATCATTTGAAACGTCTAGAACACGATAGCTAAAGCAAAGCGAAGCTAAGGTCGAGCTCATTTCGGGGGGGGGTCGTAAGTAAGAGACAATAAGTAACAACTTTAAGACGACAGCGATCTATACGTAAGTAGGTATGTATAAAACGGTGGGTTGGCGAAGGCATTTCGGGGGTGGGGGGAGGGGTTGGACCCCCAAAACCCCCCCTGCCTACGGCTTTGGCTAAAGCTATACCAGGGGGGTGTCACTCCGCAGTTTAGGTATGTTCGGCTGGCGCTCCGCTCTGAGAGGACAATGTAAGGCAGAAGTCAGTGGCCGGCCGCACGCTAGCCTCGTCGCACGTAACTAAGCATACGTGATAGAAAGAAAGCGGTATATCTAGGTAAATATAGCGAGCGGTATCCAGCGCTGTGCGAGTTGCATTGCTACTTTATTGCCTAGTAGATAGCGTCCTTATTTATTTCAATTCCTTTGCGGAGTGTACTTTCTGTACGTCGTACTATTATTTAATCTGTGGCTATACATAAATAGTTCCTTTAAAATGTTTTTTTCTTGAAATCAATGGAACTATTTTGATTATATAAGATGGCAAACCACCTCCCCATATTACGGGAGAGGACTTCGTCCAGCAGTGTACGTCTTTTGGCTGATGATGTAATAAAATAAAGTGCCTGACTTTCTAAGCTCTATCAAACAGGTAACCCATGTGGGACAGGGAAGCGGATTTCAAGTTTCAGTTATGGCAATTAACACATTCTCAGATTTGTTTAAGTATATTTATATAATTAGTAGTATTATAAGCACGTGCTCGGACAAAGTCTTAAGTTCGTCCAGTTTACCATACCTACAGATATTAATAAATAATAATAATATCGGTGGACATTAATTTCACACAGCGCCATCTAGCCCCAAACTAAGCAAAGCTATTAGATATTATTGGCAACGAGAGCGCTAAGGTGCAGGTTTCCTCACAAATTTCTTCTCTGGAAGTATGCAGGTTACCTCTCGATTGTTATCCTTCACCAAAAACCCAATGGTATAAAACTACGTACATAAACTTCATTAAGCTCATTGGTTCGGGTCCGGTATTTGAAACCACGACATCACTTTTTATAGTCAAACGGAAATTAGACAATACAGCTTTGCATAGCACGTCATAATACTATCAAAAGGACGTAAACTTGTGTATCGGGCACTCGGATAAATTTATCTCGCTCCGACCGGTAATTAGTTAGTTTCAGCAGAGATTTGCGCGATAACAGCTCGCACTTTACGATTACGACGTTGTAAACAATTCTTCGGCGGTCGAGTCAGTCTGTCGTCGACGGCTGGACCGATTAAAGTGAAGGTTTCGTAAGGCAAGGACGGATGTCAGGCAGGACCTACTCATCTAATAACTTTAACATTTTTATAGGTTATCAAATGCATTAAGGTTATTATTTTTATTTGATGTCTTGCTCAACTTTTATAACTTCTTTAAAACATCTCTAAAAAACAGCTGTTCCATACATTTTGCCCAAGGTCGATGAACTTTTTGTATGGAACAACTGATAATTTTTTCACGATTTCAATGTTGGTTCCATAGTAAAACATGTTTATTTTGATGTACAGAATATGCCCTTAAAAGGATGCTAACTGATTAGAACTAACCCTGTATACTTATGTAACAGCGGTCAGTTATGGAAATGTAAATTTTGCGGCTTCCATTCGGAATTGCAAATCGCATGCAAATCTTTTTGCACCCGTCGCGTCGGCGTCTGCTTACAAATTGAATGAATAATGCGATTATGTAAATCAGATTCAATCGGCTTATAGCTATTAGTAAATCATATTAATAAAAAAATCAACGGTTGAAAGTCTTTTGTTTCAGTTTGCGTCAAAGCAAGCATAGAAATACAGCTGGAGCTGGAAGATTTAGCTGTATTTGGCCCTTAGTAAATCCGTGATAAAAATATGAAAAAAATATTTTTCTGTGTCACTCGGGATAATGTACTTAAGGAGCGTAACGATAGCTCATAGTATCCAAATCAGTTCAGGTATTTATAAGTTTTATGGTGGGATAAAGAAACTCACATTGTATAATATATACTTATAAAAAATAAATATAATTGTGTTATTTAAGTGCTAGCTGTTAGTTATCCTAAAAGAATAAAATAAAATAAAATAAATAATAAATACAATATGTAACAAAAAGGTTCAACAATACTGAAGGGTATATGTTTGTACTCGTCATTATCGAACGTCGACTCGTCGTGGGTTCGAACCCCACCCAGGGCAAACATTTATGTGGCGAACAAAGATGTTTGTTCTGTGTCTGGGTGTAGTATGTATTATAAGTATGTATTTACAAAAAAAACAAAAAGTATTTATGCCACTTGTAGTTTTTCAATATCTTTTCATCAGCCATCTAGTTTCCATATTACAAGCTTTGCTTAGTTTGGGGCTAGATGGCGCTGTGTGAAATTAATGTCCTACGATATATATATATATATATTATGAACAACTTTTACTATAGGGCCAACCCTGAAATCTCGCAAAAAAAATCAGCTGTTCCATACAAAAAGCTCATTGACCTTGGACAAAATGTATGGAACAGCTGATTTTTTTGCGGGATTTCAAAGTTGACCCCATAGTAAAAGTTGTTCATAATGATGAGTACATATATACCCTTCAGTATTGTTGAACTTTTTTGTTACACGTTGTATATACATAAGCCTGTAAACATTACATTCTTTTTTTTGGGCAGTCGTGTAAAAATGTGTAGTTTTGCTCCCAGATATCTAGAATCGGATAGTGGTTACAATTTTTGAAAATATTTTTATAACATTTCTACCTAACATGGAAGTGGTGGACCTGGGTATGTCCTTAAACTGCAACCAGACCCACCGGAGGACGGGAAGCAGCGTCCTCTTGGTTAACGGTGGTGAGCATTCTGCGATTCCCAAGCCGCCTGCCAAGCGTGGGTATTACGGCAAAACCCCTCTATTGGGAGGTCTTCGTCCAGCAGTGGACGTCTTATGGCTGACGACGATGGAAGTGGTAACTGTATTGGTTTAACTTGTCCAAAAATATTGCTAGCAAAATTAAGCCAACTGAATTTTATTTTAACTGTAGTTTTACACCACGTTTCTAATATTAGAAAAGATAAGGATGGTGAACAAGAGTGATTTACATCTTATCCATCATCGTTTCACTAAAAATAACTTTTGGTGCTTCGTTAATTTATTTACCCAAATGTCGACCTCTCATTACATTGTACACTGCATTACCATATTTTATGAACCCCGTTCATGCTACGGCTACCGTCATATTTGTACATGTCCATATTAACATTTACGTACGTAGGTAAATCGAGCTAGTTTGACGAGTGGCCTAGTTAAGATAGATCTATTATAATTAACAAGAAAACACTTATTGTGCAACGGGTTGGGTGATGTAAAGTTTAACGGTAGAAAAGCTAGAAATTGTATAATGCTATTTAATTAAAACAGTGTAAATTCGTTCGTCTGACTTTCCATGGTCATGTCATGGTCATGGTCAAGCACAGTATAAGTAATGGTATGGTAACAAACCTAAAAACTACCTAAAATTAAAACTACAATATCAATCTACTAATTTAATGCTTTTGTTTTTTGTTGTGTAGTAGGCTAAGTAGTCTTTGTAGTTTGTTGTATCTACTAATGGAATGTTATATATATACTTAACTAGAGATCCCCCGCGACTTCGTCCGCGTACGGAAGAAATTCGGGCCGCTCCCTAAATTCACCACTATAAATCATCCCGAGGCATTTTTTTGAACCCTGCCCCCCAAAACCCTTTGTTCTTCGTGCAATTTTCAAAAAGGTAATAAAACAAAAAAAAAATGTAATAAAAATAGTACTAATAGTTTTTGTCATCTTAAAATATTATGTTAATTTGAGTCTTATCATTATAATGTTGTTAGCATTTCGATTCAAATCGCATGTGCTTTGTTATGTAACTCTAATCTTAACATTTGAATAAGTAATTTTAATCTCATCTTTACAAAATTAGCTTAATTCCATCTAATTTTTATAAATGTAATCGTTTTAATGTTAAGATTTTATCAATACTAAAGATGATCTACATTGCCTATTTACATTTTCGTTGTTTTTGACTCAAATATCGACATAGTAATTGCTAGGTCACTAGCTCGCCAGAGAGCTATTTATTAGCGTACTTCCATTTGCAAAGCGACGTGTCCGATGGACCCCATCCGGACTGTAAACTTAATTCCCCTCAGACAGACGGCGGCAGTTACAAAAGAGGGGAAGGTGACACTTTCCGTCTTAATATTTACGAGTTTAAGATAGATAGGTAAGGCTGTGATCACACTGCAACACAACCTTCAAGAAGACACCCAGTAGGTTATTAAAGTAACTTTGTATAGGCTGACTACGTATTAAATGTTTTGTACACGAGAGCACGAAACAAATCCAATTGCAGAAAGGCGTGAGAAAAGGAGATGTTATTTATCCGAAACTGTTCACGGACGCATTGGAGAACGTTTTCAAGCTCTTGGACTGGAACGGATTCGGCATCAACATAAATGGCGAATACATCACTCACCTTCGCTTTGCCGATGATATAGTCATCATGGCAGCGTCGCTGAAGGACCTCAATACTATGCTCAGCGACCTCAGTAATGTTTCCCAACAGGTGGGTCTTAAAATGAACATGGACAAGACAAAGATCATGTCCAATGTCAATGTTGTGCCCGTACCGGTTGTCGTATACTCTCGAAGTTGTTGACCACTACAACTACCTTACCAGTTTGTAGGCACTTTCCGCCCTAATATTTACAAGTTTTATTAAGATAGATAGGTAAGGCTGTGATCACACTGCAACACAACCTTCAAGAAGACACCCAGTAGGTTATTTAAGTAACTTTGTATAGGCTGACTACGTATTAAATGTTTTTTACACAGATGATTATTTTATAGATAGGCTTGGCTCGGGGCAGTTGCAGACTTTATTGCGACTGATTCATGAAACTCCCGCCAAACATTAAAACTGCATGAACAATAAAAGTTTAGCTTTAAATACATGTCTGTAATCAGGTATATATCTATATATTAATGTATTTTATTTGAGCTGCTTCTTGGTAAAACAAAATTTGAAAGATACATGGCATTTTCTGATTTATGCTTAAAATGATGTAAAAATTGGGATACCCAAAAATAAATTAGACAATAATGTTCCAGCTCCCATGGTTTAAATTTGCTCTACAGTTTTTACACAAAACTAGCGAAAAGAGTCGACTTTTTGATGAAACGATGTTTTTTTTCGGTTGCATGTACAAAAATGTGCATTCAGTTGACTCAAGCGCCAAAGTCTTTGGGCATTTCTATACAATGCTCACTCTGTGATTTCGACGTATCCAAAGAGATCTAAAATGCACCGTACGAGATAATTAAGTTGGTGGGTCTGTAATAGTGCGCGTCACGCATGCGCCTCCCACTCCGAGGAAATGCCAATTTGACCCCCGCCTGGCGACGCACGCGCACTGCACATCGCGTCACTCTGCGTGCATACCGACTAATAAATCAAGAATTTCCTCTCGATCTGATTCAGACAGTTGGTAAGCGGCTGTTTCCGAAGAATTATCTTGAAGTACCTATCTACATATTATCTTATCATTTTTTGTAAGCACTTGTTTGAACGACTATTCAAAAAGGTTTTTGTGCAACTAACTCATGGCCGCCTCAGTCATTCATAAATATTTCGTTAACCTGTATAGTACATTTTGTTAAGGGCAATAGGGTCATATTTTCTGTGGAACAGCTGATTT
Organism: Erannis defoliaria; assembly: GCA_905404285.2. NCBI lineage: Eukaryota > Metazoa > Arthropoda > Insecta > Lepidoptera > Geometridae > Erannis > Erannis defoliaria. The sequence continues at coordinate 4,896,521 of FR990073.1, read as the reverse complement.
TCTATCGCAAATTTTTAAATTTCGTGCTACAAAAGTTGTTCGACATGTTTTAAAGAAGCTTTATACAACGTGTAACAAAATGGTTCAACAATACTGAAGGGTATGTATTACTCATAATTATTAGCAACTTTTACTATGGGGTCTAACTTGAAATCACGAAAAAAAAAAAAGATTTTCCATACAAAAAGTTCATTGACCTTGGACAAAATGTATGGAACAGCTGTTTTTTTTTCGCGATTTAAGGGTTGACCCCATTGTAAAAGTTGTTCATAATGATGACTATACAGGGTTAGTTCTAATCAGTTAGCATCCTTTTAATCTCATATTCTGTACATCAAAACAAACAACTTTTACTATGGGGCCAACATTGAAATGGCGAAAAAAAAAAGCTGTTCCATACAAAAAGTTGCAATGCAAAAAAATGCAATGTTAGCCCCATAGTAAAAGTTGTTTGTTTTGATGTCCAGAATAATTATGCCCTTATAAGGATGCTAACTGATTAGAACTAACCCTGTATGCATACCCTTCAGTATTGTTGAACCTTTCTGTTACAGATTGTATAATCGTAATATTTTTAGATTTTTTGGTTTTTATCTTTATGACCCACCAATCAATGACCCTAGCTACAGACAATAATAATAATTTGCCAAAAATATAACCTACAAAAAACATATTATGGTTCATTATCGATATTAGAATTTGGAATCGCTGTTCTTTGTTGTAGATAATAGTGGTTTGGGATATAGAGTATAATGGTCTTAAATTTTATGTCGCGACAAAGAATTATTTTTCTTTCCGACTTATACCGGCGGTATAATAATATCATTGAAGATGCAAGCATTATAACTGGCTTATTAAGCGGAGATATATATTAAAGTGCAGGCGCGGTGATCAGATCACGTACCGCCATTAAGGTCGATCGCGATCGAGCGCCGACACCTGACCGCAAACAAAATGCACAAAAAGCGTTGTCCTTGACCCTGCGCACAAACACCATGCCACCGGCATGGGCGGGTAGCAGTGCGCGGTAAAACGTTTATGTATCATTCGTATTTTTTTTTCGATTCTATTACTTGAAAAAGATACCATAATCGTTACTGAAAATAGTTTGAGCACTATTTCACTTTGAGTTATTGTAAATTAAATTTTTATATTTATTCTAATTAATTCTATTTGTTTGTTAGTAAAGCCTGTTACCGCTGCTACAATATTTTTTGTACCTAGTTTTTAGGTCGGTTTCAAATATGTACACTTGTGCAAAATCTGTTTGTAGAATTATAAGAATGCAATTTGATAGACAGCGGCGTGTGGCAGACGCGTCTAAAGCTGCGCGTCCACTGCACCTACACGTCCACCATTCGGAAGATACCGGTAGTTCTACCGATGACGTCCCACCCAATCGGCTTTTTATAAATGCCGACGCTCCGTACGCTCCGTACGGGCCAATTCCGAGGCAGTGAATGCGCAGCTATATACTTTTCATGCAAAGATCACCGTAATTGAACCGTAGTATGACAGGGGCGTATAACAGTGCGCGGCAGGTGCACGCGGCTCAAATATCAACACATGTCGCTCACCCCTAAGATATCGGCTACGATACCGTTACCTCGACATTATTGGGTATACATGTATTATATTATTGACACTGATAAGGGTCTTGCACACAACGCAAGAACATGACCAATAATAACTTAATTGAGTAAGAACTTTTCGGAACAAATTTTTAAGACTAATTTACAAAGGGGTAACTTTATATGTATTTTTTTATTTATTTATATGTAGTAACTTTTACTTGAAGAAGAATAAACCTAAAATCACGAAGAAAATCTAATGTTTTAACATCTTCTTTGGAGCTTGTCTCAACTCCACAGCAGCTGGACGGATTTGGATGTATTTTTTCTTTAAGTAGCATAAAACCTGTTATAAATTGGATGGATTGTTTATTTGCTTGTTCCTTTATCACAAAACAGCGGATTTCCGTGATTATGGGCAAGGATTTATAAGAGTCGATAGATGTTCCTTTTCATAAGCATCATTATCATCGTCACTTCGTTTCTTCATTGCTCGGGTAAAACCATACAGCTCAGTCAGTTATTATCAAAATAAGAGAATTTCTGTAAAACAGCGCGTAAAACCGCGGGACTCAGCTAGAAATCCTTCTTCCTTCTTTCCTCTAATGCCTTTCTATCCAAAGTTTTATGTTCGATCATTTTGATAAGCGATTACATTGTAAACGAGTTTTATTATAATGCTCGGCTAACTAGCTCTCAAATATTTACACAAAAGAGTAACGAATTATAAGCGGGTTCGTCGTACCAAGAGATAATCTAGATTAGTATTGCAACAGCCGACAGGCTATTGTCGCTTCACAAAGATGCTGTTATAGACGAAACAAAGCGGCCGATTGTTACATAACTGTATCTTAAACCGATCTTGTAATGACGTTTGTGTAGATTATACAGACCCAAGCAGAAACATAGCATGAGCTTCAACTCTAACTATGCCACCGCAACAGCTTGTCAGCTTCTCACCTGCATACACACTAAACATTTTTTTTATATACGTTCAAGTGACGAGACGAGCAAGACGTTCGCCTGGTGGTAAGCGTCACGCCTGCCACTAACAGTAGCAGTGCTAGAATTGTGAACTTGCGAACACAATCCTGCCCCGCACTGCACTGCGCTCGTCACCCTGAGATATTAGATGTCATACGCAGTAATTTATCTGGTAACATTGTCCTGCAAAACCGGAACACCGTAATGCTTAGACTATACTCCTTGGCGTTTGAATAACTGGCAAAGGTGTGGTACTTCCCCAGGAAGACTCTGCAGTAGAGTCCTACCACTACAAAATCATCTACCATGTAACCACCTAGCCCGCCGCAGCTACTATGCCAGCGGTCCAGACTCTCCTCAAAAGACACGCCACTCACCCCGATCCACTTCCAGCTACTGCAATTTGGTAGTGGTTCTAAAGGTAATTTTGCTAAAATAATATTGCAAAGTAAATAGGACAACCAAATTTGTCAAACTTCAACGTCTTTTTTTAATGCAATAACTCTGAACGGAAAACGGACTCTAATCTGACGGATAATCGTGCGCGTGCGCCGCGTCATCGGCCGGCGTGTTTATTCAAACACAAAACAAGTGTAACAAAAACCATTTAATTGAATACGCCGCAAGTTTTCCTGTTAGAGTAGGTACTTATACCTCAGCAAATAATTTGACATGATTCATGTATACTCGTAGATCTCATTGTGCTAAGCTTTTGATAAATAATTCACGTAGATTCGCAGAATGTCCTCCAAAATTCACGATAAACAATGAAATGCTTTTGATAAGAAAGTCCTGAATTTTGACAAAATATGAGACGAGAGCATTCAAATTTCGCGTAACAATACATTCTTCGATGTTTAGGTACGGGCCCGGGATTGAACACACGGCCTCACGATTTCGAGTCGTACGGTCTCGACTAGACTACCTACAACGGCTTTCATGCAATATAGCAAAATTTGCAAATCAAGATGTCGGCTAAAAAGCAAGCACGCATCCGCACAATAATGCAAAATGGACTCCGATATAAATTCTCTGAATATTTGCGATTGAATGAGCCGTAAGTGTCGTCACGTATCGTATGGGCGCGTGGGAGCGATGCGCGGGCGCACCGCACTACTGCCCGGGAGCGGTGATTGGCACTCGTAGTTGTACTATTATTTATTCTGTGATCGCGAGAAACACATTTGAATGTATTCTAATGGCGCGCATTACCGCCCGACGCGGCGCAGTTTGTACTAGTGATGTTAACTGTTCTTAAAGTGCGTTATCGTGCTATATAATATGCTATATTTATGTAGATATTTGGAACAGTCGTCATTTTGGTGTCATGGTAAGAAAAGCTTGAGAAAAGTAAAATTGTAATATTGTTTATACTATGAGGTAGAATTTTCAATATCGACCTTTCTAAATGGTATTTATTTTAGCTCTTCTCGTATTTTGAATTTAATCTGTTAAATATGACAGAAATTAACACAAAAGACAAACAATATTTTATGAATCAAATAAATTTCAAATAGCAATGTACATCTTCACGAGAGTTGGAAGTTAAAATTGGCCGCGAAAAACTCAGCTTGTTTATTAGACAACAATACTTCTTTAGATCCCGGTGCAGAATTTTGTTTATATTCTCAACAAGCTAGTTAGTCACCAGTCTCACATGTAGCCTGCTTAGCTCTTAATATAAATGAGAGTGACAGAAATAGTATTTATCATAGGTTCGGGAATATCAAATTCTGAATTATACAACCAATGGATAGCACTTATCTAACGTTGGTTGGTTAATTCAAAAACGATTATTCGTGATTGTGTATAGTGCTAACGCGATTGCTAATGCTAATGAAGGTAGCCCCGCACTAGTGTGCGCGTGGGCTCATTTACCGCACCTGCCACTTACGGCTCGCATTCACGCCCTCACCAATATCGATCCCGTTGTCTTGTAATCGGGAATATGATTAGGCGCGATCGATCGATATCGAAATATCATTCGATTATTAGAAAGTTGATTATTCGAATGATGTTGAGACTTCTGTTGCGGTTAGTCAAATCAACGAAGTCGAATGTTGAAGTTGCGTGAAAAGAAATATCCGGTTCAGATGTCATATAACTTTAATTTTTCCTGTGTTATTTTGTAATCCTCTCTTGTATATTTACAATACAATACAATAAAAAAATATTCACGACAAAAACACACATACACACAAAAAACAAATAACAGTTATACAAAAACACATTATGAGGACATAATCATACAGGCATGTAACAAGGGGTAGGTATCCATATTTGCATAACTTTTACCGCCGCCAGCCGACTAAAATGCCAGTAACTAGGTACATTTTAGGCTATTTTGACACAAAAAATACGAGTATTATCACTATTTTCGTGTTTGATACCTTCCAAAACTCTGCCTATCAAATCAAATCAGATGCAGATTTTTTTACTCTCACTTTATCTCATACTAAAATTTGTGTCCTAGTAGATTTACGAATTGATGTAGGTCACAAGAGTTTCACAACTTGGCTATACTGACGTATATTCGGAAAATGTTCTATATTTGTTGTTTTTGTTATGTTTTTTGCTTATAAAATTTGTCATCTGTATAGTGTAATAATAAATATGTACAGTTCTATTATTATTTACGGGATATTTACCGTGAATGTTGTTAAATGAGCTCCCGATATTTCGGGGCAGTTACATGCACAATGTTCACGGACAGGCTGAATATTGCGGGAGGTTATCCGTGAACATAGTGCATGCAGCTGCGCCGAAATAACAGGAGCTCATTTCACAACATAACACGGTAAATATCCCGTAAATAATAATAGAACTGTAGTGAACAACCGTGATAGTTTAAAACAATAAATATGTAGTTGGAAATGATAGCTTACTAGCTCGGACTAGGATATCGAGTGGTCTGTCTTATATGGTGATAGATTCGCGGTCCGTTAGCGCGATGTCTCTTAGTAAATGAATGCAGAGGTGTGCGGACGGCTAGCGGGATCGTAACGTGCGCCTGCGCACAGCTGACTAACGGGACCTGGGAAAGGTCACCCTCAAGCAACCCTCTACTCTACCAACAACTAGCCGCTAGGTGCTTCTTTCACCCGCCACGCTTGATCACCCCTGGTAATGTTACAATCGATAGACAAGTTTCAAACTATTTTCAAACCTTATCAGATTATTACGAGTTTTACGAGTTTTTACGAGTTTGTTTTCGATAAGTTTTATATCATCGATTGATATATAATAGAAGAAAATAAATTGTTACACTCCTGAAAATAACTTCATCATCATCATCAGCCCGGAGACATCCACTGCAGACGAAGGCCCTAACAAAAAAACAACAAGCTGAAATAACTTGCATGAAGCTTAAAGTGCACGCATTTTTTGCATGCGATAATTTGTAAAACTTGCAAAAGTGAGATATTTTGAGTTTTTATTGAATATTTTACCATACCATACAGGAAATAATTTAATTCCGCTTTTATAATTGGCTCGTTTAAAACCTAAGACGAAAACGCAGAGTAGAAGTTCAGTAGAATTAAGACATTAAAATGTATCACGTGTCAAACGCGCCCCACTGACACAAGACAGGGGCAAGTGGACCCGTGGGGGCCGTATCACCCTACATATATTTTATCTATATACAGATAATATACAGGACACCAGACTAACCTGGACCTGCACTTACTTGAGAGACGCGAAGGGCGAAAACTTAGGAAATTGAATTTATAATAGGCTAGATGACTGGTATTTTTATTGCCCTGAAGTGTGGTGTGGTGATAAATATAGCTGATTAATGAAAACCAAATGAAAATCTAATCAAAAATAGGCAACTTATAAGCATTTGAATATCATGCTAGACAGAGAGGCGAAACAGCAAATCGTGACGTCACTTCTCTGTACGCCATATAAATTATATTTTGACAGTTACTGTCTCTACTCACATCCCAATACAAAATGTAGTAATGAAATTGAATTAAAACTGAAGCTAAACAACGCGGAATCATAAAAGGCTTTTTTTTCAATGACGACCATTTCTCAAGCCGAATGCAAAAATGTCACATCATTAGCAAATTGCTCAAGCGCTCTTGCATAAGAAAGCGGGTTTCGTAAAAACAAGCAATTAAATCTTTAACTAGAACAATGACATTGTATTTTAATTAGGGGTTCTCTAAAAAAACACCTCGACATGCAAATGAATGGACTTTCTTTTATGACTGTCGTAAAAATGTTCGCGCAATGATAGCTTGGTGGGACCCAGGCCGGTGCGGTCGCAGTAACTGTTATTGAAACTGGGGTGCGGGCGCAGGCGCAATGTTGCGTTTTATATCATTCGATTGTTTCTGAGTTTTTTAAGTCTCGGACCGAGTCTCGGACAATAAATTAGAAAGTCTGGTTTTTTGTCTCGGTCGGAATATTTTTACGGCGATCGCTTTCTTCCATACAATGCGAATCCCTTTTTTAAAGCATCCCTTATTAGTCGATGTTTATGAGTAAGAACCGTAACGTATTCATAGAAGCAGTGATAATATTCTTTAACTTTGTTTAGGGTTGGATAATGGTGTTAAATGTCAAAAAATGTTTATAACGGTACATAAAGACCACGAGGCGAAAAGAAAAGAAAATAAATTAAACGAAATTGTATTTCACATTCCTACTAGTATTACTTTTTGGTGGATCTTCGAGTCTAACTTGGACGGTATTTGTAGGTATGTGTATTTTTTAGACTAGACTAGACGATTCCAAATCTAATCTAACACTATATTATACATCTCTGTCCTGACTGACAGACAACGCACAGCTTAAATCGCTGGTAGTACATTGAAATTTGGAGGGTGTATTTGTCTTGATGGGTAAGGGTGTACTAGGCCAGGATTTTTCGATTTTTAACTCCTAAGGGAGTAAAAATGGGTAAAAACTTTTGTACGAAACCCCTTTGTTTTTGAACTTTCTGTCGTGAAAATCCATATTTGGATAGTTCATTAGAAATAAAAAATGCTGTTTTCAATATTTCTTTGACAGGGATGACGAGTGTGAAATGGTGGGAGGTTATTTTTCTAAGTTATTGTTATGAAAATTGGTATGTATTTGGTCAATTTTTTTCAACAAAAACTATACACTTTAGCATTACTGTGTTCCGGTTTGAAGGGCAATGTTACCAGAGAAATTACTGGGTATGAAGACATTTAACATCTAATATCTCAGGGTCGTCACTCGCAGTGCAGTGCGGCGCAGGATTGTGTTCGCAAGTTCACAGTTCTGGCACTGCTACTGTTAGTGGCAGGCGTGACGCTTACCATCAGGCGAAAGTCTTGCTAGTCTCGTCAAATGACAACATAAAAAAAAAATTTTGCTAGGGTGGTGAATACGAAGAGAAAAAAATACATTAACCCAGTGGTATGGAAGATACGAGAATTTAGGAGCAGAGCGATTTCCTTCCGTACGCGGATGAAGTCACGGGCGATCTCTTCGTAGGTAATAAGACGCTGGCTTGAGGGTTTCTTATCACCAGGAGGATGGGAAGCAGAGGGAAGAACACCGTTACTCGGAAACGCCTGCTCTTACTAAATATTAAAGTGCGTTAAAGGTAGCGCTCGTGACGCAGCTTGACGTGGTTCCGAAAGATCATCGATGCTAAGCAACGGATGATCCGGTCAGTTTTCGAATAGGTGACCGTGAGTGGTATTTATATCTGAGCTTTACCGTGAGTCGTATGTCACGTAAATTGTTGCGGTAGTTTGATGAATATTTCGGTAAGAAAAACCATCGAAACATGTTTGTGGCACAATAAGCTGGCAGCCTAAACGCACTTACTTAGTATTAAAGTAACGGTTTCAGGACAATAAAAGCTACAGCTAATGCTCACCGAGTTCCATGGAGCAGCACCGTCTGGCGATGAATGGAGTGAGCTCGGGTGAAACCGCCCCACCAGACCTAGACCTGTCTACTGTGTCTGCGTATTTACCCTTCACGGTCAGCGCAAAAACACAAATGTCAGATGATTTTCCCCCGTCTCCCCTGAATAACGGGACATCTGCATAATTGGAGTAGTGCAAGGGTGACGAGACCTTTGCGGTAATTGTCCTGTTTGCGCACACGAACCCTTTCCCAGAATAAATTGTAATTGCTACGTCCTTTCCGGACGTCCGACGCGAGCGCAGGCGCGAGTAACGGGTTTGGCGCTTAGAACTTTTATAACTAGTTTATCAAAACTATATTCAGTGATTTTGTATCTTCAAAAATGAAGATCGCTTAAGAACCATGCTACTATGCTATGCTATAACATAAAAGAGACATGATGACCACAATGTATCAATTCACTTCGAAGTACATATACTATTACATAAACTATTACATTTTATTTTTATTTTAGAATATTTTGCGTAAATAATACATTTATACTTTAGTTCATAGGGTGATTGATTGGTTTGCAGACCGTGTGTTTTTTAAAGGATATGCGTAAAACAGGTTATCGATCAGAAATTTGAAATGACCCGATTGGACTATCCTTTACATCAGTTATCATCTTTCCTTTCTATTCATATTTTATTCATATATTATTCTTTTTTGCTTTTTCAACCGATTTCAAAATATACTTCTCAATTCGACTGTATGTTTTTTTTTATGTTACGCGATTACCCGCCAATTATAAACTGATTTTAATTATTCTTTTTTTGTTTGGTAGGTAATACCTCTGAAGTGGTCCCGTATAAATTTTATCGAAATCTGTTTAGTAGTTTGGTTTTAAATCAAAATTACTAGAAAATATGAAGATGTCATCCAGGTATTTTAAGTTGATGTCGGTTGTATTTTTTTTAAACGCATATTATATTCTAATTATGTAATCTTATTTAAGCTTTAGATTAAACGTAAGTGTAGTAAAAAACTAAAGATTTATATGCAGGTACACATTTTCTAGCAACAAGACATTTTGTCCTCGTCAACCATGTGTACGTAGTCAAGATCATAGTGGATTTGTGCACGCTCTATGAATGCATACTCTAACTCTGCTATTTATAGCTATAGATGTAGATCCTTAGCTAAGCTTGAGATATTCACGTGTAGTCCGCTCGTCCAGCGGAACTCGAACAAAAACTGTAGCCGCGTATTCGACCGGCTCCTAACAATGAAATTATGCAAATATCCTCTAATTAGCACGAGTATGTTACTAGTATTATCATAATGTGCATATTATTACAATAATTCAGACGTTTTAATAATAGTTACACAGCACACCGGGCTCTATGCCGGGACAAACAAAATGGAGAAATAAATTATAGCGTCTTGTAAATCGTAAAATGCCAAGCTTTTTATGAAAATTGATGTGTTTTTGCATAAAAAGCGCAGTTTTATGTGATTTACTATGAAGTAGAGTTTTTTTAAGGGCAAGTCATTCTGGGATGGGTTCGGGGAAGCACGACGCATGCGCAGCATTCTGCATCGGCAATTTACTGCGAGATCGTAGATTATCGAGCCGACATCCCAGAAACCGATCGTGTTAACTGTAGAGAAAAGATTTGCGTGTGCGCCTGTACATTAACTACAAAAAGTTTATCTTACTTTGTTCCCTATATCTTCAGTTTAAGGTTTAAATTCGTCTGTAGTTGCGTGATCTAGCACAACAATAGATTTGCATACTCTGCAATTTTTTGTGCGGAAGCTTTTTGTCCAACTCGGAATCCGAAAATCAATCATGGCGACCTTTTATAAAAAACTAAGATTTCTTACCTGGTTTGAATAGAAATGCGCTTTCTACGATTGTGAATAGCACCCATTAGAATAAGATTTAGTAACGTGCAGTGAACGAAGGAGTCCCTCTGTGTTTTGTTACTGTAATTGAATAGATAAGAATAATGATAGTGCACTTAAATTTTGTTTCGAAATATCTCTATAATGCTATAATATACATACGTGTATACAGGGTTAGTTCTAACACAGAATAAATAATAGTACTACGTAGTGCCAATCAGTTAGTATTCTTTTAAGAGCATATTCTGGACATCATAATAAACAACTTTTACTATGGGGCCAACATTGTAATCGCAAAAAAAATATCTGTTGTTTCCTGGCTGTCCCATCCAAAAAAGTTGAATGACTCTCTCTCTAAGATAATGCCCATGAATAAAATGTCAACCTGTACAAGGCATAAAATAAGGAATGTGCATTTGAAATGGTTTTATGCAAAATGTGTAACGGATAGGTCAGAATGCAGGTGCATAGTGCGGTGCAAACTTGCAAAGAACAGTGCATAGTCTATGCGGCCTCCCGTTACACCCATATATATTATCAAGTACCTACACGTAAATAATTTTATTCTTACATTATGCGGTCGCTCCATATGTGGCTCCATATCTGCATAACGCTTTTATTATACTAAGATACTTGTAGTATATACTTGTAGTATAGTAATATCTTGCGTTACTTTAGTGTCAAATTATGATTAATATATTGAAGCTAATTACTTAACAATCTAGATATTTTTATATTTTGTAACTAATAAATAACCAAGTAAACGAGTCACATCGATGTGTTTTACCCGAGGTCGGGCGAGGTAAAGGAGTGTAGTGTTTTATTTAAATACGTGTGTAAATAAATAAAAATGCCATTTATCTTAATGCGCGAAACAAAAATTATGTTCGCAATGATAATATTAGGTCTTTACGTATGAAATTGCCGTTTTGTATGGAATAAGTGAAAATACTTATTTTTTTTAACTTTTTTATTTATGTTATTCAAAGTAATCACCCATGCAATCGACGCATCTTTGCCAACGAATTGGCAGTTTATTGATGCCCTTCTTGTAAAAATCAGCTGGACGGGAGGCAACAAACTCTTCAAAGGCATTTTGTACTGCCTCCCGGGAATTGAATTTTTTACCCACTAAAAAGTTGTCTAAATTTTGGAAAAAATAATAGTCGGTAGGTGCAAGGTCTGGTGAGTATGGCGGATCAGGGAAAGCTTCCAACCCCAGCTTTTGCAGCTTGGAGACTGTCTGTTCGATTGACCAAAGCTGGTTGCCGATGTGCAAGCTGATGCTGATGCTGCTGATGCTGATGCTGTGCTGTGCTGATGTACATCATTGTCTCCAGTTCTTCACAGTACACATCTGCAGTAATGCTCATGCCGTTTTGTAAAAAGCTGTGGTGAATCACACCCGCACTAGACTACCAAACAGTGACCATCACCTTTTTGGGGTCATTTTTGGTTTAGGGCATTGTTCAAATGTAATTAAAATACAACGCTAATCAATAAACAAAAGACTGAGTTTGTAAAAAGAATGTCATGTTTTTAAGACAAAATTAATTTGAATTCAGAATACAAAGCCATTACAAACTTTTTTTCTATTTGAAATGACCAGTACTGAAGAACGGCAATTTCATAGGTAAATTTCATATTATTAGCTAATTAATTTAGTGTAGTTTTTAAGTAAGGCCATAAGTTCATTTTTGTGATATAACAAAGTAGATACAAATTAATAGGCTTCAACGCTATACTACACGGAAGTTTTAGCGGAAAATTTAACGTGCAAAACTGGCCGTCACGAAATTTTTGTATTTAGATAAACCTGTACTATATTTTTCGAATGTTATCAAAATTGAGTTTTTTTAGTCAGCATGTTACTGTAGGCAGACATGTCATACAGTGTGGTAAAAAACATAATTCGTGTTGTTTCCAAAACTCCGTAGAATCTACTATAAATAATAATTTAAGTTTATATTCATTCAGGAAAAAAAATGCCATGTCCTTACGAAGTTTTATAATTACGTAGAAGTCAATGTCATAAATTTTGTTACTAAACCCGTCTTTAACTAAGAAGGCAAGTACATAGGTACATAACATTTTATTGTATCGTATTATTGGTTTTAGAGTCGATTCTAACCCTAAGTTAACCATACCATGTCTTTATGATACCGATAGCAATCTTCACTGTGGTTAATGCAGCGATAGTATTATGTTTGTTTGTTTTGTAAAGCTTGGTAAAGGAATTGCCTAGATAAGTGTAAGGTGGAAGCGTTTTTAAACTTGCGAAAGATCTATTGCAGATAATAGGATAAGTGAGTACATTAAAGTAGGTAATACTATGGTTATACTCTTAAGCTTGGGGCGTCTAACCCAAAGACATTGTACGCGTCGTTAAAACACCTTTACTACGAATAGTACAGTGAATAAAGAGTATTACCTAAAAAATGACCGATAGTTCTGATTTTTTGATATGTTGGTCGATAGAGTAATGAAAAATCCAAGTTTTCGTCATCCCCCGTCCGTTGCTTCATTCGCCATCTCGGAAAAAAACAAAAAAATCGGGACCAATAAAGAGCCAAACCTGAAATCGCGAGAACAAAGTCAGTTGTTCCATACAATTTCTCAAGGAGGGGCTAAAAAAATTGCTCGGGATGTTTTAAAGTGGTGAATTTTGGGAGCGGGCTGAATTTCTTCCGTACGTCGACGAAGTCGCGGGCGACCTCTAGTCTTTTTTTTTTTTTTTTTTTTTAATTTTATTAGAGGACTTTGTCGCTTTGCGACCACACCGCCCTGTAAGACAAAACAATGACAAAAAATTGTAAAGACATTACACAAAACACATAGCAATATTATTTTTTTAAGCCTAGTTCAACCAACTTATACAAGCCTCTAGTCTTATATACGAGTCTCGGAGACTAGTCATGCACACTAGGACACGTAGCGTAATGTGCAGTGAATATATTTTTTTTGTTTAGGTAGCAACCTAGCAACACCGTAGCACGCAATTTTGTTTTTTTTTTTCGAAATATTACATTTTCTATTATTTATTCATAACTTTCTTGGAGGAGTTAGCTCTCTTTCCGATAACATCAAACTTACGTATCACGTCTTTTTCTGTAAATCTACTTAGTTTATAATAAAAACAAGTAGGTACTTATATTGTTATTAAATGTATTGTATACACCTAACAATCCCGCAAAAATATTCGTCATTGTGACCCTGATTTTGGATAGGAATCAAATTAGGCAGTCAGCGATGTTGATTAGCATAGTTATTCCAATTAATAGATAGCTGGCATTGTTGGCGAACCGGCGCGTCGCCGCCCAAGTCTCTCAGGGTACTGTTTTTGCGTTGCGAAGGCGCAGGTAATCCGTACCTGTGCGTCCGCACTCCGCATGATAAATGCGCTCTTTGATGGTAAACGTACGCAAATTTGTACACTATTTTTTACAGAAAAAGTAGTACAGATGTAATTTTGCGTAGAAAACGGTGAAGCCGTTACAATTTTTCTTGTAATACGTGAACTATACGCGCACAAAAATGCGTTAAGGCACTCAAGACAATGTTGGTAAATGAGTTAATTTGCGTGACGTGCCTTACATAATTATAAAATTATATTTTTATTATATCAAATCTTTTTTCGCAGTGACTATACAAATATAAGTACTATTTTAGATTAAGTCATCTGTAGCGTCTCTATAATAGTTTTTCCATTGCTTATTCTAGAGTGGACTGTAAGCACTATTTTTAGAGTCATTTATAGCGTCTATAAATATTCTAACACTTGGAAACGAATAAAAATCCGCAGAAGGAAAATCTCGTCCAATCACACCCTTTTGTGAAGTCGTTGAAGTACGTACAAGTGAAGTATAGGAAGGTAGAATGTCACTTCGAGAAATGTGACACCTTATAAGGCGCAGACTGTATGCAAATGTAAAGGTAAAAACATAATGGTAAAAACATGACAGCAGGAGTTACGATCTCGCATTCTTGCTGCTATAGTTGCTCGCCGGTACGGTTGGTAACCGTTCGCAGACGACACACATTATAAGGTTTCGTGAATGAAGGAAGAATATTACAAAGCCACCGCGGCCTGTCCTAGTAACCGGTACTAAACAAGCATAAATCATTTTTGGTGAGCACGATGTGGTGTGCGTTGTTATGGAGCCACCGTAAACCGTGAAATTTTAAGACTGGACGCCACGATTCGGCAAACGTAGCATAGGACGTCTTGAGACTCAGATGGAGTGACGAATGACAATATTAAACGAAAGACCGCTGGAGGCGAAAAGCGAAAACTGAAGAGCGGGCTAACGGTGTCTTGCCTTGGGAGAGGCCTATCAATGGACTATGATAGATTTCGATGATGAAATCGTAGGTAAGCGAGCCAGATCACACTTGACTAGTTCTTGACCTTTGTGGTCACCAATTTGTATGAAAGAGATCAAAAGATGCACGCACGGGAGATAATAGATAAGAAGAGGGGAAAAAAGTAGGATTAGTAACCGTACAGAGAAAAACTACGCAAACTTCAAGTTCGTTTGCTTTCCTTGCATGCCCATCGCGTTTCAATGTGTACAGTTAATAATAAGTTAAGTTTAAGTTAATAATAACTGTACACAATGAAACGCGATGGGCATACAGACTTACTTATGTAAGTCTGTCTCAGACTTTAGTATGTCGTCTACGTAAACTTCATAAACACCTAAGTGTTGTAAAATAAAGACTGTACGGGCACTGGATACTAAGGCAAATGCAAATGGGATATGCAAATCAGTGCTGCAACACAGTTAAGAATGGCACTCATCTCTTCACAGGGAACATAACGAGGTATCAACTTAAACTGGACTGCATACATCTACCAATGCACAAAAACTGCACCAGATCAGGGAGACCTTGTGAATGGGGAATATGACGAAGATAGGTTAGTTAGTTTAGGTAGGTTAGTATACGGATGGAAACCATTTATTGAAGTTAGGTCGAAGTCTAGTTGGCGGCGAAAAAGGTTGAGTATTGCCTTAAAACTTGGATTTTAGGAACTATAGTCCCAACTGGTTGTAGTTGCAATCAGTTTTCTATTATCTTCTATATATTATATTATTAGGGAATATATTATTTGATGGAATTATCATAATCTTTAGGTAAGCTGTGTTTTTTGTTTTCTGATTCCCCAACAAGACAAGTTTGATTTCCCATCTCATTTTGTTTTGTATTTTCAAGTGTCTTCAAATCTCGACCAAGCGAGGTCCTTTTTGATTGGTTTATTTCATTATACCGTATCAATGCTAAACAGGAATCAGGGTATGGTCAAAAGCAAGCCTATACATATGCCAGGATAGCAGATGAATAATATGTACGTCAACGCAAGATAATGCTAGGAAGTAAAGAGAGGCAAAGGAAAAGGCGTAGACGTTGTGGTTCATAAAACTCCGGACGCAGTTCAACATGAGTACGGGATTCATGCGCACAACAGTAATAGCAGTATCCAGAATAAGAGAGCCCTAATGATTAAAACATCGTTTCATTAGATACCGAGAATAGATATTATGAATATTGCATTTGTTATTGTTATTATGCTTAGCACCCACCAAGCAATGAAGCCTGCGTCCGACTAGCATCTCGCGTCTCCCTTCAACAGTATTTGATCTGTTATCTGCTTCTACCGCGACTACCAAATATTTTTCAAATCAAAGATCTACATAATAACCACTCTCAGCCTTATTACAATGAATAATGTAAACAATTTTGATTCATAAAATTAATTGGAATTTACCGCTCTTAACTCTGGCCTTATAATTGATAGTACAATTAAATAATATTCAAATGAGTAAATTACCGGAGCACAGTGCTCTTCAATTAGTTATTTATTAGGCGTGATTAGCATAATAATGCGCGCGTTAGACGCGTCGCTGCGCTCGCGCGTTACCAGAAACACTACCTGTGGTTAAACTCTATTACGTCTTTCCGCAGATTTACAAGATAGAGCTGTTCGAAAAAGGTGTTTATAAAAATTTTAAAGGATTGCCAAAACAACAACAATTTGGTTAATATTCTAGGTACTTAAGGTATAATATTATATTTAGAAAATATTCCACCAGCTTTCCAGCAGTGGCTCCATATTGATGATATGGAGCCACATCAGGGAAGATAAAAAAATACCGAAAAACCTGTAAATAAAAACAAACCGGAAAAACCAAAAATAAATAAATATATATATATATATATATATATATATAAAATAAAAATAAAGTTTTCTGGTGGAAATACCGGTAATGCTTAGTTTCATGTCCTAGGTAGGCAACCTTTTCCCCATTAAGCAAAAAGGTAGGCATAGCGGGAGTGTTTTAATACTTTACTAGGGCATGTCTTAGACGCAACTGTGACTATTATAATATTTCGTATGACTTGACTGACTGTGACTGTATGACATGTATATTTGACTTGATACCTACTTTAACCAATACTTGATACTGGCAAATGCACAAAGTGCGACGCCATAATCCTCCTAGAAGAAAAAAAAGTAAGAAGTGTTTAGAGTGCAGTGTTACCAGATACACGGTAATTACCGTAGTGGCACGGTATTTGTGACCAAAACACGGTCTACGGTAAAGATCTATTACCGTGTCATATTAGATTATAGTAACCTAGTTTCACTGACGAATTTTTCAGGAACAAAACAAAAAAAGGCAATCTTCCACTGCCTAATGGAAATAACTTTTAATTTATTTTCCATACGATCTCAAAATTTCACGGTCCTCTATTTCATTTATCACAATGTTAATATAGTTTAGTCTAAGTTTAGGGATACACATTGCAATGTGTTTCGTAAGCCGCACCAAATCCGGGTTCAATAAGTTTATGCATCGACGTCGCATATTGCATATCATATCGGATCCTACGTGTGGCCTCTACGGTACACATCGCGAATAACATATTAATGTCACCATCAATATATTATTATGCAACTGAAATATTAAAACTATGCAAAAATAAAACATCAGCCTAAAATGATATCAAATGAAGTTCGAATATTATATGAGTAAGCTCCGTGCCAACATTTATGGCAAAAGATCTCGTACTTGGCCAGGTTTATACTGGAAACAGAAACAGATTGGACCTGGGTATGTCCTAAAACTGCATCCAGAACCACCGGAGGACGGGCAGCAGCGTTCTCTTGGTTAAGGCTTGTATTTACCAAATTTACCCCTCGCAAAATCAAATTTATTTAGTCAAATTACTATATTTAAAGCCCAAAAATACAAAATGTTACAGAAGAACATCCGTCTTAGTAACTTTTGTGAATGAAAACACGATTGATTATACTTTCCTCGATAAAAAAAATGAAACAGTGTCTATTTTTAAACCATTTTCAGTTTTATGTCCTAATTACAGCACATAGTCACATAAAAAAAAAATTTATTATAAGTTAATAGTATTTTGGAGAGCATGCTGTGGTTCAAAAATTATTAATTTCTATACTTTTCAAGTAATCTGAGAAAATCTTCAAAAATCGAAGGGTGACACGCACGAATCTGCGTAACCGCCATATTTTTGCTCCGCTAAATGTGACCCTACCTGATACAGCTTTAGACTAATTATTGATCTCATTAAAAAAATGTGCTTGAAACGTGGAATACCCGGCCTTAGCGGTGGTAATACTCTGCGATCCCCAAGCCACCTGCCAAGTGTGGGGATTATGGCAACCCCTCCCTAGTAAGCGGGAGGCTTTCGTCCAGTAGTGGACGTCTGATGGCTGGCAATGAACCATTCATTCATTCATTCATTGAACTCTCAAGAGCATAGATATGAACTATGTCTGATGACTGAAATGGTTTCTGCCTTTTACGCCGCAGTAGGCGAGCCGACGTGGTAACGTAGTAAATATAGCTATCTACATAAAGCACAATATTATAATCATAGTCAGCCTTTTTTAATTGTCCACTGCTGGACTCAAGCCTACCCTCGAACTGCGAATGGGCCATATTCACCACGCTGGCCCAGTTGCGGGTTGGTGAATAGCTATCTACATATTATTGGCTTCAAGTCTCCATGAAACTACACAACCTACGATAGTTAGAAACTATAGATAAAGAAGAAGAAAGAAGAAAGAAATGTAATTTATTTTATAACATCATTGTAAATAGTATAACTTTAACATAATTACAGTCAAAGGGATGATGTCACAAAAATGGCTTCAACTCAGCATAGTGCTGTTTATCAAACAGCGCTGATCTTCCGTTGATGCCAATTCAAGTGATAAAGGGACTTACAAAGTTACGCAAAGAAAGGTAAAAGCACTAATCAAAATCGTACACCACAAACACAATTGGGCTCATGTTGAAGAATGACGCAAGCGATCAGTGAGCGTGAAAGGCGATTTGACAGAAACAGCCGAGGAAAGGAGCATCGGAGGTAATTGCCAATAGAATGCCTTCTAAAGGCTCGCCACAATTACTCGATTTAGTGTTGCCTGCATGCAAGACCGAGACTAACCACCAAGACCAAGACTAATTCTGATACACTTTCTTAGTCTTCGTTTTTACTCGTATTGCATCAAGAACTCTGTGCTGGCTTACTTGCCTACCTTGGTGCAAAAAAAATGTAGTCTAGGTCTTTATTGCGATCATTGTGCAAAATCTAAAGATAGTATAATTTATTGTGTTCACAGAAAGAGTTAATTTTGAAGATCGGTATATAAAATAAAGTACAAAAAACGATTTTTTACATTTTCCGATCGCAAAGCCGGCCTCGTAAATGCACACTAATGCATTGTGAAAATTTATCAATATGGCTCCAAGCATTTAGTCGTAAAAAGAAAACTGACAAATAAAACTTTCATTAGCAATTAATTTTGCAAATTCAAAACCACACTAATATTTCATCTTAATGTTAGTATGATTTGGAAGAAAATACATTTTAAGAAGTATGCTCATAAATGTTTACAGTCACTGTGAGTCGAACGCTTCTCGAAAATGTAGCCATGCATAATAATTTGCTCATGCTCAGTTTTTGCAGTCTTGGTCTTGCTACAATTAATTCTTGGGCATCACTATCAGCGATTACCGGCCAGCGTTCGGCCCGGGACGAAGTCTATTACACCTGTAGTACGACCAGACCTTTCTACAACAATCTCTCCGCGAATGTGCTGTTATCTACCGATTACTTTCGGCCACTGTCTTTATCATTTGTGCCATTTACTCTTCCAGTAATTGGTCTGATAGCTGTATCGACGGACCTACATTCGCGGTAGCCATTACGCGGAAATCACTGTGAATCTAACCTATAAGTTAGAGAGGTTGAGCAAAATGCAATAAAATTAAATCATCTGTTACGAGCGACGGCCCGCATTGTCACACTCCCGTGCAGCACACGTTCGTAATAAATCTTCGAGAAAAAAAATCATTCGAATCATAGCAAAAACTACATGCAAGAAATAAAGTGATTGTTTGGCTCGGAGGTGAAAAACGGGCAGATGCGCGCTCAGGTAGAGGCGTAGCGCATGCAAATGTGTGCGGGCGCAAAAACATGGTCAGTTCGCAAATTGTGACGGCAACCACCGTCGCCGGCGGAGTACCGTGGAGCGATTGAACTGATAAGTTGGATCATCGAACAACTCTTAAATGGGTTTAGATTGTCGAGAGATTATCTTCGTAACCATCTACTTTCTATGAATAGAAACCATCAATTTTGTCACTACTTAAATATAATATTTTAGCTTTAAGCGATGATTTTTGTTAAAAATATCTTTTTTTTTGTCCTATTCTCTTGCAATATGGTTTTAATATATGAGTTCTGAGATCTATGTGTAATAAAATGTATTGAGTATTTTAGAGTTTCATATTAGAGAGTTCGTATAGAGCTCTGACATGGCTGGACGATTGTATTTAATTAATTATTTCTGTAGGTACCTAGTTAAATGGTTGGAAGTAGTAATGTACCCGTTCAAAGTAATATCGATCATTGAGTAATAAATCTAACTCTTCAACGGCAATAATTATACAAAGGTTTCAAAGCAGTTCGTTGGTTATCGCTCACGAATTCTTGGCACGACTCGATATTGAGTTATTTTGATTCGTCGGTTGGTCTGGTCGGTAGGAATATGCGCTGCGTTAGTTAACAGTTTTAATTTTACGTTTCAAGTTTGCAGATCCAAGGAAGGGAAAAATGTACCGACTACTTTTTTTAAAGTTTGGCTTAGGTGTTTTTAGGATCAAAGTAAATTTGGTGTCTTCAAGATCTGCATGCAACTTTTTCCCCCGCATCGACGTTAACCAACAAGTAAGTTAAACGCAGCCATAATACGCACTAGTTCTTACACAAAAACGAGAAGCAACCCCTGCTGCTCTAATTATCCATCTGAATATGATTTTAGGTCTATTACTAGAGAACTTCGGTCTTTAAATAAGCCCGAGAATCAGTCCGCTCACTTGTCGTCTCTTCCTAAAGGTATTTACAAAAGATTGGTTTTGATTGGTACCTTGCGGACCAAAGAGAGGAAAGTATTGGTATACTAGTTACTGTCTATCCTTTTCTGTTCCACCGAATCGTTGCGAGCCAAATCATCAAGCAAGCACATACTGTCAGTGTTCTGGAGGGGTTGCATAAGCAACAATTTGGCGTCAAATGCTACCCAACTGATACCAAACTAATAACCACGTCGCACCGTCTCGTCAAGTCGGAGAGGTCAGTGCATATTTTGGGGCCCGTGATCTAAACACCCGCATACCAGTTTCCATTCCATTCCATTAGGGATGCTCCTTCCACGTGCTTCAAAACCAAGCTGAGAGAGTGGTTACAAGATAATTTATGTCATGACATTGAAGGTTATTTTAAAATAAGAGATTATTTACGTATTTTTTTATAATTATTTCATTTTATTAAGTGATTAGTTTTTGTGACGTACTTAATGAAATTTGTGTAACTTTGGTGTTATCAAGAAACTTTTGTATTGTATTGTTACGTGGAGTGAACAGAAAAAGAGACTCCAATCTTTTGAGCGACGTACAAAAGAGAGAATTAAAGTTGGTTGTTAGTTAAGATTTTATTAATGCAATATTACACCAGATACAAAACTACAACGCCAGCCACAAAACTGAACCCAAAAACCCAAACGTCATTATCATTCCTTCCACAATAAGCTAGACCAAAATAAAATATTCAAATGAGCCCGAAATCTGTCTAAATAGTTGATTGTGTATAAAGCAACACTATATCTTGATGGTTTCATTTCATGTAATGTAGTACAAATATTAATAGGGTCTCCGTGTACTTTACACCTTGCAATTAGTCACGCTTGGGTCACATTCTCTTTCCCCTGGCATTATTTTTATGCTACTGAGTGAGGAGACAAGGTGTATTGGTCGTTTAATGGTGAGTGACATGCTAACTCATAACACATCCATACCAGTTCCGTTCTATTTTAATTTGAGTATAAAATGTCTATTTGTAATTTTTTTACTGCATTTTAGTTCAGTTGATAGCATGTCTGGCTTCGGAGCTGTATGGTGTGGGTTCGATCCCCACCCAGGACACAAATTCATGTGACGAACAAAGATGTTTGGTCTGTGTCTGGGTGTAGTATATCTGACTTTTTGGTGGACATCACAAAGCGCCATCTAGCTGCAAACTAAACAAGGCTTGTATTAGGGGAACCAGCTAGCACATAGAATACTTTTGTAGTAAGTACTTTTTTTTAAAGTACATTATAAGACCCAGACACAAAACAAACATCTATGTTTGTCACAGATTTTTTGTCTTTAGTGAGAATCCTACAGCTCTCAACTCAAACCAGATATACTACCAACTGAGCTATAAGGCAGTCAAAATCAAGACCAGATGCATTGAAGGAGTAAAAATAGGTTCTTGTTGTAAAGTTTGTTAAGACTCATCAGATCAGAGTTTAACAAATGAAAGGCAACCTGTGGTGGCGACTGTACGTGCG
This sequence comes from Erannis defoliaria, assembly GCA_905404285.2. NCBI lineage: Eukaryota > Metazoa > Arthropoda > Insecta > Lepidoptera > Geometridae > Erannis > Erannis defoliaria. The sequence goes on along the minus strand of FR990073.1, from coordinate 4,874,282 downwards.
GAACATTTCAAACTATATTTTTAATAGTCGTTACACTGAATTTGTTAAACCAAGACTATTGTTAGATTTGCAATTTTCATGCCATCTAATGCAATTGAGTTTTTGTCAATAGGCAATCTTAATTGCATTAGAAATTGCTCCAAACTTGATTAGATCGAAATTCGAAACGTTTGGGTCGTTCGCATTTTTTAACATTTCTTTCAAAATTTAGTTCTTATTTCTTAGTATTGGCTGGCAACGTGTCTATTTTTTTCGAGTAACCGTTATTATTTTGTCAATTTGACTATTTGGATACACCTACATCATTTAGAAAATTACTTTTCAAATTGGCGCTACACAGGGAAAATTGGCGAAAGAGGGAAGAGGATTTTACGCTTTCGTGGGAACCGAACTAATGAATCTAAAAAAAATATTATTTAGGTACCAAACAAAACAACGGGACTAGGCTAGACTTTATATTAAAAAAAAATACCATTGAAATGCGATTAAATGCTGTTAAAGTTTATCCACCGGGTTTCGCTAAGTGAGTATCACTCACTAGCTATATACAGCCACGCACTTTCCCACGCATTAACATACGGAATTATAGACAAGTATGCGAAGACGCGCGTGCGCAGGCGATGCCATCATACCACCACGAGATTTACGACGCACCGCTTCACAATCGTTGAGACAAGGCGAGAACCTTGAGCGCGATGCCCACCTGAGTGACGTGACTCATGACGATGGCAAATTTCTAAAGAAAGCTTTGAGTTTTACAACAAGTGCTAAGATAAATGATTGTTCTAGCACGCTCGTAGCGTAGCTTTTGATAATTAGGTGGTTGTAAATGATCACCGATGGACGATCCAGTCAGTCTTAGGGTGCACTACCATGGGTTGGAGTCACGTTAAAATGAACCTGGTTGTTTATTCTTTGGACCTAAAACTGCATCAAGAACCACCGGAGGACGGGCAGAAGCGTCCTCTCGGTTAACGGTGGTAACCATTCTGCGATCCCCAAGCCACCTGCCAAGCGTGGGGATTAGGGAGAAGCCTTCGTGCAGCAGTGGACGTCTTCCCGCTGATGATGTGATATTTGTTCTTTATTTATTTCTACAACAACAACTGTCAAGCCAGACTGTTGTGTTGTGTAACTGTTGTCAGAGGCCTTCGGGCGGCACATACGAATTTACTTACTTTTAGATCGGCCGCATACGACGAGAAAAACCCGATAGAAAAACCGTCTGGTTTCGCCCGAAGGCGCTCCGTGCATACATTTTGTACTAGGTCCCGCACACTGTAAGAAATTTCTCGAGACGCCCGTCTCGCTCGCATCAATTAATTATGCGCAGTGTGTTTCGGTCGGTCCGGCGCCTGTCGGGTGCCGTGCCGAATCAATGTGCGACCACTCTTAATTGTCAAATCACGTGTCTAATAAATATGCCAGAGTTTTGGCGGGAACACGGAAAAATCATGTCATTGCATTCTATTATTTTCTTAAAATTGTGTTTTTTCGCAATAAAATGATTAAAAATGGTGGCGTTTTATTCATTGAGTGTTGAATTACATGCACGAGTGTGGGCAAGTGATATAATGTGATGAAACATCTCTTTTCGTGTTGTTTTAAAAACTCCGTAAAAGCCCATAGTACAGTCGCCACAACTTTACTAGGGCATGACTTGGACTCGACTATGACTAATTTCGTGTGACTAACTGTGATTTCATGTCATATTTGACTTGATTTTAAAATTCATAAACTTGAAACTGGCAGAATGCACAACGTGCGATGCCAATAAATAAGAAAAAATAAAATAAAAATATGCCAGGTTTAAGAACGTATGATGTTTTTTTTTCTTAATTAGATAAGATAACCAACCAGCATAAAAAAAAAGGTTGGGGTTGACCAAAAGGATGTACAATTATCGAAAGTGCACAGCAGTCAGCAGTAGCCCTGCTTACATCTGTAACTGTCGACGGGACAGCAAAGGCGGCATGCTAAGAGGCCTACTACAATGTTATCGAATTAAACTGAGATACACTGGAGAGAGCAGATTACTTTACAGCGAGGGCATTATTTTGAATCTAGAACGCAGTGATATTTTTTTAATTCCCTACTTTAGAAGTCTACTCTACTATTATATTCTAAAGTAGAATCATGAGCGTAGCGATAGAGACAATACCTGTAACCTAAAGAAAACTATTTTTGCAGTCAAGTGGTTATTCTATATTCCTTTATATCATACAAATAATAATACGCTTTTAAAAAAAATACAACCGACTTCAACTTCGAATACCTGGATGACATCTTCATATTTTCTAGTAATTTTGATTTTAAAACCTAACTACTGAACCACTTTCGATTTAAAAAAATGGGACCACTTCTGAAGAATTAATTCTCTGAAGAAGTATTATCTACCAAATAAAAAAAGAATCATTAAAATCAGTTCATAATTGGCGGAGTAATCGCGTAACATACATACAAAAAAAACCAGTAGAATTGAGTACCTCCTTTTTTGAAGTCGGTTGAAAAGAGGTGGGTTTTGACGCAACGGATGTTTTTTTAGTTCGTTGGGTATAGCCAACGGGTTCGGGATATGGATGAAAATAGGGAATAGCCATGTTTTTTTTTAATTGTCAAAAAACATATCATTAAAAATTAAATTTTTATATCTGCACAAATAACGAAGTAATTAACATTTTAGTTCCATGATAGACAGGGAGAACGATTCTAACCAAATTCTATACCAGATTACCAGCTCGTGTTTTGCTAGAAAGGGACAGACGACTAAATAGATACTTTGAACGCTCATATTTCAGAATTTTACCAGCCGATTTCATAATTTTTTCGATGTTAACATCAGCACCCTTATCATGGACGTTCGTGATTCTGATTGCGAGCGTGCGCGAGCAGGAGGGCGCATGGCGCGAGTGGATTGGTACGGGCAGGATGGCATGCTATCGCAATCGGAATCGCGAACGTCCATGATAATGGTGCTGATTCAGTTATACTCTCCAATTAACCTATTATTTTTAATAACTGAAATACATGCATATTCCTTATTGCCTACGTTTTTATATTCCATTGCATCTCTAAAACGAGATGAAATAAGACAATTTCAAGTTCAGAGTGAATGTCTGTATGCTTCATCTTCAATCACATTCAAGCTCACCAGCAAGCGAGTTGGTGAACAATAATGTACGTCAAAAAACAGAAAATCCTAGTAGATGACCATCATAGTACAGCGTAATGGTTGTATACTGTTTATATTTTTTATTTTTTTGTTGGTGCTGTTTAGCGAGTAAGGTATTGAGAGTGTGTTGTGGTAGGCCCCCGGCTAGAAGATGCTGCGTCACTGCACAGCGCCGTGGGAGCGTTTTTTGTCTGGGCCTGCCGCCACCGACTCTCGACCACTCCCGACCAATTCACTGACTTTGCAGCTTCCTACTCTCCAGAGTATCAGAAAACTATTTGACTTGAGGACTAGACTAGATGATATCATTACACGGGATTTTACGGTAATATAAAGAAGTTTGGAATTAGTGGCGATCATCATCATTATCATCAGCTTATTCTCTATTATTGTATCTTAATTATCTAATTTGACCTGGGCATGTCCTTAAACTGCAACCAGACCCACCGGAGGATGGGCAGCAGCGTCCTTTTGGTTTACGGTGGTGACCATTCTGCGATCCCCAAGCTGCCTGCCAAGCGTGGGGATTATGGCAACACCCCACTATAAAAGGCTCCCCCTTCCTTCGTCTAGCAGTGGACGTTTTATGGCTGACGATGAATTATCTAATATTGTCTTGTGACGTGAATACTTGTTTAAACATCAAAAAAAAATAAGCAGCACCTTGGTATTCTTACAAAAAAACTTGACAGAAAAATAGATAGGCTCTTAGGGATTTATTTGTTGCTGAAATTAGATTATGTATCTTTTATTATTGTCCAATTGGTACCTATTCACTAAATTATCTATATATTGCAATTTCTGTCTATTTCTTTGGAATTATAAAATTGTTTTGAATAGGAACTGTAGTCGTGTTGATCACTGAAGAGAGAAGTAAAAGTAGGGCCTTCGCTTTTCTGTGGTGTTGATAGTAGGAAAATTTAATAGCTGGTATGTGTTTTTAGTAAAAAATTGTACTAATCACTTTTGAAAGAACCACTTTACGTTTATCCATCTGGTTGCAAAGGAAAGGAAAGTAAGCTAGTATTATTACAACTCGTCTATTGTAAGTAGTCGTCTGTAGTAATTATGATCGATGCCACGCCGTCGTTACTATTCAAATGCGAGAGATTACGATCAATCAAACATTTCATCGTCGGTTTCACGAATACATTACGGATTATTCGTGATCATATTAGAATTGTGCGTTTATCGGTAATAAAGCAAATTCCCGCATTAAACGCTCATTACTAGATATCTTATGCAGAAAAAAACTGTCGATCACGGCCGTGAAGTGTGACAGATGGAAAACGTGGATGATAGTGGCGTCACGCGTTTTTGTCGCTGAGATTTGAATAAAGCGGCGCGGGCGCATCTAGCCGGCGGCACAATACTGCGGCTGCGAGCGTGAAGCACGCGCAACACAAAAACGTAGAAACCGCCCGCCGACGCAAGACCACGTTTTTTCCGCGACCAAACTATTCAACCCGTAATTAACGCGGACAAAAAACGGACCTAGACGAAAATGAGAAATGTCTCGGTGTCGCGCGGAAGCACAAAAACGGCTCTCAGCTGTGAATTTGTATTAATTTAATTATGTCGTCGTTTTGTCTCCGCGAGTCACGCTTCTGCGGAGATGTACCTAATTTGAGGAATCGTGGTCCACCGGCTCTACCGTAAACCCATTTTACACTACCAGGAACTTCTCGCAATTTGTTGCATCCGCATCAGTCCTATATGCTGGCCAATTCAATATAAAATATATATTATAATTTTTCGAATACGTTTTCGTATAAGTACGTTTCGTATACCTTTTAAAAGTTGCTTACACTTTCACACGATTGAAAATTTTTGCCCCCAGGCTAGGTTTACGATCGTGGTGGGCTTGTTGGAGGCCAGATTTGGAGATTTGATCTTCCACTCGACTGAGCACAGGGAAGACAACGGCGCGGAGGGGCCTGCACCGTTGTAGATGGAAGAAGGGGAAAATGCTCAAAGCTTGTCTCGGGAGTGTTGCCGAAAGCAAAATGCTAGGGTGCGTTCCTAAGGAGATCTCAGTACGCCTGCCTTGGTTGTACCTCTATACAACCAGGTATCTTTAGGAGATGTTTTAAGAGATAGATATCCCAACACCAAAAACAATTTATAATTATGTCGTCGTTGTCATCGTCAATAGCATTAATATCGAGAGAGTTGTGGTCTGGTCTGTTACCCTTAACATCATTTGCAAGAAGTCCATCTACTGCAAGTTTCCTGAATAATGCTGTAGTGTAGCTATGTTTAACTTTTCTTGTTGTTTGGAGCGGGCAGCGCACGCGCAGTTAGCTGCCGGTATCCGAACACAAAAACTTGATTAGATGATTCGGGCATCACGACCTTCTGCCGTATTCAAATGAGCCGCGTGTACATACGACAATATGCTTTAAGTACTCACCATTAAGGTCGAGCACCATCTGTGTATTGAAGAAGCTGCTGACGTCACCCCGCGCCGACACTGCAACAAGAATATTATAATGTAATTAGAGATAACAGTTAATTACACGGAATGTTTTGAGCCGTCGTTACATATGCGTCGTATTGCAGCTCATGTATGACAGGTAGTCAGGTAGGTGCAGTTTAGGACACCAGAGGAACATCACCAATAAGTTAGAGCTTAGCTGGCTGAAATTGGCAACACGGCATGGCTTAACAAGAGAGCGTGTCGTTTGAAGTCCGCAAATACAATGTTGGCCGAATTAAAAAAACATTGGGCGAATGCAGATATAGGCACTCTAGTAAAAAATATATAAATGCGAATGTAGTTTTGATGTCTCATACCTTTGTACTGTTTATAGTTACCTACCTTTTTAAGATTTGGTATAATTTCCAGTTTCGTCTGGTTAGCTATATCTGGTGCTAGATAACCTGCTTAGAAACAGGGTTCAGGTTTAAAATCTACCGCCAAGAAAACTAGCGGTGGCTTGTGTGTTCTAGCCTCACTTGAGAGCCAGTTCCCATCCCAGGCTAGGTATGTTTATCAACATTGACCACATTTTCACTTAGCACCAGACAAGCTGTGGTCAAACACCTAGCCAGTCAACAACAAAAAACAATCGCTGGCAAAATGTATAATCATCAGATGATCATCAGTCTATCTGGTACTACAGGTTCGCATCAAGGGATGATATATTAATAGTCACGGGCAACCGGTGGATGCAAATGGCAGGTTGTCGTACAGTGTGGCGGTCTAAGGGGGAGAACTTCGTTCAGCAGTGGACGTTTCCGGGCTGATGATGATATTCATAAGTCACTAATGTGTCTTGATTGGTTTTATCTTTATTCACTAAATCAATAAATATTTCTGGTGTAACTCTCTCAACGCAAACTCGTTTTTAGATCAGCCTTCAAATCCCGTGTATACTTTATACTGCTTTGATATTCTAACCAGCCGGCGGAACACGATGAGTGTATTTTACCGATTCAGCGACAGTAGCCATTACAATAATTTCCTTACTCGGCCGTTAATTTGATTGCAGATTGCATAGAGACATAGATCACGCGCCTTGTGTCCGACAGTGAAATATAGCACACCCTCGAAATTAAATCACACCTACGCTTTACAGATCTGACGGCGACACGTCAATCCACATGGCACAATGCGCGTGCGCAGCTGCCGTATTGTCCCGTGAAGTGACCGTTGCTAAAAGTACGAGATATCAACAATTTAGCCGAAATTCTGAGGGCGGAGACTGGACACACGTGTCTAATGGGATCACACAAACAAAGGTTTCTATTCGAATAGAAATTTGAGACTTTATTGAACGTATCGATTGTCTGTGGTGAAATTCAATCCCTCAAAATTGCCTCAAAACCTCAACTGTTACCACTTTGGTGTTGTGCCAAAACCATAATCAGACAAGTCATTGGTTACTGAAAGTATCGATTGATGGTCAATAGATCGATTTGATTCGACGTGAAAGAATGTAGGTACCTATGTAAATGATTTGGTTTTCAATAAACCACAGTTTGAGTTTGAACTAACAAAACTTTAGATGTAAAAACGTAATGATCAGTTAGGCTCAGATAAAAATAGAATCGTAAACCTAAGAGCGTCGAACATGCAAAATTGAGACAATCGTCGAGCGGAGGTTAAAATATAAGGTAGGCAGTATTATGGGTATAAATAATAATGAGGTCGTAATTGCGACGGTGTGTGTGCGGCGACGTGCGATTGCGATCGCGAGCGCCGGCGATCGTATCGCGGTGTCGCGCCGCGTGCGTGCGCTGCGCATCGCACAGGTGCTGCCACCCACAACCTACCGGAATGTCGACACTTCGAGCGTAAATGAGGAACAACCACGGCCCGGGGTGACACCCTTGCGCAACTCCATATCCGAACAAACTAATTTGCATTTAAAACTGACTGACTTGACGGGAAAATGTACACAACTCTTTACGTAAATTAAAATGATATGAAAGATATGGTTGGGTGTTTCCTGTCCAATTTTTTATAAGACAAGGTGATTATCTGCAGGATAAAAATATGACAGCTTATGATAATACAGTGTTTACTTAAAATACCTAGTCATTATCAAAAGGAAACTGACGTTGAGCAATGTAATTCGAGCATGTTTAACGTGAAATTAATTCAGTAGCTTAACATTTAATACTTCGACACAAGATTTAGCGGTCGGTTTAGTTAGTTTAAAAACACTATCTAATCTTGAACCCGCTTTTAGAACTACACGTGAATACATATAAATTGCACTTTCGTGAAATAAATGGAAAGGTTTTGCGCCTTTGTTGCGCAAAGGGTAAGAGGAAAGTTTCGGGTATTCCATTAGGACCCTTATTTTCTTATCACGATGTAAAAGATAGCATCGCATTAAGCGGCCGGCGTATAAACGGGGATGGTTTCTATTTAAAGTGGGGTCAGGTGGCGGTCCATCGCTCACAGCGGCCGGCAGTAAATCGAGTCGCGTGAAATAGTGCTGCTAAGCCCGGCGTCACCCGCCCGCGGCTCCCGGGGGACCCGGCCTACTCCGATACTCCATAAATCGTCCCCATTTGGCTAACCCGCGAATCAAAGAAAGGTAATTCACGATGTTTAAATCCAATTTGAGTCGCGGCCCCTCGCCCTCGTGACGTGAATGTAAATTCACTGACAAACCGTTTATTGTTATCGTCGGTTTGAAATTATTATTACTGGGAGGCCACGGAGGGCAAGGGGAGGCGCGCACTCGACTGCGAACTTCGTACACATGTCTCAGCTCTCTCCGCTGTCCCAATTGCCCTCAATATCCCTTTTGTCCCGACTCATACTTCATGCACTTGACTAACATGTTTTTCTACAGAAACATATTCTACAAGTGTTTATACAGCATAGAGTATTTCAATCAATTTGAATATAAGCAATATGGTAAGATTGTATCAATGTTCATGTAGATTGTGTCTTATAGACTTAACCCAACCTTGACTATGGCTCAATTATATGCGTCTTATTTCTTTTTAATATGCCAGTATAAGACGGCATAAATATTAGTTATCAAGCAATTTTTTTAATAGTAGTTTTTTTAGTGACATAGTTACACTCATTATATAATACAAAACTAACTTTTCACACTGATAAACGGCTGGACTAATCTTCGAACAATTCAATTATCTTTTTCATCAGAAAATACGGTAAAAGTTAAAAGGAAATAACTCCTAGAGAAACAGGAACTCTATTTGTGATAACGGAAATGAGTAGGTACAAAGCAGGCCACAACAACCTTTCACAACAAGGTACCACAAGTTTTGGTACAATTATAGTAACAATACTTAAAGCATCATCACAAAACCCAATTTTTTTTTATATGGGGCATTGATGGGCCAAAATGGCTACGATTTTTTTAGGGCTTAGAATAGTAGATAGCTCATAATCTGAGTCGCGTAAGTGACTAGAGCTTAGTCACTAGGCAAACAACATGTTCAAATGAATGATAGTACTGTGAAACAATCTATCTATAGTCCCATCCCATCACTAGACGCTGACGTAGGTGCGCAAGAGAATAAGATCAAAACTTTTTTTTTGTTCCGTTAATAGCACTAAACCAAAAATTTGATTGGTGCTATTTTCAGGGGTGCTCATGAAATGCTCGATTGGGAATACCCCAAATTATCTGGACACTCCCGCGCGATTATATTACTTTGATATGAGCATTTGAATAGCTCAGATAAACGATAATCACTAAAATATACAGAGTGATTTAATGATTCGGCAAACAAGAGTTGATGTGGATTTCTTATCCATTTATCTAAGCAAGATAAAAAAACGCGCCACCTGCATACCTGATTGCCCGCTCCTCACCACATAATGTAATTATTAGGTAATCATTTCAATCGATATAATTCGTTATCTGGGACATGGCTTGAAGGGAAATATCTATAAAATAACTACTCTACTAAGAAAAAAGGTGGTATATATCTGACTTAAAGAATAATATTAGTCATAAAAAGAATAAAATTTAATATTCTATGATGGGGAGTGGAAATTATCAGTTTTTATGCAAATATAATATTTTTTTAGATTACAAATTTAAAAACTCGTATTTTTTATTTTATCTATATAATAAAAAATAAAATTTTCCTCTTCATAGTTATGGTTGTTCTTGAACTACATATATCATGATCGCATTCTCCTGTAATACTTATACTAGAGGTAAAGTATTGAAAGTATTAAAATAAAAAAGTAAAGTATTAAAAGTATTTAAATACTTTTAAAACTTTACTTTTTTGTACTAGCGCGCTGAAATTTATATCCCCTTCAAGATTATATTATAATACCTACTGTTTTTTTCAGTAGCGGGTTAAACATTATGGATAAATCAACAACATAAAAGTGGGATAAAAAATACTGAAGAAATAATAATTATATTGAAAAAAAAAGTGCAATGAAAAGGGACCATGTAATGGTGTTATTTTATTTGTCAACACATTTGCACAAAGCATTAATTTCATTTCAATGTATACTGTGACCCTTCTGTTTCAAAATTATACCGACAAAACATACTTATATTACTACCCGTATATATTATTTCAAATACTAATTCTTAGATATAAGATAGTATAATATTGAATTTTCTATTAGGTATTAACTGAACAGTTTCTAACCAAATAGGTTTGAAAATGAATACATAAGCATTAATAACATGAAAAAGGTAAAAGGTAGTAGGTAGGCAATAATAACTACCTACTATGAGATAAGAACCCTCAAAAATATTCTTACTGCTTAGAAACGTCAATTCGAAAATCATCCATCTAAAACAAATATTGCGCGTTCAACAAAATTGAATTGAATATTTGTATTGTGCCAGGTAGAAAAACGTACTGCAAATATTGAAATGAACCAATAATTGATAGATTTTTATACTCATTGTAAATATTGGATTCGAAGTAAACTTTAATGAAAACAGTGAATGTTTATAACTGTATACATTATGTACTGGCGCGCACGACACATGAATTTCAAACTCAGTTCTAAGAATAACTCGCGCCTTGTATCTACTTGGTGAATTGTTACACTCACTGGTTACGTTTTATATTAGCAACAGAGATTCTAATTACGAAAAAGATGAAGAGGTTTAATGAAAAAATTACAGAAAGAGAGAGACGAAATCTTTGAAGTAAAGGAGTTACAGTAAAAGGATCATATCTAACTAACAAACATTCGCGGCTTATTAAAGCAATTAAATTACACTGCTGATAGATTCACTAGAACGCCTTAGCAAATTAATCGGACAAAATTTTGACCTTAGACAATAGTGACCTAATAGATAACGATTGCGCTAGGGAAGCGTATGAGAAAATGGATTGGACGCGATTCCAGGAAGGTGCGAAGTGCAAAGCTTCAAGAAGAGCGTCTCGGTCGGCGTCTTGTGTAGTTACGTAAAGGATAAAGCGCGGGTGGTTCGGGGGTCGTTGACCGGGGCTAATTGCGTGCTGCCCCCCGCGCACCGCTCCCCCAACCCCCGCCCTCGGCCCTGGGTCACGCAGACCTTCGCACATGACGTCGAGTAACGAGCTCAACACATTTGCCCTATATACGAAAATCGATCACGGGAACAAGTTCACGGTACGACATGCAAGCATAGCGTCCAAAACAACGTAAATAACATAAACAGACAAAGTTAACAGCAATGACAATAAAGTTAAGTCTAGTGCGGCTACCGACGGCATCGGCGCGCACGCCTCTTTAAAAATCACTTTAAAAATAGCAAAAAAAGAACAACTCAACCTATTCGCTTAAATTTTTTAATCCTGTGAAAATATAACAAGCAACATAATTTTTACAAAATAAAACTGAAGAGAACGACGTTTAATGAGCTCAGAGAACTACCTGAGTAATCTAATGATGATTTTTGAGTAAGCTGCTAACGGTTGTAAGCAATTTTACCTCAAATCAGAGGCGCTATTGAAAATTACTTAAATATTTGATGAAACGTAACAATTCTACGAACCGGTCCCCCTCTGTATAATTTGCGCTGTTTTATAGTGAACCGAAATGCACTGAGCTCGTTAGAGGAGGGTCATTGAAATGCGCGTTTACTTTAGCAATTGCCTCCACTGCACTCACTGTTGCCGGTACATTAATTTCTGTAACTCTAACAACTGGGATACTCGTATATACCTTTAAACGTGGATAATGATTTGCGTCAGTTATTTCCGCAACTTTGTCCGACGTCTGTATTATTGAGAGTGGTTTGGAGGTTAGTTCCGTTTGTTTACTTTCGAGTTCATCGGTTGACGTGTCTCAGGCAATTCCAGCCCAATTATTAATGGTAGCTATTCAGCAGTAGCATCCTCAGCAATTGTGTGCAATATATAACAAATTAGGATCACTGATCACTTTTTAAGCTGGAGTGATGTTTGCGAAGTTGCGATCTATTATAGTTGTTTGGTAGTTGATACGTGCAACTGTCGGATCTGATCAACAGATTTGTTCGGCTCTTTATAAATATCGAACATAAGATTACGAGAACAAGTAGTTAATAGTTTCTTATTTTCTTATGTTAATACATAGATTATATGACGTATATTTTTGTAATAGTGAACTGAATTAGAATTACATGTGCTAATTATATGAGATTTTGTTTGATTGCGTAATTGATTCATGATTAATTGGACATCGATACATTATATTGAAGTCAGATTGAATTAGATGTATACTCATCAACATCTGTCCGGGTGGACTGATGTTGATGTAGTGTAGTGTTGGTGAAGTTCAAAGTTGGGTTAAAGCTTCTCGACTCGACTCAGCTTGGTATTTCAAATCTTCTCTGCGTAGGTATAAATTGAAATTTGGTAACAAGCTACCCAAATTCGAAATGGTAGCGTTGCACCGATCATTGTTAATTGGGAACTTATGTTTTGTTAGGACAAGATTCAGTGAAAGGAAACTTTTTGCACGTTTAAATATACTTTTGCTTAAAGGAAATTTTAAACCACAGGCTTTGTGTAGCGGATTTTAACGGGTTTTTTTAAAAGTTATTAGTGCGTGAAATATTTTTTTGTTATGTTTATTCATAAAGCTTTTTTAAATTTATATATTTAACAAAATAAATGCTTGCGATATAGTTATTATAATGCTGAGACGCATATTATTTATCATAATGTAGCAATGAAATGATTTTAGGTAATTTTGTAATTTTGATTAAGTACATAATTATTATGGTAGTGTTTTTATTTTGTTGTCTGCCAATTATATATTAAACATAATGGTACATAATTTTAATATTCATTAAAAAAATAACAATATAAATTAAAATACAAGGAACACCCTTTGTATCGGTGGTAAACAAGTACAAAAATGCGAAATAGGAATTAATGTGAAGAAAAAGCTTGTAGGCGTATAATATGTCAAGTTTTTATAGCAAAACGTATGGCATTTTTCTTTGGCCTACACAGTGCAAAATACTGAAAATTCGTCTATTAAAAATTGTTATCTCGTCGTCAGCCATAAAACCTCCACTGCTGGACGAAGGCCTCTCCCTTAATAGAGGGGTGTTGCCATAATCCCCACGCTTGGCAGGTGGCTTGGGGATCGCAGAATGCTCACCACTGTTAACCAAGAAGACGCTGCTGCCCGTCCTCCGGTGGGTCTGGTTGCAGTTTAAGGACATACCCAGGTCCCGTTCGTAAAATTGTTACCTATCTAAAAGCGCTTAATTAAACCTAAAAATGTAGACTACATATTTATATAGAATAAGACATAATTATATTATTGAGTAATGATGTGTGCGTGATATATTTGGTAACAGGTGCCGGGTAGCGGTTACGTTGCGTGACATCGGCAAAGTTCACGTCTGTCCCAGGCACGGACTCGGGCATCGGCGCGGGCGCAGGCTCTATCCATCGGCTGCGCTCGCGACGCGCCGCCGGCAACCAAACCTGCCATTACGCTACCAAACTACGCGTGACTCCATCAACGAACGAATCAACGGCTAATTCAGTTACCTCGATGACATTATTACACCCGAATATCATTAAACAACATTATTGTAACCTGGATCGACAGTAGTGGTGATTCGACGCCTCTTCCACTGTAATTTCAATATAATTTGTTGAGAACGCAATATAAACGACATTAGCGTTGTTTAGGAGAGATGAAGACGTAGCGATGATTGCCGTCGCTTAATAGCTTTCGACGCCTCACGATTTGCCATTACGTTTCTCTTGTTATTTCTCACAATAATAATTGTATTCCTATTGTATTCTAATGAATTACGATTAAAAATCTATAAGATGAGTAATTTCAAAAACGTAAAAATAATCGAATCAGGTTTACAATAAAATGTGAGTTCAAATCCATCAATCCGATCCGATCTCGTCCGAGAGTTTAAACGGAAGGTTCGAGTGCGATAATAGGCCGAATTGGAGGTTGTTCAAGTGCAAATAGAAAACACTCAAACTCTCAATAAAGGTGGAGTGCGTCCGAGGCGTGTCAAAGGAGTCATTTTGCAGATGGGTGCGGGTGAGGCGACAAGAGACGAGAGAGTTAATATTATTTGCAAGGGTGCCCTCGATAGAAGGTATTCTTTGCCCCTGGGGAGCAACCCTTGCGGCGCGACTCAATCTCAGGCTACACCTCACCTGACCCCTTGTATTTCCGATAAAACATTATCTCATAATAATTACTTGTCACATTATGATATTTTTTTTGGACTTTGGCGGTTTTTTTTGGGTTTATGTTAAGTAATCAGAAAGAGTTGATTCTAAAAAAAGTTTCCTCGTTGTCTTTCGTAGCAAAGAGTTGTAAACGTTGTAAAGAGTTTCGAATTACTTTGTGAGAAAACTTAATTATATTACATTGTTCTAGATACAAAAATAACGACCAAGTAGGTATGTATTTTTAAATGTGGTCGTTTAAAAAATATTTAATACTTACAATAAAAACATTTTTCATCGACATTGTTTTTCACGAAACATGACATATTTGGGCTCTGTTTAACGAACTTGTCTCTGTAGTAGTTAATGTATTTTTAAGTTATATTTGAATTATCTTTTATTAGTTAAACATAAATAATCACAATAATCACTACAATGTTCTGTGATGATCGCAATAAATATCACGTTTAATAAACTGTCAGACATTTGATATCAGTTTGAATTTGTGTAAGTATCAGGGGGACCGAATAGATGACAATAATGGAGTCGGGAATCTGACCCCAGAGACAGTCACGCGAGGGTCGCGAATGAAGAATGGATCCCACTGACTACACGCGCTCGGGGTGAATGGCGATCCGGACGACAGGTCCGCGTGACAAACCCTTAGCAGTTAGGAGAGAACCGGCGCCTCAGCTTCCCTTGCCGCTGGAGAACACACACATATCACTAGAGACACTAGCACCGGTACTGACCGTGGTGGGTCGGCTGGATGCGCGGCGGCGGAGGCCACGCGGGCAGGTCGCGCAGGCGCATGGAGCAGTCGAGTGGCTGATCGCGCAGAGCCAGCGCGGGCATGGCGCGGCCGCGGCCGCCGGTCTCGGGTCGCGCCGTCTCTCCGGTGCGCGACGTCCGCCCACAACGCGCGTCCGTCAGACACTACCGTGCATGAACCGCTTTTTTCCCGACGTTTTTTTAAGCGCGGGCGGGGGCGGGGCGTCGATGTCGACCAATGGGCGCTCGCCGCCCGCGCCCACCTCCCGCGCTCCCTGGCACCCACCCGCGACCTCTTATTTACGTGCCGTATATTAAAAGGGTTTTCCGCGTGCCGTTATGGATTTTCCTACGCGAGGCGTTTTACATACGGGGCGGACTCGGCTCGGGCGGACTCGCTCGGGCGGCGACGCGACGCTGCGCTCGCGGCCCGAGAATTCTAATTTCCAAGTCGGTCTTCCGCAAAAAGCCGAGACGAGTCGTCCATTCATTTTCTCGATCTCAGTTTTTGTCTTTCGAATAAAAGTTGATCCTTTAACTTTGCAATTGTGATGAGAGGCGACGCATTCAGGAGTATGAGAGGGACTCGAATTTGGCCGTGATTATGTCGGAGGCTGTGGCGGCAGAATAGGTGCGAGTAGTAATGAGTAGTGTGGGTTACGTCAGAGCCGGGGTCGTTGACCCGGCAGTCGGCTGAACTTGAACCTCCGACAAACGCTCACTCGCGCAAATTAACATCTGCTGCCAACAGGCCGCCCATCGAAACCTACAAGTACCTAGCTACGCTTCAGGGCGGCTCTACAACAACAAAGGCCATTGTTTGTCAATCGAACAATTATTGTGTCATTTCAATATTACAAATACTTAATATATTTTTTATCTATGTAGGTACGTAGTATACTTACAGGTAACAGCTCTTAACGTTTTGCAATCTTCACTTTAAGTGATTATTATGATTATAGCGCCTGCTTTGTTGCGATATAAGTTTGAATCAGTCTGTACATTCTCGTAGTAAGTCAGCTGTATAGGAGCTTCATCTAAAAACAATATTATTATTATGATTTGTAAGTTCCAATTTGGGACAAGAAATGACGCCTGCCCATGGCTATGACCATTGCAGCGGGGCCTAGAGCTAAGAGTAATAAAATGAAGTCTTCTGCAGGTCATCATTGTCTTTGCGCTAATTACATTGAGACATAGAATGGTCAGTCTCATTAACTCTATAACTTCGCAAGCTATAGGTACTCTTCAAACTGGAACATGTGATTGCACACTACTGCTTAGCGGCAGAATATTTGGCACTGCGGTGGTAGTTAACTTTGACAAGTTCCTGCAAAGGCGTTCTGCTACCTAGAGATCTATTAAAACTCTATTTATTTGCATTATTCGTATAATATACTTATGGACCTGGGTATGTCCTAAAACTGGAACCATCGGAGAACGGGCAGCAGCGTCCTCTCGGTTAACGGTGGTGAGCATTCTGCGATCTTCGAGCCGCCTGCCAAGCGTGGGGATTATAGCAACCCCTCCCTATTAGGGGGAGGCCTTCGTCCAGCGGTGAACGTGTTCGGCTGATGATGATGATGACACTCGTATTTATAGAAACTTTCGCTATTTTATCATATTCGTAGATTACTCACCTAAGGAGCAAAAGTAAAGAATGTCTCAGAGATCTGTGTCTTCATTACTTGCTCCCGTGGTGTGTATACGATTTTACGTGCCGCTGCGGGGAGGAAGTGGATCCTTTCGCTCCGCATAGAGGGGCTACAGTTTTAGCCCCGCAGGCACGTAAAATATTTTTTCTCACCGGGACTTAAAAGAAAGGTCGTGAAACATTGAGGTAACTAAAAAAATGTTTACATAATATTTTGTGCGCGATTAAGTCCATTATAATATAAAAATTAGTAAGTACTTATAATGCATCTCCCCTTAGTTCTATTTGTTCTACCTGTCTCTCCTGGGGAGACCTGTCTACGTTGAGACATGTGCCACTTCACTCCCGGTGAACAATAAAGTGACCCTGTTTCTTTATCCTGTTAATAATAATACCTCTATATACCATTGTAGAGTTAAAGGGTACTAAGTCAGTGCTTTGTCTGCCTTTCATGGTAGAGTATACAGTTTGTACAGTGTGGTGGTGGTACATTTTTTTTATTATATACTAGTAATACAGAAGTATGTCCTGCAGGGCTAACATGCGCAATGCGAGAAAAATTTCTCGATTCTTAAAAACAGGACAAGGCTACGAATCTGTATAAGTTTGTCTCGTTTTCGCACGACATAAAGACACGACAAAATTTTCTCGCGGTGAGCATGTTAGCCCTGCTGGACCTGGGTATGTCCTTAAACTGCAACCAGACCCACCGGAGGACGGGCAGCAGCGTCCTTTTGGTTAATGGTGGTGACCATTCTGCGATCCCCAAGCCGCCTGCCAAGCGTGGGGATTATGGCAATACCCCTCTATAAAGGGGGAGGCCTTCGTCCAGCAGTGGACGTTTTATGGCTGACGCCGAAAACAGAAGTATAGTATCTGGATGTCTTCAAGTCCCGAGTGAATCGGTTTCTCCTAGACAAGCGTGCTCCATCGTAGACTGCATCTTCGCTTTACATCAGGCGACATGGCAATCATATTATCCATTTAAAAATAAAACAAATATGAAGGTGTTTATATATAATATTTGTTTGTATTTGTTTGTACGTAGCAACGGAAACACGGATCGAAGTGATTTTACCAAGGATGTGGATTAAGGATCGGCAAATGACAAGCGCTTATATTATATTCAGATAAATGAAAGGTCGATATTAGGGTAGGTTACGATAGCGAGTAATACTTTGAGGCGCTTCGAGTAACAAGAAATGTTAAAGCATCTAAGTACATAACATTTTATTTAGCTATTTGTGTTTCTTTGTAAAATTGTTATGTGCTTGAAAGTAAATCGTGATAAGATATGTTTGTGATCAATTCAGCGAGATTGTCTGACAGCCTGAATGCTATACTTAATTTGTGAATTAATCTACTCTTAACCTACAAAAGATGTTATCTGGGGTTTGAACTTGAGTTACTTACTATTATCAGCTTTTCATCCAATGATATTTTATATAAAAATGTATTTAAGTATTCTATCAGCTATCTGGTTTCCATAATACAAGCTTTGCTTAGTATGGGGCTAGATGGCGCTGTGTGTAATAAATGTTCCCCCCAATATTTGTTTATTTATTTATATTTTAGGGTTTTTTTTTGCAATAACATATGCAACATGGTGTGGGTCTGTCACTTTAAATCTCTGAACATGGCGTATTACCGTGTATGGTCGTGTATATTTTCTGATTTCTATGTGTATACTGATTTAGTATTATAAGTAAGTATTCAATGTCAAATTGATTAACGAGTTTTTTGTTTAAAAAAAAGTTTATTTTTGCCTTAACTTATAATATATTTACCTACTATACCACAAGTACAAGCCTAAAAGGGCTTCCAAGCTGGTAAAAAAATAAGATTCTAGCGCCAACGGCCTGGTCTAATATGTTGGTCAAAGCCGTCAAATGTGTGGCACAGTTTGGTTCAACGATGTGATGTTAATTTAGAAATTCAATGAATCAATATTTCACCAACATCTATCCCATTCCAAAAGAGTCTAGTGTTGGGGTTGTTAGATTCGATAACGGCGGCGAACATTCGAATGCAGAACAATACACCCCGCGGCTTTGTCTGAGATATCGTTGACCCGACGCTAAACATCTACTATAAACAAATAGAAGTCAAACGTAGCCGTGTGTCGATGGAGTAAGGTTCAAACTGGTGCAGCTTCGGCGACAATGGTCGTGAAATATGGGTCAGGTCGAGGTGGTGCGACATCTGCCGCCCCCGCACCTGGCTCTCCCTCCCCACCCCCACCCCTCGCACGCGACACATGCAGATTTATGGCTCAAGCCATCAAGCAGATGTAAATTGGCTTTTGTTGTCACATAAAATTACGAAAATTCAATCACGACTGCCTCGGGTGTGTCGAAAACGATTACCTAAATAACCAAAATGAATACGACTCATTGTATTCAAAAAGAGTATCAACTCGTAAGTATTGTTAGTACCGTTAGACAAAAACTTAGAAATAAGTAATATCCATAAAAGAGAGTAATATAGTGTAAAACCTTTTTCCTTTTAAAACACCTTTTTGAACTATCAGGGTTGTTTATTACATTTCTATGATTATTCACGGGATATTTACCGTGATTATGTTGTGAAACGAGCTCCAGATATTTCGGCGCAGTTGCATGCACTATGTTCATGGGCAGACAGAAGAATGCACCGGGTGATTGTCAAAAGAGTTTGTAAACATTAAGGGTATACATAACGAACTAACCTCTATCCGAATCTTTTACAACGATTAACACTGGAACTTGAACTCGAACCCAAGTCTAGACAAAACACACCCACAATATCAATGCAATATGTATTTTGTATAAATTTTTGACGTGAGTCGTTTCACAACATATATTCACGGTAAACATTCCGTAAATTATGATAGTGTTTTTTTCTTTTGAGATACAGAAAAAACATTAGAAAGAAATCTTCCAAATAATATTTATGATTCTTTACACAATTACTTACATTTAATATCGGACAATAGAAATTAAAAGTTACCCCATCTTTTTTATTACTAAAATTACTATATTCATAAATCTGACTTTGCTCTCCTATTCTTGTCATAGCTAGAGACAGATGACAAATAGAATGGTAACACTTTTTTTTTAAGTTAAACGGTTTTGTCCAGAATTTTATGTGTACGAACCAAAAATCAGATCAATCTGTCAACAGGAAGGGGGTAAAATTTTACCCAAAAAACAACAAACATTTATAAAACCGTTTAAAAATGGCTGGCTATTAAATATTTATAAACATTTCCGCTCTTCTCTTTATATTTTTTAAAAAGTCCAATTACAACAGAGAAAGTACAGTAAAACGATATTGAATTGTTACCGTAAACTGCGAAATTACGGTTCGTTTTACTAAACAAAGAAAAAAGTTATACAAAACGCTATTTTATACGTTTACGTAATAAAACAGTTACTATACAATGGTAGAAGCCTCTGTAGCGGGCCTGGCTTCAAAGGATCAGGTAGTGAGAGGTAGTGTTACGTAACGTGGGGATAGATTAATGGAAACATCGTTATTTGAAGCAGTTAGGTCTATGAGGAAACCAAAGAATAGAAACTAGGTAAATCAATTTGCTTGTTATAGTCTATGACGATACAATTGGGTAACATTATTACTAAGATCTTAATTACTGAATACAATTAGGTATGTTTTAAGTATATTTTTTTTTTTTTATAAGTTATACATAATCCCACAGCGCCATTTAGCCCTAAATAAGCAAAGCTTGTACTAGGTGCTCGTAGATAGCAGAGTATAGTTTATTTTTTGAAATAAAAAAAATAAGACTAAAGTACCGCCCCCGCCGGTAGCGGGGCTGCTATTCAGCTATTTTATAAAAAAAAATATACATGTCACTCTAATCTGAATTCATAAAAAAGGACAATATCTCTTGATCTAGGAAAACTGGGTGATAAATTCAAAAAACCACCACGTGTTTTGAATTTAATTAATTAAAATATTATCTATTACGTTTTATTGTAGACTAGGTATTGATAGCATATCAAATATTTATAACGATATCAGATTAATTCCCTCAAATTTAGTGGACCATGAAGTGCATAAATTACTTAACGATAACAATTGATTGCAATTTCATGTTGCTTGTGAAAACATTATAATGAATAGTGTAAGTATATCTATGTGTACCAATGAGCTCGTTATACCACGCTGGCCCGATTCACATACACCATTGAATTTCGTCTCCAGACGTTTTCAGGTTTCCTCACGATGGGTTTTTTCACTGAAATGCTAATAATATGAAAATCCATACATAAACTTCAAAGAGCTCATTAGTACGGACTCGGAATTTGAACCTATACCCAAGGCCGTCTTAAACTATGCTGGGGCCCTTGGGTACACTAGATTTTGGGGCCCTTTTGGAAAGTAAACAAAGCTAATTATACTTACATTATAAACATTTTTCTACTGACTTTATCGATCCTAATTAAGCCAAATAAGTCAAAATACAGTCAAATGTTATGGAAATTGTATACTTCTAAATCAAAAAGAGCAAAAGTTGACTTGATTTTGTCTTAATTCGACAAACTTTGACTTATATTAAATTTTAAAACAAAAGTTTTATTTTCGACCCAGGTGCTCACTGTTACTATGCCAGACAAAAATGTTATGAAAATAAATGTGAGAGAAATTGTCGGTCCTTCGGGGCCCCCTGAAGATGGGGGCCCTGGGCACGGGCCCCGTATGCCCTTATAGTAAAGACGGTACTGCCTTTACCACCCCACAATTCCGAACCTAGTGGTCTCCACTCACCACTGCATTGGTACACATGCGCTTGTATAAATTTGATCACTCTTGTGAATTGGAATAAATTTATTTAGAGTTATCGATATGACGAATAGACACAGCGTTTCGATGTCATAATAACATTTGTTTATGATCGGCAAGTAATGAATGCTTGATTCATATCACCGGATTTGGAACGTAAGGTGATAAGATAACACAAATAAGAGATACATCCGTATTGGCGATAACGAGTGACTCATTACTTTTATACTAAACTGAAGGCAGTCAAGAAGAATATAACAATAATAAATAATACTAATAATAATGAAATAAAAAAAAAAAAAAACGTCGGAAAAAATACTTATGTAAAACTTAGAACTATACAACACATGAGCCTGAACTAGGTAATCCTATGTTTCAGGGGAAAAGAGCTTAATATTAAAAGATAATTTAAAAGATGAATATTATTATCTAATTTAAAAATAAAACTAACTAATAAATTGCCTAGTTACCATAATGTAACTACAAGTACAAAAACATATGGTGTAGAAAGAAAGAATATTAGGTATATAGAATAACAATGTCAAAGTCCGATTACGATACTTAAGTATTATGATACTTATTAACGTATCTATTAATATCGTATAGATATATTTAGTACAATGGTCTATCTCTAGTAGATGGTATAACCTATTTTGACGCTATTTTAAGCCCCCTTTTTATGTCAATAAGAGCTTGTAATAAAATAAAGAAAAATCTAAATGTAAGCTATGGAAATAAGTAGGTACTACAAGGTACTAGTATTTAAAAATATAACATGTGTCTGAAAAACTTTACATCCATAATTCAATTATGATCGATAAATGATAAGAACGAGTGCGAATTAAAATCCTCAACGAGTTGTCCATTGAAAAACACTGGGTATGTATTATGTGTGTCTGGGCAATGTGGTATTGCTTTACAATGATAAATAATTCAAGTACCATCGCGTCATTCAAGGATTGTCATAAAAAAAATATGTGTAAGTATAGGTAGGTATTGTTAACTGATAGCATACCTACTTCCTGTGAGACACTCTGACGGCATAACAAGCCAAGTGGTTTTAAAAGATGTTCATTCTAAACTGTCTATTTTCAACAGGTAGGTAATTCGTTACAAATACACATCACAAACATCATCAGCCAGAAGACGTCTACTGCTGCACGAAGGCCTCAAGGCATACCCCTTGATAGGGAGGGGTGGCCATTATCCTCACGCTTGACAGGCGGCGCGCGGGTGGAGATCGCGGAGTGCTCACCACCGACAACTGAGAGGACGCTGTTGCCCGTCCGGTGGTTCTGGATGTAGCTTTACGACATATCCAGGTCAATTATTTAATTAAGATTCGATTACATTTGAAAATAAGTAGCTTGGTGGAGTCAGCTCCTGGGTACGTCATCAAAGGGTAGCTAAGAGTAATTTGTTTAATTCGGGAATTCATTTTCGCCGATTCACTCGCGACCTGAAGACCACAGATAGGGTTGACCATTCCACTATTTAGCGGCTCGTATAATGAAAACTTTTTTTTTAAACGAAGCGATGTGTCAGTTTAATCGATTGGTGAAGTACGGTCAGAGCGCAACGCAACGCTAGCTACGAAACTGAACAAGAGAGATTGACTTCTGAATTACTGTGTTTCTTGCTCAATTATGGTTTAGGTGATTATAGTTGGCGATACGTTTAAATAGGAGTATTGTGTATCTTTGTATACCTATTTGAAGAGTGTTTAATACCTACAAGGGAAGTGGCTATCAATAATGCCTCAAGAGCTTTTAGTAGTCCATAATTTATTTACACAATATTGAATATTTCTTTTTTTATTTTTGCTACAAAACGTACCAAAGATAGACGTAATATTTAATATTAAAAAAAAACTAAAAATATAGTGTACATATTAAAAATGTTTATGTAAGTACGTAATTATGTTAGGCGTATTTTATAAACCGTAAGCCTGTATCGTGAGTATATGCTTACGATACAGGCTTAGCCTCATGTGAGGATCATGTTAGATATCATCATCAGCCCAGATACGTCCACTGCTGAACGAAGGCCTCCCCCTTAGAATGCCACACTTTACGACAACCTGACATTTGTATCCACCGGTTGGCCGCGCATTATTTGCAATACTTTTTTTTTGTTATTTTAATTAGTTTAAGTTGGAATAAATATATTTTCATATTTAATTTCACTGTTTTAAACTATCAAGGAAATATTAAAAATATAGGTGTTTATACCAAGTACTTTTAAATATTCCGTAAATAATCATAGAGCTATTAAGTAGGTACTTGTTTTGTTTCAATATTATATTAGCCTTTTTGTTACGCACTAGGTTAAACCACTATCAAAACATATCCGTGTGTATCAGAGAGTGATAGTCGCCAACAAATTAGCTATCAAATCGTGTTCAGTACTTTCAGTAAGCACTTGGCAGCGACCCAGCGCTCAACCACGACCGAGTCTACCGCACGCCTTTACCCTCTTATCGATATTTTATCTCCTCTGACCGCACGTATATAAATACAGAGCTATTGATAATTAGCCAAAAATTCGCAGTACATTACTATAGTACTCTTTTATGTGTGCTTGCAGGCAACTTACCCATATCATACTTAACAATTTTTGTTGTCTTTTCACACAATTCAATACAAACACCGGAAAATAAATATGTTTATAACATGGATATATATGCGCTTTACGTATAGGTCTTTTGATTATAATTATTATTTTTTAGTTTTTTTGCCAGTCCTACCTTTTATACCGGGTACTTTTTCATGTGAGAACGAATACAGTAATTGACATAATGTTAGTCTTATGTCCTAAAAACCATTCGCCCTGAACTGCGACTTCGTCCCAGCCGCCATGGCAACTAAGCTACATGACCAGTGGTCTAAAAATTCGTGATTTACCTTCACAAATCTTTGGCTCACATTTTTTTCAACTAGAAAAAAGAATATGCTTATTTGCCCATAATAAGATTATTTGCCCATAACATTTCCTAAAGACCGTATTAAAATTTCAGCAAGCTATTGTCGAACGAAATCTATACACAAACATAAAAATATGATTTCATCGTATTATTTTTCGAATGTATGCAGTTTACGATGTTTTCCTTCACCGAAAAGCTCCACTGGATATTATGAAAATATAGGTACCTACTCCAAAAGATCTGAAGTCCATTGCTACCCGGGACTTGAACCCTCGACCTCAGGATTCCGATTCTAGTGGTCTTCCCATCAAGCTACCACGGCTTCATCACCATTTGCTTAATTTATTACTTCTATCCACATCATAATATTGTCATGCATGCCACGACAGTTCACTGCAATGCTCTTAATGAATTTAACGTAACTGCTGCATTATACATCAGAAAATATGATTAGAAACATTTATAGGACAACTTGGCTTTTTAAATCATTATTAATTATATTTCAAGTTTTTAAGAATGTTATTTATGAAGCAAGAATTATAGTATCTTTAGCAAACATGGCGGTATCAAAATCAATCGTCTAGTCTAGCCATTTATGGGAAGTTAATTTTAGTTTAATTATAATTTTGCTTAGCAGAATTTCAACTAATAGTTAGTTAAGTAACTGAGTATTTATCTAAGTGGTTTGTTCTCACACTAATTTTTTTGATGTTAACTCCACTTCAATCTAATTATAATACAAAAATTAGATTGAAGTGGAGTTTACAACAAAAATGTATGTATAATCTATTATAACAATAATTTTGGCCAAACGTGACAAATAACATCACGCGAGTTACTTGTTTCTCTTCCCAGCCAGAAGACGTCCACAGCTGGGCGAAGGCCCTTAATAGGGAGATGTTGCCATAAACCCCACGCTTGGCAGGCGGCTTGGGGATCGCAGAATGCTCGCCACCGTTAACAGAGAGGACGCTGGTGCGCGCCCTCCGGTGGATCTGGTGAGTTTTGTTTATCTGATCCTAAATACTGACTATCTGGGGTTCTTCCACTCTGCCCCATCAAGTCCTATGCCCACTGGTAACAGAGTGACATTTTTTAAGTTTTAAGCTTGTGGCGGCGTCGTGTGTCGGGTCGCCCTTTTATCTCCAATATGGTTGTGGAGAGTGATGTCTGGTACATGCGTCAACTCGTGAACGGGTGCTGCTTGCAGGAGCTGGACTGTTCGGGTATATACGCAAAGCTGGTAATAAGTAGAACAACTTTCCTTTTAATAAAGTCTTTCTTTTTTATGTTAAGTATTAGCACAGATAAAATAATTCTATACTCTCAGAAGTATTATTTATAAAGTAAATTGCTCAGTAAAAATAAAAAGTGTATTTACCTGTGAGGAGCGTATGACGGGGCGCGGAGAGATGCGCGTGCGCGTCTCGTGGCGGCACGCACGCGGTCCGCAGCAGC
This sequence comes from Erannis defoliaria, assembly GCA_905404285.2. NCBI lineage: Eukaryota > Metazoa > Arthropoda > Insecta > Lepidoptera > Geometridae > Erannis > Erannis defoliaria. The sequence goes on along the minus strand of FR990073.1, from coordinate 4,848,416 downwards.
CGCCGCAGCCGCGCCGCGGGGTACACCAGCCACGGCGCCGGCTCGCGTCGCCGCTGCAACACCACGCGACACAACATGTCAGTACAACAGTTTCAAATCAAACATTGAGGTTGTAAAATAAGAGTCGGACAGGTTTCCGTATAATTATAAGTATATATATTATAAGTAAGTCTACGAAGAGTGAAAAAGTAGACGTAGTAAAGTATAGTAACTGTAGTAACTATAGTCGGACTATCCGATTTAATTAAACGTGAGTATTCCCGTATAAATAAAACAAAAATGTGTCAAAACCACGTCAGTTTTCATAATAAAAGACGTAGTGAAGTCTCTTTCTACGAGGCGTAGGTCATCCTTTTTCCTTAGAGAAATTACTGAATTGGTATAATTATACCAATTTTAACGCTTACCTATAATGTATTGTCCTTTTTAGGATAGAGCAAAAACAAGAACCTCTTAAACAACCCCAAAAAAACGTGAAACCAAAACACGTTGTTATAAGATAATAACTTTATAAAAATCTCAAACTAGATGCAAAGCCATAAGTAAAGGCTGTGCACGAATCTACAAAAAAGTTACTATTACAGCCACGTTTCTTATACAGGCTCAATAAATCACGTTGTAAAAAAGTCACCGCGTGTCAAGACCCATACCGATAAGGAATAAGTCTCAATGAGCCACGAGTGAGGCGCGAGCCAGGTGTCTCTAACCCTTGCCTCGGTATTAGACTTAAAAAACCGTACAAAAACTCAAGGCCGCGCGTGTCGCACAAAAAACGCAACCCTTTGTCGCGCGTCTAACGATGCACTAATTATACCGCTATCTAACGCGTCCCCTCGCTGGAACTAATCGCCTGTTAGATTCACACGGTATTTAACTTTAACTTCTAATATAATTTCTAACCCTTTTGACTTAATTGTGATATACGAGCTTCCGTGGGCGAGAGACACATACATACCTACTTACATAATTGAACAGGCGTAAGTCCGGCGCACATAGACGGAGCCTCCGTCCCTTTTTCAGACGGATTCAAAATATAAAGTGGTGTAAAATACATAGATGGTTAGGTGTTGGCTGTACGAGGGGCGTCGCGGCGCGGAGGCGGGCTAGCGTCGTCTCGCTCTCGGTAATGTATTCACGTTTCCCGCCGTTCATTTTTTATCGCAGTCGCGCGGCGCATTAGAATTTCCAGGCGAGAAAATCTCACGCACACCGAGGAGGCTTTTCATGAGGTCGTGTGTTTGATAATCGACTCTGCGTGGTGGTGTTAGGGGTCAGAGTAGCGTGTCGTGCGCGGGCGGGTGGTTGGAGGCAGCGCGGTGTGGGCGCGAGGGCCGAGCATTGTAAATTCCCGGGCGGGCGGCGGGGTGACGCGGGGGGCGGGTGCGGCGTGCGGGGCGCTCGATAACACGCGCCTTCCGCGCTACAACCACACCACGCGACTTTACTTGCCGCGACAACACTGCATCTTATACCGTATCTCTATATAAACAGGGCTAATGAGTCTCACCATTGAATGCCATAATGAGCGCCAATGCAGTGATGCAGTGACTTTGGTTTGTTACAAAAGTTCTGGGTATAACTCTGCAATGATCATAGGTTATCTTTTAACATCATTATCAGTGTTAAGTTCCTCTTTGTAACCGACTTCAAAAAAGGAGGACGTTCTATGTTCGACTGAATGTATGTTTTCTTTAACCGACTTCAAAAAAGGAGGAGGTTCTATGTTCAACTGTATGTACGTATTTTTATTTTTTTTATGTCCACGCCATCGATATCTGATATCTCAGTTAATTGAGGACCGATTTAAAAAAATATTTCTTTTGTTGGTAGGTGATACATAGATAGATAGATAGATACGATAGATAGAACTATTTATTGTACAAAACAAAAAAAAAAAGTCATGATAATCACAACAGAAAAATGAACTTAGCACTAGTGTAACAATTGGCGGAGATTTAATTTAAAAAAAATACATCAGAGGTGGTCCCATATAAATTATATCGAAATCGGTTCAGTAGTTTGGTATTTAAATCAAAATTACGTGAATAATAACTGGAAAATATGAAGATGTCATCCAGGTAGTCGACATTGAAGTCGGTTTTTTTTAAAAGCGTATTATAACTTGTAACTAGAAACACTGTATAAACTTTTTGTTCACGATATCTACTCTGCAGCTAATAATAAATAATTCTGCGTGTGATTACAAATTCATGAGTCCGAACTTAAGTCAAGCGATAAAAATAAATATATAAATAAAAATAAATTACATATATAACATAAATATAAATTATCAGTGTTTTATTAAACTAAATAGAAGTACAAATTGAAATCAAATTTGGAAAGGCTATTCTACCACTGATAGCGCTCGTGGCGTAGCTTGTCTAGGTGATTCTAAACGACCGGTGCGAAACGGTGATCGTGAGTGGCATTTATGAGCGCTACCCTGGGTCGGATGACACGTAAAATTGTTGGTCCCGGTTTTTTGTTCTAGATTCTATAACAACAATCGTCAGCCATGTCAGAGCGCACCTTCGGGCGGCAAATTAACTCTGACAATAGAGCTGGCCTATACGATCTTACTTACTTACCACTAGTTCTACTGGTATAGTAGGTACAATTCACAAATCACGACCATTTGTAGATATATAAAAACGTGCAACACGTTTGAATTAAATAAAGAATCTGTTTTGTTAATACTCCAAGAAATGTGTTTTAAATGACTCTAGCAAAAAAAAATGCAATCTCTGGAAGTGCAATTCGACTTTTTTGTAGATAAAAGCCTCAACTAGTTAACAAACACAATGTAAACTAGCTGCAAAAGTATGGAGTCTACCCACACAGGCTCCTGACGGCTCTACGTCCCCTGAATGCTAACACCGCCCTCGGCTGTGGAGTAGGTACCATGTATCTGCTCTACATGGGATCTCTTCTAACGCTTTACATACACTGCTCAGACCTAGACGGACGTTTTTACCATAAACTCAACGTGGACTTCATTTATTGTCATTCAAATTCTGCGTAAGTAGCTAACTACAGCGAAATAAAAAAAAACATCCTTTTAAGCTTTGTTTAGTATGTAAGTACTCATTTTATGAAAACTAATCACATTTCAATCACCAGGTCAGTTTACAGTAGGTAACTATTTCAATTTATTCTAGAGAATTCTAGAGATTGCTTTTGAGAGATATACGCCCGATTCCCATCCAGGGCAAACATTATATGACGAATAAAGATATTTTATCTGTGTATGTGTGTTGTATGTTTTAAAATTTATTTAATTTCAAAAAAAGTTAATAAGTATTGTATCAGTTGTCCGGTTCCCATAGTACAAACTTTGCTTAGTTTGTGGCTAGATGGCGCTGTGTGGAATGACCGCCAATATTATTGAAATAATATTTTACGGATGGGAAGCAGCGTCCTCTTAGTTAACGGTGGTAACACACTGCGATCCCCAAGCAGCCTGCCGAGCGTGGGGATTATGACAACTCCTCCCTATTAAGGAAGAGGCCTTCATCCAGTAGTGGACGCCTTCTGGCTGATAATGATAATGATGAATATTTTACGATTACTAGGTCTTATAGTCTTGTGTTATAGTAGGTACCAGAGGTACTATCTAGAAAAATGCTGATTCTGTGACGGTTTAATGAAAACGAAAAGATAAGAGATAAAAAATTAAGAGGTAGGTTACATATTATTATTTGGAAGAATGCCGAACTGTTAGTCACTCATCAGCCTGAAGACGTCCACTGCTGGACGAAAGCATCCCCTTAATAGGGAGGGGTTGCCATAATCCCCACCCTTGGCAGGTGGCTTGGGGATCGCAGAGTGTTACCACCGTTAACCAAGAGGACGCTGCTGCCCGTCCTCCGGTGGTTCAAACTGTTAGACGTCACTGTCCGCGACAGTGCGCTCTCTGTCTAACATGAAACTAAAATATTTATAATTTCGTTATTTGGGCACATGTAAATTTTTTTTTTGGATTATTGATTTTGTTGCGTTGTTTTTTTATTGAGTCAATAAAAAAAACACATGCATATCCCCTATTGCTGCTGTAAGTAACTGCAACTGTTATTTAGTCTGTGGTGATTGTTAAAGTTCAAACTAGCAAGTGCAAACCTGACATTTGTGTCGGGGTGATTGTGTCATGCGCGGCCGACCGGGGTCAAGGGCGCGCCCTAACGGGACCGGCCTGGGAACTCTCCCGAACCAGACACTACGTCTTTTACAATAAATAAGTGGCAAACAAGCGACGGGCCACCTATAAGTAAGTGGTCAACGTCGCTTATGGCCACCTAATTACTTACTAATTACTGGGCATGAAAGAAATTGACATCTAATATCTCAGGGTGACTAGCGCAGTGCAGTGCGGTGCAGGATTTTGTTCGCAAGTTCAAAATAAAAAAAAGTAAATAGGTTTGCCTGTTTCTATAATTTTGTTATTTTTCTTTATTTCCGTGTGCTATGTATTTTTTGTTGCAAATAACGTATTGTCTGTTCTCTATTGTCTACAATTCTGGTACTGCTACTGTTATGGGCAGGCGTGATGCTTACCACCAGGCAAACGTTCATCGTTTGTTTGAAGTGGTTCAGATTATAGTTCGATGGGAAAACAGAAGGAAACAGGAGGAAAAAAAACTGCAACCTCAGCTAAGTGCAGTTCCTAGTCTTATCTATTACAACTGCATCTATTTACATTTTGTGACTTGTTTTGCATTATGCTTCAGCCTTTTTAATTGTCCTCTGCCGGACTTAGGCCTACCATGGGCCATGGCGAATGGGCCATATACAGGGTTAGTTCTAATCAGTTAGCATTCTTTTAAGGGCACATCATTCTGTACATCAAAACAAACAACTTTTACTATGGGGTCAACATTGAAATCACCAAAAAAAACAGCTGTTCCATACAAAAAGGTTCGTCGACCTTGGATAAAATGTATGGACAGCTGTTTTTTTTTCGTGATTTCAGGGTTGGCCCCGTAGTAAAAGTTGTTCATAATGATGAGTACAATGATATTCCAGAAGGATAATGGTGTTCAAAGTAACACCCTGTAAGTATATGCCATTGAATTTCTTCTCCGGACGTAAGCAGGTTTCCTCACGATGTTTTCCTTCACCGAAAAGTCAGTGGTTTGAGTAAACGTATTATAAACTTCAAAGAGCTCGTTGTGGCAGGCCTGGGTTTGAACCCGCGACCTCACGATTACAAAAAAAAGTATCAAAAGGGTTTATATACGACGGAGTTCTGAGGTAACAAATAAAAAAAAAAAACATACAAACGAATTGAGAGCGTCCTCTTTTTTCGAAGTCGGTTAAAAACAAAAATATTGTATGGAGACCGACGAAAGTCTATAGAGACAACCCTAAGCTCAAACCCACTATCTGTCGGCAGCATACCCAGATTGTTGGCGGCATTGCCACTTTGGATGGTAATGCGTAAACATTTTTGCATATCATTAAGACAATCTTTAGGCAAAATAACCAAATGTTGAGATTATTTCGCGATATGCGAGGATGTCATAAACCGCGCTCGCTGAGTGCGCACGCGACGTGACCGTCACCCTCCGGTGACGCACACCCGCTGTCACTGCCACTGACAACACTATTATCACCAACGAACACCACGCGATGGACATTATTTTATTGTTTAGTTTATATTTTTAACAATAGACGATAGTTTATTTGTGGCAAAAATTATAAACAAAACAACAATTACATTTAACACGGAAAATTAAAAAATAAATAACAAAATAGTTTTAAGTTTTGGCACAAACCGGCCCCAACTCAGCATGATGCCGGTTGTTAACGGCGTTGGCCTTTTGTTGGGCCCGGCAGGTGACGTCACGCACGCGAATATCACCACGATTACATTTACAGTAATGGTAACATTCTTTGCGTAGTTACATACACAGGACCAACATCACATCACATAAATACACGACACAAAACAGACAATATCTACTTACTACAATTAGTCTTGATCCGTTGAACAACGACCTTTACTGAGTTTAACGAATAATTTTAATACCAATCATTTCATCAATTCATCAATCAATTCTGTAGTGGAAGGACTCTACTGCAGAGTCCGCCTGGGGAAGTACCACACCTTTGCCAGCTATTCAACCGCCATAGTGTGCAAGCATTACTGTGTTCCGGATTGAAGGGCAATGTTACCAGAGAAATGACTGGGTATGAAGAGATTTAACATCTAATATCTCAGGGTGACGAGCACAGTACGCAGGATTGTGTTCGCACGTTCACAATTCTAGCACTGCTACTATTAGTGGCAGGCGTGACGCTTACCACCAGGCGAACGCCTTGTTCATCTCGTCCTTCATTGTATAAAAACAACAAAAAAAAAGAAAATTTCATAAAAAATGTTCGTGCAAACATTCAATTTTTTTTTTCTTTGCATAAAAGAAGTATGAAGCCTATAGAATATGCAAACGTTGGGTTGTCTGTTTTTTGAGAGAGTTAGTTCCTCTGAGGTTTTTTTCCTGGCGTAACTACTAGGTTGGCTGGTATAAATAGGTATACTGATACTAGCTATTTTCATTCATTTGTTTATCTTATATGAAAAATAGCTAATATCAACACACCTGTTTATACCTGCCAACCCAGTAGTTACGCCAGGGAAAAAACAAACAACCCAACGTTTGCATATTCTATAGGCTTCATACTTTCGATGGTTATTAAATTTATTCGTTAAACTCGTGTGTGCAAATAATAAATAAAAAGTAATTTTTTAATTTTTTTTAGTCACAGTTTTGCCAGAATTTTTTTAGCCAACCCACTCCCGAAGTATTTTCTAAAATACTTATTTTGATAACAATCCATTTTCATCGACTAAACAGATGGGTGAAGGTCGTTCTTCAACGGATCCTCTACTAAATACATAATAAAAATCATCATTCGATGACATTCGATAAAAACTCATCACTACGTTTTTTAGCTAGCAGTACCATTTTGAAAAGTGAAAATTTCATTCTGTCACTGTCAGTTTAGCAATGAAAATTTAGCCATCTATGATTTAGCCCATCCAGCCATATAAAATCCGATAACTATTTATAACTAAGTGTTAGTTGTTTTTGTCCCAAGCCGCCTGCCAAGCCTGGGGATTATGGCAACCCCTCCCTATTTAGGGGGAGGCCTTAGTCCAGCAGTGAACGTCTTCGGCTGATGATGTTAGTTGTTTTTATAATAGTGAATCCGGAACGGAATCTGGAACGAGGATATTGGCCAAAGAACCAAGAGCACCGATATAGCTCGCAAGGGTTCGCAAGTTGAAGTGTCAATGGGCAGACCACATCGCTCGACGAACAAATAACCGATGGGGAAGAAAGGTTCTTGAGTGGCGACCGCGAACCGGAAGACGCAATGTAGGAAGGCCTCCCTCTAGGTGGTCCGACGACATTGTAAAAGTCGCGGGCAACCGGTGGATGCAAATGGCAGTGGACGTCTCCGGAATGATGATGATGATAGTGAAGGTAATTTAGATGATAATTATATAGATATCTACCTAAATGCTTTTTATATGTGATTCAGCTAGGTGAATGCTTTGTTTTTTAGGAGAAGTTTTAAATAATTTGTCATGTAGTTGTGCGTATGACTGTACTTTAGCCTTGACAGTACTTTATACAAGTTCAGACAATAAGATTTTTGACAAGCAGTGTGGCTATGAGGAAATTTTATTCTTCGTAGCCAAATCAGTTTGGCGACTTAGTTAGACCACGAGAAAACATCCATGTAGGGTTCTGTACCAGAATGCTGAAAAAGAATCCTTATAGTGATATATACCCAATAGCCTAAAGCTCAGTGAACTCATCACTGTCAACAACTTTAACTTCACTATGGGATCGATTCTCAAATAGCAAAAAAACGGGGTTATGCGGAACGGTAATACTAAACCGAAAGGACGTCTCACCATCACCATCACTCAGGAGTACTCATCATTACGAATCAATTTTAATATGGGACCAATTCTGAAATAGCAAAAAATTATTTTCTGCTGTTCCATAGACAAAAAATATGTTTCTCAAAATGTATCGACTATTACTGGTGGAAAAAGTTTGGGTGTAGTGTACTCATCATTATGGACCACTTTTACTATGGGGCCAACATTTAAATCACGAAAAAAATATCAGCTGTTCCATACAAAAAGTTCATCGACCTTGGGCAAAATGTATAGAACATCTGTTTTTTTTGCGATTTCAATGTTGTCTCCATAGTAAAAGTTGTTTGTTTTGATGTACAGAATATGCCGTTAAAAGGATGCTAACTGATTAGAACTAACCCTGTATAGTAGTTGCTTTATTTGCAAATTCATAGTTAGCTTTATATTAAAAGTCGTTCACAATGGTGGGTACAGTGAGATCCGTTCGACTTAACCTAGTATAGGCTATAAAAATATACTTAATATTTTATTATAAAACTATGCCTGAATATTTATGTCACTAAAAAGGTCAAGGTTTTGGTAAGGTTTATGGTGACTGTTTCTTCACCAACAACCGAAAAATAGCGTACAGCGTACAACCGTAGCGTACAGCGTACAACCGTAGCGTACAGCGTACAACCGTAGCGTACAGCGTACAACCGTAGCGTACAGCGTACAACCGTAGCGTACAGCGTACAACCGTAAAATCCTCGCAGCGTAGCTGATATAAGGTAGTAGGTATTGTAGGTACTCTCGTAGCTGAAACATAGGCTCATAGTGTTGCAACTAATTATGCAGATCTTTGCACCGCCATACTCCGCGCTCGTCCAATGAGCGCGCGCCGCTGCGTCTCGCTCTAGCCCCGGCCTCATTGGCATTGATACCGCTAATTGCGCATAGTAATAGATGCGCAAGCGCACTACCAGACATGGTGATGGCATTGGGCGTTATGGGACTGCATAATAAATATGACATGCATCAAAATATGCCATAAACATTATGTTCTATAAAGAACCTTAATCTCAAAATGCAAAATAATAGCACACCTGATTATCTAATATAATAAAAGGCTCTGTCCTGACTGACTGACTGACTGAATGACTGGGGGAGGGGGAGGGGTAGGGGTAGGGGGAGGGGGAGGGGGGGTTAGGTTAGGTTATGGTTTGAATCTGTGTTAATTCTTCACACTGTAACGCATCAAGGGGTTAGACCATTTGGAATGGAGATCAAGATATCTCCATTCGTGGGTGGTACCAAAGATAATATAATACTGGTGGTACTCATTACCTCCGATATCGATTCTAAGCACACATTTTGTAAAACAGTAGGCAATATTGTAGACAATAAATCGATTACCAGCCATTTCAGCGAATTGCGATGAATATGGAAGCGCAGGACTTGGTTCGCGTTGAGGACGCCACGTGCTAAACATGTACTAAATATATAGGTACTTACTTATTACAAGCGTCATACAAGTTAATTTATGATCTGACGTGTGAAGAATTTTTATTAGGACTACAAAATCAGGCCTGCGTCTTAAAGTTTGATTGTACCTCGATTTTTCTTCAAATTTGATCAGGTGTATAAAATGTAATATAAAAAGCCTTTGTCTAGTCGCAATAACCAAGGCAAGGAAGAATAATAATTTGGCTTGGGAAAGGAATCTTGGCGATTTATTCGCCTCAGAGGACGCCAATTCATGCATACGTGCCAAGTAATGACCGCCAATATGATGGTACCTTTGGACTTACTCAAAGTTGTGGGTACAGCTCCAATCTGGTCAGGCATCAGTTGTCAGGCAGGCGTTATTTTACCATCCGGCAAAACTCTCTTTCTGTACTTTATCATAAATAGGGTGCGTATGACATAACTATCCTAAGCGTAACTACTGTTTTTAGCAGAGAAAATAGCAAATACTTATGCAAGCGGCCTCTTGATGGTATAAAGCCGCTGGCCCACTGCTGCGCACTGAGGAGCTACGCACGCGAGTCTAGCTTCGCTTTGCAAGAAAATGTATGTGATAACGTCCACTGCAACCCACGCTACGCGCTACGCACGAATACGAAATAACGTCATTGCTACACGCGTGGTTTGCTCTAATATGGCGCCCGCGCAACTCAACGCTGTGAACGCTATGTACGCAGTACACTAAAGCGTACGTAGCTTCACTGCGAAAAGAGGGACAGGCGTAGGGATGCACACTTGCGCTACAGTTGTACACAGTCGTGGGTTAATATTCATATATAGTGTGTGCTGCAGTGGAAACGTAGACTCACGTTTTCAAACAAATGAACCCACGCAGCCCCGCGTGGCCGTGCACAGCGTGCGTCCCAGTGGACCAGCGGCTTTAGACGTCACCGTAGCCGTCAATGGATGACTGCAACAATATTACTCTGCTCTATGACTGCAACAATAGAATTTAGCGGAACAGCTTCCCGAAGAAGAATATTCTAGACAGTCAAATATTACTGTATTAATGAGAGATTTGACTTCTAATATCTGAAGGTGACGAGCGCGTTGTAGTGTGGCGCAGGATTTTGTTGTATGGCAATCCCTTCCTATTAAGGGGGAGGTCATCGTCCAGCAGTGGATGTCTTTGGGCTGATGAGTGAGTGAATGAAATAAACAATTTCTAATGTTTTGTTTGGCAAATGGGCCATTCCATTACATACAATAGGGTGTATGTAATGGAATGGCCTAAGCATCAGCCTGTATTGTATTAGACGCAACGGCTGAATATCATTCAGGCGGCTAGTTGAACGGCGCTGTTACCAAAAAGGCTAGACTTTGAATTGAACGGCTAATTAAACTAGTTGGCTGCGACATATAAATAGTTTAATGCCAGTGTTTGGTGCTCAATATATCAATATTTAAGGCTTGTATTTTCCAAATTTGCCCCTTGCAAAATCAAATGTATTTAGTCAAATTACTATATTTAAAGCCCAAAAATACAAAATCTTACAGAAGAACACCCGTCTTAGTAACTTTTGTGGTTGAAAACACGTTTGATTATACTTTTCTCGATAGAAAAAAATACCGAAACAGTGTCTATTTTCAAAACATTTTCAGTTTTATGTCCTAATTACAGCACATAGTCACATTAAAAAAAACATGTATTATAAGATAATATTTTGGAGAGCATTCTGTGGTTCAAAAGTTATTAATTTCTATACTTTTCAAGTAATCTGAGAAAATATTCAAAAATCGAAGTTTGACACGCACGAATTTGCGTAACCGCCATATTTTTGCTCCGCTAAATGTGACCCTACCTGATACAGCTTTAGACTAATGATTGATCTCATTAAAAAATGCTTGAAACGTAGAATACCCGGCTTTAATTCATAATCCAAACCATCACCGATAATTATTAGTAGGTACCAGAAGATGCGTCACTAGACAGTGTAAGTATGCGTCGGTCGCAGGGCCGCAGGTGTGAGGCTCGAGTTCCGAGAGCGCTTCCTTCCCCGAACGTTTGCCATGCGCGGGAGTCGGCCAGCTATTGTAATAGGCGCGTGATAAGCCTGCTCATTGCCGCTAATGTGCTGGGAATGACTGGTGGAGCCCTGCGGTTGTTACTGATTTATTATATCAACATTGTAGGGAACTTCATTGACCGAAGGCTTCAATCATTGAGACTTCAGTCATTTTTTACCATAAATAAGTATCGAAGCTATAATTTCCAGCCTGTAATTGTCTACTCTTGAGCTGAGCATCTCTTCTTGATATGATGAAATCTATTTATTCATTAATTTGATACACAAGAGAATACACTCTTTACATTCACATTGGTTAGATTAAGTTAATTATTGGTATATTTATTATTTCATTCATATTATTCCCGAACGCTGTCTGTTGTATAATTCGTGTGACGCGGCCGATTCAGAGAAAGTAAAACAGCATTCATTAGTGATGATTTTCACGTACCCCATTCCTGGGTGCTTGCATTAGTTAGGCCAGGCCCACACCGCAGATGTTAGTCCTAGTGATTGTCTAAAATGTAAATATTAAGCTATCAAGAAAAGCGGACTTTCCACAATCTTTTTTATTCACCGAGCGAAGCGAAGGTCTCCGAGTCTACTTAGATGAATAAGGATTTAATATACCGGGTGTTTGTTTGAACACCGTTATCCTTCTAGGATATCATTGTACTCATCATTATGAACAACTTTTACTATAGGGCCAACCCTGAAATCATGAAAAAAAAAACAGCTGTTTCATACACAAAGGTTCATCGATCTTGGACAAAATGTACAATGATATCCTATATATGAGGATAACGGTGTTTCTAACTAACATTCTGTATATATTTTTTTCCTACATAACTTGCGATTCGGATTGATCAATATCAATCCATTCTTTTTTTAAACTTACGACATTTTGGCCTGGACTGGAACGTACTATGCATGAGAAAGTTTCACAACTAGGTATTTTACTAAATGTCCTAAGTCTTTAGAAGGTAAGTAAATAGATCGAAATATAATGCAAATACAATAATCAAATCCGCGTATGGATCAAGCCAAATCAATCAAGCGATTATGCTGATTTAGACTTCGCAAGAACATAAGTTCGTCCGAATAACAAGTTATGTTAGGTTAAGTTTATATGTGGTGGGTGAGGCCCAGTCCTTAGTTAGGCCATTCACGAGGGCCATTGAAGTTCCAAGGCAGCGGTTCTCAGTACCGACCGATCAAATTCTTTGATTGATTCATGAAACGACACCGGGTTTTAATTAGGTCTAAAGCATGGGAAGTTTTTCAATTCAAGCATTTCAATTTATTAAAATTGTCGCGACAAAAATTAATGGCGATGATTCAGCTTGTTGTTGATGGAGGTTTTGCATGATTTTAAAGCTTTGCCGTGTATGAATCAAACTTTTTAATTAAATAGTTATTGACGATAACAAATCATGAGACGATAGAGACACTCTACTGATGGCAAGAGATAAGATAAGATAAAGATAAAAAAAGATACACTCATTGCTTAAAGACATTCGATGGTGAGTCTCATTAGTCCTGTAATTTAGCTTTGTGTTATACAAAGCGGAACACAGCTACGATTGCACACTTCTGCTTGGCGGCAGAGTATCTGATACTCCAGAGTTACCTACTTAGACTGTACGTAGACGACTAATCAAAGGAGATCCAAACCATCGAAACAATCGTATTATTTCTGGTTTTTCAATCGACTTTTAAAAAGGAGGTTCTCAAATCGACTATGTTTTTTTTAATTATGTACGAGGGGCGTTTATTATAAAGTGAGAATGAGGTACAAACTTGTTGTAACCGAAAAAAGTAAATACTGGCTGGTCAAGCTGGAATAATGATAAGTTTAAAAAAAAGAATTAATTTGAATATCTTTTCTTTAAAAAAAATTGAATTTCTTTGTTTGCAGTCTGTCGTAGCGTGTTATCGAAACTGGAAAAAAAAAATTGCGCGCGGTTATTAAGTATCTGTGCTTACAAAATTTCACTACGGAACGAACTAATCAAGACTTGCAGGATACTTTAGGAGCAAATGCACCACCTCATTCTACAGTTGCTCGTTGGTGAGCCGAATTTAAACGGGGAAGAACATCTACCAAAGACGACCCTCGCCCGGGCCGCCCCATAACGGTAGTGACCGAAGAAATGGTAAAAAAGTCAAGATATTGTTTTAGCAGATCGTCGTGTTACGGTACGCTTTATAGCCGAGGAAACAAAGATTTCGACTGGTAGTGTGCATAGCATTTTACACGAAGTATCCGCGCACTAGGTCCCCAGAATGCTTACCGATGCACAAAAACAAACCAGGCTGAACATTTCTCGAGCTTTATTGGAAATGTTACAACAAGATCCTGATCGTTTTTGTCTCGATTCATAACAATGGATAAAACATGGCTTCACCATTACGATCCTGAAACAAAATTACAATCTATGACTTGAAAAATACCATCATCTCCAACTCCTAAGAAATAAGGCGAGTCATTCCGCCGGAAAGAACATGGGCTCTCCTTTCTGGAATAGTGAAGAGGTGGTCATGATAGAATATCTCGACCATGGAGCTACAGTAACAGGCTCTTAGTATGCAGAGCAAATAAAAAATTGTGTTACGAAATACGCGAGAAACGGCGAGGCAAACTAGCAAAAATTGTTTTGTTCCATCAAGATAATGCCCCGGCTCACAAGTCCACCGTTGCTATGGCTGCAATTCGTGATGCTAGCTTCGAAATACTTGAGCATCCTCCATATTCACCTGACCTTTCCCCTAGTAATTTCTATCTATTTCCGAGGTTGATGGAGTCTCTGAGAGGTTCGAAAATGATGAAGCAGTAGTCGCTGCAGTACAGGAGTGTTTAGGTGCTCAGGATGAAGAGTTTTTTAAGATAGGAATTTTAAGCTTAGAATAAAGATATTCCAAGTGTATTACGCGAAAAAGCGACTATATCTAAAAATAAAATAACATTTAATAAAAGTTACCGGCAACATACTCATTCTCACTTTTTATTGAACGCCCTACGTATGTTACGGGATTACTCTGCCAATTATGAATTGATTTTGATGATTCTTTTTTTGTTTGGTAGGTGGATACTTCAGAGGTAGTTTTTTATAAATTTTATACGGTTCAGTATGGTTTTTAAATCATAATTACTAAAATAAATCTAACTAACTGGATAATATTATAAAGATGTCATTCATGTAGTCGAAATTGAAGTCGGTTGTTTTTTTAAAGCGTATTATTACTATAGTTATCTTATCTTTAATTATTATAAGTCCCAATCTCAATAATAACTATTATATGGATGATATAACTATAGTGACTAACTTTTTTTAAATATTGACATTATTTATTAACATGGCGGACAAACTAACCATTCCCCATCGTCACTACAGTTCGATATATCCGGCGAAGTCCCTCACATCCGGTCTCAATTACACACTGTAATTATAAACTGAATCGCTCATTACTCCATCAACAAAACTAATAGCCATCGTTATATCGATATAATTCATAATCAGCATTTTAATCGTCCATTAATATTTGTAGATCGAGATTTTTTCGATTCTATTCACGACTCTCGCAGGTGTGCAGTTCGTCTCTCGAATAACAAACACTGTACCGGCCAACCGGAGAACCCGCTGCCAACTTAACTGGACATCATAAACACACTATTTCCAACCTTATAGCACAGACTTTAGGTTTAAGTCTATTGCATTAGGTAAGATTGCCCCAGGCCTTTATATCGATAATGCTGACCACAAAACTTTACATATGATTTTTTACGCATCAAGTGTTGAATAAAACTTAGTCCTGGATGTGTCTCAGTGCAGATTAAATGTTAATACGCGATGTGAATGCGAAACGATTCATCGATCTCTCGAACTGTTTTTCCATTCGATTTCCTTGGAAATCGATTATGAATTTAAATGTTGGTGATTATGTGGTTCTTAGGAACTAGCACGTCACTGTGGAGGTGTTGAATGTTAAAGTATAATTTAAGTACTTGTGGCATGCCTCTACAAATGTTATCAAGACGACACAAGTACATACTATACATGATTTTATTGTATTTGTATCTAAGTGTATTTTAACTTGTATTATTTAGTGGTATTTATGTAAACAGTATCATTAAAACTATAAATAGTAATTTAAAAGAGTATTTATGCTAATCCCATCCCCAATTTTTGTTAGTAGGTATGTTGGTAAGTTAATTCTATCTTTCCCTTGATTGTTTCGAAAATATCGTTTTAACGATAAAGTAGTGTTGTATTTATTTCAATATTTATTGTGTGAGATATTTTATTTCGATCTACATTCAAAATACAATAATTATTACTTAAAATTACTCAAATTACAATTTACTCGTAAGTACGGACGCGTTGATGTCTTTTATAAGAAAAATAAATATAATAAATAATTTTTAATGCTACTAATCATCCAAATGTTTGAAATTTTACAATCAAAATAATACATTTTTAATTCTAATATTATTCGAACACATAGATCATTGTCTTTAGGTTTAGGTGTTCTTTAGACTAATATAATAATAATAATAGTACAGTCTGCCGTTCTTATTAACGAACAGTTGGTAATTGTTATCTTTATAGCATCGTCTTTATCTGGACAATGAAGTGTGGAGGGTAGTAGGCTTAACTTCTTGCAATGATATGCCGCGTTTTTTAGATGTTATGATGTTGTGATGTTATCTGATGAGGTATACTTCATACCTCGGATGCTGTAGTGTGTAATAGTGGTAGGGCTCTATTGCAAACTCCGCCTGGAGAAGTACCACACCTATGCCAGTTATTCAACTGCAAAGCAGTAGCGTGGATTGCTGTATTTTGGTTTGAAGGGTCATGTTACCAGAAAAAAATCTGGGCATGAAGAGACATCTAGTAATGAGATATTAATATTAGATGTCTCGTGACGAGTGCAGTGCAGTGCTGCGCAGGATTTCGTTCGCAAGTTCACAATTCTTGCACTGCTACTGTTATGGACAGGCTGATGTTTCTTACCACCAGGCGAATGTCTCGCCTGGCTCGTCATTCAAGAGTATAAAAAAATGTGCGTTGCAAGGCACAGCGCTGCAGCGCTGTGCAGCGGCGCAAATGCAGCGCTGAGTTATGAGCGCACCGCGGACGCAGTGATTTATCAGCGCGCGATACTCCAGCCGGTGCGCCTGCGCTCTGATCCCATACACAGCTCAACAATGCCAGTCCACCTCATTCACCTTCCAATAAAAGATGGAAGTTTCACAATAACGTCATTTGCTTAATATACGTATAAAACGAACTTCATGTCAAAAACATAAGTAGGTACTGTAGATTTAGACATCTTCAAATGAATACTTGTCTTCACTTCGGAAAGATAAGGTCAAACGCTAAACGGTAAAAAAAAATTGTTTATTATTCCCGACACTCCGACTGTAGTTTGATTCTCTTGTGTCAATGTTATCTGACTAACCGGCTGGTAATCTGCCTCTCTTATCAATAATACATCACTTCGATGCTCGATTCTCGGACACCATTCGGTGATTGCCTTGGTACGCACCTGTTCAAATCCCGCCTAGCCAGATTTCCTAGCCAGGTGAACATCTCGCTCGTCTAATCACTCATTCAATAAAAAAAAAACAACTTCAGCTAAGCGATTCGTGTACCAACGTTACCAACTTTAGTGCGACATCCAATTTCCATGTTTGCGACATGATTTAACAAGCGGATGCCTACCAGCAGGGCTAGTATGCGCACCGCGAGAAAATGTTGTCGTGTCTTTATGTCGTACGAAAACGAGAAAGACTCATACAGAGTCGTAGCCTTGTCCTGTTTCTAAGAATCAAGTAAAATTTCTCGCGGTGCGCATCCTAGCCCTGCAGGGTCCGCTCCAAGGTTTTGTGTGCTATACGGATCTTATAATTAGTGCGCAGTTTAGTAAGTGGTAATGCTTCAGTTCCGTTAACTATGGCAGTACATTGAGGTCGATTAAGGAGTGCTAAAAGCAGGGTACTCGTGGCCTCGTCATTACTAAAAATATGTAAATACACAAGTGTTCTACTAACTGCACTGTGGCGGTCAGTACTCGGTAGATCCTGTGCCCTCGATATGATATAATTAAAACGGCGTCGGAGGCACGAGCGCGCGAAATATTACCATACCTGTGCTATCGACCCACCCATCTGCTCTCCTCGGCAATACCACCGATGAGAAACCAGAGAAAGAGCTTTTTTAAACACTGTTAAATCTGAGTTTTCCCACAACTCGCCTGTTGGTATGCGACGTTGCGGTCAAAAGAAGGCACGCAGATTTAGAAGATACCTACCTATTCATTCTGACCTTGAAAATATATAATATATTATATCTCTCAGGAAAGAGCAGGAAGCCGGCAGCTGGTCCCATTCATTGGCTGTATGAAATAAGTTGATCTAAAAAAAAGACACCTACATAACTTATTTCTATTATAGGACGGTTTTATTCATAAGGTGTAAAAGTATAAGCCCGTAAAGTCGATGTGTGGTACAGCAAGGTACTACTTATTATTTCTATATTATGTAATACTGCAAAAGTATACAATAAAGTATTTTGTTCTCATCGTTGGCAAAGGAGCGAGTAATATGCAAAGAAACATCTGCAAACTGCAGCAACCAAAAACAACATCCCAAAGTGTTTATAAGTAGATTCACTCTGTAATTGAGTGTTATTCTGTATATTTTCTCCTCAGTGTTACTGAAGCCGAAGTGCGCCCGCGCCGAGTTGATTTACCGACCCGCGCATGCGCTGTGATAACGCTTTACGAGTTATTAAAAATGTTCTACAATTAGGGTGCGGGATTTGCGCACGACTCCCCCTATCAGACGGATCTTGGAGAACGGACCTGAGGAATACACAGCTGAGATCGAGTACTGATGTTCCACGGGCAGATAACAAGATAGTGGAGTTTCGGAGGGAATGTAAAGCAATCGGGTCGTCGCATGGGATGAGTCAAGAGTCCGGATGTGTTAAGAAAATAAATTAAAATAATTCATTCGGACGAGTTAATAATACTGATTTAGGGCGAGTATTTAGTTTTTATCTCAATATAAAAAAAAAGGATGAGTTGACCAAGGATCAGTAAGGAACAACCCTATTATATTTTAAAACTTGTTTTTTTTTAAATGTGCAAGTGGTTGCATCTTATGAATTAACTGTTTGTGTACATGGTTAATATGTGCAAGTGACTTATTTCGGACATAACTATCTTACTACATTTAAATTTTTGGCTAACATACTTCGATTTATATGTAGATGTATTCTTTGAAACTGTCAAAAAAACAGTAGTCATAGAGCATAATTTGTTTGCTCTGTTGTACAGAAGTTGATCTTAAGAGATCGTTTGCTCTGGCTATATAGTTACCAAACTTCGATAAGATTATTCCACAGTGCACACATTTGTTAAACATTTAATCGTAGCGTGTCATTTCACACGTCTGCCTCGCGAGTAGTACAATCGTGCGTAGATCGCGGACTAGCTGCTCTCGGATACCAACACCAATGTAGAGCACTTTTTACAGTTTTGAACAAAAGTGTTTTCAATGAACACCTTGACACAATATTATCCTGAGGTCAAGATGTCAATGGGTGACCTGCAGGGCTAACATGCAGATTCATAGCCTTGTCCTGTTTTGTAGAATCGAGAAAAATTTCTCGCGGAGCGCATGTTAGCCCTGATAGTCTCAGCGTCAAAATGTACAAATCGCTAGTGCCAAAATGTCCTTATGCCCAAATGTTGCTATGATAGAATTTGTTAATGATAAATAATATCAAAATGATTAAGCGGTAAAAATTACAAGATATCAAGCGGCCTGAATGTGTTATCCTTGAATTCTTCTGGTGCCTAATTGATTTATTATAATGTCATAATTTCTAAGGGTGCGTACACATCTGGCGAATGCGCCGCACGCTAGCTGCTCGCGTGAATTTTATTTACTGTAATCGTAAATAGCACAAAAAACAAGTAAAAAAGGAAATATACAAAGATGACCGAAACTAGACGAGGGAGAAGGTAGGAAGTTATATTCTTGAAAAAAGCGCATCAAATAAAGATAACAAAAAATGCTCTATCGCGTAATAAAACAACGTTTGAAAATTACTCCCGTGCCGTCATGTTTACGAGTTACGCCGGAGTGCGAAAGAAGATAGCACTTTTATGAGAGCAAAGGAGATAGCGCGCATCTCGATTAGTGAGCGCAGACAGACGAGACAGTCCCTGTACTGGGGCCGTTTTCACGGGGTCATTTGAGGGTCTCCTTATATAATATACAATACCTATCATTGGCATCAACAGTAAATCTAAATCTGCTTTTATTCTACAGACCGTGTTTCCATGTTGGTGGCAGCGACAATGATAAGATGAATGGACGGAAAATAAGCGCACGGATTTTGAAGACTATAAGTTGAGCGCCGGCTCTCCACTCGCTTCAGTCATACTCTGCCTTTGCGACATGCGAGCCGTACGATACGACAATACAAACTTCTAATAAATGTACATGTGTTCTCTTTTTGTCATGCAGTAATTAGATTCGCTATCTCTATTTTCCGGCAAATGTAATATGCATACTTTTAGCTAGGTATGCTTGATTGTGTTGTCTTGTTAATTTTGATCGATTTGCAAGCCCTGGGCCTGTCCATTCCATTATCACCGTCGCTGGTTGGTGACGAGCTGGATTTGGTGTGTAGTTAGTAGAGAGGGTAGAGTCGTTATTATCAGCCATTTTCTTCACTGCTTGACAAAGTCTCGTATGCGACCGAGCTCAGCCGACAGCTGCCTGCATCCAGTTTTTGCCCGCCGCTTTATTCAATTCGTCAGTTAATCTGACCGCAAGGCTTTAGAATTAGACTATGTTCCTGATTGTACGTGCTAATCTACATGAATATTCCCACGAGGTAATGTCACAAGATGACTTGATGTATCCTCACGTGGGAATGCGTACACAAGTGACGACGACACGTTGCGACATGACACGTCAAGCGCGCGCGGTCTCGGCAGGTATCCGCCTATCGGGTAATCTAGAGACATGAGAGGGCCTAGACAAGTGTAGCGTCAAGATAAATATCTGTAATATTTTTTCTATGAGATTTAAGAAGATTATTAGCAAGTTATTCACAGTAATTCACTCTCCTTTTGGGTAGTCGACTATAAAGTAATAACGCATTCACCTGCGCTCTCGCCTGTTGCCCTGCATAATTTGGCCACTTAGTGCCTATAAACATAATAAATAAAGAGGATAAAAGGGTCTTGATGAAGATGACTCGTGAGATTCCAATGTAGAAATAATTATTTATTTGTTTTTGTTATGTTTAAGTCGCCTTTTCGCGCTTTTACGAGTAGCTAACGTCGTTCGCTTATTAACTACCACTACTAAGTAATATTTTTGTTTTGTAAATTACCAACTTTTACTTCAACTTTATTATTATCATATATATATTATATTCAAGGCCATCGGAAGAGTATAAACGTAATTTAGGATGGTTGAGACAATAGATTTATTGGTCAAAGAAAAAAAAAAGAAATATGAAAGAAAATGATGATGATGAGATCAGCACCCTTATCATGGACGTTCGCGATTCCGATTGCGATAGCATGCCATCCTGCTCGTACCAATCCACTCGCGCCATGCGCCCTCCTGCTCGCGCACGCTCGCAATCAGAATCACGAACGTCCATGACAAGGGTGCTGATGATAGTTATGAAAGTGTTTTTCGAGTACTGCTAAGATCTAAATTATGTACCTAAATTTTATAGCATCATAAAAAAATAATTAAAGGTAAATATTTTTATTTTTTAAAGAAATTAGAATGTTATATTTAATCTTTAAATTAGTTGTCTACTTTATGAGTAATGTGTGAAAACCTCCAAAATCGTAGTTTTTGCTCGCATGAGCTCGCGTAACCACCAAATGTGACCTTATCTAAATATATAAAAGGCTCTGTCCTGAGTGACTGACTGACTGACTGACAGACAACGCACAGCCCAAACCGCTGGTCATACAGACTTGAAATTTGGAGTGTGTATTCGTCTCGATGCGGAGGGGTGTACCAAGTGCGGGTGTACTAAGAAAGGATTTTTCGAAATTCGACCCCCAAGGAGGGAAAAGGGGGGAGTTTGTATGAAAATCCTTTGTTTTTGGACTTTTAGTCACGAAAATTTGGATTTAGTTCATTTAAAAGAAGAAATACTGTTTTCAATTTTTTTTTCACAGGGATGATTTAAGGGGGTCTGATTTTTGGGGTTGGAGTTGGAGTTGGTAGAGTTGGTAGAGTAGGTAGAGTCAGTAGAGTCGGTAGAGTCGGTAGAGTCGGTGGAGTCGGTAGAGTCGGTTGATTTGGTAGAGTTGGTAGAGTTTGCTCGGAATGTTTTAAAGTGGAGAGTTTTGGGAGGGGTCCGTATTTCTTCCGCACGCGGACAAAGTCGCGGGGGACCTCTAGTCTGCTATAACAGCGGTCGGCAACACGTGGCCACTTGCTAGGAGGAGGGCCTCCATGCGGCCCGCGACTGTTTTTCAAATTTATCTTACTGTTTTTTTTATTTTTGAATTAATTTTGAAAATATCTTGACTGCCAAAAGGCTGTGTTGCATCATAATACCGATGATCAACTACAGTAATAAACGTGATTGAAACGTGGAAAAAGGGTTAAAAATAAAGTAGGTGTGAAGTTGGCAGCCAAACCTAGCTGCCTTAATACGACCAAATTAGACCTTTATTGTGAAGTTAATAGCCAACGTGAGTACGACCTGAAATCGCCTGAAAACTTCAACAAACGTACTGCAGCAGGGGGCTTCAGAAATGTGTAAACCACCATAATAGCCTCGTCGTCAGCCATAAAACATCCACTGCTGGACGAAGACCTCCATAGAGAAGACCTTTATAGAGGGGTGTTTCCATAACCCCCACGCCTGGCAGGCGGCTTGGGGATCGCAGAATGGTCACCACCGTTAACCAAGAGGACACTGCTGCCCGTCCTCCGGTGGGTCTGGTTGCAGTTTAAGGACATACCCAGGTCCCATAATAGCCAATAAAACAGATAAACCATAAGAAAAACGACTACTTCAATACTCAATACTCAATTATACTCAATACTCAATTATTTATTGCATCATATGTAACACACACATAGGGATCTTTAATAACAGTCATGTTCATTGCTAATCTAGTGATAGGTACATACGAGACACATACATACACATATGTGTGTGGGGTACATATGATGGTGTGTGTTTTTTAAGTACTTCCTGTTGCCTGAAATAAACGATTATTATTATTATTCACATATTTATTTACTTCTTAAATCTAAGTTTTTTACAATATAAATTTAAAAATATAAATATTATAAAAAACCTAAACGTGCCGCCGGCAGCGGGGTAAGGCTCAAGCTGCCGGTGGTTAAGGCTGCAGAGTGAGGAACCTCCTGACAATGCGTGCCGTGTCATGTACCACTGCCTTTTGTATCTGACCCTTGACCCAACCGTCTAGCGCGAGGCTCTTGAGGTATTGGTCGAGGCTCTTCGCTATGAGACCGTTTGCCGAAACGACTATCGGGACAATGATCGTCGAGTCAACATCCCACATTGCGATTACCTCGACGGTCAAGTCAAGGTACTTGCTGAGTTTGTCCTTCTCGGCCTTTACGAGATCCTCGTCATGTGGGATGGTGACGTCGACGAGCACTGCCCGGCGCTGGGACCGATCCACCATCACGATATCAGGCTTATTGGCAACTTATTATTATTATATAACCTTTTCAGGGTATGTCAATAATCGGCGCGGAACGCTCTATTTTATTTTTAATTATATTTTAAATTCGTCATTGAAGAATTCATGAAGGGTATAGTAACATTTGGCTTCTAGAATAGTTCTTATCTGTTTAATGAAACAGTCATCATTTTACAGCCATTGAATTAGGGCTAGAACTACGCAATGCAAGATTTGACTTTGGTTCAATTAGCTTATGTTATGCTTATTTCCGTCTAGTTATTCTACTGCACGCGACACGTTGTTCTCATTATTATCTACAGTCCTTTGTCTTTCTGTTCCTGTCTATTGTATGTGTACTGTTTATAAATATATCATGTCGTCTGCCCTTCAAGCACATTATTCGCAGTAACTGTTAACCAACTGCGGTTTTAGGGAAAGGTCAACTAACTGTTTTGTTATTGCTCATGCCTTAATAGGGTTGTTGTAAAATGGAATTGACTGTACTCCACATTATAAGGCCAATTAGTGTAGTAAAGTGAACAGTTTGAACTTAATAACAATTAGCTTAAACCTAGTGTTTGCGAAAAAAATTGCTCTAAGCTTGATAAAAAGTCACGTTTCACACAAATGTAAACCTCATTTTCATCACCCTATTGTTATTGGTTAACTGGACCCATATTCAAACTGTTTAAAAAATCTATTGTTTAAAGCTACTAGTGGGTACAGCCGAGCGCAAAATTGGTTAGTAAAAATATGATAAAACGCACAATTAGGTATAAACGTTTATTCTCAATCAAAATCTACTGGTTTTTTAAATAAGGTAATATACTGACTGTACTAATAATGAATTTGGACAGTGGGTCCAGTCGGCCTATTAAAATGTGACTAGGTTGAGTGGACCCGCGGGTCCACTGGCGAGCGGGTTTTGTCGACTAAAGACTCCCGGTGTCATAAATTGAATGAGATGGTTGAGAGATCAGTGATACAATCAGTAAATGTTTGAATATTTAGATGTTTGGATGTTTATTGCTCAAATACGCAAATGGATTTGGATGATATTTGGTATAAAGTAACAATTACCTTGAAATAATCTGCAGGCTACTTTTTTATCGATGGGCATCGCGAGTAAAACCATGGAGCACTGCTAGTATTATTATAACTGAGAAAACTCATACTTACCTCAGACGCAGTCGGAAACAAGCGGATTTGTATATTTGGTTTGAAGCTTTTAAAATAAACCTGGACTACACTTTCAGTACAAGATAGCGGGTGAAATCACGGGGAGTTGCTAGCTATTTAGCTAGCAATATCCTAAATAATAGTGCTGGATAAGTCATAATTATCGTGATTTTATAATTGTATCTTAATAATTTTGTACAAAAAAACGTTCCAGGAAAAATTAAAATTACTCTTAAAAAATAAGGCTGCCTACACACGAGACGATCGCAAACCGCAATCGCTCGCGGCACTTACTTTCCATTCACCCACGAAGTGCTTCGCAGGTTATCTTACACAGCAATTTACAACGCGCTACTGAAGCGCCTAAAGCAAGTCAATAACGTGCATTAAATAAAGTCGACTTCCGATCAAGATTGAAAAATAAACGGCCAATGAATAATCTTAATACTTTGCTTAACCTTTGTATCGCTTTCACCTGCAGTAAGTTATTGTCACAACACACAATAATTATTTTGCTCTGACTAAAGTCGAATTATTTTTATATAATTTTAATTTTAAATTATTAATGTCATGTCATAAAATAAATAAAAAAAATTAATTTAACATCTTTGTCTTTCATATTGTAACTAGTAACAAAATTATCTCATTAATTAATCGTAATAACTTTGAAATAACATTTTTTGTTTTTTTTATTTATTGAATCTTAAAAATCTATCTAACAATATTTTTTCTATTGTCTAAAAACCTACTTCAGGTTTGTCTAGACAATAAGTTCTCGAAAATCGTATAAAAGGCATTTAAACATGTAAACAACTTACGAAATAATAATAAAATCATGATACCTACCTACGAATGCGCGCGAGCACACAAAACAGCTACAGTAGGCAAAATTAATTATGTAGAGTTCTTTTACAAATGTCATAATTAGAAACAAACATCAAGTGGTAGATAAAAAGTTCTATTAGGCACGTGTTGATTAGCAGTTCAATTTTATCGACGTGGATGGTTATTTATGGCGAGAGCAACTCGACGCGACACGCAGTGCGATCGCCATTAGTGGCGATTTCACGCACATATGTCGTCCGCCTAACGCAAATGCTGCCCTAATCGCCATACGGCACCGGAAGTACCACAATCTGTTTCGAGAACATGATTTCTAACTTAAAATGTATCCTTTTAATTAGTATGTATGTATGTTATTTGTTGGCTTGTGACAAGAAATATTATCTACATCAGGGAAGCTTTATGTAACTCTTTTATGATAATAATCAAAGACAACATTTTCATAGGTAAGTTAAGTACCTACTTATTTTAGCCCTTCGAGGGTATACTTTAGCCCAGCCACAGCGACGTTAAAGGCTGATGCAGGCAGAGGTTAAGTTATCTTAGGGGCATACTAATTAGTCTAAGATCCGATGAACAACTACCTTCTCCTATCTTTATATAGTCGATGAAAATTGTTTGTTATCAAATTAAGTATGTTAGACAATACATCGGGAGTGGGTTGGCAAAAAAATCCTGACAAGGCTATGATGAATTCAAAATTAAGAAAATGATTTTTATGTAATATTTGCACACATGAGTTTAACGAATACATTTAATAGCAATCGAAGGTTAGTATGCAGCCTATAAACTTTTGGTTTCTGTTTTTTTCCTGACGTAACTACTGGGTTTGTAGGTATAAATAGGTTTGTTCATACTAGTTATATTGACTTATTTGTTTGAGAGTTTGAATTTTTTTTTTTTTATTGACCGTGATTCATTCATTCCGCAGACTATTCAGAATCATGTCTCGTCAACACCAATTAACGGTATTTTAAGAAAAAATATTTTTTTTTTTCAGAAAACCGCCCATTGCGATGCACAACCTTCTTCATTATCACAAATTGTTAAATTAAAGAAAATAAACTTCTGTGTCGCTACTAGTTGCGAAACTTCAAAACCAAAGCGACTAGTTGCGCACAAGTATACGAAATTCTTTTACCGCAACCAGTAGCGTATTAAGAGTAGTAATTCTTCCATCGCAACTAGTTGCGAAATTCGGCAGCGATGGCAGCCGGAAGCAAAAAATCAAACGCAAGGTCTGTACAACCTCGTGCCTAAACTGAGCACAATGCGCCTGGTCTAGTAATAAATACTCAACTCATGGTTCCACTGACGAAACCCGCCACATTTAAAACAGTAGTTGCTTAGTGAACAACTCTCCTCAATGACCCCTTCCTTCGATGGCAATCAGTCGCTAAGTCGCTATATAGCAAAAAGTGCCGCCAATTGTAAGCGCCGGCCGCCAGCGAATATCAATGAGCTGTAATTGGCGCTACAAGATGACTGTATTAGGAGAGACAAGGCACAGTACGGTCACTTAACCAATTGTACAGATGTTCTATACTAGCATACTACAACGGGTAACTCTATCCCAGTGATATTCAATCTTTTTGATTTCACGACCCCTTTACAGGTTGAAAAATTCTAGCGACCCCCTTACAATGTACAAAGAAATAATTAAATTAGAAGACTATATGCGTTAAAGATTTTACATATTTTGATACATTTATTCATTATTATGACCTTACACTCTGCAAGAAGCCACGAGTTTTGAAAGTAAGTACGAGGTAAGTTGGTCAAGATTACCCGCGACTTTGACTTGGATGCCTTTTTCTTATTGCCCGCGACCCCCCGATCAAGGCTTTGCGACCCCCTTAGGGGTCGCGACCCACAGGTTGAAAAACACTGCTCTATCCTATTCTGTTAGAAAAGTATGTAATAATGAGAGAGTCTGTACTGTAACCAAATACGATATGTATGTTTATTGCCTAACATATATATCGTATTTGAAGTCACCATCTCGTCTGAAGATAAACGAAGATGGCAGTCTATGATGAAGCACGCTTGCCTAGAAGAAACCGATTCACTCGCTTTCGAACTCGATTTTGGACACTCGTGGCGCTTTGATAACCTGTAAGTGTAACTTGTATTTAGTGTTATTTGGTTCAAACATTTGGTACATGAAGATTTGATTTGATGATGATTTGGTTTGGTTTAAGTATGTTTTTTTTTTGAGATTATGGGTTTTGCTTATTTCCCGCAATAACAACATGCTTTATATTTATCATTATCATTAACATCACGGTTTTTGTCACCACGCGGGTAAAATCGCAGGGCGCAGGTTGTCAGCCAGCGGATGAGTGGCCGCATGTGGCATTTACAACTAAGCGGTACAGTGGGTCGGACGGAAGACGCGATAACTTATCGGTTACACTTGTATGTATATAAGTATTAAGAACCATAAAACCATTTCAAAGACCTTCTAACGCAACTGGATCGCACAACTAACTCTCCGGATTTTATTCCGAATGGCTGGTCAGCCTGTACGGATTTACTTATGAGACACAAACCTATACATTTAGGACAATTTATTTGTACAATTGCCAAAGTGTCTTCAAAATGAATAGCGTCAAATTTTATCTATTTCACTGACCACATCCGCTTTAGAATGATTGCCAATTGCGTCTATGGCTGTGTTATTGGCCAGAGGGGAAGCCGACTAAGATCCGCCGTCCGCAGTAATTGATGAAATATATCGCATCACCACAACACTTTAAGAGCTGTGCAATTGAGACAGATGCCTTAATTTGCAATTTTGTCAACAGTAATCTAAAAAAAATGGTGTGCGGTACAGGTCAGGTTATGTTTGTTCTATTATTGTACGTAACAATATTAGAACGTTGTAACAAGCTAGCAATATACCTATCTCTAATCTCTATAGTTAAATCTCTAATCATTCTTCTAATTTGATGTATCAGGCTAATAATACTTTTTTTGTTATACTATATGCAGTTCCACCCGCTTTCTACGGTTTTCTTTTTCGAGATTTATATATGTCTCGGTTTTAATGTTTCGAACCGATAACCGACCATCTTGAGCTTTTGGGCGTTACTCTGACCCCAATCCTCAACTTTGGCTGCTGAATTGAGTCAAAGGCTCATTCGGCTGCTCCTGGCTCCTTAAAATCCAGCTAGGTATCCCTATCGAACGTGCGACGTTACTTCTCGCCGCTGCGCCGGTACAGTTGCTCACATTGTACCAAGCACAAATACTGTGGTTCATGGAGTAGGTACTGCTCTTACCTTTGGAATGGATCATCAGCCAAGTATAAGCTTGAGAAGTTGGAATCCATATCTAGAAAATCATACGCAACGACTCTCTTGTTCAAACTAAGCTACAAAGTCTGCTGGTAGCTGGCGGCATTGTCCCGTTGAATAGCAACACTTAAAGCGCATTTGGGCCAAACAAACGCCAGTATTTTGACCATACAAAGCGTCAACCAGCCAATCGGCCAAAAAGTGATTGAAAAGAAGATTTGTGCTATTTATACTTTAAACTTTAATAAAAATACTGTGTAACTATACGTTTACTTATTCTTCGCTAGTATTAGTACTGATGTAAGTTGATTATCTCCTTAATTTGTATTCAGCGAACAACAATGACATGCAGGCAGCGGCCAAGCTGCGCCTGAGCATTGTTAATGAACGGTTAATTGTCGGCAACTCACGCCATCTCGCGGCCTTGGACACAATCCGCCGCGTCTCATGTTTGCCGCCGGCCTCGTTTGCCTATTGATACACGCATTAATAAGTGTCGTAGATTAACAGGTCAACGCGTAGAAGTTTCTTCAGCTGGTAGAGACTGACTCACTTGTCAACATCAGTTGAACCCAGTAACGCAATGAAAGAGTTTTGGCGGGAACATGGAAAAATCATGTCGTTGCATTCTATTATTTTCTTAAACTTGTGTTTTTTCGCGAATTAATGATTAAAAATGGTGGTGTTTTATTTATTGAGTGTTGAATTACATGCACGAGTGTGGGCAAGTGATATAATGTGGTGAAACATGTCTTTTTGTGTTGTTTTCAAAACTCCGTAGAAGCTCATAGTAAAGTCGCCACAACTTTACTAGGGCAAGACTTGGACTCGACTATGACTAATTTCGTGTGACTGACTGTGATATCATGACATATTTGACTTGATTTTAATATAAATACTTGAAAAAATCATAAACTTGACACTGGCAGAATGCACAACGTGCAATGCAATGAACTAAAAAAAAAAAAAAAAAAAACGCAATGAAAAGTTTTCACAAAACGACTCGATTAAATGGCTAGCTGTTATGCATAATGAGTATATTAATCAGCCTGTTAGTGTTAATCCATTGCTGGACATAGGCTTACCCTCAAAGAGCGATTAGGCTTACGCTACTCCAGTTGCAGGTGTGGATACATACTCGCCATTGACTTTCTTCTCCTGTATGCATGTGGCGTCACAATGTTTTTCTTCACCACCGAAAAGCCAGGTGTATGAAAATCTATATATACATAAACTTCAAAGAGCTCATTAGTACGGATCCGGGATTTGAACCCAGGACCTAACCTAACGGTCAAGCCTAGCGTCTTTACATTAGGCTACCACGGCAAATACGGCAATGACAACAACATTGAGACGTGAGACGATAATGGCAAGACAATCATTTACTATGGTAATGTCAAGCGATGCCTATCACAATCAATTTGCAAGCGCATTGTAAACATGACGTCATTATGCGGGTCATGCAATTATTCATTAGCGTTAATTGAAACATGCGATTTGAATTTAAACCTACGCACGCCAAGATACTGTGGACGTTGATAATCAAAACCTCACTGAACTGTTTCCTTCTTGGAGGAGTCAGCTCCGTAGTTTCCTTCATATCTATTATTTTTAAACAGCCTGCCTCCAGTCACTGGTTAGCAATATGGAGATACGAGGAACGTAACGATAATACTAAACCAAAAGAAGCGCATTATACTCATAATGGAAACAACTTAGACCTACTACTGGACCACGTGTCTTTGAAAAAAAACAGCTGTTACATAATATGTAAGACCGCCGAGGCCAGAACAAGTGAAAGAGCATAGTACCTACATCGAGTGATCAAACACTTCAAACTAGATACGATCTTCAGCAATGCAGGTCTACCAGTGATGCCAACTAAGACGAAGAAGAGAAGAAACTTTATGAGTGCATTTTTTTTTGTACGTGAAACAGAAGAATTAGTTCGCGATTTCAGACTCGGCGCCGTAGTAAAAGTTATTCACAATGAGGAGTAGGTACAACAAGCGGCTTTTAGCTTAGTACTACTGTTCCGCGAAACCCTGTAGGTATATACTTTGTCTCATTCACGCGATCTTTTTTGGTCCTGTGCGAGCCTCATCCATTGCCTTCCGACGTGCTTCAATCGTGGCGGAATATTGAGTTGGTGATCTATATCGTGGTCTGTATCGAGAATACCATTTGGTGATTCCTGTTAACATACCGTCTAGCCAAGTGTCCTGCCTATCCTCTCATCAGCTTGGCAATCATTGTGCTTGGGTTTCCGACTTTATTGCGATTAGAACTTCCATGTTTGGTACACAGTTTTCAACAATCGAATCTCTATAGGCGTATTTTTTTTAATATTGCATGTTAAATGATATGGCTAAGCTTTTTGGCTTTCCTCCATTAAGTGTATAGACTTTCCATCATAAAGTGTGTGTAAGAAAAGATTTAAGGGGCCTTTTTTATTTTTGGCTACGCCGCAAAGATTTTGTGGCTCTTATCAGTATATTTCAAGTTATTCCCGTGTACCTGTCGAAGGATGAGTTTGCTTCAGATCTGTGCGTGGATAATGTAATTGCGCTCGGGTCGTGTTCCATATTGTCCCTTTACCGTCTCATTAAATAGCTGTAAAGGAATATTGATAACCGCACCGGCGCGGGCGGCGCGGGCGCATGCTCCGGTCGACGTACACAGTAGAATATCTACAAAGAAATAACTGTCATAAAAGACATACTTTCTTACATACTCAAGTGCTCATCAATGAGAAGGTACGTCACAGAAAATAATAACATGATGAAACTCGGAATGGAGATAGGTAGCCTGTTTCCCGGTATAACAAATATAAGATACTTTTTATTATCATATTATCATAGAGTGATACTGCGGCGCCCAGCTTATATGACAATGACCGCAATCATAAGTCATATTCAGTTCAGTTCAATTGTATAATAGTGCATCGATATTCCACCGTGGCACTTGGCTCGTTGACGTCACGCGGCCGCCGGCTGAACAATCGGACGGCACGCGACTGAGGCGCGGGCACGTCCAGCCGTGCTCAAGGAATTCAAGGACGTACTTAATACCTAAACTTCATAGTTCCACGCCTGGGTAAGTGGGTACGGCAA
This sequence comes from Erannis defoliaria, assembly GCA_905404285.2. NCBI lineage: Eukaryota > Metazoa > Arthropoda > Insecta > Lepidoptera > Geometridae > Erannis > Erannis defoliaria. The sequence goes on along the minus strand of FR990073.1, from coordinate 4,816,852 downwards.
GGATAATGGACAGGTAGGTCTCTAATTTACAGGAACCGTGGTAGTCCATTGGGAGAAGACGCACCACAGAATAAATAATAGAAATACGCCACTTGATAAGTCGTGAGTTCATTACAGTGGTTACCAAAATGACAAGATAGGTACGTAACAAATTAGAATAAGGATACATTTTTTTCTTGAAAATGAATGTGCTTGCGAGATACTCGTTCTTTGCATTATGAGCTCAAACATATTTAAAATAATAAACTCCATAAGTGTATAGGAACCAATGGACCATAATTCATCATGGGCACTGGTCTGAACCTGTAATTTAACTGTTATTTTTCTTTGACTGAGACTAGAGAGGCTTATTATACAGAAGAGCTTTGAATGTAGGTTTTGGAGGAGCGTGCCATCAGCTAGGTACAGAAGCTAGTATTAGGACAGTTCTCTGTATAATGTGTCTACTCTGCGGGGAGCAAGCAGGCGCGGTGCCAATTACAGCATCGCGCATCTGATACTGCTAACAAGACGATGCGTATCGCACGCCGCTAGGGATGCTCCACGCGCGCGCATGATGCGCTCTGAGCTCTGATTTTAGGGGAGCTTAGCACTTTTTGGTACTAAGTACCGAAATATTCCTCATAAATATGAACAAAAAAGTGGTAATAGATTCATTTAACAATTTAAGAACAAAGATCATTGTTATTAGTCGGTACGTTATAAAGCTTACGATCTATTTCAGCCTCACTCTTATGCCTCATATATTGGGATTATAAAAATAACTAGGTACTTATCCAACAACCATTTTTTTTCTTTTTTTCTTAGACATATATCTTAATTATTCTATCTATATCTATATCTTAATAATTTTCTCAGTCATCATCATTGGCTAGAAGTCCTTAAAAATTCTGTTCTCTCTTATTGCGTGATATTGTTTGTATAAAAACGTACTTATTTTGTCATTCCAAAATAACAAATATTATGAATTCGATAAGGCTGACATTAATCCTGCCTGTCGATAACTTTTTATAATCAAATTGCTATCTTAGACCGATATTTTTAAAATTTGGTAAAGAAATATTTGAAACTCTGGCAAAGGAAGTAAGCTACATTTAATTAAAAACATAAGGAACAAACAGTTTTACTAATGAAAATCGGCGTAGACCGTTTGAACTGACTGAATGAAATTTAAATCGTATCACTAAAGAATTTCGTTCGACTTAGCTGCAGAATACGCTCCATGAGATACGCTAACAATCGCAAAGCTCAATATGATATTCGATAAACTGCATTATTATTCCATAACTCCCTATAATTGTAAACATCCCGGGGCATCACTACTTGCCTGCGCACGAGCAACATTCAAATTCCATAACACAACACTAAATCTTCCATTACACATTCCATTTTAAGCCCTTACATTAACAGGAAAAGGTTTAATTTCGCTTGTTGAAGAATCAAAGCCACTTTGCATGATGAACGCCATGGCGTGAATTACGCGGCCGCAGGTCGTTATTGCTTTACAACCTTAACCTTCATTTATTTCACTCAATTTTGTATCTTATTGAGTTGAACCATAGCTGCTACAGAAACAACTAAGGTAGTTTCGGATGGTATTGTAGAGAGCGGAGTATTTCACGGCGATTGTCCGATAGAGTCCCGCAGATAGAATCGCGATCGGAAGGACAACTCGCGGCCGTGAATCAAGCGACAATGCAACACTGCGCAACACAATGCAACACCACGCTACATCTAGAGCATTGTTCCTGTTGCGTAACAATGCAAGTTCTACGATAATGTTTATTTATTTGGTAGAGTCTGAATCAGATTTATACGAAATGTCGTTTAGAACTTATGACTCGGAACTGAAAACATTTGTAAGTATATACTTTTTTGGGTCTCTGTTAAGCAGTAAAAGATCCAATTAATTAAAAAAATATGAATTTGTTGCGTTATTGACTCACTCGTAATTTTTTAGCTTTTTCATATTTTCAATGGAGAATCCTATCCACCTTCGGAAAGTATGTTAAATTTATACATGAAAGCGGACGAGTAAAATTACGAATCTTGACATATGTGAGTGCGATTGTTGGCTTGCCAGCCATTGTTCTCACGTGACTAAAATATTGTATGTTCTGTATTTTTCATGCTCATTAATAAGCTTCTTCTTGCGGCCGCGTCGTGTGTCGGGTCGGTTCACCCTCTTCCCTCAAGTATGGTTGCAATGGCTGGCACATGGGACACATGCGTCAACTCGTGAACTGGTGCTGCTTGCGGGAGCTTTACTCGGCCATACGCGGAGCTAAGTAGAATTAACTTTCCTCGGTATATTCCTTTTGTAATGTCATTAATTTATAAGGTAAAATATTTTGTAGTAAATACAATTTTTAGTTTTTACAAAAGGCACAGACCCCAGTGTCCATCAAACTAAGAAGAAAAAAAACGTATATTCGGCCATGCCCATTAAGATCGATTCAGTGGTGAAAGGGTAACAAGGAAGTAGCTAGCGTTAATCATGGTAGCATCATAGCATGTAGCGAGATGCTCTACGCTCTCGTGTTGTAAGAGATGCCGGCTGCTAATAATAATAACACCATTGAAGCCACAGAAAAGCGAAAGCCCTACTTCTTATGTAAAACGGCAAACAAAACAATGTTGTAAAGCAATTGTATGGAAAACTGCTGTCGCCAGTTTCGCACAAAATTGTATAGTCACTACAACGAAAAAATGGCAATCATTGGTCGCGCATTTGAAGTAAAATGCTCGAAATACCATTTTGCAACGATGCAACGTGGTTTGGTTTCCTACGCGTCTATTTATTTTTTTGAGTGTTCTCAGTTTAAAAACATGTATGTTGGTAGAATTGTCATTAAGCGCATTTACACTTAATGCCGGCTGGCGCGGCCCGTCACATTTCCGTTCTATTCACTTTCTCTCTTCACTGGTTGAAGCGGTACCGATATAAACAGTTATCGTATAGTTAGAAAGTTAAGTTTGGGATGTATCTTAAGGCCTAGCTAAAATAATTTAAACGGGTTAAAATATAATAAGCACTCTACTAATATTTTAGACACCTCATATATTATATGAGGCTCATTATTTATTTGGCTTATATATATACACTGCTGAACAAAGGCCTCCATTAGACCACCACACTGTACGACTACCTGCCCTTTGCTCGCATTTTCATTTTGTTTCGTGTGGTTTCGTTCAGCAGTGGAAGTCTCCGGGCTAATTATGATGATATGGCTTATCTAATTTAGTGTTGTGCAAACCAAATTTAGTATCTGCCAAACCAGAAATCTTTCACCTGACAGAAAGACGTCAGACAACAGTAGCTTCTGGAAGAAATTATTATTATTACAATAGGATTGAGCAGAAAATGACTTATCTAGAGTTTATTCTGGTGGTCAGTTAAAGTATTAGTATAGGACGAGTATTATCTTATCTGTGGTTAAACATAAGCCAATTAAAAGTAACACTTGTATTTAGCCTACTCATCATGCCGACAATAACATTTTTACAATTAACAATTAACATGCCATGTTCACCATCGGTTGACATTATTTTATAAATAATCTGTCGGCCACACTAATATAGTGCCTCTCAAGAAATAGAACATTTATTGCAATGTGTAGCACACAATTTAGAAGGCGGTTTCTTTGAAGATCCTTGTGAAGCTGCGAATAGCTAAAACCATTTTTAGTTATAATTATTGTTGAGACCATTATGATGAGTCAACTCCAGTCAAAGATAACAAAAAAAAAGTAAGTTCGTATAGGCGGAGTGGCCAGCCCTAGTGTCAGAGTTAATGTGCCGCCCGAAGGCCTCTGACATGGCTGACGGTTGTTGTTATAGAAACTAGAACAAACAACCGGGACCAACAATTTAACGTGTCATCCGACCCACGGTAGCGCTCGGAAATAAATGCCACTCACGGTCACCCATCCGAAGACTGACCGGACCGTCCGTTGCTTAACATCGGTGATCGTTTAGAATCACCTGGACAAGCTACGCCACGAGCGCTACTTATTTTCTGAAAACCTTATTTGCATATTGATTAAGTTTTTTGTAGCTATTGATTGTATCGCTAAGCACGGCTGTCTATAGCATCAATGAGCGCCAGTGCAGTGATTGTGACTTTGATTTGTATCTCAAGTAGTGGGTATTACCTATATAGACAGGGTTAGTTCTAAACAAATAAAGTATTTTTAAAGATAACTAAAACTACATTATTAAAAATTTTGTGTGTTGTTTTTTGTGTGGGCAATAATGAGGTAACCTAACTATAACCACAGGGTTAGTTGTAATTAGTTAGCATCCTTTTAAGGGCATATTCTGTACATCAAAACAAACAACTTTTACTATCAGGCCTACATAGAAATCGGAAAAAAAGCGAATTCTATGTAGGCCCTATAGTAAAAGTTGTTCATAATGATGAGTACCATACATACCCTTCAGTATTGTTGAACCTTTTTGTTACACATTGTATATACTTTTTGTACATTTGTGCATGTGATCTGACTAAATAAAACTGATTTTGCGAGATATATAAATATGGGGATAAAACATCATATTATTTCCCAACAGTTTCGAGGTTGAAATAGAGTCGGTAGAGCCGCTAGATGACAGCCGCTAGAGGTCTGCGGTAGAGTAGGGTCCATAACTCACCGCGATCTAGGCCGCCGCAGATTGGACTCCACTCGCAAATAAGCTCTTATAGAGACACCATTCGCATTATAACAAACTTGGGATTTAAAATAAAAACAAAAAACCTGACAAGAAATAACATCAAAAATAGCTATTTAAAAATAACACATAATAAAAAAAAACACTAACTTCATCATTATTAAAAATAATATTTCATAAACCTTATCCCGTTCGTTGTAGTAAGCCATTGATCTAGATTAAGAAAAAAAAATCGTCTTCGATTTTCATGTATAGAGGTTTTTTTTACATTGCCTGTTACGGATACGATGACTTACAAAGTGTAACCAAAAAAGTAATACACTTTTAACAGGTAGGAATTCTTTCCAAGATCTCGAATGGTTAGAATCTAGAGATGATTGTCCGAGAAGTTCCTAAATAATGTTCACTGGAGAGACCGCAGAGCGCGGCTCCTTTGAATAATTCGCGATGAGTCGTAGATTTATGGCCCCTAACTACAGAGCGGTGGCGGCGCACACAATTAAATCATTTGCCTACACACACCCGCCGCCGTACTATACAAACTTGATGCCAAACTGTGGCAGATTGCGATACTAACAGCCGCACTCAGAAAGGTTCCTTAAATTAGTCCTAAATGATACTTAACTAAGTAACCTTAAGTGTATTAATTATCGTTTCATCCCAGAGACAGAATTTAAGCGTTCATTAGTTAATGACAGATTTAAGTATCCGTAAGGCGAGGCAACATCTGAATAACTCTATCGATAGAATATTGATATAGCGTTTGTGTTGCCGCACTACAAAATGTCAATTTCAATTAGTACAAATATACAATAAAACACATCACAATCCTCATTCAATGCATTATTAGGTAACAACTAGTTATTTTACTATCAGATTTGATTATAAGACAAAGTTAAAGGACTTTTTTGCGTACAAATATAATATGTCATTCCACATTTTTCTTTATGGCATTATTTTCAGCCAAAGTCAAATTATGTTTTTTTTTTCCCTTAGTTATTGGCATCGCACGTTGTGCATTCTGCCAGTGTCAAGTTTATGAATTTTCAAGTTTTTTTTTATTAAAATCAAGTCAAATATGTCATTAAATCACAGTCAGTCACACGAAACCAGTCATAGTCGAGTCCAAGTCATGCCCTAGTAAAGTTGTGGCGACTTTACTATGAGCTTCTATACGGAGTTTTGAAAACAACACGAAAAGACATGTTTCACCACATTATATCACTTGCCCACACTCGTGCATATAATTCAACACTCAATGAATAAAACGCCACCGTTATTAATCATTAATTCGCGAAAAAACACAAGTTTTAGAAAATAATAGTATGCAACGACATGATTTTTCCGTGTTCCCGCCAAAACTCCAAATTATGTATTGTCATTGTCATGTCAAACAAGTCTGGCGTAGCCACCCTTTTCTATTCCTGTACACTTCTGAAGTTATTCCTCCGGGGCTTCTTATTTTGATGTGGGTACAATTAATACAACCAATCACTCCAGGAAAATAAGAAATTTCATAAAAATTTTGCCTGAATAAAAAATTAATGATAAATATGTGTTAAAAAAATTATTGTTAAATAAAAAATCTAATCAAATTAAAATCAAATTGATCATTTGATTAATATCACACTTTTTACAGTTTCAGGTGTAAACATATATCGTGCATGAAATTCTTGGACTGAATATTTTGTAAAGGGATCAGTATAATCTCGTAAATACCGCCTCGGTCCTACGTCCCTTCTTGCATAGTTTACAAACCCAATAAACTCTTCGAAATCAGACATTTTTCTAAAAAACAACAACAATGCAACACAAATTCACCACGAAAACAGAAACATAACCTCAATCGTAAACATCAAATCTTTCCTTAAATAGTTAAGTAAGGGTTGGGCGCTACTTAAAGTTAAGGGTTGATTAAACTCACTAATGAATCATTAACTGACTCTGAGAGACAACTTTTAGAAATCTTTACTTAGTGATAGTTTAAGTATCCCTTAAACGTCTCTGAGTGCGGCTGTTACAGCTGATATAAAACCTGTGGCTATAAAACTTACTAGCAAATCATCTGTGTCGGGAAACTAGGAACTACTGCTTCAGCTGTGGTGATATCTCGCAAGCACTGTAGCCGAGGTTGTGACTTTTTAAACCCTTACATACAAACTGGATCCTTGTCTGTGGCAGATCTTCATACTACTTACTGCATAATCTGTTGTGTTATCTAATAACTGCAAATGAAACTGTGGCGCCAGGAATTGGGCGTGGGACCGCAGCGCAGGCGCCACTCGCCGTTTACGAATATTGTGATTAGTGACTCGGGTGGTTATTAATCAAACTATTATGAATTTGACTGTTGCAATCTGCTGAACATTCTAACTTGTAATTATGAATACAATGGCAGGGTTGGAGTTAAATGTTTGATTGCCGTGAATTTTGCCATTTTAAATCATTTGAAAACCTCTAAAAAGAATTGGTATTAATTCCTTAGCCAATTAGCAAACTAGCGAAATAGAATATCATTAAGAAAAAGTAAGAAAAAAAACATACAGTCGAATTGAAAACCTCTTCCTTTTTTGAAGTCGGTTAAATATGAGCTCGCAGCTCGGTGGCGGTGTTTTATGACTGTGACGCGTCTCCCAAGTGCGGCTAGACTAGATCTATTACTAAGTCTACTCTGCTGTCTGTCTCTATCTGACTTTTAATAGACAATAGTTTATTTGGGTTATTCACCAAGTGGACTCGAGAGGCAGGACACGCGTGTGTCCAGCTGGTGAAACTCAAAAGTGGTATCGGTTGTAATGTCACCATCTGGACACGCTAGAATTTTTATGCGTGTTTTATGGCAAAAAGTATAAAAAACAATCACATTGAACACGAATTTTTTTGTTTGAATTTTTAATGGACTGTATTTTGGAACCGTAATAAATAACTGGTTAACTCTCACACACGATACTTATGTTAGCTGAATCCTCCAAGGTATTTTTGTAGAGATATACCTACAATGAATACAGGGTGTTAGTTTGAACACCGTTATCCTTCTAGGATATCATTGTACTCATCATTATGAAAAACTTTTACTATGGGGCCAACCCTGAAATCACGAAAAAAAAACAGCTGTTCCATACAAAAAGGTTCGTCGATCTTGGACAAAATGTATGGAACAGCTGTTTTCTTTTTCGAGAATTCAGGGTTGGCCCCATAGTAAATTTGTTCACAATGATATCCTACTAACACCCGGTATATGCAAACTCTTACTCTATGTAAAAAATATAATGCCTTCCATATAATGTCTTCCGTAATTTCTATTCCAACGTGATCGATTTTTAGTTCTTGTTCTCATAATTATTGATAACTTGATTCTAAACAGTTATGTATTTCTTTTTCTTTTTTTGGCCCAGCGGACGCAGGCTCGGCTGGTTTGCCCACGCTCGTCCAATCGAGCGCCAATTAGTAATTGTTGTCCAAATGGAAGATAAGCGACGATTACCGCTGCTGCCGCCTTTTACAAAAGTTCCCACTGTCCCTTTTACTGATAAACCATGTGAAAGGTCCACTGCACTGCAGTATCGGATACTTTGCCTCTAAGGAGAAAAAACAAAGCGAGCTAACTTCTTTTCTTATATAAAAAACAAAGTTCTACCGGTTTTTTTTTGTTTTTTTTTACATACCATCAAGTGACGATGCAAGCAAGACGTTCACCTGGTGGTAAGCGTCACGCCTGCCACTAACAGTAGCAGTGCTAGAATTGTGAACTTGCGAACACAACCCTGCGCTGCACTGTACTCGTCACTCTGAGATATCAGATGTTAAATCTCTTCATACCCAGTAATTTCTCTGGTAACATTACCCTTCAAACCGGAACACAGTAATGGTTGCACACTACTGCTTGGCGGTTGAATAACTGGCAAAGGTGTGGTACTTGCCCAGGTGGACTCTGCAGTAAAGTCCTACCACTACAAAAATAGATTACAAACAAATTGTCGCTTTGTTAAATGATGAACTTAATATGAGAAATCAAACTTAGTCAGCTGGAGTTTCAATGTTACAATACAGATTAATGTACACCAGAAGTAAAAAATCTTAAAAACTAATCATGGTACAAATATAGGCAGTACTAAGTAATACACCTTTAAGCACTCACACACACACATCAACAGCCGGAAGACGTCCACTGCTGGACGAAGGCCCTTAAGCCACCTTTAAGCGATGTCTCAAAAAGGAGGAGAGATGATGAATTTAAAATGGAGCCTAGTAAAAGCTATGTAGGTAGGTACATGTACAGCCATACTTTCACAGAATACCAATCTAACTTGTTCATCATAAATTATGAAGATCCAGTTGGTAATGTTGGTATACCATAAGCATTATGAGTATTTTTTTATCTCTTACTTTCTCTTCCAAGATACATAATTGTAAAATTCCTTTTGTGACAAAGCACATTATTGTTGGCCTTATTCAGTAACCAATATCTATAAGTCAGTTGGATTCAATTTCAATTAGAAATTAAAGTACAAAATAAGGTACCAAGTAGAAGTCATCGCACTATTCACTGAAGCTGTGATACCGTAGGTGCTCAAAGGAGAATAAAACATATTTATTTTTTTGTTCCCATAATAGCCCCAAGCCAAATTTTTTATTGCACATTTCATGAGTGCTCAAAAAATTGGTGTTCAATCGGGAATACCCTGTACCTGTTATTCCAAGTAGAGTAGAAGTCATCGGCCTTTTTGGTAATTCTAATACGACAGCTAAATAACGGGTTCATCACCATCATCGTCATCAGCCCGGAGACGTCCACTGCTGAACGAAGGCCTCCCCCTTAGACCGCCACACTGTACGACAACCTGCCATTTGCATCCACCGGTTGCCCGCGACTTTTACAATGTCGTCGGTCCACCTAGTGGGAGGCCTTCCTACGCTGCGTGCCCCGGCTCCAAATAACGGGTTGTGTGGATCTAAAGAACTGTTTAGTAGTAATTGTGATCGTGGTTGCGAATCAGACGGTACAGAACGGAGTCAGAGCGGAGTTACTTTGTGTCGGCAATTGCATAATTGGGCGACGATCAATTGGCGCTCGCGCCGCCGCCGACGCCGCCGTCGCACCCGTGTGAACGCTAGAAGAAGTCTCCTCGCATCGGCCTAATCCTTATTTATAATAAATAGATATTTGTTTTTTCGAAAGTTTACTTGATCGCAATTTACTTACTAACCAGAGAAATTGACGAGCGCAGTGCAGTGCAGCGCAGGATTGTGTTCGCAAATTCACAATTCTGGCACTGCTACTGTTAGTGGCAGGCGTAACGTTTACCACCAGGTGAACGTCTAGCTCGTCCCGTCACTTGATTGTATAAAAACAAAGGTAAAACTGAAGACAGTCATACATTTTTTAAATTTATATTATATATTATTTAGTCTGGCGCTTACGTCAAAGCGCACAACAGGTCGATGTCATTGTCATAGCCACATCATCAGCAGAAGGCGTCCAATACTGGACAAAGGCCTTATTAGGAGAGGTTTCTATAATCCCCACGCTTGGCAGGTGGCTTGGGGATCGCAAAATGCTCACCACCGTTAACCGCGAGGACGGCATAATCAGACAATCAGATATTTTTAATAATGATCGGGCACATTAAAACAGAGAAATTCATAATAATAGATACTGGTAATATTATCAAATGTACTAATAACATTATATAATTATTGCATTCACGGGAAGGTCTAATCCCCAAGATACGGGTACTTAACTGCACCCAGTTTGGGAGATTAGCGTTCAACATTTGTAAAAGTACTTTAAGCAGACAATAAATAAATTTGAATTTGAATTATGAACAACTTTTACTATTGGGCCAACATAGAAAACGCGAAAATAAATCAGCTGTTCCGTACAAAAAGTTCTTTGAACTTGGACAAAATTGTTGGAACAGCTGATATTATTTCGCGATTTCCCCATACTAAAAGTTGTTCATAATGATGATTACATAATATAATATTGTTGTTATTGTGTTTCCTGTAGTATTGTTCAATCTTTTTGTTACACATTGTAAGATCATTGTAAGTATACTTATCTTTTACTCGAAACTTTTAAACACGAAATGAAAGGTATCCGTAGAACATCTAGGTGAACCACGTAGGTGGACTACGGGGAAGAAACGATGTCAGTCAAGAAATTCATGATTAATTATACTTCATTTTTAGTTCATGAATATAATTTTAACGAAGTTTTTGTTTTAGGACGTTTCGATGAATAAAACAATGAGTTTACTTATATCAAACTAATATATTGGAATTTATTCGTTTCCAATTCGATATACTTATGTGTGTTTAACAAGCTAGGTGATTGACCACAGCTCAACTGATTTTAATTTAACACACCTACCCTGGAATGAGAACTGGCTCTGAAGTAAGGCTGCTAGAAATTATAGGTAGAGATTTGTATACTACGAAAACTGCCGTGGTTTTGACACATTTTTGCTTTATTTGTAAAGGATTACCTAACTTACGTGAAGTCAGATGCTCTGACAATAGTTTCAGTCACATCTGGGAACTTTTTCAAGGATTGAAAACAGAGCCCGACGCGCGTGCGGCCTTGTCCTGCTTTATCAACCGATTTCAAAGGAGGTTCTCAAATCGTCGTTTTTTTTGTATGTATTTTATGCGATTACTTCGCCAATTATGAACTGATTTTGATGATATTTTTTTTGTTTGGTAGGTAACACTTCAGAGGTGGTCCCATATAAACCGAAATCGGTTTAGTAGTTGGTTTTTAAACCAAAATTACTAGAAAATATGGAGATGGCATCCAAGTATTCGAAGTTGAAGTCGGTTGTATTTTTTTTAAAAGCGTACAAGAAAGTTTAATATTATAGTAATAGTATTTAGCCGTCGCTAAGGCTGATAGGAAACTGACGTAATTTATATATATTTTTTAAATGCGAGTCGTTTGCCTGGTTGTAAGTGTCACGCCTGCTCATAACAGTAGCAGTGCTAGAATTGTGAACTAGCGAACAAAATCTTGCGCAGCACTGCACTGCGCTCGTCATCCTGAGATAATTTTAAGATGTGAAATCTCTTTATGCCCAATAATTTTTCTGGTAACATTGCCCTTCAAACCGAAACACAGTAATGCTTGCACACTACTGCTTGGCGGTGTAGTAAGCTAAACGCAGCAGAATAAAAGAGACTGTGAATGATGATGGTGATAGTAGCCATTTCAACATAAAAGTTCAAACAGAACAAGCAATTAGAATCGTAAAAGGACTAGCTTAATATTATTATCTAACTAGAAGGGGACGAGTCCAGTTGGAGGTGTAATTGTAGAGAAAGGTCCATTCACTCTATTGGCACAGCAGCACTTCCCTTGCAGTTTTACTAACAACGTATCGTGGTTTTACCCGCCATCCCAAAGAAGCCACATTTTTTTGCATAAATACACCAGTTTTCTTTTAGAGGAGCTGGCAGCACCCATCGGTTCCCCTCGCTCCTCTTAAAGAACCGACAACTTTCCAGGAGCCTTATTTTTAAATCGTACGCAAAGTTGCGCATGCGAGGGGAGAACGGTGTTGTTTGAAATAAGGCAACTTTGCGTACGATTCAAAAATAGGGCCCGGTATGTTGATTGTTAAATGATTTAAGTCCACAAGAATAATAATAAAAATCGTCCCTGTTCACCTGGGTGCTTTAATTCTAAGGTGAGTAAAGGACACCAATAATGTCGAAACAAATCACTCAGGTGATATCACCTAGGCGCAAAGAGTCCGAGGTTAAATGAAGAGACTATAATTTCCACTTGGTTCACCTAGGTGATTTCACCCAGGTGAACAAACCAGAAAAAAATAACCAAATAAAAACAGAAAAAACAAAACCAGAAAATAAACCAAACCAAACCAAACCAAAAAAAAACAAACCAGACCAAATAAACCAGATTTTTCAGGATAAAAATGTGATATGTGACATCTTGGGTACAATATATATCAAATTTCAATCAAATAAGAAACATATTATAGTTAGAACATACGCCACACGCCATCTTTCTGAGGCTTCTTTACTTGCTCCCGTGGTGTGAATACGATTTTATGTGCCGCTGCGGGGAGGAATTTGTTCCTTTCGCTCCGCGTAGCGGGGCTAAAGTAGCCACTTTAGCCCTGCAGGCACGTAAACATGAATACTTGTGACATTACACACAACACCCGCATTTATAATATTAGTGTGGCTTGCGTCGATAGTTTCGCAGACACTTCTTAATCTTGTTACAAAATACAAACTTTATCATTTGCTCTACCTTCTCCACTTTTCTCGAGCTGTCGTGAGACGATAATTATATTATTATTGATGGAGATTGTTCTGGATTTTCTTTGTGAAAGTAGATTATGTTACCCGTAAGTTCTTCCTGGGTAATTTAAGACTCTTTTTGTTCTTTTGCCTTTAAATTATATTACATTTCAAGTTTTAGATAAACCAAGATATGTGCAAAGTTAGAACGCATGTTTAGGTATGTAATAACAAAAATGTGGTCATTTTTCCCATAAACTGATGCAAAGTCACAAAAAGCGAAATCCCTACTTTCGGGTGATAAAGATAATACTGCGTCCACTTAGAGGTGACAGCTTATTATCGCGTCCAACAATTTTAATTTTTAAGTCATTTTTGTCAATGATTTCTATTCTATGCATTTTTGTCTTATTTTTTTTATAATTCAGGTACCTAGATAGTTACTGTGTTATTATCAAGACGCTACAACATTTAGTTATTAATCTTTAAAAAAGACGAGAATGCGTTTGCAGTGTCTCAGATTACCTACAGATGATGTTTACCTATATTTTTTCTTCTTGACATGCTGGCTGTTTGACCACAGATCAGCTGATAACTGACAGTATGGTTGAAGATCGTAAGTAGTATCTCTATTTAGCTATGTTTAAACACACCAGCAGCGCGAGTACCGTTCTTGACATCGTTATATTTGACAACTAAATCGTATACTAGACATTTAAATCGGTAAAATTTGATAAAAATCGGTTTATTCTCAAATTAGTCTAAAGAAATCTGCTATATAGCTTATGGTGTTTACCACCAGGTGAAAGTATAGATCGTCTCGTCACTTGATCGTATAAAAAAAATGACACGTCAAATTTAGCGACATAGAACGCTACACGCGCTGCTGGCCTGGAATGGGAAGTAGCTCTCGATAGAGGCCAATGATGCCTACCCCAGGCAACACGCCTTCTTGGGGCTGCTGAGGTCAAATTTACAACCTACTCTTTTTTGAAAATCGTTTGAAAATATAGCAATCATCGTTCTCACATATTATTAAGTAATTCAATTAACCGCATGACATGACAATTATTTCACTTCTTTGAATGCAATTGAAAATCCAATTGCACTATTTCTCCACAGTGGCTGCAATGTTTCTTACCATCAATTTGTTCGTAGTTAAATTCCATTAGGTGGAGTGTGTGGAGGCGTGAGAGAGCCATCCGTCTTGATTATTCAAATCAATCAGCGACAGTCGCGGCTTGATGGCCTTATAATGATGGGAGCGCGTGTCCTGACCACAGTATACTTAGTATCAAGTAAGGCAAGTTCTGAACTGGGTGTTGCGGTACGTCAGGCAATCCGAGATACTCCCGAAAGGTCCTGAATCACAAATGTGATATGTGTGTGTGGTATGTGGGTCTCAATGTGCAATGTGGATGTGTTGCATGTGTGGACTTTGACGAGTTGTTCCAGTGGCTTAGGTGGTGGCTCACTAAATAAACATCTTAAATGACAAAAAAACCATAATAACATAAATATAAAAAGCAAACATCAGGCGTGAAAGCTCTCAAAGGCAAGCCAAATAATTACCAATAAAAAATCGGGCAAATTGAACTTGCGCATCAAGGGTTCCGTACTGCGTTTGCCGTAAAATTATAATTTTAAGAGAGCCACACTCGCACTTACCCCACGAAACCTCAGTTACATTAATATATATTTATTACTTAATTTGCTGTAGTAATATTCTATTAAGTTTTCAACCAGCTTCCTATTACGGTTCGAATGAAACAGATCAAAACAGGTAGGACTGAGTAACAGACAGACAATGTATGCTTAGTAATAGAGTCTCGTTGGGCACGCTTTGGGTATGGAACCCTAAAACACATTATGGAAGTTGTCTTACTGCGTATTTGCACTGTATCAGTATCGGGTGAGTGTCAGCGCATTTCCGATTACCGCGAGTCGCACCGCGCGCCGTGACGAGTCAATCGGCGCGCGCGCACCCACCACGACGCATATTACTCTCTTATCACACTTATTTTATTATCCTTGACAATATAATACAGACTGGTGGTTCTCTGGTCGTTACTTGTATTGCACGAAATAATAGAAAAATGAAGAGGTGATGAATAGTAGAGACGATTAAATGTTGTCTCTGTTTTTTTAATTCTTTTTTGACTTACTATTGCTGTATGGTCGCAGTTGGCGATTTTAGCGTACTTAGGTGGAAGTTTTCTATCACATCACACTAATATTATATATGCGAAATTCCTCGTCAAGCCAGAACGGTTAAACAGAATTGGATGAAACTTGGAATGGAGCTTATTTCCCGGAATAACATAATAAGTATGCTACTTTTTACTATGATCAACATCACCGTTTTTCGTCATCACGCGAGCAACCGCGGAGCGCGCGAGGCCTGTAGTTTGGACGATATGGGGTAGCACGTAGACAAACTAATTTAAATACATATACTGGTAAAACCACAACTCCTTTTTTACGTAGTGTTTTTGTAGGACTCTATTGCAGTTTGTCTGGGGAAGTACCACACCTTTGTCAGTTATTCAACTGCCAAGCAGTAGTGTGCAAGCTTTATTGTGTTTCGGTTTAAAAGCAATGTTACCAGATACATTTCTGGGCATAAAGAGAGACATATCTAATACTTCAGGACCCGCAGTGCAGTGGCAGTGCGGCGCAGGATTGTATTCGCAAGTTCACAATTCTAGCACTGCTACTGTTATGTGCAAGAGTGACGCTTACCACCAGGCGACCGTCTCGCTCGTCTTGTCACTCAATTCCATATAAAAACAGCCTGACGCTTACCACCAGGCGACCGTCTCGCTCGTCTTGTCACTCAATTCCATATAAAAACAGCCTATTTCACTATATCACAAAACCGGTTATAGCAGAATAGGTACTTTTCTTTCCGAAAAATGCTTATAAAACTGGCAGTTGGGTGCATATCGGCAGTATGAAGCTAATTTCTCCCAGTGCGAACTGAACGATCGATCATTAAGAGTGCAGTTATTTGGCAATCAAGAAGGGCTGAATCGATTGGTCGCGAGCACGGCACAGCTACAGGCCGTAAACTCTGATTCAGAGTAGGTACCGGGGCAGAGAGATACTTACGATACGGTGCGTTACCGAGGCAGGAAATTTAACTTATAAAGTATTTTGTTTATCGTCATTAGCATTAGTGTAGTCGCAACGTTTAGTTTATTGGGATATCGCAGTGACAGTACATGAAATTACTGAGAATAAAATTACAAAGGTTTTTTAGCAACGAATTATATTTCGATCCAAGCAAGTTTTCATGGCTCTTTTCGTTGGTATAACGGTATTACGTGTTTATCCAAGTGTTTAATTTAATTTATGTTTAATTTTAATAAAGTTTATATAGTTGTCTAGGAATAGTATAATATTGTATGTTGTTAGATGAATGTTAGGACTAAAAAGGGAGAATGTGTTCGTTAGTTTTTTTTTCTTTCTAAATTAGTGGCCATGTCAAAATGTTCACCCAGTTTTGTGGTCTAAAAAAAAATAGTACTGGAACTGCAATATTTTTACATAAGTTTGAACTAAAGATAAATGGACTGTAAACCAATACGTTAAAATTGAATATGTGTTTTATTTTATATGCTTTTTGTGTCATGTCGTTTGAGGAGTATCCACTTGTCTTGTATGCCTATCTGGTGAATGGTATATGTCTGTGGTTTTCCGGTCTAATGAGTTTTTTTTGTTTTGTATAGCAAGGAAAAATATGTTCGATCCAGAGTTGGTATTCTAGTGTCGCGACTATGTATGTTGTATGTTTCAATCACTTATTACTTACCCACTCTATCTTACACTCTATCAAGATTCTAATAGATTGGAATATTGGTGAATGATTCACATTTCGCAGTGCATGATGTCGCAGTGAACGCCCACGAAGCGCGTCGAATGCGGAGCGCGGAACTAATGCGAGTGCGAGTTGCGCTTTATTACCTCACGCAGGTTGGAACGAGGCTCACTGTCCGATTAAATGCTTTTTTATTGGGCAAGTATCTTTATCAACTTATAAAAAAACAAAATATAAGTATACACATACTAGCAACCTACATACTAGTCGTTCATCATCAACAGTGACGTATTTGGAACATACTTCTTAAAAACCTAAAAATGTTACAAAACAAAACAAAGTTCACAAGAAAATTTTATAACTATAAAATCTCATACAAAATTATACTTCATATCAAAACAATTGCAGGATATCGTCGAATAAGCTGTCAACATCCTAGTATCGTTCAACAGTCCAAGCAGGCCGATTACAATTTGAAAATCATTCTGAATTACCTAAATCTTATATTACAAAGAAAGAGAGACAACATTCAAAGCAACATAAAAATAATAATCATTTCGAGCTAATGATACCGTCTTATGCTCACTAAATTGTTGATCGAAATCCTAGCCTGCGAATGAGAGAAAACTAAAAGCAAATTCTCCCAACTTTTCAAAGTAAATTGAAAAGTTAGGGGTAATGTCGACTGTCCACACCCGCATAAACAGTGATAAGCTATTATTGATACCAGCATAATTCCAGCAAGGTGTCCCGGTCCCCGCGAGTCTCCGGACCCCTCGGCGGGGTCAGGGGTCCAGGGGTCCGAGTTATCGCGCGCCACCTGACGAGGGTCCGTCGCGTGCCGCAACACAAGGGAGAGTTTTGTTTGGGTGCCCGTATTGTAATCGAACCCTTTTTACTTTCAATTTGTTATTTCGATGTCAAAAGCGAATGAACGGTGAACCCTTCAGATTGTGATTAACTTATTGAGATTGTTTTTTATAGTTCAAAGTGGATAAAACCTATACTTAGTAGTAGTATTTTATGTTTTATTATGTCGGATGCTTCGACTATAGACGGAGATTCAGGACTATAGTTGGACACGTGAGTAATCCCGTATAAATTAATCAAAAATGTATCAAAACCACGTCAGTTTTCATAGTAAAAACCAAACAGTAATTTCGCATTCAACGTGCATGGCAATGCCGGCGACTTGAGCATTTGGGTTGTCTCTACATTTTCATCGGTCTTTATACAATGTTATTGTTTTATGCGAAGTTGATGATGTAGGTACTTAGCTGCTAAGGTACTTATATTCTATCCGTCTGAAACAATTATGAAACCTATTTGAGTTAAAGAGTGTTTTGGCAATTTCTTTCGAAATACGAATTGAGTTTGAAAAAGAAAACGTAATAAATTATGTTCATAGTCATACTCAAATTTTATATTTATATATTGGTAGGTACTTATTAAATACGAAGTACGAACGTGCTTCCAAAATTTTATGGAGATCATAATTTGATCTCCTTAGCAGTACTTCAGTTACCGTCTAGCAAACTAGCCAACAACCTTATAGGACATAAATTAGATAATCATTATAGACTAAACTTTGAACTTAACTTACTTTTTGACTTTAACTTTGAATAAATAAATAAATTAATTAATAATACTTTAATATGATATAATGTACAAATGTTTATTTGATCTGAACTGATCTTAACTCATTCTAATTTATAAACTACGTAATTTTCATATAAGTATTTTTTTATTTTAATCCTTTTCTGTATAAAATTACATAAGTAATATTAAGTATAGGTATTTGCAAGTATTTGATCACCTATTTTATTTTACCCTGCTTCCGAAAAAACTGAAAAATACCTTTGTTACCGTAGTTGTAGCTTTTAAAAATCTTGATCATGCTTGTTGAAAATATTAGATTTTTTTTACATGACTTTTTAATCGCAATTTTTGTAGTATATTCTCGTAGTTCACCCCTACGACATTTCACAACATTTATGTGAATTTAATATCCTTAGCCCGACCTTTTCAGCGAGTAAATCTGCTAAATCCATATTGCGGGCCGGTGTCGCGGAATCCACTCCACCCTTTCCCCTGCGGCCCCTGAATCCCTCGCGATATGTTTATGAGTAATGTTTACATTCAAGACGACAGCTCGCGCGCTTCTGTGATGGATGACGTCACTTTGGCCACAGAATACTTTACAGTTACAACATACATTATCTATCTTATTTCTTGTACTTCTATGTATTATGAGCTTCTAGGAAGAGCTGAAAGCTTTATGAATAAAACCACAATTTTTATACATTATCCCTCGAAAACACAAGTATTAGTAAACGATTAAATGCAGGCAGCAGCATAATTTTTTCACGTTCCCGCCAAAACTCAAACTCAGCTGTCTTATCAACAATGTTAAACATAAAAGTGCAGTTTTGGCGGGAACACGGAAAAATCATGTCACTGCATTCTATTCTTTTCATAAACATGTGTTATTTCGCGAATTAATGATTTGGAAATTGGTGGTGTTTTATAACTCTAGCAAGGGTATGACTTGGACTCGACTTTGACTAATTTCATGTGGCTTACTGTGATTTTGAGATATATGTATGTTTTGTATGTTGATACTCTAAAAACTTGAAAATGCAATGGGCTAGATGACTGGTTTTTTTTATTGTCCTATTCAAACGTGGCCCATAAATATAGCTGATTAATGAAAAGAAAATTAAAATCTGATCAAAAATAAACAACTTATAAGCATTTTAATATCATGCTAGACAGAGAGGCGAAACAGCAAATCGTGACGTCACTTGTCAGGACGCCATATAAATTCTATTCTGACAAGTATGGCGTGACGTCATTTTTTGTTTTGTGGGAAAGGGACAGAGTTGTCTCTAACAAAAACTTTAAACGCTCATATATCATAACATTATTAACCGATTTAAAAAATGTTTTCAATAAACATACTATATTCACTTAAATTCTTCATCAAAGCTATTGGTTTCAACGATTTAAACATCAGTCATCTAGCCTATTATACTTGACACTGGCAGAATGCACAAAGCGAGGTGCAATTTTTTTTGCAAAAAGCATTTCCTTGAAATCCCACGAAAAATATTTTTTTCACTAACTATACAATAGGGTTTCAATAGAATAAAATAACAGTTACTATGTAACCTGAACCAGGATTTAATGCGGCGTTTTGTGCGTCGACGGGAAGGTCTAACATGATTGATCATGTAGGTGATTGTTTTTGTATATTTTTGATGGAACACATTTGACGTATTGAATACGGAACGAGAGTTTAATTTGTCTCAACAAATAAATGGTTAATAACGCCCACCGTGCCGCAGTAGCGTATCTGGGAGACCACTCGACTTGAAAACGCGAGGTCGCGGGTTTAAACCCCAACCGGGCACTTACTAATGAGCTATTTGGCGCATTTACGTGTACGGATTTTCATACCACTGGGCTTCCTAGGAAGAAAAACATCGTGTGAAAATCTAATACGTCCGAAAAAAAAATCTAACGCGTATACGAATCCGCCAACCCGCAACTGAGCTAGTGTGGTAATTAAAGCCCAATTGCCCTTCGAGGGTGTCCTAAGTCCAGCAGTGGGATATTATAAGACTGATTACGTAAAGCTCGCTATCAAATGTCACGAAATAATGAGCGACATAGGACATACGCAGGCAGGTCTTTGGACAGGACAAACTTGGTATACCAACAGTTTCTACAAAATTGTATATTTACGTCGTCAGTGATTTTAGTTGGAGGGGTATTTTCCCTAAAAAAGAAGGGGGTTTATTGCGTGACGCCTTAAATTCAAATTTAAATATAATAATATTTATATAAAATATTTCAATATTTATAATTTAAATTCAGGGGAAAGTTCACCCAAAAACACCAAAAAAGTATGCTCGCAAAGACACCGTGCGTAGAACAATCTAAATATTATTTTCTAATTTTATTAACGCTTATTCAAGTATTCTCAATTAACTTTACTATGGACTGCCATATCCGTACAAATGGGTCACTAATGGCGCAACAGCACGCCTCTATATAACTTACACTTGCAACAAAGCAAGTGGCGACAAAAAAGGCACAATTATCACCTTGGCTTGGCCACGTAGGACAATATTAGCATCTACAAATAGACGCTCACTTAGGTAGGACTAATAGCAGAGGCCAGTTTGATATGAATTAGCTTTATAAGGTGACATTTCATTGGTATCAAGGGGGAAATCTTTTATAAACACCTGGATGTACTTATAGGGGTACAACGTGGGTAGTATATCACCTACTAAAAACTGGACCTACTTACGCAAACTGGAACCAATCCACACAAAGTCACTTTCGATATAATTAGGTTTTTGTTTCAAAAGTGGGTACAAATAAATAGGTAAGTTTTTAGAGAAAAATAACTTTACAACGGTAGGTGCAGTATTGATGACAATTTAAAGAAACAAGATTATGTGGATTTTTCTTTGTTTAGTATTTGTTTTTGAGTAAAAACCATATGGTTCCTTATTGCAAAATTACAGTTCCCATTCAAATAACTTTAGAATAAAAATTTCAATTATATTTTTATTGTGACAAACACACATGTTAGTGGTGTACAATAAAATCGAGGCAACAAGATTACATTGTCTTAACATTGTCTAAACGTGCAATAATCTTGTTTAGACAGTGTAATGCAATTAACTTGTTGTCTTAATTTAATTTTCCGATTTCACTCGTAACATAACATAACTCGTATCATTTCTATGTAATTATTTATTTACATACAATACATCAATCTTCTCTTGTAGACAGAAACGGGCAAATGATGATGACGATGATTAAACCAAGACACTTTTGACCTTTTAGTGGCTTTCTTTCTGTCTGTTATTCTCTCTCCAGGTTAACATTTGACAGAAAATCTTATTTTCCCATTGTATAAACTTGCATTGGTTTCTGCATTATCCGCATATTATAAGCGCGTATTATTTCGGTGGAAAGATCTTTTTGAGCTATTCTAGTAAAAAGAAACAAGGCTTTAAATTCAAAAGTGACTTGGCTTCTTAGTACAAAAGAAATAGCGATAAAAAATAAAACTTGTTTAAAATTGTAATGCATTCGAACCTGAACTTTGACTTAATAGAAGTTCATTTTAAGACAAATTTACGAGGAAATACAGGACCATTAACCAAAAATCTCATGGATCTACTTTGGCCTAATGTTCAACCCATTCCCTGAAGCGAAATTCAATTATTAAAAAAGCTAGTTGCGTCTTATCCCAAGATAATACAGGATATCTAACAGTTGAAGATGATATTATAGTCTCTAACGGATAATAAAATCGAGGCAACAAGCTACTTGCACTGTCTAATCAAGATTACTGTCTGTTATGTTTAGATTTAGGCAATACATGTTTAGTTTTCTCAGTTTTATTATACACCACACGCAAGAAACATACATCTTGTAAACAGCCTTATAACTAGTATTTATGTTTGGCATAACAAAAATATAATTGAAATATAGATAGATAGATTTTTCTTTCTTTTTTATTCTTTATATAAGTATTTTTCAATTAATTCCATTAATTTGACTACCTGTAAAACCTAAACATTATTGTTATAAAGAACCAACCCAGGACAGTACTTAATTTAGCAAGGAACCATCCCGGTATGGGTCTTTATAAACAAAAAGTATTTTTTATTAAGTATACGAAGAAGAGCGAAGTGCTCATATTCAAGAGTGGGAATAGTGTGCCCGTCCAGGTTCCGCCTATTATGCTTAATGGTGCGGCTCTGCGAGTGGTGACTAGTTTTAGGTATTTGGGGCATATTGTCACGGAGGACATGAAGGATGATGGTGACATAGAGAGGAGCGTAGAGCCCTGGCAGTCCGGGGAAATATGATTGCACGCAGATTTGCTCGCTGCTCGAGGGAAGTGAAGATCAGTCTATTCAAGGCGTACTGCCAGTCTTTTTACGCGAGCAGCCTCTGGTTTAACCACACCCGCCGGGCTGCCAGTGATCTACGCATCCAGTACAACGACATCTTCAGGGTACTGCTGCGGCTGCCACGCTTCTGAAGCGCACACGGACGACTTTCATGCGATGATTCGCAAGAAAGTCGCGTCCCTGCGACAGCGCATACTCGTACGAGCCAGTCACAATGGTATCCTGCAGATGATTGCAGCCTGATTTGACTGTCCCATTCAGAACAAGTGGATGGGTGTGCTTATGGGCCAAAAGATATAATTTTTAATCATTTTTGTTTTAATATGTGTTACTATTTTTGTTTTGTCGTGTCGATTCAATCTGTTTAATTTCAATTCAATGTATATTCTAATCTAATTTTAATTTATAACGACATTCTTCAATTTATTATTTTTGTGCTGTATGGATTTATGTAATCTTAAATAAATGTTATTTGATTTCATTTTGATTAAGTATACTTAACTCGATTTTGGCCCGAGTGTGGATTGTTTCACGTTTGCGTAAGTAGGTCCAACTCTGGGTGACCTCTGCACCCTTTAGATAAAATAATTATAAAAATATGTTGAAATAAGTTTCAAAATAATTGTTGACAAATTGTTTTAGACCCACGTTCTCAGCTTGGTTTTGAAGCATGCGGTGCATTCCGAATTGAAGTTGGTATGTGGTTGTAGATTGCTGGCCCCAAAATATAGGTACAACAAGCTTTGAGCATTGTTTCCACACTAAGTACCTACATCTAGGATTAAAAATGTATATATTTTTCTATAGAATACCTACGCGCTACTTACGTGTATTTTGATAGTTTTTATGCTAGGAATAAAAGTTTATCCTATATACTGTAATGTCGTGGTGTATTTCGTGTTTGCCTTATAAGCCAAAGGTCCCGAGGTCAATTCCCGATATTATTATTAGTTATTAAAATTAATTTTTATTTTAATAATTAGATATTAAAAACATGCTCAGTAGAGTCTTGTGAGGAAAATGGAAAGTAACTTCATAAGGCAAAAAAATTAAGGTAGCTAAGTAATTATTATTACTTAAAAAAGACGAACCTTACCACGACGCTATAAAAGAGAGGTTTAAAGAAGCTTATCTAGATTTCTCTCTATTTCTCTATGTTAGAACCATTTGCATGAGCTATCATGCAAATGTTGGTCATATTAGGTATTTGTATACAAAAATGAACCCACAGCTTGCTGTCTAATAAAATAAATATAAATATTGGGGGACATTTTACACACAGTGCCATCTAGCCCCATACTAAGCAAATTATGTATTATGGAAACCAGATAGCTGATAGAATACTTATATACTTCTTTTTTTGTTGTAAATGCATATTTGTAATACATACTACAGATACCTTTTAGACTATATTTAGACTATATATAACTTTTAAAAGTAAGTAAGTATTGTTTTTTGCAACTCTTCTCTATCAATACCTATCCTATGGCCCATCGTGAATTTTGATTTCGTACAACTGATCGTTCTGTTCGTGATTATTTTGTGTTTTCTCTTTGTGTCTCTCTAGGGTTTGTGTTTGTTTATGTTAATTAAGGTTTCTGTAACTAATTAACCTATAGATAGGGGAAAACGGGCCTGGAGAATAAGATTAGGTAGGTTCTTATTAACTGATAGCTGGCCAGTGTATACTTAGTCTGTGGTTTGATTATGTAAAGAGACTGTGTCATAATATATTATGAATCAAACTATCATCACTGAGATGGGTGTTGTCGAAAAACGAAACAATGACTCGCGCTTGTCACCGACCGTGGTGTTGTGTTTTTACATGTGGAGTAATGTGGCATACATTATCGTTAGCGCTAGGCGGGGAGCGCGGGGCGCGGCGAGGCGCGGGGCGTGGCGTTCGCTGCCATTGGCCGCCGCATGCAAATGCGCGCGCCGCCCGCTCCCGCGCAATCTCTGTGCGTACGAAGCCCACCATTGTCTGCAAAAACAGCTCAAACAAACTCGCCCGAGCTCGTTTGTCGGGAGCTTGTACGACAAAAACGGCGGAATGCGCATAACAAGACGCGCAAAAAATTTCGCGCGACGCGGCCCTTTTTACCCGGGATTGATGTCCCGGCACCCCCTCCGCAGCCGCGCACGCGCAGCCTGCCGATGTCTCTGGCTAGTTATCCTAACGTCGCATCGCGACCTGTCGCCACTTCTCACAGTTTTTGCGGCGCGGGCGAGTGACCCTGCTCCTCCCCTGCCCCCTGCCCCCGGCGCGGGCATGCGCATGCGCGATGCGTCCGGTCCACTCTATGTGCGCAGTCAATTGGCAACAAGGCCATTACTTTTAAATCGCATTTACATTGAATGCGCTACAGACCGGACTCGAACATCGAGATGCTCAATTAAAATAAGACAATAAATTAACAGATATACCTACTTGCAAAAGTCTCTACATGAATCCACTTTACTAATCAGCTGCTCACTAAACCATAAGTTCACTTTTTATCCTTGTGTGTGCAAATGCCATTCTATCATAAGGCACGAAGCTAATGAAAACTTTTAATTAAATATAAAATAAAATGTAGGTAGTTTTATGTCGAGCATGTGCGCGATAGGTGTGGTGTCTAGAGCTACGACTTCAACTTGGATGAGTAGAGTCATTGGCAGATTTCCAGCACTGCTCGAACTAAACCGCATGCATTGTCCACTTTTCTCAAATCATGCACTTGCGGCGTCGCCAACTATGTGAGTAAATAGCTGTTAGATCTACTTGAAGTTCCTGAAAATTCATTTCGATAAAAGTACATAGTGTCTAAGTTATTTTAGGTCACTCTTCTAGCGTGTCCTATAGAAAATATATGACACTGTATCATTAGAGAATCAACTTAAAAAACTTGAGCAACGCCATCCCACTAACTAAAAGTAGAGATGAGATAATGAGCGTGCTGGTCCCAGACGGGCATCGACGCGGACGCAGTTTTTCTTAAACAGATTGTATGTCGAAGGAACCGAGCCTGCCCAGCTCTCATTGCCGTCTAATTGCCAGAGGCTATTTAATTACGAGACGAGAAGAAATCTGCGTCTCGTGACGGCATTCTCCTATTCAAACCGAGTTCACACTGCGTCCGTATAAATAACGCTCATTAGGCGTCTAAGATTCGTTCCGAGTACGCATTCGTATTCATTATGCGCTCCGGCAAAAACTAGCAGCGCATTAGAATGACGGGGGCTCGTTACTCGCGCGTCCACTCGCCCAATTTACAAATAAAACGCGGGGAACGTCCGGCGAG
Organism: Erannis defoliaria; assembly: GCA_905404285.2. Classification (NCBI taxonomy): domain Eukaryota; kingdom Metazoa; phylum Arthropoda; class Insecta; order Lepidoptera; family Geometridae; genus Erannis; species Erannis defoliaria. Next base: position 4,790,870 of record FR990073.1, on the reverse strand, counting down.
AGCAAAAACTGCCCGCTCCGCTCCGCTCCCGTCTCTGCTCCGCCCGCGCGCCGCACAGTGCATATGAATGGGCCGCTTTTTTGCGCTCGCGACTTAACTTTAATATGCCGCTTCGTATGAATCACTGCTGGCTCAGCCACATATCTGACCAGATTTCTCGAAAATTAAACCTGTAGACCAGTTCAATGTCAGTGACCTCGTGCCGTCATACTGGTTACTATGAAAACCGTTCTCCTGCTTTGGGAAAACACCCAAGTTTTTCGAGTGTAAGCGCTATTTCTTCTCACCTAGCCAAGTTTTCGACTCGTAAAACTTGGGTGTTTGGTTCATATTGCTCCAAAAATGTAGTAGGTACCGCTTATTTGTGGATTCATATTTAAAATTATTTGACTTTAGACATACCTACTTAGAAACAAAATAATCTGGTAACTCAGATGTAATACACTGATCAGATTATTTTGTAACAAAGGATTTTCATACAAACGTTTAATAGCCTTCCCCCCCTTAGGGGTCCAATTTCGAAAAATCATTTCTTAGTATACCCCTTCGCATCGAGAAGAATACATCCTACAAATTTCAAGTCTGTACGACCAGCGGTTTGCGCTGTGCGTTGTCTGTCAGTCAGTCAATCAGTCAGGACAGATCCTTTTATATATATAGATGTTGTGGTTTCGATTCCTGACCTATACCATTTGGTTCTTCGAAATTCACATGTCATTGGCTGTTTGGTAAAAGAAAAAAAAGTGAAGAAGCTTGCAAATATCTACAGAAAAAAGTCATAAGCGCATGAATCAGACAAACTCCATCTGCGTGCGGGGAAATAGAGCCCAATCATCTTTTGAAGGTGCCTTTGCCCAGCAGTAGCATGATAAAAGCATAAAATACTTTCTATTTCACAGTCGGTCTGATTCAAGGTCCTATAGAAAGCGCCAGGCTAAGCCCCAGGTCTCCAGTCCCTGATTATGTAACGAGTGGCGCGTTTTTGCTGCGGCTGTCCCCGCGACGGACGCGCGGAGCATTCAACAGATTATCAGCGGACCACGGCATCATATCAGAGTTATGATATTACTGGATGTGGCCCCTGGCTTTTCCTATCATAAATCCATCAATTCATAAGACCCCATGGCTGAACCGAGCGCAGACGAAACTCTTCGCAGTCGATTCCGTTTTGTGCTGAGTCGGCCCGTTCTTCAAGGCGATTCTGTTCGCTTCGTTGTGTAGCAATTGTAGATTATCCTTCGTAAGCCCAAAAAAAGTGGCTATGATCTTAGGTCATAATCCCTAATGGAACTGACCTAAACAGAGACATGCTACTTACGCAGTGTTTCAGTTCTTCAAAGTCTCCACTACATTCTGCAAAATTGAGCTCTTAGGGTAAGTGATAACGGTGCCAAAACCAAAATAGTTAAGCCAGACGGTTCATGACGGATAAGTGGATTGTTCGAAATAAAGGATGACAGACTACAGGATGACGTTATAGGACAAGTCGGAGACAGCATAAGATGTAGAGTCCAAAATCTGTTGGGAAACAGACCTAGCGTGGAATAGGCTATTTTTTTATGCAGCGGAGTGACTAGTCGAGCGAGACTTCGCCTGTAGGTAAGCCATCACGCCTGCCCATAACAGCTGGCACACCGCCCAGCCAAGTCCGGTTGTCTGCGGGACATACCTTAAATTAACTGAAATGAAACCTCACTAAGGAAGGCCATGTTATGTCTTAGTGTCCAAGATTATAATTTTCAGCAACCCTCCAAATTCTACTCACAAATCTCAAAGATATGAAGAAAGATATTCGCTGTCTTCACTTAAGGACAAACCAACGACACTTATCTGTTGAGATATTAGTATCATTATTTATCATAAGAGGGCAGGTTCCCGAGCAAAGCAGTAAATCGGCAGTTTTTGCAACGCACGAGACAACGAGTATGCGACTCTCAATATTCATGATATCAAAGGCCGTGATCTCTACTTTAATAAGACGGTCCAATCAGAATGTACAGCTAGTCTAAGCACTAAAGAGTAAAACTATGTAGGTATAGACAGACGTACGGAACACACAACGCGGGTAACATATGTACGGATTTGGTTCGCGCATACCGTAGCGAACCGCCATTTGACCAACGAAAGAAAAAGAAAAAATATTTAATAATTCCTGGTCTAGATTATACACACATTCTGTAACCGCTCCTAACGAATAAAACAAATTATAAATTTTAGTAATAAGTAGTTCCTGAATCTGCAAGATCGTTTTTCATCACAATATTATAGAGCATTAAAGTAGTAAATGTATACTGAGCGCAAATTCTACTGTTAGTAGGCGGGTTATAATGAGTTTTGAAAGATAATTATAAATAACAAAAAAATTGAGAATATTTCAATAACCACCATTGTACCTGCTGTATACTAACATTGTATAACGTCATCGATTTTTTGATATCGATGTGTCTACATCCTCAGCAGCGAACTTTGATTAATTACAATGCATCACCAGATCACCGCGTTTGCTGAGCTTCGTACTCTCTTCATCACTGTAAATTCTACTGTGAACGTCTAAAATATAACTTTAAACCCTATATATGTTTAAAGTTCATATGTTAATGTATTGTTGTAAGTAGCGATGGATTTACTAATATCGAGTACAATGTGGTAAGTGCAGGCTATAATGGATTGATGTGCCTTCGGTCTGAAAACACAACTGAAGACTTCAGAACACGATAACTCCGCCGGTCGTGAGGTGATACGATCGAGGAATTACTACTCGTAAGACTCGCAGCGTAAAACTCTTTCTTTTCAATTATTATTTACCTCGTAATATTTAGTTTAGTATATTCTATATACCATTTGTAAAAAGTCGTTGTAGTCCAGACTACGTCTCAGCATCGTAAAGTTCAATCCTGGGCCCGTTTTTCGGTAATAACTTTTTATTAAATCGTACCAGGTTACATTGCTCGACGAACTGACCACCGGTGGGGTAGAAAGGTTCTTGAGTGACGACCGCGAACCGGAAGACGCAGCGTAGGAAGGCCTCCCACTAGGTGGACCGATGACATTGTAATAGTCGCGGGCAACCGGTGGATGCAAATGGCAGGTTGTCGTACAGTGTGGCGGTCTAAGGAAGAGGCCTTCGTTCAGCAGTGGACGTCTCCGGGCTGATAATTTAAAAAAAACACAAGCTGAGGTAAGTGTGACACGATGAGAATACGAAAAATGGCCCCGTTTTTTATCATTCGTGTAAACTTTTGGTATTATTTTTGCTTCTATTGTAACAATCTTTATTTATTTTGTAGCCTAATAGATGTTTTATCCTTCAATCTACAAATTCTGTTTTTATCTTATACCGTTTAGGAAATACAACTATGTGACCATCAAAGAGCTTCTTAGATTCATCGAATCGATGAGAAGTTTATAACCAGCCTAAGTCAACTGGTGGACATAGACCTCTCCCAAGACATGCTACTCAGCCTAGCAATTATCGAATTTTTGATTCCAGCGACTGCTACGTGTATCGTCACTCCATCGTGTCTCATGGCTCCACGCTACGTATGCCAAGCCAGCACGTAGACTCCACTCCAAGAACACGTCTAACAGACATCAGTTTTACTGAGATTAATGGAATTTTAAAATTTTGATGTCCATAGAAGAAATAAACATGAAGGTATCATCTTCATGTTTATTTCTTCTAGAAATAAATGTATAGAAGAAAAATATAATTATTATAAATTAAATATCATAGCAGATCGCGTATTTCCAATGTCCATAACTCGCGGGCGGAGGCGTATCACGCGGATCGCGATACGCGCTGACTTATTGAATCCCGCTTCAATTAGGTCGGTACTACGAACGTGACCTAATCAATAATTAGTATTGCTAGATGGAAGCCGCCACGATGTACTTAGATCAGATATATTTAGTAAGTAACTATAGTATACAATGTGTAACAAAAAGGTTCAACAATACTGAGGGGTATGTATGTATATACTCATCATTATGAACAACTTTCAATACGGGACCTCTAAAAAGGGAAAAAAACAGCTGTTCCATACATAAAGTTCATTGACCTTGGACAAAATGTATGGAACAGCAGATTTTTTTTTTCGATTTCAGGGTTTTCTCCATATTAAAACTTGTTCATAATGATAAGTACATACATACCCTTCAGTATTGTTGAACCTTTTTGTTACACATTGTATAAGTAAACCATTTATTTGAGGAGAATGGACATTACTAAACTTTTCATTTTAATTATGTAATACTCAATCAAAATTTTCAGATAGTATGGCTACTAGTATGTTGGACCTCTAGCAAAGTCCCGCGACTTTCGGTCAAGCCCTTTTGGGATATTTTTTTGTTACTATTTCATTAAGTCGAACTCGATAATTATAAGGAGGAAATCTTGTTCAGAATTAATTTTTTTAGGATGTAGTTAGGTTTAGATTATGCGTTTATCTGTCAATCACTGTTAAGAATTTCACCATATATAATATGAAATGCAGGTATTGAAAATTGTTGAACGTCAAATTATTCGTTATTTAAAAACTTTTACAGACTGAATTTTATGAAGAAGTTTCTGATGTATATTTTTATTGTGAATTTAGTTTAATTTATGAGGTAATTATAATTACTAGATACTTCAAACTTCAACTTTCTTTGTAGTCCCTATTCATAAATACCTATAGATTCAAATTAATGGTCATATTATGTCATTCGGTAAAAGCCTCTTCAATATGCACCATTACAACACGTTAAATAAACTGAAATAACTCAAATCGACCTTTAAATTGACGGACCGTCTGGCCATCATCTGCGATGGTGTTACCGATAGGACTAAATGTCGTCGACAGCCGGCGACATCGACCGACGCACTTTCATTCATGAACAGAATAGAGTTCATTAATAAATTGTACCTAGTTTATAGCGTATTGTCAAAACGCCGCAAATGTCTAGCAATTTTGAACTTATTGACCTGGAGGTAAGACTGCAGTTCACGCTGATATCTAGGACACAGACTAGTCGAAGGGCAGATGTGCAAATGTCAAAAGTGAGCTTGCGGCGTTAACGGGACTTCTGTTCCGGTGAATGACTGCGGACTACAATTATTGTTTTTGCCATTTCACCTTGAACAAGAATCCTATATATAGAACGCATGAAGAAAGTGACTAGCCCACTTCAATGGGGGTTATTATGTGAACTTTTTCCTGGTTATGTCTTTTTATTGCGAAAGACTGTGAGAATATTGTAAGCTCACGTGCACAGATTATTTGCAAGTAGCAGAAATTAAGACTAATCCTGATTGCATGCAATAAATTGTCAGTATCGCTCGTTTTTTTTCTCTTGAAAACTTTCAAAATGTATGACGATTACATTTACAGTCACATTTTGATACAAAATACTGGCGATACAGATATATATATATATATATATATATAAAAATATATATATATAAAATACAAATATTTTTTAAGCTCTCCGTTTACACGACAATTTTTTTTGTGTCAGAGTAATTGGGCTAATATCTATTATTCTATTGTATAGCTCTTGTTATTAGCTCAATGGTAAAATTTTACGTTGCAAACACAACTTCGTCGCCTATTTCTTTCGCCAATGAAATACATGTTTGAATACACGCGCGTTCTACACCGATAATCAGAGTCAAAGTGAAATAAATACTGTCCAATTTTTTTTTAATTTTTTGTGAAGTATCTTTTAAGTGCCAGCTATTTTCTCAGTTATCTTAAGTTTCTGGTTTAGTTCTCGATTTAAAACTGAACTATCAGAAACATGTCACAGTATAAATTACCTCAATGGCCTCATATGAGACATACCTATCTGAGTAATATTCTGTGTTGTATAGTAGAAAATATAATATAATACTTTACTAGATAGTAGTTATTAGTAGTAGTTACCATGCAATATAAAAGGACTCAGACTACGGGACATAATTGGACCTGCGTATGGACACAGAATAAATAATAGTGTATGGACAAACAATACTGCACCCAGAACCACCGGAGGACGGGCAGCAGCGTCCTCTCGGGTTACGGTGGTGAACATTCTGCAATCCTCAAGCCGCCTGCCAAGCGTGGGGATTATGGCAACCCCTCCCTTTTAAGAGGGATGCCTCGTCCAGTAGTGGCCGTCTTCTGGCTGACGATGATGAAGGCTAAGGGAATATAAGGCTTTCATTTAAAGTCATAGTTCCCTTGTCACTTGAACTTTCCACTGTTATTATTTATGTATACTTTTAAAGGTCGCCTCTACTTTCTCCGCCACCGCGGATCAACGAAGCAGGAATAATTAGTAGCAATTATCGCTCTTATTAATCAGTGATAAGATAGCTTGTCGGTTATTACGCAGCTGACACCTCTCTCAAAACATTATGATTTGCCGATAGATAGATTAACTTTTTATAGAAAACTATTCGCGCCCAGCGGATACACCTTTTTATATGGACCGTAGTATCTAATTATCCACAAAAAATTGTCGCAATATTTGACAATTATTATTTATTCATTTAACTGTTGTAACGCCTCAATAGTTTGGTTATCCAAATAACAGTTCATAATGTTTGACGTTCAAACATTATTTTTATATACGAATTTTATTCGTACGAACAAGCATGCTATCAATTTAGATTAGAGGTTTTGTAAAGTATTTTTTTCCCAAATATCATTTAAATTCAGAAATTTGTGGCAGTGGCAGGAAACATAATTTTCCCAGTACATTCAAAGTTTCGCGTCTACCTTTAATAATGGTAATCCAAGCTAAGGCTTTCCAACTGTCAAAGTAGTAACAGTCATGCATAGATTGCCATCTTCCGCTTGATGCTAAAACGAAGAGTGTCTTTTCCAAATTCCATCTAAATCTAATCAGCCATTACAAAAGCTAGTGGCCAACACGTTTCACATCACATCATCACATCAACAGCCAGAAGAAGTCCACTGCTGGACGAAGGACCTTAATAGGGAGTTCTCACCACCGTTAACCAAGTGGACGCTGCTGCACGTCCTCCGGTGGTTCTGGGTGCAGTTTTAGAACGTACCTAGGTCCTGACTCATTTACACAACCACAAACATTGGCATTTACACTATTAGTGTGATTATCTTTCTTGATATCGTATCCGTTCTCACTGATCGGCAGCATTCATATCTATAGTTAATCCCACTGATTCCAAGGATATTGAAAAAATATCGTCATTCATATAATTTACATAGAAACATCTAATTTAGATTACTCATATCAGCCAGATAACAAGTTCTAGGGAAATTGTCCGATGTGATTTTTCGTATTTAAATTTCCTTATTTTGCATTCGATCTGGGTTTTTGGAATATTTTCAAGAATCGACTGCTTTTTATCTGATTTATCTGTAAATAAGTTTACTGCTCTTATCAATTAAACAATATCTTTCAAAAGTACTATGGCGTCACACTTTGTTTATTTGCCGGTGTCAAGTTTTTTAAGAATTCTAGTCAAAAGAATTCGAAGTTAGTAATTCACAATTAAGTCCAATCATACCTTAGTCACTAAGACTTTACTAAGGCCTAGTAAAGTCGTGGCAACTTTACTACGACCCTCTTCGAAGTTTTGAAAATAACAATAAATAAAATTATCACCATATTATACCACTTGCCCATACTCATGCGCTTAAATCTGCACTTTAAGAATAAAACACATGTTTAACGCCATTTCACACTCGAAAAAACAGTTTTTAGGGTTCCGTACCTCAAAAGGAAACAAGGAACCCTTATAGGACCACTTCGTTGTCCGTCTGTCTGTCTGTCAAGGCCCTTTTTCTCTGAAACGAGTGGAGGTATCAAGTTTAAATTAATATCGAATACGTAAGTTCACGGTCCCTTAGAGCTGTTAAAAAATCAAGCTTCTAAGTCAACGCAATCAAAAATTAGTGCCATTTTTCTAGTGTTTTTAGTATTTTTTAGACTCGCAAGTAAATCAAAATTCATAGGGTACTTCCCGTTGACCTAGAATCATGAAATTTGGCAAGAAGCAAGGTCACATAACACTGGCTATGGGTAAAATCTGAAAATTGGTAATTTGTTGAAATGTCGTCATTTCTCAAACCAAAACTTGAATGATTATTCCGTTCGGTTGGCTTCCGTTCTATAGTTCTCAAAACCTGAACTAGATGGCGCCACATGGAAAATTAGCCCGCGCCGCTGTTATATCGTGACTGTTTTGTTCGTCCTTGTGGTGGCGCGTGCTGCGTCCATAAAAATTGTACTCTTTAAGACTGAAACGTGGTTTCTCTTATCGGAGGACTGGCATCAATAAGTAACCCTAGCACATTTCATAGTAACTACAGAAAAAGACGAAGTACGTACCTAAACTACAGATTTTTTTTAAAACTGGAACATCTTTCGAACGTTAATTGAAACTCTTTTTTAGGGTTCCTTACCCAAAGGGTGTTCAATTGTACCATATGACTAAGTAATCCATCTCTGTTTGTCTATAAATATGTTAGTTCATCTATTTTTGATTTATAACGACGACGTATAGCTCTTAAATCGTAATAGGTAGCAGATTGTTTTCATATAATATTCGTTAGATACTGTCGCGGATTTCCTTTGTACTTGTGGTGGGACGGAACCCTCGTTATCCAAGTCGCAAGTACTCGTATTGACGTCTTTTATTTTTTTTATAATACAATGCGGCGAAAAATCCATGCCGATTTTATTGAAGATTTTTCGTAAGCATGCGTGCTTATCTCACTTCCCTAAACTTTTTTTGATAAGTTTCGATAGTAAGTACCAAACTCGAGCTTTCCTAACTGAAATACAGCATGAAGAATCCATCGCATCATAGAGGTAAAAAGTTTTCACAAAGGGGTTACCATGTGTCGATACAAGTAGCGGTAACTATATTTACAGAGAATATTAGTTTATGACCATTAGAAGAGTGACCCCACCCAAAACCGGCCCTCAATTATGTTGAAGCGATAATTAGATAATGGGCGAGCAGTGTGACGTCAATTGAATAGATATCGCTTCCTGTGGCGTCGACACCTAGCGACCGTCTCTGGTGGTAGGATAGTCAGAGTGACTCTCCATACAAACAAGCTAATTATCTTCAGTGAAATAACAAACAAGGCACAATTCCTATTTATATATTTTTGGCCATCTGAGGTCAACAAAATTCATTCATAAATCAATAAAAAAAACATTTATAGCCGAAAATTAGACCCGCCAAAGCGCGAAAGATGAAACGTCTCTAGTGATGAAAGGAGAGTTACGTAACTTTTATTTTCTAATGTTTTGGCATCGCTTTTTAAGCATTTTGTCAGTTTCAAGCTTGGAGGCTCATAGAGGATCTCTCTTTCTCTTCAAGTTTCACTAAATAGGCGTAGAATATTTTGGACAACTTGGTACAAGTAGGTATGGGAAATTTGTACCACTAGTCCACATGCGTATTTGAAATGTTCTAAGTCTTTTAAAAATGGTCGCCTTTTAAAGATCGTTGATAGCGATAAGGCCGCCACTAGTTCATAAGATTATTGTTTCTAAAGTTGTTTTTATTTTTGGTGTGCACAACAAATTCTATCTATCTATTGTAGGGATATGCTTCCCTACGGGTACCTATTGACTTATTATTTTATAGGTAATTCCTGTGTTTAGCTTCCTAATAGCTGAACATGCTTGAATAACACACTTTTATGTATTACTTTTCTTTATTTGGATAATGTTTCTCACATCTCGTTTTTGAGGCATGTTGTTCGTCTTAGAATAGGCCCTTGTAGAAAGTTAGGTGCCTTCTTTTACCTTGTATGTTTTAGGGCAAGCTGTTATAATTTTCCTTCTTTCGTGTTCACACGATTTCTCCTACTAGGAACCAATGTTTTCCTGGTTTGTCGGCATACGGGCGTTCTTTGGGTCCGTATGCTGAATCTTTCATGCTCTTCTAGGTTACCACTTCCATATAGGAAATTATCAGTATAGGCAAATTCTTTAAAACACTAGGTAGGACATCTATTTTACAACAAGAGAGAGATTAAAATTCTTATAACCTATACTTTCTTTTAATTTTAAAACTGCACTTCATTACAGTTTTTGGCGCCCAACAAAAATCCACAAATTTTACTCTCTTTCTTGTCTCTAAATTCAAAAAAAATACTTACACAAGTAAAAATTTTGTTTGGTTCTTTTCCTTTGTTAGGTACTTTGCAATCTTTTATGAAGGGTTTTCTTTACCCAATCAGGATTATGATTATTTTTACTCTTTACTATGTCATAAAACATGTCATAATACTCGTAGTATTATGACATGTTTGTTATTATCTTCAATAAACAAGAATAAACAATTTTCTTTTCGATATCACAACTTTCTTTGTTGATATCACAACTTATCTATTATGTTATAATCTGAAGATAGCTTAGTCAAGAATTCTAATAGTTTTTCTTGCTTTTCAGCTTGAGCCTGGTCGTTACGAAGGTATTAAGGTGATCTCACGACTTATACCACTATGACAGTTAAATGCGGTTCATGCGGTAAGTTTTTGAATTATTCTGACGGCATCACTTGCCGTAACTGCTCACTGTTCTTTCACAAGGATTGTGCTGGGGTAATAGGAGATTCTCTTTTGACTTCCGACTGGCATTGTCCTAAGTGTTTAGTTAATACAATGGAATCCTCAATTGACGTGCCTTGTTATAGCAAATCTGAAAAATCATCAAATCTGAAACATGAACCAGAAATGCTCAATGCATGTCTTATTGGTAACATCCCTAATACTCCGCCCAATAAATATGTCAATGAGTTAAAAAAAATTTCTTTTGACGGCAAGTCATGTCCTCGATCTTTTATTGAGAAATTATCAGAGTTCGCAGTTTCTCGACACATTGTTGAAAATGAGCTGGTAAATCATGCCTTTGAGTTTTTCATAGATGGTGCTTTACATTGGTTCCGATTTCTGAAAAATCGTTCCCCATCTTTGACTTGGAATTTTCTATGCGAAAAGTTAATAAAAGACTTTGGTGATCCAAACCATGATGCTAAGCTCCTAGAATGTATTCGTTCTAGAACACAGGGTAAAGACGAGCCAATAATTATTTACATCTCAATAATGTTTGGAATGTTTAACAAACTTGATTTTAAACTTTCTGAATCTGAACAACTGCGAATTCTTTTGCGTAATATTCGTCCTGGCTATTCGACATTTGTAGCAATAAATAGAGTTAGGAATATTGACTCTCTCCTAGAAACTTGTCAAGACTATGAAAATTTCAATGACAAAGAACGTAATTTTAAAGAGCCTCAGTCTCTGACTTACGCTGGTGCTTTGGAATTCAATTATAAGAATGTCAATATTCCTACTGATAATAAAAGTAATACATAAAAGTGTGTTATTCAAGCATGTTCAGCTATTAGGAAGCTAAACACAGGAATTACCTATAAAATAATAAGTCAATAGGTACCCGTAGGGAAGCATATCCCTACACTATCTATCTATGATTGAGAGCTAGATCCTCCGAGATGATTTTGAATGTTTAACTCTTAGAGCAAGACACAGTCAAGGTTATAGTCAAATTCAAATAATTAAATATTTCATTGTCAAGTCTAATCCATGCCTTAAACTAAAGTGATGGCGACTCTACTGGAAACTTCTATGAAGTTTTGGAGGCGTTTATGTGTTAAAAACACATTTACACAGTCACACTCACACCGCATTTCATCACTTGCCAATACTCATGCATATTTATATATTATCCACAAATAGTTAATTAGTAAAAAGCAACACCTTTTACACATTAATATTTAAAAGAAAAAACATGTGATTATTAAGAAATTTTGACGTCACTGCCAAAACTTCCTACAGTCCCTAAAATGTATATATTGATAACAACAAACTACAAAGACTACTTAGCCTACTACACAACAAAAAACAAAAGGATTGTATGCAGACCATTGTATATTGATAGGGTTGTCACCATATTATATGTGTTGATGACGTTGCAAACAAAATATAGGGGCAGTAAAAAAACGCAGTGATGCGTGCAAGGAACCGAACACTCTCGCCGAGTAGGGAAGCTAACGAATGGTGATATATCGATTATAATATATCGATGTGGATAATTGTCTCTCGTAATGCGCCATGTATATCAATCTTTTAATTATCAGAAAGAAGAAATATACCGCTTTAATGTTCCCCTACCAGAGCTCATTTTTTTTAAATCATTTTGTGACAAATCTATTTTTTTTTTTTATATCTCTATGATTAATCTTCAAATAAAGTCAACTATTATTATATTTTGAGTTATTTGTATATCATTGCCAATTATCTTGTATTTTTCACAGCCGATAACAATTTAATTTGTGTACTTAATTTCATTCATAAAAAACAGATTAAATCTATTTATTCTGAAATATCATTATAATTGTTTTCAATCAGGCGGAAATTAACAAGAAAATCATTACGCTATTACCTAATCTAAAAATGTCCCCAGTTTGATTATTTTTTATTAAAGTGTAAGTAGTTGTTTGATCATGATTTCACCGTCGGTCGTGGTTTTACCACATTACATTCGGAAAATTCTGATCGAATTAGAAGATGAATTTACATTCGCATTCACATCATTACAAAATACCTAAGTACAGATTCTTATTGGGTATTTACAAACGCTGAATACATCTACTAGAAGGTATTATGTCTTTCTTTATTTTTGGAGTTGAACTTTTTACCATTATAAGTTGATATTTAAATAAATATATATATAAATCCCTCAGTGTCTGAAAACAAGGGTCTACGACCAGTGTGTGTTGCCAGTGATGACATATGGAACTGAAACGTGGTCTTTAACTGGCCTTTTGGAGAAACTCAGAGTCACGCAACGGGCAATGGAGAGAGCTATGCTCGGAGTTACTTTGCGCGATAGAATCCGGAACGAGGATATTCGCCAAAGAACCAAAGTTACCGACATAGCTCGCAAGGTTTGCAAGTTGAAGTGGCAATGGGCAGGCCACATCTCTCGAAGAACTGACAACCGATGGGGAAGAAAGGGTTCTTGAGTGGCGACCGCGAACCGGAAGACGCAGCGTAGGAAGGCCTCCCACTAGGTGGACCGACGACATTGTAAAAGTCGCGGGCAACCCGTGGATGCAAATGGCAGGTTGTTGTACAGTGTGGCGGTCTAAGGGGGAGGCCTTCGTTCAGCTGTGGACGTCTCCGGGCTGATGATGATATATTCATTACATGTTTAACAAAATAATATACAGGGTCAGCATATTATATAAATAATTATCAAAAAAAAAAACAAATAACCAAAAAAAAATACAAATTATAATTGATGTATCTGGCGCAAAGGTGCCCATAACGCTAACTGCATTAAATAATTTAAATAAATGTATTATCAATGCCTACTAAAAGTAAAACGGTAGAGCAAGGGCCATGTGAACATGAAAAGACCTACACTAATCGTTGTAACTAGCACAAGATCATCGATGAATTGTATCACGCTGAGTGATCGCATCCCTACATGGTCGCCAGGGCTGGCACAAAAACACAACTACGGTCAATTACAGTAGCAACTAGTTTTTAAGCCGCGAGAACTTTCTTCGATTAGCATGCGCTACAAAGAAAGGGAGAAATTATACCGCATGAATATGCAAGCAGCTGCGTGGTAAATGCTAAAGGTGAACGACTCTGCCTCGGGAACGCCAGAGTTTGCCGGTGAAAGCTAATATCTACACGGCCTGAATGGCCAAAACGGTTTTAGGCCTTCTCTACTTTTACACATATACCTATTTAACGAATAAATACCTACAAAGTTTGGTGATTGTAATTTGGAGTAAGATAAGGGTAGGCGCCACTCTGGCTTTAAATTTAAAATTTACACTAAACTAACTTAACTTACTTAACTTAAAAACTAAGTGCATCACTACGCTTCGCTTATCCCTTGACAGTTCATAAAGAGTGTCACGCATACGTGAAAGGTTTTGTGGATTTAATAACTAGTCAATGTCTGCTATCTTCAGGTAGACTGAATAAAAGACCTGTACGAACATATTATAGTATAATTATGTTGGTACTTATAACACTAAGCTAACTCTTGATGAACCGCTGCCAACGCCACTGTTGGAATCTTCTCTAGCTGTACCATAATGCCTCATCATCATCAGCCGAAGACGGCCACTGCTGGAAAAAGGCCTCCCCCTAAATAGGAACCCGTCCTCCGGTGGTTCTGGATGCAGTTTTAGGACATACCCAGGTCTACTATAATGCCTCGTTCCTATGCTAATCTAAGGCTCTAAATATTAAGTATTATTTAATTTAAAAAACTAAGCAATTTTTAAAATGTTCAACCGACTTTACTTTAACATTTTAACGCATTTTCGTTCACTGACCACATGACATATTTTTTCCAGTTATATTGATTTAAAAACCAAACTACTGAACCGATTTTGATCAAATTTCAACGGGACCAAATTGAAAGAATCTATTCTTAAAATAAAACAATGTTTTTTTTAATCTGTTTATCAACGTAAAAAAAACATTAAAAAACTTTTTTGAAGTCGGTCAAATTTTATGGAAACTGAGACAGCAGATCAAGCTTAAGTGGAAACCTTTTTTAATAAAGGAAGTAAGAAAGAGACCTCTTGAAATACGTGCCCTATCAAGGGTCATTATTATTATCATGATATTTTTGGGGCTTTAAAACTGCTTCTTAAAGTTAAATAGCGTTACTTAATAGTTAGTTGCTCACTTCATTTATAATACAGAAAAGTGAGCATTTGATCACCAACTCGCCTGTTGGTAAGCGACGATGCGTTCGAACATGAAGCATACAAACATAGAAGATATCTTTTCACTTCGACCTTGATAAGATGTTGCGATTATTATATATTTTTCTCAGAAAAGAGGAAAGCCGGCAGCTCGTTCCTTGCACTTGCTTGTTGACTTCAATAGGGTTTTAAGTAAAGCCCTTGCAGTTAAATGCAGGCGTTCTAATCGATAATTGATTATTGGGCACAATTATTACAACCAGTTGTTATTTGTGTATATTATCGGGAGCGGAGACCATTGTCAGTACGAGCCAATATGATAGCCCGCAGGTTTGCGCGCTGTTCCTCGGATGTGCAGGTAACGCTCTTTAGAGCGTACTGCACGTCCCTGTACACGTGCACTCTGTGGGCTGAGTACAGTGAAAGGACATACAGTGCCCTCCGTACCAAATATAATAATGGGCGGTCAGCGGTCGGTGGTGTTAGGCCCAGCTTCTGCAGCGTTTCGGGCATGTTTGCGGAGGCGCGCACCGACTGCTTCCATGCCACCATGCGTTTAAGCGGTACGAGGGTGATTTTTGAATATTATTTTATTCATTTTATTGTAATTTTTATTTGTCTATGTTTTTAATATAATGAAATTATTATTCATTCGCGAACCCTACTTACCGGTTGTTGTATGCGCGGTCCGATGACCGCCCGCGAGCTTTGCGTGCGCTCCCTGATTTATGCCCCGTTGCGACGGCGTCTTACCGCACTGACATCGGATTAAACATTACTACAATCTACATATTAATTACAGGCGAATCCGAACAAAAAGCTATGGCTAATTAAATCGACTTGTTAAGAAGCCGCCCAGCCCAGCGGTTAATGCATCGGTATTTCCGTGCGCGGTTTGTCGGAATCTTAAACAACACGGTGTATCCTGCGCTTTTTACATACCATTAAATGGAAGTCTATCGTGATAAAACGTCATTCATTTGTTTTTATTATCTAGTAATAAAAAAAAATATGTTGACTGACAGGCATTGTACTGTTTAAACGATTCTAGATATTTGTTTTATGACATTGAAGTGTTCTTTTAAAATAAGAGATTACCTAGGTCGGTACTCAGGTATTTTTAATAAAGAATAATAATAATAATAATAATAATAAACGTCATCTACAAAAATGAATATTTATCTGCAAGAAAATTTTAAACATGATAACACGATCCAAAGCTATAAGGAATGCAGCGGAACAACATAGCGCACGACCACCATCACCGCCCGCTCCGTCATCTCCGAGTGCTTCGTCGGGGGAAGATGTGTTTGTCACCCCCCGTGAGTCGAGCGCCTCGTCGACTGACAGCGACGTGAGCGGGCCACGGACACCGGCGCCGCCTCCACCTGCGCGTCGGGGACGTCCGCCGCTGCCGGCACGCCTGGGGCCTGCGGGGCTACCTGCCTCGCGCCCGGCTCTCGCTGCCGGTGGTGTAGTGCGTCGCATGCGATGGTCTCAGACAAATAATGAGAATTGCATGCGCGCCTATTATAGGGCTACAGAGGTAGGAACTAACCTGACGGCGTACCGTGTCAGGATGTTGTCTTTGTTCCAGGCCCTTGAACCGACCGTCACCGTGTCCGCCCAGCGACTATCGGATCAAGTGCGGGCTATCCAGCGGCTTAACCTGCTGGATCAGTCCCTGCTTGATCGGCTCCGCCTGGAGGCGCAGTCTGCTCGTTCTACGCCTGTGTCGACGCGGGATTCGCATGTCGCGTCGTCAGCCCCGACACTGGCTTCAATGCCGACGTCGGTGGCGACACTAGCGACACCTGCTGATCCCGTAGTTGATGAGGGCGATGGTACGGGTATGAGTGTGACTGCCCAGGTGAGTGAGCAATTGAGGAGGGCTTTGGAGGACGCTATTAGTCAATATAGATTCGCACTCAATTCTAGGCCGCGACTACCGCGTTTGCCCACCCATAGGCGTAATCTAGCGCTAATGGAAGCCCTGAACGCTTTGCTAGCCCCGTACTTGCGGGCTAGCGAAGATTTAACTGATACCCACTCGATTTTGTACTGCGGTGCTGTCGCGGCGTGTCGTGTTGCACGTGAAAAGTTCCCGGACTCTAACCGTGCACCACGAACCGCCGGAGATGTGCCCGCGTGGCAAGCACGAATCGAGCGGCGTATCAGCACGTTCAGGACTCTCATAGCAAAGCTGATCTGCTTCAGCCGGGGGAATAATCGCCCCCGAGTCATGCGTTTCGTGACTCAGGCCTTTGCTGGGACTGGTATACGGCCCCAGCAATATATGGCCAGTGTCACGGAACGCATTGACTATCTCAAGCAGAAAGTCTATGCGTGGGCAAGCCGTATCCGCCGCTACAGAGAGCGTGTGGATAGATATTGGCAAAATCGCGTCTTCCAAAGCGACCAAAGGAAGGTGTACCGAAACTGGGAAGGAGCCGAGCAACGTGTGAGCGACGGACATCTACCAGATGCTAGCGCCATGACTAATTTCTGGCGCGGCATCTGGTCGGTGCCCGTCGAGCACACCGAGGGTGATTGGATGCGTGTTGTCGAACGGGAATGTGAGTCCATCGAACCCATGGGGTCTATTTTAATAGACCCCGTAGACGTTAGTTGTGCGATTCGTACGGCACAGAACTGGAAAAGTCCTGGGCCGGACGGGTTGCACAACTTTTGGATTAAATGGTTTCGGTGCTCACATGACCGTTTAGCGACACAATTCCAAGAAGCTCTCGAGCTCGGTTCCCTCCCTAGTTTCATGACAACCGGTGTCACCTTCCTGCTCCATAAGTCCGGTAGTACCACGGAACCCAAAAATTACAGACCCATCACCTGCTTGCCTACCATCTACAAGCTCCTTACATCTATTCTGAGCACTAAAATTAACGCGCACATTGTTGCGAACAATGTTTTGGCCCCCGCTCAGAATGGATGTAGGGTTGGGTCCCGTGGTACTAAGGAGCTCCTCCTCATCGACATGGCCATTAGCCAACAAGTTCGGCGGAACAAAGGAGCCCTTTCCGCTGCCTGGATCGACTATAAGAAGGCCTATGATTCAGTGCCTCATTCATGGCTGGAGAGGATTTTAGAGTTGTATCAAATTGATGCAACTCTTAAATCATTCTTAGGCGCATGCATGAGGCAGTGGACCACAGTTCTTCGTCAGCCAGGTAGTGGAAATGGCTCCTCTGATTCGCAGGACTTGATAAGGATTGAGCGAGGCATCTTCCAGGGTGATAGTCTGAGTCCATCGTGGTTTTGCCTAGCACTGAACCCTCTCAGCACATTGCTGAAGGATTCAGGACTAGGCTATCGGCTTCGAAGGGGGGGTGAAGTCATTTCTCACCTTCTGTACATGGATGATCTTAAGCTGTTTGCACCAAAACAACAAGACTTGTTGGAGTTGCTAAAAACCACACAGGTTTTTAGCAGCGCCATCAGTATGGAATTTGGTGTAGACAAGTGTGCGGTCATGCGTGTGCAGCGGGGGAAAGTTGTAAATTCTCCGGATTTACAACTTTCTGAGATAATGACTCTCAGATCTCTCTCTGAGGCCGAGACCTACAAGTATCTAGGTATGTCAGAGTCGTTGGGTATATCAGTAGTGGACATCAAAAAATCAGTGAAGGAGCGCTTCTTTTGTCGGCTGACAAAAGTACTCAACAGTCTTTTGTCTGGCGGCAACAAGGCGCGCGCCTTTAATGGTTGGGTGATGCCTCTACTGATATACTCCTTTGGCATACTTAGGTGGACTCAGACTGAGCTGGACGCCCTGGATAGAAGAGTCCGTCAACTGCTCACTGCGCATCGCATGCTACACCCACGCTCATCTGTTATGAGACTGTACATTCCACGGAAGTGGGGGGGTCGTGGCTTTTTAAACGCCAAAAACCTCCACAATCGTGAAGTGTGCAGTCTCAGGGATTATTTCCTTAACAATGAGTGTGGGATGCATCGCGATGTAGTGACAGTTGACAAGGGGCTCACGCCGCTCTCCTTGGCAAACGAGAACTGGCGCACACCATCGGTGCTAAGCACCGACGACCGCAAGGAAGTATGGAAAAGCAAGGAGCTGCACGGGCGGTTCTATCGGGTTCTATCGGGCCCCGATGTGGACTTGCTCGCGTCGGTGAACTGGTTGCGCTTCGGGGACCTCTTTGGGGAAACTGAGGGGTTTGCCTGTGCAATTGCGGATGAAGTTATCAAGACGAACAATTACCGGAAATATATCATGAAGGACGGTACGGTCGACATATGTCGGGCATGCCACCGTCCCGGGGAATCTCTCCGACATATTATTTCCGGTTGTTCGCATCTTGCTAACGGCGAGTATTTGCACAGGCATAACCAAGTGGCCAGGATCATCCACCAGCAACTTGCTCTTCAATACGGCCTTGTCGAGTCGGAGGTGCCGTACTATAAGTACGCACCAGCTCCAGTTCTCGAGAATGGTCGTGCTTTGCTCTACTGGGACCGCTCCATCATCACGGACAGGACTATTGTCGCCAATAAGCCTGATATCGTGATGGTGGATCGGTCCCAGCGCCGGGCAGTGCTCGTCGACGTCACCATCCCACATGACGAGAATCTCGTAAAGGCCGAGAAGGACAAACTCAGCAAGTACCTTGACTTGGCCTTCGAGATAACCGCCATGTGGGATGTTGACTCGACGATCATTGTCCCGATAGTCGTTACGGCAAACGGTCTCATAGCGAAGAGCCTCGACCAATACCTCAAGAGGCTCTCGCTAGACGGTTGGGTCAAGGGTCAGATACAAAAGGCAGTGGTACTTGACACGGCACGCATTGTCAGAAGGTTCCTCACTCTGCAGCCCTAACCACCGGCAGCTTGAGCCCTGCCCCGCTGCTGGCGGCACCCTAGTTTTTAAGTTTTTTATAATTTGTATTTTTGTATTCTTATATTTATTGTAAAAAACTTAAATAACTAAGAATTTAAATAAATACGTGTATAATAATAATAAGAATACCGAGTTGTTATTATATGTGACACTTGAAATTTGGCGTGTATGAGAGAGAGAGAGAGAGAGAGAGAGAGAGAGAGAGAGAGAGAGAGAGAGAGAGAGAGAGAGAGAGCTAGATCCTCCAAGGCGTGTATCTTTGGTATTATCAACATCATAAATAAATTGTAATTGTTGATGCATGATGGTTTGCATAGAAATTATATACAGAATTGACCATAAAAAGATAATTTTTAACCAACTTCATAATAGGAGGTTCTCAATTCGACTGTATGTTTTTTTTTGTATTTATTTTACGCGATTACTCCGCCAATTATGAATTGATTTTAATGATTCTTACATTCCTTGCCTACCATACAAAAATGTTTGGTTGGGGATACTTCTCTATGGAAATCGGTTCGGTAGTTTGGTTTTAATATCAAAATAACTGGAATATATGAAGATGTCCAGATGAAGCTCCAGGTAGTCGGTTTTTTTTAAAGCGTATTATTATTGAGAATGTATAACTACCTGAGTATTTACCTGTCGTGCTTTGGTTGTTGACCACGGGCATTAGCTATTCTGCAAATGATTCTGTATAAATTGTATAAATTGTTAAAATGACGAGTGGTAGAGTCATAGTAGAGTCGACAAAAGCCAATATAGGTTTATTTTCAACCGACTTTACAAAAGGAGGTTCTCAATTCAACTGTATGTTTTTGTTTTTTTTATATGTATGTTACGCGATTACTCCGTTAATTATGAACTGATTTTGATGATTATTATTTTTTGTTTGGTAGGTAATTACTTCAGATATGGTTTCATATAAATTTTATCGGAATCGGTTCAGTAGTTTGGTTTTTAAAACAAAATTACCTACTAGAAAATATGAAGATGTCATTATGTCATATGTGTTAGCGCATGGACACGAAGTCACAAAATTCTGGCGCCAATTGTGTGTACTATGGTATCTCTAGACTTTTCTGTCTAAGGTAATTCAACTGTTTATTATTTAGGTACATTTTTTGTAATTGAGCCTGTTGAAACCCTCTCAGTGGCCTGCCTCCGTTCCGGTCGGAAGGTACCTAGGGTAAGTCTGTTTCACCTTACTATCCCATCGGCCCTTAACATGAGATTAGGCCAATTAAAAAGATCACTTGGAGTCTCTGAAGCTAACTTTAATTTTAATACAATGATGTGACTAGACTAGAGAGACGTTCGCCGCAACAGTAGTAGAGCAGGCAATTGCGAACAAATCTTGCCCGCACAGCACTGCGCTCGTCACCCTGAGATATAGATGTCAAATCTCTTCATATATACCCAGTAATTTCTCTGGTAATATTGCCCTTAAAACCGAAACACAGTAATGTTTACAACTACTGCTTGACGGTTGTGTAACGGGCAAAGTAGTGGTACTTCTCCGGGTTCCTCTGCAATAGAGGACTTTTCCCAGAATTTTTCAGTACTGTCCAGTAAATAACTTGACAAACAGTGCATGAGTTCAATAGTCAACATTAGCTTCCAAACTAACTTTAAGCCCCGACTCCGCCCGTCGCAAACAGAACACTAAACTACGTCGCATGCACCTTTACCAAACTTCTATTATATTATTTGCACGTGACGGTAACGGGGGGGCGAGAGGGGGGAGTAAGGAGTAATGATACATTCTGAACTCAGGCGAGAGGTAATAATGAGTTATGTACGTGATCCAATTATTTGGGCGCCGGCTCATTACGCGTTAAGTGTGAAATATTGCTGGCTTTATTACTACCATCGCTGACTTGCACCCACCTCCCCCGCGGGGTGATACCACCTTCTATCCCCCCAGTTAGGGGTGAGGGGGTGCAGTGCTGCAACTGTGCGCGCTAAATCATAATAATGTAAGGTGCGGACCGCTCTCGGAAGAGTTGTGACTATTCTTGTGTGATGTACGGGCCGATAACTTGGACCCGTTTGTCGCCTGCATGGGGAGATTAGGTAGGTACATAGTATATTTTAAATATTTTCTAATTCATTTTATTTTACTGTAAGATTAATTCAAGACTAAGGCCTTCGTTCAGAAGCGGATATCTCCGGGCTGATAATGATGACGAAGATTAATTCAATTCTTATCTTGGAGCATGGTCTCGGCCACTACATGCATTTACACAATTATATTCTGATTAAACGCTCGTTGTAACTGTACAAACAGGGTTACCTACTCATAATGGTATTACTAAGCTGAAAGGAGGTCATTGTACTCCTCATCGTGAACAGCTTATAATACGGAATTAGTTCAGAATTCGCAAAAAACAGCAGTTGCATAAGAAAATTACATTCACCCTCTACAAATTGTATGCTACGGTTATTTTTCTGGCCTGGTACACCTATCGCTACCAAGGTATCTCTACTGGTAGGGATAAGTGGAAGGCTTGAACTCTTTAGTCCACTTATCACTATTTTTGCGAATTCAGGATGAACTCCATAGTAATAAGTGTAGTAAGTAATAATACTCGTATTTTAGTGTAAAATAAATGATACCTGATCAGTGTTATGCGATAAATAAATATATGCTTGAATTTTAAGTTGTGTATTTTTAAATAAAATACCCAGAAATGACTAACTAAAACTATTTACTAAAACTTATTAAACTATAATTAATTCAAATGTTACTATTGTATTAGAATAGACCCGACAGTACATAAATTTAAATTCTTGATTAAAAAATAAAATTTATAAAGCCTTTCTTCTGAGACCTCATAAAATAAGAGCTTTCTTCCGCTCCGGAAGCACGGGGACAGCAGCCCATTCCGCTGAAATATGATCACACCTCGCACACTAAATCGACACATACATTAGTTAACAGTTACATTTTAAAGATTTCCTCGCGAGTGCAGTAACGAACCCCCTCTTCCCCCGCACTCGTGGGGAGCTGGCCGGAGTTATTCCATTAATTAAAGCCGAGGGGGGCGCGAGTTCGTCTCGCTCCCCGCCCGCCCCCCGGACCCCCGCGCAAAAACAAAGCAAGTTATAACGAGAGCAGGGCTGCCCACCTGCAACTATGCCGATTTATGGAAGGAGTTAGCCGATTCGAATAAAATATGTCGACAAATCGAGAAACCTTGTTCGCAATTTCTTTTCCGTAATGAGTTGTGTGTTTGATATTGTTATTGGATATCTTGGTGTATCGCGATAAATAGTTGCTCAATAATTTGGATTGTCATTTACATGGTATACCTACCTTCTAGCGCATATACAACATGTAACAAAAAGGTTCAACAATACTGAAGGGTATGTATGTACTCATCACTTTTACAATGGGGCAACCCTGAAATCGCGAAAAAAAAACAGTTCCATCCATACAAAAACTTCATTGACCTTGGACAAAATGTATGGAACTGCTGTTATATTTTTAGCGATTCATAGTAAAAGTTGTTTATAATGATGGGTACATACATAGTATTAGTATTAATATAATATTAACTTGTTATATATAATATTAATACTGAAGGGTACCTATGTATAACATACCCGCTTCAGTATAAGTATTATTGAACCATTTTATTACATAATTGTATATAATTGTGAACAATTTTCACTATAGGGCCAACCCTGATCTCATGAAACAAAAACTGCTCCTCCATATATTTTGCTGATACAATTTAGATGTTCCATAAAAAAATGTCGTTCACAAACTGTACAAACTGAATGGAACATTTGTTACTTCCGCGAATTCCGGGTTGGCAAAAGCTGTTTACAAGTATGAGTACAGTAACCTCCTTTCGGCGCAGTAATACCTTTCCGCGTAACCCTGTACATACTTTTAACCTCCAACTCGATTAATTGAGAGCGACTATATGTATAAGGTAAAGGTAAGGTATGTGCTGTTTTGAGCTGTCCAATGTCTTTCCATCTACTTACTATTTTTTTTTTATTAAGAGAGAGATTAGATAGATAGATAGATAGAAACACTTTATTGTGCACACCAAAAATAACATGACAATAAAAGAAATAATCTTAAGAACTAGTGCCACAAGTGTCGGCCTTATCGCTAACAGCGATCTCTTCCAGGCAACAATGGATTTGAAATAAATTAAATCTAAAACAGACGGGAGATGCATAACACTTATTAATAAATACAATAAAATAATACTATTCAATACAAGATACATAACTGAACAATAATAATGTATATACCTACATGACAATAAATACTATATATAAACATAATATATATTGAATACACGTAATCCATGAAAACTGATTTAAACCTAGCAGCATCCAACAAACGGTAATATAGGACAATCAGGGGTGATCACTAGTAACTGTTCTAGCACAGCCGACAAACCCTAGCACTGTGACAGGTAATGCACTTTCACTCTGTTCTTAAAGACATTTAAAGACGGAGATTATCTGATGAGACTGAGATTGTGAGATTAATTAATATTTATCGGATTAATTTTAATGTATGCAGCTAATTTACCTAAGACCTAGTTACCAGCTTCTTGCTAATATAAAAACTAGCCAAAATAATATACTTATTTATTTACTTAATCTACGACTCCTTTAAACGATGTTTTATCCTTAGCAAAAATCTTCAAAAGTTAGACTCTAAACTTCAATAAACTATTTGTAGGTTATTATGAAACTTAACAAAATAAATATAGACTTTGAGAGATTGCTTTATTACATGTAAATATTCAGGGGGTAAGTAAATACCTCATACATAAACAGTCTGACAGCCCTGCAGGCTCCGGCGGCGGGGTGAGGGGCGGAGGGCGGGGCACGGCGGGGGTCGCACGCTCTTAGAATAAAACATTATTCATAAATAGGATATTACGGCGACGCTGCGGTACAGAGCCTTAACTCTACCTTTAGTTTTTTTAAGAAATTATTACAGCCAATTTTGAATACTATAGTTATTAGAACTAAACTAAAAAAATTGCAGTCCTTATTTAATAGATTGGAATGAAAATACATGGCAGGTTGTCGTACAGCGTGACAGGGTAGTCCAAGGTTCCCTTTGGCCTCCCGGACTTCGTTCAGCAGTGGACGTTTTCTGGCTGATGACGAATGTAAAAGACAGCTACGTTTTTACCGTCTAAAGGCAGCACATACGATGAAGATGCTATAATATTTCATGTTACCTTAGAACATATAGAACATATAAAGTAGGTATGCAAAACAAATGACGAACATAATAAGTATCTCATAAGTATACATTATTTCAAAATTGTATGACGAGCGATATTTTATCTTAACATAATATATTATAGCATCTTCATCGTCTGTGAAGGCTTTCAAGCCGTTTTTTTTTTGTGTAGTAATGCCATTGATCGGATATCAAAGGATTTAATGTGTACGCTCTGCTGAGCAAACAATTCAGAGGTCTCTGCTTCTGGTGGCGACGTTGGAAATTTAATATTCTTAACGTCGACTAGCTTAAGGGGGCGACTAGTGCCAAAAGTAAGTAAAAGGTGTATTTTTAAACACATAGTTTAATGATAAAGAACGTAAATTATCCGATTAAAAAAACACTATAGGTAGGGGAAAAACCTAAAGAAGCCGAGTAACCGAATAGAATTTTGGAAAATAAACTGGTTTATTTAAAAAAAAATACAAATTACCAACAAATAAAAACTGTTTTACTTCAAATGCTCTAAATTATCAGCGACAGCACCACATTATTTTGTACGAATTACATAGCCAAACTAATGTTTTAGCACAGTAGTCGTTTATTTTTTTTATTTCATGGCTACTCTTTGAATAATTAAATAAAATCCCACCTAAATTGCTCAAAGCCATCATCATCATCAATTGTATCATGCGATTTTCGACTCTAAACTAATGCAAGACGCGCGGGTAAAATCTGTAATTTTTCTGGCATTAGTCGCACTCTTAAGCAGTGTACAGTTCCTGTAGAATGGTGGGTAAGATCGTCATCATCGTCGTCAGCCTAGTCCACAGCTAACCTTCCGATCTTTGGCTTTTCGCTTTCTGTCCTTGCTTTACGTACGTCGTTACTCCACCGAGTCTCAGGGTGTAAGATCGTCATCATCATCGTCAGCCTAGTCTACAGCTAACCTTCCGATCTTCGGCTTTTCGCTTTCTGTCCCTGCTTTACGTACGTCGTTACTCCACCGAGTCTCAGGGTGTCGAACACTAACTTGCCGGTTGACCCCTTCTTTTAAATGTATTATAAGGTTGGTTATGACCACAGAAAAACTAAATCTTTACTTCTTAGGTAGAACGGCTGTCAAAACAATGTTCTAAAGCAATTGTATGGAAAACTACTGTCGCCAGTTTCACACTTATTCGTATAGAGACTACGACAAAAAAATGCCAATAATTGGTCGCACATTTGTAGTAAAACGCTCTAAATGTCAATTTGCAACCGATTCAAGTGGATCTAATTACGATACAATGTGGTTTGGTTTCCTGCGCGTCTATTTAAATTGTCTTTTTGAGTATTCTCAGTTTAAAAACATGTACATTGGTAGAATTGTTATTAAGCGCATTTGCACCTAATGCCGGCTAGCGCGGCCCGTCACATTTCTGTTCTATTCACTTTCTCTTCTGGTCAAAACCACTGAAGAGAGAAGTGAGTTTTGACTATTAAAAAAGATGGTAAGTAGGTGCCATTTTGCCTGGATGTTAAGCGAAAATATAGTCTACGATAGAGCACGCTTGCCTATAGAAAAGCCGATTCATTCAAACCGGCTCATGGTATAAGATCTAAAAGTTACAGTACTGATTCCACTGTAACTTCGTATAGCGGCAGGTGGCGGCCGCCCAGCCTCACACCACCCGCCCACTGCAGCCGCCCTGCGCCAGCTAACAATGCAATATGGACAGATTCGAGGTAAATGAGATCATTTTTAACGAATGTAGCTTTCAAACTGCACAATTTAAGTAAACATTGGAATAGCAAAATGGTATTGTATACAAATATGCTTATAATTTTCTGGTTTTATGAAAAAAGTGTGATTATCTTTTCATTCCAATCTCTTTTTTTTTCTTTAAGTGTCACGGTAGTTTGTGATTTGAATAAATATTTTTCTGGCTAACTGACTAGGCGTTTCCATCATAGCTCGGTTTTGAATTAATTTATAATGAATTTATTAAAAAAAACGATATGAATCTAGTGCTAAAAAAGCATATTGTACCACTATATTTTCTATCGTTGTTTAGAACAGATTATACTCGTACCTAGGTATAAGTAATCATACCATAATGATGTAAAAAATTATAAGAGCACATCTGTTTGTAGGTTGGTTGTTGGTTGGTTGGTTGTTAATGTAGCATGCTCATGCTCGTTTTTTTTTATTGCAATCGAGTGACGAGACTAGCAAGACGTTCGCCTGGTGGTAAGCGTCACGCCTGACACTAACAGTAGCAGTGTCAGAATTGTGAACTTGCGAACACAATCCTGCGCTGCACTGCACTGCGCTCGTCACCCTGAGATATTAGAAGTTACATCTCTTCATACCCAGTACTTTATCTGGTAACATTACCCTTCAAACCGGAACACAGTAATGCTTGCACACTACTGTTTGGCGCTTGAATAACTGGCAAAGGTGTGGTACTTCTCCAGGCGGACTCTGCAGTAGAGTCCTACCACTACAAAAAATCGTTTCCATACGATAACTTTTACGAACATTCTGTGAAAAACTTTGCTTTGTCCCAGCAGTAGCGCGAGTGCCGTTCTATGTCGCTACATTTGACGTGTCGGTATAGCAGGTTTACTTAGACGAATTTGAGAATATACTGAATTTTATCAAAGTATACCGATTTAAATGTCAAATATAACGATCGTCAAGCACGGTACTCACGCTGCTGGTCGGTTAAATCGCAACTGATTTGAATTAAAGTCGCATTCGGATGCGGGAACGAATCCGCGAGGACGTCACGTAGAGTATATAACCTTAATTACCGCCATATTTGAGCATGTTATGTATTAATTGTGATGTGGCTGCCTCTGGCTCTTGCTGCGGAAAATCACAACTATTCCTGCGGCCCTAATTAAATTTATTAACACAATATACACGTAGATTCATTAAGCATATAATCTGTCAGAGTGCGAGTCGCGCTTACACAACGAGGGTTCCGTACCACCACACAAAATATTATGTTTCCCTAAAAACAAGTGTTTTGTTTATTCCGTTCGAGTCTTTTATATAATAAGAGCCCAACTATAAGCAGAAGAAGAAGAAGAGCCCAACTAAGACTTGCCAGGTTTTAAATATTTTTATACTTTAGATCTTGCACTAAAATTACATTTAACATAAGCTTCAGGTCTGTAAACATTGCTAATTTGATGCAATATAAAGTATAATAAATCATATTTGCTGCACGGATGTTTTTTGTTAAAAAAAATGGTTAATAAACTAAATCTATCATACCCATAAATTATTTTGTTACTCTTAAAAAAAACTGACTTTGACAGAGAGACTTTGATGCCAAAAATGCAAAAAAAAAACACGCAAATCTACGTTTTCATTATTCTTAATGTCGTATTAATTAAACAGTTTCCCAAGCTCCGAACTCAATTTTCACAGAAAACTTGACAAATAGGAAAGTATTGTATTAGTCATAAAATTTTCAATAAAATCGAATAGCTTGGTTTTTGCGTAGTATGTCTAACTATATAGATACATACCGATGAGAGAAATCAAAGACGAGCGAGCGCGTAAGCGCTAGCGGGTAAATGCGCGGACAGTCGCGCGCGCATTCATTAGCGCTCCGTATGGACAACTGTGCCGTGGGAAACACCGTGAGACTGCACTAGCACATACTTAAACCCCGTACCACGGCACACGTCACTATATCGCACGAGAAAAACTTTCACATACATGGCTGCTTGAATACAAAACCTAGAAAAGTCCATAATGAATAACACGGCAATGGTTTAATGATCATCAGGAAAGGTTTGTCGCTGTAATTGAAAAAATGTCAACGCAGATTTTTAGCATACGCGTACTGTCGGCTGGCGTGATATGTTTGCTTATTAATATTGATAGCCATTGAAATATACCATATGCGATGGATAGATTAGCGCTTAGTATTTACATAATGGTTTTTACGTTATGTCAAGGTTAGGTTCTGAATAATAAACAATTACGTTGAGATTGACTGAGATTGTAGAGAAGAATCATTTTGGACAGAATTACGGTTGAGTTTGCCTTATAGTAATACTTTTTATTTATCTATGAGTATTGTATATAGTGTGATTTTCCGACGGATTTTGTTAATGACCATAAATATAATGTATATTGATAAGTTTTTTTTTTGCGTTGTTAATAGGCTAGATGACTGATGTTTATATTGTTGAAACCAATAGCTTTGATAAAGAATTTAAGTAAATAAAGTATGTTTATTGTAAAAATTATTTGAATCGATTATTAATATATTTTATAAATATATATATTTATTATATATAAGTGTTTAAAGTTTTTGTTAGAGACAACTATGTCCCTTTCCTACAAAACAAAAAATGACGCCACGCCTTACTTGTCAGAATAGAATGTATATGGCGTACTTACAAGTGACGTCACGATTTGCTGTTTCGCCTCTCTGTCTGGCATGATATTAAAATGCTTATAAGTAGCTTATTTTTTATAAGTTTTTCATTTTTTTTTTATTAATCGGCTATATTTAAGGCCCACATTTTAATAGGACAGTAAAAAACCAGTCATCTAGCCTATTATTGTTCTGTAGTTCTCATCTCTTCATTATATGCTCCTAAGGCATTCCATAAAAATGTAGAACCTCCACGGTCCTGCTATAAGCAGTTCACGGTACGGCCCCTGGTTGCAATTTAAGGACATACCCATGTTCTTATCTAATACACTGCAATTAGACTGCAATAGAGACTATTGTAGTAACTTTAGATCTGTCAACAACATTTTTTTTTTCTTAACTATTGGCATCGCACTTTGTGCATTCTGCCAGTGTCAAGCTAAGATCTTTTTACCTGGTTTCAAGTATATATATGTATTTTCAAGTTTTTATAATAAAAAATATGTCACAACTGTGATTTAATGAGAAATATGTCATTAAACAAACAAGCACGTCATTAAATCACAGTTAGTTACACGAAGTCATAGTCGAGTCGAAGTCATGCCCTAGTAAAGTTGTGGCGAATTTACTATGAGCTTTCACGGAGTTTTGAAAACAACACGTAAATAAATGTTTCACCACATTATATCACTTGCCTACACTCGTGCATGTAATTCAACACTCAATGAATAAAACGCTACATTTTGTATCATTAATTCGCGAAAAAAACACTAATTTAAGAAAATAATAGACTGCAACGACATGATATTTCCGTGTTCCCGGCAAAACTCCAGCTTAAGTTATTATAAGTGTCAAGAAACCTTGAAAATCGCTTTATTTATTTGATACACGAACAGAATAGGTACACTCTTAATTTACACTCATCACTGTTTTTCTTTGCAATACCGTGGTAAGTATTTTGTAAATGCAGCTAATTAAGCAAATTATAACCCCAATTCAAATCGATTGAGATGCAAAACTAAACAACCTGTAATTTTAGTTTACGTACAACTAAGTTGCAGTTAGTTATGCACCAGAGCCTGATCTCTACTCAACTACAGAAAGGGGGTCAAGGAAACATCTGCTGAAATCATTCAATTACCTATAGATATGGTAATGCCAATGTTAATAATCGATTCATACCTACTGCTTTGTTTATATAGACTCTGGTAAAATTAAAATAAAATAACACTTTTTTAAAACTCCTAAATCAATTCCTAATATCAAGGTTTTAGCCTAAATTATTCAGCTTTAACTATAATTTGTGTTAACAGGAAATGTATAAAATAATGCTTTTTTAAATGTATTGCCTACCTTTATTTGCTGCGCGCTCTAACGTTAGCTATGTTCCATGTTAGCCCGTATCTGACCCCGCCGGGAATACGTTCTGTTACCAGTATAGCCCTGGGTATAAATATATCTGGCGTCATAGAATCTATTTCGGAAAGAAAATCATTGAACAGCAATTTTACTATGAAAGCGGATATGTGGTTTTGGCTCATTTTTGTTTTATTTATACGAAATCACGTTTAATTAAGTCGGACACCATTATAATATCGACCATATCCGGTGACCTTCTTCAAGGAGTGAAAACAGAGCTCGACAGGCGTGCAGCCGCGCGTGCGAAGCAGGATGCGGCCGCTCGCGCTTGAGTAATCCCGTATGAATAAAAAACAAAAATTGAAAAAAGGAAGTGCGAGATTTAATAATGCCCAACCATTTAGTATATTATACATACAGAATATACATAGACCATGGACCCAGTGGTCCGTGGAGCAAAGATACAAATATAAAAAATAAAAAATTATGTAGTGACACTGCATATCACATTACCGGCAATTACTGTTGAAGAATTTCTGTGATTTTAAATTAACAAGTAAGTAATTTGCTACAGTCAAAGCAAAACTGAGTTGAGTTTAATGTATTTTAACTGTAGCGAGAACTACTAATGAACATGTAATTGTTATTTATTGTGAAATTCTCGATTCAAACAGTCAGACAAATTTTATTATGACTCACGGCCTTACTTAAAAAAACTTCTCAACCGTTAGTCACTGCTTAAGATGCTCTGCCATCTTCTCTCTGACGTGAAGTTGCACGTGCTAGAAAAGGACAGAGAAGTTTAAGCAGTGACTAAGAGAATCGAGATTATTTTAGGTAAGGCCGTTATTCTACAGGTCTATTCCAATAGATGCAAACTAGATACAATTATATTTAAATAGACATACATAATTATCGGTTTGATTAATCCAAGTAAATAAACATTACTACTTAAGTAATTACTTTGATTAAATCTATTTGTTACAAGGATCTTATACAATGTGTAACAAAAAGGTTCAACAATACGGAAGGGCATGTATGTACTCATCATTATGAACAATTTTTACTATGAAGCCAACCCAGAAAACGCGAAAAAAAAATACTGCTATTCCATACATTTTGTCCAAGGTCAATGAACTTTTTGAATGGAACAGCTGATTTTATTTTCGCGATTTCAGGGTTGGCCCCATAGTAAAAGTTGTTTATAATGATAGGTACATACATGCCCTTTCCTATTGTTGAACCTTTTTGTTACACATTGTATACGCTAGACAAATGGTTTGCTGACATTTGACATTACTTATTCAATGTTTAAAAATTAATTAATGTATATTAATAATAATAATTAATTCCTAGTGTATAATTAGTATATTCGTTTGAAAGTGTATTCCCCAAAATAATGTGATGTTGATATCTACCTAAATTCTGTTCATTATTTACATCGCTTTTTGACAGCTCATGCTAAGTTAACGACATAACTTTGTAATTCGTTTAGCAAACTATATCGCATACAGATACATTACAAGGTTATGACAACTGTCGACGTAAAGAGGAAATGCATCTAACGTATTTGTTTGTATGGTAGGTATATAGTTTGCGAATTTATGCTTTACAGTGTTTTGTAGTCAATTTGTCAAAAAGAGATTGACATAACGGACAGGGTATAATAAAACACTGTTTTAAACTATCAGCGTAGTTCATTACATTTCTATGATTATTTACGGGATATTTACCATGATTATGATGTGAAACGAGCTCCCAATGTTTCGGCGCAGTTGCATGTATCATTTTCACGGGCAGACCATGTCCATGTTGTTATGGAAAATAAGTTATAAAAAATATGCCATCAAAAAATATTTCGACTTTTAAATAGTTCAGATCTGCATGTTCTATTGGGCAAGCCCCCATGCCCAATCTACCACCCAGATATTTTTTTGAATACTTACGTCCAGAAAATAAGTTTATTAGCATTCAGATTCAGACTTATAAATGCTCTGAAATTGTAGTAGTAAAGACCATGATACATTTTAAATGTTTGTTATTATCGATTAAAATGTATTAAGAAATTTGTTCATTCATACGCGTATTAACGATCAAACGAAAACGATTAGTGTTTTTTACGTTCGCCCATTAACTTCTATTTTACTTCAATTATACTTTAATTATACTTACTCAAATTATTTTATTGATTATTTTGTTAATATTTTCAAAGAAAGATAGCATTTCATTTTACAATTACAAACTATAATTCAATCGTATCGTTCTTTGATGCTTAGAAGCTTTAGAAAAAGTTAAGTTATGAAAGGGTTATATATCCCGGTAGTAAATACATGAAATACGAGTACATTGGTCTGCTCTCTTTATCTCGTATGTGATGAGAACTGTTTCGTATGTATTTATGCAGGCGCCATTAGACGGAATAGCTGCGTCGCATAGCACCATGCTCCAGATAATACTTCTACTATAGATACACCTGCAATTAGACCGTGGTTCTAGCAACAATAAAAAATTAAGTAAAATAATTCAAATATCTAATGGCGTGATAATTTGATGATCGGTTGTAGACCTTGGTTATCCAGCCGTCGAAGATTTATGAATATGTATGAATTTAAAAGACAATTAAATCTTTACTTAGAAATATCAACATGCTATTATAGTATCGCGGAATATTAGAAATAAAAGATACGATGTTTAGAGTAATTAAAAAGTAGGTAAGTACTACTTATCTAAATATGTTATTCAAGACTGTCTTCTTAATATTATAATAAATAGTTAGTAAGTAATTATTACTTATGTGTAACTATAAAATCATAAATTTCTAAGTATTTAAATTCAAGACCAAGTAAGTTACAAAGGAATTAATTGAAATATTTGGGTTCGTTTTTCAGGTATTGAAATAAAATAAACTACGTACTCTTATACTCCTTACAATTGGGCTATTCATTACAATATTAACTAATACAAAATGGTCACATTAAGTTTAAACTCACAATCGATTTTGGTAATTGAACAGCACATTGAATTGGCAGATAGACAGATAGGTATCTTAACAGATAGGACAGTTTATCGAAGACTATACTAGGAGTAACAAATGTATACCAGCTTTATCGTGCGATTGTGTCATCAATCCAGAATGCTAGGCCGTGTGTTAGAGAAGCAGACTCATAACTTACCATCTATCTGAGAACCTGCCGGTACAACGTATCCGACGCGGGCGCAGGCGCTGGCGCCTATCTTCCCGGTACGAGATATGATTGAATCCGTATAAAAACGCCTTCGAACACATTACGAACTCTATCCATACGCAAGACCACTGGTACAGAATGTCGCAGAGTCTCACAAAATCACAATATCTCAGTACGTTTAGCTTTAAAGACAGTATGGGAGAGTCGTCCCAAAGCTCGAGTATCTCTTCGCGATACAATGTGATCGAAATATTAAAAGACAACACAAATTAAAAACGATAATTAGAGAAATGCGTAAAAACTGTATTTGATATGATTTAGTAAAAATAAAAAGGAAATAAATTTTTTCACGATTCGCAACCATTATCTCGCT
Source organism: Erannis defoliaria (assembly GCA_905404285.2). Lineage (NCBI taxonomy): Eukaryota > Metazoa > Arthropoda > Insecta > Lepidoptera > Geometridae > Erannis > Erannis defoliaria. The sequence goes on along the minus strand of FR990073.1, from coordinate 4,756,755 downwards.
GTGCCATTTGCCTCTATCACGCGCTAATCGTCTCCAGCAGCGCGAGTGCCGTTCTATGTCGCTAAATTTGACGTGTCGGTATAGCAGATTTACTTAGACGAATTTGAGAAAATTGTAAATTTAATTCCTTTTAACTAATAACAAATTGTTACAAACAAAACATTACATTTTAGAAACACATTTTTCCTGACTGTAAAATTTTTCTTCTCTATAAAAATAATAATACTTATAATTTAAATCTAAATTAAACTGAATACCTATCCTGAACTATCCAAAACTATAAACTACAGGTAAAAAAACTGCATTAAGGTCACTGTCTTCGGGTAGGGTACCTAAAAAGCTAGCGACATTACCACGCTGAATGGCCTAACTTATTCTTTGGCCAAGGTAAGCGCCAGCTCTCTGATCACCTGTCACATCTGCGAGGCGTCTGGACAGCTCTTTAACCAAAACCCGAGCGGCCGGACCCCACGGTCCCATGGTTTCAACTCCAAATGGAAGAAATATGTATCCATCACCGAGAGATTAATATTTCCTCCGTTTGAGACTTTCCGCCACTTCCGCCGCTGCACCAGCCACCCTCGATGTGTTCTGGCGGTGAGAGGGAGCCAGCGTGTCTGCGCAAGTTGCGTCTCATACTAAAGGCCTCCCACGACTCCAGGGAACTAACGTCAAGCCATCAGGCCTCTTGCCATCGTCACGTGAAATACCGTTCGGCTCTAAGCGAGCCGGCACGTTAACGGTTGCAAGAGCCCGACGGATGACGTCGTTCAGAGCGGCGCGGCGTGATAAGCGTATATATATTATATTATATTATATATATATTTGAGAATATACAGAACTATACCGAATTAAATGTCAAATATATAACGATCGTTAAGAACGGTACTCGCGCTGCAGGTTCGACCCACAATAAGTCGGATGGGAAATGCTCAGTATTATCTTTCGCCGGTTACCATCACCACTCTTCCACCTGTCTTAACTTTGCGTTGACCGTGACCAAAACGATTCGGTAGGAGTACCTACTTACATTATAATTATAAGCATATTGGATTGATATATTGCTATCCCGACGACGGGACGTGACGTCTCGATCGTGTGTTCTTCGACGGTTTTTTAGTGTTACAACTTGATCTTGGAATTGGGCCCAGCTAAGATCTCTCCTTTCTCTCTTCTCCTCTCCTCCTAGGTTGCCTGGACGAGATAGCTAGAGTATTTGTTACACTACTGCTTAAGCTATTTAATCCACTGTGTGTGTTTTTTGGTTTAATGTGAGCAGTAAGTAGTTAATCTATAGAATCTATCTATCTATCCTGGAACTGTTTTTTTTCTAAAGAATTATTTTCATCCATATACTAAATTAAGATTAATTGTTTTTTTTAGATTGATTGTTTTTTTTATTGTTTTTTTACTACTAAGGGGGAGGCCTACATCCAACAGTGGAAGTTTCCTGGCGGTTGATAAATGACTAGATTTGGTTTGATTTTCGTGTTGACTTGGCTTACTGTTCGATAATATTTGCACTTGCCGTATAGTGGTCACAAAAACTTGCGTCAATTCTTGCAACATAACCGGCGTCTAAGCAGCTACTTAATATTTACATTATGCGATTTCTGTCCACCTCGATAATTGTCTGTCATTATTTATCGCGTTCATAATCGAAATTATTCTTTAATTAGTAAGAAAGTTGATATCATTCAGCTTGGATTTGCATAAACAGTGGGTATAAAAAGTCTAGAATTTTATCAAGGGTTTAAGACAATGGTACTTAAATATAAGGCAAGGAACTGAACTAGACTTTATAATATATATTTAATCACAAACAATGCAGATTGATGACACCTGCATCGTATCGATATCGCCTCATCATCTCATGTTTCGCAGAATATGGTATGGAACGTTGGTTCTCAAGCTGAAACCACCACCAATGCCAGGCATCTAAATAATCCTGGATCATTTGGTCCTAAGTCTCAAACAATTAGTAAGTGGCGCCAGTGTAGGGCCGCTAAATGCCATTGATCGGTTCACAGCGTCCTATCCGCGATGGGAACAGCGGCAATTACCACGCGCGGTGACATGTCGCCGCGTTTTTCTACAGCGATGAAAATGTATGAGCAGCGGTCGTCGCTTCACTGGACACGGGAACATTAGGACACTTCCTACTTGACGAGCGATGACTACTTGGGCTTAGTTTTTTGAGTAAGTAGCTAAGGGAGTTTTGATGGGAACGCGAAAAAACACGCGTATGGACATGTGGACGCGTTGTATTATTTTTCAAAACTTGTGTTTTTTCGTGTGTTAATGTATGAAAATGGTGGTGTTTTATTATGTATGTACCGATTTACACGCGTGTGTGGGCAAGTGTATAATGTATCGAAACATATATTTTCCTGTTGTTTTCAAAACTCCGAAGAAGCTTGTAGTAAAGTTGCCACGACATTGTTGCCTAAAAGCGTTGAAATGTTGAAGGTGCTAACAAATTCCAGGTTCACTCCACTACTGTAGTGCCCATTATTTACTTGGAGACATTCGATGTTATGAGCCGTGGTAGTCTAGTGGGAGACCGCTCACCTGAAAGGGTGAGGTCGCGGGTTCAATCCCGGGCCTGTACTATTGAGTTCGTGGGAACTTATATACAGATTTTCCTATCACTGGCTTTTCGGTGAAGAAAAGCATCGTGAGGAAACCTTCACATATCCAGAGAAGAAATTTAATGCGTATGTAAATTTACCAAACGCTCAACTGGGCCAGCTTGGTGGAAATTGCCCTTCAAATATGCCGCACAAATATGCAAATATGCCCAGCAGTGGACTTTTATAAGTTTAATATTCATTTGATGGTGAATCTCGTCAGCCCTGTAATTTTGCTAGCTTCTTTATTAGGTACCTGCCTGTTCAACCAAATCGTTTAGCCGATTATACTGTTATTTTAACAAGTCACTGTGATTTTCTGGAAGCCATCCATCACATTTATATTCAAATTGCTATAATTTGTGTATCCTCTAAAAGGTCTAATTCAAACGAATTCAAATTGTTGCTATGATGCCCTACGATTATTTTGAGATAATTATTAGATGACTCATAGACTACAAAAGCCTTTTCAACCGACTTCAAATAAGGAGGTTCTCAATTCGACTGTATTTTTTTTTTGTGTGTATATTACGCGGTTACTCCGCCATTTATGATACTTCAGAGAACAGGTCCCATATAAATTTTATCGAAATCGGTTTTAGTAGTTTGGGTTTTGAAATCAAAATTACTAGAAAATATTAAGATGTCATCCAGGCTTTGATTATATACGATGATTGCGTTGATCAGCTAGTTCCTCCGAGCATCCAGGTATTCAAGTTGAAGTTGGTTGTATTAAAAAAAAGCGTATTATTATTGTAGTTCGTGTATCTTTAAATCATACACTTCCTCGGAGGAACTAGCTCTCTCTCTCTCTACACTTCAATCATATAGTTAGATCATACAAGTAGGTATTCGAAATGAGAATCACTAATTTAAAAAAAATGTTTCGATAACATCGCGAGGAAATAATGACATGAGTTTTAGCGGGAACACGGAAAAATCATGTCGCTGCATTGTATTATTTTCTTAAACTTCAGTTTTTTCGCGAATTAATGATTAAAATTGTGTTTTATTCATTGAGTGTTGAATTACATGCGCGAGTGTGGGCTAGTGATATAATGTGGTGAAACATGTATTTTCGTGTTGTTTTCAAAACTCCGTAGAAGCTCATAGTAAAGTCGCCACAACTTTACTAGGGCATGACTTGGACTCGACTACGACTAATTTCGTGTGACTAACTGTGATTTCATGACATAATTGACTTGATTTTAATATAATAACTTGAAAATTCATTATCTTGACACTGGCAGAATGCACAACGTGCGATGCCAATAACTAATAGAAATAAAAATACGAAGGAAGGATAAGACATAGAAAGAGTTTTTAGGTATCCAATTATTATAAACAAGTTGAAACTCAATTCTTACCAACACTCGGAATTGAGAAACAAAGACACAGACACAGATTATTAATATAATCGTTTCGAACTAAATGATTCTTTACTTTGACCACAGGTTGTGTAATAGTGAACATGAAGCGGCACATTCTTAATCCCTAATGACTATAAAGTTAATCTAATAGCCAGTAACAATAAACAAATATCTCACAGGCGTCCTCTCTCGCTAGAGGGCTAATGCGTTTTTAATAATGCCACCTCTATCAAAACACTAGCATGCTAAATCAGACTTTATAACTACCAGTTTACGGTTTAAATTCTCAACAAGTCAGCGAATGATAGTATAAAATCAAAATTCATTAATGAAGGTGTTTCCGAATTTAACTATTGTGTTTGCCGGGCGAGAAATTGTTATAAATGGCGCCCGCGCAAGGCGCCGCGGGCGGTGATTATAAAGATACAAAAAAAACTCGTTTAACTAGGCTCCCGAAACCAAAGGTAGTGGAATTAAGCAACGTATTTTGTAGCAAAATAATCGATATCGATATCGAATTTTGTACCGATGATAGCTCAGTACCTAGGACTAGTGTATGTACTAAAACTGCATCCAGAACCACCAGAGGACGGGCAGCTGCGTCATCTCGGTTAACGGTGGTGAGCATTCTAAAAGCCGCCTGCTAAACATGGTGAGTATGGCAACTCCTCCCAATTAAGGGAGAGGCCTTCGTCCAGCAGTGGACATCTTCAAGCTGATGATCTGATAGCTCGGTGGATAGACCGTTAGACTCGCAAGTCAAAGGGCGTGGATTCAAATCCCGACAATGAGCCTGAGAAAACAACGTGAAGAAACCTTAGTAAGGTTGTACTCGTAATACTTTCTAGTACTAGTCTGACTAATTACTCTCGAGTATAAAATCTGCCGCCAAGCTTATAACAGTGTTCCGGCAGCCACACTTGAGAGCTAGTTCGCATTCCATGCTAGGTATGGTTAACATCTTCGACCACACCGTCGAATGCTCATGCACCACCGAAAATACGCTGCTATCCGTCCTCCGGTGGCTCTGAGTGCAGTTTTAGAACATACCCAGGTCCATACTTCCTTAGCTTAGCTTTCACAATAAAACATATAATTGTGTCTGAAAAGCAGGGAAGTAGTCCCCTCACCTACCTGTCTCTGATAAGAGACGCGGCAAATGTCCGGTCCCAAGCTACAAGTGCGCTTTATCGTGGAGGTACTATAACCATATGGCACCAATATTTTATAATAAGCTCATTAGTAAGTGTGAATAGCTTTGAAATTAAAGTATTTATACACGAGGCTAGAACAGTTTGATAACGAACCCTAGAAACTCTGTTAACAAAGGTGGATTAGCTTTCTCTCTCTCCCCGCTCACATACACAACACACACAATCATCCCACACACACTCACTTAACTATACAATTTTCATCTATCTTAAGCTTACTTAGTTTTAGTTTTTTTAGTGTTTACTTAGTTAAATTTTTATTGTTTTCTCATATTCTGTGAAGACACTGTCTGCTGTAACACAGCTAACGCTAAAGCTGTAGGCAGGGTTGTTCAAACTCTTGTTCATGTTATATTTTAGAAAACAATAAACTATTTTGTATTTGTATTTTTGTAATTGTCCGATGAAAGGTTCAGCCTCAACAAAACACAAGAACTAAATATGCAGCATCATAAAAATATTCTGCATAACGACTTTCTCATGCGCGCAGCGGCATCTATTAATATGATTGCATATCTCCGTCCCAAGGTGACCGGTGGAAAAAAATGTGGCGATTTTTGTCGCTTAATCCCACCGCAGAACGGCATCTGATTTACGTAGTAACTATTGTTTAATCTCTGTTGTTTGGACCAGCAGGATAGCAGCCTAAATTATTTAAATACAGCCTTTGAGGCCGCTCCGACGAGCATTCCGCGCCGCTCTGTTCTCATCTTGTTTTAATTTGTATTTTATTTTGTTATCATACTTCATACTGATATGATTATTTATGTTTGGTTGCTTATCTCCTCGAATTGGCATGGATATAGCTGAAATTCTTGAAAGGGTAAGTTATACAATGCGTAACAAAAAGGTTCAACAATACTGAAGGGTTATGTATGTATGTACTCATCATTATGAACAACTTTTACTGTAGGGCCAACCATGAAATCACGAAAATAAATCAGCTGTTCCATACTAAAAGCTTATTGACCTTGGACCTTGGTATGCGACAGCTGATATATTTTTCCGCGATTTTAGTGTTGGCACCATAGTAAAAGTTGTTCATATTGATGAATATTATATACATACATACATATATACCCTTCAGTATTGTTGAACCATTTTGTTGCACATTGTATATTTTCCGTTGTCAATCACCACCATGTCATCATGTTTGTTGTTGTTTTGTTATATTATAGTTATATTACTTAGCTGAAGTTACAAAATAAATTATATTTCACTGTTTTAAACTATCACCGTTGTTTACTAAAGTTCTATTATTATTAATTTCGGGAGCTCATTTCACAACATAATCACGGTAAAAATCACGTTAATAATAATAGAACTTAAAATTATATTTCTTTCTTTCTTTTCTTTATTTTATTACATCATCACTGTAATGGCAGGACTCTACTGCAGAGTCTGCCTGGGAAAGTACCACACCTTTGCCAGCTATTCAACCGCCAAGCAGTAGTGTGCAAGCATTACTGTGTTCCGGTTTGAAGGGCAATGTTACCAGATAAATTACTGGGTATGAAGAGATTAAACATCTAATATCTCAGGGTAACGAGCGCAGTGCAGTGCGGTGCAGGATTGTGTTAGCAAGTTCACAATTCTGGCACTGCTACTATTAGTGGCAGGCTTGACGCTGTCCACCAAGCGAACGTCTTGCTCGTATCGTCACTTGATTGCATAAAAAAAATAAAAACACAATTTTTCATCGCTGATGACGCGGAAGCACCTTTTTTTTTTACCATTATTTTACCACCTTTCTAGTACTAAAGAACTGAGGCGGGGAGTTTCTGCTTGTGTCCAATCAAGTACAATCCGGGAGTTGTTCAAGAAAAACACGAATAAGTATAGTGCTCTATCTTTCAACACATTTTCAACCGACTTCTAAAAAGGAAGTTCTCCATTCAACTTTTTTTTGTATGTATGTTACTCAATTACTCCGCCGCAATTATGAATTGATTTTGCAAATTCTTTTTTTTTGTTTGATAGGTGATACTTCAGAGGCGATCCCATATATTTTTTATCAAAATTGGTTCAGTATTTTGGTTTTTAAATCAAAATTACTGGAATAAATCGATATAACTGGAAAACATGAAGATGTCATCCAGGTAGTTGAAATTGAAGTCGGTTGTTATTTTTTTTAAAGCGTATTATTAATAGGTACATCATAATCAGCCTGTCATAGTCCACTGATGGACATAGGCCTCTCCCAAGGCACGCCACTCAGCCCGATCTTCAGCTATCCGCTTCCAACCACTGCCAGCTGTCCTACGTATATCGTCACTCCATCGAGTCTCAGGACGTCCTACCCTACGTTTGCCGATACGTGGCCTCCACTCTAGAACACGTCTACCCTAGCGGTTATCGGTTCTGCGACAGATATGACCAGCCCACTGCCATTTCAGTTTACTAATACGCTGAGCTATGTCGGTAACCTTAGTTCTCTGGCGAATTACTTCGTTCCGGATACGATCCCTCAGAGAAATACCGAGCATAGCTCTTTCCATAGCTCGCTGAGCGACTTTAAACTTGTGGACCGATCCAACTGTGAGTGTCCACGTTTCAGCGCCGTAGGTCATAACGGGTAGAACGCACTGATTGAAAACTTTCGTCTTGAGACTTTGTGGGATGGGTGACGAGAAGACTTGACGTAGTTTCCCGAATGCTGCCCAGCCCAGCTGAATTCTTCTTTTGGCTTCACTCTCAATATTGTTTTTACCTAGTTCGAGCGTCTGCCCTAGGTAAATATATTTTTGAACTATCTCTAGAGTGAAGCCATTTACGGCAACCGGTCCCGGAACAACGTACTCGTTGAACATGACCTTGGTTTTATCCAAGTTCATCCGGAGACCGATGCGTTGAGAAGAACTAGCTAGACCGTCCAGCATCCATTGAAGGTCCTCCAGCGATTCAGCCATTATGACGATGTCATCTGCAAACCGTAGGTGTGATATGTGCTCGCCATTAATATTAATGCCACGTCCTGTCCAGTCCAGCATCTTGAAAATATCCTCCAATGCGTTCGTGAACAATTTCGGGGAAATAACGTCCCCTTGCCTCACGCCTCGACGCAGGTGGATATGTTTCGTCTGCTGGTTCTGAACTTGGACGGCCATTGTTGCGGCGTCATACAGACATCTCAACACCTCGATATATCGCCAATCGACTTGGCATCGCTGCAAGGACTCCAGAACAGCCCAGATTTCGACCGAGTCAAAAGCCTTCTCATAGTCCACAAACGCCAGGCAAAGAGGCTGATTGTACTCTTTGGTCTTCTGTACAATCTGCCGTACTGTGTGAATGTGGTCCATGGTGCTGTACCCACTTCGAAACCCGGCCTGCTCCGGGGGCTGAAACTCGTCGAGTCTTCGCGCAAGACGATTCGTGATAACCCTAGAGAACAGCTTATAAACATGACTCAGAAGCGAAATCGGTCGATAGTTTTTCAGCAGGGTCTTATCACCCTTCTTGAAAAACAATATGACCACGCTTCTGTGCCATGCCTGTGGAGTTCTCCCGGTAAAGAGGTTTTTCCATTAATCGCAGAGTTTCTCTCGAAAATTTTGACTTTCTGCCTTTGCGTCGCAGTTCGCAGAATTTTGTGCCCTCATCTCGGAGGACGTCCACTACTGTGTTGAGTTTCTGGTTCACATCATCTGTTGTTTCCAAGGCAGCGAATCGGTTTTCCAGCTTTAACTGGAACATTTCAGATCCAACTACGGTTTGGAGAAGGTTCGGACGGAGCGTTGACTTCATCAATCGGACCCGCTCAAGCTTGATGTCGATATTCAGAGAGCCTCGTACCAGTCTATGATCACTTCCGGTTTGGAACCTAGTGATCACCGAGACATCTCTGAATATGCGCTTTTTGTCCGTAATGATGTCTATCTCATTTTTTGTTCGTCCGCCGGGGCTTTGCCACGTCCACTTTCTTTGGGGCTGCTTTTTGAAAAACGAGTTCATCATGAAAAGCCCCTCTTTCTCGAGAAAGTCGACGAGCATTTGCCCCCTGTCGTTCCTCCTGCCAAAACCGTGTGGTCCTACTACCGATTCGCCGCTAGTCTGTACTCCCACTTTAGCGTTAAATTAATAGGTACATTTCATAGTATTCTTCTTTTGTAGGTCACATCATCGCTTTCCAGAGATAGTGGTCAAGTGTAAGCATAATCTATTGTAAATAAACTCAGAAACAGAGATAAAAAATATACACTGCAAAAATCACCTTAAGTTTATAATCTTAACTGTTCCTTGATTTTTATTCATAGGCATAGGCCTTTATTAACTACAACAAACTACAAAGACTACTTAGCCTACTACACAACAAAAAACAAAAGGATTGTATCCAGACCGATGAAAGTCTAGAGACAATCCAAATGCTCAAACCCACTACCAGTCGGCAGCGTACCCAGCATGCTGGCGGCATTGCCACGCTAGATGGCAATGCTTATGCGTTGAGCCAAATAAACGCCAGCATTTCCTTGATTGATGTAGAGTTGCTATTTCACTACAAATCCTGTATCAGTAAATTAAATTTTTTGCCAAATACATTTTCATGAGGTTAATACTGCCAAATTTTGCCTCATCCGAAGATTGCTTGTTGAGCATTTTGAGCTCTGATACCATCAAGTCTGAATAACAAAAAAGCTTATGTTCATATTATATTCGAAATATTCATTCGGTTCCCACTGAATGGAGCACGTCTCGCCCCTAACAAGGGCAGATCGTTAGAATACTGAAATTCTGAAGTTTTTGCGCTTGCGCACCCGCCGCGATCGCTCCGTGCAAACGTTCTAAGGACAAATGTTAGCATTTTGACAACTAAGCAGTGGACATTGCGATGTCTTTACCTGCCATCAACACATCTTTGCTTAGTATGGGGCTAGATGGCGCTGTGTGTAAAATGTCCCCCAATTTTATTTTTATTTATCTCTGCCTGGTACCTTGGAGTGCCCAACCAGCTGACAGCTGGCTGGGCACTTAATCACTGACTGGTACCCATCATCATCATCTATAAGGTACCAATATCGTACAAGTATAATTCATCTTCTACTTATCTTAATATCTAAAAAAAACAATTGCCAAGAGTTAGTATCGCAAAAACTCGAAAACGGCTCGACCGTTTTTTTTCTGTTTGCTACAGTCTATATTCAATACTGGGGAGGGGAAAAAAATAAGGGGTAGGTAGGTCCATAAAGTTCACCGGGTCTTCAATAAAAATGTACGTTGTTTATTCAGAAGCTCAAAATATTAATAATTTAGTTAGAAACTTTTCCATCCTAAGACATCACATTATAGATTCGCTTTTATTGGCATAATACCTATATTAACTACAACAACACACATACAATCTAACTATCTAACCTACTACACGAAAACAAATGGCAAACCTATTATTTCAGACCTATGCGAAAGTCTAGAGACAACCCAAATGTTCAAACCTTGTACCAGTCCGCAGCGTACCCAGCATGCTGGTGGCATTATCTCGTTCAATGCCAATAGATTAGCTTAACACCAAGCAGAGTGCGGTCATCACGTCGGCAAACAATTAAAAAAAATGTTAGCCAAGTGTTGCACTGACCGACAAACTTTCGATTCAGTTTTTACACCAGTTAAAATATTCATTGTATGCAGTGCGCAAAGCTAAACACAATTCGAGAGGTATGCCGTTCTTGCGTCGCGGGCAGTAAGCCATTTGCATTGCGATTTGATGGGAATCGCAGCTTGTTTGCCTTTCCACTGACGGTTTTTACCACCTTGCGTCATTTAGCCACTTATTTTAAAGTTGTTTTGTAATCAAAGCTACCTATAGGAAGGTAAAGATATGTTCTTATACCTAATTAGATATGTCATCATCATCATTATCAGCCCGGAGACGTCCACTGCTGAACGAAGGTCTCCCCCTTAGACCGCCACACTGTACGACAACCTGCCATTTGCATCCACCGGTTGCCCGTGACAGACATTTTTTTTTTTTTTTTTTTTTAGTCGGCAGTTGTTGTTATCGGAAAACAGAAGATCGGACTGTCGAATGGGCGAGCCTTGGGAGAGGCCCATGTCTAGCAGTAGACTATGATAGGCTGATTATGATGATGATGCGCATTTAGACTGTCTCTAGACTTTCATTGGTGTACTCAGGGCATGAAGAAAAATGCACCCACCAAATTTCAAGTTTCTACGACCACCGGTATAGGCTGTCCTTTGTCTGTCAGTCAGTCAGTCAGGACTTAGATTATTGTGTATTAGATTTTTGTAATTTGGTTGCCAAAACTCGCGGCACTGCGAGAGCAGCGCGTTGCCGCTCCCACGCCTTCGGCACGCAGTCAATACGCAAAAACCAAAGCAAACGTAGTTTAAATACTTTCAGAAGGCATACGTGATAAAAATCACAAATCCATTTTCTGATTCAGATTTTTAAGATACAATTAAATGTTATGCTAGTTCTACATGTAAAATATTGACATCAGTTTACCCGTAACGGGCATTCAATATTTTAGGATTTATAATTATTACTTTATGTATGCATTCTAATTTTGTTTGTTTTTCGTTAATAGTGACAACATTGGTAGGACAATATATTGAGTGTGTTATGTTTCTCAGAACAAATAGCTAGTTGTCAAGTTTATTTGTTTACTTCTATGTAACTTCAAACTAGTATGTTTTACACCACCAGCAGGGCTAGGATGCGCACCGCGAGAAAATGTCGTCGTGTCTTTAAGTCGTACGAAAACGAGACAGACTCGTACAGAGTCCGTAACCTTGTCCTGTTTCTAAGAATCGAGAAAATTTTGTCGCGGTGCGCATCCTAGCCCTGCTGGGAATCTTAAAAATTATTTAGCTTATCATGAAGAATAATTTGACACTGTTGAAAAAAATACTTACGTACGATCCGTGCTTATGGATTACTATGTAGCGACGACAACTTTGATTTAAAGCGCTTTAAGATCTCACGTACAGACATAGACATGGCTCAAATATCGCACCGTGAAATGTTGTGAAAGTTTTAAAAAAAACAGAAGTTTAATTTTGGTCGAAATGTTCTTTCTGTTACCGGCTCGCCTGTGGCAGCGGCAGAGGCCGGTGCGTGGAGCACAGTCGCGCTCTGCCGCATGCATACTGATGCTGCGTAATTGTCGCACGCAAAAACTGGACGTATATATGATCGAGGAAATGCCACCTCGACCCGTCTCTCTCCTGGCTCGTACCGGCATGTTCTGCTCGGACTCACACGCTAGAGTTTGTACAGATTTGAGGGCGCTGCTGTGCTAAATACCTGTTACCTTTATAGGCTACCTTGCTAGTACTCCGATGGCTAGCTGAAAATCTTGTTGTATAAAAAATGTTTAAGTACCACCAAGATTTTAATAGTGTGTCATCAACTTCATTTGAAAGCCAGTTCTCACTCCAAGCTTTATGTGCTTTCTATCCTCGACCACACCGTCACATAATATCAGGGAGCTAAGATCAAAAACCTATAGTGAAGCCGTGGTAGTCTAATCGGGAGATAGCTCGACTTAAAATCGTGCGTGAGGTCGTGGGTTCAATCCCAGGCATGTACCAATGAGCTCTTTGGAGTTTATGTACGAGTTTTCATACCACTGGCTTTTGGTGCAGGAACAGTGTGAAGAAACCTGCGTACGTCCGAATAAGAAATTCAATGGCGTGTGAATCCATCAACCCGCAACTGATATGGCCCAATTGGCCCTTCGGGGATAGGCTTAAGTCCAGCAGGGGAGTATTCAAAGTGCTGATTATGCTATGGTCAAACAACTAACCCACCAAAAAAAAATAAAAAATCGGATTGTACTTGATCGTAAGGACATATTTCCATTCGATTACAAATCGTCGTCAATCGAGGTACTTATTTATCGCTATTTAACGAAGACTTGCGATCGCCGTCAGAGTAAACTCGTAATAATGCTGGCAAGCCCCCAGTCAGGTCGCCTGAGTCCGTTCAAGTTGCTGATCGGACAGATAAATATCATTATTATAACAAGGTTTTTCTTCGCCGATTGTTATGTCCTCCATACAGGCGCGACTCGTTAAAATACAAGCTTCGTCGATCCGCTGTTGTATGTTGAGCTGATATTTGTGACAGAATTTTGATGTTTATACTTTGTTATATCACTAATGCAAAAAACTCCCTTATTATTTCGTTTGAAAAGGAGTACACAAAGTTATTTCAAGTTACAAAGATTTTTACGACATTTCGTAATGCGTTTGACAAGTTAACCCTATTCTACAAGTTCACAAGGCTTGGGTTTATGTTTCACAAGTTTTCCTGGAATAAAAAGTAAGTTTAATAAATTAGGTCATGATTATATTTATAAGCAGTGCCGTATATAGCCTTTTATGCGCCAGGTGCGAGCTTCTATGAAAAGAAAAATATTCAAAACTTGGTCCGGGTCTGGTAATTTTTGCGCCTTTCCAGGGCCAGCGCCCGGTGTCTGAGCACCCCTGGCACCGCCCTATTTACGACACTGTTTAAAAGTGGCATTGCTACTGTTTGCTGCGTTCCGTAATGCGCTAAAAGTGATATTATGGCGAATCCGACCAAATTTAATAGTCACAACATGTAAGGGCTTTGATCGAGTATTAATTGCGACTTTCGTCGGATTCACGATATTATCGCATTACGGAACGCAGCAGTTATGGGCGGCGTGATGCTAACTTCCAGGCGAACGTCTCGCTAGTCTCGTCACTACACTGCATTAAAAAACCTTTCGCATTTTTAGGTGAAGTGGATGTTATTTGATAATTTTGAAAACACTCCTTGTTATTCATCGAATTTGACTTAATTCGTCATACCAACAGTTCGATACTGCTATCAAACAAGTGTAGTATTTGCATTATGGTCGTGTTATCAGGTGGAATACAGCGCCGGGTTCTATTGTAGCGGTGTATAAAGGCTTATTGTGCCTTTATCTTTCAAGGCGTGCCGGATCACATTTCAACCTGCCTCGATCACTGACTCAGTGCTTTTACGGCTTGTGTAATTTATATAGGGGAGACTTGTAATAGCCGTATAGTGGTGTTAAACGGTAAAATGTAATAAAATTATTCTTGCAATAACTTAAATTTCAAACGTTTTTTTTTTCACTGGTGTTCACCAATGGAAGCTCAGACTCAACAAATATTTATATCTATCAAATAAAACATAATAATTAAGTAGTATTACGTACCCACAGAAGAATTAAACCCAAGACAACGCGATGAAACGTATTAAGTAGCTGCTAGTGCTTCTTTAAATTTAATTCTGAAGAGTAGATTTCGGTTTCAGGTTTGTTCCGGATTCCGGTTCTGGTTCCAGTAGCGGTTTCCGTTCTTTTTTTTTTGTTTTTGGTTTAGGTAACGGGTTTTTATTGGTTCTCCTGTGTTTTTTTAAGCGCTTTGTCGGGCTTTGCGTGCAGGCAACGCAGGTTCAACGCATGGTAAACGGGTCGGAGATGGCCATGTGTATGTCGCGTGGCCCACACGTGGACCATACATGCGTATACACTTCTTTCAATTAAATGTTGAAAACTCTACCGAGAAGAACTCGATATAAAGTTCATATTTTAATGCTTTATTGTGACTCGTGTCGAGTCTGCATAAGCGAACTCTGTTATCATCGCGTCGTGGTGAGGGGGCGGACAGTGTGGTTATCTCTTATGGCAGCGGCGGCGCTGGCCTACAGCCGCCGGCAAGGATGCGGCCGACGACTGAGGAATCTCCGCTTACGCTACAAGTATGAATCTTTTATGCGATATAAATCAAATTAGTCAATATTATGTGGAAGCAGCAAAATGTTATCGAATAAGTTTATGGACAAAAGCTGGCGACCAAGGAATATATATATAATAATATATATATACTTGTCCATATATTCGATAATAAAAAAACAGAAAGAAAGGATGGTACGTCTTGTCAAGACGCTGTTTTTTTCCTGTAGACTGTGTTGCGAAATTTTGGTCAGGGAAAGTAACAAACAACAAACAGACATAAATACAGAGTTATTTTCTTATTTTTATAAAATTTGGATAGGCTAGGTGATTGACCACAACTCACCTGATACTAAGTTTTAGTGCTGTCGAAGATAAAAAAGATAGCAAAATTTAATGCAAACAATGTTCGATAACTCAAAATCAAAAAGCAAATAAGACCGCCTGATTTCCACGTTTCGTGGAAACGTTGCGGTAAAATTAACAGACATTATATTAAAATTACGTACGTTACCTACTTAATCTTATCGTAATCGGAGGAGTTACAAGAGAGCTGCGCGTGCGCTGCTAGGATCAGTAGGATCAGTAGAAATTTAGGCTATATTTCATGAGTTTTGTGGTGTTTTTCTTTGGATAGTTCGTTAATAAGGCTATCTCAATAATATATAAGGTTACGCGTTTTACTAAGCCAATAAGTTTTGGTTCAGCCATCATTGTGAACTAGTTTCACTAGTCTACAGGGGAAACCCTGAATACGCGCAAAAAAAATGCTGTTCCAAAGAAAAATGTTATTCACCCTAGACAAAATATATGGAAACAGCTCTGTATTTTTTTTCGCGAATTCATGATTATTATTATGCGAACAATGTCCTTTCGACTAAGTTATACCTATACCTGTAACCCTGTACTTACCTTACCTTACCTACCTCTTTTACTTGTACCTAAAGTATAGGCACTTTAGCTATAAGCATTTAAACTTCTACTGCATGCTACATGAGCCTGCGTAAGGCGGCTCTTATTTTCATACTAACACATAGCGTAAATTCTAAAGTAACTCTTTTCTCACTGTCTTTTTCTCGATGAAATGTTTTGGCCGATCTTGGTGAAACTTGACATAGATATAGATAGCAGAATGTTCAAAGTGCAACGCCAAAACATAAGGAAAAAATAACAACGCAGAGATGATATTGATCAAGATTGAAAACATTTTAATGGGCTTCGTTTAACAATTTGGCGTCCTGTAAGGAAAGAAATTTATTAGGAAACGTGCTTGATCTTATCTTCAGTGCCGTGAAAGCGAAGATGTCAACAAAACCAACCATTTCTAATCAAAATGTCGCACATTTATTCCGACGCGTTTCGGCATCCTGACGAGATAGGACTACTTAATACTCACCAGCAAAGGCAGTTAACAGGTCGGCGTGTAGCAGCAAATCATCACGGACGGACAATAATTTATTTATATCCCTAATTAAGACCCCATTTAAATATTTCCTCGGAAGTTTCTGTCGGGCCGTCAAAGCGAAGGAACGCGCAAAAAGTGCTGCAGCAGCTTAGAGTGTTGTATTGCGGACGCAAATGACCTTAATTATTGCAATTAATGCACTGTCAATGGAAGGAAAAAAGGCAAAGGGAGCCGCGGTGAGGGAACTAGTATAACTAGCTAACAGGATATCTTTGTTCATTAACTTTAGCGCAATGACTAGATTTTGTAGCCGTAATAGTGCAGTGGTTAGTTATTTATTTATTAGGATCGCACGCCGATGGGCATGGGTTCAAATCCCAACAATGAGCTTGCACTGTCTGTAAGGAAAAACATCGGGAGAAAACTATAGCAAGTACCTACTTTCTACTACTCAACTGGCTATAGCTACCATCCACATTGAAAATCTGCTACTAAGCACCTAACGGTGTATCCGGCAGCCTCACTTGAAAGCCAGTTCCCATTTCAGGCTACTTTTTTAGATCACACCGTCAATTAACATCAGGCGGGTCGTGGTAATACACCTAGTCTGTCAAGCATAAAAAAGAAAAAAATACATCATACTTAAAGCTGAAAGTGCATAATAGAATGACGCTTACCAGTTTTTTTAATCCATATAAGCATTTATCTGACTGTGATTAAATAACTAAATTCTCAAGTATTTATTCAATACACATATTTTTGTTTTATTTATACGGGAATACTCACGTTTAATTAAATCGGATACTCCGACTATAGTTTCGATCACATCCGGTGACCTTTTTCAAAGACTGAAAACAGAGCCCGACGCGCGTGCAGCGTGCGCGTGCGCGTGCGACTATAGTCGGAGTATCCGATTTAATTAAACGTGAGTATTCCCGTATAAATAAAACAAAAATGTGTCAAAACCACGTCAGTTTTCAATACACATATTTGAGTAACAGTCTTAGTCATAAAAATCATTTAAAATTAGGTCAATTTAATTAAAATAATACATTAGTTACTCACCAGTTACAATATTCGGAGTATCACTGGTATCCTGTAATTTTACTTACAGTCAATTAGCAATAATGTAGATAATCCCGTCCCGTCAGTGAATGAATTTATCCTATGAGCTGTTTATCTTTCTTTTACTCTCCATGGGGGTTGCCAGCATTTAGAAAAAATCGCCATAGCACTATAATTTCACCTCTATTAATTTCTACCCTTTTTCTAAGCTATAAACATAGTGGTTGCAATCACAAAGCCATATACAGCCCGAAATAATTAAGGAGCTATCCAATATGTCACGTACGAAATACAACCAAAAAACAAAGGTAAGGTCGGTAATACACTACTTTGGTCCCAAGGGCCATGATTAACCTCGCTCGCCAATCTGCATGGAACAATTTTAGCGATCATACCGATTATGCAGATTGGGCCTTAATAATGCCCCCTTGTTTTAAGGCCCGGGCCATAAAATCCAACGACTCAGACGTGTAATGCCGATGACATTACATATTGAAGCGATATTGAACGCTCTTATACAGCTAATTATATGCAACATGTTCCAGTTTTATTCATAAATTTTAATAATTTTAGCATAATATGGTCGCTTCTGACGGTTTTAGTTGACAGTTCTAAACTAATTATAATGCTGCATGTTAGCTAAGGACAGCAATACTTTAGTTAGTTTAGAACTGTCAACTAAAGCCGCCAGAATCGACCACATTATCTAAATAATTATGTTGTGACCCTTATTTCCATTGGTTTCCTTGAAAAGATTATCTGGTATCAACTGTAGTGGTAGGACTCTACTGCAGAGTCCGCCTGGGCAAGTACCACACCTTTGCCAGTTATTCCATCGCCAAGCAGTAGTGTGCAACAACTGCAAGTAGTGCGTTCCGGTGTGAAGGGCAATGTTGCCAGAGAAATTACTGGGTATGAAGAGACTAATATCTAATATCTTAGGGTGTCGAGCGCAGTACAGTGCGGCGCAGGATTGTATTCGCAAGTTTACAATTCTGGCAATGCTACTGTTTTGGACAGGCGTAACGCTTACCATCAGGCGAACGTCTCGCTAGTCTCTAGTTTTTATTGTATAAAAATAAACTTTAACTACTTGATTACGCTTGTGTGATTTTTAGCCATATTACAAAACAGATATATTATACCTATTTACTGGCAAAAACTACAATTGGCTTCCATGTCGTTGGTATGTGTTAAATTCTCTTTGGTCGTTGGATGATCTCATTGATTGACAGCCAGCTACATAATGGAATAAAATAAAACACTCGAGACTTGTGATAGATATGGGAAAATGGCATAGAAAAGTATACATTTTAAACTTCTAAACAAAAGAAGTTACTATATAAAATAGCGACCCATAGAGCAGTAGCGACCTCTTTCTTAAAAAACGAGGCCAACAAGGTATCAGGCCTATTGATTCAATTCTACTACTATTAGTGTCATTTGGTCTACTTGATAAGAATTTACTATATGGTCGTATGATTGAGTCTTCGGTCAGCTGGACCCGCTCGCCAGTGGACCTGCGGGTCCACTCAACCTAGTCACATTTTAAATAGGTCGACTGGACCCACTGTCCAATTTATTATTGGTACGGAATAAAAATATTTCCACTCACTTTAATAATAATGAACTGAAATACTTATCAAAAGAACATATTATAATAAATTAATAGAACGCCATAGATAAAAACCCCATAGATATTCGATAAAAACTTACGAAACAGCACGACTTCATTGAAACAATCTGTAATAATCACAGAAAAGCGAAAGCCATAGTTCTCTAATAACAGTGTTGTTCTTACTCGTAAATTACGTTATCGATGCAAATTATATCAATTTGCATCAAAAACATTTCCAGTGAATGAAAATAATATGGACTCCGTAAGTCTCCGCTATCATTGCATAGATTACATGACCAAATAAAAAATGTACAATAGTAAAAAAAATTGAATCAAAAGCTTACTTTCCACGGCAAGACAAGATGCATTGTGTGCATGTGTTTTGCCTATCTGGTAAATCTTAAACTTTAACTAACTGAAAACTTTACTTGTTTAAAACCTATACTATTCTATACTCTAAAAACAATGCATGGGGTATTTTTGTTACCAAGTTGAAATAACGCCACAAACTTAAGCAAGGAGGTCATTGTGCTCATCATTATGAACAACTTTTGTGTAAGGGACCAACCTTGAAATCGCAAAACAAAAATAGCTGTTCCCGGGTTAATACATAAAACTTTTTTTTAAACGTAAACCCGGAGATTACTTGGTTCAAGTCCTGCTAGATATCTTTATTTTTCATCCTGCCTTTGCATGTTTTTTTTTAATGAGTTCTTTTTTTGGCCTCAAATGGCCTCTAAAGCGTCACCGGGGTTTGCCTTTCCATAAATAACATAAATAGGTATATATTGTGTAAAGAGTCAATCAACTTTTAATAGGAAAAAAAAACCAGCTACATTTTTCGCTTAGTTTGCAGTGGGAATTAAGCCAGATATTTTTAAGGTAATTTTCAGGTGGATTGTGCCGGGCGGGGCAATTATTGTTATCCGGTGAGATCCGCAGGTGGAGGCGGGGAGCCGTCATTTGCGTACGCGCTGTCTCCCATGCCTTACTCGCACAGAGCAATGAATGCCAGAAGGTCAATATGTAACCTCTCTTCTTTTAATTTAGTGGCGGGACTCGCAAGTTGTTCGCACAGTGATAAGCATCACGCCTGTCCATAACAGTAGGAGTGCCAGACTTGTAAACCGAAACACAATAATTCTTGCACGCTATACTGCTTCTTTTTCCTCTTCTCCTTGGAACGTTAGTGGAACTCGCACTTTAACGCACAAAATGTGATTGAATCATTGATTAATTGGACAAAGAAAAGGTTAGCGTTTGTAATTTTAGCAGTCTTTATCGGTATGTACGTATGTTAATTCTAGTAGGTAGATACTTCGTATCTCTTAAACTAGTAATAAATAAAGGTCTCTATCGACTCGTTTAGAATTCCACGTGTTAAGAGTATTGTGACGTAATAGTCAAACTAACATGGTGGATTATAAAACATAAGATTACATTCCAAAAAAAAAAAACAATCTCAGTAGATACAGGGGCCAGATCCACGATGGATCTAGTGAACTTTAATTTTCTCATTAGATCTGTTCGAAGATATGACAGAAAATGTATCTAAAGAAATTGGGGCAAATTTGACGTGTCCCATAGAAGGTTCAAGGGCGAGTGATTTGTGAACCATGTCTAGCGCAGATTCATTACTATACAAAGTTATTGTACATACTTATGAGAACTACGCAATAATTATGTTGCAATAAAATAATAGGAATATTATGCACATAAATTTTAAATAAACAAACTATAAGTAGGATATATGATATTTTTATATCAATCTCGTATTTTGTTTTTCTTCTAACAATCAACGTAAAACATAATTAAAATGCGTATGTTTTTTTTCCTTATTATTTTTTATCTGGAGTTTAGGAAAATCATAAAATCATATAAGTATGCAAATCTAGAGCGCAAATAATCAAATTCAAATAACTTATATCTGTGCAAAAAACTCAGCATCAAATACAAATAATCATTTATTGATAACACCAAAGTTACACGTCAAAATTGCACTATCTGAAATAATTACCATTATTGTATTACATGTTTCTTACTTTTTCTATTGGTAGAACAAATAATAGAATAGATGGTAACTACCCTATGTGGTTCAATTTGAACCAGAGTTTGGAAGACTCATAATTTGATCAAGTCACTATAGTTTATCTTCCGCTGTGGCGTACTGTGGCAGGTCGATAATAACACGCTCCCCTCTCGCTCCGGCCGTGTCCCCTAAATTATTCCCCGCTTATAATATGCAAGTCCATCCGACGCAGTAATGTTGCCATAATCCATGCACGAACGTTTTTTAGCTATATAAACTTTAGTTAATAAGCACTAGCTGTTCCCCGCTACTTCGTAGACATAGGTAAATAATAAACTTTCTAATAAAATGCAAAGTTTAAGCCGAGAAACATAAAATATGCAAAATAATAAAAAGAAAAGATTTTATAACATTTTTAATTCAGCTAAAAAAACTGGCAACTTATGTAAAAACCAAAAGGCTTGACATTTTGGCCTAGTTGACACAAGGAATTATTGGAAATTTAGAGGTAAAACCTTCCTTCAAGTTACCACTGCTAGGCCAAGTAGGCCACCAAGTAGGTAGTAGGGGGTCGAACCCCACGTAAGGAAAATGTCATCTTTATTAAGAAAATTGACGTCACCCAGTGAATCTTGGCGGGAACACGGAAAAATCGTGTCGTTGCATTCTATTATTTTCTTAAACTTGTGAATTTTCCGCGAATTAATGATTAAAAATGGTGGTGTTTTATTCATTGAGTGTTGAATTACATGCACGAGTGTGGGGCAAGTGATATAATTTGGTGAAACATGTCTTTTCGTGTTGTTTTCAAAACTCCGTAGAACTCCGTAGAAGCTCATAGTAAAGTCGCCACAACTTTACTAAAGCTTGCCTTGGACTCGACTAGGACTGGTCTCGTGTTACTGACTGTGATTTAATGACATATTTGACTTGATTTTAATAAAAGAAACTTGAAAATTCATAAACTTGACACTGGCAGAATGCACAACGTGCGATGCCAATAACTAAGAAGGAAAGAAAAAACCAACGTCACCCAGCCTCCTCTGCAGACCCAAGCTCGCAGCAAGGAGGTCGGCTACAAGTCTTTAACACTCCTATTCAAACTATTGAAAATCGGTTCTTAGCTTATGTTTACTTTCCATTTAGTTACCAAATTTCAACTCAATAGGTCGAATAGTTTCTAGCTCTATCGAGTAAATTATATTAGTATTTAACATGAGGATAAAACGTGTGATGATTTAGTTCTATCTAAAATCTATGGGATCATATCACGGAATAAAGTCAGTCGTCCTCGTTTATTATTATTTTTGCTTTTTTAATGTGTGAGGTAAATGTAACGGATTCTGTTCTGTTTTCACTAGATAAATAAATAAATACAATAAATCGATATTGCATGAAACGTTGGAAACAGTCCGTTACAGGACTGGGTACAATTTCTTCCTGTACTTGCTCATTTATTTTGACAGCAACAAAGACGTTATACTGGTAGTAGGTACACAGGTAGTGCTTTTGTCTCTATCGTTCCTACATGGTCAGCGTGATCCATTTGTTATGGATAGTCAGGCGGAGTTAATAACACAAGCGGCGCGGGCGCAGGCCAGCGCGCCGTCATTATGTAATCACAGCAGCGTAGCAGATTAAATGAAAGTTACTGTGGCGGCACTACCTCGTTGCATTTCTACTTCGGCGTACATATAATAAATCTGAAAGTATGTTTGTTTTGGTTTGACGTCGAAAAGAGTTAATCCGTTTATCGTCTTTCATGATCAAGAGCAATGATGTTATTTTTGGTTTAAAGGTTAGGTAAATGAAAATATATCCTATAAATGACCACAGACAAACAACCCTAACAGTAGGTACTCTTTGAATCTCCTAAGTTCACATAGGCTGAGTGGCCAGTCCCGTCAGAGTTAATATTGTGTCGCTCGAGAGAGATAGCTAAATCCTCAATACTCTAATATGCTTTTTTAATTATATACTTACTAAAAAATAAAAAAATATAACAGCTTCCTACTATACAAATACATACTTCATTATGGCCATATTATAAACTAATCCACTGGCTAAAACCACAGTGAGTATTTTGAAACTCAGTCATTTCCCAGAATCATAATCCTTTTTTTTTGTGTAGTAGGCTAAGTAGTATCTGTAGTTTCTTGAAGTTTTATAGGCCTGTCACAAAATCATTATCACAATCATTACCCATGATGTGTACACCTAAAAAAAAAGTATTCTATCAGCTATCTGGTTTCCATATAACAAGCTGCTTAGTTTGGGGCTAGATGGCGCTGTGTGATTTTTCCCCCAATTTTTTTTAATGCAAAATGTAATATCAATAAATTTGACTTATATAGGAATAAATAATACTGGTGGCAACATTATTTAGAGAGCCGACTCTAGTTGTAATTTAGAAAGCTTTGACGCAGATAAATAAAATAATACTGAAGGATGTGACCACGGGACACAACTAGTCTAATGCAAGCGGTGCAGCGCGGGTCGCGCTCTCCAAACTATTATAATGAACGAGCGCCCGCGCATCACGGCCATTGTCTTAGTGATGGGGTGTAATGGGCACTAGATTCCTTCTAGCAGACTTGCATCACATTGTTTATGTTTTGGAAAAGTACTGCTCGCACACACGGTACTGAGCGCACTGCACTACACTCGTCACCCTGAGTTTTTTTTAAATGTATATTCACCGAATTCTCCGTCAATTGTGGACCGATTTTGAAAATTCTTTTTTATTTGAAAGGTGCTGAGGTGAGGGACTCCTGAGGTGGTCCCATATTAATTTAAACTCAGTATTTTTTTTTTTTTTATGTTTCTTGTGCATTGGAGTGATGAGACAAGCGAGACTTAGCACGGAAGTTTACCAACGACTACTTATTACGTCGTTTTGTGACTACTTGTTACTACCACCGGAGGACGGGCAGCAGCGTCCTGTCGGTTAACGGTGGTGAGCATTGTGCGATCCCCAAGCTGGCTGGGTGGCTGATGATGATGACTTATTACGTAGTCGCTATATTCGTTAGTATTCGTAAAGGTATTGTTACGTACATAGAGTTATATCCTCCTGACCCCCTAGCACGCGCCGAGGACTAATTGGTCTTTCCCCACGCGGGAACGTGATAAAGCTAGAATATGGATACGTATGACTCGTCATGTAGACTTTGCTCTCCCTAACAATGCAATATTTGTCTATGATACCTATCTAGCCAAGTGTATACTTTAGTCGTATGAGGTCGTTTTAGTAGTGGCAGGACTCTACTGCAGAGTCCGCCTGGGGAAGTACCACACCCTTGCCAGTTATTCTACCGCCAAGCATTAGTGAGCAAGCATTACTGTGTTCCGGTTTGAAGGGCAATGTTACCAGCCAAATTACTGGGTATGATGAGATTTAACTTCTAATATCTCAGGGTGACGAGCGCAGTATGGTGCGGCGCAGGATTGTATTCACAAGTTCACAATTCTGGCATTGCTACTGTCATGTGCAGGCGTGACGCTTACCATCAGGCGAATATTATGCTCGTCTCGTCACTTTATTGTGTAAAAAAAAATGGTTTGAACATAGTAAAATAAACAAAATAGACAATGAAATTAAGCCGACTAGGTTTATTTTGCGTCCCGCGGAGAGAGGCACATCTCTACTCTTCGGAGAGCCGCATGGCTGATTGGATTTAGTTTAATGACCATAAAGCACCCTCTCCTCCCCGCTACCTCATCCCTAGTACGGTAACCACAGCTCTATGGAAATTGCACCGACCCATAAATACACCGCAATTGTAGTGATCGATCGAGAGCGCTCTGAGAGCGAGTAGATAATCCTATAGAGATACAGCTTTTCTTATGATATTATCGGATCAGTCGATATGAATTGCGCCGACCACTATCGGTTAACCGTAACCATAGAAGAAAGAAATATAATGTAATTTTGTTACCCTTTTCTTGAGTTGGTTTGCTGTCGTCTGTTCGAAACAATTCGAATCTAATCGATCCGGTCATGATCTCCGTGTCACCTGATATCGTCCACCCGTCGGTGCGGCGGCCAGTCTCGTCCACGGGCATTAGCTCTGGATCAGAAACCATAAACCGACCGAAACCGAGCGTTCAATGTCGACCGTTTTCGGTGCGTGACCGAAAACACAATGACTGGATTCGAAGTGACGTAACGTGATGGCCACAAAAGGAAGGCTAGTTGAAAGTAGGTAAATAGGCAAAGTAAATAGGCTTACGACTTACGTCCAGCAGTTGACACTAATTACTAGGATTGCTGAAATAATTCTGCGCACATAATAATATATTATACCTATCTTAAGAACACATAATTAGGTAATGTATACTCTAAGGTAAATTATAAATTCTATTATGAGTTTTTCAACATTTAAGACTCTGAACGATGACGTTTATAATATGATCCGAACAAGCAACAGCCTTTAAACCATCATCAGCTCTAATTTTTTATCTGATATATGAATTTTGCGCGCACACACACCAACATGGATGCGCGCGTGTGTTGTAGTAGATTTATCTATAGCTGACACTCTGTATGTTTCGATACTCAGTGTCTATGGACGAGGCATCTCTAATGAAAAGCGGAGGAACTATGCAATAAATATGTGGCTTTCATCGCCATCTCGCACGACGCTGTAATTTTCTATTATAAAATTAGCATTATGGGGTTTTTGTTTGGAACCGTAGGTATTTGTTTAGTAGGTACGTGCGTACCTACTTACTTTCTTTTCTCAGTGCCATTATGTACATACTATCTTATGTATTTAAATTTTAACTGTAGGGAATGGAACCAATCGGAGTAGGAACCGAGGACAGTGGGCAACTATATAATTTATTGTGACTGATAATGATGAAGAAAATTTTAATCCGTTTAGGTATTTAGTTTGGTGACCTTTGTACTGAATAAATAAAATAAAACAGATGTCAAAGCATTATTTTTATTTTTTATTTTTACAACTAATGATGCATGCGTTTGACTACGATCTCACCTGATGGAAATGACGATGTGATCGAAGATGAAGCACGCTTGCATAGGAGGCGTATTCACGCGTAGGTACTAAAATTACTGAACCTGTATCGTCAATTAAGTAATACTTTCTGTTACTTCTTTTTGTGACTAGTGATAATTTGACTAGTAGCGATTGGCTAGTGGTCATTTTCCAAATTGGACATTTTGAGATGTGGAATAGATGATATTAACCCAAATTGCGGCTCGGCTATTTTGAGCAATGACCTAAGTGAGATGAAGTCATTTTGCGATCTAGCCATATGAATACTAAACCTTTTCACTCCTTGAAAAATATCTCCGAACGTGAGTATTCCTGTATAAATAAAACAAAACAAAAATATGTCTAAATCATGTAAGTTTTCATACCAACTGTATTTTTTTCATGAATTTTTTGGGGTTACTTAGAATTTGCGTGATATCAAACCAGAGACCGGTTGTTAGAGTGGGAGCGAGCAGCCGCGGCGGCGGCGCGGGCGCAGCTTATGATTAATATGATTATTTGATGGTTTAATAGCAGCGCCCTGTACCGCGACCACCGGTACGTGCTGATGTGCTCCGGGACCTTTCTATACAGCCACATACTTCGGTAGTAATAGATGTTCGCTGCAGACGGTTACCTCGCGACCCTTATTCTTTATTTAGATTTTTGCAATCCTTGGACTAATTTTGATTGATTGATTGATTGATTAACTCTTTATTGTTCACACCAAGAATTACACAGAAATAATTTAATAAACTTAAATATTGGAACAAGTGGCGGCCTTATTGCTAAAAGCATTCTCTTCCAGGCAACCTTTGGATGGAGAGGATATAAAGAATGCATAGAAGACAGGGTGTGCAAGAAAAGAAAAGTGTGTGAAATCATAAACATAAATACCATAATTATTCTAGGTAAAATAAAAAATAATAAAAAGACATACTAATAATACAATGTCTATAATAAACTAATATATAAAACATATACATGTATATGATTGTATATATAATGTATGACAATATAGAGATGTAGTAAAATTATGAGAATTTTGCTCACGATCCATTATAAAAATTATATAAAACGAAGTAGTTGACACAAATGTTTATTTTTCTAACAACAAAGAGACCTTCTAAAAGCACAACATTAGTATTAGTAAGTACGTATCTATACTATTACGTAAAATTCATAATCGTAGATAAAGTGGTAGGACAACGACTAAAACATTTGCTTCTTTGTTAAAATTCAATTGCGATGTAATAGCTCTAGCAACGTAGAGCTATATGAAGAACTCCAGAGCTGACTTGCGTACAATAGAATGAAGATACTTATAGGTCCGGAGCGTCTAATATATACGCCTATTTTAATGCCTTTCGAACCGGAATAAAATAGTGATTGTACACTATTGCTTGGTGATAGAATATTTAGTACTGTGGTGGTAACTGGTAACTAACTAGGACGACTTCATGCAAATTAATTATGAAGCAAGTTCATCAGCAAGCAATTCAATATACACACTGTCGCCATCTAGACTGGCTAGTAGACAACGAGATCAAACTTAAACGAAGTACAGGGTGGTATTTAGAGTATTGTGCTTTCAGTTCTAAATCATTTACACACAACACATCGAAAACTTTCATCAGACCTTTTAACTCTACCGTCTATTTAGATTTAAATGAGTACATAAGTACATACAGTAATATACGCACACACACATTTACATACAAATGTTTTTTTTTGGTATTGCATGCTAGCCATGTTAATTGGTTATAATGAATGACCTAGCCAAATAACGACCTATCTACTACACTAAAAACAAATAAAAAAATATACATATTAGATACGCGAAACTTCGATATTTTCTCATTAAATTATTATAATTATAGCGCACTTACGATGTAATGACTTTAGCTCAGATTCGGTCATATTTGTTGAATTAGATTTAGCAAATTATTCTACCTCAAACTTTAGTACAGGACGATCAGTAGAATACGCTCGCTTCTACTTGTCTTGTTCCCAAAACTTACTTATTCAATAAAGCTGTCAATTAATTAATTACAACCCAGCGGCGATGCTCACATAAACAGCCACTAACGTAAGTACTGGCGAGTTATCATACAAGTTTATTATACGTTTAAACCGGTAATTCAAGATTTTTTTGAAGGCAAGCTTCTGAATCATTGAAAGAAATAATGGAACTTGAAAAGCATACAGCTCTATAGCGTTGCCCTATACCCACCGGTCCCAGTGGCATAGGTGTGCGGTGTTTTGTGCTGCTGTGTTTCTTTTTATACAATCGTGACGGCATGACGGTTGACCCACGCGTGCAACCTTAATAAAAAGGCTTAAAAAATATGTTCCGATCAGTTTCTCGCCGTTATTCAGCCTTTTGTAAATTCTGATTCTCAAATCTGCATTAAAAAAATATAGTAAACACAGAAACTATACGCTTAATATACGCATTATAATGAAACCAAATGCTTCCTAAATGTCGGCGGTAGGTGGAAGTCGATCGCCGGGGAGGTCCGGGAACCGAACCGACATAAAAACCTACCACGCTGCCGCCACAAGAAAGATCCACCGCAGAATCGGCGAATTTGAATCACTCGCTGGATTTTACCGAGAAATTCCGGAAAATTTACCATTTTCGGTACCACCGGCATTCGGAATGCATCGCGCCGGCGGACTTTTTGTTAACTTTAATTGGTTGTGGCATCCATCTTGATATCCGTGAATGAATGGCAAGACGCGGTCATTCCTCAATGAATGCAGCGGAAGTTTTAATCGATATCAGGATTGTTAAATAAAGCTATAAAGATGAAATTAAACTTTAATTTCTTCTTTAGATATACTTGAATATAAATAAAATAAAACAAATACTTAAACGCCACAAAGCGACTGCAGGCACGTGGGGGTGTGATGCCAAAAAATATGTGACCGAGTTAGGGTGTCAGTCACCTAGTTTCTTGGATTTTTTAATGGTTAACTGGATAACAGGCGCTCGGTTAGAGCACCCCATGTTACTGAACTTGGAATCATTTTTAGCGGATTTCTTGTTCTTATTCTTATATTATTCTTACTTCTTACTCTTATATTCTTATTTCTTATTTGAAAATGTTAATTTTTCAAACGCACAAAACTCATACTACGTGTATCGTACGGGTTTGGGTGCCGATCTACTAGATAAAGGGAAAACTTAAAAATAAGTAATATTGCCAAAGGTAAAAAAACGTTATCATATTAAGTAGTTAATTAAAGTTAAACTGGATCACGCGATTGGTCATTCTATATTAGGACACTTTATTAAAGTATGCTAAACCAGTATAATATACAATGTACCTACGCGGCACTAAGTACAGATAAAAGTGTTTGTCGAATTCTCCGCATTTGATCTACTTAAACGCTTCATAAAATATGGTCTAATAAGGGCCTAATTGTTTCCTAAGTGGCCTCGATCGTTGTCAATTGGCTCCCTATAGGGGTCGATGCTAATCGCCCAGTAATGGAATTAAAAACCCATGACGGGTCATCTCGGTCCCGGTGACATACACACCATAGAGACGTGAGGTTAACTGGGTAATGGCCTGTTTACACACGAATAATAAAGACTAGAGGTGTTAAAGTCTGTTCTAGATTCTGTCTATTCAGAAACAGAGGAGACTTGAGAGAGGACACCGCTTTGTTAAATTACCGTTATACCGTTTTTTACATCTTCGTACTTTATAAATAACAAATATACGAATCAAATTAATGACTAGATTACAAATAAGGCACAAATAAATACACCTTCAGTTATTTTATAAATTACAAATCTTATTGTTAGTTCACTTTTTGCCACGTCCCTTCTATTTCTGAACAGACTCTATCTTCAATATTCAAACTTTGGCATGTAAAATATTAAAGTAGGATAAATACAAATAAACATTGGTCGTCAAAATAAACATTGCGTCATCTGGCCCCAAATTAAGCGAGTCTTGGGACATGGTGATGATACAACACCTAGACACAATAAAAATAAATGCTAGCTGGTAATCGAACCCGCGCTCGACATCTCTCCAACCATAAATACTAGCACCTGAGCTATATGGCTTATATTTTTGTTCAGTGTTATGTTTTAGTAGCTAGCTCGTGTGAACTCGCCGTTTAGCTTGTATCCCCCAGTAGTAGTAGACAGTGGTAAACATACGCACATTAATATCAATTGAGCAGATAATTTACCAATTAATTGAATCGACAACTGCAATTGTACATCAGATGCAATGCAATTGAAATGCTGGACCCATTGACAATCGAAGTAATAAATACTCATTTACTTAATGCATCAGCGGGCTACCTACATCATTAAATACAAACATACTAACTTCAATGTTGTTTTATACATGTATAGCTAAAATTTAGTTATTTCAGCTTCCCAAACAAGTCTAGAAATAGGTATTTTTTTCTCTCCTGGCAATACTGTGATAAATCATCTCAGACGATCTTCCTGTAAAGAAGATACTAAAAGATTAGTGTTTAGAACTAATCGGGACAGTGTCACCCCTCTCAATTAGAACTCTTTTTTGCCAAGCTATATAATTATGTAGTGCACTAGGATTGCATGAATTTCGAGACTTTGGCCCCTGTTTAGACTAGTAGCCATTTCTGTAGCATTTGCTTTGAATCCCAGCACGCGGGCTGGGTCTGTGGGCTGGTGGTGGGACGGCGCCGTCGGCTCGAGAGTCATGCGCGCGCGCCGCCTCTAAGCCACGCCTATTGTGGGCGCACTTAGTCTATCCCTAGACCAGAACTAGTGTCGCAACTGCATTAATGTAATTTCCTAACTTACGCTATCGACATTTCCTTTGTATAAATTAACGCAAAAGTATACTGGTTTGCATGACTGCGCAACTTATCGATTATTATCGATGGCAATAATAAGATGTGAAATATTTATCTTGGAAACGTTTAGAAAAACAGCAAGATGCTTCTTGTGATCTACGCAATTATATTATTATAGTTTCTTATACTACAAAAATAGCAAAATACTTACCGTTTAATTTTGCTCTGACTGCCTGTAAGCAAATTTTGGGAAAATCCGCAAGAAAATATTGAAAATGTACAATTTACATTAATATTACAGGTAGTTAAGTATAATTACTTCTCCCTATTAAGGGGAGGCCTTCGACCAGTAGTGGACGTCTTATGGCTGGCGATGATGATGAAGTATGCAAAACAATGCGGAAAGAAAGAAAACATATAAAACCAGTTGTATTTAAAATTATGTAGGTACAGCTTTCTTTAATCGATTGCAACTTGAATGTGACCGGTTGTTGCGCCTATGATACTCGTATCGATAAATAAATATTTATAATTGCTCCAGTTATTATATATTTCCTGTCCCAAGATAGAATAAGTTATGATTATGTCTGCTTACTGTCTGTCACATATCTAAGTCAACTATTGCCTAAGCACTATATTTGCCGACACTCTATTATACAGAAAAAACTATTTTACACAGGTAATAAATAAATCTATCATTTTCATGGGTGGCCATTCCTCTCGAGCTAGAAGTGCATAATAAGTTGATATAATGACATGCATACAAAACTACGAAACTATAACTATTAAGATTTTTTTATCTATTCCGACACTACTACTATTATGGGCAGGCGTGATGCTTACCACCAGGCAAACGTCTAGCTCGTCTTGTCACGCCATGGCATTAAAAAATATTTGCGTTAGTGGCGCCTCTATCCATTTTAAAATATTTAAGTAAATGGCTAAAAACTGACTCTTCCAAGCTTGGAGGATTTACCTCTTTCTCCTTCCAAGGCTAAAAATTGTATAAATTCATTCTGAACTTTAGAAAACCAGAGAAATTACTGGGTATGAAGAGATTAAACATCTAATATCTCAGGGTGACGAGCGCAGCGCAGTGCGGCGCAGGATTGTGTTCGCAAGTTCACAATTCTAGCACTACTCCTGTTAGTGGCAGGTGTGACGAACGTACCACCAGGCGAACGTCTTGCGCGTCTCGTCGCTTGAACGTATATATAAAAAAACTGTATTTTAACATGTCAAAAAAACCTCTTAGTCTTTTTGGACTACAAAAGAGGTTTGATGAGGGGATCAGGGATCCACACTGCAACTTTTTTCCGCTAGGTGGCGCATCGTTGATGCGGCCGTAGTCAACTGTCAATCTCATACATATTGATTTTTTTCTACAATTTAAGTTTTACTCTTGTAAGACTCGGATTACCAGAGAGAATCTGTATATTTTATACTGGTTTGTAATAATAATATGTTTTTATTTGCATTCAACATGTGTGGAAACATGCGTTTAGTGACATTATAATTATTACAGTATACGTTACACAATTTTAATAGTATCAAACATCATTATTTAATTTTGAAATAAATACAATTAAATTAGTGAAATTAACTATGACTATCTTGCTACTTAAACAATGAACTTGAAAAGGTTTATATTGTTAATTATGTTTGCTTCCACATTACAGTTTTGAACCCCTAGTCATCGCTGTAGGATTCCCTGTGTTGCGAAACAACACAAAAAAAAAACAAACAAAAAAAAAACAAAACAAAGAGAAACAAAAACAAAGAAAAATTAGAAAAACAAAGAGAAATTGTAAAAAAAAATATGACAAAATTTCTGAATATTATCATAATGATATTTTAGATCGATTATTATGTTTATCACTAACCAGATTATTGTGTAAGTATTTTAGTTATTAGATTAGTATATAATTAATTAGAATATATTTAAAAAGTAGATGGATCAACATTTATAGATTTTAATGAACAGAAGTAATTTTGTACAGCAATTCTTTGTCTTGCTCTAATTAAAGCTCTGCCCAACATAAACTGTTAACAACTATCTATTATTATATCACAAATCTATTTTTAGGCGATCAACAGCTACATAGATTCTTAAAACAAGACACAGTACCCAGTATTTTTTCTTGGACTACACTATCGACAACGCCCTCATCAAGAGCAGATAAATATAAGCAACGATTAACAAGAAAACTTGTTATTGCCACATCCGGACCGCCGCTGGCGCCATCTGCGAAAAGTTATGATAAACAATACACAGACAATACAATACAAGACAATTAATTAGATATAAACTGAATCACAAAATATTATATAAGATGTACCTACATATGTAAGTTCCACCTACTTAGTTAGGCAATATTCAAAAACAAAACCAGTCACCCTACCTATTAAAATTACTTTCAAAATATATGCCACAAAACATCTTCTTACATTATACCAAACAAGCGTTCTACATTACAATAATTAACATTCCAATAAATGAAAACAACAAAACCCACTAATAATCAGCACACATAATGAAGCAGTCATATCTGATAGCGACCCCCATCCATCACTGCGATCATAATTAGTTGAACAAATTGTTAATTTCCCGTAAAATGGGCTTCAATACCCTCGTGGTCCACCTGCTCTAATATATGCAAATCAGTTGCAAATTATGTTGGAGCGTTCTTATACTGGGAAGTTTTATGACAGCTGTCAAACGTAGTTCTACATCCAAAGGATAGACGGCGCTGGCGAGATATGGCCCACTACTTTCGCATTTTTCTTGTGAAAAAGCAGTTCACTCACCTTCATTGCTTCACTTCACAGTTTGCGTTCGTTGGTGAAGTGCTTTTCCAAGTTTTCTTGTATCATTTTGTTGAAATTCTGATAAATTATTATTGTTACGTTACGTTATTGTTATAATTTTTTGTTGATAGTAGTTATTATTATTTTTTGTTGATAGTAATTGTTATTTTTATTGATAGTAATTAATTAATCAATTAGCAAGGCGCACTCACTAATTTGCGTGGAATAACGAAAGCTTAAGAAATACTATGGGCAAGTACTTTGTTATACAAAGAATAACCACAAAAAAACGCATGACAGATCTGATATAAATTAAATAAGGTTACTTTTTATTTTTTGAACTTTTTACTTTGTTTCATTCGTTCAAAATCTTCAGAACCACAGCCAAGATAGTGAAACTGTTCAGGGCCATGTCTCTTCATTGCCATCGAATGGATTTTAATGACCTATATTTTTTTTTTATTGGCTATCAGAAAATCGCCCGTAGCAAGCGACGCATCCGTAAGTCGCGGTTGACGGACTATGTCATTATTAGAAGCGTTTTTTGTTTGGGTCTTATTTTAGTTAGTAAAGATATGTTCACTATTTTGTTTTGTTATTGGGTGTCCCTGACCTTTTGTATGATGGACGTTTTCACATTTTGGACGATTTACTAGTAAGTCGTTTTGCCACTCAAGACGTTGTCACCACGTAGACGTTTTTACATGCTGACATTCTGCAAATATAGTAATTTACCCTGATTGTCCTTCTGATACGGATACGATATAAATAATACTAATAACATTTTGAAAAGATTGACGTCTCTGTTAAAACGGTATGAATTGAAAGCCCATAAATTTGCGCAATTAGTAATTCTGATTAAAGTCGACTGTCTTATTCGTAGATGTACATTTGAACACTAACGGCCTTACTTAAAAAAACTTTTCAACCGTTAGTCACTGCTTAAGGTGCTCTGCCATCTTTTCTCTGACATGAAGTTGCACGTGCTAGAAAAGGACAGAGAAGTTTAAGCAGTGACTAAGAGAATCGAGATTATTTTAGGTAAGGCCGTAAATGTTAGAAAGTCTCTAAGTAACGCGTTACTAAATAAATAAGGTATTTAACCATTACAAAGTAACTGAATTTCTTATTTATATGCGAGAAATAATCATGAAAGTAATTTGAACAGTACCTAATCATGTTAATGTAAATTTAATAGTTAAGATGTTAACATCCGCAAATATAATTAAATGGTAATTTAATTTCAGTACCTCGTGATCATCAGTATAATATAACTCAGTCGGAACTATCGTTTCATATATTAACCGGCGTAATTGAACAAATGAATACTTCTAATAATTAATCATAAACATTTATTGCATTATTATAAATTTCAATTATGCCTGGCATGTTTCTAGAAAATAAGATATACTTAAATGCGCCGCCGTTGTCATGCAACCGACGTATCTAACTTATCATTTAAATTAACCCGACTCATTATATAGGTACACGTGAACATGTTGGTATAGAGACTATTTATATTATTAAATACATTAGCTAGAACTTGCATAGAAGCAGATGAATACATTCAGTGAATGATTTCCAAAAAAAATATCGTTTTCTTCAACTCGATAGATAGCCAGTCAAATACAGCTTAGTATTTTTGTTGTGATGAAATAAAATAAAATTGTTGACAATGACAGCCCTGTCTGGTCTGCGCAAATTCAGAGCCATCCACAAATGAGATTCATTTTGTTTTTTTTTATTAGAGTTGTGAAGAAATAGAACTGTCGTGGTCAAAAAGTGAATTACGAATTTTAAATAGCAACCCTCTCCTTCATAGCAAATGTCAAAGTGAACTGTTTTGTCAATCAACATTGCTTTGGGGAGTTTTGATGGGAACGTGGAAAAATAATGTTGTAGCATTAAGTATAGGTATTGTTTTTCCAAATGCTAATGTATAAAAATGGTGACGTTTTATTCATTGATTGCCGGCATAAATATGGGCAAGTGATTTATGGTGAAACATGTTTTTTAATGTTGTTTTCATAACCCCTGAGAAACTAGCGTACTAGGGTACTAGACTTTACTAGGACTCGATCATGACTTAATGTGTGACTTTGATTGTGAGTAAGACTCATTTGACTGGAATGCATCAAAAACTTAAAAAATAAAATACTTGACACTCGCAAATGCACAAAGTGCGACGTCATAAGCTTCTTCGGAGGTCAGAAGAAAAATAACTAATTTGCTATAGTGTTGCTACCTAAACAAAAAGCGAAGCGTCTAATTCTTTCATTTTACTAACTATAGTACGCACAAACTCAGCTAATGTGTGCAGTAACAGATTATAGCAAAAAACTGAAGACGCAAAAAAGATTACACAAAACTGGGGAAGATGACGGAACAAATTGTCGTATTTTTCGTAACATATTTGAACTTTCAGACAAGTTGAAGGCTTATCGAATCAGAGGAGATGCAACTTTCTTCTCTAGGTGGGAGGTTGTCTAGATAAGTACCACATTCTGCCACCAAACAGAATGTTACTGTATTTAGTTTAAAAGAAAGCTAGCGAAATTACAAGGCTAATGAAACTCAGACAATGAAACGATGCCGTGAACTTTACTGTGTAGCTCAAAGTTCAGGGTACCACTGCAATAAATAAAATAATAAAATAGATGTTCGTGGACATGTAGCACATCGCCATCTAGCCCCAACTAAGCCAAGCTTGTACTACGGAAACCAGATAATTGATGCAATACTTACTACATCCTATCAGCCAGAAAACGTCCACTGCTGGACGAAGCATTAATAGGGAGGTGTTGCCATAATCCCTACGCTTGGCAGGCGGCTTGGGGATCCCAGGATTTTCACCACCGTTAACAGAGAGGACGCTGCTGACCGTCCTCCGGTGGTACTGACATATTACCAAATGAGCTATAAGGCAGTCAAACCGCAAAGAGCATGGACAAGCAAAGGGTAGTCTCGTTCGACTCATAAAAAAAACTCTTACAAACAAACTTACAATATTTAGTATGATTAGAGCCGGTATTCAATATCATGAAAGGTGCCTTATTAATGTAAATTTTGTGACATGTGAATTAAAATGTTTATCAAGATGTTGATAAGTGATATTGTTAAGTATTCCATTGTACCATATAGGCACTTGCAGAGATAAGATAATAGATGTTCTAAGACATGGCTTATAAAATTTAATGATGACATGATTTTTTTATTGACTTCTTTGATTTTTTTAATTGATATATTGGGTCTTTATTCACAATTGCAATTCAAAAATAAACTAATGTCGATAAGGAAAAGGGAAGTGCGTATCGTTAAAATCCTTACATCATCCCTAGCGATACTAGCTATAATCTACTCAAAGATGCAAAACCTATAAAACTTAATATAGTAACAAACAAGCTAATGAAAACTGAACTATTTAAATAATCGATATAAGAGACCGTTTAAAGTATCTATAAGTAGCAAACCTATAGATAGTTTAAACTGTCTCTAATCTCGGGTAATGTGCCCAAAATGCTGGCCACGTTGCCCCGCTGGATAGCGAGGCTAATATTCTGGCCCAAATAAAGGCCAGCATTTTAGTCACGTGTGCAGATTCTTTAAATCTCCCCGACAAATCCTTAAAGCTACGCAAAGCATGACGATATTTTTGAAACGATAATTCCTTTAGTGACTCTACGCATTGCAGAGGCCATGTGGGGAAATACCATACCATTCCCAGTTATTCAATCGCATTCAGTAGTGTGCAAGCATTACTGTGTTTCGGTTTTAAGGGCAATGTTATCAGATAAAAACTATTGGACACGAGGAGATTTGACATCTACCAGGGTGACGAGCGCAGTGCAGTGCGGCGCAGGGTTTAGTTCGCATGTTCAGAATTCTGACACTTCTCTGTTAATGTCAGGCGTGGCGCTTACCACCAGGCAAACGTCTTGCTCGCCTCGTCAATACATTTCATAAATATTTAACTTTGTATTGTTTTCTCTGTTTAATCAACGGGACAGAAACAGGGAACACCGCAACGATTTTCTCCAAAAATAACACGTAAATAGTCTTTTACCCCGAAGTCTATATTATTATGCTATACAAGGAAATTATAGAACAATATTTATCATTTTAGCTTCACTAATTAGTTCCGTTGTTTTTCTAGGCAATGTCTTTTTCTGAACGTAGGCCTCTCTTAAAGAACGCCACATGAAATGATCTCCTGCTTTACGAATCCAACGGTTTTTTCCGCTAGGTGGCGTATCGTCTATGCGGCTGTAGTCAACTGTCAATCTCATAGCGAATATCTTCTCGCCATAAGACATCCACAGCTGGACGATGATGATGATAATGAATAAAAGTTTATACTGTGCAGGTAATAAATAATATCTACATCAAAGAAATGACAACGTTATCAATAAAACATTCAAGTGACCGAGCGACTGACCTACATCGCTGAACCCGATGTTTGCTAAGCAAACAGTGCAAGTTGCGAGAAATTTGCGCGAATCAATATTCACGATATCAGTGTTTGAACGCCGATAACAGGTGTCGGGAATGTGGGTCGCAGCCACACCTGTGCCGCGTGTGGTGGGACAACGGGGACTGAAGGGAATCATTACCCACACGCATCGTACTAATATCTAACCCATATGTTTGAGCGGCCGCTGGTAAGCGAAAAAACTTCGTGAGGTTACCATATCATGGGGGTAGAAATTCATGGGCGTATACAGGGTTAGTTCTAATCAGTTAGCATCCTTTTAAGGGCATATTCTGTACATCAAAACAAAAAAAATACTATGTGGCCTACATTGAAATCGCGAAAAAATATCAGCTGTTCCATACAAAAAGTTCATCGAGCATGGGCAAAATGTATGGCTACTGCAATGCAAGCTGTTTTTTGCGATTTCATTGTTGGCCCCATAGTCAATGTTTTTTTGTGTTGATGTACAGAATATGCCCTTAAAAGGATGGTAACTGATTAGAACTAACCCTGTATAATAGGGTTTAGGGGGTCCGGACCCAAAAATGGGTGGGATCTAAGTGCCATAAGCTATTCGACACGTGCTATCATCTTGCATTGTTTAACTCCCGCAACACATTTTTACACTTGTACCTGTGAACTGCATCCACCGGAGGACGGGCAGCAGTGTTTTCTCGGTGTGTTGAGCATTCTGCGATCCCCAAGCCGTGGGCGTGGGGATTATAGCAAAGGGGGGTGGGGGGGGGGGATTTCGTCCATCAGTGGACGTCTTCAGGCTGATGATAACCTAATTATTCATCTATACTCCATGAACCCTAATACACAAGGTCTAGACAAATAGATTACTAAATGAAAAACAACATATTTCCCTAATAAATTATCGTCCGTTATCGGTGACCCAATCATCGAAATATTCGCCAGTTTTTTTTTAGGTACAAACAATACAATTTAATTAGTTTCCAAGATTACAAATAAATACTTAATATTATATTGTATGCAACAAAAGAAACGATAAGGTATTAATTAAAATATAATAGTAGGTAATAAGATTTGATAAGATGACGCCAGGTGGTGCAATGGATACTTACTTAGGAGTGATTCATACTGTTTATAAATATTTTATCTTTGATTAAGCATGTCAAATATCTTTCTGAACTCATCATAATATAAATCAGCGCTGATTCATACTGTTAATCAAAATATTTATCTATTATTATTGCATGTCTAAAACGGATCCCTTGTGGTAAATAGAGGTTCCCCGCGAAATCGTCCGCGTACAGGAAAAAATCGCCCCAAATAGTCGTAGTATCTTCCATATCGCTAGGTTAATTATACTAATTATTTTCCTCCCCATATTCACCAGTTTAAATCATCCCCTAGAATATTAAATACGCTTAAACTAAACTATAGTTCAAGTTCAATTCATTTATTCGCTCTAGATGTGGTAACATTTCAGGTCTTAAATATTTCAATAGTATAGCACAATCTTACCCTTAATGGCATGCGAATTTACATCTTAGCTAAGTTTATACATAATAATAAAATAGGAGTAAGTACCAATTTTATCTATTAAATAACAGTATTTACATTTTGTGTTTTTTAATGTTTTTGGCAATAAATATATTCTTATTCTTATACTTAAATGTTTATGTAAATATTTTTACCATATTTAGGTGAGACTTTAGATAGCTTTGCTAGTTTTTGGATGGGCTATGTCTGTAATCATATTAATGTTTAATTTCATAGAAGCAGCGTTCAGTTGGCCACTTGTAAAGTTTACCCCTAAATTGTTGATAAGGAAGTTCTTAAATGTTTCTGGTATTTTATTGTATACTCTTAGTGCCATTATATAACAGTGTCTATGGTACAATTCATTATTACATTACGGAAAAACTAATCTGTTTGGATATCTTGTGTAATATCTACGATTATCTCCTAATTTATGAAATTTGACAGGGTGTTTTTTGACAAACATGCACATCTCAAAAATATACAAGGATGGAAGCGTAAGTATCTTTAGATTAAACTTATCAACATTAATTACCTTTCAGCTCTATCTTATTTTATTTATTGGACTATGCCTTTACGCAATGATTATTTATACTAAAATGAGGTCATTTTCTAATTATACAAGTGAATAACACTCAATCGAATGCCGTCACTTGTTATCAGAGATACGAGATAGATAAAATCATATGTAAATGTAGCTTTCTCGTAATCCGCAAACTACCTTACAAGATCCGCGTACATTATGAAGCAACTTAAATAAGTACCTACTTGATGAAATGAAAAGATGAAAAACTTCGAAAATATTATAACTTATGTTTTATGTGTTTCGCAGTTCGCTGAGGCACGTGCGAATTACTTTCATGCGGTTATTCACAAGATGGTTGCTTCACTACGACAGCGAGGGCGAGCTAGCCGCATAGGATTACCATCTGTGTAAAGGAAGATGCCTGTCCTGCAGGACTAGGATGCGCACCGCGAGAAAATTTTGTCGTGTCTTTATGTCGTGCGAAAACGAGACAGACTTATACAGAGTCGCAGCCTTGTCCTGTTTTTAAGAATCGAGAATGTTTTCTCGCGTTGCGCATCCTAGCCCTGCAGGACGTACAAAAGCCTGATTTTCCAGAAAAATGCCTGTCTTTTGTAAAAAAAACTGTGAGTATATGTGTACTATATGTGAACTGTTTCTGTGTGACACTGCGGAAATAAAAAATGCCTGTCTCTGCTTAGCGCCGGCCGCAAGCCTGTCTAAACCGTAAAATGCCTGTCAAATGTAAACCGCAACATTCTGCAAAATGATTGTTGAAGGCATAGACTGTCCCATCCAGAATAAGTGGATAGGGGTTGGGATGGACGAAAAATTGTGAAATTTCATTTAACGTTTTCATGTTTGTGTCGTTTAACTTTGTGAGTCATTGAATATTTTGTAAAATTATTATTATAATTTCTGTGACATTCGTTTTAAATAACTATGGAGTATGGACTGATATTTTGTAAAAATCTATTGCCGCAATATGTAAGCTCATACCACTTGAGAAAATGGCTCGACAGATTTGACTGTTTTTTGTTGTGTTCGTCATTATCAGGACCGCATGAAGCCGGCAAGGGCCGCTAGTATATTATAATAAACACGAGCACAGCAGTTTTAAAAATACGAGACTACTTACCTGGCTCAAATCCATCGGTACCGGTGATTTACAAGGATACCGGCGACTAGCAGGATACCAGGACTGCCAAAATACAAGCAACTAAAAGGATACCACTTTCACTACGCACTTTCTTGCAAAAGTTTTTTAAATCACTAATCACGGTAAAGTATGAAATGTGTTTGGAAATACGTCTACGTGCTATGAACACATGTTTTCACCTAATAAATATAAGAGCAATCCCAGAATAGACATAGAACGTAATTGAGATAATCAGGTATAAAATAACATTCACTGTAATTTTTTAAGCCAGGGCACTCTCGTGAGCCTACTCGATACCAAATTTTTTTGGTATTAGAATATTGAGCTATGTAAAAAAAGCACTTACGTAAAAATCGCGATAAATAAGAAGTTAATACAATTGTAGAGTATTAAACAAATGTAAGTGCTCTATCAGTAAAGTCTGTAAGTGACGTTAAAAACATAATAGTTGCACGTTAGAAATAAGTCGATACCTACGTAATGATATAAAGAATTGTGC
Organism: Erannis defoliaria; assembly: GCA_905404285.2. NCBI lineage: Eukaryota > Metazoa > Arthropoda > Insecta > Lepidoptera > Geometridae > Erannis > Erannis defoliaria. Next base: position 4,714,954 of record FR990073.1, on the reverse strand, counting down.
AAAATTTTATGTAAAATAGTTTGAGACATAACATTGATTAATTATTTTGTATTCGTACAAAATACTGACTAGTCAAACTTTATCATTTAATCATGACTTAATCAATAACATCACATTATGCAAGTTTATGTAATAGTTGGCACGACACCGGCTTAATTTTGATACGTTTATAATAAGTAATTTCTACAAGTTAATTATTTAGTAGTAGTACAAAAGAAATGATTACCACTTTTAAATTTTACAAATTAACTCGTATTGTCCGTTTTCCCGCGATCTATCGGAGACACTAAACTATAAAATTAAGACGGACAAAATTACCAAGTCGATGTATCGATAGATTGCAGTGTTTGCTCTGGTCGATAACTCATCGATATCGAGAAAGTTATCTTAAGCAAATAACTTGGAAAAGCGATCGCTTATACATAACTATACAGAGAATATAGCCGGTATCAGCAAACTGTGCCACTTATTACCATACAATTTCTTATTCTGGATGACGATAAGTATCTTGAGGCCATTTCAATATTCACAGATGCCAATGCTTTCATTCATAATTCGTGACGAGACAAGCAACTCGTTTGCCTGCTAATAAAAGCACAATACCTTTTCGTCACCCTACAATTTTTTACTAGATATAATTAAAGCTTAGAACTTTATTTTTATTTTTATTAAAGAATATAATATGCCCAGTGGGCATATTATATTCTTTTCTATTATCCTTTATATTCTATTATTCTTTTATATTATATTATATTCTTCTTTTCTCCTAGGAGCATTATGGCGTCGCACTTTGTGCATTTGCCAGTGTCAAGTATTTATTTGTATCAAGTTTTTTTTTTAATAATTTTCACGTCGAATGATTCTAATTCACAGTCAAAGTCATACTTAGTAAGTCACAGTCTTGTCCAGTCATGCCCTAGTAAAGTCGTGTCAACTTTACCACAAGCTTCTTCGGAGTTTTGGAAACAGCACGAAAAGACATGTTTTACCACATTATATTACATGCCCACACTCTTGCATATAATTCAACACTCAATGAATAAAACACCACCATTTCTATTCATTAACTCGCGAAAAAACAGAAGTTTAAGAAAATAACACAATGCAGCGACATGATTTTTCTGTGTTCCCGCCAAAACTCCCTCCCTCTAGCCAGTCTTTAATTATCAGCCGTCAATCCAGAAGTGTAACGCTGTCACACTACGCCACGGATAGCTGACAAAAATTGAGCTACTTCGCCCAAGGTGGAATATAAAAAAACGATATTTCGATATTACGATATCTTGGTGGCGGCAAACTTTAGTGTTCAAGGGCAATTTAATTATATGAGCCAAATGAGTAGGCAACCAACCTGGCGCTATATTTTATCAGGTTAAAATATGATGCTGAAAATCATCGTCAACATTATCAGGCCGGAGACGTCCAATGCCCTTTAGGCCGCCACACTGTACGACAACCTGCTATATGCATCCACCGGTTGCCCGCAACTTTTACAATGTAGTTCATGCTGAAAATGGTATCCATTAATTTTATAAAGTATACAAAAAGTGATATATTATTAATAATTATATAGAAATTATTAAAAGTACGCAAATGGAATATTGCCACAAATAGATAAATGTCAGTAATATACGTCGATCAGCGAGCCATCGCACGATACGGTGAAACAATATTTGTTCAGAGGCCACTCATGCGATTGTTATACTAATATCTACTTTAAATGTTCATTGGGAGTGTACATGCTTGATAAATCATTATTAGTAATTAGATTAAGAACAAAGGATCGTACTTTGTGTGTTTGTGAATTAGCACATACCTGCACCTGCTTATGTGTACGTAGATAAATTGATTCGAACAAGGCAAAGTATAAAAGTTTGTTGTGTTTATTTATTTTTTGTTTATATCTGTATTCTGTGGTCCAATTGGAATTTTATCCAGGAACCTATTAAATTAAAAATTTAATTAAACTGTATTTATTGAGATTAAACACGGCCAATTACATTAGAAAAATCAATCAATCAATCATCATCAATCATTTTTTTTTTTGAATTAGAATCTCACAAAAATTCTTGTAAACAAAAAAGTTAAATTATAATAATAAAGTAATACAATACAAAAACAGTTATAACAGTTCAATCGAATATAATAATAATAAAAGTAAGAAGTTAAAATTAATAATAAACATGAATAAGCAACCTATGAATAAGTAAGTTAGTCTTCCGCTGAAAATTGGAATATGAGAGCTTTTTCCATGGTCATAAAACCGATAGTAGTATATCAGCTTTCGGCTACAGTCTCTACTTCAAAAAGCTACTAAGTATATATTTTTCTTCGCCACACTCATTAATTACGAAAGAGAAGTCATAGGTACGTTTTCCTCGCTTATCCTGAATTCACTGAAGATATCAAATTGACTTATCCAGGCATTCGTGCAGGAACAATAAAAAAAGCAAATTTAAACGGAAAACATTTCATTTACATGCAACAAATAACAGTAAGTACACAGTTTTACCTAATCTCAAAAATGTTTCAAGCGTTTCTTCATCACCCTAGAGAGCTTGGTTTATAGGCTTCGAAGTGCAAAGCCGGTGATTCTTCTGGATTATGAAGCGATTACGTCTCAGCATCTGAAACGCAGGGAAGAAAGCATATAAACTTACTGCGCCTTGCGGCTTCACCCGCGTGGAATATCTCTAAGTACCTACACCTCATGAAGAAGCTAGCGTATCCCTCTATGAAGTAGCCTGTAGACTATAAACAGTAAAGTATTTTATTTCGGTTTAAAATATAGGTATAGAACAGGACATTTCGAGAAAGAGATATTATTGGATCTGAGGGACATTTTGGAAAGGGATATTTGGAAACGTATACTCTCTCCGAATTTGTCTGTTGCCTCATGAAATACTTGGAGATGTTTATTTTTTATTTACACTTTCACATTTATATAGGTACTATTCAGCATGTTGAGTAGGTGATGGTTTTTTTGGAGAGATTGCTTGATGTAAGGTGTCATATGTCCTTAAACTGCAACCAGACCCACCGGAGGACGGGCAGCAGCGTCCTCTCAGTTAACGGTGGTGAGCTTTCTGCGATTCCCAAACCGCCTGCCAAGCGTGAGGATTATGGGAACACTCCTCTGTTAAGGGGGAGGCCTTCGTCCAGCGGTGGACGTCTTATTGCTGACGACGAAGGTGTCATGTGTAAATCTCTACGTCATATCAGGAAGTTTGTTGATATTGCGTACTTCAATTTTATATTGCCTTTGTTAAGATAAACAACATTGTAAGTAAAGCCCATTATATCTATTAAGATGGTCATTAAACATATTATATCGTAACAAGAAGACTAAAACGCTCTTGTTCAAGAGAAAACGGATGTCCGTGACTGTAGCGGTATCCAGAACTTTGTGTAAGAACAAAGTACATAGGGCGTCATTGCATCGGCTCTGACTCTGAGACGTTCGATGGTGAGTGTCTTTAGGCCTGTAATTTCAGTAGCAACAGTAACCTTCAAGCCGGAACAGTAATGTTAACACACTATACCGCTTGGCGGTCGAATATCTGATACTGCGGTGGTACCTGGGTGACTTCCTTCCGAGAAGATCACCAAGTTGTCAATCCCAACAGTTATTTTTGCAGTTATTCAAGTGGATTCAGAACGATGTTAGTATAAACTAGCAAGCTACTTTTATTAGCTGTCGTTGTGTTGTACTGTAAAGCTTAAGGGTTCTTTTTGTCAAAGCCCGAGCCCAAAGTCGATGTCAGTCTTGTCAGGCCCGCAAGTCGCTCCGGTAGCTTGTGAGAAGTGCATCGTCACGCACCTTCAATGCGGCGGCGGCGGGTAAACGCTGCCTTATTACCAACTTACTCGCATTTTGAATGCGTGGGAACATCGGTATACTAGGATGTGCCACTTGCAGCTTTAACTCAGGACTTCGTAAGTTGGGAGCTAATTATTTGTTTTGTTATTAGTTGTTTTCTACAACTAATAACTTACAGTTATTTACCAAAGCGTTCTTGAGCCGTAACAACATTTCTTACGCATATCTGGTAAAAATTAAATCATCATCAGCCCGGAGACGGCCACTGCTGAACGAAGGCCTCCCCCTAGACCGCCACACTGTACGACCACCTGCCATTTGCATCCACTGGTTGCCCGCTACTTTCACAATGTCGTCGGTCCACCTAGTTCCCACTAGGTGGAACTAGGCCTACCTACGCTGCGTCTTCCGGTTCGCGGTCGCCACTCAAGAACCTTTCTTCCCCATCGGTTGTCAGTTCTTCGAGCGATGTGGCCATTTGCCACTTCAACCTGCAAACACTGCGAGGTATGTCGGTGACTTTGGTTCTTTTGCAAATTTCCTCGTTCCGGATTTTATCGCGCAAAGTAACTCCGAGCATAGCTCTGTCCTAAAACTGCATCCTGAACTACAATAGGACGGGCAGCAACGTCCTCTCTATTAACATTGGTAAACAATCTGCGATCCCCAAGCCGCCTGCCAAACGTGGTGATTATAGAAACCCCTAAAACCCATCCCTATTAAGGGGGATGCCGTATATATAAACGCAAATAGAAGATGCACTATTTTGTATTATTATTATGGTATTTATTTTATAATTTTGTTTTACTTTATTACAATTTTCGAAAAGAAAATCTTTTGAGGTTTCGAATTTTTGTATGACCCAAATTATGCTTGTTTATTTATTTAATACAGTCTTACGTTTGACTGCCAACTACCCGATGTAAAGCGAAGTTAGTTGCTAGGTTTTAGAAGCCCTAGACGCCTTTTTTATTCGAAGAGCGAGGACGCTACTCTCTTCCAGAGTCAGTGTTTTCCAAAAAGTATAATATGGATGGGTGTCTTCAAATCCACCTTAAACAAGCTTCTTATAAGTATGTCTGTCTTATATAGTTGCTTAAGATCACGTTGCGACGGATGCGGTCAAACACCAAACATATTACGACTTTAAAAAAAACCCGACCAATTCGACAACACATTACGACCATTCAATTGCAAGGATTCGTGAAATAGGCCAAAATTTCCAAACTACTGCAACTGATCACGTCACAGCACGCTGGTCACCCTAGTCCCCACTGCTAAGTAGCAGAGTGCTAATCACGGGGCGAGCCCGGCACCCACTCAGCTACCGTTTGTAGGAATAACTAACAAGAATGTCGGCATTCTTTCCAAATTGATGACATTCAATACAAATTACTACATTATATACTAGACGATTTAAAAATCGAGGCAGTGAAACCTATAAAATGGGATTTTCTGTTTTCTTTGGCACTGAATAAGGACGACTACCGAAAGAGGAAGGGTGTACCTTATGCCCTATAGTGCCCAAGATGAATGAGCTGCTTTGCATATTTACTGTTATCTACAACTTTAGCACTTAACACCATGTGAGGCTTCAACATCACTACTTAGAAATTACTGGGAATGAAGAGATTTGACATCTTATATCTCAGGGTGACGAGCGCTTCGCCGTTCAGTACGGCAAAGAATTTCGTTCGCAAGTTCACAATTCTGGCTACTGTTATGGGCAGACGTGATGCTTACGAGTACCACCAGGCGAACATTTTGCTCGTCTCGTCACTGGACTGCATTACAAAAAAAAACACTATTCCAGATGTTTAAGGGTGTTCGTTTTCTTATCATTATGTGGTCTTCTAGTTTGCCACTCTTTCTATAAAAATAGAGTTCCTAGCCAGCCAATAATAAAAATGCATAAAAGATATTCGACATTTTCTGCACCAAGTACTGATTATGGGAATCATAATGCCATTAAAAGATTATAATTAGATTAAAGTGCCATTATAAGATAGTCATCATCATAATAGTCAGAAGACGTCCACTGCTAGACGTAGGCCTCCCCCTTAATAATGGGTTGCCAAAATCCCCACATTTGGCAGGCGGCTTGGGGATCGCAGAATGCCGAGTTAACCGAGAAAATGCTGCTGCCCGTCCTCCGGTGGTTCTGGATGCAGTTTTAACACATACACAGTGTAGTTTTAGAAAGCAGTACAGATCTATAAAATGTAAGTTATGAGATAGCCATAAATTATTGCATTCTGTTTTGTATGTTTATTAAATAAATAAATAAATAAGATAGTGTATAAATTTGCGGAGTTACATGTCACGTTACTTAGAAATTATATTAACACTTTCCACCCATAAACAAGCAAATTGTACAGTAAATGAGAACCCTATAATATACTTTGAACTTGCTAGTTCAAAGTATCGGTCCACGGGAGCATGCAACATCGCTACCGCTCGACGACGTCCGATGACAAATTTATCGTATCTCACAATAAAAACTGCTCGTAAAAATATTACTACACCCCCTCCCCCACCCTTTCCTTGGGAGTGGTCTGGGAGGACCCGAGGGGCGCGTGGAGGTATCCCGCGAGAAATAACACACTTTGTCTTAGAGAGAATCGCGTTCAATCGCGATAACAAAGTTGAAGAAAGCTTTGAATGTTGGATGCGGCACTCGATCGAAATGTAGAGGCAACGTGAGAAGTCCGCATGGGGAAGTACCACACCTTTTCCAGTTATTCAACCGCCAAGCAGTAGTGTGCATGCATTACCTACTGTGTTCCGGTTTGAAGGGCAATATGACCAGATAAATTACTGGGTATGAAGAGATTTAACATCTAATATCTCAGGGTGACGAGCGCAGTGCAGTGCGGCGCAGGATTGTGTTCGCAAGTTCACAATTCGGGCACTGCTAATGTTAGTGGCACGCGTGACCACCAGGTGAACGTCTTGCTCGTATCGTCGATTAAAAGTATTAAAAAAAAGTGCGCAACTGCGACAGTTATGTCATTGAAATATTCATATGCATTGAGTGCCTTTACAGTGTCAGCTGTGAACACATTATAAGCAAAATACTTATCACTCTAATGATGAGTGCGGTACAATGATGCAACTTGCATCCTCGTGAAAAAAACCGCATTACTGCAGTGTTCATGCAAAAAGCGCAGCCACGTTCGCCGATTCACGGGCTTGGTACAGAAATCCACTAACACAACCAACTGTGAAAGAGTTTTTTTTTCCAAAAATCTCCTTAGTATCCCATTTGAGTGGCCGAAGGGGGTTATTAAACAAAAAATCTAGAAACAAATACAATACAAATACAAATACAAAATGCTTTATTGTCTATAAAATGGTACAAAACAAAATAAGTGAAATCCCTGGCTGCTACTTTAGCGTTAAGGTGTAGTGCAGCAACCAGTGCTTCCCCCAAATCTAACAGCAAACCCCCTTAAACATAAATATTGGGTTACGGACTTCTATGCTGTCACGGTCTACTGATTAGATTAGTTGTTTGTGGTTTCCTTCTGTGCGCTGGGAATGCTGGGATGTACGAAAAACAGCATAACATAAAGGTCTAAATGAAAACCTAAAAATCTCAAATCCATTGTAATCGGATTGTAAAAAGTTCAATTTTCAATGCGTGGAGGTAAGTCCACCTAATATCGAACAGAAATTAAATCGAGTGTGATATTTATACGTATATCTACATATTTTGATATCTAAATGTATAAAAGGCTCTGTCCTGACTGACTGACTGACTGACAGACAACGCACAGCCCAAACCGCTGGTCGTACAGACTTGAAATTTGGAGGGTGTATTCGTCTCGATGCGGAGGGGTGTACTAAGAAAGAAAATTTGGATTTGGATAATTCATTTAAAATAAAAAATACTGTTTTCAAATATATTTTTGACAGGGACTATTTAATGTGAAGGGGGGTGGAACGTTGTATGGAAAGTTCTTTGTTTTTGAAGTTATAGTGATGAAAATTGATATTTGGGTAGTTCATTCAAAGGAAATAAAGTTTGGGGATTGGTAGAGTCGGTCAAGTCGGTCGAGTCGGTAGAGTTGCCCCCGGGGGGCTACTCCCCGAACTGTACCGAACTGTGCTCGGGATGATTTAAAGTGGTGAATTTTGGGAGCGGCCCGAATTTCTTCCGTAGGCGGACGAAGCGCCGGTGGACCTCTAGTATAATATATAAAATATCTTTAAACCTATAAAAGGGGACAATCAAAGAGAATGAGAAACTGTAACAGGAAGTAAATGAGAAAAGTAAGCATGGCTAGCCAAATATACAAAAAATACTCTGTGGTTATTGATTCTTACGTCAGTACAACAGATTTTTAAACGTTATTGATTCTTACGTCGGTACAACAGATTTTTATACGTCATTGATTTTATTGGTACGTAAGCTGAAAACAGTAATGTTTTTTTTTGTGTAATACCACATCCCAAGCTTTCATAAGTTTCCAGATCTGTACATTAAAGTTGTGCGAGCCACGTTACGATATTGTTCGCTAAACCGGACTCCGTTTATGATTATTCTGCAACTACCCGCATCTCAGCCGTCAGCAGAACGGCCGCCATCTTAACAGCCGCCATTTTGACTTGACATCCATCTTCTTTCGTTTGATTGTAGGCCGTTTTAGGAAATGTGAGAAGACATTTTGATCCAATGTTTGTTACACTGAGCCCCTAAATAGGTGGTATTGAGGCCTTGCTTATTGACGGTGTTGAGCTTTTCCGGTAATTGAGGAGATGGCATTGTATTCGGTTCCGGAATTTTATTTATGGAAAGATTTTTCTAACAATCTTTACTGTAATATCTCTTGATTTTGTATCATACTTACGTTGAAAGTGTTGGGGTCGTCGCTTATTTTTGCCCTGTACTCTTTTGCTCCCCTGTCATCTTCAAAACACTTGCACGATGTTGTTTCTGGCCATCAACTCGAATCTGAAATGTAATAAATTATTTTCTAAACATTGAGAAACTACACAGCTATTCACGAAGTAATTTACAAAAATACTACAAAATAATTTCATTTTCACCTCACAAGCTCGAAAAGATTCTGTTTATCATTCTCCCTGTAATCTGAGTGCAAAAGTGAGAATCCTAGAGTCCTTCGCTTGCCCAAGATTCAATACAGGTACACGCGCCAAAAAACAACTTTGCAACTTTGCATAACAAATAACTATTGCGTGATTGCCTACTTACCTACATGCCATTTTCAAGAAGTAAAAATGCAACAGCAGAATCCTCCACGATAACAAAAATAAGCATTAAACATTTCTAGCAGACGATGCAAGACGTGTCTTTTTTAAATGAACCTTGTTATATGAATGTACCCCGCAGACTCAAATATACTACTGGGAGTTTTGGCGGGAACACGCTAAAATAATGTCGTTGCATTCTATTATTTTCTTAAACTTGTGTTTTTTCGCGACTTAATCATTAAAAACGGTGGTGTTTTATTCATTGTGTGTTGAATTACATGCACGAGTGTGGGCAAGTGATATACTGTGGTGAAACATGTCTTTTCGTGTTTATTTCAAAACTCCGTAGAAGCTCATAGTAAAGTTGCCACAACTTTAGTAGGGTATGACTTAGACTGTGACTGTGAATAATTTCGTGTGACTGACTGTCATTTGATGACACTTATATATAACTTGACTTGATACTATAAAATATACTTGAATATATAATACTTGACACTAGCTGCACAACGTGCGAGACCAAAAACTAAAAAAAAATGTATTTGCGTTTGACAATACCTCTGTGTCAGTGTCAATGAAGATGAAGCACGACTTAGAAGTTACTTATTCACTGACCTTTATAAACAGAGAAATTTACTAGTTTATAAAACATCATGAAAGAACTCAAGAAACATGAAAGCAAGAACTCTGAAAGGTTGTTCCATATCATTATTGTATTGATTGGGAACGTAGAGTCAAAACTTTTAATAATGAATATATCAACGATCCTTTCTTCGCGAAACTTTTTTGTCAGCATAAAGTACAGGATTCCCAGAGACCGTATAAAGGCGTCGAAATAACGCAACTTTATGAATGGTGGCAGTTATAATTTGCACCCGTTTCGGCATGCGACGTAAAGGGAAGCTCCTAAAAACGCGCGGGTCGCATGGCAGGCGCGGGTCGCTCGGTGCGGGCCGGAACGAGCGTTACACCGCGCCTTTACGAGCCATATTTATGGCTCACTCGTCGGACACTCGGCCGTTTTTTACGATATACATAAAAGCTGCCGTGAAAGATTTACGCGAAATATATTCCGGCTAATGCTGATTGCGCCGCGTTTCATCGTACTAATGTTATTGCTCGCCGCTCTGTCCGCCGCTTTATTGCGAACCGGCCTATGCTGTAAATGTTTATGTAGATTAAATTGTTCACCAACGCAACTTTACACAATAACCATTCTCTAATTATTTGCATCTATGGTGACAAATGTAGTTAGATTCAGTTTCTATAAGGGCATGATTGCGGGTTCGTAAGCCAGCGGACGATCAATTTTTTGATAGTGTCACTCGTCGGCGACGAGTCATTTCTTACGACAACATTTGATTTGAGTCCCCGCAAATTCAATTTGTAGCACAATGCCGCTAAAAGCGAAGACGTCGAATCCGTACAGATACCGGCGGAGGCCGGAGGGAGGGCCCGAGGACGAATGGAAAGCAAACCGAACACCCAAATAAATATTCGCTTTAGCAACAATCGAGCTTGCAACTCACACAATTACGGCGGAATGGAAAACCTTAGATAAATAAAATCGGAAGCGCCCGAGGGACAGCGGCAGGCAGGGGGCGGCGGGGCGAGGGGGAGGTTTTTCGCAAGAAAAAGCGGAGGCAGCAAACACAAACATCGAGCGAATGTAGCGAATTTCCAAAGTCCATTCGGTTTATTGACACGGGCGAGGGGCCGTGCGGATTCAAATCCCCCGCACCCGCCGCGATTTACAATAAATTTCAAGCGGAGAATATGTTTGCAATATGTCGGAGGAAGGGCCACTCGCTCTCGAGACCAATTACTTTGCCCTTTAGACCTGCACCCCGCGGCGACACCCCGCGGGCGGCAGCGGCGACGCTTCGAGCCCGCTGCACTTTAAGAACACAATTTTAAACACTCACGAAGGAATGCAGTAAGCTGTTTACATCGTAATCGAAAGTCTTTGAAGGGGAGGCGCTGCGCTGCTCTGAATTTTCCATTTGGAATTTTGGCCCTTCAATGGGGTTCGAACAAGTGAACATGGAGCTTATTGGGCTTGCAAAAATGCATATCTACATTTATGAAATTTGTACTCTATTATCGGAATGTAACTTATAAATATTTTTGTGAAATGGAACAAAAAAATTAAAAAGTTCCCTTAGAAATTTCCTTACGAATTCAAATGCTTTTACACCAACGATTAGGAAGATGTAGTTTATATTAGCCTCGTGAAGTAATACCGATTCAAATACCAAAATAACAGAAAAAAAACAAAGTACCTACTTATCGAGTCAATATACCAAAAAAACTTAATCAATAAATAAAACACTTAAACAAATCAATCAAAAACAAAAAAAATACGAAATACAAAATATCTATAGAGCATAATGATTGCTCTTTTGTATGTCGGGAAAAAAAGCTACCAAAAATATGTAACAAAACATAATGTAATGCAATAACGGAACCGTCCTGAAAAACTAAAAACACCGAATGAATATTTCAAAATGGACGTAAAACCGTCACTATAATAAAGCGCGCGCATGATAGAGCTATAAAACATGAGATTATATTATAAAGCTAGGGCGGGCGCAGGGCGGGCGGCTGCGGAGGGCAACTATAGGAGGGTATTTTGAACCAATTATTTATACTGTTTTTGATGTGAATATTTATTAAGATTTACTATTTTAATATAATTTAGTATATATATTTTATTTCATTGTTAAATAATAAAAACTACCTGAAACAAACTTAAAATCAAAAAAATTAAAGTGTCCGTGTGGTAGGGTCCCAAGATTTGTTATCATACAATTTGAGAATAATTATATCCATGGATATCCATTATAGATGAAAAAATAAAATAAATAAATAAAATTATAGATGATGCTCACATAGTCAGAGATCTTAATGATCAATACATAAAAAGAGACTTTTTAATTAATATTTTATTATAAATAGAGACCTATTATGCTTATTTTTGACACAGTTAATACATTCCATTTTAATTGGAAAGCTTACCTTTCATAACTACTTACTTTGGATAGTACCTAAATGAAAACAAACTGCGTTATGTGGTCGTTTCCACCATTATGAAGACCACATAACAAATACCACCATTGCACCATTGGGTGAATTGTTTGATTAGTAAATAGTGAAATGATGTAATTTTTGTATACTTTGGAACCTACTTTACTATAACGTAATATGGATTTAGATTAATTATATAATCAAAAGACTAGTGAAGGAAAATAAATGCCTACAAAAACTAAAAATATTTTCCAGACTTTAACATTGTTAACAATACAATGTCAGAATCCGATCTTATTTACTTTTACACAAACCCTTATTCGAGTTAAAATCTACGGGAACATTCCAAGATCATTATTGCAGTACAAAACTTTCAGTAAACCCTAATAAGTGTACCGTCTTACATGTGAAGGCATGTTCCTCATTACTGCGGTAGAATTTTACTCTTTATTTATGAAATAAAAATGAAAACATTTCTGCGGATGCTGACGAACGGGGCCCCTTTGCGACCCGCAGGGGGAAAAGGTTGGGGTGGTAGAGATGCTTGCCGGCTTGAATTTGAAAACTGCTACATTCTAATTCTTTAGTTTTTATAGTTAAACTTAAGATACTTTAAAAATTAAAACTTTTGTGCGGACGCTGATGAATAAGCGATGGGCGCCCTCTGCGACCCTTGGGAAGAAACAGTTGGTTTGGTTGGTTGGGTTGGAACGCTTACTGTCTTGAATATATGCTTAATAAGATATTTGTTATATAATGGACCTGTAGAAGGTACTTAAATAAACTTTTGAATTTTAGGTCATACAGTGTAAAACAATACGGATACATGTTGTTAGCAAATGTGTTTAAACAGAGCCAATTTAAATAGATTACTTACTCGAAAAATTCTGTTACTGTAAATAAATTCTATGTCTTGAAAACTCTCACAAATATAAATTAAAATAAGTTCTGTATGAAAATGAATCACTAAAATACTTATTTGTCATAAATTTGCTTGGAGGAGCCAGCTATCTGGCCCAACATTATCAATACCACGCTTTATTTTTAAATTGTCCTAACACAATAGAAACCTATTATTAATTTATTCAAATAAAATTTATAACAAATACGAAAATAACAAACTAATATAAACCTCATAAACGGAATACGACGACGTAATTTTCCAACTCACACCTAACTAGATATAATTATGTTGAAGTTTAATTTCTGTTGGGCTGGGGGGTGTAGGGGGTATAAGGGAGGACAGGAGGAACCGGAAAGATTTTTCAATTACCAACTTTGTGCCTTTCGCGCCAATCTCAGAGCACAGAGTAGTTTTGACAGCACACTTTTATCCATACAACTATCAGTAGCAATAATCATCAAATAAAGTATGTACCTTCCAGCAGTTTCCCGCTTCCGGAGGTAAAAAGTAGCCTATGTTCCAAGGCAGCTCTATACCAAATTTCATCCAAATCTGTCCATCATAACAGTAGTAATGTCAGAGTTATGAACTTGCGAACAAAATCCTGCGCCGCACTCCACTGCGCTCGTCACTCTGAGATATTAGATGATAGTAATAATAATAATGAGCCCTTATTTATGAATTAAAATTCAATAAACAGATGAATCTTATTCTTATTTTGTTTTTGAGATATTAGATGATAAAAAATCTCAAGCTCGTCATGCCTAGTAATTTCTCCGGTAACATTGCCCTTCAAACTGAAACACGGTATTGCTTGCACACTACTGCTTGGCGGTTGAATATCTGCCAATGGTGTGGCAGCACTACAGAAAAGCTAAAGGCATCTTATCCTGCATTTTCATTGTTAAATTTTATCATTTTCCTACTCTACACTCGCTGTGGAATTCTTAATATCAGTGCGCGCTAACTACGGCCGTATAATATTGGCTACAGGGTGGAATCCCCACCCCCTGGCGCTGCCTGCTCTGGAATCCACCCATACTTCTTACGGGTACTGCCTTCAAATGTCGCGAACAGTAAGGGACATTTACAACTTAAACAATTTAAATTGTTAAGTTTAAGAATTTTTTTATGCAATCAAATGACGAGACGAGCAAGACGTTTACCTGGTGGTAAGCGTCACGCTTGCCACTAACAGTAGCAGTGCAAGAATTGTGAACTTGCGAATACAATCCTGCGCCGCACTGTACTGCGATCGTCACAGCTCGTATCAGATGTTAAATCTCTTCATACCCAGTAATTTATCTGGTAACATTGCCTTTCAAACCGAAGCACAGTAATGCTTGCACACTACTGCTTGGCGCTTGAATAACTGGCAAAGGTAATTCCTGCTATTTTATTTATATTTATTGATACACAAAACAGAACATAGTCAAAACATATACATGATTAGCTAGGTAAAATTTCGAGCCAGACTATGTGCTATGTATTGTATATCTATTTATTTGTTATAGGTAGGTGTTAAGATGAACGTAAATCATTACTTTCATGCTTATCTCTTTTGTCTTTAACTTGCTAGGCGTAGTCGTAAGCTTTTAAGGCGCAAGGGCGGAATTCTAAAGCTTTGCGGGCTTCAATTTTGTAGTTTTTTTCATAGAAAGTGGATGACTTAAGTAGTTTTTACAGAGAAAAAATATTATGAGATTCGGTCTTAGAGCTTCCATCCTAGTCAAAGATTTCGATAGTATTTTATTTATTTTAAATCTATTTGAATTATAGCACAATTTAATCTAGGCTATCTCCAAATAGCTCAGACGGATTCTCACCCTAACTCAACCCAACTCTTGCATTTGATCCGGCCAAATAATTATATTTATTTTATTTTATTATTTATTTATTTGGGGATATAATTCTAGTAAGAAAGATTATACACGAACTGCGCCCTCCGATTCAGAATTTGTCCGTTTTTTTAGATAAAGACTGGAATGCTTAACGAATACGTTATGCACACGGCTTCCACTACATATTTCGTCAAGATGAATCCAAATGACAGCCTTATAGCTCAGTTGGTAGCATGTCTGCCTTCAGAGCTGTAGGGCGTGGGTTCGATCCCCACCCAGGACAAAAATGTATGTGACTAACATAGATGTTTGTTCTGTGCCTGGGTGTAGTATGTATTATAAACCTCGTGGCGTAGCTTGTCTAGGTGATTCTAAACGATCACCGATGTTAAGCAACGGATGGTCCGGTCAGTCTTCGGATGGGTGACCGTGAGTGGCATTTATTTCTGAGCGCTACCGTGGATCGGATGACACGTTAAATTGTTGGTCCCGGTTGTTTGTTGTAGTTTCTATAACAACAACCGTCAGCCATGTCAGAGGCCTTCGGGCGGCACATTAACTATGACACTAGGGCTGGCCACTCAGCCTATACGAACTTACTTACTTACTTAAGGACGTGTTTACGAAAAAATAATTGCATAATTATAAGTATTCTATCAGCTATCTGTTTTCCACACTTTAATACAAGTTAGCTGGACTAAATATTGTCAAGGAAATTACAGTTTTTTTGTGCTTATTTGAAGCGCCCTTTCGAGCATCACCGGTACTAAAATTTACATTTGTGTCAATAAAAAATTCGTTCCATAGACACTGCTATCCTTTGGCTATCCGCGTCAAAAAGGCGAAAATCAATTGGCTTCAATTTGCTATCGACAATATGAAGTCCAGCTTACTTGTATATCTAATAGAGGTAACACAAGTTTTGCTTAGTATGGGGCTAGATGGCGCTGTGTGTAAAATGTCCCCCATTTTTTTTTACTATTTAGTTGTGACAAGGTAACAAACAGACAAACAAAAAATCTAAGTGACATTTTTATAATTTCTATCTGGATTTCCTATTTATATCCAATCCACATCCCTTTGTATTTGAGTACTATTATTTATTCTGTGGGCTTGCTAACGATTATACGGTACAGTAAACGCTACTTTTAAAATTGGATTCCTTCAGTCCCCGGCCGCTGCCGCCGGCGACGTCACAAAGGACGAGAAACCGTTTGATTCTTCACATTCCTATTTCGCTGTACCGACTCAAATCGGCCTATTAAATGCCTCTCTCGACGAACCAAGAGGGCGTTAAAATCCTCCTGGAAAAAGCTTTGTTCTTCAAATAAATGCCCTCGAAGGGGAGAGCAAAGAGCGTTATAGGTAGTTACACCTTTTGATATCGAGGAAATTATTACATTGCGTAGTAAACTAAATGATGAACATTTAGAGAGCACTGTTTTTAACTATCACGGTTGTTCAGTTTTATGATTTTTACGGGATTATTTTGTGAATATAGTAAATATCCCGTAAATATAATGATAAAACTGTTCATACAAAGAGATTAAATTGCAAATTGATGCCGAGGATATACGTGTTAACAGAGTCTGAAAATGTCGACAAAGGTATCTATAAGCCCAAAATGGTATTGCAGTTATCTTATTAGCTGACGGAGATTGTTTACAATAAAGCAACCCGTCTGTTTGTCTGTTTTCTATGGTATAAATTATGGCTCATGGCCATTGTAGCGGTGTCCAGAGCGTTGAGTCACAAAATAAAGTACGTGTTATCACTTCATTGGCACGCACCACTCTAAAACATTCGATAATTAATATTAGTAGTCCTGCTATCTAATTTTATACTCTATAATCACTATCTGTATGCTTTGTTTTTTTTGTATGTATGTTTTGCGATTACTCCGCCAATTATGAACTGATTTTAATGTTTTTTTTGTTTGGTATATAATATTTCAGAGGTAAACCCATATCAATTTTATCGAAATCGGTTGAGTAGTTTGGTTTTTAAATCAAAATTACTAGAAAATATGAAGATGTCATCTAGGTATTCGAAGTTGAAGTCGGTTGTATTTTTCTTTTAAAAAGCGTATTATATAATCACTAGGTATATAATTCTTCAAAGCCAAACCCAGTAAATGTTTGCACATAAGTGTTGGCGAAAGAATATCTGGTTTTGCAGTGGTATCTTCCCAGACGACCTTGTGAAAAGAATATCTACCCTAAAGTACAATATTAACAAGATAGATTTGTTGAATTCAAAATCCAATCGAAATCATTCAATCCTTGATTTCAGGGAAAGGGAATGTCTTTTCCCTGAAATCGTAAAGGATAGAACAATCGTGGTTCACCAAGATCGTATCATAAATCTATTTATGTAGTTCGTAGAAGTTCTACGATTCATTCATAGTTCGTAGAGTGGTCATTGCTATAGAGGAAACTCGATATTGGCAAGTAAATGAGACCAATATTCTATGGGTGGTCGGGACCGGACCTACGGTAACGCGCGCCCGAGTGACGCTTGGGTTAATTACGGACTTACTAGGATGAGGGGGTGCGGGGGTGAGACAGGGGTGTCCAGGGTGGGGGAGGGGAATCCGACTACGTAGGGGGAATGTGCTTTGTTTGGCTCGGATGCTGCTTTGCAAATTGTTTTCGTTCGATATGAAAATGTTTTGATACGAGTACGATGCAGCTAATTAATCGTGGTTAATTTAAAATTGTAATTGCAGTTTTAATTGGGTTTTTTTCGATATAAGCTTGCGATTGTTACCTTCATTGACCTCCGCCGGGTGTTACGTTAAGCGAAGATTCGGTCTACTGTGGAGCACGCTTGCCACAACTGCAGCACAAGTACCGTTCTGTATCGCTAAATTGGACGTGTCGGTACAGCAGATTTAATCAAATTTGAGATTATACCGATTTTTATCGAAGTTTACCGATTTCAATGTCAAATATAACGAACGTCAAGAACGGTACTCGCGCTGCTGGTTCACTCGCGACTCGCAGATACCCAGATTGTATCTATAAGGAAAGACCCAATCGAGAAGTGAAGTGTGATTTTGAAAATTCCACTGATTTAGATTTCAATGGAAAAATAAGATTGTACAGAAAGTACAGGTAGTAGGTACGTATAGATGTTTATGAGAAAATAATCATCGAACATTTACTATAATACTAAGTAAGTATAGTTAATTTGTGCTCGTAATTCTGAAGTGACCCTAATTAAATCCTAATACGACAAATACTGCACAAATAACAAAATTAAACATGTCACAAAAGCCAACTTAAGTACTTGATGGTGGTTGAACAACTTCAAATATACAGGGTTAGTTCTAATCGGTTATCATCTTTAGGGCATATTCTGTACATCCAAAAGTTGTTAACTTTTACTATGGGGCCAACATTGAAATCTTGAAAAATATATCAACTGTTCCATACAAAAAGATCATCGACCTTGGGCAAAATGTATGGAACAGCTGTTTTTTTTTGTTGCGATTTCAATGTTGTCCCTATTGTAAAAGTTGTTTGTTTTTATGTACAGAATATGCTCTTAAAAGTATGCTAACTGATTAGAACTAACCCTGTATACATAGCTTATTTACTTGGATAATTAAACACAAATGAGAACTGAGTATAGCTAATTCCTCAAAACTTTGTCACTTTATGTGTAAGTTACACGTAAAGTTACAAAAAACCTTATAATAAACAACTCTTATTGTTTCCAAAACTTAATAAGCAGCAGCAGCTAAATCAAATCAATTATCATCATCATTCACATTCTCCCTAATCGCTGCGTAAGATAAGGTGGCTAGAGCATACGCCTTTTCTTTTAAAATAACTAAAAGGCAAGTAATTTGAAATAAAATAAGACGTGTACTTTTAAAAAAACATCAACCGAATTCAATTTTGATAACCTTGACGACATATTTTTTCTAGTTATTTTGATTAAAAACTAATCTACTGAACCGATTTCGATAAAATGTATATGGGACCCCTGAATGACCTACCAAACAAAAAAAAACTTCAGAACCAATTCATAATTGGCGGAGTAAAACAGTAACAAACAAAAAAAACAGTAGAATTGAGAACCTTCTTTTTTTAATTCGGTTGAAAACCATTAAAAAACCTTACCCACAGAAAAGTAACTTTAAAAAAAAAATTAACCGACTTTAAATTAATATGGGACCACCTCGGCAGTATACCCTTTCAAATAAAAAAAGAATTTTCAAAATCGGTCGACAATTGACGGAGAAATCGGTGAAGTTATACAAAAAAAACATACTTACCGTCGAACATAGAACCTCCTCCTTTTTTGGAGTCGGTTAAAAAGCGAAATTCCTCCTTTCCTCTCACACTCCTGTGGTCTTACCAAATAAATGTTTATTCTAAAACTCAACGCATCTCACATTCCTCTCACACAGTGAATCGATTGCATCCCTTCTCATCAGCTTATTCAAATACAGCGCATGCAGGGCGCACGGCTCAGGGGTGCAAGGGTGCAAGTTACATAGTAACTACCACTCCGTCTGTGTAACGTGGGGGTGCGATGCGCGCATGCATAATGTATGGCGCGCTTAGCGCTCTGGGATTACTCGGGTAGATGGTTGAAACTGCATATAAGATTGGCTTTTGTAGGTACTCGTTTTGGAGAAAAATATACAAGTACGAGGAAATAGAGAAACAACTTTTAGCAAAAAATATTTCGTCCAAGCTGCACTTCTGCGATTACACCCGCGTGTATAATTTCTTTGGGTATGTCCTAAAACTGCATCCAGAACTACCGGAGCACGGGCAGTAGCGTTCTCTCGGTTAACGGTTGTGAGCATAATGCGATCCCCAAGCCGCCTGCCAAGCGTGGGGATTATGGCAACCCCGCCTTGGAGGAGGAGGATACCTTCGTCCAGCTGTGAACGTCTTGTGGTTGATGACGTGTGTGTTAGTGTATAATTTTTTTAGGAACTGACAATTCTCGTCACGTTCTGCTTCCACCTCGCTAATCATCATCATTATTATCAGCCTACCATAGCCCACTGCTGGACATAGGCCTATACCAAGTCACGCCATTCAGCCTGATCTTCAGCTATCTGCTTCCACTGCCAGCTATCCTACGTATATCGTCAGTCAATCGAATCTCAGGACGTCCAATCCTACACTTAGTTTGCTGGTTCGTGGACACTCTAGAACACGTCTACCCCAGTCCCACCTTGCTACCTTTCCCATTCTGTGACGCTCTTGCCAACTCAAATTCAATTTTTTCTTAATCATATTTTTTTTCCGTGTTGGCTATAACTATTTAATTTCGTAAGGATTTTAATATTATGGTAGTCCTAAAAAGAGCATCTCAAAATAAAAATTATAAAGTGCTCAAGCTACCATCCTACATAATTATATTATAAGTTTATAATACTGCACCCTGGGGTTGCACCCGCGTGATGAAAAGTTGTGTTTATGATGATGATAAAAAGTAACCTTGAATGTTATTCCGGAAAATACACCCGCCCCTCAATAGGAAGGGGAGGCCTTCGTTCAGCAGAGGACGGCTTCCGACTGATTGTAGTGATGATGAGCACCAGAAATCGCGATTGAAACCGCGGGGCGATACGAGTTAATCATACTTGTGCGTCTAGTACAATCTCATAAGGAGTGATATCGAGAGTCGAAGCGATCGCCGCGCCATGGGACATTAAATCTTTCATAAAGGCATAACCATAAATTGAGGTGCATTTTACAGCACCACAATTGCGCTGGAAGACCACAGAATAGAACACGGATACAGTAGTGAAGCTTGTTACTTGTTTATCATTTTGTCCAATTTCCTAGCAAATAATTAAATTATTACTTCCTAGGTTGTTCTGGTACTTTAAGAATGTGTTTAGATGAAACTTAGAAGTCCCTCTATGAGACTGACATAAAGGTTCACCGATTATTATTTTCCTAACAACGCCCCGTGGTTTCACCCGCGATTTCTTGTAACAAATTAGCCTAGTGTATGTAATGTACTTGTAGTGTAGTGTACTTAGTACTTGTAGTGTACTTGTGTAGTATTGCAACGTATAATTTAGCTACCTCTGAACCACATTCGTTCAACCGTTTTTGCTTCAAAAAAACGAAATCTCAACATACAAACTTTGATAATAATATTATTCTTGTGGTCCAATTTAAAATAGACAGGGAGGAATAAGATCATGTGTGTGTATTGCTTTTTGGAGTTAAGCGGAGTATGTGTTCATCATACATACAATTTGAAATGTGTTTTACTGACCTAAGCTTTCCTATAGTACGACAAAATGCGGCGTATCCTAGCGTTTACGACTGGATGGAACGGCACGGCTTATATACCGCCACGGTACGGGATTAACGCGCGTATTAAGGTCTTAATTACAAAAGTAAAAATAAACTATCAGTTTAAAAACACTATAAGTACTTACGTAACGTCTTCCTGAACTGTGATATTCCGGTCCTCATATTTTCATAATCACGAATTATATATTTTTTCCAAAACGCATTATCGTTTATTTATATGATATATTTTTATTTTATTTTAAATGATGTTATTATTCAAGCTCAATAACAGTATTAGCATTAACTGCTTCTCTACGTAACATAAGGTTCGGTTCAACCGTGCTTAAAATATGATCGAACATAATACCTTCTTTTTTAAACCACACACTTCAATTTCTATTTGGTAGCTGAATGTCACCTTAATTCCAGTTATTTTTATTTAAAAACCTTATAATTAACCGATTTCTATAAAATGTATATGGGACAACCTCTGAGGTATGGCCTGCCAAACGAAAAAATAATCATCAAATTCAATTCATAATATTGGCGGAGTAATCGCGTAAAATACATACAAAAAAACTTACAGTCGAATTGAGAACCTCCCTTTTTGAGGTCCATTGAAAAATACAACAGATATTTACTATATTATATCCATAATAAATACATTTCAAAATGTTCATTAAAGTTTTTAAAAATATGAAACCGACCGATATGACACCGAGTCACAAATAGATTCATTCATGTAATTATTAATAAGGGGGTTACATAAATATTGGCATATCAAAATATGCACCCCAATTATTCAACAAAACAAGCTGAGTAGGGTTCGTTTATTTTAACAATACAATTAGTGAAAATCTCGTATTTGGCATTAAATGTACCTATTTCGTAAAGCTCTTCTCTCTTTTTCTCTTCGTTCAGCCTTCTCTTCCTCACACCGGCCTCATACAAAACTTAATCAAGGCGTACATGTTTAAAACACGGCACACAGTTGCCGGAATCAATTTAGCCTAAGCCGGAGGAGGGAGGGGGAAGTGGGGTGCAATAATTAGGCGGCGGATTACCCGCGCCGAGGAAATTAACTTGAAACTAGATGGCTTCCGGCCTCGAACGGCTTTTCGAACATAAATTTTGAAACTCAGATAGGAGTAATCTTGTAATCTTGAGTAATCTTCGTACCATTTTCGATTACATTTTTATTTTATTTTTTTATTGTGTATTGCCAGAATCCTATTACTAAATCTATTTACTAAAATAAAATATCGGAGGATTTTTTTTCAGACAGTACCATCTAGCCCCAAACTAAGCAAAGCTTGTAATATGGAAACTAGATAGCTGATAGAATACTTATACACATATTTTTTTTGTAAATACATACTACACCCAGACACAGAACAAACATTTATGTTCGTCACATAAATGTTTGCCCTTGGTGAGGATCGAACCCACGCCCTACAGCTCTGAAGGCAGACACACTACCGCTGAGCTATATGGCAGAAAGGGGTTTATACTACTATACTATATACTTTGTCATCAGTCTCTCAGTGGTCCTTTGTTTCAAAGATTTGTATTTGTCTGTCCTAGCCATTGATGTCTTTTGAGCTGTTTATATTGCAGTGGGTTACAATTTTCATATAATTTTTTCATTAGATTTGTTCTTATGTCTGAGTTTCAAGCAAATAATTAATAAAGGTATTACTAATATTTTTCAGAGATATGAGATAAAAGTATCTTCACGTGTAGCGGTGGAAGGAGTTGACCCGACGAGTTAAATCTAAGTAAAATAAATTCCAAATTTACAGCTTTTTTATTATGGCTGAAAAACACAAAAATGGCTGCTATTGAGGGGGGGTTGCTTTCATAACATGCAGAATAAATATATTCTTAAAATAGAACAAACTTAAACCCCTTTCAGTTGCTACAGTCGATATAAGAACACAGGGTATCACACTGATATTATAAATACGAAAGTTTGTCGGTATGTGTGTATGTATGTTTGTTAGTTCGTCACGCCAAAACAGCTGAATGGATTTGAATGAAACTCGGAAAGGAGGTTGCTTTCCCGGTATAACACATAGGCTACTTTTTACGATCATCGTTACCATGTTTCATCATCACGTGGGTGAAACCGAGCGCAGCTAGTATACCTATAAAATTGAAATGGACCTCCTATAAAGAACCACGTCAGTAACAACTTTTTAAGATGAAGATGTAAGCCAAGTCTTTTAAATGCATTGGCAATTATTGAAATTAGTAAATTAGGGCTAGTCTCAGCCTATACAAACGAACTAAATTAATTCAAATTCTTTAGTTCATACTTGCCTACTTTCATTCAAATATTTATTTTAAGGGCGCTGTTTAAAAAAAATCACGTGCAGTCATAGCAGTTTTTTGACGGTTTTTATGAGTTTTTGTTTTTGCCAAAAAATATAGTCGTAGTCTATAAGATATGAGAAGTGAACTAACGCTTTCGTAATCTTTATTGAAAAAAAAAAGAAAAAAAAATACAAAACACCTCTATTTTTACACATTACTCTATATTTTTACATTCAATTTTTACAAAATTACGAAAATTTACTCACTTGTAAATAATATAGTTTGTCACGAACAAACGCTCTTAGTTTGAAAAAATATTTATAGTATGCTTGTAATAAATTAAAAATGGGTAAAAAAAACGAGAATCGAATCTTGACACGCACGAATCTGCGTAACTGCCATATTTTTGCTCCGCTAAATGTGGCATCTCATCAGCTTTAGAATAATGATTGATCGCAGTAATAAATGTGCTTGAAACATGGATGTTGGATGTGCGCAGCTTTAAAAGCTAATTTTCAAAAGGAAACATTTTAAACTTCAACCTTTTCTTACCTGTGATTCTTGTAGACAAAATCTTGCACAAAGGCAGTAAATATTCTCGCTAGTGGCAATTAGCAGCACACAATTAGCGCAGGTATTTGGTAACAGTGGAATTGGAACCATCCCGCTAGAGGGAGGCCACAGGAGGTTTAAGGGTGGCCAATTGGCCATGGAATGGAAGCCGTGAGCTATGTGTCGCGTTATTGCATTCTGCCTGCAAGTTGTGAACGTTACGAAGTCTTTTGTATTAGAAACATGCTGCAGCTTTTAGATACAATGAAACAGAAGCTACAAACAAAAGATAGTGGAAGTCTATGAGTAGAAGCGCATTGCTACGCTTTTGTTTCGATTTAGAGACGATGTTTATATCAGAGGCCTTCGGACCACGGATTTACCAATGAGAGCTATCTTCTACAAGCTTCGGACAGTACATTGATTTTTATACGCTGATTAGTGAGTCAGCCTTTATGAACATACCTACTTACTTTTTTAGGGACGATGGCACAGTTACTCTTTGGAGCGTCTGATTTCTCCGCACCTCAGATGTTGTTTTTCTATGAAAGCTAATAAAACGTTTCTTTATAAGATGTTCTACAGGCATTTTTAGACTTCTTTATAGAATTTTCTCGTTCTTAACGAATATTGTCAAGACCGAGAAAACTGTTAAATAATAACAGCAAAAAGCAAGCAATGCTAGATCTCAATAAACATAATAACAATTGTTCGAAAGTAGCGGTCAGATGTGATCCCAAGTTTTGAGACTACAATGAGCGCCCGGGGGGAGGCAGACGCGGGGCGGGCGGGGGCCAGTGCAGCGTCACCATAGCAACCGCCCCCGCCTAATCAATTGCAGAAATATGTACGAACCATCACCGACATAACATGACCTACCCCTCCCTTCAAAATACAATGTATCGAGAAGCCTAGAAGGGGATGAGAATGCATGCTCGAGGGTCCAGTTAGAGTGGTCGTTTTATACGGCACAGCTAGGCGACATTACACACACTTGGGAAGCGAAGAAAAGATGTACGAGCGTATAGCGTCCATCGGATGTAGGAAAACTTATAGGCGCGATTCACACCACGACCAAGTTACTATTATTAATCGGAAAAAGATTTGCATATGACCGCCCTTTCGTCCGATGTCAAGCGACAATGCCGTTTACGATAGAACACGCTTGCTTTGACTAAAACAGCACTCACGGTTTGCTGAAACCCGGATTGTATGTTGCAAGCGACACTCACTCATGTCATGTTTAGCAGTAGGTGTATAACACATAATTATAAAATTTTAAGAAAATTAAAGCGCTTAATTCGGATATTGGAATTGAAATATCAAATGATATCGCTTCTTTTGCTCCATGCTGTTCGATAGTAGAAAATGATTTGGGAAATTCGTCAAGAAGCCTAGCCTGATCAAGCGACGCCAATGATTTAATGTTGATTTAAATAACGATTTCGAATAAGTTAAGGTAAGTACTTAGAATCTTAAATAAATAGCGTTTCTTCATTCTTTAACACCTAGATCAGTACTAGAGCTAAACTAGTATTTACCACGCGGCCTAGGTAGCTTTAGTCACCAAGTTAGTTACAGATACAAATACATTTACTGGACAAAAATTTTAAGAAAGTGTATGATGTGTATGTATAATGATGAATCCATTGGCTCTAAAATAGTACTAATACTGTGTTTCGAAAACCAATGTTCTCTCCCAAATAATAAGAGACTTACTAAAACGCCAAAAAAAACGTAAACAGCCAATGATAAAAAGTTTGTAGTAAAAGATGTACTACAAACTTATAATTAAAAAAATGGTTTTATCAGTTTAGCTTGAGTGAGACCAGAATCTCAGTTGAGTTAAATAAACTACCTAACATTATCATAGACTATCACGCAACCTTTTTATCGAGAACCCGAGCTATGCTGAATTTAACCCACTTAATAGCACCTAATAGTAAGAGATTCTCTGATCGCATTATATGTGCTATGCTGGCTGTGGCCACGTGGTTCAACCGGCCAAGTTAGCTTGTCTGCTCTAAATGTGAATCGCGCTTTACAAGTTGGAAATCATAGGAGTCAGGAAGAATGGAGCGGACGGAGCTTTTGTTAATGTTCCATGTCGACTTCACTTGATGCAATTGAAATATCTGGATATAAGAGAGTCGCAATATAGGTCTTTACTTTTTATATTTATACCTAATTGATTAGTCTATGTGGCAATACTTATACAAAAAGAGCGCGCTAGGACGAAATGAATTTTGTACATCATTGTGGACAATGTTCCCTTAGAAGTAAACAATGAAGGGAGCTACTCTGTTCACATATTATTATTTTTTCACGTCGTCAGCCAGTGACGTCTTCTGCTAGACGAAGGCCTCCCCCTTAATAGGCAGGGGTTGCCATTATCCCCACGCTTAGTAGACGGCTTGGGGAACGCAGAATGCTCACCACCGTTGACCGAAAGGACGCTGCTGCCTTTCCTCCGGTGGTAAGAAAAAGATGGATACCGATACCTGGATGCAATTTTAAGCCATTACCCAGGTTACAGGTCCGCTGTTCTATGATGTGCTACTCTTTTCGGTTTTGTATTTTTTTCTTTGTAAGTTATAGCATTTGCAATATAAGGTTTATCCACGCCGAAACTAAAACCTGTTCACCCGACTGTTAGAAAAATGATAATAACCACTTTACTACGATTACGAACCAAAAAGCAATGTTTTAATCTATGAATATTTTCCACTACAGTTTATGGGTTGTAAACAACACCTACAACCGTAAACATGAACCTGAGTATGTCCTGAAACTGCATCCATAACCACCGGAAGACGGGCAGCAGCGTTCTCTCGGTTAACGGTGGTGAACATTCTGCGACCCCCAAGCCGCCTCCTAAGCGTGGGGAACATGGCAACCCTTCCCTATTAAGGGGGAGGCCTTTGTCCAGCAGTGGACGTCTCCTGGCTGATAATGTAAAAATGCCCAATACTACTGCACCTAAAATAATGAAAGAACTTTCAAAACATAATTTACACACCTGATTTGTCCAATGTTCTTCGTAACATTTGCTACGACTGTGCTACGTGCTCGTAGAGGTGCTACGCTGAAAATGCATAATTTCACTATTTTAAAATATCATCTCCAGTAAATGTTAAAATCAAATCAAATCATATATAGGCCTGCTAATAGGACAAAAAATATAATTGTGAAGTCATGTCATTAACACATAATCTGGGGTGCAATATTGTAACAATATTACATAATTTTATTATTAATGTTAAATTTTTAACGTAATTTTATTTAGTAGTACCTGTATCAATAATTATAGTTTCTTGGATTTCAATAATTCTGGTCACTGCGGTTTAAAGTCAGCCATTTTCTTGAATAGGCGTCAGTATTCTGAAATATGACGAAAAAGGGAAACCGTTTATTTTAATTTTTTTAAACGAAAAGCTTATACTTAGGAGCATTGACAACTTACTCGTGCATTTTCATCTTTAGTATTGTAGTGTCGCCAAAATTGCAACCAACTTCGAAGATGCAGAATGTATGTGGAACCTGTAACAAATGAACAGTATCTTATAAGCTACCTGTTAATTTACACCTATTATATCTAGGATCACCATAGATTTACTACGGTAGTACATCAAAAAAAAAAAAACTATGAAGATCACAAATATAGGGGATTTGTTTACACCTTACGTCATCACGGATTTAGACAACTTTCCTATCTAAAAAAATATAATTTACTTTTGCTTTCTTTCTAATAGCAAAAGTAAACCATTAAAATTCTAAAACATCGGTACAAAAATTTAAATACATTACAAAAATCTTCTCATAAAACAGGTTTATAGTTCTATACTACCAAGTAACTTAGCAAATCTCATTTCATTTCTTTATCCATTTCAACAAAATATACTAAACAAATCAAACGTATTTTGATTACAAAGAAAACATCTATTTGCGCGTGGAAGATGGCAGAACCATAACATGTCTACAACTATTAACATAAATGTAAGTGCATATGACAGCGGGGAGAAGGAGGGTGCTGTATAATTACACCCCCCTTCCCTCCCGAGATATTCCATCCTTCCCAGTTTCCCCTCGATTAATTGATAATGCGCGACCAATATCGGCACACCTGCGCCTGAAAGCTAAGATTAACATCCCTTATTGCGAGCAATTAATCGTTTGTTTAATCTGTAGCCAGCCGCCCGCGAAACTTAATTACTACAGCCACTAATTGTGTCCCGCCCATTCTCTACATTCATACCCATACCTACGTAAAACCGCCCCTAAAAATAACTGTAAAAAGCCGAGCGCACTCCATTACGTGATTTAAAAATCATATTCAAAATCGCTATAAAGGCCAAACGAGCGTGCCCGCTATTCTATTACCGACCCTTGCCAGAATAAATTCCATCGAAGCGCAATAATAATAAAAAAATGTCGAGAACTTGTCGCGTGCAAAAGACGTGCGGTCACGCGGCCCTCCCCGCCCCGCACCTTCCCCGTACGCCTCACCCCCGGCGCTCCCTCTGAGCCTCCCTAGCTCGAATATAATATGCATTATGCGAAATCCGTAACTCTTATGTTGGGTCTCGAGAATACCTTAAACAGTATAAATGTAAACGAACTTCGCCTCTACCGTGAGGAGAGAAGGCTCACGCGTCCCGTCGTTCCTTCGCTTGCGTCGTTTTCTCCCGGAAGCTTGGGTTTCCTCAGGGCGGGCGAGGCCTGCACTCTCGAGATAACGTCGGGTATTAATCATAGTATTATCGGCCGGTGGCGCGTCTTTGTTATGACACCGCGTTATTGCAGTTTTTTTCTCTATCTACCCTCGAGGACGCGATAAACGGCTTCGAGAGTGAATTTTCCGGGACAGATGTTTTAGTAATCCGGCAAGATATCGCGCATAACGTCGCAATAAAACGTCCAATGTTATTATTATGCCACGACTACCATGGGGTCGTCGATATAGACGTACCTATCTCTACCACTCTAGCTACCCGCTGCGGATGTAAGTAATATCTTACATCCTTCACAGAAAACATTACTGATTTGAGTATTTACTGTACCTTGAATTTCGTTTTCTTTGCAAACAAGTATTTGTTTAATCGTATGAAATCTATATTCGTAACACAAAATAGGGATTTGTACCATAAATTATTTTAATTTTGTTCACGTCTTATAGTCTTTTGTAGTGGTAGGACTCTACTGCAGAGTCCGCCTGGGGAAATACCACACCTTTGCCAGTTATTCAAACGCCAAGCAGTACTGTGCAAGCATTACTGTGTGTTATGAAGAGATATAACCAATGATGTTATATGTATTTTACTCTATTGATATAACATCTAATGTCTCAGGGTGATGAGCGCTATGCAGTGCATTGTCTTCGTAAGTTCACAATTCTAGCACTGCTACTGTTAGAGGCAGGCGTGACGCTTACCACCAGGCGAATGACTTGCTCGTCTCGTCACTTGATAGTATAAAAAAAGAAAAAAAGGACCTAACTAATATCTTCATTGCGATACAAAAAAAACCTGGACCTGGGTATGTCCTAAAACTGCATCCAGAACCACCGGAGGACTGGCAGCAGCATCCTCTCAGTTAACGGTGGTAACCATTCTGCGATCCCCAAGCCGCCTGCCAAGCGTGGGGATTATGGCAACACCTCCCTTTAAGGGAGAAGCCTTCGTCCAGCAGTGGACGTCTTCCGGCTGTTGATGTGATGTGTGACAAAAAAAACAGAAATATTGAGCCGTCCTAACGATTAATACCTACAGAGAATACAGCTATACGCTAGACATACATATCTAATCTGACTTTACAGTTCAGTTCATCAGTCACTCTATTCACGCTCAAAGTCGATTGCAAGTTGAAAAGAGGTTTTTCCGAGTTATTTCTCAAAAGGCATGCGCGATGACTGGCTCCATTGGAGCTTAATATCTGGACGGAGACGCCGACAATTTGTGTATGATTAATGGTCGGAGCTAAACGGAGGAAATCTCAGTTCCCTGGAGGGCTGCAAACTATAAAAGTTTCTATGCGGATCGTTTGGCGCGGCGCGGCAGCCAAGCGAGACTTGAGCTAGAAGAGATCGTACAGGCAGATAAATTACTGAATCATGAGCGAAAAATAATATATGGATGTTGGGTTAAGAGACGGATTCAAAAGATAGTAATCCTTGACACAGCACGCATTGTCTGGAACTTCCCAGCAGCTTGGGCCCAGCCCCGCTGCCAGCGACACCCTACTTTTTAAGTTTGTTATAATTTATATTTCTGTATTGTAAAAACCTTAAAAATTAAGTAAGGGTCTGATCACAGATCATATACCTAGCCTGTTGATGGCTCGTGAACATAATTTCTCGTACAAACACGACTCACCGTTGCGGGCAGGGGGCGAGGTAACGTTCTATACTTGCGATTGGCTAATCACTGGGATGACGCAATCTGAGTTATGAAATACAATGAGATTCTGACGTACTCGCAGTGGTTTTAAAACTACACATTTTCGTATGAGGGGAAGTCGGACGATCAGTCAACAAAATGTATAGTCTTTGGTTCTGATGCTATTAAATGTAACACTATTGTTAATAAGGCCTCATTGACAACATTTTCCAAGATTTTGTGTAGAAGGTAATAGTTTGCGGTTTCTGATAGATAGTTTACTAAATTAGTAGTGTCGCCAGCATGCTGGGTACGCTGCTGGCAACATGGTAGTTAGTTTGGGCATTTTAATTGTTTCTGGACGATATAATTATCACTAGCGTAGCTTGTAAGTAAAGTGTATTAGGTTGGTATCTAGATATATTGTTTTAGAAAACATATAATAGAGTGAAACACATGAGGGCAGCGCCTATTAATGTATGTTAATTTAGTTAATAGAGGCACTTGGCCTGAAAAATAATTACATGTGTATAAGTATGATGACAGCGGTACATTGTTGTGAAGGGAGCATACAAGCTTAGGGTAGTTTTTTTTTTTAAGTAAATCAACCGAAACATTCAATTACTTCAAATAATTCAGTAATAAACTGTATCCATAGAGTCAAAAGTATGTTTGCAGTATTTCACTAACTTCAAGTCTAAGCAATATTTCAGTCGAAAGTAATATATCAGTACCTATTTGCCCCACTTTAGAAACAGCCTGAAACTCATGCATGAACTAGACCGAACCGAATACCAAAACATCTTTAAAAGGATCACCTCCGCGTTTCCATTTCCAATAATTCCTCACCCACACATACACACCATATCTCCACCATACTACAACACATAGATATGTATGTATGCGTGAGTATGACTGTGTGAGCTCAGGGATCATTTTTCACGTTTCATGAAGCGGCCGGCGTTGGGTAGTGGATTAAAATACATTTCGCTGGACCCCGGTGATGGATGGTGTTACCGAGGGAAAGGGTTGCTACCCCCTTCTCCCCCTACCCTCTCGCAGGGGTTGTAATAAACGATCGCGCGGCAACATTGTACGTATATGAATGTGTAATTTTATTGTTTCGTTCGCGAATAACAATGAGCCATATCTCGAGGTAATAAAGTCTTAGGCGTCGCCATGTCTGCTTGCTTCGTGGAGATAAAAGAACAGAAAAAGTTGTTCTGATTTTTATATCGCTAATAATATATCGGCTTTGTTTGACGCGACCTAAAAATATAGAGTAGGTGAAAGACAAATCAATAGTTTTAGCGTAGCGTCAGCAAGTTATAAGCAAATTCTATTGTTTTTAGTAGCGTTACAAGTATAGATAGATCCTTTATGCTAGGGCTGATAAAAAGGCAGTGACAAACAAAGTGAAACTATTTTTGAATAGGTACAATGATTTGTTAAGTAGGTAACCCGTTTGTGTAACACTCGTTTGTAAAAGTCTTTTGTTTAAGTATACACGGTTAGTCCTAATCAATTAACATCTTTTTAAAGGCTTATTCTGTATATCAAAACAAACAACTTTAACTATCGGGCCAACATTGAAATCGCAAACAAAACAGATGTTCCATACATTTTGCCCAAGTTCGATGAACTTTTTGTATGGAACAGCTGATATTTTTTTCGCGATTTCAATGTTGGCCCCTTAGTAAAAGTTGTTTGTTTTGATGTATAGAATATGCCCAAAAGGATGCTAACTGATTAGGACTAGCCCTGTATACTATTTCAATATCCATCATGTTGCAAATACTTAAACACCTATCAAGGATATAAAATAGTAAGTACTTATACGAAATCGTTTCACTATAGATAATATTATAATTAATACTAGCTGAATCGACAGGCGTTGTCTTGTCGGGAAAATCCCTATGTGTTTTACCCGAATTTCACAATTTTCCGGTAAATTTTCCCAATTTTTTCTGTAAAACCTAATTCGGACTATTACGAACATTTATTAAGACTAAAAATGGATAATTTGGTCCAACCGTCCCCAAGTGATGCGATTACCAAAGAACAGCAGTTTTTTAACTGCTGTTGTTTTTTATTTAAAAATCCATTTACGTACTTATACAACGTTTAACATAATGGTTTAACAATACTGAAGTATGTATTGTACTCATTATTATGAACAATTTTACCATGGGGACAATCTTGTACTCGCGAAAAAAAACAGCTGTTCCATACAAAAAAATAATTGACCTTGAACAAATGTATGGAACAGTTGATGATTTTAAGGTTGTCCTCGACTTTTATTTCATGTTTATTTGTTTGTATTAACTTATGATGATATGAATGATGCAGTTACTTCTATATTTTATCATGGTTTGACCTATTTTGCTGTT
This sequence comes from Erannis defoliaria, assembly GCA_905404285.2. Taxonomy (NCBI): domain Eukaryota; kingdom Metazoa; phylum Arthropoda; class Insecta; order Lepidoptera; family Geometridae; genus Erannis; species Erannis defoliaria. The sequence continues at coordinate 4,682,232 of FR990073.1, read as the reverse complement.
AGTTATTATATACTCCTGTAACTCTATCCTGAAAATATTTACGGCAAACAAAGTGAGTGAAGGCAAATACAGCAAAAAACGGAAATATTTGTGTTGTATCACGTTTGGTTACCTACGTTAAACGCTATGGTTTCCGATGACTGATGGACTATTTAGACGCGTCCAATATTTGTCTGATAACTCTACACGGCTAGGAAGTAGAGAACTGAAGAAAAGGCTAGAAAATAATACGGACGCATCTATCGCAAATAAATGTTACTGGAAAGTGTGAAAACCGCTTCAGAGTTCCTATATTGGACATGAACAATCTTTCGAGCACATATTCGTACGTTGTACGTACGCACACTAAAACTAACTCACAACATTGTCAAATAGGTCGGTGACTACAAACCTTTTGGCAGAAGGGCACGCATTGGCTTGCCACCTCCGATGGTATAATGTCGGTCTGCCTATGGACTTATCAAAGACAGAGTCTGTATTGTATAATTTCTTTTTTGTGTGTATACTATGGGACTGACATAGTCAAAAATGACTCCATGTCCCTAAATAAAAGAAGATTAAAAAAAAAAAAAAAAAAAAAAATTATGCCCGAAGGGTCAATTTGTTCTTATTTAAGGCTCTAAAGCAATATTCAAAAAAAAACGAGTTGAACATGAGGCTAGTACTCCATGAAATAGGGTCGCACTTAGCTTAATCAACGACGATTTATATAATAATCTTCACTGGCTAAAACAAATATAATATACCCAAAAACTTTTTTTAAACATCATTATCATCCTTCAATTTCGATTACCTGGATGAAATCTTTTTTTCAGTTATTTTGATTTAAAAACCAATCTACTGAACCGATTTCGATAAAAAATCTATGGGAACACTTCTGATGTATGACGTAGGTCATAAAAACAAAAAAGCGTCATCAAAATCATAATATAATTGGCGAAGTAATCACGTAACAAATATACAAAAAAAACATACAGTTGAATTGAGAACCTCCTTTTTTGAAGTCGGTTGAAAACAAAGTTGGGTTAGTTGCACTATTTATAACTCAAGAACGGCTGACTGATTAAGTATTAAAATATGGTCTTTGAATTGTTGAAGTTGTCTCCGCCCCGAATAGCAGGATAAATATTAAAACACCAGAAAAAAAAGTTAAACATTATAGGCGGTATGAAGTTCGTCGGGTCAGCTATAGTTATTGATATTACCAAAGTTACAGCCAAAATGTAATTATTTGTCAATAAAAACTAAGGCGTTACACAACTTCGATTTTTGAAGCCTTTCATTTTTTCGAAAACTATTTCACCGAAAATTCTGTAGGTACCTCAAATGGAGTAATCTACCTCTGTATAGGTACTTAGTGTAATATTAAAATATCACACGATAATATATTAAATTCCACCATTCATTCGTTTAGTAGATACCTATTCGTTTCACTTGGTTTCATAATGGATTTATTTGGTCTATGACCATCTAAATATTATTTATCTTAAGTTTAGTGTCTTCTTTAACATTCTCCTAACGAGTCAAAGATTCCAAGTCACATAAAAAAACGATTCCCGCAACTTTAACCGCATGGGAGAATCCTAGTTTCCGTTGCTCGTTCTTTGGTCAGCAACTGGATATCACTCATTAGCTGATTAGCACCGATCGCCGGTGACAACCTACCACATACCACAAATAGGTAAGTACACAGTGTCACGCGTGTTGTGTCTACATGTGGCCTATACCTTGTTTGCACGCGGCCTCGCCTTTCCGCGCCTGTGCAAACCTTTTTGCTAATGTGTTTTAGTAACGACAATAATTATGATATTTCTTAATCTTAGCTTATTATCTCTCTATAATTTGAGTGCTTCATCTACGACCGCATTGTCGCTTTTTTACAGGTGAGTTGGCGATCAAATGCGGCTATATTTACGTTATTAAACAAAGGCTGAAATAGCGACGAATTATTTTACTTATTTTTTGTTTTTGTTTCAGTTTTACTCCTTTTTCAAGGAGTGAAAACTGAGGCCGACGCGTGTTCGGCCGCGTCCTGTTTCGCGATGATCTTTTCTTACTAAGTATAGGTACAGGCTTGGTAATTTTGACCTTGTAGGTATAAAATGGCATTGAAAAATTTCACCACTGAGCCATGTGAGTTTGTTAAATGCCCTAAGCTTTTATTATTTAAACAAAAGCTCCCAAGATTACTATGTTGTGTGTATTGTGTTACCTACTCTTGTAAAAAAATACAACCTAAGAATGTATTCCAGGTGCGCACGATTTCACAATAGGTAAACACGACACCAAGGGCTAAATATCTCGACACAAGATTGAATAAAATTCGAAACTGTTTATGGCACTCCACACAAAGGTTCTCAAAAACACGTCCAATATTTCCATCGCGTGCCACCGACTAACACTATAAAAAGCAGCTGCAACGTACAAAAGGTTGCGGAAGGGTTGCAACCCCATCACTCAGGGTAAGATCAACCCTGTTTTTAACCCTAAAGCAAGTTTTTATGTATTTTAAAGCCACGCGCTCAAAACGCGACGTGCTAAGAACCCTTTGTATGCAAAGCGCCAATAAAAAAGCTTGGCGCGTGCATGCGCCGTGTGATTTTAAACTGATTTGAATATAGAACATTTACATACGTCGCGAGCTGCGCTGCTATTGGTTACGATTTGCGTACGGACTTGCGCAATACTGGCCTACGTAAGTTTTTTAAAGTGTCATTTTGAATAGAGACATTTGATTCGCTGACACCATTTAATGCACCAATGATCGCTGACATCTTTGTCTGACAGGCTATGTGTTACAATGTATACATACCATTATCTTGTAATTATTTTTACCTACGAGATATTTTAGTTTACGTATCGCCTTATTATGATAACAATACTTACATCTGGATTTTACAAATGCATGGAAGGAATAAAACTATTATTATAGTTTATAAATTACTAGATGACCCGATGAACTCAATGCCAAATTTTTTTTTCTAAACCACCCGTGCAATGAAGTGAACGAAATTTTTAAAAAACGATCGAGCTATTTTCGATTTTTGCGAGACTGCACGCAGCGCAGCGGTTATTTTTTTGTTATCTATATAGAGATTTAATATAAACTATTTATGTGTTTAATACAAATTTATACGATAGGTACATGTTATATGTTAATCCAGTCCAGTGTCAAATATCTATTCTATTTAGGTACTTAGGTTTAAAAATCGAAATACCAGTAACTAATCGCGAAATTTCGTGTATTTTGTGAGTACGCGTGTGCATGTTTGTTACATTTTTTTATCTTTGTTATTGGCATATTTTTAATGCGGTGACATAATATTTTTGCGGCCCCGCCAAAACACCGTTTGTTTCTTTTCCACGCTGTAGAAGCTCCAGATAAGTAACTACAACGAATAACGTAATAACGTATTTTTTTCAATAGCTCTATTTTTCACAAATGCAGTAATTGTAGCTCATTATTATGCGAAACATTACAAATTGAATTATTTAAGTACCTATTAACCAGCTGGGAACTAATCGTGCTTACTTTTGGTCTAAAGTTTGCTATGTAGTGTAGGGTTCAGCAGGGCAGAATATCGGGCTAAGTGCCGTGCATCAGGAGAGGCCTGTCTCTAGCAGTGGAATTAGGTCATGCTGAAGGCTAATGATGATGATGCAGGTTTAATTTGCGATAAAAAATTGCCGACCCATCCATCTTGCTCGGATGACGATCGCAAATCCGCAATGACATTGATCAAATAGGATGTTTATTTGTAAGTATAAAATACTTTATATTAAAAAAAAACAGAGATGTTTTTACCTACCTACAGTACCAAAAATTAAACATTAAACCATTTAAAACAACATTTGAACAAGGCGCCATTGACGAGTACTATACGAGCACTAAATTGGGTGGCGGCGAACATTGACGTATTCCACAGTTCACATAGCGAGTTCGTAGGGGCTACACTATATTATTTATGCTATGGTAATGATGGTGATTAAGGGGGCGACTAATGCCAAAAGTAAGTAAAAGGTGTATTTTTAAACACATAGTTTAATGATAAAGAACGTAAATATACAGAAAAAAAAAATACTACAGGTAGGGGAAAAACCTAAAGAAGCCTAATAACTGAATAGAATTTTAGAAAATAATGTGGTTTATTTAAAAAAAATACAAATTACCAACAAAAAAAAATGTTTTAATTCAAATGATCTAAATTATCAGCGACAACCCCACATTATTTTTTACGAATAACATAGCCAAACTAATGTTTTAGCACAGTAGCCGTTTACTTTTTTTATTTCATGCCTACATTTTGAATAATTAAATAAAATCCCACCTAAATTGCTCAAAGCCGAGATCATCATCAATTGTATCATGCGATTTTCGACTCTAAACTAATGCAAGACGCGCGGGTGAAATCTGATATTTTTCTGGCATTAGTCGCACTCTTAACTTTCTTCTTTCTTTTGATTTTTATTGATGTTTAACTACTCTATCGCATTAGGAAAGAACCTGTAATAATAGATGCAATGTGTAAAAAAATAAATAAAATAAATAAATAAAACAAACCCTATAAACATAAGTCTAAATTTCATAAAAATTTACGACTTTGTTTTGCTACGTTATTCAAAAGCTTGAGTACCTAAGCTATGCTATGTGCAGGCGTTTTGGTTCACCATCATTGTAGGTACAATCACGCCTCCGTCTGATAATTGCTTAAAAAGCTGTTGAGGCCCGCACTGAGGTTAGCAGCAAGTAATTCTCAAAACAAAACCAACAAACAGCAATTTATCTCTAGACGAAACCCCTGCCCTTTACGTGTATGCCTGGACAATGCCCGTCTTTTTTACCTTCGCTAAATACTGTACGTAACGTTACTTTCACCAAGCTTAATAACAAAACTTGCCTACTTAACTGTTATTTCCTACCATGGCCTTCTACGCGTGCTTAATTTTCAATTCTATCCTTGAATCATTAAAGCACCAATCAAACTGACCATTTTATAACCTTTTCATCAAGGACAGGAGAAAGAAAGCCCATGCTTAACTTAAATACTAGTTTCTAGGTAAGTAGGAACACTAATTAATACTTTCCTAGCATCATTAGCGCGCTGTCTTAATGACCGTTATACAGCGAGATCGAATAAATAACAAATTATTAATGTCGTTAAAATACAAGTTATTGTTGCTTTGAAGGAGAATGTTGGATAATAAGATAATTGTAAAAGCCAGCATTATTATTATTATTATTAAATATAGGTACATATACCTACTTACTAATTACGTAGTAACTGCACCTATTAATTTCTAGGTAGGTAGGTACCTACCTACATTGCTAGTATTCCTAAACATATGATACGGTGTGATACCAGAGTAGATACTAATTGGTCTAAATAACCTATTGGACAATTTGAACCGCAATTATAATTTTAATCTATTTAAATCGCTTCTTCGTCGAGTCGATGTGAGCTCTAACATCGACTCTCCTACATGCCCCTTTTTCCGAGAAAAGAGGTCAAATACGCATGGCACACATTATCAAATAGTTTCACACTAATAATTCAAATTTCTATTAGTATGAACGCACACTAAAACAAACTCACAACACTACGAGATGGAAGTGGTAGTGATGTGGTCAGTGGTCACTGACCACATGCCTTTTGGCATAGGTATGCCTAGGCTTATTGCCACCTCAAGTCACAGAAGAAATAATAGTACGCTACGTTTGCATCATTAATTTATCTTTCATCATGCCTCATTCACGAAACTGAAATCCCACAACAGCCTACCTATTTAAGTACTACCTACCTAATAGTAGTAAAACTCGGGTTGTTGACATTCAGCAGCCTCCGCTAAGTTCATACAGGGATAATTAAATAGCTGATCAATTTTACCGAGTAGCGTTTCAGGAGACGGTCATGTTTGCTGTTTAAATTGTCCCCGTCCCCCTTTTCTCTGACTGCGGACCCTCAGGGCACAATCTAATTACCAAATGGACCGTTTTTTGTGATCTTTGAACCGTGTAAACGGGCTCGCTGTAACGATGTGTAAGACTACCGGTAGGTAGCTGTATTTTGATCCTGGGTCCTGGACTAATAGGTAAGAAGAATCGTTATTTATATTTACTAATACGGTTGTTCCAAGGCAATCACAAGCGTTTTTTACGTCAGAGTGAATAGGTATTTTATTTGAAGTGCTTGAACTTCGACAACATCGTCGCTTACCAACTGGCGAGTTGGTTGTCTAAAGTAGATTTATAATCTCCATAAACTGCCTGTTGTTGGATCTATAACTGCATCTTTCAATTACAATACACTTGCGATATTATTACTCGCAAGTGTATTGTATTGATAAAATAAGACTACAAAAATATTATCATGCGGTATGACTAAAATACTTTTTAATGTCGTGGCTCGAAGACTCGGGGCGAATATGGCATGAATCAAAAATATATTTTTTTCTCTACATGTTTATTGTCATTTTTATCTAGTAAAATGAAAGTGGCTTTGCCAGTACCACATAACACATTAAAAAAGGCAGTCTCTCCCAAACAACCGCCGCTATTTTTGATTGCCACGAAGCATTGTACTCATTCCCGTTTTGTACCTACATTGTTTTTTTTTACTGGCATATGCCTTTATTAACTACAACAAACCACAAAGACTACTTAGCCTACTACAGAAAATAAAAAAAATGTTAACGAATGTGTACAATTACCAGACTTATAATAGACGTACTAAGTATTATAACTTTGGAAGTTACGTCGTTATGTAGTTACGCGCATATGCGGGATTAAGAAAAGAAACCTTCAAAATACCCTTCATTTTTGGTAAAAACAAAATAATTGCCGAATTTAACAGCCTCAAACGTACCAAGCAAATACTCATGAATTTCCTAACAAGTAGGTAAGTAAAAGTCCCTCGTAACTAGCAACACAAACGGTCCCTCGTTATTTTAAACAATTCGATAATGGCGCCCCCTGGCTACACTGATTGTACTACAAAGTACCGGCGACCCTCTAATGAGGTTCCCTGAAATAACGACAACTTTTGATGTTTGCCTCGGGCGCTGCGTGTTTATTTTCTTCAAGAAAAGTTTTGTAAGATTTTGGACTTCTTATGAAATTCTCTACTACCTAGTCTGAGTTATGGCGGAACCCGGAAAAACCATGTTGCTTCATTGTATCATTTTCTTAAAATTTTAGTTCGCGAATTGATGATTAAAAATGGTGGTGTTTTATTCATTAAGTGTCGAATTACATGCACAAGTGTGGGCAAGTGACATAATGTGGTGAAACATAGTATTTCCGTGTTCTTTTCAAAACTCCTTGAAAGCTTAATAGTAAAGTCACCACAACTTTACTAGGGCATCACTTGAACTTGACTGTGACTAATTTTGTATGACTGACTATGAATTTATGACTTGTTAATATAAAATCTTGAAACATACATCTATACTTGACACTGGCAGGATGCACAAAGTGTGATGCCAATAACAAAGGAAAACGACAACCTGCCATTTGCATCCACCAGTTGGCTGCGACTTTTACAATGTCGTCGGTCCACCTAGTGGGATGCCTTCCTACGCTGCGTCTTCCGGCTCGCGGTCGCCACTCAAGAGCCTTTCTTCCCGATCGGCTATCAGTTCTTCGAGCGATGTGGCCTACCCTGCGCCACTTCAACTTGCAAACCTTGCGAGCAATGTCGGTGACGTTGGTTCGGTGGCGAATAACCTCTTTCCGGATTTTATCGCGCAAAGTAACTCCGAGCATAACTCTCCATTGCCCGTAGCGTGACGTATAGCATGTTGCGTAAGGCGTATAGCTTGGAAAAAAAGAATAGTAATTAATTCAGGCGCCACTATCGCAAATAGTTTGAAACACGTCTGAAGATAATAATTTTGGATTTTCGCCCGTTGACATGATTACAAGAAAGAGGTTTCTAGCCTTCGGCTTCAAGACTTTTGTGCCAAGCTATGACGGATAAAGGCCGTCACAGACGACGAAGATGCTATAATAGTTCATGTTAAGATTAAATATCGCTCTCCATACATTTTTGAAACATAAATTATCTTCGTCACTTGTTCGTCATTTGTTTTGTATGAGTAGCGAAATTGAAATGTGTTCTAAGATAACATGAAATATTAAAGCATCTTCATCGTGTGTGACGGCTTTTAACGTTGCGGCAGATGTTCAGATACCGCTTGACAATTGAGACATATTTCGTGCTCTATATATGACACAACTCTATAATTGTTCAAACAGAATAGGCATTCATTTAAGGCATTCTATAAATAACACAAAGATCAATGTTATCATTAACTACTCTAGCCGTTTCCCTTTGTACGTGTGGACTCTCATATCTAATAGAGATATCATATTATAATAGCAGCGCCCGATCACCCGATCCGATTTCACCCCAAGTCTTACGTGAACATATATTTTTCCAGGGTAAAAAGTAGCCTATGGTATACCAGAGAAATTACTGGGCATGAAGAGATTTAACATCTAATATCTCAGGGCGACGAGCGCAGTGTATAGTGCGGCACAGGATTGTGTTCGCAAGTTCACATTTCTGGCACTGCTAGTGGCAGGCGTGACGCTTACCACCAGGCGAAAATCTTGCTCGTCTCGTCACATGATTGTATAAAAAAACAGAGTTAGCATAATGCCTAGGGCTTCACCTGCGTGTAACGCCATTATTTAGCGCGGTATTTGATACAGTACGTAGATATGACCGGGTGTTAATACGCTAATATGTTTGTGGCATTATTAACGTCATTAGACGTTAGGCGATATTCAAATTCAAATGCTAGTGTGGCCACCCATTTAGCGCATTGTAAAATGCATCATTAACTGTACGTTAATTATTCCAATAACTGGACGTAAAGCGTCACGCAGGTGAAGCCCTAGCATAAGAGAGGTGCTAAATCCTCCAACAGGCAACATTATACCTACGCTATTAATTTCCATTCGAAATTTAAAAGTCACTTACTCTCTTACACACGATGAAGATGCTATAATACTTATTTCATGTTATCTTTGAACATAATTCAATATCGCTACTCATACAAAACAAATGACGAATAACTGACGAAGATAATATATATTTAATATATATAATAGATAATATATATTTCAAAATTGTATGGCGAGCGATATTTTATCTTAACTTGAAATATATAGCATTTTTGTCGTCTGTGACGGCTTTAATTCAATCATGTCTGGTTTAAAATTGTTTATTAAAATCCTAAAATCCAATGTTTTCGAAAGATAACATTATTTAGAATTTGCATCAATCTGATGCGAATAGGCTAGATGACTGATGTTTAAATCGTTGAAACCAATAGCTTTGATGAAGAATTTAAGTAAAAGTAGTATGTTTATTGAAAACATTATTTAAATCGGTTAATAAAGTTCTGATATATGAGCGTTTAAAGTTTTTGTTAGAGACAACTCTGTCCCTTTCCCACAAAACAAAAAATGACGTCACGCTTTACTAGTCAGAATATAATTTATATGGCGTCCTGACAAGTGACGTCACGATTTGCTGTTTTGCCTCTCTGTCTAGCATGATATTAAAATGCTTATAAGTTGCTTATTTTTGATCAGATTTTCATTTTCTTTTCATTAATCAGCAATATTTATGGGCCACATTTGAATAGGACAATAAAAAAAAACAGTCATCCAGCCTATTGTATTACTTTGTTGTTTTTTTTGTTCTAGAAAATGTAGTAGAATTCAAGAAGGACCGGCTACCTTCGTGTGGTGAGGAAAAAATTTGGCGGCGTCCGATTTTGGTATGCTAATTCTATCGGCTGAAGCGACAAAGAGAGGCTTTTTGAACAAAAGAAGATAGGCGAGAAACACCTTAGTAAGTAAAAAAACGCAAAATACATAAGTCATTGTTGCTTGTAAGTAACAAGCAACTACTATTAGTGGTGTTCGATGATTTTATTTCAGCAGCAATTTTAATTCAAAAATGTTATACCTACATATTAGGGTAGATGACTGATGTTTAAATCGTTGAAACCAATAGTTTTGATGAAGAATTTGAGTAAATATAGTATGTTTATTGAAAAAATAATTTAAATCGGTTATTAATGTTCTGATATATAAGCGTTTCAAGTTTTTGGTTGAGCTAACTCTGTCCTTTTACTACAAAACAAAAAATTAAGTCACGCCTTACTTGTCAGAATAGAATTTATGGCGTACGGAGAAGTGACGTCACGATTTGCTGTTTCGCCTCTCTGTCTAGCATGATATTAAAATGCTTATAAGTTGCTTATTTTTAATCAGAGTTACATTATTCAGCTATATTTATGGGCCACATTTTAATAGGACAATAAAAAAATACCAGTCATCTAGCTTATTAGGTACATGAAGGGTACATGTACAAAAGACATACAATTTCTTTTGTAATCCTTTATCCGCGGGGATGGGTGGAGAGACGGGGAGATGGTAGAAATAAAACATTTTCTTTAAGTCTTCCTTTTGAACATTGAACAAGATATTAAATTTTGAATTAAAATTGCTGAAAAAATTAAATCATCTAAACTCATGTGTTAACATGGGCACTCCATGGGTAATTATTATCAATTTTTTTTTTTTTTTTTTTTTAATTAGCCTTGATGATAATGGCAAGTACTAAAAAACTGTCTTATTTAAAGACTGGTGGTAACCGTATTGTAAAAATTATCAGCATAATAAGCTACCAGACGATTACGAAGGTGAGTAACAGTAACGAAGTCTATCTTACCGGCGCGGCGCTGGTTTTCAATAGAGCGAGAACCGGCTAAGCTACTTGTTATTCCGCTGATTATCCTAAACATTCACCGGACAGCCATTACCAGGAGATGCCATTCTAACTAGTCCATCCCTTTTTTGTCACCACCGTCATACAGCTACCGCGGCCGCCGGAATGCGCGCCGTTTTGTTGCATTCCGCCATTGTACCGTTAAATTTGAATTTGCGTAGTGGACGTGCGTGCATGTGTGGGTAAGCATGCGAGTGTGTGCAGGCATGCGCATGCGCGTTGTCGCAGACTGATGGATGACAGGTGACGTCGGCGCCGCAAAGAGTCAGGGGCGGTCAATCCGAATTCCGAATAAATATAATCTAGAATTTAAGCAATGTTCCATTAACTTTAATTAGTACTTTAAAGAGCTCTTTAACCGCCGTTAATGGGGATCAGAGGCGCACGCGCACAGTTTAGCTCGGTCTGTCAGGCATTCGACAGTTGCTAGCAGAAATGGTTAGACATGAAGATGAATGGCTTATAATGATCTTGGGTGGAATACTTCGAAACAATTATGAAAGTTGTAAAGTTGTTTTCACACGTCGGTTTATATTGTATTGACAAGTACCAAACAACTTTTGACTATAATGAAATTCACGTGGAAAAAGATCAGCTATTTCGTTATAAATGTTCATTTATTCTCGGTAAAATGTATGGAGCAGCTGAATTTTTCTGGCTTGGTTCTTGGTTTACGCTATACAAAAGTCAAGAGTTGATTTTAAGAGATCGTTAGTTTATTTTCTATGGTATTGGTATGTACATCTGGACTAAAGGCGATATTTATACACCTCACTTTCCAAGATCTATCAAGATTATTCTTTGGTTCTTTCAAATCGTATCATTTAGGTGGTACGATGTATTTTAGATTAGTAGAACCTCCTTGAGATACAAGGTTGTATCATTTGTACTACTAGTTGAAATAGTCAGTAGTAGGTACTAATGATCCGGATCCGGCGAAAGAAGAACAGACAAACATACATTTATATACCTAGGTATAGTAGCCGCCAAAGAGGTTGTCAAATTGTCGGCATGAAAAAGTTGAGCCTGCGCAGGCACACCACTGATGAGAGAAGAGGGCCTTCGCTTTCCTGTGGTGTACACTTCCATGCAGTATATTAGGCAAGTTTAATGACGAGTTATTTTTTTTTATTTCTGCACATCCCTACTTTTTGACAACTTGCGTGCGATTACTGTACCTACTTAGGGACTTACTCAGACTTAGAAAAATCTTTCTGGGCAACCGGCTTATAAGAGGAGGTGTCACTCTTTGGTTAGAATGTTATATGCTAGGTACTTAGGTACCTAATACGTGCTGTTGTTTGCATCCCTGCCAAATTTAGAGGTTGATATACTCATGGTTATGAAAAACTTTTGCTATGGCGCAACACCTCAAATAGCGCAAAAAAAACAGCTGGTGCCTACATTTTCCAAGGTCAATGAACTTTTAGTATGGAGCTGTTTATTTTTGAGTTTTCAGGGTTGGCCCCATATTATAAGTTGTTCATAACGATGTGTATTACCCAGTATTACCTCTGTAAATTTGGCGGGGATGCAAAACAACAGCTTGTATATCTTCTCTTTATTTTTGATATCAAAAGCTAAGATCCTCTAAAGTTTTTACAGTGTTTAGTCGCCGAATCAGGCTGGACTGGGTTGCGCAGCCCTGACCGGAGAGATCTCATTAGGTATTCACGTGTGGCGGAGACCTGTGGTGGCTCAAAGCGCGCCGCAGTCGCTTCACAAGCCTGCCACCGCCACCGCAGCCTATAACGCTAATCGTTCCCTTCTTAAACGTAATGGTAGAGATAGGTACAAAATTTTACACTGCTGCATGTCTTAGCTATGGCACATCTTACCTTCCTATCAATAAGATAATAGTAAGTAAATCTCATTCGGGTAAGTACCCAGATTAGTATAAACCAAACGCAATAGAACTTAAATAAGTTCTAATACTACCTTATAGCTTATTTGGTAGCGTCTGCTACCAAATGCGTGGGTTCGATCCCCACCCAGGGCAAACATTTATGTAACGAACATAGATGTTTGTTCTATGTCTGGAGTCTGGGCGTAGTAGGTATGTATTATGTATTTACAAAAACAAAAAAAATATATACCTAAGTATTCTATCAGTTACCTGGTTTCCGTTGTACAAACTGTGCTTAGGTTTGGACTAGATGGCGCTGCGTGAAAAATGTCCACCGATCTGTTTATTTTTTAAATTTAATATTGCGCTATTTGTTGGCGTCCATATGCCCAAAAATGTTTAAATGCAAAAGGTAAAAAACGGCATGGTGTACGTGGTCTAAATGTTGCCACTTTACTATGAAAACTGACGTGGAGTAGACACTGTTTTTTTGTGCGAAAATAAGACGCGGACCACTCGCGTAGCATTGGCTCGCGTCCGCGCCTTGACAAAGGCACCTTTTTTTTGCGAAGCAGGATGCGACGCGTCGGGCTCTGTTTTCACTCCTGGATGAAGGTCACCGGTTGTGATAGAAAATTTAAACTATAATCAGAGTATCCGGCTTAATTTAACGTGATTACGTGACCGTATAGATAAACCAAATAGTAAAATAAAATAAAAATATGGAAATAAAATACTCTTTATTTATTTAGTTTATTTACTTTTTATTAGTAAGTAGTAGTAAGTAGTTAGTATTTTATACCACTTTTAGTAGCGATCACCCATCCCCCAATTAGCCCATTTATCAATATCCCAATGAATACTTATTAGCTTTCCCGTTTCTGAAACCTTAATAGAAGTAATGAAATTCAGTATTTACGCATGTGTCTGTATGATACTGGATTGAAGTTAACTGCCACTCTCATCTTCGAGTTTCATTACTCATTAAAGTGTTCACGGTTGAGAATTATACTTCATTTAATGAAGTTAAAGCTCATGAAGTCGTGAAATAAACTAGCGTGACTCCATTGGTCACAGTCCACGACTATACTGGCGCGGACGCAATAAAAAGACCGAAAATAAATCATGCAGAGAAACAATTCGCGACTAACTTATAAATAGACTTAATTGTGATTATTAAAACCACAAAATTTAGCACAATGTCCGTTTCCAAACTTTCTGATCACGATTGATTTGTAATGTAGAGGTCGCGTGGAGATTCATATTCATTTTATTGTAGCAAGGTTGTAGATAACCTGTCCCTAGATATGTGGAAAACGGTCCCTTCTATTGTTTAAAACTTTTGTGATGGCAAATTTCCGTAGGTATTTAAAGATGCGTAGCTTAAAGGAAGAGAGGTGTAACTGGGATTATGCCAAATATTTAAATCAAGATCACCACGAACCAGTTTTAAGTAAATAGTTGTACTTTGCGCTCCTTCGAGCTGTACGTAGTCTGTCTGTGTCCTGTAGCTGTAGCTGTGTTTCTGTAAATGTTCTAGTCGATGATAAACACGTAAGCGGGCACGCAAGAGGGGATGATTCTTAGAAGCGCGTGCGCAACCTCAGGTCGTAAATCCAGGATTGGAATTCGGTGATTATAGATGAGAAAGTACAGCATAATGTTGGGAATCGACCATTAAATCTATCAACACTCCATTGTAAAAATGATTGGCAATTTTAAACTTTAAATTAAACTAAAAATAAGCAAACCATCTTTTTATTTTGTTGGACGTCTTATATAATCACTTTCCAATATTCTCCATGAATCATTGTAAGCTTTAGCATCGATCGTTAAGAAATAAATAAAATTTCGATCCAAACTAGTTTTATTTATACAACTGGGCTTAACCTAAAATCCATATTTTTATACAAAAATTTGTTATGATCAACATTATATGTATTTTTGTTAAACCTTTGTAATGCAGCCAAAGATTACGACAGATGCGCCATCGCGTAATAAAACAACGTTTGAAAATGACCCCCGTGCCGTCATGTTTACGAGTTGCGTCGGAGTGCGAAAGAAGATAGCACTTTATTGAGAGCAAAAGGGATAGCGCGCGTCTCACTTAGTGAGCGCAGACAGGCGAGACAGTCCTTAGGGTCGTCTTCACGGGGCCATTTTAGGGCGCGATATGACATATCTCCCTCCTTATATATATAATATCATTGAATGCAGCTCAGGGATTTCGACTGCAATTTTTCATAACTATATTCAGTGATTTTAAAACACCAAAAAAATATTGTTGAAACACGAGCGAGATAGCATCCCGCAGCATTCTGGTTCTTGTCACTCTTTGTCCTTATATATATATATCGGCGGAGATGCCCAGCAGCCACGACAAGTTCATCTAACAGCAGGGAATCTACCAGCGCCGGACCCCTGGGGCCTGCAATATGCTAATAATCTACACTATTATAAAGAGGTAGTCTTTTTTATCATAGTTGTTTGTGTGTTTGTTCGAGGTAATCTACTGATCTGATTTACTTTCATTCCTAAATCTTGCAGCGATAGTAAGCTATTCTACCTAAAAACATAAAAAAAGCTGCAAGGTAATAAGGGTGCAAAGATATTAGAAGCTTGGTGATGGCTCATTCGACAGACAAGCAGGCTAATCATGTAACTGTTCGGGATCGCGATTTGTCATAAATGTCACTTGTCACTGTCACAGCTTCACGGTATCACGGAGGGATTTCTCTCGCTATCATTATCGAACGAATGCATTGATTTCCTTAATTAAGTTAAGCAAATCCGTCGGTCTTTTGGCGTGTCGTCCTGCCCTGCAAGGTCAAATGAGTTTTGGCAGTGACAGTGACAAGTGTCAATTTTTGATAACTCGTATACGAATCGCGATCCCGAAAAGTTACATTATAGCCCCGCAGTTATAGACTTGGAATCGTAAGAGTTCATATCCCGGACCCGTACCAAAGAGCTCTTTGGAGTTTATGTACGAATGTTCATACAACTGGCTTTTCGGTGAAGAAAAACATCGTGAAGAAACCTGCGTAGGTACGTCCAGAGAAGAAATTCAATGGCGTATGTGAGTCGATCAACATGCAACTAGGCCAGCGTGGTGGATATGTCCCAATAGGCATGATGACTACAATTTTTTATTACTTCATAAAAAAGCTGATTATGAATAGAGCCTATCAACGAAAACAAAATTTAAATGAATTCAAAAATAAATAAGTTCTAAGTATTTTAATTTCAAGCTAAACAGAGAGAGCGCTATACTGAGCTATGACGTCAAGCCTCTGGCGCGGCATACAAATGTTATACTAACACGTGCTTTGCGAGAAAGGGATAGAGCATCCCCTCTCTATCCCGACCTAAAACTTTAAACGGTCATATCACAGAGATTTATCAGCCAATACAATTTATTTTTTCAGTATGTGTAATGTATTTAGTTATATTCATCACTAAGCCTGTTATTTGTCATAAATTTAACATTAGGCCACATGCCTATTGCCAATTTTGTAGTGGTAGGTCTCTACCGCAGAGTCCGCCTGGGGAAGTACCACACCTTTGCCAGTTATTCAACCGCCAAGCAGTAGCGTGCAAGCATTAGTGTGTTCCAGTTTGAAGGGCAATGTTACCAGAGAAATTACTGGGTATGAAGAGATTTAACATCTAATATCTCAGTATCTCAGAGCGCAGTGCAGTGCGGCGCAGGATTGTGTTCGCAAGTTCACAGTTCTGGCACAGCTACTGTAGTGGCACGCGTAACCACCAAGTGAACGTCTTACTCGTATCGTCACTTAAAAGTATTAAAAAAAAGTGCGAAACTGCGACAGTTATGTCATTGAAATATACATATGCATTGAGTGCCTTTACAGTGTCAGCTGTGTACACATTATAAGCAAAATACGTATCACTCTAATGATGTGTGCAGTGCAGTGCAGCGCAGGATTAAATTCGCAAGTTCACAATTCTGGCACTGCTACT
Organism: Erannis defoliaria; assembly: GCA_905404285.2. Classification (NCBI taxonomy): domain Eukaryota; kingdom Metazoa; phylum Arthropoda; class Insecta; order Lepidoptera; family Geometridae; genus Erannis; species Erannis defoliaria. The sequence continues at coordinate 4,665,597 of FR990073.1, read as the reverse complement.
GTTAGTGGCAGGCGTGACGTTTACCACCAGGCGAACGTCTTGCTCACATGATTGAATTTAAAAAATGCATTAGGGTGATTCAACTTTTTTTTAAGACTAAACGTCACATTTCTACAAATAAATCCATCCTTATCTCACACGTAGAAAAGAAAAGAGAGACACTAGTATTTTATACGCAGAATCGAAGCTAAAATGAAACACTGGTGAATATTAAACCTAGCTAATAAAATACATACAGATAATATAGCATAATATGGCAGAAGTTGCAGCCGCAATAAAGCATCTGGTGGTAAACGGGTAAAGCTGCAGAAGGCGTAAAACTGCTATTCGTTACGAAAGTGCGGTGCGGGTGACCTGACCTATCTTACCGGATTTATAGCTCTTCAAGTTATTAAACTTATCAGCTTAGCACAGGGTTATGAAGTTCCAATACTATAGGAAGTAAGCTTTTCTAAGATTGAGTAAGGTGGTAAATTCTAATTTCCGGTAAGAAATGTGATAGAATCAGGCGTTACTTTGCGGAAGTTCACTAGCCGACTTCAAATAAGTAGGTTCTATGGTCGATTGTATTTTTTTTAATGTATGTTACCGATTTCTCCGTCAATTTGAGGACCAATTTAAAAAAAAAATGTTTTTTATTTGAAAGGGTATATTTTATATACTCTTGAGGTGGTCACATATTAATTTGTAGTCCGTTGTTTTTTTTTCTGAAAATGAAATGAAATGTTACTTGTTTTAATCCAACTGCTGTATACTGTATCGTATCTCCCTGTACTGTATTTCCGCTGTAGTAAAAGACAAAGACAATAATTCGTAAGGCTTGTGAGAAAAAAATCTCAATAGCTCTACCAACACAAAAATTCACCTTGTAAATCTAATAAACTATTTTTTTTATTATTATTTATAGGCTTGCGTTTGACTGCTATCACGTCTTAATGTTAAACGAAGACGCAGCCTACGATGGAGCACGCTTGCCTAGAAGAAGCCGATTCACTCGCGACTTGAAGACACCCAGATTATAATTATCGGGAAAATCGGGGGTAGCGCATTACACTGTTCAGCAGTTCGAATAAAGAAAGTGGAATCAAACCGTTTTTTTTTAAATTTGAATTTGAAATGTATAATTCTTTAGTATAGAGCAAGTGGGAACCAACCGATTATACCTTTTAGGTGGTTAGAAAGACGAATGACTTGTGCTTCAAACGCTTGCTCTATCTCTGTCAAAGTGTTCCCAGTCACAGTAAACGCAAAAAGACACCGAGAAAAATAATAAATTATGTAGGTACTAGCAATCCTCATCATAACATTGTTTAAAAAGGTAAAGTTTGTCAGGACAGAACTTGCTAGAATAATCTTGGTGTCATCTTTTATGGGATCAGTAAATTGATTGACTCCACAAACAAAAACTTGTTTTTTTTTTCTGAATAAAACTGCATCTCGATTGTAACTATTGTACATATCTTATCCCCGTTGCTATGTCTGTCAAGCGTCAAGTCCCACGCTAAGCAACGTGGAGGATTGCCATCGCATGCGTAACTAGCGGCCGCTCGTGAATGCTAAGTTGAAACTACCCTCGCTTTTGCGTCGCGGTGCGGTGGCGGACAGACCTCCGGGTCAAGCGAGGGTGGATTTACAATCGCGTGGAATTGAGAATATTAGGATGTGACATTATAACGACTCGGTTTATATTGCGTTTCGAATTTAGATACTGCGATAATCTGCTACTTTTTATTAAACTTTTTAAATTATCAAATCGCGCAACAATAGCTGTATAATGATCAGTAATGAATGCCCTCGTTAATCACTTGCGGCCTTACTTAAAAAACTTTTCAACCGTTAGTCATTGCTTAAGATGCTCTGCCATCTTCTATCTGACGCGAAGATGCACGTGCTAGAAAAGGACAGAGAAGTTTAAGCAGTGACTAAGAGAATCGAGATTATTTTAGGTAAGGCCGTTGGTCCCTAACATTTATAGACTAACTGAGAGATCGTGAAGTGGCTTAGTGAAATGGGGACATGACAAAATTTTAAGACAATACTAACTACTACCAAAGTTATATTTTTATTAACGGGATATTTACCGTGATTATGTTGTGAAATGAGCTTCCTATATTTCGGCGCAGTTGCATACTCCATGTTCACGAGTAGACACTAAAACAGTGTTTTAACTACTACCAGCCTGTAACTAAAACATTCTAACAAGTAGTAACCTAATAAAATGAGATATGCTATGTTTAGAAAAGGGCGATTTTATTGGTATCTATCTTTGTTCTATGGGAAAGAATCGAATAAACTATAATAATAAGAATAAACTCAACTTAAGTTTTAAGCGTTTTACCCGAACATATAAACAAAGAGCGCTAACTACCCACAAACCTGACGTCACGTGTACCTACATAATAGCAACACCTGACACGCAATGACACACAATGACCGTTGATTCTCACATCGCCGTCACGTTTCACATCCATAAAACATCGTTGGTGGACGGACGAAGGACGCGGACGCGTAAAACACGCGCCTAAGAGATAAGTCGCAACATTTTTTTCGGCGCCCTCGAAATCCCTTGTCGACGGGTCCGTCCAGTAAAATATTCCCAAGTTTATACGCAGAATAATAAGCCGTGGCGATAAGGAAAGATAAGCAACAAGATCATCTTCTAAACACTTGAAAAATGAGATCATCGCGTAACTCCGTATAAATAAATTACATTAGCAACATACATTTGTACAATTTTCATGATAACTACTAGTTTAGTATTATATAATCTGTGATATTTCCTCAGGACGTACCTACTTGTACATTGTTATAGTTATTCTAGCGGGTCGTTTTTAAGCACTCCCAGAGAACGGTATTTTAATTTCGAATAAAAAGTACATTTCTCTCGCAGTAAGTGGTTAGGTAAAGTAACTAATTCTGTCATTACAATAATCGTGAGATAAAATAGCTCCTTATTTTATCGACAAAAAGTGTCGAGGAGCTTTGGCAAAAAGCCGCGAGCTCCAAGTCAGAGCAAAAACTCCGCGCGCGGCTCTCCGGGATGTTTATTGTATGAGCTGCTGAATTTCAAGTGTTTTCGCAGCTTTAATGGATTGCGTGCTCCATGCACCCTCCCCTCACCCTACACTGAGCTCTAAAAAAATATAAGGTGAGTTCGAAAAATAAAGTGTCTTTGTAAACTTAGCTCCATAACATCAGTAGCAGAGTTTTCTATAACTTAGCTAAAGCTAAGCTAGACGATGGTCTACATAACTTCTAAACTTGACGAAGATTATTAGAAATATTATTTTTATTTCCTAGTACATCTAGTCTAGTAAGTATAAATGTATCTATTGTATAACATAAGCGATATATTCCACTCGATTGGCGCAGCCAGTCACGGCTGAAATATTAATCATGACCGTTTCAGGGGCGGGAAATTTCATAAAGTAACTTTATGTTAATGTAATAAATTGATTGCCATTCTGCCTACTCACGCCGACTCAGGCTTAACAAGTCAAATGTCGAGTAAGCACAAAATATTTTCAGATTCACCGTTTTTTGTGCCAGAGCTGACAAATGGGGCGGGCATGGGAATGTCAAACGGTATGAGGCGTAGCAATAGCAACTGTTATTTGTTATGCGACTACACAAAAACGAGGCTTATGATTTTAGAAATCTAAGGTAAGTACCTATATTTTTTATTGTACATGTATTAGGTATTAGGTAAGATAAGTGTCTTCATGTGTTTCCTTTTATCTCCTTAAGATGCCCATCTGAATGAGGCCTAGTGGTACAAATATTCCATATTTCTAAGTGCTTGCCAAGTAGATCAAAATGTCCTATTCTTTTACTTATCAAACATTTCAGGTTCCTTTACATACCAAAAAAAAAGTTTTGATTATAAGTTGAGCACATTTTTTGCAAAGATGGGATTAGCAACCAACCTCTGCGTCAAAAATATGGTGTGGTATAAGTTTCCTCAAAAATTTGGAGTGGCGTAAAGAATTGGCCGAGTTTTAGTTTTCCATTCGGTATAGAATAGAATAGAATAGAATAATATTTATTATCATAAAGTTACATTCATAAATATTTTACTAATAATATAATATCATGAATGTTTTTATAATGGACTCGTCACCATAACATTTTATTAACAAGCTATTTTGTGGGTATTATAATATTTTATCTCCTTCAGAAAATGACAAGAGTATGAAGGTAGTCATTAATACGAATTAAATCTAGTACATAGTAATATAGTGCGTCAGCTGTATAGAAGCTTCGTCTACACACAATTGTTGTAAATAACATAATTAAAATATTATATATATATATATAGGTTTTTATATAGGTATATATTACAAAATATAATTGTCCTCGAAAATACAACACAATAAAATTCTAGTAGAGGAAGTATTTGGGTAGTTAATAATTACAAATAAGATCTTGTACATAGTAAGTCAGCTGTATAGGGGCTTCGTCTAAAAAAGCAATAGCTATAAAATTATTTTAAAAATTATGCAAAATTGTCCTAAAGTATATAATAATATAATATATACTACCTACCTATCTTGTTCAATCCGAAAATGTAGTAGTGGTTAATTCTAAATCAGTAAAGTTTGAGCAGTAGGTAGGTACTAATGGTGATATTGAGTCGCCGAAGACAAAGCCGGTCATCGATCACTTACGGTTAATGCATTGGAAAGACAACACTAAACAGAACCCTTTCATCCGCAAGTGACGCACCATAATGGTGACGGATCATTCATCAAGTTCATTAGTAAATATTGATGGGCAAGTTTGGAGTGAAACAAAGGTACTAAGCACCAAAGATGCCATAAAAGTGTGATTTAGTCCTAGTGAAGCCATTACATGTCCAAACCTTTGTTTAACGCAATGTAGTGAAAATACGAGCGAGACTTTCGCGTGGTGGTAAGCATCACGCCTGCCCATAACAGTAGCAATGCCAGACCAGGGCGCAGCTATAGCTTTCCTTGGGTCCAAAAATGTACAAAGATTAGACTAGACTAGTTTTGGGGGGGGGGGGGAGGTAAACAATGTATGAAGAAAGGGTTCTGTTTAGTTTTGTAGTGGTAGAACTCTACTGCAGAGTCCGCTTGGGGAAGTACCACAACTTTGCCAGCTATTATTGTGTTCCGGTTTGAAGCGCAATGGTACCAGAGAAATTACTGGGTATGAGACACTAACAACCAAAGAAAATCAACATGTTAATTTTAAAAAAACTATTACCTACGTATACTTACAGCCAGCGACGGTGATAATGGAATGGGCGGGCCCAGCGCTTGCAAAATCGATCAACATTAACAAGACAACACAATCAAGCATACTTAGCTAAAAGTACCTATACATATTAAGTACATTTGCAGGAAAATAGAGATAGCGAATCTAATTACTGCATGACAAAAAGAGAACACATGTACATGTATTAGAAGTTTGTATTGTCGTATCGTACGGCATGTCGCAAAGGCAGAGTATAACTGAAGCGAGTGGAGAGCCAGCACTCAACATATAGTCTTCAAAATCCGTGCGCTTATTTCCCGTCCATTCAACTTATCATTGTCGCTGCTTACAGCAGACAAATAGCGACTGAAACATTTTCCTTCCACCTAATATAACTTTATCTGTGTATCTGCTTTCCTTGTGCCAACTAGACCAAAATGTTCTATGACTTTACCTTTGACGACTAGTCTTTAAATAATTATTACAGTTGACTTATACGCTGAGTTAATAAATAAATACTATTGGTAGATTTGGTACTAATGGTACATTTTACACATCACCTTTTTGTATATTTTTTTATTTCCTTTTATTACTTTTTTTCTGTCTCTTTTTTTCAGATTGTTTGGGCATGTCTATAGAATATCGTATCTGTGGTAATATGCTTCTATAAAGTGATAACTATAGGTACATAGGTACCTGCCATAAACTGACTTCAAAGTCCAATTAATTAATCAGAATGTGAAATAATTACTTTTCAGCGTTGTAAATATCTACACCCTGCTTTGATTTATTAGCCACTAAATGTTTTAGTCGAATAATTTATGAACAAAACATCATTTTGGGTTAATGACGCAACACAAAAGTCTTTATAGATTTACGGGGACTAATTTCGCCTGAACTTTATCAGACATTACTGGGTTTATGTCTCATGTTATTGTGTTGTAAGCAAAAATGATAACAACGGTAATGTAGACGGTGCCGTGAAAAAACAATAAAACATTTAACTACGTCACGCCGGCCGGGCATTCCGGGCATAATGGCCTCGGCGATATATCCCTTACGATTTATAATGTATCTGTTTTTATTACCATAGGGCGGAATATGGAAGCTACTCTGTTTGCGAATGTCTTCCTAGAAAAACAATGGTTAATACTGGATTGTTTGTTTAGCAATTTATTATTGTTCTTTACGACCACGAATTCTACCTATATTTAATAAAAAATACTTCCTATCTAAGCCTACGTTTCCACAGCGTGCGTCTCTAGCTAAGATACCTACACATCCATAAGCGTACCTACCGATCTATACGGGATATATCCAAAGATACGTAAGGCATGATATAGTCTAATCGACTAGAATATTGATTGACCATCATAGTTATTATACATATGACAAATGTATACATGAATGTGTTTGCGTGTTTGTGTTCAGATCCGAACAGGAAATACTGTTGTGCGAGAGCTGGTTAACTCGCTGGGCATTGCTATTGTTAGCTTAAGGTTAGCTATATCTTTTCCATGTGCTTTTGTTATAGCAAAATATTCATGCGTTTTTCCACATAATACTAGGATGGGAAGCAATAAATGAATATCATCTTATTTAATCGCACTTAAAAAATTTAGAAATTTTCGTTTACTGTTCGGTTTGTTTGTCCGTTCCAGCCGGAATTTTTGAATTGTAGTACTAACCAAAAATGTAGAGTTGTGATTGTAACCTATGTGATCACCAGCCTATTATTTGGGCAACGTTTACGGTTACCATTTCTAAAATGGCCGGTGTCGCCTGTCAGTTTATGAGCTCCCAAGATGTAGCCGTAATAGTAAAATGATCTTAATACAGCATAAACTTCACATTATTCTCGTCGCATCCGGCAACTTTTACGAATTTCGACATCAAATGACACTAGCACGGAATTCTACTACTTATAAAAGTTTCGTGAGTAAACGGGGATCATTTCATCATTTTAGACGTAGCAAATTTATTTATACTGATTAGGTAGGGCAAATTTAAATTTGATAAAGAATGCCCCTGTCAAAGAATTGATTCCTCCAATCCCCAACCGAATGACTGGAAAAAGAGTTACCTAATAAGTACCTACTTGCGTTTTGGCTTAGGTACATGCTGACCAGATTAAGGAGGGGCCGTAACAAATGAAACCAGTTTTCATACAAAATAGGTACTGGCTGTTTTGGAATAATTAAGATTTGACATCTAAACATACACTTAAGCTCACATAAAAAAATTCACCCCGAACCCCACGCCGCTCAGCGCCGTTCCATTCTGGGTAAATTATGACAACCAATTTAGAACCGGAAACTACCAGACAATTTTGGGGAAAAGGGCGTTTTTCATATCAAGTGTTGCTGTCCTCTGGGATTTAACAAGACTGAATATAAATGAATAACTGCATATTATACCTATGATATCTCTTTTGTACAAAGCCACCAAGTTGACAATACAGATGGGTTACCTAATAGCTTTACCATTGACCATTCCGCAACAGTATCTGTTTATAATAAACTACCACAAAGCTTGAAAGAAATACATAATTTTGACATTTTCAAATTTAGGCTTAAGAAATTACTAATTGACAACACATATTATTCAATAAATGAGTTTTTAAATAACAAATTGTAAATTTAGGTAATTAATAATATTTAATTAATTATTTTGACAATATATTAAATTTAATTAACAAATGTAAAGCAATATAATGATAAATTATGAATTATTAATGATTATGTACATACTTAATATTTTGCATGCCATGGTGCTAGAGCATGGCGATCTCAATGTTGTACTAGTTTATAGAATATCTCCTTAAAACCCATGTCTACGCAAATAAATATTTTGGATTTGAATTTGAGTATGCAGCAACAAGTAGCAGAGCAGTGAAATTGGTAACATTGCTTTGTAATCTCAAATTCTAATTGACATTTCCGTCCAAAACGTCTGCTGGTCGCAGCCGATATTTTGATTTTTAAAATGACCACCTGTCACAATATACAATTCAAACACTCAGAACTTGCACGTACTTCCTATAACTTGATTACGAGGGGCGGTGGCGGTTTAAATCCCTCTATTGTGTTGTAAAAACATTTTTATTTCGCTGTAGGACGCACCACGCACCCTCACATGCAATTTGTGATGTTTTTTACATCTTCAACATTATAGACCTAATACAGAGAATCAGATGCTCTTAACTCCTTATAGAAAGAAGACTTTTCTATACTTACCAACATACCTACATAGGTAACGTTTGAATGTTTTAACAGGTATACCTGGGTACTATTATGAAATATTAGAACTACTTAGTATCTAAGTATAGTACTTATTATGATTGTAATCAGCCAGCGACGGTGACAATGGAATGGATGGGCCCAGCACTTACAAAATTCAAAATCAAAAATCTTCGATCAAAATTAACAAGACAACACAATCAAGCATACCTAGCTAAAAGTATGCATATTTCATTTGCCAGAAAATAGAGATAGCGAATCTAATTAGGGGAGAGTGGGGGAATTAGGAACACTTAACTTCAAACACTCAAAAATAATAGAAAAACGTCACAAACATAATCAACTTTTATTGCAACATAGACTTTGCTTATCTATCTATTTATTAGTGACAAAAATATACTTAAAAATTAACGTTTTATTAAAAATATGAACGAAAATCAAAAACATTGCCGTTCCTTTTTACCCGATACCCTATGGGGTAATTGAGATCAGCTCGCAGGGGAATTGAGAACGGTGTGGGGTAATAAGAAACGACACAATTAAATCTTTATAATAAACTACAATTTCTATGTGTGGCACATATCACACACGTAACCATCGGCAGTACATTTTTCATGTGCCCATAGTTTACAAATGGCGCACATGATCCAATCTTCTGTCGGTGGGGATTCATACTTTTCGTTGCACATTGTACAGTAAAACTCCTCTTCGTTTTCATTTCCTTGTAAAGCTTTCTTCAAATTTCTGACAACTTTATCCTTGACTCGTGGCTTCTTTTGTATGGTTTTAATGTTATTTTCAGCTTTTTTTTGTTGGAACTTTTTGTTTTGCAGCTTTCTTCTCTTTTCTTTTCTGTTTTTCCTCTAGTTGAATTTTTATTGGTGTGCTGGATAAAATCTGAGAATGCTTCTTATTTTGTCGCCTAGAAGTAGTTCCTATTTGAGGAATAGCAGGCACATTGATGATTTCAGCAAGAGGCACAGGGGTGGATGGAGAAGGATAATCATTTATGGTAATGCTTAATTCGTTGTCATTTTCAGGAATAGAAGTGGCATCCTGTGTTGGTGTTTGATTCTGGCTGACAGTATTAGCAGACTCATTCAAACTTAGCTCAGCTGTAGTTTCATGAATATCACATTCTTGAGTCTGACTGGTGTGAGGATGATCAAATACCGTATTTTCAAAGCTGTCTTCAAATTTGTCAGGATCAATAGGATGAATTCCAGCGGCTCTAAATCCACTGACAGCCTTGCTTATGTTTGCTGTTTTATTGTAAGCCTTTGTAAAAAGTTCTCCAACCTCGTATTGGGTTATTCGTTTGCCAGGATTGTTAACCATGTAGAGCTCACATTCTTTATTGTATGCCATCTTTATTGAACTAAAGATTGTAAGATCCAGTGGCTGCATTTTGTGAGATACATGGGGTGGCAAGGACAGAACTTGCAGGTTGTGTTCTCGGAAAAGCTCGTAAGCTCCCAGGCTGATGTGACTTTCGTGATTGTCGAGTATTAACAATACTGGTTCTTCTTTGGTAGGTTTAACAAAAGAAATGAAGTGTCGCAAGTAGTCTAGAAATATGGACTCATTTATCCAACCGGAATCAGAAACCGTGGCAATCATGTCACTGTTACAGCCTTTAACTAACAGTTCGTTCATTCTCTTTCTTTTGAAGATAAACATGGGAGGCACATATATGCCACTAGCACTGACAGCACAGACTACTGTTGTTGTGACACCGCGTTCTCCACTTGTCGCTTTTGCTATCTGTTTTAAACCTTTAGGCGCCAAAATCTTGTGTTTTTTTTGTACGGTGCTAATGCCGGTTTCATCAATATTAAAAATACGATGACCAGGTATATTGTGGCTTGTTTGGATCGTTTTTAGGTGGTCAAAAAACAGATTCACTTCAGTGGCGTTAAAAGCTGTTATTCTATTAAGTGAAGTAGCTTCTGGAGCTTCCATTAGCTTAAGGATTTAAGCTAATGGAAGGATGTCGAGACATAAAGCCATAGTACCAGTCTTTGCCCGCCAGTTGGGTTTCTTTGTTGAAATTGTGTTTCAGTTTGTTAGCTTCTGCAAATCGAAAAGCAATTCTACGTAATGAACTTGCTATTATGCCGTAAAAAGACTTGCAGCAATCAAGTATATATTTTTCTAGCTGGTCTTCTTGTTCTTTATTAAATACAGTATACCGACCTTTTTTTGGTATCTTGAATTCGTTTTGTCTTAGCTGTTTGAATAATGTTGTTTTTGGTACTGAGTATTTATTAGCAGCTTGGCCCAATGTGAGCTTTTTACTTTTGACATCTTCGATTGCATGGCGAAGATCTTCAATTTGGTATTTCGGTTCAGTCTTTCGTATGTAATTTCGCGGCATCTAAAACAATATGTTAAGTTAAAACCTTTTTACACAGTCAACCAGTAGCACAAGGGGTAATTAAGAATGCAAGGGGTAATTGGGAACGTTCCCAATTACCCGCCTTACGCCGTTCCTATTTACCCGAAGTAGTCAATATAAACCAAAAATACTACATACTACTAATACAACAGTATTTTTGGTAAACTTCAAATCACGAGGGGTTTGAAAACAGATATTACGTGCAAGATATTAACAAAATATGGTGTCTTTGAACTCAAAAAACTTGATATTTACATCTGTTAAAACACACAGCAAAATTTATATAAGAAATGAAAATAAAAATGTTCGACTCACCGTGACAGCGCGCGTGCGGCCTTTCACTCTCACTGTCGCGTACGCACTGAGGGGCGCCGGAAGCGTCCGATGAACATATGCGGGACATTTTAGTGCGGGGGGAAGTATTAGTTATCTAGCTGTTCCCAATTACCCGCCGTTCTTAATTCCCCCACTCTCCCCTACTGCATGACAAAAAGAGAACACATGTACGTGTAATCAACTACCAAACTTTCAATCAGCACTGTCTTTAACTATAAGTAATTCGAATACATTGACTTGACGTAGGTACGAGGGCGGCACTGAAAATTTCGGGAATCAAGGAAGTGACACAACATTACTATTTAAAAATATATTTATTGCTTTTCGAAGTATTCTCCGCGAAATTTGACACATTTTTCCATACGATGGAACCAATCATTGAAGCAACCATTCCATTCGGAAGTTGGGGTCTCCAAAATGGCCGTTTTGTAGGCGTCCACAGCTTCTTCAGGTGATGAAAATCTCTGTCCACGCAATTTATTCTTTATTTTAGGGAAAGTATAGAAATCATTAGGGCTTAGGTCGAGGCTGTACGGCGGATGGTCCAATAATTCTATGTTTTCTTGCTCTAAAAACTCTTTTGTTCTGTGCGCGGTGTGAGAACTCGCATTGTCGTGATGGAGGATGATGCGGCGGTTGCAGTTCTCTTTACGGAGTTCAGAAACGACCTGTGGCAAACAAATGCTAGCATACCATTCTGCATTAACCGTTCTTTGTCCCTCAAGAGGAATAGTCGTAACATGGCCGGTTTTGGAGACAAACGTGGCCACCATTTTTTTTGCAACACTCCGTGAACGAACAATTTTTGTTGGCTTTAACTCATTTTCGAACACCCAAACTCGTGACTGGTTTTTTGTTTCGGGTTCGTACGCGTATATCCAGGATTCGTCACCTGATACGATGTTGTATACAGCATTTGAGGATCCTGCGTGGAATCTTTCGAGAGTTCTGACGCACCAAGTAACGCGAGCCGCTTTTTGCTCTTCACAGAGCGAATGCGGTATCCATCGGGAAAACAACTTTTTTACACCTAATTTTTCATGCAAGATTATTTGTATTTGACTCATGCCAATGTCTAAAGTTGCCTGAATTTCGCGGTATGTCACATGTCGATCTTCCTCAATCAGCTTACGCACAGCATCAACGTTTTCTTGGGTGACTGCAGTTTTTGGACGACCTTGACGGGGATCATCACTGAGCTTGACACGTCCACGTTGAAATTCAGCAAACCAGCGATAAATTGTGGTTTTGGATGGGGCTTTATCACCAAATGCAGAAATCATCCGGTCAACACACTGTTTTTGTGTTAAACCACTTCGAAAGTCATAATAAATCATCGCTCTTGAATTTTCTCGAGTCAAATCCATTTTCTCAACGACTAAACAAGTTTGACAAAACCTTGTGACAAGACCGAGAATATTTTTTAAATAAATAAATGGTATTCGATTGTTAAAACCAAGGACTTTTCAATTAAAAAGATTTTAATATGACAGAAACAGTGGAAATATTCCATTCCCGATACTTTTAGTGTAGCCCTCGTATTAGACGTACCTACCTTATTATTTGGTTTGAACCTTTAGACTGATTTTAGAAGACTGTTTTTTTTCTAAAGACCGATTAAAATCAATCAATAGTTAATATAGGTATTCAATCTGTTTTTATATAGAATTATGTAGGTTCATTTGAGGTTCACATTAAGAATAAACAATCAGTAATGTAACAAAAAGGCTCAACAATACTGAAAGGTATACAGGGTTAGTTCTAATCAGTTAGCATCCTTTTAAGGGCATATTCTGTACATCAAAACAAACAACTTTTACTATGGGGCCACCATTGAAATTGCAACTGATTAGAACTAACCCTGTATATGTAGGTAGGTACTCATCATTATGAACAACTTTTACTATGACGCCATGACCGAAATTGCGAAAAAAAATCTGCTGTTCCATACATATTTGACCAAGTTCAATGAACTTTTTGTATGGAGCAGCTGATATATATTTTTTCGCGATTTCGGTGTTGGCCCCTTAGTAAAAGTTGTTCATAATGATGAGTACATACATACCCTTCAGTATTTTTGAACCTTTTTGTTACACATTGTATAGGGAAGTTGGTACGTAGGTATTGTTTTACGCAAAACCTACACCAAAATCGATAATATTGATATGTGAAACTAAAAAAGAAATAATTTTGTCAAAAATATTATAAAACATGGTTTCACTACATTACCAACCCAACAAAGCAAACTAAATGGGAGCCGAAGCAGGGGCGGAAGCGATGTGAAAATTTAAACTAAATCCCCAATGCGAACGGCCACGACAATGTGAGGGATAATCCGACATATTTGCATCAGGCCATACACTTCCTTCATAGAAACATAGACTTTCAAGTTATTGTAATAAGAGCGTCAGTAACGGTATTTTCCTTGGCTAGATGAGGCTATTTCACAAAGCTTTTGCTTACATCAATTTCACACGCGTAGGTCACTCGAATGTTCTCGCTATTGTTGAATTTTTAACATTTTCTTTTTACGCAATATCGTGGGAGTGTTACTTTATTGTTGCGGACGCAATTTTTAAAGGAGATTAGAAGTAATATAGATTTTAGTATGCGCGTCGGGGGCGTTGGAATCTTTAATGCTTGGTGGAATGACGATATAATATGTATGTAATGCAGCAGGCGGAGACTGCAAATGATGTGAAGCCCCACTTAACAGCTAGTTCTGATTTGAAGTAGGTTAGACATGTTAACATATACGAGCACATCGTAACTTAATATCATGTAAGCTGTGGTGACGCCTAGCCTGGCAATCACAATAAACGTAAATAATATCGACCTGAGAATAAAGCGTGCAACGGAAAATAGATGAAGAGCTGAATACTCTAGCAGTGGCTAATGATGATGGCAAAGCTAACTAAATATCAGAATTTGACAAGTCAAGCAAAAACGTTAGAATCCCGTCGTGATATACCCCAATGGTGAATAAAAGTCAATAAAAAGTCACATTTCATCAGGCATCTATCTACCTATATACTTAGTATGTATAGGTATCTGTAACTCTACCTATGGCTTACCTAACCTAAGTAGTAGATACTTACATAAGTAAATATATTTTATAAAATAAAACTTTTTATTGCTGTTCTAACCGGTACAGTATTAATCAAAAGAAATATTCACCACAACAAAGCTAATCTCCATCGCTTACTGTACAAATCCCACTTGACGTAAATATAAAAAAGATTTTTGAGCATGTTAAACACAAAACAGAGAAGATACACGATCCCTTATTCCCAACTGGACGGCACACCTCCGCAAATCGTAATCCTCTTAGAAAACATTTCCAATTTAAAAAGAATTCCTCTTATCCCTCCGAGGAGGGCACGCGTAAAAAATAAAAGGAAAAACTGTGACACGCACAGGGCACACACATGTGTAGATACGCGTGGCTGTAGGTACCCTTCGATTCCTTACAGGTCGCTTCTTTCTTCGAGAGAGCATCTATTGAAACTCCACTCAGACCGTGTTACCTATCTATTTAGTATAAAAAGGGTCGAGAATTTCTCGAGATCCTTTTTTATCCGGCTGGGGGGGCGCCACCCTCGGCTGATCCACCTCACCTATGTTACGTCGAATTTTATACGTATGCTACTAAATTTCCTTAACCTTCTCGAGAGTCGATACAGGTGCCCAGTAGAGCAAACCTTTTTCCAATCAAATCTATATTTATAGATTTGACCTGTGAAATATAATGTAGGTACTTAATCAAGTACCTACCTGTCTACTGTTCAAATACTTCAGGATTTTATGTAAGTATCCGTGTACAGATTTTATACAACAAAATTTGATGTATGTAGTTGTATTTACCCAGATTCCAGGTGGAAAAATGAAATTCCTTGACAGCGTATATTGTCTTCTCGTACAAAGATCATGGATGAGGGTGCGGGAACAGATGTTGTTCTTGTGGTGGTTTACAGTGCACTGAAGATGTCTTATTTATAACTAGATAACGCGAGCGTGCGTATTTGCTAATTGATGCAGCATAGACGTAAACAGTAGTACATGCACAGATTCATGTAGGCTTGAGCAGATTCGATCTCTGCTGGTATGTCCTAAAACTACACCCAAACCCACCAGAGGACGGGCAACAACCGCCTGCAATGTAGCGTTTATGACAAATCAATCAAGGGCCTTTGTCCAGCAGCAGACTTCTTCTGGCTGATGATGATATTCGATTTCTGTGAGTACCTACATCTCGCTGATTAAATCAGTCTCTTTTATCTAAGCATGATCCATCATAGACCACATCATGGGTGTTGTCAAATAAGGGCCAAATGCAAACCAATGCCAAAAGATTTTAGTATTTACTATGAATATGATTTCCGCCACAAGTGAATAGGGTGTACCTTCCCTATCTGAGTAGCAATATTCTTTCCTCCAATAACATAAGATTACAAGTTCAATTTGTGTATCTGGGTTCCCTCAGTTCGCCTCGGGCTCCACTTCAAATATTTAAAGGGGCCTAAATTTGATTCCATCCGTTTGAAGCCACTCTAGCCGCAATTGGATCACACGACTAGTTACTGCCTCCTACAGGACTATTTCACTGAAATCTACTTACACGGGAAAATTGAATTTCAATACTCCTAAGTAAAGCATTCTGTATTTTTTTTGTGAAAGTTGTTGGATCCAATGTAGGTATCAGGTCTTCCCAAAAGTTTGTTATTTTTAAGGTAGTCATTCTTTGTTAATCAAGTAGGTACTTGTCCCAAAACAGAGGTTTTGGCAACTTTGTATTTTATAACTAACATTTCTTTCGGTCACCTAAATTCATATTGATCAAACTTTATTAAAATCCATGAGTTGCTTCCATAAACTCTACCTTTTCTGCGAACATGACTTAGTAGGTATGTGCTATAAATTCGGAATAGCTTTACGTCAATCCCGGAGCAATTCCGAATGTATCTTTTGTACGTAGAACTACATAGTCGGGCGGCGGCGCGGGCGGGGGCGCCTAGGGATCGGTTAACCCACGTTACGACGCGACATCCCGCTGGAGCACCCGACTTTCCACAAAGAAAATACCAATCAAAATTTGATTTACCGCCGCCCGTGGCCATACATCAAACCGCTCTAATACGGAAACAGAGAACGCCTAAAATCTAAGGGATCTCGACAACTGTCGAATTGAAAATCCTGTGGGCACAACTCGAGATTGAGACGCCTTTAATATTTATGGGCGAGTAAAAAACACGCGCAAGTCTATGAATAAATATCGGGAGCCGAATGAGGGTGGCTGAAAGTGAATTAGGTACCACATAAAGTTATATGACTCTAGCTAGCTATGCAGTAGGTAACATACATGTTATAAATTATACTGTGGTAGAAAAGGATGGTATCGAGACGGGTCAAAAATCCAAACGATTAATGAGATTCAATAAACTAATAGGTTTAATAAACATCATACCTAGGTAAAATATTTTGCTTTATCAATAAAGTCTTCTCAGTTTTTGCCAACATGGATATTATGGAGCGCATATACTAAGTAGCCATAATATCCGCAAACTCTTTGAAAAACTTCATCTAATGTGTTTTGCCAGATATGATCTACATTTTAGATAACTGAGGCATGCCAACTGGGGTGAGGTCATGTAATAAATACACTCAAAAGTTCCCTGGATAGGTAGTTGGGAATCGAACTGGAATTATTCATTCGTTTCCACCCCACCCTACCACCATCCCGCAGCCGCAAATCTATCTAGTTGCAAAATATGTATACAGAGAGGCATACCACCGCGCCCATCGCCTCCCAGCCCACCATCCAAGGATTCATATTCAGTGGCATATAAAATCATATTCGATTTCTGATAAGCCGCCAGAATAAATTCAGATAGTTTCTTACCTACATAAATAAATAAACATTATCTTTTTGCGGATCAAGTAATGAAAAATATGGTAAATACGTAGCGCATAGTTGGCCTCTACATTTACCTACCAAGTATAACAAGTATCGCCATGCTTTTTTTTTCTTCAAACAAACAGACGATTCAGGTTATGCCTGGAGCATATTTATACCAACTTAAGTGGCAAGCAAACGTACCCCTCTGCCAAAAGATATATGGTCAGTGAACATAATAAATACCCTTTGCTTATGGAATTATTTTGAACTTTGTATACAAATTTGCTTTAGTGTGCGTTCATACGAACAGGATTTTGTTTTATTAGTGTGAAAGTTTTATTATGCAGGCAGATTATCTCTACCCCCCCCCGGGGACCAAAAAGCCATTGCTATTCTATTTGAATACGCTCTAAGACTTTGATAGTAAGCAAATCGCTGCCTATTGTCACCTTTGCAACACGTTTTCGATGCGTTAACAACCCGAGAGACGTTTTTATAGACGCCCTATTCAACATTATGTACCTACGTAATGTTATGCTGTACCTACTGTTGCTGTATTACAAATGTATTAAGACCGAGACAAATATTAACAAATTAATTTTAGGTAAAAATATTGTAGAATTGTGGCTTGTGATAAAAAGCAATGCAAAAAATCAAGTTCATACATCGGAAGAGATGCTAAGTGACAAGTTAATTGGTCGCCTCATCAATTGCAAACTTGCCACCTGCCAATCTTTAGATTGTAGCAAGATAAAGCAATAAAAAATTACGAGAAAGAAGCATAGCTTCCCCTATCGGCAGTTTTGCATCGAGATCGATCGCCCAGGGCCGAGGAGGGCCGAGGGTTCCCCTAGCGGCTCTCTCGCGAGGGTAAGCCGTTTCCGATAAGGCGCCGGCTCCCGGAGTTTCGGTATGTCGTCTCGACGCTTATCTGCCTGCCGCGTTCGCCTGCAGCGTACGTGCTCAGAATAATGCATCTCGGATACACGCACACAAATTGAAATCATTTCGCCATTATAGATTATTGATTGCGGCATTTGTGACCGCAGTGGTGAGATGAGTGGACAGTAGCTGTCGTAATAATGTTGCAGTATTAAAATATATCAAGCTACTGGCTAACCTAGATAGCTAATAGTAGCTAATAGAATTATTTTATTTATACAGGGTGTTAGTTTGAACACCGTTATCCTTCTATGATATCATTGTACTCATCATTATGAACAACTTTTACTATGGAGCCAATCCTGAAATCACGAAAAAAAACAGCTGTTCCATATAAAAAGGTTTATCGATCTTGGACAAAATGTATGGAACAGAGAGCTGTTTTTTTTTCGTGATTTCAGTGTTGGCCCCATAGTAAAAGTTGTTCATAATGATGAGTACAATGATATCCTAGAAGGATAACGGCGTTCAAACTAGCACCCGGTATATAGGCGCACAGGAATTTTCGACCGACTTCAAACAAGGAGGTTCTCGGTTTGACAGTACCTATGCTTTTTTTGTATGTACATATGTTACTCGATTAACTACTCCGCCAATTACGGGTTTACTTTGTTGATTCTTCTTTTTGTTATGGTAGGTCATACTTCAGAGGTGGTCCCATATAATTTTTATGTTAATCGGGTCAGTATTTTAGTTTTTAAATCAAAATGACTGGAAAAAAGATGTCATCTAGGTAGGTAATCGAAATTGAAGTCGGTTGTTTTTTTAAAGTAAGTATGTAAGTGCCTATTATGTAATGCAAATTTAATTGGAAATCGGAACATGCCAAGGTATTTGCAATTATATTTAAAATGATTTTCCCCGTGTAGGTAATGAAATAGAAATAATCTAGATCTTGAGAGTGTCCAAGTTAAATTAAGTCGAATTGGAAAACTGCTACCATTGCGTCGGCCTTACTTAAACTACATACAGTTGCCATATTTCGGGCTACGTGTTTTTACCATTTTCAAGATCACGATGTGGACAAATGCCTGTCAACCAAAAAAAAGTACCCATTACCAAGCTACAAGGAGAATGGTAGGTACGGAGGGAATATGCACCTACACACATCAAACAAACGTAAAAATTGGGCACAGATCATAACTGTACCCGAATACTAATTATTTCCAAGTGACCCATGAAACCTTTTAGAAATTACGCCTCAAACGGACTGACTCTTAAAGAGATTTTAAAGAGGAATGAATTTCTTTACAAGTAAACTGTCTTTGAATACTGTCCCCACAGATCACGAGATCAACAACATAACTATAGCTAAAGGTAAGGTAATATAAGGTTCTAAACTTAAATAAAGGACTACCCTACCCTACTTCCTAAAGCCACGTGACGTCATAATTACACAAAAGACATGGAGCGGAGAGCTAACAAGCGTCGATAGTAATTTGTTAAAAGTGACATGTTGTTGAAGATACGTGGAGATAGATCCTCCGTTTTTCGTGGTCGGGTAAAAATACGGAAACTCACACCTGCCCCCACGTATGTCAAAAAAGTGCCCCCCTCATCGTTCAAGAACAAAAAACGTCGTGACACCATCCTTAGATCTCAATCTCCCCGCACGCTTGCCACTCTGACCACACTCGGCCGTGACAAATGCCCCGTCCATGAGCCCCAAGGGGTGTCGCGAAAAAAAATTATAAGGAAATTTACCTAATGGCCGCGATTCTTTATACCCGACGTCTATTGTCGCGGGACAATGCTGTAATGGAGGGATGACGTGAGCTCCGAGCGCTTTTTATCCCATTTTCCTTTTTTCATTGAGAACGTTCGTGCGGTACTTTTGAATGTTGTGAATATGACCATTAGCGAATATATTACGAATTGGAAATGCGTTTTATTTTTTTGACTATTTTTTCCTATTGTAAAAAGTATGGAGAAGGACTTGACGTTCTCGTGATGGTAAGAGTCGATAGATAATTATCTGGGCCTTGAAAATTGCAGTGCAGTACCCAAAAGTTTGAGTAGGTAGTTTGTTATGTTAGGTATCTACCCTAACATAAGAAAACACTATTCCAGGTGAATTTCGTCTTCACGTGTTCGTTTATGCTTCGGCATAGTAAAGAATTAAATAGGTATCAACTTTGAGCGGAAAAACAATTAAGGCTTAGTAGACTACTAGAGTGGCTGAGCACTTGAATGCGAATGACTGGCGACAGACAACTCTCTTCTTATCCTATTATTTTAAATAATTGAAACACATGCATTACTAGAGCGACTCTACCGACTCTACCAACTCCCCCCCCCCCCCCCCCCCCCCAACTTCCCTTCCTTTGAAGAAACTACCCAAATATCAATTTTCATCACCATAACAAAGAACTTTCCATACAACATTCCACCCCTCCCCCCCCAAATCAGTCACTCAGGACAGAGGTCAGGACACCTTTTATTTGTTAGACTAGAGGTCCCCCGCGACTTTGTCCGCGTGCGGAAGAAATACGGACCACTCCCAAAATTCCACTTTAAATCATTCCGAGCAAACTCTACCGACTCTACCGACTCTACCCCCCCCCCAGCCCCCCCCCAACTTCCCTTCCTTTGAATGAACTCCCCAAATATCAATTTTCATCACTATAACCTAACCTAACCCAACCCCCCCTTTCCTTCTTTAAATAATACGTGTATGCCCGGAGCACTCATGCTCGCCTAGAGGCTCCTTCTGGCGGTGGCGTCATGTGGCGGGTCATCCTGCTCATAAAATAAGGCGAGGAGAGCGATGGCTGGCACATGCGTCATACTCGTGAACGGGTGCTGCTTGCGGGAGCTGGACTGCTCGAGGTATACACGTAATCTGACAAATTATAATTGTAATACTAACAGTAATTTTTAAGTTTAGCTTAAGTAAGTAAAGATTCCTTTTGTACGTCATAAGAACGTAGACATGAAAAAACTTTTTTAACAACGAACAAAACACAAACGTTCGAAAAAACTAACGCCCACTCCCCCCCCCCCCCCCCCCCCTTGGGGGTCGAATTTCGAAAAATTATTTCTTAGTACACCCCTCCGCGTCGTCGAGATGAATACACCCTCCAAATTTCAAGTCTGTACGACCAGCTGTTTGGGCTGTGCGTTGTCAGTCGGTCGGTCGGTCGGTCGGTCGGTCGGTCGGTCGGTCGGTCGGTCGGTCGGTCGGTCGGTCGGTCGGTCGGTCGGTCGGTCGGTCGGTCGGTCGGTCGGTCGGTCGGTCGGTCGGTCGGTCGGCCGGTCGGTCGGTCGGTCGGTCGGTCGGTCGGTCGGTCGGTCGGTCGGTCGGTCGGTCGGTCGGTCGGTCGGTCGGTCAGTTAGTCAGTCAGGACAGAGCCTTTTATAGTATTAGATACCCTATTGGGGGGATTGTATTAACAAGTAAGTATGTCACAAATACATCCATGGCTTACTTTTTCAAGAAGGTACCTAGCTAGCTCATGCCAGGATTTAGAATAAAAATATGTAGTTATAATCAATCATCTTGTTTCTTTTTACGGCATAAAAAAAACATAAAACTGGCCAAACTCGCCAAAACTGGAAAAGTCGGGGGGGCGGCGCGTCCAGCGCTGTATCACACTTCATTAGTCTTATATTAGTCAGAGTCATAGTCATAGTCAGATATTGTTGAATATGTTAAAATGTACTATCACAATTAGAAAATAAAAAAATATTATTATTATACGCACGTATGATACAGCGCTGGACGCGCCACCACAAGGCCTTTGCCCAGCAGTGGGATCCGACAGGCTAAATACAATACAAAAAAAATATAAGTTAGAAAATTGGAAATATTATAAAAGTCTTATTAGAAATTTTCATTCAAGTATGCATGAGATGGTCGAACAAAAAAGGACATCATAGATCAACAGTCAACAGTCATAGAGTAAGCTATATTATACCTATTTATGTACATGCGCTCTGGGCGCCTATATAAATGCTGTACCTACCAACTAACCTTAGTTATGTATGTTAGTAACATTACCTATGTTTTTGAAAGGTCTCCAAATTTTTTTTATCTTTTCGTACCTCATATAATTGTGGAGCAGTGCTATTACATGTTATATGTAGCTAAGTACATTGTAATTTTAATATTTAATCCAGTTTCCATGTAGCTTGTGCAAGTTTATAGTTTTTTTTTTAACCAGATATTTCAAAATCTTAAATTTAAGAGCAAGCTTATATACCTTTTTGGACAAGTACCTATATTGCAACAGACTACAATTTAGCTACTGCTCTGTAATACGGCTGATAATATTGTATAAAATAAAGCAATCTTTATGGTGTTTGAGTAACATCACATACTCTACTCAACCTACACACAAAATATTTATTTTTTGCTAGAAATTCTTGCTTCTTGTCTGAAACTTACCCAAGGAAGAAATAAAGTCCAAAAAACACCGCAATCCATTATTTTTTAAAGCTGTATTACACTAAAACCAAAAATAAGAGGGCCGTTCCCATTCAAGAAAAACTGGAGATTGAATAATATTACTTATGGTAAATTTAATTTTATTTAATATGCAAATTACTGTAACCCTCATTTAAATACAAGGGACAGGTTGCTTGGGTGCCTCTCAACTGGCAACTGGAGAGGGACTGTGTACAATATTTCCACCGCTCGGCACCGAACCTCTCCGGACAAATACATTCAAAATTCACCAAATCCAGCCCTGCCATTGGACAGCAACCCTTCTCTCTTGCGCGTGTGCTAAAAAACGAAAGGGTTAAAAAGCCACCCTTTTTAACAGCACCCTTTTTTCTGCATCCCTTAGTAGGTAACTTGTAACCCCTTCGCTGTAAGTTATTAGTCAATATTTATATAATCAGAAGCAACTAACTGAATTAATTATGTTGTTGACGAAATATAGATTTCAGATATATAACAAATAAAAAGTAATTTAAATATTTTCAGGAAATAAAAAACATATTTACTAACCTGAAATCACTGAGAAAGCAATGGCAAAAGCTTAGATTTACAGAGCTACATAGCACTGCAGTGATACTGCTAAATATCAAAACAAAGAAATGCTTGAAGAATATTTATTACATATTTTAACCAAAATAAAATATAACAGAAAAATAAAACCAAAAACCTAAACACAAAACAAAACTTTGAAAGTTTGAACTATCGTTCTGTTTTACGCAATTACCTGTAACCTGTCTGTCTGTTCTGTTCAAGTGTGTTCGTTGTATTTTGTATCCATATTTGTACCGACTGGACAAAGAAACTACTATAAATAATTATTTCTCTGCGACCGGACCACAGAAAAGCGAAACGAAAGCCCTACGGACCGACGAAGCACCTTCCATTTTACGTTTCAATACACGCTATTCACGCTAACGCTAACAAAAAAAGAAGCCATTTAAATGAATGCTCTTTGTTCGTTTTTGACAGCGTAGTAGGAATGACAGTGACATTATTGGCAATTTGGCATATATTTTTTTCTTAGTTATTGGCATCGCACGTTGTGCATTCTGCCAGTGTCAAGTTTATGAATTTTCAAGTTTCTTTTATTAAAATCAAGTCAAATATGTCATTAAATCACAGTCAGTCACCCGAAACCAGTCATAGTTGAGTCCAAGTCATGCCCTAATAAAGTTGTGGCGACTTTACTATGAGCTTCTACGGAGTTTTAAAACAACACGAAAAGACATGTTTCACCACATTATATCACTTGCCCACACTCGTGCATGTAATTCAACACTCAATGAAAAAACACCACCATTTTATATCATTAATACGCGAAAAAAACAAGTTTAAGAAAATAATAGAATGCAACGACATGATTTTTCCGTGTTTCCGCCAAAACTCCGGCCTTTTCATTCATGGTTTTACAACCAGTTTTCTAGCATTAGCAAAGAAAGCTATAATGTAATTTTTTTTCGTTTGCGACAAAGATGGACATTTTTATCAAATTGACATTACGTACGTTTCACTCTATGTCAGTCTGTGATATTTTTTACGTGTGACTTAGTGTTTCCACTTTTAGGGATTTCTCCATTTTTTTGGGAAAAATTACCAGTTTTTTGCAAGGTTTAACATTTCAAAAAGACATTTCATTTCAAAAGGGATTTAGAGAGTTTTGGGGAAAAATCGAACTTAGTGTGGTAATCCTTGTGTTTATGGTCTCGGTCTCAAACTCGTAATGAATGTAATGTAACCCGTCTAGTTTTAGTTGAACAATTAATTGTACTATGACCGTAGTTACAGATGACATAGGAACTAAGTCGTATTATACCAACAGTTAGTTTGTTTTTCATTCTGCATTGCAGAACAATAGTGACGAAATATTCTAATCGTCCGAGTGAGAATGCCTATCCAATGTTAAGTGCAGCGAAAAACTGTAAAAGTCGTGCTTCAAATTAAGTATTTTTTTTCTTTAATAAGATCATGTTCCCTAAATCAAGGAGATTAGAATTTCTTTAGTGAATTTAGGGACAAACCGACAACAAAATAGGGAAAAACCAGAATTGAAAGTGGAAACACTGGTGTGACTTGAAAATATATGTTTGCTTGAATTTAGATTTTTGTGATAATTTTCTTTATGCGGTAGTTCAGATTTTAGTTTAAGTATAAATAGTTTAAAATGACGCTTTATCACTTCGGTAATTGCTTAGCTTTAGTGTACGCGCCTTATCATATGGCCTACAAGTTTTCGGGAATGTAAGTAGAACATCACAAAACTAACCTAGATTTTAATCCTTTACAACTGTGTTTACTGTTTACCTGTCCTTCACAGCCGTAACTAAACTTTCAAATGCTTTTTCCCTGGTCCCTGCGTGACAAGTGAATCAAGTACTTTATACTTCGGAAAAGTATACAAAAATCTCGAATCTTGAATTGTGTGACCAACCATTAGAGTACCTAACTTGTTTTTTTCTGACTTGTATATTACAGATCAGAGTATGCAACGTTCTCAAAATGTGTGTACGCTGGTGGGCTGTATATATTTACTCAGCTCTGTAAGATGTTACTGCTAGCCACCTTCTTTCCTGATACGGACGGTAGCCATGTTACTGGAGATTACAACGTTTTTCTGGTAAGCTCTAGAGATGCAGTTAGCATTTACAGGCAAGGTTTTTTGTCTCGCAGAAACAACTAGCAGTTAGTTCGAAAGATTGTTTTATGGGTTAAAGGGTTAATGAGGCTCACCATCAAACGACAACCTGAAGTGTCAATGCAGTGAGCGTGAGGTGCTAGATTTTCTTTTATTACTCGAACTTCTGGCTACTGATGCAATGGCCATGGTCATACATTATGTTTAATTGTATGTAGTTTATTTATTTACTGTAAAGCCGGTTTTAAAACTCCCAAAAAAAACCACTGATACGGGCCCAGGAACAAACTCACAAACTTTATACATAAGTCTTTTTTCTCCTAACTGTGGTCTACCACTGGTCCTAATATATTGATATGAAATGTACATCATTACGTGTACAGCAAGTGCTTTAATCTCTCTGTAGTAATCTGTTATTTGATTTTAATAAGTCACTTTCGCTTATAATCAGGCTTTTTAATTGTCCACTGCTGGACCTAAGCCTACCCTTGATGGGCGAATGGGCCATATTGACCACACTGGACCAGTTACAGGTTCACTCCATTGAATTTCTTCTCCAAACAAATGCAGGTTTCAGGTTAATATTTTCCTTCCCCAAAAAGCCAGTGGTACAGTACAATAACTCCAAAGAGCTCATTGGTACCAGCCTGGGTTTGAATCGTGACCTCAATATTACAAGTGAGGCGGTCTCCCGACTAGGCTTATACCACAACTTGACACACTTTTCTTACTCTTATACAACAATTTTGAAACCTGCTGACTATAAAATCATCATATCCTATCATCAGGCAAGCTGTTGGCCATTTGTAAAGCTAACTCCAATAAAAAACGTAACTTAATTTACAATCAACCAATTCCAGGAGATCCTGAAAGCGACTGTTGATTTTGCTGACCTGCTGGGCCTCTACTTCGCTCTGAATTCTGTACCAGGGAAAGGCCACGCGAAAATACTGACCTCTGCTATTGGATGGGCAAGTGCTGAGGTAAATTCTATACATTTTATGTAAACTATATGAGTAGTCTCTCCTGATAAAGGCCAAGGGAGGTGTACACTGGCCGTCTTATCCCTAAAACAATTAATAAACCTATTTTTCATTAATTGGTTTAGTGTTTTATGCGTGAGGCAGGATGTAGT
Organism: Erannis defoliaria; assembly: GCA_905404285.2. NCBI lineage: Eukaryota > Metazoa > Arthropoda > Insecta > Lepidoptera > Geometridae > Erannis > Erannis defoliaria. The sequence continues at coordinate 4,639,355 of FR990073.1, read as the reverse complement.
GAAAGGCATATTCAAAGGCTATTTCAAATAAAAAAAATAAGCTGTAACAAAGGATAAGTATATGATACAATGATATTAGAACTATGATTGTAAACGAGATATTTAGATAGGTACATAAAATAAACACTAGACTAGAATAGGGTAGATGACTGAAGTTTAAATCGTTGAAACCAATAGCTTTGATGAAGAATTTAAGTAAATATAGTATGTTTAATGAAAAAAAAACAAATATCAGTTATTAATGTTCTGATATATAAGCGTTTAAAGTTTTTGGTAGAGCCAACTCTATCCCTTTCCCACAAAACTAAAAATTACGTCACACCTTACTTGTCAGATTAGAAATTATGTGATACTGAGAAGTGACGTCACGGTTTGCTGTTTCGCCTCTTTGTCTAGCATGATATTTAAATGCTTATAAGTTGCTTATTTTTGATCAGATTTTAATTTTCTTTTCATTAATCAGCTATATTTATGGGCCACATTTTAATAGGACTATAAAAAAAACCAGTCATCTAGCCTATTACCATGTATGAACAAAGATGGTAAGAAATAGGCTTGATAAAGGTATGAAATGAGATGGAAAGGGATGCCAAATGATTTCCGTCATTTGATTGAAATGATGTGCTACATGATTCAATCAATTTATTCAATTGTACCATGAAACATTCACTGAGCAAGTAGGAAACACAGATGGCCTATCAATCATAACCATTCCGGGTCATTTTGTGACATTCATCACTCTCTGAAAACTATTTTTCCATAATAATTACACAGTGTGGTCTATTTTGAAGGTTTTAGTTGACAGAACTGTTAAGTAAGAGCATAGGACGTTCTGGCCTAGTAGATAGAAGATAGAAATAAAAGTAGTTTATTTTAAGTTTCACCACTAAGTCCGCATGTAGGAAATGTCCTAACTTTTTACCCTAACATAATTCTGCAATGCTATGTTTGTATTTCAGTATTTGTTAATTCCCACTGTACATGTACTAAACATAATTCTGCAATGCTATGTTTGTATTTCAGTATTTGTTAATTCCCACTTGCGGTAAATGCGGTATGGATAATTAACACAAGCAAATTTTTACCGCAAAAGTGTATAAACAATAGATGAAATCACTTAAAAATAAATTAATTATTTCTGATTCTTGTTTCTTATTATTATTTACATTATAAGTATTTTTTATGTGTGTCACTGTGAGTCTTGAGTGTACTTTAAGTAGCATGTTAACTGGTTTGATCGTTTGTGGACCGCAAGCGAGTTAGTGTTATACATATAACCAAGTAAAAGAAAAGAGTTCAATATAACCACTAAAATCTACTGTGTGTCTGCATGATTCGGAATAATCATCCATAATATAATTCTTATAGCTTTAGTTGTGTGCATTATGTTTTCCAGGTAGTGGTAACCCGCGGTGTGTTACTATGGGTGGGCGCGCGCGGCTCGGAGTTCTCCTGGGTATACGTGCGCTCTTGCGCCGAATCCAACGTGGCGCTGCTCCAACACGGCGCCGCAGCTGCGCTGGTCTGGCTGTGGACGCGCTCTGACCTGCCCAAGAAGCACGTACCTGTCGTCGCGACACTACTGGTGCTGCAACCTTACCGGCCGCTGCTAGAGGAGGCGCTGGGAGCCGCGCTAGGGCTAGCCCCGTGGCCGCTGCTCGCATTGCGGGCCGCGTTAGCTCTCGGTGTCTCGCTCACTACACTAGGGGTCTATGCAAACCTCGCTACACTGCTTGGAATTTAAAGTTTGGTTGCATACAAATATGCAGTGACAGCCTTACTATAGTGTACTATTATGCTATCTGTGCTGTAGTACTGAGGTCGCAGCACACAGCTCGGTATGAAATTTAATGAAACTCCATACAACTGCCCTAGCACGCAAGCCAATTTAATAAAAAACCTTCTCTTTTTATTCTGTCAAAATTAAACAGATGTTTTCATAATATGGACGATTTATTGTCCCTGGCGCTAGCTAGGCCTGCTGCATTGCGTAGTAATTAGTATCTCCTCAAGGCAGCCTCACCTCAGGACAGTTTTTTTATTTATTTTTATTTATTCAAGTGACGAGACGAGCAGGACTTTCACCTGATGGTAAGCGTCACGCCTGCCACTAACAGTAGCAGTGCCAGAATTGTGAACTTGCGAACACAATCCTGCGCCGCACGGCACTGCGCTCGTTACCCTGAGATATTAGATGTTAAATCTCTTCATACCCAGAAATTTATCTGGTAACATTGCCCTTCAAACCGGAACACAGTAATGCTTGCATACTACTGCTTGGCGGTTGAATAACTGGCAATGGTGTGGTACTTCCCCTGGCGGACTCTGTAGAGTCCTACCACTATAAAACAGTGCGTAGTCGGCTGCTCTGACTGATGCAAAGCTAATAATGTGAGCTGCAACCTTTATCACCCGTTCTTAGTGGTGGCTGGTGCTAGGACCCATGTTCCGTTTAGCTTTGTGGCTGTTACTAGAACTGCGTGCTGTTATGCCAATCGCATTCCACAGTATTGTAATAAAAAACAATTGTACATTGATACAAACAATGCTAAAGGATTTTTGTGCTGTGTACTTTTTGAGTGTAACTTGTGTGAGGGTTGAACTTTGTTATATCATTAAATTATTATTAAGTAATGTATGAGGTGTATCATTTTAAAATGTCCCTTTTTAAACATCCCGCCAGGCAGGAACCCTCGCTCCCTTTAAGGTTGAGGCCTTAGTCCTGAGGCCTAGTATTATGATATAGCGAAAGCGCATAGAAGAATATCCGCGCTCCATATAGTGACGCATAAATACCTATCGTCACTACGAATTTTATTAACACAAACAATGCTCATGGGACACATAAGATTTACTACACGGGAAACTTGAGGTAACCCACAGAAAAGCGAAGGCCCTACTCTTAGGAGGTATACGGACGCTGCGCTGCCCAGCCAGCAGTAAGTCGTCAGTGACGCAGACAGCATATAACATCATTGCGCTTAGGAATGCCACCTAAACAGTGCGCACAAGTTTTTTTTGTGACAAACCTTTCATGCTTACGTACTGTAGAAAAGATATATATAGGTACCTACACAACTATTTACTATACATATTATGTGTGTATACAACATGTAACAATGAGGCGTATTCTACAAAAAAAAAGTGTTAGTTCCCAAAATTATAATAGATGGCGTGAACTCGTTTGAAATTATTTATGTCAAACTTGTCAATGTGACATTGATTGTAAAACAGTTAATTTCGATTAAAAACAAAAAACTCTTTACTCATTGCAGTTTGTTTCATAGGGAAATTAAACACTACGTTATAGTTTGTTTTCGCTCACGAGCGTGGAATATTATTGTTATTGTTTTTTGCGCTTTCCAACGCCTCAGCTTTGTTTTCTTGACCCATCGAATGTGACCCCTGGATTTCTACCTTCGATTCGGCTTCGATTTGCTTACGTTTTAGGAGCGTTTACTTTAAGTTTTACAAAATATCATACCTCAGGGTGATAAGGCAAACTGGATAAGGCTAAGTGCGGATATGTAGATTAAAAACGCCACTGAGTTTCTTCTCCAAACATAAGGCCGGTTTCCTCACTTTGTTTCCCTTCACCGAAAAGCCAGTGGTCATAGTGGTATTTGAATTCGTACATACATTCCAAAGAACCCATTGGTACGAGTCATCGGGCTGTGAACCGGCCACTCACGAATGCGAAGCGGCCCGTCTCCTACTGAGCTACCACTTCACCGATATTGTTAATTTCGTCCAAGGTAAAGACAACATTTATTAGATGTTTTCTTTACATTGGACGCAATACTGTTTACTAACACATCTCAAAACTGCTTTGAGTGAAATGATCAGAACCTACAAAGTTTATTCCAAACCTAAAAATGTAAAACAACAAACAAAACATTATGTTGATTTGATCTCCTTATTGTTTTTTGTTATAAAATTGTTCATGGCCATATTAGCCATGGATCTATTAACAATATAACCTTATCTATCTATCAAATATTAACCTTGATCTATCGATCCATAATGGTATGGATCGATAGATCAAGGATGAATCATGGTTGTTCATGTTCATGAATGGTTTGATTGTGGACTAATCCTTGAGGCAAAAACATATTTCTTCATCAATCCTTTTTACTCTAGTTAAATGAGTCTTAGTCACAGTCCAAGTCACACACAGTAAGTCACGGTCAAGTCTAATTGTACCCTAGTAAAGCCATGGCAACTTTACTAGAAGCTTTTTTGGAGTTTAGAGATCTGACTCGATGGGATTTCATTCTTCCCATCGAGTCCCTGTTACTGATGAAACTTTTTTTTCCAAAAGATTTTCCTAATAAGTCTCGATGGGAAGAAACACCCCAACGAGTCAAACTGTGTCTGATTTTGGTGTGACTCGTTACGAACCCACCACCATACGTAATCGGTTTAACCGTGTTTTCGGCCGAAGGACTTGTATCCGTGGCCAGGAATAACTAAAAAAGATTAAACGAGGTTTGACAGAACGCTGCCTTATCATGTAACTGTTCGGGATCGCGATTCGGATTGCGATTTGTCATTAATGTCACTTGTCACTGTCAAAGCTAATCGGTATCACGTAGTGATATCTCTCGCTATCGTTAACGAACGAATGCATTGATTTCCTGAACGAATGAAATTATGTGAAGCAAATCCGTCGGTCTTTTGGCGTTTCGTCCTGCCTTCAGGGTCAAATGAGTATTGGCGGGAACGCGAAAAAAAACGTCGCAGCATTGTATTATTTTGCACATTTTTCCGAGTTTTTAATGTATTAAAAATAGTGGCGTTTTATTCATTAAATACCGATTTAAGTGCATGAGTGTGGCCATGTGATATAATATGGTGAAACATGGTAATTTCGTGTTGCTTTCAAAACTCCGAAGAAGCTTGTAGTAAATTTGCCACAGCTAGGGCATAATAGAACCTGACCGTGACTTACTTTTTGTGCCTAGGACACGTTTGACTAAAAAGAAAGAAGGATCGATGTAGAAATATGTATGCGGCTGAAAGACTTGTATCCATGGCCAGGATGATTAAAAACAACAAACAATGCAGGGGAGTTTTGGCGGGAACACGGAAAAATCATGTCGTTGCATTCTATTATTTTCTTAAACTTGTGTTTTTTTGCGAATTAATGATTAAAAATGGTGGTGTTTTATTCATTGAGTGTTGAATTACATGCACGAGTGTGGGCAAGTGATATAATGTGGTGAAACATGTCTTTTCGTGTTGTTTTCAAAACTCCGTAGAAGCTCATAGTAAAGTCGCCACAACTTTACTAGGGCATGACTTGGACTCGACTATGACTGATTTCGTATGACTGACTGTGATTTAATGACATATTTGACTTAATTTTAGTAAAAGAAACTTGAAAATTCATAAACTTGACACTGGCACAATGCACAACGTGCGATGCCAATAACTAAGAAAAAAAAAAAAAAACAATGCAGGGTCAATCAAGCGGTCAAGTCAAGTCAATGTCAATGTCGTGACGTGCGTCTGATATGAAAGTTTTTTTTTCCTTAGTTATTGGCATTGCACGTTGTGCATTCTGCCAGTGTCAAGTTGATGAATTTGTAAGTTTTTATATTAAAATCAAGTCAAATATGTCATAAATCACATTTAGCCACACGAAATTAGTCAAAGTCATGCCCAAATTCAACACTCAATGAATAAAACACCACCATTTTTAATCATTAATTCGCGAAATAACACAAGTTTAAGAAAATAATAGAATGCATCGACATGATTTTTCCGTGTTCCCGCCAAAACTCTATGAAAGTTTTCGTGTGAATGTTTGTGAAATAAAATTGTGAAATCTTCTAACTTCTCATAGGCATTTGTGCAGTTCAGAAGTTTTAATGTTGCTGCACTTTCCTAATCAGTGAAAGATTATGTTTTAACGGCTACAAAAGACAGTATTCTCCAACTTTTAGAATTTAAGGTTATCAAGGTCATACATACATTCAAAACAAAAATTTTAAATGTCTTTGATGGAGCACCAAATATATAACGCATTGAAATGGGACTGCGCAGAAATCAATTCCTTATTCTTAACGGCAGTATCATCAGTAACGATTCATACCTATTGCACCTCGGACATAATAGCCCGAATATCAATGTCCAAAGAACATCTTCAAGTATACCTGACAAAACTACTGATTAAAGTTAAAGGTACACTGCATTGTACGGAAACGAGACATGGACAATGACCATAAGAGACCGAGAAAGGCTAGAAGCATTTGAAATGTGGTGTTTGAGGCGCATGGAGCGAATAAGCTGGAAAAAGAAAACAAATCAGGAGGTGTTAGACATTGTAGGAAAGGAAAGAAGGATCATAGAAAGCATAGAGCTCAGAAGAGGAAAAATGTTTGGCAACCTTGTGTGACATGACGTATTTATGAAAAACATCATAGAGGGGAAAATAGAAGCAAATCAAGGACCCTGAAGAGATACTTTGTTGATTAAGTTAAGGAGAGGGCCAAAGTCATGTCATACAAAGAGATCAAAGAACCGGCCGGAGATAGAGAAAGATGGAAGGCAGTCCACCGACAAGAGCCATGCTCTTAAAATAAACTAATGAATGCCATATGAGGAGTCTGTACGGTCCATCAAATTACCTATGAACGATAGTATTGTACACTTAAGCACGGCTCAACGATGAACAGCAGTAAAAAACAGACCTCTTGGACACTAATGTGTACTGTACTATTACTCTGGACATGTACATGATAAAATGTGGGACTTGTATCCGGAAGCCTCTTAGTACCTAGCGTAGTAACTGTCCATGTTAAGTAAATATCTAATATGTAACTGTATAAACATGTTTGTTAACTCCACAGGTTAGCTCTACAAAAGCACTGCCATGTATTTGTCAAATAAAAATATCAGGATTTAACTATTTTAATATACATCTTTTTATTACCTATCTCTGCCCCGCAAGTTTTTTTTGTGCAACTGACAGTCTTTATAATATGCACAAAAAACTTATTTTTTCCCCTAGTTTTTTCAGGCCTGCATTGTTATGCCCAGGGTAGCTAACTAAAACCTAAGCCAAGCTTAGGTATCAAGGGATATTTATTGAATTATTAATACCGTGGAGGAGTCTGAAATGTAGGCCAAGTAGATTAAGTTTCCGGGGAGTAATAAACAGTACCAAACAATAGATAGGAAGGTCAGTAATGTATTAACATCATACTGCAGAACAATTTTATGAGATTACTAATCACAATAACTAGATATTTTATAAAAAATACTATTTACTTTAGTAACTTGGGTATCTTACTAAAACTACAATATTTTTTTAAGACATCACTATACAGAAAAAACTACATACAATATATCAACATTTTAAGAATTTAGAAACTACTATACAATCAAGTTATGCGATTAACAAGTCACTATAATATTAGGACCTATAGAATATAGCACAATAAGAGAAGTGTGTGCACTTCAAAAGGTGGCTCACATACATTACTCTTGAACATCTAGGAAAATTATATGGTCAGTTCCTGTGGGATAGCAGGTAACCTACACAGTACAACCATAAATTTAATTACTAATACAAAAAAAAAAAAAACATTTATTCACTGACATTATTACTAACTACTTTAGTATTCGGTACTAGTTACTATTATACATTATTTTATACTCCTTTTATTTATCTGTAACACCAGCACTAGTTTCGCCATCAGGTTGTCCTCCCTGGACATAGGCCTCCTCTAAAAGTCTCCACTCCTCTCTCCTCTTCTCTCTATCTCTGGCTATTCTCCGCCACCCTTTTGGTAGGTCGTCCTCCCACCTTCTCTGTGGTCATCCCCTTGATCTCTTCCCATCTCTGGGTTGCCAATGACCTCTTTGGTCCACTTTTGTTTCGGAGATCTAATCACATGTCCAAGCCAGCGCTATTTTAGTAATTTGATCTTGCGTGAGACATATGTCATGCCTTGTGGCCTTCCTAATTTTGGTCAGTCTCCACTTGTCCTGCAGCTTAACTCATACGTTAAATACCTACATAAGGTATTATCTTGGAATACTTAACTGTAAGTCGCTCACATTATTAAATCATTAAGCGGTGATACCCTGTATTTCTCTATACTATAATCATGCTGACCCATGATGCTTTTGTCTAAATGATAAGCTCACAATGGAACAAAATGAAACCCACCTGAAGACAGTTGGAACAAAATGAAACCCACCTGAAGACCGTCTACGAACCCACCGCTTCATTCGAGCTTCTTGGTGAGCAACACTGCAGTACAGTAGGTACTGTACATTATAATATCGGAACCCAACCGTTTCTCCGGCCTTACAACGCTTGTGCGCTGTCTTGCCAGCAAAAGTGGTATTAACTCATCACAGCCGGTAGTGGCCGGTAAACTCCATAGTCGATATCGTGAGATGCTGACTTATCTCCCTTAAGATTCGTCGCTCCATTGCGGTAGTCTCGGGTATGTAGTATTCTTTGTTCTCCGTCCACAGCAGCTAACAACATAGCTCCGGCCATGGCTCGCATAGAAAATTTACTATAGATGGCATGGCTTCTAGAAAATGCTTAGGATATTTCCCATAAGCAGGTGGCCTAGTGACACAAACTTCCCATATTTCCTTGTAGGAACTAGGGCAAAATTACACATGCCTTTTGTTTTTGTTTCTTGAAAGTTATTGTTATGTTTTGATATTGCTACGTGCTACCTCTATCGTTTGACACTTGTGCTGCGTTCCGTAATGCGCTAAAAGTGATAATATTGCGAATCCGACCAAAGTCAGAAGTATTACTCAATCAAATCAAAGCCCTTGTATTTTGTGACTATAACATTTGGTCGGATTCGCGATATTATCGCTTTTAGCGCATTACGGAACGCAGCATTGATAGCGAGCTCGCAGCTGTCATTGAGCATTTAACTAGGCAGCTGTCATCGGAGTTCTGTGATACCGATTACTGAGGTTTTAGGCCAAAGTACAAGAAAATGTTCATTCAATTTGGATCGCGATCGCTAACCCTCGAATGACGTTTCGTATTGGTTTCAAATGTCAAAATACAACCCATATTGAGCCCCTCGCAATCCCGATCAAGTTACATGATAAGGCAGTTGTGCTTCTTACGCCATCTAGTAAAACATCACGAACTATTCTTTTTTTTAAAACAAAAGCCTCATACTGAAGGGTATGATCAACAACTTTGAAACTTTTGGGCCAACATTGAAATCGCCCCCTTCTGTTGTTGTAAATTTTCTTTCCTGTTTTTTTTTTTATCTTGATAGGCTTGCATTTGACCAAACCCTGCCTGAAATACAGCAAAGAATAAAAAAAAATATGGGGAAAAAAGTTCCAAGACATATCATTTTGGGGGAAAGATTACTTGAATATGAGTAAATTTTAAAACTCGATCTAGCAACCCGGGGTCTATGCTCTATTCAGTGTTTCCATGTGCACCGTAATTACGGTAAATGCACCGTAATCAGCACTAATTTACCACCTACCGTCGAAGCATGACAACTGAAATCTACCGTAATTTGCAGAGGATATTATTTAATTTAATTAGTATTCAAAAAAATATATAAAAAATACTTAAGAGTCACTTCCTGAATAATTTTTTTACTCGCTGATTGTTTATTTTGAATTGAAAAAGTTCAAAACAATGAAAAATAATGAATTGAAACAATGCTCCGAAACCAAAATCCGTTAAATTAATAATTACATCTTTGCAACATCGTGTCATTTCTGCCTTTATTTATTTTTGTGAATGCGGAATACGAGTTTAGATTCAAAATCAACGAAATTGGCGGATTAATCAAGTAACAAACATACAAAAAAAAACATATAGTTGAGGTTCTCTACCTCATTTTTTGATGTCGGTTAATGAAATCAATACATTTTCAAAAATGAGGAGATGTTCGTATCAGATTCAGTTTTTTTTTGTTTAGTTTTTTTAAATCAGTATCCATGTAAATATTCTGAATTACAATAATATTCTTACAGTAACATATATGTTGTTTTTCCAATAAATAGAGATTTGTGCGATAAAATGATTGTTTTATTAAAAAATATTACACCTTATTTTCCTTGACGCAGTTACCGCCATTTCTTAGAATCTACCGTTATTTTTACACGGAATCACCGTAAACCTTATTTCTGACATGGCAACACTGGTAATCAATTTGTATTTTGTTTATGTGACGTCGCGTCGCGTCGATCGCAAAGAAGAAAATATAAATCGCTAATTTTTTTGTTGATCAAATGGCCAGTTTAAAATTGGCCTAAATAGATGTAAATGCAGTGCCATGCATGCCATACATAAAGTTTACACCTGTGAATAATTGAAAATGTGAATGGCGTCACTCATTAGATGATAATAAATAGAGACTATTGCTAACGTCAGTCGTAGCTTTATTTACGACCTTGTTTACTTTACTTGCCTTGGCGTTGGTGTGTGATTCTGTTCTATCTGTGATGAAGTTATTTTCGTAAACTCACAAAATGTGTGCGATATTGTTAGGAGTGGTGTTGTGTTTGGGATATTCGCAAGCTGCAGATATTGCAAGATGCAGCAAGGGCAACAAGACTACAATGACGCTTACTCCCTACAATGACGGAGTAGTGGGACGGTATCTCGCAGAGTGGTGTATAAACGTGGATCATATGGCGCCCCTTCCAACCGACTGGGAGCTCCAGCTGACGTACTTTCGCAGCAACACTTATTGTAAAAATCCTCCAAAGGGAGAGGTGTACAGGCAAGGCACCGTACACTCTTCATATGATCAAACAATTAAATTTGACGGCCACTGTTCTCATGTATGTATATTTTGTTATGATTTATGGCTTAAGATTTTTATACTAATTTGTTTTACTGTGTCCAACTTTAATGTGTCTGTTTTAATAGGTGTTGTGCTAACAAACCTACTATTACTACCTACTATTATGCCGTTTCATCTGTGCCTACCTTCCGAATACTTTATATCTGCATATGGTAGCCAGTTAAAAAAGTTTACAGAACAATATTTTATTGATATGTATATATGCTAATAAGGTGGAGATATAAGTAACATTAAAAAAAGTCACTAATATTAAGGCAAGCAAGATCCCAAACAAGAAACATTGTTCTTTGTAACTTTTAGTTTTTGTAATTAAATTGTTTGGGAATTCTGTTCCTGTACCTATCTCAGACAGAATACTGTCTGTTTTTTACTTAAAAAAATAACCAATCAACCCTGGTTGTAAGCATGAGATTGACTTTAAGCCACCCTAGACTAGGTAGTCAAGATTCAGGGAGCGTTGCGATGGTGCGGTTTTTAAAATTTAATTTTAAACTAAAAACCAATTTGAGGTCTGCTCAGAAGGGCATATGCTTATTTAATGCGTTGAAAATATTAAAACTAAGATACAACTAAAATGGTAACCTACTTCAAATAACTGAGGGGTTGAAGCACTCAAGTGGCTCCCAGCCCATGGTGTTAGCAAAATATTGAGTATGTCACGTGAGGCATCTACCTGCTTGGGCTGGTAACATAACTAGTACATCCTTAGAAGAAATAAGGATAACAAATTAACTTGGTATGATTATAGTGAAAAAACTAAAATTAAACTTAAAGTATTGTTGATTAGTAACTATAGTAAGGTATATAATTATGTTACTGATGTTACAATTACACAAGTTTTTTTTAATTCATCTGATTTAAATTACGGGAATATTATGGCACCACCTTGAGAGTCAAACAAAAGAAGTCGGTTAATAAGCATTTTCACGCCGTCACTCTTACACCTTATTGGTCCATATTATATTGAAAACAACTGAACAAATTTTGATAAAAATTCCCCTGTGGCTTTCTTAAGTTGAAGTAAATGTAAACCAATAAAAAAAGAATGGTCGCAAACAGATTAATAGTTTCAGAGAAATGCATGGATACATGCAAATAAAACGAATGTATATTTATTTCAAAGCTCTAATAGATTATATCACATGAGAATATATTGTAGTTCCAATAATAATTAGGTACACATACAAATTAAATTGATAACCTCCTTTTTTTGAAGTCCATTATAAATAGATATTCCTTTCTTGCTTTATTTTTCTTCGTAGTTGAATTTGCCATTTTCTTTCCACAGGTGTGTCTAAACAAGACACTTGATTTAATATTTAAATCATGCTATTTACTGAAGGCTTCATTTCTCATAAAGACTCTGAGGCGCAACATAACTGATGAATTTTTCTATATTGATAATCAATACGATTTGGACTATTTTAATAACAATACAGCAATGGTCAATGTGATACACCATGATCGGTAAGTTTTAATGTAATATAATATATGTACTAAGTTATTAAGAACTATAATAAAAGAAATTGCTCACCACGATTCTGCAGAAGCCTGCTAGCTGAAAATGGCACCCAAACAAAAAACAGATTTAGCACCCTAAAGTTACTAGCCGAATTACAACTGTACTTATTCATGTAAATTATAAATATATCCACCAAACTGCCATTGGACCTGCATGGTAGCTATGGCCTAAACACCCTCCGAGCTTATGTTCAGCTGTGGACCATTAACAGACTGATTATAAATGAGCTATACTGCTTTATTAGCTCTTGTAATTTAACCCATTTTTAGGGTTCCGTACCTTAAAAGGAAAAAAGGAACCCTTAAAGGATCACTCCGTTGTCCGTCTGTCTGTCTGTCTGTCAAGACCCCTTTTCTCTGGAATGCGTGGAGATATCAAGTTGAAATGAATAACAAATACGTAAGACCACGGTCCCTTGGAGCTGTAAAAAAAATCAAGCTTTAAGTCGTAAAATAAAAAAATACGGGCATTGTTGCGAGTTTTGTAGAGTGAACTAAATCAATATTCATAGGGTAATTCCCGTTGAACTAGATTCATGAAATTTTGAAAGAAGCAAGGTCTCCTAACAGTAGTTATGGGAAAAATCTGAAAATTGATAATTTGTAGATATATCGTCATTTCTCAAGCCAAAACTTAAATAGTTATTTTGTTTGTGTCTTTAGTTCCCAAAAAATACTAGATGGCGCTAGCTAGGTGTTAAAACTCGCAAACGTTCTATTTGCCGTTTTTAGGTCGATTCGATCTATGGCAGCCGGCTCGTGCATTTAGTTAGAATAACTTAACTTTACAGATGAGTGAGTGAACCACCATTGTAATTTTTGAACAAAACTAACAGGTCCTGTTGAATTCTTTTAGTTCTTCCATTTTACCAATATAGTACAATTTAAACTTAACTCTTTCCTATCGCGGATTACGTAGTACGCATGTGGTGGTACGGAACCCTCGTTGTCAGAGTCGCAAGATGACTCGTACCTTGACGGCTTTATTTTTTGTAAAGTAGTATTTTTATGACCTACCTCATTTTATTATGCATTAATTTTGCATATCTATGACTATATTAGACCTTGTAAAAAAGAGCTTTTGAAACAGGTTAACCAAATGGATTCTTTTGATTGCAGTGAGAACATAACAATAGAGTGGCACACAGGTGTGCCGTTTCAAAGTTATGATAGTGTATTGTGGCGAAAAAATAATTATTCACGGGTAAGCTGTACACATTTACTAGCTGTCTTTTTTTTGGTGGACCGGGGTATGTCCCAAAACTGCACCCAGAACCTCCGGAGGACGGGCAGCAGCATCCTCTCGTTTAACTATGGTAACACTCTGCAATCCCCCAGCTGCCTACCAAGCGTGGGGATTATGGCAACCCCTACCTATTAAGGGGTAGGCCTTCATCCAGCAGTGGACGCCTTCTGGCTAATGGTGTGGTGGACTGTGGTGTAAATTTCTGCACTTTTAACTAGCTAATAAACTAAATATCTACAAAAAGATACAAGCTGTAAGTGCAACAATCTCAAAAACATCTTCATTTTAACTTTACCCAACCTTGAATTTTACACAAATATCTCTTCTGTTTAGAAAGCTAAATGTAGAATAAAAATTAATGTTTTTTGTTTTTATCAAATTCAAATGCATTTATTGCAGTTTGTTGGTAAACAAAGTGACAAAATATCTATATCTGTTCTTAAAGAGCTCCGAAACCAAACTTGTCTCTAAATAGTCATGCAATATTAGCATTGACATATTCATAATTCAATATTTATACGTTATTAGTATTGTTAGTGTACAAAGTATTTTTTTTTTGAACAATCAATTGACGAGACGAGCAAGACGTTCGCCTGGAGGTAAGCGTCACGCATGCCACTAACAGTAGCAGTGCTAGAATTGTTAACTTGCGAATACAATCCTGCGCCGCAGTGCACTGCGCTCATCACCCTGAGGCATCAGATGTTAAATCTCTTCATACCCAGCAATTTCACTGGTAACATTGCCCTTTAAACCGGAAGACTGTAATGCGTGCACACTACTGCTTGGCAGTTGAATAACTGGCAAAGGTGTGGTACTTCCCCAGGCGGACTCAGCAGTAGAATCCTACCACTACAATTGTTGAAGCAATGCACTTCCTTATTGGGTAAACTTCCCCAATAAATGCACTCTTCGAATGTCTTTAAATTGGGATTGAATCGGTTTCTTCTAGGTAAGCAAGGTCTATCGTAGACTGCATGTTCACTAAACACAGGCAAGGCAGTCAACCACAAGCCTCAAGCCATATCCCATAAGAATTAGGAAAAATAATAATTGCAGTGGAGGTAATATAACCATATCCACAACCATCATAAGTTTGGTTAACCTACTGAAGGCAGAAAGGAAACCTAAGCAGCTTAGGATGTAGGGCTTTCGCTTTTATACGGGACTAAAGGAACTCTGTGTACGTCTCTTTTAGAAGGACTATGAACCAGTGGACTGCACAGCTTTCTCGGAATTAGAAGTGAGATGCAAATCGCGCCTGCCGCCCGGCAACTATCACACGCAGTTAGATTTAAACGCACCTTGGAAAAAAGGCATCTTTGGAAACCAGGAGATCTTCACATATGATTTCGGTAAGCAACACAACATTATTAATAAACATTAAATCAGATGAAAAACAAATACAATAGATATTACAGAAACAAAATCTAGATAGATCTTTTCAAGGTTACATTGACCCATTTACCCAGCAGGGGAGGCCTTCACCCAGCCGTGGGTTGATACGGGCGGATGACGGTGTTGAGCAGCCAAAGGTCGAATGCGGCTTAGCATAAATAAGCCTAATCAGCCCTTTTTTAATTGTCCATTGCTGGACTTAGGCCTACCCTCGGAGAGCGAATGAATAGAATAGAATAGAATGCTTTATTGGCCTTATAACAACATTGTTACACTGGGCAAGTCATTTACGATGTTCACATAATGTTACACAGGAATTAAAATGAATAAATTTAACAATTAAAATAATAAATTTAACCTACTAAAATTAAACAAAATTGAATTAAATTAAAAATTATAAATTGAGAGTATCAATAAGTTTTTTTTTTAAATTAAAATTTATAATAATGCCATAAATAAAAAATCTTAATGTAAAAATAAGTAAATAATAATGGATGTCAAAATACTTTTTTATTGTCAATCTTATTATATAATTAATGGGGCATATTCACCACGCTAGCCCAGTTGCGGGTTGGTGAATACGCTACTGAATTACTTTTTCGGACGTAAGCAGGTCTCCTCACGATTTATTCCTTCACCAAAAAGCCCATGGTATAGTAGTATAGTATAGTATTTATGAGTACATAAACTCCAAAAAGCTCATTGGTACGGGTACGGGCTTGGGGGTTTAAACCCGCGAACTCACAATAGGGTAGATGACTGATGTTGATATCGTTGAAACCAATAGCTTTGATGAAGAATTTAAGTAAATATAGTATGTTTATTGAAAAAAATATTTAGATCGGTTATTAATGTTCTGATATATGAGCGTTTAAAGTTTTTGTCAGAGACAACTCTGTCCCTTTCCCACAAAACAAAAAATTACGTCACGCCTTACTTGTCAGAATAGAATTTATATGGCGTACAGAGAAGTGACGTCACGATTTGCCGTTTCGTCTTTCTGTCTAGCATGATATTAAAATGCTTATAAGTTGCTTATTTTTGATCAGATTTTAATTTTCTTTTCATTAATCAGCTATATTTATGGCCCACATTTTAATAGGACAATAAAAATAAAAACCAGTCATCTAGCCTATTGCAAGTCTAGCGGTCTCCCGACTAGGCTACCACGACTTTAATATTAATAATATATTTTTTTGCTATATCAAGCCTATTAGACAATGTGACACTCTCTCTACCCTTCTGACTTTCTTAAATGTAGGTCTAGGTATACTCCTACCGAGTGATCCTGTTTAGACTCATATCACTACTTTGGTAATGATCAGGGGCCGTACCGTGAACCGCGTATTGCGGGACCGAATAGGCTCAGCTGCCGACGCTGCGCGACCGCTAACCGTATTGCGGGGCGATAAAATTCACAGTCCGCAGCGTCGGCAGCTAAGCCTATTCGGTCCCGGAATAATCGTTCATGGTACGGCCCCTGGCCCTGCCTTATTAGCTCAGACAACATCATTGGTAACCAGACCACAATGATGTGGCAATGTGCCAGTGCCTAGAAAGAATTAGGCAGAAGTAGACTGGCATTCTTAACAGAACTGCCCATCGTGCCATCGCATTTTTATTTCATTTCAACATTAGCAAAATAAAATGCGACCCAGATACCTGCGCGCAACTTGTGGCGCTGGTATCGTTTTATTGTTGAAACGGTATTCCTTTACAGAACACAATAAGTTTCGATTTTAAACGTGTGGCAGTTATTTGCCTCTTTTTTGCGTATTTCTGTAGCCTTTGTTTGCTCGATTCATCCATGAGGTTGATTGTAGCGATTATTGAGATTCTAGCGAAAACTTCTAGCGTTTTTTAACCTGACTGTCCTTTTTTAGCAGAATAATGTGCAGTTGACGATAACAGATATGTTATTCATTATCTGGACACGCATGAAAATTCTAGCGTGTCCAGATGGCGAAATAACAACAATAGTACATTATGATACAAGTGTGCTATGTTTGGTCATTACACTAGAGGCGGTATTATGCGCGTGAGCCGCAGGCGAGCACGATAAGGAAGCCGAGAGCGTAATGACTAACATAGCACAAGAGTTCCATACGACTGTTTTCATCACACTTGCGAGGAAAAAACAAACTTTTTTTTTGATAATAATCAACCACACAGCGAAAACGTCAACAAATATTTGCGGAAAATGGCACCCAAACCAGCAATGCGCGCGCAGGTTGACATTTACTTCAGCGGCATAAGAACTCTTTGTTGGTATTACAAAAAAACTGTAAGTATTACCCGGCTATATTAAGAGTGCTTCGTATACATAAGTCTAATTGCAGTCACGTACAAACTTGACTTTACCGGGTTATACCTATTATAGCACAAGTGCCGTAATGTAAAGTAAAAAGCACGCGTGCATAATAGCTTGGATTATGAGCCTAAAACCGATGTAATAAGATCCACTTTACGAGCAAGTGTGATGAAAATACCAATTTTTAGTTTCACCAGCTGGACATACGCGTGTCCAGCCCCTCGAGTCCACTTGGTGAATAACCCGAGTTTTCAGTGTAATATATCGTGTGGCTGTATCGTAAAAGAGCTGCCTACTTTAGACTGGATACGAATTACAAATGATAGAGGTTCTCAATTCGGCGCATATATATTTTATCATTATGTTTTTTATGCATGACCATGCCCAATATTGATGCTGATGGGTCATTCGATGATTGTTTATTGAAAAGGTAGGCTATAAAAGTGGTCCCATTTAAAGATCAGTATCAAACCTAGAAGGTAGTCAAATTTTGGGAGCACTTATATTCTAAAATAAAAATAGGTGTTGCCGATTTGGAGGCTTTATTACTACTGATTAATAATGAAAACAATCTTAATGCTAGCTTACATCTACATGGGTGGCGCGACCACAGATGATGCTTATTCAGCAGTCCAACACTTGGGCTTCCAACGAATTGCATTGGATGCTGAATAAGCAGGCTCTAGTCTAGAGACGGGTGAGATGGGAAGGCATAACTAGGTTTCTTTTAAAATCAAAAGTAAATACAGGTCCGGTGATTGAAGACGGATGTTTTTTGGAGTATACAATTATTAACACAAGAATAAGAGTAAATATGAGTATTTTAAAAGTAAAATACTTAAGTAAATATGTGTATTTTACATGTATTTATTATTTGTTATATGTTTTTATACAGTGACAAGTAAGATTTATGTATGACTTATAGGCTTGCGTTTGACTGCCATCTCGCTTGATAAACAAGCAAGAGTCTCAGGATTGTAAGAGATAACGTCTGCCTATACCTTTGCCATATCCAGAATTTAATATTGGTACTGCCAAGAGTGACACAAGATCCAAGGCATCAGTGCAATCACTGAAGAGAGAGGGCCTTCGCTTTTCTGTGAGAGCAATGGCCCTCTATTGCTTGAGGTATTTAACAAATGAATATCATAGTACAAGATTACCGCCTTAAATCTCTTCACTGGACATGTCACACGCATCGTGCGTGCAAATTGACTCTTTAGAGGTCATTGCATAAGGTATCAGTCGTAGAAATGATATTCTATAGAGATGTAAGACTCGGCGCTTGAGTCAAACGTAGGCGCATTCGCGCATGCAGCCGTAAAATCATAGCAGCCGCAATAGGCTAGACGACTGGTTTTTTTTTATTGTCTTATTAAAATGTGGCCCATAAATATAGCTAATGAAAAAAAAAAGGAAAATCTGATCAAAAATAAGCAACTTATAAGCATTTTAATATCATGCTAGACAGAGAGACGAAACAGCAAATCGTGACGTCACTTCTCAGTACGCCATATAAATTATATTCTGACTTTTTAATTAATTAATTTTTTTAGACTTTTTCCAAGGTGCTGCTCAAATAAAGTACAAAAAGACCACAGTCACAGAGCTAAGCACATACAACACAGGCTATACAGGGTTACAGGTTAAGTCGACCTAGGGACCTAGGTCCTTTAGGGGTTTATAGTATAGGTACATAATTCACAGGGGGTGCCATAGTCAAATAAGTCAGTAATGATGTATAATGATCTAGTTCGACTTAACCTGTAACCCTATATATACTTTATATCTTTATATACAAGGTTAGTTTTAATCAGTTAGCATTCTTTTAAGGTCATATTCTGTACATCAAAACAAACAACTTTTACTATGAGGCCAACATTGAAATCGCGAAAAAAATATCAGCTGTTCCATACAAAAAGTTCATCGACCTTGGTCAAAATGTATGGAACAGCTGTTTTTGTTGCGATTTTCAATATTGGCCCCATAGTAAAACTTATTTGTTTTGGTGTACAGAATATGCCCTTAAAAGGATGCTGACTGATTAGAACTAACCCTGTATAGTGTTATTAAATTTGGTGTGGAGTTTTATGCTTCACTACTTAGTCCTAGACAAGGAATCGGTAATCAGTCACGAGTCACGAATTTTTGGGGCACCTCTATACAATGTAATCTCTATGGCATG
Organism: Erannis defoliaria; assembly: GCA_905404285.2. Classification (NCBI taxonomy): domain Eukaryota; kingdom Metazoa; phylum Arthropoda; class Insecta; order Lepidoptera; family Geometridae; genus Erannis; species Erannis defoliaria. The sequence goes on along the minus strand of FR990073.1, from coordinate 4,619,865 downwards.
TTAACGAATATGCGATGCAAAGATGTGGCCTCGGTTCTGTTTATATAAAATGGCTTACAAAATGATGACCATGGCGAGTCATCATCATCATCAGCCCGGAGACGTCCACTGCTGAACGAAGGCCTCCCCCTTAGACCGCCACACTGTACGACAACCTGCCATTTGCATCCACCGGTTGCCCGCGACTTTAACAATGTCGTCGGTCTACCTAGTGGGAGGCCTTCCTACGCTGCGTCATCCGGTTCGCGGTCGCCACTCAAGAACCTTTCGTCCCCATCGGTTGTCAGTTCTTCGAGCGACCATGGCGAGTACTAACTGCTAATCACATTTTACTTGCTATCCTTCACTAACCGTATATCAGCTATGCACTAGTACGTAAAATCTATCCATCGCATGGTCGCTTATGGAAAAGACCGCTTTAGCGAAAGAAAAGGCTCTAGGGGACACGATATAGGAGTTTTTATCTAATTATCAACATTTTACACGGTGGTAGGTGTCATTTTACTGGAGGTCTCCTAAGTAGCTAGCGAAATTTCGCGCGTAATAAGACTCACCATCTAATTGAATATTTATATGAACTGTTTCCACACTGGGTATTTCTATGTTTCTAATGCATAGACAGTATGAAAAGTTATGACCTCCGGCAGGACTTGAACCTATGCATACGAGCAACCTCTGGGTTTCCGACCCAACTGATTTGCCAATAAAGCTACAGAAGTCTCTGCCTTACCCGTCATAATTCTGAAACTGTATGTGCTAATCAGCTAAAGCTTTGATGGCGCCAACTGTAATATTTTTTTCTTGGCATGGCAGTTGGGATGGAAACCCAGAGATTGGTTGTATGCAAGTTTAAGTCCTGCTAGAGGTCATAATTTTTCATACTGTCTATCAAAACATAATTATCATCATCTGTCTTAAAATAGTGAGTGGCATGCCCTGGACGTATGGTTTCTCAACGTTCTGGGTAACGGTAAAGTGGCCATGGGCAGTTATTTCTCACCATCACGAGGGCGTCGTGTTTGTCTCAATTGTCGCTACTATGAAAAACACACTGTTGGAGATATAGAGGCCTAGAACCCGAAGAGTTTAGGTCTTTTCCCAAGGCTTGAAGTAATATAGAATAGGCCAAGATTTCCACACCAAATCATTCAAATCAAACTCGACACACGTGCACATACAATCTTGTGTATTATGAATACAAAATACAAACAGAAAATTGATTGTGTGATTTATATTTAGCATGCTTATCGGTTAGCATATTAAAGCAATCAAGCTGGAAAGTCGGCGACCATTGGTAACTGGTTTCCTCGCAGCTTACTTCGTATTCGCACCCAGGGCACAGAATAAATTAGGTGTAATTACTGAGAACATTGACTTATTATAATTATTTCGTAAGGACAAGCCTAGTGAACGTTTTCAAGGGTACTCTGCATTCTCCATTGTGAATACAGAAGGACTGTGGTAGGACGCCATCTTTGTTGGTCAGTGGTTGTCGTACTTGAAAATGATATTAGATGATTTGGATAGATATCGCCAATTTTCAAGTAGAAGAACTAAAGTACTAGCAATTTGGAATGTACTGATTCTGATGACATAAGTGTAGTAACTTTTCATATCTATGTATGGATGTAATGTTCCATGGTAAATGATTGAAGCCTGCTTGGTGCTACAATTCTGTTCGTCTCACTCGAATTATACCTACACAGATACGTCAAGATCCATCATTGTCCACTGCTTCTCCATTGAGGCACGTCATTCATTCATTCATTCATTCAGCCCGTCTTCTGCTTTCTACTTCCACTACCATCTGTACTACGTCTTCGTATATTGCCATTCTTTCGAGTCACAAGGCATCTCATGCTATGTTTGCCGGTTCGTGGTGCGAGGGACTTGCGTCACACAAATAAGTACATGGGGTATATGTGTGCGTTAGTTCGCGTATTCAAAGCGAAAACTAAGGAGGCTTCATTACGCAACATTATATCTGTGATGACCTGGCGACATATCCTTTTCTTGTTCCGTCTACACTTCCTTCGACACAAGTGGGAGACATAGGCTTTACTAGGGCTTGATTGGACTTGACCATGACTTACTGTGAATAAGACACATATGACTGAAATCTTGGAAATGTATCATAAATTAGAAATATCAAAATACTTTATAGTATTAAATGCACAAAGTGCGAAGCAATACCTCTTAGGAGGATAGAAGTCACCTGCTAGTCGCAGAAGCCATAAATCCAAGAAGTCAAGTCAAATTTAAAGACATTGTTAGTGTAAATATTGCCTGGGTTTTTCACCAACTCGGTGTTGGACACGCGTGTGTCCAGTTGATGAAACTCAAAATATGTATAACTTGTTATTTCGTCATCTAGAGACGCTAAGATTTATACGCATGTCGCATCTTCGGCATACAATTTTTTTTTGTAAGCACGAACAACACAGCGTATGACATATCCTTTCTATCGAGACCTTTGCTGCAGATGCAGGTAGTCGTCCCTGCTTGGTCCGGGCGTGTCAATGATCTGCTCCGTCGATAGGGCTGACACGCAGGCTGGTATGGCGTTAGATTCGATTAAATCCACTTTCACTATGAGAACTGCCAGCCATTGAAATCTTCTGCCAGTGGCTGTTTCCTGGTATAACAATCAAGATGGCTTTAACTCGAGAATGAACTGGTTTCTTTTTAGCAAGCGTGCTCTTTCTTCTTTAAGGGTTTGTCGTGGAAACCAGTAAAGAATATAGTGTAGGAATAAGAGCAATACAATCAAGCGGTTGAGAAGATTGTAGGGGTTACGCTACGACGCGATGATCCCACTCCCACGCCGGTGCTTTACACCGGATAGGTCCCAGAACCCTCCATCAAACACCTAGGCAGGCCGCCGGGAGGGGTTTTAGTGGATGGGATCCTAACTATGAACAAAAAAAAAGGCCTTATAAGAGATGAGTTCAGGATGAACTATATATTATATAGTTATAGTGCAAATGTTAATTACAAGTGACTTTTTCATTTTAAAAAAACTGACTTCAAATTTATTTGGGACCACCGCGGGAGTATATAATTCCAAAAAAAAAAAGGTCCACAATTGATGGAGAAATCGGTGAATATACATTAAAAAAAAGAAAAAAAACATACATACCCTCGAACATAGAACCTCCTCCTTTTTTGAAGTGCTACAGCAGCCCTAATAATGTTGTTTTCGTTTCTATCATTAGCGAAGCTTAGTTCTCGCAACACGAATGAATATGCGCAATTGATAGACATAGGTTTATTTATGGACTGAGCAACCTACCAGCACATTTGAATAGTCGCCCGCTTGTTTGTTATGTTAATTTTGTTGCAAATATTTCACTAACAGTTTTTTTAGTACTGCAACGAAGTGGCTATAGTATACTTTTTATAACTTTTTCTAAAGTAGTATAGTAACATTTTGTTAACATTTAGCAGTGGGACTATTGCAGTGTCCGCCTGGGGAAGTACCACACCTCTGCTTTGATAAAGTAATTTCTCTGGTAACATTGCCGTTCAAACCGAAACAGTAATGCTTGCACACTACTGCTTGTCGGTTGAATAACTGGCAAAGGTGTGGTACTTCCCCAGCCGGACTCTGAAATAGAGCCCTACCACTACAAACTGGAATGAGCTATTCGTAGCTGAATTATCGGTTTGGTCCGTTTTGATATTTGATATCAATGTATGCGTGTTGTCTTACAGTCGTACTGCCGCCAGCTGTGCCAACGGTGGAGTCAGAGAGCTGGTGGCGCTGGGCATTGGTTGCTCTAGTAATTGTTATCATCCTCGGCGTGGCGATGCGTTGGGTGTACCGCTACAGGGACGATCACAAGCGAGCCAAGGAGATGATGGAAAAAATTAGGAATCGGTAAGTTATGCAAACTCACAGATCCCCGCATGGCGGCACTAAGGGTGCGTTCTTGCCGAAGCGGAGACGAACGGAGCGGAGACGTGCAGGAATCGACTATCACCAAAAATTTAATAGTGAACATGGTGATGAATGGTCGACTTTTGCAAATCTCCGTTCCGCTCGTCTTCGATTTGGCGAAAATGCACCCCAAGGCTGTCTTCATAAGCGCTGGGCGCACTTATAGTGGTAAAACTGAGATTCGGCTTGTCTGGCTGGGCAAGATGCTAGCGAAAAATGCGCACAATACAGCAAGTATAAATTTACTCATTCAGCGGTGGTTTATAGACACAAAATCTGGTCTTCCTCAGTGACGTCACTCCGCCTGTCGTGGGTGCGAGTGCAGAACTCGTGATTTATAATTTATTATTATCTTGCGGAACGCAATAATGTAACCCAAAAATAAGTTGCATCGTTTTCGCACATGAAAGTGCTTCTTTTCGATTTATGTCATATTCGTCCCGAGAAATTTCGTCCCACATTAAAAACTCTACACTGATAATATTTCAAAGTGTAATTAAAAGTACTCTATTTTGGCATTGCTAATTTAAACGTTCCCGCACTACGAATATAGTGTTTATACTGCGTAGGTACATCGGGAAGACTTATATTTTGGATTTTAGACATTTTGTTGTCGATGTCGTATGTCCGAGCATAGCTCTCTCCATTGCCCGTTTCGTGACTCTAAGTTTCTCCAAAAAGCCAGCAGTTTAATGACCACGTTTTAGTTCCATATGTCATCGCTGGCAACACACACTGGTCTTCAGACTGCGGGATTTTGGACGAGAATATATTACGCAATTTTCCGAACGCTGCCCATCCGAGTTGGATTCTTCGGGCGACCTCTTTGTCGAAGTTGGACTTACCTAACTGAACAATCTGTCCAAGGTAGTTGTAGTGGTCAACAACTTCGAGAGTATCGTTCCCAACGACAACCGGTACGGACACAACATTGAAATTGGACATGATCTTTGTCTTATCCATGTTCATTTTAAGACCCACCTGTTGGGAAACATTGCTGAGGTCGCTGAGCATAGTATTGAGGTCCTTCAGCGACTCTGCCATGATGACTATATCATCGGCAAAGCGAAGGTGAGTGATGTATTCGCCATTAATGTTGATGCCGAATCCGTTCCAGTCCAAGAACTTGAAAACGTCCTCCAATGCGTTCGTGAACAGTTTCGGAGAACTAACGTCTCCCTGTATCACGCCTTTCTGCAATTGGATTGGTTTTGTGCTCTCGTCCTGCAACCGGATTGACATTGTGGTGTTTCTATACAAACACTTCAGCGCTTCGATATACCTATAGTCGATATGACATCGCTGGAGGGACAGCAACACCGCCCAGCAGGCCTAACATGCGCACCGCGAGAAAATTTTCTCGATTCTACAAAACAGGACAAGGCTACGAATCTGTATAAGTTTGTCTCGTTTTCGCACAACATAAAGACACGACAAAATTTTCTCGCGGTGCGCATGTTAGCCCTGCAGGTCTCGATTGAATCGAAGGCAACAAACACACACACACAGACATTTGTCTATTTTATGATTATTGACAATGAACTCTGCGGAGTTCAGCTAGAAGATCTGGTTTATTTTTATTTTACTCTGTAATATCTTATTGACTTATTTTTACTGTCTAGCATTATTCAATTAAATTGTTTTTTTTTAGCATTATTCTAATAATAAATCAAATAACTTTGCAATGAAATGAATGAAAAAATAAAGCGTCTGTTTTTTTTTTGCCTAATTGTATTTTCCTAATGGGTCACCGATCACAACCTTTCACTTTGCCTAACCCTCTACAAAACACCCGGTATACAGGGTTAGTTCTAATCAGTTAGCATACTTTCAATTCAAGGGCATATTTTGTACACCAAAACAAACAACTTTTACTATTGGGCCAACATAGAAATCGCAAGAAAAAAAACAACTGTTAAAGGCCTTTATATCACAAATCACTAGGACTAGGACACCAGTGGCGGCACAGCCAGTCGCACTACCAACAAAATGTATACTGCTGTTTGGAGGACCTCACCTGGTGGCGCCACCATGGTTTCCTAGTGAGACAGGGCCCTACTTATTAAACTTCGATATATATGTAGGTTTTTTCCCCGGTTGTTTTGATTTAAAAATCAAACTTACTGAACCGATTATGACGCAATTTGAAAAAAAATTAAACCAAAATTTTCCAAATCGGTTAAGTTTATAAATAACGGAGCTCTTAGATACCAAACATAAAAAACGCTAATCGAGGACCTCCTCCTTTTTGAAGTCGGATTAAAATAAAACGGAGTATCTACAACTCAACATGATGCTGGTGTTAGTGTGATAATACCTAATCATATTGACGTCTTTAGTATTTACGAGTAAAGAAATGGCGGTGGCAGCACGGTGTATGCCCTTGAACTTACTCGGAGAATCGAGACTGAAGCCACACATATATGATTGTATATTTATGTGTCCGGCCTCGTATCTCCGAAGCTACCAATCATAACCATTTGATAAATATTATGCATGTGACGTCACAGCAAATCCAATCCTTTATGCCCAAACTACACGAGAACATAGTATCTGAAATTCTTTAAGGCGGGCTTGTAACAATTTTGGGCAATTTTTAAATGTGGGAACAATCCAACATGCCCGATATTGAACCAAAACAAATATTTTATCAAAATTGATCATAATATTTTAGCTTTTTGTTTTTTAGAAAACGTGATTATGAATATTTGAATCGATATAAAAAAAGTAGAAACTAAATCGGCATTTCGATTAGCTAGAACTGAGAAAATACATTATGAAACCACATAAAATTACATTACATTATGCCAAAGGTCGATGAACTTTTTGTATGGAACAGCTGATATTTTTTCGCGATTTCAATGTTGGCACCATAGTAAAAGATGTTATGTTTTGATGTACAGAATATGCCCTTAAAAGGATGCTAACTGATTAGAACTAACCCTTTATACTGAGTCTCTGCCTAATTCACTTGATTGAGGATCGCAATAAACGTCCCTGTCTCTGTTTCATGCATGTAGTAGGTACCTACGTATGTTTTTTATTCATTCATAAAATGTGTCGAATGCAAAACGTGATCGTTGCACTTTTTGGTTTGCTCTTATATAGAAAAATCACGTGTAGGTATTATCGATAATATAAAATGATAAAACATTGATAAATATTCTTAGTTATGTTATCAACACTAGACATGATGCGTGACCTTAACGTGCCTAATTTCATTGATAAGTAAGTTTGTGTACGGTATTTTTTTTCTTCCGAATGGGACATTATGGGGTAAAACCGTGTACACTACGGCAACCTTAGTAAAAGAACATCAGGAGGGCTCAGTTAATCTTCTGAAAACAAGGAAAAACAATAGAATTAGTCAAATCAAAATTATTCCCAAAAAATATTATTTATGTGACTTTTCCTTATATTTTGCACGATAGGTCGCTGTCAAAAATTAACTCTAAATGTATTGTTTTCACGTTTTTGAGTTATAGGCTTATAATTTAATTAGCAGGCGCCACAAACTAACCTGCACGCCAAAGTTTATAGCCGCTCTCAGCAGCAAACACGCTAAACAATCAACGGACAATGTTCAATGTTTCTATTTATTTCATGTATTAAATAAATTAAAAAAAATATGTATTAAAAAAATCCCAAAAGATATTAAAACGTTAAACACAGGACACTCCTCCGACGTGGAGCTACAATGAAACATCTAATTTATCAAAGGAAAAAGGTGGCTTTCTTTTTTCTTCTTCTTCTAAAACGGAACGCTCCAATCCAAATCCTCTTTGCTCTGCATCGTACATGTTTATCAGCCACACACGCCCCTAATACTTAATTATCAAGTTACATTAAAATAAGTTACATTAGTAATCTTTAAATATTGGCTAAAAAATCTAGTATGTTCCCGCATTTGAATGCCAAAAAGTCATTAAGTTAAGTCATAAAGTTTGGCGCGTATTCTACTAAATACCTAACTTCAGATAGTGCGCTCGCGCCGGCCTTTGCTTGACATCTCCTTATCTGTCAGCTATTATTGACTTGTCACTTAGCATAATTGACTCTGCTATTGTTTTGTTGCGATTGTAGGTACTTTATCATTAATAGTTAGTACAGGTAGTGGTTATTATCAGTTATTATCATTTGTTTAAGTTTACTTCAACCTGTCTTGGGTGGTTGTGTGATATATTTACACATACTTAATAAGTACCTATATGATTGTCTTTTCTGTTTTTCAACGTTTCCCTTTTGTTTTCTTTTAATTTTCATTATTTGTTTCCTTTGTTTCAGTACTTTTTAATAACAAAAAGTTTATTAAAAAACTTTTTAACTATACATTGTACCTAATTGTGCAAGAGGAAAGCTTTTTATCAAATCGTAGATTATTTTCACGGAGAAAGTGGCCAAAAGTTGTTTGAGTTGATTTGATATTGCGATAGAGAAAACATAAAAAACAGCATCATAAATTTTCTGTCAATTTTCATTCATAACCATGCAGGTCGTACAAAAAACAAACAAATAAATCCAGACCTCCGCTATCAAAATGCGTGATAATCCGTGGTGATAGTAACTATCATTATGATAACAGTATCAACGTAGTCTCAGGTATGCCACCTGTGTCAGCACCGCTCAAGTCTTGCCGCAGGTTCCTCTACGTCAGTGTACTCGTATAATATAGACTAATCTAGATAGCCCACACACCTACAACAGATAATTTGCAACAGGCAAGAATACAGCAGCAGCATAAGTAAGACATAATCCGAGTCACGTGGCTAGAGCAATAGGTGCTTTTTCCTCGATCGCCGTGCAGACGAGTCTATAATTTCAGCTCTATTGACCCTGGGTATGTCATGAAACTGCATCCAGAACCACCGGAGAACGGGCAGCAGCGTGCTCTCGGTTAACGGTGGTGAGCATTCTGCGATCCCCAAGCCACCTGCCAAGCGTGGGGATTATGGCAACCCCTCTCTATTAACTCTATTAAGGAGGAGGCTTTCGTCCGGCAGTAGACGTTTGGCTGTTGATGAGATCGAAATATCTCTGTTCTCTCCGCTTTGGTTACTTCGTGAAATATTACTTTTATTATACAGCTGAGCTAATTTTCTTATCCGGAAGGTATTGTACCCGTAGAAAACTGATATTTTTTCTAGCAACACGAATTTTTTTACTAAATTAGTCACAACAGGATACCCCAGTTAGTTTGGGGATTCCAACCGACTCTTATTACTTTATTGGGGAGATAAACTCTCAGAAAGATAAAATAACTCCGAGTTTTGTAGGTATACCTTATCACTTATCAGTAGCCGGCTTTATGATTGCCGGTTTTTAGAGGTTGAAACCAATATTTCACACATCATACTATACAAGTTTTTTGAAAGTTTGGCATAATATTATGCGATAGGTAAACCATCCTTACTATTTTTTACACGACTGCCCAAAAAAAGAGTGTAATGTTTTCAGGGTTCATCTATCTATCTATCTATAATATAAAAGGCTCTGTCCTGACTGATTGACTGACTGACTGACTGACAGACAACGCACAGCCCAAACCGCTGGTCGTACAGACTTGAAATTTGGAGGGCGTATTCGTCTCGATGCGTAGGGGTACTAAGAGAGGCTTTTACGATTAAACGACGATTAAAGTACGATTTAAAGGGGGGAAAGAAGTGGTGGAATGTTGTATGGAAAGTTCTTTGTTTAAAAAGTTATAGTGATAAACATTGATATTTTGGTAGTTCATTCAAGGGGGGAGTTGGAGGGAGGGGGTTGGGGGGTAAAAACGTGGTGAATTTTGGGAGAGGGCCGTATTTCTTCTGTACGGCGACCTCTAGTGTAGGTATAAATGTATGTAAGTGAGTTTATTTATTCCACCGTAACTTCTTAATGCCCGAACGTACGTAGTACATATATATCGATGGCCTGAACAGATTTGGATGTATGGGGTATCGTTAGAATCCTTACATCATCTCGAGTGTTTTTTTTTAAATATGTCGAATAATCCTTTTGGGCAGTGCAGTAGTATTTTTGGTTTATTTTAATTATGGCTTGCCAGTCATAATTAAAATAAACAAAAATACTACTGCACTGCCCAAAAGGATTTTCGTGTCTTCTAGTCGGTTTCTGTTAGGCAAACTTTTATCACTGTAGACCACGTCAGCAATGCAGCTTAGATCTTTCGTCTGAAGTCTATATTCTTCTACGAGGTTACTATTATTTTCAATTTTTTCATTCTTATTCAACCCCTACCTATTACCTCCCTATTAGCTCGTCCAGCGGTGGACGTCTTCTGGCTGATGATGATGACTTGGCTTGCATATTAAAATAGTTTAAAAAAATATATATATAAAGATCCCTTCAAGGGTTAGCAAGTTATCGAACTATACATAATAACATACAAACGCCGACTTGTCCTCTTAGACCCGAGACCTTTGCTTCGCTTGATCAATTACGTAACTGTCCTGACTCATCACTTAAGTTTAATGCAAGATATTTTTATCTCTATGTTTTTTTTTCCATATTTAGCACGCGTTCCAAACACGGAGTTTCTTTCAATTAAAGCGATGACTTATATGGAACATGAATACGTTTAATTGCTAATTGTGTCTTATAATTAGGCATTGTGCTATCTTGACCTTAATTATAATTTTTAAGTTTTCCTTATTTTGAATGACTTTTTGTAGGTTATTTTGAATGACCTACGGAATAACTTCTACTCTACAAGCCGACGAGTGTAGTGTATGCGACTCGGTGGAATGACGATATACATGAGGCAGTTTACTGTGAGGATCGATTTAAATCTGTTTATGGAGAGGCCTATGTATAGCATAGAACTGACAGTTTCCAACGGCCACGTCGACGATGCGCCATCTAGCGTGAAAAAATGGCAGCCAAGTTCCCCATAGAGAAGGGATGCCGTGATTCCCACACTCGGCAGGCGGCTTGGGGATCGCAAAATGCTCACCACCGTTAACCGAGAGGATGCTGCTACCCGTCCTCCGGTGGTTCTGGGTGCAATTTTACGACATATCCAGCTCCAAGGTGATGAAAAGACCCTCAAACAATGTTTTTTTCACCGTTCTCACTTCCGGATTTACTGATAAAAATAACTAATCTCGCTTAAATTTTGAATACTTGTTTTTTTAATATAGAGTATGATTTAGCAGTTTGATTTAGTCGCGGGTAACCGGTGGATGGAAATGGCACAGGTTGTCGTACAGTGTGGCGGTCTAAGGGCGAGGCCTTCGTTCAGCAGTGGACGTCTCCGGGCTGATGATGATGATGATTTAGCAAAGTTATCATACGGAAATGTACGACTTGAATGATATGAGTATTTGGTACTATTATCAACTACCGTGTTATTCCATTTGTTCTTGCTTCTGGTGAGTTCCTCCACTGTTTTACTAATGGGCAAAGTACTTACAAATTAACAGAAGGAAAATAAGCAAGTTATTTTTACCGAGATAGCAGTTTAATAAAATTGTGAAAGTCGCGGGCAACCGGTGGATGCAAAAGGCTGATGTCGTACAGTGTGGCGGGCTAAGGGGAGGCCTTCGTTAAGCAGTGGACGTATGATGATGACGTAAATAAAAGACAATACAGGGTTATCAGCAATAGGCATGATGACTACAATTTTTTTATTACCTCATAAAAAAGCTGATCATCAATAGAGCCTATCAACGAAAACAAAATTTTAAATCATTCAAAAATAAATAAGTTCAAAGTATTTTAATTTAAGCTAGACAGAAAGCGCGCTATACTGAGCTATGACGTCAAGCCTCAGACGCGGCATACAAATGCTATACTAACACGTGCTTTGCGAGAAAGGGATAGAGCATCCCCTCTCTATCCCCACCTAAAACTTTAAACGCTCATATCTCAGAGATTTATCAGACAATACAAATTTTTTTTTCAGTATGTGTAATGTATATAGTTATATTCATCACTAAGCCTGTTATTTGTCATAAATTAAACTTTAGGCCACACGCCTAATACCCAACCTCTCACAGGCAGCTTTGTCAACTCGGGTCAACGCGTGGAACCACGCGTCCCGTGGTTGAATGATCAGAACCAATAAAAAGCATTGAAGATTTGTATCGATAATGAGTAATGAGTTTAATTGATAGATGTATGAGGAAAATGATATCTAGAAGGTTATCCCGCCATTGTAACCTATGACGACTAATAAGTGACGTATAGCCCCAATGGAAAATACATCTCTCTTTATTCTAACTACTTATTAGTATCTTTCCTTAAGTGATGATGTTATTTTGTTTCACACGCTTATCAGAGGAATTAAAGGTTAGTTATCGAAAATTTTACCACATTGCCTTGGTATTTATATACTTACAATGTGTAACAAAAAGGTTCAACAATACTGAAGGGCATGTATGGCTTCATCATTATGAACAACTTTTACTATAGGGCCAACCTTGAAATAGCAAAAAAAACAGCTGTTTCATTTTTGCAAGGTCAATGAACTTGTTGCATGGAACAGCTGATATTTTTTTCGCGATTTCAGGTTTGGCCCCATAGTAAAAGTTGCCCATAATGATGAGTACATACATACCCTTCAGTATTGCTGAACCTTTTTGTTACACGTTGTATACTCGTAGAATGTTGTAGGCTATATTTTATTTTCCTGATTGTTTCGTATGAATGAAATGTAGGTACCATTAATATATAGGATATGGAAAAACAAATATAGATGGAATGATGCGGTGAGAATGGGTAATGCCTCTTCGTGCCACAATTTCGTTTGTCATACGTGAACTAACGTATCCAAATCCCTTCATGCGTGCATTACAATAGACAATAGACAATAGACAGTAGTTTATTTGCGACAAAAAACATAGCACACAAACAAAGGATATTAGGAAAAACAAGAAATTGTAATCTTACACACACACACGTGGTAAGGTCTTGATATTTATTTGTGTGAATGTAGTAGCGTGCGTCAAGGAAAATTGAAGCACCAACTAGGTTGTACCCATTTTTGGCGCCTGAAAATGCCGTATACTTAAATAACACTGACTTATTAAGAAAATATTTTTCAAGATTCATAGTAAAATATACCGGCTGTTAAAAAATCTTCTGTAAACAGCTGAAATTATAACATTTTATCCAAGGCTTTTTGTATAGAACAGCTGATGTTTTCTCGCGTTTTATGGGTTGGCCCTGTAGTAAAAGTTGTTCATAGTGTTGAGTACAATAGTATCTTAGAAGGATGGTACGGTGTTCAAACTAACAGCCGGTATTTTTTTCAACCGACTTCAAAAAAGGAGGTTCTCAATTGGAATGTGTTTTTTTTTGTATGGTACGCGTTTACTCCTCCAGTTATGAACTGCTTTTGATGATATTTTTTTTTTCTTTTGATGATTTTTGATGATGTTTGGTAGGTAATACTTTAGAGGTCCCATATAATTTTTATTGAAATTGGTTCAGTAGTTTGGTTTTTAAACCATAATTACTAGAAAATATGAAGATGTCATCCAGATATTCGAAGTTGAAGACGGTTGTATTTTTTTTTAAAGCGTATTATTATGATCTCTGAGGAGGTTAAATATAAGATGGCATTTCTCATCATCATCGACAATTTCTGCTAAACCACAAACAATAATAAGGAAAGTCTTCCAGTAGTTAATTTCCTCGAGTACAAACATAAATCTTCACAACATGTACGATTCTAGGAATAAAGAGAGCTCTGTCCCGGAAGTTGTGCGGCCTCCTTGGCGGAAAATACTGATGCTGTACGCAAGAGAGGGTCCCGTCGCCGCCAAGCTCACGGCCGCTCTACGCGACATGCTGCAAGAAGCGCCCGACATACAGGTACTCTGCGCCATTGAGCTAATATCTAAAGAGTCACAAAAAGTGCTAAAAAAATCCGCTCCAAAACTCACGCACAAAACAAAACTCGGCGCACGCCGACTTTTTGAACGGCTTGAACTACGATAACACACAAGCGCCCAAGCGTACATTGAATGCTATACCTGCGACATAACGTCTAAATTCGAGAAATTACTGGGTATGAAGAGATTTAACACCTAATATCTCAGGGTGACGAGCGCCATGCAGTTGTGTTCAGCGGATTGTGTTTCACAATTCACAATTCACAATTCTAGCACTGCTACTGTTAGTGGCAGGCATGACGGTTACCACCAGGCGAACGTCTTGCTCGTCTCATCTCATGATTGTACAAAAAAGAACACTATCCAGGAAACGCACACAATAACTCATTAAAATCGGCCCAGGCGATTAAGAGGACTCATAATCCCCACGCTTGGCAGGCGGCTTTGGGATCGCAGTATGCTCACCATCTTTAACCGAGGGGACGCTGCTGCCCGTCTTCCGGTTGTTCTGTGTGCTGTTTTGGGACCCAGCAAGCCCTTTTGAGGACTTTTTTTTACAATAAAAAATATATATGTTACCAGCCAAACCCGATTTCAGGATAAACTAGTTTTGCCTAGGCTAAACTAATTCTTCCTACATGCAATAGGATAAACTGGTATAGCCTAGGCTAAACTAGTTCGTCCTAAGCCCGATAGGATAAACCAGTTTTTGGTTTGGCCGGTAACATATATATATATATACAATCTGTAACGAAAAGGTTCAACAATACTGAAGGGTATGTATGTACTCATCATTATGAACAACTTTTACTATAGGGCCAACCTTGAAATCACGAAAATAACAGCTGTTCCATACGAAAAGCTTATTGATCTTGGAATAAATGTATGGAACAACTGGTTTTTTTTCGCGATTTCGGAGTTGTCCCCATTGTAAAAGTTGTTCATAATGATGAGTACATACATACCCTTCAGTATTGTTTAACCTTTTTGTTACACATTGTATATTAGTAATATTGTGTTGGCAGGTGTACGACATCTTTTCCCCGGATGTGATGGCGATGGCAGCGAGCGGACCTAACACGTGGGTGCGCGACATGCTGCAGCAGAGCGACGTCGCCGTGCTGCTCCTGCAGACGCCGGCCCTGGCCGCGCTGTACCAAAAGCAGTTGGACGTCAAAGAGTACAGCGTCAGATGTAAGAGACCTGCTATAGATTGTCTTATATCATTTTATAGATGGTATATTAGTATACAACGTGGAACAAAAAGATTCAACAATACTGAAGGATATGTCATGTACTCATCATTATGAACAACTTTTACTATGGGGCCAACATTGAAATCGCGAGTAAGTAATCAGCGGTTCAATAAAAAAAGTTCATTGCCTTGGACAAAATGTATGGATCAGAAGATATTTTTTTTCGCGATTTCAAAGTTTGCCCATAGTAAAAGTTGTTTATAACGATGAATATATGACATACCCTTCAGTATTGTTGAACCTTTTTGTTACACGTTGTTGTATGAGAGCTGTAAAAATGTATGTGATAAACATAGAGGTTTATTCTGTGTCTGGGTGTTGTATGTATGGTCTGTTCGTGTTATATGAAGATGTAATTGTGCCGTGATATGAAGATGTCACTGTGTCGTTATATGAAGATGTAACTGTGTCGTTATATGAAGATGTAACTGTGTCGTTATATGAAGATGTAACTGTTTCGTTATATGAAGATGTAACTGTGTCGTTATATGAAGATGAAACTGTTTCGTTATATGAAGATGTAACTGTTTCGTTATATGAAGATGTAACTGTTTCGTTATATGAAGATGTAACTGTGTCGTTATATGAAGATGTAACTGTGTCGTTATATGAAGATGTAACGGTGTCGTTATATGAAGATGTAACTGTTTCGTTATATGAAGATGTAACGGTGTCGTTATATGAAGATGTAACTGTTTCGTTATATGAAGATGTAACTGTGTCGTTATATGAAGATGTAACTGTGTCGTTATATGAAGATGTAACTGTGTCGTTATATGAAGATGTAACTGTGTCGCTATGGTTTCAGTACAAGAGCCTCTGCTCGGGCGGCGCGTAATGTACCGGGAGCCGCAGTACGGCGACTTGCTACTTCAGTACGCGACGCAAGTCATAACAGAAGATGTTCATGAGAGGACCAAATACCACAAGTACCATATTGCTACGTGAGTAATTCCTTTATGTTATTTTCTTTTAAAAAAGTTATGGCGTCGCACAGAGCTCAAGGAGCTCATACTAAATGAGTCTTGTTCATTATATGTGATTGATTCAGGCGTTACTTTGCAGAAGTTCCTTTTTCCTCAAAATTGCTATAACTGTTTTCTGTTTGGTGGTTTGTCCCTTCATCCTATTGTACTCGAAACGATATTACTCTTACAGCGGAAATACACTAGAAATTTATTATTTATTTACTAAAAACAGTTGTAACACCTTAACAGTTCGCCCAAATCGATGCTACACTAAATATATATTATTATTAATTATTAAGTAAATTATATACTTAATTATATAATATAAACATTTTCACTAACTCTAATAATACTAATACTTCTAATAAACAGTTATAGCTATTTTGGTCTTGTTAGTTGTTAATCTAATACTATAAAAATCTCTGTCCTGACATAATGACTGACAGACAACGCCAGACACAGCCCAAACCGCTGTTCGTACAGACTTGAAATTTGGAGGGTGTATTCGTCTCGATGTGTAGGGGTGTTCTAAGAAAGGATTTTTCGAAATTCGACCGAGATATCAGATGTTAAATCTCTTCATGCCCAGTAATTTTTCCGGTAACATTGCCCTTCAAACCGGAACACAGTAATGCTTGCACACTACTGCTTGGCGATTGAATAACTGGCAAAGGTGTGGTACTTCCCCAGGCGGACTCTGCAGTAGAATCCTACCACTACAATTGTTGAAGCAATGCACTTCCTTATTGGGTAAACTTCCCCAATAAATGCACTCTTTGAATGTCTTTAATTTGGGAGTGAATCGGTTTCTTCTAGGTAAGCAAGCTCTATCGTAGACTGCATAAACACAGGCAAGATAGCAGTCAACTACAAGCTTCAAGCCATAACCCATAAAAATTGGGATGATCTGGTGCTTCCCCAGGCGGACTCTGCAGTAGAATCCTGCCACTGCAAACTACTCTTACGTGTCGTAATAGTTATCCAACCCATTTCTTTTTTATATTCCAGTCTGTCCGAGCTGCCTACAGAAGCGTTCCGAGACCATGTCCCGTACATGCGCTACACGCTCCCGGCTAACGATATCTTATTAGCGCAAAACCTGTGCGGCCACACGCCCTCGCAGCAGTCGCTCGACACGCTCCGGACGGCCGCGCGGGAGTTCGCTGACCACGCCGGCGACAAGCCGGACTACATCCTGGACGAACTCATACATCTGCCATGATCCGGGGTAACGGACTTGAGTATCCGCTATTTTATATCTTGTACTTAATATACCCGCTGTGCACTTTGGAGACTCCGAGATTGTATAGTCTGTACAATTTACGAAGATACATAGATATGGATGGACTCTTTATCGTACACACTTATGAAATGAGCTAGTGTCACAGGCCTTATAGATAAAAACTAAAAAAAAAAGAAGTTTATACCATTCCCCCTCGAAAAAGCTTAGCTAAAAAGCACTTTTAATCACTTTGGTGTTTGAATTTAGAACACACCAATATATTCGACCTCCGTCTCAATACTATACAACGGCCTCCTTGCGCTAAAAATACTCGACGTACAACTGATTGTGCAAATAACTCCTCGACATTTGATTAGTCGACATTTTTGGACATTTCATTGTTTTTATTCTCTTTTTCTCGTTGTCATGGTATAAAGTATAGTATGCAACTCTTGAATAAAACGGATTTATATCGAGAACCATGAATCACTCGCGTCGCTCAGGATTCTAACACTTGAATCGCTCCCCAATCCTTCACTTGCTCGTTATTTATCTACGGCCCTCGCTTTAAATCCGTCCTTTATTCAGTAGTTGCATAATATACTATTATTCAATTCTCAGCTACCTACTTATTCAAAAGCGATGTAGCTCAGTATAATCTACATGAAACCATTAGGTTGTGGAGTGTTACTCAGTGAGATTCAGTGGCAACTTATACTCAACGCAATAAGTAGTTAATGGAATGATTAAAAAAAGTCGGAGATCGGGTTAAGTGACGTACGTTCTATTTATTTATCTTTATTCTATTGGCAGGTACAAAATTCAAATTCCATTTATATTGAAACTTATAAAAAAAAATACAATATATAAAATTAAATTAAAATGCCATATGTAACAAAAACATACAATATTTAAAATTAAATTAAAATGCCATATTAAAATAAATTATACAAGCAAAAATAATCCTTAAAGAATAGGTGGTCGTTTGATTATTAGTACATGAAAAAACACATGAGCCATTAATATTAAGATATGTTTATATCCAGCATGGATCTACAGTAAAGCAAGGCCTTTGACCCTAAAAGCTCAAACTAGGCTGTGACTGTATATTGGCATCTATAAAACAAGCGTGAGACGCGCTTTCATGAATTTTCCAGACTAAATGGTCGAGGGCTGTCCTATCAGTACAACTCGGGTTAAATATAACGCTAGACTTTCACTTCGAATGCAGCTGGTTTTGCATGGATTGTTTTGGTCTAGCCGTGATTAAATTAATAAGAGATAAAGAGACTGGGTAAAATTTCCTGTTGTTACCTCCATCTCTGAACATTGGCATCTTCTTGGGCAGTGATTGGCTCTTGATTCAACTTTTATGACGTCATGTTATAATAAAAACAGACATTATCTTGTACAAACAATCCATAGTCTAATATCAGTGAAAGACTTGCGTTCTATTTGTTTGTGGATCGTTGCACAGGGGAAGTGTACAAATTCTATTAAATTGGTATTGTTTTACCATCAATATAAAATATATGTTTCGAGTTTTTGCACAAAAAAAGCAGTTGCATGCACCTTATTCACGGGCAGAGTCTGCTGCGTTTCGCAACATAATCACGGTAAATATCCCGTAAATAATAACGTAACGAATATCCGACACTGTTTAAAACGGTATAAACATTATTTGTTTAATCCCTGATGCAACACCAGTGACCTGGTGAATACCAGTAATGTATTACTGACTAGATAAGGGGCAGAAAATTTATCTTAAAATATCTTTACAATATATTTAATTCTTATTCTGCACCTTTCTAGACTGTATCGTAGAGTAACGTTTGTAGCTAGTGTGATCTAATCAAATGTGCAGTATTTTTATGACGGCAACAAATATCCATTTCACAGTGAAAGGCCTTAAAATGCCTACTTAAATTAACACACGTCATTTAAGGGCATTTCTAAATTAAAGTGCGCTCTGCGCAATATTACTAATGGGTTAATGACTTCAGTTACTAACGTTATTTTACGTTAGTAACATTTATAGGCTCTCAACTTTAAGCAGCGTTTTTGAGTAAGGCATGTAGTCTTCAGCAATGATCTCAATGTATTGCAGTTTGCACAGGTTATTGATTATCGCTAATAGGGAATATGCATGTGTTTTAATTATTAAAAATAATACCATAAATGGAGAGTTTAACTGAATCTGATGCTTACGTCGAAAAAATAATTGAAATCGGCTCGTAAAGTTATAAAAAATATAAGCTGGAATATAAGCGTTAACAGTATTTGGGAGCGAGTCATCTGCCCCTTTTTAGCAAAACACGTGCATAGAATAGAATTTGTTTGGAATCGTTAACTTTGACGTCATAAACCTAGTATAGTGCCCTCCCTGTCTAACATGAAACTAAAATGTTTATAACTTCGTTATTTGTGCACATATTAAAATTTTACTTTCGATGATTTGTTTTGTTTCCAGTCAGGTTTTTAGTGAGTAAATTAAAAAAAAACACATGCATTTGCATATTCCCTATTGTCTCTCTATAGAAAGTGAGATGGTATTAGTTACATTTGAGCAAACATTCCGCCTCTGCTGAACTGTGTCAATTCTGTCAAAATGAAATGGTGTTTGTTGCTGTTTACGGCTAGCTAATGTATTCAAAAACGGATTGGTCTGCCAATGCATAATTACGGTTTGGGATAACGTTTCCAAGAAAATGTCTCAAACTGTAATTACTGCTTGAGCCGGGACAAATTTTCTTTCCCTTGGCATTTATTATCCATCCGTCAAAATTCCTGTCTTGTTCTCGAGGGGTTAAAATGGTAGACAACGTTTGAACAGCTTGGCCTTCTGGCAGACAAAACGATCAATTTCTGAATACAGAAGCCGTAGTATGTATTGTAGTTAGTATCGATCAAATCGAATGGTGGTGGAATTTTAGGCCCTAGCACGAACTACTACTACAAAGTATTCTCTGAACCGTCGGTTCGGTTTAGAACGAATCATAGCGATAACTAATGTTTCATTTACTGATGTCTAATGTTTGATTTACTAAAAAAAAAAATAGGCGTCGTAATATCTTCCCTATTTCATGTCCACAGTTTACTAGTGGTCTATTAGAGGTAAGCGTCCACTACAGCATCAAATGAATTGGATTGCTACAAATTCGTTCTTTTTATTTACTAATATGTGGCAATATGTCACAGTTTATTAAGTAGTAAGCGGGAATTTGTAGCAATCCGATGCGTACGATGTGGATTAATGAACGCCTGCCTAATTGGCCAACCGAAAATGGCAATAGTAGTTGAAATGAAATATACAACATGTAACAAAAAGGTTCAACAATACTGAAGGGTATGTATATACTCATCATTATGAACAACTTTTACTACGGAGCCAAACTTTAAATCGCGAAAAAAAACAGCTGTTCCATACGAAAAGTTCATTGACCTTGGACAAAATGTATGGAACAGGGTTTTTTACGTGATTTCAATGTTAGCCCCATAGTAAAAGTTGTTCATAATAATGAGTACATACATACCCTTCCGTATTGTTGAACCTTTTTCTTACACATTGTATATATCTTTAAGTTGAAAAACTTTCCATAAGTGCCTACGAATAATTTGTGGATAGTGTTCCGTACTAGGGCAGTTGATTGAAGACAGCCATAAAGAACGCGAAACGATGACAAGGGATATGAAAAAAAATTTGCTTAAAAGCGTTGTGATACTTATGTGATCTTTTGGTTGTAGCAATGTGAGAATAGTCGCGTAGGAAGAAGCTATGGGTATGTGTATGTAATAAGTTGGCTCAGTATTTGGCGTTACTTTATGGGCTGTTTGAAAATTGATTACCTTTTTTAATGATATAAATTATGAATCTGATACTAAGGGCAGGTGGAATGGGCTAGATGACTGGTATTTTTTTATTGTCCTTTTAAAATGTGGCCTATAAATAAAGCTGATTAATGAAAAAAATATTTAAATCGGATCAAAAATAAGCATCTTATAAGCATTTTAATATCATGCTAGACAGAGAGGCCAAACAGCAAATCGTGACGTCACTTCTCAGTACGCCATATAAATTATATTCTGACAAGTAAGGCGTGACGTCATTTTTTGTTTTGTGGGAAAGGGACAGAGTTGTCTATAACAAAAACTTTAAACTACTAGATATACAAGCTATCAGAACATTAATAACCGATTTAAATTATTTTTTCAATAAACATACTATATTTACTTAAATTCTTCATCAAAGCTATTGGTTTCAACTATATAAACATCAGTCATCTACCCTATTATAAGCGGCATACTCCGTTTTGTCCATAATATAAACCACTACTCTACTTATCATCCAATTTAATTATTTGTTAGGATGTAGAACGCCGAGAAAAAACTTTTACGAGTGTAGGATATGTTGGTCCAGTATATACAAGCAGAGATGTGAAAATTTCCCCACTAGCCACATGCTTTTGGGAAATATGCTAGGATTTTGTTCACAGTGGCTCAATGCAAACGCTGTTTGAAGCCAAAAACTGAAATACAAAGAAAAATGTCTCGGTGCGTTTTATATGTATATTTAATCACAACTAAACCAGTGAAGGATAGCAAATTTCTATGAAAATCGCAGAATGACTTTTTTGAGTTACAAAAAAAATGCAAATAGTATGAATAATTAAGTCGTTTAATTGCAAACGTAAGTCTCAGCATTTAGTGCATAATCGAGTCATAATAATTATTAAGGTTAATGTTCTGCTGATCTCTTAATTCACAGACAAAATTAATAATAATAAACATATGTTCACATTTCAACATTAAAAAAAATAGAACTTATTTTTTTCGCATTTAATCGTGTTATTTTTTACTAAACTTCAATATTCAAATTCAAATTCAAATTCTTTATTCACCAAGTTTAGTAACTTAACAGCTTATGCCAAAACGCCACTAACTAATAAAACATCTTATAATAATAAAATATAATAGGTACTATAGGTACCTATGTATAAAATATAAAATATGTACAATAAAATATACAAAAAGAAAAATCTTAAAAAAAATAAAAAAATTACAAACAAAGATAAAATGTAGCAACAACGCCAACATTATAATTTCAAAATGTTGCGTTTTCCTCGCTGTACTTCAAGGAACTCTTGATAAACACAGGCCATTTGTCGGCAAATATGTCGAGCTGTGGTTGTGAGGAGACAAGCGCATTGAGGTGCCTGAATATTGTCTAGTGTTCGCCGTCAAATCGGCTATATGGTTCCATTTATCACCATAAATGTATACAATAACTAGTAGTACTGAAACTGCGCGTGACCTTGCCCACAAATTTTATTTATATAAAAGGCACTTACAACAGATCATAGAAATTGCATAATACAGTAACATGTTGAAAAATACAGAACGATCCCATGATCCAAAATAGCAAGCGCTCGACATGGCTAAAACAGTAGATTCGGATTGCAAATATTACATAATTTAGACATTTAAAAAATAATTATATATATATCAAAACAATAATAACAAACGTTGTGAGCTAGACCAATGAGGGCATGTTATAAATATCGTTGGTACCTACCTACCTAAACTAATAGAACTGTTGAAGTCGAGTTTAATTATTTAATACTATTATTTAAACTACAAATAGATAAATGAGTCATTAATATATATATATACATATACACATATAATAAATCCTAAAATTATACTGTCGTACTTTACTGTGCCTAAAAATCACAACTATAGAATAAACAGAGAATCTAGCGCCTCCGCTTCTCAGCTACGGTGCGGATATACTGCCGTAACTTTCTTACTCAGCTAGCGAGAGGGTGTGACCTGTGCACAAGGTCATGCACAGTTTTGGTAATATCTAGTTATTGTCGATACTTATGCCATAACATTGTCAGGTCCACGTACTTGAAAAATCTCAGCTCTGGGACCAGTAGAAGTTTTCTTGAAATCAAATTGAGTATTTTGTTACCAGTAAAAATAAGTGCCGACGCCGTCGTGAAGTGTATCAGTAGCAAGTTTTTTTAATTATATTAACGTTTGTAAAAAAATAACCGATAACCGCCGTTATGTTGGTGAACTTAGGTCTTTCTTATTCGTCTGAACACGGATATTTATAGTACTTTATAGTCATAGTACAGCCAATTCTCGGGGCTTCAGCTGACAGATATAAACCAACTAAAAACATAGCTGCTTTTTTTATTGCAGTTTATTAGAAACGGACTTAGTATGTTTAGATCTGTCAACAACCTTCAAAATTGGCTATAGTGTCTTGTTAATATTATCTTTGTTGTGTTTGTCTATGCATAGTTTAATTAGGTTGTAGTATAAGGTCTTAACTTTAGGAGTTTATCCGATTATTAAAGTCATTTTAAACCTCCGATAAAAAAATCTTATGAACATTGATCTATTGGGTTTAGATTTAATTATAATTTAGATATTCGATTAGTTTCTGAAATATGATATTGGAAATTAAATTACCTCACACTATACGGTACAGTACACGTATTTTTATTGGATGAACCAAAGAAATAAAAAACTAAATTAGTACTTACTAACATTCAAAACATATTTTAATATTTTATGCTGTGGCATTTATATGTCTTCTATTTCTATTATATGGTAATAAGGTTGTGTTTGTTATTTTAACTCTTAAATCTGAAAATATATCTCTGTTTTATTATAAGTTACAATAAAGATACTCCTTCCGCCTGCAGCTCTCGCTTACACATAAACATATAAAATAATGTATCCAGAATTATCAAAAAGTAACATAACCACGGTCTTTGTCTATTATAACGTAAGAAGTAGAGAACATTTTATTTTTCTTACGTTATGATAGAAAACAAAACATAGTTTTTAAAACTTTTTGGAAATTCCATAATTTTCTATATTTTTTTCATTTCTTATTTTGTATTAATCGGTTATTTTATATGTTCAATAATGCGATAATGTGCGAGCGAGAGAACTGCAGATGGGACGAGTTTAAGGTAACATATTGGCATGATTGAATCCGAGATATTATGTAGTAATAGTTTTACTTCTAGAAACATAGTTACGACATACTACTGTACAGTGCTGTATACAATGTGTTATAAAAAGGTTCAACAATACTGAAGGGTATACAGCGTGGCGATATTGTGCCGACATTAAATTAACTCACGTGTAGGGTTAATGATGAGTAACCATAAAAATAATGTAAAAAAAAATATCGCATGTTCTATACATTTTGTCCAACGTCGATGAACTTTATTTATGCGGATAACCAAACAAGGCGCAGCTAGTATGTATAAACTCAATGAATCGTTGGAAATAGATGGCGCTAGAATCATCGTTATTGAAAATAATTATGTATATTTTACGTCGTAGGTTGCATTTCAGTTTGAAGTAAACGTAAAATCTCTTATTATTCTTGAATTTTAATAACTCATACAAAAATATGGGTGTTTTTTTTTGTTTTGTCCTTATTTTGTATACAAAACGGACATCGCAGCCAATTTTTATAATTGTTAAAAATATATTCGATTAACTATCACTGCCGGTGCATGTTCGCCATTCAAGATGTACTTAAAATCGAATAGCTACGATGCAAATAAAAAATGTGCATTAAGACACGATTCTAGCCAGCGCCATCTCTTGGCAAGGCGTTATTGAAGTGATGGTCAGGGCCAACGTTCATAGAATTCATTCTATACCTATATGGTTCGAGGCGGCGCGACGCGACGTCGTACCGCATGCGTACAATCGCCATGGGAAAGTCAACTCTTCGTAGCCACCGTGAGGTTCAAAATTGTACCTAATTTCCTTATTACAAATGTTGGCCCTATTGTGCAACTTTAAACCTACGGTACTCTGGGAAGGGTTCAATGTTCTGCACGTTGACTATTTGATCCTTTGAGCGATGCCCCTACATTCACAAGTATTTGTATTTTTTAAGCTATGACTAACTTATGATTGTGATTAACATAACTATCGTAAATGAGCAACTAGTAGGGTCGATTCTGGTCTATCATTCTCTTAAACTAATGTGATAGCGCACAATATCTACATCTTTTTTCAGTACGTTCGTATAGGCTGAGTGGCCAGCCCTTAGGTAGGCCGGCAGAGTTATATCCTGCCCGAAGATAGCAATAAAATATATACAATCTGTAACAAAAAGTTTCATCAATACCGAAGGGTTTGTATGTACTCATCATTATGAACAACTTTTACGATGGGGCCAACCTTGAAATCGCGAAAAAAAAACCGCTGTTCCATACATAAAGTTCATTGACCTTAGACAAAATGTATGGAACAGCTGTTTTTTTCCTGATTTCAAGGTTGGCCCCATAGTAAAAGTTGTTCATAATGATGAGTATATACAGGTTGTTAGTTTGAACACCGTTATCCTTCTAGGATATCACTGTACTCATCATTATGAACAACTTTTACTATGGGGCCAACAAGGAAATCACGAAAAAAATACCGCTGTTCCATGGTTCATCGATCTTGGACAAAATGTATGGAACAGCTGTTTTTTTGTGATTTCTGGGTTGGCCCATAGTACAAGTTGTTCATAATGATGAGTACAATGATAACCTAGAAGGATAACGGTGTTCAAACTAACACCCTGTATATATACCCTTCAGTATTGTTGAATCTTTTTGTTACACATTGAATACTAAATATAAAAAAAATGCGTTTGACTATAATTATGTTTGACACAGATTTATTATATTACTGTATATCAAATTCATTTTAATTTAGTCAATGATGTAAGCAATGGATCGAAATAATTTATTTAAGCGTTTTATAGATTCAACATTTGTATGTTGTACAATTCTATATTATTTTTTAGCATTAAATAAAAAAAACTTAACTTATGTAGGTTCTAATAAATAAAACATTTTTTGTACCAAAATTGTTTCACCTTTAAATATCATATGCAGAAATTATTTACCGCTTGATAATAACTGTATACAAATAAGTCATATCAAAGCCAACATTATACTTTAAGCTTGAAAATCTCTAGATGATATCTTAATAGTTGTCTCCTTAAAACTCGACCTAGGGTACATGTAAATAGGTTACTTAATTTAGTATAGTGCTCTCTGTTAAAAACATTAAAGTTGTTACAATCTATCAATGCGAATGAATTTCCTATACATAATTCCTCCATCCTTTACTTTATGTTTCCCAGATTCAAATGTACCGCGGGTCGCAGATTATGTAGCAGTTTGTATGCAGTGGCGTGTGAGAGAGAGGTGCGTGTTATTTTAAGGTACCGGTTATGTGCGAATGAGACGGGTATATGTCTGGCGGTGTCGTACGGCGCGCGCAGGTAACAGACATGGCGTCGCTATTCATTATAACATTCGATGCAAATTACATGTACGAAAGTAATGTGTGGATGCGACGGTGTGGTGAGGTGTTTGGTGTGCGAGTAATCAAACAAAGACGGTGGTAGCATTTCATGAAATCAGTATGGATTTAAACGTGCTGAATGTTATTTTGCTTACACCTCAATGAAGTGTAGTTTGTGCATGAAAACAGATTAGAAATGATAGCTAAATTGTACATACTCTTGACGTATTTATGAATTGTCACTCAAACTAAAATGAGCTTAGTCTTATTGTTAGGTACTGATAGGCCTTGCATATTTATTTAAATATGTGGCGTATAGTCTGAAAACTAAATATTTATTATAAGTAAAGAAAGCCGTATTGCACTATTTTATTTGGCCTTGAAACAATATTCCGAATGGCGTATCCACAATATTCTTGTACACGCAACTTTTTTATCAGCGATTTATTATCAGCCCACTATTATATAACCCTCCACAGGCCGGTAGCGCCGTCCCTCTCGCACTCGCCACGCCGACCGTGCCGAGCCCCCGACGAGTGAGATGCGAGATATCGCATTAAATTTCGATCCTATTCTCCAACGCAGCGGCCAATCGCAGCCGATCTCCGCGTGTTCCGGTTCTTTGTCATCAATGGGTCGCCGGGTTAGTCCATTCCCAGTGCTCTTCCGAAACGCTTTTTTACTAAATTTAAAGCCTCTCATAAGCTTCCAAAACGTCAACCATCAAATCTTATAGTTGAACAATAATTTGAGTGCAAAATCAGCTTCTAGAATTGCGTATATAGAGTTTGAGGCGAGGGAGTTTTTCGGTGTGAATGAGCCGTACCCACTTCAGCTGGTCGCGTACGCTGTTGTCGCGTCCGGGCGGCAGTAGTAGTGACAGCGGCTTGACGGTCGGTCGTCCCGGCATGCAGCCGGCGTAGAGTGCGTGCCCTAGTGTGGAGCCCCCGCCGTACGCGGGGCCCGATAATGCTCAAATTCCTGACTCACAAGCTGCGGACGCACTCGTTGAATGAGGACAACGTCGCCGAGAAGGTGGGTGGAATATGGCCGCCGAACAAAGAACGGTCGGCTCGGCAGTGACGGTACGGCCCTCTCACCGGCTCGTTTGTTGCAGGTGGAGGAGCGGGACTCCGGCACCGAGTCGGACGACGAGGCCGAGCGGCCTGCGCCCGGTGAGTCTTGCCCTGTCTACTCACCGGCCTGCTGTACTCTACTCTACTCACAAGTCTCACTACTCCACTAACAATACTTACTAGTTTCTTATTAGTATACTAACCGAGCGTTAGTCGAGGCTTTGAGTGCATTGTTTGTTTGGAGAAACGCCCGTAGATTCAGTACACCTCTCCCGCCCCGCCCCTCGACGCCACTCGGCAAATTTCCGAAATTTCTCGGTTCCTTTGTGTTAATATTTCCGGTGACCTTGACGCGTGACCTTGAACTTTATCAGCGTTATTTCTACGAGTAATACACTATTTTGGTGTGTAGAAAGCTTAGCCTACCGTTACCCATTGTGCGTGCACTTTTGCTCTAGGCATAAAGATTTGGGCGTCCGATGTTCATTGCCAGCTGTTTGATGGCGTCGCTTGCTGCAGCGCTCGGGAATCCGTCTCCCGTTCGACATGAGTACCTAATAACATAACTCTCCTGCGCAATCGGGTGAAATGTACGTCGCTTTTCCAACCTGAAACCCTGAATAGACACGTAGGTACCTGTGAAAACCTTCTGTTACCTTCGTCAAACCGAATTAATATCGAAGAGCGCTACCCGATTTGGACGTCGATATGAAGTATGGTTTGAGCTAATTAGAATTGAAACGAATTCGCTTGACATGAAGCCAAATCGAGAATATTCTCTGGCAGTTTCAATGAACATCAATTAGTTTATTTTATATTTACATAGCGGTTCTTATATACGTATGTATAACGTACCTGCATTATCTATGTTATACCTAGGTACCTACATATTCTTTATGTAATTTGTTGCAAACAGAATGAAAATAAATCTGATACAACGTTCAAATGTTTTATCTGTAATATCATAGGGCATACCATACATAAGCCGGTAATAATTAATATAGATAGGTAGGTAGGTACCTACTTAGAATGGTACACGTCATAGGTATATAAAATAAAATGGATCTAAGTGTATCTTTTATCAATTGATCAACGATAGTGAGGAACAATCACTAATTTTTTATCACCCTAGACCAAGATTTGGCCGTGAAAATAAATTTCTTATTTATAGATCAAACTAAATGTAATAGGTACTTCGAAGATCTAATGTTGCGTTCGTGGCATAATTCGACTATGCGTTCCTGACTTGAGTAAAGGATCCTGTCAATATTCGGACGGGTGACGGGCCTAAAGGGTTAAAGGGTGGAAAGGCCTTCGGGCAGTACATCAACCCTGTTTGTGAGCTGGTCACTCAGCCTCTTCGAAACTTCAAACCTTTGAAACTTTTATATATAAGACTACCTTTAAGTTCCCTAATCGAAGCAGCCAGACTGCACCCCTAGAACCCGACAAAAATAGAAAAAAAGGCAATAAGGATGCGATCTATGGACCTGCGTATGTCCTAAAACTGCATCCAGAACCACCGGAGGACGGGCAGCAGCGTCCTCTCCGTTAACGGTGGTGAGCATTCTGCGATCCCCAAGCCACCTGCCAAGCGTGGGGATTATGGCAACCCCTCCCTGTTAAGGGGGAGGCTTTCGTCCAGCAGTGGACGTGTTCAGGCTGACGAGAGTAGGATGCGATATAAATCTAAAATCTATAGAAGAAGAAAATAGGTGTGGCAAATATTAAGACGATCAATGTTCTAAAACAAGCTGTACGTACATCCTACGTTTCCAAATGTCTTATTATTTAACGTACATTAGCCTCAGAATAGTTAACCTGTCTTTTTAACCGAGTTCAAAAAAGGAGGAGGTTCTCAATTCGACTGTATGTTTTTATTTTATTTTTGTATGTATGTTACGCGATTACTCTCTCAATTATGTACCGAATTTGATGATTATTTTTTTGTTTGGTAGGTCATACTTCAGAGGTGGTCCCATATAAATTTTACCGAAATTGAATCAGCACTTTTTGAAATATTTGTATTTGTATTTGAACAATTTCAGAAATGTCGATAAAATTTTCAGAATGGGGTCTTATATTAGACCCCAATCTAATCTTTTTGGGGTTTTGTATTAGAGTATATTATAAAGGTATATCCTAAGTATCAATAATTTCGTCGATTGCCCTTTAATGCTCTTTGCTTTGAAGTAATTAAAATATTATTTTCTACTTTTTAGTTTAACTTTGTAGATGATATAGGTATAGTCTAGGAGTCGACTTTTGTATTTTTTTTTTCTAATAAATAATGTATGTATTTTCCTTTCATTCTTTATAACTTGTTGGATAAAAAAGCACAGACACAGAAACAGACCGACTATGTTTGTCTTTGTTTGTCTGTTAACAACCAATTTCAGCAGGAAACATTTTCTAAAGCCATTTTTAAGCCTTTAGGCAGTTTAAGGCCGGGTATTCCACGTTTCAAGCACATTTTTTAACGAGTTCAATAATTAGTCTAAAGCTGTATCAGTTAGGGTCACATTTAGCGGAGCAAAAATATGGCGGTTGCGCAGATTCGTGCGTGTCAAACTTCGATTTTTGAAGATTTTCTCAGATTACTTGAAGTATAGAAATTAATAACTTTTGAACCACAGCATGCTCTCCAAAATACTATTAACTTATAATACATATTTTTTTAATGTGACTATGTGCTGTAATTAAGACATAAAACTGAAAATGGTTTAAAAATAGACACTGTTTCGGTATTTTTTTCTATCGAGGAAAGTTCAATCAATCGTGTTTTCATCCACAAAAAATACTAAGACGGATGTTCTTCTGTAACATTTTGTATTTTTGGGCTTTAAATATAGTAATTTGACTAAATAAATTTGATTTTGCGAGGGGCAAATTTGATAAATACAAGCCTTAAAGCCTTTTTGGCTATCTGTGTGATGACATTGATGACATTAAAATTAGAAGTCCTTGCAGTCTTTTATATCACGACGGACAGACCTTTTATGGTGTTACCGATTAGATAATAGTTACTACTTCATAGCTTGCTCTACTTGCGTTTTTATGTATGATTGTAGTTATCATTAAAAAAAAATACCTACCTACTCATATTAGGTATAATGCTACCTACTTTATTTAAGATAGCAGTGCATTTGTTTATTTTATGAGTAATAAAGCCAAAATATAATATGTATAAATTATGTAAATCCTAACTCTAAATTCTAAATGTAAATTTAAACAAGCTCGTCTTGTTGATCTGATAAATAACTGGTTTTCTTTTTTCGTCTTTCAATAATATTCTTCTTTTTACAAAATGATGGTAAGGCGTGACATTTTAGAAATTACGGTTATTGCCTAGTTAAGAAATTAAGCAGATACATACATGTATAGTAGGTACGTACGACCCACGGTATGGCACTCAGTTGTAAGTGGTACCTATCATACCATAGGCGTATATAGGGGGGCTTACGGGGACCACATCCCGGGATACAGGGGCAGAAGACTGACAGGATAACCCGCTGCTAGACTTTAATCTTTTAGGAACGAATTGGTCGTAACTGCACCTGGGTAGGTATCCTAAAACTGCATCCAGAACCACCGGAGGATGGGCAGCAGCATTCTCTTAGATAACGGTGGTATGACTGCGATTCCCAAGCTACCTGCCAAGCGTGGGGACTATGGCAACTCCTCCCTATTAAAGGGAGGTCTTCGTCCAGTAGTGGACGTCTTCTGACTATATAAAGATACGTTTGTCACGCTAGAGATCTCACATGTTTAAGTCCTGTCTTACACTTGTACCTATAGTTATTTTTTATTTTATACTGTCAAGTGACGGGACGAGCAAGACTTTCGCCTGGTGGTAAGCGTCACGCCTGCCACTAACAGTAGCAGTGCCAGAATTGTGAACTTGCGAACACAATCCTGCGCCGCACTGTACTGCGCTCGTCATCCTGACATATTAGATGTTAAATCTCTTCATACCCTGTAATTTCTCTGGTAACATTGCCCTTCAAACCGGAACACAGTAATGCTTGCACACTACTGCTTGGCGGTTGAATAACTGGCAAAGGTGTGGTACTTCCCCAGGCGGACTCTACAGTAGAGTCCTACCACTACAAACATACAACAGTTATAATGGCATATTCGAAGACGGGGATTGATGGGATCATCCGTTGCTTTACTTGAATCTTTTCAATTCAAGTCATGCATCATGAATTTCAATCCATTTGACCACGTTAGATGCTATATTGATCAATTTTATTTTATTTAAGTTCTTAAGACTTATAACTAGTAGGTATTGAAAGCGCCTACGCAATTCTCGATTGTCTTTTGTCAATTAGCGTATGTAGTCAGTTGTATTTAATTCGATCCATTTGCTGTGTGTTGTTATAATTTTATCAGCCAATTGGAGTCACGCGGTCTGCCACCACCACCGGCGCGATATCGCCCGCGTATCGCTTCCAACACGCTATTTAAATTCAAGAAATGAGACATTTTAGTTTTGCGAGAGTAACCATTTAAGGCAGTTTTTATGTTCAGTCGCTGTGCGCCTAAAATAAACTAAACTTAACTGGCACACTGCCGACAGTTGTAACCTTAAGCGCCTATAGGAGGTCACATTGCATAACAATTTATAAACACCTGACCGAACTACAATACTGATACAATTTCAAATAAATACATGGCGAAGTTCAGGATAAATAATTGCTACAACCTAGTCGATGTGGAATTACGATTTCAGAAAAAAAATACTAGTTAGAAAAGTTACCTCTTAACTGTGTTCACCGCATGCATAGACGAAACGGATCTAATTAAATTTTTGCTGAAGTTTTGTATCTAAAAACCTCAAACCTTGTCTAGATTAGTAAGTACTTACTTAGTACCACTTGTTTAGTATTATGTTCACTAGTAATAAAGTAATAGTTTTTGTTTAATATTATTAAAACAACTCGTTTATCTGTCGCACTATATATTCTACCAACAACCTTTAATGTGGATGGCTCTGAGGGTAAGCAGTGTTATGCACGCTAATAACATAATTAGATTGCGACGCGCCAGGCTATCTACATCCCACTTATTTTTCCGCCACCTAGATAACCCTAGGCTATATTGAGCCAAGCTTATGATTGCACGTACACCTCAACACTTTTCTATAACACTCGCTCTTTCTCTCTTTGTCACATCTCTTCTTTTCTCTCTCTATCGCCTCTCTCTCCTATCTCCCTACTAGCTCTCTTATTTGTAGTGGTAACCTGTTTACCATTCATTTATAGTTGCCTTCCTATAAAATTATACTTTATAGTTGAACTTATTGTTAACTCCTATTCAGTACTATCTATCTACAAAATGTTTGAAAAATGTGCGAATGATAGATTGGGTTCTTGCATAGTGAGTACCTTTCTGTCACGAGAATAACACCTGTCTCTATACAAACAGAAAGCAGTAAAACAATTACGGGGGTAAACAATTGTTATCGTCCTACTTGCCGTTGTTATGCCTTTATAGTGTTTCGCTATCTTTAATAGCACGTTCGGAAATTGATAACCTTTGTTGACTTATTTATCGAGGTAAGTACCTACTTATTCCAGTGATATGATTACATGCAATAACTCAAGTTTTTCTTTGTTTGCCAATGTTACTATGAAAACTGACGTGATTTTGAGTGCGAAGCAGAATGTGGCCGCACGCGCATTAGACTCTATTTTCATTCCTTGAAAAAAAAACACCGGATTTGATCGAAACTATGGTCGGTACTCCGACCTAATTAAACCTGAGTAATCCGTATAAATAAAACAAAAAAATTGACAATATTGTTAGAGAAAATAAATAAGTTAATTAGCTTGTATACAGGGTTGTAAGCTTGGGGTGTAATAAGCCGAAAGGGATTAATTTCATTGGGAACAACTTATACTAAGGGCGGACCCAGAAAATACGAAAAGAACTGGTAGTAACTGGTAGGTCATAAAAAAAACATTGTTCTTAGCAAAATGTATAAAAAACAGAAAGCTTATTGTTTTTTTAGCGATTTCAGTGTTGACTGTTAGCCCCATAGTAAGAGTGGTTCAGTAGTTCACAGTGATGATTACAATGACATCCTTTCAGCTTATAACCTAGACTCTGGGTCCTAGAGTAAACTTACATTGACTGCTAAAATCTAACTCTTTTATGCGAATTCGAGTAAAAATGTGCCGTGCATGGCGTAAAACTTGACGAGTTTTGGTTTACCAAATTTTTTTTTACCTTTAATATTCCACTGCTGGGCAAAGGTCTCCCCCATCTCCTTCCACTTATCACGGTCCTGTGCCAACTGGGACCAGTTCCGGCAAAACAAGTCAAGGTGGTCCCGTCCCGGTCTACGCTCGTCATCAGCCACCCAATGCGTCATGGCCACCTTTCCGGGTGCATCCGACAGACGTGACCCGCCCAATGCCAACCTATATGTTAGAATTGGAACCGTATGCGCTCCGGATCTGTAGTACTACTGAATCGTTCAACTGGTAGTACAAATGATACAACTTTGCATCTCTAGTGTAGAACTAGTGTGACCCTCCGGATAAATAGTACCTACTGCTCAACCTGTAGTACAAATGATCCAATCTTGTATCTCTAGTACTACCAGTAGTCATCATCGGCCCTTAGACCGCCACATTGTTTTTAAGCGATATATAAGTTCTGCGAAATTTTATGGTTTTCAAGATATTTAAAATTTTGTGAATAACAAGATATTATATATATATAATGTTAATGGGCTTTTGTTTGATTACCGTCACGCCTGATGTAAACGTTGATACAGTCTACGCACGCTTATATCATCAGCCAGCAGACGTCCACTCCTAGTTGAAGGCCTCCCCTTAATAGGGACGGGCTGCCATAATCCCCACGCACCATAGGCGGCTCGGGGTTCGCAGATTGCTCACCACCGTTAACTGAGAGGACGTTGCTGCCCGTCCTCCAGAGGTACTGGATGCAGTTTTAGCACATAACCCAGGTCCCAAGCACGCTTGCCCAAAAGTAACCACTGTTTAATATTTTATTGGTTTTCAAAAATACGTGTTCCGGGTCCTACTGTATTCTGTATTATTGTATCCTTTCTTGAATGCAAAATAGATTGATTCTAGAATTTTGTAGCAATTGTCCTCATGAATGATAGTTTACGATCAATGAAATGGAAACAAGGGGCAGACGACGTTTATGCTAAATCTGTAACAATCGCCGGCTTCCATAAACTACGGATTAATGTAAACGACCCATCTCAGGGAACAATTCGTCTGTTGGACATTTGTCACAGTGATTAAACCAAGCAAGAAATAAGCCACGTATAGCTTGGCACAGAGTAAAAATTAATCAGGGTGTCACTATCGCAAGGAGGTCTACATACTAGCAACCCTTATTACATCACAGGAAGAGGTTTGTAGGAACTCGGTCACTGACGTGATTCACATCTACCTTATTCATCATCAGCCAGAAGACGTTCTTTGCTGGATGCCGTCCTCCCTTGGATGTCGCCCTCCCTGTAATTCCCCAATAAGGCATAATCCCCACGCTTGGCAGGCGGCTAAAGGATCGCAGTATGCTCACCATCACTGAAGAGAGAAATGAATAGAACGGAAATGTGACGGGCCGCGCTAGCCGGCATTAAGTCTATTTAGACTTAATGACAATCCTTCCAATATATAGGTATGTTTTAAACTGAGAATACTCAAATAATGACTTACGTCTTTTTGTGTATTCTCAGTTTAAAAACATGTACATTGGTAGAATTGTCATCACGCGCATTTGCACTTAATACCGGCTAGCGCGGCCCGTCACGTTTCCGTTCTGTTCTCTTCTCTCTTCAGTCACTAAAACCTACCCAATAGTAGATTGTTTACCAAGGGAGGAAACAACAATTTTTAAGGCGAGGAGAAGAAACACTTAGAATCCAGAGCGTAGCGAAAGATTCAAAGTACTCGAGCTTAAAAATAGTGTTGATCCCGATGTGGACACTCTGCTTTTTATCACCCTCTATGAGAAAATAAGTAAGTGCAGCTTATGAATAAGAATAGTAGCTACGTTTATTTCCTTCTCACTACTCACATTCACTTCGCACTATATTTATTGAGGAAGATACACTGAGTTAAAATAAAACAAAGTAAAATCCGAATTTGAGTAAACAATGGGATGTTTTCTGACAGTTGTCAGAACGTAGTTCTAATGCCATAGGATAGACCGCACTGGCAAGATTTAGCCCACTTTTTTTCGCATTTTTCTTTTGATAAACTTGTTCACTCACCTTCACTGCTTCATCTCACAGTTCGCGTTCGTTGGTGAGGTGCTTTTCCAAGTTTACTTGTATAATTTTGTTGAAATTCTCATAAATTGTTATTGTTACGTTATGTTATTATTTTTTGTTGATAGTTATTGTTATTATTATTCATAGAAATTAATTAATTAATTGGCAAGGCTTACTCACTAATTTGTGGGGAATAGCGAAAGCTTAAGAAATACTATGGACAAGTACTTTGTTAGACAAACAATAACCACAAAAAACTCATGACAGATCTGATATAAATGAAAGAGACCAGATAGTGAAACTGTTCAGGGCCATGTCTCTTCATTCGCTTTCTAACGGTTTTTTTAAATTAGCTGTCAGAAAATCGACCATTACGAACGAAGGCGGAATGCATTTCACGCGTTTTTGTTTTGTTCACAAACTTTTTATTTTTATGTTCCTTTTTCAAACAGCCTGTTACTTGTTCATACAATGTCCGTGGTTGATCTCTTTGGTGATTGGAATTTTTACTAACAATATCCACATTCCAAATTCAAATCACCGCCCGGAGGGAGGAAAAGAGCTTATTTCTGCCCTGTTTGCGAGGAACAAAGTAGGTATTTTTGAATAGATGTGAAAAAATATATTTTAGCAAGCACCTTCCTGACCTCAACCAACAGAACTACGTACTTAATTCAGAAATTTCCGAATGTTAACGTAGTCTGATAAGCGGTCGGTATTGTAGCTGGAATGCGACACAATTCGCGGTCCGTCCTTGACTGCTATCTGTTCAGCGGTGGTGTATTTGTACAGGTGAGATCTCGGTGATGTCATATACTAGTAGAAACGTATCCGCGGAGCACATGTTATGTACCTACTGTTATGTTATGAACATATACATAAAGTGTAGTGTAGCTAGTTTAACACCTTTCTTACCGAATACATAATTCATACTTGTATCAAAATTGTGCTGACGAAACAAAAGTATGTGTTAGTGTTCAGTCTTGCCAAAAGAATCGAAGAGGTTCAGTTCAGTGTGTTTTG
The DNA here is from genome assembly GCA_905404285.2 of Erannis defoliaria. Lineage (NCBI taxonomy): Eukaryota > Metazoa > Arthropoda > Insecta > Lepidoptera > Geometridae > Erannis > Erannis defoliaria. The sequence goes on along the minus strand of FR990073.1, from coordinate 4,582,930 downwards.
AGTTTGGGATAGAGTAGATAGTAATTTAATTAATAAGGACGCTTTTATCGCATATGGTTAGAGCTAGCTACCCCACAGTACGTAATTGGAAGAAGATCAACACTCCTGGCAACACTGTCGATGAACGATGTCGACGGTCGAGATCTGCGATGAAATATCGGGTAGATCCCTGATCGCCGCTCGAAAACGGCACCGTCAAAACAAAGCATAAATAGCGTTATATGCCATGTTTGCTCTCAGTCGCGTGTCACCGCGCCAATCATCTGTGTATCTATAGTATATTTGATCTAAGGTCGAAATTCATTTATTTTAATCATCTATGCATTTTCCTATCTGATGTGCTACAGGGTTGTTTGTATTTAAAACTTTGTGATTGTGCGCCCCTATTAATTTCTACCCTTTTACCAGGCTATATGTCATAGAGTCTATAGCTTGTTTGATATGGACTAATATACGTAATCTGTGTCCTCAATCTTCTACAACTAGAAGTTGTTCAAGAGTCCGCTATCATTATGCTCTCCACACAAGGGCGGATCCAGGATTTATTTCTGGGAGGGGTACATGGGCACATTCTCCTATGATATTATCCTATGCTGTCCTTGAGATCGATTCTTTTTCAATACAAGAATAAATACAAAAAATTCTTCAATAAAGATTATATAATGAGAAATGACGTGTTTATTATGCAAAAAACATACAGTCGAATTGAGAACCTCCTTCTTTTTTGAAGTCGGTTAAAAATAAACAAATATTAATCTAAATCTCCTAGTTCTTTGTTATATTTAAACCGTTTGGGGCACGTGCCCCTGTGCCCTACCCTTTGTCCGCCCTTGTCCCCACACACCCGACTCCCCCCTGCGCCGACACGATAAGGACGCGGACTGTAGCCTTGTTGAACGAGGATTACTAACTACCGGGCTGATAACGCGACGCGCCTCACTTTCCTACTCTACGGTAGAGGGCGTTAAAGAGTCCCGCACATTAGGGCAGGTCGCGCTATAAGCTACAAAGCTCCCTGTGCATAATAGTATTCTTTGCTACGAAGCATTGATTTACACAATTCTCCTTGACGATTCTTTCTTTTTGTTTTATTAAGTCGGATACTCTCCACTTTAGTTTCGATCATATCCGGTGCCCTTTTTCGAGAAGTGAGAGAGCACGACGCGCGTGCGGCCACGTCCTGCTTCCTAATTTGGTGCTAACCGATAAATAGCCATGTAGATTGACTCGTTTATTTTCGAATCGAAAATATAACAGACTAGCGGACCTGCAGCGCGAGCACCGTTCTTGACGATCATTATATTTGACATTTAAATCGGTATAATTCGATAAATTTCGGTATATTCTGAAATTCGTCGTAAGTAAATCGAAGTAGCGACATAGAACGGTAGTCGCGCTGATGGCACGTGTCTTCCTGCCCTGAAAATAATAAAAATTCTTGAAACCCGATTGTAGCGCCACCTGAAGTCTCCAAATGTGAATCTAAACCATCCAGGGACCCAATCGAACGCACATAAAAAAAAACATTAGAATCGGCCCAGCCTTTTAGAAAGAGTTCAGTGACAGGCACATTACACAAGTAGAGAAGAGTTATATGTATAAAATTTAATTACGAAAGGAAGGTAAGGCAAAATTTTTGTTTTGAAAAATTAATTATTCTACGCCTAATTATAAAATTACAAGGTCAACAAATAAAATTTCAAGACTTGGTGGTTTTCTGTCTAACAATAAATATCACAGTCTATACAACTTTAGTTCGCATGAGAACAGAGTCATCCCAGCCACAGCCATGCAGTGAGCCCCTCTTACATAGATGCAGCGTGCGGGGCCAGCCGGCTATTATTGCAATATTTCACTGCCGCTGTCCTCCCTCCGACGACCGAGTGACAATCATAATATCCTCTTCGCAATACCTTCAATTGATACCTTTCACTATGTAAACTTGATGTAAACTAACAATTTGCAGCGTACCTATGTTTTACATTGTCCATAGTGTATTATTTGGGTCCCCGCCGTTTCATATAATTTCACTTGAACTAACATCGTTTCGTATAATAATCGTTTTGTATATTTTTAGTTCAGTGTAGTAATTAATAATTATGCGAACTGATTTTATATGAACTGAAATTATAGGAAACGTTGTTATACGAAACAAGGGAGAATCGTATTATTTCATTACTCATTTTACTCCACGTACCTACTTTGAACCTCGTAGTAATCTGACAAACATGTGCTCAATTTCAAAACCACCCTACTGGTTATTTGAGAAAGGAATACATTGTGAGCATAGGTCTGTATTAAAGTAAAAGACTGATCCACAACCGTGATAGTTTAAAAAAACGATCACGGTTCTGGACTTGTGGATAGAGGAACAGCTCCCTAGGCTTCTAGCTTGTTAGAAATGCCCTTAGTTTTTCAAGCTTTTCTGTCTGTAAACATGCTGCGTGCTATCGGAATCTTTTTTCACAACATCATCACGGTAAATTTCGCAAATAATCATATAAGTAAAACTTTATTCAATTAGATGGCACAAGTTGCTCTACCTTACGTGTCGGCCTTCGTGTCTCAATCTCAACCCTGATATTTTGAAAGGTTCTCGTAAATGATGACACACTTGGTTTTAATACAGCTGGAATATGCCCATAGAAAAAAAAAACAATCTCAAATCAACAAATCAATGAAATTGTTTATTAGCGCGCCCCGCGGCGAACATGCCGCTCGCGCGGCAGGCGGAACATCGCGCGCCACGCGTCGTTGTACTGCACGCGCATCCGCATCGCGGCTTTGGTGTGGTTCGTCCACAGCTCCACTGTGTAGACGGTGGTGCAGTAACTGATAAACAGTTGCGTCTTCACAGACTCACTGCATCGGAAGAACCGCCTGGCTAGCATATTGCCGCGTACTGCAATAGCTCGCCTCTGTCTCTCTATGTCGGCATGATCGGATAGGTGCAATCAATAAAATCAATTCCAATCAATAAATTTAAGCAAACAATAGCATTTACTAGCATTCTTTTTTTGTTAATCCGCCGATCCTCACCGGGTCAGAGCGTGGTCTAATTTAGTTTAATTACCTTTTGAAGGTAGACCTGTTAGTAGAGGATCCGATGAACAACGACCTTCACCCATCTGTTTAGTCGATGAACATTGTTTGTTATCAAATTAAGTATGTTAGAAAATACTTCGGGAGTGGGTTGGCTAAAAAAATCCTGGCAAGGCTATGATTCAACGACTAAACAGATGGGTGAAGGTCGTTGTTCATCGGATCTTAGACTATATACTTACGATTAGTATAGATAACAGAGATTTTTGTAAATCAAAATTTTCTTTATCAATATAAACAAGCAACCAAGCGGTGGTGTCTCTAGCTGCTAGCATGACTTCTTGAACCTCTCATATTATATCGAAGATCAAGAGTAATTTGATTATTTTTCACTAATTATGTTATAGTTCAGTTAGTTGTGTTTCATCTGTAATTATTTTTCTTAACCTTGATCTTTCCTGGCGTCAGTGATCTGAAGCTGAGCCATAGCTCACCGGTTCTCTTCCCAGCGTTTCGTGAATAAAACATATCTCCAAAGACGGCGGCATTAATTGGCGAAGTTTCCAGGAAGTCCACTCGTCGTGGCCGGTGGTTGTGGTGTTCGTTCAAGGACCACAGATTAAATGATAATTGCTAGGCCCAGGGTTTACACCTTAGTACCTACTCATGGCATAATCGGATTGATGAGTAGTTGTAACTATAATAGTTTTCTGGTAGGTAGCTACTCGTGCTACAGCCTTATTTAATTTTAATCATGTCAAGCCGTATGCGAGTAAATCTTAAATGCGTACAACCGATTACAGAGCGATTCATAGATCTCAAAGTAGGTACCTAATGAGTAGATAGTACCAATGCATTGATGTCCGCGTTTTTTTTGTTACTCAAAGTTGTCGGTATCGCTGCGATAAATGAAAAATGAAAATGAAATGGAATGAAAATATCTTTATTACAGCATAAACTTATTAAAATAACAACAACAACAGTATTGCTGCGTGTCATTTCTAGATTATAGGTACAAGTTTATGCAGAGTTTCTTTATATTAATCATAATGGTATTTCTAATGATCCTCACACTAGGCTAAGCCTGTATCGTGAGGATCTGGATACGATTTAAACAAAATGTTCGTAATAAGCCTCAGCTGACAAGGTATAAGATAATAGTAATTTAGGTAACTTAAGTGATAACGTTAGTTTTATTAATGTTGAACAGTTATAAACATGTACGTATTTATATATATATATGTATTTATTATTAAAGTTAAGTTTATAAGTACTTATTATTATATGGATCATTTTACCATCGTTAGAGCGTTTCATTTGTTTGATTACTGGTTACTTACCATAAAAAACGGTATTTTGATGGGGTTTCGTAAACTGTACTATACCCACACACATGGTAGGTACATATACTAACGATTTTACTATAGAAAATATATGGAAAAATAGAATGTACGCAGTAAACATTTTTCTTACGTTTTCTTTCAATTACGTAATAAAGACTTTTATAATAGTGCAAGGGACCTACTAATTATTTTTGAAATAAATAGCCCACACGTTCGAATATTTATTTTAAGCTGTACATCTGATGTTCCCTAATACTGTCGATCCTACTACACTCGTATAATCCTCTCAATAATAACAGCATTCACAAACAGCCCATCAACCCTACCTTCCCTCAATCACATTTCACAGTCGATTGACAATTGCTGTGTGAATGGGCCTCTGCCTGCGCCCGCGCATCACATCATGTCGCGACACTGCACATAAAAACAACACCGGCCATTATATCGGACTTCAGAACACTTTGATCCTAATACCTAAAAAGATAGAGATGGAATTGCAAGAAAAATCTGAAAGTATAAAACTCACTGATGAACACGGCATTTCATAGTTTAAATGTTTGTTGATAGAGATCAAGTTTCACCAAGATGCTATAGGCGCAACCTTTTTGCGCAATACGCTTTCCTTAATCGCCGTCTATACAGTCTAGAGTAACAGTATCTCTCTCTGGAAAAATTATGCCGCTATAACTCAAGTTTGCGAAACGAAAGATGGGTAGTTCCTGGAAGGGCTTTTTGCTTAGTTCTTGAGGTAAGGATGAGGGTAGTATTTAAAAGAATTGATATAAAGTAGGTACAGGAAATCACACGCGACAAGTTGTTATAGAGACAAATTTACAATACAAAAAGGTTTGTAACTCTTAAAATTTTCTAAAGTCTAAGTCTCTCTCTAAGTCACTTTGTCTCTTTGTTACTCTCTGCAAGGTTGTCTGGTGTATGATGTGGCTAAACGCAACACTGTTTAGAATAAAAAGAGAAAAAAGGATACCTACTCGATGCTTGAATCGGCTTCTCAACTAGACCAAATCCCTACATTCCTAAAGGCTTAGGACATTTAGGCAATTTCCCATACGAGTACCTCCATAAATAAACTAAGCCAACATGCATTTAGAGGTTATAAATTATCCTAATTCTGTGGGCTAACGAGTATTTTATTGTATAAAAATACTTAAATGCCTCACATTTATGTACCTAACTACTTAGTGAAACAATTTTCAAAAGGACCAGTAGGCAGTTTCAGGATACTATCGTCTACACCCAAACTATCCTATAATATACTATATGTATATATTAAATCTCTCTCATTAAATATATCAGCACTATTGTGTTATATTTATTCTATGTATTAGAGTATTAGTGCAGATGGAATAATTATTTCAAAACAACTTAGTTTAGCCAAGGCACTAAACAGATGTTCGAGTAAATTCATAAAAAACGATAAAGGTAATGTGCCTTTAGGTAGGTTTATTTGTGTTGATGAAGTTGTACCTGGGCAGATTGCGGTCTGTGGCTAGCTAGCCATCAAAACGTTGCTAGAATATTTACCTAGGTAGGTACTAGATAAATGATTGGGAGAAACCAGACAAGAACACTTGAAATGTTAATGCAGATAACTTCTAATCCGCATTGCACAAATAGCCTACTAATGATGATGAACTCCGTAACATAAATCTAACTAGATATCAATCGTTCGTGAATTGGCTCAGAATTACACTCGGTTGAGTTCTCATTACGACGTCGTATATGTTTCGTAATCAGATACAAATTGGCGGAATATGATCCATCTCGGATCATAGAGCCATTACCGATAAATCCGAGATGTAAAAATTCGAAGCATTAAATTGTATGGGTCTCTCGTTTAGCTACCATCGAGCAATCTCATAAACATGCCGTTAGATCAGCATTCAGACACAGATTCAATAATAGTTTGTCGACTAGTTTCGGTTTTGCAATAATTCCAATGCTAATATTGACGATATGCTCCTTAATGGCGCTCTGAAGATGTCGCAACGTCTTCGAGATACTCATTAAGTTTTTGCACGCACGTCTTAGGATCTGTTTGTTCGTTTGAACAAAGAATGTGGTCTCACGAATTCTAATGTTCCGTGAATTTCCCATTTGACATCAACTCGTGCAAAAGAAAAGCCAATGTCTGGTTCAAGGTCTCTGATTCCCTTTTAGCTCGCCGTTTCTTTTACAAATTGCCTAGTTGTTTTGGTCCTTACCCAATTACGTTCTCTTTCCTTTTGTACGTGTGAATGAATAAGCCTTTCAGATCTAAATCGGTCGATGGCATTTAAAATCAACCTTGACCATGCTATATGAGCGTTCATGCATCGACCCATTCGTGATTACGACGTAACCCTTCGTTGATTCAAGTACCAACCTCGGTTCCCAGAGCGCTCGTCCCTCAAAGAAATCAAGGTCACATCAACAAACAATGCCCCCCTTTGGCATTCGGCAGATCTGAGCACGATTGTTATCAATGACCGCTAGAGTTGGAGGGCGCAGACGTACAATGTGCTGCGAACAATGCGGTGACCCGACAGTTGACGTTCCGCACCATTGTACGCGTAAACATGTTACAAAATATTTACTAACCCATCTTTGAGCGACATTCTAACACGACCTAACGGCGACTCCTTGAACTTCCGGTTCGTTTGCTATAGCTCTAATTCGCGGTACTAGTTCTCTATTACCTTTTGACGAATAAAGCAATCATTAAAATGGTATTGTTATATGAAAACTCTTCACAGAACTAGGATCATTAGAAAACATCGGTCAGGACACGCCAAGGCTTAAATTTACGCTTATTATTTGCGTTGCATGTCTTTGAGAGAACTGAAAAAGATGGAAGATATTTTGTCCAATTATTATACTTATTAAAAATGATTTAGAAACAAGTCTAGGTCTGTTGTGTAGAAGTCACTAGGCCAACCTTTTATAATCTACATTCACTAGGGAAAGAATAATAATCAACTTCTTGAGATTGATCAAATAAACAATGTTTATTAGATCATCGCTATTCTAGTTCTAGTCAAAGCAGGCATAGTGTACTACACTGGAATGCGACACATGCTTCGATTATGCCTCCACGAAACGAATACAAGCAAAGTTGGAAACGCCGGGTCACCGCCGCCGCGTGCGCATCGCTCGGCCCATTGTAGAATTTACGCTGGAGCCGGCCAATGGCAGAGCGTGACGTCACCCGCGCCCGCGCCCTCGCTCTACCCCGGGGATCAGCTGTAATCGAAGCATAATCACAACCTATACGACTGATAAACGCGTTGAGTCCGCACCCGCGACCGCTGCCGCCTCCGCAATAAACGGTGAGATTTACCATTCGCCTATTTTATTATATTTCAACTTTCGTTCCACTGTACTTCCATCCGTGATATTTATTGTTTGGCCCACGCTGGATACACATTCGTTCAGTAAAATTTATATCAACATGGGAGACTTAAATTCCTAAACTTGTAAAGACTGTGAATAGCTTTTTAGAAATAGAATGGTTCTTCGGACCACACGCTGCGTAGCCGTTGTCTAACTTATAGTTTTTTACTCTTTTATTTAAAACATGAGTTCAATACACTAAAACAATAATTATAGCGCAACTAAAAAACAAAAACTCGGGAATAAAGAAATTATTAAAACTCATACGTCTGGCTGCGTTAAAAGTACGTACTATCACGATCAGCCTTGAATTTTTACGCTTGACACATGTAGCTGATAACGCAAACGTATATAGATTCATAACAAGTACTATAAAAAAAAAATTCAACTACTTCAATTTCGTTTACTTTGAAGACATCTTTTTTCCAGTTATTTTCATTCAAAAAACAAACTACTGAGACGATTTTGATAAAATTTCAATGGCACCAATCTCTTCTTTAAAAAAATTAAGGATTTTCCTAATCGGTTTATAAATGACGGAGTTCTGGGGTAACAAACATTTAAAAAAAAATAGAACTGAATTGAGAACTATCTCCTTTTTTTAAGTAAGTTAAAAAACAGTCAAGATTGAGTCGAATTCGCCCATAGAAGGTTCCGTAATTCTTGTCAGCACACAATAAACATAATATGGCAAAAAAATGCCATCCATTGGCTTTTGGTTGGTACGGCACGCACAGGTAAGAACAGGTGTTAACTTTAAACACACAAAATTTTGACTCTTCTGGGTATTGCGGTTTATAATCGTTCATAAACTTTAAAAACATATTTACTGTATTCTCATAATTCACCCCATTATTTTTATGTTTCTGTAATTTTTATAAATTGTGAGCACAGATGTTACGTGATCCGCCATAATATATTACACTCTACTGTGTGTTTCACTCTACTTTGCACTACGATTGCATTAAAATAAAATAATCAAAATACCAAAATAAATGCTTGTGACTTTGATGGCAATAGATTGAAAAATATTTCCTTTCCTTTCTCTTCAATTACATTTTCACTATTGTAAAATGAATAATTACAGCCACTCAATAAAACTTTTAATAGGAAGTTTTCTGACAGCTGTCGAAACGCAGTTCTACAGCCAAAGGATAGACGGCGCTGGCGAGATATGGGCCACTATTTTTTCGCATTTTTCTTGTGAAAAAGCAGTTCACTCACCTTCATTGCTTCACTTCACAGTTCGCGTTCGTTGGTAAACTGCTTTTCCAAGTTTCTTGTATCATTTTGTTGAAATTCTGATAAATTGTTATTGTTACGTTATTGTTATTATTATTTTTTGATAGTTTTTGTTTATTTTTACTGATAGTAATTAATTAATTAATTGGCAAGGCGCACTTACTAATTTACGTGGAATAACGAAAGCTTAAAAAATACTATGGGCAAGTACTTTGTTAGACAAACAATAACAACAAAAAATGCATGACAGATCGGATATAAATTAAATATGGTAACTTTTTATTTTTTGACATTTTTACTATGCTTATTTCGTTCAAAATCTTTAGAACCACAGACAAGATAGTGAAATTGTTCAGGGCCATGTCTCTTCATTGCCATCGAACGGATTTTTATGAACTATTTTTTTTTTATTAGCCGTCAGAATATCGCCCATTTAGGTGCTAGAGCAAAATTTTACTTTAGTCCCTAGAGCATGATATGCTATTTTAGCCCCGCTCTGGAGCGCTATAATGACGAACTTTTTGACCAAGAGGAGTAAAAATTAAATTTGTATTTTTTTTATTTCCTGTACTAAACGGTGTTTTTGTAATCAATGAACTTTAAATAAATTAACATAATTATTTTACAAAGGAAATCAAGTTATAAAAATAAGAATTACTAAGCGGAAGTCGTGCTTCATTTCGATAAACCTTTTTGTGACCTAATTATTTTCCGTGGTTAAAATAAACCTACAGCTTCAAAACTGGTCTTATTATTAACGATTATTATCTGTAAACAACTTATTGGTATTCTAGAGAAGATTCCTTGGATATTCCATCGTGTCTTCGGGTAACTGTAGCTTTTTATAAATTCTAATTCATCGAAGAGACTATTCGGAGAAAATAATCAATCGTTGCTTGTCGTGGTCACCGTTGCGTCGATAATCCGCGATTTCCGGCAACATTTCTCCACGACTGGTTGTTAGGCCAGCGGTGCTCGGTTGGCATAGCTTGGTCGGACCGGTTGGGTCCGGTTTTTGCTTGAGTATGGTTTTTACGGTTTGCGACGCGCCGCCGCGCCGCCCCGGTCCACTCGACGTAATGAGCTACTCTACTCTACGCATAGTGCACTGAGCAACCAGGCTTTCGAGCATAACCATTGAGGATGCCAGTGGCGACAATCTGACTATATCATTTTTCGAGAGACGGCGTAAACACACATGACGCTCTTTCAAATAAACTAGCACACTAACAAGTAATTCGCAGCGAAACGAGAACTCGCGACCCCCAATACCCCCCCCCCCCCCCATATCTTACCTATATACGGGGTGTTAGTTTGAACACCGTTATCCTTCTAGGATATCATTGTACTCATAATTATGAACAACTTTTACTAAGGGGCCAATCCTGAAATCACGAAAAATAAACAGCTGTTCCATACAAAAAGGTTCATCGATCTTAGACAATAAGTATGTATAGAACAGCAGATATTTTTTTCGCGATTTCAAGGTTGGCCCCATAGTAAAAGTTGATCATAATGATGAGTACAATGAAATCCTAGAAGGATAACGGTGTTCAAACTAACAGCCTGTATATATATATATATATATAAGTACCTTCATTTATAAGTGTACTGTTAAATGTACTCAATTGAAATAAATTATCTGAATTGATCAATTTCGCTGATATTTTTATTTTTTATATGCGGCCAAGTGACGAGACGAGCAAGATTTTCACCTGGTGGTAAGCATCACGCCTGCCACTAACAGTGTAGCTGTGCTAGAATTGTGAACTTGCGAACACAATCCTGCGCCGCACTGCACTGCGCTCGTCCCCCTGAGATATCATATGTTAAAATCTCTTCATACCCACTAATTTCTCTGGTACCATGGCCCTTCAAACCGGAACACAGCTGCAATGCTTACACACAACTGCTTGGCGGTTGAATAACTGGCAAAGGTGTGGAACTTGCCCAGTTTCCCAAAAAGTGCATGGCCGGATGACCACTGACCATAATATACCTTTTGGCAGAGGGGTAGGTAAGTAGGTACGCCTTGGCTTGCCACCTCTAATGGTACCTATATAGTCGAAGTATCAGCCCAAAAGAGACTCCACGCTACTCGTGTCTCCATTCAAATAATTTTATGCTTTTCCAATGAGGTTCCACTGGCAAAGCTTTTCGCAGATAGCGCCAGCGGCGATCCGAAAGTGGCAAAATCAAGTTTTCATGTTAATCGTTCCTTATATCTATCTGCTCTTGATTAGGGCGTTGTCGATAATCTAGTCCAACGAAAAATACTGGGTACTGTGCCTTGTTTTAAGAATCTATGCAGCTGTTGACGGTCTGAAAATAGATTTGTGGGTTAGATTACTACATGTACATTTTATGTTGGACATAGCTTTAATTAGCAAGGCAAATGATTGCTGTACAAACCAGTATATGCAGATTCTCGTTGGTAATCCGACTCTTTAAAATGTTCTCTGTAAAAACAAAACAAAAGACATCAAAATGTATATATGAGGTTGACAGTTGACTATGGCCGCATCGACGATACGCCACCTAGCTGGAAAAAATCTCAGTGTGGATCCCCATTTAACAAAAGTCGCTCGTTTATTTATCAGTCTAATCAAATAAATTCCCTTGGAAGATTTTTGTGCACGAACTAATCTGTTAAATGTAGGTATATGATTCTTGAAACAATCGGCTCGCTGATACGTTTGTACGCTTTTCTTGATAGCGTATCGTGATAATTTCGCGTATTTTCTAACGCGTATTCTATTTAGGGAGATTATGTCGATTGTTCGCAACAAAGGTTTTACTGATAAATCGTATTGATAGGAGCTCTTATCCACTGTCTTAGCGATATGAAATAAATGTTTAAGAGAGATAAGCGAAGTGCATGTATTGGCTACTGGAAAGAGGGCGTGCGTGCAAATCATTCGCTCATTTGTAATTAAAATGTAAAATGAGGTCTGAATTTTATTTATTTCTTGCAATGACTAATACATGATTAGTAATTAATCAACTTATGCCCATAAATACGTATTAAAGGACAAACTAAGTACGCAATTTACTTTAATTGTATGATTTTATTCTAGAAAAGCGTATCCTCTTAGAACTACTTAGTTATAATACGGACCTTACTTATCTATTTATCACGAGGATTAAGAAGATAAATTGATAGGCATAGATTGCCAAGAATAGATAATTCGTTGGGAAATACCAAAGCAACCAAGTTTTAATGAAGAAATTCAATTTGAATAACTTGAAAAAAAAAAGACACAATCCGATGTAATTAGGCACAGACTGAAAACAGAAAGTGTGCATTGTCATTGTGTACAATTTGTAAAAGTTTCCAAAATAAAACAATATAAGGAAGCCCGAGGACTAGAATGCAAGTTTACATAACTGTGGCTGTTACAGGCTTCTTTTTTTTGTTATTTGCACTTTGTGCATTCTGCCAGTGTCAAGTATAAAGAATTTTCAAGTTTACCTATACAATATCATCAAGTCAATTATGTATGTCATGAAATCACAGTTAGTCACACGAAATTAGTCATAGTCTAGTCCAAGTCATGCCCTAGTGAAGTTGTGGCGACTTTACTATGAGATTTACGGATTTTTGACAACAACACGGAAAGACATGTTTCTGTGTTTCACCAAACATATAATATCACTTGCCCCCACTCGTGCATGTAATTGAACACTCAATGAATAAAACAACATTATTTTTAATCATTAATTCGCGAAAAAACACGAGATTAAGAAAAATAAAATGTATGCAGTGACATGATTTTTCCGTGTTCGTGCCAAAACTCCTACAGACTACAGACAGAACATACTCTTCTGAATTATCAGCTGTTGTCCCAAGCAGGGGTCGGCAACCTTCGCGGTATCACGCTCGACCGATAACATCCGAATATTGCTCGAAGCAGATTAGCGCCGAGGCTGCTCGCCGATAAGACTAAGATATGGTACTTAACCATTACTTAACACAGTTTTCTGTAAAACTGTAGTTACTTGCGTCGTCTGACCCTTATTTATAAATAAAATATTTCTTCCTACTACGTAAGACCTATTCATTTATTATAAACACGATCAGTTATATCTACTCGTAATACGCTTTACGCACACCACACATATAAAAAAGATAATGTTCTGTCTTTAATGATCTTACAACACAACCTCTGAGTTACTCCTAAATAAATAATATTATTATCTTATATTACATAGTCAAAGTTAATTGTAGGTACCAGCAAGATTTATTTACCAAATACCCGGCGAAACCCATCCATATTTGAAGATAGATAAAATCTTCATCAATATTAAATTTGACGTGACGGAAAAAATATAAATTGGCAACACGGGGCGCTGGGAAATATTCGCTTTAAAAGTGTGCGATCGTCATGAAAGCGATTTGAATAATTCCGGCCGGTCGGTGATGGATGTCATCATTACCGGCCGGATTCAATCATACTTTTATATCTATGGAGTAATGGAGCTAACGTGGATATTGGAGTTCTATGTTATGTAATAAAAAAAAACGGTCAGCCACTTAATCGAGATAAATTATAAATAATCTTCCAACAAGAAGACGAAGTAGTTTCTTCTGAAGCAGGTTTTTAGACAATAGAAAAAATATTGTTTGATAGATTTTAAGATTCGTAATTTTTTTTTTTTTAAACAAGTTATATTTCATTGATAAAATAATTCATAATATTGAATCTGGTTAAAAAAAACTACTGATCCAACCATGGGCGTCGCCAGGGGGTGCAGGGAGGGGCAGACCCCAACGAGATTAAAATAAATGCAAAGCAACCGAAATTCTTAGTCCACTCACTCTCGACTTGCTTGACCGATAATTCCCGCACTTTGAAATATGAGTGGATTCACTAATTCCATTCCAAGTTTAGTGGTTCGCGCTACTAGTCATTTAGTAGTAGTTATTTCGTCAATGCAGACTTTTCCCACCCTCCATATATCAACTTGCATATAACCCCTGGGCTGGCGACGCTCTGGGATCCTGCGTTGGTAAAATTATCGATAGTTCCACCTAGAGATCCTGCAAGACAATAATAAACAGCTTTTAATTCGGTTTACTTAGGTCGGAGTAATCGGTGTCTATGTTCAATATACACAAAAAAATATGACTGTGGAACCATCGTCCAATTTGAAGTCGTATATTATAATTATCTCTTGGCTTCCTGAGATGCCTCCGTAAATCCAAAGTCCGTCTGTGCCTTCGTGCAGGGGCTTTTGCGTGTACACTTCACTGTGAGTTTAATAGGCTAGATGACTAGTTTTTTTTTATTGTCCTATTAAAATGTGGCCCATAAATATAGCTGATTAATGAAAAGAAAATGAAAATCTGATCAAAAATAAGCAACTTATAAGCATTTTAATATCATGCTAGACAGAGAGACGAAACAGCAAATCGTGACGTCACTTCTCAGTACGCCATATAAATTCTATTCTGACAAGTAAGGCGTGACGTCATTTTTTGTTTTGTGGGAAAGGGACAGAGTTGTCTCTAACAAAAACTTTAAACGCTCATATATCAGAACATTATTAACCGATTTCAATATTTTTTTCAATAAACATACTATATTTACTTAAATTCTTCATCAAAGCTATTGGTTTCAACGGTATAAACATCAGTCATCTACCCTATTGTGTTCCTTGTCTATATCGTAGTTTACTTTCCTATGATCACGTATTCTATTTGTATGCTAATTTGTTGTCGATACTTACGTCAATGCTTTTAATCGAAGGTCATGTTCGATAATTCGCCTCTATTGCTCATAAAATGTGTTTTGTTGCGTTGATACAAACTAAAGAAATAAATCTTAATTGGTGTAAAAGCGCATTATCATCAGCCCGGAGAAGTCCACTGTCCATTCTATGGTGTAAATAAAGTGTTATTATTATTATTACTGCTGAACGAAGGCCCCTTAGACCGCCACACTGTACGACAACCTTCCATTTGTATCCACCGGTTGCCCGCGACTTACAATGTCGTCGGTCCACCTAGTAGGAGGCTTACCTACGCTGCGTCTTCCGGTTCGCGGTCGCCACTCAAGAAGCTTTCTTCCCCATCGGTTATCAGTTCTTCGAGCGATGTGGATTGTGGCCTGCCTATTGCCACTTCAACTTGCAAACCCTGCGAGCTATGTCGGTGATTTTGGTTCTTTGGCGAATATCCTCGTTCCGGATTTTATCGCGCAAAGTAACTCTGAGCATAGCTGTCTCCATTGCCCGTTGCGTGACTCTGAGTTTCCAGAGTGTTTCTATTATCATACTTTCAACCCTTATCTATCAATTGAAATTGTTGAACTCAGGCCTCTTAGCACACAATAAATTGGTTTTGGTCTTGAGTTGATCTTCTCATCATCGGAAATGTCTTATTAATGTCTTATTGGTTCTTAAATCTTCAAAATGATCCAGATAAAAATTAAGAGTCTTCATTTTCAACAGCATCATTCCACATTAACCTGTCTCTCTGGGACTTTTTATCTTCCTCAGATTGGCAAAACAAATTGTAAAGCTGGTTTTCTATATTGAAAACTTTTGAAATTTTATCTGAATTGTAAGTGTGATTTGTTTGATTCTTATATAGCTGATGATTCTTAGATTGTGATGACAATCTGTCCCGGTAATTAAAAGTGTTAGGTGAAAATTTCATGATTTTCGTGTCTAGTAGAATATTTATCAAGAGATCGGCTTATGTATCGGGGATTAATTTTTGGATTGCAACGTCGTTTCACAACATAATGACGACAAATATCCCGTAAATAAATAATCATAGAACTACATTGAACAACCATGAAAGTTTCAGAAGTCTACAAGGGAAATGTTATCATTCTAGACTAAAATAAATACAAATGTTCGAGATTCTGCCCTTAAAGACAGGGCTGCAGGGCGCAGGCGTGAAGGTCAACGAACTCCAGTAATTAAACCTGCTCATATTTAACTCGGATAATAACTTTGTGTCAATCCCACAGCTAGCCTGTTGTGTTTTGTGTAGCCTGATTGGCTCTTGTATCAGTTTTATTCTACCCCATAAATGGCCACCTGATGGTTGTTGGTTAAACATTAACGTAACCACTACGTTTTTCTGGATCTGGAAGACTTAGTAGGGACGCAAAACAAAACAAAGAACCTAGATTCTTCATACCCAGTAATTTCTCTGGTACCATTGCCCTTCAAACCGGAACACAGCGGAAATGCTTATATACACACTACTGCTTGGCGATTAAAATATTATTTTTAAATATAAAACTACTTAAATATAATTACTTAGTTTCACTTGCCATTTTAAAAAGTTAATCACCCACCCACCCATCAGCCAGAAAACGTCCACTGCTGGACGAAGGCCACTCCCTTAATAGTGAAGTGTTGCCATAATCCCCACGCTTGGCAGGTGGCTTGGGGATCGCAGAATGTTCACTACCGTTAACGGAGAGGACGCTGCTGCCCATCCTCCGGTGGTTATGGTTGCAGTTTTGGACATACCCAGGTCCAAAAAAAACATGGTAACGCTCAGTTGCAAATGTCGCAGGTCATCTAAATACCGTTCAAGAGCTGATTGTACTTAACGATGGTTCTACACGTCACTTTCTGCTCAATACATTATTTATGCCTATGTAAGACACACTCGTGTTTCCCAAAAAAAAATTCTTTCATTCAGCTTCCCAATCGCTGGTCTGAGTCGTGAGTCTTCAAATTTTACCGATTTTTATAGCTTCGTTTTTGATTTTGAACTAAAATCACCAAAAAACACTTCTATTATAATTATGTTTAGGAAAGTAGATAGCAAAAATATAAACAAACATAAAATACGTTATCGCACTTTTCGCATAAAATTCGTGAAGATGCATTTTTACTTATTTTTACTTATTTATGCGATATAATGATACAATGATTCATAACCAGTCCCGTGGTCGCCTTTTAAAGACAGAAACCTTTATAAAAACACTAAAATTGCTTAGCTTTTTTAGATTACTCATGGTGATGCGTGGATACCGGTTGGTAGAGCTATGCCACGAGCGCTACACCCAGTCTTATAGGGAACGTTACTGCAAGATAAATGTGGGCCAGTTTCACAACATCTGTTTAATGACGAGAAAAATACACGCATCCGTAACTATCTTAATAATTGGACTTGCATAACTTCTAGCTCCGCTTAACTAACTAAAGGACGTGTGGTGAAGGAAGGTGGATAGTGGTGGTAGAGCCATTCCAAAGCTTACACTCATATCATGGGACTGCAAAAGGAAAGCTTATCTAGAAGACAGAGTTTGCTGTTTGCCAACAAAAATGACGTAGAGTAAGGCAAACATTTTAAGATTAATTATATTAATTTAAGAAAACGTTGCAATAAAAGTAGATTTTGAGAACTTGAGATGAGTAATCAAGGCGCAATTCACAAAAAACGTCCTGAAATGACTGCTTGTTTTCAAGTATACGTCACAGGTTACCTCATCCCGGAGCATTTTCCTTGACCTAGCTTACTACACTTATTATACCGAGGGCTCGCTGCCAGTACATAATGTGTAATTCGATGTGAGTCATCGCTGAAAACGTTTCACGCGTTTTGTAAAAACGTTCGGGATGTCGAAACTTTCAAGTCATTGACCTAACGTCAAGATTTGCTCCACGAATGTTAATACAGAATTCCGAGTGAATACAGTCTGGCTGTTTTGGGATTCGTGGCCGTTTGTATGATGACTGGGGTCTGGAATAATACCTAGCAAATACTGTTCATTTATAGTCTGTTAAATAGTTAAGATAGCTTTTGATCCCCATCAGCAAAGGTATTTTCTAAATTTAGGGTCACGATTTCACGAAGCATGTATTTTTTCAGTTCCCCCAACTTTTCTATTTCGCACATTTTACATTTAGCTATGAATTATGTGAGTGCGGTGCGGAGAGTAGCAGAGTAGTGAAATGAACCGCGATCGCAAGCTGCTAGGTGCAAGCGATAGGTATCCGGCGGGCGTTCACCTCTGAACCGAAACCAGGTCGAGAAGGTTACTCCCCCCTCGCTACCCTCGCCGGCACCACCGCGCGCGACTACGCTTGCATGCTCATAGAAAAACTCGCGATAATCTCGACTACGACGATATGATACACCATACACCACACAATCAGATACATCGGAATTTTCCCCAATACCAATAAAGCTGTTTCCTTCAGTGAACATTTTTAATTCATCTGTGAGCCCGGAAATTGTCGTTGCATTTGTCGAAGTCAACACGTTCGGTTCCAATCGACAGAGGTCCCTCGGGAAGTTGCCAAAGCCGTGGCCTCTCTCACAGATTGTGTCTGCCTTTGTAAGTAACTCGGCAGGAGCTCCTTGAGATCATTTAAAGTGGCACGCTAGAAGCACCGTCACTCTAGTTTTATTCCAGTCGCCGTTTCAACATTTACCGAGGGCGTAGGCAGTCACGTCACCTCCACTGCCTACCGAAGTGATTAACAAACAAATTGGCTCGAAACTGGCGTTGTTAGAAATTAATCAGGCAATGAATACTGAATCCGAGGGGCGGAATGAGGGGCTTCATTAATTTGTAATGATTTAGCGCCGGATTAACTAAATCCTGGGGAGTTCGAGGGCCACGGGACGTGATTAGGGTATCTCGAATGTACAAACGATTTTTACCATCGCGGTATTCACGGTCAGGACAGAAAATCAATTTTATTGGGTCACGTCAGCAATATTCCTACATCATTTCTACCGTTTTGATCTGAGCATCCGAACAACCTTATAGTATCTTTAAATAGTTTTTATTAGCACTGCGTCTTCATCTAATCTCCGACTTACTAGTCAAATATGTAGAGCTCTATTTGCGATAGTAATTGTCGTAGTGAGTATTTGTTCTAACGCGGTGTTCTGTCAGTACTGTATCTAGGCGTAGTACACGTAAGTAGGTCGCCGCACGAGTGCACCCGTATCGGCTGCGTGTAGGTACATTCAAAACCTGCTTACGCCATATCCCTAATTTAAATACTAGATCTGGTATCGTTCTAAAAGATATTCTATATTCGGCGATTATTTCGTGGGATATAATCCAATTAGCAACGTATATTTATTAGGTTCAGTTTCACATTTTGAATAGTATAACATTACAGTAAAATTTTAATCACATCACATCACATCAACAGCCGGAAGACATCCACTGCTGGACGAAGGCCTCACCCTTAAAGGGAGGTGTTGCCATAATCCCCACGCTTGGCAGAAAATTTTAATAATCATGTTTATTTCTTAATTTTTTCTTACATTGAAACTAAAGTTCATTTGGTAGATTTAATTCAACTAGGCTTCTTCAGTATTTTTTTATTTTTTTATAGGCTTGCATTTGACTGCCATCTCTTCTGATGATAAACGAAGATGCAGTCTACAGCAGCACGCTTGCCTAGAAGAAGCCGATTCACTCGCGACTTGAAGACACCCAGATTATAATTATCGGGAAACACCCACTCGGGCAACGCATTCCACTGTTTAGCAGTTCGAATAAAGAAAATGGAATCAAACCGTTTCGTACGAGTTTTTGGTACATCAACCATAAAACGGTGGCGCTTTTTCGAGGTCCTAGCTGTCCGATAGAAGAATGGGCATGGGGGAATAAGATAGGGAATAAATAAGATTTCGTATAACTGAAAGCAATAGCAAAATGGCCTGAAAGTTGGCTCTCATCGCGGTTTTTCCCTCTCACTAATGGTGATATAGTCCAGATTCTACCGCATCCATATTTTCGTAGATAGAGGCAGAATGCAAATCGATTAATTGGTAAATCAAGGCAATTACGTTTGTTCAAATAGTGTAGCGCCGCGAAAGCATCTGTATGTCCGGGGGTCGCGCCGCGTGAGCACGCTTGTATAATGTTTAATTGATACCGACAGTAACATAGCGTGTTGCATTCACTCAGAGCAGCCTCTCCGGTACTAGCTAGTGCAGCTACGTCTGACGAATAATTTTAACCGTAAAGATGTAAAACCGCTTAAATTCCAATATCTCGATGATTTATTCAAAGGTATTATTATGATTTATTTATCATGTCTTTAGTTACTGATTTATCATCGTTGTTCTATTTTACCAAGGAGGTTTGATACGCTTAATAGTTTCCTGATTCAGAGTATTTTACCATCAGGTTTTATGGTAAGTCGTCACATAAAAAAAGATTAAGTGATGATGCTGTCAGTCGTCTCCGGAAATCTCTGTCCGTAGTCGTATCTATTATATCACTAACGTTAGTGTACATTGCGTGCGCAGAGACGGTTAAATAAGCGCGGGCCACTGCCACTATAATCATTGTATGCAACACAATACTTTTTTCGCTTCCAATTCTTTCCATTATGTTTCATTCTAATTAAAGGAGCAGCCATTGTGAAAATTCCCACTCTCACAGCGTCGTGATAAAAAATAACATTATGTGTTAATTTGTGGTATTCAAGATTCAATTACTCGTACTCGGCGAAATAAATCCTAACGGGACATATCATTCTCACTACTTGTGCAGAAATAGCGGATTAGCGTTATAAATAATATACCCATTAGTGCATTTTCAACCGTGACTTAAGTATTTTAAAATAAAGCCACCAGTTGTAACAAGCTACACAGCGTATTACAATTTACGAAGTAGCTTTAGTTCTTCTGAATTAAAATTACTTACATAACGTTTTAGTACTTTTGCTATTTTAAATATATTGTGTAATAAACTGTGTTTGTTATATATTTGGTTATTGTTTCAGGTGATTTCTGCACGGACGTTATCATGAAGTGGAATGACGTCACCGACATCAGTGAGTATAATTACTTGAAATAAGTTAATCCTTTTATTTTTTTCGTCCATAATTTCAAACAGTTAATAATAATCGTTTCTTCGACTTTAGTACTTATTATAGTAGGAAAACAAACAAACTTGTAAGTGTGCTGTGCTCTCGACAGTGATGGTCCGTGGGAGTTGTTTGGCACCAATGGCTGGTTGGCTCAACACTATGTGTGTACTACCGTGCCCACACATTCTTCGTTCCAAAGATAAACTATATTTTATTTATTTTGCAGTTTTCAGACCTCGAGGAATGGATTGGATTGGATCCAATCCAATCTTCTATATAATTATACATATTTATTAAATTTGATATGGGTTTCATGTTTTCATGATAGAGATTTCCGGATACAGATCCGTCATTTTGGTAAATCTGGTTGGATTCAAGATCCAAATATTTTACTAAGTAAATTCATAGTATTCCAAACAAATTTTGTTTTTCGTTTATATATTTTTTTTTACGCTCTATAATTATATATTTCAGTTTATACATTTTTGCATCTGCTAGTTCAAATAACATTATTGTATTGTGATTTGTGAAGTGGTTTATTTAGATGACATGTTTGTTTCGTTTCCAACACAGTTTTTACTCCCGTCGGAGTCTCAAAAAGCTTCGTAATATCCCCATGTTGATAGCTACACGGTTCTTTGCCTACACTAGACTACGCAGTAGTAAGTGCGTGGTACGTTCGCGTGGGATGAGTGTCGAGACCGGGCGCCCGTGTCGATGGCGACTCCGGGAAGTCTCGCGGTTCGATGCTTGATGTACCCACTCGACCCGACCAGCCTTCGTCGTATTACAACCTATTCTGTGGCTTCGCTATGAACACTGCTCAAGAATTTCTTTGTATTGAAGTCTTCGGAGCTTAGTATCGATCGTGTGGGTGTCTTATTTTTATTGTTTGGATTTATTGAACTTTGAGACTGGTTGTTTAGTTGTAGAGTTTTATGAAATACAGTTTAAACAGAAAGTTTTATTCCAGTTTAATCTGCAAGTCACCAAATCGGTAATTTTAAGTAATCATCATTTAATTTGAATGCCAGACCGATTAATTAGTAAGTTTGTATTTGGTCTTCCGCGTTAACACCCAAGGCATTAGTCACAGTGCAACTCCTCGCCAAAACGGGTGACAGTGAATAACAACCGCCGCTAAATATTGCATGATATTTGACCTTTGCAAGCTAAATGGTGACATATAGACATATAGCGCGCTCAATAAATTTTCAATTTCGTTTATAAGCGTCAGTCGCGCAGTTTTGGCAACGCGTACAGGAAGACGCGTACTCCTACACACATAGTGTGGATAGTACGGCGACGGAGCGATACACAGGATGTGTTGTAGTTGTAGAGCGGTCATTCATTTGGAAATAACACGGGCGGGCGTCCGGGCCGCGAGTGCCGCCCGAGCAGAGCCGCGCGCTGCCAACGCTGCGACGAGATACCAGCCAAACATGTCATGTAGGTATTTACTAAGACAATGTGCACCAACGTGGCGGCAAGTCGGAATATTCATCTACGGCTTAAATTAGAGCTCCAAACATATTTGTCTCGCAGACCACTTGCCATAATTTTTGATTATGTGTAGACTCTCTGCTTATCTGATATCCGAGCTTTTTCTAATCATTTTTGAGAGCGCGTGAAAAGCTAAATATTTGAATACGACACCTATTATTTGACCAAGATGTTAATTAATTAAAAACTATTTGGTTTTATTCATGACCTCGTCATCACCGTGGTTCATCAGTCTGTTGTGCACTCATCATCCCCCAACCCCTAAATATTTATCCACATGCCACATGGATCCCTAAATATTTTTTCCCCTGACATGAAACCTCGCAGATCATAGTAGACTATAAGATTGACTATAGGGATACAGTCCAGTTTAGTAACCAGTGACTTAGATGCACTGACACGTCTTTTTTCATCGTAGACATGCTTCTTTTTACAAATGTTTTTCCCGCCTTATTTTTCTTGTTTTTTGGGGCTGGCTCTTATAGTTTGAGCTATAATATGCAGTTGAGTCAAATACTATCGTTTTGGTTTTTCTTATATCTACGTCCTACTACACTTTTTGGCTTAATATAAGAAGGCAAAATGAAATCTGTGCGTCACGTCGTCTCTTCGTCGTTAGTCTGTTCATCTTGTGTAAATATCCTAGACATATACATATATACACTAGACATATATACTAGATAGGAGTTTTGGGACAAGATAACACAATATATACCGGGATCCCGAATCCCAGAATCCTGAGGCATTTTCTGGTCCCGAAATCCCGAGATTTAAACCAACTAATCCCGGGTTTCTAAATAACGCGCGCGTCACACTTGTTTTACGTTACTAGTCTAACCATAAAATGTTGTTCTAATATTTATTACCCATTAAATACTTGCCTATTCTATTGGGTTCTAAGAAAAACAATTCAAATATTAGTAATAAATTGACTACTACTGTCAATTTATTAGTTTTTTTTCAACTTGTTGTTCCACAGTGCTAGTACAGTACAGTTGAATTGAAAAATGGTCAGGCTATAATGAACAAAAAAAACAATGACACTTCATTAGTATGGAGTCACTTTTAATTTCAAAACACGGAAATAGCGCTTATTGCAAGAAATCTTTTAATCAATGGCGTTCATAAGATGCTCTTTAGTGTTGATTACATAAAACTATAAACGGTTTTATTATATCTTTATTTTTATTTTAGATCTCCATGCCAATATTTGAATCCAATACTCAATACTATCAATCGAATCCTATCCAATCCAAAATATGACCAAACTAACATGGTCATGATGGCAGGTTTGATGGATAGCAGACTCTCATTCACGGCATGTATGACATTAAGAATCTACAACATATTTTATACACAACTCTCATGACTGGTACGTCTTGATTATTTAATTGATAGTTTTTTCAGATAAATAATATTCCAATGTATAAGCTATTAATATTTTTGGTCGCTATTGTTATACTTTTTTATTTTTGGTCTATATCATGGGATCCCGGGATTGAGCATCAAAAATCCCGAAATCCCGGGATTGGAAAAGTCTTAAGGGATTGTATTTTCTAATTGGGACTAATACCTATCGACTGTTTTGTGGAGTTCGCCTGGGGAAGTACCTACTACACCTTTGTTAATTAGTTATTTGGTTTTGAACTCTACTTTAATCTTCGCCCCTAACTTATATTATCACTATTTTACTCCCTATAACTACATAGTGAGTCCATATTATGCACCACAGCTAGCGATCGCGCGATGGCTGTCAAAACGCTTTCAGCCGATGGGTCGCTGATAAATTGCAGCCCGATATAGACTGACGCGAGACTATCCGCCGGAAAAATGTTAACATGCTCTATAAATGCGTAAACCTGATAATGGCAGTGTGGGAGAGTCCGCCGATCGATCCGCCGGAAATTGTAAACTTGGTTTTTGCTACGCTTTCACAACTCTACACCCAATGTAGTTTTGTTTGCCAGACAGTCTCTGTCTGTTTTCGTTTGAGTGATTGGTGAAATGAGATAGGAAAAGTATACCCTATATTTTTCCCACCACCAATGTTTTCTACTTGTTGAGTCATAAAACGACATCCTACTCCTAACTTTTGCACGCGGCTTAGACAGCTTCGTTCAAAGTGAAAATATTAGTTTTTGTCGGTATTGTATAGTGTACATTTACATCTCCAACACCAGCAGCGGCTTTGGCAGTACGTTTATATCATATGTCAGTCAGTCAGTAATCAGTGACAACTTTGGATTATATGAATTGATGAATGCACATAGCATTGTGCAGCGTATGACATCATTACCTACACAAACCAATATAGGTTCAAAAACACCACATTTAGACACAAGCATAACTTCCATTAAGTTTATTATCTTCTTGTTAATTATCAGCATTCAGCTTCCTATATCAGCTGCACGGATAAATAAAACTGCGATCACCCCACGAAATACTAATAGTACTCGTATTTGAAACAGAATGCCTTATTTCAGTTTGCCGTTTGGCAAGGGAATTAACATAATCTCCGCTCTTATAGTTTACGTTAATCGTGCTAGAACCCAAAGGCATTGAACACGGCTGGTATTCAGCTAGACTAGACCTCGCTATCTACCCTAGCTATAAGAATCTAGATACCTATGTATTTAAACTATCACTTACTATGCTAAGCGTTTTCACGACATGCTGCAATAACGAGAACCACTTTCATTAGAAAATTAGCAGTTAGATTATCACTGGCATTAACTCTTTAATTTGTTATTACTTCATTTTGCATATACCTTAATCTTTTAGCCAGATTATGTTAAAAGCTGAAACCCATCTATGCCGATATTTATACAAGTTTTCATCCTATGTTATGCTACTTTGTAGTCAATTTCTGAATCTTTTCGTTATTATTTTCGCTTTTGTGCTCATTGCAATAGAAGCTTAGCGGTTGCTTTATCAGCCATCGTCTCAAGTTCCAATTTAGCTTGTTCTAAACTCTCTGCATCCCTATAAGGCTCACAACATTTCCATATTTGCTCTGGAGCTCTCGCGACGCAGCATTCCTATCTAATTGTTCGTGTAATACAACCAGCAGCGTTGCGGTCACAAGCTAGCTATGCTTGGTCAAACATTTTACACTCTCGTACTAGTAACAATATTTTTTCGATCTTATTCGAATCTCACAAAGTTCTATGTATAATGTTCAGATCTTCAAAACATTGAATAGTTCCGTCTGCAGCTGTGTTATTTGAGTTTCAAGTCACCAGCGTGTCAGGAACTTATGTTCGGTTGTGTACACGAATTCTGTTACTAGTTTCTGGAATACCTGTAAACATATATAACAAGTATACATACTAGTATGGCTTCAACTTCAACCAGAATCTTATATACAAAGGCCGCGCACGCTCATGAATTGCAACTACTATTACATACTCGTTTAGACTCGTGGTTACGAGTCGTGGCAGTTCGCAAGTTAGCGCACATGTCGCTTGGCCGTGACTATTAATATCGTCGTTGACAATTTGCTCACTCAGTACACGTAATTCCTTTACTTTCTCAGTTTCAGCCGCTCACTCGGAATACTGAGCTACTATTCAGAATACAAATCAAACAATCTCATTCCTTCGTTGTTTTGGATTTGTGTCTTCGTTTTTGAACTCTGTTACATCTGCAAACGTAAAGCTAATAAGAATGTTGAGTACTTTGTTAGCTGTCATTATTAGATATTCATACATACATTTGTTTGGCTTCCTTCAACGCAATGCTGGGTATTTGAAAATGTATTCCTTCTTGAACTTTTTGATTAGTTTGTAACTGAATGTAACTGTTTGAAACTGCATCGAGAACTGCGATCCCCAAGCCGCCTGCCAAAAGTGGGCATGATGGCAACCCCCCACCCCCACCTCCACCCCTCCATAATAAAGGGGAGGCCTTTGTCCAGCAGTGGACATCTTCGGCTGATGCTGTGTAGGGTAAGAAATGTTAGTTTATATTTTATCAGCAATACAATGTTGTACTCGCACAGCCTTGAACACACGTAATTAGAAACATAGCTAGAAACACGACGCGTAACAATTACTCCGATACATATCAAATTAATCTATGGTCGAAAAGCCCGTGCAACAAACTTGCTGCTGCTTGCCATTAGCTATTAAAAATGTAAATTGGATTTCTACAGAAGCAGCCATACCTCTATCGCTAGATTCTAGTCAAATCGTTACAGACACTGATCTAAATAATAGTATTTGGTGAAGCTGCCAACTAAAACTTTTCCGTGATGATATTGAAGAAAAAAATGAAGTAGAGTTTCCGATGTTTATCCGAGCATGTCGCGGCGGCCATGTTGCGCCCGCGCCGAATTGCAGATTACATCACTCAACAAAAAAATCGCGTGCGCGTGCAGTGGGGGGAGGGGGGAGCAAGCGCGGGTGTGCAAGGGGGGATGACCTTGGCCTTGCTCGAGCTGTGACGGCCAAGGTGAGCACTCGGCTCCATCGTAATTACACATGCGCCCACCGGTCTGCCGGCTTACACTTATTATACGTTAGTGTAATCGACGTAACAACTGACCGATTTCCCGACTCCTCTAGCACATGAAACTTAGCTTGATTAGCTAGCGCTAATTGAGATAAATAAGAGCAAATCTAGGAAAAACGATCTAAACATCCAAAACTGGCCAAAAGTTATATTTTGTTGATGGAATTCGTCAGAACAGAAAATGACCATGGTTCAAATGTGAGATGTGTGAGTGTGGTTATGTGATGTGTGTGTTGTACGTTGTTAGACCTATACTTTTCATCCGAAAGAGAAGCAAACAAGCGAGCTGGCCTCCTGAATACGGTAAGACTTCACCGCCGGATATGGACGCTGCAATACTAAAACTTTATCGCTGCCCACTCTTTAGGGTCAGGATTCTTTATCCTAACGTTTTCACCTAATTTGTTCTAAGACAACCATTGTTTGCCCAGAAGGGCCTATAACATTGATAATAGCTAATAAAGACACGCCAAGCAAGAGAGCCTATCGGGACAACAGAACACGGTGACCGTTTTCACACCTTTCGAATACACGATTGAACGTGCGGTAATCTCGGAACAGGTTTCCGATAATTAAAACGCCTGCGCTCGCGTTGAAAGTCTTATTTTCACTGTGGGTATTCATGGCTATGAAAGTCGTGTCGTGACTAGCTTGGAACCTAAACACTCAACTTGATGTAGAAACTTGAAAAAGTAAATTACAGTTGTCTGTTATTATTTGTTACAAATTCAAGTGAAAGAAATACTCTAGAATCAGCCCTGGACGTTTTGCAACTACTGCATTATCGTTCAATAATGCTTAAAATATTACTTCTACCAAATCTCACTATTGCATTGTTGACCATAACTTTAAAAATGTACACTAGAATATTTTTATAATTTTGTCTTATACCTTACGTTACGCTTACAAATCTAACAATACGTGGTGTTATGTTGTGAGTCCTCACGGAGTTACGGAGCAGCGCGTCAAATTGGCCGCGAGCCAACCTTGGGTCCGTGTGTGCTCGAATATTCACTACTATAGCTACAACTACTACTCGCACAAACCTCTCTGCGAACGGCTATCGATTAGGTTCAAGGCTTGTCAAGGTCTACCATTATCAATTTACTTTATTTGCACTCAATTTCTATGGTAAATGGCGTAGTCATATCGCTGGCATTCAACTGTCTCTCTTTGTAGGTTTTTGCTTTCTCACTATTCTTTATTCCAACTTCTTTTATTACTTTCCATAATGACCTGTTTTATTTAAAAACTACAAATGCATCGATATGGTTTATAAAGTCTACAGTTATTCAAGTTGAAATTGTTTGTGTGTTGGAATTAATGAGATCACATTTTGTATGTGTACTGCGTGCGAACCATTGTATCATTAATTCATTTTCATATTTCTAAACATTTTACGAGTCTCCGCTGGTCTCGGATGCCCACAATGTTGATTTTATTCAGTTAACATGTTCAAATGATTAATCATTCATTTCATATCAATCTTTACCTTCGCTATGGCCTTAGTTAACGGGCCAAATTTATTTATCATCCTGGTTCGCATCTAAAAATCATTCGTTTTCACCTTTGGAAATGTTGCCTTGAACTTGACTCCATGTTCGATTATTATCATTTTTATCTACGGTCGTGTGACGTCATGCACCTCAATACTTCTCAGATAATCTTGCTGCAAATTACGTAACTCGTATTTCCTTCACAGTTTCGTGATTTTGCATAGGGAATAAATCCTTTACAATGACAAGGACTTTAGATGTTCAAGTTATTCTTTATCCATTGTGTCTTAATCTGCATTCAAATGTTCTATTCGATGATTTTCGTTGCTTCGAAGATGGTTATTTATTGGTTGGGACCTGTCTGGACATGTTTGTGAACTTCTCAAACAGGTACAGGACGTATATTACATACAAACAGTTTGTTGAATACGGCTTATAGCGAGGCTGATGCCCACGCTCGCAAGCTACAGCTAAACTCACCTTGCTCTCCTTATAGCCTTTATAACTTACCAATAAGGATCAAAACTATGTAATTCAGACCAGTTTCATCGAGTAACTGTACGAACGTGTTCTCTGGCTCATTTGCATCGAAACGGGTGACCATTAAGTACATTATTAATAACACTGCGGGATCAAATTATAATTGCGTTGTAACACGAGATGTCATACTCGCTGTACAATCGCTTGCTCATCTTAGGTATTTGAAACTGGTGTCGACATTTGTATTGAGTCTGCGTAAATGTCAAATTGTAGGTTTTGTAGTGAACGGTGGTTGATAGGTATAATTCTTAGATTCTAAAACCTTGTCATTTTAGCTCTACCTTTATAGAGATTTTTACAAGCATGTGTGAGCGATGCTTTTTCATTCTTCACTTCCTTATGGCGAAGGCGATGCTCATGAAACAATTTGGCCCTTCTAAAATGATTTATCTGTAGTCCGACTACGTTTTAGGCACCTTGCCTTTTATATTCTTGTGCGCGACGGAATACCCCAAGCTGTCGGACAAAGTCTAGTCGTGCTCCTCGCTGTGATTGCACAAAAAGTGGAAAATAACATTTGTCGGCAGGCAATCAAACCCGCTTCGGTACCCACCGAGCATGCAACACTTAGCGCGGCTTAATTACTGAACGCATTGCCAATGTGTCTTGAATAACCGATGCTCTTCCAAGAATTGCCCGCTGCCAAAGCGGAGTCTCCGCGAGCTCACAACTTATGGCCGTCGAGCGGCAATTTGATGTTTCGTGACTCGCTCGCGTCAACGCAAGCATTGAATCTTGATCTGAACCTCCGCCAAGTTAGCTGATATCAATGGCGCTGCTTGCTGTGTCACACTCGACTCTACGTCGTCGTCGGAAGAACTGCAAAAGTTTCGCGACTAGTATCGTATCTTGGAGCTCTGAGATAACATCGCAGCGAGAGCGGTGCGTCAGGCAAGTCAACTCGAGCCCTTTCAATTATTCACGAGAAGACCTCTATTGTAGGACATGTCGTATGTTTGTTACCCTCCGTAGATGTGTACCGTACCTTATCTTTTGTATGTCGTTCCGAACCTGACAAGTATTGACACATGCGTTCCGTAGTTTCTCGAGAACGTGCTCGAGTATATGCAAACTGTGGGTCGACGACCTCCCGGGTCTCGCCTAGTAAATCGTAATAGTTTAATCTGAAGGCTCGCTCTACCTTCCCAAAGCTTCTTTGGAACCTCCGCAGAAAGCTAATCCGCAGTGTTTCGATCGTGTGATCTCGAAAATCCTCTAGATC
The DNA here is from genome assembly GCA_905404285.2 of Erannis defoliaria. Classification (NCBI taxonomy): domain Eukaryota; kingdom Metazoa; phylum Arthropoda; class Insecta; order Lepidoptera; family Geometridae; genus Erannis; species Erannis defoliaria. The sequence continues at coordinate 4,552,823 of FR990073.1, read as the reverse complement.
CTTTGATGTAGTATTTTCTTTTGATGCCGTTAAGAAGATTGGACGGAGTTCTCGAAAATAATTGTGCTGGAATCACAATAGGTATTTTCGTTAGTTTATCTACCTCGCACAGACGTCCGGGCGGTCGCCAGTTATTGTGGTCGGAGTGGACGTCTATTTTAATTTGTCCGCCTGGAATGGAAATAATGCTCGCTAACGATTTTTACAGTTATTTATAAACGTATCGGCTGCTCCGCGATCTCGTGCCTCCCGTTCGAGTGATTTAGAATGTCCACTCTGTTATTGTTTGGATTTTTATCTTGTGTTTGTGTTTTTGCGAAAACTCGTTTGAGACTGGTCCGGTTAGATTATTCAGCGTCAGTAAACACCAAGCCAACGCTTTTAATTAATGCTAATATTATTCTTCACGGATTCTTAGATTTCACTACAAATTACAAAATGTTTGTCAGTATTTGCTTAACAGAAGTGGATGACTAATATTAAACCTAGTAGTGCTAGCCTGCGGTCGGACTACGAGCCTAGGCCAATCTTGTCGATTAGTTTTAAACCATTCGTTGTACCTTATTTTTATTTCATTTTATTTTATTTTTATAATTTTTATAGTTTTAGGAAAACTTACAGCTAACCAAGGAAGACAAAAAGAGAGAGTAGGTTGCTTAAGGCCAATGTTATGTTATTAGTAATTATGACACATCACACATTTTATTGTCATTTCATAAAATTTACTGTGCGAAGTGGGCAAGCAAACATTTATACGACTTAGTTCTGCACATAAAGTGAAGAAAATCCTGTAGAATACCGGATTAAAACCCTATGCAGCTAGTTGTAAACACAAAGTTAGTGCATTGCAAGCAAGCTGCGGCGCCGACACGGCTGCGCAAGTTCAAGTCCAGGGCTTCTCCCCCCCCCCCCCCCCCCCCCACTTCGCCACCTCCTCGCCTCACTCCCCCACTCAGCCTCCATCACTTGTTGGTAAATACTTACCTACTAGCTTACATCTAGCTTAGCAATAAACATACGTTACAGAAGAGTAGGGCTTCAACGCAAAACCGACGATGCAACGGGAAAGTTCGCTACGCGATTCGGTGCGGATTTCGTTCCACCACCGGGACTAATGCCACAAAATAGGCAAATATTAGTTACTTTGCAATTTATTAAGTGAGTCTCTATATTATGAGACTTTAACTATGGGGTTTTGGCGTTTTAATAAAACTTTGGTTCTCTAAATCTGTGAATCTTGAATAAAAATAAAACAAGATGCACTAAATCTAACATCTTTTGATAACGGTAATGAATATCTTCCAAGATCTTTGAGTAGAAAAAGTAACTTTTTTTTTGGGTAACAAGTATAGGGAGACGAATATGACGCACCCATAGAAATAGTGTGTGTAAACAGTTTCAACTAAAATTCCGTACGGAACAAGAAGCTGGCTTATGTAATGGTACCTGATCACCGCTGTCTATCATCATCATCAGCTATAAGACGTCCCCTGCTGGACGAAGGTATCTTCCTTTAAATGCGGGGTTGCTATAATCCCCACGCTTAGCAAGCGGCTCGCCACCGTTAACCGAGAGGACGCTGCTGCCCGTCCTACGATGGTTCTTGATGCAGTTTTTGGACATACCCAGGACATGTCTATTAACAAGTACAATTCGATGCGTTTGTCTACACTCACGATGTTCTATAAATTGTTTTCAGTTGTTTCTTGTAGCGTAGGTACTTTGCTTCTCAACTAAAGCCATAGATATGTTACGACGATCGTACAATTCGTACAAACTTGGTAGATATGGGTACGAGTGCTTGTTCAAAAGTTTGGTGAGTTCGCCTCTGATATTTTGTAGTGGACACACCACATACGGCCGAGAGACCGGTCATTCCGGTTGCGCTAGATGTTTTACAGCACTTTTTGTTTAACTCGATACTTTTTGTATCGAATTAATGAACAGTAGTATTTTTTTTTTCACTGATCTTTTTGAAATCACCACCCAAGGTCTTTAGTTGCCGACGAGTGTTTTAGCCTAGTTTTGGAAAATATCATTTTTATTGGCGAAAATAGGCTAAACCTATTTGGTGGCCTTCGAAGGCTATATTTTCTGATCGACCTAATGTTTACTGAATTGGAAATGTGCTAATTAGCGCCTGCGTCATTAAGTAAATGGAATATGTATAAGAAGACTAAAGCTACTGCCAAATTTTCTAACAAAATTTGAATAGGTAAATATTAACCATCATTCTCAACCTTCCTTACCCCATTGCTGTGCTGGCTGGGTAGGCATCGGCCTCTCTTTTGCTTTGCCATTTGCCAGTACAAGTACTCGCAATGAGACTGTCAATATAAAACTTGCCTAACTACGTCTTGCCTATAAACGCCACCGTCGGTGTGGAAAATGCTCAGTTATTCTTTAAGAGAACTTGTGTTTTTTTTATAATTCAGCTCAATGGTTTTAATAGTAACGCCATTATCTGAGTTGATGGTGGAGTTTCGTCAAAAACTATTTATAGTTGTGGTCTTATTATGTGGTACCGTATATGTATTCTGATACTCAACATACTTTTGCAAGGTACTTATAATAAAATTGATCCAATTGGCGAAAGGGGGAGAATACACTGCCCTGCATTTTACTGAATTATGCCAATGAAAATAATGACGACATACATGTTGCTTCAAATTCCAACAGATCTAAATAACGCTAAGCGCTCATCGTCGAGTGCTCCAACTTCCAGATTCTTTTCAGACCATTGACTATACGTCAACGAGATCGGGATAGACATAGCACTCAATGAAGCTCTGTGCTAAACTTTAACTCTATTACTTGCAAGTATTTAAGGCGAGAGGATAATGTAGTAATGATTGTCTGCTTTGGCGCAGGTATGGGCGGCGAGGCCTGCGCGTGCTCTCCGGGAGCTGGCGGTGCACCACGACTCTTGCCGGAACCCGAACCGGACCATCTGTACGACCACCACTCTTCCGAAGAGGAACTCGAGGTAACTGCCCATCACACACACACACTATTGTAGCGCCACAGCCCAAATTCGAAGGGCCATTCTGGACAGCCAACACACCCCTCCGATATCAGACAAAGCAACTTGCTTCGGTCCTGCGCTGTTTCTTCGAAGTCGTTAGCTTAGGAAGACGCGCAGGTTTGAACGCACGACGTCAATCCAGCAATATCTGGACACTTAGAACTTCAAGACTCTTGGGCCATCTAATCAGAATGGTGGAAGATCTTGGTTTTCGGTTAGTTGTAATCAGTTAGCATCCTTTTGAAGGCATGTTCTGTACGTCAAAACAAACAACTATTACTATCGGGCCAACATTGAAATCGCGATAAAAATATCAACTGTTCCATACAAAAAGTTCATCGACCTTGGGCAAAATGTATGGAACACCTGTTATTTTGCGATTTCAATGTTGGCCCGATAGTAAAAGTTGTTTGTTTTGACGTACAGAATATACCCTTTAAATAATGCTAACTGATTACAACTAACCCTGTATAGTGAATTGTATATGACACAGCTAAAGAAGGGTGTTAAAATAAATTGAAGTTTATAATATTTAAACTTACTTAAGATAAGTATTATACTCTTTCTACATAAACGTATTGTGTATTAGTCGCGCCTATCTGTGTATCATTTGAGAAATAATTTATACATGACTATGGACTAAATATTCAGTAGGCTGTCAGTACTGTACGCAGATTTTCATATTCATTATTCAGTTACAAAGTGATCTGTAATTAAATTTTAGCTGTTGGACTCAAGTGTCTGCGTGAGTGACTCCTATTGGATCCGAAGTAGTCCAACCGTCAAGTGTTTGCAACACATTATGAAAGTTTATCATCACTTCTGGCATCAAGTGGTCTATTGTCCCACTTTATACATTACATTGTAACTTACACATACACAGACTAGTCCGCACTCATCACAAGATCAATTCAAGCGTTATTGGGACAATACAACATACAACAATACAGCTATTTATACTGTCTATTTTATTTACTACTGTGCTGATTACTGTGCTATTTTTACTGTCCAAAATGGGTTATTTTGGACAGTAAAAATAGCACAGTAATCTTAATAGTACAGTGGTACTATACTGGGATACTGGTACCTGGGTATGTCCTTAAACTGCATCCAGACCCACCGGAGGACGGGCAGCAGCGTCCTTTTGGTTAACGGTGGTGAGCATTCTGCGATCCCCAAGCCGCCTGCCAAGCTTGGGGATTATGGCAACACCCCTCTATTGGGAGGCCTTCGTCCAGTAGTGGACGTCTTATGTCTGACGACGACGACGAATACTATACTATTAAGTTTTCTATGGTACTGTACCACGTACCGAAAGAGCCTGCTCATAGTCATTGTTTAGGGTCATTTGTTAAGAATAAATGGGATTATTGTACTCGTCGTCTTATTTACAAACTGGTTATACTACCGGGCCAACTTTGTAATCGCGTAAAAATGTATCAGCTGTTCCGTACAAAAAGTTCATCGACCTTGGACAAAATGTATGGACACGGTTAGTTATAATCAGTTAGCATCCTTTTAATGGCATATTCAGTACATAAAAACAAACAAATTTTACTATGGGGCCAACATTGAAATTGCGAAAAAATTTATCAGCTGTTCCGTACAAAAAGTTCATCGACCTTGGACAAAATGTATGGAATAGCTGTTTTTTTTGCGATTTCAATGTATAGCCCTGTAGTAAAAGTTGTTTGGATGTACACAATATGCCCTGATTAAAACTAACCCTGTATTGTATATGACTAGGTACTCAGTATAAGTAATTACATACACCCAATGAACTGAACGTGACTGCTGATATTTTACCCCATTTTCAGGAAGTTTCTAGGCAGGTAGCTAAATTAAGATTTTATTTTCATAATGATTAATCCAGTGTATTTTGGCTTAGCATATTATTATTTTAAGATAACCATCCATTTTTAATCCAATTTCGATCCTGTCTCGTTACACTTCTAAGAATTATGTTATGCTTGGCGTATAAGTTATTCAAGTTTTACCTTGTGTTTAGTTATTCTTTACCAGACTCTATACCAGAATTATACCTGACCTTCCTCAACTTTCGTTGCTAATTTTCCTTTCGAATAAAGTTTCCAATAAAAACTTTGTGGCTTTTAGAATGTGTGCAGAGAATGACTCGATTATTATAGAAATCGCAAAAAAAACGGCTGTTGCATACATTTTGTCCAAGGTCAATGAACTGTATGCATGGAACAGCTGATTTGTTTCCGCGATTTCAGGGTTGGCCCCTTAATAAAAGTTGTTCATAATGATGAGCACATACATACTCTTCAGTGTTGTTGAACCTTTTTGCTACACATTGTATTATACTATACTAGTACTATTATAGTAATAAAGGATAGCTGGCAGCAAATTATAAAACCAAACGAATCAAACGACATGTCCCTTTTCATATTGCTTCGTTGCACGCTGCAGGCTGCAGTAGACCACATTAAAACATACAAGCAAATATACACACTTTTCTTCATATAAAGGTAATTTGGTAATAATAGTGATGTCGGTCGTGGCACAGAATAAAAAATAGTACTGTAGTCGTGAGCCTAAATCGTCCTTTGAGGGTAGGCATTATGTGCCGAGAGTCAATGAACACTATTCCAAGGAACAGTTTATTTTTGTCTTGCAAACTCTTAAAAGTCATAGAACATAAGTTCTTTGTCATTACTGTATTCTCTTTGGAAATTCAGGTAAAAGGCTCGGATTTTGGATATTATGCAAAGGCGGTTCCAGCTTTTAAGTCAGGTTGGGGCATATCATATAGTCGAGTCGCGATCTTGTCAGGTCAGGCTTCAATTAGATTACAACTAGAATAAATATCAGTAGTCGATCTACACCCAGCCCAGGGAGGGGGTCATGACCCTGCCCCCCCCCCCTGAATCCACCCTTGATATAATGGATATAATAGAAATAGAAAGCCCTAAACACTGTCAGTTGTGTAAACTAGATAAAGTAACCATACGAATTGTTGAATAAAATACTAAGAAATTATTATTATGGGCAGCCCTCTCGACCCGGCAGTAAAGTAGTGGTCCAATTCAGGGCTCACTGCAAATGGAAGTATAGCATAAAGGGGAACTTACATCGTGCTTAAGAACAGTCTCTTAAATGGAGGAATAGGGATGGCGAAGCAGGGATATTTTTGTCTTTTTTATATATAGTAATAGGCAAGTGGGGTATCCTGGCTGATGGTAAGAGGTCACTGCAACACCAGAGGCATTGCTAGGGTTCAAAATAATTTACCGCATAATCCATTGTAATTAATCATCCAAGACCCATAATCTCATCAACCAGGGTCACAGGCGTAAAAATGCTTTAACATGAAGTCTTTATACATAGATGTAATAAAGATTTAAGTACCTAATATAATAAATATATAAATGTACAACTACATAATAATGTATGTCTAGGGTCCATACCACATTAGCATTTTAAATTTTATCTTTGTTTTCCCTACTGCCGAAAGAGAGCTAAATTTCATAATATCAAAGTTATATTGAAAGCGTGATCTTGATCTTTTAGTTGATTCTTTTAGGGTTCCGTACCCAAAGGTTGTCCAACTGTCTGTCCATTCGTCCGTCCCACCTACTATGACCTGCGTGCGCGACCTCTTATAAATTTTCACTGCATCTACGATATTTCACGATACATAATTATATCACTTGTGTATCTACTATGTCAATTATAATTTATAACAATTTTATAGTAAATGCAAGTCCCATCTAAGTTTATGTTATACCCACTGACGTTTATTATGCAAGTACGCCTTGTACGACGTCAGTGGTTACACCACACAACTGAAGCTTACAGGGGAATACAGCTTCTACTCGATAGCTCTAGGTACTGTAGCGAGTTTCAAAATCAATAAACGTAAAACCTGAACGCCCTTTGAGCTGGGCGGCCCTGCATGGGGGAATAATAAAGGCGGAAAGAGGGACAATTTCAGACTATCGAGAATAGCTGATGCCGTAATTGGCCTGCCCCCCTCCCCCAGTTCCCTATCGGCCCTGCAGGGATGCCCTCTTTCATTGCAGTATCACGTCACACTAAAACGCGGCAGTTTATTGTCTAAGTTTAAATGATCCCGATCGCTTCGCCCTGTAGCAACTGAACGGATTTAGTGATAATTTTGTGGAAAAACTACTATAATTATCAATGTGTTAATCCAGGCTGTCAATTGGACCTGGGTATGTCCTAAAACTGCAACCAGTACCACCGGAGGACGGGCAGCAGCGTCCTCTCAGTTAACGGTGGTGAACATTCTGCGATCTCCAAGCTGCCAAGCGTGGGGATTATGGCAACACCTCCCTATTAAGGGGGAGGCCTTCGTCCAGCAGTGGACGTTTTCTGGCTGATAGTAGTAGTAGTATAGTATAATCCAGGCTTACTTACAAACTAACGTGTTACTCTGGATTAACAAGGATACGTAATGATCTTTAATATCCTGGGAATAACAGAAAATTGGATCTGACCTGTCCCTAAGAGCTTGTCCCAAAATGGACAGATCGGAGTTTCGGACCCGAACGAGTTCGATTTGTTCTCAGCAAATCGGGGATGGATAAGTATTTATTCTCCAACATTTTGTGTTTTTCTTTAATAGTATGAGTAAGTACTTTAATATCAACTGAATGTCTCAAAAGCAATCAGCGCCAATGCAATGCCGTAACAGTGATGCAGAATTTGGTGTTTCTCAATATTCTGGGTATAGCTTCAATCGTTAGGCAGGTCCGGTGTTATCTCCCAGCGTCTTGCACGACTCATTGTTAAATTTGTTCCATATTTACATTTTTTTACGCAATATCCAATTGTTTTTCCCATATTCATTTGTCCATTTTTTTTCTGTCAGCGCGGAGAAATTGTTTTGTAGCCTAACGTTCCTAATTGGTATTCAAAGACCTTAATGTTGGTACCTTACTCCACTCTTACGTCCATGATATTAGTAATTTTCTAGGCATATATGTTGACGTTGGCACCACTCGTTCCAGTCGTCCCTTTGAACAGTAGGCGCATAATCATGTCTTTGCAATTTAATTTGCATCGATCACTAAGTATGGCCTCCTTTTATAATAGCACTTAATGGACCTGCTTTTCTATGAAAATTGTTCATATTACTTACTGGAAATTCTGTACCTATGCTCTTTATTACGGCTTTGCTATTTGTTGTGTGTTATATTTATTTACTTGATCGAAACAGTGCACTATAGAGAGACATGAGTTAGACGCACGCAATATGAATTCTTCACTGACTCTCTTTTCAGGAAAGGTGCAGAGCATTATTTTTTCTGCGTCCTGTTTTGGGGCCGAACGCGCTCTGTTTTCACTCCTTAAAAAGGTCACCGAATGTGATCGAAATAGTCCGAGTATCAGACTTAATCAAACGTGAGGAAACCCGTATATATATATAAAAAAATGTTTTAAAGCCACGCCAGTTTTCATGGTATTCCCCATTCTTTACTCCCACCAAAAAATGTAATATCTTAGTAAAAAAAATATATGTATAGGTACCTAAGCTTAATAATCAGAGCTTTTACTAGTCGATTGGTATTGATTTAAAATAAATAATAATGTATATTATTAGTGTTATTGGTAACTATAGCTGTTCAATGAATATTACTATTTGCACGGAAAAATACCTACTATTTTATTATTATTATTACTATATATTACTATTTTAATCTAGGCAAAATTTACAACTGACTTTTTTTATCTTTTATAGAGCAATAATTGTTTGTTAGCAGTTGATATCAAGAGGTTGTTAATGTTAGCTGGTTAACATATTATGGTGACCCTGAATTAATAGGTTTGTTAGAGTGACCTTTTTTATATAGATTAAATAAGTCTACGTCAGTGAACCGAAAGGTCACTGGTCTACGTCCGTGTACCAAGCTCTAACCGTGGACTCTTTTATTAAACGATTTCAAAAAAGGAGCAGGTTATATGTCTGTTAGAGCTGAATTGAGCTGATCTTTACTGTTGTAGTATTACGATAGTAAAGCTGCTGCCCAAACTCAAAATTAGTCTAGCAATTTGTATGCCAAGTAACACTTTTCTCGGTAGCACTAACGAAAGAAAAACATTCGTTTCGTGTTGGCTAACAAACAGCTCGGCGCTGTTACTCTTTCTCACAGTAATGTAGAGGCATTTTTCACTCTGGAAGAGTGTACACATTCCTTCAGTCTTGAGTTGTCGTCGGTACACTCGTTTTTACAAAAAGACAAAATCCACGTTTTATTCATTTTTGCGTCTGCCGGCTGCATAACATTTGTTTATCTTACGCTCGGCTTGGAATTAGAAATTCTTTTGTCTCGCTCGACTCTTTTTTAATTGCAAAAAGGAAACGGAAATAGCTTTCTAACGAAGGAAAAACGTCGGGTGATAATATTTAAATGCGTACAAATGTCACTCGAGCTTGCGCTACCGGTGGCTTTCGTGCCAAAATGGAATGTTGGTGAAATGAAACATCTTAAAAAACCAAAGCTTGGGCACATATAAGTTAATACTGTACTAGGCATGGGGCATATTTTCTGAGACTCGGGCCACCTTTAATCTGAAAGTTGGTAGTTATAGAAACTAAGGATCGACAGCCAAAACCTCAAGAACATGAGCACAGAAGAAACAATAGTACCTACGTGAGGCGTGTTCTCTCTCAGTGTACAACTTTACGATTTCGAATGTCGAGACCCACATTTGAGTTTACATGCAGTCCGAGATCTAGGTATGTCCTAAAACTGCATCCAGAACCACCGGAGGACGGGCAGCAGCTCTCGGTAACGGTGGTAAGCAATTTGCGATCCGACGCCAAGCGTGGGGATTATGGCAATCCCACCCTTTTAGGGAGAGGCTTTCGTCCACCAGTGGACGTCTTCTGGCTGTTGATGTGATGTGATGCAGTCCAGACTAGGTATATGTACGATCATCGACCATACCGTCATACCGTTTTAATATTTGGTAAGCTTTTTAAACGCATGTCAACCATAAAAACCTGCATTATCCCATTTCTGAAGTTGAAGCGTATACGAAAGATTAACAACGTTGATGTATGGATACAAATCAGCCCCGTTATGTAAACAGGATGTGATTTTAAAGCTACAATAAACCGAACAGGTCGACTGGTCGCTTTGTTAAGCAGCGATGTGTGAAGAGTACCGCCCGACGCCACCTAACACCTCTACACAAACTATTATTTAATCTGTCTATATATAGCAGACGTGGACGAGACTGCTAACAATGTCCTTTGGCTATGTAAATGTCTTGGATGCTTCCACGGCGTTACGCGACTAACAGGCTTTGTGTAAGCTTCTACACTGCCTCGATGAACGTAAACATAGTTGTACCTACATAATATGCAGGCAAATATTATTTGTCTGCCAAGCTAACTGGTAAAGTTGTTCAAGCAAGCTTATTGAAATTCTTATCATCAAGGGAAAAGATTGAAGTCTGTTCGATTGAACATACCAGAAACCCAGAGGTGATTTCAAATAAATTTCAATTAATTAGTGATTTCAAGACCCTGATTTCAATTAAGATTCAAATGAAGAGCTGGCTTTCAGGACCTTCACGCGCTTGCTTATTTTGTAAAATTAAACTCTTTCGGAATATAACTTTATCAGACGATTCCATCACATGCGTTAAAAAATTACTTGCATTTTACTACCAACAAAATTGTTGGTAAGCATCGATGTGGTAGAAGATAAGTAAAGTAGACAGAGCAGGAACATATATAATATCTATATCATAGCAGAACATATATTATATAAAGGAACTTTTCAAGGCCTAGATTATATCTCCGACAAAACAAGGTTTGTAAGTTTTTTCAGGGATTTAAAAACTCCAAAGATGTCCACTTTATACCTTTTGTTTGCTGATGATCCTATCAAGTTGCATATAGCCAACAAAGGTACAGCAGCTTATGTGCAAGCATACTCAGCAACGCGCATATTTACCATCATTCACAAGTCGTAATAGCAGGCGTCTCCTCCGGCGTCGTTCCCGTTTTGTCCGCGTGGACTCATCCATAATAAACGAGTGGCCGGTGCAGGCAACGCCATTACACTCCTATCATACTGCCGCGTTGCGAACAAGCGAAGCGAATCTTTCATTTTAGTCCTTGAGACTTCAGTCAGCGAGGGAGCGGTAAAAGCCTACACAGACAAGCCTTGAGATTGGAGTGGAAGAGAAAATCCTCAAACTGAAGGTTGTAGTAGCCACGCTTCTTCTAATGTGTTTGTGTAGGGAATACAGTGCCCGTCCTGCTAGATCAGAGCAAGCTGGTTAGACTATTTGTACCATACCTTTGACCGACCCGATCTCCTAGGACAAGCTCGTCTTTTGCCAATGTTATTACGACATTCGTGAACGATTTTTGGGGTTAACGAGTCCCGACGAACGTCGCAATTAAACGGTGAAATATTCAACGTCCGCTCGCAGAGAACATAGCAACTCACGTTTCCTAGTCTTTACTTCCTTTTGCAGATTCTTCTTGAGTTCAAATGTCTTTGCAGCTTTATTGCTGAATGCTGAGCAGAGAGTATTCTGAATACATTTGCATTGCATAAATATAGGGGATGAATATAAACATCGTTGCTACTTTTCTTTTTTTATATACAATCAAGTGACGAGACGAGCAAGACGTTTGCCTGGTGGTAAGCGTCACGCCTGCCACTAACAGTAGCAGTGCCAGAATTGTGAACTTGCGAACACAAACCTGCGCTCGTCACCCTGAGATATTACATGTTAAATCTCTTCTTACCCAGTAATTTCGCTGGTAACATTGCCCTTCAAACCGGAACACAGTAATGCTTGCACACTACTGCTTGGCGGTTGAATAACTGGCATAGGTGTGGTACTTCCCTAGGCGTACTCTGCAATAGAGTCCTACCACTACAAATGCTAAAATCTGCATCTCAATATCTATTGCTTCCACTGACATGTTCTATATTATTTTGACTTACCTAAAATTGGGTGACCTAGACCAAATTTTACTGTAGCACTCATTTACACGATAAATAGACGCTGATTTAGCTTAAATTACATAATATGCTCTGGAATGTTTCAATAAAATTGGAAATAATGCCCTTGCGCGCATCACAGATCCTCACCTACTAAAAGCATCGTCAGATCAGTCTTGTAAATGCATGGTGGATAGCACCACAAACATTGACAGCCCGTGTGATTGATTGTCCTCCGAAAACGACGGAACAAATAGCAGCAAGGTGTGCATGGACAGAGACTCGGCAGCTAAGAATGCATCAAACAATTTAATGGATGCAATCTTTTTCAAAATCCTTTTGTTATATGAGAAATTAAGATGCAAAAAGGGCTGGGAACACTCTTCTCTTTTTCGAATTCTCTTTTTGCGCTTTTAAGATAGTGTTTGTTTTACTGGCGTCAAACTAGGTGGTTAACCACGGCCTGATGTTGATGATGTGGTTGAAGGTAGCAAACAAGCCTAACTTGTAATGGGAATGGGACTTAACAACAGGCTGATTGATGGAGTACTACATAGTGCTCTTGCATTGGCGCACGCATCGCATATACCGTACTTTTGTTTGTATTCTTCTATAGGTACAGCACACAATAAAAAAAAAATACAAATAAGGAATCAAACCTCTTTGCACGGTTGTTTTGGTTGGTATTTGTTTGCCTTTTTTTTTGAAGAGTTTTGGTTCCAATTTTTTTTGTCATACACCAATATCAACCGCAACATTTAGCTCCTGTGTCCCATAAACCACGCATGTCGTGTGAGCATTAGTGATCATTCCCTCAGGTGATCAACGGGCCGCCGAGCAGCGCGGGCGCGGGCGGGATATGCGCGGGCGAGTCGCGGCGGCGCGGCGCCTCGTCCCCGCCGCCCTCCGCGCCCGAGAAGCGCAAGTGGCCCGCGGAGACTTACGCACCCGTGCACAGGCCCGACTCAGACGACGACGATACTAAGGTACCACACCACGTAGCGCATTGTCTCTTACCTAACTACCGGCTTGATGTCACCGCTAACTTAACTAACTAAACTATACCTTGGTACCACTACCATCACCTCACTATCATGTTGAAACCTTCTTATACACAATTTCTTGTAACCCCATTCCCATGCTGCATATTAGATGCTGTTGCTCATCACAGTTGCTTAATAACTTGAAGCAATTTACGTCTGACGTTCTGGGATTCTCTTACCGAGCCAGTATTCAACTCTTTGGAAGCATCTGGAGAAACCGACCTTGCCAACATCTTCCACGCTCTACTATCAAAGGCTAATGCAACAGTACCAAAAGAGGATCGGTGACGACGTTTTAGTAACTATCACTCTAAACCAATGCCAATATGTTCCAGGTGGAGACTCCAGTGCGGTTCCGCACTTCTCCGCCGTTGGAGGCGCTGAAGCCTCGGCGTGGCGCGAGTGCGGGCGCCAGCGCGGGAGCGGGCCCATGCGCGTGCGCGCCGCCCTCGCCGCGCCGCCGCCGTGCCCCGCTCGCAGCGCCGCGCAGGCACCGGCCCGCGCTAGACTTCGACAAGATGCAACAGGTACTATACATTATTACAAGGCTGAAACAGAAACTCCCAGCAGGCGGGGTCCTATTTGCTAAATACTGTGAGAAATCAGTCTAATTTTACCAACACCAAGTATCATCGATTCGACGGAGAAAAAGATTGTAAGAGAAGACTCTATACATTAAAACACACTTTAGTCAGTCGAAACTTGTTCCATATAGTAGGGACGGGATACCCGACACACCAATTTTGGTCATTTGGGCTAAAGTTTAACCTGTTCTCCACGACCAGATTGGTGGACAAAACCAGCGCAAACGCTGTCCACATTGTTAAACTGTCAGGGACCAACAAAGTAACTTTGGCGGGTTTCCCCACCAATCTGTTTAACTATATAGATTCATTAGGCTTTAAAGACTCATCAAAACAAATAAGCCAAATTCGAAAGGGTTTAGTTTAGCTGTTTCCCTAACCCTGTGACTGTTTCACTGACTCAATTTTTACATAGCTCATTGGCACCTCATCATCATCATCAGCCCGGAGACGTCCACTGCTGAACGAAGGTCTCCCCCTTAGACCGCCACATTGTACGACAACCTGCCATTTGCATCCACCGGTTGCCCGCGACTTTTACAATGTCGTCGGTCCACCTATATATATATATATATATATATATATATAGTGGGAGGCCTTCCTACGCTGCGTCTTCCGGTTCGCGGTCGCCACTCAAGAACCTTTCTTCCCCATGCGGTTGTCAGTTCTTCGAGCGATGTGGCCTGCCCATTGCCACTTCAACGTACGCACGTCACGTTGGCACCTGCAAAGTTTTAAATTGAAACGATTACTAGAAGTAGGTTAAATCTTACGTCTCAGTAGATTACTTATGCTTACATAGTTTACAAGAGAGTTATTAAACCCACTGAGCCCTTCATGACAGGGTTATAATAAACCTTGAACTAATAGGGAGTCCAGAAAATTAATTTTGATTAACCTACCTGCTTGTTTCTGCTGTACGGTAGAGCTGTAAGTAAAGTGGACAAGCGCGGCCTCATGGGGAGCTGGTCTGGCTTGACCATGATAGTATTTGTGCGACCCGCGACGTAAAAGAGTTGGGCGCTGTGCGAACCAGCGGAGGGACGTGACCAACACCTCACACATGACAGGCTCCAATTCGATTACAACTACAGTCGATCAGTGGTCGACCTACACCCAGCCCAGGGCCCCCATGATTTACCTACAACAAACTAAAGTTCGTAAAATAGTGCTAGAGTTAGAAAAATATCCAAAAATGCAGAAGACGGCGAGGCACGTAAGGAAGTAATCTCGTAGAACGAGAGCTAAGCCTGTAAGCCGGAGCAACAAGTCCTGCACTAACTGCTACTCCATCTGTGCCCTGACCCACCCTACTAACTATTATTCAATCTATGACTACAGTTCAGCACGTCATACAAACTACTGTGTAATCTATGTCGGTTGAGTGGCCGATCTCGCTATTCTACATACTGTGTAACAGAGAGATTGATCTTAATGCAAACATGGATATTAAAATAAATCAATTTCTTTATTTAACTTTTTTACGCTTATACACTTCTCTTTATTAAAGAAAAAGTTTTATATTGCAAGGTCATCGGTTTTTTGTCTCAAACATGTACTGTAGGTATAATATAGGATACGTGTGTATAATGTGTCCATTATTTTGAAGAATTTTTGCATTGAATTAAAGTTTACGGTCGACCACTTGGAGGAAGGATTTACCTTTTTCTCCCAAGTTTAAAAACAAGTCACGGTTTAAGTCCTTTAGTATTTTATTTATTTTGATATGCAAATAGGTTTGATTAGGTTTTTTTATTCTAGATATATTTTTCCTCCGAAAATGGCAAAATGCCCAGTAGGGGGGGGGGTTGCCATTTTCAAGTTCAATGTATTTTTTTTTTCAATGATTTACAGCCCAAAATTAACTTTATAAAAAGTATTATAATAACCCTTCATGAATCGTTGCTTCATCATTAAGAAAAGACTAAACATTCTCAAAAATTCCGTCACTTCCAAGAAGTCCGGATATTTCAGTTTCTAAAATAATTATTAAAGGCAGCATACGCAGTGGCAGTGATTAAGTACCCAACCTAAAGGTGAAAGAGGAGCTTAATCCTCCAAGGCAGCTGGCCTAGTGGTACAAAGTTCCCATACCTCCTTGTATGAACTAGGCCAAAATGTCACACGCCTTTCGCCACTTCTTATAAAATTCAAACAAATTAAAAAGATACAAAGATTAACAACAACGCAAAAAATTTAATAAAGAAACAAACTTTTGAGCTTTGTACAACGCTTTACTAAGTTCAGACAAAAGGTCTAAAATCTGGACCTTGTCCGAGCAAACCTAGATAGTTGGTAACCCCTACCTTAGGTCTAATCTTTGATTATATATATATATACCTTATATAATCAAAGGGCGTAATCTACCGAGATAAGTTTAATCTTTAAACTGTTTACCATACCGTGTATCAATATCTTCCAAAATAATCTCTTGCACAATGTTTACCAACTTTTTGTTGCATAACCTGTGATATATTTGGACTTGCTACATCGTGAGCTAGAGGTGATAATATAAATGGTCTATCGTGCATTGTTTGTTATCAGCCTTTATCGGGCGATGACCTCATACTGAGTTGAGCTATTATGAAGTTTGAAACTACTTATGATGTGGCTAAGTGGTTTGCCCTAGTATCAGAATTAATGTGCCGCCCGAATGCCTCTGACAAGCCATCATGGTCTCCTTTCTAATGTGAGTGTTGTGGTTTCCAGCTGAAGGTGGGCGGCGGCGGCGTGCGGTCGTGGCGCGCGGTGGGCGGCGCGGGCGGGGAGCTCTCCGTCTTCTGCTGGTGAACCGCCCGCCCTATCTGCCCTGCATCAGGTAAATACCCCTTTTATTATGATAACTGACGTGGTTTTGACACATTTTTGTTTTTGTTTATACGGGAATACTCACGTCAAAAGGTCACCGGATGTGATCGAAACTATAACTAACTTTTTTTATCAGCGACGGTGACAATGGAATGGACGGGCCCAGCGCTTGCAAGTCGATCAAAATTAACAAGACAACACAATCAAGCATACCTAGCTAAAAGTATGCATATTACATTTGCCGGAAAATAGAGATAGCGAATCTAATTACTGCATGACAAAAAGAGAACACATTTAAATGTATTAGAGGTTTGTATTGTCGTATCGTACGGCTCGCATGTCGCAAAGGTAGAGTATGACTGAAGCGAGTGGAGAGCCGGCGCTCAACATATAGTCTTCAAAATCCGTGCTCTTATTTCCCGTCCATTCATCTTATCATTGTCGCTGTTTTTTATAGTACTTAACATGCAATTAGACAAACATGGACCTGGGTATGTCCTAAAACTGCATCCAAAACTACCGGAGGACGGGCAGCAGCGTCCTCTCGGTTAACGGTGGTGAGCATTCTGCGATCCCCAAGCCGCCTGACAAGCGTGGGTATTGTGGCAAACCCAAATAGAACGGGGAGGCCTTCGTACAGCAGTGGACGTCTTCGGCTGATGATGTGTAGCGAAAGACATGTTGGTATCTTTTTTTATCTTTTTTGCCCGGAGCGGCTAAATAGCTTGATCAGTCCCTGCTCCGACTATAGTTTCGGTCACATCCGGTAGGTAACCTTTATCAACTAGTGTAAACAGACATCGACGCGCGATCGGATTTTGTTATAAATAAAACAAAAATGTATCAAAACCACGTCACAGAAGATCGTATCAAATCTTGAGAGATTAATGATTATTTAGAACTGACTTAAGTTTCTGTTTTTAAAAGCATAGACAGTTTGATTTGAAACAGTATCAGAATTATGACGAGTAAGGCAGACTTCTGTAGCTTAATTGGCATAACAGTTGAGACGGAAACGCAGAGATTGCTCGTATGCAGGTTCGAGTCCTGCCAGAGGTCATAACTTTTCTTACTGTTTAAGCAAAGTATCCAAAGTGTGGAAACACTTCATACAAAATATTCAACGACTTAAGTTTAATTGAATATGCATGTTTTATTTGTCCTGGTTTCAGATAATCCCGCGGGCGCGGCGGGCGGCCGGCGCCGATGTTTCGGCCGCGCCTGCAGCAATCGTGTGACACACGCGGCGCCGCACCGATGAAAGTACAAACTAGCCGCGCTAGAGGCCCCGCGAGCCGCGCCTGCCGCCGGCCCTGTGTCCGGGCCCAGGGCCTCAAACACTAATGTGAGGGCCCCACGTCGCGAGACGCGATTTGAATAATGTCACATTCGTGTGAATGGAAAAATAGGCAAGATGGCTGATGATTTATTTCTTAAAAGCAACTAACTGTCTTAGTGAAGAATATACTTAAATATTAACAAGTATACTGGAGACATCATTTGAATCGGTTGATAAAGTTTGTGCTATAATAATCGTTTAAAAGTTTGTTTGTCGGGATTGATTGAAGATAATCTGTCCCTATCCCGAAAAGTAAGTGTTAGTATAGGATTTGTATGGGGTACATAATTATAACGCCACCTCGAGGTTATAACGTGCTCTTTATTTATCTAGTATAACATTAAAATATTTACAACTTCCTTGATCTTTGATTAGTAATATCAAAAGATTTCAATATGTTTTTGGTTATTCGACTCTTTACGATCATTGTTATGATCCAATAAAATTATCAGTCATGTTGCCCATTTTACGGCGATTTTTTAGTAGGGCCCTCTCGGTGACTGAAATTCTTGGCTCGGGCATAGTGGGCCTAAAGCTGGCCCCGTGCCGCCCTGCCGCCGGCCCTGTAGCCCCGCCTCGAGGGCTTTTGATCTCGAATCGCGAATAAGCCGCGCCGCCCCCGTCTACACACAGGATCTGATATCGGACAAGATATCTCAGTTAATTTCTAATGATTAAATACTGACTGATATCAATCTACGATAAAGCTGTAGGTCTAGCACGGGCCATCGACATTGTATTTTGTCGTCATGCAAACTTCTTCAGAATACCTTCTAAACAATGAGAGCTTTCAGTGTGATGTTTAAAATAAAATGGTTACACTTGGTTTTTTTTTACGTTAAACGGTCATCAGAACTAAAGGTGTGTACATATATCAGATCAATTTGTCAACAGGAAAGGGGGTAAAATTTAAATTACTAAATTTGACCCAAAAAACAACAACAAACAGGACAAGCTAAATAAAACTCAGGGTCGATATAAACACCGGCGCAAGTTTTTTTTTCAACTTTTCTTAAGTGTTGCTGTATTTTTTTAGTGTTGCCATAGTATAACAGAGCTGTTGTCGTTGTCAGTTTCGTAGTTTTACCTTTAATTTTGGTAACAGAAAATAAGGTTTTGGTTTGGTGGTTTTTAGTTTTGGTTGTGGTATCTCGCGCTATGAGTGTTTTGCGGTACGTCGACCATATTTG
Source organism: Erannis defoliaria (assembly GCA_905404285.2). Taxonomy (NCBI): domain Eukaryota; kingdom Metazoa; phylum Arthropoda; class Insecta; order Lepidoptera; family Geometridae; genus Erannis; species Erannis defoliaria. The sequence continues at coordinate 4,533,874 of FR990073.1, read as the reverse complement.
TCTTTCAACCTTCACTTTCAAAAAATAAGCATGTCTTTTGAGACTGAAAGAAAATTAACGCCATATTTTGAATATACACACGCGGTGGTGCCGCACTTTAAGTGATCGTTTTAGAGCCACTATTACCATAGGATCAACTATCCACTATCAATGGATTCAGACGTTGTTTTTTTTTATAGGAAAAATTAAGACCTTACGTATGTGGGCAAAAGAGCGCTATCTAGCACATTTTGCCCTGTTAAAAGCTCTCATTGTATAGAATTCCGAAGAAGTAAAACTGAGATGGTATTCATTCAAGTATAGAATGTATCGAGATATTGACACTTCGATACACATATTACTTCGGATACAGGTTTATCTAGTGTGGCGGCGGCGGCGCGACCCGCGGTTCCTTTATAGAGTAACGTATGATTTACCAGTTCGAGTGTCAATTGATACGAACGCGAGAGAGCGTAATACCTGGTTAAATAACTACCAACCGAAATACAGCGACTGTTGATCTTGATAAAGCGCACACTAACAGTAGAAAGTATACATTTTAAATACATTTGATGTTGATGATAATTGCATTGGTTGGTATTCGTCATTGGGAATTTATCGAATTAAAAAAAAAAAAATGCGAAATAATACGTATGATTTTTATTTTAACTCAAATCAGTCTTCTAGTTAGTTTGATTATTTATAACAGAGTTAAAAAACCGTAACCTACCGTAAAAAAATATATACAACGTGTAACAAAAAGGTTCAATTATACTGAAGGGTATGTATGTACTCATCATTAAGAACAACTTTTACTATGGGGCCAACCCTGAAATCGCTGTTCCATACATAAAGTTCATTGACCTTGGACACATGTATGGAACAGCTGATTTTTATTTCGCGATTTCAGGGTTGGCCCCATAGTAAAAGTTGTTCATAATGATGAGTACATACATACCCTTCAGTATTGTTGAACCTTTTTGTTACGTGTTGTATATTGCATCGATCGTTGTCTCGCTCTGTTTACTTTTGAGAGAGCAAGACAAAGTTCAAAGTACTATTATTTCTACCTTGTATAACTAATTATTTAGTAGTGCTAAAGCCGTGCACACGACCACAGCTTACTTAATAGTTTCTACAAGTCGAGTATCCGTGTGCGTGAGGGAGAAAGGTATTGCGCTATCTCGCAGTTCGTACAAGTCTGTCGGTTGTACTATAGTTGTATACTTATGTTAGTAATTGTTAGCGGGGCTAAACCGTTTATTTCTCGTATTGTGTTAAAGGACGACGGAAAGTGACTTGTGGTGCGAGTGGATCTAACGATAAAGACATTTAACAAATTTTCAAATTAATACGATAAAAAGTACTAAGACTTTTTTTAAATTGCTTATAAAAGTTAATGTATGTACATAGCGATAAGGCCGTAGAGTAAGAGCAGACTTAGATGTAGTAGGTATAACAAATTGTATGGCGGCGCTCTAGCACGCTCTATTGTTAACTTCTCCTTTTTTAATTGTGTTATTTTTATTTTCTGCTATATTTCGTTACTGACATTGTTATTGAGCCGATCCGCGAGCCGCTGCTTTTTCTGCGATAGTGATGTACTTAACTAATACATTTTTATCGATGATTCTTTGAATATATTGTTCAAGAACATCACTATTATACGACTGTCATCGATTTTTGTTTCTGACGCGTGTCTTCAACTTTGAACGCTTTTTGTGCGGCGTTTTGTAAAATTAGGATGCAATTTTTTTCGCAGCGGCTCAGGGCAAGTAGTTTGCAAACTCAATGGTGATATTGAAGATTAATTTATATTATGTTTTTTTTTATATATTGATTAACAAGCGTAATAAAGAGTGAGCAATGGCACATCTTATATCAGTGTTTTATTATTATTTGTTTGTGACGTTTACCTATCTATTAGCGAGTTTCCAAATTTCAGCTCCTCGAGAAACAATTATAGAATAGAATAGAATAAAATTTTATTGTTCATAACTGTGCTTATAAGGTCTTAAAGTTAATTTGGGTATCAACAGTTATTATCCTTACGGACGTACAATAATTAAAAGCTAATTTGCGCATTACATAAACAAGTGATTAAACGGACTTGTACAGTCAAAATATTCATTTAGATCGTAAAATACCTTATTTATGAGCCATTTTTTTAAACAATTTTTGGACACCAGGTAATTTTTACGATAGAAGCACATAAATCAGATCCAGAGTGAGGATAATGATGAAAATTATATTGATAGACAAGCTTAGTGCAGGTCAACATAGTTGTGTTAACAACCAACTTTATAATCAGTGATATTGTACAGTACATTTATTATCAGAACAATGAAAGGCCGGATGACCTAGCGGTCACCCGGCCCGTGCACCCGCGAGGTCATCCGGCCCGTGCACCCGCGCGGTCACCCGGCCCGTGCAGCCGCGCGGTCACCCGGCCCGTGCACCCGCGCGTTCACCCGGCCCGTGCACCCGCGCGGTCATCCAGCCCGTGCACCCGCGCGGTCACCCGGCCCGTGCACCCGCGCGTTCACCCGGCCCGTGCACCCGCGCGGTCATCCAGCCCGTGCACCCGCGCGGTCACCCGGCCCGTGCACCCGCGCGTTCACCCGGCCCGTGCACCCGCGCGTTCACCCGGCCCGTGCACCCGCGCGGTCATCCAGCCCGTGCACCCGCGCGGTCACCCGGCCCGTGCACCCGCGCGGTCATCCAGCCCGTGCACCCGCGCGGTCACCCGGCCCGTGCACCCGCGCGGTCATCCAGCCCGTGCACCCGCGCGGTCACCCGGCCCGTGCACCCGCGCGTTCACCCGGCCCGTGCACCCGCGCGGTCATCCAGCCCGTGCACCCGCGCGGTCACCCGGCCCGTGCACCCGCGCGGTCACCCGGCCCGTGCACCCGCGCGGTCATCCAGCCCGTGCACCCGCGCGGTCACCCGGCCCGTGCACCCGCGCGTTCACTCGGCCAGTGCACCCGCGCGGTCATCCAGCCCGTGCACCCGCGCGGTCACCCAGCCCGTGCACCCGCGCGGTCACCCGGCCCGTGCACCTGCGCGGTCTGCCGGCCCGTGCAACCGCGCGTTCACCCGGCCCGTGCACCCGCGCGGTCATCCAGCCCGTGCACCCGTGCGGTCACCCGGCCCGTGCACCCGCGCGGTCACCCGGCCCGTGCACCCGCGCGGTCACCCGGCCCGTGCACCCGCGCGGTCATCCAGCCCGTGCACCCGTGCGGTCACCCGGCCCGTGCACCCGTGCGGTCACCCGGCCCGTGCACCCGCGCGGTCACCCGGCCCGTGCACCCGCGCGGTCACCCGGCCCGTGCACCCGCGCGGTCACCCGGCCCGTGCACCCGCGCGGTCACCCGGCTCGTGCACCCGCGCGGTCACCCGGCCCGTGCACCCGCGCGGTCACCCGGCCCGTGCACCCGCGCGGTCACCCGGCCCGTGCACCCGCGCGGTCACCCGGCCCGTGCACCCGCGCGGTCACCCGGCCCGTGCACCCGCGCGGTCACCCGGCCCGTGCACCCGCGCGGTCACCCGGCCCGTGCACCCGCGCGGTCACCCGGCCCGTGCACCCGCGCGGTCACCCGGCCCGTGCACCCGCGCGGTCATCCAGCCCGTGCACCCACGCGGTCACCCGGCCCGTGCACCCGCGCATTCACTCGGCCAGTGCACCCGCGCGGTCATCCAGCCCGTGCACCCGCGCGGTCACCCAGCCCGTGCACCCGCGCGGTCACCCGGCCCGTGCACCTGCGCGGTCTGCCGGCCCGTGCAACCGCGCGTTCACCCGGCCCGTGCACCCGCGCGGTCATCCAGCCCGTGCACCCGCGCGGTCACCCGGCCCGTGCACCCGCGCGGTCACCCGGCCCGTGCACCCGCGCGGTCACCCGGCCCGTGCACCCGCGCGGTCATCCAGCCCGTGCACCCGTGCGGTCACCCGGCCCGTGCACCCGTGCGGTCACCCGGCCCGTGCACCCGCGCGGTCACCCGGCCCGTGCACCCGCGCGGTCACCCGGCCCGTGCACCCGCGCGGTCACCCGGCTCGTGCACCCGCGCGGTCACCCGGCCCGTGCACCCGCGCGGTCACCCGGCCCGTGCACCCGCGCGGTCACCCGGCTCGTGCACCCGCGCGGTCACCCGGCCCGTGCACCCGCGCGGTCACCCGGCCCGTGCACCCGCGCGGTCACCCGGCCCGTGCACCCGCGCGGTCATCCAGCCCGTACCTAAACCATCACCATCTTATCTTGAATCAGGGAAATATACGCTAGCACGAGGTTCACCCTGAATACCGGGCAATGGTCATGATTCGTTATTGGATCAAACAATGCATAAAATGCAACTGAATTATTCGTAAAGGTGCGGTACAGAGATTTTATTAATTGATTTCAACCTATTTGTCCACAAAACAGATACTTATTTGCTTTTCACTAGAAGAAAAAATCTGACAATCAACAGTTCTTATGTATGATTTACGTTACTTACTCTATGTGTATGATTATCTTTGACATGCTTTGACGACAGTCCATGAACCATTTTTAAAAAAACGTACCAAAATACAGAATTCTCCTTTTTACAAAGGGACAAAAACATTACAAATATTTTCAGACAATATGGACTCGCTCCTAGTTATGAGGCGTACAATAAAACCCGCCGTGGACCCCAAAACTAAAACTAAGGGGAAAAAAACCATTTCGCCTAAATGTTCTACTGGTGATCAGTATGCAATGCTTCGAGATTTCCGGCCTAAGATATCGTTCGTACAGCTTTACAAGGATCTGTGCGCGAATAACAACGATAGCCGAAAAGAGAAGAGGCGAGCTCGATCAGCTGACTGTAACCAAGTTGAAACTAAAGACGCAGCAACTTCTTTCGGAAGAAAGAAAGTCTTCAGCGAATCTGTCGACAGCGTCCTAAAAGCTTACTTGAACGCTCATTTCAACCCGACCAAATATGAACGTCCTATATCCTACAAGCGGAAGGTTAGGACGCAAGTCGTTTTAGAGTTGGGCTATGACGATAAACCTAAAAAGTAAGGACGATAAGTTGTCATTGGATTTGAAATACATAACTTAGTGAGAAATCCCATACAAACGAAATATAAATGCTAAAATAAAATTCATATAAGATTTACAATAATTTTATTGATTTGTGTGCTTATTTTAAAACAACTCGTCTTATCACGGCTTCCCGTTGTACATTCAGTAAAAAAATATAATTGATACCTTGGATATTTACATAACATGCATTAATTATAAAAATGTATAGGTCTGAAAAAATCGTCATAGCGAATCTATTGTTTAGCAATAAATCTACTAGTTATCCAGGCAATGGTTACTCCCGGCTTTACAAAGGAAAAACATTTGATAAAATCTCCCAAGGTTCAAAACCGTTCAGAATCAAAAACTTACATAAACATGAATAGTCAACATTTAAAATCAGGACTTCATTCCAATCTCTCCACATCGAACACGGCGGGTTATCTTCTCCAACAAAAAGACAGTAAAATTCTAATAACATCACTCCCACAAAATCTTCCAATAATCCGATTCCTAAATAAATATCAGTCTGTACGTACTTACTAAATAAAAATGCTTATTTCTCTTTACCAGCTACAGTGAAGTATTTTAGTAACGTTATACTTTTCTTAGACTTGGGGGTTTTATCCGAGGAATTCCTCCTCGGAGGCAGATTCTCTTTAGGGCTCAGTGGCTGCGTTGCCACTAACGGCTCCACACGACGTGTGCGAGCTAACCGAGTCAACCAGTCAGTAGTGTCCGGCTTCTTCCTCGGTGGAGACATGAGCCTCAAATGCGGTGCCTCCCCGTTCATCACGAAATCGGGCAGATCTTTGGTCGGCGTAGAGAATGATACAATTCTGACCTTACTCGGTGAGTTCGGTGACACGGACGATCGTTTTCTCGGCGAGAGATGTCGACACGCGCGCGGCTCGTAATTTTTCGTCGGAGACATAAAGGACGTTCCCGGTCGGGGCACGGGGTAGCTCCACTGCGCAGGGGGTGGGGTAGTTTCGCGAGTTCGCTTTACTCCGTTCCGCTCCGCTCCCGTTCCGTTCCACTCCGCTCCCGTTCCGTTTCGCTCCGCTCCCGTTCCGTTTCGCTCCGCTCCCGTTCCGTTCCGCTCCGCTTCGGTTGGTTCGAGACGTAGCCGTTTGACAGCTAGCTCCGCGTCGGCCGAGTCCCGCGAGGCTTCAAGTAACGCCGCGAGGCAGCGTTTCGTCTTCCGCTCGGGCCGCGGCCTCTTGCTCGAGTGTGAAGTAGGCGTGGTGCTGGCGCGGCGCCTGAGGGTGGAGGGGGTGCCCCAGGCCGGGGGGGACTCCCCCCGCGCCGCCGGCTCCGCCCAGCCGCCGAGCTCCTCCCGCGCGGGGAGCGAGGGCCCGACTCGCCAGATCATGTGTCTCGCGTCGTCACTGCACGTCACTATCTTCAAGTCACCGCGTTGAGACCAAGCAGCGCATGTTACTTCGGCTCTGTAAAATCAAAATTAAATAACTTTAATTTTTGCCCGATCACTTTGTTATAAAATAAAATACTCAATAAAATTAAACAGGCGAAGTGCGAGTCGGATACGTGCACCGTAAGTTTCATACCACTAGCAACACCAATTAAAACACGCCATACAATTTTTTTATATGGTATATGGTGAGCGACCCTTTTAATTTTTTTTTTGGTTATTGGCATCGCACGTTGTGCATTCTGCCAGTGTCAAGTTTATTAATTTTCACATTTATTTGTTATCATCAAGTCAAATAAGTCACGAAATCACAGTAAGTCACACGAAATTAGTCATAGTCGAGTCCAAGTCATACCCTAGTAAAGTTGTGGCGACTTTACTATGAGTTTTTATGGATTTTTGAAAACAACACGAAAAGACATGTTTCACCACATTATATCACTTGCCCACACTCGTGCATGTAATTCAACACTCAATGAATAAAACACCACCATTTTTAATCATTAATTCGCGAAAAAACACAAGTTTAAGATAATAGAATGCAACGACATGATTTTTCCGTGTTCCCGCCAAAAACCTGAGCGAGCCTTTTCCGTACTAGAAGCCGCTTTGATTCACTAAATCAATCACATATACCAAATGCTTAGCAATGAAAAATGGTTCACGAATAATTGAGGTACCTATATACTTAAAAAATATACATATACTAAACGAGTAATATAATTAAACGAGTATTATCTACACTAACACTAATCTACTCTACAGTAATATAAAATAGAGGAAAGATTTGTATTTTTATATTTATGTATGTTTGTAACAAATAAACTCAAAAACTACTGAACCGATTTCAAAAATTCTTTCACCGTTAGACTGCTACATTATCATATTTATTAAAAGAAAAACAAACTGTTTGAAAAATAAATGTCCTGTGCGAAGCTGGGACGGGCCGCTAGTTATACATAAAATGTTACATGAAACATAGAATACATTCAAAAACACAGAACACATAGAATACACAGAACACATAGAATGTTATGTTACATGTATATTATAATCTTGTTGAGAAAGAGTCATCAGGCCTATCAAATATTTCATAATTATCCAGAAACGAGTTGACATTTTCCCTAATTCGCTAGTAAAGCAAAGATAAGTAAAGTGCCCCCAGTAAGGAATGTGTCGAATCCAAAAAAGTGTCGAATAAGCGCAAGGAGTGAATTAACGAATAAAGCAGCGAATTAGGCCCATTTCGAACAGTTTCTGGACTCTATATTCTTACCTATGTCCGGTCAATTTCACAATAGGCAGAGAATGTTTCACGTTCCAAACATATGCGTGTTTATCGCTGGACCCACTGACGAGGTACGCTCCATCCGGACTGAGCCCAGTTTTGATGTAGAAGGAAGAGTTCTCATGTCCTATGTAGCGTCTCTCAGGTAACGCGCTGCAAGTTGCCACGTTGAAGCAGTATATCACGTTGTCCATGCATGAGACATAGAGTCGTGTTCGAGACTCGTCTACTATGAGGTTAGTGTAGCCGTTCCTGGTGGAGCTGCCGCAGTATGGGATTGAATGTTTCGGGAGTGGCTCTCGTTTGTACATGGTATAGTTCTTGCGTAAATCCCACACCTGTAATTAAGAAAAGATAATAATACATTACTAAAGGCTTAGGCGCAAGAGAGCACTGGACTTGGAGAGTCCATAAAAACATGGAGGTCGAGGAGCTAACAGGCGAGCCGAACATCATGGGAGAGATTAAAGCTCACAGACTTCGCTGGATGGGCCACCTGTTGAGAATGGGAGAGGATCCTCAAGTCAAAAAGGCGTATCTTGGAGTTCCCAATGGCCGCGACTCGTCGGCCGGCCTAGATACCGCTGGAAGGACGCCGTAGAGTCAGATCTGCGCGAGCTCCAGGTAGCCGATTGGCAAGATGCAGCGCAAGATCGGAACCGGTGGCGTTCTTATGTCGGAGGCCAAGACCCACTTCGAGTCGCTGTGCCAGCGGAGTAAGTAAGTAAAGGCTTAGGACAGTTCCCATATGCAGGTGGCAGGTGGATTTTAACGTAGGTAGAGCTAGCAGAAAATTTCCTTCACCAAAGCACATCTAAAGGAAACGATTCAGCCCTGTTATGCTAAAACACTGTAACTTAAGATGCAGGTGTTTTGCCTTTACACGGCTAGCTATGTCAATTAACAAAATTTTGTTGTAATTACAGTTTTTGCATGAAGTACAAATTAAAGAAGTGTTTTACTGAAATGAAATGAAATGAAATATATTTTATTGTCTAAAACTGTGTACAATTTGATGTAAAATTTTCCAATTATAGTAAGCACTTAAAAACAGTTTTGTCCTTATGGACATACAATATTTTTATTTAAACATATTAAAAACAATTTAAACATATCTGATATGGAGTCAACGCCAACCGAGCACACTATCGAGCACTGTTCCAGAAGTTTAGTGACTAAAGGAGAAAAAAGGAGGTTCTATGTTCGTCTGTATGTATGTTCACCAACACGGATGGACGTCAATTGGGGAACAATAAAAAATAAAAATTGACATTTACCTTGACGTTTCCGTCGAACTCGCCACAAGACAGCAGCGTGATGTCGTCTCTGAACGCGAGGCCCGTGATGCTGACGGCGCGCGCGTCGATGCGCGCTCGCTTGCCGTGCGAGCCGGGGGTCTTCGGGGCTGCGCAGGAGTGGCAGTTCGCGAGCCAGTTGTCGGCCTTAAGAACTACTGCGGGTTGTGCGGGCCCTCTGCAAATGCACATACAGCTATCTTTATAAAACACTCGTAGTCATTCTCTCTGAGACACATCGAGTATTAAGGCCTCGTCTCATTCTCGCCCACACTTGTGTCAATCGTACATAATTAGATTATGTCAGTTATTTGTTCTCACAATACAATCTTTCCATTTTGCGTGGTGTACATTACCGGAGGGTAAGGTTAGTTTGTATAGGTGCTGTGTAAAATGTACGACATTTTTACGTTCTTCACAAAATAGATAATAAATATGTTCAGACCTACAAGGGTACCTATTCTAATATTTCGAATTAGAGTTTCTTCAAAATTTCATGAAGAAGACATTTTCAGAATACGCCATAATTTTTGCTAATAGATATGTAATTTGGTCATCATCAGCGACTCCACTGCTGGACGAAGGCCCCCCCTTAATAGGGAGGGGTTGCCATGGGGATCGCAGAATCCTCGCCACCGTTAACCGAGAGGACGCTGCTGCCCGTCACTTGCTGTTTTTTGGTCAATACATCCAATATCAACTTAACCTACAAAAAGATGAAATAAAAAAAAGAGATGGCTGAAGCACATGTATGATGCCAAAAGCAGCACAAACGTTACTTCTTGCAGCTCAGTTACCTGGTGTCCCAGACGAGCACGTGTCCGTCGCGGGCGCCCGTGGCGAAGAGCGTGGGCGGCGCGGGCGAGGGGCGGAACACGGCCGTCTTCACGGAGCGCGTGTGCGCAGAGAACACCAACACGCGCCGCGGGCTGCCGCCGCTTGCGTCCCACAGGCATGCCGAGTGGTCGCCTGCAAACACAACAGTTCTGTACTATGTTGTACCTAGTTATGTTACCGGCTGGTATAATAAAGTAAAATGCCTCATGTGATGTACCCTATTACCTGCCAAAACTACAGACTTTGAGCCAGCTTATATCTTTGCTTCAAACCCTCAGCTATTTTTAGTACCTTTTTTATTTGTAACAGTTATTAGTATTTTTATATCATCATACAAGCTCATGTCTTTCTGATCAGACCTCAAACCAGTTTTTAATTTAATTAAAATTTAAGAAAACCACCATCACAACCCTCCCTGAATCTGGACTAGTTAGTGTAGGGTGGTATAGTAGAGAGTGCCTGTCAAAAGATTGACAGTCTAGGTCTTTATGACTACAGATGATGTTAAGTGATGTTGTGGTCAAAATGGTAGACACGCAGAGAGACTAGAATGCTCATGTGATCCAGTCTGCAGTCTCTTGGTGGCAGATGTTCAACTTGAGGGTGGTAGATAGATAGATTAACGCTTTATTGCTACCAATGAAACATACACACAAAGGATTAAATAACTTGAATACTAGTGTAACAAACGGTGGCCTAATCGCTCAAAGCAACCTCTTCCAGGAAACCTTAGGATGGAGAAAAATTATGGACACTAAAAGACAGGGTCTGTGGTAGGGTTCGCTGCCACCCTCATGTTGAAAATCTGCCACCTGCTGCACCTCTGCAATCTGCTGTAGGGTAACATTTGGGTGGTGCCAAGTGTTAGAAATTACTCTACCACTATCCTCTGGTTTCCTGACAATGTTTTTCTCTACTTGCTACTCAAATTAATAGTTGCTCTTTGTTTAAACATGCTTTGATATGCATTACCACCTGCCAGCATCTACCTGAACCGACACAACTACTTCACTCATAGCTTTTGTTTACCATGAACATTCCTCCAATACCTAACCAGAACTGACACTGCACAGACACATTTGTCGCACCACATACAAGCAGCACACCTAGTAACGAAAGATAATTCTCCATACAACTTTTGTTGTTCAATCACAATGGGAAACTTTTTAGTGTACCAGCTTATCCATAATTATTATTTTCGTAATGGATTCGTATCTTCATGAATTATCATTAATATAACTTTATAGTAGAATAGTAGGAGAATAATGATTACATACCCGACACAGTAACAAAGTTCATGTGGCCAGGCATCCAAGCTAAGTCAAAAACAGCGTTGTTGTGACACTGGAACCCTTCCAATGTTTTGGCAGTTTTGATGGTAGTTGTATCCTGAAAAGTAAGTATACAATCAAAATTGATGAACACACTTATGTTTAAACTTAGGCATATTATGAACTTCAATGAACTTGAGCTTGAAAAATGAACTTGAGGAGCTATACATATAATCAAATGTTGGAAATTCAAATTTGGGCACATTTGGATTGTATAATATGTCACCTGGATAGCCACTCTTCCATCTTCGTTAGCAAGTGCGAGAATGTGTTCATAACCCGAAGCCTCGGCGAAGCGACACGCGAATATCGGCGGGTTCTGGTCGTAAATATCTACCACGCTAGTGTTCTGCAGCCCGTAATAAGATTCTCCGTTTTCCACCACCAGCCGCTTCAGCACATTGTCGTAATTTAACCGGCAATCTGTGTAAGTAAAAAGGTAGAGTTAGCGTCAGCACTCCATAATTAAACAAACAACTCTTACTACATTTACTCACAGATGCCAAGTTGACGATCAATCAGACTTTGAATGTCGTTCATGGTGCATGCTTATTCTTCTGTAATTATCTTTCGCACATTTTACAAGGATCCCTTCGTAGAATTAAGTATCTTAGCAAAAGTCTTAATCCAGCCGAGAAAATACCACGAAAGTACAAAAAAAATTACGCACGCACGCAGCGAAATGCAAAACAAAATAATGGCGCGAAAGTTTGACAGTGACATTAAAAAATTGGTGATTTTGATATTTTTGAAAAGGTTGTTTTTTCTCTTTTGGCATTATATGTTGTGTATTTTTCCAGTGTCATTTTAGGGCCAACCCACACGTACCACAACCCCAACACGTGGCCGGGCGCATTTTTGTATTGAAAATCAATAGTAGAATTTACACGTACCACATTTTGCCGTCGTTATCGACCGCGTGGTCGATACCGACCACATCACTAATTTGCAATCACATCGCAACCACCAGCGACACCGTGAAATAGCCGCCGGCTACATCGCAGATAAAACGTTGCGTCGACGCAGCAGCAGAAGTTGCAGCGTGACGTATATGGAAGTGACGAAATAAAAAATCGTTTATTATGTCTTAAATATAGATAGTAACGTAGAAGATATATGTAGGATTCATTATATATATATATGTCGGCATAAATATTTTAAAGTATTGAACAAAACTGTTTTTTTTGTGGAAAGTATGAAACCCACTGCTCCGTTACGTCACGAAATGTTTTAGGCTGTAAATTGATAAGGCTAGTTTAAAGTAGGCAAAGAATTTATTTTAAAAGAATGCAAACTTAAACATTATTTTAAAATAATAATCAAATGAAAGAAAACCATTTTAGGTACAAAAATATTACGTGCAATTGTTCCATAACGTCACTTTTCGATTCAAACCACTTCTTGTTTTTCTGTACGCTATTTATACGGCAAACTTTACACAAGCAATTACAATTTTTAAATATAAAGAATTAAAAGCAAATCCAGATAGAATAGAAACATTTAAAGTACCTGGAATACTCAAGCAATTACGTTAAATTTTCACTCCCTAAAATATTGGGACAGTGGCGTTAATGGAATCTTATGTTACGTTAGTGGAAAGGTAAGGCACGTTCTACATAGTGGTCAAAATGTATAGGTATCGGAGTCTCACTAACAAATGAGATGACGACTAACATGATAAATTATCAATAATTTAATGCTTCTTTGTGGGAAACTAATGTCGTCTGTGACGAGCTTAAACAGTCTTCTATACTAAAACAGTCTTACCTAAAATTATGTTATACATCTACACAAAGTAACAATATTAGGTTTCCTTTGGATACATCACATTATCAAAGACATGTAAGCTACTTAGCTAATCAGTCTGAATCTTCTATCATGAGCTTAATAATTACACTTATTTCTTAAATCTAGTATAAAAATAACAAAATGAGATTTCCATAAGGCACTTATATTAATGCGCTTCATATTTTTCCTTATTTTGTTTTACTTTTTCTCGGTACCGTTTCGCCCGTTCTGCTGGCGTGAGAGCCATAGTGTCCTAAAACAAAAATATATATTATGTATACGTAAACAAGAAAATCAAACAAGCTGAATTCATTAAAAAGAAAAAAACCCGAATTCTTTTTTATGTCAAAGTTGTGTTTTTTGCGTTTTTAATCCGCTATTTTGGATTTTTCAAATTTTGGTATAGCCAATGTCACTCGCGCTGCTGAGACAAATCTAACGATACCCCACATGTTAAGATCCAACAAGTCGTTTAGGCTGTAGCCCGTGAAAAAGAATTTTCTAGTCCACATACATACAAATATACACACATATACACATACATACACACACACACAAACACACACACACACACAAACACACACACACACAAACAAACACACATACATACATACACACACACATACATACATACACACACACACACACACACACACACACACATACGCAATGTCAAAAAGTAACACATTCCAGTGATATGTTTCACTATACTATTATGAAGAATAAATATACTGTGTGTCTACATTGAGATCACTAAGAAATCCCTCAATATTTATGTCCCTGTCCAGAACATAATTTATGTGTCATATAATTAATCAAATTAATTATTTAATACGAAATCCATGTATATGTGAACTATGCCTTACAATTCCAATACGTCACTTTTTGTTATCCGCATATAAGTGACGTGACGTTGTGGATGTGACGAACTAGTCCATATTATTTTGAAAATGATTTAAATATTTAAAACATGCAAATAGACAGTCAGCCTGCACAGTTTTGCATGCTGTATAGTGCAACATCGTAATAAAATATTGTATTACAATGCATTAAGCACTACTTACTTTGAAGAACTGCGTAAATGCGTGGAATGTAGATTTTGACCCCGACGAAACACAAGCACTCTTCACCACATATTTTTGACACTGAACGCGCTAGAACAAAATGGCGGCTTGACTAGATCATATAAATGTTGCCATTATTATAAAACAACAATGTTTTGGTAGAAATCATAGAAGAAGTTGTAAAAATAGCCCGTGACGTTATTAAGGAATTCCACTTCATGCTATTTCGTGGGACAACGTATTTAAGTAATTTATTCTATTTTATAGCCTATTTTATGATGTTTAAGGTTCAGAATTGAATTTTTAAGCGTATAATCCTCCAAAAAAATGCTGCCAACTTAGCCTATAAAATCGAGAATATTTTGAAACTCGCTTTGAAACTTTAAAAATATGGGTGGGACATTAAAAAAAAGCCAATCTTTAACACGAAAAGCTGCATTTATTAATTGATTTTAAGATCAGAAACGATTAATTGTTACTGAACAGTTCGAAAATTATACAAATTATCAGAAATATCTGATAATTAGTGCACAGGTTTAATAGTTTTACAACAACAGTTGATCAAAGTCATGGGACAGCTAGATTTTTGTCTTTGCAACCGAAAGTGAAAATGCCCCTATGAAAGCCGGAGTCAAACTGTGTCTGCACACGACGCAACCACATCGCAACTGCTAGCGACAATGCAACCACATCTACATTTTGTCGGTACCACAACGCAACTGCAAAACGCTGCAACGACACTATTCACACGTAGCCACAGCGTCACCACATTTTGCTGCTGCAATGTGGTACGTGTGGGTTGACCCTTATTTAGCAAGTTGAATTCGGTCATAAAATCACAGTCAGGTATACAAAATGAATCTCAGTCAAGTCCAAGCTATACCCTAGTAAAGAAATGATCACTAGGCCACCAATGTCTGAAGCCTTTACCGAAAATAAAAGATAACATTATCTTGCTTAACGGTGGTAACAATCTGCGATCTCCAAGCCGCCTGCCAAGAGTGGATATTATGGCAACCACACCCTTTTAAGGGGGAGGCCTTCATCCAGCAGTGGACGTCTTGGGGCTGATGAGTATGAGTATAATATACATTACATACACACACAGGAGTACATTATGGGTCATTTTAAGGGTAAGGGGTTACATTTTGTTCCTTGTATGCCGAAGTATCCCAGCTTCGAGCCTTAAACGAATGGATGGAAGTGGCAAGTCAAGGCGTACCGTTCTGCCTACAGGTACATAATTATATGGTCAGTGACCATAATATATGCCCTTTGCACCTGCGTGGCTTCAATACGTACCGTACTGCCTAAAGGTACATAATTATATGGTCAGTGACCATAATATATATGCCCTTTTTATGTGATTTGGGTATAGTGTGCATTTATACGAACAGGAACTAGTTTGATTAGTGTAAAGGTTTGCTTGAAAGTGTGCTATGCGCGTGCTTACCTCGTTCCCCGCAAAAAGGGACAGAAAATTATTTAAGTAGATTATTGCCATTCGCATCTCCAGTGGTAAATGTTCGAAGCATGCCAATCTGCCACATAATGATGCAGTCTGTCGCAGAAGGGCAGCTAGCAGCTCAATGTCCTAACATACGGCTGGTCCTTTGAGTATATCTGTATTATACCATCGAATAAGTGCTCAAAGGGGCCTCAGAAGCATGGTACTGGCATGGAACGGCATGCGCGCGCGTCCGATGGCTTGCAGTTGTGCCTGCGTGGCTACGAGCCTCGACCAGAAAACGGAGCCACCAAGACATTGCGTACCCCTATTTCAAAGGTATGTGATGAATACGCGTAATACATGCATGCGTATGCGCATTTTTAAACGCTTAATGGGTTTTTACCTATTTGACATGACTGCGGATGTTTAGCTTTCAGTTTCAGCGCCCGAGCAGGCAGTGGAACGCCAACCGCTGTGGCTGGCCGAACCAATTACATACAAAGTAAGTACTCTGTGGGCCGGACGACAACAGCTACAATATTATCTGTATTCCAAAATATTATATATCTGTAGCAGTTCTTTCCTTTTTTAGCTTGATTTTGTTCAATTTGTTCTGTGATTTTGTTATGGTGTTGAGACAAATTTGATTTTATTTAAAAAAGAAACAACATTTTGAACACATATTGGTGTCTTCATTAAATGCGGCAGGTCTCTATTTGTAATATTTGTTCGTTTTGAAGTTCCATCTTGTATTACGATTGGATGTAGAACCAACAGACTTGGCCGACCACTCTACACGGTTTTCCTCTTCGTTTTGTAGTTATAAGCTCCAGTCTACGGTTTCATCGTCGGCAACGGCCACTGTAGTACATACAAGATATCTTTAGAAGTGAGTACATTCGTAATAACGTTGTTTTGCCGTCAAACCGTTATGCAAATTTGAGGACAATGTTGACGTTTCCAGGTGTATGGAATGTGGAGAGCATGAGTGGAGAGCGGAAATGGCGCGCGGGCCGAGCGCCGTCGGACTGCAGCTCAAGTTTCCCTTCGAGCGCGGTATGCCTCTGGCCCTCGCCGCTCGCGTGCCTCGCCAGCCTGCGCGCGCTGCTGCCCTGGAACCGCCGCCCGCTGCCCGTGGCCAAACGCACGCACCACCCGCCGCCGGTCCCTTTATGAGCGACATGGACGAAATATCCTATTGGATTTACACCAAACGGGCACCGTGCCTCATGAACTATGATAATCTCATCAAAAAACAAAGTGAAGAAGCTCAGTGCTCTAAAACTCCGATTGAAGAGACGCTGTCCCCTAGAAAGCGAAAGAAAAAAAGGAAACTGTCCATGCTCGATTTTGAATCTGTATCTACCGAAAAACAGCATAACGTTTACTTCGAAGTTTCCCAGAGACAAAATCAAATAGCATTGAAAAGCTGTAAATCAGAGAGTTTGGGTTCAGACGTTGATTTTAATATTAAAAACAATACACTTGACAAGCCCAAAAAACCGAGATTGCAGAAAAGCAATCGAGCTAAAATCCACAAAAAACCCAAAGTTGTTACTTCTACCCCAAAAGCTCCAGTAAACCTCAGGAGAAGTTTGAGACAAGCACAACTAAGCGGCAACCATGTGCACTTTAACGATTCGTATGAGATACCTAACACCCACATCACCAACGGTCATGTTGAAACTAACGTCAATGTTAACTCAGATCAGAAACAAATTGAAAAAGTTAATAAGTCAACTGAGATGTTTGACACTGGAGATGGGAACCAGACCTCCGAAAACAAGAAAAACACAATTAAAACTAAGTCCAAAGCTCCAGCACATCTCAACGGCCAATTTGAAGACCTCAGTGATGTATCAGGTTTTACTGCAAACTACATAAGGTCAACTAAAGTGCAATCTGGCAAGTCAACCAAGAAGCTAAGGTGCAAATCTTCCAGGAACTTGGTAAAAGAATCACAACAACGGAACAACAACATGGTTGTTTGTGTCAATAAGTCTATGAACACAGGTGTGCCGAGCACTAACGTGTTGAACTGCAGTACAGACTCCTCACAGAATGTGATAAACCTGGTCACAACAAGAAGCAATGACAAATCTGGTAAAATGGATAAGAGCACGTCATTACTGAAGTTTGTAGACATGAAAGGTAAAAGTAAGGAAGCAAACAAGAACAGCAAACTAAAAAGCAAAAGTAATTTGAATATTACATTCCAATCCCAGAGTAGTGCCGCATCCAGGTATCCAAAGAGATATAAAAACCATACCGACGTTACCACTGACACTGAAATAAATACCAGGACAAGATCAGCAAATAAAAACTGCTTGGAGTACAACAACTCCGATAAGAAGGAGAATCCAGAGGCAGTTGTGTCTAGGACAAGGAGCGGGCGGAATATCAGCTTAGCCAGGTGTCGAAGAGAAAATTCTGTGTTAGTAGTGAGTAACTCCACCGAACAGGTGAGTTCTATGGCGAGCATGAATGTCGCCAGGCCTACTCTTGCCGAGACAAGGAAGCGACGCACCACACGCCAGTTGCGATCAAACAAACCCAATAAAAGTGGAAACACTTTGAGGAGAGACTCTTTAAGAGATAAAAGCGGCTTTACTGCATGCTTCTCCGAAAGTGATGATGACAGTGTGCCTCTGATTCAGAGGAAATATTTCTGTAATTGATGTTTGAACTTGAACAGTGAACTTGGTTTGGAATAATTTGCATGTCACATGTAAAATGTAGTTAGCTGGTCTGACCCTTTCATATTTCTATGAGCATAACCAAAATTCTCCTTTTGAAATTAATCACCATAGTCAAAACTTTACCCTTTGGATATCATTAACAAAAATAGTCATAGTTGCACAATACTCCAAGTGTTACCAGATAGAAAAATTAAAAGTTACGTAGGTTTATATTGTACACCTTAATTTTTAGTAATTTCTGATATTTATGAGTTGTATTTGTTGAAATCAGATATTGTTGTGTAAGATATTTGAACCATATTCCCGCTTGAAAAGATATAGGAATGTATATACATTTGCTCAGTGCCTGTATGGATTTATTGCACTTGTATTATAAATGCATATTTTAAAAACTTATTGATAGTGTAGACTTTAGATAACCGTAGATGTAAACTGTGTTTAAAAAAATATTGTATTCAATGTTTAAATTTTAATAATACTGCAAGTCACTCGTTGATATCAAGTATTTCATATAGCAGTTTATTATTTATCAATTATTGCGAAAGAATTATCCCATTTGTATTTTATTTTATGGACACATTCACCAGGTGTTGAATTTTTATTTATAACAAATGTATATTTATAAACAGACTGACTTTTATGTGATATATGGAACATGCAATTCTTGTAAGGAGTGATTGGGCAGTATTTTAAATGTGTATCCTGTGGAAATGTGTGTATACTGATTTTAATCATAAAAGTTATTTGAAAATTTTCCCGTAGCTCGGTTGCCATTGGGTACATATTCTAAACAAACATGCTGGTTTAACAAAATAATTTTGATATAGGTACTTACCTAGTCAATACTTTCTAGTCAGGTGATACAATATGCGGGAATCTGCTATGGAATCAGATTCACGTTCCACAGTTTTCCGCATAATCCCTGAACTAAATAATAGCAATGCCATAGAAAAACGAATGCTAACTAGCAGGTGATATGGATTATTTTAGCTCAAAGGTTTGCTTTTCGCGCGATTTACTGCGTCTTCCGCAGAGGTCGGCTGCAAAGGCACAGTAATCGAAACGCGGAATTTATCAAAGTGCATATAATAACAGAGACTGGAAAACAGTCCCTCGTAAAAAAAAACACTAATTAAAATACAGTCGTGCTCGGTGACCCCTGGGTTCAGGTGCACTATAATTATACTGTGATATAGGCTACCAAGTGCGTTCACAGGCGCTGACGTGCATTGCGCTTATAGACTTACATAATTATGCATCGACTTACATTATGTAATTACTTCAAAGGATAATGTAACATTCTCAATGGTACCGACTCAGTGGCTTACAAGAATACGTAGTTGAAACCAGGGGACTGATAATGTACAGCCAGTAATCCGTGTACATGACCTTGTTACCTTATTTGTATAGCAGTTAGGTTCAGGTTATATTTTTTAATGTCAGATTTTATTGGCTGTACATTATTGACTTCCTGGTATTAACCAGGTATACTTGTAAGTCAGTAATGTTAACACAGTCGCTTGCGACCCTATTTTTCACAGGATTTTTTGAGGCCTCTAGAACTAGAGTGGCATAACTTTTTTTTTTATAAACAAAATCATTGCATTTTGTAATATTCAAATGTGATTATACAAAATTAGAATTGCACACATTTGTTTTTACAGTTGGTCACTTTTGTTCTAGTGGCCCATTTTATGTTTTCATGCATAATAGAAACACAAATATGATTTGTGTTCGAATTTGTTTGTAATGTGCCATTTTTGTTGAGACAAATTTATGATGAAATGACGTGAATAACGTTCTGTTTCTGTGTAATGGTATCTTAGTATACTATGATTATTAATTACTCGATAGAGAACGAACCGACATGGCTTATAGGACCTTAATGGGACGAAACTGTTTGTTTTCTCTTAGGGCCTAAAGATATGCAGCTGCGCGGCCGCGCGTCCCAGCCGCAAAAAACCTCCACGACCGCGGCGCTATACATTTCGCAAGCGCGACCGGCTGCACCGATTCAGTATGCGGCCGAGTCGCGCGGCCGGCGGCCGAGCCGCTGTCGCTATAACTGGTCGCGTATGGTTTTGTGTAAACTCATAGTGTAGCGACCGCGCCGCTTGGCTGCGCGGACGCATAATGCTTAGGCCGTTAAGTGTTACGGGAATTCCTCCCGTCTGCATCTCTCTCGGTCGCACATTATCTTAATTAGGTATTACTGAAGATATAAAATCACTGACTATAATAAGATAATGTGCGAGAGAGGAAACTGCAGACGGAAGGAGTCGCTATGCCCCAGATTTTGTCTCGCTCGCACATTTACACTTTTGTAGATAGAGCTTCTCGTGTAGGCATATCCAAAAAATGTGTTTCATCTCTGTCGTCCATCACATGAAAGAAACGTTGATGAAATCTTTGGTTGGAGATTAGTATATAAATTTGGTTAAATTTAAAAGATGAAAAATGCGGTAAAATCTTACTGAAGTTTCTATTAATTCCCGCTAGGGGCGATGTCTTACTTTTCATATATTCCTACGCCCTACTTAATTCTAGCAAATAAAAATTTGCTTGATTTAATTTGACGTAGGAGTTCGAAAGAATAGCAATTTTTTTTAGTTGTGTGTTATGGGGAACATTATCAATAACTTTTCAGGCAGAGGGCGCTGTGTGTTTGTTACCTGTAAAATACTTTATGAAAACTGATTATTGCCTTTTTTAATTTCTAAACTTTGGTTTCGCTTTGTTGTTTTTTTTTAGTTTTGTTATGTATTCCATCTGTTCTCATTTATCGGTTTCTTTAAAATGTGTCCTCTACCCTCGAAAAATCACCTGATTTATAATTTATTCTTAGTGCCTTTTCCCACTTTTTCCTTGATGTTAAATCACTTGGTAATTTGTGTACACCTATTTCTTCAGTCAAAAGCTACACATCGTCCCATAATTTTTATAATTAGTGAAACAACAAAATTATACTCAGTTTCTATGTAGATTGTACAGTTCTTTTGGAACAAACATTTGGCGCTCTCTAGGCGGAACTAATTGACAGTTGTCATCCTTAAAAGATATCAAATTGAAAATTTATATAAAACCATTCGTAATGTGATGAGCTACGTAGACAGAGAAAGGAATAGATGCAACATACATACAACATAACATAGAAGTAAAAATAACTTGGAAATGTACACTCAGATATTTTGATTTAAATGTGCGAGCCGCACAACGACGCGACACGTGACGAAGGGCCTTAAAACCTACATACCTAGCGCAGTAACAGCACCATTATCCAAAATAATAAGCTGTGTTGCAGTGTAATGGCAAAGCATGGAAATGTGAGCCGTATGCCGTAAATTACATGACACATTTTAGATGCAACTCTGGCGATGTTGATCTGTTGTATTACCAAGCGCAGCACAGAGGACCTTCCTTACTTTGTGAAACGCGGCCTGCATTGGAATTCTTGTCATTGGAAATTTATCAATACCCTACACATTATAGGGCTCACATTCCACTGCTTTGCCTTTACTCCGTCTGATAGCGAGTGAAGGCAGTTTGTCTATGAATTTAATTATACTTATCTAATAATTATATACCTACTTATTGATGATCCATGACTGCAGAAAATTATTGTATCGAATTTTTTTACTAGCCGGTAATGTTGGCAATTTTTGTTTTAATTTTTGTGTACATTTTATAATAGCTTTTATGTATTTAAATTAAATAGTAAAAGTATCCTATCCGTCTCGCATGGTTTCAGTGTCTCGTATTCCTCTATTAGAAAAATGAAAAAGTATTTAGCTAAAAAAGTGAATCCTGTGGTAATTTGTAGGGTTCCGCACCTTATAAGTAAAAAGGAACCTTTATAGGATCACTTCATTGTCTGTCGTATATTGGTCTGTCAAGACCCTAGGAATTCTTGGTGATGATATCCACTTGAAATTTATATCCGATACAGGTGTAAAAAACAGGCAAATACAACCAAAATAATATAGCAATTTTTGACCAAACATGACTCTCAAGTAACTCAAAACGTATTTAGGTAAGTAGGTACTTATTGGTTGGCCATACATACAAAGTAATACTCTAAAGTTTCTCATAAGTTTGGTTTTTATTAGTGGCCGGTATAACGACCGTCTGGCAGTACCGTCTTTACCATAAGGGCACACGGGGCCCGTATCCTCAGGGGGGCCCCGAAGGACCGACTATTTCTCTCACATTTATCATCAAAACATTTTTGTCGGGCATAGTAACAGTGAGCACCTGGGTCGAAAATACTACTTTTGTCTCAAAATTTTAGTCAACAGTTTGTCGATTTTATTTATTTATTTTATTTTCTTAAGAAAATTTACAGCTATGTACATAATTAGTAAAGGATAAATAAGAATAGAAGGCCAGTAAAAAAATATCACAGATAACAGGAAGAATAGAGAAGTAACACTGTAAAAAGACGGACTCGCACATAAAATAAGTCTAAACAATAAATATACAACAGACAAAAAATAAACAATAATAAGAAGTTTGCTAGGTTAAAAATATTAAGTTTGCTAAAGAACAAATTAATAAAAAAGAGAGTAAATTGGAACATACTTATGTAAAATATTTTTTGTTTATGAGCTGAAGCAGCTTAAATGCAGAAGTATTAAATAAATCGACATCAATTTCATTGGCAAGAACATTGTAACACCTGAATGCTCTTATAAAGAAGCTGTTTTGCCTGTAATTACACCGCACGGATGGGACGTAGAGAAGATTCGGCCGTCTATTTAACCAATTACCAAATTAAGACAAAATCAAATCAAATTTTTTCTTTTCGAAGTAAATTTCCATAACATTTGACTTGATTTTGACTTGGCTTATTTTTTTAGGTTTAAGCCAAATCAAGTCTTATTTAAGATCGATTTAAGACAAAAAAGCCAGTAGAAAAATGTTAGTATAGATTCGCTTTCTTTACTTTCCAAAAGGGCCCCAAATTATTGTGTACCCAGGGGCCCCAGCATAGTTTAAAACGGCCTTGCCGTTTCGATCTAATATTTGGGATGCTGCAGTAAATAAGAAGACGAAAACAGATTTTTTTTTAGACCATGATTTGTCAGACAGGCTATGTTTACGTACTTATTGTGATACGGACAGATAAGGGTATTGTGCAATGTTTTGTAAGAAATCATGTCGTTTTTGGTGCTTAGATCCTAAGAAATAAAGGTCATTTTAAATCTTCATTATCATATGGTGCAATTCCTGCCCGATAACTCGATAGTATACTACTACTCGTGTACCTACCTACACTTGAACTATTGTATAAATAAATACCTTACCTTTATCAAATTGGCACTCAGTTGAACAGTTTCGCTGTGCTAACTACTCGTATTGAATAAACTCGTTCCGTGATACAAATTGCTTAGAAAAAAATATGGAAATAAACTTCACGAATAAAGTAATCGTAGTGACTGGTGCAAGTGCGGGAATCGGGGAAGCGACCGCCATCTTGTTTGCGAAATGTGGCGCTAAGTTAGCGCTGGTCGGGACCAATGAGACGAACTTGCGGAACGTTGCGACGCAGTGCGAGAACGAGAAGGGGAACAAACCTCTAGCGATCATAGCTGATCTCTCCACGGACGAGGGATGCGAGAAGACCGCCCGGGACACCTTGAAGCATTTTGGAAGGTATGGTGGACCTCATAGTGGCGAGGAGTGAGAATTCAGTAAAGGGAAGCTGAAGCAAAAAACTTACTACTTATCGCGCGGAAAGCAGTCTAGGAACACCCGAAACCCCTTCACCATACCTAAAAATCGGCGGCTGGTGACATTGCTAAGATAAGATAATTTTAACGGCACCTCGGAGTTAGGTAATTATTGAGAGGCGGTAGGTACTAGATAGTATGTCGTTAGTTATATTGTTGATATACTAACAGACACATTTTCAAAAGGGAAGCCGATAGGAATCGGCTTATATGGACCCTTCGCCACTGGTGGACCTAACAAAAACTGGATAGGTACTATGGTCATTAATAAGTATATTATGTAGTATGTACCTAGTTACATTGCATATTGTGTATATTTAACTACTTAGGTTTTTAACACACCAAAAGCTTAACAGAGTTGTAATTGTACCTAACATCTGAATCATGATGACACCTTAAATATGTATTATAAGATACAAATAGATTTTATGATAAAAAGTATAATTAATTGTTCCACCCTCTATATTGCAGCGCCCTAACGGGGTCTATGTACTCAACTGCTAACTAAAGTTGTATAACTATTTGTTCTAAGTATGTGCACACATCACATCAACGGCCGGAAGACGTCCACTGCTGGACGAAGGCCTCTCCCTTAAATGGAGGTGTTGCCATAATCCCCACGCTTGGCAGGCGGCTTGGGGATCGCAGAATGGTTACCACCGTTAACTGAGAGGACGCTGCTGCCCGTCCTCCGGTGGTTCTGGATGCAGTTTTAGGACATACCCAGGTCCAGGTAAGTATGTGCATTGTGCATTAATAAATAAATAAATATGTAGGTACTTCGCACAGCGAGTTGTAGAACTCTCTGCCAAAGACTATGTTTCCCGAAATGTACAATTTGGGGGTGTCTTCAAATCCAGAGTAAACAGGTTCCTATTATGTAAGCGTGCTCCATCCTAGACCACATCGTTGTATATGTAACGGCAGGCAGGATGTGGTCAAACGCAAGCCTATTTCCAATATATAAAAAAATGCTAATATTTCAGGGTGGACGTGCTAGTGAACAATGCTGCTATCGGAGCAAGGGCAACCATACAAACGACAGACATGGCGACATTCGACCGCGTGTTCAATTTGGACGTGCGCGGCGTGTACAACCTGACGCGGCTACTGGCGCCAGCTCTGATAGAGTCTAAAGGCAACATTGTCAACATATCCAGCATTGCGGCCACCGTAGTGACTGTGGGCAGCTTGCCTTATGGCATGGCCAAGGTGAGACATAAAATATATGTATTATGAGCCAACTTGGTTATGGAATCCGTTACATTTCTGAACTCTAACTAACGCCAGAATCCTGGCTAAAAATATTCCTTATCTCCAAGCAGTGTCATCCGTCAGACCCTACCAGTTGTGCTTGTAACGGAGCAAGGGCGGATCCAGGGGGGGGGAGGGTCATTCATGACCCCCCCTGGGCTGGGTGTAGGTCGACTAGTTGTAATCGAATTGGAGCCTGTCCTAAATATACCTCGACTGGGTATCTATATGACCCCTGATATTTATGAGTATGTTTCGAGTTTATTTCATTGGTTTTTTTTTTATTCAGGTTGTCATCTCCTAGCGTTGCAATAGGCTAGATGACTGGTTTTTTTTATTGTCCTATTAAAATGTGGCCCATCGTCGTCAGTCATAAAACGTCCACTGCTGGACGAAGGCCTCCCCCTTAATAATAATAGAGGGGCCCATAAATATAGCTAATTAATGAAAAGAAAATTAAAATCTGATCAAAAATAAGCAACTTATAAGCATTTTAATATCATGCTAGACAGAGAGGCGAAACAGGAAATCGTGACGTCACTTCTCTGTACGCCATATAAATTCTATTCTGACAAGTAAGGCGTGACGTAATTTTTTGTTTTGTGGGAAAGGGACAGAGTTGTCTCTACCAAAAACTTTAAACGCTTATATATCAGAACATTAATAACCGATTTAAATATTTTTTCAATAAACATACTATATTTACTTAAATTCTTCATCAAAGCTATTGGTTTCAACGATATAAACATCAGTCATCTACCCTATTAAGTATATAAGTCTGTTAGTAACCTGTGGATAGCACTGTGGGTTGTATTATTATTAAGTTTTATTTTATAAGTATACTCTCATGTTAAATTTATAATACAACTCTTTGCCGTTCCTTAATAAATAAATAAATAAATGCACACGCGTTCCATACGACGTTTTTCATCACACTTGCGAGGAAAAAACAAACTAAGTTATTTGTCACGCACACACTGCGCGACTTCTTCTTGCCCATACATCAGGAAGTATTAAAGCTACTATGTTGCTAACCCGCGCTAATCTTTATATACTTTTTATCCGATATAGAGATGGGCGTCGCCAGCGGGTTGCAGGGAGGGGCAGCTGCCCCTAGAGATTCAAAAAATGCAAAGCAGCCGAAGTCCTAACTCCACAAACTTGACTTGCTTGACCGATAATTCCCGCGCACTTCGAAACTTGAGTCAATTCACTAATTCCAATCAAAGTTTTGTATTTCGCACTGCTATTAGTCTATTCGTTATTTCATCAATGTAGACTTTTCCCATCGTCCATACATCAACTGCCCGAGAGAGCTGCCCGTCCACCGGTAGTTCTGGATGCAATTTTAGAGGACATGCCCAGGTCGTCATTTTTAATCCCATTAAAGTTTTGTATAAATATTGGATGAAGGAAAAATTACAACTTCCATGAAATAAATGCTTGTACTTACCTACATAGAACAATGTCGCAATGTTTCAGGCTGCCCTGGATCACTTCACACGGTTGGTTGCGCTTGAGCTGGCTCCTAAAGGCGTCCGGGTCAACACCGTCAGCCCTGGAGTTACAGTAAGTATACCTACTCCTTTTTTCGTAGTTTTTTATTTAGTTTAAATTGGTAAACAAAAACAGTTTGATTATCAGAGGCTCTAGCGTAGGAATTTGCGAGAATTACGAAGTACCAACACACGTTAACGCGATAAGTAAAGGCTCTGGAAAATAAGTACTTACTCTAATCTCCACAATTAATAAGGACAGCGTTATAAAAAAACCTCATTTTGACCACGATCGACCCGATGTATGAACTCCGGGACAGCGGGTGTAATGTGCAAGATTCTAGCTGCAGTGTATGACTCAGCTATAATATCTGTAGAATGGCAAAATAACGGAAATTCATACAATCACGTCAATATTTTTTCCTTTCTTCTCTGGTTACTGGTTACCGTAATGAGTTGTAGATGGCTTGATACATGTTGCTAGTTTTCAGTTAGGACTGTTATCTTTCCAGATCAGCAAGTTCATGCAACGAATCACAGATCTTTCTGACGTGGGATATAATGATTGGTTGAAAAACGCGGAAGGTATAATCCCCATGGGCAAGGTATGCACTGGCGACGACATCGCCAAGACGATCCTGCATGTAGCGAGCGACAACAGTGCGCTGATCACCGGCGCTACCATCACCATCGACGGAGCGATGCAGTTCGCAATGACTGAAAGTCTGATTAACTCACAACAAAAATGAACGTCAAAATAGTCTTAGTTACAGATACAGAACGCTTGATGGCATTAAAACAAAAAAAGTACAGTACCTATACCTACATTTACTCACCAAGAGGTGAACACAGGATCTAAGCGAAGCTCAAGTACACAGTGATAATTTAAGTACTTTATAATACGCTTAAAAAAATGCATCCAACTTCAACTTCGAATCTTGGAGGATCTAGCTATTTTCAGTAGTTTAAAAACTAAACTACTGAACCGATTTCGATAAAATGTATATGGAACCACCTCTGAAGTATTACCTACCAAAATAAATAACATCAATATCAGTTCATAATTGGTAGAGTAATCGCGTAACAAACATACAAAAAAAATACAGTCCGATTGAGAACCTCTACTTATATACTTGGTATAGCCGAGAAGCAAGGCCAAGTTACATACAGAATGTAAGAGGAACGCCCCAGAAAAAGAAGACAGGCGCTAGTGCTGTTGATTACAAAAACGATACAGGACATAAAAATTGCTGACGCTATCATCTGGCATCTGGCTAAAAATTAAGAAAAATACGTTTTTGGCCAATGAGTATGCCATGCCTACCTATAATATAGAAAAGATACCTAATACTTATACCACATAAGAATAAATAGTACTATGTCTTATACTGATGCTTGTGACTTTAAATTAATAAAATTATGCCCTTTACTTTACGCTTGTATTTAACGTATGTATTTTTATAACGTATTTTTTTAATAATTTACGTGGAGATTGGCGAGCTTAGTTTTATTTCTTGTAAGTAGGTACCTACTTATTTTGCAGTTACAGTTTTTCTTGTAAGTAGTTAATTGTTTTAGACATTCATTTTGTTGTTTGTTGACAGTTTTGAAGTTAAAAAATAACTGAGTAGGAAATATTTCCTTATTTTTTTTCCGTATTATTATTATGCCCACTGTACATAATATGTATAAAATGTTATAACGATAATTTTGATGTTACTTAGGTACTTAACTAACGAACATATGGAAATAAATAATGAATAATTACTTAAATTGTATTTATTAAATAAAATATTCTTTATTCCCCTGCCTAAAAAACGTAAATTCAATGTTTATGTGAAATTCGCTATGCGGTAAGTCACAAAGTAAAAACCTACACCTTGTCTTATTCACAAAAATTTTTCACAAAATTAAGGTTGCTGCGTCCACAAACCAACTATGACGGCACCTATATCGCAACTTTTTCTTGTTTTTGTTGATTTTTCTCCGTGTGGTAGGTACTAGCCGTGTGTCGTTCTTGAATGAATCCTTCAATTGAAGTACTTCAGCTGTGTTCGTCCTTCATTCACTACTTCAGATAAAATGTAGCTACTTAGTTCAGCTGTCTAGTTCACTCGACGTCGCGAAGTCGCGAACGATGAGACACGAACGAGCCCAGTGAGGAAGGATATTTCTTTGGGAAGGATAGATAATGCTATCACGCTCTGTTTTAGGTACTGAAGCAATTGTCTATTTCACTCAATCTTTGGCTTGTTGCGTTCGGTCCTCTGCAGGGCTAACATGCGCACCGCGAGAAAATTTTGTCGTGTCTGTATGTCGTGCGAAAACGAGACAAACTTATACAGATTCGTAGCCTTGTCCTGTTTTGTAAAATCGAGAAAATTTTCTCGCGGTGCGCATGTTAGGCGCTCTGGTTACCTATTACCATAGTTCGAGAACGATTTTATGAGTCCTCTAACTTTTATCGTACATTGCTTACATTGCATTGTTATACAAAATAGCTAATATTGAACTAGGAAGGAAAAGGGCAATGTACAATTTACAAACACGTTTGTACGAGCTTGGATATAAAATGAAGCAATCATAGTAAGCGCACTGTTTTCGTTCGTAAACGTATCTTCGTAGTAGTTAGGTATCGAATGGCGAAATCATTTCAAATGAGCAACTGGACTAGTGAACTAGATGAGTGAAGTACTTCTTAATGAAAAGTTACGTAATGTATCTTTTCATTTTAGTGACACATTCTGCGCAAGCCTTTGTCAAAAAGAGACCAGCAGCAATGAGTTATACGCTCATTGCTGCTGGTCTCTTTTTGACAAATGAAGAGTGAAGACCGACGTATTGACGAAAAAAAATAATTAAAAAATAGTATTCATATTCGGCCAGTGATTTTTACCAAGGAGATTTGTATTGAAATTATCTATTGGCACGTATATATACAACCTCTTTGGCTAAAAACTTACGGAATAGCCTAGTATAGACAAAAATCAACAATGTCATATTAGTAAATTTAACTTTAACCATAGCTTGCTGCGTCTTTAAAGAAATTACATTATGTACCTATTTACGAAAGACACATGTACTATATTCTAATGACATACCTACATAATTATATTTTTTATATCAGTGAACAATGCTGCTATCCGCGCGAGGACAACCATACAAACTAAACGACAGACATGGCGACATTCGACTGCGTGTTCAACTTGGACGTGCGCGGCGTGTGCAACCTGACGCGGCTACTGGTGCCAGCTCTGATAGAGGCCAAACTTATAACTACTTTTCTACCTAGTTTTTCTTTAGGTAATATATATTTATTTCAGATCAGTAAATTCATACAGCGCGTCACAGATATCACGGATAAAGAATACGCTGACTTTTTGAAAGCTGCGGAGAGTGTGATCCCCATGGGCAATGCTCTGGCGACGACATCGCCAAGATGAGTCTTCATGTGGCGAGCGACATCAGTGCGCTGCTCACCGGCGCTATCATCCCGGTTGACGGGGCGATGCAGTTCTGAGGGACGACCGGAAATCTGCTAAAAAAGCAACAACAGTGAACTTAAACCATTATTGCATGATTGATGACTCTTGTATAAAAAATATTAAGAATTACTCCTATGTCATTTTTGTACCTACCATCAGTATGGTCAACGTATAGGCGATTTTTCGCGATTTAGGCTACTTCGGACGACGATCGGCGATGAAAAAATCTAAATGTTCGCCTTAAGTGCTGATTTACGAGCAAGAGTGTGCGCAAGTGATATAATGTAGTGAAACGTGACTTTTCGTGTTGTTTCCAAAACTCAGAAGAAGCTTACGTAGTAAAGTTGCCACGACTTTACTAGGGCATGATTGGACTTGACTGTGACTTACTGTGCGTGACTTGGACTGTGACTACGACTCATCTAACTGCAGAAAGAAGGATCGATGAAGAAATATATATTCGGCTGAAGGACTAGTATCCATGGCCAGGAACTATTAAAAACAAAAAATACGCGCATACATAACCCAATACCAACTTAGTACTACGTAGTACTATTATTTATTCTGTGCTATAACGTAGTACTATTATGTTTTTGTGCTATAATACGTTAGTAGTAAAGTGTATAATGTGTTTTACCTACCATCTAGGTACTTATAGGTACAGCAGTGGGTGCGATGGAGTGGTACAGTGACTCTGTAAGACCCTGTTAGGATGCTGCAGTAAATGCAATAATAGGTGCTGCACGTGTTGCAATCATTTGTGAAAAACATTATTTTAGACTTTGAACTGATTTTCTTCGATCAATTATTGATCGCAGGTTATTTTAGACTATGCAATGATAAGATATATACGGACAGATAAAATACCTGCATTGTACAAATTTTTCATTTTTGATTTTGATGCTTAACTCGTAGAAAAAAAGAGTCATTTAAAATTTACGTCACCTGAACATAATATATTGTGTAATCCATGCACCATATAATCAGCAACTCGATAATAAATATATTACGGATCCAACTAAAAGCACTTTAACTTTATAACTTAGATTAATGGAATAAATTCCTAATCTATACTTTATAAATAAGTAACTACCTCTATCAAATTGGCACTCAGTTGAATAGTTTTTGTAGTGATACTGGAATTTAATTTCTAATAGGTATTTTTTTCATTCAGTACCTAACGACACGTTTCATGAAACAAAATTGCTTAACTGAAATAGCGTTTGGAAAAAATGGAAGTAAACTTCACGAATAAAGTAATCGTAGTGACGGGTGCAAGCGCAGGAATAGGGGAAGCGACCGCCATCTTGTTTGCGAAATGTGGCGCTAAGTTAGCGCTGGTCGGGACCAATGAGACGAACTTGCGGAACGTCGCGACCCAGTGCGAGAAGGAGAAGGGGAACAAACCTCTAGCGATCATAGCTGATCTCTCCACGGACGAGGGATGCGAGAAGACCGCGCGGGACACCTTGAAGCATTTTGGAAAGTATGGTGGACCTACCAAACTAGATATAATTATTGTCGTCTTGAGTGAGCGTCTTACATTATAAATGCGTTGTGACTTCGGCTCAATGATTACGTTGTCTATGTCTATGCCTAGGCTTATAACATACAAACTTGACGCATAACAAAGTTATAACATTTAATAATAGACATATATATTACATTTGATATCATTTTCTTCAGAATATAAAATAAATAAGTGTCTACTTGTGCTAATAAGTCAGAATTATTTCAGGGTTGACGTGCTAGTTAATAATGCAGCTATCGGCGCAAGGACAACCATACAAACGACAGACATGGCGACGTTCGACCGCGTATTTAACTTGAACGTGCGCGGCGTGTACAACCTGACGCGGCTACTGGTGCCCGCTCTGATAGAGTCCAAAGGCAACATTGTTAACATTTCCAGCATCAATGGCACCGCGGTTGCCTTGGGAAGCTTACCCTACGGCATAGCTAAGGTGGGACATATCATATCTATAGCAGCAATGCTATGGTGACGCCCTAAAAAGGAATGGATAAGCTGTGTAAAATATGATATGCGTGTAAAGGGAGTGAATGCAGAGATGACAAATGATAGAGTGAAGTGGAGAAAGGAAACATGCTGTGCCGACCCCGCCTAGTGGGACAAGGGCAGGTATATGGTACATGGTGCGCGGGCTGTTTCAGGGCAGGAAGATGATAACTAACCTACGCTAGCTCACTCATGGGAAAAGTATTTTATCTCTTTCCAAACAGTGCCGGAGAGAACGCGTCGAAGGAATCTCATGCTCTTCGGCCTGCCTTGACTCCTTTGACAATTATCACGTAACCACTTATTGTAGCTGCTACGTGTTTTGCGATAATCTAAAGTACCTATAATTATACCAGCCAGTTGTAGAATATAATGAATAATAATGTAACGGCTAGCCATTTTAAATTACCGAGCCGTCTTGTATTACAGCTGAACGAAAGGGCACCGCATTATATTCGCTAGCCGTAATGTAATAGGCTAGATGACTGGTTTTATTTTATTGACCTATTAAAATGTGACCCATAAATATTAGCTGATTAATGAAAACAAAATGAAAATCTGATCAAAAATAAGCAACTTATGAGCATTTTAATATCATGCTAGATAGAGAGGCGAAACAGCAAATCATGACGTCACTTCTCAGTACGCCGTATAAATTGTATTCTGACAAGTAAGGCGTGACGTAATTTTTTGTTTTGCGGGAAAGGGACAGAGTTGTCTCTAACAAAAACTTTAAACGCTCATATATCAGAACATAAATAACCGATTTAAATTATGTTTTCAATAAACATATTATATTTACTTAAATTCTTCATAAAAGCTATTGGTTTCAACGATTTAAATATCAGTCATCTACCCTAATCCGCCGTTTACTGCTCGTCCGCCACTTTGGCAGTACCTACTTAGTTCATATTTCTGACACTCGCGGCGCATTGATAGCCAAGCATAAGTTTTTATTCTCATTTTTTTTTATCAGGATACTACTTACAAAATGGCTTACTTATTTACAATAATGTACCTTTCACGGTATTTAGACAAGAACTCGTAAATTATCTTTCCGCGCAATGTAAAAAATAATTAAAATTACGAATAAGTAGTGACGAAATGTCATAAAAAATATTACGCACCAATGCGACTTTTACAGTAGCAGATTAAAAATGTAATATCGATATCATACAAGTACCCAAGTACATTGAACAATGTAGAAATGTTTCAGGCTGCCCTGGACCATTTCACACGATTGGTCGCACTCGAGTTAGCTCCTAAAGGTGTGAGGGTTAACACCGTCAGCCCTGGAATTACCGTGAGTACTCACCGTTATACACGAAGCTATTTAATCGGCAGGGAGCGGTAAGTATGTCTTGACTTGTATACAACATCCTCACAACCGCTCCCTATAGCCAATAGGCTAGATGACTGGTTTTTTTTATTGTCCTATTAAAATGTGGCCCATAAATATAGCTGATTAATAAAAAGGAAATGAAAATCTGATCAAAAATAAGCAACTTATAAGCATTTTAATATCACGCTAGACAGAGAGGCGAAACAGCAAATTGGGACGTCACTTCTCTGTACGCCATATAAGTAAATTCTATTCTGACTAGTAAGCCGTGACGTCATTTTTTGTTTTGTGGGAAAGGGACAGAGTTGTCTCTAGCAAAAACTTTAAACGCTCATATATCAGAACATTATTAACCGATTTAAATATTTTTTTCAATAAACATACTATATTTACTTAAATTCTTCATCAAAGCCATTGGTTTCAACGGTATAAACATCAGTCATCTAGCCTATTAAATAGCACCGTGTATTGTTTTTCTTTGATTGAGCACTTTTCCCCCAAAATGATCCCCAAGACGCCTGCCAAGCGCTGTTATGGCAAACCCGTATTCTTCATCCAACAGTGGACGTTATCTGCCTGTTGATGATGAGCTCTTTCTGTATGAATTCTGTAAGTTGGAAATTGACACGCAAGTATAAAATTATAATGATAGGTAATCTACTTTGTAAAGTAATTTTGTACTCCGACTATAGTTTCAGCAGCAGTTTCAGCAGTCCTGCTTAGCACTGCGGGCGCAGCGGCCCGCAGTGCTAAGCAGGACGCAGCTGCACGCGCGTCGGGCTCTGTTTTCACTCTTTGAAAAAGGTCACCGGATGTGATCGAAACTATAGTCGAAGTATCCGATTTAATTAAACGTGAGTATTCCCGTATAAATAAAACAAAAATGTGTCAAAACCACGTCAGTTTTCATAATATAATTTATAAGTAGCTACGAAAGTAGGTATTTAGAGAAAATAAATACGTTACTCGCGTTCTCAACAACTCTATATCGACGTTTTTCAAAGATGCGCGAATACGTAACTTCTTCTTAACTTCTTTCTTCTAACTTCTTACATACATGGATTTACTGTGACTGTGATGTCTTTCTGTGACCGCGTAACCACCAGGCATAACTTTACATAATATCTTTTTTGTTCTATGACCTTTGACAAAAGTCAACCCAATCCGCAAAACAATAAATGTATCACATCATCATCAACAGCCAGAAGACGAAGACTGCTGAACGAAGGCCTCTCCCTTAATTATATACCCAGGTCGATTAAATGTATTATACTGGGTTATGAACTTGGGGTGTACTAAACCGAAAGACGGTCATTCTCAAGTCATTCTATTGATCATTGTGATCAAATTTTACTATGGGAGTTTTTTTTTTTCCTTTTTTTTTGTTTGACTGAAGCGCTATAAAATCATCTGTTTCCATCGACATATTGGCTGTTTCATAGAAAAAGTTCGTTGAATCTTGACAAAATCTATGGAACAGTTGTTCTTATGCAATTTCATAACCAAAGATTTTTACAATGATGGATGTTTTTTTTTTCAAAACCTTTCTTTATGCGTATCATACAAAATCATACACCACAAACATCACGCATCAAAATATCATCGATCATGTAAAGCTAATAAATCTGGCAATTTTCTAGTATTTACATAAATATTGGCAAAAATAAACTGCCCAGTTAACAATTATTAAAATAATTAAATTTTGGTATAGATTGTACACAGCGCCATCTAGCCCCAAATTAAGTAAACCTTGTACCAGATATGCCTCTTTACCTTTATTGGCACCTATAACTGATGGAATGAAAACCATAATTAAAAGGTAATTTTTACTAGACTTACTTTTTTAGATCAGCAAATTCGTACAGCGCGTCACAGATATATCGGATAAAGAATACGCTGACTTTTTGAAAGCTGCGGAGAGTGTGATCCCCATGGGCAAGGCATGCTCTGGCGACGACATCGCCAAGATGATCCTGCATGTAGCGAGCGACAACAGTGCGCTACTCACCGGCGCTATCATCCCGGTCGACGGGGCGATGCAGTTCGTAATGGCCAGAGATCTAGTAAAGACGCAACAAAAGTGAACATTCAAACAACACAGAATGCTTAATGGTTCTCAAACAACATTTGACTAAATGTGATGTACAAATGTTGTAAATGCTGTTGTTGTCTCACCAAGAGGTGGACAGTGGACACACTTAAAACAAGAGTGACATTTGCAGAACCAGGGATACTCCACTGAGATTACTTGAAAAAATTACAGCAATTAGCAGCCGACCAAGTTAAGACTTTAAACGCAATAAATGTTAAGAGAAAATAAAGTAAAAACAAATACTAGATCTATGGGATGAATGTTCAATATATTCCGACACATAAATAGAGGTGACTTTTTTACCGTCAGGACGACACGCACTTGACTGATTTCTGCCTATTTATTTTAAAAAGGGGTAGGATGTGTTGATATGTAGGTAGAAGAACAATTAAATTAATTATTCAGTAATTAACGCCACGTTTAGTCGAGGTGTCAGGTGACCGGAATGCTGACGTGTATTTTGGCCATAAACTTAGCATTGCCATCCAACGTGGCGTGGCGCAGCGTTATTTTATTTTAAGTATGTAAGTCATCATCAGCCCGGAGACATCCACTGCTGAACGAAGGCCTCCCCCTTAGACTGCCACACTGTACGACAACCTGCGAGCTATGTCGGTGACTTTGGTTCTTTGGCGAATATCCTCGTTCTGGATTTTATCGCGCAAAGTAACGTCATTGTACTCTTCATTTTATTGCACCTGGTTATTTTGTAAAACTGCATCCAGACCTACCGGTGGACGGGCAGCAGCGTCCTAAATGCTCGGGTCCATTAAAACCACATTGGGCGCTAGTCGTTTTAGATATTGCAGAGAATCGTCAAAAAAAAGTTAGTACTTAAGACTTATGTAATATACGTAGAGTGGAGACAAAATAAAATACAGCAGTTACTGGAGTCAAATTACGAGTTGCACGCGAACTACTATTTACTTACCTATAACATAATTATCTACGAAACTGGACAATATGCCTGCTGATAGGGACCAGATAGATTATTTTGTTTAGTGCCGCGCAAAAAAGTTATGCAACAATATCTTTTGCATGTCACACCATTATTATCTTTATTCTTATTATTTGGTTTCTCTCTAGTTTTTATAATGGGCACTATACAGGTTGATTATTTACATATATCCCTCAATGATACTTAGATTTTATTTATACACAATCCGGACCGTCCTAAAGAAGAATCAGCTTGATGTGGAGGGTGTAGCCAAATATTTTATAAATAAATTAAAATTCATTTATTGCAGGTAACAAGACCCATAAAAATAGAAAATACAATTTTTAAAAAAAGTCCAAAAAATCAATTCGCTGCATTGTAATATTTTCTAGAACTAGTGTTTTTTGCGAATAATTTATTTATTTAGTGAACATACAAAACAGAATGTAATACCACAACATTAGACTAAAATACCTACTATACTAAAATAATGAATGAATTTAAAGATGGTGGTGTCTTAGATTATATTATAATTATATACAGGGTTAGATCAATTAGTTAGCATCCTTTTAAGGGCATATTATGTACATCAAAACAAACAACATGTACTATGGGGCGAACCCCGAAATCACGAAAAAAAAAGGATGCTAACTGATTCAAATTAAAAAAAAAAACAAAAATTAGAACTAACCCTGTATAATCAATAAGATTAATCTTATTAATCTTAATCTTATTGATTATAGTAACCCTGTATAATCAATAAGATTAATCTTATTAATCTTAATCTTATTGATTATACAGGGTACTAACGGCCTTACTTAAAAAAACTTTTCAACCGTTAGTCACTGCTTAAGATGCTCTGCCATCTTCTCTCTGACGTGAAGTTGCACGTGCTAGAAAAGGACAGAGAAGTTTAAGCAGTGACTAAGAGAATCGAGATTATTTTAGGTAAGACTGTATGTAAGTGTTTTTTTTGCTAACCGCTATGTTATTATGCTAATTAAATATTATCAAATTTTGCCATAATATTTTATATTATGTACCTTATAATTTTAAAACACCATGAATGTGTTTATTTTATTCTCCTATCAGTTATTGCTTCATAAGAATAAATAAAACTTCGATAAGTGGTTTACTGATAGAGTATTTAGTCAATCAGTGCAGTGCTGCAGTGTTTTTATTTACCTCAATTGAAACGCTTTAATATTTTTGGAATATTTTTTGATAAAAATGGAAGTTGATTTTGCTGGCAAAATAGTACTAGTGACGGGTGCAAGCTCTGGAATCGGGGAAGCGACCGCCATCTTGTTTGCGAAATTTGGCGCTAAATTGGCGCTGGTCGGTAGAGATGAGACTAGACTGCGAAACGTCGCGACTCAATGCGAAAAGGAGAAGGGGAACATACCTCTGGCGATCATAGCTGATCTCTCCACGGACGAGGGGTGCGAAAAGACTGCGAGCAATACTTTAAGGCATTTCGGAAGGTATGTAAATGTTAATTTAACAAAAAATTCACCTACTGAATAAGACGTAATAATTTTGTAGTCAATATTGGCATGGATGATCGCAAGTAGCGAATTCTATTTCTATAATAGGTACCGCTGTGTATGGGTGTTGTCTCATGATATAGGTGTAGGTACGAACGGCGCCCTAGCATCACCACTTTTACGCATTTCGGACAAATGTAAGTAGAAGGAGAAGAGAAGTAAGTATATATATATCCTATCTTTTTCGAGGTTAGGTTCAGAATGTGCACTTCCCAAAATGTCCACCATTCGAATCCCAAATTTTCTCCATGTCGAAAAAGTCGAAAAGTCGGCAAACATAGTAATAAACTAAGGCAAGGGAAAACTCTTGAATTCAAGTAGATACTAATAATGAATTTGGTGTGAAGCGTGATGTGATAGGTAGGTTGTCTTCGCAAAATTACTTCACTGCACAACAGCTTACGCACACTATCAACAGTAGCTAGGTAGGCTCAGTTCATTCAAGCAGGTTAGGTAGATTTAAATTGTTTTGAAGCAATTATTTTTTATCAGGATTAACGTGCTTGTGAATAATGCAGCCGTTGGAGCTCTGGCGACAATACAAACGACAGACATGGCAACATTCGACCGCGTTTTCAACTTGGACGTACGTGGCGTGTACAACCTGACTCGGCTACTGGTGCCCGCTCTGATAGAGTCTAAAGGCAATATTGTCAACATATCCAGTATTGCTAGCACTGTTGTGGCTATCGGCAGTTTGCCCTACGGCATGGCAAAGGTTGGTAGCTTTTGCAGTATGACGTGTTGACCTGCACTATACGCTTGGCAGCGTCAAAAGTAAGTATCGACAATAAATGATTACTATCGGAACTGCGCTTGGGGCTAACCCTGAAATCGCGAAAAAAATACCAGCTGTTCCATACAAAAAGTTCATTGACTTTGGACAAAATGTATGGAACAGCTGTTTTTTTCACGATTTCAGGGTTGGCTCCATAGTGAAAGTTGTTGATGAATGATAAGTACCTACATAGGTACGTACCCTTCCGTATTGTTGAACCTTTTTGTTACACATTATATACACGCCTGTTACAGTTTTTTTTTTTTAAATAGGCATAAGCCTTTATTAACTACAAAGACTACTTAGCCTACTACACAACAAAAAACAAAAAGATTGTATCCAGACCGATGAAAGTCTAGAGATAATCCAAATGCTCAAACCCACTACCAGTCGGCAGCGTACCCAGCATGCTGGCGGCATTGCCACGCTGGATGGCAATGCTTATGCGTTGAGCCAAATAAACGCCAGCAATTTGATCACGCGTCGCGTCGACCAGGCGCTCGGATATGTTTTTGAAAAGATAATGAGCTCCCGGTCCCCACGGACCCAATGTCTCTACACCAAACGGCTCAAATATGTAACCTCTGCCGAGGTTAGCATATTTGCGCCGCTTGTGCTGCTCCGCCGAATTTGCCGCCGCACCAGCCCTACTCTGTGTCACAGGAAGATGTGACGGTGCCAAAGTATCAAGCAAGTTGCGTCCCA
Organism: Erannis defoliaria; assembly: GCA_905404285.2. NCBI lineage: Eukaryota > Metazoa > Arthropoda > Insecta > Lepidoptera > Geometridae > Erannis > Erannis defoliaria. Next base: position 4,494,281 of record FR990073.1, on the reverse strand, counting down.
TACAAGGGGCCGTCCCATCTTCCAAGGCACAAGTGTCATACCATCAGGTCTTTTGCCATCGTCACGCGCAACGCAAGGCCGCTCGGTTCGAGCACAGCTGCAACATTGGCGGTGGATAAAGCCCGGCGTATGACATCATTCAGGCTAGCGTGGCGGCCGATCCGACCAGCGCTTCTTGAGTAAGAGAGACCATGGTGACCGAGGTGATCCTGATCGACAGCAGTAACACACTGGCAGCGATGTGCCTCACAGCATCTTGCACCCAAGCGCAAGCTGACAGCTAGACGAAATGCGGTTGGGTCTAAAAGGCTAGCAGTGTTAAAGGAGGGAATAGCCTGCAACCAAAGACCTGATTCCCATACAGAGACAGCAAGAATACGAGCGCGATCTGCGACGCTAGTACACGTATCTAGAAGAGATTTCCGTGCTAGTTCACAGATCGGCCTATCCCATAGTCTCTGCGAAGACAAAGTCTTCGGAAAATCAGTATTTAGGCAAGCCTCCCTCCAAACATTCTTGGCCTCATTTAAATGAGCTACTACTACTCCGGAATGGCCTAAAGAGGGAAGAAGGATTTTTTCAATTAATTTATGTGTACTATGAACTGAGGACAAGAAAGCTGGTAGAGCTACACTTGAAATTTTGCGGATCCCTAAGCCTCCTAACCTTACTGGTAGTGAGGCTTGTGACCATGTCCTGTCATTCATGTCAACATTCAAAACCGATATTAGTGTTTCCTTTACGACATTGTCTAAGGTCGAAAGGAGCTCACCGTGTTTCCACAGTGGACTACGTCGTAAAGTGTATATAAATTTTGCCACAAACAGACAATATTTGATAATGGTAAACGCCATGTGGGCGTTATTGAGTAACCTCCTGGAGGCAGTCATAAAATTTTGAATTTTTTCTTCTACGAAAGGTGAAAAAGTCTCATCTAAAATCGGTGACCCCAGTAGGCGAAGAGAACATCTATCCACAGATTTGATGTTTGGAGCCAAATCATTAAATTTTGCAATAACCAAATCTTTGTTCGGACATGAATCGCAAACATAGAGTTCGCATTTTGAAAAATTTAGTTCTAAGCCAATAAGACGAAATTCGTCTATGAGAATTTGCAAATCATTTAGGACAGTGCTCACATCACCTCCTAAAAAAGTGAATCATAATAATACATATAACTATATCATAATAAGAATATAAATTCAAATCAAAAAATCGTGTGGCGAAAAATTTAGTTCGTAACACAGATGAAACGGCTCGTACGGGGAAATCCGTGTTTCTCTATGATTAATAAATACTTAATTGAAAAAAATATGAAAATGGAAAAGCGCAAACTCAAGTGCGAGTACAAACTTTTCATACAATTTAAGGCTACAGGAGATCGAAATCTGTGGATTTATTAAAACAGGAATAAAGCAACAGTGAACAAATTTTGATATATTTGCTTGGAATCGTTCATTTGTTGTAAAGATACTACAGTATACTAAGTTACGACAGTTACCTACTATACGAAGTTATGTGCCTCGGTATTTATATCTATCTTTATCAGTCTCGTCTCATCTAGTTCTCGAAACACGAGGATTGCCGAAGCACATAATGTTAATCGTACAGGTATAGTAATCAAGTGTTTTATTTCAGGCTGCCCTGAATCACTTTACCCAGTTGGTGGCGCTCGAGTTGGCACCTAAAGGAGTTCGCGTCAATGCTATTTGCCCTGGCCTCACGGTAAGAGCCTAGATTTATTTTCTTAGTTATTGGCATCGCACGTTGTGCACTCTGCCAGTGTCAAGTTTATGAATTTTCAAGTTTTATTTATTCAAACCAAGTCAAATATGTCATGAAATCACAGTCAGTCACACGAAATTAGTCATAGTCGAGTCCAAGTCATGCCCTAGTAAAGTTGTGGCGACTTTACTATGAGCTTCTACGGAGTTTTGAAAACAACACGAAAATACATGTTCCACCACATTATATCATTTGCCAACACTCGTGCACGTAATTCAACACTCAATGAATAAAACCCCACCATTTTTAATCATTAGTTCGCGAAAAAACACAAGTTTAAGAAAATAATAGAATGCAACGACATGATTTTCCGTGTTCCTGCCAAAACTCCCAGAGCCTAGATTATTCTTAATGTCTGTGTCCCAATCCTATTCCTACGAGGGGACGGGACAAACAGCAATAAAAAATCCTGTCTGTCCCTGAATTAAAATTTTGTTCGTAACTGAGCACATTACACACTGGCATGATAATATCTTTGGTGTTTCAGTTATTTGCAGAACCTACTTGAGTATAAGATATGAACCAACCTTTTGATAACCTTACAAAAATATGAATTATGAACAAGTTTTAAAAAATATGAATGATATTATATGAAATATGATCTTTCTATAGAATAACGCCGGGGAACCAGAATGGGTTTCATGCTCTTTTATTTTAGTTACCTTACTGATGTTACAAAATAAATTATATTTCTTTCATTCTTTCTCTTTTAAGAATTGAGGTTATTTCTGTCGTAAGTTTTCAATGAGGCTTTTGTTGTGACGTGATTGAATACTATACACGTCATGTTTCCGCATACGCATAATTCCATTTATGTTTGAAAAATTTTCGGCCAAGTCCTTAATATTTCTCTGATAGATGTTTTACGCTAAAAAGGGCGACTCTTGTGGCCAGATATTATGTATGTATATTGTCACTGAAAAAAATTCCAGAGAAGCAAATTCATACAACGCATCGCGGATATTTCCGATGAAGATTACGAGAAGTGGATACTTGGTTTGGAAGGCGCAATCCCCCTGCGTCGAGTGTGCAGCGGCGAAGATATCGGCAGGATGGTACTGCACTTGGCGAGTGAACAAAGCGCTCTGGTCACGGGGGCTGTGCTGCCGGTCGACGGGGGCTGCACCCACGCGATCGGAGACACGATGCCTCATGCTTGGATGAAGAGGAAGTGATGCCTACTGGCTAGCTGGCTACCAAGAATCACACTAAAATAATACACTCAAGTACTGCATCAGCATCAGCCTTTTCATCCAGTTAACCACGTTATACCTACGTTTAGTGTTGGTAGATTCACATATAAGTACGTCTTTGAATTTCTTATCAGCACGCAGCGACAGTGATAATGGAATGGACGGGCCCAGCGCTTTTAAATCGTTCAAAATTAACATGTCAACACAATCAAGCATACCTAGCGAAAAGTATGCATATTAAATTTGCCAGAAAATAGAAATAGCTAATCTAATTACTGCATGACAAAAAGAGAACACAACAAGAAGAACAAGTAAGTATTGTCGTATAGTACTACGACTCGCATGTCGCAAAGACAGAGTATGACCGACGCGAGAGGAGAGCCGGCGCTCAACATATAGTCTTCAAAATCCGTGCGCCTATTTCCCGTCCATTCATTTTATCATTGTCGCTGTCAGCACGTACGTAATTGTTTTCCTTCACCGAAAAGTCACATGGTATGATTTTTAAAATAATAATTACGTAAGTAACTCGTAAATTCGTAACCAAGTGGTTACGAATATTTTTAAGAGACCAGTTTTAGTAAGCACGTTTGGCGGTTGTCATTGGTAACAACTTTTTATATAATATCGCTTTATGTTAATGTGAAATATCCACGTCCACCGATATTTATTTATTTACATAATTTCAGTTCATATAAAATTTGTTCGCATGCAACGTAATATTTAATTCATAATTTCATGTAATATTATTAGAAATAATAAACATTCATTTCAAATAATTTTCGCTATGAATAATATTTTTTGACCGAATATTCATTTGACAAAAATATGCTTGGCCTAATATTTATTGAGTATAGTGTACACTGACCTGGGACCTGGGTATGTCCTAAAACTGCATCCAGAACCGCCGGAGGACGGGCAGCAGCGTCCTCTCAGTTAACGGTGGTAACACACTGCGATCCCCAAGCCGCCTGCCATGCGTGGGGATTATGGCAACCCCTTCCTATTAGGGGGAGGCCTTCGTCCAGCAGTGGACGTTTTCCGCCTGTTGATGAGATGTGATGTGTACCTACACTGCCGACTGGTAGTGGGTTTGAGCATTTGGATTGTCTCAAGACTTTCATCATCATCATCAACCCGGAGACGTCCACTGCTAAACGAAGGCCTCCCCCTTAGATCGCCACACTGTACGACAACCTGCCATTTGCATCCACCGGTTGCCCGCGACTTTTACAATGTCGTCGGTCCACCTAGTGGGAGGCCGCACCTACGCTAAGACTTTCATCGGTCTGGATAAAATCCTATTATTTTTGTGTAGTAGGTAGGTACTAGCTGAAGTAGGTAGTTAGACTATTATTATGTAAGTATATGTATTTTATACTATAGTTAAAGTGTTCTGTAATTATTAAAAAAAAAAATATAAGTAGGTAGGTACCTAACTATTCAAATTAATCCAGTTTGTCACGAGTCACGACCAATGTGTTTCGAAATTGCTTTGTTGTAGTTTCTTGTATCTAGGTAGGTTTGACTGTACCTATATAATATAGGACGAAAGCGGAAAAATTACAGCTGTTCCATAAATTTTGTCAAGATAGATAAGAGTCAATAAACTTTTTCTATGAAACTCATTGATATAAATAAAAAAGGGGTTTTAACATTGAGATATTATGTACCTACATTAATTGGGTTTTAATTTTAATGAGTTCAATGATGAAATAGAACCGTTTTTCCCCCGAAGGGTAAAAAACTGATATTTAGGTTTCTGCCGAAGCTTGAACCACGGTTGAGATGACACCCTTGTAACTCAGCCCATCTCGCTCTTACATTGAGACGTACAGCGCCACCTGGCGCACATAAGGGTTACTAGGATTCGTCTGTCACCGCGCATGGCTGTTTGATTCTTCAGTACCTTAACCTTTACCTGAGCCGGCAAGGTCTTCAGGTGTGGTTCAAGCTTCGGCAGAAACCTAAATATCAGTTTTTTACCCTTCGGGGGAAAAACGGTTCTATTTAGGTGTTCGTGCCTTCGCTTGAACCACGGTTGAGACGTGTTTACATTCTGCCGGCGCGGTGCCAGGCGTACTGTGATAAGAATATTATAGCATAATTTAGAATTACCTATGGCTGTATAGTAAAACTCTGCAAATAATATTACACTATTTATTCAAATATTGCTATGTTGGTAACATTGCACATTATAGACATTGGTCTAGTGAAAAGCTTAAAATAATACCTATTGATCTATTTTAATCAGTCTTATTATGTCGTATTGTAGTAATAATCAACATTATCGAACTTATTAACTAAGATTTTAAACAGTTTTAATAATTGGTCTTTCTAAGTATTGATAATTCACAAAAATGTATATCTACTAGGTTCTTAGTAATTTAGCAGGTATAATCAGTCTGATTGATATATATTACTATATGAGTAATTCAATCAACAGGGGGAAAAACAGTTACGAAAGTGTAAGCCACTTGAGATAGTATTCGCTGCTGGTTGTAGCTGACGGAAATAATGGTTGAAAAAGGTGTGCTTCGACCTCCAATTCCCCCGTCTTAAAACCTCATCAATATCCAAGTTTTCCTGTGTCCAGTTATTAGTAGCAACACCAGCTCTAATACTTCCTGCTGACGATGCAATTTTTGCATCATTGAACAATGATCTTATCCAGCCAGCGATTACCGCACGCGAGGCCTCCTTGACAGCTCCGCGAGTTGTGATAAACAGGCTTTTTAATAGTTTTGTTTCGCGGCGAATCTGAGACAAGAGAAGTAACCTTCTAATCCAGTAAATTATATTTAGTCTGGCAGTAGGGTGACTCTTGAGACACCATCCTGATTGCCTGTATGTAGCGCAGTCTGTTTTGGACCCAAACATTGGCCAAAAGATGAGTTCGTCGTCTTTTTCCTCGAAACTTTCCGGATTTATATGAAGCAGGGTCAGGTCATGGACCCTCCTTCCCGACGCTAGTAATAGAAGTACACATGTATGGCGAGATACTGCAAATAAGCTATTATCGTCTAAGTTATATGTTTCCAGGAAGCGTAACAAGTCATCTACCTTCCATGACAAAAGTTTTTTAGACACCGGTTTCTTTGAGAGAATTCCTTTTATTGTATGAGTCACTATCGGGTGTGCGCTTAAAGCCGAGCTCTTGTCTGGATTTGAAAACGTTGCCACCACAGATTTATGGAGCAATATTGTTTTAGGGGCCAGCTTTACGACTTCATACAAATAACATAAGAAACGCGCTAGATCAGATGGCTGAGGGTCATGAATCAGTATATTATTTTCTTCGGCCCATCTACACCATCTTTGCCACGCAGGCCGATATGTTTTTAACGTGGACGGTCTCCAAGAAGCCTGCAACAGTTCTATTTCATTGTTATTCCATCCGGAAATTTCATTGGCCCAGCCTGTACAGTCCAGACCTGCAAATTCAGGTTGTTTATCCCTGTTGGTGGAGCGTTTGTTTTCAGGTCTATCAGGTGGTGGTGCAGGTCCGGGATCTTCCACGGTGGTTGAACAGCCCGCTTTCTTATTTCTGGTGCCCAGAACGCCTTCGGCCATTCCGGAGTTACTAGGAGATAGACTCCTGTCGATGACTCTAGATGGTGAAGAATCCTTGGTATTAGAGCGGGTGGAGGAAATGCCCACCCTAGATCGTGGTGCCAAATCCGACTGAAAGCGTCTGTATATTGACTCTCCTTGTCGGATGCATCTTCGCTCACATACTTCGACACCACCGCTGACCGCCTTGAAGCGAACAGGTCTATTTCTGGAGTGCCTAATTGAAAGAATATCACTCTCGTTATTGAAGGTTTCAAGTGCCATTCTGGTAGATTTTTTGCCCTGGAGAGGCTGTCTGCTAAACCGTTGTATGGCCCGGGAATGTAACGTGCTACTAGGTTGCAATTCAGCTGTTCGCACAGATGTAAAATATTCTTGGTTGTCTCCAATAGTCTCTTTGACTTTGTACCGCCTTGCTTTGTTATGTAAGCAGCTGCTGTCCGATTGTCCGTTTGCCAAATTATCGTTGTGTTTCTTACCCTTGAGTTTAAGCACTGCAGAGTCTCGTAAACTGCCCACAGTTCTTTTTGGTTGCAATGCCATCGCTGTTGTAATTTTGTCCAATCTCCCCACATTTTTTGGTTGTTTGCTATTGCACCCCATCCTGTATCTGCAGCATCCGTGGTGATAAAAATCGACGGATTGGGGTGATGGATGACAGTGTTTTTGCTGATATTTTCCATCCACCATTCCAATTCTCCGACTGAGATATCTGACATTGGGCACTGTTTGTGGCGTCTTGATTTCTGTAGTCTGTTGGATTCTATTTGCAACCAGCGACAATGTAGTCTCCCTAGAGGGATAACAAAAGATGCAAAGTTTAGTTTTCCTGTTAAAATTTTTGCGTCTTGCCAACTCCAATGCTTTTTCTGTAGCAACGTAAGGATTGATGTCCTGATTTGTCGCACCTTTGTATCTGAGAGCATTTTCCGATTTTTGAGGGTGTTCCAAATAATTCCTAGGTATTCTATGCTCTGAGCAGGTTCCACTAGTGATTTTGTTTTGTTTACAGACCATCCCAGGTCTTCCAGTTTTTGAACTATAAACATTACTTGCTCCTTCAGAATATTCTGGTTTTGATGAACGATTAAGAAGTCGTCCAAATATACTACACATTTTATCCCTGCCGTATGCCTGAACCAGTGTGCTAGCCAATTTGTGATTTTTGCGAAAGCATACGGAGCGCTTGCTAATCCGAACGGAAGGCAGGTCATTTCGTAAGTTTGTTCTTCGTAAGCTAGAGACAGGAATCTGCAGTGCGTTGGTACTATCGCCACATGATAGTAAGCTTGGGAAATATCGATTTTCGCCATGTAATCGTTTGGGTTGAGTACTAAAGGTATACGGTAATGAATCAACAGTCTGAATTTTGGGGCTTGTACATATAGATTTAACCTTTTTAGATTGAATATTGGCCTGTTGGTTCCATCTAATTTCTTTCTGAGAAACAGGGTGGATAGAAACCCCGTGTCGTGCCTGTTGCGACGAATCGCACCGTTTTTTAGCATTTTTTCTATTTCGTTCTTCATTTCTATTGTGCTGGGAGTCTTGAATGACTTCTTTCGTTTTGATAACTTTACTAATGGTGGTTTTTGCCGAAAGGGTATTCTGTAGCCTGATATAATTTTTTGGATGACTGATCCTATCTTTTCCCATTCCTTTTGATGGAACATTAGCTGGCCAGCCCTGAAGTCATGACTTTTTGAACCCCTTCCATTTGTTATTTCCTTTGAAATGTTTGTCATTCTTGTCGCTTGGTATTGGTCCTCTTTTGGTGCCACCTTCATTGTAGGTAGGTTTGTAGGTCTTTTTGTCATATTTACTAGACACTCTTTTGAAGTTACCCTTCTTTTCTTTGTAATTTCCTTTCTGGGTAGGTTTCGACTTTTTAAAAAGAAAAAACTTGTGTATTCCTCCTTGATCTTTAATTGTCTGTGACAGGTCCGGTTCTTTGAATAAATGAGAATCCGAAGGTGGAATGCTATGTATAACTTCGTGGAGGATCTTGTTTTTTACTCTGTAAGTGTCTCGCCTCTGCTGGATTACCTCAGCTCTTCTACCAAAAACATATTGTAAAAGGCTGTCTGAATTCTTGCGAAATTTTGAGTTCGTGGCAAGAAACTCTTGACCCACTTTTTGTTTAACCTCATGTGGTAAAGTATTACACAGTTCCTCAAAGATCTTTCGTTGTTGTAAGAGGCCATTAGTGATAGCGCCTAAAGTAAGATCAAATCAAATCTTTCTAAAGCTGCAACGGAAGTCCAATTCGGAGTGATTCCCGCCAGCTGGTTATTAACTTTCAGAGAAGAGAAAACTGGCAAGGCTTGGAATTGTTTCTGGACTTCACTGTACCTAATATTTTTCCAGTCTTCGGTTCCTAGACGCTGACATTCCACTGCTTGTGCTACTAAGATTGGATCTGCTTTGGAAAACCTTGTTTCTGCTTCAGTGGTGTGCGGTTTGAAGTCAAATGTAGGCGATAATTCAGAAGCTTTGGCCGACTGAAGAGCTTTTAGTCGCCGCTCTGCATTGGCAATTTCATCTCTGATGGTTTGCTCATCGTTGACTTCACATTCAGATTCCGTCTCGCTGAGAACGGGAGAGCGATGATAAACTTCCTCCCCAACCTGGTCGTTGGTGCTGTCCGGAATAGACTCATATGATGCGTTTAAATCTGGACTCTTGGATGTAGATGTTTGTTCTAATATTAAAATTTTCTTGTTTTGTTCGGCTTGCATCTCAATAATCTTGTTAAACATGTCCATTTGCTGTTTTAGTACGGAAGCTATGAGTTGTTCGCCACTCCCTTGTTCGATAAAACTGCGTTTAGCGGGCGGTGAATCGCTTCTGTCTCGCCTCTGGCGTTTCGAGCCTGCCGATATGTGCTCATTTTCTACTGTGCCTTTAGAGAAGAGAGTGCTGCTAGGCCTGCTGGGAGTTCCCGAGTGGCAGCTTTCTTCCCCAAGCAGCCTTGATGTTCTCTCCCTATTCGTTAATTTGCCTTGCGTTTTGAGTTCGCGTATGGCATTCATAAATTCCCTGTATGAGGGCCATGCGTTTTTTCGAATATGCTGTGCGGCGAATAGGTCAACGCCCTTCCCAAGGGCCATGATAGTATCATCTTGCGGATATGCCTATAACATCTCTCCGGAAGATCCTTAGCATTAGGATAAAAAGCGCGTACTAAGTCTATGGTCGGTAAGCCAAATCTCAATTTGCTATCGGTTGTAGGTGTTAAGTCTCCCCCGATTAACTCTTCAATAGAATAATCTAGAATCTTCCATTGTTCCCAACCCTTTGGGTAGTTTTCTTGGATAGATTTAATAATGGTTAGGAAGGCTTCTCTTTCGTCGTCGTCCTCCGGTACTAGCTGGGCTAGGTCACCCATTGTTGAAGTTGTCATTGTCGCCATGACCTGTAACAAAAGGGAATGGTTCCCGTAACTGTTTGCCATAATGTAGTGCTTAACCGTCGTTTGATAAGACGACATCTAGCGCCTATAAGGCGACGTGTCTGCAAGCGAGACAGAGTGTCATTTTGTGAGGCGACGTGTTTCCGTTCGAGACGAAATGTCGTTTCGTGAGACGACATGTTGCCCTGTGAGGCGAAGCATTATTCTCGGCGGACTACGTGTCTGCCGGTGAGGCGACAGAATGCTCGAAATGCTTTGTGTGACGGTGCCCTCAGGAGGCAACTGCGTCTCGTCGCTGGGCCAAGGGCGCCGAGCGGAATTATATGCTGTTGTTGTCGAGCAAGGAGGCAATTTGTTCTTACCTCGTTAATTTATGTCTTGATGTACGTAATGTTCGGCTGAGTTACAAAAACGTACTGAAGAATCAAACAGCCATGCGCGGTGACAGACGAATCCTAGTAACCCTTATGTGCGCCAGGTGGCGCTGTACGTCTCAATGTAAGAGCGAGATGGGCTGAGTTACAAGGGTGTCATCTCAACCGTGGTTCAAGCGAAGGCACGAACACCTAAATGAGCAGGAGGGCAATTCCGTTAATCAAAGCTGGACCACTTCCCATACGTTTCCGCTACTCGTCCTCTCTGTCGGCGGCCGGCTAACGGCCGTGGTCCGGCCAAGCATACCTTGAGTTTTATAAACGTGTGATGTTAGAAGGCTGGACCTTTTCCGTAGCGCTACCAACGTTTCACCCATACTCTCCCCATCGAAACCATAGACAAACTGCTCAGCTTCACCAACATGACGTCACTCAGAAGCTTCATTTTCGTTTGTTGTTTTTAATAGTGCCTGGCCATGGATACTAGTCCTTCAGCCGAATACATTTTTCTTCATCGATGTTGCCAATCATGTTTGGTTGTTAATCGTATCATAAAAATCGTGAAATAACTATTACTGAAGTCGGTGCCACCTATCTTTATACATTACAGCGTAATAAGATAGTCTATTACAGTTATGAATAATTTTATTGTACATCATCATCATCATCAGCAGATTTCAATATTGGCACCATAGTAAAAGTTGTTTGTTTTGATGTACAGAATATGCCCTTCAAATGATGCTAACTGATTAGAACTAATCCTGTATATCGGTGAGTAAAAGAAAAAAATTACATCATCTAGAGGGGTTGCTATAATCTCCACGCTTGGCAGGTGGCTTGGGGATTGCAGAATGCTCACCACCAAGTGGGCTCTGCTGCCCGTCCTCCGTTGGTTCTGGTTGCAGTTTGGGGACATTCATGCATTTGAGGAGGTCGCCGGTAAGTACAAACTTACATAAACATTTTAATATAGGTACTTTTTAATGTAGTAGTTCTATTTCCTATGTAATAGGGTGTAAATAATTGCTAGGTCCTCGTCGTCCTCTTGGTTAACGGTGGTGAGCATTCTGCGCTCCCCAAACCACCTGCCAAGCGTGGGGATTATGGCAAACCCCCATATTAAAGGGGAGGCTTTCGTCCAGCAGTGGACAGCTTTTGGCTGTTGATGATGAATTGCTAGGTAACCTGAAATAAAAAAACAAGTATATATACAAGTATAATAGAAAGGCTGGCAGCACAGGATCGACTCTATTTCTAATGACGTTGTCAAATGCTTGACACTGAATGACACCTGGCATGTGCAGAATATAGCGCAAGCGTAGAACTTCCAACCTCCTTGGTGAAGAATGTGCTTCGCGTGGCAGCATAATAGAATGTCAATAATCTGTTTTTGGCGGGAACATGGAAATCATGTCGTTGCAATCTATTTTTTTATTAAACTTGTGTTTTATCGCGAATTAATGATTAAAAATGGTGGTGTTTTATTCATTGAGTGTTGAATTACATGCACAAGTGTGGGCAAGTGATATAATGTGGTGAAACATGTCTTTTCGTGTTGTTTTCAAAACTAGACGCACTAACGTAGAAGCTCATAGTAAACTCGTCAGAAAAAAATAACTTGAAAATTCATAAACTTGACCCTGGCAGAATGCACAATATGCGATGCCAATAACTAAGACGAAAAAAAAATTACAATCATCATGTCAATAGATACCATGAAGACTTTTGGCGGGAGAGTGCAAAAATTATATCACCCGTCACACACCGTCGCTGCAAGAAGGAGTCTTAAATGAGCCCCAGTGCTCAGGCACACACACAATAGGGAAACCTATAGTTAAACAAAATGCTATTTTGATTTGGTCTTGCCAACCGTCGTACAGTCACATACAAATGGTTGGCAAGAGTTCCATTGTCAATAGCTTCCCAAAAGATGGGGCATTCAAGGCGCTCTACGTTCGATCTTAGCAACCTTATTGGGCTGCGCTACTTTGTGCCTCCATCATAACTCTGGTCGATCAACCAAGAAGAGGGTGTTTGGGAGGGTCCTGGCCTCGTGGGTATAATATATTGTGCTTCATAGTGATTTATCACAGGAAGCCAAGAGTAGGTATACATAAGACCATAATATATTTTTTTCACCGTCTTCTCCCTTTACGTCACCCTACATTTTTTATTTATGATGCCTTAATTTTTTCTTAATTTTTGGCATCACACTTTTTGCATTCTGCCAATCTTGAGTAATTGAATCAAAGACATAATAAATATTGGAGTTCTGGGATTTGGGAACCTTAGATTATGTCTTGGAACATTGATTTCCTGCTTGGAAAGAAGGAGCTATGTAAATGTTCCACGTTCACAGAGCACATTTTTCAACTTTTTCCTTTGTTTTTTGGCTTTGTAGTTTGTGCACAGGATACCTTGCTTATGGGAATCAAAAAATATTGAGAAACGATCGGATTGACAATATTTCTTGATAACTCATAGATCTAAAATAAGAATATAGAAACAATCTGATTCATGGTAATTTAACAACGATGGGAACGGATACACACTTTTTTTCATTATTCCTATCCTAGGTCGGAGTTTTACTTCACGACTTTTTCCACGATGTAATCCTCTCCTCCTCAGGAGGAAAGAAGGTCTTAACCAAGACCGATGCTGTACTCCATGCATGAAGACAATTATTCGGATATCCGGTTTGTTATTTGCATAGACAAATATCAACTAGTTATTTGGGTTCTCTAGTTGAAAAGTAAGAAAAATTAGAGTTGGAAAGAGGCATACATAAGTAGCTGTCGGCTCATAATATGAATTATATATTTATTTGGTATTACAATAAAATATGACACTCAAGGATTGTGTAGGTTTCTATCTATCATAGGAACAAGGCTTATTTATACATACAATATCTCCAAAAATCAATTTTCATCACAATACCTTAGAAAAAAAAGACATTCCCTTAGAAAGTTTCATCCCCCGTTTCACCCCTGCCAAAAAAATATTGAAAACAGAATTTCCTATTTTAAATTAACTATTCAAATAAAAAAAACACGACTAAAAGTTCAAAAACAAAGCACAAAAGGTTTTACCGATTTTAACCCCTTTAGGGCCCGAATTACAAAAAATATTTTCTTAGTACACCTCTACTCATTAAGACAAATATACCCTCTAAATTTCAAATCTGTATGATCAGCGGTTAAGGCTGAACGTTGTCTGTCAGTCAAACAGTAAGTCTGCTAGTCAGTCAGTAACTGAGTCACTCAGTCGTACAGCCAGGACAGTGATTTTTATAGTATTAGCTTGTGCGTGTGCGTGTTTGTTACCTCAAACACGCTAAAACAGCTGAATGGATTTGGATGAAACTCGGAATAGATTCTTTCCGAGCATAGCATACAGGCTACTTTTAAAAATAAAAATGACGACGTGTAATTTTTTTTACTAGTACTACTTCATCAATGCAATTTTTTATAAAGAACCCTTAACTATTATTTGCGCATCACGCTGTCTTTTATTTTTGGAACAATTTCAAAAACGCGTCTCTGATAATTGACTTGTACCTACTGTCAGAACCTCAGAGACATGTAAAAATATCAAAGCGTAAAATAAAATCGCTAATTTTTCAGATGAGAAAGAGGAAAATATATTTTTAAAGAGGACACAAAGGTTGAGCAAATGGAAATAAATAAAATGGGTAAGGAAAGGTATATAATCAAAGTGGGTAAGGTTGATTTCACATTTTTTTATATTAGCATTGAAAATGGAGGTCCAGAAGTTTTAGACAATTCCCATTGATTTATTATAATATATCAAATTTTTTTCAAAATAATACTGTAATTATGTATACCCATTTAAAATAGGTAACAAAAATTATATTAAATAAAATACTTTAAAATAAAAATTACTTAGGTATTAAAAGAAACAAGAAAATACTTAGTTCAAATATATACTAAATTACAGTATGTTTGTTCTAGCAAGTTGGCTCACTGTGATTTATTTTATTTATATTCTAGGTTAATGATAACAGTCAATTGACTGTTATCATTTAGAAAGACTGGACGAGTCTCGTGGTGCTCGTGTCTGCTGAACGTAGAAAGTCTCCAACGTCAGGGCTCTCCAGTGCGTCTCGTTAAGAACTATGAATTTCTGCAAACTGCCAAACGAAATAAAGTAAAATTGATGGCAAAAACGAGGTACTGAAAGGTGGAAAACCCTTGATTGCACAACATAAAGTAAATACTAGCATTGAACGGCTATTCTGCTTCGACCATGATATAAAGATGGTCACTTCTGTAGATGTCCGCTCCAAAAGACATTCCAGGACGAGAAACCATCTATAGTTAGTTATTTATTGTAGGCCCCGGATATTCTATATCGCAGGCTTTCTATGGTTTAAATCTTTATTATTTTACTATTGTGAGTATTCTAAGCCAATTCTGAGGAATCGAGTTGGGAAATCTTAGCTTATTAATAATAATTATGTTTCTCCTTGTCTGATGCTTGTCTGCGGAAAAAGAATTATATTTTAAGGTACAGAATGCCGCTATTTCGCTCGCGCATTGCAACATTTTTGAATTTTTATAATCTATACATATAATAAAACTGTAACGATGCGATTACTGTACATTGAAGATATATTTAAAAATCATTTTTTTTTAGGAGTGTATGAGAGCAACAGAAACCAAAAATACAGTTTTTAAAAATTTTGTCTGTCTGTCTGTCTATCTGTCTGTCCGGGATAAACTCAGAAACTACGGCACGAATTTGAATGCAATTTCTTGAAATATGATCTATGAAGTCCGGCGCTTCACATAGGCTATGTTTTATCAAAATCGGCCTAGGAATATAGAAGTTATGACGCAATTTATGAAAAAATATACTTTTCCAATATAACTTGAACCCCCGAACATACCGAGCCCTTAAGGTCCGAGGATCAGCTTATACTGGTTAATGTTTATCTTGAGAGTTTGCGAGTCAGAAAGATGAATGGATTGACATGCGATTTTCTAAAAAATGTTCTGTGTTGTCATAAGCTACTTAACACCATACAGCACAGTAGGTAGGCCTCCTCCTAGGTGGACCGACGACATTGTAAAAGTCGTGACCAACCGGTGGATGCAAAGGGCAGGTTTTCATACAGAGTGGCGGTCTAAGGGGGAGGCCTTCGTTCACCAGTGGATGTCTACGGGCTGATGATGATGATGATGATGATGGTAGTCGCAGGCAACCGGTGGATGCAAATGGCAGGTTGTAATACAGAGTGGCGGTCTAAGGGGGAGGCCTTCATTCACCAGTGGATGTATACGGGCTAATGATGATGGTAGTCGCGGGCAACCGGTGGATGCAAATGGCAGGTGTTGTAATACAGAGTGGCGGTCTAAGGAGGAGGCCTTCATTCACCAGTGGATGTCTACGGGCTGCTGCTGATGATGATGATGACGGTAGTCGCGGGCAACCGGTGGATGCAAATGGCAGGTTGTAATACAGAGTGGCGGTCTAAGGGGGAGGCCTTCGTTCACCAGTGGATGTCTACGGGCTATGATGATGATCGCATTACCTATTGCATCACAAGGCAGAAGAAGTTATGAAATAAATGCCTGCCTAATAAGTCAAAAAGTCTTTGCCCGTTATTACCAAATTAGATACAATCTCACGGTTAATATAGGGACCCAAAGAAGGCAGAGTCAGGACGCGCAAGAGTTTTCCGAATTGTTGTCAAATATTTCATTGGAGAAAGTATTTGTTTTCAAAATCTTATATTATTTTGGTGTCCATTGCTGGACTTATCCTAGGTCTATACTCGAAAGGCGAATAAGCCACTACGCAGGCCCAGTTGCGGGTTAGTGGATTCACATAATATACATTAACATTAACGCCAAAGGATCATTTAGTATGGGCCCGGGTTTTGAACTCGTGACCTCACGACTTGAAGTTCAGCGGTCCCGAATTAGGCTAGTTGGTTTATTAGGCTCTGCGGTCACATTGATGAAATGCAAATAGTGATACCTCTTGGTTGCGTGCGCGGGCCATTTGTCGCCACGGAACCAACACGAATATCCCATCTACCCGACCTAGAATACTGATTATCCAGAAAATACAACATAAGACTGCATTCCCTCATAATGAAAGTATCTATCTTTAGAGAGGCGTAAGTGTAAGATGGTGCGAGATACAACATTGTTATTATGCACGAAGATATCGTTACAAAATGATCAGCCGAATTTAAACCCTCTTAAACTGTTACTTTGTTATTTAAAGTAAAATAAGGTCATGCGCATAAAACTATTTGGTCCACGCGAGTGAAGCCGCGGGTACAGCTAGTCAAAAATCTCAATTGGTGATATTGCTGAGAATTGTATTACAAAGGTGCAGCAAAATAATCATTTTGATCTAAACTAGTTTTTGCAGCACCTAACTAAAAATATGATTATTGGTTATGCCCAGTTTAATAAATGAAAACATGACTGAATGGAAATTGTAACTTTCGAACCATTGTAAAATGTTATTCCCTTTGTAATTTCACTGACTGCGATTTGTCATAACTATATGCAGCGACAATGATAAGATGAATGGACGGGAAATAAGCGCACGGATTTTGAAGAGTATATGTTGAGCGCCGGCTCTTCACTCGCTTCAGTCATACTCTGCCTTTGCGACATGCGAGCCGTACAATACGACAATACAAACTTCTAATACAGTCATGTACAATATGTACATTAGATTCGCTATCTCTATTTTCCGGCAAATTTAATATGCATACTTTAAGCTAGGTATGCTTGATTGTGTTGTCTTGTTAAATTTGATCGATTTGCAAGCGCTGGGCTCGTCCATTCCATTATCACCGTCGCTGACTATATGCAGCCTTTAAAAGTGTTGAAATGCGCGAGCGCGAGCGCTAGCGGCGCGCAGTATTCTGAGCCCTTCTGTTTAGTCTCTCAACTAGAATTATTCTTGAATATTTCATATGAAGTATTACCTACTTTGGGGTATTTCTATGTTTTTAATGCGTGGATAGTAAGAAAAGGCTGGCAGGACTTGAACCTGCATACGAGCAATCTCTCTCTGGGTTTCCGCCCCAACTGCTTTGCCAATAGGGTAGATGACTGATATTTAAATCGTTGAAACCAATAGCTTTGATTCAAAATTTAAGTAAATATAATATGTTTATTGAAAACATAATTTAAATCGGTTATTTATGTTCTGATATATAAGCATTTAAAGTTTTGGTAGAGACAACTCTGTCTCTTTCCCACAAAACAAAAAATGACGTCACGCCTTACTTGCCAGAATAGAATTTATATGGCATACAGAGAAGTGACGTCACGATTTGCTGTTTCTCCTCTCTGTCTAGCATGATATTAAAATGCTTATAAGTTGCTTATTTTTAATCAGATTTTAATTTTCTTTTCATTAATCAGCTATATTTATGGGCCACATTTTAATAGAAAAAAATAGAACTATTTTTCTTTTCGGCCCTCTTTCGTTGACTCTTCCCTCACTGTTCCTAGCAAAGTTACGAAATAGAGCAGTAGCCAATTTAAAATAAATACATGTTTGGATTTGTCAACGAAAACCTTTACAAATGACGTGAGTATGTTTGGAGTTGTCAACGAAAGCCTTCACATTAAATGACGTAAATGTCTGTTGATCATGATACAGGTTGATCCGATAGACGCTTGTCAAAATCACAATGACTGACAATAATAATTAATACTGAAATATTTTTTTTTAGCTGTGTATTATATTCTCATTACTAGCAAAAGTACCTAATACCTATACTAATGTTTGGAAAATTTGGCTAGTGCATGTGTGAGAAAAGTTTTTCGAATGTTCCTTAGCTATGCTAAAAGTAGAAAATAAATATCGTTAGGTGCACATTTCTTAGTGTAATGTTGTTTTTTCGGTTTTCCGTAATAATTAATTTATTAAGCTATTAATAAGTCGCATAGATACTGTGTGCTAGTATTTATTTTTCTTTCTATCTCCTATTAATATTTGCCTCTGGGTTTTAATTTTCCCTTTCACACGTGGAAAATAAAAAATTAATACTTTAGTCTCAAATACTTATAAAAAATGGAAAATAATTATATATTTTGTTTTTCTTAAAAATAACAAACAGAATTCAATAAAATAAAAACAACCGTGCCATTTATACGAATATTTATTGTTATTATGAAATTACACCGTAAAACATGATTATACCCTAAAGATGACTATTTTCTGAAAAGTATGAAAAAATCAACAGTGCTTTGTTTTTTTAAATAAATTATTGCCATTTACTTTAATTATTTTTTTTAGGAGATATTAGGAAGAATTGAATGATGGTAAAGAATCAAACAAATAGATCAACAAAAAAACCGCAATAACAACAGCACACTAAGAGCTAAATGTTAATGATAATTAATTATTTGTAATAAAATATCTGCAGAACAACAACAAAGATACGACGACTTGTCATGAAACACGGTTTAATTTTTTTATTAGATTCATAAACTTTAGTTAGCTGGAATTATTGGTAGATTACACACCTAGGGAGCAAAAGTAAAGAATGTCTCAGATCTCATGTCTCCAGATGCGAAGCCCATGTTGACAAGCATGTGATCTGAGGCTTATTTACTTGCCCCGTGGTGTGTATAAGATTTTCGTGCCGCTGCGGAAGTGGTACCTTCGCTCCACGCCGCGGGACGATGTAAAATATAAATATTAAATTATTTTTACCATAGCCACAAGTTCCTAGTCATATGGCAAATTTTTATGGTTTCTTACCAAAGAACTTGCCATGGTGGTCTTCTTTTTTACAGTGACAACAGAACCCTCCGAGATGATTTCCTGCGTGCACCTGACAGACTATCCATTTATAAAGGGACATCCTGTACAAATAGAAATATCACACGTACTTTGAGTGACGTAGAACTCTTTCTATGTCTAGGTGAGACGTTGTTCGACCGTTGTTCATCCGTTGCTCAGCCGTTACTGAGACGTTTATCAGCCGATGGTCGACCTCGAAGGAATTTTCAGACTGCGCTATAAAATATGTAACCTAACGATTACATCGCAAGACGGATGCCGCATTCATATAATAATGTATTCATGAACACGTTTCCCTATACCTATGTTTTAATAATTATATGCCTGATAAAGTACAAAGTATTTTAATTTCTTTAACTTTTTGCTGTTTTACCGTCGTAGCCATATAACGTTACGGATTATTTAACGTAAGTATATGTGGGTTAGTAATAAAAAGTAAAAATCTGAAGGTACATATATAAAGCTAAGAAAAGTATTTAATTGGGGTTTCACATTTGTAAGTAGTTCTCAATAATAGCAACCCTGTAGTAAGTTTGAGGAAGATGATTGGATGAAATTCTCCGCCTGACATGTTTTCCACAGTAATGCCAGGAGAGAAAAAAGATTTCAAGACTTTTTTGTCAAGCTTATATTACAAATCATTCGTTTTAGTCATTTATGTTATAGCGTAGTCTGAAGACTCCCCTGATGACGTAACTATACTTCTAGTCAAGTGACTTTGACGTTATTATTCAATAATAAAAATGTCATAAAAGTCGGAATATTTTTGTAAATTGGGCAAACACAAATTGACATTGCGCACCGAGGGTTCTACACAATGTAAATATATATTTGTATTTTGTTTTTAATACACAATGTGGTTGATTTTGAAGGTTTATAAGTTAACAGAACTAAACTAACTAAAGTATTGCTGTCCTTAGCTAACATGTCTGATAAAAAAGGGACAGCGATATTTTAATTAGTTTAAATCTGTCGACTAAAGCCTTCAAAACAATGTTGACCATAATGTTTTTATTTATTTAGAATGTTTTCGCTCGCTCTACGTGGCTGATTTTTATTATTTATGTCGTTTAGCTATAAAGTTTTCATGGTCATTATGTCAAGTTTGACGTTAATTATCGGTTATTTTATGACGATAATTCACGATTTGACGTTAACACAAAATAATTGCCTAACGTCACTTTGTATTGTACATTATGAAACTTTTTTTTTTGTTATATCTTTTTTTTATTTAGGGACATGGAGTCATTTTTGACTATGTCAGTCCCATAGTATACACACAAAAAGAATTTAAACAATACAGACTCTGTCTTTGAAAAGTCTATAGACAGACCGACAGAGCATCCTAGCAGCGCTAGATGTTGGCACCGCTAAAATGCTCTGGATCAACCCCACATCTAGGTTATTTTTATGAAACTTAGATTTTTGAGCATACTTGCATTATTAGGTTTTAACGGCCTTACTCAAAAACGTCGCTCTAACTTAGTCAAATTAAATAATTGAATGATTTTAAGACATTATAATGTCTCTGTAGGTCAAACGGATAAACAGACGTCTACCCACGACACGCAAGCTTAGTAATAGTTCCATTGAACAATTTCGCATAGAGAACCCTAAAATAAATAAAAAAATATTAATTAATATTTGTCAAATTCGTTTATTTTATCACACAAAAAACAACACGCAGAAAATACAAGTAATCATAAAAATTAAACAGAGTCACAGATTCCTACCCAAAACTTACTTTGAGAAAGATGAAAGCTTCTGGCGTTATCTTTTATAAGGCAAAGAAGAGAAGCAAATTTGAGAGGATATACAATAAGACAGTTAGCTGCACCCACAGACTTGGCTGCACCGGTCCGCACTCAATATTCCACGTGAATAGGTTGTTCTCGCTTAGTTAGTAGATAGATAAGACTGATAGGTGATCGCCGTGCCTTGGCCGAGCCTAACATTGTGCATAATATGACAATACACATTATTATTTAAAGCAAGGTTGTACCAGAAAACGGCGGCGCCGAACGTCCCGTTAGCGGGGTGACGTGAGCAGGCTAATACGATAGCAGAGCAGACCACTGAACAGTATATTGTAGCAGAAATCCCCTGGTACACCCAGTAATCTTGAAGTGGACTACAGGAATAAAAAAAGCCCCTGGAACAGCCAGGTGAACTATGTGGGTGGACTACGGACTACGAGCAGGAAGCGAACGTTTTAAGTACTGAAGCAGAGTGACCACTGAGGGCGCCAGCAAGGTTGGCTGGCGTGTACGCCAACTCATGGCCCCGTGTGCCGCTTTCTGTAATCATTATTTTCCAGTGAAATAATTTAAGAAAAATTGTGTTGGGAAATAGTATTTTATAAAAGAAAACAACCAATGTTTAATTTAAATCTGGTAGTAGGCACACACTGATTTTAGAAGGTAAGAAAATAATGAATAATTAACATCAAACTCCTAAATCTTTTTGGAAAATAACTGTAAAGTAGATAGTTGAGCGAAGCGAGATCTCTGAGTTTAAGGGGACAATTCGTGCAAATACAATATTGTTATTGAACATGAATATGAGCTTATTTTATCAAGGGACTTGGAGGGTTTGATCTAGGGGTCGCGAGGTTCACTTCGCTGCGAACTACTAGTTCTAGGAATTTATTCATAATACTAACTGTCATTTAATCTATGTACATGAGGCGGACCGTAGCTGTTGAACGTTTCACTTTGTGTTTTTGTTTTTCCCTTAGAGGATTATGGCGTATGGCGTTGTACATAGTGCATTTGCCACTGTCGAGTGTTTTTGTATTTTTCTAGCTAGGTATCATCAAAATATTGATTGCATTAATTATGATTAATTTAAATATTGTACTTAGTCAAAGTCACGCAATTCAAGCATTATACTTGGAAGCAAGCCAGAAGCAAGATACGGTTAAATTCAAGTCATCATGGTAAAAATGGTAGATTTTAAAAGCAGCCTTTTTTTAAATCTGTCACGAAAAGATTCGCTTCACCAATTTACATTGCATGCCTAGACTTCAGTAAAAAAACAATTTAAGTATAATGATAGGTATGTATTTTAATAATCAGAATACCCACAAAAATTGTTGACTTGATTTTTCTTGTTGGCGCCAAATCTTCTCCACGATTTCTAAATAACGGCATATGATCGGCATACAAAGCTTTTATAATGAAGTATTTGTCAAAGTTGATTGATAAGTTTTGATAAGTCAAAATTTGACAGCAGTTAGTTGAAATAAATGGCTGAATATTTTTTGTAATGGCGGTATAAGGGTAGAAACGGGTAACAACGACAGACGAATAACTAAATAATATACAATGTGCACTGAGAAGTGTGAAGTTTAGAAACGAACCTTCGACTGTCACATAACATTTTTGACTTGGGTGGGAATCGAACCTATAATCTACAGGTCTAAAGGCAGACATACTAACAACAGAGTTATAAGGGTTTAATTTTATATTCATTTGTTTTACCGATAGAAAATTTCACCTATCCATATTGTCGGTGACAATATAATTTTATATGTAAGGACACCCCTGTATTCATAATTACCCTGCCTTTCCCAACCGTTTTCAAGGTGAAGCGCTTGTCAAATGATCATTGGTGAATCTAGGTAGAAGGTTATGGGGGAAGGCAGCAGCCTCGTTGTCTTCCCGTTTCTTGAAAATTACAAAAGTTACCTAGTTTTACTCTCAAAAAGGACCAAATTGAGCACCATGAAAGAATGTCATGGACCAGTTTTAAGCCGAAGATTTCCCATGTTGCAAATAGACTACTGTTACTGCAGTCGATCATCAATTTAATATTTTATCAGATAGCCATTGCAGCATAAAAAATTAAATATTATTCAAATATATGAAACATGCCTTAGCATACGAGTAAGTACATCTACAACAAGTTAGTGCTAGGCTAGACCCAACGGGGGCACGGCGCCCCAGAGTTAACTACTGGCTACGTACCGGGGCGTCGCAGTGACGTCATGTTAGTGAACTTGAGCAGTTTGTCTATGGTTTCGATGGGTAGAGTATGGGTGAAACGTTGGTAGCGCTACGGAAAAGGTCCAGCCTTCTAACATCACACGTTTATAAAACTTAAGGTATGCTTGGCCGGACCACGGCCGTTAGCCGGCGCCGACAGAGAGGACGAATAGCGGAAACGTATGGGAAGTGGTCCAGCTTTGATTAACTGAATCGGCGTCCTGTTATTATCGCGATTTGGGGCGGCCCTCTATTAAACGTCGTTCACAACAATTTATGATGAGTATAATTTAACATCCTTTCGGCATTAACTCCAGTAGGTAAAGGCAAAAAAAATTGGTTAGTAAGACTGTGGTAAAAGCTTAGGACTACCATACACAGGTAGCCTAGTGGTACAAACTTCCCAAACATTGTTCCCATACTTTCCTTGTATTAACTAGGCCAAAATGTCACATGCCTTTAATTACGAACTTTTTTCTCTTAGTTATTGACATCGCACGTTGTGCATTCTGCTAGTGTCAAGCATATATATATAATTATCAAGTTTTAATATTAAAACCAAGTCAAATATGTTATGAAATCACAGTTAGACACACAAAATTTGTCATAGTCGAGTCCAAGTCATGCCCTAGTAAAGTTGTGGCGGCATCATTATGAGCTTCTACGGAGTTTTGAAAACAACATGAAAAGACATGTTTCACCACATTATATCGCTTGCCCACAATAGTAAATATATTTCAACACTCAATGAATAAACCACCATTTTTAATCATTAATTCGCGAAAAAACAAGTTTAAAAAAATAATAAAATGCAGCGACATGATTTTTCCGTGTTCCCGCCAAAACTCTTAACAAACAGATATATTTTTTTCTTAGTTGTTGGCATCGCACGTTGTGCATTCTGCCAGTGTCAAGTTTATGAATTTTCAAGTTTTTTATTAAAATCAAGTCAAATAAGTCATGAAATCACAGTCAGTCACACGAATTTAGTCATAGTCGAGTCCAAGTCATACCCTAGTAAAGTTGTGGCGACTTTACTATGAGTTTCTACGGAGTTTTAAAAACAACACGAAAATACATGTTTCACCACATTATATCACTTGCCCACACTCGTGCATGTAATTCAACACTCAATGAATAAAACACCACTATTTTTAATCATTAATTCGCGATAAAACACAAGTTTAAGAAAATAATAGAATGCAACGACATGATTTTTCCGTGTTCCCGCCAAAACTCCCTAACAAACAGTTACAATATACTTACTTTACTTTTGTTTTTCTTTCCCCTACTGGACGTTTTGGCACCGCGCTATCGACATTGTCAAGTATTTTAGGGCTTGAAGTTTTGGAGTAAAGTTGAGAGGTAGAAGTATTGGACATTTTGGAGTAAAGGTAGGGAAACATAACGCGATGGCTAGGATGAAATCTATTACTATAAGAATCTTTGTCCTGACTCAACGACTGATTCATTGACTGACAGGCAACGCAACCCTAAACCGCTGGTCGTTCAAACTTGAAATTTGGAGGGTGTATTTGTCTTGATGCGTAGGGGAATGAAATAAAATTATTTTTCGAAATTCTACCCCTAAGGGGTAATTAAGGGGGGAAACTTTTGTATGAACTCCTTTGTTTTTGAATTTATTTTAGTCATGAACATTTATATTTTAATGTTCATTTAAAATAAAAAATGTTGTATTCAATATTTTTTGAGAGGGATGACTTAGGGAGTGAAATAGTGAACGAAATTTTATAAGGAAAGTTATTTGTTTTTGAAGTTATAGCGATGAAAATTTGTATTTGAATAGTTCATAAAAAAAAATGCTGTTTTCATTTTTTTTTACAGGCATGAATAAGCTAGATGACTGGTTTTTTTAAATTGTCATATTAAAATGTGGCCCACAAATACAGCTGACTAATGACAAGAAAATGAAAATATGATCAAAAATAAGCAACTTATAAGCATTTTAATATCATGCTAGACAGAGAAACAGCACTTCAGTCACTTCTCTGTACGCCATATAAAGTTTATAGTTTATTCTGACCATAGAGGTAGGAACTATACCTCTATGATTCTGACAAGTAAGGCGTGACGTCATTTTTTGTTTCGTGGGAAAGGGACAGAGTTGTCTCTACCAAAAACTTTAAACGCTTATATATCAGAAAGAACATTAATAACCGATTTAATTATTTTTTTCAATAAACATACTATATTTACATACATTCTTCATCAAAGCTATTGGTTTCAACGATATAAACATCAGTCGTCTACCCTATTAAGAGAGTGAAATGGGGGATGAAAATGTTGTATGGAAAGTTCTCTGTTTTTGAACTTATAGTGAAAAAAGATTATAGTACTTAAGTACATTTAAAAAACATTTATTTTTGACAGGGATAACTTAAGGGGGGGTTAAAGGGCCGGTGAAACTTCGGTGGAGTTAAGTTCTATAAGTTTCGGTGAAGATATAGTGATGTAATTGGTAGGTACCTATTTTATGGAAGATATTTGGGAGCGGAGCGAATTTCTTCGGTACGCGTACGAAGTCGCAGGCGACCTCTAGTATTGTATATGATTGAATACAATAAGTAAACAAACATAAAAATACATAAAATATCGACACCGTCAGACTCGCAGCGCAGTCATCGAAACGCAGTCACGAGTAACACACGCGTTGTAAGTAATATAAAGACAACAAAGTATCATTTTATTTTAAATTTAATTTCGCTATGGATTTCGATTTCGTGGACAAAGTTGTGCTAGTGACCGGAGCGAGCGCGGGAATCGGGGAAGCGACCGCAATCTTGTTTGCGAAATATGGCGCTAAACTGTCGCTGGTCGGTAGAGACGAGACTAGGTTGCGGAACGTCGCGACCCAGTGCGAGAAGGAGAAGGGGAACAAACCTCTGGCGATCATAGCTGATCTCTCCACGGACGAGGGATGCGAAAGGACTGCGAAGGAAACTCTTGACCATTACGGCAGGTTGGTAAGGATTTAGCATCATCAGTCAGAACACGTCGCTGCTGGACGAAGGCCTCCCCCTTAATAGGGTGGGGTTACTATAATCCCCACGCTTGGCAGACTGATTGGGGATCGCAGAATGCTCACACCGTTAAAAGAGAGGTCAGAGGACGCTGCTCTCTGCCCGTCCTTTGGTGGTTCTGTATGCAGGTTTAGGACATACAGGCTTTGGCCATTACCGGCCTTACTTAAAAAAACTTTTCAACCGTTAGTCACTGCTTAAGATTCTCTGCCATCTTCACTCTCACGTGAAGTTGCACGTGCTCGAAAAGGACAGAGAAGTTTAAGCAGTGACTACCTACAATAGGGTGACCATATGAAAAAATATATCTGACTTTTGAAATTGTTTATTTAAGTAATTTACAGCACATTGCTCGAAAAATGCATTTACGAAGCCTGTATACATCGTTGGAAAGTTGAACATTACGCACCATACAACAGAGCGTGCGGTAAAATAGGTACTCTCAGCTAAGTACCTATTTTACCACACATGTATGTAGCGCCGTGCGTAAACATTACGGTATTTTTTGTATTTCCTTAATAATTATTTAAGAACCTAAGAGAATAAATAAGCTAAATGATCAAACCTCCTTGGAAGCGCTTTTGCTCAATACGTTTGTCTTACTTTAATACTAAGCAGACAATGTGACGAAAGAAATTCCCAAAAAAAATTTTTTTTCCAAATTTTTACCACGCGCACTTAGCGCCATTTGTTATTTCCCTCCATTTCATCTTTCCTCCTAGGAAAATTATGGTGTCGCACTTTGTGCATTTGTCAGTGTCAAGTATTTATTTGTATCAAGTTTTAGATAATTTTCAAGTCGAATGAGTCTAAGTCACAGTCAAAGTGATGTCACACTGAGTAAGACACAGTCAAGTCCAGTCATGCTCTAGTAAAGTCGTGGCAACTTTACTACAAGCTTCTTCGGAGTTTTGGAAACAACACGAAAAGACACCCATATTAGAAACGTTTTAACGAAGACGAACTTTAGAACGATGTTTTATTTTCTTTTTTCCTCCTAGGAGGATTATGACATCGCACTTTGAGCATTTGCCAGTGTCAAATAGTTATTTAGTTGCGTCTTTCCGTACGATATAATAAAAACAAAATAATCAAGTTTGCCTCATTATCTGTTGTAAGTACTTCTGTTATCTATTTTCTCTTAAATGTGTTGTAAAACGTTGTATGACACTCGTGCGGTATTGGTTTTTACAAACTCGGGACTATGGTGGTTACATTCGACTACTCGTTTGTAAAAACCAATAACTTACCGCACTAGTATCATAAATAACTATTAAAATATAAGTAACATAAGTATTGTTACTTGGTCATCATAAGATCAAATTAGCGTAACTTAATAACAAAGTACACATCTAAAGTAATTAAAATATTACTTATTACTTAATGCAAGCTAAATTCACATTTTTATTGTCACTGCACTTTTCCATTATTTTTTACGTAAACGCAATCAAACTGTGAGAAACACCAACAATATTGTTGCTTGCCGACGCCATCGTTATCATAAATAAATAAATACATATTGACAGTGTGTGGAGTTCAGCGCCAGGTGTCAGAAAGTGGAACTAATTTTAAATGACTGCATGGGCTAGGCACTTGCCTAGCCCAGTCATTTACTAAGACTTTTCTTAGACATAACTAGTTACTTAGTTCCGTCGTTATCAATCCAGGTCAATAGCCTAGCTGTTCGATTGAATGCCTGATTATCATTCAGTCCGCTAGCTGAACGACGCCGTTTAGTACGCTGTTAATTGAACGGCTAATTCAGCTTGGAGCATTTACCTCTTTCTCATGGGACTAGTTCTTCTCTCTCGATTATTTCGATTCCTAAAAGCATATGACATTTTGGCCTAATTCATACAATGAAAAAGCAATAAAATAAAACTAGGCCAAGCCTTTACTTTACCTCCCGGGTAGTAATACTTTCCACCTGCATTTTGTCTTCACTTAACGGTGGTAACCATTCTGCGATCACCAATCCGCCTGCCAAGCGTGGGGATTATGGCAACACCTCCCTTTAAGGGAGAGGCCTTCGTCCAGACGTCTTCCGGCTATTGATGTGATATGTAATGTGAGCGGTGGTACGTACCAAATCGACCTCCTAAAAACCTTCCACTAATAAATTCAACTAGAACGAGTGAAAAGTGTGATTATGTGTGTGATTTCAGGTTGGACGTGCTAATAAACAACGCGGGAATAACCGCCCGAACATGTCTGGAGCGCGCCGATATGGCAACCTTCGACAGCGTGTTCAACACCAACGTCCGCGCAGTTTACAACCTAACGCGCCTCCTAACATCTGCGCTCGTGCAGAGCCAGGGGAATATCGTTAACGTGTCCAGCATAGCGGGCTCTGTCGTCGCAGTCGGCAGCCTGCCTTATGGCATGGCTAAAGTAAGAATTTAGATATAAAATAGCCACCACACCATATTGGAGCGCACCGACATGACAACCTTCGACTGCGTATTAAAAACCAACGTCCGCGGAGTTTACAACCTGACGCGCCTACTGACAGCCACGCTCGTGCATACTCGGGGGAATATTGTCCATGTACCTATCTAGCATATCGGGCATTGTTAGTCGCAGTCAGCCTGCCTTATGTCATGACTAAAGTGAGGACTTTGTTCGATATATAATTGATAGGTATACGTAGGTACTTAATAATGACTGCCTAGATCGCACCTACATCGACATGGCAACCTTTGACCGTGTGCAGTGGAACGCCATGTCCAAGTGGGTGTTTCCTGATAGATATAATCTGGGTTCTTCAAGTCGCCATTGAATCGGTTTTTTGTATAGTTTTTTTTATAGGCAAGCGTGCTCCATCGTATATATATATGATGAACTATCATAAAAAAAAGATTTGATAGAGGTCCACATTGCGGAGTGGCCTGATGAGAGAGAGCTGACTATGATGTAGACTACACATACATTTCCAGGCTGCCCTGGACCACTTCACGCAGCTGACATCGCTGGAGTTGGCTCCTAAAGGAGTCAGGGTGAACGCAGTCAGTCCCGGAATCACGGTGAGTTGAGAATACTGCCTTTTAGAACAGCCTACCCACGAGCGGCAGCCTACACCTACAGTCCTACACTATACTACCGGAAGACGCTCTAATTATGTACCTATAGAAACACTTTTTTTTTTCGTTATTATCCATTGCCATGTATACGAGTCTTTCAGCCGCAATAGATAAAACGTTGTATGATCTTTCTTTCTTTCTCCAGTCAAATGAGTCTCAGACACAATCAAAGTTATACACAGTAAAGTAGGTCACGGTCAAGTCCAATCATGCCCTACTTACTAGCAAAAGTCGTGGCAACTTTACTACAAGCTTATCTTCGGAGTATTGAAAGCAACACGAAAAGACACGTTTCACCATTATTATATCACTTGCCCATACTCATGTACTTCAATCGGTAAAACGCCACTTTTACATTAACTCTCGAAGAAACACATACGTTTTGGAAAATAATACAATGCGGCGACACGACTTTATCGCGTTACCGCCAAAAAAATAAAACACCAGATTTTTCGTAACAGTCGGTTTTTTTCGCGATTTCAAGGTTGGCCCCATTGTAAAAGTTATTCATAATGTACTTATATCCTAGCTATCGCGTAAAACGTTTCTCTACCTTTACTCCAAAACCGTCAGAACCTAAAAAAACTTGAAAATGGCAAATGTGTTTATCGCGCGGAGCCAAAATCCCCTGCGGAAAGAAGAAAAAAAATGCTGAGTACGTACTACGTACAACGTACATTACATATGTTATATGTACTACATACACTTCAGTATTGTTGAACCTTTTTGTTACAGATTGTATATATAGTTATAGTTATTTATTACTATTTTTATTCCCACCAGGTATCCAGGATAGTGACCCGCCTCATGAACTTCACGGAGTCGGAATACGCAGCTTGGCTAGTAGAGGCTGCCAAGCGAGTGCCGATGGGCGAGGTGTGCGCGGCGGCAGACGTCGCCAGGATGGTCTTCTTCCTCGCCAGCGACGCCGCACGCCTCGTCACAGGAGACGTGGTGCCGGTGGACGGGGGGCTACGCTTCGGAAGCGTCGCTACATTCGCTGCAAAGGACATGAAGTGACCACTGACAATGTCTTACCATAAGTACAGACTAACTGTACCTACTATACCTAAATCGAATTCAGGAGTTTTGGCGGGAACACGGAACAATCAATCAATCAAATCAATCAAATCAAATCATTTATTACGCAAACATGGGTATATTACAGGGTTGAAAATTACATAATAGGTGCGCCGCCATGTTTTAACCTATTGGTATGCGAAATTAGTAGTAGCATGTCGTCATGTCGTTGCATTCTATTATTTTCTTAAACTTGTGTTTTTTCGCGAATTAATGATTAAAAATGGTGGTGTTTTATTCATTGAGTGTTGAATTACATGCACGAGTGTGGGCAAGTGATATAATGTGGTAAAACATGTCTTTTCGTGTTGTTTTCAAAACTCCGTAGAAGCTCATAGTAAAGTCGCCACAACTTTACTAGGGCATGACTTGGACTCGACTATGACTGGTTTCGTGTGACTGACTGTGATTTAATGACATGTTTGACTTGATTTTAATAAAAGATACCTCAAAATTCATAAACTTGACACTGGCAGAATGCACAACGTGCGATGCCAATAACAGAAGAAAAAAAAAAGGCGAATTCATTCAATTAGACGAAGAAAACTGGGGTTAAGATGGATATAGATTACTGGTTGGAGCACGACATGGGTATAAATATACTTTTGTTATTGAAAAAATTATAGGCCGCTATAGTCGAATTAATAATTAAACGGACTAAACTGTCATTTCGAGTGTTGCTACTGTATGTCAAAATTGTAATATGTTGGGATAAAAAAATATACTTAAGTCTCTTAACATTTTATTAACTTATGTATTTATGTAAAGAAACTTAATAATTTCACACCAGTGAACTACTTCGATATTTTTATGTTAGTCTTTGTAAAAGGTGTAGTTCCTGACTTATGTACGATTTTTTTTTTCAAGGTATAGGATAAATCAAGAAAATAATGTTACATTTTCCTGTAGCTTTTTACAGAATACTTTTTAACACAATATGTTTTCTCTTTTCTACCTGCACTTCCACTGGTAGCACTTTAAATATTAAACGGCAGTTATTCATCCATAAAAACTGAAAAAAATCCATCACTACGGTTATTTAGCTAGCAGTATTATTTTGTAAAGTCCGTCTGATTATGAATCCGATTTATATGTAGTATTGCCACTACGCGTGACTCTATGCACAAATCAAATCACGCAACCTTTTCGCAGTTCAGTTGCGCAGTTTCGGTACTTACTTAAGTAGTTCGCAGCGAACTGAGACCTCGCGACTCCCATATCTTCGAAGCCGCTTGACCAATCTGATATTCGAACTTGATAAAATGTATCTATTTGCACAAACTTACTTAGGTATATTACTATATTATTTGCACTACTTGCTTACAAAATTCTATAAAGACCGGATAAACGGTTCGCAAGTTATCGTCGTATAAATATAGGTACTTACATACAGCCGCCGATGTACCCTTAGCCGCGGAGACCTCGTTTCGCACGGTCAATTATTATCATTAATAATTAGTGTTATGGTCTTACTGTGAAAAATTACGAGATTTTAACACATATTTTGGTTTTATTTATAAGGCACTACTAACCAGTATCGTGTTTACCGTAAGGGCACAAGGGGCCCGTGCCCAGGGCCCCCATCGTCAGCGGGCCCCGAAGGACAGACAATTTATTTCACATTTATTCTCAATACATATTTGTCGGACACAGTAACAGTGTGCCCGACAAAATATCGACGAATATCGTGAGGGTCGAAAATAAAACTTATTTTTGTCTTAAAATTTAAGTCAAAACTATGTAGATTTTATTTAGACAAAATCAAGTCAAACTTTACCTTTTTTGTTTTAGAAGTATAAAATTTCCATAACAATTGACTTGATTTTGACTTATTTAGCTGTAGAAAAATGTTAATATAATTCGCTTTCTTTGGTTTCCAAAAGGGCCCCAAATTCTTGTGTGCCCAGGGGCCCCAGCATTATTTAACATGGCCTTGCTATTAGCTGATGTATAATTATGCGCTGCTGTGCGAAGCAGCAAGGACGTGGCCGTATGCGTGACGGGTTCTGTTTTCAGTGCTTGAAAAGGTCACTGCATCTGATCGAAATTAGGTATAGGCAGAGCATCTGACAAAATTAAACTTGAATCATCCTGAACAAGTTAAACAAACTCATTCTTCATGGTCAAGAAAAATTACCAAGTACCACTCCAACTGTCATGGGCAGACGTTATCTTTGATGGTAAGAGATAACGCCTGCCACTGACAGTTGGAGCGGTACCAGAAACTGAGAAATAGCCCACGGGGCGCAATAAGCGTTCATGGTACGGCATGAACGCTTATTGGTCCCGCAATAGGCTCAGCTACCGATGCTGCGCGACCGCGAACCGTATTACGGGGCGATAAAACTCACAGTCGCGCAGCGTCGGCAGTTGAGCCTATTAGGTTCCGCAATAAGCGGTTCACGGTACGGCCCCAGGTCACTGCCTAAAGCTGGGCTACTGCGTTGGAATCGGCCCATATACGGAGCATTCGGAGCGTCGCCATTTATAAAACGCCGATAGCGTGTGTGTGTCCACTGCATTCGAATTTTGCATCGGCATTATCTACATCCGAATGGCGTGTTCGCTGCGGATGGCGTCGTAGACAGAAAAAATACCGGTATACCGGTATCTACCGAATGGCGCGTTTGCTGCGGATGAGCTGAGCGGCAGAAATACCGGTATCTCCCGAATGGCGCGTTCGCTGCGGATGACGTCACCGGCAGAAATATCGGTATCTGGCACGGATTTGGCGATTCAGTGCACACAGCCCCACAGAAATCAATACAAAGCAACAAATCCGTCCGCTCCGTCCGCTCCGATGCCGACGCAGTGGACGCGCAGCATTATAGCGTTAGCGCTCATTCCTTTGAAACATAAATAAATATGCATGGTGAATCTCATAAACGCTGTAATTTCGCCAGCTTTTTTAATACTTTTTAATAATGCTTTTTTAATACCAAGTGACGAGACGAGCAAGACGTTCGCCTGGTGGTAAGCGTCATGCCTGCCACTAACAGAAGCAGTGCCAGAATTTTGAACTTGCGATCACAATCCTGCGCCGCACTGCACTGCGCTCGTCACCCTGAGATATTAGATGTTAAATCTCTTCATACCCAGTAATTTCTTACCAGAGAATTAAATGCATTGCATTAATTGAAATAAATACATTGCCCTTAAATCAGAACACAGTAAAGCTTGCACACTACTATTTGGCGGTTGAATAACTGGCAAAGGTGTGGTACTTCCCCAGGCGGACTCTACAGTAGAGTCCTACCACTACAAAAGCCACTAGTGTATAATATAGCCTTCGTATCTGTAAATCAGAAACAATCGAAAAAACTAGGTATAGGTACCTAATAGGTATTACTACTTATATTCAATTTAAAAAAACTTATAAACGACCCTTCAGTTAGATTAAGTTAATTAACTAACTGAATCAATAAATACAGGACTATAAGCTTGTCCTGTACTAAGCTAAATGGGGATCATTTAACTCATCATTATGAACAACTTCTAATATGGGGACAACCCCGAAATCGCCAAAAAAAACAGCTATTCCACACAAAAAGTTCATTGATCTTGGACAAAATGTATGGAATAGCAGTATTTTTCGCGATGTACAATTGTACATACCTACATACCTACCCTTCAGCATTGTAACCTTTTATTACACGTTGTATAGTGGTGGTGATAATTTATTTAACATGTCAATAGGTGACGGTGGACCTGAGTAAGCCCTAAAACCAGAATAACATCCCTGCATCCAGACCCACCGGAGGACGGGCAGCAGCGTCCTCACGGATAACGGTGGTGAGCGTTCTGCGATCCCCAAGCCGCCTGCCAAGCGTGGGGATTATGGCAAACCCATGGGGAGGCTTTCGTCCATCAGTGGACAACTTCTGGATGATGATGACATTATTATTATTATTATTTACAGCCTGCATTGTCGCACTGCTGGGCAAAGGCCTCCCTTCCCTCCTTCCAGACTGCTCTGTCTTCGGCTTTGGTGGCCCAGCGCTTGCTTGGAGGATCTAGCTTGCTGGGTATATAATCAAAGAGCGCTTGTCGTGCGAGTTCAACTTATACTATGATGATGACATACAGTGGCGAATATTTCAAGCTTGTAGGTGATCGTGTACTTACTAAGTTGCCAATTACGGCTTTGAAAAAATATCACATATGTAATTCGAATAAAAAAGTCGTTAATTGTACTCTATCTTAGTTTCATGGTAATTAGTAATTGTTTTTTTTTTGGCTTGGATGTCTTGGTATTTTTATACGGTAGAGTTTAAAGATAACAAACTAACGAGGTTTGTATTGATAGCAGGGCAGTGACATGTTTGTATAATTAACTAAATTTTGTTATCTAGTTAAAGTCTCCTTGACAACGACAACTTTCTCCCGCTCACTCATTCCATGTTTTATATATAAAAAACATTGAATAAAATTAGAAAAACTTGTTTTAGATAAGTAGGTATAATTAAATCGCCTACATTGCTACCACATTACATAAAAAAAATATTGGGGGATATTTTACACACAGCACCATCTAACCCCATACTAAGCAAAGCTTGTATTATGGAAACCAGATAGCTGATAGAATACTTATATAAGTAATAATTGTTTTCGTTATTACATATACATTTGTCTATCTTTGTACATTTTTGGACACTCGGACCCCGCCATGTGAAAGCTATAGCTATACCCCCATGTAGGTACCTACCTACATCAAGATCATATGCCGGTATGTGTCATGTGTCGATCATTTAACGGTACTGAGATTGTAAGTCGCCCATATTTTTGATTGTACAATTAATATATTATTAGCTGTAGTCGTACTTTTATCAATGGGATTATGATGATGATACTGAACTGAACGCAGAGCAGCAGTTAAACAACGAATATGGCTTACATCATGTTCGTTATCCAATCAAACATAATCATTGGGCGAATGATATCAAATAATCACTCTACTGGTCATGAACCTAGAAAAAAACTACTGGTATCGTCATTAGAATTGCCATACACGACGTAATAATTATTTATTTTCAATAAAAGTGTTGGTAGCGCCATCTTTTGGCAACGCTTCTTTGAATCCTGAAGTGACAGTAGGTGGTGCAGGTAATGCTGCTACTCTACA
Source organism: Erannis defoliaria (assembly GCA_905404285.2). Lineage (NCBI taxonomy): Eukaryota > Metazoa > Arthropoda > Insecta > Lepidoptera > Geometridae > Erannis > Erannis defoliaria. Next base: position 4,458,830 of record FR990073.1, on the reverse strand, counting down.
ATAGATGGCGTGCGGGAAAATAAATTAATAAACCATAATTGATTTTTTTGGCGGGAACACGGAAAAATCATGTATTCAATTATTTTTTTAACTTGTGTTTTTTCGCGTATTAATGATTAAAAATGGTGGTATTTTATTCATTACATGCACGAGTGTGGGCAAGTGATATAATGTGGTGAAACATGTCTTTTCGTGTTGTTTTCAAAACTCCGTAGAAGCTCATAGTAAAGTCGCCACAACTTTACTAGGGCATGACTTGGACTCGACTATGACTAATTTTGTGTGACTAGCTGTGATTTCATGACATATTTGACATGATTTTAATATAAAAACTGGAAAATTCATAAACTTGACACTGGCAGAATGCACAACGTGCGATGCCAATAACTAAGAAAAATCTGAATCTTTATCTGAATCTCAGCAAAAAAGTCTTGAAACGGAAAATATATTTTCCGTACTGCAAATACTGTGGATAATAAATTATGTTCAGTGAGTGAATTCTGAATTAGTAATCCTATCATTTCATTTTCCTCCGAAGACTGACGAATTGATACTGCGGAACTATTTGCGATAGTGGCGCCCCTACTCTTTTTTGATAAGCTACAAAAAATTAGAAGTCATAGTAAGGGAAGGTAATTTTAAGAAGCAGCAATTATCATCATCATAATCAGCCTCTCATGGAACACTGCTGGTCAGTAGATAGGCCTCTCTCAAGGCACGCCACGCCTATGCAGGTCTTCCCTTCGATTCCAGCCACTGCTGTACACTAGCTAGCTATCTTGCGTAAATACATCGTCACTGCACCGAGTCTCAGGGCGTCCAACACTAGTAGTATGTTTTCCGATTCGTGGACTCTACTCTAGAACACGTCTAACTTAACGTTATAATATGAAGTAAATATTAATGGTTAAATTCAACAATGGCTATAATAAGAACTGTCAGTAAAGTCGTCGAGATTATTTCGCATGGTTGAGTTCTGATTTGCCAGCACAGCATGCATGTTGCTGTGACATGGGAAACACTTCTAAATGGACTTGTCAAGTGTCAGGTGAGAAAATAACTATTTGTTTGCTTCAATGCTTTCGTTGCCTACCTTTTTCAAATGCTACAGCGAGCGTGTGTTTTTTTTTTTTAATTACGACTTAGGTAGATAATAGGTAATTAGAGGGACATTATTATTTTAAAATACGCAAAATATAAATAGGTATAAACTGTGTATGATTTGAAAACCTAATATTTTAATATTCGTTCATACCTTGCACCAGTATCAATTTTTTTACCTTTTTATCCAATCGTTTCAGTAGGTTTGCTACTCGACAATAGGTGGCAGCAGTCGTAGTACTCAAATTCTTGCAAAAACATCATGGCGAAATTCTGAATCTCGGTTCCTTACTAACTGTTTGTCTGTTCTTCGCTCCGTCTGTTTTTTCTTCTTGATCATCCATAGAGTATAAATATATTTTAGTCATAACCTAGGTCATAAATAGTGCTGCCAATAGTCTTTACCAAAAAGGCTGAATTGAATAATCTTTTTGAAGCTCACTTTATCCTTCGGAGAAACTTGCATCGGCTAACCCAACGCAATCAGGCAAAACCCTCCTTTTTACAAACACGGGTAAATTTGGTAAAAAAAGGAGAAACCCAAGCAGTCCCTTTAATAATATTTACAAGACTGCGTTTTGTCTCCTTTACGTCAGCGTCTTCAGTTCCTCTGATACAAATACCTACGCGTTAGGAACATATTTTGGAATAGATATCAATTACAAATTCAGTGTAAAAAATATTGCCACCGCATTCACTGTGGACTAAAGTGATTGTGTGTTCTACAATCTTTTAATGTTTAGGTACTAACTAGCACTGCGTCCTGCGGTTTTTTTTTTAAAGTTTTTCCTACTTTCCTCGAGGGAAACGCAGACCGGTATTAAAGTATGACGCGATAAAAAAATAACAGCTTCGTACATATTTGTCTAAGGTAAGATTATTCAATGAACAGCTGTTTTTTTAAATACAAAAGCTTCCTTTCTCTTAGTAACACTGTTCCGCTTAACCCTGTATAAAATCAAAACGAAAATTTATACGAGGCTAAAGCTTATTATCGTCCGGGGTTTAATTTATAGCTAATTGGGCTAGTACGAGTAGGTATAGCTAGTACTTACTTATCCTCGCGCTTTTTAACCAACGGCCAAAAACAGGCGTTATAAGTTTGATGCAGTATATATGTGTCTGTCTGTGGCACCGCAGCTCCTAAACGGCTGAACCGATTTTGGATACTTTTTTGTTTGATATAATACTTACGATATTTTAATTCCCAGAATAATAAAAATAAATTTAGTCCAGGTTTTTACAAAATTTTAATTTATTATTCTGTGAATTAAAACATCGTCAGGTAACCTGCATACACATCCGGAGAAGAAATGCAATGGCATATGTGAATCCACCATCCTGCAACTGAGCTAGCGCGGTGAAAATGGCACAATCGCCTTTTGCATCCCAATCTATACAAAAACAACAAAACCACTAGAAGTCAGCCAGTCTGCGAACCATTATTTGGGCTAAACTACGCTTGAAGACTAGGTAAGTTTAACTAGCTAAGTAAGGTTTAAGAGTTTTTGGTTCAACATTCAAAGCGTCGTCATAATAATATACAACCAACAGAGAAATTACTGGGTAAGAAGAGATCTAATATCTCAGAGTGACGAGCGTAGTGCAGTGCGGCGCAGGCCGTGACGCTTACCACTAGGCGAACGTCTTGCTCGTCTCGTCACATGATTGCATAAAATAAAAACTCAAGACAGATGACAACGATAAGTTATCAATTTACCTCTCCAAAGAATTTATCTATCCAATGATTTGTTACTTGATCGATAGGTTACATTTAGACTGTTATATGACAATAAAAGAATTATCAAAAAGTTGAGTAGTATCTGGTGTTGATAAACTACTTGTGAGTGTCATATTTACGTATGTAACGTCACGTATTTGTTGTGGATGATATCATGTTTTCATGAATTGACATATTTTTTCTGCTTGTCAAACAATTCAGCACTTTTCCTATCTATGAGATAGTAACAAGTTTTAGATAGGTCATGGGTTTAGTTTTAGCAAACTAAATATTTAAGCTATTTGTGGTAACTTATAATCTATTTGTGGTAACTTATAATTAGCCTTTAAGTTAAATATAATTGTGTTATTTAAGTGCTAGCTATTAGTTATCCTAAAAGAGTAAAATAAAATAAAAATAAAATAAAATAAAAAGTTTCTTACTCATACTAAAGTGTGAACTGAAAATACAGACATAAATAATGAAAAAAAAAATTACACATCACGACAATCACAAAGGACATGCATGACTTATATTATGATAGGTACAAAGTTGTAACCATACAATACAATTACAATACAATAGTTTATTGATAACACCAAAGTTACATGTCCCAAAAATTGTCACTTAATAAAAATAAAAAGTTTATAATTTGTATTACACGACTGCCCAAAAAAAGGAGTGTTCTTTTGTAACCACGCTCTCAGCTTGGTTTTGAAGCACGCGGTCTGGACGGATCATCCCGAATGGAAGCTGGTATGCGGTTGTGTATCTACAAGTGTATCATCTAAGGATTTGTTCAAAATGAACTCGGCATTCTACATTTCCAGTCCGCCGGAAATCTTATATTCACGTAGCTAGTGCGTAATACTGTACTGTAGCTGTAGCTGCTCTCATATTTTTTGTGTCAAGTCCACAGTTCCCCGTGTTGCTACTGGTGTGTAACTAGATACGCCTATTTGTACAAATGTTTCGAGACACACGAAGCTCGTTAGCCCAACAAGCGTAAAAACATTTCGCTTTTTGTGTGTTTTTGATTTCGGTAGCGATCGTAGCGAACGCCACAAACTTTTCATGTGAACCTTTCATAGTTAGTTAGGTTCAGTTTTTTTTTATACAGTCAAGTGACGAGACGAGTACAATTTTCGCCTGGTGGTAATCGTCACGCCTGCCACTAACAGTAGCAGTGCCAGAGTAGCATCGCCAGAACTGTGAACTTGTGAACACAATCTTATGCGCCGCACTGTACTGCGCTCGTCACCCTTCGATACTCTTCATACCCAGTAATTTCTCTATTACTCTCTAACATTGCCCTTCAAACCAGAACACAAGAATGATTGCACACTACTGCTTGGCGATTGAATAACTGGCAAAGGTGTGGTACTTCCCCAGGCGGACTCTGCAGTAGAGTCCTAACACTACAAAATTATCTTAAGTGTATCTTATCACCAAGGTTTATTAATTTTCTTGCGTTTTTCTTGGGGTTAAAAATGGTTAGTGTTACTAGATTCGTGCGCTTGAGTTAAATCACTACTGTTCTATGATTAGGTATTTACGGGATTTTTTAAACTTCAAACTTATATAGCTTTATATACACCGCAATAGGAAAAACGTTCGATGACTCTTCAGTACCGTAAAGTACGGTTTCATGCAAATGGTGGCTCTACTAATGACATTACGGTGTCAAACAACGCTCTCTAGAAAACCACACCGTATTGTTTTGATAGCCAAAGTTTCAGTGATGTCATTCAACGCCAATGATATTATTAATCTTTGCTTAACGCTATATTATTATTGCGACCGCTAAATGACGCCAACGCTATTGGACGAAACCAAAGCTTAAGCGACGATGCGGTCGAAGACTTGCGTCAAAACGAACGTCATAGGAAATGAGCAATAAAGGGTTAAACAAAACAAGGCGTACCGCGGACCTTCACACACTTGTTATGGCCATACCGACACTCCTCACAAAAGGCTGGAAAGGGCCTCCTTATTTACCTGCGTCTCCTGATTGCCGCTTATTTGCAGATAAAGCGTTATAAAATAAAAGAGCACAATGCACGGGTATCGGGTGACTCCACTACAGAGGTAACCTTATAGCGTACGAAGGGTTAAAACAAGCTTTTTACTAAAGCGACCCGCCGCCGGCCGGGCTGAGAGAAATTCTTGGTTTGGTGAAGAATCCACGTTTTGACAGGCAAGGTGTTCCTTCAAGGCAACTAATGATTAATTAAGCTAGGATTACTGTATAAATCATAGATAGATTTATTATTTTGCAGAGGATAGATTAAAATACGCGACTCACGTACCATGTGAAGTAAAAACGATCACTTAAAAAAAATTATAAGAAGTAAGACATATAAATGTGGAAACGAAAGTGAGAAGTCTTATTTTAGGGTCTTCTTGTTAGATTTTGCAGCAGCTAGTCGTCTATAGCATTAGACGAATAAAGAATAAGCACTGACATGCCACTGTCAAATCATACGAACTAGAGTAATAGAATTCTTCAGCTACAGAACAATTAGCCTTCTTTATAAAATGTATCCCCACACTCGGCAGGCGGCTTGAGGATCGCAAAATGCTCACCAACGTTAACCGAGAGGACGCTGCTGCCCGTCCTCCGGGGTGTGGGGAATAAGGCACCCCTTCCTGTTAAGGGGGAGGGCTTCGTCCAGCAGCTAGTGGACGTCTTCTGGCTGATGACGATAAAATACCTATATCAACTGATATAGAGATGCACCTATCAACTATGATAGCTCTTAAAATCTGGGACAAACTTTTAGTTGTTTCTCTGCATTGGCTTGGCGTTTCCTGTGGTGGAAATATAACAAGTTGTTAATTTAACCAGATAAATTACTGGGTTTGAAGAGATTTAGAGTTTTGTAAATTTAATATCTCAGAATGACGAGTGCAGTGCTGTGCGGCGCAGGATTGTGTTCGCAAGTTCACAATTCTGGCACCGCTACTGTTAGTGGCAGGCGTGACGCTTACCACCAGGCGAACGTCTTGCTCGTCTCGTCACTGTATTGTATAAAAAAAACACCAACCAAAAAACTAACTAATTTGGTAATGGCACCATACAGTCGCACATAATGTTTTTTTTTTAAATAAAGCGTGTACTACTCGGGATGATGTTAGGATTCTAACGATACCCAAATATCCAAATCTGCAGCTCTAGTACCGTTCTTAAGGATCGTGAAATTAGAAATTATCATCGGCAAAATTCGATAAAAGTCGTCATTTTCTCAAATTCGTCCAATAAAAATCAGCTATATCGACACGTCAAATTTAGCGACATACAGAACGGTATCTCTCTTGTGCTGCAGTTTTTTGAGCGTTCGTGTAAAAAAACAACCGGGAGAGACAGTCGCATGCGTCATCCGACCCAAGAATAGTGCTCATTTGTCTAAAGACTGACCGAAGTGTCCATCATTGACTTTCTTGTCACAAAACGTGTGCCATACGTTGTTCCTGTTATTTTGAGAAACAAAATCCGGCAACAACGCATTGATCTCGTTCGCGTAAAAGAATACTTCTCTAAATAAAGCCTTCGCAGCTTCTGTGAGGCAGGCAGGCTCGCCTGGGCGGGGCGTGGTCGGACGGCGGCGCGGTGTTTCATCTCCGCCGCCTACCGGAAGTGGGTAGAGTTACCGCCGCTTCCGGTAGGCTATTGTACCTATTGCGAGCGCTGAGCGGGTTGAGCGGGTATGGTACCTGTGTTATCTTATCGGATGAGGAAAACGTACGAATAGATATATAAATATTATACTAACTCCGTGTTTTGTTTTATTTTTAGCATTTATCACGTTGTATCAAAACGTTGGTTCAAATCCTAATGAGTTTCATCTGCCGCTGAAGGAAAACATTTTCAGAAATGATGACGGTAGGATAGGTAGTTTCTAGTAGGTACTAGGATGACAAGCTAAAATGTATCGCGAAGCTCCTGCATTCCGGCATCCTCATTTGAGAGGCAGTTCCCATCTCAGACTAGGTGTGTGTACTATTACTAAACATCAGGCGAATTATACTCAAAAATCTAGATTATCAACCATAAAAATAATCAAAATGATTCTAAACAAACGGTTATTTGTATAGCCTTACAGTTACAGCGTGATGCTTTCCACAAGCTCATTTTGTCAGTCCTTATTAGACCTAAACATGATATCATAATATGTATGTAATTTCCAAAGACGATTATAAGTATCTAACGTTATAAAATATTCTACAAATATCCAAGTACTTACTCCTTTCTAAAGAATAATATCAAAATGATCATTTCATCCTTTACGCCTTACAGAATAATCATTCCCCACTGCGTTTAATTCAAACGTGTTTAAAAATAAACACCATACACTCGACAACTAAATTAGTCGAACACCTTTACACGAATATTTATTTGTTCGATTTAAATTCGCAATCACACTGGCTCAGCGTGAAGTGAGACTTAGCGAAGCCTTATGCAATCACCGTTGCAAAAACACACCAAAACTTTAGCTGTTATGATATCATTTCGAGTGTGGTCTTTTGGAATAGCAGCGTAATTTTCAGGACAAGCGAGTTTAGATTCAAGCTCCTTTGTTGTAAGGTTGGGGATGGTTTGTCAGGTTGGAAGGAGGAAGGAAGGGCGTGAGCCATCTCGTCCTGGAATAAATTGTCGTCTGTGTCCCGGTACGTAAGTCGCGACGCATTCGCACCTCGATAAGGGTGAGACACACTGGGGCAAGGGTAAACTACCCTGAAATGAGGACGAAATGTGACATAGACAAACTATGTTACTTTATTATGAAAACCGACGTGGTTTTGACACATTTTTGTTTTATTTATATGGGAATACTCACGTTTAATTAAATCGGGTACTCCGACTATAGTTTCGATCTCATCCGGTGACCTTTTTCCTTTTTTTTTTGTTGTGTGCTAAGCAGGACGCAACTGCACGCGCGTCGGGCTCTGTTTTCACTCTTTGAAATTTTATTGTTTTAGAAATGATGAATCCATATTTTTTGTAATTCTTTCATCTGCGTTGCTTCTTTGCTTACCAGACTTTCGAACGTTAAACTCATGCTAAAACTCAATTCGTATATTACTATACTATCCTTACAAATAATATAATTGTGTCCTTATTGTCTTGCTAACTACTTATTAGTAGGTAATATAAATGCGAAACTGCGTTTTTTCGTTCCTATTTCTCGGAGCAACGAATCCATTATGATTTTAAGATTTATATACAATGTGTAACAAAAAGGTTCAACAATACTGAAGGGTATGTAGGTATGAACAACTTTTACTATAGGGTTAACCCTGAAATCACCAAAATAAAATCAGCTGTTCCATACATTTTGTACAAGGTCAATGAATTTTTGTATGGAACAGCTGATTTTATTTTCGCGATTTCAGGGTTGACCCCATAGTAAAAGTTGTTCATAATGATGAGTACATACATGCCATTTCGTATTATTGAATCTTTTTGTTACACATTGTAGACTGGTTGGAGAGTGACATGGGTAATGGGGTATAAATATATGTTTGTTATTGAAAAAATATCAGGAAGATCCCACTGGAACGGTCTGGACTGGACAGAAACGGTTTGACATGAAAGGTTCCAGTGGTATCTAGTCTAGTGTCTCAGCTAGATGTTTGTAAGCTAAACACCTATTACAATTCGCGACCAATAACTAGTGTTGCCAAGTTAGCACTTTCCAGCTAAATCTACGTTACATTTGAGTATATTGAGCAATTAATTTTAGCACCTAGCACCCAATCTACCATTAGCGAACGTGCCGCATCTTTTACTGGTATATTTATCAAAACTCAAGAGAAGTAAGGCCCTATTTGTTTATTAATTTAATTAGCACTATTAAAAAAAAAACAGGAATTTAACACTTAGATGCTATATAGCACTCGTCCATGGCATAGAGCTGGCGACCCTGCCAACCACACAAGCCCTGTACGCGACCATCCTTACCCCAAGCGGCGCGTCAAAAAGGATTATTCGTGCGCCATAAATACGGCCTCCGAGATTATAATAATTTGAATAATAACATTAAAATAATAATAATGCGCGTCTGATCCACCGCCCGATGGAGATGTCAAACGTTTAATAGATTTATCTGCGGCCATACATCAAACATTGTAACGTGTTGTGCAAGCCTCGCCAGCTCGATGCTCGCCAGCGCAGCGGCCCGATTGTCGACTCATTAGGGCCGGTCACGCCGATTTACTCGATAGTGATACATTATCGCCGGTAGATGTCGTACACCATTGTATGATTGTACAACTCTATAAAGCTACAAAGCTGCGGATAAAGTATAATGACAATCGGGTTGCTTCGCATTCAACCTATTCAAGGCTCATCGTATCCTTTTATTTGACTGCCTTATAGCTCAGTTGGTAGTATGTCTGCTTTGAGAGCTATATGGTGTGAGTTCGATTCCTACCTAAGACATTTTTTTTCCGACGAAAAGCACCAGCAGGGTCCTATATCTTCGGTGGGTGGTTTATTGTTTTACAAGCGACATTACACGGCTTACCCGCCATTGTCCCAAGTTTTACAGCGCACAATGACGGCACAAATCGCTGGAATCCAACCCCGTTGTCTCCTCACGTCAGATCGCTTGATAGAGTGTTCTAATCTTTCTTCCTGTCACATATTTGTATGTCCGCCTTTGGAAGAGGCCTACGCATGCGATGTGATGATACTAATAAACGATTGTGTTGCTTCAGAGAGATAGATTGTTTTGTTGACTCATAAACCTCGATAAGTTAGGTGATAAATTCTGATGATTCATTTAGTTTTGTTTTTACTTCATACCTAAATAGTGTTGCTTTTAATTAGATTTAAAAAGAAGGTCTGATCTGACAGACTGATTCAAACTTAATGGCGGCTATGAAGTGCGCTGCAAGCTAGACTTTGCGATTGTACGCACACCTCACTCCTAATTTTAGCTACTGCGCAGCGTCTCGCGCCTAAGTTCACAGCCGCCACAGCAGGTCTCAATTCGATCTGTGTTCCTTTTTGTTTTTATGTTGTTATTATATCGTACCTACACTGAGTTCCTCGGAGGAAAGATTTCTTGAACTAACATTTCGCTGCTGAGTACCACCTACTTCGACATTTGAGGACCGATTTGCGTGTTTTTTTTTAAGTAGAGCATTGTACTTACAGAAAGTTCTCGAAGAGGTCCTTTCAAAAACTTAGTCTAACTTTGATTCAGTAGTTTTTAACTAGCTCTATTAATTTATGTATAATATAATCTTATGAATAATTTTATTCTCGCGCCTACTGATGTGCTGATTTGGCCACCCATTGATAAAGCTGAGGATAGAGAATATGGATTTAAAATAAATGTAGGCACTCTAGTCTAGCCTTAAATAGATGCCCAGACTGTATAGTTCACAGAAAACAAGGAAGATAGCAGTGAGCTTCTTGGGCAGTATCCACAACATTAAGATTTATCAAGAAAGTAGATATAAATCGTAGCGTATAATTTCAACTTTTTTATATACAATTATTAATCATGTAACCGGTATTTGACCAAAACATCCATTAGTATTTTTGAATATTAGCGTGTCTTTATGCTTGTGATTAACTTGATCAATAAAGTTGCAAATTCAACAAAACGAATTAAGTATTTTAAAAATGTCACAACCTATAAAAGAAGATCATTACAATTAAAATGGATTATGCAAATCGATCAAACTAATAAACCGATCCGATCATAAATCACAGTTTTTAATCCGAATTATGACTATTTTAACTCATTAATAGTCAATATCTTTCATTTTTATATCGATTGAGATGTTATAAATGACATGGCACGTATATATTAAAGAAAACGGAACGCTAATGGAAATCTGTTTTTGAAATAACAGTTTTTTTTGCGAGGCTTGCGTAGGAGTGACATAAATTACAGCAGACATTAAGGCAAGTGTAACAACAAGCCAGCTTGGTCGAGTTGAGTTCTCTGAATTTATAGACTGCATTGTGTAGGCGCGGTGCAGAGTCCGTTGTTTATTTCTCTATACGGCTAGTGTATTTAGCCAGTCCGTTGTGTCAGTTCGCGCTGCGTCCATTGTCTTATGTCACCCGCTGGTATTTTTTCTTTTATATTTGAATTTGGAACTGTCGTTGTTTAAGTAGTTGTTTCGGCGGGAGATCGTCCGTGATCCGTCAATCGTTCTAAGCTACTGAGCGGTCGCAGCGCAAAACGTGACATGCTATTGTGTTCAATCTGTGACGTCATTAATTTGCTTTTCAAAAATACATGGTGTTCTTATTATACCTAGTAGAGTATTATTTTACTTACTTACGATCATCAACGTCCCCACTGATTATTAACTAGTGGAATTTTCCAATAGTGAAATTAGTGGGGACGCCAATGACGCTGAGAATTTTAAAAGCCTCACGACCGCCCAAAACCGCCCAAAAGCGACCACGCGTCGAAACGTTGAAATTTAATTTCCTGCAGGGCTAACATGCGCTCCGCGAGAAAATTTTGTCGTGGCTTTATGTCGTGCGAGAACGAGACAAACTTAGACAGATTCGTAGCCTTGTCCTGTTTTGTAGAATCGAGAAAATTTTCTCGCGGTGCGCATGTTAGGCCTGCTGGTTGGGACTATACCGTTTGCAATAACTGTCTTGTACTTATCAAATATTTTGTTTTATTTAGACGGGAATACTCTCGTTTAGTTAAATAGGATACTCTGACTATAGTTTTGATCACATCCGGTGACCTTTTTCAAAGAGTGAAAACAGTGCAAAGCAGGTCGCAGCCGCACGCGCGTCGGGCTCTGTTTTAAAAAAAAACTTATGACAATTGGCTCTCAGAGTTAGCAGATTTGGCAGATCTTGGAGGATTTAGCTCTCTCTTACTTTCTTACTCTCTTTTGTTGGCAGGTTAGCAGTTAATTGGTCAGTTTATTTAAAGACAGTCATCTCCGAGTAGGATAACACCTGATAATTATGCATGGAATCCAATGAAGCCAACTGCTAATTCACCCGTATAGTAGGCATAAAGTAGGCATGTATAAACGTTACTCATAGATAATTATTATCGAATGCCAGTATAACGGAAAAAATTACAAGGAATAGTAGATCATTCGGTGAGGTTTATGGGGGGAAAGCGACAAAATCATGTCACCGCATTTTGTTATTTTCCAAAACTTTTTCGAGTGTTCGATGTTAGATATAAAAATGGTACCGATTTAAGCATATTGCAAGTGATATAATGTTGTGTAATATGGCCTTTTCGTATGTTCTAAACTCCGAAGAAGCTTGTAGTATAGTTGCAACGTCTTTACTAGGGCAACATTACTGTAGCTAAAGTCATGTGACATTTTGGCCTAGTTCATACAATGATAATTTGTACAACTAGGCCACCTGGGTATGGGAAATGTCCTAAGCCTTTTGTTTGACTATGATATTTTTTTATGAATAATACTTTCACTTACTTATATCAAAATACAAAAGTAACTTTAAAAAAAACAACCCACTTCAAATTAATATGGGACCATCTCGGGAGTACTTAAACCCTTTTAATAAAAAAAGAATTTTCTTAATCGGTCCACAATTGACAAATCGGTGAACATAAATAAAAAATATATACACATACCTTCGCACATAGAACCTCCTCCTTTTTTGAAGTCCGTTAAAAGTCACTAAAAAGCCTATACTCGAAGAAAAAAAAACGTTGTAGTTTAAAATTCCACATGTTAGTATTTGTTTTTTTTTTACTTGATACTGGCAGAGTGATCAAAGAGCGATGTCAAAACCAAAACAGGATCATTCTGTATATAGTATTGCAAGTATGCGTCATTATTTCGCGCTTATTGTTGGCACTGGCCACATTGTCCGCACAGTGGCGCTCAATGGCAGTTAATGTTGTTTACTATTGTCTAGTGTAAGAACAAAACGCAACATGTTTGAATAGCTCGCCTGTAGTCTTCCACGAACCAAGTTTGATAGATCGAACCTAGCAAAAACATAAACGTAAACAAAGGAGCTAAGTTCAGCACGAGAATGAATTAAATTATAAAGTTAAAGTTTTACAGATAAATAGGTACTATAGTCGCAGGGATATAAATACTTGAGAATGAGGTAGAAACTCTTTGGAACCGAAAAAAGTTAATCGTCGTCAGCCATAAAACGTCCACTGCTGGACGAAGGCCTCCCCTTTATCGAGGGGTGTTGCCATAATCAAGGTTCGAAAATGATGAAGCAGTAGTCGCTGCAGTACAGGAGTGTTTAGGTGCTCAGGGTGAAGAGTTTTTTATGATAGGAATTTTAAGCTTAGAAAAAATATATTCCAAGTGTATTACGCTAAAAGGCGACTATATCGAAAAATATAATAACATTTAATAAAAGTTACCGGCAACATACTCATTCTCACTATTTATTGAACGCCCCTCCTATAAGACGTTCTCTGATTGTTTTGAGGAGGTAATTGCTTGTAATTTTGGTACTTATATCAAGTGTTTCAAGAGTTTACGGCGAGGCATTATGATTATGTGTTTACTAAGTAAATTGTATTAAGTAATTACTTCCTTAATGTAAAATATCTATCATCAACATCACTATGGACCACTCATTTTCTCAGAGTGAGAGTCTTATCTTCGCTATTAGTTTTTTTTACATCTGTATAATTCTACTCTACCTTGGCCAAACAGAGTTTAGATGTTATAGTTGTTAGATGTTAGATGTTGACAGCCTGATAGCTCAGTTGGTAGCATGTCTGCCTTCAGAGCTGCAGGGCGTGGGTTCGATCCCCGCCCAGGACAAAAATGTTTATGACGTACATCGATGTTTGTTCGGTGTCTGGGTGTAGTGTGTATCATAAGTATGTATTTACGAAAAAAATATGTGTATATAAGTATTCTATCAGCTATCTGGTTTCCATAATACAATCTTTGCTTAGTATGGGGCTAGATGGCGCTGTGTGTAATAAATGTCCCCCCAATATTTATTTATTTATATTTATAGTTCGTAAAGTGATCTTGTAAGCTCGTTGAGAATAGGTATGGAACTAAGATCACGTAAAAAAATCTTATACCTATGGGAAGTAGTGAGCGCTATCTAATATTAATTTTATTGTAATATAACATATTTTTGCATGCCTATTTGTATAAACATACGATATTTGTAAGATTAAGTGAGAGAAAACTAGATACTTATGAATATATCAGACCTACTTCTAAGAAAGCTTTATATCTAAACAATTATTATTTGAACAGTAACTAAAAATAAAATGCATGTTTATTTCATTTTATCCAATTTAAAGTTTATGCCAGCGTCTTGTGCTTTGTATTCTATTGAATGTCACTGCATGATATTAAAAGTTTTCTAAACATTCATGTTACACTGATTTCTAAATTTCTACCATCCCCGCAGATTTGGAGACAAAATCGGAAAGAATACAATAAATTTCAAGACAATGACACAATTGAAGTTAACCAAAACAAATTAGCCGGGTGCATTGTGAACAATTACTTTTCGAATTCCTGACCATTCAGGGGCACCATAAAACTGTAGGGGCGTGAAAAAATTGACAAATATTCGATATGCATAGCCGTTGTAAAACTTGGACGCAAGTCGAAAAAAATATTTATTGTGCCTAGTTGTTTGAGCACGTTTGTGACTTAATTTTAGGGTTCCTTGCTGAGAAATTGATATATTTTGCATACCAAAAGGTTGTATATGGAAGCTAATATTGTCTATTTCCACCTGTACCTGTACATAAAGTACCCATTTCACATCACATCAACAGCCGGAAGACGTCCACTGCTGGACGAAGGCTCTCCCTTAAAGGGAGGTGTTGCCATAATCCCCACGCTTGGCAGGCGGTTTGGGGATCGCAGAATGGTTACCACCGTTAACTAAGAGGACGCTGCTGCCCGTCCTCCGGTGGTTCTGGATGCAGTTTTAGGACATACCCAGGTCCCATTCACCCATTTATATGCAAAAAATTACACTGAATTGAAAAGTGCAAGTAGTGAAAACAACCCAGAAATCGTGAAAAAAAATAAGCTGTTCCATATAAAAAGTTCATTGACCTTGGACAAAATGTATGGAACAGCTGTTTTTTTTCACTGTTTCAGGGTTGGCCCCATAGTGAAAGTTGTTCATAATGATGAGTACATACATACCTTTCCGTATTGTTGAAACTTTTTGTTACACATTGTATAATGCGAATAACAAGTAAAAGTGAGCCGTCCTTATTTGTCTTAGAACCGATATCTATTAGACGAGTTCTCAAGTGACTAACCTAACGTAACGTAGGACGCCCGCAGCTAATATTCGATGGAGTGACGATATACATAAGCTAGAGCCTGCAAAAGAAAAGTTAGGCTGAGTGAAGTAGATTAGGAGAGGCCTATGTTCAGAAGTTGATATAATAAATGTACAGAACCCAACCAGTTTTATGGAAATCGCCGTATATTATATTCAAGAAACAAGGTAGCAGTCAGTGGTCTAGTTCAGGCCAACACCACCTACTGTCGTAAAGTAAAAGAACAATAACTTCACTATTACAGGCTCACTATTACGAAATCGTGAACAATCCGAGAGCTTTGTCTTTCCCAAATGGAACGTAAACAATTGTAAAATATAATTTACAAGGGTTTTGTTCAATTTTATGACGAAATTTACAACTTTAGGAAAAGAGTTGTGTATGTGACCAGCCCGCCTAGCACGCGAGCCGTGATAGAAATATATCCACTCTATTTTCCTCGCGAATACGTGACCGACGTATCGATATTCTAGCTTTACTACGTTCCCGCGCGGGGAAAGACAAATTAGTCCTCGGCGTGTGCTAGGGGGTACTTTTAGAAAAATACTTTAACTTGTGAGGTTAGTAATGTACGATATCGTAAGTGTTTGAAAAATTTGACTTCCGCTTACTTAACTTTTTTTATATGGAAAACGTATTAAAGTATTTTCGATAGTTTTTATGTTAAGATACTTATCTTTTTGAATATTTTTGTATGAAGTGACTCCACACTTATGGTATTTCTATGTTTTTAAAGCTTAAACAGGAAGAAAAATTATGACCTCATCCTTTTCTTCCTGTTTAAGCTTCTACTTATCGTTCTACAATAGTTTTAAAGGGGTTTGGGTAAAAGTGCCGTCGTTTCCAAAACTAGCTCCCACTAATGAAATTAGTGTTATTTAAAACAGGCAAAAACAACACAAAACAAAACAGTGAGCAAAAATTGTTCTACAACTTCTCTCTAGCCAATATCGGAGCCGAGATAATTATTAGATTTCAAAAATCACAAAAATAATGACAAGTATTTTTTTTTCATTTAAGTCGTCTTTCTAGCGGTGTTTCGTGAATATTTCTTGCAATAATAGTACATTATGATACAACATACAAGTGTGCTATGTTGGTAATTGCATTACACTAGTGACGGTACTATGCACGCGAGCCGCAGGCGAGCGCGATAAGGAAGCCGAGAGTGTAATGACCAACATAGCACAAGCGTTTCATACGACTGTTTTCATCACACTTTTTTTGATAATATCAACCACACAGCGAAAACGTCAAGAAATATTTGCGGGAAATGGCGCCCAAACCAGCAATGCGCGCGCAGGTTGACATTTATGTCAGCCGCATAAAAATTCTTTGTTGGTATTGCAAAAGAACTGTAAGTATTACCCGGCTATATTTAGAATGGTACGTATACATACATCTAACTTGCAGTCACGTACAAACTTAACTTTACCAGGTTATACCTATTATAGCACTAGTGCTGTAATGTAAAGTAAAAAGACACACCAGACACACGAGACACCAGAAACCAGACACACTAGACACACCACACACACCAGACACCAGGCACACCAGACACACCAGGCACCAGACACCACACACCAGACACCAGACACCACACACCAGACACACCAGACAAGTAGTATATATACAAAACACATATTAACACAGTTAAATAGACTCTTTCGCTCTAAGTTCTTTATTAAGAGCTATAGTATTCACGAGGCATAAATAAAAATGTATGTATTGTTAGCCGGTTTGCCGTATCCACGGCGAGTCGATTGGCCCGCACTAGCGCGATCTCCTCGCTTGGGACATCACTACGAGCGACGCGGTCAAGATTAACGTGAACTTGTGCTAAGCGAATAATATTGTAGAAAAGGATTTACAGTGGTTTTAAAATAAATAGAGTCTCTCAGTAGTCAGTACTACACTCGGAATGCGCGGTTCGACAATCTCCTATAAGTACATATAAATCCTTTGAACCAGTACGTTATCACATATGACTAACGATCACTTGGTAATGGCGATCTATTTAAACTTGTACTACAAGGGACGACACTGTCGCTAAAAGTGATGTGAGGTGTGTGAAAAGAGAGTGAAAAGCGACGCCTAGGTGGATAGAATTATAACACAAACTAATAAAGATGGATACCTCGTTTATTTGCCACGCTTTTCAAGGGATGCTCAATAACAAAACAATATAATAATTATGACGTTATAAACAAAAAACATGTTTTTTATAATCGGGCAGGTGTAGCGGCGTATTAGTTTGTTGTAATATTAATGTTTTATTTTGGCAAGCAGAGACGGCACGCATTTGATGCTCGGACTGTCCAAGTCTTCAGTGACGAGAGGAAATCGACAAGCGATGTATTTGTTGATAGGTAGAATGCAATTTTTTTTATAGGCATAAGCCTTTATTAAAAACAAACTACAAAGACTACTTAGCCTACTACACAACAAAAAACATAAAAAAATTGTAAAATTCTCCATAAAATAACATCACATAATCAGACTAATATCATACTTAAGAATACGTGTTTGTATGTTCGTGCACCTACAGTGAGTTAATATTGCACTCAACTCAAGTCTACCTACAGTAAAAGCTAAAAGGAATTCTATAATAAACCCATCGCAATCAACTTAGGAATTTCTAGACATCAGAAAACAAATCGGAAATACTTTCTTTTTTTTAAACACACACCACCCACACTCACACCTCACATCTCTTCCTTTCTGTAATAGTCTGCGTGCTATGCTATATGAACTATATATGTATTTGTATACGTTTTCGTGGCAGGTATACTTAAAACTTAATCGTTTCTCAGTTTCTCTCACCCTCTACCGCTCATGTCTTGGTCACCTCATCACCGTGACCCTCCTAGTCAGCGGGGTTTCTCAACCCTGCTCATCAATTATACGGACCCTGGGCTTTCCAGCCCGCGACGTGGCGTGTCGGGCCGTCAACAGATGCCTGAGAGACGTCAGCGTTGTCAGGAGTTGCAACCAAAGAAGTATAACTCTGGAAGTCAGATTGTAACTTCACTTGTCTGTTTTTTTCTGGGACCAAAACAGACGTCATTGCAACAGACGGGGGCACTAAAGGGGCGCCAAAATCATAACAAAATATGCTTGAAAATAAAAATAAAATGCTCTACAGAACTCCGTTGAGCTTCTGGCTCAACTTTTTATATTATACACTCTAGAGGTAGGGACCACTAGACTAGGTGGAGTCGGGGTGCTCTGATTCACCCATTTCACACCTAACCAACTCAAATCGGGGTGAAAAAAACTAACCCAATGCTTTTTATGACAATTAACAATACCTAGTTATGTATCCTCCACAAGCCTCTGCTCTAGCGTAAAGTAGCTGACACTGCAGTAAGCGGTCAGTTCTGCGTAACGGCCACCGCAGTGCCGGACCTTATCAGGCAAGTCTAGACCTGACTAAGCATTTCTAGAAATAAGGCCACCTTTGTGGAGTAGGTTTCATTATAAGCTTTGAATAAATTAACCTCATTATTAATAGAGCCTCTGAATCGGCAACACTAGTTTTATTTTAGTTTTAAACTAGTTTAATTTTAGTTTTTAAAAAATCTTTAATTCGCTCCCGAAATTTAACTGGCGCAGCCGGTAGGATTTGCTCGTTTAAAGCGATCGTTCAAGGTTCAATATTACCTGCCGCGGAGCAAAATTGCGAGTGAATCCTTCGAACAAATAAATGTGTTAAATAGTGGACGCTGAGAAAATGATGCTGGTCGGTTGGTGAGTAGACTCTTCGCCATCCTTGCCTATCCCGAGACTCTCCTCGAATTGTGTATTAGTATATTCAGACCTTAGTCATCGGTTAGAATTGTGTAATTAGAATAACTTAGTGAATTTTGGTCTCAAATCGATCGGAATTTTGTTAAAATAGTGTATGTAATTAAGTAGATTAAATATTCGATATCTGCCTCAAAATAGGCTTAAATTGTAATAAATAGGGAAAATAAGTAAAGCATTCTATACCTGCTCATTATACGCTAAAACAATGGCCCAAGCAGAGTTCAAGGCCATCCCTAGAGAAATATTGAATCTCATCCCCATTTTTGGAGGTGACAAAGGGCAACTAAATTTGTACCTGCGAAAATGCGAGTATGTAATAAGCAGATATAGAGGTGACGCAGCTCAAGATTTATACGTGTTCAATGCGGTTACAAGTAGACTCAGTGACAAAGCGACTTCGCTCTTGTCAGAACGGGAAGACATAAACACTTGGTCCAGCCTCAAGGAGGTACTTAAACAACATTTTGGGGACCCGCGAAGTGAATACTGCATAGGTATTGAGTTGGAAACGCTAAGAATTAAATCCGGTGAAAGTTATTTAGACTTTTGCAATCGCATCCAAAGTGTTAGATCCACGCTTATTTCCAAGGTCAACATGATAGAGGATATCAATTTACGACGCGCTTAGATAGTAATCTATAACAATACGGCACTCAACGTTTTCCTATACAACCTATCCGAAGATATGGTGCGCATAGTCCGGTTAAAAGCACCGACGAGCTTAAAGAACGCCCTAAGCATAGTTTTAGAAGAAGTGAACTTCTTAGATCAATATAACGCGAGGAAACGTATGTACGTCTATAACAACGCCGCGCCAAGGCCAACCATTGCGCCCGCACACACCTCGAGTGGATTTAAATTCCAGACACCTCCAGTAAATACCGCGCCTAAATTCAATTTTGGTATACAACCTGCAGCAACAAAACTACCCCAAGCGCAATCGTTAAATTTTGGCTACCGCCCCCAGTTAGGACCTGTGCCTCAATTCGGGTACCGTCCGCAATTTAATTCAGTACCACAACAGGGATTCCGCCCTCAATTCGGAACTACTCCTCAGTTAGGCTATAGGCCTCAGTTTGGAAATCAAGCCCCTGCTCAGAGTGGTTACCGACCACCGCAACAATTAGGGTATAAACCACCACAGTTTGGGTATAAACCACCACAGTTTGGTTACAAACCCCCACAGATAGGGTACAAACCACCTCAAGTCAACCCTCCGCACCTACAAGCGACAGACGTGTCCATGAGGACAGCCCGTCCTGCACCGCAAGGCTTTAAGCTTAACGAGTTAATAGGTTTAGACGACGAACAGTACCAAGACTATTACTACCATGACAACGACTATAACAATGACTATAACGTGTACGACGGACAATACGAGTACATGAATGAAGCTGAGAATGACGAGATGATATATGACACTCAACAGACACATTCCCTTCAGGAACAACGGACTGAAAATTTTATGACACCAGCCTCCATAGAGGAAAGGAAATAATAGAACTGAACTGCGACCCTACACTGAAACTACCCCATATTCACATCCCTGAAATTGACGCGAAGTTTATGATAGATACGGGTAGTACTAGATCATTTTTGAGCCCTCAAAAGGCATATGAGTTTTTCTATCAGAACGTTAGAAACGAACCATTCGAAGTAGTTAGCACACACGCGTCTAGTCGACACAACGAAGTAATAGAGATTCCGCTTTTACCGACATTCCAAACTAATGACACTCACAAATTTAACTTATACAACGTTGACTCACGATACGACGGACTAATAGGAAATGATTTACTGAGACAGCTCAGCGCTATAATAGACCTGAAAAACTCTGTTTTAATAACAAAAACCACAAGCATCCCTATAATCAATACAAATTTGGATTATGAAATTCAACTGCAACCCCGATCGGAACAACGAGTCAAGGTTCCGATAGACCAACACTCAGGTGAAGCTATACTAGACTATAGAAAGTTTGGCCCGGGAGTACGAATGCCCAGTGCTCTAGTTAACTGTATTAACGGATACGCGACCACAGTTATACAAAACGTTTCGGATGAAATAGTAACTCTTACAATTAAACGACCCTTGCAAGTAACTAAGCACGCGACTACCAGGTGTGACCTTAATGCGACTAACGCTACTAAAGCTACAGACATACAAATAGACAAAATACTGACTGAAAATTTGAACAAGATAAGATTAGACCATACCAACTCTGAGGAACGCGAGAAAATTTACAGACTCTGTACAGAATACAAAGACATTTTCCATTGCGACAAACTACCCCTAACTTCCACCAACCAAGTGAAACATGAAATTCGTACGAAAAATGAAGACCCTATTTACGTGAAACCGTATAGACAGGCCCCTGCACAAGCAGAGGAAATAAATAAGCAAGTAGAAAAAATGTTACAAGACAACGTAGTTCAGGAATCACACTCTCCATGGAATGCCCCAGTGCACTTGGTGCCTAAAAAGATCGATGCATCAGGAGAACAAAAATTTCGCATGGTAATTGACTACAGACGACTCAATGAAATAACCACAGACGACAAATACCCACTCCCCAATATAAGCGACCTGTTTGACAAATTAGGAAAAAGTACTTACTTCAGCACGATCGATTTAGCAAGCGGTTACCATCAGATAGAGGTTGTAGAGCGAGACAGACAAAAAACTGCCTTCAGCACACAAAATGGTCACTTCGAGTTTTTACGAATGCCGTTCGGCCTGAAAACGGCCCCCGCAACCTTTCAGCGTACAATGGACCATGTCCTTCGAGGCCTTCAAGGATTACACTGTATGGTGTACCTTGATGACGTCATCATTTTTTCATCCAGCCTAGAAGAGCACATACAAAAATTAAGACTAGTTTTCGACAGATTGCGACAGACAAACTTAAAGGTACAATTAGATAAATCTGAATTCTTACGTAAAGAGGTATTATATCTCGGACACACCATCACTAAAGACGGACTAAAACCGAATAACGACAAAATAAAAGCAGTAATGAATTTTCCGATTCCAAAGACTACAACAGAAATTAAAAGTTTTCTTGGACTCGTAGGTTACTACAGACGATTTATACCCAATTTCGCTAAAGTCACCCAACCACTGACGTCATGCTTGAAAAAACGCAACAGAATTATCATTGACCAAAATTATATCGATGCCTTTAATAAATGTAAAGAACTTTTGACTCACGCCCCACTCTTACAGTATCCTGACTATGACAAGCCCTTTATCCTGACAACGGATGCCTCAAATTTAGCTCTAGGAGCTGTCCTTTCCCAAGGACAAGTTGGCAGCGACAAACCAGTCGCATACGCGAGCCGTACGTTAAGCGACACAGAGACGCGCTATAGCACCATAGAGCGAGAGTTGCTCGCCATCATCTGGGCAACGAAACATTTTCGCCCCTATTTGTATGGACGGAAGTTTTTCATCTACACAGACCATAGACCCCTAGCTTGGCTAAACTCTCTAAAAGACCCAAACAGTAAACTGACTCGATGGAGATTACGCCTTCAGGATTTCGACTTCGAGATAATATATAAAAAAGGAAAACAAAATACGAACGCGGATGCCTTAAGTAGAATCAAAATCAACGCCCTGACTGACGAAGACGCTAATTCAATGAAAGTTAACATAGAAAAAGAACGACGAGACTCAACAACTGTGACAGTATCAGACATAAGCGAGACACTATCTATAGTAAGCATATCTGACTCATCGGAAGCCGC
Source organism: Erannis defoliaria (assembly GCA_905404285.2). Classification (NCBI taxonomy): domain Eukaryota; kingdom Metazoa; phylum Arthropoda; class Insecta; order Lepidoptera; family Geometridae; genus Erannis; species Erannis defoliaria. The sequence goes on along the minus strand of FR990073.1, from coordinate 4,436,169 downwards.
GGTAAAGCTACCAGAGTTAGAGATAGAGAAACCGGTTATACCATCCCCATCTCGGAGCACTAGATCACAGACTATACACTCTATGGAAGACTTAGACTCAAGCGGCATACCGATTTTAAACGAAGCCATAGATACAAAACCAAACCAAATCCTAGTATATTCCTGGCTTAAAAACGAACTTCATGTGAAAAGTCTATCATTCGAAAAACACAAAATTCTGGAAGTTTTCCTTCCCCTTAACAACATAGAATTAGTCAAGAATTTCCTCAAAGAATATATTAGACCAAAAATTAAATATTTTATATACTTCGAAAACGAAGAACACCGTAAACAATTCAGCAATGTTGTAATAGAAATTTTCAGGAAAGGAACGATAAACCTATTTGAATGTACCGAAAGAGTAGTATGTGTAGATAACGAAAGCGAACAAAAGGCAATAGTATTAAAATACCACGAAGGTAAAACGTGTCATCGCGGTATTAAGGAAACATTAGTCAGACTCCGTAGAAATTATTATTGGAATAAAATGGAGGAAATTGTTTCAGCTATAATAAATAATTGCGATGCCTGTAAAAAGACCAAATATGAGCGAAAACCACTAAAACCCGTGTTACAATTGACGCAAACGCAAAACGCCCCGTTTCAAGAAATTTTCATAGACCTTTTCACCATCGAAGGAAAATATTACCTCACCCTAATTGATGCCTTTAGCAAGTTAGGACAGGCCATTGAAATTACGAACAAATCTACCCCCGAAGTTGTACGAGCACTACTAAAATATTTTTCATTTTACGGTATACCTAAGAAAATTAGCTCAGACCCCGGTACCGAATTTAATAAAGAACTCATGAAAGAATTTCTCAGTCTACACAACATAGAAAGACATATAGGCACAGTAAATAACCCGAACTCCATGGGACTTGTTGAAAGGTTTCATTCAACCATAATAGAGATATATAGGCTAGCTAAGTATGAACGAAAATGCACCGATGCCGCGTCCGTCATGACGTACTCTGTCATGGCTTACAATCATACAATACACACAGCGACACGCTTAACACCCTTTGAAGTTGTCTTTGGACACACCGACACTGATAACCCATTTGACGTAGAACTTGAAAAACTGTACACTCAACAACTGATTAAAGATCATAAGAAACGAACGCAATTCCTATACGCACACATAGCCGAGAAGTTAAAAGCCGGAAAGGCAAAGGTAAGAGAAAAACGAGGCGGCGAAACTAACATAGAACTTCCGGAGACAGTCTTCGTAAAGGACATAAATAAAAGAATAAGCAAAGAAAAACCAAAGTACAGAAAAGCAAAAATAATAGGCGTGACCGATAAAAACGTTGTCCCAATTAAGGTAGAAACCGAAAAGAAAAACACGAAAGTCCCTATTAAAAACATCAAACGCCCTCCGCAGGTGCAGCCTGATGATAGCGACGTCGGCAGTCGCCCTTCATCTTTAAACACTTGAAGGAAACCCGGGACTCCTACCTTTAAAGGAAGGTAGAGCCTACGTACAAACCGACAACTGGACAATTCTAAAAACTATTAAATTAAATAATATCTGGACTGACCTAAACCTTATCAGTTCGAAATTCAATCAATTCCAGCAATGGCTTTCATTTAACAAAACGTTTCCTCACGAATTTATTGGAATATTTATGCATGCAGAGTATATGCGCGATATAACTATAGATAAATATCGCCAGCTGATTCCACAACGCTTCAAGCGAGGTTTAATTAACCCACTAGGGTCCATAATTAAAATAGTAACCGGTAACCTAGACCATGATGACGCAATCAAATATGATCAATTGACCTCTGAACTAAGTCACGACCAAACTATTCTTTCTAAGAAAATCACTATAGTCTCCAAAATGTTAGATAGCCTCATAAATGCAACAGAGTTAATTTATCAAAACTCGCTGATAGTAGACAACCGATTGAAAAGGGTTGAAACTATCCTTAAGGAGACAATGACACAAGAAAATAATTTAGTTGTATCCTCTTATGTGTTAGGATTATATACTTTGTTTATAAGTAGCTTTAGAACTATATTAATTAGGTTAAGTGAAATTGAAACCGCACTAGCTCTAAGCAAAAGCTCTATATTACATCAGTCTATAGTTAACTCTACCGAACTATTATATCATTTAAAAATAATAGCGAATTCAGGAAATTTGGTGTATGTACCCACCGAATTAAATTAAGTCAAGATAGAGGAAACAATTACTGTGAAATCTTATATTAAAAGAGACCAAATCACTTTTGTCTTGGAAATTCCACTAACCGATGACTACACGTATAACTATTTCAAAATGTACACTTTACCTATTTTCCTCAAATCCACAAACCAAACCGTAGCCATATTTCCTAAATACCCTTACCTATTGGCGAAGGGGTTGAAGTACCAGCCGATCGTAAAGCCGTGCCGCCCACTCGCTGCCGGAGACGAGTTCCTTTGCGACGACGACAATCTAGCCGTTTACAGCGGACCCTCTTGTGAAGAGAAACTCATGGTATACGAAGATAATAATACCAGCTGCAGGCAGCACCCTATCTATGTGGAAGACGTAAAGCTGCAGAAACTTAACGACGACAATTGGATACTTTTCACCAAAACAGAAACAACCCTTACGGAAACATGTGGGGATGAAGTCTCTAAACAGCCTATATCAGGTACATACGTGGTGACGTTGAACAAGCCCTGTGACGTCAAGGTTAACGGGATCACCATCCGCCACCACCGCGTCTACACCGAGACAGATGCAGTAAAGCCGTTACCCATCATCAACCTACCGAAACTGAGCGCGACCGAGGACTTATCCGGTGCCGCGCACTTAACATGGACGAGGTTAGACTAGACGAAGTGAAATATATGGCTTTCGCCCTGAAAAATAGTGACGTGTTTGATAAAGTGATTAACAGAGAAAAAGACTCTAAAATCAGTGTTATAGCATTAGGACTCGTATCACTATGTATAGTTTTAGTTATTTTATACGTTTTATACATCAAAGTTATTCCGTGTATACAAAATTATCGAGGTCTTTCTCAAATCGAACGCCCCGATAATTTTTCACTTAGGGAGGGAGGAGTTATGTATCCTCCACAAGCCTCTGCTCTAGCGTAAAGTAGCTGACACTGCAGTAAGCGGTCAGTTCTGCGTAACGGCCACCGCAGTGCCGGACCTTATCAGGCAAGTCTAGACCTGACTAAGCATTTCTAGAAATAAGGCCACCTTTGTGGAGTAGGTTTCATTATAAGCTTTGAATAAATTAACCTCATTATTAATAGAGCCTCTGAATCGGCAACACTAGTTTTATTTTAGTTTTAAACTAGTTTAATTTTAGTTTTAAAAAAATCTTTAATTCGCTCCCGAAATTTAACTACCTACAAGCAATATTATGCCTAAAAAATCAATGCCAAACTAATAACATGCTAAATAATTTAAGGCCAAACAATAAGTATGCCTAAAATATATACTGCAAAGAAACCTTTCTGCTAAGATACCATTATGCAAAACAAATGTATGCCGAACAATTTCTGCCAAACAATTTTAGGAATAAAAAGTTTCTGCGTATCAAGAGGCAACTAAATACTAGCACTATGAAAATGTTGGCCGCGGCCGCACGCGGCTGCGATCAGCTGCGATTCACGGAGTGTAGCTTTAGAAGTTAGATTGAATGTACATTGTTTAAAAAAAATAAAGACCCGAAAAAGTATGCACAATAGTTTAGGAATTAGGAATGCAAAACAGTGGGACCCAGACATTAAAATTAAACTTCACAATGCTATCTCTCGTACCATCCAAGAGTTCGTTTAATTATTATGACCGCAACCACAAATTCTCATTTCGTTTTCAGTATTTAGGTTTCGCATTTGTGGTGATTTATGTTTGTTTCTGCCGAAAGTGCCGATTGCTATACATCGTGATTATAAGGCGCGCGCGCATTGTGGCTAGGGTTGCCTCATGAAGTATCTAGAAAGTATATAGAAAAATATTATTTTTTGGTGTTTTCAATATTATCTTTGTTTTATTAATAAGTACTTTTTTATATGTACAATACAACTTTTAGCTTTTGAAAAGAATAGTTATATTGATATAAAAGGAGTTCTACAAAACTTATTTGATAATAAAAAATCCTGCTGGCTTAGGCCTGGTAAAAAGCAATACTAAATTATTCATATTTTTGTATTTGTGTAGGTGATTTAAATTCATTTAACTGCACATTTCCTTGCTATTTGTATGGAAGTATAATAATAATTATAAATCCAAACTGAAAAGAATCGGAGTAATAGGTTGCTGGCATAAACACTTGGTTTTTTTAAAAGGTATATCATAAAATAGAAGATCGAGCTGCAAAATGGGAGTGGGGTAGGATAACGACTGGGATTCACGGGGTTGTTGGCCTTTCAAAGTCTCGGCTGTTCCAACGAAGACATATGCCAAAGAGTATGAAGGAAGTTACTACCTCAAGAGAAGGAGTTGGCAACCCTGACCCTTGTATGGTCTAGCCAACAAATTAAGCCATCGTCGGCGATCGTTTAGCCTCGGTCATTAGTTCGGCGGATCATGTTTAATGTTTCGAAGCAGTTATTGATTTATTCTGAGCGCATTACGAACTAATCATGTAAGCCAACGGTGAAAGTCGATGCGTGATTTACTATTTTATACTGGTTATTAATTAATGGGCTTAGAAGATAATGAATTGAGTAGGTATCTATTTATGTACCTATCTAGCAGTATTGTGGATTGTTATGTTTTGAAAAACTTAATCATAAAGTTCTACTGAAATTACTTGGCATGAAGAGATTTGGCTTCTAGTATCAGAGTCATAGAGTAAGTAAACACTACGTAATAATCAGAGTGACTGACTATGATTTTATGACTTACCTATTTGACTTGTATTATAAACACTTGAAACCAACATTTATACTTGACACTGGCAGAATGTACGAAGTGCGATGCCAATAACAGAGGGAAAAAAAACACACTATGCTATCTAGCCTGAACTGAAACTTGCTTTTTTTTTTTTTGTTTTTTTCTTATTTCTTGGCATCGCACGTTGTGCATTCTGCCAGTGTCAAGTTTATGATTTTTACAAGTATTTATATAAAAATCAAGTCAAATAAGTCATGATATCACAGTCAGTCACACGAAATTAGTCATAGTCGAGTCCAAGTCATGCCCTAGTAAAGTTGTGGCGACTTTACTATGAGCTTCTACGGAGTTTTGAAAACAACACAAAAAGACATGTTTCACCACATTATATCACTTGCCCACACTCGTGCATGTAATTCAACACTCAATGAATAAAACACCACCATTTTTAATCATTAATTCGCGAAAATACACAAGTTTAAGAAAATAATAGAAAGCAACGACATGATTTTTCCGTGTTCCCGCCAAAACTCCCCGAAACTTGCTTTGTCTAAAATAAGTTAATAATTTTGACAACTCACAGTACGGATGAGGTAGTGAATAATCAGTAATGAACCTATTCGATTATTATTCTCGTAAAACTTGGATTCGATTTCGAACATTCGAAAACAGTTAATGTACAAAATAATAATTATGAATTAATATGACTATAAAACCCTCCCAAATGACTCCGCAGATAAGAATGAATGTGATGAGAAAACTAATAATTTACTGAAAATTCTTTTCGTATGGCAAACCAATATATTTTACCCAAAAATTTGTAAAATAAACGTAAATAACTTTTTCATCATCATCATCATCAGCCCGGAGATATCCACTGCTGAACAAAGGCCTTAGACCACACCACTGTACGACCTGCATTTTGCATCCACCGGTTGCCCGCGACTTTTACAATCTCGTCAGTCCACCTAGTGGGAGGCCGCGCCTCCCACTGCCCTTCAAGAACCTTTCTTCCCCATCGGTTGTCAGTTCTTCGAGCGATGTGGCCTGCCCATTGCCACTTCAACTTGCAAACCCTGCGAGCTATGTCGGTGCTTTTGGTTATTTGGTGAATATCCTCGTTTCGGATTTTATCGTGCAAAGTAACTCCGAGCATAGCCCGTTGCGTGACTCTGAGACTCTGACTGAGTTTTTCCAAAAGGTCAACAGTTGAAGACCACGTTTCAAAAATAATATAGTTACCCAAATGTACATTTTTATAATTCGATTTATTTTATTTCAAGCGCGATTATTGATACTCTGTGGTTGTTCGTTATGCGTCGCATTTGACTAAGTGGGCGGTACCCGTCAACGAAGTACGAACTGATTGTATTAGATTTATTCAAAAAAAGAATACGAAACTTCTTGGGCGTAAGCTGCCAAAAGTATCAACCTAATTTAGACAAAGCATAAGCAAAGCTTGACCTATGAGAACCAGCCCCCTAGCACGCGCCTAAGACTAATTGGTCTTTCCTCGCGCGGGAACGTGATAATGCTAGAATATGGATACGTCTGTCTCGTTTTTTCGTTCGTTGTGAGGGGAAAAACGAGTGGATAGACATTTATCACGGCTCGCGTGCTAGGCGGGTAGGGGCCTTATTTTTGAATCGTACACAAGCGTAGCGCATACGAAAGGAGCTGACTTTCGAACGATACTGTTTGGAATAAGATTCAATATTATTATTATTATCGTTTTTATAAACTAAATTTTACACCTAATAACTTAAAAGCTGAAGGCTTTACAAAAAAAATATACCAAAGGAACCTAACTAAGTATTACTAATTATTGCTAGAATTGCGTGTATACTCCGAGCAGTCCAGCTCCCGCAAGCAGCACCCGTTCACGAGTTGACGCATGTGCCAGCCATCGCTCTCCTTAACCATATTGGAGGGAAGAGGGCGACCCGACACACGACGCCGCCGCAAGAAGAAGCTTTTTAGTGAGCGTGAGTGCTCCGGGTATACACGCAATGCCTACAACAGTACGATTACTTACTTTATTAATTATACTATACTGTTTTACTCTAGTATTTTTTTTTTCGTCTTGTCAATTAAAGCAATCACCAGTAGATCCAGTCTTTGCTTGACTCTATCAGTGGTCACTTTAATATCGTCTGGTTCGTCGCCTCCTCCCGGCCCAGAGCCTCCATCACCGCCACGTTCCGAACTTTTATGGCCATTTGGAGGTTGTACTCCTTGATGGTCTTCGGTGACGAAGCCGACGCTCGCCGCACGCCGTATTATTATCGTTTGAAAGCCGGCTCCTTTCGCATACGCAACTTAGCGCACGATTAAAAAAATAACACCCCTGATCACTGTAAGTGTTTTTTTTTTTGAAAATGCATACTGGTCACCGTAGGCGATTTATCGCCATTTAGGCTACTCAGGACGACGGTCGGAGATGAAAATAATCTGTAAGGCGACTGATCGCCTTTTAGGCTACTTACAAGCAATTTATTCGTATTGTATGTAAGATTACAAATGAATAACGCAACAAATAAAGGGTTTAGGCAGGCTACATTAGGCTACTTTTGGTAAATGCTGAAAGTCAGCTACTTTAGGCTAGTTATGCTGTGAAAAATGGAGACTTCAGGCACAGAACAAACATCTTATAATTCGATTATCCTATTGATTCATGGATATAAAACGTTATCCCATGTATTCAAAACTTAACAACACCCGTTCTTATGTTGTAGCCTAGGAAATTGTAGAGAAGTATAACAATAAAGTTAAAATTGTAACACGAAGCTTTATTTCCAATTTTCCCCATCGGGCACGAGTGATACCATCTACGCACTAACAAACCCGTAACAACTGTTAACGACTCTATTTTAATAACAAACACTTCTTTTACCACGCTTTCATATACTTTACACATACTATAGCCCGTATATCTACAGGAATAGAGTTAAAAATATAACTTAGGAAGTTGACAAAGTTCTTTTTAAGGATAACAGGCATCCTGCTGAGAGCAGCGAGCTTTGCGAGTGTAATTTCATTCTCCATCGTTTCGTTCGCCCTCCAAGTGAAGGCATTGTAGTCATTAGATAGTGTACGTGTTAGTTGTTACTGTGCGTAATTGGTTAACATACTTTATTGGATAGTTTTGTTGTATAAGCTTACTGATTAATCTACTAAAAGTAAGTTTACTTAGATTAGAGTGGCTTGGTAGCCCTTATATTTTATTGACATTAATAATGTCGCTACAACTACTTTGGACAGATTGTTCAGTTAGGTAGGTCCAACTTCGACAAAGAGGTCGCCCGAAGAATCCAACTCGGATGGGCAGCGTTCGGAAAATTGTGTAATATCTTCTTGTCCAAAATCCCGCAGTATCTGAAGACAAGGGTATACGACCAGTGTGTGTTGCCAGTGATGACATATGGAACTGAAACGTGGTCTTTAACTGCTGTCCTTTTGGAGAAACTTAGAGTCACGCAACGGGCAATGGAGAGAGCTATGCTCGGAGTTACTTTGCGCGATAGAATCCGGAACGAGGATATTCGCCAAAGAACCAAAGTTACCGACATAGCTCGCAAGGTTTGCAAGTTGAAGTGGCAATGGGCAGGCCACATCGCTCGAAGAACTGACAACCGATGGGGAAGAAAAGTTCTTGAGTGGCGACAGCGAACCGGAAGACGCAGCGTAGGAATGCCTCCCACTAGGTGGACCGACGCCATTGTAAAAGTCGCCGATCTTCAACCGATGGATGCAAATGGCAGGTTGTCGTACAGTGTGGCGGTCTAAGGGCATTCGTTCAGCAGTGGACGTCTCCGGGCTGATGATGATTGATGATGAATATGTCGCTTGGTGGACGTGGTAGCCTTATTGAAAGGCCGCTCGACCTGCAATTGTGATGTCTTGGGTCCAAATCAATGGGTATCAATGAGCTCTTTGGAGTTTATGTACGGATTTTAATACCACTGGCTTTTTGGTGAAGGAAAATCCTTGAGGAAACCTACATTAAATCTGGAGAATAAATCCAATAGTTTAATGTGAATATTGTCAATCCAACAACCCACAACAGGGCCAGCGTAGTGGATACGGCTCAATCGCCCTTCGAGAGAGGCTTCAGTCCAGCAGTGGACTATCAAATAGGCTGTTCATGCTTATGCTTAATGCCGTTCGAAGGCCTTTGACGCGACTTTACAGTTGCTGTTTTAGGAAAGACAACCGGGACGAAAGAATGAGGATCATTCGTCCCAAGGTAGCGATCAGTAGTAAATGCCACTCGCGAATGGGTATCGGAAAACTGATCGAATATTGCGTTACCAGAATACAGGATAATCTAAGAATAGACCGATGAAAGTCTAGAGATACCTACTAAAAATGCTTAAGCAATCGGCAATGTATACAGGCAGTACCGTTTTTACCATAAGGGCACACGCGGGGGACCCTCATCCTCAGGGGGCCCCGAATGGCCGACATTTTCTCTCACATTTAATCAAGTCAAATTTTCTTTTTTTTTCTTTTAGAAGTATTAAATTTCCATAGCATTTGACTTCATTTTGACTTATTTGGCTTAGTTAGGATCGATATAAGACAAAAAGCCAGTAGAAAAATGTAAGTATAATTCGCTTTCTTTACTTTCCAAAAGGGCCCCAAATTCTTGTGTGCCCAAGGGCCCCAGCATAGCTTAAGACGGCCTTGTATACAGGCAGTCAAAGACAATGACTATGGTATAATGTTTCTTTACAGCATTATTTATGTTGGCGGCATTGCCAGCTATTTATGGCAATTGCTTGTACTTACATTGACCCAAACAAATACCAGTAGGTAAATACGTCGCAACACCAAAGGCTCAAAAATGTAATCACTGTTGATGTGAAAGTTCCGTTATTTTAATTATGTTTGGATTGTTGGGACCAGAATGCTGCGGGCCGCTTCCTCGCTCGCTTATTTCTCTTCTTCGATCTTTGAAGATATAAAATCAATGATTATGGTTATCAAAAATCGCAGTCGGTGAAGTGTTAGAAAGTTTCCAGACGAAATAAAATAACGTAAGTTATTCTTCTATAAATAAAGTTAACTCATTGTACTCGTAATACTTAATGTACCATATCGATATAAATATCAAAGACCTAATTCTTCTAGGTATACTTATCGATATTTTTATTGCTAAAACTATCCTTTCGTAGTGTATTCAAAAATGCAATTTTCTTGTAAATTTTCATACAAATTATTTGACATGCGAGCATAAGTTTTCAATTTTATATAAAAAATGGCGGCGATCTTGACGTCGAATAGTCGCTTGAGATAAATTTTATTTATTAAATTCGCAAATTTGTGTAACGTCCTCTAGTTCTGTGTCCCATAACTTTTAATATTTGAGATACTATAATCATTCACAGATGGCTCCGAGCCGTGGTGTATCTCAGCGCATGTATAAATATGTTTTGTGATTTTCGACATTTTCGATTGGACAATGTCAGCATTGACGTATAAATATTTACACTTTTTTGATAATATATTTTATTGCGTATATGTCCGCTGCAAAATCGGCGTTGTCTCCTACTGATGACCAATTTCATACCCCCGTCGAAGACGCCAGAGCTCTGTCGCCTCCGCCGCCTCTACAGGGTAGGCGTTGTAGGCGACAACTGCCCCTTCCTGAAGACCTTGATCCTGGATGCCTTAGAACATCACCAGAAGCCCCAGTTTTCTCTTTATTTTCACAAAGGGATACGGCTGTTCAGTCTGACAGTCAAAATTCAAAAAACAATGCCAATGTGTCGTCGGAAAATCTTGTAAAGTGCAACCAGTGCTCACAGTCTCGTTTTTTTAAAGGTATTCGTGGACTCAAAATTCATATAAGTAAATCCCACCGTTTGGCTCAAAATTGTCCAAATGAAGTACGTAACAATATTCAAAATAATAACTTTCAACATTTTGAGGAACTATTAGGCAATTTAAAAACCAATCTACCAATATTAAAAAGAATTCCGCGTGGTGCACGTATCAGCGTCGCCCAATGTTTGATAAATGATATTAAAAGAGTAATTTCTTGTAATTCTCTTCAAGCCTGGGAGCACTTGATGACTTTTCCATATAGAATACTTCATGTTTCGAAAAACCTTTCTGATCAAAATTCTCTTACTTACAAAATTAAACAAAACTGTAAACGACATTCAAACTCTTGTCCTGATTTCTCTTTTCCTGCTCGCAATGAAGATCGGAATGCTTCTCCTTCCACATCCTACCATCTAGTAGAGAATAAGCTGAGTGAAGGAGATATCAGAGGTGCGGCTAGAATTTTATTTTCTAACGACACATTAGCACCAAACACACCAGGCACTTTGTTGGCACTGAAGGACAAGCATCCACCATCAGCAGCAGAACCTCTTCCTTTACCTGCTAGTGTCTCTGAGGAGGACGTACTTACCGCAACTATAGACGACGTATTGCTTGCGGTAGCGTCCTTCCCTAGTGGCTCAGCTGGAGGACTCGACTCGCTTACGCCGCAACACTTAAAAGACCTAACTAGTGCAACTTGCGGCGAAGTCGGGGACTCTTTACTCAAAGAGATCACTTTACTAGTTAATTTGATGCTAGCAGGTAAAGTGAATGATGAAATAGTTGACATATTATACGGAGCAAATTTATGTGCCCTTTTAAAAAAAGACGGCGGAATACGGCCAATTGCTGTTGGCACAGTGTACCGTCGCCTTACAGCTAAAATTTGTACCAAATATATAAAAGAAACCCTCTGCGAGGAGTTTCAACCCTTGCAGTTAGGTTTTGGTTCACGTGGTGGCTGTGAGGCGGCGGTACATGCCCTAAGGACGTTTTTAAACCACCAAGGAGGTGAAGTGCTGCTGAAGGTGGACGTCCAAAATGCTTTCAACTCTGTCGATAGAAATACACTTTTGGCTCAAGTAAAAGATAAAATTCCCTTTATATTTAATTTTATTTGGCAATGTTATGGTAACCCTTCAAAATTATTATACAAAAATAACGTGTTATCCTCAGAAGTGGGATGCCAACAAGGTGATCCGCTTGGACCAGCTATTTTTAGTCTAGCGATTCACCCTATCATCAAAAAATTAGAATCAAAATTTAACGTATGGTACCTAGACGATGGGACCCTTGGAGGCGATGTAAACACTGTTTTTAAAGACCTTCAAAATTTAATCAAAGATTTTAGTGACATTGGCCTCGTTCTTAATTTTTCAAAATGCGAACTTTTTATTCCAAATTATTCTACAACCCCGAAACAAGACATAATAACACTATTTGGAAAAATTGCTCCTAATATAAAAGTTTTAGAAAATCGGTCACTTCGCCTGTTAGGGTCTCCCATCCTAGATGAGTCAATTCAAGATTATGTTGACGATAAAATTCAAAATTTCGTTTCAGTTTCCGACCGCCTTCAAAAATTAAATTCTCACATGGCCTATTTTTTAATACGATATTGTCTTTTTGTTCCAAAATTTATGTATTCCCTTAGATGCTGTCAGCTTTGGAATCATCCTGCAGTTTTACAACAGCTTGACAGCATTCAGCGGGATACACTCACCACCATTCTCAACACACCCTTTGACGATCGAACTTGGCGGCAGGCCTCACTGCCAGTAAGGTTTGGAGGTCTCGGTATTCGCAAAATTTCTAGTGTATCATTGCCAGCTTTCCTATCATCGGTTTTCAGTTCAACACATTTGGTAAACACAATTTTATCGCCATCACTACAAAATTTTGAAATAAGTTTCTTGTCTGAAGCTATGGAAAGTTGGAAATTAGCTTGTCCAAAACAAACCCTGCCCAAGGCCCCTACTTCTCAGAGGCAGTGGGACGAGCCGCTCTGTGAGTTAGAATGTAAAAATTTTATAGATTCATCATCTTCTTCCACAGAGCGTGCTCGCCTACTTGCGGTCACTCGTTGGGAGTCGGGGCTTTGGTTGCATGCGTTACCGTCTAAAAATGTTGGCAATCTTTTGGATAATCAGACCTTTCGTATAGCTGTATCCCTTCGAATAGGTGCCCCGTGCCAGGTCCCTCACCGCTGCTCTTGCAGTGATATAGCGGATAGGTTCGGCCACCACGCCCTTTCTTGTGTAAAAAGTGCAGGGCGCATTCCGCGGCACGCCAGCTTGAATGATATCATCCGTCGGGCCTTTGTCAGTGCTGGCATCCCCTCGATTTTAGAACCCAACGGTCTGATGCGGGATGACGGCAAGAGACCCGACGGAATGACCCTTATCCCATGGAAGATGGGACGGCCTTTGGTTTGGGACGCTACATGTGTCGACACACTAGCGCCGTCCCATCTTCCTAGGACAAATGATCACGCTGGCGCTGCCGCCTCTAATGCTGAAAACCTCAAACGGCACAAATATGGGTATTTAGACAGATTGTACATGTTTGTGCCGTTTGGGGTAGAGACTTTGGGACCTTGGGGGCCGGCCGCACATGTTTTATATAGGGACCTGGCGAAACGTTTAGTCGAGGTGTCAGGTGACCGGAATGCTGGCGTATATTTTGGTCAAAAACTTAGCATTGCCATCCAACGTGGCAATGCCGCCAGCATTCTGGCCACCTTTCCATCATCTACGGGGCTTTTAGTTTAAATTTTAAGTTTTGTATTTTTATTATGTAGGGTTTGTTTTTACTAGGTAGGTTTTATTTAGTTGTTAGTTAGTTATAATTTAATATTAGTGTATAATTGTATTTTATTTGTAAATAAACTTATAACTAGTAGGTACTTGATACTACTAAAATGAAACAAAAGTTTCAGATTACGCAAAAAGTAGTCTAGAAGCTGATTTAGAAGCAAAAGCATGTATCCCTCCTGCATAAAATTAAGCTCCCTATTATTTTTACGGCGTGTTGATAAAACGTTTCAAAACATAAAACAAAGAATGGACGAAAAAATATGAATCATTAAAATTTTACGGTTTCACCCAACGTATAATTCGTAGGTTTCACCTGTATTTAATCTACTGGTTAATTGCTATATAAATCATCCGAGGACCTTTACGTTGGTGAGCTATCTCTTACTTCGATTTCACGTGTAACATTGATACTTTCTTATGCGTGCTGAGGCTTTTTTAAAATTCAGAATATGATTACAAATGGTATGGTTCTCGCAATGGTATACTGTAGATGATTGCAACCCGATTTGACTGTCCCATTCAGAACAAGTGGATGGGTGTGCTTATGGGACAAAAGATATAATTTTTAATAATTTTTGTTTTAATATGTGTTAATATTTTTGTTTTGTCGTGTCGATTGAATCTGTTTAATTTCATTTCAATGCGTATTCTAATTTAATTTTAATTTATAACGACATTATTCAATTAATTATTTTTGTGCTATATGGATTTATGTAATCTGAAATAAATGATATTTGATTTGATTTCGTTTGATTTGACCACACCCTGCCTGATGTTACGATGGAGAACGCTTAGCTTGAACCTGCTTACTACAGTAATACCGTTACATTTAACCCTGATAGAAGAGATGGCTACGAAAATCGTAAAGAAGACGACTTTTATACAATCTGTACCAAAAAGGTTCAGCAATACTGAATGAATGAATGAACGGTATGTATGTAGGTACTCATATGGGGCCAACCATGAAATCGCGAAAAAAAAACAGCTGTTCCATACATTTTGTCCACGGCCAATGAACTTTACAGCTGATGGTTTTCGCGATACCAAGGTTGGCCCCATGGTAAAAGTTGTTCATAATGATGAGTCATACATACCCTTCAGTATTGTTGAACCTTTTTGTTACACATTGTATAGTTATCATCACTGGCCTTTCTTCCTCTCAGACTTAATTACTAAACAAACGCAAATAAATGTCAAAATTAAACCTGTGCCTTAAAACTACAGTGACACGTTAAAATTGATGACAGTAATAATATTTTTAATAGCAATACTCGACTTTGAATAACATCGCTTTCCCACTGTTGGGGTTTTATTTACAAAAAAGCTTTGTTTGTTAACTTTATTATGCTTTTGAACGTAATAAAGTTGGCTTGTTGCTTATCGTATGTGACAATCGAAAGGCTATAAATTGAGTTAAAATTTTATATGACTCTTTTATCACCTGTGTGACACACTCTTAAGTCGCTATATGCAACTGTTTTATTGTAATCTACATTCTGGCAGTTTTGTATAGAAGAACGAGAAATAGAGCTAAAATGCATTTTCGGTATTACAATTTTAGTTTATTTACCTACGATTGAATAATGCCCTGCTATTAAGAACGATGCAAACCTATAGTTATAACAAATGTTCTAAAAAATAATAATTGGTAAATAATTACTGAGACTAAAGTTCTACATGTCTTCATAATTAACTTTTCGGGTAATAAAACTCCAGTTGAGATTTACTCATTCTCTTTTTTCAGTACCGGTGCGCAACAAGCTGCCCGTTATATGAATAAAAAAAATGAAAAAAAAAAAAAAAAAAGCTATGAACAGCTATGTATAGCTATGAGCTATGATGAAAGCTATTCTACGAATTATGTCAAATACAATGATTATACCTTTACAGCCATAGACTTTTATTCAAATTTGTATTAAAGCTTGGCCAAGCTTGGTTTTCTTTTAAAGGCTTAGGTCTTTAAGGCTTAGCAACTTCCTTTGATGTGATTATTCACAGAAGACTCATTATTATAAATACTAGAACAATAAATAGTAGGCAATGGACCATCCATTACCTACTATTTATTTTTCTTAACAAGTATCGCACACTTGACTAAATATTTCACTTAACGACTCGACATCACTTGTAATTGATATACCATTCACTAAACTATCTAGAATGGACATATGCCCTTATTTTATTGCCCATAAAACTTTTATTCGTCCGATATGTTTATCCGAAAGTAATTTTAATTGCAGCCCACCGCGTATTAATTCCTTTTTATGGATGTTTTTCAGTTTTTGTCGCCACTAACTCGTGACATTTAGAGCTACTTTACGGTTCAAGACCAAGTAGTAATTGGACACTATGCTTTAATTGATAATTATTATTGGTCTTTTAAGTTCACATCTCATTTTCAGGTTTAATGGAAGAAGCGGCAGGTCTTGCACCTTGCTGTACTAAACTTTCAAAAATGACTTACCGTTGCCACACATGAAGATTGTAATATTGAAAGAGAGCCAATATCCAAAGTTTGAAAAACTGGATAAGGATATGTTTGTGTTGTTATGTGTTTAGACAAATTAGTCACCAAGAGACAAAACAACCACCAACAAAACAAACCCAAACTGACAATACTATACAGGGGTACGTGTATACTTGTATAGGAATTAGGTACTGAGCGTAAAGGGGAACATTATGTACTCATCATTTTAAATAATATTTACTATGGGGCTAACCCCAAAAAAATCAGTTGTCCCATACATTTTCTCGAGTGTGGCCGGCATTTTTCTAAAGGATAGCTGATTTTTTCGCGATTTCAGGGATGGCCCCGTTGTAAAACATGTTCACAATGATATTTACCTTGGAGAGGCTTGCTCTCTCTCCGTCTAGTAAATCCGTACTATATATTATTATCCTATATCTTTACCTTTTTTACCTTATTAGTTAACAACAAAGTCGCAAGCCAGTCACCGTTTCTCCTTACTCTGACATCACCGACGTGACAAATACCAACTCCTCAGCTGTCGCTGGCGCGTGCGCTGCGACTTCCTCTGATCTTTGACTCGGCCAATTGCCCCCAGCTGCCGTCTTCCCGACAAGACCTGCTCAATTGGAGCAATCAGGCCCCTCGCTGCCCTGGAGGTGAAGACGCGCGGGCAACGGGGAAGCTCTTCCTTCACTGGCCTGGACACTTTAATAAAACCAGCTTACACATGCAGACGAATCATAGCTTATGTTGGACTAGTAAGGATTTGAGTCGAGAGTCGGATGCTAGGAGTAATTTGGTAAGGAAATATGTTACTCAATCCCTTATTGTCACGAGGATATGAATTAAAGTGGTTCGCGATCAACGAGGTGTTTCCGCCTCAGATGTTTACGTCTGAGTACTTTGTTTAGACACTTCTTGGTCTCGACTTTGAGTGCGTAAACTTCTTCGTTGAGAGATGTCAGCTGCTGTCAGTGTACTTTGATAAAATTGGTAAACATGGTGACGTAAATTTTCTAAGTTATAAATTCTGGAGCAGCATGACTCAAAGGCCAGTCAATTTAAGCAGCAAGGCATTTTGTAGAGATGCAATGTTGATAGAAGACCACGCTCCAGCAGTGTATGCCGGTAGACAGACACTTTACAGTGTAAAAAATACCGACCGACTGGCTACTGAGAGTAATCGTGCGAGACGGATCTTCCTGACTAAAGAAAAGTGTTCAAGAGACTTTGCTGCTTACTTTCAAAGTTCTTCAAGAAGTGGTGATCCAAATTATGTAGCATCTCACACATCTCCAGTGCCCGTGGCGACACGAAAGTTTGTACCTACATTTGCGATGGCGCAGTCATTACGCTGGTATCCATACGTAGAAACTTCCTCTATTGAAGACGTCACATACGTGGAAAGAGATTACTACAATTGCAGGTGTGCAAATTGCTCTTCAAGAAACTGCCCTTCACGGATATCTTCTTCCAGTACTCTACGATCCGGTTCAAATACAAACAACATTATGACGTTTGCTGACATATATACCATGACTCCAAAATTGACTGATGCCGCCTGTGGGTCGTCTGTTGTGCCTTCCACTAGAGTTTCAGAAGCGTCAGCGTCGGGCTCGGACATTGCTGTCAGGGACACGCGTGCCAGCATTCACATTGACCAGCTCTCCAAACACACGAGATGCCAGCCGGTACCGATTCTAAAGAATACGAGAAGGCTCTGTGACTATAACGACAACACTACTGGTGAGAGCAATTGCAGTGAACGTTGTTCCTCAACGCCAAGATATCAAGAAGCTGAAAGAGATGAATGTTATCACGAACCATCGAGAGTCAGTTCGATAAGGTCGTTTTTCAGGAGTCGCAGAAAGAAGAAAGAGCAAAGTGATATTGCATGTCAGAATAAGAATAGAAGAATCATTTACAACGAAGGTATAAGTGATCAGATAGCAAATCGTTATCCCATTGTGCCGATGAAAGTTCCACGCGAAACAAATGAGTGGAGTCATAATAACAGAGCGTGTACAAACGGGCTGCTTTATTGCGACGAGGAAGAAAACCAGATACCACACTCCCAAATGGTCAACTCTAGATATCACAAAAACTGTAAGCCTAGGAGTAAGATCTATTTCTATGACAACGATGAGGTGTGTCATATAATACCGCCAGTTCCTAAAATACGGCCTCGGAAGATGGCTTACAGTAAGCCGGTCAACCTTTTCCAGCCGCCCCCGGGCATCAAACTACCCAAGAAAGTTCTCACGTCTGAGATGAATATTGATTCTTATGTTGATGCAAGGTGTCAACACAATGTCGGTCCCGTTGCGTGTGACAGACGGAAATGGTGATGGTTTTAAAAACAATAAATAAGTCATATCAAACACTATGAAATAAATCAATTTTCTCTACAATGCTGTTCATGCTATGTAAATAAACCTACTAAAACCGGAATAGTTTTCATATAAACCTTCAAATACTAATTTTGAATCCATAAGACACTGGAAATTAATGATTAGTTGATTCATTTGCGTTCATGCCCCTAGTTTAACACCATCCACTAACTGGGTACTGGATCTTATATTGCTCTAAAGGTGTTAAAATATTCGAGCATATAATATTATCATTGAAGGCGTAACCCTCTGCCAAAAAATATGTAGTCAGTGACAATATATATCCTTGTGAGTTTGTTTTGGCGTACGATCAAATACGAACAGGAATTTGTTGTAGAGTGGGAAAGTTTAATTATATTAAAGTGCACCATGCGTGCTAACCTCGTAACCCGCATCGAGTGGCAAAAAATATGTAAGCACACTATCGCCATTAGCATCTCCATGCTATAATGTCGATAGTGCATCTATATGCTCGAAGGTAAAAATAAATATCAAATCGCGTAATGTAAAAAGTCACAATTCAACAATATTTTTTTTCTATAGACCGTTTTCCCACACAACGACACGACACTGCACGACAACTGCACGACAAATGTGTCGTTGTGTGAGAAAAGGTGCCTAGAATTGTATTGAACCTCGGTATCGACTGTGTAATTTACGGTGATAAAGTCTGTTGTCTCGTGGAAAAACGCACTAAGTAGGTCGCTGCTGTCACGATAAGCTCTACTGCCACGATTCGGAACTATTCTAAAGTAGATATGTGCTTTCAAAATGCTTTTGCGAAGGTCAACATAATAAAAAGCATTCATATTTGAATGCAACCATGTTTCATAGTGCTTTTTATTAGTCTTTTATGCTTTCAATTAGTATGAGCAACAGCGAGACCTACATTCAGGCAGCTGCGATCCTCCGGAGGGCCTGGGAGGTCACCAGCTGCGGAGAAAGCATCCTTGATTGAATAATCCACATGCAATTGGCACACAAACCGCCGTGCCAGAGGTCGGTAACAATTGGCGTTCACATTATGTATTATTTGGTTGCTTGAACTATAAAAACTTAGTTATATAAAAGATCGGAACCGAACTGATTACAGCTCAGAAATAATATTGTTGCAAGGATGGTAGGCTAGCAACTGCTCCTGCATTTCTCTTCTGTACTTCAACCTCCAGCCAACGAAAATTAAAATAGTAGGTAAGTACTAAGTACAGTTCTTTATACCTACGACCCCGGCCGGTCATAAAAAAAGCAAAACAAACTCGTACCTAAGGTGTGCACAGTGCAATATGTACCTACTATTTATGTCTATGTAGATTTGTCTAAATCGTCGTCGTCATCGTTCTACTAAGATTTTTTGACTAACTGCGTTATATGTGTTTATCTTACCCCCCCAACAAGAAATGGCATACTTTTTACCTATCTCAAGTTTATACCATTCATCAAAACACACATACACTACTTACAAAACACTACAACACACAAACAAACTTACTTGCTGATACAAAACTTATAAATACTGTACTTACAAAATGTTGCCAGCACATGGGTCTCTGGGGTCAGCGCGCACGCGTCGCCCGCGCATCGCAATCTGCAACATGATACTAAACTTGATGTTTGTTTATTTAACTGGCGAGTTTTTTATGCACAGACCAGTTATGGATGGGATTTAAACAAAAGCGTCCTGACTGTGAATCTTTGCAGCATAAGTTTGTAAAAGTTGCACTCTTGAGGTACTGCGTGTTTACCTCCAGTTTACCCTGATCTAAGTGGCCTAGTGGAGAACATTCTCATTTATAACGTGTAACACAAAGGTTCAACAATACTGACTTCATAATGATGAGTACAAGCGGCATGCATGTACTCATCATCGTACATCATCAACAACTTTTCCTTTGGGGCCAACCTAGAAATCGCGATAAAACATATCAGCTGTTCCATACAAAAAGTTTATTGAACTTGGACAAAATTTATGGAACAGCTGATTTATTTTTCGTGATTTCAGGGTGGGTCCCATTGTAAAAGTTGTTCATAATGATGAGTACATTCACTTCAGTACTACTTACTACATCTTTTTGTAACACGTTGTATAATTGTACGTACTATATAGGCTAAAATGTCATTATGCCTTAGTTGAAAATGGTAAACACACTTGGAATAGAAACTGAGTCTCAAGAATCTCAAGTTCAGCCACCGACGACTAACAAAACGAAACATTTTTTTTTAACGTTCAAGTGACGAGATGAGCAAGACGTGGCAGTGGACAGGCCACATCGCTCGAAGAACTGACAACCGATGGGAAGAAAGGTTCTTGAGTGGCGACCGCGAACGGGAGACGCAGCGTAGGAAGGCCTACACTAGGTGGACCGACGACATTGTAAAAGTCGCGGGCAACCGGTGGATGCAAATGGCAGGTTGTCGTACAGTGTGGCGGTCTAAGGGGGAGGCCTTCGTTCTGATGTCGAAAAGTATTAACAACATCAAACGCAACCACTATCAAAACTTCATCGTTATTACAAAACATAATTACAACCAGGTGAGCAGGTGTGCATCACCTTATAATATTTTGAACATAATAATCAAAAGTTTATAGTTCCAACACCAAAATATATTAAGTCTTAATTACTTTTATGGTTTCATAATAAAATTAGGGAGATCTAATAAAGATTGCGTGGTTCTATCAGTCATAGATGGGGCAGGGGAAGATATCGGACGCGCCATCGGCTCGAACGCTCTGGACACATTGCGTCGTCAATTGCATTTTTAATATTAGGACTGTGACCATGATTTGAGAAAATGGATATGGAAAACAATATACATTTTGATTTTGTTTTGTTTGACTTAGCCTTAATCTACATCCATGCTAAAACCATCCGTTGTTCCATAGCTGCGTGGTAGAGGAACAAAGTAACGCACTCGGCTTGACTTGACTAGATGTACCAAAAGAGCAAGGACGATCTGTGTACTTGTCTATTTTCGGATGTGTGACCGTAAATGGCATTTATAATTAAGCGTTGCCGGACCCTACCTATATACGTATTGATAGAAGCCGGCGGGTTACTTCCGCTCAGCCTCGCTTTAGCTGTGACACAAAGTTCGAAAACAGAAAGCCATGTCAGAAGCTTTCGGATAGCACACTAAGCACCGGTTTTTTGATCCGGGGCCCTAAATCTGACACTAGGGTTGACCACTCAACCTATACGAACTTACTAAGGGCCGGTCTTTTGACCCGTAGTTAAGTCAACTAATAGTTAAAAACGGTAACAAATTGTTTAAATCCCAATAATTCGGTTTTTTGATTCATAGTTAGCATGACCAGTGGTCAAAAATGTAACTAATGGTTAGCTAGTTAACTATAGACAGTTTAACAAAAGGTTATGTCGATTTTGACCACGGATCAAAAAACCGGGCCTTAGATAGATGAACAAACAAATAATTATATTTTCGTAGTTAAAGTTAAATTAGTAAGGATTTCAACTGGACTGAGGTGGGTTGATGATGATGATGATGATGATGATGAGGGATATGGATACCCTACAACGTGAATAGACGTAGATATAACGGAATGACGCGCCCGCGCCGTGCCGTGACGGCATCGGCAGCCGCCCGCCCGCCCATCCATCATCCCTCTACGGACAACGGATACGCGAATATGAACTGGTATACGCTATAGATCTATGTCACATTATTGATACGATTAGTGTGATACCAGCAGGACCGTTTTGAATTGATATTTTCTAGGAAACAGGTTTTTTTAAAATAAGTATTCAAAACTATAGTTTTTCTCTACATTTTAATGATAATCATTTTTACCTAGTAATATGAAAGTGGTCCTGCCAGGGATGGATTCTATTATATTCATTTATTAGTACTGACGTAGTACTAATAAAATTAAATTTAGACATTTTATTTCATCTTACTGTATCAGCTCATGTTGGGCGTGCCCTCGGAGGGTGATTGGACGATACTAGAACTTAAACGCTAGCCGTGGTGATATTTAGTGGGAGACGGCTCGACTCGAAATCGATTCAAATCCCGATTTGAAAACTAATGTTTTTTTTGGAGTTTATGCACAAATTTTCATACCACTGGCTGGCATTAACATGAGGAAATCTACAAATGTTCGGAGAAGAAATTCAATGGCGGCGTATGTGAATCAGCATCAGCAGCCAAGTCAGCATTCTGGCAAGCAAACAAGTTAGCAAAATCAGTCTTTTAATAGTCCACTGTGGCACATATATAATTATATCTTCGACGGTAGTCCCCTCGCAGATATAGTTATGTATATTTTTACAAAAAAGTTCTGTAAGGTGCATTTATTTTATATTGTAATGAATGACAAGATGAGCTAGACGTTTGCCTGGTGGTAGCGTCACGCCTGCTCATAACAGAAGCAGTGCCAGAATTGTGAACTTGCGAACAAAACTCTGCGCCACACTACGCTAGTCACCCTGCCCTTCAAACCGAAACACAGTAATGCTTGCATATTACTGTTTAGCGATTGAATAACTGGCAAAGGTGTGGTACTTCTCCAGGCGCGCTCTGCAATAGAGCCCTACCACAACAAAATACTATGTTTATTACTATAGATGAGTATTGAATTAGAAAGATTGTAAGTTGGTACCTAACTATATACTCCGTGACGTTTTCTACAGGTTTATCAGTTTTTGAAACGCCCTATTTTATGGAAAAATTCTAGTAACATCCGTCAAAGAATACATGTTCATAACACTGTTATAAACTATCACGGTTGTTTATTTATTTATTTATTAGGCACTTACAACAAATCATAGAAATTGCATAATACAGTAACATGTTGAAAAATACAGAACGATCCCATGATCCAAAATAGCAAGCGCTCGACATGGCTAAAACAGTAGATTCGGATTGCAAATATTACATAATTTAGACACTTAAAAAATATATATACATATATATATCAAAACAATAATAACAAACGTTGTGAGCTAGACCAATGAGGGCATGTTATAAATATCGTACCTACCTACCTAAACTAATAGAACTGTTGAAGTCGAGTTTAATTATTTAATACTATTATTTAAACTACAAATAGATAAATGAGTCATTAATATATATATATATATATATATATTTAACATAACAACAACAACAAACAACAACATCTATAAAATAATTAATTGACGGTATAATTTTAGGATAATCTATTATATGTGTATATATAATAGATTATCCTATATAATATATATATATATACACACATATAATATATATATATATATACATTATATTATATTATTTGTACCGTATTCTTGCAAATAAATGATTTGATTTGATTTGATTTGATATACCGTCAATTAATTATTTTATAGATGTTGTTGTTTGTTGTTGTTGTTGTTATGTTGTTCATACATTGCTATGATAGAACATGTTTTATGAGTTCTATGTTCTGTTTTTATATTTTGTTGATATTGGGAGCTAGTTTTACAACATAACTACGGTGAAAATTCAGTAAATAATCATAGAACCGCAACATTTTCAGAACTGAAAAATGTTATAAGACCTATACCATAACATGTTTTTTCTGGCCTCTTTTTACTCTGTCTTGTAGCGCCTTAATTTTTACGTTACTATAAAAAAAAGTCACCAGCATAGTACGTAGCATGCACGTCCTGACAATTAGAGAAGCATTAAATTGTATTTGTTTTTCAGTTATTATTTGTCGGTGGATATCAAAAGATGTCAAAATGCTGACGGATCAAGTCGATTGAAGTCCGCCGCGGCAGAGGCGCGCAACCGTCTCACATTTACATAGATATTAGTTTTATTGTGGTTTCTTTGATAAGGATAAATTATAATTTGATTAAGTTAGTGTTACGTGGCCAATGTTTATTAAGCTGTCACTTTTTTGTTGAGTAAAACGTTACCAACGTAATAATTAATGTCTTTGTTGTGCAAAGTATTCATTATAGTGTCATTTTAGTAGTAAGTAGAAACTTAATTTAAGTTAAGAACCTACATTAAAAGCATTTTTTATTTATTTATTGGTATTATTGGTTTATAAGTTTAACGATATTGTACCTAAAAATAATGGTGAAAGTATAAAAAACAACCGTTTCTTTCTGGCTTTCGTAAGGCTAGAAAACCAGCACAACATGAAAAGTACTGTGACTGTAGCATAGCTTCTTTTGAGAACCACGCTGGCATAAACCACGTAAAATTCTAAAGAAAAATCCAAAGTTGAAAGAAAAACTAAAATTAGAGTAAGTATTGATTTAAAAATTTATTTAAAAAAAACAATTTCCATGCTGGCTATATGAATATTTCCAGGCGTTATTTTTGTGTGTATGTAAGCATTTTCCATTTACGGCCGATCGAATCCGATCGATATACCTACACGCTGTTCCAGCTTCCTTATATTTATCTATCGTTTACGGGCTACGTTTTTTTTCGCAAATTTCTGCTAAAACTCACGATAGCGTCTTGTGTTACTACTTTGTGTCACCAAAGTTATACTATATGTATAACTTCGGTGGAATTCTTTAACGAGTTATCCTGGTAGCTGCCCTGGTAGATACCCCTGCCTGAGCCCAATCCATCATCAAGTCGTCATCGTTAGTCGATCGCATCCGATGTGCGCCTGCGATCAGGCCGCTCGTCCTAAACTCTAATGAGTAATATTGAAGAGCAACGGGTGCTTTTATCGGGAAACAAACAGAGGTTGCTTAGAGGGTTATCAAGTTCTATAAATTTGGTTAATACATGCTAATTACTAGCAACGTTTTGCAGTTTGGGCATTAATAGGACACGTATGTTTTCCGGGATAAAAATAGTCCATATTGTAATTAGGTTTAATCTACGCCATGCCATGCTGAATTTCATCCAAATACACTGCTGTTACGGAGCTGACTGACAGACATACAAGCACACGTAAACGCAAGCAAACATAGAACAGAAAATCATATGCTGAACGAAGGCCTCCCCTTTAGACCGCCACGCTGCACGACAAGCTGCCATTTGTATCCACCTATTGCCCGCGACTTTGACAATGTTGTCGGTTCACCTAGTGAGAGTCCTTCCTATGTTACGTATTCCAGTACGTGGTCGCCACTCAAGAACCTTTCTTCCCTAACAGTTATCAATTCTTCGAGCAATGTGGCGTGCACATTGCCACTTCAACTTGTGAACCCTGATGGCTATGTAGCAGACTTTGGTTCTTTGGCGAAAATCTCAGTCAATGTACACTTCTTTAAATATAGAAAAAATGCAAAAAAGTTACTGCTAGAGATCTACGGCGCCTCTTGGAAAAGTTAGCTTTCTATGTAAGGCATATGACATTTTGGTCTAGTTCATAATCTATAAACGGAAAATATCCTAAGTATTTAAAAAGACAAGTTGTAATATTCGTAATATCGTGCCAGCCCTACAGCTAGGCCCTCAATCAATATCCTCCTTGACGCATCTCTCAATTATTTTGTCATCCGTCGTATTGTCAATTTGGTAACTGATTTATTGACAGATCGATAATTACTGTGAATAAATTACCATTATTAAAAACTTTTTTAGCATTTTTTTCTGGCAACACGAGTGCGCTGAGTAATATGCGTTGATGTCTTTTGTACTAGACTTTTGGATTCGCTGAAAAAATCTTATTTGTTGTGTTGAATCTAACTGTTGATGAAAATATTAAATACTAGCCACTCTAAGGCGCAGGCCACACAGAAATAGCGTCTGGCGCGGACATGGCACGGGCGGTTTGCTATTCCACTCAAATTTCATACTATACTCATTGAAATAAGGCACACACCGAATGACGTTGACAGGGTGCGTACACCACTGAAGAGCTAAGAGTAGGGCCTTCGCTTTTCTGTGGGTCCGCACCCGATGCACGCCCAATGATCGTCGTTTGGTGTGTCCTAAATTGCGCCTTCAGTCATCAGCCAGGAGACGTCCACTACTGGACGAAGGCCTCTCCTTAAATAGGCAGCGGTTGCCATAATCCCCAAACACATATAAAAACATAGGCGGCTTGGGGATCGCAGGGTGTTACCACCGTTAACTAAGAAGACGCTGCTGCCCGTCCTCCGGTGGTTCTCGATGCTGTTTTAGGACATACCCAGGTCCATTGCAATGTATTTAGTATGAAATCTGAATGGAGCCCGCCATGTCCGCACCCGATGCCATTTCTGTGTGGCCTGAGCTAAGCGTCTTTATACTGTTACTCGCCATTTTACTGTTACTTATATTTTCTCGGAAAAAGTATCGCTTCTTTATTTAAGGTCCTAAGTATCCATTAAGGCACACGGCTCAGTTAGCAAATACGCTTAAACATTTACTTTTAATTGAGATCTCCTTGATCTTAAAATCTTTAGTTTTTAACCCTCTCGTATCGATTCCAAAGTGCAAAACGACGTAAAAAGGTAAATAAAAATGGCTAAACATTTTGATGTTTTTATTTTTTTTATCGTCCGTCGTCTTGGCCGGCGTGTCCCTGTCACATGATTGGTTTTGCCCGTAATGTCGCACAGATGCCGCCGGCTTTGATCTTGCCGCCCACCTGAGACACAAACACACAATACTCAGCTTTAACGTGTAGGTAATAAGCTCTACTTTTGAGCATCGACTTAGATTGGAAGGCATTTAATATCTTTATTAATGTGGCCAAGCTCCGATGATCGATGATAACTAATTATTAGAAACATTTCGTTGACCATCCGACCCTTTATAAGGAAAAAAAACAACTCCAAATTCAACTTTACGTCTCCGTGATAAAGTATTGATTAACTAATCAGAGATTAACCGGAGATAATCGACAGTTATTGTGTTTGGTTATCGTTGAAATGGTTACCTGGTAAAGAACTAAAAACGGATTAGAGCAGGCACTCATAAAAAACGTAATTTGTCAATTTGTTTGCAAAATAGTGACGGGATTAAAAGCTAAGTAACAAGGCATCGAGTCAGATTTGTGGGTGACAACCTGACAACCTTAGTAAATACTTCGACAGTTATTACAAAGCGGTATTTAATAACCAAGAACCAATAAACCTATAATAACCTGGCTGCTATTTTAGTTCTTGTAGTTCTATTCTCTACTTTAATAAGTTATGGTCCTTTTAGCTCATAGTTTGGTTATAATAGTAGATTGTTTACCAAGGGAGCAAACAACAATTTTAAGCCGAGAGTGTTTCTTTGAATTGAGTGGAGTGAAGGATTAAAAAATCCCGAGCGTAGGGAGGGATTCAAAGTAGAATCCTGAGCACAGCGAAGGATTCAAAGTACGCCACTCAAGCTTAAAATAGTGTTGCTCCCGAGGTGGACACTCTAATTTTTACACCCTCTATGAGATAATAAGTAAGTGCAACTTATGAATAATAATAATTAAATAAATACTCACCTACATTATATTTAATTGGAAATTTTACTAACAATACCCACATTCTAAATTCAAATCACTTATCGTCCCTGACCTGACCTGGGTATGTCCTAAAACTGCACCCAGAACCGCCGGAGGACGGGCAGCAGCGTCGTCTTAGTTAACGGTGGTGAGCTCTGCGATCCCCAAGCCACCTGCCAAGCGTGGGGATTATGGCAACCCCTTCCTATTAAGGGGGAAGCCTTCGTCCAGCAGTGGACGTTTTCCGGAAGTTGAAGATCGTCCGTAGGCCAAAAAAAAATTTTTTTGGTCCCCTTTTGCGTAGAAAAAACTAGCTCTTTTTTAATAGATTTCATAAAACATGCTTTTGGTTCATTTTCATCACAGTTTCATCCCTGAATTGTAAAAGTTGAATATTTCTAGTGAACACGGATACTAGTTTCATTTCGCTCCACCAGAACATGCTTTTGACATTATTAGGCCTGTAATTTTATTAACCGGTACACAGTAATATTTACACACTACTGCTTGGTGGCAGAGTATCTGGAACTGCAATGGTACCCGCCCAGACCTCAGAAAAGAAGATTTACAACCCATTACAATATCGTTAACTCACCTTATACATCACTACTACCTATAACTTAGTATAAATAAAGAATTTCCGTTTCTAGATTCGTAATACTATGCTCAGATAGTATCGCAGCAGTATTTGTCTAACCGAGTATCACGCCGACTTCGATACGACCTACTCATTGCAGAACAACACTAATGGAGTCAAAGCGCTTTTGTTACACATCCTCCTTTCGTTTTTGAGTTACAAGTTCAGTCTACCTTATGTACACTTTGTCTAGGGACGCTGGGAGTAATAATTCTCAACGTTCAAGATTCATCAGTGGGGTTAGAATTGTACTTGTTAAATATCTTTATTTATGCAATAAATTTGCTTGAGTTCGACGAGCTCAAAATGCATGCTAAGCTCCTCCCACTCGACTTACAGCCAGATTATTTCTGACTTCGAATGGAGAAGGTTATCGACATTATTATAACTTTTATAACACCTCACGACGGCATTTAGTATTTACCATTTTTTTTATATTATAAAAAACATTAAAAAATACCATTTTGGGAAATATTAAACTTTCAAAGGTCCGATTGAATTGACTTGATTGAACAGGTTTTTTTTTGGCTTCGCACTTTGTGCATTCAGCCAGTGTTAAGTATTATGCATTATCAAGTTTATGCAGTATCAAGTCAAATATATAAGTCATAAAATCGCAGTTAGTCACACGATATTAGTCACTCGAGTCTAAGTCATGCCCTAGTAAAGTTGTGGCGACTTAACTATGGGCTTTTACGGAGTTTTGAAAAAAAAAACACGAAAAGACATGTTTCACCACATTATATCACTTGCCCACACTCATGCGTGTAATTCAACACTCAATGAATAAAATACCACCATTTAAGCCACTAGTTTAAGAAAATAATAGAATACTGCGACATGTTTTCTCCGTGTCCCACCAAAACTCCAACAGGCTAGTGTTGTTCTGATAACTATCGATGGTTATTATTAATATGCTACCATTGATATGTGATTCTGATGTTAGCGGAAGTTCATTTTAACCCAACTCTTAATTTGTTTCTGGTTAGGGTTGATTATTGTACAAGCACTATTTAGTGATAGCACAGATTATATTGTGATAATATTGCAGTAGGTACTTTAGGTACTCGTTGATGTTGCAAACAAATCGATCATCTTTTAATATTCATTCATTTCAGCTATGCAGAGCTTTTTTAGTTGTATATTATTAGTAGTTACCAAGTACAGTAGAATTCGGATATAACGACTTCGCTTATAACGGCAAACCGTTTTTAGCGACGACGATGTAAGCTCTTGTTTTGTTTCATAGTGAGTTACTAGGGAAACATATCCGTTTATTACGACTCCGGTTTAAGCGACCAACTGCTTATTGCGACCATTTTGATGGATTTTGATGGTGGTTAGAACGACGCGCGCGCAGTGTATTGTTTACAAAACCTACGCAGCCGATACCTCGCTGCCCCGCGCACCGGCTTCTCCCCGCGAGGTTATACCTATCCTTATTAGCGCGCGTATTATTAAATGTTTTATTTACCTGAATATAAACGTATATAACTAACTATACTATTACATAATGTACATATGAAAAACAAGCAAAAAATATCCAGCCGCTTTGTGCGTTTTCCGGTTAGTACGACCTAGTTTGGCCGGTCCCATGAGAGTCGTTATATCGGGATTCTACTGTAGTATAATAATTTAAAAAAAAGTTTTGTATTTTTAATTATTTGAAATTACCTACATACTGAAACTAACTTTTACTTTTTTACGGAGCTTTTCCTCAACTAACCAAAGTACTTATGACTCAGTATGTTAAAATTAGTTGGTTAATCCTTTAATCCTGTCTCTGAATCTCCGTCAGATCACACCAATCATAACGAGACAGAGGCAATCGTGTGTGCTCTGAGACGTCGAGGCTAAAACAGTTTCCATGTTGCACTCATGCGCAGGAAGATGTTATGATTGTTACATAACTTTCGAATGTGTAGGGTGCGAGTTTCTATAACCATTAGTGAATGATAAACACACTGTTGGGCCACCTAATGTTAAGTATTAATAAGATAAATAATGACTTCTAATACCAATAACAGTTTTTGATCCTTGAGATGGCACGCAGAGATTCCTCACTCTACAGTTCTAAGCACCAGAGTTTGAGCCTTGACTCGCTACCAACACCATCCTAATTATAATATAAGTGATTTTTATATGAATATAAATAAGTATTAATATGCATAAAAAGTTGATACGAATAAGAACGACAATAAATGCAAATAATATTTTATTTGATAATATGGCTAGAAAATAATATTTTTTTGATATATTTATCATGACCACTTATTAATAATAGTTTATTTGATTTATTATATTTTGTCCAT
Source organism: Erannis defoliaria (assembly GCA_905404285.2). Lineage (NCBI taxonomy): Eukaryota > Metazoa > Arthropoda > Insecta > Lepidoptera > Geometridae > Erannis > Erannis defoliaria. The sequence continues at coordinate 4,405,454 of FR990073.1, read as the reverse complement.
TATTTTTTTTTTGACAGATCATGAAAAGTTGACGACACAACATTGTAAAGCGTCCAGCAAATTATAACCCATACAAATAGAAGAAAAAACGTTTAATCTAGCATTACCTCTTTACAATGTTACGTCGACAGGCGACATAACCTTCAAACGAGGTAATGCTAGATTAAACGTTTTTTTTTCTATTTGTATGGGTTATAATTTGCTAGACGCTTTACAATGTTGTGTCGTCAACTTTTCATGATCTGTCAAAAAAAAAAAATGGAGATGTAATCGTCTTTACAATGTTACGTCAAGCGTATCTAATAGTATTTGATATAATTTGCTAGATGCCTTGCAACGTTATGTCGTCAACTTTGCTTTGCTTTCGAAAATCGAGTAAGTAATAGTGTTGCAAAAGGCCAACATTAACTACCAAGTCGCTGATAGTAAAGACAACTTTGTTGGTATTGGTAATTATGTATAGGTAATTACTTCGTTTAATTACCTATACAATGATTAAGTTTATATTTTATGCTTGAGTGCAGTGCAGAGTAAACTTGGTATGTCCTTAAACTGCAACCAGAACCACCGGAGAACGGGCAGCAACGTCCTCTTGGTTAACGGTGGTGAGCTTTCTGCGATCCCCAAGCCGACTACCAAGCAAGGGGAATATGGCAACACCCCTCTATTTGTCCAGCAGTGGGCGTTTTATGGCTGATGACGAACAGAGTACAATAGTTATGTGAATCTCTGTTTCAGTTGGATTCGCATCGCACGGCGCACCCTTAAAAAGCGTACAACATCTACCTGTCGTGTCAAAGTGACATGTCAATAGAAAAAGATGTGCAGCGAGCCGCGAATATTATCCTGACTCCACTATCTGGTACCGATGCGACGGACAAACACTGGCTATCTTTATAATCCAGTCAATAGACGAAAAACGAGACTTACGAAGGTTTGCTTTCTGTCCTAACCTTTTTACCAAAGCTTGAACTTCTGGGATGTTTTCCTTCTTCTGTCTCCTTCTTCCGTCATCTCCTGAAGTACAATTATAATTCAATCAAGGTTTTTTTTTATTATTTTACATAATATTGTGCCGATATTTTGGCTGATGGATATTTTGTTTTTGAAGTTATAGTGATATGAAAATTGATATTTGGATAGTTCATTCAAAGGGGTGAAGTTGGGGGGGGGGATTTAATTTGGTGAATTTTGGGAGCGCGCCGACGAAGTCGCGGGCGACCTCTAGTTTATTATAAAGAGCTTTGAGTAGTTTTAATTAGTTAATGTGCTTAGTAGTTTAGTTAGTACATAAGAACATCTTACAATTTGTATCTACTACAAAAACTATACAGATCATAAAAACAACAATTCGCTTTTCACCTCTTCAATAGTTGGTTTAAGATAACAGGATGATGTATATTTTCGCATTTCTCTAACTTATCTGTTAGCGCGCCGACGACAGTCCATGCAGCCTATATAGTCAAGCTTATGGCATAAAATGTTCCGCATACCAATGACATGAATTTCGAAGTAATCTTGAGCAGACCAACCAACGGTTAGTATCCTATATCTCCGCAAACTTGCGAGGAGTTAGCTCCCTTTCTATCCGCAAACGTCAAATATATATAGGTATGTATGTGCTATGTATGTATACATTTTGGGAATAGTAATTAATGGGGTGAAGGACAGGCTACTCCACGTATCAAGCATATTTTTTCTGCTATTTTATCATTAATCATTAGGCTAAAGCTGTACCAGATAGGACATTTGGCAGAGCTTAAATAATAAATAATATTGCGCTTACGCAGCTTCGTGCGTGTGCTTTTTGACGTTTTTCTCAGATTACTCGAAAAGTTAATAGATTATTAATTTTTCAACCGTAGAAAGTTTTCCAAAGAATTTAAGTACATTTTTTTAATGTGACTTATGTGCTTTTATTAGGAAAAATAATTGAAAACGTTTCAAAATTGGCACTGGTTTCGGTAGAGTAAAGTATAATTTATATACTTAACTTTTGTATTAAGTATTTACATATATGAACATTTGTCTGTACCATATTTTTTTTGGTTTTTAATATAGTAATTTGACCAAACACCATTGATTTTCAAAGGGGAAACTTTGGAATATCCTGGTCTTAATTTTATTATTAAGTGCAGTGCGCATACGCAGTAAGTCAATACGGGTGCAGAAAGAAGCTTTGTGCGTCCGTGCAGGTTGGGTTACCAGGATTAACCGCTGGAGGTGTCGGTAACTTTACACTCTGCAGGACTGGGGTCAAGTGCGAACAGACGTAGGATTAATGGAAACGAAAATGGCGAATTTACGAACATGAATGACGCATCAACTTGATCGAGTTTGAAATATTATACGATTTTGCAGTTTGATATTGGAAGACTAGTGATTAGTAAGCTTTTAGCGATAAGGCCGCAATTTATGCAGTAATATTTAACTTATTTAATCCTTTGTGTGCATGTACCTGGCATGACCTGGGTATATCCTAAAACTGCATCTAGAACCACCGGAGGACGGGCAGCAGCGACCGCTTGGCTAACGGTGGTAACACTCTGCGCTCCCCAAGGCGCCTGCCAAGCGTAGGGATTGTCAACCCCCTTCCTATAAAGGGGGAGGCCCACGTCCAGTAGTGGACGTCTACTGGCTGATGAGTGAGTGCATGTATGTTTCTTTGGTGTCAGAAATAAAGAGTTAATCTATCTATCTAGTAAACAGTTATTTTGAAAAGAAATAAAAAAGTATCACTTTGGAGTTGGGTAAATAGATACCCCTCCCTATTAAGGGATAGATAGGATAGATACGAATTGGATATGAACCGACGCCTCTTTAAATATAATTCTCTCTGCTTTTTCCTTGTGTTGAAATATTGTAGAGCTATATAAATCGTAATCTAAATTCGCCATGGTGGAGCGAAAGTTGGCCAGAATACTAGCGTTATTGCCACATAAGATTTAAACTTGGTATTGAACAGTAGTTTTTGGCCAAATTTTACACCAACATTTCGGTCACCTCTTAAGTTGGATACCCAACTCGTATTTCGAATGCTTAAATAAGTAAAAACAGTTTTATAAACTGCGAGATAAATTGCGGTGTAGTCTAACGAAATGTTTTGCCAAGTACTTACGCGTAAGCTCAGGATGCTAACGAGAAATGTTTTTTTTTGTGATTATAATATAATTAGGTACTATTCCTACTAACATAAGCTGATATAGTAGATTCATCCTACAAGCCCAGAGAACTGTTAAAATAATCCATAACTTTATTACATTCCACAGCCTTAAAAAAAAAGGAGTTTTTACTACAACCAGTCAAGTTTCGCATATTATCATAGGTAACTTAACCCCAAAATCATCATTCACCAGCTAAATAGCAATAGACAGAAATTTGCGAAACGGCCCATTGTGTTGCCATATATCGCGTTTCCCGGTTTCACATGTCAAAACGCGCCGATTCCTTTGAAGCCTACCTTTACGTAGTAACTATAGTTTAATCTGTATTTTGCGTGTGAGAAATCGGCACAGGTGGTAACGGGTTGCCAGTTTAAAAATAAGAAAAGGTAGCTAGTTCGCTAATGTTACTATTGTGTTTTGACGGGATAAAAGAAAAATTGGCTTTAAAGATTGATGCGGGTGATATAGTGTTACAAAATCTGCGAATTAACATTTGTAAGTCGCAGAGAACCAAAAAATTATCTTTTAAATAAAAAGATTAGTACATTCATAATATGTTGTGTACTGTGTGAATTCAATGCAAACCATTGTTTTTTTTATCTACGTTGAAAATGGAAAATTTTGACGGCTAATTATGAATATTACATAAGTACCTGCAAGTATTTATAATAGTTTTCACCGAAAAACTTCGAGCACATACCATTGGAGATGGCAAGCCAAAGCGCACCATTCTGCCAAAAGGTTCGATAATATACTGGTCAAAAGGTATCATTATCACCAGTGACAATTATATAGGGTATAATATAATTGTCACTGGTCATGTTTTAGTTAGTGTGTATATGAACAGATTTTTTATTAGTGTGAAAGTTTACTTGATATTGTATGCGTGTATCCAGCAAAAAGTCCAGAAGAGTGTGGTAAGCAGATTCTTGCCATTGGCATCTCCAACCGTTTAGATAATACTCGAAGCCAAAAACGTCCATTTTAATCAATCATTTCAGTAGTGGTATAAAGCCAAAAATCTTAAAAAATACATCAATACTGTACCCTGTACTGTGTTTAACGCAACTAAAAGGCAAAAATAGATCCATCAGGCGTTTCCATCGCGTCAGCAAAGTATTACATCTAGTTTAACCTCCATTAATCAAAAGTGTATCGATTCCCATACACCAGACACTATTTATTTTTTTAATAATTATGACAGGTAAATGCTTGGCATTTAGTGATCGTCTTTTTATTTCATAAACAAAAAAGCCTGTACTCTCATATATTATATTTAACTCTATTCTCAATGTATCATGGTTACAAATCGAGTAAATATTAAACATTGAACGGTAAATTTATGTTGGTATTTTATTTATCTTTGTAGCGGCTTGACTCAATTAGAGAGGCGGCGTGTATCGATTTTGGATCTCGATATCTGGATTGGGAACTCAATTTATTAATTAATTGATATACAAACATGCGGCCGTCATCGTTTCGGTATCATTATGAAAAGATTAATTTATATTTGCCGCAATCAAGCCGCGGAACGTACCTACCTAAATACGTATCGATGACTTAATTATAATGACGTTAAATAATTTCTGGATTCGTTATGTTTTGAATCTTCAACATAATAATGCCATTGAAATGCTGAGAATGCTCATTAAATTGGAATCAAGTTTTAAAATCCTCATTCAGTTATTCCTTTCGAAAACAGCGATGAACCGATTGTCCTAATTTTTCCTGCAATTCTTAATTATCGTTTAAATCTGTAATCAAAATAAAAGGTTGAGAAGCTTGTAATAACAATTAAAGTTAGTCAAAGTCCTTCCTAGTAATGATATATCTGTACTTATACTCGTAAACCACACAAAAGATCCTTTCCGCTTCTTTCATTTTGAGAAAATCGGATATCGTTACATAAGTATTATCATTAAATCTGTTGTTTAGTATGAAAACTACATCTTTTCTGATCCTTCCCGTAACTCAAAAAACCTGGCCGCATACAAAAATCCGATTACAGAAAACATTTACTCCCAAATGTAACCCTTACAAAACCAATGTAGTGAAAACAAGCAATATTCATTTCATAACGTTTTATTTTTTATTAACTTTTTAACAATGTGTATTTTTTTTATCGAGGATTATATTTTAGACACAATTCTAAGTTTGAATACACGCTTTTTATTTTTTAATCCCAGCCAGTGATAAGAGCACTTAAAAAGTTGTAAAGGAGGTTTTAGCAAGTTTTTTTTATAGTAGGAAAGTAAAGAAGATGGCTTTAAACGAAAAGAAGGGTTAGGTAAAATAGTGCGTGACGATTGAAGAGGCGTGCCTTCTGAAGAGATCTTTGATACTGCAACTATACGTGAATAGGTATAGGATTTACAGGGTGAGTGAGTCAGTAATTGTACTGTGACTGTGAATGCATTGGCAAAAAACTAGATCGAACTGTTTGAAAGGTGAATAAATTAGCATCTACAGTAGAACATTTTTTGTTTTGTATTTAACAGTGACACGTGAAGTGCATAGTTTTCAGGCGCTTACAATGTTTATTTCAAAACGGTTATAGAAAAATCAACGATCTTATAGTGTAACATATAAGATCATTGAGAAAAATACTTTTTTTTTTAGGCATAAGCCTTTATTAACTAAACAAACTACAAAGACTACTTAGCCTACTACACAACAAAAAACAAAAGGATTGTATCCAGACCGATGAAAGTCTAGAGACAATCCAAATGCTCAAACCCACTACCAGTCGGCAGCGTACCCAGCATGCTGGCGGCATTGCCACGCTGGATGGCAATGCTTATGCGTTGAGCCAAATAAACGCCAGCATTTTGATCACGCGTCGCGTCGACCAGGCGCTCGGATATGTTTTTGAAAAGATAATGAGCTCCCGGTCCCCACGGACCCAATGTCTCAACACCAAACGGCTCAAATACGTAACCTGTGCCGAGGTTAGCATATTAAAAAAATAAATAAATAAAAAAACTTATTATACGCATAATAATGCAAATGGTTGCACTATTAAAAGTGATTTTGGCGTGGATGTACCTATAGGTCTGATGCTAGACACTAAAATAAGAGTAAAAACATGGAAACAAATGAGTGTTTTAGATTTAAAAAAAACGTAAGTAGCAATTTTCAAAAACGGGCCCAAGATGGTCACCCTGAGACACTCAATCCGCACTCGTTCGCCTCACTGCGTTCCTTTGCACTTATTAAACATATCTTATATCAATAATAATCTGCTTATCTACACCCTTTAGCACATTAATTCCTTGTAATAAAGTTCAAAATTGTTCTACAAAAAAAACACGTAAAATTTATAAAGATACGTCTCTGGGTAGAGACATGAAAGAGTTTTCACACATCGGTACTTACCTCCTCTTGATAAAGTTCAATATTGTGCTGTTATGTTTTTTAATAATATAAAAGTTGTATTGAAGATTGGTGCAGATGTGTTATGTCTTTGTTACTAATTTGCGTTTTCCGGCTTAGTGGCTGTGTCGAGTGGAGTTTGTACAGTGTGCGTGGGGCTCAATGTTAAATGTTCATCATCATCATCAGCCCGGAGACGTCCACTGCTGAACGAAGGCTTAGAACGCCACCCTGTACGTGTGTTAAATGTTATTCGATTACAAATGCATAGCTTTTAGGATAAGGTGCACATTATTTTAAATCTTTACCTTGAAGTTGGTAACTTCGTACAGTAGCTTGTTTTGGAGAGAGAGAGAGCTAGATTCTCCAAGTTTGGAGTGCATAAGAAAAGCTTTTAAACATGACTGGAAATCCTTAAATTAAGGTGATTATTCATACTGATGTATTTTCCTTTTAGGTATGTGCAAAGAGAGTAGGTAAATTTTTCCATCGAAATAAACTTAGGTAGCTTGCATATTGCATGCACATTACTTAGTTTGTCTTAGTTTTTGCGAAAAGCTGTGAGTAAAAATTGGAATAGGACTGAATCTAACATATTTTTAATTAATAAAGAATTAGAAATTGAATGTTTTAAAATTATTTTCAGCATTATATCGGCGTAAAAAGTGGTCAACTCGACACAAAATTTACAAGTTTTTAAAGAAAACCTGCAAGTCACAAAATGTGCCTTGAGTTCTTCTAGTTATGATATGAGCGTTTTTAATTTTTTTTTCTATAAAATAGGTACTTTAAATGCCCTGAATGTTAACACATCTACAAAAACTTTATTAGATTTTTTCATAAAAGCTACGGTCTTTATTGTATTAGAAACGTAATGACATCCGCATTACGATACAATGAATATATTTTAAAAAAAAGTTTGTAACGATAGTTCTAAATTGAACCCTGTGGTTAAGGTATAAAAATGTATTTCGCTTGCTATGATATAATAAAGTAAACTCGGGTAAAAGGTACAATAAAGTCGTCACCACATTAACCCTGTCAGCGCGTATCCTTGATTTATTGCAGGTAATTACTCTCTACGGATAGTTAAAGCGATCTGTGACTTTTGTAACATATGTTATGTTGTTATACAAACACAAGGTAGATGCAGAAGAGGTGTTATTCTGAAGTTTAAAGTACCTAAATAATAATAGTTAGTAGTTATTTTATAAACTTAAATACTTAATTAATAGTCGTAATAATTATAGTCACAAAACGATATCAAAAACTATAAATAGATGTTCAGTTCAGATTAGAGTTACAAAAAAATCGTGATGTTTAGATAAAGGTAGGTATTGAAATTACTTACTTAATTTACTTAATTACTGTTTTGGAATGATTTTTAAGTATCATATTAGTATACTTACAATACAGATTCACATAAAAATACCATATCATACCATATCCTTCTATTGTAAACAAAAATCTAATAAAGCTAAGAAAAAACTATCAATTCATACAAAACAGAATACCTCCGCGAGTGGGAGTAGGCTTCAATCGGCGGCGAAGCAAAGCCTTCGATTGAGACATCTGAGATGCCTTCAAAGCCGCCGCGTTCTATAGCCCTTTACTCACGCACCTACCTTAAAAATGATGTCACAATAGAAGTGAGATACCGTCGGGCAATCGATTATTCGGTCGATATTAGACTGAAAATCGATTCTCAACTTGCAACGATAATTTTGTAAACTATTTAACCCTTATACCCAGTGTGTATTGTTGTCCAAAATTTGTCAGATGCGTGATGTGTGTAGAACATTTCAGGTTGTTTTTTAGTCGCCATTGTTGATACATTAGTCGATGTTGATATCGGAGTAGAGTGCTAATGTGGCGACTCGGTGAATGCGTTATAGGACAAAAGTGTATTGTCGCATGCGCCTTTGACGGTGTTACCTATGAGCTTTTTGTGCTTTTTAGAAGATAGATAAATTATCAGGAGATAGGTTATTATGATGTGGGATAGATGGGATGTGATTGACGAGATAAAAAATATGTTTATAGAAGATATTTCGTAATTTATAGGTAGGCAACTAGTTTTGACTGTTTTTGATTTCATAGACATTTCAGATCAGTTAGAACTCTTAGGCTCTTAGGGTAGGCCCCTACCCAGCGTAATTTTGTCAGTAGTGAATCGTGTTTTTTGCATCGCGTAATTCCGTTCTATTAAAATCCGGTTAGTTAATATGAGTTGTCTGCCACTTGATTTGAGTATTACGCGACGACCCCAGCTTTATAAAAGGTTATTTGACAGCAGATAGTCCGATGCGACCACTCCTAGCAACAGGAAGTATTCCGTTTTTGGTATAGGCGCCGGTTACCAGAGGCACACAAACACGCACCGACCTCGCCGGCGAGGTCGAGGACTCCCCAGATCTGTCAGGAGATCGGTTAGATTCTCTCCAAATGGTCAACCAGATCAACCTACTAGGGCCCCAGGGCACACCCCTTCTGGGGTGCCAGGGCAAGTCTGACCCCACTCCCGGCGACGGCCAAGCCGAGGTTCGTACCGTCTGTGTATAACTTAAACTAAGCCTAGCGCCATTTGCGCTTGCCTAAAGGCCAGTGGTATGAAAATCCGTGCATAAACTACAAAGAGCTCATTGGTACGGGCCCGAGATTTGAACCCACGATATCACGATTCCAAGTAGCCATTTGGCTACCACACCGCTATTCTTATTAGGCTACCGACACATATCTTTACTGGCTGGGATCAAACTGACAGAGACCAATTAAGTACGGATCATAATCATAATAATCATAATAATTTTATTGGTAACAGTTGGTTACAGGTCATTTACATTTATAGATTTCATAACAATTATATAGGACTAGAGGTCGCCCGCGACTTCGTCCGCGTACGGAAGAAATTCAGCCCGCTCCCAAAATCCACCACTTTAAATCATCCCGAGCAATTTTTTACGCCTCCTCCTCCAAATCCCTCAACTCTCCCGACTCCCGACTCTACCGACACGACCGACTCTACCGACTCTACAAACTCCCCCCCAACATAACATACCCTTTGAATGAACTACCCAAATATCAATTTTCATCACTATAATTTCAAAAACAAAGAACTTTTCATACAACATTCCACCCCCCCTTTCCTTTCCTTTTCTTTCCCATTTTCCTTTCCTTTTTTCCCCTTTCCCCTTTCCTTTCCTTTTTGCTTTTTTTTTATCGTCTCTGTCAATAAAATATTGAAAGCCGCATTTTTTATTTTAAATGAACTATCCAAATCCAAATTTTCGTGACTTTACTACAAAACAAAGGACTTCATACGATACGATACGATATATATATGTACGACCAGCGGTTTTGGTCGGTCGGTCGGTCGGTCGGTCGGTCGGTCGGTCGGTCGGTCGGTCGGTCGGTCGGTCGGTCGGTCGGTCGGTCGGTCGGTCGGTCGGTCGGTCGGTCGGTCGGTCGGTCGGTCGGTCGGTCGGTCGGTCGGTCGGTCGGTCGGTCGGTCGGTCGGTCGGTCGGTCGGTCGGTCGGTCGGTCGGTCGGTCGGTCGGTCGGTCGGTCTTTTGTTCGGTGGAGCCTTTTATTATATTAGATAGAAGATATATAGGGAGGTAGGGTTAGCCCCTAGTGTGTAATGCAGTTTAATGCTATCAAAAATGCACCATCGTCGTGGGAGTTGGCATGTGGCGTCCATGTGCGGACCTAGGATATATACAGTGTCTTTCAAAACAGCGTGTTGAAACAAACAGTCTATAAAAATAAATCTTTTCCTTTTTGGACACTATTTTTCCTAAGTTATCACTAATCTGGAATCCCTTCTGTCTACTTCTCCGAGTTTCTGTGAGACAGCAAAAGGGATCAGCTCAACCATGCAGAAACTCTTACTATAATAATTATGGGTGCTGTAAACAATGTGAGTGGAAGCAAGGACCAGAGTTATTATTCTCCTTTCTTACCCCTAGCTACAACCCTGGAGCTGCGTTTACTGACAGAGGCGGTCGGTCACCGCGTCCGCGAGGTATTGATCAGAGGATGGCCAATCGATAATGGCCGTGGGAATAAGCAGTACACTGTCCCATTATACTGAGAAGGTCAATATTGTGGCTGCAAACTTTTTTTTTGTCTATTTGTGTATTTACATATTATCTTTCTCATTTTCCGGGTGGATAGTATCGTATATCCATCCTCATAACAGGGAATATGCATGTGTTTTTTTTATTGGCTCACAAAAACTCTGACTGGCAACAAAACAAATCATCGAAAGTAAAATTATAATATGTGCACAAATAACGAAGTTATAAACATTTTAATTTCATGTTAGACGGAGGGCACTATACTAGGTTGACGTCAAGTTCACGATTCCAAACAAATTCTTTAATGGCACGTGTTTTGCTAGAAAGGGACGGATGACTCCCTTCCAAATAAAGTATTTGGGGGAGAGGGAGTCACTTATATTTCAGAACTTTACTAGCTGATTTCAATCATTTTTTCGACGTAAGCATCAGATTCAGTTAAACTCTCCATTTGTCCTGTTATTTTTAATAATTGAAACACATGTATATTTCCTATTATGTCATCATCATCATCATCATCAGCCAAAAGACGTCCACTGCTGGACGAAGGCCTCCCCTTAATAGGGGGTTGCCATAATCCCCACGCTTGGCAGGCGGCTTGGGGATTGCAGAACGCTCACCAACGTTAATCGAGAAATCATCGAATAGTCGTTTCATAATTATGTATTACCGACGTATATAATAACGTAACGACGTAATTTTTTTTTGTATTTTTTTACGGTTAGTGACAAAAACTTTTTATAATTGTAAAAAACTAAAACAAAATAGTTTAATTTTAGATATATCTTGAAAACTATTATAACTTTCGGCCATACATGGGGGGCTTAAAGAAGCATGTTATGGTGGAAAATACATCTCGATATCAGCTGAAAACGTAAAACCATAGCATACTTTTTTAAGCCTGAAACTGGAAAACAGGACAGGATAGGAAAACTGGAAAAGCCTGGCTAAACTCGCAGTAGCCAGCTGGTTCACAATATGCTTAATCCAATAATCCCAAACAATAACACTCCAATGCCCCACATCCTCCGTGATGTAAGATGCAGCAGCACACATAGACACTACTCACACATAGGACATGATATTGTGTACACACACCCTCGTCGCGTGTGTAGACACGGAACACAATTGTTGTCACATACCTTAATATCCTTATTCTGTGATTCTCAAACATTCAAGAAAAATAAATACGCCTTTTAAAAAAAACAATCGAATTCAATTCGACTACCTGGATGACATCTTCATATTTCCCAGTTATTTTGATTTATTCCAGTTAATTTGATTTAAAAACCAAACTGCTAGACCGATTTCGATAAAATTTTGTAAGAGACCACCTCTGAAGAACCAACCATATACCAAACGAAATAAAATACATAAAAATCAATTCATAATTGGTGGAGTAATCGCATAACATATTCTACAGTACAAAAAAAACATACATAAAAAAAACGTACTGTAGAATTGAGAACCTCCTTTTTTGAAGTCGGTTGAAAAACAATTAGTTAATACTAGCAACATAGCTATTTAACCTACACTCTGTCCATGGGTTATTCACCAACTGGACTCGAGGGGCTGGCTGGACACGCGTGTGTTCAGTTGGTGAAACTCAAAATTAATCAAATTATCACTTGTTATTTTCCATTATGCTAGTAGCTTTTTGACAGCTCAAATAAAATTGACGACATAACTTTGTAAATGTAAGCGTCTAGCAAGTTATATCCCATAAAAATAAAATCGTTTGATCTAGCATTACCTCTTTACAAGGTTATGTCAACTGTCGACGTAACCTTGTAAAGAGCTAATGTACAATTTAATGGTTTTACTCTTTCTAGACTCGGATTACCATGAAGAATCTGCATATACTGGTTTGTACAGCAATCTTTTGGCTTGCTAATTAAAACTCTGTCTAACATAAAATTTAAACAACTATCTAACCTACAAATCAATTTTCAGGCCGTCAACAGCTGCATAGATTCTTGAAACAAAGAACAGAACCCAGTATTTTTCCTTGGACTTGATTATCGACAACGCCCTCATCAAAAACAGATAGATGCAAAGATTAACAAGAATATTTGATTTCGCCACATCCGGACCGCTGGCGCCATCTGCGAAAAGTTTTGCATGTGGATTCTCATTGTATGGGATATCATAATTTGCTAAACGCTTTACAATGTTACGTCGGCAACTTTCTATGAGCTGTCAAAACACGATTAACATAATGGAGAGATAAGTAAAAAAACTAACGTTTTTTTAAACCTACTACATAGAACAATAATAACCGTATTACCGATGTTTTTTTTTTATGGAATTAAGTGACGAGATTGGCGAGACGTTCGACTTGTGGTAAATAGAGTCACGCCTGTCCATCATAGTAGCAGCACAGAAGAAATAATAGTTAAATAATAATTATTTCTTGCCAGAATTGTGAACTTGCGAACAAAATCCTGCGCCGCACTGCACTGCGCTCGTTACCCTGTGATGTTAGATATAAAATCTCTTCATGCCCAGTAATTTATCTGGGCACATAGCTCGTCAAACCGAAACACAGTAACGCTTTCACACTACTGCTTGACAGTTGAATAACTGGTAAAGGTGTGGTACCTACTTCTCCACCACAACCACTACCACTACAAAAAATCTAGAGATAATCCAAATCCACTCATCAAGCCCTGTATCAGCCGGCAGCGTATATTTCACATAATATACATAGTGATATTCGATATCTGTGCGTTTATTCTAACTAGACATTTTTATCTTCTTATATTTTGGCATCGCTCTTTTAGCATTCTGCCGGCTTCTCGAAGGCACCTAGCGATTATTATCTCCTCTGGCGGGCTCCTAGTAATACCTTTTAATGTTTCTGCCCCGTATTCAAGACCTAATAGGAAAGGTTTTGATTCGGAAACTACACTATCTGTGTCTTAATACAGAAAACAGATACAGGTGACTAAAATTTCAAATCCAAAGCGATTCAGTTGAGTTTGGAAAACGGGTTCTAGACTGGATTCTATCCTGTCATTTCTATAGTTCGCCCGTAGCTTAACGTGCTAGTTAAGTATATCAACCTCAATTATCTCAAGCTGTATCAATAAGTTTATTTCAAGTACCTACGTGATCTCAGACTATTAGTTTTCGTTGTCATTGTCGCAAACATATCAAATCTTGTCAAACGTTATACCTACTTAAATAAAAATGCAAAGTAACTCTACGATATACATCTTGATGTGAGTAGCTCTTGACCGCTTGTCACATTTTTATGATGAAGCTGTGTATATCGAACTCAATGAGTTTCAAATTTATCAAAAATATTGTACGCAATATTACGCATCATAATAAAAACTAGTTTTATTTTAATCCAGATTTAGATTAGGAAGGCGCGAGGCAAGCCCTGTCCCTATAGCACGTCCGGGTCAAATTGTCTTTCCTGCGCGGAAACGTAACAATATTAGAATACTTAATGGATACCAGGGATATCGGTTTCGTTTTCGTGGGATAAAAATATTGGATAGAATTATTTTATGGTGGCTCGCGATGTATTGGGACTGGATAAGCAAGAATATAATTATAGAGAAGTTCTGATGAACACCAAATCCCTAATCAAATATGTATTCAAGTTATGCAGGTGAAGGTCTTGCTCGTCTCATCACTTCATTGCATAAAGAACTATACAGGATGTTTCAGGCGAACTTAGAAATATGTACATTGTACTTGAGGGATGACCAAACCAATTACCACTTTGAGATAACAAGTTTGTTAAATTAGAGAACAAAATTTAGTCCCCTCTCAAAATCAACAAGCATTTTATAAGGGATCTCAATATTTTTTAGAATTTAGCAAACTTTTGTTTGAAAAGTCGTTTATTGAAAGTATTGTTACGCCTCATAATCTGTTATGAGATGTAAGTAGGTACGTAAAGCAAACAGTTTGAGAGCCTCCTCGTCTTTAGACGGTGTTACAGGAGTGCCAGCCAACAATTGCGTTCAAGTGAACACATCCTCATCACCGCGTCTTGCCACTCTAATCCACTCGCGACCAACATTACCTAATATACACTCCTACACAGGAACAGTGACGCCTGCCTTCCAGTGCGTGACTAGTTTTAGTGGTGGATCCAGATATTTTGACAGTTCCAGATGTCAACGAACGTCGTTTTGCCACCATAGCAAACATGCTTCTGCAAAATGTGCAGAATGCAAGGTCAGAATGACTGTAGCGAATAATCTTCACCTTTGTATAGCGTAGGATACAGAAAAGACTTTAAGAGATAACTAACTGGAGAGTCAGTCATAAACACGAGTGAAGAAGAATATGGAAGTTCTTGAACTGAAGACTTGTAGCATAGACTTATCCCTTAAATCGGTCATGTAGATCAGAAAGAATCGGGATATCCAGCCGCAGCGAGCGAATTTGGAATATTCCTGGACTTCCTGGTCTTTCCTGGTCCATCATACCGGTACCATAATGTAGACAATAATATATTTTCTATTGCGTTACTTAACCAACTCGTCCTAGTAGACTGTGCTATACACTATGGGACGAGTGAAAAAGATAGCAAAACGGACTTTACATTATTTACAGCATGTGAACCATGCATTCATGCTTTTCTAAAAGAGCAGAACAAGATGATAGAACTATATTTTCAGAATTTCTTAAGTTTTAAACATAACTGTTTGCCTTTTGAAGAGGAATGCAGGGATAAGGATAAATAGAGCGGACGTGACTAGAAATATTGGGTTAGACACATGGTATAATTTTGACTGAATTACTGGTAAATAGGTTTTTTTTAAACTATATATAGGCTTGCATTTGACTGCCATCTCGTCTGATGTTAAACGAAGATGCAGCCTACGATGGAGCACGCTGATACACACACACATACTACACACAACGCACAATGGTACTTATTTAGCTACTTACTTATTGGAACTTATTTGCTAGGTGGTTCAGTACTGAATTTATGTGCTAGATGAAATTAACTGACATTGGTTACACATAGCGGAGTTTTTATTGAAGATGCCATGTCCCGACAAGCTGACAACCAAGACAGCCTAAAACTAAAATGCCCAAAGCCATAAGTATAGACGTTAACTTATTATCTTTTCTATGCCTGAATAATGTCTTTCTCTACTTTGCGAACAAATTATTTAATTAATAAAGGCATGTGACATTTTGGCCTAGCTCATACAAGGAGGTATGAGCTTTAATTGATAATAATAATAATAAGCGAAGAGCCTCGACAAATACCTCAAGAGGCTCTCGCTAGATGGTTGGGTCAAGGGTCAGATACAAAAGGCAGTGGTACTTGACACGGTGCGCATTGTCAGGAGGTTCCTCACTCTGCAGCCCTAACCACCGGCAGCTTGAGCCTTGCCCCGTTGCTGGCGGCACCCTAGTTTTTAAGTTTTTTATAATATTTATATTTTTCGTATTTATATTGTAAAAAACTGAAAAATTAAGAATTGAAATGAATACGTGAATAATAATAATAAGAAGCAACTTGCTCTTCAATACGGCCTTGTCGAGTCGGACGTGCCGTACTATAAGTACGCACCAGCTCCAGTACTCGAGAATGGTCGTGCTTTGCTCTATTGGGACCGCTCCATCATCACGGACAGGACTATTGTCGCCAATAAGCCTGATATCGTGATGGTGGATTGGTCCGAACGCCGGGCAGTGCTCGTCGACGTCACCATCCCACATGACGAGAATCTCTTGAAGGCCGAGAAGGACAAACTCAGCAAGTACCTTGACTTGGCCTTCGAGATAACCGCCATGTGGGATGTTGACTCGACGATCATTGTCCCAATAGTCGTTTCGGCAAACGGTCTTATAGCGAAGAGCTTCGTCCAATACCTCAAGAGCCTCTCACTAGATGGTTGGGTCAAGGGTCAGGTACAAAAGGCAGTGGTACTTCACACGGCATGCGTTGTCAGGAGGTTCCTCACTCTGCAGCCCTAACCACCGGCAGCTTGAGCCCTGCCCGCTAAATGCCGTGTAGTAATGTAGGCGGTAGGGTGCCGGGTGGGAGGGCTTGAAGTTTTTTATTATTGTTATTATTATTTTTCTATATTGATTGTAAAAAACTTAAAAAACTAAGATATTCAATAAACACGTGTATTCATTATTTTTAATTCCAATGAAGAACAGCTAATATTACATGAACACAAACAAAAACCTTAGGATATTACAATTTGGGTAGGTACACGCAGGTAATTATGTTTTACATAATTATATATATTTATATGTTTATATATTTAGAAAAAGGAGGGACAGATTCTAAATACTAGTTGTAGAATAGAACACAGGAGTCCCTGTCTCCAAAACTAGGATGACCCTGTACTATGGGAATGGGAGACAGTTAATTCTTCAATAGGATTAATAACATTATAGGACAACTAATTGATTGTGATGATGTGTTGTAACGAAACTCGCCTCGTTATCGTTCACAAATATATAATATAAATGTATTATGTCGACGCAAAACGTAAACGCACGTTGATTTAATGACAAAATTATTATTTTAGTCGATTTGGCTTGATTAAACTACACTTCGGTTTAAAAACAATAAAATAGTTGCTATGGCGTAGGGCGTTGCGGGATGATTTTGTAGCTGATAATAAATAATGATTATTAGAGCGTTTGGATACTTTATAAACCCAATAATAATTCATGTTCAAATTAATAAATTGATAACTAGAGGTGTCCGTCATCATAACTCGTAAATACTATTTAATAGTTGTAACATTGATGCAACTACTTTGGAGTTGAGTGATACAAGATGGCCGTCTTGGCAGTGGGGATGGAACTTCAGATTGCTTGTGAGAGGATCGAGTTACTTTGGTTTGGGCTCTCGTGGCGTGCTGTCATTTATAAGGATCGCAGTTAGCGTATTTTATCCTTAATTCTTCATTTTAAATATATTTTTATATTCGAGATTATTTTATAATAATCATAGTTGTGTGGTGAAATATCCAAGTTCGTGCAGTTGTTATGAGTTGTGAAGCTCGATCAAATAATACCGAATCTTAGATCGGTTTGTGAAATAAAATGTAATAGTTATTTCGTGTCCCTGTTCATGGTTTGGTTTTAAATGTCCAGATGTCCTCGAAGCTGACAACCTGGTGTTCTGGCCAACTGTGGCGTAAAGATGAAATAATTCAGTAAAAAGATTTATTAAACGAGGAGTGTCACTTAAATGTGATGTATGACATTATCATATTATGGTCGGTTCCAGGCTTGTTCGTATATGTCCCGGTGTCCTTAGAGGCAGTTAATCCGGCGTTGCGACTGGTCTTGGGAGGATTGTAATAGTCCATAAAGTGGACTAAATAACCGTTAGGTTTCGTGAATAAGTTGACTTGCACAACTGCACTAACTTGTGATAGACTTGGTGACTTGATGTGATACTTTTGGCGGGATGAGACGAGCGGTCATAAAATAATAACTTACCATTCTTATTGACCAGCCAAGTCCAACGTGGATTATTTAAAGCAGTCTAATTTCCATGTCTATTTATATCTTCAAGTTTGGAAGTCAATATGGTGGACTTTCTGTATATTCACAATTTATCATGAAAGGAGCCTTAGTTAGTAATAGCCGACTATACATGGAGCAATAGTCTCTGGGTTACCCTCGACTCAATGAAAGACGATAGGCGCCCATACTATGTCACTGGTTGGTGAATTACTGAATCTACAACATCATCATGGAAGAATGTTCTATCTGAGACCGACGACTTGGAGTTATAAAGGAGAGTTTTAATATGCTTCTACAAATACACTAAAATGTGTTGGACTTTGTAGTCATATCGGGATGTTCAGCGATATTTAAAATAAAGTAAACATCTTCAAAGTCATTGGCAATATTACGGTTAATCTGTTAATGCGGATATTATTTATTCTAATAGACGGATAATATTTGTAGTTGGCCATTTAATACAATAATTATATTGGGTATGGTGATGTTGGAGTAAGTAATGATTGATGTATGAAAGTGAAGTTATCTCTTGCCTTGAATGGTCCTACTTACTGACTACAAACTGATAGAGTTTGATAAAAGATTTAAGCCCCCTTGTTTTGTGGAGGATTGGTGTCGAAATCAAACGCAGAGCCAAACTGAAAGGCGCGAATGGAGGGGCGCTTTTCTATAGCCACAAACTTTTAGTTTTTAGTTGTCCTTAACTTGAACAATATTAGATTCTTAAAATAAACTCTGAATGAACGTAGGATGAAAGATATATATACCAATTTATTTATCAAATGTGCACGGATACGTTTATCGTTTATATCTTGGCTAATTCCATAGATATTTACGTTCGTATATTATTAATCGTACCAAGGGAAATAGTCGGACTTTCATTTATAGGTTGGGCAGTTATTAGGGATTCTCTGGCTCGTATCTATTCTAAAACTTAGGTTCTACGATCACAACTTAAGGTCCATCCACTAGACAATCGTTTGGCCAATATATAGTAAGATTCGTTGACGGTTTAGTATCGGGAAATTAATAGTAGTTAGATGCGTGATTTATAATTAAATATGTTAAGACATTTATAGTGTTAGATAAATACGGTTAGTTATATTTAGGTATTTTATTTACATATATGGGGTATTATCGGGTGGGTTGTTACAGTGTGAGTGGACTAATACGTAAATAGGAGGAAATCTGCGATAGGTGTGGAGGAATTTCAGGAAAATGCACTACAGCAAAGACAGTACGACGTGAAGTGGAGACACAAGTCGGCTGTCCGCGACGCTTTTTTGAGGAAATATTATTAAATGGCACGTTGCTGTGCTTGTGGAGAATTAAAGGTTTATTTTATATATAATATATAATTTAAAATTGTGACTAAAGTCACAATTTTAAATAGTTACCTACCTAAGTACTGTTAATCGTTTTATCTAAAATAATAAATTTGATAACCAATAATTAATAATATGGAAACATACCAACCAATAGAGACGCTTCCTCGAAAAGCGATCTTTTCTCAAGTCTGCGTTTTCCTCATAGCTCCCATTTCGGAAAGACCGAGACCCCAACTTTCTAAGGGTGCCATTAAACAGCTATTAAGTCCAATTAATGATCGATTAGTGTTGCTATTAGAGCCTGGCGTACGTGACCGTCTGCACGGCTGGCACGTACAATCAAAACAAACTATTACTAATATTCAAGATTATTAAAATTCGATTAACTATTAATTCGTTATTTTGGGACGAGATTCCGATTTAATAGGTTTGGGTGACCTCTTTTATTTGTAGGATTTTCACACGGTTGTTCTGGTCAGCATCTATTGCAATAGTGCTGATTATGTTGGGAGAATTAAATCTACCCGCATATTTAACGAAAATTATTTTGGAATACTACACAGCTTTAGTGGGGATAGTACCTACCCTATGTATGAATGCGTGGAGCTTACTATATGAGGATCTATCAGGAAAAATTACGTTTGCAGAACGTCGGTAGTTGATACTTAATTTGTATTTTATAATTCATCGCCATCACCAACGTTAATTATTTTCCACTCACTGGTGAGTATAGTCTCCTCTCTATCTTTCCTCGGCGGCGTTCCATCTTTTTGGTCCCGTGTCATTATAGTCCACAGCTTTCGTTTAATACCGTCCGACCAGCAAGTTGGTGGTCTACCCGGTAGTCGCTTCGTTCCGCGGCGATCATTCTGTGACCACCATTTGTTTAGTTATTATACCAAAAAATATTTTGCGGGTTTTAATGGATCACTCTAAGTATACATATCATCTTCATCATCTTCAGCCATAAAACGTCCACTGCTGGACGAAGGCCTCCCCCTTTAGAGGGGGGGTTTGCCCACGCTTAATCCCCACGCTTGGCAGGCGGCTTGGGGATCACAGAATACTCACCACTACAACACAACAATTTTTCATTCCTGCGTAGGTGTAAGGGTATTCCTATATTGGGTTCCATATTACTCCTTCTCAAAGAGTGCCAGCGGTACCCTACGACATTTTTCCGTCTAGTAATCAGCTAAAAGTGTTTCGCTATATCTGCAAAAAAATTGCACGCCATTTACTTGGTCTATGAACGAGACTACACACACACACACACACACACACATATATATTTATCACACTCGCACTAATATTATAAATGCGAAAGTTTGTCGGTACGTGTTTGTGTGTGTTTGTTACTACTTCACGGCAAAATGGCTAAATGGATTTGGATGAAACTTATTTCCCAGAATAACACATGGCTACTTTTAATCATCATCATCACCACCGTTATTCATCATAACGCGGATAAAACCGCGGGGCGTAGTAGCTAGTCAGCAATACAGCTACAGAACCTTTCAATGAGCGTCCATGACACACACTTGTCATATTTTTATAAATTAAATTCTGTTCTGTTGGTTTGTTAGTTTATTAATAGTACAATAGAATCAAAGCATGCGTCAAAGGAAATCGTTATCATTCCCCAAAATTGTATCATGTTGCAACAACGGCGCTAAATATTTATAAAACACTAATTATGCAATGACGTCTTTCGAATATACTAAAAACAATATATTACACAATAGGCGTGGGCTAATGTTTAATTTATGACAAATAACAGGCTTAGTGATGAATATAACTAAATACATTACACATAATGAAAAAATAACTTGTATTGACTGATAAATCTCTGAGATATGAGCGTTTAAAGTTTTAGGTGGGGATAGAGAGGGGATGCTCTATCCCTTTCTCGCAAAGCACGTGTTAGTATAGCGTTTGTATGCCGCGCCCGAGGCTTGACGTCATAGCTCAGTATAGCGCGCTCTCTGTCTAGCTTGGAATTAAAATACTTAGAACTTATTTATTTTTTAATTATTTTAATTTTTGTTTTCGTTGATAGGCTCTTTTTGATGATCAGCTTTTTTATGAGGTAATAAAATAATTGTAGTCATCATGCCTATTGCGTAGATAAATACTTCATATTAACTACATACTTTACATAACTCGACTAATGCAAGTTTTTTCTTGGACTTTTCAAGCACGTCTGTAACTGTAATCGATCACCTTGTATCTTATGCTGTAGCATTATAGGGTCACAATTTGCCGATCATGTAAATTCATGCGTAAAAACTTCGATTTTTTATGTTTTCTCACATTACTCGTAAAGTACAGAATTAATTAAATCTAGGTTTGCCGATTCCCTAAAAAAAAAAATACATCACTATTGTTATAACTTTGTTGCATAATTTTACTATGAAATCTTTTGGCAGGACACGAAGACACATATTTTAATTTCATCTTCGATTATATTTTCTATCGAGTCGATATCATCCTGAACAACGTTTCTACTTTTTCGATGCCCTTGCCTTCTTGTTCAGTTAATAAAAATATAAGTATACTAGCTACCTAACCCGCCCCAGCCGACCAAAAAATATATATTATACTAATATATATATACTTGGAATATACTATATTAAGATAAAATAAATTTATTTTATAAGATAAATTTTAGATACATAAACCTTGGACCTGCGTGTCTATTTATGTTTTCAAATTTTAATGTGTGTTTTTCTCTTTTCTGTATCTTTTTAATAATGTGTTTTGTGTAATGGCTATCACTATGGATCTCTGGTATGAAATAAAGATTTATTATTATTATTCACATATTTATTTTCTTTCTTAAATCTAAGTTTTTTACAATATAAATTTAAAAACATAAATATTATAAAAAACCTAAACCTAGAGTGCCGCCGGCAGCGGGGCAGGGCTCAAGCTGCCGGTGGTTAGGGCTGCAGAGTGAGGAACCTCCTGACAATGCGCGCCGTGTCAAGTACCACTGCCTTTTGTATCTGGCCCTTGACCCAACCGTCTAGCGAGAGCCTCTTGAGGTATTGGTCGAGGCTCTTCGCTATGAGACCGTTTACCGAAACGACTATCGGGACAATGATCGTCGAGTCAACATCCCACATGGCGGTTATCTCGAAGGCCAAGTCAAGGTACTTGCTGAGTTTGTCCTTCTCGGCCTTTACGAGATTCTCGTCATGTGGGATGGTGACGTCGACGAGCACTGCCCGGCACTGGTACCGATCCACCATCACGATATCAGGCTTATTGGCGACAATAGTCCTGTCCGTGATGATGGTCCCAGTAGAGCAAAGCACGACCATTTTCGAGAACTTATTATTATTATTAATAGGTAGTTAATAATTATTATAATAAATATTAATAGGTCCTTTGATTAAAACATATAATTAGTATTTATATTCAAAACTTATCATCACCATCATCAGCCCGGAGACATCCACTGCTGAACAAAGGCCTCCCCCTTAGACCGCCACACTGTACGACAACCTGCCATTTGCATCCACAGGTTGCTCGAGACTTTCACAATGTCGTCGGTCCACCTAGTGGGAGGCCTTCCAAAGTTCCTACGCTGCGTCAAAACTTATACTTATTAAAATAACGTACTATGGTCGCTAAAACTACAGAATAAATAATAGTACTAGGTACAGAAAGTTAACTCGGCAAAGGCATTGAAATAAATAAGGACTCTATCTACTAGGCAATAAAGTAGCAATTCAACTCGCACTGCGCTGGATACCGCTCGCTATATTCATCTAGATATACCGCTCTCTTTCTATCACGTATGCTTAGTTACGTGTGTCGAGGCTAGCGTGCGGGCGGCGACTGACTTCTGCCTTGCATTGTCCATCCGGACGGAGCGCCGGCCGAACTAAATCTGGCACAAACCCGTTTAAAATAAATGTTTTTGTTTAATGTTTTCGGCTAAGTACCAACTGGAGACGTTGGAGTCAACCGAGAAACGTGCCAAGAGGATCATTGGAACCGCCTGTCTAGTTCGGACCAAGCTACAAAGCCTTGATCATCGTAGAAAAGTAGCTAGCCTATCGGTATTTTATCGGATACATTTCGGAGAGTGTGCTTCGGGTCTGCATGATCTTATGCCCCCTGGCCATTCTTCTATCGGACGGCCAGGACCTCGAAAAAGTGACACCGTTTAATGGTTGATGTACCAAAAACTCGTACGAAACGGTTTGATTCCACCTTGTTTATTCGAACTTCAGCGATAAGGCAGTTTCTAACGCAGCTCTTGTAACAATAGTTCAATTCATGTTCCTATAGTAATTATAAGGTACTATTATGTAATCTATGGTGTAGGTAACCACACACCAAATTATTTGTCAATAACACAATTACCAAATACTCAAGTAAAACCTATTTTCTGACAATTTAATGAATATTAATGACTTGTTAATAGATTTCATGTTATTTAAAACTAGTCTCGTACGTCAGCGGTTAAAATATTTGAGGAAAATAGTACTGTTGTTCGACAATAAATAAATAATAATTAATTGGTGTACTGATTAGTCATTAGTATTTACCTTTTTATGGTAACATGTAATGAGACGAACAGGACGCTCTCCTGATAGTATAAGAGATAACACCAGCCAAGTAAGAGATAACACCTGCCCATTATGAGATAACACCTGCCCAGTAAGAGATAATCTCGCATAAGATAGATAGATATATAAGATAACCTCGCATCTATGTTTTGCAATGCCCCACAAGGGCAACTAAGTCTGAAAATGCATAATATATTTAATTTAAGACCTCTGTACACTTAGTTGCAAATAAATAAATATGAAATATATGAAATATGAAATAAAACCTGCCTAGTAAGACATAATGCCTGCCTAGTAAGAGATAACACCTGCCCAGTAAGAAATAACACCTGCCTAGTAGGAAATAACACCTGCCTAGTAAGAAATAACACCTTAATTGTAAGAGAAAATACCTGCCCAGTAAAAGATAACAGCTGCGATAAAAGATAACCCAGAACATTGAGTAATAAAAAAAAACTCTAACGCATAACTGCGCATAATTGGCGATCATTACTTTGATACATAATAAGTAGTCGATGGTGAGTCTTAAACAGCAGTTTGAAGCAAGTTACGGTCAATTTTAAGCCATGAAGTGGAGATTCTTCTTTTATAAATGGTTCTATTGATAAAAAAAAATATCAATACATATTTTACGAAAAGTGTAATATATACAACGTGTTGTTTCGCATTCCCGCCAAATTTACAGAGGTACACTCATCGTTATGAACAACTTTGACTATGGTGCCAACCCTGAAATCTATATATATAAAAGCACGTCCCTTTTTCTTAGCAATCATCGCCCAGGCTATACCGCTTATTGTAGAGATGTGGAATTTGGACCCAATATTCCTCAAACGGTCTAGGTGTACAATAAGACCGGATTTTTCAAAATTCGACCTTTAAGGGGGTGAAATTGACCCCTAAACTTTGTCTAGAAATAAAAATAAAATTCGAGTTACGTCGTTCAGACTCGGTTTGTATATTTAACATCAAAAATAAAGAAAGGCATGTCCAAGGATTTTTCGAAATTCATCACTTAATGATGCTTTATTGGAGATAAAAGGTCAAAATGATAAAAAAAAAATGTGTGCCAAGGAGCTGAAATTTTGTGAATGTTCTGAGCAAATATAACTAAATAATATATAATTTGTGTTTTTTTGAAAATCATCCCTTAATGGGTATTATTAGGGGGTTGAATTATTTTTTTCACCTACGATGATGAAGGTTGGTAAATATACTAAACTAAAGAAACCAAGAAACTTATTTTCACGGTTTTTTGAAATTCAACCCCTAACGAGGAGAACAGGGAAGTTGAAGTTAAAGATTTTTTCTAAAAGCTAAAGTGACTAAACCTCGTAATTCTTAAAGCTAGAATAATAAAAATCGGTATATACACGAAACGTTTATTAACATACAAGTAATATTTTTTTCGAAATTCTACCTTTGAAGAGGTAAAATGGTCCGTTAAAGTTTGTATGAAGTAAATATTTTTCTTAAAGAGAGAGCGATGTCACTTCGCATATTTGTTAAGTATAGTACCTTTATGAAACTACTTTCATCGTTTTTCGAAATTCATCCCCTAACAGGGTGAAAACGGGCGTAAAAACTTAATATTTCCTAAAAGCTAAGGCGATATAACTTGGTAATTATTAAAGCTACAATACTGAAACTCGGCATATGTACAAAAAATACAAAAACAAGAAACTTAATTTCACCGTTTTTTCAAATTCATCCCCTAACAGGCTGAATGGGGGTTGTTAAAGCTTAAGATTTTCCTTAGAGTTAGTCTTGATATTTCGTAATTATCAGAGCTAGAGTAATGACACTCGGTAAATGCACTAAGCATAATTATTTTTATGTGCCTGTAAAGTAGCCACTTTAGCCCCGCTACGCGGAGCGAAAGGAACCACTTACTCCCCGCAGCGGCACGTAAAATCGTTTACATACCACGACAGCAAGTAAAGAAGCCTTTATTGCTGACGACATTCATGAAGACATTCTTTATTTTTGCTCCCTAGGTGAGTACTAGACTAATATTATTTTTAATTGCATAATATCCATCTGAATATTATGGCGCCTAAAAAACAACAATAGCAATCTTATTATACCAGAAAACATACAGTCGAATTGAGAACCTTCTTTTTGAAGTCGGTTGAAAAAAATACCTAAAAATAACAAAATATTGTAAAAAAAATATATATTTAAAAAAGTATTATATTTTCAACCGACTTCAAAAAAGGAGGTTCTCAATTCGACTGTATGTTTTTTTTAAATGTATATTACGCGATTATGAACTGATTTTAATGGTTTTTTTGGTAATACTTCAGAGGTGGTCCTTTAGAAATTTTATCAAAATCGGTTTAGTAGTTTGGTTTTTAAATCAAAATTACTAGAAAATATGGCATGTCATCCAGGTGTTCGAAGTTGAAGTCGGTTGTTTTTTTTTTAAATACTTTTTATTATTTACATTTTCAAATACCTAAAGTTGAACGCCTGTTGTAAAAATTGCATCACATAACTTTCACTATTATCTCGGTTATGTTATAGAATAGATGTAGAGGTTTAGTTCATTTTTCTAGAGATTTCTTACAACGGTCAGAAGAAGGAGAAAGGAAAGGAAGAAAAGGATGAAAGTAAAAATTATATTGCCAATGAATTCCGTGGTCTTTAAGGCCAAGATCTTCACGAACGTACTAGATGACTTAGTAAAGACTCTTGAATGGAGTGACAGAGGTTTTAATATCAATAGCACACACAAAACGCATCTCTGTTTCGAAGAAGACTAGCTTAGCTGAAAACTTTGCTGACCTCTAGAGTATGCTCAAAGAACTCCAGAAGACCTAAAAATAGGTTTTAGGGTAATTTTCAACGGGATAAACAAGACCAAGACTAAGACTATGACAAGTCTCAACATCCGCGTTTGGAAAATTGGTCTTTGTGCAAGATCCCACAATGTCTGATGACCAAGCCTGCCTGAAACAATTGACTCTTATCTATCATCACATACGGTGCTGATGCGTGAACCCTCAATAAAGAGACCACGCAAAAGATCTAAGTAGCTTAGAATTTCTTCTCCAGACGTATGCAGGTTCTCACGATATTTGCCTTCGCCAAAAAGTAAGTGGTATGATAATTCGTACATAAGCTCATCGATACGTTCAATGGTTGAGCCCAGGATTTGAACCCGCGATTGACATCACGATTTCAAGCCGAGCGGTCTCCTAATTAAATAAAATAAATATTGGGGGGACATTTATTACACACAGCGCCATCTAGCCCCATACTAAGCAAAGCTTGTATTATGGAAACCAGATAGCTGATAGAATACTTATATACTTTTTTTTTTCGTAAGTACATACTTATAATAAATACTACGCCCAGACACAGAACAAACATCGATGTACGTCACAAACATTACCACAGCTTAGGCGGTAACCTATAATAAGCTTAAAGCCACGGTGTGATCATATACCGAATTCCTGCAAAATACACAGCCCACGCGGGCGAAGCCGCGTGCAACAGCTAGTCATGAATAAAAATCGGCTGTTCCATACATTTTGTCCAAGGTCAATAATAATAAAAATAATATTTTTTTTTAGACTATTACAAGGCTTATGAAGTATGTAAGTACTAACATGAACTTGTTAGATGAAATTTTTGTATGGAACAGCTCGGAACAGATATTTTTTTTGCGATTTCATGGTTAGCCTAGGATAGAGCAGGCTCACCTAGAAGGAACCTGTTTGATTTGAACTTGAAGACACCCAAATTTCGGGAAACAGACTTTGGCAGAGAGTAGATAGAGTTCCACATTGTCGCTATCGCGAAAAAAATTGTGAAACAAAAGCGTTTTGTGCTAACGTGGGGAATATCCACAACGTTTACGCTTGATGCTTAATTATGCAGATACGCTTTAGACGCATTTATTGTACTCGTAATGGGGAAAACTTTGAAGCCACCCAAGATGGAAACCTGCAGATTGGCAGTCCTCCCTAGAGACCCATCGATCTGCCTCCAAGGTGAGACGACGGC
Source organism: Erannis defoliaria (assembly GCA_905404285.2). Classification (NCBI taxonomy): domain Eukaryota; kingdom Metazoa; phylum Arthropoda; class Insecta; order Lepidoptera; family Geometridae; genus Erannis; species Erannis defoliaria. Next base: position 4,377,441 of record FR990073.1, on the reverse strand, counting down.
TTGGCACAATCGCGTTGGACATGCCTGTCTCTACATCACATTCGTAATGATAAATGCTTCCTTGATAGATCCATAGGGATCAGATCCTTTATTAGGTACGAAGTAGTGTCGTTTTTTTCTGTGTTAAATTAAGTATTTATGTAAGTACTTTGTCCATAATTATTAACAAAAACACAAGCAGGTTAGCTGCGGTTAAAAATGGGCAGGTACTTCAACCAAAAAAAGGGAATATTTATAAATATATATTAATTCTTTATTGCAAACATAAATACATTAATGTACAAAAGGAGGAGTTAATTGCTAAAGCATTTTCTGCAGTCATCCCCGCGGTTAAAAAGATGGGGATGTAGGCGCAAAAAATAAATTATAGTTAAGCGCAAATACAGTAATTACATTTCAATTAACTAATAACTAAAAATATCTATACTTATAAATTTAAATAACTATTATATATATATTTATTATAAATATTTTAAAATCTGTTTCTTCCACTTATTTTTTTTGCTTAAGATAGGTTTTAATTTCTTCATGTTGGGTTTAGAGTATCTTGAGCTTATATAAACAGGTAAATAAAACATTTACAGCTGAAAAAAATGTGGAATCGAATTGGAGATTTTAGTTAAAATATATATTAAAGTCGGGTGCAATAAGCACGGGTACAGACTAACGAAACCGGAGGCATGCATGCATCATCAGCCGGAAGACTGAAACGATGAAGGAAGGCCTCCCCTTAGGGAGGGATTTTCCGCTTGGCAAGCGGTTTGGCGATCGCAGAATGCTCACCAACGTTAACCGAGAAGCTGCTGCCCGTCCTCCGGTGGTTCTGGATGCACGATATACCCAGGACCATGTATAATTTTTATGTATCATTTAAGTCTGTGGGCTTTCTCTTCAACGACAGCTTTGTTTACTAACTGGCGATTTGGTGTTCAAATGCGGACTACAAATAAAAAAAATGTGACTGTGTTGCAACCGTGGCAGTGTGCGGCCGAGTAATACTGTAAGTAAAGTCCATATTAGGGCAAACAATTCAAACGGGTGTGTCACCATGATTGACCAAAGCATTTAAATAATTATATAGGTAGTCATGATGTTTATGCCAGGAGGTGTGGTTCCTCGATAAAGCTGGATTATTTCATAATGTGTTTCCATTACTGATTAGAATTTTACGTCAGAATGATATTGATTAAGCATGCAGAAAAAACAAAGTGAGGTCAGATTCATAATCGATCGATTTTGTTAGTTACCCTGATTTGATCGAAAGTTACTTGTTAATTAATTGCAATTATTGTATTGTATACCCACAGTTTAGTACTTGCAGCTATATTCTGAGACCTGTAGTTCATAGATGTGCAGTTACTATGCTTTGTGGTGTTAGGTTAATCAGTGTGTGACGGTCTCGCTATGAGACTTAGCCTAATAGGCTAGATGACTGGAATTTTTTTATTGTCCTATTAAAATGTGACCCATAAATATAGCTGATTAATGAAAACAAAATGAAAATCTGATCAAAAATAAGCAACTTATAAGCATTTTAATATCATGCTAGACAGAGAGGCGAAACAGCAAATGGTGACGTCACTTCTCAGTACGCCATATAAATTCTATTCTGACAAGTAAGGAGTGACGTCATTTTTTGTTTTGTGGGAAAGGGACAGAGTTGTCTCTGACAAAAACTTTTTAGTATACTTAATCTATGACTTAGCTTACTTAGACGTAAGAACATAAAGAACGGACCTGGGTATATCCTTAAACTGCAACCGGACCCACCGGAGGACGGGCAGCAGCATCCTCTAGGTTAACGGTGGTGAGCATTCTGCGATCCCCAAGCCGCCTACCAAGCGTGGGGATTATGGCAACACCCCTCTATCAAGGGGGAGGCCTACTTCCAGCAGTGGACGTTTTATGGCTGATGACGAAAGTCCGGTGACGCTGTAGAGGCTGTAAGAGGCACAAATGATAGCAATGCATAGAATAATTTTAAAATACCGGGTGTAAGTTTGAACACCGTTATCCTTCTAGGATATCATTGTACTCGTCATTATGAACAACTTTTACTATGGGGCCAACGCTGAAATCACGAAATAAAAACTAGCTGTTCCATACATTTTGTCCAAGATCGATGAACCTTTTTGGATGGAACAGCTGTTTTTTTTCGTCATTTCAGGGTTGGCCCCTTAGTAAAAGTTGTTCATAATTATGAGTACAATGATATCCTAGAAGGATAACGGTGTTCAAACTAACAGCCTGTATATAGCGTTTGCTTATCCTAAGCTTTAAAAAAAATATAATCAGTTGCATCATGCCTAGGAAAATTTACCACATGTACATTATCATTATTGTCATTGTTATTGGCGAATTATTTCAATAATAATGACCACAGCAGCGAAACGATGACAGATAATGATTGATACTGTGTATACTGTCTTCACGCCTCTGTTTTACATCACACAAATTACACGACTGCTTGAAACTTACTCCTCGTCTAAATCATTATTTTTGTAGGTAGAGGTTCATAGTATAATTATATTATCATTATAAGTACTACCGGGTTGATAAGCAGACAAACACACACACACACTAGCCCCAACCTTAGCAAAGCTTGTGTACTATGCTGGGAATCTAATAGCTGATACAATACTTATAAATACTTTGTTTGTAAATACAACACCCAGATACAGAACAAACAGCTATGTTCGTCACAAATGTTTGTCCTGGATAGGAATCGAACCAACGCTCTACATCTCTCTAAGCAGATATTCTCCGATTCATAAGGCATATATTATACTTCTGAGAGCTATGCTCGGAGTTACTTTGCGCGATAAAATCCGTAACGAGGATATTCGCCATAGAACCAACGTCACCGACATAGCTCGCATGGTTTGCAAGTTGACGTGGCAATGGGCAGGACACATCGCTTGACGAACTGACAACCGATGGGGAAGAAAGGTTCTTGAGTGGCGACCGCGAACCGGAAGACGCAGCGTAGGAAGGTCTCCCACTATATATATAGGTGGACCGACGACATTGTAAAAGTCTCGGGCAACCGGTGGATGCAAATGGCAGGTTGTCGTACAGTGTGGCGGTGTAAGGGGGAGGCCTTCGTTCAGCAATGGACGTCTCCGGGCTGATAATGATATTATACTTATATTTAACAATATTAATAATACTAATTGCCACCACAGTTTATGAAAATCTTTCTGCGTTGACGTCTACAATATTTTTAATTTAATAGGCTTCCGTTTGATCGCTAACCCGCCTGCTGAGCAAGCTTGCCTAGAAGAAATCGATGCACTAGCGACTGGTTATCTTCATCGCAGTAGGTATCTATCGGGAAACACACACACAATATCAGGGCGATACGTTTTTCCATAGCTTCGAGAAAAAAAGACAAATATCAAGCAATAAATACATTTATGTACACTACATAACCTAAACTAGGTCTAGCGCCATTTGTGCTTGCCTAAAGTCCGATGACGCTATGGAGGCTGTAAGAGGCCAAAAGTAAAACTCGTAAAAAAAAAACTACGACATGAAGCAAGAAAACACTCTATTATTGACGATTGACTATTTAGTTCACTTAATTCGAATATCAACTATGAGCTATATATTTAATATATAATTTTACTATTTTCTATATTTGATGAGGTACACCCAACACCGTAGCGACACCGTTTCATGGTCGATACTCGTACGAAACGGTTTGATTCCACTTTCCATATTCGAACTGCTGAAGTGGAATGCGCTGCCCGAGTGGGTGTATATCGATAATTATAATCTGGGTGTCTTAAAGTCGCGGGTGAATCGGTTTCTGCTAGGCAAGCGTGCTCCATCGTAGACTGCATCTTACGCAAGCCTAAAAATAATTTATAGAAAATATACATGAGAAAAAGTTGCTACGTTATTTTTTACATAATTTCCCCAGTACTTACTATAGAAATGAAACATAGTCTGTTAGTAACCAGTCAATTCTCCAATCCCACAATCGCCTTACAATGTTGATAATTCTTTTGATTACTTTTTGTCATATCACGGGTTAATCCGTCATAACCTCGCATTCTTTCAAACGTTATTTTACAAATACATCGATATAAAGCCTCTACATGAGCATTATACCTCTATTCTTGTAATAACAAGTGTACGGGACTCGTATGATGGATGATTAACGATGGCTTCCTACTGACAGCTGTGTCTGATTGTCTGTTTGTTTGTCGAATTGTATTCGAATACAGGTAACTGTGCGCGGGAGTGGTCTGGAACATAAGAGGTAACGGTAGCGGATCAGTAGCCAATTATTTTGGCGGATTGATCGTAAATGCTCGATATTTTTTTTATTTTTTATTTCTATGTTTCAATAGTCAAACTAATATTATAAATGTAAAAAAAATAAAAAATATTTTTTTTTTATTGTTGCCTCTTCACGTCAATACGGCTGAACGGATTTGGATGAAACTCGGAATGGAGAAAGCTATTACCCGGAATATTATATTGGCTACTTTTTATCACTATCATCACCGTATTTCAACATCACGTGGATGAACAGCATTGTGCAGCTTGCTATCATAATAAATAAGTAACATAGAAATAATTTCAAAAATTAAATAAATAACCCATTAGACCAAAAAAATATGCCTGTTTCATGGGGCTGAAACAACGAATAAACCCAAATATATTTCTCCTCGTTTAGTCGACGTCGCTGGAGATAAGAAATGTTGCTCATAGAAGAGCCTCTTCACGCGCAGATAATTTTATTGATTGTTACCAGCGTTTTTGGGAGCTTCTTACCACATGCTGTTAAATAAAAAAACAATTTTACAAAACAGATTGTCGGCACATTTAATCAAAATAACCCGCCCATTACTGTTTCTGATCCTAAGGTACCCATAACCAGTTACCGTGCTTGTAAACAGCAATTTCTTGCACCAGAAACAAGTTGCGCCGGAGTGGAAGTTCCCACAGATATGTATCTTTGTATCTGTACAAAATCAAATTAAATGTAATTTGATAAAGCCATACTATAATAATACGTTTTTTTTTAAATACAACCGACTTCTACTTCGAATACCTGGATGACATCTTCATATTTTCTATTAATTTTGATTTAAAAACCAAACTACTGAACCGATTTCGATAAAATGTATATTGGGCCACCTCTAAAGTATTACCTACCAACCAAAAAAGAATCATCAAAATCAGTTTATAATTGGCGGAGTAATCGCGTAACATACATACAAAAAAAACATACAGCCGAATTGAGAACCTCCTTTTTTGAAGTTGGTTGAAAATGCAAATAATATGATGTATTATGTGTAACATAAAATAAGCAAAATTAAGCATGGTATCATAGTCAACTGACATGAAATGGTAATTCCAAGAAATCACCTTCGTTTTGCAAAAACAGCCTAATTTTAACTCTTCAAAATGTCTCTAAAATCTAAGATGAAATAACCAACCAATCGGCACACTAATCCAACATAAAGGCAATCAATTGGAAAACTAGTTTTTATCCGCTTCCGTTTATGACCCCGTTCGTAATACCCACTACCGCTGGTAACTTGCACCCTTCCTTAGTTGATAGATAGCAGCAGCCATGCCATGTTAACACATTGCGAATCTCGTTTGGTCACAAGTTGTTTTTGTCAAAGCGGTCCCTAGAGATTTGATTGAATTTTCATTTATTAAAAAAAAACATTTAAAAAATATACGTAAGCGCAAATAAAGAGATAATGTACCTATTTTCAACCGACTACCAAAAAGAAGGTTCTCAATTTGAATGTGTTTTTTTTGTATGTATGTTACGCGATTACTCCGCCAATCATGAACTGATTTTGATGATTCTTTTTTTGTTTGGTAGGTTACTTCAGAGGTGGTCCCATTTACATTTTATCGAAATCGGTTCAGTAGTTTGCTTTTTAAATCAAAATTACTAGAAAATATGAAGATGTCATCCAAGTATTCGAAGTTGAAGTCAGTTGTATATTTTTTTTTAAAGCGTATTATAGTAAAATTTATAATGTACAAGGAACTTTGGAGACATGTGTAGATTAAGGTATTTGCATGTATTGTAGGCACTTATTGTATTTATAAAAAAATATTGCCCTTAGTATAGTCTCACTAAGTTTGAAGCTTCCGTGTATTGAGGTTTTTGTTATGACTTGATAGAGCAAACAAAGAAACAAAAAACCGGATAATTTATCCGGCTAATTAAACCTAACAAACATTTTTTTAGGACAATTAGTAAAAAATATATAAGTATAAATACAAAAATATTGTATCTTTGATTCAAAATATAAACCTTAAAAGTCATTAAACAGTCATATTTTAATACTAGAACGATAAAGAAAAATAAATTCCTACTTACATAAGTATTGCTAATGAAATTTCAATATACATGTGTAAATAATAGAGTCAACTCTATCTAACTACTTTTATAACAAAAAAAAATACCTACTGAAAGATTGAGTTTTACCAAATATGTTTCTGGAAAAGCGATGAAAAATTCTATGTTTTCGTAATTTTTTATGATCAAGTGAATTAGTTTATATCTTGTTCTGAACCATAGAATAATCAAGAATGTTTCTTAAGCTACAACATATTTTTTTATCCGATCAAAACAAATAATATTTAGATGTTTATACTTGAATCAAAAACCCACCGATTTCCAATATCCTAGCCTTAATTATCTAGTGTATAATATATTTTTTCATTAACAAATTGATGTCTGTCTATAGTATATAAACTACTTATATGTTAACTACTTAAATTACAGAAAAAACAAAATCACTCAGCATAAAGTTTGGAATATTTAGCTCTTCTCTCTCTCGCATAAAGGCAAAAGCATATCCGATGAAAACCTAGAGTCAATCAAAACGCGCAAAGTAACAAAACACGTACCCGGTATGGTGGCAATATATTATGTTTTGCACTAATGTAATGCTGGTACGTACGTCGCCAATAGACAGCGAACAGTGTGTGAAAATAAGGCTTTACATCACACGTGCATGTTTATAAGTAGTTATCATTTATCAACTGCCATTGTACCAAAATTCACATTGGAACACTGAAAACAAAGATAAGTCATGAATATAATTATTAAGAGAGCTGCACATGCCTATAATATCACTCGGCACATGTATAGAGTAGTGCTGTAATAGAGATAAAATATTCTTATATCATAATATGCAATTTTTTCGCTCTTTACTATAATTTTCCAATTTCTTGGTTCGATTGGTTCTAATGAATGTACTAAATCCTCTACCACCAGAAAAACGTTGCATGATTAGTAATATCTAAACTAAAACTTATCTATCCGCTAAAATATCAGTGTTGATGTTTTAGGAAAGTGGTATTAACAGGGATATAACAGCAGTTTGTATTACCGATACCCCAAAATGGGACATAATACATTCATTCATATTGTCTATTTTAATGCTATTGATAATAGACAAAAGCCATGGATTATAAATATTCTAGGAGTGGATTTAATCAGTAGTTTGGTGAAAGTTATGAATTACCGTTATAAACGTTTGATTTACTAATTGTATTTAATTTTCGCATTTGAAACCTCGATGGTCTTGAGTTATTTATTAATTTAGTATTTACTCGGTAGGTTTTCTTCTCAAGAGATCGATAAGATCATAGGTACTGGAAGTAACTCTTACATATCTACTACAGTTATGGGGTGGAATGTCTGATGATTTTGAAATAATATGTCGCAAAGTACATGTTTAAACATATTGGATCTTACTAATCAAGCAAGCAAGTTCGTATAGGCTGAGTGGCCAGCCCTAGTGTCAGAGTTAATGTGCCGCCCGAAGGCCTCTGACATGGCTGACGGTTGTTGTCATAGAAACTAGAACAAACAACCGGGACCAACAATTTAACGTGTCATCCGACCCACGGTAGCGCTCAGAAATAAATTGCCACTCGCGGTCACCCATCCGAAGACTGACCGGACCGTCCGTTGCTTAACATCGGTGATCGTTTAGAATCACCTAGACAAGCTACGCCACGAGCGCTACTACTACTAATAAAAGTGTAGTAGCCTTGGAATTGGTAATTCATATCCGTCTATATCCGTATAGTTACTTTGAAAGAATGAAAAAGCAAAATAAGACAGATTACAATCCCAAGACCTCTTTTATTAATAAGGTGGTATATAAGTGTTCTGGTAAGGTTAATAATGATTTTTTGAGATGATACATTTGGAGGTAATGGACTAACAGGGCTATAAATACTTGCCGTTGTTTCAAACGACTCTAATGATCACCAATGCAATCAAGTTACCTTTTGAAACGGATTTGTAATTTGATGTTTAGGATACTGCTGCAATTGTGATAGGCAGGCGTTATTATTTACCATCACGAGTGCGTTTTCTTCGTCTCATTAATTATTACGAATAAAAAACTATGTGTAGGTATATTAAACTAAAGGAAATGTATCTTTTTTTCAGTTATACACTAAAAGAAGCCGCAAAGGTTAGCCATTGCCATTCAACGTGGTAATGCAACCAGCGTTATGGGCACCTTTGCACCGCGTACAGCTAGGGATGGGTTATTTTCGTAGTAAGTAAGATATTTTTTTTGTTTGATTCTTATTTGACATATATAATAATAATTATAATTATGTAATTTCTATTTGTGACATTGATAACTATATTTAATTGTTGTGTATGTATTTAGTCATTGTTACTTGAATAATAAAATAAAAAAATTAGGCACTAAAATAATAATAACAGACATTTGAATAATTTCAATGAACTAAAATAAGATAAACTGCCTGCAATAGGTGAACACGGACACACGGTGTGCAATAGGTAACTGTATGCTTATGAATACCTTCAATGGTCAAAATTGTAGCTTAACATAATAGCATCAAATCAATTAAGTGAATAAAATGATAACAAATAATTTGGAATGTTTTTACCTTATTTAAAAATACATCCTGTTGTGATAACATCAAATATAGAGTTTTAATTAAAAAACCTTTTCTTATCAACGTGAAATTCCGCAGAAGGTAATGTACGTACATATTGTTTTGATACGACGAGTAATAATTATGATTGTTGGCACACAAATTATCTAGATACCTTTATAATAACATTATAGTATCATCCATACCTTCCTTATCTCGTTCATGTTGTCAGTGATGATTTAATTTACTGCATGTTTATCTATAATGATAAAGTTTGATGGTAACCGAATTGTTTTTGCTTTTGTTAGCAGTCGCACCTAATCGGATTTATTGTTATCATTACTCACACAAGCATGTCATAACAACATGGCTATAATATGTTGCGCATCAGTTTAGGCCTAAATGATAACTGCCTTTGTCAATTCCTTTTATTCATACGTAGTGTATTCTTATCGAGAAAGATTAGAATGAATTTATAAAAGATACCTGTTTACCACAAGTCCGTTAAGCTGTAGCCCACCAAAAAAGATCTGGATTGTGTTTATAATCCAACTTAACTTTTTAACGAGCAGCAAAGCCGTCGGTAGCGATAATAATTAGGCATAGTATCCACATACCAATCATCCCTATCTATACTATTACTTATTACATAATTCTTCGAAGTACCCCAGTGGATCTCGGGCTTAAATATAAAGGAAATAAAAGAGAGCTTTAAGATGAACAATACTATTGTTTATTATAACTCTTTTATCTTAATCTTAAATCTATTCAATAAATATACAACTTTGGAATTATTTACATACAATGTACAACAGAGGAATGCTACACATCGAGGTTAATAAATGTGCCTAATATTGCAAAGGTCAGTGCGAATACTATAACAATGATTACAACACAAATAGAGATTACCTCTCGATATCGACGTCACTGGTCCATAGGTACACTAGCTAAAACTAAATCACAGATTTAACAAAAGTCTCAAGATGGTCCTGAGTATTTGGTGGAGCCTCTATGAGATTACGGAGGGAATGGAGAGTCAGTGCCGCGTGAGGACCGTCACGGGCTTGTAGATGTGCGGCGAGAGAGGGTGGTGTGAGGGCGAGGGTAGCTCGGGGCTGGACGAGCCTGATGTGGGTGGCGAGTGCATCATCGGTGGTGAAGGTGGCAGCAGAGGCGCTGTATGAGCGAGCATACCGGCCGGTGAACCTTGCAGTAGTGGCGCCTGCCCCAAAAAGTGACCCGACGGCAACCGCTCGTACAGGGCCGGAGAATACGGCAGACCACCGTATGCCAAAGATTCTGTTCCTCGGAACGCAGGATGCACAGCACTAGGCGCAACTGGATGCATCTTCATTTGCATAGGTGCGTATTTTTGGTACAAAAGTTGTGAATAGAGACCGACCAGTTGAGAGTAGGCTGCCGGTGGATAAGCTCCGTGCAGAGGAGCGCCTGGGAATAGAGGGCGTTTGAAGCAAGCGAGGCGGGAGCGGCCGTTGAGCGCGGAGCGGCGGCGCAACTTGCCTGTCGTCCCTCCGATAAACACGTCCTCAGCTGACGCATCCAACATCCAGTAGTTTCCTTTGCCGGGGTCGTCGTAATGTCGTGGCACTTTAACGAAGCACTTGTTCAGGCTCAAGTTGTGGCGGATGGAGTTCTGCCAGCCTTGTCGGTTTTCTCTGTAGTACGGGAAATTTGTCATGATGTACTCGTAGATTCCGTTGAGTGTCAGTCTCTTTTCTGGGCTGTTGCGAATCGCCATCATGATGAGGGCGTTGTAGCTGTACGCTGGTTTTTCATGTTTTTTGTCTTTCTTATCTTCGTCATCTTCCTTGGGTTTGGTGCAGTCGACGGGCTCCATGCCGGTGACGTCTAACTCAGAGTCGCTGAGGTCAGCCTCCGAGTGCGAGGCGCCCGTCGAAGAAGGCGCAGGTGACGGTGGCGATTTAGACGCATGGTTCATTAGAATAGAATTAATACTGAAATCTCCTTCGAACTTCACCATGTTGATTCACTTATTATTTGTCAGCACTGATTGTTTCGGTGCGCGCTACGCGTGCGGAATGGTTGCGAGCGGCGAGCGAACTGGTGGCGCGGAGGCGGGCGAGAGTATATATATGAGGCGCGTGACGCTCCGCCCCGGGTGCTTTGCGCGCACGATCCGCGAATGGGCACGCGAGCTTTCCGTACATAGCGCCACGCCCCGGCCCCGCTCGCGTAAGCTCTGTGAGCTTGCCTGTCTCTGTCCTCTCGAGTTCTCTATACTCTGTAGACTTGTAGAGTCGCTTTGTAGCGGCGGGTGCGGCGCAGCGAGATTATTTATTATCCATACATCGTTTATTGGTGTGTGTGTCCTGCGATTATAAATCGATTGCTGTTTATAATGTTATTAATGGCGTTATAAACCTATTTAAAACGAATCGAATGTTTTAAATCTTTCAATGTTTCTACGTTATCGCCTGTGAGCTTGGACACTGTAATGAGGATAAAGCTTAATTTTAACACTTATTATTGGAGCATGCCGCAACATTGCCCTTTAGGTTTATACTAGAACGCTTATTTATTGCCATTAAAACTTGTATATATATATGGTTCTAAAAATTGCAGTTATAAGTTTCCTTACCAAAATTGTTTTTTCTGTTAATTTCTTGTATTTTAGTTTGTCCCTTCATCCTATAAGTACTCGAAACGATATTACATCGGAAAAACACTAGAAATTATCAGAAAAAACAATTTTGGTAACAATGGACTTCCGCAAAGTAACGCCTGAATCAATCACATATAGGTTTCCTTGTAACTGGAAATGGTTAAGAATCAAAGGAATATAGTCAGAGACTCACACTTTATTATCTACGCTGCCGACTGGTAGAGGATTAGAGCATTTGGATTATCTCTAGACTTGCTTCGATCTGGATACAAATCTTTTGTTTCTGTAGGTTAAGTATATAGATTTAAATATTATCAGTCTTACTTAAAAAAACTTCTCAACCGTTAATCACTGCTTAAGATGCTCTGCCATATCTCTGACGTGAAGTGTAACATGCAAGAACAAGACGGATAAGTTTAAGCAGTGACTAAGAGAATCGAGATTATTTTAGGTAAGGCTGTATATGGTTTGTTGTATATAGTAAAGGCTTAAAATTAAAAGAAAAGTTTTGTATCTTGTAGGAAGTAGTCTCTAACTACTGATCCTAATCTGTTAATAGTTTTACTACCTACTTAAGAGTGCGACTAATGCCAGAAAAATAACAGATTTCATCCGCGCGTCTTGCATTAGTTTAGAGTCGAAAATCGTATGATACAATTGATGATGATGATGGCTTTGAGCAATTTAGGTGGGATTTTATTTAATTATTCAAAATGTAGGCATGAAATTAAAAAAATAACGGTTACTGTGCTAAAACATTAGTTTGGCTATGTATTTCGTAAAAAATAATGTAGTGTTGTCGTTGATAATTTAGAGCATTTGAATTAAAACAGTTTTTATTTGTTGGTAATTTGTAAATTTTTTTTAAAGTAAACTAGATTGTTTTCTAAAATTCTATTCGGTTACTCGGCTTTTTTAGGGTTTTCCCCTACCTATATTATTTTTTTAATCTGAATATTTACGTTCTTTATCATTAAACTATGTGTTTAAAAATACACCTTTTGCTTACTTTTGGCATTAGTCGCCCCCTTAATAGAGAGCTTGCAAGTGATACGTTTTTTCATAACCCAAGCAAAGCTGCGGACAAAATAAAATTTTACATTAGTTCGATAAATATGTACAATTTGTAGGTAATGTCCGTAGAAGTTTACCTACATATATTAAGTCTTCAACATATGATCTAATCATTGACCTTTAACCCGCGGTTGGTGACATACATGTCTCAGAGACCGGGTGGTTTAAGAAAATCGAATAACTGTTTAATCCGCCGAATTGAGTTGTGATTTCGAATAGCTGCCGTTTTTTACTCCCCCAATCGATAGCCTCTTCTGACATACATGTCTCAGAGACCGGGTGGTTGAAGAAAATCTAATAACTGTTTAATCCGCCGAATTGAGTTGTGATTTCGAATAGCTACCGTTTTTTACTTCCCCAATCGATAGCCTCTTCTGACATACATGTCTCAGAGACCGGGTGGTTGAAGAAAATCTAATAACTGTTTAATCCGCCGAATTGAGTTGTGATTTCGAATAGCTACCGTTTTTTACTTCCCCAATCGATAGCCTCTTCTGACATACATGTCTCAGAGACCGGGTGGTTGAAGAAAATCTAATAACTGTTTAATCCGCCGAATTGAGTTGTGATTTCGAATAGCTACCGTTTTTTACTTCCCCAATCGATAGCCTCTTCTGACAGACATGTCTCAGAGACCGGGTGGTTGAAGAAAATCGAATAACTGTTTAATCCGCCGAATTGAGTTGTGATTTCGAATAGCTGCCGTTTTTTACTCCCCCAATCGATAGCCTCTTCTGCAGCGGCTACGCACTTTTCTCTTGTCGTGCAAAAATGGTTTATCTTATGAGTATTTAAATACTTATTTATCTAACATCTAGATGGCTTGCCAATTGCCTAATCATGCCTCATTTCTCTGTTACACAATTAGTGCAATCGTTTTGAATACTTGTTAGTGGGCTAAACGAATTCTGTAAAAATCTGAGATATCTGTAATTAGGAACTGATTACCTAATTACAGATTTCTCCGAGATTCTAGGTAAAGAAGCTCTGATACATAATAACCACAATAATATAATTATTATAAATTCGAAATTTTGTCACCATGTTGTGTTTAATGTATACAGGGTTAGTTCTAATCAGTAAGCATCCTTTTAAGGGTATATTCTGTATATCAAAACAAACAACTTTTACTATGGGGAAATCATGAAAAAAAAATCAGCTGTCCCATACAAAAAGTTCATCGACCTTGTGCAAAATGTATGGAACAGCCTATATTTATTTTTCGATTTCAATGTTGGCCCTATAGTTGTTTGTTTTTGATGAACAGAATATTATGCCCTTAAAAGGACGCTAACTAATTAGAACTAACCCTGTATACAATTAGTAACAAAAAGGTTCAACAATACTGAAACCTATGTATGTACCTACTCATCATTATAAACAACTTTTACAATGGGCCAACCATGAAATCGCGAACAGCTGTTCCGTACTTACAAAAAGTTAATTATTCTAGGACAAAATGTGTTGGCCCTATTGTAAAAGTGGTTCTTAATGATGAGTACCTAAATACATACCTTCAGTATTGTTGAACCTTTTTGTTAAACATTGTATATAGTTAGTTAGGTATAGGTACTGGCTTTCCGTGATCCCTGGGCAATCTAGTTGAGAACGCGCACGCGACGTTGTTAATTACTTGGTTTCTTATCAAATTCACTACGTCGCCGTCGATATGATTAAAGAACCTACCTACTGATAAAAAATACGAGCATACATAGACATTCCTACACGACGAATGACTCGCTAGTTCTTTCGCGAATAACTAGCTAATAAACACTACTTTGCTACATAAATTTATATTCTTTATAGAAATTGTAAAATTAAATAAAAAAAAAAAAAAACACTAACAAACTTTACCTAAAATAATCTCGATTCTCTTAGTCACTGTTTAAACTTCTCTGTCTTGTTCTTGCGTGTTACACTTCACGTCAGAGAGAAGATGGCAGAGCATCTTAAGCAGTGACTAACGGTTGAAAAGTTTTTTTTAAGTAAGACTGTTATAATATAAAACTACACTCATAAATACAGATAAATAATTTTGCCAAATAAAATATTTTTGTAAAGAAGCTTTCCCATAATCCCTACACTTAGCAGGTGGCTTGGGGATCGCAGAATGTTCACCACCGTTAACCGAGAGGACGCTGCTGCCCGTCCTCCAGATCCGTGAGCTCTTTATTTATTTATTTTGGTTTTTTCGGGCTACAACAAACTACATAGACTACTTAGCCTTAGCCACTACACAAAAACATAAGGATTAATACCTAGCCCAATGAAAGTCTAGAGACAATTTATTTTTGCTGAAACCCTCTGCCAGTCGGCAGCGTACCCAGCATGCTGGCGGTATTGCCACGTTGAATGGCAATGCTTATGCGTTGGGCCGACCAGGCGCTCGGATAATTTTAAAACTTTTAGTCTAATCTAATAAACCTTATAAACCTTAATCTAATAAACCTTACCATTATTGTGCATTTTTATGGAACAGGCAATGAACGAGACTCTCACCTGATGGTAAGAATTGTTGCAAGTCTTTGCAACAACTGTGTGTGTGTTTTTCGACGTGTTCCACCCTCGGCCACACCGTCGCTTACCACTGAACGAAGATCAATACTTTCCGTATGTTTAGATGTGGTACTTTTGTGTATTTTCAGCAGGTTCATTTTCATCTAAAGAGCAGTGCAGTGCGGCGCAGGATTTTATTCGAAAGTTCACAATGGGGTGGCACAGGCAAAGCTAATCTCAGATGGCGCCACCATCGCTTGTGCTTGTCATTGATGTTTATTTTGAGTTTATAAACTTTGATCGTGAATGAAACTCAATGTTATCTGATCTTCTGATTTTCCAGGAGATTTCCTGTTTTTTTTTAATCATAATTTATCAATAATAAGTTTTAATTGAAAAAATTTGTGAGTACAATATAAAGAACTTAACTTGACTACCGATAGAACCTACAAATATTTGAACAGTCATAACTTAAAAAATATATTATATTTATTCATCATCATCATCAGCCCGGAGACGTCCACTGCTGAACGAAGCCCCCCTTAGACCGCCACACTGACTTATATTTGTTACAGAGACGATTATGTTTAGAAAATTCTAAATATTCATTAGTTTGACAGCAAAACAACACCAGCGATAATGCGCCACCTAGTGGGATAAATAAGCAGTGTGTCTCCCCGTTCTGGCACTGCTACTGTTATGGGCTGGTTGATGCTTGCACCTAGGAAAACGTCTCGATAGTCTCCCCATACCTTAATTTTTTTTAAACAAATTCAAATAATCTTCACGAACTCGGTTTATAGGCTTTACAATACGATAGATGATTGATGTTTATATCGTTGAAACCAATAGCTTTGATGAAGAATTTAAGTAAATATAGTATGTTTATTGAAAAAATTATTTATATCGGTTAATAATGTTCTGATATAAGAGCGATTAAAGTTTTTGTTAGAGACAACTCTGTCCCTTTCCCACAAAACTTAAAATTACGTCACGCCTTACTTGTCAGAATATAATTTATATGGCGTACAGAGAAGTGACGTCACGATTTGCTGTTTCGCATCTCTATCTAGCATGATATTAAAATGCTTATAAGTTGCTTATTTTTGATCAGATTTTCATTTTCTTTTCATTAATCAGCTTTTATATTTATGGGCTACATTTTAATAGGACAATTAAAAAAACCAGTCATCTAGCCTATTTCATGGATTTTTGGTTGTCGGCAAATTTTAATTTACTCTTTTACGTTTACTGCGGCAAAGCTCCTTGTTAACAAACATATAAACATACATATAAATACATTCACAATATAATTTTGTGTTTCTGCCCAATCACTGTAATATAGGTTTAAAACATCGTGTTTATCGCGACCTTGGGGTTATCACAGATGTTGATACCAGTTTTGTCGAGTAACGCTCGTATTTGTACCTTCATGTGTACATAGTTATATGCGTGCTGAAACATGACTAATAAGCCCAAAACCCACTGTACACAAGGTTGGCAGTGGGCAGCATGTACCTATAGATTTCATTTCAATATATTTTTGACTGGAATCAATTTATACATTTTGAGTTGAAGTGGCAATGGGCAGGCCACACCGCTCGAAGAACTGACAACCGATAGGGAAGAAAGGTTCTTGAGAGGCGACCGCGAACCGAGAGACGCAGCGTAGGAAGGCCTCCCACTAGGTGGACCGACGACATTGTAAAAGTCGCGGGCAACCGGTGGATGCAAATGGCAGGTTGTCGTACAGTGTGGCGGACTAAGGGGGAGGCCTTCGTTCAGCAGTGGACGTCTCCGGGCTGATGATGATGATGATCCAAATACAAATGTTCATCGCTATAACTTCAAAAACAAAGAACTTTCCATACAACATTTCATGCCCCATTTCACCCCCTTAAGTCGTCCCTGTATTTTTTTGCCCAAGCAGTAGAATTGTGGCACTGGTTCCTAAGGTTCTTGTTTCTATTGTTTATTTTTTCTGGTGCTAGATAAAGAGTTTTTCTATCTATACATATTAGTATACATGTATATTATATTACATGTAGTTGTTATTAGTGTTAGTTAAGTTTTTTTTAATAATAATGTATGTTAGTCTGTAAGCTATCTATTATATGGGCCCGTGTTTTTTAAGTAACTCCTATTGCCTGAAATAAACGATTTTTATTATTATTATTAGAATTCAGTCAAATTATTAGGGGCCATCCATAAAGTACGTCACACGAATTTCATGATTTTTAGACCCCTCCCCCCTCCTTGTCACAGGTGGTCACATTTGTGAGACCCCCCCCCTCCCTGGTGTGATGTCACAAATTTGCAATTTTACATCTAATTTTTTTTTATTAAAACAGCAGTTCCACAATCAGTTTCATTTCCATTCAAATTACTTTTTTTTTGTGAAATCAACATCAAATATTTGAAAAAATAACAACTTAATAAACTATTAATTGAAGAAAAAGAAAGGAACTTAGTTGTCTTCAGTCCATGGACTCTGAATCCATTCCTTTAAATTATTTATAATTGGCATAGAAGTCAGTTTGTTCTCATTGGAGTTGTTAACGTCAGCAACATTTGTGGTGTCTACATCTTCTTCATCCAACCATATGGCATCATCATTTATATCATCCAAACAAAGAATTTCTCTGGCACGTCTAGCTTTAATAATTTAATATTTCAAATTTCGCGATTCAATTTATTAAATTTGAAATGTGATGTCACAAAACTAGGACCCCCCCCCCCCCCACCCCTTGTCACACCATGTCACATTTCGTCGACCCCCTCCCCCCCCCCCCTTTACATGTGACGTACTTTATGGATGGCCCCTTACCATTAAAATACTGAAGATACTAATTACGAGTATTGTACGATACTGCTTTTTCTATAAGTATACAATTAGGGCTATTTTTTTTTATGATCAATAAAGAATATAAAAGGTAGGGATGAGGTTTTGTTATAATATAGAGAAGAATCTCCGAAAGCTTTCTTTTAAGTTAGCTGCCAATCACTTTTTTTTTTTTTCCTTTTTGGATTTTTACTGAAGTTATTTTGTAGAGATGTATTTTGTGAACCAATATTTAGCTTAGTAAACGTTAACTGTGAATAATTCAAAATTCAATTACGAAAATATTTAATATTCTAAAAGTGCTTAAGCACTTGGCACCTACTCAGTATTATAAGTTATTTAATTAAATATTATCCACGTGTATCTAACTTTATAAATGCGTGTCAAATTCTTTATAAATATTAGCAATCTTTGCGAATTTATATTTTTGTTGAAACAATTGTTGGATTCCACTACAATGCTTCGAGAACGGTCAACGTAATACTGCAAATATTGTCATAAACATAAAAAGCTGTATAAATATTGGCTCCGATGTAATATTTTCCCTACTATATCAGTCGACGTATACAGTCTGTATAAATAGAAATACTAAGAAAAATACAGACATGAGTTTCTTTTATCGAAATAATGAGTTATTTTCTTCATTCTGTTTACCGTACGTAAGCTAGAAAATGGCCACCTAACCATCGACTGTGATAATGGAATGGACGGGCCCAGCGCTTGCAAATCGTTCAAAATTAACAAGTCAACACAATCAAGCATAATCTAGTTAAAAGTATGCATATTACATTTGCCAGAAAATAGAGATAGCGAATCTAATTACTGCATGACAAAAAGAGAACACATGTGGTATTAGTCCTCTCTTCTTGTACGCCACTCAATCCAGTCCGGTAATTATCATAAATTATCTTGAACCACGCTTACGTTTCGTTGGTATGATAAAATCTTGGAAGTCGATTGTGATCTTGTTTTTTTTTAATGCTATCAAGTGACGCGAGCGAGAGTTTCGCCTGGTGGTAAGCGTCACGCCTGCCCATAGCAGTAGCTGTGCCAGAATTGTGATCTTGCGAATACAATCCTGCGCCGCACTGCACAGCGCTCGTCACCCTGAGATGTCAGATGTTAAATCACTTCATACCCATTAATTTATCTGGTACTGCCCTTCATACCAAAACACAGTAATGCTTGCATACTACTGCTTGGAGGTAAAATAACTGGTAAATGGGTGATACTTCTCCAGGCGGACTCTGCAGTGGTGTCCAAAATAATAGTCGTATCGATTTGAAATTTTGAAGGTCTATGAAGTTCTGAGACGAGATGAGACCCGTATCTGTGACAATTAAGTGTGCTTTTTTTAGTTTTTGTCTAAAACTATGATACTTCTTTTTTAATCTGATTTGATTACCTCTAGAATTATGTAGGATGGCTGTAAGTAATTTGGGTAGGTTTCAAATGGCCTATGATTCAGAGCTGATGTGGCCCCACCTTCAATTGCGGCTGCCTGAGTTGACCGGCGTAATGTTTGTGACCCGCAAGTTAAGTAAGGTTAAATAATTGATGCCCACTCGCGAGACAGCACTGGTGAGGGGGTCAGAACTCAGAACTCATCGTTCAGAAAACAAAGATAAAATGACAGTACTAATGCTGAAAGATTTTTTGTATTCTGGACGGGCTAGGCGTTTGACCACAGCTCATTTGGTGTTGAGTGGTAGTGTGATGGAAATTGATACATCTAAACTGGAAAGGGAACCGACTATCAAGTGAGGCTCCTGGAAAACATAGTTAGGAGCTATCTAGGCTAGAGTTAGAACTTGAACCAACTGCTCTTAAGGCGACTTTGGTTTCATCAAGACTGGCAACTTTTCTTCTGGGACTTTTGAAAATTCACAAAAAAAGAACAGCTGCTCCATACATTTGTCAGGGGTCAATGAACTTTTTGTATGGAACGGCTGTTTTATTTCTTTTTGAGAATTTTCATAAAGTCCCAGAACATAAGTTGTCAGTCTTGATGTGCCAAAGACGTCTTTACGAGGTCATGCGCAGGTTACCAAAAACCATGTATATTGCTGGCGCCGAGTTCTATAGAATATATAACCGTTCTATAAAGTATAGTGTTCTAGGGTGGAGACCGCAAATCAGCAAACGAAGTGTAGGACGCCCCGAGACTATATAGTGTGACGATATACATATGTAGGCCTGCAGGCAGCTATCACTTACAACCTTAAGTGATAGCTAATGAAATTGCTGAGTGGCGTGCCTTAAAAGACCTATGTCTTGCACTGGACTATGATAGGCTGTTTATGATGATGATCGATTTAAATATAAGCGTGCACATCACTAGCGGCGACACAGCGATATGTATGGAGTGTGTAAGAAATTAAATTATACGCGACCGGGTCGCGCGTGGGCGACCTCACTCTCACACAATGAGATCCAGGGGTGCTACCATGGAAACCCATAATCTATCTTCTCTAATACTTCTCTAAGAATGAAAGTCCTGACGGATTGACAGACAACGCACAGCCTAAACCGCTGGTCGTAGAGATTTAAAATTTGGGGGTGTATTTGTGTTGATGCGTAGAGTTGTACTAAGAAAGTTTTTTTTTTATTTAACGCCTAAGGGGGCAAAAATAGGTGAAAACTTTTGTATTAAAGTTTAAGTTAAATATAGTTTATTAATTAGGATTCGTCATAATGAAAACCAAAGATGAAAGGACAGAAGTAAGACCGTCTGACTGCGGTCTTCTCTATAACGTCTAAATATTTTTTTAAGAAAAGTTCATAGGAATGATTCAGTGACGCACCCGTGGTAGCCCCCTCGTACGTAGTTAATTAGATCAAGGCATCAACAGCGGACACTGAAGATGTATGCGCATTATTCATTTCCTTATTGTGCTAACTGTCTTAATTGATAGCTCCACTGGTTTCTGCTATGCGGACTAACTTTTGATGCTCGTCGTGCAACGCAGTAAGGTGGTATTATAAGTAATTAATATAAGCATATTTTAATAAGCCTTTTAATAATTCACTGCAGGACTTAGGCCTACCGTCGAAGGGTGGTTTAGTCATAGGTGTTAGAGACATTTTTGGCCCGAAAGCTGCATTTTCTGATGGAAGCAAGCCGCTTTGCAAAGGTCCAACTAGTGGTACCTAATAATGGAAAAAAAAACATTTTCTAAAGGAAGCAATCCGTTTTTCCACAGCGATAGTAGGGGCCAAAATAAGCGATATGATCTGAGGATACACAAGATTCATCCCTTAGAAGCAGAGATGGCGCCACTTGTTCAAAAAACGATTAACAAATTCTAAACCCTGACGGATGCTCTGATTTTGATGATTCCTATATCATAAATTTAAATAAAATGTATGAATATGGTATTTTTTGATTATTTATACTGTTGCGCAATTCATTGCACGTTTAATAAAAGAAACGTATATCTAAATATTGTATAGTTTCAAAGTTATTGAAGAATACACTACATGGTGCCGGTGCGACGCTGCCGCAACATGCGCAACTATTTGGTGGCTGGTATATCAATCGAAAGATTATTTATTTATTTATAGATTGACACCTCAATCATCAAAATCGGAGCATCCGTTCAGTAAGTGGCGCCATCTCTGTTCCTAAGGGATGAATCTTGTGTATCCTCGGATCAAATCGCTTATTTTGGCCCCTACTATCACTGTGAAAAATCGGCTTGCTTCCTTTGGAAAATGCAGTTTTTTTTCCATAATTAGGTACTATGACTAGTTGGACCATTTCCATCACGCTGGACCAGTTGCGGATTGTTGGATTCATACACTATTGAATTTCTTCTCCACACGTATTCTGAAATCATGAGTTTTCCTTCACCTAAAAAGCCAGTGGTATGAAAATCCGTACATAAATTCCAAAAAGCTCGGCATGAGCCCGGGATTTGAACCCGCCACCTCAAGGTTTCAAGTCTAGCGGTCTCAAAATTAGGCTACCACGGTTAATTATAATTCATTGCAACTTCAATAGTCATTCGTGTAGTGTAGACGGATATATAGTCTGCTATGCATTGGTTGCATAAACTATAGAGCATGTGCTTTGGCATTGCAAAGCCACAGATGTTTCTATAAAGAATCGCTACAGGATTGTATGAGGTAGCTTTTTCCATATTCATGTCACTCTACAAGGTTTTTTCAACCTTTTTTCGTCAACATTCAAAGTTCCATCTAACTTGATCTAACCCCCTAGAGCTAGCTGAATAAATAAATAAACACTCCCTATATACAACGACTGATAAATTCCAGCCGGACACGAGACAGTGGCAATAAAGCTATAAACTAGCTAATTTAACAGCTAGCTATTTTCAGCTACTTTCTTTTTACATCGCCCTAAGCCAAGTAAAGGCATTATAAGAAACAACTCGTCCTGTAACATGTTAATTGCTACCGAAGCTCAAGTCGTCTTAGTGACTGTTATTTAAACTGTATCCTCGCGACTTGTAATGATATCTGTAATGAACTATGTCATGGTACCCCGCTGGCTCCCAGTTACCCTCAAAACGACGGTTTGTTCCTATAAAATATATTTTTAGATCTTATAATAACAGGAATAGAGATGATTATGGTGTTTGCGGTTTCTCCTAGTCTGGTTTGGAATCGGGAGAACTGTAATGAGATTCAATATGACGCTGTGTTATGGTGTTAAATGTACATTGAGGCTTTTAATTATTGAGTGACAATATTTTTATGACGAATGTAACTTACTACAAATTCAATTTGGTATTAAAGACTGGTATTTAAAATGATTCCTTGAAATCATAATAACATATCCCTAAGAAACCAATTTTAATCTGACAGTAAAAAATGTACAAAGAAAAAATACTTTGGTATCTCTATTATACATACCCAAATGCAATTGTATGACAAATATTACAATAAATTGTAAGAGGACTGCACAAAAGCAATTCCAGAGAGCTGTCACATCCTTTTATAATAAAAACATGACAACATGATAAAAATAATAAGATTGTCTCATAAAAATATTACAACGAGATATAATTAAAGGACTCGATGTACCGTGCCCAGTGGTGCGGCTGCTAATGTTCTCCGGCCAAAATAATTTTATGCATGAAGTGTCGAGCGCGAGTCACCTCTGTCGCTGGCTCGACACTGGCAAGAAAA
This sequence comes from Erannis defoliaria, assembly GCA_905404285.2. NCBI lineage: Eukaryota > Metazoa > Arthropoda > Insecta > Lepidoptera > Geometridae > Erannis > Erannis defoliaria. Next base: position 4,354,318 of record FR990073.1, on the reverse strand, counting down.
CAGAGAAACAGCTTCCTACGAACAACACACACTGCCTTTGAACAGATTGCCTTAAGCGCTGTAGCCGATACACACTATAAGGTGCTTGGTTTAACAACTTGGTAGCTTGGTAGGTAGTTAGTCGATTATTACATTCTTCTTCTTCGTCGAGTGGATGATCCATATTTAATTGTATTAGTATATACATAAACATACAATTAATATACACAAATACATATTTTATCTTTATTTTATTTAATGAGACTACATTTCTAAATAAATAGGCGTAAGTAAGTATTTAAAAATCTATAACTCTAACTCCAAACTAGGCCGACCGCCATTTGCGTTTGCCTAAAGCCCAGTGATGCTGTAGAGGCAATCTGAGGCTAACAGCATGTCATATAAAAAATATATATAACTCTTTCTCCCAGTATTTGATTACTGCGATCCCGCAAGGTCTACCCTTCCTTAAAGCCTTGGTTTCCTTACGATATCTTTCTGCACTACAGCAGCTTTTTTCCTTCTAATTCTAACATCTTACGCAACGTGAGATACGAACGACGAACACACTAAACTCATTAATTACTACAAAACATCAAAAATACATTAGAACGTATTTGAGGGAGAAGGGTTTCATTTCAAAAATCCTTTACGCATACTATATGGGTAGGTACTATATTCGTCCCGTGTCGTCGGTCGGCCGATAAGTAACTGCTCATATCTAAAACCCCTATCTTAGTAAAGTGATTCTCTGTACATATCTTACTCTCTGTCTTGACACTGCTGGACCCCGCTGACACTCGCGATATATAGCCTGTGCTTATTAACTTTATAGCAGAAATATTGCAGAGGTGTGAAGTGTCGCGCACAAACATGGCATTTTGCAAATGGCTGGACTGAAGTACGGTGACCGGTTCGAATAGCATATTACCAATATAAATAGATTTGTAGCTCGTGGCTTAGCTTAAAACTTATTCTTATTACTTAGTCTTATTATTTTTTTAATATCACTAAAGTCTGGTCAGTCTTTAGATGATTAACAAGTTCTCTATTGACGTGCTCTACCCAAATGTACGTTTACGTGTACTCTCGTGGTGATTTTTAAATGTAGTTACGCAATACGCAAACATTGCCGTTTAGATTTTGTTTTTGTTAGCTATAAACATCAATCGAATAACTGGTAACAAATGTTGGACTACCAATAAAATGTATCTGATGGTACGCGACAACTTCATCGAAAGAGAAGAGAAATGATCACCAACTTCTCGAAGAGAGAGGAAACTGTCTGTTTCGTTAGTTTTTATTTGTTTTAGATAAAATTTACATAAGTGAGAGCTTTATCAAAGCTTAAAGGATAGGTAGTCAAGTAGGACATGTCTTGATAGATGAGCTCTTATCAAATTTGTGTTATCTAGAAATGTTGCATAATTATTATGAATATACAACTTCTGAGATGAACTTATTTATGTACTGGTAACGCTTAGCAATATAAAAGTTTTTGTAGTGGTAGGAGTCTACTGCAGAGTCCGCCTGGGGAAGTACCACACCTTTGCCAGTTATTCAACCGCCAAGCAGTAGTGTGCAAGCATTACTGTGTTCCGGTTTGAAGGGCAATGTTACCAGAGAAATTACTGGGTATGAAAAGATTTAACATAATAATATCTCAGGGTGACGAGCGCAGTGCAGTGCGGCGCAGGAATGTGTTCGCAAGTTCACAATTCTGGCACTGCTACTGTTAGTGGCAGGCGTGACGCTTATCATCAGGTGAAAGTCTTGCTCGACTCGTCACTTGATAGAATAAAAAAAAAAGAATGTATTATTCAGAATAAATGAACCAAATAAGTTACCGTGTTTTTTTTTGCAGAAAACAACGATTTCTCTAAGATTATGGCGAGACTGTCCTAAGAAATTTTCTTCAGAAATAAAGTTCGGCAAAAGTGACAAATCACGTGAAAATTACACTGCTATTTAGTAAACTGCTCGTTTAATATAATAGTGTTAAAATATAAAATTTTACACTTAACAGATTATTACAACGTTGTATGCGGCAATGTTTTATCACATAGTGACGTTTAATTTTTACCACGACGACTTAAAGAAATTAAAAGTGTCATAAGAACTCGAAGATATGACTCTATACACCTGAGCTTCTTTATCGTAAAATAGGTCTTTACATCAACAGGTCAAAGTTTATTTCACTTTGGATGAGGTTGGACCGAAGTTACTTAAACAGTTAAAGAAAAGCAGATCTTCAATTTGATACTTGGAAGGTTTATTTTACTTTGTAAATGTGAAGATATGTATTTGACGTGAGCGGTAAATTCGTTTAGAGAAGGTGTTTAGAACATTTTTAGATTGTCATTTTGTGAGATAGGTTAATTGAACTCCTGTGTAGTCTTTGAATTGGAAAACAGACGGATAACATTGAATTGGATTTTAGCTTTCGGTTATGACGCCGATTGATAACGCGCCGCACCGCGACGCGTTGACAATGGAGCTTCATGCAAGATACTACAATGATATGACTGGAAGGTCTTATGGCTGAGTTGGTAGTATCTCTGCCTTCAGAGCTGTAGGGCTTGGTTTCAATTCCTACTCAAGAAAAGCATTTATGTGACAAACCTATATTCTAACTGTTATTTGGTCCCATACTAATTTTACTAACTAATCTTTGTTTCCTTAGTTCTAGATGGCGCTTTGTTGGTCACCATTATTTTTATTTATATCTGTAATAATAATAATACGATATAAAGCAAACTTGGCAGGTAAATAAAATCTAAATATTATTAATGTGGGTTTTTTTTTGCTTTATAAATTTGTGCCCTATCAAAAAGATAACACTTTTACTGCTTATTTTTTAATTACATTTAATTAGTTATATCAAGAGTAATAATAATTATAGATCGTTTATTAATAAATGTCATTAACATTTTATCATTGTTTTGTTTATTTTTTAAAGATTTTTTCCTTTTTGTATGTTTTATTGTACATATTTTATACATAGGTACCTATAGTACCTAATATGTTTTACAATTATAAAATGTATTATTAGTAAGTGGCGTTTTGGCATAAGCTGTTAAGTTACTTAACTTGGTAAATAAAGAATTTGAATTTGAATTTGGATTTCAAGTGCCAGGCAACTGCAAATTTATGTGTCAAAATATACAAACGATACACCTAGCAAAAAATACATAAATATACATAAATAGTAAAAATGAATAAATACATAATTTAATGATATACCTGTAAAAAAAATACAATATTTAATTATATACCCGTGAAAATCTTGTACCCGTTATCCGTACTAACAATATGGAATACTATTTTTTTTTTCTTTGTTCTTGGCATCGCACGTTGTGCATTCTGCCAGTGTCAAGTATATGATTTTTTCAAGTATTTATATTAAAATCAAGTCAAATATGTCATGATATCACAGTCAGTCACACGAAATTAGTCATAGTCGAGTCCAAGTCATGCCCTAGTAAAGTTGTGGCGACTTTACTATGAGCTTCTACGGAGTTTTGAAAACAACACAAAAAGACATGTTTCACCACATTATATCACTTGCCCACACTCGTGCATGTAATTCAACACTCAATGAATAAAACACCACCATTTTGAATCATTAATTCGCGAAAAAACACAAGTTTAAGAAAATAATAGAATGCAACGACATGATTTTTCCGTGTTCCCGCCAAAACTCCAATATGGAATACTTATACTTACATATTTTCTCAATAATTTCTATTCATTATAAGTAGGTATCGTTTAAATAGGCACTATTACTTACAGTACATGATGCGCCTATAAAAGAGAACAAATATTATACAATACCGTGTATCGTTTTAATCTGTAACGCCAATAGCTCTACCAATTATGAATACAGGCTTGAAACATATTTTGGGCGATCTCTCATTAATTTTGTCCTCTACGCGATACGAAATAAAGTTCCTTATCAAATACAGTTGTTTAACCAAGCGAGAGATGCACAGTGGTATGGAAATCACGCGATAGGCGTCACAAAAGTTGACGGACAGACATGTAAGTCACCGATGGTCACCTCTGATTAAAATTGTATTGATAAAGTCTGACAGTCATTTTTCTGTGAAGAGTCCCATTTTGTCTAGATCTGAAATCAGTTGTCTGAAATCATCAAAAGAATGCCGCTGTACATTGCCGCTGTAGCATGAACTACTACCTACAATAAAAAAAAACATCATCATCTTATGGAAAGTGAGAAACAAGAAGAGAGTGACGAGAGAGAATGAGTGACGTCCACAACAAAATTCTTCCATTACACAAAGGATTTTTATTCATAAAGAATTAGGTAGGTACTTACTTCTACCGAATTAAAGGTATGTACACTATCGTGCATCGCGAGTCGCGAATGATCGCTGCCTCACGCGGCGGCAGCCTATGCGTCAATACTACTGGAGCCGTTCTCTAGCCGAAAACTGTTACAATTAACCAATACATACATAGTACGTTAGCTCGCAGGGTTAGCAAGTTGAAATGGCAATAAGCAAACCACATCGCTCGAAGAATTGACAACCAAAGGGGAAGAAAGGTTCTTGAGTGGCGATCGCGAACCGGAAGACGCAGCGCAGGTAGGCCTCCCACTAGGTGGACCGACGACGTTGTCAAAGTCGCGGGCAACCGGTGGACGCAAATTGCAGGTCGTACAATGTGGCGGTCGAAAGGGGAGGCCTTCGTTCAGCAGTGGACGTCTCCGTAGCTTAAAGTGTAGCTTTTTTAGGTACAACACCTATGCCATTCGATTAATTAGATAAACAGTTTTGTAATAATTTAAGAATAGGATATCAAAATAATTATGGTTGTCATATAACTGCAATGAACAACCTCAATAGATGAAAACTAAAAGTTAATTCAATATAAAAGAAGGTGAATAGAAAATGTCTAAAATGTTTGATGCGACAGCGCGGCTGATCGCCTGAATAATTGACTGAGGAGGGTAGCATCACTTGCTGACCACTCGTGTTCGGAGTATCGGCCGTGGGAACCCACACCTGAATATAGTGCGGCAAAGCTTACAATGAATGTGGCACTTGAATGTGGATACGGGCACTTTTATTAAACTGTCTTTTTTTAACACTGAAGAGAAAACAAGACAACAACTAGCTTTTGACCACTTGTTGTAGGTTGTTGCGCCCTTATGGCCATTCGCCGCTTCTCTCCTATCCACTGTGCGGTGACGACGATTCATTAATTGCCTAACCACAGTGTTTGTGCCTCTGATTGTATGTGTTTGGAAAGTGGCTTAATGTTTAATTACTGTGACAAAAAATGCAAGATTTCCGTGTTTTTTTTAAAGAAATAATAAGTAAGTTTACAAAAAAAAATTGCAGTGGGCAATAAGCTGAGAATAATGATAATGATGATGATCCTGGTGCTTCTTTTGATAATATCGTTGTGAATTTTAGGCCGCTCAAATACTTTCGACACGCTTACCGATTGTTATTTTTTGAAGAACAGCCTGTGACAATGCCAGCCACCAGCAGATGCCAGTCGCGGTCACTGGCTGGTAGACAATGGCTCACATCACACCACATCAACAGCCGGAAGACGTCCACTTCTGGACGAAGGCCTCTCCCTTAATAGGGAGGAGTTGCCATAATCCCCACGCTTGGCAGGCGGCTTGGGAATGCTTACCACCGTTAACTAAGAGGACGCTGCTGCCCGTCCACCGGCGGTTCTGGATGCAGTTTTAGGACATACCTAGGTCCCAGGAAAACGGCTCAGCTTTGTTGATAAAGGTACTTTATTGCTAAAAAAAAAGGAGTAAACTCAGAGCTCTTTTCTAATAGTTAAACTTACAGCAATAAAATAAGCCTAGTGCTCTACCTGTTTCTGAAACAAAGTCTTGTTATTACTTACCTAAAAAATACCAAATGTACTCAAAAACCGGCCAACAGGCCTATTGTGGGTGCAATTTTACAACAGTTTTATACCCACAATGCAAAATTCTCACTCGTCGATTTACAGTTACTTAGATGCTCAAAAGGTGATTGATCCTTGGAAAGTCATCACAGAGGGTGGTAAAGGTAGCTAGGGATTGAGTGCCGATTGCCACTCGAAGACGTGTGGCTAGATCTACAAGTGTTTCTCATGAATTATTGAAAACATTTTTATTATTTAGAGTTCTTTAGAAGCTGATGGATTGTGGGAATGAACTTGTAACTGTTGGGAGCGGATTGTGATCGGGAATTTTGACATTCTTTTTTCCCAATTATTTTAGAGCTTACAATTCTTATGTTCACGAATATTTATACTAGCCTAAAACGATTGCAGGCATAAACAGATACAAATTATTTATACAGTAGGTATAATTTTATTCTTCTTTTTCCAGTTATGATTCCTTTAGCAGGTACATACGTATCTTCCATATTTCACACACTTAGAACAAATACCACATAGACCAAATTTAGTATAGTAAGACCAGGTTGTTCCGTTCTTTTGAGTTTTATTTTTACGTATACGTTATTTTTCAATGAGTGAAAACCGCAAGATGCGCGCGTGGAGTCTTTTTGCTTAGCTTTTTGCTTGTTCTTTATTTACTTTATTCTTTCTTTGTGTTGTATAATTATGTCATACGTTATAAGGAGCTTTTCAGGTTACGTTCCCTTTCATATACCTACTATACTGTCATACTACTTTCATACTCATATTTCATTTTCAACCGCACCATCGCGTACCAACAGGCGAGTTGGTTAGTTCGAAGAGCGGACTTATATGCGAGATAATAATAATACCAAAATAGATTATACTAAACCAAATCTGTCTGCTTACGTGATATTGCAAGACGCCTAGGTGGTATTGCGTTATCACTTGCATACCTACGAAGTATATCTACGCGAAATCGCCCCTCCTTTCCAGCGAAATAATACAAAAAATATTGAAAACAGTTTGGTATTGCATAATTAAACGGCTAGAGTCCCCCAACAAGCCCCAATAACAGTTTAATGGAGGAATTATGGACGATTTGTAGGCAGCCGTGGCGGACGGACGACGTTTAATCGCTTGAATATTGTAGTAGGTGATGGTCGGAAGACAATGTAGTCTGAGGGACTTAAAAAATAATAAAAAGGAAAGAAAAAGTAAACACTAAAAATAGAACAGTAGCAGGGATTTTCGGTATAATAATAAATACATATGTTGCAAATTTAACGTGAAGAAGATTCCGCAAATAGTAATTGTGAGATCCGTCTACTTTTTATTGATGACAGATTTGCTGTTAGACAACAAATCCTCTAAGACCCTATAAATACCCTAAGACCCTAATAACCCTAAGACAAAATGTAAACAAGTGAATTAGGCTAGAATTTGACGATCACTTCGCTGGCTATCGGATACAATGTAATTGAGGCTTTTTCGACGTGTTTGCTAGGAGTATTGACACTAAGTTTTTTACCGATAAAAGTATTTTAAAATATTTACTGGACAGCAAATCTTCATTCGCACACTCCTAGACTGGAGACCATGGGAAGACGTGCACCTGCTGACGCGACCGTCGTGTTGTGGTCACAGTTTACCTCCGGCCTCATCAGTTATGCATGTCCGTGATATGCGTGATTACCCTAATTACAGCTTCGCCTAACTTACGGAAATGTTTCATTACAGTTGTGTCGCCGATGGCTTAGGTTCCTATTATTTTGAATTAGTAGCTATTGCTTTATAGTTGATCGTGATTATGTTGGGTTGGTATTAATTATATGTATGACAGGGAATGTTTAGGGATGAAGAATATTGTCTATGTAGCATAGTATATCTAAGGAATGTCAATGATTAAAACTGGTGGTAGGTGTCCTCTGCAGGAGTTCGACTTCATCTAGAAACAACGTTATTTTGCCAATAAGGAGTTTATGAATATTACTGTGTTTTGGTTTATTCTAAATCTAAGAATTTATATATAGAATTTATTTATATGTTTATTTAAACTAGGTTTTATGATATTCACTATCAAATGTTTTAAAGTAGGTAGGTACTTACTTATTAGCGCCAATTCATTAGTGTACTGTTTTATCGCTCATAGTTCTGGGTCCCACTGTATCAGAAGAGCCCTAAAGGATTATTAGATGCAATAATTCTATTTTTTTTTTAAATTTCAAGACCAAACGTCATTATAATTCTACAATTACTGCGCCAGATATATTTACTTCTTTTTAAATTATCAACATAATTTTCAGCCAGTAATCGTAACTGTTCAGCAACTCTTCTCGGCCCGCTTCCAATCGTGTCCAGGTTCGACCAAGGTAAGAGGCAAGAGATACAAAGATCCTTCAAGGGCTTTAGTCCGTCTGTCTGACATTATTTTTCCTGACTATACTCACCGCGTTACCAACTGAGTAGTGTGGCCATGATTTATGATCATATTTTATTATGGCCGCACGACCCACAAGTGCAAGCAAGACCCACAAGTGCGACCACAAGCAAGACCCACAAGTGCGAGCGAGATATACATAGTGAAAGATTTATGGCCGCACAACTCAGTTGGTAACGCGGTGACTATAGTTTGTCTATACCTACTAACATTTCGTTTTCAAGTATTCGATTAGGTAAGGTCACATCAGGATAGTCTGATGTATCATTCTTATTCCAGAGTGGAGATTACTATTTATTGTTAGCTAAGTTATTCTGCAAGGTTTGCAAGTTGAAGTGGCAATGGGCAGGCCACATCGAACTGACAACCGATTGGGAAGGAAGGAGCTTGAGTGGCGACCGCGAACCGGAAGACGCAGCGTAGGAAGGCCGACGACATTGTAAAAGTCGCGGGCGACCGGTGGATGCAAATGGCAGGTTGTCGCACAGTGTGGCGGTCTAAGAGGGAGAGGGAGGCCTTCGTTCAGCAGTGGACGTCTACGGGCTGATGATGAAGTTATTCTGACTCAGTACCTATAAAGTGACAATGGCACCCCTTTTTAATGATACGTTAAGTCTAATTCCCCACTATTACATACTAGGCAATAATTAGAAGCTTACATGCTATATATCCAGTTGACGATCTAGTACTTGGCCAAGTGGGTAGATATTGAGCTTTAGATATTAGTGTCATGAAAAAGCTTTATTTTAAGTTTTAATGTGATCGATTCTATTCCTACTAATAGGGATACCTTGGTAGGGATAGCTGTACCAGGCCTGTTTAAATACCTTTAGGTAATACAGGTATTTAAATAAAAAATAGCAGTTTATTTTAATCGCCAGTCAGAAACTGTGTAAAAAAGTAATATAGGTACTTCCAAATAGAAGGTACAACCTAGACTGACAAAATTATTATAACTTTAAACATTATTGTAATTTTATTATGAAAACTGACGTGGTTTTGACACATCTTTGTTTTATTTATACGGGAACACTCACGTTTAATTAAACAACGCAGCTGCACGCGCGTCGGACTCTGTTTTCACTCTTTGGAAAAGGTCACCGGATGTGATCCAAACTGAAACTGTAGTCGATCAGATTTAATTAAACGTGAGTATTCCCGTATAAATAAAACAAAAATTCTTGTAATTAGTAAAAGTAATAAGTTATGGTACTAAATATTTATCAACACTTCCATTTTATACGATTTAACATCATTAAATGTCTTGCGACAAGACATATGAAACTTTCTGAGTCATTTTCCTTATACAAAGCACATGGTGTGTAGGGGGAAATATTATGATGGTACATAACGTAATGTTACGTAAATGTCTTCAAACTGCTGAAATATTAATTCAGTAATGATGGGCCGACCGCCTACTGAAATGGCCGCTGGTGTATCTTTGGTATGCCTTCCCCCTGTTATTTGAAGAATAATTGGGAGCTGACTGGCCATAGCACCAGTAAACTGTTTAAGTATTTATTTTATTGGAAGCCATCTTGAAGTGTGGCCTCTTGTAGAGTTTTTTCATGCAGATAATAGTTTTAAGCTGGATATCCATTTACCTACCTAAAAAGATTTGTGGTTTCATGATTCGTTTATAGGAGTGTTTTGATCATTCATGTCGTTTTGGAAAAGAAAAGTATCGTACACGCCTAAATAAGAAAAAGAAGGCTGCATCTCGCGGCTCTACTCGCAATACATAATTTCTTGTTTTCCGGAAATAAAAAAAAAACGTTTTAACCTGAAATTCATTACAATAACGGGATTTCACCAAAACCGGCTGTACCTGGATACAATGTTTGGTTACAACATTAGACACAACCATTTTGACGTTTTGTCAAGCATCGTTGCGTTTGGAGTTATGTCATCGGATAGGTAAAGGCAGGAGCATTATAAAGCAGCATTTTATTATTATTTTGTGTTTATAATATTAGTGTGAAGTGACAATTTCAAAACTGACATGTTTATTTGGCAATGCCTTTAGTAACTATGATTGCTTAGGACCTTATATGTATAACCATTAAAATTAAATTAATAAGGATGCACTTTAAAATCACCTTCGTTAATTTTGTGCTCTTTCTCTTTTATGTCAAAACAGTGATTAGATGATGTATCTCTGTGTAACATATCTGGTTTAACGTAACTCATACTAAAGGCCGTCACAGACGCTATAATATTTCATGTTAAGATAAAATATCGCTCGCCATACAATTTTGTAATATAGGTAGGTCTTCGTCACTTGTTCGTCATTTGTTTTGTATGAGTAGCGATATTGAAATATGTTCTAAGATAACATGAAATATTATAGCATCTTCATCGTGTGTGACGGCTTCAAATCTTTAGTAGATATACATACTTTCTTTCGTGTTTACAGACTTGAAAGCTTTATCACTGATAACTGCTATGATCACAGAGCATTGCCAACTTGAAGTACTCAAGTCATCACAATAAGACTTCTTGTCGTATCATTGCCGCATCATGGTTGCTTGCCTTTCTACGTTCAGCATTTTCCTGAGCAAGAGTATAAACAGTACAGACTTTCCGGGTGATAACAATCTTTATCTCCGTCTATTTTATCTTCATAGGATTGTTGTATCTGTGTTTCAAGTACTTATGTAGTCAGTTCAGATGAAAATAAAGTAGGTATCAAAAATAATATCAGGTAACTGACGAAAATTAGGCTGCTCTAGACCATCAGCTTAGCCAAGCTGGCCGAGATTCCCGTGTAATTTACCTACTGTTTTGTTTTTATTTTATCATATTATACGTGATTATGCCCTGAAGTACCATTACTTCAGGGCAACATACATACTTTTTAAGCACATATCTAACAATAGAACTAATTAGACGAAATGATCTCGTTATATAGTTCCATTCTTCAATACACAGAAAATAATGGAACTACTTGGACAAAAAAGTAAAATAGAACTATATAGATGTAACAGACCGATTTTTGTAGTAAAATACTTTTACTGAACACGTAAATCAAGAAAAACAAACATTGTTTACGAAGTTTGTTCCCAACGAGTAACACTCTCACTTGTCACACTGTTACTCGACGGGATTTTTTTATTAATAAAATCCTAACCAGTCACACTGTAACCTGATTGTTACTGTAAGTAAGGACACACTGATCTTTATTTGTACTTTTCGGGAAAAACAGACTCCGGAATAATTATGTCCACTATAATACTTACGCATGACGCTCTAACCATCCATCAGTAATAGAAATGTGCAAGCGGAATCATTGTGCAGTTCCAGCTTACACTCTCTGCAATAAATGTATCTGTCAAAATTCGATAAACAAGTTCTCAATCATCCTCAAAATATGTCATCATAATTTAATTCTTAAATTAAGTATGTTCTATACCTTAGTATAGAGATGTATTTGCGTATATTTTATTATAAAAACTTACGTGGTTACATGATTATAGTCCTATATAAATAAAATAAGATATTTTTTTTACTTTGTAATACCTTTTTATATAGTGCTAACGAAATTCAGCTTAATTTTCCAGACTCTCTCGTAGTTTGGAGGCAGTCTTGGTTAATTGATTTGACCGGCCCTAGAGTGTAGAATCAACCTATTTTTTTATATATTTCATATATTTCACAATGCTGTAACATTTACACAATATTTCACAACATTATACAATCGCTAAACCAATTTATATTGATAAAAAGGTTTAAAAACGTCACATCGCGGTGTAAATATTTGGATTGTAAGTGCAATGAGTTGTAGAATTGTAGATAAGTACCTACATTTAACACAACAGAAATATAATTAACCTAGGTACCTTTTTTTTTAGTAATTTAACGAGACTATAGCCTGCTCATGACAATAGGAGTGCTAGAATTGTGAACTTGCGAACGAAATCCTGCTCCGCACTGCGCTGTACTCGTCACTGTGTGTTTTTTAATGCGTGTGAAATAATTTTGACCTATTTCATACAAAGAGGTACTTATGCTAAATTTGTACCACTATAGGCCACACATGCCTAAGCCTTTAACAAACGTCATTTAACTACTGCGCGATACAAAAATTAAGTGCACTAACTAACGTGTTAATTTTTAGCGGCGTTTTTAAGTTATGCTATGAGTACATACGTAGTTGTTATGAAACAATATACCAAATAAAGTATCCAAATACCAAAACAAACGATGATTGGCAGGCGGACCGCCGCCGCCCAAGCAACGAAGCCGCTGCGTCGGTAGCACGACAGCAGCACGCGCGTGAACTGTCAAAAAGTTGTCAAAATTATCTACTGCACGTGACAGTTGGAATATCATACAGTCACGGATCCCCCCCAGAGGAAAATCATCTGTGATTTGAAGCTTTGATATGTAAATAGAGTCTGTGTTTGCGTGCTCGGTGTCGGGTGCGGTCAAGCATAAGTCTGCTTTGGTGCACCGCTAACAGTAGGAGGTCAAATAGGATGACTATGGTGCTTTATTTATAGCAAGAAAAAAAAAAGGTAAAATAAGGTAAGTTAACGTGTCTAAATGCTAGAAGTTGGTGCTTCCGATTCTTTGTAAATTTGGCTAATATTACAGAATGTACCCTGACGAGTATATAGGCAACGCCACTGCCATGCTTCTGGTGTTCCAGTTGGTCTATAGACCAAGTGCTAGTTATACCACTATATTTTTACGTCTTTAAGTATGGACTGCTACGGGATACATTTTGCAGAAGAGTTTATTCCTATTATCCATCATCTTCTTTCGTCCAGAGGATTTTAGCGACACACTTTGTGCATTTGTCAGTATCAAGTATGTATTAATAATTTAAGTTTTTGATGTATTCCACTCAAATGAGTCGCAGTCTCTCATAACACAACAAAAGTCACACACAGTAAGTCGCGGTCATCTGTAATCATGCCCTAGTATAGCCGTGTCAACTTATTACAAGCTTAAATAAATAAATAAATATCGGTGGTCATTTTTCACGCAGCGCCATCTAGCCTTTGGGGCTAAGCAAAGCTTCTTCGGAGTGTAGAAAACAACTCGAAAAGACATGGTTCACCAAATTATATCACATATCTCCTCCTCTCCTGCCATTTTTATATATGAACAAATGAACATTCAAAGTTTTAAAATGTTTTTACGCGGACGCGCCAAAACTCTATTCTCTAGCCTATATAGATATAATTAAATGTTCGGCAAACAATCTCTGTCAAATACATAAAAATATGGATTCTATTAACAAAAAATCAAATTCATGGTCACCCAGGGTCAAGTGTCAGAACAAACAGGTACGTAATAGAGATACGTACCTATCGTGCATCTGGCCATCTCTCCTCACAGCTTGGACTTAATTTTAACTTTGTACGCTCCACATAATACATTCTAACGAAAAAAGTAAGACATGCAGACAGAAAGACTGTGTAGGCTTAGTAATACGGTCCCGTTAGCATCTTTTAAATAGGGAACAGAATAAATAAAAAATAAGTTCCACCTCACCCTTAGGGTTCCGTACTCAATGAGAGTGCAAACAGGTGCGGATCCAGGGATTAAGGAACAGGCAATATTAGCAAAATTTTGTTCTTCTATTTTGTATTAGAGTGTGAAATTAAACATTGAGTTTAACTTCAATGCGCGAAGGGGACACTGAACTAAAACAGATGAAATCGGCGATAGCGAATGGCGATAGGGTGTAATTGTAATAGTGCGAACTATAAATAAAAATAAAAATAATAGAACCCGTCCAAGTAGTGAGCGTATATGTCTTAGAGCATTACCGTTGGAGAAGCCAATGGTGACAATCTGCCTACATACATTTCTGCCACGTATTGCGGGAGACGAGTTAAGCACGCACATGACAAACTTTCAAGTAACTTTCACATTAATAAAACGAATTCCTGTTCGAATTAACGCACACTAAGACAAACTCAGCACACACAAAGAATATAATTATGTCAGTGACCATATTTTTGGCAAATGGGTACGCCTTGGTTTGCCACCTCCATCGGTGTATGCTCGAATACGTATGCTGATCCTTAACTGAATGAAGAAGCTAATTTTTTTAACAGTGTGTATACATAATATAAGGGCGTAATGAAAAACGTTATTAATGGACTAGTTCGAAAGTAATTGTAACTATTTATATGCAGTAATAAACAAAATGAAATAGACAAAAGTGACGTAAAGGTTATTCAAATGAAATAAACATGAACATAAATATATCTGACTTATTTATGGATCCTTGTTTACTGAAACAAATCGTTGGGTTTTTTTAATAACGAATACAACATACTATCACTACTGTTGAAGATAGCCTTCTCTCAAGGCACGCCATTGAACCCGATCTTAGGCCTTTAGCTTGCAGCCGCCAGCTTTCTCAATCGTCACTCCCTCTAGTCTCAGCCATCAGGCGTAGGACACCTTGACACTATTTATTTTTTGGAATGTATTGATGAGTCAAGCGAGAAGTTAGCTTGGTGGTAAGCATCACGCTCGCCCATAACAGTAGCAGTGCCAGAGCTATGAAATTGCGAACAAAATTCTGCGCCGCGCCGCACTGCGCTCGTCACTCTGATATCATTATCAGCTAGGAGACGTCCACTGCTAGACGAAGGCCTCCCCCTTCATAGGGAGGGGTTGCCATAATCCCCACGCTTGGCAGGCGGCTTTGGGATCGCAGAATGCTGGTGAGCATTCTGTTAGCCGTTAACCGACAGGACGCTGCTACCCGTCCTCCGGTGGTACTGGATGCAGTTTTAGGACATACCCAGGTCTCTCTGACTCATTAGACTCGTCACTCTGAGATATTAGATGTCGAATCTCTTCATGCACGCCCATCAATTTAATTGGTACCATTGCCCTTCAATCCGAAACACAGTAATGCTACACACTACTGTTTGCGGGTAAGAATTACTGCCAAAGACGAAGGAGTGACGATAAGAACAGTACCTATATATGTAGGTACATACCGGGTGTATGGGTACATGTCATCGTTTTCGGGACCAGTTCTCTTACACCCGATGTAATTGTAATAGCGTCTGAAATTAATAGCTACCATAATGCATATGTTTTGTCAGTATTTGCTGTACAGTGTTTATATTTATTGATAAATTGTTACAGTTTTAAGTACAAAAGATGTTGAATCAGCCGGTTTATGCACAATTATTACTTTTGAACCAAAGTCAGTAATAAATTGCGCTACGTTATTATTCTCGAAAATTTATTGCGCATTATTCGTAAATTACAGCCTTTCAATAGGCTGTAGAAAAATTTAAATGTGCCTACATAATTTCATGAACAATTGCTTTATTTTATTTTATTTTATTTGTACAACCGACAGCCTTCATACGGAGAAGGTAAAAACAGTATAGTACCTACATCTAGACTCTAGACCAACAAAGGTTACCACTAATAGAAAGAGTGGAGCTAACATTCAACATGTATAAAAAAAATAAAAAATAAGTACTTATATGCAATCTATGTGACGAAGAAGAAATACAAAAAAACCCAAAAGCACACATATATATATGTGCTTTTGGGTTTTTCATACGGAGAAGGTAAAAACAGTATAGTACCTACATCTAGACTCTAGACTAGACCAACATGTGTAACAAAAAAGTTCAACAATACTGAAGGGTATGTATGTACTCATCATTAAGAACAACTTTTACTATAGGGTAAACCCCGAAATCGCGAAAAAAATATCAGCTGTTCCATACATTTTGTCCAAGGTCAATGAACTTTTTGTATGGAACAGCTGATTTTTATTTTGCGATTTCAAGGTTGGCTCAATAGTAAAAGTTGTTCATAATGATGAGTACATACATACCCTTCAGTATTGTTGAACCTTTTTGTTACACATTGTATATATATATAGCTTTATGTAGCTTTATGAATCAATCGTTGATAATAGATTATTAATTAATTTTGATGCTTAATTTTATATCAAACTTAAAAGTATAGTAGTACAAATAATTATGTAATAATATATGTCCAAAAAAGTCCGGGATAGTGGCAATGCCTGTACTAGGTTATGCCCAAGCCCATATCAAGTACTTTTGTGTATTCGCTATATAACATCATGAGAATCTGATACGTATTTTCCTGGCTCACATCGTTTCCTTAGATATTCATATTATTATCTACTCTTGAAAAGTTACTTATGTATGCTAATTATAATTAAGCATAACTATATAAAACTAACTATCCCAATTTAAATGTTTTAAGTATTGCTTAGGTATTGTATTATTATTATTACGGGCAATGGAGAGAGCTATGCTCGGAGTTACTTTGCGTGATATAATCCGGAACGAGGATATTCGCCAAAGAACCAAAGTTACCGACATAGCTCGCAAGGTTTGCAAGTTGAAGTGGCAATGGGCAGGCCACATCGCTCGAAGAACTGACAACCGATGGGGAAGAAAGGTTCTTGAGTGGCGACCGCGAACCGGAAGACGCTGCGTAGGAAGGCTTCCCACTAGGTGGACCGACGACATTGTAAAAGTCGCGGGCAACCGGTGGATGCAAATGGCAGGTTGTCGTACAGTGTGGCGGTCTAAGGGGGAGGCCTTCGTTCAGCGTCTCCGGGCTGATGATGATTGTATTATTAAATAGATACAACAATGAATACAACTTTGTGTATACCCTCAACTATTTGTTTGTAGTTGTATACCATTCGCTACTATTTATTATCTTTTATTTAATTTATATATTACACACGCTTCACAAAAAAAACAGGTCTTAAATTTTAATCTTACTATATATACTAAAACAATTATCGAATATTATTTGGAATGACACATTAAATCGTCTACTTAGTCTTCGTCTACTACGTCGGCTTTAAATAAAAACAGGTCTTAAATATAAATACTATACTCAATCATTTATCAAAAAATATTTGGAAAGTACCATTCAATCGTCTACATTAGGCTTTGAATACATCCATTTCGATACTTTACTTTCATTATTACCGTGCCATCTAAATCTTGTAATTTGACACCAGAGAGCGTTTTCAAAGCCAGTGGCGCTCCGATACTAATCTAAAAACATATTATTTTTCACTCAACTAAACATGTTTTGTCCCTCGACGTATAAACCTGAATAGAACTGATGCTATCTGAACATTTGTGCAAGTTATTGGCGTGAGATATGTTATTGTTCAGTTGTAATGTAAAACTGTTTATAATGAGCCCCATTTGGGCGCTATCACACAAATCTAACTTTTTCTTTCAAATAAAAACATGACAAAAAACATTAGTAGGGCCTTCAAAATCAAAAATATTCAACAAAAGCCTCTGCACATTTTGTATTAATAGAAACATTACCAAGTATATTAGTTATTGTTTATTATTTTTTGTTAGCCCTTTGAAAGATAAAGTGTAACAACATTGTATACTTTTTTGTGTTACCAAAAAATTACACCACTGCCTTTTATAATATTAATCAATTTAGTTATTTTTTATATACACCAAGACCATACGTTTATTTTTTGTATATGGCAGTTTATTATTTTTTTGTTCACCTGGGTGAAATCACCTAGGTGAACAAAGTGGAAATTATAGTGTCTTCATTCCACCTCAGAATCATATTTTTTCATAAATTATAGATAAATGTATCTATCATTTATGAAAAAATATAATAATTTATGAAAAAATATAAAAGCTTCAAACCGGACACAACCACAAGGAAGGAAGACGACCCTCGACACTCGAGAACATTATTTTATCAAACCAAAATCCATATTTCCCAAACACTGAATAGGATTAACAATAATTCTACCACCCCACTTCTGATGTTATCTACATTCACGGTAGAATGGAAATAT
The DNA here is from genome assembly GCA_905404285.2 of Erannis defoliaria. Lineage (NCBI taxonomy): Eukaryota > Metazoa > Arthropoda > Insecta > Lepidoptera > Geometridae > Erannis > Erannis defoliaria. Next base: position 4,336,175 of record FR990073.1, on the reverse strand, counting down.
GATCAGTTTATTATAACGATATATTTGCTATACGAACAAAAAATTGTAGCAAAAAAATGTCGTAACCAACAAACCGTATGGCATAACATACGACCTTTTACTACTATATAAGGAAAGCAACTAATAATAGAAGAACGTCGTATCTGACAGCGTGGTGGAATATGTTACGCTGTTTTGTAATTGTTAATGATGACCAACGGGAGATGTAGAGCGATAGCGCGGCCTTTGTGAACGACTAATGTGAGAGTATTACATTTCCGACACAATAAGGTGGTTTGTTTTTGATTGCAGAGATACGACATTGTGTTGTAACTGTCGTCCTATTTGAATATTGGACTCTACGTCTCTATCTAAACTTATTTTAAGTCAGCAAAATATCTTCCATTTACTACAAGAGGTTTTAAGAAACTAGCATTGTTTGTTTGATAACATACACCAGTCACTTACTCGTATTTTATACCCCAAATTGTAATAATAATTATGAAAATGTGAAATTCTGATCAGTTTGTAGTCCTGAACATAGTTACACCATGTCTTTAGGCTGAGTCCCGTACGACAAATCACACATGAATTATACAGCCTGTACACATCCACGCGCGTTGATTATGCTTCTACTAGTGATCCATCGTCTAACGACAGGACCATCTGTCTATATTATGAATTAAATTGATATCTAGACAAGTACAAAAAGACTGTGACAGTCGAGCATCGCAGAAATTATAAGGTTTTACCTTTTCTGTGATATAACTATCGCAAATTATTTATTGTGACTAAATAATTTGCCTTTCTATGAACGTGGCATGGGCTACAGAGTCTGCAGACCGAGCAAACGAACGCCAACGTGTGGCGCTGCCTCATTTTGAAAGAATGAAATAAAACGAGACAGCTACACATTTGTTGGCGTTAATTTGGTCTGTTTCCAGCATAAAGAATTTTTTTATCATAATCTCCCAGTTATTGTTAATGAACTGTGCAATCTTTGTTTTCACGTCCTTTGAGTATCAAACGAAACGAATAGCTTTAATTGTTATCCGTATCTGTGATAAACTAAATAATCACAAACATGATAAGGTGTGATAACTACTGATTACATGCGGCATGATCCGCAATAATTGACATATTTTACGTAAATACTGCCTTGAACGGCAATAACAGTAGGTACCTATTCCGGTAATGTCGTCTGGAAAATTGTTAATAATTTCGAGAATATTGCATAACATTATGCAATTTATAGATGGAATTTTTTCGATATAACATTTCGCACAAGTCTGCATTTTTGTCTTACGGACTTAGGTAAACTGGGAAAACTACGACACAGACGATCGACGATGGCAGGTAAAACATTTCCCTTGCACAGTCAAGAAGGAGATAAACAGATCGTTGGTATTTTTGCATATTATACGGGAAAAGTTAAAGAATTAAAACCCTTCAAAACAATTAAACAATTATAACTCAAATTACTAGAATAATCAAGAAATCAAGAATACTGAGTGAATCAAATGCATGCTTTCGTACATTTAAAATTATCACAAAAAAGCCAAGCCGACCAAGCTACTGCGAATGTCAAAGAATATAATACTAGAAATAGCACAAAAACAACTTTTCTTGGATCTCGGCTATGTATGATGATTGTAGAGTTTTTTTTATTTATCTTCAAGGCTAGAGAGAATAGATTTCTTTTAGATCAACGTATTCCACCCTTGGCCTCACCATTGCTTACCACGAGGCAAGATGATGGCGTAGGTAGATCTTTTTGTGATGTATATTTTTTTACTTAGTGACATGAGACCGTGATTTTTTTTTTTAATTTTGTTCGTAACTGTACGTAAGTGTACCAAAGAACAATAATAATACGCTTTAAAAAAATACAACCGACTTCAACTTCGAATCCCTGGATGACATCTTCATATTTTCTACTAATTTTGATTTAAAAACCAAACTACTGAACCGATTTCAAAAAAATTTTATGGGACCATCTCTGTAGTATTACCTACCAAACAAAAAAAACAATCATCTAAATCAGTTCATAATAGCGGAGGCATAAATACAAAAAATAAAATAAAAAAACATACTGTCGAATTGAGAACCTCCTTTTATTGAAGTCGGTTGAAAATAACAATAAAATCGCCTTTTTCCAGACATTGATAACATATTTTCTCATGTTACAGAAGTGCTTTAAAAGAAAGAGGCAGCTAAGTACAGTAAGCTTGTTTTATCTTTAAAATTTGAAAGTGTGTGTCTTATATTGGTCACCTGCCTTATAAAGGGTTACGCAAAACGGTAGTAGCAAGCCGAGAAGAGGTCATTTTACTTATCATTACGACTAACTTTTACTATGGGCCCATCACTATATCGGTACTTCCGTTCAGCATAATCCTGCTAGTCGTTATGTTTTTTCTTCTATACAACGGAGTATACTCGTACTAGAGACTACATCATTCACAGCTGGTAAAACCGAAGCCGTTCGTTTTGTTTATGTTCACTCTGTATTTACAAACTCATTGATCATTGGTATATTGTACACTTGCTTATTAATTGTGTAATTTCAGTGACTCGCTGAAAAAACGTCGACGTCAAAATCGTTGACAAATTATGTTTTTATCTAAACACAAGTGTTTTACAAGATTACTTATCATAATCTTGTGGAAATAATAATTACGTTATGAATTAACCTGTAATCTTTTTCATCATTTTTGGCGGAGCCGGTAAATTCCTATCAGAGGAAAGGGAGATTGTGTTCTGTGAATAAAAGATTGGTTCAAAAAATATATAATTATGTAACCACCTACTTATTCTCTTTAAATCACTGATTACACATTAATTCTTGGGATCATTAACGCGATAAGTAGGTGGCTTGATAGTTACTTTTATTTGGAGAATGTTACTAATAAAATATGCCAAATAATATTTTCTAAGTCTTACAACAAAGAATACAATACAAAAAATACAATACATTTAATCATAATACAATCGGCCTGGATACCGAATAACACAACAAAAACTACGGTAACGGAATGACTTGAGGTAACAGCGCACTAGGCGGACCTAATATAGGAAGCTACGAATACATCGTGGCTATCAAATAAAATAGCCTTTTTTCCCTTCATTTTAGATCATGTTTACAAAACAAATTTTATTTTTGGCCACTCAAATTTGGATGAAGGCCTCCTCCATTTCCATGCTTCGCAATTTTGTGCTACGTGTCCACGTAGTACCTGCTACTTCTGCAACATCGTCGCTCCATCTACTTCGTGGTCATCCTCTTTCTCGTGTGGTGTCTCTGGGATACCAATGCACAATGCGCTTACTCCACCTGCCGTCTTCGGATCGATCTAGGTGACCAGCCCACTTCCATTTCAGCTTGCAAATCATAGTTACTGCGGTTCTTTCGTCTTTCGTCTTATGTCCTCATGTCTTTTAGTTTGAGACCCAGCATCGAGCGCTCTGTTGCTCTCTGGAACGTAGCAATTTTTTTTACTAGTTTTTTGTAAGTGCCCATGTTTGACAACCATAGAGCAAAGACGGCATTATGGTGTTATCCATCAGTCGTTTTATGAAGTGTATTGGTATCTGGCTTATAAATACATCTTTGTTGGCCCAGTATTTTTTCCACGAGGTTACTATTCTCCGGTCTATTTCCTTGGCGGTGGCCAACTCTACCTAAAACAGAGTCTAAACTAAATCCGCATAAATTGGACTGCCCACTGAATCAATTACTTAATAGGCCTTTGACAGTACCAATTTAGAATCATTTCCAATTGTCACGACCCTGTCGTCAATACTATTGACAAATTGCATGAAATCCTTCCTCCGAGTTCTCAACGATAAACGCAAATGTTTAATTTTATAGTCGTGTTTGTGGCCAATTTTGAAGGCTTTAGTTAACAGATCTCATCATCATCATCATCATCAGCCCGAAGACGTGCACTCCGTCCGTTGACAGATCTAGACTAATTAAAATATCGCTGTCCCTTTTTTTATCAGACATGTTAGCTAAGGACAGCAATAGTTTAGTTAGTTTAGTTCTGTGAACTAAAACCTTCAAAATCGACCACATTGTCCATCTAACTGTAATACTGTTATTTTTCTGTGATATATCCTAGTTCTAGAACCAAGATGTTGAAAACTAGGTTTTAATGACATTTAATATGATACGAATGTATAAGTTTAAACTCAAAGTTGTACACGCAAGGCAGTGACAGGGCATGTTAAACAAATTGGCAACTCTACTTGCTAAGTGTACTTACTATATGTGTACAACTTAATTCACTATTTATAGCAGTAAATTAAATCGTGTTCGTGTTCTGAAAACCAAATTGAGCTATCAAACTTTATCCCGTTGTTACAATAGCGAAAGGGAGAAAATAAAGAGAATCAATTTTTCTCTTCTTTTCACTATTGTACCAGCGGGATAAAAATGCGCGGGCAAAACGATACTATTGTTAGAATTAGGATACCGGCAAAACAGGAATTCTGCAGGTAAAACTGGCATCCGAACGAATATCGCGGGCAGACCCTGTACAGATGTTCAAAACTAGGTACCTTCTGCAAGGTGTATTTTGCTAAAAATGAAGTCACAAGAAGTTGCTTTAGTACTTATAGACAGCCTAGTGCAGGCGCACCCTAACGGAATGACTTACGAAAATATTTCTTTGTAAGTATGCAAATAACGTTCTTTCACGAGGCCGGCTCGCGTTACATGCTTTTTATACAAGTCTATACGGATTCCATTGTTGTGCTCAATTATATTAATTATATTTGTTCTGTGAGGAAGTGTGATGCCGACACCGTAAATAGGATGTGGTAGTGGGAACGGGCTTTATACAGCGTGTTTTCAAGGATATTTTTTATTTTTTTCTTGTTCCATGCTCCACATGTTAAACGCAGGAAATGGTGCAGGTTGCATTGTAATTTAGTATAAATAAGTAACCAGGAAGCAACCTCAAAACTGATAGCTCAGTTAACTTAACTGAAATTGCATAAATTAAAATCCACGTCTATGCATTCTAGTTTACAATTTTTTTTTATTAGACTTACGACCTTCAGTCTTTGTTACTTATCTTATTTGATTAATTGAGATCGAGATACAAATCGTAGCAAATTAGTCAGACAGTTGAACAAATAAGTATGTAAGAATAAAAATATAAAATTTGTGGCGAAAACTGGAAAAAACAAAAGAAACCATAAAGTACCCTATTAGATGACTTATTTGGTTCTTTATAAAGATTATAAGATCTCAAACGAGGACTTACGACGATGTGGTGATGATGATAATAACCAGATTCCTTTAATATAGTAGCCAACATAGTTTTAAAGTCCGACACCATGTATCCTCACAGCCAAAATGTTTTCTACCGCACATCAGCCTGTAATTACGTGGAAACGGACAGCTCACGGCACCTAATACGCGGCACAAAGCTGCGAGCCGGTAGCAAAATGATAGGGAGCGCCGGCAGTGTGACGCGGCAGTGCCAGTCACGGCAATGCTGGTCATGTTCATTATACCGCCCCAATTAGGCGTGTGGGGCACAGAGCACAGGTGGCTTCTTTACTCTACAATGAAGGATGATATGGGAGAGTATATGTAGAGAGTTTATAGATGCAGCCCGCGGTTTTGCCCGCAGTTCTTTTTTTAACAATAATTGAACACTTTTAAAAAAAACAGACTTCAATTTTGACTACCTGCATGACATCTTCATACTTTCCAGTTATTTTGATTTATTCCAGTAATTTTGATTTTAAAACGAAACTACTGAACCGATTTCGATAAAATTTGTATGGGACTACTTCTAAAGTGTCACCTACCAAACACAAACCATCAAAATCAATTCATAATTAGCCGAGTAGTCGCTTAACATACATAAAAAATAGAAATAAAACATACAGTCGAATTGAGAACGTCCTTTTTTGAAGTCGGTTGAAAATGTTGTGGCACCATAGAACTAATCTTACGATGGACAGGGAAGGTTAAACTAACCAATGGCAAATAGCAGGCCGTTTTTGTGCTGATTCGTTTTCAAAACAAGTCAAATATTACTATTAATATTTTATTGCATTTGAAACTCAGGTCTAAGCCCGGACCTTTAAGAGGCATTGGTGGGGCCGAAGCCAACACGAAGAGGCCCTTTTGAATAGGAAAATAACATTATAAAACTATTACATGGGTGTGAATGGAATATGTTACACTATTTTAAACATTAAGGTATAAAATTGTAAAAAAATATCGGGCTATTTTGGTGAATTTTTATGAAACATTGGACTGGTCTATAGAATGAGAAACGGCACCTGCCTATTTTGTCTCATTACATCAAAATATTAAGGCAGGTGATGACTCGCCATCCACTAAATGGGCCCCCCATAAAGGCTACCATATATTGGTGCCAGAGGAGCAACATTGACGTGTATGGCTTAGGGTGTCGGCGTTATAATATTATTATTATTGTTTAAGTACAAATATTTTTAAATATGTGTGTGACATTTTTCACACAGCGCCACTTAGCCCCAAGCAACCCTTGTAATATGGAAACCAAAAAAAAATTACATTAATTGATATAACAGGACGACGAAACGATTTATGCCATATTCGTCCCGAGTTTTTGGCCCACGACATTAAAAAGTATTTATTTTGTTCGTCCATGATAATGTTTGTCTTTATAACACATTCGCTACGAATTGCACGTACAATATAAATTACAGTAATTTCTTATACCTTCAAAGACTACGTTAATAGTACATTATGATACGAGTGTGCTATGTTGGTCATTACACTAGAGGCGATATTATGCGCGCGAGCCGCAGGCGAGCGCGATAAGGAAGCCGAGAGCGTAATGACTAATAGCACAAGAATTCCATACGACTGTTTTCGTCACACTTGCGAGGAAAAAACATTTTTTTTGTGATAATAATCAACCACACAGCGAAAACGTCAACAAACATTTGCGGAAAATGGCGCCCAAATCAGTAATGCGCGCGCAGGTTGACATGTACTTCAGCGGCATAAGAACTCTTTGTTGGTATTACAAAAAAACTGTAAGTATTACCCGGCTATATTAAGAGTTCTACGTATACGTACGTCTAATTGCAGTCACGTACAAACTTGACTTTACCGGGTTATACCTATTATAGTACAAGTGCCGTAATGTAAAGTAAAAAGCACGCGTGTGTAATAGCTTGGATTATGAGCCTAAAAGCTATGTAATAAGATCTACTTTACGAGCAAGTGTGATGAAAAATAATTAAGACACCTGCCTGCACCAATACTCAACCTAATAATGACTCCAACTTAATAATGACTAACTTTAGTAGGTAGCTCTATAAGAGTTAACACCTTAACTCGGAATTAAATCTGTTCTATTAAACAGTAAAAGCTCGTTTATAATCGGATGTAGAACAGATAAAAAACAAATGATTAAGTTTATTAAAGAATTTGACACTTAAATCCCAAGTATAAAAGTGACTATAATGATTTTTATCTAAAGCGATTTTACTGTTACAGAAATCTTACTATACAGAATACAGCCAGGTTTATTGATCGTCCGTTCCCGGAGGGATAGTTTGTGCACAAAAAAACTGTCTTGATCAAATACGTGAAGTGTTTTGATTTTTAAATAGATACCCGTTTCTATGAAAAATGTCAAGCTCAGCTTTATTTTTATAGCAGTAGGCAATTAAGCTCCGCAGCGCCCTCAAATAGGATAGATGACTGATGTTTAAATCGTTGAAACCAATAGCTTTGATGAAGAATTTAAGTAAATATAGTATGGTAATTGAAAACATTATTTAAATCGGTTAATAATGTTCTGATATATGAGCGTTTAAACTTTTTGTTAGAGACAACTCTGTCCCTTTCCCACAAAACAAAAAATGACGTCACGCCTTACTTGTCAGAATAGAATTTATATGGCGTAGAGAGAACTGACGTCACGATTTGCTGTTTCGTCTCTCTGTCTAGCATGATATTAAAATGGTTATAAGTTGCTTATTTTTGATCAGATTTTTATTTTCTTTTCATTAATCAGCTATATTTATGGGCCACATTAGAATAGGACAATTAAAAAAAAACCAGTCATCAAGCCTATTCCACGACAGTACTCTTTATGCACGTACGTATTATACCTTTTTTACGAATTAGGTGAGCATTAGATTTAAAGAATTTTATTATCAACAAAGCAATGTTTACTTATGTCTGTTTATTTGAGTACAAATGATTGCATTCGTCGCCGCACATAAAAAAAGTTCTCTCTAAAATATTTCCTATTCTTCTTGTTTTGTTAATTTGAGTAAAACTCGTAAACAAAGACGCCTGCTATTTCAGTGATACAAAATCAAAAAGAAAGAACGATTTACTATTGACATCAATTTGAACTAATCGATGATAGCTCAAGACGACTAACTGCTATTGTCAACCTCAAATATTCACCTCAGAGTCAGAGTGCGAGAATTCAATAAAACAAGCACATTATTAGACTCTCGCTGCCAAGAAGTTATCAACACAAAACAAGTCTACGTGGTAATTAAGAAAGAATAATTTGTCAACAGGAATAAATATTTTTGTTCCAAGGCAACTATGTATAGCTTGGCAGCAACCACACTATTGTCGTAAACCGGGACAGATTCTTCGACCAGCGAGATCATTTAAGTATTTAATATTCTGACTGCGAAGTCTAATGAGAGTGACAGTGACAAGAATGATTTCGATTACCAGAGAATCAGAGGCCTAATTTTTTAATCGTACGCAAAGTAGCGCATGCGAAATAAGCCGACTTTTAAACGATATTGAACCTCATTCCAAACAACATCGTTCGCAGGTCGGCTCCTTTCGCATACGCTACGCTTGCGTGCGAATCAATAATAAGGCCCCAGGTCCTTTGTGTGGACAGGAGCCACTGGGGCTAATATAATGAGCTCGTCTAGCTTATCGACGCATTAGCTAGCCATACTCAATATGGCATCTTATTGTGACGATTAAACATTTCCATTATCACACGTCAGACAAAAACAAAAGATATATGAAAATGTCCTTCTAGTAAACAGTCTTCCCGATCAAGCTCAAGCTTGGGGCTATATGGCGCTGTGTGAAAAAAGTCCGCCGATATTTATTTTTTATTTTATTTCTATGGTCCCATCCCATCACTAAAAGCTGACGTAGGCAAAGGGGAATAAAATGAGTTTTTTTTGTTCCCATAATAGCACCAAGCTAAAATTTTGATTGGTGCTATTTTGGGAATATGCTAGGTGCTCTTTTCATTGGTGCTCAACAATGGTGCTATAACGGGGGAATACCCCCGATAATAACGTGAATGTCTTTCCTAGGTAAGCGTGCTCCACTTGGAGGATTTAAGTAGCTCTGTGATCCACTTTCGATAATGATCATCACTTTAAAAAGAAAATGCTTATTTAACAGGTACACTTTTTGAATATTCACTTTATCTATGGAAATACTGCAAATGTCTGAGGGAGACAGCTGAGGCGCGATTTCATACTCTATATCTATAATAGGTACACGTATAGTGTGCCATTATTTTGATTGGCTCCTGAAGCACGGCATTTATCATAAGTTTAGTTGCAAATGTTTCATCGCATCGTATTTCACAAAAATTCTGTCCAATAAATTAATTTGTTTATTTTGTTATGTTTTAGTCGACTGACAAACAACTTCACAAGAACAGATCATTGGATTGAGTTGGTTTCCGAGCTAACAAATCACACTTTTTTTTGTTTTAATGGCTATTGCCGGGCCCAATTCACCTAATGGTAGCTGAATCGTTTGTGAAACGTTACCGCTAAACAATACCTTCGATAGCCTCTACAGCGTCAGCACGGGATGTTATAATAAGGTACCTTCTTCATTCTAACTCTTAATAATGTACAAATTTCGTTTGATGGATTATCAGTCATTGACCTAGAAGCGTTCAAAATTTTCTGCTTTCACATCAAGCAAGGCGTCCACGGATAACCCACATGTCCCAAAGACGTCTCCGCATTAAGAATGGAACCACTCCCCGTTAATAGCATACCTGGATGCTTAACAGCCGTGCCCGATCCTAAAACGCAATTAATATTCAAATTAATACTTGTTGGACGTGCGACGTTACTCCAAATGACTTTATCCAATGCCTGTTATCAACACGATATTTCTATCGACACGGCAGATTGACTATCTTCCGATGTCTAGCAGTTTTTGTTCTCTGCTGGAAAATTATCAATATTCGATTAAACTCGCTTTGAAAAATAAATCATTACTTAATACAAGAGGAGCAATAGTTCGTAATTTAATAGTAAGCATATCATAATAGATTGTTATTTCACAAACTAAGGGATCTCTTTTTTTAGAAGAAAATTTCTTTGTACCTGGATAATGAATTATTCATTTCATAAGGTTACGTAAATCTTGGAGTTAGGTACTATAATAAAAGGAACAGTCTTTTGGGACAATAGCCTACTTTGGCTCTCTTCAGCCAGAATACGTCCACTGCTGGACGAAAACCTTAATAGGGAGGAATCGCCTTTGACTTGGTTCTTATTCATGGCTAAGTATATTACATAGTACTATTATTTATTTTGGGGCTGAATGTAATTTCCAGTATCAATTTTTTTTTGTTATCACCATACAAGCTGTGGTCGGTCACCTATAAACCACAAAAAAATACCAAAATCAAAGAAGCCACTTGCATCATAACAAAATGTAGAGACATGGAAACCATCCGCCCAGCATCCGAGGATTGTTTACGATACCGATAGCTAATGAACTGTTAACTGCGGCCGCATGCTAATACCCAGCTTGCTTCCAATCATAACTGTCACTGTCGCCATGCACTTACAGAGCGACAAGAATTTACATGAGCATCGTCAAATAATCAGCCTTTTAAAAAGTTTATGCTGGTCTTAGGCCTAACCTCAAAGAGCTATTAGGCTATATCCACCACGCTGGCCCTATAGAGTAGATGACTGATGTTTATATCGTTGAAACCAATAGCTCTAATGAAGAATTTAAGTAAATATAATATGTTATTGAAAAAATAATTTCAATCGGTTTTTAATGTTCTGATATATAAGCGTTTAACCTTTTTGGTAAATAAAACTCTGTCCCTTTCCCACAAAACGAAAAATTATGTCACGCCTCTGTGCGCCATACTTGTCAGAATAGAATTTATATGGCGTACAAAGAAGTGACGTCATAATCTCCTCTCTGTCTAGCATGATATTAAAATGCTTATAAGTTGCTTATTTTTGATCAGATATTAATATTTTTTTTCATTAACAGCTATATTTATGGGTCACATTTTAATGGGACAATTAAAAAAAACCAGTCATCTAGTCTATTGCGGGTTGGTGGATTCAAATAGGCAATTGAATTTCTTCTCCGGACGTACGCAGGTTTCCTCACGAAGTTTTTCTTTACTGCAAAGCCAGTGGTATGGAAATCCGTACAACGTACTTACCTACTTTAAAATTCAGAGGAGCATGATGTGAAACCGTGGTACCCTATTGATAGATGGTAGGTTGTAAGATTCCTCGTGATTTGAAGGTCGTGGATGCGACTCCAGGCCGCTACTACACACTGAGCTCGTTGGTATAATACGTAAGGATTTAAAAAAATATACCACTATGTTTTCGGCGGATAAATATCGTGAGGAAATCTGCATTATGTATGTCTGGTAAAGGTATAGCCACAACACAAAGGTATACACCAACCCGCACGGGGCCGGTGTGGTAGAATATCGCCCAATCGCCAGTCTTTGTAACATCTAATGATTGAAGGCGCCCGTGATTAACTTCATCCACTGAGCGTGGACCTCGTAGGTAGGTAGGTGGCTAGAGCGATGTCGGTGAATTTTTGATTCGTCTATAACAATAATGGTGAAACTGACCTCATCCATGTTAATTTAAAGCCTTGTCGTACCGTACCATGCAAGCCGTCGAGAATTCCTCTGTTTTACGGCCACTCATAGTCCATTACCGGCCAATGTATGCAAACGTGGCCATTAATACACAAACGACAGACTGTTGTGGTACCAGAATGGTGGATGGATCTACCATACAGATTAATTAACACTAAATTGAATTCAAGTTATTCTTAATAATGCGAGAGAATTTTAAATTAAATATTGTGACATTTTCGAGTTAATAATTTTTTATTTTTTATTATTTCTGTTATGGTTATTTGTTTATAATGTAGTATTTAGTAATATTATTTTTATTTATACAGCTCTAGAAGTAAGGTCAAATACTGCTTCAGGCCTCGCAAATAAGGAAGGGCTGGAACCAATGCCATATTGAACAGCCTCAAGAAAAGAATTTTCAAAAACCCATCTTCGGCCGTATAATAAGAACTCCTGTGCAAAAGTTTATACTTCAAGCTCAAGGAAAATTATTTATAATATTCTATTCTAAAATTTTTTTCTTGTTAGACCACCAGTTTACTTACCTAACCAGCCAGCTAGACCCACCAATTTAAGTAGGTTGGGTTGGTTTGTGGTTGGTCGTTGCGAATTGTTACCGTCTACCACGATAAACTCTCGTCAATCAGTCTTTGTTAGCCTCTGGTAAAAATCAGCGACAATGATCAGATGAGAGGACGGGAAATAAGCGCACGGGTTTTGTAGACTAACGGCCTTATTTAAAAAAACTTTTCTACCTTAGTCACTGCTTAAACTTCTCTGTCCTTTTCTAGCACGTGCAACTTCACGTCAGAGAGAAGATGGCAGAGCATCTTAAGCAGTGACTAACGGCTCAGAAGTTTTTTAAGTAAGGCCGTATATGTTGAGCGCCGGTTCTCCACTCGCTTCAGTCATACTCTGCCTTTACGACTTGCGAGCCGTACGATACGACAATACAAACTTCTAATACATGTACATGTGTTCTCTTTTTGTCAGTAATTACAGCATTTTTATTTATGCAGTAATTAGATTCACTATCTCTGTTTTCCGGCAAATGTAATTTTGCATACTTTTAGCTAGGTATGCTTGATTGTGTTGTCTTGTTAATTTTGATCGATTTGCAAGCGCTGGGCCCGTCCAATCCATTAACACCGCCGCTAGTAAAAATACACTATTTCAAATGTTTTGGTCTAAGAACTGTAAGAGTGGCTAAAATAAATAAATTAAATAAAATAAGTATCTGAAATATTGGCAAAATATTTACATACATATATATTCTTCTTTGCAACTTTAACATAAAATTGTATATTTTACCTATTTTATATTTCCAGTATTTAAAAAAAAGTCTTACACAGCATTATTTTTATTTAATTTCTAAACCAACACCAGTACTACAAAGTTTCATTAAACGCTGTCACTCGCCAGCTTTCCAGTCGTTACGTCTGTATCGATAATAGTATCGATTAAGATTCGAGATACAAACTAGTGATGTCCCCGACTCAGAGTTATTGAAACGTTCTGTTAACGAGATTCCGTAATAACAGAGACGATTAAATTAGTGATGGAATCCTATAGCTTCACCCGTTTCTTTGTAGAGAAGAAGACGACGTTCGTTTTAATCACGTCTCGATTTTTTTTTTGCGGATTTAAATATTTATTCCGTAAATGGGAAAAAAGATTATGCACGCGTTAGTAAACAATACTGTTAAATTATTATGCTTATTTTTTTTAGCCATACTCCGTTTTCTTTCTTTATTGGCTAATTTTATACTCACAACCATTATGATCACTCTTTTTGTTTGTTTGATTACTACTAATATGAGAGAGAGAGAGAGAGAGAGAGAGAGAGAGCGCGCTAAATCCTCCAAGCTAACATGTAATTTATTGAGCTAAATAGGTACCTGCTTATGTGTATTAAGAGTTATACCGCTTACCTCGCCTCGGGCCGCCATGCTTTTTATAACACTTTATTTGTCATAATTAATAGATTTCTATACGTAATAAAAATTTGCGAGCACTTCAGAACTATTTTATGTCTCGGTCAATACTCTGTTGATGTCTATTTATGTCCATAATCAGTGCGGCATTCTAAGACATTTCTAGTAGCCACAGTTTAGAGCTCCATGATTAGGCCGATCGCTACCACTAAGCATGCTCCGCAGTTTCACCCGCATCCGAATTAATTTGTAGTTACAGTGTTATATGCAAACTAATAAGTGAACATTGATTATGGTAAAGCCTTATTCTATCTGTTAGACAAAGTTCTGCTTCTTAACTTATTTTATCCGCGACATTTTAATTACTTATAATTCGTTACACAAGGAATTAGCGGAATTTTCTCAAGCATATGCTGTACCTATTCTATGAAATTTCACGGCATTCTATCAGTTTTCGTACATAAAATCGCATTACTTCGTGTGTCTTGTCTTGCGGTTAGAGGGACATACAAACCAGCAAGCAAAACTGTTTTTTTATGGTCCGTATCTCGATTGACAACTCTATTTCGGTATAGGAATGTTATGTTAACTTTTATTAAACATTCTGAACAATCTTAATAAGTAGTAAACTGGAGAATGTAAAATTCTATTTGGAACGCATCGTTTGTGATTCGTTACGCTACTTTTTTCTGTCGTTATTTCCACGGATAAAACATTAAATAAAAATGTGATATATGGCGTGTTTTTATTGTTCGTAAACCATACGTTATGCTATATCTAAAACTATAAAGCTGTGTTAGGGGGGTAGGATACGTCGGCGGCAACCCTTAGCGAAAAACTGTAATGATTTATGATTACCGAAACCACTCTGTATGTTCATCCCTCAAAATCCAAAACATACCTTATTGGTTTTCAAATAATGCTTACAATATTCTCAAGCGAGTGCAGTTCAGATTTGTTATAGATGTTTGACTTTATTTATCTATTACTAGGGTTTTGTGTGCGATCCCACAGATTTGTTCTGTCCCGAGCGAATGCGTGGCGAATGGGACATCTCAATTTGGCTGCATTGTCGTTCGCCGCACAATGCCACCCGTGTGTACATGCCATTAGATAAATCACCACATATCCGCGACGAGCCCCTTGCATACTACCCTGTAAAAGTACAGATTGTGAGTAATTATCAGGAGTTTTGGTCTCTACCCTGTGTAGGTTATGCCATTGATTGGTGAGTATACAATGTGTAACAAAAAGGTTCAAAAATACTGAAGGGTATGTATCTATACTCATCATCGTGAACAACTTTTACTATGGGGCCAAACCAGGACTCGCAAAACGCCTGCCAAGCGTGGGGATTATGGCAACCCCTCCCTACCAAGGTAGAGGCCTTCGTCCAGCAGTGGACATCTTCTGGCTGATGATGATGATGATGATATAGGAATATAATTGGTGAGTCATTATTAGAAGCTTTCGGTCTAATTTCTCACACTAGACGTCTAAAAAAGGTTTGCGCATTGGTGAACACTACAGGTAATATCAAGCAAGATTAAGCTTGGTTCGCGATTTCATGTCAGCAATTATGGTATTAACACAGAATAAATGGTATTAGTAAGGATGCAAAATTTTAAACAAATTATTATCGCCAACTACTTAAATTATCATAAAACATTCAAACTAGACTAAACTAGATAAAAGTAAGTAAGTTCGTATAGGCTGAGTGGCCAGCCCTAGTGTCAAAGTTAATGTGCCGCCCGAAGGCCTCGGACATGGCTGAAGGTTGTTGTTATAGAAACTAGAGCAAACAACCGGGACCAACAATTTAACGTGATTATCCTGTAATTAGTTTTAGAAAACTAGATTATCCTATAATAGGTATCTCTCATACCACATTTTATTTAAATCTAATATTCAGCTGTTAGTCTGTTACCGAGCCGAAACAACTAGATATTTACATTTTGCTCTATGTACAAGTAGAAGATTTCGCAACAATATTGAAGATTTCGCAACAATATTAGTATGATTCCAAAATGTTAAAATTAGACAATTATTAGGGCGTCAATAGCAAATTATTTCATGACAAAACAATATTAATAACTATTTCTCTTCATTAAATTATATACAAACATACATATTAATTTGTGTCATAAATAGTTCTTAAAGTGAAATCGTTTCTGAAAACCATTAAACCACTAATCTGACCAAAATTTATTTATACGAGTGTTAATCTCCACAATCTTCAGTAATCTGGCGGCTTACTCTACATATTTGTTTTTAAAACAGAGACTCGAAGCAACAAACGAATTTAGCGAATAGAGTTCCAGAATTACTCTGGAATGCCTTTTAATGTCTAATTTTAGGGAGAGTCGGTGGGGTTACTTACCGAACTCTACCTAAAATTAGACCATTTTTAACAACAGGTCGAGTTTAGTCAAGTAAAAATTATTAATTGTAGTTTGGTCTAATTTTACATGTACTACAATACGTAATACATTTATGTATTACATGTAAAATGAATGATGATATGTATTACATGTGTTTATGTTGTTAACGTTTTTGTTTTTATGTGTGTTTTGTTTAGCAGGATTGTGTTCGCAAGACCACAATTATGGCACTGCTACTGTTAGTGGCAGGCGTGACGCTTACCATCAGGGGAAAGTCTTGCTCGTCTCGTCACTTGACTGTATAAATAAAATAAAAATATTCCGCGGTTATTTGGTTGGTTTGTCTAGAGACAAACCATTAAATCGCGGAATCACCACTTTGAATGGCAAGTTCGAGATACGACGGCCGTCTTTTCACGGGAAACAAACCACAAAATTCGTGGCAACAGTGGCGTAAAAAAAACTCATACGTTAGGCCATAAAACATCAGACACCATCGATTTGATCACGCGTTAAATAATAAGTTAGATAAAGTAAGTTAGGTAAGTTAGTTAGTTAGTTAAAGGCCGTAATTTTTCTTATTAATCCGATCTGGAACCCATTTGGCTTGAAATCGTTTTTATTACATTACCCATAACATTGAAAGAGATTTTATTTTATAACACTACAATTGATAGAGCCTTCTAGGATCCATCTCTGTAGAGAGCCGAGTAAAAGTCTAAATCAAATCAGTCGACTAAGGGTCAAAATAAAAAAGTGGACAGTAATTTGTAGAGATTTTTCTAGCCCTATAAATTTCTCGTCCAAATCTCAGCTCCAGAGCGTCGGCCCATATTTAGTCACGCTGGCAATGTTATCCAACATGGCTACATCAACAACACAAGGGTTGCAACCCCACTGAATTATTTTTATTTCATTACTAACAATACATTTCACCCGTTTTGAAATATGATTTCATACCGCCATTTTTCATTACGACCCTAAAAAACGTGCGCAGACGCAGATTTTGAGGCACACACTGATACAATTTAACAATAGTAACGCAGATTCGACGCACACATGGATATAATTTCTAACAATTATTATTTAACCGTAACTGAGTTGTATAGAGGCTGTATAAAAGCTCGTATGGTTTAATTTCTGTACTTATTAGGTTTATTGAAGGAACTCGGAGCCGTGGATAATGTAAAACCGGATATTTTTGACGGAGAACTTTGTTTTGACGTGTTAAATGTGACTGGATTGCGAGTTAGTTCTGGCTGACACTTATTGTTATGCAAAAGCTTTCATGACAGTTTGAATTCGAGGTAACACTATTTGGAAATTTCGGGCAATAAATTACTTACTTCCAGTGAATACTCGAATCTTGGGACTTGATAAAATGTAACATATTATTATTACATGTTATTTGTAGCAATTCTTACTAGGGCTTACCCGAAACATGTAAGTACAAGTGTTCCTAACGATATTGCAATACATTTCATCGTTTTTACGTAACAATAATAAAGACTGTGCCAACCATAGATTTACGGTAGTACCTAGTACATAATAAATCTATGGTGCCAACAACCAACCCATGCCAGAAGCCTTCAGGCGGCGCATTGATACTGACACTAGTTTAATAGGTTAGCCATTCAGCCTATTGAAACTAATATTTTACCAAACATGCTTTTTAACGTTTTTGCAATCTGTTGATTTATTCCAAAGGTTTTGCTGTACTTTTTCTGTGTGGAGAGTGAGCAGATTTCGCTACACATTAATTAAGCTACCCAGGTCTGACCTACGCCTTATGGTAGGTGTCATTACAGGCCACTGTGAGCTCAGTTACCATCTGCACAAAATTGGAGCTACAGACAGTCACCTGTGCCGGGGGTGTCTACAAGAAAACGAGACCGGAGAGCATGTGCTATTGCAATATGAGGCCACAAAAAGCATACGGATAAAATCGGGACTCCGCAAGGAAACTCAACATGACGTATGCAGCATAACACCTGGCGAAATAGGGGTGGAACAATTATGCCAGCGACCCAAGGCGGTGCTCCGGTATTTTAAGGAGCTCGGTTGGTTGGGATAGGCTGGTAGGGTAGAATGCACATTACACCCCAAGCGGGACGTCAGTGCAGGACTCATCACCCCCATTCAGAATTAGAATTAGAATTAGATGTTTTTTAACCAAAATCAAATTGCAATAATTCTACGGCAGCATGGCCTCGAGCCTCGATCGATCAAAATCATCGATATCCAAAGAACAAAACTTCACAATAAAGATACTTTCAGTTAATACGAGTACTATACGTCAATCAATGGAAGCCTATTTCAGACTATTTTAGGTTGTTATGTCCATGTAAAGTTGTTAATTGACCAGAAAAGACAACCTTTTATAGTATGTACCTACCTGCGTACAATTCTTCAAGACTACTGTTACAAACTAGAGATTTAAACTCTTTTTATCTACATGCCATATTATAATGTTAAGATTTCCACCCTAATCAAAACCGGTTACAAACATTTGAAGCACAATTCTCCCCATACAACATTGCAAACCCCATAGAGGAGTCTCTCGGGCTCCGGAGGCTGCACCTCGCACCGCAAATATATATAAATGTTTTATTTTATAACTAAGGGGTATGTAATGTATCCATTTATGTATGTAAGTTTCTTTATTCCGCCATAACTTCTAAATGCCTGAACAGCAGCGCGAGTACCGTTCTTCTTGCCGATAGTTATATTTGACATTTAAATTGATAAAATTCGGTAAAAAACGGTATATTCTCAGATTCTAAATAAATCTGCTATACCGACACGTCAAATTTAGTGACATAGAACGGTACTCGCGCTGCAGATTTGGATGTATAGAGAAATCTTGAAGGACCTAGCTTTCTCTCTCAAAGGAATCATTAGAATCCTTATTCATCATCTCTAGTCACAAGGGCATTTAAAAAAAACGATTTTTGACCTGCAGTCGTGTTTTTTATATATTTTTTAATTATGGCTTGTTACATTATACAGTTTTCTATTCTAGTCTTTTGGCAACCCAATTTTATCCAAAAAAAAGTGTATCCAACTAATATTATAAATGCGAAAGTTTGTCGGTGCTTGTTAGGTACTCCTTCACGCTGAAACGGCTGAATAGATTTGGATGAAATCTGGTATTGTGTGGCAGCTTATGCCTTGGACTATAACAAAAGCTTCATTTTATCCCAAGAATCGCGGTTGAAACCGCGGGGTGCAGCTAGTTGTCTATACATACGTATACACTTACGTAGGCACTTGCATATGCCTATATAAAGTAGACTTACACTTAAGCTATTTTGTAAAAATATTAATAACAGAACTCGCAAGGGTAACACTATTTAACGAATTAGATTATCTAAACAAGGTGACGTGAACCCGGATGGCGGTGTGAGCAATTATCACTCGAATTATGGGAATAATGATCGCCTCTCACGCGACACTCTATTAGAGGCGTAGCTATTTATAATTACCATTACTTAAACTGTCGCTTCTGCGATAGTTGAGGTCTCATCATCATGATCCATTTCTACCGGCACTGCGTTCCGGCCCATTCATAATAATCATAATAATAAGCCTTTTTAAAATTATTGGAAATTGGAAATTATTATCATCGAAGACTGATAATATATATTCATATTCCCCACGCTGCGCTGGCCCTGTTCCGAGTTGGTGAATTCAGATACGCCATTGAATTTCTTCTCCAAACTTAAGCAGGTTTCCTCACGATGCACCAGCCCATTAGGTAACTGAAATTATGTAAGTACTTACCAGAAGGGAAACATAATTTCCACATTTAGTAACCAGTTATGTAACAGGAATACCTGGGGACCTGGGTATGTCCTAAGATTAAATTTACTTATGTTTACTTAAAAATGTTTTGGTCTAAGAACTGTAAATTTTTGAGTGGTTGAAATAATTAAATAAATAGAACTGCAACTATGTATATAGAACCACCGGAGGACGGGCTCCAGGTTACATTTGGCCAAAGGTCGATGAACTTTTTGTATGGAACAGCTGATATTTTTTTGCGATTTCAATGTTGGTCCCATAGTAAAAGTTGTTTGTTTTGATGTACAAAATATGCTCTTAAAAGGATGCTAACTAATTACAACTAACCCTATATAATTGATAGCTCAGTCAGGAGTTTGAATGTTATATATCATACAGATTAATTAACATGGATAAAATAATTAAAGATAAAAATAAAAGGTCGAACTTGGATAAGATTGGCACAAGATCGGGACGAGTGGCGTACAAGAAGAGAGTCCTATGCTAAGCAGTGGGCGATTACTGCTGAAAATGATGATGATGATGAAAATATATTTTATCTTTTTAAAACATACTGTTCCTGTAAGATTCCGGGCATAACCGGGGGGAATATAATATTTTAGAAGTAGATAATAAAAAAGATTTAGCAATTATAAACACCATCTAGATTATTCAAACAGGATACATAATATGCATGATTTATTCTTTTGTACTTAAAATAAAACTTGAACTTAAACTTTGAATTTTAACGAAACTCAATGAAAATGAAAATGAAAATAATTTTATTGACAAGTTACTTATCTAACAAACAACAATATATCTGATGGTTGCCTTACCTTGCCAATAACTTGTTTAAATAGCTATATAGCAATTATTTATTTATTGCTTTATAGTGTATATTGTAAATAGGTTAGTTTTTACCTAAATTTATTTATATGTATATAATAAGTACCTACTTCCCTACACATAAAATATTAATGTTATAATTTAACGTTTCAAATTTACAATGGTACCTAATAAATCCAGACACTCTAATTGTTATAATAAAAAAAATAGATAAATATGTTGGTAAATGAAATATACCAGTTTGGGACCCCAAAACGAATCAGAGAAGTCAAATCAAAAACACGTTCCTATTATTTCATTTTTATTCATACACATAAACAGTCAAATATAAAGCTATATCAAACGCGAGTGACATAGTGAATATTCAGTGACGTACGGATGTGTACAACGGATGGAAAAATAAAGAAAGGGACATGAAACGCTTCAAGCTTAGGCACTACTAAAATTCAGTATGATGTCAATTTATTTAAAAACCGTAAACTTTATTAATTCACATCAATGATATGACAATATGAAATATTTGTATTGAAAAAAAAACAGCTTTCAGGAGGTGCTTTAGGCAATTTCTTTCAGGCAGTTGAAAAAATTACTCTTGCATAGAGGCCTTCACAATCACAAGTTTTGAACTCGCCACACCTACGCTACGGGTCGGTTGGAGCGGTTAGTCGGTATGACAAATGTGAAACCCATTATAATTATAAATCTCGTAAATTACATCTGTGCACCTACATACATTACATACCTAGAGTTACAATAAAATTGTATAACATACTCAGATTAGATTCTGCTGCAATGTGAACAAGAGTTATAAAATTTTATTAATTAGTTGGTAAAAAAAAATAGAGCCCAAAGCAAAGGGCAGTTGGTATTAGCGTGTTCGGCAACTTATTTGTCCAAGGACCATTGACATACAACGCTATACAGTGACAATCGCGGCGCGGTGGAGCATTAACAATAGCTGACATCAATGTGAACTAATTTCTTACGGTCCCTACTCTTATTCAATACAATACTGTACTTTACTGTAAAAATTACACCCATCCTTAAAAATATTACAACGAAATTTCGACTTTATTCCTCAAGAGTTAAGGGGTGAAGCGTGTTTCACAGTTTTTGAGTGGGGTGACAATGATTTTGACTTCCGCGCGGACAAACTTACCCACACATTAGCGGTGCACTGAATGGCAGATTCAAAGATAACTTTATAAGTTATAACTTGATGAGGGTCGCTTTGTTAGCAAAACAGTTTTAAATGTTTAGTAAAATGTCTATCTGTTGAATTTCAGATGAGATGTTTATTCGGATATGAATAATGTTTATAATAAACGCAGAAAAGTTTAGTTACCTGTACTATTTATAGTAGACTTTTTCAATTCGGAATAGGTTTGAATATTTTGAACGCACCACGATATATCACGCTAACGTAGATGGTACCTAATTGCTTATTTTCATTTGAAAACACTAATTTGTACTATAGTCGGAACTCAGACTCCAACAAAAAAAAAAACTTTTCGAAATACGTATAGGTTCCACACAATGAGCTCAAAAATCATAATGATATATAATAAAAGTACTGTAGCAAAGGTTTTAATTGTTATTTTTTAGGAGGTTTTGTCAAAAAAGAATTTTATATTAACACTAACATAGCCCACACTGGCAATCAAAGTTCATTTCGGAACCAGATGCAGCCAGGATATTGTTTTTGTTTTGAATTGCCCATATTAGGTACAGTCCACACCACGCGGCAGTGCTCGTCGCAGAGTCTCGTACCGCGCACACTCCGACAACACAAATGTAGCACGTCCTCCACCGACCCTCAGGAGGGGCGATTCTACTTTCCTCATTAGGTACTTAAATTTGTTGGCCGGAATGTCCCCGGTACGAAGTCTAAGTAAGGCTACTGCATGCCTCGTCATGTCCACCATGCCGAGCCATAGAAGGACGACGAGGAAGTTCGCACTGCACTGTTTTTTTTACCAAAAGCCTAAAGCTCAAGACGGTTAGTTAAAATACTCCTGCCAATTTTGATAACACAGCTTCTTCTCGTTACTAAGAGCTTCATTGTGAAGTGGTAAGCAATGGTATGGATGATATACCATGACGGTATGACGGCATCCTTTGCAGCTCGATCTGCTAAATAAGGTACTATAAATATTCAAATTTCTCAAACTCAAAACAAATTTTAATATTAACTTATATTTACACGTAACTTTAAGTACCTAACACAAAACATAAAATATGCTCAGTAACTGACCAAGTGAACACGTGATTTCTAAATTAAATACTTCTAAAACATTCTAGTGATTAGAAGGCCTGATATCAAACAGACACACAAATCAACAACTTTTACAGCTCCGTTGGTTGAGAAACCAGTGTAAAATATGTAAAATAAAGTCAAAACAAAAACTCTTACTTCTATCTTATCTTACTTCTATCAAGAATAAGCTGTCACACAAAAACTCGCGGCGACAATCTAAAACCAGCTAATTTATTAATCAATCCATTTTACCATAACAGAAGCACTTTTCACGAAACATCATCATTGTAAAGAGGATATTAATACAAAATAGAAAGGACCAGATAGAAAACTACGAGTACAAAGAGACAAATCTATGACAGAATAAAAATAAGCCACTATCGGCCAAGCTGAATTCCTAAAAAATATAAAATAATGTAACCTAAAAACCTAAAATACACTAATTTGAAATCTAGGGTGTCTGGTACACCTACTTTCATTTGAATCTGTTCAGCTATTGAATAGATAAAAAACATCTTTCATTTACCAAGACTCGTTTAGCTGTAAAATGTAAGGCTTTAAACAATGAAACTCTAGAAATCTATGTTAAAAACTGATTGACGAAATAAGTAATTATTTAATCATTTATGGTTAACGAAACTAATTAATTTATTAATTTTAATTAATTAGTATTTCCCTGAAATTTGAGTTTTATAATATTTTGTCAATACATTACAATTATATCATTATCTTATTCATTATTTCCTTGCTATAAAATAGCACCACAAAAAGAACATACCAAAATAAATTAATAATAAAATGTGTAGAGCGAGATAGTATTTATTTAAAGTTATCCTTCTATCGGTTCCTAGTGTATGCTTTAATTCAAGTTTGGATACATTAGCCGCGGTAATCCGGCCGGCATAATGTAACACATTAGAACATCTTAATTTCAATCGCGATAAAATGCATAAAGAACCGTTTTATAAAACCGTCACGCCAGCTCTTAAAGCGAGACATTCACATTGCGTTAAAAACTTAATGCAAGACGATCGATGTTATTTTTATCTACGGTACGTCACTTACCAACAGGCGAGCTGCTGGCCAAAACTAGAAATAACTATTTTTTAAAAACAGATTACCTTAGTGTTAATAGTTCTTGTAATATTTTTTTTTTTTTACTCACACATTATCACAATCAATTAGTTGTCCTATAATGTATCAATCCTATTGAAGAATCAACTGTCTCCCAAAGTACAGGGTCATCCTAGTTTGGGAGACAGGGACTCCTGTGTTATTATTCTACAACTAGTATTTTTGTATCTATCCCTCCTTTTTCTAAAAATATAAACAATTGTTAAAACATATAAATACCTTTATAATAATGTAATCCATAATTACCTACCTACCAAAATTGTAATATCCTAAGGTTTTTGGTTTATGTTAATGTAATATTAGCTGTAGTTTCTTCATTTGGAAATAACAGAATTATTATTATTATTACTAATTATTTAAAAAAAATACTAATATTTAATCACGAAAGTATCTACAATTCAGTAATTCTGCATGTAAATGACATGTTTATGACAGAATGACTTTCATCATCAACAGCCAGATAATGTTCACTGTTGGACAAAGGCCTCCCCCCTATTAAGGGGGATGCCTACCATAATCCCCACGTCTGGCAGGCGGCTTGGGGATGCTTGGGAGCAAAATGCTCACCACCGATAACTAAGAGGACGCTGTTGCCTGTCCTCCGGTGGTTCTGTATGCATTTTTAAGACATACCCAGGTCTCAGAATGACTTTACTAAATATTAATAAGAAAAATAAAGAAGAAAAAACAGAAAAGAAGAAAAAGAAAGAAAAAGAAGAAGTAAGAAAGAAAAAAAAAGATAGAAAGAAAGTAAGAAATTATTAAGCTTGAAGACGAAAAAAATATATTACGGCCATGTTGGAAAAGTGTACAATAATTGCTCGATCCTCTTTTTTTCTATAATACGTAATTATAGTTGGATAAGCTGACGACTGGTTGCACCGTGAATGTCAGCCCTTATCTCAAGTTGTTCATGCGACAGTACGACGACACGCCGCATTGATAATCGCCGCCCTTTGATCTGCCGACGACGGTCACCACACTTCATTAGACACGCGGACGGCACCTTTAATGATTCATTTCTACTTATGCCTTATTACTGTATTCGAATTCATATAATTTTTAACCGACTTTAAAGAGAAGGAGGTTCTCGATTCAGTTGTGCTTTTTTAAAATGTCAAATCTCCGTCTTTTATGAACCCTTTTTTTGTGTATACTTTCTGATTAGTCCTCATTGAGCTAATATCTAAAAAAACGTCCGAGTGCCGTTGTACATACGTATTCGTGCATTATATAGTTCACAATTGTTCGAATTTAGACGTTATGTCGCTTGTATAGTGTTCAATGTATGCTTGGGCGCTTGTTTGTTATCATAGTTCAAGTTGTTAAAAAATTTGGTGCAATACGTAGCGTGCGCCGAGTTTTGGCGCAGACTTTATTTATGCACGTTTGTGACTCTATAGATATTAGCTCAATGTTAGTCCTATATACATTTTATGAAAATCGTGCTGTAGATATATAGTTTGGTTATGAAATCAAAACTGGAAAAAATATGTCATCCAAGTAAACGATATTGAAGTCGGTTTTTTTTAAGTACTTGTTTTTTGTGATGGAGGGACAAACAGCCAAGCGGGTATCCTTATGGTAAGAGGTCATCACCGTCTATTCAAACCCATCCCGTCTACCAACGAATCCTGTACGTCAGCTTTTTTAAATTGTCTCCGAAAATTTCCGAATCCTGTTGACTCTACTCTTTATCCACCCACGGCCCTGAGATTACCATCTCTCCATCAGACGACAAAAATTAATATGTTATTACGCTTATTATTACAATTTACGGAGCTTTATACGCCTTTCTCTACGGTGCAGGGTAGAGATTATGATTCCATTCGCTTTATAGCGTAGGTATAGATATCTTAACACGGTGTTAATATGCCATTTAATAAGGTGCCGCCTTTTTGAGCTTAATGTGAGTGAAATTTGGGAATAGATAGATAGATAGATAAACTCTTTATTGTACACACCAAAAAACAAAAAAATAACAGTCACGATAATCACAACAGAAAAATGAACTTAGCACTAGTGTAACAATTGGCGGCCTTATCGCTAAAAGCGATCTCTTCCAGGCAACCTTGAATAAATGCTAGGTGCTATTTTTATTGGTGCTCAAACGAGAATACCCCCTTTGGTTAATTAATATCGTTTATTTTAATAAGAATAGTTCTAAATGCCATGATCATGATAATCGCCATCAAATGTCTTAAAATAATAACCGCCAATGTACAAATGACCTGGGACCTGGGTACGTCCTAAAACTGCACCCAGTACCACCGGAGGACGGGCAGCAGCGTGCTCTCGGTTAACGGTGGTGAGCATTATGCGATCCCCAAGCCGCCTGCCAAGCGTAGGGATTATGGCAACCCTTCCCTATAAAGGTAGGGATAATCCCTACCAAAACTACGATCCTCATTTACGCTTTCTTTGCGACGGGTGAAACTTAAGCAATGTGAGTTCAAATCGCATGGCTTTAAAATGTACTTTATTTTATCCTACCTTTTTAGGCGATCGTAAACATAATTCGTTACAAATATACCGTATACTGTATAGAAAATTTCGAATCAAGAAAAGGATGGTATGGATGTGTGCCTGGGGCTTGACTACGGGGGCATTCGGTGCCCCCAGATAAAGCCATGAAAACCATCAAAGATAATTCTTCAGACACGTCTTACCCTGAATAGTGATGAAGCAGCTGCAATACAAATATCCGCAAACTAGTCACGGTGGTCCACTCGAGAGCTGTTTCTCTTCCCAACAATCGCGAACCTAAAGGACCATGAGCTATTTGGGCCCAACAATGAGCTGACACAAACGAGATCAACCGAATAACGAGTAAAGACGTATTTCAAATCAGACCCAAAATAAAGTGGTTACCGAATCGGGACCGAAGCGTGTTTGAGACTTGTCCTTTTACCGGCAGATAAATAAATAAATAATACAAATCTCGGGACTTAATCCGCCATGAATAAATAACTCGGATCAGCCGCTTTGTCATCTGTGACGTATTGTCTATTGACAAGTTTTTGGCAATGAATAATACAAAAGATCACTTGCATTTGTATTAGCAATCAGCACGCAAAAATGCACTGTATGTCAACTTTTATAACGAAGTTTCTGAAACATTCAGCAGCATCAAAATTTAGGAACGATCAAGAAATAAATCAACGCAGATACGACTTTATTATCGAATTGATAAAGTGCCTAATTGCGTGCTTATTTCTGTCTGAAATTCGTGTGTTTCTTAATCCGTCGGCGCTTAGTTTTGATGTTTTCAAGGATGTTTTTTGAGTGGAAACGTTCACTTTCATCGACATCTGTCTTTGAGATAATTAGCAGGATCGTGGGTGGCCAAGTCCTAAGTTTGCGACATGTTTCTCTATTATTCTTCGTAATAACCCCTTTTGTTGTCTGTCATCACTGTTTTCACTTTCAATGCAAATCCTTTATATTAATACGTAAACAGAAATCGATAGTTCTATTGCTATTGTGAAGACACGTTTGAAATGACAGCCAAATTTGGTCAAACTAGCTTAACTACGATTGTGGTCAAAACCAAATCTGTGCAAAATTGTATTCTGTTCGAAATACAAAGTTTGAAAGAAACTATCCCTCTTTTCTTGGCGGCATTTTCACACACATTTTGTACAATCATTATTCTTTTGTGTTCAAAAATATATGCCTTATTAGTGGTTGAAAAGCGTATTGTTTTGCGCGTAGGGGCCGCGTGAAGTTGATATGTTTATTACAAGGCAGCGCCAGGGGCGTGCCGGGTAATGACGGCCGACAGCTCCACAGTGTGGCCAACGCCGCCAACGAGATCTAACATTTGCTATTGAAACTATCGACCAGAGAGTATCCAAAAAAACCACATAATACATTTTGAAAAGATTCTTATATTGCGATAAAGTAAGTGAAATGAAAATGAAACTAAGTTATATAATAAGTGGAATGAAATTGCACCTAGGTATTACAAATACATTTTGTCTATATTTGTATGAAATAGTTATCTTAAAATGTATTACTGAGCAAGAGCAAGATTTTTTAATAGATAGATAGTACAAAAAAAGCTCAAACTTATAAAAACATCATGTCATTTAAATGATAGGTTATTAACACACTACCACTACTTCATGCAACAGAAGCGACAAACTTGCTGACATATCGAACGAAAGTGAATCTCTGAGCCCCAATCCCTAGAGCCGCCGCCACTTTGCCGCCACGTCCACTGCTGAACGAAGGCCTCCCCCTTAGACCGCCATACTGTACGACAACCTGCCATTTGCATCCACCAGTTGCCCGTGACTTTTACAATGTCGTCGGTCCACCTAGTGGGAGGCCTTCCTACGCTGCGTCTTCCGGTTCGCGGTCGCCACTCAAGAACCTTTCTTCCCCAGCGGTTGCCAGTTCTTCGAGCGATGTGGCCTGCTCATTGCCACGTCAAATTGCAAACCTTGCGAGCTATGTCGGTAACTTTGGTTCTTTGGCGAATATCCTCGTTCCGGATTCTATCGCGCAAAGTAACTCCCAGCATAACTCTTTCTATTGCCCATTGCGTGACTCTGAATTTCTCCAAAAGGCCAGCAGTTAAAGACCACGTTTCAGTTCTATATGTCATCACTGGTGACCTCTTTGTCGAAGTTGGATCTACCTAACTGAACAATCTGTCCAAGGTAGTTGTAGTGGTCAACAACTTCGACAGTATCGTTCCCAACGACAACCGGTACGAGCACAACAAGGACATTGGACATGATCTTTGTCTTGTCGATGTTCATTTTAAGACCCATCTCTTGGAAAACATTACTGAGGTCGCTGAGCATAGTATCGAGGTCCTTCAGCGACTCTGCCATGATGACTGTATCATCGGCAAAGCAAAGGTGAGTGATGTATTCGCCATTAATGTTGATGCCGAATCCGTTCCAGTCCAAGAGCTTGAAAACGTCCACCAAAGCGTTCGTGAACAGTTTCGGAGAAATAACGTCTCTACTTTGTCCTATTCTATCCAAAATCCATAACTCACCATAATTGCTTAACACAAAGCACACAACAGGCAAACCAACACAGAACTCCGAATCATAACATTATCATTATCTTTAAAACATTATTTGTCAATATTTCTATAGACTAAGTTAATCCTAAAAAAATAGGTAGCTCCTGGACAACGTAAAATGTCGCTTCTGTAACACCACACAATCTTTGCCCACAACACCGCGTCATTCGCACTAATAAGCCTCACAACAGAACCGCGGCAAATAATTGAGTAATCTAATATAATTGTGGGCCCGATTCCCGCAGTGTTGTGTTTCACAACCTTTCAATTTGTTCTGTAGGCAGTATTAGAGGGCGGCGCGCTTTGTTACATGTCTGCGCCTCGCGGACGGTTGTTCTTTGCACCTGTGTCTTATTTCAGTTGCAACGTAATGTTTTTTTATCTGTTAAAAAGAAAAATAATGTACCTACCTGTCTGTTTATGTAGGTATAAGCAAAGAGAAAAAACACCCATCCACAACATCAAATTTCCCACATACTTTTTAAAAACTGGCCTAACGAACAATATGTGCATACACATAAGTGTGTATATAATGTGTGAACATAGTGTGGTCAATTTTGAAGGCTTTAGTTGACAGTTCTAAACTAATTAAAATATTGCTGACTCTTTTTCACTTGACATGTTAGCTAAGAACAGCAATACTTTAGTTAGTTTAGTTCTGTCAACTTTAACCTTCAAAATCGACCACATTAAAACTATGTAAAACTTGTCCGAATATGTTTGATAAGTTATTATTATCATACTTTTTTTTTTAACCAATCAAAAACCCATGACCTACTAAGAACTTTTGTTTCTTTATGATGGTGGAAACCTTCTGTCTTTCTTTATTTGACCACAGCTTAATTTATTTTATTAAAAAAATCTCTC
Source organism: Erannis defoliaria (assembly GCA_905404285.2). Lineage (NCBI taxonomy): Eukaryota > Metazoa > Arthropoda > Insecta > Lepidoptera > Geometridae > Erannis > Erannis defoliaria. The sequence continues at coordinate 4,306,047 of FR990073.1, read as the reverse complement.
ATTCTGCCTTCAAAAAAGTTCAAAAGTATTGAAGTCGTTAACTAAGCTGCGTCCACACTGTCGGATTACAGCGAGTGGCGTGCCCAATCGCACCTGTCGTGTGCGCGCGCTTTTATCTGCATGATAGCTGTATTAAAGCTGTATTACTCATCAAGGCACCAGAGATAAGCACGTGATGTTATATTTCATCTTTTAAGGATTTACAAAGACATAAGTACACAACCTTGATGCGTATTGGAATTTCTGATTAAGTTGCAAACTTTTTTAATATACTTAGGTTCTCGTACTTCTAGAGTAGAACTAGTTGTATAAAAACTGTATTAGGTTCTAATCACTCATCGGGGATAAGCCCTTTATCGTTCTGATAATGAACTTTTTTACGATTTTACAAGTATGTACGTACATGTTTATACTAAGTATATGAGTATCTAAGTAAATACACGTATCTAATCCAAGTAAAAACAAATACATATCTAAACTGAGTAGGTATGTATTGGAATTGCTAATTAGGTAAGTTTACATACATAGATAGTGAAATCTTTTTCATGATAATCTAATTATGGAATGTAAAAACGTTCCAAGCGATAGACCCTCGAGTGTTATCACGTGCACCCAAATGCCAACATTAACATTTGTATTGAGTTAAAAGACACAAACACGTGTGTTTTATTAGTTGTGACGTTGACACTTCAGTTCTGGGGCAATCAGTCAAACCTAATTACGAAATGTAAGCTAGTGATGTGTTTTTGACTGAAGCAAAAAATAAACCCATCTGACTTAAGTAAAAAGAAATAAAGTGATCTCAATTATAGTTGGTAATAACCATGTTCGATTATAGAAATCAATGAACATACATTAAAAAAATACTTACATACCGTCGAACATAGAACCTCCTCCTTTTTTGAAGTAGGTTAAAAAATATATTAACTGTAACTGGCCACTTAGCCTATACAAACTTACTTACCTACTTCGTAATTACATTACATAAAACATCACCAAGATGAACCTAGGTATAAAAGCTTGGAATTTTAAAATTAATTTTAAAAACACAAACACACATAACATACATGCTAACATAACACTAACATGCTAACATGCTTAAGTGTATTATCTATTATTCCTGACTGACTAACTGATATTAGGGTAGCTAATTCAAAGAGGGGAAGTTGGGGGGGGGGGGGAGTTGGTAGAGTCCGTCGAGTCGGTAGAGTTGGTAGAGTTTGCTCGGAATGATTTAAAGTGGTGAATTTTGGGAGCAGACCGAATTTCTTCCGTACGCGGACGAAGTCGCGGGCGACCTCTAGTCTTAAATAAAATAAAATCTGTATCTCGCTAATATTTTATTATTTATAACTAAACTCGATTCTGGCGATTCTCTGACCATTTCTATGTAACTATTTCACGAAAGGCACGACGACGACAGAGGATGAGTCACAAAGGATGGCTAAAACTTACATGAAAATCGCGATTAAACTCGCGGGACGTTGCTGTTCAAAATAGGTATACATGCTAATTTGCACCTCACTCGACAACCATTGACATGACAAAGAAAGCATTACTGATATCTCAGCATTTGTCGCTCTTGAGCACGACTAACGAACCGACACCTGAGCCCTCTACCCCTCACCCTCTTAGAGGATGATATCAATTATGATATCGTGCCCTCTTTCCGATAACAATAATCGTACCCTTGGCAATAACGTGAGGAGTACTTTCGTCACAGTTGACTTGATGTGTTTTATTGTGGGCGTAATTTACCCCGAGACGATGCTTTATTTTCTCTTTTATCCCCTTTATAATGTAGAAAATTGACAATTTTATGCAAGCTGTATGGACCTGTATGGAGCTGTATGGATATGTATGGACCTGGACCTGTGCATGTCCTTAAACTGCAACCAGACCCACCGGACGACAGGCAGCAGCGTCCTCTTGGTTAATGGTGGTGAGCATTCTGCGATCCCCAAGCCGCCTGCCAAGCGTGGGGATTATGGCAACACCCCTCCATAAAGAGGGAGGCCTTCGTCCAGCAGTGGACGTTTTATGGCCGACGACGATGCAAGCTTAATAAGCGTAATATAACAGTGATATAAGCGCAATATAATTATGTATATTTTTTTACATTTTTCTTTACAACTCACTGGTCAAATTTTACTCAAGCAAAATGTTTGAAAAGATAAAACATGAGAAGATAACAAACAAACAAGCTTAATGTACCGTGTTTTCCACTATTCTCTTGTGTTTTTGTATTTTCTCGGACTTTACCTTCGAAGATAGTGTCCGTTTTCACCCTCGAGTAGCCTACAAAGAGCTGAGTAAGTGTCTTGTAATATTCAAGATATAGGATTACAGCGATTGCGATCTATTTGTAGACGCAATCGTGGGCAACTTATCGGAAATTGTGGACTTTTATATGGATAATAGGTTAGATGTTGGACGAAGGTAATATGCAATAAATGACAAGCAACACTCCATAGCCGCCTCATATTATAAAGTTTTTTATAATATGGGGATAAGTAAGTAAGTAAGTTCGTATAGGCTGAGTGGCCAGCCCTAGTGTCAGAGTTAATGTGCCGCCCGAAGGCCTCTGACATGGCTGACGGTTGTCGTTATAGAAACTAGAACAAACAACCGGGACCAACAATTTAACGTGTCATCCGACCCACGGTAGCGCTCAGAAATAAATGCCATTCACGGTCACCCATCCGAAGACTGACCGGACCGTCCGTTGCTTAACATCGGTGATCGTTTAGAATCACCTAGACAAGCTACGCCACGAGCGCTACGGGATGGGGATAATATGATCCTTTAAAGCCCAGTAAATTGACAAGTCCTTGTCAATTTGCTAGGCTTTGACTTTGACCTGGGACTTGATAAAAATACTCAGTAACAGAACAGTCAACACTGCTACAAATACACAATTACATCTCAATGATAAAGAAAGATCGAAGATAAGTCAGTTCGGCAAAGAGTAATTTATTTATTTATTTAGTTTATTGGTACACAAAACAGAATACAGTCAATAATAAATTTAGAAAATTTACACATTATACAATTTCGATCCAAACTATATTCCTAAAAATGTATACACAGCTTATTACTTGACAACATGCAGTAGATAGTCAGTTTCAAGTGGAAAAAGAGGAAGGGTAATTAAGTTAAATTTTATCTTATCATGATACAGTTACAGATTTCTCACTTACTATCTTCAACGTACCCCGTAAACACAATCTTTCTGACGTCTTTTTTAAATTTATACATTTATTTATAATTATTACCTTTCCTGTGAATAGATTTATTTTTCCAAAAACTTACCTATTTCATCAAAATGTACCTTAATGAGCAAATTTTCGGTTTGTGACGAATTTGTGTCCAAGACATAACATATTTTCACAAATCCTCTATTGCAAACCGCCTGCACTAATACCGTACCGCCAAACCTCGGCATCCCACCGTGCCTAATTGGTCCCTGCCCCTCCTGGCCCCTAACTACAGCCACCCACGTGGAGCCTAATCGCTATCTATACAATATCTGCTCAGAGGGAACATGCCGAAAACTGTCACCAAGCATGTTGGCTGATTGAAATGTCGCTTTTTATAAGAGCTCTTTAGAAAATAAGTTGCCTAGAAATTAAACTCTTGGAGAGAAAATTGTATTTTAAAACGTGCTCTACACTACTCGCGAAGTCGATCGAAGTTGGCCGAGGTAGAGAGTGTAGTGAGACACTTTGATTTGCTTCAACCTCGCCCGGCCTTGGACGACTTATGATTATGTTTGTTGCCAGTGAACGGAAAAAACTTTCTTTTTCCGTTCTCTGATTGTGGCCGGGTTTGCGGCCGAGTCAAAGTCAAAGAATAGTCGAACTCCTCGTGAGTGTGCAGTCACGTACTTCGGACTGCGATCAACTTCTACAAGAAGCACGTGGCGGCTACTTCGCGAATATTATAGTGGATGTTTTATACAATAATATATATAATAATTTGTTGTATAATTATTCCACCCAAATCCGTATTTTTCTCGAATATGTAAGTAATAATATAGTGATGTTGTGATTGTAAACACACGTGACTTTAATCCATTTTGTTCTAGATAGCTCGAACATACTGTCTTTATCTAATTTCGATCATTCTGTATTGAAGATACCTTATTGTAATTATCAGCAAAATATAAATAGAATGTTCGTGTAGACCATCTTATCAAGCGAATTCCGACCATAATTCTTTGAAGATACATTATTACAATGATTATCAACCGAATAGATAATAATGTAGCTTAAAGCAAGTAACATCCTCAGAAGACTGCTGCAAACCACCTGTTTTATCATTGCTGGTAGGTCCAGGATTATAAAAATCCATTACGATATAATTATGATAGAGAATTAATAAATAGTTCACGAATAAAAATAAGTGAACATTTAATTTGTGAAACCCGTGCTGGAACTTCTCCAATTTACAGTATAACTAAAATATAATATGTCACAGCTATTAGATAAGTACTGCACTGCTTCTTTGTTGAAAATGAGGGAAATATACACAAGAAAGGCTTGCTTCTGGCTTGCTTCTTTAGGGTGCATCCAGGCTATATAAAAAAAAACCCATCGGGACGAATCGTGCTGGTTTGTGGAACCTTGATAGAACAAGGAAACGCATCAAGACCATCACTTCAGCAGCTTTCTCATCGGCTTCCTTTTCAGCTTCTTCATCGTTTATAACGAGTGCTACACGACGTTTTCATCCTCCCTAGGTTGGTTCGAATGAATGAACCGAGACCAACACTAAGACTCTATAATCACCACCGCTTTCAAAACTATCCTTAATAGCGGCGGTGACGAAAACTTATATAAGCCTTACATACGTACAAATCCTACTGCTCAAGGTACAGCAGTAGGATTTTTTACACTAAGCGTTAACGTAGTAATAGTATTTAAAAAGTAGTTAGTAGTGTAGTGGTGGTAGTTTTTTGTTTTGAGTTGTTTTTTAATAGTTTTTTTTTGCCAAGCGTGGGGATTATGGCAAAACCCACTAATTAAGGGAGACGCCTACGTCGATCAGTGGACGTATTCTGGATGTTGATGGTGAGCGTGACCCCAGAATAATAAGGTTTGCAAAAATAGTCAATGTGGTGTCAATAAATGCTTTAAAATACTGGAGTACAATCTATTTCTTTCATCGACGAATCCAGTAAAAAATATCTCGCAATTCTACGAGAACAGTTCACTGTTCAGACCTTAGAGTATCTATAACCACTATTATTACTCTAATGTTCAGAGTAACAGTTTGATCATATTATACCATTTGAGGTGGCAAGTCAAGGTATATATACTTATTATGGTCAGTGAACATATTATACCCCTTATAATATGTTTCGCGAGTTTGTTTTAGTGTGCGTTCATACGAACAGGAATTTGTTGTGAAAACTTCAAAGTGTGACATGCGTGTCTATATACTCGTGCCTTGTCCCCCGCAAGTCACAGTTTTTTTGAGGCAGATTATCGCTGCTCCATTGGTATGTCGTCTTCGTCGTTAGCCATAAGACGGCCACTGCTGGACGAAGGCCTCCCAATAGAGGGGTGTTGCCATAATCCCCACGCTTGGCAGGCAGCTTGGAGATCGCAGAATGCTCACCACCGTTAACCAAGAGGACGCTGCCGCCCGTCCTTTAGTGGGTCTGGTTGCAGTTTAAGGACATACCCAGATCCATTGGTATGTGCTAAGGCGAAAACGCCTAAATACAGGGTTAATTCTAATCAGTTAGCATATTTTTAGGAGCATATTCTGTACATCAGAACAAAAATCTTTTACTATGGGGCCAACATTGAAATCGCGAAAAATTATCAGCTGTTCCATACAAAAAGTTCATCAACCTTGGAAAAAATGTATGTATGTATGTATGTAAAAATGTATGAGATCGCGGAATGCTCACCACCGTTAACCAAGAGGACGCTGCTGCTCGTCTTGCAGTGGGTCTGGTTCCAGTTTAAGGACATACCCAGGTCCAGGAAATACCCAGGTCCAGGACATACCCAGGTCCAGGACATACCTAGGTCCATTGGTATGTGCTAAGGCGAAAACGCGTAAATACAGGGTTAATTCTAATCAGTTAGCATATTTTTAAGAGCATATTCTGTACATCAGAACACAAAACTTTTACTATAGGGCCAACATTGAAACCGCGAAAAAATTATCAGCTGTTCCATACAAAAAGTTCATCAACCTTTTCGCAATTTCAATGTTGGCCCCATAGTAAAAGTTGATTGTTTTGATGTACAGAATATGCCCTTATAAAATAAAAAAATAAGGATGCTAACTGATTAGAACTAACCCTGTATACACCTTTGGCATGAAACTCCCACGTCCTACGGGTAGGTGATCCTATTCATTACTACCCTACCGCAACACTTCCTCCCCCATAGCTTCCAGGTGCGAACCCCACACAGACTGACATTCCAACGGGCGCGCTAATAAGGCGGCACTTCACAACCCGATATTTATTAATGGAGAAAACGGCAGGAATGTGAGTGATGCCTCAAATGAAAGCAAATGACGGAACTCAATGAAACTACCATATCTATTGCCATACCCTCATTTGGGTCATTATGTTTGTATTATTAATATTAGTTTTACATAATCCATAATGTGCAATAAACGATTTGACTTTGATTTTGACTATGGAAATTCGGTAGCATTGTTTTTTTACGTCGAGTTTCTACTTCTGTATTGGAGAGTCAGGTTATAACTCATCAATTTCCTATTTCGTATTTTTCTCATTCTTGTAAGTAAAAAGGTATAGGTTTTAACGAATAGTCTTGTTTTTTGATATTATTACCTTTAAAAATGATGTATAATTCAGTTCTTTGTTTAAGATATTGAAATTATAGAGAGAGACTTGCATTCTTAAGCTTTAAACAAATGATCTCTCCCCCAGCGGAAATCCATTCACGGGTAGGTAACCACCGCTAATTGGCGCTCACGAATGCTCATCCCCTCTGCCACCTACGAGTCTGCTGACAAATGGTAGAAAATTGTAGAAATACAAATAATATAATAAAATATTTGTGTTACAAAAATATACAGATGGCGCCACCAACGCTTTAGTTGGTAGCTTATAACAGGTTCGGAAATTTGGCATCTAAGGCAGACACTTCTGTAGCTTAATTGGCAAAGCAGTTGGGACGGAAACCGATAGAGACTGCTCGTATGCAGGTTCGAGTCCTGCTGAAGGTCATAATTTTTCTTCCTATTTAAGCTTTAAAATCATAGATATACCATAAGTGTGGAATCACTTCATACGAAAATACTCAAATTGTAGAAATTTTACCGGCAATTTAAGGCGTTGAAGCGGTTGAAATGGTCATGAGCATGCATTTTGGGTAAATTATGCTTCAACGATCTATATAATTGCAACTTGGTCACATTGAATACATAAGATATCTTTACTTAGTATTAACAAGCGGAACGGAAGTCGACGCAACGTGTGTTCAAATGTCTAATGCTGTGTGACCTTCACTTGGCCCTATTCAACGTGGCAACGCTGCTAGCATGCTAGGTATAAAAACTGACGTGGTTTTGACACATTAGTGCTATGCAGGACGCAGCTGCACGCGCGTCGGGCTCTGTTTTCACTCTTTGAAAAAGGTCACTGGATGTGATCGAAACTATAGTCGGAGTATCCGATTTAATTAAACGTGAGTATTCCCGTATAAATAAAACAAAAATGCTAGGTATAAGTCACAGAAAAGCGAAGGCCCACGTAGCTCAGCCAAAGTCTTGGGCTTATATTTTTGAGAGTGTCGTTGTCTTAAAAATTGTAATAGTAAGAATTGAAAAAAAAACATTTATTTACAGATTAACTAAAATTTTAGGTAGCTTGCAACATTTTCTTTTTTAATGTATCTATCTCTAGTTAGAATTACAACATGTCGTTAACTTCCACTTCAATGGCGAAGTTAGTGCACGCACTACTGCGATTTTGGTTATATAATCATTTTGTAGACAGTGAATCATAAATACTCCAAAGAAGCCGCCTTATTAGCAACCGTCAAGGAATGTGGAGGAATCCGTGTGAGGCACATATCCACATGGGCCCAGAAAATATGGCTGCCATTCTAACCATTATTACGCCTATAATAGCTTCAAATTAATAGTTTTACAGCCTAATTAGCACCTGAACATAGCTCGCGGTGGCACGGCGTCAAACCCGTCAAATATTTCCGAGCGTGGTGTGAGGTCGACATCAAACGAGCCACTGACAAATTACACCTAAATATCAACACGTGTGAAACGTAGAACACGTGCTTATGTCGTGTTAGTTCTCTATCATATATGCATTTGGTTGTGAAAAGTAATGCGTTAGGTTGTAGTTAAACGCATGAATTATATTTTGTTCTTTAAAAAAAATACTTTAGTAGTATAAATAGTTTTTCTTGTGTGCTATGTTTTTTTGTCACAAATAAAGTTTTGTCTTTTGTATATTATATTGTTGTACCCAGCGACAATGATAAGATAAATGGACGGGAAATAAGCGCACGGATTTTGAAGACTAAATGTTGAGCGCCGGCTCTCCACTCGCTTCAGTCATACTCTGCCTATGCGACATGCGAGTCTACGATACGAGTCGTACGATACTACAATACAAACTTCTAATACATGTACATGTGTTCTCTTTTTGTCATGCAGTAATTAGATTCGCTATCTCTATTACCGGCAAATGTAATAATAATAATGCATACTTTTAGCTATTTGTATGCTTGATTGTGTTGTCTTGTTAATTTTGATAGATTTGCAAGCGCTGGGCTCGTCCATTCCATTATCACCGTCGCTGGTTGTACCAATATTGTCTAGTGTTTTAAGCCCAGGATACTCCAGAAAACTGCTAAACCCAAACTTCGGCGAGTAGTCAAAGTAGTTACCGGACATTATTCTTCTTTCACTATTGGAGTTATAGACAGAGACAGTCCGCTATGCCGAGGTGCATGGAGGCATACCTATATACGAAATGGCCGCGCACTTTCTGCTCGAGTGCAGCAGCGTAGCACATCAACGTACGACGATTCCTGGGTTACCGAGGATGTTCCGGCGTGACATTTGCATTAATTCATTTACTCATATGTTCTAATTTGTAAAATCAATGTTAAATTCATAAAATTCGTACAGTAGCCGCCAAACAAGTTGTCAAATTGTCGGCATGGAAAAGGTGAGTCTACGCAGGTACGTCGTGTACACCACTGAAGAGAGAAGAAGTAGGGCCTACGCTTTTCTGTGGTGTACACAGAAAAGCCAAAGACCTACTTCTGTGGTGTACACTTCCGTGCAGTATATTTGGCAAGTTGAATGACAAGTTTTTTTTTTCTGCGCAACCCCACTTTTTGACAACTTGCGTGGTGATTACTGTAACACTGATTAACACAAACCACGCACCGCCTAAACTGCTAGTTCAACAGCATGACATTTTGCAAAAGAGCTTCTCATACAAGACATGACGTAGATTATCCCTAGGAAAGAAATTATTATTTCATCCCACATTCTTTATAAAGAACGGACACACGCCTTATCTGCGACTCTTAAAGGCAGGCTAGCTTTTGTAAGTGTATTTTATAGATATTACTTTATAGAAATTCTTTGACTTACCGTAAAAAGCAAACGTTGTTGCTTATTTATTATGTATTTACGAAAAAGTTATCTTCCGAATTACGCATGATTTACGTGGCACTCGAGCATGCCACCCGCAACTAGCGGGGCAGATAAGCACGCGGTCTGGAGTGCGGCCCTTTTACAACTTTAGTTGACCTTTAGGGATCCTCGAGATGGAAAATGACTCATTCAGCTGGGTAGACTTAACTTTCTACGGGTAAGGCTTGTCTGGATGGGAAGGATGATTGCGCGTCAATCTAGATTTCAGGTAAATCGACGCACTCCATCCCTAGGCCACAACGCAAGGCGAGGTGGCCAAACGTAGGTTATTTATAATAGAAAAAAGTGCTCCGATCCGATTTAGCCGATGACTAAAAAAGTGCTCTGTGGTATCTAGCCGATGACTCTAAAAAGTCTATGTTAGACGAGTAAATCACTTAGAGGTGTTAAGGCGGCCTCTTGTACTGTCGAATAAAGTACCCTGATTATTAATTATTGTAAGTTGTTCTTTGGTGTGCAATAAAGACGTATTGTATTATATATTCTATGGTTAGTGTACCGTCATCAGACATACGCATCTTGTCCAGTTTAGTTTCGAGACGTTGTAATAATGATATTCTATCCACGGTTCAAGAGAGTACTGTTGTGTGTCTGCCCGTAAATAAGTTGTATGCAACTGCGCCGAAATATCGGAAGCATTTTTCATAATCACTGTACCTAAATATCCCGTAAATAATTATACAACCGTGATACTTTAAAACGGTGGATATTGTTTCAGTTCTGTTCAAAAGTGACAACGTTTTATTCAAATAGTTCAGGATAGTCTATCCTTAAGCTTAAGTTAAGTAGATAGTTAGAGTAAACAAAGAGATATGCAACTTTATTAAAGAAAGACAAATTATTATTATTATTTACAAAGAGATAAATTTTATTTGTGTATTATTTACATAATAAAATTCGTGACAGGAAAAAGAGTTTTTATGGAAAGTTATCCTAAGCTAAATATTATCAAAATTATTATTCAATAATAAAAATAATATAATATACCTAATTATAATTATTATAATGATTTTATAATTTATTTTTATTATTATTATCTTAAGCTAAGACAAAATTGTATGTAACCTGTAACCCTAAAAAATCGGTGACGCCTAGATAATCAAACAATGTTTACAGTCTTGCTAATATTATACTGAACCACAATTTCTTTTGAAAATGTTTCTTTCAGAATCGTGGGTGGTTGTTTTTTAGCAATACCATTTTACCAAAACATGGCGCCAATCATCGGGCCTATCTATCGTTGGGTCCTACGCTATGGCCCTTATGGGCCGCCGCGCCGTGTGCCTTTTATCTAGAAATGTTAATTGGTGTTTGTCTTTAAGTGACGGCTGCACAGGGTTTAAAAAAAGATTGCGTAAGGTAGTAGTCAAAATAAATGTAATTCTGAAGCAGTCTGAAAAGTTAAATATGAACGGCGAATAGACAATATTAGCGACAACAAGAAATAAAATACATAATTTACAAATAGGTTCTAATGGAAATCTATTACTTTGTTCGTATATGACACCAGTCCTAATATGACTCCCGGAGGCCTTTAAGTGGGCTTAAAGGATCGACCAAGCAACCACCAGCACCGACAATCGACTCACGGAAATTAGTAAATGAAAAATGAAAATGAAAATATCTTTATTACAGCATAAACTTATTAAAATAACAGCAACAACAGTATTGCTGCGTGTCATTTCTAGATTATAGTTATAGGTACAAGTTTATGCAGAGTTTATTTATATTAATCAAAGAAAAAAAAAAGAAAAAGAAGTAAAAGAAGAGATAAAGCCGGAAATTGCAAATACTCCTATTATAATATCACATAACAGTAGGTACTTACTTTAGCAGGCTTAAAGAATAGTTAATTCGGAAAGTAGTAACTTCTAGGTCTACATAATTGTTTTTAACATTGAAGTACTTAAATAATATTAAAGAAAATCCGTGTCACATTTAATCAATTAGTACAATAGATTATTTACTTTCATGTCCTGCCACAAATCTACAGGTCGCACAGTGGGGCTATAGTCGCCGTCAATGGACATAATCTATCGACCAGTTTCTGAATATTTTCAAGTTTCCAGAGTAACTAACCATTCGTTCAAACCAGACGTAGTCTGTTTACAATAAACATGCAGTGCACCGTGCGATCTTTTTCATGCGTTAGTTTTTCTACCGTCGGCGCGTTTGAAGGATCAGATTATTTTGAAAGCGTCTAAGTTCGACTTCAGTGGAGTTAAACACGCGAGAAATCCGGTGTTTTAGTTGAGATTAGCTTTTGAATGCAAACTCTGGGTGGGCGGTGCGCTTCGTCGGGGAATTATAAAGTTTGTACTAAAATAACAGTATGTTATACAATGAGCGATGTAAGGTTGCGGTGTTTTTGACGGCGATGCGGGCGTTTACTTAATAATAGTAATTATTTAAAAACATATAACTTGTGTTTTCTTTTAAGAGAAGATTTTATTGTATTTTTATTTATTTATTATGCATGTCTGGTAAACCGTGCGTTCCAGACAGGTTTGGCAATTCTTTAAGTTCTACCAGTCAAAGTGAACAACTTTTAGAAGATCAGTATGATAAATTCGCGAAAAAAATATTTCCACGCCCAGTATGACCTATCAAGTGATCTATTTTAAAAGAGAACACATTTTTTTCATTTTTTAGATCAACATCCTTACATATTGGTACTTACGTATCGGTACTTTGGTACACACAGGTATATGGAATACGTATTTAGACTTCAATTTATCACTACAAAGATTTTTCAAAAATATATAATTGCCTTTATAGGTCTTAATAATAAAAACTTTATGATAATTATATTAATATTTATATCTTGAATATGAACCATCTACTGCTATAGTACGTAGATAAGAGTATACACTATACAATCCTAATAATTGGATTAAACTAAAATGTGCATTCAAAATGTACGCAGATGTTTAGGGATGTTGCCCTACATTTACAACCGGAGTGAGCGTTTCTAGCAATGTTGTAACAATATTATCTATAAATATTAGCCCGATTGTGATTTCAATGAGGGTCGTTCTTTTGTTCGAACCACTGTGCGGTTTACAGCAAACTATTCTTAACAATTACACATCACAATTTAGTTCTTACTCCCTTAGACATAGAGGTAAATATAAATGAAATTCTAAAATTGTTACAAAAATATTGACGCATAAAACAGCGTGATCATGTTTGCAATTCACAGGACATGTGGGAATACGAGATTTTCAATTTAATCAAGATTTATGTGGCCGTCCGGCAGATTCAAATTTCAAACTTTTATGTCTTTTGTTAACACTATATTTCTCGTCTAGTTTAAATATTTATCAGTAATAACTGCCACGTTTGTTTCTCCCCATAAATAATAACGGAATAGTTTTAAAACGATACTTTGTGTTTTGTAATTTTCGAGTCTTTATTGTGGGTCTTAAATAACGTCGACGACACGCACGCCGTAAAATTGTCTTTTTAATAAAACACGGAAACATTTTAATGGAGATAAAGCTCACAAAACGTGTTGTATAAATTCTGATCTTTAGTGCACCAACAATGATCTAATGCGTACGATTTACGATTCACACAGCCCAAGAGTGCGCACTCGAGTGGGTTTTTTAAAAGCGGTAAATGCGTACAGGCCGCACAGTGAGAGGAAACCGTCCTGAACGCGGACAAAACGCACCATTAATGACTCGAGCGAATATCGACAATTTGCTACGTGCGATTGAACAACATCAATGCGATTTGTACACCCCATGTTATACATCTAACGGCTTCACTACTCGCCGACAAAAACCATTCTTTATTATAACACAGATAGAGATGAAATCAGCGTGTGTTTGAAAGAACAATGTTTGCAAAAATAAAGACATAAGCGTCATGCATTGAGGGCGAATGCCATAAAATATGATCATTTATCACATGGATGTGTTTGTTATTGCAATAGTGGTTATTGTGGTAAACGTCGGCGTTACCATTATTAATAATCAGTCGATGACATCTGCGCGTTACAGTATCTTATTGTCTGCAATTGATGTGAACCTTTTTCTAATAAAGCTAAGTTAAGACATGTGCGTGAAATTATTTCTCAAACAACTAAAATGAAAACAGGCTTAAAAAAAACACACAGTGACTTTTAAAATCACAGGGCCTACTCGAATGACTTGATAATTTGAGGATAAAATGAAATACATACTCATCAAGGTTTGATTGTAGTTACGACGACTTCAAGACCACTTATTATTGAATGCATACTATAACAAGAAAAATGTACGTATTTTCAATATCAATTACTCATTCAATAAAATTCTATATCACGCAAATTCATTTCTTTATGGATGATTTTGTAACTACATGCAAATATTATTATTTCTGAAATCATATTTAGACAAAATATGAAATTACAGGCATAAATCAATATGTCCTAATAGACATAACACACCATTTAAACTTAAAGCTTAAATTAAATCAACATGTTTACACGGCATCACCCGCCGATTTATCATCGTCATCGCACAAATGAGTTCTGCAAACACGCCGATAATCCACACAATCGTGCGCACACGCAGCTTTCCCGAAACGGCCGCGCTAATGTTGCGAAACATTCATTTAAATAGGGGACCGGTGTTTATCGTTATTATTAAGTTGTAAGGGATAAGAATTTGACTTCCGCACATTCATCACGCTGAATAAAACCGCTAGATGCCGCGAGCGTGCCGAATCTATTCAATAAGCACATTGCGCTTTTTGTCCGCAACTCGGCGCGTCCAACCCACTGTCCGATGCCACAGAATACGTGACAGTACTAACCGATACTGCCCATGATGGTTTTATTGCGGGTGCATTTTGGAAATTATTGGGCACTCTTTCACGCAGTGACGAAGTTATATGACCGCTGTAAAACAATAAATAAGGTGATTGTTTACATTTTGGTGGTTTGGGCTGTTTTGTTCGGACCCCATGTGAGTTCTGTCATGGTCTGGCCGAGTTGTAAACCCATGATGGTGCGTTAAACCTCATTGAATCTTGGTTTGGATGTGATGACGAGCTCTATTCATGAAGAGCGAAGTAATGAGTATTATTTAGTAGCTTCTTTGAGATAAAATATGAAAGGACTCTGTGTGTGACTTAAAAGTCATATTATGAGGAACAATAGGGTTCTCTCTGTGGTCAGTGGTAAAGAAATTAGAAAAATGTCATTATGAGCGTAACGTTGTAGCTAAAATGAATTTATAGCCTCTTGGGGTTTCTTAGGAAAATGGGCATACAAGAAGCCCAATAGAACAAAACAGTTCATGATAATATGGTTCGTATTTAGCAACAAAGTAATTCGCAAAAGGACCCTAGTCCCTTACATAGCTTAGTATAATTAATTGGATATGTATTATACGTAGACCAAAATTCCGATTATTCCCGTTGTCCACCTCCCGCGTGGCAGCCACTGGTGGACAGCGACACAAGTTTGATGTAGGTGAAACCACGAACCAGCAAGTGTTGCTAGGAAAGCTCATGAAGTTATACTAGAAAAATATCGGACTGTGATTTGCATTAAGATTTGTGAGAGACTTACCTATGTCCTGCAGAGTACTATTGTCAGTTAATATTGATGATATTGAATTTGAACCTGGCCTTGGGTATGTCTTACTGGGTACGTCTCCGGGCTGATGATGAAATTGTAGTACCTACAAACAACATACTCCAGAAACATACATAATTAGAATCCTTACCCTAAAGAATATGTAGGCAAAGCAACTGCAATTATTCCTTCCTGTGTTGCAGATGTCTATATTGCGGCAGTGACCATCAATATACTCGCTTGCCTGTTTGCCCCTCTATCTTTACCATACAAACATACATACAAGCGATTGTTTGTCCCAACAGTCTCTGTATCTGAGATCTTCGCTTTGCTCGGCCAAATCCCAAACATGATGTTTAAACATCATTGCGGGTTTGATCAAAAGACGCAAGACGACAAATAACAAGAAAACTCATAGTCCTCAAGTCTCTAGAGACTGGTCTCTTTTTCTAATCAAGTAAAAATACAATCCCCATGGGCAAGGGCTAATGATTACTTCGTTACATTGTTCGTTTTAAAGTTTTTGTTGGAATCTAGTTTGAGACTGTGTTGGCAGGTGCTAAAATGTTGGTGATAAGTATTTGATTGTTTGTATTAAAAATTAACTACTTACGTGCTTAATGATAAAAACATTAAAACAGCCGCGCGAGTACCTTTCTTAATTAATGATCGATAAATTTGACATTTAAATCGGAAAATTCGATGAAAATCGGTATTTTCTCAAATTCGTCATATAAATCAGCTATCCACGTCAAATTAGCGACATACAGAACGGTACTTGCACTGCTAGTTTGATATAGTGATATGAAATGCAAATCAGCATGTATTATCTAAGAATTCCATCACAGTTCTATTGTTACCTACTTAAAGTTAAGATAAAAAAGGTAATTGTATTAGTAAAGTTTATACCACAAAATAATCATAGAGCTATATGAACAACTATGATAGATTTAATAAACATTCCTGAAGATACATTTTTGAAGTAATAAGTATAGATTCTATGTTATAATACTATGATAATGTCCTTACTGAATCACTGACTGACACACAGCCTAATCCGCTGGTCGTACAGACTTGAAATTTGGAGGGTGTCGGTGCGTAGGGTTCTTATAGGGTTATATATTATAGTGTAAATTCTATGGATAAAAGAGTTTTGTACGATAGATACTTAACTTAATTATACCCTTTTTTAGGCCAATTTGGTGGCTTCTTCTGCGTACAACTCGATTTTTACTCTTTAATATGGAGAAAAGAGTTTCCACTGGCATAACACTTTGCACATCCTGCCATTGGCATTTTAAAAGTTCTTGATAGTATCAGTAACAATAATAAGTATCATAAGTATCAGTAGTATAAGTCCAAATATCAAAGCCGTTCACCACAAAAACAGTCACGGTCAAGTCCAAGTCATGCCTTAGTGAAGTTGTGGCGGCTTTTTTAAGAGCTTTTACGGAGTTTTGAAAACAACAAGTAAAGCTGAGCTATCACCACACATTTATTTATTTATTTCACAGTTGGCGTATTGAACGAAAGTGGAAATTATTTTAGGGTTTCGTACCCAATGAGATTCCAATTGTACCCTATTTATCATTAAGCCGCCTACCGTGTCTGTTTGTCTGTCCTTCTGTTTGTCTTTCCGATCTTTACTGACCTATAATCTCGTGAATCGTAATAGATAGCCGATTGAAATGTTCACAAAATATTCGTTACTATCGCGGATTACCTAGTACATTTGGTGGTACGGAACCTTCGTTGTCCGAGTCGCAAGATGACTCGTTGACGGCTTTATTTCTTAAACTTATACTTAGTTCTGAAAACTTGTATTTGGATAGTTCATTTAAAATAAAAAAGGCAGAAATTTCAATATTTTATAAAAAAAATGCTGTTTTTTGACAGAGATGACTTAAAGGGGTGAAATGGGGGATGGGACATTGTATGGAAAGTTCTTTGTTTATGAAGTTACAGTGATGAAAATTGGTATTTGGATAGTTCTTATGACAAAACAAGCTATTTTCAAAATTTTTGACAGACACGATTTAAGGGGGTGAAGGGCGGACGAAATAGTGATGTAAATAAATTGTAGTTTGGATTGACTTTTTAAAACAAAATAATAATATTTTTTACCAGGGTTGATCTAAAGTAGTGAAAACCGAGACAAAAAATAAAAGAATAACCCAGTTATATGGAAGATATAGGGGGTACGCGGAAGAAGTCGCTGGTGACCTCTAGTAGGTATATAAACAATCTCCAATGTATTAGTTTCTGGCTGCAATCCCTTTCACATAATATATTAAATCTAAATCATCAAATTTCGGTCTTCAACATCAAAGCTTTCCCAGGCGGCTTGCGCAAACACACAAAGCCATCGGATCGCTTACCGACTCTCTAATACCATTGTCACCAACACGCATCTACCAACACATATCAAAACCTCACAAATTCCATAAAGACGTAAGTTACCAAATAAGATTAAAAAGTTAAGATTAACACAAAAATAAGGCCGAGTTTAACTCTGTGTCAAAAGTCGGTTCTTTTGCTTAAAAGGATAAATAGAAAATACTAAATAGAGACGTAGCACCAAAGGATCCGACGCAAAAAATCGACAAAAGCCCGAAGTTTTGGACACAAAGCGACATCGGGAAATAAATTATTTCATCTGTTCAGTCCTTTCACGATAATATTGGCAAATGTTTCCATCTGGTACTGGCCACGCCCTCGATTCAATCTAACATGAAAAAACATACAACCACTCTTAAATAAAATAAAGTTTAAACTCTTCTAGTAACGTTTAAAGTTGCTCGGCAATATTGTTTGGACAGTGCATCGGCATGTCACAAAGTCGACAGAAAATTAAAGTTTCTTAACATTTTTTATATTAACGCCAACATATATTTTGACTGTGATGTTTTTATTATTTTTGTTCGTGATTCCGAAACTATTTGTGGATTTTTTCGCAAAGTTGGCGTACGCGCATGTCTAATGTGGAGAAGTTCGTGGAAACGCCGACAAAGTGTTGCCAGTAATTATCTAATCGGCACAAACGGCGACTTTTCGAGTATTTTGGCTTCCGTTAGGGTGGCCATTAATCAACGGTAACTGGACGTTTTAATGCAGTAGACAATGTCTTATTATCGGTTCGTTATTTTTGTTCACTGCCAACTGACCGCTGAGTTGTTTGCTTTTTAGTTTGAACGAAGCATTTAGATTTTTGTACCTATTGAACTGGATCTTTATCTAGGAATGTTTATTTAGCTACTAGTGTCAATAGTTCAAAAATTACACGGAAAATCTTTATTATTTATTGAACCAGAATTTGCATTTGAAAAGTTAGCAGTTTTCTGCGGTTATTCACCAATTCAACACGAGGGGCCGGACACGAGTGTCTCCAGTTGGTAAAACTCAAAATATTCTTGACATTGCCTAAATAGGGACGTTGACATGCCGTCATCTTTGTATCATCAAAACAATATTATCGCAAAAACGCAAAGTTTTGGGTTTACGTAAATACTGGTTCATATCAATCACTGCCAGTCATTAATAGGTTTGTAAAACTGTCAATCTTTACATAAAGTACCACTGTCTAACTCAAATTCTAGAGCACCGGTGACAAAGCATGGCTGTACATCGAGCCTCACTTACAACAAACAAACGAACAATAAGTCCACATGTCTGCTTCCAGCAGTCTTCCACGAAAGTCATAAACAATAGACCAGGCGGAAACCAAACGGTAGTGGCGCGCTTGCAACTGTCAAAAAAAATGCAAATATCACTGTCAGTATCTTTTAAAAAAGGCAATGGCATTGCGCAGGATCGTTATTAGTCCTCTCACAGGGGGGGCTAATAAATCAGACGCAGGCTGTGTGTAAATTGGAACTGGAAAGTAGTTTTTCGGAAATGTTTTCGGTCGTGATTATTGTTTGTTTTGAATGCGCGATGGCGAAAGGTTTATTTTATTTTGTGCTCCAGGTTTTTGGAGTATTTGTATCTCTCCGTTTTTGTTAATTGCAATTCTTTGAAGAGAGTTCTAATTCTATGATGCTCTAAACCTGGGAGATTCGACTTAATTAACTCTGTTACCTTTTCAACTGAACGACAGTTTGACAAAGGAAATAATATTTTTGAAATTGCGAGAAAAGCAGCTATGACCATAGTTGGTGAAAACATACCGTTAATTAATTGATTTTAATATACTATAGACACGAACAAAATGAACCGTTCAAAGATTGTCCTTGTTCTTATAAATGTTTACGTTCGGTGCTAATTTGACTAGACGTGATCAAGTGATCAAAAAGTCAGTATTAGTAAAATTTGATTCCCTACTGTTGATATGAATGTGCTCATCAAGAGCAGATGGATATAAGCAACGATTAAAAAGAAAACTAGATTTTGCCACATCCGGACCGCCGCCGCGCGCCGCTGGCGCCATCTGCGAGAAGTTTTGCATGTGGAACTTCATTGTTGTAATCCAGGAAAAGAGTTACAGGCGAACTAAGTACCTAATAACACAGTTATTATTACATGTATCATAAAATTTGTATTTGTCGCCTAATAATAACAAATAGAAACGTAGACGACATCATCATCATCATCAAAATCCCTGTGTCTGAAGACAAAGGTCTACGACCAGTGTGTGTTGCCAGTGATGACATATGGAACTGAAACGTGGTCTGCTGGCCTTTTGGAGAAACTCAGAGTCACGCAACGGGCAATGGAGAGAGCTATGAGTTACTTCGCGCGATAGAATCCGGAACGAGGATATTCGCCAAAGAACCAAAGTTACCGACATAGCTCGCAAGGTTTGCAAGTTGAAGTGGCAATGGGCAGGCCACATCGCTCGAATAACTGTCAACCGATGGGAAAGAAAGGTTCTTGAGTGGCGACCGCGAACCGGAAGACGCAGCGTAGGAAGGCGTCCCACTAGGTGGACCGACGACATTGTAAAAGTCGCGGGCAACCGGTGGATGCAAATGGCAGGTTGTCGTATAGTGTGACGGTCTAAGGGGGAGGCCTACTTCGTTCAGCAGTGGACGTAAAAATCGATAAAGTAAAGGCATGTGACATTTTGGACTAGTTCATACAAGGAGGTTTAGGACATTTGTACCACTAGGCCACCTGCGTTTAGGAAATGTCCTAAACTAGGTATCATTTTTAAACAAAATGCTTTCTCATTACTAGCATTTTTTGCGATAGCGTTCGCACTTCCCCAATTTATTGTATTATTTTTGTTTTACACGCTTACTTATAAAATTAGCTACGAAACAGAAGCATAAGAAAAAATAATACTATTTCATTATACATATAAAATCCTGCACAATGGGCTGAAACGGTGGCTCGTTGGGACAAAATTTGACAAAGCAAGATGTAATAAAAGTGCATCAGAGCCGTGAAATTCATTACCGTAGACACCCAAGTAGTAGGAAGCATGACTAATTGGGAATCCGTTTGAGATGTGAAGATAGATGGAATTATGAGTCTGAACATCTATATGAAAGAAAACAAAGGAAGAGCTAAGAAATTTGTATTTAGAGATAAAGTATTAAAAATATAGTTCACATTATACTTTAGGAAGAATCAAGGTAGGATATCTGCTGATTGCAAATTGAGCTCTCTTCCTGTTTTTAAAGTTAATAATAAAACGGCGGAAAATGTGAGGAAACTGTTTTTTTTTAAATACAGTCGAGTGACGAGACGAGCAAGACTTTCACCTGATGGCAAGCGTCACGCCTGCCACTAACACTAGCAGTAGTAATTGTGAACTTGCGAACACAACCCTGCACCGCACTGCACTGCGCTCGTCACCCTGAGATATTAGATGTTAAATCTCTTCATATCCAGTAATTTATCTGATAACATTGCCCTTCAAACTGGAACACAGTAATACAATACAACAAATACAAATACAAATATCTTTATTTACCTTAAAATATAATGTAACATAACAGTTTGCTAATGCTTACACACTACTGCTTGGCGGTTGAATAGCTGGCAAAGGTGTGGTACTTACTTCCCCAGGCGGACTCTGCAGTAGAGTCCTACCACTACAACAAAACTAACGACCGTTAGTTTATTTGTAACAATATAATAATATACCTAAATGGCAACACCTCCCTTTAAGGGAGAGGCCTTCGTCCAGCAGTGGACGTCTTCCGGCTGTTGATGATACCCAAACAAAATAAAATTGTGCTGATGACTCGACGATCGTTGTTCCAATAGATACCCAGTTGTTTCGCCTTACAGTAAGTCTTGGCCAACAATTTAAGAGGTCTTTGCTTGCTAGTTCTAGGATTAGACTTAGGTAGAATAGAAGACCTCATCCAGGTTTTGACATGTATTGTGAAGACTGAAGAGGTTTCTCAATCTACAGCCCGTAGCCCTTAACCACTAGGAACTTCGATCTGCCCCGTTAATAAATAAAAACTAATAATTATATATCTGTTCGAACTATGCAAAACGAAAACTAAACACAACCAATCATACATTATAACCAAATAAATATAACTAAAACTAAACCGTACATATTCCACATTTTCAGTAATGAAAAATGAGACAACCAGCGCCATCTCTTAACAAGCCGATCTGTTAACTCGCCGCACAGTGGAACAAAGCGCTTGTCACTGGACCAAAAAAATAGTGAGCATTAAATCAAAGGCATTCGCAACGCATCGTTTGACGTTGCTCCTGTGACTGCGCGCACTGTGCAGTGAGTTATAGTGACGATGTGTCTTGCACAATGGGCGGCCGGCCTTCTTAATTTTATGCGACGGTAATGATTTCTAACCATTGTTATTTTTGTCTGTCAATAAGACAGTTAAGTTTGAAATAGAATGGAAAGCTGTGTTGATTGTATTTGGACTAGTTTGCCCGTTTTCATCACACCTTATAGTGATGATAACGATGAACTTCGAAAATAGATAGATATATAAACTCTTTATTGCTCACACCAAAGAAACATACATACAAAGCATTAAATAAATTAAATACTAGTGCACAAATGGCAGCTTTATCGCTAAAAGCGATCTCTTCCAGGCAACCTTAGGATGGAGAAAGATAAAAATCATATAATAAAATAGCTTGGTGCTAAACAAGACGATTCCTTAGTTAAAGCTAGAGGTTAATAATGTATTCTATAGTATAGAATATCTGTTTTACAACAATACGTTTAAGGTTTTTTTAAAGGTTTTTTAAGTTTCTATAACAACAACCGTCAGCCATTTCATAGGCCTTCTGGCGGCACATTAACTCTGACACTAGGGCTGGCCACTCAGCCTATACGAACTTACTTACTTTTTATGACATAATAACATGCAACACATGTTACATGTATGCATGTAACATTAGGACCATGTTTGCCACAATAAATAATGTTTCATTTGATTTTTCATTTAATTTCATAAAGTACTAAGTAAGTCACAATATCAATGTATTTTTTTATTGCCACATATGTCTACTGGCAAAATGTATTCTGTTTGTCTTCAGCCTTGAACGTTTCATAACGAAATACTAGTTTTATATATCCTGTGCTTATAGCATACACATGCAGTAGGTACTTAAACTAGTATAGTATTATATTATCTGTGATACAAAATAATGGTAAATATCTCGTGTACAAAAGGAATCCGACACGCTAACCGCTCGATTAATCGTATGTTTTCGCGGAGCTATCGGGAAACATCTTTGTCGATTATTCTCAGCGGCAATCAGGGCCGGGCCGCACGTCACCGGGTAATGAGTCGCCGCATGCGCCCGCGCCGATTTATCGCTGCGATTTGTGGCCGCGCGACACGCAGCCGAGCGAACCGCAACAAAAATATAATATAATATTATTTAAACTTTAGGTAATAATTGCACATCAAAACTTTCGGTGTGTTACCAGTTACCACTGAATAAAATATTAGTTGAGTTGTTACTTAACTTTGACCTCGCGAACCTTATAAAAATAATTATTATCTTCACAACTAGTAAACCAATAATTACCCATTGTTAAACAAAAGATAAAACATTTGTAAGTTCTGTTCTATTGACAATTTAACTGTTAGTATGTTGAATTTAATTTTATTGTCGTTTGATTTTTATTTATATGGCTTACTTATCGTTTGTCGCATGTATAATATTAGGTCTTTACCTATGAAATTGCCGTTTTGTATGGAATAAGTGAAAGTACTTAATTTTTTAAACTTTTTTATTTCTGTTATTCAAAGTAATCACCCATGCAATCGACGCATCTTTGCCAACGAATTGGCAGTTTATTGATGCCCTTCTTGTAAAAATT
The DNA here is from genome assembly GCA_905404285.2 of Erannis defoliaria. Lineage (NCBI taxonomy): Eukaryota > Metazoa > Arthropoda > Insecta > Lepidoptera > Geometridae > Erannis > Erannis defoliaria. The sequence continues at coordinate 4,282,522 of FR990073.1, read as the reverse complement.
AGCTGGACGGGGAGGCAACAAACTCTTCAAAGGCATTTTGTACTGCCTCTCGGGAATTTAATTTTTTACCCACTAAAAAGTTGTCTAAATTTTGGAAAAAGTAATAGTCGGGAGGTGCAAGGTCTGGTGAGCATGGCGGATGAGGGAGAGCTTCCAACCCCAGCTCTTGCAGCTTGGAGACTGTCTGTAGCAGCAGCGCGAGGCAGGTCTCGACGCGTACGTTGCGCTGGCGATCGTTAAGTTCGTGGGGCACCCATCTATCAAGTTTTTTTTCCTTGCTTATTTGTCGCAAATGGATCAAAATTGTTTTGATGCTAACATCAAAAGCTGCTGCTAGCTCAGCTGTAGATTGAGTTTCGTCAGCTTCCACAATCGCCTTTAATTCATCATTGTTGACCAAAGTCTCCGGACGACCACGAGCTTCATTTTTCAAGTCAAAATTTCCAGAACGCAACCGGGAAAACCAATAACGGGTTGTGCTTTCGTTTGTACAGTTCTCTCCGTAAACGTTTTTGATGTTACGTGCCGTTTATGTCGCGTTTGTGCCACGACGGAACTCATATTCCATAATTACACGAATTTTTAAAGTATCCATTATGACGAAAAATGTAATGTAATGAAAATTCAACGCTAATCAATAAACAAAAGACTGAGTTTGTAAAAATAATGTCATGTTTTTAAGACAAAATTAATTTGATATCAGAATAAAAAGCCATTCCAAACTTTTTTTCTATTTGAAATGACCAGTATTGAAGAACGGCAATTTCATAGGTAAAGACCTATTATTAGTGAGATTCTATTGTAGTACTCGTATCCTATACAATTTAGAATATTAACTTAAAGAACCTACTAGATACTTAACTAATTTAAACGAAATATTAAATAAAACATTCATATTCATAACCACAATACACAATAGCTACTCGTACTGAGCCATGCTCAAACTCTAATAATCCGAGAACGCGTCACACTTTGTGGTCACACTATTGTTTTAAACCGAAAAATACAGTGTTGAACGTTGACAGATGATCGTCCGGCAGACGTCGCCACTGTTGCTTTAGATTAACTGTTGCTCCAACTGGCATATTGTGCGCCATTGTCTCTCTCTCGTTGGAAATTCTGAATAATCGAGCGCAGCTACTGATTTGAATGTCAATAGTAATACGGTTAGCCAGAGTGCATTGTTTTTGGCCAGCAAGTATGGCGCGTCGACCCACCGTGCGCTGGAACACAGAATAGATAATAGTACGAAATATTATGTAATAGTATGGCTCAACGCTGTCACAGGTTAAAATAATATAAGTTCCATAATATTAGTTGTGCACAGTGACCATTAGAATGACCTCCTTTTGGCTTAGTTATACCGTTACGAGCAACCCTAGATATGTTTTCTGTGTAATTGCAGGAAACTGCGAACTGCGGTGCGCTATACTTCTCAAAACTATAGATTACGCAGTGTTCATTTCAACGACGGACATATTCTAGGATAAATAATAGGACTCCTCATTATGAACAACTTTAACTATGGGACCGCCTCTGAAATTTCGGAAAAAACAGCTGTTCCGTACATTGCGTCGAGTGTTCATGACATTTTTCTATGGAACAGCAGATTTTTTTTTACGATTTAAGAGGTGATCCCATAGTAGGTAAGTAAAAGTTGTTCATAAAGATGAGTAGGTACTACTATTATATGCTATAATATGTCCGTCGTTCAAATGAACAGCCTGTATAATATAGATACTATACTAATATCACACTAACATTATAGATGCGAAGGAAAGTTTGACGGTACATACCGACAAACAAACGTATGTGTGTGTATATTTGTTTACTCAGTTTATTGTCGTTTACTATGTTCACGCCAAATTGGCTGAACGGATTTGGATGAAACTTGGAATGTGAATAGCTTATTTCCCGGAATAACTTATAGGCTACTTTCTATCATCAGCATCATCACCGTTTTTCATCATCACGCGGGTAAAACCGCGGGGCGCTTGTATTACTAGTATCAAAACATATGTAATTCTTTTCACAATTTCATCATGGTTAGCCGATCACAGAAACGTCAGTAATACATCTTGCAGATAACAATCGACCAGGATGATCGATTCCTTACAAAACGCGCGTTTTGATCGAAAAACACGACTTTGATGGAACCACTTGTTTTGATAGAAAAAAATAACTGGAGATACATTTGGACATTTAATTATTCTAGGTGGCAGGGTTGTAACATTGTAAGCGTCTAGTAAATTATATACGTACAAATAAATACATTACCCCCTTACAATATTAAGACAGCTGTCTATTTTAAAGAGGTAATGAAAAGATATAATTTTTGGAATTATATAATTTGTTAGACGCTTTCATAGACATACATAGTAGGGACAGGTTCGACGCCATTTTGAAATGTCGCCCATTCGTCGGTGTCAAAGAAACGCATTGACACCGATGCCGGCACAGTCTGCGATGCACGTCCGACGTGATTACTTGAGAGCAAAATGCCAAAATGTGTGGTGAAGGGCTGTACGATTTACATTTCAAAGTGCAGTAAACAAAAGGTGGCGTTTCTTATGACCAGTAAGTCAACATTTAAAGTTAAACTAAACTTGCTTTTACATAAAAACTTTTATTTTTAGTTAATAGGTAAGTCGTTTCTAGTTTCGTAGTTTGCGCTTCTTCTACCACGCCTTACTGGCGCTGCACGTAGTGACCGCGAAAAACAAGAGATGGCGTTGTCGTTTTGTCAAAGAGAAATTAGGTTTACGATTTCTTAACTCAGGCGTATCTAGACATAGAAATCATTGGATGCTTTACAATGTTTTGTCATCAACTTGCCAAATAATTCATGAAAATTAAATTTTAGTGACTGTCGTGACGTCACGAAAATTATCGTCAAAGTGAACATGAATCTATAATAGTAAGCAATAGTAGATTGTTTACCAAGGGAGCAAACCACTATTTTTAAGGCGAGAGTGTTTCTTTGAATCCTGAGCGCAGCGAACTTACTGTTTTTATTTTTTATTCGCGCGCCTTCCTTTATCATAAAGCCTGACAACTTGTTCATGTACAATGTTTGTGGTTGATCTATTTGGTGATTAGAACTTTTACTAACAATATCCACATTCCAAATGCAAATCACTTTTCGTCCCTAGTTTACTTTGTTCCTCGCAAACAGGGCAAAAAAGAGCTCTTTTTGACCTGTTTGCGAGGAACAAAGTAGCTGTTTTTGAATAGATGTGATAAAAAAAAACATAAATTAGTGCTATAAATATAGACACATTTTTGTCTCTAAACTGTCCGGTACAAGGCGAATAAAATAGGACGTAAGTACTTAATTCCAAAGAGCATCTTCCTTATAGGGCTGATCCACAATCGACCGTGTGGCCTAATGGATAAGGCGTCGGACTTCGGATCCGAAGATTGCAGGTTCGAGTCCTGTCACGGTCGCGATTCGTTCCTGGATCAGTTTTACATTTTTATGTCAATAAAAATTGCAGTGATGTTATAATATACTTTTTTAGAGTGCTTCTTATAGTAAACATGGCGTTTCTTTTATAATTTTAGGAGAGATTAAACCATTGGCAAAAAAAAAAATCTGTTATTTTTATTCTCATATAAAATCAAAGTGCCGAAACTTTTTAATATTATTTTATTGTAGCAAACATAATCATCATTAAACATAATGGGCAACTTAACCAACAAAAAAAAATATTACTCGGTTGATTTAAAGTGGTGAATTTTGGGAGCGGGCCGAATTTCTTCCGTACGCGGACGAAGTCGCGGGCGACCTCTTGTTATTAATAATTACTATACAAAAACATGTCCCTTAACTCCCATACCTCCTTGTTTGAACTAGGCCATAATAGATAGATAGATAGAAACCCTTTATTGTGCACACCAAAAAATACAATAGAAAAAGATACAAGAACCACATGAGTTAGTGCCACAATTGGCGGCCTTATCGCTCTTTAGGAGCTCGCTCGCTCGCTCTAACCATAGGGAAGAATATACACATGAATAAAGACGGGAGGACATAATATTACGTAGGTATGCATTTATTCCTTTTATTTCTTTAAAAAAAAATTTTTTTTTGTTATTGACTTCCATCCATATATCCAGTCAAAGACTACCTACCATATATGCGGAAAAAAAAATACTTTAGTACTTGTCCAGTCTCCCTAAAAACATTAATAAAACACTTGGTAAAATATTGATAAACACAGCGATTACACCTCGTCCAATCCATCACAAATGCCAAGAAAATATTTATGTACCCACTTTCCTACTGGGAAATACTCAACGGACTGTACTCCGGAACTTCCGGCCGGTATCTGTATTAGTAATCTACTAAAATACTTGTTGTAATGGAGTATTGTTACTGTTACTACTGCTATTTGGAACATGCAATATTAGATTTGTGTAACGATAGGTGAAGACAATTGTTAGGAAGTAGGTATATTTATACCCATGTACCTATTACCTACTTCCTAGACTTGGGTATGTCCTAAAACTGCATCCAGAACCACCGGAGACCCGGCAACAGCGTCACCTCGGTTGTCGGGAGAACATTCTGCGATTCCCAAGCCTCCTGCCAATCGTGGGGATTATGGCAACATTGGCGACCCAAGAGGTTAAGCACCTATAAGACTTCGTCCGGCAGTGGACGACTTCAGGCCGATTATGACCTATTGACCAGCGACAGTGATAATGGAATGGACCGGCCCAGCGCTTACAATCGTTCAAAATTAACAAGTCAACACAATGAAGCATACCTAGCTAAAAGTATGCATATTATAATTGCCAGAAAATAGAGATAGCGAATCTAATTACTGCATGACAAAAAGAGAACACATGTACATGTATTAGAAGTTTGTATTGTCATATCGTACGGCTCACATGTCGCAAAGACAGACGCGCAAATGACTGACGCGAGAGGTAAGCTGGCGCTCAACATATAGCCTTCAAATCCGTGCGCTTATTTCCCATCCATTCATTTTATCATTGTCGCTGCTTAAGACGAAGTTTAGGTGATTCGTAGCCCAGTAGGTAAAATATGTGCGTTACATTCGTGAGGTAGTGGGATCAATGGGACTGTGCTAATATAAATCTTTATATGCCCTATAGGCTCTCTCGGAACAGACGTAGAGTTTTTAAAATACATTACCTCGGCTTTTTTGTGAAGGATAATATCGCAAGCAAAAATATTAACGTCGAATCACGCTTTGAGGTCTTTGCCCAAGCTGACATATTAGTTATAAACAAATAAGCGGAATATTGCTGATACTTTGAAGTATCTATTGATTACCCATTGCTTAAGAACTTTATTTTTTACATTTTATAATGCGTAAAAGTGAATAACATAACAGTTACTTACCTGATCGTTTGGGGATATTTTTTATCTAATCTACAACGTTGGAGGATATTATCTAGCTCTGGAATCGTCAGCCCCTCTCGCCAGAGATGCAAGACCGGTGCTCTCCCTCGTTTTATAAAAACTATCTCACTATTTTTATCCAGTATTGGTTTTGACTACACCACATCCTGGCTGATGGTAACAACTTTGCGGTCTAGGATGGAGCACGCTTACGTAGAAGGAACCTATGATGAGCAGCCTCAGTCGCACCATTTGCTGGCTGATAGTGCTCTTGGAAAAATGTCTTTCAAAGTTGCAGCGTATGCTGGTTCTATACAAGATCGAAAACATCAAGGTTTATTTTTATTTGTGTATTTTTTTCCAGGGCTACGGATGTGCTTTTGTATGAGGCACGGTGCGCAAGCGCATTGGCGCGGAACAGGCGAGGACGGACGGGCTGTCAACCTGGCTTGACTTGACACATCATGGGACCGCGCAAAGATGATAAATATTAATATTTGGATGATTAACAGGTAGCTGAGACCCTTGAGGGATATGAATATATTTACAAGAATAATAGATCTATTTAAGGTTTATAAAATCGACGAATCTATTTTAGGTTAATAATATACTTGTGCGCCACGCAGTTTCACCCGTGGTAAAAAAATTACATGAAAAAGGGAAATGATGACAAATGTAGCCTATGTATACCCTTTTCCAGAGTTCTCTATGCCATCCAGGATTTTTTAAATTAAATTAAAAGTAAGGACACTGAACACTGTTAGACAGTGGCAGTGTTCTGTCCAGTGAACACTGGTTATTGAATTGTCCATACTGCCTCTATACAAATAGCAAGTTTCCGTCTTGAATTTGGGCCTAACATTTTTTTCCAAGTATGTTTTATAAATGTTGGAGAGTTTCGTCTCCCTCAAGTGCTGGCAGATTTTCTTGTCAGCTCCACAACATAAGGCTTTTAAGGTTTCAGAAGGGCAATCAATTATTTTATTATCCTTTTTTTTAGTTTAGTTTTAATTAGGTAGTTTAACTGTTTTTATTTTATATTACGGTGTTAGTTCAATAAATACATTGTTTTTTTATTATTATTGATAACCAATATTTTACTAAGCAGTAGACTAGTAGGATTCTACGTAATAACCTTATGTTAGTTCTATTCAGTTAGCATCCTTTGAAGGGCATATTATGTACATCGAAACAAACAACTTTTACTATGGGGCCAACACTGAAAACGCGAAAATAATATCAGCTGTTCCATACAAATTTGCCGAAGGTGGATGAACTTTTTGTATGGAACAGCTGATATTTTTTTCGCGATTTCAATGTCGGCCCCATAGTAAAAGTTCTTTGTTTTGATGTACAAAATATGCCCTTAAAAGGATGCTAACTGATTAGAAATAACCCTGTATAATAGGTACCTAGTTGTAGTTGCAGAGTTAATAACAATTTTTCATGGGTATGCTATTCACACATCAAACATTTCCCTAAGTATATTTTATTGCCAGTGAAAGTAAGCAAGAAACGAAAAATCATTAAAAGATACAGAACAAATAAAATAAATACAGTTCAAACGAATTATAATCCTAATTTCCTGCGTTGTCAGTTTATTATCTTTCAAATTATATTGCTTTAATTAAAATCATTTGAACTCTACGTGTAAAGTTTCACATTATAAACTGAACGTAAAATATTAATATAAAATATCGTGTATGTGTTATGATTTCAATGTATTTTTATGCATGTGTTTGTGTATCGTAAATGTGTCAATACATGACGTCGACGTAACGGATGCTTCCACCAAGCCTCACCAGGCCTTGTCATGTAGAGGGTCATAGATCACTACACCAACTCTACACCGCAGCACCGGCTAAGAACAAAGCTACGAGTATATTGGTAAGATAGCCAAATAGCTGACTGTCGCGTAAGTCGCGGTTGATATGACAGACGCATTCGCGACACACACCAAATGTGACATCTAAGATGATTCGCGTGTTACGAATCAAACGCCAAGTCGACGCGAATCAACGTGAATAACGTGCGGCCCGTGTAGAACAAATATTCGACACGCCTTACATCATTGATATTCTCCAATACATACGAGGTTTAGGAGTCATGTGTAATGCATAGCATAGTCAATCTTTTTAATAACCCACTGCTGGACGCAGGCCTACCCGCGAAGGGCGAAATCCTCCACGCTGGCCCAGTAGCGGATTGGTGGATTCACATACGCTATTAAATTTATTCTCCGGACGTATGCAGGTTTACTCAAGATGTTTTTCTTCACCGAATGCAATGCATATTTGCTTTTAACAAGTCCAGTGTCGAGCTAACCCAGTGCACTTCAACCTAGATACGATCAAAGCCACCGGATGTTAAGAAAACTGCGCAGACGCAAGATTTGCGTATTTGATCAATGTTATTGAGGTTTTTGAGCAATCGATCGATTTATTCCCCGAAATCTGTGAAAATATTTAGAAATCGCTGCTATTTGATGTTTGTTTGGTAGTTCAAAGGGATGGCGATGTTTAGCATCACATTTATGTTTTCATATGCAAAGATAAAGTAGAGTAGATGCGGATAAGTGTCAATCAGTGTTGATTGTAGGTATAACCTAGAGGAACAGTTGATGACGCCTTATTCGGCGGCTTTCGTATGACTCACTTTTTGATATGTTTTTCTTAGTCAGCACGAAACGACTCAAGATGAGGCAGACTACTTGCAAAGGATAAACCTGCCTGGACGCGATTGGTGCGTGGCCGAGGCATATGGCATAGCAAGAAAGAGGCCTATACCCGCAGCGGGAAAAATAATGATGTGGATGATGATGAGTAGTTTTCAGGCAAGTTTATATGTTTATAAACTATTTATTGTGCAAACCAGAAATTTATGTACACCTACCTAAGTTATCATAAAAATAATAACCTTATGAACTAGATTCAAATAATATTTGTTGTTATAAACTGTGTTATATTATATTCATATTAATTTTATTGTAGAATTCCACAATGTATCTTTCTTAGGTGGTAAAAATTAAACAATACGGTTACAATAGGTATTAACTTCTTAACTGTATAGTGTCACAAGTGGCGGTCTTATCGGTAAAGGCAATCGCTTTCAGACGATCATGGAATGAAAATAAATTATGAACTAAAACAGAGTGGAGTGGAGATGCTATACTGAAACTCTTTAAAGTTATGTAATTTCTATCTGTTCAACTCCTTATAACCAGAACGAAACTAAAGCGTTCCTAGCATTACCGGAAGTTTCAGTACGTAATGAAATCGTTTCAGGAAGTGCGTCGGTTCCCGCCACTGGCGTGTTTATCGAGGGCCGCGTTTGTTTACGGCTTTTGATCCAACCGCGGGGTGGTAAGTAATATGTACCTATTTGCAGCAATAATGGTGGTCAAATTAATCATCATTATTAATATCAGCCTATCTATACCAGTACTAGGCCAAGGCACGCAACTCAGACGAATCTTCGGCTTTCCGCCTCCAACTATTACCAGCTAGCAGCTATCTTACGTATATCGTTTTTCCGTCGAGTCTCACGTTACGTTTGCCGTATCGAGATCTACACTCTAGAACACGTTAGTTTGTCGTTTCGAGATTTACACTTTAGAACACGTTAGTTTGCCGTTTCGAGATCTACACTCTAGAACACGTTAGTTTGCCGTTTCGAGATCTGTACTCTAGAACAATTTAGTTTGCCGTTTCGAGATCTACACTTTAGAACACGTTAGTTTGCCGTTTCGAGATCTACACTTTAGAACACGTTATGCCGTTGGCATCGATTCTGCGATCGATATGACCTTTGACGAGTCCATTGCCATTTTCGGGCATAGCGATACACTGGGCTATATTATATGGGTGATCAAACTATGTGAGTACATAGTACTCTAACCCTATACCTATTAATCAAAATGCAAATCGCCGATTTTTTTATGGTAACAAATAGGTAATGAAACGAACTAATTTATGACATTCTTTAAATGAGCGATTTTTCAAACATGATTTTTTAAAAAGTCGTTTTTTCAACTCGACAGATAGCGCAGACTAAACGTGCCAGGCAAAAATAGCATACTATGTGTGATAGGTGGCGCGAAGGTGGCACATGAAATAAAATAAAAAACTTGACAGTGACAGCTACGTCCGGTCTGCGCAAAGTCAGAGCCATCTACAATGAGCTTCTTTCTTTTTTTTTTATTGCCTGTCAGAAAATCTCCTCATATTGTATTGGTATATAGAATTTTGATTGGGAAAAAAGTCCCTATAGAATCACTTGATTGGAGCACAATATTTTTACCTTTCAAACTGGAACCCAGTAACCCATTCACATTTTCCTTGATATTTTTAATTTTAATTTACCTTCGGTGGTATAATAAATGAAAAATACGCCGCCAAATCCCCAAGCCGTCTGACAAGCATAAAACGATCGTTCGACAGCTCGATCCAACTCAAAATGAAAGAGGCATCGCCAATGAGGTGTTGTGGGTAAAGGCATGTGATATTTTGGCCTAATTATTTATTTATTTATTTATTGAGATACGCCAACAGTGAACATATTACACATTCTTAAAGTAGGTACATAACACAAGGATCTGATACGATCACCTTTTACAGGCGTATACAACATTCGCCATAAACAGTGTTTAATTATACAAGGAAGTATGGTAAATTTCTATGGCCTTTAATTAGATAATGAAAACCCAAATTTTTTTGTGGGACTATCGTTAATGGTGTTTCGGTCCGATCCCATGAAGTGATAAGTAGAGTAAGTAAAGAATAGTACACAAAACATAACAAAAAAAACAAAAAAACAAAAAAAAAATACACATAAACAAATCACAAAAAATATTAGAATTTGTTCCACGGAACTTTTCAATAGGACTCCTGTGAGTGTACCGCAGGATTTAAGTAGTCTAGAGTCTTGATTAAGCTCGAATAACTCGTGACATACAGAGTAGACAAAATATCCTTCAAGCCCTACAATTGCCAAGTCGGAAGCATTTTAGATTGGCAATAATTTTAATATGATGCCCAATAAATGCACAAATCGCATTACTGCAGCTTATTTAGAGGGGCTTATGTCGATTAATGCATTATTCAATATTAGTTCCATGCAGAATTTTTGTGGTTTCTATTCGTAGATAAAATTATAGAGGAATACTATACGAACTTACATTCGCCGTCAGCCATAAGGCGTTCATTGCTGGACGAAGGCCTCCCAATAGATGGGTGTTGCCATAATCCCCAAGCTTGGCAGGCGGCTTGCGGAATGCTCACCAACGTTAACCAAGAAGACGCTGCTGCCCGTCCTCCGGTGGGTCTGGTTGCAGTTTAAGGACATACCCAGGTCAACGAACTTACATTATCTAATGATAATTTAATATAATGTTTCGTCTTGGCTTACGAAAAGAAAGACTTACAGCTTATAGACATACTTAGCAGAAAAACTGAGATTTACCGTTTGCTCCAAAAATTTCAATTTCAAAATCGCATTGCTAGACCCAGAATTATTAACAGCACATCACCCTGGTAACTTCGGAAGCATCCACGCACATCCATACCTAAATGTCAAAATTAAAAAACCTCTCCCTCGTTTAAAAGTGAATTATAAAGCACGAGCAGGCGAGTTCATAAGTAGCCGATGTTCTGGGCCACCGCAAATATGAAAATAAACAAACAGTACGTAAATAACCAGAAAGCACTTCAAAGTGGAGTACTGAGAGCCGACATGACGCAAGGGATGAGCTTCTAGCGGCTACAGTACTTACAACTTTATTCTGTTGTACCTTGCTTTCTTTACTATAGAGACAGCGAGACCAAGAGCTTTGAGTCAAAGCTATATTACGCTTATATAAAATTCCCTGAACTTACGAAAACATCTTTTCGACCGGAGTAACTCCTTAGACTCCTAATCTTAAATATGTCATCACAGATTATCATTGAGTAGATTAGATCCATGATAGAGCGCACCGTTGCTTAACAATTAACATCAGGCAATGGACAAACGCAAATCGATTTAGAAAATATACAAAAACATTCACGCGATCTTAACCACATTGTAACGCTCTTAATTTCCGTGCGCCTAATCATGGAGGCTACTCTGTGCACCTAATGCAAAGAGCTGGCGTAAGAGGTTGTATTGTGTAGACTGTTATAGATGAACTGGCAAAGGGCAGGCCACATCGCTCGAAGAACTGATAACCAATCGCGTAGATTCTTGAGTGGCGGCCACGAAAAGGAAGGTGCAGCGTAGGTAGGCCTCCACTAGATGGACCGACGACATTGTGAAAGTTGCGGGCGACCGATGGATGCAAATGGCAGGTGACGAAGCGTACAGTGTGGTGGTCTAAGGGGAAAGCCTTTGTTCAGCAATGGATATCTCCGAGCTAATTATGAGACTTTTATAAGCATAATCACGTAGGCATTCATACTACTAGAAAGACTAACTCTAACTAACTCGCTAACTCCTTCAAGATTCATACTGACGTGTCTGGAGACAGGTCTTATCCAATAAGAAAAAAAAAGTATTTAAGTACGCACAACATTAAAAAGCCCTATACAAACGCATCTGAGCTTACTGAAAATAGAACGTGACAGACCAATTATCTATAGAATAGAACTCGTTGTCAGCCATAAAACGTCCACTGCTGGACGAAGGCCTCCCTCTTTATAGAGGGGTGTTGCCATAATCCCCACGCTTGGCAGGCGGCTTGGGGATCGCAGAATGGTCACCACCGTTAACCAAGAGGACGCTGCTGCCCGTCCTCCGGTGGGTCTGGTTGCAGTTTAAGGACATACCCAGGTCCATAGAATAGAACTACTCAAACCCAATTCTAAAATTTCTTAGTAGGTACCTAGTATAATAATGTAAAAGAGTACGCTTAAATCTTGGACCACACGGAGCATGGAAACCGAATCGTTTTGTTTACATACAATATCGCTCATTGGGGCAAACCTAACGAATGTTGTAATAAACACCTTGGAGCTTCCACCCAACATTGGCCAAACCTTATCTACCAATACTGGGCCTTGGATGATTGGCTTCTGGAATTTCTGTCAAGCTATAATTTAGTATGGTTTTTGTCTCAAAATCAAGACTAAACATTGTTTGAATTCCGTCGATTATCCTAAGAGTATCCAAGAGTAAGAGAGTAAGATTCTCCTAAGAGTCTACAAGAGTATACAATATACTAAGGTACCAATAACGTCATTGCTTCTTCCTGGTCAAGCGCAAACAACGTCTAAAAGTTATAATTTCTTGATAATAGACCTTCTAACCGTACTCGTACCGGTTGTTGTTGGGAACGATACTCTCGAAGTTGTTGACAGTTACAACTACCTTGGAAAGATTGTTCAGTTAGGTAGGAAGAATCCAACTCGGATGGGCAGCGTTCGGGAAATTGCGTAATATATTCTCGTCCAAAATCCAGCAGTGTCTGAAGACAAGGGTCTTCAACCAGTGTGTGATACCAGTGATGACATAATGGAACTGAAACGTGGTTTTTAACTGCTTTCCTTTTAGAGAAACTCAAAATCACACAACGGGCAATGGAGAGAGCTATGCTCGGAGCTACTTTGCGCGATAAAATCCGGAACGTCGATATTCGCCAAAGAACCAAAGCGACATAGCTCGCAGGGTTTGCAAGTTGAAGTGGCAATGGGCAGGCCACATCGCTCGACGAACTGATAAGCGATGTGGAAGAAAGGTTCTTGAGTGGCGACCGCGAACCGGAAGACGCAGTGTAGGAAGGACTCCCACTAGGTGGACCGACGACATTGTAAAACTCGCGGGCAACCGGTGGATGCAAATGGCAGGTTGTCGTACAGTGTGGCGGTCTAAGAGGGAGAGAGAGGCCTTCGTTCAGCAGTGGACGTCTCTGGGCTGATGATGATGATGATAAGACCTTCTAATGGGTATTTTTTATATGAAGTGTTTCCACACTTTGGTTTGGTTTGGCTTCTAATGGGTGTTGTAAATTATACTGAACTTGCTATCAGAAGAATCAATGAAATTTCAATCCACAACTTTTGACCGTAATAAGTTTGAAATTTACAAGTACCCTTAGCATGATTTTACTTCAAGAACGAAACTATTAAACCGTATTCACTTAAATGTCTCCAGTCTCCACCAACAGATGTCTTCATAATACAAACTAGTACTGATCAATGAGTCACGCTTGTTTGCAGCCAAACCTGAGTCCATCGTTGGCCGGTTGGTGCAAATCAAAGTTTGTTTGATAGCGAACACAGACGCTAGCTCCGCGTAAACATCGGCCACATCAAAGAAATTCGAGAGAAGACCAGTCAGAAAACGCGTCTTGATCCTTTAATTTCCTGTGGAATAGGGAATAATATTGAGATTTTTGACAAAAAATGGGACCAAGGAAAAGCCACAAGAAGTAGGAGGTAGGAGTGAGGTGTCTATATCAGTTAGTATATCAGTTGTGAACTAAGGAAACACGTACGACTCAAACAACTTTTTTGAGGTTTTACCACTCGTCCATTTTTTTTAATGCAGTTTACCGTCATGCTTGGATTGCACATTATCCTGTAATACCAGCGTAGAATACAAAACCAGCGAGGCATCTCGGTACTGGAGTAGTTCATGACTTATGACAAAATAAATTTTAGCATGTAAAAGTATCCTTGCGCGACGTTGAAACATTTGACTCTAGAAATGTTATTAAGAGGATGAATACAGCCAAATTGGCTTCATTCGGGTTAATGTTTTGCCTAAAGTACAAATTCGACAGCACTGAAAAAAAAATATGTTAATCTAGATCATGTTTCCTAGTTGGCTATTATTTCGAAAACACGTTTGCAAATAATTTTCTCGATAGAAAATAATCGTAAAATGATCTCTAAAAACGAATTTCTAAGTATTTTTTTCTTTGTATTTTTGTATGAAGACACATAACCAAAATTAGCAAACGTTACGAGTAATCTATCTTACTATTGACTTGGTTTTTTTTCTTACGAAATAGCTTTATTGCAATTAATTATTTTCCAACAAAATTACTGTACGAAACGGGGCGCGAGCGCGCCGGCTTCTCTTTTTTACCTATGTAATTAGACAGAGACCACAGACGCGCGGAAGATCAGCTATTGTCAGCGTCTTAAGGCGTAAGTTTTCGGGTTGGTTATGGTGACGCAGAAATTATGTGTTGCTAAAATACTAGTCTCGTTATTTTGGAATACCAAAGTACCACGTCATGTCATACGTTGGAATTCCAATAATAAAAAGACTTATTTTGTAATTCAGACTATAAATTGTAATGTATAATTTAAATATACAACAACGCGTTTTCTATTGAAATAAATCTTCTGTACAGAGTAATTTAAATATAATTATGTATATGTAATATACATGGACAAGCCTCAAATCGATCCTGTCCGGCATCAAAACCCTTTTTATGATAAAATTTATATCAAATATAATCTTGAGGCTCATGAGTAATTTCCTACATATCTTGCCTTCTTCACGTCAAATGTCAAAACGATCAAGATTTTTAGTTTTCGGCTCAGCGCACATCGGCGGATTCATCAAACACTTTGATCTTCGGATCACGCGCCCTTTACTTATATTACTTTAATTTTAAAATACTTCTTACTTCTAAAAACTATCTATACACTCTAAAACAAACCTTATCTTAAAACTCATAATGCTCGATATTGTGTAAAGGAAAATGTACTTACAACAATTGAAAACAAATGGTTAATCAGACGTAATCTAATTAATAAGGTCAAAAATACCATTTCTTCTTCAATCGTTTTTCGATCTTAAATCCTGTGCTCTAAGATATAATTTTGTGTGACGAGAGTGGCTTAGTTAAAACATTTGAAAGTTCTATGTGTTGGTGTGATCTGTCAAAACTGTGAAGAGTAGCAGACGCGAGGCGTAAACATTTACACGTGGTGGTCGCACTACTTGAGGCATTACTACCAGTAACTACTATGGTCGCATTACTGCCACACCAAGACACTACGAATTAGTACTTAGACCAAGAAAGTTAATTTAAAGTGTGTCCGGCTCTGGATTGGCAATTTTGCACATATACTACAACAAACTACAAAGACTTACTTACTTAGCCTACTACACAACAAAAAACAAAAGGATTGTATCCAGACCGATGATATGCACATATTGAAGTTTTATTTGCGATGTGTTGTTTTGTTGCGAGTCAGCTCTTTTGTGAGTCAATAAAAAAACCATGCATATTCCCTATTGTACTAATCATAGTAAACAAAAGACCAAACCTGAATTCGAGAACATAATCAGCTATTACCTATTCCATACATTTTGTCACATTATCACATAGTGTTTCGTTTAAATAATACTGTTACGCGTGTCTTTTTCCTCGTTTCTTATTTTCTGTCAATTTACTAGCTTAGAGACAATCTGGGTCATGTAGCGAGCGAACTGGTTTCTTCTTGGCAAGCGTACTCCATCGCAAGCTCTCCAGTACCAGTCAGTACATTCCAATAGATGCTCATCAGGGTTTTGAGAAGTTATCTAGTTAGTTAACTGATGAGGTAAGATGACTCAAACGCATTTCCAGTCAACATAAAAAAGAAAACCAGCATTTTATTGACTATGCCTATACCTAATACATTTAACCACAGCCTCTAGAGTCAATAGTATTGGATTAAAACTTATAAGCCACTATGAGCAAGCAAATACATCCACTCCCGGATTCCACGGTGGTCCTCCCAGGCATCGGGTTCCATACAATCGTTGACCACCGTCCCGTTTAATGCAATTAGCTCAATTAGTACAACGGTACACCACTAATCTTCTTATTAGGAATGTTTCGACCTCCTTCCATGAAGGAAATGAGCTCCAATTGAGACGGCTTATTAGTAACTATTACGTAGTATTTACTTACTCTATGTTAGTAACAATAATGCTTTGTCTTTGAACTTCACTCGACACTTTCACTCTAAGATAAAGTTTTCAAGGCATTGGAGTGACGAGACAAGGTTTTATTACGATCTATTCCTACCATCACCACATCGTGCGCTACGTCTTACGATGTAATAATACCAGTAGCAGTGCCAGAATAGTGAACATGTGAACAAAATCCTGCGCCGCACTGCATTGCGCTCACCACCCTGAGTTATTAGATGTCAAATCTCTTTATGCCCAGTACCTAAGAACATTGTCCTCCAAACCGAAACACATTAACGCTTGCACACTACTGCTTGGCGATTTAATAACTGGCAAAGGTGTATTACTTTCCCAGACGGACTGTGCAATAGAATCTAATATTTCTATGCGTCAAAACACAAAAACTCTCTCACGAAATGTCCAGATATCCATGGGTAACATTAATCTAATCAAAACACAATAAAATCAGCGTCCATCCAAACCGACACGTTACTGCATTAGCGCATTTAAGGTTTAACAAAATGTCACAAAACGAAGTAAACAGACAAACATCCCGCATAATAAACTGAGATAATAATAAAACTGTATTCAATTAAAGCAAAATGTTGGGAATTGAATCGCCTCCATTTGTACCAATTCTGACAACTTTGGGAAAACTACTGACGATACTCACCAATATTTGGTTTGGATGAACAAATGATGGTAGCTGACAGATTGGTTGATGTTACGTTGATTTTGATGTTATTTAATGAAATATTTTAAAGAATAGTCTGTTCTCATTCAGAGTAGGACATCTATCTTCTTCTTCTAATATAATAAAAGGCTCTGTCCTGACTGACTGAATGATTGGTCACTAACTGACTGACTGACAGACAACACACAGCACAAACCGCTGGTCGTACAGACTTCAGACAGACGACAGACAGTACGCAATAAATAAATTATGATTATGATTATGAGACTTGAAATTTGGAGGGTGTATTCGTCTCGATGCAGAGGGGTGTACTACGAAAGGATTTTTCGAAATTCAACCCCTAAGGGGGCGGGAAGGGGGGTGGGGAGTTTGTATGAAACTCCTTTGTTTTTATACTTTTAGTCACGAAAATTTGGATAGTTCATTTAAAAGAAAAAATTCTATTTTCAAAAAATAATATGACAGGGACGATTTAAGGGGGGGAAAGGGGGGGGAATGTGGTATGAAAAGTTCTTTGTTTTGAAATTATGATGAAAATTGATATTTGGGTAGTTCATTCAAAGGGGAGAAGTTAGTGGGGTGGGGGCGCTAAAAAAATTGCTCGGGATGATTTAAAGTTTAAAGTGATTTAAAGTGATGTTTGATCCGGATCTGTGTATCTGCATGGGTGTTATATGTATAATTAGTAAGTATGTATTATAAGTTTGCACTTAGGTACAAACAAAAAGTATGTAAGTATTCTACCAGTTATCTAACGCCCATAGAACAAGCTTTGCTTAGTTTGGGGCTAGAAGAAGCTGTGTGAAATGTCCACCAATAAAAGTATTTACAAAAATCTGTATTAGACAGTTTAGTTTGCTTCAACCTAGATCGATAATATTACCTATCTAGTGCTTACCACTGTGCTAGGCCATGTTCTGGGATGCTTCGGGCGTTCCAGAGTTACTATTGAAAGGCAATTTTCAGTCTAAGCTAAGTGATATGTTATTATTTAGCATCTTCGACCACACCGTGACTCAACATCATCTGTCAAATTGTTTAGACTATCAACTAGGTAACAAAAAAATGCCCGTCCAGTTAAAGTTTCTTGTTTACGGACCTTGTTTTAGAACCAATCCCGCCCGCCTAGCACGCGCGAGCCGTGATAAATGTATTTCCACTTCTTTCCCCTTGAAAACGAGACAGACGTATCCATATTCTAGCTTTATCACGTTCCCGCGCGGGGAATGACGAATTAGTCCTCTGCGCGTGCTAAGGGGCCTGCAGGGCTAACATGCGCACCGCGAGAAAATTTTGTCGTGTCTTTATGTCGTGCGAAAACGAGACAAACTTATACAGATTCGTAGCCTTGTCCTGTTTTGTAGAATCGAGAAAATTTTCTCGCGGTGCGCATGTTAGGCGCTCTGGTGTTCGTAGTACTACTAAAGACTTATATGTATTATCTTTGGTAGTACTTATTTGATCATCAGTCATATACCATCCGTAGACTGGGCCTAGGTAGCTCTAGTTGTGCTGATCACGCTTTATAAAACTGTGTAATCAATTTGCCACCCTATTACATCCCATATTCCGAGATCCCATAACAATAAGCCATATCTTCCAGAACTCAGTACAGTATGCGGGAGGGTAGGGTCGAGAGGTCGCGTCGCGAGGGAGAGGACACTATAAATACAAATTATTCTATTATCTGACAGAAGTGGTCTCACAAACCGAGGAGCTATTAGTTAACTCGGGTCGCATCTCCAGTGAAGAAGGATTTTAAATGTAATATATAGAGTGGGGTGATATAAGTATGACTAAAGTTCTTAGAGGAGTCAATACCAATACCAAAACTACTACTTACTACCACTACTACTACTACTACTACTATGTTACTTATTTTCATATTACATATTGCGTTGGTTCAGTTTCGTACTGTACAGTTTTTTTTTTATACATTCAATTGATGAGACGAGCTCTTGCTCGTCTCATGTGTTGTTGTGTCGTCTCGTTCGCCTGGTGGTAAGCGTCACGCCTGCCACTAACGGTAGCAGTGCTAGAATTGTGAACTTACAAACACAATCCTGCGCCGCACTGCACTGCGCTCGTCACCCTGAGATATTAGATGTTAAATCTCTTCATACCCAGTAATTACTCTGGTAACATTGCCATTCAAACCGAAACACAGTAATGCTTGCACCCTACTGCTTGGCGGTTGAATAACTGGCAAAGGTGTGGTACTTCCCAGTAGAACTCTGCGGTAGAGTCCTACTACAATAAATCTTTAGTAAATCTTTAAATCTAATTCCTGAATATTGAATACCCTGTAAATGTACATTCTCCGCAAATGCCTATAACTCGAATGTTTGCGATTCCTTTCTCTCATAGTAGGCACAATCTAGAATCTAGACTTTTTTTAATCATCTAGAAACTAGATGATCACACATGCTGAGCACAGCACGCCTGCCTATATCATTGTGAGTCAGTAAAGAAAACTCCAGCCAGACCTATCACCGACCGGACCACTAAAAATACTGACGAATTGACTTAGGTTACATAACCATCAGCGAACTGTTTTCGTAATCTACTTCGTACTTTCGTACCTGCTTATATTGAGATTTCTTCAATCTGCCATAAGAAATTAGCCAAGTAAGAATAAAGCTACGAAATTAAAAATCTACATGATATAAGTGTAATTTATAATCGCAATACTTGCCTTCTAACAATGCAGTTGCATGCAACAGTTTGAAAGAAGTTTACACAACTAACCATATCCACTCTTTGATGAGTTCCCTTTAAAATCAGAATAGGGTAGATGACTGATGTTTATATCGTTGAAACTAATAGCTTTGATGCAGAATTTAAGTAAATATAGTATGTTTATTGAAAAAATCATTTAAATCTGATATATGAGCGTTTAAAGTTTTTTGGTAGAGCCAACTCTGTCCCTTTCCCACAAAACAAAAAATTACGTCACGCCTTACTTGTCAGAAAAGAACGTATATGGCGTACAGAGAAGTGACGTCACGATTTGCTGTTTCGCCTCTCTGTCTAGCATGATATTAAAATGCTTATAAGTTGCTTATTTTTGATCAGATTTTCATTTTCTTTTCATTAATCAGCTATATTTATGGGCCACATTTTATTAGGACAATAAAAACAACCAGTCATCCAGCCTATTCCTGGTTACTCAGACCAAACTAGAGTCAATGACATAAAATTGACTTCAAATGACACACTTGATCTGCAGACTTGTATTGTACAAAACTGATAAGCACTCAGATACCACAATAGCAAGTCCTTAATACAATTTGTGCACAATAGACCATTGGATCACAGATATATGTCTTCTCATTACGACCTTGTCACATCTAATCTGGTTTAGTATCCTTCACATTTCTGGGAAGCTTTAGATTTTCTGAATGCGACATGGTCCTATGTTAATATGGTAAGACTTTTGAAGAAGCGTTGTGAATGACATTGTCCAAGATGGACGGTCAATTGGTAGGCAATGGGCCCGTATGCGACAGTCTCCTCGAGGTCCAATGGATTTGTTTACACAATGTTTAGCACTTTTAGACGATTACGATATTATAGGTTACAGGATCTGTGATTAGAATCAATAAATATACGTTTTTTAGTAAGTACATTAAATGTTCTAATTAAAGACATTTAAAAAAAAGATAGTAAAGATAATGTACTGGTAGTATAATAGTTTTTATAGTTCGCGTTCTTTTATACATGCAAGTGACAAGACGAGCAAGACGTTCACCTGGTGGTAAGCGTCACGCCTGCCACTAACAGTAGCAGTGCCAGAATTGTGAACTTGCAAACACTATCCTGCAGCGCACTGCACTGCGCTCGTCACCCTGAGATATTAGATGTTAAATCTCTTCATACCCAGTAATTACTCTGGTAACATTGCCATTCAAACCGGAACACAGTAATGCTTGCACCCTACTGCTTGGCGGTTGAATAACTGGCAAAGGTGTGGTACTTCCCCAGTTGGACTCTGCGGTAGAGTCCTACCACTACAAAAAATAGTAGCATAAATAGTCTTTATAAAGATTAAGTCACTTTGGACTGATTAATAATTTCCACTTTGTTCATCCAGGTGAACAAAGTGGAAATTAATTAATTAATTATTAATTATAATATTAATATTAATTAGGGCTTAGAGAAGTTTTGTATGTGATGATGTGACCACTCTTCTTGATAACATAAAAAAGAAAACCTGAATAAAAATCAAAGTGGTGAGTTCAATGACCGAAAGGAGGTAAAGGAGGTTTTGTAGTTGTAGGACTCTACTGCAAAGTCGGCCTCGGGAACTACCACATCTTTGTCAGTTATTCAACCGCCATGCAGTAGGGTGCAAGCGTTACTGTGTTCCGGTTTGAATGGCAATGTTACCAGAGAAATTACTGGGTACGAAGAGATTTAACATCTAATATCTCAGGGTGACGAGCGCAGTGCAGTGCGGCGCAGGATTGTGTTCGCAAGTTCACAATTCTAGAACTGCTACTGTTAGTGGCAGGCGTGACGCTTACCACCAGGCGAACGTCTTAAGGCCGTCACAGACGACGAAGATGCTATAATATTTCATAGATTATAGATTAAATATCGCTCTCCATACATTTTTGAAACAAAAATATCTTGTTCACTTGTTCGTCATTTGTTTTGTACGAGTAGCGAAATTGAAATATGTTCTAAGCTAACATGAAATATTATAGCATCTTCATCGTGTGTGACGGCTTTCACTCGTATCGTCACTTGATTGCATAATAATAAAGTTCTTTGTTATGCCGTTACGCTTAACACCATTCACAGTAGCTGAATGTTTTTGAAGCCAATAAGGTGATGACTGTACCCATAACTAATGTTATTAATAATAACAGCTTACTTGCAGTGATGTGCTTACACTTGTTTACTTAGCACTTTAGCACCCCGGACTCCGGATCCCGATCAAAACTTAAATGTTCACCTTATGACTGTTAACTTGTACCTAAAAGAACTAAGATGCACGTCAATATATGATTTTTAGTGACTCTCACTAGAAAGTTCAGCTGATGTAGCCATAAATCCAATCAGTCACCTTCATACGCCGTGATACATGTCTCTAAATCTAATTGTCCAAATTGGTATTGATTTATACGAGTGTGAGCCAAAAGTGATTGTTATTAATTGTCACTGAATCTATCGCTGACTGCGTCGGTTGCTTTTACAATTGACCCTGGGTGAAGGGGTGACATCAGGAACTGGTGCAAGGGATTGCAGAGAACGGATTTATCATTCGACTTTGCTACTTTATCAATTGTATACTTTTTGTTTTTATTTTTTATTTTATTTTATTCTCAGTTACATTACAATGAAGGTTTACTTTTGGTACTACTTTAGCGCTCGTGGCGTAGCTTGTCTAGGTTCTAAACGATCGCCGATGTTAAGCAACGGACGGTCCGGTCAGTCTTCGGATGGGTGACCGTGAGTGGCATTTATTTCTGAGCGATTTGTGATGACACGTTAAATTGTTGGTCCCGGTTGTTTGTTCTAGTTTCTATAACCACAACCGTCAGCTATGCCAGAGGCCTTTGGGTGGCACATTAACTCTGACACTAGGGCTGGCCACTCGGCCTATACGAACTTACTTACTTTTTACTTTGGACTTATTTTAAATATTGTCTACAGGCTCTACCGTATGTCCGAGAAAAATCAGCCTTTAAATCTAGTATTTCTAACGACCCCTACCATAACCGGCACCACCAGCGGTGGCTAGGATAAAACAATTACGGCCTTACCTAAAATAATCTCGATTCTCTTAGTCACTGCTTAAACTTCTCTGTCCTTTTCTAGCACGTGCAACTTCACGTCAGAGAAAAAATGGCAGAGCATCTTAAGCAGTGACTAACGGTTGAAAAGTTTTTTTAAAGTAAGGTCGTCAATCTTATTCTCTGCTCAAACTCCGCTGTGTTGGTCGGTGGTAGACGAGACATGATAATACGCTTTTTTTTATACATCCGA
This sequence comes from Erannis defoliaria, assembly GCA_905404285.2. Lineage (NCBI taxonomy): Eukaryota > Metazoa > Arthropoda > Insecta > Lepidoptera > Geometridae > Erannis > Erannis defoliaria. The sequence continues at coordinate 4,259,570 of FR990073.1, read as the reverse complement.
CTTCAACTTGGAATACCTGGATGACATCTTCATATTTTCTAATAATTTTGATTTAAAAACCACACTACTGAACCGATTTCGATAAAATTAATATGGAACCACCTCTATTACCTACCAAAAAAAAGAATCACAAAAGTAATCGCGTAACATACATACAGTCGAATTGAGAACCTCTTTTTTTGAAGTCGGTTGAAATTAGGATTATTCCCAAAAACTCTACCAACACCAGCTAGGCTACCAACCCAAGGTAAAGTAACTGCTTTTTGGCCAAGTCGTGAATGAATCAGATTCAGATGCAGATTATTTATTAACCTTATATCAAGTACTTCTATATAAGGTAGGAAATGGATACAATGATAATGAATTGAATGCTAACACTTATGGTAAAATATAAAAAAATAAGGCATTTTTTAATGTCAATACAAATATCATTAAAATAATAAAATGACAAAAGAATATTCTTATTAATAAATACAAAAATACTTTCGTCTGGGTAGACGTGCTCCGTCGTAGATCTCATCTTTTCTTAAGATCAGGCAAGATGGCAGACGACGAATAAATTTAAAAAAAAAACAGCCATTAGCTCAAAGTAAAGGAGTCGGTGTGTGAGGAGTGGTTGGCAGCGGAAAACCGAAGATCGGGCTGAGTAGCGTGCCTTGGGAGAAGCCTATGTCCAGCAGTGGGTTATGATAGGCTGATTATGGTGATGATGGTGATGATGATGAATGGATCCGAGTATTGTTGTCATTTTATATTCAAAAGATATCTGATCGCGCGACTCGTTTCCTTTGAGCCACACCAAAAAGGGTTCCCTCAAAAGTCAGTCTCTTCTACGATCCGTTCCACGTACAATGACCACTAGAACCGTGACTGATCTTAAATTGGGAGCGTTTGGGGACTCTACAGTCTGTACCGGCTACGTCATAAAATATAACATGTTTTACGATAATGTCATTTTTAACACGATATGTTTTAAAGGGGTCGAGACTCTATTGTAGAGTCAATAAGTTGAAATGTTTACGGCCGTCATAAAGTTAGGACAACAGATTTAATTTCTTTTTATTATATTTTTGTTTTTTCAAAGTATAGTTTTGTCATTATCATTTCAGTATTTTATTACAATGGTGAAACCATAACATGGTTTACATGGTGATAGGATTCGTGAATCGAGATATTTTTAATTTTTTTTCATCCCTGCACTTTGTGTACTAAAGCGACATTTGCAATAAGTAAGTAAGTATATTATGAATGCATTTACAATTTGGATGTGAAACCGCCAGCCCGCATCAGCACAGTGTAGGAGTACCGCCCTCCGAGATAGGCTTATCCTGATGCAATTTGTATTGCAGTATTTACAACTTTTTTCAATGGTTACAATTGATTGGAATTATTACATTTTAATTATTTATTAATTTTTTTTTTTTATCAATGATTTACAAATATTGGGTTTCACAATATCAAAAAACCAAAGCGCAAGTAGTACGTTCTAATATCTGGCTCTACTCCTTCCTTCTGTGGTGATTTATGATACTAGCCTACAAGTTAAGTTTGTTAACATGTACATTATGTTAATAAAAATATTAAGTTCTATCAAATGTTAACAATTTTAATCTTTTATCCCAGCACTATTTAAATTTTGCCAAAAAGTAACAACACTCGAAATGTCAGTTTTGTTCGTTTTATTGTGAATTCGATTAAATTACCTTTTTCGGGCCTTGTCGCCTAAAATAAGTCGATTTATTCGTATAATAAGGTAAACAAACAAAATAAAATAGAATTACTGTTTACAATAACGACAATGATAAGATGAATTGACGGGAAATAAGCGCACGGATTTTGTAGACTATATGTTGAGCGCCGGTTCTCCACTCGCTTCACTCAAACTCTGCCTTTTCGACATGCGAGCCGTACAATACGACAATACAAACTTCTAATACATGTACATGTGTTCTCTTTTTGTCATGCAGTAATTAGACTCGCAACTATATTTTCCCGCAAATTTAATATGCATAGTTTTAGCTTTCGTTTAGCAAGCGCTGGGCCCGTCCATTCCATTATCACCGTCGCTGGCCTACAAGTGATATTTGATTACTATGGGGCTTCACTCTGCACCCCATGTGTGTGGCTAGTAACGTGTGTGGAGCATGGCGAGCTGGCGAGTTATTATAATTGCTGCATTAGCTGCGCCCGCGCGCGCATGCGGGCAGTCGCTGCCCACCAGGGGTACTCAAACCTAGCCTGAAACACTCTGTCCACTAACTAACACGGGGTTTCGCTTTTAGTTATTACCTACAAAGCCAAAAGCAGGTTTTTGTGCTCATAATTATGATCAACTTTTACTATGGAACAAGCCCAAAAAGCGCGAAAAAAACAGCTGTTCCATAAGGCGTATTTCGTCGGCAGTGAATGTAATTTTTCTATGGGACACATATGGAACTAATGTAGTAAATGGAATAATATGTAAAGCCAGGGCGGGCGGGTCATTATTCAAAACGACAACTACATAATAAAGCTGTATGTTAGTTGATATATGCAAAAAATCTCAAACTTCCCCAAAAACCGCTAACATCAGCAGATGAATAACGCCGACAACATCTCCTAATTACATAAACAAAGTTTACCATGGGTCGGATAATTATCTATATTTCTATAACAATTAAACGGCAAGCCATGACAGAGGTGTTCGGGCGGCACATTAAGTCTGACATGGCTGACCATTCAGCCTATACGAATTTACTTACTTTTATAGACAAAGGTTTGTCACCCCTGCTAGGGTTGCACTAATCGCCACGAGTGCTGTTTGAAACTAACCAATTATGAATATTGACCAACAAAACTTGTTCACGGGATGTTATCGTTCTGTCGCCATCATGGTGATTAGGGGTTTTAGTTTTTAGAACCTGATAAATTTCTATATTGCTACCGCGATATGTTTACGATGTCACAAGTGGCAGGGGCCTCCCTCAATTTTTTAGATCTTTTTCATCCAGTTAGTTATATTTGGCCTTGTTTCTGTTCTACTTACAGTAGAGTGCGTGGAACTTATGAAATAAAATACGACTTTTTATGGTTACAATAACAAGCAATTAAACGAACGAGACGTCTTTACCATAAGATAAGTCTTATGGTAAAGAAACCACCGCACCATAGCGCCCACCGAATGTCAGGTCGAGACGCGCGCTTCCTCGTGAGATCGTCCTGAGAGACGATGTGGACGATGAGGGCGAAAGCAGCCAATCTAACTAAAAAAGAAGCTAATGAAAAAAGGAACCATTATAAATATCGCTGAGAGGCAAACAGAAACGCCACTCGCGACGATGCAATTTCCCCGGGGGTGGTAGCTTCTGGCGCCCGGCCTTGGCAAAGGGGACAGTCCCCGAGGCCAACCCTCACCACGCCACAATAGAGGTGGTGGAAGGACCAGATAATGATGATAAAGAAACAAGCCCTAGACCACTGCAGAGATACCCAAAACTTTGGGAAACAATGTTTTTATATCGTACACAGCTTTTAGGTACTTGCCCAATAGTCATAATATTCAACAAACACCTGGCATCACTGCATTCAACTCATGCATATTGCGCTGGCACATTCAAGTAGGGTAGAGTACTTACTTTGAGTATAGTTTTATGTCCTCTGGAGTAGAATGAAACTTAATTTATATAATATTTATCGTTTTTTTACCAGCTTAGCACGCGAGCCGTGATAAAAAAGTCTATCCACTCAATTTTCCCCGCAAAAACGTGACAGACGTATCCATATTCTGTCTTTATCACGTTCTCGCTCGGGGAAAGACGAATTAGTCCTCGGCGCGTGCTGGAGTGGTTTGAGGACTTTTCTTGAAATACTTTGGATACAATCCATATTCAAAGTGTCGTAACTAGCCTTTGAGCGAGGTTCTATGTATACTGCAGCCTAGAAAAAAATATATTCAAAAGTTGTTCCTGAATTTTTGCGCCCTTCCAGGGTCTGTCCTCTTGTGCCTGGGCCCCGCTGGCACCACCGCCTAGTTACAGCACTGCCTAATAACCCTACAATTTTGCTATCGACTACTTCAAACTGTACGTACCACATTATATTATAGTTAAGCGGCAGAATATCTGATAGGTAACCGCAATGGTACCTAGCAAAATGACCTCCTCTAAGAAAGACACTATATACACTAGACTAAACTCATAATGCTTAGGCTGTGGTCTACTCCCAGGTAAGACCAATACACGAAATCAAGTCTGTGAGCGTCACCGCCGAGCTGGTCCCGTCGCAAAGTGGCTAGACGAGTGGGAATTGAATTAGATTGTGACCCGCGCGGAGGTTAACTCGCCTAATTGGGACATTGGACCTCTGCCCGAGACGGGAGGGAGCTGGGGCCTTTGTTGATCGATTGTTATTTGTTAGTCATAATACCTATATATACCAGATAGGTACTATATACCACTATATACTTACTATGTACTACTATGTGTTACTATGTACTTTTGTAGAGTTAAATTTTTTGAAATTTTTGCAATCTAAAACTTTTGTATAACGTTCGTGACACCTCACACTTTTTTACTCACTCACCAGCCAGAAGACGTCCACTGCTAGATGAAGGCCTCCCCCTTAATAGGAAGGGGTTGCCATAATCCCCACGCTTGGCAGGCGGCTTGGGGATCGCTGAATGTTCACCACCGTTAACCGAGAGGACGCCGCTGCCTGTCCTCCGGAGTTTCTGGATGCAGTTTTAGGGCATACCCAGGTCTGTACCCTGTCTTTGTCATGACACCTGATTGTCCTGTTTTAACCTGTTCCTGTTCTTTATGCATTGTTTAATCGTCGTGAAAACATTCAGGTGGGATAGAAAATGTATAAAAAGCCAACTGATACTGGCTCTATCCTTCAGTGCTACCTTATCAAAATAGCCTAAGATTGTGACATAGTGTAATACAAATTGGGACATTTGTGGACCAATTCTAAGCATTTTAACCCACGTTCTTACAGAATCACCCGGTCCATTGCTCTATCTCTCGAGATTATCAACGGTAGGTAAGTAATTATGAGCTAAACGTCGTGCGGAAAATATCACATTACACCATTGTTGCACTGCACAAATATTTTAAAATAAATCGTAATTTAATCCCAGTTGTACAGCGATACTATAATTACTCCAAACAATGACTTTATCAGATTGTTTGAATGTTTGGTAATTTTTTCATACAAGTTATTGTTTACGCAAAATCTGTCGCTTGCGTGTCTTGAAATGCTCATTGTAGAGTTCCGTAGCTTATAGAAATGAAGAATATACCTAGTCATAGGCAGTGTTCGAGTGACTCCCATCCACCCCAGTGCCCCTGCCCTGATACCGGGGCAGATGGGAAAAGGTGTTTCATCCACCCCGGTGGACTTTGCGTTGGCGCTTAACGGGGAAGATGGCACACATCAAGTCTCATCTACCCCGGTATCGTTTATAACGGGGTGGATGGAACACATCAAGTGTCATCTACCCCGGTATCGTTTATAAAGGGGTGGATGGAACACATCAAGTGTCATTTACCCCGGTATTGCTTCTATCTAAGAGGATCGCACAGAACAAGTATCATGTATTTTATTGGCTATACCACGTATTTTTTCCCCCTGCAATAGACATAATGGCTACTAGCAGAAAAAGGTGTTCGTTTTTGTGCTTTTTCCGGATTATTCTGTTCGATTCGATTTTTGGCTAAGTAAAGTTTTTTTTTTGATTTTGTATTTTTTATTTTTTTTACTTGCACTATTTCATAACGTATTTGATTATTTAAGTTGTAACTTTTTTTAATACTCGTAATCTTATTTTCGTATAGACAAGTAAAGACAATACAACCTTTCAGATTTTTCAGAAAACGCCTTTTGTTTTAAATGCTAACATACATGGAATGACACCGAAAATCGCTAAATGGACATCAAATAACAGAAATGGGCTAAATTTTGCAAAAATAGTTTTAACCCCTCATCTTTTGATACAAGCTAACCAACTTCAAAGCAAAATACGAAATTTCGTTTACATGGATGACATCTATTTCTAGTTATTTTGTTTTATAAACTCATATAATTTCATCAAAATCTATTCAGTACTTTGTTACTGAATTGATTTTGAATTTTCTATGGGATCAATCTGAAAGTATAACATTTCAAATAAAAAAATATTTAAAATAATTTTCCAAATCGGTTTATAAATGATAGAGTTGAGGTAAAAAAACATTTAAATAAACTTACAACCGAATTGAGAACCTCCTCCTTTTTTGAAGTCGGTTAAAAATATCCGTAATTTCCAGACAGAAACTTATAGCATGATTGGCCCAAAAATAAGCTGAATAATAAGGATCCTATATAGTATGCTACGTAACCCTAAAAATAGAGATTGCAAAAAATACAAACAATCGCGTTTTAGATTTCACTTTCGAATGACATGACTAATGCTGCGTTCCGTAATGCGCTAAAAGTGATAATATCGCGAATCCGACCAAAGTTAGAAGTATTACTCAATCAAATCAAAGCCCTTGTATTTTGTGACTATTAAATTTGGTCGGATTCGCGATATTATCACTTTTAGCGCATTACGGAACGCAGCATATATGGAATGTTGTTGTTTGTTCTGTCCCACTGCTGGACTAAAAAGCGTTCCTTCAGTTCAGAATTCATAGGTTGCAATATTGTAAGTCGTTTATTTAGAGAAACTTTCTTTCTTTGATTACACCCAAAATACAAAATAAGGTCGTTTTTTCTTTAGGAATACTTAGGTACAAATATGGTATCACAGGTGACATTAGGTGAGCTAGGGTAGCACACCTAGTCTGTCAACCGTAAAAAAACAAAATGTGCGTATTCGGTTCGCGCAATAATTCATAAAAAAATCAAAGGTTCGAGCTGACTGCTGGCCATGGCGGGAAGAAGGAAAAAGAGGAAAGATTCAGGGAAAAACAGTTAAAATATTTCCCAGTCTCTTTTGCGCTCGTCGTTCCGCGGTTGGCGTCATACATAAACGACAGGGCATAGACGACCCGATAGAGTTACAGCTGAAGCTACGGTCAGGTACTAGTCCAGGAATAAAGAAATCAATAAATTAATCGTACAATCTAATACAGTACCTACTCGCATCTTCAAAAAGCCACGTTGGTGCGTACCTCCGCCTCACCGCGCCGGCAGCTTTGATCTCCTGATTGTTGTCCGTTTGATCTAGCCGCCGCCGTAACTGGTTCGTGTTAGAACGGTAAAAATTACAGTAAACATTGATTCTGCTGAAATTTTGGGGAAATCTGTGGAATTATCGGGTAACCTATGGTATGGGTTACCTAAACAATTGTTTAAATACGAAAGGTCTGACCTTTTAGATCATAATTATTAAACGACTTCAAAAAAGGAAGACGCTGCGTTCTATGTTCAAATGTATGTAAGTCCTTTAAACCTAAACTAAACTGTAGATCTGTGGCCATCGACATCATCAGCCAGTGACGTCCACAGCTGGACGAAGGCGTCCCCTTTAAGGTAATGCCTCTAGAACATATAGAGCATAGTGCAATATTTTTTATGTGATTGCTTCGAGCATAGAGCAAACTTTTTTTTTTGTGAATAAGAGGCATTATCCAGGAAGAAAATAGGTTCAAAATTGACTAAAAGCTTAGGACATTTTCCATACGCTGGTGGCCTAGTGGTACAAATTTCCATGTACTACTAGGCCAAAATTTCACATGCCTTACGAAAAAGCTTTTCGTTACTGCCAAGTCCTGTACGTTTTGTTAAAATATTGCGAATGATAATAAATGCTATATTTGGTGCTAGGTGCTGCAAATAAAAATTCAGTGCCCAACATACGAAGATAGAGCTACATCTGGGACCAAAAGAGCTAAGTAGGTAACACTGCCATCAATTCTTCTTCCATATAAAATTTCGCAAACAAAAAAATCTTGTAAAATTAACAAACAGACGAGCAGCTTACTTTCGCTATAACATTAGTGTGTAAGTGTGATAAACACACTAGCCGGCATCCAATCGGCTTGTTATTCTGAAGCAAAAACAAAAGTTCTTGGAAGAAAGCGAGTGTTATTAAACAACATCAAGGGGAAGAGTTCATATCGTGGATTGGATCGTAATGCATAAACAGATGTTCGTGTGGTGGATCACAACTTATCAAAATACTAGTTGTAACTCGCGGTGATACTCGCAAGTTTTCTGACTATTTAGGAAAAGCTAAAGAAAATGTGTATATTAGATTAGAGATAGAACAGAATGTATCCAAAGTATACCTTTGTCACCTTTGAGTATACAATTATACATTACCTATATCACGGGTTAAGAAACAATACCATGTAAGTATCCCATGTTATGTAACTTTTTGGTTTTTATGCTAATAGATATAAAGTCCAAAGTCCCAAGTCCGTTTTTGTACAGCTTGTCAAACGATCTCAAAATTCCCAAAATTGTAATAATAAATCGCTGTTACCTAAGTAATTATGTAGGTAGGTACCTACCTACTATTGGAAAGGTGCCTTGCACATAATTACAGGTTTTATCTTGTTGACAGGTTGTGATGGGCCATCACAAATAATTCCCTTTCTTCATTTCAAATATTCACAAAATATTATGAATGAAATAACAATCATATTGTAACATTTTTTCTCCCAGCGTTTTCGATAATCATACTCAAATGCTCAAATCCTTTTCTGCACATACAAAGATGCAAGGAAAACATCCGCTTGTCAAGGGAAGGGGTAATTCGCTTTCTCAATGTGAGCAAATAAACATTCTGAATGAACTAAATGTGGACAAACACTCGGACAAAGCAATCGCAAATAGAATTTACTATAAATATTTCCGATTATCTCCATTCTCCGACTGTTCAAATATTTCATACAACCTCTAATATTTTTTTACAAATTACCTGATGACCATATTATAGGTAGTGAAAGGATTTGAGATTCCAATTTTACAAATCTCTTTTACGTTTGGCCTTGCTTGGCCGTCATTTACTTTCTTAAGCAAAATTAATATCATACTTAGGTACCTAAATGACCGAAACTTTGCGACATTACATGTTTCTAATATCATCTTTTTCTTGCTTGGAGAAGGCAGGATAATAATAAAATGTACGATCAACGCTTTCTTGTGTTTTTTAGAGATTCGAAAAACTGACTGTACTGCGTACCACGTTTGTATCTAAAGCCGATTTCCCGAATAAGTGTACGATGGATGCTGCCATAATTATTTAACTTGAGATTAACACGCCGTTTTGGCGGGAAGTCGTCAGTTTCCGATCCGATCGCGACGCATAAAACAGCATCCGAGTAAAACGGGTTAATCTCATAATCCCCTAACATATGTATGTGTCGTTGCGTTTTGACGTAGATTTACAATTATTTACAAGAAATGCTGGATGCACGCCGCTTGTCTTCGCTCATGATAATCCTTGGATTAGCGGGCCTCCATGTTTATGGTGCGCTGTCACCCGCCTAATTGTCTGTGGTCGGGAAAAGCGCGGGAACGTAAAAACAAGATGGCTGACTGATTTATGGGGAAGACATATAGGGCTTTCCGCCATGCGTTTAGAACGCAAGGTGTCTTGTGTCGATTAAAGACAGGGATTAGCGGTGTCGTATTTCCCGATAGAAAGCAGAGGCATGTTTTTGTTGGCTCGATGAGTCGACAGCAGTCGGTGACGAACGCCTGACTACGCGCTTTGCCACCGAGAGAAAAATGTTACAGAGATACAGCTATTAAGGACGTTATTGTTAAACTGAAAGCTCGATTACATGCGATGCGATGTTTGCGTTGGTACCTACTACCTACCTACACTAACCGATGCGCGACGAGTAGATTTATAGATATGGTTGGCGCCCCGAAGCAGAGAACAAAGTTGGCGCAGATTGTAGCGGAAGCGGGCTTAAGCGACGCTGTCTAACCAAGGAGAAAAAAGTACCTATTTATTACTCTTTTTAGTCCTCACGTCGTGAGAAATGTCTACCTTATCTAAATTATACCTACCTACATTAGACATGTAGGTTAGTACATCCCATGCGTCTGCGCCCTGTATTCTATCTGTGTTATGCTCATGCGCATAGTTTTAACTTGTGAGATACTCTACCAGAGGCATGTGTATGCGGATTCATTCACTGCTCCCATAAATATACATGTACAATGTGCATCGGAATTCTGATATAATTATATTGAAGTTAGTTACATGTAGATACTTATAGTAAACTATATTTCTATTAGTTTCCTACTCGCCGCTGTTACTAAACAACTTTATGTCTCCGTCTCCTGCCTGTTCGTAAATAAAGTAAATGTTTGGACGCCGACACCGCACTCATTATCATTAACGATTCAATATTTAACGTGGTGAATGCCAATTCTTATTGTTACAGATAAATTTCGCTAAAAACAAATAGTGTTTCGATTGTAAATATTAGCGTTGGAATGTTGTTCGGAATATGCGTGGTTTGATTTTGTTGCGTGAGTGATTGGACGCAGTTGACTTTAACGACTTTTCTGTTTAAATTGAGAACAATGTCAAAGAAATGTAACTAAAAATACGTAATATAAGTGTAACGACTATTCATGAAACTTGGTGATCATGACGCTGCGTTTCTGAGCCATGATTATTGAATAAATAAATACATTGCTAAAGTACCTTCTACATCACTGTTCTCTAACTGCCTGCCTAAAACGTATCTTGGATTTTTTATCTCCTCTCTACGGTAGGTAGAGATTTATGACTTCGACTGTACTAAAATAAGCATTTATGCCGTAATGAATGGACCTAACCAGGAAAGAGCAAATGGGACAGAACAAGAAAGTAATAGATAAAACCAGCATAAAATGTGAGCCAAAAGCAGAATTTTTGATGCGGGCCGAAACTACGTGTTCCGAACGAAGCATTAAATCCTACGAGTACCCTTTCTTTGAATTACAGGGCAAGTGCAATTTTTTTTGTGTCTAGATTTTCATCGTTCTGGATACAATTATTTTGTTTTTGAGTAGTAAGTAGTAGGTAGGTACTTAGATTGTATGTGTTTTGTATAAGGCACTTGCCACAAAAAATACAGTTTACGCAGATAAGTTAGTCATCTGCTGACCGAATAAATTTTGTTGCATACACAATTGCATACGTAAATACCTATAAAATTTCAGCGCTATACTTCGTCACTGAATAAAAGGACACCGCGACTTACAGATGAACAAACTGCCGGATATGGCATAGAAGTTCTGTAGTTTCTTACGGCGCGGCGAAGGTTGCGCGGCGGCGGCGGCACCTTAAAAAATATGTTTTTTATATATCTATTGTCAAAACTTAACAATTTTTGTAAACTAATACAACATAACAAACGAATGACTTAAATAAGAAATAAATAAATGTTATGGTAAGGTACGGTTCAAAAAAAGCTATGATTCCCTATATTCATGAGGAGGTGGCAATCAAATTTTAATTAGAATCACAAAAAGTTAGTAATTAAAAAACTATAGTAATGTATGGGAACTAGATGCCATTAGGTACCTATTTGACGTCATCGTTTAACCTATATGTACCTGCTCCAAAAAAGTTCACGTTATAATCACATAGATATTATTACGGCGAATACCCTCCCAAAATGGTTTATGTTCCTGGTACCTGTGCTACTTTATGTAAAAACTTAAATCATATTTTTTATTTATTTATTATTAATTCAGCTATAATTGACCCACTGCAGGGCTAATGCCTCCCTTCCCTCTTTCCATTCCTCGCGGTCGAGTGCTTTAGTGGGCCGGCCGACGCAGTGGGCATCGAGCTCGTCCTGCCATATGTCTTGGTATAATTTGATTGACCGACCACCAGTCACCAATTCATTTGATGGTAAGACACGACGGTGTGGCTGCGGATGAAGCACTTCGGACTTTTAGAAATCTATTAACTTTTGGAAGTTGGCATTAAATCCCAAGAAATAAGGAAATTAGAGGATGGTCTATTCGTGCGTAGTATTTTTATTCTAAAACAAAACAATAATAATTTTCTATTTCAATATACTAAAATTATCGGTTTGAATGATTTATTCTATCGTCTTTTCAGTATTGTAAAAATCACTTTTAGCCAAGTCCACTTCATTCATAGGAAATTGACACGGGTGTGCTCTGGCCAAGTTGAGCACAAACTCACGGCCATTTCTTCAGTTGCGTAACTTGTGTACCAAAACCGACTCAAGTGTGCTAAATAGTGTACTCTACGAAACAAGAACTCAAGACAAGAAACTTAAAAAAATACCGACTTGAAACTATTATGGGACCACCTTGAGAGAACCCCTTTCGAGATTTTTCATACAAAAAAACAATCTTCAAAGCCGCTCCACAGATAAATCGGTGAACATAGATTTAAAACTTCGAATACCTGGATGACACCTTTATATTTTCTAGTAATTTTTATTTAAAACCAAACTACTGATCCGATTTATATAGGACTACCTCTGAAGTAGGTATTACCTTAAAATCAGTTCATAATTGGCGGAGTAATCGCGTAACATACATACAAAAAAAAACATACACTCGAATTGACAACCTCCTTTTTTGAAGTCGCTTGAGAAGTCGGTTGAAAATACGAACATAGAACGACCTACTTTTTTGAACCTATTTAAAAATACAACCAGGGCGCACGCAGGGGCATTACCAGATATATACCTGTACATAAGTACCTGCTTATAGTTCTATAGGTAGGTCTTGGTACAATAGTCAAAAAACTTAAAACCGACCAAAGGCACCACGATGCATTTCTTATTAAATTGCAAATAGATCGAGCGTTTTCCTTTTGAACGAATTAGCCCGTTATTTTTTTTAACCAAATACACATTAGGTTTATAAAAAAGTTTGAAATTCGAGTTTACGTTACAAAATCCGCCATATTAGATTTACAGTGAAGTTGTACAACTTTTGTCGCGCGAAGTGGTAAGACCCGTCGACACAAACCAATTTTAATTTTTGTAGTAGTGTGACAAGACGTGCGAGACGTGCACCTGGTGGTAAGCATCACGCCTGCCCATAATAGTAGCAGTTCCAGTATAGTGAACTTGCGTAAAAAATCCTTTGCCGCAATATTTTCTCAAAATTTAAAAAGAAGTTAAAGGGAACGAGGAAACAAACACATATTTACAGATAAATAGACACATAGACTGCTAAAATCATAATCTTTTCATCATCCTTTCTGCGTAGTCGGGTAAATAAATGTTTTTATTATACATGTAATCTGTATAGCAATAAATATACAAAATACAGAATAATATAGACACTTTACAAAAAGTTACCAAAAACTGCCTTGCCGCTCCTATTACTCACGACTTTTGCTAATTTAGGCCTAAAATATCAAACTTAAAGACAGAAGCAGAAAAAGCAAATAGTTTTAAGCGATTGCTTGAGAACATCTTTTATTGCGACCAATATAACTTAAGTTAAGCCTCTTAATTAATTTATTATTTTTTTAATCTTACGTTAATAATAAATAGCGATATCACTTTATACAACGCGTACTATACACAGTCAGTTCACTATCACAGTCTTTACCTACAGTCTTCCTTCACACACCAAGGGTAAGTATAACCGTTGAGTAACAGTCGAGCCGGTCGTTTGCCTGGTGGTAGGCGCCAAGCCCGTTCATAACAGTTCCAATGTCGCATACTTTTGAAACTTGGCGGCATTACACTGCGCTCTTCACCAATATACCCCAAGCATGGCTGGTCTATCAACTGTGCTTCATTATGTGATCGGGGTCGGGGGGCGGCGGGCTCGGTGGAGGCACCAGGCCGTGGATCCGACGATATAACTGATGGTACGGCACTGGTGGAGGCGGCAGCCTTAGCAAAGGACTGGGCAAACCATACCTTCCATAGACAGACAGCAAAGGGGGGTACAAACCGACTAAAGACGCATAGGGATTCCCAAACATCGGATGCAACAAAGCCCCTCGCTTGAAGGCCGCTAGACGAGACCGCGAAGCAGCCGTCGATCGTCGCCGCAACTTCCCTGTAGTTCCCCCTATAAACACGTCATCCGAAGAAGGGTCTAACATCCAATAGTTTCCTTTACCAGGGTCATCGTAATGCCGGGGAACTTTCACGAAGCACTTATTTAAACTGAGGTTGTGCCGGATGGAGTTCTGCCAGCCCTGCTTGTTCTCCTTGTAGTAGGGGAAGTTCTTCATGATGTACTCGTAGATTCCGTTGAGGGTGAGACGCTTCTCGGGACTGCTACGGATCGCCATCATGATGAGGGCGTTGTAGCTGTATGCTGGCTTTTCGTTTTTCTTCTCGATCGTTTCTGAAGTGCTGCCGGCTGGAGGCGGTGTCTCGGTGCCGGTCACGTCGAGTTCGACGTCCGATGGCTCGGGCGACGGTGACCGCGAAGATGCCTCGGGCAATAAGTCTCGGATTGCAAAGCTGTGCGGAGGAGTCATAGTGGTGCGGCATCGCGAGCCGCTCTCGTCCGACTAAAGAGCCGCCGCGCGAGCTCTGGAGCCCCGCCCGTAGACCCGCCCAGCGCTAGCGCCCGCCCCTGCTTCTTGAGCCAAGCATACGTGTGTGACGACCAAAATAACTCTTCTCCCATCATGATTCGTACCGCTTTAGTTTAAAGATCAATTTGCTGTGCGTAACATTCAACATATATTTGTTTTTTTTTTACATCAGATGCACAGTGCACACGTATTTTTGATAGGGTTGTAGATTCGTCGTAGGGTTAATTTTTAAAACATGAATTAGAGCGATCAGTCATGGCTTGTAAACAGTTTTTTTATGATTTTCCACGCGTTGTTTAGGAGTTGGTTTATTTAGCGTTGTACAAGTTCTTTATGTGTCGTAATTATTAATTGTGTTTCTAAACATTGCTGCAGATGTTCATGCAACATTTATAATGTTGCAACATGGTGATTGGTGACAAATTGTGATGGCGGTGAACAATTGTCGTGCTAATGATGGTTTTATTTATGGGTCGGCAGACAATGGGGTTATTGCTGTTATTAATATTCACAATTAAACTTTTGTGTTTGTTAGCTGGTTGCTTTCATTGTGACTTCTTTAGTAATGAATACCTAAATGACACCTACCTAGAAGAACCTACCGTAAATTATTATGTTCCCTATGTGTGATCACATCAATCACATTAATGATATAGATAGTTATCTTAAAAAGTTAATACCTATTGTTATGTTAGAGAGGTTTTCTGGTTATAACGTCTCGTTGGACGAGGGAAACGTCGTGAGGAAACCTGCATACTCCAGAGAAGAAATTCAACAGCGCATGTGAATCGACCAACCCGCAACTGGCCCAGCGTGGTGGACATGGCCCATCAACCGGTATTCGATGATATATCGAGCAGTGGACTATTCAAAAACTGACTATGCTAGACTAGAAGTTTTTAATTTTGTATTTACCTCGATCTTGTACTCTGTGTAATGGTAATATATGAACCAATAGATACATTATCTATTCTTTATACTTACAATACCATAGACTTATCAATCAGAAATCAAAGGTCGCTTTACATAGTTATATTCACAAGACTGCCATAATGATCCCCACCAAGGGCAAACATTTATGTGACGAACATAAATGTTTGTTCTGTGTCTGGGTGTAGTATGTATTATAAGTATGTATTTACAAAAAAAAAATTATATATGTATTCTATCAGCTATCTAGTTTCCATATTACAAGCTTTGCTTAGTTTGAGGCTAGATGGCGCTGTGTGAAAAAATGTCCTGCGATATTTATTTATTTATTTATTTAATGGCATCATAACATTAAGCCTCACATGGGACATGCACGTACCTCTGCCACAAAATGCCACCGAGCTGCGGACTCGTATTCAGACATTTTATAAACACGATAGAAGTGACTGTCGCGCGCTTCCGCTTCTCTTACAAGATACTTACTTGTCCACAAGATACTTTACACCTAACCATTGCGAACAATTGGTAACAATCTTTGTCTAAGTTGACAGAGAGCCACCAGCATTAAAAATATCCTCATAACCTGTGGCCCAGCGAGTTGCACGCAGCCACGCCTCCCCCGCCACGCCTCTCGCTGTATAGGTAATAGACAGACGGACGCAGAGTTTGTTTTCTACTTATTGTTTTACTAGCACAGGCTAAAGTTTGGGTTACAGTGGAGAAACTACAGAGATTGAAATGGTATTTTAATCTTATATGTGGACCGAGGAAATCCTGTAAATATGCTTTTTCCGTACAAAGTATATTTACCTTGTTATGTAACGGTAGCTAAAGTAAGCAAGTTCGTAGGGTGATTGACCAGCCCTAGAGGCTGAGTCAATTTGCCGCCCATAGCCTCTTGGTTTGACGGTTGTTTTTATAGTAAGTACAAACCCCTGCTGCATTGTTATCTAATAATTTAACATCTCGTGTGACCCACAGCAGCACTCAGTTGTAAATGCAACTCACGGTCACCATCGGAAGACTGGCCAGATCGTCCATTGGTTATTGAAATTTTAGGTCCACCTAGTCAAAATAGGCGTAGCTAAGTAGCTAGGCAGTAGAAGCCCTATAGGGACATTTCACATGAAGCGGACAGGGAAAAAAAAGTGAGGTTCTGAAAATCGACCACATTCGGCCCATTTGTACGTCTAGTAGGTATGAATGTGTACGCAAAATTTTTTTTTTGTATAGTGTATATTTACCAAGTTATAGGTTTCAAAAGAATTGTCGTTGATTGGTACTACAGTTTTTCGAAAGTAATTTTTCGAATATAACAAATCTACTATAAAATATTTTACATAGCGATACATATTAAAAACATACTGTTCTTTTTGACAGTAAAAAAAATTAAAAAAAAAAACAAAAAATTATGGACAAAACCGGAAGTAAACTTTTCAAACCAGAATTACAGTCACTTCGACCAATTTTTTTTTTTTTTTTTTTCTTTCAATATATAGCTTAAATGATAATGAAAGTACACTAGAAAATTTAAAATGGGATCTCTATTAGTTTAGGAGATACGTTGAATAATATACACCCGCGTCGCAAGGCGCGTCATATGTAGCGCTTGCAAGGTTGAGCAGTTTGCGCGATATTGCAACTTTATTAATATTTTATATCGTTTTAGCGTATATTTAACCTCATTTAATGATATGAAATAAGTTTTATTAATATAATATAATATAAATATAACTACATAATACAAATATAAGTTAATAATATATTATAAAGAAAAAACGTTTTTGGAGCAGTAGAAAAGTTTTATTATTTGCGAAACGTCACTAATAGCGCCATCTGTTAGTAACGTGTAGTACTTTTTTTGTCTCAGATTGAGTCCAACGGTCAAACCTATCTACAAGAAAGAGATAGAAATATGACGCCTAGCGGTTTTAGTGTTGCTTTAACCGCTCAGCGACTTGTGCACGTTTTAATCTGTGACAGTTGTTATTATTAATGGCGCCGTACGGTGATCGATGTTTTAACCCATTTCACTTGGTACTTCATCGAAAATTTAAAAATTTAAGGAAAATATCTAAATGTTTAGCTCAAAAGTGGAGTTTTTCACAAGATCTTTACGTATGTGCCTCCTGCAGGCAACGACTTTTGACTGAATCTCATAGAAGATAGATCTAATAGAAGTAGAAGTAGAAGGATGATTGAATTTCTCTTTTAGCTGCTTTAAAATTTCTTCGTTTTCTATGGATGTGTCGGTTTGGGTGGAAATATGTTTAAACTTATCTTCGGGAATAAACGGTTCATCTTCAATGTTTTGCGAAGGTTCACTAGATGTTTGACTGCATTGCACAATGTCTTCATTAGCTACTGGAGGAGATTCAGTTAAAAGTCGTTTCCTGCAGGAGGCACATACGTAAAGATCTTGTGAAAAACTCCACTTTTGAGCTAAACATTTAGATATTTTCCTTAAATTTTTAAATTTTCGATGAAGTACCAAGTGAAATGGGTTAAAACATCGATCACCGTACGGCGCCATTAATAATAACAACTGGCACAGATTAAAACGTGCACAAGTCGCTGAGCGGTTAAAGCAACACTAAAACCGCTAGGCGTCATATTTCTATCTCTTTCTTGTAGATAGGTTTGACCGTTTGACTCAATCTGAGACAAAAAAGTACTACACGTTACTAACAGATGGCGCTATTAGTCACGTTTCGCAAATAATAAAACTTTTCTACTGCTCCAAAAACGTTTTTTCTTTATAATATATTATTAACTTATATTTGTATTATGTAGTTATATTTATATTATATTATATTACTAAAACTTATTTCATATCATTATATGAGGTTAAATATACGCTAAAACGATATAAAATATTAATAAGTTGCAATATCGCGCAAACTGCTCAACCTTGCAAGCGCTACATATGACGCCCCTTGCGACGCGGGTGTATATTATTCAACGTATCTCCTAAACTAATAGAGATCCCATTTTAAATTTTCTAGTGTACTTTCATTATCACTTAAGCTATATTTTGAAAGAAAAAAAAAATAAAAAAAAATTGGTCGAAGTGACTGTAATTCTGGTTTGAAAAGTTTACTTCCGGTTTTGGCCATTAATTTTTTTTAATTTTTTTAATTTTTTTTTACTGTCAAAAAGAACAGTATATTTTTAATATGTATCGCTATGTAAAATATTTTATAGTAGATTTGTTATATTCGAAAAATTACTTTCGAAAAACTGTAGTACCAATCAAAGACAATTCTTTTGAAACCTATAACTTGGTAAATATACACTATACAAAAAAAATATTTTGCGTACACATTCATACCTACTAGAAGTACAAATGAGCCGAATGTGGTCGATTTTCAGAACCTCACTTTTTTTTCCCTGTCCGCTTCACGTGAAATGTCCCTATAGTAACACATTATACATAACGGATACATTTCGGAGAGTGTGCTTCGGGTTTGCATGACCTTATTCCCCCCAGCCCATTCTTCTATAGGACGGCAGGACCTCGAAAAAACGACACCGTTTTATGGTTGATGTACCAAAAACTCGTACGAAACGGTTTGATTCCACTTTCTTTATTCGAACTGCTAAACAGTGAAATGCGCTGCCCGAGTAGGTGTTTCCCGATAATTATAATCTGGGTGTCTTCAAGTCGCGAGTGAATCGGTTTCTTCTAGGCAAGCGTGCTCCGTCGTAGACTGTATCTTCGTTTATCATCAGACGAGATGGCAGTCAAACGCAAGATTATAATTAAAAATAATTAAAATTAAAAATAAACTTATTTGGCCACCCTAGAAAAACAATAGATGCCGATTAGTTCCATGAGCTAGAATTTGCTGCACCGTACTTTTAACTAAACGAGTAAAGGAAGAAGCTATATGGTAAAAAGGAGAGTGAATTAATACTTTATGTCATTTTACGATCTCTCATTAAATGGCGGTGGTTAGTTCAGCTGGACAGCCGTTCAACTGCTCCCTAGACAAAAGTCCTAGCCACGCTACCACTAACTAGGACAATGTTATTATATTCAAGCTACGCCACCAAAGGTCTAAACGCAAAAATCTTCAGAACTCACATAATCACAATAAATTTAGGTAGCGATTTTTCGTATGTCGTCTCACAGTATGCCCCCAGTATCCCACCTTGTCCCCCTGTCCCACAAACTGTTCAGTAATACAGCCAGCGACCGCGCGCGTGTTTACTCACGATTGAGCCAATTTCTGGGCCCAGTGGTAGGGTGACTGCAACTTGGAAGAATGTGGGATAACGGTGTTAGTCTAGGAAGCATATACATTGAAGCTCATAGCTTTTAGCTCTTAGCTCTTAGCTCTTTATCTTGCTTCGTGGCACCCGCAGTAAATCTCACAGCCGTTCTATCTTGAGCGTCATGTCACTTTTTCACTTTGGGTTGCGTTATGCCAATATTTTTGATCGCAGCTAGCCAGTACAAACGACCTATAGGTCGTACCAATACGCATTTTGTCCAACTCGCAGTTGGTCAACGCGCATTTCGTCAATTAGGTACGCAGATAGTACATGCGAGAAAATAAACAACTATTATACAACTATAATAGAATGAAATAAAGTATTTATTATTCTTAATAAAAAAACAAGATCACCTCTAGATAGAAGCTATAACCTATCTACATTATTGGACGTAGACGCTTGCTTAACTTGCTATCGTCGGCTATACTTACTTTTGAGTTTATGGTTTTTTGTTTTATAGTTTGTTTTGGTTAAAGGCATATCTTAATACTTTTGCTTGACTATATGGCTTGACTACGTCGCGGGCACCCGGTGGATGCAAACGACTGGTTGTCATACAGTGTGGCGGTACAAGGGGAGGCCTTCGGCGATTAGCAGTAGACTTTCTGGCTGATAATGATGATGAACGTTTTTGCTTACTAGCATGATACTTGTTGGAAGAAATAGTATCATTGGAAAATGAATTCAGTGCTAGCCAAACGGCAATGTTCCCGTCTCGGAGCCTTATAAGAAGTTAGATATTTTTGTGATACTAAATATAGGTATTGAATATCCCAAAACATTCTCATGCTATGGTGATACCAGCCTGAACCAACGACAGCAGCTGAAGCCATGTTTAGTCGCGCACCGACAAATATTTAACAACCATAGTAACTAGGTATACCTAGCGATTGTAATACCTAGATTGTATATGTGTTTTTTATGTAATTCGAACCTCATAGAACGTATACCTACCTACTTGAGTTGGTAAGTATACACAATCTTTATTTACCTACCTGATTAGATGTCGTGCAGTTGGTAATAACTTTTATTACAAAACCACAAAAAAAAACTTGACCAACTTACACGTAATATCAAATCAAATCGTCTATCGTCGTGTATCGTCTTCAAACCTGGAGTAAATGATAGTTTCTTAAGTAATATCAGACAAGGTGTAGTCAATAACAAAGTTATACTGAATGATAATAAAAAAACGAGTTCGCGGAGTAAAAATTACGAATTATGATAAGATAGACAATGCCACTACCTACGTTGATTCATTTAGCTAGTCATCAGAACTAAATATCTAGGTTTCACGAGTTGCGTTTCTAGAAGGAAATATTCGCACAAAAACAAACCATTATTAAAACAAACCAAAAAATCACGCGCCATTATTCCGTTCCGAAAACAATTTCCAAAAAACAAGTTTGCAGAAACTTTGTAAACCCGCCTCGGGCTCTCGTTACTGTTGCAGTAAATACTAAGTAAATAAATAAATACGAGTTGGCGCGTGTTTTCCACCAGATTGAACCAATCGAAATCTCGTGCAGGCACAGAGTTGTGAATATACAGAGAAACAGATCAAGCAAGCAAAGTCTGCAAGTTCTACTACTCTGACGTCTACGAGTCTCAATATCAGGCCTCGTCGCGGTACCTATTGTAACGAGTCTGAATCGGGGCTGTTCCAAAACCTACGATACTATCTATACCTATCATTATCTCACTCCCATTTAAATTAATGAAGAGCGACGGGGACAGAAACGATATCGCATGCTCCAGAATAAATTATGACGCACCAAATCAATAGATAGTAGTAGATACTAATCGCACGAACAAATTTAAAAAACTACTTACGAGTATCGTAACAGTGAAGAGGTACATTTTATTTAACATTTTAAAAAAAACATAAAATTTTGTTTTATTTGTACGAGAATACTCACGTTTAATTAAATCGGATACTGCGACTACAGAAAAAATTGTTAAAAACACGTCAGTTTTCATAATAAAATAGTAGATAATATCCTACTTATATTAAAAGCTTGTGGATGGATATTCTATGAGTAATGTGTGCTTGTAGGCAGCGACAATGATAAGATGAATGGACGGGAAATAAGCTCACGGATTTTGAAGGCTATATGTTGAGCGCCAGCTCTCCACTCTTGTCAGTCATACTCTGTCTTTGCGACATGCGAGCCTTACGATACGACAATACAAACTTCTAATACATGTGATCTCTTTTTGTCATGCAGTAATTAGATTCGCTATCTCTATTTTCTGGCAAATGTAATATGCATACTTTTAGCTAGGTATGCTTGATTGTGTTGACTTGTTAATTTTGAACGATTTGCAAGCGCTGGGCACGTCCATTCCAATGACACCGTCACCGCATGTAGATAATAATACTACGTTGTATTTCTTCATCTTTGTCATTATTATTATATTTTTTTTTTTTGTAGGAGCTGTTAATCTGTACTATATTTTTCTACTCAGTGCCATTATTATGTAGGTTTACCATTCTCTGCTTCTGAAAGCTGAGTGGGAGTCGAGCGAACGATTTCGGAGGTCTAAAAATACTAGCAGAAAACTGGTTTCATTTTTCCTTTTTTTGAACTAGCTACCTCAGATCTCTGTTTTCTCATATTTTTATGTATTTAAGATAGTTTAAAGCATGGTGTCTTGAAACCAAGGCTTGTTTGGATTATTTAATATTATGCTTTCGAAAGCGTGAAGACAGTCAGAATGACATCGTGTTTTTATTTGTACTTTATTAGTATTTCAGATGCAGACTGTAATAATAATATTTCTTTTCCCTTGTTTTCCTCTGATTCCAGTGACTGTTGGAAGCTGTATACAGTCGTCAACATGAGACAATAACACGAAGCCCCACTAGTGTCAATTAGAGAGAGACCCCATACAAATCACAAGTAAACATTCCACCCTGTAGCATGCGAGGAAACAGTCACTGATTGTGTTTCCTTCGATCTCCTTTACTCATATTAACTAATTGCTGAAATGGGACCTGTTTATCCCCTAAAACTGCATCCAGAACCACCGGAGCTGGGGGACACAGCGTGGGGATTAAACACCTCCCTATTAAGGGTGAGGCCTTCGCAAAGGAGTGGGCGTCTTCTGGCTGATAATGATGATGAATTAATGAATTTGGCTCTAAGAATAAGATAAAGTTAACTTTATTTTCACGCTTTCAATGGAGTGATGTATGCAATCATTTTTGTCATGTGTGTTTTTTGCTTTTTTATTTAAAGGAGGTAGTCCAGTTTCACGGGGCTACCCGGGACGGGAGTACTAAACCGAAAGGAGTTAATTTTACTCAGCATCATGAACACTAACCCAAATCCCAAAAAAAACAAAAGAAAAACGTCATTCACTCTCGTCGAAATGTATGGAAAAGCTTGTTTTTCGAAAATAATTCACTCTCAGTAGTAGGCTTCGACTGTATTTTGCTATTGTAAGATCTAAGCACAAATAACGAAAAGCGTAAGTAAGTACGTTTTAAGATTTGGAACCTTTAGGAGTTACTTAACTAGATCCCATGTCATCATGATTTGGTATACCTACTTAATACTTACTTAATACTCATGTTGATAACCAGGTAACCTATGTTGCAAATAAATTCAACTAAGGTAAATAAATAATAAAAAAAAAAAAACAAAAAAAAAAAAAAAAAAAAAAAAAATATATAAAATTATATATAATAATAATAATATTATTTTTATATTTTTTCTGTAATAAATACAGAAAAATAATAACAACACAATCGCTTACAAAATTGAAGCGGGCTATGTAATAACACATGCCAAAAGGAGAACCTTCCTCCATATTTAAGTCGGTTAAGAAGCCCTTTATTAAATTTCAATCCGCAGCTTCATAATAGTTGATTTCGATTACCAGTGATTTCGTACACCCTTTGTCTCCAATTATTTCCCCGTGAGTTGGGACGTAATCGAGTGTCATGAGACGCCATGAGCCATGAGTTTGCACCACCTTGCTGACTCCATACAAACACAGTCCCGCGGCGAAACCCGCCTGCAAACAGCGCCCTCTGTCACCACTCAGCGGGAGAACGAACTGGAAAAGAGGACGTAAAAATGCACTGTTATTTTGGCGGGTAAATGTGTTATATATATTTTTTCTTTGTTCTATGGCCACAGCACGTTTGTGCATTGTTCCACTTGTCAAGTTTACAAATGTGTTATAGTTTGTTAATGCAGGAAACAAATGAGTTGGTGAAAATAAGGGAGGGGTGGATTATGGAGCAATAGTACAATATTGTAGTCACTTTTTCAATGGAGTAACGAGACGAGCGATACGTTCGTCTGGTGGTAAGTAAAGCATCACTCGCCTGCCCATAACAGAGCAGTGCCTGAATTGTGAACTTGCGAACAATATCCTGCGCCGCACTGCACTGCACTCGTCACCCTGAGATATTACATGTCAAATCTCTTCATGCCCAGTAATTTAGCTGGTAACATTATGCTTCAAATCGAAAATCAGTAATGCTTGCACACTACTGCTTGGCGGTTGAATAACTGCAAAGGTGTGGTATTTCCCCAAACGGACTCCGCAATAGAGTCCTACCACTACAGCAATATAGTTCCAATTCTAACACCACAATCATGCATCGTGTATAATAATATCATACATCACTAAATCTGAACGCATTCGTTCGCATTCACAAAAAATATATAAAAAAATAAAAAATAAAAATTTGAAAAATTAAGACGTCTGGCAGGACTTGAACTTGCATTCGAGCAACCTACTGGACTACATTCCCAACTGTCCGGTAGAATGCAGGTTCGAGTCCTGCCAGTGTTTTAATTTTTCATATTGTCAATGCACTAATAACATAGAAATACATAAGTGTGGACCTGGGTATATCCTAAAACTGCAAACCAGAACCACCGGAGGTCGGGCAGCAGCGTCCTCTCGGTTAACGGTGGTGAGCAGTCTGCGATCCCCAAGCCGCCTGCCAAGCGTGGGGATTATGGCAACCCCTCCCTATTAAGGGAGAGGCCTTCGTCCAGCAGTGGACGTCATCCGGATATTGATGTATGATGACATAAGTGTGGAAACACGGCGTTTATGTAAATATTCTCTAATTCTCCATTATTTTTGCCGGGTCTCTATCACTCAGGTAGTCTTTCGTTTATACCGACTATTACCGCCCGACGAGTGCAAAAGTGACGGCATCATTAATTTCAGCTGATGCAATCAGATTATATTGTTTATTTGTTGTTTAGGCCAACTCTTTAAGTCTCTACATATACTTAGCTCTTTGGCTTACAGATAAACGAGCCATATGACTAGTGACACAGTCACTAGCAAGCAATAAAGCAAAAAGAGAACAAAAATACCTTCACACAAAAAAGATCTTGAGCTAATAAAAAAAGATTTTGAGCTTTCGAGACGTGCCGATTGTTTACAACAAATGAGAAATTCTGTGTTCCCCAGAAACAAAGCACCTTACTCAAAATCCTACTCAGCAAAGTAGGTGTCTCATCTTGAGGAGGCGCCCACTTCTCTCCCCGGCTAATGTTGTTGAAATATTGATTAATATTGTCGCCATCTTGGGTCGCCACTCACGGAAGCGCGGGACCTCGCCGGAAGCGCGCCCTCTTGCTAACCTATAGAATAGATACTTTTTGAACCCATTGTTACTTCCCGCCATAAGTGCTCTTAAAAATGTAAAGCTCTTTATTTAAAATATTGAACTTAAATTTAGAATCGTTAAAAATATTTAAACGAATTTATAAACGCTCAATTGAGCAACGATTGAAAAACAAGAAAATTCAAAAGTGGTTATGAGTTTTTGTGTTAACAATAGTGTAGAACGAGTGCTATTAATTTAAAAGAGCAGAGCCATTATTTTGAGCTTGACAATTGAGTCGCCTTCAAACAAATTAAAACTTCGCTTACTGTTGGTAGCGATCGGTTATTTTAAAAATAAATGGGTTTTGTACGTGTGCTGGTAAAGAAACGTAAAGTGGCGTTCAGAAACGGCTTTTGTAGAGCGCACCTGGATAGAAGAGTGCGTACAATGGAACGAAATAAGCACAATGATTCGGAGTGCGTTCCGAAACAAACAGCTTAGAATAATGCTTGCGGACGTTGGGGTGTGGCCACACTGGGCGAGGAAAGTGAATTCTTGAAGAAAGTACCTACTTACTACTACTCGGATTCATAATTGAACTGACTAAACTGACAGATTGAAATGTCACTTTTCAAAATAATACTGCTTGCTAAAAAATAATCCGTAGTGATGGATATAGTTCGGTTCTTATTATTCAAAAGAATTATTAAATAATTATTAAGAACCGTTAAATGTTTAACGGCACTTAATAATTATTCGATAATAATTAGTAAGTGCTGCCAGTGGAAGTGCAGGTAGAAAAGAGAAAACATATTGTGTTATAGAGTTATATTGGATTTTTCTAAATGCCACAGGAAAATGTAACATTATTTTCATTCCATTATTTATTAATTATTACCTTGAAATACCTTGAAAAGATTGAAGTCATACATAAGTCAAGAACTACAAACCTTTAACAAAGACTAATATGAAAATATCGAAGTATTCCACTGGTGTGAAACTGTTAAGTTTGTTAACATGTACATTATCGGCCTTACCTAAATTATTCTCGATTCCCTTAGTCACTGCTTAAACTTCACTGTCCTTTTCTAGCACGTGCAACTTCATGTCAGAGAGAAGATGGCAGAGCATCTTAAGCAGTGACTAACGGTTGAAAAGTTTTTTAAGTAAGGCCGAATGTTAATAAAAATATTAAGTTTCTTAACAAAAGTTAACAATTTTAATATTTTATCCCAGCACTATTTAAATTTTGCCAAAAAGTAACAACACTCGATCAACACAAATGTCAGTTTAGTTCGTTTTATTATGAATTCGATTATATTACCTTTTTCGGGCCCTATCGCCTAAAATAAGTCGATTTAAATTCGTATAATAAGGTAAACAAACAAAATAAAATATAATTACTGTTTACAACAGCGACAATGATGAAATGAATGGACGGGAAATAAGTGCACGGATTTTGAAGACTATATGTTGAGCGCGGGCTCTCCTCTCGCGTCGTACTCTATAGTCTCTATACTCTATAGTCATACTCTGTCTTTGCGACATGCGAGCCGTACGATACGGCAATACAAACTTCTAATACTTGTACATGTGTTCTCTTTTTGTCATGCAGTAATTAGATTCGCTATCTCTATTTTCCGGCAAATATAATATGCATACTTTTAGCTAGGTATGCTTGATTGTGTTGACTTGTAAATTTTGAACGATTTGCAAGCGCTGGGCCCGTCCATTCCATTATCACTATCGCTGGTTTACAATGCTCAATATGGCCACTGGACGGTTTATTAACCTACCGGCGATGTCCAGCAGAAAGCTGATCGACAATTTCTCAAAATGATAGTCAACGAAAGTTGCATCGCCGGTCGCACTTTTTAATATTTTCTTTTCTTGTTTTATGATTAGGTAAGAATAAGAAATACTAGCATGTTAGCTAAGGACAGCAATACTGTAGTTAGTTCAGTTCAATCAATTTAAACCTTCAAAATCGACCACAATATACATTTATAAAACTAGCTGGTCCGGCGAACTTCGTACTGCCTATATCTAATTATTTGTGAATTTTCCGATGTTTTGATAACCAAACAAAACAAATCCAACAAAACAAAGATCATAAAAATCGGGCCAGCCGTTCTTGATAACTCGACTTTGTTATACGAGTATATTGTGTATAATAAAATAAAAAATTTACTTATTAATTATTTATTTTTTTAATTATTTAATTGTATATTGTGTATTGTATATAGTTTATATTGTCTTGTCTTGTGTACAAAATGTGTTTTTTTCTACAAAAAAAATATTGTCTATTGTCTTAGTATGTATTAGAAAGAAGAAAAACATTAGAATATTTATTCTACAGATACATAGCCCAAGTTATAACCTAAATACTAAGTTAGATACTTGTCGCAAATAAGTTCGACTGCTCGCTAGTACTGCGCCTCACCAGTAGCAGAAAGTTTAGCGTCCCGCTGATTTTCGGCAACAGAAGCAAACCCATAGAACAACCATTAACACCCATTGTTAAACAAAATAGAGCAGCTGATTTTAGTTTTACATGTAACTAATGTAAATCTTCTTTTCAATGAAAGATGAAGAAACGAGAAAATGTTGGCACTTCTAAATATTTTTCGTTTTCATCAACTAAACTAAACTATAATAGTAGGATAAATACAATAAATAATTACTCAAAATACGTAAATTACATTAAGTTATCGGCTGGAAGACGTTCACTGCTGGACGAAGGCCTCCCCCTTATTAGGGAGGGGTTGCCGTAATCCCCACGCTTGGCATACGGCTCGGGGATCGCAGAATGCTTACCACCGTTAACCGAGAAGACGCTGCTGCCAGTCCGCCCGGTAGTTCTGTATGCAGGTCATACCCAGGTCCAAATAATGTCAAATATGTGAATAATAAACTTTAAATATGATCAACTACACACCGGATGAAACGTGTGTGTATAAAAATCAACGACGTCTCCATCCACCCCGTTATAAACGATACCGGGGTAGATGACACTTGATGTGTGCCATCAACCCCGTCCAGCGCTGACACCGGGTCCACCGGGGTGGATTGAACACTTTTTCCCATCTGCCCCGGTAACAGGGGTGGATGGGACCCAGTCTCCTTTCCCAGGGTGGAAATCAAGGTCTGTAAACTATTATTATTATTATTTAGATATCTTATTCCGTTGTAGTTAATAAAGGTATAATTAATGTGTATTACTTATAAATAATATGTTCACTTATTTAGTACCTAGCACTGAACTAATTTTGTTGATGCTAAGTACGGCTTCTTCAGTTCTTGCAATCAACAATCATCAAACCTTTGATAAATTATGTCTAGATAGACTGATGGATCCTAAACGCGTAGGAAAAAATAGCGGTTAACTGTTAACCTCTTATGCACGCAAACTATAACAACGACAATGGTGCAACGCGAGTGTAAGACATGACAAGACTGTCACGCACACTAGTATAATAATGTTGGCCTGTTATTTTTCGTTAATAAACAGTACGAGACTCTATCTAGACATATTATTTATCAAAGCATCAAACGTTATATTTAATAATCTCAGTGAGTTCTTTTCTAATTGCATTCGTTTGTATGAAACACGACGCAACCGTAGCGACGCGTGACACGCGCTCTGTTGGACGATGAGTACCTACCTACCTACAATTTGTTACATACTATGAAGACACTGCAAGCATTAAATGAGAAGGTCGTTTCAAATATTTTATTTGACTTAATTATTATACTTACTTATTACTTATTTTACTTGATCTCATAACCTAATATTATTTTCAGTTCTTTATAATAGTCTCATTATTATCGTAGGTATCAAGCTTATAAAAAGCCCATTATCATTACATTGGCTATAAATTGTTAAGTACTTTGCTACAACCACCATCATTTTAACAAATTGATCACCACATGCCACCCCTTTACCACTCGATTTAGTCCACTCTACAAAACAATAAGCCCCCGCAAATCGACATAAACGACATTTCGGAACGCACCTAAACTTTTTTTTGTCGCAGCATCTGTCGAGTCCTCGCGCCTCGTGTCTTTCGCCAGTGCGTTTTGTTATTTTTTTTATTTTTATTTTTCGCGCCCTTTTCTTCGGACAAGTCGATCGGATTTGTCGCCGGGGGGTCGCATTCTGCGGTACTAACGATTGCCTTACATTTCTGTTAATATTATTGAGTTTTTGCTCTTTGATTGTCCGAATGTGACGGATTTGCGATTATAACACTATTCACGCTGCGCGGGACATTTGAGCGGCAAAAGAGGATTAGTGAAAGCGGACTGGCCAACAATGGACTGTTATAAATAACAAACGTTTTGGATTGAATAGCTCAGACTGTGATGTGTGAGCAATCTTTTATGATTCTGGAAAATATTTAATAACACCGGTATTATAATATCATAAAATAAATGTTTGTACAAATTAGGAAGGATAAATGACGGCTATAGGTAACGGAATTAATGTAAATTGATAAGAATATTATTCATCCTGGAAAGTATAGCCCATGACGTGGTTACAGGAGGAGCAAGTGCAACAGCGCTTATTCATAATATTTTTCGCGTGAGAAAATTGTTTCCAAACTTTCTCAGACGGACTGCTTAACTCCAAAACCTTTAAATAAAATTCAAACAAGCCTCTTGAGACATATTCCTATCAATTCATACATAAATCATCTGCCCACGTAACAAGCACTCGATTTAATTAAGTCTTTACGGTTTGACACGTGAGGCTGAATGGATACTCCGCGCGTTGCCATTGTGTGACGTCTGTCGCATTGTTGGTAAGCAGTGGGAGGCTGTCCTGGTTTCGGAACGCACCTGTCAACGGCTCTCGGCGATTCCGAATTTGAATTTAGAATAAAATCCGTAGGGATGAAAATGGAACGTTGTTGTTGAGTTGAGTAGCGTGGGTATAACAACATTAGGATCGCTGTACACCGGTAAATTCCTAACACTACCATAATCACAAAACATTACTTTAATGTCCAATTTAAATTATTCTTGCTCTCATTAGTGAAAACGAAACAAGGTTACCTTTAATTCTATTATTATTTACGGGATATTTACCATGATTATTATGATTATCGTCGTGGTCTTCAACCAGTGTGTGTTGCCAGTGATGACATATGGAACTGAAACGTGGTCTTTAACTGCTGGCCTTTTGGAGAGGCTCAGAGTCGCACAACGGGCAATGGAGAGAGCTATGCTCGGAGTTACTTTGCGCGATAAAATCAGGAACGAGGATATTCGCCAAAGAACCAAAGTCACCGACATAGCTCGCAGGTTTTGCAAGTTGAAGTGGCAATGGCAGGCCACATCGCTCGAAGAACTGATAACCGATGGGGAAGAAAGATTCTTGAGTGGCGACCGCGAACCGGAAGACGCAGTGTAGGAAGGCCTCCACTAGGTGGACCGACGACATTGTAAAAGTCTCGGGCAACCGGTGGATGCAAATGGCAGGTTTTCGTACAGTGTGGTGGTCTAAGGGGGAGGCCTTCGTTCAGCAGTGGACGTCTCCGGGCTGATGATGATGATGATGACCATGATTATATTGTGGAATGAGCTCCCGATACTTATTAAAATACTCGCCGCTGCGTCGAAATATCGGGAGCTCATTTCACAATATAATCATGGTAAATAATAATAGAACTATAGTATACAACCGTGATAGCTTAAAACAATGTTACCTATGTGTGAGATTGAAATAAGAATTATTTTGATATTTTTGGATAGCTGATTGCCCGCTGAAGCTATGTAATGCATTATTATGTGTACATTTTAAAAACCACATAGGTATACTCAGTCCTGGATTTCCCAATAGGCCGTATAGGCTGCGGCCTAGGTGCGGCAGATTGCAGAGGACGCTGGCGCCCCTATTATTTTAGAAAGGTACATGGGGGGCGGCGGAAATAAAGTGGCCTACACTCATAAAAAATATAAATCCGGCACTGGGTACACTTTTATCTAATACAAATCAATTATCCATCGAGTAAACTCCATTTATTCAAAAGAGGTCCAGCAGTCATTTAATTCTCATTGTTATTCAGAGTTTGTAAGCATCAACACAGCATCGCGTAGCTCCATAGCTGGACGCCGATCCTGGCACTACCAACGTCTCAATAACATGGTGCGCCGACGCCAAGGAACGCCGCGCCGCCACAATGCCGATAATTGATCGAATTCTTTCCACACATCACGCAGATGTCTCCAACTGTGGACTCCGACTCCCTTTGTCGACACTGTTTACTTATTATTTATACCCTGTTTGCTTTTTATACAAGGCTAAGGCACAGTTAGAGGCCTAGAGGTAAAGCTTGTGGCATTTGGACCGAATTTCATGATAGCCGAACACACACAAGCCGTTACAGCATTTGGAAATCAAATCCTTAGATATTTTTTTATTAAATCTACTGATATTGAAAAAAATTTGTAAACTTACCTATAATATGACCTATTAATTAATATAAAATAATAAACAATTGAATATTTCATATAAAACTAATTTTGTAAAGATTTGGCCAAGAGATTGGTCCTCGCCTCAGGGGATCTCAGAGCTGGCGCATACTTTGCCCAGAGGCTAAGTATTGCCATTCAACGGGGTAATGCAGCCAGCATCCTGGGTACCTTACCGCATGGTGGCGATCTAGACGGCGTTTTTGTTTTATAGGAACTAAGGTTTTTAAATTTTATTTTTATTTATATATTTTATTGTAAATAAGTAGTTTTTAGTATATAGTTTAAATATTTATTTTAAGTTTTGTACATATGTAAATATTATAGATGTTTGTTTTTTTATTGACTTTTAAAAAATCTTGTATGAAATCTTGATGAATAAACACTGAAAGATAGATAATACTACTATTTTGCTAAAATATTTGAAAATTATTTTTTGTTTACAAAATATTTTATTTAGTATGTTTTATTTTATTTTATCTGTAATAGTATAAGCTTGGCAAAAAGTCTTGAAACGGAAACTTATTTTTCTCTTAATAATAAATCGTAATGCCGTGGATCATCAGATCACTACAATCATCTTTCTCGGACGTACAACAGGGTTGCCAGTGTTTAGAATTATTTGCGATAGTGCCGACCCCATGAACCTAGAAAAAAAGTCGGACGGAACTCCCGCAAAGACTAAACTGTGTCACGGTAATGGCGGCGGCTATCTATGTGCGAATGAATTTAGGGTTGCCATAATTCCCAAAAAAAATAACCTTGTATTACCTAGACAAATACAGGTCGGCAGGCAAGTTTATTGAAACTAGATTATGGCCGCAATTTCGTCCACTTGAACTACAATAAGGCAACCATTTTAAATTACCTCCGTAAAGTATAGAAGCTCTAATAAATAAAAAAGTATCAAGAGGTCATCTCCGGTTCTACCCATCGGAATTAGATGAAACATGGCTTAGATTTTAAGTTGGACCCTGAGTATCAAACTGTATAAAATCCCGTCAAGATCCGTTCAGCGGTTTTTGCGTCATGTAGGCAGTAAATACCGTACTATTTTAAAAGGTTAATGGTAGCAAAATGTACTTGAATGGGTGACCGCCTGTGAAATATCGCGTAATGTTGTCTTGTTTGCAGTGAATTTCTAATCCCGAACTGAAACCCCATCATTTTTTGTTACGGAACCCTCGGTGCGCGAGTCCGACTCACACTTGGGCAGTTTTTTTTAAATTATAACTATAGAATTAATTTAAAAAGTCCCATTATTTCAGGTCATATCATCATGTCTGTGTATCCCCGGAGGGGTAGGCAGAAGTGTCAGAACACCCATATATTTCGGGTAATTTGCACAAATGAATATTGGCAACCCTGGTATTCTGACGAATTATTTTGTTCTGTCGCATGAATATTGGTTTTAATGTATAAAATCGGGAACTAAGTGATTTAATAATTCATTTACCTATGAAACGTGATTCCTGGTTTTTTTTCTTTTGGTCACTACAGTTTTTACACCACTTTACCACACAAGACATTCTAATTTTTTCGCAGCGTAGCCGTGAGCCGACTCTGAGTGACACAGTATGTTGTTAGCGAGAATCTGTCCGATGGCAGACCCTAATATTTTTTAGTAGGTACTACTTATAAAAAAATAAAATATTTCGAATACATTATTTTTTTCGATGCATTTAACAACTATAATAAAAATTTATGAGAACAATAAAACAACAAACGAAACAATACATAAGTACTTGTCTAAAAATAAACTTTTAGAATATTGTTTGGGGGAACAAATTCTATGTAAGTAGGTAATACAGAATACTACTACTAGAGTATTAATTTATTATCTTTGGTAATACCAGTACTATTATTTCTTCTATGGTAATACTTACTAAAGCAAGTAATAGGTTGTAGTAGGTACTATGAATTACGCGCTAAAGTAAAACTCGTGTAGGTAAGTATGTAGTTAACATATTAATAGGTCCTTAATATGAAATTGGCGTTTTGTCAAACTGGCCACTTTGATCTCAAATATCTGGCGTTTGGTTAGGAATTCCAAATTGAAATTTATTTCAAATTTAGGTTTGTGTATTTGGTGTTTCCAATTTAGTGATTCATTTGTCATCGTTCTGTTCACAATATGAAAAACTTAAAAAATCGGGTGATATTACGAATACGAGTTCCACCGTGGCACCAGCGCTGCAGAAACAGCTCGAAGAATGAATGATGTGTATGAGGAAGCTGCCGTATTGTCAACTATTGCAAACCATGATGGAAAAGTTAGCCGTTAAACAACCGAGACTAGTTAATTGCTCTAGCCCACAGCTGCTTCAGGACAACGCTAGACCTGCACAGCAGACGGTCGCTAAATTAGAGGAGCTGCGATTGGAATGTCTCCGATATCCACCGTACTCGGACCCGGACCTTGCTCCAACAGATTACCATTTAATCCGTAATATGAACAACTTCATGCAAGGAAAAAAAACTGTTCAGATGAGGCTGTCAAAACCGCCTTCAAAGAT
Organism: Erannis defoliaria; assembly: GCA_905404285.2. NCBI lineage: Eukaryota > Metazoa > Arthropoda > Insecta > Lepidoptera > Geometridae > Erannis > Erannis defoliaria. Next base: position 4,225,306 of record FR990073.1, on the reverse strand, counting down.
TTTATTGATTATCCTCCCACAATTTTTTTTACTAGCTACCGATAAAATGGCACAAAGTGCATAGATAACAATGGGACATACTTTGATTGGATAATTAAAATAATTTAATTTAAAAGAAAAACGTTTTGCTTTTTCCATACAAAACGCCAATTTCATAATGTAAGGTCCTACTATACTTACGAGTGTGTACCCACTAGAACCTATCTTACTTAAGTTACAAAATAATAATCTTTAAAACAACGTTCGCAAAGTTGTAAAAGTTTAATGTCGTCGTATGTCGTCCTAACCTAAATTCCATGTGACCAAAATCCAAATATGTAAGAAATGGTTACAAGTGAGCTTGTCTTACATTGTACACATGTAAATAAGAAGGGATGAGTAGACCCAGGCCGATCCATCACGCTGTCTCTTTGTCTGTCAATAGCTCCACTGGAATGCTACCGTTATAAGATTGCTACACTTCTTTAGGAATGCATTGTTTGCAACATAAAGTTTTGTATGACCATTGTAATGGAATACCTGTGAAAGAAATTGTTTGCATTTTTGGTTTAAAAAGTAAAAAGTATACCTCGTATTTTTTTGTTTTAGGTTTATAATATAGGTATTTAACCGATACGTACGCAGTTTTTAAAGCATATTCATTTTCGCTTTGTTTAGTTTGAACTTTCCCATTACTTCGAGGACGTCTCTCCACGGACTAAAATTGTTTATTTACCAAAATCCCGGTCCGGTATTTATTCTTCCGCGTAAGGACACGAATCGCTAAAATAAAACATTAATCCCTACAATGGCACTCGTCATTATCAAAACATTAGCGCGCGTCCGCCAGCGGGGCGCCAATTATTTCCATTGACAACCCCATCATGCGCTGATTATTCGAAGAAAAAAAAAACTGATTATTCGCACTGGCAACATCGTTACTCGTGCAATGTGCAACATGGCCGAGCGGTCGCGTGCGGACAGCGTGCGCCACGCGCCGCGGGACGGACCTTTTTACAAAAACACTAGAAGAGATTGATGACACTACAATTTTGTCATTATGTTTATTATGGGATGAAATAACAACGTAACTATTTTATATCTCATCTGAATCAGTGCAACTTTAAAATTACACTTTTAGGGTTAAAACTTGGTTAAAAGTTAAAACATTCCAAGGTACCTAAAAAAACATTGTTACAGAACGGAGGTAGTTAGATAGATGAAAATATTGTAAATTCAGGACTGCGTGGTAGGTAAGCTCTACTGACCAAATTAGCAGACAATTAAAAGTTCTTAAAATATAAGCTCTTTGTATTCCAACGTTTATGCTTACTTACTGCGCACTAAGTTTCTAAAGTTAAATGTAAAAAACGCCTTTTTCTAAGTTAGGTCCATAGTCCCGACTGACTGTCGACAAAATCATTCAACTGTCGAATCGATTCAGCATTCTTCAGAAGGTGGGAAACATATTCCCGATCACTCTCTTTTTCTCAGGCTTATTAGTCAAAAATCTCAAAAACTCATTGAATATTAATAGGTGACGTGAACAATCGCAAGAAACGAGTCCGGCGAACCGTGCGAGCAATCATAATGGCTACGTGTTTAATACAAATAACCTTAATCTGGAAATTCGCACCATTATTCCCCTGTTTGCGACGTTCACCCGCGATTAAACGCCCAATGATTCCGCCATCCCTCCGTTCCCGCCTTTGTCACATGCGAATTAAAAATATGAAAGTCATACGCTCCGTTTCATTCGAAAATCGCCACTCGACCACAGTTCTTAACTTTTCTTAAAAGAAACGTAATTGTGGGAACACTTCAATATTTGCAATTTACTATTATTTTATATTCAATTGTGAGAATTTCTACAATTAATACCTCTATCAGAATTAATTGGCGGATTTTTGACGGTCATTAAAATTGTAGCAGATGAAATTCTATTGTTTGGTTGATATTGAGATTCATAGTGATTTCCAAATCTTTTGTTCGTGAGTTAGTAACCAATAGAACTCCTCCAAGTTCGTTCAACACTCTCAGTTAAATTAGAATTTATTGATTTATTCAATTAAATTGGGATTATGAAAGTGCAATATGAGAATCGTAGTTGTATCAAAACTTTTTTTTTTTTATCTTTCTGAACTACATGAATGAATGTGTTTACTACCTAAACCTACACCAAAAGTACAACTTAGCTTAGGTAGGAGCTAGGAAGTAACAATATTCAGAAACGTATACATAAATAGAATACAGTCAAGAGATAATCCCGGTGGTAGGTGTTTTTTTAAAACACAAAAGAAAGACCCAACACAAAAATAACTGCAACATTGCATTCAAATTAAGAATGTTTGTGCAACGGTACCTATCAGTTACAAACGGTGCGCCCGAGGGCAGTTCTGCCAACCTCTCTTTCGAAAACAATTAAACACTGGCAGCATAACAAAAAAGAGAGAATTAGGGTTGGCCGCAGGCGCGGTTGTGGGAACCACTATATTGTTTTTACTTTTTACGATTAAATCGATCGCATTGACGATGTGTATTCGCTCGTCATCGGTGTCCGTTGAAAGTTAGCGAGTCAAACGTAATTCACGGTGTTTCATCAAAGCGCCCTTATGGCTGATTTTTTTTCAATTGTTGATTAAAACCATGTAAGGTCTGTTATTGGAACCAATTATTGCTTTGATAGTACCGTCTAGCAGAGATTGCCCCGCGGCTCATATTCATACGAGCTAAAAATGCAATAGGTACCTACGCCTATCAGGGATAATTTTAAAAGAACATACTACTTACATCGAATATTTGAAATTTTGGATGTTCTTACCCTTCTACTGTTAGGTAGTTGTTGAGTTGTCGATACCTGCTTACTATTACTAGGTATTATGAAAACTTGCAAAGTTATCGAGAAAAACATAAATAAGGGCGCGTTTCCAATATGTGACTAAAAAAAGCGCAAAAGATATATCACAAAAAAAAACAAATTTGTCGATTTTTGCGCGTCTTCTCTCCGCTCCGCTCATTTCCTTCGCAGCAGAAATATAGCCGAAGACCAGAATAAATAATAGTACTACTAGAAGTATGGAATAAGTTGCATCAATTTCCACTTGTGGCTACTTCGCCGAAATAAATATAATTTATTTAACTATAAATGGGAAGGTAGATAAAAATTACCAGTTTAGCAACGGTCAGGTTTTGGATGGGTGACCATAACTAGCACTACCATCCACCAGTAGACCACCAGTAGAGTAACTCTACGGCTACGTGATTTGAATAATGTGCAGTCTCTATTTTAACAAATAGAACGAAATCAACAATCCTTTTATCACAAATGACGTACCTATTTATGCTGCTCGAGTGATCTATCAACTTTGTAACAACAGACTATAGCCACCGTACGCAAGCAAAAGCAACCCTTCCCTCAAAATCCTTAAAACATCTCCACCTATCTTTATCCACCTGTGGTCCTTCAGCAAATGAAGTGCTTGAAGGCTCAAGAAGGCACTTCATTTTTAAAATTTCGTAAAAACGTGAGACACGTGCTAAAACAATCGAATAGAGCTTCGATAGTAGATTGTTTTTTTAGTCGATTGTTTCCCGCCAATCGAGTGGGCGAGCGCGTGCCGAATCGCGCGACCATAGAAAAGAGGTCTGACGAGCGAAGAGTGGCTAATTGAGGCACGCGTTGTCGATGACAACGTTTAAAAAGAATGGAAAACATCGGTTATCAACATCATGCTTAGAGTGCTAGCCTGCTAGCCTGCTAGGTGAGGGTAGAAGTGTATTTTATAGGCACGGTCTATGCTGTGAGAGATGAAACTAAAACAATGAACTTATCATCTTACCTACTTGAAGCTACAAGATCTAGAAAACTCTAAAGTACAGGAAATAACAAAAAACTATTGAATATTAAGTTGCCTTGTAATGGCGCTACCTTAGGGTGGAACATAAACGGCACTTTTAAGACACTTTAGAAGAACTGTACAATCTGTATATAGGTAGATATATTATAATAATACAATTAAAAAAAAAACAACAGACTTCCACTTCGAATACGACAGGCCCAGGATGACATTTTCATATTTTACAAAAATATATATAATAGACCCAAAAAAAAAGTCGAATTGAGAACCTCCTTTTTTGAATTCGGTTGAAAATAAAACAGGCTAAAGTTAGACTCACAGAAGGTATATATCGCAGTGAGGCTCCGTACCACCAAACTATGTATCTATACTAGGTATTAGACCAAGCGAAGTATTAGTCTTTAAAAAGTGCCGTTTATGTGCAAGTCCAAACCTTCATTACAAGAAGGAAGGTAGTTAAATTTTGGGAGCACTTAAAATATTTTTAAATGAAAGGTGTAGACGATTTGGATGCTTAAGCACCTACTAATAAGCTTTATTTAAGAATTACTTACATCTTATTTTTTTTTTTCTTAGTTTTTGGCATCGCACGTTGTGCATTCTGCCAGTGTCAAATATATGAATTTTCAAGTGTTTTTATTAAAATCAAGTCAAATATGTCATGAAATCACAGTTAGTCACACGAATTTAGTCATAGTCGAGTCCAAGTCATGCCCTAGTAAAGTTGTGACAACTTTACTTTGAGCTTCTACCGAGTTTTGAAAACAACACGAAAAGACATGTTTCACCACATTGTATGACTTGCCCACACGTAATGTGCATGTAATTCAACTTTCAATGAATAAAACACCACCATTTTTAATCATTAATTCGCGGAAAAACACTAGTTTAAGAAAATAATAGAATGCAACGACATGATTTTTCCGTGTTCCCGCCAAAACTCCTACTTACATCTTAAAGCTAGCTTAAATTTACATGGGTAGATCGACCCCCGCAGGTCCATATTGAGTGAGTAGTCCAACCAGAGTCCAACACTTGGATTCCAAAGAGATACATCGGACGTAAGGCAGGCTCTACTTTCATGTCCTTCACGCCAGAGTCCTCACCTCTGAAAACTGCTTGAAATTCGGTTTCGATCTCATGAAGTATTCAGAGGTGAGGATTTTCAGAGGGAATTCTTTTCACGTTATACTGCGTCTGTACGAGCGAGGGAAGGAATGACTAGATGATACCTAGTTATAAAAAGAGCATGACCTATACTGATTCATAAATGTGTTGAAAATAAATGTTATTGTCTTAGAATAAATATAGGTCACAAATATATTTCATAAATATATCGGTCGTATATTTCATATAAGGTTATTGTATTATTCTGATTTATAAATATGGAGTACAGTAGCGCCATCTAGTGACGAGTAGCAGCACTGTGTACAACTTACACAATGCTGCTATGATTTTATGATTACATCTTCAGTTCCCATTTTCGAAGTAAAAAGTAGTGCTATCTAGTGGCGAATAGCAGTACTTACCGAAAAGTATTTTTTACACAACTGCCCAAAAAAAAGGAGTCTAATGTTTTCACTGTTCATGTATCTATAATTATGTATTGTATGTGAGTTTATTTTTCTTTGTTACACCATAACTTCTAAATTTCTGAACAGATTTATATGTAAGGGGTCTCGTTAGAATCCTTACATCATCCCGAGTCCGACACTGGCGTAAAGGCGGACTTTCTAGCCAAGAAGGACAGTTTAATCCTGCCTTTGCAACAAATTTCGAACCGCGCAGCGGTTTGGCTGGCACCAACTCCAAAAATACCTGATTATAAATTGGTAAAGTTATTATAAGTAAGTACCTATCAATAATTTATCAAGCAAAGAGCCTAACTCTTTGCTTTAAAGTAATTAAAATATTATTTTCTACTTTTTAGTTAACTTTGTACATATATTCTTGTACCTATAGTCTAGAAGTCGATTATTGTATTATTTTACTAAAAATTAATTTATTTTGGCAGGCATGTTTTTTATTTTTATACATCTGACCAATACTATAACTACCATGACTATAACCATAGAGGTGTAGTTCCTACCTCTATGACTATAACCACATATTAAATAATAGTACTATAACTACCTATACCACTTAAAATCGTTATATAGTCCATCGTGTATCATAGCCGTCCTTTTTTTAGTACCTGTGTCGAATAGTGGTCTCCAAAACACGTAAAGTTGCAAGATCAATAATTTAAATCGCTTCTCATGTCAGTTCTGTTCTACAACTTTACTGTTACACCTCGCAACCGTAATATTTTCTCCTGAATGTGACCCGTGAGTCTGCAAACAAGCAACACGATCGCCCGTAATCTGCGAAAATAAGCAAATTGCCTAGTTATACCAATATCCACCAAACTTTCACCCCTATTTGTTTGGATTTTCGTTTAAGATAGGGGTCTACGAAGGATGGACATTTGAAAGGTCGAGTTACGAATTACGACCGTCAGACGGCCAGCAAATATTTGACATCGGTAATTGACATACGAGAACGAAAAATCTCCGTTTACGATGTCCAAGTCCCTCGTGTGGTAAACTGGCGGATTTGTTTTGGTTGGATGCTCGAGCTCGGGTAGTCCAAAATTGACATCGTAACCAATGAGGACCAATAATTAAATAAATACAATAGGTATTAGGTACTCAATAAATTCTAAGCATAATAGGTATCTAAGCCGTGGACTACTTAAAAAAAGACGTCAATACGAGTACTTGCGACTCGGATAATGAGGGTTCCGTACCACTACAAGTACAGGAAATCCGCGACAGTATCTAACGAATATTCTATGATAACAACCGGATACTTATAACGATTTACGAGATATACGTCGTTATAGATCAAAAACAGACGAACTAACATATTTATAGACAAACAGAGATGGATTACTTAGTCATAGACTACAGTTGAACACCCTTTGGGTAAGGAACCCTAAAAAAGAGTTTCCATTTACGTTCGACAAGATGTTTTTTTTTGTGTTTTTTGATGTGTATTTTTCTGTAGTTACTATGAAATGTGCTAGGTTTACTTATTGATGCCAGTCCTCAGATAAGAGAAGCCAAGTTTTTTTATGGACGCAGCACGTGCCACCACAAGGACGAACGAAACAGTTGCGATAAAAGAGTGGCGTTGGCTAATTTTCTCTGTGGCGCCATCTAGTACAGTTTGGGAACTAAAGAACGGAATCCAAACGAATAATCATTCAAGTTTTGGCTTGAGAAATGACGATATATCTACAAATTATCAATTTACAGATTTTTCCCATGACCAGTGTTATGTGACCTTACTTCTTGCCAAATTTCGTGATTCTAGGTCAACGGGAAGTTACTCTATGAATTTTGATTTACTTGCGAGTCTAAAAAACACTAAAAACACTAGAAAATTACTGTAATTTATGATTGCATTGACTTAGAAGCATGATTTTTTTACAGCTCTAAGGGTCCGTGGACTTAAGTCATAAGTCATTTATTGATAAATTGTCAATTTACATGTCAATTAGTTTAACCTATAGGGTTTCCTATTACGAAGTATTTACTTACTCTATGGTTTCCTCATACGGGAATATAATAAAATTATTATTTATACAATGATGAATTAAAAATATAAAATAATTATAAATTAAATTAAAATAATAATAATACCAATTATTACATTCATATGTCAAATTTATAAAATTCGTCAAACTTGTAGAACGATTTCATGATGAGCCATTTTTTAACCTATTTTTAAAGGACTGTAGACTAGTAGCTCTAGTTATATCTTCCGACAAGTTATTATAGACTTACGCATTTGATATTAATTTCAACTTGATTCCTGGACTCGTTTCAGAGAAAAAGGGCATTGATAGACAGACAGACAGACGGACAAAGAAGTGATCCTATAAGGGTTCCTTATTTCCTTTTGAGGTACGGAACCCTAACAACGCAAAAATCATAAATATATTTGCAAGATGACATGTAATTTGGCTTTACTAATAAAATATCAAACTTCATTTGAAAGTTACGTATGAAGAATAGAGAGTCCCATCTCGTAATTCAGTGTAAGTTTTATTGGTGAAAACCAGTGTATCGTGTAAAGAAAAAACGTATTTCTTAAACCAGTATCGTATAACGATGATTTTTTCTTCTGCCGTAACTAGTTACGAGCCTCCGGTTTCGTACGCAGCCGAAGGGAAAATGACTATGACTATGATTGCTGCGTTCCGTAATGCGCTAAAAGTGATAATATCGCGAATCCGACCAAAGTCAGAAGTATTACTCAATTAAATCAAAGTCCTTATATTTTGTGACTATTAAATTTGGTCGGATTCGCGATATTATCACTTTTAGCGCATTACGGAACGCAGCAGATGTGGTTGATATTATCCTCCCTTCTCGCAGTTCCTTGGCCCTCACGTAGTTTCAAGTTTTCAATTATATCACGTAGGGTAGATGTAAAAATTCCCGTGTTTCTTCTTCCCTCCGGAGAAGGTTATCGGTCCAAGAGGGAAATCCTTCCCTATAGGGGCATGGCGTTGCACATTATGTATTTGCCAGAGTCACGTACTTAAAAAAAATGTAATATTGACAAAGAATTAAATGTCCAGCAAATCTAGTAATGGTCAAGTCCAAGCCACTACTATAAAGGTAAAAAAGGAGTCCAAATCACGCCCCAGCAGAGTGTTGGAGACTTTTACTCTTACAGGATATAGCTCTATATAGTAAAAATCTAAGGTTTTACTTCATGACACTTATAATGGAATTTTGTCGAAGAGAACTAAAAAGGCAAATAGGCAAAAAAAGGTTTATTTTGGAAAAAATTACAACATAAAGTCACTTGTCTGTCAACTATTAACAATTGATTTGAAGTTTTATCTAAGACTGATATTTTTTCAGCATGACGAACATACATAAGCTATGGGAGTACAAGGAGTACATAAACGTGAGCGGCATGATGCTAACCAGCGAGCTGATATCCCTGCTGCATAACTCCCTAACTCTGCTCCAAGTTGACAACCATTTCAACCACATCCAGTACTGGGGCCAGCTGTATGCAGTCGACGCAGACTATCACATCGCCGTTGGAATCGGCGACGACGCCTTAGTCGACAGAAAATACTTCTACACCACCGACTTTAAATTCTGGGGACTCTTGCCCAAACCTAAGAAAAAATACAAGATGTTGTCTTTGATAACAACGTTCCCCTTCCGAGGGGATCCGTCACTAAAAATCAAAGTTTTGGATGAATCTCTGGAGGAGAACCACCCAGACAGATGCCAATACATGAAAGAAGAAAATCGCCTCTCTGCGACCATCAGCAACATTTGCGACGAAGTTGAGATATGCGCTAGGGGGCAACTGATAAAAAATCCTGATGGTACCACGGTCATAAATCCCAACTTTTACGGACTGACGGCCCCTGAAGCCAAGTTCGTTAAATCCTATTTGCATATTAGACCAGCTCAGCAACGTTGGAACTCCAATCTTCTCACCAGGTAAATGTTTTGGATCACAATTGCAATATTGTGAGTAAGCAGGATTAGGAGTAGGTATACAATCGGTTAGGTTAGGTTGGAGTCGAGGGCTGACTATAGTCAAGAGTTTGTAAAATTCAATACCGCACGAGTGCCATACAACGTTTTACAACACATATGCGAGAAAACAGATAACAGAAGAACAACAGATAATGAGCCAAACTTTATTATTTTGTTTGTATTATATCGGACGGAAAGTCGCAACCAAATACCTACTTGACAATGGCAAATGCTCAGAGTGCGATGCCATAATCCTCCTAGGAGGAAAGAAGAAAAAAAGACTTCGTTCTAAAGTTCGTCTTAAACGGTAGTTGTAGTTGTTTCCAAAACTCCAAAGAAGCTTATAGTAAAGTTGCCACGACTTTACTAGGGCATCACTTACTAAGTGTGACATGACTTACTAAGTGTGACATCACTTTGACTGTGACTTAAGACTCATTCGACATGAAAATTATCAAAAACTTGATACAAATAAATACTTGACATTGGCAAATGCACAAAGTGCGACGCCATAATCCTCGTAGGAGGTAAGCAGGTAAGATGAACTGGCGCGAATTAACAAATGGCGCTAAGTGCGCGTGGTGAAAATTAGAAAAAATAATAAAAAAGCGCTTCCAAGGAGGTTCGATCATTCAGCTTATTTATTCTCGTAATGTAAAACTCTTTGGTAGAGTTCTTAAATTATTATTATGGAAATTTAAAAAAATCCCTAAAGTTTAGGCACGGCGCTATACAAGGCAGTGTGCGGTAAAGGCTTTTCCGCACGCTCCGTTCTATGGTCCGTGGTATGGTTCGAACGATGTATACAGGCTTCGTAAATGCACTTTTTGAGCAAATGTGTTGTAAAGAATTAAAACACAAAAACGAATGCCAAGGAACGATATCAGCTCTAATCACTAGGTTTATGATACCTTGGAACTGCGAAAACACAACGCACGAGCGAAACGAGCGTGCTGCGGCTGGCGAAATGCCAGAATAAACTTTTAATTAGCAAATTAAAATTCATTTTACAGCTTGCCAAAATTTGATAAAATACGAATCACAATTTGCTTAATGCAGCAGATAAGTAGGTAAGTACCCCTATATTGAATTTCCTATGATATTTTTAGGACTGCCTATTCTTATTTTGGAGCTGACTAAAACCCACCCAAAACCTCTCTAGCTGACCGTTTAAGTCATAGCCATTTTTATTTTCTAGGCAGGACTATAACTATAGCATGGATTTCCTGGACTCGATAGACCATGACATACCTAGCGGCTGCTGGAACCTCTCGCTCGAGCAGGCAGGAAGCGTGGCTTACTTGAAGAGTCTCTACTGGCCGGGAATGGCGTACTTTCATAAGTTAAGAACGCCGGATGCGGGTTTTTTATATGTTGGCAATGGCCGCAAGTGCTGGGATGTGCCCTTTTTGCTCTAGTTGGCAAATAAAATAGAGATGTTTCAAAACAGTACAATGGACATTTAATTATTTAAATGTAGTTTGAAACTGGGCTCCGATAAAATCGAAAGAGCTTGACAAAAACAACATCATAGAAAAATTTTTTTTCGATAAAATCCCGACTTTGACATGCAGGCTAATCATGTAACTGCGAGGCTATCATGTAACTATTCGGATACGAGATGTTAAAAATTGTCACTTGTAACTGTCCCGCCAAAAATCATTTGACCCTGCAGGGCAGGACGAAACGCCAAAAGACCGACGGATTTGCTTAACTTAATTAAGGAAATCAATGCATTCGTTCGATAACGATAGTGAGAGAAATCCCTCCATTTCCTTAAATAAGTTAAGCAAATCCGTCGGTATTTTGGCGTTTCGTCCTGCCCTGCAGGGTCAAATGAGTTTTGGCGGGACAGTGACAAGTGTCAATTTTTGACAACTCGTATCCGAATTGCGATCCCGAACAGTTACATGATTAGCCTGATGGTATGGATAATACCAATTGGTGAAACTATCATTGTCAGCCAAAAGACGTGCACTATTGGACGAAGGCCTCCCCATTACAAGGGAGGGCCTCCCCCTTACTACGGAGGGGTTGTCATTATCCCATTATACTACTTACTAATAGGGAGTTTTGGAGAAAAATCTAACTTAATGTGGTTTAGTGTAAGCTTTTGTTTATGATCTCCAGCTCGCAAAAATTAATGTAACCTAGTTTTAGTTGACCTATTTATTGTGCTGTGACCGTAGTACCGCAGTGTCTGAAGACAAGGGTATACGACCAGTGTGTGTTGCCAGTGATGACATATGGAACTGAAACGTGGTCTTTAACTGCTGGCCTTTTGGAGAAACTCAGAGTCACGCAACGGGCAATGGAGATAGCTATGCTCGGAGTACCTTTACGCGATAGATTCCGGAATGAAGATATTCGCCAAAGAACCAAAGTTACCGACGTAGCTCGCAAGGTTTGCAAGTTGAAGTGGCAATGGGCAGGCCACATCGCTCGAAGAACTGACAACCGACGGGGAAGAAAGGTTCTTGAGTGGCGACGGCGAACCGGAAGACGCAGCGTAGGAAGGCCTCCCACTAGGTGGACCGACGACATTGTAAAAGTCGCGGGCAACCGGTGGATGCAAATGGCAGGTTGTCGTACAGTGTGGCGGTCTAAGGGCTCCCCCTTAGACCGCCACACTTCGTTCGCCTTCGTTCAGCAGTGGACGTCTCCGGGCTGATGATGATGATGATGATGATGATGACCGACGACTAGTTATAGACGACTTATGAAATTAGTAGTGTGTTTTTCATTCTGCATTGCAGAACAATGGCGACAAAATATTCTACTATTCGTCTGAGTGAGAGTGACGATTACGGCTCCGTATCAGAAGGACTATCAGGGTAAATGACGAATGTCCAGCTCTGGACTAGAGACAATAAGTAACAACTTTAAGACGACGACGATCTATACATAAGTAGGTATGTATAAAACGGTGGGTTGGCGAAGGCATTTCGGGGGGGTTTGGACACCCCCCACCCCCCCGCAATTATCATGCTGTGCATTATTATGGCTTACAATATCATGCCGTACATAATCTGTATCGTACATTATTGCCTCCCATAGACTTCATACTTCATTCTTCATCAACGTTGCCAGATCGTTCCTTTTGGAACATTTTGCGTTCTATTTCACGATCATGCGTTTCCTTCTTTCGTGCGTTCTTTTCGTTCCTTAGCCTGTTGTGACCAAAGAGATGGAAAAAAAAATACGTTTACATCTTGCGCTGTCGTATCCCGTGCAGCGGTATCCGTGGCACACGCGCGCCCCCACCCCGCAGGCACCTCACTCTTGCCAGAAGTAGCTTACTAGAAGGCAATTTACATAAAATAATAAAAATGTAAATGGCCTTCACAGCTTTTACTAATTCTGTGCTTTGTAAGTGTTGATTTACGAAATAAATAACCCCCCAGCAGTGGACGTTTCATGATTTTTGTTTTGCGTTCCTTTATCTCCAATTTCGTTCCTTTTCAGACAGCCTGGCGTTCTAAAAAATCACTACCGGCAGCACTGTTCTTCATTGCATTGGGCTACATCATTTGGCATTCAGCATGCATTCAGCGCCTTGTGCTAATGGATATTGACTTGGTCCCGCGCTGCATTAAAGAGTTGCTTACGAACCCTTCAACTTTTTGCCATTTGTATAAATTTGTAATCAGTACTGTAAATGAAATCTAAATACATATAGGTATCAAATTATTGTAATGCTACAAAACATGCAATCGACATTCATTTTTATTTTTATTTTTGTGTGTTAAATACGTAAGACGAGGCGGTATGGCCTTAAAGGCTTTAGCCTGCCCAAAATGGGCGAATAAATAAAAAAATTGCATTGGGCTATACATGGCCAAGAATAAATTTAAAAAAAATTTGCTGGGCTGTTGGGCTCAATTGTTGAAAAAATTGTCTTTGCGCCGTGCTTCGCGCCTATTTTAACCGGCTTCTACGTTAATACTTCTCGTTTGTCTGCATTAAAACCCCCAAAATTGTTCTACTTCTTCCTATAAAATGACTTCAAATGGTGTTAGCAACGTAGAAGACGCCGACATGGCGGAATGCGACGGCGAAAAAGTCGTAACAATGATGGACGTTTTACAAGAGGAACAAGACTTCGAAGATGATGCTAATGCAGTATTGGGAGCCTCGGACGAAAAGAACTGCACATACTCGAAGGTAAAATCCGCATATACCTGCAGTAATAATATTTTTTTAGGTCATTGAAAGCCTGGTTTTATCGACCTCCATCATTCGGATCATCATTCGTTATAATTTTCACCTTGCTAAAGTAGAAATCTTTGAAACGTGACTTGGTGAATTAGATAACGCTGTGTAGAATAGATTCGTACTATTTCAATAATTTATGCAGGTACCAAGTACCATTCTATACAAAGAAATACGATTATAAAGCACTTGCTAGGAGTTTTCTCTATGTACCCCTTGTCAAATTTATGTCGAAATATTTTGTTAGCATTGTATAAATAATGTACAGGAGACTATAAATTTGACTATTAATATGTCATAAGTAATTTGCAGTTATCGCTGTTTGTTCCTATCACAGTACATAGTAGGTACCTTTTTGCATTAATTTTTGCATTATTCAATTATGTTGCAGGGCTACATCAAAAGACAAGCCATATATGCTTGCCTCACATGCTGCACTGAAGCTAAGTATGACCCATCCAAAAGAGCTGGAGTATGCCTTGCTTGCAGTTTAAACTGCCATGAAAACCATGAACTTGTTGAACTTTACACTAAGAGAAATTTCCGTTGTGACTGCGGAAATCCTAAATTTAACTCCCATCCTTGCCAGTTCACTCCTAACAAAACTGACCTGAATGAAGAGAACAACTATAATCAAAACTTCAGTGGACTTTACTGTACATGCCAGAGGCCTTACCCAGACCCAGAATCTACTATTGATGACGATGAAATGATCCAATGCATCGTTTGTGAAGACTGGCTTCATGCTTCACATTTAGATGCGGCAGTTCCAGGCATTGACCAATTTTCTGAAATGGTTTGCAAGGTCTGCATGGAAAAAAATGGTTTCCTACATGACTACAGTCATCTAGCTGTTAACATTGAAACTGAAGATGTAGATGTTGCAGGAATTAATGGCACTGAAACCAAGCTGAGTAATGGTGATGCACACACTGAAAAGCAAGTTAATGGCAATGATAATTTACAAAAAGATATCATAGAGGAACCTAGAGAGAATATAGATACAGATATGGCCCAGATTCAAGATAACTCTTCAATGGAAAATGAGGAAAATATAGAGAACTTGACTTCACACAAACCAGTAGAAGAGAGTAAAGAAAACGAGTCTGATATTGTTAGGGAAGACGAAAATACTGAAAAACCAACACAAAACTCTTCTGATGTAACTAATGAGTCCAAAAACAATTCTATCATGGATTCAGCTACAGAAGAAAAACCAAAACTTGATGAAGAAACATTGGAAGAAAGCACAACAGTGAGTGAAGACAAATCAGAAGAAGAGAGTAAAGAAAACGAGTCTGATATTGTTAGGGAAGACGAAAACGAGATGCATGACGATGCAAAAGTAACATCTGAAAAAAAACCTGATACAAAGGAATGTACAACGGAGGCCTTAAATGCCATAACTACAAATATGTCCTGTGAAACTTCAGACGATATACCTGAACCACAGGAACCTAAAAAAGCCTTACTTGAAAGTGCGGAGACATCCGAAGAGAACCAAGAAATAGAAAGTACTAAAAATGAAAATATTGAACAAGATGTAGAATCTAAAAAACTAGAGGAAAATACTGAACTGTCTGAAAATAAAGATGAAACTGAAAAAGCTGCAGAAAGTAACATAAGTGAAGTTTCAAAAGATGATTCTGATGATTCAGATGCAAAACAAAAGGAAATCACAACATCTGCAGATGGTGTAGAGTCTAAAACAAATACTTCAGAAAATGATAATGAAACAAATGATTCTAGCAAGAAATCTCCTGATGCAGAAAACACAGATTTACCTCAAGATGCCTCAAACGAGACTGACAGTATGGAAACAGATAAAATCTCAAGTGAAATAATTTCTGAACCTGAAATCAATGAAGAATCTAATGACACTCTAAGCAAAGAAAATATTGATGAGCTTTGCGAAATTAAAATTGCAGAATTCAATGAAACTGAAAATGAGAAAAAAGAGAGTAAAGAAATGAAAAGAAAATTGTCCACAGAGGAAACTGCAGCTACCGAAGATCATATAGTCAAGAAACCTAAATTGGATGAGGAAACATGCATCCGACCTAAAGGAGTCAAGAGAGTACATAAAGGAGCTACATTCTGGCCTTCCAACCTTCGCCAGAAGCTATGCACTTGCAGTGAATGTTTGTCGATGTATAAAGATTTAAGTGTGCTATTTTTAATTGATCCAGAAGACACAGTCTTTGCATATGAAACATTAGGAAAAGAAAGAGTTGATGGTAGAGCTACCCAGTACGAGAAGGGCTTAGAAGCCTTGTCTTCATTAGACAGGATCCAGCAAATCAATGCTTTGACTGAATACAACAAAATGAAGGACAAATTACTGGATTTCCTGAAGTCCTTTAAAGATAGACAGGAAATAGTGAAAGAAGAAGACATCAAAGCTTTCTTTGCTGGAATGAAACCTAAAAGGGAGCCTGATGGTGTCTACTTCTGCCGATAGGTAGATTTTTAAGTACAACCTCCTCAAGTTTTTAATTAGTTTATTTTTGTAACAGCATTCCTGTGTTTGAGATGTTTCTAATGAAATAGCTCATTATTATATTGTATCCCATGACTGAATAATTTGTTTTATTTCAGCGTACTTATAACTGTGTATTTATCCAGTACGTACCTCAAGGTTGACCTGGACGTAGATATGTCCTAAAACTGCAACCAGAGCCACCAGAGGATGGGCAGCAGCATCCTCTACGTTAACGGTGGTGAGCATTCTGTGATCCTCAAGCCGCCTGCCAAGTGTGGGGATTATGGCAACACCTCCCTATTAAGGGGAAGGCACGTCCAGCAGTGGACGTTTTCTGGCTGATGGGTGGCACCTCAAAGTTTTATCTATTCTACAGAAACCATAATTATGTTGTGCAGATGTGGTGTAATGTCGACAATCATATACCAATAGATGGAAGACATCATGATAAAGAAGAAAATGTGTTCTGTAAAAGTCGCAGTTTTCGAGTTAGGTTGCAATTGCAGATTAACGAATTTTCTCGATTTTATTTTTAGTTAGTACTCTCGGTCAGTTGTGCTATGTATCGAAATTACACCGCCCATTTTTGAGACGCGAGTATGTTAACTCGAAAATTAAGTGACTTATAAAAAAACCGAACCAGCATGATGATGTTGTCTATTTGTAGGTTTATGGATGTCCACTTAATCAACCCTATAATATTATAACCCTGTTCACACACACCCTATAATATAATAATTATATTTTCCATTGTAACAGTAACCATGTTTTGGTCCAGTCACTCCATTTCCCTATAATTCGTTATTACACTTAAACAATTTACTACACCCCCCTTGAGAGGGAGGCCTTTGTGCAGCAGTGTACGTTATCTGGCTGTTGATGATGATGACACTTAAACATATGCCAAGGGAGCAGTGTGGGTAGTGTGATCATAAAAAGCTTAAATTAAAATTTCCAAGATTCTTATAGTTTCAAAGAATCACTAATAAATAATATCATAAATGTAAAAGTTTGTGGGTTTGAGTGTATGTTTGTTACTCCTTCACGCTAGAATGGCTGAACGAATTTGAATACAATTCGGTATGACGGAGCGTCAACGCGCAGTCGTCGCAATGGAGCAGTTGAGTGGCTCCGCTCTTTCAGCAAGCACAGGTATGTAGCGTCAAATAAAACCCACAGTGAGGAGTGTAGAGATATTTATTAGGTATAGTATGTGATCACGCATACAGGATGTCGTAGTGTCCAGGCCGATACAGCAGGTGTACCAGGGGCGACGAGCCCTCTGGGAAGTCGTGTGCCATCACCTGCAAGAAAACACATTAACATTGTACTATGTATGCATTTTGATCGTTTAAATTCAAGAAAAAGTATATTCCATACAGTATAAGTTACCCAAAGCATAAGTTCCATAAAGTATATTTGTGTGTTTGTTGTTGTATTATTGTCTAGGCTCCATATATTTTAAATTAACCGATTTCAAAAAAGGAGGAGGTCCTGTTCATTCGTTATGTGTTTCGATTATGTTGTGAAACAACAACATAATGACATGTTTGTCTTTTACAACTTATTCTCGGTAATTATTTCGTAATTAATCATAAAACTTTTAAATACAATGATATTATTTCGGCTTGTTCTAGGTAACACTGTGTATTTTAATAATTTAAAAATATTGTATATTTTTGCTATGCTCACCTGACTGCCCTCTCCACGGTCCATGTACCGCACTCGGACGCCTACCTTCAGTGCGTTGCTGAGAGCTATAATATGGATGTGGTCAGACTCCTTGTACATCGGTTCAACCTCCTGTAAATACAACACTGGCTTAGTCATGCCCACTCATCAGCCAGAAAACGTCCACTGCTGGACGAAGGCCAACCCCCTTTATAGGGAGGTGTTGCCATAATCCCCATGCTTGGCAGGCGGCTTGGGGATTGCAGAATGTTCACCACCATTAATGGAGAGGACGCTGCTGCCCGTCCTCCAGTGGTTCTGGTTGCAGTTCTAGGACATACCCTGGTCAGGTTTAGTCATGCATCATAGTAATAATCTTAAACTATAATACTGTAGAACAAGACAAAATGGCATTTGTCTCAAATGAACTATGTGGGCGGAGGCGAAGGCAAAGCATCCATAATGTCCATATTGTATGTGCATGAAATAAAGTGTTTGGTTACACACCTGTCTACAAAACTCAGTGACTGTACGAGGGCCCTCAATGAAGTTCTGGTAAAAGTCCTGCTCAGTCTGCAGCTGGCCTGATGTCACGAGCCGCAGGTACACCACTATGTAGTCTGAGTAACCTTGCTTGTTGAACTTGTCGTGGAGCTCGGCACGAACCGACTCGAGGCTTTCTAGCGTACCACTGGCTTGCTCGCCTACTCTCGCAACTACTTCCATGAACTGGGAACAGTTAATGAACATTAGTGAGCAAAATTTTTTTTTTTATCTAGAAGTGCTTCCAGATAGTGGAAGGCAGTATCTGACTAGCCCTTATTTGTGCGTATCCTCAATGAATACACTAATATGTATACTGACAAACTCCTGGACAACCCAGACTTAAAACTAAATTACCTGCACTGCTGAGTTATTCACCAACTGGACTCGAGGGGCTGGATACGCGTGTGTCCAGTTGGTGAAACTCTAAATTCGTATCACTTGTTATTTCGTCATCTAGACACGCTAGAATTTTCACACGTGTCCTCTCCTCATAGCATGTCCAGCCCATCGAGTCCACTTGGTGAGTCACCCTCACTGCTGTCCATGCTATAAAGGCCTCGACTTTTGGCCATCAAGGGCTTCAATGCTGACTGCCCCATGACGGCCTGAACTGTGCTATGCTGCGCTTTCGGCTATCATCATGACAGCAACACTGCTGTCAGCTATGATGATGATGACGCGGGTCATTACAGACCGCAACAGTAATGTAGGTACTATATTATTGAATACATGCAAAAAACGGGCATAGTTCAATAAAAGCTAAACACAAACAACTATTATTGCCACACCAGTGTATAGTTGCATACCATACAGCCCAATTGATATTATTATGGGGTCAAAACAAAAAAACAGCTAATAAAAGGTTTGAAAGGCTGTCAGTTCTGCATGGAAAATATGACAGTATCTTGCGTGGTAAGTTGGTAAAACAAATTGTCAAATTTGTAAAATATAACTGGACAATTTTTTATTTCCTTAGGCATTTCCTTTTATATTTCAAACATACAAAAAAACAAAAACAAATTTTTGTGTTTTATGTTTTCGATCAAAAACATAAAACACAAAAATGCAGATTTAGCAATATTATCTGTGATAATAAAATCTCATCTGAGGCATAGCTTTAGGTGTATGGTTTTTTAATAGTGAAGCGAAAATTAAGCATTATCTCAGGGGCGAGTCAAAAATGACGATGAGTATCACAAAATAATAACACAATAAAATTAATAACCTCAAATCCGCAAACTTACCGTCTCATAAAAATCTTCAACCGTGAACTGTGAGAAACCTAATGCAACTAGAATGTCTTTAGAATTCTTCGCAATCTCGTAGAATTTGTCGTATTCATTCTTATCTGTGAGTAAATGTTCGAGATACGCGTAGGAAAATGCCCGGAAAAAACAGTTGCCGTCCGGCCGTGTTCTCCGAATATGCTTATATTTAGACGCCAGATCTTTGACTTTCAGCAGGTATATTGGATCTTCATTATATTCCTTTTCTAGAGTAGACAAAGACTCCAAGTTACCGACTAGCGGTATTGACTCTGAAATCTAAAAAACAAACAGAAAACGTCACCCATTGCAAACATTTTTTTGCACATATCATCAAAGTTACCTATTATTAATAGTGATGGATTAATTAGATTACCTCTTTTTCTATCTCTCGCTGCTGTTTTAATATTAACTCATCTTGATTTATCGAATTATCAATTAAATTGCCGGCGCAACTGCTACTACTCGAAGCATCGTCCGCCATTTTCAAATAAAAATTATAATTATTTGACAGTTTGACACAAACAAAACTGTGACAGCTGAACAGTTGACAATCAAAAGGAATTTGCATGATTTTTGGCGGGAACGCGGAGAAATCATGTCGAGTGTCGACGCATTTTATGATTTTCTAAACCCTGTGTATTATCGTGTTAACGTATAAAAATAGTGGCGTTTTACACGTACCGATTCACGGGCTTGGGTGTGGGCAACTGACGAAATATGGTAAGCATGTCTTTTCAGGTTGTCTTCAAAACTCAGTAAAACTTGTGGTAAAGTCATGAACCTATAAAAAAAGTCGGACGGAACTCCCGCAAAGACAACGCTGTGTCACCGTAATGGCGGCAGCTATCTATGTGTGAATGAATTTAGGGTTGCCATAATTCCCAAAAAAAATACCTTGTATTATCTAGACAAATACAGGTCGGCAGACAAGTTTATTGAAACTAGATTTTGGCCGCAATTTCGTCCACTTGAACTACAATAAGGCAACCATTTTAAATTACATCCCTAAAGTATGGAAGCTCTAAATAAAAAAGTATCATGAGGTCAAGCTGTATCTCCGGTTCTACCCATCAGAATTAGATTAAACATGCTTAGATTTTAAGTTGGAGTATGACCCTATAGTATACCCATAACCCTAGGTATCAACCTGTAAAAATCCCATCAAAATCCGTTCAGCTGTTTTTGCGTCATGTAGGCAGTAAATACCGTACTATTTTAAGAGGTTTAATGGTGGCAAAATGTACTTGAATGGGTGACCGCCTGTGAATATCGCGTAATGTTGTCTTGTTTGCAGTGAATTTCTAATCCCGAACTGAAACTCCATAATTTTTTGTTACGGAACCCTCGGTGCGCGAGTCCGACTTATACTTGGACAGTTTTTTTAAATTATAACTATAGAATTAATTAAAAAAGTCCCATTATTTCAGGTAATATCATCATGTCTGTGTATCCCCGAAGGGGTAGGCAGAAGTGTCAGAACACCCACATATTTCGGGTAATTTACACAAATGAATATTGATAACACTGGTATTCTGACGATTTATTTTGTTCTGTCGCATGAATATTGGTTTTAATGTATAAAATCGGGAACTAAGTGATTGAATTACTCATTTACCTATGAAATGTGATTCCTGGTTTTTTTTTTCTTTTGGTCACTACGGTTTTTACTCCACTTTACCACACAAGACATTCTGATTTTTTCGCAGCGTAGCCGTACCGACTGTGTTGCGTTTGCCCGCGTAATGGCTGACTCATGTGTGAATGTGTGCGTGCCGGCCTGTACGTACAGTAAACTGGCCGACTCTGAGTGACACAGTATGTTGTTAGCGAGAATCTGTCCGACTTTTTTTCTAGGTTCATGGGTAAAGTTGCCACTATTTTACTAGGGCAAGTAGCTTGGAGAATGCTTAATTACGTGCAAGTGGCAAGTTGGGTGGGTATTCGTCGTCAGCCATAAGACATCCACTGCTGGACGAAGACCTCCCAATAGAAGGGTGCTGCCATAATCCCGACGCTTGGCAGGCGGCTTGGGGATCGCAGAATGCTCACCAGCGTTAGCTAAGTAGGGTTAAATAGGTTATTCACGAAGAATGTATGACCAGGGCCCTGTTTTATAAAGCTACAAGTTTAGTATTGTACTTGTAGAGAAAAACAAGCACCACCCCAAAAAAATATTGAGTACGGCATTTTCTCAAGAAAGACAACCAGTGTATAAACTACAGGTACTAGCACTTGTATATACGTTAAAGACAAACCATCTACCTGTAACTGGTAACTTATAGTTACTCGCAGCGACAATGATAAGATAAATGGACGGGAAATAAGCGCACGGATTTTGAAAACTATATTATGTTGAGCGCCAGCTCTCCACTCGCTTCAGCCATACTCTGCCTTTGCGACATGCGAGCCGTACGATACGACAATACAAACTTCTAATACTTGTACATGTGTTCAAATGTAATATGCATACTAGGTATGCTCGATTGTGTTGTCTTGTTAATTTTGATCGATTTGCAAGTGCTGGGCCCGTCCATTCCATTATCACCGTCGCTGGTTACTCGTACAAGAAGCTAGTACAATCTACTTGTAGCTATATAAAACAGGGTCCTGGCAGTATGGCCTTACAGCTTTAGCCTGTTCTATAGGCAAAATAACAAAAAAATGCTAAGGGATGCGTTCAAAGAGATAGTAGGTAGGTAGAATTGCGTTCAAAAAAATTGTCGTTGCAGGGCTCAAAGCACAGCGGCTGTGCACACACATTTTGCCGCAAACCTATCACCCTAGGTATCATTCGTGAATAGGCCACCATCGGCAGCCGTTCCTCAACATTTCCTATTCTATTTCTAAGAGCTATAATTCCTCCAAGATTACTTACTATGCATATTCCCATTAATATATTAGGAAAATATGACCACGTTCAGTTAGTAAACGATAATAAGTTTTATATGAAACAAGCAAAGCAAATAAAGGCATCTTTTCTGAATAAGCTGGTAGCCCAATGGAAAAAATGAAAGAAAGAGAGAGAGAGAGAGAGAGAGAAATAAACAAAAAAGATATCTATCGAAGAGAGGGGGACATAGCAAAACCAGTTGAACAACCTAGATATGGCTTAAAATTAATTTTATTCATTCATTTGTCACCTAAACCTAAAAACCTAATCAGCAAACATATCCTCGATCTTCTTCTGTACTTCCTTCTCAGTCTCCGAGTTAAGTTTGTCGGGTAGCTGCTTGATGGAGTCAAGGTCTGCTGGTTCCCCGTCGTCGTGCACCGGTGTCTCGCCCCGGGCCTGTGGAACAAAAACCAACATTATAATAAGTATGTTTCTATTTTTGAATTCGCTCGTCTTCAAATATCCGCTTCGTCGTCGGTAGTTGTTCGAGTAGCGCCCATCGGCGGCGCAGCGCCCGCAGTCGTGCGACACTCGCGGTCAGTGCACATTGTATCTAAAAGCGTGTGTTACCTTCTGCAGCTGTATCTCGAGAAGCATGATGGCTCGCTCGGTCCTGTAGTTGTCCGACACGAGTTGCGCCCAGCGGCGGCGCAGCGCTCGCAGTCGTGCGCCACTCGCCGTCTGCGAACGCTTGCGCTCCCAATTCACTGAGGCTATCTGCTTTCTGGAATATTTATTTTAAAACAACCTTTTAGGTCTCTGTGTGAGGTACCTACTTTATAAGAAGCTTTGTAAACAGTTCATCATCATCGGCCCATATTAGTCCACTGTTAGACATAGGTCTCTCCCAATGCACACCAGTCAGCCCGCACACCCAAAAGTATATTATTTAGTAGTGCTACCCTTCTCATCGTAGCTCCTATTTTCCAGGGATACGAGGGCTACACTAAAAGTATCGGGAATGGAATATTTCCACTGTTTCTGTCATATTAAAATCTTTTTAATTGAAAACTCCTTGGTTTTAAAAATCGAATACCATTTATTTATTTAAAAAAATATTCTCGGTCTTGTCACAAGGTTTTGTCAAACTTGTTTAGTCGTTGAGAAAATGGAATTGACTCGAGAAAATTCAAGAGCGATGATTTATTATGACTTTCGAAGTGGTTTAACACAAAAACAGTGTGTTGACCGGATGATTTCTGCATTTGGTGATAAAGCCCCATCCAAAACCACAATTTATCGCTGGTTTGCTGAATTTCAACGTGGACGTGTCAAGCTCAGTGATGATCCCCGTCAAGGTCGTCCAAAAACTGCAGTCACCCAAGAAAACGTTGATGCTGTGCGTAAGCTGATTGAGGAAGATCGACATGTGACATACCGCGAAATTCAGGCAACTTTAGACATTGGCATGAGTCAAATACAAATAATCTTGCATGAAAAATTAGGTGTAAAAAAGTTGTTTTCCCGATGGATACCGCATTCGCTCTGTGAAGAGCAAAAAG
The DNA here is from genome assembly GCA_905404285.2 of Erannis defoliaria. Lineage (NCBI taxonomy): Eukaryota > Metazoa > Arthropoda > Insecta > Lepidoptera > Geometridae > Erannis > Erannis defoliaria. The sequence continues at coordinate 4,201,338 of FR990073.1, read as the reverse complement.
CGGCTCGCGTTACTTGGTGCGTCAGAACTCTCGAAAGATTCCACGCAGGATCCTCAAATGCTGTATACAACATCGTATCAGGTGACGAATCCTGGATATACGCGTACGAACCCGAAACAAAAAACCAGTCACGAGTTTGGGTGTTCGAAAATGAGTTAAAGCCAACAAAAATTGAGTGTTGCAAAAAAAATGGTGGCCACGTTTGTCTCCAAAACCGGCCATGTTACGACTATTCCTCTTGAGGGACAAAGAACGGTTAATGCAGAATGGTATGCTAGCATTTGTTTGCCACAGGTCGTTTCTGAACTCCGTAAAGAGAACTGCAACCGCCGCATCATCCTCCATCACGACAATGCGAGTTCTCACACCGCGCACAGAACAAAAGAGTTTTTAGAGCAAGAAAACATAGAATTATTGGACCATCCGCCGTACAGCCCCGACCTAAGCCCTAATGATTTCTATACTTTCCCTAAAATAAAGAATAAATTGCGTGGAAAGAGATTTTCATCACCTGAAGAAGCTGTGGACGCCTACAAAACGGCCATTTTGGAGACCCCAACTTCCGAATGGAATGGTTGCTTCAATGATTGGTTCCATCGTATGGAAAAATGTGTCAAATTTCGCGGAGAATACTTCGAAAAGCAATAAATATATTTTTAAATAGTAATGTTGTGTCACTTCCTTGATTCCCGAAATTTTCAGTGCCGCCCTCGTAAAAATAGCATTTGTGTCCATCCAGGGTTTATTAGATATTTTTTGAACCACATTTTAATATTGAAGTATTTTACACATCGCCATCTAGCCCCAAACTAAGGAAAGCTTGTACTAAGCTTGCACTTGCTTGGGAACCACATAGGTGAAAGAATACATAATTATATTATTTTTGTAAATACATACTTATAATACATAGAACAGCCAGACACAGAACAAATAGCAATGTTTGTCACATAAATGCTTGTCCTAGGTGGTAATCGAACCCACACCCTACAGGCTACAGCTCTGAAGGCAGACGTATTACCAACTGACCTATTAGGCAGTCGAAAAGAAACCATAAAAAAAATAGACAGACAGTTACTTTAGCTTTTATAATATTAGTTAGGTTTAACATTTATGCTAGGGCTTCACCTGCGTGTAATACCATTATTTAGCGCGGTATTTGATACATTACGCAGATACGGCCTAGTGACGTAGCACGCTAATGGGCTAGTGGCACTATTAATGTCGTTAGACGTTAAGCGATATTCAAAGGTAAATGATAGTGATAGCAGTGGACGTCTCCGGGCTGATGATGATGATGATAGTAATAGATGATAGATAGATAGCCCATGTATACACAATGCGCTATAGCGCATTGTTTAATGCATCATTTATCGCACGTTTATTATTCCGATAACTGGACGTAAAGCGTCATGCAGGTGAAGCCCTAGCATAATAGACACACATGAATTTACTCCAATGTGGACTGTCCAACAAATTGAATGACACTCAATTTGTTGGACTGTCCAACAAATTGAATGACACTCAATTTCAGACTCGTCTCAGTCAGAGACGGATTAAATGTCAACAGCGCTCTAGGCACGTACCTGATCGGCGCACCTCGGAGTTTTGCACAACCAAAAGTGATCCTGACTTATACAGTGTAATTGTGACTTATACAGGTGATTGTGACGTATACAGGTGATTGTGACTTATACAGGTAATTGTGACTAAAACAGGTGATTGTGACTTATACAGGATGATTGAGTTCTAGACCATATCCTTTCAGGACATGCTTAAGCACATCTTGGGTCGATCTTTAAAGCGATATAAATGTATTAGCTTAGTGAAATTTCGCCCGCGCGCCCCTTTGTAACCTCGCGCCCCTAGGCACGTGCCTAGTTAGCCTTACGGATAATCCGCCACTAGTCTAAGTGTAAGCAGTTCACGAATGTTGGAGGCCAGCTAAGTAACCTTATTTAGATTTTTGATTAGATTAGGCGGTCCAGCAAGGAAACTAGGATCCTTGCAGGTTTCAATTTCAGTTATTGATTTTTCTATTACAGAAGAAACTCGAACCCTTACCTTACCCTTAATTGAAGGTCCCTCTCACCTTAAATTACTATGTATGTTAGTAGACTTCACAACCAATGCCTGCAGAGTGTTCAGGTAAGACTTCCATGCCTCGGTCCCATACTGCAATTGCAGTTCTAAGTTTAACACTCGAATGGCTTGATGTGAGAGCTGTGCATGTGAGTTATCAACGGACTCGCCCCATGCTGCCGGCTCTCCAAGGCGACCTGTAGGGGGAGGAGGTAGTTCATATCTGAAAAATAAATAACAAAACCTCTTCAAAGACAATAACGAATAAACAGCAAAATGGTAGCACAAATATATTTATATGTATTTATCGATATTTATACTTTATATTTGTTGAATAGGTCTATAGCACTTCATTCCCATGCAAAAAAAGCACAAAATATCATTGTTTTTGTTTTAAAAAGTCTATCCAAATAGCAATAGAATCACAATAACTTTAAAACAAAGATCTTTCCAAAGACTCCATACAAAGTGGCAACGCTTCATCCACCATTGCACCCCCTTAAGCAAAAAAATAATAACATTGATAATACTATGCTTTATTTGAAATTATCCAAATACCAATTTTCATCATCAAAAATAAAAAATAAAAAATTGTTCATAAGTGTCATTCCCCATTTCACCCCCATAAGGCAAAAAAAATTGACGACATCAAATATATTTTTTATCTATCCAAAAACAATTTTTTATCATAATATCTTCAAAAACGAAGACTACCTAACTAAGTTTCAACTCAAAAAGAAAAAACGAAAATTCAAAAAATATAGATGACATCATCATTAACCAGAAAACGTCCACTGCTGGATGAAGACCCCTCCCTCGATACCCCTCAGGGTTTGCCTTAATCCCCACATTTGGCAGGCGGCTTGGGGATCATTGAAAACACCATATTTTATTTTAAATAATCTAACCAAATACCATTTTTTTTTTAATTATTATATCTTCAAAAACAAAGTTTCCATACAAAATGACATCCTTCATTTCACCCCATTAAGGGGCTACTGGGGCTTAAGCCCCAGATCACCACGCGACGCTCTCTCTCGCGCATTTCTTAATTTTTGAAGTTTTTTTTTTTTTTTTTTTTTTTCTTTGTTCTGTGGCCACTGCACGTTTGTGCATTGTGCCAATTCTCAAGTTATCATTTTACATTTTTTTAAACGGGGAAACGGAATTTTATCAAAAACCCCCAAATCGATACGATACCTATGAAAATACAAATTGATCAGACAAGTTTACAATTATCTAACTTAAGTTACAATAATTTACATAATGTTTACAAATTGCTTAGAAAATACAATGATATTTTCTAATTACTTATCTTAAACACTGATTAGTACAAATTAGTATGTTATAATTTTATACCATTTAAAATTAACAAATCACATATAGCTTTGTATATTAACTGCTTCTCAGAGGCAAGCAGGAATGAAATGTTTACAGGGAAAGGAATATCAAGTGACAGGAGCGTTTCATAAAAAGAGGAATAATCATGTAGTGGACAAGATAGCAAAATATGATTGACGTCGGCAACAGCATAACCACATTCACAATCAGGGCTTTCAATAATATGGAACCTGGCAAGATGAGCAGGGCTGCAGATATGACCAAGACGTAACCTTATAATGGTTGACGTCCCCATCTTGTCAAGTTTGGTTTTGGAAAACCAAGGTTTTAATTTAATTTTAGGTTCTAGAGAGGAGTAATGTTTTCCTTTAATTAAAGACGAGTTTCTCCACACTTCATTCCAGGAGTCCAGGAGATAAAGTTTGGGCAAATTAGCCAAGTCGTGACAGTAGTTAATATAAGGATGTATGTCTCCACAGTGCACAGCGTCGTTGGCTAGCATATCTGCCTTTTCATTTCTTTTAATACCACTATGACTGGGCACCCATAGAAAAGTAACACAGTAATCGTTTTCATAGCATTTATGCAATTTTTCTCTAGCATCCAAAATAATTGGTATGTTTGGTGCGGACTTAAATGAAAATCTTTCCAAAGCTTGAAGAGCACTCATAGAGTCAGATATAATAAGCGATTTCTTTAATTTGGCTATGAGGATGTATTCTAATGCTTTTACAATTGCAAAGCATTCTCCTGTGAAAGTAGATGTTTCGGGTGGTAATTTAATTTTTTGTATAATAGCATATTCTTGATGGAATACGCCTATCCCAACATTTTGATCGACTCCGTGTTTGGAAGCATCACTATAAATGCGATGCCAGCCATGCCAATTTTCATCAATTATAGAGTTAAATATTAAATTGGCATTGAATTCTCCTTTCGTTATACCAAGGTTTAGATTTATACTGGGAGATAATACTAATGCTTCGTATGAGGTATTATATATAGCAAGATTTTTAGAACGATAAGTAGGAGCTGACAACATTCTAAATCGGCATAAACTATTCACAAGACAAGGTTTTGATTTATGTTTCCAATAAGAGGCAGAGGAACAAAGGTCCATCAACTCTAACAATTTAGGAATAAGAGGGTGATTCAGAAACTGAAAAGTTCTACAGAAGAAACGGTCTGATAAAAATTGACGCCTAATTGAAAGTGGTGGTTCAGCACACTCAACTTGCAAGGCATTCAAAGGGCTGGACCTCATAGCACCTGTCATTATTCTTAGAGACTTGGACTGTATGGCATTCAACCTCTTAGTTACTATAACCCTACAAGGTTCTAGTAGGAAGCTTCCATAATCTAAGACACTTCTTATAAGGGCATTATAAGCAAGTTTCAAAGAAAAGGGATGTGCACCCCACCAAACACCCGCAAGACACCGGAGCATATTAATTCGTTGTTCACACTTAGATGTTTTTTTTTTTTTTTTTAAAAATTCTTTATTTAATTTGGGACTTTTGCCAACACTGGCATGTCAGTCCCATCGTGACTTAATTAAATATATACACAAAAAAATAGCAATATTATGTACAACAATCTTGCCTTGGGTTCAGGCATTGGTCAACTTCATCTTAGGTTGAGGTCGACCAATGCCTAAACATGTCATAGACCCGCATTGCTGCCTCCGCCGTCGGGACCGCCAGGATATGTGTGAACACACCCATATCATAGCGATTCAGGCCCAGATCAAGCATCAACGAGTCTCTTTGATTTTTGTTTCGGACACATTCCATCAGCACGTGATAGGTGTCTTCTACTGATCCACAAATTTCGCAATCGGGCGACTCTTCTTTTTTCATTAAAAAGCCAAAACTCCTGGATGGAATGTGCCCGGACCGTATTCTATGCGCTAGTACAATCATTTGCCTGCTCATCTTACTTGCAACAAACCACGGTATTGGAGGAGGCTGACATTGAATAATTTTGTACCAGATGCCTTTTTGTTTACTTCTTTCGTTAAAATAATCTCTGTATTACATAGAACACGTTTTCTTTAATTTGTATAGCACTTCTGTATAATTAGGTTTTATAGATACTTCAGATCCCTCTGTCACTGCTAATTTGGCTAGTCTGTCAGCTTCCTCGTTACCTTTTATACCTACGTGCGACGGAACCCATTGCAATTTCAACTCTATCTCCATCTCAACTAGATTGTTAATCTTGTTCAAGATATCGTAGGCTACAGAAACGCCTCTGGTGCCAGAAGCACATCCTGATAAATGTTGCAAGGCACTTTTACTATCTGTCAGGACTACGACATATTGCACATTCGAGCTAGCAATGGCGTCCAGAGATTTTGAAATTGCAATGAGCTCCATCGTCATTATAGATACATCAGACATTGTTTTGTACATGGCTGAACTGCCATCCCTAACGTTACAATAGGCTGCTCCGAGGCCACTTGCACTCTTTGATCCATCCGTGTAATACCTAGCATATCCCAAATATTTGGAATTTATTTCTTTGATAATATCAAACTTTAGAGATGTAACCTCATGGCTACTTTTCGACCCAGTAACACAGTCTAAATTACATTCAATAATTCCGTGTAGTTTTATGTAAGTAATCCAAATAGGCAATGAAAACATTTCAAAATTATTGGAAGAATGTATGTCAAGATTTTTGCAATCGTCAATTGTGAAAACTATCAAAGGCTTTTTTTTAGTTCGCCAATAGGGTAGATTTACCCGTTCCTGTAGTTCGTTGATAAGTTGAATAGTTTGATTATTAGCGACGGCAAGACTTTTTAGACAGAATTTATACGCAAGATACCATCTCCTAAGATATAAGGGTCTTACACATAATTCACTCTCCATTACATGGATGGGAGTACTTTTGATAAAACCTCCTATAATTCTCAATGCCTGGTTCTGTATTTTGTCAAGTTTATATAAATGCAATTTTGCACTGCTATCATACAAGAAACAACCATAGTCTAGCCTACTTCTTACTAATGAAATATACAAAGTTCTTAAGTATTTAGGATGAATTCCCCATGAGGGACCTGCGAGTACCTTGAACACATTTAGGTGTCTGCTTGTTTTTTCGGACAATTCCTTAATATGTTTGTTCCACCGTAAAGACTGGTCTAGCCACATTCCTAAGTATTTCACATCATTCACAGAACTTATCAGTTTATTATTAATTTTAAGTTTTATAGTGTTACATTTACGCCCCCTACTAAATAATACTAATTTGGATTTGCTATCTGAAAGTTCTAAGCCAATATCATTAAGTTTACTTATCATAGAATTTAGAGCACTTTGTAGATGAAATTCACAATAATTCAAATTTTTACTGCTGAGATAACAGACAAAGTCATCTGCGTATTGAGATATGGATATTACGCTTGATATATCCTCACATAACTTGTGTGTTGTTATATTAAAAAGCATTGGAGCTAGAGGATCGCCTTGAGCAAGTCCTTTATTTGTCCATCGACTATGAACTAACGTATTACCATTATGATATAATTTTATTTGAAGACATCTTGCGCTTAAAAATTCCCATATATAATTACAAATGTTTGTTCCTACCTTGAGTGCATCAAGCGTACTGACAACTTTTTCTATTAAGACGTTGTTATAAGCGTTTTCAACGTCAAGGAAACAGGCAGCTGTTGGTTGGCTGAGCGAAAACCCTACTTGTATTTTAGTTACCAATCTAGTCAACGAGTCCAAGCAGGATTGGCCTCTCCTAAATCCAGTAGCATATGAAGGCAATATTCCGGATTTTTCAACGTACCATTCAAGCCTCTTTCCTATCATGTTATGAAAAGTTTTGCATATACATGAAATAAGCGATATTGGACGAATCTTGGGCTCTTGGTCATTACTATTATTATTGTTTATTTTAGGTATAGGGACAATCGTTATTTTCCGCCATTGTTGCGGAATCATGCCAGATACGTATATAGCATTAAAAAGATAGACCAGATATTCTTTACCCACTCGTGGCAAGTGGTACAACATGGAATAAGTGATGCCGTCACTACCCGGAGCAGTGTCTTTTTTCTTCAAGCAGTTTTTAAGTTCTTGTAATGTAAATGGCAATTGTAATAAGTCATTTTGAGACGTGATGTGAGGTTTATTGTTTAAAACAGAATCAGGTGCCAGACTGCATAACATTTCTTTTTGTTTGGATTCAGACGGGTAATGTTTAGGTTGACGATAGCCCTTATACCAGCGCATCTTTCTCCACATTTCAGATACTGATGTAGTTTCATTAATACTGCTACAAAATTTCTGCCAGCTAGTCGTTTTAGCCTTCCTTATTAAATCATGGGCATGTAGTGTCTTTTCTTCTAATATTCTTAGGTTATCAGGAGTAGGATTTCTTCTGAACGAACTAAGGGCCAGTCTACGTTGAGCCACTGCTTGGGATAGTGACGGACTCCAATACTCTTTAGGTTTAAATTTAGCACTAGGGTTTGTACATATTTTTGTTAATGGAATGTTTTTATCTGCAGACACGTAAATCTGTTCCTGTAGGTAGTTATACAAATCTTGCACACTCTGATAGTTATTATAGTCTATGTTAGAAAACGCGTCTACCAGCTCATCACTGTAAGATTCCCAATTGGCTTTTATAAAGTTTTTTTTACTTTTAAACTCGAAACAATCTGTATATGTCAAGGTGGTTTTAATGATAAAGTGATCACTTTTAAGGGTTTCATTTAGTACTTTCCAGTTTAACATTAAAGCAATATCAGACGAGGCAAAAGATATATCTGGAGATGATTTTTGTACCCTGCTACTGACTAATTTCATTCGAGTTATATCCCCATTGTTGAGTGTAATAAACCCATTTTCTAGCGAGGAATCTAGCAATTGCGTACCTCTAGTATCTGTCTTATAAGACCAGTTTGTGTGGTGGCCGTTAAAGTCTCCGGCTACTAAGGTATTTCTGGAACTAACTGAGAACAACATATCCCAATCATTTACACTTGTGATTACTGGTTGAGTACAATATACAGATATGATATTTTCTAGGTATTTACAATTTAAGATTTTAACATGTAATGCTTCTATCCCCAAGTTTGTTAAATAGATTGGACATACATGGGAGTGAATTGATTTATGAACAATAACTGCAACACCCCCCCAAGAGTCATTTCTATCTTTTCTGTATACACTATACCCATTAATATTTAAAATATCATCACAATCTAACCAAGTTTCTGATAATATTGCTATATGTACTTTTTCTTGGGTTAACAATGTTTCAAAATCAATCAGTTTGGGCTTAAGGCTTTGTCCATTCCACTGAACTATGTTGATTGCAAAGTCTTTATTTGGTGTGCTATCCATTATGTATATTTAAAAACTTGTTTAGCAAATCGCTCTCTAAAAATATATTCATCACAAAAGATTTGATTTCAGAAAAAAGTGTCTTTGCTATCAACATAATTTTATTTTCAAGATTCTGCCCTGAAAATAGAATATCTTTAATTTTTTCAAAAATACTTTTCCACTCTAGCTTCCATTCCGTCTTCTTACGTCTTTTTTCTTCTGTCGCCTGCCTAGATTCATTCAATGGTTCACCGTGTGTATGCGTTTCCTCCATGTCTATTTCTAGTATAGTTTGCGTAGCTTCCTTGTAGGTCTTGTTCTTGCTAGGTTTTGTTCGACTTTTTGAGTTCCAAGCCGCAGGAGTAGTGATAGAACTGTGTCCGTTTTCGTCTTCTATATCAGGATTTGGCCACACCACCGCAGAGGTCGAAGCTGCGACTGAACCTCCCGGTTGATCAGCTAGACTGTTGTTCGTATTTGCACGTAGTGAAGGATAGTTCTCAGCAAATCTCCTCTGTATGCCAGCATACCTCAGAGCTTTCTTTACTTCAAGGTATATGTCCAAAGCTTTTTTATAGGTTGTGTTTTGCTCGCTCATTATAACCCTTATTTTCTTTTCTTTCAGAAAGAAAGGACAATTTTTATCTAATGCCATATGCGGTCCCTTGCAATTAAGACACCTAAATGTACTGGCCTCACAATTTTCATGCTCATTCCCACATTTTGGGCAAGAGATTTTATTACGAGGGCAAAACTTTTTGGAATGCCCAAAACTCCAACAGCCTGAACACTGCGTCACAGGAAATACATACCGTTCTACTCTAAACCTGCAACCATACGCATATACATACTCGGGGCAGACGGGCTCTTTGAAACAAAGCCTAACAGTTTCGCTATCTACCCACTTTCCGTCAAAATTCATGCGTTTTAATCTCCTTGCTGAAATGACATCCGCAGAGCTGCTAAAACATGCCAATATTTCTTGATCGTTCATTTCTATATCGACGCCTTTAATAAGACCATAGGATAAATTGCCTTCATCTGTAAATTGAATTCTAATATCTGACTGCAATATATTCGTACAACTAATTAGTTTCTCGGCATACTTTTTTTCGTGAAATTGCACAAACACCTTGTAAGGGCTCTTATATTTTATTCTGGTGATATTTGTAATATTTTCGTTTCTCATGAGCTTTGCAAGGGCCATTTGTTTTGGCAAAGGCTGTAAAGAAGTTAGGCTTACTTCAAAATATGTTTCCACATCGTCTACATTACCGGATGGACTACGTTGAGTGCCGGCTGAAGGCAACAAAACATCTTTTCTCATTGTTTTTTTCTTAGGCCGATTAACCGGAACAAAACCGTCTTCCCCACTTTCGTCGCTTTTCTCGCTAGGTCTAGGTCGTTTTTCGCCATTTCTTTCCATATTTGTCTGCTCAAAATCCGTCTCAGCACTCCAATCTGGCTTCTGTACGCTTCGCTGCCCACAATCTACTTCAACATCACTTATATTGCTATCGGATAATGCTATGTACACATACGAAGGTATTTCTATCTCACTTTCGTTCGTAGCCATAGCCACTAGCGGTATTACCCGCGCACGTATCGACGTAAACTTTTTTGTTAACGAATAGGTAGGTACGGTTCACTCGCAACGTGCGCTCGAGACAGAGTCCGTCGCGCGACTGACTTACTTAGATGTTAAGAGTTCACTATGTGGGATACCAGTTAGCTTGGAGTCAAGTACTAATCCTAAAAATTTCACTTCTTGTTGTTGAGGTATCGGTGAATTGTCATAATATACATTAACTGGTGGAGGATTGCGTGCTCTCGAAAATAATACCGTAGCACTCTTTTGAACAGATAGTTCAAAGCCATGTTCATCAAACCAGATTTTAAGACGAGTTAGAGATGTTGATATTTTATCGCATGCGTTTGTTATTGATTCATCAGTACAGTAAATAAGCAAATCGTCAGCATACTGTAGTATTTGAACTGAATCCCCAAGAATTTGTTCTAAATCGTATGTATAAACGTTATATAAAGGAGCACTTAAAACAGAACCCTGTGGAAGGCCTTTCCATAGAATCCTGTAGTCATCCGAATCATCCAGTTTGACTGATCTTCCACTTAACATGCTAATTATAAAATTAGATAGCGATGAAGGCACTTCTAATTTCTTTAATTTTGCTTTCAGGATTGTTAATAAGACGCTGTCGTATGCCGATTTTATATCTATAAATACAGCCACTGTTGATATATTATATGTTAGTGCTAAGCGAATATCTGTTACAAAAATACTTATGCTATCTATGGTACTTCTACCCTTCCTAAAACCGTATTGTGAATTAGCTAGCAGATGATTTGATTCTAAGTACCATTCAAGTCGGTTTTTGACCAAATGTTCCGCGATTTTTGCTATAACATTCGAAAGAGCAATCGGGCGATAAGAAGTTACTTCACATGGTGGTTTGTTTGGTTTTAAAATAGGTAAGATAGTTTGTGATTTCCATAATGATGGTATTTTCCCTGAAAAAAATATAGTATTTAACACATCTAACAAATAGTGCAATGCACCATCCCCGAGATGGCTATAGAATGAATATGGTAGTCCATCTTCACCAGGGGCAGAATCTTTGCAGTTCGATAGAACACCTTTTAGTTCTTGATAAGAGAATGGAGAGTTAAGGCCAGATTGATCATTAATAGATAATGTTGATTGGTCAACTAGCTCTTTTTCTGGGACATATGGAGGTGCTAATTGATTTAAATATGGGTCACGCAGTTGATAAGGGATAAAGATAGTTGACACGTTAGATGCTGTTTTGAATTTTCTTATGTTTTGCCAGACTATCGATGCCGGGGTGTGAGGAGATATTGAAGCGCAATATTTTCTCCAGCCAGACACTCGTTTTTCTTTGAACAGTTTCTTGGTTTCGGTGATAATTTTTTCCAAATCTTGATAATTTTCAATAGTCATACAGTTGTTATATACTTCTTCTGCCTTTTTTCTCTTTTTAATAGCTTCAGTGCATTCTTTATCCCACCAGGCTGGCGAAGACTTTCGATTTAAAACACCATTTTTTACAGGAAAAGTTTCGTCTGCAACAGCTGTTATTGTACTAATCAGATCATCTACACAGGTACTTTCATTATTTGTTGTAACTTGACTGAGAGTTGGAATAACATTTTCTATTTTAGATTTATAAGTTGTCCAATCAGCATTACCTAATCTGTATTTCATACGTGGTTTGATCTTAGTTGGAAACAGATTCTTACTAGGAAAAGTGACAATAATTGGAAAATGATCGCTTCCGTGAGTATATGGGAGTATGTCCCATTGTAATTTAGCTGCAAGGTTCGGAGTGCAAACTGATAAATCAACTGCACTCAAACCTTCATCAGGCTTTGTTCTACGTGTTGGGGACCCATTATTTAGTACGCATAAATTTTGGTTGTCTAAAATATCCATCAGTATATTGCCATATGAATTAGTTAAAGAACTCCCCCACGATTGGTGATGGCAATTAAAATCACCTAATAATACAAATGGTTTAGGGAGATTGGAAAGAATATCGCTGACTTCTCTTAAGATAATTGAGGAAGGATGAGGGATGTAAATAGAAATGAAACATATATTTTCTACTATTGCGCCAACGATAGAGAACCCATCGTTATGCGCAGGAAATGATAAAGAAGTATAAGTGAACGAAGAATTGATTAATAATACGACACCACCGTAACTGTCCTTTCTGTCTTCACTAAGACAGAAATAATTATTTATTTTCAAGGTAGAGCCTGGTTTTAACCATGACTCGCACAATGCTACAATAAATGGTTCAAATTTGTAAATCAAATAAATTAGTTCCGTGTTTTTATGTTCTGCGCTGCGACAGTTCCACTGGACAATTTTCAACAGATTGTACAGCGGAATCATCACGAAATGTATTATTATCAGATCGGAGACTGGGCGAATTTTTCTTAAGAGCTTCAAGTAGGGGAGCAACGTTGGACGGTAACAAAATGTTATTCTGTGTTAAAGTGTCTATTAAAGTCATAATGATTTGTGTCAAATGTTGCTGCGATTGTTCTTGGTCATTTTGGTTGGGTTTGGCATAACCACATCCATTAGAACCGGAAGGGATATTGTATTCTTTAACCAATTCATGATGTGCTAAGCGGTCATAACCCTTAGCAATCATTTGGGTTGGTGACCTTGGTTTGGACATAACAACTTTACTACTATATGGCCTTGTGGGAGATAGTGGGGGTCGCGGTTTGAGTAAAATAGGTCTTTCTATTGTAGTTGGTTTTGGAGAAGTTAATATATCAGCATAAGATTTGCCTACGGAAGCATGAAGTTTGCAGGCTTCTGCATACGAAATGCAATTTTCAGCCATTGATAATTTAATATTTTTCTGTCGTACGAATTCAGGGCATGATTTATTGTTCGCAAAATGAGAGCCAGAACAATGACAACAGATAGCGCAATCCTCTTCTCTATTGCACGTGTCTCCTGAATGTTCCTGACCACATTTATAACATCTGGATTTTGACCTGCATTGTGCTTTCGTGTGCCCGAAATGGCAGCAATTATAACATAATATGGTCGGGAAGGTGTAGAGCTCTACAGAAATGGCATTGTAACAAATGTAAATGCGCTTTGGAAGGATTTTGCCATCAAAAGTCAAAACCACCGTTTGTGTTGGTTTCCAAGTTGGTGACCCATCAACATTCACTTTATAATTCAATCTACGAACTTTTAATATTTTACCGCAGCCTATTGGGACGTTAATGTTTTCAATAATTTCGCCATCTGACCATTCTGTAGGTATGCCACGGACTATGCCCATGCGGGTGATACTAAATGTTGGGATAAACGCCTTTAATTTTTCATGTACTAGACTATTGTTGCTAATAAATGAATTTGCATCATTGTGGTTTGAAAATGAAAGACAGATTTTATTGCGTCCAATACGTTTAACACTGCCATTGACAATGCTTTTAATATTATGTTTCTTAAGAAATCTGCCAAAAGTGATGGGATGTAGTGTAGATCCATCATTAGGGGTTGACTCTACACGTGTCACGTGAACAACGTATGGAGCACTGTCCGTAACATCATATTGACTTCTACCTACCGGAACAAAACTATTTTGGGGCTTATTTTTATTCAATTCAAAGTTTTTGTTTTGTTGAGGGACTGGTGATGTGGTCAGCTGTACTTCAGGCAATTCATCTAAACTATCACCTACCAAAGATTCACATGTAGGTATCTGAACGTTAGGGTGATTTTTCCTTTTTCTTTTAGATTTTGGAGCTAAACTTTGAGGGCCTTCATTGCTTATCATTGTCATTTCGCTATTTATATTTTCAGAACTATTTTCGTTACAAACAGTAATAAAGCAAGCAGCCGAAGGGGCACGCTCCCCCAAGGACACTGTAGTGTCCCCGGGGTCGGGAGGTTCCTCCATATTAAAACTATCAATACAACTTACCGAGGTTAACAATGCACTAAAAACTCTAATTTATACGGTACGACTTTAGTTTACCGCCAATCGATTTTGGGGGGGTGGGGGTGGGGGGTGGGGTGGGGGGAGCGGTAGTACCTCCCCCCTTGAAGGGGAACTTGCGGAAACCCCCCCCCTCGGAGATATGTTTTTTTTTTAATTCTTACCTAACTTTCCCAAAAACTTCAATTTTATCGACAATAAAATTGGAGGGGGGAGGGGGGAACGACTTTAGTTTACCGCCAATCGATTGAGGGGGGGGGGGGGGAGAACCCCCCTCGGAGATGTGTTTTTTTTACTCTTACCTAACTTTCCCAAAAACGTCATTTTTTTCGTCAATAAAATTGGAGGGGGAGGGGGAGGTAGAAACATAACACGATATTTGATTTAACTCAAATCAGGATGCTCCGAGTCGAATCTGTCACTCATTTCGAACCTAACCAACTCAAATTTGACTCCGGGTGGGCTCCCGCCAGAAGCTCTTGCGGTCGCCCCTGAGTGTGTGACCTCCCTTGAGCTTCTGGCTCCCGCACTTTTTATATACACTCTAGGGGTAGGGGCCACAAGCCTAGGTGGAGTCGGGGTGCTCTGATTCGGATCTGTCACCCATTTCGAACCTAACCAACTCGAGTCGGGGTGCTCTGTGTTTTGTTTATGTAAAAAAAACCTTTTTTAATGTAAATAATGGAGTTTTCGTGTATAAACATCTAAAATTAACCAAAATAGTAGCTTATTTTAACTTTTTACGATTTACGACATTTGCTCAGTTTGGTAGAGAGTAAAACGAAACGTTAAAGTGGTACAAAACTGTCAAAACTTGTGGTGATTTTCGCAATTTAAAATAATTATTTTACAAAAAGTATTTGTTTCCGCAACTTGAAACTTTGCAAAAAGCATTCATATAATAAAACCTTTCTGTAAAAAAAAAATGAACCTCCAATTCGATTGGCGGTAAATCGAAGTTAAGCCAAATCACTGAATATGAAATTGCTGAGAATAACATTACAAAGGTCGGACAACCCCGAAATGAATTCCTGGCTAAGGCCCTGGTATGACACCCATTTTTGGTATTTTCTTCAGATGCCAAAGGGGGGTCTGGACCCCCTAAACCCATGAGTACATACTTAGGGACTTACTTTTTTTCAGACTGTTCCGTTAATCTCGAAACTGTCACAAATGAATTTACCGAGTTAATAATTTACTAACCTTTTCATAGAGAGTGGGTCCATCGGCAATCTTTGTTGCACTCGTTCCATTTCCCGCTGCAGGGCAGATGTTTCGAAAGCTGAGCTGGGCTCGGGGCCCGCATTTTCTAGATAATTCTTTGTTGGTCTGTATCTCCTGCACTCCTCTTCGACCATAGCCAGGGCCTGCCAAAAAACGTGATTAGGATAAAAGTATGCTCTTAGATGGTTTTAACTGTTCCTTTAGATTATTAACCAATAATTAGTATATTCCAAAAAAAGTTTATGGATTAGAAAGGTTATGATTTGGAATTTTAGATTCTTACCGCTTCCCTGACTCCTGGATCATCATAACCCTGGTCGATGTATGGTAAAGCGTCTACTACAACTTCGCCAGCCATTGTTAAATATTGTTTAGTTGAATTCTTAGTAAAATGCTGAAACACTCATATTTTACAATATTTCTGTTTTGACTGTTGACTGAAACAAATAAATGCTGCGTTCCGTAATGCGCTAAAAGTGATAATATCGCGAATCCGACCAAATTTAATAGTCACAAAATACAAGGTCTTTGATTTGGTTGAGTAATACTTCTGACTTTGGTCGGATTCGCGATATTATCACTTTTAGCGCATTACGGAACGCAGCAAAAATAATTTTGTTTTTAATATTTCCTGGCCATGGATGCTAGTCCTTCAGCGGAATACATATTTCTTCATCGATTCTTCATTCTCAAGTTAAATGAGTCGTAGTCACACACATTAAGTCACGGTCAAGTCCAATCATGCCCTAGTAAAGTCATGGCAACTTTACTACAAGCTTCTTCGGAGTTTTGGAAAACAACACAAAAAGACACGTTTCACCACATTATATCACTTGCCCCACACTCAGGCACGTCAGTCGGCACTTACGGCCTTACTTAAAAAAACTTTTCAACCGTTACACCGTTAGTCACTGCTTAAGATGCTCTGCCATCTTCTCTCTGACGTGAAGTTGCACGTGCTAGAAAAGGACAGAGAAGTTTAAGCAGTGACTAAGAGAATCGAGATTATTTTAGGTAAGGCCGTTAATGAATAAAACGCCACTATTTTTAAGCATTAACACCCGAAAAGACACAAGTTATGAAAAATAACACAATGCGGCGACATGATTTTTTCGCGTTCCCGCCAAAACTCTCACAAATACTTTTTTTTTAATTTATGCTTGGCCATGGATACATGTCCTTCAGCCGCAAATAAAACAAATAACGAACGTGTTGCCAACCCGACTGTAGCAAATGCCGCTAAGAAACCGGTAGAAAAAACGCTAGATGTCGCAAAAATTCAGTATTTTTTCGTTTTTGGCTTCGCATTTTGTGCATTCTGCCAGTGTCAAGTCTAGGCATTTTCATATTTTTAGAGACCCAAGTCAAATATGTCATAAAATCACAGTAAGTCACACGAAATCAGTCTTAGTCAAGTCCAAGTCATGCCCTAGTAAAGTTGTGATGACTTTACTATAAGATTTTACGGAGTTTTGAAAACATCACTAAAAGTCATGTTTCAGCACAATTATACCACTTGCCCATACTCATGCATGTAATTCGACAATCAATTTAATAAAACGCCATCATTTTTTATCATTAATTCGCGAAATAACATAAGTTATACAATAAAAAAATACAATGCAGCGTCATGATTTTTCCGCGTTTCCGCCAAACCTTCCCTCTTGACATTTTTTATTATTAACTAGCTGTTACACACGATTTCACCCACGTCGAATCAATAAAGTATTTTCTCTGCGTCAAAAATATCTATCTAAACATCCTCACGCCAACTTTTTAATATTGAGTAGCATAGAAGGATTAGAATATTTTTTTTTTCTTATTGAAATTAAAATCAATTTCTATCAAAGTAATGTCATTATTACAACATAATCAAAGTAATATCAATAATTAAGCACATGATTTTTCCATGTTCTCGCCAAAAATCCTTAGATTGGTTCTTGTGTACCGTCAGCACAAGAAACATCTGTTTTAAGATTGGTACCATAGTTGTGTTGATAATATATTATGTAGGTCGTTTACAATGCTAGATATGAATATAATAACGTAAGAATGCCATAAAAAAGTCATTAGATATTTTTGTCGCCAATGGCAAAAAAAAGTCGCGTTTAACATGAGAAAGGCGCTGAATCTAGTGACAAAGTCGCTAAGTTGGCAACGCTGCAACGAACCAAAGAGCTATGAACGAACGAACTAGTGTTTTTGTTTTAAAATTGATCATGGCCATGGTTACTAGTTCTTCAGCCGAATACATATTTCTTCATCGATCTTCTTTCCCTGGTTAAATTTAGTTAGCCCTCGTTCGCACGGGCGCTTTTTTAATGTCGCTTTCAAACCTTGCGTTAGTGCTTTTTGAACGTTCTCCAAAAGTGTGTTCGATACGAACGCTTTAAAATCACTCATGTCTTGGATCTTGCTGCAGCAAGACCTATGTAGGATACAAAATGAATTTCTAGAAATTGCTTGCAATAAGGGTACTTATGTATTACAAAAAGGCGGAAAAATAATCAAAAAGCATGCAAGAGATAAATTTGTGGTTGTTTACGGCAAAAACCCGACATTTTTTTAAAATACATTTCGAATGTCTTTAGGAACATTCCACGAATTGTTACAAATAGTGGGACCTCGAATCAATAATTCAGGATCTACAACCCACGACGATTTTTCCATCGTGCGCTACGCGAGCGCGTGGGATACTGAACGAAGAATGAGCGCTTTTTAGCGCTCGTGTGAACAGAAGCATGTAATGCCGCACGTTTCATTCAACATAACGCTCAACGCCCAACGCTCGAAATAGGACACTACGCGATAAAAAATCGCTGCCGTGTGAACAAATCCCCGGGTGTCAGTTTGTTCCATTCTAACGTTTTTTTAACGAGTGTTGATAAAGCGCCGGTGCGAACGAGGCCTTATAGTATAGTGTTTAAAAATAGTGGTGTTTTATAAAATGACGGCCTTACTTAAAATAATCTCGATTCTCTTAGACACTGCTTAAACTTCTCTGTCCTTTTCTAGCACGTGCAACTTCACGCTAGAGAGAAGATGGCAGAGCATCTTAAGCAGTGACTAACGGTTGAAAAGTTTTTTTAAGTAAGGCCGTCAGTGTTAAATTACATGCACGAGTGTGGGCAAGTGATATAATGTGGTGCAACATGTCTTTTCATGTTGTTTTCAAAACGCCGTAAAAGCCTATATTAACGTCGCCACAGCTTTACTAGGGCATGACTTGGACTCGACTATGACTAGTTTCGTGCGACTAACTGTGATTTCATGACATATTTGTGTTGATTATACTATTAAAACCTAAATTCATAAACCTGACACTGGCAGAATGCACAACGTGCGAGGCCGATAACTAAAAAAAACCTTGAAGTTTGATTTGAAATGTCAACACTCAGCTGATCAATCAAATCATTTTACTCTACATATAATATTATTAATTTTGAAATACCTAAATAAACTTTTAGACTTCAATAGCATTAATATTCTCAATTCTCATAACTAAGTATATGGAAAACGGAACTCAAAATATACATTCAAAATGCAATCAACAATCACGAGCCAAGAACTTACCTATGCCGATATGTCTAAGGTACCACCACTCAATCAGACCTATTTAAACACTACACCATTTTATATGTAGTTTGATCTTCACTCCTAGGGATTTCATGTCGGTTTAATGTTCTTTTTTTAGATTCAAGCTTTACAACAGAAACGTACTTTAGCATTCGTGAACCACTTCATAACGACCAATGTGCAATTTTTAAATAACTTCATGAAGAATTGCGAACAGAAACTGATGTGTTTTGAAAGGAAACTAGAGAAAGTCAATGCTGCTATGGTGTTGTTGGAAGCTAGGGTAAGCTATTATTATCTACCTATCTTATAAGCGCCGTTGTGAGGTGCCAAGGTAATATTATTCTATATTATAATTACAGCTCTCATCTATTCCTGAACTGGCTCACACCACCCCACAAACACCAGAAGTCACAGAACCTACCACAACAGCAGAACAAGCACAAGCACCTGTAGAAGAGACAAATGCAGAGCCTGAACAAAGTGAAGACAGAACTGACAGCCAACCGAGGCCCGAGTATGATAGGTTTATAAAGATGGTCCAGGTCGGAGTTCCTGTGCAAGCAGTGAAGTTAAAAGTGTCCTTAGAAGGACTGGATCCCAATGTGCTTGAAGAAATATTAAGGAAATAATATTATCTCATGATTATGTATAAGAAATTGTTACAAAGCTAAGTGAGATTTTATGAGATACAGGGTATAGTTAATTCTTATTTGCCTATTCCTTGAATTGTCTTTTTTGTTATTATTATGTTGATAAAAATATTATCGTCTATAACTATCAATCCAATGGGATCTATTGGTGCCACCAGTAAGACTGAAAAAACAAATTTCCAGACATACATTGTATAATGGAGCAGGAATCTTAAACAATGGTGATCTTAAAAACTGCCTAGAGACAAGTATTGTGATCTTCATTACACAGAAAATTAAAAATAAACCTTTATTATGTATGTACCCCCCTTATTCACGTTGTTTTACTCACCCAACAATGGTAAAATAGCAGAGCAAAGCAATAATAAATATCTAAACCAAGTACTTTATTCCTAATTTCAACCTATAAAAAGAACCTTTGGTTTTTATCTATTCTAAAATGTAGCCATCACAATAACTGTTGCCTCATGTGTACATACCATACATATGGTTACACAGTTAATTAGTCACACTTTCAGCCAGTGCACCATGGCCATAAGAGTATATAGTTATAGCTACTTTTGTATTGTTTTATAGTAAAATTTTGACACTGGGCTGTGGCGTGCGATTCAGAAGATTATCGAACCACAAAATATTACATATCACAAAACACCAAGTGTATGGTGTTTTGTGGTAGTGTTGTATCAGGGATCAATCAGCATAATTACTTCCAGCGCCGGCGACAATTACCACAAACATTTACACGACGTCATGATCTAATTATTTGCCATAACCAAAATTAGATTTTCGATACTTTTCCGCCAGGAGTACGCACACCAACCAACCTACATTGTAGATCTATAACTATATGTGATTGATTCAGGCGTTACTTTGCGGAAGTCCATTGTTACCAAAATTTGTTTTAATTTCTTGTGTTTTTCCGCTGTAATATTGTTTCGAGTACTTATAGGATGAAGGGACACACTAAAATCTACTGTAACTATCAACTTGTGGATGCCTTGTGCAGAGGTGAAACACGTGTCGACAACCGAGTACTTCTAAAGGATTAAGGGTGATATAATTATTTTTGTTTTATTACTTATTGATCATATTATTTTTGTATGTTAATAATTATTATCAATTTACAGGTTGATCATCATTATTTTGTTGCAGAAAAATATTACATTGAAACAGCTTAATAAATTGCTTCCAGGTTTAATTGACATTTTGTTTCAGGTTTAATAATTTTTTTGTTTCAGGTTAGGTTCAATTTCAATTAAAGTTGATAGTTACAGTAGATTTGTGTGTCCCTTCATCCTATAAGTACTCGAAACGATATTACAGTGGAAAAACACTAGAAATTAAAACAAATTTTAGATCTATAACTGTATTACTCGTACTAGGTCTATTTGTGCCATCAGCAGCAACTTGTCTTCCTTGCAACCACAGTTATTATAATACTATTACTATACTAGTATAGAACAAAGCCAGCAGCATCAGGCTTCAGCTTTTTTGTGAGTGTTGAACATACAAATTCATCAGAATTAAAATAAAACCACTACATAGATGTTAGTCTTATTTATTACGAGCCTAGAACTGGATCATCTGTCCCTTCCTCTTTTTGTCTCCACCAAGCTCGAAGTGCTTGCAGCGCTTGAGTGCTACTTGGGAACGCACCTTGCAGTCTGCACATTCAAGTCGAAGCACAATTTTCTTGGTAGTTTTCGCCTAGAATCAATAGAAACGATATTGAAGTAAAAAGGTAGAGAGAAAATGCTTGATCTAGCAATGAAATAGTGTGCATAGTATTAAAGCAAAGTGTTTTTAGGTTTACATGCTCACTCTCAGCCATATCATCGCTTATTGAACCAAAAGACTTTTACTTCAGCTATAATTGGACAATTGTTTTGTGCTAGCTGCTAGAGGGAGTAATAATCTAGACACCTATGAAATTAAGGTATATAACATGACTTTTTGTAGGCAGGCAAGTAAACATAATCGCGTTTTCGGCAAGACGTTCCACATGACAAGCCTATGTCTTGTTTGTGTAAGAATAAGGCAGTGTTTAAAAATTTACAACGAGAAATAACAAGCCGGTAGAGGTTAACTTACCTTTTTTTTGAAGATGGGTTTTGACTGACCACCATAACCTTGTTGCTTACGGTCGTAACGTCTTCTACCCTGGGCAGCGTGCCGTTCCTTTGACTTTTTGTACTGAGACACCTTGTGTACTTTGTGGCACTTGCATTTTTTGCAGTACGTCCTACGGGACTTCGGGACGTTCACCTGAAATTTCCAAGTAGATGTTGAAATATATGTTGCACTGTAACCACTGATATTTTGGGGAGTATATCCACAATCGTTTTTGGTATTTCACTTGGAAATTGACTGGATTTTACTTGATAAAATTTAATTAAACACAAACCATTTTGGCGTTCGCTTCGCACGATATCAACAAACGTCAAAAAAGACCAATCTTGACTTGACAGTGACAGTACTAATCTCGTTCTCGTCTCGTATCAATTGACATTGAACGAACGATTGTGGCATAGAGTGCACACAAAAAATACTTTTGGCGTCGGAGAATGAGAAACCAATGGACCCAAGTACTTTGTAAACGGGCATGAGATAGCTATATTTTAGTTAGATAATAACCTTGTTCTGTTCGGTTCTGACCAAGTTCTGACAGACCAAACTACAACACTGCACCATTTATGATGATGTCCAAAACTCTTCACAAAAATCTCTCAGCCATAGTAATGTTTGACACCACACTTTCAATGAAAACCTTGGAGTCAAACGGTTACAATGACATGGAGAAATAACCACTAACAGAGGACTCTGAAGATCATAAGACCAAAATACCACACATTGATGCAGTAACTAGTTCTTACCTAGATGTAGGAACTAGTTCCTACCTCTATGATTATGGCTATATAAATATAAATCCACCAAGCTATATTGGCTTTTTGCACCTACAGTTTTCATCAGCGAAAGTTTTCATCCCTGACGTGAGTTCTGAATCAGCACCCTATTCAGAACTGTTGGACTTATTTTAGATATTAACAGCCTTACCTAAAATAATCTCGATTCTCTTAGTCACTGCTTAAACTTATCTGTCCTTTTCTAGCACGTGCAACTTCACGTCGGAGAGAAGATGGCAGAGCATCTTAAGCAATGACTAACGGTTGAAAAGTTTTTTTAAGTAGGGCTGCTATGTTATATCTTGTTGATGGTTCTGTCATACTGAAAAAAAGAATTCATTGATTAAATAGATGTCTCCAAGTAATGATGTATTATTTCTAACCAATCCCTTTCGTAATGCAATCCCAATAACAACACCATTGGAAAAGTTTTCGTTCGGATCAATGATATTATTTAAATAAGGAGGGAGATATGTCATATCGCGCCCTAAAATGGCCCCGTGAAGACGGCCCTAAGGACTGTCTCGCCTGTCTGCGCTCACTAAGCGAGACGCGCGCTATCCCTTTTGCTCTCATAAAAGTGCTATCTTCTTTCGCACTCCAGCGCAACTCGTAAACATGACGGCGCGGGGGTTATTTTCAAACGTTGCTTTATTACGCGATGGCGCATCCTTCGTATTCTTTGGTTCGGATGCACACTATTCGTCCCACTCTTCTGTGCCGTAAATAGGGTGGTGCCAGCGGTGCCCAAGCTGGAGGGGCGCAAAAAGGGCCTTGTGTCTGTAGGCTGACCAAGTTTTGAATTTCTGGTTAGGGGTGGTGCCGGAAACTATCGGCCTTACCTAAAATAATCTCGATTCTCTTAGTCACTGCTTAAACTTCTCTGTCCTATTCTAGCACGTGCAACTTCACGTCAGAGAGAAGATGGCAGAGCATATCAAGCAGTGACTAACGGTTGAAAAGTTTTTTTAGGTAAGGCCGTATAAATAAGCTTAAAATACTCTTAAATATAGGTTCCGCCATAGTGGTGGTGTTTCCAAAACTTACCACTGTCAGCTACGATTGTCAGTGTCAGATAATTTTTACTATCTGTTGCTAGCTGTCACCATGAAATGAACAGCTGTTTTTGACACAAGCATCGAGTAAGACGTTTCCTTAACGTCACGGCTTTTGATGTTGTTTGGCGCCTAAATTGCCGTCCTCCTAGTAAAATTATTCTTTGTTGCCGTCGCTTTACTGCAAAATAAATTCAATTCTATTGCCTTTCATTTTATTGTAGTGTGTTTTATAGCTGAAACATGAAATTTGCCATCCCTGAGATATCATGGCATAACAGAGACCCTGTATTGAGTGTAGACTTTCAGCCTAAATGTGATGAAAATGGACCGGCGCGTCTTGCCACTGGGGGGACCGATACCCACGTATTGGTAAGCATATTCCTTATTATAAATTCCCTAGTCTCTATTCCTTACGAAGTTTGAATGCCTTTAGTGATTCTTCGTATAAAAAGTTCAAATTACTCTGTAATCGCATAAGGTTTTTGTCCATTATAATATAACCAAGCTGCTCAATTGTATCACAGATCTGGTACATTTCAACGACTGAATCCGGTGCTGTTAACTTAGAAGTAGCAGCGGACCTAACTCGCCATCAGAAAGCGGTGAACGTCGTGAGATGGTCTCCAAGTGGTCAGCTGCTGGCGTCGGGTGATGATGAATCAATTATTTTTATTTGGAAGCAAAAGTTTGAAAAAGAACCCGTTTCAAATTTGGAGACAGAGGAACAATACAAAGAGTCGTGGGTGATATACAAGGTTAGTAAATAATTTAACTGTCTTATGCATAAAACACTAAAACAAAAATTAATAAACCAATTTTTTTATTATAAATGTGTAATGTCTTTCTTTTACAAACTCAATAAAATTCGTAATTCGAAAGAAATTGACAAAACACTAACTAAAATAGGTTCTATAAAGTGTTTTATGCATAAGACGGTTTGTGATATTACATTGTCAATGTTTGGAGTTTCTAATAAATTCTATCAAAAAATCTAAGAATACATTTGAAATAATCTTGTCGGAATCACAATTAATTAAGTGACAATAACCAGGTGACCTGGGTATGTCCTTAAACTGCAACCAGACCCACCGGAGGACGGGCAGCAGAGTCCTCTTGGTTAATGGTGGTGAAAATTCTGCGATCCCCAAGCCGCCTGCCAAGCATGGGGATTATGGCAAACCCCCCTCTATAAAGGGGGAGGCCTTCGTCCAGCAGTGGACCTCTTATGGCTGACGACGAACCAGGTGACCTGTGCAATAACTAGATTCACCAGTCTCTGAAAGACTTGTTGAAGTTCGAACTGTGTAGAAAGTAATAAGCCACATGTCCTAATGCACAACCCAACACAGTAGAAGGATGTACTCAAACGTCATAGTAGACCACATCTTCCCTTAACATCAAGGGAGTTAGCAGTCAAATGCACAGATAAACAAAAAGGAAAATTAATCTTTTCAAAAGGCTCCACTACTATTTATGCAACTATCTTGTCATTCAGTTGTTAATCTGAAAAAAACTGCTTTTTAGACTCTCCGTGGTCATATGGAAGATGTCCTAGACCTTTCTTGGAGTGCCGATTCTTTGCACCTAGCTTCAGGATCTGTGGATAACAAACTTCTCATGTGGGATGTCACCCGAGGCCGATACAGCAGCATACTGTCTGACCACAAGGGGTTTGTGCAGGGGGTCTGTTGGGACCCTAAAGGACAGCTTATTGCTACTGCCAGTACTGACAGGTAAGCTTCTTAAATGCTACAACTCATGCGTAAAATAGTTTTGTTAATAAAACAAAAACTGACTACAACATAGATATTATCATATAGATATGACATGTTTTTAAAGCCTGTGCTAGATGTTAATGTTTAAAACATATTTACTTATGTAATCTTGGTAATTTTTTTTACTGTAAAGATGATGGTGAATGTTTATTTAGTTAAATACCTAGGTTACCTTGATCTCTCCGTAATAATAGTATGTATATGCTTAAAAATTTAATAAATATTTAAAACAGATGATGGTTTTATGTATGAGTGTGTATTATTTTATTTATATGTTAAAATATAGTTATTTATGTATATGATTTCACATAAAAATGTTTTCTGGCAAATACCATCTTCTACTCATTTTTAAAATCCTCTCCAACCTACGGTTGCCTCGATGAGATTGCTTAATTTTTTCTCTGTATTTCTTGGTGTGAACAATCAATGAAAGCAGTAATTTTTGTTTTTTTTTTCTATTAGTAACATCTTTGTGTAAACAGAACATTCCGCACGTTCGAGGTGTCCAGCAAGAAGGTAACATCACGCAGCAGCAAGGCAGTGCTGCCGTTCCCACCGGGACACGCGCTTCACGGCACCCGCGTCCGTCTCTACCACGACGACACTCTGCAGACATTTTACAGGCATGTTAATCTACACTATATAATATAATATATATTTTATAATATAACATAATATAATATGTATATTATATAATCTAATCTAATATAATATGTATATTATATAATCTAATCTAATATAATATGTATATTATATAATCTAATCTAATATAATATGTATATTATATAATCTAATCTAATATGTATATTATATAATATATATTTACGAGGGCTACACTAAAAGTATCGGGAATGGAATATTTCCACTGTTTCTGTCATATTAAAATCTTTTTAATTGAAAACTCCTTGGTTTTAAAAATCGAATACCATTTATTTATTTAAAAAAATATTCTCGGTCTTGTCACAAGGTTTTGTCAAACTTGTTTAGTCGTTGAGAAAATGGAATTGACTCGAGAAAATTCAAGAGCGATGATTTATTATGACTTTCGAAGTGGTTTAACACAAAAACAGTGTGTTGACCGGATGATTTCTGCATTTGGTGATAAAGCCCCATCCAAAACCACAATTTATCGCTGGTTTGCTGAATTTCAACGTGGACGTGTCAAGCTCAGTGATGATCCCCGTCAAGGTCGTCCAAAAACTGCAGTCACCCAAGAAAACGTTGATGCTGTGCGTAAGCTGATTGAGGAAGATCGACATGTGACATACCGCGAAATTCAGGCAACTTTAGACATTGGCATGAGTCAAATACAAATAATCTTGCATGAAAAATTAGGTGTAAAAAAGTTGTTTTCCCGATGGATACCGCATTCGCTCTGTGAAGAGCAAAAAGCGGCTCGCGTTACTTGGTGCGTCAGAACTCTCGAAAGATTCCACGCAGGATCCTCAAATGCTGTATACAACATCGTATCAGGTGACGAATCCTGGATATACGCGTACGAACCCGAAACAAAAAACCAGTCACGAGTTTGGGTGTTCGAAAATGAGTTAAAGCCAACAAAAATTGTTCGTTCACGGAGTGTTGCAAAAAAAATGGTGGCCACGTTTGTCTCCAAAACCGGCCATGTTACGACTATTCCTCTTGAGGGACAAAGAACGGTTAATGCAGAATGGTATGCTAGCATTTGTTTGCCACAGGTCGTTTCTGAACTCCGTAAAGAGAACTGCAACCGCCGCATCATCCTCCATCACGACAATGCGAGTTCTCACACCGCGCACAGAACAAAAGAGTTTTTAGAGCAAGAAAACAGAATTATTGGACCATCCGCCGTACAGCCCCGACCTAAGCCCTAATGATTTCTATACTTTCCCTAAAATAAAGAATAAATTGCGTGGACAGAGATTTTCATCACCTGAAGAAGCTGTGGACGCCTACAAAACGGCCATTTTGGAGACCCCAACTTCCGAATGGAATGGTTGCTTCAATGATTGGTTCCATCGTATGGAAAAATGTGTCAAATTTCGCGGAGAATACTTCGAAAAGCAATAAATATATTTTTAAATAGTAATGTTGTGTCACTTCCTTGATTCCCGAAATTTTCAGTGCCGCCCTCGTATATACAATATAATAAAGAAGAAAGATTTGTATTTTTGTATGTTTGTAACGAATAAACTCAAAACTACTAGACCGATTTCAAAAATTATTTCACCATTAGAATGCTACATTATCCCTGAGTAACATAGGCTATATTTATTTCTAGAAAAAATTAGGAATCCTTACTATAACTTCAATAATGTAACCCAAGGTATACACCTTTTTTTTGCCATAAAAAAATCTTTATTCGCATGCGCTGCGGAAACTATAGAAGATAGAACAAAAAAATGTTCTACAGTATTAAAGAACACATCAATATCTACAAAAAACTTCGTGATACCATATATCCAACTATTGTAATTATGTTACTATATCGACTTTTTGACATCTTAAAAGTTGATAGAAATGCCGACCAAAATCAGACCACGTTATCCATTTCTTTGTATGAACCCTTATCCAAATAAATCATTTCGTATTCAAGACTGTTTCAATACCTGTCCATTACTTTTTGAATTATCCAAATCGGACATTCCATTCAAAAGATATTACGAATTACAAAATATAAACGCCGCCGCACCGGGCCGCTGCTCAGCGCAGTGCGCGTAACGCGGCGAGGGAAGGGCACCGTAGTGCGGGAGAGGGGCGTGCACATCTATGAAATGGTTTCTTACCCGCGTGGTCCACATACGTGTTCCACGGATACCTTTTTGTGCCCTTAGACTGCCCAATTCAATTTCAATTCAATTCAATTTATTTATTTCAATTGGGTACATTTAACAGTACACTTATGAATGGTCACAATTGATAATAACAATAAAAATTATAAATTAATACATAAGAAATTGTAAAATATTATTTTTTAAACACACATGCAACATAATGTTGCCAAGTCAAAGAAATTGTATAAAATAAAAAAGTTTTAAACTTAGTTTCGTAGTTTAGTGAATAAGGTACACATAACAAAAAATAATAAAAAATAAAATAAAATAAAAAGTAGTCATACTGCAAAATGAAATAAAAATATCTTAAAATAATGTCAATTCATGTCATAAAAATGCTTTATAAAATGTCAAACTAATAACTATAAATTAAAAATCAAATTAAACTTATAAAATTATTTAACGAAAAGTTCAAGCAACTAAAAAAATTTTCAATAATTTTATGGAAAATATGAAAAATAAATATATCAATTGACGTTACATATTAGATTATATTTAATTTCATTTGACCAAAACAATACTTGACTAAGCCTTGTCCACATTAAAATTTCGCCATGCCCTTTCATCTGTTATAAAATGCTCAATGTCGTAGTATGCTTTCTCCATTAAAATATTTTTGAGATTTATTTTAAAGTTTGTTTCATTAAGGGTAGTTAAGGTATTAGGCAGTATGTTATAGAATTTAATTCCGTTCACTACAAAAGATTTGCTTATCCTTGCAAGTCTAGTCCGTGGTAGTGAGTATTTATCTTTATTTCGGGTGTTGTAACTGTGGCTAGCGCCCAAGGTAACGTAATTATTTAAGTTTTTTCTCGCATATAATATACAGGAGTATATATATTGGCATGGCATCGTCAAAATATTAATGGTTTTAAACCGTTCTCTCAGGGAATCTCTAGATCCAAGTCTGTACATGGCTCTGATACGAGTAGCCCTTTTTTGTAGTACAAAAATAGATTTGGCATCTGCCGAATTTCCCCATAAAAGAATACCGTACGTCATGATAGAGTGAAAATAACTAAAATAAACAATAGGTAAACAATATAAACAATAGGCCCAATAGGTAAGCCACGTGAAAATATAATATGTACTGTAAATACAAAAAATGTAGTGGCCCTTGGTTCACCCAATAGGTGAACCACGGGTAAATCATTAAACAACTAGCTGCACCCTGCGGTTTTAGGCAATTTTTGGGATAAAAAGTAGCCATGTTTCATTCTAAGGTAAAAAGTACCTCTATATCGAATTTCATCCAAACCCGTTCAGCCGTTTCAGCGTGATGGAGAAACAAACATACACACACACGCACGCTTCTGATGTTTAGCTGTTTGAGAAATACTTG
This sequence comes from Erannis defoliaria, assembly GCA_905404285.2. Classification (NCBI taxonomy): domain Eukaryota; kingdom Metazoa; phylum Arthropoda; class Insecta; order Lepidoptera; family Geometridae; genus Erannis; species Erannis defoliaria. The sequence goes on along the minus strand of FR990073.1, from coordinate 4,171,710 downwards.
AATTTTATTATGTCTATTTTCCAAAAACTTTGTATTATGTATATACTAGTTTTGCCTACAGATTCCTCTGTATTGTGTATAGCATAATCACTGCTGGACATATTAAGCCTACCCTTAGCAAAAAAATACTTAGCTTTATAAAGGGGAAATAAATTTTATATCTATTTAGTAGATAAAAAAAACAGAAGATGATAATTTTGTGATCACAGTCTAAAATACATTCCTCAGGCGCTTGCAGTTTAGTCCTGATGGTCTTCTCATAGCGGTTCCAGCCGGCAAAATTGAGCCAGAACAGGGCAAGATGGAGGGCAAACCTATTAACGCTGTCTATATCTACACTAGATATAGTTTGAAAATGTGAGTATAATCTATTACACTGTTATATCATTTATCTATAATCTAGCTACGTCTTTTCAAGATCAGAGTTAATAGGTGTCTTTTAAGTCCGTGCTTCGTCTACGACCACATTGAGTTGATGCTCCAATGCGGAATTATCAGAGTTAAAAAAATATTCATCAGTCACTCGGCCTATATAAACTCACTTATTGTTAATTTGTATAGTATGTCATGTTATTATGAGTATAGTGAGAAAGCTTTTTTTGATATTATGATATTTCATTAGTTCGACTAGGAACACCTGTGCATTGGTAGTAGACCCTATTACCCACACTAGTAGCAGATCCATTCACAGACATAACCATCACTATTAGCAGATCCATGCATAGACAACTATCACTATTAGCAGATCCATGCATAGACACAACCATCACTATTAACAGATCCATTCACAGACACATCCTAATGGTGATCCATTAGCAGATCCATGCACAGACACAACCATCACTATTAGCAGATCCATGCATAGACACAACCATCACTATTAGCAGGTCCATTCACAGACACATCCATCACCATTAGCAGATCCATGCACAGACACAACCATCACCATTAGCAGCTCAATGCACAGACACAACCAGCACCATTAGCCGATCCGTGCACAGACCCAACCATCACCATTAGCAGATCCATGCACAGACACAACCATCACCATTAGCAGATCCATGCACAGACAGAACCATCACTATTAGCAGATCCATGCACAGGCACAACCATAACTTAATAGTGATGCACAGACACAACCCATGTAGACCAACGAGATCAAAAGCGATGGTAATATTTTTTACCCTTTTATACTTGTGATCAGACGACGTTTTTCCGCGTCGTTTGGCACGCAGAGGCGGAAATCGCATGACAGGAAACGGGCCCTCAATACAACTACCTGTTACTAACTACAAAAGCCTGTTCTACTACAAAGAACGGGGTTTCTTACTGTAAGCTTTAAAAACATAGAAATACACAAAGTGTGGAAACACTTCTTATAAAATATTCAATAATATAGCCAGTGCGATATCTCTCGTCAGGCCTTGGAACCTGAAACGATTCTGGTTTGGGTGTAAATATTTGTGTTACAAAAATTGGCAGATAAGTCCATCAATTAAAAATGGTTTGAGAATGATGACAGGTAAGGCAGACTTCTGTAGAGTTGGCAAAGCAGTTGGGACGTAAACCCAGAGATTGCTCGTATGCAGACTCAAGTGCTGCCAGAGGTCATAATTTTTCTTACTGTTTAAAAACAAATAATTCTATTGTTCTTAAACAGGAAGAAAAATAACAATCAACATTCATAAATAATAGTCATAATTTGTTCTTCCTTTTTAAGCTTTAAAAAATAGAAATATCATAAATATGGAAAAACTTCACACAAAAATATTCATAGAGAATCATAGACATACATACTAGGGACGGGTTGGGCGCCATTTTGAAATGTCGCCCATTCGTCGGTGCCAAAGAAACGCATTGACACCGATGCCGGCACAGTCTGCGACGCACGTGCGACGTGATTACTTGAGTGCAAAATGCCAAACTGTGTGGTGAAGGGTTGTACAAATTACATTTCAAAGTGCAGTAAAAATAGGTGGCTTTCTTATGACCAACATCAATCAACATTTAAAGTTAAACTAAGCTTCTTTTACACAAAAACTTAAATTTTTAGGTAATTGGTGAAACTACTGATTCTAGTTTCGTACAGTTTGCGCTTCTTCTACCACACCTTACTGGCGCTGCACGTAGTGAACGCGAAATCCGAGAGATGGCGTAAACTTTTTGTCAAAGATAATTAGTCTTACGGTTTCTTAACTCGGGCGAATCTAGACATAGAAATGATTGTACAGTATTTTTTTTTTTTTTAGGTAGGTAATTATAGATTACATTATTAAATAGGTATTTATATGTTTTAACAATTGTTTATATATTTAGAAAAAGGAGGGAAAGATACAAAAATACTAGTTGTAGAATAATAACACAGGAGTCCCTGTCTCCCAAACTAGGATGACCCTGTACTATGGGAGACAATGTAAAGTATTCTGTCGCCAGCCCGGCGTGCGTCCTGCCGTGCGGGGAGCCCGCGCTGGTGGCGCGCTGGTCCCCGCGCGTGTACGCGCTGCGCGCCGGCGGCCCTCCCCCCGCGTTCCCCGCGGCGCGCCGCTTGGTGCTGGCGGTGGGCACCCGGCGCTCGGTGCTGCTGTACGACACGCAGCAACGGACGCCTATCGCACTCATCTCTAATATACATTACACTAGGTGAGTTTTGTGGAGCGTGACTGTGCCTTCGGGCCATTGCAGCTCCTTTACTAGCAGAGGGAACAAGGCTGCGAACAGACAACGACGTGATTTTGGGTATTTTTCCTTTTGATGTTCGGTCCCTAAATATACTTATAGTACCTATTAAGCAGCGAACCTAGACCTCATTATCAGCCAGCAGACGTCCACTACTGGACGAAGGCCTCTCGCTTAATAGGGGGGGTTAACCTAGACCTCGTGACCTCTATATCTTCCAAGCTTTTTAGAACCTGCCAATTGTACTTGCACGAATTACTTGCTTACAAAAGTTTATTGAGATCGGATTAACAGTTTTCAAGTTATCGTCGAGCAAATATAAAACAAACATAGTTAATTCATACATTTTATGACATATTTGATTTGATTTTAATAAAAGAAACTTTAAAATTCATAATCTTGACATTGGCAGAATGCACAACATGCGATGCCAATAACTAAGAAAAAATATATATAACAAGAGATAACGGCTGCCCATGACCATTGCTGCGGCACCCTGGACCATGAGTAATCATATAAAATCTAGGTTATCCAGAGCTAATATGTATATACTGTACAAGAGGTGATCCCTGTATTACCACTCTTTACTTTCAGATGTTAGATGGTGATCCTCATTAGCCCTGTTGTTAGCTGCAACTACCCTTCATTCTGGAACAAAGTAATGCTAACACATTGGTACATGACGGCAATGACGGCAGGATATAATTAATATTGTAGTCATGCCCAGCGACAATGATAAGACGAATGGACGGGAAATAAGCGCACGAATTTTGAAGACTTAGTCTTACTTAAAAAAACTTTTCAACCTTAGTCACTGCTTAAACTTCTCTGTCCTTTTCTAGCACGTGCAACTTCACGTCAGTGAGAAGTTGACAAAGCATCTTAAGCAGCGACTAAGTTTGAGCGGCGTTTTTAAGTAAGGCCCTATATGTTGAGCGCTGGCTCTCCTCTCGCGTCAGTCATATTCTGTTTTGCGACATGCGAGCTGTACGATACGACAATACAATTTTCTAATACATGTACATGTGTTCTCTTTTTGTCATGCAGTAATTACATTCTCTATCTCTCTTTTCTGGCAAATGTAATATGCATACTTTTAGCTAGGTATGCTTGATTGTGTTGACTTGTTGATTTTAAACGAGTTGCAAGCGCTGGGCCCGTCCATTCCATTATCACTGTCGCTGGTCATGCCTACCTAGACAATCTATTTATATTAAAGGATAGAAAACTACCATGAAGACTTCGTTATGTACTTAACATAATTGTATTCTTTGTGCAGACTGACGGACCTGACGTGGTCTTCGGACGGGTTGACGCTGGTGGCCTCCAGCACGGATGGGTTCTGCTCTGTCATCACCTTCACCGAAGGCGAGCTCGGGCAGCCCTTGCCTGATGATGCACCGGAGGAAACCGCACTAGTACCAGGTACTTCCATCGGCCAAGAGAATCAGCATCAGAGCGTGTTACTACTGCGTTCGAGACTCTCTTCTCAATCTCTTTTCATATGTATAGTTTTTTGGTATGGCATGATGAATATTATTTCTAAATCTTGGGATAGTCGATCTAAAGTGGAGCCCTCGATGGAATGACTATGTAAGTATGACAGCTGGCAGTGGCTGGTAGTGAAAAGCCCAAGATCCGGTTTCTTGCGAGTCCGTGGGAGACGCCTATATCCTGGTGTGGACTGATGATAATAGTACAGACTGATTCAAACTTAATGGCGGATGTGAAGTGCACTGCAAGCGCCTCACTTTTGCTAATGCGCAGCGTCTCGCACCTAAGTCCATAGCCGCCACTAAGTTTGAACAAGCCTGTAGTAATTATAATGATTTCAATGACTATCCTGCTATAGCTATAGTTTAGATCGGCAGATAATGTTTCTTCTTTCCAATTTACTCTCTATCTTCCATCATCTGTACATTAACATTTATGCAGAATATCATCATCCTTGACACAGTTTATCCACGCTTTTATAGGATATCCCCTTATTTAATAAATATTGCAGAACATGCATTTAAAGAAGTTGAATTAAACACTTTACTTGGCTGTATTTTTCACAGACTTCGCAGAGTCTGCTGATGCAGAAGAATTACTTCCTTACTAAATGTTCTCAATATGCCATAGGAACAGAGAGGCCTGTATAGTATCTTACTCACAGGAGTATAATAGGCTAGATGACTGGTCTTTTTTTATTGTCCTATTCAAATGTGGCCCATAAATATAGCTGATTAATGAAAAGAAAATTAAAATCTGATCAAAAATAAGCAACTTATAAGCATTTTAATATCATGCTAGACAGAAAGGCAAAACAGCAAATCGTGACGTCACTTCTCTGTACGCCATATAAATTCTATTCTGACAAGTAAGGCGTGACGTAATTTTTTGTTTTGTGGGAAAGGGACAGAGTTGTTTCTAACAAAAACTTTAAACGCCCATATATCAGAACATTATTAACCGATTTAAATAATGTTTTCAATTACCATACTATATTAACTTAAATTCTCCATCAAAGCTATTGGTTTCAACGATTTAAACATCAGTCACCTAGCCTATTATAATTAATTAATTTAATATAATTATAATGATGAGTACAATACCTATGATACTATGTACATTGTACATACAATAATATGTATATGATCACTTAGTCTTGGTCTGAATCATACTTTAGAGATGCAAATAACACACACATTCAATAACTATACTAACCATCTTAATACTGTTGTTTCAGAACCAATGGATGTCCAGAATGACGAACCAAATGAGACTAAAAAAGATAAACACCCAGACACTCCCATGCCTAAAGAAAAGTCACATGATAAATCCAAAGAAAAACAAGAAGCAAAATCAAGTACCCCCAAAATTGACTCTTTCATCAAATTTAAAGCACCTTCAAGATCACATAAAAAGACGGAAGCTCCAAGGACACCAATCAAGAGAGACGTTTTAGAAGAAACAGCTATGCCTTCTTGGTCTGATAATAGTAGCAACGAGATCATAAGGCCAAAGGAAACCGAACAAATGGAGGTCGACAAACCAGAGATTTTGGTCATCGAAGACAGTGAAGATATTAAACTAGTGTATGAAGAAACTCAGGATCCAAAATCTGCTGACACTTCACCGAACACTGATTCTCCAAAAGCAAAATCGTCTGATATTTCACCAAACACTGAATCTCCAACAAGTGCATCAAATAGCACAACCTCATCAGAAAATACGTTTATGAAGACAGCGAAGGTGACAGACATAAAAGAAGCTGTCCAAGTCAAAGCGGCTCCAAGCCCCAAAGCACCGAGACGGGTGAACTTTGTGACGTTATCAAGTCCTAAGAATAAAAAGAAACTGTAGTTGATTAAGTATAGATTAGTTTTAAGTATTACAGTATTTTAATATAAAATGAAAATTGTTTTTTTTATATGAACAACTTTAAAATAAATCTTTAACTTAAAAAATACTGTGCTACGGTATAAATGTTTATCTTTCATTTGCTCTGCAATACGAAAATTTATTTTTTATTATAGGTAGCTAGTAAAGGAGGTTACACATCCACATGCAAAAAAATTCGCAGATGGTGCCAGCGGCTGTTCGGATGTGGCGGTTTTCTTGTTAATCGTTGCTTTTAGCTATTTATTTATTATCAAGTCCAAGGAAAAATACTGGGTACTGTGCCTTGTTTTAAGAATCTATGCAGCTGTTGTTGACGCCTGGAAAATAGATTTCTAGGTTAGATAGTTGTTTACATTTTGTTTGACAGAGCTTTAATTAGCAAGGCAAAGGATTGCTGTACAAACCAGTATATGCAGATTCTCCATGGTAATCCGAGTCTAGTAAAAGTAAATCCATTAAATTGTAGAAAAAAAAACCACAAAATGTATGAGATTGACAGTTGACTATGGCCGCATCGATGGTACGCCACCTCGCGGGAAAAATCGCAGTGTGGATCCCCATTCAAGGGGCACTTTTTTAAAATCCTGCTCAGTGATTGAATGCTAGTTATAGCAAGATAGTGATAGTAAGCTAGCAGCTTTAGCTAGGTGTAAACTTGTAGCTTCATTTCTACGAAGCCAATGCTGCTAGCTTGCTAGCTTTCTATCACTATCTTGCTATTGTGGCTTGAAAAACTAGCATCGTGTATCGGGATCCTATCGGGAAGACCGGGGACTTTAGGCCCTAAAAGATTGTAGTTTATATTAGGCTGTTACCACATAGATCGATCATCAATAGATGTCGACCGTTAGATACCATCGTCGATCGATCTGTTATTAGTAATAGACTGGTGCTACCATAGTAATAACTTATTACTATGGTAGCACCAGTCTATTAACATCGACAAGGTATAAAACAAAAGGCTTAACTGTTTTGACACGTCAAAACAACAAACATTCAAACACAAAATATAAAAGTAAACATTTTTAATAAATTTTTACAATTTAATGTTTCATGTAACATACCTATGTTAGGACTATCACATTTTAATCTATAAATATTTTTACACAAAAAAGTGTGTAAATGAATTATTCGTCTTAGGTTTCGACAAATGGTGTTTATTTCTTAAGGTTAGGCCAACCTTTGATCATTTTATTTTAACACATTTTGATTGAACAAGCTAATGGAGTTCAATTTATATATAAAAGCAAGCTTCATGCGACCATTTTTCAGCCCGAGATTGCTCACCGCTGAGCACAGGCTTCTTTATTGTATGTCACTATCACCATTTTGAGATAATCTTTAGTACTGCAATTCTGTTAGCGTATCGATAGTATACGAACAGGGTAGCGAGTGATAGTTAACACTCCGTTAGTCGCTAGTGTAACGATTTATCGAGGTTAAATTCTATTGATACTATTGTAAGTCATACAAAGTATTACTGTTACCGGCAATGTATGTATAACACCATTGTATAGAGTGCCTTAGAAACGTTGCAGCTACTGTAAGGAAGAAAGGAATATAGGAAACCTGATTACATACATTGCCCGTAATATTACAATATTTTATATTGATATTGACGATAGTTGTCTAGCTGATTTCTTGCTGGTTTGTATTTGACAACCAGTCCATGATCCGTATTTAGTAAATTTCATATAAGAAACCACCATATACATAGCGATCCTATAAATTGACATAGAACTATATCGACGAAAATACAGAAAACAGAACCTATAGAGTTATACAGCAATTTGTTTTGAATGGGATAAAATAAAAACTTTTGGTAAAGTAATGTAAACAAAAGTATCCATACATATAAAAAAAAGGATACTTACCCGCACCTTTTTTACATTTAATTGTAATGTATTGAATCCTAACATACCTTACAGTAGTGACTTTCAATATTTTCTACCGCTTGTGGGTAGTTTGTAATTAATACAGATTGTTCAAATAATTTTAATCTTTAAGTTCTAGCAACAAGGTCGAAAGCTGGTTACCTAAGTAACTTCACTTGCTTCAGTCTTGCTTTACTTCTAATATGTATTTATTATTGCATAATGGTGGAAGTATGGATTTTTATCTGTAGAGTCTAGCGAACTCACGGAGTAGACGTGTCATTTCTTTTACTTTCTCCGCCCTGAAATTAAAATTCTTGTGTTAGTTACATTACCTATAGAAAAAACCTTGGACCGAATGTGGAGTTGAAAAGTGGGACGAAATGAGTTTTTTAAAATAAAATATATTTTGGGCCAAGCGCATACAAAGCGGGACGAAAGCAGACTTTTAAATGTAGGACGAACTTTCTCGGGACTACAATGGAATAAATCGTACTTACAGTATTATATTAGCTTTGGTTACTTAAACAAAGTTCGATTAATTATTGAATAGTAATATTTTTTTAAACTTTCCACTTGCCATGCTCGCAGTTTTACAATTATAATTTTATGTTCATTGCATCATCAAGATAATGCTCTAGAATTCTGCCTCTTGGCAGGTTTCGGTAAGAACTGTACTGAGACTTTCAGTACAGTTAACTGAACAGGCCCTCCCCCCAGTTCTCTCCACGGTTCTTCTAGAAGAACCTCTTTAGTATTTACCTGGCGTAAAGACATTAAGAATGATGGAACTGGCGGCACTGTTGCTCCGTGGCATCCACCAGATCCCACGGCAGGCCATTAAAAGCGATTTCTATCCAGCCAACGCTATGAATCTTGTAGAAGCTCAGCAGCTAACCCCAGTAGTGAAAGAAGTGAAAGGCCGAGTCATAGCTTTTCAATCGACATTTATTCACTCTCTTTTACACTTCTTAAACTATATCAATCATACTTTTCCTTTGGTGCTATCTCTTTCATACCTATATTCTTCCGCGTATATATCTCTTTCACACATCAGGTGCAATAGATATAGTCATGTCGCTTACAGTAGTACTAACCTACCCAGACCAAACGTTGTCATCACGCGCGTGACACGCAGCGGCCCGCAGCGCTAAGCAGGACGCAACTGCACGCGCGTCGGTCTCTGTTATCACTCTTTGAAAAAGATCACCGGATGTGATCGAAACTATAGTCGGAGTATCCGATTTCATTAAACGTGAGTATTCCCGTATCATCATCATCAGCCCGGAGACGTCCACTGCTGAACGAAGTCCTCCTCCTTAGACCGACACACTGTACGACAACCTGCCATTTGCATCCACCGGCTGCCCGCGACTTCCTACGCTACGTCTTCCGGTTCGCGGTCGCCACTCAAAATAAAACAAAATTCCCGTATAAATAAAACAAAATAATGTGTCATAATCACGTCAGTTTTCATAGTACTTACCTGACGACAGATTGGTGGAACAGGCCGCACTGCTGTTCCGTGGCAGCCGCGCGGTCGCGGGGCAGCCTCCGCAGCGCGCTCTCCACCCAGTCCACTGCGTGGTTCCGTTGAAACCGGACCAGTTCCAGGAGCACCTCGGCCACTTCAGCCAGCATGTACGAGTGGAGGTGGAGGACGCTCGACTCTATGAGCGAGTAGGTGATTTCTTCGCCGTAGGTTGATATAGCTCCGGTCGCGAGCGCTGTGTAGGGGCAAATATTGGATTGTGATACCGCCATAAGATTTAAAATCATATGGACTGCTGATGTTGGCCACTGAAAATAATAGTAATACGTACAGAAAACGCGTCAAGTAACGACAATTTGTCTATAACTACAGTCATATTACAGATGAATAAAAATGATTATATAGGTACATTTATATAAGTAACTAGTTTTAGAGACGTGACAAGTCATAACATTTAGGAGACATGACAAATTACTACTAATTTAATACATTTTTGGCACATGACCAATCAGAACTATTTTTCTGCATGACGAATAGTATCTTAAATCGCTAATTTGTACTCTATTATTATAACAGTACATCCATATTCCACTGTACAGCTTGGCTCGTTGGCATCACAAGGCAGCTTGCGCAAAAATAGGCACTGATAAGCCGCATAAGGTTTCAATACCCAAACCCTACCACAATGCGCCAGGCCTGTCATGGCTCGAAGATAACCTGAGACTAAAACCGTAATTGTCACTTAGAAACCATCTTTGAAGAGTTTTGGCGGGAACACGGAAAAATCATGTCGTTGCATTCTATTATTTTCTTAAACTTGTGTTTTATCGCAAATTAATGATTAAAAATTGGGGTGTTTTATTCATTGAGTGTTGAATTACATGCACGAGTGTGGGCAAGTGATATAATGTGGTGAAACATGTATTTTCGTGTTGTTTTCAAAATTCCGTAGAAACTCATAGTAAAGTCGCCACAACTTTACTAGGGTATGACTTGGACTCGACTATGACTAAATTCGTGTGACTGACTGTGATTTCATGACATATTTGACTGGATTTTAATAAAAAACTTGTAAATTCATAAACTTGACACCGGCAGAATGCACAACGTGCGATGCCAACAACTAAGAAAAAAAAAACCATCTTTGACACTGCTTAAAGTTTTTTTGTGATTTTGTGTGACCAGAATAGTGACGCATTAGCATGGTGGTAAGCGCCACGCCGGCCCACAATAGTAGCAGTGCTAGAATTGTGAATAGGGTAGATGACTGATGTTTATATTGTTGAAACCAATAACTTTGATGAAGAATTTAAGTAAATATAGTATGTTTATTGAAAAAATAATTTAAATCGATTAATAATGTTCTGATATATGAGCGTTTAAAGTTTTTGTTAGAGACAACTCTGTCCCTTTCCCACAACTCAAAAAATTACGTCACGCCTTACTTGTCAGAATATAATTTATATGGCGTACTGAGAAGTGACGCCACGATTTGCTGTTTCGCCTCTCTGTCTAGCATGATATTAAAATGCTTATAAGTTGCTTATTTTTGATCAGATTTTCATTTTCTGTTCATTAATCAGCTATATTTATGAGCTACATTTGAATAGGACAATAAAAAAAACCAGTCATCTAGCCTATTGTATCTCATAGAATAATGTACAAAATAGCTTGCACTGAATATGACGTTCTATTTATTTATTTTAGACGCGTTGTCTATGCGAGAGACCTGTTTTATTTTTATTGGCTGACGGACGTCATCATGCCCTTTGAGAACAGAGCTTTAATGTTTGTTTGTACCTTGCTCGCGTTGCTTGTCTTGGACGGGAGAGTTGGCCATGGTGGTCAACTCGTGGAGGAACTTCATAACGGAGGCGTTCGCCTCGCGGTGGTCGAGGGCGGCAGCACGCGCCGCGCACCCCGCCACGCCGCACATCGCGCCCGACGATAGGAACTCCAGGGGGATGCGCTGGAGCACTCTGCCACAACCAATAAATGTATTAAATAAAGTGCTTTTTCATCACACTCGTAAAGTTGATCTTATTGCATCGGTTTTAGGCTCATAATCCAAGCTATTACGCACGCGTGCTTTTTACTTTACATTACGGCACATGGTGCTATAATAGGTATAACCCGGTAAAGTCAAGTTTGTACGTGACTGCAATTAGACGTACGTATACGAAGCACTCTTAATATAGCCGGGTAATACTTACAGTTTTTTTGTAATACCAACAAACAGTTCTTATGCCGCTGAAGTAAATGTCAACCTGCGCGCGCATTGCTGGTTTGGGCGCCATTTTACGCAAATGTTTGTTGACGTTTTCTAAGTGTGGTTGATTATTATCAAAAAAAATATTGGTTTTTCCTCGCAAGTGTGACGAAAACAGTCGTATGAAACTCTTGTGCTATGTTTCAATACACTCTCGGCTTCCTTATCGCATAATACCGCCTCTAGTGTAATGACCAACATAGCACACTTGTATCATAATGTACTATTCTCTATAAATACACAGAAACTACATAATATGAATCACACTGATATTATAAGCGCGAAAGTTTGTCGGTATGTATTAGTGTGTGTGTATGTTTGTTACCCCTTCGAGCCAAAACTGCTGGACGGATTTGGATGAAACTCGCAATGGAGATAACTTTTTTAATCGAACAACATATAGGCTACTTTTTACATCACCATCAACATCATCACGCAGGTGTAACCGCGGAGCACAGCTAGTAAACAAATAATATTAACTTAAGTTCGTACTTTACAAAAAAAGTTGATGTGATATTACTGTCGCAGAACCAATACGTTTTAACCAGCATTACAACTGAACAAACGCCTTGTAAAGAGATAATGTTAGATCGAACGTATTTATTTGTATTTCTATGGGATATAATTTGTTAGACGCTTTACAAACTTATGTCGTCAACTTTGTATGAGCTGTCAAAAAGCGATTAATATAATGGACAGAGTATGATTGATTGATTAACTCTTTATTGTTCACACCAATAATTACACAGAAATAATTCAATAAACTTAAATATTGAAACAAGTAGCGTTGCTAAAAGCAATCTCTTCCAGGCAAGAAAAGAAATGGTGTGCAAGAAAAGAAAAGTGTGTGAAATCATAAACATAAATACCAAAGTTAAAAAAAAAATATGAAGAAAAAACTTAAACCACTGGAGGGCGGGCAGCAGCATCCTCTTGGTTAACGGTGGAGAGCATTCTGCGATGCCCAAGCTGCCTGCCAAGTGTAGGGATTATGGCAACATCCCTCTATTAAGGGGTAGGCTTTTGTCCAGCAGTGAGCTGATGACGAAAAAAAACTTACTAATACTTAAAATACCTACAATTTCTATAATACACTGTAAATGTAAAATAATGAGTATAGTCACCATACTATAGTGGGATAAATGCAGGAAGATGATGATGATTCAAGCTATCAATACGTTTTGTCCGCCTAACCTGATGCAGAGACGGAACAGGTCGTCTACGGTGTCGGGGTGGTCCCGGAGGCCGTCCTGCTGCTGCAGCAGCTCGAAGGTGCGCGGCAGCAGCGCTTGCAGCAGGGAGATCAGCTCGCTTACGCATGTGGGTGTGGAAGCCAGTTCGTCAACCTAAAAATTAATAATGGTGGATATTCACAAAGTCACCGACATAGCTCGCAGGGTTTGCAAGTTGAAGTGGCTGTGGGCAGAACAAATCGCTCGAAGAACTGATAACCGATGGGGAAGGTTCTTGAGTGGCGACCGCGAACCGTCCTACGCAGCGTAGGCGCGGCCTCCCACTATATACCGGGTGTTAGTTTGAACACCGTTATCCTTCTAGGATATCATTGTACTCATCATTATGAACAACTTTTACTATAGGGCCAACCATGAAATCACGAAAAAAACAGCTGTTCCTTACATTTTGTCCAAGATCGATGGACCTTTTAGTATGGAACAGCTGGTATTTTTCGTGATTTCAGGGTTGGCCCCTTTGGTCAGGGTAGGATCGATAGTAGGGCCCTACTATCGATCCTTGAGGCACTCGTATGTCCACCGATCCCATTATTGAATCAGCTTCGTTTGTTGATACTTTTTGACATCGTTTCTGCAAGTATGTTCGTATAATATTAAGTTACTAGACCTTCGAATCCATAATATTGCAGTTTTGATAAAATATCGTGTCTAAAACATTCGGATGCTTATAATGTGAAGTGGTATTAGTCACCAGCACGCTGGAGAGGTAGAGCAGGGCGGAGTGCGCGTGCTGCTGGTAGAGGGCGCGCAGCGCGTCGGCCAGCGTGGGCAGCAGCGGCGCCACGTGCGCCTTCGTCAGCCGGACCGCGAACCGCACGCAGCGGCACCAGCGCTCCACCGTGCGCCCGCACGACCCGTACCTGACAACAAACTCAACATCTTTATTCTTGCATGATAATGGGTATAGTGGTCTTAAAACTAATAATGTCCGTCCATTATCAACCGTCATAGGACTCCATAGCAGTCCGCTAGGAGGGGGAGTACGCCACCTTTTTTTAAAACCCTTTACTTATTTATTAGAAAACCAACAAGTATAGTAACTTATGGATAGACTAATTTAAACAGGAAGCCGGAAAGCTAATTATAGATTTTTACATTTACATGGTGACATCCTAAATGTAAGTATTAAAATAACAGGAAACACGAAAAATACTCAAGTACAGAAATATAAGAACAAATATTATCAGTGGTTCCATTAAAATAGTACCATCTTCAACCATTCCATCATCAAACACCAGCTGAGCTGTGGTCAAATACCTAGACTGGCAACGATAAAAATACCACCGGCCCGCGGGAGCGAGGTTACGTGGGAAGCGATCTCTTCCAGTCTACTTAGGATGAAGAGGTTTCATTAAACTTTTTTACCTTCAGGAATTTTTTTGTGTGTAATGTACTATGACTGGACAACTGTCAGTATGGGGCCAACTTTGAAATCGCGAAAAAAAAAAACAGCGTTTCCATACATTTTGTGCAAGGTCAGTAAACTTTTAATAAGGAAAAGCAGATATTTTTTCACGGTTTCAAGGTTGGTCCCTTACTAAAAGTTGTTCATAATGATGAGTAAACAACACCCTCATTTCACAAACTATAGTAAAAAATATCACAAAAATCGATTTAGGGTGCATAATTCCTAAATAGTGAACCTAACCTTGAAAAAACTACTGTTAAATAGAATATCTATGTACATAACCCGTGTACCTATAAGTTAACATATATTGAGTTATAAGTTTATTTATCGCTAAAATGTCAATACCTACTCCTACATACTCGTAGTAAATAGTAATGAATATGAGAGTCGATGTCTGCCTACAAACTGCTATGCAGTTTGGCAGAGTTATAAATTGAGCTATGTAATTAATTCTCTAAGACAAAATAAACAAAAAAAAAAAATACTTCCAAAATTAAAAGTTTTATCTACCATAATTATTACTGTTATTATCTTAGAAAAACAAAAACTGTATGTATTTCTTATTGTAGTGGGCTACTTCAAAAGATTCTTTATTCCAATTTTAAGAGAGGAAAGCGGACCCAGTTTGTAAATATCAATATTTTTCCGTATCACTTCCTTATCGTAGCCAGCACACATACGAACCAACGGAGAATGTAGGAACACATTAGTGCGACATCTGCGATATAAAAGACGAGGTCGACAAAATCGATGAAAACAAACCTCTCGAGCGCATCCCTGAGCACGGGCCACGCGTCCGCGATGGCGGGCAGCGCGGGGTGCTCCCTCGTGACGTCGTCCACCTTCACGTCGCGGAACAGCGCGGCGCAGCGGTCGAGCCACAGCGCGGGGTCGGTGCGCGTGCCCTTCGCCACCGGCGCGCGGCTCGCCAGCAGCTCGCGCAGCCCCGACATCTGCACGTTCACGGCCTCGCGCAGCGCCGCCGACAGCTGGAACAATATAACCATTGTTACTATGACCGATTTTACAAACACGATGAAAAAAAGGCGTTTCTTCAACTCCTTCACTGACCTCTATTATACAAAGTACGGTATAATAGAGGCCAGTGAACTTGGTAGATAGCCCAGACTATACGTGGCAGTCAAAAACAGCATAATATTTATTGATGTGTCACATGAAATAAAATAAAAAACTTGACAATAACAGCCATGTCTGGTCTGCGTGGTTAGAGCCATCTACAATGAGTTTTTTTTAAATTGCCTGTCAGAAAAACTCCCATTACATAGCCACTGCGCCCGTGTGCGTGACTATACAATGTGTAACGAAAAGGTGCAACAATAGTAAAGGGTATGCATGTACTCATCCTTATGAACAACTGTTACTAAGATGCCAACCTTGGAATCGCGAAAAAAATATCTGCTGTTCCATACAAAAAATTCATTGATCTTGGACAAAATGTATGGAACAGCATGTTTTTTTTTGCGGTTTCGGGGTTGGCCCCATAGTGAAAGTTGTTCGTAATGTTAAGTACATATATACCCTTCAGTATTGTTGATCCTTTTTGTTACACATTGTATATACAAGTGGACAGGTACCTCAGTGTGCGGCAGCGCGGAGATGGCAGCCGCGAGCGCGCGCAGCAGCGCAGCGGAGGAGCGCGGGGAGAGCGCGCGCGCATCCGCCGCGGCCGCCGCGCGCGCCACCGCGCCCGCGTGTGCGCGTGCCTGTCCGCCGCACGCTGAACATATACTCTGTAACATAATACATGTACCATTACTTATTTTTATTGAGGGTTACGCCAAGCTGAAAGGACGTCAATGACTATTCTTCATTGTGGACAACTATTAACTATAGAGCCCAACCCAGGCTTCGCTAAAAATAAAGGCTCTTGCATCGATTGCGATCGAAACTTTTCTATGATAGCAGATCCAATCGCTCAGCTCCCCCAGCAGGTGAATGCACATCTTGCACACCGCAGACACTGACCTGCAAGGCGCCGGCGGCGGCGGGCGCGAGCCGCTCGTCGTGCAGCGCCTTGATGAGGCAGTCGAGCGCCGGCGCGAGGCAGGCGCCGTGCTGCTCGATCCACTCGCACAGCTCCCCCAGCAGGTGAATGCACATCTTGCACACCGCAGACACTGACCTGTAAGGCGCCGGCGGCGGCGGGCGCGAGCCGCTCGTCGTGCAGCGCCTTGATGAGGCAGTCGAGCGCCGGCGCGAGGCAGGCGCCGTGCTGCTCGATCCACTCGCACAGCTCCCCCAGCAGGTGAATGCACATCTTGCACACCGCAGACACTGACCTGTAAGGCGCCGGCGGCGGCGGGCGCGAGCCGCTCGTCGTGCAGCGCCTTGATGAGGCAGTCGAGCGCCGGCGCGAGGCAGGCGCCGTGCTGCTCGATCCACTCGCACAGCTCCCCCAGCAGGTGAATGCACATCTTGCACACCGCAGACACTGACCTGTAAGGCGCCGCCGGCGGCGGGCGCGAGCCGCTCGTCGTGCAGCGCCTTGATGAGGCAGTCGAGCGCCAGCGCGAGGCAGGCGCCGTGCTGCTCGATCCACTCGCACAGCTCCCCCAGCAGGTGAATGCACATCTTGCACACCGCAGACACTGACCTGTAAGGCGCCGGCGGCGGCGGGCGCGAGCCGCTCGTCGTGCAGCGCCTTGATGAGGCAGTCGAGCGCCAGCGCGAGGCAGGCGCCGTGCTGCTCGATCCACTCGCACAGCTCCCCCAGCAGGTGAATGCACATCTTGCACACCGCAGACACTGACCTGTAAGGCGCCGGCGGCGGCGGGCGCGAGCCGCTCGTCGTGCAGCGCCTTGATGAGGCAGTCGAGCGCCGGCGCGAGGCAGGCGCCGTGCTGTTCGATCCACTCGCACAGCTCCCCCAGCAAGTGGATGCACGTCTTACGCACGCCGATGTGCGCGCCCTCCGGCATCGATAGGATGGCTTCTACCACCTTCGGCACGTATTCGTACTCGTCACTAGAAAAAAGAAACAAAAAAGATTCAGACATTGTCACAATACCATGATTGATAACAATATAGACTAGCATTGCCCCACAGTTTAACCGGCCATCAAAAATGTTGATAATAAGTATCACAAAATTTTGTGTATAATAACGAAATACACAAAAAGTAACCTTTTTTTTGTAGTCTGTATTTTTTTAATGCAAAGGAGTACGAGACTAGTGAGCGTGCCTAGTGGGGTAGTATGCCAAATTTCATCAAGATCTGTTTAATCGCAAAAAGGTGACAGACAGCAAGAAATAAGAGAGGCATGACTCACGGCAGGATATTCCTGGCGACGGCCTGCATGATGAAGAGAGCCGCCTCAGTATGCTCCCAGGAGTTGTTCTGGTGCAGCGTGGAGAACATCTGCCGGAACACCGAGCTCGAGCCCACAATGAATACCACATCTTTGACCACGTTCATCACTTTCATGCGGAATTCCTGAAAGTAAGAAGATATAGGTTGACAAAGTTTCAGTGGACCATAACAGTGGACGTAAACATTGCATTCTTTTGCATGCAGTCTATAGTTCGAATTATAGACACAGACTCTTCAAATACTTTTTTATTTGCTAAAGGCTTCAACATTATTTATTATTTAAAGACATAAAAAGAAAAAGTGCAGTTACGAAATAATGATCAGCAAAAAATCCCAAGAATAATGTTACAAATTTCATACTTATTCTAAATACAAAATAATTCCTAAAGACTAAAGTGGTGGCTTATGGCCTGCTCAAATGGTATCGAAACTGCGTTGAAGAACGCGAAACTCCAATATAATGGCGGACGTTTGTCCAGCCATGTTACAATGCAGCCAAATGTTAACCTGCCATAATACATAAAAGCTCTGTTTTCTAAAATGGCTAGCCATTATGTAATATGACGAATTATACAATTCACCTGTGCCAAATATACAGTATGTAATATTATAACTTACGTAGAAGTCATCTCCTTCGTCAGGTAGGTTAGTGTGATCGGGCTCGCACTGGCAGTGCCGTGCCAGAGCTCCTACCAGGCGCTCTATGTGCGGCTTGAAGGCTTCTGTCAAGGGCTGGTAGTCTCGATGGTACAGTTCCTCTGATAGTTGGAACCACATGTTGAATGTTATCTCTGCCACCTGGAATGTTTGCTTGTTATTTTTAACACACTTATATAAAGCACTTGTAACTATGTAATAAAACCTTGGAAGTCGATTTTGCTTACTTCTAATTGACCTATTTTCAATTTTACATGATTAAGTGTAACAGTATTACTTATCTGAAAGGATATCATTGTACAATTTATGCCATTATTTGTCCCGAGAAAGTTCATCCAACATAAAAAAAATAACTGCAGTAATCCCACATTGTATGCCATTTTTTTTTAAACTTAATAGTTATACACATCAATTTGAATAACTTATGGCGCTATACCTGTATCGCAATAGCTGTTCCATAAATTATTATCGATGGTAATTGACATAATTCTTTGAAACTGTAATTTTTTTCAAGATTTCATGGTTGGCCTCCTAGTAAAAGTTGTTTACATTGTTGAACACAATGATCTTCTTTTTCAGCTTAGTAATACTGTAAGCACGCATTTAAGAGAGATGTTAATCTAGAAAATGCATAGCATACAGCCTATCTGGCCTAGTTGTAGCCACTCACAAGTGTATAATTATATGAACACACAAAACATCACACATCATCTGAAGAAAATTACATATACTATATTGCTTTAAAATTATCTATTTATTTACTAGATGTAATGAAAGCAACATCACCTAGGACCTGGTTATGTCCTAAAACTGCATCCAGAAGCACCGGAGGAAGGGCACCAGCATCCTCTATGTTAACGGTGATGAGCATTCTGCGTTCCTCAAGCTGCCTGCCAAGCATGGGGATTATGGCAATCCCTCCCTATTAAGGGGGAGGCCTTCGTCCACCAGTGGACGTCTTCTGGCTTATGACATGATGATGTGAAGCAACATCAAGCATGATCAAGCACTCATATCACACTTTTTTTTAATTATTTTGGTTATATGCAAACAGTATTATGCTAATGTGTGTGCTTGTGTATGACATGTGTATTACCTCATAATCATGATGTCCAACACACACAAGTGCTAAGTCCAAGCTCCTCATTGCAAAATGAGTGTTCCCTCTCTCTATTGCTGTAATGATCTTCACCAGAAATGTCTCTGCCAGCTCTGTGAACACCCTCGCATAGTTAGCCGCCTTCTCGTCTTCTTCGTGAGCCACGGCCATGTGGTAGCTCTCTTCTAGGTTCATTATACTCTCAAATAGCAGACGTTCAATATCTTCATGGTTGTTATTCCCTTCTAAACAATGCAGTAACGCACAAATACAATCAGATGCTGCATCATGCAACATATTGATGGAGTTGTGATCTTTCAATACCTGTAAACACAGGCCTATCACAGCATTCTGCTGAACTTCCTGGATGTTTATTGCACTCACTTGAACCCATGATGTCATACATTTGATTATTTTCAAAGCCACATGGCTGTTTTGAGAATTGTTTATGCTCTCTGTTAGAAACATGGTCACTATGTTGGCATGTGTCCGTAATTCAGCTTTAATTTCTTCTCTCCTGTTCTCTCCAAGTTTTAAGCTTGTTGAATCTATTTCTTGCGGTAGAACTGTGAGTATCTCAAGTAGGACGAAATTATTATTGGTTGAGAAGGATTGAATGAGGTCATGGGTGCAATTCTGCCATGAAGGCATCTGTAGTGCTAGATCTGCTAGGGCTAGGCACAGCTGCGTCAGGATTGCAGTGCTGGTTTCAGCAGAGGTCTGATTCAAGTGACCTACAAGAGAATCTCTCAAAGATACCACAGCTTCTGGTGGCAGCTCCGACAAATTATACTGAACTTTAGATCTCATGGTCTGAGCGGCAAAATAGCACGATTTGGCATCTTTCTTTTGGCGTAAAAGCTCGTCCGCTATTTTCCACGAATGTATCTGAAATAGCGTATATTAATTGTAACCACAGCTACTATTTATAACTTACGTTACTCTAGATGAGACAAAAGGATAATTTTTATGAAAATTTTAAATCATTACTTACAGATTTCTGCATGTCCCCCAACCATTTCGAAGCCTGTTCCTTTTCACTAGCATTGGGGTTATCGTACAACGCGCCAATTGCCTGATATATCATATCCATAGAGGGATTCTCCATTTTGTACATCCCATCTGGCACACAACCCAAACAAAGATTTTTAAAACGTTTTCAATATCATGAAAAAATCGACTTCAAAAAACAGAAATTAGCAAACGAGAAAAACTTCAATTTGACGAAACGAAATTAACACGAAGTGTTGCCAGACTTTAAATCATAGAGTAATTAAATACTACGTAATACTTTAAATATAAAATGAAATGCAAATGACAATCTCAGTCAGACAGATTAGCCGATTCCGAAAAGTTTCCAAGTTGACCACAGACTACGGTGGCCAGGCGTACGCCAACGAACGTGGTGCAGTCTCGTTTTCAAAGAATAGGTATTTACCAGTTTTGTTATAACTTATGGAAACAAGAAAGGAGCGATTTTCCAAACATCAATTTAAAAAAATTTAAAATTATTAATTTAAATTATTAAAAAAAAAAACCTTCAATTCGAATCGAGCGCGACAGATAGCACAGACTAAACGTGGCTGACAACCGATGGGGAAGAAAGGTTTTTGAGTGGCGACCGCGAACCGGAAGACGCAGCGTAGGCGCGGCCTCCCACTAGGTGGACCGACGACATTGTAAAAGTCGCGGGCAACCGGTGGATGCAAATGGCAGGTTGTCACACAGTGTGGCGTTCTAAGGGGGAGGCCTTCGTTCAGCAGTGAATGTCTCCGGGCTGATGATAATGATGAAACGTGGCAGTCAAAAACAGCACATACTATTTTTGATAGGTGGCATAGGAAATAAAATAACAACTTGACATTGACTGACACGTCTGGTCTGCGTTAAGTCAGAGCCAGAGAACAATGAGCTTCTTTTTTTTATTGCCTGGCAGAAAATCACCCAATGTATTGTAGAATACCCACCGCCGCTAATAATGCTATCCTCACTTATTTTTTTCCTGGACCTGGGTATGTCCTTAAACTGCAACCAGACCCACCGGTGGACGGGCAGCAGCGTCCTCTTGGTTTACGGTGGTGAGCATTCTGCGATCCCCAAGCCGCCTGCCAAGCGTGGGGATTATGCCAACACCCCTGTATTGGGAGGCCTTCAGATTCAGATTCAGATATTTATTGCTTCCATAGTGTACACAGATATTGTCGAAAAGAAGCCTTCGTCCTGCAGTGGACGTCTTATGGCTAACGACGACACATATTTTTTTGGAACAAAGGGGTACGCTGAAAACCAACCCTGAGTGACCCTCCGGGACAGAGGGGGATAATAATGGTGAATCAGTACTATTGGCATTGGCATAGTACCGATCCACCATTTTTTTAAATCCCTTTGTAACATATGTTTATCCATTAATCATTTTGTCAGCAAGCTCTGCTAAGTGTTTAGCCTTCTTGATTTTATATTTATACTCACTCTGTCACTCACGTCACTGACCACAACAAGCAGTGGCAATCTGAGCCAATCAGTGTTGATCGCCAGTTTTTTGAGATTGGTACTATATTGAGATTAGTACTGGCTATTTGATTTGAATATTCAAAAATATTCTCTGCATGTGAAGTTTTCTGACAGCTGACGGAAAGTATTTCTATAAAAGATAGATGGTGCTGACGAGACATGGTTCTCTTTTTTCGCATTTATTTCATGAAAAAGCAAACACACTACTATTTACTAATCATCACTTACTAATTTGTGTTGTTGAAGAACAAAAACGTAGGAAATACCAAGGACAATTACTTTGTTAGACAAACATTAAACACAAAAAAGCACGACAGAACTGATGTAAATGAAATAAGCTTTTATTTATTTTTGACCTTTTGACCTTGTTTCATATATTCAAAATCTTCAGAACCACAGACTAATTAGTCATACTTTTCACAACCATGTCTCGTCAACGCCATCTAACGGATTTTTATGAACTATTTTTTTTTTAATTGCCTGTCAGAAACCTCTCATTCTCAGAAAAAGCTATCTATGTAAAAAAACTTTTGTACTGGCATCACTGAAAATGTAGGAAATAAAGGTAGCCACTAGCTGAATGCACAAAGTGCGAATCCAAAAACAAAAAAATATAATCATGAATAAATAAATAAAAAGTTTTTTAGATGTCATTATCACTGTCATGTCAACATTCAATATCAAAGTCAGTTTAAACGAAATGTCAAAATGTCATAGGGACGGGAATAGGATTTTCAAAATAATAACAAACTTTCATAAATTATTAGAAAAACGAATACAACGCGAAGAGCGTCTACGACTGGTATTTCTGCATTACTTATAAGATAAAATAAAGCTATTGTGTCTTAATTATTGTATACAGATACATTTCATCATAATTTTTAAATACCATTTTGGTTGATTTTTCCTTAATAATCGGAGTTTGGCACCATCTCAAGTGATATAAAAATGCAAGATGTAAACATCTCCAGCCTTACCTAAAATAATCTCGATTCTCTCAGTCACTGCTTAAACTTCTCTTGCCTTTTCTAGCACGTGCAACTTCACGTCAGAGAGAAGATGGCAGAGCATCTTAAGCAGTGACTAACGGTTGAAAAGTTTTTTTAAGTAAGGCCGTTCATCTCATGTCATGATGGCTTTGGATATTTCCCATGCGCAGGTTGGCCTAGTGGTACACATTTCCCATACTTCCTTGTATGAACAAACCAAAAATGTCACATGCCTTTATATTTTCCCTTTATTTAACTGTAACTTACTATATAGCAGTCTTACTTTAAAAAAAAACAACTGTTAGTCACTGCCTAAGATTCTCTGCCATCTTCTCTCTGAGGTGAAGTGTAACATGCAAGAACAAGACAGAGAAGTTTAAGCAGTGACTAAGAGAATCGATATTATTTTAGGTAAGGCTGTAAGTAGTAACCAGCAGGCTAATCATGTAACTGTTCGGGATCGCAATTCGAATACGAGTTGTCAAAAATTGTCACTTGTCACTGTCCCGCCAAAACTCATTTGACCGAGCAGGGCTCCAAACGCCAAAAGATCGACGGATTTGCTTAACTTAATTAAGGAAATCAATGCATTCGTTCGATAATGATAGCGAGAGAAATCCCTCCTTGATACCGTGAAGCTGTGACAGTGAAAAGTGTAAATTTTTTGCAAACTGTTATCTGAATCGAGATCCCGAACAGTTACATGATTAGCCTGCAGGTAACCACCCATACTATGGCCAAGAGCCAAGTCGAACAGACGTGAGAGAGTTGTGCGTTGCGTCGTGGCACGTGACGAGATGGGCCATACAGAAAGCTCCCCGCTTTCTGTATGGCCCGTCTCGTCATACTCGCCACGCTCGCTTTCTGTATGTCATGTTGTATAATTATAAAGTATGTTATATTATAGATAACATTACAAAAATAAAAACCATTCCGCAGCTTGTTGCTTTCGCGCTTCTGTGTAATTTGCCCGTAATTTCCGCTTTACCTCCTGTCTCCACTTTTGGAGCGGTTTCCTTGCACCCGTTATAACCAATAATAATAATTGCTAATAGGTGTCTCGTACTCTCGTCATCGAGCGAGTAATTATCTTGACTTTACTTTGCTCACTTGCAAAAAAACAACACCACGAAATACGGGCTTAGGATATTTCATATTCGCAAGTGCCCTACAAAGAATAATTTTACTAGGCGTTTGTATGTGAGAAATACTGAGTCCGGGAATGAGGAAGCAAACTCGTCTGTCGGTTAGCACTGCTTTATTTGAATTGAGGTACCTACTTACTACGTATAATTTCCGTCACATGACACATTTGGAAATTATAACAATGAAATTAATTGCGGGTAGGTACTGCCATACACTACATATGAACTAGACCAAAATAATATTATTACGTCACATGCCTTTTAATGGCCACCTTACCATTCACCACCATTCGGGACCATTTCGGGACCACTTCGCAAAGACTATTTTTCTCGGAATGACTTAATAATGATGTAACATTTTTATAATGTCATCCGATGCAGCATTATATTCAGTTTAAAAAAATTAATCACTTATAAAAATTAGGATAATTTGAAATTCTAAACAAGACCGATGCAAAAAGTAAGTCCTCTTAGTCACACAATGTGGTCGATTCTGGCGGTTTTAGTTGACAGTTCTAAACGAACTAAAGTATTGCTGTCACTTTTTTACTAGGCATGTTAGCTAAGGACAGCAATACTTTAGTTAGTTTAGAACTGTCAACTAAAACCGCCAGAATCGACCACATTATCAAATTACCTCAATTTTATTATGTAAGCATAATAAAAATGGCAGGCTGATATTTTTTCGTTACATTATGGGCCAACATGATGAATAATTTTAAGTTATAGTCTGTTTAGCTGCAATGAAATCAAATCCTAACTATTTTTAAATGATAATATTATGCTTCAAACATTACCATATATTCTCCATATAAAAAAATATATTTTTATTTTGCATATTACAGGATGTGTAAACGTGTGATCGTGACTTTGTGATACATGCAATTGTGACTATATTATACTCGGAAATAAATTTAAAAAAGTTAAACATATTTCGAATAAAAAAAAAATTACTCTCTCAAAATGTCCTGTCTCTGTCCCGTCCCTATTCTTTATGTTTGTTTGTTTTGTTTGGCATTTGACTTTTGCAGCGAGGTCATGAGACTTTTATCATCTGTTACTGAATAGTACAAATCGATAAAACAAAAAACCGGCTTCCAATGTTTCTCACCGGGCGTTCAGCAATTCGTGGTATTGCTGCCTTCACCAAGCAAGCGACCGGACGAGCGCTCCACACTTCGCGACTAGCCATGGCACCTATCAAGGTAACGAAACGAAACTGCCTTTAATTAGTAATGTTATATAACTGCCGGCTTTTTAGTAATCCTAAAGCTGTCTTTATTATAGGTTGGAGACAATTTACCTGCGGGGGATTTGTTCGAGGACTCCCCGGCGAACAAAGTAAACATTTGCGATTTAACCGCGGGAAAGAAAGTAATTCTTTTCGCGGTGCCCGGAGCGTTTACACCAGGATGCTCCAAGACGCACCTGCCCGGATACGTGCAGAATGCTGATAAGTTGAAGCAGGAGGGCGTAGCGGAAATCGTCTGTGTATCCGTCAATGATCCATATGTGATGGCGGCATGGGGAGCACAGCACAATACTAAAGGAAAGGTAAGCAATCCCTATTGAAACTATTGCTATTTTCAACCCTATTGCTGTTTCATTTGTTTAAATCATGATATACTCATATAATTATAAGTTTCCACATGTAACACTATACTAAACTTGTTTTAGATGAATACATCTTATCATACTTTCATCTTGGTTTTAAAGATTATATGTTCAATGAATCTTAAACATGATTTTATTGTCATAATACAGTCAATGTGAAGCCTGTCCTAAGTCCTGACTTTGACCTTATTTGTGGTTTCGATAACAAATAAAAGATACTTCTTTATATCTTTTTTTACAATGACTTGATTTAAATCGAAATAATTGAGAATCCACATTAAGTGCCTAATTGTAATAAAAATGTTTGGTTGGGTAATTTGGGTATTGATACCTACAAGTACCAGGTAAGGAAGTGACCAATGTGACCTCTAAAATACATTGCAAAGTCAAACAAAAATCCTCCAGAAGTAAAAGTATGCCTTATGCAGACCGCTGAAGGCCTACAATTCACTTGCAATGATAAATGTGTTAAAACAATTCTTTTAGATTGTTTTACTGTCTCGAGTTGGAAAATAACTTCATGCCAGTTATACATTATGTACTCCATTGCCTGTAGTGTAGACTAAAGGCAATTGTAACTGACGTGACGTGATGACTTGTAGATTGCATGTTAGGATGACCTTGTGTTATTAAAACGTTGTTATTCAGACGCTTTATGGTTTCATCATTGTCTTTTAAGTTTTCTAGCGTTATATAGTGTAAATAAATATGCATAAACCAATTTCATGCGAGGCCTTTAAATCACACTACTTTTATGCTAACTTACATCCAAATCTGGTTATGATGTTATTTATATAGCTACAGTATTATTTATCCATGTTGGCATTGTCAGGCATTTATAATTACTTCTTTGGCTTGATAACACAAGAACAATAGTGCTGTTGATGACCATAGCAACTTATTTGCTTTCGATGTGGCTAATCAACGACTAGCTTGCTAGTCTTTATTAAAAGACTTAAAAAAAAGAGGAGGTTCTATGTTCGATGGTATAATATGTGTTTTTTAATGTATGTTCACCTATTTACCCGTCAATTGTGGACCGTTTTTTTTTTTATTATTTGAATGGGTGTACTTCCGAGGTGGTCCCATATAAATTTGAAATCAGTTGTTTTTTTTTTTTAAAGTTCTTGTTAATAAATAGTAGAGACAAATGTTAGGTAAACATTATGGATAAGACATTACTCTTAACAACAACATACTCCAGTTTGTCCCCAATTGTGTTCAAAACAGATAAGAATTATTTATGACCTTGCTTGTTGCCCCATGCCTGTTATTATTTATGACTAGTTACACTCTGCGCTTACTCTGTGATTTTTTCAACATCCATCTTTTAGATAAAAATATTCTGTTTCTATTCTTATGATGTTCATACTTTCGTGAGCATTTGAACATAATAATATGTCCAAACATTTAGTCATAATGAAGTAATATAGACTGACAGATAGCATTTCTTTTATATCTTATATTCTTTGATTCAATCCAGATGTCAGAATATCAATACACTTGTAGAAGTTTATTATCTACAGGCTTTTATAAGTTTTCTGAGGACAGATTAGACCTAATTTTGTGAAATGATATTATGATGAATACACTACTTGGCTGCTCGACGAATTCCCGTCTATATATTATTAATATATTACATACTAGTCTATTATATATAATATTATATATCAGTTAATAGTTCGTTGACTTATGTGATAGCCTTAAATTATTGCATTCTGTTTTGTATGTTTATTAAATAAATAAATAGAGAGATTTATATACTATATATTAAGAATCCGAGTATAGTTAACCGATCGAAGCGATCAGACGCGGCAACTGTGGCAATGTGTGCTATTGACCCCGCGTATTGCATTCTGATTGGGAGAGGGTGGAAGTGTTAAGTAGAGTTTACACTCTACTTAACCCCCTCTCCAGAGAAGCACCAAATTTTGCTATAACTGCCCTTATTCCCTTGACGGAATCCTGGATGTGAGTTTGGCTGTGACAATTGAATACAAACGTCATATCTCAAGAGTTCACGATTCTTTTTATGATCCAGCTATAGGTACCTTGAATTGAAATAACAAAAGAATAAAATCTGGTTTCATTTATTTCTTTGGCGAAAAATTTGAAAGATCGTTACTCCTTGTGCAATTAATTGCGAGAAGTTCTTACGAATCTAAACTCTACCGCCTTTACAGTCCGCGGCACGGCTTCATTTAGAAATCAATACTCGAAGTACCTGTGACCTTTCCACCTTGCTTGAATAATTTAGTTCCATGACTTACATTTGATTAACATTTGATATGGAAGTGTGATATTTTGGCAAGAGTATGTAGTTACAAGGTAGGATGTTAACCGAAGATGTTATCTACGATAGAGCATGTTTGTGAAGAAAACAATAGGTTTATAATGTTTCGTACTATCCCACCAAATTATTAATTTGTGCGTAAATATAATTCCTTAGTACGTGTTGGTAATGTTTAAAATTGTAAGATGCGCTGAAAAAAATTATTAAAAAAAATACATTTCATTATTTTGATGTGAGAGAGAGCTCTCAAGGAGACTCAAGCCGACGCGACGCGGGCAACTTTGTGTACAAAGTATACGACAAAGGTCGTTTTACGTGAGTGCATTTATGTCAAGGACCTAATAGATACAATATGCATTGTCCACTACAACTATAATTATTTGCCAATAATTAATAGTCAGCAGCAAACCCCGATGTTTGCTGAGTGATTCAATTTAATCTAATCAATCTAATATAATAAAAGGCTCTGTCCTGAGTGACTGACTGATTGACTGACTGATAGACAACGCACAGCCCAAACCGCTGGTCGTACAGACTTGAAATTTGGAGGGTGTATTCGTCTCGATGCGGAGGGGTGTACTAAGAAAAATTGCTCGGGTCGATTTAAAGTGGTGAATTTTGGGAGCAAGCCGAATTTCTTCCGTACGCGAACGAAGTCGCGGGCGACCTCTAGTCTATATATAAAACAAAGTCGGTTTAGTTACACCATTTGTAAACGGCTGGACCGAAGTGTATGATTTTTGATTTGTTGGATGTGTCTGGCCCGTATAGCAGAATAACTATAAGTAATAAAAATAATAAAAATAATTTAGACTGCCATATAGCTCAGCGGTAGCGTATCTGCCTTCAGAGCTGTAGGGCGTGGGTTCGATCCCCACCAAGGGCAAACATTTATGTGACGAAGATAAATGTTTGTTCTGTGTCTGGGTGTAGTACGTATTTACAAAAAAAAATGTATATAAGTATTCTATCAGCTATCTGGTTTCCATATTACAAGCTTTGCTTAGTTTAGGGCTAGATGGCGCTGTGTGAAAAAAATGTCCTGCGAGTTTTTTTTTTTTTTTTTTAATAAAACATCGGAAAAGTTGGGTGTTTCCACGGGGACTGCTATGACCCACTGGTGGGACAACAGGTTTTTTTTTCCACAACCACGCTAGAGATGGAATTAAAAACAAACTTTATCGTAGCACACTAGCTAACTGACGTCGTTTTGTCACATTTTGTTTTATTTATACGGGAATACTCACGTTTAAAGAAACTACAGTCGGACTATTCGATTTAATTAAATAACGTGAGTGTTCCCGTATAAATAAAAACAAAACACACTAGACAACTTAAAAAATATATATAGGAGGAACAAAGCTCCCCGGGTCAGCTAGTAGTAAATAGAAAAAACCGGCTAAGTGTGATTTGGATTCAACCGCAAAGGGTTCCGTATACCACCTCAAAATGTACGGGGTTATACGTAACCGTATTACTAAGCCGGAAGGAGTTCATTACAAGTACTCATCACTGGTTAGTAACTTTTACTATCGTGGCCATCTTCTTGATGTTTCTTCATGACTCTGAGCCTAATATACCCCTAAATATTTAGTCACAGGTAACAGCCAAACGTTATATCTATCTGTTTCCAGATCCGCATGCTAGCGGACCCAGCCGGCAACTGGATCAAGCAACTAGACCTCGGTACCACGCTGCCTCCACTCGGTGGCTTCCGCTCCAAGCGGTTCTCCATGGTCATAGAGGACTCGAAGGTCGGTATATACATGGTTACTCGGTAGTACCAAGCCCAAAGGAGCTCACTTTACTCATAATTGTTAACTTTTACTTCAAGACCAGCCTGGAAAACGTGAAAATAGAAATCAAAGATCCAAACAAAAAAAAAAACTTTGGAAAAATTTGATTCTCACGCAAAGAAATGTATTCGACAGCTTTTATTAAGGCAGATTGACTTCTTTAAAAGATGCGCCAAACGTAGATGCACCTGTAACTACGCCATATTAAGTGTTAGCTAATTTGTACTTTATTAGTTTTAGAAAGTGAGTCGATTTTCCACTGTAGCGCTTAGCTTGGTGATGTCACGCAACTTCCGCCGTCAGGGAGCGCCTGAGTACTTCAGTGGAATATCGATACTGTTCCTCACAATGAAAGTACAAGTTAGCTTGCACTGAATAACTGAATATGACATGGTTGGTTGTTAATGTTGTGGTTCAACTATGTTTAGACCAGGCGCGGATCCAGCCTTCAAAAAAGGTACGCCTATTATCACGGCCATCCAAATTTCGTTTAATGTGAGTCGGACTTCGCTTACGATCGATACATTGTATTTCTACAAAGGAGCAAAGGATGTTTGTGTGCGTCCCAAATTTCGGACCACTATATATTTTTTGTTATGTATATAACAAATAGGGAACATGCATGTGTTTTTTTTATTGACTCACAAATAAGCTGACTGGCATCAAAACAAATCATCGAAAGGAAAATTTTAATATGTGCACAAATAACGAAGTTATAAACATTTTAGTTTCATGTTAGACAGGGACGGCACCATACTAGGTTTATGACGTCAAAGTTCACGATTCCAAACAAATTCTATACTATGCACGTGTTTTGCGAGAAAGGAACAGATGACTCCCTCCTTATATTCGCTTGGCTTATATTTCAGAACTCTACCAGCCGATTTCAATAATTTTATCGACGTAAGCACAAGATTCAGTTAAACTCTCCATTTATCCTATTATTTTTAATAATTGAAACACATGCATATTCCCTGTTAGCATATCAATCAACCTCAATTATTAGGGTTGTGGGCACGCTCACCGCGCCCACTACGGTGGATCCTCACCATTATTTTTACGCTATGTCTTTGGCTGTGAATTTTCTTTGCGTAGTACTAGTTCGTTTTCTGTGCTTTTAATCTGTCGGCTCCACAGTAAAAGTAATTCACAATAATGAATACATTGAGCTTCTTTTGGATTAGGGCCGAGCCGAAAGAAAATGCGGTCCTCTGGAGCAAGAGTCATTGTTACTGGCATTTTACAATGGGACCAATCCAGAAACACCAATAAACTGGATGTTTATAGAAAAAATCTTTTACAACACAAACTAGACGCCGAACTATTCAACTTTAGTCAAAGTTGTATGTTCTTATCATGTAGGTACTTACTTATGTGAAAGTTTGTGAGTCAGTTTTCTTTTTCTGTAATGGCTTAACAGATTTGAATGAAATAGATAATTTTATGCTCTGGATTACCACATACCTATGCTGAAATCGATCCCGGGAAAATAATACGTTTCCCGTAGGTAGGATAGTGGTACAGGACGCATCATGTAAAAAGAACGCTGGCGGTTAAGCTGCGCAGTAGGCGATTTATCGGTCTATTTGGTGGTATGAGACAGCGACAATGATAATGGAATGGACGGGCCTAGCGCTTGCAAATCGTTCAAAATTAACAAGTCGACACAATAAAGCATACCTAGCTATAGGTATGCATATTACACATCACACATCAACAGCAGGAAGATGTCCACTGCTGGACGAAGGCCTTTCCCTTAAAGGGAGATGTTGCCATAATCCCCACGCTTGGCAGCCGGCTTGGGTATATTAGGGGCTTGCATATAACATATTTCTAAAATACAGATAGCAAACCTAATTACGCGACCTATAATAGTACATCTCCTCTATTTATTATTCCCGTAGTTCTCTAATTTATCTATTTCTTTTTTAAGTGTGAACTTTTTCTTTAAATTTTAAGGTGGAACAATTGAACGTGGAGCCTGATGGCACAGGGCTGTCCTGCTCGCTCGCAGACAGAATCAAGGTCAAGAAGTAACTGCGGTATCAGCACTGGTGCGACGATAATTTAAGAAATCGCGGCGAAGGCGGGAACGTGTAATTTAAATATGTATCCTGTAAACATACAGTAGAATTTGGAGTGATAATATTCTCATATTCTCTAACACATTTAAAGAGAGAACAAGACCTTGGAGAAGAAGTTATATATTAGTCTTTGAGGAAAGCCCAAAGAAAAATACTAGAAAAAACATTTCAATTTCTGAAATTACCTACAAATGGATTACGCGTTTGTTACTTTTCTTACGTGACAGCGTGTCATTTTAAATTGTGCTTTATGCTTTAGCTATAAAAGCACTCGACCCGCGCGCGCCTCGTTTTTCGTATTACTAGAGTCGCAAATTAAGCCCAAGATGGATGACGGAGTAACTCCGGATACCGCAGATATTTTAGCATTTAAGCTTTACCTATCCCCATATCTTGTGATCACATCCAGCTTTATAGACTGTCGGAGCACTCCTTGTGATATCAATAAATCAATTAATGAGTAAAACTATAACATAATATCATATTTTATTGTTTTATTGTTAGATTACGTTCCCTCACATTGTTAATAGCAGTTATTCATTTTATTTCACACTATTTTCTGAGGTCAACAGTACCTTACCACAAAAAATAATAGTAGAGTAGGTACTATGGTATTATGACACGCACCCAGTGTGAAGTCGTTGCGGTTTTCTATAATTCTTTATAGATTGTTTAAGTAAACTGAGTTGCGATGCAACTCGGTTTCAACAGGTTGGTACCGAAATTGACTTACTTCTTTTCATACAGCGAGCTCGCATTAGAATCGCTTGGAATCTTAGAGCGTAAGCGGATCTTCAAACCGCATTGCTTGGAATCCATCGCCAGTTCTCCAAAGAACTTGGAGAATCTAGCTCTCGATGCTATACGGTTAAAGAAGATTAGAAGATGGTAATCAGAATCACAGCTCGCCTGGCAACTGGCTTCTAGTGAAGCTGCCGGAGAGATAGAGGTGCTAAATCCTTCAAGCTAAGCCAGCACATCGCTAAGTTGTCTGCGTCAGATTTATGACTTGAAGGTGTGTAGTTAGCCAGCTGTACTAGAAAGTAACCTCCCATGCTAAGATTTCCTCACGAGGTTTTCTTCACTCATTGTTGGGATTTGAACCTATATACAACATGCGGCGTGCATACCTAACGCACGCTCAGCTATCATCGCTACCAAACGTGTTTTTAATCGTCGTGTTTTTGCTAATCGGCCGTTGAGCAATGGACTAACGGTGGAGAAGTTTTTTTAGGTAAGGCCGTTAAAGCCCCGGTTTCTCATATTTCTGATACTATGAGTGTTCTGAATATCTAATAAAACAGCGCAGAGCCAAAAAAGAAAAAATAAATAGCAATGTCATTGTCAATATTGACAGCATCAAACTCACAGCTAATAATTCGAATTTTTGAACCAAAAAAATTTAAAAACAAACAAAATAAAGGCCGTCCCTTCCACAATAAAAACATATTTTAATTAGATTTATAAATTATGTGTGATGGCATTATGACGCGGAAATAACGCGCTAAAGATGTATAATCGAGTGCATTACTGTGGCACGTTGTTGTTAATGTTTACGTTGATTTATTTCGTGCGTGTTGTGTTCACTGATATTTTTGAAGATGATAGTGATCAAGTGGACGAGTGGCTCGACCAGAACGATCTTGGGGACTATAAGAAGCTGTTCAGAGAATATGGTAAGTCATCATTCACACCCCTTGGCAAAA
Organism: Erannis defoliaria; assembly: GCA_905404285.2. Lineage (NCBI taxonomy): Eukaryota > Metazoa > Arthropoda > Insecta > Lepidoptera > Geometridae > Erannis > Erannis defoliaria. The sequence goes on along the minus strand of FR990073.1, from coordinate 4,138,127 downwards.
CACCTATTTTTGGGTTCCTTTCTGCTACCTTACATATGTTTTTAAAGTAACTTACTTTTCTTTAATTGATACTCTATTGAAGCTGCTGATAACTGATCAGTTACCCCATTTATCCAGACAAAATAACTACGAGCAGCACAGTGAAGTTAAGGGGATTAAGTTTTAAGTTCTGACCAATAAAATAACTAATAGATCCAGTTGCCTGCAAGAAAAATTAATTAAACAGTAATTATCAGCCCTGAGACGTCCACTGCTGAACGAAGGCCTCCCCCTTAGACCGCCACAGTGACAACAAAACAACAAACACACAGTAAACAGTAATAATGAGTGTTATTTCATAGTGTTACACATTCCACTTGCATTGTAGCCCGCCAAAAAGCTTCCCGTTACATGCAATAACATTGTAAAATGCTAAATGGCAATTACTTCTGCTAGTGTGTTGAGTGAAGCTAATAGTTATTATGTGAGAAAATATTTAACGATGATGTTTTCATCAGCTCTATAATATTGTTGCAGTGGTATCATTACTATTATCATTAGTATCACACTATTGCCAGTTATACTATCGCCAAGGAGTAGCCAAGCATTACTGTGTTTCGGTTTGGAGGGCAATGTTACCAGAGAAATTACTGGGAATGACGAGATTTGATATCTAATATCTCAGGGTGTAGGGTGCACAATTGTGTTTGTATTTTATGGGTAGGTGTGATGCTTGCCTCCAGGCGAACATGTCGCTTGACTCATCACTCTATTGCATAAAAAAAGTTGTTAGAATGTATCCTGGTAAATCCTAATCCTAGGATTAGGATTTATGTGATGCAGTCTAAGGAGGTAGTAGATAATTTTCTAAAAAAGATTTTTATTACAAAATGATCTACATTAGCTTTACTATTCACACTTAAAAGTGCTCTGGATAACTAAACTACAAAGCTCAACCCACAAATGATTTGCCTTTAAGTGTTGAGTTCAAGACAATCTCTCTAAACAAAGAGAAACAACAATGTTGAAACAACATTAATATATTTAGTAGAAGTATAATCAGCATGTTAAAGGTTCACTACTGGACATAGGCCGCCTCAATGGGCATAATTAATGTTAATATTTGACATGGATTCGTGTTATAACCATGTACAAGCCTTATGTAGAGGAATGACATGATCAGATGAAATGCTAATAAAAATAGCATGAATTATAGTTATTTACTCTATCAAATCACCATTAGACCAGTGGATGTTGTTAAAAATTTACTAGATAGGTATCACAGCTTTTTCACATTTCAGAATTTATGTCAATGCTGAATAAAAGCCTCCCCCTTAGACTGCCACACTGTATGACAACTTGTCATTTGCATCGACCAGTTGCCCGCCACTATCACAATGTTGTGGGTCCACATAGGGGGAGGCATACCTATGCTGCACCTTCCGGTTTGTGGTCTTCACTCAAGAACCTTTCTAACCCATCGGTTATCAGTTCTTCCAGTAATGTGGCCTGCCCATTGTCACTTCAACTTGCAAACCCTGAGAGCTATCTTGGAAACTTTGGTTCTTTCGCAAACCGATCCCGATTTAGTCCCCGGTTTAGATCCCCAGTCTTTGGTTGATTATTCGCATTAATTACTAAAATTACATGTTATCCTCTATTTATTACTAAAATAAGTACCTAAGACTAATAATTTTTATACATAATTAACTTGCTAAATTAGAATGAAACAGAGTTGGTAGCTTCATTGTATCTAATAAACTATGATAATGAGAATATAATGTACCTTGAAAAACTGAGCTATTTATGGCTACTGAATTAAATTTTTAAGTAACTACATATTTACAAGTACAATATGGCTAGACTCAGTTAAGTCAACTGAATCAATAAATATTAGTGTCCTAGTTTATTTGTGTTTGTTTGTGTGGGCTTCACATTTAAATAGATAACTACATTAAATCTAACACTTTTATGTAATCTAATTAACAGGATTCGAGGATATATATCAATGGATATATATCAAGATATATCGCCGGGTTAGAGGTAAAACCAACTAACTCACCCTGAAAAAAGAGTGCAAAATTGTTGAGTAGAGCGTTTTGCAAGTTTGAACATCCGTTTGCCATTTTTTTTAAATTAGGGGAACAAGCTTATTTATTTTCATCACACTTGCTCGTAAAGTGGATCTTATTGAATCGGTTTTAGGCTCATAATCCAAGCTATTACGCACGCGTGCTTTTTACTTTACATTACGGCACATGGTGCTATAATAGGTATAACCCGGTAAAGTCAAGTTTGTACGTGACTGCAATAGGGTAGATGACTGATGTTTATATCGTTGAAACCAATAGCTAAGATGAAAAATTTAAGTTAATATTAGTATGGTAATTGAAAACATTATTTATATCGGTTAATAATGTACTGATATATGAGCGTTTAAAGTTTTTGTTAGAGACAACTCTGTCCCTTTCCCACTAAACAAAAAATGACGTCACGCCTTACTTGTCAGAATATAATTTATATGGCGTCCTGACAAGTGACGTCACGATTTGCTGTTTCGCCTCTCTGTCTAGCATGATATTAAAATGCTTATAAGTTGCTTATTTTTGATCAGATTTTAATTTTCTTTTCATTAATCAGCTATATTTATGAGCTACATTTGAATAGGACAATAAAAAAAAAACCAGTCATCTAGCCTATTAGACGTACGTTTACGAAGCACTCTTAATATAGCCGGGTAATTAACTTAACTTACAGTTTTTTTGTAATACCAACAAACAGTTCTTATGCCGCTGAAGTAAATGTCAACCTGTGCGCGCATTACTGATTTGCGCGCCAGTTTACGCAAATGTTTGTTGACGTTTTCTCTGTGTGGTTGATTATTATCAAAAAAAACATTGCTTTTTCCTCGCAAGTGTGACGAAAACAGTCGTATGAAACTCTTGTGCTATGTTTCAATACACTCTCCGCTTCCTTATCCCGCCCGCGCGCATAATACCGCCTCTAGTGTAATGACCAACATAGCACACTTGTATCATAATGTACTATTATTTTATAGCTCATTATATGTATATTTAAGATTTGAATAATCAGATAACATTTATCAAATTGTTTGTTTTTAGTATATAAAATAAACAAAGTAATTTTTTACTCTGCTAGTTAGTTGTTTTTTCCTTTCTATCATAATAACTGCTATATTAGCAAAAGTATCGGCTTTACAATATTTTAATCCCCTTCAAACTTAAATTAAGATATTACGTTACCAATACACTTACGAAATCAGTTGTCATTAGAAACACTATTGAAATAAGACCAAAAAACCTAAAAGATAGTCGCTTTTCCTCTAGATTTAATACTCTAAAATAATTGTTATTAAATTTTAAAACGTAATACTATTATAAAAATTATGTTTTTTCTTGGATACTATTGAAATAGTATTCATAAATAAAACAATAAAATAATAATATGGCTATCATACAAAATTGATATATATCAAACTTGATATATTATATCTGATATATATCATATATATCCGATATTTTGATATTTATAATAAAATATCGGATTTTTTCGAACCCTGCTAATTAAGCTGAATGTGCTATCTGTCAAAGGGAGCACCGATTGCATAGGACATTAGTTCATTTTCAACAAACATCAAAATTGAAAAGCTTTTCAATTAATTTAAGTAGGTACATCATAGAGTTGGTCATTATGCGATTGATCATTTCGCGTATTTATGCCGGTAATTATCAATGGTCATAATGCATATTAATCAATGCACATCTAAACGATTTTAATTCATACAAAAATTAAATCTAAGCTACTAGCAAAACACTATATATGGTGTCATAGGCTATAAATATATACGAGTACTTAGAAAAAATAATGTTTTCTGAATCAACATTTTGAATTAGGTATATATCATATACCATATACAAGTACCTAAAATGTTTAATTTAGCTATATGTACCAGAAAAATATCGAAATAGCTATCCAGCAGCGCGAGTACCGTTCTTGACGATTGTTATATTTGACATTTAAATCGTATATATTTGACATTTTCAATCGGTATATTTCGATAAAATTCGGTATATTCTCAAATTCGGCTAAGTAAATCTGCTATACCGTCACGTCAAATTTATCGACATAGAACGGTACTCGCGCTGCTGATTCCAGAATCAACTTTGTTCTGTGGAATGTGCTTGAAGATGCTTTATCATCAACAAGAAGAAAAAGATGAGTGATAAGTTTTATTTTTATAACAGTTAGCGTCGAAATTACTTACATATTATACAAGCTTAATTCTAATCAGTTAACATCTTTTTAAGAGCATATTCTGTAGATCAAAACAAACAACTTTTACTATCTGGAGCCAACATTAAAATCGCGAAAAAAATATCAGCTGTTCCATACAAAAGTTCATCGTCCTTGGGCAAAATGTATGGAACAGCTGTATTTTTTATTTGCGATTTCGATGTTGGCCCCATACTAAAAATTGTTTGTTTTGATGTACAGAATATGCCCTTAAAATGAAGCTAACTGATTAGAACTAACCCTGTATACCTATAACGTTACTTTGCCAATGTTTAAATTCATGATTTTGTATGCGTCACGCATATTTTTTGTGAAACGTAAGCATTTTTTTGTACATAATATTCCCTTAATTCATACATTTAAATTCAGTTCTAAGATAATATCTTAAATTAAATCTAAGAAAAAATGTATCGTTATTTTATTAGTTTCCTGTGATAAAAACAATTGATTGTTAACTTTTTTATTATATTATGATTATGACTTACTCATTTATTAAAATTTTAAATTAAATGTTTGACTACCCTTATCTTTGAGCATCTAATTTGCTATTGGAGGCAGTACCAAGATGAAGAAGAGGAAGTACCCCTCTGCCTATAGGTCAGTGAGCATTATACCCTTTGTGTGTGTGGTGAGTTTTTGTTTCATTAGTGTGAAAGTGTACTTGAAAGTATGTCTAGCATACTTACCTCGTCCCTCACAAAAAGTCGCAGGAAATGATGAAGACATTATCGCCATTGGCATCTCTAATGTTAGTTGCTCGAAGCCCATCATAGATTAACTCCGATAGCTATTGATGTACTAATAGGTATTTAGCAGTTATCGACGTTAACCGATTTAATTTTACTAGCAAAATGTCAAGAAATTTGGCGCCCAACGTGTGCTACGTTGGGCTGGGCGCCATTTTAATTTGGGCAATATTCCATAAAATAGATGTATCTTAAAAAACATCAAGATAACTGAATCCCAAACTGCTCAATTACGGCACCGGCTGCTGATTCGCTGGTTCATCCATCAGCGCTTTTGTATCCAATATTTTTTTATTGAAACAATATAAAATTAAATAAAAACTAACTTAATCTAGAAAATTGCATTAGAAAATTTCGTAACAGATGATTATATCGATAGTTATAGAAGTTCCCCGGGGCTTTGTGCAGCGCTCGTGGTGGCGCACGGGGGTAGGAGGAGAATGACGTAGCCCCCATCCCACTGTCTCCCAACCCACCCTTCCCGCAAACAAACACAAAGGCGGGAGGATCAGTCGCACCGCAACCGCCGTGGCGTGTGGACGTCTCTCTATGCATATCTCCATCAACACATCACTTAAAATGCTTATTATAAATAAATGTATGACGGAATATTGTCTTAAATATGCATAGAAGCTAATTTTGAAAGCGGTTTTAGTGAAGAATTCATATCTCCAGACTAGATAGTGCTGTTGCTGCCTGATCTAGGCCAGACTATTGGATAGACTCACCAAGATGTGGCAGTTTGAAGACTCTGAGATATGCTCCATAGGGATGATACATCCCTCACACAGCCGGCACTCTGGCCTCTCGATGCTCTCCGGAATATCGCAGTTCTCAGGTAGGCTATAACAATAACTCTGTCTCCGGAAATTGAAACGATTTTATCATTTTCGACTCAGCAGGAATTATTAAAGGAATTGTATGATTATTGTAATGAATATAATAAGGAGCTCCTATACAAATCTACGTTGAGTTTTATAAAAATCTCCTTATAATTGGAACTATTCAGATTCCCTTGGTTATATTACAAATAGATACAATGATAAAGAATTAACTATAACAATATAGGAAAGTATAAAGTTAATAGTAAGACGCGGTTGAATCGGTTTCTTGCTGACTGCGTCTTCGCTTAACATCTAGCGTGTTAATGGTCAAACGCAAGCCTGTAAACAAATAATAAAACAGTTCGTAGAGCCTGAGTGGCCAGCTCTTTTGCCTGAGATTTTACTGTCTGGATATCTCGATCTATCATCGATCAGATATATCATCGAATAGCCGCTATTCGATTGTTTTAAGACAAACTGCTGAACAAACATCGCATCGTAGCGATGTGTTGTTACATAAATGCCACAAACGGTCACGTCGTTGCTTGATTGTGACTATTATTATAAAGTACGCAAAATAGATTATTGTTATTCATAATTTTTTATACATTTTCTGTAGTAGATATCTTATCTTTTATGATGTTGTTATTAATTTGTATTGCTCCTCGATATAAAAACAAGATTTAAGCTACAGATTATTACGTCTCGTCGCCCAACTTGGATATCATCTTTATTATTAAATTCAAGAGTTGGAGTAAGGAAAGCACCTTATACTTCCTCATGGACAAACACGCGCAGTGTATAAACGTAACATGAGTAAGGGAAATAACATCAAATCCAAACAAATCGCTGATCTATGGTTCCTGCACAATGCCGGATGTTACATTAGTACGTAAAATTAACACTTTCTGAAAGGCAAACTCTTAAAACAAGTGTGCGATCAGAGAGAGGTTGCGCGTTGCAGTTTATTCGCTTCCCGCTCCTCTTACTGCTTTACCATACTTACTATCTTTGCCATACTTGCATCCCTTGCTAGCCCCAGTTAGACTCAATTCAAAAAGGAACCTACACTTATGATATGACATGGCGCCCCTTAAAGATCGACAAGTTGACGACTCGAACTCATCGGTGGGCGCGGCTAAAAAGCATGCTCTCTTCATCAAACAAACTGTGGGAAAGGGAGAAAGAAAGATAAATGAGCGCGCAATTTTTTTGTCGATCTTTGGCTGCAGTAATGTGGTTGATTAAACTCTGAGTTAATTTATTCCAACTTAAGTTATTTGAAATGTTTATGGACTAAACTATGCCGCTTGATAAATTATTTTAGAGTTTTCGTATTCCTTATGTTATTTATTTACGTCCAATGTGGCGTTAAAATTGAGCTAAAATACAAGATGTTTCCTGGCTCATAACTTTCATGTTTATTAACTTTTTACTTTCGTAATAATTTACAATCTTAGATAATGAAGAGATTAATCGATATAATACTTAGTCTTGGACCTACAAAATTACATAGTGGAGTAGTAATACTACCGCGTTTCTATGGAGAAGTGACCAACTTGTCTACTCTTAATCGCGGCAACCTTGCCCCCCGCATAATTTGTTCTCTTGTTTTTGATAAATATATCAATGTTATATTATAACATAAATACTCAGATAAGAAGTTCACCTTATCTTTTTGCGGCAAATTTTCGTATAATTAGATGATCAAAGTAACTTACCTGTAAGTGAACTTCGATCATAATTATATGAAGTTAACGCCTCGTCTGTACAACCCACCCAAACATGCATTAAGCGATCTGAATCCCATACCCGGAGATTGCAATGAGCAAAAAATATTTTCTTCCATTACGAAAAAAAAAATACTGCTAAGTAAAATACCTACCTACTTTGAACTATCAATGACGAGAGAGGCTTGGTTGCAACTGGACCACAAAAAGCTTTATTCATTTATTTATTTTTGCTTTGAATGCTTGTGAGTATTTTAGGTACGTCGGAACGCGACTACATAGTAAACACAGACGAGGCGTTAACGAATATAATTTCTTAAGTTTAGCAGGCTGTAAGTTTCATTGTAAAAGTTTACAAAGAAAGTCATAAACATAAGCGAATGGGTATATTCTTGTTCTGCTTGATTATTTTTCGACTACATTGTCGCTTATCAATAGCCATAAAAAAGTCATTTCAGAGTTATGGGTTTAGAATACGGAGGCAGGAGCGTGGAGGACCATAATCAATTTACCCTACTTAATTTCATATTCCTCTTATTTAAGCAAGATGCAGTTTTAGGACATACCCAGGTCCCTAACCTGGGTATGTCCTAAAACTGCATCCAGAACCGCCGGAGGACGGACAGCAGCGTCCTCTTAGTTAACGGTGGTAAGCATTCTGCAATCCCCAAGCCGCCTGCCAAACGTGGGGATTACGGCAACCCCGCTATTAATGGAGAGGCCTTCGTCCAACAGTGGACGTCTCCGGCTGTAGATGATGCCGATGAATTTAATATTCGCATTGCGCTAGCAAAGAAATCGAAATACAAGTAACTTTAAACAAAAAACAACCGACTTCAAATTAATATGGGACCACCTCGGGAGTATACTGATTCAAATAAAAAAATAATTATCAGAATCGGTCCACAATTGACGGAAGAATCCTCCTTTTTTGAAGTCGGTTAAACATGAGAATGACACAGTATAGATAGTTAAAACTCGAAACCAAATCTATGTTATTGATACGGTCCTTGGCTATTCAACCTCCGAAAATGTCTATCGCTTGCAATCATCAATCTTTAATAGGTTCTCGAAGACTATCTCAAACGGTATAAGTTACAACGATCCATCAAGCATCGCGCCCCCTTGCGCTCTAAGTGGAAAATATTGTTCCGTTCTTTTACTATATAACTTTGTAGGTTTTGAAGCTGACACTTTGTAAGTACTTCTTGGTTCATTTCTTTCTTCTTATCTATAATCCAGCAACCCATTTGTTACCATAATCTTTTTACCTCTTGCCCCTTTGTGATAAGAATTATTAATCGTCAAAATGCCAAGTAGAAGTAGTTATCATTTTGGGATCACTTTAATATTGCTATGGAGGGTTTTATCATTCTACCAGGCTCAATAGCGTAGTTTACTCTAGAAACCTATTAACTATTCACATTTTGCTTTGAAATGTATTGATTATATTGTTTTATGTGCCAAAATAAATAAATAGAAAGTACGGGTACTTTGATCTGAAGCGTCACATTTGTCAGAATTTTATACATTTTGAAACTACAGTACATTTTGGACCTGGGTATGTCCTTAAACTGCAACCAGACGGACCAGACCCACCGGAAGACGGGCAGCAGCGTCTTTTTGGTTAACGGTAGTGAGCATTCTGCGATACCCAAGCCGCCTGCCAAGCGTGGGGATTATGGCAACCTCCTCTATTAAGGGGGAGGCCTTCGTCCAGTAGTGGACGTTTTATGGCTGATGACGTACATTTTGAAACCATGCGCGCCAAATCTCATGCGATCGTTTGATGGCGAGATATTCAAAGGTAATGCATTGCGCTCAGTCTGAGATTTAAGGATTTTGTTAATTCTCTCTATTCCTAGTAATTTATTTTCCAACATAGCATTTTAATCCGGGCATAGTAATGTTTGTATACAACTGATCTGTGATTGAATAACTGACAAGGGCGTCCAACTTCCTCAACAGACTCTGCAAAAGGTCCTACCTTTATGTGGCAGGTTCTGCCTGTTCCCAAAGACATTGGTAACTTCGTATATCCCAAAGCCCGTTGGAAAGTTCGAGAAGATACCTGCTCGTAGATTGGAAATGATAAGGCTTATCAAAAGTATCTATGTAGTTAGTTAGCAATATATATAATTTTTGTACTCAGATTCAGAGCTTTCTCTAAATGCGGTGATGATTAGTTGGATTTCACAGAAAATCACAATTTCTTGATAGATTAGCTCTAGCTTTTAGCTTTTATTAGTTTAACCTCTAGTACAAGTATGTCAGAATCTAATACTTCGGGGAAACTGATTTCTCTTTGGATATCAAACTTACTCATAGATGGTGAATAGTTTCTCATTTGTATGGTTAGCCAATATAGCCAATATATATATAATAGGCTGACAACAATTTTTTTATTACCTCTTAAAAAAGCTGATCATCAATTGAGCCTATCAACGAAAACAAAATTTAAAATAATTCAATAATAAATAAGTTCTAAGTATTTTAATTTCAAGCTAGACAGAGAGCGCGTTATACTGAGATATGACGTCAAGCCTCAGGCGCGGCATACAAATGCTATACTAACACGTGCTTTGCAAGAAAGGGATAGAGCATCCCCTCTCTACCTTAAACTTTAAGCGCTCATATCTCAGAGATTTATCAGCCAATACATATTTTTTTCAGTATGTGTAATGTATTTCGTTATATTTATCACTAAGCCTGTTATTTGTCATAAATAAAACATTAGGTCACACGCCTATTGTGTTTTAGATCTAATAGACTTTTACGGATTTGTTATCATCTTAGCTTCAAGTACATAAATAATAAAAGATTTTTATGCGCGAGAAACTTATGTCTTACCAAACCGTTTATCTCCTGTAAAAGCTATGCGCTAGTATAGTGTGACATAATCCAACCATGGACAAATAGAAGCAGCGTCGAGGCAGCGGATGGGCTGCCAAACGCTAATTACCGTAAAACAGTGCAAGCCCAACCCATCTGCATTGGAGGGTTGGACTCGCGCCAGAGAGCGCCAGTTTTAGTGAATATCTACTAAAAACCTGTGAATGATAGAGAGATATTTGGTCCAAGATTAACACATTTAATGTCGCCACTCTTCGAAAACCCCTCAGCGTTGCCGTCGTGAAATAGCCTAGTGTGTACCATGCATCTAATCAATACTTCGTGAAAACACATTGGCAGAAGAGTTATTTTCTTCAGCCAGGTGCTAAAACCGATCTTAGCAAAGAGTTTGTACAAACTTTTCTGATCTTAGATAAGTGGGCAGACGTTATACTGCATTGTTATTGCAGCATTGTTACAGTAGAATGTAACGCTTATGGCTATCGACCACTTTTCTCAACATCACCGCTAGAAAAACTCAGCGTGGACGTTGGGAACACACCCTCATTTTAGACGCAGAGGACGGTGATACTATTGAATGCTTATTTGTCGTGTACACTCTTCGATTATATACCACTGAATGTGGCAAGCCAGAGGTACCCCTATGCAAAAGGTTTACCATACCCGAACGGTAAGGTGACCATGTCCGCTTTGTGTGCGTTGTGTGTTCGTTTTAGTGTGCGTTCAAAAGAACAGGCATTTGTTTGATACGTTATTTGAAAGTGTGCCACGCGCATTTAACTCGTCCTCCGCAAAAATTTACAGAAAATTATCTAGACATAATATCGCCATTGGCATCTCCATTGGTATATGCTTGAAGTGTATTCTGCATGGTTTGCGGCAGAGTTCTCGCTCTGGCATATCCCAGTAACAACCATCCATCTAAGACTACCTGAAGAATCACATTCAGACTTCGATCATCCCAGTCTAAGGTTTCTTAACTTCGGAGTTATTATTTATCAAGTTGTTCCTTCCCAAGAACGCTCGCTTTCATCTTGAATATCTAAGTAGAGACCATTAACACAAGTGGTGATTTTCCCACGAACATTTTCCTCTTCAATCTTTCTAAAACTTGTAAAGCTAAGCTTTTTGTTTAAAGACTTGAAAGGTCACATCTATAAAAAATACTATTTTGTGGGCCAGTCTTTGAACTAGACTTGATTAGTAAAAATAAGTTGCAAAATTACTACTACGAGTACATATCACCAATACTAATCTGTAAATAGGTACTTTCAAGTTAAATACTGTTTTATCCCATAGTATAGAATATACATAATTATAATCATATAACTTTAGTGTGCGGTCCTATATTTGCTTAGTTTTGGGCTAGTGTCCTGTATTTTACTTAGTTCTTTATGAATATATATAACACCTATGTATATCCAAAAACTGCATCCAGAACCACCGGAGGAAGGGCAGCTGCGTCGCTGGTGAGCATTCTGCGATCCCCAAGCCGCCTGCCAAGCGTAAGGATTATGGCAACCCTTATTTAGGGGAGCCCTTCGTCCAGCAATGGACGTCTTCTGGCTGATGATGGATATTTCAGACCGTACCTACTTGATGCTTGGGATGCCTACATAACAGTACAATTTCCCCAGAAAAGTGGAAAGTCGCCGGAATGAGCTAGTGTTTAGTAAAAGCTCTTGAAGAAATCGCGTGCGGTAATTAGGTGTGGAATCTGGAGCTTTCGCCGGTTTAATTACAAGCGTGGAGCGTAATCAGCGCTCATTAGGGGTATGCCGGGTTTTTAATCGTTTAATTTGAGTAGGTACCACAGCGTTTTATTGTGAAAAAAATCCCTTCAGCTCTGGAGGTATTTCTAGAAAGTATCGTTGCTGGACAATGTAAATCATAAAAAATATATAATAAATAAATATCGGTGGTTTTTTTTTCACACAGCGGCATCTAGCCCCAAACTAAGCACAGCTTTTAATATGAAAATCAGATAAGCTGTTTTTTTTGTTGTAAATACATACTTATAATACATACACTTAGACACAGAACAAACATATTGTTCGATACATAAATGTCATGTAAATATTTACGGGTCAGTTAGTTTTAAAAAAAGTACTCGTAAATGTTTGGCGATCTTGTGCTTTATTCTATAAAAAGAACATTCTAAGTGTGCGTGCCTTACTTATCATTTACCGTGTCATCGCGTACTACTCGTAACAGGTGAATTGGTGGCCAAACAAGTAATTAATTATTCTATGACATCAAAAAAAAAACATAATCTGTTCGTTTGGTGGAATATCCTCATCATCCCGGAGACGTCCACTGCTGAACGAAGGCCTCCCCCTTAGACAGCTACACTGTACGACAACTTGTCATTTGCACCCACCGCACCGGAAGCCCGCAACTTTTACAAGATGCTACTTTTTTCGTCGGTCAACCTAGTGGGAGGCCTTCCTACGCTGCGTCTTTCATTTCGCGGTCGCCACAGCGGCAGAATATAGATGGGTATAAATAAAGGTTTCTTACCCGTGGTCCAACTACGAAACACTATAATTAAAACTTGAAACCTTCATGTTGTCAGTTATTCTCGAAAATCGGTCACGTTTCGTAGTAATATCAACATCGATGGGTAATAAATAAACATTCCTAACTAAAATTAAACCTGCACTAGTCAGTAATAAAGTGCTACTTCTGTCCTATGCAGGCCTCTGACAAGATTGCCTATGGACCAAACCAATTTACAAGCATGCCAGAAGCCAACACAAAATTATATGTCATGCAGACATATAGAGTAGTAAGTATATTTCGATCTGTCCTGTTTGCCCTATATACTTGTTGCATCCGGGTCGAAACTAGGGCACCGAAGTAGGCTAGCCTGAGGACTGAAATCTGGGCTCCAATTCTGTTCAAATATATCATTTCCTACCACGATACACTATAGTTAATTACATTATAGTCCTGCATATAGTTATGAAAAATCGCAGTCGGTAAAATTACTGAGAATAACATTTAAAATGGCATAGAAAAAAAAAGATTCAATCAAATTAATAAAACTGGATAACTAAGTATATGAATTTAGTTATTTTAAAAAATGGTGAAATGCGCGAGCGAGGTAAGTAGTGGCGCTTGGTGATCTGGGGCGTAGACTGCGTGTTACCTGGGATCTTATTTTTGAATCGTACCCAGGAGTTGCGCATGCTAGCGGTGCCGGCCTTCGAACGATATTGTTTGAAATAAAGTTCAATATCGTTCGGACGAAAAATTAACGTAAAAATTATGTCCCCGGGTTCTGGGGCCTTATTTTTGAATCGTACGCAACACTTGCGCGTGCGAGCGGAGCCAACTTTTAAACGATATTGAACCTTATTCCAAACAATATCGTTCGAAGGTCGGCTCCTTTCGCATGCGCAACTCTTACGTACGATTCAAAAATAAGGGGCCTGGTTGGCTATGGAACGTAACTAACGGCAATTAAAAAAACCTCAACAAAAAAGAAACGAATTTTTAAACCACTGGCTTTTCGGTATACCTATAACCTGCATACGTCCGAAGAATAAATTCAATGGCGAATGTGAATCCACCAACCCACAACTTGGCCAGTGTGGTGAATATGGCCCAAATAAACTTCGAGGGCAGGCGTTAGTCCAACAGTGGATTATTAAAAAGGTTGTTTGTGTGGAGAAGGGGGAAATGGTTTGCTATTGAATAATCTTACATAACACTTTCACGTTTTTGGCGAGTTTATTATGTTACCGTACAGACTCTATTGTTTGAATGTATTATAGATCTCAAGTAAAGTTGATTTTTAATCGATACAAGCTGTTAGTACCTTCGAACCAGTACTTGTTCGAGTGAGTTTTCAATATTGTTCTCAGTAGCTAAATTCCACGTACCTCATCATCAGCCCGGAGACGTCCACTGCTGAACGAAGGCCTCCCCCTTAGACCGCCACACTGTACGACAACCTGCCATTTGCATCCACCGGTTGCCCGCGACTTTTACAATGTCGTCGGTCCACCTAGTAGGAGGCCGCGCCTACGCTGCGTCTTCCGGTTCGCGGTCGCCACTCAAAAACCTTTCTTCCCCATCGGTTTTCAGTTCTTCGAGCGATGTGGCCGGCTCCGTATCAAAAGGACTATCAGGGTAACTGACGATGTTTGCAGAACGTCGGCACGTGAAAACGTCTACATGGTGACAATGTCCTGCCCATTGCCACTTCAACTTGCAAACTTTGCGAGCTATGTCGGTAACTTTGGTTCTTTGGCGAATATCCTCGTACCTATCGTATTAGATTCCGTGACGCCGGTTTTATGAAAAACAAAAATAGCTTCCTATCTACATAAACAAATGGAAATGCTACCATTTCAAGTCAAACGTCGTAAACATCGTCTGCGAAAAAAATCTGCTTATACCTATTTTTATTTGAGTTTGGAGCTTGCATGGTTTGGTTTGAAATACTTAGAGATAAAGATACATTTACATGAGTATAAACAAGATCCCCAAGCCGTCTGCCAAGCGTGGGGATTATAGTAAGTAAGTAAGTTCGTATAGGCTGAGTGGCCAGCCCTAGTGTCAGAGTTTATGTGCCGCCCGGAGGCCTCTGACATGGCTATTATGGCAACACCCCTCTATTAAGAATAATCTTACATAACACTTTCACGTTTTTGGCGTTTTTTGTATTTTATTATTATTAAGGGGGAGGCCTTCGTCCAGCAGTGGTCGTTTTATGGCTGTTGTCGAAACATGCGTTTTATGACATTAAGTAACAATTTTTTAAAAATATCTTGTCACCTCTCTCTCGCAGAGAAGGCGTACTAATCAAAGATGCGTTGCTACCATTGTTCGTTATCTTGAATACTATACTCGTATTCATAAAGAAGGAAAAAGAAAAAAATACAAAACAAAATTTCATGGCCCATTGTTTACTTAGAAAATAATCCAGTTAAACATAGTTGCTTATTTTTTTTTTCTTCTCCGCCGTAGTAAAAGTACCTGCCTTTTTTGAAACAGACGAACATTATTAACAAACTTGGAATTGCCTTGGAATAGTCAACCCGTCTTTTTTCTATTCCTTCCTTTAAAATTTGTTACTCGGTGGATGAAGTCCGAAGAAAAAAAAAAAAAAAACCGGGCAGTCTTCAGATGGATGACTGCGACTGGCTTGTATACCTGAGTTTGAGTACCTATTACTGAAGAATGATGTGACATTGTCAGTTCCAGTGATTTTTATGCTGGACAGGCTAGGTGATTCCCACAGCTTACCTAATGTTAAGAGGAAACATGGTTTGCGATTCTCCATACAAATGTATAACCCTATTTTAGAATTTCGCCTTGCTAATGAAAATATAACCCTCCAAAAATCACAATGAAGATTTTTGAAGGGTTATATTTGTTTAGCAATTAGTTACTGAAAAATACGAAATGACAGAGACATGTCTACAGTAGACCTAGATTTTATTTAAAAAAAGATTGCTCTAGAGTCTAGAGGCATTGTCCAGGAAGAAAATATGGGAATACATTTGTATGGAGCATCGCAGACCGTGTTCCCTCTTAAATTACGGTTTGTCCTGTAATAGCAACCGTCAAGTCATTTCAGTTGCCTTCAGGCAGTATATATTAACTATGAAAATTAGGGCTGCCTACTCTTATACGAACATACTTGTACTATCTCTCTTCTCCTCAAAACACTTTCCTTCCAGTCACATAGAGTAAAAACGGTACCTCTTTCGACATTTGTTTGTAATGTAAGCAGTGACTTTTTATTATGATTGAAACGTAGACATGTGTGTAGAGATGTTGATTAACCAACCAATCCCGCAACTGTAAGCTTTGCTACAAAAACAAGGCAATTCCACCATATCCAGAGTGAAACTCACCCTTGTAATTGAATTGGTCGAAAGTTTCGACAAAGGTTTTTTTGTGAAAGCCCTGCTAACGATTTTTCGATTATTCGAGTGGAAAAATTGGGTCGAGCGAATATTACTGATGGTTTTAATTGTCTTGCGTTTATACGCTTCTTAAGCTGTACCCCCATCGACTTATGTGCAATTGTTGATTTACCTCACATCTTTTTTTTAAAGAATTTAGTAGTTGATCTTATAAAGTTTACTGCCTTCTTGCCTTTTATTTAAATCGGTTGTACATTTCGAATTCATTCGTGTTGGTTATATTGTGTATTCGATTTCATTGGTATCGTTTATATAATTATTATTAACGTATTTTTATAATTATTATTTATTTTATTAAGTGATTATTTTTTGTGACATACTTAATGAAATTTGACGTGTAACTTTGGTGTTATCAACAAACAATTTGTATTTGTAATTATTGTTGTTTCTATTTCATTGGTATCTGTTATATTGCTGTTTCTATTTTCATTGATATCGGTTATGTCGATGTTTCGATTTCATTGGTATCGGTTATAATGTTGTTTCGATTTCATTTGTATCGGCTATATTGTTGTCTGATTGTTACAATCAGACAATGAAGTGGATGGATAGAAATATATATGACTAGAAATTCACTGCCGTCCTCCTTGTTTCCTGCGAGCTATACATACAATCTGGGTCCTTTCAAAGGTAGAGGAATGGATTTCTTTTAGATCGACGTGCTCCGTCTTCGGCCCCACAGTCGCTTACCATCTGCCGAAATGGTGACGAAAAGTGGATTTATTCCAAGATCTTTTTTTGAAATAATTTTAGTTTATATTATAAGGAAACAGGCAGCAACGCATCTTGAAAGTGGGACCGCGCGTTTTTTTCCATTGGGATACTCCATCCTCCTTCCGCCATCCTCGCATACGCGATCACGCGCTTAGGCAACGCATATCTATTTGCAATAAAAAAAAAGTTGTCGCTAAACTAAACTGATGCACTGATGCATTTGTCGTGTACTTCAAATATTTCATGTATTATAATTATTAGCCACGTTCAAGCTATGCTGCTGTTGACACGTATTTGATCTGTGGAAGCCCAGCTAAAAATTTCAAGCTTCAACCTGGTTTTAACGCCAATTTTAACCGGAACATAAATAACCGAACCGAACTAGAGTGAAGAATTTTTAGCAAGCACCCCGCAGTGTTTGTGTATTTTTTAATTGGTATATGTATTGAAAGCAGTCGCCACACTTTTTTCCGGAAAAAAGTGAAATGTCAAGGATGTCTGAAGTGTTCGCGTGGAGCCATAACGGTCGCTGGTCGCCGATACAGATCTCGTCGCTTGTGAGTGCACGTGGACTCGCGTGCGTCATGCCAGCACTTATCCGACTGCCCATGGAGTAGGGTAATGTTTTTCAGATGCATGTATGTAGATATATCTACACTCTCTATACTCCTCTCAAAGCAACGGTCCCGGGATGAACTTGGACAAAACCACGTCATGTTTAACGAGTACGTTGTTCCGGGACCGGTAATCACCTTGCCAAATGGCTTCTCTAGAGATAGTTCAAAAATATGTTTACCTAGGGCAGACGCTCGAACTAGGCAAAAATAATTTTGAGAGTGAAGCCAAAAGAAGAATACAGCTGGGCACCATTCGGGAAACTACGTCGAGTCTTCTCATCGCCCATCCCACAAAGTCTCACGACGAAAGTGCGTGCTGCCCGTCATGACCTACGGTGCCGTAACGTGGACACTCACGAACACTGTACCGGTACATGATGGATACGAAATTGAATTGAAATCAACTAAGTAAAAAAATATTTTCATAAAAATATATCTGGCGCCATCTCCTGGCGACATTGGGCTAGCCCGTCCCCCTTAATATAATTAACTGGTTAAATATTAACTCGGATATGTAACCCGGTAGGTGGCAGTGACAGGTGAATTGTGAGCCACTTTACGCCAAGGTTCCAGGGATATGCCAGGGATCACATTCGTAGGGAAAGTGTGCAAACGTAACACTATTTTTATCGATTCGTAGTTCTACCATATATAATAAATAGCAGTAATAATTGATCAAGCGCGATCCAGAGCCGGGCACCGGAGGTCCCGTCCCACCAACTCAATATTATGGATTTACAAAAAAAATACTTAGCTCTGGTTATGATTCTATTTGTTAGCATCTTGAAGGATCTACATATCTACCGTTAGCATACACGTCTTTATCTATATTATCTGCTATCTTTATTTGCCTTTTTATTCGTTTGTTTTTAACTTACTCGTGCCACTGGGAGAGACAAAGGTAATGTGAAACGTAGCGTGAGTCACGACACGAAATGTCGCGGATGCTTGTTCCAAACTTCGTTATTTACCCCAATTTCCCTCATACGATATCCATACGTGTGCCATCAATTTGGTCTTTATTGTCATATTGTAACTATAGACCATTAAATATCTATAAAAAAAGCACAATGCAATAATACTATAAAATAGTTTATAGATAACACCAAAGTTACACGTCAAAATTCATTGAGTAGGTTTGTCAGGAAAATAAACACTTAACAAATAAAGCCTTAATTATATCTTATTTTAAAATATTCTTTAATGTCTTAGAACAAATTCTCTCGTTACCACGCTCTCGGCTTGGTTTTGAAGCAGGCGCTAGAAGGTGCATCCCAAATTAAAGAAAGCTAGCACACATTTGGCTTCAAATAGAACAAACTAGATTGTTTTTTACAGCTTTTACATTTAGGCACGTTCCTAATCAATGTTACTACTTTATGTAATCTAACTAAAACTTTAACCTTTTCGATAGAGAAGACCTCCTCCAAGCCCTTTTCTCACTCGTATTAAACTTTGCGAGATTCTCATGAGCATGCCGTAAAACTGAATCCTATCAATTGACTACATCATTAGGGTCGCAGGTCACGATCCCAAGGGTAAGATTACGTATCCGGGGATGTTTGAACAAGCCGCGCCGCACGCTTTCTACCTCAGGGAGGAATCTCCGGACCCGCACTCTATTTGAATACTTGATGAGGAACATCGATCATAATCACGTTAACCACTAACAAATAGCTCACGTTCGATAACAAAGGGATCAACTGTCTTACTGTATCAGATGAATAATAGTTACTTTATTCGTCTATACTCTATTATTATTGAATCTAGTAGTATTATCTATTACAGACAGGCGTGGCGTATGCTATTTCCATTGTAACAAGCTTTGAAGTTGTTATGCCTGCGCTGTCTTAAGCATCTAAAAAAGTCTACGAAATTCATAAAGCAGGCAATATTATTCGTTATTATTATTACTATTGGAAAACATAATAGCTAATGGCGCGACCCCATAAGAATACTCGTATAATGTCCTTTGACATCTGATATTAAAAGTTTGTTTAAACATTTCAACCACAAATAAATTGATCATGCATTATTCTGGACTCTCTTTCATAAAGCTGTCAAACAGCCGTTTCTGATGTGGTAATATAGCGGCAAAGAAAATGCTTTTAATAAAACAAAGCCAAGCATTGTATTCGAGATCACAAGGGTAACTTTGTTCTACGTAAAAGCCGATGAAACTTTTTACCTTGCTCGCCTAAGTTCAAAATTTCGTTCGTCTAGAGTTCTTGCATTGTTTATCCTTGTCATAATTTTCTCTGTCGGCCGTTTGTTTAATTTTCTTGTTCTTGTTATACCGGGTGTTTGGTAGAGGGTCCGACAAACCAATTGGGCGTGTTCGGGGGCCCATTTGGAGAATACGAGTTGGCCAAAAAAAATCCCCGACGCCCCATTTTTTTAAAGATATTTTTTTGTGAATTTTCCGGTTTTCACCGAAATTGTACCTATTTACCACGCAGTTTTAAAACGAATATTACCTCCAGAATTGCTAGTGTTTTTTTTAAATCACTGTGAAAGTTGAACTTTGAGGTAAAATTTATTTCATTTTTTCACTCTATGAGCTCTAAATCAGTTAGTTAGCTCTGATTTGTATCCAATTTTGGTTTGCGTGGCCTGAAAGTGTATCAGAGACCAAACTCAAGTAAAAACATCCGCTCTAAAACAAATTTTACAAATGTTATGGTGGTAAATAGGTACAATTTCGTTAAAAACAGGAAAATTCACAAAAAAATACCTTTAAAAAAATGGGGGGTCGGGGATTTTTTTTGGCCAACTCGTGTTCTCCAAATGGGCCCCCGAACTCGCCCAATTGGTTTGTCGGACCCTCTACCAAACACCTGGTATATTTGTTATTTGAACTACATGCCGAAGGTTTGTAACTGTCTCCGGTAGGTACTTATGATTATGTATTCTTTGCCATCATAGCCACCATTAGTAGCGAGGTCAAGGTTGCCAGTTCCCTAGCAACGGAGCCAACAACAGAGCCTAATGCTTCCAAGACATGAATTTTGCATTAAGTATTATTAGCCATAATAATACACCGTATTGTAAAGTTAATGTGCTAAACATTGGCAGCCCCACGTTGGGCGCCATTATTAGCCAATAAAATTCTCCTTCGGGAGTTTGCTTGGGTAAGTGTACTTTAATTGCTGTTTATTCACAGCTTTTCTACTTATTAAAGTTATTTTAAGTGTAAATAGCTCTCAAAATTATATTTGTCGAATTTGAGAAAAATTAAGAAAAAGTTTCATCGTCGTCTTTCATTTCTAAAATCCCGGGTGTACTTTAAATTTGTTTTGTTGTTTCACATAATCTTAGAGGTTCGGAGGCTTAGCTATACAATAGTATTAGGCGAACTCAGTTTGACTCCGGATTTAGAAACTGGAATCCGGAAGTAATTTGAGAGCGAGTCTCCCAAAAGCATTGGAGACCGCAGAAGCCGTGTTGCGGTGACATAATACGGCGCGCCTGATTCATGGACTGGCTATCCATTCTCGGATCTAAAGTGGTAGTGGCCTAGTGGCGGTCAGTAATGAATTCAAGAACTCATTAATCGTTTGGTAATTTAGCGTAGGTTTTGCTGCTATGTAGTGTGTGATTGTATTTTAAGAAATTTCAGCCGTTCTTTTCGGCTCTTCCATGATTTCCATTATTTGAATGTCTTTGGTTTTTATAAATTCTGCGATCTCGTCATGATTAAAGACCTCGTCTTTTAACTCTTCTATAAATCATCTCCATCTTAAGTTGCATGGAAAATACTATAGGTAGCGATAAAACCGCCAGTCAATACTAGTTATCGTAGTCATAATATCCTTAATTTATAATATCTGGTAATCTCTGGTATGAACAATAGAGAGTATTGTCTATTTCTTGTGCTTGTAAGTGTACTTAACATCAAATTCAATTACTTACGGATTAAAAATACTGAAAAAAATACCTCAAAAATATTTGCGTCTGCCTGCCTTATTTATATCAGCGTTGACACCTTGCTGATAACTTCTAGAATCCTTACTGTGAATATATAGTATATGCTATATACATAATATGCCCTCTGTCCTATAAAATTTCATGGGAAGAAACTTGTGATGTTTTTAGTTGGTTGTTGTAAAAAATGTATAGTCACATAGTTCTTTGGTTGTTGCAGGCATCTCTACGTTGTCCGGGTGCGGCACGCCAGAACACCTGGACCGCCTGCCGGAGCTGCCGGCGGCGGAGGAGAAGCGGCTGCGCCGCGCCGCTCACGTGCTACAGCAGCGCCTCGTGCTGCGCCAGTGGCTTGCCACGCAGCGGTTGCAGCACGCGTATACCAAGTATGTCTAGGCGAATAAACTACCATCGGAATTGTTGAAGGCGACAAAGAAGTTGCGGAGTGAATTTGCGCGGGATTATCGTGTTTTCAGACCTAAGCTGACAACGTAGTTAGAGATGGCCTTTACTCAGCATTAGGATAAGGTAGGTCGTAGATATGATTTTATTTTCATAGCAGCAGTTCTGCAGTGGCTTGCCTCACACCTGCTGCAACACGCGTGTACCAAGTACGTGTCTAGGCGAACAGGTTATATGCAGCAATTTAAGTGGCATCGGACGACCTGTACCATTTAGACCACCATCGAAGCCACAAACCACGACCCACAAACAAACAATGACCACAAATAAGTGGCAGCCGAGTTAATTTGCGCAAGCTCATTCGGAGGCGGAAGGCATAGCAACTCTAATACTCTATACTCTAATACCCAATTGCGGGATAACGAAGGCTATAGATAATGATTTTGTTTTGTTTGTGATTAGTAAAGTAAATATTTGCTATAAATCACTTAAACTCCCATACGTGTTCCGCCCACGCATTGGAACTTATTAAAATGAAGGCGTCGTTTGTTACTTCAAGGGAAAGCTAATTTCGCAAAGGGAGCCAAAGTTTCAGCACCACGTGTGTTGAAAAGTTTCCAAATCGGCATAATAGCGAACGAAAATTTTCCATGACGTTTTCATAATCAAGCTTTTGTGACCAATACGTTGCTAACTTTCAGAAAAACTATTTGAATAAAACTTGATAATGTCCACATTTCTCAGAAGCCATATTTTAACGTGAACATCTCTAAAATATGCGGAGACACTCTGAATCACGAAACAACGGAGACACAACCTAAGACAGAAGATTTAAAAGTTTATTAGGCAAAGAGAGAACTGCTTGGAGATCCTAATTTCAAAATAACTTCTGTACTTAATATACTGGAAGTATGTTTTGAACCTGTTATGGTAACCATTACGATTTACTATCACCAGTTTTTTCAATTGTATATTATGATTTTATTTGGAACAACTGAGAACCAAGTTAATTAAACATGTCGAAGTTAATGCAGTTTGAAACTTAGACCATTACACAAGTTTTACTCGGCTTGGCCTGGAATAACATTAAGTTCATAGTCGTTTCGAAGCTATTTACATAGTCATTTATAATGAAAAACGATGAAGAGCTTATGTAGGCTTTAGGAAACTTTCCTGCGGTTGTATTATTAGGTACCAAAAATCTATAATAGCATTATGATAAGGTCAGTGGATAGATACATACCTATTCATCTTGATGTATGTAACTGTAGACCAAAAGGCAACTAGCTATGTAATTCAATAGCTATTAGGCATTTGAGTAGCAATTATGCGTCCAATCTTCCATGCAATTCAAATTCCTGAACTCAGTGAAGCTCAAATCATTGAGCCAATAAAGCAACATTGAAAATTTATAGAAAAACACAATCCGAGTCTGTTTAACGAGCCGACGCGCTTCCATATTCATTGCCTCCCCCACAGCCTTTAGTGGGAGAGGTCGCAAACAACGGTTATTGAAATTTTTATCTTCTGAATCCACTCGCTTAATATTCAAAGCAAAATTCTCTGAAAGCTATCGAGTGTTTGTAGCGCAAATTGTTGTTCCTAACTTCATAATTTGATTGTGTTATCTCTACCGCCCTTTTGAGTGTTGATCAACCCCCTTCAGTTCTAGTGAACTAGACACTTTAGACATGATTTAGACAGGTTAACTGACAGAAACTCGATAGGACGCGAAGCTCGATAAAGTTAACATGCTGTCCAATTTCCGACCCTCGCTAGGATTTCCCGTATAACTGGAACGTGTGAGGGCAACGTACCCAAATGTACCCAAATCGCAAACCCTTTCGATATTTGTATGTAAAACGTTATAGACTTTAGACGGAGCAAAAGCGTAGGACTTTCTCTCAGATCGTGAGTCTCTTCGGTTGGCTTTATTCTGGCATGCACGTGCTAGATTTAGAAGCTAAAAGCATATTTATGCAAATGCATGTTCATATTTTCTTGAGAAGCGGCTCGAATTTTTGCCAGCTGTCAATAACCTATACCTGGGAAATGGGCATTGTTTCCGAATGTAGGTCAACAGCGCTGCAAGGCCTGTGAGCTGCCAGCACTGTAGCTGCAAGTTACAGGGCAGCCAAATGCACTCAAGCTGTACGGACCGATAGTAAATTTTGCAGCAGTTTGCGGTGCGGCTTCGCTCATGTTACTCTATGAGATTAAGTGAGGATTAATTTTGTAAATATCGCAGTAATTTGACGCAAGTTATAAGTCGCAACGATATTTAAAACTCTAGACAAGATACGATACGCGCCTTAAACGGCAACAAAACGCTGTGCTTACAGGCAGAGAGTACAACATTAGTATTACTATCACTCGTGCTTATACCTCCCCCTCACCCTCGTTACCCTCGTGATGCACATAACCTCTATGCCAAATCGGTTTCGCCCATAAGCTGTGAAATTACTAGTTAACAGAAAGAGAGTTATCTTTCGCATTTGTAATATTACAGTGTGTTTGATAAATATGTACGATGCAACCAATCAATATAAAACTTTCACTTTGACAATTTAGTTTTGTTTAAATAGTTTTTACTATAACTTCCTAGGAGTGTATTCACTGAATACTATACCAGTGGTTTTAATAGTGCAAAGATATTTGCCGCACCAAGGATCGCACCTAAAACCCCGTCTCTACCGCAGCTCCGAACCGCACAACGGTGACAGCTGAAAACGGCTACGGAAGGGTGGGTTTACGCGGACAACATAATCATGAAACTTTTGCTTGTAACATTGTGATGTCGCCCGCGGTCGCTCGCCGTTCAAACCTCACGCGGTTGTAAGGACTTCCTTTGTTGAATTAACAATATTTATTTACATTCACAACGGAAAAGTTTCGATGTGGAACAAAATTAATGTCGTGAGGTTCTTAATTGCGTACAACATTTTTACTTTCTGACTTTGATCAACTAGTGCCTACTATTTGATTGTCATCGTGTGCCTATAAGTAAATATTAAGCATACATAAGTCCAATAACATTACTCCTCCTGCCTGCACACCCCGCTTTCTATGTTTTTCGAATCCTTTACATGCTAAGGTTGCCTGGAAGATATCGCTTTGAGCGATAAGGCCGCCAGTTGTTAATTTTCTTAGTATTTTTTTTATACGTTCAAATGACGAGACGAGTAAGACTTTCCCCTGGTGGTAAGCGTCACGCCTGCCATTAAGAATAGCAGTGCAAGAATTGAGAACTTGCGAATACAATCCTGCGCCGCACTGCACTGCGCTCGTCACCCCGAGTTATCAAAATCTCTTAATACCCAGTAATTTCTCTGGTAACATTGCCCTTCAAACCGGAACACAGTAATGCTTGCCACTACTGTTTGGCGATTGAATAACTGGCAAAGGTGTGGTACTTCCCCAGGCGGCTTCAAGTAAAATGTTGGCCCCATAGTAAAAGTTGTTTGTTTTGATATCCAGAATAGCATTTAAAATGATGCTAACTGATTAGAACTAACCCTGTATACTAGGTAATACTGAAATGTAATGATGGTAGGAAAAGAAGAATCGAAAAGTATTCGCGGCATTTCACTCTAAGGGTCAACCCACACGTACCACAACCACACCACATCGCAACGACAAAATGTGGTGACGCAGTGGCTACGTGTTAATAGTGTCGTTGCAGCTTTTTGCAGTTGCGTTGTGGTACCGACAAAATGTCGACGTGGTTGCGTTGTCGTTAGCAGTTGCGATGTCGGCAGACACAGTTCGACTCTGGCTTTCATAGAGCGCGCACTGTTGTTGCGTCGACGCAACGTTGTATCTGCGATGTGGCCGACGCGGCGGCTATTTCACTGTGAAGCTGGTGGTTGCGTTGTGGTTGCAATGTGGTTGCGATGTGGTCGGTATCAACCACGCGATCGATAACGACGGCAAAATGGGGTACGTGTAAATTCTACTATTCATTTTCATTACAAAATATGCGCCCGACCACGTGTTGTTGTTGTGTTGTGGTACGTGTGGGTTGACTTAACTCCTAATCTTTGCCAGAGTCAAATGCGGCTGGCATTCTCACTGCGAGCTATGAATGGTCCTCATTTGTATATCCCAGCCTTCAGGACTGCATTTCTCTTTGCATCAAGTGCTCATTTTGTTACCGCTGTACATGTATTCCAGCGAATGTCTAACGTTTTGCATAAAAAAGTTCAACCTCTGCAGACTGTTTCAAAATCGTTTCTGTAGAATTCAGCATATTTTTATCCGTAAAAGAAGATATTTTTGTACTTTTTTCTTTTGACTCGTTGTAGATAAAAGTTTAAAATACTTTCCAAGCCTTTTAGAGCGTTGCGAGAATGGTCGATTTAAATATTTCACAAACGTTTCTAGATTTAAACTTGGATGAGAAACTTTATGTAATTGATAAGCGTAAATAGAAGGTTCAAAAACAGTAGGCTTTGAATAGACACCACAGTTTGCAACCTCAAACAATGTTGGAATTCGAATGTCTGTAGCCAACATCTGAGTTTTACTTTGGAATACAGTGTGTAGCAAAATGGTTTAACAATACTGAAGGGTATAATACGTATGTACTCAGCATTATGAACAACGTTTAATATGGGGCCAACCTTGAAATGGTTAAAAAAAACAGCTGTTCCACATAAAAGTTCATTGACCTTGGACAAAATGTTAAAACAGCTGATATTTTTTTCGCCAATTCATGGTTAGTCCCATAGTAAAAGTTGTTCATAATGATGAGTACATACCATACCCTTCAGTATTGTTATACCTTTTTGTTACACATTGTATAACCAGAAGTATAACGCCAATACTAATATAGCGGCCGTGGAGGAATACCATATATGTAGTAAACAGTATGGACTAAGTAACCTCAATTAGATTGTCTCAGGTCCAAGATAAGTGATACACAAGAAGATTACCTGTGATCAGTAATAAGCGAGAAAATGCCGATGAGGTGGCTCTTCCATGTCGCTGCCAATTCAACTTTTAAAGTTTATTTATTTATTTATTTAATAAACATACAAAACAGAATGCAATAATTTAAAGCTATCTCATAAATTACATTTTAAAGATCTGTACTACATTCTAAAACTATGTATGCCTAGCTGCATTAATAATAGAAGTATTTAACATAATATACACTAGAGGATTAGGTATACAAGGCAAAGGAAGAATTCGTTTTTGAAACTTATACAAAAATAAATTAAATTAAATTAAAGCTAGCATATAAGCAAGTTGTAATAGAAAAATATTATTAATTATTACTAGATTTTATCCAATCTTAAATTAAATTGCAATGTCCTTTTTAATTGCCATTGAAAGGAACAAAACTTTAAATTGAATAAATCAATGTCTCTGTTGGAGACAAGGATCTCATTGTATTGGCGACACATTTTGACAATAGGATTATAGTATGACGTGTTATTGGAAAACACCTGTAAAGAGAAGATGTTATGATTGCTGTTACGAGACCTGAACCGAGTATTAAAATTCAATAACGAAAGAAGGGTTGGCGAGTCAATAGTTGTAAAGGAAACGAACATTTTGACGTTCTAGTTCTAGAACTATGAAATGGGATAGGTAGTATAGAGGCGTGGCTACTATATAGTCACCGCGTTACCAACTGAGTCGTGCGGCCATAAATCATTCACTATGTCTATCTCGCTCGCAAGTGCGAGCGAGATAGACATAGCGCTTGCATACATAGACTAGTGCTAGTGCATAGTGCTTGTGGGTCTTGGTTTTGGTCGCACTTGTGGGTCTTGGATTTATGGCCGCACGACTCAGTTGGTAACGCGGTGACTATAAGTTCTATATGTACATTGTACGTATTTAAAGCTACTCAATTAACTAGAAAATAAAATCTTCAGACAACGCACAGCCTAACTATCTTCTAGTATTCTACATTTCTACTATTTATAAGTTGACATTTTGAATACAAAATTCTTTAAATTATTTTCTTTCTTTCTTTCTTTCTTTATAATGGCATAGTACTAAGTAGGTACTTATAGATTTTTGAAAATTAATTTCCTATGTAAATGAAAACTTTAAAAAACTATATCTTTACTTTAGCCCATGTTAGAATCCTTACTCTCTGTCGCCGTGCTTGTACTTACTTATAATTTACGCAAACAATAATCTCAAACACGCAGAAAACACTTACAACGGTCCTAAATACACAAACCGTGTATATTGGCCGTGTTTGGAAATCTTTGCGGTTCGAGGCTGACTTGCAACATTCCGTTTGTTCCATAATACACTTTGTTAGATAACTATCTGCACCTAACACGTCTTACCTTGATACTCGAGTTTTTTTATAGGGCTAAGAAAAGTCGAATACATCGAACAATGCTGAGACCTTTTTTATGTGATCGAAACTAAAGTCGGAGTATCCGATTTAATTAAACGTGAGTATTCCCGTATAAATCAAACGAAATGTGTCAAAACCACGTCAGTATTCATAATAAAAAATGCTCAGACAGTGAGACAGGCACATGATTTTTAGATGGGTTATGCATGCAAGAGAAAACACTCTCAGCAGGTCACTGTTGCCTATGGTTGTTGATGACATGGCGTGCCATTTTAGGCAGAGAGAACAACTCAATGCAATTTACTACCTTCTGTTTTTGTTAATTCAAAACTAAGGTTTTTTTTGTTTTCAAACCTAGCCTAAAATAAAGACATGAATACCTACGCACAAAATTTTACTTTTTTCGCGGATTTTCTAACCGGAAGAGAGCTAACTCCTCCAAGACTTCTTTGTTCAAACTAGTAGTAGTTAAAGTAATATGTATGTCATTTATTAACAAGAGATATCTTGCTGTTACAACTTCAAAGATTCACTAGGACTTCATTTTTCTTTTTCAGTCATCATAAAGTAATTGTAAGCATATAAACAAAATCTTACGGGATAAATCAAGCCTTGAAAGTGAAAAGCTTTTTCTCGCGTCTTCGGATTCAATGGAGCGCGGAAGATAGCCATATATTACGAGCAAAGGCGAGCACCACACGGACCCCTGAGGAGACAGGACCGTATGTAAGGACCACTGAGTTTTATTTAGCCCCTTTTAAATTTTATTCAAGTTAACAAGATAACATTTATTGTTTTAAACTGTGTTTCATTTTTCTAACACTAGTTCAATATGGCTCAGCGAGCTATGGAAAGAGCTCGGTGTTTCTCTAACGGTTTGTATCCGGAAAAAAGTAATTCGCCAGAGAACTAAAGTCACCGACATGGCTCAGGTTATTAGTAGGGTGAAATGATAATGGGCTGGTTTATGTCACACAACCGTTCTAGAGAAAACCACGAATCGGCAAACTTTGCGTAGGCAGGATGCCCTGACACGAGATAAAGAACGATATACGTAGGACAACTGGCAGTAAAGTTGTACGAAAAGCGAAGATCGGATTTAGTAGCGCGGCATGTTAGAGGCCTATGTCCAGCAAAAGCTATGATAAAATGATTATAATGACGACTTTATGGTTTTAATTACAAAGATGATATCAACAATCAAATCTTAGGTAGTACTTTATGTAAAAATGTAAAAGTAAGTAAAAAATATTTACTTAACATATTTTTATGCACCTAAATTTTAATTAATGACAGTCATTGTGTTGTTCCATCATCGCTAAGTATATTGATTTTCTTGCCAAGCTATTTAAATTGTTTAGGACCAAGACTAAGGTCAACGCAGTGTGCATGGATCTAAGAAGAAAATGTATTCTAAGCAAGAGTTTGTTGCTCTGTTATATATACGTATTACAGTTTTAATTAAAACAGATCTTGCAGATTACACAAGTGAAGCGAGTTCTGCGTAGAAAAAAATAAAAAAGTGGGGTAATTGGAATTATTCTTGGTCCATCTGAATACGTCCCGGTTTGGATAAACCTACAGAGCGCAAAAACCGAGTGCTTTCATAAATCTCGGATTTCAGCCAAATATTGCCGGTTGAAAGATTTAGTGCATTAACACTGGATGGTTAAATTAAAACTGTTTTTTTTTCTTATTCATTTATTATTACATTTAACACGTTTTACTGTTGTTGTGTACGTGAGGAGGAATTATCAGACGTGCTTGATGTAAAAGTGCAGCATAATCAAATCAGCCCTATATTAGTCCACTGGAACCATAGAACCAAACCTGGACATAAGCCTATCCTTGAAGGGCGATTGGGCCAAATCCACCACGCTGGCTGGTGGATTCATATAATTATACGCCAATTATTTCTTCTTTGGATACCTACGTCAAAAGAAGAAATAAATAGCTGTTTGTAGATTTCCTAACGATGTTTTCCTTCACCGAAGAAGCCAAAGGTTTAAAAATCCGGACACGAACCCCAAAGAGCCCATAGGTACAGGCTCGAGATTTCATCCTGGCCCTCACGATTACAAGTCGAGCGGTGTCCCAATTACGCTACCAACAAAATGCGCACTCGATCCAAAATGAACAGTTCATTTCTAAAGACTTTATTAAGAATCTTCTCTAAAGGTAAGGTTAGAGGATTCCTCTAATCGCAAAACTGGATGTAGTGTAGCTATTGATAAAATATCTAATTCAAGCGAATACAATAACATCTCCGTATTACCTTGAGTTTGTTCAATGAAAATACCTTTCGAAACTCCTTGTCTTCTCAGCTGAAAAAGTAATATCTAATTTGATTTTACTGCCTTCTGAATCGCCGTTTTACGGCGTGCGCTTAATCCTTTAATATAGTGAAAGGTCGACCGATTGTTTTGTAGGTCTGTTACCCACCACGAATTTGGAAAAACGAAAAGGAGATCGTGATATATCAGCAGACAGCATTTCTACCAAATGATGAGACAAGTATAAGTGCCCACCAGTGCTCCCGAACGAAAAAAATTAAAATCGGTGCCTTTTATAACAAAAAATTGGTGTATCTAAAAAAACGACACCAAACCGCATCCAATCCTTGACCCGGTCATGGGGGGAGCAAATTCAATAGATTTTACCTTTTTCCAACAAAAAATCCGTACATTTTCCCTATTTACGTATTTTCTAAAATCGGTCGAAAATCGGTCCATTTCGGTATATGGGTAAAAATCCACTACAAAGAGACCACTGGACTGCCCACCGCACCGCCGCCGCAGCCTAAGGAAGCGTCTAAGCTAATCATTGCTTATCGCTCACATCTCCTTAAAGCTACACTATTCCTGAGTGATATATAGGCTACATTGTATTTTAATAACCACACCAGCGCGTGGCCGGGTATAACTAGCTATAACTAGTATCCTATATTGCTAAAAATATTACTGGATAAGCGCAATGCGGTGGGAAATAATACGATCCAGAGAGTTGAAGATCCAGCTCAATGGCGTACCTACAAGAGAGGTCTACACATCTAGCAGTGGACAATCTTAGATTTATGATGGTTGTTTAGTCACGATACATCTCTCATTGCATCTCTCCGTCTATTTCTGCTTTAGTGGAATCGAAGCTTAAGTCAGCTCAGATGTTGGAAACAAATAAATGCATTGTAATCCCAATTCGATCCCTTAGGGGGTCGAAAAGGCTTATGAAGCACGCCACTTAGGAGTGATTTTGAACTGCTATTAGCTAAAGGTTAATCGGCAAACGAGGTTCCCCAGTTTGGTAAATTATAATCTGCGGGTTACTGATTCAAATGGGGCAGTAGTACATGTGTTGGTTATGTATTTTCGTTTGTAGCTTATGGCCCTGGGGCCGTACCATGAAAGCTTATTGCGGGGCCGAATAGGCTCGGCTGCCGACGCTGCGCGACCGCGAACTGTATTGCGGGGCGATAAAATTAACAGCGTCGTCGGCAGCTGAGCCTATTCGGTCCCACAATAACCGGTTCACGGTGCGGCTCCTGGTTTCGCTCGTGTAATGCACAAAACATAGCCCATGTCATTCGGAAATAGTCAAACTTTCTACCGGTGAAATAATTTTCAATATTATATCGGATTTTTAGTTTCGGAGATAATTCTTATTTCCTCTGAAGTCTTTAGTTTTTATGAATATTGATAAAATATTACTTAAGAAGCGATGATAGGTCAGGGGTAAGCGTTAGCGCGTTTGGATCGCACGCTGCAAATCCAAATCCCAACCATAAACTTGAGCTGCTGGTGAAGGAAAACTTCGCGACAAAAACGTTAGAATGGTCATAGGGTACTTCTAGTAATCAGCTGGTTACCACCGGTAAGGACGTCAGCCTAAGCAGCCTAGATTTGAAAGCCAGTTCCCATTCCAGTCTAGGAGTGTTTACAACCTTTAACTACACCGTCACTTAACATCAGGTATTGCAGATAAATAAAATTGATTGAAAAACCGGGATAGTTTAAAACAGTGATTTAATAAAATTAACACTTTCCTTACTAAAGATTATCGTTTAACCTCTTATACAATATACTTACACCCACTCAAAAACTTTTACTTCGCTCCTTTTTCTACTCCACTCTTTATTCGTCGTAAAACTTGCCGGTTCCTCTAGGAAACTTGTAAGTTATGTGCCTGCAATGTAGCGCTCGTGGCGTAGCTTGTCTAGGTGATTCTTAACGATCACCGATGTTAAGCAACGGACGGTCCGCTCTGTCTTCGGATGGGTGACTGTGAGTGGCATTTATTTCTGAGCGCTACCGTGAGTTGGATGACGCGTTAAATTGTTGGTCCCGGTTGTTTGTTCTAGTATCTATAACAACAACCGTCAGCCATGTCAGAGGCCTTCGGGCGGCATATTAACTCTGACACTAGGGCTGGCCACTCAGCCTATACGAACTTACTTTAATGGAAGTTGCAGTCGGGCACTCCAAGTAGGTAGTTCGGAACTAGGCCACGGCAGGATTACACCGTGGCTCGCAAACTGTCCCCACTAGGAGTTCGTAACAGCACTTGCGGCTCTGGAACTAGTGCTTAACTTGTGCTAGGGTTTATTTGAACTGCTTTATCTAAGCGGAAGATAAATAGCCTGACAAGTTTGAGTTAGACCCGCGCACCGGATCCCTTCCATGCTACATACATACTACACATAAAATTCTTTAATTTAGTTTGAGTTTGAGATTCATAGCTAGGCCTTGATTTTTAACCTCCATGGTTTTATCTATGGCTTTCAACCAACTTCAAAAAAGGAGGTTCTCAATTCGACTGTGTTTTTTTAAATACTCATATGAAGCGATTACTCCACCAGAATTATGAATTGATTTTGATGATTATTTTTATTGTTTGGTAGGTCATACTTCAGAGTTGGTCCCATATAAATAACATTATAGGGAATATGCACGTGTTTCAATTATTAAAAATAATAGGATACAGTTTAACTGAATCTGATGCTTACATCGAAAAAATTAGTAATTAAAATCGGCGGGTAAAGTTCTGAATTATATGCGTTTAAATTATTTGGGTAAACTAGTATTGAATTTGTTTGGAATTGTGGACTTTGACGTCAGCCAGGTAACGGACTCGTGTCTCCCCTGATATCCCCTCAGGATTCCCTCCCTTTCTAACATGAAACCATAGTGTTTATAACTTCGATATTTGTGCACATATAAAAAAATTAATATCGATGATTTGTTTTGTTGAGAGTCAGCTTTTTTGTGAGTTAATAAATATAATATTATAAAGTTGCAGGATTTTTTTTATTAACATTATTAAGAAGAACATGCCCCTTGTCTCCGTTGTGCCATTGTTCCCTGACTCGGGCTTATCTCATTAACCCGTGATGGGTTTGATATTGTATTTGTATTATCATGTATCTTTTTTGTATTTTTTTTGTATCTTCGATCCATCGAGTTTGTTATCTGCTAAAATGTCGTCCGTCACAGTCAATGACCAATCGGTACCTGTCTAGTCCTGGCGTCACCACGCCTAGCCATGCGTCCAGCTCCAAAGTGCCATAGGTGTACCATAGATCCGTCCTAATAGTATCTTTTACAAATTACAAACGATATTGAATATTTTATATGAAGTGTTTCCACGCTTTGGGTATCTCTATGTTTTTAATTACACTGACACTAGACAGTCAGAAAAATTATAACCTATGGCAGGTTCAACCTGCACATTATGAGCACTCTCTAGGTTTCCGTCCCAACTGCTAAGCTACAGAAGTCTCTGCCCTGTGTAGCTGTAAACTGTTTTAGCTAACTGTTTAACACATTGAAAATTATGACGGATAAGACAGAGACTTCCGTAGCTTAATTGGCAAATCAGTTGGAACGGAAGCCCAGAGATTGCTCGTATGCAGGTTTAAGTCCTGCCAGAGCCCATGGCCTAATGTTTAATTTATGACAAATAACAGGCTTAGTGATGAATATAACTAAATACATTACACATACTGAAAAAAATTACTGGTATTGGCTAGTAAATCTCTGAGATATGAGCGTTTAAAGTTTTAGGAGGGGATGCTCTATCCCTTTCTCGCAAAGCACGTGTTAGTATAGCATTTGTATGCCGCGCCTGAGGCTTGACGTCATAGCTCAGTATAGCGCGCACTCTGTCTAGCTTGAAATTAAAATACTTAGAACTTATTTATTTTTGAATTATTTAAAATTTTGTTTTATAGGCTCTGGTTCGTACACCGAACCAGATTTCTTATATTTCACTTTTGTTCTTAATTCAAAATTCAAATGTAAGTTCGCGCGGAACGCAGTTCTACTATCACGTAACCACACATAGAAAAACATTATTTTCGAGTTGGTGTAAGGTAGGATTGCTACGCGCCTCCGTGTGATATCGCTGTGTCAGTGCTTCTTCTGACACTGCGAGAGTGCGAGACAAGCTACCGAGCACGACAGACGTCTCCACCACCGAGCAGAGTTTGCACCCTCGATACCTACTCGAGGTGCGCGAGCGCGTTCATCGCCATCTTTCTTTTCCTCCACCTTGGAGCGACCGCCGCGGTACGACGCGTGAAAGACCAGTGCCGTCGGTGGGTCTTCGAGTCCCCTTCAAAGTGAACGGATTATACACCTCCTGGTTAGCGGTATCACCTCGTGCCAGCTTCAGCTTGCGCGTGCGCGGTGCGCGTGCAGGCCGAGGAAGCCGGCGAGCAGAAAACACCCTGGATGCAGATCCTATGGATTTTGGAGCTTGAGAAGACGAAACACCACATCGAGCGCGAGCATCACCCCCCAAAATACGTAATCACACAACCCTGCTGAGCATTTCCTACGGATCACAAAAGGTCAGTAGCTTTCCCCTCACCAGGCTCTATTGACGATCAGCTTTTTTATGAGGTAATAAAAAAATTGTAGTCATCATGCCTATTGTTCTTACTGTCTATGCATTAAAAACATACAAACGAAAAATTGCATAGCAACACACACAATTTCCGCTGGCTTGACAAGCATCTGCCAGTCTAGGATTAAGTTCCAGCACGACGCTAATCGGATCGCAGCCGCAGGCCGGAATCAGGACGGAGCTTCATCGGATTAGAGCCCCGTGAATGGCGGGCCTTAATTTAATGACGTCATTCATTTCGATGACGTCGACATCGCAACGTTGTTATTATTTCCTATTCTGTCGCCACTTAAACAGTATTCCAGCTTGAATTCGGGTCAACGGAATTTTGTTCAAGCTTTTCTTTTAGATGTAATTCAATTCAAATTATTCATGTAAAATGCAACTTACAGGTGTATTCCTATGCGTTACATTTTTTATATTATATTAAGTATATTATAATTATTATTATACTGAAATGTGCCATTAACGAGGCCAGAAAGTATACAAAATAGTGAAATAACTACAACGTACATATTATCTAAATGACTAGTACTTCAAGAAAAATAAAACAACTTAAAACTTAGATATAAAAATTATGTACAGGTTGTAATTGGTAATATTCACAAGTTCTCTTCGGCGTAAGTACCTAAACCCTCAAAATCCTAGTCGCTTTCCGGCCCTCCAACCAACTATTTCTATGCAAAATATTAAATACTAGCTGCGCCCCGTGTGATGATGGAAAGCGGTGATAATCATGATGATAAAATGAAGCCCATATTATGTTATTCCGGAAAAAAACTATCTCTATTCCGGGGCTCATACAAAACCCGTGGTAACTCCGTTCAGCCGTTTTGGCGTGAAGATGTAAACATACACGTACACACACATATAGACATATATCGACAAACTTTCGTATTTATATTAATGGTGTGATTGTCGTGAATTTTTTTTTTACCAAAATCACCAAAAACAAATGCACCATGTTTTGTATGTATGGCACCAATATGCAGTCTCTCATCAGACAGAAGAAGTCCACTGCTGGACGAAGGCCTCCCCCTTAATAGGGAGGGGTTGCCATAATCCCCACGCTTGGCAGGCGGCTTGGGGCAATATGCAGTACCTATACAAAATTATATCTATACTGAGATCAAAATTAGTTCTTCTTTTCCATCTGCGCGTTTTTTTCTAGTTGCGAGTTTTTTTTAACTTGTGACAAGATTCCCAACCTTTAGGTAGTTAAAATAAAACTAATGGGTACCTTCCCAAACAGGTTACCAACGTTATCCGGCCATATCTAATTTTGATCCGGTTGTTTCCGCGACTCGTTTATCATGCTCCTGCTACGGCCCATTAGCCTGACCCGGCCTGAACTGGTAAAGCTAGCGACAAACTTTTTGGCCGTCTCTATCACAAACAGCAATGTCGATAATAATAATACGCTACTTGAAAAATATACAACCGACTTCAATTTCTTAGTGAAATGGATGACATCTTCATATTTTCCAGTAATTTTGATTTAAAAACCAAACTACTAAACTGATATCGATAAAATTTACATGGGACCATCACTGACGTATCACCTACCAAACAAAAATAATATATTTCATAATCGGTCTACAATTGACGGAGAAATCGGTGAACATACATAAAAAAACAAAAAAAACTACATACATACAGTCGAACATATAACCTCCTTTTTTGAAGTCGGTTAATAAATTGCTCGGGATTTTTACCAGTATACGGTATTGGCTATTAATTCTTTGAAAGGTAAATCTCTACTTCTATATTACAGCTATTACAGATTTAATGGGGATAAAAATCTCTCCCTCCCAGAGTGGGAACTCCTCCACATTTTTTTAAATATTTTACGCGTTTATTCCGGCAATTATAAAATGATTTTGATGATTCTTTTTTTGTTTGGTAGGTTGGCCAATATAGGTTAGTAGTTTGGTTTTTAAATCAAAATTACTGGAAAAAATCAAAAAAAGGGGAAAATATTAAGATGTCATCACATCAACAGCCGGAAGACATCCACTGCTGGACGAAGGCCTCTCCCTTAATAGGGAGGGGTTGCCATAATCCCCACGCTTGGCAGGCGGCTTGGGGATCGCAGAGTGTTACCACCGTTAACTAAGAGGACGCTGCTACCCGTCCTTCGGTGGTTCTGGGTTTTAACACATACCCAGGTCAGGAGGGCTAAAATGGTCGCGTTAAACAATTTGCATACAATCCCATGATGATTAATTTCGCAAATCGTAAAACGGTCACTTAAGCGCCGATTCATTTGCAAATGATTCTCTTACGGAATTTATTAGTTTGACAGTTTTCTATAGAAAGTCGTAAAATGGTCGATGAAAGATGAATTGCACAGATTCGTTAGAAGTTACTCGAGAGCAACTTATTACAATTCATTCTGATAAGAATTCATAAGATGAACTGCTTTTAGGGGAATTGCTTAATGCAGCCATTTTAGACCCCCAGATGCCATCAAGATAGTCGAAATTGAAGTCGGTTTAAAAAAAACATATTATTAAATGTTGAATTCCAGTCATTGGTGAATGGGAATTTAAGATAAGTATTTTCTAATACCATAAAATGCGGAATGTAAACGTACACTACATAAACACAGGTCATACTTGCTACCAAAACATACGGCAGGTGAAATAGGCTATGTACAAAAGAGAGAAAAGTCATGATAAAAATGGTTTTGAAAGAGTGAAATTCATGTTCTGATTTAAAATTACCACAGAAAAGCGAAGGCCCTACTCTTAGCTTCTCTCTTCAGTGCAAATTACTATCAGCTTTCCCTCTCTCCCTTCACTGTACTTACATTTTCCGTATCTTACAAAGTACTCTGTGACTTACATAGAATGATAGAAGCCAAGTAACTAAGACTTAAAAAAATGTCCCCCGGGCGGTCCCAAAGTTTGTCGCAGATTGTCCTCCCCCGGTACTCCCGCCCGGTTCGGGACAACCGACCCTTTTAATAGACCTTTAGTTTTTCCTGCGTCCCGGTAAACAAGTCCAATCGGCCGAAACAATTGGCCATTTCTTGGGCTATGCGAACAGATATTCCCTTTGGATATGTTATGTGTGTTTGTATTTACAACAAAAACCGGTCTAGCTGCGACGGTCTAACATCGTCAAAACATTTTGATTATAGACCCCACCATCAGCCAGACAAAGGGGAGGCCTCCGTCCAGCAGTGGACGTTGTCTGGCTGATGGTGGGGTCTATAATTAAAATGTTTTGATGAAAAATCAAAATGTGTTGCCATAATCCCCACGCCAATGATTATAGACCATGGGGTAACTAATATATTTAAAAGTACAAGCAGTAGTTGGTTGGCATTTAGTAGATTTCTAGGATTTCCCAGTTAACATAAATTAATTTTTAGAAAAAAAAATACGACTTCTGGAGTATACCTACCTCTTTATGTAGAAACTTGAAACTAAAAACTAGAAAATAATGACGAAATTATTGATACTTAGGAGCTTTAAGGAATAAATTAATTCCTTAAAGCTTCTATAGTCCGTTTTTTGTCCAAAATAAATTACCTATCCAAAGCAATTGACATTTCGCCTCTTCTACTTCACCCACCTACAATCGAGCATGCGAAAGTGCCGTGAATAAGTGGCATCCGTCCCTCAAATCGCAAGCGAGCCTGCCCTGTTATGATTCCTTTGAATATCTCAAGTGCTTGCGAGAATCGCGACGTGAATATGTTTTATGATCGGAAGCCCTTTGCGAGGAGTACGGGCGCGCTCGCGCGGAACGTGACACGCGGAATTCTAAGCGCGAGAACGAGTTCGATTTCTATATTTGTAGCGTATTTTTGGAATGGTTTTGTTTGTTTTTATCTTTTTGTAACAAATGTTCAGATAGCAGCAGCATGCAGAGTGGAAGCGGGTGTTCAGCTTACAAAAGAGGGCCGTGAGAACGATGGCTTACATCGAACAGGATGAGTCTGCGAGGCCTTTTTTCACTGGGCTGGGGATATTAACATTACCCAGTCTACTTATCTTTCAAGCTGCATTATACGCACGAGAAAATATTCATTTATACCCGAAATGCGGAGAAGGGCAGCTGCGCTATAACAGATACGGAAATAAACTAGCTACCGTGCCACGATCATTGGTAAAGTCTGCTAAAATGCTTCACGTAATGGGATCTGATGTTTACAACAGACTTCCACAAACGGTCACTAATGCTTCGAGCTTTGGGTCATTCAAGACAAAATTAAGCAAATGGCTTATTATACAAGCTTTTTATAATTATGACGAATTTTTTAGTATTAAAATATGTCCGAAGTAGCATTCAATGAATTAATTTTGTATATAATAATAATAATATTAATACATTATTAATTTCATGATTATTATGTACAAGAGGTACCTACTTGACGTGTAATTTTTTTAATTATTAATAAAGAATGTCTATTTCTATGTCTATGGCCAGTCGAAAGCCTTGGTTGTAGCCAAACACCAGTCAGGCTTTCGGTCAAGAAGTGTATAAGTGCCTTTATTTCAATCACAGTTGTGCAGAGCATGGTTGTGCAGTACCTACCTATGCCTTTGCCTACCTATACCTCTACATTTGTTTGCTACTCAATATACAACGTGTAACAAAAAGGTTCAACAATACTGAAGGGTATGTACGTGCTCATCATTATGAACAACTTTTACAAAGGGCCACCGAAATCGCGAAAAAAAACAGCTGTTCCATACAAAAAGTTCGTTGAGATTGGACAAAATGTATGGAACAACTGATGTTTTTTGCGCGATTTTGGGTTGGCTCCATAGTAAAAGTTGTTCATAATGACGAGTACAT
The DNA here is from genome assembly GCA_905404285.2 of Erannis defoliaria. Taxonomy (NCBI): domain Eukaryota; kingdom Metazoa; phylum Arthropoda; class Insecta; order Lepidoptera; family Geometridae; genus Erannis; species Erannis defoliaria. The sequence continues at coordinate 4,098,045 of FR990073.1, read as the reverse complement.
ACATAGGTTGCAGTATTGTTGTACCTTTTTGTTACACATTGTATAAACAAATGCAAAAAATTCGTCGTCGATTCTTTAAATAGTTATGTAAAAGTCACTTGAGCTCGTATCTGTAAAATGTCCACTAACTTCTCTACCTTTTCCGTGTCTTCCAGATTGCTCAGCCTGGACGTATCTTCATTGGAAGACGTATATTGGCTGGAAGACTCCACCGCGCGCCATGTCCTGGATCCTAAGGACTTCAACGCTTGGTCGGCCGCCAGGCAGAGCCTTCCTACTGGAAAGGAGGCCCTCATCACGCTGAAGACAGACCTCTGGAATACTGTGGTCAAAAATAGCAAGCATCAGGACGCTTGGACATGGGGTGAGTGCCTTACCAGGCTTGCCATACATCGTGACCTTCAAGGACTTAAGTAAATATGAATATAATACGTTTCTTAGATGAACTAACGCTGTCAGTTGCATGACTGATATAAAGGTGTACGTAGGTAACGCAGTTAAATTGGAAGTCACTAGAAGTAACAAGTCGAAAACCAGGCTTATAAATATATAGTGGCATGCATTGGGTGAGATAAATAACACTGTATTGTAAGCTGATGATGACCAAAGCTTTCACATTACTTGGGAAAATAAACTATTTGGTAAGTGACTAAGAAATAATAGACAAGTAGCAGCAATGGTTTTTTGGCACTGCTGAGTGTTTGCCAATAAGCTCTGTTTTGCATTGGTAGACAGGTCTGAGGATTTTGACAAGGTATGTATGTATATGTGTGTGTTGTCCAGGGGGCATGCTGGTGGTGTCTGTGTCTGTGTGCGGGCTGGTCACGCTGGCAGCGATGACCCAACCCTCGCTCGCTCCCGAGGCAAAGCACTCGCTGCTGCAGTACGTCACCGGAAAGTACTTACATCCTTCCAGCTGCAGGGTCAGTATTAAACCACTGCAATACCTACTCTACTGTTATCTGTAGAGTATGCCAGTGATGGTTTTTTTTTCGTTGTGGGCATAATATTGTTTGTCTATCTCCAGTTAAAAGCCACATGCAACTACTGCTCTACCTTAAGTGGAGCTACCGACCTTCAACAAGGCCAGCGTGGTGGATATAGCCCAATCGTCAAAAATAGTCTAGTAGTGGACTATTAAAAAGGCTGATTATTCGACTGTAAATTCGGTTATGAATAAAAAGTTATCGAGTGTTTTCCCACGGCTCCAGGTGGAGTGGGGGTGGCAGGAGCCACAGCCGGTGGGCGAGACAATGTGCTTCACGGTGCACTGCTTCCAGCGCAACGGGCAGCCTTACCCCGTCTGCGATACTGACAACCTGGAGGTCACAATATCACATGGGACTAGGAAGGTAATACCATTGACCTTGCGATCTAAAGAAGAACCTTATCTTCTCACTTTTCCTTACAATTCTAGTAGGAGCCCTTTGCAATATATTTGTTAGAACTGTGCGCGAAATCTGCCTCAGTGCCGCTTTAGCCTGCAATGGGCTGAATGAGCTGATGAATGATTTTGTTCCTTCGGTTTGTTTTGTTTGGATACAAATACTTTTTCCTATTATGGTTTATGGTGCAAAACCTATGTTCTGGTTATGTTGCAGCAAGTGGCGACGGTAATAGAGCTGGGTTCTGGTGACCCCGCGCTCGCGAACCAAGCTCGCGTAAAGTTCACCGTAAGGACCGCGGGCGTCTATCTAGTCTCCATAACTATAAGTGAGTTAACTCAGAATAGCATTCAAATACAAATACAAATAGTTAATTGATAACACCAAAGTTACAAGTCAAATTTCATTTCAAGTATGTCACAAAAAAATAATCACTTACTAAAATGAAATAATAATTACAAAAATAATCGTTATAATCGTTAATAATCTCTTATTTTAAAATAAGCTTCAATGTCATAAAACAAATTCTCTTGTAACCCCGCTCTGAGCTTGGTTTTGAAGCACCCGGTGGAAGGAGCATCCCGAATGGAAGCTGGTATACGGTTGTAGATCGCGGGTCCCAAAATATACACTGACCTCTCCGACTTGACGAGACGGTGCGACGGGGTTATCAGTTGGTCTTTCTTTTGATTGCTTCGTAAATCTAACGTGCTGTGAACGCCCCTACGTTGAAACGTTTCTAGGTTTACATGGGTGAAAAGGGCTATCTGGTAAATAAACTCACACGGCAAGGGCAGTATCTGTAGTTCCCTAAATAGCTCTACGCATGATACGTCGTTCTGAACCCCACATATGGCACGTATGGCTCGTTTTTGCATGACAAAGACTCTTTTCCGATCGGCAGCGCGGCCCCACAGTTCCAACCCGTACGTGATGTTACTGTGGACGGTCGCGTAGTAGCAGGAGCGCACCACGCTGCGGGTGGCGGTGCTCGCAAGCCGCCGGAGCGCGAAGCACGAGCGGCTCTGCTTCCCGCAAAGCTCGTCTATGTGCGTCTCCCACGTCAACGCACCGTCGATGTGGAAACCCAGAAGTTTCGTACTATGTACCTGTTGGAGCGCGGTCTTGCCGACTGCTACCGAATAAGTCTTTGTCGAGTGGCCATTGAGGTTGAATGCAAGGAAGCAGGTCTTGTCCTTATTAAGAGCTAGTCCGTTAGAACGGAACCAGCTGTCTAGCTCGTTTGCTACCGTGTTCAGTTTCGCCTCCAGCTGACTGTGCGTCGGCGCGGTGATCACCGTAGCGACGTCATCGGCGTACATATAAATCTCGGCACAATCGATGGCACCGGGTAGGTCGTTGAGGAGGAGACTGAACGAGGTGTTAGATAAGCAGGAGCCCTGTGGGACGCCCATCCCGTTCTCCATCTCAGACGATACGACGTGGCCTCTATCACCCACCAAGACCTGCGTTCTCTTTGACATGAAGGACGACATCACGGACAGAGCCGGACCGCGAATCCCGTAAAATTGTAGCTTATTTGCAACGAGCCCGCGATCGGCAGTATCGAACGCGCTCGATAGGTCGCAACAAAGAACGGCAACCTGCAATCCCGCCTCGCGCGCGCTCAACACTCGCCACACCACCTCGATTCAAATTAGTGTTGCGCCTTCACTGTTGCACCATAATGTGAATTCGTGATTTGTGGCTAAAGGATGTCCACTAAAGTCTTCGGAGTTTTTAAAAGAAATCACCTTGAATTGCCTTGCTGCTGGTCAAATCAAATACCTACTGCAAGTGAGATGGTTGATTCAAAACTGTGTAAAAGCTTCTAGAAAAGTTCACTAGGGCATGACTTGGACTTGACTGTGATTATTTGACTTGATACTATAGAAACAAAAAAAATGCAAATACTTGACACTGGCCGAATGCACAAAGTGCGATGCCTAGAAAGAAAGAAAACAAAAAAATTATTGGAATGAGGCCCAAGAGGATTTTGCCCTGCAAAGGGACAACAAGATAGGTCTAATAATTTAATAATAATGTCTTTTTGTATAGGCGGCGTGCCAGTTGCGGGTAGCCCGTTCCGCAAGTGGTTCGTGGCGGGGCGCGTAGAGGCGCGGCGTACGCGAGTGGCGCGCGCGCACGCGGCGCTCGTGTGCTGCGCGGGCCACGCGCGCACGCTGCACCTGCACCCGCGCGACCAGTTCGACAACCCCGCGCTTCTGCACACAGACGACGCGCCGGTCAGCCACACTCCACCACTCTCCATTCCATACTCACACTTCATCCACACCCAGGGCTGAACAACATTTTACAAGAGGTGTTCGACTCCTTCACATTATACAAGTAACCGATAACCGATGCTAGCTTACTATCACTATCTTGCTATCCTGGCTTGAAAAACTAGCCTCGTGTATCTCGGTTATTACAGATTATTACAAAAGTATTGGACTATTCTTTACACAGATAACGATACCTTCTATTCTAGCCAGTATCCAGACTCAAACGATCCAGCGTCAAACACGCGCTAACAGTTAAAGACACCTTTTACTTGCTGTTTTTCGTTCTTTACATTCATAGTACGAGCTTTGAGGATACTTTTAGCAGTGAAGCTCATACTTAATATTGTACAGGGTTTCAGCATGGAGATCAGTCCCCTGGGCGGGCCGGTGGACGCGGAGCTGTCCGCCGCGGCGAGCTTCTCGTACGACGCCGTGAACCAGCGCGTGGCGGCGCGCGTCACCTTCCCGCGCGCCGGGATCTACGCCGCCGCCATCTACTACGACGGCGTGTTGCTGCACAATGGACAGTTCGAGTGCATCGTACTCACAGGTCGGTCTAGTCGCATACTAGCCATATATTTGAGTTCTGAGGTTTCGCCATGGAAATCAGTCCCCATTTTGTAGTGGTAGGACTCCACTGCAGTGTCCGACTGGGGAAGTACCACACCTTTGTCAGTTATTCAACTGCCAAGTAGTAGTGTGCAAGCATAATTGTGTTCCGGTTTGAAGGGCAATGTTACCAGAGAAATTACTGGACATGATGAGATTTAACATCTAATATCTCAGGGTGAAGAGTGCAGTGCAGTGCGGCGCTGGATTGTGTTCGCAAGTTCATAATTCTGGCACTGCTACTGTTAGTGGCAGGCCTGGCAGCTTACCACCAGGCGAACGTCTTGTTCGTCTCGTCACTTGAATGTATTAAAAAAATATATAAGCGGCACACTGGGCACAGAACTGTCCTGCTGCAGCCTTTTTGCACGACTCTGTGAACCATCGCGTGGCACAAAGGGAACATCGTGCGGAATAAATTTAGCCCAGTCGAGTTAGCATTGAACCCCAAAAAAATCTAGGCTAAAACTTTATTTCTCCTGCCTTTAGAGAAGGTCACTGGTAGTGTCAATTCAAAATCGCGATCGAATTCGAGCGCTGCGTTATCTGGGGGACATGCAATATCTCGGGCATTTTCACCTTTTCGAGAAAAATCATCAGGACTAAAGTTGTTCATTACTCAATTCTCTATCTTTTTTTGTTGCTGATTATTTAGTTCAGTATATATTTTCCGAAAAAAAAACGGGGAAAATTGGGGGAAATGTAATTATTGAATTATCTCATTTATTATTGACTTTAAGGCCTAAATGTACAACACTAGATTGCGAGCATGAGAGGCTCACGGGCGGCGGGGGGAGATGCTCCCGCTGTTCATCTCAGGCTCCGATATAACAATCAGGATGATTCACCCTGAATGTTTATTGTGTCAGCGAGCGACATGGCGACAGTGCAGCGCAACATATCGTCGAAGCGGCACAACATCAGCTACGAGGCGCGGCTGCTGTCGCCGGGCCGCGCGCGCCGCGTGCTGTGCTGCATCAGCCCGCGGCAGCTCACCGTCAAGGACTACATACTCAAGTTCATCCCCAAGAGGATCACCGCTTTCAGGCTGTGCCCCTCCACTAAGGTTGGTTTCTTTTACATTTTAATTCAGAATCTTTTATTGACGAGATGAGCGAGACGCACGCCTGCCCAGAATTATGACTTGCGAACAAAATCCTGCGCAGCACTGCACTCGTCCCCTGAGGTCACAACAACATCACCAGAGAAATTACTGGGTATGAAGAGATTTAAGATTTAATATCTCAGGGTGACGAGCGCAGTGCAGTGCGGCGCAGGATTGTGTTCGCAAGTTCACAATTCTGGCACTGCTACTGTTAGTGGCAGGTGTGATGCTTACCATCAGGCGAACGCCTTGCTCGTCTCGTCACTTAATTGTATAAAAAAAACATCATCATCCGCCACGAGGGATACAATTCAATTGCATTATCAGCCTTAAAAAATCCACTGTCGGACGAATCCTCCCCTAAATAGGGAAGGATTTCCATGGTCCCCACGCTTGGCAGGCGGCTTGGGGATCGCAGAATACTTAACACCGTTAACCGAGAGGACGCTGTTGCCTGACCTCTAGTGACTCTGGTCTGGATACAGTTTTAGGATTTTAGGATACACAGGTCTTTACTGTAGACACGAATGTTTGTTAAAAGTGGTATTTTTCTTCTTTGTTATTGGCATCGCACGTTGTGCATTCTCCCAGTGTCAAGTTTATGAATTTCCAAGTTTTTTTTATTAAAACAAGTCAAATATGTCATGAAATCACAGTCAGTCACACGAAATTAGTCATAGGCGAGTCTAAGTCATGCCGTAGTAAAGTTGTGGCGACTTTACTATGAGCTTCTACGGAGTTTTGAAAACAACACGAAAATACATGTTTCACCACATTATATCACTTGCCCAAACCCGTGGATGTAATTCAACACTCAGTGAATAAAACACCACCATTTTAATCATTAATTCGTGAAAAAACACAAGTTTAAGAAATAATAATAATAATATATATTAGAATGCAGCGACATGATTTTGCCGTGTTCCCGCCAAAAGTCCAAAAAGTGGTGTTGTGGTCGACAGCTGGTGCTGGAGCCGACGCCGCTGGGCTCGGAGCCGGGCGGCGAGTTCTCGCTGGAGGACGGCGTGCAGCCCGCGCTGCGGCTGCAGTCGGCCGAGCGCGACCTCATCGCCGCCACCTTCACGCGGCTGCTGCTCGCCAACTGCGGCGGCGAGGACACCTTCAAGGTCACTAATATAGGACTATTGGACACAAATTAAATTATTTAAATTATAGACATGTTTGATTGGGGGTCCGAGGGTCGAAAATGTACCAAGGTAGACTAGGTTTATGGCTCTTTGTTCCCACTGGGTGTCAAATCATGACACCCATTTTTATTATTTTCGTCGGATGCTAAGGGGGGTCCGGACCCCAACCCCCGGGGGGCCTTATGTTCGCCTATGATAGCCACTGCCTCTGAGCTTACGTATATCGTGACTCCAGTTAGTCACAGGTGTCCTACGTTTGTCGATTCGCGGTCTGCTTTACTTTACTTCAGAAGACGTCTACCCCAAACCCTCGTCTGACACCCCCTTGTCTACATTCCAGAATAAGCAGGAGTTCTTCTACAGCGAGTTGCGCAAGGCGCACGCGCGTCACGCGCACGACAAGGTCCCCCTGCGGGTGACGCGCGCGGACCTGCTCGCCTCCAGCCTCAAGGCCACCAAGAACTTCTCGCAGGCCGACTGGTGCAAGAACTTTGACGTCTGCTTCCAGGGGGAACAGGGTATGTTGATCTGTGCTGGTTCTTGACTCTGACGGGACCAACACGTAATATCATATTTTAAGACATATTTTTTTTTTAACTATTATTTTGTAGTGTATTTATTTATCTTGTTATTTAAAAAATTAAGTATTCATTCATCCCATTTTCTTTTGCACTACCACCGTCCCTATTTCACATGTCCCTATTTCACATTTTGACTTTTCCTATTCATCCGAGGGTTGTCTGGTAGAGATCGCTTTTAGCGATAAGACCGCCTTATGTGCCTATCTGAAGTGTATTATGTTTGTAATGTCCTTTCTATGGTGTCAATAAAGTGTTATTGTATTGTATTGTCAGACAGTTGGTAAGTCGCTACTTGGAATTGAACAATTTAATTCCACCTGCCCCTTTCTATTCATCCGAAGATGGCCAATTGTAAAACCAAAGTGATCACAGATTGTGAATATCCTCGAAATGTGCACGAAGTATTTTGATTCGAGCTTTTTTAAATCATAGCAAAGCTGCCTCTTTCTTAGTCTGTTTTATTCGAAAAGTACAACGTCTTCAAATCCAGAACAAATAGGTATCTACCTAGGTAAACATGCTGTGTCCTAAACCGCATCATTGCTTAACAATAGGCAGGACATGGTCAAACACAAAGCTATTTTGAATATATTTGGAATAGAAATAGAAAATCAGATGCTACGTCTGTTTATCCCAATGTCTAGTTAGATCGCGCCAACCCATGCCGGTACCGTGGTGGCCGGCAGCTGCAGCAGTGCGATGGTAGAATATTTTTATTTTTGTTCTTAATAAATTTTTTTATGAATGACTGATGCTGTTGGCCTCAGGACACCGGACTTTAGGCAAGCGGAAATGGCGTTCGGCCTAGTTCGGGTTATAGGCGAAAAGCTCAAGGGCTCCTCAGACGGTACGACCCTCGGCTTGGCTGTCGCCGGGAGTGGGGTCAGTCCCAGCAGGGGTGTGCCCTGGGGCCCTAATAAGTTGATCTGGTTGACTATTTGGAGACAATCTAACCGATCTTCTGACAGATCTGGGGAGTCCTCGACCTCGCCGGCGAGGTCGGTGCGTGTTTGTGTGCCTCTGGTAACCGGCGCCTATATCAAAAACGGAATCCTTCCTGTTGCTAGGAGTGGTCGGATCGGGCGAGCCCAGCGCCGCCGAGGTGATGACGGCGATGGGGTGGCTGATAGAATCGGATGCAGTTGCATTTATAATTTTCTTTGTCTGCCGTTTATAATTAGCTTGGTTCAGTATTGGGTGTTTTTCGAATATAGGTTTTACATACTGGATCGCCTTTCGGTTAGCGTGTCATATATGAAATAATCGTAGTTTCAAATCATGGCATTAGATGGCGCTGATTTTGTCGCACGATCGAATATGTTGCGTTTACAGTGGTAGAACTCGCAATAGGCTCCTTTCGTTTATGAAATAATCTTAATGTCAAATCTTGGCAATAGATGGCGCTGCACTTATCAGAATTAGTACGATCGAATATGTCGTGTTTACATTGGTAGAACTCGCAATAGGCTCCTTTCATTTATGAAATAATCTTAGTTTCAAATCTTGGCACTAGATGGCGCTGCTCTTATCAGCATTGGTTTACGAACGACTAAGCCGCGTTTACATTGATAGAACTCGCAATAGGCTCCTTTCGTATATGAAATAATCTTAGTGTCAAATCTTGGCAATAGATGGCGCTGCACTTATCAGAATTAGTACGATCGAATATGTCGTGTTTACATCGGTAGAACTCGCAATAGGCTCCTTTCGTATATGAAATAATCTTAGTGTCAAATCTTGGCACTAGATGGTGCTGCTCTTATCAGCATTGGTTTACGATCGACTAAGCCGCGTTTACATTGGTCGAACTCGCAATATTTTCCTTTCGTATATGAAATAATCTTACCAAATCATGGCACTAGATGGCGCTGCTCTTATCGTAAGATCGAATATGCCGCGTTTACATTGGCAGAACTCGCAATAGGCTCTGGATTTGTGTGCGATGTAACAGCAGCCGGTCCCCGCAGGCGTGGACTGGGGCGGCGTGCGGCGCGAGTGGTTCTCGCTGGTGTGCTCGCAGCTGTTCGACCACAAGCACGGCCTGTTCGCGGCCTTCCACCCCGGCGGGCTCGTGCACCCCAACCCCGCCGTCACCAGACCGCAGCACCTCAAGGTCAGTTCCGATACCCTATACTCCTAGATCGCTCTTTTTACGAAGAAATTTAAAAAAAAACAGTACAGACCTTCTCAAACTTGTATTCTAAGGTGGCCAGTCTGTGTATGTATATTTATTAGATGATAATTTGCGAATCGGATCAACTGAGATCCGAGTTTTATACAATTTTGTAGGCAAGTAGTTCGTGCAAATACAATTATCAAGTTCGAATATAAGCCAATTTGGCTCATATTGGTCGAGGGGCTTGAAAGACGCGAGGGCCGCGAGACCTGAGTTCGCTGCGAACTACTAGTTAACAAGTTTCCAGTTACTCCCTGTATTACCATTACAGCGCAACCCAGAACTTACTGATGAGTATATACAATGTGTAACAAAAAGGTTCAACAATACGGAAGGGTATGTATGTATGTACTCATCGTTATGAACAACTTTTACTTAGGGGCCAACATTTTGTCCAAGGTCAATGAACTTTTTGTATGGAAAAGTTGTTTTTTTTTTCGTGATTTCATGGTTGGCCCCATAGTGAAAATTGATACATACATACCCTTCCGTGTTGTTGAACCTTTTTGTTACACATTGTATATAATATAAATCTTCTCGTTTCAACCCTTCTCTTTATTATAAACTAGCTGCGCCCCGCGGTAGCACTCGCGTGATGATGAAAAACGCTGATGAAGATGATGTCTATAAAGTATAGCTAGCGGCACGTATCTTTAGCGCTGAGCGAGGGGTACCTCTCTTTCACTCACCCCACCCTTACCCTATGCGAGAAAGAGAGTCACCGCTCGCTCACCGCTAGACTTACGTGCCGCTACTTATAGCTTAAGTTATTCCAGGAAATAAACTATCTCCATTTCGAGTTTTATCCAAATCGGTTCAGCCGCTTTGGCAAAAAGAGGTAATAAACATACACACACATACTGTCAAACTTTCGCATTTTGTCGCTTATAATATATTACAACACCGCGAATATGATTTTACGTGTCTCTTACTTTAGCTCCACAGACATATACTCGTATACACACCACCGGAAGACGGGTAAAGAAGCCTTAGATCTCATGTTTGTCACCCTCAGATTCGCCTCGGGAGACAATTTAAATGACATCTGTTTTTTTTTATTAGGCCACAAAACTGGTTGAACATTTTGACATGGCCACTAATTTAGAAAGAAAAAAAAAACTAACGAGCACATTCACCCTTCTAGATGTAGTCCTAACATTCATCTAACAACATACAATATTTTACTATTCCTAGACAACTATATAAACTTAATTAAAATTAAACATAAATTAAATTAAACACTTGGATAAACACGTAATACCGTTATACCAACGAAAAGAGCGGCTGCATTAAAATCAAAGAAAACAAACAACAACACAAGCACGAGAAAAGAAAAAAAACACAACGCTTATCAGTCTTACCTAAAATAATCTCGATCTGAGACATTCTTTACTTTTACTCCCTAGGTGAGTAATCTATTATTTCTAACTTTACAGGAGAGACAGAAATCTGTACAAAAGTCTGTACTCGTTCAGTTTTTCATAACGATGGGTGTATCTACCTCTGTGCATATGGCGGGGATGCAAAACAACAGGTTGTACGTGTCCATGTTGCAGTTGAAGCACTTCGAGCTGGCGGGCAAGGTAGTGGGCAAGTGCCTGTACGAGAGCGCGCTCGGCGGCTCGTACCGGCAGCTGGTGCGCGCGCGCCTCTCGCGCTCCTTCCTCGCGCAGATCATCGGCCTGCGCGTGCACTACAAGGTACATACGAGGTCATACCTGTATGTCAGGAAATGAAGCCAATCATAGCTGAATATCTTGGTTTTGTATTTGAATAAACCGTCATACTAAGTCTCGTAAATTAACTGGGCTACATTGCTTTCCGTCACGCTCGACAATGTCATCTGACCAACGCAACGGGCTGGTGGTCTGTCTCTACGTCTTTGCCTATTTATGTGACGAACATAGATGTTTTGTTCTGTGTCTGGGTGTAGTATGTATTATAAGTATGTATTTACAAAAAAAGCTATGTGTATAATATATAGGTATTCTATCAGCTATCTTGTTTCCATAATACAAGCTTTGCTTACTGCGTGGTATGGGGCTACAAGGCGCTGTGTGTAAAATGTCCCCCAATATTTATTTCACTCACTGACTCACTGTTGCGGGCAGGGGGGGTGGTGGCTGGGGTCTATTCTTGCGATTGGCCAATCACTGGAATGACGCAATCTGAGTTATGAATTTCAACGAAATTTTGACGTACTCGCAGTGGCTAGCAGTGGTTTTAAAAACTATCAAATTTCGTATGAGTTAAAGTCCGACGATCAGTCAACAGGGTTTATAGTGTTTGTTGTTTGCAGTACTTCGAGCAGGACGACCCCGAGCTGTACCTGTCGAAGATCAAGTACGTGCTGGAGACGGACCTGGACACGGAGTGCGGCACCGAGATATACTTCGCGGACGACGTGTACGACACGGGCGGGCGGCTCGTCACCACGCACGAGCTGGTGCCGGCCGGCGGCGCAGCCAAGGTAGGACAATGACGTTTTAATCATCATCATCAGCCTTCTTAAATCATATCATCATCAGCAGCCTTTTAAAATCTTATCATCATCATCAGCAGCCTTTTTGAATCATATCATCATCAGCAGCCTTTTTAAATCATATCATCAACAGCAGCTTTTATAAATCATATCATCATCAGCAGCCTTTTTGAATCATATCATCATCAGCAGCCTTTTTAAATCATATCATCATCAGCAGCTTTTTTAAATCATATCATCATCATCAGCCTTTTTAAATCATATCATCATCATCGTCAGCTTTTTAAAATCATATCATCATCAGCAGTCTTTTTAAAATCATCATCATCATCATCATCAGCCTGCATCAGCCGCTTTCCTAAATTGGCTAACGATCGTACGAGAATACGATGCGATTTCGACGCAAGACGAGACATAATTGAAGCTCGCAAGACGACGCGACGCCTTAGTCAACTTCTAGCTACACTAGAAAGGAAGATGGAAAGGGAAAGGAAGATTATGTCATCCTGGTCAGTCAAATTATAGTGCACACAAATTTTACACGGCCGACTAACCTTCACCCTGCTCTGTCACACTGGTTTTAATGCAACCCGAGTGTGAAAAAATGTTATTTTGTATTCTATTGCAGGTGACGAACGCTACGAAGATCCAGTACCTGGATGCGCTGGCGCAGTGGCGGCTGGCGGTGCGGTGCCGCGCCGAGGTGGAGGCCTTCCTGCGCGGCCTGGCGCTGCTCGTGCCCGACAACCTGCTCGCCATCTTCGACGAGAACGAGCTGGAGGTGGGCAGTAGTCTTAGTACAGCATCGGAGTGTGGGCCGGTGAACCCAAGAGTTGCATAATCTGATTCCACCTGTCCCTTTTTATCACCGGACGACGAGACAAATTCGACCTAAGCTTTACCCGTACACGGTGGATATTCCCAACTTACGCATAAACTAAATACATTTTGTTGTAGTTCTATGAATTTTAAGCGATGTTAAAAACCCCTAAAAATTCATCAGATGATTTAATGAGTTGTATAAATGTGAAAATCATAGTTGTATGTAGTTGTGTGTGTGTGTGTGCTGTATCCTTTATGTGTATGTTTGTTTATGAGAGTAATAAAAAGTTAATCTGTCTAAATGTTGTATAGTTGTGTATAGCTGTTATATGTTGTGTAACGAGTGTGTTATGTGTTGTACAATGTAGAGTGTTGTGTTGTACTATGCCAGTTGCTGGTGTGCGGCACGGGCGAGGTGTGCGTGGCGGACTGGCGTGCGCACGCGCTGGTGTCGGGCGCGGGGCGCGACTGGGAGCGCGTGCTGGGCTGGTTCTGGGCGGCGCTGGCCTCCTTCACCAACGAGGAGCGCGCGCGCCTGCTGCAGTTCACCACCGGCTGCTCGCAGCTGCCGCCCGCCGGCTTCCAGGTACCTACCTCGCACTCCACTCACATCACGACACACTAAACACAATGCTACTACTTTCAGATACTTCACTCCCTCAGAAAAAGCGTCCAAAAGGTAGTTAAACCATAATGTACATAAATAAGATTACTTTTTTTATGCAATGAAGTGACGAGACGATCACCTTGTGGTAATCATCACGCCTGCCCATAACGTAGCAGTGCCAGAATTGTGAACTTGTGAACCAGTCCAGCAGTGGACGTGTTCCGGCTGTTGATGTGAAAATCCTGCGCCGCACTGCACTTGCGCTCATCACCCAGAGATATTAGATGTCAAATCTCTTCATGCCTAGTAATTTATGTGGTAACAATGCGCTACAAACCGAATCACACTACTGCTTGCCTGTTGAATAACTGGAAAAGGCATGGTACTTTTAAAAGCGGACTGTGCAATAGATTCCTACCACTACATAACCGTATATTTATTATTTGTATAAAGACATTTTGTTACTCATTAACGTTTATGTTTTTCCCCCAAACAAATTAAATATCCCGATCTCCATTGCAGGAGCTAAACCCGCGCTTCCAAATCACGGCAGCGCCCACATTCGGCGCGCTGCCCACCGCGCACACCTGCTTCAACCAGCTCTGCCTGCCCGACTACGACACGTACGAACAACTCGTGCACGCGCTGCTCTGGGCCATCAACGAGGGCGGGGAGGGGTTCGGCATGATATAACTGGCCAACGTAAAAAAAATATAAAATAACTCTGCAAGATATAACCCGGTAAGATATATCAAGTCGATATAACGCTTCAAAATATAACCCGTAAACAACCTATTTAAAAGTCCATTGCTGGACTTAGGCCTACCCTAAAAGTGGCGATTGGGCCATATCCACCACGCCCACTTTCGGGTTGGTGGATTTACATACGCCATTGAATTTCTTCTCCAGACGTATGGAGGTTTCCCTACTTTATTTTCCGGTTATAAGCTGGTAAGACATAATTCAGCAAGATTATCCTCGACATAAAATAACTCTGTAAGCTATAACAAGGCGAGATATAACTCAACATAAAATAACTGCAATATAACCCGGCAAGATATAACTCGTCAAGATATAACTAAGTAAGAAATAAATCTTGACCAACTAATAATAATTCACAAGTATCAAAGGTACAAAAGATACTTATCTATGTACTTCTTGTATTTTAGACAATTGTGTAAAAACATGGTGACGCCTTGCATACTCAAATTCGGATTTTACTTAGTTTTATTTTAACAGATTGTATCTTCCTCAAGTAGTGAGAATGAAATAAACGTACGTACTATTCTTATTCATAAGTTACACTTACTTATTTTTTTCATAGAGGGTGATAAAAAGTAGTGTCCACCTCGGGATCAACACTATTTTTAAGCTCGAGTGGCGTGCTATGAATCCCTCGCTGCGCTCAGGATTCCACTTAAGAATACTTCGAAACTATGAATTCAAAGAAACATCTCGTCTTTAAAATTGTTTGCTCCCTTGGTAAACAATCTACTATTAATTACCTTGACGTTTCGCTGTCGAAGTAAATATGAATAAATCTTTTTGTGGGCGATAAAGTGCCGGTAATAAAAATTATAGGTATTTGATCGTTAGAAAAAGTAGAATTAATTAGTTATTATTATAATAATATTAATGCAAAGTTCATTGTGATATAATAGTATTCATTATTTTTCTTGTAAATAATAATAAATGTTGAAGTAGTGTTGTGTATTATATAGATCTTCTTTGATTATGGTAATGTTTAGTATATGCAAATAACAGTGCATAGTGTGATCTTCTAATATTTTTTTAAATATAGTATAGCAATATTTTTAATAAAATTGGAGGAGCGTTAGCAATCTAAAAAAATATATATAATTACGTACAACTTGCTAGTCATTTTCTATGTCATTCAAACAATATTTTCATATATTTTAAGTTTAGAGGCGTGTTTCACTAAGAAAACGAGCCGTATTTACACTACACTGAACAAAAGCAATCTGGGGACCGACAGTATTTGCCTATGGCTTGTGTGAAGGCTCCGAAATCTCTTATATAGGACCTTCATATAAAATACAGGTAAAACATTAAGGTTAATGTCCTTCGATGCGTCGTTATATTGTGACAATACAAAAAAATATAAGCTATCTACAAATTTTAAAAGCACGTTTGAAAATGGCGCCATCCTGTCGCCGTATTGTTTTATTATTTATATATAGCCAGTTTCACTGGGGATGATTTAAGGACCCAATACATCCACATCTGTTCAGGCATTTAGACAATTAGGTAGAATAAATAAACTCGCCGCATACATGCATATTATATGAACCCTGAAAACATTACACTCCTTTTTTTTGGGCAGTTGTGTAAAAAGTGCCTTTCAATGGCAGTGGCTTTTCACATAGTCACCATTCGGCAAGTTTCACTAGATGGCGCTGTTCTAGATGTGTGAGTTGTCGCGGCACCACAGCGCAACTTATCACGGCACAGATACAAAATTTAAAAACCATTTGGAGATTATGTCGACTAAATCTTAAATAATAAAAAAATCTGTTCATTAATTTTACATCCACATTAATCTAAAATCATGTTACATGGTCTTGCTTGTGTTGTTCAGTGAAATGACGGTGACACGCCTCTTGTAAGTAGTAGTGTGTGTTGTATAGAATCCTGCCAAAGACAAAGTCCACCGTCTGGAATTGATAATCGATTGACAATAAAGTACCAAATGTTACCATCTAAGTTATTGTCCTTGGATTCTTGTATTATTTACTAGGTTTACTTATCTCTTAGTAATTTCCTCGATGACGTCTCCTATGACAAAATATTGGGTGAATATTTTCATGTAGGTACATACCCAAATATCAAATAAATGCTACTATTATTCAGTAAAAATAAGATAATATTATAAGGCAATATACCAAGTTTTTTAATGTAGAATTTAAATATTCTTTTTGGTTTTAAATATGTTAAATATATAAAAAATTCACTGATAGAACTTCATATTTCGTAGAATCTATAAAATTTCAGCAGAAAGGCATTCAACGCATGATTGTTGAGTTTCAACCTGAGGTCTCTATTGGAGAGTAATACGCACAGTGGCGTTAAGTATCGTTGTCATGATATTTATTATACATTTAATAATTAAGATAAGCGTGAAAATATTTACAAATATAAACAATTCGTGTTCTTTATTTCTTTTTGATCGGACATAAGCCTTTATTAACTACAACAAACTACCTACATAGACTTTTATTAATATTGTAAATTATTATATTATACTTAAATTATTAAAATGATGTCAGTAATCTTGATTGATATCATGTTTATCTATTAGGTAGGTTAGAAGGAACATCATCATTTTTTTTCTGCTATCAGTATTCATAAAATAAATATGTAATAATATGTGTTTAGTATACATCAATATGTAAACAGGGTGACAACTTTATTAGAGACATAGTTACGCTATTGCAGACATATCGTGAAAATGGAGTGTAAAAAAATATTGGAAACCTATAGTTTGGCAAAAAACAAATAGGCTATTTCCTAAAATAGGCTATTTTATTTTTTGCCAAACCATTTTCCAGTATTTTTGCCACTATCACAAATAGTTCTAAATACTAGCAACCCTGTATACGTCTGAGAAAGATGATAGGACAAGATGTCACTGACGTAATTAGCCACAGTATTGCCAGAAGAGAAAAAAAAGTTAATGTTACAATACTTTTTTTCAAGCTATAGGTACATACATTTCAATCGTTTTCTAAGAACGTTTTCAGTAGCTACAAAAGTAAAAGGGATAAAAGATTTCTAATAAAGATACCATCCTGTACATATTATTGTGTAGCAGGTACAAACACGTGTGGCCTAAATAAATCTATCCAAAACTCAAATCTCGTATGTTTTAACGTACAACTCGTTTTATTATACACCAGAATGATAACTATTGTAACAATATTACATGAAAATGTAGATATTATTTATGTATTTCGGCCTTACTTAAAAACGCCGCTCAAACTTAATCACTGCTTAAGATGCTCTGTCAACTACTCTGTGACGTGAAGTGTCACGTGCAAGAACAAGACAGAGAAGTTTAAGCAATGACTAAGTTTGAGCGGCGTTTTTAAGTATGCCCGTATATGTATAGGTTAAGTAGCTGCATTTATAATGTGTAATATACACAGTAGCGGTCTAAAAAGGCTTAGAAAGGCCATCGAAACCCTTCAGGAAAAGTGATCATAAAATGAATATATTATTTTCAGTTCTCATATATAATCTAGAAACGCGCCAAAAGACAACGTTTTCACTTTGCTGATAATTTACGCTACTCATTCAGAGTGTCTAGTGCCAGTTTTTCCAAGAGCGTTTACGTATTCGTTCACGTTAACGTAAACTACAATTTGTATGAAATAAGAGCAGCGCCACCTAGTGTCAAACATGTTTGTATACCAACATGTAACATATTTGACACTAGTGTCAAACATGTTTGTATAGTTGACACTAGGTGGCGCTGCTCTTATTTCATACAAATTGTAGTTTACGTTACATGAACGAATACGTAAACGCTCTTGGAAAAACTGGCACTAGACACTCAGAGCCCCTTCATATTACTACTATAAAAATAAATTAATACTTACGTGGTTTTGACACATTTTGTTTTATTTAGGAATACTCACGTTTAGTTAAATCGGATACTCCGACTATATTATAGTTTCGATCACATACGGAGATCTTTTACAAAGAGAGAAACCAGAGCCCGACGCGCGAGCGGCTGGGTACGGGTTTGCTCGTAAACGTGAGTATTCCCGTATAAATAAAACAAAAAACTTTAATTCATGTGGTTTGTAAAAAATCTGTCAGGTGTCGTCAATATCACAGGGCAATGGAGCCCGCATAACATAGTGACTATCCACAAATTAGTATTTGATTTATAGCTACGGTGCAGCGTGGCGTGGCAAAGTATTTTCAGAATAACACACGCGGCGCTGTTATGGTACTTTAATATCTTCTGAGATATGATATCACATATTTTTTTTACTTGTAATGTAACTAGACATTACGTATACTTACCTAAAAAGATTAAAGACGGATAGAAAGTTGTATAGAATTTCATTTATTCTCGACCTTCTCAGTGATAATTTAAGTTAGCATTCCATGTTGATATTTTATAGTTGAATTATTGTTGATTAGCAATTTAAGACTGAAATAAAGTGACTCTTGAAATTTCTTCTTTCATTTAAATCTAGAACATAAGATTCTCCTAAAGAAATAAAACAGAAAATAATTGTAGTACAACTTTAATCGAAATTAAATTAGTAATGAACTTAGAAAGACAATGAATACCTACAAAATACATAATTATATTATCATTTAAACATGATAAAATACTATTCAAAATACTCACCTAATACAAACCTTGTATAATTAGTTACCTCGTCTATAGCTCCTATTTGCTTAATTCTACCCAATTAAATCAATATATAACAAAGTCTCACACTTCTTCCATCTATACTAGTGATGTAAATGTGAACACAGTTATAATTCATAATTAAACGGACTAAACTGACAGATTGAAATTCACTTTTCAAAATAATGCTGCCACCTAAATAACCGTATCGTTCAAAAGAATTGTCGAATAAGTAGAAAAGGGAAAACATATTGTGTTAAAAAGATGTTTTGTAAAATGCTACAGGGAAAAGTAACTTAATTTTCATTATAATTTATAACCTTGATAAGATTACAATCGTAAATAAGGAACTACACCATTTAGGTAGAAAGACTAATATGAAAATATTGAAGAACCTAGTTCACTCGTGTGAAATTATTAAGTTTATTAACATAATAACTTAATAAGTAAATTACACACATGTTAAGAAACTTGATCTTTTTATCCCAGCACCATTAAAATTTTGCCATAAAGTAGCAAAACTCGAAATGTCAGTTTAGTCCGTTTAATTAAGAATCCGAGTATACTTCGCACACTATTGACTCGGCACTGACACTGGGTGGTGTCTGTGCAGAGTGGATATAGTCGCGAAGGTTATGCTAACGTAGGTGTCTGGTGTAAGTACAGGCTATGGCGCGGTGTGCGCGAGGAGCGCGAGGTGCGTGCAGCCGTGCGTGGCCGGCACCGCGGCCCACATGATGGCGGCCGGCGCCGACAGCGGCCGCCGCAGCCAGCACCGCACCGCGCCCACAAACCTACGAAGAAGATAATGTTTCCCGGGTGTAGACTAACCACAGATATTCTCCATGAGACTAACCCAAGAAATGTAAAAAATAAGTAATCATTATTTTCAAGGTACCAAAAATTTGTATGACAATTTCGCCTAGCTGACTTTGAAAGCCATTAGACCTAAACTCACCCTGGTTTTATGCATTCCGACGAAAGCTTAGGCTTTTGCAAAGTTTTTGAAATTAGCCAGGATCTAGCATATAA
Organism: Erannis defoliaria; assembly: GCA_905404285.2. Taxonomy (NCBI): domain Eukaryota; kingdom Metazoa; phylum Arthropoda; class Insecta; order Lepidoptera; family Geometridae; genus Erannis; species Erannis defoliaria. Next base: position 4,078,424 of record FR990073.1, on the reverse strand, counting down.
TTATTTTTAAATCTCAAATTTCTGATTCTCTTTGTTCGGAAGCTAATTTATTACTTCCGGACCACATTTTTTAAATTTCATTAATGTCCAAGACTATAATTATTTTATGTACGAATAAACCATCGATAATAATAATGACTACAAAGAAATCACATCGAAAAAGCCACCCAAAAAGTTTTTTTATATGCCGCTCAAGTTTTTCGGGTTGACGTCACCGTTTGGACCATTCTGTATATGCTATGATCTACATGCAAAATAGTGTCATTGGTATTATAATTTTACCAGTATTGAGCATTAAATATCTTAGTTGTTATAGTATTGAGTAGGTATATGTATGGTTCATGCCTGGACCTGGGTATGTCCTAAAACTGCACCCAGAACCACAGGAAGATGAGCAGCAGCGTCGTCTCGGTTAAAATTGGTGAGCACTGCGATCCCCAAGCCGCTTGCCAAGCGTGGGTATTATGGCAACCCCTATTAACGGGAGGACTTCGTCCAGCAGTGGACGTCTTCTGGCTGATAGTGTATGGAGCATGCCTGGTGAGCGGCGCGGGCCAGAAGTCGAGCTGCGCCTGCGTGAAGGAGAGTTTCAGCTGCGTGGCGTCCAGTTGCGCGCGCAGCCCGTCCGCCAGCTCGCGCAGCGCGCCCGCCTGCGCGCCCGCCTGCGCCAGCCGCGCGCCCAGCGCCGCGCACTCGCGCGTGCACGCGTGCCGGGCCCTGACAAACACGCTACATTACCCAGGGACATCCTCACAAGGTAAATTCGTTCTGGCTTCTGGCCCATTACTTCACCGCATAAGAAGAAAGAACTGATAAACAAATGGTCATCGATGTTTTGTGTCTGGGCATTTAAAAATACATGGTTTTAATATGTATTTACAAAAAAAATATGTAGGTAGGTATTCTATCAGCTAACTGGTTCCCATCAGATACGTGATAAAATTAATTAATAAGTAATAGTGCATTAAGCCTTGCTTAGTTTGGGGTTTGATGTGGATGGCCAATGGCCATAGATATTATAGATGGCGCTTTGTGAATCACCAAAAACTGCCTTAAAGCTCAGTTGGTAGCATGTCTGCCTTCAGAGCTGTAGGGCGTGGGTTCGATCCCCACCCAGGGCAAACATTTATGTGACGAACATAGATGTTTGTTCTGTGTCTGGGTGTAGTATGTATTTACAACAAAAAAGTATACCTATAAGTATTCTATCAGCTATATCTGGTTTCCATATTACAAGCTATGCTTAGTTTGGGGCTAGATGGCGCTGTGTGAAAAAAATCCACCGATATTTATTTATTTATAAAAACTTAAATTGATGGACATTTCACAAAGCATTTATTTGTTTATAAATATATTCGTTACGTATTCCAGCTCTCACTCGCGTGGGGATTATGGCAACACCCCTCTATTAAGGGGGAGGCCTTCGTCCAGCAGTGGACGTTTTATGGCTGATGAAGAATCCAGCTCTCAGGCCCTGCATCCAGCATGGGGCAGTTATAACAACTTACTCTCGTTCATGAGTCAACTGCTCAGCCATTGCATCGAGTGCGCGCTGCTTCTGGTCTGCTTCCCTCCGAAGAGCGGCAGCGTCCGCCTCCGCGGCTGACAGTAGGTCCTCCTGCTGCGCCATGTCCTCTTCTATTAACGACAGCTGGGAGACAAACATCGGATGTATATGTGGAAATAAGCGGGACAAACTTAGACGTTCTGTGAAGGAATCTTCCAAATTCCTATTAGGTACTCATAAAGTCGTGGTTTTCCTACTGTTATGAGAGCGAAAAGTTTTGAGATTGCGGGATTAGAGGATCATCTACCTTTAAATGTGGCACAAATCTTAGCTAAACACGTACTAATTACATTCTAAATGTCATTCAAATTCGTTGAAAAATTACATATTTAGGAACAAATACTTTACATTACATTTAAATACGCTTTACTTTGAGGTTCATCCGGCTCGAAGGACCATAAATGTAATGATAAGATAAGATGTAATGAAAGTAGCAAATTTAAATGTAACGTTATTTATTCAATGCAAAATACAGCAGTAGTTAGCCGATTCTCACTCGCGCGTGTGTCCGACGCGGAGCTTCAAAACGCACTCAAATATCACTGTACTAATGTATAGTCATATTTCATGAATGTGTTGCAGTCGGCTGAAGTCAGGGAAATGTGTCTGTACGAGCCTACATAGCGTGTTCCTACTTTGCAAACACTGCGCACTATTATACCTACCTAGCTACCTACCTCTCTCGGGCAGGCTGGAAAGGAAAGTGCGAAAGGTTACCCGTGTGTACGCATGGTCGCGCATGGCGCGCGCGTCGGCGGCGGCGGCGCGCTCCAGCGTCAGCGCGTGCTCCGCCACGGCGGCTGCCGCGCGAACGCCATCCAACTCGTTGCGGCAGTTGCGCCACCCTGCGCCGGCGCACAGAACTATATTTAAACCTATACACCACTCGCGCCTTCTCCTTAAACTGCAACCAAACCCACCGGAGGACGGGCAGCAGAGTCCTCTTGGTTGACGGTGGTGAGCATTCTGCAATCCCCAAGCCGCCTACTAAGCGTGGGGATTATGACAACACCTCTCTATTAGGGGAAGGCCTTCGTCCAGCAGTGGACGTTTTATGGCTGATGACGACGACACCACTCGCGCAACAGCCCTAGCGTGCGCCTCTCAATAAAGTTTTGTAATTTCTTTATGTCACACTAAAGCGAGAGTAATAAACCTATACAAAGTCGTAGCCTTGTCTTATTTTTGAATAGTGAAGATTTTGTTATGGTCTGCATGCTAGACCCCAATGTCCGAACTTAAGCCTCAAAATACCTAAAACTGTCGCGAATCCTTATGTGGTGGACAACGGGAATAATCGATGTAGTGGACTGTATCTGGGCTCAAATGAAAGATCTCGTTCGCGTTCAATGTTCCAAATCTAATTGACAACTAACTTATATTTACAATTCTTGGCCTACTTATATTCTATACTAACAAAGGACTGTTTTGTTTTACTAACGGGGACGGGTCAGGACTTACGGGATCCTGCGTCCTAGCCAGAAAATCTTTAAAACATCAGCCCGCCCCGCGGCGGTTTTATCCGATATTCTTCAGCAGAGGTATTCACAACTCAATCGGAAAGGTTTCCGTTCTGATTCACATTCTCCGTCTCTGTCATCCTCAATGTAGATGACTGGGACGGATAATGTGAATCCGAAAAGAGTCCTTTTCGATTGAGTTATGCATGAATAACCCCTGCAGGAGTAGCTAACTTTTCCAGATATGACCATGACATTAATTACGTTGAACCGTTATATTCCGTTGCTGTTAAAAATGGTAATGTATCAATACAGTGGTAGCAATAATTAAAGTTCTATTATTATTAACGGGATATTTGTAGACCCACGAGTTCACAAGTGGGTCTACTCGTGAACATGGTGCATGCAACTGTGCCGAAATATCGGGAGCTCATTTCACAACATAATCACGGTAAATATCCCGTTAATAATAATAGAACTTTAGTAAACAACCGTGATAGTTTAAAACAGTGAGCAATAATTAAGTTTGTCTAGTTATACTAGCAAAACTGGTATCTAACCGATGCTCATTTCAGAAGCGCGATCTTCAGCAGCACATACATCGTCTTCAAGGGCAATCTTCTCCTGAAAAGTAACCATCATAAATCAAAAAATCCTCTACCTAATAATGGATGTTTTAATTATAAAACATAGGCACTATACCCGAGTTTTAATTTATCAAAGCCGTGACCAAAGTACCTACTATGATTCCGTATGTCCGTGAATATAGACGTGCCTATTACTTGGAGAGAAAAGGGTGAAAATGGAAGCAATTTTATTTTTATATGATAGAAGACTGTCATAAAGCTGGCGAGCTACCGCCACCTATGAACGTCTGCTACATCAGAAGTTTGCCGGCGCGACTAAGTAATCAGTCTTGCTCATTGATCGACGGCAAGGACTTCGCGCTAGCATGTCGTCTATCTATGTTGGTCATTCTGACCCACAAAGGGTGAATATGACTGTTTAAAGCTAGGCAACGTCATAGCTATATCTTTTACGGGTGGTGGAAACAATGCAAGGTGGTAGCACGAACACGACAAATATATCTGTCAAATAGGTAATGGAATTTTGTGTTTCATAGAATAACACCCATTTTCGTCAGTCTAAGAGGGGGAGAGTTGTCCGGAGCCCCACCCGTATATACGCCCATTACTCCAGGTAATAGAGGTATATGTGTAGGTGGTGGTAAGGTAACCATGCACTTAACTAACTTACCTTCAGATGGCTCGTCGACCATTATTTGCCACTTATACTTCCAAAAAAAATATCATTGTTATAAAACGTTTATCGTCAAAATTTTAAGGTATAAGTATAATGGTACCCTCTCTAGCACGGCTTTCTCAGCGTCCTTGTCTCTCAGCAGCTGCTTGAGCCTTTCGAGCTCCCTCATCGCGAGGCGCACCTTCGCGTTGTCAGAGTCCAGCAGTGACTTCAGCGCCGACACCTGCAGCCGCAGCCGCTCCGAGCACGACACCTACAGGCAATGCCCAATATGCAAGAATCAGTTGACGCTACAGTCCAGTACCAATACGATAGAGTTAATGACCAAAAATCTAGTCAGTGATCAATACGCTATAGAGTTAGCGACCAATATGCTAAAATCAGCGACCATAAATACGTCAGCGGTCAGTGTCTCTACCATGAGTTTTTAACAATTTACTCGCTAGCGAAGGCGTAAAATATTTCTATGGCAAATTGTACAGCGCCACTAGCGGTCACCTTAAGAACTAAAAATCGGTAGTATGAGTCACTACGTAAAAAACCTATCGAATCTAGTCTCGCTAGCGTCTAACGTTTTGTATCCGTTGCTTTAATTCGGTACCATGAGTCACAAATTTGACAGATGCTATCGATAAATACCGTTTCGATAATAGTTAAGTCATTCACTAGCAAAATAAACCGTGAAAGCATTTCGATAGCTTATTTTATTGTGAAAGTTTATTTAATTTTGAGTGTTATTTTTGCGAAAGAAGTAATTTACCACGGAATACGTTAGAGGCGGCTGTGTATGAAGTCGAACGACGCGAACAAGGGAATTTTCAAGCTGGCATGAGAATGATTTTTGGAAATCCACTTCAACACTTATGCACTTGAAACGAAGTATTTCTATAAAACACTGGCTTACAATCGTTCGAAGTTATATCACTTTATTTAAAATTATTATTATTTTTTTGTTATTTTTTATAATTTTTATAAAGTAAAAACAAAACTTTCCATATACTCCACCATTAACTGAAATTGTAAAGAACTGGTTCGCATTTTAGGTAAATAGCTAAAATAAGTTAGTTTGCAGAAATAAAATAAACTTGAAGACAATTAAACAACCAAAGTAAACAACGAACGTGTTGACCCTGACAGTTTGACTGAATATAACCAATATAAATTAAAAAATCACTAACAATAACATACTCACGTACTCCTCTAGACGCTTTCGATTAGCAGGGTTATTTCAATATACATCTTACTCTGTCTATGGAGCATAGATAAAAAGAGGCAGCTACATTCAGTGTGAAGTTAGAAACGTACTACGAGAGTACCAACATGCCGACGTGATAACTACTCGAAGCAGCGAGCTAACGCTAGCGAGTAAGTAAACGCTCACGTAACTCATGGTACGAGTTTAAACGAAAACTATTCGATGCGCGTTTATACGCTATCGACTGAAGTAAGTTTTCGACAGCAAGTCATGGTAGAGTCGAGTCAGCGAGCGTATAGTTTGTTGTATATACTATAGTCTGCCAACTATACTCTAGAATACGTTAGATTCTGCCAACTATACGCTAGAGTCTGCCAACTATACGCTAGAGTCTGCCAACTATACCTACTCTAGAGTCAGCGAGCTATGCGTGAGAGTCAGCGAGTTAGGCTCTAGAGTCAGCGATCTGTAAACTAGAGTCCGCGAGCCAACGTTAGTATATAATACGTTAGAGTCGGCAACCAATACGCTAGAATTAGCGACGACCAATACGCAACAATTAGCGACCAACATGCTAGCTGGAGTCAGCTATACCAAAACGCTAAGCGCAGTAAACTTCAAAACGCAGTGAGCACTTGTTAGAGTCGACGTCTAAAACACACTAGGATAGGTTTAATTGCGCTTGACCACCATCTCGGGGACCAATCAATGCCCTATAAAAGTTTTTACAAAATCATCGAGAAGTGTAAGAAGTATTCCTATTTGAGTTCTCTACCAAGCCTACTTCACGTTTTATTTTTATTTTTTATCTTTCTATTGTCAAAATAAACTCCCTTAATAACAGTCTTCTTTCTTTGTTTTACCTTTGTCATTTTTGTTCAATTAACTTCCAAAGAAAGTTTATGCGGAAAGAGAACAGTAACACCTTATATACGATAGCAGTAAATATAATTAATGTGGCGATATAGGGGAAGATATAAGAGGTGAAAAAAAAAGTTTTTTTTTTAAACTTAAAATATTTATATTCAAAAATCTAAATATAATAAACATAGAAATATCAATCATAATGTTAAATCACCTGAAACTGGATTCTCTTTCCGTAAAAACTCAAAGTGTAACAATAAATATAACGGTAAGTTATCAAAAAGATCGAATTTTTCGGCCGCGCTGAGTCCCAGGCTGAAAACTAGTGTAGAACCCTGCCGACCGCAGCGCCACCACCTTGCACCCTGGGAGCTTAGAACAAGAATACTCAAATCAATTTTTATCCGATATGTTTCGGAAAGTATGTCTACCTTGTCCCTTTCTATTATCGAATGCTTAGATAAATGTGAGTCTTGTGTGGATTTTTACGCACATTATCAAGCTATGGTATCAATGAGAACATGAAACATTCTCCTGCAGGGTTCACAACTCAATCGAAGAGTTTTGGCGAGAACACGGAAAAATCATGTCGTTGCATTCTATTATTTTCTTATACTTGTTTTTTCTCGAATTAATGATTAAAAATGGTGGTGTTTTATTCATTGAGTGTTGAATTACATGCACAAGTGTGGGCAAGTGATATGTGGTGAAACATGTCTTTATGTGATGTTTTCAAAACTCCCTAAAAGCTTATACTAAAGGCGCCACAACTTTACTAGGGCATGACTTGGACTCGACTTTGACTAATTTCGTGTGACTAACTGTGATTTATGACATATTTGACTTGATAATACTACTTAAACTTGGACATTAATATACTTGACTCTGGCAGAATGCACAACGTGCGATGCCAATAACAGAGAAAAAAAAACTCAATCGAAAAGCTTTCCGTTCGGACACACATTCTCCGTCTCTGTCTTCCTGAATGTAGATGAAAGTGAAAGAATATAGATAGTGAGAATCCGAAAGAAAACCTTTCCGATTGAGTTGTGAATACCCGTGATGATGGTTAGAGATAACGTCTGTCCTGTCCGTGACCATTGCAGCAATACCCATTAGCTTATATATTGTGATGAAATCTAGTAGTCATCATCATCATTAGCCAGAAAGCGTCCAGTGCTATTCGACACGACAACCAAAGGGCAGGCAATGGGTAGGCCACATCCCTCGAGGAACTGATAACCGATAGGGAAGAAATATTTTCGAGTTGCGACCACGATCTGGAAGACGCAGTGTAGGTAGTCTCCCACTATGTGGATATCTAGTAGTGCTGACCTGGAACTCCAGGGTCTTTCTGAGGCAGCGCAGGTCGTCCCGGCGACGGCGCCAGGCCGCTACTACCATGAACCGAGCCACCTTCGCCGCGGCTTCCTCCTCCGCAATGCCGTGCAGCGACGGCGACCGCACACCCTTGTCAGCCTCCGACCTGCGAGGATGTAACCAGGTATTCAGAAGATTCAATTACCGAACAGATTTTTATAGTGAGATTTTATAAACGTGGGAATTATCCATTTAATTTAACAACCATGTCAAGCCCCATACCTAATTATATTGCAAAACACAATAATGTAAGGAACCCGAACAAAAAATCTACACTTCCATATATTTCGTTGAATGTGTTCTTATTTTTTCATTGGACTGCAATTTTTTTATGATCTCAGAATGATCACATGGAAAATCTATTCTAATCTTTCGACTTAATTCTACCGTTATATCCTTTAGTTAGAGTATATAGGCGACCTTCAGGGTATAACGATACGTATAACTTCTCTTGATCGCAAGAGTTATTTTCCTGTAAGATAATGCCATAGGCCAGATTCTTTACTAAATACGACAGGATGTACAGTTAGTTAACTTCGTGGTTATACTAACTGGTTCTTTTTCATCCTCTTGGTTGGTGTAAGGTCCTCCATGGAAGCGGCCTTGTGCGGCATTTTAGTCCTCTTGAGCGCGGGGGCTTCAGGCGGCGCGACGACAGCGGGAGCAGAGTACTGCTCGAGGCAGCTGCGGATACGGTCCAGGTGCGGGGACACCACTCTGCTTGCCGTGAACTTGCTCACTGGTGTCAGGAATAGCTTCTTCTTCGGGTGTGCTGGTTGTAAGCGCCTAGGGATTAAGACAGTATCACCATCATCGAAATTGGCCTATATTATCATGTGACGGACCACCTTATGGTAAGTGGTCACCGTCGCCTATGGACACCTACATTTCATAGTCCAGCGCTAGACATATACTTAGTTTGTACGCTTTGTGACGTCACAAAGACGCTACTCAGCCCGACCTCTAAAAAAGTTAAAACGTGCGCAGGATAAGAACTGGTGCAATTTGAAACCGCTGTTATTTGCTACTTTTATTTAAGTAGCAACACCATAGTAGTTTAGACATTACAGCTGAGTAAATAACAGATAAATATACTACGAGAATAGTAATGTGATGACGTAATTCATGGATGACAAGGATAGCGCTTTACATTTAGCATAAAGCGAAATAGAGGTGAAAATAAAGTTTTGCGCCCTTATCACCGTGGCCGGGTTATTTTGATTTGTTTGGCTGCATCTGATCTGTCATGGAAGCTGCCAAACAAAAACGAGTTCGTGTGTTTTTTTTTAAATATTAATGTGAAAGAATGGTTTTTAGTTAAGCTAAACCTTGTGTTATAAAGAACTGTTCAGGGTGATGGGTGGTTACAGTATTTTAGACTGCAAAAGCCGGTCTGAGACGAAAACTGAAAGACTAACGAGACCTTCAATTTCACAAGTAAGTGGCCATTGTTTTGATTAATTTTGCTTATAGAAGTGTTCATTGTGAAAAATATGAGTATACTACAAATACTACGCTACATTTCAAGTAACACTAGTTCTCAGCAGAACAGCTACGTGAATGTTTATTTGCTAAAAGAAAAAATAACATAATACCATAAAATGACATTATAAAATGACATGTGTTGCCAGTTTTTGCTTTTTAATTTCCCGAAAAAGCTATACCTAATACTATCGATCACTAACGTCTAAAAGTGATAAAACCATTGTATACAATTTCACCATTGTAATAAAATAAACCATTGTACAACATTTTTTTTGTGGCAGCACAAAGTGAAATATCTAGGTGGCCACGCGCCCTATTTTTATACTAGTAAAATTTATTTGGTGAAGAAGAAGGAATGAAGGGGTGCCCATTAAAAATCCGTGACGTTGGTCACTTTTTGGCCAAGACAGTTCTCTTCTTCAAACTAAGTTGTTTGTAAGGTTGAAAGGTCATCCCAATGTCACCCTAAATTTATTGTGCTAATTAAATTTACTTGTAATCTTCAACGATATTTATTTATCTAATATATTTCAGACAGGTCTAGCCATCGAAGGAGAAAACTTTAAGAATTAGAAAGCATGTATACATCGTTCGAAAGTTGAACATTACGCACCATACAACGGAGCGTGCGATAAAATAGGTACTCTCAGCTAAGTACCTATTTTACCGCACACTCCCATGTATAGCGCCGTGCGTAAACTTAACGGTATGTTTTTAATTTCCATAATAATAATTTAAGAACTCCGCCAAAGAGTTTCACATTACGAGAATAAATAAGCTAAATGATCGAACCTCCTTGGAAGCGCTTTTGCTCAATACGTTTGTCTTACTTTAATACTAATATAAACAGAAAATGTGACGAAAGAAATTCGCACCACTACTTTATTTTTTTCTAATTTTCACCACGCGCACGTAGCGCCATTTGTAAATTCACGCCATTTCATCTTTCCTCCTAGGAGAATTATGGCGTCGCACTTTGTGCATTTGCCAGTGTCAAGTATTTATTTCTATCAAGTTTTTGATAATTTTCAAGTCGAATGAGTCTAAGTCACAGTCAAAGTAATTTCACATTTAGAAACTCACAGTCAAGTCCAGTCATGATCTACTAAAGTCGTGGCAACTTTACTACAAGGTTCTTCGGTGTTTTGGAAACAACAGGAAAAGACACTCATATTAGAAACGTTTTAACGAAGACGAACTTAAGAACGAAGTTTTTTTTCTTCTTTCCTCCTAGGAGGATTATGGCATTGCAGTTTGAGCATTTGCCAGTGTCAAGTAGGTATTCAGTTGCGACTTTACGTCCGATATAATAAAAACAAAATAATAAAGTTTGCCTCATTATCTGTTGTGTACTTCTATTATCTGTTTTCTCGCAAATGTGTTGTAAAACGTTGTATGGCACTCGTGCGGTGTTGGTTTTTACAAACTCGTGATTATGGTAAGTGAGGTACATTCGTCTACTCGTTTGTAAAAACCAACTTACCGCACTAGTATCATAAATAACAATAAAAATAATGATAACGCACGACACTATTCGAATTACCTACCCTACCAACACTTGTGCACGCAATCACACCCAAATTCTTTGACAGTTTATTACCCCGTAACCCTGTTCAAATATTTCTTGCTAACCCTTCTATAAATGCCATTTAATCTACCCTGCAGTTCACCCTTACAACGTCCAAAAATAGCACAAGTCAAGGCAGGAACAGGGGCTGTCTTATCGGGATGGTAAACATGGTAACAATTTGACTCCAACTTTACAGAGGGCAAGCTTCTATATTTAGATGGCATGGATATCTTCGGAGAAATTTATAAGGCGCAGACATTCGGACTAGAAATCTATGTGTACGAAGTACGTCAATTTGAAGAGCGCATATTAATGTATTTTGAATTTAATACCATAGATAATAAAGTAATTTTGAATTTTTGAATTAATTTAGTTGCACTAGGACTAGGACTATAATGTAGTGTATGTTCTTATCTGGAATCGTAGACGGAATGATGACGGTCTCGTGTCTCCCCTGATGTGCCCCCCTGGGGGAGACATCAGGATTTTTCAGTCCTGGTGTCTCCCCTAGCCCAGGGGAGATATCAGAACCAATTTTTAAATAATATTTAAGTATTCAAGTATCCAAGTTTAGACATACGCATACCGGCCACTCGAAAATAAATAAACTATACTTTTTTCTGTCTGGAATATTACAGTTTAGGTCCTTCAAGCCAGGTGTTGCCAGGACGACCAGTGTAAAAAAAAGCTGGCTACGTATATAGTGCATGCCACCGCGATTCTTATCGAATCGGATAGTCAAAACCACAACCCTGTTCTGCGTGAGAATACGCACCCTTATCATGGACGTTCGCGATTCTGATTGCGATAGCATGCCACGAACGAACTCGAACTCGAACGAAGCTCGTACGAACTTACTCGGGCCATGCGCCCTCCCGCTCGCGCACGCTCGCATTCAGATTCACGAACGTCCATGATAAGGGTCACGATCCGATCATCACAGTGAATCGACACTATGACTTATTCGTGTCGCGGATCACAAGTCGCTCCAAAGAATAAGAAGGCCCCTACATAAAAAAAGGTGCTTGGGTGGGTGCAGATACCGTTATAGTGAAGGATACAGATCCAAAGATGGGTGGATGAGTGCGATGTGGTGGATAATTGGTTACTCACGCAGGCGGAGTGCACTGCAGGTTGCTGCGCTCGCGAGACAGTTCTCGTTCAGAAATGTCCCCAGCACCAGCCCTGGCCACTGGAGACGCACTCCGCGCCATTTTCACCAAGTTCTGGTTTTCTGGCATTTGGAAATTATTATCGTTTATTGGTATTTTGGTCTAAGAAAGCAACAAGAATCGGTTAGGAGTTGAAATATGAAAGATCCTGGTGACAGGACTCGATTTGTATTAGGAATTTGATTCTTTAAATCGTTTTTAAATAGGTAAGGTCGGAAAAGTTTTTAATATTGACTCATTTAAAAAAAAGGTACTTATCGAAAAAGGTTTTAAATGTCGTGTCGCCCGCGGAAAAGTTTATATTTATAAGCGCTTTGAAGGGAGAGAGCTAGATCCTCCAAGTATAAGCGTAGTGAATTCTTCGTTTTTTTGGATGTTAGCAAGATTAGAAGCTCTTTGAGTAGAGGTTATCTTGATGAGAAGAAATAAAACACTTGCCCAAGACCAAGGCCATTGCACCGGTACCAAGAACTATATCTTTGCACATGGCCATTGTTGTATTAATTATTAGGGTGACTAACATAAGTATTACAGACGGGGACGGTCGTCTATTTGCGTGTGGCGACAACGGCCAGCTATCAAAGCATTGCGATGGTTCCGTGCCCCTGCTACCGACAACGACGCCGCGCCGTCGCCGCGCCGACAGCCGACGCAAATTGACGCCCCAACTGAGACCTTGCGGCGCCCTACTAAGTACCATACTTACTTGTATACGGCAGGAAGCCGGGCAATGATGTAGGTACTTACTATGTTTCACGGGCGTCAGGCGAGGTAAATGCTGACGCGGCGGCAATGTACTATATTATATACGTTTTACGCGGTAAGGTACCTATTCGGTAATACTAAGCCGAAAGCAAGTCATTCTGAACATCATTTCAGGTCCATCCCTGTATTCAGCTATTTCATACAACTTGTCCAGGATGAATGACTTATCTAGAGTATTTCGCTATTTCAGGGTTGGCTCCATAAACTTTCAGGATGATAGTACAACAACAAGTACAACGTCTTACTCTTAGTACTACCGTTCCGCGTAACCCCGTACAACACGCAGGCTGTAAGTAACTATTAATTAATTTTGAGGTCGTGGTAGCCCTGAATTTATTCTCTGACTACTATCTAGGTATTATTTTATGTTTTGTATTTTATGGACATATGTTGTGGTAAGGTATGATTTTCAAATCCGTACGTAAATTTCAAAGAACTCATTGGTACGGGCCCGGGATCGAACCCACAGCTTTGCGAATACAAAGCAATACGTCTTTACGTCCTTAGGTCTTCTCCCCTATCACAGCTTAATTTTAAGCTTACCGATGTCCCTAAATTAAATAATATAGGTACCTTACCTAGGGTATGCGTGCGGAGGCGCGGCTAAAGTTGGAGGCGCCAGCCATGTCGGCGTCGTCGGCGGCGCGCGGCGCGCCCTCGCTCTAGTAAGTATCCGCTGTTAGTGGTCGTTCCTCGTTACAGGCCATGCGTGTAGTGACGCATAATATCGGGTCGGAGACCTAAGTATCCCACACGCAGCCGGACAGGGTGCAATTGAGTAAAGGTATTGAGGTATATGTGGTTGATAAGGTATAATATGTCATTATGTCAATAAAGTTTTTTTCATTTCATTTTTTCATTTATTCATATGAGTAAAGGTCTATGATGCCTAAAAGATAAAATCTCTCTACACTACTCTATAATATACCTACTGCATACCCTACGAATTGCACTTCTCCTCTTTTTAACTGACTTCGAAAAAGGAGGAGGTTCTTTGTTCAACTGTCGTAATTCACCACGACTTCTCCGTCAATTCAAAACCGATTTAGAAAAATATTTTTTTGTTTGGTAGGTGATACTTCAGAGGTGGTCCCATAAACATTTTATCGCAATGGGTTCAGTAGTTTGATTTACCTACTGGAATAATAACTGGAAAATATGAAGATGTCGTCCAGGTAGTCGAAATTGAAGTCGGTAGGTATTTTATTATAAAAGCGTATTATTCTGATTGTGCCTCATAACATGCATCATATCACATGTATGTCGATGCTCATAATATATTTTGACCATTTGATCTTGCTTCATTCATTCAAAACCTTCAGAACCACAGAATAGGTAGTGATACAATTCAGAACCGTGTCTCGTCAACGCCATCTAAGGGTTTTTTTTAATTGCCTGTCAGAAAACCTCCCATTGAAAGTTTGCGTGTAAGGGTCAACCCACACGTACCACGACCACACCACAACCACAACACGTAGTCGGGCGCATATTTTGTATTGAAAATGAATAGCAGAACTTACACGTACCACATTTTGCCGTCGTTATCGACCGCGTGTTTGACACCGACCACATCGCAACCACATCGCAACCACAACGCAATCACCAGCTACACAGTGGAATAACCGCCGGCCACATCGCAGATACAACGTTGCGTCGACTCTAGTCCTGTGTCGATCGTGATTGAATGAATCAAAACGACCGAATCGCGCTCTCTGCGTTACCGACCGGCAGGCTAATCATGTAACTTTTCGGGATCGCGATTCGGATACGAGTAGTCATAATTGTCACTTGTCACTGTCACAGCTTCACGGTATCACGGAGGGATTTGTCTCTCTATCGTTATCAAACGAATGCATTGATTTCCTTAATTAAGTATACAAATCCGTCGGTCATTTGGCGTTTCGTCCTGCCCTGCAGGGTCAAATGAGTTTTGGCAGTGACAGTGACAAGTGACATTTATGACAAATCGCGATCCGAATCGCGATCCCGAACAGTTACATGATTAGCGGGTCTTTAACGATTGACGCTTGACGATTGACGCTAACACTTGTCACTGTCACAGCTTCACGGTATCACGGAGGGATTTCTCTCGCTATCGTTTTCGAACGAATGCATTGATTTCCTTTATTAAGTTAAGCAAATCCGTCGGTCTTTTGGCGTTTCATCCTGCCCTGCAGGGTCAAATGAGTTTTGGCAGTGACAGTGACAAGTGTAAATTTTTGACAACTCGTATCCGAATCGCGATCCCGAAAAGTTACATGATAGCCCCGCCGCCGGATCTAGAATGATCGACGCGCGGCCCAAAATCCGCGGCACATGCCTTCCCATTCATAACGATCTGCCGATCTGCGACCGACCAAGAGACCGAAACCGAATGAATGACCGGCGATTGATACAGCACCAACCGATTTCGTCTCTTGTTTTCTTCGATCAATCTCGGTAAAATTGCGTAGCTAAATTCTACTCTATATTTATAGCCTGTTAAGCCTTATTATTATTTTTAGCTTCTCGAGACCGATGACCGACGTTTTGCTCGGTCACTTGGCTCGTCGGTTATGAAAGACTGAGATCTCCGAAAAAACCAACCGACACAGGACTAGTCGACGCAACGTCAGTGCGCACTCTATGAAAGCCAGAGTCGAACTGTGTCTGCACACGACGCAACCACATCGCAACTGCTAACGACAACGCAACCACATCGAAATTTTGTCGGTACCACAACGCAACTGCAAAAAGTTGCAGCGACACTATTAACACGTAGCCACTGCGTCACGACATTTTGTCGTTGCGATATGGTGTGGTTGTGGTACGTGTGGGTTGACCATATTTATGTTTATGTCGTCCCCCGGAAATAGTGACAGAAAATGATATAGGCAGGTTATCGTCATTGACCTCTCCAATGGTTTATATACCTACTCGAAATCTCTTGTAAGTAGGCGGCTTTGAGAGCTAGATCCTCCAAGGTAGGTGGAAATAATGAAGGTGATTTAATTCCCAAGTGGGTTCTTGTTATGATTGTTGTTTTTTTTATGATTGGTGTGCACAATAAATAGTTTGTATCTATCACTAATGTGGTCGATTTTGCAGGTATTACTTGACAGAACTAAACTAACAGTACCTATTGATGTCCTTAGCTAACATATCTGATAAAAATAGGAGAGAGAGCTAGATCCTCCAATGATAAAAAACGTGACAGCGATATTTTAATTCCATGGTTTAGACCTGTCAACTTAAGCCTTCATTTACCACAATTAGGTACGCATGATGTGATTTACGTAATTTAATTTCTTATCCACCAAGCCAGAAGCCACCAACCTACAACTGAGCGAGGGTGGTGGATATTGCCCAATCGCCCGAGGATAGGCATATGTCTAGCAGTGGACTAAGTGATTAGGTATTATATTATTTTCCCACTAGTATAAATATAATTATAGTAGACCGCGGAAAAGACGAAAGCGACAGCGAGTTGGCGGCGGCGACAAAGGGCGCCACACGCGACGCGCACAGGCTAGTCGTTTTGCCGCCATGCCGCCGCCGCGCCGCCGCGCCGTGACTGCGCCCTCGTTGACTCACTCTAACTTCTATCAGTTTGTTTTAATCTTGGAGGATCTAGCTCTTCAAAGGTTATTATTCTTGACAGGCTTACGTGATGATAAGTAATTGGCGGTGTAGCTGAAGATGGTCGAATGTGGAACTTTGCAAAACTTAACGAATTTCTTCCACACATATACATACATATAACCATTTACCACAAAATAAGTGGCGTAGCTTGTCTAGGTGATTCTAAACGATCACCGATGTTAAGCAACGGACGGTCCGGTCAGTCTTCGGATGGGTGACCGTGAGTGGCATTTATATTTCTGAGCGCTCCGGTGGGTCGGATGACACGTTAAATTACACGTTGACACGTTGTTGGTCCCGGTTGTTTGTTCTAGTTTCTATGACAACAACCGTCAGCCATGTCCGAGGCCTTCGGAAGGCACATTAACTCTGACACTAGGGCTGGCCACTCAGCCTATACGAACTTACTTACTTACAAAATAAAAACCTACTAGGTAACAACCGTTTTCTACCCCGAAGGGAGGAAAACGAGTATTTCAGGCCTTGCCAAGGCTTGACCTTTCGGAGATTACCTACCGCACCTACCGTGTGAAAGTTGCTCGATTCGCGACCCTATTGCCTACGAAAGCGCTGCGCGGGGGCAGGAGCGCTCCCCGCGCGGGGTGAGGGGTGCTGGCTAGTCGCGCCTAGAAGGACGCGCGTCTGTCTCTTCAGTACCTGCTCCGAAAATTGCCGGCAAGAGGCTTACTCAGGTCAAGCCTTGGCAAGGCCTGAAATACTCGTTTTCCTCCCTTCGGGGTAGAAAACGGTTGTTATTTCAGCCCTGTGCCTTCGGCTTGACCTTTCGGAGAGGTGTTTATCTTCTGCCGGCACCCCCTAGCGTACTGTGACCCGTAAAATCTAAAAAGTATCTTTGGATATACCTAATTATTGAAGTAAATCTTGGGTGATTGATCGAATGAAAGAAATCATAATAAATTACACCAAAATTTAACTGGATTTATTGCGATAACAGTATTTTAATTAAAAGAATAAACATACTAAACCACACATCAATTACTGATGTACTATGCACCTCCCTCATTAAACGAAGAAAAAATAATTTAAACAAAACAATTCTTCGAGGTGATTAAAGAATGTAAGTTAGCTTCACAAAAAAAACAAACACCCGCGCTTGGACGGGGGATAAATAATAATAATGACCATAAACTAAATAAAAAGATAATTTTAAACATCAAGGTACACTTAGATCTAGACAGGTTCAAAAACCTCAAAAATTGAAACGTTAATATTATCTTTATTCGCAGACTTTATTACTGATTTACAGTAGTGCTTAAAAAAGTTCTGGGAGCCTCGCCAGTTCCCTTTCTGCAACAGTGTATCTAATGGTATATTATTTTCAAAGCCATATGAGGCTACTGCCGAACGTACAGAACCTGGACCGGCATCAATTCCCAGATCAGTAAAAATAGTCTTAATCCAACCTGCTATAATTGTACGGGAAGCCTGTTTAACTCTACCTCTCGTTGTAATAAACAAGGTATCTAAATTCGGAGAGGCTTTCCTGCGGTACTTCGTCACGTGAATCAAACAATTTAACCATCTTACCAAATCAAACTCAGAAGAATCTGAGCTCGTTAACTTCCATCCGGATTGTCTTCTTTGAGCAGTATCGGTTTTCGATCCAAACTTAGGCCATAAAATGATAGAATCATGGCTTCTAATGCAATGGTTTGGGTTTATTGATAACAATGTTAAATCGTGAACCCTTCTCCCTGAGGCTAAGAGAAGCAACACCGCTGTATATCTGGATACCTGAAAGATGCTTGTTTGATTGGGAGGGTGGCCCCTAAGCCAATTGAGCAAATCTTCAATATTCCAAATGCTGGATCTAAGTGGGCGCTCCTTTGCATTACTAATACTCATAGCCTTCAAAACATTTTTAATTAAAGGATTTCTACTAAGTTGATCCGATTTATCTGGAACTGCAAGAGAAACTATTACGGACTTATGAGTTAAAATCGTTCTGTATGACAATTTTTTGTCAAACATTAAGTAAGTCAAATAACTGGTCAATTGTTGCGGCGTAGGAGAGTTAGCAATTATCCCTTTTGTATTACACCAAGCTAACCAATGTTTCCAAGCAGAGCTGTAAGTTTTCCAGGTTGAATCTCTCCAAGCTGAGCGTACTAAATCCACTGTTCTCGGATCCAGACCATCTGTTAGGGAGTTCCACCCCGTATTCTCCAAACCTCCAAACACATCTCTTTGACTTCCGGAGGGGGAAGGCCCGTTGCCATGTCCACCAGATGACGCTCTACGTTCCGTATCTGAAAAGGAGCGTCGATGCTTCTGCTCTTCAGATCTCCCCTCCAGAATGTCCTCTCCCACCTGGGAACAACCATCAAGAACGTCCCTTTCGCTGAATTTAGGTGATGCAAGACCTTTGGAATCAGAGGCGGAGGTGGAAATACCCACGCTAGAGTCACTCTCCAGGGTCGGCTGAACGCATCCACGTAGAGAGCTTTGTGATCCCGTGCATCTATCGTCACGTAAGATGATACTACCTTGGACTCTTTGCTCGCAAACAGATCCAACTGAGGAGTGCCCCATTTCGCGAATATCAGGGCTGTTATTTTCCGTGACAGATGCCAGTCTGTCAGTGGAAGACCTCTCGACAGTCTGTCCGCTAGACTGTTGTATACTCCGGGTAAGTAAAACGTTGTCAACTGTATTTGATATGCATGTGCTAATATTAGTATCTTCCTGGCGATCGATAACAAGGCTTGTGACCGAGTCCCACCTTGTTTCCGTATGTACGCAACTACCGTTTTGTTGTCGGACTGTAGCATCACACTTTGTCCTTTCAGTTGAGCTTTGAATTTTTGAATTGCAATTAGGACGGTAAATAGTTCCTTGCGGTTGATATGCCACTCCTTTTGTTCCAGTGTCCACGTGCCAGCACACATTTTTTCGTCCAGTTGGAACCCCCAACCTGTGCTCGATGCGTCGGTAGTTAGAAAAACCGATGGACTTTGTTCGAATATTGGCTTGCTTAGTGGCAGGTTTTCTTTCCACCAAGTCAGATCCGCTAGAGCAGGCCCTCGTATTGCAATTGAGAATTTTGGCGTGTTTTCGTTTAGATGGCGCGAAGCAATTTGTAGCTGGCGCAGGTGAAGACGGCCTAGCGGGTTCACCACAGAAGCGAAGCTTAGTCTCCCGAGCAAAGAAGTGCCTTCCAGCCAATTCCAACTCCTTTTTAGTTGTATTAGCTCGATGTCTTTGAGAAATCTTCCCACTTTCTCCAGCGTAAGGCTCATTACATTGGCGTTTGTGTCCCACAAGACACCCAAAAACTCTATTTTCTGAGTCGGCTCCGTTACGCACTTCTCGGTGTTTATTGACCAGCCCAAATTGCGAAGAAGACTTACAGTTTGTTTTAAATGCGACTCTAACGTTCTTGGATTTTGATTTACTATCAAGAAATCGTCCAGATATATTAGCAGCCTTATACCTCTCTGGCGCAGTATGCTTGCAATCCAATTTCCTATTCTCGAAAATGCTAGTGGCGCACTTGACAGACCGAATGGCAGACAAGTCATGTTGTAAACTCGACCCTCGTAAGCCAGACAAAGGTAACGGCGATGACTTGATTTTATCGGCACGTGAAAGTAGGCCTGTGAAATGTCCAATTTGACCATGTAGTCGCCTTTTTGTAAGAATTTGGGGACGCTCAGCTGGTTTATTAACCGAAACTTTCTTGGTTTGAGAAAATCGTTGAGTTTTTTTAAATTGAAAATTTGGCGAAGTGTTCCATTTGACTTGGGAATCAGAAACATTTGCGAAAGGAACCCCCTTTCCCAGGAAGCATCCTCTAAAATGCCTAGCCGAAGAAGATTTTTTATCTCCGTTGTCATTTGATTCGAGCTTTTTGTTCCTAATCGTTGTACATTTCTCTTTGTGAAAGGAATGATAATAGGTTTCTTTACGAAGGGGATGGAATAGCCCCTCAACATTTGGATAATATGAGGAGGGGCATTTAGATTTTCCCATTCCTTCACATAACTTCTCAACTGGCCTCCCCGAAAATTGTCAATACTTCGCCTGTCTTCCCCTCTTGCTGTGCTCCTGGTAACGCAAGGGCTTTCTTTCTCCTTTTTGACCTCTTTTGGTTGGAGGTTTAAAAGCGGCTCGTCTATCTTGGTGTACTTTCTTAGAAGAACTTCCGGAACTCTGACGAAAGGTATGTGAGTGGTTTTTCAGCCCTGACTTTGATTTATATTTGTCGGTAAAATGACTTTTAGATGCAAACACTTTAAATGCACCTCCTTGCTGATGCAACAAGTCGGACAAACCCTTCTCGTCGAACAGGTGCGTTTCTGAGGGTGGTATATCCGCCAATTTGCTGGACAAGAAGCTATCCTTTGCTCTAAAATCTTTTCTCCGCAGTCCAATGATCTCTGATCTTTTAGCACAAGCGTAATGTAAAATGTCATCCGAAATAGTCTTTGCCGAATCTTCTCCAAGAAATATCTCTGTTATGTCATTATATGCTTCAGGATGTTTTTGGGCCAATGTCTTCAGGCCCTCCGCTATTTTAGCTCTCTGCTTCAAAAGACCATGAGTGAAGGTGCCTATAGTTGCATCCATTCTTGTCAGCAAAGACTGACTAAATGACTTATTCTCCCTACTACCTAGAACGTCGTTTACTTTTAGGGAGTCAAAAACCGGTGACGCTTGTAGCCGTTTTTGCACCTCTTTGTACTTTATCTTATTCCATCCTTTCTCACCCAATTTTTGGCATGTAATACCTTGCGCTCTGATTCTTGGAGATGGTGGCGGTATAGGCGGAGCATCTTCCTTTACATACGGGATCAAAGAGAGAGCGTCAAGATCATGATCTTCCGGTGCTCTCCATTCTGTATACTCAGTATGACTGTCATCTGACTGATCCGAGTCATAACAGTTTTCTTTATCAGAGCCAACTGATTCTTCGTACCGAGCTGAAGTTGACTGGTATTGATATGTATTGACCGTCTCTGCATCATCGGGGTGAGGATGTTGAAACCTGCTGTTATTGTGTTCTATCTTGTCCGAAAGCCTTGAGAACATTTTATCCATTTTTTCTTCTAGCAGATCCAGTCTTGATCTTTTTGATGATGAGGTACTTCCCTCTTCCGCCGAGAAGCTACGTTTCCGAGAAATTCGGGGATTGTCTTCTTCGGACTCGCACCCTGACAATATAAGCGAAGCTTCCTTTCGAGATAGCAGCAATTTCTTTACCGGAGCCACCGCATTTAAAAAGATGGAGGCCTGGCCCGCGGACCCTTTTATTCTATTAACCGCCGATGGCGGGCTTATAATAAGAGCCCTACAAAAAGTCCAATGCAACATTTGAACCTTCATGTCCCTGAATTGTTTCTCCGGTAAATTTTGAGCAGAGGGGTTAAACGCCTTAGCGATGCCAACCGTCGGAAGGGCAAAGCGGATTTTGTTGAGGACTTGAGGGTCAAAATCTTCACCGAAAACTTCTTCCCTAGATAGCTCTGTAGTTTTCCAATTCCTCCAGCCATCTGGGAGAAATTCTTCTGCCAGATTTCTGGAAGAAACAAAGCTATGTTATGTCTGTTTCCCTGTAGATTCATGCATGAGGTTTGGCAGGTACCTTATAGTATAACCTTACAACTATATTATGATGCATTGGCCTGGCTGGGCATAACATGATAGTCTAGGTGTAGGTATTAATAATAGCAGGTATTTACTTAATACGATCCAGGATCTCATCATCTTCCTCTGTGGATGCTGATTCTTCCAGGAGATCGCCCAGGGTCACGAGCGTGACGTGTTCCACCATCTGGAAGTGGAATAAAGCCGTTAGGGGATGATCGACTTAACCGGTCTGATTTGCACAAAATGCACATCCCAATGCCAAACCAGGGGTTAAAGACAAATCCCAATGCACAGCCGAGTTAGTTAAACAAGCGGAAACATGCCCAATTACCAGTAAATATAATAGCGTAAGCCCAGCCAATTGCTTATTAAGGTGGTGTGAGCCATTGCGGCTACCGTAGCTAAGCCGGTACCTGCGGCTGTATTTTTCAAATATATGCGGCTGCGGTTGCGGCTCGTCAGCCCATGCGGCTGCTGCTGCGGCTCGCCAGCCCACGCGGCTGCTGCTGCGGCTCACCAGCCGATATAGTTGCGGCTGCGGTTAACGAGCCGATGTGGCTGCGGCTAATGAGCCGATAAGGCTGCGCCTGTGTCTAACGAGCCGAGGCGGCTGCGTCTCGGGAGCCATTCTAACTACGGCTGCTCCTCAAGGACAATAGAGTCAATGCGACTGCTTTATGGTCTGAGGTCTGGGACCTGCAGGTTTTATGTCTATGGCGAAAACCATGTTTTGGCAGTTAATATTCGCAATAGATCAATAATCTGTAAAGGAAAGGTTATAAAACACATCTATAATATAAAATATATATTACATGATAAAACATTTAAAAAGGGATATTCATGCCATTGCATATGATAATATACATTTATTTAAGTATTTATTTTTACGTAAAACATTACGCATTACTTTACTATCCATTTTATTTTTAAGGTCACAATACCCCGAATAGCTTTCGCAGACTTGTGAATTAAAAATCAAATAGGTACTCACATTCATCCAACAAACGAACGCTACAACAGCGTTGACTGACGATGTTCACCAGTAATTCACCACACACGAACTTCACAATCACACACGATCGGTAACGACAGCGTACTGAAGAGACAGACGCGCGTCCTTCTAGGCGCGACTAGCCAGCACCCCTCACCCCGCGCGGGGAGCGCTCCTGCCCCCGCGCAGCGCTTTCGTAGGCAATAGGGTCGCGAATCGAGCAACTTTCACACGGTAGGTGCGGTAGGTAATCTCCGAAAGGTCAAGCCGAAGGCACAGGGCTGAAATACCCAATTATATGGAAGTAAATAATACTGCTACGACGATACCACAACGATATTAGGAAGATTTAATAAATAAATACTCTTAAAAAAATTTACAACCGACTTCAATTTCGACTACCTGCAGGGCTAGCATGCGCACCGCGAGTTTTTTTTTTCGATTCTTAAAAACAGGACAAGGCTACGACTCTGTATAAGTCTGTCTCGTTTTCTCACGACAATTTTTTCTCGCGGTGCGCATGCTAGCCCTGCTGGATGGCAACTTCATATTTTCCAGTTATTTTTATTTATTCCAGTTATTTTGATTTAAAAACCAAACTACTGAAACGATTTCGATAAAAAAAATATGGGACCACCTCTGAAGTACCACCTACCAAACAAAAAAACAATCATCAAAATTACGTAATAGGTATACAAAAGAAAAAATAAACATAGATACAGCCGAATTAAGAACTTCTTATTTTGAAATCGGAATCGGAATCAAAAAATTGAGGTGCGATCAAATGAAAAGAAAAGAAAGAAAGAAATATAATTTATTTTGTAACATCAGCTGAGTAATATAACTTACTAATGAGGAGTCATGAACCTATAAAACTTTTTTTCTAGGTTCATGTGAGGAGTCTATTGACTCGCACTCCGCTAACCTAACATAAAATCGCACCTAATTTTTTTTGTTCATTTGTAAATTAGGAGTCTATCGTCCCGTATCTCGTATACGCTAGGTTTAGAGATCTGAAGGAATACCAATACCAATACACACATGAACTAACAGTAAACACACTTGGGTCTCTTCGAGAAAACATTATCTACTTGGGTACCTTACCTTACCTACTACATTCATAGATTAATCGTTACCCATCTGTCGTAGTTGGGTAAAATAAGGAAAGTCCTCAATAGGTATGATCCGTATTTTATTTTTATTTTATCGAAATATGCGTAATACAACAAAATATATTAAAAAAGACTAGAAATTAGGGGCCCACTATCGCAAAGTTTCAAATACTAGCAACCTTGTAGTGCGTAGTACGCAGGTACTACACCATACTACAGAATGATAGAAAAATCTCCTCCTGAAAAACCTGAATGAACAGATTTTTTTGGATAATTATCAATGAATGACTCACTCGGGTCCTTCCCTATCCCCGAATTGTCTGTCGGTAGGTAATGCGTTACTCACCCAAAACACGGCTAGCCACAAATTCTGTGTACAGAAAGACAAATAATAGAACTAAAAAAATGTACACGGATGATTGTCAGATGCTTAGAAAACACGATCGTGGCTCCCTCATTTAACTAAAGATATAAATTGGTCGCAAAGATCGCCCACGCACTGAAACAACACCCTTTTCTCCCCTCTCATTCCACTTTCCACCCCACAAGGTCACAAGTCCCTGTGAACTTTGTGAATCATACTTTTAAGTTGAGAACTACCCTATATATTATCTCTATGCCCCAGTACCAGCCTAGTACAGATATTTACCTATGTAAATCTGTATTTATATTTCTATAAGGTTGGAAATGTACCAATTTTTTATCGACATCAAAAAAGAGGAGGTTCTATGAAGATTAGCGGCCTTACCTAAAAAAACTTTTCAACCGTTAGTCACTGCTTAAGATGCTCTGCCATCTTCTCTCTGACGTGAAGTTGCACGTGCTAGAAAAGGACAGAGAAGTTAGGCAGTGACTAAGAAAATCGAGATTATTTTAGGTAAGGCCGTAAGTTTCCCAACAGAATATACCTATCTTCAAGTAGCGAGAGAATCGGTTTTTTGCAACCGTGCTCCATCGTAGACCGTATCTTAGCGGACAGCAGTCAAACGTAATAATGTTTGCAATGGAATGTGCAAAATATCCAAAAACTTTAATATACATCGCAGGACATTTTTTCACACAGCGCCATCTAGCCCCAAACTAAGCAAAGCTTGTAATATGGAAACTAGATAGCTGATAGAATACTTGTATATTTTTTTTTTTTTGTAAATACATACTTATCATATATACTACACCCAGACACAGAACAAACATTTATGTTCGTCACATAAATGTTTGCCCTTGGTGGGGATCGAACCCACGCCCTACAGCTCTGAAGGCAGACACGCTACCGCTGAGCTATATGGCAGTCAATGGCAACTTTAATTCAAAGAGCAAAAGAGTTTTATAAGTTTTCCTTTACTTTGTTCCTTGCTCCCATTTTTTTTTCTTAGTTATTGGCATCGCACGTTGTGCATTCTGCCAGTGTCAAGTTTCTGAATTTTCAAGTTTTTTAATTCAAATCAAGTTTAATATGTCTTGAATCACAGTCAGTCACACGAAATTAGTCATAGTCGAGTTCAAGTCATGCCCTAGTAAAGTTGTGGCGACTTTACTATGAGCTTCTACGGAGTTTTGAAAACAACACGAAAAGACACGTTTCACCACATTATATCACTTGCCCACACCCGTGCATGTAATTCAACACTCAATGAATAAAACACCACCATTGTAAATCATTAATTCGCGAAAAAACACAAGTTTAAGAAAATAATAGATGGCAACGCCATGATTTCTCCGTGTTCCCGCCAAAACTCTGCTCCCATTTGCCAATGGGAAATTTTCTGACAGCTGTCAGAATGTAGTTCTACAGCTAAAGGATAGACCGCGCTGGCAAGATATGGCCCACTTTTTTCCCTTTTTCTTGTAAAAAAGCAGTTCACTGCTTCCAATGAAATTTATAAATTTCTCTGACTGCTTCAATTCACAGTTCGCGTTCATTGGTGAAGTGCCTTTCCAAGTTTTCTTGTATGATTTTGTTGAAATTCTGATAAATTGTTCTTGTTACGTTACGTTATTGTTATTTTTTTGTTGATAGTTATTGTTATTTTTATTAATAGTAATTAATTGATTGGCAAGGCGCGCTCACAAATTTGCATGGAATAACGAAAGCTAATGAAATACTACGGGGAAGTACTTTGTTACAAAAACAATAACCACAAAAAACATATGACAGATATGATATAAATGAAATAAGGTAACTTTTTTTTTTAATTTTTACTTTGCTTTTGCTTCATTCGTTCAAAATCTTCAGAACCACAGGCTAGATAGTGAAACTATTCAGGGCCATGTCTCATGGCCACTTAAAAAAACTTCTCAACCGTTAGTCACTGCTTAAGATGCTCTGCCATCTTCTCTCTGACGTGAAGTGTAACATGCAAGAACAAGACAGAGAAGTTTAAGCAGTGACTAAGAGAATCGAGATTATTTTAGGTAAGTCTGTTACCGTTTATAGTGCTGTGAGAAGCTTGACGAATACGCAGTTTTGAGGAAAGCTTGATGAATAAGCAGTATCGAGAAAAGTTGACGAACATATTGACGAGAGTGCAGTAACATGATGGGTCATGACGGGACATGACGAATTTACAGTTATAATTGTTTTTTTTTAAGCTTAACGAATACGCAGTATTGACAAATATGACGTAAATCATCACTCGCAGGGTGGACCACTTTCGCCTGCTGTGATAATGTAAATACATGCTATGATTTATTAGACTTTTTGATCCATCAAATACCTACCATTAATAACGTTATCGAAGTGAAATAACTGTTTGTACTTGGCAGAACTCAGCACACGGCACATCACTAAGTGAAACTTTTTTGACTTTTGTGACATAAGACATTTGTGTGGACTCTGACTGACTCTGACAGACAGTCGCGCTCGGTGCTTCGCGTTCGCGCTCACGCTCGGCTGGTTTGTTCACTTCTGTGTCGTTCTGAACAGGCGAGTTTAGTTTTAGAGGTTTGTCCCAAAGTGTAGTTTATGTTACAAAACAAGAAAAATCATCAGTGTGCAGTGTTCGCTTGTGATATTTTAAAAGTGACTTTGTCAAAACATAACCTGTTTGATTCTTGGAAGTGAACATTGCGATCGAGACGAGACCTTGATAACTTGTTCGTCGGACAAGCGAAGCGTCGAAGAGACAGACAGTTATTGTAGAAGGATCATTCATGCTGGAGGTACGTGTTTAGTTTACGTTTTGTGAAGTCGCTCGTGTGTGTATAACGCAATATCACTAACCGGGAATAGTTTCAAAGTGTGTTTGAGTGAGTTCTAAGTTGACAACGGACACGCGCTGAAGCGGAAGTGATACAAAACTCGGCACTATGACAATGTCGAAATAAATGTACGTTTGGATAATGCCAAGTGCGGAAGGACGCGCATAAGGCGTCCTCGGCGACCACATATCCGTTGCCAAGTGCCATGGACATCGTCGGAGGTAATCCGTGTGAGAGCCAGCATGTTTGTGGCTTGCATCATTGGACTGACACTCAGATTGACACCTTGCTATCACTTCGCACGTAAACCCTCATCTGTGTCTCTAGTGGAACGAGGGCCTAGCTTTGGCTGGTCTGGTTGCGGTGCACTTTCAGCTACTATACAATGTAAATAAAGCTTATTTCTCAATGTACTAGTCTGGTGGGTGGTTGAGTAGATCTATAAATATCCCGTAAACTAGTCTCACCATCTGGAATTAGCATAGTTTGCCGATGTAGCCGCAACATTCAGTTATAACGTAGCAATAAGTGCAATTTTATTGGAACTCATTATTTTAGACCTGCTTACTTAATACTGATTTCTAATTTGGTTATATATTCTTTATTACATAGCTTTTCACCTCTTACTGTCACATAAATAAGTTGAAAAAATACATTAAAGTAGCTTAATAATTTCAAATGGCATAGGTAAACAATTACAGAATCAAAATTGTGTTAATCCAAGTTTTTCAGCTAATAGATTTGATCTAAATCTTTTCAGCTACGATAATATTGAGTGGAAAAAAACGAAACACACATTTCCAAGTTTTTAGTGCAAAGCCATTAAGTTGTGGAGCATTTTTATTGGAGAACCTTTTATTGGTGAGGTATACATAATCATAACTACAAATTAATTAATAACTTATATAATTTGCATTTCTTCAGAGTTGTGTTGTGTGACCTCTTCACTTTATCTTTTAATTTACTGCATATTGTCTCTAGATATATCTATTTATTTATTTATTTGATACACAAAACAGAAAACAGTCTTTACTGTCTTTTCTTTTTATTAACAGTAATATAATGTTTATTACTCAAATGCCCAGTATGTATTGATAATATAATAATATGTACTAGTACCTGCAGGGCCTGATCTAAGGGGGGATGATATTTTGTTGCCAGGGTTGACCTAGAGGGGTGAAAATGGAGAGGAAGGAAATAATTTAAATACCCAGCAATATGGAATATACAGGTTGTTAGTTTGACCGCCGTTATCCTTCTAGGATATCATTGTACTCATCATTATGAACAACTTTTACTATGGGGCCAACCCTGAAATCACGAAAAAAAACAGCTGTGCCGTACAAAAAGGTTCATCGATCTTGGACAAAATGTATGGAACAGCTGTTTATTTTTCGTGTTTTCAGGGTTGGCCCCATAGTAAAAGTTGTTCATAATGATGAGTACAATGATATCCTACAAGGATAACGGTGTTCAAACGAACACCCGGTATTTGGGAGCGGGGCAATTTTGTTCCCTACGAGGTCGGAGTCACGGGGTGACCTCTAGCGACTTACGTGGCGTTAGTGCAAAGGGCGAAGATTATTATTTTTGCCTGGAACAGCTAAATAGCTAGATCAGGCCCTGGGTACCTGTTCTATATCAACCTATTATAAGTGTGGATTTGCCAAAAACCTTGCCTAGACTAGAAGAACCCAATTTACTTGTAAATCAAAGACATAAATATTGTATCAATCTATTACAGTACAATTCGGATATAACGATTTAGCTTAAAACGTCTAACAGCTTTTAGCGACGACGATGTAAACTCAAGTTTGGATTCATAGTTAGTTACTAGGTATAGTCTCTGTGTATAATAACTTCTACTAATTTCGCTTACCAATAGGTTAAAACATGGCGCACATGCTTTGTAATTTTCAACCCTTTGTGATATACCCATGTTTGCGTAATAAATTATTTGATTTAATTTAGGGAAACATATCCGTTTAGTACAACTCCGGTTTAAGAGACCAACAGCTTATAGCAACCTATTTTTGACAGATTTTTGATCATTTGTCCAGTTAGAATGACGCGCAGAGTTTAGTTTACGAAACCTACGCACAGATACTCGGGCCCGTTCCCCTCGAATGACCTACCCAAATATACATTTTCATAACTATACCTTACTTCAAAAACAAAGACCTTTCCATACAACATTCCACCCTCTCCCCTTTCCTCCCTTAAATCATCCCTGACAAAAAAATATTGAAAACAGCATTTTGTATTTTAAATGATCTATCCAAAACCAAATATTCGTGACTAAAAATCCAAAAACAAAGGACTTTAATACAAAATTTTCCTCTCTTTCCCTCCTTAGGGGACGAATTTCGAAAAATCCTTTCTTAGTAAACCCCAATGCATCGAGACGAATACACCCTCCAAATTTCAAGTCTGTACGACCAGCGGTTTGGGCTGTGCGTTGTTTGTCAGTCAGTCAGGACAGAGCCTTTTATTATATTAGATTATATAGCTATCATCAACATTCTTATTTAAGTTATTAGAGTAATATAATAAGCTGAGAAAAAATATGTTGTAGGTAAGTATTACATTTATTTATTACTATTACTACCTGAGGGTGGGTAAGTAAAACTGTAACTCCACCGACTATAGATTTGAATAGCGAGAGTGGAACAATCCGGCTATCTTTTTCTTCCCTTTTCTTCCTTCTATTACACTTTTGCTATATATAAATAATCATGCAAATGTATCTGTGTTGTTTCCTTTTTATTTTAATTTTTAGTTGTATTATAAGTGGTGTAGTTAGTTGTGTTATTACCTATGTGTTGTGTATAATTGTGTATACAGATGGCCACCTACATTGTCTTGAATGTAATTTCACTTTGCACTGCTTACTTCTTGCACTGGAACTTTTCAAATATGTTTTGGTAATAGATTTTCTTAACTCTTACAGTCTTACTTAAAAAAAACTTCTCAACCGATAGTCACTGCTTAAGATGCTCTGCCATCTTCTCTCTGACGTGAAGTTGCACGTGCTAGAAAAGGTCAGAGAAGATTAAGCAGTGACTAATGGTTGAGAAGTTTTTTAAAGTAAGACTGTCTGTGTTCTACTATGAAAATGTTGCTGTGTATGTTGCAGCCAAATTGCAAAATTCACTGTATTACATAACGGCTAGCTACCAAGCTACGGCTAGAACCGGTTTATTCCTAAAACCTAACCCGGTAGCGGGTTAGGTTAGGAAAAGCAAAAAGTGATTAATTTTCGTGCTACGTGTGACGCTACCGTGTTAGGTTTTCGGGTCAGGTTCGGAATAAACCCTAGAACCGAGCCAATTTCTATTACGGCAGTAAAAGTTTAGCCAGATTGTATTACGGCTGAACGAACGTCCACCGCATGGTATTCGTCCTTTGCGTTCTTCAATGCGGATTTCATATTTCATGCTAGGTGTGTTTACTATCTTCGACCTCACCATACAATACAACTTTATTGCACACCAGAAATACAGAACAACTTACAACTAATCAGGGTACATTATTTGGCAGTACAAGGGGTGGCCTTATCACTTTAAGCGATTTCTTCCAGGCAACCTTTCCATCTGGGTCTTGTCTGGATCTGCTAATCAACAATATGAATTCGAACTTCAGATACCACGTTTTTGTATCTTACAGACCTATGCTAATTGGCTGCAACGCTGGCAATGATCCTTATGAATTCTTAGCAGAATGAATTGTAAACGCTCTCGAGTAACTTCTAACGAATCTGCTAGTTGACTTTATGCAATTCATCTTTCGTCGACCAATTTACGACTTTCTATAGAAAACTGTCAAACTAATGAATTCCGTAATAGAATAATTTGCAAAATCACAGTATGAATTGGCGCTTAAGTGACCGTTCATACTAAATTTCATATGCTGAATTGCTAAACGCGACCATTTTAGCCCTCCTGTTCTTTTAGTCTTATCTGATGTAATTAATGATTTGTCGCGTTGCAGAACATATCGCTGGCTTGCAGCTACTAGACGCCGCCGCGCAGAATGCCGACCTGCCTTCTGATAACGTGAATATCAGTGATGTTCGTGAGTACTTTCTATTATTATGCATACGGAAAACATAACTAGATCGGACGAAGCTATGGCTTCGGCGCAGAATTTCCTATGAGATGACACTGCGCTGGCATTGTATCGTCATTCGTCCTATCGATAGTGTGCCCGACTTGCTTTCGAAGGGTCCATTGTAAATTCGTCACACAATTTTAAATTCCATACATTGAAAGTTATCTTGCCACAGTCATTAATAATAATTATGTGAATTTTTTTAATATATATCGCATAGGTAAAAGCTATTATTGTACATTCGTCACAAATCTCGGGTTTGCAGATAGTAGCGTCAGACAAGGTCCTAATATTCTCTATAGCTATGGATATAACACCTAATATGTATCGCCTTAGTATCATATTCTCTTCGGCGTAGAGGTCAAATTTAACTAATTATATTAACCTTTCCGACCGTCTACACTTTAGCCTGAGTTCGGTAGTAGTGTAAGTACTGAACCAAATCGAACCCATTGTAGAGGCCAGCACAAGCCAGTGCCAGTGGCTGGTATTGTTTTGACTTTCTGCAGTTCAGACACTTAAAAAGACTGCTCTATAGAAAATACCAATTTGATCTTCTATCGACTCACTTCTATCTCCATATACGCCATACTCGATACTCGATTCTTCACTGAAAAGCAATGTCAACGGAAAAGGCATAAAGTATTCCGATCCCCACCGAAAAACTTTAAAAGCTTATTTCGGAAATTCGCCGATTGAATTATTCTTAGACAACTTTTTTTGTGTACAAATACATATAATTAATTATATTCTATTGTTCATTAAAACGTTATTTTTAACATATCAAATTGGAACTATTTGTGAGGGTGACCTGCTTATCACAATGTATAATATTTCAGTCTAATCACACGGATTCACAATAACATGTTTATATATATAATTTATATAGAGGAATTGATATACATAGACTATAATAATTGTTATTTTAAATTCGGTGCTCTAACAGCTCGGTCATCTGCTGATAATAAAATAAATTGTTGCGAGATCCGTAAACATTTTTTTTTGGGAGTTACAATATCTGCAATCTGCATGGAGATATGAGAGCCTAGTGCGAGTTTTTCCAATACTTTTCTATTCGATCGTTAAAGCATAAAATATTTCATACGAATCGTAAAGTTAATTGGTAGATAAAGTTGGAAATCTCGCACTAGGCAATCATATCCCTAGGCCTGAACCCTTAAACATGGGCTAAAGATATTTCAACTCCCAATATTTAATTTATTTACGAAACTCTTAAATGGGTGCACTGTATTGTATAGCCAATAAGTAACCGTGTTCAACACAAATATCTCAAATTGTAATTTAAAAAAAAGCTTTGAATATAATCAAAGTCATGTACACGGACTATTTGTTCTACATTAATATCTCCCCCTAAATGTATATTTTATTTTTAAAAACGCGTCTATCTCTCCTCTATCTCCTCTATCCTCCTCTATAATAATTGCAACTTCGAAGGGATCAGAAGTCACGAAGACAGCTTTCCTTTCGAAGACTAGTAGGACAGTGGTACAGTTGTCATAGTGTTGTGTGTGATTGGACATGCTGGACAGTGGTAACGATGGTGGAAGTACTAGCAGGCCACCAGATCATAGACTTGATCTAGGTTTTAAAAATAAGGACGCGAGAGTATTGAGCTGGCTGTTGGACTTGGATTCCCATGGTTGTGACTTGTGTAAGTAATTACCTTAGTTTTCGACCGACTTCATTTCTGCTTTTGCTTTTTTTGTGTTTTTTGTATGTTTGTTACGCGATTACGATTTATGCCATAATAATGAATAAATTTATACTTGGAATTAAATTTATTATGATTATTATTCACATATTTATTTTCTTTCTTAAATCTAAGTTTTTTACAATATAAATTTAAAAACATAAATATTATAAAAAAACCTAAACCTAGAGTGCCGCGGGCTCAAGCTGCCGGTGGTTAGGGCTGCAGAGTGAGGAACCTCCTGACAATGCGTGCCGTGTCAAGTACCACTGCCTTTTGTATGTGACTCTTGACCCAACCGTCTAGCGAGAGCCTCTTGAGGTATTGGTCGAGGCTCTTCGCTATGAGACCGTTTGCCGAAACGTCTATCGGGACAATAAGCTAACAGGTAATAGGTTAGCATAGCTCTTTGTTACGAGGGCGGCACTGAAAATTTCGGGAATCAAGGAAGTGACACAACATTACTATTTAAAAATATATTTATTGCTTTTCGTAGTATTCTCCGCGAAATTTGACACATTTTGCCATACGATGGAACCAATCATTGAAACAACCATTCCATTCGGAAGTTGGGGTCTCCAAAATGGCCGTTTTGTAGGCGTCCACAGCTTCTTCAGGTGATGAAAATCTCTGTCCAAGCAATTTATTCTTTATTTTAGGGAAAGTATAGAAATCATTAGGGCTTAGGTCGGGGCTGTACGGCGGATGGTCTAATAATTCTATGTTTTCTTGCTCTAAAAACTCTTTTGTTCTGTGCGCGGTGTGAGAACTCGCATTATCGTGATGGAGGATGATGCGGCGGTTGCAGTTCTCTTTACGGAGTTCAGAAACGACCTGTGGCAAACAAATGCTAGCATACCATTCTGCATTAACCGTTCTTTGTCCCTCAAGAGGAATAGTCGTAACATGGCCGGTTTTGGAGACAAACGTGGCCACCATTTTTTTTGCAACACTCCGTGAACGAACAATTTTTGTTGGCTTTAACTAATTTTCGAACACCCAAACTCGTGACTGGTTTTTTGTTTCGGGTTCGTACGCGTATATCCAGGATTCGTCACCTGATACGATGTTGTATACAGCATTTGAAGATCCTGCGTGGAATCTTTCGAGAGTTCTGACGCACCAAGTAACGCGAGCCGCTTTTTGCTCTTCACAGAGCGAATGCGGTATCCATCGGAAAACAACTTTTTTACACCTAATTGTTTATGCAAGATTATTTGTATTTGACTCATGCCAATGTCTAAAGTTGCCTGAATTTCGCGGTATGTCACATGTCGATCTTCCTCAATCAGCTTACGCACAGCATCAACGTTTTCTTGGGTGACTGCAGTTTTTGGACGACCTTGACGGGGATCATCACTGAGCTTGACACGTCCACGTTGAAATTCAGCAAACCAGCGATAAATTGTGGTTTTGGATGGGGTTTCATCACCAAATGCAGAAATCATCCGGTCAACACACTGTTTTTGTGTTAAACCACTTCGAAAGTCATAATAAATCATCGCTCTTGAAATTTCTCGAGTCAATTCCATTTTCTCAACGACTAAACAAGTTTGACAAAACCTTGTGACAAGACCGAGAATCTTTTTTTATATAAATAAATGGTATTCGATTTTTAAAACCAAGGAGTTTTCAATTAAAAAGATTTTAATATAACAGAAACAGTGGAAATATTCCATTCCCGATACTTTTAGTGCAGCCCTCGTATTATTATTAATTATCATGGATTGATTTTGATGTTTTTTAATTTTTTTTAGTATGTAGGTAATGCTTTAGAAATGGTCCTATATTTTCATAGAAATCGGTAAAACAGTTTAAAAACATAATAGGCTAGATTACTGGTTCTTTTTA
Source organism: Erannis defoliaria (assembly GCA_905404285.2). Classification (NCBI taxonomy): domain Eukaryota; kingdom Metazoa; phylum Arthropoda; class Insecta; order Lepidoptera; family Geometridae; genus Erannis; species Erannis defoliaria. The sequence continues at coordinate 4,043,499 of FR990073.1, read as the reverse complement.
TTGGCCTATTAAAATGTGGCCCATAAATATATCTGATTAATGAAAAGAAAATGAAAATCTGATCAAAAATAAGCAACTTATAAGCATTTTAATATCATGCTAGACAGAGAGAAGAAACAGCAAATCGTGACGTCACTTCTCAGTACGCCATATAAATTATATTCTGACAAGTAAGGCGTGACGTCATTTTTTGTTTTGTGGGAAAGGGACAGAGTTGTCTCTAACAAAAACTTTAAACGCTCATATATCAGAACATTATTAACCGATTTAAATGATTTTTTCAATAAACATATTATATTTACTTAAATTCTTCATCAAAGCTATTGGTTTCAACGATATAAACATCAGTCATCTACCCTATTTAAATGTCGATCTAACATATTAAAAAATACGGCAACCGCCACAGCTATTTCCATGTCCATGACCTTGTCTCGCTTATCAGTCGACTATTGTATGTGTACAAAAACTGCTGAACTATAGTGATAAGCTCATAAACTACTACATTACTTTTCCTCCCACTTGTAATATTGCCATCGTTCAATTAGTAAATTCTAGTAGGGAAAGTGGCTAGACCTAGTTATAGAGTGAAGTAGCTGCGACCCGCGTCCTCTCCCACGATTCCTTGGATAAAAAGCCTATGTTTTATTCCAAGGTATTAATTAGCTACCTCTTTACCAAACTTCATCCAAATCCGTTCAGCCGTTTCAGCGTGAAGGAGTAACAAACCTAATCATACAACCAATCCACACATAATTATACCACCGACAAACTTTCAAATTTATATTATTAGTAGGACTACATTTTGTGTTATTTATACGGTAATACTCACGTTTAATTAAATCGGATACTCCGAGTATAGTTTGACGTCAGTTTTCATATTAAATTAGTAGGACTAGTAGGATAGTAGGATATGCCACCCGAAAGCCTCTACCAGGCTTGATGGTTGACGTGTCCGAACCCCGAAGCTTAGCGTTAAGGTTAGCATAGCTCTTTTATAAAAGTCATTCACGATGACCCATTGAAAGACTGACCGATCGTTGTTTAATTTTGATGTGGTCTTTAGGAACCCCTAATCGAGCATTGCTAGAGAGCATGTACGCGTCTAACTCAAGTTATGCGCGCTACCTCCTTACTAAAATCCATCATGCTTATTTCGGGTCTTTTTTAATTTTTTTGCGTAGTTCTTTGTGTATTCTGCCAGTGTCAAGTGTATTATGCCAAATCAAATAAGTCATAAAACCACAGTTAGTCACAATCAAGTCCAAGTCATGTCCTAGTAAAGTTGTTGCGTCTTTATAATGAGCTTTTATGGAGTTTAGAAAACAACACGAAAAGGCAAGTTTCACCACATTCACTTGCCTACATTCGTGAACACGCGAAAAATCACAAGTTTGGGAAAATAATACAATGCACATGCATTGCATTATATTCAATCTCTTGCGTTCCCGCCAAAATTCGTTTCAGGTCTTTTATTCTTGGGTAGAGCGACTCAGTCTCAGCTTCAGGTCATCCGGACAATAAAGTTCGGAGCGGCATTCTAGTTATTGAATATTTTTATAGATGGCACTAATTTCAATAAAATGACGGGTGCACACTGGTGCGATGACCAGGGACTGGATAATACCTAACTACCTATAACGTATAACCGACAGCAGTATAAATTCGGTGTTAGGTTAAATAAGCCGTGCGCGAGAGTTGACAAATAAGGAAAAAAATATAGTTAAATATTTTTTTCATTATTAAAATGATTACTATAGTTATTTTCATACAAACTTATTAGTGAAGTTTTCGGAAACTATAGTCGTTCCTATTTGGTGACAAATGGTAAATATACCTACCTACTTATATTTTAAGTATTCCTATAAAGGGGGAGACCTTCGTCCAGCAGTGGACTTCTCCTGGCTGATTATGATGACTTATATTTTACAATAAAATACTACAAAAAGAAATAAACTCATGAATGCACATTGAAAAAAGTATGACGAGGAAAAGTATGATAAGAACTATATTTTTATTGTATTTTTTTCGTATTTTTATTTTTTTAAACTGTTTATCCAAGTTTATATTGTCAAATTTTAAACTCGCAAGTGGCATCAAACATTTTGTACGCTTTCCGAAAATCAAGTTGCTCTGAAAATTACTGACTTCTAAATCGCTTTGAAATTCTGGGAAAACCTATTGACTAGATAGGTATTGATGACTTGAGAAGCTCGTTCATTATTATTTAAAATATTGTGAAATTGACGAAATCACAACGGCTTTTCAATATCTTTTCAGCCTCATCTTAACCGTAAAAGTGTTAGGCTCACAGTCATCCGTTTAGCAGAAGTTCAGAAGATGCTAAGACGTAGCTAAAACTAAGACACAAAATACGTACACAAGTAGTGGTCTAGCGTGTTCTGGTGCATTTGTGCTGGTGTTTTCAAAGTTGTACAACATGAATTATAGTGACAGTGATGATATGAGTGAGTCGTCTGGTGATGTCGACTTCCTGCTTTCGTTCTATGGTTTTATGATGCAGAATAACCCCGTCGTCTATGGATTACCGAAAAAAACGTGTAAGTATGCTATAACTGTAGGTGTTTTTTTGGCGGGAACACGGAAAAATCATGTAGCTCCATTCTATTATTTTCTTAAACTAGTGTTTTTCTGCGAATTAAGGATTTAAAATGGTGGTGTTTTATTCATTGAGTGTTGAATTACATGCACGAGTGTGGGCAAGTGATATAATGTGGTGAAACATGTATTTTTGTGTTGTTTTTAAAACTCCGTAAAAGCTCATAGTAAAGTCGCCACCACTTTACTAGGGCATGACTTGGACTAATTCCGTGTGACTGGCTGTGATTTCATGACATATTTGACTTTATAATATAAATAAACTTGAACATTCATATAACTTGACTCTGGCAGAATGCACAAAGTGCGATGCCAATAAAAAAGAAAGAAGAAGAAGAAGAACTATAGGTGCGCCTTGTAGTTTCATCCTTTCAGCTTCTGCTGGCCATACACCTTTCTTCGGAGGAAACTTCAATCCCTCAAGTCCTGCCGGACCTGCTGGACAAAATTTTTCCGGCTGTCTAAGCATTAAAAACAAAGAGATACTTCACAACGCTGGCAGTTTCATTCTCATTTATAGTTTTTTTTAATATCTCATTTGGCATTTAAAGTGGATTCATCGCCGGATTTAAGGGTGGGCAACCGGGGCAACAGCCCGAGGCCTCACGAGAGGCCCAATTCTACAATTGGTAAATCCTAATTTGCTGAGAAGATTTGATTTGTCTAGCAAAACTGTCAAAGCCAAGCGTGGATATATTATGGCAACCCCTCCTTATTTACGGGGGAGGCGGACATCTTCTGGCTGGTGATGGCTCCTTTGTTGCCCCAGGGCATCCACACCTCTAAATCCGGCCCTGAGTGGATCGCTACCGTAGGTCGGATGACACATTGAAAAGTTCGGTATTCGCGAATGGTGGAAACGAAATTTCTTATGTCTCGTGCCCGAATACAGAAGATTATCAACTCTACAGTCTGTATTGATTCGATACATGTATTAATCGAGCCTCTACTCCTCTTTGTTATTACACCACCCTGACTTAGGGTAACAGTCCTTAGATATAATATAGTAATGTATTTTATGTGGTTCATTGTATACTCGCCCCAAAGTAAATTCGCTACACTTTAACGAGGAAGAAAACTTCGAATGATGCCCGACATCGATACCATATTTCGGGCTTGTGGGTCTCCAGTGAACGGAGAGTAAGACTCCGTCTTAAGTCCGCCTGGGAACGTATCTACCACAGATTTGCCAGTTATTCGATCGCCCAGCAGTAGAAAGCAAGCATTCTGTTTCGGTTCGAAGGGCAGTGTTACCAGAGAAATAACTAGGCATGAAGACATTTGACATCTAATATCTCAGTGACGAGCACAGTGCAGTGCGGCGCAAGATTTTGTTCAAGTGCACTATTCTGGCACTGCTAAACTGGGCAGGCGTGATGCTTACTACCTGGCGAACGTCTCTCTCGATTCGTCACTCCATTACATAAAAAAAGTAAACCCGGTCAAATAGCAGCTAGTACACTTCCGGTAGTGATATGTGTATATGTGTTGTTGCAGTGGAGGCCGTGGTGCTCGCGGATCCGGCATTCGGCGCGGTCGCGGCGGGGGGCGGCGGCCTAGAGATGGCGCAGCGCCCGCCCGCGCCGCAGGCCACGGTGCAGATCGTCGAGCAGCCCGCACCTAAGGCGCTGCGGTGAGTCACGCTTACTATCATACACCAGCTACCGTATTCCAAACCCATTCGGAAAGTTTTCCACTAGGAAACTACACTATCTGCCTGTGTCATTCCGAATGCAAAAGACGCGAAATGGTGAGAGTAGATTTCGATTCGAATGCGATTCGATTGGATTCAGAATACGGAGCCAGGGGCAGGACCCTTAGTGTAAGTTCTGATTTTGATAGCTTATAGTACATTACATGATTTCATAAACACATTAACATTAGTTCCATAATTATACATTGTGTTTTGCAATTTACTGTAGTTATCGCTCTGGGCGCTTAACAAAAACTAGGGATTAAACAAACATGTTAAAACGAATATCACATCACACATCAACAGCCGGAAGACGTCCACTGCTGGACGAAGTCCTCTCCCTTTATAGTGAGGGGTTGCCATAATACCCACGCTTGGAGGCGGCTTGGGGATTGCATAATGCTCATCACCGTTAACTAAGAGGACGCTGCTGCCCGTCCTCCGGCGGTTCTGCATGCAGTTTTAGGACATACCCAGGTCCAAAACGAAATATAGTAGCCTTAAATTTGCGGACGTGTTGAAAGAAGCGTAAATGAGGCGGTTATGACAAAGTCTATGCTTTATTAGACCCTAAATTAAGAATAAGAATATATTTATTTCCAAAAACAGGGACAACAGTACAATAAAACTAGATACGACAGCAGGATCTACAATAGTACAATTAGTTATTGTACTATTGTAGGAATCTTGTGACTAGACTAGATTTTTGTTTGTTTTAATTTATTTCGCTTTTATTAATAAGTAATAATTATTTATAGTAAATGAATAAAAAAATCGTTGCTTATATATACTTATATGCCCAAAGTTGCTTATAAAAAAATTACATGAATATATGACATATTCATGTAATTTTTTTGGGTAGTAAATTATACCCGAATAAATGACGTTTAGGGAATCGTAAGAATGCTTTTTCACATATTCGAAAGCTGGTAAAAAACTCATTGTAACTATTCTAAGATTGAGCCCCAGGCACATTATCTTCTGCCTGAAAAGTTTTCTAAGAATTTATACATTAAAGATTAAAATTGAAAGTAGCGGCAGGGGGGTGTCACTCCGCAGTTCAGGTATGTTCGGCCGGCGCTCCGTCCGCGAGGGCAATGCAAGGTAGAAGTCAGTCGCCGCTCGCACGCTAGCCTCGTCGCACGTAACTAAGCATACGTGATAGAAAGAGAGCGGTATATCTAGGTGAATATAGCGAGCGGTATCCAGCGCTGTTCGAGTTGAATTGCTTCTTTATTGCCTAGTAGATAGAGTCCTTATTTATTTCAATTCCTTTGCGGAGTTAACTTTCTGTATGTTGTACTATTATTTATTCTGTGGTAGCGGTTTAAACCGCAGAACCCAGCAAGGCAAAAAGGCCGCAACTGTTAACCTACCTGACTATACACGTGATGACGTAGTTATATCTTCAGACCAGTGACCAGAGGTTCCCGGCCCGCGCTGGCGGAACGCCAACATTCATCTTACAAACGAGTCTGCTTTGCGGTGGATCTCGTAAATAATCTGTTGCCAGGGTTTATAGAAGCACATATTATATTCGACTTCATTCGACGCGATTTTTCTTTCTTCTATTATTTACATTCTGTAGCTGAGACCCAGGCTTCGGCTCCACACACAGATTTTTGAGAGTATCTAAGTAAGGTAACCAGAAAACAAAGTGGCAACACTTAACGCTGCCGACTTCAGACGTCTCACTCAATAGCACTTCATTCTGTGTCCTCTGTGCCTAGGCTCCACAAGTATCGCGATATAGGAAAATTTATAAAAAAGTTTAGGTGTACTACGACTAGAAGATGGGGAAAAGAAGGCGTTTGGAATTGGAAGATGCTGCAAAGCGGAGACGAATGATATTTTCATCATCTTCAGAGGACGATATCCCGAGCCGTAAGTTATTTTTTCCTTACGGAGTCTACCCACATAATCATAAATTTTTTCTCGTACCTTGTGGCGAGTTTAGTGAACATTTTTATCAATACAATCGTAATGCGAACAACCAGCGGGGTTGTATCTTTTACGGGGTACGCTTGAAGGCGCGTTATCCAGCGGGGATAATGTCCATCATAGCACACGTACCTACTTTGTTAGTATAAAAATAAAAATGTAATACGAACAACTAGCGGGGTTGTATCTGTTACGTCTCAATACATACAGCAGCTTAATGGGGCTACACTCGCCCAAAATAAGTACAAACATGTGGGTAGGCATGCTACAGTAATGCGACAAACTAGCGGGGTTTAGTCCGTTACACTTGATATGCGTAGCTCAGCTGTAAAGATATGCCTACAAATACAAAGGCGTTTTGCAATACCCAAAAAAGGCTTAACAGCGACGCGACCAATCCAGCGGGGGTTTGTTCGTCACGTTTATTGACGTTTACACAATAGGTACCTACTTATGTTTTAGGTCCCAATATTGATGAAACTTCATTGGGCACCCAAGTGTTGCCTACCTCTGACTCATGTTCAGAGATCATAGAAGTCGCTCCGTCGACCGCTGAAGAAACTAAATTGGACGATGAGATTCTCACCTTATTGGGCGACGCTCCCAAAGACGAGACTGTTTTGGGTAAGCCAACACATAAAGATATATCCAACAGGTGGCAAGAAATCCTTCAAAGAGGCCTACCCAGCGACATTAAAGAAAAACTTTTAAAAGAATATCTCATTCCTTCAAATTGTGAAATGCTACTAGCGCCAAAAATAAACCCTGAAGTTAAAGCAGCTGTAGCGGAAAACATCTGCAAAAGAGATAGCGTGTTAACATCCAAACAAAACCAAATAGGTACCGCTTTGGCGGCATTATCGCAGGCGCTCGACAGTATTTTAGTAAAAGATTTTTCTCTCCAAAAGTTGCTGAAACCGATTAGTGATGCATGTCGCATTTTATGCGATAGCCATTATACTGAAACTAAAACACGAAGACATTTTGTCATGTCAACTATTAACCAAAATATGAAGGAAACGATGTCAGATACCACAAGGGACAAGTATCTATTCGGGGAGAACATCGCTGAAAAATTAAAATCGGCTAAATCTATTAAGAAGACGGGAACCGATTTAAAAGAGAACAAATTTCGAAATCAGAAATTCAACAAAAACAATTTTATAAAACACAATAGTCGTGACCAGTCAAACTGGAAGACCCTGCAACGAAAGACAACGGGCACAGCGAATGCAGGGTTTCAGACCGCCCAGAACCAGCGCTTCAGCGTCACCGCCGCCGCCGCCGCCGGCACCACGAGAAGCGGGATACAATACCGGGAAACAGCGTACCTGTCACCGCCAGTGCACCGCCCCCCGCCGCCCCCGTGCCGGCGCTAGCACGCGACGCTCACCCGCCCGCCGCCGGCGCCGCAGCTCCTGCGCCTGTTCATGAGGTATGCTATGCGGGTCGATTAAAACACTTCGCTCACAACTGGCTAGAGATCACCAATGATCCTGTGCTGCTATCATGGATCCAAGGCTACAAAATCCCATTTTCAACTAAATATAAAAATGACTTATATTCATTTAATTGTCTGCCGTTCATTTAGTCTACAGATCCTTTGTTATTATTAAACAAAAAAAAAAAAAAAAAACCGTTTATGGAGTATTTAAGATCTAGTGACATGATTTCAGCTATTTATTTAGATGATATATGTTGTATAGACCGTTCGTTAAAGGAATACGAAGATATTGACCAATTTACAATTGAACTTCTAGAGACACTCGGTTTCATAATCAATTACGAAAAAAGCAGTATTGTCCCGAGTCAGAGTTTTTTAGTAGTGTTTTAATTAGTTGAGACCTTGGTTTCATATTTGACTCGGTAAATATGTGTCTAGAATTACCTGAAGTGAAGAAATATCAAATTAAACAACAAATCAATATTTTAGAGTTAAAAGCTAGTTTTTTAGCCCTAAAAGCTTTTGCCAAATATGAACACCATTGTAGAATATTGTTACGTATTGATAATGTTACAGTCATCTCTTGTATAAATAGAATGGGTTCCATTCAATACCCACACTTGAATGAGATTGCTCGTGAGATTTGGGAATGGTGCGAAGAACGTAGAACTGTAATTTTTGCATCATATATCAATACTAAAGATAACTTCGAACCGGATAGCTTATATAAAAATAAAAATAAAAATATATATATATCATTGCGAATGGGAACTGTGTGCATCGTAGTCAAATTGGGCTACCGGAAATTGATTTATTAGCGAGTCGTTGTAATACTAAACGCCCTCAATACGATTCAAAGCAAAGCGATCCTGATGCATTCGCAGTAGACGCATTCACAATATCTTGGTCAAATTTAAATTACTACGCTTTTCCTCCATTTGCGTTAATTTGAAAGGTGTTGAAAAAAATAATTTACGAGAAGTCTGTAGGTATAGTTGTTGTACTCAATTGGCCAACCCAATCATGGTTGACAATTTATACTTATTATTTCAAAACCAGTATATTTTGGACGAAAAATTTAACTCTTGAAATCTCCTTTCAGACATCTGGACAAGCTGCACCGAGCACTGGGGTTAATTGCCGCCAATTTGTCCGCCAAATGCTATTAAATAAATGTTTATCAGAGAACTCAATCAATATCATTTTAGCATCGTTATCTGATAATACTTACAAACAGTATGATAGCTCTATAAAATTATGGATCAAGTTTTGTAAACAAAATGGGTATGATTATTATAACGACTCCTGTTCGATTGTACTTGATTTTTTAACAGAATGCTACCAGAACGGAGCAAAATACGGTACTTTAAACTCGCATAAATCAGCTTTAGCCCTAGTATTACCTAAAATTTTAGATGACAATAACATCAAACGCTTTATGAAAGGTATTTTTAGGTTACGGCCACCCGCACCTAGATACAATACCACTTGGGATCCAAGTATGGTATTAACTTACTTGGAGAATAAATGGCCTAACGATCGACTTAACCTGGAGATGTTAACAAAAAAGACATTAATGCTTATAGCATTAGTAACAGCTCATCGTGCCCAAACATTTTCACTAATTAAAGTAGACAACATAAAGATATCAAGTTCTAACGTTATTATTAAAATTCCTGACCTGATTAAAACTTCACGGCCTAATACTTTGCAACCCGTACTAGAAATACCCTTTTACAATGATAAGCCTGAAATTTGTCCGGCTAGATCCTTAGTAGAGTACATAAATAAAACAAATTTACTGCGTAAATGTAATAATCTGTTTATTTCATTCAAAAAACCGTATAACAAAGTATCTTCACAGACAATCAGCAATTGGATCAAAAGTACACTTCAGAACAGCGGAATAGACTCATCTATGTTTTCCGGTCACAGCGTGAGGCACTCTTCCACGTCTTCCGCAAAAAGGTTAGGTGTTAGCTTAGAAGTCATCCATAGAACTGCAGGATGGTCCGAATCGTCGAAGGTTTTCGCAAAATTTTATAACAAGAACCTGATTGAACCTAACCAATACGGGAATACAATATTGTCAAGCTTAAAGTGATATTACGTAGTACGATGTCTAATTTATTACAATGTAAGTTATTCCCTATAAGTTGATCAACAATTATTCCGTTATGATTTATAACTACTCAATTTGTATTACAATTATTAATTATACTTACTGACTACATATAACTATATACTTTTATTTTTTTTATTTTTTCAATGATCCTTTTACTCTGAACATCCTACAGAATGTAAATAATAGAAGAAAGAAAAATCGCGTCGAATGAAGTCGAATATAATTAGTGATCAAACGAACTTACCCAGATATGTGAAGTTCGATCACTATTATATGAAGAACTTCATTCGACGCGATTTAATATAATAACCCTCCCATAAATCAACCCAGAACCCCAAAAAATTAATAAAATAAAAGTTGTGAACATAAGTATCAGAAATGCTATGTTCCAATAGGTAGACTAGAGTTGGAATTGCTTTTAACATAATGAAGTGCTATTGAGTGAGACGTCTGAAGTCGGCAGCGTTAAGTGTTGCCACTTTGTTTTCTGGTTACCTTACTTAGATACTCTCAAAAATCTGTGTGTGGAGCCGAAGCCTGGGTCTCAGCTACAGAATGTAAATAATAGAAGAAAGAAAAATCGCGTCGAATGAAGTTCTTCATATAATAGTGATCGAACTTCACATATCTGGGTAAGTTCGTTTGATCACTAATTATGAGTAATTATTTTCGAATTCAAGATAGATGATGCCTTCGAAATTCAAATGGAATATTTTTTATGGTTGACAGTCTTGGAGGAGGTATAATCGATAAACTGTATAGTAGGGCAAGATACAACCTGTTTTCTTACTAATTTCTTACAAATGGATTAAGCTGTGTCGTGGTCAAAAATGTGTAAAAGTAAATACTGTGTAAGCCCTGTTATCCCCGCCAAGCGACAGAGAAATGTAGAAAACGGAAACAATTGTTTTTTTATTTTGCTGAGGTTGCACGGATTCCAGGGTGGCGTGCCTTTTGTCAAAACTTAAACATTTTTGTCAACTAAAACTTTACATAATAAACTAACGACTTTACAAAAGGAGTTTTTTTTTAATGTTTTATATATTCCCGGAATTCCCTATTATGAGGACACAGAGAAATGAAGAATACACCATCCTAATGTAGACAAACGCCTGTAGTCTTGCGTCGAAGACAAACTTTAATTTCTTGAAATACGATAAGTAGTTTAAGAGATACATGGACTTAATATCATAAGCCTCCTTTCTGCTTAGTCGGGTAAAAAATAGTCACTATTGTCTATTCTGTAGTTTCACCGAGCCGCTTCTGTTTTAATTTCCGTTGATAAAATTGAATGAAATGCTGTTGACCTTAACACGGGGAAGCACTCATACAGTCTTTTGTAGGTACTGAATTTTTTTTACGCAGGTAATCGCCCTTCGTTAATTACTTTGATTACTTATGTTTTGTACATAGCTTTGTATAGAGTTTGCTGAATCACGTTCACAAAATGCGGAAATTATTCTTACTGCCTGTTTGTTACTGTTTCACAGAGATAAAAAGCCAAGCCATGTCAGAGGCCTTCGGGCGGTACATTAACTCTGACACTAGGGCTGGACACTCAGCCTATACCATCTTAATTACTTACAGAGATAAATACCAAATCACCGTTTTTATATCATGCGCCTTCAACATATTTTTTTTCTAAGGCATAAGCCTATATTAACTAAAACAAACTACAAAGACTACTTAGCCTAATAAACAACAAAAAACAATAGGATTGTATCCAGACCGATGAGAGTCTAGAGACAATCCAAATGCTCAAACCCACTACCAGTCGGCAGCGTACCCAGCATAATTATATGCATTTTTACATATTTCGGTGATGAGTTGTAGGGGGAGAGACAATCGTAAAATACCTTCCTCCTGCCTAGTGCCTACATATGTTGCGCGGTGAAAGTACCATTTGAATTTATAATATCAACAAACATCGCGCCGCGCTGCCGGTGTTTGCTGCCTGATGTAATGACGTAACACTCTAACACTAGACGAGCTACAACGATATTATATATACCGGGTGTTAGTTTGAACACCGTTATCCTTCTAGGATATCATTGTACTCATCAATATGAACAACTTTTACTATTGGGCCAACCCCGAAAACACGAAAAAAAAACAGCTGTTCCATACATTTTGTCCTAGATCGATGAACCTTTTTGTATGGGACAGCTGTTTATTTTTCGTCATTTCATGGTTGGCTCATTGGAAAAGTTGTTCATAATGTTGAGTACAATGATATACTAGAAGGATAACGGTGTTCCAACCAACACCCGGTATATAAAGACGGAGATATGTCATAAGGAGCCCTCTAAAAATCCTGTCTGCGCTCACTAAGCGAGACGCGCGCTATCCCTTTTGCTCTCATAAAAGTGCTATCTTCTTTCGCGCTCCGGCGCAACTCGTAAGCGTGACGGCACGGGAGTCATTTTCAAACGTTGTTTTATTACGCGTTAGCGCATCTTTCGTAATCTTTGTCGAGCCATAATAAATAAATCCGGTCAAGTGCGAGTTGGAGTCGGTAGAGGCATTATCCAGTTATCCAGGAAGAAAATTGGGCAATACCGGGGGGGCGTTGTATGAAGAATCGCTCACCAATTGTGGGTTAAAACCATAGTGTGTTTACTATCGTTATTTACGCGGATACTTAGACATACCTACTCTACTCACAGTTATCTAATAAATCATGCGGTAGTTTGTTCAATGACAAATTGGGGTATTATTATTATAGTTCATAGAACTTTGACTTGTCATTAGAAAACTGATAATTTTATTGTAGTTTTCAAAGTCGGCCTTGTGATAAAGTTGATTATTCCAGAAGGCGTTAGATGAAAGGTTACAGAAGTTATCTTAACGTAGGTTAAGAACAACGCGAAGTTTACTATGACTGTAGAGTCATAGTAAACTTCGCGTTGTGGACCTAACACTGATAAAACAATTATAAAATAAAGTAAATATATTTTAAATAAATAATAAAAAGAAGCTTTTTAAAAAAAATACAACCGACTTCAGCTTCGAATCCCTGGATGAGATCTCCATATTTTCTAGTAATTTTGATTTAAAAACCAAACTCCTTAACCGATTTCGATAAAATTGATTGACCTGAAGTTTTACCTACCAAACAAAAAAAAGAATCATCAAAATCAGTTAATTATTAACAGGAGTAACACCGCGTAACATAAATAAAAAAAATAAAAAAATATACAGTCGAATAGAAAACCTCCTTTTTTGAAGTCGGTTGAAAATAAATATTGATGGATATATCACACAGCACCATATAGCCCCAAACTAAGCAAACCGTGTATGAGTATTCTATCAGCTACCTAGTCCCAGGTAGCTGATAGAATACTTAAATACTTTTTTTTGTAAATGCATAGGTACTCATAATACATACAACATCCATACAACATCCAGACACAGAACAAACATCTATGTTCGTCACATAAATGCTTGGCCTGGGTGGCAATCCAACCCACGCCCTACAGCTCTGAAGGCAGACATACTACCGACTGAGCCATAAGCCAAGCTGAACCAGAAGTAACATCGCCACCTACAAATTACAATACCTACGCACTGCCCCCTAGAAGAATTAGCATAATCAGCCAGACATAGCCACCAACACCACTAACCTAAAAACAATAGCCGAGAACCTCTTCTCGCCTATCGCTGGGCATTTTGTGCAAACGATGCGATGTGATGGTCAGAAAGGAGTCGCTGGAGTTTTGGCGGGAACACGGAAAAATCACGTGCACTGACATGATTTTTCCGCCATTTTATCGGTAGCTAGTTTAAAAAAATTGTGGGAGCGAGAATCAATAAAATCTTTGAAGGCGGTTTTGGAGTTTTGGCGGGAACACGGAAAAATCATGTCGTTGCATTCTATTATTTTCTTAAACTTGAGTTTTTTCGCGAATTAATAATTAAAAATGGTGGTGTTTTATTCATCGAGTGTTGAATTACATGCAAGAGTGTGGGCAAGCTATGTAATGAGGTGAAACATGTCTTTTCGTGTTGTTTTCAAAACTCGGTAGAAGCTCATAGTAAAGTCGCCACAACTTTACTATGGCATGACTTGGACTCGACTATGACTAATTTCGTGTGACTGACTGTGATTACATGACATATTTGACTTGATAATAATAAAAATACTTGAAAAAATCATAAACATGACACTGGCAGAATGCACAACGTGCGATGCCAAGAACTAAGAAATAAAAAAAAGGAGTCGCTGAAGTTTGACATCGTCTGCGCAAAATGTTTCATTAAAACAAAATGTAGAATTAAGTAAATAAAATAATATGTAAATGTTTTTATTTTTAGGTAGTTAAGGCTAGTTGGTAAGTAAATAATTATAATTTTGTAAAGGATTTTGCTGTCCGAAATAAAAACTTTTTGATTTTTGATAGGCCTACTCTCAAATGGCGATTGGGCCATATCCGCCACGCTGCACTGGCCCAACGAGTTGGTGGTTTCACAAACGCTATTGAATTTCTTCTCTGGACGTATACCTACAGGTTTCCTCACGATGTTATCCTTCACGGAAATTCAGTGGTATGACAATCTGTACATAAACTCGAGCTCATTGGCAGGTTATATTCATAGAAAAAAGACACACATATTATTATGTAGTAGAGGTCGCCCGCGACTTCGTCCGCGTACCGGAAAAATACGGCCCGCTCTCAAAATTCACCACGTTTTTTACCCCCGATACATGTGCTCATTATTTGTACTTGAATACAAAATTTTGAAATAAACAACTTAAATTCAAAATTTCATCCCCCGTTTCACCCTCTTAAGGATTGAAATTAAAAAAAAACAACGATAAAAGTTGCGTCAGTTTCCAACCTTAAGCCTAAATAATAAATATTGTGATTTTTACTTTGAAAATGAAGGACTTTCCAATACACAACTGCATCCCTTTTTTCACCCCTTCGGGAGTGGAATTTTCTAAAACGCTGAGTCACTTATAAACTAATTTTAAACCGTCATTCTAAACACAAAATTTTGTAGATCCTAACTTCGAAATTGACGGACTTTCATATAAACATATCATCCCCTATTTTACCCTCTTAGGGGTGAAATATCCAAAAATCTTTTCTTAGTAGATACCTACACTTCACAAAGAATACACTCTCCAAATTTCATGTCTCTAGGACCAGCGGTTTAGGCTGTGCGTTGATAGCTCAGTCAGGACTTTGAATTTTATATATACAGATTATGGTTAGTTCTAATCAGTTAGCATCCTTTTAAGGGCATATTCTGTACATCAAAATAAACAACTTTTACTATGAGGCCAACATTGAAGAGTTGTTTGTTTTGATGTACAGAATATGCCCTTAAAAGGATGCTAACTGATTAGAACTAACCCTGTATATGTATATCAATGTTATATGTATCTTCATACACGCACCCGAAAACCAGAAATACTTCCCCCATTCCCTTTTTAACCGACTTCAAAAAAGGAGGAGGTTCTATGTTCGACGGTATGTCTTTTTTTTATGTATTTTTCCCGATTTAACCGTCTATTGTGGACCGATATTGAAAATATTTTTTGTCGCTTGTATAGTGTTCAATGTATGCTTGAGGGCTTGTGTCTTATCGTAGTTAAAGTCGTTCAAAAAGAACTGCTTTACGACCGCTTTGCTTGCGCCGAGTTTTGGCGCGAACATTTTTATTTGCACGTTTGTGACTCTATTGTTATTATAGCTCAATGACGTAGAACTAACAATTCAAATTGTCTATGAATTGTTGAACACAAAAATAAAATTGATATTGATAGTTTCAAACCAACGTCTCTAGCCAGTTCTATAAACATGATTTTTGTTTATAAGATGGGTTAGGATAGATTCCACCATCCCGGTAGATTTGCGGTCCAAGGTCTTCGCAGTCTATTTCGGGTCCATTGTCGATGAGTGTTCGCATTGTTGCCTGCCAATCCTGCCACCCGCTAGTAAACAGTTATATCGAACACGCGGGTAGACGGTTACCAACATTGCAGACGAGCTGTGTCCCGCGCCTTTACCCGCCTTCCTTGAAACGAATGTTTCAGTGTAAAACAAGTAACCACTGAATAGTTGTATCACGTCGTTTATTCGAAGAATGTCCAATTCCCAAAATATCCATAATATACAAAAATATATCGGTGTTTGTGTAAATGTACCGCCAGCCTCACTTGAGAGCCAATTCCCATTTCGGGCTAGGTTTCTTTACCATCTTCGACCATAGCGTCACTTAACATCCGGTCAGATTTGGTCAAACACTTATTCTGTCAAGCATATACAACATCCTGCTGGCGAAAATCTCTAATTCGCAAAACGTACAATTTGCGAAACGTCGCATCGTATTTGCAAAATGTCCTACATTACATTTACTTACTCCTGCTATTAGGACTACTCTACTTTTTACTTCCCTGAATGTTGGACATTCTGCGAATATGACTTTTTGGGACACCATTGGACATTTAGTGAATTAGACATTCTGCGACTTAACAATGCCAAAAAAGTAATAATAATAATATTTAGTGACTAATAAATAATTTTGGCGGAGCCAGCAGTTAAAGCAGTGCCTAACGAAGATGATTAAACAGTTGTTCAACTTTCTCATGTCTTGGTATGTGAAAAAGCTTATAGTGTTTTTTTTTTAATGCACGTTGCGGAAGGAAGCTTAGCATGGCTTACGTGGTAATTTCTAAGCGCGCTGTTTTCCTGTTCTTTTTTTTATGCAAGGGAGTGCGAGACGTTCGCCTGGTGGTAAGCGTCACGACTGCCCATAACAGTAGTATAATTGGTTTATTTTTAATTATTATTGTATGTGACTATGTGATATGACTTATGTCGAAATAAATGGAATTTGAATTTGAGTAGCAGTGCCAGCATTGTAACTTGCGAATACAATCCTGCGCCGCACTGCACTGCGCTCGTCGCCCTGAGATATTAGATGTTAAATCTCTTCATACCCAGTAATTTATTTGGTAATATTGCCCTTCAAACCGAAACAGTAATGCTTAAACACTACTGCTTGGCGATTGAATAACTGGCAAAGGTGTGGTACTTCCCCAGGCGGACTCTGCAGTAGAGTCCTACCATTACTTCTTGATTCATGTATGACGTTTGTTCTGTTGATATTCTGCGGTCAAGTAATGATTCCGCATATATTGCACTGCATTGCACTTCAATTCTGTAACTTACCAACCGACCTTTCCCCTTGGTAACCATTTAATAACCATGCAAACTTTTACATGGGTTGCTAAACTGAAGTGGTCCAGAACACTTTTTCCTCCTTAACTTTGACATCGCACTTTGTGCATTCTGTCAGTGTCAAGTAACATTATGCATTTTCAAGTTTTTAGAGTAGGAAGTCAAATATGTCACTTAATTACAGTTAGTCACACGAAATTAGTCACAGTCGAGTCCAAGTTCCCAAGTAAAGTTATAGCGAATTTACTATAATTATAAGCTTTTACGGAGATTTGAAAACAACCCGAAAAGACATTTTTCACCTCAATATAAATCACTTGCCCACAATCTTGCATGTATCAACACTCAATGAACAAAACACCACCAAATCATTAATTCGCGATAAAAACAATTTTAAGAAAATAATAGAATATACTTTAATATATATGAGACAGCTGGAAGAAATTGGGGGAGACCTTTGCCCAGCAGTGGGACAACACAGGTTAAACAAAAAAAATATAATTTAATATGCCATTTTTTCGTGTTCCCGCCAAAACTCAGCAGAACACTTTCTTTGTGCTAGCAGCTATACAGTGGAGTCTGCTCGTCTTCGAGTCACGAGTGTCGGTTTCCTCTAGGCAAACATGCTCCGTGATGTTTCCTGAATTGGACATACCGCGAGTAGGTCGTTTTGCGACAGCTGGACATTCTGCAAAAAAATAATCGCACGTTCGTCGAGGTAGAAGTCAAATGCCTCACTAGCTGCGCCCCGCGGTTTCTCTCGCGTGATAATGAAAAATTTTCACGATGATGATGATAAAAAGTAACCTTTATTTTATTCCGGAAAATAAGCTATCTTCATTTCAAGTTTCATCCAAATCGGTTCAGCCGTTTTGTGTGTGTGTGTGTGAATGTTTGTTACCTTTAACATTCACACACACACACATACCGATAAACATTAGCATTATACGTATGACAAAAAATACCCAGACATAAAATATTTACATGATACCTTCAAGATCTGATCCAGACGACGCGTTCGTGCTTTCCCTTGGCCCACGTCACTCAGTGTTACAGATCCGGGAGCCTAATTGGAAAGTAGCCAACAACCGCGTCATACAGTGCAGCGAATCCAGTAAGACACATTCACACAATCTCCTTGCCGCTCGTAGCGTAACTTGACTAGGTGTTCCCAAAAGACAACGGACTAAGCCAGTCATTGGATGGGTGACCGTGGAATTTGCAACTAGACGCTACCGTACGTCGGATGACATTTTAAATTGCCGGTGCCGGTTGTTTGTTCTAAATTTCTGCGCTGTTAGCCGTCGTCCTAGTAGAACGCGATTACGCGACTATCGCTAGTTCTAGCTAGGTCGTAAAAGTTACGATCAAACGTGTTGGTGTCGAATAGTGGTCGAATAGGATTTTTTAGAATTGACTTTTTAGTATCACTATGAATGTCAATGGATTTGTACGGCCGAAAGGCGCGCGAACAAGCTATGGTCGAGTATATCTATCTATCTATACAAATAAAAGGCACTGTCCTGACTGATTGGTGACTGACTGACAGACAACGCACAGCCCAAACCGCTGATCGTACAGACTTGAAATTTGGAGGGTGTATTCGTCTCGATGCGGAGGGGTGTACTAAGAAAGGATTTTTCGAAATTCGACCCTCAGGGGGGGGGGGGGGTAGTTTGTATGAAAGTCCTTTGTTTTTGTACTTTTAGTCACGAAAATTTGGATTTGGATAGTTCATTAAAAAAAATGCTGTTTTCTTTTTTTTTTTGACAGGTTCGATTTAAGGGGGTGAAGGGGGGAGGGGAGTTGAATGTTGTATGGAAAGTTCTTTATTTTTGAAGTTATAGTGATGAAAATTGATATTTGGGTAGTTCATTCAAAGGGGGGAAGTTGAGAGGGGTTTGGGTAAAAAAGTGCTCTGGATAATTTAAAGTGGTGAATTTTGGGAGCGGACCGAATTTCTTCCGTACGCGGTATCTGTGGACTGTCATTAATAAGTATCTACCCTAGCACATTCATACAAACTACAGAAAAAGACGTAGAGAGTACGTAATCGATAGAAAATATGTAAAAACTGGAACATCTTGTCGAACGTAGATTGAAACTCTTTTTTAGGGTTCCTTACCCTAAGCGTGTTCAACTGTACCCTATGACTAAGCAATCCGTCTCTGTTTGTCTATAATATGTTAGTTCGTCTGTTTTTGATCTATAACGACGTATATCTCATAAATCGAACTAAGTAGCCGGTTGTTTTCATAGAACATTCGTTAGATACTGTCGCGGATTTCCTTTGTACTTGTGGTGGTACGGAAACCTCGTTATCCGAGTCGCAAGTACTCATATTGACGTCTTTATTTTTAGCGATTTCAGCGTTGGCTCTATAGTAAAAGTTGTTTGTAATGATGAGTACATACATACGTTTCAGTACTGTTGAACCTATTTGTTACACATTGTATAAAACACATCATAATACCTAGTTCTGATCCATGGATAACTTTGGAACCACGTCCTGTGTTTTCCCCCTTTTTCGTAGCGACTTATTATTATTTTCAGTCAGACGTGTCCTACTGCTAAGTAAAAGGTTTTCCTTCCCTTCTTCCAGGCAGCCCAGTTTCGGCTAGTGGCCCAGTCTTAAGAGTTCAGCTCATCGCGCAACCTTAGTCTTGGGTCGACCTGTTTTTCCTTGTATTGCGCCATCGCGCCATCAACTACAGGCACTACTACAGATAGATAACTTGGCACGTTATTCAGAGCTGTTTGGTTCAAGTTTAGAGGAAAAGGAATAATTCAATCTGTCTATGACGTGATAGTCTAGACATATTAAAGTTCCATAACGCGCATTGCCCTTTGTGCAAATCGGGTCGCCAGTAAATCAAATTATCGGAATCTAATATAAATATTTGTATGAATGACATAATTGACCATTTTACAACATGTTATAAATTTTTTTGTAATACTGAAGAGTATGTTTTTTTTTGTTCTTTTTTTGTCTCGGAGAATTAATTAAATAGGTCAATTTATAACTCTGCCAAACTGCATAGCAGTTTGTAGGCAGACATCGACTCTCATATTCATGTTTTTAAAGCTTAAACAGGAAGAAAAATTATGACCTCTGGCAGGACTCGAACCTGCATACGAGCAGTCGCTATGGGTTTCCGTCCCAACTGCTTTGCCAATTAAGCTACAGAAGTCTCTGCCTGAGATGCCAAATTTCCGAACCTGTTATAAGCTACCAACTAAAGCGTTGGTGGCGCCATCTGTAAATTTTTGTAACACAAATATTTACCCAAGCCGAAACCGTTGCAGGTTCCAAGGCCTGACGAGAGAAGTCGCACTGGCTATACTATTTTGAATCGCACTGGCTATTCAGTATTTAATTGGCAAAGCAGTTGGGACGGAAACCCATAGCGACTGCTCGTATGCAGGTTCGAGTCCTGCCAGAGGTCATAATTTTTCTTCCTGTTTAAGCTTTAAAAACATAGAAATACCATAAGTGTGGAATCACTTCATACAAAAATATTGTCATATTCATGTTGAGAAGTGTAACGAAGTAAAACACTATACATAACATTATTGTTTAAGATAATCACCGCAAAATGTTAGCTACTGAATTATAACTATTCTGTGCGGCTATAGCGGGAACCGACCAGATATATAAATATACAACTTTTATTTAGTGCTTTCACCGAGGCGATGAAACAATGTCCATTATAATTAGCGGCGGAATAAACGTACGTCATTTCATTACGTAATCTATATATCGCATTCAGGTGATTAATAAATTCGATGTTAGTCTGGCTAATGTCCGCTTGAACAGATTATATAATTAGCGCAAATCAAAACTCTTAGATTGCATTTCTAAGGTATTAAACACGATAGAATGTTTCCACCTATTTTTTAGTTCTACTGACTGGAATTCTAATAATATCACCATCAGAATAAGCCTATCATATCGGGCTCGGGATCGGACGGCGTAGGCTGGGAGAGGCCTATGCCCAGCAGTGGACTATTTTATAAAGGCTGATTATGCTAAACAAACTAGATATACTTTTGTATATTTACATAATATAAATGTGATATAGAGGAAGGACGTATTTGAGTCGTCAAAACTCTTTCAAAAACGTTTTTAAAACTCTCTCAAAGTAGTAGTATACTAGTAAATAGTAAGTAGTAAACTGTCTCTCAAACCTACTTTTGACCAACCAGTCAAAAGTAGTTTTGACTGATTTTACTAGTTAAAAGTACTTTTGACTGGTTAATAGTTTTGACTGCGACATATGCAATTGACATTACGATGTGTGCTGTCGTAATTTATACGTTGTTGTTATGCTAATATACTTTTCACCATAAAGACCAATATATTATAATTATGCATAAGTAAAAGTTTTTACCACCTGAGTTGCGATAGAAATGACTTTATTTCCAAGTGAACGGCTACTGAATCACACACGTATTGGCATTATTTTACAATAGTAGACTTTGACGTCACAGCTCTTATAATTTATCTTTCTGTAGTTCAAGAGTCATCTCTATTATAAGCGTCTGACCTAACTTTCCACGCAAAAGAATCGGTTCTTTGTTTTTATTTTCCTTTTTTCCTTCTAAGGGGGCATTTCTATGTAAGAGAGCGACGGGGCTTAATTCAGACGAGTACATCCCACCTACTGGTAGGATTTTGTGGTGTTAGGGAGACATTTTCCAATCTTCTCTCTACGCTCGCTCGGGCCATACTGCGTTACAAGTACGAGTAAGCCAAAGGACGACACTTTGTCTTACTCGTACTTGTGTCAGAGGTCAGATCCCCCGCAATCTCGTCCTGAATATATTAAACGTCAGTGAAAGCTAAGAATAAATAATAGTCGCTAAGTAAAGGATGTGGATGTGAAAATATATTAGACAGCGCGAACGCGCGACGATCTGCAAATAGAGTGCTGCAATTATCATAATGTAAATTGTCGATAACCACGGCATGAATCAGGCCATATTTTCCTGTACGACTGCATTCGCTGCTATCACATCACAGATTATTGGCCTAGTGAGCGAAGTCTTTGCAACAAATGGAAAAAAAATCTTTATCATTCCGGGATGTTGGTACAGTAAGTGCGTATTTTTAACCGACTTCAAAAAAGAAGGAGGTTCTATGTTCGATGGTAAGTATGTTTTTTTTTAATGTTTGTTCCCCGTGTTCTCCGGCTGTTGTGGATCGATTTTGAAAATTCTGTTTTATTTGAATGGGTGTACTCCCGAGGTGGTCCCATATTAATTAGTAGTTGGTTGTTTTATTTATGAAAAAGTTATTTTTTCAATTAACTTGACGAAACTTGGAAGGTTCTAAAAATGTAATTTAAATTTAATTTATTTTTAATTGAATTATCTTTCACCCGAAATACTTGCATACTTTAAAATCAAGCTATTCTGAAACCAAAACTTTGTTTTCGATTCCGAGAAAATAGTAGCTAGTTATTAACAATGCGGCTGCAACCTACGCACAACAAAAAGTCGCTAATGAATTGGTCGCTGTAGGCCGACGCCCGACGTTATGTGATTATCGCGTATTTTTGAATGTTTAGTCCTACGAACTCTGCTCAAATACTTGCAAACGTCCGCCCCTATACTTCTTGGCAGTGTATGAACGTCTAGTTGCGACTTCGGCAAAAGCCGCTACCCAGGGGCCGTACCGTGAACTGCTTATAGCGGGACCGAATAGGTTCAGCTGCCGACACCGCGCGACCGCGAACCTTATTGCGAGGCGATAAAATTCACAGTCGCGCAGCGTCGGCAGCTGAGCGTATTCGGTCCCGCTATAAGCAGTTCACGGTACGGCCCCAGGGCGCGTGTGTGTACGGTAGGCTCAGTTTCTTCACGATGTTTTCCTTCACCGACAAGCCAGTGGTATGGCAATCCGTACATAAACTCCAAAGACCTCCGTGGTACGGGCTCGGGATTTGAAACCATGACTGCGGCCTCACGATTCCAAGTCGAGTGGTCTTCAACTAGACTATCACGGCTTCACTCTGACTTCGACTCTGTCACTCTGTTTATATGGAAGGTCAAATCCAGTTATTTCCAAATTCATGACGTTCTCTAACGGTATTTCAGCATAACAAATACTAATATGTGTTCGTGGTTATTTGATTATGTTATGTGGTTTATGACTTATTCGGAAACGCGATATTTTTTTGACGTATAAGCGTCGTTTCGCATACCTAATTTATTCAATAACGATTTGATGCACTTTAGAACCGGTAAATAGACCGGTATTTTTTAACGACTTGAAAAGGAGGTAATCAATTCGACACGTATATTACCAATATTTTTTATTTTCCTCCCCATATTCACCACTTTAAATCATCTCGAGAATTTTTTCACGCCCACCTAATCTATCTATCTATAACTTCTATTTCATATACTAATTCCATACATTTTTGTATATGTATAGGTTATTCATATTTTGCTGTCTTGCTTAACCTCGTTTTCCTTATATTTTTGTCCACATTAGTTATTTTGCGTGGATCATAGATAATAATAATAATCGTAAATACACGTATGTTTTGTTTTCTGTGTCATTTATGTGTATACTCCAGGGACCTTATTTATGAATAGTACGCAAAGTTGTGCATGCGAGCGGAGCTGACTTCCTACGATATTGAACCTCATTCCAACCAATATTGTTTGAAAGTCGGGTCCGCACGTATGCGCAACTATGCGTACGATTAAAATAAAAAGCCTCTGGTCGTTGTTATTTTAATTTCTAACAGGCTACTTGACAGTGTTTTACACGCCGATCAAAGTTATACTATCTTACTACCTTCTAAATTATGTTTTGATGTAAACAGGGACTATAACCAGCGACAATGGTAAGATGAATGGACGGGAAATAATCGCACGGATTTTGAAGACTGTATGTTGAGCACCGGCTCTCCACTCGCTTCAGTCATACTCTGCCTTTGCGTCATGTGAGCCGTACGATACGACAATACAAACTTTTAATACATGTACATTGTACATGTGTTCTCTTTTTGTCATGAAGTAGTTAGATTCGCTATCTCTATTTTCTGGCAAACGTAATATGCTTACTTTTAGCTAGGTATGCTTGATTGTGTTGTCTTGTTAATTTTGATCGATTTGCAAGCGCTGGGCCCGTCCATTATCACCGTCGCTGACTATAACATGTTGAAAACTTTAAAAAAAAGCTTTAGTTTAAATAAGCTCTTGATATTTTGTTGTGTATTCAGGAACTTAAATAACCAGATAGTCCGAATTTTTATAACCATTGCTTAAACCACTACTAATTATGCATAACGGTTGCAACATAATGACATTTACTTTTATGTGTTTTTTATACACTATTACGTGTTATTGTACGCGGTCAAAGTCAAAGCTACGTTGACCACAATTATTTATGCATTTTCCTTGAATTTCGGTATAGGCGGCGGTGATCGCAGTCCAACGTTGTTAGGGTGTGAAAGGCGGCGTGGTTGACTCACGCTGCGCTGATCTCTACTTGTTATGAATAAGACCTTCACTTTATTGTGGTAGGATCACTATTTTGACGTTTAAAAAGTTATGAAAAAAATATTTGAAATAACCAAACTAATAAATTCAAGCGCAACGCATGATTGAGGGGATAGTAGATAGGAGAGATAGATAAGGGATAGGTAGTGGGCGGTGGTGATCGGAAGGCTGAAAGTCTAGAGTAGAGTTTTGGCTCGTCTACGGTTAGGTTAGACAAATTTAGACGAATGGTAACAATAGTACGGGCTGCCGGCAGTAACATCAGTGGACGCAATTGACTAGATCGGAATAAGAGGTATGTCCTGAGAAAACAGCCTATATAAGTGATGAAAACTGACGTGGTTTTGACACATTTTGTTTTATTTATACGGGAATACTCACGTTTTATTAAATCGGATACTCCGACTATAGTTACGATCACATCCGGTGACCTTTTTGAATACAGAGCACGACGCGCGTGCGGCTGCGCAAAGAAAAAAAAACAGTGCAATGCAGGACGCAGCCGTACGCGCGTCTGGCTCTGGTTTCACTCTTTGAAAAAGGTCACCGGATGTGATCGAAACTATATAGTCGGAGTATCCAATTTAATTAATCGTGAGTATTCCCGTATATTAAATCGGATACTATCTGGACCTGGGTATGTCCAGATCCACCGGTAGACGGGCAGCAGCGGCCTCTTGGTTAACAGTGGTGACCATTTTGCGATCCCCAAGCCGCCTGCCAAGCGTGGGGATTATGGCAACACCCCTCTATTGGGAGGCCTTCGTCCAGCAGTGGAGTCTTATGGCTGATGATGATGACGATTCCCGTATAAATAAAACAAAATATATAAGTGATCAGCAGTGGGCAAAAAATGGTTACTTAGTAATGATGATTAAATAGTAAGATTTCAAATTCTACCAAAACTACGTATACGTCTATGTAACCAGCGACAATGATAAAATGAATGGACGGGAAATAAGCGCACGGATTTTGAAGAATATATGTTGAGCGCCGGCTCTCCACTCGCTTCAGTCATACTCTGCCTTTGCGACATGCGAGCCGTACGATACCACAATACAAACTTCTAATACATGTACTTGTGTTCTCTTTTTGTCATGAAGTAATTAGATTCGCTATCTCTATTTTCCGGCAAATGTAATATACATTAATTTAGCTAGGTATGCTTGATTGTGTTGTCTTGTTAATTTTGATCAATTTGCAAGCGCTGGGCCCGTCCATTCCATTATCACCGTCGCTGTCTGGAACAAAGTTCCATCAATTTCGACGTTTGTTTACCCAATCGTAATCTAAAAAATTCTAGCCAACTATGGCATTGTGTTTTGTAGGCCACCCTTATCAGGACGCGCTGTATTTAGTAAATTCACTCACGCTGTAGGCGACTGTTCAGTTTTAGGCTTTCGGTTTAAATCATTGTAAACAAAGTCGAAGTTCAGGCGTCACATTATGTTAAAAAACAATAACTTAGTGCGTGTTCACGTACATTGTCACCATCATTGGTCTACAAGAGATTATTTATGTAGAGTCCGAAGTACATCTGCGCTATTGGCTAAATAAGCCTTTAGCCACAGATGCGGTTACTCCAGTCATATTGTCTCAAAAAGAGCAATGGCAAAAAGGGGGGCAATCTCGGAAAGTTAGACAAGGAGCCAAAAATTTGTATATATTATATACCTATGTTTTGAAGTTTTGAAAGTTGCCTCAAACAACAAATGTTATGTTTTATTTTAGTGTTGTTCCTCGTGTTTTTGGCAATAAATATATTCTTATTCTTTCTTCTTCAAAAGTCTCATAGTATCTCGTGTCCGTCCTAGCGGAAAATCAGAGCCGGTTGGTAACAACCAGCATCAGCGCTTCGATTCTAAAATGTTTATTCGCACAGCGAGGATGTGGAACTATACCAGAGTCTGTTTCCTCAAAAGTACAATAGGATGGCTTCACAGTCTTGGTCCTATGTCCTATAGTAAAAATTGTTTCTCAAACATGAGTACAAATACCCCACTACAACTAATATTGTTGTATATACAACGTTGTTATTAGTATAGAGAAAAGCCGAAACACCCCAAAAAGTATATATTTCAAAGAAAAATAATATTAAAAAATAAGTCTAAAGTATTTAAAGCTCGCAAAGTTACGCTATTGCTAAGTTGGCTTGTTGTTCCCACAAAATCATGGTCACCGTAACGCAAGCTGTTTGTTTACGCACGGCGGGGATGCGCCGCCGCATCAATGGGTTGCCGCCGCAGCGGCGATCTATTGATTCGCGTTGCTAATAACGGTGTCCAAATTGTTTTTAAAAAATGTTTAGGGCAAAATTTAACGTGGTGTAATTTAACTATACCAATCGATTTTCCTAGTGATTCTGAACAAACTACTTTCAGGTTTGCACTATACTAAAAATTACGTTGTATAGTAAAACTAGAGGTCGCCCGCGACTTCGTCCGCGTACTGAAGAAATACGGCCCGCTCCCAAAATTCACCACGTTTTTTACTCCCGATACACGTGTGCTCATTATTTGTACTTGAATACAAAATTTTGAAATAAACAATTCATATTAAAAATTTCATCCCCCTTTATCCTTTGTCTTAATTTTTTTTTTTTTTTTTTTTTTATCCTTTCATCCCCGTTTTTTCATAAAGCTTGAAATTAAAAAAAACAACGATAAAAGTTGCGATAGCTTCCAACCTTAAGCCTAAATATTAATTATTGTGATTTTTACTTTGAAAATGAAGGACTTTCCATCCCTGCATCCCTTTTTTCACCCCTTCGGGAGTGGAATTTTCTAAAACGCTGAGTCACTTATAAACTAATTTTAAACCGTCATTCTAAACACAAAATTTGAAGATCCTAGCTTTGAAATTGACGGACTTTTATATAAACGATCATCCCCTATTTTACCCTCTTAGGGGTGAAATTTCCAAAAATCCTTTCTTAGTGGATACCTACACTTCACAAAAAACACACCCTCCAAATTTCATGTCTCTAGGACCAGCGGTTTAGGCTGTGCGTTGATAGCTCAGTCAGGACTTTGAATTTTATATATACAGATAAATGAATGTTCTCAATGTTGTCAGGTTTCGATATGAGTGCGAGGGGAGGTCAGCGGGCTCGATTCCCGGCGTGAATAGCACGCCAGAGAACAAGACTTACCCCACAATCCGTATCTCCGGCTTCCATGGACAAGCTACGATCGTCGTCTCCTGCGTCACCAAAGATGATCCCTACAGGTGAGGTTCATATGCATATCATCCATATGTCAAATCTCTTCACGCCCAGTCATTTCTCTGGTAACATTGCCCTTCAAGTTGAAACACGGTAATGCTTGCACACTGCTCGGCAATAGGGAATATGCATAATGACGTCAAAGTCCACGATTCCAAACAAATTCTATACTAGCACGTGTTTTGCTAGAAAGGGATAGATGACTCCCTCCCGAATACTTTGAACGTTTATATTTCAAGCCTTTACCAGCCGATTTCAATATTTTTTTCGATAAAAGCATCAGATTCAGTTAAACTCTCCACCAATCCTATTAATTTTAATAATTGAAACACATGCATATTCCCTATTGAAAAACTGGCAAAGGTGTGGTAGTTTACCAGGCGGACTCTGTCCTACCACTACAAAATGTTTTGTGTTGCAGACCGCACCCGCACAACCTGGTGGGGCGGGAGGGATGCCAGCGCGGCGTGTTCACGTTCAAGGCGACCATCTCGGCGGAGGCCAACGAGTACCAGTTCCGCAACCTCGGCATCCAGTGCATCAAGCGGAAAGACATCGCCGACGCCCTGCAACAGCGTTCGTTGCTGCGCGTCGACCCCTTCCGCAGTGAGTATCTACCCTACCCACAACACACACAACGGCCGATGGAGAGAGCTTCATTGCTTGGAGTTTCTTTGCGCGATAAAATCCGGAACGAGGATAACCTAAACTCACAAAGAACCGAAGTCACTGCGACATAGCTCTCCGGGTTTGCAAGTTGAAGTGGCAATGGTTAGCCCACATCGCTCAAAAAACTGATAGCCGTTGTGGAAGAAAGGGTCCTTAAGTGGAAATCACGAACCGGAAGGCTCAGCGTAAGTAGGCCTACCACTCGGTAGTCCGACGACATTGTGAAAGTCGCGGGCAACGTTTTCAGCAGCAGGTTTTCGTGCAGTGTGGCGATCTAACGGATAGGCCTTTCTTCAGCAGTGGACATCTCCGGACTGATAATGATGATGATTTACCATAGCCAATTATCATCAGACATAAGACGCCTACGGCTGGATCCACTTAATACCTCCGGTTGCCATAATCCCCAGCCGGCTTGGGAATCGCTGAATGCTCACCACCGTTAACCGAAAAGACGCTGCTGCCCGTCCTCCGGTGGTTCTGAACGCAGTTTTAGGACATACCCAGGTCCTTACCCATACAAATACCCATACCCTACCCATTACAACATAGAAACCACCACAGGGCGAAGGGCGAAGCCGTAGTAGTCTCGTGGGAGGCCGCAATCGTGAATTAACTCTTTGGAGCTTATACACCAATTTGCATACCAATGGCTTTTCTTCGAAGGAAAACATCGTATCATGAGGAAACCTGCTCACGTACGGAGAATAAATTCAATGGTGTATTTATTAATCCGCCAACTCCCACCAGCCCAGCTTAGTGGACTATGGCCCAGCTCTAAGCAGCTGTCAGTGCAGCAGTAGCAATCAGTGAGCGTGAGTCAGCAGGAAATTCTTTGCCTAGCAGTGGGATATTAAAGCTGATGCTGCAATCACGTTTAACGTCGGACACTCCGACTATAGTTTCAATCGCATCCGATAACTCGTCTCATTTTCAATCGCATCCGATAACTCTTCTGTGTTTCAATCGCATCCGATAACTCATCTCAGTTTCAATCGCATCCGATAACTCTTCTCAGTTTCAATCGCATCCGATAACTCTTCTCAGTTTCAATCGCATCCGATAACTCTTCTCAGTTTCAATCGCATCCGATAACTCTTCTCAGTTTCAATCGCATCCGATAACTCGTTCAGTTTCAATCGCATCCGATAACTCTTCTCAAGGAGTGAAAATCACGACGCGTTTGCGGCGTCTTCTAGATTCAAAGATCATTCTACAAAAGGGGCAAGTTCGTTGAAGGAAGGAAAATGTTATGAAGAAACAAACCTGCATCGTCGGATTGATATTTTTTATGATTCATTAACATAAAGTATTAATCTTGTATCGTAATTCGTAACGGAAGGTGCGAGTATTTGCCAAACTTGCTTGCGATCGGAAACAGTGGTTTCTGTTATATTTTTCCTTGTTATTTGTGAAACTGTTTGTAATTGACTCATGATACAAAAGCATTTATTTGTCAATCTATTTTTAGCGGTAACATGAGACAAAGATGGGCTAATAAGTACAGGGTAACGCGTATCGGTATTACTAAGCCGAGTGGGGTCATTGTACTCATCATTGTGAACAACTTTTACTAAAGCTAACCCCGGAATCGCGAAAAGAAATCAGGCGTTCCTTACATTTTGTCGAGGAATTTGTGCTATGGAACAGCCGATTTTTTCGTGATTTCATGTTTTGGTCTGATAGTTAAAAAAAATTACATAGTCAATCACAGTAACCTCGTTTCGGCTTAGTAATACCGTTACACGTTAGCTTGTATAGTGCAACCAACTTTGTTCGTCTTAAAGTCAGGGATACAAGAGACTAGTTTTTCAAGCCACGATAGCAAGATAGTGATAGAAAGCTAACAAGCTAGCAGCTTTGGCTTCGTGGAACTGAACCTAGTTCTGTTTACACGTAGCCAAAGCTGCTAGAAAGCTAGCAAGCTAGCAGCTTTGAATTCGTAGAAATTAAGCTAGTTCTGTTTACATGTACCCAAAGCTGCTAGCTTGCTAGCTTTCTAGCAGCTTTGGCTACGTGTAAACAGAACTAGGTTCAGTCCTATACAAAACGCGTCTAAACGTAGATATAACTACAATACTATCGTAGTCAGTGCAAGCTAATTTGGACTTGTACTCGTATTAGCTATTATATTTTGCTTGACCATCTATAACTATAAAAGGCTTTGTCCTGACTGACTGACTGACTGACTGACTGACTGACTGACATATAGACAACGTACAGCCCAAACCGCTAAACGTAGAGACTTGAAATTTGGAGGGTATGTTTTTGGAGAGGTGTAAACGCCCACTAAGAAAGGATTTTTCGAAAATCAACCCCGAAGGGGGTTAAATGGGGTGTTAAAGTTTGTATGAAACTTTTTATTCTCTGGTTCGATTGATACAAAACTTGGTATACATATTCTACTATAAAAATAAGAAGATACGGGTGTCACAGTTTTTTCAAAATCAGCTGCCGTTAGTATAAAAAAAAAAACTAAGTTTTAGTGATAGTACGTTTGTTTCTCCTTAACTTTGTAACGACTGTACATATTAAAATGAAATTTGGTATAGGGATGGGGATAGATGTGGGGATGGGGGTGGGGGGGGGGGGGGGGGTGGCGATGATACTGGGAACGGAGACGGGACGGAGATAGGCATGTTAATATTAAGATTACAATTGGTATCGGGATGGGGATGGGGATGGGGTAGGGATGGGGATGGGGTGGGGATGGGGATGGGGTGGGGATGGGTGGAGATGGGTGGGGATTTGATGGGGACAGGTGGGGATGGGATGTGGATGAGGCTGGGAACGGGGATGGGCGTGTCCATATTAAGATGAAAGTTGAAATCGGGATGGGGGTGGGGATGGGATGGGGTGAGGATGGGGTTCGGGATGGGGGTGAGGGAGGGAACGGGGATGGGGACGGGGATGGGCGTGTTCATATTAAAATGACATTTGGTATCGGGATGGGGATGGGGATGGGGTGGGGAAGGGGTGGGGATGGGGTGGGGATTTGGTGGGGACAGGTGGGGATGGGATGTGGATGTGGATGAGGCTGGGAACGGGGATGGGCGTGTCCATATTAAGATGAAAGTTGAAATCGGGATGGGGGTGGGGATGGGATGGGGTGAGGATGGGGTTCGGGATGGGGGTGAGGGAGGGAACGGGGATGGGGACGGGGATGGGCGTGTTCATATTAAAATGACATTTGGTATCGGGATGGGGATGGGGATGGGGTGGGGAAGGGGTGGGGATGGGGTGGGGATTTGGTGGGGACAGGTGGGGATGGGATGTGGATGTGGATGAGGCTGGGAACGGGGATGGGCGTGTCCATATTAAGATGAAAGTTGAAATCGGGATGGGGGTGGGGATGGGATGGGGTTCGGGATGGGGTTCGGGATGGGGATGAGGGAGGGAACGGGGATGGGGACGGGGATGGGCGTGTTCATATTAAAATGACATTTGGTATCGGGATGGGGATGGGGATGGGGTGGGGATGGGGATGGGGTGGGGATGGGATGGGGATGAGGTGGGGATTTGGTGGGGACAGGTGGGGATGGGATGTGGATGTGGATGAGGCTGGGAACGGGGATGGGCGTGTCCATATTATTAATCATTAAAATACCATTTTGCCGAAACCATTCATTTAAGGCTGTTAAGTTTTTTGACTTAAGAGATAAGATAAAATAAACATAAACATGTTTCAGAATTTTCAAACAATTTTAAAACTGGAAGGCCACGGGTCAATTTTTCATTTGAAAAGTTTTTTTTATAATTATAGATAAGCTAATAATAATAATAGCTAATCGAGTGTTTATGCGTAAGAAGATAAATGTTTTAAACACATGTACTTGATCCGGTGCACGCACCAAGCACAGCGCTTTCGAACCGTCCATCCCGCGTCGGCTCAGATACGTTAAAACCCGAGTATAATGACGCGCTGTACGTCGAGCGCGCCCCACTCCAACCCACACCGAGCCTACCTAAGCGATCAGTGCAGCACTGTATTTTAACGAAGTTTCGTAATTCTTGCGATATTTTGGTGATCTTTTTGCGTTCTTTGTTATCATACTTTTTCTGCTTAAGCTTATTTCATTTCATTTGTTATTTACATTTCGTATAATTATCGTTATTTGTTCCTTTAATTATTTAGATTGCTATTTAGTTTGTTATTCGTATTTTTTTTAATTTTAGTTTACATTGTTTGTTATTAGGTTTTTTTATATTGTTACTGTTGATATTGTTATTTAGTTTGTTATTTAAAATGCTTAGTGAACTTCTCTTCATTCATGGAGCGAAGGTAAAACACTATGTTGTTCCCATCGTTGGTGATGGAGCGTGTCTTTTTCGTGCGCTTTCTTTTTTAATGCACGGTACCCAAGAAAAGGCAATTGAGGTGCGAAAAAACATCGTTACTCATGTAGTAGCTAATTGGGAGGAGTTTGAAATCATGTCTCATGATTCAAACGGCGACAACTACACCGCTGCGACTGCATACTTTAATGACATGTCACGGCAGTCGAGTTGGGGCACTGCGTGTGAACTAGCCGCTGCAGGACAAATATATGAGTTTGAGTTTGAAGTTTATGAATATGGCAAATTGTATGCAAAGTTTGGTACAGCAGGAAGACCTATAAAGCGGCTACGATTTACGGGAAATCATTTTGATGCGTATCTGCTAGAAGACATAGATATAATTTCTAACGGCACTCCACGTGTTCCAGTAGTAGCGAAAAAAATAACTAAGCGACGTGTTGAGGTTCCTACATCTCCAAGTTGCATTCAAACAGAAGATATAAGTTCTGACGCAACTTCTACTTTGCCTTTGTACTTTGATTCTTTAGCTGTAGCGATGCCCAAAAATAATTACAAAACGTCTTCAACTCATACCGTCCAAACTTCTTCAGCCCGATATTTTTCTGAACTGAATTCACCAACATTTACGGATCAGTCTGATAAATTAATTTCACCTACATTTACGGTACAGCCTACTCAGTTAACAAATGACAAATTAATTTCACCTACATTTACCATCCCAACTATTCCCAGTTCATCACATTCTAATTTACCGACCTGCAGTGATATATCTCCCACATATATTTTTAAAGAAGCCTCACAATCTTCAGAAGTTCCATGTCCATCCATCCATCTATTCTGTCATGTCCATCTGTCTGTCTGTTTAAAATTCAACAAGACGGCTTTGTTTTGAAGTAAGTATTGCAAACGCGACATGCCAAATTTGGACATCCTCAAGCAAACTTAAAGACTTGCAAGCGGCTTGGAAAAAATGCAATAATATACGTATTTTAGTGATTCAATTGAGTTGGGCCCCTATTTAACCGAATTCAAGTATTCAACATTACTACGCGGGCAAAGCCGCGGGCAAAAGCTAGTTCTATAATATAGTGTCAACAAAAACAATAATAATGTATGTAGTTATGATATCAGGGTACGTGGAATTAATGAGGTAGGTATGGCATATTACAATACATGCGCATTTTTTTTCCTACATTATTAGCATATAAAATTGATGATTTATGAAACAAACAATGAATTTGTAGGTACACTTCTTTCAAAAAACAGGAAAAGAAATTTAATATAATGTGTTATTTTTCTCTCCCTCCAAAATAAAAATACGAAACGACACTGAGCGATTTGTTTGTCTCTTGGGTGGCCGTTTATGGCGTTTGCAACCAAGCAC
Source organism: Erannis defoliaria (assembly GCA_905404285.2). Classification (NCBI taxonomy): domain Eukaryota; kingdom Metazoa; phylum Arthropoda; class Insecta; order Lepidoptera; family Geometridae; genus Erannis; species Erannis defoliaria. The sequence goes on along the minus strand of FR990073.1, from coordinate 4,009,400 downwards.
TACCATAGTTCGGATGGACACGTCTCCTACTTGGTCTTGCTGTCCACACTGTTGAGAAAGCGAGATTAAATTATGAATAGTTTTGAGTGTGATAGGCCACCAGACCTACTCCACAGGATACGCGTCAGTCAGTCTTCGTCGTCAGTCTACGCTTGACCAACAAGACAAGACCAACATTATGGAGGGTAGAGTATAAGTACTGTATCTAACATGAACAAGAATTTATTCAAATAGTGTTAAATTGGGATGGCGTTAGTGTAGCAGTAGGGTGGGTACATTTTTTATAGTAGGATAGAGAAATAAAAAAGGAAAGAAAAACTTTCGCTTCATCTTTTAACTTTTCTCAACATCATTTTTAGCTATTATTGTTTTAATATTTTAAAAAGTTTCCTAAAAAAACACTAGAACGCATTATTCAAAGTTTTAAAAAAAAATTGGTACCTACTCGGCACATTTCAATCGACATAAACAACGAACATGGCAATATGTTTATTTTTAAGTTATAGTCGGGAATACATCAATAACAACAAATAACATAGCTGACTATAAAATAAATATTAAATAGTAGGGATAAGTGGACTCCGATTTTTCCACTTCTCGCTACCGATAGATCTAAGTGCATCCCCCCCTCTCTATTATCCAGTATACCGTTACAGTACAGTTATATATTTCTATACCAGTAGGGATACCTTGGTAGGGACTAGGGATAGGTGTACCAGGCGAACTATTTAGCTACGCTAGCGAGATTGTGGAAGGGTTTTGGAACTGTTGTTTACTGAATAAAGTTGGTCACTTATTCAACTTAAGGCAGTACTCCTTGTACTCTACCCTCCATAACCAACATTTATTTATTTATTGCTTTTAATAAATAACATGTAACATGACAGTATATTTAATATATTATATATAGTATATTTTTAAATTTACATGCAACAGGTACATTCAGGATTGAGAATAATTTGATCAATGTTTTTATGAACAAGAATATTATCTTGTTGTCGATTTAGCGAAATGTTGTGCTAGAGAACTATCAATGTGTACGAATCTCGGCGCACAAAGAACTGTTAACTTCGCCACAGGGTACCCAAGATACAGGCGCTGCCTAGTTTGGGGCCCGCTATATTATCTCTATAAAGTTTGTATGACCTTAATTAGTTATCTGTATGTACTTAGGCAATAGTCTTATTCTTACTTATTAACAACTATGAAACTATCAGGTTATGTATAAAATAAAAATGTACAGGTAGAATATAAAAAAGTATTTAAAAAATCACGTAAATGTACACACACAAAATAATATAAATACCTAATAAAGTAAAATAGAAATATAAATCAGGCTTAGCCAAAGGAAATGGACCTATCCAAAGTAATTTACACAAACTTTGGTAGAGTTCTTTAGGAATGATCACTGATAAACAGTATGTTGTACTTGTACAGTATGTAACGTGTAGACGGTCGCATTCACTTTGTATTTGCGTACCTTGTTTGGCGCACGGCTAGATGGGCCTACACCAGCTTCAAGTATGGTTCCGCGAATGTGTACCATTATGGATATTTCCGTAGCGGCTATTTCTGTCGGTCGTGCTCCCATTCCACATTATTCTCGTCGCTGGCAGCACCGTGTTCGTTTGAATTACGTTACGTTCCTCGTTTCCGTTCACCAAACGTTACCTAGTGCAAAGCGAACGTTTATATCACTTGAGTATTTGAACTAGTAGCGGACACAAAAGACGTTGTACTGTGCCCTGATCATAAAAATAAACCTGGAATATGATCGCAGCGCCACCTACCGGGTTCAATTGTTAATTTAAACTATCCAGGCTAGGACTCGAATACACACAAAAAGTCATCAAAATCGGTCAGGCTATTTAGGAGGAGATAAGCGAAAAACCCACATAAAGAAGAATTACACCTCACTATTAATAAATTCTGAAAACAAATAATGATTTTCAGTTGTTTCAATGTAATATTTTTCTGAAACAAAATAATGATGATTAAGCTGTAAATTGATAATAATTATTAACATACAAAAATAATATGATCAATATGTAATAAAACAAAAATAATTATATCACCCTTAATCCTTTAGAAGTACTCGGTTGCCGACACGTGTTTCACCTCTGCACGAGGCATCCTCAGGACGTGTTGACTCCTCAAGCGCTTGGCCGGGAATTTGGCAAAAAATTGATTTCCGCAAAGTGACGCCTGAATCAATCACATAAATCATTATCATCTAGACGGCTCTACTTAAAATAGTGAGGTCGCGGGTTCAAATCGCCCGATAAGCTCTTTGGAGTTAATGTAAATATTTTTATGCCACTGGCTTCACGGTGCAGAACAGCTGTGCGTGTTTCATATATTTTGTCAAGAGCCGAAGAACTTTTTCTATAAAACAGCAGATTTTTTTTGTTGCTTTTTCATTGTTGGTCCCATAGTAAAACTTGTGCACAATGATGTCTACAGAGGCCCCCTTTCTGCTTAGTACACACCAAGCTTACAACCCTGTATACATACAACAGTTTTTATAGGTTTGTTTATTTTGATTGTTGTTCGAGTAAAAAAGTTCAAATTAACTGAACGCCCCATCCTAGACCATTTCAAGTATGTTTATGTAAAACGCAAATCTATTTTTAGTAAAAAAACTTCACCCAAAACCTAACATAATGCTATCAATATAATATCGTAAAACTTAATTACGTACACCAATCTACTGTTCAGCAAATAAACAACCGGAAACACTACAAGATACGATTATAAATTTCAAAGATAAGATTTCATACTGCACACGAGTGGATAACAAGTATAGCACAGAGCAACCACTTTATCTGTAGAACAGAGAATGGCATCACCATCGTGATTTCTGAACAAACTTAACATCTACTTGAGACAATTTTAGTTCCAACATTTGACCAACAGTATGTATAAGTTGGTCAGATAGCACAGATTTCTGAATAGAATCTAATCTTAGATGGTCAACGAAGTGCATTGCCACGTGTATGAACTATAGACATATTAGGGTATTTGACTACTATTGGGAAATTGTTTTAAATAATTTCTTACTATATTTAATGCACACCACATCAATATTTCCTTGAGATCGCTCGTCTCTCTCTCCACCCAGGACAAAAATGTATTGGACGTACATCGATGTTTGTTCTGTGTCTGGGTGTAGTATGTATTTACAAAAAAATATATGTATATAAGTATTCTATCAGCTATCTGGTTACCATAATACAAGCTTTGCTTAGTATGGGGCTAGATGGCGCTGTGTGTAATAAATGTCCCCTCAATATTTATTTATTTTCGGTAAAAATTGATGTGAAAGTTTGAATGAGAAAAAAACGCGACATAACCTGATTTGGATCACGTGACATATCTGACGTCACACCAAAGTAAACAACAAGCGAATGAAAGCGATCAAGGCATAGATCTAGTAAAAGAAGGGGTTTATGTAAGAAATATGTGTGGTAACTCACTTGAAAATAGCTTTATTTGACTGTAATCGTGATGAAAATGCACGTTAGATCTCGTTGTTTACTTCGGTGTGTCGTCACAAAAGTTGCCACCAATCACAGTGTTTCGCATCACGTGACCAAACTTCACCTGGGTATGTCCTGGACCTGGGCATGTCCTAAAACTGCATCCAGAACCACCGGAGGACGGGCAGCAGCGTCCTCTTAGTTAACGGTGGTAACACTCTGCGATCCCCAAGCCGCCTGTCAAGCGTGGAAATTATGGCAACCCCTCCCTATTAAAGGGGAGGCTTTCGTCCAGCAGTGGACGTCTTCTGGCTGATGAGTGACCAAACTTCAAAATAAATAAATTTTGTTATAATTTTTTTTGCAGTAAATAAACTTATTTTAGTCTAAAAATAAATAGATATGGTTTTTACGCTGCAATTTATTAGGATTATATAAATTTGTAGCATATTTTCAATAAAGTCAAATAGCCTGTTAGTATTATAAGTACCTAGCGTAGTATTGTTATTTTAAGTCTAGGTTTAGTCGTAAGATATATATTTAAACAGGTGTGACATAACAGGTTTTTTTGTCCAGCCCAATCTCACTTCAAACTGGAATGTAAAATAAATGTACATTGAATGTTCCGCAGCGGGGTTCGATCACCGCAACAACCCGCAAAGCATCGACCTGAACGCGGTGCGGCTCGCGTTCCAAGTGTTCCTGCACGAGGAGGGCGGCGGCACGCGGCTGTACTCGCTGCCGGCCGTGGTCTCCGACGTCATCTACGACAAGAAGGCCATGTGCGACCTGCTCATCACGCGCGCCTCGCACTGCTCCGGCAGCGTGGCGGGCGGCACGCAGATCATACTGCTCTGTGAGAAGGTAACTCTCCAACAACTCTTTAGTCAGTTATTCGGGTTATCCTACTAATATTATAAATGCGAAAGTTTGCCGCTGAGACGGCTGTACGGATTTAGATGATATTTGGTACAGAGGTAGATTATACCTTCGAATAAAACAGGACAATAGACAATAGTTTATTTGCTAAAAAACATAGCACACAAACAAAGAAATTATAGGCTACTTTTTATTCCAACAATCGCGGGTAAAACAGCGGGGCGCAGCTAGTACAACATACAGCTGAAATTGAATACTGGCGGATATTTGCCACAGCACCATCGAGCCCCGAACTATAGTTTTTTTTAATACGTACTTATAATATGACGTCATCATGACGTTTACTGCCAGGCGAAAGCCTCCCTCCTAATAGAGAGGGGTTGCCATATCTCCATGCTTAGCTTGGGGATCGCAGAACAGTCACCTCCGTTAACCGAGGGGACGCTGCTGCCCGTCTTCCGGTGGTTCTGGATGCAGTTTTAGGACTACCCAAGTCCTGGGGCTGTACCGTGAACCGCTTATTGCGGGACCGAATAAGCCCAGCTGCCGACGCTGCGCGACCACGAACCGTATTGCGGGGCGATAAAATTCACAGTCGCACAGCGTCGACAGCTGAGCCTATTCCGGCCCGCAATAAGCGGTTCACGGTACGGCCCCAGGTCTTATAATAAACTTACTCAATTAATAAAGAAACTGTCACAGTCGTTTAGGATTTAGGTCTTTCTAACTCACTTCTATCCTCTGCTTTGTTAGTTATTCCCATTGTCTTGTCTTGTGTACAAAATGTTTTTTTCCCATAAATAAAATCTTGTCTATTGTCTATCGCTTAGTAAACAAGACACGTAATTCGACAATTAATAAACACGACTGCTCTCCAAAATTTATATCAAGTGTCATTCGGGATGATTTAAGGATTTTAACAATACCCCATACATCCAAATTTGTTCAGACATTTAGAAGTTATGGTGGAATAAAGAAACTCACATAAATGAACCCTGAAAACATTACACTCTTTTTTTTTGGGCAATCGTGTAAATATGTATGGTGTGTTGTATCTGGAAGTTTTAGAGCGGGTTAAAAAACTGATACTAACGCTGCCCTAGATAGAAAGACGGAAATAACGTTCAAAACGCAAATCATACGAAGCAGTAAGCAAATAGATCCAAATCCTTTTCGGAGTTTCGTCACAGAATAGATAAGAGTAGTGACGTTTATATCTTGGGAAAATACCTAAGCCTTAGATAAAAGTATCCAAAGGGAAAAACCAAGTGATGCCGTGTACCGAGTAGATGAAATCAGTCAACGATGTATTTGAATTAATATTGTAATACTTTAATCCAATAGTGAGGGATAAAATGTAAAAAATCGCGTAAATATGACTTGCTTATCGTGCGTTGCCGGAGTTCCGAGATAGGTTATCTCAGTTTGTTTGCAAGCGGTCTGGTCATGCTATATAAGGTGATAATTAGCCAAAAAGGTCTTGAGTGGCATGCAAGACAAATTATAAAATATTCTACAAAGTATGAAGCGTTGCGACGGACAAAGAATACATTTCTTAGCATAAGGCTCAGATTACAATTTCAATATATGAAATCGATAGAGTATTTTGTACAATTCCCAAATTTTGTTAAGAATTCACAAAAGCTCAGCAAAAATTAAATTTTGATATAAGCAAGCTGTCATACATAAAAACTGAAATCTACGCAAAATATAAAATTCCATTAAGACTGTATGCTATTTTACGTGCCAGCAGGGCTAAAGTAGCTACTTTAGCCCCGCAGCGGCACGTAAAATACTATACACACCAAGGGAGCAAGTAAAGAAGCCTCAGATCTCATGTTTGTCTGACAATATAGGTAGATGAGATCAGATACATTATTTCTTTTACTTTTGCTCCCTAGGTGAGTAATTGAGTATATAATGTTGAGTAGGTATTGATGCGTCTCGTCACCCGTGTCCGCAGGTGACCCGCGAGGACACGGCCGTGGTGTTCTACCAGGAGGACGCGGCGGGGCGCACGGTGTGGGAGCAGGCCGCCACCACCGCGCTGGTGCACAAGCAGGTCGCCATCGTGTTCGAGACGCCCGCCTACACGGCGCCGCACTACGAGCCGCGCACGCACCGCGGCCAGATCCACGTGCGCTTCCAGCTCAAGCGCATCACCGACAACCAGCGCAGCAACTCGCTCGACTTCGAGTACATACCCGACTTCCAAGGTACCGCCGCCCGCAAGCCGCTGCCCGACCTGGCGGCGCTCGCGCGCCTGCTCGCCGACACCAACAACAACACCGACAAGGAGCTCCCGCTCGTCTCCTCCACCACCGACACCGTCGACATATCGGAGGACAGCGGCTCCGCGCTCCTGGCCGACGTGAACGGCAACCCGCCGCTCGACGCCGACGTCGACGTCGACGTCGAAATGCGCGACGCGAACGAGACCACTCTCAACGACTTACTCGAACAAGTCGCCGAACTAGACGAAATTTATTCGGAGAGTCGCACGCGACGCGAGGCGGCGGGGGACGCGCCGGTACACCCGCCCGATAGCGACGACTTTGACGACGCCGGCACTTACACGAGTTTGCAGTTAGCGTTCAAAAACCCGCTCGATATCGCCGAGCCGGAGCCGACTCCGTACGAAGACGTGCAGGTTCAGACTTACCGCGGACCGATCATCGAGTTCTCTCCGTTGAAACGTGATCCGGACGACGAGCGCGCGCCGCCGCTACCGCCGAAACGCGTGCGCCGGCCCGGTTCCGTCGCCGGGACGGACTCGTTCAAAACCAGCCAAACGTCTGTTAATAGCGTGTTGAAACCTGGCCGCCCGCTGCCTCTGACCCGCGACCCGGCCTCCTTGGCACCGCCGCCGCTGTCGGGCGCTCGCAGCGAGCCCGCGCTCCCTCCAATTAAAAAACGCTCGTTCTTCTCTCGTCTATTCCGCCGGAAGGACAAATCTCCGGCGCCGAGTGTCAAATCCGAAGGCAAACGCGAGACGAAATCGAAGCCTGTAGGCCGATCAGTGAGTAGCGTATCGGGTGTGCGACCTTCCAAATTCAAATCGTCCGTGTCCCATACATCTTTGAAGGATAACGCATCGGGCGCCGGGCTCAGCTACGCGGATAGCATCACTCACATATCGCTACACGGGGATGAGAACGACAAGTCCGCGTCGCAGAGCTCCCTGCGGCGCGAGCGCGGGCCCGCGCCGCCCACCGGCACGGGCACTATTCTAGTCGCAGAAAGCGTCCTGGCTCTAGACGCCGACGCCTTCAAGAAGCTCCAAGATGACCTGGAGCTCACCGACGCTGAGCACTACGCGCTGTATATGGCGGTGGCTCCGCGCGCGACTGCTTCAGAGTTCGATGAAACTAGTTGCTACTATTCCCCCGTAGACGGTTCCAAGTTTCAAAATTCGTAAACGTTTAAGTTCCCAACCTCGTACGAATGAGTTGTGGAAACTTTCGTATTTTTTTTTATTAGTACTCATATCGTATTCGATCCTTAAAACACAAACATCTAAACCCTGTATAAGTATTAACAAACGAATATAAGGTATTAAAATGTGACAACCCTACAAGAATCCAAAATTTATGAACGCAGAGGGACTCATATTTAATGTACTTTTTAATGTCCATTTATAACATTCGAGAAAAAATAGGACAGCTAATGCAGTTCAACTTTTGGCTACGGTTCTTATATTAAATTCTTACCGTCTTATGCAAAAAACACTAAAACCCATTTTAAACCTATTTTATTTAAAACACGTTATGTTTTCGTTCTTCAAACTCGATTCGTAATTCGAAAGTTTTACAAAATACTTTTTAAGTAAAATAGGTTTTAGTGTTTTATGGATTTAAACTTTCTCCTTTTCTAGTCGTTCCCTCGAATGTCGTAAAATACACAAGACTGAAATCGGGAATCCTTAGGTCTCGTGGCGCTTGTCTTGGCCACACTCCTCGTCAACTGACACATTGCGGCCAAAATGTTGCTAACGTGGTGTGGACGCGTTTTTATAGAATATCGCCTGACGAGTCTGTCTAGTCCATCCTAAATGCCAAAGATTTTATACGCATATACTTTTTTACAGCTTTTAAATGATAGGTACTTGTAATGTTCGACGAATTTACTTAGTCTGCATTTTTTATAACTTGCTTTTTTACATGGAAGCCATCCTAAGGTTCAAGCTTTCCATCAGTTGGAGAAGTAAAATAACTAAAAAAAATATATGTATCTTACAATTTGTATGAAAATTCATACAAATTACTAACATTTTCAATGTTAGCCTATATGTTTCTCGTTATATTTTTTTCCATGAAATGTTGTTTTCTAATATAATAATTTAAATGTTCTAGATTCCAAAAAACGAAAGGCCATCATGGCTGAATTGATGACTTATCCTGAAAGTAAGTTCTTGTTTCATGCATTATCATTATATATGGATATAATTTATACTGTTCGGAATATTATGTGTGTACACTGATCACTTTCTTATATACTACTATATATTACAAAAAAATAGGATGTAGCCAAGCTGAGGTTTACAATGAGGTATCAATATTATGGCAGTCCCATGACTCTTGTGTTCCTAGGGCTAAATCCTATTTTTTCTAAATCGTTTTTTTTACATATTACTTGCCATGTACTTTATTTAAGCTGATGTCACATAAAACGCATAATGTAGATTTATTATTTCCTTATAATTTCAAATTTAATAACTAGCGATATTCAAATATGAATTTCTGCGTAAATTAGGTATAAAATAAGTTTTGTCTAATACATCATGCATTTTTTTGTTATACATATTTTATTGTATCTTTATGTTGTAAAGGTAAAGGTGTTTGTATCTATTATCTATTTACATTTAAATCTGGAAATGGTGATCTGCGAAATATTAATTATATTTTGGTACTTTAAAATACAATTACTAACATTATATTTATACACAAATATAACTAACATTAGAATAAATCATTTAAGTAGTCTAAAATAACACTAAACTATATGTAATTAAGGTATTTAATTGAAATGGGCAAATTCGTATCCACGGGCACAGGTTATAAGTAGGGTTACCAACCCTTATACACGGATATGCGGGAAACCAGAGATATATGCAGGACTAAATAAAAATCGGGGCCTGCCTACAAACGTACAGAAACATGAGAAAAACAAGTGTAATAGTTTTTATCAGTTTTAAATAAAATTCGAAACAAAATAAACTCTTCGCTATTACAAAGTAATTATCACAAAAAACTTGAGACAAGTCTGTAAATAAAGGACTTGGCCCAAGTGTGCCCAATCCCAATCATTTGAATGGGATTTCTACATAACCTGGGCCTGATTATATAAAGCGGGACAATAGGGAATATGCGTGTGTTTCAATTATTTAAAATAATAGGATAAATGGAAAGTTTAACTGAATCTGATGGTTACGTCGAAAAAATAATTGAAATCGGCTTGTTAAGTTCTGAAATATAAGCGTTCAAAGTATTTGGGAGGGAGTCATCTGTCCCCTTCTAGCAAAACACGTGCTAGTATAGAATTTGTCTGTAATCGTGAACTTTGACGTCATAAACCTAGTATAGTGCCCTCCTAACATGAAACTAAAATGTTTATAACTTCGTTATTTGTTCACATATAAAAAGTTTACTTTCGATTATTTGTTTTGTTGCCAGTCAGCTTTTTTGTGAGTCAATAAAAAAAAACATGCATATTCCCTATTAGCGTCCCTCAGACACGCATCATAAGACGCACTATTTGAGTCGTGGAATCAGGGCGTCCCGCCTCACAGTACGGTTGGGACCCTAGTTACAAGTATAACCGCCAAGCAGTAGTGTGCAAGCATTACTGTATTCCGGTTTGAAGGGCAATGCTACCAGAGAAATTACTGGGTATGAAGAGATTTAACATCTAATATCTCAGGGTGACGAGCGCAGTGCAGTGCGGCGCAGGATTGTGTTCGCAAGTTTACAATTCTGTTACTGCGACCTGTAAGTGGCAGGCGTGACGCTTACCACCAGGCGATCGTCTTGCTCGCCTCGTCACTAGATTGTATAAAAAAAACCGGCACGGCTAATACGTATACAAACGTACTTAGCCCGCTGATCGTTTAGTAGTTAACGCAGCTTTAGTATGTTCGGCCAAATTATAGCGCGGCGGAAAACAGCTAGAATGCCTAATAACAGCTAGTACTAGTATGGCAATAAATTTTATTAATATAAACCGGTGCTTTGTTCTTGGTTATAACTAAACTGTTGTGTTTGTTTATTGTAAAAGTATCTACTTATTTGTTTGTGTTAGTCCAAAATGGCGATTTTTGTGGCCGTAACTTTGTCTCGTTACTTATTTTATTATTTTAAATCTATACTTTGTTATCGTGTTCGTTATGTTAGTTGAATTGTTTGTTTTTGTTTTTTTTTTGTGAAAGGAATCGAATTTACTTTTTGAAACTATTGTCAAACCATTTATCATTATGTTCTCGTCCTGCAGGCTAATCATGTAACTTTTCTTGATCGCGATTCAGATACGAGTTGTCATGATTGTCACTTTTCACTGTCACAGCTTCACGGTATCACTCCTGGAATGATTTCCTTAATTAAGTTAAGCAAATCCGTCGGTCATTTGGCGTTTCGTCCTGCCCAGGGTCAAATGAGTTTTGGCAGTGACAGTGACAAGTGACAATTTTTGACAACTCGTATCCGAATCGCGATCTCGAACAGTTACATGATTATTAGCCTGCAGATTGGGTGACGGTCTCGTGTCTCCCCTGGTGTCCCCCCTTTTACTACAATACAACAGAACTTTTCAGTCCTGGTGTCTCCCCCAGGCCGGGGAGATATAATAACATACATTAAAAATAATATTATGAGTATTCCAGGGGCCGTACCGTGAACCGCTTATAGCAAGACCGAATAGGTTCAGCTGTCCGCACTTACCTTATTGCGAGGCGATTAAATTCGGCAGCAGAGCGTATTCGGTCCCGGAATAGGCGTTCATGGTACGGCCCCTGTACTAGCATTACATTGAATGAACCCATAAAAATAATTCACGATTCAAGAAAAACGTAGGTACCTACGTACCTACCTACTTACTACCTAATAATTTTCACTTTTGGCGCGTCATCACCAGCATTTCCACTGGTCGGCATAGGCCTCCTCCATCAATCTTGGAAAGAACCGATTGGAAGCAGCACTAGTCCACCAAAGGACGAAATAAAATAAAAATGCCAAAAAAATTCAATGAAATGCTGATGATGACGAGACTAAAGTGAATATTTAGGTAGTACGTTTACGTTTACTAGGTACGTTTTTCTTGACATTTTAATTATTTTTATGGTTTCATTCATGTAATGCTTGACAGGGGGGTACAGGAGTACTCAAAATATTATTTGAAAAGTAAGTTCATATATCTCCCAGTCTTGGGGGAGACACCAGGACTGAAAAATCCTGATATCTCCCCCAGGGGGGACATCAGGGGAGACACGAGACCGTCACCGCAGATTGGCGATCGCACGATCATGCGATCGTGAATTGTATGAACGCGTGGTCAAAACCTAAATATTTTTGTGTAAGAATGTTCAGATATATATTTTTTTCATGGCGTGATCGTACGATTGTTTGGCTTGATTTTATTGGGTTTTTTTTAATATGATAAACTGGGATGCACTATGCGTAGGCATAGCGTACACTCCGCAGTCGGTTGCTTCAAGTACAAACTTATCTTGAACTAGTCTTAGCTAATATGAATATGTGTGTTTTAACATTAATGTGTAAGGAAACAAATATTAAAGCTCGTTATTTTTATGTAATAGCTATTCTAGGGCATTTCTTGGAATTTATATATTATTAAAGTCACTATTATTTAATCTGTGACATAGCAAATTTTAAATAAATATTAGGAATGAAATTAAGTTAGTTCAATTCTGTCAATTTTATGTTCATTAGTAAATAATTATGTAAAATGTACTTTGTAACTATTGCAGAAAACTTAGCCAAGTGTTATGCTGCAATTATTGTGCCGCCGGAAAAAAATATTGTGCCGCCGGAAAACGATGAGTGAATTTTTATAACTACTAAATTAAAAGTATTAGAGTATAATTATATTCAATAGGTACTCGAAATATGTTTTTTGAATCGTGTTTGTTTGTTCAGGAAGGCACACAAAAACTCCACGATGTTCAAGGCAACTATTTAAAGCGCTTTAAAGTCTTTTAGGACGCTTAAATAGTTCTAGGCCGCTATGGTACGCCCATACGCGAAATACAGCTATTCTGTTAAAAGTTAAAAAATAACATCTATGTTGCAGAAGTTTATTTATGTACATGCATTATGTAGGTACTTACTTGATCATTATTATGATAACATTGCTTTGAAGCCGTTGTAAGCTTTGAGTGATTTATTTATGAAATACAGACATATCTTGCGTAAGGGCGCGTCTATATTTTGTAATAAGGCCTGGGCGTTACGTGCTACATTTTCCACTTGTCACGTCTTTTTACCACGTGATTGTTATAACAACGCGTTCCGCCTGCTGTAGAGATGGAAATGAGCTGTGTCGTGCGCAATGAGCTGTGTCGTGCGCTGGATAGCAGAATTAAATGTGACAAATGTTAAATAACGATTATTCAGTATAATAACATAACACTACAAATGTTTCCAAGAAATTACCGTTTGATACCTTCGTGTTTTTTTAATATTTTTCATCTATTTAAAGAACATCAAAATAAAATAACTTTAAAACATTTTTAATTTATTTACGTTATTAACAAGTACCTAGTACGTTAGTAACTAGTAGTTATAAGTACTTTTCTATTTTTATAGTACTAAGTTGGTACTACAAAACGCCCGCCTTTTTTTACAAATGTGGACGTGCCTTAATAAAAAAAGTAGGAACGTTTATAACGAAAAGCAATGCTTTGAAATTTATGAATCGGTTAGCAGCTAAGCTGGTTCTTTGAAATGTATATAACTGCGTGGAAAAAACTTTGAAAGTATACTATTTTAATATACAATCGTCTATTTTTAATAAACTCGTATACTGGTCACGTTTAAAAAACTAGCATTTATACTATGAAGTGTAAACTTACAATGTACCTTCAATACATAAATTGTAGCCACGGTGTGTGTACATGTAGTATTTGTTGCAATTCATGAGCGCGCATAACTTAGTTGTGTTAAGTTGTATTATACGACTGTTATTGATACATAATAGGATAACAACCTCTTAATGGCACCTTCTATACGTCATAATAAACATCTTATGATACTTATTAAGATCCTTTCGGCCGCCATTATAACTGTCTTGTAATGTAACTCGTTATCTAAGAAGTTGTTTTTCTCATTACCATTTACAAACATTTCAATGAAGTTATCATGAAAAATGTTCTGTTCTCATTTTGTAGCTAATCTTTCTATCTAAAAAGGGATTTACGAAAGGGAAAACAAAAGATGAACAGAAACAGGCGAACCGTATACTCAATAATATTTGGTGACTCATCGATCTAACATGAGGCGTTCTGGCCTCCGATAACAAGAGTTGCCACTTTTACCTGTTCTGAGAAATAAACTGAGAACGCCAAATATTATAAGAAAAGTACGTACTGACTTTGACATTAAGTGGTTGTTTCCAATGAATGTAGGAAAGCTGCTTGCGAGGTTGTAAGCAAATTATCAATAATCCTAAGGCGGCGTCCTAATTGGCTTACGGTTCTACGAGCAAACGACGCGATTTCGTTGCGCGATGGAAATTGGGGAATTGCGGAAATTGTGAATCTGTGCTCCAAAGAGCACAGAAAAAAATACTGTATCTGTCTCTTTCTTCAAAAAGAAATGTCTTTCGTTATAGAAATATATTTTTGTACTTATTTGATTTTGTCTTGCGATGAAATCGCATCGTTTACTCGGACAATCGTTAGCCAATTAGGACGACGCCTTATTCAATTACACTGCGAACGTGTAAGTACTCACATACATACATGAAAATGTACGGAGTAACGCAGAACGGTATTCTAAGCCGAAATGAACTCTTTATACGTATTATACTACTTTAATTCACTATGGGACCAACTCAGATATCTCGAAAAAATCGGCGTCCATAATGTTACCAATAAATAAAAATGTATGAAATAACTGTTTTTTCGCGATGTCTGAGTTGATAGTAAAAGTTGTGCACAATGAGTACAATAAGTTTTTCTGCGTAATTCCGTTCATATTCATAAGTATATGTGTGTGAGCGCGTGCTTATACGTACGCAATATGCAACACGTATTCACAAGTAAAGCGCACGCGCGACCCTGAAATGCAGGATCTTTTACATATTTTATTACTTTCATATATTTATAGAAACCTGAATAGACATAGCTTGAATGAATGCAAATTGAAATAACAAATATGCTAATAATACAAGTATTTTTATTATAAACCTAGCCACAACCATAAATACGTCACGTTCTGAAAAAGGTACGAAAATATCAATGTGGCATGTTGTGTATTTTTCTTTTGATTTTTGTAAATTACTTTTTTTAATTAGTTGTTTTTCTTTTCTGGTTCACACATATTCATGTTAGCCCTAGTCCTTACTGCGCTCTTTGTGTGTTGCATGCTGTTTGTTTTTGCGTTTTGTGTTATTATTTACGGGTTTATGAAATGTAGAGCTAAGTCGAAAGAAGTTAATATACTCATCATTGTGTACGACTTTTTAACCGACTTCAAAAAGGAGGAGCTTCTATGCTCGACTGTAGGTTTTTTTTATGTACGTACATAAAACAACCTATAATGTACACCAATTTCTACATGAATTGCGAACAGATTAAAAAAAAAGTTTTTTTTTTTAAAGTTACTTGTTTTCTTATATTGCTATTCAATGCTCTTTTCCCATAACATATAATTCCACAAATTTTATACAAACACTAGAATAAATTTTAAATATTTAATTAAGTACACTAGTGCACTAAACCCACCATAGTTACTTCTTTAGCTAGCACTGATAACATAGGAATTCAATTTTCATTTAAGTGTTCATTTGGGTTTTGTTGAATGTTGTGGCATGATTCAGGAGTTAACTGTTGACTTGTCCGCAGCTGCTTCGCACGCACATTGTATGAATTAACATATAAAATCACAATGTGTGAATTTACAAAAAATATGTTGCTTGCTTTTTTATCTACTAACACGTGCAAAATGTGCGAGCGAGGCAATTGAGACCCCTAATCATGCGTTTAGTTGCAACCGTATCGTAAACGTTACGTGCAGTCATTGCAGTTCCTATAACCAGTTTTTTTTTGCCAAGCTCATATTTGTCGTATAATTATGTTTATGAGATGATTTAAGATGTGTTTCGTTGTAATCGTGCAGGCTATGCGCTGGAGCCGCCGATCAAGATCGAGCCGAACCGGACTCCGCCGCACATGTACTCGCAAGTCGGCGCCTACTCAGAGGCACAGGTATGCACCGCCTCTCTCTATTCACTAATCTGCTTGCCCCGTCCTTTTCTTCTGTAAATACGGATTGTTCATACAGGTATTTTTTGTTTTATTTGTACGGGAATACACACGTTTAATTAAATCGGATCGGATGGTTTTTGTCAAAACCACGTCAATTTTCATAATAAATTATTTTTTGTTTTATTTATACGGGAATACTCACGTTTAATTAAATCGGATACTCTCGTCAGCCGAGCTCGGGCTGACGAGATTGCTAAAGTTACCGGTCAGAGGTAACCTTTTACTTGAAAACGATAAAAAAATTGGCTGAAAATAGTGAAAATGGACGAGCCTTTTATCTAAAGAGGGTTCTTAATTAAAGAAATCATCATCATATGCCCGGAGAAGTCTTCTGCTGAACGAAGTCCTCCCCCTTAGACCGTCACACTGTACGACATTTGCATCCACCGGTTGCCCGCGACTTTTACAATGTCGTCGGTGCGCCTATATGTAGTGGGAGGCCGCGCCTACACTGCGACTTCCGGTTCGCGGTCGCCACTCAAGAACCTTTCTTCCCCATCGTTTATCAGTTCGTCGAGCGATGTGGCCTGCCCACAGCCACTTGCAAACCCTGCGAGCTATGTCGGTGACCTTGGTTATTTGGCGAATAACCTTGTTCCGGATTTTATCGCGCAAAGTAACTCCGAGCATAGCTATCTCCATTGCCTGTTGCGTGACTCTGAGTTTCTCCAATAAGATCACGTTTCAGTTCCATATGTCATCACTGGCAACACACGTTGGTTAAAAAAGATATCGACTATTAAGACAACATTTTCTAACAAGTTAAAAACAAGGAATAAAAAGACGACTGCCCAAAAAAAGTCGTGTAATGTTGTCAGGGGTCATGTGTGGTGTGTATGCGTGTATGTGCGTTTATTTATTTCATCACATAATTTGTAAATAAATGCCTATACAGATTTGGATGTATGGGGTATCATTACAATCCTTACATCATCCCGAGTGACACTGGCTATACATCTATTGAAATAAATCAATATGGCGGCTGTAAAGATCCATTTTCAAATGTGAATATAGCATTTTTATTACGTTTTAGTTCGTTTTTTGGCAGGGCAATCGGGTTTATTTTTATTAGAAGCCTTATTTATTTTAATTGTATTTATTTATAAGACCCAAAATGTATTGTAGGTTGTAATGACATGTATGATTATGTTGTCAGGCGACGTGGCGGGTAGCGGAGCCGATGCCGGCGGCGCACGGCAGCGGCGCGTACGGCGAGAGCTGGGTGCAGGCGCCCGTGGCGCAGGCGCAAACGCAGTTCCCGCCGTACGGACAGCACTCGCCCTACCAGCGCTCGCCGCTCCACGTGAGTTGCGTTGTGGCGCGGCCACTTTAACTCAGGAATCTATAGTTAGGTCATAAAATTATACCTTAACTGTATCTTTTAGTACCTATAATTAAGAACGAGTACATAGTTAACTTAACGAGCTAAATCACATTTTAGCTGGCCGCGCCACCCCGTGTACATGTACATTCCAGCGCGGCTCCTTTGTACCTAGTAAATTACGCTATCTTGGTTCATTTAATGTATTAGAAGTAATTGTACCTAAAAATTACCCGACCATCATGCTGTTATTATTTTGAATACACTTACGAAATCGAACAATTTCAATTCAAAATCCAAAATTTCATATTGTTATGCAAGCCACTAGCTTCAGCGTTTTCTACCTGTTGTATTATGATGATTTTCGCAGGCGCTGCTGCGTTCGTTTCTAAAATGCAAAATTAAATACCAGCGGCATTAAGAGGCTGACAATAGCTGATCTTCCGCGCCTCTGCGGTCTCTGTTTAACTGAATAGATAAAAAAGAGAAGTGAGACATCGTCGGCGCGCTCGCGCCACGTTTCGTACAGTTTTTTTTTGGAAAATAATTAAACGCAATAAAGCTACTACGTAAGAAAAAAAACGAGTTCAATAGGAAAATTGATTAAAGTATTACTGGTAACCTTTACTCATTTTATTTATGTGTCTTCATACAAAAATACAGTATAATACTAATAATATTCTCGGTGTGGTTACAGCCCGGGCAGGGGTCGCCGCTGGGCCCCCTGTCGCCCCCCATGCACGGCAACCTGCAGTCGCCGCTGACGCCGACGGCGGCGCCGCACGGGGGCCAGTCGCCGGCCGGCCCCGGGGGCCCCACGCTGCTCTACCAGAACCCCGTGCACCAGCCCCAGCCCCCGCCCTACCAGCTCAACCAGGTGTTGTACCAGATATTTAAACAAGGCAACGTTAGTTCAACACACAGTTAGTATTGTCTAGGTGAGTTCGGCGCCGGTGACACGTGTTGCCACTTCAAGTGTTTTGTTGGTACTGCAATGTTTGCTTTGTTATTCGTTCTAACTGTGCGGTTGGATTGTACAAACACAACAACAATAAAAAATATTGCTGATTGTATCTATATTTAAAGTCCTGTCGCGGACCAAGTTGAATTTTGTACAATGACGTCTCACTACTTATCACACAACCACACCTCATCATCAACCAGAAGACGTCCACTGCTGAACGAAAACCTCCCCTTTAGTACGGAGGGGTTGCCATAATACCCACGCTTGGCAGGCCGCTTGGGGATCGCAGAATGATCACCACTGTTAACCGAAAGGACGCTGCTGCCCGTCCTCCTGTGGTTCTGGGTTTAGTTTTAAGATATACCCAGGTCCAAACTACACCTCAACGTCACACAAATAGGCTATAATATAATATAATATAATAATATACACATTTGACTTGTAACTTTGGTGTTATCAATAAACTAGTTGTATTTGTAGGCACAATAGGGTAAATGACCGATGTTTATATCGTTGAAACCAATAGCTTTGATGAAGAATTTAAGTAAATATAGTATGTTTATTGAAAAAATAATTTAATTCGGTTTTTAATGTTCTGATATATAAGCGTTTAAAGTTTTTGTTAGAGACAACTATGTCCCTTTCTCACAAAACAAAAACTGACGTCACGCCTTACTTGTCAGAATAGAATTTATATGGCGTACTGAGAAGTGACGTCACGATTTGCGGTTTCGCCTCTCTGTCTAGCATGATATTAAAATGCTAAAGTTGCTTATTTTTGATCAGTTTTTTTTTTAATTAGCTATATTTATGGGCCACGTTTTAAAAGGACAACTAAAAAAACCAGTCATCTAGCCTATTGTCTGTTTCACGTTCCTTGGAGAAGTCCTCTAAGTTCACGCATGTCATGGGTCCGACGGTCTACAATCATCTGCTCGTTAGCGTCGACCTCCCCCATCTTGTCTAATATACACCTAGCCTAGTTCGCCTTTGTAATTTGGGTCAACTTCGAGTAAATGAGAAAATGAAATGCAACAGAAATGTAGAAACAAATGTTGTAAATGTACAATACAAATGTAGAATTATAACAATGATGAAAATTATTACGTTGCAAAAAAATTAAAATAAAAACAAAGAGGACCATTACTAATGGTGTTTATTTATATTAATTCTTAAAAAAAACATGTATTTGCTACTACTAAGATCTCATACAAACCTCTACGAATAACGATGAGATTTATTGAAGCAAGGCAGGCAGTAATATACGTACTACTTCACCGAGACAGTTCGACTGGGGTGCGAGGGTGACCGGAGGTGTGACCATCGATATTCATATCGGTCATCCCTATCGTACACTGACGGTATCGTTTGTGGCAGTGTGAAATCAAACGCAGCACACACACACACACAGCAGTGCAGTGCACTGCAGTGTGCTGTGTGCACTGCAGTGTGCTGTGTGCACTGTCGAATTGTTAAACTGCTTTGCGGCTAGATGGCGCGCGGGTGATGGCTTATGGAATCAAACTAATGCACTCATTACTGTGTAGATTCCAATATTTAAGTTTATTAAATTATTTCTGTGTATATCTTGGTGTGAACAATAAAGAGTTAATCAATCAATCAATCAACCTTTACGATTGCGCGGCGCTCTGCGCATAACTTCACAGCCGCTAGAAGGCGAATAATCCGACAGTGATGACGCTAACGAAGCCTTCATTAAACGTGTGTCGACAGCTGGCGGGCGGAGAGCAGATGGACACCGGCGCGTCCTTCTCGGCGCTCCTGGACCAGGACGTGGGCCCGCTGCCCTCCGACCACGAGCTGTTCAGCCTGGCCTCGCTCGAGCAGACCCAGGAGAACCTCTCCGACAGCCTCCGGAACCTCACCACCACCGACCTACTCTTCAGGCAGTAGCCGCGCTGGCCGGATCACCAACCAAGCTCGGAAGAGACGGCGCCATCGGACTTACACATGCGTGAGTGAGGCCGCGAATCACTTATCGACGTCAATATTTCACCTCAAAGACCGTAATGTTACCGAGCCAGTTTTAAGGCGGTTTCTTTAGGCCTATATCTCATTAGGACACCAGTCAACTACCAACCAACAAAATGTATGCTGTATGGACGGTACCTCACCTGGTGCCCGCTTGATTGCGCAACCAAGTTGGTGGCGGCAACCTAATCTGGCGTATCGTTCGGTGAGCTCAAGACGCCACGGTCGCGCGGCTATGCTGTTCCTAGTGAGATAGGGCCCTTACAGTCAAAGAAACTAGTTCACAGAGAGAAGTATACGCGCGAATGTGTCGCTTACTCAGAATCACAAGATTACGTTGAAGCCACGAGCACGCATGTATAAATGCGCTATCAAAAATAACATTTTAAATAGACCGAGAACGCAAATTGAGAACGATTATTTCGATTAACCCATTATCAACAAACTATAGCACGCTTTACTAAGCTTTTAATAATAGTCGCCTAACGCTACGAAATACCATGGGCTTAATATCTGAATCGTTCGAGTACATTTTTCATGAGTTTTCTCTCCTGATAGTTGTGTGGTCGAGGCCTATAAAGTGACGGAGGCTTGATAATCAAGGAAAAGCTCAAATTCCATACTACATACCTAAACAGTGCTTTCATTGCATAAGCTTTGAAGAGAAATACAAACGGTGATGTTTGGTTTACGTGCAGTTATGGAATGAAGCAAAAATAGTTTATGTGAAGTATAATTATAATCAAATCGAAGAAAAAGAGTGCAAGTGAGAAGTCTGAACTATCTTTAAATGTTCCAAAAGTAATTTCAACCGTACAGATTAGAAAATAAAGGCGTGTGAATTAAGTGCTAAAAGATTATTTTTGTAGACTAAAAATGTATACCAGTGTAAGTGAATTTTCTTATGACAGTGGGGCTTATGAACTTTATAAGAGTGTTTTACATAAAATAACTAATTTTGTCAGGTTTTGAATGTCTTATATAGAAAATATGTCTGATATTTTAAGAGACTTGTGAAGGTATTCTGGTGACTAATCTATTGTAGTAAACTCTATCAACTGCTCTGACAGTAAAACGATGATGCATCTCTTTTCGTTAGAAAAAGGAGAAAGTTTAAAAGCCGTCTATCTAATGTAAATAAATTGCATATTACACTACATTTAGGGAGCTTTACCCTGATTCAGGGAAGTGTAACAAGATAAAGTTGACCTCACCTTCCCTGAATACCAGGCCCTGAAAACAATGCAGTGTCATCATCGTCATCAGCCCAGTGTAGTGTATATGTATACAAAGAAAAGTTCATAAAGAATATTAATTGTAGTGAATGTTATATCAAGTGAATGTTACATCAGATAAGTGAATGTTACATCAGATAGGTGAATGCTACATCAGATAAGTTGAATGTAACATAAGATAAGTAAGTGAATTTGTGGTGCTATGAGAACTGTGATTGATGGACGAACATAATAATTGGTGAGGTTTCCTATGGAGGTGAGGTGTACACTACGACACCCTAATGTATGATTCAGACCAAACAGCGCGCATAGGCTCTTATGTGTCAGCAGCCGACTGAGTCCGTCCCAACACGAGCTGGAGCACAAAAGCATAATGCTCGTATCCGTCGGCTACTGCCAGCCACATCCTGTGAGGAGCGAGCACCCAGCACCCAGCACCCAGGCCGGCCGCTGGCGAGGCGCGCGACGGTAGCCGGAGCCGGTCGGAGTCGACGGCAGCCGACCGCAGCCTATTATATTCCGTAGTATGCGTTCGGAGTCGTCCGATTTCCACAGAGGGCGCCTGCATGGGATCAGCTTACTTGGCCATTGTCTTTAATTACTGTACAAACATATTTTTTTTTATAAAATACCGTAATGTTGGCACTTTACATCGCCTATGTTTGCTGAATAAAAAGGAATGCACGTATGCAGGCTGCATAGATGCGTCTCTTTTCTATTCGATAACACAGGCGGTGTGAAGTGTCACCATAACAAGCCGTATTCGACGCGCTTTGACGCGCACCGTTCGGTCTGAATCATACTTAAAAGAACAAATGAAACGGAAGTGTCGTTTTGGTGAATCCTAATTTTATTTTACGAATTTAAAAGGTAATATTGTTTTTATGTAAGTAGGCGTGGTAGTGTTGTTATTGCTGTCTCATTTATGTTAACAGTGGCTTAGCTTAATACTGATAACCCTAATTGGGAACTTCACGAATGATACGATGCGTTTGTAAATAGTTTTCATCTGAAACTAAGCAGGCTACGCTTAACTGTCCAACATGGCTAGGAAATAAACCATGAAACTCGAATCGAAAACTATTTACAAATGTGTGGCATCGAACATTGTATGTAAAGTCTCATAGCTATTTCACTTCTGCACCCCTATTCACAACTCCATCGGAAAGGTTTCCGTTCGGATCCACACTATCTTCATTCGGGATGACAAAGACGGGAGGAAGCGAAATTCGAATCGGAAGTTTCCGACGCCATTCTGAATAGGGGTGCAGGTGCAGCGCCCTTGAACTTGGTTAGTTCTGTAATAATATTGACAGACTATCATTTTTGGGGACTCAAAATACATGCACAGGGCATAGTGGGCGCCTTATTACCGACGAGAGGAAGAACATGAAAACAGATTTATTTCCCACTTCATTGCTCGCGTTAGTCTGCTGTAGGAGCATATTATGTATAGACAATAACCAGATAGTACCGTAACTGCGCATGACCTTGGAAACAAATCACTCATCCTTATGCGAAGTAAAATGGATGGGGAATCCGTCGCGTCCGTTTTCTTTACTCTGCTCATTATGGTAATCGCTTTTTGACAGTTCATGCAAAGTTGACGACATAACGTTGTAAAGCGTCTAGCAAATTGTATACGTTAAATTGATCTAGCATTATCTCTTTACAATGTTATGTCAACTTTCGCCGTAACATTGTAGAGGTAATGCTAGATTAGTATATTAATTTTCTAGACGCTTTACAATGTTATGTCGTCAACTTTGCATGAGCTGTCTAAAAGCGATTAACATAATGGACCTAGTATAGCTACGACGCGGCCATACTGCCGTTCTTTCTCAACTATCGCGTTCTATGCACAAGATCACGTGCTATTTCAGTACCTACTACATTGTTACTGTCTATACTTACTATGGCGGTTGTCCCCGTTCATCTGTTGATAGTGTAAATAAAAGTAATAGCTTAGGTAATAGTGAGCGCCTGTTAGGTCACACATTTACACACATACAATAAAAGCACACAAATAAGTCAAACGCTCTCGCTTGCGAATCGTAAGGACTTATTGATAATAGGGAATATGCATGACTTTGAATTACAAAAATAATAGGATAAATGGAGACTAACTGAATCTGATGCTTACAATAGGGTATTTGGCTACTATTACTATTGGGAAATTGTTTTACATAATTTCTTACTATATTTAATGCACACCACATCAATATTTCCTTGAGATCTGTTGTATTATCGGTAAAAATCGATGTGAAAGTATGAATGAGAAAAAAATCGCGCCATAACCCGATTTGGATCACGTGACATATCTGACGTCACACCAAAGTAAACAACAAGTGAAAGAAAGCGATCCAGGCATAGATCTAGTAAAAGAAGGGGGTTATGTAAGAAATATGTGTGGTAACTCATTTGAAAATAGCTTTATTTCACTGTAATCGTGATGAAAATGCACGTTAGATCTCGTTGTTTACATCGGTGTGACGTCACAAAAGTTGCCACCAATCACAGTGTTTCGCAACACGTGACCAAACTTCAAAATAAATACATCTTATTTTCGTTATTATGCAGAAAATGAACTTATTTTAGTCTAAAAATAAATAGATATGCTTTTTTAAGCTGCAATTTATTAGGATTATATCAATTTGTTGATATTTTTTATTTGATTATGTCAAGTTGATTATATAAATAGAGTCAAATAGTCTATTGAAATCGGCTGGTAAAGTTCTGAAATATAAGTGTACAAAGTTTCTGGGTCCCTTTCTAGCAAGACATGTGTTTGTAGGTATAGAATTTGTATGAAATCGTGGATTTTGACGTCATAAACCTAGTATAGTGCCCTGTCTAACATGAAACTAAAATGTTTATATCTTCACTATTTGTGCACATATTAAAGTTTTACTTTCGATGATTTGTTTTGTTGCGAGCCAGCTTTTTCGTGAGTCAATAAAAAAAACATGCATATTCCCTATTGTATGACGTATTCTGCGGTTGTTTGTATAAGATCTCTGAATAAGTACGATATTTTTTCTAGTTACTTATACAATTTTTATATAAGATAAGATAAAAGATAAAAAGAACGAACGATATCGTGATTTATCGAACCATTTTTTTTATTTTATAATGCTATTATAGTTCTAAACAGATTTATGTAAGTATAAATGTTCTTCAAATTACGTTGTTATATGTTTGTATTTGCTTTGTAGGTTTTTTCTTTAAATAATGCACTATTGGTTTTTCGCGATTTTACCTGCTATCACACTACATTAAACTACATTTTTTGCGGGAAATGATAATGCGTCATACTCTACCGTCTCTGTAATAAAAATGGGGCGATCTGCCGCTGAATTTGAAAGGACAATCATTTAAGGCTCGAAATGCTGCGCGGCCATCTCACTCGCGCATTTCTACATTTTTAAAGATGAACTGCAGAGTCCGCCTGGGGAAGTACCACACCTGTGCCAGTTATTCATCCGCTAAGCAGTAGTGTGCAAGCATTACTGTGTTCCGGTTTGAAGGGCAATGTTACCAGAGAAATTACTGGGTATGAAGAGATTTAACATTTTAGTAGGATTGTGTGCGCAAGTTCACAATTCTGGGCACTGCTACTGTTAGTGGCAGGTGTGATGCTTACCATCAGGCGAACGTCTTGCTCGTCTCCTTACTTGAACGTATAAAAAACGCTATTTGAACAGCTGAGATTTTACATAGCTATATTCAGTGATTTTATATTTAAATAATTTGTGAAATGTAAGAACGAGATAGCGGCGCGTGGTGTTCTGGGGCTTAAGGCATTAATAAAAAGTTATTCTGGTAAGATTCAGATGCTATGAATAATTTGTGCCAATACCATTTCTCCCAGTTGAGAATTGCCTATTGGTACGTACTTATTCATGTATGGAATAGATTTTTTGTTTATTCTCAATAGGTACTTTAAGGAATCTGAACAAATCGTGCTTGCATAATGTGTGAACATTATGAGATTTTATAGCTATTGTTATATTTGTTAAATAAGGAGCTAAATAAATATTTTTAGGATATGTTACCAAAAAAATGGGCGGATTTTTGAACAAATGCTGTAATTATTAGATACATTATTTTTGCATCTAGTTTAACATTATTTTTTAAATGTTATTTTCCCGTCGTATCGTATGCACCATTGCACCATTAATGGAGCAAACAAAACTAATTAGTTGCACCTGTACCCTTGATAGTGCAAGTCAATGGTGCATACGGTACGATGTGCATATGCTAGTTGCGTTTGCACCATTAATGGAGCAAACACAACTAATTAGTTGCATCTGCACCCTTGATGCTGCAAGTCAATGGTGCATACAGTACGAGGTGCAAATGCTAGTTGCGTTTGCACCATTAATGGAGCAAACAAAACTAATTAGTTGCATCGGCACCCTTGATGGTGCAAGTCAATGGTGCATACAGTACGAGGTGCAAATGCTAGTTGCGTTTGCACCATTAATGGAGCAAACAAAACTAATTAGTTGCATCTGCACCATTGATGGTGCAAGTCAATGGTGCATACAATACGAGGTGCAAATGCTAGTTGCGTTTGCACCATTAATGGAGCAAACAAAACGAATTAGTTGCATCTGCACCATTGATGGTGCAAGTCAATGGTGCATGCGGTACGACGGGATTATTTTATAGTCATAAAATTAATTAAACAAGGTTACGCGATGGCCGAAAAGAGTGATCAACGTTCACATAAAAGTTGTTCACGTCATTGTGAACATCTTTCACTGTAGAGCGAACCTCCGTAAAAATCTGTTGTTCCATACAAAAATTTCATTCATCCTAGACAAAAGTATAATAGGGTTCGCGGAACCGGAAACGGATAGGTACAGACCTAATGTTAATTGGAGTAACTTAGATTAAATATAGATTTAATCTAAGTAGAGTAAGTATTTATTGTTACAAAGCGGTCGTGCTAGTTTACAAGTTCGTTACTATAAATTGTTAGACTAGATGGCGAAAAGTTCTCTTCTGCTATACCTATGTAATAGGGTAAATTCTGTAAATTATACTAAACTAGAGATGCGCTGAGTATGTATAGTAATTAAACAGTAAAAAGCAGAATGAAAAGCTATTTCTTATAATACAGGATGTTCATACACATGAAGCAGTACTTAGATGTTGATCTACACGTCAAAGTCAACAACTTTTGGAAAAATACGTTAATTGGAGAAATAAAATATTTTCATACAAATTTGAACTATCACATGAATCGTTTTGCATAAGAACGCATTTGTTTTAATTTGATGAACAACCGTAGATCACCCGTGTTGCGCTACACCTGTAATTTGTAGCCGATGACATTCCAAAACAGACGAATCTAATGCCTCGTCAGAATCAGTCAGGCTGGCTACATGGAGTTTGCATAGAAACGGACAAACATGCTTAGATTTATACGTGAGCACGGAAAACATTATCGTCCTTTTTCGGCAGATTGGTAAAACTAAAAAAATATATAATTATAATTTACCCATAGACATTATTACATATAGGGGTATAGAAATCATTGAATTTACCATTAATTCTAATCATTTTTGCTTTCCCCATTCTGATATCTACAATTCAGCGCATCTCGGATATAGTATGTATAACCCACAGAAAAGCGAATGCCCTACTTCTTAGGGTATAGCCTAATTAAATACATGTGAATAGCTACTTACGTAAAACATATTTTATATAATTATACCATAACATCACATACCTAGTACAGTAAGATTACCTAAGTGATTTCTCACAGCCGTATGACGCGTTAAACGTGCAAAGACGCATGGAAATTCGAAAAAAATATGATATTTTGTTGTCAATTTGTGTAAAATAAAGTTATATTAAATCGACTGATATTGTTTTATTCGTTGCGCTTAATTACCTCTATGTGTACGTGACGTAGGTACTTGGAAGGTACGGAATAGAATACTATTACTCACAGGGAGGGTACGGGAGACAAGGGGCATTATTTTTGAAACGTACGCAACCGTAGCGCATGCGAAAAGAGCTGACCTTCGAACGATACTAAGGTAAAAGGTTAATAAGGTAATAAGGTTCAATATCGTTTGAAAGTCGGCTCCTTTCGCATGCGCAACTTTGCGCACGATTCAAAAATACGGCCCCAGGAGGTTTGAAGATACGCTTACGGGAGATGACTATGATAGTTTGCGCCCTAAACCTTACATTATACTAAAAAAGGGAGAAATCCCTAAAAGTGGAAGCACTGCAAGGAAAATTTAAATAAAAGCAAGCGGTCAGCGTTTGTTTTGAGTTTTGACATAAACAATTTTTTTCAGCTGGATTTATATTGTTCTGAGATTGAAATCTAATGGGAAGTTTTCTCAAAACGCAGTTCTACAGCCAAAGGAAAGATAGCCCTGAAAATAACATGATTTTCTTTTACCGCATTTGATTAATGAAAAACACAAGTAACTAAGTATAAAAAAAATACTGACTTCAAATTAATATGGGACCACCTCGGGAGTATACCGTTTAAAATAAAAAAGATTTTTCAAAATAGGTCCACATTTGACGGAGAAATCGGTGAACATACATAAAAAAAACCTCCTCCTATTTTGAAGCGGTTAAAAAAGCAAAAACACTACTTATTACTAATCCGCACTTACTAATTTGAGTTGTAGCAGAACAAATGTATGTGAAATACCACGGGTAAGTACTTTGTTATTCTAACAATAACCACAAAAAAAGCATGATAATAACAGGGGTATTCACAACTCAAACGAAAAGGTTTCCGTTCGGATCTAATTATATTCGTCCCAGTCCTCTACATTCCGGATGACAAAGACGGAGAATGTGGATCCGAACGGAAATCTTTCTGATTGAGTTGTGAATATGTGTAAATTATAGAAGCTATTTTTTATTTTAGACCTTGATTGATTAATTCAAAATATTTCGAACCACAGGCTAGGTAGTAATACTATTCAGAATCATGTCTTGTCAACGCCATCTAACGGATTTTAATGAACAATTTTTTTAATTGGTTGTCGGAAAACCACCCAATTTATCTAGGATCAACCACAGAAGGAATAATAGTACTTGTTCAACACGACACGAGAAGCTATAAAGTAGTTTTATTTAACGCACACACCTTTGGTAGAGGTGTACGCCTAGGCTTGGCGCCGCCATTGATACAGTGGTACTTCCTTGGAACGACGCGATTCGCTTGCGTCGCGCATTTTTTTTTTGAATATTGTATATTATATAGTCATTGACGTAGTTTATTAATCGTAAGTGTATAAATCACTGAACATCGATGTAAAAAATAGCAATGGGTAACACGCAGTTTAAAAGGCTAGGTAGTGTAACACCTTATCCTTATCGCTAAAAGAGATCTTTTCCAGGCAACCTGGTTTAATGATGCAGATAAAAACTTCGAACATGTACCCGTTTGCATGGTTTTGGTTTAATGCTCAGGTATAATGGCTTCACTATGGTACCTAATTTTTATCATAAAATACACTGGCTAATGCACAAAGTACGACACCATAATCGTCTGAGGGGAAGAAAATAACTAAAACAGTATATTATAGGGCTTCGGACATGCGGGACATGCTCCTTGACACCGTGGCCTAGTGGCAAACCCTTCACAAATCAATAGAGCATAAAAATGCGAAGCCTAACGGCTTTACTTAAAAAGGCCGCTCAAACTTAGTCACTGCTTAAACTTCTCTTTCCTTTTCTAGCACGTGCAACTTCACGTCAGAGAGAAGATGGCCGAGCATCTTAAGCACTGACAAACGGTTGAAAAGTTTTTTAAGTAAGGCCGTTATCAAGCGCCGCGAGAAAATAAAACCATACAAACAATCAATATGCCAAAATGTCACATGCCCTTCTTCCTTCAACAACCAGTTTTCAATCAGTGTTTTGGCGGGAACACGGAAAAATTATGTCGCTGCATTCTATTATTTTCTTAATTTTGCGTTTTTTTTGCGAATAATTAAAAATAGTGGTGTTTTATTCATTGAGTGTTGAATTATGTGCATGAGTGTGGGCAAGTGATATAATGTGTTGAAACGTGTCTTTTCGTGTTGTTTTCAAAACTCCGTAAAAGCTCATAGTAAAGACGCCACAACGTTACTAGGGCAAGACTTGGACTTGACTATGACTAATTTCGTGTGACTTACTGTGTGTTTCGTGTGTTTCATGACTTATGATAC
The DNA here is from genome assembly GCA_905404285.2 of Erannis defoliaria. Lineage (NCBI taxonomy): Eukaryota > Metazoa > Arthropoda > Insecta > Lepidoptera > Geometridae > Erannis > Erannis defoliaria. The sequence goes on along the minus strand of FR990073.1, from coordinate 3,979,832 downwards.
TATATTAATTTGAAAATTCAAATTTGTGCGATGCCAATAACTATGAGGGAAGCATTTTATTATTTTTATCTAATTTCGTGGTACTAACTCTGGTCTCATGACATATTTGACTTGATAATACTACATAAACTTGAATATACTTGACTCTGGCAGAATGCACAACGTGCGATGCCAATAACAAAGAAAAAAATTGTTTATGTCAAAACTCAAAACAAACGCTGACCTCTTGCTTTTATTTTGATTTTCCTTGCAGTGCTTCCGCTTTTAGGGATTTCTCCCTTTTTTTAGGTTTTATTTAGTATAATGTTTGTTATGTTTTTTTTGTGTTTTGTTTGTTTTTGTAGTTTACAAACACAGTAGTTGTAGTTTGGCACAGAGTAGTGATCAAAGGATTTTCCCATAGAAATATAAATAATATACATTTTCCATAGGCCTTGGCGGGCTGTACAGGATGCAAGATGGTGCGTAGAGTGCTTAACCCGACTAGTTTTAGTTGACCTATTAATAGTACTATGAGTATGTCTGTAGTTACAGCCGACATAGGAACTAAGTCATATTATACCAACAGTTCGTATGTTTTTCATTCTGCATTGCAGAACCATAGCAACATAATATTCTATTAATCGTCTGAGTGAGAGTGCCTATCCAAAGTAAGTGCAGCGAAAAACTAAAAGTAGTGCTTCGGTTTCAAATTTGGTATTTTTTTTTCATTATTATGGTCATGCTCCCTAAAACAAGGAGTTTAGAATTTTCGGGACAATTCGACAACAAACTAGGGAAAAACCAAAACTGAAAGTGGAAACACTGTTTCCTTGGTAGGCTTTAACGCGGCTGAAGGACATGTATCCATGGCCATTAATAAATAAATAAAAAAGGTATGTAGGCTTTTAATCATAGAGCAGAGTAATATACTGGGAAAATTTTCTAAATAAATTTCAAAACAAAATAAAATAAGTACTTATCAGAAACGATGAATGAGCCCCTTTCTAACAAAATTCCAGAGCCGAAGAAGGTTGGAGTGTGGGCTGAAGGAACACACATTGAAGCCAAGTAAGAAACTTAGATTTTGTACATAAGCAAAAATAGCTTTTCATTTATAGATCCTACAATTATTATTGTAGAGTAGCATATTATACATTCGCTTTCTATATATCTAATGCTATGATTTCCGTCAGAAAAATATATGTGCAGTTTCTAACTTATTTTTTTCTAATTCTAAAATTCATAGACCGTTGCACTAACATCCATTACAGGGAGTTCATAATTCCAAAAAAGTCTACTGACTCCAGCGATGATATTCCTACAATACCAGACTTAGATGACTTACAAGATCTACTTGAAAAGGAGATCTCCATGCCACCTGTGTGAGTAGTATAATTCCTAAATAATTTTACAGACACTGGTTGTAGCACAGAATAAAATAATAATAGTACTACGTACAGAAAATTCACTCCGCAAAGGAATAGGCTAGATGACTGGTATTTTTTTATTGTGCTATTAAAATGTGGCCCATAAATATAGTTGATTAATGAAAAGAAAATGAAAATCTGATCAAAAATAAGCAACTTATGAGCATTTTAATATCATGCTAGACAGAGAGGCGAAACAGCAAATCGTGACGTCACTTGTCAGGACGCCATATAAATTCTATTCTGACAAGTAAGGCGTGACGTAATTTTTTGTTTTGTGGGAAAGGGACAGAAAAAAAAAACTGCACTACACTTCAAAGAATATTGCAGTATTAATAACCGAACAAACTCTCTGCGTTTGATGGCCTATCTTTCTACGTGACAGTGGCGGAGTTGTGAAACATCTTCACAAAAGCCATACATCAAGAATTGAATTGAATTGAATTGTTGTCTCTAACAAAAACTTTAAACGCTCATATATCAGAACATTATTAACCAATTGAAATTATTTTTTCAATAAACATACTATATTTACTTAAATTCTTCATCAAAGCTATTGGTTTCAACGATATAAACATCAGTCATCTACCCTATTGAAATAAATAAGGACTCTATCTAATAGGCAATGAAGTAGCAATTCAACTTGCACAGCGCTGGATACCGCTCGCTATATTCACCTAGATATACGGCTCTCTTTCTATCACATATACTTAGTTACGTGCGACGAGCGTAGCATGCGGGCGGCCAATGACTTCAGCCTTGCAATGTCCTCGCGGCGCGGAGCGCCGGCTGAACATACCTAAACTGCAGAGTGACCCCCCTGGTTGTAGTTTAAATGAGTACCTCTTAACATTCCAGAGCCGATCGTAAAGATTCTGAAACAGTAAGTGCTTTGGCAGAAGTCGGAGGGGGCATCTCTGGCTCAGCTGACAGCATAGAAGCAGTTCTCGAGGTGTTGAACTCTTATGTGCCTCAAGAAGAACTGGACAGTGCTGACTCTGTATGGACCGTGGACTCATTGCTCACGCAACTGGCTAATGAGTGCCAGGAACCCACATAAATGTTAAGTCATACTATCTACTGTCTATAAAAGTAAAATCACTGAACTATGTTCATCACTCAAGCATTCACATGCTTATTCTGAAAATGTAAGTTCATAAGTAATTATATAGTTACAGTAGGATTGTTGTCTGTCCTGTACCAGCAACAGTGAAAGCTAAGGCCCTAGTCAGTTTTTTGGGAATGTAACATAAATATTACAATATGTATAATTGGGTGTATATTCCAGCTCTTAAATTGGCTGTATTTGCCAAATGAAAAGGGGTGCATAATCAATATCATGATGATTTAAAAGGTAAAGAAACAAAGATTACGTAAGATGCGCCATCGCGTAATAAAACGTTTGAAAATGACTCCCGTGCCGTCATGTTTACGAGCTGCGCCGGAGTGGGAAAGAAGATAGCACTTTCATGAGAGCAAAAGGGATAGCGCGCGTCTTAGTGAGCGCAGACAGGCGAGACAGTCCCTTGGGCCGTTTTCACGGGGCCATTTGAGTGCGCGATATGATATATCTCTCTCCTTATAATATAAATGTAAAGAAATGACACGGAGAAGACGACTTCAGATACTACACAGAACTGAGCACAAAGGTAATTTTCAGTTCATGGACACTTGAACACATGCCTTAATTATCCCTTTTGCGATAGTTACCACCACAGGTTACTAAATAATATGCTTCACCTGTGGCAAAAACTTACTAACCCAGTTATATTACTAAAAAACTTTTGTTTATGAGTTAAGTATGCTGAAAGTTTTACTTAACTAAAGTAATAAATGTCATAGGGATGAAAAAACTACACATGAGAGTACTTATGTATAATTTAATAATTGATTATTTATTTCAGTAAAAAACATTGTCTTTTATCAATAGTATGATTTACATTGTGAGTGACGCTACCATGGGAATGTACAGACATCATAGCTCTGTAAGCTTTACTCGCTATGTGAATCACTATATAATTTTATTATCATGATACTGTATGAAACAATTACATTATGTTATTGTTTTACAATCCCATTCATTCACAAGGATGTTATTTTACTAAGGCTAAAGGAATGATTGCTTTAGTTACAATATATTAGTAATATAATTAGGGCATTAATAACATTTGCTTGTTGAAACATAGCTAAGTTTAAAACTATTTAAACATTTGGGGTATTGTACTAGTTTCACAGATTGTGACATTTATTTTTGAGTAGTCGAATAATTTCAGCATGAGTATTGAGTTTTATTTCTACTTTAATTTCATGATCATGAACTTAGATTAACAGATGAATAAAGCAATATAAAATAAAAGTAGTTTTATTTATTTCAAAAGTCCTTTAAAAATACTATTAAACAATAAATATCATTTTACTATTATAAAAATGATATTTATATAAAGAGGAGAAACTAAGAGAGCTGTAAGACAGTAGGCCAATTTGAATACTATTTTGATAATAAAGCAATAGTTGTTTATAATTGGAACAGGTTGCCTGAGGATATAATTTCATCCAAATCCTTAAGGGTTAAACGTCTGGATAAAATGGATAAAAAAGGAGAAGATAGACTTAACAGACAAATACTGAATTTCAACACTGTTTGATATAGGCACATCAGCATAATGGTGCCCGCCTAACATTAAATAAATAATCAATTGAATACTAAACAAACATAACATTTGCTTTATTTAACATAGTAAATTGTATTGTGGGGGCACTACTTCAGTCATGATAAGTTGGCCGCTAAAAAATAAAACATCTTTGAACAAACATCAAACATCTTGGTATTTTAAAACCAGCCTCTGAATTCAATTAACTCCGGTGCGTTTTTTCTGTGAACCTTATAATTAAAAATCCCTGTGTTATTTCTGACATTAGATAGAACTTGAACTAATTCCCTACTACAAGCCATGTGCCAAACCGATGATTATGTATCTCCACCCCATTCCATTGAAATAGAGAAGGCACTATTAGAAACCATTACATACTTTTCATACCTCAGTTACAGCAACCGACTAGTCTGAATTAAGAAAAAACCATACCAAAGTTTCTGACATCTCATTCTAATGAGCTCAGCCCTCCATACTTTGTTTGTACTTGATAGCTAATTATGGGTCCCTATATTGTAGAGCAAATAATCCGAGTACATTTCTCAAATTGTCAATTACCAAAAAACCTGAACCTAACTGCTATACTAATAAGGAATCGAGGTCATGTACACGGATTACTGGCCGTAAATTATCGTCTCCCCTATCTATTGCTGTTCTACAATCAACATCATGTCCTGTCTGTTCAAACCTCCCAAAACAATGGCAACGCGCAACCTGAACAGAATTTTTGAAATGCTTGTTTCCTCTTAGTTGAGATCATATTTGCAAATTCTCAAAATGTAATATTGGCACCATTCTCATTGTTTACATTTGACAGGATTAAAGTTTTTTTTTTCTCTAGCAAACCAGCAGGAGTATTCACAACTCATTCGGAAAGGTTTCCATTCGAATCCATACTATAGATTTCCCCTTTCCCCGAACCCTTTCATCTACATTCAGGATGACAGAGAGGATCCGAACGGAAACCGGTTCCCTTACGGTTTCCTATTGAGTTAAGAATACCCTTGCAGATAGAGATACATGTAGGACTGTCAAATTCAGTTCCAAAAATGGTACAACAAAATTACTTTTCTTCAATTATTTGCTCTAGCTCTTTCAATGCCTTTTTCAATTAACCTTTACAGAGTGTCATGTTTCAACCTTGAAATTAGTTGAAACCCTATGATCTAGTTTGGAAACTCTGTAAAAGACTTTTACAAGTGCCCCCTGCAGATCTGAACGCTATGTACAATGTGGCAACTAATACCAAGTATGAAGGTATGATTGTAGCTGCATACACCTCTTGTCTGTTTAACAAACTGATGCCTGATACGAAGAAATGTGAACATACAACCCAAGTGACTTTGAGATAGTTCCTATCATCAAGTCCACTGAAGAATATGACACTCCAGAATGTATTAAGTAGAATCATGCAAAGGGTCATGGCTGCGCTTGTGACAAAGAAGTATTCTGTTCCACTGCGAAGGCCCAGAGTACCTGGCCCTACCTGGAACAGAAAAAGTAAAATTAATATTCTATGGGGATGTTTTCAAACCAAGTTGTGGCCAGAGCAATTGGTGTTATCAAATGGTATTCTTTGGGGTAGTGTCTACATAAAGCAAGTTCATGTATGTAAAAAACCTTATAAACTTACAGAGTCAGCGAGAACATTAACAAGAGCAAAGGCACCGCTCATAGCTCCAAAGCCAAGTCCTGACACATATGCCATCTCTAGCTTGTTGCTCCCAATATCTTGGTTCTCTGATATCTCTTTCAAGCCTGCTTCTGTCTTCCTCAGCAATAAGTACATGCCATAACGGAAACACTCCTGGAACAGTTGATAATCGGGTTCTTTAGAATATAAAAACTGAGAAATATTGTCATAATGGGCCTTAGTTAGAAATCAGTACAAAGTATGATCATGTGTGCTAGTATCATAGCACAAATAGTTATTATAAAAATAAACTTAAAAGAAATCTATAAATAAAATAACTACCCTACCTACTACAATAAAAGGTATATTTGCTAATAAGTACAGTAAATGTATCTAGTGCAAATTTTTGTTGAGTCAGTTTCATTGAGTATAGAAATATGTATATTGGCTGTTCCCACAAGCTACAGCTTTCATTTTACTGCAAAGTAATAAGATTTCGTAAATGATAACTTACCTGAAATAAAATCGCGAATACCATCCCAAACGCCAGGTACGATCTGAGAGGCACCACAGCGAACCACACCAACGACGACAGCAGAAACGACAAGAGCCACCCAAAGGCAGCCACTATCAGGATTATGATCCGCACTGGATCGTTTGCCACGGTCATCGCAAACATCACTAAAGGAGCTCCAAACGCAAGTAGAGAACAACTGAAGAACTCCGCGAGAGTCATCTCTATTACTACGGTAAACTTGATTGGGTAATAGTTTTAATTTTAATTCTAAAAGCTGGCCAATGACAGTTATTTATTTTCTTCAAACGATTTTATTTTCAAGAGTTCAAGAAGAATTTTGTGGAGAAAAGTTTTTAGAAATTATAAAAGTAGTGATTCACTTCCATTCCATTCCATCGTATTTCTATTTTATTTATCGTCGATCAATGTCAAATTGTCTTGTCATGTCATTGTCATATTCAACTTTTTTCTTAGTTTTTGGCATCGCACGTTGTGCATTTTGCCAGTGCCAAGTTTATGAATTTTCAAGTTTTTTTACTAAAATCAAGTCAAATATGTCATGAAATCACAGTTAGTCACACGAAATTTGTCATAGTCGAGTCTAAGTCATGCCCTAGTAAAGTTGTGGTGACCTTACTATGAGTTTCTACGGAGTTTTGAAAACAACATGAAAAGACATGTTTCACCAGATAATGTGGTCAATTCTGAAGGTATAAGTTGACAGAACTAAACTAACTAAAGTATTGCTGTCCTTAGCTAACATGCCTAGTAAACAAGTGACAGCAATATTTTAATTAGTTCAGAACTGTCAACTAAAACCGCCAGAATCGACCACAATATCACTTGCTCGTGCATGTAATTCAAAACTCAATGAATTTTCTTTTTTCACCACCATTTTCTATCATTAATTCGCGATAAAACACAAGTCTAAGGAAATAATAGAATGCAACGCCATGATTTTTTCGTGTTCCCGCTAAAACTCCAAAAACTCTACTTTGCCAACTCTGTCACTGTGTTACAGTTATATATTTTTTTAGTTTTCCTATATGGGACGCTAAAGCCACATACTGCGGGCCCCCATTTATTAATCTTTCGCATGACTTGTTCTCGCACAAAAAATACACTGACTTTTGATTTTGAACCATTTTTGAACAATATCTAGTGCGAAATACGGTTTTCGAACGATGCAAAAATGAGGGCCCAGCTTAAACGTCATATTCATAACATTTTCAATATTAGTATATGATTAGTATTACTTACTCTATGATTTTCAATTTTTCATCCATAGAGTATATAACGTAATATCATCTTGAAGTGAATCGGAGAATATTTAAAGCGTAAGCGTATCTTCAAATCTCTTTGGAGAATATACTGAATGCGTGACAACTTTACTTTTATTACAAGCTTTTTCAGAGTTTTGAAGAAAGCTCGAAAATACTTCTCTATGGGAATTCGATTACGTAACGGACAACTTTCTAGAAATCCGCCCATTAGGACATTTTCGCATGGAGCCTGGCATAACCACAGAAAAGCGAAAGCCCTACTTATGGGGATAACCAAAACATTTACATTTTAGCTCTGTGGGGATTCCTTCCGTCGTTTAGAAAAAGTCTCGGCCTGTGCGGCCAGTGATAAAATCGGAGTCAATAATAGATATTGATAGATTTTTTTGATTACAAACATACAAAAAATATTAAGTACAAAGGGTCGTCCTGAGATGACAGACACAGAGACGGAGAATATGAGGATCCTAACGGAACGGAGCGTTTTTGTGTACAGGCGATCGGTGCCCATGCTTGGTGCGCTAAAAAAAAGTGTATAAGTATTCTATCAGCTATCTAATTTCCATAATACAAGCTTTGCTTAGTATGGGGCTAGATGGCGCTGTGTGTAAAATGTCCCCGAATATTTATTATTATTTTTATTTTTATTACGTAGTATTAACTTACTCTGTGGTAGCGGATTCCAAAATGGCTTGGCGAAGACGCGTTTATTTTATTCTGCGGCCGTAGGCATTTAAATCCTTTAGACCTTTAATCTTATAAGTAACTAAACAACAAATATGAAAATAATTAGGATCTGATGGAGAGATGCGCGAGCGTGTCGGTAAGGGCCTTGTCGGAGTCGTCGGCACCATTCGCCTCTCCCTGTGTCGCCTTCCGTGCGCTCGCCTGGGGAGCAAGCAATACGAGGAGTAGATAAACATAGCTAGGTACATACTTGCTTATAAAAAAATAGACTTCGTGCTACCACTACCATTGTTTACCCCCAATATACTATATTACTCCCCTCAATAAACTAGTCTTTAAACTAATCTTTGTAACTTTTGGACCCCCGGACAAATCAAAAATCAATCAATCAATCATCATCATTCATATGAAATCTATATATAGGTAGAGCTACGCCCGTGGTAGGTACATAAGATTCACTTCTATAGAAAAAGCGTTAAACGTAGTCGAAGCACGCAATCATCTCATATTCTGCAAGCTAATTTGTACTCTATTTGTATAAAACAGTGTGTTGATACCACACTGTCCCACTAAGGCGCGGGCGCTAACATGTCTTGATTGTAGTTATAGTTACTTTAGCATACGAGTTATAGGCACCTATATCTACGCTTAGACCAGTTTTCTGTAGAAGTTCTGTACGTAGTAGATAGTAGTAGACCATAAGAAAAATAAAGATACTGGAAAAATAAAAGTGTATACGTAATTATTTTTTTACACTTTCAAGTGACGTGACGAACAAGACGTTCGCCTGGCGGTAAACGTCACGCCTGCCATTAACAGTAGCAGTGCCAGAATTATGAACTTGCAAACACAATCCTGCGCCGCACCGCACTGCACTGCGCTCGTCACCCTGAGATAAGATGTTAAATCTCTTCATACCCTATATCATATAGTAATTTCTCTGGTAACATTGCCCTTCAAACCGGAACACAGTAATGCTTGCACACTACTGCTGGCGGTCGAATAACTGGCAAAGGTGTGGAACTTTGGGGAAGTTCCACACCTTTGCCAGTTATTCGACTCGTCGGACTCTGCAGTAAAGTCCTACCACTACAAATTTTTGTAGTTATGTTTACCTCTTTGGCCCCCTCTGGTAACGATCGACACACGCGCACACGCTTCGGTTTCGGATGCGACGGTGACGGCCTCTCTTCTACAACCAAAAACATACCTACTTAGTAACAGCGCCGGTAACTGAAAAACAGCATGAGCATGGCCCTCGTTGTCAAGTCGCCTAAAGCATATACGGCGGATGAAACTCTTACCGCATAGTATTACCGCCTCAACAAAATGACGGACTAGCCTTTGCTTAGCTGGTTTGCAACAAAATCTAGCAACAAAATTGACCAGTAACAAGACGCACCATGACATACCTACCTATATAATGTAGCGCTTGTTTTGTCGCTTTTTCAGTATTTTAGAGAGGTGTAAAATACCTGGGATGTAAAAGAAGGGCAGTGATCTGCTGCAATCCTCGTTGTTGGATATTTTTCGCAAATAGAACCACGCTTTTATGGCCCCATCAGCTAGCCGCTCATGGAGGCGAAGCCCGGTGTAAGGCGGCGTCTTAGCCACTATAGCTATATTTTCCTTGTAAAACCGCTCGATTGTCGCTACTGACATCCAAATCACATCTTGATCGTTTTTCTTGTAGAACACCATTTCCATGTCATTTGGTTTCACCTGGAACCCGTACCCTATATTAGAGGAGGTCTTTAATAATGTACAATACAAGTAAGTAACAAACAAAGCTCCAGCTCCATCACAACACAGTGAAAAAAAAAAATTTACTGAGATAAAATGCGACACTTTACATAAGTTACAGTTGCATACTGTAACTTAACTCTGGAACTGTATGCAGCAGCAGGGAAAGTATCACACAGTTGTCAGTTTACTACTACCAAGCTGTAGGCTGTAGTCACAGTAGGGCTTTCGCCTTTCTATGGCTGTAGTCCTGTAGTAGCCAAGAGTACTACTAGGTATGTTCGGATTTGAAGGTTTCCAGTGAAATTTTAGGAGATTACATTTTGTGATTATCTTTTTTCTTTGATCCTACTAGTCAAATGTTTTGAGCGCAGTGAATGCGAAGTGCAGACATGGTTTTGAAATCTATACATATAATAAAAGTGGAGATCGAGGACTGTAGTATAAGATTCCTACCTAACGTGCAAGTAAAATCTGGTATTGGTGAATCAAGAATTAAAAATGTTGCTTGCGCGATTTAGGTAAACTGTCTTAAAAACCTTTAATAGAACAACTTTTTTTATTTTTGCACGATTTTTTTTCAACACTATCATTATTGTAGTAACCATGAAATATTTCTAACGTTTTCAGCTGTACATTTAGTAAAGTTTTAGCAATTTTACAATTTTCTACATAATACGCATTTTTTATGCGCCATCTGGAGAAACAGTCGTTTTGTCCCGTTTATTCATTTGTTTTCTGTCTGTCTGTCTGTCCGGGATAAACTAGAAAACTACTGAAGATATCTTTACGGGGTTTCTATAAATATGTGTAGAAAAGGTCTGGTATATGAATTGCTAAAAATATAGATATCATATCGGAAAAAAAATCATTAAATAAACGCCATCTAGGCTCTTTTTTTTTCGATGATATAAACAACGTGGCCTGTTGATGGAACTAAACATTTTCAACAAATAGCTGACATTTATGCACAAAAAATACTATGGCAGCTCCCTCATTTAAATCTGCAAATGATTTGGTCGTACTATCTACTATTTTAGGATACCGCGTGACAAAATAAAAAATCCCTGAGTCCTGTTGTACTGATCGTCAGTAAGTCACAGTAGTCAATAGTTCATTATTATATATTGATTGATGGTTTTATTTGGCCAATTTCTTGTATTTTTATAATAATGTGTATTTTAACTTTTTCATCACACATCGTCTCTTACCATCAGGTGAGCTGTGGAGAAACACCCATTCTTTATTTGAAAAAAACCCGTATTTCTTTAATTTTGTGGTATCCGAATATCTGTTTTCATTAGCTACATTTTATATGGTCTATTTGAGTTGTTTGTTCCTATGGGTTAATGTCGTAGCCGTAGGGTAGGGTGGTAGTAAGAAATGGCATACAAGCATTTTTCAAACCACTCGCAAGCATTTTTCAGTAGTAGGTATGCGCAAGAAGTCGCGGGTAACATAGATAACCTCCCTTTTTTTGAAGTCGGTTTGAAATGGTTTTTTGTCCCCGTGCGAAGCCGGGACGGGTCAGCTAGTGTTGAAATAAAAACAATTGATGGCACTGAAATGCAGACGCTCACCATCTTCAACGGACCCATCAGACGGACGTACGTCCGTCTGATGGTGTTGCTCTTCTCGTCAATAAGATGACAATGGTGCAATCAATGGTGCTACTTATAATAATCAACGGGTTCTGTTTTCACTCCTTCAAGGAAACGTCACCGGATGTGATCGAAGCTATAGTTGGAACATCCGACTTAATCAAATGTAAGTAATACAAAGTTGTTTTCATGAGTGGTTACCATCTCAGATAGCAGGACAATCATCTTTGTGTTGCCAGACACTGGGCCGCTGTCGTGTGAGGCGCATTTAATGTTGAGCGCCCCGGATGGCTCGGGGCTCTTGGAAATGACTTGTGAGGTGATGGGCTTCAGCCCGTACCACGGCTCTTCGTTGTTTTTACGGACGAACACTTGTATCGCCAGCCGCACCCTGTTCAGGTCTATGCTTTTCTCTTCCTCTTCAGAGAATTCAAATCCATCTGCGAATATTTATAAAACTCTAGGTTTTTCATGATTCCCAATCCCAAAACACGAAAAGCGGAGATGAAATAAAGTTGGTATTGGTACCTACCTATCATACACCATGCTTACACCATTCCTACCTCTATGGCTTACACCAATACTCTGCAGCCAGACGACGTCCACTGCTAGACGAAGGCCTCCCCTAAATAGGGAGAGGCTGCCATAATTGCCTGTTATGGGCAGGCGTGACGCTTACCACCAGGCGAACGTCTTGCACGTCTCGTCACATGATAAAACATACGTTTGGCAGACGGCTTGGGAATCGCAGAAAGTCCTCCGATAGTTCTGCATGCAGTTTTAGGACATACCCAGGCATACACCAATGAGTTCCGTAAAATAAAATAAACAAGTCCATATCGGAACGTATAAAAACAAAAGTCATAATGTCGATTATAGCTATTGGCAAACGCGCGCGTGACCTTCCTGCGAGGGTGACAGACGGTGGCGGGGGCGGGCCGAAGTACCTATAGTCTAGCTAGATGTTAGCCCCGGGTTATGTCGCGGGGAATTATTATTTATTGTGATAAAAACGATAGGATCAATTACATTTACCTCACACAATACATACAATAATAATAAGTTCATAAACAATAATTGCAAAAAAAAAGAACTAGAATCGAAGCCATCTACCTAGATATTAAAAACAATAACGTTTCACTTCTCTGTGCAATTGAAAAAACATTGAAAATTTGAAATACTGTCTTCAGTATTTCAAATGTTCAATGTTTTACAAGGAGTTTGCCTCAATAATAAAATTAAAAACAAAGATAAAAGCTTTATCACCGTAGGTAACTAAGTAAAAGGTTATCTTACACGAATAGTTATTATTCAAATTGATTTGATACAGATTTTGTTATTATTAACTATGTAAGTAGGAATAGTTTCTATCTATCTAATAGGGTAAGGTAGATTTGTTTTGTTAAAGGTTTTATTATCTTTACCTATCCGTTTCCGGGTTTTTATCGAATAAAAATGAACTATTTGTTCAAAATTATTCAAAAATATTTTTACTGGCGGTGGAAGACAAAACCTTTACAAATCGATAGAAACATAAAAAAACACATAAAATTCAACATTTGCTTAAACTAATAACAATTTTATAATTTAAAATCAAAACAATTATATTTATTATTTATTTATAAATTATATATTTTGGGATCACTGGAAGTGTGAGTGGAACTGGAATTACTTTCTCACGCAAATATTATTGTAGATGAGATATTTCGTGTTTAGAAAAAATTACATAGTGTGACGCCGGCCACGGGCCGTCATAACTAAGTACTTGTCAATTTGTTTACGCCTTGCAAGGGTCGCATACCTGCGCTAGTTAAACAATAAGACCTTTCTGGATGCAATGTTTTTAAAGGTCATGACAATAGGTGTTTACTTCAATCTTTCTGCTTTTATCTGAATATTCCAGAAAAGCTTTTGTTGTTCTTACAGACAAACAATTTTTTGTGTGTTTACGTCCTTTGGACTTCCGATAATTCTAGAGCATAGGACCGGTATAAATACGCGGACATCCGTCCATTAGGGAGTCAGTTTTCTCTTGCACTACGAAGTGATCAGAACGAAGTACACGAAGTCTCTAAGTGCTCAGTGCAATTTGTACCGTGTTTGTTTGTGTTGAAGTGTGTGTACCGTGAATAAATTGTGTGAATCGTACGGATTGGCATTTGATTATTTTATCCCCGAACCGAGCTCGTAACATTTGGTGTCAGAAGTGAGGTAAAATAAAAATGCCGTTAACTCCGCACGACGACGATTCGGTCCGCACCCGGAATCAACGCCAGCAAGAGGAGGTACGTCGCCTAGAAGAGCAAGCACGCCGGCAGGAAGGGGTCGACCAGAGGCGTTTTGGAGACAGCTTCCTAGATGATGAGCCACCGGCCGATGGCCGAGTACTGACTTCAGCGGCAGCTGCTGGTCCTACTGCATTTGACATAGCTGCCATGATGGAAATGCTTCAGAAGCAGACTCGTCGGCAGGAAGAAATGGTTCGTCGACAGGAAGAAGAAGCTCGTCGTGAAAGAGAAGAGTCTCGTCGTGAGAGAGAAATGCAGGCTCGACGCCTTGAAGAAAACCTCATAAAAAATCTACATGAGATTTTGGGGACACAACTCGGAGAAATGAAAGAAAAGGTCAAGCACCTGGAAAAGAGCCACGAGACGCGCTTCATTGAAGTAGAGTTACAGATCGCTGACGTGTGAAAAACCTTGAATGTCCTGAAGACTGGAGACAAAGTGGCCGCTTCTGTAGCTGCTGCACCGGCAACACACGGATTCAAAGTTCCACATTTCGACGGGAGTTCTTCATGGTCAGCGTACAAAATCCAATTTGATGCCACCGTCAAGGCTAACAGATGGAACAAAGAGCAAGCTATGACTGCGCTCATAGTTGGCCTTCATGATCAAGCCTTGACTGTCCTCGAAGCCCTCGGAAAAGACGTTACCTACGAAAAGCTGCTCGAGACACTGGAAAACCGCTACGGAGACGCACACCTGGAGCATGCATACCGAGCCAAGCTGAACGACAGAGCTCAGCGTCATGATGAAAACCTGCAAGAGTGGGCTCTTGAGGCAGAAAAGATGGTCCGGAAAGCTTACCAGACTTCACCTGTACTCATCGAAGAGCGATTAGTTGAAGTATTTGCGAATGGAATACGCAACTACGAAGTGCGGACTGCAGTAAAGCTTGGGCATCACAAAAAGCTAAAGGATGCTTTAGCCCACGCCTTGGAGGAAGAAGCCGTACGAGAAGATCAACGAGCTACCCATCGCGTCAGAGAGGTAAAAAAGACATCGCCTAGTAATCCCAGACCAGGTCCAAGGTGTTACAACTGCAACGAGAGAGGCCACATGCGACGAAATTGTCCAAAGCCATTGAACAGACGTAATGATCAACCCTTGGAAGGGCGGGTGAATCATGATGACACGCAGCAGCAGGGAAACGAATAAGCGCCAGGACCAAGGGGCGGGTACTGGCCGGTCTTGAAAAGGCCCCAAAGATTTCAATCTCGCAAGCTCACGATGGAAACAGTTTGATCATCAGCGGCGAAATTGACGGAATACCCTGTAAACTGACATTGGATACTGGAGCATCTCGAACAGTGATCAGTTATAAGCTCGCCAAATGTTTTATTCGGGACCTCCAAAACGGCAAGTCCACTCAACTCCTGACAGCAACTGGCCAGCACATATCCGTCCGAGGAGAAAAGTTGGTAGCGCTGAAGTTGGGTGAGAGAAAGTTCCAGCATACAGTGATTGTGGCTGATATAGTCGACGATTGCATTCTGGGCCTGGACTTCTTGCGTAAACATAACTGTGAGATCGACGTGAACCAAGGAATCTTAAAATGTGGAACAGAAGAATTCTTCATGGAAGGTGCTACGTGCGGGAAGGTCTACAGCTTGGAAAGAACCGTCCTTCCACCCAGGTCGGAGACCATGGTGGCAGTAAGATTACTACGGGAATTGGGACATGAACGACGGTGTGTACTGATAGAACAATCGGATGGTGATCAACCATGGATAATAGCACGAGCTTTAGTGAGAACAACTGATACTACAGCAGTGCGTGTATTGAACCTGAGTAATGAGGAACATCTCATTAAAGGTGGGACGTTAATAGGCACTTGCGAGGAAGTAGACTGGATGCGCAGATGTCAAGAACTGCCGAGCAACGACAACGATTGTGGGAATTATGATGTGTCTACACTTCTGGAAGATTGCCGTAAAGATCTTTCTGGCAGAGAACTTGCAATGGCGAAGAAGATGCTACTGCGATACGCCGATAT
Source organism: Erannis defoliaria (assembly GCA_905404285.2). Classification (NCBI taxonomy): domain Eukaryota; kingdom Metazoa; phylum Arthropoda; class Insecta; order Lepidoptera; family Geometridae; genus Erannis; species Erannis defoliaria. The sequence continues at coordinate 3,964,030 of FR990073.1, read as the reverse complement.
CTTCGCTTCAAGTGATGCTGTCATTGGGAAGACCGGATTAGTGAAGCACACAATAAATACCGGGAATCAGCCTCCGATACGTCAACGGCCAAGAAGAATACCAGTAGCACGGGAGAAGGAAATGGAGACCATGCTTGAAGATATGGTAAAAAACGGAGTCATCGAACCTTCTTCCAGCCCGTGGTGTTCTCCTGTGGTGTTAGTCAAGAAGAAGGACGGCAGCATGTGGTTTTGTGTAGATTATCGACGGCTTAATGATGTAACAAAGAAAGACAGTTATCCCCTGCCAAGAATCGACGAACACGTCAGATATTCCGGCCAGCATGCTTCTGAAAAGATGAAGACTCGATATGACCGAAAATTTAACAATCCTGGGTTTGTTGAAGGATCACTGGTATGGCTGCATAATCCTGTACGCAGTAAGGGAAAGTCGCCAAAGTTGCAACCCAAATGGGATGGACCATACCGCATTTTGACCAAGATCAACGATGTCACGTACCGAATACAGAAGAGTCAGCGAGGTGCACCTAAGATTGTCCACGTTGATCGACTGGCGCGATATCATGGGTCTAACGATGCTCGGGACGAGCATGTCTTAGGAGGGGGTAGTGTGACGCCGGCCACGGGCCGTCATAACTAAGTACTTGTCAATTTGTTTACGCCTTGCAAGGGTCGCATACCTGCGCTAGTTAAACAATAAGACCTTTCTGGATGCAATGTTTTTAAAGGTCATGACAATAGGTGTTTACTTCAATCTTTCTGCTTTTATCTGAATATTCCAGAAAAGCTTTTGTTGTTCTTACAGACAAACAATTTTTTGTGTGTTTACGTCCTTTGGACTTCCGATAATTCTAGAGCATAGGACCGGTATAAATACGCGGACATCCGTCCATTAGGGAGTCAGTTTTCTCTTGCACTACGAAGTGATCAGAACGAAGTACACGAAGTCTCTAAGTGCTCAGTGCAATTTGTACCGTGTTTGTTTGTGTTGAAGTGTGTGTACCGTGAATAAATTGTGTGGATCGTACGGATTGGCATTTGATTATTTTATCCCCGAACCGAGCTCGTAACAATAGGTACTTACGGCCGAATGGATCGATTTCTAGTGTACTAAGCTGAGGCACACGCTCCAGCTTTCGATTCTCGATAGCTAGTTTGACATCACACCGTCTTTTGCATTGAATTTTAATCTTCAGCTGCTTTCGATTGTTGGTCCACGTTACTTTCTTCTCGAACACAACTACGCTGGTACTATATGTAGTATCATTTCTCAGGAACAAGCCGTGCGGGTGTACCCTGTTCACATAAATGGATCATCCTGGAGCATCCATACTTCACAGCCATTAGAAAGTGAATCAGGAAAAAGTAGCTTTATTCCTATCATCATCAGCCCGGAGAGGTCCACTGCTGAACGAAGGCCTCGCCCTTAGACCGCCACACTGTACGACAACCTGCCATTTGCACCCACATGTTGCCCGCGACTTTTACAATGTCGTCGGTCCACCTAGTAGGAGGCCGCGCCTACGCTGCGTCTTCCGGTTCGCGGTCGCCACTCAAAAACCTTTCTTCCTCATCGGTTGTCAGTTCTTCGAGGGATGTGGCCTGCGCCTGTGTCGCGCAAAGTAACTCCAAGCATAGCTCTCTCCATTGCCCGTTGTGCGACTCTGATCCTCTCCAAAAGGCCAGCAGTTAAAGACTACGTTTCATTCCATATGTCATCACTGGCAACACACACTGGTTGAAGACCTTTGTCTTCAGACACTGCGGGATTTTGGACGAGAAGATATTACGCAATTTCCTGAACGCTGCCCATCCGAGTTGGATTCTTCGGGCGACTTCTTTGTCAAAGTTGTACCTACCTTACTGAACAATCTGTCCAAGGATCTTACTATACATTCATATATTACTACGTATAGATATTGTCAAGATTCATCTATAGTTAATACTATTTTATTACATTGCTTACTTGAATGGCGGATCTGCAGTGACGCAAGACACGACGATGAGTGCGGGCCCAACGTGGTTGTGTATCCTAATAGAAGGACACGTGCTTTGCCCCATCGTGCTGCGGATGCCATGAATCGGTTCCGCTCGGTTCTCGGATATATATCTAAATCTGGTAACAATTGTCAAAATTGACATGTATTAATTTTAGAATGTGCACCGCGAACAAAACCTAAAAATGTTGTACGGTATCGTATCATGCATACGATGTTTGTTTAAATGACCAGGTGCAGCCATAGATTAATAGAAAGGTGAAGCCTTAAGCTCGCAACGCTCTAGTGTGCGAATATTTGATAGCGATTATGAGTAAATTGGTACGTAAAGGCTTTATGACATTTTGACCAAGTGGATACAAGGGTTTGTACCACTAGGCCATCCTTTTCCTCGTCTTTAGCTATAAATGTACTCTCATCTCCCTGTATCCCGATGTTAGTGCTTGTTAAGTCGGTATACCTACTTTACTATCGGTGTTGGTTCCTCGATTATTTCCACAAACGATTGCCCTGTTGACTGCGTGACCATTTCATTTTGTGCCGAGAGCAACTGCAGGGGCTGTTCAGGAGACATCACGAGGCCGCTGTTTGAAAGAAGCGCTATACCATGTGTTGGCGACATCCGCTCGGGCTGGTGGGGAGGCGCCACAAGGCTACTGATTGAAGAAAGCGCTTCCCTCTGTGTTGGTGACATCCGCACGAGCTGGTGCGGAGATATCACTAGGCCGCTGCTTGTAGGGAGCTCTTTATCATGAATCGGTGACGTCCGTTCGGGCTGGCGGGGAGACGCTACAAGGCTACTGATTGAAGAAAGCGCTTCCTTCTGTGTCGGCACCATCTGCACGGGGTTGTGCGGAGATGTCACGAGGCCGATGCTTGAAGGAAGCGCTTCGCCATGTTTCGGTGATATCCGTGGGTGGTTTGTTGTGGCTACCGGAAAACCAACGGTCGACGAGCCTACCCTGTTCTCTACTTCACCTGCAATTAAGCATCGAATAGTACTCATTATGTAAATAGGTATTTCGTTTATTGAACTCAGTGTTGTATTTACCTTTACGCTGAAAATCTTCTTTGCATAATTTCAACACTGGAAGGTCCTCGATTCTTGGTGGAGAAAAGCCTGACGACAAATCAAAATACATACTAAACTCATGTAATTTGATACATATTAACTACAGAGATTAATAAAATAAAATATAAAAATATTGGACGTGTTCCAGTCCAAGTAATTGTGGCCGTCCCGCAGACTGGTGACTGTCACAGCTAAAATAAATACTATCGATTCATCATTTTAATTACCATTTACATCATTATTTGTATTATCATTATTTTATAGATGTCTTTAATTATTAGGGACACAACCTTATAAATCAAAAAACCACAAGTTCAAAAACTATTATTAGCGTGGGCAACGTTCATTTATACTTTGAACGCTTAGTTGAAAGATTGTTTCAATGTACATTGCTGCGACGACGATCCCAGCCTTCGGCCTCGCTAATGAATATAGGGTTCTAATGATCTTCTATTGATCAACCAACCCGCAAGTGAGCCAGTGTGGTGGATCCCAAACGCCTTTCGAGGGTAGGCCTAAGCTGTGGGCTGTTAACAGGTTGATTGTGCTTATGCATGCCCTATTTTACCCCTTTACGATATGAACTTGCAAAAAGTTCATAGTGTTCACACCTAACTTTTATAATTAATTCCTGTGCAAATAGACGAGCATAAGACGTACACGTTTAGGCTGTGTATTAGTCACGTGCTAAGAATTGTATCCTGTTGCTGAACAGTCAAGTGAACAGCCTGGAGAGAGTGACATTTGGTTATAACGAGAAAAGAAACGAGAAAAAATATAACGATAAAGATATGGCGCTACGATGGCAACCGCGCTCAGTGAGTTGAAATAAAGGTAAAAACATCTTAGACCGCGCTACTTAAAACTTAAAAGTGATGGAGTAACAAAAAAGTAAGTAAATACTGCTTCAACCAAATCACGAAATCAATCACAATTGTTATTGAGCGAGTAGAGGTCGCCCGCGACTTCGTTACCCAAAATTCACTACGTAAGCATTGTAAATGTATAAAAAATATTAAGAGTTGTTAAATGGAACTTACCACAGCCATATATATATTTATGTTCCACGGCTTGTATTCCATTATCATTGTTATAAAAATTGAATTCTTTCGCTGAACCACCATTACCAAGTCCATCACACATTTCGAAACGCACGTCAAATATAAAGCTTGGCTAACCGAGATTAGTAAAAGAACCGTAGACACTGTTTATATTTTGCATACCGATGCTGAATGAGTATATTATATTTATGGACACCGAATTTAATTACAACTAGGTATAATGAGATAACGCTGACATTGATGACCCATCATAGTTTTTTTGCGAGTTTATTTGATAAGAATCTACGAATTCATTCGCGACCATTTAAGAGGACTATTATTATTAATAATAATAATATATTTAATAAAAGATTTGTCTATTTATAATAATTAATGTAAGTATTTTTAATTTAATGAAATCTTAATATTTTAAATTGTATTGTTAGCTTTAATTAATTAATGTTAATGGTGTATTTGCCGTTTTAATTAATAATAATAAATTTATAAATAAAATAATATATTACAAAAATATGCGTAGTTGCATATGGGTTTCGTCGTCAAAATAATTATGATACATTGCTTTGATTATATACCTAACAATAACATGAAAAATATCCTTCATTTCATATTCAAGAATAATAGAGCGAATTTTAGGTAAAGTATACATAATTTACTTATTTATTTAGTGATAATCATTCTCCTGGTGTTTGTTTCGGCAAAAACACTCACAGACCTGCAGCGCGAGTACGCAAATGTACGCTGTGTTTTTTCACATTAAATATAAAAAATGGTGTAAAAATAAAACTCGGTAAAAGCTCATAGTAAAGTCGCCACAACTTTACTAGGGCATGACTTGGACTCGACTTTGACTAATTTCATGTGACTTACTGTGATTTCATGACATATTTGACTTGATAATACTACATAAACTTAAACTTTCATAAACTTGACTCTGGCAGAATGCACAACGTGCGATGCCAAAAAAAAAGAAAAATAGCCTAATTGAGATGTCAAATCAAATGCCAAATAAAAAAAATATTATTGTTTTGCTTCCCGTGCGTTGCCAACGCGAGGTTAGGGAGTTTTGGCGGGAACACGGAAAAATCATGTCGTTGCATTCTATTATTTTCTTAAACTTGTGTTTTTTCGCGAATTAATGATTAAAAATTGTGGTGTTTTATTCATTGAGTGTTGAATTAGATGCACGAGTGTGGGCAAGTGATATGATGTGGTGAAACATGTCTTTTTGTGTTGTTTTCAAAACTCCGTAGAAGCTCATAGTAAAGTCGCCACAACTTTCCTAGGGCATGACTTGGACTCGACTATGACTGACTGTGATATCATGACATATTTGACTTGATTTTCATATAAATACTTGAAAAAATCATAAACTTGACACTGGCAGAATGCACAACGTGCGATGCCAAGAACTAAGAAAAAAAAAAAAAAAAACGCGAGGTTAGGTTATGTTGTTTGTTTGTTTTATGTAAAATATATATTTCTATTAATAACTTTTCTATTATTCCCGTTTTTATTTGAATAGTAGACTATTCAAATAAAAACTTAAGATGCCGCCGAAACAAGCTAAAAAGACGCTGTGGGTGGACTGTGAAATATGCGGTTGCAGTATAACCTCAAACGACAAAAACGTTCATGTCGAATTAAACTGTCGCAAAGATCAGGTGAAATGCCCATTTGTGGAAGATGGCAAGCTGTGCACGTGGCTACAGAGAGCTGGGGTAGGGCCCGAGGGTGCTCCAATAGACTGTGTGATGGTACATCCTTCAGCTGGCTCGCTGATTGGTGCAGTGATCGGCGCTCCCCTGCAGTTGTGGCGCGAAGGGGCTCCGGTTATGGTAAAGAGGATGTGGCCCTCCAAAGCCTCTGCTCCCGCTGCTGTCATTATACCGGCTGCAGGTCAGCTACTTAAGTTTATCAGATTTTTATTTGCCCCATAATGTAACTTCAAACCTACAGTAAAAAAAAACCAGCAAGTTATAACCAGGATCGGACCAACTGCAACTTGCCCTCATTAAATCTTATAAGTCATTCAGTCATGAAATAATGATGGCCAAATTTCATAGAGTCGTGGACTTGACTCTGATAAAGACGTAGGTATAGTTAATAGATATGATTTATTAGTTAGGTTTGCATGTGTAGAAAGTCCCTTAATATTTAGGTTTTTCTTTGAGACCAAGTTTTTTTAAAAATTTTGCCCTGAAAAGAAATCGACCAGACCACAAGTTTTTACATGTCAATAGAGAGTCAAGTCAAGAAATTGTTGAGTAAAAAAGATGATTTTTTTTCTGTCTTTGTCTTATAATGTTGTTTGGTTTATATAAATAAGCAAATAGTAACTTTTTTTTTGTATATGATCCGAGCTTATGCACTCTCGCTATTTTGTTAGGTACGTTTTGGCCATCATTCTTTATGAATTTACAAAATAATGTTGCATATTTAAAATTTCATTTATTAATTTAAATTTCTTACTCTTCCAGACTTATCAGCCGCCTGGAGCAATGATAGCAAGAGTGTAACAGTCTCCGTCATAAAAGAACAAATATCAAAAGCATCATTCATTACAATAAAAATATTAAATCATAAAACAGATTCCGATATTTGTGACATACTTAAGGAACATTTTTATAACCATTTTGTATCAGTTGGCACAATTCTAGTTTACTATTATTTTGGCAAAAAGCTAGAGATACAAGTTGTTAATGTGAAATCTGAGATACAAAGTGAAAATGTTAGTAAAACATGGTTTATTTCTTGTGAAAACACTGTTTGGGACATAACAACAGATGTGATAATGAAGTTTAAGAAGAAACCTGTCTCATTGGGTGGAGTTGATGATATATTAGACGAGATAAATACATTTATAAAAATAAGCTTCAATAAAGATGGACTCACGGCAAACTTTCAGCCTACTAGAGGATTATTAATATTTGGACATTCAGGTATTGGTAAAACAGCTATATGCAAACATTTAATTGATAACCAGAAATGTTTTCACATTGAAATAAACGGGCCAACTATATTCAGCAAATATTTTGGTGAAACAGAAAGTACAATGAAAGGTTTGTTTGCAAAAGCTGTTCAGAATGAGCCAAGTATAATTTTGGTGGATGAAATTGAAACAATTTGTCCGAAACGTACCTCAGGTAGCACAGAACAGGAGAGGAGGGTAACATCGGCATTTGTCTCTCTTTTAGACAGTCTTCATGAGGAAGATAGCAAAGTGTTTGTATTGGCTACAACTGCGAAGCCCGAAGCGATAGACCCTATGCTTCGTAGATTCGGAAGATTGGACAAAGAAATAGAAGTACCAGTACCAGATAGAATTAAGAGGAAGGACATACTGTACAGCTTACTAAAAAATCTACCCAATAACGTGTCAGCAAAAAATATGGAGAAAATATCAGATTTAGCTCACGGTTATGTAGCTGCCGATATGGTAAACTTATGCACTCAAGCTTCCATGAAATGTATCAAACGTGGCAGTGAGGTTATTGACAATCAGGATCTGGTTGCAGCCCTCACTATAGTGAGACCTAGCGCTATGAGAGAGCTGCTCATTGAAGTGCCGAATGTAAGATGGACAGACATAGGCGGTCAAAGAGATTTAAAGTTGAAGTTGAGACAAGCTGTAGAGTGGCCGTTGAAATACAGTGAAAGCTTTAGAAGACTGGGGGTAAAACCTCCAGGTGGTGTTTTGTTATATGGACCTCCTGGCTGCTCCAAAACAATGATAGCAAAAGCATTGGCAACTGAAAGTGGACTGAATTTCTTGTCTATAAAAGGTCCAGAGTTGTTTTCGAAATGGGTGGGAGAATCGGAAAGAGCTGTCCGAGATTTATTCACGAAAGCGCGTCAAGTAGCTCCATCCATTATCTTCTTTGATGAAATGGACGCTATTGGCGGGGAACGTGGAGCGGGAGAGGCGGGTGTACATGAGAGGGTGCTCGCCCAGTTGCTGACGGAATTAGATGGAGTAGTTCCTTTAAAATCGGTCACAATACTGGCAGCAACTAATAGGCCTGATAGGATGGACAGGGCTTTACTACGACCGGGGCGGTTAGATCGGTTGATATATGTCCCGTTGCCAGATTTTGAAACTCGCTTGCAGATAATAGAGTTGAAACTTGAAAAGATGAGTGTGGGTGAAGATGTTAATTCACACATCTTGGCAATGAAGACTGATGGGTTTTCAGGGGCGGAGCTAGAAGCACTCTGCCACGAAGCAGCATTCAGGGCTTTAGAAAGAGACCTGGACTGCCTTGAAATAAGTATGGAGCATTTTGAATATGTACTCAAGGAATTTCGGCCTAGAACACCTAAATACTTACTAAGAGTTTATGAAGATTTTGCATTAGGCCAGAAATTGAGTTAAAATAGATATCGATAGCTTAAGGCCCATATCACCGCGCATTTCGCAATTTTTAAAGATTTAAAATCTATTATGAAAACTCGCAACCGATTAAATTGCTAAGAATAACACTACAAAGGTTCAGAAATAATAATAATAATAAAATAAATTATATATCGGTGTTATTTTTTACACAGCGCCATCTACCAAAGGTTCTAAACTAGTCCTAGTGTCTGATTAAAGTGGGATTACATGTTTTGCCCAATTTTATGAATGAAAACTTGCTTGGATCAAAATATATATTTTCTCAAAACCTTTCTTACGTTATTCTCAGTAATTTCACCGCTTGCTATTTTTCATAACTATAGTCAGTGGTTTTATATATTAAAAATTGTTGGGATGCGCGAACAAGATAGCGGCGCGCAGTATTCTGGACCTTAAAACCTCGCTTGCAAGGGCGCTTTTTCAACTCGCGTTAAAAAGCGTTGACATGGAACAAATAGATACCCGGGTATTTGTTCACACGGCAGGCTTTTTAACCGCCGCGTTTTTTTAGGCTTAGCGTTAAGTTAAAAAGCGCCCGTGCGAAAGAGGGGTAACAGTAATTTAATAAGTAAAAGTGACTTGTAAATATGATAGGATAAGGTTGTAGCCACATACTACTTTTGTAGAATATATATTAAGGGGCCACCCTGAGCCAATGTCCTTGAGGATTCGGGCGGAGCTAGTTACTTCTCGCCGCGCTTCACCGTGCCTCCCGCACCAAAAGATCGCAATGTGCGGCCGCGCGCCGCGCCAAACCGCCCCGTGCCTGTTATGTTAGTGTAACAGTAGGAAATATGCAGAGTAGTTAGTATAATTACGGAAACAAATCGACTTTTGTAAATATGTTTTTATTTTTAACTTTTCTATCTATACTTATAATAAGCTACTATTCTATCCTTATAATAATATAAAAATAAAAAACACAAGCTACATTATAAAATTTAAAAAAAAACCCTCGATAATGGGATGATGATGATTTAAAATTCATTAAAATTTAATTTTTTTTCATGAAATATTTTTCGTCGTTTGGGTGATTGAATTTCATCATCGTCACTGGTTTCTCCGTATATGAGTACGGTAGTTTTTGGAAAATAAGGTAGACAATCAGTTTCCTTGTTCTCTTTATCTTTTTCTTCTTTCTTACTTTTTAGGTCTTTAATGCATTTATCATTTTCTGCATCAATTAATGCTTTTGTATTTTTCTCGCTCGGCTTATTTTTCTTTATGTTATCTTTCCCTTTGACGTCATTCTGTTCGAGTTCTTTTTGATTATAATTTTTTTAATATTCCTTTTTATTGTTTTTTACTTCAATAGCCTTTTCTATGTATGAAGGATTTCTAATCTCCATCCTTCTTGGATGCCTTGGATCAATCAGTTCTGGTAGTATACAATCCAAATAAAATTGGGTTAGTTTATTTTCCATAACTTTGCTCCAAAATTCGTCGTCTTTTTCAATTATGTCTATTCTCATAGGTGTTTTTTCACTCAACCACAATCCAAACAGGCATTTTTCTTTCTTTGTTATATGAAGTTGGCCCTGTATTTGAAAGTACCAATTATGATTTGTGTTTATAGTAATGCTGCCATGTTTGTTTATTTTGTAAAATGGTATTTTCTTAGTCTTTACTGCTTCCAAAAAATCTTGTTCGTAGGCTGAAGCAGGGCATTTCACTTCAACAGTCATGTTGTCACAAATTCCATCAGGAGTTGCACCCAAGTATGGCAATTCTTCGTCAATAAACAAACCGCAAGGTTGTATGTCCAATCCTGTTTCCTTAGATAACTGTGTAATTGCGATTTTTTCGTTTTCGGCGCCATGTTTTATTGATTTTACGTGGCTAATGCTGTCTTTGTACAGTAGGTCTTTAACAAGGTTACTACAACTTATATTTGGGCGTCTTTTAAACGCGGCCAAAATTTGAAGCTGTCAACAGTTTTCTTCTCAACTCAAGCCATTCACCACATGAACTCTGCAATACAGTTTATCTTTCAACGTATTCCCTTTCTTCTTTGCTTTTGTGCAAATTATTTAGGAAAGTTGTTTTTTGTTTCTCCATTATTTCAGGAATCATATCTTCTTTTGCACAGTTCTCACCATAATGCAAGTCTTCTCCTTTGTCTGTCACACTTCTGTTTTTTAATTTCAGACATCTCATTTAAATAATTTTCTGCTTGTTTTTTTTTCAGTCGCCTTTCCTCTAGTGCTTTCATTTTTCCTCTAGGACTCTTGCCAGTTGCGTGCTTGTATGTTAGCGACAATAGTGTGCGCGTGTTGAACGATATTGCTGCGCCTTTGCACCGGTTTTGGTATGAACCTCTTAGGCTATAATTGATTCTTTTTCCACCAACTAATTTAGCAATGATGCTGTTAAAATTTTCAGCTTTGTTACTCTCCACATTGTGAATGAGGCTTGGTGCGTGGGAGGCAACGTTTAGCATTATTTGGCAAATTCTGCTCCACAAGGTAGATTTTCTAAATTCACGATCGTCGTTTTCATTGACACTATTTTCTTTATCTGTAGTGATCTTGTTGCAAAAATATGACTTGCAACCACTATGATCACCAAAGGCATGTAAATGGGCTCTCAATATGTCGTTATAAAGGAGTTCCACGTGTGCTCTTTTTTCTGATTCCGAATCTGACGTATGTTTTTGTATTGATTTTTTTATAGCCGATCGTATGGCTATAATTTTGAGATCTGTTATAATTTTTCTGAAGCGCACAGGATACTTCGTTTCAGTCTTTAATTGGGTCAATTTGTTGCATAAATTTCGCATAATGTGATTTTTGCATTCAATTTTCTGTACTGTTGTATTCGAGTATGGTCGAGTTTCAATTATTTTTGAATAGGTAGCGGAATCTCCATCACTTATCATCCTGCCATATATCAGTCCGTGCATTTGTATGGAATATCTAAAACCTTCCACAAGAATTTCAGACTCCATGCCCGTCGAAGGACCAGTATAATTTTTAAAACATTTGTGTTGATGTGGGGTTTCATTTTTATTCTCTGCTTGAGCACAAATACAACAGTATTTGTTTTTGATGCCAAGGTAAAGCACATTGCCAGTCTTTTTACCAATAATGGCGGCTGCTCCAGATAACGCAGAGTAATTTTTTTTGTAAGTTCGTTTACTCCAGCAGCCATCAACAATTACATCAATAATAGGCACTCCATTTCCATCTACTCGACCCTTCATTACAGCTAACTCTCTTTCTTCTTTAGCGGCGTCATTCATTGTTTTTATTGAAATCTTATCCCACATATTTGCGATGTTTTCATGGCATTTTTGGTAGATTTTAGGTCAGATAGTAGGCAAATCCAATGCAGCTGACAGTTCTTGGAGCTGTGAATGACCACAACCGATTGCCACTGTACCTAAAACTGCACAATTATTGGTGTTCATTTCACCACCCTCGTCATTGGAAATGTAAAATTTTACATTACATAATTTGCATTGAAGCGTAAAAATAGAATGAAAGCCATTTTGTTTTTCCGATACAATTTCAACGCTATTGAGACCACAATTGAGAGGTCCATGTGTCGCCACATCTTGGAGTTTTGAGTAAAAAGTTTTTAGGTTGAAGATTCGTCGTCCGTCAAGCCGGCATGCTTCAGGAGAAGACTTCGTCTTTTCTATCTGTAAAGAGATTAAATATTGTTTAATACATGACATATGAGCTATGCTAATACAATACTAATATGATACTATACTACTTGTACAAATCGAAACTTACATCGTATGGAGCAGAACTATCTTCTATTAGTTCGACAGGGGACTCTATTAGTTCTTCTTCACGTTCGGGGGTTGACGCAGGTAGTGCGTTATTCTTTGGAATGTTTTCACCAGCTTTTTCCTAAAATAAATGCAGTCATTTAGAATTACGTGTACTACGTGTACGTGATTACATTTTATTTTTCTAGAAAATACATGCTGGGCAATAAGCACAATCAAAAGAATTTACGAAACTTACACCTATTGTTTCACTTTTGAATTATCTTGTAACGATAGAGGTATCAATGAAATAGCTGGCAACAAAAGAACCCGCGCATCTGCATTTCTTAGAACATTCGGTATCTAAAAGACCTTAATCATATCATAGACAATGCATGTTTTGTTTTTAGAGTGGTTTTTACCTTATTTTTAGTGTATCAATGAGCACCAACGATAACTAGATTATAAAAATAAACGGAACTTACATCACAGGGAGAAAAATCATCATTTTGATCGAGATAACTTTCATGGCGCTCGGGAGTCGTCACGGGTAGTGAGGTTTTTATTGAAGTGTTTTGAAGAATTTGTTTCTAAAATAAAAACAGTATTTAATTTAAATTAAGTAACAATCAAGTAGTTTATGTACACTGTACAATAGTTATATTGACAATTTACTGTATTGATTCAAATGTAAAATATAATTATGCTAATATAATAGGTAGAATACTCACATCAGAAGTACCTGGTTCTCCCTGTAATTCTCTGTTAGCAGTTTGACTTTTTTCCTCTGTGTTGTTACTGTTGGTAAAATAACGCGATCTGTAATAGAAAAATGTAAGATAAGCTCATAAACATAAGTACATAAAAGATTTGTTCTACTCTGATAATCATATACTCCATGCCACTAATGATGGGCCACCTTGCTATATTTTCTACTCTGTGGCACACTGTTTGCCGTTGGGTTATGAATAGGTCCATCTAGAAATAAGTTACCTATCCTACAAAGTATTTAATATTATTATTATTATTATTATTAATAATAATATGAAATTGTATACTTACTTTGTGATATTGATGCCTCTTTGTTTATAAAGTTTTTTGATACCCCGTTTTTGTCGCCTCTGTTTATTTCCCATTTTGAGCGAGGTGCACTACTACTATCTAGTTGAATAATTGTCTATTTTCAATAACACTCCCTAATTATTATGTACATAATATTATGTTACCACACTACACTAATTATAAAGACTCACTATTCCACACAGTCACTGTCACATTGATATTAGCAAAGTTGCTAAAATTTTAATAAATATTCCCGCGCTAATATTTACAAATGAAACTGAGATAGGTACTGAGCTCACGCAAAGTGACATAGGTCCGTCTAGCAACACGACTCGCCCCGCACTGACAATTGGGGCGAATGCGGGGCTGCCATTGTTTTAAGTTTAGAAACAGAAACATTTTTATTTGTAACAAATATAATTTGTTTTTTTTCTGAAAACTAACAAAACTATGTTATTGTAAGTAACATTGTTGAACAGTAAATAAATTTTCATATTTTTTTTGTCTAAATTGAATGAATAACACGGCTCCAACTGTAAAAGTTAATGGTATTTTGGGGATTTTATTTCGCAATGTCTATTCAGGATAAAAAAAAAAAAAAAAAAAATGAAATTACTTCTCATATCCCACAGATTTAGATTTTTTTTTTTAATTCATTCAAACTTATAAATAATGTCAAGAAGTGGTTTCAATTTCACGCTATTTTGTCGATTTCCTGGAATAGCAGCCTTAACAAAACAAACTTAACATCATACGTCATTGATTAAAATAAAATAAAAAATCACTCTTATTTGCAATGTAAAGCGCAGGCAGTACACACATTAACACTGGAATTGTTAATATTTTGTACCTCAAATCAAGTTATTATTAGGGTTAATCGCAGGACTTTATAATTATAATTCTTTAAGATCTTTTTGTACCTGTTAACACGCAAATAAGTAATAAACTGCATTATTATAAAACAATAATATCATATAGTTACTAGCAGTTCAGGCAGACATCGTCCTACCCTGAAAATAAAAAAAAACCTGGAACCCGATTGTAGCGCCACCTAATGGGTCCAAATATGAATCTAAGGGCCTATACATATGCAGCGGCGCGGCCGCTGAGCTGCGTTTCCACACAACCACAGCGGCCGAGCCGCTGTCGCTATAACTGGACGCGTAAGGTTCTGTGTAAACTCGCAGAGGCAGCGGCCGGGCCGAACGGCCGCGCGGCTTTGTCTGGGCCCTAACCCATTCAGCGACACAATCGAACGCGCATGAAAAATTTCACTGAAATCGGCCCAGCCGTTTAGGAGATAAGTCGGAAACACAAGTCATATAGAAGAATGATAACATATTTAAGATAGGTGAAGGCTGAGTGATAACCAGTTACTACTTTATTAAAAATAGGTACCTAAATTGATGTTAATATTTGTTAAGAGCAATCAGTGAAAATAACTTGTAATTCTTAAAGATTTATTCAATGATAAGAAAGTCCTTATAGCTAAATGTATATAAATTAACTCTATATCTAGTCCTTACTTTAGTATGTTACTAATACATTTTTACAATTTGGGCATTCAGTTGTTTCATTCCACTAAACATACCAGCAACGACGATGTAGTACAGTCTGATTCAAACTTAATGGCGGCTGTGAACTTAGGCGCGACACGCTGCGCAGTAGCAAAAATTAGGCGTGCGTTCAGGTGGGTGTCGCTCCGCAGTTTAGGTATGTTCGGCCAGCGCTCCGTCCGGGAGGACAATGCAAGGCTGAGGTCAGTGGCCGCCCGCCTGCTAGCCTCGTTGCACGTAACTAAGCATACGTGATAGAAAGAGAGCGGTATATCTAGGTGAATATAGCGAGCGGTATCCAGCGCTGTGCGAGTTGAATTGCTACTTTATTGCCTAGTGGATAGAGTCCTTATTTATTTCAATTCTTTTGCGGAGCGAATTTTCTGTACGTAGTACTATTATTTATTCTGTGGTGCGGTGTGCGTACAATCGCAGTCTCGCTTGCAGCGCACTTCACAGCCGCCATTAAGTTTGAATCAGTCTATACAAGACATCGTCGTTGATACCAGACTGAAATGGAAAGTAACGCCCGTAGTCACCGAAATTTGTCCATTAATTTCAATACTATTGTTAAACCAAAAGACAAAATCTTTAACTGCAAGTATAGAATATTCATTCCGAAATGATATTCGAGTAGAGACTATGTCAACCTACGTCGGTGAGTTTTAGCTAGGAAAAAACCGGTTAAGGTACACTTCCGTGCATCGCGGCTGGTAACACCCGCGTGCAGCCGATACTATCACTATGAAAATGTATGACGTCCGCGCGTCTGTCGCAGCCCTCGGAAGTGGCGCCATACATTTTCATAGCGCTAGCAGTGGCGAATTATCCATTAAGCAAACTAGGCACGGAAGTTTATACACGAAAATCAATCATCTTCCAATAGGAAATATGCATGTGTTTCAATTATTAAAAATTGTAGGATAAGTAGAGAGAATCCGGAACGAGGATATTCGCCAAAGAACCAAAGTTACCGACATAGCTCGCAAGGTTTACAAGTTGAAGTGGCTGTGGGCAGGACACATCGCTCGAAGAACTGACAACCGATGGGGAAGAAAGGTTCTTGAGTGGCGACCGCGAACCGGAAGACGCAGCGTAGGAAGGCCTCCCACTATATATATATATATATATAGGTGGACCGACGACATTGTAAAAGTCGCGGGCAACCGGTGGATGCAAATGGCAGGTTGTCGTACAGTGTGGCGGTCTAATGGGGAGACCTTCGTGATGATGAAGTAGAGAGTAACTGAATCTGATTTTTACATCGAAAAATAATTGAAATCGGTAAAATTTTGAAATACAAGCGTTCAAAGTATTTGGGAGGGATGCATCTGTCTCTTTCTAGCAAAACACGTGCTAGCTCAGAGTAATATACCGACTGGTTATTGATACTTTAAGCGTGCTAGTATAGAATGTTGTTTGGAATCCTGTAGATTGACGTCATTAGCCACTATGGTGCTCTCCCTGTCTAACATGAAACTAAAATGTTTACAACTTCGTTATTTGTGCACATGTTTATATTTTGATTTTCGATGATTTGTTTTGTTGCGAATCTGCTGTTTTATGAGTCAAAAAATGCATATTCCCTATTGTTTATGATATATTTATGATACTCATAAACAATTAAGCCACTTGCGTAAAGTCACGTCTGTTTTCAACCGACTTCAAAAAAGGAGGTCCTCAATTCGACTGTTATATATATATTTTTGTATGTATGTTACGCGATTACTCCGCCAATTATGAACTGATTTTGATGATTCTTTTTTTGTTTGGTAGGTAATACTTCAGAGGGGGCCCCATATAAATTTTATCGAAGGTTCAGTAGTTACGTTTTTAAATCAAAATTACTAGAAAATTCGAAGATGTCATCCAGGTATTTGAAGTTGAAGTCGGTTGTATTTTTTTTAAAAGCGTATTATCCATGTAACACGTTGCAAGACTCCAGAGGGGGCCGATATGGTGCTAGCTTAGAGCGCTGTCGACATTTAATCCGCCTCTGAGTGCTAGTATTGTCGCATTGGTCGCGGCCGCACGCGGTTGCGATCAGCCGCGATTCATTTATTCGGAAGTGTGCCTTCAGTTTTTAGGTCAATATGGAATTTCAAACAGGGTTATACAATATACACGTCTACAAAAACCTTATTGATATTTAAATGTTCGCTTCCATTATAAATGCAATTTGTTATTGGCAAACTTTATACGTATCTACAAATCATCCTAATGGTTACGTCTTAAAATTTTAATACATTCTCGTATGCAATTATTTTTGTCTACAATCATCGGACATCACACAACTACTGTAGATATTGAGATTTTAAAAGCTTACATGTATGTAGACAAAATTCAGTCTTTCTAATTTGATTGCATGAACTCTAACATATAGAGTAACATTTACTATATACAGTATTTAAAGTATTTTTTTTAGAGGCTTAAACAATTTGTCTGTTGCATCATAATAATTATAGGGTTGCCAAATTAATACGCGGCTTATATTGGGAGTAAGATGGCATTTTTACCCGACTACGCCATGAGGGTAGTGTGGTAAGGCTTATGTATTAAATTTGTTCACAGCAGTGGTGTACTATAAACTACTGCTGTATCGCCGCACAGCCAAATATAAAAAGAAAATGTTTTTGACAGAAATATAACAATATGTTCAAATAATAATAATACCTGAGTGTGTGGCGACTGGAGCTAACGTCTTGTCATCCTAACTTGTTATATGAGTTTTTAGGGACTTTTAGACTATCCATCGAAAAAAAATGTTCCTGAAAGATAGAATAGAATCCAAAATAAATAAATCCGACGTGCTGTACAAGCTGTTGTTTTGCATTCCCGTCAAATTTACAGATGTGGATATACTCATCGCTATGCACAACTTTTAATATGGGGCCAAAGCCGAAACCGCAAAAAAAAACAGCTGTTCCATACAAAAAGTTCATTGACCTTAGCCAAAATGTATGGAACAGCTGATATTTTATTCGTGATTACGGCATTAGCCCGATAGTAAAATTTGTTCATAACGACGAGTATATCTACCTTTGCATATTTGGCGGGAATGCAAAACAAGAGCTTGTATAATAAAAAATTGCCATAAAAGTAATTTTTGGCGTGCGATCAAATAGCATCCCGTGTTAGGCCACCCCAGTGTCCCCATTAGACGCGCAGTATCTCGGTGTGCCGGTTGTAGCATATGGCGATCCAGTCGGGCTGCGTGGCGCCCCACTGGATCTGGTTGACCTCGCCCTCGGCGGCCGTGTACGCGAGGATGGGGTCCTCGATGGCGCGCGGCATCTGCTGGATGTCCCAGATCAGCGCCTGGTGGTCGTCGCCCGCCGTGCAGATGTGGCACGAGCTGGGAGCAACGGGCACGTGTCACTTGGGCTGCTATCACACTAGCGGTATGCGAACGTTTTCAAAGCGAAGCGGATACGTGGTGGACGCGCAACACGAACACGCCGCGTATGCGCAACGAATACGTCGCGGTCACGCAACGAACACGCCGCGCATGCGCAACGAATACGTCGCGGTCACGCAACGAACACGCCGCGCATGCGCAACGAATACGTCGCGGTCACGCAACGAACACGCCGCGTATGCGCAACGAATACGTCGCGGTCACACAACGAACACGCCGCGCATGCGCAACGAATACGTCGCGGTCACGCAACGAACACGCCGCGTATGCGCAACGAATACGTCGCGGTCACGCAACGAACACGCAGCGCATGCGCAACGAATACGTCGCGGTCACGCAACTTCGCAACGTCTTTGAAGGACGAGAGACGAGGAAACACTTCTGTTGGCTTTGTTACCTACAAAGCCAACAGAAGTGTTTCCTCGTCGGAATCCATTCTGTTACTGAGTGTATTGTACGTCGTGAACTCGCCGCGAACAGGCGACGAAAGACGCGAGCAAACCGCTAGTATGATAAGGCCCTTGAGACTTTTTTACCGACTTAAAAAAAGGGAGGATATCAATTCGACACGTATGTACTTATGTAATATTATTGGAACTGCAATATATTCACATAATAATAATCTATTAGGCCTTCTAAAATTTACAGAATGTTATAATAGGTGTATGTATTCTATGTATATATGATTGTTTGTTTAATTATTATTTTAACCGGCTTCTAAAAAGAAGGGGGTTCTCAGTTCGGTTGTATTTTTTAAAATGTTTTTATGGAACTCCGTGATTCACAAACCTATTTGAAAATTCTTATTTGTTACTCTTCTAGTTTTATTTGAAAGCATATCAATTTCACGGTTCAGTAGTTAGGTTTTTTAAACAAAAAAACATTCAAGTAATCGAAATTGCGTATTTTGCCTTGAAGTAATTTTTTATTTGTATAGCTTGTTATGATAACAAGTTATGAGACGGAACGAACCGCACTCTCCTGAACTCCTGATGGTTAAAATTCACTCCTATCCATGACGGCAGCGGTATTCCGAACGGCTTCGTCACAGAATGTCCCTTTCCTAAAATGTCTACTGCACGTAAAACGTCCCATTCGCAGTTTCATACATTTAGTTGAATGTTAATGGGCTTTTTGTATGGAACATCAAATAATTTTTCGTGATTTCAGTGTTGGTTGGTAAAACTTGTTTATAATGATGATAAGAAATAATTATTAATATATATATAGTGGTGTATTAAATAAATAAAGTTTGTTCTAAAGCAAGGGCGGATCCAGGGGGGGTCATGGGGGTCATGACCTCCCCCTGGGCTGGGTGTAGGTCGGATACAGTACTGATATTTTTACTAGTTGCAATCGATTTGGAGCCTGTCCTAACTAGACCTCGACTCGACTATATGACCCCCCCCTGAATTAAAAGCTGGATCCGCCCTTGGTTCTAAGGTATAAGCGCCTCACCAACTTAGATATTTTTTTATCTATAGTTCGCTAGTTACCTGTGCGGCGCCCAGGCGATGCCGTTGACGCACGCTCGGTGGTTGTTGAGCCTCGCCACGGGCGTGCAGGGGACGCGCACGTCCAGGATGATGACTTCACACGCGTCCATGGCCACCGTGGCCAGGTAGTTGGGGTCCTGCTTGTTCCACGCCAGCCGGAGCAAAGGCGTGTGTTGCGGGTCCTGACATTACCAAGAATAAAGTTTAAAACAAGTACGGTAAGTCTGGACATGGGTATATCTTTAAACTGCATCCAGAATCACCGGGGGATGTGCAGCCGTGTCCTCTCGGTTAATGGTGGAGAGTTTTCTACGAGATCCCCAAGCCGCCTCCCAAGCGTGGGGTTAATCCCCAGATTGCTTGATTGCCAGGTGGCTCAGAATGTAGATAGATAGATAGAAACTCTTTATTGTGCACACCAAAAAAATACAATAGAGAAAGCTACAAGAACCTTATGAGCTAGTGCCACAATTGGCGGCCTTATCGCTAAAAGCGATCTCTTCCAGGCAACCATAAGAATATACACATGAATAAAGACGGGAGATGCTAGAAACACTTTTAAATTATTAAAATATAAATATAAT
This sequence comes from Erannis defoliaria, assembly GCA_905404285.2. Classification (NCBI taxonomy): domain Eukaryota; kingdom Metazoa; phylum Arthropoda; class Insecta; order Lepidoptera; family Geometridae; genus Erannis; species Erannis defoliaria. The sequence continues at coordinate 3,943,673 of FR990073.1, read as the reverse complement.
CTACATATTTATATGTACATATATACATTTACTTATATATATATTCAGGCTTCGTCATCTGGCTGTTGATGATTTCGGCAAGTTTATTCCACGAATGGTCACTGCTGTCTTCTCTATTTCTTAGCAACAATTTTTTGTTGGCATATCTTATAGTGTAGATATAGATATATGTAAAGACTGCGTCTTCGCTTGAAATCAAGCGAGATGGCAGTCAAAGGCAAGCCAATATGGCAAAAAAAATGTGTGGTGCGGAACCTCGTATATGATGGTGGAGTGCTCGAGATGTCGCAGGTCGAACATGCGCACGGAGCCGTCGGCGCCGACCGACGCGAACATGTCGCGCCCGCCGCCCGCGCGGCTGAACGCTATGTCGTACACCTCCTGCAATACGTCAATATTTTTATTTAACATATTATTTTATTTTATGAAGTCGCAGCGTAGGTAGGTCTCTCACTAGGTAGGGAGGCCTTCGTTCATTGGACGAGTCCGGGCTGATAATGATGATGATTATTATAATTTTATCGAATGGAATGACGAGACGAGCAGGAAATTCTCCTGGTAAGCATCACGCCCGCCCATAACATTAGCATTGCCAGGATTGTGACTTGCGAACAAAATCCTGCACCGCACTGCACTGCGCTCGTCAACCTGAGATATATAGATATCGAATGTTTTCGCGCCCAGTAACATTAACATGCAATAAAGTCAACAGGCAAGTAGGCAATTCAACTCGCACAGCGCTGGATACCGCTCTCTTTCTATCACGTATGCTTAGTTACGTGCGACGAGGCTAGCGTGCGGGCGGCCACTGACTTCTGCCTTGCATTGTCCTCCCGGACAGAGCGCCGGCCGAACATACCTAAACTGCCAAGTGACACCCCCTGACAATATGTCGTAAACGTCTCAGATTCGTTTTAGTGTTTCTAAATACAATTTTCTACCTTGTCATGAGCAATGAGCTGAGTCTTCACATGTCCTGAGACCTCATTGACTCTTCCAAGCACCTGGCCCGTCTCCAGGCCCCAGATGGTGCAAGTAGTGTCGATACTGCTTGTGCCGATGAGGTTCGGATCCACTTCGTTCCAGTCGAAAGAAGTCAGAGGAGCGCAGAAGTCAGAGTTCTTGTTGTTGTTCAAAACACACTCAAACAATGTGTAGGGCTCGCCGGCGCGCCATATACGGAGATAGTCGCCTGAAAACGTAGGTATTTTTGTTTACAACATGCTTGTATTGGCTGTTCACTGTTCAGTCAGAAGACAGATACAGAGGCTTAGGACATTTCCCATAGGCAAGTGGCCTAGTGATATAAACTTTCCAGGAACTAGGTCAAAATGTCATATGCCTTCATTTTTATTATTATGGTTTGTACTTTTTATGAGTTAATGTTTATAATTTATTCTAAAAGTGCCCTGCAGTACAAACTGTGTTATTCCATGGTATAAACTACCTGTATACCAAATTTTCCCCAAATCCTCTCAGTCGTTTTTGCCTCATTCAGTAACAAACATACTTACTTTCACATTTATTATAGCTTATAGCAGGGGTCGGCAAGTAGTTTTAGGTGGGGTCCGGATCTTACGGGAAAATTTCAAAAAGATCCAGAAAAAAACTACAGTAACTACATGTAACTGATAATAATAAAGTGCTACCTATTTATTTTAAGGCTTCAAATAAAAATCTGAATTAAGTATAAAACACAAGTCTTCCAGGTGCGTCTGTTAATCTCGAAAGAAATATTATTTTAATTAATAAAGGTATATATAGTATACCTTATCTACGTATTAATTTATACTTGGTGTACAATACATTACAATATTTGGCGGTCCGAGGTTCGACCTATCCGTCGAGTCCTCGAGTATCGAGTCCGTTTGCGGACCGCGGTCCGCCTGTTGCTGACCGTTGGCTTATAGGATAAAAATCAAAACATTCTGATCTAAGACAAATCAGCAGCACGAGTACCGTTCTTGACGATCGTTATATTTGACATTTAAATCGGTATAATTCGATAAAATTCGGTATATTCTCTAATTCGTCTAAGTAAATCTGCTATACCGACACGTCAAATTAAACGACATAGAACGGTACTCGCGCTGCTGGTTTGTTAGCCAATCTAATGAGCTGACAGAATTGGCCAGATAAGACAGGTCAATAAACTAGCTCATGTTTTTTCACTTTACTCATTGTTTTCATGGAATTTACTTCTTTTTGAATAAATTTAATTTAATTATGTATATGAGTCTATAATACTTGATGAATAAATGATTATTATTATTATGAAAAAATTTTTTTTTTTTTAAACTGTATTTTTTTGTAAGTACCTACTATGGCCTTAAGTCCCACATGTCAGTTGTCTATCCAAACACCCTGTGTAAATATTTCATTCAAATAACAGTTAAGGTTTTTTAGAAAGGCAACTTATGGGAAAATCTCATTTCACATTAGGCTGGTGTGCAGTGACAAAATTTGGGTAATCCACATTCATTTCACTACAAGAGAGTGGTACTATACTTACCACTAGTAGCAAGTAAGTCGGGATACACCCCTTTGCCATCCGGTATCCAAATGATCTTAGTTGCACGGAACGGATGGTCAAATGTGCTTTTCGGACTGAACTCTGATGTTTCTTCATCTAGCGAGATGATTTGAACCTGCAACGGTCAAACCTTGCTATACGTACCGCTAGTGGCGAGAAGATCTGGGTATACACCCTTGCTATCGGGGATCCACATGATCTTGGTCGTGGGATACGGATGGTCAAATGTGCTTTTAGCACTGAACTCGCTTGTTTCTTCATCTAATGATATTATTTGGACCTGTGGAGAGAATGACGACTTAAGGTGACATTCCTATGTAGGGATTGAATGTGCGATTGTTGGCTTGTCTGCATGCGAATATCTACCCTATACAAGAGGGATCAGGTACTGCTAGAATATTGTATTTATATGAATTTAAATCATAATCTTCTTTAGTTTAGTATATGTATATTTCAGTGCATACCAGAAGTTGATATACTACCTTTTTAGATAATTAGCTAATTATATTCGCATGTAGGCTGGCTGTGCTATCAAAGTCACCTAACTTAGGTTTCTGAAACATAAGGTTTATTTAGCTAATTGAAATCTAAAATAAGCAAGAGACTTAAAATCTCATATTGAGCTCATTTAGATGGTTTGTTTGTTGTTTTTAGGCACATATTTTTTTTGTACCTTATTGTTGTATTCTTCAACAAAACTACCCAATGCCAGACGGAATCTCTTGTCTGGTCTCACAGACCAGTTCATAGAGTAGAGGGGCCATGGAGCTTGATACCTGAAACATAAAACCACCATAAAGTTCTTGGGCCTTCATGAATAATGATGGATTACAATTTATTATACAAAAAGTGATTTTGTTTCCAAAGTGAATGCTGTAAAATACGATGTAATAGTAGTTATTCTTGACATTATAAATTAATGCAAGACTCTCCACAGTTTCATGAAGGTTAGTCTTCTACTTGGAGGGAAATATTTACTCTAAAACAGAGCATAATATAATACTATACTAACACTCTAAAATAAGAATTGATGTTTAGAATATATGTTAGAGCATGCATATTACGCTTACTTGTATATTTCTTTGCGTTTTGTACTAGAACTCGTCGTACTGGAGCTACTATGTGGCATCGACATGATTCGCTCAATGGTGACTACTGAGGACAACAAAAACAACATTAGTACGAAATGTACCCTGTAATATGCCATTTTAATGCAATTACAACGTACTTTTGGCGCCTAGAAGGCGAAAACAATGTAAATTACTGATTAATAGGGATTTGTATCAACAAATCCGAAACACTTGCTTCGGTATTGCACTTCTAAAAGATATTTCGAATCGCGTTAGTATTTTATAAACGCGTGTATTTAATATTTATCAAGGTGAATTAAAGACAAAATTTGTTTTGTAATAGCATTGATTTATTTATTTTATTTGTATTTGTGTAACTTATGTAGATTAGATTCACAATGAAAATAATTCACATTGCAATGAAAACACAAGCAACATTTTTATTTTGACATTTTAAGCATTTGACGTTGACAGTTAAAATGACTCGGTTTTTTTTCTTATCTATTGGCATCGCACGTTGTGCATTCTGTCAGTGTCAGGTTTATGAATGTCCAAGTTTTAATAGTATACTCAAGTCAAATATGTTATGAAATCACAGTTAGTCGCACGAAATTAGTCTTAGTCATAATCGAGTCTAAGTCATGCCCTAGTAAAGTTGTGAGCTTCTACGGAGTTTTGAAAACAACACGCAACGACATGTTTCACCACATTAGATCAATTGCCCACACTCGTGCATGTATTTCAACACTCAATGAATAAAACGCCACCATTTTTAATCATTAATTCGCGAAAAAACACAATTTTAAGAAAATAATAGAATGCAACGACAAGATTTTTCTGTGTTCCCACCAAAACTCCGTTGTTTTGTCACTGTTACGAATTACGAAACATTCTTGTAGTTTTGGCGGGAACACGGAAAAATCATATAATGTAAAGCGATGGGCGAACTCAACTCGAGATATTGCTAAACCGAATTGAATTATACGTAACTCGAGTCAACTCGAGTTGCAGCTCAAGTTGACTGGACGAAGATAACTACTAGGTATAAGGTTTAGTTTACTTCTCTCTGTAATTTACGGTTATTGTTAGTCAACTCGAATTCCAACTCAGGTTGACGGAACGAGCAAGATATATGAGGGAACTGAAGATTTTCTCCAGCCAACTTGTTTTGGATAATGCAATTTGAAAATTATTATATAATTATAGCAACGAGAATAATTGTTGTTGTTGTACCTAATCATAAATATTATGATCAGATAATACATTAGTACATTACTTAGTATTATACGAAATATTTTTGCTAGAAAAATGACGATTATTTTTATTATGAAAAAAAACAACATTTTATTAAGTAAATGAAGATTAATAAGATTGATTTTTATTATTTCATTATCCTGTCCTAAAGTGATTAAAAAAAATTTTGTAAGTACATATTCTCACGATTGATTTTTTGGGTTTTTGAATTTTTCTCAAGCTTTATTTTCAAATCGAGACATGCAACGCCACTTATTTATTTATTTAATAAACATACAAAACAGAATGCAATAATTTAAAGCTATCTCATAAATTACATTTTAAAGATCTGTACTACATTCTAAAACTATGTATGCCTAGCTGCTTGTTTTTTTTACTATTATGTGTTTGTTCGAAATGAGACCCTGCCATTAGTACTTATTATGAAAATAAGAACGAGTGGCGACCACGAACAAGCAAACGAAGTACCTATAAGCAGTGAGTTGAAATAAAAAGGTAAAAACATCTTAGCCTATAAGGCGGCCCTCCACCTGATAGACCGACGACATTGTGGCGGTTGCAGGAAGTCGGTGGATGAAGGCAGGGCCGATCTAGCTATTTAGCCGCTCCGGGCGAAAATATTATTCACCGCCCTTTATACTCACACCATAATAAGTCACTAGAGGTCATAATCATAATATTTATTTTGTCAGAACATGGTAGGTACACAACATACAGAGAGTATACAGCATACAGGGTGGCATTAATTTGAGAAGTTAGAATATAAACATGTCCTCGCCTGGTGTGGCGTACAAATATTAACAAAGAAATTGATAATGATGTCATATGAAAAATAAAATTGTAATGTCAAAGAAAATTAAAGAAATGTCAAATCGTAAATCTATATAATAATATGTCAAAAAGTATAATTGGGGTCAATTATCAATACAAATTACGTAAAAAATCATGTCAAAACATGTTTGTCCCTTTGATAAATTATCGGCCTTACTTAAAAAAACTTTTCAACCGTTAGTCACTGCTTAAGATGCTCTGCCATCTTCTCTGAAGTTGCACGTGCTAGAAAAGGACAGAGAAGTTTAAGCAGTGACTAAGAGAATCGAGATTATTTTAGGTAAAGCCGTATATGTCTAGATAGACTGATGGTTCCTAAACGCGTCGAAAAAAATAGCGGTTAGCTGTTAGCCCCTTATGCACGCACACTATAACAACGACAATGGTGCAACGCGAGTGTAAGACATGGCCTTCACGTACACTAGTATAATAATGTTGCCCTGACATTTTTCGTTCATAAACAGTACGAGACTCTATCTAGACATATTATTTATCAAAGGTTTGTCCATAAAAAAATCAGTAATTGTATAATAGCACTTATGTGTCAATAAACTTTTAAGTTTATTTTTAAAAACTCTATCATTCAAATCTCTAATGTAGGTAGGTAGGTATGTAGTGTAGGTTGCCCCGTGACTCAGTCCGCGTACCTACGCTACGGAAGAAATTATCGGCTCGCTCCCAAATAAGTATCTTCGCTGGGTTATTTACTTATTTTTTTCCTCCCCATTTTCATCCCGTTAGGTCAACCCTGGCAAAAAAACCTCAAAAATATACTTTTTTGTCGGGCTGCTGACCATGATATTTATTATAAGATTTTTCTCTCCTAGGAGAGAAAAATTGTATCCCTAGGGATACAATTGAGGACTCCATGCAACCGCTGGACGGGCAGCGGCGGCACCCTCTTATTTGCCGTACTGGGAATTTTGTTCGGCTCGCCCCCCCTTAGCTCGGGCCTTGGATGAAGGCAGCATAAGCCCGTTCGTTATGGCGCTCTTTGGGAGAGGCATGAGGGAGAGGGAGAGAGTTCAGCAGACGATTCTAAAGGCTGAAATGATGATGAAAATAATAATATACGGACTGTTAAACGGTCGGACAGTTAGATATGGTAGGTTTAGTAAGTAATAAATAGTTCCGCTGGACACCATTCGGCTACGGACCCCTGTCTACTCGTAAACAGTATAAGTAGCTTAGTACTGAATAATGCACTTAGTGCTGTTTGGCTTTGCTTGTACCGTAGTACCTACTATCAAGGGTACTATTAGGTTTTCAGTGCTAGTACTTGCTCTTTCCATGGTCAAGGCTGTCTTAAACTATGCCCTTGGGCACACAAGAATTTGGGGCCCTTTTGGAAAGTAAGTTCTACTGCTATTTTTTGACTTAATTGATCCTAAGTAAGTCAAAATCAAGTCAAATGTTATGGATATCTTCTACCTATAATATACTTCTAAAAGAAAAAAGGCAAAGATTGACCTGATTTTGTCTTAATTTGGTTAAATAAATTCGACATATTTTGACTTAAATTTGAAGACATAACTAAGTTTTATTTTCGCCCGGATGCTCACTGTACTGTGCCCGACAAAAATGTTTTGAGAATAAATGTGAGAGAAATTATCGGTCCTTCGGGGCCCCCTGAGGATACTGGTACTGTCCATGGTCACCAATAAAAGTACGCTGTTGCAGTTTTGTAGTAGGTACACACTAAGTAATATAGGTACTAAGCATTGACGTATTATTTCGTTTTATTAAATGATTATTTTTTGTGAGATACATAATGAAATTTGACGTGTAAGTTTGGTGTTATCAATAAACTATTTGTATTTGTAAGAACAAAATTATTCTAAGATACTAAGTAAGTGTTATTTGTAGTAGAGCCTATTTACTTACCTATAGGCTTGCAAATCAAATAGCCGACACCTTAGTCATCGCGTACGACCTACATTGTCCAAATCCCGCTGGCATTACCGTCGACGATGTCGACCTTACCGACACAGTCGACCATTGATAAATTAAATATAAGCAGAGAGGTAACTGCTACCAACAGGCTATATGATCTGTGGCTACCCAGAACTATATACACAAATGTAATACACAAGTGTATATCGTCCTTGCTGCTACAAAACTGTAGGCGCAGGGACGCCTGCCTCTTTTTTAAACGCAGTTTGGTGTACGCTCTAGAGATACAATTCTTGGCAAAGGACTAGAGCGATGAAATTAGATTCCTACTCGTAGGTATTGTTAATCCGCTGCATTTCGCAGGCATCCAACTTTCCCACATTTACCGTGAGGAAAAGTTTTCTATTTCCATTCTCGTAATGCACACTACCGTCCACATATTTTACCATATTTATGGACGAGGTTTATACCTGCGACAGGGAAATATTTAGCGAGAAAACTTACGAGTAAATTAAATGTTCACGAAAAGGTTATATGTACCTGTTGTCATATAATCTTTAAATTATATTATTACTTTATTTTATTAGCTCCCATTTTGCAAATTGGCGCACAGGATGGCTTGTGCTTTGCTCCATAAAATATATCAGAAACCAACATAAAATGTTGGTGTGAAATTAATTATCAAAATTGTATTTAAATAACAAATTAGGATTTTTTAAGCATTTATTTTGGAATTGTAAACTAGTAATAAAATTAGTTTCAAATTTAGAATCTATCGGATAGCTTTATACAAAATATTTGGTTATCTGTTGGAAGCCGTATTACGACATGACGTCATATACGCTGACTCGCTCGCACTCGAAGAATTCTTCCATAAGCGAGAAAGAGAAGCTAGATCGAGGAGACCATTTTGAAAAATAGACATTCACGTCGGAGCCGCCGTTGCGTGTGTTACGGGGTGAATCACCTTTTGGATTTTTTTACATCTTTTTGAGAAGAGAATGACCTGAGGGAGCCAACGCCGATCCCGCAGGGGACACCAGGTCCATATTTCCCTCTGAGATGACGTAAAACTCCAACTTTCAAGAATTATTTTGTGACGCGCCATGCGGTCACCAAACTAAGGAACTCGAGCGAAATTCTCATTTGAAGCTTTGAAGACAAGGCAATGTCATTTCACTGGAGGAGCTCCATGAAGCGTTCGAGAATCGGATGATCCTGCAGAAGACACCATCAGCAAAGGATCCATCAGATAACCTCCTTTCATTTATTTTATTTTCCCAATTTTTCTCGTTGCCGTCATCCATTGGACTATCGCCATCAGCGTTTTAATATTAATATTGTATTAGGACTTATCAAAATAGTAAACGCATTGTAACCTCAAATAATCTTTTGTTCTTTTTTCTCCCATATATCTTTAGCACAAGATAGATAGGTAAATTATAAATCATCAATTTCATTTTCAACAAGAGGCCCCCTGTACTCCAGAGGTCTGATGTTTCGTGACTGATACGTATCCAGGAACCCTAACTTTTTGTTTTATTCTTTTTGTTATTTGTTTTGTCTTTCTTTGTCAAATCACTATTTTCTTATGACAAATGGCGCCCGAACAGGGTTGTCATAAGAAAATTGTGATTTGACAAAGAAAGACAAAACAAATAACAAAAAAAATAAAACAAAAAGTTAGGGTTCCTGGATACGTATCAGTCACGAAACATCAGACCTCTGGAGTACAGGGGGCCTCTTGTTGAAAATGAAATTGATGATTTATAATTTACCTATCTATCTTGTGCTAAAGATATATGGGAGAAAAAAAGAACAAAAGATTATAATTTAATCTACTGTAGAAGTAGGTATTTTCACAATTGTGTTATTGAATTTGTGTAACAATTTTTCTTGTAAAGATGTATAGTACACCGTCTGTTGACCGTAAGTTAACAGCGGAGCAAACGTCAGATTCACCTCAACCAGAACTCCAAAATTCACAGAGCTTAATAGATATACCTGTTTCAGATTCAGAAGAAATGAATTATGTCAATACCGATGTGAGGATGGCTCAAGGAACAATCCAGTCGCCATTATGCAAAAATATCCACACAAATCCTAGCACTAGTGTTATAGATCCAGCCACAGACGGTGACAAGTATATTCCATTTATGAAACAAAGGCACTCGACACAAAACAGTCATGTACCAGTCACCCAGGTAACATATGCAATTAATAACAGTTACAACTCCAATTTGAAGTCCTGGGGACTGAAGTATAGTGGTGATACGTGTGTTGTTGAATTTTTGAATCGAGTGAACGAAATTAAGTTAGCAAGAGATGTGTGTGAAAGTGTACTGTTGAGAGGTTTTTCAGAGTTGTTAGAAGGCACTGCTCTGAAATTTTACAGATCAGTTCGCCATTCGTTACCCACTCTCTTCTCAAACTTTTTATTAAAGTATTTTGTTTACTACCCATAGTAGACGCTAACAGAAGTCAATATATACTTTTATTGCAAAATTCAGATCAATAGTTTTTGAAATATAAACAAAAACAATATTTATTTATTCAAAGCAATGCAGAATGTAAACACACATATGGCGGCGCTTATAACTTTTTCAAAATTGTAGTTACAGACAATTATTTTTGATTTATCGTACCTACGCATATCTAGCTACCTATAGATACACAATTTTGGCTATCGGTTCAGTATTATTCAAATTAAAATGAAAACCGTATGTTCACAACCAAAATTCTCAAAAGTAAAAAAGAAACACATAAGTTTTAAGTTTGCGTTTTTACCCACATTATTATTTCTACGGATACTTTAGGATACTGTAAATCCATAACAAATACTGATAAAATCATAAAATCAATAATTATTTCTTTACAAACAAGTTTAGAATTTAAACATTGCAATTTTCCTTGTAAACCAACAAGTTCATGTAGGTAAAATGACATACTATATGGTCTATACTCAGACTAAGTATGACTTCTATTCAGACATTGAACTACTTAAGCGTTATTTATACAAGAATTTACTTATTTTGATTTCCAATTTGTATAGAAAAGACGATTCTTTTTCTGTCTCAAAGACAAGTTTCAAGTATTAACAAAGTGTTGACCTACATTCAGGGAAAGACTTAAATACTTACTTTGAATTAACTTAATAACAGTATTCAAAGCTATTGTTTTGTTTTGGACAAGTATCCATTGCTATATAAAGCAAAAGCAGTATATTTAATACCATTTTTTTTGTGTTTTGAGACTTGGTAATTTTTGTTAAAACCAAGTCTGTGAAGCAATTTTTTAAGGTTAATACCATTTTTTTGTGTTTTGAGACTTGGTAATTTTTGTTAAAACCAAGTCTGTGATGCAATATTTTTAAGGTTAATTATGAGTAATTATTTTTACATTACCAACTATAAACCAAACGTTCAATAATGCATATTTTCGTGTGCTTATTAGTTCTTAGCCTACATATTGGGAAATTTTCTGGAGGATCCTATTTAAAGGCAACCTACCATTAACTATAGCTTATTAGCTAATTATTTGGGAACGATTTAGTTCTAGTCTTTTTGTTACATGCTAACATACATACCGGATTTGACTAACGACAAGTTTATACCTAGTATGACTTAAAATGTTTTCTTATGGCTGAGTTAAAACACTCGGACATGCTAGCAATATTTAGTAGATCTACATACATACATACATACCAAACTTACCTTTTTGTCTTGTAGATACCAAAGGTTGTCTGTGAACCTTCTAAGATTAACAATTAGTCTTTAATTATAGTTAGCAGCATCTAGTGCACGGATTCACTGCGTAGATTTAATTTAGGTTTAAATAATTAAGATTTACCTGTACTTAATTAAAGCTTATACTTAGTTTATCTAATGTTTACAACGATAGATATTTACTTTAAACATTAGAAGTTTTCACTTCATACTATTAGACAATAGTGAGACTTTATTCTCATAGAATTAGGTCATTACTAGAAAACCCAAACTGTAGGGTATAGATTATTATAAGAATTACAAACATACTAACACATATTTACTTACCGTTTAAAACCATTTAGATATCATTGTTTTTCAGATAAGTTTTGTCCGCACCTACATAAGAGTGAATGGATATTTATATTAACAGTTACCTTTTAAGCTACTTGCTATATACTACTTTTGTTTTATTGCACAATGTGTTATTTCTATAGGTATATCCTATACCATCATGTTATGTATGGAGTCATGAGGATTATGAAAAGTGAAGCAAGTATGTCAGAATAGCTCAATTTAACTATGAGATGCAAGGAGATTTATGAAGTTCGATGTAAGTTTAAAGGTGTGAGTGGTGATTTTGTAAGAACTAGGCAGTGTGAATATTATTTGAATTCCTTATAGGTACCTATGTATGAAAGAATGTGAGTGATTTATTTTATGAAAGTGGAATAACAGTTTATTTTGCTAGATGGAATGTAAGAAGCTTGCTGAAGTATCAACCTCACTATATTTCAGGATTCCAACCTATAACAAAAAGTTTCTTTTCATGCCTACCCCGTCTGTTCAGACAGTAAACTGTCTTTTGTTTCAAAAGGGGGATATTGTCATATAATCTTTAAATTATATTATTACTTTATTTTATTAGCTCCCATTTTGCAAATTGGCGCACAGGATGGCTTGTGCTTTGCTCCATAAAATATATCAGAAACCAACATAAAATGTTGGTGTGAAATTAATTATCAAAATTGTATTTAAATAACAAATTAGGATTTTTTAAGCATTTATTTTGGAATTGTAAACTAGTAATAAAATTAGTTTCAAATTTAGAATCTATCGGATAGCTTTATACAAAATATTTGGTTATCTGTTGGAAGCCGTATTACGACATGACGTCATATACGCTGACTCGCTCGCACTCGAAGAATTCTTCCATAAGCGAGAAAGAGAAGCTAGATCGAGGAGACCATTTTGAAAAATAGACATTCACGTCGGAGCCGCCGTTGCGTGTGTTACGGGGTGAATCACCTTTTGGATTTTTTTACATCTTTTTGAGAAGAGAATGACCTGAGGGAGCCAACGCCGATCCCGCAGGGGACACCAGGTCCATATTTCCCTCTGAGATGACGTAAAACTCCAACTTTCAAGAATTATTTTGTGACGCGCCATGCGGTCACCAAACTAAGGAACTCGAGCGAAATTCTCATTTGAAGCTTTGAAGACAAGGCAATGTCATTTCACTGGAGGAGCTCCATGAAGCGTTCGAGAATCGGATGATCCTGCAGAAGACACCATCAGCAAAGGATCCATCAGATAACCTCCTTTCATTTATTTTATTTTCCCAATTTTTCTCGTTGCCGTCATCCATTGGACTATCGCCATCAGCGTTTTAATATTAATATTGTATTAGGACTTATCAAAATAGTAAACGCATTGTAACCTCAAATAATCTTTTGTTCTTTTTTCTCCCATATATCTTTAGCACAAGATAGATAGGTAAATTATAAATCATCAATTTCATTTTCAACAAGAGGCCCCCTGTACTCCAGAGGTCTGATGTTTCGTGACTGATACGTATCCAGGAACCCTAACTTTTTGTTTTATTCTTTTTGTTATTTGTTTTGTCTTTCTTTGTCAAATCACTATTTTCTTATGACACTGTCCTACCTACCTATCGTTGAAAGGGGAATTTATAATCATTATTCGTACCTTCCTGTGACCTGGGTATGTCCTAAAACTGCATCCAGAACCACCGGAGGACGGGCAGCAGCGTCCTCTCAGTTTACGGTGGTAACCATTCTGCGATCCCCAAGCCGCCTGCCAAGCGTGGGGATTATGGCAACACCTCCCTTTAAGGGAGAGGCCTTCGTCCAGCAGTGGACGTCTTCCGGCTGTTGATGTATGATTCGTATCTTCAAGTAAGTAGATTATTTTTCAAAACGTCTATAAACTATTTATAGTAACTTTGGATTTGAATATTTAAAAAAAAAAATTGTTCAACTTTGTTATAGTAACTACCTACATGTCGACAGCGTTTAAAACCTGAAGGCATTACTTTAAAATTTAAAATTATTATGATTGATTTGACCTATACAAGCTCAATATTACATCGAAGGCCGGTTAAAATATTAAATATCTTTGTATTTTGTAATGGACTCTTGTTTTTGATTTAAATAAGAGGGAGGAGCTAAATCCTCCAACCTTAAATATTTACTAAACTTCCTAAGACGCAGCGTTGGTAGGCGTCCCACTATTTTAGTGGACCGACATTGTGAAAGCGGGCAACCGGCGGATGCAAATGGAAGGTTGTCGTACAGTGTGCCGGTAAAAGGGGAGGCCTTCGTTCAGCAGTGGAAGTCTTCAGGCTGATTATTTAGTAAGTACTTACTTATTTTTCATAATCGTCTGTGCAGCTTCGTATGACAGGAGCTCACTTTCTGTACGGATTTTCTACTCTATGCTCACTGATAAGGCAGTCTAAGCTGCGCACGCGCATGCCCAGTTAAAGGACGTAGCTTTCTTTTACGTCAGCTGTGTAGGGACCGATTGTGATATAAGATCGATATAACTTACTATTACCAACGTTGTGCAACGTGTGCAACACATTGGAATGCAGGATTGATAGGGTAGCCGGCTAGTAGTCGTAAATAGAACTATTAAATGCAGGCTTTGCTATGCATTCTGACACTTAAGTCTAAAATAAATATTCAGTATTTTATTAAACTTCGTAAATAGAGCTATCAACTACAGGCTTTGCTATAACTCTAGCACTTAAAGTTTTATGTGCCTCTAGCACAAAATGTTTAAAAAATACCTATTGAAGTACCTATTCGAAGGAAAGGGACTAAGTTTTGACCCTCAAGCTTTTGCAGCTCTCTTTTGTATTTGGCATTAAGCATTATATAGATCTTTCTTCTCTTATTCCCTTCAAATAGATGTTCCGCTATACAGATCATATGATAGTTGGACGTTTTGCGACCAGCAGGGCTAACATGCGCACCGCGAGAAAATGTTGTCGTGTCTTTATGTCGTGCGAAAACGAGACAAACTTATACAGATTCGTAGCCTTGTCCTGTTTTGTAGAATCGAGAAAATTTTCTCGCGGTGCGCATGTTAGGCCTGATGGACATTTTGCTAATTAGGCTAACTGCTCATTAGACGTTACGCGCTCTTAGACATTTTGCTACTTGAGACTTTCTGAACGGGGCTTTCTTAACTCATCTGGAATGTAATCTTGGTGTCATCCGATGCTCTTTCCAAACAAAAAAAATTAGAAAAGGTATGGATAGCAGCAAAAGTTAGCATTATTAAACTTCTTAGTTCTTAGAAATCTGCTCAGAAGCGTAATATTATACCTTTTTCTAAATATTTTATAACAAAACCAAACTAGTATAATTGCTAAGTATTTTCGAATACTGCTGGGTAAAAATTTCGGCACCTCAAAGATTTAGTCGGAATTTTTTAGAACCTTTATAAGCTGGTTATAAAAACAATATAAAACTATGTTGAATACTTCTGTAAATATTCGCTGACGTCTAAATATTAACATACTTCTTCGCAATAGAGAATGGCTAGTTTGTAAGTCGAGGTACACTATATTGCAGAGCCCGTCTAGGGAAGTGCCACACCTTTGCCAGTTATTCAACCGCCAAGCAGTAGAGTGCAAACATTACTGTGTTTCGGTTTGAATGGCAATGTTACCAGAGAAATTACTGGCCATGACGAAATTTGTATTATATCTCAGGTTGACGAGCGCAGTGCTGTGAAAGGCAGGATTTTATTCGCAAGTTCACATTTCTGTTACTGCTATTGTAATGGACAGGCGTGATGCTTACCACCAAGCGAACGTCTCGCTCGTCTCGTAATCCATAGCATAAAAAGTAGCTGTTGCGCTATAGTGTATTAATGTATAGGTTTTAAGGTAAAACAACCAAGCTGAACTAATTTCCATGTTAGAGGAAGCTTACATTGTATTTTTTTGCAAACAGTACAAACCGTGCTGTTTGTGAAAATATTGAACTTGGATGAGATAAGAATACAAAAAGGATGAGTTAAGAGTAAATGAGTAAATGTTATAATATCTATCGGACGAGTAGATAGCGGTTGAGTTAAGAAAAAACAATACGAAGGATTGTACGTCATAGGGCGAGTGAGGAACAACCCGGAAAAGTACTAATCTACCGAATATAGAGGGCAAATCTACTGATTTTGCATTTTCTCTTTCGAGAGTACTATACGCTGTTATCGCGTCTACCATTCATTAGTGCGTCGCTCCTTGGCGCTTGGCCGCGGCAATGCCCACTTACTTACCTTAGATCAGAGAAACAACTCTGATTAGATCTGTTGAGTTGATTCTTTGATTTGAGACACATGCTATCAGGTTGATCGCCTCTTCCACTAAACAACGTTACTTTGACCTTTAGTATCAGTCCCAATAGAGGGAGCCAGCTGGCAGTGATAAAGACAAATGGACGGTAGACAATTGGTTTAACAATAATATCGACGCGCCTTGACCTCTCACTAGATCGTGGTAGGTCGAAAATTGATTTAGATACCTACGTATTGAGAATTGCGCTCATTGTGCGATCAATTAATTTGGTGCTTTGTAGGTTAGATAATATCCATATCATATAATAGTACATAACATAACCTTTGACTAGTATACAACGAGGCGCTACGGTGCCAACGTTAAATTAACACACGTGTAGGGTTAATGATAAGTAACCATAAAAGTTGAGTAAAAAAAAACGCGGGAAAATAATAAGTTTTTCCATACATTTTGTCCAACATCGATTAATTTTTTGAACACGTGTAATGTCAGCACCGCCTCGCTGTATATGCCAAAAAAAAACAGCCATTATAAAGAATTAAAAAACGGCTATTTTGTAAAACTGCGGATCAACGTTCAGCCGGATTGTCATTGCGATAACTTCTACAATAAGACGGCCTATGTTTAGCCACATTGTAATCAAGATGCCTTCAATGCGAAATGGTTATCACACTACCAAAATACAGTAAGTTGGAATAAAATAAAAATATGACAAAAAAGAACACTTGGTATTTAAGTAGTGCAGGCAAATAAATGTTTTAACCGAATGAAAAGGTCACACTTATTACACAGTTATCAAAGCGCCAAAACGCCGCGAGTGCCCAAAATTTGATTTAAATTTTGTCAAAGTGGCCGATCATGACCCGCTCAAATACATTATGGCTAGCCGTGTTGTAGAACACAAAGCACGCATAAAAAAGTAAGTAAGTTCGTATAGGCTGAGTGGCCAGCCCTAGTGTCAGAGTTAATGTGCCGCCCGAAGCACGCATACAATGCGGTGACCTTACTTTAAGCCGTAATACAATTTGGATTGTCTTTAATACGCCACTTTATAAAACGGCGCTGTTTTTTAAAATGGCTAGCCGTTACGTTATACGGCGTATTCTGCAATGTGGCTGCGACATATACATAACACATTTGTGTGCTGAATGCAATGATCTTATTGTAACATAAGATCGTTGGCTGAATGCATATTGCATCACTCATCAGCCAGAAGACGTCTTCTACTGGACGAAGGCCTCCTTCCTAATAGGCATATTTTATTGCATATTATTATTATGCATATTGCATAATAAACCTTAATAAATTGCGTGTCGAATTCTATTCGTGTCCCCAACAGTTCCCATGGATCTAATTTATAGGACGACTATTATTATTTACGCATTATCATCACCGCAAAAAAAACTGCCGGACCCATACACTTCGTCGACGGTGAAAGTAATTTTTCTATAAAATTGAGTGTTTTTTCGAAATTTTAGGTTTGACTTATTCGTAAAATTTGTTCACTGATCTATTTTCCGCTTAGTAATATCGATAACCGTAATATAGGTCCTTGAGTACCTTAAAAAGCTTTTCATCACACTTGCTCGTAAAGTGGATCTTATTACATCGGTTTTACGCTCATAATCCAAGCTAGTACGCACGCGTGCTTTTTACTTTACATTACGGCACTAGTGCTATAATAGGTATAGCCCGGTAAAGTCAAGTTTACGTGACTGCAATTAGACGTATGTATACGAACTAGAAAATTTCTCTGTATACGAAGCACTCTTAATATAGCCGGGTAATACTTACAGTTTTTTGGTAATACCAACAAAGAGTTCTTATGCCGCTGAAGTACATGTCAACCTGCGCGCGCATTGCTGGTTTGGGCGCCATTTTCTGCAAATGTTTGTTGACGTTTTCGCTGTGTGGGTGATAATTATCAAAAAAAGTTAGTTTTTTCCTCGCAAGTGTGATGAAAACAGTCGTATGAAACTCTTGTGCTATGTTAGTCATTACACTGTCGGATTCCTTATCGCGCTCGCCTGCGGCTCGCGCGCATAATACCGCCTCTATAGTGTAATTACCAACATAGCACACTTGTATCATAATGTACAATTATTATAGAAGTGAAATAAAAACTCTACTCTAAACTCTACCATGAACGTCACGGACTCACGGTAAAGGTGTCACAATGAACGCCAAACGCCAAAGAAATTGACTTTCCGATGTCACCGATCACCATCCCAAAATGTTACCCAAAACTGCAACCATGATAAATAAATTAAAACTTAAACACCACCCTAAATGTTAAAAACCATGAGACCAACCATGATGTCCAGTATCAAATGAGTCCAACATATGGAAATATCCCGTGATGAGTCCAAATCGTATTACTAATGATTTGGCTACATATTTTGCCGCACCGTGTGCTGCACCGACTAAAGGGGAATCGTTTCGAGTAAAAACAATGAGATGTTATGTGAAAAGTAAAAAGATTCCCCGTGCAGCTTACAAAAAACTAAAACAGGTCGGCAAGAAATGTCTCTACATAGGAAGGAGTGACGAAGAATGGTCTGTTAAAGTAGAGTTTTGCAATATCGTCGCGTGGATTGGAGGGCTGATTATACTCCTCATCATTACAAAATCCCTGTACTTGATGTACTTGAAATCGGATTACGCTTGACTTTTAATTCAGCTTAGGTAAGAAGGTATTTTGGTAGGGACCTGGGTATGTCCTAAATCTGCATCCAGAACCACCGGAGGTCGGGCAGCAGCGGCCTCTCGGATATCTGTGGCGAGCATTCTGCGATTCCCAAGCTGCCTGCCAAGCGTGGGAAGGGGAGGCCACCGTCTAGCATTCGACGTCTTCTAGCTTATTATGAAGTACGTATTTTCATTGAATATACTTAAGTTTTATCGGCCTTTTATTGGATACATTTCAGTGATCGTATTCGGATCTGCATGACCTGGTTCCCCTCTGCCCATTCTACTATCGGCACCCAGTAGTATGCAAAAGTGACATCGGTTTATGGCCGATATACTAAAAATAAAAACACGTACGAGGCGGATTGATTTCATTTTTGTTGTGCAAACCGCAACGCAGTGGAATTGCGCTTCTCGAGTGGGTCTTTACCGAGAGATTTTATCTGGGTTTCTTCTATCACGAGTGAATCGGTTTATTCTAGGCAAGCGTGCGTGGAAGACGCGTAACGCCAACCACATCTTTTTCTTGTCATCCTGTTTGCGTCTCCATGTATTTTTGCAGTAAATAAATTATCTGAAGTAATGTCTAATGCCTAGCCTAAGTAAGTTTGTATAGCCAGCCAAGCGGTGCCAGCCAGCAAGTGGCCAGCCCTAGTGTCAGAGTTAATGTGCCGCCAGAAAGCCTCAAGTAAGATTTACTATGTGTTCGCGCATTAATTCATTTGTATTGTTTTTACTCTTCTCGCGGTGACGGTTGAATATACTTGGATGGCATTTGATATATGTAGAGACCATAGGAGTTGTTCTGATATATTGTTGGTTTGAGTTTGGAAGCAGCTTAAAAACTCCTTTTATTTACATAGGAATTTTATTTAGGCCTTAAAGAAATTGCTGAAGGTGAAGGTACACTGTTAGGCGGCAAGTGAAAATGCGCACGCTTTAATTACGAATAAGACCTACCTACCTTCTTAATTTATTTTTCAGGGCAATGATGTTAGCTTTCAACGCTGCGTATTACGAATAAAAGGCGACGTTCGTACATACAGCCTAATGCATTTCCCCTGGCAAAGGGAAACAAAGATGAACAAATTAAAGCGAGCCATCTATATGAAGACTCATCCAAAATGCGTTATGAGTAGCATGGACTCCTGCACCAGCCAGCTTCGTGCGGTAGGTAACTAGTTATCTATTTAACGAATTCAATGATAGTACAATAGTAAGAAAGCTACTTTCCGACTGCTTGAAGTAGTTCCTCTCTGCCTATTCTACTGTCGGACAGCATGAAACTTGAAACAGCGATATCTTTTCATGGTTGGTGTTCCAAAAACTCAAACAAAACCAATTTATTCCACTTCTTTAAATTAAATAAATTTCAATTCATTTATTGCAGGCAACAAGACCCATAAAAATAGCAAAATACAATTCAAAAAAAATAAGTCCAGAAATACAATTAAAATATCCAGTAACAGTACAATTAAAATAAAATTAAATTAACCGCTTTGTGTACCGCTAGACAGTGAAATGCGCTGCCCGAGTGGGTGTTTCCCGATAGATACAATCTGGGTGTCTTCAAGTCGCGAGTGAATCGGTCTCTTCTAGGGGCGTGCGCCATCTTAGCCTGCACCTTCGCTTAACATCAGGCGTAATAGCGGTCAAACGCAAGCCTGTTAAACAATAGGGTAGATGACTAATGTTTATATCGTGGAAACCAATAACTTTAATGAAGAATTTAAGTAAATATAGTATGTTTATTGAAAAAATAATTAAGTAAGTAAGTAAGTAAGTTCGTATAGGCTGAGTGGCCAGCCCTAGTGTCAGAGTTAATGTGCCGCCCGAAGGCCTCTGACATGGCTGACGATTGTTGTTATAGAAACTAGAACAAACAACCGGGACCAACAATTTAACGTGTCATCCGACCCACGGATCCGTCTAGCATGATATTAAAATACTTTTATGTTGCTTATTTAGGCCATATACATTCTATAATAATTAATAGGCTTTTATATAGCTGATTAATGAAAAGAAAATGAAAATCTGATCAAAAATAAGCAACTTATAAGCATTTTAAAATCTTGCTAGACAGAGAGGCGAAACAGCAAATCGTGACGTCACTTCTCTGTACGCCATATACATTCTATTCTGACAAGTAAGGCGTGACGTCATTTTTTGTTTTGTGGGAAAGGGACAGAGTTGCCTCTAATGGCCCATAAGGCCACATTTTAATAGAACAATAAAAAAAAACCATTCGTCTAGCCTATTATCAAAAATATTAGGTTTAAGGAATCGCGGTTTGATTCCACTTTCTTTATTCGAACTGTTGAGCAGTGGAATGCGCTGCCCGAGTGGGTGTTTCGCGATAATTATAATCTGGGTGTCTTCAAGTCGAGAGTGAATCGGTTTCTTCTGAGCAAGTGTAAGTACTGGAGTACGCTGAACGATGCTCGATGGATCGTAGACTGCATCTTCGTTTAACATCAGACGAGATTATGGACGAGAGAGCCAGTCAAACCTTGGAGGATCTAGCTCTCTCTCTCTCTATATAATCAAAGAGTCAAATACAAGACTACAAATTTAAAAAAAAAACTTGTCAAGGTATAATAACAGTTCAATGACGTGAGTGTTTTTTTTACCAATCTATACCGGGCCAACGTGATAGAATATTTAATGATATGGTACTTAATAACCATAACCATTCATACCTTCCCATACAACATTTCATACCTTTGAAATGAGACCCATAGCAATATAAAATGTTATTATAGGCTTACAAAAATATCTATGCATTCTATTAGTTTCATTTGGTTTCATGGTTCCTATAGTTGCTTAATTTAGGGTTATAGATGATGCTGTGTGAAATGTCCGGAAATATTGACTTATTTTTAAGAATTATAATTTTAAGTAATAGGTCATTAATTAATATTACAGATCAAATAAAATTAAACCTTATTTTATTTAGGTACGTAAAAATATTATGATAAACATTCTCACATTGCAGGTTGCCGCCGGATCTCTGGTTCTATTCGTGGTTTTGGTAATGCTCAAGACTCTTTACAACCAGTACGTGAAGGAACAAAACGACGGATCCATAGAACGCAACACTAACTTGAACATGATGTCTGAGAGGCGACCACGAAGTCCGCGACAATGACACTTAATCATTTATAATCAGAGCGCTTTTTGAATAAGTTAATATGAAACATTACAGTTACATGGTGAATAAATGAAACTATACCAGGTTTGACTTTCTATAAAATGTGTCGATTACCTGGATGACATCTTTTTCCCAGTTATTTTGATTTAAAAACCAAACTACTTAACTGATTACGATAAAAATAAATGGGACCACCTCTGAGTATAACCTATATCTATGTACTAAACAAAAAAATAACCTTCAAAATAAATTCTTCATTGGCGGATTAATCACGTACAACAAAAAAAACATTACACACTCGAATTGAGAACCTCCTTTTTTGAAGTCGGTTGAAAACTGGGATATCACTGCACTAGACTCATTAGACTCACTAGACTCATTAACTTTGAGTCTAACTTACTTAATTTAAGTCTAAGTTGTGCTATTGTTGTAGTGGTAGGAGACTACTGCAGAGGTAGTGGTAGGACTCTACTGCAGAGTCCACCTGGGGCAGTACCACACCTATGCCAGTTATTCAACCGCCAAGCAGTAGTGTGCAAGCATTACTGTGTTCTAGTTTGAAGGGCAATGTTACCAGAGAAATTACTGGGTATGAAGAGATTTAACACCTGATATCTCAGGGTGATGAGCGCAGTGCAGTGCGGCGCAGGATTGTGTTGTGTTCGCAAGTTCACATTTCTGGCACTGTTACTGTTAGTGGCAGGCGTGACGCTTACCACCAAGCGAATGTCTTGCTCGTCTCGTCACTTGAATGAATAAAAAAAATGTAGTAATACGTGGTCGAAAGCTTACAATATATGATTTCAAAAAGGAGGTCATTTCTAATGTCAGCCTAGCAACGAGATTAGTCAACAACCACAAAGAAATCAGTCTCAGATCTGATACCGTGGCACCTGGCTGCCTCCAGCTATACCTACTGGGACTGGGCTATTTGGAAAGATATTCTAAACGTAAAAGGGCACAACACATTATTCACTCATCACGTTAATCAGCTATTATGGATTTTTGGCGGGAACAAGGAAAAATCATGTCGCCATCCTATTATTTTCTTATATACTTTATTAAATTTTTTTCGAATTATTGATATAAAATGGTGGTGTTTTATTCATTGAGTGTTGACTTGTTTTTGTTGAAACAAAATTAGTCATAGTCGAGTCCAAGTCATGCCCTAGTAAAGTTGTGGCGACTTTACTATGAGCTTCTACGGAGTTTTTCAAACAACACGAAAAGACATGTTTCACCACATTATATCACTTGCCCACACTCGTGCATGTAATTCAACACTCAATGAATAAAACACCACCATTTTTAAACATTAATTCGCGATAAAACACAAGTTTACGAAAATAATAGAATGCAATGTTGTTTGCAAACGTGGTTTTTCCGTGTTCCCGCCAAAACTCTATTATAAAGTTAGGTAGTAGTTAAATAAACATAAAGAGATAAAAAATAAAGAGAGAGGGAGAGAACAAAGAGTAAATCTATTAAGAGTTTCTATCTATTATCTAGTACGCCATATAAAAACAGGGGAATTTTTAATTTTTAATGAATTAAAAAAAAACAAATATTATTTATTTGTAATCAAATTTACCTTTTTTTTATTACGTTAGGAAATGCATTTACGCATACCCTTCCGCCGGGGCCGGGGAGGGTCATGTCGGGCTCGGCACCAGAGTGGCACCCCTACCGACTAAAAACCCAACGCTGTTCCATCACTGCGCCTTGCGCCGAGGCCACGGGTACGCTCTCGCATTCGTCCGCAACCTCGACGGCGCTGCCCTCTCGGGCCCACCACGGGGAGCCGAAGCTCCTCCCGCACCGATGACGATGTGTCGGAACACCAGACACATCGTGCATCCATCTCGGAATCCATGCCAGCGAGATGGGCGCTGAACGGCCCCACGTCCAACGCACTGGCCTCCATGCGGCGGGTCAGGTGAGTGGCCCCGCCGCCTGCCACTTCGGCTGCAAGAAATGGGGAACTCTGGCCCCTCTGGCCTGTCCCCATCCCGCAGCCCCACCATGATACACCCGATGGGTGCCCCCTCAAGGAAAGCCCTTGATGAGGTCACCCCTCCTCGCTCTCCGCTGTGCCCTCTGCTGATCAGAGGGACACGCGGAGAGCCCTCATGTCCGGACTAGCTAGGTCCGGACCCCCGGGCCCAGCCCCTGCCGTGGCCCTTGGGAATAGAGAGCTTTGGCCCCTCTGGCCTGTCTCCATCCCTCAGGCTCGTGCAGTGGCCTAGCCCCCCACTGTGGCCGCTTCCGCGGCCCCACCTCGGGTACCTCTTAGCTTCACCGTGGGGACACTTCCCCACGGCTACTAAGCCCCCCCGCCCCGACAAGGCGGGTACCCCCGGGGGGGAATCAAATTTACCTTCTTTTTTTAATTTTTTTTTTTTTACGTTGGGAAATGCTCTTACGCATACCCTCCTGCCAGGGCGCAGGGTTATGTCGGACTCGATGCCAGAGTGAAACTCGATGGCACCCCTACCGACTAAAAACCCAACGGTGTTCCCACACTGCGCCTATTGTCGAGGTCACGCTCTCGGTACGCTCTCGCATTCATCCGCGACCTCGACGGCGCCGCCCTTTCGGGCCCACCACGGGGAGCCGAAGCTCCTCCCGCACCGATGACGATGTGGCCACCTCGGAGGCCATGCCAGCGAGATGGGCGCCGGACGGCCCTACGTCCGAACGCCCTGGCCTCCATGCGGCGGGTCAGATGAGTGGCCCCGCCGCCTGCCACTTCGGCCGTTGGGGATTGGGAGCTCTAGCCCCTCTGGCCTGTCCCCATCCCGCAGCCCCACCATGATACACCCGATGGGTGCCCCCTCAAGGAAAGCCCTTGATGAGGTCACCCCTCCTCGCTCTCCGCTGTGCCCTCTGCTGATCAGAGGGACACGCGGAGAGCCCTCATGTCCGGACCAAGTCCGGACCCTCAGTAAGGGCCCAGCCACCACCGTGGCCCTTGGGAATGGAGAGCTCTGGCCCCTCTGGCCTGTCTCCATCCCTCAGGCTCGTGCAGTGGCCTAGCCCCCACCACTGTGGCCGCTTTCGCGGCCCCACCTCGGGTACCTCTTCGCTTCACCGTGGTCCCCCGCCCACGGCTACTAAGCCCCCCCGCCCCGACAAGGCGGGTACCCACGGGGAGGGGGAATCAAATTTACCTTTTTTTTTTTTTTTTTTTTTTTTTAATCGTTGGGAAATGCATTTACGCATACCCTCCCGCCGGTGCGGCAGGAGGGTTATGTCGGGCTCGGCACCAGAGTGGCACCACTACCGACTAAAAACCCAACGGTGTTCCATCACTGCGCCTTGCGCCGAGGCCACGGGTACGCTCTCGCATTCGTCCGCGACCTCGACAGCGCTGCCCTTTCGGGCCCACCACGGGGAGCCAAAGCTCCTCCCGCACCGATGACGATGTGTCGGAACACCCAGACACATCGTGCATCCACCTCGGAGACCATGCCAGCGAGATGGGCGCCGGACGGCCCCACGTCCAACGCCCTGGCCTCCATGCGGCGGGTCAGGTGAGTGGTCCCGCCGCCTACCACTTCGGCTGTTGGGAATGGGGAGCTCTGGCCCCTCTGGCCTGTCCCCATCCCGCAGCCCCACCACAACACACCCGGTGGGTGCCCCCTCAAGGAAAGCCCTTGATGAGGCCACCACCTGGCCGTCCCTCCTCGCTCTCCACTGTGCCCTCTGCTGATCAGAGGGACACGCGGAGAGCCCTCATGTCCGGACCAAGTCCGGACCCTCAGTAAGGGCCCAGCCACCACCGTGGCCCTTGGGAATGGAGAGCTCTGGCCCCTCTGGCCTGTCTCCATCCCTCAGGCTCGTGCAGTGGCCTAGCCCCCACCACTGTGGCCGCTTTCGCGGCCCCACCTCGGGTACCTCTTCGCTTCACCGTGGTCCCCCGCCCACGGCTACTAAGCCCCCCCGCCCCGACAAGGCGGGTACCCCCGGGGGGGAATCAAATTTACCTACTGCAACTACTAACTACTAACATAATTTCATAGGTCTGCTTACTAACACTTTATGGATATCCCAAGTCTGAAATAAATAATTTTATTAATTTTTATCATCTACTAATTCAATAGTAAAACTAGTTCATGGCATGTAAGCTCCTTTCAGCCAAGCATACCTATGCCCTTCCGACAGACCTTCTATAAAATTTAACAATCTAGATGTAATCAACAACCTTGAACTTTAGGCTAGCAGTTTATTATAGTATCCTGTAGCGAGCAATAATGATGTTTAATTACTAATTAATAATTACTTGGCATCCGCAATAACGTGATCATGATATTCACGTTTCCTAGAATTTATTGCTAAAAGCACTCGCGTACACATATGATGAACAATAAATCGTGTTTTTTAAACGACGTAAATGTCTTGTTCACACAAATGTTACCGGGTTACTAGTTTACAGATTTTTATTTTTAATTACCTACTCATTAGAATATTCTTTACTAGCAGTGCCTTACGGTATCACCCTAGAGAACCGGTAAATTTTACCGGATAAGTCGCAGGCCACACAGAAATGGCATCGGGCGTGGAAATGGCACGAGTACACTTCGGATTTCATACTAAATAGGCACAATTTAGGACACACAGAATGACGTTTATCGGGCGTGCATCGGGCGCGTACGCGTCCGATCTTCGTCATTCGGTGTATGCCTAATTTCAATGAGTTTAGTATGAAATTTGAATGGAATGAAATAAGCCACCTGTGCTATGTCCGCGCCCGACGCCATTTCTATGTGGCCTGTGCCTTGGGATATGAAGTAGCTTATTCTATTCTTCAACCGGCCTTTTTAATAAACGTGGAAAAGCTTCGGAATAGTAGGTAGTCCGGAGTTTTGGCGGGAACAGGAACAATCATGTCGCTGTATTGGTATTATTTTCGAAATAAAAAAAAAAAAAAAAAATGTTTTTTCACGAATTAATGATAAGAAATGGTGGTGTTTTATTCATTAGGTGTTAAATTACACGCACGAGTGTGAGCAAGTTATATGATTAGGTGAAACATGTGTTTTCGTGTAGTTTTCAAAACTTCGTGAAGGTTAATATATATAGCTTATAATAAAGCCCAAGTAAAGCCACCAGCACTTTACTAGGCCATGACTAGGACTTGACTGTGAATAATTTAGTGGCTTTGGTTTTATGACTTATTCGACTTGATTCTGGAAATCTTGGAAAAATGCTTAAATTTGACACTGGCACAATGCACAAAGAGCGAAGCCAAAAGTTAAGAAAATAAAATAAAAAAACATAGGCAGTCAGTCCGTCTTTTTGGCATTTCTTTTCTTTGAAATTAACTCTGTAGACGAAGTTATTTTACGTTTAATAACTAGGCCCCATCTTTATCGATATAATTATAACTACCAAGGGCTTAATTTGATTGATTGATTGACTCTTTATTGTTCTCCAAGAATTACAAATAAATAATAAAATAAACTTAACTAGCGCAACAAGTGGCGGCTTTATTGCTGAAATCAATATCTTCCAGGCAACCTTAATCTGCATCGATGCAAAAAATCACGTCGATCAGTGACTCTGTTGCTGCGTAAAAGAGGAACAAATTTATACAAACACACTTTCACACGTTATTATAATAGGTAAACAGGTACAGTAGGTGGTGGTATTATTACTAAACTTGCAGGGAATTTTCCAGAATTTATCAGCGACAATGATAAAATGAATGGACGGGAAATAAGCGCACGGATTTTGAAAACTATTGGCCTTACTTAAAAAAACTTTTCAACCGTTAGTTACTGCTTAAGATGCTCTGCCAACTTCTCTCTGACGTGACGTTGCACGTGCTAGAAAAGGACAGAGAAGTTTAAGCAGTGACTAAGAGAATCGAGATTATTTTAGGTAAGGCCGTAGATGTTGAGCGCCGGCTCTCCTCTCGCGTCAGTCATACTCTGTCTTTGCGACATGCGAGCCGTACGATACGACAATACAAACTTCTAATACATGTACATGTGTTCTTTTTTGTCATGCAGTAATTAGATTCGCTATCTCTATTTTCCGGCAAATGTAATATGCATACTTTTAGCTAGGTATGCTTGATTGTGTTGACTTGTTAATTTTGAACGTTTTTCAAGCGCTGGGCCCGTCCATTCCATTATCACTGTCGCTTGGAATTTATAGGTAATCTTGATCGGAATAATAGTCGTAACTCTGTCGGTCGTCCAACACCTTTAGCGGTGCGTTCTAGTGGCATCAGTTCAGCTTGGTCTTAATTACTTGCTTGTTGTTTTTGGTGTTTTAGATCACATCGTCACCAAAACATGTAATATAAGCTTCACTGTGTGTTCACCGTCGGTGGGCTTGTACAACAAAACCCTGCTCCACTCCATAATGACGCGGCAACGCTAAGCGAATTTAGCTGCAAACTCAGGCAGTAAAAATTAAAAAAATAGTATAAAAGAACCTCTACTGTATATTTTTTAAGATTTGTGTACTTATATCATTGAAATGAAATTGTTCTTTATTAGGAACATAAAACAAATGTACATTTATAAACACTGGTAGAACGATGTTACCCGCAGAAGTTAAAAACTGTGTCGCGGGTAATAACGCCCGCCTCCGAACAATATAATGTGAGAGTTCCTAAAAGTAAGTACAGAAAACCTTATACTTAAATAAAAATTAAAGATTACAACAACAAAACAAAAAAAGGCGATTTGTTTCCGATCAGTTGAAAACATAACATTAAACATGTTTGGTCTAACAATGTCTCCGAACTGTGTATGAAGGAAGTAAATATGTAAGGTACAACAAAAAAAAGCCTCAGCCAATGGATGGACGTTCTTGGGGGTTTTGGCTTACGATAAACTACACCTTGCCCGCTTACTTATCTGCAGGAAAGAACCCCGTCGTCTTGGCCTCTCGCGGCCTGACTCAGATTAATAAAATATAAAATATTGAGGGGACATTTATTACACACAGCGCCATCTAGCCCCATACTAAGCAAAGCATGTATTATGGAAACCAGATAGCTGATAGAATACTTATATACAATTTTTTTTCATAAATACTTACTTATAATACATAATACACCCAGACACAGAACAAACATCGATGTACGTCACAAACATTTTTGTCCTGGGTGGGGATCGAACTCGCGCCCTACAGCTCTGAAGGCAGACATGCTACCAACGAGTTATCAGGCTGTTGTCAGGATTATATTATTTAGAAAATGCAGATTTCCCGATTACTCAAGCATCGAGATATTCTTGAGCAAGAAAAGTAGCAACCACTGTGTCAAGTACAGGAGTCCCATACGGCAAGACATTGGCTATTCCAGCAATACATTCTTACGATAGCCGCGCGCAACCGAAACGAATAACTTAGCTGCGGACCGCATCGCAAGTGAAAACTTACCAAATTTCCCTTACATTCTAAACTGTCAATACCATCTCTATTCAACCGACTTAAGGATTTTGTAACTGTTTGTGTGAATGTGTAATTGTTAGGTGCACATGCAGGGTATTGCCTCAGTGCTAGCCGTTCCAGATATGTCAAGGACCTCAGTTGTTGGCCAAAATACGTATACTTTCTTTCCATATCCACTTTTGTGAGCGTAAAAGTGAGTGTCAAATTGCTTAAACAGAAGTAATATATTTTAACTGATTTGTTTTTATTGTTGGCCTTAATTATTTAATCGGTATTTAGCCCAGCTGTTAGCTATTACGCAATTATACACACTTTACCTATACAGTAATTTGTTTTAGTTGCGAGGCAACGAATTACTTATCTGGTCCATTTGACTGTTACCTTTCACGGCTAAACGAGTCAATTTAATTATTAAATCTAAATAACGCGGAAAGCTGGAAAACATCGAAACTGTAGGGATTAAACATTATCATCTGGCCACCAAAGAGAATGTAAACTCTACGTTTTACTGGCCACTGGTTGACAGCGTTCGTTTTTTTCAGAGAAATGTTTTTTTTCCATTTGGACAACTGTTTTAATCATAGAGTTACTTTATATGTCATAATCTTTGTAATCTTCCCATTTTTCCTCGGAAGAAGGATTTTCCTCGTAGATATTTTTCAGATAAATTTAGTCCAAGAGGGAAATCCTTCCTCCAAGGATCTACAAGTATGCACTTGGAAGATTTAGCCTTTGATTTAGCTCCTCTGCCTCAGTATCTCTCAGTATGAATGAAGGATCATTTTGTCGATCGATTATTCTGGAACTGTCACATAATAATTATGTTCTATCTTAAAAAAATATCTCTAGGTTGGTACTACCGCACTATAAAGATATTCTACTGCCAAGGTAGTGTGCTCACATTACTATGTTCCTGTTTGCAGTGTAACTGTAGCTAGAGAAATTACAGGGACACTGAAAATCGTTTTTTTTTTCATACAATTGAGTGGCGACAAGAGCGGGACGTTCGCCTGGTGGTAAGCGTCACGCCCGCCCATAACAGTAGCAGTGCCAGAATTATGAACTTTCGAATACAATCCTGCGCCGCACTGTAATGCGCTCGTCACCCTGAGATATTAGATGAAAAGAGATTTACACTTCATACCCAGTAATTTCTCTGGTCAGTAATATTTTCTCGAATGTCTCGGTGTAGCGACCGTATTTGTAAGTGATGCACTGGACTGGACTTGCTTTGTTACTCACGTTTCTGTGTATCGGTACAAAGGTCACGGACAGGCGTTATTTAGGTTTCGTACGACGCATTTCTTGTTACTATAAAAAATATACTATGTTCTGTTAAGCAAGCTGTAGCCCCACGTCACAGCTCAGGGAAGTGGCCTCCCAGCCATCAGATTACAAGACAATGCGCGTTGCTTAGCGCCTTGACCGTCGACCTTTCTGCCAAGACAATCGCGCAGAAAGGCTGACCAATGCTCGCTGATGGACTGTTCCAATGCCCTGCTGATTGGATGCCGATCGAGTGATAAATGCGCAGGAGTTGATTAGTCGATTGTAATCTGTGTTGTTTGTTAACGCATACCTTTATTAAAATAAATTACAAAACCTTTTCATACTTTATGAAAACCATAAGCATGTACATTTTTTCGTATCTTTTACGACGTCATGAAGCATTTTTGCACTCAACTCTTAAACAATTGTATATATTTGACACAGAAAGTGACACTTAATACATGTCTGTGGTGTCTATGCTGAGGCTAGCTATGTTTCAATCTGGGCGGCTTCAATTGAAGGGGCAATAGATTCCTCGAAGGCAAGGAAGGGCTTACAATGCTTTGGTTATAGTAGGTCTCTAAGTGGCGGTGACCTGTAAGTAGTCATCACACACACTAAAATAAAAAGATAGGTATCTAATAGGGATCCAAAGTGCGATTTATTCCGCTAGGTGGCGCATCGTCGATGCGGCCATAGTCAACTGTTAATCTCGTAACATTTTGTTGTTTTTCGTTTCGGAATCTGCTAATATACTGGTTTGTACAGAAATCTTTGGCTGATTAAAGCTCTGTCCAAAATAAAACGTAAAAAACAATCTAACCTACAAATCTACATATTTTCAGGCCGTCAAGTCAGCTACATAGATTCTTAAAAAAAGTACAGTACCCAGTATTATTATTGGACTAGATTATAGAGAGCGCCTTCATCAAGAGCAGATAGATAAGCAACGATTAACAAGAAAACTTGATTTTGCCACATCCGGACCGCCGCTGGCGCCACCTGTGAAAATGTTTGCCTGTGGAACCTCAGTACACTTCACCCTAATAATATAAAAGGAAAAATTTGTGCCCAAGTTTTGTTACTTCTTAACACTGTAACGGCTCAACGGAACACTGAAGTTTGAAATGGATATAGCTTACATCCTGGGTTAATACATAGTTTATTCCGGTATATATATGGTTACCGCAGGATAGCAGGCAAAAAGTGGGGCGTTTCTAGTTGTGGATAAATAACATCAAAGCTCGAGGTAGAACATGATCACTTGGAGAAATAGCGACGACGCTAATTGGAAACTTAGTCCATACTTAGTTCTTTAGTTATATTTTTAGTAATGAAATAATAGTACATTATGATACGAGTGTGCTATGTTGGTCATTACACTAGAAGCGGTATTATGCGCGCGAGCCGCAGGCGAGCGCAATAAGAAAGCCGAGAGCGTAATGACTATTAACACAAGAGTTCCATACGACTGTTTTCGTCACACTTGCGAGGAAAAAACAATTTTTTTTTGATAATAATCAACCACACAGCGGGAGTTTTGGCGGGAACACGGAAAAATCATGTCGTTTCATTCTATTATTTTCTTAAACTTGTGTATTTTCGCGAATTAATGATTAAAAATGGTGGTGTTTTATTCATTGAGTGTTGAATTACATGCACGAGTGTGGGCAAGTGATATAATGTGGTGAAACATGTCTTTTTGTGTTGTTTTCAAAACTCCGTAGAAGCTCATAGTAAAGTCGCCACAACTTTACTAGGGCATGACTTGGACTCGAATATGACTAATTTCGTGTGACTGACTGTGATATCATTACATATTTGACTTGATTTTCATAGAAATACTTGAAAAAATCATAAACTTGACACTGGCAGAATGCACAACGTGCGATGCCAAGAACTAAGAAAAAAAAAAACCACACAGCGAAAACGTCAACAAACATTTGCGGAAAATGGCGCCCAAATCAGTAATGCGCGCGCAGGTTGACATTTACTTCAGCGGCATAAGAACTCTTTGTTGGTATTACAAAAAAACTGTAAGTATTACCCGGCTATATTAAGAGTGCTTCGTATACGTACGTCTAATTGCAGTCACGTACAAACTTGACTTTACCGGGTTATACCTATTATAGTACAAGTGCCGTAATGTAAAGTAAAAAGCACGCGTGTATAATAGCTTGGATTATGAGCCTAAAAGCGATGAAATAAGATCTACTTTACGAGCAAGTGTGATGAAAATTATTATTATTATACTGCTTACTCTAACAGCTGTTCATAAAAGAGTGGAATTTATGAATAAAGAGTTATCTATCTATCTATGTATTTAGTACGTTGTTGACGGGTGTTCGTGGCTATAACCTACGAGCTTATTTTTGGTTATTATCTAATTGAAAGCACGTCGTTGCGTACAATATCTTAGGACAGTTTTATTGATAAATTATGTAATCTTTCCAGCCTAGATCTCTATCAACATAGCAAAAATATCTACAAAAAATGCACTAAGTAACAAGGACGTGCTATGAACTAGGTTCCTGATTGGCAATCGTTGTCCGATGTGGGAGCGATAGGTCCTGACGTGAAGTCCAGCTTGGGGCATTTTATGAGTGATTATGCACAATTGGCAGTTATTGTATACAGCGATCTCTTCCACGAAGAAGAGCAGATAGGTTCATTGATAGTAATTGAAAATAAAAACGAGTAAATAAGAGTACAATACAACGTGTGAATTAATTGACGACACGACTTTTTAGACGACAAAACTTTATAAATCAATCAAGGAGAAAACAGATCGGTCCGCTCCACACTTAATTGCCATACCCTCATTTGGGTCATTATGTTTATGTTATTATGTTATTAATATTGGTTTTACATAATCCATAATGTGCAATAAACGATTTGACTTTGACTTTGTATTAATAAAAGTTAACGTATCGTTATATATCTACTTAGAGATAAAAGACTATAAAATGCGAGCAATTTGAACCGGAAATGGTTAATTTTCCATTAGAACGCCACCGTGACGAATAATTCAATATATCACGGACTAATGGAGTAGGTAGGTATAGCAAAAAGCAAGGTGACGGGGCGTGGGAACTTACTCTACTGATTTACAACGCAGCTACTTAGTAGTTTATTACGGAACAATTATTATCTGTTAGTATCAGATACGAAGCTCAAGTTTCAGGAAAGTGTCTAAAACAATTTAAACGTATTTTTATTTATACGAGATTACCTATTCCCGTTTATATATAGTTGCGATCATATCTGGTGACCTTTTCATTGTAAAACAATTTGGATGTATTTATTCAAGTAGTTGCCCGGCCTGCAATCGCACCACAATTTTTTTTTACTTTTACATATAAGAATGGCTTGGGTTTGCCAGCGACCCAAAGTCTTGTTCTGGTACTTCAAGGAGCTGGGTTGGCTCGGGTATAAGGTGGCGGGATAAATGCACAATACACCCCGCGAAATTACTGGGTATGCAGAGATCTAACATCTAATATCTCAGGGCAGAGCGCAGTGCAGTGCGGCGCAGGATTGTGTTCGCAAGTTCACAATACTGGCACTACTGCTGTTAGTGGCAGGCGTGACGCTTACCAACAGGCGAACGTCTTGCTCGTCTCGTCACTTGATTGTATATTTTTAAAAAAAACAAGCGAGACGTCAGTACAGGACTTTATGGCCTCCGCATAGAATAAGAATAGACTTTGTATGAAGGCTTTGTTTGTTTGTAATTCGCCTGATATTATGCGAAGATGCAGCTTACGATGCAATAATAAATACCCCGTAGACATGCGAGCCGTGATAAAAACTTATTCACTCTTTTTAAAAAGAATACGAGACAGAATGACATAATATTTAAATAGTATACAAAAAATAAAAGTATACATTATTATTATGTATATCCATCCATACTAGGCGCGGTCCGTGATGATGATGATAAAAAGTAGGTTATCCCATAATATGTTATTATGGGAAATAATGCTCTGCGCAACTTTGCGTACGATTCAAAAATAAAGCCCCAGCAGGGCTAACATGCGCACCGCGAGAAATTTTTGTCGTGTCTTTATGTCGCGCGAAAACGTGACAAACTTATACAGATTCGTAGCCTTGTCCTGTTTTGTAGAATCGAGAAAAATTTCTCGCGGTGCGCATGTTAGGCCTGCTGGACGTATAGCTGTGAAATACATAAACGATATCATCATCATCACCAATCGCACTTATTGTTTATCAAATAAGCTATCATACCAAATAAATAAAAACTGCACAGGACCGAGACAGATGACACAGAAAGAGAAAGGATACCCTGCAATAGATTGAGGAAGGTTATGGACAATGACGACTTTGATGATGGATCGAATTTGCTCGTATTTCAATTATAAACTATAACAGTATGAGCTTCTATAAGTATCTTTGGTATGCAAGATAAATAGTGTACTCCCTTTTTTTATATTTTACAATATTTCCAATTACCCTGTCTGACTGTCTAGCCAAGCCCTATAAACCATTGAGCCTGACCTGACTGATTAAATAATAGTTACTCCGGCAGCAGTCAGCACAAAGACCTAGCTAGACAGTAGACAAGAACAATTCATTATATAAAACTTAGTACACGAGTCATTTTAGGTAAGTATAACTTATCTTTACAGTTGGTCGAATGATCGAACTAAACATTTGCACGTACGGCTTTCAATTTTGTACAGTAAATGCGACTGTGGCTCACATGATCAAGTTTTTAGATGGAGTGGTTGCTTCGTTCACGACACATGGACGTAGACTGACAGCCGGACACTCGCGACCTTGTATCCTGACTCCGCCCAAGCTCTGCAATTACGTGTGAATGGGCTTATTCATAACTGTAGTAGATAAACCAGTGCTGTGGGGCAACAGTGGTTACTGTGTGACAATGACACTGCGGATGGCACGGCTACTTGATACTACTGACGACTTTTGCAATCCCGATAAATCAATTAGAATTTGGACAGGAGCTAGGCGGTAGACTCGTAAAACTTATGGTATAGAAATGGTAAGGAAATTAAAACCAGGATTTTATAGTTTTTTGTCGTTGTACATTGCCCCAATGGTAACTATGACCTTTTTAACCTTATAACAATATTTTGTGGCGAAAGATATGACCAGCATGCTGACACTTCAGCAAACGCAGAGCGTTTCGTTCCGGATACGATCCCGAAACGTTGAGCATAGCTTTTCCACAGCTCAATGAGCGACTTTTCAAGTTGAAGTGGCAATGGGCAGGCCACATCGCTCGAAGAACTGACAACCGATGGGGAAGAAAGGTTCTTGAGTGGCGACCGCGAACCGGAAGACGCAGCGTAGGAAGGCCTCCCACTATAGGTGGACCGACGACATTGTATAAGTCGCGGGCAACCGGCGGATGCAAATGGCAGGTTGTCGTACAGTGTGGCGGTCTAAGAGGGAGGCCTTCGTTCAGCAGTGGACATCTCCGGGCTGATGATGATGATGATGACGAATGAGCGACTTTAAACTTACTTGACCTTTTTTTTTGTGACGATATACCTATGGCAGCTGGTATTGCCTGGATACTAATAGCTAAAATTGTGCCAAGTGGCTTGTCTTAGAAGTGACCTATACCACTGTTGATACACTATGATGTTTTTTTTCACTTTGGTGTTTTAAAAGTAGCCGCGTTACGTTCTAAAAATAGCCCTTACAAAAAAAGAATTACAAATACCTTCTTAAATTTTTTTAATTTCAACATGTCGCTCTTACTCTTTTCGTAAAAGCTTCTCGGTGCGCATTTCAGAATTTTACCAAGTACTCGGTAAACTAGATTGTGACCTTGACTCGGCCCGCGGGCGGCAAGTAGCCTACCTACTCGAAAGTGAACGCGTGCTCGCCGCGGATGAATTTCATGGTGGCATTATTACGAGTGCCTATTTGGTGTCCGGTTGCGGTTGACGAGACAATCACTTGAGGTACAAGTGGAAAAAATATATACCTACTTAAGGTATATATTTTTTTAATATCATTTCTGGGTTTGATCTCCAGTTCGCGTTGGTAAAATTTGGTCTAAAATGAAGCAAGATAAATGATCTGTTCTATTTTATCTAGCTTATAATATAATGCTTAGGAGGAAGCTGGCGAATAATGATTGTCGCCTAATGGATATTATAATTATAAATCTTGGATGAAGTAGCGCTCTTTAGCTGGCTGGCATGATTTGATTAGTATATTTGAATCTATATCAGGTGATACTGAAACCGAATATCAAGGTGTAGTACAAACTAATACAACGTGTGCTTTTGTTTTGAACTTTTGTTCTATAACTAATTCAAGTTACAAATCAGTGATCATAAAGATAACACTACTAAGTCTTACTACTTCATTTGCGTGGTCTTCCAGCTTCTACAAAAATCAGATGTCAACCCAGTGTAACTACGAACATGGATAAATAAATCCTGTTTAATAACTAGTTATGAAATAACGAAGAAAATATTTTTTTCGTTGCTACTTATGAGTTTTTAGTTATGAATGTGGATGTGGGAACGAACATACGAGTATACACCGTATACAGGTGTTTTGTAGCGGGTTAGACAAAATGAAATGGTGTGTTGGGGGATCCATAATACAATATGGCCAACAATAATCCCAGACGTTCTATTTTTTTTATTGATTAATGAAATTGTTCAGCATCGACGTCAATCTACATCTAGCCATTCTCGCCAAAGACCTTGTATAACACAGCCATAACAGATCCGTTACGGTAACAATTATGTGACACACATTGTTGGCTCTACATTTCTACGGCGCTGTCTCTGTAGGTACCTAATTAAGACAACGCGGACATGACTCGGGTTACCAACAATACTTTGGACAGTGGCCACACAATAGAAAAGAGCAGATGGATTTGAAGATTCCTTTGTAGGTAACCCAATGTTCCAAGCGGAAATGATGCGCGTTACGATGCGATGCGATACTGTGCTGAAATACCATACAAAACTGGCGTTTAACCTCAAAATTTATTTTATTAGTTTATCATTATACTTCACGCCATTGTACTTATTACATGTTGCGGTGGAGACATTGGGCAGTTGGGGCGCTGATGCTAAAAATGTAGTGGGGGAAATTGAGCGTAGGTTGAAGGAAAAGTCTGGCGACCCCCGCTCCAGCTCGTACCTGGTGCAAAGATTGGCTATAGCCATTCAGCGTGGCAATGCGGCTATTGTGATAGGCACCTTTGCGCCAGGTGCCGTTAGGGGCGGGCTATTTGATTGACGAGCGTAGAAGTAATTTTGACATATTATTTATTTTATGCTTTGTGATGACATTAAATTATTTAATATTAAGTAGGCATTTGTAAGTTAAATAATGTACAATTGAAATGACAACTTTAAATACTTATTACATCTGTGTATTACAATAATCGCATTATCACACTATATAATAATAATTTCCTAAATGTTTAAGCAACCTTATTTCACTGGCTATTTGTGATTGTTACTATTTTACGGCTGCACTGATCATGGCCAAATTTGGCATGGCGGGCATGTCAGAGACGGAAATGGCATACCCCCATAATACACTAATAAACATCATAATACACTAAAATTATACATGCGAAAATTGTGTCACTGTTTGTCTATTTGTTGGCTTTTCACATCTAAATGGCTGTCCCGATCTTGACTTTTGGTATGGCAGTAGTGTTCCTAACAGAAAACTCGTGCGGAAATTGTGGGTAAAACCGCGACGCGCAGACATAAATAAAAATAAGATAGAAAGATTAAAAAAAACCTATTTTAAAAGCATGTGACATTTTGCAGAATACTTTTCTTATTAATATTTTACAGTCAAATCTTATCGCATTCGGAAAATCAATTTCCGTAGCTCACCTTTACCAGGACAATGGAATTTTTATGAATGCAGAATGTTTATGATTATTGTTTAGTGTTGTCCATTTATAATTCCTTAGTCTGTGTATTGTTTGTGGTAGTAGTAAACCGCAAATGACCGCAGGCTTTTGCAACTGTGCGGTTGGTAAGCAATTTTAGTATGCAGTGTGGGTGCTCCGCTGAATGCCATGTGTCGGCATGCGAGCCACGCGGGCCTGTTGCCGCTTAGGCGTGAAGATGTAGAATAATGCTTTCATTGAAGCCTTTAGCACAATCTAGCGTGTTTGGCCTTGCAGCATCTATGACAGCAATATTGTGTTTAGTATAAAGTAAGCAGCTTAGCTTTGGCACGTTATTTTCCAAATTTTCTAATCTTCTAACGGTGTGTTACGGCATCCTTTCTAGAGACCCAGTTTCCATTCCGTGCGATTGTTGTACTATTTTCTAACTCTTCCGACTACAACCTATCAATCCTATGTACTTAACTATAAAAAGATTACTTGAAGAATATTGCTTCCAGAGATAAGACTGCTTGTTCCCGCTGGTTTCAGCGTAAATAATAAAGATTTATGTACCTACTGATACCAGAAAGCTTTGCATTATAAACTTTTTACAATATTGCATTACCAAAAACATCAAAATATTGTTGTAACTTTCATATGTCCGTTAATTTACACAAATTACTTATTTAAGTGGGTCTTATTGGAGTTATTATTTATGTAAAGAATGCAAGAAAGCTGCCTTGATATTTAATAATAAACTGGAATGATCTGACTATATAAGTATAAATACAGAGGTTGGAGATGAGTTGAAACGAACATTTATCGTCCTTACTTTTTTCTTGTGGGTGCAATGATCTTACTTGATACTTTATTATATGCTTGGTAGAGCTTTAAGTATGCAATAGTGCATTTTATCCGCTAGCGTGGAGTTAAAAAAATTTGAACCTTTCTATTCAATAATTTTCTATCCCGCCAGTCCGGTTCTCCCTTGTTTCATAAAACAACTTTTCCTGTAATTTCACTTTATATAATTTCAGTTCATATAATTAGTTCGCATAATTATTCATTTACCCTTATTTTTTTGTATATAATTAATTTTGTATATAATAATATTAATAAATTATTGATTTCATGATTATTATGTACAATAGGTACCTACTTGACGTATTTTTATAATTATTAATAAAGAATGTCTATGTCTATTTATTTACTTATAATATTATTTGGAATAATCATTCATTTTATATAAACTCATTTTACTTTGAATAATATTGTTTGAACCAATATTTATTCAAATTTATTTCTGTTAAATCTAAGTAATGGGTACGTATCATCAAAATATTTATAAATTTACAAAATACGGATGGGGAGGGGAATTGGGTTTTAGTTAAAAAAAACAAGCTAAGCTTTCTGACGCATGTCGTCTGGCTCGGGTCTGTCGCTGGAAAAGACTCCGGGTGGGTTCTGCCAGAAGCTCTAGCGGTTGCCCCTGAATTTTGCTTCGCCACACTCGGCCTCCGTTACGCTACGGAGGTCGCCGGCTCGCTTCGCTCGCTACCTCCCCCCTTCACTCCACTCGGTATCGTACGGCTCGCTCCTCTCAGGACCTCCCTTGAGCTTCTGGCTCCCACGCTTTTTATATACTCTCTAGGGGTAGGGACCACAAGCCTAGGTGGGGTCGGAATGCTCTGATTTGGATCTGTCATCCGAACCTAACCAACTGAAGTCGGTTAAATGAAATAGGATTAGATAAAGCAAAAATCACACCAAACGAATGTTATATCAAATGAACATTATAACATTTGAACATTTGCGCAACCGTTGTTATATCAAACAAATGTTATTTGAAACAAAAATGATGTAATCTAAAAATATGCCAAGCGATTAATATACGAAACATACGTTGAAGTGAAATTATATGAAACGTAGTTATATGAAACGGCGGAGACCTCCGCCAGTCCACTGAAAATGCTGAGTAATACGTACTGATTCTAAATCTACAACTAGCTTTCGCCCCCGACTTCGCCTACGTTGTGAAAAAAACCGTTTACGATGGGGCGCTATTTCTTCCGGAAAAGTGTACCTACCTCCATAAGTAAGTAACTACTTAATTTTCAGGGTTCTTAACCGGATTTCAATCTCGTGTAATTTTTAGCCTTATTAAACTACTGTATTTTTATTGATGTTGTTTTTTTTATTTTTATTAACTACAACAAACTACAAAGACTACTTAGCCTACTACACAACAAAAAACAAAAGGATTATTATTTTGATCTCGGCTCATACAATGGTTGCGTGGACGTACAAGAGTGTTCGCGTTGGGCTGCGCCTAAACTTAACAACGCAAAACTTAAATAATGTTTAGTGCACGGTGTCAGATATGTTTATCTAAGTAACATAATATTAAAAATAACTATATTAAAAAAGAAAGTAAATAAGTCAAATATATTATATTCTATGGGTTGTTTTGAATATCATCCGTTTTAAATTAATTTTTTTTTACCTCAATTTATTTATTTATGTATTTATATTTAAAAAAAAAAAATTGGAAAAAACTTTACAAATAAAAATAAATAGATATTGGGGGACATTTTACACACAGCACCATCTAGCCCCATAAACCGCGGGTACGGTGGAGGTTTTTAAAATACATCTAAGGACTTTCCTGATTCTAACTTTCGATAAAAGTAGGTTTTTAGTTTTTTTTATGAATAAGGATTTCAATAAATTTTTATAGTTGGTTTGATGTTGGGTTTCAAAAAAGGGTGTAACAAAAACTGTAGACCTCGTTGGCGTAAGGACCCGCTAGCGCTTGACAAGTATATTAGTGCGTTCAAAAGGATTAACACAAGTGAATCTAAACGAAAAATGCAAAAAAA
The DNA here is from genome assembly GCA_905404285.2 of Erannis defoliaria. Lineage (NCBI taxonomy): Eukaryota > Metazoa > Arthropoda > Insecta > Lepidoptera > Geometridae > Erannis > Erannis defoliaria. The sequence goes on along the minus strand of FR990073.1, from coordinate 3,902,509 downwards.
AACAGTAAGTAATCCCCACGCAAGTTGTCAAAAAGTGGGGATGCGCAGAAATAAAAAAATATAACTTGTCATTAAACTTGCCAAATATACTGCACGGAAGTGTACACCACAGAAAAGCGAAGGCCCTGCCTCTTCTCTCTTCAGTGGTGTACACGACGTACCTGCGCAGGCTCACCCCTTCCATGCCGACAATTTGACAACTTGTTTGGCGGCTACTGCACCTTTTTAATTTTCAAGATTAGACACCTAGATAGAGGAACCAGCGGAAAAGTAAGTCTTTTGCTTTTTATAAAGGAACTATATTAAATAATAACGAAAGTCGAAAAGATACCTAAATTATTCAAAAATATACTGAAATACTAGAAAATTTTCACAATCTCACTAAAACCTCAGGGCGCAGCTAGTACGTAAGTGATAAAATCAAGTTTAAGTTACGCATGCACTGCACATACAAGTTCAACTCTGTAATAGTTAAAGTGACTACGTAATCTAAGCAATTAGGCTACGATTAGTCCGTCTCTCCAGTGCATTTGTTAGTTTTTATGTCTTTTCACTTATTGTACTGGTTTGAGATGTGTGTAAAAAGTGTATTTTTGCCTGCGTAACGATTATGTAGAGTATGTACTCGATTAAATTAATTTTAATCGAAATGTGAATTATTTTGTATAGAGAAGTTCAAAATCGTAATAAATAAATAAAATATTGGTGTACAGTGCCATCTAGCTCCAAACTAAGTAAAGTTGTACTATGGGAACCAGATAACTGATAGAATACTTAATATATGTATATATTATTTGAAAATACCTACATACTTATTCTACACCTCCCAGACACAGAAAAAACGTTCGTCACATTAATGTTTGCCCTGTATGGCAATTGAAACCACGATGAAGGCAGACAAACTACCAACAGAGGCATAAGGCAATCAGTAAATGGTTTTGTGAAAACTGTAAACAATATCGAAATATCTATGGTAGGTATGGGTTAAACAAACACCTTGGAATTTATAAATACTTATTTACAGCTTGGCAAAAAAGAGTAGAAATTAATAGGGGCGCCACTATCGCAAATAGTTCTAAATACTAGCAACCCTGTAGTATTTCAGAGGGATATGATTGGATAAGTATCACACTCTGACGTGCTATCCACAATATTCTTAGGAGAGTTAAAACCTACTTAATTTTAATTGTTATCAAATAACCATTGATTTATAATTGTAACTTTTTTCTTATAAAGTAATGGTAATTATTTTATTGCATAACAACTTAAAAAACAGAATATTAACGAAAACTTAAAATACTAACTAAAAACTAAACCTTAAAATAACTATATAAAACTTAAACTAAAAGATCATTATTATTGAAGGGAAAGGTCCCCAGAATGCTGGCGGCATTGCCACGTTATTTTTCTTATTATCTCTAGTGTAGGATTTAAGCAAATTTATAGTGGTGTAATAACATCAGTCTCTTCCAGTGTGTAAAACGAGAGCACCGTAGCCACCATAGCTGCGTGTTTAGAAATTTCATCGCCGTTGTCAAGCCGCAGATGTATGTGTAATCAGAACAAATTGTCGGTTCGTGTGAACAATAGAGGAAATGCTTTATGCATCTCACCCCCGACGCGTGCTTTCTCTACTTTACGGTCATTACATCCTAAACCGGGATTATCTATATAGGAAGCATGATCCAGATCGATCGGCATCGCCCAGTGAAAACATCGAATGTAATTAATATTTATTATAACTATGGGGGGGAGGTTATAAGGTGCGCTCGTAAGCTCGGCTGCCATTCGCCGCGCATACCCTCCGCGCATGCGCCCGCGTCGCGAGTGAACAGTGACATTGACACCCCCAAAAATAATGGCGGCCAAAATTTACGTAAGTGTCAAAATTAAGTGTAGAATGTGGTCTAGAACACACCGAGTAACTTGAAGATGGCAAATGCTTCGATCGCAACTAGCCAACAATTAAAAAAAACAAGAGGAAAAAATGCACCGAGTGGACATGCAAGTGATCGGAAGTGCACCTAATGTGTTACGGAAGGTGGTTCTAAACCACATTTCTTCGCCATTGCTTCTTTAGTGGTTGGAGCCAGACCCGCGCTGGCTTGCTTATGTATAACTGTGATGTCGATCTAACCATGCTAATGGAAGGACTTTCTCACGCATTGTTCGAGTCACACACAAACAATTTACTTATTTTTCTTGTTTGAAACAAACTGAATTGTACTTTTTGAATCTTACATCATCTATTGTCTGTGAAAACTAATATTTTAAGAGTTTGTAAAGATATCGTATGTTCTAGACGCAATCGTTGTACCTATTTGCTGTTGTGGAGTGAAGCAATAGGCCGATATTGTCGGCAGTGGAGGCTTGTAAAGGACAATTGCCTGTCCGGGTCGATAACCCTCTACTTTTGCTTTCAGCGACTAGTAAGCGACACACTGATACAGTTTTAAGGTCACACAAGTGTCACAACAGCCGTGTGAAAATGAAAAGTGATACTACTTGGATTAGTTCATACTTGAAAGTAGATCTCGATATTTACAAGGAGTTACTATTAATAAGAGTTAATATATCCAGATTATACAGGGCTAATTTTGATTAGCTAAATTTTGCGTAGGTATAACTTTAACAATACTTTTTTGATCATTGTACGCGTCATATGGTTTCCCCGTTTTAATACACAAGTCGAAAAATAATAATGACATTGAAACTGGCAGAGTGCAAATAAAGCGATGCCAAGAAGAAAAAGAAAAAAAAAAGACGGCTTATACTTTTTTATATAAATTTTGTGGGAAAAAACGAAGTTCTGTATGTTGGTGGTGCAAGAAATTTAAAATAGTGTAAGTATAGCGCCACCGGTAATAAAAGTTTACGTTGCTTTGATTGGTTTGGCTAAATAACACAACAGGACTAAAATAAAGCCAAGCTAAGTCTTACTAGTCTCGTCACTTAAACGTATAAAAAAAAATTACGGTCATAACAGATGAACAAAATGTCTTAACACCCCAAATATTTTAGTCTTTTAGCCACAGGAAAAGCTTATGAGATAGAGTCTAAAATGTCTCTTACTACTCCTGTAAGAAATTGTGTCTCAAGGCTGAATAATTTGAGTCATTTCTGTGTAGAAATATTTAAATAAACCACGGAACTGTATTTGAATAGATAGTCCGTGAATAAGGAAAATGAAAAATGCAATCGAAAAGTTTTTTGCACTTTTGACCTTTAATTTGGAAGATTATAAGCCTTGAGTGTATTTCCTAGATGTGATGGGAAGTCGTTAATATTCGGTTACCGCTCAAATTATGTAGTTTCGCACAGGTTTATTGTCTTTGATTATAGAGTTGAATTAATTACTTATTGGTTAAAAACACTAGGTATGTTATCTAGTGCCTTTAAAAGTCTACATATAACAAAACATATCGCAGGCTTCAAACTTCCTTGTAGATTAGCTGAAAATAAAAAATATATTTATTGTACCTAATAAATAAATAAATTGATACAATTCTGGCTACTTTTATGAGCATAGGCGCGATGCTTACCAGCAGGCGCCAGCGCCGGCGCGAAAACGACGACTCATCAATCCAATGCATTAAAAAAACATTAAATACCTAATTGATTCAGGCGCAACTTTGCGGAAGTTTATTTTAACCTGTAACCTAACATGTTCTTCTCGTACTCGGTACGATATTAGAGCTGAAATTACTTATAGTACATTACTGTAAGTACCAAACCTAGAAAGCTAGAGCCATTCGTTGCCTTTATCGCTAAAACCTTTTTTGCGGACTTCTCTGTTTTATTCAGATTAGCAAATGACAAGAACTTAATATCTTCGAAATTAATCTCAACTTGCTTATTTAGCTGTGCTTTTAGGCTGAGTTAGCTAGCCCTAGCGCAGTTATCTGTAAAGTAAGCATTTTAAATCATTGCATAACCTTTAACCAAAAGGAACAACCGAGCTCATTCCAAACAACTTACTACCAAGAAAAACTACGCCTAAAACGGTGTTAGATTTGTATCATTTGTATGTTACGCATCGCATTTAAACATTACATCACTACAAGTGTACGAACTAAGAACGAAGTGTAACGTAAGTGAAAATATTGAAAGCGAATGTGGACGGCACGGAAAGTGAAACTGTCCGCAGGAAACGTTGCCTTGACGTATAGATGAGAAGTATGTGAGCAGTTAATGTGTTTGCTGCAAATAAATCAATAAAAATTTAAGAAAGCCGGAAATGTATTATATACTTTCTATATAACTGAAGGTTTAGAATTATTAACACATTGTCAGTAGAACGTGTAGGTATATCTGATATTCTGGGGCCTCATTTTTTAATCATACGCAAAGCTGCGCATGCGAGCGGACCTGACTTTCAAACGATGTTGAACCTTATTTCAAACAATATTGGTCCAAGGTCAGCTTCGCTCTCATTCGCAACTCTAGCGTACGATTCAAAAATAAGGCCCCTGATCCTAAGTTCAGTGGTTACTTCCAGATCAATTTGAAGCTTTGATCTTACTTGGATATTTAAAAACCTACGAAATCAGTATTAAAATTGGTACCTTCACATTGTGCATATAAGAACTGAAACTCAAATCAAAATACCAAAACTTTTTGGCCAAGAGGCTGATAGGTAAATACACTAACAGCTTCAGCATCGACGTAATGATGCTTGCCGTTTTTTTATCGGATATATTTCGATCAAAATGCTGTCCGTGCATGGTAGGTTATTTTCCACTCAAAGTGCCTTGATCCCGAGATTTTTGAATCACAACTAACATGAACTCCGTCATGTTTCCCGAAAAGTAAAATAATTAAATAAGGCTTAAAAAATCTTTTAAATAATCGTGCTCCATCATAGACCTGCCTGTTTAGAAGCCACACAAAAGCAAAGATCATTCAATCGATTCAGTGAACATGTAAATAATGGCTTACAATGCTATCGGACAGTAATGCTCGATGCGTGGGCACAATTTGATCTATTGCAGCACAACCTTATCTAATTAAGCATTTCGCCAAATAATCTCGCCTGTTTTGGAAATGTTGCGAGTCATTTTGACCATTAATCTTTTTGTATGATACGCGAGTAGAATATACTGACAATATATCCAACACATTTTTTTGCCATGAAACGTATAAATAACCTAAAACGCAGGTCCAGAGCAATCAAATTCATCATACAAATACCAGCCCGGTAGGAATAAGAACTAATACAAATTAAAAATACACTTTTTTATTGCCTTGAATACATACATAAACAAACACAAATAACACATAAACACTTACCACATAAAATACTGCCTATGTATTAAATACATAGTGAGAAAACTCTAGACTAGATTGAGAACTCTCATGCTGCCACAAATCAACAAAAGTCATCGTATTTCAAAAGTCGTCATTCGAGTAAAAACTTCATTATTTGTTAATGGTATTTAATTACCCTATAATTACTCTCTAGCTCTCCCAAAGAAGAAGGATAGGGCTTCAAATCTGCAAAACCGTTTTTCGTTGACCTGTTGCAGTATGAAAATAAACCAACAAATACATTTTCGCATTTATAATATTAGTAAGGATGGTAAGTATTGATTATGACTCGTATGATATGTAGTCCAGCTATTTTCACAACATAATAATAATAATAATGTCTAGTGTCTGCGTTTTGTATCAAAACATCCGTTTTGCACTCGACCTTGGTTGGTGTTCGTTGGTTTTAATCGAATTTACTTACGGCACTTACAGCTTAGACAAAATGGTCCTTTCATTTATTTTTATTAAGTCATACTTAAATTACTTAAAACTCTATCTACATTATTTACGGTTTATTTATAGATACGCGTATTTTATATAACAGAGTTAAACCGTGTCTCCTAAGTACTTAAATTAAAACTCTTAAGGGCCTTTTTCATGACCATGCTGTAGCATTTGAATAGTTAATTCGTCTTTTGTCTTTATCCACAAGTTACAAATAAGAAAGACAGGATAAGACAAAAGACCAATTAACTATTCCGGTGCTAATCCACGTCTATGAATAAGACATAGCTTTTAACTGAAATTTATACACTTTTTTTGCTTACTTTTTATTACTAGGCCTACGTGTTTGACTACAACTCACAAATTTTTAAAGATATTATAAATTTGAAAAACCACATAATTATCTGTGTACTAAGATCAATCTTTTGTTTATTTTGTTAAAACGAAATGTAGATCTCACGCACCCGCGCTAGGGTCACGCTTGGTGTCGTAACCGGCCCCGTTCTCAGCGCAGGAGGAAGTCAGGATCTTCGTGAGAATGCACTTCTTGCCGGTCTTGAGAAAAAGTCCTTCGATATAGGTATTGCAATATAATGAGTTATGATAAAACAAAGTTAACGGTGGTGAGCATTCTGCGATCCCCAAGCCGCCTGCCTAGCGTGGGGATTATAGCAAATCCCTAATAGAGATGAGGCCCACCCCTATTAGAGGTGAGGCCTTCGTTTAGCAGTGGACTTCTTTCGGCTGATGATGAAAACGAAAGTGGGCAGGCCAGGAAGTAGGTCAGGTATATAAATCCTCCACATTATTTTAAATTGATTTTTATTTTACAAACGTTTTACTTATCTTATAATTTTATTTATAAATCTATATCACATATTTACTAAATATTATTTATAGGTATCACCACTTTTCACATCATCGCAGTGTCATTTCCCATGGAATAAGGTCAAGATTAAAAAACCATACCTTTTTCCAGCAAGCTCTATGATTACTCGCTGAAACCTGTTATTATATGAAGCAGGTCACTGATTCTCAACAATAGGTGTTTGTTACTTAAACATCTGTTATCGGCGATCGACTAAATGTATCGCAAAGATCTGCGTATGAATTATGTACGAGCGAGAATCAAGAATTTCAATGAGCTTGTGAAGTATGATTTCAAAATATTTTTGGAGATTCATTCTGGATGTTAATTATAGCATTAGACTCAATGATATTATAGTGGGTGTTCATTCGAACGATAGACATATTCTAGGATCTAATAGGGGACTACTAGGGGACCGACTCTGAACCGTTCCATAGAAAAATGTTCACTCTCGAAGAAATGAATGGACCTGTTTTTTTCGTGATTTCAATCGCTGTCTCATAGTAAAAGTTGTTTATAATGATGAATAGTTACTATTATATCCTAGAATATGTCCGTCGTTCAATTGAACAGCACGTATATACGAGGGTATTATGTTCCTTTTATTTCAAATACTAGAATTAAGTTTCAACCACGTTTTCTATATTTTACCGCTGACAAGTTGAGTATTAGAAAAAAAATCTATAAATATTATACACATATTTTAATAAAAATAATAATAATTTGTTTATTGCGCATATGGGTACACAGTATTGATAGAAAGATTACAGTAGTTATAGAACGCCATATCCAACCTTTCGGCATGCAAAGTTGGTACAAAATACAAAATAAAAAAGAGAAGTTCCAATTAATCTAATTTAAAATTAGATTAATTTTTAATTATTATTAGGTACTTAGCGTGAGGATGAGAAATGCAACATTATTTTCAACCGACTTCAAAAAAGGAGGTTCTCTCTTCGACTGTATGTATTTTTTTATGTATGTTACACGATTACTCCGCCAAATTATGAACTGATTTTGATGATTCTTTATTTGTTTGGTAGGTAATACTTCAGAGGTGGTCCCATATATATTTTATCAAAATCGGTTCAGTAGTTTGGTTATTAAATCAAAATTACTAGAAAATATGAAGATGTCATCCAGGTATTCGAAGTTGAAGTCGAAAGTTTTTTTTAAAGAGTATTATGAATAATAACATGTACCTAACTCATTTCTAAAATACGGTGCAATTCAATTTGAAAATATGACTCAATCGGAAGCTAACCAATCACTTAAAACCTAGCAGGTACTATTTTAAAATGGCGTATTTAATCTACATTAGAGGCTTTCAAAGAATAATTTTGCAAAACCAATTCGATTCCATTACAGAGACACGACCGCCATAATTCGATTATATCGATTATGTAGTAATCGAGCCAATTATCTTTATTGTTATAATTGTACGATTTGTTTATTGTGTAACTCGTTACAAAAGCTCAAAGCTCCGTTGTTGAAAGGTATCTTACCTTAAGGCCTGTGTTATCAGATGTGGAACGAATATGAAACTAGTTCAATGTTCTGCTACTTAAAGCCTGTTTCTTTTCACAAACATCGATTTTCGGTCTTTTCGGTTATAGAACCTTGTTAACACTGAAATTCTACATTTTAAAGCAATAGACAAAGGTACGTACACTGAAAAATCATAGAAAAATAGGACATTACCCAAGTTGTTTACACAAAATTCTACTTAAAGCAACAATAGACAAGTAGAATGTAGTAGAGAGTAGAAACTCATGGAAATCGTTTTTTTTTCACGATATCTACGGATCCTACCAGTTAGCCGGTTAGTCTTCCTTTTTATTGAATTTCAAATACATCTGAATTCGTATTGAATCGAATACGTTTCGAATTAACATCAACGTTTCTCCTGGTTTTTTAGGCACTTAATGCTACGGTAATACGTGGATCGTTTTTTTATAAATTTCAAACCTACGTAAATAACATAAACATAATAATAAGCTTTAAAAAAAAAAAAAACATCCGACTTCAACTTCAAATACCTGGATGACATCTTCATATTTTCTAGTAAGTTTGATTTAAAAACCAAACTATTTAACCGATTTTGATAAAATGTATATGGAATCACCTCTGAAGAATTACCTGCCAAACAAAATAAAATATCATTAAAATCAGTTCATAATTGGCAGAGTAAACGCGTAACATACATACATACAAAAAAAAGTACAGTCAAATTGAGACCTCCTTTTTAGAAGTCGGTTGAAAAGTACCTTACTCTTGATGACCATATCATAGATAATTTTACAAATTTTGAACTACGCACGATTCCATGTTGTTTTGTTTAATCGAAACCAAAAAGATTCTGCAAGTATTACTAGTTTTTGCAACTGCGGTTGGCCACCGTCAAATCTTCTACAAAGCGAACTAGTGATTTCCCACGGTAGAAACTCCGTTCATACATTACTCTATCCATACTTTACACCAACTGTCTTACCAATTTATCTGTATGCTTGAGAGTTGGGAGCCACTGCCGTATTTTATAAACGAAGCTGAGAGTCGAAATATTTTAGTTCTGACTTTGCCCAACTTTACTGATTAGTTAGTCACTTTGCACCACAAGTTAACATTCTAATAAACTCTATCACTGTGTATTGAAGTTTGTATTTCAATATCATGTATAAATTGTGCTAACATTTTGTTGATATGTCAAATTAATTTAACTGGATGCGTTTAACCCGGCGTCATTGTTGCCGGGTATATAATACCCGACGCATTTTAAAACTGTCATAATTTTAAAACAAAATGCGCGCGTCTTTTGTCCGTTACAGTAGCTGCGGTCGTTGACCTCTATTTGCGTATTCTCTTCTCTATTTAGTGTTGCTGCGGCTACCTCGTAGTGTAAACGTGTGTAAAGAGCGCGCGGGTAAGTTATACCCGGCCACAATGGCCACGTAACATTTATAAAGACAGCGTGATTGTTGTTTTTTATATATTATTAGTAAATAAGCTTTGTTTTATATAGTTCATAATTTCATGTTTATGTTCTAAAGAAAATTTTATGTTTTGTCTCTAAATGTCTATTATGTTATGTTTTCGAATAAACGTTTTAAGTTATGTTCTAAAAAAATTATCCCAGAATAAAAAGATTTAATTTGATGAGTAATATGCTCATTTTATGATAAATAAATGTTTGATTTTTATTAATAATGTATTTAACTACCTATTTCCCTATTATAGAAGACTAATATTGACATATGCTTGATTCAGTGTACAATAATGTACATGGGTAAAATTTACCCGGCCACAACGGCCAAGTTCTGTTTATTAGCCACAATGACGCCGGGTTAAAATGCGTTAAAAGTCTAGCTCATAAATAAAATTATATAGCAAGAGTGTGCAATTAAACATGCGTTTAATATTTTTTTTTTTTTGCAACCGGTTGATTTAGATTATGATATGATAACAACTGCATATAAAAACAAACCTATGACTAACTGTATTTTAGTCTAATCTGTCCATTCAATAAATTATCTGAAACGGAAATAATTACAGGATTAACGGTAGAACATTGTCGTATACTTGCAGAGTACATGTCTCTCTTAGAACTTAGAACACAACACGGAATCTTCCTCCATGTTATCTTCTAACAATTTGTAAGGATTCCGACTTCCACCGCGATTAAAATAAGATCTTGAACCATTTTTTTTCGTTGATTTCTCAGAAACGGAAACGGGTATAGTGGTAGAGTATTTAGTCACCGCAAAGTTATACTTTATCGATTTGTGGCCGATCGATTGTGTGAATGCCCAAAATATTGAGTGATCCAAACTTGATATTTCTAAAGACCACAAAAAACTACAAAAACCACAAAAAACATATTTTTTTATAATCACAAAAAAGCTGGTTGGTATGGCAATAAAAAAACATAATAAGAAACTTTTAAAAACAAACGGCATTCAAGTGCAAAGGCATTCGATGTAGGTACGTAAAGCATTACAACAATTACTAATTATAAATTAATCAATGGCGTAACTTAACGCCTTAATGTAATTAAAGACGCTTATCGACTGCATGCCTTCTCTTGGTTAAATACGCATATACAGAGGTCAGTGCAAACAATACGCCTTCCTAATACGCGGAGTTCCGTGTCAAATCATATTTACACGATGTGCCATCACGATTTGTTTAGCAATATGGCGTGAAAAATATTTGAGAATATTGAAAGAAAATCTTTTAGCGTTTCGCCACGTGCCCTTTTCCGAACGGCTGATAAATGTTACTCTTGTGTTATAAATGTGAAGTGTGAGTGTGTGTGTTTGGCCCCACTCACAACTCAATCGCTTAATTATTATACCCTGGAAAAACAGTAATTTCTGTAGGGTTGTTAAACCGATCTGTGTGTGTGTGTGTGTGTAGTTTTTTGTTCACTCCACGAAACAGAGAACAAGATTCAGTGCGTCTATATACCCCGTCATTTTTGAACTTATCCCCGTATTTATTTTTAGTAAAACGTTTTGAAAAACAAATAACAATATAACAAAAAAATTAGACAAAACAAAACTTACAAAATTTGAAATGTGAAATTTTAAAACTTACTTGATTTAATAGTATTTTAACTAATACCTAGTATAAAATAAAATAAAAAACTGCCTTCAGATCAGAGCGAAACGAACTATCATAATATTCCACGTTTTCTAAAGTATTTATTGCATTTCACACGATCTTACTTTCTATAATGTAGAGCAGTGCTGTGTTTTATGAGCTGAGAAGCAATATTCTAGCTCTATATTGCTGTAGGTTTCAAGTATTGCTTGTGTTTAATATCCAGCGGTCTAGACCGTAGAGGCCTAGTTTGTTTGGTGGCTATGACATAAAAATGGAAATTAACTAAGTTTTAGTACAATTATATATGGTTTTAGCAACTCTAGACAGCTTGCATCTTGATCTTGCTACTTCTACTGATTTGTATCAGTGGTAGCCGTGTTCTGGTGGTCGTGGGTTTTTCTCTGGTACAAAAACCAAGATAAAACTCAGATTAACATCTAGATCTAAAATTGAACTAGAGAATAAGTAATAGGAACTAAATTTAACGTAGATTTAAAAAGTAGGTAAATACGTAGTCTTAATAAAACTAAAACTTAGAAACAAAACAATAATAGTTCCCACACAAACTTACCAGCCATGTGATAAATTTTGTATGGAGACTATTTTAAATCTCGAATTTAGCAAACTTGTGCTTTAAAGGTTGTTTACTTTGATGGGTAGATCAACATCCTAAAATGACGCTACACCAGCTAGAAACACCTGTATATAAAATTCATTTTGACCTAAATTTATGCAGTATTAAAATGATTTTCATTCGAGTCAGACTGAACAGAACGTAGTACTTATTATTTTGATTTTTGGAGGAGTCAGCTCTCTATCAACTGTGGTACAGCTTGCCCAACTTATATCACAGCTTAGTGTAACTTTGTCTTGTCGATCGTGATCATCGCATAGGTCACTTGCTAGTCTCAGCTTGTCCCACTTCACTACCACGAAAGCTTTGTACACATTCTGTATCACAACATGAATGTACCGAACACATTTTTCATTCGTCCGCTCTATGTGGTTGATAAACTTGTATGCTTACGCTTTTATACTTTCATCCTCTTATCTCTACAGGACATTTAGTCTACTTTTACTCTAATTCATCTGTACAGACAAAGTATGAAACATGTCGGCTTCCTTGTTTCTACAGATAAAACTATGATCTAGTACTAATTACTAGATTATAGTTTATACCTAGATTAAAGTTTATATTTATCGCAAGTGCCTCCTCGTTGATGCTAGTCAATTCTCATAATTTTATTATATCTCTATATAGTCATATATATATTATACATAAAACGGTATTGTTAGCTTTCATAGAATCTGTATTGCTTTAAGCGAACCTAACACATTACATGTTGCGTGTAGGTCTGTTCGAAGGTTTACACACTGTCACTGCTTAAACTTCTCTGTCTTGTTCTTGCATGTTACGCTTCAGAGAGAAGATGGCAGAGCATCTTAAGCAGTGATTAACGGTTGAGAAGTTTTTTTAAGTATACTTACTAAAGACGTGAGTATGTAGGAGCATGTAGTAACTTGGTATTTTGTAGCCTAATGCAGTCAAAATCTAAATAGCTTTTTAAGTTTTTACTGTAACGGAAATCCAAATTTAATCATAGAAATCTTCAATCGGTATTAATTTGCAACAAAATAAAGCAATCTGTTTCGACAACCTTCGATGATTTAAGTGTTATGTTAGTGTTGGGTTAACATCTGTTATTTGTTTGATTACATGCTTAAGAGAAGTAAGGTCGATAAGGAGATAACAGTTAACAATGCAGGTAGGTATGTTACATACAAATAATCTTACCAAGGCTACTTGGAATACTTACGAAAAAACAAAAAGTGTTTATAAGATAATAATAAGTGCAAAATCGTTGACTCGCTCTTTGCTCTATAAATGACAAAATTTACTCAACAGCCAGAAGATATCCATTACTGGACGAAGGCCTTACTATAGAGGGGTTGCCATAATCCCCACGATTGGCAGGCGGCGGGGGAATCGAAAAGACTAAATTAGTAGGAACTACACATATTCATAAAAACTATTCATATTATTTGAGTAGATTAAACGACTACCAAAAAAGAGGGGGGGGGGGGGTAAAAACGTGGTGAATTTTGGGAGTGGGTTGTACGCGGACGAGGTCGCGGGTGACCACTAGTGTTATTATATATAGGAAGCAGGGAATATATAGATTTCAAATTAAGATCGAGATTTATCTAAGCTGCGAAACCAAAACCTGACCCCTGAACTGGTAGGTAATCTCTCCTTTACCGGTTATATCCAGCTCAATGACTCAGTCATGCTATCAGCATAATCAAACCGGCTTTGAATCCAAATAGTCACTACAAAAGCTTTGCGCGAAGATCTAGTTTTCACGTTTTGCAATAAACGGCATCATAGCAGAGGAAAAATAGCTTAAAATTGAGATCATCATCAGCTAGACGACTTCCATTGATGGACGAAGGCCTCCTCTTAATAGGGAGGGAAGGGTTGCCAAAATCTCCACGCTTGGCAGGCGGCTTGGGGATTGCAGAATACTCACCACCGTTAACCGAGAGGATGCTGCTGCCCGAGCGAGCTCTGCTATGCCCTAACAATGTTCGCTTGTCTCTTCAACTCTTTTTCCCTGACATAATCATAAAAAAAATATAAGTTTTGGTAAAGTTTAAATTTATTTCATCCGTTTTCCATAGATTCGCCACTTCATTCAGTGTTCTTCTGCATCTTCCTATCATCTGATTGCAATGCTATAAACAGGTTCTTACGATGACACAATGACCATGTGCCGTCGATAATAGGCCTAACATCATGTTATAAGACCACTTTACTATTAATCAACTCAATCGATTGGTCAAACATGGCCGGTATTTAATCATTGTTAACTCTTTTAGAAAGTTAACACTTAAATATTTGGAGCAATTTTGCAACATCTACCGAGTGGTTTCAATAATTTGTTGTAAATATTTATTTTAGGCATTTCACTTGTTTAAAGATTTTCTCCCAAGGGTTTCCTAGTTTGGTAAATGATTTTACAACACATTTGCTCGAAAAATGCATTTACGAAGCCTGTATACATCGTTTGAAAGTTGAACATTACGCACCATACAACGGAGTTTGCGGTAAAATAGGCCCCTCAGCTACTCAGCTAAGTACCTATTTTACCGCACACTCCCATGTATAGCGCCGTGCGTAAACTTTACGGTACTTTTTAACTTCCATAATATTAATTTAAGAACTCCACCAAAGAGTTTCACATTACGAGAATAAATAAGCTAAATGATCGAACCTCCTTGGAAGCGCTTTTGCTCAATACGTTTGTCTTACTTTAATACTAAACAGAAAATGTGACGAAAGAAATTCTCACCACAATTATTTTTTTCTAATTTTCGACACGCGCACGTAGCTCCATTTGTTAATTCGCGCCATTTCATCTTTCCTCCTAGGAGGATTATGGCTGCGACGCATTTGTGCCAGTGTCGAGTATTTATTTGTATCAATTTTTTGATAATTTTCAAGTCGAATTAGTCAAAGTGATGTCACACTTAGTAAGTCACAGTCAAGTCCAGTCATGCTCTAGTAAAGTCGTGGCAACTGTACTATAAGCTTCTTCTGAGTTTTGGAAACAACACGAAAAGACACTCATATTAGAAACGTTTTAACGAAGACGAACTTTAAAACGCAGTTTTTTTTTCTTTTCTCCTAGGAGGATTATGGCATCGCACTTTGATCATTTGACAGTGTCAAGTAGGAACTTAGTTGCGACTTTCCGTCCGATATAATAAAAACAAAATAATAAAGTTTGGCTCATTATCTGTTGTAAGTACTTCTGTTATCTTTTTTCTCACAAATGTGTTGTAAAACGTTGTATGGCACTCATGCGGTATTGGTTTTTACAAACTCGTGACTATGGTAAGCCCTCGACTTCGTCTCGGGCCTACATTCGTCTACTCGTTTGTAAAAAAAACAACTTACCGCACTAGTATCATAAATAACTATTGTAACCTTTAGCTACTTTTAATTTATATTTAACAGAGCAAAGCGAAGGTTGCAGTATCTATTGAAACAAATCAGTTTTTTATGTGTACATAATTATGTGTATTGGATTTTTATGAAACTTCGTAACCAAATAGTAAGGGCAAATTCAATTTTTCGGTTTGAGTATGAGCGAAATTGTTTAAGACATTCAGAAAATATGCTTGTGTAGTAGTTTAGAGCGATCAACTAGTTATTTGAATAAGGATTGTTTAAGTAGGTTTTATAATATCGCTAAATATCAATAAACTTTACAACTCCTTTCAAGTAATGTCACTAATGTAGGCTATGCATGTCATAACCATACAAATATGGGTCGAGGTGAGTTCGGCGGTACATTTCTTTCAATTTCTTTGTCTTTGCAGCCATTGTACTATCTATATATCTATGCCCACGGTTTCTACGCCTACGTAGTGACTTTGTAGCGCAATAAGTAGCAACTTATTTTAAATGAGCTTATGATCTTCACGATAAAGTACCTTATAAAATAAATAATCTAGATTAACGTGCTTGATCTCAGACTATGTCACCGGTTGCAAACTTTTAGCCAAAAATAGACCTATGTGATAATTATATAATAGTATATCCTTTTTTACCTAAAAGAAAATATATACAATCGTAACTATTAAATCTACTTAACCTATTAAAAAAAATGAAGTGCCTACAGACCGACAAATCGATAGAGAAAATTCAAATGCTCCAGCTGCGGTCGGCATAATCCAGCATATTGGCGGCGTAATGATAATTTTACGTACCTAAATGTTACATCATCATCATCATCATCATCATCATCAGCCCGGAGACGTACACTGCTGAACGAAGGCCTCCCTCTTAGACCGCCACACTGTGCTACAACCTGCCATTTGCATCCAACGGTTGCCCGCGACTTTTAAAATGTCGTCGGTCTAATGGGAGGCCTTCCTACGCTGCGTCTTCGCCACTCAAGAACCTTTCTTCCCCATCGGTTGTCAGTTCTTCGAGCGATGTGGCCTGCCCATTGCCACTTTAACTTGCAAACCCTGCGAGCTATGTCGGTGACTTTGGTTCTTTGGCGAGTATCCTCGTTCCGGATTTTATCGCGCAAAGTAAGTCCGAGCATAGCTCTCTCCATTGCCCGTTGTGTGACTTTGAGTTTCTCCAAAAGGCCAGCAGTTAAAGACCACGTTTTAGTCCCATATGGCAACACACACTGGTTGAAGACCTTTGTCTTCAGACACTGCGGGATTTTGGACGAGAAGATATTACGTAATTTCCCGAACGCTGCCCATCCGAGTTGGATTTTTCGGGCGACCTCTTTGTCGAAGTTGGACCTATCTAACTAAATAATCTGTCCAAGGTAGTTGTAGTGGTCAACAACTTCGAGAGTATCGTTCCCAACAACAACCGTTAGGGGTAAAACATGGACATTGGACATGATCTTTGTCTTGTCCATGTTCATTTTAAAACCCACCTGTTGGAAAAAGTTACTGAGGTCGCTGAGCATAGTATTGAGGTCTTTCAGCGACTCTGCCATTGTGACTATATCATGGGCAAAGCGAAGGTAAGTGATGTATTCGCTATTAATGTTAATGTCGAATCCGTTCCAGTCCAAGAGCTTGAACACGTCCTCCAATGCGTTCGTGAACAGTTTCGGAGAAATAGCGTCTCCCTGTCTCACGCCTTACCTAAACGTAACTTAAACGTCTCACCTAAATGTTTACGGTAAAAAAAACAACTAAGTGCTCTAGTTTCTATTGAATTATTTTCAGATTAAGATATTTTTTTTAATCTATTTTGAATGAATACATATAGTTATTTACTTTATTTCACGCGCGTTGGACTCTTTTATGTGAAGTTTTGGCTCATTTTTACATACGGCTTGTTTTTTCGTCCAATATATTCATTTATTTATTTAGATTTTCCAATATTTCCACATTCCAATGCTGGTTATACTCATTATAATTGAAGTAGAGAAGATATAACAACTCATTTACATTAAAATTAACTAAATTTAAATAATTAAATTAAATTATAGCAACTATATCCGATTTCCGCTATGTATATGTCTACTATTATGTTAACGAGAAAAATTGATTGCTGTAAACATTATCTTAGTTCTCACTTAGTTTGAACCGATCGTTCATCATTAATTTAATAGTAGTGTTTAGTTATCTAACTCTGGACGGTTTCCTGTTTTTACGTGATACGCTTTCTCCTGTCGTTATAGTTATAGTTTAGATTCCTCGGCTTGCTGGACCTAGTGAATCGGTGGGTGTATTGATTATATATTATAATCGTATATTGTGTTATAACAAAATTATAATACGTGTGTATGTGTATTAAATGTAATCTATAATGTAGGTATCTATATTTACAAAAAGGTATTTGAGTACTGTACCAGCTATTATATTATAGTTCCCATGCGTTGTGTGAAACGTCCACCAAAATGCATTTATTTAATCCATAGTATCATGTTATTCGAGAAACTTTTACAAATGGCGAGATATTATTTTTATTTAAAACAATTTTTATTAGTAAAACGCTTGGAAAATATTGAGGTTTTTTTATGAGTTTATAAAGTGAAAAATATCGAATTGGAGCGTACCCGAGTAAAAGATTACCGTAAAACATTAACCATCTACATTCAAAAGTTCACCCCTCGAGCCGTAACAGTGTGAAAAACAAACATATATGTTTATATTTTTTTATACAAAATTTTGCTTTTGTGATACTCGTATTATTGACCGCTGAGTCATCTATACTTCATTTAAAAGCATTTAATTTAAAATAATTTAATAAATAGTTAATAAAATATCTAAATAAACTCCTCTATTTTCCTTGGTTGATACTATCTTGCCACTAGCCTTTCACATCACAAACCTATAGTTAAACTATGATGAAAACCAGTAGACAAAACGAGTTACTCAGGTAATGTAAGCTCCTTGATTTTATGACCCAGGCCTCAAGCGTACTGTTGACTTTTATTTAACCTTTAGCACGCTAACCTGTAGGGCTAAACTTCAGTGCCCCAGATACAAACGTTTGCCCTGATTACCCCACTACTGAATACATTCTGGTTACTACTATTTCGATCTAGTTACGTAATAGTAAACGTGTTGTTGTCATAATTGTTTAGTAGGGCGAAGGTTTAATGGCATAATTAGCTTTCTCTTTGATATAATTAGGGATTGATAACTTAACTAAGGAAACTCTAAGTTTATTTTATGTTTATAGAGTACATACGTTTAGAAGACATTTTCATAGTTTGTTAGTATTTCGTTAGTTAGTTAGGTTTATATAAAGTTGATGAAATTATCAAAATAATGACATTTTGATTATGTAATGAATCATTACTTTTTAAAATTATTTATATGATGAAGATTAATATTTTTTGATGAATTTTTTGCATAATGACGAATAATTTAATGTTTCGCTAAAATTTTCAATTTTACTAGCTAGCAGTAATATGGTATTTTTATTATTAGCTAGCAATAGATAGGATTGTACTGGCCATGTTGGGCAGCTTCGATTGTGAAGTATGTACTTACAATATTACTGCTGCTGTCGAAAAAAGAAAACCTATTTTATTGTGAATGGTAGTTAGTATTAGCCATAAATAAAGTCAGAAAAGTATAATGTTTTTTTTGTTTAGGAGTTTGACTTGAATGTTACAGAAAAGTAATTTTTCACCCAGCATTTTCGAGCAAACCAATCAAGGGTTTAAATAATTCATTATTATTGCAACTGGTAAAAATACAACAGTTTTGTATAAAACGACTAATGAAATGTTTTATAAACTGCTCAATAACAAATTTGAAAACTATTAATCAAACAAATATTGGATTCCATGTGGTAGAGTCCCAAGAACACTGACTACATTCTCGCGTAAAATTGACAAAGAAATTCAGTATCAAGTATATTTATGTGTACACATAAACCTGTGTACGACCCTGAATCTTTGGCAACATCAATATGTCATACAGCGCTAAACGATTTATTAAGTTACTTCACAACTAACCGCAGTATATTTTGCACAATACATGTAACATTGTATAATAATAGTAACCGTTGTTTAGTACGGTTAAAATACTGCTTATTATGCAAAGGTGTTATGTAAGAATATTAATCAAACTTAGTACGTACCTAAATGGCAGAGAGGCTTTACCAATGGGCTTAGTTTATGAACAGAACAAATAAAACAAAACTCCTCCAAATAATTATGAGCCAATCAAGCATAAGAAAATGTTACAACGAATACAATTTTATAGTAGGTAAGCAAAGCTGCTTAAGCTGAATGAAAGTGCAGTGCGATGTTTACCTATTCATTGGTTACTGCGTCGGAAATATTTAATAGGATTTAAATGCTTTGAGAGAGCTAAATCCTCCAAGTGTCAATGCCATAGAAGATTGAAGTAGATTTTAGGAGGTGCTGGCTTTCGTTCGTTTCGTATACAACACTGTAAAGGGGTAAAGTTTTTGGATGTAGGATGGAGATTAGTAGAAGTTAATCTCCATAAAACTGAGTAAGATTGAAGGCTGAGCGGCAAACTCTAATTCACTTACTTACTAACTACTCTAATTTAAATAAAAGAAGGTTTTATGAGTTTTGCTCACTACGTTTACACGGGTTGAATAGGCTAGATGACTGGTTTTTTTAATGTCCTATTATAATGTGGCCCATAAATATAGCTGATTAATGAAAAGAAAACGAAAATCTGATCAAAAATAAGCAACTTAAAAGCATTTTAATATCATGCTAGACAGAGAGGCGAAACAGCAAATCGTGATACTTCTCTGTCCGCCATATAAATTCTATTCTGACAAGTAAGGTGTGACGTCAGTTTTTGTTTTGTTGGAAAAGGGACAGAGTTGTCTCTTACATAAACTTTAGACGCTCATATATCAGAAAATTATTAAATAAACATACTATACTTACTTAAATTCTTTATCAAAGCTATTGGTTTCAACGATATAAATATGAGTCATCTACCCTATTGTGAACCTACCTTATTTTTAAGTCGTTTATAAATTAAATGTACTCTTATGAAGATCATTGCCCACCCACTATGGTTTAAACGATCAAGACTTGTGAAACGACACGATGGGAGTGCTTATTATGGCCAAGATCAAACGATGGGAGGCATGATCTTATTGCATCATAATCATTATGACCTTCACTTGTAGTGGCCAGCTTTTGACCGTGGGTTAATGGTATAGAACGATAAGATGTTTATTGCTGTTTGATTTTTATTGTTTTGTAATCAAACGAGAGGCGTCTTAGTTATACTTACGTTGTTGGTTTATCTATAATAAGTAAGCCATAGAGAGGAATTTATTTAGTGTTTCCTATTAGACATTTTTATTTTTGTTTAAGATAGGTTTGCTATCTTACTGACCAGGATTATATAGATCAGGATAGACCACGCTTACTTAGATAGGAACCTATTTACTTTCGTTTTTTTTCTTTTGGGACACAGACTCCGATAGAGAGTTCCACTTTCGCTTTAAGTGTTAGGCACTACTTTAGTCAGAATTGAATAGATACTGGGAGCCATGCCTGTGATAGAGAAGTTTTTTTTTGTAATGACACATTATACACGAGAGTTATTGACACGTCACGTCCATAAATTCCGAAGTGAGTTTTGGCGGGAACACGGAAAAATCATGTCGTTGCATTCTATTATTTTCTTAAACTTCTTATTTTCTTTTCGCGTATTAATGATAAAATATGGTGGTGTTTTATTAATTCAGTGTTGAATTACAAGCCCGGGTGTGGGCAAGTGATATAATGTGGTGAAACATGTATTTTCGTGTTGTTTTCAATACTCCGTAGAAGCTCATAGTAAAGTCGCCACAACTTTACTAGGGCATGACTTGGGCTCGACTATGACCAATTTCGTGTGACTAACTGTGATTTCATGACATATTTCACTTGGTTATGCTATTAAAACTTGAAAATTCATAAACCTGACACTGGCAGAATGCACAAAGTGCGATGCCAATAACTAAGAAGAAAAAAAAGTCCCGATGTTGGAATATTCAAAAAAAGAGTTTTTTATTAATTTGTCTATAGGTATCTTACTGACCAGGATTATATAGATCAGGATGGATACATTTATAGCCTAAAAGGTACCCACATTTTAGGCTATAAATTTCTTTGCTTTTAGGGTAGGGTGTTCTGTATTTAATTATTTAACTAACATTTTTCTCCCTATCTTTTCAGGTAAGTACCTGCTGAAAATTCCACGTTTAGAAGCAATCTCAAGGAATCACACAAAGAGTGTTTTCCGGCAGTTATACTTGCGGTCCCCATTTCAAGCTAAGTGTTTATAATTTTCTACCCACAGTTTAAAATGCTACAATTCTACAACAGAAGTAAAGTGCAGATATCATATGCAAAATATGTTTGATTAATCAATTTCTCGTAACATTAGTTACACCAGTCCTCAAACCACTTTTATTATTGGCTTAACGGTCGTGCTAAACGTATTTTACATACTCTTTTAAGGTCTTAACATTTAAAACAACATTGTACCATCGTAGTAAGATACTCGTATAGTTGCCGTGTTTACACCAAACGTAAGCTTTAATCCATAGAAATAAGACCCATGTTTGTGTAATATTGAAGCGAGTCAGGAGGCAGTAATTTCGCATGGAAACCTTTAGACATTTTCCGGTATTTAAAACTAGTATGGTAGAGCATGTGGGCTTTTTTGGACCTTGATTACTAACTATAAGTATAATATGTTCCATTTCTATATCTGTACTGTACTGTGGTGTACAAATATATTAGATTTTCACGAAATACAGTTTGAATATTACAGGAGATGCCAGTTTCAGTTTTAAAATTGTATGTTCTTACGCATATTAATCCGAAACTTGTGAATCCATTTGCTACTTTTTTATGATGTGAAAAGAAAGCTCTTGATGTGGTTCTTTCTGAAATTACAATATCTTTTTTTCGTACTAACCTTTGTTATGACAATCACGAACACAAAAAAATACAGTCAAATCGGTCGAACCTTCTCAAGTGATGAGTTTACATAGCGGCAATTGATTTTTATTTATGTAGATAGATTTTGTTCGAGAGCCTAATATTTTTTGAAGACGGCTTCTTCAAAAAGTCGATTTGTGTCTGTATGATGATAAGAAGTTACATAATTTATGATATTAGGTTAGGTATACCAAAACGGCACATAAAAACGTACACACAACCTAATTAAATTAAATTTATATTTACCTGACCGCTTTGTAAATGTCAAGCTACAATTTGAAGACGACGATTTACGTCTTCCTTTACAATTTGTTTGATTTATGAGATTAATTAAAGGAGATAATTTATTACTTCATAAAAATAGGTTAACATTTGAAAAGCGACATAACACGCATATTTAATACACAAGTAATTTCCTGTCGTAGTAATAAAAAAAAAAAAAAATTGACATCAAACCAAAGCCAAACTAGCTTTTTCTAAACGTAGCATAAATTAATGCAACAGATTATAGGAATGCCTATTAAAGTCTCCAGACTTTATTACAAAACACCCGAAGAACGATGGGAATAGAATAAGCTTCTGGTTTTCTATTAAGCAAATCAGGAAAAGTTTACGAAGCCTCTATATCGAATCTCATTCGACGGCAGAGAAATTAAAAATTATTTGTTCGACTGTAACTAAGTATAATCTCAAATAGTAGTGACACTCAAAAGGGTTTTTTCTTTCACATTTGTCACCGTACTTAGTGCATTCTGCCACAGTCAAGCATATGCTTTTTTAAAGTTTTGGTAGTATTAGGTCATATAAGTCATAATTATGTCACCGTCAAGTCCAAGCTAGTGAAACTGTGGCGGCTAATGCCCGAGAGACACGAGGCTAGTTTAGCAGGCCAGGATAGCAAGATAGTGATAGTAAGCTAGCAAGCAGCTTTGGCTTCGTGTAAATAAAACTAGTTGCTAGCAGGCTACGTATAAACGATAAACAGAACTAGCTTCATTTCTTCGAAGCCAAAGCTGCTTGACTCGCTAGATCTCTATCACTATCTTGTTATCCTGCCTTGAAAAAATAACCTCGTATATCCCGGACTTTACTATTGAGTTTTGAAAACAATACGATAAGTGTAAAGGGTGAACGCTGCATTACCTCTTGCACTCTAAAAATTACCTCACATGAGGTAAGCATGATAATGACTAGTGCATGTATTTAATTGGCAAGAAGCGACACGGAAGATCAACAGACAGAGAGACGGACATTTGCGAGCGTGCACATCGTCACGCTAAGTTGACGTTCGTTATGCAATGAATTTACATGTTGCTGCACTACACGTTAAATATTTAATATGAGCTGATAAGACAACCATTGTCTGGAAAAGCAAGTATAGTACATTTTTTAAAGGTGTCAAAAAATAAAAATAAATCTTGGTAGGTATCTTTATTTAACATTTTTAAAATAATGGCTAATTCTACATAAGTCAACTGAGATAAAAAATTATCTATAATTCAAAACAGTTGAACCTGATTTCTCACAATTTTTTATACATTAAAACACACAAAATAGATAAAAAGTTTGTTTAAATTTTTAGGCACCTTAGAACAAAACGTACCTTTTTAACAATTTTAAACGTTTGTTAGGCTGAGAGGCCAGCACTAATGTCAGAGTTAATATGTCGCCTGATAATAACAAAAACATTTTTATTGTTATTTCTGATCAGTTGATTAGGTTATTAAATATTAAGCCCATTGGTATATTATTAAGTTGCCTCTGAAAGTTGTAAGTTGTAAGTTATATTTTTTGCTGCTTATGTTTTAACGCTCAATTTACTCATAAATTTCCTGTCAATTTCTTGCTTACAGATTGTTAAAGGTATTGTTACATCATATTATTTTACCAAGCATTTATAAATTATAGAGCTGTATAAATAAACGTAGTGCAGCTTCGAATTAGTTGATCCGTCGTTTCTCGTATGCACCCGGTTATAAAACTAAAAGAAAGGAAAGGATAAATGACGGACTAACTCTTCCGTACATATAAATAAGAAAATTAAAAAATAATTTAGTAATTATTTACTCTAAAAAGATGCTATATCGGATACTAATTATTTAGACCTTGATTTCTTACATACGTTCGTTTCCCATTACCCAGATTAGTTTTCTTCTAATTTCAGTTGAAACTTCCTTTTAATCTATGACACAGTAAAGACACGTATACATACAGTGTTAAATAATATTTTTTGTGTATAAGTACGCACAGTCTCAGCAGGAATGGTGTTAGAAAGGAACCGACCAAGGTTAGCCCGTGGCCGCGCCGCTACTAGGACTCTACAATAAGCCTCGAAAGGTTCACGTGTGACTGATTAATAGGCATCTTAATCAGTGCTTGTATAACTAGACCAAAAAGAGACCAAAAATACAATGTAAGTAAACTACGTTTACAGAAGAGATTGTCACATTTCTTTACTACTGTGTTTTTTTGTTCTTTCTGGTCAATGGTGTACAGGCTATATTTTTTTACTATCTTAAAATACAGATACAAGCTTGGAAGAGTTTTATCTGAAATTTATAAAAACCTTTCCATTCTCTAAACCTATAGTCGGAATTAACTTGTTAGGTAAACCGAAAAGATCCGTAATAAACTATCACAGTTGTACTAGCTAGTACAAAAATAATCTTAAATGCAAGATTCGTCTCAATGCTTCATATACTCAATGCTTACTATACTTGCTACTCATATATTAATCTCTATAAGTTGCGTAGCTTATGCTTTTCCTTTCTATGAGAATGCTGCGCTGCAAGTCGTAATGCAAGTGAGTTTATTGACACCATGCATCCTCCGCCCGAGAACAGGTTCCGAGGTCATGACTAGAAAGCCACATGGTCATTCGGACGGCGCAACGTTGTAAATACTGGTAATGAGGTGGAAGGTGCGAGAATCTATCGGGGAGATCTGTACGTGAGATCATTACGTATAAGCGATGTCTGACGTAAACTTTATGATCAAACATCATCAGCGTAGCCTAATGGGGAAGACCGCAAGAATAGGAAGTGACTGCTAGACGTGAGATGAGTTCAAGTTACGGGCCCGTATCAATGAGCTCTTTAGAGTTTATGTACGGGTTTTCATACCACTGATTTTTTCGGTGAAAAGAGACATCGTGAGGATACCTGTTTAATTATGGAGAAGACATTCAATGCGCATGTGATTCCAACAACCCGCAGCTGAGTTAGAGTGGTTGATATCGCTCAGCACTTTGAAAGTAGGCCTATGTTCATCTTCTATCTTATGTGATTATGCATTATCATCATCATCATCGTCATACGCAAGCCTATTATATGATAGTCCACCACTACTAGCGGATATTGGCCTACGTATAACGTCAATCCTCTCAATCCTACGTCCTATGGTTGTTGATTCGCAGTCTCCGCTGTGTGTGTGTCGGTATGATAGATAAAAACTACAATTAAGATGTTTATAAAAAATCAGAAGCATAAGTTAGTTGCATTAATATTCAAATTATGGACAGTTTATTTTTTGTTTTTTTATACAATTTGTTTTTATTTAAATATTGTGACTGTTTTTACGATAAAAAAAATCATTTGGATGTGTAATAAATCATGGACAGTTTAAACAGTTCACATTTTTTTGTATAATTATAAATTATGAATTAATTTTATAAGCACCACCTCGCAGGCTTGCTCTATATAGCAAAAAAAAAAACTTTCACAAACGTTGCAGTAATCGACGTTTATAAATTAAATCGACATTTATTAATTAAAAAATCGGTTCGAATTCAGGTATAGGTAAATATTTTCCATCAACAGTTGTTTTAACAGAGATGCATTTAAACAGGATGTCTTACCAAAGTACGAGTACTTATTATTCAAGGAATAAACAGCTAAAACAGCATTTGAGAATAAACCTTATTTTCTTTTTAAACTAGTGTGCATTTTTAACCTATTTGACATTTCACTGACTAGACATTTTATATTCATGACTTTTCTCTCTGGTCAATGTATTGCAAAAATGGGTAGACGAATTAAGGACTAATCAATTTGTTTATTGCGGCTGATCGAGATGTTGTAAACAATCGTGATCCGGACCACGGAGAGGTATAATTTGTGATATTTCTCGAACTGGACAATGCAACTATCATTTAAACGAGCTTTGTTCTTCGGCTTTGAAAAGTGTACATACAATAACTTGGTACTAGGTACGAACTATAATGCCTATAGCATTTGACGTTGTGCACAAATCACTCGCCCTTGTGAGCTACCCAATGATTACTATGTATGAACAGCTACGGCAATAAGGCCTCGCCGGAGCTGGGAAGCGGATGCGCCGGAATTTCCTATTTATGTATTCTTTAGAGGGTACGAGCGAGTACAAATAACTTGCTCGCACTAGGTAATGTGCAATCTAATTATCGTAGGTATATACTTATATAACAGGTTTGTTAATATGAAAACTGACGTGGTTTTGACACATTTTTGTTTTATTTATACGGGAATACTCACGTTTAATTAAATCGGATACTCCGACTATAGTTTCGATCACATCCGGTACACACCGACCCGATCACATTTAGGTTTGTTAATGTTTTAATTTGTATTTCCATTAAAAGTTTATCAATTCGACCGTGTTTTTTTATTATGCGGTGTCTCTCTCCGTCAATTGAATAATCTTGCATTGAATATGCGCATTACTATAAAATACATTACAATAATTACAAAAATAAATTCGGGTCAAATTGAGACTCTTCCTTTTTGAGGCCAGTCAAAAAGACAAGAAAGAACCAAAAAAAACACGCTTTACAGTATCAAGTGTACAGGTCTGATAAATAAAATAAAATAAAACATTTAAAATAAACCTTTTCTGCACCATGCAAAAGTAAAAAAATATTCTCAGATAAATTGTTTTACATACATTTTGAGTTTGTACTCTAAAGTAAAAACCAAAAGTGCTTGTCTCTAAAAATGATTACTACCTCAAAATTAACACATCACCGTGAAAAGTGTGAGAAAACACTTCCACTGCGCTCCCATCGGCGCCGGCGCAACGAGCAAGCAGAATCGATCGTTGTGAAACAAACAATACCTTGCACAAACCACTTAGAAGTAACATCTCTTAAAAGCGTGTTATATTATTAACCATCTTGATCAACATGGATTAAGTAAAATAAATGACCGTCGAATTACGATAGGCTCATACTTTGATCATACATCGATACCTGATATAGTTCATATCAGCCTTTATATAAAACAAATTACATGTCAATATAGTAATCAAAGAGCCTGCACGTACCTATTACAACGTATTCATTATAATACGAAATAAATTCATAAATTAATAATAGTTTAAAATAAAAATAAAACAAATAATAATAAAGTAAAACAAGAATAATTATGTTTTTAAAGCTTAAATAGGAAGAAAAATTATGACCACCGCGGCAAGACTCGAACCTGCATACGAGCAGTCTCTATGGGTTTCCGTCCCAACTACTTTGCCAATAAAAAAAAGAATCACTAGTGTGGAATCACTTCATACAAAAATATTCATAATAATTATTATTGTCAAACAAACTAAAACATCACACAAAATGTATATAATTAGCACAAAAGCAACCAGAAACTGGCTGGAAAACCCCAACAATGCTGGCTTCATTATCGCGTTGAATTGGCAAAAAAAACCTCAATGCGCGAGAAATAAGCGTCGATTAAACGAGGAGAAATTTTAGTTCATAATTTTATAGTTTTTAAGTTTGTTTTTGGGTAGTTTTTAAATCTTAGTGTTAGGTTTAAATACTTTTCAATAAAACTTTTAAACTTTCGCGATTTGAACACATAATTATTTTACCTTACTTTTCAATAAATTAGTTTTTTCTACTAAATCATTCCGCTAATAATGATCGCCATAAATAACTATGTGAACAGGCTGTCTGACTGATACTAAGTGACACATGTAACTGTTAGAGCAGGTCGTCCACATAATAGTAAGCGTCACGTGTGTGATGTGAGCAGGTCATACGCATGACAGTGAGCGCTAATATTAACGGAGTGATTCATATTTGAATCGAGGATGAACGAGGAAATGGCAGCAGGGTAGACAGGTGCTCTATCAATCTCTATCAAAGATGAAATCTTTGAGGATGAATGATGAAACACTCAATGATATCTCATCATCAGCCAGAAGACGTACTGCAGGTCGAAGGCCCTTTTTTATTTTATTTTTTATTTAAACGGGATCATGGATCGAAGGCTCTTAATAGGGAGGGGTTTCCATAATCTCCACGCTTGGCAGGCGGCTTGGGATCGCAGAATGATATCTCACTCATTACTAACTCACAAGTAAACAAAATAAATACTATCAGGTCCCTAAATTCAAAGACATAGGTGAATTATCTAAAAAATATCGTACCTTATCTCCGCGAGAAAGATAAGAACTAAACATAGGTAGAAACTAAACTATAACCATAAAATATGGTTTCATCATATATTTTGTTTTTTTTATGGTTATAGTTTAGTTTCTACCTATGTTTAGTTCTTACCTTTCTCGCGGAGACAAGGTACCTTGGAGGATCTAGCTCTAATGGGTATATAATCAAAGTAAGGTACGCACACTAAAGTGGTGTCAAAAGTTAATAAATTAATATTTGCTGTTTTTTAAGCACCATCAATCAAAATCACTTCCATTCATAATCACAGGCCATTGACTAGACCATGTTATGAATGGACATGTTGTCCAACGAAAGTACCTAAATAAGTGATGTTTGACCTCATGTAGAACATGCGATGTAAAAACCATAATTCACACACAGCGGTCAATGACAACGACTTATATAAATGACTGCAGCCGATATTTTGATGGACTTGAACTTTAAAATTGGCTTCGTGTTTGGCGCGAATTTCAGCTAATTAAGGCAAAAGGTTAATGTGGACTAGCGAAGACGCCAAAACAAAGATAGTCTGAGCTTACTACTTACTAGTCGAGCCTACACGTCATCGTTGTATCTTTTTGTAATTGCGTATCGAATTATGTAGATATATCCATTGTATGTGGAAGGTCTCAAGTTTACAAGTGATAGATGAGTTGGGACTTATTCTAAATGCATACAAATTTTTTTCGGCTAGGTGGTGCACCGTTGACCTCATCAAGAGCATAATATAGATATAAGTAACGACATTTTTTGTCTTTGTTTGGTTTTGGTGTCATATTCGAAAAGTTTTGCCTGTAGAACCTCATTCATTAAATGCGTCTAAGCAATTCTCACTGGTTGGTTCGTACCACATATGGTGTGAAATGCCCCAACAACGTTCCAAATCCATAACAACTTGCATCGAATCAGCTGCTTAGCTCAGCTACGTGCATGTTATTGCACGTATATTGCTTTCTCATAAATAGATCATCCCTCTCTATTTTAACTCACCTATTTTACTTCAACGGAACTCAATAAGGTTAATCGATGGACACCAACCTCGACCTTTATACCGGCGACCGACCAATCGATCATAAAAACGAATCGATCTATTAGAATCGATTTTAATTGCCTTATCCATGCTAAGCTAGCTTGTGCTTTCTCGTGGCCTTGACAGCTGTGTAGCCGCCTTTCGGTTTATTCGCTTACTTTTTTTTTGTAATTACGTGTCAAAAATGAATGACATGCCCTCGACTAAATCGAGTTTACAAGAAACACATGTCTGCTTTATGTCTGTTCCGTTTCGTGTCCATTATGCATTATCTTTGACATGAACTTTGTTATTAATTTGTGACTTGTAAAATAAAAATAGATAAGTAATAAAATACAAATTATTATACTCTAGCCGTACTTCCGGTTTCCCTTCCTCTTTCCCCGCTATCCTATATTTAACAATACACACTCACAAGCTTTCGTATTTATAATATTAGTGTGATGTGAGTTACACTTACATGTGAAGAAGTAACCACACAAACAAACACACATGATTTAACAGTACTTAATAGACAATAGACAAGATTTTATTTATTTATTTTAATAGGTGAAGATATGATATGATCGAAGAGAAGCAGAAAGATAAAGTAGGTGGCGCTCTAGTTCTTCAAATAATAAATTGATCGTTACTTTCGCCCATTTGAAGCAGAATGCCTTACTCATCGTATTTCATTACAGACTTGCACAAAAACAATGGGAGCGATTCCTTCCAAGTGATGTTTAATAGGCATGATGACTACAAATTTTTTATTACCTCATAAAAAAGCGGATCATCAATAGAGCCTATCAACGAAAACAAAATTTAAAATAATTCATATATAAATAAGTTCTAAGTATTTTAATTTCAAGTTAGACAGAGAGCGCGCTATACTGAGCTATGACGTCAAGCCTCAGGCGCGGCATACAAACGCTATACTAACACGTACTTTGCGAGAAAGGGATAGAGCATCCCTTCTCTATCCCCACCTAAAACTTTAAACGCTCATATCTCAGAGATTTATCAGCCAATACAATTAATTTTTTCAGTATGGGTAATGTATTTAGTTATATTCATCACTAAGCCTGTTATTTGTTATAAATTAAACATTAGGCCACACGCCTATTGACTTACTATTACTAACATAATTGTTTGAGTGACTTTGTGAACGTGGTCCCTTTGTTTTCTTAATTGGTTTGTGCCAATTTTTTCAACATGTAATGGATGTAAGCTGGTGAATGTCGCTATATACATTTGATAACAGTGCTATGACTAGATAAAAGGTCTAAGGTTTTATGGTTTTATGATTGAACCTTCCTTGTATAATTTTTGACAATTGATTTACAGCAATGGTTCTAAGGTTTTGATTCTCTTCTTCAGCACTTTAATGTAGTACTTCAATTAATATTTTATTTAGTTTTTGGTACTTTTAAACGTCAAATAAGGCGTTAGCTACTAAAAATATAATACAGACACTGAAAAAAAATATTTAAAATAAATAAATAAAATAAAAACCAAAAATAAATAAAAAATTGTAAAATCAGTAAGGAATTAAAACACTCACACACACACATCAGCCGAAGACGTCCACTGCTGGACGAAGTCCTCCCCCTTAAAAGGGGGGTTTGCCATAATCTCGACGCTTGGCAGGTGGCTTGGGGATCGCAGAATGCTCACCACCGTTAATCGAAAGGACGCTGCTGCTCTTCCTCCGGTGGTTCTAAGACATACCCATACAGTTGACCCAGATGCAGTTTTAGGTCATACCCAGGTCCCAGGTAAGAAATGAAAACAATGGTTAACAATTTTTATTTATTCATTTGTTCTGAAAATAGTTTGTTCTCAAATGCCAAATACATTTTAAAAGATCTAAAACATCTGTATGACAATGTTTTTTGTAGGTATTCCATTAATACGTAACTCTGACAACACACACACACACTTTGTGAGTATATAGCCACTTGTTCAATAAGCGAGCCAGTGCCAAGTGCATTTCATACATATCAGACTGCATACAAACACGTTATTATAATCTAAGTCTAGACTAATAAAGCGATCCTTACTCTAAATGAAATTAGCTTTCTCCCACGTGCGTTGATTTTATGAACCAGATCCAGCATTACTTATTCTAAGCCTCAGCTTGACATTTGTCTCAAGGGAAAGCTATATCTGCATTTAGCTAGAGTAGTTTAATGCGTATTTTATTACTGTGATTTGAATAAATAAAGCTGTTATAAGTAACATTGAAGACCGTGATACGCACTTATCTGATAGGATATTTAAGCACTCCTTAAGCGTGCAAGCGAAAGATTAAGCATCTTTAAATAGGTACCTATTACATGTTAAAATAATCTTCGATGTAGCGCAAGTCTACGCTTGAGTCTCTCTGAGAAATGTGGAAATCACTAAGCCTACAGCGGTCACTAAACTTCTTCAAATAAGCCGTCTAACTTGCAGGAAACCGCTAAACAGCTCTTATAGTATTAACTTCATATCGCCATGAAATGGCTTTATCGTGCCTCTGGCATTAGAGTGCGACCCATTGATGACTTATAATGTAAAACTGAATGGAGCCACTATCGAGCTTCTTAATAAAACTGGTAACCATCCGTAGGAAAGTTTTAGTTCCATCAATTCATCATATAAACGCGTAAGTCGGTCCGTTGGTAACTTTACCAGTTTTGCGGTGATTGAGGCAATGGCACAGGTTAAATATATGTACACAGATTAAATAACACCTTCATTACATAACTGATTCAAAATGTCAGGAAATGTCAAATTATAGTTGTAGTAGCGGTAATGCATTAGTGTTAGAAGCG
Source organism: Erannis defoliaria (assembly GCA_905404285.2). NCBI lineage: Eukaryota > Metazoa > Arthropoda > Insecta > Lepidoptera > Geometridae > Erannis > Erannis defoliaria. The sequence continues at coordinate 3,870,033 of FR990073.1, read as the reverse complement.
TCTACACTTATAAATCGTAATCGTAATCGTAATATAAAAATCGTATCAAATATTTTTACGATATAATTTTACGTTTAAAACAAAAAACCAAAAACGAGCCAAAATAAACTTAAAAACTAATACTTATGCAAAAATATGGGTGTAAATATAAGCCAAGGTAATGTAGTGTATTTGAGAATGGCTCGCTAGGGAATTGGGAATGGCCTAGATCGCTGGTTACATCCCGCGTTGAACTGCAATTTCTCTGAACGTGGGTGCTAGCGCTCTATCTCTCTTGTCACCAGGTTGATGTATCAAGTCATGTGCAATTTATACGACTGAAGGCCACTTTTTATTTTCCGCAGTAATGAGATTCCACGCAAGAATCGCCAATCTCGAAAGTCCATAATTCAAATGTTTGTTTGATCGGAGCTATTTATTTGTCGTTTGCAGTGCATTTCCTGGCAGTCTACTCAATACTCGTCTGCTCTATCGTAGCTTTCGACATCTACTACAGCTCTGACATATGGAATTGCATGCGAGTATAACAAAACAATCAATGCTTAATGTTTCGTACAGAATATGGTATTATTATTTGTACGATATTTCAACTGTAATGGATGTGCGTTCACTTAAACAAACAAATGTGGACTGTAAGAACATTAATATTAATTAAATCATAACAAGTACTTTAAAAAGACAACCGACTTCAATTTCGATTACCTGGGATGACTATTTTTTCCAGTTTATTTTAATTTAAATACCAAACTACTAAACCGATTTCGATAAAATGTATATGGGATCACCATTGAACTCATGCTTCAATGGTGATTCCATATGACCTACCAAACAAAAAACTCGTTGGCGGAGTAACCGCAAAATAAACGAAAAAAAAATTCATTCGAATTGTGAACCTTTTTTTTAAAGTCGGTTGAAAATATAACAATCTACAAGAACCTCACATAACACCATCATAATTTTCAACCCATAATCGCCCTAATCGCCTCTCATCTTGTACGCCGCTCATCCCGGTTCTGTGCCAATTTTAACCAGGTTCGACCGTAATATCGTCGACCCACCACGACCTGGTTGACGTCCAACGCTTCGTTGGACCAGAACCTATACCGAAAGAGTTTTGGCGGGAACACGGAAAAATCATGTCGTTGCATTCTATTATTTTCGTAAACTAGTTTTTTCACAAATTAATGATAAAAAATGGTGGTGTTTTATTCATTGAGTGTTGAATTACATGCACGAGTGTGGGCAAGTGATATAATGTGGTGAAACATGTCTTTTAGTGCTGTTTTCAAAACTCCGGAGAAGCTCATAGTAAAGTTGCCACAACTTTACTAGGGCATGACTTGGACTCGACTATGACTAACTGTGATTTCATGACTTGATTTTAATATAAAAACTGGAAAATTCATAAACTTGACACTGGCAGAATGCACAACGTGCGATGCAAATAACTAAGAAAAAAAACCTATACCGAGTGAATTTTAACCGTGAGGAAAAAAAAAGTTTATAAGTAGGTACATGAAATAGAAGCTAATGGCATAGTTAGATTGTTTTTATTTTATTTTACGTGTCAAAATTTATATCCTCAGCCACTATTAATTTATTAGAGTATATTTTATACAGAAACTTATAAAAAAGAACTACAGGTTAAAATAAAAATTTACCTACTTATAAAGCAAAAAACATTGTTATTGCAGCGGCGAGTCATACATATGTTTTTTTTTTAAAGTCAATGTTATGATACGACACGATTACGCGATTACTTTCGTATATTGCTTCGGGATCACACATACACCACACAAAATTAAATTTGTAATAGTTACGTTGTATTGTGTTTTTAATTTTGTTGACTATTTGTTGCATTAAATTCTACAAACACAAATACTAAAATAATACTAAATAATACACAGGCTGTTTCACTGTCGGAATGTGGTTAGGTAAAGGTAACTTGTTGTTGGGCAATATGCGGTAAAAAGATTACGTCAAATTGATACAGTTTGTATTTATACAAATTTTGTTGAGACAGTTCCAATTGGAGCTGTGACTTTCAATAGTAGCTAGTTAGGTGGAAAAGTACCGAAGGTTGAATAATACGACTTAATAAAAAATAAATTTTAATCTTAAATATGCACGTACATAACACTTTTTAAGGTAACACTGGGAGAATGCATAAAGTTAGTAGGTAATTCTGATTTGTTTAATTTTGTTCGTAAAAGCAATTCTTATTGGATACATTTCACATATCTAATACTATAAGAATCAATCCATAAACAAATCCGTCAACCCAACACCTACTTTACGCATTCGACCTTCATGTTTTTTTCATAATATAGGTGTGATAAATAATTACAAACACATTAATAATCGAGTCATAAAACATATGAATAAAATTATTTATAATTATAAATTCAGTCATTAAATGCTTAATTATAGCACTATCAAATTGGATTTAGAGAATTATGTTTCAGTAATCATAAAAATACCGATCAATTTGTAAGGCCACGATATCTAAAACTGTACCACTTGCCCTGGGCATGTAATGATGAAATCGCAAACCGATAACGACCAATGTCATCATAAAGTTTGATATAAGTGTATTACACTCGTTAAGCCATGTCAGAGGTCTTCGGGGGCACATTAAATCTGATACTAGGACTTGCCACTTACTACGAATTTTAAGTTTAATAACAGAGCTTACAACACTAGTCTCCTAGAGAACACTGTATGTAGCGCGCCGCAGGGAGAAGGGTCTTCTTCTTCTGGTTGATGATGTGTGTGTGAATCTACTCCATAATCTACTCTACTCTCCTTACCATAATCCCCACGCTTGGCAGACGGCTTGAGTATCGCAGAATGCTCACCACCGCTAACCGAGAGGACGCTGCTGCCCGTCCTCCGGTGGTTCTGGATGCAGTTTTAGGACATACTCAGATCCAGGAAGGATTAAGTTCAAATACCAATAATGAGCTTGAGTTGCCGGTGACCGGAAACTTAGTGAGGAAACCATAGCATGCTGGTATTGGTGGCACGGTACTTTAAAGTCCTCAGCTAGCTCTCTCAAGTTTGTAAAATCTGCCACTGACCTAGAGCGAGTAGTTCTCTCAACTTGTTCGTATCTTGTTACAAACTAATCCATTACGAGTATTAGCAGTAAATTGACATTCTCCACACTTAGAGGCTTAGAAAGGAATATCATTGCAAAACTATCGTGTTTGTAACAATGGCTCGTTAGTCGTCGATTGTGGACGATTAGACGAATTAGCTTTTTGTGGGAGGTCATTTGTCATAATATTATGGTCTTTGATAAGATGCCTGTAATTTTCTTATTTATGTTCATTATCAGACATCTTTATTGACTTAGCCACCGGACTCTGACCGGAACGAATCGGAATAGTCAAACAAAAAATAATGCAATAGGCTAGATGACTGTTTTTTTTTATTGTCCTATTAAAATGTGGCCTATAAATATAGCTGATTAATGAAAACAAAATGAAAATCTGATCAAAAATAAGCAACTTATAAGCATTTTAATATCACGCTAGACAGAGAGGCGAAACAGCAAATCGTGACGTCACTTCTCAGTACGCCATATAAATTTTATTCTGACATGTAAGGCGTGACGTCATTTTTTGTTTTGTGGGAAAGGGACAGAGTTGTCTCTACCAAAAACTTTAAACGCTTATATATCAGAACATTATTAACCGATTTAAATATTTGTTTCAATAAACATACTATATTTACTTAAATTCTTCATGAAAGCTATTGGTTTCAACGATATAAACATCAGTCATCTACCCTATTACTAGACATAGAGTTACCCAAATGTATAACCGCACCCTATAAATTTGTTTTTATTCTGTGATATCAGGGTGGCCAGGGTGAAATGGTGGTAAATGGTTGCGTTTAGCAATTCTGCATAGGTATGATGATACATTTCGCAAATTGTAAAACGGTCACTTAAGCGCCAATTCATACTATGATTTTGCAAATGATTCTATTACGGAATTCACTAGTTTGTCAGTTTTCTATAGAAAGTCGTAAAATGGTCGATGAAAGATGAATTGTATAAAGTCAACTAAGCCATCTTGATATAATACCTATGTGTATTTAAGTTATCTTCAACAAAAGCAATGTCTATTGTATCAAATACACTGCATATTTCTAGTAATAGAGCAGACAAGTGCATTACCTAATAACTACTATACAGTATACAGCTGCTAAATGTAACCTACTAAGTTTTTATGTTTTCTTACACAGCAAGGTATTACATTTACGTCTATTCATACGCCTATTTAGTATTTCAAATGCGTCTACCGCTTTCTTTTGTTGCGACATTGAAATAAGATCTTGTGCAATACGATTACTTTGATACTATAAAAAGATAAAGGTAAAACTATGGAGCTTACAGCGTAGAAAAATGCCCGAACACGGATGGACTACGAGTAAGAACGAACTCCTCCAAGTATGTTAAATTATACTTAGACTGTCAAATAAGTGCATAGCGTGACTAAAACTGTGGACTAAACCCAAAGATTACGAAAGATGCGCCATCGCGTACAAAACAACGTTTGAAAACTGACCCCCGTGCCGCCATGTTTACGAATTGCGCCGGAGTGTGAAAGAAGATAGCACTTTTATGAGAGCAAAAGGGATAGCGCGCGTCTTGCTTAGTGAGCGCGGACAGGCGAGACAGTCCCTGGGGCCATTTTCGCGGGGCCATTTGATGGCGCGATATGACATATCTCCCTCCTGACATATAATTATAATATCATTGACTAAACCAAAATGCGTAGTATTTTTTTTAAAATATCGATTAAGATTAATATCTTACATCGATGTATTTGATTATGGACTCGTTCGGCCAAAAATCGTTAAAACCAGAGCTGCTCCTGTGTTGACGACGTCGAAGTGTTACAGAACCTTAAATCAATTAAAATGGTAATCAGACAAACTGCAATATACTACGCAATTCATTTTTATTTCCCACATCGAAAATGTCCTACATATAATTAATGTAGAATTGTAGGTGCTTAATTAAAATTAAATGTCTTCTCTCAAAAAGAGTTAATGTTAGCTTCAGGCGTTATTTTATCAGACATCTGTAGGCTGGAGTTGGACTTGTTATTGATACTACAAGTGGATGGCCTTGCGATTTGTTTTAGATTCAAAAGCCATATATACAAATATAATACAAGTATTTTGAATGGCAAATGTGTAAATGGCATTGAGCAAATATCTAAAGAGTCACAATCTCTAAGTGAAAACAGTCAAAAAACGTTCGAGTGCCGTTGTATATACCGTTGTATATACGTGCATTATATAGTTCACAATTGTTCGAATTTAGACGTTATGTCGCTTGTATAGTGTTCAATGTATGCTTGAGCGCTTGTGTCTTATCGTAGTTCAAGTCGCTCAAAAGTCGCACGCTATTCAGTGCGCCGAGTTTTGCAGCGGACATTTTTTTGCACGTTTGTTACTCTATAGACATTAGCTCAATGGTATATGGTAAAGTTATAGGACACTATATTTATGTTTTCAAAGCGTAAACTTTAAACATAATGTGTTTAATTACATCACATGTGCTAGTTAGTCAATCACTAAGCAGCTGTGCAATACGTGCAGTAATTTATCTGGTAACATTGCCCTTCAAACCAGAACACAGTAATGCTTGCACACTACTGCTTGGCGGTTGAATAACTGACAAAGGTGTGGTACTTCCCCAGTCGGACTCTGCAGTGGAGTCCTACCACTACAAAAAAAACCACTTTTACATTTGTGGTACTAGTAATTACTTATTAGTGATTTTTATTACCATTATATTTGTTATTCAAACGTAACGGCCTGTTAATGATCAAAATGTGATGATTCGAATCAATAAATCTGATCTGATTCGATAATTAACATAGCAATTTGTAAACTTGATCTAGTGCGCAATGACCGCAATTCTTTAAGGCTGTCTTTTTGAAGGTTAGTAGGCTATGTCTAATAATTAAGAGTGTTAGTTCGGCCCTAGTGTCAAATAGTGTTAGATGTAAAATGAATTCAGAATAAAATGTAAAGATAGATAGATAGATTAATTCCTATAGCATTATTAGTTTGATTTATAGCCTATAGCATTCAGAGAAAGTGTAGCTTTCTATGGGTGCTATAGGTTTATGTATATGAAATTCGAATTAAAATTCCATTTATTTCGACAAAAGTCATAAAAGCAAAACATACATTAATTAAAAATAAAATAATTTATTATACAATTCAAATCAAAAAACGTATACTTATTTACAAACTAAATTAAAATACAATCACATATTAGATTTAGTAATTTGCTTATTAGTTAGTAGTTATATCGGATTAGCAGCGCGAGTACCGTTCTTGACGATCGTTATATTTACACTTTGACACTTAAATATTATTTAATATTATTTATTGCTGCGCCCGACAGGGTCCATATGAAACTTCTTTTTGACAATATCTGTGTACACTATGGAAGCAATAAATATCTGAATCTGAATCTGAATCGGTATATTCTCAAATTCGTCTAAGTAAATCTTCTCGACACGTCAAATTTAGCGACATAGAACGGTACTCGAGCTGGTACTCGCGCTGCAGTTGTTCCGAAGATTACTTCGAACAAACAAACTATTAGAAGTCACCAACTTTATCTCTTTAAATAAATATTTATTTATATACTAATAAGTTATGCGAACACCAATTATAAATGATACCAAATAAGCAATCCGTTTTGCTAGCTATTTTACATTATCCTGTCTCGAGTTTTGTAAATAATAATTATGAGTGAAGCAATGCTCTCGTTAAACAAGAACTTGCGAGAAATAAGGCCAAAAGGTTCAATTATGATGGTAATAACAAAAATTCACAATCTCATGTCGCAACGATTCACATGATGACAATACGACGTAAAAAACTTTCACAACGAATCGCGAGACCATTTGAGAATTGTCTAAAAATATACAGGATGTAAATATAAAGAAAAACGGGTAATTAAAATATACGAATAATTTTATCATAGTAGGTATGTTGAGAATCGGCATTTGAGTTATTACTTAGGCAATTGGAAGCCAATCAGCAGTGCAAGTACGGATTCCTTTTCTTTTTTCATGATATATAATTAAATAGAAAAAGAATATGAATGATTTAAATGACATGTCGTATAATATAGTAATTATATGTATATGGTTTATAATAACCACATATTTTAAGAGTACTTCTTTAATAATATTTTTTTAATTACGGCCCGTGACATATTAAATATTTTTCTATTAAGTAGTTCAAGGAAATACATTAACTCTAGACACTACAGTGTAGAGTCTACACCCTGTATACAATGACGTCATTTTCTAGCTTTTGCTTGTTTCACTTGACTTTCACTGTTTATGCATGAGCATGACTAGGGAGGACATATAGCGAGAGTAAAATTAGGACATGTCCGGTTTCGGCGCGGCTCATTTCGTTTAGTCATTACCACGCGCTTTTATGGATGTCTCTAATTTTCTGTTGCGTTGAAGTAAATGTTGAAGCGTGAGAAACAGATTATGTGAGCCTAATATGCTCAAAGCAATGCGTTGCATTTTGTAAAAACAAAAGTACACAGTGGTTTATATGACGTGTTTAGATTAAATGAAAAAATATTGGTTAGTTATCATGTTATAGACAAATGAATGATATTTTTTATTTTAAACTTTTTATGTACAACTATTCTGACAATTAAGTATGGCACACAGAGGCGTGACGTCATTTTTTGTTTTGTGGGAAAGGGACAGAGTTTTCTCTACCAAAAACTTTAAACGCTTATACATAAGAACATGCTTATATATCAGAACATTAATATCCGATTTAAAATATTTTTTCAATATACATATTATATTTATTAAAATTATTCATAAAAGCTATTGGTTTCAACGATATAAACATCAGTCATGTACCCTATTACTATCCGTGTCACTTTTCTTTTTCATTTATAGTAAGTTTTAACAAATTTTCTTAAGACAGTATAAAACAAAATCGTCATCAATATAAATATTTACAATAGATTAACGGAATCACAGAAAATAATAAAATAAACATACATAATAAATAAATTTTAAGTAGGTATACCTACCTACTAAATGCCCATATTGGCTACGTTTATGTAAATCAGCCTAGCTTGTTTAACAAGTTTAGCTTGTTAGTTTGCTTAACAAGTTTTTTCGCCTGTTATTCATTAGAAATTTATCAGTAACGGTTGCGTCATGGTCGCCCTAGCCGCGATTATGTCAGCGTGCGTGTGCACAACTAGGTCGGAATGCGACCAAGTTTTGTAATTAGTCTCTTTATTGCTGCTGTAACATAATAATTGAAGATATTAACTTTGTATGCTGTGTCGCAGGTTTTGTTGATCAAATTGATAGTGTAGTGTTTACATAGTTGTAAACTTGTGAACAATGGCTTCTTGGCGCCTCAAACACAGTTTGTAACTAGTTTATGAGCCTTTTGGTTCATGACATGTATTATATTTTTAAGGCAAAAATAAACAATTTGTATTTGCGTTTGTAATGAGCTTTAATTACAATAATAATTATATGTTTTATATTTCCATAACCACAACCGTCAAGTCATGTCAGAGGCCTTCGGCGGCACATTAGGTCTGACAATAGGGCTAGCCACTGAGCTTCACATAATCGCGTCTTCAATCAGTCCACTGCTGGACAAAAGCGTTCCCCTTAATAAGGGATCCATAATCATAATCCACATGTTTGGCAGGCGGCTTGAGGATCGCCGAATGCTGTGCACCTGGGCGTTGGGCTAAAGATCATTGACTTCGTAGTTCAAGTTTTATTCTGGTGTTATAGGTACCAAATGCCTGCCTTAGCTAATCGAAAATCTGTCACCAACCGCCTGGGTGAAATGGTGCATTTGAGTTGAAACTCCATATTCTAGGCTTGGCGTATGACCTTTGATCAAACCACAGCTTTCAAATTAGATGAGCTAAGTAGCTGTACATGGCACGTAATGCATTATTTTTTGAGTTTGTCTAAAATTACTGAATCTGAAGTTCCAGGAACATACAATCTTGCACCAGCCGTTTTTAATATCCCAATGATAGGTTGAATTGGACCATATTCGCGCACCAATGCCCATAATACGCGTCTAACGGAATTACATACGACATAACTTTCTTCTCAGAACATTACCATAATAAACATAATTATGCTTCCTCTACACGATGTTTTCACCTATACCGAAGAACAGTATGATTTTTAAATTATAAACTCAAAGTGACTCTGCCTCTCTATCTATTATCTTTTATCAACCAAAAAGAAGGGGTCAGTCTTGATAGAATTTGGCTTAGCGATCTGTAACTCTGGAAAAGAGCATGGGCTACATGTTACTGTCATTATCATCACCAGTTTTCATCACGACTGAATCCGCGGGGCTCGGCTAGATAAACATATAACTAGACGAACTACAGACGCCTTGATTATGGCTATAAGCATTGAGCACGTCACAAAAGCATCACACCCACCGATCTCCATAATAGGTATATAATCGTGCATCATGACGTAATTATCGGCAGGTCGCCGACCGACCTTCCGACCTTGAAACGGTACTAGATGTCTGGTGTCGCGTGCCATCGTCTGACGTAGATTTGATGAGCTTCCATGACTCATAAGGTTGTAATACCTTTGTTGTACTTTAACTTTGTGAGCTGTACGAATTGGATTCGATTCCCGCTCAAGATAAAAACTCAGTTGAACATAGTTGTGTACCTTTTGTAGGTTCGGTGTCTGCGAGTTAAAACCATTGGTTTAGGTGGCAACTGACCCTCTAAAAATGTGGGCCGTAGGCGAGTTTACTACTTTTTGGAAGAGTTTTTTTATGTTGAACGGGTCGGTTTGACCTGGCCTATCCGAGGCGTAGGCGTATGGCACGATTGTCCAGATGATATCGAATCACTCTTCGTTTCAAGATCCCCAGATTTTATTGGCTTGGAAATCATTTTGCTGGTAGAGAGCTGGTAGACCTTTGCAGTACAAATTATAACTGTGCTTTCGAAGCTTTGTTTGTGCACTGCAAAGGGTTAAACTAGTAGTTTACTGGACCGAAATCTTTTCATAATACTGGGCCTCTTGACTAGTTGGTGGAAAGGTTGCCTAATGCACTTCTAATGTCGTACTCTATTTAAATTATTTTCTATAAATAAACTTCTATTTGTGAAACAAAACCAAGTAACAAGTAATTTAATATTTTATTTTATTAACATTTTAATGGGAAGCCAATACAGAAAATCATATCTGATACAATTTTCAATTTCTATCTAAGTCATCATACTGTCTAGACATTTCACAAGGCGTCGATTAGTAACGGCGACTCGCAAGGTTAGATAAAATTATTGGTCTGTCATATGTTGACAGCAAGACAATAATAATTATTATATACTCCCACATATCCAACTCTTTTGATGCTGTTTTGTTTTATAGATACAGAACTCGCAGCTTTTGTCATCCACTTTGTACTTGGAGGAGTCAGTTATATAAAGACTTTGTACAATACACCAACCAACACACACCTAGTTAGCGTACGATATCTAAAAAGTAGTTGCACCAAATCTTGAAATATCAGTTAATAGCTGATATTGCAACTCATAATAATACTTTTAAGCCCTTTTGTAACTATGAGTACCTACATTAGCAATTCAAAAATGTACTCATTCTTTTACTAAATGGGATTCGGTTCCAATGAACAAACCATTTTAGAATTCAGTGGATAAAGATTTATGGCAGATTTACAGCAAATAAATTACTCTTTTATGGGCCAATTTTATTAATATATCAGATGGAATAGAACCATAAACGCAAGGTTAAGCCTCAGGCTTAAGCGATAAAAGTTCAGGGCGCACACGTATAAACAAGTTCGAGAAATGTACCACATCAATACAAGGCTAATGAGTTCTGCCCTGGTTAATTTTGTTGCGCTATGTTATAATTTATGGACATTCCGACGTAATAAGTAATTATACTATTACAGCCGACGAGCTAGGATCGAGATTACTGAAATTACAGTAGATTTGTGGCTGATTTATGCATAGAGTTCGTAACACGCTACTGTTGTTGGCACGAGGAAAAGATTTATCAATTAATCACAACTTCAAAGCTAGCTTGTAAACATAATTAAATAGAACGAAACGGAAAACAGCCTATTTTTAGACTTGTTGGTCTATCACATTATTGTGTTAAGTATTCCAAGAGGATTCCCGTATATAAACGACACAACGCTACACCGCAGTCTCCATCCGCTAGCTTTTAGAATATTCATAATTATAATGTTTTATCTAAAGGAATACTTTCCAAACACCGTAACACACACAACATACATAACATTCGTTTGAAGTTGGTTGAATTATAAAAAATATATATCATCCTCATTATAGGTGCCATTACATAATGAAGTTTGGAAGTCAGTTAGTACTCGTAGGTGAAACTTCTTGCGATCCCATGTTACGTTTATTCTAGTTCAAGTAATCCGTCCACCCCACCCCCACCGATCTGTTTCAAATGACAGTTTTTTTTTCTAACTTTCTCATTGTTAATGTTCCAGGTGTTATGTCTGGTAGTGCTGGCAGGGCTAGCGGCGGGAGCGCGCCAGAGGCCCAGGATCCAGGCCCCAGCGGAGGACGAGTACCAGGACTACGAGCCGCAGGAGCAACAGCGAGGAGAACAGGTAACTCCTTTTTATAGTTTCCTCTTAATGAAGGTTGGCAAGTTATTTTATAGTAACTTTTCGTCTCCGGCAATCCCTGCGACCCCAACAAGCCTGATGATGAAAACAAGAAGGTCCGGCGCCCCCGAGTCCGCGTAAAGAGACGATCTCGAGCCAATTGGTGATGCAAATCGATGATGATGATAATAATAATGATAAAAAGTAGCTATAATAATTATGTTATTTCGAGAATTGAGCTATCAACATTTCAATTTTTATCCAAACCTGTTCAGCCATTTTGGCGTGAAGAAATAACATAGAAAGAACACACACACTTACCGACAAACTTTCGCAATTATAATTAGTATTAAGTAGGTGGTGTGACTTGTATCAATTTTTTTGTTCTAACCACTAAGCAGAGGAATTTGCTGAGCAATTGGGTGTTTCCCGATAGATACAGCGTGAGTTTTCATCATATACCGTATCTTCGCCTATTAGCAAGAAGTTATCAAATGCAAGTATATTTAGCATTTAGTAAAAAAACATCTTTAATCCAAAAAAATATGTTTACTTTCCCTTGAATTTTACGTTTTTATGTTCTGACAATATGTATGAATAATAAACCAATACCACCATACTTACCAGTAATTATTAATTTATAATATTTCATCTTTACATTCCCGGGATTCCAGGTGGTCCTAGTTCCAGCGGACCAGTACGCGCTGTATGGTCCGTCCGACCGTGTGGACGCGGAATACGAGCCGCGCGCGCGACAGCCGCTCCGCAAGCAGCAGCAGCTAGCTCCTCGCCAGGAGCAGCCTAAAGAGCCGCCTGTGCAGACCATCCGGAATTATAACAAGGTTTGTAGTCTCTAACCTCCAGCATAGCATATAGCATGTGGACATGGGTATGTCCTAAAACTGAACCCTGAAATAACGGAGGACGGGTAGCAGCGTCCTCTCGGTTCACGATGGTTAGCATTCTTTGATATCGTGTTATCAACTATTATTGCATAATATGTATTTGACCGAGAGAGCTAGATCCTCCAAGTTGACCGCCATTTGTTAACATTACATAGAGACGTTAACTAAGAAATGAAAAAACCCTAGTATAAAAGAAGGATCAAATATCTTTCCAATGATGATGGTAAAAATTAAGTTGACTTATTACATATAAACATGTAATAATAATAATTAAAAATAATAAATGTGTTAATTTCCCTAAACTCAGCAAAGCTTGTAATATGGAAACCAGATATACTTATATACATATTTTTTTGGAAATAAGTACTTGTAATATTTACTACACCCAGACCCAGAACAAACATCTTTGTTCGTCACATAAGTGTTTACCCTTGGTACGTAGTACTATTATTTATTCTGTGCCCTGGGTGGGGATCGAACCCACGCCCTACAGCTCTGAAGGCAGACATCCTACCAACTGAGCTATCCGGCAGACATAAATGTATTTCTATTATTAGTAATAATCTTTAATTTTTCTACATTTTCCAGGTGAATGATGACGGCAGTTTCACGTTCGGTTACGAAGCCGCTGACGGTTCCTTCAAAGAAGAAACTCGCGGCACTGACTGCGTCGTGCGAGGGAAGTACGGCTACGTCGACCCCGATGGTAACAAACGAGAGTTCACTTACGTTTCTGGCAATCCCTGCGACCCCAACAAGCCTGATGATGATGAACAAGAAGCCCCCGGCGCCCCTGAGTCCGCGGAAAGAGACGATCCCGAGCCAAACTATCCGACCAGACCGGCCCACAGGCCAACGACCGCGAGACCCCCCACGACCTACTTCCAAAACGACTTCAGAGACGCCGACGAAGACGAAGCTGAAGAGGAACCTCTACAGCAAATCAGGCAGAGAGTTGTCCAGCGCCCAGCTGTCAGACGGCCTGCCTACCAGTCCCAGCAGATTGCTATTACCCCTCGGCCGCTGCCCGTAGCCACCACCGCCAGGGCTTTGCCTCCGGCAACTACTTTCAGACCCCAACTTCTGCAAATCACAGCTAAGCCCCAACCCCAGATTCAGTACAGCCCTGAGCCAAATTACTCGCCTTCCCCAGCACCGGCTATCGCGACGACCGCGAGACCTAGTCCCGGACAGATCGACTTCGCCGCTGAGTTTGCAAAATTCCACCGTGACAATCAGCAGTCCAACCCCGCCTCGGCGTCACAGACCAAATCCTCTGCTGCCTCTCCAGCGCCCAGTGGCAATCCCCTCTACTCCACCGAGTTAGTGTACGATCCTTCCAGCGGCTCATACAATACTCAGTTGTTCCAGACACTTCCCCAAACTAAGGGAGAGTTAAACCTGAACCAAAGACTTCAGCCATACGTCGCTCAACAGCAACCTCAGGCCCAGAGGCCGTTCATTCCTTCTCCCCAAATCTCCGCTTCGCCGGCGCCGAGTGGCCCTCTATTCCGACACCAGATCCAAAACCCCCAGGAAGTATATCAGAGGCAACAATCTGAGACTCAGTTCCAGAACTCACAACAGTTGTTTGCTCAGCAGCAACAGTTGCAGCAAAGTCAATTGCAGAGAGATAGGGCAGCGGCGAGAGCTCAAGCGCAGAGAATAGGTGGCCAAGGCCAGGCGCCAGCCCCCCAGAGAGCCTCCCCAGCACCTCAGTTCTACTACGTGGCTAATCGCGGAGAACAAGCGTCGACGGGGCAGATCGACTCTTTTCTGAGAGGGCACGGCATCGAATACTAGTTTAGACTTTAGAGTAGCCGAGCTAGATAATTCGCTATCGACCAGTCGATATCCCCCCAGTTGGCCATAACAGTACGAGTCCGGAGACTGGTCGCATAGTGTAGTCGAGTGTAAATGTATTTGGTGATCAGATTTGGACACGATGCGCTCAGTGATTCCAGGAACGTGTGAAGAAGTATATCGTGTCCAAAGTTGATAATTAATGTATATCTAGTGGAGGACGGGAGGCGGCCGGCCGCGAGGTGTACAGTCTAATCAGTACCTTAAACTTATTCTAGTAAGTAGTCGTTAAGTGTAAAATAATGGTAATTCAGAGCGCGATAGTCCATGGCGCGTTCTGCAAATAATACAAAAGATCTTTTGTAATTTTGTTTAAATAATAAATTATATTTTTTACATAATAATGATGGTTTGATTTTAAGACCAACAAATCCTTATTCGTTGGCAATCATAAAACTTACGAGTATAAAACACTAGCTGCATTCCACGGATTGATACGCTACCCAGAGGAACTGTGTATATTTGGGGGAATAAAGTAGGTACTTAGGTAATAGCTACCTCTCTTACAGATTTCATCCAAATATGTTCAGCCGTCATATACCTACTGAGATCAAATATTCTAATTCATAGGAGTAATTTGTTTGAGACAATAACACTGAGGAAAAACAACAATGGTTTATTTATTACAAAAGTTCGTATTTCTTAATTCATTAGGTATAACATCGATTTCAGACCCACCGGAGGACGGGCAGCAGCGTCCTCTTGGTTAACGGTGGTAACACTGCGATCTCCAAGCCGCCTGCCAAGCGTGGGGATTATGGCAACACCCCTCTATACCTTTATTGAGGGGGTGAGGGGGGGGGGAGACCTTCGTCCAGCAGTGGACGTTTTCTGGCTGACGACGACGACGAACATCGATTTACAGACTTATGGTTTTGGTTCGCGAACCGTGTCAAACCATCGGAAAGAAAGTGGGTTTAATTGGTTAGATCGACCGTCATCTGACCGTCTGAACCTAACCTGCCCATAGATTAGGGTTCTAAAGTTCTGAGTGTTTCATTCAGCAAACATTTTTTTTAAATACTTCACACCCACTGTATCGAAAATTAGGTACCTAAGCACTTAACTTACACTTAACACTAAACGTCGCATACAGATTACTCATTGCTAAAATTATAGTTAATTCTTACAAAAGGATACGTAAACTGATTCTGTATGTAAAAATTATAGGTGCATAAATTTGTCTTTCACGTAAACCTACTAAAAATTAAAATCCGTCAAGTAAGTAAAAAAGTTGTCAAAAAATATAGGCCGGCAGCGCGGACTATTTGTGTATGCAGGACCTACATATTTTTAAATCACTTTAATCTAACATGAGTACTGTAATAAAGTGACAACTGTAATTGGAGGCCTTCGTCCAGCAGTGGACGTCTTATAGCGGACGACGACTATAATAAAAACAAAATGAGAGAAATAATAAATAAAAATCAGGGTTCTTCCTCGTGGTCAAACTAGATAGTCTAACTGATTTGCCCAACAGGTTTTTTTATTATAACTAAAAAGACAATAGCATAGTCATCACCAACAACAGCCTGAAGACGTCCACTGTTGGACTTATGCCACCCCCTTAATAGAGCAAATAATATTCATAGAGAGCAATTAATCCTTCGCAAGTATTTTATATCTCCTCTCAGAATCTAATGTAAAAAAACATATGTAACGGATATCGTGTAGCTGTGTCTTTTAAATGATACGACATCTAATAGTAATTTTATAAAACTACACACACAATTTAGATGAAAGCTTACGCAAAGTGAATGGATTTATTCGAATTAACATAGAATGCAACGTAGAGATGGCGCTGCAGCATTAGCTACGGATCAGGGTTAACAAACTTAGGATGTGAATGGGATGTGATGATCATGCTTTGCTACAAGTATCAAGGCATGATAATAATGTTCATTTCAATTATTATGAGGATGAGTAATGTTAGATATTTATCGAAGGTTTTTTTTTGTCTCGACACTCTGTTGTCGTAGCCTAAGCCCTAATAAAAAAACCTTACATATAACTTCTAATATCCTACTATTACAAATGAAGCTTTCTATAGAGACGTCAGGTAATGGAAGATCTTAGGAAAAATAAAGACGTCAATACGAGTACTTGCGATTCTGATAACGAGGGTTCCGTAACACTACAAGTACAAAATAAATCCGCGACAGTATCTAAAGAATATCCTATGAAAGCAACCGGCTAGCTATTACGATTTACGAGATATACGTCGTTATAGATAAAAAACGAACTAACATATTTATAGACAAACAGAGACGGATTGCTTAGTCATAGGGTACAGTTGAACACCCTTTGGGTAAGGAACCCTAAAAAAGAATTTCAATTTACGTTCGACAAGATGTACCAGTTTTTTTTTTCTAACATTTAGGTACTTACGTATTTCGTCTTTTTCTGTAGTTACTATGAAATGTGCTAGAGTTACTTATTAATGCCATAATATAATATATAATGCCGCAGATAAGAGAAACTACGTTTCAGCTTTAGGGAGTACAATTTTTATGGACGCAACACGTGCCACCACAAGGACGAACGATACAATTGCAATAAAAGAGTGGCGCGGGCTAATTTTCTCTGTGGCGCTATCTAGTTCAGTTTTTGATAATCATTCAAGTAAAAAATTCTGCTAAACAGTGGAATGCATTGCCTGAGTGGGTGTTTCCCGATAATTATAATCTGGGTGTCTTCAAGTCAAGAGTGAAGCGGTTTTCGGAAGCGGAAGGCAAGCGTGCTTTATCGTAGACTGCATCGTCGTTTAACATCAGACGAGTTGGCAGTCAAACGCAATATTAATAATAAAAAATAAAAATAGTTTTTGGCTTGATATATCTACAAATTATCAGATTTTTGCTATAGCCAGTTTTATGAGACCTTGCTTCTTGCCAAATTTAGTGATTCTAGGTCAACAAGAAATACCCTATGAATTTTGATTTACTTGCAAGTCTAAAAAACACTAAAAATACTAAAAAAAATGGCTGTAATTTTTGATTGCTTTGACTTAGAAGCTTGATTTTTTACAGCTCTAAGGGACCGTGGAATTACACATAATCAATCGATATTAATTTCAAATTGATACCTCCACTCGTTTCAGAGAAAAAGGGCCTTGACAGACAGACGGACAACGGAGTGATCCTATAAGGGTTATTTTTTTCCTTTTGAGGTACGGAACCCTACAAATACAGAAATGTTAACTCCTTGCATAATTTTTCAGGCCATCAAACTGGTTGTCCAAATAAGTTAAGCTTGAAAATGTCCCTGATTTGTGTCGGGAGAAGTGAAGGTAAACAATAAACAATGGAAGATATATTTAATACATATAATTATTGGAAACTATTGTACAAAGTAGTGGGAGTTAGTAAAAAAAAACACCCAACCAAATAGAATACCTATACGCAATATATCTAGATATATTTAGTTATTAGTTACTTAGTTGAAATTATTGTATTTGCTCTAAACTATAGTTTATTTTGTATACCTACATCTCCATCTCTTTAACCACGGGGTTGGTAAAAATGATTTAAGAGCATTAAGTCCTCCTTTTGAATAATAAAGAAGAATTTAAAAAAAACTGGGCACGCTGTTGCGACTGATAGAAGGACTATTTGGAATATCGCTTAACTTTTATCCATTATAACCAATCCAATTGTTTTTGTAGTTAACTACTTACCTTTAATATGTGTATTTTGACAAAATAGTTTAGTACAGGATATTGATACAACAATTAATGATTTCATTAGCATTAAGACAACGAAGCTGTTAGCTGCTGTTTAATTATACGTGCAATAATCACAGACATTCTAAAGAAAGTTTTCACCGCACTGGTGATGTTATTACACTTATGCAATACGAGATAAAGATCAAATCTAGCGAATCCACGTAATAACCGCTTTCTGCTACCGGGAAGATATTAGGAGCATAGTGGTTGTGGAATATACAATACTTAAAACGTTTAAAAAATAATACAACCGACTTTAACTTCGAATACCTGGATACATTTTCATATTTTCTTGTAATTTTTATTTAAAAACCAAACTACTGAACCAATTTCGATAAAATTTATAAGATACCACCTTTGTAGTATTACCTACCAAATAAAAAAAAACAATATCAGTTCATAATTGGCGGAGTAATCGCGTAACATACATACAAAAAAAACATACAGTCGAAATGATAACCACCTTTTTTTGAAGGCGGTTGAAAACAGCGAAGACTACACTGTTGCGGAATGTGAGGCGGAAATCTACATAAAACTATTGAATTACTTACCTGTTGACCTTCAAGTAAGTAGGTAAATTCGTATAAGCTGAGTAGTTAGCAGTGCCGCCCGAAATGCTCTAGCCGTCATGGCTCCACGATTGCTGTTAGGGTGTAACTACAACAATCGATCGATCTTCGTTCGATAAAAGGTTCGATAGATCGGTTGATAGTAGAATTGAAAAGTCAATGTCGATCGAAATCGTCTGTTTCTCCGGGCGCCCTCTAAAACTGTCGTTGACCGAAGATTAATCCGACGTCGACAGATGATTGATCAATGTTTTAACAACCAGTGTTCGTCGATCAGCCAAAATTACCACACAACCGTTCGACATCGATTAATGGCACATAATATAATATCATATATCGACGATCGATCGATTGGTGTAAACATCCTTAAAAAACCACATTCGTCGATCGTAAAAAAAATACTTTAAAAAAATTACAACATAAAATAACTATACAAAGTAACAATTATTGTTTTTCTTATCTGCTTTCTATAATATAATAGTTCTTATAGTAAATTACTAACCTAGGGAGGAAATTAAAGAATGTCTCAGATCTCATACAGGTATATTGTCTCCCGAGGCGAAGCCGAGGGTGTCAAACATGAGATCTGAAGATTCTTTACTTGCTCTCGTGGTGTGTATACGATTTTATGTGCCGCTGCGGGTAGGAAGTGGTTCCTTTTCCTCCGCGTAGCGGGGCTAAAGTAGCCACTTTAGCCTCGCAGGCACGTAACATATTTTTTTAAACATACACATATATATTTTTATTTTTTTTTACTGCACAAATAAATACATTCATGTACAAAAGGATGACTTAATGCTAAAGCATTTTCTACCAGTCATCCCCGCGGTTAAAGAGATAGGGATGTGCCTATACACAAAATAAATTATAGTTAAGAGCAAATACAGTAATTAAATATCAACTAACTAATAACTAAAAATATTTAGATAAATTTACTTAAATGATTAATATATAAAATTATACACAAATAATTAATTAGATAATAAAATAAACCAATAATATAAACAATACTCACTTGAAACTGACTATCTACTGCATGTTGTCAAGTAATAAGCTGTGTATACATTTTTAGGAATATAGTTTGGATCGAAATTGTATAATGTGTAAATTTTCTACATTTATTATTGACTGTATTCTGTTTTGTGTACCAATAAACTAAATAAATAAATACATATTACGAAAAAATTTTTTTTTGCTATAAATAAATAAACAAACATACGAGTGAGTATTATACAAAATTATAAATAATTTAAACTAAGCAGAATACCAGAATATGCATGATAACATTTTATTGCTCAATAAAATACACACGCAATTTACAACATGCAAATATAGCTGAGAGAATATGCAGAAACTTAGGCTACGCGAGAATAGTTCTGTTACCGTTGCCTCATCAGCCATAACACTGGACGGCAATATTTTAATTTTGATAATTCTCTGTGTTAAAAAATAATTAAGAACTTATCTCTAAAGTAAGTAAGTTCGTATAGGCTGAGCGGCCAGCCCTAGTGTCAGAGTTAATGTGCCGCCCGAAGGCCTCTGACATGTCTGACGGTTGTTGTTATAGAAACTAGAAAAAACAACCGGGACTAACAATTTAACGTGTCATCTGACCCACGGTAGCGCTCAGAAATAAATAGCACTCACGGTCACCCATCCGAAGACTGACCGGACCGTCCGTTGCTTGCATCGGTGATCGTTTAGAATCACCTACTCGTAGACTACGAGCGCTACATAAAACATATTTCTAACTTTGTACATTAGATCTATTAGTTAGAAGCGGCTAGGAGCTTTTCGAATTTCGAATTTTATTTGGCCAGAAGCTTAACATTTAATTCAATAGAATTAAAAGGTAATTTCCTGTTAAAACAGTAACCCTATACTTGGATGGCACTAAGATAATTTAGTACCTACATACCATCGACCTGGTCTGATGATGGGACTAGAATGAAGATTGTTGAACTTCTCAATGACACGAGTAATGAGGGTGGATAAAGCCTATCAAGTTGGGGTTCACTTGATTTGTTTTGTGTCCCTTGGTAAACTTGATGTCGAGAGTCTAATAATAGAGCCAGGAAGTGAACTTTTCAATGGCTACCACAGCACAGCAAACCCCGGCGATGGGATTAGATTCAGTGGTTTTAACTGTGTCCCATATACAGGGTTAGTTCTAATCAGTTAGCATCCTTTTAAGGGCATATTCTGCACATCAAAACAAACAACTTTTACTAAGGGGCCAACAACGAAATCGCAAAAAATATATCAGCTGACTAATTAAATTGGAGTTTTAGTTTTTTAAGCAATAAAAATTTTGAAGGAGTCTGTATTATATAAATCAGTTAATAGCTGATTTAGTTTATTTGACTCTTTTTGTTTATGTAGATTGTAGATGTACGTATCTACTATAATTTGCCCACAGACATATTCAAATAACTGACTAATATATCGTAAATTCACAGAACTGGAATAGTCCAAATTAAATTGTTATTGCGAAGTATTAAATTTATACTAGTACAAAATTAAATTGATTAACAGTCATCAAAAACATATTTGCGAATAATTTGGCTTGTAGTGGCTGTAGTAAGACAATTGTAACAATGATACCTTTGTTCGTACGACAATGCACAGTAGTTAGTATAATCCTGCTTTCTCACGGCCCTGTACAGAATGGGGTTCCAGACATGGCGTCTTTACACCATAACGAACATTTATGAGGAGGAAATCACTAATTTTTAGAATATTTAAGGGAAAATTAGGTTATCTGAAGCGGTACACCGCAAACATTAGACCGTTGTTAAATATCTCCAAAACTGTATGAGAATATTCCAGACTGATGAGCCCACCAATTAATTTTACGATTGCCTAAAACTCAAGCGCACAATTTGAATGTGGCATTGACTGCCGTGGGAGCAGACAGGCGTGCCTTCTTTTACTAAACCGTCACAAACAATGGAGCAATTAAAATAACACAACGGCAAAGCACGACGTTTCAAGACTATTCCAAACTATAGACCGCCCTACGACCTACGAAATCTGTCGCCACAAATAGCGAATTTAGAAAAATGTTTGGACAATTAAACAATTGGGAGCTTACGGCACAAGCAGGTGGAAAGAAAAAAGATTTTCCGTTTCAGATAATGAAATGACAACAATGGTGGTGGTTGCGCAAGGTTCGCACGCAGAGGACGCGAGTGGGGCTGTATTTTATATAGGGGAGTGGTGAGCGCGGGCGCCGCCGGAGCGCAGACATGCCGCTGTGGCTGCTCTAGCGAGATGCTGCTCCTTGTGCTCCTCGCGTGCCTCGCCTTCGCGTCCGCCACTAACTCCACTAAAGATGTCACCACTGAAGCTCCACACACCACCACCAATAAAGAAATCCTTAAGGCTAGTGAGACCGGAGATCCTTCCAAGGTCGAAATCGTAAAGCAGATAAGACGACTCAACGACGATGGCTCTTATACTATAGGATATGAAGCCGACGATGGCACCTTTAAAATCGAAAGCCGAGATGTTTTAGGAAATGTGAAAGGGACTTTTGGATACATTGATAAGGATGGTGAGATAAAGCGAGTGACGTATTCATCTTCAAGTGACAGTACACCAATGCCAGTACAAGTGACTACAACGACCACTCCGAGTCCACCGGCTATGATAGTGAGGGTGAACAAAACAGTATCATCGACTACTAGAAGACCAGAAGAAAGAAGACCGTTGCCCACGGTTGTATATCCTACAAGGACCAGTTATACCACAAGAGGGACAGTCATCCAACCGATACCGAGACGAAGATCTAGTGCTAGAATTACTACTACACCTGAAACTACCACTGAAAAGCCGAAGCCTGAAGAAACCACAAGTAACATTCTGAACTTGTACAAAACAAAGACAGAAGAAAATACTCAAACACGAACTCAAGTACTAAAACCAATGTCAGCGTCTGCCAGTGATGATCTCATTACCCGACAAACGACCACTAAAACTCCAGTAACGTTAAAGCCTGTTTATGATCATGTGTCAGATAAAAGACCAGAAAGTGATGTGAACAAAGCTAATACGTTTCGACGGGAGCTTACAGGGACTAGTAATAATCCGCGCATGGTGAGTCTTCAACAATCAGTAGGTGATGACTCGACAGACGTGTATGGCAGCCACCTTTCACTCGGTACAGTGCGTCCCTTATTTACCACAACAACTCCTCGGGCAAGACTAGTACCCATTCATTCTCTGGTAGCAGCTAGACAACGGATACAGCAGCAGTATCAGGACGCGTCTAATGATGACCAGGAGACAACTATAGAAGCAAGTACTGGGAGAGTGTTCGATCATGAAAGTGTTGTGACAACAAATCCAGTGCCTGTGGTTCACATTCCGGCGCCAAGAGAACATAGAGAGCGTGAAGATGAGCTATATCATCAGCAGCCCATATACAGACGTCCATCAACCACGGTACAGTTCCGCACTCATGAATATTTAAGAGACAATCCAGGAGCTTCCGTCCCTATTGGAAACCAGCGGCCCTTTCTCCAATACGAATACCAGAACAAAGTTCTGGAGCCGCAGTTCTTAAGAGAGACTACACCTGTTCCTCAAACAAAACATGAAGATGCTGCTACTCAGGAACCTTACGATGGCAGACAAGTTACACGGATTATACCAATTCCCGTCGACGAGAGAGGAGTGCCTCTTCAAGGGTACCAAGGTAGGTTTGTGAATCCGTATAGGCCTCAGCCTCAACAATTATTTCAGCCACGCTACAATAAAATGGATGAAATGTACCAAATAACCGCACCAGTTAGCACAAGAGACTTGAGAAAGCTGTTACAAATACTGATTCTACGACAAAATCGCTTGCAAGGTCTTATGGACCAGATGTTGCCTGGTCCATATCAGCCTTTGTATCGCCCAGAAGACTACCGGTATCAACGGAGACAATACGACGACGACTACGATTATCGATACGAACCTCGGGAAGTGTATTCTAACCAAGGGCCAAGCTACGAGAACTCTCCATATGAAAGTCAAAGGTATGTCCCTCGAAGGAGGCTATATTCCAGACCTTACGATACAGTGGGCTCTTCTAGTAACCGTATCGACGAGACTCCAGAATTCTTGCCACCAGAGATTCGGGAGGCATTACTCTTGAAGATGCTTGTTCTGGCCATCAACCCTGACTATCTGCCGACCCCACCACCGCTAACAGAGCTCACCACCGCCGCCCCTCCGAGGAAACAGGTGAGAAATGTCCAGATACTCGGAGAAGAAGGTTCAACAGACGAAGCCAAAAGGCCACCTCAGAGGCATTAATGTAGTTTGGTAAATTAATTTATTCAGTGATATTTTACTGTAGAATACTCATAAATGTAAATATTTTTTGTATATTTGTGGTAATGAAGTGACTTTGTCTATAAAATGTTTTTTTTTATCCTGCCCTGGAAGAAGTAACAAAACAAATCAAAGACTGGTCTGACCATAACATGATGAAATAAAAGCAATCAAATGTCTGTCACAACGATTTCCTAGCCTAGATTTTTGCAATGCTCGGTTTCAGTGATATCAATAATTATACTCGTAAGAAACTAGTATTCTCGTACCTACTCCATCAGTGACAAAAGACAGTAACGATCAGGTGGTTCAATAAATCAAACTGTCGTTGTAAATCACGCCCACCCGAATTATAGGTACGTGAGAAATAGGGCCTAGAGGTGGCATAACACTTGCTCAAAAAAGTTACCATTGAGATAAAAATATGTACAATAGATACAGTACCACATTATATACTCGTTAGATCGTGATAGCTTTAATTACATAACATGTAACACATCATTCCGTTTACGCCAATATTATAAATGCGAAAATAGCTCTGTCTGACATAGATAAAATTATGGAAAGTAGTAAGACATTATCCCGAAGATATATAACAATAACATTTAAGACCATTACCAAAGATAAACAGATACTGTACTTTTTTTTGTATTTTTTTTTAATTTTGCTCAGAAAAGGTATTGCGAACCTAAATGCACCTATATTTTATATACTTACACAGATAAAGTTTGATAGGTACAAAGTTTATTACGCAGACTAGAAATTTACTGTAATTAGAAACAGTTTATTACCTACTTCAAACAAGATATTACAAATAAACAACAACAATAATATGGGTTTTATCTTAAAAAGGTAACTTCTAAGCAACCACGGAAGTAACCTGGATAAGGTTACTCCGATGGTTGCAAACAGTATTAAATATCTCCAAACAAAAGTTCCCAATACAAATCATAAGTTGTGAATCCATTTATTTCATCAGCACCTTAACAAATTGCATTCAAGACAAACGGCTTTTAATTACCCACTCTGTTAGCACGAAATATGCATATTGTTATTATTGTGTGTTCAAGGATTTTCCCAAATGTTACAGTTGTGGCTCACAATGGTCAGCCTTCACGGCGCTGGCTCTTGCATAAAAAGCAGGGGTGAGCGAGCATGTCACACGCATACTTTACCTGTGAGGAATGCACGAGAATGCACGCTAGAGTCATCATCATCATAATCAGCCTGTCATAGTCCATTGCTGGACATACGCCCCTCCCAAGGCACGCCACTCAGCCCGATCTTCAGCTATCCGCTTCCAACCACTGCCAGCTGTCCTACGTATATCGTCACTCCATTGAGTCTCAAGGCGTCCTTCACTACGTTTGCACTCTAGAAGACGCTAGAGTACTTACTGATCTTTATTATTTTAGCCTGACCACAGTTTAGGGGGATAGCTAGGTCGTCCTTTTTAATAGTCCACTGCTGGACTTAGGCCTACCCTCCAAAGCCGATTGGGTCACATCCACCACGCTGGTCCAGTTGCAGGTTAGAGGATCCACATATGCTATTGAATTTCTTTTTGGGACGTAAGCTGGTTTTCTCACGATGTTTTCTTTCACCGAAAATCCGTAAATAAGCTCCAACAAGCTCGTTTGCCAGTTAACGGTGGTAACCATTCTGCGATCCCCAAGCCGCCTGCCAAGCGTGGGGATTATGGCAACACCTCCCTTTAAGGGAGAGGCCTTCGTCCAGCAGTGGACGTCTTCCGGCTGTTGATGTGATGTGAAGCTCATTTGTAAGGGTCCGCGTTGCCCGGGGCACGACCTCACGATTCCAAGTCACCCGATTAGGCTACCACGACTTTTTTACCAGCCACGTTTAGAGCTCATAGCGATACACATGAATTTCCGCACGCATACATCAGCAAACACACTGCGAGTCTCCATGCTTCACATTATTTGCGAATGTGGGCGTGCGTAAATACGTGTGTACCATTGCGTGCTCTCAACGTGGTTTGTTTCTGAGGCGAGCAAGCCGTTCCTACCCAACCTATGCCGTGACTGTCTCACTGCACGGGAAATTCATATTTATTCCTCCCACAGAGATGATATTCTACAGAGAGGCCCCAAACATTTTGCGCGTGAGTCAACTGTATGTAAACATCAGTCTACACAAATTCAAATTTATTTATTGTCTGCTTAAAGTACTTTTACAAATGTTGAATGCTATTCTCCCAAACTGGGTGCAAATAAGTAACCGTATCTTGGGGATTAGATCTTCCCGTGAATGCAACAATTATATAATGTTATTAGTAAATTTTATAATATTACTAGTATCTATTATTATGAATTTCATTTAGTTAAAATTACATTACATTAAATTAAAAATATTACATTATTATATCAAATTTTGAAACAGTTACAATGCTAATAGGTGTCGTAGTAGTAATTAATAATTTTAATTTTTTTAATTTATTTATTCATAATTATAATAATTAACAATATATTAAATTATGCGTCGGACTCCGGACAAGGGAACCCCTTTTCCAAACCCGTTTTGCGCTGGCCACACATTGATCAACCAGCCATGGCTGATCAATGCTTCCGGCGATTTCGTCTATCAGTTCAGTATTACAGACTGATTCAAACTTAATGGCGGCTGTGAAGTGTGCTTCATGCGAGACTTTGCGATTGTACGCACACCGCACGCCGAATTTTTGCTACTGCGCAGCGTCTCGCAGCGTTCACAGCCGCCATTAAGCTTGAATCAGCCTGTACTAACTAGTTTCTACAGCAATTCATACTGAATAAAGCTGCGTCAAATCATTCTGCCAATAAAAATCCCTATACTAATAACCTGATTTCTGCTAAAAAGTCAGACAAAGTTCAGTTTCTCTTTTGAGTATCCCGGTATTGTTAACTGCATTTACGGTAGTTTTCGGTAATAAGAACAGTAAACCATCCTCTATGAACCTTTACATGTTCCCCATTGCATCGACGGAAATGGATCTTGAAGGCCAAAGCAATGCGGCGAATATGGAGATGTGAAAGAAAATGGCAAAATTCCTAAGTGCGAATGGTTTTAAATTAAATGAAATGTGAGTCACCAAAAAAAGCAAAACCCTCATAACAGCATATGATGCAATGTGTACCACATACGGTCGGTTCCCATGTAACACCATGGGAGCGGCTCCCACGGCCCCGGAGGTTTTACTGATAAATAAACAATAGTGCGTATTGTAGTATTTGTACTTACTTTATTTTAGTGGTGTAATTAGAGTGGCGGATCAAGTGATATAGATGACCTTGGAACTTGGAAGCTTCCGTTTGATATGCAATAATCACCTTTTTTTATGCAATGGAGTGATGATACGAGCGAGTCGTTTGCGTTGGTAAACATAATATAGCCCTGCTCGTGCCCATATCAGTAGCAGTACTAGAAATGAGATTTTGTGAACAAAATCCTGCGCCGCACTGCACTGCTCTCCTCAACTTGAGATATTAGCGTCCAATCTCTTCATGCTCGGTCATTTCTCTGGTAATATTGCCCTTCAATCCGAAAAAAAAAGTAATACTTGCACACTACTGATTGTGGTTGAATAATTGGTAAAGGTGTGGTACTTCCCCAGGCGGACACCACTCCACTCCTTTTTTTTTAAATTATAAATAATTCCAAAAATTTACGGACCTCCGTAGAGTATGATCTTGCACAACGATATGACCAGCCATTGAACAACGATCGATAGTTAGTAGCAATATCAGCAGTGGGTAAGGAAGCGACCGTAGCTTAGCTAAATAATCAGAGTAGTAGAAATACACACTATGTTGGAGTAAAAAAAAAAATTGCTCGGGATGATTGACAGCCTGATAGCTAAGTTGGTAGCATGTCTGCCTTCAGAGTTGTAGGGCGTGGGTTCGATCCCCACATAGGACAAAAATCTTTGTGACGTACATCGATGTTTGTTCTGTGTCTGGGTGTAGTATGTATTATAAGTATGTTTTTACGAAAAAAAAAAAAAAATTAGTATTCTATCAGCTATCTGGTTTCCATAATACAAGCTTTGCTTAGTATGGGGCTAGATGGCGCTGTGTGTAATAAATGTCCCCCAATATTTATTTATTTATAATTTAAAGTGGTGAATATGAGGAGGAAAATAATTAGTAATTAACCCAGCGGTATTTGGTAGCGGGCGAAATAATAAAAAAAAACCCAGATCGCTATCCAAGATCGAATGCTGCTAGTTGACAATTTTCGAATTGTTTACAGCCATTCTCAAACACAAAAAACAAGAATGCATTACGTGAGCGTTTCATTATAAAAATGTTTTCGCTGTTTATAGTTAGACGTAAAGTGATTTTGTATATATGATAACTGTTGCTGCTGATAGCGGTTTACTCTCAACTTTAAAACTGGCACCAGTGAGAGCGGCTAGGACAAAAACAAATTGAAGATCAATTTGATCAAATACCTACTGAATGGGGACCCACACTGCGATTTTTCCCCACTAGGTGGCCCATCGTCGATGCCACAGAAAAGCTTTACTTCTCTCTGCGGCCATAGTCAAATGTAAATCTCATACATTTTGTTGTATTTTTTCTACAATTTCATGGTTTTACTGTTATTAGACTGGGATAACCAGGGAGAATGTGCGTATTATACTGGTTTGACCAGCAATCCTTTGCTTTGCTCTGTCCAACATAAAATGTACACAACTACAGCTGCAAATTTGGACAATCGGCGAGGCGGTGAGTTCGTTGTAGATCTTTGGGGCCTTTCATTACAGCTACATAATTATATTATACAAGTCGCCCACGTGACATTTTTTATTCTTAAATCAAGGCACAGTACCCAGTATTTTTCCTTGACTAGATTATCGACAACTCCCCCATCAAGAGCAGAAAAAATTGTATACTTTATTTTGCTTTATTTTTTTTATTTTGCTTAGGAATATATTTTGAAATATGACGCAGAATAAAATTTTAAGACAAAAAGTTGTATATCATTCTTATCTACTTTGCTAAAGTACAACAAAAACAAATCAAGACCTAACAAATCACATTTAATAGTACAAAAATAATTACATATTTACAGAATGAGATTCCATCTTATATTACACACTACAAACACTAGTATAACTCTAGTAGGATCCAAAGGTGATGTCGTGAAGAGGAGCAGACCCGCCCGCGGGTAGGGAGTACTCCTTGAGGAGCTGGTCTAGCATGGAGAAGGTCTGGGTGTTCCGTGGCTGCTGGAAGCTGGGAGGGGCAAAGCGCGGCTCGGAGTTCGGGGCGGGGGAGAAGCTTTGGTAGTCTTGGACCTGGAATGAAACCATTATTTTACTGTTTACCAAAAAAATACATTATAATTACTAGTTGTCTGGTGGTACCGAAACGATCCCTGCAAAGAAAATCTGCCACCAATATGGTAACACGTAAAGAGAAAAATGAGAGATTAAAAATTTTGAGATAAAAATATCTTCTTAAACCTAGTATGCCGTATAGGTTATAGCAAAGAGGTAAATCAGAATTATGAGGTCGGTAGCTTTAAATCTCGAGCTCTTTGGAGTTTCTGGGCCAGCGTGATGGATATGGCCCAACTGCTCCTCGAATGTAGGCTTATGGCCAGCAGTGCACTGTTAAAAGGCTGATTATCGTGCTATGTACATGGTACTTCAGAACATGCGAAGCTATTCCTAGAAATAACGATATGTAATCAACCAGAGCCTACGATCAAGCATGAGCAAAAAAATTGCATGGGATAAAAGCTCACAGAGTGGACTGGCTGGGCCACTTGTTGAAAATTGTAATGTCAAGAGAGTAAATCTTGTAGTTCCCAATGGCCATCAACCCGCCGCCGGCTGGCCTAGTTACCGCTGGAAAGACACCGAGGAGTCGAATTTGTGCCGACTGGAAAGATGCAGCGCAAGAACAGAACCGGTAATGATCAAGCATGAGTGCATGCATGATGAGCATGATTTATGGCAACCCCTCCCTATTAAGCCTTCGTCCAGAAGTAGACGTCATCTGGATGATAATGATAATGAAGCATGAGTGACAAAGGTAATATACCTGAGGTGCAGGCCTGAAGTCTTGCTGCTTTGGCTTGTACTGCCTCGACGCGGGCTCGGGGTTGAAGAAGCTGTCCTGCGCAGGCGCGGCACCCGAGAAGAACTGCGGCTGAAACAATACTCATTGTTCATAACATTATCGAGACGAGCAAGACGTTCGCCTGGTGGTAAGTGTCTCGCCTGCCCATGAGTCCCCCCATGAGTGAGCCCCGGTCTCGTTTGTCCAGTAGTAGTGCCAGAACAAAATAATCTTTTTCCATCATCTCTCTCTTCCATTTTGTAGCAAAACAAAACATACCAATGACCTCTATGCATTTTACGAATGGTTTTAAAAAGTCATACTTTTCGGTGGCTATTCGGTCAGGGAAACAACGGTGCTTGTGAACTCACCAACCTGCACCGGGACAGAATGATAGAGTATCGCCTCACAAGGGCAAGCCTGTGCCCAGCCGTGCGATTTTAAATGCTGATAAGTAAATACCATTTTGCAAGCAAGTTGTTCATGAAACTACAATGTGGTGGAATAGGTATATTAGGTGTTTAAAATTTGATAATATTTTCTTGTTTCGCTTCTCTTAATCTTAATAAATAATTATATATTTTTACAATAAAAATATACAAAGTATAAGAAATAATAAGAGGTGACGGTAGTTTCCCAAGGGAATTTAGGGATTTGTCGATCCCCAAGCCACCTGCCAAGCGTAGGGATTTAAAACCCCTCTCTAGTGGGTCGAAATATTGATGTTACTTGTCTCATAGGACTACTGGGTCAAAATAGTGGCAGTTGTCCAATCACGGGACAACACGATGGGACTATATACCCCTTTATTAAGGGGGAGGTCTTCGTCGGTGGACGAAGAACAGTGGACGGTTTCTGGCTGTTGAAAACGTTAGTTTTTATTACCAAATGTTGCAACTAATTAGATAAAAAGCATTTTTATCACAATAAAAGCTAGTTTTAGGTTTCATGATCGATAGAAAAGACATCAACGCGATTGCGTCTACGCCGTAGCACTACTATTCAATTTTGTATGACACCTTTTTTTTTATAAGACCAAACCTAAAACATCAGACTCTCAAAAAATTCATTATTGGTTCTGAACTTTAGCAGAGACACAATAATACGTATGAAGAAAAATTTATGGAACAGCATCGTTATCGGACGTTAATGGAAACTACATTTTTTATTCAACATTTTATCGTTTACTTATTTTTGATAGTTTCTGTACAAAGAGTACTTGTGAAAAAACTAATGAACTAATGGGATGGAGGAGACAACTCTCTATCAACGATAGGATATATTTTTGAGCTATTATCCTTTTGTTTTTTTTTTTTTGTAGTAGGCTAAGTAGTATAAGAAGTCTTTGTAGTGTAGTAAATAAAGGCTCCTTATTGGTTATGATAGTTTATATTATTGTCATCATTTTTGATATTTTGTATGTTTTTATTTCGAGAGCTCTTCCTATTTATTATTTTTTAAAAAGAAATCGCATACCCATTCGTTATCGGAATAGTTAGCATACATAGATGAAAAAAGAATCGAATGGAATTAGGAATCCTTCTCTTTAACGCGATTTAAAAAAAGGGGTATCGATGGGTTACCTTAGGTGGCGTAGGACCAGATGACTGTGGCGCAGGCCTATACTGCTGCTGAGGCTGCGGTTGCGGGGCACGGTACTGCGGTTGTGGTTGCGGTTGCGGAGCAGGCCTGTACTGCTGCTGCTGTTGTGGTTGCGGCGCGGGCCTGTACTGCTGTTGCGGTTGTGGTGCTCTGTACTGTGGTTGCGGTCGGGGTGCGGGGCGCTGCGGCGGCGCGGGTGCAGAATCTTCGTAGTCGTAGTCCTGCTGCTGATTGTACTGGTTGCGGCTTCCCTGGGGAACATATTTATGTAATTATTAGCAGCGCCCCACGTCTTCACTCCCTACCTTGTAGAAACCTTATGTTTTCCCAGGATAAAAAGTATTGGGATATAATGAAAACTGACGTGGTTTTGACACATTTTTGTTTTATTTATACGGGAATACTCACGTTTAATTAAAACTATGTTATTCTATATGTTTCAAAATTCAAATAAATAATAAGTACTTACCGAAGCACCAGTCAATGTTTAAATGTGTGTCAATGTCAGCATATGTTTTATCAATTATATATTTTATTGCGTGCTAAGCAAGACGCAGCTGCACGCGCGTCGGGCTCTGTTTTCACTCTTTGAAAAAGGTCACCGGATGTGATCGAAACTATAGTCGGAGTATCCGAATTAATTAAACGTGAGTATTTCCGTATAAATAAAACAATAATATAGGGATATAAGTATCCAAATATGACTCAAATCTGTTGATGTTAGTTGGCGATGTGCCATCTAGCCCCAAAGTAACCAAGTTCACCGTAGTTACGTAACAGAACTGTCTGTAAAGCGGCCTACTATAGGCCAAGACTTTAATTTCCACTTTGTTCACCTGGGTGAAATCACCCAGGTGAATAAAGAGGAATAAACCAGTCCAATAACGTGTTGATGACAGCGATATTGGCGCACGACTGACGCCACGCGTCATTTGACGTAACGAAAACACACCCATCCCGCACCGCTCCACTACCTCAGGAACTCAGGTAATATGCCTGTATAATATTGTAATATTTGTCGTTCTATTCGAAATCTTTAGAGAGCCTGAGTCTTGGCCAGTTTTTATTATTTGTGTATATTAGAATCAGAATGTAATTAGAATGCTTGTTATATACAAGTTATATACAAATTATATATATTATCTTATATATATTGTATATGGACCTGGGTATGTCCTGAAACTGCAACCAGAACCACCGGAGGATGGGCAGCAGCGTCCTCTCCGTTAACGGTGGTGAACATTATGCGATCCCCAAGCCGCCTGCCAAGCGTGGGGATTATAGCAACACCTCCCAATTGAGGGCGAGGCTTCCATCCAGCAGTGGACGTTTTCTGGCTGATGGGTGGTGTATATATTATCGTTTTTGTCGCCTCCTATTTGGTTATTATTTATTATTTAGTCCGTCATAGTGACGCATATTTTTTGATAATTTCCATCGGCTACCTATTGCGGTTTCAGAGATACAGGTTTAAATCAGATAGAATGGAAATATAGACAGATAGACACGCAGGCTTAGTAATAGTCTCGTTAGAGACCCTTAAAATTAGTAAAATTACAAACCTTGAAAGAATTTTCTTACCTTGTTCTGACGCTGGTCTTCCTTGGCGGATTCGTCGACGAGTGTGGGAGGAGCGACGGTGATTCCCTCGCCCGCCGGCTGGAAGCCGAATTTGTTGGCACCGTACTCTACCACGCGGAGCTGGAAGTTACAAGCAAACCCACGGTTAGATATAAACATGAGCCAATTTTAGTTCTAGGGCCACCTCGGTCAGAAATTTATGATTATATTGGGATGGAACATTTAGATTGAATCTAGAGTATCATCGTTCTCTAAATAATAATATAATTTTTGTGTAGTTAGAGTTCTTCTAGCATGCGGTTGAAATACAAATAGTTAGTCTAGCTGCAATTCAGCTTGACGGATATGGCGGCTCTAAGAGTTATATTCTGTTAAATGTTTGATTTTTAAGCGCAGTTTGGTATTAACATTTCTACTATCATTTGTGGTCCAAAACCACCGAAACGCTTTAAATTAAATTAAATAATCATTTATTTCAAGTATCATAGACTCATATTATAAATCATCAATTTATCAATTTAGCAGTCACATTAATAAGTACCATATACACAATTGAAATTGAAATTTAATTTGCATTTAATTTTGAAATTGAAATTAAAAATTGAATTTGGAATTAAAATTGAGTTTGAAATGAAAATTAAATTTGAAATTAAAATTATGAACTTAAAATAATCAAATTATAAAAATGACAATTCAATTGTATGATGTCAACGCAATAAACATATTAATTAAACTTCTTAACTTTAGATCAACTATGGCAAAAATATGTATGTTTTAAAAATTCTATCCAAATACCAAGTTCCATACTACTACTTACTATAAAACAAAGAATTTAACTTATTCCATATAAAGTTTCATCCGCCCTTTCCCTATTCATCCCTGTCACAACGAATTGTGAACCTCCTCATTTTTTGAATTCGGTTAAAAATGAGGCAAGTTCATCCATGAGGTTGATTGTAGCGATTAGTGAGATTCTAGGGAAAACTTCTAGCGTTTTTTAACCTGACTGTACTTTTTTTCACAAAAGCTGAATAATGTCCAATTGACGATAACAGACATGTTATATCAAACATGTTATTCACTATCTGTAGTGTATTTTGTAGTAATAACCAGTATACCTTGCCGGTGTCATCCTTGTAGCCGTACTTCCCCTTGACCTCTCCTAAAGGGGACTTGGTCTCGATCTTGAACGAGCCGTCGGCAGCTTCGTACCCGTATGTGTACGAACCATCCTCGTTGTGCCTGTAATGTACAATGTACATCTTAGTTAGATTAGAAGCAAAAAAAAGGCGTACATATTTCTCGACTTGGTTGCTAGAAGGCAAAGAACTTTGTAAAAGATGCACATATAAATTAAACTTTATAAGGACGTATTACGGACGGTCTTTGTCTACAGTTTCTGATTGAAAGCCAAAGGTTTACAAAATAATACTTTGGTTTATCTATAGCCTATATGATTGATTGTGCCTGGTTTCAATGTTTGGGTGATTAAAATAAATAAATATTGGTGGAAATTTTACACAGCATCATCTAGTCCCATACTAAGCAAAGCTTGTACTAGGGGAACGAGATAGGTGATAGAATACGTATAAACTTTAAAACGTTCGTCACAAAAGTGCTTGTCCTGTATGGGAATTGAACCCGTGCACTACAGCTCTGAAGGCAGACATACTCCCGACTGAGCTATAACTATAAGGCAGTTTAAATTGCTTGGGTATTACACAAGTTATAAATTGATAAAGTTCTATTATTATTAACGGGATATTTACCGCCATTATGTTATTGTTTATGTTGTTGAACTTTAGTTAAACGTGATTGTTTAAAACAGTGTTTTATAAATTGATGTCACAAATAAATCAAAATCTGAATATATGTACTCGTAAGTAAGCAAATAAGTAATATCGGTACCTGTTGATCTGCTTGAGAATGGGCACGGGAGTGGTAGCGGGCGCTTTTGGCTCGTTAGCGATGTACCGCGGCGCACGCTCTTCCACGTACTGCGCCCGCGCAGATAAGCACACACACGCACACACCACCACCTGCAATTGTAACACACATCATTATATAGATGCACATACGGACTTTTTAATGTGCATATGGGAAACAAATGAAAAAAAAAGTTATTTATTTGAATTATTGAAGAGCTCAACCAAGTGGGATCCAACAAATGCCGTGGTGAACTAGCAGGATGATGAAAAGTGGGACGAAAAACTAAGTACTATTTAGTTTTTTACTATTTAGTACAAAATTTTACTAATCAAGCTTTGAATAGCATATGTCTATACGTATAGTTTTTGCTTGCTCAATTATCCTTCTAAATAATTTTACACTGGTACTAAATGGAATGCAGGTAAGTACTAAGATAGCCTCAGCTAAGTTAGATAGCCTAAATTACGAGTAGAAGCTTAATTCCGACACTGGAGCCTACGCAGCGAGGTGATGAAATCAGGTTACGCCCAGTGCTGTCTATATACAGGCAACTTGACAGGCCGTTTTTTACGATACGATACGATCCCGACACGATTTAATCTTGGTAACCTTAATAGTCGAGCCACACAGCGTGAGTCTTGCAAAAAAACAATGAAGAACAGTCAGCATATCTTTGAAAATTAACATAAATATACCATGATAGAAATCAATCCGTTATCCGCCAGGAATCATTTTTCAGAATTTGTATTTTTTTTTGTTTGTTAGATAATCTGTTTGAACACAATTCACCTGATGTTAATTGACGAAGAGCGCTCATAGCTGGAACGGTGCTTCGGTTCTGGCTCTCAATTATGGCTGCTAGAACCACAGATTTATTATATGGTAGTACATAATAAATCTATGGCTAGAACACAAGTGTTCTAGCAATACACTTACTAAATATGATTATGTAGTCTAGTTATGTACATGAAAATAAGGTTTTTTTTAATTTGAGTGTTGTCTTGTTTTGCTTTTAGGTCAAATAAAATTAATTAAAATCAAACGTCGTGTCGGTAACAATAAAGTTGATCCACTTCACATTTTTCAATGAAATATTTGGTACAGTTTGGTTCCATTACAAAATACTTAGCGCAAAGCAACCGTGAAATGACCGCGGTCGACCTTGACTCTACCACTATTAAACATTATTGTATTACGATACAAAAGCAAATATTTTAAGCATTGTTCTCTGATTTAGCTATCGGATAGAATTTCAAAGATTTCCTGAAACGTGTCTTAGAATTTTTAATCAAGCAAACAATCCATGTCCAATTGTCCTTATCGAATCTTTGACGGCATTGGAGGAAGTTACATGCATAGATTTTTTACGTGTGTACATGTACCCTAATTATGCGGGTGGATTTAGACAACTTTAGTAAAATTGCGTTAATAGGTTGTTAAAATGTTGCAAACTATTTAAAAACATGACGGCAGTATTGTTGCATTTGTTTATTATATATACAAGTATGATATCAACTCGTGCTGTAGGTATTCATTCGTGGGTCCAGACCACAGAAAAGCGAATTTACTTCTCTCTTCAATGGTCCAGACAGTAGAAAACGCGAACCAAAGAACGCAGATATGTACATAATGTATGAAGTTATGCCTTTTCCGTACCGCCTAGTGAAAAAAAACTTTATGGGATCTGACGTATCCGGCTGACTTAATGTCACCGCCGGAGGCCTGTCATACTTATATTCTAATCTTACAGTAAGGTTTTCGCACGCTATTTCCAATTAAGAGGTAATGGCGAAATTTATTTATTGGTTTAAAAAAACAAAATACACGCCATCTAACCACTGAAGACGAGACTCTATAACGAGAGAACGAAGAAGAGAGAGAGAAGAAGAAGAATAGAACGGAAATGTGACGGGCCGCGCTAGTCAGCATTAAATGTAAATGCGCTTAATGACAATTCTACCAATATACATGTTTTTAAACTGAGAATACTCAAAAAGACAATTTAAATAAACGCAAGAAACCAAACCACATTGCATCGTAATTAGATACATTTTAATCTGTTGGCATTTCGAGCGTTTTACTTCAAATGCGCGACCAATGATTGGTTCTTTTTCGTCGTAGTGACCATACAATTATGTGTGAAACTGGCGACAGCGGTTTTCCATAAACAATTGCTTTACAACATTGTTTTGATAGCCGTTCTACCTAAGAAGTAGGTCTTTCGCTATTCTGTGTATCTAACTACCCACCCTATCCACTAACCTACTATGCAAAAAACTATTCCATGCTAGACAGGTGAGACATCATTCACCCAATGAAAAGATTAAATCATTTTAACATTTCAAATCTAGAAATGAATATCACATCATATCATATCATCATATATTACATCTTCTCTTTGATTTATTGTATAAATATCCTTACAAACGGCAAAGGTTTCTGGTATGAAATCAAACCAATAATAGACATTAAACAATTTACGCCTATAGAGTTGTATTTCTTATTAGATTAAATATTTCAAGGCAACCTAGCGTAGCTTTTGATATTTAGCTGCAGGGTATAACTTTGTTGTTTAATTACTAGAGCCAAAAATGTTTACTAGTTAGTGATAGCATATTAAATTGCATTCAAAGTCAGCGTAGGTAACAGTTTGCGCCTCAGTGGTATATTTTTTAATTAAATTAGATATTTCAAGGCAGTCAGCAAGCAGTTTGCAGTCTGCAAGCCATCAAGCCGTGGTAGCCTAATTGGAAAATCGCTCGACTTGTTATCGCGAGGTCGCGGGTTCAAATCCTGGGCCGTACCAATGCGCTCTTTGGAGTTTATACGTATGAATTGACCAAACAGACAAGTTTTTTTTTAAATATTCCTTCACATAGCTTCACTACATAGACTTCCTAGGGTTTCTATTATCAGGAATGTCGTGGAACACACACAAATATAAATGTATGCATAAACTACAGAGCAGATGTTTAAAGTCATCATTCAAATATCTGTCAGCCGGGAATCGAACCTGGGACTTCTAACTCCTAAAGCAAATGCACATCCATTAAGCCATAGAGGGCGTCAAGTCAGAGCATTTTGTTTAGTTGGTAAAAAACAGTAAACTTAGGAGAACATAATGGGTTTTAAAACTAAGATTTCTCTCTAATCAGAAACGGATTTGCAGATATTTTATATTGCTGGTACTGTTTTTTCTTCATACAGTTTCACATTACTAAATATAACAGAATTAGAGGGTATTTATATTTTAGAATTGCTACGCATTGTTGGCTTTACGTGTCGAATGGTCATTGCTACACAGTATTTGGAAAGTAGTGTCATAGTGTGCTGCTATATACCTTCTACTATATTATCTAGCATCTAGAGGCAAACGGATATTGAAAAAAATGTTTGAAGACTTTTTACCTACTGCGGCTTTTTGAGTATCTAGACTACCTACCATGCATTTGAAAATAAATTGTAGACAAGCCTTATGTATAAAAAAATAAAACACATTTTACCATAAAAAAATATGGCAATAAACTATTATTGGGCTGAATAAAAGAAAATTGACATTAATTGGACCTGGGTATGTCCTAAAACTGCATTTAGAACTACCGGAGGATGGGCAGCAGCGTCCTCTCGGTTAACGGTGGTGAGCATTTTGCAATCCCCAAGCCGCTAAGCGTGGGGATTATGGCAACCCCTTCCTATTAAGGTCCCCCTTCATCTTACAGTGGACGTCTTCTGGCTGATGATGACAAGAAAATTGAGAGATTTGGTGGAAAACACTAATCATTATTTCCAGGATTACGAAAGCAATTTTATTTTTTGATAAAAATTTAAATATTTATTAAATAATTAAAAGGAAAATAAGACAAAGAGAAAAGAAGAGGCCTAACCCCAAGCTTCAGTTTAGAGTCCTACACCTGCGATGCCGAAGGCCTCGTTTATAAACTTGTGGAAAAAATATATATTACTACCTCAACCCTGAAATACTTTCGCAGCGAGATCTTATATCCGTAAATCGATCTGAAACTGGTTACCCCTTTAGAATCGATAAACCACATTTTTATTTCCTGTGCAGAAGTTGATTTGTAATAAAATGAAGGTAGATGTTATATTGAGTTTTAAGTAAGATAATATAAATGCATCTTTAGAAATCAGCTTCCCGCTTTGCACGTGATTTAGTTTTTTCTCGATTTAGTACATTTCAAAGCTGCAAAGAAAGGCTTAGGATATTTCCTATACGCATGATTAGGATATAACGCTTAGGTGATAGGACGCTTGTCCAAAATGTCATATCTAGCCTTTACAAATAACAAATTTCTCGTCGCTCTAAGTAATACAGATCACAATATTTTTTAAGCTTGGTGCGGAAGATCAGTTGGAAGTTTAAATGCAGCTGGTCACCGAATTTCATGTATTATTTTTAGGGTTCCGTACCTCAAAAGGAAAAAAGGAACCCTTATAGTTTTCTATCACTTCAATTGGTGACAAACAAGAAATAATAGTATTTCCAGTCGTCCTAGATATTAAATGCTTGATTGAAGGTTAATTCCAAGTCCATGCCTCCACGCGGTTCCCCTGGTAACTATGGCAAGTAGTACCGAAGAGTCAATACTTCACACAGGTAAACATGCCCCGAAGAAAAAGCTCGCCAAGAAGCATTAGCTAGCGTGGCTTTTTATCGCTACACTCACCTCTCACAAAATGAAGAATGGTGTGAACGAAAGGAGGCCTGTAACCCGTGGTGGACACGGCTGAATAGATAGCCTTTTTAAACTAAGTAATGCCCTTAGTGATGCCTGTGGTAAAAAAAAACGGGCAAAGGAAATCAGTTAAAGAAAAGAATCAGAAAAAAAAGTTCTTTGTTTTAAAAAGATTATACTTAATATAATAATTTATTGATAATAAGTTGCACAAAGGGCCGGTGAGTGGCGGTTTAGAGGCCACGGTCCGCTCGCCGGCGCGCGGCGCGGCGCCCGCCCAAACAGGGTTGACCGGTTTACGGATAGTTACGGATACGGGTGGTTGCGGAAAAGGAAAATAAATAGTGTAAGGTTGATTACTAGTTTCATTTGAAGACTTGAAAAAAATAGGTTATTATTATTCCCACAATAATTAATCTTGAAAATAGCATTATAATGACTCCATAATTTGGTTTGATGCTTTGCCATAAAAAGGTTTTACTGTCATAATCAGTGCCATAATAGTCATCAATCAGTGATATGTGGCTTGAGGACATCTCACTGTCTTTTCTATCATACATAATATTATATTTAAAAAAATAAAATTTGGTTGTGACTCTCTTGAGTTGTAGCTAAGAACAATCAAGTCATCTTTCAAACAAACAAATAAACTAAATAAAAATCGGGTCATCCTTGTGGGAGCTACTATGCCAAAAATACACACAGATATAATTATACAAATACACAGGTTAATTTTAAAACACTGGCTGTTTGCGTCGGGGGTTAAGAACTAGTAACAACTGTCAAATCTTAACGTCAACCAGAAGCAGTGGACGTGGGTCTAAATCTTGGAAGATTTGTCCTCTCTCCTCTCTCTTTAGTTAATCACTGGGGACTAAAAATTTATTTTAAATTATTGTTAATATCTTCTTTTTTTTTATAAATGCTGTAAAATTAAAGCTTGTCAAAGGAAGTTGACATCATAATTAAAAAAATATGTTTTAAACATCTCATAATAATTTATGGAAAAAGTTAATATTGTGCTTGAACCACAGACATAATAGCAATCTTACATAATAGTAGTTAACTACACTTACGTGTATAATAGAAACATAAACGGCATACTTATTATAGAATAGAAGTGCACAGTTTCCGTAGCTAATTTATGCAAGTAGGCAAAGTCAACTAATTCGCTTCTATTCTAACTCCACAGCAGCGTACAGCCATGCACCATAACCACAGTTTAACCATTAACGACGCGGGTGCCTTGATAACACGTGTATAACACGCACGTGCCATTCGTTTTGATAAAGACCGCTTGCACACAAAACAGGCTGCATAACACACTAATGAAATAAGAAAGTTTGTCGGTGTGTGTGCGTGGGTTTGATACCTCTTCACGCAAAAACGGCTACACGGATTTGGGTAAAATTCAGAAAGGAGATAAATTATTTCTCGGAATAAAATATAAGCTACTTTTTATCATCTTCAGCGTTTTTTATCATCACGCGGGGGAAACCGCGAGGCGCAATTAATAATATGACGAATTATGACGGAAATTTGCCACTCGAGTTTTGCCGCCAGAGATTTTTATCGTCTGAACATGATGTAAGTACATCGATAATCGACATCGATTGATGTACAAAGTTACATACGTACGTTACTATCGAATGAAATGAAACTTTGCTTCGTTAGAGAGTACTGCGAGAGCCTTCACGATAAAGGCGCTACTCAAATACCCTAAACTTTGGTCAGCTTTGTGTTGGCTTTGTGTACGCACGGTCTTAGCTTCAACAAATGACCGACAATGTCACGTCACCTGACGATATTATTTATATAGGTGCCTGTTCAATGGTCCGTCGAGTCAAGTGTAAGAAGACGTGTTTATTTTCAAGGTATTATACC
Source organism: Erannis defoliaria (assembly GCA_905404285.2). Taxonomy (NCBI): domain Eukaryota; kingdom Metazoa; phylum Arthropoda; class Insecta; order Lepidoptera; family Geometridae; genus Erannis; species Erannis defoliaria. Next base: position 3,828,180 of record FR990073.1, on the reverse strand, counting down.
ATGAGTTTCGAATTGTAAAACACACTTTGCAGTGTAGGGCGCTATACTAGGTATATATATATCTACTAGTTGTACAATCAGCCAGTACTATTTACGATAAAATGGTATTGCGCCAAATAATGTCCCTTGACCACTAAGTTAATTTTCATCCTATCAAGAATAACTTCTTTTAGCTTTTTTTTAGCTATCGGTTTATTATCTTTGTGTGTAGGTACGATGGCACTCCCGAAACAGAAAATCGTAGTGAAGTGTCTAGTATTAGTTTCATTTTATATAAGTTATGAAGAAATAGGTAATTAAAGTCTTTGGATCCGAGCCAGACAACGATCTGACCATTCTTATAGGGTTTGCGTAAGGATAAAGTAAAAAAAATACTTCCAAAATAAAATGGTTGCAATACACAGCTCAATAAACCGGTGATTATCACACACAGGCAACACACCATAAAGGAATTACCAATTTCACAGTGTTGCACTTCACGACACTAAGGCACAGCATTCAATATAGTTACCAAAGCTTTTCATTGCAAATCACTAACGCAATATCAAAACGTAATATTGTAGATATTTTATGAGCACAGCACACTACACTACTACGACTGCTAACAAATTACATGATGTAAACTGAATTGATTTTTATCAAAATAATTATTTTTTCATCGAAATTATTGAGCGATTTGTATCATTTTTTTTTCAACTTTGAATTTGTTAAGTCTAAGTGTCACGTACATTGAGCAAAATGTCCAATAAAAGCAACACATGTCATATTTCAAATATATAAAAACATCATTAGCAGGACACTAGAACGGCTTCTATCCTAAGAGTGAAATTATTTGAAGTGCCTTTCTAATTAGTTAACTTACCATGAGAGTAAGAGTTACCAATATAATTTTAAGCACGCAGATTAAGGTTCAACGGATCCAATCGGATTTCAATGCTATAATTTGACATGTAAGTAAGTCGACTCGGTGTCGAATTGATGTAGTCTCCTATGACCTTAAGGTTGTTAACACCACACCTACTTCAATTATCGCTAACAAAGAAATCACTGACTGTGACGTCACGTAACTTGAACACTTTAATTAAATTAGTATCACTTGCAAATAGTTTCACTTTTTGCTGAAAAACACCGAACAAAAAACACAAAATGGAGCAATAAAAAAGGCAAGAAAAACAGTTAAACAGGTCATTACTATTTGAACGAAAGAAAAAAAGAAAATTTGCAATTTAATTCACAAATGAGGCTGAAGAGCATTTAAAAGCTTTTCTATTCATCCTTCCATTTCCTTAGTGAAACTTCCTGATTATCCATTTGGTCCTGCATTTCTTTTTTCTTTATTAAAATGTAGATCACAATTTAAACGTACCAATCGTGCTAACGCCGTCATGTTGAGAAGTCGGAGGCGCGGCGCGCGCGCATGCCACTTTTATAGCCATATCGGGGCGGACCTTTCACTGAATTCATATTTTTGGCTAGGGGATGCTCGGAGCACGAGCAAACTGAAACAAGGGTTTGCTGAAATAATAAAAAGGGATATGTGTAGGAAATCAACAAATAAAACCAGAAAATAAATCGTTCTATGTCGAACAAAAAATAACTTAAATGTGGTTTTTTTATTTATTTTTTGGCTTGAGCATTTTTTATTTACGATATTCAACTAGTTGTTTAGCTCTTGTCCTCTTGTTACCGCAGTAGTAAAAAACAGACTTTACAAATAAATACCAACATATTGGGTTTAAAAAATCATAATAATAATTGATCTGTATATTATGTAGTTTTAGCATTAATTCATTTAATTTGTCCACTTCCATAGATTACGTACTTAATGATTTAGATAATATAATACTTAAATAAACGACTTCAATTTCGACTACCTCACACACACAACAGCACTCGACAGCTTCATATTTCCAGTATTTTTTTTATTCCAGTAATTTTGATTTAAAAACCAAACTACTGAATCGAGATCGATAAAATTTATTTGGGACTACCTCTGAAGTATCACCTACCAAACAAAAAAAGAATCATCTAAATAAATTAATAAGGCGGAGTAATCGCGTAACAAACATACAAAAAAAATACAGTCGAATTGAGAAACTCTTTTTTAAAAGTGTGTTGAAAATATAGGTACATTCCACTTTTGGTCGAGATATTTGTGGGCGTGGACCCATAATAAATTATTACTGGACATGAAGAGATTTGACATCTAATATCTCAGGGTGCCGAGCGCAGTGCAGTGCGGCGCAGGATTTAGTTCGCATGTTCACAAAACTGGCACTGCTACTGTAATGGGCAGACGTGATGCTTACCACCAGGCGACTCGCTTGTCTCGTCACTCCAAAGCATTAAAAAAACTCAAGTAAATTACTCTCAAAGAAAGTCTAGACTACATTACAGTATGCAATGGTCAAACTGAACTCTCTCATGTCCTAGACTACTTATGTGACGACACGTTACGCAACACCCAACGCATCTACTTGTTATTCAATGTGACTATGCGTGTGTAGGTATTGGTTTGATTTTAATGAACTTTTTCATACTAATTAGGTTAGCTTAATCGTAATCATAGGTTCGTAAAAATCATAGCTGTGGCCCAGATAATGGCCCAGATAAGAGTTTGATAGCCCAGTTAAAACAAGGTCATCATTATCATCATCAGCCGGGGACAACCACTGCTGAACAAAGGCCTCGTCCTTAGACCGTCATACTGTACGACAACCTGCCATTTGCATACAACGGTTGCCCGCGAATTTCACAATGTCGTCGGTCCACCCAGTGGCGGTGTGAGTAGTGGGAGTTGAGGGCTATTATTTCCTGATATTACCTATCTTATCGCATACATGTCTTCGTTACGTTTCCACGACCAAACAGCTCGACTGATCGCGATAAAATTAGCATTAGAGATACTTAGTTGCAACTCTGGAAAAAGACAAAGTACACGCTTCATTTACTCATCATCATCGCCATTTATCATCACAATGTGGATGAAATCACCATAGTCCAACAGGCCATAGTGAACAAAGGGTGAATATAATTAGGCCTTTGACAAGCGATAATACATAGCCTAATCGGGAGAAAGCCATGATAGCTTAATCGGGAGACCACTTGACTTGTAATCGTGAGGTTGCGGGTTCAAACCCAGGCCCGTACCAATGAGTTCTTTGTATTTTATCTACGGGTACTCAGGCTTGCCTTGCTACAATAGCTTTTCGGTGAAGGAAAACATCGCGAGGAAACCTGCATATGTCCGGAGAAGATATTTAATGGCGTATGTGAATTAACCTGGTCCTGGGTATGTCCTAAAACTGCTTCCAGAACCACCGGAGGACGGGCAGCAGCGTCCTCTTAGTTAACGGTGGTGATCGTTCTGCGAGCCCCAAGGCGCCTGCCAAGCGTGGGGATTATGGCAACACCTCCCTATTAAGGGTTCGTCCAGCAGTGAACGTCTTCCGGCTGTTGAAGTGAATTCACCAACCCAGAACTGGGCTAGCGTGGTGAATATGGCCCATTCGCCCTCCGATTCAAGGGTAGGCCTAAGTCCAGCATTGGATAATGAAAAAGGCTGTTTTTTTTAATACTGTCTTATGACGAGACGAGCAAGACGTTCACCTGATGGTAAGCGTCACGCCTACCACTAACAGTAGCAGTGCCATAATTGTGAACTTCTGAACACAATCCTGCGCCACACCACACTGCGCTCGTCACCCTGAGATATTAGATGTTAAATCTCTTCATACCCGGTAATTTCTCTGATAACCGTGCCCTTCAAACCGTAACACAGTAATGCTTGCACACTACTGCTTGGCGGTTGAATAACTAGCAAAGGTGTGGTACTTCCCCAGGCCTTTGACTACTAGCTCTACAATTTCATTCATGTTGCAAACGAAAGTGGTCAAATCTGTGTAACCTTGGCACAGCTTGTCAGTGAAATCTGGATTCGGGCCGCGTCGGTGCAGCTGGCAGCCCTGCAGCGCGTGACCTCAGCACGAGCCCTGAATACCTGATGCACTGCCTACGAAAATGTTCTTTACTTAACTTCGGCTTTAGTGCTACTTTTTCGCATTGCAATCATTTATTTATTGTAGTTGGACTCTATTGCAAAGTCTGCCCGAAGAAGTACTATCCTTTTGCGTTATTCAACCGCTAAAGAGTAGCGAGCAAGCATTACGTGTTTCGGTTTAAAGACAATAAACAATAGACAATAGACAATATTTTATTTGTAGAAAAAAAAACACATTTTGTACACATGACAAGACAGTAAAAACTCGAAGAAAAAAAGATGCAAAAAAAAGGAAGAAGAAAAAAGGAAAGAAGAAGAAGAAAAAGAGAAAAGGAAAAAGAAAGAAGGAAGAAGGGGAAAAAAAAAGAAGAAGAGCAAAAAGAAAAAGGAGCAAAAGGAGCTTTTGGAGGAAGGGCAATGTTATCAGAGCCTTTCCTGGGCTTGAAGAGATTTGACATCTAATATCTGAGGGTAAAGAGCGCAGTGCAGTGTGGCTTATGGTTTTGTTCGCATGTTCACAATATAGGCTCGGCTACACAGATAGAATATGGACAGACGTGATGGTTTCCACCAGGTGAACGTCTCGCTCGTCTCATCACTCTTCATCAGCCTGTTAGACGTCCACTACTGGACGAAAGTCTCTCCCTTAATAGGGAGGGGTTGCCATAATCCCCACGTTTGGCAGGCGGCTTGGGGATCATCTGGGTCTCATCACTCAGTAGCATTAAAATAATCATATACATTTTTATTTGAGCATTCCACAAAAAACTAGGCAGTAAAACGTTAAACAATAACAGTCTTACCTAAAATAATCTCGATTCTCTTAGTCACTGCTTAAACTTCTCTGTCCTTTTCTAGCACGTGCAACTTCACGTCAGAGAGAAGATGGCAGACCATCATAAGCAGTGACTAACGGTTGAGAAGTTTTTTTAAGTAAGGCCGTGAGTGTGGTTAAATTCAACCTCACCGGACCTGAGATTTGGTTAAAATAAGAGGAGCATGACAACTTGGAGCTTCTTCACGAATTAACTCCTTATTTACATTATAATAAAATAAAAAATATAAATTGACAGTATAATTGTCAGTAACAAAAATATTATTCGAAATGATGATGATGATGATAATAACGCTTGTATTAATTTGTAAGGGCAAAGATTTCGAAGGAGAGACACAATATTGGCGAAATTCCCTGAGGTCGCAAGATTTTTTTGTGGTACAGCCCCGGGCCGGCAAGCTATAATATTAAAAGCAAGATAACGAATGTCTTGGCATGACCACTATTCCGCTACAACATAAAACAAAAAGCTCCGTATACGAGTACCAATTCAATCTATACTTACATAGGTACATATCTAGACTAATTTAAAACTAATCATAATGTCTATATTCACAGAACAGCACAAGTGGTCCGCCTCGGATCGACATTCTTATATAAGGTCAAGTGCACCTATCTCTGACTGTACCTAATGTAATGTCGTTTAAATAGGCATTATCTGCTGGCTATAGACTTTAAATTAGAAGTTACATTTCAAAGCGATTTTATTTCTTGTGTAGAAGGATTTAAATAAGCAGTCCCGGTCAATAGGCGATTTCGTTTAGATAAACAGTGATACCTACAGGTATCCTTTTATTTAAATTATTGAGAAACCCCACCCAAATTTTTAAAGATTCCATTCACACTTATATGTGAATGATATAGAGAATTAAAAAAAACTTCTGTGAATGGAACCGGAAAGGATTTTAGAAAAATCTTAGTTGATCACACCACCACCAACAACTTCTCACACCTTACAAGGAATACATCCTCCAAATTGTATGTCTATAGGATCCAGCGGATAAGACTGTGTCTTGATGTGGCTGTCAATGTCAATCAGGCATCATCAATCAATTATTTTCCTTACATATTTTTATTATTATTTCATGTCACTACACGAACAAGACGTTCGCCTGGTGGTAAGCGTCACGCCTGCCACTAACAGTAGTAGCAGTGCCAGAATTGTGAGCTTGCGAACACAATCCTGCGCCGACCTGTACTGCGCTCGTCACCCTGAGATATTAGATGTTAAATCTGTTCATACCCAGAGAATTCCTCTGGTAACATTGCCCTTCAAACCGGAACACAGTAATGCTTGCACACTGCTTGCTTGAATAACTGGCAAAGGTGTGGTACTTCCCCAGGCGGACTCTGCAGTAGAGTGATGACCGTGGGGATGACTGGTAGAAAATGCTTTAGCATTAAGTCCTCCTTTTGTACATTAATGTATTTATGTGTGCAATAAAGAATTAAATTAATTAGAGTCCTACCACTACAAACCTTGCTACCACTACATTGCTAGGCACATACTTACCTATCGAAAGGGGAGTGATACTTCACCACGCTTACCAGTACTTATACCTACTTATCATAATTTAAACTCAAAAACATATGATATCTCAGCCCCGGTGGCATTTAGGGAAAATTTACTTTCATTCTTATTGCAATGCATTGACTTTTTGCAATGAAATTACACTAACGGAAATAAAAGACAACACAAAATTAAATAAATGAAATTTAAGCAAGTAAGAGGACCCCCTTTTCAACTTTAATTACTTATTTTAGTTACGAGATATTTAATTTTGATTTTACAGGCACTAATTACTTAATGTTGTTTGATAACAGTAGCTGGACAAGTTAGGAAGAAACTAAATGAGTAGTAGACGAATAAATTATAATAAAATAAATAAATTTTATTAAATTAAAAGGACAATGGGTCCTTTTACTTGCTTTTGAATCATCTATGTAAATTAGGGACCCAAACCTAGATGTGTTTAGGGTGCAGGTGGTTAAAGTTGTTCATTTACAGACATCTACTTGATCACCATAGATAGCGATACCGTCGCTGGATCAGCATCATAAATATTCCGGAAATAATTATTATTTCTGTCTTGCTTGGCCTTGATTGCTTTCATATAAGCAAAGCACAAGTTCATTATAAGTCATTGGTCACTTACTTATAAGTAGCAGGTAAGTGTTCACAGCAGATCCAAGTGGAGCACAGCTTGGCATTTTGTTTTGTAAATCTGATAAATTTTTAATTGTTGGAGAAATCCATTGAATGCTATGCAGATTTGATGACAAGATAAAGATGTGATTGGATGTGGGCAAATTTATTATTATATATGTCAACGTAAATTTATTTCAGGCGGTATAATCAGGATATATCATAAAGTAAGTTCGTAAAAGCAAAGTGGCCAGCCCTAATGTCAAAGTTAATATGCCACCCGAATGCCTCTGATATGAAAATCAAATAAAAAAAACATAGAAAATGTAAACGAGGCGAGCAAGACATTCGCCTGGTGGTAAGCGCCACGCCTACCACTAACAGAAGCAGTGCCAGAATTGTGTACTTGCGATTACAATCCTGTGCCGCACTGCACTGCGCTCGTCACCCTGAGATATTAGATGTTAAATCTCTTCATACCTAGTAATTTCTCTGGTCCTTAGAAAGAAAAGAAATGCTAGAAATCTTTATTACATAGGGTAATCAAAAAACTCATACTACTACAAAGTAGGAAACTGAATCTCATAAATTATGTCTTCATCGTCAGCCAAAAGACGTCCACTGTTAGACGACGGCCTCCCCCTTATATGGTTGGAATATATTTTAATTCGTTACAATTTAATTTTAAGTAGTTTAAATTTATTTTTTACCTAATGTAATAAGGTTGCCATAATCCCAAAGCTTGGCAGGCGACTTGGGGATCGCAAAATGCTCTCCACTTATAGAGGACACCACTACCCGCCCTGTGGTTCTGGTTGCCGTTTTAGGACATACCAAAAATCATGTAAGTACTTACAGTTGGATAATTTTGTAGTTATATAATTATTCACGGGATCGTTACCGTTATCGTTTTATTGTTGTGAAATGAGCTTCTGATATAGAACTAGAAATGTAGAACCCGATATTATGTGATGTACTGGGATAGTTAAAATCAGTGTTATACTGGATAATTTTGGTTATAGCAAAATAAGTTTTATTTTTAACCGAATTTTCCTGGCAAAAGTTTCTGCCCTTATCTTAGGCTTCATAAAGATATGGACACGTTTTCATTCTCCAATTTACTATATCAGCCGTCCTTCATTCACTTTCTTCAATCTTCTAAAGTATCATTCACAAAGTTAGGAATTGGATGAAGTAAACCGGATGATTTTTGCCATATCTTTATAGCATTAAAACTTCCATAGTAAAATGGCTCTAACTCTCTACCTTCTTAAGATGTATGTTGAGAACTTGAGACACCCTTACAAGGCCCAAGTAGGTATACCTACTTAGTTATATAGTATTATATAATCTGTGATACATCTATGTGGTGCAATAAAATAACTAAATAACATATAACATGTCCATATAATAGGCCCTTCCGGTCGACTTGGACCACTTTAACTTATACATTTCCAAAGTTATCTAGTTCCTAATTCGTCCATTCCTACAAAGTATTTTTTCTAAATTGTCATCCTTCAAATCCTAATTCGTCAACTTCCTAGAGAGTTCATTCCACATTCGTCTACTATACTAATTTAGTTTTTTCCTAACTTGTCCAGCTACTATTATCAAACAACATTAACTAATATCAAACAACATTAAGTAATTAGTGCCTTTAAAATAAAATTCAATATCTCATAACTAAAATAAATAATTAAAGTCGCCGTTGAACAGTCTGGTTCACTCTAGGAAGTGACATTTTGACTAAGTATAAGAACGAGCTGTGCCATATTTTGACTCCACTATCATTGCACTGTACAGAGTAATGTGTAATCAGAGACGCACGTCAGTCAACCTAAACTTATCACTTTTGATAAGTCATTTCATGATGGAAAGTTTAATTTTTAACAGAAAATGCCTTTTTAATAATTTTATGAAGGAGCTAGGTAAAATATAACAGTTGTAATTTTACTATTTTTTTAAATTCTCAAATAACTTTACTTAATTTTTTTATTAACTAAAATGAAATACAAATTATAGCAACCAAAAATCCTTATTTTCAGAATACATATTACCTCCCATCAAATTATATTTAACTACTTATTGAAAAAGTCAGCAAGAGCAAATTAGTTTTGATAAAGGTATAGTTTATCAAGGTAGTTGTTTTTTTTGGCAAGGTGTCTTTTTTAAACTAAAACAAAACACGTACATCCTAACTATCTTAACACGTAACCTACTATACAAAAACAAAAGGACTCTATCCAGACCGATGAAAATCATGTTTAGGTAATTTTCCAAGTTGAATTTAAGAATAGTCTAAAGTTTATTTTACCCAATACGACTCGGATCAGAGCGTCTACTATGAGATTAGTAGACGCACTGATCCGACTGGACCTGGGTATGTCCACCAGACTCACCGGAGGACGGGCAGCAGTGTCCTCTTGGTTAACGGTGGTGAGCATTCTGCGATATCCAAGCCGCCTACCAAACGTGGGGATTATGGTAACACCCCTCTATTGGGAGGCCTTCGTCCAGCAGTGGACGTCTTATGGCTGACGACGACTGATCCGTCTACGTCTACCGTGAACCATGAGATCAGATCACAATAAGGCGAGCTGCATTTTGATCAATGAGACAATACTCTTTATGTCTCGTTACGTCTACTCGTCGACGAGAGGATATTTATTTATCTATCAATCTGTCATTATCTATATCGCCTTAATCAGTGCAAATAAATCTGCAGATCTGTAATTATTATTAAATTATATTTTTGACCGAAATGAAGCAAAAGGTCCTTTACCTTAGCGTTTGTATGTTATGTTTGTATTTTTGTAAGTGTGTTTGTTCGACAATAACTTGCGAACCCGTTGATCGGATCTTTACGACATTTTGTAAGCAAGAACCTAGTTCATGAAAATATTATTATCAAGTTCAAATATAAGCTAAATTGATCAAGGGGCTTGGAAAATATAGTGGTCGTGTGGTCTCAATACGCTGCGAACTACTAGTTCACTGTCAATAGCATCCTCCAAGTTCAAGTAAATTGGAAGATACTTTAAAGAGAGTAAAATTAATTTCTCTCTTTTCGATCTACTCTACACACATGAGGCGTGGCCCACGCTTGTCGCGTGTACTCTCGGCACGAAGCCGAAGGTCTGCATGTGACCTTAGCAATTCTAGATCATTGCTATTACATACCGATTTAGTTGTTAAATATTTTTAGAGGCTTAATTTTTCTTAAAACATAGTAATTACACAAATAAAAAGTTAGTGTTTCGATGCTTGTTTCGTTAGTGTGTTTGATTTTATGCAAACACGAATCAAACAAGTTAATTTTACTAAAAAATATTCAAAACTACTTAAAATGAAATTGAAACTAATGAAAATATTTACATTTACATGATAAGTATATACAAAGCCTAAGCCATGGTGGAGAAAAACATAAATTATGTCTAACGGGGGCTCAATTTTCGAATCATTCGAATGCTTTTTCGCTTAGTTGAGAGTGAAGTACGAAAGTCGGGAATGTTTTGTATACGAAATCTCGTCAGAACTATTCAAACATTGAGTTTCAGAGTTACGCGATAGGTATTATTCTACGGGGTTAGTTCTTATCCGCAGTTTAGTAGCCTGCAGCCTTTGGGCATATTCTGTACATCAAAACAAACAACTTTAACTTTTATTTAGATTTCAATTGTTTTTTATTCTATTTTATGTACGACTGATTTTATTTGACAAGAAAAAACTGATGCTAAAACTGAAGTAAACTAAATTATACGAATATGATGTAGTTTAATTATATTATTACCAGAAAAAGATTGCGTAGTTGAAACTATGACTAAATAAATCAGTCTTTTATAGCAGTCGCGAAATAATAAATTGGTGCTATAAAATATTTTTAAACTGATAAGTGGTTTTTATTTTTATAGCTTACTTCATGCCGCTCGCAAGAATAATTATTTATTTATGTGCCTAGTAATTGTCGCAATTCAAAATTATCCTGGTGTTAGTTCACACTTGGCATTTTATTAAAAGATAAAGATTCAGATCCGGTAGAAGAAATAGTAGGACTAAACTATCCTATGATAAGACTAATCTCTCTAAGACTAAGCTCTACTCAATCTTCGTGCTCTATATTGGAAAAGATAAATTGTATTTTTTTTTATGTCAAATAATATTACATTTATTTATGCTTTATACTTATTGACCAAACCCATTTATTTTCAGAAAGTTCAGCTCTGAAATTTTCTTTATCCGTTAAAGTCAAAATTATCTCAGAAAACAATATATTACAAAAAACCTTAGCAAAGGCCGATTTTAGTGACTACTGAGCCACTGTTTAAAATGTTGTAAACTTAGATATTCTATAGTCTGTCCATTATGTAAATCACATTATGACAGCTCATGCAAGCTTGACTACATAACTTTGTAAAGCGTCTAGTAAATTATCTCCCATGCAAATATTTATTTGATAAATTACTAGAATTTTTTGATAAAAAATTAGATAATAATGATAAAAATAACATTAAACGTATATTTGTGTGTTTAATCTTATTTTTATCTAAACATTACCTCATGCCAATGATATTTCTATCTTATTTTTTATCAATAATAGTTGAAATATCATTGTCATGAGGTAATGTTAAGATCATACGAATTTATTTTTATGGGATATAATATGCGAGAACCACGATTAACTAGCTCTTGGTTCCATTTCGCATTAAGCAGCGGGCGTGGTAAGGCCGTCCAGTTACTTACCGGATGCATGCATATCTGTCGCTCATAGCAGGTATTTCCGCTCTGTTCTTGGTATTAAAACACTTTCATAAAATGTCATATTATTTATTAATAGTACGACCTTTTCTCCTTTTTTAACAGATGTCTGTAAGCTTATAGGCATATAGGCTCTTTCAATACTCTCTTCATTCACTCTGCCAGATCATCGGCGTTTCGCTTTCAGCTCTTTCCTGTCTAGACTAGAATTTGTATTTATTAAGTACAGAAAACTATTTATTTTCTTATACAGAATTACGCGAAAAGGTGTTACTAAGCCGAAAGAAGACAATTGTATTTAGGTACTCAGCTTTTACTACGGCACTGAATTCCCGAAAACAAATCAGCTTTTCCATTCATTTTTCGACGTCTATTTGGAACCGCAGATTTTTTGCAAATTCAAGTTTGACGCCACGATAGTAGTATTTATGCAATGTTGTAAGGATACAAGCGAGACGTTCAATCGGTGGCAAGAGCCACGCCTGGTCATGACAGCAGCAGTGTGAAAATTGTGAACTTGCGAACAAAATCCTGCGCCGCACGGCACTGCGCTCGTCTCCTTGAAACATTAGATGCCAAATCTCTTCATTGTCCAGTAATTTCTCTGGTAACATTGCCTTTCAAACCGAAACACAGTAATGCTTGGACACTACTGCTTGGCCATTGAATAATTGGCAAAGGCGTGGTACGCCAGGTGGAATCTGCAATAGAATCCTACCACTACAGAAGTGAACTGATTATATGAGATAGAAATAATTATAAGTCCCTGAAAATTCTCTATAATGCTCGGCAAAATAATACTTTACCAAGCTGCTTGTACGCATGACTTAAGCTTGACTAAAAATGTAAGGCCCAGTTGTCAAGTTAGTTGCCTCAATAAAATAGCTAGGCGTTTTTTATAGTCCTAAATCGCTCACGTTTCTCGTGCAGTCTCGTGTCGTCGTGTGAACAAAACGGTCTGTAGAATTGTATGGCGTTCGGTAACGCCACCGTAATTTACCGGTGTCGTGTGTCTCGTGGAAAAACTAAGCGTCAGGTAACGATTAATTGGTTGCCATTGAACATCTCAACAGTTGCGCTATACCTAATGACAAATAACGTAAACATTGACAATGGCCATTGATGAACCCCGACCATTTTTTTCATCTTTTATCAAATCAATGCACGTAAAAATCATCGTTATATTACTTAGTAAAACTGTAATCCCACCAATACTCGTAGACTGATTGCTGGTAAACTTAACTACCTAGTTATATAATTCCTAATTACTGGGTAGATATTAGTACATTATGATACGAGTGTGCTATGTTGGTCATTACACTAGAGGCGGTATTATGCAGGCGAGCGCGATAAGGAAGCCGAGAGCGTAATGACTAATAGCACAAGAGTTCCATACGACTGTTTTCATCACACTTGCGAGGAAATAACAAACTTTTTTTGATAATAATCAACCACACAGCGAAAACGTCAACAAACATTTGCGGAAAATGGCGCCCAAACCAGCAATGCGCGCGTAGGTTGACATTTACTTCAGCGGCATAAGAACTCTTTGTTGGTATTACAAAAAAACTGTAAGTATTACCCGGCTATATTAAGAGTGCTTCGTATACATACGTCTAATTGCAGTCACGTACAAACTTGACTTTACCGGGTTATACCTATTATAGCACAAGTGGCGTAATGTAAAGTAAAAAGCACGCGTGCGTAATAGCTTGGATTATGAGCCTAAAACCGATGTAATAAGATCCACTTTACGAGCAAGTGTGATGAAAAATATATTAGCAGGCAGTTTTAGTGCAAAAGGTATCTTTAAAATGAATAATATCACTTTAACGTAACACCTACGGTTTGAAAACAAATCGAATCACATTATTATATTCATTGACAGCCATAAAACGTCCACTGCTGGACGCGAAGGCCTCCCCCTTAAATAGAGGGGTGTTGCCATAATCCCCACGCTCGGCAGGCGGCTTGGAGATCGCAGAATGCTCACCACCGTTAACCAAGAGGACGCTGCTGCCCGTCCTCCGGTGGATCTGGTTGCAGTTTAAGGACATATTTACCCAGGTCGAATCACATTATTATATTACGAGAAGATATATTTTTAGTCCAGTTTAACCACCTACACGTTGTCATCGCCCCAAAACAAATATTACACACCATTATGGCAAACCACATAACTTTCACGGACATAACAACGAGGAAACAAAAACAATTGTAACTATTTACATAACTTTTTATTTATTTGATATTTACATTCGGTCCACGTTTTTGATTGTCTTCCGTCGCCATTTTGAAATCTGCACGCGCACTTATTTCATTTATCGATATTACGACACCACAACACTATAAAACTTCATTCTTAAATTTTTGCTCAACTATAGCATAAAGAACTTGACACTGGCAGATTGCACAAAGTGCGATGCCAACAACTAAGAAAAAAATATTGCATAAAGAAGGGTTATGATTTTAAGAGTTTACCTATGTATGTATATGGAGTTACGTGTAACGGTATAACTAGGCCAAAAGGAGCTCATTATACTAATTATTATGAAAAATTTACTCCGGAGTCAACCAAAAAATTGTGGAAAACAAAGCAGCTGTACCATAAAAATATGGTTAGAACTCAACGAAATGTACGGAAGGGCTGATAATATGTTTTGGCGGGAATGCAAAACAACAGCTTGCATTTATAAGACACGTTAAATGCTTTTTGACTTTTCTTCTTTAATTTTATTCCAAACACGATATATTTCCTCAATTATTTAAAGAATCGTGTTTGTTTTCGTAATAAGCCAGTATTAAGTCATTGTGTCATTTAATGACATGTGAATATAAGTACGTAATTGTTATTAAACTACTGTCATTTTGGGTGACAGCATATAAGCTCATGTCCTGTCTATCCGAATATATTGTCAGGTTATTATGTTTTTAGGAAAACCTTAGTAAGAAAGTGAAATAGACTAAAGACGACAATCAAAATAAGAACATTCTTATTTAAGAGTTTTGAAATGGCCCAAATATTTAGTAATAACCATAAAGGTTAAAAAAAATACGAAACACGGTAGACAAAATTATAAAATTCTACGTGAAAACTAGGATAACTAACTAAAAAGATTTTATAAGAATAGGTAAGAGAAAGATAGTTTTTATTAGAATGTAATTTTAAAAGTTAAAACCAGTTTTTTTTTTGTAAGTTTAAAGTTTCGTAAAATTGACTAGCACTATAACTATACAAAAGTCGTACAAAAATATTCTTCGTTCACACATTCCCTTACATTAGATAGTCATACATCTTTATCTACATGATACATTATACCTACCTCAATCAAAATCGTCCGATACAACCAAAAATAAACAAACAACTTTTTTATTATTTACAAAAATGTTCGGGATAGATAAAGTAATTTTCTAAATGGTCATATCGAGTGGTCTATCAACCAAACCTAAACAAATTTAACAGAACTATCCAGTGAAGTTGATCGAATAAGAACCCGTGTTGGGGTCGAAGTTCTGCGCTGGGTGTCCTACAAAAGGATTGTAGTTCTGGTTCTGGTAGTTTTGGCTTTGGTAGTTCTGGGGTTGATACTGGGGCTGGGGCTGGGGCTGGTAACTCTGTTGAGGTTGGTATTGTGGTTGGTAGTTCTGCTGCGCTTGATAAGGCTGGGGCTGGAACGCCTGATAGGAGAACTGGGGTTGGGAGTGGTAGATCTGACTCTGGGGCCGGTTTTCTTGAGTGAACTGTTGGGGAGTCTGAGTGAACAGACTCGTCTGTTGCGAGAAAAGGGGACCGGAACGGAATTGAGAGGCCTGGTTTGCTTGGTTTTGTGGGGCTGGTTCGAATCGTTGAGCTGGCTGCGTATATCTCTCGTACTGAGGTTCAGGTGCGGCTGTAGGCTGGGCCGGCTGGTGGAACTGCCTGAAGGTGGTAGCTGGTTGCCTTCCTTGGGCTCGGCTGTTGTATTTAGGGTCTTCGTAAATCTTCGGGTCTTCTCTGTATTGGCCGTCGTCTTCCTGGCCATCGGTGAGGGCGTTGGAGGAGGTGGGGTCGTGCAGGGTTGGCGGCGGCACCATTATACCAGTTCCTGGAATTCAAAGAGATTTATTAACTTAACTGTTTTGCTTATAAACCGTTTCCTTAAACATTTGTTATTAGTTAATTTGAGTTATTAGTTAATTTGTAGTATTGGTAAATCGGATTTACGTTGCAGAAATTATGAGTAAAATTAATAATTTTGGAAAACTCTTTTCGGGATAGTCCTATGGACTAATCGTATACTTTGAAACTTGGTTTTAACTCAAGTTAACTAGCTCTAGTGGTCTGTCCTCTTATTTTGCCCTATAAGAAATAATTACAAACGTAGAGGCCTGCGGACAATCATGAAACCCATAAAAGCAACTCAGCTTATGCGACCTTACATACTTAAGATGTCATTCAAACTTTCTAAGACTATAAATTCAGATTTAGGATTCTGGTGGTCGTCGTTGGTAAGCTAAAAGACAGCTAGACAAGGACTAGGAAAGAAAGATAAGCACGCTTATGCTTCCTTTCATGTAGGTATCTAATTTATACATTAAAAACACTAAATAGCAGGCAAGTTCACTCTCGTGTTCGGTATTCTCATATTCTAAGTTGTGATATGTTGTGTAGTTTCTCTTGCTTATTTTAATAATTGCTCTGGTTTTAAGCGTCTAGTTTAGCAATAGTTTAATTAAGAAGTTTTATTACTTATCAGCGCGTGAAGGTTGTATCAAATTTATAGGTGTGACTCAGAACAAATATTAAATGTTACAAAATTTTAAATTCTTGTTCAATATTATAACCGTACCTACTTAACTTAATTGTTTTACATTTCGCATCATAATCGCTCAGAATTCTCACTGACTACTTAACAATCTTTGGTAATTTTTCACAGCTTAGTGAGTAGTACCTGAGTAGGTACCAAAGCATTAATTTGGTAAAGTGCGATGCTATCCTAACGCGAAATTTGCAAATTGATCGTACTGAAAATAATGAAGTTTTAATGAATAGTTTATTTTATATAATCTGAAACATAACAAAGTAACATCGAATTTGGTGGGTTCAATTATGTAGTTAACCAATTGGTGGAAATTTGTGTTAGTACATATTTTTTAATAAATTTTGTTTACTTTATACATTAGCCATTAGCATAGCTTATGTATAGATATAAGCTCAACTTGTTCCTATTAATACTCGACAGAAAAACTGGCCGTGTAACCGTTACAAAACAGATGGGAACAAATAGATCAAACTCGCGTTTCTCAATACCAAACACTACTACAGCACAACTCAATGTAAAGTTCGTGCCAAAATGCTATGACTACTCTGAAGCCCAGCTCCTAACTAATACAGATTGAAAACAAAAGTTATGCCTATACACCATTTCATAGAAATAAAAACAGGACGTCTAACGCCTCTGTTGATCTGTTCTAAAGTGACATATTTTTACAAAATATTTTAAAGCGCGAGTTGCTGTTAGATTATATTTGTAATAAGTGTCTTGTGCATTTTTTTAATATGTTTATATGCTTGCGTTTGACTGTCATCTCGTCTGATGTTAAACGAAGACGCGTGTATGCCGTTTGTTTTATTCTACCTTTAATAATCGCAATCTTTCTTCGAGGATCTAGCACTCTGGGTATATAATCAAAGCAATCTTTCGAACAGTAACGGAAATCGAATGAAAAAATATTACTATGACGAATTTCCAAATAAATATTATAAAATTAAGTTCTAACAAGATACACGCTTTTTACGTTTTATTGTCCTTGTTTTATCAGTTGTAAACATAGTTACACATAGTAAAGTAAAACTTTCATCTGAACAGTAATACTATTATTTTGTTCTGTACTTACTTCAAGCAAGTTCAGAGTTGGCCAAAAGTTTGGCATATAATGTACCACAGAGCTACATAGAGAACATAATAATTAATGGTAATGGTGTAAAAAGTGGAATACAGATTGCTAACTTGTAAACACGAAAGTGATTATTTCGTAAAAGGTGGTCAGTGTCATCGAGATTGTAAAATGCGGATATTTAGCAACAAGTTCTGATGGAAATGAATAACTATGTAATTAGACAGACAATATTATTTTCTATATTTATTTATGTTTTTTCCATAACCTAAATAAGTTTTGTTTAACTTGGCAATAAGTTGTAGCAGTTTTGGAGTGATGCATCTCGAACCTTTTCAACAGCAAAATTTTTAACCCTGTTACCAATTTTTCCCGGGAAAATCTATTCAAATAATTTTTTTTGAACTGTTTCACGCGTAATTTTAGGTTTTAGGTAATTTTAGGTTTTATATGTATACTTTTTCAAAACAAGAGAATTTAAAAAAAAATAAGTGAAGAGATTTTATTTCATTCAGTTTACCTCTTACGTTGGTGAGTTGGAACATAATAAAATACAAATTATTGTATGATAAGATAGTGTGATTGAGTTACGCCAATAAAAATGGTGCGTTCTTGCGTTGTAATATAAATACTAGCGTTATTTGTGTGAGCTAGCTCTACTTATAAACGGCTCGTCTTCAGATGATAAGGATTCTAGCAAAATCTAAAACGTTGTACCAACCTTGTGGCTCAAATCCTCTCTGACTGCTCGCGCCATATGATATCTCTCTCGACTTTCCATTTTCGTCAACATATCCGTACTTCCCAGCTACGTCACCGTTGGGGTACTTGGTCTCTATCTTGAAGGAGCCGTCAGCCGCCTCGTACCCGTAGGAGTAAGAACCGTCGTCATTCTGCTTGTTGATCTGCTTGAGGATGGGCACCGGGGTGGTGGGGGGAGCCTGCTGTGCGGAACACACCAGGACAGCAGCAGTCAGCACCAGGGACTGGAATGAGAAGGCATGCGGGTGAGAATTTAGGGAGATATATTTTTCCGATTTATTTGCGCCCCGTGAACCCGTTGTGCCTCATAATCGTGGGCTTAATCCCGGGCCAGTACCAATGAGTTCCTTGAAAAAATTGTGGGCCAGATCTATGAACAGCAGTGGAATATTAACAGGCTAACTATGCGTATGGATTTTAAAAAATACGTACCACTGGCTTTTTGGTGAAGGAAAACATCATGAGGAAACCTGGACATGCCCGGAAAAGAAATTCAATGTTTTGTGTGAATTCACCAACCAGGTGATGGAGTATGGCCCAATCGCCTTGCGCAAGCCCATTTCCAACAGTGTGATGTTAAAATGTGGACCTGGGTATGTCCTAAAACTACATCCAGAACCACCGGAGGATTGGCAGCAGCGTCCTCTCAGTTAACGGTGGTAACCATTCTGCGATCCCCAAGCCGCCTGCCAAGCGTGGGGATTATGGCAACACCTCCCTTTAAGGGAGAGGCCTTCGTCCAGCAGTGGACGTCTTCCGGCTGTTGATGTGATGTTAAAAGCTGATGCAGCATTGATCTCATTGTTTTCACCCGGTCACAACATGATCACATAATAAAGGCCACGTCAATAGTGTTAAATAAAAAAATATATATATAAATAATAATAAAATTATTTTTTTATTAATCAGAATTATTGCATTGTGTTTTTAATCACGGTATACACATATGCCCCTGAACGTAAATAAATCATTAGTAAAGTTGAATTACTTGCAAAAACGATTGTACGTTAGTTGTCACTTCTTATAAAAGACATCAACGCGCACCTGGCGATTTCGGAGTTGCGCTTACTACTCGATTACAATGTTAATAAATATAAGTCGTTAGTTATTATGTGTTAATTAGAAGTGTTATTTTAGTTATTAAATATTTTTTTATAAAAAGGTATTTATATAATTTCATTGTTTTTTATTTGTCTAGGTTCACCATAGATACAAAAAAAATACAGTTATCAAAACGGCGCTGAAATTCTTATTTAATAATTCAGTACGAAAAGGGAACTGAAATTCCTCTATCGTAGCTGACTACGAAACTCAGCTACGAGTACCAACACGGCAACAAAATTCTTGTTTCATAATTGATTACGAAACAATCAAAAATAATTCTTCTTTCGTAGCTGACTACGAAAATTAATTACCAAAACGGACCAAACCCTTTACATGTTTGATGTGTAAGTTTTTATTTTAAAGTTTTATCACATACCTTGGCGCAAAGTAAAGACGAATAGTTATAAATATTAGTATCACAATCTTCGCATGAAATTAACTTCAACTAAAAAAAACCGGATGTGGCGTAATGAGTGGATAACCCTATATACCTATAGATAATGACATCGTGCTGGTTAAAAAAAATTAATAAAAATCTATAAATGTCACATGATTTTTGAGTTGAAACGAGTAATTTTTTTTTCTTAAGCAAAAGTTATAGTCGCTACACAAAAATGGCAGTGTAAATTCGCAAGCACGTCTGGCCAAGACTACTAACCAAATAACAGATCGTGAAAACTCCTTGATTCTCACTTTACTCGAATAACTCGAAATGTCAAATAACTTGAAAACTATGCGACTTTTACGGAACACAATTTTTTATATTTTCTTAACCACCATGATGTCCTGTCCACCTTGTTTTTTGGTAAAAAGGTTATCGACTCATTATACCACAACCTGTGGTATACATAGAAACTTTTTTTGTGTACACCAATAAATAATAATTGTTTAATTTTGTGGTTCAAATCAAATTATTAAAAAATACAAAAAATAGAAATTCTGCCATAATAGTTTGTATTTGACTATAAATAGATGCAAAAGTATTTATATTTTGTAAATTAAACCAAAATTAAGCCACGCTTTGAGTTGTTGAAGCATATAACGTAATCTTTTTAAAACACGCTTTCTCAGATTTCTATCAATTAATTAAACCCACTAACAAAACGATCATTATCGCCATCAGTCATATCACTCTAATCTTTTACAACCTGTGGTTGTAGGTAAGTTGCTGTAATGGTTGCACAACCAAAACAATCACTAAACAAGAACGAAGTGTGCCGCGACCTTGATCTTGCGTGCATGCGTGCGTGTAAAGTAGGCTTTAGTAAGGGCCGATTCACACAAACACTCTCTATTGATGAAAATACATAAACCACAATTTTGACGCTCTAAAAATTATTCAGCCAAAACTAAAGGGCAATTGAAGTTTTTACGTGTTAGCAGAATCTGTTTTTTTTTTTAAAAGTGAAGAGTGATGTCTTTTTATATGTTCGAAAAAATATAGTTTGACCTTAATAAGACGTAAAATAACACGCTTTTAAAAAAAATACAACCGTCTTCAACTTCGAATACCTGGATGATGTCATCGTTCATATTTTCTAGTAATTTTGATTTAATAACCAAACTACAAAACCGATGTCGATAAAATGTATATGGGACCACCTCTGAAGTATCACCTAACAAACAAAAAAATAATCATCAAAATCAGTTCATAATTGGCGGAGTAATCGCGTAACATACATACAACAACAAAAAAACATACAGTCGAATTGAGAACCTCCTTTTTTGAACTCGGTTGATAAATACAAAATGAGGTCGATTTTGAAGGTTTAAGTTGACAGAACTAAACTAACTATTGATGTCCTTAGCTAACATTTCTGATAAAAAAAGGGACAGAGATATTGTAACGTGAGATATAGAGACAGAGTGAAGTCAAATCAAAATACGCAATTTCGCTTAGTAGTTAGTATACATTTGTTAGTTGTAAATATATTTTCGCTACAAAAAAGGGATGCGATGAGATTTGATAGTCTTTTTCTGATTTACTTTACAATATAAAATGAAAATACATCACAACGCCAAACCGTTATCTGCCAACAAAACAGTTGTTTCTATTGTATTCACGTCCGCCCTTATTACGTAAGACGAATTAGAACTGTTACATCGGAATGAGGTTGTAACGCGATAACAATCGTGTAACGGATATTCGAGTCATTTAGAGCTAAAACGCGGTCAGTTATTTAGCAGCTTTTTATTCCTAATTACTAATTTATTAAATTACTAACGCATACTGCGTTTTTATGACATCATTTTTTTAAGGTTAGTGGATTTTGTAGTCTGGCCATAGATATGAATGTGAAATCTTTTTAGGAGAATTGTGTGTGTGAAAGTGAGTGTGACACGGTTTATAGCTTTAAAAACTGATGGTCAATGACGAATAATAATGAGGTACCTACTTTTTCTTAAAATCATATTCAGCCTAGAGACGATCACTGCTGAATAAAGGCCTCCCCCTTACACCGCCTACTGTACGATAACCTGCGATTTGCATCCACCGGTTGCCCGGGAGATACAATATTGTCGGTCCAACTAGTGGGCTTAGCTATTTCTATTTCTTTAAAAGAAGTAAAGTTATTGAAGGTTTTATACATTCCTTTAATATAATGGGTGAATATTATATTAGTGGAAATAACGCGGAAAGAAAACCTCAGTGCTTTTTTTTCTCATCGTGTTACATACACTTTTATTTTTGTTAGACGAGGCTTTTATGCGATTATTTTCTTTTTATGTCCGAGAAAATGCGTAGATATGCTATGGCGTGTGCATATTATATGTGTGGCTCGTATTCATCGTGGTCGAAATTTTTCCTGCCAGGACTTTAAGTTGATTTCTGAGCTAGCAAAGATTAATATTTTCCGAACAAAGAATGGTTATAACTGACATTGCCGTCCAGTGAATGTTCTGGCCTTGGGTACGCGGACATTACAAATACGTGGGTATTGACTTTATCATATACCTATTTATGGTGCCTATAGATGATACAGTGTGATCACGTTGAATACTGGCCAAAATGTTATTATTAATCATCAATTTGAAACAAAAGACAGCATATTTTGTATTACCCCTTATTTTGTACCCGAATATTTGGGTTATTCACCAAGTGGACTCGAGGGACTGGCCACGCACGTCTCCAGCTGGTGAAACTCAAATTTAGTATAAGTTGTTATTTCGTCATATGGAGACGGTAGAATTTTCATGCTTAGGCTCCGAACGTAGTACCAGCAACTGACTACCAACTATCGTCTCAAAAAAGTTATATAATATATAAGTGAATCTACCAACAATTTACGCTGCCTACACATTTATTTAGGTCTAATATGTCCAATTACATTATGCAATTAATTATTAATTAAAAATAATTACTTTTTAAACAATGTTTTATCCATCTTCTCTAAGCTTATATAATATAATTCTTACGTTGTATAATTTTCACTAATTTAATACAGTGAATCACAATAATGAACAGCTGTCTCTGATCGGGAGTGGATCTATTTGATCCATAAAAAAGTTATATTTTAAGTTTGTTAGGTATCCAATTATTCATATTATACAAACATTTAAAAAAACTACAATGTCTTATATCTCTCATAAATATATACTTGTAGTATATAGTAACTACCATCGCTTAGTAGTCATACTGTAATGTGTTCAGGCTATTGACATTTGTTTGGCCATTCAGTAGATTTTGTGAACTTTAAACAATACTGGCTATGCGTGGACAATTTTATTGTTTAATTGTTCAACAGGAAAAACACTACTAAGAGGTGAGAATAGAAAAGCTTTGTAAACAAAAAATGTATGTAATCCACTTATCTGTGTGAATAAATGGTTAGTTAAGTGAATATTTCAAATGCTGCACAGTTCAAACCTAAGGAACCAACAGTTTCGGCCACATTAAATGTAGGTGTAGAAAAGAGACGTTATCTATATCTCGCAGCCAAATTGCAGAATACGCCGTATTACATAACGGCTAGCCATTTTAAAAACAGCGCATTTTTAAAGCAGCGTGTTAATGTTTAGCCAGATTGTATTACGGCTGAAAGTAAGTCTGCCGCATTGTATGCGAGCTTCGCGTTCTACAACACGGCTAGCCGTAATATAATTGAGCGGGTCATGATCCGCTGCTTAGACAAACTTTACTTCAAATTTTGGACACTCCCAGCACTTTGGCACCTAACCTAACCTAACCTAAGTGTCACTTTTTTATTTTGTTAAAACATTTTGTTTGCCTGCTACCGACTTACCGAGTGCACTTTTTTAACATCATTTGTATTTTCTGCTGAATACCATATTATTTTGTCAATATGGTAAACATTTTGGATTGTACAAATGTACACCTATAATACAAAATGGCTAAACATAGGCCGCCGTATTGTAGAACGCGTCAAAATGACAATCCGGCTAAACGTTGACCCGCCGTATTATAAAACGGCTCGGTTTTGTCAAATGGTTAGCCATTATGTGATACGGCGAATTATACAATTCGGCTGCGACATATATATTACCTAAAACTGATAATCAGGTGTTCTGAATTTTTTTGGTCGATATTATTATAATGGTTATTATCTTTAGGATAGTGTCATCCAAATTCAAGAATAATATTTATAATGAACTAGCTGCGTCCAACGGTGTTACCCGCGGATGTTAGGATAAAAAATTGCTTAATGTTTTAACCCAGGTTTTAAGCTGTCTGTATACCAAATTTCATCCAAATCCATTTAGCCATTTGAGCGTGAAGGAGTAACAAACACACATACCGACAAACTTTCGCATTTATAATATTAGTAGGAAGTAGTATAGAATAGATACACAGTGGGTACTTGCAATAATGTAAAACTCAAAGACTACTTGCTTGCTTTACATCGATTAATTTTAATTATTTCCTTAAAACTGACATGCAAGAAGTTAAGAATTCTGACAAAATTATTTTATATTAATCAGGCTTTTTTTGTTCATTTATTTTTATGACCAACAAATCTATCCGATTGTCTTGTCAAAATGCAGTGGTTTTTAATATAACCTTGATCAAATGATATTTAAATGTAACAGATTAATAACAATCGAAATCCATTAACTATACATGCGAATAAACATACTTCCCTTCTACGAGTATAATATCGATCAATCTAAGTTCTTTACGATAAAACGGAACAACGGAACGTTGTTTGAATTAACTAAATAAAAAATTGAATTTACAAAACTGAATAGTGACAGAGAAACTTTTCTTTCCAAAAAAATTCTTTATTCTCAAGGCATGACTAGAAAAAAAAACAAAAAAATCACAAGGCGTTTTAGCAATAGGAATACACAAACTTGTGCTAAGATCTAACGAACCTAAATGTATGAAGAAATTATTATGTTATGACTCATCGATAAAGAAATTAGGATTCAAACTTATAAGAACGTGGAATGACATTTTGAGTACATATGGTCTACCTTACTCTACTTCCTAGCTATTTAGCTTGTAAGAAAATGTACCTTAACCAAAGATTACGAAAAATGCGCCATCGCGTAATAAAATAACGTTTGAAAATGACCCCCGTGCCTTCATGTTTACGAGTTGCGCCGGAGTGCGAAAGAAGATAGCACTTTTATGAAAGCAAAAGGGATAGCGCGCGTCTCGCTTAGTGAGCGCAAACAGGCGAGACAGTCCTTGGGGCCGTTTTCAAGGGGCCATTAGAGGGCGCGATAGGACATATATCTCTCCTTATATATATAATATCATTGACCTTAACATACCAAAACTTGATATCAATAAAATAATTATCTAGCGATAAAGACATTCAAATGGCCAATGGTATTTTTCCACCAGTTTTTCCCTCGTAGAGCTTCAACGTAGATTTAATTACGAAACATGAGCGATTTCAAACGTAAAACAAATTAGAACTTTAATACATGGTAA
This sequence comes from Erannis defoliaria, assembly GCA_905404285.2. NCBI lineage: Eukaryota > Metazoa > Arthropoda > Insecta > Lepidoptera > Geometridae > Erannis > Erannis defoliaria. Next base: position 3,802,799 of record FR990073.1, on the reverse strand, counting down.
TTTTAGTACTTTATGCCTTTAAACTTATTACATACTAATTATGCAGTGTGACTATTGAGCAAAATATGACCTTTCTGTCGATACGAACCACAGATTTGGCAAGAACTACTACCGGAATCAAATTGATCTTATTACAGGCGGTGCCAACCGCATTCCAGTACCGTGGGGCAATCAGTAGGCATGTTATCAATGCGACAATCTGACAAGCAAATGTATTTGTGATGATCATAATTTAAATGATTACCTATGGGTAAGGAAGGGTTGCGCTTGAAGCTCTGGCATTCACAAGAGATCTCATCACGAATTCCTTCTTTATTCCTATTTTTCAGGTAAGGTAGCTTTTAGCGATAACACCGCCTTTTGTGCCTATCTGTAGTGTATTCCTTTTTGTAATATCCTTTCGAGATGTTACTAAAGTGTCACCGTCTTATGCACAAAACACTAAACCCCCCTTTTAAGCCTATTTAGTAAAAAATTGTGTTGTTAATTTCGTTCGAATTACAAATTGAGTTTGAAAAAATAAGACAAAACACTTTTAAACTAAAATAGGTTTGAAATACGTTATAGTGTTTTATGCATAAGACGGTTAATGTATTGTACTGTAAAACTTGAAGATCTCACTTTGACTTTACAATACAATACAATACAAATTAAGCTTCAAAGCTGTAGCGGAAGTTTAATCTTTTGTCTCGATTTATATAAAACTTATAGGTTTGCAAGGCCAACATGTATCTGACTTGCGTCAATACAGTTTCTGGTAAAATTTAATAATTTTCCCAAACAAGATCAGTTATTTATTGAATGTGGCATTTTATTAACTAACCTCGCGGCGTTCTAAAAAAGTAATAGGATGTTATGTATGTTGGTGGCGGTTAAGTTGTGGCTCTAGTCGTGTTATTTTTGCTTCGGTGTCACCTTAGCCCATATTTTTCACGTTCGTCCTTGGATAGTGTTTAGCTTCTTAGCCGTGGTCTACCTACGTGGTTCACCTAGGTGTTCCACTGATACCTTTTTGTGTGCCCGTGGTCCACCCAGGTATATACGATGGGTAATTCAGTGTACTCGTGGAACACCCAGGTGAACTATGGGGTAATTCAATGTACTCGTGGATACTGGATAACCCAGGCATACTAAGCGTAATAATTCAATGTACCCGTAGAATACCCATTGTTTACTCCCATGTCCTTCCTTTTCAACCGACTTCAAAACAGGAGGATGTTCTCAATCTTAGCACTGAGTATCACGTTAGTCGTATCTTCGGGTAGTTTTCGTTAGTTAATGCTAATAATGGTCTTTAAGGCGGTCCCGAACGAGTTATATTTTCATACACATTACTCGTATTGTTTTTTAAAAGCTACTCTACCGATTTTGTGAATTTTGGCTTGTTTATATACTTGTACTTACTAATACCAAATAAGGAAACAAAAGTATACAAAAATTTGTAACACAAGTACGAAAACAAGAAATGTATGTTCCAGAAACTACTTTCGTAACACGAGTTACAAACCACCGAAAGGAGAGAAGACGGATTGCCTGATGTTGAGTGCCTAATTACCTACCTATTTATGATTTTAAGAGTTTCGCAGTACACTCACATAAGTAATAAAATAGACAGAAAAGGATAAGTTACGCTATTATGACTATTACAATTCAGGACAAGCCATTATTTAGGAAATACACGGTCCATGGCCTGCTTGGTGCAGTAATAGTAGTGACTTGCATTTTGAACTGTGATGTGTTTGTATCTTTATTTCGTTACTGTGCGATGACAAAACATTTGAGCTACAGTGTACTGCCGTTAAAAAAAATGTCTGGAAGTGATCGCTCTCACCGATAATGCCGTCTGTTATTGCACTTGCGTGATTTTTTCTCAATCTATGTAATTTTTCATCATAATGTTAGACTATTTTTACTCTAACTGATCAATGGTCAACGAATTGACTAAGCAACTCTTTTACCTATTAGGTTTAAGAGCGCTGCAGTATTTCGCTTAGCATGTTATGGGATAAAATAAATATAGGGGGGACATTTTTTTACACACAGCGCCATTTAGCCCCATACTAAGCAAAGCTTGTATTATGGAAACCAGATAGCTGATAGAATACTTATATACAAATATATTTTTTCGTAAATACATACTTATTATTACATACTACACCCAGACACAGAACAAACATCTATGTTCGTCACATAAATGTTTGCCCTGGGTGGGGATCGAACCCACGCCCTACAGCTCTGAAGGCAGACATGCGCCAACTGAGCTATGTGGATATTTCTCAGTGAGCAACAGTCGTGAAAAACACCACCAGGCCACCAGTTATTTAACACAATTGTACGTAAGTTATGGTTAAGCTGTAGTTACTTATTTTATGGATGTTAGTCTGTAAGGTACCTATTATAATTATGGGCCCGTGTTTTTTAAGTAACTCCTGTTGCCTGAAATAAAGGCTTTTTTAATTTTTTTGTTATGGTATGGTTCAAGTGTGAACAGTGAGACCTACCTAAGACCAGAGACGTCTATATTGCAAGAATAAAGTGACAAAGTACAGAGGAATGCAGGCTGCAATAGTTCTGCTCGCAGTTAAGCGGAGGCGTGGTTGCTTGCAATATCATTATAGACTAAGGCTAAGCAGCGCTTGTAGAGTATACCTATAACATAATTGAGGCAACTTCTAGTTATAAACAACTGATACTACCGTTTGAATTATACGGTAACTGGCGCGTATTAATCCTATACTTTTTCTCTGAAATGTTGTTTCGCCCGATGGCGCATAAGATTAACTTCACTTGTCTTCAGTGTAGCTTACTTTGCAGATGCAGAATTTAATTAATAATATATTACGTTCACATGTATATTTTTTCTTCAACCAATTTTATTCAAAGACTTTAACACTGTCTGGAATATACCGAACTACATACAGTTTAAATTATAATTCTTAATTATTTTATTACTATTATAAATAATGGAGTTCAAGGACTCTTAATACAGGCATTTTGTAGCATAAAAGCAAAAAAACATGACACTGAAATTATATTGATAGTCACAGAATAAAATTTATTTTTAACTGACACGGTTTCTTTTTTTTTGTTTTGGTATAGGTAGAATTATAATAAATATTTACTAGATTTAGATATACCTATTATTATTTTTTGACCTGGGTATGTCCTAAAACTGCATCCAGAACCACCGGAAGACGGGCAGCAGCGTCCTCTTGGTTAACGGTGGTAACACTCTGCGATCCCCAAGCAGCCTGCCAAGATTATGGCAACCCCTCCCTATTAACGGGGGAGGCCTTCGTCCAGTAGTGCACATCTTATGGCTGTCAATGATGATGATGAATGATATATTTTTTTATAGACGCGAACATGTGTAATTTTAATATTTTTCATTTTTTTCTATGCTCTTTACATGCTTATTATCAAAGATAATATAATAGGTACTATACTCTATTATGAAATGACAGGGCAGAGTAGCTTTGGTTACGTAGTACTATTATTTATTATGTGCTTTGGTGCGCGTATGTGATATACGTAAGTTCTGATCTTAACGAAGCGACAGAGAAATTAGATCACCTGATAAGGAAGTGATAGATTTGTCTGTATTATGTAAATCAATTTCGTGATTATCCATGGTACGTATGAATACTTGTGTTGCATACCAACTAGGCATGTAGCTAAATATTTGCAAAATAGCTGAACCGGTTTTTTTTAACAAGGGCATGCAGGATGATAATGTGCATTCAACTCACACTGTATAATGTCGTTGATGATAATTTAATAAATATTTTTACAGTCATAATTTTGAATATAATAGTGTGTTATTAATATGACTTTATAAATGTTTCAGATCTGTTTCAAGATGCACCAATTTTCATAAAATTCGGCTATGAAGTGACAGAGAAAACTATTTTCAAAAACTTTATATTGTTAATACGTACACGAAATATCGAAATAAGACGAGAGATCTTGCCGTCAAGGCGTGTTAGAAGCTTTCGATAACGCTATCACTCTGCTCACACGAACTTCCTTTTTACCAAACAAAATTTTAATAGTATATTGTAGTACACGACTGTTTTCATCACACTTGCGAGGAAAAAACAAACTTTTTTTGATAATCATCAACGACACAGAGAAAACGTCAACAAACATTTGCGGAAAATGGCGCCCAAACCACCAATGCGCGCGCAGGTTGACATTTACTTCAGCGGTATAAGAACTCTTTGTTGGTATTACAAAAAACTGTAAGTATTACCCGGCTATATTAAGAGTGCTTCGTATACATACGTCTAATTGCAGTCACGTACAAACTTGACTTTACCGGGTTATACCTATTATAGCACTATGTGCCGTAATGTAAAGTAAAAAGCACGCGTGCGTAATAGCTTGGATTATGAGCCTAAAACCGATGCAATAAGATCCACTTTACGAGCAAGTGTGATGAAAAGAAATTTACAACACTATTGCAGCACACATAAGTTGTTAATTCGATGACAATAAGTAGAACATGCCGGTCAAGATCTGCCTTTACTATTAAAGCCTGTTTTCTATTCACTCCGAACAATGTGTCATTGAACACGTGCCAAGTAAGGCCTGGTTGGAGGCCAGCGTGTTGCCCTAAATAGAGTCCAAGGCTTTGCCCTTACAAGTCTTTTATGACTTTTCTCTTACATGTTTCTCAGTATAGACCCTTACAAACCGGTGAAAATCGCTACAATAATAACTGAGTATAAAACATTTGGTATGGTCGTATAGAGATAAATTAGTACAAAGAATGGTTATTAACATTACTTACGCTTTAACCTATATGTATTGTAGCTTAACAAATGTTCGTGTTTCTGTACAAAATATAATTTGCATAAATTGCTCAACATACAAGTAGGTATATACCTCTTTATGTACATAATAATATAATGAATATAAAAAGAAAAGAAAGCCGACTGCAAGTAAAAATATCGTATCAACAAACAAAGCTGCTGAGATTCGTGTATAACTCGTTCGTTCTTCGTTCGTGGGTAACGTTTACTTCCCGTAAGTATAAATCGTAGTTAATAATAAAATATATTTTTTCTTTTACGGGTAATGACTGTGATGGAGTTTTGGCGGGAACACGGAAAATTCATGTCGTTGCATTCTATTATTTTCTTAAACTTGTGTTTTATCGCGAGTTAATGTTTAAAAGTAGTGGTGTTTTATTCATTGAGTGTTGAATTACATGCACGACTGTGGGCAAGTGATATAATGTGGTGAAACATGTCTTTTCGTGTTGTTTTCAAAACTCCGTAGAAGCTCATAGTAAAGTCGCCACAACTTTACTAGGGTATGACTTGGACTCGACTATGACCAATTTCGTGTGACTAACTGTGATTTCATGACATATTTGACTTGATTTTAATAAATAAAACTTGTAAATTCACAAACTTGACACTGGCAGAATGCACAACGTGCGATGCCAACAAATAAGAAAATAAATAAATTACTGTGATTGATAAAGATGTAATATGAGTAATTTTAAACTACTTCCGCGGTTTAATAGCATGTTTCTATATGCTGTAAGTTCGTTTAGATCTCAATAATTACTGATAATAATTTTCGCGTGATCAAAATGCTGGCGTTTATTTAGCCCAAAGCCTATGCTTTGGGCTTATTATATTGCCATTCAACGTGGCAATGCCGCCAGCATGCTAGGCTAGGTAAGTATGCTGCCGACTGGCAGTGGTTTTGCGCATTTGGTTTGTCTATAGACTTTCATCGGTCTGTTCAATCCTTTTGTTTTTTTTGTGTACTAGGCTTTGTAGTTTATAATTACTTATTCAACAATGTTTTTTTTTTGTTTTTTACTTGACAGGTAGCCTTTATTAACTACAACAAACTACAAATACTACTTAGCCTACTACACAACAAAAAACAAAAGGATTGTATCCAGACCGATGAAAGTTTAGAGACAATCCAAATGCTCAACCCCATTACCAGTCGGCAGCGTACCCAGCATGCTGGCGGCATTGCCACGCTGGATGGCAATGCTTATGCGTTGGGCCAAATAAAGGCCAGCATTTTGATCACGCGTTGCGTCGACCAGGCGCTCGGACCACAATGTAATTGGTGGTAGATATCATTTGCATTAGGTACTTAGCCTATTAGGCACCACTTTGCGGTACCACCGCACTAGATACCACTCTATGGTACCACCCATTGATTTGAAGTATCACCGCACGCTGTGCTCCCAAGAAATAATTTTAAAAATATCAATGTGTGCCAATTTGATACTTTTAGCTAGTAAAATTGCAGGACGACTAAGACCTTCGAATCTCTTAATAACCAGCACCAATAATGCTCTCTACTTTGTTTTGTATTTTATGAATTCAAGGTATCTCCGCAGTGGTCTTGGCCAAGTGTTATCTTTTACCTACTCTAGAGCATTTTTTCTCTCTTTAATTTTGGTATCGCACTTTGTACATTCTGCCACTGTCAAGTATAATTATTATGCATTTTCAAGTTTTTAGAGTATCAAGTCAAATATGTCTTAAAATCACAGTTAGTCACACAACTTTAGTTAGCTTTTACAGAGTTTTGGAAAACACGAAAAGACATGTTTCACCACATTATATTATATCACTGTCACCACACTCGTGCATGTAATTCAACACTCAATGAATAAAATACCACCATTTTTAATCATTAAATCGCGAAAAAATATAAGTTGAAGAAAATAATAGAATGCAGCGACATGATTTTTCCGTATTTCCGTGGTTCGTCTTGCTTTAAAAATATCCCCACGTTAAAGTCACTTTAAGCACTATGACAGGGTACTTACTCATAGCCTACTTTATTAAAATACGCGTGAGAAACGGCAAGTGTGTGAAAAACTCGCTTAGATCACCGCGGGCTCAGGTAAGTTATGAAATGCAATTACATAGATGTTACACTCCGGAGTCATTAATAATGTAGAGATTCACCAGTTTTGATATACATAGCACATACCTGTGCAATTATACCTACTTATTTGGTACCTTTATACAATCTTGGTACTAATTAAGGAAAGTAAAAAGATGCATAAATGCATAGAAGATAGTGGTGCGCAGGATGATTTGAGAACCGATTAAGGGATGATACTCGTATACAGGTTAAAAAGCAGAATATCGAACCCTTTGGCCGTGTGAACCGTTTGAACCGGAGCTTCGTATTCAATTGCGATCGAAGACTTTTTGTCCGTGTACGATACCAGTTGTCGAGTGGAGTGGCGCGCATCGGGAGAGGCCTGTGTCCGTCACCGGACTAAAGAAGGTTGATAAAGATAATGGTTAATAAAGATAAAGTTAATGTTTTGTTTTTTGTTGTTTGTTTTGTTTTGTGTTGGTTTTGTTTTTTGTTTGTTTTGTTGATTTTGTCGACCTTGGACAAATACTTAGCAAGATTGAAGCCAAAACCCAACAGCAGGATAAAAAAGGTAATTTAAGTTTTGTCACACATAAATCTCCACAATGCGTGGTCCATAATTTAAAAAAATGTAATATAGCACCAATTATAATTTTAATGCCGGAAATATTTAGTTCCTAAAATAAGGTTATACCGCGTTAAGTTACCTTGCATTAAGTTTTCTTGTCCCAAAATATTAGTCGATTCCGATTGCATATACTTACAATAATATTGACGTAGATCAATGTAGCAGGTCTATATTCAAAAATGGACTGTGGACACTTTGACTTTGATATGGATAGTATCACATGAATAATGATTATGAACCCCGAAGTCATTTATTGTTACGTTACGAGTACATGTGCATCTTAAGATTGAAGTGCAACTGATTCTAATCAAGACAATAACCAAAAATAAATATACATTTACTATTTCACTAGATTATTCGTAGCCGGCAGATGAGTCGTAGCATCCCGTAGCAGATGAGCACGTAGCAATTAGGATGCGCACGCGCTACGTCGTAGTACGGTTACGCAATAGGAACTAGATTGTAGCTAATCACGTAGGCTTGCGTAGCGTATTGCTACGTAATAATTGTCCTGTTGCCTCCTTCGATAGTGTTGCAATGGATTATGTCACTGCATAGTAGATTGATGGTTATTCAATTGTAGAGGCTATCGAATCAATTATAGAGTAGGCTATTTGGAAGATACTATGTATTAACGTATGATGTTACGAAAATCTGAAATGTAAGGTTTTATGTGGACTGATTTTGGATGGTGAAACTTGTAGCTTATTTTTGTAGTTTTTTTAAACTCATTAAATTTTTTAAATATTGATAATGGTCGTTTAAGTAGGTAAGTACCTAAAATTAACACAAAATGATAATATTTTATATTGACTCATTTGTATTAAGTTAGTAAGTACCTACAAAATGATGTATTTTGTAAAGTGTTATTGTAATGAAAATATAACAAGAACGTAAACCTAATGTTAAGTTTACCTGGAATAGTCGCATTTAGTGACAAGGCCGTTAGCTATTCAACTTTATAGTAACTACTTATTATTTAAAAAAGTCGTTTATGCTTAACAAACTATGTAATTACTGATGTAAACAAAAAAGGGTTTATCTTAATTATCTATATTGCATAATAATTATTCATAACTTATTATTAAAATAATTCAGTCTTTGTTATAGTCGTACAAAATACTAAATACTTAAATCAAAATTTAAAAAAAAACACCTAAACAATTATTTCCTGCCAGTACTCACCTTCAAAACAAACATGGCGGGATCCGAAAAAAAACAAACGTCCAATTTCTCGCGCACTAGCTGCAACCTCCGTACACGACACACTTCTGAGCGCGGGCCGCCGTCGCTCCTATTTATAATGTCGTATTTTATATTACAACAGAGCGATGTAGGTACCTATTTAATATTGTATGCGGGCCGGGCCCTAGTGGTTTTGTAATCTAACACCCCTCCTTGTATGAAATAGGCTAGCGAATTTGATCACCCGTGAAAATGGAGCGTGTTATATATATATATATATATATATATATATATATATATATACACCTCTCTGAATTCAAACGAATACCCCCTTTAATAACGTAGAGTAGCACCAAAATTGTTGTTTCTTAACCCACCAAGGTACAAGTTTGAAAGAAAGGAAATGATAAAAAAATTATGAGATATTTCGAAGTTATTCCACGTTCTTAAGCAGGGGTATATAAGTGAAAGGACAGGAGACATCATCCACCCACTTCTTTTAACTTTGAAGGACTTGGAGACTTAGGGTTGTCTCATCACCAACATCATTGACAACTCATTATTAGAGATCATAAGAATCCTCTTTATATTTCGCCAATCTCAGAAGTTCAGAAGTCGTTGTCTGCCATAAAACGTCCACTGCTGGACGAAGGCCTCCCCCTTTATAAGAGGGGTGTTGCCATAATCCCCACGCTTGGCAGGCGGCTTTGGGATCGCAGAATGGTCACCACCGTTAACCAAAAGAACGCTGCTGCCCGTCCTCCGGTGGGTCTGCCCGTCCTCCGGTGGGTCTGGTTGCAGTTTAAGGACATACCCAGGTCCAGAAGTAAGTAACCTAAAACGGAAAAAAATAGATGAGTATGTCAGTGGGTTTTTCCATGATACCTGATCATCACAGGCCCAACCCTTGTCTATAAAATCAATTCACATGATTCATTTACTTTAAATTTACGCAAATGGGTGATTTGGCTAGGTAAATAATACGGTAAAGATACGATACTTAGTACCTATGCCAATAAAGATACCTTCTTGGAAATGTATCTACTCTTAAGTAGGTATATTTATTAAATGTTTATACTCAAATGGACAATTTAATTATTAACTACAACAAACTACAAAGACTACTTAGCCTACTACACAACAAAAAACAAAAGGATTGTACCCAGACCGATGAAAGTCTAAAGACAATCGAAATGCTCAAACCCACTACCAGTCAGTCAGTACCCAGCTAGAATGGACAGGTTTTTTAAAGATATAGACGAGACGAGTGAGATGTTCGCCTGTTGGTAATCGTCACGCCTGCCTTTAACCTGCGCCGCACTGCAATGCACTCGCCGCCCGTATAAATTAGATGTCAAATCTCTTCATGCCCAGTAATTTCTCAGGTAACATTGCTCTTCAAACCGAATCGCTTGCTAGTTTAGACTACCAATAACAAGGTGTGGTAAGTACCTACTTTCCCGAGCGGACCGCAATAGAATCCTACCACTACAACATCAAGCATAATAATAAATAAGTGAGTATCTAGTAACACTTAATAAATAACCACACTTCTAGCTAAGTAAGGTAGATAACCTACTTATTATATTTTCTGTGGTATAGTTGTCCGTACCTAGGTAATGAATGTCGGCAGTTGTTTTTCAATTCAATTTTCATCTACGAGTATACCACAAGAATAAGAAAAATTAAATTAAAATCCGTTCAATCGAAGCAAAATCACAACCTTTTGATTGTTGACCATTAATTTTATTAAAGTAGTTATGTTTGATTTATACAACGTGTCACAAAAGAGTCCAACAATACTGAAGGGTATGTAAGTACTCATCATTATGAGGAACTTTTACTATGGGGTCAATCTTGAAAACGCGAAAAAAACATCTGTGCCAAACATTCCAAGGTCAATAAACTTTTTGTCTCGAACAGCTGATTTTTATTCGCGATTTCATGGGTGGCCCCATAGTAAAAGTTGATCATAATAATGAGTACATACGTACCCTTCAGTGGTGTTGTACCTTTTTGTGTCATCTGGTAGAAAGTAATTTAATAACTGATGTAAACAAATGTGTAAGTATCTGTATGTATACAGTAGCCGTCGCCACTGATCTAGATGCTTCGAGCAAGGCCAAGTGTAACCTGTTTCGCTTCAGGTGATCATAGTATAGGAGAGACGCTATTTTAATTTCACTAAATATATTTAAAAACACAAATACTTACTTATAAATTTAAGAGAAAAGTGTATTTGTTTGCCTGTAGAACGTGATTTTACGAATGGGGATTTCTTCCGTCTGCAGTTTTCTCGCTCACACATTATCTTAGGTTACTGGACATAATTATGAAATCACTGAATTCGAATTTGAATTTCCAATAAGTAACAAAACCATTTTTTCTTGTTAAATTTCACAAAGTAAAATTATAACAAACAATAATTTCGGTTCTTGCTATCTTAACTCCTGTTTATATTATAATGAAATTGTCTTTATTTGTTACGTTACGATAGAGAACAAAATATGGTTTTGTTACTTTAGAAAAAAAACGGTGATTTTTTTATATTCAATTTATCGATAATGCGCTATATTTTGACCCATGAAAAAAAATTGCACGAATTGTACGAAATAAAAAAAACGAGTACCTAGGTAGTTCTGGAAGTGAATAAAAAATAACTAAGAGCTTAAGAACTTGAATTAAGAACTTATTAGAGTCACAAAATGTGGTCGATTTTGAAGGTTTTAGTTCAGAACTAAACTAACTAAAGTATTGATGTCCTTACCTAACATGCCTAGTAAAAAAGTGACAGCAATATTTTAATTAGCTTAGAACTGTCAACTAAAGCCTTCTAAATTGACCACATTATTGTGTTAAGATTAAGCTTATTTTAAAGCCTCTATTTGATGCCCACAAATTTATGTTTTCGATCAGATAGGATATGTTCATCTTTAGGGTGGTAAGTAGACAATTTTAACGTTATTGCATTCGACTCAATACAAAAGATGATCTAATATGCTTAAGTAGTTCACAGCCAAACAACCTACAGCGCTTGTTAAAATGCAACACAGTTGGCCTGTAGACAATCGCTCATACTGAATTACTATTCCGATCGAATATAAACGAGTGAGACCCAAATGACCCAATAATGTCTGCCAATGGTGTACATTGCCAAATTATGTAATGTAATGAATGAATTGCTTACCCCATGGAACAATTAAACTTTTAGGGCCTCTTTCATCATCCCTAAGTAAAGTCCCGAGTAAGCTACTCCCCGGTTAACGTGGTAACTAACATGCTGTGCCCGTTTCATAATGTCCGAGTAGAGCTAATCGCCATATAAACTGGCCTTTAAGTTACTCGTTACTTCATCTGCCCGTTAGCGGGCTTAACCGACGAGTAAGACAAATTATATACAGTTATGTCTATTGTCATTGTAGGTGCTGTACCTGCGGTTGTGTTCACGAAATTCTCATATATACGTTAAAAATGAATATCATTGAATTAAATGAAGATCAAATAGAAGATTTGTATCAATTTTTTCATACTTCACGAAGAATTCCGAGAATTCGTGTTTTTAACGTGTTGATTATTTTGATGATTTTGATGAAAAATACTTTTTCGCGAGGTTCCGTTTGTCTAAAAAAAAGACAATCAAGCTGATAAAATTAAATAAAAAATAAAACTCAAAAAGGTGACTTTTTATATGTTATGGTCCATCCCATGTGTTGTATATACAATTTTACCGAAAAGAACATAATGTAAGTAGGTACAAACATTATCTGATTAAAATTTTAATACCACGACACTAAAATCCACACACACGAGGTTATTTTTGATTATAAAAAGTTGACGTTTGACACTTGTGACAGTAAAGGAAGCGAAACTGAGTGAACATTGAACGTTTCCGTACATTCATTCTGCTTAATCAGCGAGTTGTTACTTGTAGGTTAGTTTTTGTTTGTGAAACTGGCACAAGTTTCTAAGGACACCTACTCGGCAATTAGCACTAATCGGAAAGTAACTAATCAAATCTTTACTTGAGGATGGTGAAAGAGGCCCACTCTTTTAAAATCAATTATAAGTAAGCGTCAGAACCGCTGGACCAACAAATACATTTGATTTGTGGTAAATACTAAACTTTACTACTGTTTTGCTACTAAGTATTTGATACCTACATTCAAATAATTAGTACCTCGATAAACAGCGAAGAAAAGTGAAAAGAGAGTGGCCAGCCATCCTGACGTCAGGATGGCTGGACCAGATTTGTTTGAGATAGTAAAGCGAAAACCAATCATTAAAAAAATTCAACACTTTGTCAACGAGGTTACAGAGGCAAAACTTTTCGCAGTTGGCGCCAGCGGCGGTCCGGATGTGGCAAAATCAAGTTTTCTTGTTAATGGTTGCTTAAATATTTAACACTGCTCTGTCACACTGGTGTGAAGGTTAGATCTGTGAAGGCAGCTGCTAGTTACTTCACACCCATGTACCTATTCTAAACCGATGTAAGGTGATTGAACGTTAGCTCCTCTACTATACAAACCTATGTTATTCATGAGGCAGTAACCACATTCCATTTGCGCTGGCATCTCCTTACCCATGGTGATGTGATATATTTTGTTGTGCTAGCGGCGCCCCATGGTTTCACCCGCTATCCTATGGGACCGTAGGTAAACTTTTCCGGGAAAAAATCCTATGCGTGTTAATCCAAAGTATAAGGCCACGATTTTAAGTTCACGATTTTCCAAAGTTGTCCCTCTCAAAATCAATTTAGTCAAATGACTATATCTAAAGCGAAGCTTCGATTTTTGAGGTTTTTCTCAGATAACATTAAAAGTACCTATCAATTACTTTTTTAAGTTTAATAAAGTTAGCGCTGAGTCAGGTTTTTTTTCGATCGAGAGAAATATGATGTATCGTGTTTTCAACCGTAGAACTTAGGTACTAAACACGGATGTTCATCTGTTACACAGTGTTATTTTTTTTGGTTTTAATTTGTCTAGTAAATAACATTCATTTTGCGAAAGGCAACTTTGGACTTTCAGGCTGTGACAAACATTCAGTGGAAACCTTACAATCAGGAGATCGAATTAATAAATTCATTATGAGTTTCAAGATATAATCTTATCCTAGCAGACAGGCCGACACATTTCACATTCATTCTTTTTTTTATTTAATTTTTCACATGCTTGAAAGTCCAAGTTCTGATGACTCAACGTACACGCAACGTACAGTCAGCAAGAAAGTAAGTCTACCTAACGAATGCCTAGGTACCTAATTAGTTTGCCTGAAAGGGGTGATAAGCGACATCACTTGCAGTGTCCCACAATATTAACACGTAAAAGTAGCTCGTTTTCCTCAGACTTTTAATTAAATTTTAACTATTTCTTAATTTAGTCAATAGTTTTCTTTTCTGAGGTGAATGTTCTACTTTTGCAATCGTCGTTGGTTTTCTTCTTTGAGATGTTGCGGGTGCTGTTTTTGCAGTCGTGATTGAAGAATTCTGAAATTCTGGAATATTTATAGAAACATGTTAATTGAATTCATTAAAATGTAAATGTAATAGTAATTTTTATGAAGTCGATTGAAAAAAATCATCTTTAATCCCGAATCGTATATAAGTTTCCAAAAATCCTGGATATGGTTCCTTTAAACAAATTTCTCTACCTTCGATATTTTCTGATCTTCCATACATGACCCGTCCTAACAGATCATCATCTTGCATGATATTTTTATTTATGATTCCACAAATGTGACATTTTAAAACTTTCCTCTTTTTTTATCTTTCTATCAATGGCTCAGCAGTAATAGATGTTGAAGATGCTGCAATAAAAAAATGTGCTACTGAGTATTACATTACAAGTTCCAGTAGTAGTCCAGTTCCAGTAGTAGTCCAGTTCCAGTAGTAGTCCAGTTCCAGTAGTATTCCAGAAAAAAACTTACTAGGTGTAATAGTACAAGAACCACAGTAATCGTGTTCCTTAGATATAATAGAAGATAACTCTGTAAAATACAAATATTCATGAGTTACTACAGAACCTTGGCAAAAAAAAACAAGATAGAAAATTAAATTGATGTCGAAGGTGCTGCAATAAACAAAAACATTTAACTTAGTATGTTTTAGTATGGCAACCTTTTTTATCCTTAAAATTGTCGAAATTAAGTCATGTGACATTATGACAATAGACAATAGTTTATTTTCGGCCTAGCTCATACAAGGAAGTATGGGAAATTTGCACCACTAGGCTACCTGCATACGGGAAATGTCCTAAGCCTTTGATTGAGTAATTTATGTACCTGTAACAGTTTCAGATTTTTCCATAGATCTTTCAGTCATTGGCTCAGCAGTTGATGTTGAAGGTTCTGCAATAAAATCAAAATTAGTTATTCTAATGGATATTACTAAAAATTGTTTTAATGAAATCGATGACATAGTTTCTTTAAACTAATTTCTCTACCATTTTATTATTTAATTTATTGACTCATGACTCAACGAATGATTAACACTAATCGCACTAATATTATAAATTCTAGTTTGTGTGTATGATTGTTACTCCTTCGCGGAGTGCAGCTGGTTTTTAATAATTTCATGACTGTGATTTGTTTAAAACATTACCTGCTATAAAACATATTTTTCTCTTTCTTGATGTTACAACCACTGGCTCAGCAGTTGATGTTGAAGATGCTGCAATAAAAAAAAGATTTATCAATAATTATTTCGCGAGCACCATGAGCGCGAACACCACGCGTGCACTAAGCAAGTTGGCGCTATTTTGAATGTTTTTTGGTACTGATTTACGTTTCATGTAGATAAGTATTTTAAGTCCTTCTATTTCACTTTTAATTTTCTCACAAACGTATTGAAATACGCTATGTGATACAAGCCGGAAAGAAGGTTATTGTAAACAAGAGGACAATGTTTGTCCGACCCGATGGCGAGGGGAAGCCTAAAATAAACCCGAGTGTATATTATAGAGATCTATGTATATTATATAGGACATACAATGTAATATGTATTATTTAACTGAGTATTACAAAAGAAGGTATTCCAGAAAAAAAACAGTTAAACTTACCAGGTGTAGTAGTCCAAGGGCCACAGTAATCATGTTCTTTATAAATAATACAAGTCAACTCTGTAAAATATAAATATTCGGGAGTTACTACAGAAACTAGACAAGTGCTAGTCAGATTCTATGAATAAGGTTTAAAAAAAAATCGTAACCTGTTTGATCAGTTTTAGCGATGTGTAGAGGAAATTCAGTGAATAGCTCATCTGGCAATGTTTCTGCAGACAGTGCTACAGATGGAATAGCATTTTTTCTAAGTTGTGTCTTCTTTTTCTTGAAATCTTATGGCAGAAAGTGACTGCCACAAATAATTTTTTATTGATGTAGTTTTTCAATACACCAAATCCTCTTTTTCAGTAACTTTAACCCATTGTTTACACCTAGCAAAAACATTTATTGCATTATTATTTTTGCAATGCATCATATCTGCTTAAAAACAAAAAAAACTTAAAAGTAAATAATAAACATCGATAGTCGATAAAAAAGGGTCAAACACTATTGGTACTACTGATGGCTTATTTTCTTAATATTACTTATTCTTTAAGCTAAAACTGTAAATCAAGTAATTATTATTCTGTTACAGCCTTACAAAATAGTTTTTTGATGCTTACCTATCTTCATCTAAAGGAAATTTAGCCAGGAAGATTCGCTTTTGGCCATTTGATCGGCCGGATCTAATGCCACAAATTTCACATGTTTTATAATACATTTTATTTATTATATATACAACATTTTATAATATATTCACTCAATGTCTCATTCACATAATATACATTATATACATTAACGAATTTTGGTCAAAACAGAGAAATATTACGCTTAACAACAATAAACAAATTTGACAACCAAATCAAATATTGGCGGTATAACGTAGTGGTTAAATTCTCTTTGGATGGCGACTGCGTAGATCACCATTCATTATTCCGGGTGTTATTAGCGGCAACGCGAAAAAACCTTGTGGCCGCATTGTATTATTTTCCAAAAATTGTGTTTTTTCGGGTGTTACTGCTTAAAAATAGTGGCGTTTTATTCATTAAGTGCCGACTGATGTGCATGAGTTTGGGAAAGTATAATATGGTGTATTATGTCTTTCATGTTGTTTCCAAAACTCCGAAGAAGCTGATGATTGATTGGACTTGACCGTGACTTACTGTGTATGACTTGGACTGAGGCTAAAACTCATTTAGTCGGAGTAAGAAGGATCGATGAAGAAATATTTATTCGGCTGAAGGCCTAATACCCATGGCCAAGAACAAATTATAAGACAACATTATTCCTAGTGACCTTTTCATACATGTCTTGGCCATTCTGTCACTATAGCACTTTCGCCAAGCTGACAAAAACATGCATGTCTTTCTTTGATGTCAGTTTGTTGTCTTTACTTTCATCGGTCTGGATACAATCCTTTTGTTTTTTGTTGTGTAGGCTAAGTAGTCTTTGTAGTTTGTTGTAGTTAATACAAATCGCCCATTGACATGAACATTGAAGATTTTTTTTTCTCTTAGTTATTAGCATCGCACGTTGTGCATTCTGCCATTGTCAAGTTTATGTTTTTTTTTTTTTAATTAAAATGAAGTCATATTATGTCATGATATCACAGTCACACGAAATAAGTCATAGTCGAGTGCAAGTCATGCCCTAGTAAAGTTGTGGCGACTTTACTATGAGCTTTGAGCTTGAGTTGAGCTTCTACAGAGTTTTGAAAACAACACGAAAAGACATGTTTCACCACATTATATCACTTGCACACACTCTTGCATGTAATTCAACACTCAATGAATAAAACACCACCATTTCTAATCATTCATTCGCGAAAAAACACAAGTTTAAGAAAATAATAGAATAGAATGCAACGACATGATTTTCCCGTGTTCACGCCATAACTCCATTGAAGAAGTTTAGGTAAGGTGTGTGTGAACATCAGAACATTACCTATTGTTCTGATGTTTACACACACACCTACCTAAACTTCTTCTTCTGTCAAAAGTCAAAGTCAAAATTGTTTTTTTTTTTTTTCTTCTTTCCCCTACTGGGGAGTTTGGCACCGCGCTATCGACGCATTTGCCATTGTCAAGTATTTTAGGGCTTGAAGTTTTGGCTGGCTATGAGTTTTTGGTTTTGGAGTAAAGTTGAGAGGTAGGTATTGGAAGTTTTGGAGTAAAGGTAGGGAAACATAACGCGATAGCTAAGATGAATTTAGGAAGGATGGATCAGGAGAGTGGTATAGCAGGTAATGAAGAATATTTACAATATTATTATGATAAAATATTTACAACTTTTACAGCTATAAAAATAATAAATCGTGAGAGAAAAATATTTATAATAAGTATATTAGTTAATTCGTCTGAAATTATGAATAATAAAATATTTACAACATTTACAGCTTTATTTACATTAGGAGAAGAGAGTAGTGTGGGTAATGGGACACGGAGGGATATTAAATCAATATAAAAGGAGGCATGGACGTTATAGAGGACAGGAGACAAATACATGATCCAGGTCCCCGCAATCACCTACAGTCTCGAAAACAAAAGTGCTAGGTACAAGTAAGAAGTATCAGAAATTATATATTTATTGTTTATGAAATATATAATTTTTAATGAACTGCGCTTGTTTACTTGTTCTGAACTACTTTGTAAAACACTACCATTATTAATGGCTTTAGAATTGTTAAGTATATCATCAACTATAGGAGCTACGTTGGACGGTATTTTTATGTTAAACTGAGTCAATGTATTGATTAGGATTGTAATGATATCCAAATCTGACATTAGTAAAGGATTGTTTGATATCTTGGTCAAGGCGCAGCCGTCTTGTGGAGTAGGGATTTTGAAATCTTCAATAATTTTTTTATGTGCTACTTGGTCATAACCAGTTCCTGGTTTGGGAGCTGGACGACGGTTTGTAAAAACAGTTTTTCTGTATGAACTCTGATGTTGTTGTTCTGTATGTCGTTGAGTAGCTGAAGTCTGCGAGGGTATTGTATGGAATTGAGAAGTACTTTTGAAAACTGGCTTTACAGCATCAGCATATGATTTCGTAACAGGAGGTATTAATTTAGCAGCTTCGCCATAGGATATGCTGTTTTCTGCCATTGACATTTTAATTTGTCTTTGCCGTATAAACTCGGGGCACGATTTATTGATTGCAAAATGGGTTCCTGAGCAAAGACAGCATGACATATTTTCTTCCTCTGAATCACACTTATCAGCATTGTGATCGCGACCGCATTTATAGCATCTAGGTTTGGACCTACATTGAAGTTTCGTATGTCCGTAGCGGCAACAATTGTAGCATTGGATTGTGGGGTATGTGTAAAGTTCTACCCGAAGAGCATTGTAACACATGAAAACCCTATTAGGTAAAACCTGCCGGTCAAAAGTGACAACAACACTTTGTGTTGGTTTCCAGATAGGAGAACCTTCTACCGTCGTCTTGAAATTGATCCTCCTAACTTTCAAAATCTTTCCACAACCATCTGGAACTGACATGTTTTCTATCACCTCTTCTGGTGTCCACTCTGATGGCACACCACGGATTAGACCCATTCGAGTAACATTAAATGTTGGTATGAAAGCTTTTAGATTGTCCTGTGATAAAATGCTGCTACTGACAAATGTATTGGCATCATTAAAGCTCGAGAACGCTAGTGTAATTCTATTTCTTCCAATTTTTTTTACGGAGCCGTTTATAATATTATGGACATTTTTTTTTTAGGAACCTACCAAATGATACCGGTTGAAGGATAATTCCATCATCTGGAGTTTGAGTCACTCGCTGCACATGTACCTACAATGAATGGTGCGCTGTCATTTGGATGATATAAATTCCTCGCCACAGGGTTTACTTGGGGACCTGGACCATCAGTATTTAAGACTATAGGAGGACCTACTGAGTTTTCAATATGAATAACAGACGCAACCTTGTTGACAGAGTTGTCACTATTGCTCTCACTATCAGCACAGTGACAACCCGTCTTACCATCTACAGCTTGGGAATGTTTTCTTACTTTTTTATTGCAATTTTTGCAAATTTTATTAAGGCGGCTCCTTTTGCGACCAGAACGCTGATTAATAGACCCATCCGTGTCCATACCAGACTCGTTAGAAATGATGCTATGTGTAGTAATAGTCACATAATTGTTTGCCGGAGGGACCATGTCGCACTGTCCGCCGCCGCCCCCGCCGGGGTCGGGCGGCTCGGCCATGACAAAAAAGGCAAAAAACTTATCGAATCACGGAAACTATACTCTTACACTAAAATATATACAATAATTACTATTTTTATATACACTACAATACTCTACTGTTCCTTTCTATAGCAAATTCATTAATTTGAAAAATCCGTAGAAAAAATACACCCGCCTAATTCGATGTTTCCCGCGCTTTTTTCAAAATTGTTTATTGCACATTATACCAATTACGTAACTGACATTACTAACAGAATGATCCAAATTAGCCCTTGTGTTTGCTTCAGGTACATGGTGGAAAATAAGCTCAGTCTAAATTTACAATAGATAACTGAGCATCTGTTAATTGACAGTTTACATCTTAACCACTGGCCAATCCTATCAGCGTTTCTCTTCTCAGCTATACACGCGACATTGGCGAAATTGCGGCCATACCGCAGAGGCCATAACCAAAGATAGATAGATAGATAGACCCAAATTAGGGTAGGTATTGCAATTTACTGTGGAGCGGTCCGCTCTGCTTGGATCTGCTGGTCTGTGGTATCTACATACTGTTTATCATTTTATTCTATGATTGGGACGGTATTAGCAAAACCACATGCGCAAAATAAACTGAAAAATTGGAGATTTGGGTTAAATTAGATATACCTAATATCACGAACCCAAAGACGCAGCGTATAGTCCGTGAGCCGACTGCAGATTTGTCACATGATATCATCTTGGGATGCTTGGCAGCATGTGGGAAAATATACGGAGATACCATCAAGAAAAAAACAGCACCTGGAATTAGCCGGAACCATAAGAAAACCTCCAATAACCATGTCAATTTTAGGGGGTCATTTACGTCATATGATATCACTTTCAAACTCATGGCATCATAAAGGGCTTCATTAGGTGGACCGACGACATGATAAAAGTCGCGGGCAACCGGTGGATGCAAATGGCAAGTTGTCGTACAGTGAGGCGGTCTAAGGGGGAGACTTTCGTCCAGCAGTGGACGTATCCGGGCTGATGATAAGATAATATCGGGCTTCGCGTACGTATAGCGACCTCCTTGGCTAAGTGGTAGCGCCTCAAGACAGAAGTCAAGTTCGTATCCCGGTCGGTTAGAGATGTTTGAATCAAAGGTTTGAATGATGAATTTGAACAGTTGCCCTGGGTCTGCCCGTTAGATGTCGGTGTCTTTGTGTGTGAATCATATAATGGATTGCGCCTAATTCTAGTCCCTGCCCGTGGTCCACCTACTACCAAATACCTTGCTATTTTTAGAATAGTTTATATTGGAATAGGTATCTACTTATTACGTTGATTACTTCCACTTACTGTCTCTCTCTAGGTACTGAGAAGAGAATGAAACAAAGTTTGTGTGTTTTTTTTCTATTAAAGGCAATCAGTGTCTCTACCATGAGTTTTTAACAATTTACTCGCTAGCGAAGGCGTAAAATATTTCTATGGCAAATGGTACAGCGCCACTAGCGGTCACCTTAAGAACTAAAAATCGGTAGTATGAGTCACTACGTAAAAAACCTATCGAATCTAGTCTCGCTAGCGTCTAACGTTTTGTATCCGTTGCTTTAATTCGGTACCATGAGTCACAAATTTGACAGATGCTATCGATAAATACCGTTTCGATAATAGTTAAGTCATTCACTAGCAAAATAAACCGTGAAAGCATTTCGATAGCTTATTTTATTGTGAAAGTTTATTTAATTTTGAGTGTTATTTTTGCGAAAGAAGTAATTTACCACGGAATACGTTAGAGGCGGCTGTGTATGAAGTCGAACGACGCGAACAAGGGAATTTTCAAGCTGGCATCAGAATTATTTTTGGAAATCCACTTCAACACTTATGCACTTGAAACGAAGTATTTCTATAAAACACTGGCTTACAATCGTTCGAAGTTATATCACTTTATTTTTTTTATTGTTTTTTTGTAATTTTTTATAATTTTTATAAAGTAAAAACAAAACTTTCCATATATTCCACCATTAACTGAAATTGTAAAGAACTGGTTCGCATTTTAGGTAAATAGCTAAAATAAGTTAGTTTGCAGAAATAAAATAAACTTGAAGCCAATTAAACAACCAAAGTAAACAACGAACGTGTTGACCCTGACAGTTTGACTGAATATAACCAATACAAATTAAAAAATCACTAACAATAACATACTCACGCACTCCTCTAGGCGCTTTCGATTAGCAGGGTTATTTCAATATACATCTTACTCTGTCTATGGAGCATAGATAAAAAGAGGCAGCTACATTCAGTGTGAAGTTAGAAACGTACTACGAGAGTACCAACATGCCGACGTGATAACTACTCGAAGCAGCGAGCTAACGCTAGCGAGTAAGTAAACGCTCACGTAACTCATGGTACGAGTTTAATCGAAAACTATTCGATGCACGTTTATACGCTATCGACTGAAGTAAGTTTTCGACAGCAAGTCATGGTAGAGACACTGCGCACATTAGGGCGGGCCGCATCGCAGCGCGTTTCACCGCAATTAAATCTCCACTCACCACTACATCAGCATCATCACTTTCTAACCTTTTATAATGAACCATCGCACACTACACTACACAGGTCAGCTCGCCTCACTTTTTAACTGATTTCATAAAAGAAGGAGTTTCTATGTTCGTCTGTGTATATTTTTTAATGTATGTCAACGAGAGAGAGAGCTAGTTCCTCCGAGATGTCAACCGATTATACTTGGTCAATTACCTAGATTGGATTAGACCGATTTTGAAAAGTCTTTTTTTATTTGAAAAACTCCCGTAAACTGTTTGAAGCCGGTTGAATATTTTTGTAAAGTTAGTTTACTTACTTGTCCCTTAGGCGATAAGTCACGGCCCGTCGCAGTTGGGGCACAGAATAAATAATAGTTGTGGTATACGCGCGAGCCTCTTTTTTTCCTAAAATCTGTTTTTGCAAGGTAAGTCTCATTCAGCAAACCCAAATATTTTTTCCTGCGACAGGTCAGTTAGAATTTGGTAACAGCGCCGTGATCGCAGTTACAATACCTAATCACTGTTACCTATGTGCAATTATCACCATGCGCACGCGCATACAAATGTGACTCGTGTCAAGGCCGCGAAAACTTTATTTATTCGGCTTTACCTACTTTTACAATGTGTAACAAAAAGGTTCTACAATACTAAAGAGTATAAGTACTCATCATTATGATCAACTTTTACTATATATATGGCCTAACCTGAAATCGGAGTTTTGGCGGGAACACGGAAAAATCATGTCGTTGCATTCTATTATTTTCTTAAACTTGTGTTTTTTCGCGAATTAATGATTAAAAATGGTGGTTTTTTATTCATTGAGTGTTGAATTACATGCACGAGTGTGGGCAAGTGATATAATGTGGTGAAACATGTCTTTTCGTGTTGTTTTCAAAACTCCATAGAAGCTCATAGTAAAGTCGCCACAACTTTACTAGGGTATGACTTGGACTCGACTATGACTAATTTCGTGTGACTTACTGTGACTTCACGACTTATTTGACTTGATGATAACAAATAAATGTGAAAATTCATAAACTTGATACTGGCAGAATACACAACGTGCGATGCCAATAACTAAGAAAAAAAAATGAAATCGGGGAATCGTGTGCTATGAAAGCCAGCGATTAACGGCCTTACTTAAAAAAACTTTTCAACCGTTAGTCACTGCTTAAGATGCTCTGCCATCTTCTCTCTGACCTGCGGCCTTACTTAAAAAAACTTTTCAACCGTTAGTCACTGCTTAAGATGCTCTGCCATCTTCTCTCTGACGTGAAGTTACACGTGCTAGAAAAGGACAGAGAAGTTTAAGCAGTGACTAAGAGAATCGAGATTATTTTAGGTAAGGCAGCTGAAGTGTAACATGCAAGAACAAGACAGAGAAGTTTAAGCAGTGACTAAGAGAATCGAGATTATTTTAGGTAAGGCTGTAACTGGTAAAGATATATTTGCCTCTATATAGCGTAGAGTTACCATAACAGCATAAGTATTTACGGACCGGGACTCTAGCAATCATCATCATCAACATCGTCAGCCAGAAGACGGTTTAGGATCTAGGATGCCGACTAGAGGCCTAGTATCCACTTGATATAATGTTGATGAGATAGCAGCAGGCGGAGTAAAACAGTCTGTACGATTCACCTCAGACGTATATATCGGTGGCTGGTAATGTACAAATCACTGCTTATACTAAGAGTCCATGCTTATGCTAACAGCTGAACGAAGGCCTCCCCTTGATGGGGGGTTTCCCATAACCATAGGGTAGTTTGTTTGGAGGTTTTATAACTTGCAATAAATTCAAAATTTACAATTAAATTAAAAAATTAATAGATATTGTGCCCGACCACTCTTTTGTATATTAATCATCTGATACAATTGCACTTACGTTTTGGTATTTTAAATACCAAAACGCGTAGGTACCGACTTTGTTATTGAAATAGGTACATACCAGGACATTTTGTGGATTTACCAGGATGACTGGGTCAGATAAGTTTCAAACCGGTGACGGGACGGGACATGTCCCGGTGTACCGGGACGGATGGCAACCCTACTCTAGCGCCAAACCCTGTAAGCATATGGTATCAAATTAATCTAAAATTAGGTGAGTGGTCTTTCTCATAACTCGTACCTTACGTACCCGTAACATTAGGTAGGTAGGTACCTACCTAATGTTACGGCGATTGTGCAATGGGTTATGTTATGTACCTACTGATTTATGTGCTCTTTGTTTTTCATACAACTATTGTCTAAAAGAACATTGCAGATTTGCAGAACTGATCACCGTATCTGAAGTTAGTTAGGTAACAATTATGGCCGTTTAAGGATGTTAGTGTACAATAGAATAAGTAGGTACTCTATGACTAGGAAAATAGAAAAAAACAGGAAAGAATGTCGAAGGTGCATGCAGTTGTTTAGATTGAGAACAAAATGTTTTGTAACATTGAATCCAAGTACTTACTCTGAATATTAAGTTGGACTTTCCGTCAACAATTTGACACTAAAACCAGCTTTGAAAATATAAAATATTTTTCCCTAACTTACAGAAAAATAAACAGCGCACATAGAAGAGACGTAGGTAGCAACAGAGAGGTCTATAGGCCAAAAGTTAGATAGGGGAAGTTGTGATGAAGATAATAGTTGTCATGTCGCATCTATAGGCTTGAGTGAGCTACGAGTACGTACGTACGGTATGTGGTGATTCGAGTATGCACAAATTTTAGCCCACCACACTTCATATCTTCAAAATTTTATTTAAACCTTGCCTACTTCAACAAGGTATTTACGACCATGGCATGTAATTCTTTAGCATTAGCACCACTCATTTACAGACACTCATTCTGTGGCGACGAGGTTCATTTTAGGCTTGTCAAGCTATCGACGATGTAGGTATGAATCGTTGATTTCTAAAGCAACAAATATTATCTTCTTTTTTAATTTAAAATAAGCCTTGTTTTAATTACAGAATATAAGTTGGCAATGAGTTAATAACGATTCTTGTAAAAAAATATATTAAAGAATATAAGGTTTAATTTACGTTTGAAGAAAACCTAGTCCAACTTACTTTATCGGGACGAATCGACCTCAAAATGTCTATCATGAAAGTAATTTGCTTAGGTTATCACAGAAATAATGTACCTATGTAGTACCTACTTTTCACTTCCATAAAGACCTCGCAATGGACTTGTACCTAAACTATGCAAAATCCGCCAATCCAAGCCTAGGAGTATCTAACTACCTCAGTTATGAATAAGGTTAGACGTATTTACTGTTGACTAATATATCTTCCATCATGGACCGGAGCCTGGCTGTATCCTAAAATAGCACCCAGAACCATCGGAGGACGAGCAGCAGTGTCTTTTCGTATATAGGTAATCTGCACTAACGGTAATGAAAAGAAAGAAATGTAATTTATTTTGTAACATCATTGTAAGTAGTATAACTTTAACATAATTACAGTCAAAGGGATGATGTCACAAAAATGGCGTCAACTCAGCATAGTGCTGTTTATCAAACAGCGCTGATTTTCCGTTGATGCCAATTCAAGTGATTTCACGGTGAGTGGTTTTTGTAATGAGCATTCTGCGATCCCCAAGCCTGCCAATCGTGTGGAGGACGCAAGCACAGAATAAATAATAGTACTACGTACAGAAAGTTCACTCCGCAAAGGAATTGAAACAAATAAGGACTCTATCTTCTAGGCAATAAAGTAGCAATTCAACTCGCACAGCGCTGGATACCGCTCGCTATATTCACCAAGATATACCGCTCTCTTTCTATCACGTATGCTTAGTTACGTAAAGTTTTAAAATAAAAACAAAATACCTCAATAAAAGAACCTTTATTTAATAGCTAAACGGAGAAAAATATATACTAAAATACACAAACAATGGCATCTATACGTTACAACTACCTTAAGTTACTTTGCGAACAAATATCCATGAACAAACCGACACTTTACGCTTAATTTTATATTTATAAATTCAGAACACAAGACTACAAAGACAGCCAATTCTCACAACACAAGCTTGCGTTTTGGACTTGAACAGATAAACTTGTTCTCTTTCACTAATGACTAGACCCATAGAGCCATCTCACAAAGGGACAAGCATTCATCCCAGTAGGCCGATGGGACAAGTGACACCAATATTTCGTCTCACTTGTCCCATCGTGTCCAATGGGACAAGTGACACCAATATTTCGTCTCACTTGTCCCATCGTGTCCAATGGGACAAGTGACACCAATATTTCGTCTCACTTGTCCCATCGTGTCCAATGGGACAAGTGACACCAATATTTCGTCTCACTTGTCCCATCGTGTCCAATGGGACAAGTGACTCCAATATTTCGTCTCACTTGTCCCATCGTGTCCAATGGGACAAGTGACACCAATATTTCGTCTCACTTGTCCCATCGTGTCCAATGGGACAAGTGACTCCAATATTTCGTCTCACTTGTCCCATCGCGTCCAATGGGACAAGTGACACCAATATTTCGTCTCACTTGTCCCATCGTGTCCAATGGGTCAAGTGGCACCAATAAGCCAGTTACAGGTGTGCTTCTTCGATCATGTCACGTTACAGGTTTTTACCTGCAACGTACTAGCTATCATCATCATCATAAGTCTATAATAGTTCACTGCTGCTCATAGGCCTCCCTTTAATTAGGCCATTTCGGTCCGAATTAATTAAGGGAAACAAATAAATAGGGAAATTTCTTACACCGATACGGTATAAAAAACGATCTTCTATTGAAAATAGTGACCAACCCATTTACCAAGGGCGTAATTCCGTGTCATCATCATCATCAGCCCACTTTAGTCCACAGCTGGACATAGACCTCTGCTTAGCTTAGCTTTTCGCTTCCATTTACTTCATTACATATATTGTCACTCCATAGAGT
This sequence comes from Erannis defoliaria, assembly GCA_905404285.2. Taxonomy (NCBI): domain Eukaryota; kingdom Metazoa; phylum Arthropoda; class Insecta; order Lepidoptera; family Geometridae; genus Erannis; species Erannis defoliaria. The sequence goes on along the minus strand of FR990073.1, from coordinate 3,775,469 downwards.
CTTAGGGCGTCCTGCGCTATGTCATGCTAATGCGCTAATTCCATGTAGGTATCTTTATTTACCTTTTAAACTATTAGCATTTTATGTGGCCAAGTCCAAACACACAAACCAATCACAATTTGTTTAAACGTAACAACAATCTTTATACATTTCTCGAAACACGATTTAGAATACAATTTATTTACAAAATTCATTCTTTCCAAAATATATCAATAAATATTTATTAATTTCACTTTCCAACTATCACGCCAATGTATAAACTACAACATATAGTTGCATTTGTGCTACCATTTAAACTATAGGTATATATTAGAGCCGTTATGAAAGCTTTAGTTGACAGACCTAAAATTACTAAAAATGTTGCAGTCCTTATCTAAAAGACCGCAATGAAAAAGACAGCTATGTTTATATTAAGTTTAGATCAGTCGATTAAAGCCCTAAATGTATTTTAAAGCTAAACTGTCTGCCTTAAAATTGTATCTGACAGAAAATTTAAGAGACGTAGTCGAGTAATAACATTATATTTGCCCAACAACACAATCGATTATGTATAATAATATATTCAGAAATAAAGACACCTAAAAGACGTGCGGACTTGATCCGACCGGATTGGCGACGAACAAGTACACAGTAAAAAAAAACAACCGCCTTCAAACGACTATGGGAACAGAATTAAGTTTTTTTTTTTAAACTACAAATTGACTGACAAGTCGGCGAACAAACAAAAAACAATCCATTACTAATGCACAAAGTTATGTACTATTTAATGTGTCCTATAAGGGATAGCGACGAAATAGCTAAATAGCTACTGTGACTAAAACGCGTCGGAACATTTCATTAAACCCGCTCCAACACAATAATGGTTCGGGGATTGACTACAAATGTAATAGATGACGTCACTCATCACAAACACCTACATGATCAACGTGTCATAAGCCTGTATTTTCCTATTATCCTCGCGGTGATCATTCCACCGTTGACAGCGCGAACAAATCCGCAAGCCGTTAGGCTTTTAGGCCTGATAAGGCTGTTCGCTAATAAGTTAACAACAATTATAAGAACCGAGTTTTTAAATCAAAATAGTTAATCCCAACACACTTGTGCGACATGTCTGAAACTTCAATTTTCATTATTGATAGGAATAATAAAATATGTCGACTTATTAAAAACATTTTTTTTAAATTGTACTGCAGTTACTCTTCAAGAGTTATGAATTATCAATAAACCTATACTTATGTTTCAAACGCGTCGTGCCTTAAGGTCTAAGTATTTCTCGATTATGGTATATATTTTAATTCACTAATTATACAGTAGCAACTATCAATCATGGCTTAAAACCACTAAAGGCGTTTGACATTTTGGCCTAGTTCATACACAAAGGTATGGGCAATGTCCCAAGCCTTTACAAGAAGTCTAAACAGTTCATTGTCAATTTAATTTTAAAACAATTATTCAGTAGGTACCGTCTTATATTAAATCATATATTTGCACTAACGGCCTTACCTAAAATAATCTCGATTCTCTTAGTCACTGCTTAAACTTCTCTGTCCTTTTCTAGCACGTGCAACTTGACGCCAGAGAGAAGATGGCAGACCATCTTAAGCAGTGACTAAAGGTTGAAAAGTTTTTTTAAGTAAGGCCGCAAGTATATTTTAAATTTTCCTGTAATATATAGATGTATTATTCTGACACAAATGTGAAATTTATTTATTGTACTTACGTCCACATATGTAGTTATTTTACTTTTACCCGTTTAAAAATGAGATATAAAGAAAACTCCCAGTAGTTTTACTGGTAACATTAGACTGTAAAACTACTAGAAATATCCAATATTTTAATTATACCCCGTCCATTATGTTAATCGCTTTTTGACAGCTCATGCAAAGTTAACGACGTAACATTGTAAAGCGTCTAGCATATTGTTTCCCATACAAATTAGTTATCGTAACAATGTAAAGAGATAATGCCACCGAAATAATAGTAATGCTAGATCAAACGTATTTAGTTGTATGGGATATAAATTCACATGTCCGAGGGCTCAAAAATGTGTACAAAGATAAGACTAGTGTTTTTGCAGGGTGTAAACAATCCAAGGTTGTTCTTCAAACCCCCCGAAGACGATATATTTGTCGAATAGATTAGGGCAATAATAATAATTTTATAATAATTTTTACTATTATGGATGTGTCGGAAAATAAATGTGTTTTGTTATTTATTTTTTATTTTATGGCACGTCATTGCCACTGCATTCTCGCACTTCACGCATTTTTATAATGAATGCCAGGGAGGGGGGAGAGGGGGTCCACATTCCCTTTAATTCATTAATGCCCCCCCCCCCCTATGTACGCCCATGACATATAATGGACAGAGTATAGTATTGTAACCTACATAAATGCAATGTTACAAATTAACCTTTTTTAATAATTAATTAAGCATGCGTTGCATGTTATATTTTGAACAGGCACTACATGTTGGTTAAATTTAATACACTGTTTTTAAATATCACGGTTGATCATTACAGTTCTATTATTATTTACGTGACATTTACCGTGATTATGTTGTGAAACGAGCTCCCGATTTCGGCGCAGTTGCATGCACCATGTTCACAGACAGACTCAGTATCCGCGTATAATACAACTGTAAATCTCATACAGATTAAAAATAATATACGGTATATAAATACTCCTTTACGTCGTTAAATGAAATAAGGCAATATTCATTGAATAAAAGGCACTAATTATTTCGAAGTTTTCATTAGAGTAACGAGTTTATAGATTGTTCAACCCATCTATAAAAGAAACAAAGGACATCGCACATCGTAAATGCAAAGTGAAAATGGTAGCATATTATAGCTTCTCAAACAAATAGCAACAATAAGCCAAGAGGATACGGCTAAAAATGCAAAGTGACTGTTAGAGCTCCCGCAAACTTACAATTTGAAGATGACCGAATAAATTGCAAGGCGCTACTATATTAGTAGGTAATAATCATATTTGTACGATTAAATTGTATAAGATGAGTCAGATCACAATAAGATAACTCATATACCTACTAATGCACCGTGCAATAGTTGCAATTTAGTCAGTCAACTTGAAATAGTCAGTCTGCTGAAGCTCTTAGCAAAGATAATTATAATACTAAGCTTTTAGTCACGACCTAAACGACAGCCGGACCTGGCCGTATGGCGTGCAAACTGCTGCTACGACGCGTTTTGGCAGTTTTAGGTGGGACACGGTTGGTCGGCATTGCCGAGCCCATTATGCTAAACCAAAACCACTATATAGGGACCTATAAAAAGAATAGGGACTCCCAAGAAAATGTGATTTAGGCAACGATTTCAAAATACGCTGTATGATAACAGAAGCAATAAAAAAATCATAGGTATTCGAAAAAAATTGCAAGATAAAATGGAACGATCTCCATTATATTTAGTTACAATAATTCCATAACCACTGAAAAACTTCTGAAACTTGATGCGGACGGTAATACCTTAATACCTAGGCACGTTAATAGTCAATTTCGTAATGTATACATATAACATGGATACAAAACGTATACCTAAATGAAATTCGTAACGATACAAATAGTATAATTTACAATTTTAGGCATTTTACCCTTCTTGGTGCTTAAAAAAAGTGTAATGCTTAACTTTAATCAAGACACTTCGGCCTGTTAACTTGACAAGAATACGTTTTGAATACCTACTGGTATTTTTAAATTTTTATGATAATAGGCTAGATGACTGATGTTTATATTGTTGAAACCAATAGCTTTGATGAAGAATTTAAGTAAATATAATATGTTTACTGAAAAATATATTTAAATCGGTTAATAACGTTCTGATATATGAGCGTTTAAAGTTTTTGTTAGAGACAACTCTGTCCCTTTCCCACAAAACAAAAAATTACGTCACACCTTACTTGTCAGAATAGAATTTATATGGCGTACTGAGAAGTGACGTCACGATTTCCTGTTTCTTCTCTCTGTCTAGCATGATATTAAAATGCTTATAAGTTGCTTATTTTTGATCAGATTTTCATTTTCTTTTCATTAATCAGCTATATTTATGGGCCACATTTTAATAGAGCAATAAAAAAAAACCAGTCATCTAGCCTATTGTTTTATACCTTGTAGAAAATATTTGAGAATATTTTATTCGATGATGGCATTTATCCACTATCGTAAATAAAATTATCAATAGGCTCTTCTGGTTTAAACAGATTAATGAACCTTATAACTGTAGGAAACCCAATAGTTAATAATTGCTACCACCCGAAACATAAAATATTACCGCATTACAAAAGTTTTCAGTTTTTCTGTAATCTATCAGGCAAAAACACTAGTTCCGTTATGTTTTGTTTTCACTTTTTTGCCAAACAGTAATTATAGCAAATCAGCAGCGCGCGAAGCTCGTGTATTTGATTGTGTGCAAGTGTGCGTGTGTTACATATACAATACATACGTCTATAAGCTCTAACAAAAGAATGAAAACACATAAGAAAGTCAAGTCAAGCGAGTGTGTGAGTGAGAATGAAGACTTCACATTCTGTCACTTGCACGCAATCCAAAACTAAGCGCATGTGAATAGTAACACCATATCAAATATTATATGCATTTGCACATGGCGTATATAGTATAAACGTTTCAAAATTTTGCATACCAATGGTAAATGACACATATTTAATAGAAAATGACCCATTACCAATTTACGGGCACTTACATAATAAAATATTAACTGTGATGTTAAATATCGTGAAACCAATTGCACAGAGTAACGTCGAAACACGTTCAAAGCACTTCTAAGGAACTTAAAGAACATTTTGAGATCAATTTATACACTACAAGGTGTCCCATTTGGTTTGAAACTTACATTTGGTTTCAAAGTATCTTTCATTTTTAGTGTACAAAATTTCAATCCAGAGTCTAGTCGACATTCTTAACACGACCGTTAAAACTAGATATATTATGATCTATTTATTTCTAAGTCTCGATCAAACCTGCTTTAAATATGTATTGTCTTGCTTTCGCATTTAGACTTCTAATAAGCGAGAAGTTGACAAAACATATGGAAGTTTGTGAACAAGTAGGTTACAACAGTGCTACTCGATGCTTTGCGGCAACAACGTAGTCCAAAAACACTGAGATGCATTTTATAACCATTGTATACAGCATGAGTTTTAAATAACCCAACGATATCGCCTTAAAATTTTCGTACACTGAGAAAAATCATTTGGCACTTTTAAGTATCTCTATAGTCTGTATGTACAGTTGTGTACATTCTATTATTTCCGTCAAAATTCTATTTCACTTATAAAAGATTTTCTTTCGGAACTTTATGGAGAGATATTTTTATTCTATGGTTGCTTAGCCCTTGCTGAAACAACCGAATGTCTATTCTTCTTGTTACTATATAGATTTCAAATTACAGTGTTTTTTTTTGTCGCAACGCATCATGTAGCCTTGTTATTTTTCGTGACTTTCGTACAGTTAGTATAAATGTATATTTAGTAGTATTATTTCAGAAATATTTCGTCAAAATATTTAATATTTAAGGCCATACTGTAAGTCACAAGGCGTACACTTCTCACTACATCTATTAATCTAAAATTCACTTTTACCTCAGAGATGGCACTTTTTATAGTAATCAACTTTACAAATTATGAGCTCTTATAGCAGCCAAAAAACTACATTTTATCTAGTTATTTTAGGTATATCGGACAGTGTTTTTATTTATTAGACACCTTTTTCACACATTGATAAACACAACAAAATAAAAATTTGCGGATTGTTTAAAAGTTACCAAATTAGTTTGGTTCGCTAAATGTTATAGCAGGTTCCACTCCCTAGTTTCTCTTTTTTAGCTAATACATTTGCTAATTTCTATGATTCAAAGGCAAATAATATTTAATGAAGTCTCACACATACTTTAAGAGCTCACAAACAAAATAAGCACATATAATTTTATAAAGTTCTTTTTCGTAATCTGAGTGGTTATTAAAAAATATTAAAGATACGTAAATAACTTAATTTATAGAACACATAACCCTTACTAGCTAACGTTTAGACGTGGCATATTACGACTTTAAAACGAACAGAAAAATATAGTTCACGATTATATAGGTATAGTACTTTTTGTAAAATAACAAAAGTCTAAACACTCATGCTGTATCATTTAATCACGTCGTCATTTTTTATGAATGTGACGGCGAACATCGTACTGAAGTTATTGATCAACAAAAACTAATGAAAAATCTTTAAAAAAAATTATACTATAGCCTGTATAACATGTCACAAATATAATAAATTGCATTCACTTACAATCTAACTTGAATATAATTTTTCATTAATTCTTAGTCACAATATTTATTATCCGTTAAATTATATAGATTATCATGTAAACCAATCATAAAAATCATTTCGGATATTGCAAATTTTATGTAAAAATTAATGATTTAAAAAAACATACATTATCAATCCAAAAAGCTCTATTTACATCGAATAATATCCATTACCTTGTCACAAACATTTAACAGTATATTTATAAACTTAATTATGTCTTTATTATAATTAAGTATATATACTTATAAAGACGTTTATCTAAAGTTTTGTTTTTACTTGGACACTTATTTTGAGCGGCTTCATTGACTTTAAATATTCAAAATATCATGAGATAAAAAAACCTAGTTTGAGTGTCAAAATATTTTCTACACAAATAATAGGTAAGTAACATGATTCTAGGAATAGAAACCGTAGAGTTGTCATGCTAACTTGTATAATAAAACTATATAAATGATAATAGCAATACTGGGATAAAAAAGCGTCAATTAACAATAAAATAGCTACATAAAAATGCACAAAAATTTAGACCAAAAATGTACAAAAACAGAGTTTCAAAACGAACGGTGGGGGCGGGAATATATGTAATACACGGCTAAGATACTGAAGAAATAGCATTGTGAGGGGAACCCATCTGAGTGAGGACTTTATCCAGCCACTGCAGCGGGCCATGTAGGTGGATCTCGATCCAACAGGGAGTAGACGTCACATCCTGCCTGTGGTACTCCGCTCCCCAACCCTTCACAAACGACATACGAATAGTACACATCTTAGTCAGCTCATATACAGCTTCAAACCCATGGTTCACACTTTGAGAAAGCAACTGAGCGAACTCACGGTTGTTGAAGATCTTCAAAGAACAACCGGGTGGAATCTTACATACTGTCGACGGGTGAAAACCGTGGTGATGGTTACAGTTACGACTCTGGACAAATATCGCTGCGTCCGACAAGCACTCCGCGTACACTTCGCCACCAACATAGTATAGATGCACGCCTTTCCCTATATGACGCCTCGTGTTCTCTATTGTAGAGTTTCTGTTCACGTTACTCAGTTGGCCGAGACAGAATCTGTCGCTGTTATTCGAAGGATCAGTGAAGCCGTCTACGACGACAGAATGGGAGTTACAGTGGAACACTTCACCGACCCTACAGTTAAGTTCATAGTAGGCTACCGATGCCCAGTAAAGAGGTTCTTGGTAGGAAACCGGAGCGACTTCCCCTGGAGGCTCAGAATCGTCCGAAGGTGGGGAATACGCCGGTGGTGGAGTATCAGGCAGCTCGGAGCTAGCTGATGGTGGAAACCCTGAACCGGAGTATGATACATTATGGGGCATTGATGGCTCAGGGGTTCTTTGAAACTGGAGTAGCGAATGTCCAGGTGCGAATTCAGAATGCCTCGGTACTAAAACTGGGGGCAAGACGGGGCTTTCGACGCGTTTGTAGTGGTATGGGTTAATACAGACTTCTTTCTGCTTGGCGCTGAATGGGTACTGGCATAACTCGAGGGGCTTGAGCTCGTGGTGGCTCTGCAGGTCGGGCCAGCGCCACACGCGGCAGTAGATCACGTGCGGGAGCCCCTTGCGATGCGACACCTAGAAAGGTTTAGGGTTCACATTTAATGCAGCCATAGTAAAAAATTCAGTATGATTCTTATCATACAACATTTGGCAGCTATATATGATTGTGATTTCAGCACCTCGTCACTAGATATGGCTTTTTTATTTCTATACTAGTCACTAGTCTCACTTGGATTTGACTGAAATAATCTAGAGACATGGATTTAATCTATTGTAGGTTACCTGTGTATATCATGACAGTCTTCATCCTACAATCTAGGTATCAAGATTGTAGGATGAAGATACTAGGGAACCAGGAAAACAGTGCAAAGCCAAGTCAACAAATAGGATTAAGCAGGGTTCATACTTGTAATCTTCCATCAAGAGAACGAGGTATTGTGACACATTTGGATGGGGTACCAGGGCAGGACAGGGCTCGCTCCAGCTCTTCTATGGCCCCTTTCCTCTTCTTCAGCTTTTTGACGAGGCTGTCTACAGCCTTCTCTGCCCATTTTTCTTCCTCATCACCCTGGAAAATTTTAAGTCAATCTTTTAGGTATCTTGTAATACTAGTGAAAGAGGCCAGGAGGCCTAAACATTTAACTGATTTTAATGTTACATCAATTTTGACTCAATTTTTAATTATTATGTTATGGAATTGAAAAAAAAAAATGTTGTGGAATTTGGCATGTCCACCAGCCATAATTTTTTTTCAAAGTTACTATGCACAGTTGAATTAGTATAATGTACTTATATGAGTAGGGTCACTTATGCACACAAAAAAAATCAAGTAATATGGTACTGCCCTAAAATGTAATGTATGAAATGAAATTTATACTGAAATTCAACACTGTTTGATATAGGCACATCAACATAATGCTGCTCGCCTATCATTAAATAAATAAATAAATGTTTATTTTTTGCTATTTCTTTTTCTTTCTGCGATCGGCTGTGCCATGAGCAGAAGTTACTGGGTGTTTTGGTCAGGTATGGGTTAAGGTCCAGTGACCTCATATCCCTGATGTATGTCTGTATCTTTGTATTACTGCAGGTCTGTTATTCTAAGCCTTTTCAATTATTTTTTCTGTTTTCCTGTGTCTGCGAGTTGTGAGGCTAGCTTGTTGACATGTGATTCTAGTCTTGCATTGTATTTTTTACTGTACTGTATTTCCTCTTTAACCATTGGCATGTCTAGATATTCATGTATATCTAAAGTGTAATGTAACTTCTGCAAAATTCAAAAATAACGTATTTGAGATTGTAAGCAGCCTTTTCAGTGAAGGAAAATATTGCAAGGAGGCGCATACGTCCGGAAAAAAAAAAGAGTAAGTATCAAATATTTTTATTTACAGTTATTTCTAATCTATTTTACCTCTATATGACTACAGTACTATGAATTGTTTTATTTTTGTACTAAAATACTTAGAAAATCTAAAAAGAATTAAAAGTCTATGATTAACAAAACAGTAGTAAAAACATAAGAAATGGTAAACAATTTTATGATGAATCATCATTTCTCTGAAGTCAGGGGTGCCATTTGCGAGTCATTATTATTGGTATCATACTGGCTTTTGTGTGACAAGCTTCATTTCATGATTGCCAAATAGATTACTGGTTGAGTCCTATGGCTTTGTCTGTACCATTTCACGAAAAGTGTTTTTATTTTTTCAAGTAAACTAATATTTCCAAGAAAAAAATAACACCCAGTCTCTTCCAGTGACAGAAACGAGTTGGGCGACATGCGAAAGTAGTACGATAAGCTTGTATTTTTTTTACTAAAACCGACTTTCCCTCCCACTTCTGGTAAGGTGATTTTTTTCAGAAACAAAAACTTTAAATTAAAAAAACTACGTACATCCGGCGGGGGGAAAAGGTGGGGGACGACACTAATCCTCCCCCTGCTACCCTCAATTAAGGCGTCTTGAATTAAGATTTTACCAGGATAAACTAACACATAAACATACTTTATTATACTTGTTTATAATTATCATTATAATTATCAGTTTGAGCTTACAGGCTAACAACAGCAATAGGAACAGGTCTCTATGTGTGCCACTCTTCCAAGTCCCAAATCAATCTTATCCAAGTTTGACACACAACTGTTACTTTGATTGGAAGAGTGGTTTAATTTCCAAGTACAAATTATTACTGTCTCGAATACCATACCATCTCTTATAAATTAAGTCTTGCAATGATGTTGCACTTAAACAGGTTAAGGCAGCGATAGGCAACCTTGTGGTAGTCAAGGGCCACATAATGTCAAAATAAGGTAGTGACGCTGTAAAAAATCTAAATCTATATCATACAAAAACGTTTTATTGTAGGTATCTAGGACTATATCAACGACAAAGAAGCAATGAATTACAAAGAACTAAGGAAAAATAATTACGTTTACAAAATAGTTGCGGGCCACAAGAAGGTGATCGGGCCATGTGTTGCCGACCACCTTGTAATAGTAAATGCAAAGTCAAAAGCAAACTGACATTTTATTTGAATATAATATCAAACATATTTATGTCGGAGCATGGTTTAAATACCTCCTTGATATATCACTATTATAGTATCATGCCACCTAGTTTAGTTTTGGTGGACTAGAGATCGAAGTGGCACCATTTCTTATGTACCTAACGCTGATATAGAAGCTGCCATACTAGTTGTCAAATTGTTGGCATGGAAGGGGTGAGCCTGTGCGGGTACGTCGTGTACACCACTGAAGAGAGAAGAGGTAGGGCCTTCGCTTTTCGGTGGTGTACACTTCCGTGCAGAATTACTTGTCATTAAACTTGCCAAATATATTTGGCACCTTTAATGACAAGTAATTCTCTTTTTATTTCTGTGCATCCCCACTTTTTCACAAATTGCGTGGCGATTACTATAACATGCACTCGCTGATTGGTGGTTTGGCCTGTTGATGGCAACCAATCAACATTTAACAGCGAAACTGTTATACCGTATGGCAGAGGCACTGGTAAGAGCATGCAGAAACACTCCGAGGATCTCAGTAGAGTGTATTGAGGGTAGTTGTTGAGGGTGTTTGCATTTATAACTTAGCGGAATGCCTGGGGACACCCAAGTTCTAATAATCCGCACTTAGCTTCTTAGTTAACAAGACAAATACTGAAATTCAACACTGTTTGATATAGGCACATCAGCATAATGCTGCTCGCCTATCATTAAATAAATAAATAAATAAATAGTTCCCAGTAATAGTCAAGATCACATGTGAAATGTGTCTTAATGTATAATAATCATTAAAAGACTATATGTGATATGTTACTCTCCTCGCCCTCCAAACATACTCCACCAAAGAATCATTATCAGATGCTGTTGGTACCTCACGTGCCAACATTTATATTCAATTATGTAGGTAGGTCTGACACAATATTATTTACAACATATTTACCCATTCCCACACAAATCAATTCAGGATCCCAATAATATCTGGCTGGATATTTCAATTTCAGGAGCCATTTGGTTGGACTCGCTTTCCGGGTTGTTCAGATGATCCCAAGCTAGTATTCTACCATCCACATTACTGGTGCGAGCTTGACAATTTTGGCTGAAGTTAGTTATAAAGACGTTCATACACAGGAGTTTGCAAAGACAACGTTTTTGTATACACAGTAGTTTACAAAGACAAGTAAGTTTTTTAAAGACTTTTTGTAAGTATCTTAGATTAGATTGAATAATGGTAAGTGCTTGCTATACTATGTGAAGTGCTTGTTTAACTACTTAGTATTATGTTCGCTTTTGAAATGTGGTGTTGGAGGCGTATGTTGAGAATTCCATGGACCGCACACCGAACCAACGTGGCCATTCTTAAGGAGCTCGGAATAACCACAAGATTGTCCACAATCTGCTTCCAGCGGGTTCTCAACTATTTTGGACACGTTGCTCGTAGAGACCCTGACAGCCTGGAGAAGCTGATGGTAGTTGGTCAGGTCGACGGGAAAAGACCACGCGGTCGCTCACCTATCCTTTGGTCAGACCTCATAAAGACTCTCACTGGCCTCCCAATACCTGAAGCTATTAAGACTGCTGAGGACAGAAACAAGTGGAAGAGCATAGTGCACCGCGTGATCAACACTTCAAACTAGACACGACCTTCAGCAATGAAGATGCCGACTAAAAAGAAGAAGAAGAAAGAAAGATTATGTTCAAAAATCTACAGACACACTATAGTCCATCCTGTCTCGCATAATCAATTGCTAATTAGTGCAAAATACCGCCATTCGCGCGGTGGCGACCACATTCATGAATAAACATAAGAAATAGATCACCAATCAAGTTTACATCTGATAAGTGCAATACCTGTTTCCAACCCAGCAATTTCTTCACAGCGGGACTTGTGAATGAGAACAGGCTGTTCAGGCTTGACATGGGCCCACTGCTTGAGGATTCCCCATCGTCCGTGTCCATGGTTACGAGTCTTAAACGTGTGAGTCACTGAAGTACCGGGAATGCGCACCCCGCCTCGATGGCACCACGGAAACACTCAAGCTGCCATCGATCACAATCCCACCACGACCACTTGGTATTCCCCACACGGCATAGAACCAATTATGTTCACCACAAAACAGTGTATAACGTGACAAGCGTCCGCTTGAATAATGATTTTACGACACCATGTAACGATGGTATTCCAAAGTTAGTAATCGTTCTAAGATGCGCTATTCTATTTGTTCGATTTTAGGTGAAGTTTAAAGTCAGTAGAAGATAAAACTACAAACTATTGAAAAATAAAAAATAACACATTCAAGCATCACAGAACCTTGGCAAGCGACATTTTTTTGCAAACCACAGAAACAGAATCCACAGATGATAAAGTTTGTCATTGTCATTTAAGTTTTCCAAAGTAAGCTTAGGTAGATTGTAATGTAAGACACAGATAATGCTAACGACACAAGTAGCGCTAATCAGAACCAGCACAGAGTATGAAAAAACATTTGCATTCTGTTGGTTTTTATTAGAGCTATTCGCTTCATAAGCACTCTTGGCACATTTAGAAAAGTGCTCGAAGTCTCGTTTAAAAAAAAAGCGTGGATTTACTCTATGGTTTTACTCTTTGACAGCTTTCTAATATTGCCATGTGAAAAAAATACTTAAAGCTGTCAAAAAGAAAAAGGTAGTCTTATCGATTCGTGAGATAAAAGATACATGCTACAAAATGTTCATGAAATTACTAAAAAAAAACTGGAACATTATGCTGCGGTTTTGACAAGAATATTCTCGAAAGCGAATTTTGAGTGTCACTCGCAGTTAGCACTCGCTTTAGTCACTTCTTCTAGATTTTTATCGTTTCGTTTGCTCGTTTTGCGGACAAAAGTGAGAATACCTAGTGTGATAAAAGTAGTGCGTTGTTAATAAGCTCCTTAATTTATTTACAGTGATTGAAATTAGAAAATTATGGAAAAGGTAAGAGGTTATACCGACACTGAATTACCTACTCATAAACGCTCACAAATATGTATCGATATTTGTAAGATTTCGGTGTGTGAGCAATAAGCACGCTTTGTTTTATTATTAAATGTTATTTTAGGTAAACCAGCTTAAGGAAAAGGGAAACGCTGCTTTAGCCTCAGATAATTTCGATGCCGCGATTAAGTTTTACACAGAAGCCATCGCTCTTGACCCGAAGAACCACGTTTTGTACAGTAACCGCTCGGCGGCGCACGCTAAGGCCGGTAACTATACCGCAGCGCTGGAGGATGCTAACCAGACCGTGACTATAAACCCTACATGGAGTAAGGGATACTCTCGAAAAGGGAGTGCCTTGGCTTATCTTGGGAAATTCAGTGATGCGATCGCTGCGTACGAGAAAGGTCTAGAATTAGAGCCTGGAAACCAGCAGCTAGCATCTGGACTGGCCGAAGTTAGGAAACAAGAGCAGACAGCACAGCAAAGAAAAGCTGAGCTGTATATGAAGCTCCGTGCCCACCCACAAACTAGAGAATGGCTTAATGATCCAGAATATATTAAAATTGTTGAGGTAAGTACAAATTAGTGTAACTAACAATAATTGATTCCAGAGTAGTGATATCTCTTGTTTGTCAAGCTTTATACGCTACTTTAAAGGTCTACCGGCTCAAAGGATAGAAAAAAGGTCAACAGTTGTGAAATGCTTACCAAGGTGACCTTAGTGATTTCTTACCATGAAGGAATCACCAAGGCTGCTTTGGGACAAATGTAACCTGACCAATCTTGCCATTTAGCACAGGCTTAACAGTCATGCAACTGTTGCCATGACACAAATATTTCTATTTATAGGTAGGTAGGTGCCTAGGTACTAAAATCACTATAGGAATGATACTATCAATATTATTCTTGAAGTAATTTTAAAATGCTAATTGACAGTGGCTAACCAGTAAGACAATGATAAATTTATAAGTAAAACATCAACTTAACAGGTCAATGAACTAACTAGTGTATGTTTCAGAATGGCTTTGAGTTCGTACATTGTAACTTGTTTGTGTTATTTATTTGATGATATGATGTTAATTATAGGACACAGGGTTGTTGTGTACATTGTGCATATAATTTCAAGTATTTAAATATTATCAAGTTTTAGGTGATATCAGGTTAAATAAGTCTTAACTCTTGTTACATAAATAAGTCACAGCCGAGTCCAGGACTTACCCTAGTACATAAATTGCAACTTTATGAAAAGGCCAGGCATCTTGAAAACAACATAAAAAGACATGTCACACCACATTATACTATTCGTCCCACAGAATCTAGCAGAAAACCCCTTTGACACTAACATCTTTGAAAACAAGTTAGATGACAAGCGAGTCTTAACTACTATTAGTGTGATGCTCGGCATTCCCGCTGACTATGTGTCATCACCTATGGATGTAGACCCACCGGCCGATAAAAAACCAACACCCCCACCTGAGCCCAAAAAAGAGGAGCCACCTAAACCAAAATATGAAGACCTACCAGAGAATAGAAGGTTAGCTTTGCAAGAGAAAGATCAAGGGAACATGTTTTACAAGAACAAAGACTTTGAAAAGGCAATTCTACATTACCAAAAGGCTATTGAACATGACTCATCAGATATCACATTCTACACAAACATGGCGGCGGTATACTTTGAACAGAAAGAATATGAAAAGTGCATCAAAGAATGTGAGAGGGCTATTGAAATTGGAAGAGAAAATAGAGCAGATTTCAAGTTGATAGCTAAAGCTTTTACTAGAATTGGTGAGTTATACTTCTCTTTTCGTTCTCTATAAAATAAACTTTGCATAACTGCTATTAAGCCTTACTGTGTTTCTGTTATTTAATGTTACTGGAGAAATTACTGGGCATGAAGAGATTTGACATTTAATAAATATCAGGGTGACGAGCGCAGTGCAGTGTGGCATAGGGTTTAGCTCCCAAGTTTGGCTGTAGATACTATGGCATGGTCTACTGTAACACCTACATAGGCAACCTCCTGCAAAGATATTAATATACAACTGATCGTCATCAGCCATAAAACTTCTACTGCTGTACGAAGGCCTCCCCCTTAATAGAGGGGTGTTGCCATAATCCCCACACTTGGCAGGCAGCTTGGGGATCGCAGAATGCTCACCACTGTTAACCAAAAAGACACTGCTGCCCGTCCTCCGGTGGGTCTGGTTGCAGTTTAAGGACATACCCAGGTCCCTACAACAGATACCAACCATAAAGTGAGTGGTTTGGGCTGGTGAACATGATGGTTCAATACACCCCAACAAAATATTAGTGCAAGACTCCATATTGAATTTGAACTGCATTATTTATTTATCTTTAATCTAAATGACTGCCTTATAGCTCAATATTCTATATCTAGTATGTCTGCTTTGAGAGCTGTTTTGCTGGACATGGGTTTGATTCTCACCCAGGATAAACATTTATGTGAACACAAACACTTTTTAACCAGCTTAAAATCTTTTTAACAAGGTTATTTGTTTGATGTTTAAACAAAAAGTGTTTTTACTGATTTCACATTCAATTTTGAAAATTCATTTTTTGTTTGATGTTGTATAGTAGCTGGAAGTCAGTTATTTATTTTTAAAAGTACTTGTTGTTGCTTACAGAGCTACCATAATTATGCGCTGTTCATTTTCAGGTAATGCATACAAAAAAATGGAACAATGGAAGTTAGCAAGGACATACTTTGAGAAGTCAATGTCGGAGCATCGCACACCTGAAATCAAGACTCTGCTCAGCGAGGTCGAGAGGAGGATTGTGGAGGAAGAAAAGAAGGCTTACATTGATCCAGTGAAGGCAGAAACAGAGAAGGAATTAGGCAATGATTACTTTAAAAAAGGTAACTAGCATTCAATTATAAGAACAGCTTCATGTCTCACTAGTGATGGAGTACAACATTTTATCTTAAGAACCACTTAGGTCTAGAATCTAGACAGGACTATTCGCGGTATGTTAAACTGAAGGTCTCTGGTTTATCTATAGACTGTATTGATTATCTTGACTGTGTTAAATTTGTGTCTGCCTTCAGAGCTGTAGGGCGTGGGTTCGATCCCCACCTGGAACAAATTTTATGTAACGAACATAGATGTTTGTTCTGTGTCTGGGTGTAGTATGTAAAAAAAGTATGTAAGTATTCTATCTTCAGCTATCTGGTTATATATATTATTATTTATGTACTGAGCAGGCATGCTCCTTCATCCAATATATTTTTTTTTTTCCTGTTACTTTTAATACAATAAAGGTTTCGGTAAATAGCACCTACTAAACCTCGTAGAGGTTTGTCTTAGGACTAGGCCCTCTGCTAGTAAACAAAAAGCATGTAATATAAGTAATCACAATTATAAGCATTTTTTACATTTTTACCAACTTTATTTCAGGCGACTACAGCAACGCAGTAAAGCACTACACAGAGGCGATCAAGCGTAATCCAGACGACCCCAAGCTGTACTCCAATAGAGCAGCATGTTATACCAAACTAGCTGCCTTCGATCTCGGTCTGCGGGACTGTGATCATTGCTGCAAACTGGACCCCAAGTTCATCAAAGGCTGGATCCGGAAGGGCAAGATCTTGCAGGTCTGTTGACCTATACTAGCTTATTGTGTCATTCAGTTGTATCAGGCCTGGCGCACTGTGGTTTAGCTATGAGCTTATACCTACGTCTTTTCGCACAGCAGGCGGGTGTAAAACGTGTCAGTGGGTGGCGCGCGCTAGCCAAACATAGCCAAGCGGTAAATTTAATTATAGACGTTCTATCATACAAATAGAATATAAATTAGCTTGCACTCAATGTAACTTGTAAGTTTACTTTTAAGTGTGGTTTTCGTCGGTTTTGACGTGTGTAATAGGGGATTGAGTCTTCTGTATGTAGTACAATTAAATTTTCTGTGGTTGTATCTCAGATTATTATGTCTACAAGCTAGTAACCTCGAAACTAGCTGCCTTTGTTCTCGAACTGAGGGAATGACTACAAGCGAGTAGGTTCCACATAAATGTTCATGCTAGCAGTAAACTGTCTTCTGCATTGTGATGCTGGAACCCCTAGCAAGTCAAGTTCACAGCTAAACTGATTTTGGCGTAGTGCCTGGCTTGGGAGTAATATGCGTTATGAACACATAATATTATAGTAATGATTTTCCCCAATCAAAAAGGCGCAATCATGTAGCTAACTGCAAGAAGGACATAGTTACTTAGTCCATAATATTCTTAACATATTTTGTGTATGTTTACAGGGCATGCAGCAGCACTCAAAGGCCCTAACAGCTTATCAGAAGGCCCTAGAGTTGGACCCAAGCAACGCGGAGGCTTTAGACGGGTACCGCGCCTGCTCCACGCAACTCAATTCCAACCCTGAAGAGGTAAATCCGATTGCTTAAAATTTCTTTGTCTCAGTGTCACGTCCATATTATTCAGTAAATAAGGCCGGCCTATTATTACCATATTACCAATCGTCCAATAACATAAAAAGAATAAAGAATTTACTACTAACTGGACTAATTCCAGTGACCTTGGTTGTCTGCATCTAGAACCACCGGAGGACGGGCAGCAACATCCTCTTGGTTAACGGCGGTGAGCATTCTACTATTAGCCTGGTGGTAAGCACCACGCCTGCCTGTAACAGCAGCAGTGCCAGAATGAACCTTGCGAACATAATCCTGCGCCGCACTGCACTGCGCTCATCACCGTGAGAATATTAGATGTGAAATCTCTTTATGCCCAGTAATTTCTCTGGTAACATTGCCCTACAAACCGAAACACAGTAATTAAACCGAAACCGAACAAAATCGAAGCACTACTGCTTGGCGATTGAATAACCGGCAAAGTTGTGGCACTTCCCCAGGCGGACAACAACAGAGTCCTATTACTACAGTTGTTCCATAAACTGATTGTAACATTGAAATTTTCAGGTGCGCAAGCGCGCGATGTCGGATCCGGAAGTGCAGCAGATCCTGCGCGACCCCGCGATGCGCTGCATCCTGGAACAGATGCAGCAGGACCCACAAGCCTTGCAGGACCACCTCAAGAACCCAGAAATCGCCGCCAAGATACAGAAACTGCTAGAATCGGGCCTCATCGCAATCCACTAACTCTGTTACCCTAGCCTGTAGGTTTATCTCAAATGATGCTGGGGTTGTTTGAAAAATCTACCACTTTGGGAGAATATTGTTGCTAATGGTAACACTCTCATGGTCAGTCTCAAAATTGTATCCCACACTAGAATATAAAACCGAAAAATGTAATTTGACTTGAAATTTAGTTCCATTCTCCGGCTACCTCCGCAATTAACTTGTATCTTATTGTGTAGCGCTCGTGGCGTAGCTTGTCTAGGTGATTCTAAACGATCACCTATGTTAAGCAACGGACGGTCCGGTCAGTCTTCGGATGGGTGACCGTGAGTGGCATTTATTTCTGAGCGCTACCGTGGATCGGATGACACGTTAAATTGTTGGTCCCGGTTGTTTGTTCTAGTTTCTATAACAACAACCGTCAGCCATGTCAGAAGCCTTCAGGCGGCACATTAACTCTGACACTAGGGCTGGCCACTCAGCCTATATGAACTTATTTACTTACTTTTATTGTGTCTTTTCTCGTTTATAAAGCTTTAAAAAGTTTTTCGAACAAATCCAGTGTTCATGGTCTTTCGGTCGGCCATCTCAATAGCGATGTAAGTCTTGATTGGAATAAGCTCGTAACTTGCGTTTAACTCGCGACAAAAATTCGCCATTACTGTAATTTAGGGGTTTATTATGCAGAACATCCCTTATCGGTATCGGCACACTATTAAATTTTTTGGGTCTGCCACTACCAATTTGAATATAAATCGGACTATTAAGAAATACCACCTAAATTCATAGCTTTATGAATCCATCATACATGTATGGTTGGTATAGTATATCATGATAGCATGCACGGGCGTAGCGTAAACATGTACAAAGATAAGACTAGTGTTCGGGGGGTTAAAAATAATGCAACGCCTTGCATTATTCTTACCACCAAGTCGAAATATACATTTGATATTTTTGTCGAATAGCTTATGGCACTTCATTCCCACTGGGTGTTATAGTATGTAACCCGTATGCTAAGAGGGGGAGGGCGGACCCCTAAACCCCCTATATATCAGAAAGTCATGCTTTTCCGTCTGGACGACAATTTCATAGTTCTATGGCAGCACTGACAGAGTAACCTAATGGGGGTTACCTATTCAGATTCTCTGGTTTAGAGTGTTTTTGCATATTCTGTCTAAACAATTCTACAAAAGTTTTCAAGACCGAGTAGTGGCGCCTTAGTAACATCATTTTATACGAGAAACTGCTAGATTGCCGTATGTGCTTAAAAGCTTTTATATTGTGAATTGTGATTGTTTTCAAAGAAGTTTATCTATGATTTCAACTCTTAGTGTAGGCTTTGTGGACCATTCCAGAATACGCTTCTCTACATGATGAACAATAAAGCATGGTTTATAATAACAACAGAATATTCGGTATTAGGATTATTTTAGTGTTTTCATAATATTATAAAATATTTTATGCAGAAACTGCCTGAATGAAGGAATTTACATAGCAAGTTTTTTGTAATTTATTCAATAAAGTTATGTAGACTTGAGACTTTTTTTTTTACCCTGTGTCTAGTAAAGGCTTATGACATTTTGGCCTAGTTCATACAAGGAGGTAAGGGGAACCACGGAAAAGCGAAGGCCCTACCTGAGGCATAGATTAAGTATACTAACAGATTGCTCACTCCTTGTAAGTCTCACCACAGTTACACAAAAATCCACCGATGGCGTTACTTGGTTCGAATGAGAAATAATGTTGGTATCAACGAATTCATTTAGATGTATTCCCGTTTTTTACTGTACAGGATCAAAAATGTATTTATTTTAGTAAAAAAAATATCCGTTTCATGAAGTTGTACCAAAAAAAACATAAATTTCAATATTGGTTCAATATCCCTTGAACTACATCAAGTTTTAACACCTTTTTAGTAAGCTGGAGGAACATGCAGTTATACAGGAATCCGGTAGATGGCGCATTTCACCAATGCGAGAACGACAGCCATGTCATGCATGCAGGCTTGCCATGTTTCACTTGTTTAGGCTTGTGTGTGTGTGTGCAATTAAATTGATGTTTAGTGGTGTCACATAATAATGGCGGGAATTTAAAAACCTTTGTCGCCAAATCGTATTATTTTTCCAAAGATTTTATTGTTTCTAGAGTAAATGTTTAAAAATGGTAGGTACGTGACTATTGAATTATTTAGTTTGTTAGTATACTTAATCTATGCCTGAGGGGAACCACCTAGGTACACCCATGGTATAATAATATACTCCGCCAGGTATGACACTCCCGAGCGACAAAGGTCACGTGGGTGACACAAGTCTACGTCATCGACGTGAAATGACCAGTAGCGTGAAATCATAGTACGTAGTATTTACTTACTCTATGATCATAGCTCCCCGTTCTCCTTATATTACCTGTGGGAATCCCATTAAACCAGCATAAAACTATGTGATTTTGGATGAAACTATGTTAATTCGTTTTAAGCTTGAATCATTTCGAATACTTGTATCATTTCGTTTGAGCGGATACGAAATGATTTGTGTATTTTATAATTAATACATTATTAACATTTGATTCCCAGCTAGATCCTCCAAGATTCCCAGTTTTCCAATTTTGTTGCCATAAAGTGGCAGCTGGAGTGACGTAGCAAGTGTCACTCCCGGAGTAGCAGACCTTGTTTTATTGGATCATGGGTACACCTACAGTACAAATTTTAGGTAGTTCTAGGTCAAAATAATTAAAAATAAATAACGTAACAGACTTGTGAAATCCATTTTTTTATTCAAATTAAAGTATGTGCCGTTAATCAAATTTATCACGATCCCTCGCGGGGAAAGATCAATTAGTCCTCGGCGCGTGCTAGGAGGGTTGTCGCTTGGAGGATCTAGCTCTCTCTCTCGCTGTCGTCTATAGTCAAGATAACAGTAACGATGAATGTGGATCCGAGCGGAAAGCTTTCCGATTGAGTTGTCAATACCCCTACGGAACTTGAAAAGCATATTATAAACTGAATTTTGTCGTCATCACCGTTATATTTTATTTTATTGTGGTTGAAATCGCGAGGCACAGTTAGTGAATAAAACTCAAAGTATTCCTTTAAAACTGGCAAATAAACAAAGCGCGATCCCATGATCTTGTCTGTAAAAAAAAAACTATTTATCATTTATCATGTATCATGTTTATACATTGACTTTTTTTTCTTAGTTATTAGAATCGCAGGTTGTGCATTCTGCCAGTGTCAAGTTTTCATTAATTCTCGAAAAGAACATAAGGTTCAGAAAATAATAGAATGCATCGACATGATTTTTCCGTGTTCCCGCCAAAACTCCACATTTTCCGTTGTTGTTTTTAATAGTTCCTGGCCATGGATACTAGTCCTTCAGCCGAATACATTTTTCTTCATCGATCCTTCTTTCTCCAGTTAAATGAGTCGTAGTCACTGTTCAAGTCACACACAGTAAGTCACAGTCAAGTCCAATCGTACCCTAGTAAAGTTGTGGCAACTTTACTACATGCTTCTTCGGAGTTTTGGAAACAACACGAAAAGACACGTTCACTACATTATATCACTTGCCCACACTCTTGCTCGTAAATCAGCACTTAATGAATAAAACGCCACCATTTTTATGCATTAACACTCGTAAAAACACAAGTTTTGGAAAATAATACAATGCAGCGACATGATTTTCTCGCGTTCCTGCCAAAACTCCCCACATTTTCCGTACTATTCAGTGCTGCCACTTTTGAAAACTTCTTATAAATTGTGGAGTTTTAATAACAACTAGTCGACGAGTGATCAAAATGCTGGCGTTTATTTTCGTTGTGGCGTACGTCTTTTAAAGATATATGCGGCCTCTGTGGGCCACCGCCTCAATATTTTTAGATATGTTTTTGTTTTTATAATGTCAGACAGATAGAAAAACCGATAGGAAAAATTCGGATTTGCATCAACTCGATAGATGGCGCTGACTATACTTGCCAGTCAGATACAGTATAATTGACTGAAGCGAAGTTAAGCTCTGTGAGTCTATTGGGTTAGATCGGCTGTTGTACATATGTATAATAATATTTGTTCGACGTTGCGAACCGTTGATCCAATCTTTATGTTTTGTAAGCAAGTAGAACTACTTGCTTACGAAACATAAAGATTGCTTGCAATAAAAACGAGTTTCGCTTAAGTTCGAATAAGAGATAAATTGGGCAAGGAGTTTAGAAGATGTGGGGGTCGGGGGTCGCGAGGTCTCAGCTCGCTGCTAACTACTAGTATTTTAGTATTTGTGGCACATAACTTAAAATGAAAATCTTGACAATGACAGACAAGTCTGGTCAGTGCAAGGTCAGCGCCAACTTTTAATGCCCGACTGGTTCTATTTGGGTTCTTGAGTTCAAAAAACACTGTAATGACGTTTGTGAAGTATTTATATTCCAAAATGGCACAAAACAACAATTATAGGCCGCAAAACTAATTAGAACACTAAATATTGGTCGCCGACTATTCGCGGTAGTGCGCGGGGAGACGTATTGCGCGCGGGCGCGGCGGTGAGCGACGCTATCCTTTTCTCTGTCGCTCTGGCCAGATGGCGAACCGCGTTGTGGGATGTTTCGTCGCGACTCAGGATTTGTCCGGTTGTCATTTGCCGCGGAATTTAAACCGTTAGGCGAATGCTTGGGCGAGTTGGATGTATGGCGCGCTACATATGGGGCGCTGCAAACAACAATGAGCTTCTTTTTTTTTACGTGTGCCGCAAAATCCCTAATTCCTAGTCCTACGTGGGGGCCGAAGCGACGGGATTATTACTGCATTAGGCTGGCAACTTGTTTTATTACTGCTTTTACTTGGAGTTTTGGCGGGGAACGCGAGAAAATCATGTCGCTGCATTGTATTATTTTCTAAAAATTGTGTTTTTTCGAGTGTTAATGCATTAAAATGGTGGCGTTTTATTCATTATGTGCTGATTTACGAGCAAGAGTGTGGGCAAGTGATATAATGTAGTAAACGTGTCTTTTCGTGTTGTTTCCAAAACTCCGAAGAAGCTTGTAGTAAAGTTGCCACGACTTTACTACGGCATGATTGGACTTGACTGTGACTTACTGTGTGTGACTTGGACTGTGACTACGACTCATTTAACTGCAGAAAGAAGAATCGATGAAGAAATATGTATTCGGCTGAAGGACTAGTATCCATGGCCAGGAACTATTAAAAACAAAAAAACTGCTTATACTTTATTTAAATTTTCTCAGTCATGTCACTTGTCAGTTGGTTGCTCGTCAGTCAGTCAGTCATTTATTTACGGCCAGTCTCTCTCAGTCAGTTGAAGGTTGAAGGTGGACACTGGACTGTGGTGTAGCACATTATTGGTTTTATTTTAATGTAAATAAATTACTCGCGTATGTTTACTAATATAATTTAAAAGCGTCCAGCTAATTACTGCGCTAGTGTGTATAAAGTGAAGTGATATTCTTGTTGTTTTATGTGTTTAGTGTTGGCAAAACAGTACTGGTCGCATTTTCTGCAGTAAATAAATCGGAACTGAATGATAAACAGTTCTTATCACTTTCAATTATCTTATTGGTGAGTAAATAGTACTACATTGTTTGTTCTGTTTAATACTCACTTTTTACATACAAATTACAAATACTCTTTGAGCTTTATGAGTTCACACTAAATTGACCATGAAATTAACAAAAGTCAAGGGTGTATGGGCTTAACTTCGATTTACCGCCAATCGAATTGGAGGTTCATTTTTTTTTTACAGGAAGGTTTTATTATATGAATGCTTTTTGCAAAGTTTCAATTTGCGGAAACAAATACTTTTTGTAAAATAATTATTTTAAATTGCGAAAATCACCACAAGTTTTGACAGTTTTGTACCACTTTAACGTTTCGTTTTACTCTCTACCAAACTGAGCAAATGTCGTAAATCGTAAAAAGTTAAAATAAGCTACTATTTTGGTTAATTTTAGATGTTTATACACGAAAACTCCATTATTTACATTAAAAAAGGTTTTTTTACATAAACAAAACACAGAGCACCCCGACTCGAGTTGATTAGGTTCGAAATGGGTGACAGATCCGAATCAGAGCACCCTGACTCCACCTAGGCTTGTGGCCCCTACCCCTAGAGTGTATATAAAAAGTGCGGGAGCCAGAAGCTCAAGGGAGGTCCTGAGTGGAGCGAGCCATACAAGGTCGAGTGGAGCGAAGGGGGGAGGTGGCGAGCGAAGCGAGCCGGCGACCTCCGTAGCGTAACGAAGGCCGAGTGTGGCGAAGCGACACTCAGGGGCGACCGCAAGAGCTTCTGGCGGGAGCCCACCCGGAGTCAAATTTGAGTTGGTTAGGTTCGAAATGAGTGACAGATTCGACTCGGAGCATCCTGATTTGAGTTAAATCAAATATCGTGTTATGTTTCTACCTCCCCCTCCCCCTCCAATTTTATTGACGAAAAAAATGACGTTTTTGGGAAAGTTAGGTAAGAGTAAAAAAAACACATCTCCGAGGGGGGTTCTCCCCCCCCCCCCCCCCCTCAATCGATTGGCGGTAAACTAAAGTCGTTCCCCCCTCCCCCCTCCAATTTTATTGTCGATAAAATTGAAGTTTTTGGGAAAGTTAGGTAAGAATTTAAAAAAAAACATATCTCCGAGGGGGGGGGTTTCCGCAAGTTCCCCTTCAAGGGGGGAGGTACTACCCCTCCCCCCACCCCACCCCCCACCCCCACCCCCCCAAAATCGATTGGCGGTAAACTGAAGTCGTACCTAAATTGCGAAAATCACCACAAGTTTTGACAGTTTTGTACCACTTTAACCCCAGTATATTACTCTCCTCTATGACTTTAACGTTTCGTTTTACTCTCTACCAAACTGAGCAAATGTCGTAAATCGTTAAAAGTTAAAATAAGCTACTATTTTGGTTAATTTTAGATGTTTATACACTAAAACTCCATTATTTACATTAAAAAGGTTTTTTTACATAAACAAAACACAGAGCACCCCGACTCGAGTTGGTTAGGTTCGAAATGGGTGACAGATCCGAATCAGAGCACCCCGACTCCACCTAGGCTTGTGGCCCCTACCCCTAGAGTGTATATAAAAAGTGCGGGAGCCAGAAGCTCAAGGGAGGTCCTGAGTGGAGCGAGCCATACAAGGTCGAGTGGAGCGAAGGGGGGAGGTGGCGAGCGAAGCGAGCCGGCGACCTCCGTAGCGTAACGAAGGCCGAGTGTGGCGAAGCGACACTCAGGGGCGACCGCAAGAGCTTCTGGCGGGAGCCCACCCGGAGTCAAATTTGAGTTGGTTAGGTTCGAAATGAGTGACAGATTCGACTCGGAGCATCCTGATTTGAGTTAAATCAAATATCGTGTTATGTTACTACCTACCCCTCCCCCTCCAATTTTATTGACGATAAAAATGACGTTTTTGGGAAAGTTAGGTAAGAGTAAAAAAAACACATCTCCGAGCTGGGTTCTAACCCCCCCCCCCCCCCCCAATCGATTGGCGGTAAACTAAAGTCGTTCCCCCCTCCCCCCTCCAATTTTATTGTCGATAAAATTGAAGTTTTTGGGAAAGTTAGGTAAGAATTTAAAAAAAAAAATATCTCCGAGGGGGGGGTTTCCGCAAGTTCCCCTTCAAGGGGGGAGGTACTACCCCTCCCCCCACACCACCCCCCACCCCCACCCCCCCAAAATCGATTGGCGGTAAACTAAAGTCGTACCATATACTACATTTGTACATTACTTACCCTTTTTGAAAAAAATACATCTTTGTACATTTTGTCAGGGTGAGTCGATTTAGCTGCACGCAAGTGTATATTGAAATAAAGATTAATATAGGAGTGGACGAAAATGTTTGACATAGAAAAAGCACTCAAATAGAGAAATCTACTAAAGATATCAGAACAAAAAAACTACCAATTAAATATGTCATAACTGTCATAAAGAGAACCAATAAATTTTTATAACACTACAACTTTGCAACTATCATTTAGGTACTACAGATTTAGATTTATTTAGGTACTTACAGATACAGATTACAATCAGCAAGAAATATTTAGTAAATTTACATTATTTTAATAAACTTGTTTTCAACAACTTGAACCAGAATGGAAAATCCAGTAAACAGCTGAACAGGTTCCTTCTAGTCAAGCATGCTCACAAGGGCGGATCAGGGGTCATGGGGGGCATGCCCCCCCCCCCTGGGATGAGTGTAGGTCGACTACTGATAGCTTTTCTAGTTGTAATGGAATTGGAGCCTGACTGCTAACTAGACTTCGACTCGACTATATGACCCCCCCTGACTTAAAAGCTGGATCCGCCCTTGCATGCTCAATCCTAGACCTGATCATTGTAGGTACTAACTGGTTAATATACTTTTCACAATTTCTAGCCAAAAGTCATTTATTTTATTCAAAAGTTCTAGGTTTACAAGACAGTCAATTGTGGTGTTGCAAGTATTGCTCTTACTGCTTTGATTAGCCTTTCTAGTCTAGACATAATAATTCATGTAAAGGTCATCTACATTTTAAATCAAAATATATCAGGTGTAGCACTGTCTTAATTTCTTTAGGTAGAGTAGTATTTGTGCTAAAAGATTACCAAATTCAGACCATGTTTTTGTCTCAAACATTGGGCAGTCCAATGTAAATAATATATAAGCATAATTTGTATTCATCTATGTACATAGTGATAATGTTGTTTTCTTTTCGATAAAAAGAGTTAACATCCTGATAAGCTCATGGCATTGAAATTCCAATTCTTGCCGCCTAGTTCAATGCCTCATTGATTTTGTGCATAAACTTGTGGTACCTATATGATGTATTATTTGTATATCATAAGCTTAATATTTTTTTAACAAGAATTGAATATTATTTATGTTTTTGTTTTCATTGCAACTGTACGAGTTTTAATGCGAATCCTTATTCGATGTGCATTGTGCTGTAGATAAGCTGTATGATAATCTAAAAACACTAATCTTACAGGGAATAGGTATGCATGTTTTTTATTGATTCACAAAAAGCTGACTTGCAACAAAATCAATCATCGAAATCAAAATGGGAATGTACCTATGCGCAAAATAACGAAGTTAAAAACATTTTTGTTTCATGTTAGATAAAGAGCGCACTCAACAAAAATGCCATCAGGATACAAAATTCCAAACAAATTATATACCTGCTAACGCGTGTTTTGCTAGAAAGAGAGAGAATAAGGAGAGAAAGGGATCCTCCAAAAACTTTTAACGCTTATAGGTATTTCAGAACTTAACCAGCCGATTTCAATTATTTCTTTGATGTATATAATATCAAATTCAGTTAAACTACCCACTTATCGGGTTAGTTACACCATTTATAACTCAAAAATGTTTGCTGGTTCGGATAACTTTTATATAATTGAAAAACACGCAAACGCCTTATTGAGTAGGTACCTACATACCTAATCCACTAAATTCGCAGAATAAAGAATTAAAATTACTATTTAGTGATGGAAAACATTGTTACAGAATAAAAAGGGTAAAGAGAGTTATCCAAAATGCGGCCGCAGACGAAGACCGGACTGTTCATGGGCTGCGGCTCGGTGCTGGTGGTGATGGGGGCCATCATGGTTGTGTTCTGGCCGCCGCTGTTCCTGTCGCAGCTGCAGAGGGTGAGTTTATTGCATTTAAGCTTAGAGTATCTATAACCAGTAGGACTATTGTCTTCTTGGTAAATGGCTTCTGCGACTTATGTCACAATTCTGCCAATGTCCGGTTTATGGCAGCGTCGTAAAATGTATCGAAATTCGCGAAATGAAAATAATATGATCGTATGTGTTTGCCTTAATTGTGTTATAGAATAATCAACTTAAATCTCGTGGATCAAACCAGCAGGACTCTGAGCATTTAAGTAGGTACCTAAAAAAAAAAATAGCTAAAAAATAGCTATAACTAGCTATAGCTTTTAAATAGCTATTCGTGGGCATTTCACAAAGCGCCATCTTGCTTGCCCCAAACTAAACAAAGTTTAATTGTGCTATCGAAACTAGTCGAACTAGCCGATCGAATGCTTATAATCATAGGTCCTTTTTTTTAATGAAAACTTACTTAACTACACCCAGACAAAGAACAAACATCTATATTCGTCACATAAAATGTTTGTCCTGGGTGGGAATCGAAGCCGCGCCCTACAGCCAACTATTATTTATTCTGTGCTACAGCTCTCAAAGCAAAAGCTAAAAGGCAAAGGCAGTCAACATTTCATATTGACCACGGCATACCTGGTGTTAAGTGACGGTGCATCTGTACGTGTATCTGTGCGGTGTTTTCTGTACCCTACTTTTAACCGACTTCGATAAAATGTTTAGGGGGCCACCTCTTGTGTATCACCTACTAAACAAAACAGAATCAATCAAAATCAATTCATAATAGGCTCGATGACTAGTTTTTTTTGTCCTATTAAAATGTGGCCCATAAATATAGCTGATTAATGAAAAGAAAACGAAAATCTGATCAAAAATAAGCAACTTATAATCATTTTAATATCATGCTAGACAGAGAGGCGAAACAGCAAATCGTGACGTCACTTCTCAGTACGCCATATAAATTCTATTCTGAGAAGTAAGGTGTGACGTAATTTTTTGTTTTGTGGGAAAGGGACAGAATTGTCTCTAACAAAAACTTTAAACTTTAATATATCAGAACATTATTAACCGATTTTAATTATTTTTTCAACAAACATACTATATTTACTTAAATTCTTCATCAAAGCTATTGGTTTCAATGATATAAACATCAGTCATCTACCCTATTGGCAGGGTAATAGCGCAAAATACATACAAAAAAACATACAGTCAAATTGAGAACCCCCTTTTTTGAAGTCGGATGAAACTCTATTTTAATTTTTAAATAAGTACCTAACTTTTACTAATTTTCACGCTAAAAGTCTACGCCGTCCACAGATGATGACCCTAACACCCACATCGATGTCGTTCGACATATGGCGCGAGACTCCAATACCCATGTACCTGGAGTGCTTCATGTTCAATATCACGAACGTTGATGAAATCATTGCTGGGAAGAACGTCTCTATCAGGGTAGAGCAGCTTGGACCTTATGTGTATAGAGAGACTCATTCTAAGGTAACGTAACATTTGATGTTGCTATTAAACTATATTATTCCGGTGACGGTCTCGTGTCTCCCCTGATGTCCCCCCTTGGGGAGACATTAGGATGTCGGGAAAGGCATAGGACACCATCCCTACATAGACGGCATGCCACTTTTTACTAATTCGAAGTCTAAAGTCTGAAATATCATACGACGTTTCTTTCGTAGAAAAGTCGGTCACACTTTTTTGCAAGCGATTCAAATTCCAAAGCTAATAAATTCTGCTTTGAGTTTTACTCCAAGTCATTAGCGTCATCGCACGAAGCATGATGTAAGATTATATAACTGACGCATTGCATAATTTACATACACCATAAATTGTGTTCTTCTGCTTGGGAAAAACCTGGAAAAATATGTGCTGCGCCCATTGAGCTAATATATCTATAGAGTCACAAAGGTGCAAAAAAATTACCGTGCAAAACTTTTTGAACTACTTGAACTACGATAAGACACAAGCGCTTAAGCCTACATTGAACACTATACAAGCGACATAACGTCTAAATCCGAACAATTGTGAACTATTGTATAATGCACGTGTAGGCGTGTGCAACGGCACTAAGACGTTTTTTGACTGTTTTCACTTAGAGATTGTGACTCTTTAGATATTAGCTCAATGGCTGCGCCGAAATATCGGGAACTCGATTTCCAATATGATCAAATCACAGTGAATATATTATAATATTTTATATGTATTGTATTACTTCATATTGTTTTTCAACCCACCTGCTCGATAATGTGCAAAAAATAAGGTAATATCCCATGTGCTTCACGCCAGAATCCTCGCCTCTGAAAACTTCATGAAAATTGGTTTTGTATATAAATGCAAATATTTAGTCACTAATTAGTCATAATTAGTCACCAATGTGAGATAATTAGTCGCATCGTAATTATAAAGTTATAGGTATGAGGATTCTGGTGTGAAGCTCACGCCAGAATCCTCACCTCTCATGTGAGCGAACGGCGACGGCTAGAGACGTGGTTTAGATTCCATAATTTAGTCTATATTTCTTCTCCAGACAAACTTGTCGTGGTTCGACAACAGTACCATCGAGTTCTACAACCTGCGGCACTGGCACTTCGTACCTGATTTGTCCAATGGCAGCTTGTCAGACGACATTGTCAGCATCAACCCTATCGTTGTGGTAAGTACCAATCTCGCTTCATGTTGAATCGTAACGCGACTGTTTAGGAACTCCATGACTTTGCATTATAGAAGCCTGCTATGTTGCTTCGGTCCTTTTATGGCATTTAAATGAAAGTGACAGATAACAGAAATAGTAGGTTATCACAAGTTTATCTGATAATAAAGTATATCCAATCAAAAACATTAATGTGAAAGAAAGCCAAGTTCGTAACATAAAAACTGGAAAGATAAATAGTCCCATAACGGTTTCGCTAATACAAGAAGTCTAACTGGATACCAAGCTATTAAAAAAAAACATAGCTGTTATTCATGTATGTCTGGCATACATGAATAACATTCTTCAATGGCTTTTGTTATGATCTTTGCTGCTCAGTAGTGTCGATACGACAGACAGTATTTTAGGACCCCCTTTCAATTTAAGCCTTACGCTTCCCCCACTGTCCATGGCAAAGTTGACCCAAATCTGAAGACAGTAGCCGAAATAGTACTAATGGCTGGCTATATCTAGTGCCTTACTATAATAGTACTATAATTAATATTAATACTAATGGACCTGGGTATGTCCTAAAACTGCATCCAGAACCACCGGAGGACGGGCAGCAGCGTCCTCTTAGTTAACGGTGGTAACACTCTGCGATCCCCAAGCCGCCTGCCAAGCGTGGGGATTATGGCAACCCCTCCCTATTAAGGGGGAGGCCTTCGTCCAGCAGTGGACGTCTTCTGGCTGATGAGTGAGTGAGTAATACTAATGGTATAAAAGAGTGCCGGTTATGCAATTGTTGCTAAAAAAAAAAAGGCACCACACTCATAATTTTGAACCCAACAACCATGTCCAAGCTGCCAATAGAGTTGATCCAGAGAAATTTATCAAGCCTAAGAAATTTGTAAATCCTCCAAGAGTCGCTCTGCCACAAAATTGTTATACATTTTGCTAGTATATTTCTCTGATTTTGCTCTATTTTGAAAGCAAGTGGGATGTAATGACGCAAGTCGGACAAGTTTTGTAGGTGCACAAAAAGTTTGTATTTTAAGTGTTTATTTTTACTTGTTTTAAAGCCAAACCTTTTCCTTGTTATTTACATCGTTATCTTATGGATACATGAGTTCGAATTAATTTTAAAAACTGGTCCTTTGATCTTGAACAGAAAGAGTTGCAGACTTCTCGGACGTTGTCTTTAATGACATTTTTGCATATTTATTTAGCTCATTTATTTTCTGCAAAGTGAATTTGCGTAGTAATATTAGGTCCTTACTCAAGAAATGGGTGTTTTGTCAAACTGGCCACTTTGATCTCAAATATCTGGCGCTTGGTTAGGAATTCCAAATGCAAATTTATTTCAGATTTAGGCTTGTGTATTTGTGTTTCCAATTTAGCGATTCATTTTCAAATCGATGCACAACACAGTAATGCCTGCGCACTATTGCTTGGCGTTTAAATAATTGGCAAGTATGTGGTGTTGGCGGCCTCTTCAATAGAGTCCTACCACTACAAGGCTTCACCTGTTTTCTGCGCAACATTATTACCACCTACATCTGTTCTCACACTAGGAATGTCTCCCACAGACAATGTCGTACCTCTTCCGGCACAACTCGGCGCTGTTAAACGTGCCATTCGACGTGTTCATGAAGATGTTCCACGAGCACATGTTCCTGAGCGCCAACGTCTCCTCGTGGCTGTTCGACGGCATCGACGACCCGGTGCTGGAGTTCGCCTCGCACTTCCCCAACATGCCCTACACGATACCCTACGACAAGTTCGGCTGGTTCTATGAGGTGAGTCATCGTGAGTCGGAAGACGTCCATTGCTGGTCTGCCACTTTGTACGGCAACCAGCCCTTGCCATCCATCGGTCGCCCGCGAGTTTTACAATGTCGTCAGTCGCAGCGGTCGTGTACGCAGCGTAGGTAAGCCTCCCAGGCTTACCTTCTTTGCGTCTTCTGGTTTGTGGTAGCCAGTCAAGAACCTTTCTTCCCCATCGGCTGTCAGTTTTGCCAGCAATGTGGCGCCCAGTGCCACTGAAACGTGAACTTTAACTGTTGGCCTTAAAAACCAGAGTCACACAACGCGCAATGGAAAGAGTTATGATCGGAGTTTCATTGCGCGATTAAATAGCGATTGAACAGGTTTTAAGACAATACGTATTGTTCAATAGATTGCAAAAGTTTTTAAGTAAATAAACAATAATATTAATAACTCGATTTAAAAAAATAAATATAAATGTTTTAATAGGGTCGGTCGGTAATGATCGACTACGGTAATAATACGCTTTAAAAAAAAATACAACCGACTTAAATTTCGACTATCTGGATGACATCTTCATATTTTCCAGTTATTTTAATGTATTCCTCCTGCAATTTTGATTTAAAAACCAAACTACTGAACCGATTTCGATAAAAATATGGGACCATCTCTATATACGCACTAGTATGGACGTTAGGAAATAATTTTCCTAATCTTCATACTGCTATACAAACAGTATGAAGGTTAGGAAATTTTCTTCGTCACCGTCACACCAGTCACCAGTGTGAAGGTTAGTCGGCCGCGGAAATATTACCTGCCAAACATAAAACGAACCATCAAAATCGATTCATAATTGGCAGAGTAATCGCGTAACATACAAGAAAAAAACATACCGAATTGAGAACCTCCTTTTTTTAAGTCGATTTATAACTAAGCTTAGAAATAATTTGAACGAGATGCTCACAAGAAAGTGACCATGACCTTCAGCCATGATTATCAGCTATGATAATGTTTGTCTCCCAATCAATACGCGATAACGATACCAATAGTTACGTTAATTAACATGACTTCACGTACTTATGTGTAATCAGCCTCGAAAAAACTTACTGGAATGATATCTGGGTGGAAGCTAAGATACCATAAATCTAGTTTTTTTTTAATAGGTTTTTTATTCAGAATAGATTTGCGTTTGATCACATCATGGTTGATGGTAAGCAATGGTGCGGTCTAGGATGGAGCACGCGTACCTAGTCCCAACCTAGATTTTACTTCTCTTTCTAGATTTTTTCTCTCATCTTTGTCTCTTTTACTCTAGATCTACTCTCTACTCGTAAGACACCCATATTGTACGGTACGGGAAACGCTGAAACCGGCAGAGAGAAATCCACAAACTCGCCGTATTAATAAAAAAAATTGGATTCGATACGCTTTGTATAATAAAATATGTTGCTTAGCTCACGTTTGTTTGCCATCCCATAATGCTAGGGCTTCACCTGCGTGTAATGCCATTATTCAGCGCGGTATTTGATACAGTACGCAGACTTGGCCGGTTGTTAGCGCGCTAATAGGCTAGTGGCATTATTAACGTCGTTAGAAGTTAGGCGATATTTAAAGTCAAATGATAGTGTGGCCGCCCATGTAGCGCATTGCTTAATGCATCATTTATTGCACGCTAAATATTCCGATAACTGGACGTAAAGCGTCACGCAGGTGAAGCCCTAGCATAATAGATAATAGATGGATAAAATATTTATTGTTCACACCAAAAGAAATTATATCAGTCATGTATGATCACAACAGCAAAATGAACGTAGTACTAGCGTTAGAGTTAGAGTAATGACCAACATAGCACTCTTGTATCATAATTTACTATTACGTGCTTGCTAAAGTGGCTAATTTAGCCCCGCTACGCGAAACGAAAGGAACCACTTCCTCCTCGCAGCGGCACGTAAAATCGTATACACACCACGGGAGCAAGTAAAGAAGCCTCCGATCTCATGTCTTTTGCTCCCTAGGTGAGTAATCTACTATTACAGTACGGTAGGACAAAGTCTACTGTTTACTCTCATCTTATAAGATGAGACGTAAACCATACTTAACCACTTAAACACTTAACCAAAGTGTCGTCAAGTAACTTGACTTGACTTTGGTTAAGTGATTCATAGCATGATCAGAATTGCTTGAGATGAGTCAACATTATCACAAAACACACACTATTGTGACTAGGGTTGCCACCTTTTTTAAGCAAATAGAGTATATTCAATTTTCTAGGCTAAAAAAAAAAGTACAACATCTGAAAATAAAGTACTATTTTATTTTTCATACATATTTTTTGTTGCTTTTAGCAACATCCAACAAATATTTGTTACTCTTAAATATATTAACGGCATCTTTACAATCAATACCTAAATTTAAAAAGCATTTCGGTCCGTTCCGTTACATGTAAAAATAGAAGTCCATTTAAAAAA
Source organism: Erannis defoliaria (assembly GCA_905404285.2). Taxonomy (NCBI): domain Eukaryota; kingdom Metazoa; phylum Arthropoda; class Insecta; order Lepidoptera; family Geometridae; genus Erannis; species Erannis defoliaria. The sequence continues at coordinate 3,740,586 of FR990073.1, read as the reverse complement.
ATGTTCACAGGTAAAAATAAAGTATTTTCACGTACTTTACTGCCCTCATAAAGTATAAAGTACGTTTGGCCAAAATAGAGTACAATACTTTATTATAAAGTATGGGTGGCAACCCTAATTGTGACTAACAGTGCAGTCCAGGGTTCATTACAGTAACTTATAAATAAACAAACCGTTGTTATTGGGGTACAACGCATCCGTTTATCATTTATCATGCACAACATATACGTATACGCGTACGTACATAGTATGTATAATACGCGTACGGACGTACGTGTTACGTACTTGTCATGTATATTATACTCGTGCCGCGCTAAGAAAATACTGTTCCAATAACATTGTAAAAAAATTGCATAAAGCATTATAAGCCTTTTTAAGAGGGAACACGGTCTGCGATTCTCCTTACAAACGTATTCACTATTTTCTTGCTGGATAATTCCTTTAGAGCAGTGGTTCCCAAACTTGATTGGGCTCCTCCCACCCACCTAATGGCGCCTACAGGCTCAAGAAAGCCCGAAAAGCGTGAATGTGAGAGGTTTCTCAAAAGCAATCATTTTTTTATATTATCCTGATCCTCTATAGACATCTCTGTCATTTTCTATTTTTCAGCAAATAGTAGCTAAAGAAAATATAATCCTCCAAAAATCACTAAGAAGATTTCGGAGAGCGATTGGCCCATATCCTCCACGCTGTCACTGTTGCGGGTTGGTGGTAGGAGTTTTGGCGGGAACACGGAAAAATCATGTCGCTGCATTCTATTATTTTCTTAAACTAGTGTTTTTTCGCGAATTAATGATTAAATTGGTGGTATTTTATTCATTGAGTGTTGAATTACATGCACGAGTGTGGGCAAGTGATATAATGTAGTGAAACATGTCTTTTTGTGTTGTTTTCAAAACTCCGTAAAAGCTCATAGTAAAGTCGCCACAATTTTACTATAGCTATGACTTGGACTCGACTATGACTAATTTCGTGTGACTTTAGTGACTTCATGACATATTTGACTTGATAATACTAAATAAACTTGAACATTGATATATACTTGACTCTGGCAAAATGCACAACGGGCGATGCCAATAAAAAAGAAAAAAAAATGTCGGTGGTATGAATATCCGTACATAAATTCCAAAGAGCTCATTGGTACTGGCGCGGGATTTTAACCCGCGACCCGTGGAGGTTTTGAATAGTTTTTTTTGTAATAATGATTGTGATCCATAGGCCACTTGTACATAAAATAATTATTTAAAGTAATTATTTTTGTCAATATCTCAAGGCCATGTTATGTTAATTATGGACTGTTAGACTCTTAATTCTGAAGACTATAATCTCCACAAAATAAATACCAACACCGGACAATCTTCAGAGGATTATTTTGGCCCTACATTGGCAAAATCGCGACAACACAGCAGACGCTACTAAAAAAAAATTAAGTTGAAGTATTTGAAGTATATTCACAAAGATACCAGATTTATGGATTCTATCAGATCTGAGGATTTAGCACCTTCCGCTCTTCGGTCTGCTCACGCGCCGGTGCAGTTTGCGTTCAGCTGGTAAACGTTCGACTGTCATTAAGCACTTAGGTATAGGTAGGTAACTTATATGATATGAAATCAATGGACATTGACCATGTCCTCAGGGACATGGTCATTAGGGTCAGGGGTATTATCATTGTTATGTCTAAGAAAGATATTAATCAAATGGAATTAACTACTGATTTAGAGGGTGCCTATTATGCCACTGGCTTTTCGGTAAAGGAAAACACCGTGAGGAAACCTGCATACATCCAGAGAAGAAATTCAACAGCGTATCTTAATCCACCAACCTCAAATGGGCCAGGGTGGCAGATATAATAATAATAATTAATATAATTAGGTAGAGAATAATAAAATTGGTATCCAGTCAACAACCTCTTAGTATCAGATTCGGTACAACATGACAAATAACTTTTTCATCCCATCTATTCGAAAAGGAGGATTTGTTTCGCCTTTAAGTGCACCCAAAGGTGGTGTTTTCTATAAGAAACTTTTAGCGGGCAGTAATGAGTTTTTAATCCTTTTTATAAGTGCGCCGCAATTATCTTTGCCTCGCACTTTTTGAATTTGGAACATCTTAGTGTCCAGCGCCAAAGAAATCGAACGCAAATATTGTTTGAATTAGATATGTGAACCGATTACAATTTTCAGAACCGGTTTTAAAACAATTACTTTTGTAAAAACTGGTATTTAAAGTTTTTTTAGGTTTTTATATATTTTTGTAAAAAGAGCTAATTATACTAAGAAATGATAACCAAAGGCCTCCGGGCCGGTGATATAGAGGGGACAGCAGCGAAAACAAGCATTTTTCAAAGGTTTTACGAGGGGAAACATTCCGTTTAATGTAACTAAACTTTTTTTTATTAAACTGCTTAAATAAAAAAAAATAAAGGTTTTCTTCAAACCGGTTCACATCTCTAGTTTGAATAAAGACTGGCTTGTACGACGGCCCATAGTCGCGCCGCCATGTGAATAAAAAAAAGAAACCTAATTAAAAACGCGCGAACTACAGCCCGCGTTTTCGACAATTTTCACCTTGGACGATCTAGCTCTCTCTCTTTTCACGGATTGTTAGATTCATTAGATTGTCATAGTATTCATGGTTTTGTTTTGAAAAATGAGTTTTTCTAGTGACAGTGCACAAAATATGAGGCGCCTTTTATTTTCTCATAGAGGGTGATGAAAAGTAGAGTGTATCACTCGGGCGCAAAATATATTTTAGGCTCGGGCGATGTACTTTGAATCCCTCGCTACGTGTAGGATTCTACTAAAGAATCCCTCACTTCGTTCTGGATTCAAAAAAGCGCTCTAGCCATAAAAATATTATTTTGATCCCTTATGATACAATCTACTATTGTTCCATGATCTTTAAAATTTGCAACAGAAAATATTTCAGCACCGTAGTCAATGTTAATTTACTCCCGGCAAAATGTATGGCACAAAGTATTGTTATAATGAGAAAAAGCACCTAATGTGAGGAACGGGCGACCCGTTTTCCTTGTCGGAGAACTCCGACATGACCTATCTGTCTATCTTGCAAGTATATCGCAATCTTATCATGATAAAGTAACCGGCACGTGACCAAAACTGTAGTTTATTTTGAAAACCAATATTTAATTAATTGACACGTGTTTGCGGCGGCTCTTAAGGCGGCGGCAACATTTGAAGAGCCGTTTTTTACCGTAGTCGTAAAGTCTAAAACTTTTGTTTTTCAAGTTATGGAATATTACGTATTTAATATTACACTATAGATTAGACTTATTGCTAATTTACTCTCTTCTACAAAAATGTTCTAATTTATAATAATGTGGTAATTAATAGTGTAATCATAAAATTAAATAAAAGTACTTGAACATCTGCTAAATAGATAAGAGCACCTAAATATAACTATGTAGGTCAGTAAATATATTAACTTGGTAGCAAGTTAGTATTACTCATTACTATAACTATTTGATCGTTCATAAATAATAAATAATAATAATGTTAATAATTTTTCCTAATAGGTACCATACATAATACATAGTTAACTAATTTTGTGTCCATTATAAGGTTTCAAATAAAAGACGCCTTATTGTGTGCCAGTGTACAAGTATATAGGCCAGTAGTTGACCTATGTACCGACGACCTAACCGATAAATAAAACTACGAAGTGTTTTTGTGTGACAAATCGTCTTTTTCACTCAATAGAATAATTATATCCTGATAACTAGAAGCAAAATGATACAATGTTAAGATAGTTAAAGTCAGTCTTAGAAAAAAATTGTAGTTTTTACCGCAAAATGAAAAACCTGATCAAATTTTGTATAATTACATTGAAACAAAAAAATCCGCTCATCATCATTCTAGTGCAAAGGAAACGTAATGCAAACCGTAAGACTATTATTGTTTACGTGCTCATTGTTCAGCTTTACTCCATTCGCTAAAATAATAAGCAGGTACCTGTGTCACTCTGATACCTACTTAAACTAGCCTCTACACGATCTACCTAACGTCATTACCATCATCGCTGAACGTAGAACTCTCCTAAAGACCGCCCCATATTGCGATCTCCATTACGCATCCTCTTTCCACCACTTCCACGCCACCACTCCACATTCAAGCCACAGTGCAGGGCGCTCTACACAGTGTATTCCAAGTTCTAACGAGACACTGGGACTCGTTGGGAGGAGGCATCCAAATCATATCACTGGGTCCATAGACCAAACCATATGTCTCAAGCAACTAATTTCGTAATTACGTGACGGGTAATTCAAAGACGGCGCCGGATTTTGTTCGCAAGTTTGTAATTCTGGCACTGCTATTGTTATGGGCAGGCGTGATGCCTACCACCAGGTGAACTCGCTAGTCTCGTCACTTTATATTTATAGCATAAAAAAGACTGACTTGACTACTTAATATTTATCTTATTTGATTGGGCGTTTTCACACTCACCAGAAACGATATGGTTTCATACAATTTGTACTACACGCTTTCAAAACAGTCATAATCGTTTGTCAATGCGAAAGTGTGTAGTACTAATTGAATGAAACTAGCAATCCGACGATATCGTTTCTGGTCAGTGTGAAAACGCCTATTCAAATCTTATCACGTTGAAAGCTCTGGAAAAATAATTTAGTTTCTTACCAGCTACCATGCAAACTTTTCCAAATGTTGGGTAAGATACGGGTAAGAATCGATGAAGATAGCTTACTAGATAGGATGGTCGATTTATCTGATAAGGTAAAATGGTTAATTATATTGACCCTTATTGTTATAACGAATTTCTTATCTATCGAAAACCTGTATAAACTGGTCAAGTGCGAGTCGGACTCGAGGACCTATTATTGGTTTAGTACTTGTGGAGTTTGCTCTATAACCACCATCACCTTTTCTTTACTTCGAAAAAGGGCTAAATTCTTATAAGATCATTGCTATTAAACCTATATTAAAAGATGCGAAGATTCAATAATTAAGAACCCCAAACTGTACTGGTAATTTATTAAATCTACAAAAAATAACTCAAACAGTCTTCCCTCGTCCCTATCATACGAAGGCCAATCGGCGGACACGGGAGAAGAAGTTTCTCGTCTTTTTTCAGCTTATTTCCAATCTACATTTCTCCCACCCACTACCAGCCAAAACGTTCAGAATGGGACTCGATCAAACTCTAACTATTCAATAAGTGAAGTAGAAATATTACCTGAAACACTACATACATTACTTAGATCCCTAGATCTCACAAAAGGAGCAGGTCCAGATCAAATTCCTCCATTATTTATTACTAAATGTGCAGATGTCTTAACGAAACCTCTTACTATCCTATTTAAACGCTCCTTAACGGAAGGTGTCGTCCCGAAAATTTGGAAATCTGCTTTTATTACCCCTATACACAAAAGTGGCCCGAGAAACAACATCAAACATTATAGACCGATTTCTAAATTATGCATATTTCCCAAAGTTCTTGAAAGATTAGGTTATGCTTAAGTTTATAACAGTTTATCAGCCTCATTTATTCCCGAACAGCATGGAGAAATCGCTCCACTACATCTAATCTGTTATCTTTCGTCAATTACCACAACTGCTGGCATGGATTCTGGGGGTCAGGTAGACTCTATTTTTACAGATTACAGTAAAGCATTCGATCGAATCGATCATGCAATACTACTTCAAAAGCTTTTTTCGGCAGGAATCCATGGCGACTTGTACAGGTGGTTTACCTCGTACATCGAGAACAGGTCTCAGGCTGTTGTTCTTAACGGTTACTCCTCAGCATGGAAATACGTACCTTCTGGAGTTCCCCAAGGTTCTCTGCTTGCTCCTTTGCTGTTTAACATATTTGTTACCGATATCGGCGCATGTTTTCATCATTCAGAGTTCTTGCTGTACGCAGCTGACATGAAAATCTTTATACAAATCCATATAATTGGTGATTGCCATCTGCTACAGCAGGATCTGAGTAGGTTTGAAGAATACTGTCGCCTCAACAAACTAGACCTAAACATTGCAAAATGTTATGCTCTAACTTTTACCCGTAAAACTAAAACTTTTGAATTTAAATACTCACTTAAAAATCAACAAAATCGCAAATGAGATACGTGATCTAGGCGTTATTCACGATTCCAAGCTTACATACGATAAACATATTGATAACATCGCTAAGAGGGCTAACAAATCCATGGGATTTATCAAGAGATGTTCCCAGAGAGTTCCCAATTCTCTAGTATTAAAATAATTAAAATACTGTACTGTACATATGTTCGTAGCATACTCGAGTATGGTTCACAAATCTGGAACCCCCAGTACGACATATATATCAATAGACTGGAATCAATCCAACGTAACTTTGTTAGATATCTCCAGTTCAAATGCAAGAAATACGACAACGATTATGAGGCGAGGTGTAGAAGACATCACATGTTACCTCGACGCAGAATGAGTGATATTGTACAATTAACAAAAATTGCTCAATGTCAAGTTGACTCTTCAGACCTCCTCTCTAACATAAACTTGCACGTCCCTAAAATACTCGCAAGACATCCTAAATGCTTACATATCCCTCAGTGTGTGACTAATAATAGACAAAACTCCTTCTTTCTACGAGCATCTAACTATATAAATAAACTGGAAGCCTATCCCGAATTTGACTTATTTAATTCATCCGCGAACTCGATAAAACTCAATATTACCAAAAACTGGTTTGGTGTCTCCTTGACTTATACTTAGTATACCTACATATTATTTAATTGCGTTTAAGTAATTGCAGACAAGTGTCTAATTAGTCTCAATATGCGGAAACTCTTAAATGGCGCATAGTCCCTAAATGTTTAGTAATTATGTTTTTTTGTCGCTTTTAGTTTAGTTTAGTTTCCCGAATAAAATAAAATAAATATTATCACTCTAAGATTAACGGAAACACGAATTGGAACAAGAGACCAAGCTTGTCGCTGTTGTTTAACGGCTATCTACAAAAGCGTGCTAATGTGAGACCAAAACAGCTAAGTTTCCCCTCAATCTCACGACTCCTCATTTTGACAGCAAAACCGCCCTAAACCTCAAAGAAAGATTAGAAAATACAAGCACGCCTTGGAAGTTTATATTATATGTATAGCCGTTACCCAATTATTCTGGCACATTACGTCACGGTTACATTACTCCTCTAGTTCGATACTCGCTGCTTTCTCTATTGTATAATTTCATCGGTAATTCGCGCTGGAATTATTTCTTTAATGATATAAGTATGTTTAGGATTTCTATCGCGTATTCTGATTATTTGTTTATGTTCTACTGCTTCAGCCTCTAACGTATAACTCGGCAAGGTGTAACTCGAAGTTTGATTGGGCGATATTTTAGTATGCAGGCCCAGTAGCGGGTTGGTGGACTTACGCCCTTAAATTCCTTTTCCGGCCGTAAGCAGGTTTCCTCACGGATGTTTTCCTATTAGATATTGTCCTTACCGAAAGGCCAGTGGTGGAAAAATCCGTTAATAAACTTCAAAGAGCTCTTTGGTGCGGGCCTAGGTGTGAACGCGCGTCACCTCACTATTTCAAGTCTAACGGGCTACCACGGCTTAGCATCACCACCGCCACTACCATCCGCCGTGTTACTCATCATTATCGTCATCAGCCGAGAGACGTCCACTGCTGAACGAAGGCCATAATTCCCCACGCTTGGCAGGCGGCTTGGGGATCGCCGAATGCTCACGTCACCGTTAACCGAAAGGACGCTGCTGCCCGTCTTCAGGTGGTTTAGAATGCAGTTTTAAAATATGCCCTGGGTATATCCACTGTACGACGTGTTACTATGGCGGCTCTCCAGATTAGGTCGGTTCGCAAACAAGTTTAAGGCAAAATTTCAATAGAAAAGAAGGGAAATCTTGATACTTATCTATGCAACCTAGTCATGCTGATTATTAAATGTATTTCAGTATTTGAAAGCGTCACAAAGTTGCCTGAATTCAAAGAGTACATCTATTTAGCTAAATAGGTACTTATGTACAAATAATGATCGGCGATTGCTCACAACAAAAGGCAAGTACGTTGTCGCAATTTGCTATTACATCAACAGATTTAGCGATTGCGTCCGCGCAGGGCATTCGTCAATGTCAAAGACATCTAACTACGTAATGGCAAACGTTTTACTTTCACACGAAAACATAAACTTGTCTATTTACATTCAGAGAAGTAAATAGCGATGATGTGATGAATCTTCATATATATATGGCTATTCCTTCTATTTAGTACTTTTTGGTATATGAGTGTAAGTTATAGATAGGTATGTTTGTTTGTCTTCTATTTCTTTGTTAACGGCGTCACAGATATTGGATACCCCAAAATTAGACATCAGCATTTGATATCGCAAATGATTGAGTAAAACACGCGTCCAATTTGGTATCTGATATAAGGCTCTGTCCTGACTGACTGAATGACTGACTGACTGACTGACTGACTGACTGACTGACTGACAGATAACGCACAGCCCAAACCGCTGGTCGTACAGACTTGAAATTTGGAGGGTGTATTCGTCTCGATGCGGAGTGGTGTACTAAGAAAAGATTTTTCGAAATTCGAACCCCAAGGGGGAGAAAAAGGGGGGAGAATGAAAGTCCTTTGAATGAAAAATTTGGATTTGGATAGTTAATTTAAAATAAAAAATACTGTTTTCAAATTTTTTGTTGTTGTGAGTCGGTAGAGTTTGCTCGGAATGATTTAAAGTGGAGAATTATAGAGGATGTATATCACATGTTGATGGAATGTGTCCGGAACGACGCTCAGAGACGAGACTTGTTCAGTAACAATAATGTATATAATGTAGGTCGTTGTAACAGTATTTTGGCTTCTCCAGTTTCTGAGGAAGCCAAAATGCTGTTAAAATTATATAAGCGTATTATGTAAGGAAGTTAAAATTATGTATCTTTTGTCCTACGGGGGTGGCATAGTCACTGTGTGACAAAACCCCTTTTAAATAAATAAAGAATAAAAAAAAAAAAAGTGGAGAATTTTGAGGGCGGTCCGAATTTCTTCCGCACGCGGACGAAGTCGCGGGAGACTTCTAGTTTAAAACTAAAAGACAAAATAAATAAGCTACGTACTCGTATCATTTTAATCAACACGTTAAATATATCAGTAAAATCGACCTAAGGCCGCCTTGTGAAGTGGCGTTTAATTATTTACATTTAATCATAGTACTTTGTTTTAGACATATTATCCACTATCCATACTCAGTGAGATCTCGTTTGTTAAATGTTTAGATTCTAACAGGGCTCCATCGAATGTTTCAAAAGTAATGAGCGCTAAGGGTGCGTTTCCACTCAGGCGAAGATAGGCAGAAGAGGCAGAGGAGAGGAGAAGCGAAGGAATCAACAAATCACGTCTTTGGTTCAATTATAATTTGTTTTTTGTGATTGGTCGATTCCTGCACGTGTCGTCTCCTCTTTACTCAGACAGCTCAGCTCAGCTCTTAGCTCAGTTGGTAGCATGTCTGCCTTCAGAGCTGTAGGGCGTGGGTTCGATCCCCACCCAGGACAAAAATGTTTGTGACGTACATCGATGTTTGTTCTGTGTCTGGGTGTAGTAAGTATTATAAGTATGTATTTACGAAAAAAAAATTATATAAGTATTCTATCAGCTATCTGGTTTCCATAATACAAGCTTTGCTTAGTATGGGGCTAGATGGCGCTGTGTGTAATAAATGTCCCCCCAATATTTATTTTATTTTTATTTATTTTACTCGTCTCCACCTCAGTGGAAACGCACCCCAATTCAGCGATGCTTTGGACTTTGTAGGCTTTGGATAGATTCGTTCGTTGCATTGCTTGTCGCAGTCGGATGATGTGTATTATAATAATAACACAATATTTGTTTCCTAAACTTTTTATTCACATGTTACAGAGAAATGGCTCGATAGAGTACGACGGCTCGTTCCTGATGAACACGGGCGCGGCAGAGTTCAGCCAGCTCGGCAACATCGAGAAGTGGAGGTTCTCCGACCGCACGCTGTACAGGGACCAGTGCGGGGAGGTGCGCGGCTCCACGGGCGAGCTGTGGGCGCCCGAGTTCGGACAACCCAACGTCACCATCTTCGCGCCCGATATATGCACGTTAGTGGCGACTTACTCTGTTTAGATGAGACTGATGAGAGAGAGAACTGGATGACAGGGTGGCAGGTTGAGTGCGGTGAGGTAATGGGGTCAGCGGGGAAACTTCAGGGGTCTGGAGCATGGAGAAAGAAGCAGCTGTCGTAAGCAACTCGCGGTCGTAGTTCCGATCATGCAATGACGTCACGCCTATTTGAGTCAGTCTGCTATCGTTCGCCTCGCGTAGCAATGAATGATTGTGGCTTACCACAGAATACATAATAGTACAGTATAGAAGATTCACTCAGCAAAATCATTTAAATAAGTAGCGACTCTTGCTACGACACAATAAAGTGCAATTCAGGACGTGCGAGCCCTAACTACCTACAGTTATATTAACCTAGAAGTTGCCTCTCTGTCTAGCACGTAACACTTATCTCTTCTGACTGAATTCTTTCCACTGAATTGTCCCGTCTAGACGGGCCGGCTACGTGTTTGTAGCTTCATACCTAACGTGCGGAGTGCGCCAGGCATGGACTTACACTAAAAGTGTACGTCAGCTATTTAGTCCCAGAAATGGTGCCACTTTATATAACGTGAACGGTCAAAAACTACGTCTCGAAGTACTTTTTATGTTATAAACTATTCTTTCTTAAATTGTTATTACTACGTGTTTTTCTAAAAAGGCTGATTAACACTTTTTTAGAATTAAATAACGCAACATCTAGCGTAAACCTCAGAAATCTAGTTTGTATAATAAGGGTTTTCTATTTTGTAGATATAGCACTTCTTACAAAATTTTCCTGTGTGACGCCAGGTGTCGGTATTATAGGCCCGCAAACTATCTATCCCCCGCAAGTCACGCGTTTTTGACGCTCCTACTCTGTGATCTGGAGCGAGGGCAACCGAACGTCATCATCTGTGCACTTACTACCGTATTCTAAACCCAATTGGAAAATATTCTACTCGGAAGCGAGGCTGTCTCCGTCATTATTAATGCAGAAGTCAGAGCAGGTGAGAGTGCTCTTGGAATCAATTCTGATTCGATTTGGTATAGTTTAGGGGGCTGACAAATGACCGCAATTCCCATACTGGTGGAAGGCTCAATCAACCTACAAGAGTCGGCTTTTGCCAAACAGCCCTGCAGTGAGATTGCGTTTAGACTCCATTGAATTTAAGTAAGAAAGTAAATAATGAAAATATAGCGATGAGTAATTAACAGGGTTAAAGGATAATCCAGGTGTAACTTTGCAACCATTATTCATTGGTCGATGTATTTTTTTATCAACTAGATATCTACCTACTCTACAATGTTTGACCATTATCATTTAATCGGCTTTATTAGAAGGGATTATCGAGGCACATAATACGATATAATATTATCACGACAGTAATTAATGTAGTAAGCCTACTATTTTGAGAATTAAATTCCTTACTTAACAAGACATTTTTGGAGATAAAACTTGAGTTGGCCTAGTAGAGATCCGTGTGGCCAGTAATTTGTGGCGTTAGTATTAAGCCATTTCTTGTTCTATGTTTGTAGTATCTAGTGTCAACAACGAAGGTAAGATCTTCGGAGAAATTCGAATCCTCGAAAGACTTATATGAAATTAAGATTTGGCTAAATTGCATAGCTTTGTCAGTCTCTTAATAGTCCTATGCTGGACAGGCGTACACTCGAGGAGCGATATCTCGAGGCTATATCCACTAAGCTGGGAAGCGGGCCCAGTTGTGAGTTAGCGGATTCAAATACGCCATTGAACTTCTCCGGACGTAAGTGTTTCCTCGCGATGTTTTCCTTCACCGAAATCCAGTGGTATGAAAAGCCGTACATAAACTCCAAAGAGCTTATTAAAACGGACCCGGGTTCATTGGCAAAATAGCATCATGAGTTTTCCTAAAGTAAATAGGTTATAATTCAGACTATTGTAATATACTACAGCTGCCAGCGATCACTTACTGTAGGCATTTAGAACTACGAATGTAGTTTCAAATATTTTTTGAGTCTTGAAGTCATATGTAGGATCTGAGTAAGTCCTAAAACTGCATCCAGAACCACGGCAGGACGGGCAGCAGCGTCCTCTAGGCACAGAATAAATAATAGTACTACGTACAGAAAGTTCACTCGGCAAAGGAATTGAAATAAATATGGACTCTATCTACGAGGCAATAAAGTGGCAATTCAACTCGCACAGCGCTGGATACCGCTTGCTATATTCACCTAGATATGCCGCTCTCTTTCTATAGCGTAGCTCTATCTCTCCTGACGCGTCACGTGTAACGTTAGGGTTGTCTTCTTGATATTTACACATAATCATTACAATTGGGCTGATGATTGAATCATCAGCCCGAAAAATGTAACAATGTGTGTAGAAATTTTTACTCGTTGTACGTTCATATCCTAATTGTTACAATCTACACTACCCAAATTGTAATCTGGTCTTATCTAATATTTATAAGAGCTAAAGTTTTTTTTTGGCAAAATAGTGAAGAAGCTTATGTCCTGCAGTTGGCTCAGTAAGCTATTAATGATGATGAAAGTTTGTGAGTTTCGATCTAGGAGGTGATGTCCGTGAACTACGGATCCTATTTATAATTATTTCTCAGATAGAAAGCAACACTACTCCTGACTGGCATGCTATGTACACGGCGCGAGCAAGACCGCCGATAAAAGCTAGTATACAACAATGTTCAACTTACATCCACAGGTACATGGTGCTACCTATAGACAAAGAGGTGGTGGTGGAAGGAGTGGAGGGGGTTCAGTACGCCGCAGACGCAAGAGTCTTCGACAACGGGTATAATGTCCCAGAGATGGTAAGTTGTATCGTCAATACGTAGTATTTATTTACATTATAATTATCTAGGTAATTTCATGATCTTTAGGTATGTTACTGCGAATAATAGCGAGACACAAATCACGACGATTCTGAGTGTTTTAGAACATATTATTATTGTTCTACAACAGCCTATTGGTTACAGGCTCAGAGCATGCCAGCTTAAGACTATGATTACTTCTTCCGTTTATTTTAAAATACCGTATGTTGCATGATGTCCAGGCGTGTTACTGCGACGAGGTACGCGACCACGACTGCCTGCCGGCGGGCGCGCTCAACGTGTCCGCGTGCCGGTTCGGCGCGCCGGCCTTCGTCTCGCTGCCGCACTTCCTGCACTCCGACTCGCACTACCCCAGCAAGATTGAAGGGCTGAACCCTACCGAGTGAGTATACCCTTCAACCTCTGTTACTGCGACGATGTGCGCGACCACGACTGCCTGCCGGCGGGCGCGCTCAACGTGTCCGCGTGCCGGTTCGGCGCGCCGGCCTTCGTCTCGCTGCCGCACTTCCTGCACTCCGACCCGCACTACCTCAGCAAGATTGAAGGGCTGAACCCTACCGAGTGAGTATACCCTTCAACCTCTGTTACTGCGACGATGTGCGCGACCACGACTGCCTGCCGGCGGGCGCGCTCAACGTGTCCGCGTGCCGGTTCGGCGCGCCAGCCTTCGTCTCGCTGCCGCACTTCCTGCACTCCGACCCGCACTACCCCAGCAAGATTGAAGGGCTGAACCCTACCGAGTGAGTATACCCTTCAACCTCTGTTACTGCGACGATGTGCGCGACCACGACTGCCTGCCGGCGGGCGCGCTCAACGTGTCCGCGTGCCGGTTCGGCGCGCCAGCCTTCGTCTCGCTGCCGCACTTCCTGCACTCCGACCCGCACTACCCCAGCAAGATTGAAGGGCTGAACCCTACCGAGTGAGTATACCCTTCAACCTCTGTTACTGCGACGATGTGCGCGACCACGACTGCCTGCCGGCGGGCGCGCTCAACGTGTCCGCGTGCCGGTTCGGCGCGCCAGCCTTCGTCTCGCTGCCGCAGTTCCTGCACTCCGACCCGCACTACCCCAGCAAGATTGAAGGGCTGAACACTACCGAGTGAGCACACCCTTCATTCACTGTTACTGCGATGAGGTGCGCGACCACGACTGCCTGCCGGCGGGTGCGCTCAACGTGTCCGCGTGCCGGTTCGGCGCGCCAGCCTTCGTCTCGCTGCCGCACTTCCTGCACTCCGACCCGCACTACCCCAGCAAGATTGAAGGGCTGAACCCTACCGAGTGAGTATACCCTTCAACCTCTGTTACTGCGACGAAGTGCGCGACCACGACTGCCTGCCGGCGAGCGCGCTCAACGTGTCCGCGTGCCGGATCAATTTTATCTACCCTACCAAGTTAGTATACCCCTTTAATCTTCTTTGTCGTGTTACCTTTTCCCCCTTTTTATGATTTCAGCTGTGATTTTCCCATTATAAGGTAAAGGCATTTCTTTATTTATTCCACCTCCCTCTCTTTCCAGCATAAAGTTGAAACAGCCTTTTATTCGGAAGAAACGCTGATTCCAATCTTTATCTGGGTTTTCCAAGACATCATTTACGTTCGTAATTGATGAGGGAAATTATCTCATGATTTTGTCTTTTGTGTTTCTTAGCTCATCCAATATTCGACTAAGGCCGGCTCTGAAAAATTTACCTTCTACCTCGTTTTCATCTAAATTTAAATTTGCCTGTAAATTTTGTGGACAGTATAAAAAGAGATTATTTGAAGTTTATGAAAGTTACAAAACAAAATATTAGTTCCAATGCGCTGCTTTAAACCAAGAGACTAAAGGATCCAGATATATCTCACACGTATGTTGTCTAGTGATTAAATGTTCCCATACCTCCATAATTTCCCATACTAACTACGCCAGTGTTAGTCAAATCAGTTTATTGTCCTCATATCACTACAAACACCAACACAAACACACAAAACATTCATGATCTATGTATGTATTTTCCAGAGACATGAACTTCCGGCTGGCGCTGGAAATGTTCACGGGCATGCCGCTGTCGGTGGCCGCGCAGCTGCAGATCAACCTGCTCGTCAGACACGTCGGCGGCATGACGTGAGTATCCTTCACTACAGGCTGTGCTTGTGTGGGTGCGCGTTGACTCCAAACTGCGTGTTAATTGGGTTTTTTCTAGCCAATATAGGGTGTGGAGGTCCATCACTTAAGTCTTAACATAATTTATTCCAATCAAAAATGACTACGATCTGCTATTAAGGGGAAGGCCTTCGTCCAGCATTGCACGTCTTCTGGCTGATGATGACTACTCTTCTAAGCGTAGTACTATTGTTATTTTCAACCGCCTTCAAAAAAGGAGGATCTCAATTCGACTGTTTTTTTTGTATGCATGTTACGCGATTACTCCGCCAATTATGAACTGATTTTGAAGATTCTTTTTTTTTGTTAGGTAATACTTCAGAGGTGGTCCCATATAAATTTTATCGAAATCGGTTTAGTAGATTGGTTTTTTAATTAAAATTAGTAGAAAATATGATGATGTCATCCAGGTATTCGAAGTTGAAGCCGGTATACATTTTTTTTAAAGCGTATTGTTGTGTGTGTACTGACTGTTTCCACGCCGTCATATGCAAAAAAAGTCGCGTCATTGATGAGGAGGGTGCGAGGGAATCACAACAGCATTCTGCAAATTGTCGTTGAAGACCTGCGTGCGCCTGACCTGGGAGGCATTTCGTTGGTGTGATGATCGGATAAGATGTGTTTCTTATCTTTGGCTTCGCCCTGGCGGAGTGCTTCTGCACAGGGGCATATTTTATGTACAGATTAATGCCTTGCCTTGCCTTGTTTGATGGGTTAGCTCATAAGCGTGCGGTGATACACCTTAGCGCCGACAGCCAGCTCTCACCCTCATCGCAATACATTTATTAATAAAATTACCACCTCTGTCGCTCTAGAATAGGATTATATAGCCACAAGCCCAGATGTACTTTGGACGCTACATATATCATCTCTTGTAGTTTTTTTTATACATTCAAGGGACGAGACGAACAAGACGTTCGCCTGGTGGTAAGCGTCACGCCTGCCACTAACAGTAGCAGTGCCAGAATTATGAACATGCGAACACAATCCTGCGCCGCACTGCACTGCGCTCGTCACCCATGAGCGTGAGATATTAGATGTTAAATCTCATCATACCCAGTAATTTCTCTGGTTACATTGCCCTCCAAACCGGAACACAGTAATGCTTGCACACTACTGCTTGGCGGTTGAATAACTGACAAAAGTGTGGTACTTCCCCAGTCGGACTTTGCAGTGGAGTTCTACCACTATAAAAACTCTCTTGTAGATGGAAACGGGCCAATGATGATGATTAATACTATTATCATGTATTATACTATTACTATTGTTCTGAATACTAACAATTGTTTGTACGTTTTTATACCTCTGTTATTAAACTCTGGATCCTAGTTTTCAGAATTAAAAAAATAAAATTTTAAAATGTAAGGTTTTTTTTTTTAAATCTTTCTTTTTAATGGGGTTTTGTCATGCAATGACAATGTGACCCCGTAAGTCGTAACCTAATACACTTTAGAATTTTTATATTTACACTAACACATCCCACATTGGCAGTCAAAGTTCTTGAATACAAAGTATATTTGTATCAGTATCTTGGCCTCCTCAGAGCCAGGTGAAGCCAAGATACTGTTACAAATACCCACATTATATTTCTCTCCACAAATGTAAGGTTTGCGAGTAAAGTTTGGTATGTTGCAGTATAAACAACCAGCTGCCGGACCCGGACGTGCTGGTGCCCATGTTCTGGTTCCGGCAGGAGGTGCGCACCACGCCCGAGTACGCCGCCATGGCGCGCCAGGCGCTGCGCATACGCTACTGGACGCCGTACGCGTTCTACGCGCTCACTGTGAGTATATGGTATAGGCCACCAATAGGCTAGATGACTGGTTATTTTTTATTGTCCGATTACAATGTGGGCCATAAATATAGCTGATTAATGGAAAGAAAATGCAACTTATAAGCATTTTAATATCATGCTAGACAGAGAGGCGAAACAGCAAATCGTGACGTCACTTCTCTGTACGCCATATAAATTATATTCTGACAAGCAAGGCGTGACGTAATTTTTCGTTTTGTGGGAAAGGGACAGAGTTGTCTCTAACAAAAACTTTAAACGCTCATATATCAGAATATTATAAACCGATTTATATTATTTTTTCAGTAAACATACTATATTTACTTAAATTCTTCATCAAAGCTATTGGTTTCAACGATATAAACATCAGTCATCTACCCTATTAACTTTATTTAACAAATTAGAGAGTTTTAACTAACAATAAAACTTACCTATTATTTTTCCAACGATATCCGGAATCCATCTTGAGTCAAGCATCTGTCCTTTTACGGTTTACGCCACAGCAACTTCCTCTCTTCGACTTCCGGCGCCACCATCGCATTGATTTGGAAGGGAAGATGGCGACACTCGGTGTTCTTTTTGATCATTATACTCACGATGTACCAGGTAGGAATTACCTGGATTCCGGATATCGTTGGAAAAATAATAGGTAAGTTTTATTGTTAGTTAAAACTCTCTATTATTTGTTCCGAGACGATATCCGGAATCCATCTTGAGTGATGTGTTTGTTATCTCCTGGTAGCCTAAATACCGACTGTAATGGTGACGCTATAATGTGTTAAAGTATCATGAAAATAAAATAGGTGCGTAACAATCGTAATTTTATTATTTGTTTGTTGCTATGTAATCTAAATATTTACAATAATTTATAACATTTGATCATTAACGCACTGGGTCAAAGAAATTCGATAACGAAATTGAATTAGATAAATCAGTTTGATTTGGTTGATTTACTATTTTCTTTTGGTAGTAAGTTCTAAACGTGTGTTCTTGTCTCCAATTACCTGTTGTGAGAATTTTATCAATAGGAAAATTTTCTAGCCAATTTTGTGAAGCTACAGCAGATCTCACTGAGCCCGGCGGGGCTTCAATACCAGCTTCCCTGAGCCCCGATTTGATCCAGCCGGCGATTACAGTTCTAGATGCTGATTTGGGCTCTCCTCTGGCAGTTATAAAAAGTTCTAACAGATTACCTGAGTTTCGACGATTCTGCGAAGTTTTTATTAACTGACGAATCCAATGTACACAGTCTAGGTTCTTCTTTGGATGTGTCTTTATTCTCCAACCTGATTGGCGGTAGTTAATGTCATCGGTCTTGGATCCAAAGATTGGCCAGAGAACAATTGCATTACCTTCATCTGTGTAATTATCCGAGTCGATTTTCAATAGTGTCAAATCATGCACTCTACGCCCTGACGCAAGTAATAATAATATTGCAGTGCGGCGAGACACTTCGTATAAATTGTTCTCATCTGGCGAATTGTTTTCTAAATAATGTAAAACCGATTTAACATCCCAGATAGGTGGTTTGGTTTTCTTCTCTTTCGCAACTGATATGGCCTTGAGGATATGTTTGACGAAAAAATTAGAAGATAAAGAATAATTTCCTGTAAGCTTTGTAAAAGTAGAAATAACCGATTTATGAACCAATATAGTTCGATAAGCCAGCCCTTCACAATTATGTAGGTATGCTAAGTAACGGGCTACTTGTTCTGGGCTCGGGCTCTTATAAGAAATATTTTTAGGTACACACCATGTTTTCCATTTATTCCAGGCCGGTCTATATGTATTCAAAGTAGACTTCCGCCAACTCGACATTAGCAGGGATCTTTCTTCGTCTGTCCAATCGTTTATTTCATCTATCCACCCAAAATCAGCCATGCTTCCAGATGAATTTCTTGAATCTCTGGTGGGTGTCTGCCGGTTCTCGTGTCTATTAAAGCTCGTGGAAGGTCCGGGATCTGGAACGGGTCTCGAATAGCGCGGGCTTGTAGGTCGGCTCTCCAAAATACTCTGTTCCATTTCGGAGTTATTAGAATGTACTGACCATTTGCTGCGTTCAGGTGCGATAGTACCTGAGGAATAAGGTTCGGTGGAGGAAACAGCCACGCCAGTTTGTAATCCCACTGTTCTAGGAACGCATTGTGAAAACACGCTTCCTGGTCCTGCGTATCTGCAGATACATAGTTCGGTACGACATGAGCCGTCCTTGAGGCAAATAAGTCTATTTGTGGAGTGCCCCACATTCCGAATATAATCTTCGTCGCTCGAGTCCTCAGGTGCCACTCGGGGCATGTTTTTCCCCGTGATAGCGCATCGACCTCGTAATTGAATCTGCCCGGGAAGTACTGTGCTATTAGATGAATATCTGAAAGATCCATTACTATGTTTTTAAAGCTTAAACAGGAAGAAAAATTATGACCTCCGGCAGGACTCGAACCTGCATACGAGCAGTCGCTATGGGTATGGGTCATAATTTTTCTTCCTGTTTAAGCTTTAAAAACATAGAAATATCATAAGTGTGGAATCACTTCATAAAAAAATATTCAAAATAGATCCATTACTGTTAATAACTGTAAGGTCAGTTTGAGGAGTTTCTTCGATTTGGTCCCGCCTTCCTTGTTTATGTAAGCTACTACTGTGCGGTTGTCTGTTTGTAGCAAGATGCGAGCATTCTGCAGTTGTCCTTTCTCTTGTTGTATTGTTGCGTAGATTGCAAACAATTCCTTGAGATTCGCGTGCCACGACTGCTGTTGATCTGTCCATTGGCCTGATAGCTTCAAATCTCCTAGTAGGGCAGCCCATCCAAAATCCGATGCGTCCGTGGTGAGTAGATACGATATTGGGCCAGTGTGTATTGGGAGAGAGGTCTTTGCAGCTTCCAGCCACCATTTCATCTCGATAAGTACAGGCATTGGTAAACTCACTTGTTTGTAGGGATGCACTTTGGGAAGTTGCCGACTGTAGTACTGCAAGGTTCGGCAGTGAAGTCTCCCTCTGTGTACTACGAATGAGGCAAAGTTGAGTCGCCCCAGAAGGGACTGGGCCTGTCTGAGGGACCAACTGCCTTTGGCCATCTGACTGTGAAGTGCCCTGCGTAGCGTTAGGCATTTCGGTTCCGACAGTGACTTCGTATTGAGTTTTGTGTCCCATGTAACACCCAGAAATTCTAGTCGTTGTGTCGGAACCAGTACAGACTTGTTGATGTTGATAATCCAACCGAGTCGTTTCATCAGGTTTACCATGTAGGCCACGTGCTCGCGTAAAACATGGTAAGACTGGTTTACCAACAAAAAATCGTCGAGATATACCACGCACCTGATATTGCGAGTCCTCAGGTGTTCGGCAATCCAATTCGTTACCGAGGCAAATGTTCTTGGTGCCGATGAAAGGCCAAACGGTAGGCAAGTCATTTGAAGTAGTTCGCCGTTGTAGCTCATCCTCAGGAATCTCCGGTGCTTGGTGGCCATAGGGAGGTGGAAGTACGCTTGGCTCAGATCGACTTTGACCATCCAGTCTTCGCTTTGTAAAAAACTTGGTATTTTGAAGTGGCTGAACAACTGAAAACCTCGCAGTTGGACAAACTGATTTAACTTCTTCAGATTGAAGATGGGACGGAATGTTCCGTCTGGTTTCGGGGCAAGAAAGAATGTTGAGAGGTAACTGGGACTGTTCTCGACCTTCTCTAGTACTTGAGTATTGCGCATTAGTTTTATTTGTTGTGACATATGATAGCTCCGTTTTGTTTCGAAACTTTTCATGACAGATGGACTTGGGAATAATAGGGGTGGTTTCATCACGAATGGGATACCTACACCTCTCAGGAGTTTGCATATATGATCGGGGGCACCTAGATTCTCCCATACATGTATATATTGCTTTAGACAGCCACCCCGAAAGCTTTGTGAGTCATGCGCGATTGTTTCTAGTGGGAGAGTTAGATCTTGGTTTCTTACCCTTTGAATAGCGCTTGCTCTTGGTGTTGTTGGATGTCCTATTTCCCGATGACTTTGCTTGACCTTTGTATTTATTATTACTGAAGGTCGGGGCATTGCCTCGAAAGAAGTGATCACTCTGTTTGCTTGTCGAAGGCTTCGAGGTTTTGTCGTAAGCACGCTTCTGGGTAGTAGTTGATGCTACCTGATGTGTTTTCTGAAAGGAAGTAGTTAGTTTTTCTGCCCCCCCAATTTTTTGTAGGTATGTTGTAAGCAACTTGTCATCAAACAATTGTTCTACACTGGGTGGAATTTTTTGTAAAGCACCACAATGATAATCTTCTGGAATTTGCTTTAGCAGAGATTCTCTGCGCATCTGAATACATTCAGCCCTTCTACCACACGATATTTGCAATATATCATCGGTAACTTTAGAGAATCTTGAATCTTTACCGAATGTTTGTTCAATTTTGTCAAAAAGTGACTTTGGTGAAAGTGTAGTATTATCATTAGACCAATCCACTAAACTTTGTAGGGAAGAGCGCAATTCCTCTTTCTGGGTTAAGATAGCATTTGTTAATGCCGCATAGGTTCTTTCTAATAAATGCAAGCGATCGTCGTTCGCTCCAGAGACATTGAAACGTCTCAATTCGTCGTTCACATTTAATTCTACAAACCCGGGGGTAGATACGTATTTTTTCTGAGTCTCCGAAAAACGAATTGCGTACCAATCGTTACATTGAAAGCGTTGTAGTTGGGACAGTTTTTCTAAATGCTTCTCATTTGATTTTGGAAATGGCGGATCTTTTAGCGTGGTTGATAACTCCGATAGTTGGAGTTGTGCACCCGAGTCACTCGTGCCTGGCGGTGGGCGCAACCCTAGGTCATCAGTTGAGCAGTTTAAAGGTTCGCTAATTGATGGAATCGCCGGTGAAGTATTTGTCTGAGACTCGCTATGTTTTTTGGTTATCAAATTTGTCAAAAATGCTACTTGTTGCGATAGAAGTTCAAATTTCAAATCACTTACGTTGTCGTTGTTTGATTGTTTCCTGGATCTCCTCCTTTCAGGACTTGAATCCTGCGACGATTCACTGCTCACTTGGAGAACGACTCCTTTTTCGCGACACGTGTTCATAAGAATTATCAATTTTTTGCACTATATCTGGTTCGTTATTCCCCATAATGAAGAGAGGACAATTTTTTATTCGTTAGAATATAAAGTTATTTAGAATATTTGCTTAACGTGTTAACCGCTTGAAAAACGACGCTATAATGATCAAAAAGAACACCGAGTGTCGCCATCTTCCCTTCCAAATCAATGCGATGGTGGCGCCGGAAGTCGAAGAGAGGAAGTTGCTGTGGCGTAAACCGTAAAAGGACAGATGCTTGACTCAAGATGGATTCCGGATATCGTCTCGGAACAAATAATAGCCTATTTGAATATTTTTGTATGAAACACCCACATTTATGGTATTGCAGCAGTTGAGACGGAAACCCATAGAGACTGCTCGCAGGTTCGAGTCCTGCCGGAGGTCATACTTTTTCTTCCTGTTTAAGCTTTAACAAATTAGCCTATTTCATTCAAGTGAACGGAACCTAAGGCAAGACACGGATAAAGGAAAAATTAACTTTAATAAATTAGTGTCACTTTTTCTATAGGACTACTGCGTCTAAATAGTGTAATGGGACAACCTGATGGGGCTAGTGGGTCCGAAATATTGATTTCACTTGGCCCATGGGACTACTGGGTCAAAATAGTAGCAGTTGTCCCATCCCGGGACAACACGATGGGTCTATAGTCACCGCGTTACCAACTGAGTCGTGCGGCCATAAATCATTCACTATGTCTATCTCGCTCGCACTTGTGGGTCTTGCTTGTGGTCGTACTTGTGGGTCTTGCTTGCACTTGTGGGTACACTTGCTTGTACTTGTTGCACTCAGTTGGTAACGCGGTGACTATAGTGGGATCTGATCACCACTTTGGTCACCATAAATATATTCTCGAAGATCCTAAAATTTCGAGATAAAGTATATATAATATTACCGTAAAGTATTTAATTACGCTAAAATGATTTGGGTGACATTTTGGGATTTTTCTTCTTTTATTTTTTTCTTTGCCATGAAATACAAAATATATCCACTCTAGAACTTCCACTGTTTGTTTGCAGGCAATCGGAGTAGGACTACTAATATGGGGCGTGGTAGTACTAATGAAACTACTACTGAGGTCCCCCGACACCGCTCCCATTATGGAGGAAGAAACCACTGACCAGGACTCAAACTAACCAACCGACCTATGTTATAGATGATAAAGTAAAGTATTTTTTTATGGGTTTAGTTAATAGATCTAAACATGCGTAAAGTGTACCTTTCGTCCAAAGCCAAAGTACCGACAGACCTTTTTGGCGGTTGCTTATTTTTAACAAAAAAAATATGTTTACTTCTGACACTAACTTAAATAAAAATTTAACGAAAATCTGTCGAAATGAGAGTCTGTAGACATGGGAATCTGTATTCATAAAGCACAACCGTTAAAAGCATGAAAAAAAAAACAATATTTTGAATATTATCAAATTGTCTCAACATATTTTTTTTTACAATTATCTGTAAAAGAAATTTGTGTTTTATTTATCTACATGCTTACGGTTGATACGGTACTCTTTGGACGAATGTGCTGTCCTCGTCTTATGTGACAGCAATGAAAGAGACAGTTATATCTTTAGACAAGTTTAAATCTCCCTTGTTTATATGCTCTGTGCACTATTTACTTAGGGTTAACACTCCTTGTTTTAGTAAATGAGTTTAATATGCTTGTATTAGCCAAAATGTTTCCTTGTGGGACTGTAGGAGTAATTTAGCCAAAATTTGTTCCACAGGGTCATTTTAGCCAAAATGTGTTTCACAGGGTCATTTCAGCTTTAAATATGTTCATTGTTCACAGGCCCATTTAATCCAAAATATGTTTTACGGGTTTTTTTTGCCAACATTTTGTCTAATAGGGCCTTTTTTATCCAATATGTGATTTTTTCGATTTAGTGTGTAACAGTGTTCGTCGACGAATAGTTGACAAAGCCACTTAGCATTGATTCGCTTATTGAACGTTTGTGAATGAGTTAAATAACTGTTCGATAAAATAGGCATAGGCTAAAGCTGGCTATAAGCTGATCGGTGGTGTGTCTGTTTGTTACCCTTTTACGACAAAATACGTACCGATCTTGACGGAATTTGTCATTACGATAGTATATACGAGTGCTAGACTTAGGATATTTCCCCCACAAAAACTGGAAAACGGCTGGTGAAATCGGACGATGCGGCTAGTGTACCTATATAATTTGACTGCTTAGAGAAAGCAATGTAGCTATAAGTACAGTCGATTTCATCATTATTTGTAACGAGAGGCGGTGTTTACGTAATATCGTTACAATTTTTTTTTACACGTTCATCGTATCAAATGTCTTTATTAAACAGGCTTTGTCGTTGTTGGTAGAAATTTTATACCAATGTTGATATCAATTTCCAATATACATAAGGCATTCCATATTATTATTGTAAAGGTATATTTTTTTTACATTTTCTTTCATCATCATCATCATTAATTTAAGAGCACGGCTCTTGTCGGTGGAGTGACTTCCATCTCCATCTTTCTCTATCTCCGGCCAGTTCTTAGTCCTCCTACTCCATGAGTTTGGCCCTCTCCTTGACTTGATCAACAAAGCTTCTCGGTCTTCCGGGTCCTCGCTTTACTTCTATTTTGCCCTCTATGATGTTTTTATAAATGTGTCTGTCGCACAAGGTGCCTATTTACAATTACTATAATAATAATATTTTTTTATTTCAGACCAATAACATCCATATACACAAATTACACATAAAAAATTCAAATGGGATTAGATTTAATATTCGGTAGTTACGTCAATGTCAATCAATAAATAATCAAAATAAAATAAAAAATATAAAATACATACATAATTTATAATATTAGTATGATATAGGTTTTTACTGAATCATTTATATAATACACAATTTTTTTTTCAAGGTTCAAATAATGGTAAATTAAAATCTAAAAAGATCATGTCAAACTATAGCCCCTCGCCCAGACGTGCCCATTAGGCTGGCAGCGTCCCCCCCCCCTGTATTGCGAGGGAAATCTGTTGCACGAGATACTCCCCAGACCGCGGGTCTCGCCCCCTGTCACGTAAAAGTACAAGCATAATAATAGTACTCGTGGCGTAGCTTGTCTCGGTGATTCTAAACGATCACCGATGTTAAGCAACGGACGGCCCGGTCAGTCTTCGGATGGGTGACCGTGAGTGGCATTTATTTCTGAGCGCTACCGTGGATCGGATGACACGTTAAATTGTTGGTCCCGGTTGTTTGTTCTAGTTTCTATAACAACAATCGTCAGCCATGTCAGAGGCCTTCGGGCGGCACATTAACTCTGACACTAGGGCTGGCCACTCAGCCTATACGAACTTACCTACTTAATAGTATACTTTGTGCAAAAGTAAAACTGACGCGGTCTACGAGTGTACTAATATTACAATTTTTAAATAGCAACTCAATGCATATTCCCTATTTATTTTTCAGCTAAAAAATTTAATTTAACTCTTTTTTTACTTCCTTTTTATGTTAAATAATTTAGTAAACACAATTACATAAATATGTTAGGAATTATGCTATACTTCATTCTAAATGTCGAAACGGTTTGAGTCCATGCCTTCAGTGGTATGTGTTGCCCGAGTGGGTGTTTCCCGTACTGTGACTTCTGAGTGTACAATCTGGGTGTCTTCAAGTCGTGAATGAATCGGTTTCTTTTAGGCGAGCGTGCTCGATCGTAGACTGCATTTCACTTATCATCAGGCGAGTTGGCGGTCACACGTAAGCCTATGTATAATCTAAATAACAATAATTCGCATTAAAAAAAAATACAACCGACTTCAACTTCGAATACCTGGGTGACATCTTCATATTTTCTAGTAATTTTGATTTATAAACCAAACTACTGAATCGATTTCGATAATATTTATAAGGGACCACCTCTGAAGTACTACCTACCAAACAAAAAAAGAATCATCAAATTAAAACATGCAGTCGAATTGAGAACCTCCTTTTTTGAAGTCGTTTGAAAACTATCGGCTGTTATGTTAATATCACAATGGAGTTGCTATGCAAACAAAAAGGTAGTTTAAAACAGCAGGGACCTCAAATCCAACGACAGTCTGACAGAGTAGGTATATCAGTAAAAAAAAAAGATGATTTTTTTAGATAAAGTTTACATATGATACAAGTCGATAGTGAATTAACTATATATTTTTAAATATGTCAACGCGTATGTTATTTCTAGCTTTAAGTTTTAATTTCGTAATCATAAAATTAGTCTCGACCATGCGTACTTATTTTATACGACGTATTTTTTTTTGTAATTTACGAATGCTTTTTTTTTGTATTGCATTTTTATTTGTTATCTTAACTATGGCTTCTATACACATTTTACAATAGTGTTAAGTACTATTGAACCTGTTCTTTGATATCGAAGACATTATTTGTTGCTGCAAAAGCAATAAACAAATGACGTGAAAATATTTTCATATGTTCTTGACATATTTAGGCGTCATAAAGTCTTTTAATGTATATAATTTGTATGATCACTATAAACACACACACACACACACACTTTTGTTGTACAGTGTGGCAGTCTAAGGAGGCCTTCGTTCAGCAGTGGACGTCTCCGGGCTGATGATGTATATCTTTATTATGTATATATTGGGTCTGTACCAAAGAATTTGACATAACGTAGGTTACATTACTATAATATGATCTATTCATGTCCGATATACACGAAGCTAATTTTTCAAGATATTTTTTCAATTTATTGTTTTGGACCTGGGCATGTCCTTAAACTACAACCAGACCCACCGGAGGACGGGCAGCAGCGTCCTCTCGGTTAACGGTGGTGAGCATTCTGCGATCCCCAAGCCGCCTGCCAAGCGTGGGGATTATGGCAACACCCCTCTATTAAGGGGAGGCCGTCGTCCAGCACTGGACGTCTTTGGCTGACGACGACGACGAATTTTTCAAGATATATATATACTAGCAAGTTAGAAAACTATAGACACTCTGTTTTGGTATAACCGAAAGTTTCGTCCTCTTACCACCCTGGTTTGCATCCTTACCTTAAAATATTTTGCCTTTCTCGTCACCAGTTACAAACGAAGAGCTTTTTTGCCACGATCGTAACTGTATTTTGTAACCAGTATAAAAGAAGAATTTTTCCTCATTTAGCACCTTGGAAAATATTCTCGTGTATCTCGGACATAACTGACTGTATTCTAATATACATAAAGTAAAAGTTTACCTTTAGGTATGTTAACTACATTTTAATTTACTATGTTCTTTAGGACGTGTTCTAAGCAACACCATGTTAAATATGTAAATAAAAATTTTATAATATTTAATTACTTTTGGATACCAGTTGCCATTATTTTCTTTAAAGTCTTCTTTGCGTTTTAGATATTAAGCTAATGAAAATAACGAGATTAAATATTAAATGTAAATTATAGTTCAATTCACAAAGATGCAACTCTATCGTATACTGTCTCGTATTGTATTATTTACCATTTTAAGAGTGCGACTAATGCAAGAAAAATAACAGATTTCACCCGCGCGTCTTGCATTAGTTTAGAGTCGAAAATCGCATGATACAATTGATGATGATGATGGCTTTGAGCAATTTAGGTGGGATTTTATTTAATTATTCAAAATGTAGACATTAAATAAAAAAATAAACGGCTACTGTGCTAAAACATTCGTTTGGCTATGTATTTCGCATAAGAATTAAAACAGTTTTTTTTTGTTGGTAGATTGTTTTTTTTTAAAAATAATCCTGATTAATTTCCAAATTTCTATTCGGTTATTCGGCATCTTTAGGTTTTTCCCCTACCTGTAGTATTTTTTTAATCTGAATATTTACGTTCTTATCATTAAACGATGTGTTTAAAAATACACCTTTTACTTACTTTTGGCATTAGTCGCCCCCTTAACCACTTCGTTAGCCACGCGTATCACAGTACGTTTTTAATTTTTGTAAAAGGCGTCACTTGATTACCGTAGGGCCGTACCCCTGAAGTCGCGAAAAAAACAGCTTTTCCATGGAAAAATGTCTTTGACCCGCGACAAAATATATGAAACAGCAATTTTTTTTGCGTTTTTAGGGTTGGTCCCATAGTAAAATTTGTTCACGATGATGGGTCTAAAGATTTCTTTTCGGCGCCGTAGTACTGTTACGTCAACTCTGAGAAACCCAGAAATTACTGGGTATGAAGAGATTTAACATCTCCAAAAATTTCCAATTCTCATATTTGTAACATAAACTTCTATACAATGTGTGGCAAAAAGTTTCTACAATACTGAAGGGTTTGTATTTAATCATCATTATGAACAACATTCACTTTGGGCTCAACCTTGAAATCATGAAAAAAAAAATCTACTGGCCCTTACAAAAAGTTCATTGACCTCGGACTAAATAAATGTAACACCTTTTTTTCGCGGTTTTAAGGTTGGCCCCATTGTAAAAGTTGTTCGTTAGGATGAGTACATACATACCCTTCATTATTGTTGGACCTTTTTGTTACACATTGTATAATGTATTGACTTGGGATGGGTGCTCGTTTTATTCAACGATTGAAAGTAATCTTATAATTATAGCACATTTGAACTGTTATCTATTAGGGAAGGGTAATAAGGTCTTAGTGGATTCAATTATCTTTATTGAAAGTTTATATTTTCTTACTATGTATAAGACTATTTTTAATCATTAATGTGATATGAAATCAATATAAGCAATACAAATTATATACTTGTATAAATATATAAATGTAGATAGCTACGTATCTTATTAAAATTTACTTTAATATTGTTATATTTAAGTACATACAGAAAACTCTATGCAAGAATAGTTTAAACACATACATAACACATACATTTTACATGTATAGGATCAATCGATTATTTGTATATGCCAACGAATGAAATGCTCCATAGCAGGGTATCGAACCAATTACTCATCATTATGAACAACTTTTCGGCCATGAGGCCAACCCTGAAATCGCGAAAAAAATATCAGCTGTTCCATACAAAAAGTTAATTGACTTTGGATAAAATGTATGGAACAGTTGTTTTTTTTCACGATTTCAGGGTTGGCCTCATAGTGAAAGTTATTCATAATGATGAGTACATACATACCCTTCCGTATTGTTGAAACTTTTTGTTACACATTGTATAAATGTAGATAGCTGCGTATCGTATTAAAATGTACCTATTTAATATTTTTATAATATTTAAGTACAGAAAACTCTATGGAAGAATAGTTTTTACACATACAAATACATAACACATACATTTTACATTTATAGGATAAATCGATTATTTGTTCCAACGAATGAAATGTTCCATAGCAGGGTATCGAACCGATTGCCCATAATTATGTATATATATTTATATAACTATATAGTTACTTACCGTCCTTTCTATACAGGAGGGACTTTAAATAGTATAAGAAATTTTTGTACTTGCCTTATATTGATAAGCTTGTTGACATGTATTTTTATAGATTTAATAAAAAACGTTGTATATACTGGTGTATTTTTACCACAGATATTATAATATAGAATTTTTGGACTTATTAAAGATCATTGGGTATTCAAAAAAATATATTTAACAATGTGTGTTTAACAAACAATGTCGATTTTCGGAAACTACTTTGTGGATATTTGGCGGAAATCGTTTTTTTAAATATAATTCAAGCGTATAATATAATATCAATAAATAAAAGTATGAGTGGTTCTTATTCAAAGAGACATTCGCCTGAAATTCAAATTCACAGTAATTAATCAGTTTAGAAATATAACAAAAAAGAAATTTTTTTTTTTTTCTGTACTTGGCATGACAATATTATTAATGGGTAAAAGATTGGTGTCGTAGGGCCCTTTCTCACTAGGACACCATAGTGGCGCCTCCGGTCGCGCCATCGTGGTGTCTTGAGGTACCAAACAACACGTCAGCGGGTTATTCGGTCGCCCAATCAGGCGGACACCATCAGGCCTAGCATGCGAACCGTGACAAAATCTTCTCTATTCTTACAGGACAAGACTACGAGTCTGTCTCGTTTTTGCATGACAAAACTTTATTGTGAGGCGCATGCTAGGCCTGCAAATGAAGAGACTATAATTTCCACTTTGTTCACCTAGGTGATTTCACCCAGGTGAACAAAATGGAATAAATCTGTTGATGAGGTACCCTCCATATACAGCTGCATGCATTTTGTTGGTAGCGCGCCTGGTTGCGGCCTTACGCTTTTAATTTCACATTATTTTGTTACAAATGTAATTTATCCAATGGGCGTCCACTCACGTAAATGAAACTACAATGCTAAAGTAGCGGCGTTTTCCATAAATGACGTCCTATACATAAGTTTGGAGTGTACTAAATACTAACGACATATTCGGCCTTACCTAAAATAATCTCGATTCTCTTAGTCACTGCTTAAACTTCTCTGTCCTTTTCTAGCACGTGCAACTTCACGTCAGAGAGAAGATGGCAGAGCATCTTAAGCAGTTAACGGTTGAAAAGTTTTTTTTAAGTAAGGCCGATTATCTTTATTTTCTCTATTCGACATTACTTTGTAAAGCGTCTAGCAAATTATATCCTATAGAACCTACGCATTAACGGCCTTACTTAAAAAAACTTTCAACCGTTAGTCACTGCTTAAGATGCTCTGCCATCTTCTCTCTGACGTGAAGTTGCACGTGCTAGAAAAGGACAGAGAAGTTTAAGCAGTGACTAAGAGAATCGAGATTATTTTAGGTAAGGCCGTAAATCAGCATTACCTCTTTACAAGTTTACGTCAACAATGACGTAACCATGTAAATATGTAATCCTAGATCTAACGTATTTATTTTGCTAGACGCTTTACATAAGTTATGTCGTCAACTTTTTATGAGCCGTCAAACAGCGAGTAGCATAATTAACAGAGTATCTGCTTAAACACCGCGGATTGCCGTAGATGATGCGAACCAAATCCGCTGTTATCTAAAACTATACCAACTCAGCGTCTAGTTGAATGACCAAATATTTTTATCTTCGACCTGTTCGAACATAAGGTTAAAGTTGCGGACAGTGTTCTCGAAGAGAAGATAGTTGTTTTTTTTCCTGTATGGCACTGCGTCAAAAGCACGTAACATGGCTCGCGCAAATACACGAGTGTGGCTCATTGTGTTTTAAATGTAGAACTAGAGAGGTACAATATATGTATGTTCCGAGTAAAAACGCGAATATTGCTTTTTATAAGTCTCGTGTTTTGTGTACATGTTCTGAACAAATACACGAATTTTGCTCGATTAACATTGTGTTTTAAGTGTAGAAGTACGCGTTCCGAGTAAATACGCGATAGTTGTTCGTTTATTACTCTAGTTTAGTGTTTTGATTGTAGAGATAGATACGGCATGTTCTAAACAAATAGGGTACGTACATGAGTTTTGTGCGTTTATCCGTGTTGTTTTTTTTCAAGTATAGAAGTACACGTTCGGAACAAATACACGAATTTCGCTCTTTTATTAGTGTTGTGTTTTAAGTATAGAGGTACATAAAGGTTCTGAACAAATACACGAATCTTACTCCAAAATGTGGTTACTGACAAAGACGTGGCTGTTGATGGGTCGGGGGTCTGCGTGGGCCGTCCTGGGCGCCATCATGCTCGTCTTCAGGTCGCCGCTTTTCTCATCGCAACTGCAAAAGGTAAATCAATTTGTTACAGCAGGATGTTTATGAGCAGTTTCATTATAATTGTTAGTTAGGATACATTTATTATAATCGTATTTTATTCAAGTAATGTATGGTTTATTTTTTATGGCTTAAGTAAATAAAATCTCACCTATATATAGGTATTTGGATAGGTTTTAATTGTTTTTTTATTCAGTCAAATGACGAGACGAGCAATACTTTCACCTGATGGTAAGCGTCACGCCTGCTACTAACAGTAGCAGTGCCAGAATTGTGAACTTGCGAACACAATCCTGCGCTGGACTGCACTACGCTCGTCACCCTGAGATATTAGATGTTAAATCTCTACATACCCAGTAATTTCATTGCCCTTCAAACCGAACAGTACACAGTAATGCTTGCACACTACTGCTTGGCTGTTGAATAACTAGCAAAGGTGTGGTACTTCCCCAGGCGGACTGCAGTAGAGTCCTACCACTACAGGAATTGTTTGTTCTTAATTTTTTATGGTTAACAAGTGGTTGTATTATTTGACCAGATCACCTGGTATTAAGTAATGGTAGTGGTCGAAGATGATAAGTACACCTTACCTGGAATGGAATCTGGCTCTCGAGCGAAACTGCCAAACAAACCATTATGAGTTTGGCGGTGGTTTTCAACTTCATAATTAACTAGAAGACTTCTTGTGCTGAACGAAGGCCTCCCCCTATTAAGGGGTAGGAGTTGCCATAATCTCCACGCTTGGCAGGAGCAGATTTCCGACTTGAGGGTGATAGTTATTAAATAATTTACACTTGACAGTTGTAGATACACAAACAACATTTTTTTAATTATTAATGTATGGTTAATTTGCATTGTATACCTTCAAATATTTTTTTATATTCATACGCCTATAATGTGGTCGATTCTGACGGTTTTAGTTGACAGTTCTAAACTAACTAAAGTATTGCTGTCCTTAGCTAACATGCCTAGTAAAAAAGTGACAGTAATATTTTAATTAGTTTAGAACTGTCAACTAAACCCGTCAGAATCGACCACATTGCCAAGTTCTAGCAGTAAGAGCTCAACTTGTACCAACCTTGTAAACCTAGGACTTATGAATGAATGAATAAAAAAAAATAAAGGCATGTGTCATTTTGGCCTAGTTCATAAAAGGAAGTATGGGAATTTGTACCAGTAGGCCACCAATGCATATAAAAAATGTCCTAAGCCTTTAAATATTTTTTTAAGAAGATGGTTTCAGTTTCAAACATTTGCCACATATTTGTGTTTCTAAAACACTTTTTCGATTAATCTAGCAATGTTACATGCATTAATTTCATATAATTTGTATGTTCATGGCATAGATGCATGGCATGACTCAGCTATCGCCTGGTAAAGCATGGTAATGTACTTATTAATTATTTTGATTTTAACAGTTTTTGGTATTAACACCGACATCGTTGTCGTTTGAGGCGTGGCGCGAGTCGACGCTGCCTGTGTACCTGGAGTGCTACATGTTTAACATCACGAATGTTGACGAAATCCTCGCCGGGAAGAACGTGACTGTCAGGGTGGAGCAGCTCGGCCCTTATGTCTACAGAGAGACCGGAATTAAGGTACCTATCGTAGTTATGTTTCAATGTTTTTTGTTTCAAATAACAAGTACCATTTGGAAAAAAAACAACCGACTTCAAATTAATATGGGACCACCTCGAGAGTATACTATTTCAAATAAAAAAAATATAATTCAAATCGGTCCACAATTGACGGAGAAATTGGTGAAATACGTACATAAAAAAAACAAACTTGCAGACGAACATAGAACGTCCTCCTTTTTTGAAGTCGGCTAAAATAGTTTTATATGATGTCTTTATGATCTAAATTTCTAAAGCTTTTCTTATCCCACTCCTGAGTCTAAGGGCCGCTATATAGTGTGCTGCGGAAGTCCGACGCAGACGTCCGCGCTACGACAGACGGTAAAATTCGGATGCTTCTGTTGCTCTCCGGGTCCGCCCGCTGTGAACGCGCTAAATAGGTATACCTACATTAGTATTTTGTCGTCCGTCGGCGGACGTCCGCGTCGCTCATCCGCGTCGGACTGTAGAACCCCTTATCCTCTCTATGCCATCCTCGGTTATGTGAAAAGAATATATTTTTTTACAATGGCGTGCCGAGTTGAACGTGACGTTCGCCTGGTGGTAAGCATCACGCCTGCCAATAACAGTAGCAGTGTCAAAAAATGCAAATCTCACCTGTTCAGTAATTTCTGGTAACATTGCCCTTCAAACCGAAATACGGTGACGCTTGCACACTACTACTTGGTGTTTAAATAACTGGCAAAGGTGTGGTAAATCACCAGGCGAAATCTCTAATAGAGTCCTCAAAAATCCTGGAACATGATTGCAGCGCCACCTACCGGGTCCAAATGTCAATCTAAACCATCCAAGGTTCCGAAACGGTTCCGAATCGATTTCTTTTACTCCCTCAATAAAGGTCGGGAGTAAAACTACCTCGTATATAATGGGTCATTTTAGCCCCTTAAACTTTTAAGCGTAACGTCCGCTAACGAATCTCAGACCTTACGTTTGTTTTGTGGAGACGCGTGAAGCGTAGCGATTTAGCGATACTCGCAGCGCGGATTGCGCGTTTGGAAGGAAGGACTCAGTGTGGACGGTCTCTTACATTATCTCAAGACGAGCAAGCATTGTTCACGCCGCGTCTGCATATGGGAGGCCTTAGCGATGCGAGCAATGAACTCGCGATCCAACTGCGCTCTGCCAAATCCTGTAATCGCCAATAGGAAAGAGTATGCCAAAATGATATCTGTACCAGTGAAAAATAATATTCAAAGCTCCAAATGTCCATATTCTCCAGACAAACTTGTCGTGGTTCGACAACAGTACCATCGAGTTCTACAACCTGCGGTACTGGCACTTTGTGCCTGAGCTGTCCAACGGCAGCTTGTCAGACGAGATCGTCAGCGTCAACCCTGTCATTGTGGTAAGCACTCACTTCTAAGCTATAACTGTTTGAGAACTGTAATCATCATCGTCATCATCAGCTCGGAGACGTCCACTGCTTATCAAAGACCTAAACGACCCTTAGACCGCCACACTGTACGACAACCTGCCATTTGCATCCACCAGTTGCCCGCGACTGTTATAATGTCGTCGGTACACCTATTGTATCATCGCCAGCCATAAGACGTCCACTGCTGGACGAAGGCCTCCCCCTTAAAAGGTAGGGGTTGCCATAATCCTCACGCTTGGCAGGCGGCTTGGGGATCGCAGAGTTTTGCCACCGTTAACCAAGAGGACGCTGCTGCCCGTCCTCTGATGGTTCTGGATGCTGTTTTAGGACATACCCAGGTCCACCAATACCAGGTATACCTATTGTATATCAACGTTTGTTATGAATAATTAAAAACAATAAAATTAGTTAAAATAACATTACAAAGGTTTATGATCCAAACATTTTTTTCATATCTAAAAATGTATCAATCTCAGTAGATACAGGGGCCAGATCCACGATGGATCTAGTAGCTTATCCATATCAAATCATAATAATGTAAGCATGTAAGCACCTTGCACATCTCTAATATTATTTAATTAATACCATTTCATTGGCAATATACTTAAATACTTATTAGGACGGTGATGTGGTGGCGGCTGTTTGCTCAGTGTTAAATTTTAACATTTATTGTTTTTGTGGTAAATTCTTTGCTCAGTGTTATGTATAAAATCGTGCTTAAATCAAAATGTTGAACCCATTCCTTACGTGTGCGTACCCTAGTGCTAACCACTGAAGTATCGTTACAAGTCTATGATAAAAAAGTGGTACCATCCACAGATGTTGTCCCAGATATTTCGGCAGTATCGACTGCTCCACAGAGTGGCATTCGACGCGGTCGTAAGGTCGATGCATGAGGACATGTTCCTGAGCGCCAACGTCTCCTCCTGGCTGTTCGACGGCATCGAGGACCCGCTACTGAACTTAGTCTCGAAAATACCTGTAATGACTCCAATCATGCCTCACAAGTTCGGCTGGTTTTATGAGGTGAGAAAAAAAGCAGGCTCAGCGCACCACGTCTTTAATCACTCTTTGAAGGTCACCGGATGTGGACGAATTTTTAGTTAACTATCTGTGCCCGGTTTTACTCGCGATTGTTGGGATAAAAAGTGTACTATGTTTTATTACAATGTATAAGCTTTATCTCTACACAAAATTCCATCCAGATCTGTTCAGCCGTTTCAGCGTGAAAGAGTAACAAAAACACACAAACACACACTGACATACTTTCGCATTTATGATATTATGTAATATACAAAATATATAGTAGGATAGGATAGGAAGCAGGATTAGTAGGATAACGGCATTGAATAATATAATTTTCCACGACATATGCTTCAATCATAATACCCTTATCGCTCGCGCCGAGACAACTCTAGTGCCCCCTGGGACTGGGCGCCACGACCGGTCGCTTCACTGTATGGTAGGGCTGGCCCTCGACTTTTTTATCTATAGACTTAAAAAACATAGGAACTCGACTTCCCATACTTTTGCCTAATGCATATTTATCTGTATTTCCAGCGTAACGGCTCGATAGAGTACGACGGCTCGTTCCTGATGAACACGGGCGCGGCAGAGTTCAGCCAGCTCGGCAACATCGAGAAGTGGAGGTTCTCCGACCGCACGCTGTACCGGGACCAGTGCGGGGAGGTGCGCGGCTCCACGGGCGAGCTGTGGGCGCCCGAGTTCGGACAACCCAACGTCACCATCTTCGCGCCCGATATATGCACGTTAGTGGCAACTCTTTACATCTATTTTTGTTTTATTTATACGGGAATACTCACGTTTAATTAAATCGGATACTCCGACTATAGTTTCGATCACATCCGGTGACCTTTTTCAAAGAGTAAAAACAGAGCCCGACGCGCGTGCAGCTGCGTCCTGCTTAGCACACACATCTTTACATCTACTTGAGACAGATATGAAATTACCGACAGGTTGAGTTCGAGAGACCTGACTTGTTCGGACATGGGTATGTCCTAAAGCTGCACCCAGACCGACCGGCGGACGGGCAGCAGCATTCTCATTCTGCGAGCCACAAGCTGTCTGCCAAGCGTGGGGGATTATGGCAACTCCTGCCTATTGGGGAGGTCTTCGTCCGGCTGTGGACGTCTTCTGACTGTTGATGTGAGTCAGAGAAATATTCTCCCAACTTCTTATAAAGTGGCGAATAGTAGTCTCCATAGAGTAAGTAAATACTACGTCTCATTGGACACACTTCGGGTACGAAACTCTAAAAAAGCACTTTCAATACTTTGTGGGTTTCATTTGTTCTTTTATTTGCAGATACGTGGTGCTGCCGGTAGATAAGGAGGTGATAGTGGACGGTGTGGAGGAGGTGCATTACGCGGCAGATGATACCCTCTTCGACAACGGGTACACCGTTCCAGAAAAGGTAGGTTCTTTTTTAGGTTTCCATCTAGATGAGCATGTGCCTTAGATTACATACTAATTAATTATTATTATCTCATAACATAGCTGACCATAAATAGCGTCAATCAACCTAAAACATTTAAATCTGTTCATAAAAAGCAGTTATTATATTAGCATTTTATTTTCATGCTAAGCAGAGAGCGAACTTTAGCTAGATATGTCGTTACTTTACGTGCGCCGAATACAGGTTGTTCATTTGAACGACGGACTTATTCTAGGATATAATAATCCTCATCACTATGAACAACTTTAACTATGGGGTCAACTCAGAAATCGTGAAAAAAAATATCTGCTGCTCCATAGAAAAATGACATTCACTCGCGACGAAATCTATAGAAGGGATTTTTTTTCGCGATTTCATAACCGGTCTTATACTATAGATACTTTCACTATGGAAGTTGTTCATAATGATGAGTACTATTATATACTAGAATGTGTCCGTCATACAAATGAATACCCTGTATAAATTCTATTTTTATCACATATATTAAAAAAGATCTACTTTGTTCCTCGCAAACAGGGCAGAAATTAGCATTTTCCGCCCTAGGGAGGAAAAGATCTTTTCCTCCCACCTTTGATTTGAATTTGGAATGTGGATATTGTTAGTAAAAGTCCCAATCACCAAAGAGATCAACCACGACGTTGTATGAACGCATAACAGGCTTTTTGAAAAAGGAAGGCGCGCGCTAAAGTAAAAAAAATAAGTTTGTGAAAAAATCGTGATTATTTACTCAAATTCGTATTTTACTTTGTTTTATTTTATTTCAATGTATCTTCCTCAATAAACAGTGAGAAGTGAGAGTGAGTAGTGAGAATGAAATAAACGTAGGTACTTTTCTTATTCATAAGCTGCACTTACTTATTTTCTCATAGAGGGTGATAAAAAGCAGAGTGCGTCCACCTCGGGATTAACACTATTTTTAAGCTCTAGTACTTTGAATCTCCCTGCGATCTGAATTCAAAGAAACACTCTCGCCTTAAAAATAGTTGTTTCCTCCCTTGTTAAACAATCTACTATTATACCTCCAGGCGTGTTATTGCGACGAGGTGCGCGACCGCGACTGCCTGCCGGCGGGCGCGCTCAACGTGTCCGCGTGCCGGTTCGGCGCGCCAGCCTTCGTCTCGCTGCCGCACTTCCTGCACTCCGACCCGCACTACCCCAGCAAGATTGAAGGGCTGAACCCTACCGAGTGAGTATACCCTTCAACCTCTGTTACTGCGACGAAGTGTGCGACCACGACTGCCTGCCGGCGGGCGCGCTCAACGTGTCCGCGTGCCGGTTCGGCGCGCCGGCCTTCGTCTCGCTGCCGCACTTCCTGCACTCCGACCCGCACTACCCCAGCAAGATTGAAGGGCTGAACCCTACCGAGTGAGTATACCCTTCAACCTCTGTTACTGCGACGAAGTGCGCGACCACGACTGCCTGCCGGCGAGCGCGCTCAACGTGTCCGCGTGCCGGTTCGGCGCGCCGGCCTTCGTCTCGCTGCCACACTTCCTGCACTCCGACCCGCACTACCCCAGCAAGATTGAAGGGCTGAACCCTACCGAGTGAGTATACCCTTCAATCTTTTTGATTAGGCTACTGTAATTGTGTGCGTGAGATCGCGGGTTCAAGCCAGAGGGGGCCAACCCTCTGCCTCCCAGTTCCGCAGCCCCTGCAGCCACCCTAAAATTAGAGTTAAATTTTATTTCATTTTTAGTATCTGGTAAAGAAGGTTTCTCTGTTCCTAAAGTCCCCGCCCCGTCATGGAGTACTTCCGCAGTCCCTGGTTCAAGCCCAGGCCCGTACCAATGAGCTCTTTGAAGTTTATGTACGCTTTACAAACCACTGGCTTTTCGGTGGTGGTACGAGGTAATCTTCATACGTCCGAAGAAGATGGCTTATGAGAAACTACCAACCGCAACTGGGCCAGCGCGTAGTGAATATGGCCCAATTGCTCCTTTGAGGGTAAGCATAAGTCCAGCAGTGGGATATTAAAAAGGCTGATTATGCTATGCTTGCTTACATTACAGGGATATGAACTTCCGCGTAGTTCTCGAGAAAAACACGGGTGTTTAATGTAAACTAGTTTGTGTTTAGTTCTAACCAAATTTCCTAGATGGCGTTGTACGGCCTTAAAACGCGCAAGCTTTAGCATCACAATTTTGTATAAGGTCGTTTGGCTTCGGTTTTGAATATTGAGATCTTGTACCACTGCAAATGTTGTTTCATTATCTACAACCCAACATCGTTTTGAAGGCTTTTGAAGGCTAGGACGTTTTACATGGTCCTTATCGAGCTGGATAGCTGTCGCAGGCCTGCGCACTAGAAACCAGTGGTGGATCGCCACTGAAGGTGCTCGTCGTACCCAAACCCGAGGGTTTTTGGTACGACTGGTTGGAGGACGAGGAGCAGTTCCACCAGCCGAGGAAGCAGGAGTTACCGAGTACAGCAACGTGTGACGTCACAAGAAGAACGTCACACACACATGGGAAAGTGAAAAAGTCGTGACGTCATTACAGCAACGTCATTATATTGGAAGGTTTGAAGTGAAAAAAACGTGAGTACAATTTGTGATTTTACTACTAGTGCCACCTTGCGGGAAGTTTAGTTTCATCAACTTAGAAAAAATTCAAGAAAGAAATATTTATCTGTGACTTTAATTTATTTATAGAATACTTGGACTTGTAAAAATTTCATGTGCATGCTAAGAATCAGGGACTTAGAATAGTTAAGCTAAAAGTGGTGAGACGGGGAATCCACGCCCGTTTCCGGTTTTATGTATTAAAAAGTTCAAACACTTGTAAACATTTTCGGAATTTGATAGTTGTAAAAATTTATAAACTGTTTAAATTAAGTCCATTTTCTATAGTTGTTGTTTTTGTGATTTGCAATAAGTTTGGTTTGAGTAACATTGAGTTGTGTTCTTTTTATTAAAAAAATGGCATCCACAGCGTTGATTAAGAGTCAAAATAGTTACCTTGCTAGGATTGAAAAGGCGTATGACAATTATAAAAAGACTCCCAAAGTTCGCCTTGCAAAGGAATCTTATTTGTCAACCAGGTTAGAAGCTTTAGAAGAACAGTGGAAGATTATTGTTAACAATCATACTCAATTATTACTTGAAGAGTCCGCTGTCATTCTGCAAAATAAATATTTCACTGAAGAAGTGTATGATGACATAGAAGAATTGTATATCAATTACAAATCTGATCTGAAAGAGGCGATATCTTTAATTAAGTCTTTAGAAATCTCTTCTAGCGCTAACTGTCAACATGCACGAACTTCTAACACCGAATCAAACGTAAAACTTCCAAAGATTTCCATACCGACTTTTTCTGGGCTTTACTCAGAATGGCAAACATTTAGAGACCTTTATGTGTCATTAATTCACAATAATGGATCCATTGATAATGTTCAAAAGATGCATTATTTAAAAGGACATCTTTCAGGGGAAGCCGAACAGCTTTTGAGGCACGTACCAATCACGGCAGACAATTACCAGGAGTCATGGATATTGCTTAATAGTAGATATAATAATAAAAGGTACCTGGCTAACTGTCTGCTGAAACGCTTCATTAATCAACCGAGCGTCAGAATGGAATCATGCAATGCGATCAAAGATGTGTTGGACACAATGAACGACACATTGAACGGTCTGAGGAATTTGGGAATCGACGTGAATACTTGGGATATGATAGTCATATATCTGATTTGCACCAAATTGGATACTGAAACTCGCAAGCAATGGGAGATCAAAATTAGTGTCTCAGATGAGTTGCCTACCCTACAGCAAATGCGTGAGTTTCTAGAATCTAGATTTCGGTCGCTTGAGTTTTTAGATACCAAACCTAAATCGAACCCAGGATCCTCAAGCCAAAAACCAAAAGTCATGCATGCTATTGCTACTGATTCTGCTTCAAATCCATGTCCTTATTGTAAAAAGACTGATCACAAAATTTCTAATTGCAAAGAATTTGTCAAGCTAGACTATAAGCCTCGTCATAGTTTTGTGCAAACGAATGGTCTTTGTTTTAACTGCCTAGGTAAAAACCACTCAGTCAAATCGTGTAGCTGTACTACAAAATGTCGCGTGTGTAAGCACAAACATCACTCTCTACTGCATCCTAAGCCAGAAATGCCTAAATCAGAACCGTGTATTTCCGGGTCGCTAAAACCCGAAGCGTTCGTAGAAACACCATCCACAACTGCATCACTTTCAAATGTCGCTGCGCATTTTTCGAAGGAAACAGCACCTAATGAAGTGCTGTTAGCTACCGCAGTTGTGAGATCTCTAGCCAGAAACGGCAATGAGCATTCGCTCAGAGCCCTCTGTGATCAAGGATCACAGGCCTCTTTTATCACAGAAGGAGCTGTACAACTACTCGGCCTCAAGAAGATACCCACCAGAAGTGTCATTTCTGGATTGGGAGGCAGTCGGGGTACTTTGGCATCAAAGTACGCCGTCATGATCAATCTTCAATCTCGTCATGATCCGAAGTTCCTCTTGGAAGTACGTGCGCACGTTTTAAGTGCCATTACTAGTCTTATTCCATCGAAGAAGATTGTGAGTATAGATTGGCCCGAGCTTGTAACGATCAGTTTGGCTGATCCCCATTTTGACACGCCGAACAAAATTGACATTTTGCTTGGCGCCGACGTGTATGGTCAAATAATAAGAGATGGACTGATCAAGGGTCCCAATGGCTTGTTAACTGCTCAACACACAGCTTTGGGATGGATCTTGTCTGGTCCTACACATCAACGTGATGATGATCAAGTTCTCTCAACAAATTGCCATTATAACGTGATCATGAGCATGCATGCTCACGTGGACGATAACGCATTGTTAAAACAATTTTGGCAAATTGAGTCTGACTCCTTCGAAACCAAAATGCTCACTGAAGAAGAGCAATCATGTGAAGAATTTTACAGTCGAACGACACAAAGAGATTCATCAGGACGATACATTGTGAACCTTCCATTTCGAGATGATGATCCGCAATGTAAATATGGAAATTCAAGAGATATTGCGCTCAAGAGATTTCATCTTCTTGAAAATCGTTTTAAGAAGAACCCTGAAATCAAGGCAAGTTACTCCAAGGTTATGCAAGAATACGTGGACCTTGGTCATATGGAACGTTTAACTGGCGATGATAGCAAGCGATCTGAGAGTGTTTATCTCCCACATCACGCTGTTATACGTGAGGACAAAACTACGACCAAGGTCCGAGTAGTGTTCGATGCATCATGCCGTGCAAACAATGGAGTATCTCTGAATGACTCATTGATGGTTGGTCCCACTCTTCAGCAAGATTTACGTCACATCATCATGAGATGGCGTATACATTCCATATGTCTGAGTGCAGACATAGTAAAGATGTACCGCCAAGTTGTTGTCAGCAAGCAGGACACAGATTTCCAGCGGCTTGTTTGGAGAGAAGACCCGGGCTCTGAAACAGAAGAGTTTAGATTAGTAAGAGTCACATTTGGCACGGCGTCTGCTCCTTACCTGGCTGTGAAAACGCTGCAGCAGGTGGCAACTGACGAAGGCGAAGATTTTCCTGAAACAGCAAAAAGGATTAAAACAGACTTTTATGTTGATGATTTGATGACAGGTTGTGATACAGTGGATGAAGGAGTTAGAATTCACCAAGAAATGAAAGGGATGTTAGGAAGAGGAGGATTCGAACTACAGAAGTGGATAACTAATGACAAGGATTTAGCAAGAGTCATAATGGACAAACAAGACAATCAGGATGAGAAGATTGATATTAAAATGGACGAAGTGGTGAAAGTGTTAGGACTTTCCTGGGACCAGAAATCAGATTCATTTCGTTACTCGGTTCAATTTCCCGTGCTACAGGATCCTATCACTAAAAGGAAGGTGATTTCAGACATCTCACGTCTCTTCGACCCTCTAGGTTGGGTCGCGCCCTGTGTCATAGTGTCCAAGGTCATGATACAAAAGTTGTGGCTAGCTGGATTAGACTGGGATGACGAGTTATCCAATGATTTGCTGAAAGAATGGCTTACTTACCGGTCAGAGCTTGAACATCTTCGTGACTTATCCGTTCCAAGATGGACAGGAGCTCAGAAAGATGACGTTTGTAAAGAGCTTCATGGTTTTTCCGACGCCTCCATTTCTAGTTATGCAGCAGTTGTGTATCTAAGAATAGTAAGTGTGACGGGTAGTGTATGCGTCAATCTTATCGCGGCAAAAACCAAAGTGGCTCCTACCATGCAAGTATCAATACCTCGCCTCGAATTGATGGGAGCGGTACTCTTAGCGAAGTTGATTACCGAAGTCGCTACTGTATTAGGTATTGATACCAAAAATGTGCACGGATGGACTGACTCCACTGTCGTATTGGCATGGCTCAGCAGTCATCCAAGTCGTTGGTCAACCTTTATAGGCAACAGGACTTCTGAGATATTATCCAGATTAGACAACAGTCAGTGGGCGCATGTCAGATCCAACCAGAATCCTGCAGATATTGCATCCAGGGGGTGTACCCCCATGGAACTTGCTCAGTGTAGCATGTGGCTGCAGGGTCCTTTGTGGTTGAAAGACTCATCGGTAGAGTACACAAGACCAAAGTCAATCTCTACTGATCTCGAACTGAGAAAAGTCAAAGCACATCTGACTGTTGATACATCAAGCCATGATCTTTCATGGACAAGATTTTCGTCATTACGCAAGCTAATTCGTGTGGTAGCGTACTGCCGTCGATTTCTAAAAATTAAGGAAGTGAAGATGAATCGTCATAAGTTTGAACCGTATCTCACGAGCCTAGAGCTTAATCAAGCACTTAATGTCTGCATACGGCAATGTCAAGCCATAGAAC
Organism: Erannis defoliaria; assembly: GCA_905404285.2. Lineage (NCBI taxonomy): Eukaryota > Metazoa > Arthropoda > Insecta > Lepidoptera > Geometridae > Erannis > Erannis defoliaria. Next base: position 3,696,708 of record FR990073.1, on the reverse strand, counting down.
TGGGAGATAAAAGGAGCCTGAAACCCCTGAACCCTTATTCAGATGAAAAGGGAATCTTGAGAGTCCAAGGAAGAATTCAGAATGCAACTCTTCCTGACGATACCAAGCATCCTATTATTCTTCCCCACACGAGTCACTTTACAAACTTAGTTGTCGACGAAGCACATAGGAAGACGTTGCATGGTGGCCCCTCGCTGATGTTGAATTACTTGCGCACGAAATACTGGATCGTCTCAGCCAAAAACTTGGTCAAGAATCACGTACGCAAATGTGTCACATGTGTCCGACATTCAGCAACAACTAAAAACCAGTTCATGGGTCAGTTACCAGCGGCCAGGGTTACTCCAGCGCGCCCATTTCTTCACAGTGCTGTTGATTTTGCTGGACCGATAAGTATCCGGATGTCCAAGGGTCGTGGTAACCGGTGCTATAAGGGATACATTAGTCTCTTCGTGTGTATGGTCACGAAGGCCATACACCTGGAAGCAGTAAGCGACCTTACAGCTGAGAGCTTCATTGCATGTTTCAAACGGTTTGTAGCCCGAAGAGGTTATGTCAGCAATGTTTGGAGCGATAATGGCACCAACTTTGTTGGCGCCTCTAAGGAACTCCAAAGGATTGTGGATCCGAGAACATCCTCTGTAGCGGTGGATATTCGTGACTGGTTAGGTAACAACAGTGTCACGTGGCACTTCATCCCTCCTCACGCGCCTAATCACGGTGGGTTGTGGGAAGCCGGGGTGAAGTCCACTAAGTATCATCTGAAACGTGTAATTGATGGTTCAAGTCTGACTTTCGAGGAGATGACTACGCTTTTGTCACAAATTGAGGCATGCCTCAATTCCAGGCCGTTGTCTATTCTACCGGGTCATATGGATCCGTCTCCACTCACTCCAGGTCACTTTTTGGTCGGAGAACCACTGGTTGTGGTTCCCGAGCACAATAATTACGAGCAAAGTAACATTACTTCATTAAGGCGTTGGCAGCTTACTCAAAAGATGATGCAGGATTTCTGGCGAAGGTGGTCAGATGAGTACTTGGTGCATTGCTTACAGAGATATAAATGGTCAAAGACCACTCCCGAACCAACCATCGGAGATGTAGTACTTGTAAAGGAAGATGGTCTTCCTCCAGCTCGTTGGTTGCTAGGAAAGGTAATTGCAAAGCACCCAGGTTTGGACAAAATTACCAGAGTTGTCACTTTGAAATGCAACGGATCTCAAATTAAGAGACCAACATCTAAACTCTGTATTTTGCCTGTTACAGATTGATTATTTGTCAATGATGTAAGTTATGTAGTAAAACATTTTATTGGATTGTTGTCATTATAAAGCAAGTTTTGATAAGAAAATTATTGTTTACTTAGTCTGGTTAGTGTTTTTAAATTATAAGCAAAGGTTTAACCAATCTTTTAGACATGTTAAGTACACCCCCATGACCTCACGGTGGGCGGTGCAAGAATAAAGAACGTTCAGCGACGTTCTTGGTGGGCGGTATGTTTAATGTAAACTAGTTTGTGTTTAGTTCTAACCAAATTTCCTAGATGGCGTTGTACGGCCTTAAAACGCGCAAGCTTTAGCATCACAATTTTGTATAAGGTCGTTTGGCTTCGGTTTTGAATATTGAGATCTTGTACCACTGCAAATGTTGTTTCATTATCTACAACCCAACATCGTTTTGAAGGCTTTTGAAGGCTAGGACGTTTTACCGCTCGCAGTGACCGCGCAGCTGCAAATGAACTTGCTTGTGAGACGTGCCATAGGGATACCGTGAGTAAAATTAACCTTTTATTTCCTTATTCCACTCCCGTTCACTAGGAGGACAAGTAACAACAGGCACATTACCACCGGTCTGGGTAGTTCTCTAAATATATTGTACGCGAGTAGTTGACCTGGGTATGTCCTAAAACTGCATCCAACACAGCCGGAGGACGGGCAGCAGCGTCCTCTTAGTTAACGGTGGTAACACACTGCAATCCCCAAGCCGCCTGCCAAGCGTGGGGATTATGGCAACCCCTCTCTATTAGGGGGAGGCCTTCGTCCAGCAGTGGACGTCTTCCGGCTGTTGATGTGTACGCGAGTAGGTACCAACATCCAAACATCTACCGCTACAGCTACCGTATTCTAAACCTAATCGATAATATTTCCACCCGGAAACTGCACTCACTACCTACTATGTCTCCGTCATTCCTAATGAAGAAGACCGAGATGGTGACAGTAGTTAGTTCATGGGCGTACTTGAGGCGAAGGAAGTTTTTGCATTTTATTTAATTAATTTTATTTATTGTGTTATGAGGTCCCCCCCCCCAGCTCCTTAGCGTCCGACGAAAACAGTAAAAGTGGGCGTCAGTGCCACACGCCATTCGACAATGATTATGATAATACACATTGTTTACCCCCCAAACTAGTCTGTTTGCACATTTTTGGACTCTCAGACCCCCCCCCCCCCCCCCTCCCCCTTGTGAAAACTATAGCTACACCCGTGCAGTAGTTTTGAATCTAATTCGATTGGGTTCGAAATAAAGGGTTTCATAGACCAATAAATCATTCATCATTCAGTCATTCATTCTGTCTGGACAGTTGAAAGCAAAATTTGCCAGTTGTAGTATTTACTTACTCTATGGTTGCAAAGACTTCGTTCACTTCGCTCGTTTGGTCAGTTAATTATTAACGTTCTTATATTGCAGTGTAAACAACCAGCTGCCGGACCCCGACGTGCTGGTGCCGATGTTCTGGTACAAGCGGGAAGCGCGCACTACGTTTCTTAGTAAGAGTCCTGCGATAACTGCTTAGTTTCTGGACTTTTTGACCACAGCATCAGCCAGAACAAGTCCACTGCTGGACAAAGACCTCCCCTTTAACGGAAAGGGGGGAAGGGGGGACCATGCCCCGAATCTACCTTCCATATTGCAGCTTCGTCAGTCAAGTAGTTTTTGAGATTTCCCCTTTCATCTATTGTATTTACAACATCTACTCGTATCTCTATTGTCTGTTGTATTTAAATCTCAGCCCAAATTGTGTTAGTTAAGATTATTTTTTATAATAAATATAGTTAGCCTGTAAGGTATCTATTATATTGGCCGGCGTTTTGAAGTAACTACTGATGCCTGAAATAAACGATGATTATTATTATTATTATATACAAAGTTTTATAGATTTATAAAACTTTGTAACAAAATAATGTTGAGTATTCACATAAATATGTTTAAAATAAAAATAAAATACTTTCGCGATAACAATTTGTTTTACTATTATACAACGTGTAACAAAAAGGTTCAACAATACTGAAGGGTATCTATGTACTCATCATTATGAACAACTTTTACTATGGGGCCAACCCTGAAATCATGATAAAAATATCAGCTGTTCCATACATTTTGTTCAAGGTCAATGAACTTTTTGTATGGGACAGCTGACATTTTATTCGCGATCGCATCGGTCTGAGGAAGATATACCTAAGTATGGCTACGAGAGAATAAAAGTTTTCGTTTCAAGACGTTTTTGCCAAGCTGTATATCTCTGAAATACTATCAATATATGCCAGCAGACGTCCACCGCTGGACGAAGGTATAAGAGGGATTGCCATAATCCCCATGCTCGGCAGGCGGCTTGGAGGTCGCAGAATGCACACCACCGTTAACCGAGAGGACGCTGCTGCCCGCGTCCTCCGGTGTTTCTGGGTGTAGTTTTAGGACATACCCAGGCCAGCTTTAGCCACTTAGGACATAATTATTATAGGTACCTATTGTGATCGATTCTGACGGTTTTAGTTGACAGTTCTAAACTAACTAAGCTAACATGCCTAGTAAAAAAGTGACCGCAATATTTTAATTAGTTTAGAACTGTCAACTAAAACCGTCAGAATCGACCACATTGTGGCTCAACTGCGTTATGAAAGGTTTTCAATAGGAGTGATTCCTCTACACTTATTATACAGGGTGTCCCAGAACTCAACGTCAAGCGGGCACGGGGCAAGAGGGGGGGTCATACCAGTTCCAGGAAAAATAAATATAAAATTCCATATCAGTTGGTTAAGTTATAATTGGTGAATTCATGAAAAAGAGGAAAATCGACACCTTTATTCATATCTTTAGTTATTCTGACCTCAAATTTAATTATTATACAGTGTTTTTTTTAACTAACATAGTCTTTAATAAACATGCTATCAATTGCAAACACAAATCAAACAAAAATAATTGCTATGTTTGTTAAAACTATCGCATTTTCTTTGATTTGTGGTTGAAAAAATAATATCACCTAACTTTGATGCTTCAGGAAAAAAAAATATGGAATTTTATATTTATTTTTCCTGGAACTGGTATGACCCCCCCTCTTGCCCCGTGCCCGCTTGACGTTGAGTTCTGGGACACCCTGTATAGGTACAGTGAACACGTTATATAGGTACACATTATGTTATCTGGTGAAATAATGATGACGATTTTGAAGTGAGTATCAACGTAAAACAATTATAATACGTATACAATGTGTAACAAAAAGGTTCAACAATACTGAAGGGTTTGTATATGTACTCATCATTTAGAACAACTTTTACTATGGGTTCAACCTTAAAATCGCGAACAAAAAACAGCTGTTCCATACAAAATTCATTGACCTTGGACAAATTGTATGGAACATCTGATATTTTTTATCGCGATTTCAGAGTTGACCCCGTAGTAAAAGTAGTTCATAATGATGAGTACATACATACTCTTCAGTATTGTTGAACCTTTTTGTTACACATTGTATATTTTGAGTGGGTGGGTACCTAACTAGGTAATCTCCGTGGACGTCATAATACGTAGTAACATTATTTTTTCTCTGGTCATAGGTAGACGTGTCGTCGTTCAAATTGTTTTTTAATTAATTTATGTAAAACGCTTCGTATAAATATTTATAGCAGCGTTTAAAGTTAATAATTCAAACGTAAAATAACATACCGTAGAAATACTCCATGCCTATTCCTAAAAGTAGTGCTGGTGAGCTGGATTGCTCGTAGCAATGCGAGCAATTTGCGTATACACGCAATTCTAGCAATAATTAGTAATAATTACCTGGACCTGGGTATACTGCAACCAGACCCACCGAGGACGGAGACGACAGCAGGACGGGCAGCAGCGTCCTCTTGGTTAACGGTGGTGAGCATTCTGCGATCCCCAAGCCGCCTGCCAAGCGTGGGGATTATGGCAACACACCTCTATTGGGAGGCCTTCGTCCAGCAGTGGACGTCTTATGGCTGTCGACAAAAATAATTACTTAAGTAATTTGTTATATTCATTTTGTAAAGCCTTTAGCTTTTAAGTTATTAAGTAAAGTAAAAGTTTATTTGCTGAAACAAATTAACTTTGGATACAAAAAAAATACTTATTAAAAGTTTATTAACAATAAACTTAAAATGCCTTTGTTTTAATCTATCACGGTTGTTTACTAAAGTTCTAATAATATTAACGGGATAATAAACTTAAAATGGTTTGTTTGTTCAAACCAGAGATTATACTGCGGCCCCAAACTAGGCTCAAGCTGAAACTAGGCACTAAAATAAAATTAGTTAACAAAAATTATTAATAAAATATAATTAATAAAAAAAATACTATGAATTTGACAAAATGCACGGACCCGCAGTTCGTGAAGCTACTTATAGTAGGTACTTATTATATTATCTTTGGTGGAGCTAAGAAACAAATAAAAAAAACCACTTAGCCGATGTCTACCTTAAAAATAAACTAATAAAACAGATATAATAATTGAAGACGTGAGTGGATGATGGTGATATGTCGTATTTTCGGGTTTCGGTGTTTTTTTGTGTAGATGAAGGTGATATGTATAGTTGAATTACTATAAACCTTAAGACCGTTGAAATAAAGCTTATTTTTGTAAAAAAAAATTGAAAAAGGTGTTATGTTTAGTTTATTAAAAAAATATACAGATGATGAAAGAGATATGTACACATATCACCCTCTCCTAAATAAAAAAAGTAAAAACTTTACTTTTTGTGTGTTGAAGAAGGTGATATGTATGAACATAACACCTTCTTCCACTGCGCATACTATGTTCGAATAAAGTGACCCCTATTCTCCGTGAATGAAGGTGTTAAGTCGCAAACATAACACCTTCATTCACTCCAGAGGTTCAATGTTTTGATTACGTTCGTTCATTGCAGTTTCGCGCGCTTTCTGTTATTGTCCATTTGTTTGTTGGATAGTGTGTAAAATATTATTTAAAATATATAATTGACATTCTTTAAGCAAAAATAATATGGCAGGAGCCAAATCAAGAGCTAAATTGTTAGTGGACGCTGCTTTAGGTGACCGTGTATACGAAATAGCTCAAAACAACGATGTTTACAATAATCATAACCTCAAAAATATTGCAGGTAAGATCTTTTCGAATTCTTGATTTGTTTGCATTGTTTGAATACACTATCTTTCCTTTTCTGCTAAACTGGTGGCTATAATATGCCACACTTCATTGGTTACCATTAATATTTTTGGCATACCTACTTCAGAGGTGACAGTTGGCACCTTTTTCAACCAAAAGTACAAAACAAAACAAGTATTACGCAAAAGAACAATACTTGTTTTGTTTTGTACTTTTGGTTGAAAAAGGTGTCAAAATAGCATGTGTTAGGATAAGTTAAATAAATGAAACATATTGGATGGCAGGAGGAAAAACCGCATAAGTCAATATTAAATTGTTTCGGGTTCCGACTTGTACCTGACCGATGTTTACTAACTCTAATTTCTTTTTATTACTATCGCATGCCTTCTTCTATGCTTATGGCTTTGTTTTTTGTAGGTGATCTGGACCCTGCGTGTGATCTTGCAGATGCATGCATCAAAAGTTGTGAAATCGCTGAACCTTCCACAAGTGGTCAAGGCACAAATTATATTGGCGGTCTTGCGAACGTTCCTGTCTCTGTAGATGATGAGATTTCAGATGTAATAGAGAATTCCCTAGAAGAAGATAAAGATTATTTTGGACTTACTTTGCGAAACAAAAAATCATACACAGTCTTGGGGGATGTATCTCAATTTCAGAATAGAAATGAAGACTTTTCTTCCGGTAGTGATGACATTTACATTCCTGAAAGCCCCGATAGCACTAGCTCTGGTGGCGTTAGTGAGCATGAACCTGACAATGAAAATGCTGACCGGCAGGAAAACCCCATTATTCTTTCCACTAGTGAACAGCATGTAAATGAAGATTCGGAGGAAAAAAATATCCCAAAAAAGCGAAAGGTATTTCCATCAAAAGAAAATAAATCCAAAAAACGGCCGAGGAATGAACAATCTTGGAAAAAAAAATCTGCAGCTACCTCTAGAGCAAAAGGAGAGGAATATGTATCTTACAAAGGAGAGATAGTACCGGAAAAAAAGATTAAGGAAGGGATTTTGTGCCACGAGAAGTGCAGGCATAAATGCTCAGATAAATTTTCCATTGAAGATCGGCAGTCTATTTTAAACAACTATTATTCCCTGGACACCAATAGTAAGAATGCCCTATTATTCAGCAGCATTGAGAGTAAGCCTGTAGCGAATAAACGCTGTAATGCTAGAAAGCATAAATCTGCTTCCTACAAGTACTACGTAAAAAAGCATGGAATTACGACACAAATATGCAAGTTAGGTTTGTGCGGCATTTACCAGATAGGTCGCAAAAAAATTGATCTCATTATAAAAGGAATCAAGGAAGGACTTGCAGCTCCAAAACCAGATCAGAGAGGCAGACATCAGAATCGTCCTCACAAAATGGATGATGACGTTGTTAAACGTATTAAAGAACATATTTCAAGTTTTCCTGCTGAACAATCACATTACTCACGAAACAAAAATATGAACAAACTCTATTTGTCACCGCTACTGAATGTAACCAAGATGCACAGTCTATACCTAGAAATGTGTCGTAATGAAGACCTATCAGACAAATACCGTGTCAAGAAAACTTCATATAACCAAATTTTTGTCACACAATTCAACCTGTCTTTTGGATACCCAAAAAGTGACACATGCGCTACTTGCGATGCTGGAGACTCAAATGAACAACATAAGTCAAATTATTATGCTGCTGTTGAAGCTATGCAAGCTGACCGAAAAAAACCAACCCGAGATGGAGATATTGTGTACATTACGATGGATTTACAACAAACCATGCCGTTACCAAAAATAACAACTTCAAAAGCGTTCTACTTGCGTCAACTTTGGTTTTACAACCTGGGTATACATGTTTGTGATGGAAGCAAAGAAAAAGCCGTATGTTGCACCTGGACTGAAGATGTTGCGGATCGCGGAAGTGCTGAAGTCGCCAGCGCACTTCTAAGATTTGTGGAAGTAGATCCAAGTTGCCAAAACAAAGATCACCTATTGATTTGGTCAGATTCATGTGCCGGCCAAAATAAAAATTTCACCATGATTACACTTTATCAATATCTTATCCTAAAAGGATATTTCAAAGTAATCGATCACAAGTTTCCTGAAGTTGGCCATTCTTATTTAGATTCAGATCGTGATTTTGGCAGAATAGAAAAAGTCTTAAGAAAGCATGACACCGTTTATGTTCCTGACCAATACCGTGACATCATTTGCAAAGCTTCTCGTAATAATACAGTCATGGATATGACCGAACATTTCAGACAAATTGGTAAGCTACAAGAGAATCTCAATTTGATAAACAGGAAAAAAGATGTAAGCAATGGAAAAATCAGTTTTAGGGATGGTATCAAATGGATTCGAGTTGAGGAGTATGGATGTTATCTATACAAAGAATCGTACGATGAAATGACACCATTTAAAAAGGTGGACATATTAAAAAAAAGATCGAACGTGTCCGAGAATTTAGAAATTCCACGTAAGACCGGTAAGTATGGTACTGTTTCAGCAGAAAAAAAACAGAATCTCCGAGAGCAACTTAAGTTCGTAAAGCCAGAATTTCGCTATTTTTTTGAGTCAATTTTAAGCCAAGAATAGTATTTTTTATATGTAAGATGTTGCACACTTGAGATCACTGCAAATACTTAGCTTAAGTTTTTGAAGAAGCTGGTTCTGTTTATTAAAAAAATATAAATGTTTATTCAATATCAATATTCGTACTTAGCACCCTAATTTTTTAGAGCCTCAAGAACAAATTAGTTTAAGTTAGTTCATGGAAGAAAGAGTTATGTTTAGTTTTTTTTAAATATAATATTTAATAATATCGCAAGAGTTTTATTACCAACGTACCCTCAAAATTTAAGATCATTCACACTATTTTGCATTCAAATTTAAGGCATAACTAATCATTTATGCGATTTACAAAAGAAAATTGTAGTAATACTTTAACATCGATTTACTCAAAATCTAAAAAAATGCACTTATCACCTTCGTCCACTCACGTCTTCAATTATAATACTTACTAGTCAAGTAGATTTACAATGATTCAATTACCTACCTTATAAGAATGAGATTTCCATCACCGGGTTAAATGATTTTCCGCGCACAAATATTCCAAAGCTGTATAATCGAAAGTTGCGAATGATAACTTTAACCCAAAACTGCAGCGCGAGTACCGTTCTTGACGATCGTTCTATTTGACATTTAAATCGTATATTTGACATTTAATAAGGTATGATTCGATAAAATTCGGTATATTCTCAAATTCGTCTAAGTAAATCTGCTATACCGACACGTCAAATTAAGCGACATAGAACGGTACTCGCGCTGCTGATTCGTAAAGTTACAAAAATAAATCCCTTATAAAGAGACTTAACTTAAGACTAAGAACTGTGATTGATTCAGGCGTTACTTAATTATAATATTATAATTATTGTTTATAATTTTTTGTCAATTTACAGCTTAATTAACATTATCTTTGTTTCAGAATAATATAAACATTGAAACAGCTTAATCATTTGTTTTCAGAATAAATTAGTAATTAGTTTCAGGTTTAATTGTTTTTTTTGTTTCAGGTTTAATACATTTTTTGTTTCAGGTTAGGTTGAAACTCAATTTACGTTAATAATTACAGAAGATTTTAGTTTGTCCCTTCATCCTACGAGAGTACTCGAAACGATATTGCAGCGGAAATAAGTACACTAGAAGTTAACAGATAAAACAATTTTAAGACTTAAGAATTGTATACTCTCCTATTTGCTCTCTTTCAACCCTGAGCGCGAACAAATTTACGCGACCATCATACAATGAATTGACAATTGAGGACCAAATTGATTGCTTATCCATCATTTGGTTGCTGCAAGCATGATAAGACATCAGTGTCTATACAGACCTCGACTCGGAACCACGCTTGTTTGCGCTCCGAAGTAACGCGAAAACAAACTATTATTACGCTAAAGTTAAGTTTCTAACGCTTATGTTAATATTTAAATTAAATCAAACCTTCGGTGCTTAGTGGTTTTGTAACGCGTATAAATTTAGTTTCTGTGGATGTTAGCAAATGTTTTTAAATTAATTGTGTTATCAAACTTCGGATTTTGCATGTGATTCCCGTTATCATAGATAGAAAAAGGTGAGTCCTTAGATCGCAAACATATTTTAAGTACTTATATACTTTAATCGTTTTTTAATAAATTTTGATAAGTGTCAACAATTAGGTACTTATACTTACCTACCAAAGATTGTACTTACATAGAAGGTAGAGATAGTAGAGTAGGTAGGGATAGAGAAGTTGTAGATATGTACCTACACCTACATAGTAGGGTAGGTCGCGGAATAAAATGAATTAAAGAAATATTTTATTCCATTTTACATTCACATGAGAAATGAGTACGTATTGCATTGCATTACTTACTGGACTCGTCTATAAATAGGTAAGTTTCAGATCAACAAATTTAAATTGATTTGCCTGCTGTGGTAGCAATGGAAGACCGCTTGACTCGGAATCGCGAGATCGTGGGTTCCAATCCCAGGCCCGTACCAATGCATTTTATGTACGAATTTTCATAGTCAGACTTTTCGGTGAAGGTAAACATCGAAATAAAACCTGCGCAGGTATATCTGGAGAAGAAATTCAATGGTGTACGTGAATCCACCAACCCGCACTGGGCCAATCGCCCTCCGAGAATAGCGGGCTGCGCACTAGGTATTTTTAAAATCTCCCGAAGGTAGGTATGTATACCTAGGTGTAAAAAGTCACGTGTCACGCCCAAATGCCTACCCTACAGCTAAACTAAATTAAATTAAACTGGGAGGCACCTATCTATACCCTGCTGTTCTTTAAATAAGTACCCGATTTCTTACAGTAACATTGCAGTTGTTTTATAAATGTTTGGATTAATCTGCGTATGTTTTAAGTGCTAGATTATTTAAGTTGAAGAGCTAAGAATAGACATCCAGTACCGCAAATAGCCTTTTATGCGCCCGGTGCTAGCTTCTATAATTGCGCCCTTGAAAAGAAAGCGCCCGGTGCGAGCTTTTTTAATTGCGCCATTGAAAAGAAAAATATTCAAAACTTGGTCTGGTAATTTTTACGCCCCAGAAGGACCTGCGCCCGGTGCCTGAGTACTATTCATGGCACTGAGTACATCTTCCGGCCCTAGTAGAAGATCCAACATACCCTGTGTTTAAGTAATTTAAAAATGTCCTATGATTCAAATTGTAACGCCCCCCTACTTTTGTATTTTTATTTATTTTTATAAGTATATTTTAATTTTGGTTGTATTTAAGTTTAGTTTTTATTTTATTTTAGTGGATCGAATATATTAGCTACCGCACCTACCTATTATCTATTAATATTATTTATATTACAAATTTCATTTGCAGCTGTTTTTATACTTTCTGTACCTAATTTAATTCATATCGCGATCCCTGTCTATATATTTTTTACTTTTGCTAAATATAAAGGATCAAAGTTTTTTTCCTTGGTTTTTGGCTTCGGACTTTGTGCATTCAGCCAGTGTCAAGTATTATGCATTTTCAAGTTAATATTGTATCAAGCTATATATATTACCTATGTGTTATCAAATCACAGTCTGGCACACTAGATTAGTCATAGTCGAGTCTAAGTCAAGCCTGAGTAAAGTTGTGGCGAGTTTACTATGGGCGTTTACGGATTTTTGAAAACAACACGAACAGACATGTTTCACCACATTATACCACTTGCCCTCACTCGTGCATGTAATTCAACACTCAATGAATAAAACACCACTATTTTTAATCATTAATTCGCGAAAAAACGCAAGTTTAAGTAGAATGCAGCGACATGATTTTTCCGTTTTCCCGCCAAAACTCATGAAAGTTTTATTTTACGATGGTACAAAATGTCCGCCACTTGTTTTTTATTTTTCATCAAGTCAGTTTTATTCCGCCGAATTTTATTTTCAGCCAGTATCTTTTTGATCAAATACATACGTTTTATGTTAAACTAAACCTCCGTAGTAAATTTATATCGAAATAAAAAATAAAAAGCAATGCAATAATGAAAAACTGTGCTATAATGAGATCTCATATAACATTACTGTACTTTTTTGGTTCTAATAAAAAAATACGTCCTCCATGATCGGTTTTGCAGTGATTAATGATAACATTACTACTTAGTTGAAAGAAAACAACATTTGCTATACCTGGCTATACTACTATGCTATACCACAGAATACATATTAGTACTACGTAGCTATACTAAAGACTTAAGTAGGACATTTCCCATACGCAGGTGGCCTAGTTGTTCAAATTTCCCATACATACTTAAATAATATTTATTATAATATATATAATATAATTTAATATCATACATACTTACATAAATAGTGAAGCCTAATTTACTCTTATCAGCGGCTTTTAACAAACAGTCGGGCACATCAAAATAGATCAATAGGTAGGTATTACGTAACTATGTTGTAGGTATATACCCCCGGTCTCTCGTTTTCCATATTCAGTTAGGTAAGCATATACTATAAATACATACGCCCTTATCGTTTTAGCCATTGGCCTTTTGACCGGACAACATTTATTTCTTTAGTGTAGGTATTAATAGCGACATAATACCAAGGCGGTTTTAAACTACGCTGGGGCCCTTGGGCACACAAGAATTTGGGGCCCTTTTGGAAAGAAAAATTTAATCGATCCTAATTATTCCAAATAAGTCAAAACCAAGTAAAATATTATGGAAATGTTATACTTCATAAACATGAACGTAGAAAAAAAGTCGGACAGATTCTCGCTAACAACATACTGTGTCACTCAGAGTCGGCCAGTTTACTGTACGTACAGGCCGGCACGCACACATTCACACATGAGACAGCCATTACGCGGGCAAACGCAACACAGTCGGCACGGCTACGCTGCGAAAAAATCAGAATGTCTTGTGTGGTAAAGTGGTGTAAAACCGTAGTGACCAAAAGAAAAAAAAACCAGGAATCACGTTTCATAGGTAAATGAATAATTCAATCACTTAGTTCCCGATTTTATACATTAAAACCAATATTCATGCGACAGAACAAAATAATTCGTCAGAATACCAGTGCTACCAATATTCATTTGTGCAAATTACCCGAAATATATGGGTGTTCTGACACTTCTGCCTACCCCTTCGGGGATACACAGACATGATGATATGACCTGAAATAATGGGACTTTTTAAATTAATTCTACAGTTATAATTTAAAAAAACTGTCCAAATGTGAGTCGGACTCGCGAACCGAGGGTTCCGTAACAAAAAATGATGGGGTTTCAGTTCGGGATTAGAAATTCACTGCAAACAAGACAACATTACGCGATATTCACAGGTGGTCACCCATTCAAGTATATTTTGCCACCATTAACCTTTTAAAATAGTACGGTATTTACTGCCTACATGACGCAAAAACCGCTGAACGGATTTTTATGGGATTTTTACAGGTTGATACCTAGGGTTATGGGTATACTATAGGGTCATACTCCAACTTAAAATCTAAGTTATGTTTAATCTAATTCCGATGGGTAGAACCGGAGATACAGCTTGACCTCTTGATACTTTTTTTATTTAGAGCTTCCATACTTTAGGGAGGTAATTTAAAATGGATGCCTTATTGTAGTTCAAGTGGACGAAATTGCGGCCAAAATCTAGTTTCAATTAACTTGTCTGCGACCTGTATTTGTCTAGATAATACAAGGATTTTTTTTGGGAATTATGGCAACCCTAAATTCATTCACACATAGATAGCCGCCGCCATTACGGTGACACAGTGTTGTCTTTGCGGGCGTTCCGTCCGACTTTTTTTATAGGTTCATGTTCATAAAGAAAAAAAAGGCAAAGTTTGACTTGATTTTGTCTTAATTTGGTTAAATAAAGTCGACATAATTTTGACTTAAATTTTAAGATACAAGTAAGTTTTATTTTCGACCCGGGTGCCCACTGTTACTGCGCCCGACAAAAATGGTTTGAGAGTAAAAGTGAGAGATTGTCGGCCCTTCCGGGCCCCCTGAGGATGGCGGCCCTGGGCACGGGCCCCGTGTGCACTTATGGTAAAGACGATACTAATAATACTACATAGATTATGATCTCTTTGCTCATTATTCAGTTACCTATTCTTTGTCTCCATTATCTTGAGAGGCATAATAATGTTTTAACCTACCGACCATGCACGTGGATCTACGAGTAAGTTATTTCGGTATCGTAGCGACTGATCGTAGCAAGATCTACGACAGGCATCAAAGCTAAAAAAACAGTTGCCGATAGATTTTAGTAAAGAACCTAAGCTCGTAAGATGTGTAGTGTGTTACCTATCATTATGTAATACTTACCTAAGTAGCTATATAGGCAAATTAAAAGGCTTTAGTACAGATATTAACCTATACTAAAAACGTTGCAGTCCCTATTTAATAGACAGCAATAAAAAAGACACCTTTTATTTTGTAAGTATACATAAGTATGTCAATTAAAGCCTCGTGAATTGGCTGTACCTATATACTTATCATCATAGATACTTAGATATTATAATTTCAGTCTTAAAACGCAGTGTCTACTTTAAATTTTTTTGCTATGAAGCCAAACATTCAAACTTTCGTTTTGTAAAAGATAAAAAGAAATATATGATCAATTTTAATACAATATTTTCTTTCGGTTCTATAACTATTTCTATTCTATATTAGATTTTTCCCACATTTAAAAATAGTTAAAAATTGCTACAAGCCCGCCTTAGAGAGATGGGGATGTAGCAATCAAACCATTTTCAGACTGATACGAGTATAGATCTCTACCATAAACTAACTAAGGAACTGAAGGAAAAGGTCCAGACCTCTTTATTGGGGCGCGGTCAAAGCAAAGATTAATGTCGCTAAAAAAGTATTGATTTTGATGAACTTTTGTCACAGGTCTCATATAAATTTTATTTATGTATATCTTTGAATATGTATTCATTTATAGGCATACTTAGGTATACTAAAATACCAACGACGACTAAAACATACTATTTATTTATTTACCATGTTGCAATTAAACCTATAATTTAAACTTTAATCAACCGACTTCAAAAAAGGAGGTTCTCAATTCGACTGTAGGTTTTTTTTTGTTTTTTTTTTGTATGTTGTTACGCGATTACTCCGCCAATTATTAACTGAATTTGATGTTTTTTGTTTGGTAGGTAATACTTCAGAGGTGGTCCCATATAAATTTTATCGAAATCGGTTCAGTAGTTTGGTTTTTAAATCAAAATTACTAGAAAATATGAAGATGTCATCCAGGTATTCGAAGTAAAAGTCGGTTGTATTTTTTTTAATAACTAGCGTATTATTTTATAACTTTGTTACAAACCCCTTGATCCTAGTGTTCTGAATAAATACAATTTCAATTTGAATTTAAATCAGCTGTTCACATAATTACTGTACTGACGAATTAATATTTCCGCACATAAAAAAAAGCATGAAAACTTCTTACAGAAAATATTATCTATCTATATCAATATTCAAATCTCACAATTAGGATGTCAATTATTTGCTAGCTTTGTTTACGTTTCTTATCAGTTATCGGCTTAGGTCGGTAGCCAGCCGATAACCAACCGGGACCATCGCGATAATATACCTCACTCTCAGAAATAATACTATCAGGAAGCCAAATAAAACACATTTTGGAGGTCCCTACACGTAACATATATGTACATACAACGACGGTGATCAGCGACGGTGATAATGGAATGGACGGGCCCAGCGCTTGCAAATCGATCAAAATTAACAAGACAACACAATCAAGCATACCAGCTAAAAGTATATGCAAATTACAGCATATTACTCTTCCCCCCCCCCCCAATCTGTTGTCTGTTGTTGTTTTTAAACAGTACCTACCTAGTACAGTAAAGGACCAACGTCACGGCGTGTAGGCTATATTTACAAAACACGTTTTTTTTATATATAATAAAACCGGCCCAGAACATTTCTAGTTTATAAGACAAAATTAGCGAAAGACAACACATTTTAGAAACAAGATTTTTGGGGCTCCGAGATTTTATGAATAATATGGAGGGTAAACATTAAACACATGATTTACATAAATTTATCGATAACTGCGAGCCACAATGGTCTGTTTTTAAGGTTCTAAGTATATCTAAAGATCCTCCTTATAGTTGCGCCGTGCCCATTTACCCAAGGCCGTCAGATCGAGTGTCCATCGGAATGTCACCGACAACGTCCTTTTTTACGAGACGTAAGACCTTCGCGCTGAAATCATGTGATATAATATATCACCTTTGCAAGTTACTCAACCGCCAAGCAGTAGTGTGCAAGCATTACTGTTTTTCGGTTGTGGGGCAAAGGAACCAGAGAAATGATTGTGTATGAAGAGATTCTCAGGGTGACGAGCGCAGTGCATTGCGGATTGAGGATTGCATTCGCAAGTTCACTATTCTGGCCATAGTCATACATAGAATCATTGATTCTGGCACTGCTACTGTTAAGGGTAGGCGTGACACTTATCACCAGACGAACGCAATCCTCGTCTCGCCACTAGACAACAATAAAAAAGTGAATCCTGCCCCATCGGAATTCAAACAAAATTGGATTTTGTAAAATTATGTTTTTAAAAAGTAAAGTAAGTATATAAGCGACCGAAGGCCTCTGATATGCCTTGACGGTTGTGACAAGTTGCTATAGAAATGAAAACCAAACAACCGTGACCAACAATTTAACGTGTTATCCGACCCACGTAGCGCTCTGATGTAAATGCCACTCACGGTCACCTATCCGCAGAATGACCGGATCATCCGTTGCTTATTATCAGTGATCATTTAGAACCAGCCACGAGCGCCACTTGAAGTACGTAGTAATTAGAAGTATCACGTAAACTTACCTTACCGTGGACCTGGGTATGTCCTTAAACTGCAACAAGACCCACCGGAGGACGGGCAGCAGCGTCCTTTTGGTTAACGGTGGTGAGCATTCTGTGATCCCCAAGCCGCCTGCCAAGCGTGGGGCTTATGGCAACACTCCTCTATTGGGAGGTCTTCGTCCAGCAGTGGACGTCTTATGGCTTACGACGACGTAAACTTAACTGACGTTAGAAAAATACCTGGAAATATTTTAAGTAGGTCATTAGGTACACAGGGTACGCAGTATTACAGGTATATACGTAACACATTTTTAAGCAAAGGACTCGCTAGTATTAAATAGTTAACGAGATAAATTCGACAAAGTTTCAAGACTAGTCAATCAAAACGTTTTAGGAAAATCTCAACATATCTTTTGTAGTAACTCTACTGCAGAGTCCGCCTGGGGAAGTACCACACTTTTGCCAGTTATTCTACCACCAAGCAGTAGTGTGCAAGTATTACTGTGTTCCGGTTTGAAGGGCAATGTTACCAGAGAAATTACTGGGTATGATCGGCGACAATGATAAAATCGTCGCTGGGTATGATGAGATTTTACATCTAATATCTCAGGGTGAAGATCGCAGTACAGTGCGGCGCAGGATTGTATTCTCAAGTTCATAATTCTGGCACTGCTACTGTTATAGACAGGCGTGACGCTTACCACGAACTTTACGAACGTCTTGCTCGTCTCGTCACTTGAATGTATATTAAAAAAAAACTTCGTATACAGTTAAATTCTCAGCTTAGGATGTTTTATGTCGGTATTTCCTACGGAACCCTGCCAGGAGCGAGTTGACTCGGTAGACTATTTTATTTGCAAATGTATTATCATAATAATTCACTGATTGCTACATAAGTACCTACGTGTGCAAGTTATCGTCAGGCATGGACTTCGAATCGTAATCAACTCAAGTTAGACAGGGAGGGTACTTACTAGGTTTATGATGTCAAAGAACACAATAAAAAAAAACTATACCTAGCACGTGTTATGCTAGAAAGGGACAGTTGACTCCCTCCCAAATACTTTGGACACTTATATTTCAGAACTTTACCAGCCGATTTCAATGAAATGAAACGCATGTGTTCCGTATTCCAAATTCTTGGCTGGTCATATTATTTACTATATTGGGCGTTGTCTTGGCTTTATGTCATCGCAGCCCAGGGGCCAGACCCCCCCCCCCCCCCCCTGGTAAATGACCCTAGATACGCCAATGGTGATGCCCTGGGCTTTGTTTTTTTTACTCCGAGTTTTGGATACAATCTCTTGCAATCACGGAAGCGAGCGTGTAGGTGAACTAGACGCTCGCTTCCACTATTTTTTATACAAAAATAATAATTGCGGAAACAGAAAATCGTGTATTTTATAAAAAGGAAAAAGCGCGACAACTATGCAGTGACGTACAATGCACATGCCAAAACCAGTATAGGAAACTTGGAGGAGTCAGCTACCTGTTAGTAAAAGCATATCCGTAAAATTATTAAATAAATAAACGTATATCGATGGATATTTTTCACACAGCGCCATCTAGCGCCAAACTAAGTAAACCTTGTAATATGGAAACCAGCGGGGCTATCATGTAACTTTTCGGGATCGCGATTCGGATACAAGTTGTCAAAAATTTACACTTGTCACTGTCACTGCCAAAACTCATTTGACCCTGCAGCCAAAAGACCGACGGATTTGCTTAACATAATTAGGAAATCAATGCATTCGTTCGATAGCGA
The DNA here is from genome assembly GCA_905404285.2 of Erannis defoliaria. Taxonomy (NCBI): domain Eukaryota; kingdom Metazoa; phylum Arthropoda; class Insecta; order Lepidoptera; family Geometridae; genus Erannis; species Erannis defoliaria. Next base: position 3,677,724 of record FR990073.1, on the reverse strand, counting down.
TAGCGAGAGAAATCCCTCCGTGATATCGTGAAGCTGTGACAGTGACAAGTGACAATTATGACAAATCGCGATCCGAATCGCGATCCCGAACAGTTAACTAGCCTGCCTAGATTAGCCTGCTGATAGCTGATAGAATACATATTTCCATACTATTTTTTTTGTAAATACATACTTATAATACATACTACAACCAGACGCAGAACAAACATCTATATTCGTCACATAAATGTTTGCCCTGGGTGAGGATCGAACCCACGCCCTCCAGCTCTGAAGGCAGACATGCATGCTACCAACTGAGCCATAAGGCAGTCAATATTGCAAGTAAATATTGTTTTTTTAAAGGTTTACTCTTATAAAATGTGCTTACGTTTGACTGTCCTCTCGTCTGATATATAAAACGAAGAGATGCAGTCTACCAGTCTACCAGATGCAGTCTGCCAGTCACGCTTGCCAAGCTTGTACATATTAAGTAGGTACATACGTATTGAGTTGATAACTTCCTTTTTTTGAAGTCGGTTAATAATCCAGTGAACGTAACACCTACGTAGTTTTGACACATTTTTGTTTTATTTATACGGGAATACTCACATTTAAGCAGGACGCAGCTGCACGCGCGTCGGGCTCTGTTTTCACTCTTTGAAAAAGGTCACCGGATGCGATCGAAACTATAGTCGGAGTATCCGATTTAATTAAACGTGAGTATTCCCGTATAAATAAAACAAAAATACCTACGTACCTGCAATTATATTACGGATATGCTGTGTTATACAAGCTGTCTAAGTGTTACTGGTTACCGCGCTTTTTTTTATACATGATTATCTGTTTCTGCATAGATTGCAATTTTATTTTTAAGGTCAACGTAACGTAAAGGTGACGTAATAAACAAGACTTTTTTACTTCAATATTTTGGAGTATTTCGTCGTATAAAGTCTTTTAAAATATATACACATTATATACTCAATGATAAATACTTATTTTAAAGTAGTTTAATTAGGTACTTTATATGCATGCCGAAAAACTGCAGGAAATCTGCAAGATCTTGGATTAAGTCGTGAGACGGAGGAGCTTTATTGTGCTCTTATATTATACTTACCTATATTTATATACTAGTGTGACAGAGTTATACATTATACAATGTGTAACAAAAAGGTTCAACAATACTGAAGGGTATGTACTCATCATGAACAACTATTACTACGGGCCTACCCTGAAATCGCGAAAAAAAACAGCTCATCCATACAAAAAAATCATTGACCTTGGACAAAATGTAAGGAACAGCTGTTTCTTTTTCGCTATTTGAAGTCGCCCTTAGTAAAAGTTGTTGAGAAATGTATTCGAATTATTGGCTGTACATTATAGGGCCGTACTTTATAGACACGTGCCGATAATGGACGGCCAGTAATGTACAACATGGATTGTACAGCATGATATTCGATGTAGATGTGCACCAATTATCATGCTATGCATTATTATGCCGTACATTATCGTGTCGGCAAATATCATGTTGTACATTGTAGACACCCTAAACTTTTAGACACGAATAGTTTGTGTCTTTACCGAGGAGTCTGCGGCGCTAAAGCAGCGCATTGCGAAGTTGGCACGAACGAGCAGAATATTGTCTCAATGATACTTAATGTTACCATTGACACTCGATAGGTGGACATGATTTATGATTTTGTTGATATTATTTGTTGCGTTTAACTTAAACTTAATCTTAATTTGAACATAAAAAAATAAGAAGAAGAGCGGAGCGTATAATAAAAATAAATAAATATCGCTGGAAATTTTTCACACAGCGCCATCTAGCCCCAAACTAAGCAAAGCTTGTATTATGGAAACCAGATAGCTGATAGATACTTATATACCTTTTTTTTTGGAAATACATATTTATTATACATACTACACCCAGACACACCCAGACACAGAACAAACACCTATGTTCGTCACATAAATGTTTGCCCTGGGTGGGGATCGAACCCACGCCCTGCAGCTCTGAAGGCAAACATGCTACCAACTGAGCTATAAGGCAGTCAGCATTAAGAGTGAAGTAGGTTCAGAGTTTAGCTGATCCGTCCTTTGTCCTTAACACATCATCAGCTAGAAGACGTCCACTGCTGGACGAAGGCGCTCTCCCTTAATAAGGATGGGAGGACTTGCCGTAATTCCCACGCTTGGCAGACGACTTGGGATCGCAGAATGCTCAAAATTTAAAACACAGCTTCCCTGCTAATAAAATATAATAGCCAGTGTCACTCGGGATGTAAGAAATCTAACGATAGAGGTATCGTATGATATGAACATATATTTGATTGTATACATACATCCAAATCAATTTAGGCCATTTACGTAGCCTCCGGTAGCCTTGTCCGAGTTGTAAGTCTGAGTCGTACTTGACGGCTTTATTGAACGCAAATTAATACAAATTCTACATAAAAGTCGTTTTTTTTTTACAAAAAAGGTGGATTCCATAGGGACCACGTTGTACCACAATCTAGCCAACGAGAGACAAATAGAGAACGTTATTTCTTTCTCTTTTGCTTATTCTAGCAGTCAACATACATTGGATTTGCACAGTATAATACGAAACATATTTTATTTTAGATCAACTTAAAACAATTAGTACTTTATTGACGCCCCGAACTATATACGAGTAATAAGTGATTGTTAGCATTGTTTAGCCATTTGTAAGCAAACTTTATGTATTTTGTAGTATTCATAGATTGTATTATTGGCAAGTCAGTGCGCCTTTGTCATAAAAACGTGTTATAAAGCAACAAAATTACGCGTATGATGTAAGTAAACGATTAGATATCTGCCTGATAAATAAACTTTTGTCAAGTGAGTTTGCCACTCTCATGGTAGAGTTGCGTCGCAGTACACGAGACTAAATGTAACACGATTAAACTTAGATTATAATTAGATTTAATCTACCTACATTGTCAAGACTATACGCGCGGAAACTCGTCCCATTAGCGTTGATTTTTAAGCGCTAGGAAAAGGCGCGTAGGTATGTCTGTTTTTTATGCGCTCATTGCACTGGTTTGAAATAAAAGTAGGTACGTAAGTATTTATACATTTTTCGCATGCATTTTCACGGTTTGCTCGATTACTGGGATAAAAACTATACCAAATTTCATCCAAATCCGTTCAGCCTTTTCAGCGTGAAGGAATAACAAACACACACACACACAAAATATCGAATTTAAAAAAATATTTGTGTATGTAACTTTGCATTAAATACCATGTACGTTGTTTAGTTTTAGCGTGATCAAGGAACAAAGAGAGCTATAAAGTTTTTATATCATTGTTTTATATTGTAGTATAGTTAGGTACGTATATCGAAGTAATGTTCCAACCAAACTGGGTTCAAACCAGTGAGTTGAAATAAACTTAGGTACAAACTTAGTACCTAGTTACAGATAACAGACTACATTAGATGCAATGATATTATATACATAAGGAGGGTTAGATGGCCTTTTTATTCAATTACTAAGGTAAAGAGTACTTATAGGTAAACTAGTGAGTTCTTATTTTAAAGATACTAAAGATAAAAAGTGGTGTTGATATTAAAAAGCACTTCGATTAGCACGTTTTTAACCACGAGTTTTAAATATTTTACGTGATTTATATCGTAGTTTTGTATTGCCGAGTTAAAAAATATTTAAATACAGCATCAAAAATAAAGCATTTCTTAAAGTTTTTAATAGATCCACTTTTTTTAATACATATTATAGATTTAATTTCAAACGTAACCTATTTTTAAGTATTGCTAACATTGTTTTTCTTGGGCAAGTGACATATCGAATGTTGCTACTTTTTGGCAATATTTAAATAGTGCCGGGAAAAAAATTATTAAGTTTGTTAACTTATATTAAGAAACTTAATCTTTTTAATAACTTATGTGCTTACTATGTTAACAAACTTAAGTTTTACACCATTGAACTACTTCGATATTTTCGTATTAGTCTTTGTAAAAGACTCACGACTGACTTCTCCTTCCTCCTCTTCCTCCTTTTTCCTCCTTCTTCTTTCTCCTTCTTCTACTTCTCCTTATTTTCTTCTTTTTCTCTCTTGTCTCCTGACTTATGTAAGACTTCAATCTTTTCAAGGTTATTAATCATGAAAATAATGTTACATTTAATTGTAGGATTTTACAGAATAACTTATTATAACACATTTATGTTTTCCGTTTTCCACCTGCACTTTCACTGGCAGCACTTTAAATATTTAACGGCATTTAATTATTTTGAACGCTGACAACTGAACTAATATTCAAATTCTAATTTGTTTATTGTTATTGAATAAACAAATTTTAATTCGACTAATTTATATACATACATATGTGATTGATTCAGGCGTTACTTTGCGGAAGTCCATTGTTACCAAAATTTGTTTTAATTTCTAGTGTTTTTCCGCTGCAATATCGTTTCGAGTACTTATAGGATGAAGGGACACACTAAAATCTACTGTAACTATCAACTTTAATTGAAATTGAACCTGACCTGAAACAAAAAAAATATTAAACCTTAAACAAAATGTCAATTAAACCTGAAAGCAATTTATTAATAAACTAGCTTTTGCCCGCGGCTTTGCCCGCGTAGTAATGTTGAATACTGGAATTCAGTTAAATCGGGGCCCAACTCAATTGAATCACTAAAATACGTATATTATTGCATTTTTTCCAAGCCGCTTGCAAGTCTTTAAGTTTGCTTGAGGATGACCAAATTTAATATTAAAAATTAATTTAGCAGCTTAGGCTGTACAGTATCTATAATAATTATGTCCGTCAAACAGTCGTCTGCGTGGACCTACAAAAAAATAGCCTATGTCCGTTCCCGAACCTTATGCTATAACTACCTATCCAAAAATGCAGCTCCATCTGTTCAGCCGACCAATAAATACGCCCATCCCCGTCCCCATTCCCAGCCTCATCCCTATAAGCGGCCCCTTCCCCATCCCCATCCCGATACCAAATGTCATTTTAATATGAACACGCCCATCCCCGTCCCCATCCCCGTTCCCTCCCTCATCCCCATCCCGAACCCCATCCTCACCCCATCCCATCTCCACCCCATCCCGATTTCAACTTTCATCTTAATATGGACACGCCCATCCCCGTTCCTAGCCTCATCCACATCCACATCCCATCCCCACCCGTCCCCACCAAATCCCCACCCCATCCCCACCCATCCCCATCCCCACCCCATCCCTATCCCCATCCCGATACCAATTGTAATCTTAATATTAACATGCCTATCTCCGTCCCGTCTCCGTTCCCAGTATCATCGTCACCCCCACCCCCACCCCCATCCCCACATCTATCCCCATCCCTATACCAAATTTCATTTTAATATGTACAGTCGTTACAAAGTTAAGGAGAAACAAACGTACTATCACTAAAACTTAGTTTTTTTTATATACTAATGGGAGCTGATTTTGAAAAAACTGTGACACCCGTATCTTCTTATTTTTATAGTAGAATATGTATACCAAGTTTTGTATCAATCGAACCAGAGAATAAAAAGTTTCATACAAACTTTAACACCCCATTTAACCCCCTTCGGGGTTGATTTTCGAAAAATCCTTTCTTAGTGGGCGTTTACACCTCTCCAAAAACATACCCTCCAAATTTCAAGTCTCTACGTTTAGCGGTTTGGGCTGTACGTTGTCTATATGTCAGTCAGTCAGTCAATCAGTCAGTCAGGACAAAGCCTTTTATAGTTATAGATTAAAAATTAATTTAGCAGCTTAGGCTGTACAGTATCTATAATAATTATGTCCGTCAAACAGTCGTCTGCGTGGACCTACAAAAAAATAGCCTATGTCCGTTTCCGAACCTTATGCTATAACTACCTATCCAAAAATGCAGCTCCATCTGTTCAGCCGACCAATAAATACGCCCATCCCCGTCCCCATTCCCAGCCTCATCCCTATAAGCGGCCCCTTCCCCATCCCCATCCCAATACCAAATGTAATTTTAATATGAACACGCCCATCCCCGTCCCCATCCCCGTTCCCTCCCTCATCCTCATCCCGAACCCCATCCTCACCCCATCCCATCCCCACCCCATCCCGATTTCAACTTTCATCTTAATATGGACACGCCCATCCCCGTTCCTAGCCTCATCCACATCCACATCCCATCCCCACCAAATCCCCACCCCATCCCCACCCCATCCCCATCCCCACCCCGTCCCTATCCCCATCCCGATACCAATTGTAATCTTAATATTAACATGCCTATCTCCGTCCCGTCTCCGTTCCCAGTATCATCGCCACCCCCACACCCACCCCCACCCCCATCCCCACATCTATCCCCATCCCTATACCAAATTTCATTTTAATATGTACAGCCGTTACAAAGTTAAGGAGAAACAAACGTACTATCACTAAAACTTAGTTTTTTTTTATATACTAATGGGAGCTGATTTTGAAAAAACTGTGACACCCGTATCTTCTTATTTTTATACTAGAATATGTATACCAAGTTTTATATCAATCGAACCAGAGAATAAAAAGTTTCATACAAACTTTAACACCCCATTTAACCCCCTTCGGGGTTGATTTTCGAAAAATCCTTCCTTAGTGGGCGTTTAAACCTCTCCAAAAACATACCCTCCAAATTTCAAGTCTCTACGTTTAGCGGTTTGGGCTGTACGTTGTCTATATGTCAGTCAGTCAGTCAGTCAGTCAGGACAAAGCCTTTTATAGTTATAGATTCTGAAAACAAATAATGATTTTTCGTTAGGTTCAATTTCAATTAAAGTTGATAGTTACGGTAGATTTTAGTGTGTCCCTTCATCCTATAAGTACTCGAAATGATATTGCAGCGGAAAAACACTAGAAATTAAAACAAATTTTGGTTATATACATACCTATGTTTTCTATGGTAAAATGGGCTAGCCTAAGTGGCGATGTGGTCTAAGATGGTCAGATGGAGCACACTTGCCCATGAGATACCTATTCACTCTTAACAATTAATCCCAACTAGCCTGTAAATCTCAGATAATAACGCTTTATCAATTTGCTTGCATAAATATTTAGATAAGGAGCCGACGACGGATAATTTTCTCTCTTATTTTTCAGTTTTTAGGGTTCCGTACCTTAAAAGGAAAAAAGGAACCCTTATAGGGTCACTCCGTTGTCCTGTCTGTCTGTCTGTTGTCTGTGTGACTTATCTAAATTTGAATATACTGAAATTTTCACCAGCTTTATTTACAAAAGTAATTGGTTGAATTCACACCTAATATTTTTAACATGTTTTTTCGTGATCGAGACTCCAATAATTTATACTCCGTTGGTTAGTTACCTTTCTAAGAAGATCTTCTTCTTCTTCTTTCTTGTTTATCTAGATAGACAGCCTGAGTGATAAATGGAGAAGTGGAGATGCATAAACGTCAAAAAAATTATATAAAACGAACTAAGTACCTACCTACTATTAGTAATTGCCGCACTTCCCTAACAAGTGATAACATGACAATGTTTCGAAAAAGACGATCCTCTTGAATTACCACCTTTTAGTCTTTGTTCAGGATTTCGATGATACTGACAGGCTTGTTGCGTAGGTGCTCAGTTAGACGAAGCGTGCATGGCTGGATGTACGTCACCAGTTCGATTATGTACCTACCTACTAACCGTCCTAAGCATAAAACACTAAAAAACATTTCAAACTATGTATTTTAGTTACAAAATGATATGTCTTCTTTTTTAAACGACTTTAGAAAATGACGAGGTAATTTTTTGGATTTATGTTACGCGATTACTCCCTCAATAATGTACCGATTTTGATGTTTTTTGTTTTTGTTTGGTAGGTTATACTTCAGAGGTTAGTACCATATACATTTTACCGAAATTGATTCAGCACTTTTTGAAATATCTACAAAAAAAAAATATACATATAGATGACGTTATGATTGTTGCTCGCCCCCATCTGCAGGCGCTTCAGGAACAATATGTCAATAACAGAAATGTCGATAACATTCTCAAAATGGGGTCTACCATATTAACCAGCACCCTTATCATGGACGTTCGCGATTCCGATTGCGATAGCATGCCATCCTGTTCGTACCAACCCACTTGCGCCATGCGCCCTCCTGCTCGCGCACGCTCGCAATCAGAATCACGAACGTCCATGATAAGGGTACAGGTTAGAGCTTGGCACAATTTGTTCATATCCGCAATAAACTCTTGGGAGCGTTGCGTAAACAAAACACACTTATACTACCCACTAAAAAAATTAAAATACATAATTTCATAGACGTAAAAAAAAACAACTTCTATTTTTATAGACTTTACCTATATTATGTACAAAGTTAAACTAAAAAGTAGAAAATAATATTTTAATTACTTCAAAGCAAAGAGCATTAAAGAACAATCGACGAAATTATAGATATATCAATAATTTCGTAGAATCGTACAATCGACGAAATTATAGATATATCAATAATTTCGTAGATTGTAAAGGTAATGGTATGTATACATATAGGTATTACCATTACACTTTTAAAATTTTACCTTTACTAATTTATAATCATCAGGTCTTAGAATAAATATAGGTCCAGAAAGATAATCCAAATACAATGCACAGCGCTCAATAAGAAGCCATAGTTTTCTACGCGTGTGAGTTAGCTCCGCCCACCGCGAGTGTATTACTTACCGCGCTTACGTTTGTGTGCATGACGCGTGTAATACAGACAGTGTAAAGAGGTTACCCCAAATTTGTAGGAATTTTCAGTTTACTTATGTAATGAATATTTTTCTTATTTTTAATATGGGAAGTTATTGTCTTTTATGAACAGAATAGTAGAAAAAATCATGAATGACTAGAATTTTGCGAAATTTTGGGAAATATATATGTTATAGCAAACTAATTGTTATAACAACATAGGAAAAAGATACTTATTCAGAAATGAACGACGCGACGGTAATACTTTTTTAATAATGAAAACTCACGTGGTTTTGAAACATTTTTGTCGACACAATTCCCGTATAAATAAAACAAAGACGTAATACATTAGGTTACATTATAATCTAGATAAGTATTGTAAGAGTTAACGTTATTATTATTAAATTTATTTTGTACTAGAGTTTAGTTTGGCTAGCAAATAATTGATAAAGGTTATTTTTGTGATTTACTGTTTGTATAACTGATTTTATTTTTGATTAGTGGTTGTTGATTATTTTGCTTAAAATCCACAATTCCACATACTTACATAAAATACTGTTTAATTACCTAGACGAATAGAAGATAATTAATTTCATGCATGTTTTATATGATTTATAAGTTATACTTTGTTTTTGTTAGGGGGAGTGGGGTGGGGGAAGGGGGAGGGGGCTGGGTTTGGGGGGTCTAAAAAAAATCTCGGTATGATTTAAAGTGATGAATTTTGGGAGCGGGGCGAATTTCTTCAGTACGCGGACGAAGTCGCGGGCGACCTCTAGTTGTAAAATATACATGAGATCTGACACATTATTTACTTTTACTGTAATGTAGGTATACTTAGTATATTAGTGCTTTAAAATTAAGACGGTAAGACTAAGCACATAAGATGTGCGTGTTTGTTTGTCAGTTGATAATAATGTTATGTCAAGGGACTTGAGTAGCCCAATGAAACAAATAAGCCCGAGGGACGGTGCGAGCTCGCGGGCATGCCAGAGATGGACTCTAGGACTAGAAGTATAAGAAAAAAACGCGAAATATTGATATCTAAACGTATACAGGGTTAGTTCTAATCCATCCTTTTAATGGTATATTCTGTACATCAAAACAAACAACGTTTACTATGAGGCCAATACTGAAATCGCAAAATTAATTACATGCACGAGTGTGGGCAAGTGATGACTTGGACTCGACTAAGACTAATTTCGTGTGACTAACTGTGATTTCATGACATACCTATTTGACTTGATTATACTATAAAAATTCATAAACCTGACACTGGCAGATAATGCACAACGTGCGATGCCAATAACTAAGAAATAAAAACTACGGAGAAAATTAATCACATAAAAGTTTAAGCCTTTGCCTACGTAAATAGCTATTAATTTAAGCCTTTGCCTACGTAAATAGCTAGTAAATTTTTCTGGTAAATAGGTACATCGGTGTCTCCGTTTTTTTCTTTCTTATTTTTTGGCTTCGCACTTTATATATTCTGCCAGTTTTTCAAGTATATGCATATTACAAGTTTTTGATAGTATCAGGTCATAATTCGTAAAATAAAATCATGGTCAAGTCCAAGTCATGCCCTAAAATTGTGGCGACTTTACTAGGAGCTCTTACGGAGTTTTAGAAACGGCAAGAAAAGACATGTTACTTATGTTCACCGCATATTACTTGCTCATTTTTATGCACGCGAATTGGCCTTTAAAGCCATTTTTAAACATTAGCAACCGAATAGAAACATGTTCATGTTCGTGTTCATGTTCATGTTCTCTCGCTGGTTTTCTAGGTCTCAGTTTTCTCCACATATTTTTATGTGTGAAAGTTTCGCAGTTGGAGAATTAACCGAAACTGGAAATACTTTTAGGGTAGCGCACCCACAGATAATCCAACTGTACCCTATTATTAAGTCACCTACCGGGTCTGTCTGCGTCTGTTCAGCCGCGTATCCGACATTTACTGACCTATATCTCTGAAATCGTCATAGATATAGCCGGTTGGATTTTCACAGAATATTATTTAGACACTTAACTATCGCGGATTATCTAGTACCTACTTGTAGTGAGTGGTACGGAATCCTCGTTGTCCGAATCGCAACGGTACACTCATCGCGACTGTACTTGACGGCTTTTTTAGATATAATAATAATAGATATCATACTCATAACAATTTATCTTGGTAATTGATTGGTCAGCGTACTCTGCAGAATGCAGTGAATAATAATTAAGTATTGACCTCAAGTAATAATAGTTTATTGATTATAATAATTATTATAATAAAGTGAGATAACTTTCAAAGCTAGTTCATTCGTACTGATATTGCACTTGTTTTAATTACCAACTAGAAATTCAGTTTATAATATATTTTTAAAAACACGAACTGATAACGGCCAATTGATGACCACGAACTATTGCTCGACGAACTGACAACCCATATCCCCATATAGAACCTCTCTTCCAAGAAAGGTACTTGAGTGGCGACCGCGAACCGAAAGCCGCAGCATAGGAAGGTCTCCACTAGGTGAACCGACGACACTGTAAAAGTTGCTACATTTCACACAGCGCCAACTATAGTCCGAAATAAGCAACACGTGTACAACGTGAAACCTAAAGTAAGAATATTTATAACTAGGTACTTACTTTTTTTTGTAAGTAAAACGCTTATTCCACATTTTGCAGGTGTAGGAATTTTTGCAGTAATTGTGAAACCATTCGCTCAGGATCCGCAAAACGTCCCTTCCTCCGGCCCCGTGGGCAACGTCTGCAATCCAGAGAGCACCGGACGTGGTCATTACCTACTTGCTTAACGAATTCATGACTTTGCCCTGCTTCGGTGCACGTGTACCTATACCGACCCGTCAGCGTCGTAGTAATGACTGTCGTGATCTCTTGCTGCTCTAATAAATCACAAAGTCTTTATTAAATAATATAATATAATAAATATAATATTAGTGAACATTTCACACTAAGTTAAGACTTAATTTATCACGTGTAAGATACGTAAAATTATAATAATTGGCTTTGTTTAAATAGCCTTGATTTTGGCTCAGTACAGTTGGATTGGATTAGCGCGACTTGACCGTTCTAGACCGGGCAATGGAGAGAGCTATGCTCGGAGTTACTTTGCGCGATAAAATCCAGAACGAGGATAAATATCTTTGGCATCGGCAAATGCCAAAGAACCAATGTCACCGACATAGCTCACAGGGTTTGCAAGTTGAAGTGGCAATGGGCAGGCCACATCGCTCGAAGAACTGACAACCGGTGGGGAAGAAAGGTTCTTGAGTGGCGACCGCGAACCGGATGACGCAGCGTAGGAAGGCCTCCCACTAGGTGGACCGACGACATAGTAAAAGTTGCGGGCATCCGGTGGATGCAAATGGCAGGTTGTCGTACAGTCTGGATGACTCCGGGCTGATGATGATGACCGTTCTAGTAGAGTAGAGTCTGTTCGGATAGGGTTTGGGAAATCTCGACATTCTCAAAGTCCCGGGACACGAGACCACCCACGAACACAGTCCAAAGTCCCGAGACATCCCGGGACTTAGAGACTTCTCGAAATAGAAATAGAATCGTGTTAATTTTTGGCGAGGTGAATCAATAAAAAGCAATTTTAGTAAAAATTTACATTCGTTCAACATAAAATCAAATTCTATAAGAGCGTTGCAATAGCAAGTTCGCAAAATAACCGCGCACTGCATTCACCTCATCATTGACAGCCATAAGACGTCCACTACTGGACGAAGGCCGTCCCCTTAATAGGGAGGGCATTCACCTCATTAAGTGAAATTTACGACTGATTGATAGACCGGGAGGGCTTACTGTCGGTAACCCTACCTCATCGAGTATCAGCTTGGAACAGGCATTATAAGGAGACAGACAAAAAGTTATGTGAACAGTAAGTAGTGTGACTGAGCTGAGTCACTAATATCACAATTCATGATCTATACAAATCTCACAAAACAAAAATATGGCGATACTTGGTCGTGAAAGCATTTAGGAGTATTGTGTAGTAATTGTTTCTTAAGCTAATAGATGGCGCTTTCAATTACAAGCTAATAAAGTTTATTATGACTTTGAAAATTACATTATTTACAATTTCAACCGTGTCTCGTCTCGAATCTCGACCCGAAAGTCCCGGGACCCGAGACAACTAAATTTCCAAAAAGTCGCGGGACTTCGAGACACGAGACGTCCCGGGACCCAACCCCTAGTTCGGAATGAAAATTGATGTGAAAAATTCTTAAATGGAAATCCGGTCCTTCTTTCTGGCAAATGTCTGAACATTAATGATAAGTAAATATTACTGCTAATGGGGAATTTTCTGGCACACTGAAATAAAATATACGAAGCTCACTGTAGATGGCGCTAACCAACGCTGAGCAGACTAGTCTGTCGTTGACAAGTTTTTTATTTTATTTTATGTGCCACAGATTATTCAAAAAATTGACAATTTTTTTCAATTTTTCAAAAAAAATAATGCTGTTTTTGATTGACAAGTATAGTCAGCGCCATCTATCGAGTAGATGCGAACGAGATGATGATGTAGAGATTTTAAACACGTATGGATAATCTCCCATTTTGGAGACTTAAATTAACATTATTTGAACTGTTCTTGAAAAAATATTGAAAACTGATGAATGATGATGATGAATTGACAAATTTTGTTCAAAACCGCACCTGTTTAATTAAGGCGTGGTTTGTGGTGGTTTTTGTGGCGAGGTGGAAAGGATATACTTAATTTCAGATTGGTCCATAGAAGTTTGGTTTTTAAATAAAAATTACTGAAATAAAAAAACATATTGTCTTTCAAGCTGCGACATCCAAGTAAACGAACGAGCTGATTATAACTAACCCTGTATAGACAGGTATATAATCAAAGCGTTACTTATCTCTTACCATCAATACTTAAAGCGCACAGATCATATCGTTGTTCGTCCCATAACTTTTTGCTACAAAAATACCCAGTTACAGTCGATATTACATACCTTCTGATTTATTTTATTTAATTTACATTCCACATACCTAAAATATACCTGAAAATGTAAAAAAACATACCTAAAAATGTTGAGCCTAGGAGTAAGTAAGCCTGTTAGCTGCATTTTGAATCAAATAATAAATAAGTACCAATTAAAGAAGCATTTTTCTATAGTTAAACATGCTGAGTTACGTAATAAGTAGTGCTAAACACGGCAGCAAACTTCAGCACGTGCGTCCTACACGTATATAGGCACGCTGAAGGTAGGGACCTGCGTGATACGTGATGCGTGATCTCCTGGTGACTTACTTCCAGGGCGGCTCGGAAAAACTGCATCGATGGTAGGTACTCAAAGTAAGACTGCTAAAGGAGGACTCGCGAGTTCCAAAGAAAGCTGCGCCTACGCACCGGAACACTTCAATTCAAGCCACTCGCCACTCATTGGAAAATGGGCCGAGCAGACACTTCTCACACACATTCTTGCCGAAGTTGCCATCGCAGATAAAATACCAACAAAAAACCGACGGCCGAAACCGATAAACCGAAAACAATCAAAGATAACACTGAACAAGAAAAAAAACAAGACAGCATTTTTTCAGTTACTTAAGTGAGATTTTTGTTCTGCTGTTATGTATCTTCCATTTAACGCTGGTTAGCGCTGAAAATATTTTCATTTTTATTTTATATTCAATAATAATTTTACTATTGTAAGTAGATATTTAGTTAGGTGTTGCATTGATTATATTGAAATTATTATTATCACAATTTAAATAAGCAGAAATACCAGCTTATCGACAGACGATATCCGTCTTATTTATCTAGGTACTTATTTATTCCCATTTAATGATGATATAGTTTATGATAATGTAACCAGGTTTACGCAGCTATTAATTGTATTTTAGGCTGGGTCCAAGCGAGCGTACTAGGACAAAGTATTACCTAGTTTTTGTCCCAACAGCCACCATTGCCGGTACTTAGATTAACCCCGACTTGTGAAACTGACTTCAGCGTACTTACCTAAATTACGCGACGCAAAAAACGCGAGTCACAAAATTACGCTCGCTAAATCGAGCCTTATAAGTAAAATTTTCAAGTTACGATAAATGTATTCGTATCGTCATAGGAATAGAATTAGAATAGACTTAGAATGTTTTTGTAAGTAAATTGGTTTAGGCGCCAGCTACCAAAAAATCCCAGTGACTCACGAACTCCACTCTGTTCTTCTGTATGTCTTGGGTCTCTACTTGACTAGCGTAACTGGGATGATTCTAAGTGCACCAGACATCAGTATGTCTTTAAAAAAAAATAACACTGCTTTTGACCAACTTAGCTCTGCATGCAATGTGGTCATGGTTAAAAAGTCGTCGTGTGAAGGAGCTGGTCCATATTTTGAAAATGAAAACTACGGAACTGATTTTGATAAAAACGTAGACTGTTCCCTAAGTTAAAAATAATGTAAGGCATTATAAAAAGAATGGTCACATTCCGTTTACTAGTTTCAGATAAATTCGTGGACAAACATACGTACAGACACCTACAAAATGTTGTATATTTGTTTGGAAGCCCTAATAGATTATCATATGTGAATACATTGCAGTTATATAACTGCAATGTATTCACATATTATATACTTACATATATGTCGAATACTTAACTTTTTTAAGGCCGTTAATCCAACCAAAGTTGCCCCTCGCAAAATCAATTTTATTTAGTTAAAAGAACTTAGGTAAGTACTTTTATATTTAAAGCAAAAAAGACACACGAACATAAATGTTACAGAAGAACTCCGTCTAATTATAAACTTGTACGGTTGAAAAGAAGATAAATTATATTTATCACGATCGAATAAAAACCGAAACTGTACCATTTTTTTTTCAGTTATTTCAGTTACAACAGATTGTCACATACAAAATTGACGTACTAAATGATAATAGTATTTTGGAGAACTTACAGCGGTTGGGAAATTTTTAATTTGGATACTTTTCCAGTAATCTAAGAAGAACCTCAAAAATTGAAGCACGAATACAATACAATACAATACATCCTTATTGTACACCAACAGTAAAAGATCTTAAAAAATAATAATTTCAATAATTTTTAATAATAATTTTTTAATTACGAATCTGCGTAACTACCATATTTTGTTCCACTAAAAGTGACACTATCTCGACTAATGATTGATTCCAGTAGAAAATGTGCTTCAAACATGGAAAAGCGCGGCCTTAAGTCGGCCAACGACAAATATATTTGACGACAAACATCTTATTTACTCCTTTGAATAGGAATCTAGCTCAATAGCGGAGGAAAAGTTTTAAGTGTATTCCGAACACAACATAGTAATCTGCTCTTAACACGTGTCCACTTAGATTATGTTTCTATTACAAAGGCGACCTTGTCATGCGTTGTAAACAATTCATTGACACACGATCGGGACGGGACTTTGCCAAAATAAATGCAACGATGAAGCCTGCACCGATCAAAGAAATTATAAGCAATTAGGGACAAAGTTCGATCTGAAATAATCGGTGAAAAACTTAAATGCGCTAATGTAGGTATAGAAATTTAACTCAACACAATGCAATGATTAATGATCTTATTTATAATAGTTAGAAGTTAAAGTTATTGTGAAAGGGTTCTACTCGATTTTTTGAGATTTTTGTGAATGAATCACTGATTATTTTAGCGGTCAACATACGTAACGTCGTGGTATTTTGATACGTCATTATAAAGGTCTTACTCAAAACGTATCCTTAATTGATTTTATTATGTCCAATAAATAAATAGTTTAAGAAGTAAGTTCAACACAACATTGCAAGATTATTGGTTAAATTAAAAATTATTGGTTATTATTTGGCCTTTTAAATTATCCTATGTTCTTATATTTCTTAATAAGTTAAGTTATAAATAATATTTAACAATAAAATAAAAAAATACTCTCACTCGTACAATAATATAAAAATAGTTACTAAGTACTAAACGTTTATTGATCTAACATAAAAAAGTACAATTATAAACAGGTAAACTACCTATATAATCGAAACTAAAATTTAAATAATCGATTTATGTGACCGTTTAAAGTATCTATAGGTAGCAAACCATTAGATAGTTTAAACTGTAGCAAACCTATAGATAGTTTAAACTGTAGCAAACCTATAGATAGTTTAAACTGTAGCAAACCTATAGATAGTTTAAACTGTAGCAAACCTATAGATAGTTTAAACTGTAGAAAATCTATAGATAGTTTAAACTGTAGCAAACCTATAGATAGTTTAAACGGTTTCTAATTTCGGGTAATGAACTACCACTTAATTGAATTGGGAATCTTCCTCTTTTTTTGAAGTTGATTATAGAAAAGAAAGCTGTACATAATAAAGTACTTAAGTACTTCTGGAAGGAAAGTATAGTAGGTAGGTACCTACAGAACAGAATAGATAGTTCTCTAGACTTTCATCGGTCTAGATACAATCCTTTTGTTTATGTATGTATGCCTAGTATGATAAATACTTCAACTAATATATTTTATACTTATTTTCTTCGAATAGGCAATGGACTAAGTATCTACCAAATTAGATATAGGTAGGTTCTTATCTAAGAACTGTGCTGTAAGGTTTCGAACAAAATGTATGGATTCTTACGAAGTTTAAGTAGGTATACTTACTAATATATTTTTGCATGGCACGTTGCGAAACCGTGCTCAAATCAAAGTAAGTAAGCCTTTTCTGTAACTTTCAAGAGTTTCAGAAGGAGACCGGTTTAATTTTGTACTCGGGTTTATTTATAAGCAGCTCAAGTTACGTAAGTACTTAAAAACAGTCAACGATTTAGTAAACATAGAATATTAGATGTTGGATTTAGTACAAAATCCACAAAAAAAAAAACTAAGTTTATCTAAAGTTGGTTAAATGGAACGAGAAACTTACAGCACTGCAGGCATAATAATGTATAAATAGTAGACTGATTGGATAGTTCTGATAGTAGACCGTTGGACTGAACCTACTAAGTATAATAAACCTACCCAAACATCTCAGAATTTGATTTGACCTTAGTTATTATATTTTTTTATTTCCCACGACACTCTCTATTAATAGAGAACCTCGCATAAAATTTCAATCTAACTAGCTCTAATCCCTGGGGACAGAAGCTAACACGACCTAATACTACTCGCAACCTCCGAGGGGGGTCGCCATGACGTAGGTAATGTAAGGTTTTGCACGCACTAAGGTTGAGCCGAAATGGCCGCTTCCCCCCGCCCGGTGAAAGCAGTATTTAAGGGTGGAGGACACGTATACAAACAAGAAATACAAGAAATTTGGTGCCCTAAAGTGTTCCCTATATATTTGGAGGTAAAAATCGCAATTTAGGAACAATGAAAATCATTACAATGCAGTAATTACGTGTGTATACGCATTCTATTGTATTCAAATAATAGTTCCTATTTATTAGAAGTCGGTATAAATATTAGGATTTTTTATTAATCAAAGTAAGTAGTTTTTTCGTGAAAATATTTATACTGATTTCTAATAGTATAATAATCAACCTGGGACCTATAATTTGAATACAATAAAATACGTATATACCCGTAATTACTGCATCTTTACTAATGTAATTGTTTTCATAATGGGGATTTTTACTTCCAAATATTTCGGTAACGTGACACTTTAGGGTACCATATTACTTGACATCTGTTGTTTGTTTAAGTGTCCCTACCCATATATATTTACTAGCTGCACCTGCGGCTTCGCTCGCGTGGACCAAATAGTTTTATGCGCATGACCTTATTTTACTAAGTAACGTTTAAGAGGGTTTAAATTCGGCTGATCATTTTGTAACGATATCTTCGTGCATAATAACAATTTTGTATCTGGCACCATCTTACACTTGCGCCTTTCTAAGGATAGATACTTTCATTATGAAGGAATGCAGTCTTATGTTGTATTTTCTAGATAATCAGTAGATAATCAGTAGATGGGATATTCGTGTTGTTTCCGTGGCGACAACAGGCCCGCGCACGCAATCAACTGGTATCACGATTTGCAATTCATCAATGTGACCGCAGATCCTAATAAGCCAAGTAGCCAATTCGGGACCGCTGAACTTCAAATCGTGAGGTCACGAGTTCAAATCCCGGGCTCGTACTAAATGATCTCTTTGGCTGTTAATGTATATTGTGTAAACCCGCAAATGAGCCTGCGTAGTGGCTTATTCGCCTTTCAAGTATAGACCTAGCTAAGTCCAGCAATGGACACTAAACCAACAAATAAATGAATAAAAATTAAATATTTTACAGCAATTAGGAAAACTCTTGTGTATCCTGACTCTGTCTTCTTTGGGTCCTCATATTAACCGTGAGATTGCATCTAATTTGGTAATAACGGGCAAAGACTTTTTAGGCAGGCATTTATTTCATCACTTCTTCTGCCTTGTGATGCATAATACGATCATCATCATCATAGCCCGTAGACATCCACTGGTGAACACAAAGGCCTCCCCCTTAGACCGCCACTCTGTATTACAACCTGCCATTTGCGTCCACCGGTTGCCCGCGACTACCATCATCATCATTATCAGCCCGTATACATCCACTGGTGAACGAAGGCGTCCCCCTTAGACCGCCACTCTGTACGACACCCTGCCATTTGCATCCATCGGTTGCCCGCAACTACCATCATCATCAGCTCGTAGATGTCCACTGGTGAACGAAGGCCTCCCCCTTAGACCGCCTCTCTGTACGACAACCCGCCATTTGCATCCAACCGTTGCCCGCGACTACCATCATCATCAGCCCGTAGACATCCACTGGTGAACGAAGGCTTCCCCCTTAGACCGCCACTATGTACGACACCCTGCCATTTGCATTCATCGGTTGCCCGCAACTACCATCATCATTAGCTCGTAGATGTCCACTGGTGAACGAAGGCCTCCCCCTTAGACCGCCACTCTGTATGACAACCTGCCATTTGCATCCACCGGTTGTCCACGACTTTTACAATGTCGTCGGTCCACCTAGGAAGAGGCCTACCTACTGTGCTGTGTGGTGTTAAGTAGCTTAGGACACCACAGAACATTTTAAGAAAATCGCATGTCAATCCATTCATCTTCCTTACTCGCAAACTCTCAAGATAAACTTTACCAGTATAAGCTGATCCTCGGACCTTAGGGGCTCGGTATGTTCTGGGGTTCAAGTTATAGTGGCCAATATATTTTTTCATAAATTGCGTCATAACTTCTATATTCCTGGGCCGATTTTGATAAAACATAACCTATGTGAAGCGCCAGACTTTATAGATCATATTTCAAGAAATTGCATTCAAATTCGTGCAGTAATTTCTGAGTTTATCCTGGACAGACAGACAAAAATTTTAAAAACGGTATTTTTGGGTTCTGTTGCTCTCATACACTCCTAAAAAAATATTTCTTCAATATACAGTAATCGCCTCGTTACAGTTTTATTATATGTATAGATAGATATAGATAATATTTTCATCATGCGCGGAAGCTTTGAATAAAAAACAAAAAGCGCCGGGTGGGTATGCTAGCGTCCATAGAAAAATGTTCGAACCCCTTTAGTACGTTTATTTCAGTCGTTGAATGACACTAGATATTTTTTTCTTGTGTAGAAATGTCTTTAGATGTGTGTATCATAGAAATCATTGTGTGTATCATTATTTTCTAAACGACTAAACAAATTCTATTCGCTTCCCCCCTGGGTGCCTAGTCCTGGCTACGTCTATAGGTATCAGTAATCTGACTCTGGCTATCGATCGCCTGCGGTCAGTTAGCAGTGAGCTGTTTGTTAGGTTAGATGCAAGTCAGTGCTATGCCACGACAAGTGGCATTTGTAAGGCTGATAAGATTAAATAATTAGGAAAACTACGTCGATCTACGTAGTTTTCCGAATTCTTTCGAGTCTTCTCGTCACTCCTCCCGCAAAGTCTCAACACGAAAGTCTTCAATCGATGCATTCTACCCGTTATGACCTACGGCATGCCGAAACGTGGACACTCCCAGTGGGATCAGTTCACAAATACAAGGTCGCTCAGCGAGCTATGGAAAGTGCTGCAGCTATGCTTGGTTTATCTGAGGGATTGTATCCAGAACGAAGTAATTCGCCAGAGAACTAAAGTCACCGACGTAGCTCAGTGTATTAGTAAGCTGAAGTAGCAGAGGGCTGGTCATATCTTTCGCAGAACCTATAACCGCTGGGGTAGACATGGTTCTATAGAGTGGAGACCACGAAACGGCAAACGTAGCGTAGGACGCCCTGAGACTAGATAAAGTGATGATATACATCAGCAGGCAGTGGTTGGAAACAGAAAACTGAAGATTGGGCTGAGTGCCTTGCCATGGGAGAGGACTATGTCCAGCAGTGGATTATGATAAACTGATGATGATGATTAAGATACCATATAGACTACAAACGGTTATTGCTAACACCGTTGGGGCAGTCTGTACTGACTGCGGTTCTGAGACAGATAGCGTCAGCCAGGACGTTAATGGTCAGTCAACTGAAGCCGCTGGCCCACTGCAGCGCACGCTGTGCACGGCCACGCGGCGAATTTACAACGTGTAACAAAAAGGTTCAACAATACGGAAGGGCATGTATGTACTCATCGTTAAGAACAACTTTTACTATAGGGCCAACCCTGAAATCGCGAAAAAAAATTCAGCTGTACCATACATTTTGCCCAAGGTCAATTAACTTTTTGTATGGAACATCTGATTTTATTTTCGTGATTTCAGGGTTGGCCCCATAGTAAAAGTTGTTTACGATGATAAGTACATAAGTACATGTCCTTTCGTATTGTTGCACCTTTTTGTTACACATTGTAGAGATGACACAATTTTGACTATTGTACTTATACTCGTATCGTATATGAATCATATGTCATGTAAATACTATGAATTGACATATTTGTCCCTGCCCCGGACTTACGTCCTATAGACCTTCGACCTCATCTAAAGATAGAGAAAAGTCTACAAGGTTACGATTCATACACTCGTAATAATACATCATACAAAACACTGATCTATTCAAACTAAACCGAGTACAGAGTCAATTAGCATCGGTGATTAACACTTGACTGATAGCGTTATCAGCAGGCAGACTCGACGGCGGGATAGTAATGTTGTTTTTATTTCGACTGGTGGTATATCACGCTTTCATTAAATAATTTAATTGGGTGAATCCAGTAAATAAATAATATTTCCGATACTAATACTTAGTTGCTATCTGTAAACAATTTCTTATGTAGCGTCGAAAAGTATAGCGTACAAAAATAATGCAACGCAACTTAGAGTCCCATCATCTGCTAGGCTTCCAAAGGTTACACGGGCCTCGTACAGTAAAATGGGGTGAATGGGGATTGCATTAATTTATGATTTTTTAACTCTACACAGCTATGGTTTTATCTATGATTTAATTCTACTGATTTACTAGATGAAGTTTTTTTTCTTGTTCTGGCAATACCAAGCGGTTTTGGCGGGAACGCGAGAAAATCATATCGCTGCGTTGTATTATTTTCTAAAACTTGTGTTTTTTCGAGTGTTAATGCATAAAAATGGTGGCGTTTTATTAATTAAGTGCTGATTTACGAGCAAGAGTGTGGGCAAGTGATATAATGTAGTGAAACGTATCTTTTCGTGTTGTTTCCAAAACTCCGAAGAAGCTTGTAGTAAAGTTGCCACGACTTTACTAGGGCATGATTGGACTTGACTGTGACTTACTGTGTGTGACTTGGACTGTGACTACGACTCATTTAACTGCAGAAAGAAGAATCGATGAAGAAATATGTATTCGGCTGAAGGACTAGTATCCATGGCCAGGAACTATTAAAAACAACAAACTGTCAAATAATGTCAATTTCAACTCTTGTTTAATGGCACTTATTTAACTTTTGTTTCACAGCTAATTTCGGTGGTTATGGCGAAAAGTAAAGGACTATTTGGATGATTTAGTTCAAAACACAGCTTTTAAACATAATAGCGAAAACACTACAGATTTATTTTCCATAATTGAGATTTTATGCACTCATGTGATTTTTCATGCATTTTTGGGAGAATAGGGACGAGTGAGGGGTAATAGGGACGAGAATTGGTTCTGGAAGGAGGCGAATAGAAACCAGTGAGGGGTGGTTAGGATTGTCGAATTAGGGTTGTCGCAACGTCGTTGTATAACGATTTTCAAACGAAATTCTCTTCTAGTTTCTCATTTCAATCTAATTTATCTATAAATTATCTCAATCTATAATCATAATTATCTGTTTCACTTTACTGCTTCGCCAAAATTGTAACTAACGCACATATTATGTACACACAACATGCCATAAAATGCGATAGGTAACCACCTCTTTGGCGCAGTCGGGCAAGAAGTTATCAAAAGGGCCAGGTCTGGCCATTTTTTTCAATGTATTTACAGAAAACTATAAGCAAATACGGATAAAAACTACGCCAAATCTAAATTTCCAGCTACCGGAATGATTAAAACATCGCGTGATTTCCTTAGACATTAGACAATTTAAATATTAGTTAGTAAACAGGTCTTAAGAGTAGACAAGTTGGTCACTTTTCCATGGAAACGCGGTAGTATTATACTCCACTAGGTAATTTTGTAGGTCCAAGACTAAGTATTATATCGATTAATCTCTTCATTATCTAGGATTGTAAATTATTACGAAAGTAAAAAGTTAATAAACATGAAAATTATGAGCCAGGAAACATCTTGTATTTTAGCTCAATTTTAACGCCACATTGGACGTAAATAAATAACATAAGGAATACGAAAATAATTTATCAAGCGGCATAATTTAGTCCATAAACATTTCAAATAACTTAAGGCGGAATAAATTAACTCAGAGTTTATTCAACCACACTACTGCAGCCAAAGGTCGACAAAAAAAAATTGCGCGCTCATTTATCTTTCTTTCTCACAGTTTGTTTGCAAAAGAGAGCATGCTTTTTAGCCGCGCCCACCGATGAGTTCGAGCCGTCAACTTGTCGATCCTTAAGTTCAAGTTTGTTCCTATTCACACCATTTTACGGTACTTTTCGGTAGTAGTAAATAACACTTTTTTTTTAAATCAGCTTACTTCATATTAATATGGGACTACCTCAAAATATAGTTTTCAAAAAAAAGTCTTTTCAATATCGGTCCACTATTGACAGAGAAATCGGTGAACATTAAAAAAAAAACAAAAAAAACATACATACCGTCGAACATAGAACCTCCTCCTTCGAAGTCGGTAAAAAAATGGGTAGGTTTCAAATATGTAACCTCTGCCGAGGTTAGCATATTTGCGCCGCTTGTGCTGCTCCGCCGAATTTGCCGCCGCACTGGCTGGTGCGGCGGCAAATACTCTGTGTCTCGGGAAGATGAGGCGATGCCAAAGTATCAACGCAAATTGCGTCCCATACAAGGGGCCGTCCCAATTTCCAAGGCACAAGTATCGTACCATCAGGTCTTTTGACATCGTCACGCAAGACCGCTCGGTTCGAGCACAGCTGCAACATTGGCGGTGGAAAAAGCCCGGCGTATGATATCATTCAGGCTAGCGTGTGTTAGATTGATTCTCTCCGATATCCGATATCTCATTCGATTATTAGCAATATATTGTATCTATTTTTATCGTAACGGCAACACCGAGGGAGAACTAAAGTGTCAACGTCAAATTGTCATTTGGAGTTGACTCATTATTCGAACGGCAGCTAACAAGCAGTTGAACAAACGTTACGTGAAAACACATTAATACGAATAAATCCAAGGAAATCACAAGCATCGCGGTTTTATTTCTGAGATAAGGAAGAGATCCTTCATCTCAGAAGTGGGATTGGACGTGCGAGCCCACAATTTACTAGTTTTGAGCATTTATCGACTTCGTGATTTATTGTCGTGTACCGACATTACCATGGAATACCAACATTCTTCACGGTCAAGAAAGAGATCCGCAAGCTGCAGGACGCCATCCCGTCCGCGATCAGTTATTGTTGCACAAAATACTCCACCCGTGACATTTCAGACTCAGGATCACGTACACCGCAAAAGTAGAAAGCGGATGAAGAGTACTTCGAACGAGAAAAGGAGAACGTATCACCGTAAACGCAAAAGGCAATCTACAGAGAAAAGGACGTCGCCGGCGAGCGGCATTTCGCCGAAAACTTCGAGGCCTATCGGCAGGACAAGTCGTTCCCGAGAGCGGCGAGAACGGTCCCGTTATCGGAAAATAAAATCGAGCCGCAGGCGCATGCATGAGCATCGACCCAGCCGTAAGCGGAGTCGCAGCGTTAGGAAGAGTTCCAGCTACGAACGAAGTAATAGCCACGGCCGTAGTCGCAGCCGGGGGTCGAGTCGCAGCCGGGGTCCGAGTCGCAGCCGGGGGCCGAGTCGCAGCCGGGGGCCGAGTCGCAGCCGGGGGCTGAGTCGCAGCCGGGGGCCGAGTCGCAGCCTGACGGAGTGTTCCAGCCATGAGCGGAGCCGTAGCCATGATAGGATTCGCAAACGGAAGAAGAATCACGGTGTGCGGCGGAGTCGCAGCCGTCAGTGGAGCCGTAACAGCAGGGAACGGAGCCGACAGGGTTGTAGTAAGGAGCACGGTTATAGTAAGCTTAATCCACCCGACCAGGAGCATGTGAGTAGTCTTAATGTTAATCAGGCTTTTATCACTGAATTAGTCAAAACTTTAACTAGTAACCGACCAGAAGGAAATAAATTTCCAATGTTAGGTAATGTTATACCGGAATTCAATCCGATGATCAAAGGTCAAACCATTCACATGTGGTTAGGTAAGGTGGAGGAATGCGCAAAGCTTTATAATTGGGGTGATGCTCAAATTATTCACTATGCATTGCCCAAGTTATCAGGCGTTGCTAAAGCGTGGTATCAGGCTTTGCCATCTATGTCGTTTTCGTGGAAAGAATGGAAACTCAAGCTTGTCGAATCTTTCCCCAGTATCGATGATTACGCCGAGCTACTAACTGAAATGTTGTCAAAGCGAGTTAGGTATAACGAACCTCTTGAATTATATTACTACGACAAAGTCAACTTGCTAAATCGTTGCGAAATATATGGGAAGCGTGCCGTGGACTGTATGCTGTACGGGATAGAGGATCGTTCATTAAGGTTGGGTGCTAAAGCCGCTAAATGCGATGAGCCGGAACAAGTTTTGCAATATTTTCAATCAATAAAGCGACAACCACATGATACTGACAGGTCTAATAAGATAATGCAAGACAAACGGTCTAATAGCAGCATGTCATTCAATCCTAATCTGAACTCTAAGCCGCACAGTGGTGCTGGTATTTCAAAATCGCTACAGCCTAATAATTCCATTACCAGTGCTTCCCGGAAATGTTATAACTGTGACGAACTTGGCCATTTTAGTTTTAAATGTCCCAAGAAGATACTTAAGTGTAACGTTTGCAGCAAATTAGGCCATACGACTATCAACTGTCCAAAACTCCCGAACGACTCCAAAAACAGTACCGACTCCGTCACGGAGAAATCTGTTATGCAAGTAGACGCCGAAAATACGAATAATAAATATATAGTGCGCTTATGACTACACGGCTCGATGATGGAGGGTTATGTAGATTTAGGTAGTCAATGCACGTTGCTGAGACGTAGTGAAGCTGTTAATCTAGGTATAACGTGGACTAAAGACAATCTGCCAACAATGAGAGGGTTAGGTGGTAATATAGTAATGCCCATAGGTGTAGCAAGGGTAGAAATAAAAATACAAGATGTCGTAGAAAAGGTTGACGTCTTTATTGTTGAAGATAGTGTTATCAAATATCCGGTATTAATTGGGCATAGTTTCACCGAAAAACCTGGAGTAGTAATTGTTAAAACCACCAACTTCTTAAAATTTACACGAAGCCACTCAATTAAACTTAAACTGATTCTGCAGCATGACGTTACAGCACCCCCACAACAAATGATGGTAGTGCCTGTTACATGCAATAGTGACTTCTCCGGTACAGTTTACGTAAACGGTACGCTGCGAGGTAAACCTGGTAGTGAATTTTATCTATTGGCTGGAGAATACAGTTTTAAAAACGGACAAAGTGGAATCTTGATACAAAATGTAAGTATTAATACTATCACTCTCCAAAAGGGTGATTTATTGACACGATCAAAGACAACGGATAAATGTTTCGACGTTAACCTCCTAGACTTTAATGACACCGATACGAACCTAGATTTAAATTTCGGGGCAGAATTAACGAATGATCAGGTAGAACAATTAAAGGCATTATTAAAATTATTTGAAACATGTTTTTCCAATAATTTAAAAGACCTAGGTTTCACAAATGTTATTCAAATGGATATTGAACTTAATAATACGCAGCCTGTTGTGTATCGCCCTTACAGGCTATCTTACCCTGAACGTGAGTTAGTGCGGTCAATGGTACAGGAAATGATGGATGCAGACATTGTATGTGAGTCGAATTCATCTTACGCGAGCCCGATCTTGCTTGTTAAAAAGAAAACAGGCGAGAAAAGGCTCTGCGTGGACTACAGAGCTCTCAATAACAAGACAAGA
This sequence comes from Erannis defoliaria, assembly GCA_905404285.2. NCBI lineage: Eukaryota > Metazoa > Arthropoda > Insecta > Lepidoptera > Geometridae > Erannis > Erannis defoliaria. The sequence goes on along the minus strand of FR990073.1, from coordinate 3,650,553 downwards.
AAAGAACATTATCCTCTACCATTGATCGATGATCAACTAGATAGATTAGCCGGTCACAGTTTGTTTATTAGCCTAGATCTCGCATCAGGGTATTATCAAATCCCAATATCAGAGGACTCACGAGATAAAACATCCTTTGTGACTCCCGATGGTCAGTACCACTTCAAGCGAATGCCCTTCGGATTGGCAAACGCGCCATCGGTATTTCAGCGTGCGATGAACAAAGTGCTAGGTAAGTTGTCATATATTATAATATATATGGACGATGTGCTTATTCCGGCACGCTCGTTCGAAGAAGGAATGACTAAGTTGCGTGAAGTGCTCAGTTTACTGGAACAGGCGGGATTGACGCTGAAATTGAAAAAGTGTTTCTTTTTCGAGAAGGAAATTGATTTCCTGGGTTTCCGTGTCAGTGGTGATGGCATAAAACCTGGCGCCAGGAAAACTTTGGCTATAACCAATTTTCCAAGACCTAAAAACGTTCACGATGTTAGGCGGTTCATAGGTCTCGCGAGTTTCTTTAGGAGGTTCGTCAAGAACTTTGCTCTTATAGCACGGCCCTTAACTGATCTGTTGAGCACGAAATTTGAGTGGAAGTGGACCAATGAACATACTGATGCATTTAATACATTAAGGGAACGACTAATTGAACGACCTATATTAGCTTTATACGATCCAAAACTCACTACCGAGTTGCATACGGATGCTTCAAAACTTGGTGTAGCTGGTATTTTGATGCAACATGGTGAAGACGGTTTACTTAGATCCGTTGCTTATTACAGTCGAAAGACAACAAAAGATGAGCAGAAACTTCATTCTTTCGAATTAGAAACCCTAGCTGTGATTGCTTCGTTAAACCGTTTCCGCGTTTATTTGCTGGGTTTGAAATTTAAAATTGTTACCGATTGTAATGCACTAAGGACTACACTGACAAAAAGAGATCTGATACCGCGAATTTCTCGGTGGTGGGTGCAGTTTCAGGAGTACGACTGTGAAATTGAATACAGACCCGGTACGCGTATGGCGCATGTCGACGCCTTAAGTCGTAATCCTGTAACTGAACCCAATACGCAAAATGATAGTCACGTCATTGATGTGTTGAATTTAAATATTAAGGATTGGATTGCGACAGTCCAGGAAAACGACGATGAAATTAAACGTATAAAACAGATCTTACAAGACGAAGATACTAAAAATATCGTTGACGTTTCTAATAATTATCAACTTAAAGGAGATCATGTTTACCGGCAGCTAGATAAAGGGTTAAGGTGGGTGGTTCCACGTGGTGTTAGATGGCAGGTTTTACGGATGAACCACGATGATGTTGGTCATTTCGGGTTTGATAAAACTTTGAATCGTCTACAGGGTACTTACTGGTTTCCCAGAATGCGCCGTTTTACAAAAAAGTATGTTGCCGCTTGTCTCGAGTGTGCACACCACAAGGCACCTGGGGGACCAAAACAAGGTATGCTACATCCTATCCCTAAGATCGAAATCCCATTCCATACGCTGCACGCGGATCATTTAGGGCCGTTTGTTCGTTCCAAAAAAGGCAATATGTACATTCTTGTCATTATAGATGCGTTTACCAAATATATTAACATTCGTGCAGTGCGAGATACGAAAAGTACGACCGCGATTAAAGCTTTCAAAGAACATTTTTGCTATTTTGGGGTGCCATCGCGGTTGATTACGGATCGAGGGTCTTGTTACACGAGCTCAAAATTTAAGGAATTTACTGAAAAATTAAATATTAAGCACGTACTAAATGCCGTTGCTACTCCAAGGGCTAATGGACAGGTGGAGCGATTTAACCGTACCATCTCAGATGCGTTATCTACGAAATGTCATAACAAAAATGACAGTACTTGGGACACGTATGTAGGCGATATTCAACTTGGCATAAACACCACAATAAATAAATCAACTGGCAAAAGTCCATCTGAACTACTGTTTGGGTGCAAATTAGTTAGTCCGTCAGAAAATGTACTAAGTGACATATTTACTGAAACGTCCGAGCGTGTTAGTGGCGATGGTTTGATGCAATTAAGATCTGATGCTGGTGACAAAATTCGTAAAGAACAGGAAGCTTCAAAAAAGAGGTTTGATAAACATCGGAAAAAGGCTACGTCCTACAATGAAGGCGATCTCGTCAGAATTGAGCGAACTATAACCGATAAAGATCACGTAGGCAAATCTAAAAAGCTACTTGCTAAATTTCACGGCCCGTACCGCATTATGAAGATCCTACCGAATGATAGGTTCCTTGTTGAAGATACGCCTCTAACTAAAAAAGGTAACAAGAGATACGAGAATGTCGTGGCGTTGGACAAAATTCATCCGTGGCTGAATTTTAATAAATGTGACAGTGATGTTGACGGAAGCGATAGGGATGGCAATAGTTCTGATTCTAGTGGAGTAGAATAAATAAAAAAAATTTACTGATAGGACAATTGGTAACACAATTATGTAATTGAGAATAGTTTGATTACTGTAGTAATAATAATAATTATGATGTTTACAACAAGCGAAATGATGAATGTACTTGAAAATACGACCGGGACTGTGATTAACTATAGATTGGAATAATGATTTTCTTCCAGATTCTTTACATAGATTCTATATGATAAGAGCATAGGCTATGAGCGATCAGTGCAGATAGCGAATGGTGTTGGGTAACCAATGCCGCACAGATGATCGTAGATCATAGCACACTATGCAAGATTGAGATTGCGAACGCGAACTAGATTAGAGATCTGACCGTGAGCGGCGTTTGTTGTGAGCGACTGGTATAGATTTTATGTATGGTTAATTAAAAGTAATTATTTAGATACATAGATATACCTAGATGGTCGCAGATCATAAACAAACGTTGCATGATTACGCTAAGATGTGTTGTCTTATTATATTACGCTTTGAATTGTTATACCAATTATAATTATTATTTCTCTCATATCATGTCTTCAATATTTAAGTGAGAGGACTCACTCTGAGAGGATGGCCGAGTTGTTAGATTGATTCTCTCCGATATCCGATATCTCATTCGATTATTAGCAATATATTGTATCTATTTTTATCGTAACGGCAACACCGAGGGAGAACTAAAGTGTCAACGTCAAATTGTCATTTGGAGTTGACTCATTATTCGAACGGCAGCTAACAAGCAGTTGAACAAACGTTACGTGAAAACACATTAATACGAATAAATCCAAGGAAATCACAAGCATCGCGGTTTTATTTCTGAGATAAGGAAGAGATCCTTCACGTGGCGGCCGATCCGACCAGCGCTTCGTGAGCAAGAGAATGGTCGTCTGGTGAGCAAGCTGATCGACAGCAGTACCACACTCGCATCGATGGGCCTCACAGCACCTTGCACCCAAGCGCAAGCTGACAGTTAGACGAAATGCAGTTGGGTCTAAAACGCTACCAGTGTTAAAGGAGAATAGCCTGCAACCAAAGACCTGATTCCCATACAGAGACAGCAAGAATACGAGCGCGATCTGCGACGCTAGTACACGTATCTAGAAGAGATTTCCGTGCTAGTTCACAGATCGGCCGATCCCATAGTCTCTGCGAAGACAAAGTCCTCGGAAAATCAGTATTTGGGCAAGCCAAACATTTCCAAAACACATCCAAACATTTTTGGCCTCATTCAAATGAGCTACTACTACATCGGAATGGCCTAAAGAGGGTACAAGGATTTATTAATTAATTTATGTGTACTATGAACTGAGGACAGGAAAGCTGGTAGAGCTACACTTGAAATTTTGCGGATTCCTAAGCCTCCTAACCTTACTATGGTAGTGAGGCTTGTGACCATGTCCTGTCATTTATGTCAACATTCAAAACCGATATTAGAGTTTCCTTTACGACATTGTCTAAGCTCAAAAGGAGCTCACCGTGTTTCCACAGTGGACTACATCGTAAAGGGTATATAAATTTTGCCACAAACAGACAATATTTGATAATGGTAAACGCCATGTGGGCGTTACTTTTGAGTAACCTCCTGGAAGCACTCATTTTTTTTTAATTATTATAATTACTAGCTATTGTATATACTTACATATAATTTTGGTGTTTTATTAGGGTGGCGGCGAAGGTGTGCAGCGGCATGCGCGGGCGGCGGCCGCGGTGGCGCTGGGTGGCCACCGGGGCGGGCGGTGTGCTGGCCGCGGCCGCTCTCGCCGCCGCGTTGGCCTGGCCCTCGCTCTTCGACTCTGTTCTCTCTACGGTAAGCCATCATAAACAGTCAGAACATGTCCACTGATGGACGAAGGCCTCCCCAGTAATAGGGGTGCCATGATCCCCACGCTTGGCAGACGGCTTGGGAGTCGCAGGGACGCTGCTGCCCGCCCATCACCATCGGATTCTGGATGCAGTTTAAGGACTTTTAGGACGTACCCAGGTCCACCTCTCCTCTGTAAGAATTGTAGAAAAATGTACGGACGGCGGCAGCGTTAGTGGGTGGTAACGTAAAATTTCGATCAATATAGAATTGAACAAAACGATACCAGTACAGTAAGCAGTAAGTATGTTCAACATTTGCGACCATAGCATGCCTAATAGAAAGTATCACAGAGGGAAGGAAATGAAAACTGGATAAGTCAAAATTTAGCACTGAAATGTAGCGCCATCTTGAAAGTGTAGAAGAAAATTAATGTCATACAGTTCTGTTTACGTGTATGCCCGCAAATCATAAGTCGTGCCATTTCGTCGAAATATCGGGAGCTTGTTTCACAACATAAACACGGTAAATAAGTATCCCGTGAATAATGTAGTTCTGTGGTGCTAGGAATCTATTGCAGAGTTCGCCTGGTCTGGAAGTACCACACCTATGTCAGTTATTCAACCGCCAAGCAGTAGTGTGCAAGCATTACTGTGTTTCGGTTTGAAGGGCAACGTTACCAGATCAATTACTGGGCATGAAGAGATTTCACATCTAATATCTCAGGGTGACGAGCGCAGTGCACTGCGGTGCAGGATTTTGTTCGCAAGTTCACAATTCTGGCAGTGCTAGTGTTATGGGCAGGTGTGGCGCTTACCACCAGGCGAAGGTCTCGCTGTCTCGTCACTCAATTACATACATAAAAAAAATATACATTGAACTGTAATGAACATCCGTGATATTTAAGTACAGAGAATTAAAGTAATTTTAGAAATACCTTATTTTCAACCGACTTATAAAAGGAGGTTCTCAATTCGACTGTATGTTTTGTTTTTTGATATGTATGTTACGCGATTACTCCGCCAATTATGAACAGATTTTGATGTTTTTTTTTTGGGTGGTTCTTCAGAGGTGGTCCCACATCAATTTTATCGAAATCGGTTCAGTAGTTTGGTTTTTAAATCAAAATTACTAGAAAATATGAAGATATCATCCAGGTATTCGAAGTTGAAGTCGGTTGTATTTTTTTGTAAAAAAATAACATTAAGAGCGGCAAACAAGCAGACGCCTTGCTTGTTGGGGAAGCTCGCCGCCTACAGACGCATTCAACATTAGCAATATTGTAAGTTAGTCTAACACCCGAATACTGAAACGCCACTCAGGTGACCCACTCAACTGAGCGCTACTTAATTTGAAGAGGCCATTAAATTTTACTGGAATTTTCAAACGCCACTCAAGTATTTTAAGACCATGATCAGCTGAGCATGATCGTTCAAATTTTCTATAAATGGCAACATTTACTTAAAAATTACGTTTTCAATTACAATTTTTATTATTTGTTATAGCTATTTCCTTTTACGCAGTAACGTTTAACAAAAAAATTATAGAATTTATAGATTAGATATATAAACTGTTTTAAAATTTAATTTCTATTGTTTTGTCTTACGAGTTATCTCTTACGGTTGAATTTTTATAAGTTGAAAATTCATAATACTGTGTTGTCAATTTGTAGTTTGCCTATTTTTCGTTGAGCGTGATAAAAAACGGAACGTAACTTTTCTTTCAATGGATCAATCTAACTAAGTTAAATCTAAGTTAATCTTAGTCTGAATAATTAACCATCTATATGTATGCATGAAGTTAACGGTGGTAACCATTCTGCGATCCCCAAGCCGCCTGCCAAGCGTGGGGATTATGGCAACACCTCCCTTTAAGGGAGAGGCCTAAAACTCCAAAGAAGCTTTTAGTAAAGTTGCCACTACTTTACTAGGGCATGATTGGACTTGACTGTTACTTTTACTTAATGTGTGTGACTTGGACTGTGACTACGACTCATTTAACTGCAGAAAGAAGGATCGATGAAGAAATATGTATTCGGCTGAAGGACTAGTATCCATGGCCAGGAACTATTAAAAACAACAACAACAAGGGAGAGGCCTTCGTCCAGCAGTGGACGTCTTCCGGCTGTTGATGTGATGTATGCATGCAGATCGCATAAAGTCGAAATAGCATTCTAATCGAAGCGGTTAAATGCGGACATGCCACTTTTATAAAATTCCAACTTTATCTAACATTTGTTAGATGTTAATATATAGCAATTATGCATCATTAAATGTCTTTGATTAAGAACCCAGGCGAGCTAAATCCTGCAAGTTAAGTGTGGTTCAAACCAGTTCAGCAACTTAATAAAACCAGTGGTCTCTAGATATAGATAGACGAAATGTCAATCAATTATATATTATTAATCATCTGGTAAAAACTTCATTTTCATAATTATTTCACAAGGATTTCACCGATTGTTTATAACTAGCGGCCAGTCCCGGCTTCATACACGTGGACATTTATTTTTAAATAATTTTGAATAAACGTTGTAAACTCTAAGTAGGACCACTTCACGTCGCTCATTCCAGGACTATGGGCTTTGTTGCTTTTGGGGGCCCCCATGTTTGCTGAAGGTGTTTCGCATTGCATTTCTGCAAGGGAAAGTACTCTAGATGTTCACTGTCTGAACATTTTAAGCATCTTCCTCCGCACGTATCGCTCGCATTTCTGAGGGGTTACTTTGCGATGCCCAAACTGACCTATATCATAAGAACTGCTCCTACTTGGAAGTTCTCCGAGGAAGTGCAGCGTGCTCAAGGAGACCCTTAATGTCTCCCTTGGTGTATGCAGTGGGACCAGGCAAGTCTGCCTATCCGCTATGGCGGGTTGGGGGTGCGCAGTCTGCGAGAGTCTGGTATTTCTTACGTGCCGTTAGGCTAAGTAGTATTTAAGTAGGTTTGACATATGTTTATTTTATTTATGTTTTCCTTATAATTTTATCCATAAACCCATTTTTATTCTCAAAGTTTTTTTTAAAATTTATATTTTGTTTTTAGTTTTATGTACTTAAGTATTTTATTTTTAAAGGGTTAAATATTTTTTTACTTGATCTTTTTTTTTTTAAATTAATTTAATTTTTATTTTATTTTAATTTCTTTATTTACTTTTTTTGCGTTTGAGCTGCGCGGCTACAGCTATTTCATAGATGTGCACAGAAAATTGAAAGCCCTACTTCTTACGGACATATTCGGCCCGCTCCCAAAACCAAAATTCACCACATTTTTCAACTCAGAGTCACGCAACGGGCAATGGAGAGAGCTATGCTCGGAGTTACTTTGCGCGATAGAATCCGGAACGAGGATATTCGCCAAAGAACCAAAGTTACCGACATAGCTCGCAAGGTTTGCAAGTTGAAGTGGCAATGGGCAGGCCACATCGCTCGAAGAACTGACAACCGATGGGGAAGAAAGGTTCTTGAGTGGCGACCGCGAACCGGAAGACGCAGCGTAGGAAGGCCTCCCACTAGGTGGACCGACGACAATGTAAAAGTCGCGGGCAACCGGTGGATGCAAATGGCAGGTTGTCGTACAGTGTGGCGGTCTAAGGGCCTTCGTTCAGCAGTGGACGTCTCCGGGCTGATGATGATGACACTGCTACGCATCGAGACGAATACACCCTCCAAATTTCAAGTCTGTTCGACCAGCGGTTTGGGCTGTGTGTTGTCTGTCAGTCAGTCAGTCAGGACAGAGCCTTTTTTTACATATATAGATAGATAGATAGATTAGTATTTTGTTTAGAATTGCTAAATTCGTAATATCTTTTTAATGCAATGTCCGATTTGAATAATTCATAATAAAGCGATATACAGGTATTGAAACAGTCTTGAATATGAAATAATTTATTTGCATAAGACATACAAAGGTAAGGATAACATGGTCTGATTGTGATCGGCATTTCAACTTTTAAGATGTAAAAAAGTAGTTATAGTGACAACTACAATAGTTGGACATATGGTATCGCGAAGTTTTTTGTAGATATTGATAAGTTCTTTAATATTGTAGTTTTTTTTTGATTTATCATCAATAGTTTCCGCAGCGCATGCGATGATATACATTTTATGGAAAAAAATAGCTTCAGCTTGGGTTACATTATTGACTGATTGGTTTTAGTAAGGATCCCTTATTTTTTCATGTAATAGATATATTATAGTACATTATGATACGAGTGTGCTATGTTGGTCATTACACTAGAGGCGGTATTATGCGCGCGAGCCGCAGGCGAGCGCGATAAGGAAGCCGAGAGCGTAATGACTAATAGCACAAGAGTTCCATACGACTGTTTTCGTCACACTTACGAGGAAAAAACAATATTTTTTTGATAATAATCAACCACACAGCGAAAACGTCAACAAACATTTGCGGAAAATGGCGCCCAAATCAGTAATGCGCGCGCAGGTTGACATTTACTTCAGCGGCATAAGAACTCTTTGTTGGTATTACAAAAAAACTGTAAGTATTACCCGGCTATATTAAGAGTGCTTCGTATACGTACGTCTAATTGCAGTCACGTACAAACTTGACTTTACCGGGTTATACCTATTATAGTACAAGTGCCGTACTGTAAAGTAAAAAGCACGCATGTGTAATAGCTTGGATTATGAGCCTAAAAGCGATGTAATAAGATCTACTTTACGAGCAAGTGTGATGAAAATTGTATTATTTATATTTTTTGTTATTTAACTGTTTTTGTATTGAATGTATTCCTTTTTTATTTATTTATAAATTATGATTGTGAGTTTCTAATGTAATTGGCCTGACCGCGTTTAATCTCGATCCTAAATACTATATTTTATGCTAAATAAATAAAAACTTGTCAAGTTTTGACAAAAATCCCCAGTCTGTGGTGCTACGCAATTATATAATAGGCTAGATGACTGGTTTTTTTTTCGTCCTATTCAAATGTGGCCCATAAATATAGCTGATTAATGAAAAGAAAATTAAAATCTGATCAAAAATAAGCAACTTATAAGCATTTTAATAATATATTATGTTAGACAGAGAGGCAAAAGAGCAAAACGTGACGTCACTTCTCTGTACGCCATATAAATTCTATTCTGACAAGTAAGGCGTGACGTAATTTTTTGTTTTGTGGGAAAGGGACAGAGTGTTCTCTAGCAAAAACTTTAAACGCTCATATATCAGAACATTATTAACCGATTTAAATAATGTTTTCAATTACCATACTATATTTACTTAAATTCTTCATTAAAGCTATTGGCTTCAACGATTTAAACATCAGTCATCTAGCCTATTGAAGCTTGCAAAAAAGTCTTGTAACTTTTTTTGTTTCCTCTCAATACTGTGGATTAATAAAACAAAAATGTGTGAAACCCACGTCCGTTTTCATTATAAAATCACGAATTCATCCAATCATCTTCCTCCGACTTACTATACACAGGGTTGCTAATATTCAGAACTTTTTGCGATAGTGGCGCTCTTATTTTTTTTATTCATTCAAGTGATGAGACGAGCAAGACGCTCGCTTGGTGTTAAGCGTCACGCCTGCCACCAACAGTAGCAGTGCCAGAATTGTGAACTTGCGAACACAATCCTGCGCCGCTCTGCACTGCGCTCGTCACCCTGAGATATTAGCTGTTAAATCTCTTCACACCCAGTAATTTATCTGGTAACATTGCCCTTCAAACCGGAACACAGTAATACTTGCACACTACTGTTTGGCGATTGAATAACAGACAAAGGTGTGGTACTTCTATAGGTACTTCCCCAGGTGGACTCTGCAGTAGAGTCCTACCGACCACTACAGACTATTAATTTCTACTCTATTAAGTTATAATTCGTTCTATCGTTTTATATATTCTGTTTGGCTCCCAATCTATTGACCGAAGGTTAAAACGCGACAAACGAAAATCTGCATTGGTTCCATAAAACTGCAATAACAATAATGCATTAATCAGTCAACTAAAAAAGTGGTTTATAAAATTCCTAAATCCGAACAAAGGTTATCTGAATAATTTATCGTATTGGAAATGATTACATAATACATATTTGGTAAGTGATAAGAATCTACAATTAAATAGTAATAAGAACCAATCTACGACTGAATTTATTAGAAACACTAGAAATTGAAAATTTATTATGTCCTGACAATTTTATTAGTAAAAAATGATAATATTTACAATTAAAGTTTAATTTTATGGCATAATAAAAGAATATAAAAACGCTTAAATTTGATTATGCGACTTCTTGCTTATATACTGTAAATATTTTTACTTACACATTTAATAAACACTATCCAAATGAACAAATCTCAAAATGGTAAAAGTATTTTATTTCGTTTTTCATCATCCGGGAAGCGTAGCATTCAGTTTTTTCACTACGAGCAAAAATGTTGTAGCTCGTAGACTTGCGTAGCACTCTGTTGAAAAATCTGTAATATAGTTTTAGTTTTTTTGAGATTAATCTAAAGTTATTTTTTTATTTCACATAGCTAGAAGAGGTCCTCCTAGAAGACTGTTGGACGAAGGTCTCCTCTTAATAGATTGATAGATTAACACTTTACTGCTCACACCAAAGAAACATACACACAAAGGATTAACTAAATTAAGGATCGACAAGTTGACGGCTCGAACTCATCGGTGGGCGCGGCTAAAAAGCATGCTCTCTTTTTCAAACAAACTGTGAGAAAAGGAGAAAGAAAGATAAATGAGCGCGCAATTTTTTTTCTGTCGACCTTTGGCTGCAGTAGTGTGGTTGAATAAACTCTGAGTTAATTTATTCCGCCTTAAGTTATTTGAAATGTTTATGGACTAAACTATGCCGCTTGATAAATTATTTTAGAGTTTTCGTATTCCTTATGTTATTTATTTACGTCCAATATGGCGTTAAAATTGAGCTAAAATACAAGATGTTTCCTGGCTCATAACTTTCATGTTTATTAACTTTTTGCTTTCGTAATAATTTACAATCCTAGATAATGAAGAGATTAATCGATATAATACTTAGTCTTGGACCTACAAAATTACATAGTGGAGTAGTAATACTACCGCGTTTCCATGAAGAAGTGACCAACTTGACTACTCTTAAATACAAGTGCACAAATGGCCTTGGCAATCCCCAAGCTTGGCAGGCGAGTTGGGCAACGCTTATTTTTTATTAGGCTTGCGTTTGACTGCCATCTCGGCTGATGTTAAATGAAGATGTAGTCTACGATGGAGCACGCTTGCATGAAGAAACTAATTGAATGCGACTTGAAGAAACCCAGAATGCTCTCTCTCTACCATTAACCGACAGAATGCTGCTACCCGTCCTCCGGTGGTTCTCAATTCGACTGTATTTTTTTTAATGTTTGTTATGTAATTACGCCAGTAATGAATTGATATTGATGTCTTTCTTCAGAAGTGGTCCCATATACATTTTATCGAAATTGGTTCAGTGGTTTGGTTTTTAATGGATAAAAGATGTCATCCAGTTGATCGAAATTGAAGTCGGTTTTTTTTAGTACCTACTTTACTTGTATTCTACTTTACCCGCCCTGGTGGACATAGACCTTCAATGATTTCACCACGTTGGCCCGGTGCTAGTTGGCGTATTCACATACGTCACAAGTTTCTTCTCGGGATTTATGCAGCTTTCCTCACTATGTTTTTAATCCGTACTTAATTACCAAAGATGTAATTGTTACGTGCCTGGGTTTGAACCCAAGATCTCCTGATTACGAAGCCTATGTTTGCTGTGGTGGCCTATTCGAAATGTACCTAATTATTAGAATCAATTTATTGAATTGGTTCTATTAGTAGTACGCAGATATTAAATAGCAACATCGGTTGTCACCTTGACAAAATAATCGTCGGGTCAATATAATCTCCTGGATAAGCTATTGATCGTTATTTGTTCAGCATTTATTGATGTCAAATGTTAAATGGTTTGCGTCATTCGTGCATATGTCCAGAATCGACACAACTGACAATTAATTGGAGTGTAATTTTTAGGGATCCATAAGCAAAGTGTGTTCTACGAGACCTTATTACTAAGCCTACTTTAAACTTTAACCGTCTTAGTCATATAACACAAAAAAGTATTTCAAACCTATTTTAGTTTTAAAAAAAATTTCTTCTTTTTACGAACTCAAATCGTGATTCGAAATTAAGTAGACAAAACACTTTTTAACTTTTATATTTTTTTATTCTGTCAAGTGACGAAACGAGCAAGACTTTCGCCTGGTACTTAGTAAGCATCACACCTGCCACTAACAGTAGCAGAACTTGCGAACACAATCCTGCGCCGCACTGCACTGCGCTCGTCACCCTGTGATATTATATTAGGTTTTACAAACCGGAACACAGTAATGCTTGCACACTACTACTTGGCGATTGAATAACTGGCAAAGGTGTGGTACTTCCCCAGGCGGACTCTGCAGTAGAGTCCTACCACTACAAAACTAAAATAGGTTTGAAATACGTTTTAGGGTTTTATGTATAGGACGGTAAGACTGAACAAAAGGAAACGACACAGACATGTCATTAGTAGACCTAGATTTAACTTAAAAACAATACTCTAGAGGCATTATCCAGGGAGAAATTAATAGAATACATTTGGATGGAGAATCGCAGACCAGATTACCTCTTAACGGTGAAGAGATACTGTGATCGCCAAGCCGCTTGCCAAGCGAAATTATAGAAATGGGGCATGAAATTTTGTATGGAACGTTATTTGTGTTTGAAGTTATAGTGATGGAAATTGGTATTTGGATAGTTCATTTAGCGGTATGGAAGTTACGAGTATTTGGGAGCGGGGCGAATTTGTTCCGTACGCGGACGAAGTTGTGGGCGACCTCTAGTAAATAAATATTTAGATCATCGAAAACATACCTTAACTTAATCTCTGTATCATCCAATCATCATTCCAATGGGCTATCCAAAGATTTCTATGTCTAGATACGCCTGACTTAAGAAATCGTAAGACTAAATTCTCTTTGACAAAAGGTCAACGCCATGTCTCGGATTTTGCGGTCACTACGTGCTGCGCCAGTAAGGCGTGGTAGAAGAAGCACAAACTGTACGAAACTAGAAACGACTTACCTATTACCTAAAAATAAAAGTTTTTGTGTAAAAGCTCGTTTAGTTTACCTTTAAATGTTGACTTGCCGGTCCTAAGAAACGCCACCTTTTTTGTAACTGCACTTTGAAATGAAATTCGTACAAATCTTCACCACACAGTTTGGAATTTTGCACTCAAGTAATCACGTTAGACGTGCGTCGCAGACTGTGCCGGTATCGGTGTCAATGCGTTTCTTTGACACCGACGAATGGGCGGCATTTCAAAATGGCGTCCAACCCGCATACTATGTATATCTATGGGGCTATCACGAGTTTCTTGTCCTAAGTATACTTACCCTTATACTTACTTATTATCTTAGACGTGTTTACTTTGACGCTTTCACCGTGGGTCATAGTCTCAATGATTGCTCGCTGACCCTCGGTGAACGAAAGCGCACGTCAAAGTAAACAAGAATGACCGCTGGTGTTACTGCAGAAAAATAACATTGGATACTATGCCCACAAGTGCAACAAACGGGTAGACAAATAAGTAAAAAACACACTTTTATCGGTTAGTGTAATTTACTATAAATAACATATCTTTATTGTTAGTGTATCTAATGTACGGGACCCGTCAAAACAACTGCAACAACAATAAACTCATGCCTAGTTTTTATAATTTTAGCAAATGGCGCTGACGCCCAGCTCGCTGTCGTACCGCAAGTGGGTGGCGCCATCTTTGCCGCTGTACATGGAGATCTTCATGTTCAACTGGACCAACCCTGAGGAGTTCCCGGACAAGAAACCCAGGTTCGAACAACTCGGTAAGATAACTGTGCCCTCCGCATAAAAATCGTTGTAGTGAGACTCAATTGCAGAGTCTACCTGGGGAAGTACCACACCTTTGCCAGTTATTCAAAAGCCAAGCAGAAGGGTGCAATTATTACTGTTTCGGTTTGAAGGGCAATGTTACCAGAGAAATTACTGAGCATGAAGAAATTTTACATCTAATATCTTAGGGTGACGAGCGCAGGTTTTTTTCGCAAGTTCACAATTCGAGCACTGCTACTGTTATGGGCACGCGTGATGCTTACCACGAGGCAAACGTCTCGCTTGCATCCTCACTCCATTGCAAAAAACAAGTAACTTTTTCAAAAAAAACAACAACCGATTTCAAATTAATATGAGACCACCTCGAGAGTATCTCCTTTAAATTTTTATTTTTTTTCAAAATCTGTCCATAATTGACGCAGAAATCGGTGATCATACATAAACTAAACATACATATTATACATACCCTCGAACATAGAACCTCCTCCTTTATTGAAGTCGGTTAAAAAAGTTCGTATTTCACCTTGCGTGGATTCCCCAATGTTGGGGATGGTGACCCATCAAGGTAAAGGCTCTCTTATGATGTTCCGTCATAATGTGGCATTCTGCAGTATGCACTGCCTCGCCGACGTTGATGTTAAGGATGGTGCAGATCCTTTATGCTAGATAGATAGATAGATTAACTCTTTATTGTACACACCAAAAAAAAAGATAACAGTCATGATGATCACAACACAAAAAAGGAACTTAAAACTAGTGTTACAATTGGCGGCCTTATCGCTAAAAGCGATCTCTTCCAGGCAACCTTTGGATGGAAAGGATTCGAAGAACATATAGAAGACGGGAGCTAGATGGTTTATGCTAGATGTGTTACCCGTACTTGTCCGTACTAGGTATAGCTACGTAATTTTTTTACTTCGGTTAGGGCGTCCGCTGGTCGGGTGCAACAAAAGAGCACCAAACGCCACACTATGAATAACAATAATGTTTAAAAAGTAAAATATCATTACATTACATAAGTACTTACTAAACAAAAGAATATTACTTACCTACATGTAGGTTAAAAAAGAAAAAGCCGTTGGTAAATTATTATTTAATTATTCAACACATAAATGCTATGGAGGTCATAATTTTTCTTCCTGTTTAAGAGTAGACAAGTTGGTCACTTCTCCATAGAAACGCGGTAGTATTACTACTCCACTATGTAATTTTGTAAGTCCAAGACTAAGTATTATATCGATTAATCTCTTCATTATCTAGGATTGTATATTATTACGAAAGTAAAAAGTTAATAAACATGAAAGTTATGAGCCAGGAAACATCTTGTATTTTAGCTCAATTTTAACGCCATGTTGGACGTAAATAAATAACATAAGGAATACGAAAACTCTAAAATAATTTATCAAGCGGCATAGTTTAGTCCATAAACATTTCAAATAACTTAAGGCGGAATAAATTAACTCAGAGTTTATTCAACCACACTACTGCAGCCAAACGTCGACAAAAAAAAATTGCGCGCTCATTTATCATTCTTTCTCCCTTTCTCACAGTTTGTTTGAAAAAGAGAGCATGCTTTTTAGCCGTGCCCACCGATGAGTTCGAGCCGTCAACTTGTTGATCCTTAAGCTTTAAAAACATAGATATAAATGCAAATTTTATTATTGTGCTCTTTATATATCTCGCGCCGCTTATCAAAATTAGATCTGTTCCTTTCTAAAACCAATAACTAATACCAATGATTCTTGTTTATTATCGTAATAAATTTTCGAATACCTGTCATATCGAATTCCAAAACAAGTTAAACGGTATAAGATACCTACAAATCAGTAACAAAAAAGCATTATTATATTCTTTAGCAAAGGTTATTTTTTATCACAGCAACGTTTAAAAAACTTAAATAATATGTAGAAAATATAGATATCTTATTTAAACTCATACTTAGATTAAGAAGTGTCGAAGTGCATAAAGGGCAGACCGCATCAGGCGTGACAGGGGCCAAACACAAACACATCAGAAAAAATCCTTCGATCAAAGAAACAGGATCATGGCAGTCATATCAGCCCTATCAATACGATTTGAACGTAAGAGAAATTTTTAGCAATAATTCAAATTCAAATTCATTTATTTCAGGTACGAGACCCATATATAGTGTAGCAAATACAAAAATACAATATATTTTACAAAAAACTGCCCTAAAATGTCACAAAATTCATAATGTCATTATTATTATTAAAATTTCAAGTAATATATAAATTTAATTTAAAATAAAATAAAAATAAAATTTAACACACGCAACAAAACATTAAAATAATGTTTTTTGTTTTTTTTTTATAATAATGTTCATAAATATTATGATGTATTTTCAAAACTGCTGAATAAGACTTACCTACTATCGAATAAGCGTCAACGGCAGACGCTTTAGACGTTGTTGCTTAAACTTCTGGGTCGTCGTCTGCCATAAAACCTCCACTGCTGGACGAAGACCTTTATAGAGGGGTGTTGCCATAACCCTTGCATGGCAGGCGGCTTGGAGATCGCAGAATGGTCACCACCGTTAACCAAGAGGACGCTGGAGGAGGCTGCCCGTCTTCCGGTGGGTCTGGTTGCAGACACACATAACTTCTGGGTATTTATTTATTATTTGGAAAACAAACAGCTATCACAAAAAATATATATTATTGCATTATTGTATTGTGGCATTGATTATGACAGGCCTAAAAAAAACATGCAAAAACCAAGAGTAGAAAAGTAATTCGTAAAGTCTAAATTTTCTCCATGAGCCAACATCATTGAGTCCTCCTATACCTTTCCAGGGCCGTACCGGTTCCACGAGACACGGCAGCACGTGAATGTCTCCTTCCACCCTCACAACTCCTCGGTTTCCTACCGCACCCAGAGGAGCTGGCACTTTGATCCTGCGAGCAACGGGAGCCTCGACGATGTCATCACCACGCTCAATGTTATTGCTGCTGTAAGTAAAAAAGAAAGAATGAAATAGCAGATTGTTTACCAACGGAGCAAACAACTATTTTTAAAGCGAGAGTGTTTCTTTGAATTCAGAGCGTAGCAAATGATTTTAAAGTAGAATCCTGAGCGCAGCGAGGGATTCAAAGTACTCGAGCTTAAAATAGTGTTGATCTCGAGGTGGACACTCTACTTTTTATCACCCTCTATAAGAAACAAAAAAATGGCGGGTACGCAGATTCGTGCGTATCAAGCTTCGATTTTTGAAGTTTTACTGAGATTACTCGAAAAGTATCGAATTAATAACTTTCAACCGTAAAATGTTCTCCAAAATACTATTATCTTTTACAACATTTTTTTATGTGACTATGTTCTGTAATTAGACACACTAAGAATCGAAATTAATTGAAAACTATTGATGTTACAATAAAACTAAAAACAGTTTAAAATGGTTGTAAATATGTGTAAGAATGGCGATTCAATATTAAAGGACTTGGCAAAACCGGTGAAATCAAAGGTTAAATCTGCTACATTCGTTTTTCGTACTTTTTACCCTGTGCACACCCCCTTGCTATGTGTCGATGATTGATCGATTGCTTGATTAACTCTTTTCACACCAAGAAATATAAATTTACACAGAAATATTTAAATAAACTTAAATATTGGAACAAGTGGCGGCTTTATTGCTAAAAGCAATCTCTTCCAGGCAACCCTTCACCTTGTTGGTACCTTTTATATTTTTATACTCATTAATAAAACTGATCTAGAGTTACAATGCTGGCTTACACACAAACGTGTAAGCTAGCAACGTTATAAACGACATCCATGTACCAACAAAAATCCTCCTAAAGCCCGTCCACTCGTTAAAAGTTACACATAAACTGAAACGTTCAGGCGTTACCTATTTCCATAAATTCAAATAGAATGAGAATAAATGTAATCCCGGTTTTTCCCTGAGCTTTTCGTAACGATTTCATTATAAATGGCAATTTCGAAAATGTATCATACTATAAGGCTTTTTTCGGACATTAGAAAGTTTAGACATTTGATACTTACACGTTTTATTTCAAACCAATGTAAGATAGTCTGCCAATTCTCTCAAAATGTTCACTGTGTTAATTTAAAAATCAATACATCCAAGAAATCTTTAAAATAATAGCCATCCATTGTTTGTTGGAAGTTTATAATGGAAGAGATTAATTTGGGTCAAAATGAATCAAAATAACATAAAGAATCAGCCAATATAAAATATACAGAGTCATAGCTAACAACTTCTTAGGATAAACCTCTGTACAGCACTATATAGAAACAACTTTTGTTATATGATATTTTTTGTATTTATAATCTGAGCTCTTTAGATTATTTAACTTCATCCACGATGTGGCTAAACGCAAACCTGTTAGGTACCTACTTACGCATAAAAACACCCCACAAAGGGTAAAAAATTGCTGTTCCATATGTTTTGGCGAAAGTATATGAACATTTGAACATGGAACCGACGATTTTTTTCCTCACGAGTTTTAATAGTCGTGGAACAAAAGTATATAGCTTTTTGAATTTGCTGTACAAAAGCTAGTTAGGTACCTACCAACAATGACCCTGTAACTTGTTTATGTATTTCCAGACCATACATTACATTCGTTTTCATCTGTTTAAACCACACTAATATTATAAAATTAAACCAATGTGAAAGTTTGTCGGTATGTTTGTGTGTTTGTGGTAGCGTTTGGTACCTCTTATTGCCAAAACGGTTTAACGGATTTGGACGAAACACAGATTGGACATAGCCTATTTCCCGGAATAACATATAGGTTACTTTTTATCATTATCATTAACGCAGATTTTCTTCCTTATGCGGATAAAACCACAGGTGCAGCGAGTTTATCATAAGACTTTTTGGTCATACCTAGATAAAGCCATCATAAAATCTTCTCCATTCCAGTCAGCAATCTTCAGGTCTCGCTACTGGAGCTTTCTGCAGCAGAAAGGGCTGTCGTTGGGCCTGGCAATGTTCAACCAGCACGTGTCTGTCACCAAAACAGCTGGGGAGATGCTGTTCGAAGGATATGAGGACCCTCTACTGGATCTGGCCAAGAGTCTCCCATCTAGCGCGACTGGTGGGGCCCCTCCCGTTGACCGCTTCGGTTGGTTCTACGGGGTGAGTCTTTTTATTCTTCTGTGATATGGCGGCGGTGAGATATATAATATTGTGCATGTATTTAAAATTATGAGGTCATAAAATAATCGGTGGTGGATAATCTTTGGACATTAATTTCACACAGCGCCATCTAGCCCCAAACTAAGCAAAGCTTGTAATATGGAAACTAGATAGCTGATATAATACTTATATACTTTTTGTTTTGTAAATACATACGTATAATACATACTACACCCAGACACGGAACAAACATCTATGTTCGCCACAAAAATGTTTGTCCTTGGTGGGGATCGAACCCACGCCCTACAGCTCTGAAGGCAGGCATGCTACCAACTGAGCTATAAGGTTGTAAAGTAAACATATTTTTCATCAAGTGATATTTGCTCGAAGATTTCCTGATAGCAAGTTGTTGGATATCTTGCATCAACTTTTCTCAATATTCCCGCGTGATCAAAATGCTGTCGTTTATGTGGCCCAACGCATAAGCATTGCCATTCAGCGTGGCAATTCCGCCAGCATGCTGGGTACGCTGCCGACTGGTAGTGGGTTTGAGCATTTGGATTGTCTCTAGACTTTCATCGGACTGGATACAATCCTTTTTTTTTTTTTGTTTTAATAGGCTAAGTAGTATATTTTAAGGTAGTCTTTGTAATTTATAAAGAAATTATAATTAAAATATATATATATATATATATAAATTGTAGTTAATAAAGTTTTACATTGCTGTTGATATTTAACGTCTAAATACAAATTTTTATACGAACGTTTTCTAGAGGAACAACTCAATAGATACGGATGGATATGTGACAGTCACGTCCGGCACCGGCCCAGGCAGCTTACCGGGGCAGATCCTGAGGTGGAACTACCAGGAGTCACTGCCGTTCTACGAGGGGAAATGCTCACAGGTATGTGTGCAGGGATAAACAGCACTCTAAGCTACTAACGGCGGACCTGAAACACTGCATCCAGAACCACCGGAGAACGGGCAGCAGCGTTCTCTTAGATAACGGTGGTGAGCATTCTGCGATCCCTGAGCCACCTGCCAAGCGTGGGAATTGTGAAAACCCCCCAAATCAAGGGACTGATGATGAACTAATGGCTTAGCTAAACTCCAGACTGGTGACGAGCAGCAGCGTCACTAGTAAGAGGAGCTGTCCGCATGTAGGCACGCTGACGCGGGTTGTCGACCGCAGGGACCGCAGAGGCGTCCTTGCGGTCACCAACTCGACTATGGGCAACAATCACCTTAAGGGAAGTCAAAAGCGTGCCTTGGGAAGGCTTATGTCCAACAGAGGTCTGTGATAAGTTGATGATGATGATGTTTGCGTGGCACCTACTGTTATGACACGTATTTAGTTCGTTTGATATTTTAAATAACAATTCACTTACTTATTAGGTAGGTACGTACCTATACGTTTATACTTACTCGTACGTTTATGCCAATGTGTCTGATAATATAGTCGACGCTGATCCAAGACAATATAAATAAATCTACAAATGAAATATGTATACCTGACCAACGATCGACATCATAAAATATGGGCAGAGCACTTACCTTTACCTTTGGCGATGTTAAGTTTGCAATGTTATAAATTATCATCATGACATATTTATTTTATTATTATTATAATTTTTTTTTTTTTTATATATTTTTTTTTGTTTAGTCCTTAACAAAAAACACGCTGTGTCAAGGATCTGTAATGGTAGGGTCACCTTGGTAGTCGCCCTCTATTCGGGTTTTTAAAGTATAAGGTACAGGATTTCGCGCGCTACGATCTCGCTTTTGTATTATGTATGATCGTTAAAGTAAATGTATATTATGTTGCAGTCAAAACTCTTGACCAGTCAAAAGTACTTTCCACAATCAAAATCAGTCAAAAGTACTTTTGACCTGAACAGGTTGGTCAAAAGTACTTTTGGCTGAAATAACAGTCAAATGTAGTGCATAGAGATTGCATACTACTATTTCAAGCCCGACTACTACATAAAAATCGGCAGGTTCGTTAGGTTGACAGTGACCATCCAACAAAATAACCGCTATTTTGTAGTCAAAAGCACTATTAACCAATGATTTTCAAACAAAATAAATAAATAAAATAAATATTGGGGGGACATTTATTACACACAGCACCATCAAGCCCCATACTAAGCAAAGCTTAAAGTACTTTAGACTAACCTGTTCAGTGTTCAATCAAAATTACTTTTGCCTATTTTTTCAGTTAAAAGCACTTTGGCTACTTAATGGGCCTGTTCAAAAAATTCACGTGCAGTCATAGCAGTTTTTTGTCGGTTTGAATGAGTTTGTGTTTTCCCAAAAAATATATTTGTATCTATAAGATGTGAGAAGTGATGTGACGCTTTTGCAATCTTTCTAAAAAAATTAGATAAGTAGAAAACAAATTGACAACACACCTCTATTTTTACACATTACAACAGTTTTAATCATATTTTTTTTACAAATTTTGCACTAAAATTTACTCACTTATAAATAATATAGTTTGACACGATTTGCAGCTCTTAGATTTGAAAAAATATGTATATTATGCAAGTAATAAATTAAAAATGGGTAAAAAAACGAAAATCGAATCTTGACCGCACGAATCTGCGTAACTGCCATACTTTTGCTCCGCTAAAGGTCGCCCTATCTCATTAAACTTTAGAATAATGATTGATTGCAGTAAAAAATGTGCTTGAAACATAGATGAGCGCAGCCTTAAGAGTTTTGACTGCAACATAACTTAGGTAAGTACAAGAAAGCACAGACATATACATATACATTTTAGCTCTGTGACATGTAATACACCTTTACAACACATTTGCTCAAAAAGTGCACATACGAAGCGTGTATACATCGTTCGAAAGTTAAACATTACGCACCATACAACGGTGCGTGCGGTAAAATAGGTACTCGTAGCTAAGAAGGTACCTATTTTACCGCACGCTCAGTAATTGTATAGCGCCGTGCGTAAACTTTACTAATATTATAAAAATATATAAGAATTCCACCAAGGAGTTTCATATTGCGAGAATAAATAAGCTGAACGATCGAACCTCCTTCGAAGCGCATTTGCTCAATACGTTTGTATCACTTTAATACTAAGTAGAAAATGCATAGAGAAGAGTAATATACTGCAGAAAATGACACGAAAGATGTATTTCTAATATACACCACGCGCAAGTAGCGCCATTTGTTAATTCGCGCCATTTCATCTTTCCTCCTAGTAGGATTATGGCGTCGCACTTTGTGCATTTGCCAGTGCCAAGTATTTATTTGTATCAAGTTTTTGATAATTTTCAAGTCGACTGAGTCAAAGTCACTCTTAGAAAGTCACAGTCAAGTCAAGTCATGCGTTTGTAAAGTCGTGTAAAAGTGTCTTGTAAAATGTGTTTTCTCGCAAATGTGTTGTAAAACGTTGTATGGCACACGAGCGGAATTGGTTTTTATAAAATTGGTGACTATGGTAAGCCCTTCGTCTACTCGATTGTGAAAACCAACTTACCGCACTAGTATCATAAATAACTGTTAAAGATCAAAAGCGAGATAATGTACATTACTTCACAAATGTTTGATCATGTTAGAAGCCAAACGATGGACTAATACCAACTCTACTGTGCATCGCATAATGCCCAGCACAGTCTTCAATACTTGACAATCAGTAGATAACTCTGTATGCGAAGAATGTACTTGCGAGTTCAAAAGGAAAGGGTTATTATTCAAAGCCAGCGTGTTTTACACAGATAGTAGGCAGCGCGGGAGAGTTCCTGCGCCGCGACCTGTCCCCGCAGTCGACGCTGACGATGTTCATGCCGGACCTGTGCCGCACCGTGGACATGACCTACGTGGACAGCGGGGAGCTGCAGGGGCTGCAGTTCCTCAAGTTCTCCATGCTGGAGTCCAGCTTCGACTACTGTGAGGTTCTACAGCTTTTTGCTTCTACTATCTTAGTGTGACGAGCGCAGTGCAGTGCGGCGCAGGTTTTTTTTCATCACATCACATCAGCAGCCAGAAGACGTCCACTGCTGACAGGCGATTTGGGGATTGGAGAATGCTTACCACCTTTAACCGAGAGGACGCTGCTGCCTGTCCTCGGGTGGTTCTGGATGAATTTATAGGACATAAAAAATAGACCCAAGATTTTGTTCACAAGTTCACAAGAGACTACTGTTATAGTCACGTGTGGTGCTTACCACCAGGCGAATGTCTCGCTCGTCTCGTCATAAAAATTAAAATAACGTTGATATTTTATTTTATGGTGACACGTAATGAGACAAGACGACCTTCTGATGGTTAGTGATGCCTGTCCATAACCATTAAGTGATTTTCAGTACTTCTGAGTAACAAAACAATGTCTAGGGCATCGCTGCATAGAAGCTCATTCATCATTATCAGCCAGATAACGTACAATACTGGACGAAAGCCTCCCCCTTAATTGGGAGGGGTTGCCATATTCCCCACGCTTGACAGGCAGCTTGGGGATCGCAGAATGTTCACCACCGTTAACCGAGAGTATGCTGCCCGCACTGAGAAAAATAGCTTTCATGATTACGAACAATTGCAGTGGAATTTATGGACTTCTATCCGTATTCCCAACAAAAACGATCCAAGAGTTATTACGTATACTTCGTGCGGAATTCATAAAAAACATATCATAGATACAACTCTTGAACTCTTATGACAACCACCCGCATTCTTCAGTCTACTCGTGAACATGGTGCATGCAACTGCGCCGAAATATCGGGAGCTCATTTCAAAACTAATAATAGAACTTTAGTTAACAACCGTGATAGTTTAAAACAGTGTGTTATATCATAGATGTCATCAAAAAACATAAACAACAGCACGATATATAATACAATTTCTTTAGACTCACGTCTTATCACTATGCGTTATGACATTTTACCATTACATATAATGTATACATATACATGTCTGTCAATACTATCATTTAAGCCCTGGTTCAGTCGTCACCCGCCCGGCACGATAGACGCTCTTGTTAATTAGATTTGGTTTTCTTCTAATAAATAACACACCAGTGAATATATCGAAGCTATTTCATTTGGACTCCTCATAGGTCTTAACATGGTCGTAAATGATCAGCACCACTCGTGTAATTGCAATCGCTAAAGTCAGCAGATTCCAATGCATGTGCATCAATGTGTCGCTACAACATCATTTCATGACGAACTCTCTAGATACTTTTAACGATGATGACGAGTATTGTGACGGGAATCATAAATATTGTAGAAAATATGATATCAATCTTTGAATGATGAGTTAGGTTGTTTTTCCACGAAGGACAGTACGATACTTTTTAATGTGACCGTAAACGGTAACGACACCGAAAAATTACGGTGTCGTTGAACGTTTTCCACGAGACGACACGGCAGCAGTCTCGGCTTGGTAATCTTCACGTACGCACGCTCATCATGTGCCCCGATTTTAATAAACGGCAACTTATGGCAATCCTGCTATTCTTATGAAGAAGAAGATGCAAAAAAAACTGGGTTCATCCCACTTCAAAAAAGTGGGAGTTTCTCAATGTTTGTTACCTCAGAACTCCGTCACTTGTGAACCGAATAGTTTATTTTTATTTTTATTTGATAGTATATACTTTCAGATTGGTACCATAAAAAATCATCAAAAACGGTTCAGTGGTTTGTTTTTAAATTACTATTAGTAGAAAAACGGGTCCATATTGGAACGCATAAAATCAACGAGTAAGAATACTTACATAACGAGTAATCCGCATAAATGCTTACCTACCTACGCATAAACTGATAAAATTATACCTTTTCCGTGTATAGACTTATTGTTATTTTTCCATGCAAAGTCTTGATATTTTATAACACTTACGGACTTATTCAAGGTCATACTTTAAAATTGTCCTGCTTATTTATGTATCAGGATAAACATTCAAATTGTTGTGAAGTTCTCCATAGAACATTAAGCTA
Source organism: Erannis defoliaria (assembly GCA_905404285.2). Lineage (NCBI taxonomy): Eukaryota > Metazoa > Arthropoda > Insecta > Lepidoptera > Geometridae > Erannis > Erannis defoliaria. Next base: position 3,625,386 of record FR990073.1, on the reverse strand, counting down.
CTACTAGGAATTTAAATAAACTTAATTTCACCATTTAATGATAGACAGTAATGGAAATCAAGCATTGTTATTTCTCTACGAAGGACTGAAATCATTTTTCTCTGTGCGTCTTGCGGTGTTTCTGGGGATCTACACAGATTCAGGAGCTCATTACTTGGAGACATTCATATTCATTTATTTCGTAAGTTTCAATTACATGTCAATTTAATTTAAAATACAGATGTCATAACATTTCATTCGATGGTATCTCACAAGCTCTGTAATAGCGTTAGCTAAAGTACCCTCCAAACAATTTTGTTTGCTGGCTAGTTCTTATCCCGACTGCTTTGCCAAACAAAGCTTTCTCATATGCTGGTTCAAGTCCTGCCAGACGTCTTAATTTTATATAATGTCTATTATTGTCTATGCATTAAAAACATAGAAACTCCATACTTTCACCAAATCTCAAAAAATTACGATAACTCTCACTTGTTTCAGCTGCTGCGTCGTCTGAGAACACGTGCTTCTGCCACGGCGAGTGCATCTGGAGTGGCGTGATGAACGTGTCCGCCTGTCGGTTCGGCTCCCCCTCCTTCCTGTCCCTGCCGCACTTCCTGTACGCGGACCCGCGGCTCCGGGAGAGCGTGGAGGGGATGAGTCCGGACCCAGACAAGCACTCCTTCTACTTTGGAGTAGAGCCTGTAAGTATAATTATTAATATATATGGTTTATTTTGCGCATAATACAACTTAATTAACAAGTAGTATAGTAATCCCCACGCAAGTTGTCAAAAAGTGGGGATGCGCAAAAATCAAAAAATAATAACTTTTCATTAAACTTGCCAAATATACTGCACGTAAGTGTACACCACAGAAAAGCGAAGGCCCTACATCGTCTCTCTTCAGGCGCAGGCTCACCTTTGAGCCTTCCATGCCGACAATTTGACAACTTGTTTGGCCGCTACTGTAATTTTGAAATAATTGCTAAAAGAAAAACACAGACAAATAGTTACACATACCAAAAAAAAGATTGAAAAATTATATAGGGGTTATTATATGATAGCACCTAATGAAGTTGGTGAACGCCTAGCCTGGAATGAGAAAGATAAGATGATGACATAGATGGGACTACGAGTAGGTCCATAAACTTAAAAATGAATGACTGAACGACGTAATCTCAGGACTTTTTACCTTATTGCCTTATTGAATTAGTTACTGGGACACTATCCCTTTCAAGACCTTACCACGGACCTACATCAGTGCATGAGACTCGACTCTATGATAAGATTAGTGTACCTCAGAGAAAATACTTATGCCCAAGCAGTGGACAGCGAAGAAGTGGGGTCGGAGAGCTCCTCCTTTGGATAGTAAATTTATGAATACCAAATTTTTTAACTGAACTTTTATTTTATTTTATTATACAGGGTTAATTCTAATCCGTAAGCATCCTTTTAAGCATTCTGTACATCAAAACATACAACTTTTACTATGGGACCAACATTGAAATAGCGTAGAAATTATCAGCTGTTCCATACAAAAAGTTAATCGACCTTGGGCAAAATGTATGGAACACCTGTTTTTTTCCGATTTCAATAGTAAAAGTAAAAAAGTTGTTTGTTTTGATGTACAGAATATGCCCTTAAAAGGATGCTCACGGATTAGAATTAGAACTAACCCTGTATAATGAATGATTCTGGTTTAGTTTTAAAGATTTTATTATTTTGTGTTTCTAGAAACTGGGTGTGCCACTGGATGTAGCTGGTAGATTCCAATTCAATGTCTACATCGAGCCTAGTCCAAACGTGGGGTGAGTCCTATCTTAATTTTACAACTCCGTTTCTTAGATTTGGCGAAATGACCTCGATGCAAATACGTTCGTTGGCGTTGGTTATGATGAGGGCCTTAAAATTGTGTTATCTGAGAAGCCGCGGTAGCCTAATTCGGAGACCGCTCGACTTGAAATGGCGAGGTCGCGGGTCAAATCCCGGCCCGTACCGTAATCCGTACATAAGCTCGATCTGGGATTTTAGTGATGGTAAAAACCATGAGGAAAATCTGCAAATTTTCGGAGAAGAAATTCAATGGTTTATGTGTATCACCAACTTGCAACTGAACCAGCGCAGTGAATATGGCCCAATCGCCTTTCGAGGATAGACCTAACGGCTTAGGACATTTCCCATACGAAGGTGGACTAGTGGTAAAAAATTCCCTTATATCCTTGTATGAACTAGGCCAAAAGTCACATGCCTTTAAGTCCAGCAGTGGGCTATTGAAAAGGCTGATTATCTATGCTTATGCTATGCGAAGGGATTTTATTTTATTTTATTAGGTACACAAAACAGGACTGTCGATGTTTATAAGCATTGAGCTCTTAGAAGACATTTTATACTGTATATACTTTCAATTTTTTCAATTAATTGTTTTATCTTTTCCAGGATCTATGAACATGTCCCCAGAATGCTGTTCCCCATATTCTGGGTGCAGCAGAAGGTCCAGGTTAGCGATGAAATCATCGAAGAGATCCGCATGGTCCGGACACTAGCTGACTGGGGCGGCGTCGTGTGCACCTGTATTTCACTCGCCTTCGCTGTTCTAGCCCTCATGGCGGGATGCTGCTATAGATCCGAGTATGCGAAACCTAAAGACCTAATAGTTGACAAGCCTAAAGATGAAGCAGAGATGAAATTGAACCCTAAGTGATTGACGTAACACGTCCATTGTGGCTGGAAGGTAAAGACAGGTGAACAGATAGTCAAGAGCCAGGCTCTTACGTAATAATTGTGTATAAGAAGATAACTGTTCTCGATAATAAAGGACAGAAATGGTCTGTTCCGTATCCCCAATTTATTATGTTGTAGCTCTCTACTACAGGATTTTGAACTAGTGAAGTGATCTTCGAACTGTGCAGTGGACGTGTTGACCTTTTGTGCAGTGACTATGATAATTAAGAAGTCCAATACCAAGGATATATCTCCGTCCTTGTCCTTGGGGTGGCCAGTATGACAAATGATATTCGTAAATTACAGGAGAACGTTGCCATAAAAATAGTGCTAAGTTTTTGTCGTCGATCTAGTTAAAAGCGGGAAGATACGACACGCTGATTTAGTATCTCGTAACACATTTCCCCCACGCAATCTCCCCGCTAGGGCCTAGTAATAACAATACCCCATATCTCCTTGTGCCAACTATATAGGCAAAAATGTATATGTGGCTATATCTTTACGTGTGGACCATACGTAAAGAAAGGATGTGGTCTTCACTCGGTCACCATCCGAGGAGCTAGTAGGTAATCTTCCCACTTTAAATAACGAGATCTATGGTTTTGTAATACTATTCTAAGCCCAAAGATATTTCAACGTAAGAATATCGAAATAGGTCAGTGTATTGTTGTGTGATAAAATATGTCAAAAATAAGTATAAAATGTACCAGTTAATATATTTATTTGTGTAATTATGTAGTGTCGTAAATTATCAGTAAATATTAATTAGCAAATAATTATTAGTGGCTCTACATGTGAATAGAGTATTATATGAGTGGACAACGACCGACTGAGCTGAGATAAGGACCTATAGCGCAAATATATATTTTTCAATATATTATATATATTATAGAGTAGCGCTCGTGGCGTAGCTTGTCTAGGTAGTTCTAAACGATCGCCGATGTTAAGCAACGGACGGTCCGGTCAGTCATCGGATGGGTGATCGTTAGTGACATTTATTTCTGAGCGCTACCGTGGGTCGGATGACACGTTAAGTTGTTGGGCCCGGTTGTTTGTTTTAGTTTCTCTAACAACAACCGTCAGCCATTTCAGTGGCCTTCGGGCGGCACATTAACTCTGACACTAGGGCTGGCCACTCAGCCTATACGAACTTACTTATTCTATAAATAAATAATTTAGAATGTTAATATGAGTTTTTGTCTATGGTTTTCGCGTGCGAATAATTATTGTCTATAATATTTAAAAAAAAACAGAATTTGCGCTAGGCGGCAAGCTCTGTTCAGTCGGTATCGGGTCACGAGTATGATAAAAAAATCGATAATACGTACTTGAATTATTGTATCATAACATAAGGGCACAGTCGGTCAATAACCGATTATTTTCCGACCGAAACTCATCATAAGAAAATGTATGCTACTTCGAAAACTGAGCCCGTGCCTGAATTGAACGGGTGAAATCATGAAATAATTCGCATGACAAGCTTGTGCTATGACAATATAGAAAGGCGTTACTGAACATTCAACTGACCACGATATCCACGTTCGCACTGGCTTGGGGACTTATTTTTGGATCGTAAGCAAAGTTGCGCATGCAAAAGGAGCCGACTTTCAAACGATATTGAACCTTATTCCAAACAGTATCGTTCGAAGGTCAGCTCCTTTCGCATGCGCTACGCTTGCGTACGATTCAAAAATAAGGCCCCAGCTCTCGGCCAGCCAGCGAGTTACGACGAGCGATGGCGATTCTAGGCGAAATAGCTTTGCTAAATTGAACTCGTATTTGCTCGACGAACTGAGGACATCTTGATTTATAATACCTAGCTTGCTTTAGAGTTAAAACAGAGGTAGATTTTAATTTGCACGTCATGTATGTTATGTTATTTCACAAAGTTGTTAAATTATAAAATAAATTAAAACTGAAATTGTACCTAACGATATTTTAATATAATTTAATGTCCCGAACAGCGCATTTGTAGCTTATGCTCAATGCATTAAAGATTGATTATATGAATTAAAAAGGTGTTTGTATACGTAATCTCTGAATTTCATAAATAAGAGTTATTTTATTTTTATTAAAAAAAATATAGCAAGTACCTATATATAGTAAGTATATAAATGTATAACTAAAATAATATAAATATGTAGCAAAATATAGATTATATAATTAATATTATGTTATTCCGGCTGTCCACTCTCGCTGAGATGCCCTTAGGCACACCTCGACCTCTACAACTCAAGAAAGTCGACGAAGTCCTACGAGATCGAGACTTGTTCGATACTTAATAACTAATTATATGTTCGAGACCGTACTATTGAACATTTATGGGTACATTGACGCTACAATGTCTTGAAGCGACTTCGCTTTTCTTGACATTGTAGCGGCAATATTTTTTTATGGTAGGCAATGTACACAAATAATACACGAGACGAAGGAGACGCTTTACTGATGGTATGTATAGAAGATAAAGCGAGTTGACAGGTTTAATCGATACTCTTACCCGTATAACTTCGGGAAATAAACTTTCGATAATTTCGGATACTTCCGAAACATCCCAATAGAAGTTCTGTTATTTTTTGAAGTGTTAACATTATACGTAGTGTTAAAGCCGTTACACACGACGGAGGTGCTATATTATTTCATGGTAAGATAAAATATCGCTCACAATACAATTTTGAAATAGGTACTTATATAAAATTAAATATTATTTTCGTCATTTATGTTGTCAATGATATGTATGCGTAGCGGTATTACAATATGTTCTAAGATAACATTATATAATATACATACAACACTACACACATACTACTACTAAGTACTAACATAATATCATAGGTTTGCTAAGTACTAACAAAGCGACCTCATTCGCCACATCTGTATGGATATTTTGTCTGAAATATAGATATTTTATTTTATAAAAAAATATTTTATTTATTATAGCATTTTCATCGTATGACGGCCTTTATTAAGTATTTTGTATACTTTATACATGTACTTTTTTGACGTGTTACCTAATAACACTATAGTGTTAACACTTCAAAAAAAAAACAGAACTTGATTGTGCCGGACCTTGATTTCTGGTTTTTACCCCTTGTGGCGCTGGAGCTTTCGTTTCTAGAGCGATTAGAAGAAATAAATAAAATAAAGAAAGAACTAAATAGTCAGTTTGTAAGACCCGCACGCGCTCTATACTCTTTACGCTAACATAGAGCTCTACGTAACTTGGTTTACCTATAAGATATAATTTTATTTGTCAGTTCTTGATGTGTCTAGGAGAGAGTTTAAAGAAAGAAAAGAAAGAAAGAAACCCCCTTACCTATAGGTAACCGGTATAATAAAGAACTCATAATTTTTGCGGCTGTGAAGCATGACAGATAAAAGTTTAAGTTGACTTCTATATAGCTTAGCTAAAAAGCTAAAAAAACTAAGCTAAGCTGGGTCTTAGCTTTTAAAATGTATTTTTTATATCAAATCCTAAACTTAGAAATATTTTTATGGTTGACAAAATGCCTGCAATTTGTATACCTCTTACGTGTCTAGTGCAATTGTTATTTTTATAACGTATCTCGTATTTTCGTAACAAATAGAATACATGATTTAATTAACACATGAGTTTGTTTGATTTAAATTTTCCATATCCATTTTCCGACGACATTGTGAACGTCGCTGGCAACCGATAGATGCAAATGGCTGGTTGTCGTACAGTGTGGCGGTCTAACGGGGAGGCCTCCGTTCAGAAATGGCCATCTTCTGGCTGATGATGACTATAATATTCATTTTCTGTACTACTAAGTACAAAAACCTAATGGAACACACACATATAGTGTCACTCTTCCAAGACCAAAATGACCAAAACAATTTTATTGAAAACTGTTCAAATCGATGAATTCAAGTTCTTTTTTTATTTTGGAATCTTGGTTCTCTAAAACGTGGACAGCACTCGAAATGTGAAAAAAATACACGATCTCAAATCACAATGAAGATAGAAATCCACGCTACGTCATTTGTCGCGGCTCTGTAACAATAGACCCACGACGTCTAGGTAGGTACATCCGTAGCCCATTACATCCTAGCATCCTATATTTTATCCCGGCCACGTGACCAGCACGAGAGGAATTAGCCTATCATCATCCGACCTGCCCTTGCAAAATAAAACATACTTTAACCACTAGGCGATAAAGTCTAATAATGTCCGCGCAGTCAATGCAGACTAATCTTGCTGCGTCGATGGAAATAGATTTTGCAATGCTGAAGAATAAAAGTTGTTGCTATTCCCATAAACCTATCTACCGATCGACCAAACCTATCGATCCTATTATTATCGCGATCTTATTCAGATTAAACATAGAATTCTAATTCATGTAAATAAAGCAACGCATAAGCATTGCCATTCAGCGCAGCAATGCCGCCAGCATGCTGGGTACGCTGCCGACTGGTAGTGGGTTTGAGCATTAGGATTGTCTCTAAACTTTCATCGGTCTGTATACAATCCTATTGTTTTTTTTGTGTAGTAGGCTAAGTAGTCTTTGTAGTTTGTTGTTGTAAATAAATAGCTAAAAAGTTATTTTTTCCAGCCGATAATCTACAGTAACCGCTATTTGTCCGGGATGAAAGCATCGTAGAAAATTCCATCCAAATTACAAACTTTCTTCAAACATAACGAAGTTGAATGGGAACAACCAAATTTATGCCAACACACACAATGTCTCACACCCTTTCACTTACATAATAATTTGTCACGTTTGTAATTTAAGTGTGATATTATTAGTGACATTAAAATCCGAGACTGAATATTGTCCGAGAATTCAAATCCAATTTAAAATCTATCAAAAGGGCTTATCTTACTAATGTAATCTTGATAAAATATGTGTTGATAGTTCAATGGTTGATAGTAATAAAAACAAGTATGTACTTGGTATTGACTGATAATTTTTGGATAGATCAAATGTTGAAAATCCATAAGATGCTGACCCGTTATCTTGATCAGTACTTGGTGATTGTGGAGGCGTGAAACTCACGCGAATTTGTGCAAGTGAAGTATCTAACTGAACAGCTCAATATAAAAACAAAAGCATTATTAGTTAGTTCCTCAGAATTTACCCGTAGAACCGTAACCCTTAATGTTACCACTGCTTAAAGGTGGTCCTAGAATTAGAATTCTACAGTGTAAACAAAATAAAATCTTCAACGTTCAAAGCGACAATAGTGCAGAAAAAATGCAAAAAAAATGCAAGTGCATTGCAAAATTCAAAGCAAATATTTAAATGACAAGACGTTACAAATGTACAAGATAAGAAGATAAATCAGAACGCTGAGCACAGAGCTCCAATACAATTATGTATATTATTCAAGAAACTGAACTAAAACGCAAAAACATGACAAAAGACCAGAAGATAGAAGATATATAATTTACAAAGGAACAATAGAATCAAAATCAAAGAAGCGACATAAAAAGTAATCCTTAATCTCAAACGGATCCAAGCGCGAGGTCTAGCTCTAGATAAGCACCCAAACGTCCTTGCTTCAGCCACTTTAGCCGTCAATCAAAAAGATTGGTCAATTTAACAATCAGCCAGGTGGCGGGACTCCAGTTGAGTGCCAGCCTTTGCAGCATGGGGAAGGCTACTGTCGGATTTGTTCTCGCAGTGGCTGTCGCAGGTCAGTCTTTATTACCTTATTGGGATAGAAATGCAACATTTAAGCATCTTGTCCCTGTGGAATTTACGGAAGAGGAAGTTCGGAGTGAGATGGTCATCTTTTCAACTCATAATAATGATGGTTAGAAAGAGTTAGGGATGGTTCCAAACTTTTGCCACTGGCTACGCTCAGTGAGTAACTCTTGTATGCTCTTGACTGGAAACACGAGGAAACAGAGCAAGCCCAGACGCTTGTTTTTTTCATGGATTGACGTCATTTGATACTGGATCTCTGCTTTGAGCTTTACTTTTGTCTTTCCAGACAGATTTCACATTTTCGCTGCTCATCAAGAGAATCGGGCAATCTATACCAATTGCATGACGATAATAATTCATAATCAACCAATAATAACAGATAAATATAATTTTCCCTCAAAATGTTCAAATAACGTTAATCTTTACATCATCCTCATCATCATTTCATCATTTTTGTTCATCTTTGCATTATTGCTTCCATTTCCTTCAAATTCTAATCTTAGAAGTGTCTCATATGTGCTACAATAACTTCGTAACTAAGTTAATATTCCCACAAGATAACCTAATTTATGCTCTTGCGCAGTGATTCAGGTATCCGGATGATCTCACTGATTGTCAACTGTTTGCAGAATGTATCAGAAATAACTGAGGTTACTTGCGTTTAACACCACATACGTTCCCGTAATACCCTCAAATCTTAGACAACAGGTGCAATTGATTTCTCAAACTGGAGAAAATAAGTTTTGTGGAATTCTATAGGCAAAATGAGTCAATAGCAATTCTGAAATTTAGAAATCGGTCAAAAGTGAGTAGCAGACGTGAGTCTGGGGCGCTCTTATTATAAGGTGCTTATTATGATAAGGTGAAAGTAATAAACACAGAGAACAAGGAAGTGACAATTAAGTAAAGAGTATTTCGAATACTTCCATACTCGAGTTGACGAAGGATGTACGATGTTATTTTTAAAGCAAAATTTATCAAAGGTATAAGTATAGTTCTGGGTAGGTAGCGAAAAATCTTAGACCTTAAAAATTAAAAGTATGTTTTTTTTAAAAATGGTATTAGTTAATTTTATGGAAAAAATCCGGAACATATCGCTCTAAATTAGTTTTCGGAAGTGGTCATCAATCTGTCCGTATCCGCCGAGCATACGATGCCAGTCGTCCAGTTCATGCCAGTTCCAGCAGACTGAAGACTGTTATGCCACCAATTGCCATGATTTACAACGTCACACACACACATGTACGTCTTTAATTTATATAAGCAATTATCTAGGACTACTGTCTTCTTAGATACGAGTTTGAATCCTAGCACACGCCGCATTGCACGTATTTGACATTGTAAGCCAATTGCTGTGCATGTGTGCAATCTCGCTTTGTGAAAGAAATCTAAGACTGATAATAAGCAGTTAAAGGTCATCGTAACCTTGTTTACTTTCATAGTAAAACTAGGAAGCTTTCGTAGGGATTACAAAGACATTAAGTTAGGTACTTAGTTACTTATTAACGTTATGCTATCAATAGGTACTCTAGGTAGGTAGATCGTTTATAGTGAAGTGATTAATATTTTTCTCTGAGTAATATCTTTATAGTTAGCATAAGTCATCATCATCATCTTTATCTGTCCACTTTAGTCTACTGCTGGACATAGGTCTCTCCCAATGCACGCCATTTTTTTTTCAATGACTTCTGCTGTTGCCCTCAGACGGCCTCATTGGACTTTGGCAAGCGCAAATGGCGCTAGATCTAGTTTAAGTTATAGATGAAAAGCTCAAGGGCACCTCAGACGGTACGAACCTCGGCTTGGCCGTCGCCGGGAATGGGGTCAGACTTGCCCTGGCACCCCAGAAGGGATGTGCCCTGTGCCCTGTGTATATACTTAAATAGAGGGTGGAATATTCAAAATTGTATGCTTAAATGCACATAATTATAAACATAATTTTATCACCATTGAAATATATTATTTGTTTATTTGATCATAGGTCCGTAGTATAACTCATATCATCAGCCTTAATACGTCCACTGCTCGACGAAGGTCTCCCCTTAATAGGGAGGGACACACCCACACACTCAACTACTCGGTGTAGTCGTAGGGGGGACTAGTATGGCGAATATTATTTTGGCATTGCACTCTGCGCTTTCTGCCCGCTTCAAAGTGGTTTCAAATTGCTATGAGGTCAGAGAGCTCATCTTTATAAAGGCTTAACTTAGCTTAGGTCCATACAGCTCCAGTCCATTCCATTCACAGGTATTTACCATTTATTAGCCATTTACAGCTAGAGCCCCTCTACGAGCCTCTCTACGACCTCGTAGCTGTAAAAGCTTTTGGTTCAATTACTGTACGATTGTCTTTGTAGGGCACATTATATTTGGTCAATTTTAGCATTTAAATGCGTCACCAGTTATTTATTTGGTGCCCAGCAAGTATAATGAGGCGAGCAAGGTGCTCTCGTGATGAGATATCACCTGCTTATGGCTATTGTTGTGCTACATAGACCTTTAAGTCACAAAACTCAGGGCATCAGCATCATCTTCAGTACGAGGCGCTCTTTATACTTTAAGAAGACAGGCTTTGGTGAGTCTGCCCTATAACTTCGTTAGCTTCAGCACCTTTCAAACCGGAACACCGTAATCAATAAATTCAATCCATTATCATAATCATCAATTCCTATTAAGGGGAACGCCTTTGACTTGCAGTGGACGTCTTCTGGCTGATGATGGTGATCATATTCATCAGCTTTTTATTATCTACTGCTGGACGTAGGTCTCTCCTAACGTACGCCACTGAGTTTGGTCAGAAGCTCGCTTAATCCAGTTTTGCCCGCTGCCTTACACAGGTCGTCATTTCATCTGACCTCAGGGGGCTACGTTAAGTGTACCTAAGCGCTGTCTCCATTCCAGAATCAGTCTACCCCAATGGTTATCGATTCTTCGAGAAATTTGGCCGGCCCATTCTCACTCGAAACCTGGGTATGTCCTAATACTCCATCCAGTACCACCGGAGGACAGGCAGCAGCGTCCTCTCGGTTAACGGTGGTAAGCATTTGCAATCCCCAAGCCACCTGCCAAGCGTGGGGATTATGGCCAACTGTGGACGTTTTCTGGCTGTTGATGACTGCCACTCGTAAATTGAATCTGTCGCGAACAGAATGTGCCTTCTAATTCTAACTACTGATATGTATGACAGCAGTCGGTTAAATCCAGCACGTGCTATTTTAGCACTGCCCTGGATTACCGAGAAGCCGTTCTATTCACAATGGGCCGGTTTCTAAACTCGACTTCAAAGAGATCGTATTAAAATCTAACTCGCGATTTCAGCGAGTTAGTTTACGGAACAGAATTTAGAATGGGATTGGGCAGTTTGGCAAGTCAGTTAATTCAACGTACCAACGGTACGTTGAATTAACCGACTTGAACTCGCGACTTCGCTGACCAAACTAAATACTCTATACTAATTTGTTAATAGGTAGGGTTCAAGTAGTCGAGTAGTCGAGAGAGTCGAGAGTCAAGTGATCGAGGTAAAGTTTAAAGGCTGTTAGGTAAAAGGGTATCTAATAGAGGATGGATTTGGGAAGGTTGGGGTATTGTTGGTGGGTTGTTGGTTTGGGTTTGGACCCAAACCAACAACCCACCAACCCAAACCCACCCCCTCAAACACCTTCAAGGTGTTTGAAGGTTGGTTTCGGTGTGGGGGATAGGTAAATAACGTGCACTTACGCTTAGGAGCGTAGGTACACGGTATACCTATCAGGTTTATACCGGACCCTGAACAAGTAGTGTGATATGGGTTAAGTAGGTATGTACCAGGCACATTCCATTTCCAGTCGGATCAATCTCAGTAGATACAGTAGCCAGATCCACGATCAGAATCAGAATCAGAAATAATTTATTGTATAACGATGGATCTATTGAGATTTTATTTTCTCATTGGATCTGTTTTCAAAGATCACACTTCCACTTTCAAGTTCACTGGATAATTGCAAATGAGACTTTTTTTTTACGCTGTTGCTTACTTTGACTCGGTATCTATTTATCACAAACTATTTGGATACCATAAGAATTCTAATAATAAAGATATACTCTTTATTCGAGATTTCGATTTCGAGAGCTCGACATAGGCATTCCGTAAACCGGTCGGGCCTTAATCCTTTTAGTACCCGATACTAAATATACCTAAAAAACAGCTTTTCTTCAATATATGCGTATACTATATATGTGTACAGGTCTATACGTCATTGGCATGTCATTGGATTTAAATGAAAAAAAAATGTAGATGTGTGCTATACTATAATCATTATGTTCAATTCACACAATATTTTTATCATCAGAAGTATCTTTATCTGTGATTAACTATTTCCTAACTATTCTGATAAAACTGAAACGGTAAGATGCCTGTTTGTACGTTTATCGCATTTTTGCAAGGCGCGCGCTACTTAGACGAATAAAAGTAGAGTGATTAGTAATTAGTTTTATCTACCGTGGCGCCATCTAGACAATTCGGCATTTTTTCTCTGTGCCCTGTTTTGTTCGTCTTTTGCTACCAAAGCATTGTTTATAATCTTCTATCGAAGAATAAAATAAGAAGAGTACACAACAGAGATTTTTAGGTATGTAGAGTACGATAAACTGTATTAAGTTTAAGTAGGAAATAACGTAAACTTAAAAACATTTACATATTTACCTGAGTCATTATTCTTCATCGAGCTTTATACAGTTTCCCACTTCAAGTCAATCAATATTTTGCTTTCATTTCGATCTCGCCTGCTGCCGTGACATTGACATTGCAATGACATTGATAGGGAACAAAATTACTAATGTTGACATGATCAAAAAAATTCTACCATTATAGTAGAAATTTGGAATAAATTCTTTGCTTTTATTTCATTTTAGCCACTGTAGTAATTAGCGACGAAGAAGAGAACATGAAGAATCTGACTACTATAACGTGGGCGCATGCAGTCAATAACAAGACTTACCTTGAAGCTGCACTTGCAAGTGAGTACTTATAGAAAGTTACAACGTACGTTAAGCAAAATAAATACTGTGATATATATTTTGGGCTTAGGTTTAGCTTTAAGGCATAGAGTTCAAAATAAAATATTCGCCTTACTATACTTATATTACTTAGCAAACAACTTTTACTATGAGGCCAACATTAAAATCGCGAAAAAAAATATAGCTGTTCCATGCATTTTGCCCAAGGTCGATAAACTTTTTGCTGATATTTTTTTCGCTTTTTCAATGTTGGCCCCATAGTAAAGGTTGTTTGTTTTGATGTACAGAATATGCCCTTAAAATGATGCTAACTGATTAGAACTAACCCTGTATATGCCCTTCGATATCTACCTACATGAAAGTATATAAGTAGGTTAGGTAAAATGGTTCTTACTGTATTTGCCCTTAGTTATATTTTTATAAGGGCAATTTTTTTGTAGGTAAGTCATTTATTACTTACTGGCGTACAAGGCCAGCTTGCCTTTAATTTTACTCGTTATCGCTATCTAGGTAATGTTATAAATTGAATTAGTGAATGGCAAACCTTTCAATTAACTCTGATGGACATGACATGAGTGATCGAGTTTGGCTCAACAAACCAAACATAAATCCTTAAAGCGAGTTCAATACTAAGTAACATTCCTAGCCATAAGATTTATGACTTAATTATAAAAGCCATGAAAAATATAGCAAGTGCAAATTTATCGTTACAGCCCGACCAACAGTTCAGAGTTGATGAAATATGTGAACTACTTAATATATTCCATGTACGGCTACCAATTTTGATCATATATTACGATAGTGGCGCCATCATTGCCTTCACAAATATGGTGGCAGGACTGCATAAGCCGGCATTCCGAGCTGACCGCCGCAGCTGCCGTGAGTCTTCTGTCTTTCTCTAGCCAGAGCGTTAGAGCAGGACAGAGGAAGGATAATAAAGTTGTTATTGTGTGGCAACCCTGCAGGATTGTTTGAGTGTGGGTCAAGGGAAGAAATAATGGAATCTCTAAAATATTTTCCTCTTGCGAAAATGAGTTTAAATTTTCTTTACACGCAACAGTTTGACGAAACGATTTCAATTTCTGCCTTTTTAACATTACTATTACTTTTACCCCAATAAATAAGAACCTAATATACGTCAGTAGATAAAGATATACCTACGATTCTTGTATAGGTGTTATAAACCCAAACGGTAAGGTTTTCACTCTTAAACATATTATCTGTCTCCGTTATTCTTGTAGAAGAAGACGGAGATGGTATGAGTATAGTAGGTATTCGAATCGAATCCGATTCGATTGGATACGGATTGGATATAGAATCTCGTATTCTAGGCTATTCATTTAATTATTTTCGTACACCTATGTTTTTTCCTTTGAGATTTCACTATCCATGCAACTTATTAATAAGAAGGGTTTTGACGAATCGACAGACAAACATACAAACAAGTGTTCCTATTATGATTCTTTTATCCTTTTCACTTTAAAGATATAGATAAAAAGGCCCAGTCTAGCTAGGCATTATTAGGATTCCATTGGTACGGAAGTACGGAACCCTTTGACCAGCCACCAGGTACAGATTCTACGGATATACTTATTATTACTTATGTAATAAAAGTTCCCGCCGTTTTATTTAACTTGCGCCATATTGAACCAGAAATAGCCATCTCGTATAAACGATTGTGGTCCCCACGTTCCTAGAACGGCAATTAATAACAATTGCTTTGCATGACAGATTTAGGCTTCACACATTTTGTTTTACAGTCGGGTACTCGCCACTACCGATGATAATGCAATTTTAAAGCGCAGCTGCACTATATCGATCCATATCTATGGTTTGGAATATTCCAGAACCAGCAGTGTTCTCGAACGAGAAAATGCAAGGTCGGTAGATGTGCTTTCTAAAATCGGTAGATTTGTAACTTTTCTAACAAAAAATCTGTTTATCTAATAAAAACACGACACCAAACGCAATCCCATTTTTGACCTGTTGAGAGAGATTCCGAACGAAAAAAATGCAAACAGTAGATTTGCCCTGTAAAACTAAAAATTCGTACTTATTTCCTATTTTAAGTATTTTCAAAAATCGGTAGAATATATATTGGTCCATTTCGGTATACCGGTAGGACAGGCCAAAAATCGATAGAAATACCGAGAAATCGATAGGTTCGAGACCACTAACAACCTGTCACATCTAGGATCAGTAGATACTTGATCCTAGTGTCACATACTGATTCCAGGCCCGTTATCCAACGTTACGCCACAAATCGCACTTGTGAATCAGTACGGGATCGCATTTATAAACTGGTCTACGCGACAACATATTATACAGAGATAGGTAACTTCTGAATCTTCTGTTTTTTTTTTTGGAGCATTTGCTAAAGTCCCTAGCAAAAGTTGTTAGGCTTGTTGAACCAAAGTCGCCCTTAAGAGGTTATGCGCAAGTTACCAATATCCCTGTCTAGGCCACGTGTAGGGACAGCTGAACTACTGCTTGATATTTTCGACTCGCGTCGCCTTACCGCGGTTGTTGCTTACGTAGGACAATGCTTTACTCTCTTTTTTACGCAGTGACGAGACGAGCTAGACGTTCGTCTCATAGTAAGCATCACGCCTGCCCATAACAGTTAGCACTGCCAGAAATGTGAACTTGCGAACAAAATCCTACGCCGCACTGCACTGCGCTCGTCACCCAGAGATATGAGCTATCAGATCACTTCATGCCCATAGTAAATTATCTGGTAACATTGCCTTCCAAACCGAATACAGTACCTAATGCTTGCACACTACTATTTGGCAGTTGAATAACTAGCATAGGTAGGCCCCAGGCGGACTCTGCAATAGAATCCTTCCAATACTTACTAAGCTAAAGCTCAAGCTTATTTTATAACACCAGGCTCCTAAAGAAGTCTGCATAAATTCCAGGCAACGTCTCCATGCTGGAAGCTGACATCGTGCTTGGCCATATCACGGGCAAGGATGGCCCTCCGATCCCGATCATGGCGCACCCTCCCGCCACCACCTCCGACCTGGCCCTCTCAGACTTCCTCTCCACCGTGGCGCAGTACAACAACGTCAACGCCAAGGAGAAACAGAAGGGAGTAAAGCTGGACTTCAAGAGCATTGAGGCGTTCGAGAAGAGCCAAGACTTGATAGCGCCTTACAGCAAGCCTGGGGTAAGTGACCGGCTCGAAAGACCAGAATATAGGGTTGACATGAGATTCAAGCTTATAAAGTGGTCAATATTTAAAGTCTTCTGATTCCATCGGAGTTATCTTTATAATTAGTTATTGTATGTATTTGCCAAACTTGTTGAATTTCCAACAAAAAATCAGCTGAATTAGACGAACGGAATGGAATTTATTTCGCGATTTCAGGTTGGCCCGTAGTAAAATTTGTTCATAATGATGAGTACAATAATTGCCTTGTCCTACTTTTACCTTTACCTTTACCTTTGTCCTTGTTGTACCTATGTCTGCCTTCAGAGCTGTAGGGCGTGGGTTCGATACCCACTGCTTGTATACTTAATCTATTCCCAGGACAAGCTGTTTTGTGTTTTTTTTTTGTTTAGTTTTGTGATTTTTGTGTGTGTGTGATTGTGTTTTGTTTTGTCTGTGTCTGGGTGTTACACGTGTGTATTCACAAAAAAAGTAAGTATATAGGTACGTATTCCATCAGCTATCTGGTTTCCATAGTACAAGCTTTGCTTAGTTTGGGGGCTAGATGGCGCTGTATAAAAATGTCCACCAATATTTATTTATTTATAATTAAAGAAAATATGTCTTGTTATATCGTTAGGGGTAACCCCGTGAACGGGAGTAAAGAACGGAACTGCAAGAGCATTGAGATACATGATGATATAGGACTTAAACGCCACTATACACGTTTATGCGTAAATAATTAGCAACCGGCTCGAAGGACCAAAAAACAGGGCTTGAACTGATGAATCGGAATCCAACTGAGTTACATAACAGTAGATCGCATGCAAGACTTGAACTTGGCCACCATAGAAGTGTTTTAAGTAACTTTGGTCTAGAAATTAGATTTATAAAATATAGGCATGAAATAGATAAAACAAATAGACAAAAAACATTTAATTATAAAATTATATAGGTTTGCGTTTGACCGCTATCTCGTCTGATGTTAAGAAGATGTGGTCTACGGTGGAGCACGCTCGCACGAGAAACCGATTCACACCTTTTTTATTATAGCCAGAGCCACACTTTTTTGCAGATTTAAACAACTCCACCATCGTCGTAGACTGCATCTTCGTTAAGCATCCGACAAGACGGTAGTCAAACGCAAACCTATAAATAAAATAAAATAACTAAATTTGTTTATTGAGGATAAAAACCATCATTGATAAAAACTAATCTAGATACCGTCCATAATTTAAAGAGATACCAGATGTCATTGACGTCTTCTTCTTCCCAGATGTATTGCGAAGAGAGTGGCAGCTGACTGTCAGTACGAAGGCATAATTATAATAGTATAGACAAAAACTAGGTGGTACCGAAACTGCACATGGCCTTGGGAACAAATTACTTTGCTCTTAGGCGCTTATTGAATAAGTACGTTACGGCCATGTGGCCGCGTCGTAGTTGGGAAGCGGATGCACCGGATTCCATATTTATTAATTTTAATTCGCGCACTACGCTTGTGAGCTAACCCATCTAACCAGGAATGCCTGGTCATGGTCCTGGGAACGACGATAATGATCGTGAATACATACCGTACCGTGGTGGTGGTTATTATATTATATACCGTCTGCAGTAACTTTTTTCTAACGCCCGCGGTCCCCTGCGATTCGAGCCGTCTAATTTAACTAATTTCCCTTTAGTAATAGTAACTGTTAGCGTTGTTTGTTTACGAGGCGTCTCCCAAGCGTCTCCTAATAAACGACAGATGCAGCTCGACATCTAAATTAGCTGGTGACATACCGTGCGAACCGAGCCCGGCCCGCTGCGCCATGGGCGGTCGCGGGCCGCCTCTCCATGAGCGTGTGTTTGGTAAAAATGAGATATTTTTTTATGCAATGGTTTGGCGAGGCGGGCGGGCCGGGCGTGACTTTCGCTTGGTGGTAAGCATCGTGCCGGCCCATAGCTGCAGTGACAGAATAGGGAATATATGCATGTGTTCCAACTTTTACAAAATAAAAACAACCTACTTCAATTAATTTGAAGTCGGCTGTTTTTTAAAAAGATGCCTACTTTTTAATAATTGAATATTTTCAAATAAAAAAAGATTATTTAAAATTAGTCCACGAAATCGTTAAACATAAACAATCCGGACTGTAAAAACATACATACCGTCGAACATAGAACCTCGAAAATAATAGGATAAGTGCAGAGTTTAACTGAATCTGATGTTTATAATGAAAATATAATTGAAATCAGCTAGGAAAGTTCTGAAATATAAGTGGTCAAAGTGGGTCCCTAATAATTCACATACAAATTTTCATCCTAATTATGTATTCCATACCGTTTTAAGTCCTAATAATCAGTCATCCTAATGGTAAATCTACATAACATTTCTACACATACCATCACTGCTCCTAATATTCATTGGATATGATATTTAAAAGCCATAAAATTTTAAATCCTAACAATATCTAATCCTACAGTAAATGAGCATAACAGCTACTCATCCTAATACAAAATCATTCTATACATTTAAAGTCACATCATTTCTACTCCTCACCCTCCTCACGCTTTTATACATAGTGTAGCATGAGTAGTTTCTTGATGTATTTGATATAACTCGAATCAGGAAGCATCTGTAACGTAGTATACTGTAACGTATTTGCTAGAAACGGACACATGACTCCCTCCCAAATACTTTGAAGGCCGAGTGTGACCCCACCCACCACCACCCACTTCTGGTGTGAGCCCACCCGGAGTCGAATTTTGAGTTGGTTAGGTTCGAAATGCACGCATTTCGAACCTAACCAACTCAAAATTCGACTCCGGGTGGGCTCCCGCCAGAAGCTCTTGCGGTCGCCCCTGAGTGTCCCTTCGTCACACTCGGCCTTCAAAGTATTTGGGAGGGAGTCATGTGTCCGTTTCTAGCAAATACGTTATAGTTAAAGAATTTGTTTGGAATCATGTACTTCGACGTAATAAGCAACTATAGTGCCCTCCATGTCTAACATGAAACTAAAATGTTTTATAATCTTAGTTATTTGTGCATATATTCAAATTATATTTTCGATGATTTCGACGATTTCGATGTTTCGAGTCGGCTTTTATGTGAGTCAAACCATATTGTGAACTTGCGAACAAAATCCTCCGCTTCAACCTTTATAATTTAATTGTTATTTTTAAGTTCGCTGTTTATCCGCATTACACACTAACTAAACTCTCGCTTCCAGGTGACCTTCCCCCTGTGGCTGAACGCCGACATCCTCCCTGGGCCGGTGAACGCGCCGGCCAAGCCCGTGGACCCCAAGCGGTTCCTGCAGCTGGGCTCGAAGCATCCTCGCACGGTGCTCTCCGTCGGCTGGACCACTAACTATGGAGGGAACGTCACCGAGGGCGAGTACAACGGGGAACACATCGGCACCATGCTACGTATGATCAACGAAAACAACGTCAACCAGACTATCACGTTCCCTGTGAGTTTCGACACTTTTCTTATGAGACAAGCAAAGGTCTAGTGACGAAGATAACGCCTGCCCCCTAAGACCATTAATTGCATCGGTACACTCAGAATTTTGTGTAACAAAATAATGTCCAGGAATGTTCAACAAATTGCATGCATTGGTGCTCGTTAAGTAAGTAAGTTCGTATAGGCTGAGTGGCCAGCCCTAGTGTCAGAGTTAATGTGCCGCCCGAGGGCCTCTGACATGGCTGACGGTTGTTGTTATAGAAACTAGAACAAACAACCGGGACCACCAGTTTAACGTGTCATCCGACCCACGGTAGTGCTAAAAAATAAATGCCACTCACGGTCACCCATCCGAAGACTGACCGGACCGTCCGTTGCTTAACATCGGTGATCGTTTAGAATCACCTAGACAAGCTACGCCAATTAATTCAATATACAGTACTTGTAGTTAATTTTTATCCAAATTTGGATTCCAAATACTGTACATGCCATAGGGCGGGCATCCCTTCTTTTGGCTTAATTACATTGGATACTTTCTGCCTTACTTAAAAACTGATTGATATGTACCAAAATACGATACTCGAGTGGGTGTTTCGCGATAGTTACACTCTGAGTGTTGAAGACACCCAGATTCGCGACTGAATCGGTTTCTTTAAGCAAGTGCGCTCCATCGTAGACTACACATCAGGTGAGACGATGGTAGTCATACGCTAGCCTAATACATAAAAACGTTACGCTTGAAGTAACAATTTTTGTATTGAGCAGAAGTTAAATGACGTTTGTTAACGTAAGCAACGTTTTTAACGGCCCTTTTTGTCCGTGAAAAATTAAACGGTTCCTGTAGGGTTATCGCGAAAAGCGGGGTGATTATATTTTCATATTCAAATTATCTTAAGAAAATTAGTCTTAACAAAATTATTCGCTTCTCCAGGTCCGGGCCGGGCTCGCGTCCAATAGCCAGCCAGTCATCTTGGACCTTCTCCGAGAGACCTCCAGTCTTAACTCCTCCCTCACCGTGTGGTCCAGCGAGGGGGACCCCGTCACCGTGGAGAGACTCCGAGCCCTCATCCTCACTGTAGGCACCGAGCGAACTTACCTCGACCTCCCGATAGACGTCCTTACCAAACTCAAGATCCCTGGCACGGACACCAACTGAATCTAACAGCCTAACTACAACTCATCTGTACCGTCGACAAAACGATGCAACTAAAACTTTCTCGAGGCTTTTGTTTAGAAAATGAGACAGTGGTTCCCTCACTCAAATTACAGATACGGTATTTATTTTGATAATGAATCAACGAGGTTTAATAATGTTTAATAAAAAAAGTACTATAATAAGAATACTATTAGACACAGTTTCTTTAACCTAATTTAAGTGTAATTTTGTTTAGAAAATCGTTATCAATAATTGGCTCACTTGTCGTAAGTATTCTGGATTTTTTACCGACTGAATATAACTAGTTGCTTTTGGACTAGTGTTAATGCTGTTTTATTAATAATAATGCCAAGATATCCAGTTTCTCTGCATACCTAATTCCTTAAAATTACTCGCTGTTTTCCCGTCATCCTACTAGAAACGCTCTTATGATTTTGGGAATTTAAAAAAACTTACCCAGTAGTTATATAACTAGTAACTAGTCTAAGTTTGTGTAAACAAAGTTTTATCAATATCCGTATAATATCGGGGCTAGATCTACGCGGAACTCTAATAAGTATAAAGCGCACGGCACGCATGGCTCTAACATTACAGGCTTGAGAACGACGGACTAACACATCAAATAAGAAAAACATTCACCTACTTATAAGTTCATCTACACTACTTCTAAAACTAAAACATACACATAAATAAAATTTGGACACATTTTTTACATTCATACATTACTTACTTACATTATTACATACATTACTGAATTGCGATCCCATATCTATCGGCAATTCATCGACATCACCAATGTCATCACCGCCATATGCTTGTTTGCCGCACTTGTTATTAAAACAGCCGTTTTTATTACTTCCCGACCGAATTGTTTAGTTATTTTTATTGCTAAAAACATAACAGGGCTAATAGTTTTTTGAATATTTTTGTATGAAGTGATTCCACACTTATGGTATTTCTATGTTTTTCCTGCAACGGTTTCGGCTTGGGTAAATATTTGTGTTACAAAAATTTACAGTTGGCGCCACCAACGCTTTAGTTGGTAGCTTATAACAGGTTGGGAAATTTGACATCTAATGCAGAGACTTCTGTAGCTTAATTGGCAAAGCAGTTGGGACGGAATCCCATAGAGACTGCTCGTATGCAGGTTCGAGTCCTGCCGGATGTCATAATTTTTCTTCCTGTTTAAGCTTTAAAAACAATAATAAGGTCTCAAAATGATGAGCGCAAGTGCTGCCCATACTAATAATGCCCCAGATTTTTTCTCAATTTGTTAACTCTAAGTTCTGGCTACCGCTGGTGTCTGCTGCAATTCAACGACAGACGTTATCTCTTACCATCGAGAGAGCTTCTTGTTCGTCTCATCCCTATATATATAGTTACTTTAAAAAACAATGATGTAGGACACTCAATTTCTATCAAAGATAAAAATACTTTAACCTTAACTAATTTAAGCATGAACCCGCCTAGTTAGCTGTTATGGTTATCAATCTATTTCAACGTGAAAACACAGTGGGCGCCACAATGTCTGCCGCCCGTCCGGTTAGCCACCGGACTAAATAGGCCCGGCGATAAATATATGGCACCAGGCCAACTAGCCTGGATACAGGTCATTCTGGATTGCGGACTACGATGCGTGATATTACTATTTACCTGGAACAGATTGTGGAAAATATGATTTAGGCAGCATATTTTTAGAGCGTCTTTGTTTGTGTTGTAATGGGAGTCTAAAAAAGTTTATCGGTTATGTGTTTAGCTAAAATTTATAGGTCGTTCCTGCATTGCCACGTTTCCGCAAAGCCGCTGTCAAATTGCTGCCGAAAAGTTTGGGACGTGTCCGTGATCAGATGGATTGTTAAAAGAGTAGCATAATATTTTTGATCTGCGGCAAATTGAAACTTGACAACGACAGACAAGTCTGTTCAGCGCCATCTACAATGAGCTTATTTTTTAAGGTTGCTGGAAAATCCCCCATAATATTACTCACATCCCTGTGATCAATCTGAATAAAAGTCTAATGTCGTGCACCAAATCGCGCGCGGCTGCGATCGGCCGCGCCAGGTTCAGTTCCAGGTCAGATATTCAAAGATCTCCCCCAAGAAGATCTTCTAAGCTTTTTCTTACTTTTTTTTTACTTTTTCCATATTTTCTAAACTTTGGCAGGTAAAATCAAAGTTACATCAGGTTAAATCTACGAGCCTACGATGAAGACATAATGCCGACATCAGTCGTACCGCCAAATGCTAGCCCATTGAACAAAACCCACCGATACAAGATCACTTCCCTCCCCCGTACGCCACATGAATGACAATCACTCATAGGACGGGCACGTCATATGCACACCACATGTTAAGGTCGACACCCTTTCCACCACAAACCAGCTGCACCCTTCCCAGCCTCTATCCCAAAGCAATAAAGTTCTAATCAGGCAGAAGAAGGTCTAGAAAGTGAGTGATACATGGTAGACAGTAAGGCATGTAGACCCACAATGGGAATTTAAATAGGCTTGCCGTTCTAATGAGTAGGTATATAACGTTCTCAATGAAAAGGCGCGGCTGGCTTGAGGAGCAGGTATCTAGGACAAGCTTGATGAAGCTGTCAATCATAAACGGCAGGAAACTAACAGCGAACAAAACGTAATTAAGTTCAAATTGATCGTGTTGTTGAGCTGTGATAATGATTGTTTCGAGAAGCTGCGTTTCGTTTTAGACTAGACGAGCAGTGTCCCGCGGTTTTAACCGTGTAAATATAAATATATATTTATTTGCATTAAGTAAACATTAGCAGAAACATACGTTTGATGTATACAACTTGTAACAAGAAGGTTCAACAATGCTGATGGGTATGTATGTACTCATCATTATGAGCAACTTTTACAATGGGGCCTAACATGAAAACGCGAAAAAATATCTGCTGTTCCATACAACTCTAAATATATACCTAAAGCTCAATTTTGTGGCTCATATTCTTATGCGTTCTTCGAATATTTACATCACATGCATGGTGCCAACGTTTAAGAGAACGAAATAAATCAAGCCAGTTCAAGTCCTTTTGTCTCTTACAGAACATTTTACGATCATCTTATTATAATGATTCCTAGTATCGTTTCATGTTTTTGAGATCGGAAATGTCGTAATCTCGAAAACTGGCGACAGCTGGTTGCAACCGTTCTAGTGCCGGTTGCATTCTATGCGTAGACAGTGAAAACAATGGACGCAGTCACATTTCCAACTAATTCCGCATCGAAACAGCCATGTGAAAAAATAGCATGCGTGCAAGAGAAAGATTTATGCATTTTTTTTCTTTGTCGTTGTAGTTGTAATATAAGCGAACTGCATGATGTTGAACTTAACCTAGGCAGGCCCATAAAACGACGGCTGTGTGATGACCACAACTCCGTGGGAGGCTCCCAGTAGGAGCCGAAGAACCAGCAAAGAGCAAAGAAGAGCAGCTTTGCATGTAAAAAAGATGTACACTTTACCGTCTTCTAGGATCTCGTACTACTAAAACTAGAACCACTTAGAATATGTACTCAATATCATATTATTATTGACTACTGGAATAGACCAGCAACCACGAACCAGAAGTCGTGTCGTGCTTCATTTGGGTAGGTGAATGCATCCCAATTATGTTTATTATCAACACTTTACTTAACAAAGACTATAATATAAACTTATATAGACTTTATGTTATTTAAAGTTTATAGAGCCAAAATTGGTTCTGTTTTTAATTCCTGACGCAACCCTCTTTTTGGGACGTGTTAAAAGTTTATCTATATGTGTCTGTGAAACAGAAGAACTGATTTTGATTTAGTTCAACTTCAACTTTTCTTCGTGGTTTCTGCTGTGTTGCCAGAATTTATTCAATATCTGGTGTAGTGTAGGGCCAATATAATCTTTTGATTTAGATATTAACGGCCTTACTATAAAACCCCGTTAAAACTTAGTCACTGCTTTAACTTCTCTGTCTTGTTCTCGAACGTGACATTTCACGTCAGCGAGAAATTGTCAGTGCATCTTTAAACAGTGACTAAGGTTTGAGCAGCGTTTTATAGTAAGGCCGTAAGACGACGACTGTGACAGTTTTCTGATGGTAAACGTATAAGCGTAAGCGCA
Source organism: Erannis defoliaria (assembly GCA_905404285.2). NCBI lineage: Eukaryota > Metazoa > Arthropoda > Insecta > Lepidoptera > Geometridae > Erannis > Erannis defoliaria. The sequence continues at coordinate 3,600,152 of FR990073.1, read as the reverse complement.
GCGTAATATACCTCCATAGGTAAACGTCGTACTTGACTATAAAAGTTCAATTCTTTACAATTTACCGTTCACATAACTCGAGTGATAGTCGAACATTCTTTGTGGCTTTTAAGGGTCCATCTATCTGGAACAAACAGGAACATTTCTGCAGGTCGCTTGAATATCTGGAAAAAGTATGTTAGGTTTTTCACCAGGTATATCTTAGTGTGGACTATGGCGTACCCTCGAAAAGCGATTGGGCCATATCCACCACACTGGCTCAATTGCAAGCTGGTGGATTCACATACGCCATTGAATTTCTTCTCCAGACGTATGCAGGTTTTCTCACGGTGTTGAAAAAGCAGTAGTATGAAAATCTGTACATAAACCCCAAAATACTCATTGGTACGGGCCCGCAATTTGAACCCGCGACCTCACGATTTCAAGACTAGCGGTCTTCCGATTATTATCCCTACACTTCTGTAAAAAATTCGATCATCGTCGACAAAAGTAGCTAGCCTATCGGTATTTTATCGGATACATTTCGGAGAGTGTGCTTCGGATTTGCATGATCTTATCCCCCCAGCCCATTCTTCTATCGGACGGCCAGGACCTCGAAAAAGCGACACCGTTTTATGGTTGATACACCAAAAACTCGTACGAAACTGTTTGATTCCACTTTCTTTATTCGAACTGCTAAACAGTGGAATGCGCTGCCCGAGTGAGTGTTTCCTGATAATTATAATCTGGGTATTAAATCTAGGCAAGCGTGCTCCATCGTAGACTGCATCGTCTTTTATCATCAGACGAGATGGCAGTGAAACGCAAGCCTAATATCATATTTTTTTAAAAACCTAGTAATGAATAAGATAGAATCAGTATATCATCAGTAGGTATCAAAGGTAAACAGAAATACTGAAGTACCTGCAAGCTAGTAAACTTACCGCAGGACAAATGGGGGTTTTCTACTATCCACGCTATACCAACTGATGAAACATGTCGACTGCAACTCAGCCGGCAGCCGACAAATCGGGCCATCACCGTCATCGTGATTTACAACCGACATTTGAGTAAACAATCCTGGTGCCAAATGGATGAGAAATCTGGAATTAGTATATTCGATTTCGGATCTTGGAGCATATACCATAGGAAGCGGTAAGCCGAGGCGTGGTAAAGGTAGGTCAATGACCCTAAGTGTGTTGTAAGTTTATTTTAGTTTGCGTTCTTAAGAGTAATTCAGGAATTTGTCAAAACACTGTTTTAAACTATCACGGTCATTTACTATAGTTCTATTAAATAAAAAAAATAAAAAATATATATAAAACCCGTTAATAATAATAGAACTTCAGGAATTTGTTTTATTAGTATGTACGTTTTTTATCAGACCCACCGGAGGACAGGCAGCAGCGTCCTCTTGGTTAACGGTGGTGAGCATTCTGCGATCCCCTAGCCGCCTGCCAAGCATGGGGATTATGGCAACACCCCTCTATTGGGAGGCCTTCGTCCAGCAGTGGACGTCTTATGGCTGACGACGACGACGAAGTTTTTTATCCAATCGAGTGACGGGACGGGACAGAGACGTTCGGTTGGTGGTAAATATCACGCCTACCCATAAACTACATAAGTAGCAGTGCCAGTATTGCGAACTTGAGAAGAAAATCGTGCGCCACGCTGCACTGCGCTCGTCACCATTATATATTAAAAAAACAAACCAAATCGCTTCATGCAGTTTAAAGATTTTACTTACTTGAAAGATCGCCATACCCGTTTAGCTCGTCCCCCGCAAAAATTGGCAGAAATTTATGTAGACAGCCACGCCATTGACATATCCAATGGTATTTTTTTGAAGTTCGGGACGTAGTGATGCAGTCAGAGCTGGCGGTTCCACTGTCAACGACTGGCCTCAAAACGCCGCTCTCCTCTTTGAAGACACATCTATAACATATTCGTTTTCAAGAAAAACAACTGTTCTGATACTACAAACTGGAAGTTTCAAGCTGTCAGACATTTGACAAGTTGTTTTATTCTCCTGGGCAAAGCATGAAGGATCCAGCGATCCAGCAGATCTGTGAAATATACAGGGCTAGGCGTATCAGTATTGCTAAAGCGAAAGGGGGTCACAATACTCATTATTGTAAGCAACTCTTTACTATGGGACCAACGCTGAATTCGCGAAAATAAATCAGCTATTCCATACATTGTGTCAAGGGTGTTCAAAATAATAATAAAGTACACCTATTTATTGCCCATTTCCATATCAAGGGTATCTTCTCATAGCAAAAAAGATTTACGATAGTTAAACCACGTTAGTACCAGTTAGTAGAACCAGTTAGTACTGCGTAGGTATACTTAAATAGACAATAGACAAACGAAAGTTTGTAAACCTTAAGTTTGTAAAGTTGTTTGTTAAGTTTGTTTTTATTTGACAATTTTTTTTGTCTTTCGGTATGTTTTAATATAAATCTTTTGAACAATAAACGAATAAACTATTAAAGTACGAACAAAAAGACCTGGACCAGGGTAAGTCCTAAAACTACATCAAGAACCACCGGACGATGGGCAGCAGCGTCCTCTCGGTTAACGGTGGTGAGCATTCTGCGATCCCCAAGCCGCCTGCTAAGCGTGGGGATTATGGCAACCCCTCCCTATTAAGGGGGAGGCTTTCGTCCAGCAGTGGACGTCTGCTGGCTGATGATGACTTCATTTTTGTATTACGCAGAAGGTAAATGACATTTCTTTTACTTAAGCAACGTTTATAACGTTTTAATAAACTTGGAGTAGCTACGGAATAGTTAATCCATCTTTTGGTATTGTGGACTAGCTACGGAATAGTTAATCCATCTTTTGTTTTTTATCCGCCGATTTACGTATTTGAAATAAAGGAAAATACAAAAGACGGGATAACTACCTACTCCAAGGACTACACCATGTTTATTAATAACCTGAAATAATCATCAACTCGGCTGGAGGAATACAAAAAAACCTAACAGATGGTTAAATTAATAATAATTTTCTTCAATTTAATTTACCTGGGTAACATGTTTTTTCCAGTTATTTTGATTCAAAAACCATACTACTGAACCGATTTCGATAAAATGCATATGGGACCCATTATGGGGCCTTATATGGGACCTTTGAAGTACGACCTACCAAACAAAAAATAATCATCAAAATCAATTAAAGTCATAATTGAAAATAATTCATTTTGATTCTAACACACAGCGCGTGGAACACTTTGATTGCAATCACCGCATGCTGTCATCATTGCAAAACGTGAATGCCCAACCACTTAAAGTATAATAATTAACAGTTGCTTGCAATATGCCTTGTCTTAGTCTTAGGTCATACCTATATCATTGGGAATTTCTAGCAAATGCCGCGTGCCTGACCTGGCACAGGTTAAGCGATTGTGTTAGTGTTTCGTTTACAGGCTGTGATAGCTATTTTCTGGTGTTATGAAATGTATGCATGATTATTCATCATCAGCCCGGAGACGTCCACTACTGAACGAAGGCCCCCCCTTAGACCGCCACACTGTACGACAATCTACCATAAGCATCCACCGGTTTCCCGCGACTTTGGTAATGTCTTCGGTCATTAAGTTAGTTAGTTAACCCAGCAGTATGGAAGATATTTGAGAGCGGGGAGAATAGGCTAGATGACTGATGCTTAAATCGTTGAAACCAATAGCTTTGATGAAGAATTTAAGTAAATATAGTATGTTTATTGAAAAAATAGTTTAAGTCGGTTAATAATGTTCTGATATATGAGCGTTTAAAGTTTTTGTTAGAGACAACTCTGTCCCTTTTCCACAAAACAAAAAAAGACGTCACGCCTTACTTGTCAGAATAGAATTTATATGGCGTCCTGAGAAGTGACGTCACGATTTGCTGTTTCGCCTCTCTGTCTAGCATGATATTAAAATGCTTATAAGTTGCTTATTTTTGATCAGATTTTAATTTTCTTTTCATTAATCAGCTATATTTATGGGCCACATTTTAATAGGACAATAAAAAAAACCAGTCATCTAGCCTATTTATTTTGTACGCGGACGGAGTCGCGGGGCGACCTCTTGGGCTCTTATATGCCTTACATTATGTTTTTTTTCTATGGCCTTCTTCTTAGTCGTTTACACTCTTGACAGAGTGGTCGTGGTCATCGGTTCCGGTGGTGACTTGCCTAACTATCCGTCGCCATTCCTCGCGTATTGACGCCTTCCTCGTGCATTCATTTACGGGACCGTGAAGTGCAGCTTTTATTTGGTCGGTCCAACGTAACAGAGATCTGCCGCGTGGTCTTGTTCCCTCGATTTATCCTTGCATCACGAGGCTCTCAATCATTATCTACGGCCTTACTTATGTAAAATAAAAGACCTTATTTACCTAACAGAGTCTTTTTCGTGCAGAAACGAGCCATACGTGCTATATGTGTGGTTCAGGACGACGCGTGTCATGCGTAGAGCTATTTAGGGAACTTCTGAACTGACCTTGCCATCTGATTTTATTTACCGGGTAGCCCTGTTCACCCATCTAGGTAAACTTAGAAACGTTCCAACGTAGGGGCGTTCACGTCACGTTGGATTTACGAAGCAATAATAAGAATGACCAACTGATATCCCCTTCGCACCGTCTCGTCAAGTCGGAGATGTCAGTGTATATTTTGGGGCCCGCGATCTACAACCGCATACCAGCTACCATTCGGGATGCTCCTTCCACCGCGTGCTTCAAAACCAAGCTGAGGGCGTGGTTACATGAGAATTTATTTTATGACTTTGAAGCTTATTTTAAAATAAGAGATTATTAATAGTTATTCCAGTTTATTCAGTGATTATTTTATGTGACATACTTAATGAAATTTGACGTGTAACTTTGGTGTTATTAATAAACTATTGTATTGTATTGTTATATAATACAAATATTCATTCAAATACGCGCAGCATCCTGTACTAACCACAAATTAGGTACACTAAGCCAGCTTAGTTCGTAGCTCGCAGGTCAACAGATGTTTGCAGTCGGGTCTAAAGGTTCACTGTCAATTACATTATGCGGTCTGGGATACACGTAATGTTCTAAGCTAATCAGATTGTCTGTTGACATCTCAATTGATGAAGCTATGGTAATGAATCTACTCGAAGCAAAGGAAGGAGTCCTTTTATGGTTTTGCAGGGTTGTCGTACAGTCTCGTTCATTTGCAATCCTCTACAGACTTATACTTACTATGAATTGTCTATGTCCAAGTCCATACATAATATATATACGGAGCTACGCCCGGACTCTCTATTGACTCTCAAAATTCAAAAATAAATCGATAGGTATATCTATTTATTTTATTTTATTTTATTTAACTTTGGTACAACAATAATTAGCAAACCAATCTTATAAAACTTAAACATACTACTTAATACAGAATCTATAACTATAAAAGGCTTTGTCCTGACTGACTGACTGACTGACTGACTGACTGACATATAGACAACGTACAGCCCAAACCGCTAAACGTAGAGACTTGAAATTTGGAGGGTATGTTTTTGGAGATGTGTAAACGCCCACTAAGAAAGGATTTTTTGAAAATCAACCCCGAAGGGGGTTAAATGGGGTGTTAAAGTTTGTATGAAACTTTTTATTCTCTGGTTCGATTGATACAAAACTTGGTATACATATTCTACTATAAAAATAAGAAGATACGGGTGTCACAGTTTTTTCAAAATCACCTCCCGTTAGTATAAAAAAAAAAAACTAAGTTTTAGTGATAGTACGTTTGTTTCTCCTTAACTTTGTAACGGCTGTACATATTAAAATGAAATTTGGTATAGGGATGGGGATGGGGGTGGGGGGTGGGGGTGGCGATGATACTGGGAACGGAGACGGGACGGAGATAGGCATGTTAATATTAAGATTACAATTGGTATCGGGATGGGGATGGGGTGGGGATGGGGTGGGGATGGGGTGGGGATGGGGTGGGGATGGGGTGGGGATGGGTGAGGATGGGGTGGGGATTTGGTGGGGACAGGTGGGGATGGGATGTGGATGTGGATGAGGCTGGGAACGGGGATGGGCGTGTCCATATTAAGATAAAAGTTGAAATCGGGATGGGGTGGGGATGGGATGGGGTGAGGATGGGGTTCGGGATGGGGATGAGGGAGGGAACGGGGATGGGGACGGGGATGGGCGTGTTCATATTAAAATGACATTTGGTATCGGGATGGGGATGGGGAAGGGGGCGCTTATAGGGATGAGGCTGAAAATGGGGACGGGGATGGGCGTATTTATTGGTCAGCTGAACAGATGGAGCTGCATTTTTGGATAGGTAGTTATAGCATAAGGTTCGGAAACGGACATAGGCTATTTTTTTGTAGGTCCACGCAGACGACTGTTTGACGGACATAATTATTATAGATACTGTACAACCTAAGCTGCTAAATTAATTTTTAATATTAAATTAACTTACTTTTAAATGCCTAAACTAAATTTTGAGTGGTGTAAACTTACACTCAGCTCAAGCTGTGGTAGCTTCAGTGAGATCAAGCTCGAATCACATTCTTGGGGTCGCGGGTTCGAACCCGGGCGAGCCCGTTCCTATTAGTTCTTTGAAACTTACGCATGGATAATACCACTAGCTTTTCGGTGAAGGAAAACATCATGAGAAAACCTACATATTTCTGGAGAAGAAATACGATAGTGTATGTGAATCCGCCAACCAGCACTGGGCCAGCGTAGTGAATATGGCCCAATCAGGGTAGGCCGATATACCATTACTGTTAAGGGCTGATGCAGAGAAACGCACACTCAGCAAGGATTTTGAAAAATTCGCAAGGGGTTCAATGAATCATTAAAATACCATTTTGCCAAAACCATTCATTTAAGGCTGTTAAGTTTTTTGACTTAAGAGATAAGATAAAATAAACATAAAGAATTCAGAATTTTCAAACAATTTCAAAACTGGAAAGCCACGGGTCAGTTTTTCATTTGAAAAAAAATGTTATATTTATAGATTAGCTAATCGAGTGTTTATACGTAAGAAGATAAATGTTTTAAACACGTGTACTTGATCCGGTGCACGCACCAAGCACAGCGCTTTCGAAACGTCCATCCCGCGTCGGCTCAGATACGTTAAAACCCGAGTATAATGACGCGCTGTACCTCGAGCGCGCCCCACTCCAACCCACACCGAGTCTACCTAAGCGATCAGTGCAGCACTGTATTTTATCGAAGTTTCGTAATTCTTGCGATATTTTGGTGATCTTTTTGCGTTTTTTGTTATCATACTTTTTCTGCTTAAGCTTATTTCATTTCATTTGTTATTTAGATTTCGTATAATTATCGTTATTTGTTCCTTTAATTGTTTAGATTGCTATTTAGTTTGTTATTCGTATTTTTTTTTAAATTTTAGTTTACATTGTTTGTTATTAGGTTTTTTTATATTGTTACTGTTGATATTGTTATTTAGTTTGTTATTTAAAATGCTTAGTGAACTTCTCTTCATTCATGGAGCGGAGGTAAAACACTATGTTGTTCCCATCGTTGGTGATGGGGCGTGTCTTTTTCGTGCGCTTTCTTTTTTAATGCACGGTACCCAAGAAAAGGCAATTGAGGTGCGAAAAAACATCGTTACTCATGTAGTAGCTAATTGGGAGGAGTTTGAAATCATGGCTCATGATTCAAATGGCGACAACTACACCACTGCGACTGCATACTTTGATGACATGTCACGGCAGTCGAGTTGGGGCACTGCGTGTGAACTAGCCGCTGCAGGACAAATATTATATGAGTTTGAGTTTGAAGTTTATGAAAATGGCAAATTGTATGTAAAGTTTGGTACAGCAGGAAGACCTATAAAGCGGCTACGATTTACGGGAAATCATTTTGATGCGTATCTGTTAGAAGACATAGATATAATTTCTAACGGCACTCCACGTGTTCCAGTAGTAGCGAAAAAAATAACTAAGCAACGTGTTGAGGTTCCTACATCTCCAAGTTGCATTCAAACAGAAGATATAAGTTCTGACGCAACTTCTACTTTGCCTTTGTACTTTGATTCTTTAGCTGTAGAGATGCCCAAAAATAATTACAAAAAGTCTTCAACTCATACCGTACAAACTTCTTCAGCCCGATATTTTTCTGAACTGAATTCACCAACATTTACGGCTCAGTCTGATAAATTAATTTCAATCTTAAATCGATCGACGGGGAAGAAATGGTTTACGACTCTGTTGATACGGTATGCAATAATGATGATGCTGTAAACTATCCAGTTGAGTTTTTAAATTCATTAAGACCAGCGGGGCTACCATATCATAGGCTTATCCTGAAGAAAGGTACACCCGTCATGCTTCTTCGGAATTTAAGACCACCCAAATTGTGTAATGGAACCAGGTTACAAGTAAAAATGCTGCATCGTAATCTGGTTGAGGCCATCATTTTGACTGGGTGTGCCCATGGCGAAACAGTGTTTGTGCCGCGTATTCCCATGATTCCCAGTGACTTACCTTATGACTTCAAAAGGCTTCAATTTCCCCTAAAAGTTTGTTTTGCCATGACCATCAATAAGGCTCAGGGTCAAACTTTAAAATACGCTGGTATTGATTTAAAGCAGGACTGTTTTTCGCATGGTCAGTTCTATGTGGCTTGCTCGCGAGTTAGCTCCCCTAAAAGCCTGGCTATTTTAGCACCTTCCAACAAAAAAGTCAAAAACGTTGTCTACAAAGAAATATTGTAATCTTTCGGGTCAAAGGCCCCGGCAACTATAGCGTCATTAGCAGACATTTTTAAGGTTCCGTAGTACTACGAGGAATTCTTATAAGTTTGTCATGTCGTATGTAAGTATTGCAAACGCGACATGCCAAATTTGGTCATCCTCAAGCAAACTTAAAGACTTGCAAGCGGCTTGGAACAAATGCAATAATATACGTATTTTAGTGATTCAATTGAGTTGGGCCCCGATTTAACCGAATTCCAGTATTCAACATTACTACGCGGGCAAAGCCGCGGGCAAAAGCTAGTACGTTATAAATTTGCTAACCCAAACATTGTACAGTGTACACAGCATTACTAAAAGAAAAACTTTGACAATATTATAACCTCAAACCAGTAGCACAATAGTATATAATGATACAAGTGTGCTATGTTGGTCATTACACTAGAGGCGGTATTATGCGCGCGAGCCGCAGGCGAGCGCGATAAGGAAGCCGAGAGTGTATTGAAACAAAGCACAAGAGTTTCATACGACTGTTTTCATCACACTTGCGAGGAAAAAACTTTTTTTTTGATAATAATCAACCACACAGCGAAAACGTCAACAAACATTTGCGGGAAATGGCGCCCAAATCAGCAATGCGCGCGCACTCTTTGTTGGTATTACAAAAAAACTGTAAGTATTACCCGGCTATATTAAGAGTGCTTCGTATACATACGTCTAATTGCAGTCACGTACAAACTTGACTTTACCGGGTTATACCTATTATAGCACTATGTGCCGTAATGTAAAGTAAAAAGCACGCGTGCGTAATAGCTTGGATTATGAGCCTAAAACCGATGCAATAAGATCCACTTTACGAGCAATGTGATGAAAATTTGTATTACTTAACCGCTGCCTAAATATTAAAAAGATTCATCGATGTTGAAAAGTATTTTTTTAACGTTTAATAAATTAAGATGAAAAATATCGAGTTCATCACAAACATCCAATATATCATTATAAGATTCACACATACGATGAAGGGGATTGTTACGCCCTATGTTGTTTTTTGTAGGTGGAATACTAAAGATCGCACGTGTAGGTCTACGAGCAGAAACTTTGCAAACAGTAAAATTAACATTCAAAAGCAATTTCTCGCCCAGTAAACCTTTCGCGATTTTGTGGAGTAAATAATAGTCATATAGTTTCCTCACTGAACTGGAATGGAGGTGATTGTACCTACTCATCATTGTGAACAACTCTTACTATGGGGACAGTCCTGAAATCGATAAGTCTCTGCTATTTCATTCTTAGAAAAATGTGTTTCCTGACGAAACATATGGAACAGCTGTATTTTTCCGGTTTTTACAGGGTTGACCCTTGTAGAAGTTGTTCATTGCATGTACAAATATACAAGAGACTGCAAGCGGAGAGTTGAAGTTTAAATGTTCTGCAGTTAATTTTATAGCATCGCCACAATTGGAGGATCTAGCTAACTAACAATAAAATTTTATTCTATTCTATTATATTATATTCTAGCTCTCTCTCTCTCTCTATATATATATATATATATATATATAATCAAAATCGCCACAGAATTGTAGTTTAAATTAACCCTTTAATTAAGACTGGTGTAAGTTGAACACCAATTTAAAAAATCTGCAATATCTCTATTTCTATTTTTCACTTCACTAAGTATACTTTTTATTAATAATTTTCCAACTAAACATTTTCGAACTATACATTTCCCAGCTATACATTTTCAAATATACATTTTCCAACTATATATTTTGGAATATATAGTTTTGGAATATATGGAATATATATTTTGGGACTATACAATTTCCAACTATACGTTTACAACTATACTACTTTTTAAAGCTGTAACCGAGGATCGGTGACTCAACCAGCATTTTTGAGTTATACACCAACTCGACACAAGGGGCCTGGACACGCGTGTGTCTAGTTAGTTAATCTTAAAATAATATAGGCTCCAATGATCAAGCGGTTATATGTACATTTTTATTTTTTGTACCGCCAACTTGTAGGTAAAACACGTGTATTTTTATATTTTTTTTATAAAAATTTCTATTGCAATTACAACTTAAACAGTGTTAGAAAAAACACGTTTTTTTTTCTTTAAAACTTTGACCTCTTTCGGCATTCAAAAGAACGCATTATAGATAATAATATTTTTTTATTGCATTGTAAGTTTACAGCTCTTCATAAACATTCCCTCCAAATTTCAGATCACCAAGACCAGCGGTTTAGCCTCTGCGTCGACTGTTAGACAGTCTCTGGAAAAAGGCTTTTTGTAGGTATAGAATAAAATTACTATATAAGAGACAAATCGGCGAAAATACGTTAAATAAATAAAGCCGTCAAGTACAAGTCGGACACACTTATCTTGCGAGTCAGACAACGAGGGTTCCGTACTGGGCTCGTACGTCGGTATCGGCTTAGAAACGAAGAACGAAAAATTTACGAGTTTTAGTACCCAGTAGGTACTAAAACATCTAGGAAAGTAAGTAAATAAAAAAACAAAAAAATTCCATTCAAGTTTCGGCTTGAATGAAATTATAATTTTTCGGAATTTCCCCATGATAAGTGTTATAAGACCTTGCTTCTTGCCAAATTTCATGAGTCTAGGTTAACGGAAAGTACCCTATGAATTTTGATTTAGTTGCGGAAAGGAAATTTTTATCAAAATACTGCATAAATGAACGTAATTTTTTATTGCGTTGACTTAGAAGCTTGTTTTTTTATAGTTCCAAGGGATCGTGGACTCGCGTATTTGATATCAATTATTTCAACTTAGTACCTCCACGCGTTCCAGAGAAAAAGGGTCTTGACAGACAGACATACAGACGGACACCGTAGTGATCCTATAAGGGTTCCATTTTTCCTTTTGCGGTATGGAACCCTAATAATAAATACAAACAGTCGAACATAGCACCTCCTCCTTCTTCGAAGTCGTTTAAAAACCGTCGCTGTTTAAAAATACATTAAAATTATTAATTAAATTGAAAGTTATCACAAAACTTGCATTTAATACTCCAGGAAAGTCTTAACTTTCTACCGGACCGTTTCAGTCGATGAAACGAGACTTGACAGGCGATAAAGTTGTGTAAGTAGCAGATAAGGTTATAAATTTTCTTTATGTAAGCAAATAAAAATCTTTTAAACTTTCATTCGTCTCATGGGCTTATTTCTAACGTGAAGTTAATAACTTAATAAAGTAAGCAGCCAGTAAAACACTAAAACTAAAACTTCTTAATTAACTTCTTTTTTTTAAATAAATACTTTTTCTTTACTGGCGGTGCTCATTGTGGCGGCGTCCCGCGGTTTTACCTTGCTCCTTTATTAACAATTTGTGTAAATCAAAATATAGCATATGTGTTAATTAATATAATGTTAAGATATCTCCTTCATTATTATTTTTAAGTCGATTGCACGTCGCTATTAATCAAATTGAAAATCGGTCGCCTGTGACCTAAAACTTTGTTCCGCCCCTTATCTTCACCCCAGCTTCCAATCCAATCTTTCGTATACCCATCGCAAGGAGGGTTTCACAGGTGGTTAAAAACTCATATCCGCTAAGCTTCACCGAAAAGATAATAAATAATTATGCGCAAGCGATGTGACCTGAATGCGATCGTAAACATTGTAGATAACGTGACAGATATCAACGTAAGAAGTAACTTAAAATAAAGGTAGCTTATACCTACTTAGAGCAATGAGTGGTTTGCACGGGTCTTCGTAGCGAATAATTCGTACTAATTCTTGGTACTAATACCTATCGTGTAAACGTACCTACTATTTAGTGATTTGCTTAGTATGGAATGCCTAGAATCTAGGCTAGATTACACGGGCTTCGTACTTCTCGATAGTACTACTAATCGGTTAATATTAATATGGCACTTGTAGCTTAGTAAAAGGATCAGGTTAGCACTGTCAATTACTTACACCAAAGATAAGATAATACTCTAAGCACTCTAAGCACTAATTAATGCATTTTTTTCTTAATGCCTTTGTAGAATTAGTTTACGAAGCCCCATGTAATCCAGTCATATGTGATGGTACAAGTGAATATAACCCTGTCATAGAATCCTATCCTATTTACTAAGCGACAAGTGCCATTTTAATATTAACCGATTAGTACTAATGAGAAGTACGAAGCCCGTGTAATCTAGGCATAAGTTACTGTATTACAGTATTCAAACGATTTTTTTAATGGTACCAAGAATGAGAAGTCGTTGTAGTCTAGTGGGAGACAGCTCGAACCAAAATTGCATGGTCGTGGGTTCAAACCAATTAACTCTGGAGTTTATGTAAGTTGTCGGTGCAGGAAAACATCGTGCGTCCGGAGAAGAAATTTTAAAGGTGTATGTGAATCCACCAACGAAACTGGGTCGCGTGGATTTTGTTTCAGTGACTTAAAAGTTGCAGTGGAAGGCTAGCTAGCAAGGTATGGACATGCCATGAGGAGAGAGGGTGGCCATGCTACTTTAAAAAACCTTAGAAATTATGGTAAGCGGTATAACAGTAAAAGGACATCATTGGAAAAGGACATCATCGGTATCATTTATATAGAATAAATTTGATTTATCCATGATATTATTGAATTTGATTTAGTAGGATTTTGTAGTGGTAGGACTCTACTGCAGACGCAGAGTCCGCCTTGGGAAGTACCACACCTTTGCCAGTTATTCAACCGCCAAGCAGTAGTGTGGAAGCATTACTGTGTTCCGGTTTGAAAGGCAATGTTACCAGAGAAATTACTGGGTAAGAAGAGATTTAAAATCCAATATCTCAGAGTGACAAGCGCAGTGCGGTGCAGCGCAGGATTGTGTTCGCAAGTTCACAATTCTAGCACTGCTGTAGTATTAGTGGCAGGCGTGACGCTTACCACCAGACTAACGTCTTGCTCGTCTCGTCACTTGATTGTATAAAAAAAAATATATATATATATACGATGGACGATAATGATATGATGGACGGTGTAGTGACATGCGTGGTAGGTGACATGCGTGGTAGGTGACATGCGTGGTAGGTGACATGCGTGGTAGGTGACATGCGTGGTAGGTGACATGCGTGGTAGGTGACAAGCGTGGTAGGTGACATGCGTGGTAGGTGACATGCCTGGTAGGTGACATGCGTGGTAGGTGACATGCCTGGTAGGTGACATGCGTGGTAGGTGACATGCGTGGTAGGTGACATGCGTGGTAGGTGACATGCGTGGTAGGTGACATGCGTGGTAGGTGACATGCATGGTAGGGAAATGAATGCAGAGATGACGAATGATAAAGCGAAGTAGGAAAGGAAACATAATGTGCCGACGCCACTTATTGGGATAAGGCAGCAAATGATGACTTAAGATAATCTGGTGAGCGATTCTACATACAAACGTATTTTCTTATTTTCTACCTAGATAATGCCTCTAGAATTTTTTTCTTTTAATTCTAGGTCTACTGTAGACATGTCTCTGGCATTTTCTTTTTTCAGCAACTACTTGCTAAAGAAAATATAACCCTGCAAAGATTTCTATGAAACTATTTATCTCTAGAGGCATTATCCAGGAGTAGGGGAATACGTTTGTATGGAAAATCGCCATTCCGCTACCGCTTTCTCACGCAGATATATCAATGGCAAATATGACTTCTATTTCCTATGAAACAAGGTTTAAATTCCCCGGAATCATGTGACCGCGTAGCGCGGCCGCGCGTAGCTCGTTTTATCAAATGGACCGCAACTACTTCAAGGTTCATCTAGAGATACAGTGCCGATGATAATGTGACATGTGACATAAATAACAAAATAAACATAACAAAATATTGTAAATAAAGACAGCGATAATACGGTTGAATTAATTAAATCGTTAAATACCCAAACGAAAGCATATTTTACTAGAAATAATATCACGTTATAAGGAAAAAAAACTTTGTTGTTTTTATGTTTTAAGTAGGTAATCATTAGATTTCAAAAACCAGTAAATATTTAAAAACAGAAACTGAACTTATTAATGACCAAATGAGCTATCTCTATTCTATTCTACTATTTCTGTCTAGGTAGATGTGATTGGTGTAAACAATCAGTGTCGCAATAGTTGGTTAATTTAATTGTCTAATTTAATTGTTCTTTTTTTATATTCTCTTATTGTAAAAAATAAATGCATGCGGTGCTTCCTTTAAAAGATAGCACATTTAGCTTAATTAGATTACATGATTATGGTGTTACAATGAATGTAGTTATCTATGTGAAGCCTAAACTCTGAATCTGAATCTAAATAAATAAATAAATATTTTGGGAACTAAAACCGACAAGGTTCTTTTCCCTGAGAACGTCACATTTATCGTTTCTAATAAAATACCTACTCATAGGTTTATATGGGTAGGTATAGGTACTAGTATATATTTATATATACTGTCATATTAACTTTTAACCCCTTTTCAGCATCCCACAATAGGTAGGTACGTCCTTGTCGCAAAATCCTATCTAAGTTGACGTCTACTATCCATAAACTAGGTACCTACATAATTAAACAACCTATCTACTTGACTTTTAGCTTCATTGGTCAAGGTTTATCCTACGTTTAGTACCTATAGTTAGTGAATCAGTAAGTGGTAGGTATTTCTTTTTTATGAGTGATTTTCAGGCGATTTTCTCCACACAATATACCTACAGTATCAGAACCTAGTTTTAGTATATTGACCTACAATAATATACCACCAAAACTAGATAGGTACTGATAAGTATATAGTTATCGGGCCGCACGCGGGACAACAGACTTGGTGCGCGAAGTGGTGTGGCGAGTGTTGAGCGCGCGCGAAGCGGGATTGCAGGTTGCCGTCCTTTGTTGCGATCTATCGAGCGCGTTCGTTACTGCCGATCACGGCCTCGTTGCTTATAAGCTACAATTTTACGGGATCCGCCGTGATATCGTCCCTTGTGTATAAGCGAACGCAGGTCGTGGTGGGTGGCAGAGACCACGTCGTATGTTCTGAGATGGAGAACGGGATGGGTGTTCCACAGGGCTCCTGCTTATCAAACACCTCTTTCAGTCTCCTCCTCAACGACCTACCCGGTGCCATCGATGGCGCTGAGATTTACATGTACGCCGATGACGTCGCTGCGGTGATCACCGCGCCGACGCACAGTCAGCTGGAACTGAACTCGGTAGCAAAGGAGTTCGACAGCTGGTTCCGTTCTAAAGGATTAATAAGGACAAGACCTGGTTCGTTGCATTCAACCTCAATGGTCACTCGAAAAAAACTTATTCGGTAGCATTCGGCAATACCGCGATCCAACAGGTACATAGTAGGAAACTTCTGGGTATCCAAATTGACGGTGCGTTGACGTGGGAGACGCACATAGACGAGCTTTGCGCTCGTGCTTCGCGCTCCGGCGGCTTGCGAGCACCGCCACCCGCAGCGTGGTGCGCTCCTGCTACTTCGCGACCGTCCACAGTAACATCACGTACGGGTTGGAGCTGTGGGGCCGCGCTGCCGTTCGGAACAGAGTCTTTGTCATGCAGAAACGAGCCATACGTGCTATATGTCGGGTTCAGAACGACGTCTCATGCGACGGATGCTCCTTCCACCGGGTGATTGATTAACTCTTTATTGTTCACACCAAGAATTACACGGAAATAATTTAACAAACTTAAATATTGGAACAAGTGGCGGCCTTATGGCTAAAAGCAATATCTTCCAGGCAACTTTGGATGGAGAGGTTTTACAGAATACATAGAAGACAGAGTGTGCAAGAAAATAAAAGTGTGTGAAATCATAAACATGTACCATAATATTATTCTAACGTTACAAAATATATTACTTAATAGTAAAAATACATACTAATACTTAAAATACCTACAATATTTATAATAAACTAATATATAAAACATAAATATGTGTTTGTACAATGATAATATATACCTGTCTATATAATCAAAGTATATGTATGCTTCAAAACCAAGCTCAGAGCGTGGTTACAAGAGAATTTGTTTTATGACATTGAAGCTTATTTTAAAATATGAGATTAGTAACGTATTTTTATAATTATTATTTCTTTTTAGTAAGTGATTATTTTTTGTCACATACTTAATGAATTTTGACGTGTAACTTTGGTGTTATCAATAAATTATTTGTATTTGGTTAGTACCTAATGTATAAAAACAAATATGATAAAGAAAGGAGTGGAGAGGATTAAGTAAGGTAGTAGGTACTTGAAATTATTGTAGGTTACCTACATAATCCAGTGTATATACATAATCACGTAAGCCGACACCCTCCCGTGAAAAAATCCAATTCAGATTTATACCTAGTTAGGCTACTTGAACTTATGTATTCTGTGGTGAGGTAGGCGTGCTACCATCATCGGTCGCACTTGAGCTGCTGTCAAAAAGCTAGCCTATCAAAGCTACAAAAAAATTAAGACAACATTTTAGCGCAAGTACTATGACCCATGGGTATTCAGATTGATACCTAGTTAGGCTACTTGAACTTATGTATTCTGTGGTGAGGTAGGCGTGCTACCATCATCGGTCACACTTGAGCTGCTGTCACAAAGCTAGCCTATCAAAGCTACAAAAAAATTAAGACAACATTTTAGCGCAAGTACTAGACCCTTGGGTATTCCATGGTTCAATGCAGGCAAAATTGCACATCAAAGCAAACGAACAGGCGCTCATCAATCATCAAAAAACCAACACGCAAACGTCTGGCCCCACTCGACTGGATTCCCGCGCCATGTGCGCGCACACGAGCCGACTCGAGATGTCGACTCGAATACACATACACACGCAGTCTGCGTCTAGCCCGGGTCCAGTCGCGTCTCGCCCGCCGTCGCGTCATGCTGCGTCTACCGCTCCTCCTGGTGGTGCTCACCCACCCCATCCGCCCCGCGTACGTGACCAACACACCATCGTTTGCGGCCAAACTCAACCGTTTCTACGAGAAACTTGAGCGACTAACCGCTCCACATGAGACGACGACAGAATCGAAGCTGGACTTGTGGCAGCAGAAGCTGGAGAAGTTTAAATCTCTATCCCTAGACCTGAGTGACGAAGATGAGGACTTCCTAGTGGCGATGCAGTCCTGGGGCCGGCTGAGTCCGGACCAGCTGGACGGAGTGGCCAAGGAGCTCCAGAGGATCAGGGATGAACACGAAGAAGATAGAAGTGACTATAATGATCTGGATAGGAGTGATTATAATGATGACGTGAGTAGCGTATTAAATAATGTAGGGAAATTATACTTTAATGAAATCTTTATTATGTAGGGAATTTATAGTTTTTAAAATCTTAGGCTACGAGTATATTCTGTGGCTACTTGGTACCTACTTACCGACATTAAAACTTTTTTGATGACTTCAAAAGTATCTAGGGTTGTGTTTAGATGGTGTCGTCAAAATACCTACAATTAAGGTAAACATTAAAGTTAAGAACACCAGGCACGGACCCGCAGGTTCGACCTGCGGGTTTTTTTATTCGTATCTTAATACAAATAAAATAAAACTTAAGAAAACCTAATTTCATACTAAACTTGTTTTGCGAAACTAGTAATCTGAAAGAAGCTATATGTACTAAGTATAATTAATTATTTTACTGTGGTACCAATAACCCTGAAATTAATCGAGCTTATCTATTATTTAAATGATTTTCATACTCAATAAAATGTTACCAACATATTAATTGAGGTTCTTTTGGCTTACTACCTTTATTAGCCTTAAGCCTTAGATAGAAGGTCGATTCATCAGAGTTATTCACCAAGTGGACTCGAGGGGCTGGACACACGTGTGTCCAGTTGGTGAAACTCAAAATTGGTATCAGTTTTTATTTTGTCATCCTGACACGCTAGAATTTTCACGCGTGTCCGGAATATAGTGAATCTTCAAATTCATACGTCGTATTAATATTATTAAATCGATATACTTAATATAAAGTTTATCGAATTCATAAAAGCTTTTGAGAGAGCTTTTCGATTTTTTATAAAACTATCAAAAAGCCTTGGTTTTATAAAGTAACTAGATAGATACCTAACTAACCATTCTATACACATTGTGTGCAAAGTAAGGTTCGATTTTGTCATAATCACAAGTAACATTGCATCTCACTTGTCTTATGCGCATTAACAATAGATTATAGGTAGAATAATGGATTTCAAATTCTCATCAAAAAATCTCAACCTCTCTGCCATAATATTATTTACAAGAAATAAATAAAAGTAAGTAAGTAAAACTAAATTACAGAGAACAAGAACATAAAATTAAATATAGTGAACTCAGATTGAAAATATTAAAATAACCACATATAATAAAATCAGTCTGGCTCCAGTTTTAAACACATTTGCTTATTTATACAGGATCAGCATTTATGTGCTAATCTTCCTCTTAACACAGACACTTATTTTCAGAGACAGGGATTACATTAGGTACACGGACTTAAAATTGCAAACAAATCGAAAAGGGCATAGTAAATTAATCCAGTATCAGCTTCTTATCTTTTGAACGGCGGACACAGAGAAGCTTTTTGCAATCGCGCGGCTAAGCAAGCAATTATAGGAGTTAACGGGCTTTATCGCGGATTTACTTGGTTTAGCTCAGGGCTGCTACCAAGAGCTCTATTGTCGTTATTTACCAAAAAAAATAGTAGATTATGCACTAAGGGAATAAAGCAGTGTTTTACGTCGCGGGCAGCATATTGAACCCTGAGCGTGAACGAGGGAGAGTCTAGAGTTATACTGATATACTTTTGTATTTTTTTCTAATAGTGTCAATGACTATTATTGTTTTTTTGGAAATTATTTTAGGATGCGAATGTTAAATTCAAAATTACCACTAGTTAATTTTATTTACTTTAGTTCTGTCAACGTTATCTTACACTATAACTGGGAGAGGCCATCGGTTCCTAAAACACAGTTTTTACTAGTTTAGGAGCCTTTGGGTATTTTTTTTTTATTGTATCACTGGTTTGCGCTAAATAAATAAACCATTATTATTATATAGAGTCCTGAGTGAAGCGAGGGTTTCAAGCTGCCCAAGACGAAGACAGGCTTTATTCCAGAGGAGCATACTCTGCTTTTCACACCTTCTGCGAGACAATAAAAAGCCAGAGCTCCATAAATTAAAATTCACTGACAATCACAGGACCAAACACAGTCTTTTATTTCACATTCTTTGTAAACGCACCTTTTTCTTTGAGTTCTGCTTATGGTGGCCAGTTCGATTTTCGAACAAACCTCTTTTCAACGCCATATGGGCAATTTTTTACTTAGAGTTTTCCACGAGTTTCCAGTCGAATTTGACGTTCCTATAATTAAAATCACTTTATTCCTTAGGGAGTTTCATACAAATTTGATATAATGCTTTACTTAACGTCGCCGTTGCATGATATGTAATTGTCGAGCAGTGTGAAAATTATTATATACTTACAATGTGTAAAAAAAGGTTCAATAATACTGAGGGTATGTATATATTCATCATTATGAACAGCTTTCACTATGGGACCAACCTGACCACGTAAAAAAACCAGCTGTTCCATACATTTTGTCCAAGGTCAATTAACTTTGTGTATGGAAAAGCTGTTTTTTTTCGCGATTTCAGTATTGGCCCCATAGTAAAAGTTGTTCATAATGATGAGTACATATTGTTAAACCTTTTTTTTACACATTGTATATATGTTTTTATTATTTATAAAATTAAATATGAATAAAAAAATTACGTTCTCACGATGTTTCCGCTGCGTAAAAATACTTTTTATTGATCAAAACTCACACAGTAATTTACTAAAAATCGTAGCTTAAAATATTCGTGCTCGCGCAGTAGGAGTGTATTTTAAACCGGCTTCAAAAAAGGAGGGTCTCAATTTTTTCTCGTTTTGTTTTTTGTATGTAAGTTACGCGATTACTCCGCCAATTATGAATAGATTTTGATGGTTCCCTTTTTTGTTTTGTAGGTGATACTTTAGAGGTGGTCCGATATATTATATTTTATCGAAATCAGTTCAGTAGTTTGGTGTTTAAATCAAAATTACTGGAATAAATCATAACAACTGGAAAATATGAAGATGTCATCCAGGTAGTCCAAATTGAAGTAGGGGTTGTTTTTTTAAATAAAAAGCGTAATATGTAAGTTTTGTTCTTGTCAATTGTTATGCATAAATAATCACAGTTATCCGTAGGCAATACTTATGTAAAATTACCAGTCAAAACCAATCAATCATCATAATCCTATCATAGCTCATTTCTGGACATAAGCTTCTTCTAGTCTAGAGCATGCAACTTTACCCGAACTTTGGGTTTTTCGTTTCCACCTTCTGCCTGCTGTCTTAGTATATCGTCACATCATGGAGTCTCACTAGGTCTCACTCCGTTTGCCGGTTCGTGGCCTCGGCTCTAGAACGTCTACCCAACGTTTATCGTGGCAAAACCACCAGCCCACTGCAGTGCCACTCCAGCTTACTAAAACAAAACAAACGAACAACGAAATGCCAGAGTCTTAAAGACACTGAGAGAGACACTGACACGACCCGTTAACCCTAAAATTCTTTAATAGCTCTTGATCCATTCCAATGCGTAAATACAAACTCAAGAAAAAGGCAATACTTATGCAACTATAGCGACGTAACACTATCATAGATCAATTTGTTACACACCATTATAAATCAAACATAAAAGTAATTGATAATTCAAAACCCATAAATCATCATGACGATTAATTGAGAGAAATTATTAACTGACAGCCCTAGCCAAGTTAAATTAGCCGAAGGTTAACAAACCGCACCCTAGGGCCGCCGCGTGACGCATTCACTGGCTTAATTTAACTTCAAGTTTATTTAACTTTGTGTAGTTACAGCCTAACAAGAAACTTGTTTGGAATTACCGTTTTGACTGATCATTATTTTTTTATGCAAATATGTAGTTGTGGTTGTGTGTTAGGAAAGGTAATGATAATTATATCACAGCTTAAACCAATCATTATCATATCCTGCTAGTATTATACAAGTAATTGTATAAAAAAACGACATCAAATTAACGAAAAAATAAAGATTTTTCAAAATAGGTCCACAATTGCCGGAGAAATCGGTGTACATACATACCGTCGAACATAGAACCTCCTCCTTTTTTGAAGTCGGGTAATATAGCGAAAGTTTGTCGGTGTGTGTATGTTTGTTACTCCTTCACGCCGAAACGACTGAACATATTTGGATGAAATTTGGTAAAGTGGTAGCCTTGGAATAAAGCCTAGGCTAGTAGAATCGCAGAGGTATTATAATAAATGCTAAAGTTAAGCACCTACGTATTTACTCTGTTTGCTACTTAACGTACGATTATCTACAGATTCACTGAACTCATGATTTGCAATGCCTGAAAATGGCTACTCAATTCATTCCAATTTTATATTAGTAGTTCTACGCACAGACCTCGGAAACACAAAGCTAAATTTATAAATTATAAATTTATTGTCGTCGGCTACTTTTACTGCAGCAAACTTTCTTCGTTTTTGGGCGAATGTCCTCCAAAAAAGGGGGAAGTTTGCAACTTATACTATGGGGCCAACATTGAAATCGCAAAAAAAACAGCTATTCCATTATGAACTTTTTGTATAGAACAGCTGATAATTTTTTCGCGATTTCAATGTTGGCTCCATAGTAAAAGTTGTTTGTTTTGATAAAGGATGCTAATTGATTAGAATTAACCCTGTTCGTATAATAAATCGTTGATGACGAAAATTTTAAATAACTGTAGAAAATGTCAACCCAGCTGCGCGAGTACCGTTCTGTATGTTGCATTTGACGTGTGGTCGCTGATTTATTTGACGAATTGAGAAAATACCGATTATTAACAAATTTTACCGGTTTAAATGACAAATTTTATCGATCGTTAAGAGTGGTACTCGCGCTGCAGTTTCGAGATTAGTAGAACAATTTGACCTGAAAGCGAGTACCAACACAACATTCATACATCCAGAAGAAAGCATAATTATATTGCTAGTCGTTGCAGAGACTTCAATCCATCATCATCAGCATGGAGACATCCACTGCTGAACGAAGGTTTCCTCCCCCTTAGACCGCCACACTGTACGATAACCTGCCATATTTGAGTTTTGGCGGGAACACGGAAAAATCATGTCGTTGCATTCTATTATTTTCTTAAACTTGTGTATTTTCGCGAATTAATGATTAAAAATGGTGGTGTTTTATTCATTGAGTGTTGAATTACATGCACGAGTGTGGGCAAGTGATATAATGTGGTGAAACATGTCTTTTTGTGTTGTTTTCAAAACTCCGTAGAAGCTCATAGTAAAGTCGCCACAACTTTACTAGGGCATGACTTGGACTCGACTATGACTAATTTCGTGTAACTGACTGTGATATCATTACATATTTGACTTGATTTTCATAGAAATACTTGAAAAAATCATAAACTTGACACTGGCAGAATGCACAACGTGCGATGCCAAGAACTAAGAAAAAAATAAATAAAAAAAAACCTGCCATATGCATCCACCGGTTGCAACTTCACATGCTCTATTAATATTAATGAAATATGAAAGAGCCTTATTTATGTAGCAAATAAAGAAATATGAAAAATCACCTTTTTACGAGGCGTATGTCGATAAAAATGGACAATACAAAAAAACCAAGAGTAGGTATAACCGCAAAAAGTATAAAGCGAGTACAAAATGTTAATAATAACGTTAAAATAAAAATGTTGACAATCAAATCATTCAGAAAAAAAAAACTGAATCTATATCGGTTTATCCATTTAGGAGCTACGATGCTAAGATAGGATACACATGATACATATTAAACTTATACCATCCCTCTGTTTGTCTGTTCCTCTGTCAGGGGTTAAAAACATTTATACAAGGAAACATTTAAACAGCGTACTTACTGGATACTTACTGTACCCCCCCCCCCCTCTAAATATTTTTTTTAATTTTTAATATTTATTATTATTTTATTTTATATTTATTTTAGTTTACTTAATTTAATTTTACTTTAATATTTTTTTAACTACTTTACCTAGCTATAATTATGTTTCCTAAGCTTCGTTTACTATGTACTACTTACTTATTATGTACTTCTAATATAAAATACCTACTTTTATTTAATGAACGTAATTTGGCCGAGTGATCGTCTAAAGAGAACTCTACGTTGTGAACCTTTATAACCCAAGATAGATTTGAGATGAGCCTAATAGTACCTAATTCTAACTAGTCTAGAAACCCAGTGTTTAACCTAACTTTAATAACGCCTGTATCAAAACATACCTATCATACCGAATCTAACATTGCTATCGTAAAAGAGAAAGTTAATAAATATTTGTAGTAGTTTATTTACATAAGAGTAGATCTTATACACGATAGAATGATAGTAAAGAAAATACCATACAATATTCAATTCCTTATACAGAACCTATCAAACCATTAGTAACTATTACTTATTTACACTGCTTTTCCTACAGTCAGTACAAATATTAGTTTTGTTTTAGATACATAAAATATAGCAGTTGTTTCCTACGCCCTGCGGTTTAGTACACGAGTTATTCTGTATAATCAATAGGTACATAGATGATGCAATACCTTGTTATTTATTAGCCCACTCAACTTTCTAATACGGACCTACTTCCACTTATATAGGGTAAATAAATAAACAGGGAAAACCATCTAGAGAATGGAACTTTATAAAATTATTGATTTAATTATTTTATTAATTACTTATTGAAATGTACAGATCATGTACGGATTCAAAATTGAAATAAAATAAAAGCTATGTACAAGATAGAAATAGTGGCTTAGGTCAGGCGCCCCACCTCGCACCAGACAATAGGATCCTTCCTTGCAGATCATCCTTCTTCCACTTTAATGAAGTACTCAAGACTTCATTTAATGGGGGGATTTCAAATACTTTAATAAGTTTCGATTCAAGTCAGTCTCATAGATAAATTAGACACTACGTTATAGTCAGTCTGGTCTGTTAGCAAGGGACAAGAGGACATATTCCCTAAGTCTTGTAGTCTGTTTGTTCTCGACTAAGTCATCTAACCCCAGCGGCAAGTGGTCAACCGTGGGTTGTGGCGCCTGCAAAGTTTATGTTGGGGCTCTCCCGATCCCTAATCTCGGAATCAAGAGAGTCCCTAGGCGCAACTGACCTACCTAGCCTACGGGACAATAGCTAAAGAACTAGTCAGTAAGTCTGTGGTTTTATCAGTAAGTATGTGTCCCTACCTACCTATGAAATTCTCTTGCTCCTGATCATAGAATCAAAAGAATCTCTAAAAGCTAAAACAGAAGATAAAAGGCCAGGTTTTACCAAATCCTGAACGCTTCATTAGATAAATCTCATCTTAGTTAGTGAGCAACAATCTAGTTAGATAATTTAAGAATCCAATTAGGTATGTAAATACATTATGTATAATAAGCCAGTAGGTAAGTATTATCTATTAATATTGTCAGTTTCTCCTCTTTTAGTAAGAGAAAACATAACATGGCACGGCTAAGCTTGGCCAAAGAAAACACTAGAACCAAAGACAAATATACATGTCACAAGTTAAAACTATGGCTTTCTAATTGCCATCATTAAGATTTGATTTGGTATAATTATTATGCAAAGTTCACAAACTTAACGAGATTTATCCATTAGACCATAAGATTAACAAATCCAATTCCAGCTTGAATGGAATATTACTCTCGCCGAAGAAACCTGAAATAAAGTTTCCCTAACGTCCCTATATTTCGGCGATCGAATACATTCGCATTCAGATGAAAATATTGGATCGGCGAGATTACCCTACCGACCTATCCTACACCTTTAATAGGGCCCTAATCTTTCTAGAGATAATAAACCCCAGGCAAGCAAGAGACGCGCGAGTCTCGTATTTAATTTTAACCCAACCTAATACGGGGTATTATCTAGATGATATCTAGACGTGCAAATACCCTTCTAACACTACACTGAACTATTCCTGATGGCGGTCAATCCGTAAAAGACACTAAGACCCCTAACAACCCTACGGGAGTCACTTCCAAGTAGGAACTGCCTTATAACACAAAGAACAGCCCTGGAACGGTTGTGAACATCCTCCTAACGTAAGACAGTCTATATGGATTCTGGACGGCGTCTCTAAGCGTGCTTACAGCGACAACGATCCCGCTAGGGTGCAACCTGAAGTTGTCCAGGACCCAGAGGTTCTCTTAGAGCCACAATCCAAACCCCACACAAACCGGTAGCTTGGCTGTCTTTCTCTATGGGAAAGAACAAACCCTCGGTTCGCTACAAAAACCCGAGCCTAACAGATGGGGAACTTACAGGCTTTAATTAGCTCGGCGTGTAAGTTTTGCAACCATGTGCGAGTCACAATTGTCCAATTTATTGTTCGAAATATGATTTTAACAACAAACTTTACACTCAAAAATTTAATCTTTGCACTTATTCCAAACTAGCGTGAAATAAACACCAGATTTTAAGTTGAACACCAAAAACACCAAAACAAGTAAAAATTAAATTCACCTTTTCCCCAATCCCAAACAAAATTTAAAATAATTAATTAATTCCTTTCCAAATTAAAATAAGCAAAAATTGAGCAGAAATTCCCCTTTTTTAAAAGTTAAGTTACAAAATAATTGGACAAGCGTAACGACCCTAACGAATACTGGAGCACAAGTGACGCGAATCTCCGCGTCGCGGCCTTTTATCACCTCGCTCCGGCTAGCGCGACTTTTCGACCTTCGTGCGCTTGCTTGACCTTGATCCTGCGAACTAGCTCGCGAAATACGGATCCTGTGAGCATGCCCGCGAAACACGGATTTCGCGGCCTTGCTCGCGAAATACGGATCCTGTGACCCTGCTCGCGAAACACGGATCCTGTGAGCTTGCTCGCGAAATCCGGATTTCGCGGCCTTGGGTGACTGTTTTTTTGTGACCATCATCATAATCAGCCCTCTCCAATCCACCCGCCGAGCGAAGGCCTCTTCGGGAGGTCAAATGAACCTGAATACCATCAGTTGCTCCGCAGAGAGATCATAACTTTAGATAATCAAAGTTAGGCATATAATTAAAATGATAAATGTGTCTGTAGACTAGTTTATATTGATAGACAGTTAAATATATGCTAAATAATTTGAATGTACAAACTATAGGTCCCATTAAACAAAATTAAAGGAGCCTTCCCTATTTTAAACCAGTCTTCCTTTATTATTCCATTAGATCTATATCTTGTAATTCATAGACCCAGTATAATGTAACCAATATAATGTAAGTCCGAAGCCCCGGAGCAGCTGTTAATATAATTTTGTGAATCTTATCGAAATTGGTACAGCCGTTTCGCTACATTACCTACAGTAAACCTCTGGTTGCAGATAGGTATGTACGTCGTAAACTCATGACGTACTTCGTCCAGGACAAGATAACTAGTACTTGGGTGCCTACCACCGAACCATTTTAAGCACTTTTTTCCCTTTTATTGTCCCATGGTTTTTCCTGCATCCAAAACACGCAAAACACGCTACTACACTTTATAAACGCTTGTTAGGTACCTTAATGTCCTTATAAAAATAGGTACACTTAGATTAGTTGGTATACAATCTGCAATGTCGCGCAATACGCTAGAATTTTCTGTGGAAGATTAAAATTTTTGGCTGTGGGAAGATTTTCGTTTGTGGCTTTGGAAAGATTTTTGTTTTTGTAAGTTAAGTTTAAGTTTTGGGTGTGGGCCGATTTTTACTTTTGGCCGTGGTATGTTTTTAATTTTTCCTTGTGACGCGAGAAATCTCAATAGCGGTTGTAGGTACCTCAGAAGATAGGATTGCATGACGGAGGGTGTGGGTTCAAATCCCAACAATGAGCTTGAGCTGAATACATCGTGAGGAAACTATATAGTATATATATATATATATAGGATAGTGTTATGGTATTTTCTAGTATTCGGCTGGCTTTACATCATTCGATTTTATAATATAATAGATACTTTTAAAAAAAACAACCGACTTCAATTTCTACTACCTGAATGACATCTTTTTTTCCAGAAATTTTAATTTAAAAACCAAACTACTGAACCGATTTCGATAAAATGTATATGGGATCACCTCTGAAGTAAACCTATCAAACGAAAAAATAATCATCAAAATCAACTCATAATTGGCGGAGTAATCGCGTAACATACAAAAAACATACGAATTGAGAACCTCCTTCTTTGAAGTCGGTAAAAAATGTGTCGCGTAAAGTGTTCGGACACCCTCACTTGAGAGCTTGGAGGATTCAGCTGCTTATATTTGAGAGCCAGTGTGTTCCAGGCTAGGTTTGTTTACCATCTTCGACAGCGTCACTTAACATCAAGTGAGCTGTGGTCAAACATAAGGCCTGTCATACACACGGCCAAAGTTATTATTCTTATTTATTTAGATAGTCCTTTTAAAGGTCAGCCATAAGTTAATTTATTATATTGCCTAATATACCTTACGCATAACATTTCAAAATAGTTTCAGTATTAGAAAAATTAAGGAGCAATTTTCATAACTTCGCTACAACTGCATACGGAGTTACGCGAAACGCTTGTAGTACTAAACGTATACAGGGTGTCCCAGAATTCGACGTCAAGCAGGACGCGGGTGGTAGTCATAAAAGTTTCTTCGCTGTTTCATATAACTAGTTATACAACCAACAAAAAAACTCTTTTTCCCTGCTCCAAGAGAGGATGTTTTTTTTTGATACGACTAGCCCACTACCACTTCTGCTTACTAATACGCTGAGCATGGGCGTGCAGGGAGGGACAACTGCCCCCCCCCCCCCCCCCCCCCGCCCCCCACTTTACTTTTTCCCGCACTTCGAAACTTGAGTAAATTCACTAATTCCATTCCATGTTTAGTATTTTGCGCTGCTATAATAGTCTATTAGTTATTTCGTCAATGCAGACTTTTCTCATCCTCCATATATCAACTTGCCCCCCTCCCTCCCTGAGCCATTGGCTGGCGACACTCTTGACGCTGACCTATGTGGCTAACCTTAGTTCAATGGCAAACTACTTCGTTCCGGATATTCCCCATACTAGCCAGTAACTATAACTACAAATTACTAATATCTATGGTCAAATCAGGGTAAAATAAAACATCAACCAAAACTGTATAAAGCCGTGAAAATAATGTTCTCTTACTATGCAGCAGTCGTAGCCAGACATGGACAATATGGACATGGACAATAACTTCACTCGATGATGTCACTGCAGCCACGATACTGGCGCTACTAGGTTGCCTAGGTTATCTAGCATCCGTCCGCGAGACCTGAGGTTACACGTGATTTATAACTTGTAAACCAATGTTTACAGGCTTTACAACATATTGAAGTAGCGAGATATCCTTTAATTGTAGGATTTGTATGCAAGTCGCTATTAAATTTAAATACCCGCTATTAAAGTGATATTTATTGTAAGGTATATTTACTTATCATGTTATATCCAACATAAGTGCCTACCTATATATGCCTATAGATATAACTTCAGACTTATTCAATTACCTATACCTAATCAGCGACGGTGATTACCGTCGTACCTATTTAAATTGAAAAACGAAAATGAAAAATGTTTATTGCATTAGAATACACGTTTTGAACAAAAACTGTGAAAGCCTCCTTTTGAGTGTAAGATGTATTTCAACCTATAAATTTCTCTGATTTCAACTCACTGTTTTGAGTATATTGAATTAATACTTGTGACAGAAGCCCTCTCTCTTCCATCACCATTACAAATATTAGAGTTAGAGTATTTATCGTACATAATGTAGGTAAGTATCGATAGGCAAGAATATAAGTGACAATCTAAGTACTTAAAAATTAAAAACTTTTGTATCATTTATTTGTTTTCGTGAAGATATTCGATCAATTAGTATACTTAGTACAATTCTAAAATTCTATCGTAGAAGTAAACGGTACAAACATTTTGAATAATTTTCACAACCAATTGAAAATAATTTGCATATAACTGAAACTTCAAGATTTTCGTCTATCTAGGTATAGGCCTATAAATACCCACTTAAAACTGTCTCATAGATCGATTAAGTATTTTTTTTCTGAGTTAGTATTGTTTAAGTAGTTTAGATAATTTTTTTCATAACATTTAGAATAGTGAAACGTGAGTATTTCCGTATAAATAAAACAAAAATTTAGAATGGTGTTGAATGAATTCTTGGGTAGACGCAAAAATTAGTGAACATTTTTAATTCCGTGCTGAATTTACATGTTATGAAAATATTACGTCTTTGGTTGTAGGTGGTTTTACTAAAGAGCCAGAGAAATTGTATTAAGCGAATACAACTCTCTTGATAAAGAGTGGATACGGGATCAAGGTAATAACATATTAAGATTTGGTGTCTATATTATATGCCGAAAAAAGTTCGTAATAGAGGCAAAATATCAGATTATAACTTGAATATTGAACTGTTAGATCGACGAATTGTCTTTATATGTGAGAAATGCGAATCATTCCATATTATTAATAACCAGTAGCTCTAGTTTGACTTTTTACCGAAAAAATACAAAGTATTTAACCATGAAAAACAAGGAAAATTCAGCAAAATTATAATGTAATAAATGCAAATAAATTCCATCGATACATTTTGAATAAATAAACATTTTCTCAACTTCTATTTGGTCTTCATAAAAGCTATCTCCATTTTATCTCTCGCCTAGTAATGAAGCGTGCTGTGTGTGTGTTAATTTTGCTTGCTTCCTCGTTAAATGTGCCAGTTTTCCAAATAGCACGTCAGAAAGTTTATCAGTTCTGTGTACCGCGGTAGTGTACGGATAGGTAAACAGTGCTACTTTGTGACACTACTGGGAAACTAAGTTGAGATCATCGCTCCTTGATTGAGATAGCATCGGTCCCGAAACATTTATCAGGTACTTACCTACCTAGTTACCTACTACGTAATTATGTGACATGTAAATAAAACTCATAGACTAAGATTTACTGAATCGAATCTTTGGATAGAGTAGTATCAGCGTCAAACAACAATCTTTTTAAAATTGAATGCAAAGTGCAAACGCTGCAGGGTCTTTTAAAGCAGTAGCGGTCGGCAACACGCGGCCCGCGATTATGTTGTAAATTTATCACTTTGTAATTCATTGCTCTTTTATCGTTGGCGTAGTCAAATAAACTTTATAGTACCTCCTAATTACATTTAAATAAAATGTTTTTACATTTTTTATATCACTTAGGTTAGACTCTTAGATATTTATATAGATAGACACCTATCATCAAACTTAAGAACAAGCACGGCCCTCCTCCTCTGTACTTTGCCACTATGTGGCCCTTGCCCGGACCTGGGTATGTCCTAAAACTGCATCCAGAACCACCGAAGGACGGGCAGCAGCGTCCTCTCGGTTAACGGTGGTGATCATTCTGTGATCCCCAAGCCGCCTGCCAATCGTGGGGATTTTGGCAACCCCTTCCTATTTAGAGGAAGGCCTTAATCCAGCAGTGAACGTCTTCTGGCTGATGTGTGTGGCCCTTGCCTGCTAAATAAGGTTTCCGACCTCTGCACTCAGGCGTTTTTTTTAAATATTTTTTTTTTGCTTTCGTGTGACGATACAAGCGAGAAGTTCGCCTGGTGGTAAGCGACGATATTTATGCCTTATCGAAAAGAGCATCCTTCAGAATTAAATCAATGTGTTGTATTGTATGAACTTAATCAATGACATTTTGGCGAGTAGAGCGGACGCCTATAGATATCAGTTTGCTCTGTGATGTGAGGTTATCACGATCACTATCTATGAATAGAGCGTAAGATGCCAGATTCAGTGAGTCAGATTTGTTGCTAATAAAACAACAACTTGTTGTTTGAGCTTAGTAACGAGGGAGAAAAACACACTACTTAATGCATTCATATAACTTGTTTTTTTTTTATTGTGAGCGATTGTGATTGTTAGTTTTTTCTGTTGGTGAATGTCGTTTTTTTTTGTTTTTTTTTTGTTTCCAAGTGTTGGCAGCGGTGGCTGTAGGGGGTTGTATACAGAGTTAGCGGAACGTTTGTCATCATCATCATCAGCCATAAAGCAACCACTGCTGGACGAAGGCCTCCCCCTTAATAGAGGGGTGTTGCCATAATCCGCACGCTTGGCGGGCGGCTTGGGGATCGCAGAATGGTCACCACCGTTAACCAAGAGGACGCTGCTGCCCGTCCTCCGGTGGTTCTGGATGCAGTTTAAGGGCATACCCAGGTCCCAGGAACGTTTGTAGTAAGCCGAAATTTGGTAATTGTACTCAACATTGTGAACCACATGTGAAATGTGATTGTAAGTTTATGGTCTATGCATTTTTCTTAAATTTAATAATTTCACACCAATTAACTACTTCGATATATTTATAAAAGGTCTTTGTAAAAGGTGTAGTTCCTTACTTTTGTACGATTTCATTCTATCCAAGGTTATATAAATCATGAAAATAATTTTACATTTCCGTGTAGCAATTTAAAGAACAACTTTTTAACACAATATGTTTTCCCATTTCTACCTGCACTTCCACTGGCAGCACTTTAACGGCCTTACTTAAAAAAACTTTTCAACCGTTAGTCACTGCTTAACATGCTCTGCCATCTTCTCTCTGACGTGAAGTTGCACGTGCTAGAAAAGGACAGAGAAGTTTAAGCAGTGACTAAGAGAAACGTGCTTATTTTAGGTAAGGCTGTAAATGTTTAACGGCACTTAATAATTATGCAATAATTCTTTTGAACGATAATATGTACTTAACAATATCCATCACTACGGTTTTTTTAGCAGCCATCATTATTTTGAAAAGTGACATTTCAATCTGTCAGTTTAGTCAGTTTGATTATGAATACGAGTATAGGCTCTACCGTGAATCGGATGACACGTTAAATTGTTGGTCCCGGTTGTTTGTTCTAGTTTCTATAACAACAACCGTCAGCCATGTCAGAGGCCTTCGGGCGGCACTTTAACTCTGACATTAGGGCTACAGCCTATTCGAACCTACTTACTTACCTAGGCTCTCCTAATGCATTTGTTATGAGTTCGCCAGATCAAAAGTCTGTCGTCTACAGAGTATTTAGACTAGAGTCACGCTGCAATAACAGCATGCGTTCTCTAAACACCGATCGTACAATGTCGCAACATTTGTTTGGCAAATGTTTGGCAACTGCGCGGTTAGGTACACTTTCATAATCCAACTATCGGGACGGGGACGAAAGCTTCACTGTCAACAACATTGCAACCACAACACTACAACATTACAACTTTTTAATTTTATTTACTTATGCGGTATCACTCACGTTTCATTAGGTTAAATTCTAAATACAGTTTCGATCACATCCGCCAGCCTTTATCAAGACGACGCGCACGAAACGACGAATAAAACAAAAAGTGTCAAAATCGCGACAATTTCGCGGCCGACTAACCTCATACTGTCAATTTTTATACTTATTAATATTTAACCCGGTTTCCTCGATACAGGCTTGCCTAGTGAGGAAACCAATAGACAAACTTCTTTTCAATTGTTTAGACTTTATTTTGTAATAACTTTAAATGTTTTAAAATTTAAATGCTCAATTAGATAATAACTTTAAAATAACCCCTTGTTTGAACGTGGATTGTCCTCGGTGCGGCTAATCTGTCTGTTGTCGTTTACTTTCTTTCAAATTTGTAACTTGTTGCTTATTGACAAGAGACGGATGTTTCTTCGCATCCGATCCGGATGATATTCCGCGTTTATTAACAACTTATGTTTAGATTTTTCGTTATTAGTGTCTAAATATTAAGCTTTTGTTTTAAATAAATTATTATTATTATTTTTATTATTATTTAGTCAACAGAGGAATGGGACAAAATGCCACAACAGAATTTATCTAAGAAACACAAGTGCCTTATTAAAAAAAATTCAACCAACTTCAAATTAATATCACCACCTCGACAGTGTACCCATTTAAAAATTTTTTTTTTTAAATCGGTCCACAATAGACGGAGAATCGGTGAACATACATTGCAAAAAACATACATACAGCCGAACATAGAACCTCCTCCTTTTTCGAAGTCGGTTAAAAATAATGAGTGTATCGATACCGTATACATATATCAATGATGCTGTCTAAGCGATAGAGCATGCCTTCATGCTCTATGGTAGACCGCTTTAAGACCTTTGATTTTTTTTTCATTATCGATCGTAATATGGTAACGTTATTAGCAAAAACTCATGCTTACGATTGAAATTTAAAGCCCCATATTTTTAGCAGCTTTTCTTTCTTTTTTTAGATAACACTTTAATATTATTGGTATATTTTATTATCTAATTAATTATTTGTATTTAATTTCATTTATCAGTCATTTAAATTGATCTAGAGAAAATAATTTATTATGCACAACTTAAAAAACAGAAAATTAAGGAAAACTTAAAATAGGTACTAACTAAAAACTAAAACTTAAAATAACTATATAACAACTTAATGGATACTTAGTGGATAGTAGTTATTAGCAAAAACTCATGCTTACGATTGAAATTGAAAGCCCCATATTTTTTGCAGCTTTTCTTAAATTTTTTTAGAAAACACTTTTATATAACATTATATAACACTTTTAGGAAACTTCCGATTTTAACTACGCGATGAATGTCTCGTAAAATAATATATAAAAGCATTTTATTTACACAATTTTGTTCAATTTCATGTAGCAGCATGAAATTGATTATATATAATTGAAAAAATACCTTCAGTCCACATGCACTGTAATTTGTTTTTTACACCGATACTTCGTGTTTCATTGCTTTTCATTGTGTTTTTATTTCGTGCAATTTGTACACAATGCGTGCGCCGGCGCCGGACCACACAGATGCGCCGCAGAACAAAGACTTGATGAAATTGTATTGTATTGGAGGTATGGAATTAGCATTTCCAAGAATATTACATTTATTTCTGCAATTATTTTACTGCCATAATTGCATATACCATATACCAAAGTTGCTTTTGAAGTTGGATAAACTGGGCATTCGTGGGCTTGCTCTGGATATTTTCCGTAGCTACCTCTCAGACCGTGCGCAGTGTGTTAGGATTGATGACCACTTAAGTGACGACAGGTCCCTAACGTTTGGGGTCCCACAGGGCAGTATTTTAGGACCTATACTCTTTATTATATATATAAATGAACTTTGTCTTTCTCAAATCCCTTTTTGTGAAATAATCACATATGCAGATGACACAGCCTTAATAGTGAGTGGCAAAACCTGGTGTGAGGTAAAAAAGAATGCGGAGGTAGCCCTAAGATTTGTCATGCGCTGGCTTTCTTCTAATCTCCTTACATTGAACACATCAAAAACGAAGTACATGACTTTCTCCACAAATTTAAAAACCCAACCTGACCTCAGAACTTTTTCAATTATAGCTCACAAATGTCAAACACAATCCAATGATGCTTGTGCGTGCTTACCTTTAAACAGGACTAACAATATCAAGTATTTAGGAGTATATATTGACTGTAACTTACGCTGGAACTCACAAATAGACAACCTTGTAACTCGAACAAAACGATTAATTTATATTTTCAAACATCTACGATCTTCGGCAGACATTGTAACCCTCAAAATAGTTTACTACTCACTTGCTCAATCAATACTCTCATACTGTGACGCTGCCTGGGGTGGTGCCTGCCCCACTAGCCTACTATCTCTAGAGCGAGCACAGCGAGCAATTTTAAAAGTCATGCTAAAAAAGCCAATCCGATATCAAACTAACACTTTATACAAAGATGCAGATGTTTTAACTGTAAGGCAACTATTTATATTACACACTATTATTAGGAGACACAAACAATTGCCGTATAATCCTGAAAATGATAGCCTGCGTAGAAGATCCAGAGTCTGTGCTAGTGTAATGTGCCGTACGGAGCTAGCTAGAAGACACTTTGAAGCTGTTGCAAATTCACTTTATAATAAAATCAATAAAATAATTAATATATATCCCCTTCCTTCAATTAAAGTTAAAATAGCAGTAACAACATTCTTGAAAACTTTACACTATAAAGAAACAGAACATCTTATGAAACGATTGGGGTAAGTAACTAAACATAACACACATAAACACATAAATATAATACATATTGAAATTTATTGAGTACCACTGCAAAGCTTACATATTATTATTATAAAAAAAAATATGGGTTATAGTCTACAATAGTAAAAAAAAAGTAAATTCTCGTCAAATAAGCCATGGGTATAATTAATTAGCATACATTTATATATATTTATATTATTAATTTATTTATATTTTTAATTATCTTTTTATTGTACTGCATGCTTATATTTACTAAGTGTCCAAGTCATGTATAATAATGAAACTGTGATGATTATTGTGAATTTCTGAATTTATCAACGCCTACTTAGTACTCTCGCTAATTAGTTTTTTTGGTATACGAGTATATATCTTTTTTTGGTTTAAATCAATTCAATCAACCTTCTGTTATATTTCACTATGTCTAAGAACTTCCAACGGGGGGCTCTGGCGCTCGTAGCACAGTTTTATTACTAGTACGGGTGCCAGCCAGTTCCACAAATCCCATGCAATTTAACAATAGATATTACTACATTTAGCTCTTACTTACATAATGTTCCAAATTAATTGTTATTGTCTAGTTCTTAAGTTTTGGTCAATAAACTTTTATTATTATTATTATTATTATATTATATATCATATTTCGTGAAACATTTTATTCTTTTTTAGCAATAATTTGGGATATTACCTAATTCTTTTACGCGCTACCTGACTTTTTTGCGAGGGAGGGGCGAACTTCGAAATACTTAAGATTTGATGATCAATAGATCAAATCATTGTAAAAAAAATATACCTACTACTTCGGCTTTCAACTTTCAACTATTGCCAGCTGTCCTACGTATATCATCACTCCATAAAGTCACACGGCGTCCTAGGCCACGTTTGCCGATTCATAGTCTCCTCTAAACGTCTAGCCTAGCCTAAGAAGTAGAGCTTTCGCTTTTCTGTGACTGTTGTTTCTGTTTTCGGTTATCAATTTTGAATATATTTTGCAGTATTAGGTATAAACTATTAGGTCTTGGTTGCAGTATTAGGTACTAACATCTTTACTCAGAACTTTGTTTGTAAATGAAAACCAAATAACCTAGTTTTGTAAACATTTGATCACTGTTATATATTTATTTATTTATTGCAAAAATACAAATATTATATATTTTATATATTATTGGTTTATTTTATTATCTAATTAATTATTATATAGCGCTCGTGGCGCTAGCGCTCGTGGCGTAGCTTGTCTAGGTGATTCTAAACGATCACCAATGTTAAGCAACGGACGGTCCGGTCAGTCTTCGGATGGGTGACCGTGAGTGGCATTTATTTCTGAGCGCTACCGTCGGTCGGATGACACGTTAAATTGTTGGTCCCGGTTGTTTGTTGTAGTTTCTATAACAACAACCGTCAGCCATGTCAGAGGCCTTCGACCCGGCGCATTAACTCTGACACTAAGGCTGGCCCCTCAGCCTATACGAACCTACTCACTTACTTATTAATTATTTGTATTTGATTTTATTTATCAGTCATTTAAATTGATCTAGAGAAAATAATTTATTATGCACAACTTAAAAAACAGAAAATTAACGAAAACTTAAAATACTAACTAAAAACTAAAACTTAAAATAACTACATAAAAACTTAAACTAAAAGACCATTCGTGGAGGGAGAGGTCGCGAGAATGCTGGCGGCATTGCCACGTTGAAAGGCAATGCTCAATTTCTGTCCGAAATAGAAGCCAGCATTCTGAACACCCGGCGCCTCCACCAATCGCCTGGCCAAGTCCCGATAAAGACCTAAAGCGGCCGGCCCCCACGGACCCATCGTATCCACCCCAAACGGAGCAAACATGTACACCCGGTCAAGGTGAGCATATTTGCGCCGCTTGAGGTTTTCGGCTTGGGCAGCGGCAGCGCCGGCCATAAATGAAGTTGCGGGAAAGTGAGACGGAGCCATTGTGTCTACGCAAATTGAATCCCACACCAATGGCTGCCCCACCTTCCAATATTCCTTGGTCTAGATGTTTTTAGTTATTAGTTAGTTGAAATGTAATTACTGTCGGCCTTACTTAAAAAAACTTTTCAACCGTTAGTCACTGCTGAAGATGCTCTGCCATCTTCTCTCTGACGAGAAGTTGCACGTGCTAGAAAAGGACAGAGAAGTTTAAGCAGTGACTAAGAGAATCAAAATTATTTTAGGTAAGGCCGTGTATTCTCACTAAACTATATTTTATTTTGGGCGCCTACATCACCATTTCTTTAACCGCGGGGATGACCGGTAGAAAATGCTTTAGCATTAAGTCCTCCTTTTGTATATTAATGTACTTATGTGTGCAATAAAGAAAAGTTTCTCGATTCATAAAACTTTTATAGGTGGGCTTGGTATGGCACTTATTTCTTATTTTACAGACATTCTAGAGTTTACGACTATCATGATTCGAAACATCTCATATCTTCTTTTAAAAGCAATCAATCCGGACAAGTTAATCGATGATAAATAAAACATAAAAAGTTCATCAGTCCAAACATGAAAGATCAAAGAGGAGTAAAGTAGAGCTTTAAGCCAACTCGATATTTTTATCGCTTCCAATCAGTTACACCTTAAATTCGATTTTGAAATAAAGCAGACGCGATCACTGCTTAGCAAATTATAGGCAGAGAGATGGTTATCGTGGCTGTCGAAAAAAACTTCCTGAAATTACTTCGTGCAAAATTATATGGTTTTCAATTTGCACAAAGTTATGCCTAAAGAATATTTGAAAGTTTATGTAGTACATAACTAAGTTTTTAAAATCAAAGGTCAATACGATTTTATAATATAAAAGTTTTTTTAAATCAACGTAGTAACTAATCTATTAATTTAACAACAATATTTTAATTTTTATTTCTTATGCGAGATTAGTCACGTTTCATTAGGTCAGTAATACTCTAAATACAGTTTCGATCACATCCGGTAGCCTTTTTGCAGGAGTGAAAACAGACGACGCGCTTGCGACCGCGTCCTACTAAACTTTTCTATTAGCGTAGCGTTACAAAACTTTATATTGAAGCGATTTCCCTTACCACTTGAATTTTAGAGCAGGTTTAACATCGGACCGAGCAAGTACGGCTTCGCATTTCATAGCCTTGCAGGGTTTTAAACTCTTGCAGTTTAAATTCTATGTGAGCTGACTTATTACGGGCAAGTGTAACGCAGATTATAGGGGCGACTTTCTCGTTTTGTAACTCATCATTATCATCATCAGCCCGGAGACGTCTACTACTGAACGAAAGCCTCCCCCTTAGACCGCCACACTGTACGACAGCCTGCCATTTGCATCCACTGGTTGACTTTCACAATGTCGGTAGTCCGCTTAGTGGGAGGCCAACCTAGGCTGAGTTTTCCGGTACGTGGTCACCAGGTCACCACTCAAGAACCTTTCGTCCCCATCGGTCATCAGTAACTAAGTTGCATCAAACTATACCTACATATTACTTAATCATACCTACGTATTATATGTTTCCGCGTTTTCGTATGTCTTTGATCCACACAGCAGCCTCCCGGCTTATAATTGCTATTTAAAGAGCAAGCTCACTGTTTGGAGAAATGTTTATATACTATTAGCCTTTATTGTGCACAAGCTTACAAGTGCAAGCCATGTACGGTAGCTGCTCAGTCACGCTCACGGCTCGTCTAAATAGGTACCATGCATCATAGATTAATACAGCCAACGGTAAAATTACATTTAAAACAAGAATTAATAATATTTACCTATGTTGAAAACTAGAACTCTCCTACTTCCTTACCTGACGATTTTGCCAAGCCACGTTTTTGATTGCAAATTATACCTAAAAAAGATGTGGAATGTAGGTACTCATTGAGCTTATTACACGACTGCCCAAAAAAATTGTGTACCTTTTTTTTTAAATGTATTTATTTCATAAGTACATATTCATAATAGTTTAGGCAATAAGTATCGAAAACCTAAGAAATAAAAAAAATATGTCATGGTTCATGCATGTATTTATGCACCATTACCTCGTGGTCATACTCTGTCATACTCACATTTCTGCACATCCTGTGAGGAAACAAATGCATGACTTGTTTGTGAGTTTCTTTATTCCTCAGTGACTTAAGGCCGTCACAGACGACGAAGATGCTTGCAATATTTCATGTTAAGATTAAATATCGCTCGCCATACATTTTTGAAATATACTTATACATTATCTTTGTTATATGTTCGTCATTTGTTTTGTATGAGTAGCGATATTGAAATATGTTCTAAGATAACATAAAATATTATAGCATCTTCATCGTGTGTGACGGCTTTTATAATAAATACATTATTTATTTATTTATGACCATAATATGTGTTTACATGTTCTTTAGCCGCAATCTTGGAGGATCTAGCTCTCGTAGGTACCTACTTAAACAAAGGCCGCAATAGATAAAAATAACAATAAAAAATATTAAAATAGGATCTTAGACCCTAAATATTAAATACGAAGCTAAATTATTTTTGTCTATACTATTTACAATAAACTTATCATCATCATAATCATCAACAACTGGAAGACGTCCACTGCTAAACGAAGGCCTCCCCCATAATAGGGAGGGGTTACCATAATCTCCACGCAATAAACTTACAAATGGCTTTTCATCACACTTGCTCGTAAAGTGGATCTTATTGCATCGGTTTTAGGCTCATAATCCAAGCTATTACACACCCGTGCTTTTTACTTTTCATTACGGCACTTGTACTATAATAGGTATAACCCGGTAAAGTCAAGTTTGTACGTGACTGCAATTAGACGTATGTATACGAAGGACTCTTAATATAGCCGGGTAATACTTACAGTTTTTTTGTAATACCAACAAAGAGTTCTTATGCCGCTGAAGTAAATGTCAACCTGCGCGCGCTTTGCTGGTTTGGGCGCCATTTTCCGCAAATGTTTGTTGATGTTTTCGCTGTGTGGTTGATTATTATCAAAAAAAATTGTTTTTTCCTCGCAAGTGTGACGAAAACAGTCGTATGGAACTCTTGTGCTATTAGTCATTACGCTCTCGGCTTCCTTATCGCGCTCGCCTGCGGCTCGCGCGCATAATACCGCCTCTAGTGTAATGACCAACATAGCACACTCGTATCATAATGTACTATTAAAGTAAATCTTACTAAGTACTTACGTATAATAATTTATTTTACGTGCCTTCGGGGCGAACGTGGCTACTTTAGCTCCGCTCCGCGGAGCGTAAGGAAGCACTTCCACCCCGCGTAATCGTATAGCTACACACCACGTGAGCAAGTTAAAGATGCCTCAGATCTCATGTTTGTCACCCTCGCCTTCGCCACGGGAGACAGTATAGGTACATGAGATCAGAGACATTATTTACTTTTGCTCCCTAGGTGAGTAATCTACTATTGCAGCCATGCATAACAAGTAACTATTGTACGTATATTCCAGATGTACTACAACGACGGCTTGGAAGTGGAAGAAGACGAAGAGACTGGGACCAGCCCCTCCCCGCGGCAGTCCGCCGTCACCCCCTCCGCCATCATCAGAGGCGAGCCCGTGTTCCAGCACACTGTGGTGTCGGCTGTGGACCCCATGGTTGCTACCAACGCCAGGCCGAGGATCCTGAGCGATGGTTAGTAAATCTTTAGATCAGCATCTACATAGAATGAGCTTTTTAATGGGGATCCACACTTTTTTGTCCGCTATATGACGCATCGTCGATGCGGCCATATCAAGGTCTGTCAATCTAAAACATTTTGTTTTATTTTATCTAGAATTTAATGGTTTTACTCTTATTAGACTTGGACTACCTACCAGGGAGAATATGCATATATTGGTTGTACATCAATCGTTTGCCTTACTAATTAAAGCTCTGTCCAACATAAAATGTAAACAACTATCTAACCTACATATCTATTTTCAGGTCGTCCAACAGCTGCATAGATTTTTAAAACAAGGCGCAGTACCCAGTATTATTCCTTGGACTTAGATTATCGACAACGCCCTCATCAAGAGTAGATAGATATAAGCAACAATTAACAAGAAAGTTTGATTTTGCCACGTTCGGATCGCCGCTGGCGCTATCTGCGAAAAGTTTTTCCTGTGGCGTTCCACATTGCATCAGTCTGTAACCTCCCATTTGTGTGCATGGGCCTACCGGATAGCGATTAGGTGATACTCAATAACGCTGGGACAGTGTGGGTTGGTAGATTCACATACGCTATTTAATTTCTTGTCCGGACGTAAGCAGGTTTCTTTTATTTGTAAGGGCCTGGGATCGAACCCACGACCTCACGATTACGAGCCACGTCAACACCCAATAGCCTACTTAGGCTTACGACCACGACACAGTAACACGACTTTCAGGAATGGATTACACGGGGTTTCGTAACTAGTTCTTAGTGCTTAATACCTTTCGTGTAAACGTAATTAACTGCTTAGTATTAGTAAGTGACAGCGCAAGTGAATAGAATAGAACTCGATCATATTTACTAAATGACACGCGTCGGTATCCGATTTAATTAAACGTGGGTATTCCCGTATAAATAAAACAAAATCAGACAAGTGTCATATTAATATTAACCGATAAGTACACCTAAGAGTAGGGCCTTCGCTTTTCTGTGGATAAGTACCTACTAATGAGAAGTACGAAGCCCTTGTAATCTATGCATTATAAGGGCTAATACTATTTATTATTTATTTAGGCGACCAGATACGGATCTTCCCCTTTTCTAGACCGGGATATGCCGTGACCTCTTCCGTGTAAAATAAAATAGATGGTAGGTATATTCTCATCTTCCCCACTGATAACCTAACACATTAATTCATTGAGAACTAACTAACTATACCTATAGATACTATGATATAATGTATAATTTACTCGTAGATACAGGAAAAAAGTAGGCTCATTTGAATAAGGCAAATAATTAAATGCTTACCTTACCCTATCCTTATCCTTAACCTATCGATTTATTTACAATAAAATAATTATCAATTTCGTTATCTCCTTGTTAATAAACCTACGTTTTTAGCACAGATCATTATAGCCTGTTGATGGCTCGTGGACATTAATTTCTTCTACAAACAAGACTCACTGTTGCGGGCGGGGGGCGAGGTAACGTTCTATGCT
This sequence comes from Erannis defoliaria, assembly GCA_905404285.2. NCBI lineage: Eukaryota > Metazoa > Arthropoda > Insecta > Lepidoptera > Geometridae > Erannis > Erannis defoliaria. The sequence goes on along the minus strand of FR990073.1, from coordinate 3,557,348 downwards.
TGCGATTGGCCTATCACTGGGATGACGCAATCTGAGACAAGAAATTTAATAAAATTCGTCAGAATTTGCAATAGATTTTAGTGCAGTGGATTTTAAACTACTCATTTTCGCTTGAGGTAAAGCCGGACGATCAGTCAACAGGGTTTATAGTCTTTGGTTTTTAGCCTCAAGCTAGCTATATACTTGCTTCGGATGTTTTTAACTGCAGACCTGATGTAGGTATATTAATTATGTGCTTGAGTTTTAATCACACAAACATACATTATATCTGTAGTAATATTATTTATTTTCTCGTAATAAAGCAAGTTACCTACTCATATCATGAAGTAAGTAGGTACGTACCTAAATTATCTTTAGGTGAATCATGAATTCCAATAATGCAATAGCCGCACAATGCTCAAAAGAAGCATGGTTTTTTGAACATTGATCTTTGCCGTTCTTGCTATACAATCACTTTTTTTTATGTCGATATTATTTCGCTTGATTGTCCTATGTCCAGCAGTGGGTTCTGATAGGCTGAGTATGATGATGATAGCTATTTTTAAAGTATTTTTAATATTCAAAATACGTTTTTGTTTGAGACCTCATCCTCTCTGATGTTGACCAACCATGCGGTCTGGGGATAGGGTGGAGCACTTTTGGCAGAGAGGCGGAGTTTTTTTAAAATAGGAAAGTGTCAACATGACCCTGTTATTCCTAAAAACTAGGTATGTTTGTATGTCTATCTGCTTTCCAACGTTACCTTTGCGTAACAAAAAAATCAGAAGAATCAAAAGAAATGTATCTGCTATTAGCCACCAACTCGATTGAAGGTAAACGACGGTGATCTAAAAAAATATATATTCACTCTAGTCTTGAAGAGATCCAGATTTTACTTATCAGGAAACAGGGAAGACGGCATTGAGATCTATTCTTGGGAAGAAAGTGGAGCCAAATCGCTACGTACGAGGTTTAGGAATGTCCACTGCACAGAAAAGCGAAAGCCCTACTTCTTAGGTTAGAACGGCTGTCAAAACAATGTTCTAAAGCAATAGGCTAGATGACTGGTTTTTTTTTATAGTCCTATTAAAATGTGGCCCATAAATAAAGCTGATTAATGAAAAGAAAATGAAAAACTGATCAAAAATAAGCAACTTATAAGCATTTTATTATCATGCTAGACAGAGAGACGAAACAGCAAATCGTGACGTCACTTCTCAGTACGCCATATAAATTATATTCTGACAAGTAAGGCGTGACGTCATTTTTTGTTTTGTGGGAAAGGGACAGAGTTGGCTCTACCAAACATTTTAAACGCCTATATATCAGAACATTATTAACCGATTTAAATTATTTTTTCAATAAACATACTATATTTACTTAAATTCTTCATCAAAGCTATAGGTTTCAACGATTTATACATCAGTCATCTACCCTATTGTATAGAAAACCGGTGTCGCCACTTTTACACTTATTTGCATAGAAACTACGACGAAAAATGGCAATAATTGGTCGCGAATTTGAAGTAAAACGCTCGAAATGCAAATTTGCAACAGATTCAAATTGATCTAATTACGATGCAATGTGGTTTGGTTTCCTACGCGTCTATTTAAATTGTCTTTTTGAGTATTCTCCGTCTAAAAACATGTATATTGGCAGAATTGACATTACGCGCATTTGCACCTAATGCCGGCTAGCGCGGCCCGTCACATTTCCGTTCTATTTACTTCTGTCTTCAGTGGTCCACTGTATAGCGCTTTTTATTATTCAATGGAGTGACGAGACCAGTCGAGACGTTCGCCTGGTACATCGCGCCTGCCCATAACAGTACCAGTGCCAGAATTCTGAACGTGCAATCCTGCGCCGCACTGCACTGCGCTCTTCGCCCTTTGATATTAGATGTCAAATCTCGTCATGCCCAGTAATTTTCTGGTAGCAATGCCCTTCAAATCGAAACACAGTAATGCTTGCACACTTCTGCTTGGCGAATGAATAACTGGCGAAGGTGTGGTACTTCTCCAGACGGACTCTTCAATTGAGTCCTATCACTACAAGTACAAGACCTGGGTATGTCTTAACTGCAACCAGACGCACCGGAGGACGGGCAGCAGCGCTCTTTTGGCTAACGGTGCTGAGCATTCTGCGATCCCCAAGCCGCCTGCCAAGCGTGGGGTTTATGGCAGCATCCCTTTATTAAGGGGAGGCTTTTGTCCAGCAGTCGACGTTTTATGGCTGACGACGACAACAAGTACAATTACAATGACAACTGATGTTCTTTATTAAACTGTTCCAGAATTGCTGTCAGGGTTGGATCGTACGCAGCGTGACGCCGCCCTCGCAAACATGAAGCGCGTGTACCGCGCGGGAAAGTGCCTCGTGCCACAGCCGCGCTGGCTGATGGTCCGGCAGCTCGCACCCGCAGCCGATATTGTGTGAGTATACAGGCACAGAATAAATAATAGTAGGTAGGTACTATATACAGGCTACAGGATCAACTCTAAAACACTGAAGACATTTTGCAGGCGGCTTCTATGCATTAAACCAAACAACTTTTATTTATCGAAAATTCAATACAACAACAAAAACACTGTTCCATACAAGAAGTTAATTGATCTGGGACAAAATGTATGGAAAAGCCGTTTTTTTGTGAATTTTCGAAAGTCGTTCAACTAGTTGTTTGGTTTAATGTAGGGAAGCTTCCAGTAAAAGGTCTTCAGTGTTTTAGAGTTGACCCTGTAGAGATTGTGAAGCAATAATCGAAGTTAAAGCCTCAAGCTATAAAATGTTAGAAAGTCTTGCTACTACAAGAAATTGGTTATAGATATGAGACTCGACGCCGCGCAATCAAAATCTATCAAACCATATAGGCACGGCTCGGAATAGCATAATCGACTGTTCATAGTCTACAGCTGGACATTTAATGTTAATATTTAGGCCACAGCTAGACATTTAACGTTAATAAGCCTACCCTCGAATGGCGACTGTGCCTCGCTTCCATGCACCACGCTGGCCGGTTACGGGTTGGTGGATTCACATACATTTTGATAATTCAATGGGTGTTCAAATTATCAGCTGTTCCATACGAAAAGTTCATTGACCTTGGACAAAGTGTACGGAACAGCTGTTTTTTTCGCGATTACGGGGTTGGTTCTATAGTAAAAGTTGTTCATAATGATGAGTATATACATACCCTTCAGTGTTGTTAAACCTTTTTGTTACACAATGTGGTCGATTTTGAAGGTTTAAGTTGACAGAACTAAACTAACTAAAGTATTGCAGTCCTTAGCTAACATATCTGATAAAAAAGGGACAGCGATATTTTAATTAGTTTAGATCTGTCAACTAATGCCTTCAAAATTAGCCACATTGTATATAAATAGCTTGTTCATTGTCTGTACGTAGAGTACAGACAATGAACGTTACCGTTAACGAACGAACGTTACGAACCTATGAAGATAGTTAGTTTTTTTTTGTTTTTATTGTATTGTAAAGTTTAAATACCATATATTCGTAAAGTAAATTTACTTTTAATTTTGTGACTTCCTCAGAAGCCTTTTATGTATTTATATTTCGGCATCCTAAAGGGTCGAAGAAACGGCGACTAATTTTATTATGTGCTGCCATCATAAAAAGCTTTTACGAGCTTTTAATCGGCACCCAAGACAATCCCGTTGTACGGCAAAGAATGTGGGACATACTCAAAGGCAAACAAGTTTACTGACTTGATGGGTGAACGTTTCCTGTTCAAATCAATAGGGCATACAATACTTACAACGTAAGAAACACACGTCTGATACTTTGCTTTGACAGTGTAATGGTATAGAGTACCGTGACCACAGAATACATAATAGCACAAGTAGGTACAGAAGATTCATACTTTGTTTGCCATATTTGAACTTTACAAACTGTGATACAAACACTCACCAGTGCGTGGAAAATATGGTAATAGAATCTCTCAGAAGTTAAAAGGAAGCACAAGGAAACCAAGTGGAAAAATAACTGAAATAACTAGACTGTGTTATAGACAGCAAAGATTTGACATCTAGCTTCTCAGGCTGTCAAACGCAGTGCAATGCAGCGCAGGATTTTGTTGGCAAGTTCACAAATCTGGCACTGCTACTGAGGAAGGCTGCGATGAAATATAGGGTAGATCCCCGATTGCCGCTCGAAAACGGCACCGTCAAAACAAGTCATTAATATGCCTTAATTTGCTGCATGAAACAATATCCGCTTGTGGACTTTTTTATATTAGCTGGAGAGATGGTATGACATCTGTATAAGTAAGCATTGGCGCGGGGCCACTTTTGAGGTTTGATTTTCATAGAGACTGTGTAACTATATAGTATACAAATTTTGATCTAAGGGGGAAGGCGTGATTTTTACCACCAGGCAAACGTCTCGCTCGTCTCGTCAATACCTATAAAAGAAATTAACAGAGCTAGTAGAGGATAGTGGAGTAGCGTTGCTAATTTTGACGTGAATGTTCTGTGCATCCAGCTACATGCCGCCATGCGTGGAGCTGCACCGCTGCGCGCCCGACTCCGGCTGCTGCAACAGCGAGGCCGAGGTGTGCGCGCCCATCCAGGGCGCCTTCGTCGCCATACCCTTCTACGTAAGTTACAACCTTCAGTTTCACCACTAACAATAAGACCTATTGACTGGACCTTTCCACTAGCAAGTTTCCACATCTCTGGTGAAAATGCACCCTTAACGGGCCACGTCAAAAATACACTGGTATGGAAACGCAGTCTTGTCCCTCAAAAATCAAACCCAAAATTTTGGTAGATATAGCGCATTATCGTGCAAGTTTATTCTTTACATACCTACTTAGCATACTAATTGAATTATTTTTATCATCATAGTGAACAACTTTTACTATGTGCCTAATCCTGAAAGCACGAAAAAATCTGTGTCAAGAAAATATTCATTGTCGTTTGTCAAAATGTATGGAACAGCTATTTTTTTTCCGCGATATCTCGCTTGTAGACCCTAACCTGTAGTGTAGGTAGCCCATAAGTTTAAATCGTGCAATAACAAGAATTTGTTCCAGCTTCACAAAGCGGACGGCAACATGAGCGTGGCGCGCATGCTGTTCTACAACCACACGGAGTGCGCGTGCGTGTCGCGCGACACGCTGCAGACCACCATCAGGAACCGGGCGCGCCTCGACCCGCGCCCGCCCCGGGAGGACGAGCGCCAGAACGACTGGAATGCGCCCACGCAGCCTCCCACCACGGACAAGCCGGAGGATGCCACTGCGCCGCCTCAGATGAGAAGGTAGATAAAAATATAAAAAAAAAAAAAAAAAAAAAAAAAACCGATCCCAACCTCGCATACAGGTACTTAGTCAGTAAACTATCACAACCTCTGCCTCCTTTGGATAAAGTAAAAAATACCAGTGAGAATGAAGAAATAGCCGTCAAGAGATCGCATTATGGACGCTGCGTGCGTATGCGCGCAGCACGCATATACCTTATAATATCGTAGTCAAATTTACCTAGTTGAAGTCAGTAGGTCAGTTACGAATCTCGGAACACTGAATATTGTTTTTTTAATAATTTTAGGCCTTGCTTCGCTAACCAAAAACCAGTTATGGAATTTGCTTCGTCACCATAAACAGTCTCCAAATTGTCCCCCAAAGATTTGATCAAAACATGGCTATGCTATAATAATTTGTAGCAAGCAGAATTTTAGCAGTCAAATCAATTTATATTCCAGATGCACGTGTCCAGGCCAATTCTTGGCGAGCATGACTGAGACAGGCCCATGCTCGTGCGTCTGCGATTGGCCCGAGCAGCGCCGACGGGCCGACTGTCTCCCTCTAGCCCGGGGAGACGAACACTTCGGCCTGAGAGACCGCGTATGCGTGGAGTCGGGGGACTGCGCTCCGCCAGCCTGCAAATACGGCACCTACGACATGAAGGTGGGCAAATGTCCCGCAAGGAAGATGAGACGGTTCAGGTATCACAAAAGGTATCATCCAGAAAAGACTGTGGTGGTTTGAAGGATGTTTACTTGTCTGATGCCCTTGTGAGAAATGGAAGGAAGATAAAGGCCTTTGCCCTGCAATGGGACGAATCCGTATTACAGGTCTTATATAAAAATCGTAGGTTACCAGAGCTCAACCTCTATGGTTTACGATTGTACCCATTCATTATGACTCCTAAGAAAAAAGATCTGTAAGTTTGAAGTGATCATCAGAACAACATTGTATCGGTGGGAGATATTTTGATCGGAATTTATACGTTCAGCATTTTTAATTTGCGGACTATTGGAATTTCTGAATGTGCCTATTGTATATTAGATAATTACTGTAATAAGCAAGCATTTCAAGTTTTACTTTTCCTTACAATTTCAATATTTTTAATAAGTAGGTAGGTAAGCTAGCACCTACCTAATGTTGCACAATGACAATAATTTTTATGACTAATTTTAAAAGCAAAATAACTGATAAGTACTCTATTTGTGCCATAATTAAATGTTACTGTAAGGATTTTTCCTATACCTACATTATTATTGTAGATAAGTAGTATTATTTTTTTGTAAATTGTCACCACATGTTAATTTATTATTTTAATAATGTACTAGTGTGCGTAAATTTTAATAAACGGGCATAATAATAATGTAACACGTTCAGAGACTACATAACGATGACAGGGAGCAAGAAGTATTGATGTGTATTTAAGATATTTTTAAGTTGTAAATAAATAAAAGTATGTACGTACTTTTAAATAAACGATCTTATTGAATAGCCTGTCCCCCTGTCTGCAGACTATAGGATATACAATATATGCAGCGGAGTGACGAGACAAGTGTGACGTTCGCCTGGTGGTAAGCGGCACGCCTGCTCATAACCTAGCAGTGCCTGAATTGTAAAAAATTCGAATAAAATCCTGCTCCGCACTGCACTGCGCTCGTCACCCATGTCAAATTTTTTCATGCCCAATAATTTCTCTTGTAACGTTGTTCTTCAAACCGGAACACAGTAATGCTTGCACACCACTGCTTGGCGGTTGAATAACTGGCAAAGGTGTGGTACTTCCCCAGGCGGACTCTGCAGTAGAGTCCTACCACTACAGCTACTTACTTCATCTATGGTCTGACCCAACGATTTAGAGAGCAACCGACGATATATTTAATACTCGTTTAAAAAAGAAACAACCAGTAAAACTAACAAGTAAGAGAGCAACCGACGATATATTTAATACTCGTTTAAAAAAGAAACAACCAGTAAAACTAACAAGTAAGTTTAATAATAATAACATTAATGTACCTATATATCGTTGGGCACGTGCGGCTAGATGGCGATGGCGATGGCGATGGCTAGATGGCGAGGGTGCAGAGCATGGCCGTGCCGCGCTTGACCCAGAAGTCTGCGTTCTCCTTGCCGGCGGGCAGGTCCACGGCCACCACGAAGGCGCCCTTCCGGGCTGGGTAGTAGTAGCACGGGCAGATGTACCGGTCTGCAACGAGCGTAGGCTATAGGGATCTACAATTCATGATGTTTTATTGTCCTATTAAAGTGTGGGCCATAAATATAGCTGATTAATGAAAACAAATTGAAAATCTGATCAAAAACGAGCAACTTATAAGCATTTTAATATCATGTTAGACAGAGAGGCGAAACAGCAAATCGTGACGTCAGTTCTCTGTACGCCATATAAGTTCTAGTCTGACAAGTAAGGCGTGACGTCATTTTTTGTTTTGTGGGAAAGGGACAGAGTTGTCTCTACCAAAAACTTTAAACGCTTATATATCAGAACATAAATAACAGATTTAAATTATGTTTTCAATAAACATACTATATTTACTTAAATTCTTCATCGAAGCTATTGGTTTCAACGATTTAAACATCAGTCATCTACCCTATTTGAAGCCTTTCGCCTATTTTGTCTTCGGCAACAAGGGGTTGACTCTTGACACTGGACTGGCTTATAGCTCAGTTGGTAGCATGTCTGCCTTCAGAGCTGTAGGGCGTGGGTTCGATCCCCACCCAGAGCGAACATTTATATGACGAACATAGGTTTGTTCTGTGTCTGGGTGTAGTATGTTAGTATTATAACATGCATTAACAAAAAAAAAGTATTCTATCAGCTATCTAGTCTCCATATTACAAGCTTTGCTTAGTTTGGGACTAGATGACGCTGTGTGAAAAACGTGTACCGATATTTATTTATTTACATCAACTGTATTTCATATTTTTCTAAATCGGTCCACAATTGACGGAGAAATCGGTGAACATGAATAACAACAAACATAAAAAAACACCTACAACCGAACTGAGAACCTATTTTTTTGAAGTCGGTAGAAATACATACAGTCGCACGTAGAACCTCCTCATTTTTTTAGTCGGTTAAAAAAGAGAGATGGTACTGACTGCGGAGACGCCTGCCGGTGGCCCTGATCGGCTTGAAGTGTATCGGCGTCATGGGGAACACGAGCTGCATGGGCAGGGGCTCCGCGAGGCACGCGTCCTTGCGGAACCAGCTCGCGCCTTCCAGGTACTGGCCCCTGGAACAACGCAAACGCTTATCAACAGATCATAATTTATCACAACAATAATCATTAAAAAAAACTGCAACCGACTTCAATTTTGACTACCTGGATGACATCTTTTTTCCATTTATTTGATGTAAAAACTAAATTCGATTCAATTTCGATAATAGTTATTTATGATACTAGTGCGGTAAGTTGGTTTTTACAAACGTAGACGAATGTAAGCCCGAGACGAAGTCAAGGGCTTACCATAGTCCCGAGACGAAGTCAAGGGCTTACAATTCCGCACGTGTGTCATGCAATGTTTTACAACACATTTGCAAGAAAACAGACAATGAAACAATCTTTATTATTTTGTTTATAAATATCGGTCGGAAAGTCGCAACTAAATACTTGACACTGGCAAATGCACAAAGTGCGATGCCATAATCCTCCTAGGAGGGAAGAAGAAAAAAAACTTTGTTATAAAGTTCGTCTTCGTTAAAACGTTTCTAATATGTCTATTCGTGTTGTTTCCAAAACTCCGTGGAAGCTTATAGTAAAGTTGTCACGACTTAACTACGTGACTGAACTTGACTGTGACTTACTAAGTGTGGCTTTGACTGTGACTTAGACTCATTCGAATCGAAAATTATCAAAAACTTGATACAAATAAATACTTGACACTGGCAAATGCACAAAGTGCGACGCCATAATTCTCCTAGGAAGAAAGATGAAATGGCGCTAAGTGCGCGTGGTGAAAATTAGCACTAAATATTTCGTCTAATTTTCTATTTAGTATTAAAGTGAGACAAACGTATTAAGCATAATCGCTTCCAAGGAGGTTCGATCATTCAGCTTATTTATTCTCGTAATGGGAAACTCCGTGGTGGAAATCATATATATATTTATAAAAAATAAATAAATACCGTAAAAGATACGCACGGCGCTATACAACTAGGCTTGCGGAAAAATAGGTTTACCGCCAGCCTAGCTAAGAGTACCTATTTTACCGCACGCCTAGTTTTATGGTGCGTAATTTTCAACTTTCGAACGATGTATACTGTAGTAGTACCGATGTAGGCTTCGTAAATGCATTTTTCGAGCAAATGTGTTGTAAAAATATATATAGCACCACTTCTGAAGTATGGCCTACCAAACAAAAATAATCATCACAATCAATTAATCATTTTATTGGGGAGTAATGGCACGTAACATATGTACATACAAAAAAAACAGTTGAATTGAGTACCTCCTTTTTTGAAGTCGGTTGAACATAAAAGCGACACTGTTTCATGGTTATTACATCAAAAAGCTGGACGAAAACTGGTGTAGCAATGGGTTATTCACCCACCAAAGTGAACATTAAAATAATAGTGCATAAAAAATAACCCTTATTCTTACAGCATACAGTTGGGAATGTTATTGCTATTCGAATATTAGCAGGCGTTTAGAGGGCGTAGTCGATTTAATGTATGGTGTGCGTGTGGGTAACAAGGTCACTTTTGGATGTTGAATACGATGTTATTTTTTTGCTAACCTGGCTATTTACGAGCAACACCGTAATTCCAAAGTAGACGCTGCAGTAAATAACGCATCGTACGTTGACTTCGTTATTTTAGGATCGCACAGACTGATGTCATCCAAGGTGACTGGGTCAGTAAACCGCGATATAATGCAGCTTGCTCCTTTACACGTTCACACGCATTTGAGACAACAACACTGAATCGACGAATTAAAACGAAAAGCATTCATTGAACGAAAACAACGAGTTATCTGTGCTATTATCTGTGCTAAAATCAGTCTGTCGAGTCAAGTGAGCGTGTGTGGTTGTTACGTATCACAAAATAGTAAACATAGGTTTGTTTACGTCCCGTTCCTAACCAGTTTTATTAAAGTGTGGAAACACTTCATAAAATATATTCAGTTTTGTTAGAAATGGGTGTTCAGTGTCAGATATTGATTAATAAGCCGAAAGAGGGTGTTCACAGAGCAGGACAGGCGGTCACGGGCAAGGTCAGATATATAGTCGACGAGCCCACGGAGTACCAGCATGTTACTCTCTCATTCATCGGTAAAGGCAAGTGCACTTGGAGTCAGGGGTCTGGTAAAAGCCGCCGCACATACCGCGGCAAAGAAGACTATGTCATCACACACCTAAACGTTTTCAACAAAAGATCAGAAGACACTATAACGCTGGACGGAAAGTACGAACATCCTTACGAATTTTTCTTACCCGAAGACATTCCACGTTCATACAAAGACGTCATCGGTACTATTTCATACAGAGTAGAGCTCAAATTCGAAAAACCCAGCTTCTTCAGTCTGAACAAGGTTTTTAAGGCCGAGATACCGGTTTATAGCTACTTGAATCCAACCTCAGAAGGGCCGATTATTTTCGGGTTACAAAAGGAACTGTTCGCGCCGTTCGCTTCGGAGACACCCATTGTCAACTTGAAGGCTGAGATCGAAAAGACATTCCTGACTCCTGGTGAGAACGCGCACATGACCTATGTGGTGACAAACGATACTGACGTAGAGATAACCTCTGTGAGGACGGAACTGTACCGCCATATTACTTACACGTCGGACTGTGGAACTAAGAAGCATGTGAAGACAAAACTCGAGACTTGCGAGGCGGAGTCGCTCAGCGTTCCAGAGAGGCAAGTCAGTAGTATTTTGTGCGTTCTGCCGACACTTCCAGAGTTATACTCGATACAGAACTCTAAGGTGATAAGCATAGAGTACCGGGTGCTAGTGACGGTGAGGTTGCCGATGCCTCATATGAACGCGACAGTGGAAATGCCGGTGCTGGTAGGAGAGATGAAAGGAGCCGTCGAGCCGGCCCTTGAAATGACGGAAGATGGAGAATATCCTCCCACCTACTGGGAAGCCATGAATGAGGGGAAAAAGAAGGAGAAAAGTGATGACGAAAGTGACTGACTGAATGTGACAATCTCTAAACATTCGAGAGCAAAATTTTTGGCCAGATTATTTTAAAAATAATAACTAAACCAAGAAATTCATAAAAAGAGATATGATCGGAGATAAATTTCTAACCTTGTTATTTAAAAAAGTTTTTTTTTTGTAATAACTCGCTTTTCTCCTGTGTACGTGAACCATGTGTATACTTGAAGGAATGCTTGTGGTCCAGTGATTTGGACAAAATGTGTATTGGCCCAAGTGCTACCAGATCGTATGATATTATTAGTTTTTTATTATTAAAGATTTTTTATGAAATTATCCACCTTTTCTGCCTCCTGCCCCCATTTTATCTTACCTTGCCTTGCGCCCTCACAAATTATTCATATGGCGTACGGGCGATATGGGTGTTGACCACCACAAAACATTTGTATTACGTATTGTAATATTATCTTAGATATATAGTTTATATAGAAAAGTCGCGGGCAACCGGTGGATGCAAATGGCAGGTTGTCGTACAGTGTGGCGGTCTAAGGCTTTCGTTCAGCAGTGGACGTCTCCGGGCTGATGATGATGATGATAGTTTGGGATCGTTTTATACTTTACTGCTGAGGGTGCATAATAATTATTAAACATGTCAGGTTTGAAGTTTCTTTTAGGTACGTTTTTAAAAATAATATTACACCATCCAGATTGACATTTGCTGTACTAACTAGCCTTACGACGGAGCGAAATCCAGTCCAATCCAGATCCAGAAATCTTTTAGGATATCCATGTCGTAATATTAATGGTGCAAACGATATAAAGCAGTTGCATCTGCACCACTGATGGTGCAAGGCAATGGTGCAAACGGTACGTCGGGGTAACAACTCTTACTCTGTATAAATTCCGAAAGGGGTTTCTTCGACGGGACGCGATTTCGCGATTTCTTCGCGATTTCTTCGACAGTGTTTCCCGGACTTGACAAAGATGTTTATTTTTTCAAAATGAAGGGTACGTTTAAAAAAATGTCGTACTATAATGTACGATAGTTGTTGCACACGGTAAGATATAATTTGATTGTATAATCAAATAAACTTGAGGGATTCACTTATTCAAACCGGTACGTGGACGTGGTACAACTGCTCTGTCCAACCAGTTGGACTACGGGCTTACACTAGGGGTAGAGGTTCAACTATTTTTAGTTGGACCACAGAACCGTGTTAAAATCCCGTAGTCTAATTAACGAAAAAAAATATTCAATACAAACAGACGATAGGATACGATACGTCGTACAGGTAACTGTAATGATAGAACCCTTCGAGCATATATAATTGGAGATGTTTATAATCCCTACACAATTTTCTGCCATTATTTGCGGGGGACGTGGTAAATACGCGTGACAATATTTTCAAGAACTTTCCACGCTAATAAAACAAATTCCTGTTTTTATAAAAACACTTCAAATAAACTCACAACACTAAGGTGTGTGGTCTCAGATCACGGGTCAACGCACACCAACTCCAATGGTATATGCTCGAAGGATGGAAACCTAAAGCAATGATGTGAGCTGACCTTACGTAGACTCCTCCGTCGCGTGGCGGACGCACGAAGCCACTTTCCTCGAGCGGTATGACGGTGAACTCCCACGCCAGCGTGTCGATGGGCCAGCCCTCGCCGCGGGCCGTCGTCTGCGGGACCACACACAATATGCGCCATCTATATAACGAGTAGTTCGCACCGAACTGGGACCTCGCGGCCACCATGTCTTCCAAGCCCCTTGACCAATTGGGCCCATATTCGAACTGGATAATTTTATAAGCACGATTTACTTGCTTACAAAATTTCATAAAGATCGAATCAACGGTTCGCAAGTTATCGTAACAACATACAAACATAGGTACATACAACCGCCGACTTGTCCCCTTAGTCCCCTTACTAGACTAGTCCCCTTACCTTCGCTTCGCTTGGTCAATAATATCTATCTACAAGGACACCACCTAGCTGCCGACACGTGCATGTCATGTTGATGAATACAATGGTATTGTAGAATAGTCATCATCATCATAACCATCATCATCATCCCTTCATTGTCCAATGCTGGACATAGGCCTCTCCTAATGTACACCACTGAGCTCGGTCAGCAGCTTTACGCAGGTCGTCGCTCCACCTAGCTGCAGGGTGTCCTACACTACGTCTACATAAACGCGGTATCCTCTCTAGAACTCGTCTACCCCAACGGTTATCGGTTCTTCGGGAGATATGGCCGGCCCACTGCCACTTCAGCTTACTAATTCTTTGAGCTAGTAGTAGAGTCGGCCACATTAGTTCTATGTAGAATAGTTATGCGTGCCGTTTATCCGACGACCTGGCATTTCTATACACACATCAGCCGAAAGACGTCCACTGCTGGACGCAGGCCTCCCCGTTATAAGGGAGGGGTTTCCAATAATGGTATTTCTGTACGGTATCTATCAAATGTACGTATATTATCGTCCTCTTTGACGTTCCTTGAAGCTCCTGTGGTGAGCACGCAGGTGGCTGGCGAAACCTAAACCTGTAGATATATACTTAAGTTACCTGCATGACGGCGGTGAGGAAGCCGGTGGGGGCGCGCAGGGCGGGCAGCCAGCACAGCGTGGGCGTGTTACCTGCATGACGGCGGTGAGGAAGCCGGTGGGGGCACGCAGGGCGGGCAGCCAGCACAGCGTGGGCGTGTTACCTGCATGACGGCGGTGAGGAAGCCGGTGGGGGCGCGCAGGGCGGATAGCCAGCACAGCGTGGGCGTGTTACCTGCATGACGGCGGTGAGGAAGCCGGTGGGGCGCGCAGGGCGGGCAGCCAGCACAGCGTGGGCGTGTTACCTGCATGACGGCGGTGAGGAAGCCGGTGGGGGCACGCAGGGCGGGCAGCCAGCACAGTGTGGGCGTGTTACCTGCATGACGGCGGTGAGGAAGCCGGTGGGGGCGCGCAGGGCGGATAGCCAGCACAGCGTGGGCGTGTTACCTGCATGACGGCGGTGAGGAAGCCGGTGGGGGCGCGCAGGGCGGGCAGCCAGCACAGCGTGGGCGTGTTACCTGCATGACGGCGGTGAGGAAGCCGGTGGGGGCGCGCAGGGCGGGCAGCCAGCACAGCGTGGGCGTGTTACCTGCATGACGGCGGTGAGGAAGCCGGTGGGGGCACGCAGGGCGGGCAGCCAGCACAGCGTGGGCGTGTTACCTGCATGACGGCGGTGAGGAAGCCGGTGGGGGCGCGCAGGGCGGATAGCCAGCACAGCGTGGGCGTGTTACCTGCATGACGGCGGTGAGGAAGCCGGTGGGGGCGCGCAGGGCGGGCAGCCAGCACAGCGTGGGCGTGTTACCTGCATGACGGCGGTGAGGAAGCCGGTGGGGGCGCGCAGGGCGGACAGCCAGCACAGCGTGGGCGTGTTACCTGCATGACGGCGGTGAGGAAGCCGGTGGGGGCGCGCAGGGCGGGCAGCCAGCACAGCGTGGGCGTGTTACCTGCATGACGGCGGTGAGGAAGCCGGTGGGGGCGCGCAGGGCGGACAGCCAGCACAGCGTGGGCGTGTTACCTGCATGACGGCGGTGAGGAAGCCGGTGGGGGCGCGCAGGGCGGGCAGCCAGCACAGCGTGGGCGTGTTACCTGCATGACGGCGGTGAGGAAGCCGGTGGGGGCGCGCAGGGCGGACAGCCAGCACAGCGTGGGCGTGTTACCTGCATGACGGCGGTGAGGAAGCCGGTGGGGGCGCGCAGGGCGGGCAGCCAGCACAGCGTGGGCGTGTTACCTGCATGACGGCGGTGAGGAAGCCGGTGGGGGCGCGCAAAGCGGACAGCCAGCACAGCGTGGGCGTGTTACCTGCATGACGGCGGTGAGGAAGCCGGTGGGGGCGCGCAGGGCGGGCAGCCAGCACAGCGTGGGCGTGTTACCTGCATGACGGCGGTGAGGAAGCCGGTGGGGGCGCGCAGGGCGGGCAGCCAGCACAGCGTGGGCGTGTTACCTGCATGACGGCGGTGAGGAAGCCGGTGGGGGCGCGCAGGGCGGACAGCCAGCACAGCGTGGGCGTGTTACCTGCATGACGGCGGTGAGGAAGCCGGTGGGGGCGCGCAGGGCGGGCAGCCAGCACAGCGTGGGCGTGTTACCTGCATGACGGCGGTGAGGAAGCCGGTGGGGGCGCGCAGGGCGGGCAGCCAGCACAGCGTGGGCGTGTTACCTGCATGACGGCGGTGAGGAAGCCGGTGGGGGCGCGCAGGGCGGACAGCCAGCACAGCGTGGGCGTGTTACCTGCATGACGGCGGTGAGGAAGCCGGTGGGGGCGCGCAGGGTGGGCAGCCAGCACAGCGTGGGCGTGTTACCTGCATGACGGCGGTGAGGAAGCCGGTGGGGGCGCGCAGGGCGGACAGCCAGCACAGCGTGGGCGTGTTACCTGCATGACGGCGGTGAGGAAGCCGGTGGGGGCGCGCAGGGCGGGCAGCCAGCACAGCGGGGGCGCGTTACCTGCATGACGGCGGTGAGGAAGCCGGTGGGGGCGCGCAGGGCGGACAGCCAGCACAGCGTGGGCGTGTTACCTGCATGACGGCGGTGAGGAAGCCGGTGGGGGCGCGCAGGGCGGGCAGCCAGCACAGCGTGGGCGTGTTACCTGCATGACGGCGGTGAGGAAGCCGGTGGGGGCGCGCAGGGCGGACAGCCAGCACAGCGTGGGCGTGTTACCTGCATGACGGCGGTGAGGAAGCCGGTGGGGGCGCGCAGGGCGGGCAGCCAGCACAGCGTGGGCGTGTTACCTGCATGACGGCGGTGAGGAAGCCGGTGGGGGCGCGCAGGGCGGGCAGCCAGCACAGCGTGGGCGTGTTACCTGCATGACGGCGGTAAGGAAGCCGGTGGGGGCGCGCAGGGCGGACAGCCAGCACAGCGTGGGCGTGTTACCTGCATGACGGCGGTGAGGAAGCCGGTGGGGGCGCGCAGGGCGGATAGCCAGCACAGCGTGGGCGTGTTACCTGCATGACGGCGGTGAGGAAGCCGGTGGGGGCGCGCAGGGCGGGCAGCCAGCACAGCGTGGGCGTTACCTGCATGACGGCGGTGAGGAAGCCGGTGGGGGCGCGCAGGGCGGACAGCCAGCACAGCGTGGGCGTGTTACCTGCATGACGGCGGTGAAGAAGCCGGTGGGGGCACGCAGGGCGGGCAGCCAGCACAGCGTGGGCGTGTTACCTGCATGACGGCGGTGAGGAAGCCGGTGGGGGCGCGCAGGGCGGGCAGCCAGCACAGCGTGGGCGTGTTACCTGCATGACGGCGGTGAGGAAGCCGGTGGGGGCGCGCAGGGCGGGCAGCCAGCACAGCGTGGGCGTGTTACCTGCATGACGGCGGTGAGGAAGCCGGTGGGGGCGCGCAGGGCGGACAGCCAGCACAGCGTGGGCGTGTTACCTGCATGACGGCGGTGAGGAAGCCGGTGGGGGCGCGCAGGGCGGACAGCCAGCACAGCGTGGGCGTGTTACCTGCATGACGGCGGTGAGGAAGCCGGTGGGGGCGCGCAGGGCGGGCAGCCAGCACAGCGTGGGCGGCGCGCGCGGCGCGTTGGCCCACGCGTGCAGATGCACGCCGCGCAGGAACAGCTCGCGGCACCACGACCCCAGCGGCTTCATCGACGGGCGACCTGCACCCGAATCACGCGTCTCTCATTTCACTCACTCGATGATCAATTTGTATACAGGGTGATTTCAGAACGAATTTACTTAGCCGAACGAAACTCATTGTAATCGTCAGACTTTTTAAATAGGATTGCCTTTGAAATCACAGAGAAAACTACTATTTCATACATTTCGTCAAGGATAAATTACATTTCCCCATAGAACAGCTGTTTACGTGATTTCAAGGTTAGTCCCATTGTAACAGCTGTTCATAATAATAAGCTTATTTCACCTTAGTACTACACTACCGCTCCGTCTAACCCTGTACAGCATAAAATAATACATTATTTATTTCTTGCATTACAACTACTATACATCAAAACGGGTGAATGAGCTTCTATGTTAACATACTGTAAGTTACTTTACTTTGTATTATCAGAATGTTCATCTAGTTATAAAACTACATTAGATAGAGTATTTGAACCGCGAGTCATATTTGGAACAAATAAGAAAATGATCACAAAACAAAATGACTTTTATTTTATTTAAAAGGAAGGACTAATTTAGTAGTAGTTAAATTAGTGGTTTCAATTACCACCAAAAAAAATTAAAATAGATCGATCTGGATGTCGGAAGTCCCACGTATTCGTTTACACTCCTTTGAAAGGTCACCGGATGTGATTGAATCCAGCGACAATGATAAAATAATGGACAGGAAATAGCGCACGGATTTTGAAGACTACATGTTGAGCGCCGACTCTCCACTCGCTTCAGTCATACTCTGCCTTTGCGACATGCGAGCACGATACGACAATACAAACTTCTAATACATGTACATGTGTTCTCTTTTTGTCATGCAGTAATTAGATTCGCTATCCTATTTTCCGGCAAATGTAATATGCATACTTTTAGCTAGGTATGATTGATTGTGTTGTCTTGATAATTTTGATCGATTTGCAAGCGCTGGGCCCGTCCAATCCAATATCACCGTCGCTGATTAACTATAGTCGGAGCATCTGATTAGATTAAACGTGAGTAATCCCTTTTATACAAAACAAAACAAATAAACGTTTCAGTTTTCATAGTTACATTTTTACATTATCAGGCAAAAGACGTCCACTGCTGGGTGAAGGCCTCCCCCTAATAGGGAAGGGTTGCCATAATCCCCCCACGATTGGCAGGCGGCTTGGGGATCGCAGAACGCTCACCACCTTTAACCGAGAGGATGCTGATGCCCGTCCTCCGGTGGTTCTGGATTTTAAGACGTACCCAGGTCCTATGTTTTCATAGTACTACTAATACAAAATCATCTAATTTCTTAAAAATGTACAAACCATAGCATCTACGCTTTCTCTACACTGTCATCATACAACTCTACAACAACCTGACTAAAGTCTAGTTTAACGCAACCTTTCTGCCAGAAGACTGGCACCTTTCCTTCGAAAATGCAAGAGTACATATTTTCCAGTACATCCGACATCACCACGAGACCTTCAATGGCTCGACGCAGCTCCTAATCAAAAACATATTATAGGCTGAGTACGGGTAGGTACATTTATTATTGTTATTGTTAGTGGGGATACTTCGAAGCGGAGGTACGAAATGTTATGGTTCATCGTTCCACTCATGGTGGGAAAAATTAAAATTCTAAGGTTTTTTTCCTTATTATTATTATTCAAATTTTGTTATATATATTTTTTGTTCTTGTAGCTAGGCCAGGCAACGGGCAACATAGGGACATTTTGCGAAATAGGGACATTCTAGGACGGAGGCTTGTCACGTAGTACTATTATTTCTTATGTGCTATGGTGAATGATCGTAATGCTTGCGGCAATCAATGATTATTCTTTACATTATCACGTAAAAGTATCTATCAGTAATGTACCATAAAATATCACTTACATTCTTTAATTTACACATTTTTCGCTGGGAGTGGGGTCAGACTTGCCCTGGCACCCCAGAAGGGGTGTGCCCTGGGGCTCTAGTAGGTAGATCTGGTTGTCTATTTGGAGAGAATCTAACCGATCTTCTGACAGATCTGGGGAGTCCTCGACCTCGCCGGCGAGGTCGGTGCGTGTTTGTGTGCCTCTGGTAACCGGCGCCTATACCAAAAACGGAATACTTCCTGTTGCTAGGAGTGGTCGGATCGGACTTTCACAATGTCGTCGGTCCACCTATATATAGTGGGAGTCTGCGCGTACGCAGCGTCTTCCAGTTCGCGGTCGCCACTCAAGAACCTCGCTCCCTCATCGGTTATCAGTTCTTCGAGCCACTAACGAACTAAGTATATAACTATACGCGTACGCCTTCAACACAATGCTTGTTTAGCCAAGATATTTATTATCTCGTTATCTCTAACGTTTGCTATTTGCTATATATATATCTATTGCCGCAAACATTGTATAATAGTTACCTGACGGAGCTAAAAGGACAAAATTTTCGTTTGAAATTTGAATTCCCCGCCATCATTCGCCTTAAGGGCCAGGATCCTATGCGTCTCTATCACACCCGCACATTTCAACATTTTTGAAGATATTAAACCACTGAACATAGTTATGAATCGCAATTCGTGAATTTACTAAGAATAACATTATAAAGTTTCAGAAAAAATACAATTTTGATCCAAGCAAGTTTCCATCCATAAAACTAGACAAAACAATATCCCATTTATAGGTTCTAAAAAATATTTATATCAAAACGATATTTTTGCTGAACCTTTGTAGATAAAAAGATAAAGATAAAAAGAACTTTATTGCCAAAAAATATATATATATACGTAAATGCATACAAGAGAACAATAATTAAGTTAAACATTTAAAATTAGTATTCAACCGACTTCAATTTTGACAAGAGTAGGGCATTCGCTTTTCTGTGACCTGGATGACGCCTTTTTTACAATTATTATGGTTCAAAAACAAAACTACTAAACCGATTTCGATGAAAACTTCCATGATACTAATCTGCAATATCAACATATTGCAGATTACTAATCTGCAATATCAACATATTGCAGATTAGTATCTTGATATGGCATTACATCTTACATTACATTATATACATTACATTATTGTATCTTGAATTTACATTACATTACATTAAATTAATTACTAAATTCAATCTATAATTATTATTTTTTCTTTAATTTTATTCTCAGCAATGCCACCACTTGCGATTCTTCATACCTATATTCAGTTATTAAATATTTCATATCTTTAAAAAATTTTAAACGCGCGAAAGAGATAGAATATCGGTGATCGTTTAGATACGCTAGAACCAGCTAGTCAAGCTTCGACGAGCGACCTTCTTGAGTTACGAATATTGTTGTTATTATTTAGAACGAGAGTACCCAACAGACGTACCTTCAGTCCAGTAACGATGCCCGTAATCAGCACGTTGAAGTAGCCAATCTCTTGCAGCAGCGAGACGCACATCGGCATCACGATCTCGGGGCCCATCATCTTCTCAGTCGTCTCCAAGTCTATCTTGGAGGGCAGCTTCACTATCATCTCGGCGGCTTGGTCGTCCACCTACCAATAAATTAACACAGGGTTTAACGACGAAAGTGGTTACTTTCGCCCCGCTGCGCGGAGCGAAGGTACCACTTCCTCCCCGCAACGGCACATAATAGTACATTGTTATCCTAGTGGTGAAAGTAACTTATTTAGTCGCGAGACGGCGCTAATAGTTCGAGGGACTAAGTAAGTCTTTAACCCCGAGGTAAACACTGTGCTTTTCATTGCGAATACAAGGAAACTAAAAATAAAAACATGAACTGACACTGGGAAATGCACGAGAAGTGCGGGACCATAATCCTCTGAGGAGAAAAAAAAGTTGGAACATGGTTCAATACAAATTTATGTGAAAATAGAACTAGTTTTTTAAAATAATTTGAGTGTCTGTCACTGTCAGTTGAAAGTGATTCTCCATAGGGCTGAAATGTATTACTTTCAACCCGCTCCACAGGCAACTTCAGACCTATTACGTAAGAGTAATGAAAAATCGTATACACACCACGGGATCAATTAAAGAGGCCTCAGATCTCATGTTTGTCACCCTCGGCTTCGCCTCGGGAGCCAATATACAAGAGAGGAGAGACATTAAATACTTATTCTCCCTAGCTTTATCTACCGCGTTAGCAGTGTTTAGTTCATATTTCCGATAGTAGCGGCGCTTTGATTTGTGACTTTTATTTTCTTAAAACATTTTGTTAGCTAATTTACTTACCTAGCACCCCATTTTATCATAACATTTTTTTTTATCGGATACTATGATATTTTGTTAGTACGGTAACCATTTTGCAGCGTCAGCGACTTGATAACAAAGCGGATAATCGTGGGCCACCGTATTGTAGAACGTATTGCAATGACAATCCGGCTAATACAAAAAACAGGCACTATTTAAAAAAAAGGGCTAGCCATTATGAAATACGGCGAGAGTTTTACCTTCTGATCTTCCCCGCCGCCCCCGCCGCCGCCTCCCGTAGACGCCAGAGCGAAGAGAGTCGAGCACATTATCAGGGCATCCTGCAACATGCACAGCAGAGTGACTATTTTATTTCTCCGGGGAAAATTATAGCATCGCACATAGTGCTAAATGCACTATGTGCGATGTCATTTAACTTTAAAAACTTCGAGTGTACTACGCCAAAATAGCCAAAGGCTAGCGAAGCAAGTAACGATCTAGTCCAAGTCATGCCACAGAGTAGAGAAAACACGAGGCAACTACAAAGTTTTGCAAAAACAAACACAAAAATCACATCGTATAATTTGGCACTTAATCGAATCTTAATAAAGCTACATTCCACTGTAATTACAATTTAGGCACTCAACAACAGGTAAAACTTTTAGAAAACAAATATACCATATGCAGACGTTCTGCAAACATCATCATTTAACCTGATATTCCTTCTGATACGGAGCATTAGAATTTCTCACCGATGGTGCATTCGTATTGTGCATTAAGCACAATAACGGTTCATTGCACCACTGCGAAGCTGGTGCGGTAGTTAAACAGTTTGTGTTGCCAGTGATGACATAAGGAATAAAACGTGGTGTCTAACTATTGGCCTTTTGGTGAAACTCAGTCCCACAACGGGCAATGGAGAGAGCTGTGCTCAGTTTCTTTGCGCGATAATATCTGGAACGAGGATCCAAAAAACCAAAGTCACCGACATAGCTGTCAGGGTTTGCAAGTTTAAGTGGTAATGGGCAGGCTACATCGCTCGAAGACCTGATAACCGATGGAGGAGAAAGTGCGATCACGAACCGGAAGACGCAGCGTAAGCAGGCTCCCACTAGGTGGACTAACGACATTGTGAAAGCCGCGGGCAGCCGGTGGATACACATGGCAGGTTGTCGTACAGTGTGCGCCCCGGCAGCCCCTTTGGTTCAGCAGTGGTCATCTTCTGGCTGATGGAAGCCGAGGCGGACCGCTAGTATTTATTAAGATGTGTCACCTGCTGCAGGGTGGCGACGTCTGCGGAGGCGTGCTGCCCCACGGACTCGGCGCGCTCGTACCCCGGCAGCAAGTCCAGGAAGTCGCGGTACGACTCCAGGCTGCCGTCGCGGGGGATGTGGTACGCGGGGATCGACGACAGTCTGCATCAACAAACTCCTTTTTGTACTACCAAATGAGGATATGTTAGCAAAGAAAAAAATATACTACACAAACAATAACTATGGTTTAATATTCAGTGCGTGTCAATGAGGTTCCACAGGCAAAACTTTTCGCAGATGGCGCCAGCGGTGGTCCGGATGTGGCAAAATCAAGTTTTCTTGTTAAATCTTAGCATAATATTATCTATCTGCTTTTAATAAGGGGTTTTGTCGATAATCTGGTCCAAGGAAAAATACTGGGTACTGTGCTTTGTTTTAATAATCTATGCAGTTTTTGACGGCCTGAAAATAGATTTGCTGGTTAGATAGTTGTTTTATTTTATGTTTGACAGAGCTTTAATTAAGAAGGCAAAGGATAGCTGTACAAACCAGTATAAGCAGATTCTCTCCAGTAATCCGAGTCTAATAAGAGTAAAACCATTAAATTGTAGAAAATATATAACAAAATTGATGAGATTGACAGTTGACTGATGACGTTGATCGACGTTGCACCATCTAGTGGGTAAATAACTCAGTGTGGACCCCCATTTAAACCCTATACCCGTATGCACCCGGCAACGACGATATTCCTCTATGCCGCCTGCTTGGCGCGCTGACGTATACACGGCTACCGCAACAGCCCCAACCAAGGGTCGCAAACAAGGCGCAAAGTTATAGCTATGATCTCGCACCTAAACTTTACAGGCGCCAGGTCTAACGTTATGGAACTTAGTCCAAGGCATTATTGCAATGGCGGTTGTGACTTTGAGACATTTGATAGAGTCTCATTAACCTTGGTTTGAAGTTTATGGAAGCCCTCAACACGATTACACCTCAAACTATGTCACGATTACGATTAATAAAAATGACTAAACTGTATAGATTTATGAATAAAAATATGATATGGAACTCCCAATGCGTGAGTCCAACTTGCACATTGCCGTTTTTCCCGAACTGGGTCGGAAAAATGTTGTAATAGAAGGTCAATTAGAGGGGAAGGTAACTCTTCAGTGTCCTTATTAGCATCCTATTTGATAACAGTGAATAGATATTACAAAACCCTTTTCAGTGCCTTCATACCCATCCTTTCCTTTTTTTATACAACTAAGTGACGAGACGAGCAAGACGTTCGGCTTGTGGTAACCGTCACGTCTGCCACTAACAGTAGCAGTGCCAGAATTGTGAACTTGCGAACACAGTCGTGCGCCGCACTGCATTGCGCTCGTCACCCTAAGATATTAGATATGTTAAATCTCTTCATACCCAGTAATTTCTCTGGTAACATTGCCTTTCAAACCGGAACCCAGTAACGCTTGCACACTAATGCTTGGCGGTAGAATAACTGGCAAAACTGGCTAATCCTAGTCGATAACAGGGAAAAGGCACAAACCAAATTATAATCACCTGTAGAAGGGCACTTCAAGCGCGTCCACATTGAAGAACTGGTTGATGTACGCTATGAGAACCCGCTTGTCCCAGTCATCGGTGATGTGCCCGCCGTAGTTGATTATAGCGAACAGGTAGCGCAGTGCGTCCCACGGCACCTCGTCGTACTCCTCCAGATAATTAGCCAGGAGGTTGTCTGACACCTGAGAGAAGGAGACGTAACTCATGAATATTTCTTAGGTGATCCCCTTTAGTCAGCACACTGTCGAAACCAGGCAATTGCATCCACCGGTTGCCAGCGACTTTCACAATGTCGTTGGTCCACATACTGGGAGGCCTACCTACGCTGCATCTTCTAGTTTGTGGTCGTCATTCAAGAAGCTTTCTTCCCCATCGGTTTTCAGTTCTTCGATGTGGCCTGCCCATTGCTATTTCAACCTGCTAACCTTGAGAGCTATGAGGATGAGGAAATTAGTAATACGATTAGATAATTACCTTTGCGAGAGATTTTTAAGGGGGTTTAAGGGGAGAAGGGGGGGAGAAAGGCCCTTGGGGTGGTAAGAAACAAATGTAATGCTCAGCGATCCCCAAATTAGTTTTGTTATTCCAGAGCCACTACCTACTCTAGACATTAGATGGCGAGTTTCATAAAGCCTGTAATTTCACTAAATGCAGCACCCAAACCGGAACAAATAAACTTTATACGCTACTGCTATGCGATCTCCTACAAACGAGACCTATCACCAAGTAGATTTGGATGAAATTAGGTGGGAAAAGTCTCTGGTAATCCAGAGACACATGGCACTTTTTATTCAGGAAAATGCAGTTCTTGTAGCCGTGGTTTAAAAATATCTGCTCAATATACATGGACAGATCTGTCTGTCACGGTGTGTTCTGCCTATATAATGGTGGATGTCGTCAGATCGGTTTGACTAGTTAGTAGGTATAAAGGGAACTCACGTCAAAGTCGGCGTCGTTGAAGCTGTAGACGGCATTATACCCGAGCTGGCGGAACCGTTTCCTGGCGATCAGCGTGCAGTGGAAGAAGGAGACGCAGTACAGTAGCCGCCGGTACTGCGGGGTCGCTTCGTCAAACTTGTCCTCATTCATGTTGGCGAATAGACGGACCAGGTTGCCTTTCAATCCCTGGTGACAAGCAAGCCAAGTTATTCTTACAGCGTCGGGACAAGTGGGCCTATTAATCTTACACCCTAGTACAATTAGTAGGCCATAAAATATTAGCCTTATAACCTGCGCACAAAAATGTCATTAAAGCTGATTCTAGAGCCAGTGAAACCTGTTCTACCGTCCCAAATTAAATCCAGTTTGAATTTGATCCTGGTAGTGTATATCTTATGGTACTGTATACTCCAATACGGTTTTACTGTAGTATTTTAACGCAGTTTTATCTCCTAGCTCCTGTACAACAGCAGGGAATTTGCCGTCCGGCATGGAGGAGAGCTAGAGTCGGAACCGCGGATGGAATTTTTAGTCTAGTATGGAACCGCGGGTGGATCTTCTAGTACGGAACCGTGGACAGATCCTGTCTAGTCTAATAGTAGTCTAGTTTATTATCTGCAGCGGCTCCGTGGTCATCTTAATTCTCCTCTCTCAGCGGAAAATGATCATCCGGCATGGAGGTGAGTCAGGGCCAGAACCGCGGGTGAATCTTCTAGTGTAGTATGGAACCGTGGGTGGATCTTCTTGTCTAGTATGAAATCACCGTTGGATCTTCTAGAATGGAACTGCGGATGGATATTCTGTCTAGTTTAGTTCTAGATTACCTGCGGCGGCTCCGTGGTCATCTTGATGCTCCTCTGCAGTATGCTCAGTGGGAACTTGTCGTCCGGCATGGAGGAGAGCCAGAGCCGGAACCGCGGGTGGATCTTCGGGTTGTCGAGCCCTCGCAGCGAGCCCAGCCACACGCACGCCAGGTGGCAGTTCGCCAGGAACACCCAGCCGCCTTCTTTCATGCTGTTCGCCATCATTCTGGGAAACCACCATTATTGTACCTTCGGCCGTTCACCCGACTGACTTATGTCTATAGTTCGTGCCTGGCGGATTGGCAATACAGTGCATTACAGTCGCGAAGAGCATAGAAACGTAATTAAAAAATTACAAATTTTGAAGACAATATAACAATAAAATTAATCATTATTTTTTACAAATTGACATAGCACTACAAGCTTGATTTATTGCTGTGTCTCAATTTGTTGATCCACATACAGTTTTGCCTCTGAAACTTGTAAAAAATTTGAAAATCACGCTAAAACAGTTTTATTTTATACATTATTTCAATTTTTTGTAAAATAATATTTCTTATTATAATTGTTTTACTTCAAATTAATACATTTAAAGCATTATAATAAGATTATTTTGACGCTTACGAAACTTCTCAAAATTAAACAAAACTCTAATTATGGCATTTTACTCCAAAATTTTTGTAACGCCAGGCATGCGCCAGACGGCTGGGAAGTGTCCCCACAGGGAAGAGTCTTCGGCGCCCACATCGCGCTGCCAATGCTGGCCGGCCACGCGACCGCCATTTTGCGGATAGCGCTTGCGTTCTCGTATATACGTACTTGGGAAATTCGCAAAACTCTTGACGCTTTTGTTATATTTTTGTAAATATTTTGTATATATGTTATATTGTTATTTGTAAAAAAATAAGATATTGGCGGTACTTATATATATGGATTCGCACCAAGTATTTTTTTCTCGTCGTGATTCTATCAGCGATATTATCATTCTATTTGACTTAGTACTATGGGAACCAAATAGCTCATAAAAAACTATACATTTTTTTTGTTTGGAAATACTTACTTATGATACTACATAGACAAACACCCACGCACAGAACAGATATCTACGTTTGTCACCCCTGATTGAACAACCAAAAGGTCAATGCACTGTATTGCCAATCCGTCTGGCGCGAACTATAGTATAGTAGTATGGTTTTTGTTAGAAAAACGTTGCACGTTACTAAAGCTTACGGATGTCCGTGTTAACATTATCAACTTTGAGAGTGCCATACACAAAGCAATCTTCGGCGCGCTTCACTAGATTCACGCACTAAAACAGAGTGTCAATCTAAGCTTATTTTATTTGTCGTTTATATGATTATCCATTTACAAAATTAAGCATAACCATTTAAAAAACTTTACAAACACGTTTAATTCGTTACTCGACACTTTAGATTTACTCTCTTGCTATACAATTTTTTACAGATTGTTACTTTTTATAAACCGGCCAATTTAAAAAGGCCCTTATACCCTTCAGTACGCCTAGTTAGTAGGTAAGTCTTACTTAGCAGCAGCAGGCGCCTGCCCTTGCCCCAGCGAGAGCGAGGCGAACTTATCAAACATCTTGACGTCGATAGCGAGCTGGATGAGCGCTGCCGTTGGGTCCACGCCGGGGGATAGTACAAATAGCAATGACGTCTTCCATGTGGACTCCTCCCATGCCAGCTGCGATCGAAACGGGATATTTACACGGCTTATCTCCAATATAAAAATGCGGTTTGAATGTCCAAATGGACTACCGTACAACTAGAATGAAGCTCAAGTAGGAGTGGAAGGCGTGTCTAACTCCCAAGCTTTGTAATACGCTAGATGACTGGTTTTTTTTATTGTCCTATTCAAATGTGGCCCATAAATATAGCTGATTAATGAAAACAAAATGATAATCTGATCAAAAATAAACAACTTATAAGCATTTTAATATCATGCTAGACAGAAGAGTATGACGTCACTTCTCTGTACGCCATATAAATTCTATTCTGACAAGTATAGACAAGTGGCGTCATTTTTTGTTTTGTAGGAAAGGGACAGAGTTTTCTCTACCAAAAACTTTAAGCGTTTATGAAAATTTAAATGAAATTCTTCATTTTTCTTCATCAAATGATGATGTTTATATCGTTATAAACATCAGTCAACTTATAGGGTAGATGTCTGATTTTCATATCGACCCAATGTCACGCCCTTTAGCGTGACACTAGATCTCGATAGGACAGACTGGGCTAAGACAACGACGAGTAGGTGGCCACATATAGGTAAACGAAGCGACAGACTTTTTAGTACACTTTGTTTTTCACAGTAAATTCGGAGAAGAAATTTTACGGCGTATGTGAATCCACCATCCCGCAACTGGGCCAGCAATGGTGGATACGACCCAATCGCCCGTCAATAGTAGGGCTATGTCCAGCAGTGGACTAATAAAAAAGGCTGATTATGCTAAGTGTCTGTTGTACAAGGGCGGAGCCAGGGGGGAGGTCATGGGGGTCATGACCCCCCCTGGGGTGGGTGTAAGTGGACTACTGATTTTTTTTCTAGTTGTAATCGAATTGGAGCTTGTCCTAACTAAACCTCGACTCGGCTATATGACCCCCTCCTGACTTAAAAGCTGGATCCGCCCTTGCTGTTGTACCAGATAGCGCTTATCATCATCATCATCAGCCAGGAGATGTCCACCGCTGGACGAAGGCCTCCCACTTAATAGGGAGGGGTAGCCTTGATGCTCGCCACCGTTAACCAAGAGGACGCTGCTGACCAGTCTCCGGTGGGTCTGGTTGCAGTTTTAAGACATACCCAGGTCCAGGCGAAGATAGCGCTCATCACATCATCACATCAACAGCCGGAAGACGTCCATTGCTGGACGATGGTTTCTCCTTTAATAGGGAGGGGTTGCCATAATCCCCACGTTTGGCAGGCGGCTTGGGTATCGCAGAATGCTCTTCACTGTTAACGGAGAGTACGCTGCTGCCCGATGCAGTTTTAGGACATGCCCAGATCCTGGCGAAGTTAGCGCTCATGAAGAGGAAATCACCTTTATATCGAGCACGGGCGGCTCCACGTACCGCGGGCCCAGCACCGCGATGATGAAGGTGGTGATGCAAGACGACACGCGGTCCGCGCGCAGCGACCGGACGAACAGAATCTTCTGGAATTCGCTGCAGATGTCGTTCCATTCGCCTGTAATACAAAAAGTTTTTTTTTTAAATTAATCTTAGGGCACAAATAACTCATTAATATGGTTATCATCGGTTAATAGCGCACACATCATCAGCCGGAAGACGTCCACTAGTGGACGAAGGCCCCCTTGTTAGGGAGGGGTTGCCATAATCCCCACGCCTTCTACGCGGCAAGCGGCTTGGGCATGAATAACAAATTTATTTTGATTTACCTCGAGTTCTCTTTCTGCAAAACCAATAGCAACCATCAATCCTATTAATGGATCCTATTATGGGTATGTCCTAAAACAGCTTCCAGAACCACCGGAGGACGAGCTGCAGCGTCCTCTCGGTTAACGGTGGTGAGCATTCTGCGATCCCCAAGCCTCCTGCCAAGCGTGGGGATTATGGCAACCCCTACCTATTAAGTTGGAGGACTTCTTCCAGTATTGGACGTCTTCTGGCAGATAATGATCCTAGTAACGTCCATAAGATAGTGTGAAGGGGTACCGAGTAGGGGCTGCGACTCCGGCTCGGGGTGCAGGTACCACTCCTTCCACTCCTTGCTGAGCGTCTCGAAGCCGTCCACGACGCCGTGGAAGCCGGGCAGCTTGTCCAGCTCCGTGATGTTGTCCCAGCACTCGTCCGGCATCCAGTCTGCCACACGCACCCACACGCATTATATTAGGCAAATGTATATTTAAAGAAGAAAAAAACCTTAATTCCGATGGGGAGAAAGATTCTTGAGTGGAGACAACGAACCGAAAGGCGCAGCGTAGACAGGCCTTGCACTAGGTGGACAGACGATAATTGTGAAATCGCGTAAAATACATTTAAAAAAAAAGTTAAAAAAAACATTCTGCCGAATTGACATCCTCCTTTTTTGAAGTCTGTTGAAACCGAAGTCAAAGTCCAGGGTATCACTACATTTGAAATATTTAAAAGTGAGTCTCAGACATAAATATACATTTTAGCTCTGCGTGGTTTCATGTCTGAAAGTGAGTCTTCTTTTATATTCGTGCGTGACAAAATCTGCCGGCACCAACGGAATACGGAAGACCAGCGCCGGTTGTAACTAATCGGTATTATGCTGCGCTGGGGCCGTTTTGTGGCAAAAAACGATTAGAGTACAGTTTTTTTTTCTTAATTTCTTTTGTTTGTGTGCTGTTTTTTGTCGCCATTGTCATTAGCTCTATAATTTGGCTAGATAAAGTACCGGGAAACAGTTATGATTAAAAACTCTACTACTAGGCGGCAGAAAATGAATTACTGTGGTGCTAAGTACCTACCTAGACCAAAGCAAAGGAGATCCAAACGCCAAGGAGGACAAAATTAAAAACCACAAGATGCTGAATGCTGTTTTTTTTTAAAAACATCTATATACTCTCTAGTGGATGTCTATAGGTCGCGTCATGTAAAAGGAACGCCGGCTGCGCAGTAGGCAATTTAGGCGATATCTAATATATTTTGCCATGTACCTAGCAATATACGAAGCTGCGAGCAAAAGGATAATTAATAACTATTTAAACAATAGGCCTAGTACTTTTGTGCGCAAGTGTACACATGCGCAAACACACCCCTCTACTTTCTTCCAGCGTTATTTTTACATGACGCGACCTGTACTTCCTATGATGGATAGGATGATACTAGAGGTATGTCCTATAAATGCATCCAGAACGACCAGAGGACAGGCAGCAGCGTCCACTCGGTTAACGGTGGTGCAATCATTCTGCGATGCCCAAGCCACCTGCCAAGCGTGGGGATTATGACTATACCCCCATTGAGGGGAGTCCTTTGCAGGGGACGTCTTCTGGCTGATGATGATACTCACTGGTGGGGTTATCCGGCTGTTCCGAGCGGTCCAGCACCACTCCGCCTTTCAGCAGGAAGAAATACTCCTGGGTGGACATCTTGCCCTGTTGGAACAGTATCCGGGACACGATGTGGAATGACAGGAGGAGCTTGTGCCGCTCGAATAAGGCGCGGCATGTGTTCCTGAGTGGGATAAAAACTGGTAAAATCATATGCAGCTTACCGTGAATCCACTAACCCAAAATCGGGCTAGCGTGGTGGATAAGGCCCAATCGCCGTTCGAGGTAGGGTTGCCTACTTTTTGTACAATATATTTATAAAGTATAGGCTGTTAAAAGTGGTACTATTACCTGTACTTTACTATGCTATTGTTTTTTATAGTTATAGCTTAAGTAATACAGTTGCCGTGTTCTTGTTTCTGTCCTGTCGTTTAAATTTTTTCTTACACTTTTGGCTACAAACTGAATATAGAAAGCTGGGTAAGTAATGTTCTGCTTAAAAAGGTGAAACGGTTGTCCAGTTTCGTGAGAATGTTGATATTAAATAGTTTTTCATTATTTGTTAAATGTTTGTATAGTTTGGCAAAAGAGAATAGAGATTAATAGCGGCACCACTATCGCAAATAGTTCAAAATACTAGCAAACCGTTGTACGTCCGTAGACAAACTGAGTGACTTTCTATGGAGTGGTCCCAGTCATATACATTCAGGATTACAGAGACGAAGGATTTGAATCCGAACGTAGACCTTTCCGATTGAGTTGTGAAATCCCCTGCAGAATAGGCTTAGCCATGAGCGCCGATGTACTTTGGACGATACATAAATCATCTCTTGTAGGTGGAAAACAGCTAATGACAATGATGATGTGTTTAACAAAATATAAAATAAGTAGGTAAGCAGCTACAGGCAAGTCTCTGAGAACAGGTAAGCAATTTTCTAGCTCATAAGCCGTACAATTTACTTACTTGTAAACAGAGTAAGTATGAAACTCGTTCAAGTGGTTAATTCTTTCCTCCAGCTCTTGTGACTTGGGGCTGCGGTCTATGGAATACGTGAATAGGTCTGTGTAGGAATCCAGCGAGAATTGGTACATGGGGTCGATGCGGGAAAGGTCGTTCAGAGCGAAGAACAGCACCGACGCGCGGACTGCTGTCGGGACGTAGCCCTGGGGAAAGAAATGATCCTATTAGAACTGCCATATGCCTCAATAGGTTGTCTGCCTTGAGAGCTGTAAGGCCTGGGTTCGATTCCCACCCAGGACAAATATTCATGTGACGAACATAGGTGTTTGTTCTGTGTCTGGGTGTTGTATGTATTATAAGTATTTTACAACAAAAACGGAATAAGTATCTATCAGTTATCTGGTTCCATAAGTTTTGGTTAGTTTGGTGCTATAAGGCGCTGTGGTATTATTTATTTATTTGCACACAGTGCTTCACCGCCATAAATCAAATGTTTCATTGAATAGCTAGCCGTGTGTCGTTCTTGAATGAATCCTTCAATTGGACTACTTCAACTGTGTTTGTCCTTCATTCACTACTTCAGATAAAATGTAGCTACTTCTTAGTTCAGCTGTCTAGTTCACTCGACGTCGCGAACGAGCCCAGTGAGGAAGGATAGATAATGCTATCACGCTCTGTTTTAGGTACTGAAGTAATTGTCTATTTCACTCAAACTTTGGCTCGTTGCGTTCGGTCCTCTGGTTACATATTACAATAGTTCGAGAAGGGTTTTAGGAGTCTTCTAACTTTTGTCGTACATTGCTTGTTATACAAAATAGCTAATATTGTACTAGTAAGGAAAAGGGCAATGTACAATTTACAAACACTTTTGTACGAGCCTGGATATAAAATGAAGCAATCATAGTAAGCGCAATGTTTTCGTTCGTAAACGTATCTTCTTAGTAGTTAGGTATCGAATGGCGAAATCATTTCAAATGAGCAACTGGACTAGTGAACTAGATGAGTGAAGTACTTCAATTAATTAAAAGTTACGTATATATCTTTTCATTTTAGTGACACATTCTGCGTATGCCTATGAATACGACGCCTATGATATGTACACTACTAGCGCCAATTCTAACCAGACAGTGTGCGTCGAAAAATTGAACTATTCTTACTAGCGCCATCTAGCGGATGGCCCGTAGTAACCGTCCGCTGGCATTGTGCAGTTTTGCGGGCGTACAATGGTACTAGTGTCATGAATCGCAACTAGATGGCTAGAGCAGGCAAGCCGCATAAAACTGAATCGCGATGACGATATTCTCCGCAAATATACATACGATTTCAGAGTGCGTATCACCGGTATCGCTTCTCGGCCTTTTGGCTAAGATCAAAGTGTAGTATCTGTTCTTTTCAGCTTAATATCTGAAAGTTCCCTCACTGAGGGACCAGTATATTAAACTGATTTTTTTAACTCGACGGGATGTTCGGGGCTCGCTCCACTCCCGTCACGGGTCGGCCCGGCATTGCAGTGCCGCCGGGATCGGCCCACCATAATACATAATAATGTCTCCTTGATTTCTTAACTCAAATTCTTGATACGTGGCAAATCCAGACCATATCATTTATTTTTACACGCCCAAAAAAGGAGTGTAACAACATAGAGTAAGTAAATACTACGTAATAGAGTGTAATGTTTCAGAATGTTTATTGACCATTATCATAACATGTGTAATGTTTCAGAATGTTTATTGACCATTATAACATGTTCGTTACATGTGTAATGTTTCAGAATGTTTATTGACCATTATAACATGTTCGTTAATATGAAACAAGTTGGTTTACACAAGAGAACATTTTAAATCAGGACTACATACAACCATATTTTAAATTAATGTCATCAATACCATCAAGTCTATGCATCAAATACAATAAACAAATGTCAAAGTTTTCAGGGTTCACGTTTGTATGTGATATTTTTTATTCATATTTGGATTTATAGGATATCGTTAGAATCCTTACATCATCCCGAGTGACACTGGCTATAATTCTAGAGTTTTCAATCGACTTCAAAATTATTTTTGGTAGGTCGTACTTCAGAGGTAAGAGGTTAAAATATTATTACGATCAAAGCATGACTCTTGCAGCAGTATATTGGCATTGATTGATACAAGTAGATAGATAAGTATACCACCCTCTTTATTATTTAGGTACTATGTAAACATTTGTAATGATACTGGTCTCCGTAATACAGGGAATCCTAGTGCGGAGACCAGCGTCTGATAGATAAATTACCTTACTTTACTGATGTTATAAATAAATAAACTTGGACTTAACCGTGACTCGCTTAGCTTTGAGTCCTATATCAATTTTATCGAAATCGGTTCAGTAGTTTGGTCTATATATAAAAATAACTGGAAAAAGATGTCATCCAGCCTGGATGACTAGAAATAAGATGTCATCGAGCCTGGATTATATCTTATTCATATTTGGTTACCTTGGAAGGATGATACAGGTAGTCGAATTTGTAGTAGGTAGTTTTTTTAGAGGTTTTTATTTATATTTTTTAATTTTTCAAATTGAGTGTCTTGTTTGACAACTGCACGTCACTAGATAAATCTGTTTACAATTCTAGTACTCTAATTAGTACTTAAACTAACACTATTGGGGTTACAGATAGTCCTCTATGTCGTGGTTGCATGGAGGCGGAAGAAACGGCCGCGCACTTGCTGCTTGAATGCAGCAGCGTGGCAGAACAACGGACGACGACCCTCGGGTCACCGAGAACGCTCCGAGAGGCCTGCGCCGGCGACAGCGAGCTGCTGCCTTCCTCGGGGACACCGGGTGGCTGGACTATCTGCGCCGGGACTACGCAACATGGGCCCACCAGAGGCTTCTAGCAGGGGGGTGTCACTCCGCAGTTTAGGATGTTCGGCCGGCGCTCCGTCCGGGAGGACAATGCAAGGCAGAAGTCAGTCGCCGCCCGCACGCTAGCCTCGTCGCACGTAACTAACCATACGTGATAGAAAGGTATATCTAGGTGAATATAGCGAGCGGTATCCAGCGCTGTGCGAGTTGAATTGCTACTTTATTGCCTAGTAGATAGAGTCCTTATTTATTTCAATTCCTTTGCGGAGTTAACTTTCTGTACTACTATTATTTATTCTGTGCTTCTAGTGCGGAAAAGGCCCGCTCACCAAGTACCAAGTAGTAGTTAAACTCACCGCCCTAGCAGAATCGATTTCCTTCTCAGTATCTTGAGATGTTATGAGCGCTTCCTTCACCTCGAGCGAGGTGCGCTGGGAGGTCTGCAACGTCACGAACAGTTCCTCGTTCTCCAGCAGAGGAACCTGGGACTCGTACATGATGCGGAGCAGGTCGTTCTCCAGGTCCAGCTGGAAATTGTTTAATTTAATTTTTAATCTTTGTTTTTAATGGCGTTTTGTCAAGCAATGGCAATGTGATATTTATTTTTATTTGCATCCACCGGTTGCCCGCGACTTGTACAATGTCGTCGGTGCACCTATATATATATATAGTGGGAGGCCTTCCTACGCTGCGTCTTCCGGTTCGCGGTCGCCACTCAAGAACCTTTCTTCCCCATCGGTTGTCAGTTCTTTGAGCAATGTGGCCTGCCCACAGCCACTTCAACAGTGTTTCATTTATCATCGTCATCACAGTTTTTCATCATCGCGCAAATTAAACCCACAGCAGCTAGTTAAAGTTAATAGGATAAAGGGAGCGTTTTATTGAATCTGATATATATACATCGGCTGTTAGTTTTGAAATATAAAAAAAACACGTGCTAGTATACACGTAGAATAGTATAATATAGTAGAATAGTATAGTATAGTAGTATAGTATAGTAGTATAGTATAGTATAGTAGTATAGTATAGTAGTATAGTATAGTATAGTAGTATAGTATAGTAGTATAGTATAGTAGCACGTAGAATTGTCATATCTTCGAACACATACTTACACACAAACACCGACTTGTCCGCTCACTCAGATACCTTCGCTTCGGTCAATATTTGAAATAAAAATACGTATGAAATGTACATACGTAGACTTTTAAAATCTAGCTCTACTTATTAATCGACTTCAAAAAAGGAAGAGATTCTACATGCAACTGTGTGTATTTTTTTTATGTGTGTTCACCGGTTTCTCCATCAATAATGTAGACCGATTACGAAAATTCTTTTTTTGTTTTTGTTTAAGTATTAATTATAATTATTCTTAAGGTGATCTCATAGTAGTTTGAATTAGCTTGTTTTTTTTTTCTTATAAAGCGACTAGTTGCGTAGTGGGGAACATACCAGTATCTTCTTATTGTTGGCGATGGTCATGACGAGGTTGTCCTTCATCTGCTCCAGCTGCGGCCTCTCCTTGCGCACCACGATGCCGAGCAGCTGTGACGTCAGGCCCTGCTCCTTCACCGCAAAGTTCACCATCGTAGTCTTCGTCAGGGTCTCGGGGGTGTACGTCGGGTTACCTGGACGTCATAAATACGGGAATACTCACGGATACTCCGACTATAGTTTCGATCACATTCGGTGACCTTTTACAAAGAGTGAAATAGAAGAGAAAATAGAGAGGAAGCGAGGGGGAGGAGTAGAGTCTCCCAGATTCCTCATCTCTAGCAGATCCATACGAGGGCTACACTAAAAGTATCGGGAATGGAATATTTCCACTGTTTCTGTCATATTAAAATCTTTTTAATTGAAAACTCCTTGGTTTTAAAAATCGAATACCATTTATTTATTTAAAAAAATATTCTCGGTCTTGTCACAAGGTTTTGTCAAACTTGTTTAGTCGTTGAGAAAATGGAATTGACTCGAGAAAATTCAAGAGCGATGATTTATTATGACTTTCGAAGTGGTTTAACACAAAAACAGTGTGTTGACCGGATGATTTCTGCATTTGGTGATAAAGCCCCATCCAAAACCACAATTTATCGCTGGTTTGCTGAATTTCAACGTGGACGTGTCAAGCTCAGTGATGATCCCCGTCAAGGTCGTCCAAAAACTGCAGTCACCCAAGAAAACGTTGATGCTGTGCGTAAGCTGATTGAGGAAGATCGACATGTGACATACCGCGAAATTCAGGCAACTTTAGACATTGGCATGAGTCAAATACAAATAATCTTGCATGAAAAATTAGGTGTAAAAAAGTTGTTTTCCCGATGGATACCGCATTCGCTCTGTGAAGAGCAAAAAGCGGCTCGCGTTACTTGGTGCGTCAGAACTCTCGAAAGATTCCACGCAGGATCCTCAAATGCTGTATACAACATCGTATCAGGTGACGAATCCTGGATATACGCGTACGAACCCGAAACAAAAAACCAGTCACGAGTTTGGGTGTTCGAAAATGAGTTAAAGCCAACAAAAATTGTTCGTTCACGGAGTGTTGCAAAAAAAATGGTGGCCACGTTTGTCTCCAAAACCGGCCATGTTACGACTATTCCTCTTGAGGGACAAAGAACGGTTAATGCAGAATGGTATGCTAGCATTTGTTTGCCACAGGTCGTTTCTGAACTCCGTAAAGAGAACTGCAACCGCCGCATCATCCTCCATCACGACAATGCGAGTTCTCACACCGCGCACAGAACAAAAGAGTTTTTAGAGCAAGAAAACATAGAATTATTGGACCATCCGCCGTACAGCCCCGACCTAAGCCCTAATGATTTCTATACTTTCCCTAAAATAAAGAATAAATTGCGTGGACAGAGATTTTCATCACCTGAAGAAGCTGTGGACGCCTACAAAACGGCCATTTTGGAGACCCCAACTTCCGAATGGAATGGTTGCTTCAATGATTGGTTCCATCATATGGAAAAATGTGTCAAATTTCGCGGAGAATACTTCGAAAAGCAATAAATATATTTTTAAATAGTAATGTTGTGTCACTTCCTTGATTCCCGAAATTTTCAGTGCCGCCCTCGTAATATAATTATTCAGTGCACAGCCTGCCGATTAAAAGTACTCTTGTCTACAATATCCCTAACAGAAACAGGTTAAAGAACTACACAAACCTACCTAGTTTAGTAGTCAAATACATCCTAAAATTGGAGTTGTAAGGGACCATCTTCTCATTGAACTTGATTACTCTGTCCTTCCCGATGGTAACAACGGCCTTGTCCAGTATAGGAGCTAACGAAGGGTCCAGAACTTCACCGACATTCTGGATGATCACCGGAGATCCAGCTGTCAAGCTGGTCTCCATTATTTTGAGGTAGTTTGGCTGACCAAAGTCTACGATCTGTAAGAGAAACAAGCATTTTGAAGTAAATAATAGATAATATTTTTATTAAGTTTTTCCACTAGTGTCACCACAGAAAAGCGAAAGTACTACTTCTTAGGTAGAACGGCTGTCAAACCAATGCTGTAAAGCAATTGTATGGAAAACCGCTTGTCGCCAGTTTCACATATAATTGTTTAGAAACTACGACGAAAAAATGCACATCATTGGTCGCGCATTTGAAGTAAAACGCTAGAAATGTAATTTTGCAACAGATTAAAATTAATCTTATTACCATGCCAAGTGGTTTGGTTTTCTACGCGTTTATTTAAATTGTCTTTTTGGTGATTCTGTTTAAAAACATGTTGGTAGAATTGTCATCAAGCGCATTTGCACTTAATACCGGCTAGCGTGGCCCGTCATATTTCCGTTCTATTCACTTCTCTCTTCAGTGAGTGTCACTCTGTGTCACGGGATATATAATAGTTTGGGGGGGGACATTTATTACACACAGCGCCATCTAGCCCCATACTAAGCAAAGCTTGTATTATGGAAACCAGATAGCTGATAAAATACTTATATACAATTTTTTTTCGTAAATACATACTTATAATACATACTACACCCAGACACAGAACAAACGTCGATGTACGTCACAAACATTTTTGTCCTGGGTGGGGATCGAACCCACGCCCTACAGCTCTGAAGGCAGACATGCTACCAACTGAGCTATCAGGCTGTCTAATAGTATAGTTTAAATAAGTAGCGACTCTTGCTACGACACAATAAAGTGCAATTCAGGACGTGCGAGCGCTAACTACCTACAGTTATATTAACTTAAAAGTTGCCTCTCTGTCTTACTCTCTCTTGCCGCTGTGACGGTTCTAACCCGTCTTAATTCACGGAAATCTACCTATAAATTAAACCTGACTAATGCCTTCAAACGAACTGTATTAGTTCCAAAATAACCTACGAAAAAGGAGACTATAAATACATACGCGTAATTAAATACGTACGCACCTCTAGCTATACAGACATTTTAAAAGAGCTAGGATAGGCAAAACGGGACAAAGGCCATCACACGAGGTGGACTCTTTGTCGGCGGCAGCGAGCGGTCATCAAACAACTTGCCGCTATGATAACAAGAGGGTCGCGGCGAGCTCAAAAGTAGAAAAAAAAGGATTCAGCGACGAACCGTCAAGGCAGCTTGACATTCGTCTGCTCCGCCGTCGCTCCTGACTCTCGCGTACTTTTAATTACTTTCTTATAATAAAAGACATCTTTGCCCTAACTCTACTCAGTTAAATTTAAATAAATGAATTATTTACTGACTAGAAATACTTACGTTTAAATAGTGAACCAGTGTTCATAGCGGTTTAATATTTGTGATATTTCGTATCGATTTGTTACATAAAAGCTGGTCTTGGAGAGTTGCGCGGATTGTGTTGTTTGAGTCTTATTATCTTGTGTAGGTCATTTTCGGAGATCATATTTACCTTTTGTTTGTCGTCGTAAATTTAACTTAACTAAAGTGGATATTAACCAAAGATTTGTGGTGTAAAATTTGATTGTAATTGCAGTTTGTTCGCGAGTTAAAATCACGCGGTTTAAAATAACGTTGCACTAATTGGATCTTATTATCGATTTTATTAGGTGTATTAATGAGGGAAAACAAAAAAAAAGAAAACAGTGGATTTGTTGATTTGTGAATTGAAGAATTGTTTTGTGTTCACTCCTGGCCTGATCGTATATGTCCCAGTACCTTCGGGTAGCCTTTCTGGCGTTGCGATTCTCGTTTCGATGGATACAAAATAAATTCATAAAATAAATGTAATAATTTAATAATACGCGAGGGGTGGAAGCTTAGAAATATGGTCTAATAGTAAAATACCTACAGATGCTGGGCGAATAGCAGCTGTCGTTATTTGTAGGGTGCTAGGGGCTCTAGGCTTAGAGCTAGCCACTCAAACTTATAGGATCACTTAGCGGCAAGGACAGTGAAAGTGCTTTGATCTGCCTGGAAGGTGGGAACCAACCGGTGAGATTCATATCTCGGGGTAGTCAAGAATCAAGAATATTTATTGCTAAATGTAGGTAGGACAGGTCTTCTTATACAATAATACTGTGCCATACAGACTACCTCTTTAAGAGGTGTGCAATAATGTAGGTAATTAACATAATGTAATATTATTATAATTCAGTAAATATATTCAATAATTTCGTCGTCAATTATTATAAATTAGTATTTTTATCAGTCAAATATTCTGAGACAGTATAATAGCATTTTATGAATAACCAAGTAGTCAATTTTCGTTTAAATTTGCTCTTGGGTAGCATTTTTATTTCGGTCGGCAGTTTATTATAAATTATGATTGCCATCAAGTAAGCATTTCTCTTATACAGTTCAAGTCTACATTTTGGAAAATGAAGTTTGAATGAAGTAGTGGGAAACTTATGTAGACTAGGGCCGTCATTTAAGGTGTAGGTCATAGCAGGTAGAATGCCAGGTACACTTTTATCTTTACAGGAATATTACACACCCACCCCATTCACACATTTACACTACCCAAATTCTTCTAGAATCTGGACATTCACCAGTGGTGTCGTAATGCACTGCGAAACTCCCTCCCTCAAATCCCTCTGTATAAGTCGCAAGTAGGTAGGTAACAAGTAGGTAGGTAAAATTGATTTAGGTTGGTTAGGTCTTCTATTACATAGGACGGTACTCCAAATCGTAAGGAACCTAGGGTTAGTAGGCAAGTAGGCTGACCGACGCATAATCTAAAGGCGTTCTACATATACCTATACGAAATGTAATTGAAACGACTAAACGGCGAACGTCTGTTTCCGTCGGGAAAATAATTTCTGTATCAACACGCGAATAAATAAATAGGCGTTGTTCAAAATATTCACTAAAGTAAATTCATTATGTTTGCTAACTGAGTCTAACATTGTTATCCAAGGAATATAAATTCTGTACTAAATTACTGACGAGAGAAGTCAAACTGTCACTTCAAGTTTTAAGTCAAAATGATGAACTTTCTATCTATTCGAAACCTATAATAATCTAGACTCCATAGCTGGATCTACGGCTCGGCAACTGATTGATTGAATTATGTGCAAGTTGAACCGAAAGTGTTCGGGTTACCCTTAAGTCTTAGAAAAGAGGAGAGGCGCCCCTACTATGTCACTGATTGAGCGAATCACGGTCTGGTCTGAGATCTGGTCCGTATCCGTAATACATAAACATACCAAGTTTCTTTCTGGAAGAAAGTCTTATCTGACTGGGGATTTGAAGTATAATAATACTTAAGTACTTGCACTAAAATGTTTTAGACTTGGTTACCAAACCTAGATGCACAGTAAGCACGATATCACGCGAACAGATAGGCTGCTAAAATAAAGCCGTTCGAACTATTCACACAAAGTGGCCTCATTATGTTGGCTAGCTAAGTCCAACATGATTAATCAATGAAATCTAATTTTCACGCCAAAATGTTGACAAAAGAAGTCAAGTTACCTATACCTTCAAGTTCATGGTCATTATGGGGGAACTACTCTCTCTATTCACAATCAA
Organism: Erannis defoliaria; assembly: GCA_905404285.2. Lineage (NCBI taxonomy): Eukaryota > Metazoa > Arthropoda > Insecta > Lepidoptera > Geometridae > Erannis > Erannis defoliaria. The sequence goes on along the minus strand of FR990073.1, from coordinate 3,515,879 downwards.
ATATCAACTGGGTACCATAAAAGGGTCCCGTGATAGCAATCTATCTACTTATACATGAACGAGCCGAAAGTGTTCGGGTTACCCTTGATTCTTACAAAAGAGGAGAGGCGCCCATTCCATGTCACTGGTTAGTAAATTGCTAGCTAATTCCTATTTATCATCTTGAAAGGAAGTTCCATGGAGACCGTCAATTTGAGGTTATAACGTAAAAGTTATACATACACAATACACACATAGTTGTGTTGGACTTGCTAGTCTAGCGGGATTCGGCGGAGATTATAATAATACCTACTCTTGCAAAACTATAGTAATGTTACATTGGGCTTAATCAGGTTTACGCGGTTATTGCGGTTACTTTGATGTTCTGATTATTATTATCATTGATTACTTATTATACTTGCTATTTCAGGTTGGACAATAATAGGCAGGGTGACGCTGGAGTTCAGCAGGAGAGACCTCGATCGAAAGATCTTGGAGCCTCTCATTTAAACCAAAGATTGATGTACGAAAGAGAAGATCCTTAGTTATTTCAATAACTATAAGGATAAGGTTTTTGAAAGATTTTTAATGAACGGCTTCCCTTGAATGGTTTTACCAACTTACACTGACACACAGATAGATTTGCTAAAAGATTAAGTCCTCTCGTCCCTTTCCACAGGTAAAATGATCCATGATCATTGTCCCATTTTTATGTACACCTTATGTGGAGGATTGGTGTCCAAAGTCAAAGGAAGAACCAAACTGAAAGGCGCGAATGGAGGGGCGTCTTTCCTTAGCCACAAATTTGTTATTGGTATATTTTGGTCAGCTGACTCAACTTATCAATATTCAAACTAACTAGTAATTTTATGAAGTTTCAATCTCGCAATAGTTTTCCCTACTTTTATTAAAACTACGTCTTTCCTTAGCCACAAATTTGTTATTAGCATAATTAGTCAACTAACTCAACTCATCACTATTCAAATTGAATAGTAATTTTATGAAGTTTCAATCTCGCAATAGTTTTCCTACTTTTATTAAAACTACGTCTTTCCTTAGCCACAAATTTATTATTAGCATAATTAGTCAACTAACTCAACTCATCACTATTCAAATTGACTAGTAATTTTATGGAGTTTCAATCTCACAATAGTTTTTCCTACTTTTATTAAAACTACGTCTTTCCTTAGCCACAAATTTATTAGCAGTGTTTTACCTGAAATAAAACACATATTAAATACTTACCTTATTTGAAGCTTATTAGATTGAGAGTGGCCTACCTCGTTTTCCGCTTCCTCTTCCCTCTCTTTCACACTTTCCTACCCTTTTTATCTATCCGTCTCCCTTGCACATCCGTTCTCCCCACCAGGCGCCCCGACCGAGCGCGTGTTCGGGCTTGGTCGTATTCTAGTTCATTGAGTCGAAAATCTTCACCAGGCAGCATTTAAAATGTAAGCTTCAAATAAGGTAAGTATTTAATATGTGTTTTATTTCAGGTAAAACACTGCTATTAAATAACTTGACCGTTATTTGAAGCTTATTAGATTGAGACGTGTTTGTTATCGCCTGGTGTAAAGACGCCAATGTGAGAGCTGTTAGAACTTATAGGAAATCGAGTTGCTCTAGGTATAGATACTAGATACATAATTAAAACAAAAGATGTGCAAGGAAAAATATTTAGTATTATTCATAATCATAATCTTAAACAGCTTACTACGTTATTTTGTAGATGCAAACAGCAGGTAGCTAAGTTACTGTAATACTAATAGGTACAAGTAGGTACAGATACAGTTTATAGTGCTAGATTCATTATTTATGTTGTAAATTAATCGTATGTATGAAGCTTTACAAATCAATACAAAAGTCGCCGAATCTTAATTATTTATGTTGGATTAAACAATCTGGTGACACTACAGCTAGTATTCGTTGACATAACTTCTTTACAATAAAAACGGGCAAAAGTGTTATGTGATCTCCAGTTACCTCTAGACATGATTTCATCTAGGGGGCAACTATCAGACCAGTTTTTGGACGCAACGGCAGAACGTATACTGCCAGCTGAATCTACTACTCCTGCCTCGGATAGCAAGGATTTTACCCATCCAGCGATAACCGTGCGAGACGCGGCCCTTGGCTGTCCTTTGATATTAATAAATAGATTTTGACATCCTGTTTGACGTTTTTCTTCTAGTAAAGATATTGTGTGTTTAACCCAGAATACAGGGTCTAACTTTTTGTTGATAGGGTTAGAAGACAATCTCCAGCCAGACTGTCTATATGTAGCGGTATCTGTTTTGGATCCAAACATGGGCCATAGAATCAAACAACCGTCATTTTCGGACAAGTGCTTTGAATCCACAGCTAACAACGTCAAATCATGCACCCTGCGGCCCGAACAGAGTAGTAAAAGCGTTGCTGTATGTCTGCACGTTGCAAAAATACTATTCTCGTCTACAGAATAACTTCCTAAAAATGAGGCCAGCTTATCTATATTCCATACAGTAGGTTTTCGAGACACGGGCTTTTTTAAAGCGATTGCTTTTAAGATGTGACGGACTAACACATGAGAACTTAATTTATCAGTATTATCAAAATTTGATAGGGTAGAGACAACGGATTTGTGTAGTAAAATAGTATTATATGCCAAACCATCTATGATATGTAAATCTGCTAGAAAGCGAGATAAATCTGAACCTGTTGGTTGCAATGGATTTAATTCATGTTGTGCTGTCCATTTAAGCCACCTATTCCATGCTACTTTGTAGGTCTTTTTAGTAGACAGGCGCCATGAGCCTTTTAAGAGCTGTAGTTGAGATTCAGTCCATTCGGTTAAATTCTTTGACCACCCCCACATTTCCACACTTCCATTGTCATCTCGTGAACTTTGGGGGGTGGGAGGCCTGTCACTGTGTCTATCAGGTGCAAATGTAGATTCTCGATCGTGAACGGAGACGCTAGCGCACGGGCTTTTAGGTCTGGTCTCCAGAACACTTTCTCCCACCTCGGGACTATTATGAGAAACACGCCGGACGCTGAGTTGAGGTGCTGTAGCACCTTGGGAATCAGGTAAGGTGGTGGAAATACCCAAGCTAGAGGGTAATTCCAGATTCGGGAAAATGCATCGTGGTAAATCGCGTGAGTATCGTTCTGGTCCAGTGACACATAGTTGCTTACCACCTTTGCTCGTTCTGATGCGAATAAGTCTATCATTGGTACTCCGTAATTTTTGAAAATCTTTAATGTGCATTGAGGGAGCAGATGCCATTCTGGGAGACTCCGATGGCGTGAAAGGTGATCTGCATGGCTGTTGTATTTGCCGGGAATGTACTGGATTTTTAGATTGATCTGGTGGTGGTCTAATAGATGAAAAACTTTTTTGGCTATCTGCATCAAAGGTACGGACCTGGTTCCGCCCTCGTTTCGTAAGAATGCTACAACAGTCTTGTTGTCGCACTGTACTAGGACAGTTGACTTGAACAAGTGTGCACCTTGCTCGTCCAAAGTTTTTAGAATTGCGAGCATTTCTTTTTGGTTGCAATGAAGGTTCTGTTCTTGTTTTGTCCACGGTCCTGACATCGTGTGACTGTCGAGCTGAGCACCCCACGCTATGTCTGAGGCATCTGTAGTCAGAAAATGTGACGGTGGTGGGTAGTGAATCGGGGAGGCCCGATGACAGTTTACAAGCCACCATTTTAGATCCTCCCGTACCCCTACGGGTAAGACATAAGTATTGACACTGCTGACAGGCATTTCTTTTACGATCTTGTTCAGAAATAGCAGCGTGTCTCGAAAGTGAAGTCTGCCCCTGGGTACAGCAAAACTGGCAAAGTTTAATTTGCCCACGAGGCTTTGTAGACTTTTTAGGGACGTTGTGCCTTTGTGCAATAAGTACGACACCTTCTGCTTTAGGTCCAATATCTTTTTGTCTGGCAGACATCGCTCGTTTAACCACGGGTTCCAAAGAACACCCAGAAATATAAGGTTTTTGCAAGGGGACGTGATTGACTTTTCGACATTCGTCCGCCACCCTAAGTAGTGAAGACGTTTGAGTACTATATCGATATGGACCTGTAGCATCCGATAATCCTGATGCACGATCAAAAAATCGTCTAAGTAGACAATTATTCGAATACCTTCCTGTCTTAATGTTTGGGCAACCCAGTTTGTCAGTGTTGCGAACACTTTGGGTGCTGTGCTGAGACCAAACGGCAGGCAGGTCATTTGTAGCAATTTCTCCTGATAAATTAGCCGCAAAAACCGTCTGTGAGACTGGCAAATTGGCAAATTGAAATAGGCCTGCGAAAGGTCTACTTTGCAAAGCCAGTCTCTTGGTTGGAGAAAGTCCGGTACACGAAAAACATTTATAAGTCTGAATGGTTCTGCGAGAATCATTTTGTTCAGATTTTTCAGATTGAAAATGGGCCGGTTGGTTCCGTCGCCTTTCGGGACCAGAAACATTGTTGATAAAAAGCTTGGGGAGCGTGGAACAACCTCGAGAACCTTTTGAGCTATCATTTGCGAAATGATAGTCGACATTGGTTCGGATTCCTTGGTTTTGCAATGACTTCCTGCATCGGGCAGAACAAGAGGAGGTTGTGTGAGAAAGGGTATGCGATAGCCCTGGATTAAGCGCAGTAGGATATTTGGTGCCCCCAGCTCTTGCCATTGATTGACATAATGTTTTAGCTGGCCCGCTATGAAGTAGTCAGTACCTACCTCTTTTACCACCGGCCTGCTGATCGTGGGCGGCAATTCTCTTTCTGTTAAACTGCTGTTTATTGAATCGTTGTTGGTTAGCTCCACGAGACCGAAAGGACCCACGAGTGTTGTGGTTAGACCCACGCACACCACTTTGGTTATTACCGGTTCCCTGCGAGGGACGGTTCTGTCCAAAACCCTGTGTAGGATGACTATGTCCATAGTTCTGCGAGAACTGGGTAGGGTGTGGCACAGCGCAGCATGTTTGTAGAGTACCCTGCGAGGGTACGACAAAATTAGCTGGCCCCTGCGAGGGGTAGCGAGTAGCTTGCTTACCAATTGCTTGCGAACCTGATTTATAGCTACTGTTTTGATGTGAAGGCAAGAACGCCTTTTTAACACCTCCTGTTTTTTCTAAAGTCGATGTCAGCAGCTCGGAATTAAAAATGTGTTTATTCGAAGGCGGAATTTTACGTAGTGCAGACTTAACCAGCGGGTCGCGAACAAAATGCAATATACCGTCTCTACGCATCTGTACCGTCTCTGCGCGGTGACCACATATGAGCTGTAGTATATCAGAAGATACCTTTTGGTATTCCCCATTCGATAACAGTTCACCAATTTTTTCATGCAACTGATCCGGACTTACAGTGCTTGTGTCACGAACCCAAGCGATAAGATCGGTCATGCTGCTTTGCAACGCCTCTTGCTGCTTAAGTAAACAAAAAGTCAGTGCACCATATGCTTTATCAGCGTAAGACAAGTGTCGTTGAGAATCATAAGATTTAATTTCTTCGTTAACCTCTAACTCCGTAAAGCCAGGAGAGTAGTTGTAAGCTTTTTGTACTTCAGAGTACCTAACCTCACACCACTCACTCTTGTCAAAGTGCTGAATGTCGTTTAACATCTTAAGATAAATCTCCGGGGTCTTGGGAACTGAAGGCTCTTTCAATTTAACCTGTATATCGAATTTGAATTGTTGGGGGTAGTTTGATTTTTCATCTTCTCCTTCATAACCATATAAAGACCTACAGTCTTCACTATCCAATAAAGATATATTGTCGTTATCATTATTTAAATCATGCATTTCTGCTGAACCGCGAGACGCTGCTGCAGATTGCGCATCCGTGTTGAAGGTACCGCCCTCATAAAACCGTTTACGAAGTTCGCCTACTTCATCGGATAATTTGCGAAGTAAATCGTCCTTGCGCTTATGCTTGCCCCCCCTTTTTTTGTGAGAGCGGTGGTGAGGACGCTTCTTTTTACGATTAGACTTAGCTGACGATGAAGTTGAAGAACTAGAGCTACTGCTACCTTCACTAGATGACGATGAGCTGGTTCGTGCACGTGGTTCACGACGCGTCCTCTTAGTTTGCAGGCCCGACGGCCCCGCAACCGACGCAGATACAGAATCACTCGGGTCATCCATCCTAATTAAGACAAAAGTATTATATCGATTCTTATAAAATATTGTTTTCCTAGTCAAACAATTCTTTCGAAATTAACGCACTCTATTTCTAGTAACTAGACTACTGCAGCAATAAGTAGGCTATAATAAGCGAAATTTTAAAACAGCTGAGGGTAGAAAATAAATTAAGATTCCACATTAATTTCCAAAATACTAATCCACATTTAAACCAGTAAAATGGTTCGACAAAAAGAGGGTAACTAAAAATTAAATTCAAATGGTAAAAACGAACAGTAACACTGTTAATAAAACTTTACCAATATACCTTCAAGTTAACTTACTGCTTTCCGATGTGAAATGGCACTTGAATTCACGAATAATGTAATGTAGGACTTTTATAAATTATTATAATTATATTATACTTTAATTTATAAACTTGAAATATATATAGTCTTGACGACGACTGGTCTCGGCGGAAAACTTGACGCCAATGAACTAGAATACGACCAAGCCCGAACACGCGCTCGGTCGGGGCGCCTGGTGGGGAGAACGGATGTGCAAGGGAGACGGATAGATAAAAAGGGTAGGAAAGTGTGAAAGAGAGGGAAGAGGAAGCGGAAAACGAGGTAGGCCACTCTCAATCTAATAAGCTTCAAATAACGGTCAAGTTATTTAATATTAGCATAATTAGTCAACTAACTCAACTCATCACTATTCAAATTGACTAGTAATTTTATGGAGTTTCAATCTCACAATAGTTTTTCCTACTTTTATTAAAACTTCTAGCTATTATGTAGATCGTAGGTATGTAAGAAGATACCTACGTAGGTAATAACAAATTATATCATCATAATATCACGAATGTTTGGTGAACAGTATGAATGAAATGATAAATCGTAGAGCGCCTATTACATTTGTAATACAATCGAGATTCTAATACTAAACTTACTAGCTTAATAGATAGATGTCTCCGGTAAATAAGTAGCAGGCTATTAATATTCTAAAAGTAATATTAAGGACAAAATCGTACACTGTAGACGCGCTTACCATTATTCCATCATGTGAAATACTATAATTATAAGTGAAATAACATCCACAAACGGTTTAACGCCTTATTATTCTACATTAGCAATATTAGGTTTAACCTGATACATTTTGATACCGGCTTTATCTATTGACATATTTTACTTCGGTTTAAGTAGGTCGCGAAGCTAAGATAGGCATGTAAAATTATATAGTAGGTACGTACTCATTCCAAATCACTAAAACTTAGAGTTTTCACGGATCACAACGTAGAGTCCTGACTTAGACGATCACTTGGCCATATCAAATCATAGTTATAAATAGACACATCGTACGTAGGCAATGAAGAACAATGTTAGAGAATCCTTACACCCGGTATAGAACATACGGTTAGGTAGCTAAGCACTCAGCTGAACAGTCATCAGGCGTCATTATAATTAAAACAGATCATTAGTCATTTAAAATGAAATAAAAATAAAAATAATAAAAATTAAAAAAATTAAATTGTGTTACACCGCGAACTCTACGTAAAGTAGCGTAACGTATCTCTTCTTACTGATTTCTTCCCAATGAATTGTCCCGTCTAGACGGGCCTGCCACTGACTTGTATCTTCATACCTAACGCTAATCTAATGATTTTGTTTGTTAGAGACAACTCTGTCCCTTTCCCACAAAACAAAAAATGACGTCACGCCTTACTTGTCAGAATAGAATTTATATGGCGTACAGAGAAGTGACGTCACGATTTGCTGTTTCGCATCTCTGTCTAGCATGATATTAAAATGCTTATAAGTTGCTTATTTTTGATCAGATTTTCATTTTCTTTTCATTAATCAGCTATATTTATGAGCCACATTTTAATAAGACAATAAATAAAAACCATGTTAGTACCTCTATATCGTTTTTCTCCTCGAGGCGCGAGAGCCAGATGAGCGCCTGTCCCTGGGGATCCACAGCGAGAGGCCACCGCGTCGCGCGCACTACTATTATACCGTTCTCAGCGCTGAAGTTGTCGTCTAGAATATTAATAAATAAATAATTACTTTTGTGCTTAATAATTGTCATAGCTATAATAATTTGGATTTAAGTAGTTCGCAGCAAACCTGAGACCTCGCTATCCCCATACTATAAGCATTATTATTTGTCTGTGTGTTTTTTTTTTTGTTTATGTACGGCTACATAAATCTTTATGTATATAATGCTTAATTCTATGCCCATGTTTTGGACATAATTATTTTTTATTTATGTATTCTATAATACGCGTATGTTTATTATTTATTTATTTATTTATTTAGGAATGACAAACAGCTGTACATTAAATACGCAATAAAAAGAATAGGTTAACTAAGCTTAGTAAATGCACAGCCAACCACATCATCCACAGATTACTAAATACATGTAAAAAAATTTGATCAAGCTGCTAAGAAGACACTGTTTTGAAGCTAAGATTTAAACATACAGAAATATTATTATTATACCGACTTGCATAACTTGCTGACAGCTATATAAATACAGATAGTTATCAAGATATAAAAGAAAAAGAAAAATAGTAGTTAGAGGTTTAGAAGAGCTTTTTTTACATTGCTTTTAAAAGTGGATGCGGGTAAGGCTATAATATCAAGCTCAGGGAATCGCTCGTTGTACGTGCGCGTCATGCGGTACATTGGTGAGCGCTCGCCGGAGTTCGTGCGACAGGCCGACGAGGCAAACAGACGGCGCGCACACACCGCGCGGCGATGCACTGACCTTGGTACGGAGTAACACATCTTATTGTTAAGATCATTGCAATCAAATTTGTTATGACATATTTTATCTTATGTTACAATCTTTTTAACCGACTCTCAATTCTCATGAAGAATTCAGGTTCTCAATTCGACTGTTATTTTTTTTTGTATGTTACGCGATTACTCCGCCAATTATGAATCGATTTTGATGATTCTGTTTTTGTTTGGTAGGTCATACTTCAGAGGTAATCCCATTTACATTTTATCGAAATCTGTTCAGTAGATTGGTTTTAAATATATAATATAAAATAACTGGAAAATATGAAGATGTCATCCAGGTAGTCGAAATTGAAGACGTTCATTTTTTTATTTAAAAAAAAGGTGTTTTTCAATCTGATCTTTTGTTATTGTATTCTTGTAAAATTGTTTTTTTATTGTTTTAGTATCTGGTGTAATAAATAAATACATTATTTCTTTCTTTCTATGTCTTATAAGTCATTTGACCAATTTATACTGGCTCATATTCCAACCTGGCAACCGTTTTTGCACGAACTACTTCCTTACAAAATTTCATTAAGATCGGATCAACGATTAGGATACAAACGCCGGTTTTAGAAATTATTTTATATGTGTACTGTTGGTGTTTCTATATGTATAAATAAATAATAAAAAGAGAGGTAGGATGGATGAGAGAATGATATATGAGTGACAGAGATGGCAATAGATGAGCGTAACAAAGGTGAAAGGATGATATGTGTATAAGAGAGAAAGGTACGATGTATTAAAGGATGCTATGTGAAAGAAAGAGAAGACTCTATCTTTTGATGAGACAAGATGGCGAAATGTGATTATTGGGAACGTGCCGGTTTATTTATAATTAATCCAAAATAGTTTATAATAACGAAGTGTGAAGCCCTAGAGAACTAAATAAGAAATAAATAAGAAGATTAACGATAAAGGAGTGTCGACCCACATCGATAACCCTGTCACATTAGTAAACTCAACAATACGGTTGAATACCTGGGAGGCCCATATAATTCCAGTCCCGTAGCGTCGCGTCGTCCAGTAAGAAATACTTCATGCTTATATCCATAGTAACAGGCAGTTGTTCATTGTACACCTGAAAATATAGACCGCACATGATTATCCAACTGTTATCATAAATATAAACATAATTCAAAAGCCCAAAAGCAAGGGGCTCCACTACACTACTGTCCGAGAAAAAAGACATATTGCGAATGAGACGTTTTGCGTGCAGTACCCATTTTAGGAAAGGGACATTTTGCGACGGAGCCCAAAACCAACAGGTAAATTATACAGTGCTCGCAGCTGTATAAAGACAAAGTTCACGTTTTACGCGTCACTTCCAAGCTTTCTAAAAAAGAAACTAGATGGCGTTATTTAACCCTTAAAACGCGCAAACGTTTTCTGTTTCAAAGAAACACCATATTAAGTGCGGAAATATGCTTATACAGACTAACATACATACATACTATTTTTGCTTGGATCGATATTTGGGTGATACCTCGAATTTACGGTCTTTAGTGAAGATATTTCCACTCGATAAATCTGATTTGCTCCAGCCAGTCAGATTTATCCTAAAAATGTCTTTGAAGTAGGTATATCATCAGCCCGAAGACGTCCACTGCTGAACGAAGGCCCTTAGACTGCCACACTGTATGATAACCTGCCGTTTGCATCCACCGGTTGCCCGCGATTAGTCCTGTGTCGGTCGGTCATTGTGACCGAGCAAAAAGTTTCGATCAAAACGAGATCACTTTCCCCAAGATACGGGTGCTTAAACGTACATAGTTTGGGGAGAAGAGCCACAAATAAACTGACTGTACCTACTTTTTGTGGAAATAAATATTTTTTTTTTTTTAATTTTGAAAACGACGGTCGTCTGTCTCTTGAACCTACAAATAAAAATAAGGCTTAAGGCTATTCATATAGAGTTGAATTTAGGCTAGGTACGCAATTTCACCGAGATTGATCGAAGAAAACCGAGACGAAACCGGTCGGTGTTGTACCAATCGCCGGTCATTCATTCGGTCTCGGTCTCTCGGTCGGTCGCAGATCGGAAGATCGTTTTGAATGGGAAGGGAAGTGCCGCGGATCTTGGGCCGCGCGTCAATCAATCACGACCCGGGTCTTTAACGATTGACGACCCGGTCGGTCACGCAGAAAGTGCGATTCGATCGTTTTGATTCGCTCAATCACGATCGACACAGGTTCGTCGTTCCACCTAGTGGGAGGCTGCGGTTCGCGGTTCCCACTCAAGAACATTTCTTCCCCATCGGTTATCGGTCCTTCAAACGATGTGGCGCCCATCGCCACTGCAACTTGCAAACCTTGCGAGCTATGTCGGTGACTTTGGTTTTTTGGTAGGTACGATACTATACATATATGAAATTATTACGTTTCACATTTTCTAATTCCTCTTTCTTTGAGATGAAGCGTAACCCATTTTATGCGTAGTATTGTGTTGTAACGTAACAAACAGTTATTTTTATCACTATAAGATACAATTCTTCTGTTCGTGTGCATGTCCTTGAACTCTTCCTAAACGACTGGGCCAATCTTACTGATTTTCTTGTGCTTTCGAGTGGGTCTTGGGGCGAGTGGTTGGTGGATCACTTACGCCATTGATTTTCTTCTCCAGACGTATGCATTCCACACAATATTTGTTCTTTACCGAAAAGCAGTGGTTTGAAAATCCGTACATAAACACCAAAGAGTTCATTCGTAAGAGGATGGGTTTGAACCCGCGTTCTCACGACTTCAAGTCGAGCGGTCTCCCGATAAGTATACCACTGCTCCTTACGCACGTATATAAAAAATAAGAGTCTCACCTCCCTAAACCAGTCTCCCATGAGGTCTTCCCTATACTCGGAGATGAAAGGCCCGAGGTAGGCCACGAACCCGGTCGCAATGAGGCTGTCGCCCGGAAGATTCTCGAACTCTTTATCCAGTCGCTCCACCGTCATCTCCCATCGCTCTTTTTCACCTGGTGACCACATAGATTTTGTTTATTTGGCATAAATAAAATCTATGGCGCGTTCACACACGCGTTCGCCATAGCAAGCAAAGCTAATAATAAGCTTGTTATATGGACACCAGGGCCCTGTTTTATTAAGCTTCCAATTGTACTAGCTTTTTGTACCAGTAACTATGCTTTGTCTAAATTAGGTTGATAATTTTGACAGCTCACGCTCATGAAGTCTAATAAATAAGAAGAATAAATCTAATACAATCTATCTATTCGTATTTTGTTACGGTACCGTTTTCGGTACCGCCCACTTAGTCAAGTGCAACGCATAACGAACAACCACAGACTATCAATAATCGGCTTTGAAATAAAATCGAAATCGAATAATAAAAAGCACATTTGGGTAACTAAGTATATTATTTTTTGGAAATATTTAAGTTACTTTCAATTATCTATCGCCCAATTATTAAAAAAAATACTATTATTGCTTACATAAGTACCTAATGATTTCATTTTGTAACCCGTGAGCCGTCACGCGTCCTGGCTCAGCAGGTATCGGAAATGTGGCGCTATAATCGGTTTCCGTAAAATGACTAGGTTATGGAAAATAAATAAGTTTCCGTCTTTTACATAACGTATTTTTTTGGTCTTTTTTACGCATTTTCGGTTAAAATATATTGTTTTGCCATACGAAATTTATTTTCAGTAAATTATGAGTTTTCTCATCACCGCCATTCTAATCTGCGGAGTCATGAGACGTTAAGAAAGGATTTTATAGTCATATTAATAAATTATTAAATTTAATTAAAAAATATTGATCGAATATTCGAAATCGAATCCAAGTTTTACGAGAATAATAATCGAATAGGTTCATTACCGATTATACACTACCTTATCCGTACTGCGAGTTATCAAAATTATCAACCTAATTTAGACAAAGCATACAAGTTGCCAGTTACAGGTGGTTGGAAATTACTGGGTATGAAGAGATTTAACATCTAATATCTCAGGGTGACGAGCGCAGTGCAGTGCGGCGCAGTATTGTGTTCGCATGTTCACAATTCTGGCACTGCTACTGTTAGTGGCAGGTGTGACGCTTACCACCAGGCGAACGCCTTGCTCGTCTCCAAACTTGATTGTAAAAAAAAGGTAGAAGATGGTTAGTCTTTAACTTATATACCAGTGCTTGTACTTGTAGTTTGTACACTGGTTGTCTTGTAGCTATAGAAAACGCCGTAATCAATATTTTTTGCAGTGTTGCCAGTTTTTCACTACAAGTACAAGACTTGTAGCTTTATAAAACAGGACCCTATGGGGTCTTATATTTGGATACTACGCAAGAGTTGCGCATGCGAGCGGAGCCGACCTTCGCACGATATTTTTTGAAATAAGGTTCAATATCATTCGAAGTCAGCTCCGCTCGCATGCGCTAACTTTGCGTACGATTCAAAAATAAGGCCCCAGATAATTGATATTATATTTTATGCTTTATTTTCGGTGGATTCTACTAGTTGGACTACGGGCCTTCACTAGAATACGCCATTAACTTTCTTCGGACGCGTGCAGGTTTCCTGACGATGTTTTTCTTCACTGAAAAGCCAATGGTATAAAAATCCATAGATAAACTCCTAAGTGCTTATTGGTACTAGCTCGGGGTTTGAACTCACGACCTCACGACTTCAAGTCACGCGGTCTTCTGATTAGGGTACCACGGCTTTCACAAACTTGATTACTTGCTTATAATATCAGTGTAGATTACCTGACAAGCCAGTGATCAAAGCTTCAGCCCTGTCCAGTTTCAACTGTAACATCCTTGATTTTTCCTCGAGCTCTTCTTTTTGCTTGAGCTAAACACAGAAGATATTATTATATTTTCACCTCACAAACGCGGAAAGATTCCGAGACTTTCGAAGGTTCATTCGAAATCTGAGTGCAAAAGTGCATTTTGCCCACAAGCGTGGAGTTTTTAAAATTCGAATCTTTCTATTCAAAGATTTTTTTATACCGCCAATCCACTGAAAATGCATAAACGTAATAATTATTTTATGTCAGCCCGCCAACATCATTTTTAGAATAATCGCCCTGGCCAGCAAGAAGACTGCAAGAAAAATAAAACTCAAGCATTTTTCTCGCTGTATTGTGAGGAGAGGTGAAAAGTTGTGTTTCGCTCAACAGCAAAGTTATTCTGCGTCTCGTACATTTGATAACCTCACTATGCTCAGGATTATATATTTGTACCTAGAATCCTTCGCTCGCTCAGGTTTCAATACAAGTACTCACGCTAAAAACTTTGCAGCCTTGCATAACAAATAACTATTTCCAATGTAAAGGCATGTGACATTTTGGCCTAGTTCATACAAAGAAGTATAGGAGTTTTGTTTGTTGTTTTTGTTATGTTTGTGACTAGGCCACCTGCGTATGGAAAATGCCCTAAGCCTTTACAGTAAACAACCCGCCCCGGCATTACACCGTGCTAACATTTCTGCTACTGCAACGACGCATCGCGTTTCGGATGCGTTCATATCTGGCGCATGCGCTGCACGCGTCTCCATGTGTCCGATTGAGAATTCCGATAAATCGGTCAGGCGGGATTTTTTTCCCATTTATCCGACTGACTATTTATCGACTATCTGGCCTATCGGATCGGTCTAATCGATCGGACGCATGTAAGGGTTGCCAGGTATTTTTTTCAGAGATTCGGGAGATGTACTTTATATTCAATCAAAATGTCGGGAGAAAGCGTTTTAACGCGGGACGGGATTACAAAAATAAAAAAGCTTAGAAAATTGAAAGTATGTATTTTTTATGTTTGGTTTCGTATTTCGTGAGTCGTGCACAAAGCGCATTATAAAACCGAAATTTCTATGATAAAAATATTTTAATATTTTGTTTTACTAAAAAATATTATAACGCGAGACATATATACATATCCCGGCGAGATATAAAAAAATCTGCCGTTTCGCGGGACGTCCCGCCTAAATCGGGACACCAGGCAACGCAAGACGCATGAAAAACACGAGTGGGGACTCGTGCATTTAGCGTGACTAAGTGAAACCTTCAAGTCCTCCTGAAGAAACCAAGTCTTCCCGAGGATTTTGCTACATACATCGCGATAATGTGCATATTCCAGTATTCCAGCCCTATCATTAGAGAAACTTTTTTCTCGATCTACAACAGCCACTCTCTACATATAACAAGCTTGTGGGCGCCGGTTTCGGTACTCACGTCGTCGTCTTGTAGTATCACGACCGGTGCCGCAACGGTGGTGTGCAAAATATAACGTATTGTTTGTCACTTTGACGTGTTGCACGTGCGATGATTTTCCGAACTGGTTCCTTATTTTGGAGCTGACTTCTGGACGATACTGAACCTTACTTCAAATAACATCGTTCGAAGGTCGGCTCCGCTCGCATGCGCAACTTTGCATACGAGTCAAAAATAAGGCCCCTGGTGGTTCGGCGTCGCCTCGCCTATTGCTTCGTATAAGGTGTCTAAGGCTAGGTGTGCATCGCAGTGGCATGTACAGTACAAAGCTTTCCACAATGAAGTAATGATACCTTTTCATCGTACTCGGCCTGCAGTCGCGCGATCATCTCACTGAGCTCGCGGAGCTTGGCGCGCGCCTCCGCCAGGATCTGCTGCTTCATGCGGAGCGACTCCAGGGCTTCTTCCAAGCGCTCCTTCTTCGGCTTCACGATCCTGGAAACGTGACACACGCGGTCGGGTGAATGAGGGCAAGTGTCAAATATAGATGCCAGTATGTTAAGCGAAAATGCCATCTATTCCTGGGAAGTCCTGGGGCCTTATGTTTGAATCGTACGCAAAGGCAACGCGAGCGGAGCCGACTTTCAAACGATATTGAACCTTATTCCAAACACTATCGTTCGAAGGTCGGCTCCGCTCGCATGCGCAACTCTTGCGTACGATTCAAAAATAAGACGTGTGTGTAGAGCGTTCCGTCGCAGAATGTCCCTTTCCTAAAATGTCCACTGCACGCAAAATTTCCCTTTCGCACAATGTCCCTTTCGCACAAGATGTAATAGGACTTTCATCATAGATCGCATCTTCGCTTAACACAGACGAGATGCAGCCTGGCAGCCCAAAGCAAATCTGTCAACTCTTTAAAAAGATATAATTATACGTGATCATCATCATCATCAGCTCGGAGACGTCCACTGCTGAACAAAGACCTCCCTCTTAGACCGTCACACTATACGAAAACCTACGAACGATATTATAATTATACTAAAAAAACACAATTGTCATACACCTCCCGTCTCCATCGTCAGAGTCATAAACCCAAACTCAACCACCTCATCAACCCAAACTCAACCAACTCATCAACCCAAACTTAACTCATCTATTAGCTCTTGAGGAATTACAACCCGCAACTGGGCCAATATGGCGGTTATGGCCCAATTGCCCTTCGAGGGTAGGCCCATGTCCGGCAGTGGATTGTCAAAAGGCGGATTATGCATAGGAACTATGTACTTGCAAAATTTCAAATTAATACGACAATAGGCATGTGGCCTAATGTTTAATTTATGGCAAATAACAGGCTTAGTGATGAATATAACTAAATACATTACACATCCTGAAAAAAAATTGTATTGGCTGATAAATCTCTGAGATATGAGCGTTTAAAGTTTTACTGGGGATAGAGAGGGGATGCTCTATCCCTTTCTCGCAAAGCACGTGTTAGTATAGCATTTGTATGCCGCGCCTGAGGCTTGACGTCATAGCTCAGTATAGCGCGCTCTCTGTCTAGCTTGAAATTAAAATACTTAGAATTTATTTATTTTTGAATTATTTTAAATTTTGTTTTCGTTGATAGGCTCTATTGATGATCAGCTTTTTTATGATGTAATAAAAAATTTAGTCATCATGCCTATTATAACAAGCCATAAATTAATATAAAACACTACTGCCTAGGCACAAAAATTATTTTACTATAGCCCGTGTCACTCTGGATGATGTAGATTTTAAAGTTATCCCATACATCCAAATCTGTTCAAGCATTTACAAGTTATCAAAAAAACTCACATACAAACATACGTAAACGTACATGAACCTTGAAAACAACACACTCCATTTTTGGGCAGTCATGTAAAAAGTAGGTTAAATCGATTTCCAACACTTATTACATAGTTAAGAAAAACGCAAACTCACTTGTAAACTTTCCCGTATTTCTCGATAGCTCGAACCCAGAGGCACAGCGATTTGGCGGCAGCGGACACCGCTCCCACAATTTCTGTTAAGCGTGGGTACTTTTAATAAGATACGTCCAAAACCAGTCAGTCAAACGAAAAGGGGAAAAATCAGGAAAACTACATCTTTGAGGCATTACCTACTGGGCATTGAGAGATTTGACACTTAATATCCCAAGATGCTAATGCTAATTTATTCTAATGCTTTGTAGATGTACATTTAAATAAATAAATAGCAAGTAACTTTTTCAAAAAATAACAATTGACTTCAAATTAATATGGGACCACCTTTTCAAATAAAATTTTTTTTTTCAAATTTCGTTCCACAATTGGCCGAGAAATGTGATGTGAGGTGAACATACATAAAAAAACATACCGTCGAACATAGAACCTCCTCCTTTTTTGAAGTCGGTTATAAAATAAATAAATGATATTAAATAAATGTTGACAAGCGCAGTGCAGTGCGGCGCAGAATTTTGTTCGCATGTTCACAATTCTGGCACTGCTACTGTTATGGGCAGGCGTGAAGCATACTACCAGACGAACGTCTCGCTTGTCCCCTTTACTTAGCGGTAGACTAACTGGTCCTGCCCCAGGCGGACTCTGTAATAGTCTTACAAGCAGCTATAACAAAGCTTCTACACAACTTACAGATGTAATGTTATACACCGCTATTTTTATTAATATTTAAAACTGTAAGGGGTCATTGTACTCATCATTATGAACAACTTTTCCTGTGGGACCAACCCTGAAATCTCGAAAAAAATCCGCTGTTCCATACAAAAAGTTCATTGACCTTGGACAAAATGTATAGAACAGCAAATTTTTTTCGCTATTTCAGGATTAACCCCATAGGAAAAGTTGTTCATAATGATGAGTACAATGAACCATTAAAGTTTTAGACATTCATGAAAAATAGTACACCACTATGTTTTTGCCGAATAAAATTGGGAACCGCCGCTCTAGCGTCCGAGGGTACCTGACAGTACCTGGGTCGAACTCGGGCTTGGAAGTGTAGGTGCCAATCTTCTTGAGCACCTTGTCCGGTATGTTGTCCTTGTCGAAGTCCCGCAGCCGGTCCAGGAAGTACTGGTCTCCGAGCTGGCGCTTCGCCTCCGACCAGGTCGGTTCTTTCTGTAAAACCAATACATTATTATTTTTCTTATATTTTAGGATTTACAGACGAAGATGGCGTGACGAACTGGATTCGCACGACAAACACTGGGCCACCAAAGCTGAAAATCGAGAAGTCTGGAAGGGGGGAAGGAAGGCCTTTGCCCAGCAGTGGGACACATCAGGCTGATAATAATAATAATAAATAATTATATATTTTATTATACGACTATTATCGTCAATAAGCCTGATATCGTGATGGTGGATCGGTCTCAGCGCCGGGCAGTGCTCGTCGATGTCACCATCCCACATGACGAGAATCTCGTGAAGGCCGAGAGAAGGACAAACTCAGCAAGTACCTTGACTTGGCCTTCGAGATAACCGCCATGTGGGATGTTGACTCGACGATCATTGTCCCGATAGTCGTTTCGGCAAACGGTCTCATAGCGAAGAGCCTCGACCAATACCTCAAGAGGCTCTCGCTAGGCGGTTGGGTCAAGGGTCATATACAAAGGGCAGTGGTTATTTATTCGACGATAACTTGCGAACAGTTGATCTGATCTTTATGATATTTTGTAAGCAAGTATTTCGTGCAAATATGTAGTTCGTGAAATTTTATAAGCAAGTAGTTCGTGAAATAAACGATTATTATTAAATACAATTATCGACTTCGAATATAATGCGCTTTGAAGATTTAGGGGTCGCGAGGTCTCAGTCCGCTACGAACTACTAGTTTAGTCAGAAATTCAACGGCTTATGTGAATTAGATAGCGAACCACATTAGCCCCGTAATTTCTCTAGTTACAGTACCCTTCCAACCGGAACACGGTAATGTCTACACACTACTGCTGCAGAATAACCGATGCTCTTACTTGTAACAAAATAAGTACAGCTTCCAACACCATTTCTACTTTGGCTGGTGGCTTCGCGTAGGATTTGACTTCAGTGATGTCCTTTTTATTCAGCGCATCCAAAGCCTGAAGAGATAGGAAGAAGATTAGTTAGCTGCAAACGGAAATCGCTTGACAAATAACTAGTGTTACACTAGTGCTATTCGCTTTAACCACAGCGAGTCCACACTGGACTAGACTGACCGACTTGGACCTGGATAAGTTCTAAAACTGCATCAAGAACGCCGGAGGACGGGCAGCAGCGTCCTCTTGGTTAACGGTGGTGACCATTCTGCGATCCCCAAGCCGCCTGCCAAGCGTAGAGATTATGACAATACCCCTCTATAAAGGGGGAGGCCTTCGTCCAGCAGTGAATCGGCAAAAGAAAAGTTGATCGTAGTTTCGAGGTAACGAGTACCTTCACGGCTTCATCCAGCGCGGGCATGGCACTGGCCAGGTCCCGCATGGCAGCGTCAGCTAGCTTCTTGCACTGCACCTCTTCCTCCATCGTTTTCTTACCTAGGTCACAGAATAAAATAATAGTACTACGTACAGAAAGTTCACTCCGCAAAGGAATTGAAATAAATAAGAACTCTATCTACTAGGCAATAAAGTAGCAATTCAATTAGCACAGCGCTGGATACCGCTCGCTATATTCACCTAGATATACCGCTCTCTTTTTATCACGTATGCTTAGTTACGTGCGACGAGGCTAGCGTGCGGGCGGCGACTGACTTTAGCCTTGCATTGTCCTCGCGGCGCGGAGCGACGGCCGAACATACCTAAGCTGCGGAGTGACACCCCCCTGCCTAAACTGCGGAGTGACACCCCCCCTGTCTAAACTGCGGAGTGACACCCCCCTGCCTAAACTGCGGAGTGACACCCCCCCTGTCTAAACTGCGGAGTGACACCCCCCTGCCTAAACTGCGGAGTGACACCCCCCCTGTCTAAACTGCGGAGTGACACCCCCCTGCCTAAACTGCGGAGTGACACCCCCCCTGCCTAAACTGCGGAGTGACACCCCCCTGTCTAAACTGCGGAGTGACACCCCCCCTGCCTAAACTGCGGAGTGACACCCCCCTGCCTAAACTGCGGAGTGACACCCCCCCTGCCTAAACTGCGGAGTGACACCCCCCTGTCTAAACTGCGGAGTGACACCCCCCTGCCTAAACTGCGGAGTGACACCCCCCTGCCTAAACTGCGGAGTGACACCCCCCCTGTCTAAACTGCGGAGTGACACCCCCTGCCTAAACTGCGGAGTGACACCCCCCTGTCTAAACTGCGGAGTCACACCCCCCTGCCTAAACTGCGGATTGACACCCCCCTGCCTAAACTGCGGAGTGACACCCCCTGCCTAAACTGCGTAGTGACACCCCCCTGCCTAGGTTAGTGACGTCGAAACGATATAGGTGACCAGCGACCTGGGTTAGTCTTAAAACTTTATCCATAACCGCCGGAGGACGGGCAGCAGCGTTCTCGACTAGGTTAACGGTGGTGAACATTCTGCGATACCCAAACCGCCTGCCAAGCGTGGGTATTAAGGCAACCATATTAAGGGGGAGGCCTTAGACGAAGGCAGTGGACGTCTTCTGGTTGATGATGAATTTGCCAACAGTGCTTAGATGAGGCTGACGAAAATTGGCAAATTATTTTGAGACGGTGATAAGGTATTGCCATTCAAGCATCTTTAGTTAACTGACAGGCGTCTGACAGGCCTCTGGCAACCCTCACCTCTCCCAAAGGGAGAGCTTTCGTCCAGCAGTGGATGTGTTCTGGCTGGCGATGTCACTAATTTATTTATTATTAATTGATTGTCAAACTTACAGCTGCTCCAATGTACATTTAAACATTAGCAACCGAAAAGAAAGTGTCAGTTTCCTCCACATATTTTTTGTGTGAGAGTTTCGCAGTTGGCGAATTAACCGAAACTGGAAATCCTTTTTAGGGTTGCGCGCCCAAAGAGAATCTAACTGTAACCTATTATTAAGTCGCCTACCGGGTCTGTCTGTTCATCCGTCTATCCGATATTTACTGACCTAATATCACGAATCGTAATAGATAGCCGGTTGAAATTTTCACAGAATATTCGTTAGACACTTCCTTATCGCGGATTACCTAGTACTTGTAGTAAGTGGTACGGAACCCTCGTTGTCCGAGTCGCAAGTCCGTATACTCGTCGCGAATCGTACTTGACGGCTTTATTTATCATCGATTCGCGAAAAACACTAGTTTAAGAAAATAATACAATGAACCGACATGATTTTTCCGGGTTCCCGCCAAATAAACTCTTTTTTGCGTTGTCGGTTAGTAAAGATTGTATCCTTTTAGTGTACTAACACACGGGAATCGCGTCATAACCACAAAACGCCGCCACCTGCAGCTAGAAGCGGCGTCTGAGTAGCGGAAGCGCGCGACAGCCACTACTACCGTGTGCAGCTAGTTCATCGACTGAAGCGAGTCTAAGGGGACAAGTTGGCATTTGTATGTATGTATGTAGTATATATGTTGATCCATCTTTATGAAATTTCGTAAGCAAGTAGTTGTGCAAATACAATTACAAAGCAAATACAAAATTCGAATATGAGCCTAATTGAAATATACGGAATTCGCTGCGAATTACTATTAATATATTAGTATAAAATGTATGAAAACTGAGGCGGCAGATCGGTGGCGGAGTTTTGTGTGTGTTGCGCGTGTCCTGTGTGCGGCATGGCTTACTCCTGGCGGCGACGCTGCGCTGCTGCTCGTCCGCGTTCCGCTGCTGCACGTTGATGACGCCCATGTACTCGATACACTGCTCCGTGTAGTCCTCCACTTGCACCTAAACAACCACTCACAACTATACTTTTGGTCATATCCGGTGATCTTTTTCAAGGCATGTAAACAGAGCTCAACGCACGTGCGACCCCACCACAATTTCCCCCATCCCCGCGCCCGCAGCGCAACGGCTGTCATCACCCCTGCAGGACGCAGTAGGACGTGGCCAGAGCTCTGTTTACATTATAAGCCAGATATCATAGCTAAATAAATAGGTTTGTAAGTACCTTTAAAAATAGATTGTACCTATGTGCATTCAATTGATCTTCAACAAAAAAATACTCTAATAAATATTTTTTTAATTTTATTCTATTTTATGCACAACAGTATCGAGAAGTGTAACTTAAATTTTTCTTTACTTTAGTTTTTCCTTACTTTAGTTTTTCCTTCCTTTACTTTTTCCTTCGTTTAGTTTTTCCTTACTATAGTTTTTTCTTACTTTAGTTTTTCCTTACTTTTTTCCCTTAGTTTAGTTTTTCCTTACTTTTTTTCCTTAGTTTAGTTTTTTCCTTACTTTCGTTTTTCCTTACTTTAGTTTGGTTTATGTAAAACTTGAGTATACTCACTCGCGACGCGGCTAGTTCCTCAGACATCTGTCCCACCAGTTTAGTGGTTTCTTCCACCTTGCCGAGCCCGTTCCTCAGCTTGTTGGCTTGTAGCGCTATTTCGAACCTTTTCACTTTTAACATCCTGGAATAAAAATAGATAAACTTAAGAATACACTTATCGATTTGAAAACTAGTGTATAGACACGTAATTTTATCGTTAAAAGCGATTTATTGTTTCCAACTACTCAGTGATAGATTTATCCAGGAGATGGTGAAGGAAAGGAAGCTTACATGCCCGGTCACGTTGAATGAATTCAATGGCGTAAGTGAATCCGCAATTCCGTTCACACACGTCAGAAAAATAACAGCCTATTTTGTTCTAACGAACTGTTTTATCCGACGTAAGTGATAGAAAGTGCCTGTGCGATAAAGCGAGCTTTTTACAAAACCTAGCCGATTGTAGACAAACATCTCAGAACTTGAAACACTTGTCATTTTGTTGCTGTGAAAGTTGCATTGCAATTAGTTCCATTCCTTTGTATTTTCCTATACATCTTTTTTCCAACATGGCAGATGACTTTTGTTTTATTTATTCGGGAAACCACGTTTAATTAAATCGGATACTCCGACTATAGTTCCGAACACATATATAAAATAAAAAAAATGTGGACATGTCACACAGCGCTATCTAGCCCCAAAGCTTGTACTATGGGAACCAGATAGCTGATAGAAAACATTACATTACTGACTTATAGCTCAGTTGGTAGTGTGTCTGCCTTCAGACCTGTAGGGCGTGGGTTCTCGATCCCCACCAAGGGCAAACATTTATGTGACGAACATAAATGTTTGTTCTGTGTATGGGTGTAGTATGTATTATAAGTATGTATTTACAAAAAAAAATGTATATAAGTATTCTACAACTATCTAGTTTCCATATTACAAGCTTTGCTTAGTTTGGGGCTAGATGGCGCTGTCTGAAAAAATATCCTCCGATATTTATTTATTTTATTACAATTTTTCTCACCACATCCGGTGACCTTTTTCAAAGAGTAAAAATAGTGCCAACGTGCGCGCGGCCGCGTTCTGCTTCGCACGTTTTGTTGTTTTCATCTTTTGTTCAACTGGTTTCACTCTTTGAAAAAGGTCACCGGATGTGATCGAAACTATAGTCGGAGTATCCGATTTAATTAAACGTTAGTATTCCCGTATAAATAAAACAAAAGTGTCAAAACCCCTAGTTTTCATGATAAAAATGTCAAAGGGGAAAATTGCCAAAAGCCTCAGCAGTTCCTAGGACATTAGGCCTAGCCAAACCTCAACGAGGCTTAGTAGGTGCTAGTTACCAAAAACGATATTGTAATAAATGTCTTGAGAAATAAATAAGTTTGGTTACTCACTTCTTGTCACCCTTTTTGAAAAACAAAACGGCAAACGTAGGGTAGGACGCCCGGAGACTCGATGGAGTGACGATATACGTAGGACACCTGGCAGTGGTTGGAAGCGGATAGCTGAAGATCGGGCCGAGTGGCGTGCCTTGGGAGAGGCCTATGTCCAGCATTGGACTATGACAGGCTGATTATGAAGATGATGATGATGACTCACTCCTTATATCCGTTCACCAGTTCGAGGTAGTTGGTCGGCGTCACGTAGTTAGTTCGCCGCATTTCGTTCCACATGCGCACGCAGTATTTGCCCACCGACGAGTGGATCAGGGACATTATGTTGGCTGCCGACGCTCGCATAGAGTCCTCGCGGCTCTCGATTATAGACTCTTTGCGACGGACCTAGAATACAGAATATTATAGCAAGATCGGTGA
Source organism: Erannis defoliaria (assembly GCA_905404285.2). Lineage (NCBI taxonomy): Eukaryota > Metazoa > Arthropoda > Insecta > Lepidoptera > Geometridae > Erannis > Erannis defoliaria. The sequence continues at coordinate 3,491,666 of FR990073.1, read as the reverse complement.
GCTGAAATAGACGAAATTAATAAGTAAAATATTAGAATACTAATTTGCTGCGCGCCGCTATCTCGCTCGCGCATTTCACAATTTTCGAAGATATACTGAATATGAAAATTAAAAATCGCTGTCGGTGAAATTTATGAGAATACGATTTATTAGAACACCAGATTTATCCGCGATTTTATGTTTGGCCCCATAGTGAATATTATATGAGCTCCTTTTGTTACTCTTACTAGCGACAATGATAAGATGAATGGACGGGAAATAAGCGCATGGATTTTGAAGACTAAATGTTGAGCGCCGGCTCTCCACTCGCTTCAGTCATACTCTGCCTTTGCGACATGCGAGCCGTACGATACGAGAATACAAACTTCTAATACATGTACATGTGTTCTTTTTTTGTCATGCAGTAATTAGATTCATACTATTTTATTATGAAAACTGACGTGGTTTTGACTCATTTTTGTTTTATTCATACGGGAATACTCACTTTTAATTAAATCGGATACTCCGACTATAGTTTCGATCACATCCGGTGACCTTTTTCAAAGAGTTTTTAGATTCATTCTTTTAACTAAGTATGCTTGATTATGTTGTCTTGTTAATTTTGATCAATTTGCAAGCGCTGGGCCCGTCCATTCCATTATCACCGTCGCTGACTCTTACTACCATTACAGATCCACATAGCCTTGTAGAGTTAATACACGAAAAATAAAATAAGAGAGTTAATAGTATTTATGCAAGACAGAAAGTGTGCTAGAGGTAGACATGGCGTCATTCCTGATTTAACTAATTAATGTATTGTGTTAACTCCAATGACATAACAACAGCTTGCTACATAAGCGCAGAAACGCACTAGATAGTAAGTGCCAGTAGATAGTAAGTGCTAGTAGATAGTAAGTGCCAGTAGATAGTAAGTGCTAGTAGATAGTAAGTGCCAGTAGATAGTAAGTGCTAGTAGATAGTAAGTGCCAGTAGATAGTAAAACCACTACCTATACTCGGATTCTTAATTAAACGGACTAAGCTGACATTTCGACTGTTGCTACTTTTTGGCAAAATTTTAAAAGTGCTGGGATAAAAATATTATAAGTTTATTAACATAATTTTATTAAGAAGCTTAATATTTTCATTAACTGATGAAGCTATGTTAACAAACTTAATAATTTCACTTCAATGAACTGCTTCGATATATTTATATTAGTGTCATAAAGTGTTATAAAAGATGTAGTTCCTTACTTATGTACGATTTCAATCTTTCCAAGGTTATAAATCATGAAAATAATGTTACATTTCCGTGTAGCAATTCACAAAACAACTTTTTAACACAATATGTTTTCCCTTTTCTACCTACACTGCCACTGGCAGCACTTTAAATGCTTAACGGCACTTAATAATTATTCAATAATTCTTTTGAACGATATGAACTTAACAATATCCATCACTACGGTTTCTTGCCAGGCAGCATTATTTAGAAAAGTGACATTTCAACCTGTCAGTTTAGTCCATTTGATTATGAATACGAGTATAGATAGTAATTGCCAGTAGAGAGTCAATGCCAATATATTGTAAGTGCTGGTAGATAGTAACCCTGGGTCCAGTGATGGAGGCGAGTAGCTCTACTCCTTCGAGGAACTTGTATGCCACTTCTAGCAGCGCCTCTCGCGGCCACTCCAGGAACCAGTTAGTAGTTGTGGAGTTGATCAACGCTGGGTATTGGCGGATGCGGTTCCTGCCATTACATCACTGACATGTGAGAACTGTCCGAAATTCCAACAGTCTAACTGTCAATCATGCCAACAGCTAGAACAATGCGAAAGCTTAGAGCACATACCAGTGGAGAAGCCAATGGCGATAGTCTGCCTACATCATTTTCTGCCACTATTTGCGAGGGACGAAGAAAAAACGCATGGCACACTTTCGAATAAACTTTCACACTAATAAAACAAATTCCTGTTCGTATGAACGCTACACACACAACACAAAGGGTATATGTTTACTGACCATACACCTTTTGGTATTGGAAGGGTATGCTTTGGCTTGGCTTCTCTATAGGTATATGCTTGAAATGAAGGCGACTGAAGAAAGTTTATTTAGTATCACGGGCGATATTGGAGTATTTCAGACAGTCTCTAACTTGCTTAAAGTTGAAATTTAAACCCACGTCCGCCACGTGGAAGTCGAGTGTGGCGCCTACTAAGCAGTAAGTATTTGCCACAAAATAGACAAGATCTTACTAAAACGTTTTAAGCATAACATAAAGTACTAATTTAAAAAAGATGAGAAATAGCAAAATGGAGCATCTATTATAGTAATAGGCGTTTTTCTGACAGGCAATTTAAAAAAAAGTTCATAAAAATCCGTTTGATGGCGTTGACGAGACATGGTTCTGAATAGTATCACTACCTAGTCTGTGGTTCTGAAGATTATGAATAAATGAATCAAGGTCAAAAGGTCAAAAAATTAACTTATTTCATTTATATCAGTTCTGTCATGCTTTCTTGTGGTTATTGTTTGTCTAACAAAGTACTTGCCCATTTCCTGTGTTTTTCTTCCACAACACAAATTAGTAAGTGCAGATAAGTAATTAGTAAATGCTAAAATAAATAATAATTATTAAATGTTAATTGGTAATGGTAATGTTAAATGAAAAATGTTAATGATGATGTTTAATGTTAATGTTTATTATGTTTAATGTTGTTGGTTATGTTGTGGTGTTGGTAAATGTTATACTTAATTATTGTTCTATTTTATGTCTAGCATTTACGTATACAATGTGTAACAAAAAGGTATATTTTTGGCGATAAAGTTCTTTATATCTATTTAGTAGTGTTTGCCTTTTCATTAAACCAATACGATAACACTCCTTTTTTGGAAAGTCGTTTAAAAAGAGACACATGTCGCGTCAGCGCCATCTATCTTTGGCTGTAGAACTACGCTCTGTCAGCTGTCAGAAAACCTCCCATTGCCCGTGTCATGTAAGTGCCATAGCATGACTGACACAGGGAGAATCTCAATAAGCGTGAAGCGTCATTCATTTCACCTGAACTCTTCACCGATGGGGCTGAAGCAGAGCACAATATGCAAGTGCGAGCGCACGCGCTCCACGAGGAACAGGTACACGGCCTCCGCTGATTGGATGAGGTTGGCGTTCCTCATGGGCTTCTCCAGGGCTGTCTTTATCTGTTCAAAGGATTATATTTTGAGATCGAAAGTATCATAATATTATACTAGCCAAGTCTTTATCTCTGAGAATATTCAGTACTATAAAAATGTACGACCATTACAATGTTAATTTATTAAACCGTTCATACAGACTGATTAAAACTTAATGGCGGCTGTGAAGTGCGCTGCAAGCGAGACTTTCCGATTGTACGCACACCGCATGACAAATTTTTGCTACTGCACAGCGTCTCGCGCTCACAGCCGCCATTAATTTTGAATCAGCCTGTACCCTGCGACGCGGTCATATTGCCGTAAAGTTCTTGTACAATAAGCGCTTACGAGCGAGTGATTTGTGTACAAAGTCACGCTCAGTATCGGCACTACCTATAGATATTGTTTATGCTCCTTGTGTCCCGCGAAGGCCTTTTAACAGACTTAAAAAAATAAGGTTCTCAATTCGACCATGTTTTTTTTTGTCTGTATGTTACGCGATTACTCCGCCAATTATGAATAAGTTTGATGATTATTTTTGTGTTTGGTAGGCTATAATTCAGAGGTGGACCAAAAATCGGTTAAGTATTTTGGATTTTTAAAAGAAAATCACTGAAATAAATCAAAATAACTGGTAAATATGAAGATATAATCAAAATTGAAGTTGTTTTCTTTTCTTTTTTTAAGCGTAGTATTTTTAGAACGGATTGGCGAGACGACTGATACGTTCGCCTGGTGGTAAGCGTCACGCTTGCCCATAACAGTAGCCGTGCCAGATTTGTGAACTTGCGAACAAACTCCTGCGCCGCAATGCGCTGCGATAATAGATATAAAAATACACCGATATCCTAGAAGGATAACGGTGTTCAAACCAATAGAAGAAAAAAAAGTTCAAAGTACATACGTCTTCAAATTCGTCCGGTTTGAAGAGATTGGTGACCTCCCCGCTACTCAACAAGTTGTTCACGATCTCAGTGAAGGTATCCTCGGCTATCTGTGTGTCGCTGAATATGAACGTTGTGTCTTTAGCGTCGACGCCCGTTGTTGTGTAAAGAAGCTGGAATATAAAAGAGCATTTTTATGCAATAGACAAGTCGAGCGTGAAGTTAGCCAGGGCCCTGTTTTATAAAGCTACAAGTCTTGTACTTGTAGTGAAAAACTGGCAACACTGCAAAAAAATATTGCGTACGGTGTTTTCTAAAGCTACACGACAACCAGTGTACAAACTACAAGTATTCTGGGTACGCTGCCGACTGGTAGTGGGTTTGAGCATTTGGATTGTCTCTAGACTTTCATCGGTCTGGATACAATCCTATTGTTTTTTGTTGTGTAGTAGGCTAAGTAGTTTGTTGTAGTTAATAAAGGCTTATGCCTAAAAAAAGAGTATACAAGCACTTGTGTAAAAGTTAAAGACAAACCATCTACCTGTAACTGGCAACTTGTAGTTACTGGTACAGCTAGTACAATTGTAAGCTTGTATTTGTAGCTTTATAAAACAGGGCCCTGATAGTAAGCATAACAGTAGCAATGCCAGAATTTTGAACTTGCGAACAAAATCCTGCGCCGCACTGCACTGCGCTCGTCACCCTGAGATATTAGATGAGGCAGCCGGCTTGGGGATCGAAGAATGCTCACCACCGTTAACCGAGAGGACGCTACTGCCCATCCCCGGTTGTTCTGGATGCAGTTTTAGGACATACCCAGACACACTCGCATTATGTATTACCTTGAGGTCTTCTCTAAATTCCTTGACACCGTACGTCTTCGTCACGACAACTTGGAAGGAGTTGTATTCGCAGATATATGCCGCCACGCGGGTTAAACTCTGACGACCAGAACCACCTGCGATTACGAAACAAAACTATTTAATTCTTATTGGAGTTACAACTGATACTGCGTTCGCCTATTTTTAAACCAAATTATAGAAAGGTTGCCTGGAAGTAATCGCTTGAGGTGATAAGATAAGGCCCTTGCACAGACTGCCGGATATAACATTGATAGCCCGTGGTCTTACCTCTTAGTTCTTTCCTTCCCATACGCAAGTGGCCTATTCGTACAAGTTTTCCATAACACTTTGTATGAACTAGGCCAAAATGTCAGATGTCTTCCACAGGTAATTAATAATAGTACATTATGATACAAGTGAGCTATGTTGGTCATTACACTAGAGGCGGTATTAAGCGCGCGAGCCTTAGGCGAGCGCGATAAGGAATCCGAGAGCGTAATGACTAACATAGCACAAGAGTTCCATACGACTGATTTCATCACACTTGCGAGGAAAAAGCAATCATTTTTTGATAATAATCAACCACACAGCGACATCGTCAACAAACATTTGCGGAAAATGGCACCCAAACCAGCAATGCGCGCGCAGGTTGACATTTACTTCAGCGGCATAAGAACTCTTTGTTGGTATTACAAAAAACTGTAAGTATTACCCGGCTATATTAAGAGTGCTTCGTATACATACGTCTAATTGCAGTCACGTACAAACTTGACTTTACCGGGCAAGTGTGATGAAAAATTAATTACCTGTGTAACTACTATTTCATTACCTGAGGAACTACCGGTGCATTGCGTCACTTTAAGATTTTTCTCGTTACTACCATTAGTAGAACCACGGAAAAAACAAATTTTTCATAGAACTACCATTGAGCTAATATCTAAAAAGTCACAATCTCTAAGTGAAAACAGTCAAAAAACGTCCGAGTGTCATTGTACATTCACGAATTTCGAATTCGAATTTAGACGTTATGTCGCTTGTATAGTGTTCAATGTATGCTTGATCGTAGTTCAAGTTGTTCAAAAAGTCGGCGCACGCTATGCAGTCATCTTGCGGACATTTTTTTTTGCACGATTGTGACTTTATAGATATTAACTCAATGAGAACTACTGGTAAAATCACGGGAAAAATAAAATTCCTGGTCTCTGGAGCAATCAATGGAATATAATTATTGACCCAGATTTTTTTTTAAAGACCTAGTAATAATAGGGTAGATGACTGATGTTTATATCGTTGAAACCAATAGCTTTGTTGAAGTATTTAAGTAAATATGGTAGGTTTATTGAAAAAATAATTTAAATCTGTTATTAATGTTCTGATATATGAGCGTTTAAAGTTTTTGTTACAGACAACTCTGTCCCTTTCCCACAAAACAAAAAATGACGTCACGCCTTACTTGTCAGAATAGAATTTATATGGCGTACAGAGAAGTGACGTCACAATTTGCTGTTTCGCCTCTCTATCTAGAATGATTTTAAAATGCTTATAAGTTGCTTATTTTTGATCAGATTTTCGTTTTCATTTCATTAATCAGCTACATTTATGGGCCACATTTTAATAGGACAATTAAAAAAAACCAGTCATCTAGCCTATTCTGTGTACAATAAAGATGCATTTTACTGTTGTGTTGAATATAGCTTGGCAAAAAAGGCATGATACCAACATTTTTCTCCTGGCAATACTGGACAACGACGTCAGTGAGTGAATTCATCCAATCATCTTCGTCGGACGTACTATAGGGTGGTTGCTATTTAAAAAAAATGCGATCCTAATAATTTCACAAAACATACCGATGCCAACACATAGTGCGTTCCCGCGCGGCTGCGATATGATCCGCACGATACGAACTATGTGCTCTATCGCGTCTTTGAACAGGACGAGGTCCATCTTGACCACGCCGGGGCAGCTGTTGTACTCCTCCATCTGGTGAGCTATGTACCTGGGGGATAGACCATTCATTCAACTCTGGAATATTCTATCTACTGCCCAATTCCTCTCAATAAAGCGAGTCAGCCATGAACATTGAATGGGCAGTCCAATCATTAAGCCTCTCGTGATACTCTCAGCATTACACGAGTGTTGCTGAGCTGTGCATTCCGTCCTTTGAGCATATTTGGAGGTGGACGTTTCAAGTTCACAGTTCTGGCACTGCTACTGTTAGTGGCAGGCGTGACGCTTACCACCAGGTCAAAGTTTGGTCGTCTCGTCACTTGACCGTATAAAAAAATGATTACAAAGCAAGCACATACCCTTTGGCAGTATTATGAGTGTGTTTTAGTGTGCGTGTATGAACGCACACTAAACACACTCTTATAAATCTTGAACTGAACACGAATTTGTTTTATTAGTGTGAAAGCTGGTAAGTATTTGAAAAATGTGTGTTTAACTCGTCAACGTTTGCACTTCTAAAACATTATTGGTCCCAGTTGTTCGTTCTATATTTCTATTACAACTATCAAGCTATGTCAAAGGTATTCGGGCGGAACATTAACTCCGACACTAGGGTTGGCCACTCATCCTACGAACTTACTTACTTCTAAAACCCGAAAGGGTTTTAAAAGTGCAAACTTACATCTTTAGTATCTTTAGATTTCGTCCCGGTTGTTAAAAAAGGAAAAAGGACCTTGCTGTTAGGTAGAAAAAAATTAAGTGCTTGAAAAAGAGAGAAACAAACTTTCTGAGCGCGGCGGGGTCGTTGAGGTCGTCGTACACCTCGTACGGGTTGAGGAAGTGTCCGAACAGCGGCGCCGCCTTGGTCGGACAGAGCGCGTGGAAGGTCAGCTCAAAGTACTTTCCCAGCATTTCGCCCACCATGTTCATGAACCAATCCCGGTCCCTGGAACGAGTGAACAACGGTACTGAGTGAACAAGTGAAACAGTTGTAGTGGTAGGACTCTACTGCAGAGTCCGCCTGGGGAAGTACCACACGTTTGTCAGTTATTCATTCATTCCGCCAAGCATTAGTCTGCAAGCATTGCTGTGTTTCGGTTTCAAGAGATATGTTACCAGAAAAAATTACTTGGTATGAAGAGGTTTAACATCTAATATCTCAGGGTGACAAGCGCAGTACAGTGCGGCGCAGGATTGTATTCGCAATTACACAATTCTGGCACTGCTACTGTTATGGGCAGGCGTGGTGCTTACCTCCAGGAGAAAGTCCCGATCGTCTCGTCACTCGAATGTACAAAAAATAAAAATATCATATTTTGTACCTATGTACAGTCGCGCACTACGTCTGACTCGAATCCAATTTATGTCCTCCTATATGTCCGAATTAGGTCCTAGTTTTCTAGATACGTATTTTCACGGATTCGTACTAGATGCAGTGCGGTACACCTTTTAGAAACTTACTTTTCTTCAGTGAGCCGATCGCAAAACACCCGGAAGCATTCGCAGACCCACAATCGGAGGAACCTCGACTTTGTATTGGTGTAGTCTTTATTGCTCCTCAAAAGACCCTGAGGAAGGAATAAATGTAACACTTACGTTACACGATTCTCTTCATATTTATATTTACTAATAATACAAACACAGATATATTACAACATTTTCTTCAATCTTCATGGCTATATCCATTGAGCATAAACACCAACTCACAAACAACAACATACAAACGTACAAAAAAAATGTCCGCGCCGACTTTCAGCGCCGGCATTTTTGAACGACTTGAACTACGATAAGACACAAGCGCTCAAGCATATATTGACCACTATACAAGCGACATAACGTCTAAATTCGAACAATTGTGAACTATATAATGCACGTATAGGTATGTACAACGGCACTCAGACGTTTTTTGACTGTTTTCACTTGGAGATTGTGACTCTTTAGATATTAGCTCCATGGCTATATTACAATAAAACTTTTTATATAATCTACATATGGTGACTCCGCGTGTTACCCTTCGGAAAAAATGCAGGATATCCCACTGAAGGTTATGATATAGAAACAATGGCTTAACAATCTTATAAGGATATTTTTTTCAGAGCTATAAATTCCACTTACTCGGAAGCTATAGGTTGGAGTTATACTTACTTGAAATATTTTAGAGATGTCCCTCAAATTGAAAAGGTAATGCATTTTGCTCGGGGTCGGAAGCAGTTTGCCGTGGATCAGGTTAAACATCTCTATCGTCGCTATGAGCACAATTTTGCCTGGAAATTATTATATTTAATAATCTTTTTGTGTGATATTTCATCGAACATAATATAGTGGAGTGCCGGAGTGAGTCAGAAGTATATCCGCTGGGCTCACTCGCTCAGTGGCGAATTCTGTTCGAGATAAAATATAAGAATTGAAAGATACTATATCCGTGCATCAGCCTTTTACATCCCCATGCTGACTGACAGAGACAGCAACTCTTGTATATCAACGACGCTTTTGGCATTCTAGCCCTGCAAATTCTCGAGTCTAGTATAATTCTGCATGTTCCAAATATTTTGACAAAATCTGGTGAAAAAAACGAGTGAGATAGAACGCGTGCAAGCAGGACAGTGACCGTTAACTACTGATGACGTCATGAGTTAGTAACAGGGAAAACGTCTCTCTCTCTCCGTCTCTTCATCAAACTTCAAGAGTTTGGTGGAGAGTGGTTTTGCGACAGCGTTGTTCCGAACATCTTGTCGAGTTGTTGATGGGTCGGGGAAATTAGATAGAGCACGTCAAAGAAGAACAGCAACCGTCAACTGCTGATGACGTCACGAGCTAGTACCAATGACAATACAACTAACCAACTCCCTTCGTCTCTTCGTCGAACTCTTGAAGGTGTTGCGACAGCATTGTTCCGAAGATCTTGATGAGTTGTTGATGGGTCGGGGATGTGAGGTAGAACGCGTGGAAACACGACAGGAGCCGCGGGGGGAGGGGGGAGCGCGCGCCGCCGGGCGGCCCCGCCGCGCCCGCTAGCACCATCCCCTGAGATGGTGGACTCGTGATTGAGAAACGCATGTTTTTTTAGGTAGCCAGTCAATAGACAATAGACAATCATTTATTTAAGGCAAATATTCATATTCATTTATTTCGTAAGTGTCAATTACATGTCAAAATACAAATGTCATACTCGAATAACTTAAAATAATATAAAGAATAAGTTACAGATGTCATTTTAATCAAATAATTAAAATTGTATTAAAAAAAATATCAATTTGATTTGAATAAGTAATTAAATAATATCATTGTACATAATTTGTACGAACATGAGTATTACTTGATACTAAGGAAAACTTTGGACCTGGGTATGTCCTTAAACTGCAACCAGACCCAGCGGAGGACGGGCAGCGTCCTTTTGGTTAACGGTGGTGACCATTCTGCGATCCCCAAGTCGCCTGCCAAGCGTGGGGATTATGGCAACACCCCTCTATTGGGAGGCCTTCGTCCATCAGTGGACGTCTTATGGCTGACGACGTAAGGAAAACTTACTATAGAATGTCTGATCGACAGGCGAGACTTAAAACAAGCTAGCAATTAATAAATAACCACTGATAACAATAAAAGCAACAAAAATATTAAGTGGACCATTTACTTCTGCCACAATTCGGACCCAACTCAGCGTGGTACCGGTTGCAAGCAACCAACGCTGGTCTTCCGTTAGTCCCGACAGGCATTCGTTACTATGGGGCAAATTACCTGACAAATATAGAGTGAAAGATCACTAAAGTAAAATTTACTTATAGTACTTGTGATAGTACGGAAACCTCGTTGCGCAAGGCCGACTCGCACTTGACAACTTTAATTTTTAACTATAGATCTTCTGTGTCATCTAATTTTACCTGATTTGGTTTTTATGAATCAAATAACTGCATCCCACAGCCACCGTGGTCCGTGCTTTTTATTTATTTAATATTGATTTTTCTTAAAGTTTGATTATATTGATAAAAAAGTAGGCAGACGAGTGACGAGGGGCAACGTAGTGTCAGAGTTTGTTAGAGTTGTGCCACCCGAAGCCCGGTCGGACATGATTCTACCGGCTGTTCTAAGTTATAGAAGAAACAACAGGAATCGACTATCAAATTTATTGTGTCGACCGATCCTTAGTTGCAAACGGTTACTCATCGGGACAGTGATTGGATCGTCCATTACTTTGGAACCGACTTCAAAAAGGAGGTTCTCAATTCGACTGATTTTTTTGTACTTATTTTACGAGATTACTTCGCCAATTATGAACTGATTTTGATGTTTTTTTTTTTTGTTTGGTAAGTAATATTTCAGATGAGGTCCCATATTTTTTTTATCAAAATTCGTTAAGTAGTTTGGTTTTTAAATCAAAATTACTAGAAAATGTGAAGATGTCATTCGAGGTATTCGAATTTGAAGTCGGTTGTTTTTTTTTTTAAAGCGTATTATGGGAACACCTAGTCAAACTACGGCACAAGCGCTACTCGTAGAATTTGTTTATTACCTTGACGTTCTTCCTCCACTGCTTATGGCGATCGTACCAGTATCCATAGTCGATCCATAGTCGGATTAGTTCCAGTGGAGGTTGAGAGCCGTACTCGTCTCTCACTGGCATGTTTATGTCGTCCATGAAGGATATCATGTGCTTGCCTGAAGATAAACACGCATGAAACTTTTAATCTTTCGCGATTTGAATACATAATCAGCAATTAGTCAGCTCGGGACCACGGCCATTGGAACATGGTCGAAACGTCGAGGTAAATAAAAATAAATTTATTTGTGTGCGATTAAGTCCCGGTGATAATAGTAGATTATGATACGAGTGTGCTATGTTGGTTATTACACTAGAGGGGGTATTAAGCGCGCGAGCCTTAGGCGAGCGCGATAACGGTGACGGTGACGGCGTCGGTGGACAAACGGCGTAACTATTCCTACACCCGCATGAAACATGTTGACTAGGAAAATACGGTTCCCGTAGGATAGCGGGTGAAACCGCGAGGCACTATAAGTTATCCCAATAATGTCACCTCCGGCGGGCACGTAGTTCCCTTTAGTCCTCTTCTCAAGTCGCGCTTCTATGATGTCCTGCACATTGGCGGCCGTCGTCTGCGCTGACATGTTGATCACTTGAAGGCTGTACCTGTTGACCGAAATAATCATTAATATAAATAAACATTGGGGGACATTGCACACAACGCCATCTAGCCTCTAACTAAGCAAAGCTTATCTTGAAGAAATAATGATTCCTTCCCCACCCCACGCTTGCCTTTGTTGTAGTGGTAGGACTCTACTGCAGAGTCCGCCTGGGAAAGTTCCACATCTTTGCCAGTTATTCAATCGCCAAGCAGTAGTGTGCAAGCATTACTGTGTTCCGGTTTGAAGGGCAATGTTACCAGAGAAATTACTGGGTATGAAGAGATTTAATATCTAATATCTCAGGGTGACGAGCGCAGTGCAGTGCGGCGCAGGATTGTATTCGCAAGTTCACAATTCTGGCAGTGCTACTACTGTTAGTGGCAGGCGTGACGCTTACCACCAGGCGAACATCTTGCTAGTCTCGTCACTTGTAATTATAAAAAAAGGGATCGCAGAATGCTCCCCGCCGTTAACCGAAAAGACGCTGCTGCTCGTCCTCTGGTGGTCCTGGATACAGATTTAGAACACACCCAAAAAAATTTAACTAAAGGCTGATAATTTTTAATATGACCTTTTCCTAGCAATGGAATCTAATCAGAAGCCGCGGAAGTGCCCCCATTTCCGCGGGGTCAAATCCCTCCTCGGCGCGGGCCCCGCGGCTGGATCTAATAGATCAAAAACATGTCAGTTATTGCAAGCTTACCTGTCCGGGTCGAGCATGGCGAGCGCGCCCTGCACGAGGCAGGTCTTGCCGGTGCCGGTGGGTCCGCCCACCAGCACGCCCCGCCCCGCACGCAGCTCTGACAGCGCCACGGTCTGCACTCGGAGCAGTTCCACTGTCGGCACCAGGATGTTGTGGAAGCCTTGGCTGAGGAACAAAGTACATGTTATCGTATCGATTAGTAGCTGTGACCCGCGGTATCACTAATCTTGTCGAACGTTTTAAGTGGTCTTGTCGTATCTTTCAACGTGTCTTTTCGTTTCCAGAACTCCCTAGTAGCTTCTAGCAAAGTCGCCACCTCTTTACTAGAGAATGACTTTGAGTTGACCATGACTTTCTTTATGTCAGTTTGACTGTGACTAAGACTTATTTTACTCTATTCCAGTTCCAGACACAACTTCAATGTATAAATAGTTGTGGTGGAAGTATTCTCTGCCGGAGTCAGTGTTTCCCGTAACGTACAATATGGATTACGTTTTAAAATTTAGAGTATATAGGTTCCTTCTAGGTAAGCGTGCTTCATCCTAGGCTGCACCGTTGCTTACCATCACGCAGGGTGTAGTCAAACGCAAAAATATTCCGAATAAAAAAATATTAACACTGGCAGGATGCACAAAGTGGATGCCAAAAACAAAACAAAAAAAATACAGTTATATGACTATTCAACAACATTTATGCATGACATGAGGATGGTGGGGTGGTGGTGGTGCCCCTGAACATGTTCATGCAACTGCGCCGAAATATCGAGAGGTCGTTTCACAACATAATTGCAGTAGATATAAAAAAAATAGCCTGTGTCTTGGAAGTTCCCTAGTGGTAGGCACGTTGTAACCTGATTTGACAGTGACCTTGGGTTGAACCGCCAGTTGTCAGGCAACCGATCCTCCCAAGGTTTGAACTGGCGCAGCCGCTCGTCCACGTAGTAGTCATACACGGTGTCCTTGAGAGGGAAGATGCCCTCGTGCTCTCGTATCCAGTTGTCCAACTTCCTACGAGCCTCCTCTTCTAGAGTTGCGCAGACTGACCAGACCATGCTGGAAAACATTAGCTTTTATTACGCTATACAATTTTGACATTATAGACGCTGCGTGTTTCCCATTGCGACCATGGCGCTGAGCCATGAAGCGCAGTGTTGTGGGCTATCGCACACTGCTTAGTATTGGTGCGCCTGCGCACATGAAGACAGGCATTTGCAATGGGAGGCCCCTGCGCAGTTAGACAGCAAATACAGTAGCTGGCACATGGATAATCTTAGCACTGGAGCGGTAAAGACTCACGCGAAGAATAAACTCATCTTGGAGTTCTCATTGTCCTTCTCCTCTTGTTGTCTCGTTGTTCTCTGGAGACGGCAACGCGAGGTCAGGCAGCAGGCCAAGCTGCTGGCACATGGACTGGCATCTCATCTGGCATGGATGGCCATCTAAACGCTAGGACAGCAAGAAACACTCACGCGAAAAGGAACCTCATCTTGGAGAAGTTCTCGTTGTCCTCCTCCTCGGGTGACGGCGGCGCAGGGTCAGGCAGCAGGCCCAACAGTTGGCACATGGAGCGTACTCCCGTCAGCTCCTGACCACGCACACTGGCGCCCTCCGCCAGGAAGAGCCGCTTCAGCTCCAGGACAGGCGTCAGGATGTTCAGGAAGTGACGACGGAGCTGTCCACAATATGCCAAAAATGTGCGGAACGGAAAATGCGCCAGTAATTACATGGATATGATCGCTTGAAAACGACTAGTTATGCTAGAATAGCCTTTAGAATCGTAAGGTATTTTTTTTTTCATATTGATTGTAATGTTGTGGGTTCATTCTGGAGCCGTATGAATCATCGGAATCTATGTGCGAATTTTAAAACTGATACCACTGGCTTTTTTATAAAAGAAAACATAGTGTGAATTGAAATTTGAAATATTTTCGACAATGGAATTATTTAATGGTGCATATTAATCTGAAATGAAATATAAACCGATCAACATTGGAGGGTGGGCATATGACTAGCAGGTTATTAAAAGCGGAATTCTGATGCGGGGTCTGCGGTGTTCAAAAAAGATTGAAAAAAGATTTTTATGTAACAAATGTTGCCAATAATTCTTTATGATTCTTTCCTCTCACCATTTCCCTATACTCCAGGTCCTCAACAGTCTCGAGCCAGGAGTTAACGAAGGGCCACCAGCCCCAGTCCTTGTAGTCATTGTACACCATGCCGTTCCGAGACACCGTGGCGGGTGACGCTACCGCCAAATCCAGCGTCTCAATTAGTATCGACACCTGGGATACGACGAAACTAGTTATCACCTTGTATCTTTTCATTTCCTTCATGACCATATAAACTTCAATCATGCCATAAGACAAATCGTATATCCTTAGCAATGCCGTAGGTTGTTGAAATCGGGATCATATCAGTTTTGGTTCAATGCTATTAGAATCTGTTCAGGAACATTGTGTGACCATAAAATGA
This sequence comes from Erannis defoliaria, assembly GCA_905404285.2. Lineage (NCBI taxonomy): Eukaryota > Metazoa > Arthropoda > Insecta > Lepidoptera > Geometridae > Erannis > Erannis defoliaria. Next base: position 3,476,531 of record FR990073.1, on the reverse strand, counting down.
ACTAACGATGCTTGATACCTCATCACCGTCTCAAAATAATTTGTTCTATTTTCGTTAGCCTCAGTTAAGCACTGTTGGCACTAATTCATCACCAGCCAGAAGACATCCACTGGTAGGTCCACCCTTAATATAGTTGCCATAATCCCCACACTTGGCAGGCGGCTTGGGGATCGCAGAATCTTCTCCACCGTTAAGCGAGAGGACGCTGCTGCACGTCCTCCAGTGATTCTGGGTGCAGTTTTAGGACGTATCCAGGTCTTTTTGCACTAATCACATCACACATCATCAACCAGAAGGCGTCCACTGCTGGACGAAGGCCACACTAATGTGTAACACCGATGTGTGCATTAAAATATTTGCACTATGCTTTACGCTTGGTTGCATTGGAAAGTTATTGGTTTTACCTGAGCAGGCATAGAAATTCTCTCGCTGTTGACCAGCGTAAGTAGTTTATTATCGTCCATTACGGAATTGAGGTTCTCAATCCAGATGGCGTCGACTGGCCCGTCAAATATTATCCACTTCTGATCCGGGGACTCGTCTGGAATACGCATAAGATTGTGTCATCATCATAAATCCCAACAACCGTCAACCCAAATCAGAAGCTCAGAAGTCAACTTTCTGACAGCACATTAACATTGACAACCAGTCCTGGGGCCGTACCGTGAACCGCTTATTGCGACCGAATAAGCTCAGCTGCCGACGCTGTGCGACTATGAATTTTATCGCCTCGCAATACGGTTCGCGGTCGCGCAGCGTCGACAGCTGAGTCTATTCGGTCCCGCAATAAGCGTTAATGGTACGGCCCCAGGTCACATAGCCTATACGAACTTAGTTCATTACTAGCAATTGTTCAGCCCCCTGCATGACATAAGCCTCAATCGCCAATCTTTCCTATCTTGTCAAGTTACTTCGCCTAACTGACCAAGTCATATGAAAACAAGCCGCGGACCTAAGCTACCACTTTAAATTGCTTAGAGATCCTCTCCAGTTAAGCAAGAATTATGAAATATTGTGGTTTTTGGCGGAGACTGTCAGAAAATGCAATGAAGGACTAACGCAGAATAGTTTCAGTCAGTAAACCTATTTAAATCCTTTTTAAACTTATGCCCACAGCATTCAGCATATCCGACGTACCTTGACAAGTGTTCCTCATGACAGACGATAGCACTCCATCCTTCCACTCCCCAGTAGCGAGGTTATACTCTCCGTACAACTCGCCCAGGGTTAGCGCCTTGGGGTTGATGGGATAAATCTGTCAACGAGAATTATTCGCCAATCATTTGATGATACAATGACTCGAAACATTTTTGGAGACACTGAAAAATAAACTTTCGCTTCACGTTTTCTATTTCTTATCACTTTTTGATATCACTCAATATAGTAAATAATGAAGTCGAAATCGGTGAAATTGTTCAGAATAACATTGCAAAAGCTTTTCATCAGCCCGGAGACGTCCGCTGCTGAACAAAGGCCTCCGCCTCAGACCGCCACACTGTACAACAACCTGCCACCGCTTCATCCACTGGTTTGTTAATTTGTTCATTGTTTGTTTGTTCATTCACCGCCCGCGACTTTCACAATATCATCGGCCCACTTAGTGGGAAGCCTGTCTACGCTGCGCCTTCCGCTTTGTTCGCCTTCGGTTATCAGTTCTTCAAGCGATGTGGCCTGCCCATTATGGCGTTCCGGATTTTATCGCGCAAAGAAATAAATGACATAAAGGTTCCGAAAAAATCATTTGTTCCAAGCAAGTTTTCAGTCATAAAACTGGAAAAAACTATCGGCCTTACTATAAAACGCCGTTCAAACTTAGTCACTGCTTAAACTTCTCTGTCTTGTTCTCGCACGTGACATTTCACGTCAGCGAGAAGTTGTCAGAGCATCTTAAACAGTGACTAAGGTTTGAGCGGCGTTTTATAGTAAGGCCGTATAACTCCATTTTTTGTGATTAAATTGAGCCAAGACTATACCTGTACGTTCTCGAAGCCGGCCATCTTTTGTAGGTGAAGACGACTGAGAGTGTTAGCCAATATTTTCCACGATACTGATTTGGCGGTGTTGGTATCGCCGAGCAGGATACTGGAGTGGCGAGAGTTCTGAAATTAAAATTTGAGGCATCTAATTAGTAGGCCAAGCAATGCGAAGATGAAAAGATGTCGTCACTAATAAGACCAATTCCAGTTCCGTCCGCAGTATGAACCGTCACTGAAAAAAGTACCATAACTTAGACAGTGACGCGTTTTTTTTTTTATACGTTCTAGTGACGAGACGAGCAAGATTTTCACCTGGTAGTAAGCGTCACGCCTGCCACTAACAGTAGCAGTGCCAGAATTGTGAACTTGCGAATACAATCCTGCGCCGCACTGTACTGCGCTTGTCACCCTGAGATATCAGATGTTAAATCTCTCCCCCAGGATTTTTTCTGGTAACATTGCCTTTCAAACCGGAACACAGTAATGCTTGCACACTACTGCTTGGCGCTTGAATAACTGGCAAAGGTGTGGTACTTCCCCAGGCGGACTCTGCAGTAGAGTCCTACCATTACAAAAAACTACAAAAGCTTATTTTTGGTCAGGTCACGGACCACATACCGTTCGGCATAGTAGTAGCAACTTGGCTTGCCACCTCTAACGGTGGCAGCCAAGGTGGAAAGCCGAAATCCTCAACGGCTGGTGGAACTCCTCTATGGCTACTACTTAGACCCCTTCATTTGTTCCTCATCTGTTTTGTTTCGACAAGAAAACGTGTTCCGAGCCAACTAAGATGACGTCAATTTAATCTGCACCCAAAAGACGGCCTAAAGGCACAGAATAAAACAAAAGTTAATACAAGCTATGACTTGTATATTAACTATTATTTTAATCGGTTCACTTTGGAATGTCATTTAAAAGAATGGAGACTCTCGTTCCGAGAAAAAATCTGTTCAGTTCAGTGAAAAATTTTAGTCGTGTCAGGCAATCGACGATAAATGAATCGCTAATTTCTAAAACAATAAATATTACCTCCTTTTTTTATTGTTGTGTTGACGAATATTTGTATAAATAAATTAAATTAGTAAAAGAATTATTAAATGAAATTTTAATTTTTTGATGAAATTACATTTGGAGAAAATTTTGTTTAGGCGATTTTCTGACAGCCAATTAAAAAATGTATAGTTCCTAATAATCCGATAGACAGCGACGAATAGACATGGCCCTGAACAGTTTCACCATCTAGTCTGTGGTTCTGAAGATTTTGAACGAATGAAGCAAAGTAAAAAGTAGAAAACAGATCGGTCCGCTCCACACTTAATTGCCATACCCTCATTTGGGTCATTATGTTATTAATATTAGTTTTACATAATCCATAATGTTCAATAAACGATTTGACTTTGACTTTGACTTTAAAAAGGACTAAAAATATAAAGTAACATTATTTCATTTATCAGATCTGTCATATGCGTTGTTGTCTAACAAAGTATTTCCAATAGTAGTTCTTAAGCTTTCCTTATTCAACGGAAATTGGTAAGTGCGCCTTGCCAAATAATTAGTCAATTACTATCAATAAAAATAACAATATACAAATAAACAATAATAATATATAAATATCAACAAAAAAATTATAACAATAACGTAACGTAACAATAACAATTTATCATAATTTCAACAAAATGATACAAGAAAACTTAGAAAGGCACTTCACCAACGAACGCGAACTGTGAAAAGAAACAGTGAAGGTGAGTGAACTGCTTTTTCATAAGAAAAATGCAAAAAATAGTGAGCCGTATCTCGCCAGCGCGGCCTATCCTTTGGCTGTAGAACTACGTTCTGACAGCTGTCTGAAAACTTCCCATTTAGAGGGATGGTAGAATTGGCGCACATTGTTTTTTTTAAGGTTTGCAAAACTAAAAAAATTATAACTAACCTTGGTCTCATATGTCTGTATGACTTTGTGTAGCGCCGCCTTAGTAGGCTGGAGCCCTACCAGCCGCATCTCCGCCGATATCGCAGTGTCCATCATCTCATAGTCTAGGGTCGGTATGTCCGCCTATTAATAAACGCCAATATACGTTTGGATTACTAAAAAAGACTAGAAAGGAATTAGGTAGGGTTACGCTATGAAAACTGACAAATCTTTGTCTCTGCGAAGAAAGACAAAGCCGTGCGCGCGTGGGTCTGTTTTCACTCCTTGAAGAAAATACCCGATGTCGTCATCATCATCACTATTTTTCATCATAACGCTGGTGAAACCGCGGGAAACAGCTAGTACAGTATATTTACCGGAAAAAATATGGGAAAACTGGATACAGGTCCCAGAGTTGGGATGTGCAAGAGAGCAGCGCGCAGTGTTCTGGAGTGAATCACACTAATATGTAAACTTAGATCAAACATACTATAGATACATAGTCTCTATGAAAATCAAACCTCAAAAGTGGTCCTGTGCCAAAGCTATAAAAAAGTCCACAAGCGGATATTGTTTCATTTCAATAATGAACCTTAACACCTTGTAATAGCATTGTAAAATATTTGTGAGCGTGTCAATCATTCGGCATGGTAGCACGTCACACGTTTGCGCGGTCACACCCGACTGAGAGTAAAACAAGGCATATTACTCTATTAATGCCTTGTTTGACGGTGCCGTTTTCGAATGGCAATCGGGGATCTACCCTAGTTTTCATCGCAGATTGTAAATGCGAAAGTTTGTAAGTATGTTTATACTTCTTCGCACACAGTAACGGCTCAACTGACTTCAGGGGTTTTGGCGGGAACACGGAAAAATCATGTCGTTGCATTCTATTATTTTCTTAAACTTGTGTATTTTCGCGAATTAATGATTAAAAATGGTGGTGTTTTATTCATTGAGTGTTGAATTACATGCACGAGTGTGGGCAAGTGATATAATGTGGTGAAACATGTCTTTTTGTGTTGTTTTCAAAACTCCGTAGAAGCTCATAGTAAAGTCGCCACAACTTTACTAGGGCATGACTTGGACTCGACTATGACTAATTTCGTGTGACTGACTGTGATATCATTACATATTTGACTTGATTTTCATAGAAATACTTGAAAAAATCATAAACTTGACACTGGCAGAATGCAGAACGTGCGATGCCAAGAACTAAGAAAAAAAAAAAAAAAAACTGACTTCAGCAACATTCTAAAAAGAGATCGCTTATGATTAACATATTAGATTTTAATTGGGAATAAATTCACGGTCCCGTAGGATAGCGTGTAAAATCGTACCTCAGGAAATATATCCTGCATGATGCCGTCAAATAGCGGCACGTCCTTAGCCGTGAGACGAGCCACGTTCATGTCCCGCATGGCTAGGATGCACATCTGGAAACGGACGACAAAACCAATAAACTCTAGAAGTTCTCAGCGAACTAGGACCATGCGACATTTGGCTCATATAACTTGATAATTGTATTTGCACGAACTACGTGCTTACAAATTTTTTGATAACGATACAGATATACATACAAACACAAACGCTGACTTCTATGTTTTTTTAATACAAAAAAAAATACAAAATGCTTTATTTTTTATTGTCTAGTGCAGCAGCCATCGCTTCCTCCAAATCTAACAGCAACAACAATAAATACATATTTATTTATGATATTTATAAACAATGATGACTTGATACAATTCTTTCAAATTAAAACAGATATCGCTAGTAGTATACAGGGTTAGTTCTTATCAGTTAGCATCTTTTTAAGGGCATATTCTATACATCAAAACAAACTACTTTTACTATGGGGCCAACATTGAAATCGCGAACAAATTATCAGCTGTATCCTTACGTAAGGTTCATCGACCTTGGGCAAAATGTATGGAACTGCTGCTTTTTTCCATTTCAAAGTTGGCCCCATAGTTAAAGTTGGTTGTTTTGATGTACAGAATATGCCCGTCCTTAAAAGGATGCTGATTAGAACTAAGCCTGTATAATATAAAAAGTCTTAGTCATCTACGAAAAGTAGCTAGCCTTTCGGTATTTTATCGGATACATTTCGGAGAGTGTGCTTCGGATTTGCATGATCTTCTTCTTCTTATTCCCCCCTGCCCACTCTTCTATCGGACGGCCAGGACCTCGACAAAGCGACACCGTTTCATGGTTAATATACCGAAAACTCGTACCAAACGGTTTGATTCCACTTTCTTTATTCGAACTGCTGAACAGTGGAATGCGCTGCCCGAATGGGATTTCCCCGATAATTATAATCTGGGTATTAAATCTAGGCAAGCGTGCTCCATCGTAGACTGCATCGTCTTTTATCATCAGTCGAGATGGCAGTGAAACGCAAGTCTATATCATATTTAAAAAAACTAGTAATGAATAAGATAGAATCAGGTAGGTATCAAAGGTATACAGAAATACTGAAGTACCTGCAAGCTAGTAAACTTACCGCAGGACAAATGGGGGTTTTCTACTATCCACGCTATACCAACTGATGAAACATGTCGACTGCAACTCAGCCGGCAGCCGACAAATCAGGCCATCACCGTCATCGTGATTTACAACCGACATTTGAGTAAACAATCCGGTGTCTTCAAGTCGCAAGTGAATCGGTTACTTCTAGGCAAGCGTGCTCCATCGTAGACTGCATCTTCGTTTAACATCAGTCGAGATGGCAGTCAAACGCAAGCCTATAAATAAATAGTAAATAATAAAACCGAAAGAAATAGTAACCTCTTGCTCAGGTAGATGCGGGTAGGCGCGGCGCTTGACGCCCGCGTATCTCAGCAGCGCGACCATCGACCGCAGCCCGAAGTCGTAGTGGTCCTGCTTCGAGAGCTGCTGCATCGCCAGCTCGTACAGCGTGAACACCTGTCACCAATACTACTCTATCAACCGACTTCAAAAAAGGAGGTTCTCAATTCGACTGTATGTTTTTTTTATATGCATGGACTCTTCTGCAGACTCCGCCTGGGGTAGTACCACACTTTTGCCAGTTATTCAACCGCCAAGTAGTAGTGTGCAAGCATTACTGTGTTCCGGTTTGAAGGGCAATGTTACCAGAGAAATTACTGGGTATGAAGAGATTTAACATCTAATATCTCAGGGTGACGAGCGCAGTGCAGTGCGGCGCAGGATTGTGTTCGCAAGTTCACAATACTGGCACTACTACTGTTAGTGGCAGGTGTGACGCTTACCACCAGGCGAAAGCCATGCTCGTCTCGTAAACAAAAAAAATGTTAAATGTAAAAATGTTACGCGATTACTCCGCCAATTATGAATTGATTTTGATGTTTTTTTCTGTTTAGTAGTTCATACTGAAGAGGTGGTCCATACATTTTATCGAAATCGGTTCGGTTCAGTAGTTTGGTTTTTAAATCAAAATAAAAGGAAATATAAAGATGTCGTCCAGGTAGGCGACATCGATGTCGTTTTTTTTTAAAAGCGTATTATTTATATTCAACTAGCTGACGACTAGTGGACGATATTGAGAAGCTACATCATTTTTTAAGTGGGGCAAAAACTAAGTTTACCTTTTTAGCGTTGATTTTGTAAGCAGTAAACCCGTCAGAGAAGAGCGTATTCTCCGCGATAGTAAGTGAATCCGGCACACACATGGCGATTGGCCGAAACATAGACTTCAGGTTATCTGGCAGTTCTGTGCGCCCCGCGTATCTGGAAACAACATAGATAAAATAACCTATTGATCGGTAGTCCAACTAAACACACACGATCTCGACATACTGACACCTTCATTCCCAACCATGTCACCGCAACAGGTTGACTGCTTTTACAGATCATCAGGCAGAACACGTCCATTGCTGGACGCAGGCCTCTCCCTTAAAAGGGTGGGGTTGCGATAATTGCCCATTGCGATGCCCATTGCCCTGGTTGCCCCACGCTTGGCAGGCGGGTTCGGGATCGCAGAATGCTCACCACAGTTAACCAAGAAGACGCTGCTGCCTCACCTACGGTGGTTCTGGATGCAGTTTTAGGACATCCCCATCATATACACAACACACCCACACAGTAGCTCCAATGAGTAAAAATCTTACTCACTGCTTTAAAATAGCTACTGTGCCAGCGGTCCAAAGCTTCGCTCCGTTACTTCAAGGAGCTGGTTTGGTTGGCTGGTGGAGGAAATGCACAATATGGGTACAACGGGACGTCAATACAAGATTTATCGCTTCCACATCGAATAAAAATACTGGCCGGGCTGATAGACGATGTAAGTACATTACATAACATTCGACTAGAATAACGTGAACGCAAGCACTGATCGTAAATCTTATTTTCATCACACTTGCTCGTAAAGTGGATCTTATTGCATCGGTTTTAGGCTCATAATCCAAGCTATTACGCACGCGTGCTTTTTACTTTACATTACGGCACTTGTGCTATAATAGGTATAACCCGGTAAAGTCAAGTTTGTACGTGACTGCAATTAGACGTATGTATACGAAGCACTCTTAATATAGCCGGGTAATACTTACAGTTTTTTTGTAATACCAACAAAGAGTTCTTATGCCGCTGAAGTAAATGTCAACCTGCGCGCGCATTGCTGGTTTGGACGCCATTTTCCGCAAATGTTTGTTGACGTTTTCGCTGTGTGGTTGATTATTATCAAAAAAAGTTTATTTTTCATTCGCAAGTGTGATGAAAACAGTCGTATGAAACTCTTGTGCTATGTTTCAATACACTCTCGGCTTCCTTATGACGCTCGCCTGCGGCTCGCGCGCATTATACCGCCTCTAGTGTAATGACCAACAAAGCACACTTGTATCATAATGTACTATTATGATTCTATCTTCTGGTAAAGAGAAAGCAAATGTCAGTAAGCCCACTTATTCAGGGTTCGTAGTGATGGAGAGCCGCAGTTAGAATCGAGCTTGATCTCTTTTCCTAGAGCCAGAATTTCCTCTGGTAGAGACCGCAAATGTATGTAAACCAACTCACCCAGGGTTCATGGTGATGAAGATGCCACAGTTAGCGTCGAGCTTGATCTCGGAGCCTTCAAACCAGAACTTCTTCTGGTAGAGAGACAGCGCGAGCAGCACCGCCAGGATCTGCTGCGCCACCACTGACAGCACCTCGATGTTGATGCGATTGAACTCGTCGAAACAGCCCCAACAACCGCTTTGGGCGATTCCTACGTTGATACAACTTTTGATCACTTTGTACAGGATGACATAGAACTAGATAAGATTGGCGCTTAACAGGGATAGCAAAAGAAGGAAGAGGCTTTATGCCCTAGTGGGTAGAATAAGTGCCAACACTGACTTAATATAGGGGGTTTAAAACTCGAAAAATATACAAGCTGTTGTTTTTTACCCTGGCCATATTATCAGAGGTTGATATACTTATCGGTATGCAACAGCTTGTATTTTTTCTCGTATCAATAATTCCGATTAACACCAAATTACCTACTAAGTAATTCCTATCAACTGACATTTAGAAAATATAAATAAACCCATAGATTTTATATTAACTGCGGAAACTAGTACAATACGCGTGTTCTTAGTTGGACGGAGTGAAGTTCGTTCTGTTACGGTGGCAACCACTTAGTCCTAGATTAAATTCTCTGCGACGCTATGCGCTATCTTCAGTCCAGCCAACTAAGAACGTGCTTATTGTAGATATATATGTTACCGGCCAAACCCGATTTCAGGATAAACTAGTTTTGCCTAGGCTAAACTAATTCTTCCTATATGCAATAGGATAAACTGGTATAGCCTAGGCTAAACTAGTTCGTCCTAAGCCCGATAGGATAAACCAGTTTAGCCTAGGCCAAACTAATTTATCCTGATAGAAATACATACTCTTAGTATAAACTGCAAATGTCAACTGCATATGTACTATGACCCTTTCAAGACAAAGGCTTTGGTAGGTAGTAAAGTGAGTCTCAATAATAATAATTTTATTTAATGTATAATTTATAAACTATTTTGATTTAGAGATAAGTATTATTTGACGAAATTTATTCCGGGCATGCTCTGCTAATGATTATTATTATTTTGACTTACTGACATTTTATTTTATTTTTATTCTGACATTTTATTTTATCTGACATTTGTACCGATATTATTATTATTTTATTGATTATTATTGTATTTTATTTTCTTGAATTTATTGATATGATGTTTTAGTATGAATCTTATTATGGACTAAGCCTGAAAATAAATTATTTGAATTGAATTGAATAAACATTATAGAATACCTAGAACGCCATAATAAATAGGTAAATTGAATAAAATACAATTTAATTTATGCAAAACTGGTTTATCCTATCGGGCTTAGGACGAACTAGTTTAGCCTAGGCTATACCAGTTAATACTATTGCATGTAGGAAGAATTAGTTTAGCCTAGGCAAAACTAGTTTATCCTTAAATCGGGTTTGGCCGGTAACATTATATAAAATTAAGTATGATTTACCAGCGTAGCATTTAGCCATAGACTTGTAATCCAGGCCATCGGAGCAATTGGTGACCACCACCCATCTCGCCAGCGCTCGACCCAGGTCTTTGGTGGTCTCTGTCTTGCCCGTGCCAGCGGGCCCTTGAGGACTGCCGCCGCGGAAAAGATGCAAAGCTGTCGTCAGGGTTATGTAGCATCTGGAAATCATGACATAGACCTACCATTAACATTTTGAAGCACGGTATATCGGAAAATAACGATTTGGCTACATTTTCTTAATTTTCACTTTTTTTTATGTTTTCTTAATTTGGACTTCCCACGTAGCTGCGGACTGCCATCTTCCTTGTTTCCTGTGAACTAAAATCTGGGTCTTTTCAAGACTTAGAGTGAATAGGTTTCTTCTAAATGGACGTGCTTCATCCTCGGCCACACCACCAGTCGAGCTGCTGGCCATAGGTCTATTTCCAGTAAAAAAACCTACCTACCTTGAAATATTTTTGTTTTATTTGTATGGATACTTCGACTATAGTTTCGATTCCATACGGTGATTTTTCTCAAGGAGAGAAAAAAGCGCGGCAGGCGCGCGACCTCTTCTAGCATCGAATTGAAAACTACAGTTGACGTATCCGGCTCAACCAGAGATTTCAGTGAATCTTTCTGGGCATTCTGTTGACGTTCGAGCTGAAGTTTGGGCTGATTGTATACTTTTTATTTCGCCTCATTGCTAGAGAAGTTTTAAAACCAGCCTAATAACGTTCATCAAGTTTCACATCACAAGTTCGATGCTGAACGAAGGCCTCTCCCTTAGACCGCCAGACTGTAATACATAACCAGCCATTTGAATCGCTGCGTCTTCCAGCATGCAATTCTGCCATGATGACTAATATCCTCGGCAAAGCGAAGGTGAGTGATGCACTCGCAATTTTTTTATGCAATCAATTGACGAGACTAGCGAGAGGCGTGGTTTTAAGCGTCACGCCGGCTCATAACAGTAGCAGTGCTAGAACTGTGAACTTGCGAATACAATCCTGCACTGTACTGCGCTCGTCACGCTGAGATATAAGATTTTACGCAGTAATTTCTCTGTTAACATTGCCCTTCAAACCGGAACACAGTAATACTTGCACACTACTGATTGGCGATTGAATAACTGGCAAAGGTGTGGTATTTCCCTAGGCGGATATTGCAATAGAGTCCTACCACTTGAAAAAGTTCAGTTCAGGTCAGCAGTTTCTTCAAGTAGGTACCTAATTCTTAAGCTAGAACCTCCACGGTTTTAGTATACTCATTATGACTAGAAGATATCAAACCAAATTATTATCATTACTTACAGATCTCTTTGTGCTGCAAAATTATTTTCAATTAAGGCAGCAAGCCTAGTCTTACCACTAAATAATGTTGATGCCGAATCCGTTCCGGTCCAAGAGCTTGAAAAGTTCCGCCCTATAAATAAACTCAGACTACTATTTACCTACCTATTGTGACAGGATACCTGTCTGTAAGTGGCGTTATAACAAGCCGTCCAGAGTTCCCAATATACTCATACGTGTAGATAGAGTTAGTATTTGTCTGTCTGATGTAGCAGTCTTCGCGCTCTCTATCCCAGTAGAACTTCAGCTGAGAGAACCATTCAAACGCCTGCACATTCATGCAACCTACAACGTGAATAAAATAATAAGTAGTGGACCCAAATGATCCCCTTGTGCCACACTTGCATACACACTTGTACGAAAACTTGCTAAAAGACGTGGAATTCATAAGTGTTAGTAACATAATGAGTGAGATTTAATCTCCTCTTAGAGCTTAGGGTAAGAATATTTTATCCATATGACACCAATGGATAATTTAGAGCAGATAATAAAGTCGAAAGCTTAGCAGAAATCATAAACTCAATGATTATTCGCTTACCTAATTTATACATCTTATCAACGGTATCTCGTGAATGTATCTCAATAACACAGAGTGCATTCACTTTACATCTAAGAATCTTCTTGATTTCCTTTCTGGACATCATTTGTAGAGTGCCCAAAATTATGTTCTGCTTTTTTCGCAACTTTTTCAGGGGTTTCTTCTCTTGCATTACATCACAACGGCAAAGAGTTCGCGTGCAGTCTGTTGTCCATTGAATCTAGGGTTTTTCAGAACAATACTTATAGGGAAATGCTTGAACTGGTACAACGTAATACCACGTTACCACGATATTTTGCAAGCAGGGAGATAAAAAATACATAAATAGTACTTGGAAGTACTGAAGCATCTTTAAAAAATAAAACAACGCAGAATGGCAATTCCACTCAAATAATAAATAGGTACCTACTAAATTTTTTATCATTTGTATCAAATACCCAAAGCTCTACAAAATAACAACCTGAACTTGGACCTGGGTATGTTTTTAAACTCCAACCAAACCCACCGAAGGACGGGCAGCAGCGTCCTCTTGGTTAACGGTGGTGAGCATTCTGCGGTCCCCAAGCCGCCTGCCAAGCGTGGGGTTTATGGCAACACCCCTCTATTGGGAGGCCTTCGTCCAGCAGTGGACGACGATACACAAGAACAAATACATTATGGATGACAACGATCCCCTAAGGTATTTTTTTATTTATATCCATTGCTTACCTTGCTGCAGGTAATACCCAGCTGCCCAGGCCAGTCGTCGATCCACTGTTCTCTTGCAAACCGACATTTCCTTAATGCTGCACGGGTAAGAATAAGTTGCTGAAATAAAATGAAGACAAGGTATCAAATGAAAGATTCACATTACTTCCACTGAATTTATGAACACTCAATTCAGAACCTTGAAATTAATAAATAAACTGAATGCTAATATCAATTAGACTGCTGCCAGTATCATACATCTACTTGTGAATAGCATTAATAACCAGTGCCGTAAATAGGGCGGTACCAGCGGTGCGCAGACACCGGGCGCTGGTCCTGTAGGGGCGCAAAAATGACCAGGCCAGGAACAAATTTGAATATTTTTCTTTTCAAGGGCGGAATTATAGAAGCTCGCACCGGGAGCTTTCTTCTCAAGGGCGCAATTGTAGAAGCTCGCACCGGCAGTGCCGTAAATAGGGCGGTGCCAGCGGCTCCCAGGCACCGGGTGCTGGCCCTGGGGGGGCGCAAAAATGAACATACCAGGACCAAGTTTTGAATATGTTTCCTTTCAAGGGCGCAATTCTAGAAGTACGGGCGCATAAAAGGCTATTTACGACACTGTTAACAACCCACGACTGATTCCCAAATAATTCTTGAATTTTAGTAGAAAGGACTACACAAAATAGTGACAATAAAATATTCTCACATCTCGAAGCACAATCCTCATGGTATGTTCCAGGCCCAGTAGCCACACCTCAGCTGGACCATCCAGTATTAAGTTATACTTCCACTCAATGCATTCCCCATCTTCAGACATCATAGCTTTGGCCACAGGTAGGCCAAGAGCATTCTGAAAATGATCGTATTCATCAAGAACATGACTGTTTGCTAATGATTTCTATGTCTAGATACGCCTGCCTTAAGAAAACCTAAGACTAATCCTCATTGAGAAAAGGTCAAAGGTCTCTCGGATTTCGCGCTCACTACGTGCAGCCCCAGTAAGGCGTGGTAGAAGAAGCGCACACTGTACGAAACTAGAAACGACTTACCTATTACCTAAAAATAAAAGGTTTTGGGTAAAAGCAAGTATAGTTTAACTATAAATGTTGACGTACTGGTCATAAGAAACGCCATCTTTTGTTTACTGCGCTTTGAAATGTAATTCGTACAACCCTTCACCACTCAGTTTGACATTTTGCACTCAAGTAAGCACGTCGGACGTGCGTCGCAGACTGTGCCAGCGTCGGTGTCAATGCGTTTCTTTGACACTGACGAATGGGCGTCCAACCCGTCCCTACTATGTATGTCTATGCTGTTTGCTCCAAATTGCATCCTCCATATCCTTATCTTTACAACTCCTTCAGGATTTAGCTCACATTCAAGCTAATAAATACAAATAGTATGTACAATACGCTAGATGACTGGGTTTATTTTATTGCCCTATTAAAATGTGGCCCATAAATATAGCTGATTAATGAAAAGAAAATGAAAAATTTGATCAAAAATAAACAACTTATAATCATTTTAATATCATGCTAGACAGAGAGGCGAAACAGCAAATCGTGACGTCACTTCTCTGTACGCAATATAAATTATATTCTGACGAGTAAGGCGTGACATCATTTTTTGTTTTGTGGGAAAGGGACAGAGTTGGCTCTACTAAAAACTTTAAGCGCTTATATATCAGAACATTAATAACCGATTTAAATTATTTTTTCAATAATCATACTATATTTACTTAAATTCTTCATGAAAGCTATTGGTTTCAACGATATAAACATCAGTCATCTACCCTATTGTAAATGTGCTAGGTAGTTGCCCCCTTATAAATCTTATCGCCCCCACGTTGAATAAGAAGCAGTAGACTTTCTGACGTGATTCATTCAGTCAGAAAACAATGATGTCAAATCTATATAGTATAAAAATTTACAAAAAAGTATTTTATATGCCTTACCGAATTCAGGGTTTATTTCTCAAAAGGTGTTGAATAGGACATTATTACGAAGCCTACACCATCTGTCCATGAATCCAACCTATGTTAACTGGCATAATTAGCTAGTTAAAATTTTGTTGTCTAATATGATACTTATAGAAACATCGAACTAGGCATAGTTAGTGGGTAGTATAGTCATAACCCAAAAAAAAATTGTCAAATGAGAGTCCAGTTTGGACTAATCATTTCAAAATTAACCTTGTAAAACACTTTATTGGTAAGGTCAATAATTCCTCATACATTTTTATTATGTAATTTTTACCTAGTAAAATAAAAGTGGTCCTGCCAGGGAATACCACATAATAATGTAGTGGTGTAGAACCTTCAGTTTGGGAGTCTGACTGACAATTAAAATATTTTTATAACATAGCCCACATCATTTAAACACATGAAAATTACAATTTAAATTTATTTTAAACTTAAAACTGTTTTGTACACAGCCCCATACAACACTAAAATAGTTTTAAAGATTTGTACATGTGCGAAATACTAAGGAATCATTGTACTTTAGACAGGCAGCAATATTAATTTATTACGACATACAATTGCGATTGTTAGACAGAATGAGAGAATCTTTATAATAATATCCAAAATATTTTTTTCTACTTATAAATTATTCTACTTTATGCATATGTTCATTTTACGATAAAAATGTAGGCGATTTACAATCACTTTACTGGCACTATATACATCACAAGCAGTATATTTTGAATAAAGTTGATTCTAGTGCCATTCCTTAACAATGATTCTTTGGACTATCCTTTAGACAATTTTTTTTTATCATTATGTCAGAAAGATATTAATTTCTCCTATAGCAGTATATTATTATGAAATTTCATGAGTATTTATTCGGAATCATCTGCATCAAGCTTCCTAAAGCACCAGGGTGCAGGTAGTCTCTTGGGCAAGTCTAATAACATCTTCAGTATGGCTTTCTTGTCCTGGTCGCTTCGACATCCAAGTGTCATATGTAGATATTCACACAGTAAGCCCTGGGCTTGTGAGGATGGGTGGAACATCAGCAGCAATGTCACATACTGAAAGTAACATTTACACTGATTAATTAACATTGCCTCAAAAGTTATTATAGTAGGGTAGATCAACAGGCAAAGTGTAGATGCAAGTTGAGGCAAATCATAAGATGTAATCAATGTAATGTGCATTATGAGGGCCAGGGTGAAAACAGGGCAGGTGTAGTGATTAGGCACCTCATTGTTAGGGTGCTCCATCTAAGACCACAATGTCACATACCATCACACCTGTCACTTGTGGTCTAACTCTACCCCATTCTTTCATAAAAAGGATTATGATGTTTAAGCTGAAAGGAGGTTATTGTTCTCATCATGGTGTAAGTTCTTTTACTATGGGATGAACATTGCATTAGAAAAAAAAACAAGTTCCATAAATTTGATCAGGGGTAAATAACAATTTTCTATGGACCAGCTCCATTTTATTTCGTAATTTTAGGGTTAGTCTCATATAGTAATTGTTCACAGTTATGAGTACAAGGAACACCTGTTGACTTAGTACTAACGTTCCACATAGCCCCAAAGGCATAGGCAATTACAGGTTTTTTTTTGTAGTTATTTCATACTAATCACACTAATATTATAAAATGTGAAAGTTTGTTGGTGTGTGTATGTTTCATGCCAAAACGGATGAACGGATATGGATGAAACTCGGAATGGAGATAGTATGTTCCGAAATACCACATAAGCTACTTTTATTATCATCATAATGAGGGTGAAACCGTGGGGTGCAGCTAGTTTACAATATATATTGTAACTAAACTTTCACTGCCACTGTTTGTCAGACTTGCCCAGGATCTTCAATGAAAAGCAAAGATAGAAAACCACTTACACGAATGTACATAGAATCATACACTAGCAAATGCTCAGAAACGTTGACCTTCCACTTTGGGACCTTTTTGAGTAGATACAAAAGTTTATCCCAATCATGACTGTACAACGCTTTACGGCACGCCAGCGAGAACATTATAACCCAGTTCTGTTTTCCAAAAAGTGAATAAGGAAATGTATAGTGTCTCGTCCTTTGCAGTATGTACAGGTTATTATCACACAACCTTTTCTTCTTGATGAATTCATTTTTTTCGCTCTTCAGGAAGTCAACTATGGCACGCTAAAAAACGAGAAAAGGTTGTTCAGGACAATTTAGACATCATTGAATAATTAATTGACGATTCATTTTTTTTTTAATTTGGTTTCTTCATATAAAGTACGTAATAAAATGTATCTTCAAATGGGAACTCTCAGTTTATGCAAAGCCGGGAAGTATTCTTAAAAAATATTCACAAGCACATTATTTATTTGCGAAAGTACGTACCATGCGCTGCATAGGCACGAAATAAGTCTTGTCAAGATCAGTCTTCTTCAGCATTGTACTATTTTTCATGATTTCACTGATTCTTATATCCAAAAGTAACTTATACTTTAATGACAGAGTGCCTTTTAATATAAGGAAACTTTTGTTTTGTTAATGTTTTGTTGATAATCTTTTATTTACTTTTAGTTAGTTTGTTAGTTTTTAATAGTTCCTGGCCATGGATACTAGCCCTTCAGCCGAATACATATTTCTTCATCGATCCTTCTTTCTTTAGTTAAATGAGTCGTAGTCACAGTCCAAGTCACACACAGTAAGTCACAGTCAAGTCTAATCATACCCTAGTAAAGTCGTGGCCACTTTACTACAAGCTTCTTCGGAGTTTTGGAAACAACACGAAAAGACACGTTTCACTACATTATATCACTCTTGCTCGTAAATCAGCACTTACGGCCTTACTTAACAAAACTTTTCAACCGTTAGTCACTGCTTAAGATGCTCTGCCATCTCCTCTCTGACGTGAAGTTGCACGTGCTAGAAAGGGACATGGAAGTTTAAGCAGTGACTAAGAGAATCGAGATTATTTTAGGTAAGGCCGTTTATGTGTAAATACAAAAAGTTATTATTTGACGTTGATGGTTCGTGTGTGTGTGTGTATATGTGTGTTTCACGCCAACACAGCTAAACTGATTTGGATGAAACTTGGAATAGAGATACCTTATTTGCCGGAGTAATAATTATATTATTGAAGATTACTTAAGGTGATGATAGGCGCCTAGATGGCGCTGACGAGACACGATCCTTTGGCTGTAGAACTACGTTCTGACAGCTGTCAGAAAACTTTCCAATCAAAGTCATGGACAGTAAGTCACAGCCAAGTCCAATCATGCCCTGGTAAAGCCGTGTACTGCGAGCTTATTTAGAGTTTCGAAAACAACAGAACAACTGGAACAGCAGATTTCACCACAATAAAATCATTTGCCCACACTTGAGCCCATAAATTGGCACGTAATTAATTTTATACAATAAAAAAACTTTCGAAAATAAATTTAAGCACAGGTAGGTACAAAGTTATAATGTAAGTAAGTATATTTGGGGAAATAATAATATAATGTGATGTGATCAACGAAATCGGCGGAGTGATCGCGTAACAAACATACCAAAACATTCAGTTGAATAGAGAATCTCATGTTTTGGGGTAGAGCCCCCTCCTTGAAGGGGAACTTGCGGACCCCCGCCCCCCTTTCGGAAATATGTTTTTTTTTATTCGAACCTAACTTTCCTAGAAACAATTTGATCCCCAAACAAATTGGAGGGGTGAGGGGGGAGGGTTGAAACTTAACAATATATTTGATTTAATTCAAGTCAGGATGCTCTGAGTCGGATCTGTCACTCATTTCGAACCTAACCAACTCAAATTTGAATCTGGGTGGGCTCCCGCCAGAAGCTCTTGCGGTCGCCCCTGAGTGTCGCTTCGCCACACTCGGCCTTCGTTACGCTACAGACCTCCCTTGAGCTTCTGGCTCCCGCACTTTTACACTCTAGGGGTAGGGACCACAAGCCTAGGTGGAGTCGGGGTGCTCTGATTCGGATCTGTCACCCATTTCGAACCTAACCAACTCATGTCGGGGTGCTCTGATTCGGATTGTCACACATTTCTACTAACCACCATGTAAACAAACGACTTTAAAAAAAGTAATCAATAGTATTAAACAAAACAAACTTTTAACCTTTTAACTAACTTTTGCACAAAGCTGCTGTGGCCGAAGGGTGTGGCCCAAGAACAAAAAACTGTTTGAAACCGGTTTGAAACAAAGCGTAATCATAATCTTCTACTCTCCTTGTTTGAAACAGATGGAAAAAACTCGGAAGTGGAGATTTGGCGTGAACACGGAAAAATCTTGTCACTGAATTCTATAATTTTCTTAAACAAGTGTTTTTTTCGCGAATTAATGATAAAAAGTGGTGGTGTTTTATTAATTGAGTGTTGAATTACATACACGAGTGTAGGAAAATGATATGTCTTTTCGTGTTGTTTTCTAAACTCCATAAAACCTTATAGTAAAGTTGCAACAACTTTACTAGGGCATGACTTGGACTTGACTGTGACTACTTTTGTATGACCAATTCTAATTTTATGACTTATTTATATATTTGACTTGATACTTTATAAACATAAAAATGCACAATATTATACTTGACACTGGCACAATGCCTAAACTACGATGTCAAAAACGAAAAAACAAATATGGAAATGTCATAAATGTTAAAGTGACATTGACATTCATATGTCGCTGATGACACTTGTATAAAATGTTACCATGAAAGCTAACGTAAAACCTACCACCAAAGAATAATAATACTTTACAGATCTTTGCCTACCACCAATGATAATGATACTGGCTTTGAGCTCCAGCTGGGCTATTCACAACTCTATCGGAAAGGTCATCATGAATGTAGATGACAGAGACGGAGATTTATTTATTTATTGATAATGATGAATTAATAATAATCTAAAACAATATTATAAATAGGAAAGATTTGTACTTTTGTTTGTTTGTAACGAATAAACTCAAAAACTACTGGACCGATTTAAAAAATTCTTTCACCATTAAAATACTACATTATCCTTGAGTAACATAGGCTATATCTATTTCTAGAAAAAAAAAATAGGGATCTCTACTAAAACTTCAATAGTGTAACCCAAGGTGTAATTTTTTTGCCATACTTATACATACAGTACTACTTTTTATCAAGGTGGCATAACAGTGTAACAATTACCCAGGACCCAGGACAGGAAATAATGTTTTTTTCTACTTGTTATGAAATTAAGAATATCCGTAGATACAAACTTACTTTATCAATTCGTATTTTATTGACGTTATCAAACAGTTTCTTCAAATGAACTTGTATTAATTGGGGTTTCTTTGAATTTCCGAGAATTTCTAACATATCATCGTTCGATATAAAATAAAATCTAGGGAAAAGTTCTCGCTTGGTTTCTAGATATTTCTCCAGAGCTCTTAATATTCCATCTAAATTATCCACCATATTGTTAAGTTTATTGAAAACATATGGAGCTGGTTTGAAGAGGCACGCTTGAATTGCATTTTCACCTTTGTGCATGCTAGAAATAAAAGTTAGTATATCCGTTTAGTGACTATACATATGTAATTATGTATTTTGCAGTTTTTTATTTTTTAAAGTGTCTCAACTCTCAGAGTTCCCTAGTGAGCATTATTATCCTTACCAGATTAAGCTAGCTAGGCTGAGTTTAACCTTAGGGTGCATTTACACCAGACATGAATATCATTTTATTTTAGTGTTTTTTTAAATATATTCCTAATTTCGACAACTGTCAAGCCATGTTAGAGGCCTTCGAGCGGCACTTTTACTCTGACGCTAAGACTGGCCATTACTCCTAAACGAACTTACGTACTTACTTAATTAAAGACGAGTAACGTTGGTGTTATTATTCATACATTATAGTATTGTATTGATTTGCAAGGTAGCTATAAAAACAAATAAAATAGAAATATAACAAATAAGTAGTACTGTGAGATTTTCGAGCCAAGATCCTATTTATTTAAGGATTTTTAGAGCCCCCTGAACACCCCGTCACATCACTCTCAAGCCACTCGGTTGCGTGCACGAACCAACATTATTATTTGTAAGGTATTCGTGAATCGTATGTCGCTATCATATTTGCGCGTTTTTATAGATAGTGTGAGTTTCCAAAAAAAAAATTATTGTATCTGTTTATTACAGAATTCAAAAACGTAACAAACTAAAATCATTATTTTGTAATCTGTAGCTAACTATAAGTGCAACATACACTTTTTCGACATTCACACTCAGGTAATTATTACCTATCATCATCATCATCTACAATCTTCCTTAGTATCTCACTCAGACATGTATCTATAGGTACTCAAAGGTTAATCGGGGTCGTAAAACTAGGTTACGAGCTCGATAAGCATATTTAATTTTCTCATTCTGCGATACACATTATTATAGGTACAAATATGGGATTTTAGCATACTTAAATGTTATATCTGTCCAATCCGCGGTAAGCTTGTCGAAAATTTTTACTTCACTTGGTAATTGTTTTCTGATGTCTTCGCCACTAAAAATATTTTCTAAATATAAATATCGCCGTTGCACTTGAAGAGCAATCTGATAACAAAGTTAAAAAGTTAAAAGTTCAAAGTCGGCTAGAATACGGTCACCCAAACAACGTGTAGTGTTTAAATCCTCTTTGGTACGTACCTCAATACACTCGGCAACGTAACCCAAGGACTTTTCCCAATAATCCACCTCTTTTATAAATGGCTCGACATACTTTGTTGATTTCATTGAAGACAGTTGAACTTGGTGATCTTCCAAAAACTAATCAAGAAATTAATTCCGATGTACTTACACATTTATTTATCACAATTTTTATATAGGTAATATGAGCGAGTTTTGTATAATTATGGGCCTACTTGTATAACAATTAAATAGCTCTTGGTGTTTTTTACTGTAACATGGGTTTGCTTACACAAAATAAATTTGACGCTGCGGGAGGCACGTAAATATAGGTTTCATTCTTTTAGAGCTAGCGGGGTTGGCGTAAAATGCGTGAAATTATAATAAACAAAAACGTGCGTCCGTCCGATAGTAAATTCCTACAGTTATGAAAAAAAAATTGTGGATGAGACGCATGCGGGACAATTCCGCGTGCGTGAGCAAATTTGCATAATACTGCTTAAAATGTTCAATCTTACAGTTAAGATAGAATTTGGTATTATACATCTTTTTGAGTTCCAGATTTACCTCTTTTGCCACATCATTAAAATTACCTACTGTAATAGTTTACGAGTATGTACATGGGATTCTACCAAGCACGACATAAGCATTCTTGCTTTAAATGACAGGCACATAAATCACATACGTCACATAGTGAAAAGAATGAAAATGATGAGTGATTGAAATTGTTAAATAGAAGATTCAAAAAATATCTATGCTGTTCACTCTAACCTGCATAACATCTTCAACATTTTTGAGTCTATACATGTCTCCTTTATGGTGCGACATTTCATAACAAGTATTCTTCCAAACTTCTCTTATGGTTTTTAAGCCATTTTCAATGTTCAATTCCATTGTGGCAGCATTTGATATTTCTGCTATTTCGTCTGCATATGCTTGAAAATTTAGTCTCATTATAAGTTCTAGTTTGAAATCCTCAGAATTTTGGTCAAATTCACTAAACAAGCAGTAAAATCAATTTATTAAAAGAAATTCACGTGTCTTAGTAGAATAATAGAGAATCTTAAGACTTATATTTATATCTAAGACCAGTCCAGGTTAAAGTTCTACCACTAGGACATGTGTATGGAAAATATCCTAGGCTTTGTAATATCATATCAGTACAAATAACGTTCATAAAGTCATAAAATGTACCTATATCCGTTTACATGAATAAAAATATAACATATTACAAAATTCTTGCACTTTAATATACTCGTTACTATAGTCAGTTGCTACTACAAATAACATTTGACAATTTGATACACTTATAAGCCCTTTTTCACTTACACTCCCATAAGAATCTTAATTCTGTCCCAATGCCGTTCTCTCATACATGGGTTCTTCAAATCTCCAATGAGTGGTAGAGTTCGGCGGAACGCATCCACTTTCACTCGAGTTGTATCTATAATATCCCAGCCCTTCTCCTTTAGCTGACGAGAAAGTCGATTGAAGTTCCTGAAATTAATTGTTTTCAGGAACAGTTGAATAAGAATTTCAAAACGAAGTTGTTGATGTTTAGATTCTACTAGTACCTATTATAAATATAATTATATAGTTGGTAATAAATAAAGTTTATATGTTTGAATGTTTGTTACTCAATCACGCAAAAACACATGAACACATTTAGATTACAATTGTTATAGTAGGTTTTTTTTTTAATGACAAGTATAATTCTAAATTCTAGAGAAAGACAATATAATATACATGTGATGCGGAATATTCTTCACGATAAGATTGTTAATGAGAATTGATAGTAGTACCTATTAAATAATTGAGCATATGAATCACGTACCTAAACAAAAACATGACGTTTTCTTCCATTTCGTCCGTCTCCATCTCCCAGAAGGTCTGCGTCTTGTATTTCTCCCAGGATTCCTCCCACTGGAATACCAGCCCCCACACCTCCTCCAATTTCTCCAGCTCCTTCTCCATTTTCGCTAGATCGAGATTCACTGGAGTCCTGTCAGTCACAATAGTTTCAGGTTCATTTCGCCAAATAATTTTAAAAAATCTGATAAATTAATGTTACCACAAAATACTTTACTTCTACTTTGCTTCAAATTTACTAATGTTGCTCGAAACTTTATTGTTACTACATAACTAATATTGATTTTGATCATTATCGAAACTTTATTCATCTGAGAGCATTTAAACTATTTACGTTATAGCATTCCAAAATAGTTAAAAATTATAGCATCGCTTCTAGTCCTGACAATGAAATTTTAGTTTAGAGAAACATACAACATAGGAACTAAGTGTTAATAATACATATTTTAATTTTACACAAAAAATCTATAATATATACTACGAGAAAAACGGCGTAAATAATCTAAAACATTTTGCTTTGATACGTTTTAGAACCTAAGTGAAACCTAGTGGAATACGCAGATTAAACAAAAATATATTTAGCTAAACAACATACGAGACTAAAAATAAAGCTAATTTAATGCTATGGAGCTAAGATTAACTATCTATTACGTTAAATTGAAAACAGCAAGTCCATCTCGAATCGCTTGCTCTTGAGCTCTCAACGCATTCAATTGATCTCTAAAAGCTTTTAATTGTGATAGTGCATCTTTTCCAGTAATTTCAGAGCTAATAGGCATTGTCTCATAGAAAGTATCACAAAACTCTTTCGCTGCTTCTTTGAATACCTATGATTAGGTAAGATTTTTTTTTATGTGAATTTTATCAAAGAGTAACTTTAACTTGTTATTAAAGCATTTTTGTAAGGAACATAGACGTTTGTTCTGTATTTTTTTATACACTCAAGTGACGAGTCTTGCGGGACGTTCACCTGGTGGTAAGGGTCACGCCTGCCCATAATAGTAGCAGTGCCAGAATTGTGAAATTGCGAACACAATCCTGCGCCACCCCACACAGTATTCTATCACCTATCTGGTTTCCATAATACAAGCTTTGCTTAGTTTGCGGTTAAGTGATGCTCTGTAAAATGTCCTCCCAACAATTATTTATTTATTCATACCTCAGCTTGTTCCAGCAAATCAGCTTTAAATCTGTCTTTGTTCAGTTCTAAAAGTTTTTTAGCTTCGTCTAGCAAGAATAAATAATCCTGCCACAAGGCAGGTATATTCTCATGACTTGTCACCATGTCGGAACTCACTTCTACTTCAAATTTAGCTACAAATAAATAAAACATTGCTTTCAGTAAATAAAATTATTGATGATTTGACGACACAATACTGTTGGAATTATGTAAGATACAAATAAATGAGGAAGACGCCTGTGCCCAGCAGGGCTAGCATGCTTCCCGCAATAAAAATAATGATGTTGTCGTGTTATGTCGACTGATACAGTCCATATCGTTGTCTTGTCCTGTTTTTTAAATGTAACCCTGGTTAATCTGGCGTGAATGGAGGTACGATATTTTTTCAAATCTTAGATTTTTCATGCTCTAGCGAATTTTTGTGAAGTTTGAAATAGTTGAATTGAAAAAAATATAGGAATAGCATGCCACGTAACAGGGCGCTGCTAGTTGAATAACATCATCAGCCAGGAGACGTTCACTCCTCAACTCACTGGTGGCTTATTGTAGTATTGCTAGTTGAATTTAAAATACTCATTTACCCAAAGTTTGCATTTGATCCGTTATGGGGGAAAATGTTTTTTCCATATCAGGTATTTCTGACATCAAGCGTTCATATATGGCCATAGATGAGGCTAGCTCTTTTAAGTCCGCTGGCATCTATAAGCAATATGATATGTTAATAATAACTGGTTCAAATATATGTCATATTATAGGAGATTGTAATAATTTCGAAAATTATACTAGGTAAATTTAAAACACCCAAAAAATTACTGGGCACATAACCAAATTATGGGAGATGGCTTCTGTTTATTTTCTGGTAAAAAACATTATTGTACATTATTGATGGTTTTTACCAGAAAAGAAACAGAACTGTACAAGAATATATCCAATTTGAATCATGCTACAGTTGTCACCACATTTATTTCAATCATTACTTTATGAAAGATTGGTGCTAAATATTAAAAAATATTAAAACACCGTCAGCAATCTTAATAACTCCAAATAACTGTGACATAATAGAACAATAAATATTATAATAGTTTGCTTGGCAACGACTCAGAAAACGTACAGATGAGCCATCACTACTATATAACATTAAAAGTATTATCTATTAAAAGTATTATCTACTAACAGAATACAGACGAAACTATGAAAAAATAAAATAAATGAACGTTCAAAATAAATCAGACTAAATTTAACGACTTCCAGAAAGAAACAAATCGATAAAAGACAAAAACTAACTACAAATACAGCTGTTTTTCACAGGCATACGCATAACCATTAGACCAAAATTATGATTATCTTTAACTGATATAATTATAAGACCTTCATAGCTTCTTCACTACTTTTTTCTACATAAGCATAAATGACGTCAATATCTGCTTCTGTAATTTTCCGCAGTAGTTCTCCCAACTTGGTCTGCCACACTAAGCAGTGAGCAATTATTGACTTCTTCAATTCACTTGAATTAAGTGTGATGAAGTGTATCTGCAAATATATCTTACTTTAATTACAATTTTTTGTAACAACTTCAAAAATTCAATAAAAAAAATTTGCAAATTAACACAATCACCAACATTTGACCGTCTCTTTAGCCTTTTAATTGAGCAATTACCTGATTTATCTTTGTTATTTTAATAAAGAAATCAGGTACTTATATATTACCCAGGCATATTAAATTACTATACTTACTTACAGGCATATATATAACTTATATATGAGCAGCAGGAACATCTGCTGCTCAATAAAGGCCCACTCCAAAATTATTGGCCAATAAACAACAACCACCAATTATTATATATATCATTTTATTATTACCTATTATAAATTTATTTAAATAGGAATAAGTAACCTGGTTTACAGTTTCTTGTATTTGTACAGTGTTAGCCAGTTCACTGTAATTTATGATCAGTTCATCAAAATCAGCAGCTTTGTGCCGTTCTTCTCGATAATTTGCCAAAAAAGAAGTTTTGTCTATTTTCCATATATGGGTGTATGGATCCCACATCCGAATATGCTCTTTTATCAAGGTAATGTTGTATTCAATCTCTAAAAGCAGAAGATCATGAAATATTAAGAGTAAGCTTTTTCAGATATTTTTATAAATACTTGATCATTATTTTTAATAATTATTCCTGTAACACGGCTTTATTTATTTACTCGGAATGAACAATTATACATAATATAATTATTAACATTTCAATTGTGATAGATTGACTAACCTGCTGAGATTAAAGCTTGCAGTTTGTTACAATCGGGTTCTATTTGAATTGATTCCCAGAACTTTTTTAGTCCTCCAGCAGGCAAAGCAAATTTTTCAAAAATTCTCGGAACCGTGCTCATTATATGAACAATTTCGTCAAGGACCGTGTTAAATGTGTCTCTTATTTCGAATGAGCTTGGGATGTTAATAATATCTTTCCCAGATAGGAATAAATTCATATTAATTAGAGGGGCTGGCGCCATTGTACCTGAAATGATTCTCAATATTTTCTAACAACGGTAGTAAAATTACTTAAAAATTGTTTTTATGTACTTTGTGGTAAGACTTCTTTGTAGAAGGTGTACTAGGTAGGTATCACCGCTGTATAATGAGACAATTACGCATGATTTAAAAAAATAATTACCGTCTCCATGGACACATTTATACATATTTTGCATTGTGGCTTTAATAGTAAGTCTTAAAGCATCTTCCATGAGTCGATCAAACCTTCTGACATATTTTACCCAGTGTTCCGCCATCTAGATTTGATCAAAATGAAGAAAACAGACTATAAAATATAATTATATTTTACTAACGGTTATTTTATTTATTATTTTTATTTAAGTTTGGTACAATAATAATATGCAAACTAATCCTGATTATTATTTTCAGCCTGAATTGTCCTTCTTGTGGGGCAAAGGCCTCCCTTCCCTCTTTCCAGACAGTCAGATCTTCGGCTTTGGTTGCCCAGTGTTTGTCGTGCGAGATCAACTCGTCAAGCCACCTTCGTCCGGCTCGATCCTGAGGTTGGTCGTTTGGATTTTGAAACCTAATAAAATAATTAAAAAAAAAAACTATTCTTCGAAACCTATTTTTGTCCACTTTATTTATTATTATATATAGATATAATAATCTACCATTTATACAGGATTACGTGGAATGGTAATACTGCCGAAAAGAGATTATTTTACTCATCATTTCGAACAACTTACATTTCCCATTGTATGATCCCACTCAGTGGGAAATATTAAAAAAAATGGATCAAAACGTAATTATTGTTACATATAAAATATTAATTTCACACCCCCTTCTGTTCCTGCAACCCCCCATTGTATGCAGGAACAGAAGAGAAGCAAAATAAGTACTTCTATTGAACTTATCCTATGAATTAGGTATATCCATCTTTAGGTTGCCTGAAAGAAATTACTTTTAGTACCTACCTAGGCTGCCACCTATGAGCACACTAAAATATTTAGAAACTTATATCTACTTACCTGGGTAATTTGTGCCTCAAATCCTTCATAAACAATAATAAGGTATGTTACAATTTCTTTGTACATGTCTAAAATTTTATCGACTGCATCGTGTTGCATCTTACGAATCAATTGTCTGAGGCTTTGTATTTCAAATACATTGTAGGTAACAAACTCAATTAACGGTGTGTCGCATATTTTTTCCATGATTTTAACCAAGTTCACATTGCAATTCTTGTATGTGGTCAAAAAATCTTGCAGCTGAAATTTCATTTTAATGTAATTAGATCTAAGATGAAGATTAATAATTATTACAAGCGATGCATGGACCTGGGTATGTCCTAAAACTGCATTCATAACTACCGGAGGACGGACAGCAGCGTCCTCTTAGTTAACGGTGGTAACACTCTGCGATCACCAAGCCGCCTGCCAAGCGTGAGGATTATGGCAGCACCTCCCTATTAAGGGAGAGGCCTTCGTCCCGTAGTGGACGTCTTCTGGTTAATGAGTAACAAGCAATAAGGCGATATAAGGCGGGAGTTGTCAATGTGGAATTTTTCATCATTATAATAAAGGCTTGTGAAAATTTTAGCCTAGTTTATACAAGGAGGTATGGGAAATTGGTACTACTAGGCCAAATGGGTTCGGGAAATATCCTAACCGCCATATGCATAAAACGCTAAAATGTATTTCAACCCTATTTTTGTTAAAAAGTGTTTTCAAATTACGATTCGATTCAAATTTCTTTCGAATTACGATTTAAGTTTGAAAAAAGAAGACACTTTTTAACTATAATAGATTTGAAATACTTTTTAACGTTTTATGCTTATGACGGTTAGTCTTTTTAGCCTATTATGGTCCTCTGCCTGCGAGGAAGAAAAAAAGATTGCTGAAGAAAATAAAGTAAAATCAACACCTGGTTTTTTTTCCTGGCTACTCTACATGATCACATTTTGTACTTGGCATGAGATAGTATAGTGTGCAGATTGATATTTTTATTTACTTGCGAAACAGATAAGTGTAAAAATCTGGTGTAGGTAAACAATAAAGTGTATTTTTTATAAATGTAATTAAAACTAAAATTACCTCTCCAATTTGACTAACACAATCCGCAATATAAGCATCAGACATAGTAGAAGTCCAAGTTAGTTTCGATATTCCTGGTTGCACTTTCTTTTCACATGCCTAAAAAAGTTATTAATGAAATACAGGCAGTGATATCAGCACACTGACATTGGGGATATCTATTAAAAAAAACAGTGGGAAGTAAAAGTAGGGATTCGCGAAGAAGTTTATTATACAACTGTGACCGATACGTTACTCTTTACAGTAAATAGTTTTACGTGATGATTTAAAGAATAATCATCGATTGCCGGAAACATTGCGATCATTTTGATTCTTTAGCGTTACATAGGACTCGACACGACAAGAACAAAAACATCTGCTTAAAATTTAAATTTCCGCGATACGAGAAATGATTATTAAGTCTAATAATAATTTCTCGCACAGCGTGTGTCAATAATCGGTGTGTTTCCTTCCCTTCCCCAGTTCCATAAAAATTGTAGTACATTCTCAAAATCTACTAAAATAGAAGAAATCTTATTTAGTACAGCAACTCAATTTGAAGTATCAATTACCTGACATTGACAAAGAGTGCGATCTGTCCGAAACTTGCTGTTATTATGAACGACATCATCAGCCCTAAAAAGAACCAGTTCGGATTCACTGCGTTTGTTTGTGCGCTGCACTAATTGCCATTAGCTATGTTATAATTATTGGCATTATTGGCATATATCGGATCCCAAGGTACTTTTTGTATTCGAACAATTTCATTTTGAATTTTGCGCGGTTGGCTATGTTAATATTGTTAAAATTAACTGATCTAACAAACTGATTTAACAAAATAAATAAACCAAAATCAATCGATTTATTTTGATGTGATTTGTGTATCGTGCCGTAGAACTTAGAGAAATTAAACAATAAAACACTACGTTTTGCCGTACATCAATACATTCGTAATTCGTATTTGTGTTGGTCTATTCTATTGATATATTTGTTCTATTGATATATTTGTTTGTAATTTGGTATTCTGCTGTGGAATTGTTGGTACTGTGGATTATTTATATTTGTTGTGTTTCAGAAGTTTATGTTAAGTTATGTTAAATTACAAATCTACCTGCAGGAACTGATATTCATAAAGTGTTTGGAGAAAAAATGAATTTGGCTGATCCAGAATTGGAATTGATAGACCCGACTCCAAATATTCACAGTTTATTTGTTCATTTTGATGAGTTATTCTTTTGGACTAAGTTGTTGGGTCGAGCACTTGTGCGATGGAGCAAGAGAATGTATTCATGTGCTGGAATTTGTAGGTAAGAATGCGAAATCATATGAATCGCGAATTTGATGTTAAAGTTAAAGAAAAGAATAGTTTTTTTTTATTGCTGCTTATTTTTATTTAGTGCATACTAGGTCTTAAAGTTAATTTGGGTATCAACAGTTATTATCCTTATGGATGTACATTTAATGTAATGTATTAAGTAAAGTAAAGTAATGGATGTACATTAAATGTACATCCATTACTTTACTTTACTTAATAAGTAAAAGCTATGTTACGAATTACCTAAACAAGTGATTAAACGGACTTGTACAGTCAAAATATTCATTTAGCTCGTAAAATAACTAATTTATTGCCATGTAAACATTTGATACACCTATCTATTGGTAAATTATAATAGTGTTTTTTTGCAGTTACGTTTGCACTTTTGTGGAAAATTGTGTTTTTAACTTGAGCCATACATACCTTTTCTATTATTATTATTTAAAGTTTCGAAGCGTGTAGATATTTTCTCAAACAAATAATTGTATTTTTAATAATAATAACATTGGTGGACATTTTTTATATGCCGGTTAATGTTAACATAAATTTTTCTTTGAATACATTTTTAACAGTTTCTTTGCTTTATAGTTTGTAAATGGCTCTATACATCTTTTTTGCTTTTTAAGAATGTAGATTCTATGTCTAATGAATTTCCCTAGAAAATAATACCGTATGTTAAATGAGGGTAAACATATGCTTATTGTATGCTTTGCTCACCCACCTGTAAGTAATAGTACTAAAAGTCTCTCTCGGCTTGTTACCATTTCAAATGTTAACAGAACTTGAAACAGATTGGCACAGAAACGTCTGCTATCAATAACAGAGTACAAAGACTAAGTTACTTAACACAAGCATCTAGAAATTAGTGGTAAAATCAGTAGACCCACTAATCTCTAGCTCCTTATTTAAAGTAACGTAGACCTTCTACTCAGTAAAAAAAAACATCTTGTTTGTCTCTGTAAAATCAGTAGATCTAATCAGATTGAATCCTTTCTAAATCATTTTCTTCTATCGACAGCTATGAAGGGAGAGGCGGACTCTGTGATATAGCTCTAAGTG
Source organism: Erannis defoliaria (assembly GCA_905404285.2). Classification (NCBI taxonomy): domain Eukaryota; kingdom Metazoa; phylum Arthropoda; class Insecta; order Lepidoptera; family Geometridae; genus Erannis; species Erannis defoliaria. Next base: position 3,445,016 of record FR990073.1, on the reverse strand, counting down.
AGCCTTTACTCAAGCTCCGGCCACGAAAGGACCTCATCGAAACTCTTTTGCATGAGATGATTCATGCCTTCCTCTTTATCACTAATAGAGACAATGACAGAGATGGACATGGGCCCAACTTCAAGGCTCACATGCATAGAATCAACAGAGCTGCTGGACTGAATATCAGCATTTATCATGACTTCCATGATGAGGTATGTTAACCTTGACCTTGACAAAACATCTGTTGTGCCCCATAGTTTGACTTGCTATCCAGCAAGTACTGTATATTTTTCCAGAATAATAAGTAACATCCGTTACTACGTCCTTACTGTTATACTTGTACAAAAAGGTAAACAATCTTGTTAGGTGCAGGACACACTGATGTAGCGTCGGGCGAAGACATTGCGCGGGCTCCATTCAGATTTCACACTAAATACATTGCAAAAAGGCACAATATAGGACACACCAAACGACGTTCAGCGGGCGTGCATCGGGCGCGGACAAGCCCAACAAACGTCATACGGTATGTGCCTTATTTCAATGAGTTAAGTATGAAATTTGAATGGATTGGCAAGCCGCCCGTGCTACGCCCTCGCCCGACGCCAGATCAGTGTGTCCTGCGCCTTAGGCCACTCTCTAACATTTTTAAACATCTACAGATACTAAACTCCTAAACTGGATAAAAATGTTAACAATATCAAAATATTTACAGAAAATAATATTTTAAATTTTTGGTCACCTTATTGCCACTGCCGCGTGAACCTAGCCCTGCACTAGTTTCTATGTTTTTATTTACTCAATTAGTTTATTGCAGTTCTAAAGATAACATGGAGGTCTTAAATAACACAGTCATATTTTATAGTAGGTACTTTAAAATGGCCCTATACATATTTAAAAAATAAGTAACATAATAGGGATACACAGTACGGTATTACTAAGCCAAAAGGTGCTTGTTGTACTCATTAAAGACAAATATTATTATGTAGGACGAATATGGCATAAATCATCAAATTTCACTATGGGACCAACTTTGAAATCACCAAAAAAAATCTGTTCTGTATAAAAATATCAATTACACTCAACAGTCTATAGAACAGCTGATTATTTTAAAGATTTTGATTGTTTACAAAGATTTCAGAGTTAGTGGCATAGTTAAAGTTTAAAAGAAAGAAAGAAAAGAAAGAAAATAATTTATTCTGTGACATCAGCACACAAAAATAGAAAAAACAAAAAACAAAAAAAAAATACAATGTACAATGAGTTTCTTTTGCCTTCATGCTTAATAATTGGCTTCATTTGTTTTTAGTAAAGTGTGCTCAAAATATAAACAATGTTACAGGTAAAACTATATTTAAAACACTGGTGGCGTTGCAACGGAAGATGCCAAAAAATGAGACCCCATTTTGGAATTGTCCGTCGCTCATCTAACCAAGCCCCTGGCCCTCGTGATTACTGGTGGGCAAACCACTTAAGATCATGTGGTGGAACATTCATCAAAATTCAGGAACCAGAGAAACCACTAAAAGTTACCAAAAAACCTGTTAAAACCAAAATTAATGCTGACATCACTAAATACATCAATAACAACAATGATGCTATTTTAAATAAAAATGTTATCAAAGGCTTAAACAAGGAAAATAAAGTAATCACAAGTATTAATGTAAATACTGCAGTTCCTGCTCGCACCAAATCACCTGACATCAGAAATCTTGTTGATTTGGGAAGAAAAAGGACAAATTCTGCTTCCGTTATAGAAACAGTAAGAAATGTATGGACTAACAAACAAATACCCTCTCTTTCGAATGCTACAAGTAACTCTGTCAAATCTAAAAATGAATCCAAACTGATAAAACACAAAAGTAATTCTGTCCAAGTGGAATCACCACCAAGGAAAATGATGAAAATAGATGATTATTTCAAAAGCAATGCCAGTTCTATTCTAAAGGATGTTTATGGAGAAGAGTTCATAATATCACAGTCAAGTAGTAGTACGAAACTGAAAGCTGTTACTGTTGGCCAAAGTACCAACGTGCCTCCAGTTAATATTTTCGTTAACTGTCCTAGTTGCAATATTAAAATCTATAGCAATGACATAAACAAACATTTGGATGAATGCCTTAACAGAGACATAATAGATAAATTGAGTAAAGATTCTATTAAAACAGTAGCAACTGATGTGAAAATAATTGATAGACGAAACTCAAAAGATCTTGGAGATGTAAAAGAATTTCCTTATATTAAAGTAAAAACTGAAATTAAGATGGAAGACGATGATAAAACGAAATTAAAAATCATTGTTGGAAGCATACAAAACATTCCACCTTTTAAGTTTAAAACAGAAAATCATAAAAGCACTGGAAAAGAAGGATCATCTCGACCAAGCCCTAGTTGTGGGGACAGAGTAAAAACACCAACTGAATCACATCAAAACAATTGCATAGGATTCTTTAACAGCACCGCAATAACTCCAGGAGTTTCTAAGATGGAAACTGTGATCATTGACGACCATTTCAAACCAACAAACATCAAATCGGAACCTGGTACAAGCAAAGAAACCTTTATCCAAAAATGCCCCTGCTGCGGAGATAAGATAAACAAACCTATAGAGATACATCTAGATGAGTGTCTTGGATTCTTTGATAACAACTCAACAATACCTATAGAGGGAGCTAGTGGTATCGAAACCATAGTAATAGATGATGATGAAGATGATATATTTGATGAGACCCAAACGTTCAATGCTACAGGGACCAAGTCACCTTGCCCTTGCTGCCTCAAAATGATTGAGATAGCAGATATGAATGACCATTTGGATGTGTGTTTATGCACTAGTCTATACTAAGATCTAACTCCGATTGGAGAGAGAGATATGGCGTAAATAGAGCAAAGCGAAGCAGAAGCGAGTGAAACTTATTCTGAGTCGCATACAACTGAATTTCGCAATTGAAATATTGCATATTGCCAAAGCTTTTGGAATTGCGCCATACACGACTATGTATCATTTGAAAACTCATTCATCAATGATTTGTTTGACTTCACTACTTATAATGTATTTACGGCTTAGATATGTAAGTATTCTGCAAGTCCGGGTCAAAGGACCAGAAAGTAGCTTTTCACACTTCACACCATCACATTAAGAGTCAACCCATACGTACCACAACCACACCACATCGCAACGACAAAATGTGGTGACGCAGTGGCTACGTGTGAATAGTGTCGTTGCAGCTTTTTGCAGTTCCGTTGTTATACCGACAAAATGTCGATGTGGTTGCGATGTCGTTAGCAGTTGCGATGCGGTTGCGTCGTGTGCAGACACGGTTTGACTCTGGCTTTCATAGAGCGCGCACTGTCATTGCGTCGGCGGAACGTTGTACCTGTGATGTGGCCGACGGCTATTTCACTGTGCAGCTGGTGATTGCGTTGCGGTATCAACCACGCGATCGATAACCACGGCAAAATGTGGTACGTGTAAATTCTACTATTCATTTTCAATACAAAATATGCGCCCGACCACGTGTTGTGGTTGTGGTACGTGTGGGTTGACCCTAAAATGATCAATGTGAAATTTTGTGAGTGTGTTATGTATGTTTGTTCACGCTGTGATAGCTCAATGGATCTGGGTGAAATTTGGAATGGAGATAGCGTACCCTGGATTAACATAATGGTTACATAAAATATATAGTTCCCATAAGATAGCGGGCGAAGCCGCGCGGCGCTTCTACAATGAGAATGAGAATAAATGAGAGAATGGTCCTTTGTCAGAATGTCATTGAATTATTGGCATTATCTTAGGGGGACATCGAACTCATCGTAATGTACAAGTATTACTAAGAAATCAACGCGGAAATCTTGAAAAAAATCAGACGCCCTATACATTTTGTAATATACTTTATAAGGGACAAACGAAGTAAAAACAGGACTGCTTTCATGGTACAAACTGTCCATTACGACGAGTTGAATGACTTAGATAATGGCAATGAATTAAATGTCATTCTGTATAATTTTTTGGAAGATTTAAATGTTATGACTGATTATTAATGATCATTCATTGCCATTCCATATTGTGATCTATTACTGTTAGACAAGACTCAACGTGTGTCTGATGATGATATTATTTAGATAATTTATTAGATTAAACGTGATATTAGATTAATATTGTCATAAAAATTACCTGTCGCCTAATTTGTTGTTAATATATTATTTTTTGTACAAAGTACTATCTTTATCTTATGTTAAAATTATACTACACTACACACATTGTTACACTAGTGGGTCACACAAATGGGTCCGGTATAAACTTTATGATTGCTGTGAACTTTGTGAAACTCTGCTTAAGAGTAAACAAGCCGGTCACTTCTCCATAGAACCGGGGAAGTAATATTACTCCACTCAAATACTTACTCAATGTAACGTTGTAAGTCCAAGACTAAGTATTATATCAATTTGTCTCTTCATTATCTAGGATTGTAAATTAATAAGAAAGTAAAAAAATCATAAACATGAAAGTTATGAGCCAGGAAACAGCCTGTATTTTAGCTCAACTTTAACGCCAATTTGGACGTAAATAAATAACATAAGGAGTACGAAACCTCTAGAATAAAGTATTCAGCAGCATAGTTTAGTCTATCAAAATTTTAATTAACTTTAGTTGGAATAAGTTAGTTCAGTAGTTTATTCATCACAATTCTGCAGCCAAACGCCGACATGAAAAATTTTGCGCGCTCATTTCTCCCTTTCCCACACTTTGATGAAGAGAGCATGCTTTTTAGCCACGCCCACCGATGAGTTCGAGCCGTTGGGCAGTGCATCCTTAAGTAAAGATTATAGGGACAGACGACTCCCTCCGAAACACTTTGAACGCTTATACTCAACTCAATACTCAATATTTTATTTATATTTCAGGACTCCAGCCGATTTCAATTTTTTTTTCGATGTAAGCATCAGATTCAGTTAAACTGTAGCGCTCGTGGCGTAGCTTGTCTAGGTGATTCTAAACGATCACCGATGTTAAGCAACGGACGGCCCGGTCAGTCTTCGGATGGGTGACCGTGAGTGGCATTTATTTCTGAGCGCTACCGTGGGTCGGATGACGCGTTAAATTGTTGGTCCCGGTTGTTTGTTCTAGTTTCTATAACAACAACCGTCAGCCATGTCACAGGCCTTCGGGCGGCACATTAACTCTGACACTAGGGCTGGTCACTCAGCCTATACGAACTTACTTACTTAGTTAAACTCTCCACTTATCCTATTATTTTTTATAATCAATAAACATGCATGTTCCCTATTGTGCCTAAGCTTTCGCAATAGATCGCGCCCTTAGCGTTTATTTGACAGGAATTTGTTTGCACCTGTCGCACGAAATAAAATTCACATTTGCCATTAAGCGGACGTTGAACGAATACCGCGCGGTGGGAGCACGGAAGTTTTCGCGCCGCCGGAACGCAGCCTAAGGCGTGAGATATCTTTGATCGATGCTTTTTACTGTTAGATAGTTACTTCTACAATAAATTAAGCTTCGTAGGTACTTACCACAGTCAAAGGTTTAAAAAGCAGTCTTTCCTCATCCGACAGGGAGTCTAAAATCTTGTTATATCCTTTCACTACAGCGAGAACGCTTTCGTACACATATAGCACTGTTTTGGTTTTCATATACACCTGTAAAATTTGCACTCATATTAATGCAGAATTCTGGATGTACGTAAGTGCTTGCCTAGGTTTGAATCAAACGCACCTAACTCACTGACCTCTATAAACAAGTATGCTGGACTTCATATTGTCGATAGCAAATTGAAGCCATTTGATTTTCGCCATTTTGGCGCGGATAGCCAACAGATAGCAGTGAGAGCATCCATAGAACTAATATTTCGTTGACACAAATGTCAATTTTAGTACCGGAGATGCTCGGACGGGCGGTTCAAATTGGCACAAAAAAAGATGTCATTTCATAAAGAATATTTAGTCGAGCGTACTTGTATAATAGAGGTCAGTGACCTAACTGAAGAAACAGATACGTAATCAGGTTATTTAATACTCTGGATTTAGGGCTACCCTCGAAAGCCCCTCAAGGAGTACCCTCGAAGGCTTTGGTTCGCCAAAGAACCAAAGTTACCGACTCGCAAGGTTTGCAAGTTGAAGTGGCAATGGGCAGGCCACATCGCTCGAAGAACTGACAACCGATGGGGAAGAAAGGTTCTTGAATGGCGACCGCGAACCGGAAGACGCAGCGTAGGAAGGCCTCCCACTAGGTGGACCGACGACATTGTGAAAGTCGCGGGCAACCGGTGGACGCAAAAGGCAGGTTGTCGTACAGTGTGGCGGTCTAAGGGGGAGGCCTTCGTTCAGCAGTGGACGTCTCCGGGCTGATGATGAGGGCTACCCTCTAAGGGTGATTGGGCCATATCCACCACGCTGGTCCAGTTTCAGGTTGGTAGATCCATATACTATACGCTATTGAGTTTCTTCGGACGTATGCAGATTTCCTCGCGATGTTTTCCTGCACTGAAAAGCCAGTGGTATAAAAATCGGTACATAAATTCCGAAGAACTCATCGGTACGAGCCTGGGTTTGAACCCGCAACCTCGCGTTTTAAAATCGTTCAGCCTCCCGATTAGGTTATCTCGGCCACCCCAACAGATGATAAGGATCAAAAGTTCTACATTTTCCACTGTAAAATATACCAAAAATGCATGATGTTAGTAACTTCAATTTGATATACAAGAAGTAATACCGCGTAGGCATGCATTGGAATTTCCATCCCGAGGTTCTCCCAATGAACAGCTTCCTTGCATAGATCCAGGATATTACTGAAACGAAATTGCAGAATATAATTTAAGACGACGTAGAAACTGAGGTAAACCAACTTATTAAAAGATAATGAATGGAGACGCTGCGCGTTGGTCAGTGCATTGTGCGTCATGTCGGGCGGTTCATTTTAACATATGGCCATGTATGATGTATGAAGGCGTTCATACAGAGACGTTAGACCTACCGGAATAATGTAAAACTACTTTTGTCTATAGATCTTCCGCAGCTATACTATACTTAGCGTAGAGAAGTGATTCCCACAGAAAACGCGTCTAATTAAACTTAGTTATACGTATAACTACAACAATGTTATTCAGTGCAAACTAATTAGTACTTTATTTGTATATCAAGTTTCTCGATTTTTCACAGTAGCGCTTAGCTCATTGACGTCGCGCGGCTTCCGCTGGCTGCGCTCGTGCCTTAGCATTAAATTCGACTACCGATACTGTTTTATAAAATTACAGTTCAAATTAACTTGCACTGAACATGACAATGATTGTAGTTATAGATTGATTTATACAGAGGCTCCACTATGTTTAACTACGTGTATTATTATGTATACTGTGGCTTAAAACGTGTTTTCTAAGAGAGAATGAATCTTATGTACAGACTGATTCAAACTTAATGGCGGCGCTGCAAGCGAGACTGCTATTGTACGCACACCGCACGCCGAATTTTTGCTACTACGCAGCGTCGCGCGGCTAAGTACACAGCCGCCATTAATTTTGAATCAGCCTATAGCTAGGTAGTCCTATTATGGTTTCTGTGCTAGAAGGAATGTGTAACTCACACGTCAATATTACATTCCATTAGGCCTGGGTTTTCAGCGCTCTTCCGCATCAAAGTCTTGTTCAGACCAGCGCCACATTTCTCGTCAACGTTGTGCTGTAGTAAAAAAATTTTTGATCTACGTTTTGCCACCGACTCGCCTGGTGGTAAGCGACTGTGGGCATACTCATAAAATTACCATAACACACAATTGTGGAAATTGAGTAGTAATAATACGCTTTAAAAAAAACAACCTACCACAATTTTGATTACCTGGGTGACATCTTTTCCAGTTATCCAGTTATATTGATTTATTCCAGTCATTTTGATTTAAAAACCAAACTACAGAACCGATTTCGACAAAATTTATAATGGGACCACCTCTTGAGTCCTCTGAAGTATTTATCACCTACCAAACAAAAAAAAACATTAAAATCAATTCATAATTGTCGGAGTAATCGCGTAACATACATACAAAAAAAACATACAGTTGAATTGAGAACCTCCTTTTTTGAAGTCGGTTGAAAATAATGCTTTTACCCGTCTTTGGAAGTATATCAGGTACCTATATACAATGTGTAACAAAAAGGTTCAACAATACGGAAGGGTATGTATGTACTCATCATTATTAACAAGTTTTACTATAGGGCCAACTATGAAATCGCGATAAAAATATCAGCTGTTCCATACATTTTGTCCAAGGTCAATGAAATTTTTGTATGGAACAGCTGATTTTATTTCCGCGATTTCACAGTTGGCCCCATAGTAAAAGTTGATTAAAAAGATAAGTACATACATGCCCTTTCGTATTGTTGAACCTTTTTGTTACACCTTGTATATTTGTAGGCATGTCTGATTCCTATTGTGAACTCACGTAATCAAAGCTTAACCCTATCCAGGTCTATTTCTGGAATGTAATATCCATAAGCAACACTGCATTTGGTTTAAAAAAATACGGTCAACAAGCAACCTGACGGCTTGATGGTAAGCGACCGGCTATATAATACGGAGATACCTGCAACATTGGTGGTATTGTCGTTGCGTTTGCTTGCTAGATGCTGCTATTTAAAATATTTTAAGTCTAGAAGACTCCGAGAAAGGACATTTCACACCTTGCAAATAAAGATTTCGATGAATTGAATAGCGTCCAAGAAAAACAAACATAGTTTTTCTCGCATACAGGTCCCTAAAGATTGAGTAGCGTCCAAAATATGTTTGATTTCCTAGGCTAACATGCCTAGCGAAGGCCCTACTTTAAGTACCGTCCAAGATATGAAGAGCTCCCTGATTGCGACGTCGATGGCCCCCATGAGTCGGTTCACGTGCACGATCACATCCTCAGAGTTGCTGCACGGCATCAGCCACACAGACGCGTCTGTCATCACCTGCAACACGTGGTGAGTGTCAACAACTTCTTCCAAATAAAATATATCTACAATACAATACTTATAACACTATAATCACTAAATGGATTTCTAGATTTAATGTCCAATATCGTTCCACCTCCCAAATGCGATCATAGGAAATTTGGTCTAGAAAAACACTGCGAAGGCGAGTATTAGACTTTTCTCTAAAATTCCTCTTCGCAGAGTATTATTTTCTAGAACAATTGTTTCATTTGTTTACAGGCTTGCGTCTGACAGCTAAATTGCCTGATGTTATGCTAAAATGCGGTCTACGATGGAACGCTACGTTTGTAGCGTTTGTAGCTTTGTTAGCTACGCTAGAAGAAACCGATTATGACTAGTAGGTAATCCTTTTAATTAATACCTCGTATGACTCTATTGCAGAGTCCACCTGGGGAAGTACCAAAAACTTTGTTAGTTTGATTCAACCGCCGTAGTGTGCATGTATTAGGTACCTACTGTGCAATGTATTTCGGTTTGAAGGGCAATGGTACCAGAGAAAGTACTAAGCGTGAAGAGATTTCACATCTAATATCTCAGGGTGATGAGCGCAGTGCAGTACAGCGCGATTGTATTCGCAAGTTCACAATTCTGGCACTGCTAAACTGTTATGGGTCGGCGTGGCGCTTACCACGAGACGACTGTCTCTCTCGTTTCGTCACTCAATTCCGTAAAAACAAATACCAGTATAAGATCACTTTAGGAAAAATAGCCGCCAGTTGCTACAGTATTTCTGACAGATTTTAATAAAGGAAGTTCAACATGTTGCTTTGGGTGTGATCGTTAAAGAGTTAGTATCTAATGTGTAAGTAGGTACCGTGTATACTGTTCATGTGATACCTTCTTCAGATACAGCAGCCGATTCTTTCTCATCCTCAGCACGGCGGCCCTGCCCGCGAAGGACGGCAGGTCCGCGGGGTGCTGGCTGCGGGATGCCACCATGTCCTTCTTCACCTCCTGGACCTCGTCGCTGAACATCACCCACACCTAGAAATGTGGTAAGTGTAAAGGCTAAGTCGTCAGCTACAAGACGTTCACTACTGGACGAAAGCCTCCCAATAGAGGGGTGTTGCCATAATCTCCACGCTTGGCAGGCGGCTAGGTGGTCAGCTCTAATGACAGAGTTAATACGCTGCCAGGCCTGACATAGTTTGGATAGGTCATTCATTGGTTTGGATTATCTATCTCTCTGATGATTCTCTTGTGACAGTTGCTGTCAAAATCATCAAGAGTGTCATTCAATCCGATCCACGGTAGAGTTCCGCGGTTACCCATCCGAAGACTGGACCGCATCGTATAGTATGTTTTAAGAACGTCTAGTCGGCTACGCAACAGGCGTTAGCTTGGGCTGTATGAGTCTAAAAGTAAAATATGTAAAACAATTGTAGGTACAAAAATCCTTTAACTATGTATATAAATATCACAGAGTTGTTAATTACTGGGTTTGAAGAGATTTAACATCAGATATCTCAGGGTGACGAGCGCAGTACAGTGCGGCGCAGGATTGTATTCGCAAGTTCATAATTCTGGCATTGCTCCTGTTTGTGGCAGGCGTGACGCTTACTACCAGGCGAACGTCTTGCTCGTCTCATCACTTGATAGTATATTTAAAAAAACTTAAAATAAAATATACCTAATTCTCAAAAATAATAATTAATATAAAAATAATAGTCAAATAACCTGGCGTGTCTATCTGTCTATCATAATTATGCTGGTCTCACCTCAGCGGTTTTCCTTTTGAAGATACGTTTCAAGTTATTCCGTTTTGAGTAGTTGTGTAGGGAGAAGAGTGCCACAACCGCTTCCTCCACGTGGTTCACTCCCTCAAACACTGTCTCCACCAAGTTCTCTATTATTATCTGGAAATTATGTCAATTTATGCCCCAGAGAAAAGGATTCGCAGCTGTAAGACTGGCACGCGCTGGGTACCAATTCTTTCTCCCGCGCGTACCTAAACGTGACAGCTACAATAAATAACTTTGTTGATTTACCATATATAATATACTTAAATAACGCTTTCGTGGGATAAAAAGAGTGCGTAAAACAAACCACCACCGGAGGCCAGGCAGCAGCATCCTCTCAGATAACGCTGATTAGCATTCTGCAATCCCCAAGCCGTCTGCCAAGCATGGTGATTGTTGCAACCTTCTTGTTAGAGAGGAGCCTTCGTCCAGCAATGAACGTCTTCTGGCTGATGATAGTAGGTACCTCAATATCCTTAATGATAGTCCTGAAGTGCAGAATATCGTCGTACCATGAAGGCGCCTGCACATCTAGAATGGTATGACCAACCTGTAAAAGTAATGCAGGCTTACAATACAACTCTTTATAAATCGCGATGGAGATGGTTGCCTGACGATGCACCAAGTACCTAAGGTATGAGAAGCCACACCACCTGCCGCCGTTATCACCATAACATTTTTAGTAAAGTTTAGAAAAGTTGAAAATCTTAGAAAGGTTTCCACTCAGAAACTATACTAGAAGACGAAGAAGATGAGAGTGGTTGTCCAAACGAATCCGATTTGATTCGGCTACGATTACGGGGGCTTGTGGTAGATCTCCTTTGCAAGAGGTCTTGTAGGAAGGAGCCATCGTAGTAGGTATCCTATAATCTACCGCCAAGCAATAGTGTTTAACTGTTTGAACGGTATTATAGCTTGAGCAATCACAGGGCTAATGAGACTCGCCATCGAACGTCTCAACGTGATGTGCTCCAATGTAGTAGTGATGCACAGGGGCCGTACCGTGACCTGCTTATAGCGGGACCGAATAGGTTCAGCTGCAGACACTGCCCGACCGCGAACCTTATTGCGAGGCGATAAAATTCACAGTCGCGCAGTGTCGGCAGCTGAGCGTATTCGGTCCCGCTATAAGCAGTTCACGGTACGGCCCCTGGACTTTGTTATCGTTACTCAAAGTATTGGGTACCGCGGCAGTGCTCATGGACATATACTCGTATCATCAGAAGAGCGTCTCTTACGACTTCTACTTTGTCAACTTAAAAAAAAACTGGATCGATTGCATCAGAGAGCACGAGCGTAGTCTTAACTTTTACATGTTTGGGTCCAAATCTCGTCTGTAACTTTACCCGATAATTCGGAAGAACTGTAAGTTAAGGCAGTAAAGCCTAAGGGGGACTTACCGTTTATGTGGGTGGTTTATCTTGGTTCTGGTGAAGTCTGTGGTTATTTAAAAAGGCCTACCTCCCGTATGTGGTCCAGCCCGCTATGGAACATGTGCTCAATTTGTTCACACTTCTCCTCAAACAGCTCGCCGCGCGCGCCCCCAAACATCGGTTTGTTTATATTCTCCGTCTCGTCGATCCTAGATATAAGCGGGATAAAAAAAGTTTCTATTGATATTGCTAGTTAATTGTTAGTTTCATTAAAGTATAATTTGCAGTGTTTCTAAATCAACTGAGAGTTTCTCCAATTGCGCTGAATTACGCATTCGACGGCGTAAAAAGTTAACTAGGTTGATTAGTACAGAGGTACATGGATAGATATATGGCGCTTATCATTTTGTGCAAATCTTATTTAATGGTAAATAGTTCTAAAAAAAACTCCCTTATTATACGCATCTAAAGCACTAACCTTCCAAAAATAACCATGCAGTTGCACACGTCAAGCATATCAAAGCATCGCTGCACAAAAGAATCGATGTAGTTGAAGATAGATCCAGTATCGAGCTCCCAGCTCCCCGGATTCAATTCGTTATGGGCTTCAGCCATAATGTCATAGATTTCCCGATATTTTTTGCAGCAGCTTATGCATTTACCGAATTCCCCCATCGCATTTTTAGTATTACCATCAAAAAGATTTTCTAGCTTTATGTAAGTCCTGCAGAGGATGATGATCTGATTGCTGAGAGCTTTGAAAAGGTTCGTGATGCGAGACTCAGAGTTGTAATAAGGAGACTCTTGCCAGATGAATCTAAACAAGTTGATGATTTGCGGTATGTGAGTGGCTATCTCATCAGGGTCCACTACGCATTCTAATACAGCGCAAGGCTGTTTTATGACTTGAAGAAACTCTATATTTTTTGTAGCCTCTAGTATTTTTTGAACGATTTCATCGCATAGTGATTGGAACTGGTGGATGAAGGTAGAATGAGTCGTCACCAGGATTTTGGTTATATGCCTGACTGCTGGATTCTTTAGTTGGTACAGCAGAGCGTTTAAGTTCTCATCTGAAAGTAGATGGGTAAATTTAATACTCATCCTCAATTTGCCCTTTAGTAAAACTCCAAGCTAAAAGAAACCTTACGTCTGTAAATCCAGAAATCATATTCATCACTCGGACACAGTAGTTCTTTCTGAGATGCAACAAACGCCTGGTCTTCCAAGCAGGACTTGATCTGATGGGTCCAATAGACCACCACACCTTCGAGCCTCTTCACCAGCTCACGATCAAGGCTCGCTTTTTCATAGGAAAGTTGCTGGCCTTCTCGAGGTATGTACAGAACCGTCAAACCAAGCATTTTGTAGTACATGTCGGTTAACTTTGCCAAAAATGTATGTAGTTGAGAGCAAAACTCGCTTTTTACACCTGAAAATGTAAAACGTGGAAATAAAGTGAATGGTATAAAGAAAAAAACCTATTTTAACCTAATTTTTGAAGTATTTGACTGCTACTTGTAGGTATTATGCGGATCAAGAAAACGATGCAATAAATAAAATACTTCTACTCACTGTCAGGCCAGGTATTGACAGCAAAAAAATATGGAGCGTAAACATGTTCCAGCATTTGTATCATGTTTCCTTCCACAGAATCTACAAAGGTCCCGAATATGATGTCGTCATGAAAAGTCTCCGCTTTGAAGACATAGTCTGGCTTTCTCAAAAAGTATGTTAGATCATAAACCGGAGTCAATGGTATATCATGAACCGCTTTTAATTTGTCTCCTTTGAAATAGATAGATAGAATCAGGACCTTTGGCTCGAAGAACCATTCCTTGATTACGTGCAAGCAATCTTCCTCCCAGTCGTCTTCTCGGAGGTCGTAGATTGTGGTCATTCTCTGCACGTAGCGGACGAGCGTCTCTAGCTCTTCTGGTTCATATTTTGGACGAGCTTTGCTAGCTTCTGCTAACTCCCGCGCAATTTGAGTGAGACGTTCCTTCTCTGGAACACCCAACGCAATGCATTAAACTCAATGACGTGTATCGCGTGTAGACTACAAAGCCATTTAAACTCTATTAAAACCAAGCGTTAAAATTTCTGGTACTTTTTATTCATTTCGTTACAAGAGTAATTTAGTTCTTGACTCCAGACAAAATATCAGGGTTGAGTTTAGAGAGACACGTAAGGTAGATCGACAACGGGTCTGTGTTTAAATGCTATGAAGTGGCAATGAAATCTTCAGCACTATTTGTAACATGACCAGCTGAGAGATGACGCTAAAACGATTCTTATAAAAAACGGTACTGCTAAGAACTTAAATAGAACCCGACCTTAATAGAATATTATGATTATATCTTTTACATAGAGTAAAATATCTAACAGGGGTGTGAACATTTTGCCAATCCCATAGAAAGAGGTTACCATCTCCAGTACGTTAAATCCGAAAAATGCTAAATATGCAATATGCTACAGCCAAATTTTTTATGCCATCGGGTCCAAAAAACTGCCAAATTTAGCAATAAAATGCCAAAACGACAACACTAGCATAAGCGCACGGCGGCGGGTGCAAGTGCCCCTTCCCCATCTACTATGAAACTAGCAGTCCGACGATATCGTGTCGTGTCAGTGAGCAAACGTTCATTGATGTATTCATCTTCATCATTATAATCAGCCTATCATAGTCCTCTGCTGGACACAGGCCTCTCCAAGGCACGCCACTCAGTCCGATTTTCGGTTTCCGCTTCCAACCACTGCCAGCCCCGCATCCGCTACCCTCTGCTGCTCTATCCGTTATGACCTACGGAGCCGATTCGTGGACTCTCACTGACGGAACGGTTCACAAGCTCAAAGACGCTCAGAGACAGCGAGCTTGGAAAGAGCTATGCTCGGTGCTTCTCTTGATATACTAAACTGCTAAGATTTGTTACTAACAGACGTGCTGATTGTTTACACACTGTTTTCGAACCGCATTTTTACTACATTTTTGCTCGTAACCAGGGTGGCTCGGCCATCTTAACGTGCTATATGAACGTTGATTGAAAAACTTAAAAGTTCGATATGTCATCTAATCAACGCGCAACGTTAATGCACTGTTGCAAGAGAATTTGATATAGCGGCTAATGTTTCAAAGAGTTTTATAAATACCTCTTTCTTCCTCAGAGTCATGACTGAGATCATCACTCCAAGTAATTTTCACTTTCTTCCTCTCCTTTTTGGCTGATAGCTTCGATGCCATTTTAGCGGACTTAACTATCACTCAGCTGTTCTCCTTAACAGTTCCACTTAACTAGAACTTAAATTAGAGAAATTAATTTAAATCTAAACACAAAATTTCCTAGGAAATTTGTGACATTTGTCAGAAAACAAATGAATAATTTAATTGTAAATGAATTGTAACAAAGAGGAGCTATTTATAGTTTCGTTTGTGACCAACAGCTTAATTACGTTTTTTGGGTTTGTTAAGTTAACAAACCGTTGCCTGGTAGCGTGTTCAATTTAACGATCAAATAACTCCTATTGATGACGATCAAATGCCTTAATGAAATTCCTAAAGGTTTACGAAAGCTGGCAGTTCCATAGTAAACTTTTTAAGATTAAATAGTTGGCAGCGTCATTTCATATCATAACAAAGTGCCGTCATGTCCTTGTCATTTTTGCAAAACAAGGTGAACAGTATTTCTTCGTATTTCTTTGGATTCAAAAATTTTTTGGAGGCTTACTGGTACTTTGTAAGGCTGACCTTGGCCAATGAAATGAAACTATTGGGTAAATTAGGTGAACGGTGATTTATGGAAACAATCCATAAAAGGTTAGTGAAGTTGTGTAGGCTTGTAATGTGCTTCGGGCGGCCCAATTTTATTGAGTTAACTATATCCTAGCGGGGCCACAAATACCAACTTTGATGGAGCCCCTTCCGTGTTTAACCTTTTGTTGTTACCGCGATACCCTACGTGATATTTGACCGAATCCTGCATCATATTGTCATACAGTCCTGTTGAAAATATTCTCATAGAACCCTCTGCCTCCCTTTCTAATCCGTACAGCCAAGGAATGTAACAGGCTGCCGGCTCCCTCTTTCCTGAGAGATATTATAGGTAGAACTTTTCAAGGTCAAAGTAACCGGTCGGTATAGGTATCTTCTATGTCTGCGTTCTTCATCTTCGACCACATCATCGATTACCAACAGACAAATTGGTAGTCAATCGCGAAATTATACTTAGTGTTAAAAATAAGATGGCGGGGTTTATTCTCATTAAGTTGCATGCCGTCGGCGCTATGCACGATCCAAAATGGTATCATTCCCTTTCATCTTAGGGTTACAAATCTTTCCTTCTCCTATACCGATATTAGATTTGGTTTGTATTCAAAAAATACGACCTTGTGATTGATCGATCAAGTAGCATGCCCTGGCAATATGCCGGCTTGTGCCTTCCAGTGGCAGATAACATGACGATATTACAAGGTGTCCATTTGTCCGACAGACATATTCTAGAATATAAATAGTACTCATCATTATGAACAACTTTTGGTATGGGGTGCCACTGAAATCGCTAAAAATATATCAGATGTTCCATGCATTTCGTCGAGAGTGAATGACATTTTCAATGGCATATTATTATGTTTCTAGTTGTAGGTAATATGCATTCACTGACCTCTATTGTGCGTACCTGTATAATAGAGGTCAGTGTATGCATTTAATTGTTTCCAGTGGCAGGTAGTATGCCCCAGCAACATGCCGGCATATGGCTTGGGGCGTGTTCGTGTTCAGTAAGGATGGGCGCGCGCGACTGGCGGGCGTGCTGCGCGCGCTGCTGATTGGTCAGCTGGTGGTCTCGCTCGGGATGGTCATATTCACATACAATGTGTCCATGAAGGTCATGCTGCTACTCAAGAACATACACCAGGTATATCTTATGTAGTTTTCTTTATACAACATGTAACAAAAAGGTTCAACAATACTGAAAGGTATGTTATGTAAATTTACTCATCATTACGAACAACTTTTACTATGGAGCCAACCTTGATATCGCGAAAAAAACCAGCTGTTCCATACATTTTGTCTTATGTCAATGAACTTTTTATAAGGAACAGCTGTTTTTTTTTCGCGATTTCAATGTTTGACCCATAGTAAAAGTTGTTCATAATGAAGAGTAAATTTACATAACATACCTTTCACTGTTGTATTGTTGAACCTTTTTGTTACATGTTGTATAACGGTATGACGACACGAGCGAACCGGTCGCTTGTTGGTAAGTAGCAGTGCCAGAATTGTGAACTTGCGTACATATTCCTGCGCCGCACTGAACTGAACAGTGATCGATGACCCTAAGATATTAGATATCAAAACTCTTCATTCTTAATTAATTAATTAATTTCTCTGGCAACATTGCCCTTCAAACCGAAACACAGTAAAGCTTGCACCCTTCTGATTGGCGGTTGAATCTCTTGCAAAAGTGTTGTACTACCTCAGGCGGACTCTGCAATAGTCCCACAGTGGTCTGGAACCTAGCAATATTTCGGTATTTTTTAAGATTTGGGCCTGTCCTACCGATGTACCGTAATGGACTGAGTTTCTACCGATTTTTATAAATATCTAAATAACAAACAACAAAAACATAAATTATCCTTGCACCTCGTACTCGAGATAAGTATCCTGAAATAAATATATTATATACACATGTAGTACCGCATAGGTGCCACCGCTCATGCACTGTTGTTTAAAGTTAGTAGATTTAAAAAAAAACTGTCTATGGCCACCCCACGTCTGCCATCTACATTTATTACCCGTCATTCGCAGTTTAGTGCTCCACCGTTCAACACTTATATTTCGCACTTAAACTTACACTCCGAAAAACGTTGCTACACCAAAACGCAAGCGTAACAGTGATCTCGATCACATTAGTGATTAAATCAAAATGTTAATAAAACGCGTCTGTAAACAAAGTGTACCAACGTCAGCATCTTCAAGCGGAACGGATTCTAAAAATAGTGCTAAGGGTATGTACCTAGCTATGTATCCTTATTTATTCTTTATACTTATGTAAAATTATTACGACAGTACTTTTGTACGAAAAAATGCATCTCGAGCTGTGATCTCTGGGCTGTCTCACCGCATTTTATTCACCTACCCTCAGTTCGGGTTCTTTTCATATATCTTGTTGTTACTTTTTCAAACTTGGCATGTCAATGCACATCGAGCTGATCTATGGACTGCCTCATCGCATTTGACAATCAATGATGATAGTAAATAATTCTTAAATTTATTTTTATTTTTTATATGTTAAATTAGTACAACATTACTTTTGTATGAAAAGATGCATCTCGAGCTGATCTTTGGGCTGTCTCACCGCATTTTATTCACCTACCCGCAGTTCGGGTTATTTTCATATCTTTTACTTGGCATGTCAAGACAAATGCACATCGAGCTGATCTATGGACTGCCTCATCGCATTTGACAATCAATGATGCTAGTAAATAATTCTTGATTTTTTTTATTCTTTTTATATTTAAAATTAGTACAACATTACTTTTGTACGATGAAATGCATCTCGAGCTGATCTTTGGGCTGTCTCACCGCATTTTATTCACCTACCCGCAGTTCGGGTTATTTTCATATCTTTTACTTGGCATGTCAAGACAAATGCACATCGAGCTGATCTATGGACTGCCTCATCGCATTTGACAATCAGTGATGCTAGTAAATAATTCTTGATTTTTTATTCTTTTTATATTTAAAATTAGTACAACATTACTTTTGTACGATAAATGCATCTCGAGCTGATCTTTGGGCTGTCTCACCGCATTTTATTCACCCCATCATCATCATTCAATTATTTTTTTGCCTCAGTTCGGGTTATTTTCTTCTTTTACTTGGCATGTGACAAATGCACATCGAGCTGTTCTATGGACTGCCTCATCGCATTTGACAATCAATGCCTAACTTTAAAGAATGTATTCGAGCTGCTCTTTGGACTGCCTCACCACATTCCAGACTCAAAATAATGTTTTGTTTTTCGGATCTACCTTTAGGTTTATTCCATAATTAAAATAAGCAAATACCCACGACTTAAAATTACCACTTGCACCTACCATCGGGTTTATTTTTTCTTTTTTCCCACACTTTTTAAAATTACACAGATAATATCAATTTGAACTCGCCAGTAACTTTTTTAGACAACTTTTCTCTTTGACCTTCTGGCACAAAGTCCACTGGACAAAGAACTGGTCTCGAAATCAGCTGGTCTAAGGTTCTGCTGCACCCACAGCATTTTCTGATGCGGAACCAGCCTTAAAAGAGGCTAATAAAGACTCTGAGGTGCAACCCTCGATAATGATATTCTGGAAGTCCTCAGGGACAATCCAAAAAATAAAGTCCAGTACTAACCTGACATCCACAAGGAACTTTCAAGCTGGCTGCAACACATCACATCCGCTGGCCTAGTCAAAGAGACAAGAAAGGAACTGCAGCAAAAATATCTGCCTTCATCCATCAGAACTATACTAGGTGCACGTCTGATAAACCCAGAAGTGCTACCGCAAACGGGAAAAACTTCTTGGATCCGCCATAATCATGCTTGGCAGAAGCCACTTGTTCTCTGCTAGTGTCACAGAATAAGGACACTGAGCTCCTAAAGAAATGTATGGACGCGTGCAGGCTCTTGTGTATTATTCAGCACTCAGACTCGACTTCTCGGAGGACGTTTAGCACGTCCGTGTTCAAAAAGCACGCATAAACACAAATACTGAACTCCGAAATAGATAAGTTCTTATTTGGAGAAAACTTAGCTGAAGCACTTCAAACAGCAAAAGCTGTCTCTAAGTCCAGTTCTGAAATCAAGAACAATCACAAAACCAATGGCAAAAAGCCGCAGCCATCGACATCCAAAGCGGACAATTCAAACTCGTAAGTCCCGGCGGATCCATACCGGAAACCACCGGCGACAACACAGAGGACGCGACAGCCTGTCTCTCACCAGAGTCAGCCCGCTAAACAATCCAGAACGTCATCGCAGCAACAGAACCACAACCACAACTCTCACCGGATATAGAAGAGTAAAACACGCAGGACGCTTATCTCTATTTTACAAAAAAATAAAAGAAAACAATCCTGTCTTGGATTTCCAGCTACAAACTATGTTTCAAAAGTTCAGTAGTCCAAACTTCTTCTCCACTACCTAATTATACACATAAAGAAAAGTTATAATTCAACCAAGCTATATACGAACTCTTAGAGATCGGCGCTAACTAGTTTGTGTCCAGCATATTTTTAGGTCTAATTTCAAACGGAAAGATACGTATTATTCTAAATGTATCATACATTTATTAATACACAGCATTTTAAACTCGAAGACGCACAGTTATAAAAATGGCTTCAAAAGATTGTCTAATGGCAACAACGGTCTGGTTAAACACAGCGCCTTACGCACTCACAAAAATAATGAAGCCCGTCGTAAAGTTAATACCACTACTATGTTAATAGCTGGTTATCTTTCCAGCATATATCTCGAGGACATAATCTTGATATCTGACTCTTATTCAATCTGCCTAGATAACATAGAAATGACTAAGATATTTCTCACTAGCTTAGGTTTCGTAATAAACACGAATAAAGCGTCTTGACTCGGTCTGCTAGATGTAAATGTTTCGGGTATATAGTCGATACATATGAACTTGCCGTCAAAACTACCAGACGACAAACGAGACAAAATATAGAAGTCCAAAAATTCATGAAATTTAAACCATGCAAAATAAGTCACTTTACATAACTCGTAGGCCTTCTAGTATCCGCTTGTCCTGCGATCGAGTACGGATGGTTGTACACAAAACAACTAGAGCGTTGCAAATTATTAAACTTAAAAGGCCACGATGAATACGATAAAATCATGCAAATCCCCACCTCACTGCATTCAGACCTCAAATGGTGGACGATAACTTTATATGAAGCTAGATAAGCTAAGAGCGGTTTTCTGACGCCTCAACGACGAGGGGAGGGGGGTTTGCACGGCAACAAACTGCCAGTGGGCCGCGGTCCAATGAAGAAAGAAAACTCCACATCAACTAACTCGAACGGCTAGCGGCATTCATCGCACTCAACATTATATGCCATTTAGCAAAAATATCAAAAAATCTTTGGCAATGGTGCAAGCTTCGAAAAATTATGATATCGGTATCTAATATCAAGTCAGCAGACAACACAGTGGCAGACAGGTGACTACCTCCACCAGGTGGCGTTGTGACTACGACGCTCTCATCCCGATATAGAACGGGAACTGGAGGACAAGACATTCTGTAAAATTACAACTAAATTTGGGAAAAAACAGACCTATTCGCTAGCCGCATTTATAAAAAATGCGACTTGTTTATTTCCTGGTAGAAAGATCCAGATGCGCTTACTATCGACGCTTTTATTATACGAATTGGTCATAGTGATATTTCTCCGTTCTCAATGATTTCAAGAACGCTCCGAAAAGTCATGACAGATTAAGCAATATATAGTAGTTATACCTATGTGACCCACACAACCATCGTATCCAATATTTAGAAAACTTCTCGTATCCGACGTTCTAATGCTGAAACCTAACGAAAAAATCATTGTCTCGCATCCCAGCAGAGCCAAAATTTGTCTCGTAAATGAGTCTTGGGCCCGAGGCGCTGCTGAGGCTGTGTCCCTATCATCCCTTGACATCTCTGAGCACCAACACTATCAAGCAATACGACGTATGCCTGAAGCGATGGCATAATTTCTGTTCACATAAGTCGCAACAACTTTGAACAGTCCTGTGGTTTCTAATGCAAATCTTTTAATCAGACGCCCAATTCGGCACATTCAATAAATATAGGGGCCCTATCACTCTTGGTAGGTTCGCATATATCTGCAGATGATAGAATAAAAGATTTTTCTTAAGGATCCGGCGCTCAGCATCAAAAGTACAATGTATCTTGGGACACCTCGCAGGTACCGGACTCTACTCTCTAGGTATATCCCAACGAAACACTTTCATTAGAAAGAATTAAGAAAAAATGCACCACTTTGCTAGCAAAGTCGCCTTGCGACAAACAGACAACATCGAATACACCCCATTACAAATTAATATAAAAATTAAACATGATTTAATTCAAACTTCCAAAGAAGGTGCTAACCAACCTATCCTTTGCATCCCTCTATTAAACGATAGACCTTGAACAATGAAGGTTGGATAAAAGCCACACTTAAAGTCTGTGGCATTAATGTCAATATATTCACGGCACATTCCACCCAGCAAACTTCAACTTCCAAAGCCCACCAATTGGGCGTTAACATAAATTTCATAAGGTAAAGGTGCGGGGTGGAGAAGCACTTTCGCCACTTTCGGCCGTTTATACCGATAGCTAGAGCTGTACTTAATAACGACTAATGAAGTCGTCCAATTAATTTACCTTACATAATCTGCTAAGGATTATTAAGGCATTTGTTTTTTGTTTTTGTGTACGTAGGTACAATAGATAGCACAAATTGTGAGATTTCTTACTTATTATTTACAATTATAAAATATTTATGAGAGAAATGCCTATAATGATAATACTGTAATATAAAAGCTGGTATCATACTCTAACGCAGTTTAGTCTTCTTATCCTAACGGTGATATTACCGAAAATAACTCTAAACATCTACATGTGTATATAATATATTTATTTCAGGATACTTATCTCGAGTACGAGGTGCAAGGATAATTAGTGATTAAACGAACTAAGTGAAGTTCTATCATAATTATCCGAAGCACCTCGTACGAAGAGATAAGTATCAACCACCCGCCCAACCCCCATAGCTAGAGCTATGTTGCCCAAATAAAACTTTCGGCAATATCATGCAAGAACTAATACTCTAAACTAAATGACGGGTAATAAATGTAGATGGCAGACGTGGGGTGGCCATAGACAGTTTTTTTTTAAATCTACTAACTTTAAACAACAGTGCATGAGCGGTGGCACCTATGCGGTACTACATGTGTATATAATATATTTATTTCAGGATACTTATCTCTTCGTACGAGGTGCTTCGGATAATTATGATAGAACTTCACTTAGTTCGTTTAATCACTAAATATATACTATTAAATAAATTAAATTATATTTATTTATTGAGATAAAAACGATAAGATCAATTACATTTACCTCACAGAATAATACAGAAAAAAAAATAAGGTCACAAACAACAATTCCATAGAAACAAGTAATGTCAAGTTAATAATCTAAATGTCAAGTAATAAAATAATAATCGGTACAATTTTCTAAATGTCTAAAAATAAAGTTAAAATCAGGTTAAAATCAATTTTCTAAATGTCAAATAAAAATTACCTATATTAACAATATTTTAACAATCCACATCACTATCGGCTTTATTGCCCCTATCCCATTGGTCTATCTGGTTCTCAGAATATGTCAAAAAAAGTTGTCAGTACAGTTTTCCAGTTTTCACAAAAAATTACAAAATCAGAGTTGGCGGCAAGAAGTGTATACTACACACCACCAGCTACTACTATCTACTATATTTCTATGTTTTAAAAACATAGAAATAAATAGATTCAAATGTACGGATATTTAGTTGGAAATAGTACAAATTTAATTTACAAAGTTGTTTTTTTTTATTTTTTTTTGGGGTAGCCTTCGTTCAGCCTTGGACGTCGCCGGGCTGATGATGAGTACAAATTTACCGATTTTAGAGGGCAAATCTACTGATTTTGCATTTTCTCGTTCGAGAACTCTGTTCCTACCACTACTACATAAACTACAGGTGACAGTGATCCTCCTGTACGGACTGATCCTGCTGCAGGCGTACGCCATGAAGCTGCACTACACGGGCGGGCTGCGGCTCGTGGCGCTCATGCTGAAGTGTCCCCACTGGGCGCGCATCTCGCGGTACAGCATCAAGTGGATGCTGAGCGGGACGCTGCTGCCGGCCAACGGGATACTGGTGTACGCGGCTTGCAGGTCCACTATGAAGGTACGCTTTTAACGTTACTTTTTTAAAACAAGTATCGCCCTTCGAAGCCTATGGTGAGCAACTGCAAACTGCAATGGGATGTTAAAGGCACTGGTGCGGGCTTGCCTTTGACTAAGTCTAAGTACCATCTCGCCTAAAGGATGAGCGGTCTACGATGGAGCACTGTTGCAGTCAGCCATCAGCCAGAAGACGTCCACTACAGGACGAAGGCCTCTCTCTTAATAGGGAGGGGTTGCCATAATCCCCACGCTTGGCAGATGGCTTGGGGATCGCAGTGTGTTACCACCGTTAACTAAGAGGACGCTGCTGCCCGTCCTCCGGTGGTTCTGGATGCAGTTTTAGGACATACCCAGGTCCTTACTTACTTACTTTCATTTTATACTTTTGCAGTAAGATAGTAAAAAGACGAAAATTGTTAAGTAATCAACGGATGATCCGGTCAATCGTCGGATATGACCGTGGTAGCATTTAATTCAGAGCGCTACCGTGACACGTAAATGATACGTTAAATTGTTGGTTGCGAATGTTTGTTCTATATTTCTGTAGCAACAACCGTCAAGGCATATCAGAGGCCTTCGGGCAGCACATTTACTCTGACTAGGGCTGGCCACTCAGCCTAAACAAACGTACGTACCTTTTTAATGGGCGTAGGTATATAAGATGATGGCTAGTGGGTTAAACCCAAAATTAGTCTATGGAAATTTCCGTATTTAGACTAATATTAGGTTTAACCCACTGAACACCCTCTTATATACGCCCATAACAAATATTTTTTTTGCAAAAATGTCTTTACTAATTCATAATTATTAACAGCAGTAGTATTCAGTGTGAAATATTACGACCTCTAAGATAACGACAATATCATTAATATTACAACAATATCATCAGGCGTTAATGAAAGAACTGTCCGTGTCGCTGTGCTACGGAATATCCCAGTATCTTACGGAGCCGTTCTGGAAAAGACTCATGGATACTATGCAGGTAATATTTTTTTCTTATTATATATTCGAAAATTCACTCGAACTCAGGGTTTGCAAGTTGAAGTGACATTGGGCAGGCCATATCGCTCTAAGAACTATGGGGGTCTAAAATGGCCGCATTAAGCAAATCCCCTAAAAGCAGTTCCATCTAATGAATTCTTAGCAGAATGAATTGTAAAAAGTTGCTCTCGAGTAATTTCTAACGAATCTGCAAGTTGATTAGACGCAATTCATCTTTCATCGACCATTTTATGACTTTCTATAGAAAACTGTGAAACTAATGAATTCCGTAATAGAATCATTAGCAAAATCATAGTATGATTGGCGCTTAAGTGACCGTTTTACGATTTGCGAAATGAATCATCATAGTATCATATGCAGAATTGCTAAAAGCGACCATTTTAGCCCCCCTGATAACCGATGGGGAAAAAAGGTTCTTCAGTGGTGTCCAGTGCAGCGTAGGTAGTGTGTCGCGGGTCGCGGGCAACGGGTGGATGCAAATGGCACGTGGTCGTTGAGTGTGGTGGTCTAGGGGGGTGCCCTCGTTCAGCAGTGGATATCTCCGGGCTGATGATGACCGAAATAAAAAAAAACAATATTGGTAAACAAAACAACAGTAACAAGCGCAGTGCAGTGCGGCGCAGCATTTTGTTCGCAAGTGCACAATAATAGAATATGCATGTGTTTTAATTATTAAAAATAATAGGATAATTGGAGAGTTTATCTGAATCTGATGCTTACATAGAAAAGATGGTTACATACATTACATGGTAAAGTCCAGAAATATAAGCGTTCAAAATGTTTCGGAGGGAGTCATCTGTCCCTTTCTAGCAAAACACGTGCTATTATAGAATTTGTTTGGAATCGTGGACTTAGACGTCATTAGCTAGTATAATGCTCTCCTTGTCTAACATGAAACTAAAATTATATTTTCGACGTGTTGTTTTGTTGCGAGTCAGTTCTTTTGTGAGTCAATTTAAAAAAAACATGCATATGCCCTATTCTGGCACTGCTACAGACTGTTATGGGCAGGTGTGATGTTTACCACCAGGCGACGTGTCGCTCGTCTCCAGTCAATCCATTTGTAATAAAAAAAGAAAGCTACTTCATGTAGTTTGTTGTATCTCATTACTGCAGCACAGTGTTACAACAATAACAGTGTTATTGTATACTTAGTTGTTTATTTTATTGTAACCGTAGAGTTAATAATCTCCTTATTATTCGAATTGTTGTTGTGTTTTGTAACGTTATTGTAACGTTTAAGTTATTTTGAAAAGTTATTGTTACTACAGACAACCCAACACAATTACAACAACAATAACAAGGAGGCTTATTATTGCTTTAGTAACAGTTGTGTTGTTATTGTTTATTGTCCAGGTAGAGCTAGGGTGCTGCGGCGCGGAGATGCCGAGCGACTGGCACGAGATACCCTGGATCAACATGGACTTCCTCAACGAGGACTCCGAGCTCGTGCTTAAGTATGTAGCCTTTTGTAGCAATGATAGCGTAGCGCGTTCGTATCCACACCGCAGGGAGTGGGTTCTAATCTCAACACCATCAGCCAGACGTCTATTGCTGGACGAAGGCCTAGAGAGAAGGCCTTCATCCTACTAGGGTTGTCATGATCTCCACGCTTGGCAAGCGGCTTGGGGACATTGCAGGATCTCGCAGAGCTAACCACCGTTAACCGGGAGGTATAGGCTTCCAAGAACAGAGAATTTACAAAATTCAAAGAAATTGTCGTATATAACGTTTCATACTAGCTGCAACCGCGGCTTCACTCGCGTGGACTGCTTTGTTATATTGCCCGTCCTTCGGTGGTTCTGGATGTAGTTTCAGGACATTCCGGGTCTGGGTCCATTGTAGGCTAGTATTGTAGTAATATTGTGTTGTCCAGGCTGGCGGGCGCGGACGGTAAGGTGATGCCCCCGGTGTCGCCGTACTCGTGCTGCACGCCGCGCGTGCTGGCCGCCTGCTACCACGACCCCTTGCAGCAGGTGATCTTTCTTTAAATATTTGTATATTCAAATAATAATGTAAATTTTTAAAATATTTGTTCAAGTATCATGCGTTCCTAGCTATCACGTCATCCAACTTGACAAAGTTAAAAACTACTAGTTCTTGCTTGACTTCACGTGGTGAAGGAAGAACTGCCAGCGTCAGTATAGGCTAAGGGGGAAGGATCTAGACTCTCTAAATCTACATTGATAGTCGCCCAAGAAAATCGTTTACGGACAAAGGATATTCCAAGTAGCCTTAAGGGGCCTAGCATGAAAATTTGTGAAAATTACGTGCTACGAGTCGAGTTAACGATACCTAGAAAAATGTATGTAGGTATACAAATATAAAGAAATTTCGAGTATAATTATCCCCTCGCCTTGAAACAAAAGCACCAAATTCGTAAAGAGACCCAGTACCTTCCTGTTGTTAGTAACCTCCTGTCCCAACAAAATTTGGCCTAGCGAGCCCCATTAGAGCTCATGCTAGGAAAGTGTGAGGGTCGTTGTCATGGAAAACGATTAGGAGGACTATGTATAAATAGTATTGCGATGGTATTCCCGGCAGGCGGAGTGGGTGTCGCTGTGGGCGGGCGCGTCCCCGCTGCCGCCCGCGTCGCTGCACGCGCGCGGGTGCGTGGAGGCCGTGCGCACGCCGCTCACCAAGGCGCTGCTCGGCCTGCACTGCTTCACCATGCTTGTCGTCATACTGCAGGTCAGCTCCCCCCCCTCTTCCCCTTCCCTATCCCCCACGCATGCACGCGGCCGCGAGAAACCTTTCCAATGTTCATCATCAACCAGAAGACGTCCACTGCCGGACGAAGGCCTCCTCCTTAATAGGGAGGACCACGCTTGGCAGGCGGCTTAGGGATCGCAGAATGATCACCACCGTTAACCGAGCTGCCCGTCCTCCGCTGGTTCTGTTTACAGTTTTAATACATGCCCACGTCCAATTACCTGCCCGTTATACAGGGTTAATTTTAATCAGTTAGCATCCTTTTAAGTGCATATTCTGTACATCAAAACAAACAAGTTTTACTATGGGCACAGAATAAATAATAGTACTACGTACAGAAAGTTCACTCGCAAAGGAATTCAAATAAATAAGGACTCTATCTACTAGGCAGTAAAGTAGCAATTCAACTCGCACAACGCTGGATACCGCTCGCTATATTCACCTAGATATACCGCTCTCTTTCTATCAGGTATGCTTAGATACGGCTTGCTTTGGTTTTTGCTTGGTTGTACGAGGCTAGCGTGCGGGCGGCCACTGACTTCTGCCTTGCATTGTCCACCCGGACGGAGCGCCGGCCGAACATACCTAAACTGCGGAGTGACACCCCCCTACTATAGGACCAACAAGTCCAAGGTCGATGAATTTTTGTATGGAACAGCTGATCATTTATTCGCGATTTCAATGTTGGCCCCATAGTAAAAGTTGTTTGTTTTGATGTACAGAATATGCCCTTAAAAAGATGCTAACGGATTAGAACTAACCCTGTATTATATGCCCATGGGTAAAATAATGTTGGTGAAGGTAAAGTAAGCGTGTCGTTGTCTCCAGCTGGTGATCCTGGTGCTGTTCCAGCTGCTGCGCACGAGCGCGCGCGACGCCGTGCTGCGCGGGCGCGCGCACGGGCCGGGCCGCGCCGCGCTGCTCGGCACGCTGCTCGTCGACCACCTGCAGGCGCACGTGCATGCACATAAGGTACTACTATTCACTACTACATTCGGTGCAGAAAGACAATGACTGGCATGTTCAAATAGTGAACTTTTTTAAAAGGAGTTTTTAAGTTTTGGCGCAACAAAAAAAAAATACATGTCGCCGCGTTGTATTATTGTCCAAAACATGTGTTTTTTTTCTAGTGTTAATGTATAAAAATGGTGGTGTTTTATTGATTTAGAGCCGATTTACGTGATTTATGAGTGTGGGCAAGTGATATAATATGGCGGAACGTACTTGTACCTACCCACGGCCATGATTAAAATAACAATGAAAACGTATTGCTGCGTGTAATTTTCTCTTAGATTAGAGAGCTAGATCCTACAAAACTTCCTAAATAAAAAATAAAAAATATTATTTAAATTTTTCCTAATTACTACTAATGTACAAAAAAAAATGCAAAACGTCAAAAACGCTGGCCTTTATTTGGGCAGAAAATTCGCCTCGAATCCAGCCGCGCAACGCGGCCAGCATTTTGGGCACATTGCCCGAAATCTTTTTCAAATATCTGTAGATAATTTAAACGGTCTCTTACAACCTCAGGCTACAATAATAACCCTGTAAATGAACCTGCATAATAATAATGAAGTAGCTGTAGCTTCGTTTTACAATCACTTTTGACGTAGTGGTAACTTATTGTATCTATTTATAAATAAACTAGGTCTACAATAAAGTAGTCCTTGATTTTCGTCTTCATTGATTGAACAGCTGAATTGACTAGTTCCTACAAAACAAATGGACTGACGTGAATGTACCTAGTGTTATATCACTCTACTTCAGATTTTTGCAATCGCGTTGGTATAAATTGTGATTTATAGCAATAGCCCATTGACTGTCACTTACTATAAAGAGTTACGAGGGTCGGTTATAATAAGCCGAAAGGGATTCATTGTGATGTTCATCATTATGGACTATATAGGCCAACTCTAAAAGATACGTCATACGTCAAGAGTCATTGACATTTTCTCACCAAACAGTTGAGTTTTTTGTAGTGGTAGGACTCCACTGCAGAGTCCGACTTGGGAAGTACCACACCTTTGTCAGTTATACAACCGCCAAGCAGTAGTATGCAAGCTATACTGTGTTCCGGTTTGAAGGGCAATGTTACTTGAGAAATTACTGGGTATTATGAGATGCGCGCAGTGCAGTGCGGCGCAGGATTGCCGTCACGTTCTCGTTCTCGTCTCGATCGTCTCGTCACTTGATCGTATAAAAAAATAAAAAAAATAAATTACGCCATTAGTATTGTCTGGCCCGTGGTCCACCAACGTGCATTTATGGCCATGGCCATTTAGTTGAACCTGCGATGCCCACGCATTGGCGTCGCATCGACAACGCGCTTTTGACTGGCGGACGGCACGTTGCCAGGCTTAGAATACGACTCCTTTGGATGAAATTTGAAGCACTGGCAGGTCTGATAAGTAGTTGACTCCGAACTGATATCTGATTTACTACCCGTTGCCATTCGTTGACGCCATCGTGTCCACTGGCGATTCGTCTCGACCACTCATAGATACTGAATCGAAAATTGAAGTTGGAACGGCGTTGGATTGGTCTGGAGTCCTTAAGAGAGAGAGAGAGAGAGAGAGAGAGAGAGAGAGTAATATTATAAATGCCAAAATTTATCGGTGTGTGTGTGTGTATGTTTGTTAACCTCTTCGTGCCAAAATGGTTAACGGATTTTAATGAAACTCGGAATGGAGATAGCGCTTATACCCCGGAATAACATAATAGAGGCATTTTTTTTATTATCATCTTCGTCGTTTTTGTCATCACGTGGGTACAGGTTACATACATAAGTGACGAATTGATAACCTCCTTCTTTTAACTCGGTTAAAATAGGTATTGAACCCCGTGCGAAGTCGGGGCGGGTCAGCTACTTGTATAATAATTATTATATGTACTTGCAGAAGCAGACCCCTACCGGCAACGAGTGCCTGTGCGAGTCCAGCGCGTACGCAGTCTCCCTGCAACGTCGGAAACGCAGGAGAAAAGTGCGCAAACACAATAGCTACCCTTGTCTCTCGTAGCGGCAACCTTTTTCTTTCTACCGCACGATGTATTTATAAATTATACTCTTGAGAAGAGTCGAATGGATTATGGCGTCACATATTGTGTATTAAGCCACGCAGCGTCAATTTTGAAATCATCAAGTTATCTCGCAAATATTGTCAACAATGGTATTTTTTAAAGTATCCTTTTATCTATTGTCAGACAAGTTAAAGTCAAGACAGGCAAGTCGCGGTCAGTACCGTCTTTACCATAAGGGCACACGGGGCTCTTGCCCAGGGCCCCCAACCTCAGGGGGCCCCGAAGGGCAATTTCTCTCACATTTTTATCGGGCACAGTAACAGTGACCGCCCGGGTCGAAAATAAAACACGCTTTTGTCTTAAAATGTAAGTCAAAATTATGTCGATTTTATTAAACCAAATTAAGACAAAATCAAGTCAAACTTTGTCTTTTTTCTTTTAGGAAGTATTAAAATTCCACAACATTTGACTTATAGGCTCGATTTAAGACAAAAAAGCAGTAGAAAAATGTTAGTGTAATTCGCTTTCTTTACTTTCTAAAAGGGCCCGAAATTCTTGTGTGGCCAAGGGCCCCCGGATAGTTTAATAGAGCCTTAGTCGCGGTCAAGTCGAAGTCATGACATAGCTCAGATTATCTATGGCAGCAGATAGGCCCCTTTACAAACCGTCTGCGTACCCTTTGCAAACTGTCTCAGTTTGATAACCTTTCAAACAATTAGTACAACCATTTATATTTCGACTACTTTTTCATTTCCCTATACTAATGGTTACATATTTCCAAGTTTAACTATGACGGAAAGGGGTTATGTGGCACTTCAGCCGTATTTGTGTATCTTTCAAGCTAGTACTTTAGCTGTCAAAAATAGTGAACATAATATTTTGAAAAATAAATTGACGGCTTTTGTTCACAGTGCCGTCAAGTCAAGTAGTTTAGTGTCTATCTTTAGTCTCTATCTGCTAACCATCATGTAAAAAAAGTAAATTAAAATGCCATAGCAGTAGCGAATGGGTGATTTTCTGACAGGCAAACAAAAAAAAGTAGTTCTCTTCAACTCGATAGACGGCGCTGACTATACGTGCCAGTCAAAAACGGCATCATATTTTTAATCTGTGGTACTAAAATAAAATAAAAACTTGACAATGACAGTCTGACGTCTGGTCAGCCCCATCTACAATAAGCTTTTTTTTTATTGTCTGGCAGAAAATCGCCCATTTGTATAATGAAAGTCATAAAGACAGTTTTTGCCACAGATATACAAGAGATTCTGACAGCTCTTGTTCTGATATCTGCGGGTTTTGCATAAGTTTAGCACTTGGCCATAGTTGTAGAAAACTTACATTATGATGCCTTATTATTTAAATGTAATACCTAATGTATAAATAGTTAATTGTCCTCTAGGACAATTTTTCTACAAAATGTAAATACGAGGGCTGCACTAAAAGTATCGGGAATGGAATATTTCCACTGTTTCTGTCATATTAAAATCTTTTTAATTGAAAACTCCTTGGTTTTAAAAATCGAATACCATTTATTTATTAAAAAAAAGATTCTCGGTCTTGTTACAAGGTTTTGTCAAACTTGTTTAGTCGTTGACAAAATGGAATTGACTCGAGAAAATTCAAGAGCCATGATTTTATTATGACTTTCGAAGTGGTTTAACACAAAAACAGTGTGTTGACCGGATGATTTCTGCATTTGGTGATAAAGCCCCATCCAAAACCACAATTTATCGCTGGTTTGCTGAATTTCAACGTGGACGTGTCAAGCTCAGTGATGATCCCCGTCAAGGTCGTCCAAAAACTGCAGTCACTCAAGAAAACGTTGATGTTGTGCGTAAGCTGATTGAGGAAGATCGACATGTGACATACCGCGAAATTCAGGCAACTTTAGACATTGGCATGAGTCAAATACAAATAATCTTGCATGAACAATTAGGTGTAAAAAAGTTGTTTTCCCGATGGATACCGCATTCGCTCTGTGAAGAGCAAAAAGCGGCTCGCGTTACTTGGTGCGTCAGAACTCTCGAAAGATTCCACGCAGGATCCTCAAATGCTGTATACAACATCGTATCAGGTGACGAATCCTGGATATACGCGTACAAACCCGAAACAAAAAACCAGTCACGAGTTTGGGTGTTCGAAAATGAGTTAAAGCCAACAAAAATTGTTCGTTCACGGAGTGTCGCAAAAAAAATGGTAGCCACGTTTGTCTCCAAAACTGGCCATGTTACGACTATTCCTCTTGAGGGACAAAGAACGGTTAATGCAGAATGGTATGCTAGCATTTGTTTGCCACAGGTCGTTTCTGAACTCCGTAAAGAGAACTGCAACCGCCGCATCATCCTCCATCACGACAATGCGAGTTCTCACACCGCGCACAGAACAAAAGAGTTTTTAGAGCAAGAAAACAGAATTATTAGACAATCCGCCGTACAGCCCCGACCTAAGCCCTAATGATTTCTATACTTTCCCTAAAATAAAGAATAAATTGCGTGGACAGAGATTTTCATCACCTGAAGAAGCTGTGGACGCCTACAAAACGGCCATTTTGGAGACCCCAACTTCCGAATGGAATGGTTGCTTCAATGATTGGTTCCATCGTATGGAAAAATGTGTCAAATTTCGCGGAGAATACTTCGAAAAGCAATAAATATATTTTTTTATAGTAATGTTGTGTCACTTCCTTGATTCCCGAAATTTTCAGTGCCGCCCTCGTATAAGCTGTAAGAATTCGAATAAAACAACAATTTTAATCAATGCAAAGGCTTTATTTAGCTCATTATAAACATTCCTTACTATCTAATCAATTAAGTAACAATGCTGCGTACATCCGCATCGCGGTTAGGTTACAAGAGATTATCCGCAAAACAAATAAATAATAAATATACATATGACCGGCGTCGGCCGCGCCCGCGCATCCCACCTTACAAATATACAAAACTATGTACAGAGCGCGCGCGGCTAGCACCCCTGGAATGTGGACGCTCTCGGACGCCGCGTTTGTACTAAATGCAGCGGCGAGAGCTCCGACGCCGCGCGAACCTTCCCGAACATTCGAGAACATTCGACCAGACTCGAAGGTTTCGTTCGAGAACGTTTGACCGAAGTCGAGGTTAGGTAACGTTCGGGAAAACTCGTGCGAAGTCGTGTTTGACACAAGTCTCGGCCATCTTCGGCCGAAGCCGCAGCCGACCCAGAGGGGGGGTCGGTTACGGCGTCGTTCGTTTTGAGGATCATAGAGGGGGAGGTCCTTCCGGGTAGCGCAGGACCGGTTCGAGGGCGAGCCCGGGGGCGCGGCAGTCGGAGTGCGCGTGCGGGGCCAGCGCCGCAGCCCCCAGGAGCAGCAGGAGTAGGGCCTGGAACGGCAGCGAAGCCCGAGCCACTCGGCTCACGAAGCGGAGGCCCCGCTGCAGGCGGGACATGTCTTGGTCGTCCGGCTCGTCACTTACGACCACGCTGTAGAAACACGATTAGTTACATTTTGTTTCGTATGCTTAAGATTATTGGAAGCGTAGATTGTTTTTTCCCGTACATGTTTTATGATTGACAGGGTAAACGTGGTCATTTTTTTGGGGTTGGTATGCTAGGTTTCACCACAGCTCAACAGTAACTGATGTATAAAATATATTTTAATCAATCAATATCGAATCATTTTTTTTAAATTTGTTTATTAAATTTACTAATATCAAAGCCAATGCGGTCAAACCAGAAAATTATGAAAATGATAATGGGTGACTTTGAGGGAACAAAATTTTTCAAGAATTATCTATGCTTCCAATAAGTGAATTTAATGTTTGTTAGTTGATTGAAAAGGAAAGAAATAAAAGAAATTCGACAAAACATGCCAACAGCGAATATGGCCAATTAGATTTAGAACGATTGAAAAACACAAGATAAATATACAGGGTGTTCCATACAGGTGTAGCAATACTTAAGTTAATTTTTTAATTCCCCGTCATAGACATACATAGTAGGGACGGGTTTGGACGCCATTTTGAAATGTCACCCATTCGTCGGTGTCAAAGAAACGCATTGACACCGATGCTGGCACAGTCTGCGACGCACGTGCGACGTGATTACTTGAGTTCAAAATGCCAAAGTGTGTGTTGAAGGGTTGTACGAATTACATTTCAAAGTGCAGGAAAAAAAGGTGGCGTTTCTTATGACCGGCAACAACAACGTTTAAACATTTAAAGTTAAACTAAACTTTCGGTAAGTCTTTTCTAATTTCGTACAGTTTGCGCTTCTTCTACCACACCTTACTGGCGCTGCTCGTAGTGACCGCCGAAATCCGAGAGATGGCGTTGACTTTTTGTCAAATAGAATTA
Organism: Erannis defoliaria; assembly: GCA_905404285.2. NCBI lineage: Eukaryota > Metazoa > Arthropoda > Insecta > Lepidoptera > Geometridae > Erannis > Erannis defoliaria. The sequence continues at coordinate 3,409,896 of FR990073.1, read as the reverse complement.
GTCTTACGATTTCTTAACTCAGGCGTATCTAGACATATAAATCATTGTTCCCCGTAGATAAAATGATCAATAACGTGGTCGTTTTTGCGTGAGAACTTTTTTATTTTTTTCTAAATTATTAAACTTAATTATGCCCTAAAACATGTTTGACCTAATAAATTTATTAAGTAGATTAATCTTGAAATATTGCCAGAAACATCCTGTATAAAAAGAAAAGAAAATGTATCAGAAACTAGGTAGTTAAAAATAAAGCGCTAGTCAAGAATTACTTAATACAGAAGTGTTAGGGCGTGTACCAAACCATTTACTAAGCCGTTTTCGATGATACTCACTCATTTTCGTTGAGAGGAGGCAGGTTGGTGACTGATAACTGCTCTTCATCTTCTTCGTTTAGCTACGGGAGAGGAAATACGTCAAAATACTGTGCGAAGCCACTACGGGTGAGTTATCGGGGTAGTGTCGGGTTGCAAACATATTTTTTCTTGTTAATCAAAAGAAAAAATATTACTACTATTTTTTGCTAGAACGCCTTCTGTTTTGACGCTTGTTTTTTTTGTATAAGTTCTGTTCTGAAGTTTTTTTTACAGATATTAAGATATTTATTCGTTTTGTGAGCAACATTGTTGGAAAACAAATAGCTTTCACAATCATTAATGTTATTTCTCTATAACGTTTTCAAACCGACATAAATACAATTACATTACATCTAAAATTCTTATACCTATAGCTAGCTACGAATATATTTAACTATAGTGTAAGTACTCTGCACTATCGGCACAGAATACATAATAGTACTGTGTACAGATGATTCACTCCAATAGAAAATGCATCTAAAGTTAGATATAGCTATAACTATAATCATGGCATATTCATTGCAAGCTCATTTGTGTATAATTGTTCATTTTCGACTGCAGCGCTTGGCTTGGTGACGTCACGTGGCTCTCGCCTGCGCGCACTATATTGGAATATCGAAATTGGTCTGTGCAAATAGAGTACACATTAGCTTATACTGAATATCACACAATTGTTATAGGTATGATTATTAACAGGGTTAGTTCTAATCAGTTAGCATCCTTTTTAAGGGCATTTTGAAATCGCGAAAATAATATCAGCTGTTCCATACAAAAAGTTCATTGACCTTGGGCAAAATGTGTGGAACAGCTGTTTTTTTTTTCGATTTCTATGTTGGTCCCATATTAAAAGTTGTTTGTTTTGATGTACAGAATATGCCCTTAAAAGGATGCTAACTGATTAGAACTAACCCTGTATAGTGGTTCAACTAAGGTAAGACTCGTTTTCTATGGGAATGAATCTACTGGACTACGTAGAAATATTACATTTTCTGAGCTATCGGGTCAGTAGGTATGACACCTAGCTACTGGATGTAGGGAAGCTCTGTTCAACGGTGCTGTGGTAAGCAGTGAAAACGCAACTTAAATCAACTCATAAACTCGTTGTTACCTATATATAATACTTTGATTAGTGGTATGTAGTGTAGGTATCTTAATAGCTGTGTAGTTTATCTGTCTTCCCTCTTTAATGTTTAAATACTATCATCCTACTATAATATTATAATTGTTTTAATATGATTGGATGTTTAGATGTTTGTTACTCAATCACGAAAAACGACTGAAAGGATATTGGTTGAAATTTGGTAGAGAGGTAGCTTAATATAGACTGGTTCAAACTTAATGGCGGCTGTGAAGTGAGCTGCTTGCGAGACTTTCCGATTGTACGCACACCGCACGCCTAACTTTTGCTACTGCACAGCGTCTCGCGCCTAAGTTCACATCCGCCATTAAGTTTGAATCAGCCTATACCCTGGAACAGCAGAGCAACTTTTTAACCCAAGGGTGAAACCGCGGCGCACTGCAAATTGATTAATAATAATCCTATCTCAACTCACTGGCCCGGGCTGGGCACGAGGTATGCTTTGTGCTGATACAATAATGTATATGTGTGTGTGTGTGTGTGTGGGGGGCGTGTATGTGTGTGTACCTGTGGCGCGGCGGCGGCAGCGACGGCGGCCAGTGCGGAGGCGCGCGCCGGCTGCCGGGACAGCGCGGCGCCCAGCTTGAGCGCGTACACGCCGGACAGCTTGCGGAGCGACTGCAGCCGGAGACGCAGCTCGCCCAGCCTGTCGCAACACGCGGACACGGTCAGTTGGCGCTCCACCACTCGAACATACGATACCAAGCGTGCCAACATCGGCTATAACGTGACCGCATGACTCCTCGCCCGCGCGCGGGTACGATGACAAATGGGATCGAGGGAAGAGCAGGCGGGGTAAGAATGGGGATTCCCGCCAAATAAAAAAATAAATAAGCGCATTGTAGATGGCGCTGACCTTGCGCTGACCAGACTTGTCTGTCATTTTCAAGTTATTTATGTTATTTAAGTATGTGCCACAGATTTATGAAATTAAATGAAAGTCTGACGTACTCGCAGTGGCTAGCCGTGGTTTTTAAACTACAAATTTTCGTATGAGGGAAAGTCGGACGATCTGTCAAAAAGGCTTACAGTGTTTGGTATACAAGTTAGGTACCTGCGGCAGATGTCGGTGGCGGCGGAGTGCGGCTCGCCCTGGCGCAGCAGCTGCGCGGCGTCGTGCAGCGCCAGCACGCGCGGCTCGGCGCGCCGCAGCTCGTCGCGCAGCTCGCTGAACCGCCGGAAGTCGCGCTGCAGCTCCTCCGCCGGCCGCGCCAGCGACAGCGGCTCGCGCGCGCGCACGCCGCGCTCCGCGCTGCCGAGCTGCGCCACCAGCTCTACCACTGGAACATTACATATAAGTATTATTAGTAAGTATATAAGTATTCTATCGGCTGTTTCCATAGTACAAGCTTTATTTAGCTTGGGGCTAGATAGCGCTATGTGAAAGGTCTACCAGTAATTTATAACTCGATCGATAACAAAAACATATGACTTCATAAACTTCTCACGATAAATATCGAGCCTTGGAGCATTCACCATATTACATTTACACATTAAGTTTAAAATTTTCTCAACGACTCGAGAAGTCTCTAGAAACTGTTACAGGGAATTCCCGGGACTTGAGAAAAAAAAAGCTCGGCTTGAGGATCGTCGCACTCACCGATATCATGGAACTGCTGGTTGTGGACGAGCGCCCGCTGCAGCCGCTTCTGCCAGGCGCCGGCGAGCGCGCACGCCTCGTCCCACCGCTTGTTGTCCTCCGCGAGGCGCGCGCGCACGCGGTCCGCGTCCGCCGAGCTGCGCGCGTGCGCCGCCACGTGGTTGCCCACCACGTTCAGGGACACCACGATGGACTTGTGCGAGTCCAGGTCTAGGAGGAACTCGCGGTGGTCCTGCACGAAGGTATCAATTAGCATCATCAACAAGACGTCGTTTGCGTCCACCGGTTGCCCTCGACTTTTACAATGTCGTCATTCCACCTAGTGGGAGGTCTACCTACGCCGCGCTTTCCGGTTCGTTGTCTGCTCTCAAGAATATTTCTTTCCCATCGGTTATAAGGTCCAACTTTTTTATTGATAATGCAGATTGCAAGCCTATCATTTCTTAAAAAAATACCTTCGTTGCAATGAAGGTGGTCCCCAATATCTCTTCAGTTTTCTCCTAGACTGCCAAATAACTCCAGTTACCTGTATAGCATCTTCTAGAAGGTCGTACTGCTCGGGAGGGTCGCTCCTGGCCGCGTCAGTGGCCTCTGCAAACTGCAGCCACTGCTCCAGCCGCCAGAGGTCGTTGTCCAGCTGCTTCCAGTTGCGTTCCGAACACAGCGGACACGTCAGACGTCCAGTTTCGCTACAAGAGGGAGTAAAGTTAACTTGGTTATCGGATAGATGTGCGTTTTTTTAATACGTTTTTTTTTTTTTTTTGTAAAGCGTTATATTTTTCCTGTAAGCTGAACCCTTTGTTTTTAGATAGATTTTGATATAGTCATGTAAGATAGTAAAGGATTTTTTTAACAACAGGTAAAAGGAGAAAGTAGTTCAATCCCTATAAATCTAAAAAAATCATAAACGAATTATAAGCTCTTTATAATATATATAAAAGATCATTAACTGTAATCTAATGTAAGTAATAAATATAATAGACCGCCAATATTGAACCACATTACAAACTACATAAGATACAAAACACAAACATCACATAAGTATAACAATATTTATCAAGCTTTAAAGGTGTAAATCGTGCTGTGCTATAAGTTTGTAGGAAGAAAAGTGCAGAAGAAAAAATTCAAAAGGTGCTACACATACTCTAAAAATCGTGCTCAGTGGTTTTTCTACTACAAAACATAAATCGTCATAGAATAATAAAGTAAACAGATACGCTACACCAAATTAGTAACATTTAGTTAGATACCTAAGCTCGTACAAATGTCTCAATTCGTAATTCAAATAAAAGCTTCAAACAATTGTTTCTAATTAATGCTTGGAAGCAGAAAAACCAAAGATATTATAATAATATTAGATAAGCAAGTACTCACTGTTCGCACGTGAGCGCGTATGATGCGGAGTGTGGCAACCTATAAGACCAGAAAAACGCAGTGTTTAGAGCATGCCTGGTTAGGAAGCTGTTACACACTCCATGTTTCACTTCTTTTCATTATTTACGCCAGGTTTTAAAAACGAGTCTCAAACTACTTCAAGCGATTACCCCGCTAGGCTTTCAGCGTTTTACTACAAACTAGCTTTTCAATGAATACTATTCACGCGTAGGCATGTTTTTGCAAGTGGCGCATCTACAGTATTGTCTAATCTTTGCACTCCTTTGCTGTTTATTATTTAGCGTGTAGGTACTCTAAACATTGGATTTTTTTAAATATCAAAGTGTAAGTGTTTGTGCTTAATGTACAAAATTTTGAAATGAGTGCAATTTTGGTTAAATTTAATTTCACCTTAGATATAGCCAATGTCATATTTTATACCAATCCTGAAAAGTGCTGTTTTTATGACGTTGACTATTTATCTTTTTCTGATTTTAGATAGGCGATTTTTGTAATCCCAACATTTACTATTCAGCTGGTTTTATTACAGCTTGGAAGCCCCGTCACCAAAATGCTATAGTGCTATGTGCTACCATAATTAACAGTTATAAAATAACAACATCGAAAACGGGTTAGCATATTCATAAGATTAACTGAACCTTAAACAACCACACAAAAACAACTTAAAATTTTCATAAGCGTGTAAATGGTTTCACTCCATGTCAAAGTTATTCATATGAAAATGCTAATTAAAAGAGCGAATATATTTTCAAACTTCAAAAATATACAAGGAAATCGCCCACATTTAAGGAAACATTACACTTGACTTTCCACACGCAGGCCATACGTCAAAGTCTCTCATTAGTAAAAAATTGTAGCAATATAAAAATGTTAACTGGTATTCATTGTCATCATAGATGAGGAACATATTCTGGATTTATTTTACGGTAGTATCATTACTTAATTGTTCCTCGATAACGTTCGTTTTGTTTACAGATAGGATTTAAAATGGCATGGCAGAAACTCGAGTTCTGAGTCTAATCATGAAGAAAAAATGCCTTTTTCAGTTACGCGGCGTATACAGGCTGTTTTAGACAGGAAAATCATTACTTAAGGATGTTGATCTACCCATCAAAGTATACAAATCTTTAATAGCATAAGTTTGCTGAATTCGAGTACAATATTTGAATCCCCATACAAAATTGATTAAGTAACAGTTAAGTTTCTATGGGGGCTTATTTTTTCTCGAATTTAGGAAACTTGAGTTTAAGTATTTGTACACAGTGATGGGTAAATCTACAGCCTTAAGTTTTACTACATCTGTTAGAAACACCTCGTTTTTTGCGTCATCATTTTAATAACAGATCTGCACTGTACTGAACAATTAAGTAAGTATACACTTCAATCATCATGGATATAAATAAAACCAGTATCGCGCGCTACGCTTTGACGGATGGCAGTCTGTTTAAATACTAACCTTAAGTTGTTGATTTGAAGCTCCCTCTTCTTCGCTTGCGCTAACAGATCTTCGTATCTCATAGACAGATGTTCAACCTCCTTCATCATAGCTTCATCTTCATTCGCATCACATTCCGTGAGAAGCAGTTCCGATAAATGTTTCGCTAGCTCCAGCGTCTGTGCCGGTTTCGCGCCAGCTTTAGCTATTTCTTTCGCTGCGTTTGCTAGCTCTTCGCTGTTAGCGCCTTCTTTGGGCTGTTGTAATAAGGTGTTTCTCAAAGCTTCTAGCGCTTCAGAGGTTTCTTTGACGGCGGTGGCCAGTTCCGCTCGGTATGTCTCTTTAGATGTTAGGGTGTCAACTTGGAGGGAAGCGTCTGTCACCCACTTAAAGGTATCGACCTGTGCAACAATGGTTTGAGTGGTTAAGAAGTATTTTAGATTTTGAAAAGTGTGGTGACTTTTGCTAATTGCATTCACTAATAGAGTAATGACTTGATAGAGTAGCAAATATTTATATTGAAAGTCCCATGTTTAAAACGATAAAATGTAACAATATATAGTACGAAAATATTTATTTACATTTGTCTATTCTTTCCCTCTTGAGAAATAGTTAAGGGAGATAAATGAAAGAAGCAAAACATTCTATGCAATATTTGTCTATTGCCTAACGGCAAAGGTCACCAGCAGGGCTAACATGCCCACCGCGAGAAAATTTTGTCGTGTCTTTATGTCGCGCGAAAACGAGACAAACTTATACAGATTCGTAGGCTTGTCCTGTTTGGTAGAATCGAGAAAAATTTCTCGCGGTGCGCATGTTAGGCCTGCTGGTTTCAGTGATGCTTTTCAATTGTGTTTATGTAAGTTATTAATCTGACTGCTACTGGTATAAATTTAATTTAATGATGTATATGAGTTTTTGATACTTGATGAATAAATGATTATTATTATTCTTAGTAACATTTAATCATCTCATCGGTAATTAATATTCAGTAGACAATGCGAAAAGTGTTTAAAGCGTCAGATATTAATGCTGACAGTCCAAAAACTCTTTAATCAGCCTCAGCAGTTTTACTAGCTACTACACTATCCGAGTTAACGCGTTCGTAGTTATGCATACTAGCCCAGAAATCAGTAGCTGTTAAAAAAGGAATGGCATTTCAACTTTTGCATTTGGGGACGTCTCATTTAACGTTTCCTGACTTGACATTTATGTATGTTTCACATCAACAGCCGGAAGACGTCCACTGCTGAACGAAGGCCTCCCCCTAATAGGGAGGAGTTGCCATAATCCCCACGCTTGGCAGGCGGCTTGGGGATCGCAGAGTGTTACCACCGTTAACTAAGAGGACGCTGCAGCCCGTCCTCCGGTGGTTCTGTATGCAGTTTTAGGACGTACCCAGGTCCATGTTATGTATGTATGTTTACTGACGATAAAAGGGGATAATTAAGTAAAGGTCTTGGTGGTTACAAAGCTCCAGTTGGTATTCAATTCTCACCTGTACAGCCGAGTCCACATCCCCCACGACCTCAGCGCGCGCCATGTCGAGCCTCGTCCGAACGTCAGCGAAGAGAGCCCTGTACTCCGCCACCATGTCGGCCACGCCGGCCGCCGTCACCACGGAGACCGACAGCCTGTCGGCTTCTTCTACCAGGGTTTGGCATTCCAGGAGCTCTTGTTCCACTCCCTACAGGTGACAGAATTTTGATTATCATTACTGCTACCATATTACACGCAGTAGTAACTTATTAAAAAAATACGTATAAAGATGCAACCAAAATTTTTTAAGAAAATAAAGCATTGTATGTTTTTAAAGCTTAAACAGGAAGAAAAATTATGACCTAGAAAACATAGAAATACCATAAGTGTGGAATCACTTCATACAAAAATATTTAAAACATTGTAGTTCTTTAATACAAATTAATTGTTCACTACGCTAGAAGAAGTTTGGGTTAGTATATTGTATTAATGGCTATGACGATATTTTCGTTTTAACCACCCAAAATTCGTCCACTAAAAATGAGGCAGTTTTTCAAAATCACCAAATTTGACTGCAGTTTACATAATTATATAAATGCGCAGATGCCCCAATATTTTAAGCCCAAACAAATCGGCTTCAATGTAAAAACCACTCTCACTCTCACCATCTCCGTCTTCTGCATTAAGAATGATGAACACCGATAGTGAAGTTTCCGAGTGGTTGGGTTTATAATACGGTAGCTGACGGACAAACGGTAAATCCTAAGCCTACTTTGTTTGGGAAACAAACCGAACCTAAAATAGAATAAAACTATTGGATACTTACATCAAGTTCCTTCAAAGTAGCGTCCTTGTCCAAGGGTGTGGGAGCCAAGTGCAGCGCGCGCGTAAGTCGCACGTCTGCCTCAGCTAACGCGACGACGGCGCGACCGTGGGCCGCGACAAACTGGCGATGCACGTCTGCACCCGCCGCGTCCACGCGACCTCGCAGTAGCTGCCAGCGCCGCACAGCGCTGCGTAGTCTAGCTGCATCATCTGCGCCGGAACCCCTGAACTCTATACCCCGAGCGGACGCAATCCGACTGTACGCATCCTCCAACTTCTTGGTATCTGTTTGAACCGCTTCCAAATCCTTTATCACCGCCTTCGACACGCTTTCGTCTTCCGGCTCGCCGCGCTGCTTTCGAGTCTCGATCTTTTCAACTCGCTTTTCAATGCCGTCGAGTTTCTTCTCGACCTTCGGCAATAGAGAAGTAGACAGCTCGGCAGATTTTCGGATTTCCTTCAGCGAGTTCTTGCGGCGTTCTGAAAGGTCACAAATGTTCTTCCATTTCTTGTCGACGATGTCGACGCCGGTACGTAAGTTTCTCAGGTCAAAGTTGCCCTTGGCGATGTCCGGGTCATTGAATACTAGTTCGCAGAGGTTCAGCGTCTTGCCGACCTCTCCGCTCTCGCTTTCGATGCTCTTGTGAATTTCATCGCGATCTCTGAACTTCTCGTCGACGGCTTTATTCGTTAGTTGCTCCAGGACGATTGAGGTGGACAGTTTCGACTCGATAATGTGTAGTTTTGTTCTGATTTCCGTTAATCTTTCCTCGAGCGTTGTGATCGTGATTAGAAGTTCGTTAATCTTAGCAATCCTTGATATTCCAGTCTCCTGAAGCCTCTGCCAGCGATCTTGTACATCTTTCAGGTGTTTCGCGGTGTTCTTGCTGTAGGACTTTTCGTCTTTCCTAGATATTTCGACTAGAGAGGTTCCGGTTTGCGCGATCCATTCGAATTCACGTTCCTTCATGGCTGTTTCGGTTTGGATATCCGAAGTTATCCTTCTGATCAGATCCTGGGGATCGAGCGCAACTTCCGTCTGGCTCGAGGTTTCGAGGCGGGATTCGACCGCAGTTATCCATTCGGCGAACCGGGACAATCTTGAGTCGAATATGGCGTACACTTCGTATCTCTCCTGAAGGCGATGGATGATAATGGAGAGTTGGTGCTCCAAGTCAGCTCGTTGTTGTCGCAACTGCCAGACCCTCTGGTTGACTATTCTGATATCCTGAGGACTGAGACATTCCTTAAGTTGCTCCTGGATGACGCTGAGAGCTTCAATCTGCGTTTCAGTCTTCTCGATTTTCGTTCTCAAGTCCGTATATTTATCAATAGCCTTTTTCAGTTGCGGCCTCGATAATCTGTCTTCATCTGAGTAGTTCATGATTTCGTCTTGGGTCTTGGAGTACTGTTTATGTAAGTCGTTGGCAAGTTTTTCGTACTCTCCGATCAGGCCAAGTATTCGCGTGAGGAAGTCTCTCCAGGTGTCAAGGCTGGCATCCAGGTTGTCGACTCTTTTCACGACGCCCACGTACTCCATCCTCACCTGAGCTCCGTACGCCTCCTCCGTGAAATCTACAACTTTCTTAAGGTTGACTAGAATTTTCTCAGTTTGTTTCTTGCCTTCCGGCACTTTGTCCGCGAGATTCTGTATTTTGGCGAGGATCTTGTTCACCCTCTTGATGTGGACGTATCGAAGCTTAAGTTTTTCCTTCTCCCGTTCCATGTCCTTCAGCCAGCGCAGTAATTCAGAGTACGCTTCTCTGTAGTCGTCCCATGAGGCGATGCGAGTGCAAACCTCGTCGTGTCTCTCGACTATCCTTGCGAGGGTCTCATTGTGCAGATTTGTTAGCGTGTCAAACTTATTAGCTAAGTCTTTGTTCCTCGTATCCCTATTCTCGTTCATAAGTACAGATCTCTGCGACGTGAGGAGGCTTTTGTGCACTCTGCATAGCCTTCTGTGTTCCGTCAGGTTTTCGTAGTCTGCTGGTACGGAACCAGATAAGAACGACTGCAGGTCTATCAAGTATTCATGCCATAGTCTGAAAGCGGTCGCCGCGTCACCCGATCGTACCAGAGCTGTCGACAGTCTATGGTAGTGCAGGAAGGTGTCCCTGAACATGGCCTGCCATAGTTCCAGTATTCTGACGATAGAATGTTCTTCGGAAACGTCCCGGTCGATATCCGGTAGCTGCGCCTTGGCTGGGGCTATGTCCGCTTCGCTCTTCCCGAGAGCGATCAGGTTATCCCGAAGAGCTATCAGTTTATCTTCGACTATTTCACCGTCCTCGTGCACTGGAGTCAGATCCTGCAACATAAACGGTCATTCAACGTCCGGAGTCTACTTCCTATTGTTACTATTAAGGCTGGGCAGCATAAATGGAGGTCAATCAATAAGCTGAGACCGTTACGCTTGTTTATAATTCATCGTGGAATCGTCGACCCGTTAGATGCAACACTATGAAAGTAGGTACATTGCATAAGTCGGCCTCGATTCATTCTGAATACTTGTACAATCGTACTGATTAGTGTTTTCAAAAACAACAGCATCAATTTAAATGAAAAGTTTTCAATATAACCCTAAATAGTAAGATGTAAATTGTAGTCATATTATTAAAATTCAACGTATTTCTTGCTGGAATACTATGTTTTCGCGATTTCTAAGTCGTATCAGACAGTCATGTACCAAAATATTACTAAAATTGACCTAGTTAGTACATATGTGTGGGAAAGGCCGTGTGCCGCGGACTTTAAGACCCTTTACTTTCGATTGCGTGACCTCCAATTAACGTAATAGTTATGAAAACATAGCTAAGGATAAATATATTAACAGCTAACCCGGGGATAGTTTACCAACAATTTTCGCCCGGCCTGAGGTTTTGTTTGCGTTGTTATTTCCGGCACGAATGTGGGAAAGCGTGCAGTTTTACTGGCACATAAGACGTATATCTAACGTCTCAGGGCTGGCCGGTATTGCAAATATCCGTGCGACGGCTACTTTCTTTAGGGAATGTCGGTTGCCTTTGCTTCTCTATAAAATTCTTTAACGTAGTCCGGAGTGGAATGTCCATTCATAATCGTAAAGCGTTGAAAGATTAGTCATTGAGATAGCGAAACGTGTTACTAAATTCTAGGTAAGTACCGATGTATTATTACCTAGTTTTTCTGTACATATTTATGTTTTTATGTAGCTATTGATAGGTAGGTACTAACTAACTAACTATTCAAGTTTTGGATAAGTAAATAAAGGTTTTATACCAACGGAACAACCCCAAACTATAAGTAAGTATTCACTTTTTTTAACATGTAGACCCCGCTGCTGGGCTAAGGTCTCCCCCCATTTCCACCCACTTATTACGGTCCAATGCCAGCAGGGTCCAGTTCCAACAAAACAAGTTAGGGCCGTCTCGCCACCGCTTTCGAGGCCTTCCTGGGGGGCCCCGTCTTCAGGCTCCCAACACGTCATGACTTCTGCCCACCATTCCGAATGCATTCGACAGACGTGACCCGGCTTCGCCTGAAGTATTCACATAGATACCCATTTTTCTAATTTAAAAACCATACTACTTAGCCTAACCTTGTCTATTCCCACAAGTTTCTAAATATTGTAGGTATCGACACTGTTTGATGTTTCATACTACTATACTACGACAAGTTGATTGCCTTTTGACAAAATGTATGGAATAAAATTGGAATATGGAATAAGATTTCGCGATTGACAACATATATTTAAAAAAAAACACAATAATGATTACTACTTTCGGCATAGTAGACTCCAAGACTACAATACAAAAAAAAAAAAAAACTACGGGTAGTATGTTAAGTCAGGTGACCTGTGAAAAAAATTACAGTTACACAATCAATCACGAACCTGTCTCATGTCGCAGAATAGGTCTTTGGCGTGGTGCGCCTTGGCGCGGGCCAGCTGGCGCGCCTCGCCCAGGTCGGCCAGCGCCTGCACGGCGCCCGCGACCAGCTGCAGGCGGCGCGCCAACGCGTCCGCGTCCGCCTGCAGCGCGCGCGACCCCGTCTCGGCCGCCACGCGCGCCGCCAGCGACCGCAGCTCCGCTACACGCGCTTCTTGCTCTAGGCATGCCTGCCGATACAAACAAATTATAGGTTTTATCCATTGATCTATAATCCTACAGAGACACAAACAGGCTGATAAAATGTCCGAGATAAAAACCTGCGCACGAGTCTTCTTGCGGGTGACGTAAACTAAAATTCCATAAAAAAATAATTATATCCACGTCGAAACCATTAAATTGTTATTAAAACAAAATTAACAATTAAACTATCGTAAACTAAAAACAGTTTGTCACCAACCAAACAGGATATATCGAAAATGAACCGCGTATTTCTATGCCGTTAAAACGGTCTTCAAATAGCTTACAGCGTCTGTTTATCTATTAGCAAAATACCCAGTAGCTAATTATGCATAATTAAAACATTCGTTTTGTATGTTAGCATTTCGCGTTGACATCGAATCTTTGCGATCGAACCGCTTGGCGGGGTTACGAAATAGGTAGCATCATAAAATAAATTTTCAATTAAATTCTAATACAAATATGCGCTAAAAGCAAGCCTAAAACGACCTTCGTAACGAACGAATCATCTTCGCCGTAATCCTATGCAAATATGGAGAGAACGTATCAGAGCTTCACACTAAAAATAAACTAAGTTACTAAATATCAGCCAGCTAGATTGTTAATAGATTTAACACATTTTTAGTTCAGGTGACCGTCATAGGGACTGGGTAGGTAAGTATACTCGTAACGTAACTTAGGCCTAGCGGTTTTGATTTCATTCTTTTTAATATATAATTCCCATTAAATTTTCCTCCCTATATATCTCGCAGAGATAGAAGTACCTACGGGTCCTAGAGTTTTCTTTAAGCTATGCGAGGACTACGACATGTTAGTATCTACTAGCGAAAAGAAATCGTACTCATCATTATGAACTTTTATTATGGGACCGACCCCAAAATCCCGAATAAAAATTTGCTGTTCCATATTAAAAAAAAAACACATTCAAAAAAATGTATGGAACAACAATCCATAATCAATCCATTGATCCATAATCAATTTCCGAATTTTCGGATCAATCTTCGGGGTTGGATAAGAGTTTTTAAGGATGCTGATTAATAGGCTCCTTTATGCTTAGATTCTACCGTTCCGCGTAACCCTATATATTATATGTATATCCTATATATTATATGTATATAAGTGTACCCTATAGCAGCACTCATCGGAATCATTGGAACAATTTATTAGTATGCACGATTTCAATGACCTATTTACTACAATATATCTATCGCGATCACAACGCAGACTGAGTAACCTATGATCAAAATTATTATTGTTATTATCACGAATATATTGATAAAACAATTTACTAAATAAATCCATACAGAGAGAGCTGTGTTCAGAGAACTGTCACAAATGGAGCGCAACGGCTGCTCGTGAGTGACAAATGCGAGGAAAATACGGGTGCATTGGTTTCTTTATGGCTATATTGCCACAGAATAAATAAATAAAACTACGTAAATAAAGACCAGTGCCCTTAAGGGGTTGCTACACGGTCCTATTCGGGATTGTACTAAACCCTGGACCATAGGTAATTGGTCTAAGTTGGTATGCTGCCGACCGTATATACCGCGTAGACAGATCCGTGGTCTGATTTACCAGCCGGACCTCTGTCTACAGGGTCTACACAGCCTAAGGAGAGGCGTCTGCAGCCGTGGATTAGGGCGGGCTGATGACGATCACAAAGAAATTTGTAAATAACAAACTTTCATTTTTGTGATAAAAAAAATTCATACAACGATAGTTGGTTAAGTATAATAAGTCCACTGCTGGACTTATTGAGGCCTACCCTCGAAGGCGATTGGGCCATATCCACGCGAGCTTAGTTGCGGGTTGGTTATATTTGTGAAATTAGGTTTCAATTATCAAGTTAACAAACTCTGTAAGCAAGACCTTTATCGCAATAATCTAAGAAATTCATATCATTCGAGAGATGATTTTTATCCATTGAGCTAATATCTAAAGAGTCACAATCTCTAAGTGAAAACAGTCAAAAAACGTCCGACTGCCGTTGTACTTTTTTATATATTGTCAAGTTACGAGACGAGCAAGACTTTCACCTGATGGTAAGCGTCACGCCTGCCACTAACAGTAGCAGTGCCAGAATTGTGAACTTGCGAACTTGTGTTGTGTTGTGTGTGTGTTGTGTTGTGGGTTGTCCCACACCTACCACATACCTATACATACGTGCATTATATAGTTCACAATTGTTCGAATTTAGACGTTATGTTCCTTTTATAGTGTTCAATGTATGCATGAGCGCTTGTGTCTTAACGTAGTTAAGTCGGTCAAAAAGTCTTTCGGCCGAATTTTGGCTCGGACATTTTTTTTGCACGATTGTAACTCTATAGATATTAGCTCAATGTTTTTATCCTATTATGTTGTTGAGATAAACCACCACATTTGTCCTTATTTCAAGGTTTAACAGTAAACATAGCCTTGATATGTTTTTATAAATCGCTTTTTATGTAATCAAAGATACATCTACGAAACCAAATGTCAGAAAACAAGAAATTATGTTTTAGATTCTACGAGTTTTCCATGAAGTCGGAAAACTAGGTTAGCTTTGATTCAAGGTCTGATTACGACATCTGTTTATCACTTCCTAGCTGATAACATAATCCATTTACCGTCTAGTTTTACGAGTTTACAATGAACATGTTTTGTAGTTTTATTTGATTAAGATTTCTCTGATTTTATACAAAATCATGACCGAGGTCGTGTCCGTGACTATTCTAAGGGAGCTAAGTAAGCCGTTGGTAAGATAGTAACTGCATTCAAAATACATCGATCGCATCATTCGATGAAAATAACGCCGAGGCGTTCTAATAAAATCGATATAAATACATTTCGCGCGCAACTATTCTCGATTCCCGGTCGTCATTTCGCCCACACGACATGCTTCCATACAATCTACGTGCATAGCTTCTTACGCGGATGCTGGGTCATATCCGGAACACGAGCTGTTTCCATGTTAACATGTGCCTGACATAGGTTTTCTATAAATATATCCACACAATGACCACTGGATGACGTATCTACCTATATACGTATATGTTATTAAGAATTCCCACAGGAAAACAAATATTTATGAGGAAATAAGATCTACAGCGAACAACTATGGTACTTATACACGGTCCTAATTAATCAAGCAGGGGGGTGTCACTCCGCAGTTTAGGTATGTTCGGCCAGCGCTCCGTCCGGGAGGACAATGCAAGGCAGAAGTCAGTCGCCGCCCGCACGCTAGCCTCGTCGCACGTAACTAAGCATACGTGATAGAAAGAGAGCGGTATATCTAGGTGAATATAGCGAGCGGTATCCAGCGCTGTGCGAGTTGAATTGCTACTTTATTGCCTAGTAGATAGAGTCCTTATTTATTTCAAGTCCTTTGCGGAGTGAACTTTCTGTACGTAGTACTATTATTTATTCTGTGGTACAAGATAACAAACAACCTTTGCAATTGCAAACAATTTGTATGGAACAGCTGTTTCTTTTTTCATGAATTTTCAAAAGTCGTAGAACAAAAGTTGTTTGTTATCTTGTACACAACATCCTCGCAACCGCTCCCTAGCCAATTAATTAGCACCGTGTAGAAATAAATTGATATGATAATAAATAGATTAGTCATAATTCTAATCACAGAAAAGCGAAAGCCCTACTTTTACTCCTCTCTTCAGTGGTTCTAATGAGGGTAAGAAAATGAACGGTGTGTAAGAAATCCCTGAACCTCAAGGTTAATACGGTAGATGACTGATGTTTATATCGTTGAAACCAATAGCTTTGATGAAGAATTTAAGTAAATATAGTATGTTTATTGAAAAAATAATTTAAATCGGTTAATGATGTTCTGATATATGAGCGTTTAAAGTTTTTGTTAGAGACAACTTTGTCCCTTTCCCACAAAACAAAAAATGACGTCACGCCTTACTTGTCAGAATATAATTTATATGGCGTACTGAGAAATGACGTCACGATTTGCTGTTTCGTCTCTCTGTCTAGCATGATATTAAAATGCTTATAAGTTGCTTATTTTTGATCAGATTTTAATTTTCTTTTCATTAATCGGCTATATTTATGGGCCACATTTTAATAAGACAATAAAAAAAACCAGTCATCTAGCCTATTGTAACAAAAATAAATTTACCGCGCGACTGCTGCAAAAAGGAGTGTAATGTTTTGAGGGTTCATGTATGTATCAATATATGTAGGTATGTAAGTATGCGAGTTTCTTTATTCCACCATAACTTCTAAATTTGGATATTATTTTGTAGTAATTTTGTAATTTTCTAGTGGTAAGACTCTACTGCAGAGTCCGTCTGGGGAAGTATTACGCCGTTGCCAGTTATTCAACCGCCAAACAGTAGTGTGCAAGCATTACTGTGTTCCGGTTTAAATGGCAATGCTACCAGATAAATTACTGGGTATGAAGAGATTTAACACCTAGTATCTCAGGGTGACGAGCGCAGTGCAGTACAGCGCAGGATTGTGTTCGCAAGTTCACAATTCTGGATTTGCTACTGTTAGTGGCAGGTGTGACGCTTACCACCAGGCGAACGCCTTGCTCGTCTCGTCACTTGAATGTATAAAAAATATATATGGGATATGGGATATTAAAATCCTTACATAATCCAGAGTGACACTAGCTATAAATCGTTTTTTGGCCGGGCAATCGTGTTTCTATTTTTTATTATGGCTTTTTGTTATCCAAACCTAGCGAAAATCCATTCGCTTGATTAAAGCTTAACCCTTGACCAGACACGTTTCAGAAATGACCTAAATATTTTAGGTGTGTCAGAATTATACTAAAATAAAGGTGTAGTTTTCAGAGGATTCACAATTTTATTCGTAGATCTACTGATTTATGTAACGCAACAGTTACGTAAGCTAGTCTGATTGTTCTGGCATGACCTCATTTTAGGGTTACACGAGACGCGAAAAGGGTGTTTTGTTTCGGGAAATTAACACGAGTTGAGTAAAAATTAACACTGACATTTCGTATTCATTTTGCTGAAGCCATTGTTTGAACAAAAGGAAGGATTTCATTGACGACATGGCATTTAAGTTGTTTGCAGTTGCTTCAACTTTACCTAGAGTAACCGTATTTATTGAATAAAAGGATATTTTTCGTAAAATTATGAGTTTGAAACTCATGATCATATGATTTTTTCTGATCTGTAAGAAATGTTATACTTAGTATGTCATGTTTAAAATTTTATTCTACATGTTTCCGATATAATATGACTCACAGGAACTTTCGTTCCGTAAATAACTCGCGTCGATTCCTATAGCTTACCAAGTGCTTAACCCTTAAACGGCCGGTGGACCATGATGGTGAAATCGTGCCGCTATAAAAATCTCATTTGGTCTAAAATGGAACAATAAGCACTTATTGGTATTAGTGGTTATTCAACATCTATTGCACAGCAGTTCTATAACAGTGCTAATTATGAAGCATACTTTCGGCCACTCATCACCGATGATTATCACATTTTACCGCCAAAAATGAAGTGAAAGTATGAAAGTTGGCTAATTCAATATTGTTACAGATACAAAATGTTCTATTACAACACTTGGGACGGAATCAGTGGCGGATTTACCAGCAGGCTGAGTAGGCTGGAGCCTAGGGCGGCAGATTATAGGGGCGGCAAATTTGGGTCTGAATATTTTTTTTGGCTAGCAGAATTTCATAGATACTTAGATACGTAAGTGTTGGTCCGAGTTTAAGTGATACTTTCAAGGTTAACTAATTTTTCGTCCCCATTAATAGACTCGTATCCGTATTAGGAAAACGGCAGGAAGTCTGCAAACAGGTTCAATGAAAAGTATTCATTTCTGAACGAAATGAAAGAACTGTCATCATCAACCACTATGACGTGATTGTGAACTAGGGTCATATTAAGTTTTCTGTGCTAGGGTATCGAATTGTAGAGATCGGTAGGGGCGGCAAAATTTGAGTAGCCTACTGCCGGCAAATGTGTAAATCCGCCGCTCTAAAGGTGTATTCGTGAAAACCGCAACGGAGCCAGTGGCCGCGGCTCCCATTTAGTTTATTGTTATTGGCCACTCCTGTGAAAAAAACTAGCGGATCAATACTATGCGGGCGCAGTACCACGTCGATAGTTTTTAAGTGAGATTAAAACATTGGCACGACAAGACAGCCCGTAGATTAGCAAAACGTGTAAATAATTGAATTCCTGTGGGGCGAAAAATGCCTAATAAAACACTTCGCGTACCTTTACTATTACCCGACTGCAAAATGTAGATATACAGTGAATTGAGATATTTCTAAAAATATCTAACATTTTAGAATCATTAAAATTCAATGTGTTTACGTACGGACTTCCATATTTATTCCAAATGTTATATAAGGTTTCAAAAATCTTTTTTTTAGGTACAAATTTACACATGGTATTTACCCATAGATTATAAACTCAACGGTATTTTCTATTTCAATCATTTTATTTGCTGCAAGCATTTATAAAAAAATAAAAGACTACGTTTCGCATTAGGTATAGATAGATAGATAGATTAACTCTTTATTGTACACACCAAAAGAAATGATAACAGTCATGATGATCAAATGATGAGTCAAAACTAGTGTTACAATTGGCGGCCTTATCGCTAAAAGCAATCTCTTCCAGGCAACCTTTGGATGAAAAGAATTCGAAGAACATATAGAAGACGGGGTGTGCAATATTAAATAACTACAAGATACAGACATATAACTTAACTTAACAATTTTAAAATAACAATACTAATACTTAAATTATTAATAATTAGGTATATTAGGTTCAGACCGTGTCCTAACGGATACATTGATAACATTATTGAGAGTGGTTTGCTTTCAATTTGCCTAATGGTTTGTGATATGAGATAAAACAGTCTCATGTACCAACTCGTGTGATGTTTATTTTTAAGACGAGTCAAAGGTGAGAGCTCTGCATAAGCAGATAAACTCCATGCATATAGTTATGTACTGGTATGTTGCTATTCAAATGACTACTGAAAATATTTACAGATTAATATTAATAACACACACGAAAATCGTGTTTCGAATCTGGCACAACCTGGCAACATTCGAAGTATTTACCTAAAACTCGTTGTTTATTGCCTATAATTAATTGAAAAAAAGTTATTTAAGTAATACAAAGAGAACACAAACCTAAGCAGGTTCAAATTTTGAGCAAACAACTGGATTTTTTCAGGTTTAAGATAACATTAGATATACAATTTATATTTCCTCCGGTCCTTGACTCTGATAGATTTTTGATCAAAATCAGATTTTATTATAAACCGACATAATTATATGTATGTATACTAGGGTGTCCCTTATTTTTCAAAGTTTTAATTTTACAATGCATAGGCTATTGTTTTATTCATTTGGACCTAAAACACCCGTAAACGCTTTTTTTACTTATTCGGAACAGTGCAACCCGTGCCGACTTGCGCTCAAACATCTCCATACAAGTTGCGGCACAGGAGAGGCGCGTCCTCGTTGTTATTGTCACTTAGTCTCGGGTTTGCTGGTAGTTAGCACGGATTGTTTTATATTTCGAAGATGCCAGTGGAAGTAAGAAGCAAAATAAATTGTATTTTCTTAGTTGGTGAAGTAAATCACCTAATAATAAGTGCAAAATTCCCGTCTAATCGCCAAGTTCTCGCAGTTATATTTTTCAACTTACGTGAAGTTAAGTTGACTGTTACTGAAAGCGCAAATCTTGTCATTCGGGACTGCAATATATTCTGGGAAGGCTAAAATAGGTACCTACCAGAGCTGTTCCTAATTGTGTTAAGAAGTTCGTGGATATTTAGCAGGTCTGGCGAGAACTGCAAAATAATAGCAAGGAGATTCGGTATTTTCATAGGCGCCGCGAGGAGAACTTGAATTAGATAATTTATTCGAAATCGCACACTCTGACACTCTTGAACAAAGAAGAAGTCGAAGAAGATAAAATGTTCTTGCAAAATCAAAGAGAGCCTGGGCGTCCGGGATGCTTAACGTACTTTGACAAAAATTTAGGTAAATTTGAACAAAGGGCCAGGCTGAGAAAACATGCAAAAAATAAAAAGTGACTAAAGCAAATGCCATCGAGACCTCATTGGAATCTGCTACTTTACAGAGTTTTGATACACATGAAGGCATAGGTCCCACTAGGTAAACCGACGACATTGTAAAAGACGCGGGCAACCGGTGGATGCAAATGGCAGGTTGTCGTACAGTGTGGCGGTCTAAGGGGGAGGCCTTCGTTCAGCAGTGGACGTCTCCGGGCTGATGATGATGAAGGCATAGAAGAACAATCTACAAGCTCTAAAAAAAACCTGGAAGAACCTCTGCTATCCAAATCTCAATCTGTAAGTTTTTTTGCTACGTCAACAAGAAGAGGAAGAAAATATTTTATCATACTTATCTAAATTAGTTGCAACTGTAGTCAGATGTCAACTAAGCATTGGAGATAGAATAGTCTATAGTAGAAGAATTTGGTCTTAGTTCTAACGATTACCCGACCAACAAATCTTCTATTCAACGTTTTCGAACACAAATGAGAAAAGATAGAGCGAATCCTTTATATCAAATTTTCAGAATCACGTACGAAGTAGTTAATGTTCATTGGGATGGAATTTTTTTCGTGGTCAGGACGTAAGAAGTTTTAAAAAAGAACGCCTGCCAATCATATGATGTGAAAGAACAACTAATTTCTTGCTGTGCTGAAGTTAGACAGCTCTTCCGGCAAAGATCAAGCAAAATCAGTATCAAATGCGCTTCATGATTGGAACCTGAATGATAATGGTACAAAATAATGATGTGCTGTGATATGACAGCATTTAATATAAGTTGTATGTGATACGACGCTTGAACGGAGCTTGTGTGCTTTTAGTGCAAAAACTAGAAAGAGAGTTGTTACTCATTGAAACTTGATAGTAGTTTCCTTCAAGAAATCGTATCTTCATGGAAAGACAACGCGGCGTTTGGAAGCTAAAACAAAGGTTAAAAGCGGTTAATGAAACAGATGAAAGAGCTGTTAAGCTTATGACAGATTTTCATGGCTTGGTTACCGCAGATAAAGAACAGAAGCAGTTCTTATTACGTTGTGTGCAAATTTTATAAAAACATATAAAATTTTACCCAGTCTGTAAAAAAGAGACATTGAAGAGGAAATATCCAAATAAATATATGTACAAATTATATATTTTTTGATAATTACAAGAAAAGCATTATATGCATCTATGTTTTCACAAATATTGATCTAACAAAATGATTTTAAGTGATCATCTACAACTACATATAAAAGACACTATAAGCAGCAATTTTCTTAAACTTTAAGGCCTCGTCGGCACGGGTTAAAATTAACGTATGAAGTTGAAATTCTGTATTTGGGTAACTAGTAGGCTAATAAACACAACACCGGGGTATGCGTTTCAATAACTTGAAAAAAAAATTTTTCGGCCATATAAGGGACACCCTAATGTATACTAACTATACCTAAAATAAATTAATACATTTAAAAAATGCCGAAAAAAATTTTATTGTGCTTTATATGCTTAATAAAACTTAGCTAGCAAATGTAGACAGATTACTAAAATAGTTTTTACAACTTTTCCAGCACTGACCACACACACTGCACACTGGCACCGACTTGTTTTTTTTGTCTCGATTAATATAAATTTTCTTTTTTCTTTCTTTTGACCCGAATCAAAGATAATAAAATATAATACTATACTAGTACCCGAATTATGCTTTTTAACCGACTTCAAAAAAAGAGTAGGTTCTATTATGTTCGACTGTGTGTGTTTTTTATGTACACAGGTTTCTCCGACAACCGATTTGTTTTTTTTTGTTGGTAAGGGTATAGGTATACCTACACTCGACATAGTCCCATAATAGATTGAAGTCGGTTGTTTTATTTTTTAAGTTACTTGCCGTTTTGTTTTTTTATTTCGTGTCGTTATAAGGTAAATATTAATCGTTGATATCGTATTGAATTAGAAGCTGAGTTAAGTGCTTGAGTAAATATTATCCTAGGCTCCAATATAACGGTTCCAAAAGCGTAATATAAGCATTCGTTTCTACGCAAATATTGAAGCGGTGAGTAAGTAGGTAACTAGGTATGTAGAATATGTGATTATATAGACAAAGTCACTCTCTACATAACTTGGGTACCCCTAAGTTATGAAGAGAGTGACTTTTGAATCGCGACGTTAGACAACCCGACTTATACATATTTAGTATTTTTTAATTCATGATTACTACTCGTACGTTGTTAATCTGTCTGTTATGCTGTAACTCTGCATCTTTGTCGTCTTTTCACGACTAAACGGCGAGACCTATCTTGATGATGAACGTGGGACATTATTTGTCCGAACAAGTCGACAAAACCGGAAAATCACAATTAAAACTC
Organism: Erannis defoliaria; assembly: GCA_905404285.2. NCBI lineage: Eukaryota > Metazoa > Arthropoda > Insecta > Lepidoptera > Geometridae > Erannis > Erannis defoliaria. Next base: position 3,387,189 of record FR990073.1, on the reverse strand, counting down.
GCACACAACAACTCCGTACACTTCTCTGATACCATACCAAGTCTACCATCTAAACGGCTAAACCAATCCTGATGAAATAAAATAAAAGTAGCGTGCGACATAAGGTACTGTTTGCATTTGAAAATACGACTAAAATCGCAGAGCGCGGTTCTAGAGAGCACTCTAGAATACAGAAGTGCGTAACCCAATAATTGTTTTCTTCAAGTTTGAATGGTAAGTATAACTCGTAGGTTATCGATTGTAGGCGTCGCAAGGCCTCGCTAGTATTTATTTGTATCGGTGGCAACGCAAGGGCGCTTTCACCACCCTCGCCACCGCAATTAAGACGTTTTAACCACTTTCGTGGGTTTGGGTTGCGAAGAAATAGAATTGGCAAATACTTTTAATTATGCATTAAAATCTTTTTAAAATACAAATTTTCGTGGCGCTGTGTAGTTTTACAGATTTCTGGTGTACATATTATTCATTTTACCATGTCCTACTTAAGTAGGTAATTTTTAACCGGTTCCAATGTTAAGGTTTAATTTGCATTACAATTAGGTACTAATGCCCGTAATGTACGTAAATAAATTTGTGAAGCTTTTAAAAGCTCATCGGAATACCGGGATAGGCAGACGAATACATTATGTGAGTTACACTACACTGTACAGTGTACGGTGAAACTGGGTGCCTGTATCTATACGTAACGTAACTTTTTTTTTACAGTCATTTTATTTCTCTAGTTTGTTTGAGCTAATATCTAAAGAGTCACAATTTCTAAGTGAAAACAGTCAAAAAACGTCCGAGTGCCGTTGTACATACCTATACGTGCATTATATAGTTCACAATTGTTCGAAATTAGACGTTATGTCGCTTATATAGTGTTCAATGTATGCTTGGGCGCTTGTGTGTTATCGTAATTCAAGTTGATCAAAAAGTTTGCGAAGCGTGCGCCGAGTTTTGGCGCGGACAATTTTTTTGTACGTTTGGGACTCTATAGTTATTATAGCTCAATGAAGATTATGCACAATTGTAGAATACATACTTACTTATAAGATACTTTTTATTTAATGCTTCGGTCAATAGACGAGTTTTAGATCAAAGTTTTTTTTAAAGTTTTTTCTCCTTAGGCAAGTAAATAATTGTGTCCTAAAATAAGCGCTGTAAGCAGCTGGGTTTGTATTCGCTTAAAAACAATTAGGTACGGTGTCCGTTCCCGAGGTCTTTTTTTCGAGATTCGCAGTAAATAATTCAGGTGGTTTCTCGTTGCTCATTGTGATTTATGACTTCAGTTAACATTTTATCTGCCGTATCTGCGTCGTTACTAGCTCTGCAAACAAAGGCGAAAGTAGGAAAGCGTGTCCTTGAAAGGCGCACTACTAATTACCCACATTCGTAGATTTGTTTCTGTTGTTTTATTATTGTTTAATTGTTTAACTTCGAACAGATATTAATGTAATGAACGATTTGTAGCAACCGAAATTTAAGTTTTGTCGCTTGGTGCATGTTTATACAAAAGGTTTTTATTTTTAACTATTAGTTAGGTACGCAATATTCCTATTCTCCGTGTTTATTCCTGAAATAAATATGTGACCTTCCTCATTAAATATATTGTGTCTCTTTAAGGTAATCGTTTTGCAGTCATTTTCATCTTCGTTTAAGTATAGTTTTAGATGTGAGGAATAAAAAGTTGATCTTTCTACTAATTTGTGAACATTAAAAGTAAGTAAGTTCGTATAGGCTGAGTGGCCAGCCCTAGTGTCAGAGTTAATGTGCCGCCCGAAGGCCTCTGACTTGAACATTAAGTTTGGCCTAGACAAACTTGTTTGCAAAATGTAACAGATTATTAAAAAATAACTACCTAACATTTAAAGTCATTTTTATCTGTGAGGACTAATTAGGTATTTTATTCCGTTTGCCTTTTATCAAATACAATTAAATTCAGCCGCAGTTTGACCACGTTATGCTCTAGTATTCTATGATCAATAACTCTGACGATCTGACTATACTTACATAAATTATAACAACAATATAAATATAATATCGCGCTCTATTTAGCTTAACGATATCAATTACTATTTTGCTCTACCCACAGAAACTATCTTTAAAAGAGTCAACATTTATAGATTGATCAAAAGCTTAAATCTCGCCCTACCTCTGAGCCATGCAGGTCTTCATGTTTTAGGGTTCCGGACCCGAAGAATGTCCAACGGGGCCCTTGTATTACGCCTATGTCGGTTGTCTGTCTTTCCGTCCATGTGTCATGAGTATAACGAACCATAGTTATACTTCAGAAAACATAATTATCTCCAGAACCTTAATAGGTCTTCGATCATATAACTTTGGAGATGTCAATCGAGATAATCTGCCTAAATCATTTTCTGCCACTTTAAAGAGGCAGGTAAACACGCATGGCACACTTTCAAGTAAACTTTCACACTAATAAAGAAATTCTCGTTCATATGAACGCATTACGCACGCTTAAAGAAACTTTCAACAGGATATAAAATATTTAAAGTACTTAAAATAACATTGAAACGTTCTAAAATATATATATAAAACCTAAACTAATAGCCCCAGCTTGAGGGAAAAGCGGCCAGAATGCTGGTGGCATTGCCACGTTGGTTGCATGCTTAGTAGGTAATAATTATGTTAGAATATGCAATAGCTTTTATGGCGGATTAACTAACAAAACTGATTACTAAAAATAAAATATAAAAGGTTTCCCCCAGATGATGTATCTTTAAAACTGTAATACATAGAAGCATCAAACATGGGGTAAAGAGAAAATACTAAAAACTACCATCGGCGAGTTGGTTTTCTTTTAGCTAAAGGTTCCGCACAGAACCCTTTAGCGCGCGATTTTGACTTACACTTGCCCGGTATTTTGTTTTTGACAATTGTCATCCACAGCGCACTAAAATACTACTTCCCCATAATCTAAAGCTATTTACTTAAGTATACAGAAATACTAATAAAAAAATAAGTATATTGATGCCTTTAGCTCAATTTTACTTATTAAATAAAACAATTTATTTAGATAACATTTTAAAGTTCTATTGTTATTTACGGGATATTTACCGTGATTATACCGTAAATAATAATAGAACTTTAGTAAACAACCGTGATAATTAAAAACTGTTAGATAATATCAAGCAATAGCATTAATCCCGATTTAAACACAAAGTTACCTAATTGCAATGTTATTATCGCAGTTTTCCGTTTACCTATAACAGTGGTTACGTCAACGGCTGATGATCTCATTCTAGGGTTAGGTATGAAGCTTAAGCTAGGATTGGATAGTTCACAAAATCGAGTGTTTTCATTCTAAAGGTATATGCCATTTAGCCTAGTTAATACAATGAGGTATTGGAAATTTGAACGTATATTAGGTATGGGAAATTTCCTAAGCCTTTCTCTGACTTCTCGCGACATACAGTAAATTAGCCAGTATCAAATCAAATCAAAATTTATTAACGATAATTATTTTTGTCGGCTAGATCCGTTATTGGATGTTTGCTGACAGCTGGATCAAAAACCAATGTTTCATTGATGCACAAGTGTTTGTTTTGTTTTTCAAAGTTCTGGGTATACCGTGCACGTATCTCTTACCATTATGAGAATGGTAAGTTATTATTTTTGTGACATACCTGTAGACATGTAACTTTGGTGTTATGAATTTAAAAAAAAAACATTTCGAGCCGCCGTCTTATCACACGATACTAAAAAAATATAGTGAAAATTCTATTTCCATTTGCGTACTTTTTCTAAAATACAGTCATCATTCTCTCGTCAACCAGAAGACGTCCACTGCTAGACGAAGGCCTCCCCCTTGATAGGGAGGGGTCAGTCATCATTATTTGAAGTCAAACAAAAAAAGGAATGAAAATGTATAAGGTATTTCAATTAAACTTTTTACAGTTAAGACATTATTATTCTGTCGGGGATCATGCGATAGCGAACAGACTACTTAAAGTATTATTTCTTGCGTACTAGATTTCAAGTCAACCTACCTTTAATTAATAACATTTCAAGTAAACATAGCTAAAAACAAGTCCCAGTCAAAACCAAGATATCAGTAACAGGTGACTTAGGAACAAATTTTACTCGACATTGATCGTGCGATTTTTTATCATCGGTTTATCAGAAAATCACCAGCAAATTTGTAGTCTACCTAAAAATAAAAGATTAATCTTTCCTTATCACTCACCTCTTGAAGCGACATTGTATTAAAAATCACTTATAACACTGACACATATTTGTTATCATGTATAACAACATAAGTATAACTAACATCTTATTATATCGAAAATAAGAAAATAAGCTCCACACAAAGTTAACACATTAGCACTGTCATTAATCAATTATGCATTCATTATTTAAACTGTTTACCATTCTCGATAAACACGGATTCATATAAAGAATGTTATTATAAAATAATGAGGGTATCCGTTCGACCGATGTGGGGTCAGGTCCCGGACTGTTGCGAGCTTTTCAATTCAGCCGAATGCGGAATTAAAATTTTCAAATTTGGAACATCGTATGCAGCTATGGCCGCGTCTCAAGGTCACGTGTGCATTTCCACCATTATCGTCTAATGATCAAGTGAAATTATGCATGCAGTTGAGAAGTTGTTTGCCATGTTCCATCGCATATGTTACTGCGACCTTGGTTTTCCGATATGAATTTCAAATTTGGAATCACTGTTCGTATTTTAATTTTCGTTTGTTTTTCTATTCGAGTTAGTTTCGAGGTTCGTTTTATTTTCGCGTTGTTTTGTTAACCGACAGACGTCCTTGCGCTCGGACGTCCGCGGAACAACTGCTTGCGATTGGTAGATGCGCTGTTATCACACTGTTATCAGCTAATTATGCTTTACAGTTTTATTGTGACTGTAGGTACACGTTTTCGTTCATTAACCACACCTTTATCTAGTGCGTTTTGGCAATGTGGCTTAATTAAAAACTGGATAAACCTGTCGCTGAAGCCTCATTCTGAAAGACTAACTTTAAATTATTGTGAAGGAGGTATATCCTAACCGAATCCAATAAGGAGGAAGGTTCACAATTCACTGTATATTTATTTTGTGCAATTAAATATACAAGCCGAGATACTGTATGCTTATGGGAACTAAGATGTTTTTACCTGTAGATGAGTTGTCCCCCCCGCCATATTTACTAGACGAAATCAAGGTAATTGCCGTGATCGCTACCAGTCTTTCACTTCCGAATGTCCGGTAATACGCTGCCGCTAATCGTATGTTTTCTAGCTAAAAGATGGTGATATAATGCCTTTCTGTGTATTTAGACACTGCACAATCTACACAGGCATTGTGAGAAACAAAAAAAAAATCATTTCACGCGTAATTACTGTATTTTTATTGCAATGGGAAAAAATTAAATTTATTTTATCTGAGGCGACTGTTGTCACTTTGAAATGGATGGCCGAGATAGATAGATCGTCTTGTGTGAGAGAGTGAAAGAGAGCCACACCGGCGCGGCGAGGGCGCTCGCTCTGGCCAATCAACTTGTGTTGCTTATTACGCCGTAAGAGAAATTAGATATTTGTCTCTTTCTAACAACAGGTGTGGCGTATAAAGTCGGTCATATTCTTTCCTTTTCTTCACAAAGTGCATAGTAACATGCGTAAGTATATTTATATAGGCAACTTCTAGTCAGTTTTTAAAGCAGTTTTGTTCGACTATAACTACTCTATTTATTTCAACTCACTGTATGGGAATAGGTAATAATATAATCGCTATAGGTATTATGTTCTGAAATAAACTGTAAAGTGTTATATTCGATGACATACCCGGGTGAAGGCAAGTGATTTAATGTGAAATATGGAAGGGGAGGGGAAATAGGCGCATGGATTTTGAAGACTATATGTTGAGCGCCGGCTCTCCTCTCGCGTCAGTCATACTCTGCCTTTGCGACATGCGAGCCGTACGATACGACAATACAAACTTCTAATACATGTACATGTGTTCTCTTTTTGTCATGCAGTAATTAGATTCGCTATCTCTATTTTCTGGCAAATGTTATATGCATACTTTTAGCTAGATCTGCTTGATTGTGTTGACTTGTTAATTTTGAACGGTTTGCAAGCGCTGGGCCCGTCCATTCCATTATCACTGTCGCTGGGTTAAAAGCGGAATCTGCTGTTGTTTTTTTAATTATTTATAGATCCTCATCCAGTCTCCACTAGGGTATTAACTAGCTTTGTCACCAAGGCTCTCTTATGGAGAAACAAAACCCATTAGTAATAATAATAATGTATTTTTTTTGGAATTGCAATTTTTTTGTGATTTGATATGTGATATAATTTCTTTTTATTATGAAAACTGACGTGGTTTTGACACATTTTTGTTTTATTTATACGGGAATACAAAAGGTCACCGGATGTGATCGAAACTATAGTCGGAGTATCCGATTTAATTAAACGTGAGTATTCCCGTATAAATAAAACAAAAATATAATTTCTTCTTAATTTTAACACTTATAATATTTTTTTCCAATAAATATTGAGAGTTTCAATACTTATAAGTTTTGTTACAGTTAGGTTTCGTTTCATTATACTTAGAGTACTGTGAAACACTGGCAAATGCACAATGAGCGACGCCACAATCAGAAACAAAAAAAAACTCGTGTAATAGTGTAATGTGTACAAAATGTCTCAAATGAAGCCATCGGAAACATCGCGTGACAAACGCAAATCGAGACGGCGTAATTGATTGAGTCGATCGCGTTCCAATTTACCTTTCAAAGTACCGTTTGGCGTTTCATCTTCAAGTGGGCACATCAAAGGACATTTTTTTTTTTTTCTAGCCAAGCGACCGAAGAGAGCTAAGTCTCTGCAACAACTGATAATCTGTTCGGATGTTGGTACCAGAGATGGGTAACCACCCGGGTATAAACCCACGACTGGGTTAAAACCCGTTTCATTCCACCCAATGTGGATTTTGACCGGATGAATTTCAATTTTTTTACGTGCAGTGCTAAACGAAAGAGTTTGCTGTGTTTATCCGGTCCATTATAGATAACTTAATTAAACTTAAATATTTTTTTTCGTATTTTTCAACGAATCTTGACAAAACGATTTTATTGACTGCCTTATAGCTCGGTTGGTATGTCTGCCTTCAGTGCTGTAGGGCGTGGGTTCGGGTGGGGGTAAAACATAAAATAAACATAACATTATGTTACGAACATAGATGTTTGTTCTTTGTCTGGGTGTGTATTATAAGGATGTATTTACAAAAAAATATGTAAGTATATAAATATTCTATGAAATAATAATAATATTCTATTCTATTTTTTATATTCTGGTTTCCATATTACAAGCTTTGCTTAATTTGGGGTTAGATATGGCTAGATATGATATTGATTTATTTATTATTTATTTCATTCAATTTCATATAATTATTTGGCGTCGGCAATTTTTAATTGGATTCGTTTCCCCCAACTAGATGGTAGTTTGCTGCGGAGCTACTAGTAACTGCAACTATTAATATAATCCGACTAAACAAGATCGGGAATTAACGGGATAACTCTTTTAATTATAGAGATCGCTTTTAGCGATAAGGCCGCCATTTGTATATTGCCATAGTATTACATTTATTTAATCCTTTGTATGTATGTTTCTTTGGTGTGAGCAATAAATAATTTATCTATCTATCTATCTATCATCATAATTAGCCTACGATGGTGACGATATTTACCCGTTTATTTTTGTATTCTATTTAATTGGACCTGGGTATGTCCTAAAACTGCATCCAGAACCGCCGCAGGACGGGCAGCGGCGTCCTCTTGGTTAACGGTGGTGAGCTTTCTGCGATCCCCAAGCCACCTGCCAATCGTGGGGATTATGGCAACTCCTCTCTATTAAGGGAGAGGCATTCGTCCAGCAGTGGACGTCTTCCGGCTGTTGATGTGATGTGATGTGATATTTACACACAGGATTTTGAAGTTCAGAATTAATTTTGGGTAACTTTTAAGTTACCAGACAAACGTTCAACTTTTTCAATTCAACCTCTTCTCTCAATTCTATAAAAAAGTTTAGACACGTAGACGCTTACGTACACGTATCTACAGACTGATTCAAACTTAATGGCGGCTGTGAGGTGCGCTGCAAGCGAGACTTTGCGATTGTACGCACACCGCACGCCAAATTATTGCTACTGCGCAGCGTCTCGCGCCTAAGTTCACAGCTGCCATTAAGTTTGAATCAGCCTGTACCAACCTAAACAGTTCCCTATTAAGTATTCACTTCAAAACTAAAACTCGTAAATATGTTTAAAAGTAGTCGGACCTCTTTAGAAATGAATTTAAAAGTGGCTTAAACATAAAGCACCTAAAAGTTATTATTGCTGAAACCACGCCACGTTTTTGCATGCGCACCAGCTATTAATGCGTCTACAGTCTAGTTAAGTAGGCACCTAGTTATTTCTCGTCTGGCTAAGTAGGTAGGTATTTTATTTGTCTACATTGCTAGGTGGGTGGAAGAATACCCACACATACTACTCACAAAGTTATAATGTAGCACTAGTTGCGCCTCTCAGATCCACTCGCGATTTTTCTAATTTTCAGATAACATTATACAGGGTTAGTTTAGTTTTTTCAGTTAGCATCCTTCTAAGGGCATATTCTGTACATGAAAAAAAAATAACTTTTACTATTGGGCCAACATTGAAATCGCAAAAAAAATATCAGCAGTTCCATACACGCGTCCACGCGTTAGAATACTTCAATCGTGAAAAAGTTGCGAACAAAAACATGGCCTTACAGATACATGCTACCACATTTAGAATGTATGAATAAAATGATAGGTATACTTAGGTCAATATACCTTGGCAGATAGTTGTTGCAGTAGGTATGCTGTGATAGACGGACGAGTAGTGATACTGTTGACCCCAGCACAGAATAAATGATAGTCGGACTCGGTTTGACGTGTACAACATGCGTTATAAATTTACAGCTGAATAAGTAATTATATTAATTGTAACATCATCATCGCCAGTCAGCACATTGCAGGGCATTAGACTTCTGTATCTTTTGCCAGCCTTCGTTACTCCAAAAAGTTTTCATTGCCGAATCAGAAATATTGCTAAATAAAGATAAATAAAGATATATAATATTGTTCAAGATACGTTCTAATTTTTTTTAAATTATTTTAAGTTTTTTTTCTGGGCTTTGGGCTATATGGGGAATTTTTTGGGCTATGAGGCTATGACATTAATATCGTTGATTGACTTTTAAGTATTTATTTATAGAGGTTTTTCGTTGGTATTCACTTTGATTTTTGCACATAATTATGAGTTATTATATATATTATATTATATATAGTTATTATATGCAAGAAATAATTGCCTAATCATTATTACAAATTTTTATCGCCTATTCTTTCTGGCAGTTATCTATGACTAGCATTTACTAGTAAATATTAATGCTATACATTTTTAGGTATCTAACATGCCTATGATATGGAACTAGAACAAGCTATTCTAGCAGCCTATTGTCAATCAATGAAGACCGATCAATCCGTGAAATTTCTTCGCGCCACGCGTGTATACGTGATTTAGCGTCAACGACAGAACCAGTGTCAGAACTCACTACGCCGGGCCGCAGCGGGTCGGATTATTGCGCGACGGAATCCGCGGGTGTGATGCGGTCCGCCCCGCTGCGGCCCGTCATAGTGTGCACGAACCTTAAGAATAGAGTGTGACCACAGAGTAAATAATAGTACTCCGTATGACATCAGAGTGGTGTCATGCACTCCATATTTTGCTCCTTATTTTATGAGTCGTGCCGCGTTCAAAGTAACTGCCAGTGTTTGTAGACATGACCCAACTTGGACTAAGAGTCAATTAATTGAAGACTTGGCCCTAGTTGGACAAATAATGATGACAATTGAAGACATTAACTTAGACGAATGTATAGAGCCCAGACGGTGACGTAGTTTATTGGCTAGGCTATACGGGGTTTATTTATGGGGTATTTTGGCAATTGGCATCACGCTGATATTTTGATGAATTGTTCTGAGTTAGAATTGAAAGATAATAATAAAATATTAAGACTATCTTGGCATATACCTTGGCAATAAGTGTTAAAACGAAACTTGTTTTACTCTCCTCAAAATCTCGACAAAAACACATTGTGCGAATTTCCTCCAATCTCCGACTCTTTTTTGCCTAGCTATAACTATTAAGTACTTTGTTAGAAACATTTATGTAGCTAACACCTAGTCTTGTAGGGTAAGTACACCCTTAACTTTTTTATTCCGCTCATTTGTGCTGGAACACCTATGTATGTAAGCGAACAATATGAATAGGATTGATTTATCGTAATATTGATACGTAAAGATTTAGAAATTTGTCGAATATTATCGCTATTTTTGTATATTTTTTTGTTGTTTGGAAACTTACTTAGGTAAAATTCTCTAAGTAGTCGGTTACTTTAGCAAGTTAGTTCCTCGGTTAGCCTTGCAAAGCCAAACTAGTGTGCTAAGTGCTTAGAGAGCATCGACCGCATTGATGTGAGGCGCGGTCATACTGACTCACACTTTGTTTGCTGAATCTCTACATTTACAGTTACCAACTTTACAGTAGTGTTGAATAAGGGAGCCACTATCATATTGTCGAAACAAAACTAAAAATTATCCGCAAAAAATTCGAAGTACAGTTATTTGACCAGCTGTAGTAAGTTGGTTTAATGGGAGTTGAAATGTAATGACCACTGTTTTTTCGCAGAAGCGTCTACCGCTGATGTTTTACATTTTTTTTTGCAGCGATAGGTATTTTTTCCAGTTATGTGCGTAAGCTAATTTCTTAACGCTGCGTATTTTTCGATGAATCCGCTGTTCGAGAAGTTGCAGACATTAACTTTTATTTGGCCACTCAAATAATTAGGTCGCATGTTAATTATTTAAATCATAAAAAAATATCGAATTACAATTTAATCTTATCGATAATACCGACACTTCATCTCATCTCTTGAACGAATTTTTCAAGACCGAATGTAAAAAGTACTTGGCACAATAAAACAAAATAAAAGAACGGTAATTTCAATTCATTAAAATTCACGAAATAGTTAAGTATCAACAATAAAAAAAGTTGTTAAGTCCTGTAACTGGTCCACATCGTATTGCATGTCGTATGGTTGTGCTTTCGTTTTGTAAAAACCGTTATGTGGTTTTGTAAGTGTACATAATAATTATGTAAGTGTAGTACCATACACTAGTAAAAATCACTTTAGAATAAGTACCTACTGCAGTCAGTTAATTACAGATGTGCCTATGTTGCCTAGCAGTGAATATGTCAGATACCTGTTTTTACATACAATGTGTAACAAAAATTACAACAATACTGAAGGTACAACAAGGTAGGGTAGGAGAAACAACTTTCACTATGGGGCCAACCTTGAAATCATGAAAAAAATATTTTCTGTTCCATACAAAACGAATGGAACAGCTGATTTTCTTATCGCGATTTCTGGGTGAGATAGTAAAAGTTGTTTATAATAATGAGTACATACACACACTTCAGTGTTGTTGAACGTTTTTGTTACACATTGTATAATTATGTTATATTATGCTGTTACATATATATTAGGAAACACGGGCTATTTTTTTGTAAAACTGTAATGCAACATCCATGTATTAGTAACTCTATATTATTATCATGTTGCTCTACTTGTGGCAGTTAGACAATTTTTTCTTCTTAGTTATTGGCGTCACACGTTGTGCATTCTGCCAGTGTCAAGTTTATGAATTTTCTAGTTTATATATTAAAATCAAGTCAAATATGTCAAGAAATCACAGTTAGTCACACGAAATTAGTCATAGTCGAGTCCAAGTCATGCCCTAGTAAAGTTGTGACGACTTTACTATGAGCTTCTACGGAGAATTGAAAGCAACACGAAAAGACATGTTTCACCACATTATATCATTTGCCTGCACTCGTGCATGTAATTCAACACTAAATGAATAAAACGCCACCATTTTTTATCATTAATACGCGAAAAAACACAAGTTTAAGAAAATAATAGAATGCAACGACATGATTTATCCGTGTTCCCGCCAAAACTCCACAGTTAGACTAGCTGAATCTTGCGCCTATAGTCCATCTTGAGAAATTTAAACAACAGTTAGACTAATAGATAAGTGTCTGGTTTGAGGCATAGACAAAACAATCTATAGATAGGTCGACCAACTAAATTGATAAATATCATTGGCCAGAAAAACGTTCATGCAAACTAAAGTCGTCAAACGAAGTTGTGCGCTTTGGAATTACTTTGATTTGTGGATATCGTTGGATTAGATTGATTAATGAATGCGCTCGTCACTTTTGATTCATTTTGTGTTCAGAAGTTTCACTTCGAGTGAAAGGCGCCAAAGATAAAGAACAAAAAAATAATCGTTTGATAGCTTAAGCTTAAGTCTTTTTAAATTATTAATATTATTGTCATCGAACTTAATTTGATCGCGATGGCCATGGGTTCCCGCGCAAACCGCGCATGCGTGCGCACTACAGATTGGATACTAGTTTCTATGGGCGACCGTGTTTTCAATGGAGATCAACACTGCGAATTTTTTCCGCTTCCTCGTCGATGCGGTAATTTTTCAAAATCGGTCTCAAATTTAGTAAAAATAGATTTAAAAAAAAACATAAATACAACCGTAAAAAGTACGTTCATCCGCCGACGTGGATGGCGTAGAAGAAGCAAGTACTGACCTGCTTGGTGGCGGGCGCGTCGTCGGGGCGCAGCGCGTGCAGCCGCCCTTCCTGGAACTCTGCGAACGCGCGCACGGCCGCGGCCGCGTCGCGGTACCGCTTCCACACCTCCACCGCCTTGTGGTATCTGAACAATCAGGTCTCTTATACAATACTATGTCTCAAAACTGCACCCAGAACCACCGGAGGACGGGCAGACGCGTCCTCTCGGTTAACGGTGGTGAGCATTCTGCGATCCCCAAGCCGCCTGCCAAGCGTTGGGGGAAAAATAAAGAATAATTTAGTTATTAGTATTAATAGTATTATATATAGTCCAATTCATAAATAGATGGACTAAACTGACGTTTCGATTGTTGCTACTTTTTTGGCAAAATTTAACAAATTTAATTATTTCACACTAGTGAAGTACTTCGATATTTTCATATTAGTCTTTGTAAAAGGTGTAGTTACTTATTTGTGTATACGATTTTAACCTTTTCAAGGTTATAAATCATGTAACGTTTGCCTAGTAGCATTTTACAGAATAACTTTTTAACACAATATGTTTTACATTTTCTACCTGCACTTCCACTGGAAGCACTTTAAATGTTTAACGACACCTAATAATTATAGTTCTATTATTATTTACGGGATAATTACCGTGATTATATTGTGAAATGAGCTCCAGATATTTCGGCGCAGCGTTAGTGAACAGCCGTGATAGTCTTAATAATTATTCGACTTCACTACGGTTTTTTAGCTGGCAGCATTATTTTGATTAGTGACATTTCAATCTGTCAGTTTAGTCCGTTTAACTATGAATCCGAGTATAAGTACTTTCCTATAAAGAAACACATAAAATCAAAATCAAATAGTATCAGTGGTTATATATTGGTGACGTACTTATCGCAGAGCTGTGTCAGGTTGGTGCAGGTGTGGTCGTACGCGGCGGCGGCGGCGTCCAGGTCTCTCCGCAGCACGGCGACCACCGCCGGCTCCGTGGAGGCCTCCAGCGGTGCGGCCGCGTCGCGCAGCTCTCCCACCAGCTCCCCGCTGCGACGCGACAACGACTCACTCAGGGTCTGCCAACGAAAACATGTACATTAGCTTATTAATGTTCCTAGTCATCAGCCAGAAGACGTCCACTGCTGGACGAAAACCTTGCAGTTTTGGCGGGAACACGGAAAAATCATGTCGCTGCATTGTTTGATCGCGAATTAATTATTAAAAATGGTGGTGTTTTATTCATTGAGTGTTGAATTACATGCACGAGTGTGGGCATTTGGGCAAGTGATATAATGTGGTGAAACATGTCTTTTTGTATTGTTTTCTAAACTCCGTAAAACCTCATAGTAAAGTCGCCACAACTTTACTATGGCATGACTTGGACTCCACTTTGACTAATTTAGTGTACTAACTGTGACTTCATGATGATAATACTACATAAACTTGAACATTCATTATATACCTTGACTCTGGCAGAATGCACAACGTGCGATGCCAATAACAAAGAGAGAAAAAACCCTCTTAATGGGGTCGGGGGGACAGGTCATCTGCTATATTCACAACGCTTGGCAGGCGGCTTGGGGATCCCAGAATGCTCACCACCGTTAACTGAGACGCTGCTGCCTGTCCTCCGGCGGTTCTGCAGCCTTATCATGGATGTTCCCGATTATGATAGCGACCATGCGCGAGGGGGAGGGCGTATGGCGCAGGTAAATTGGTACGAACGGGATGGCATGCTATCACAATCAGAATCACTAACATCCATGATAAGGGTGCTGGATGCTGTTTTAGGATATACCAGGACCAACATCATTACTTCCAGCCCGTAATCCACCACCGATGAGCATAGGTCTCCTTCCTTTTAAGCGATCTTTACAGCATCGTCGACTCGACGAGTTCGTGCAGGTCTGACACTTAGTTTACCGGTACGCGGTCACAAATCCATCAACGCTTTAGTCCACCTGCCATCACTCTATACCTGCCAGCATGATGATTATAAATGTTACTTACTTAACTACTAGTGACTAGAAAATTGCTCTGACTTTCTGTCAGGCCGATCTTGATGAAATTTGGCATAGAGATAGAGATAAATTCCAAAACGTCCTATTCTCAAACTCTCAAAAAGGCAAATTTTGGGCATCATCACAATTTTCTGTCATATTTTTGGCCAACGGGGCACAGCTAGTCTTATAAAATTATTGCCCGTGAAAAAAATATTATTTTAAAATGTTACAGATAATTCAATTTTATATAAATTTCTTATTGTTTTTTAATAAGATTTAATATAAGATATGATAAGATTTAATAAGAATTAGAGTACTCCGTCTGTCAAGGTAAGATGGAGCAAAGCCTCCTAATTTTAGAATGTATTTTCTTGCTACTGACGCCAATTTTCTTCTCTCACCTCAAGTTTTTCAGTTGCCTTCAAGAGTCGGTCGTAATCGACCTGGCCCTGGACCGTGAGTAGTTCGACCATGTAGTCAGCCTCTCTCACGGCTCCCTGGACCAACTCCAGCTGCCGCTCGAACCGCTTCCAGAGTAGGAGCTTGGCGCGAAGGCGAGCGCTCAGATCTCCGCACGCCGCTTCTAAGTCTGCATGAGTTTCCTGATGGAGATAATAACATTTTGTTTATCAAACTTTTTAAACCGTCGTCAAAAGTAAAATATAATGTATATAGAAAGATTTCAATTATACAGTTGTTTTTTGCTTTATAACAACATCACAAAAATAATCCAAGTCTATGATTATTTACGGAAAATTAGCCGTGATTATGCAGTGAAATTTTCTCCCAATAAAACAACTGTGATAGTTTAAAGTTTGTTAACAGTAACTGTTCTGTACTGCAGTGCTAAAAAAAGGATGCAGTTAAAGATAGGTTCAAAAGGCAATATTGTAATAATTGCTATTGTAAATTGTCTGAGGAGTTATAAAAATCGCATATATCAGAAAGTATGTAGACACTTACTTGTAATGCAGATATGTCTCTTTCCACGCCCGTAGGCGACACGACGACGCGCAGGCTCGTCGGCAACGTATGCAGCGCCTGTCTCAATCCCATGATGTCTCGCCACTGAGAAGAGAGGTCTTCAATCAGCCGCTGGCAAGTGTCAGACGCTCGCTCCACCACGTCGCTGCCCAGACGCTCCGCCGCTTCACACTCTTCTATCGTCAGCCGAGCCTTGCGCTGACTCTTCTGGCAGCGTAGAATACCGGCTTGCACTTGAACAATCTTCTCCTTCAGTAGCAGGCTTCGTTCCATTTCCTCGGATATCTGATCATCGAGGATGCCAGACTGTGTAAGCAAAGCGCCAACGCGTTCAGACTCCGCAGTGGGTAGGAGACTCAGTCTTCCAAGCTCGTTTTGAATCCTATCTATACGGCCAGTCATAACTTGTAGTCTTTCTATGTACAAGTTTAATTCGTCTGCACTCTTGATTACGCCTTTGAGACCGTCCAGAGCAGAGCGAAGTTCCCGCATCTCTTCTTCTAGAATGTTCAGCTTTTCGCCGGAAGAAACGTCTCGGTCAGAAATGTTTTGAATAGCTGAAGAGTGAATATCTCCGATCCTGTTGGCCAAGTCACGCCATTTGTCTTCGACCTTCGAGAAGAACTGTCTTTGCACCATCTCGTCTGAAATGGGTAAGATCTCCAACGCTCGTTCAAATTGGACTCCAGATTCGTTCTTTAGGTTGTTGTAAACTTCATGCTGTGCCTTTAGTTCCCAGAATCTTCTCAAGTTTCCAGTTGTGGTGATGTTTTCAGGAGTGATGAACTCTAGCTCCCTATTAGCTATCTTCATCCAACCTTCGATCCTATCGATCAGGTGATCGTATGTCACCCAATTCTCTTTGAAAGCTGTCAGACGTGTCAACCTAGAGTCAACATCTTCTTGTAGCTTCAGTAACATATCAAGAGCTGTTGAACATTCGGTTTCCAAACCAGAACAAACGATTAGGTGTTGGAGATTTTCGATGATAGATAGGAGTCTTAGCAACTTTGCGTAATGATGGGATACGTCCAGACTTATCGATTGGTACAAGTTGATATATTGTTCGTGATCTCTGGAAGTCACATTGGTGAGGTCTGGGATTCTTTGCTGAGCAACAATGAGCCATTGCTGTTCTTCTTTCATTCCCTGTTCTAGTGTTTTCCACCTTGAAGCTGCTAACGTCATTTGTTGAGCTCGGCTCGCCGCTCTATCGATTATTACGGTTGCTCTATCATGTAATGAGTTATGGAGAGGAGCAAATTTAGCTTTCGTTTCGCTGTCAAGATTATCTTCTAGAGATTCCAAAATGGCTCTGCAGTGACTGAGGTTGACAAAGAATTTTCTGTGCTTCTGAATTTCTTCATGTAGGTGGTCCAAATCTGATACTATAATCTTTCCATCTAAAAGAGCTTCTGCTACATCAGTGATTTGACCAAAGTCTTGTAGAGTTTGTTCGTACTCTTCAGCTAACGATGCTAATTGTAATAGCCGGTCTCTCTCTGTGTTGATAGCGTTCTCTAATTGTTTGGTGTCATCTTCGCAATTGTACAGCTTTAGAGGACATTCCCTCTTTGGATTGGTTTCCAGAATAGCACGGTATCGCTTGAACATTCTTGTAGTTGTTTCAAAGTTATCTACATTATCAGACTCGATCTTATCAAGTTTATCTAACTTCACCTGTGTTGTAATTTCAGACATAATAATATTGTCTAATTTAGATTTAACTCTTTCAATAGATTGTGCCAGTTTGTCTACGTCTTCTTGGAACTTTTGCCATTCCTTTTCAACGTCTTTTACTCTGACTGGGCTTTGCTTACTCAGTGTTTTAACTGCGTCCACCTGACGTGTTAATGTCTCAATCAAAGTAATTATTTCTTCATTGACTTCCACCACTTCAATTATTTCTTTCAAGTTCTTCACATAGCTCTGCAACGACTGTAGACGCTGGGTTTCCTCCAATGTTGGTTTAATGCCAGAAATAGTTTCTCGTTTAATTTTGTAATGGATCTCTTCTAGCCATATTGAAATTGTTTCTATTACTATGATAACACTTTTTTCTGTTCGGATAGGATCATTGCCTTCAACAGCGTTTTTAACTTCATCCATTTCCTTGTTTATAACGAGGTCATAAGACTTTTCAACTGATGGTTCCAATAACGCCACAGTCATCGAATCATCTGGAATGGTCTTTTGAGGTTCCGTAACCGAATTGGTTCTCTTTTCTAGCGCGTCGAGCAACCTTGCTTTTTCTGATTTGTGTGGAATAAAACTCTTGCTTGGAGATGGAGACTTGGATTTAGATCTTTGAACCACATCGGAGTATGTCAGTTTTGGTTGAGAAGTAGCTTGTTGTTTAGTTTTAGGGCTGGTGAGGTATGAGATACCTTCATCTATGGAAGATGGGTCTCTACTTGATAAATCTTCGCTTGTTGGAGTTACAGATTCAGAGAGCTCTGAATTGATTGGATCAGAAAGACTTTCTGGCGATTGGGGAGATTCTGCTTTCTTCTTTGACTTTCTCTTTCTTTGCTTTTGCCTGTCACTTACAATAGTTTGGGGTGCCTCTTGGGACTGGCGTTCATTTTCAAGGAAATCCGTTGTCGATTCAGGAATTGTAATCCGTGCACGCAAGTGAACCTCGTAAGGTTCATCCGTGGAAGTAGATATGGAGTCTTCAGAGAATATTCTTGGCGAAGTCTGTTGAGTATTATCAATTGTAACAACTTCTCTGTTTTCGATGTCGAAAGCCGGTAATGGCGTTGGCCCACGGGAAGGCGTTCTTGGCGAAGTTTGCTGTATCATATCAGTTGTGATGATTTCGGTCTTTGGTTGTTCAAGTGCCGGGATTACTTCAGGTTCTCTTGGAGTAGTTTGCTGTGTACTATCTGAAGTGATGATTTCTGCTTTTCGTTGTTCGACTTCGACCGCAGGCACTTCAAGCACTTGCATAGATTCAGGCTCTCGAGGCGTCGTCTGCTGTGTGCTATCGATGGTTCCCACTTTAGTGAGGTCTAGTTCAGGAATCGATACTTCTTCGAATTCAACCCTGGGTGATGTCTGTTGAGTGCTATCAATCGTAATTACTTCCTTCTTTACGACTTCTACAGTTTCTTTGAGAACTGGTTCTGGTTCATCAGACTGTGTGAAGGTACTAACGAGTGGGACTTCAGGAGTCTGG
Source organism: Erannis defoliaria (assembly GCA_905404285.2). Classification (NCBI taxonomy): domain Eukaryota; kingdom Metazoa; phylum Arthropoda; class Insecta; order Lepidoptera; family Geometridae; genus Erannis; species Erannis defoliaria. The sequence continues at coordinate 3,368,330 of FR990073.1, read as the reverse complement.
ATGCTCATTTCTGTTACTTCTTTTTCCTTCACAGGTGTTGTAGAAGTTTCCTGACTAATTTGTTCTTGTTGAGTAGTTTGAATATCCGTTTCAGTTGTTTCCACTATGACTTCAGTATACTTTTCATCTTTTTGCACTTTGGGCTCAGGTGAAGTTTGCATTTCACGTGTTTCAGTGCCAATTTCAGGCTTCAGAGGTTTTTCTTCCTCAACGGCCACTAACTCTTTTGCCGGTGGGGAAGTCTGCGAGAATTTTTCTTCTGGAGTACTTATGTCATGTGGTACAACTTGAGTAGTGACTTCAAACTGTTTAATCTTCTCAGGAGTTTCTGATCTACTCGTCTGCATTTCTGTATCGGATCTTTCTATCTTATTGAGAACGGTAACCTCTTCGATAGTCTGAGTGTGAGCCTCTTTGTCGTCCACACGAGTTGTTTGCATCGTAGCCTCACTGACTGGAGTAGGAGAAGTCTGCAGTTCGGTGTCGAGAGTTTCCGGCCTAGGAAGCTCTTCTACAGGCCGGGCCGGCTCAGGTGATGTCTGTATAGAGCCTTCTTGAACAGTAATCTCTTCAAGCACAGGAACTGTAAATGTCACAGTAGTTTGCACTTCAGATTTTACAGTTTCAGGGCTACTCTGGACACATTCTTCAATAATTTTAACTGTGTCAATGTCTGAAGTTTCACTAATAGTGCGATAAGATTCATCTTTCGGTGAAGTCACCATAACCTCACTACCCATTTTTGGGCTTTCGGGTTTAGCTTCAAGAGATGGTTCTGTCTCTGTTGCGATGGTTCTTTCAAGTTCTTCTGAAGTTTTCTTCTTTCTTCTTTTGTCCTTTTTGTCTTTTTTCACACAAAGTGCCTCAACAACCTCTACTGGGGTAGAAACAGATGTATCATCTGATTCGGTTGTTGTCTGTTTCGGGTAGGTTGTATCTTCACTTACACCGTGTTGTTTTCGCCTTTTCTGTTTTTTCTTCTTGTCGGGTGTAGGGACTTGAATTAAAGATACATCCTCAGCCTCATAACCTTTTTCTTCTGAAATAGGTTCTGATTCAATAAGAGAAGAGTCTTGTTCTAATTCTTGTATTTCTACTGGTTCCAAAATATCCTCACTAGGTTTGGGCGACTCAACTGGAGGTGAAGTAGGCAGTTCTATATAATGGCTCAGCGATGAGCTGTCCGTATCTGCAACACTCTTATCCGTGTCTGGTTGTGTTTCGATGGGGGTGTGTTCGCTACTTTCTGAACTACGTTTATGCTTCTTTCTCTTTTTACTTCGTTTATCTTTTATTGTTTCCTCAGGGCTAACTACTGTTATTGGCTGACCCTTTTCCACGACATCCACTACCGGGGCTTTGATTTCTTCTCTAGTAATAATTATTTCACTTGGTAAATTGACGTCTATATCTTTCTTCACAATTGAAGGTTCTTTTGTCTCAAAGCCTTCAACCTTAAGATCGACTTTTACTCTCGGTTCTGACATTTTTATGACATCCGTTTTAGTTAATGACATAGAAATATCGATTGTCTGTTTAGGTTTTTCAACATTATCCGATTCTGTTGGTTCAGGCTTGAATTCACGAGAGTGCGTGTCATTTCGTTCAGCATTTAGAAGCATAGTCACATCAAACTTGGTGTCTGCACTGCTCGCTCCAGGCAGAGATTGCGAAGTCGAAAATTCTACTGGAGGACTAGTCTGAGTTGGCATTTCTTTCTGTTCTGGCTGTCCAAATGCTGCCAAAAGCTTATTAACACTGTCCGAAGATCCTTGGACTTTGGGTTCGAATTGACGAACGTATGATAATTCTGGGGCTTCAGATGCCATAGTAGAATCTACTTCTGATACAACTGTCCCGATTTTCAATGGCTGTACTTCTACAGAAATCTGCGCGGGGGCTCTTTCTGTATACATATGACTAAGAACTTTATCTTTAGAGACAGGCACTTGGCTTGGAGAACCTTCTTGAAGAATTAATTCTTTTGTCAGTTCAATTACATCCATGTGTGATTGAGTTTCAGTTGTTGTTGTTTGAAAATCATCGATGTCTGATGTTTTACTAGTAACGTGGTAAGATTCATCTTTGGGTATCGTAATAGCTACTTCAATTTCTTTTTTAAGACTATCAGGCTTAGCTTCTGAAATAGTTTCTGGGTTTTGTACGATTTCTGTTACCTTAGAAGCCTTTTTCTTTCGTTTTTTGTCCTTTTTGTCTATTTTAACACAAACAGGTTCAACAACTTCAAGTCGTGTGTCACCAGATTCTGATGTACTGTCTTCGCATGTCTTAGAATTATCAATACTTACTTTTAACATTGATGATAGCTCTTCTAGCGCAATGCTTTTACTGACTTTTTCGGGTACAAATTCTTGTACACTTTCCAAAGACTCTTTCTTAGTTGTTTTATCTGGCAACCTAACCGGATCTTCAGGTTTTCCCCCTTTTACTTCTGTTTTAACTTGAGGTTTAAGTGTAGTGCCAACCAGAACTGCATCAACAGTTTTATCGTCTTTAGTAAGTTTGGGTTCAGGTTTGACTTTAGTTTCAGATATTACTTCAAGTTTATCTGCACTTGATTTTGCAGGAACATGAGCATATCCTGCCTGAATACTTTCTTTTTCTAAAAGTTCTTTTGTCAAATCTAAGACATTTAATTGGGGTTTCTCTTGTTGTACAACTTGTTTTAGTACTTGATCAAGCTCGTTACCAGTTTCTGGTTCAGTTATGATTGGCGTTTTTTCTTTCTGAATATCTTCGACGTCTTTTTCTTCTTTGGATATCTGTTCAATAATAGCTTCTTTACCTGCTTTAGATGTAAATGGTTTTGATATTTTTTGTGGCGGGACATCACTTTTATCAATATTTTGAGCTGTAGCTGTATCAAATTTGCTAATTTGTACGTCAATTTCAGCAGTTACAGTTGAATCAGGAATAAACTCATCTTTAGAGTCTTCTACAATTTGTTCTATGACTTGTTCTTTACCATCGATGATTTGAACTTGTTTAATGATTTTGATACGTTTAGTTTTTACTCCTTCCGTTTGAACGACATGGCTCACTGTTGATGAGACTACAGATGGTTTTGTCTCTTCCACCCTCCACACCATAGTTTCCTTAGGTGAAATTTCAGTAATTTTTGTTTTTGGTAATACAGTATCAGACGATTGAGCTATGTCTTTTACTGAAACTACTGGTTTGGTTTCTTCCACTTGCCACAACACAGTTTCTTTTGAGGCAATTTCACTAACTTTATCTTTAGATTCTGGTGATTTTGTAACAGGGAGTGGCATATCTTTTATTGAAACAGTTTCGTCTTTTTCAAGTTGACTTGTTTTAGGTGTTTTAACAGGAGAAGCCGGTATTTTAGAGGTAGAAGTGTGATGCATTTCACTTCCAATTAAACTCTTCGTGATATCCGTAAGATTGGTGTCTCGTTTTGTAACATCCGAAGTCGCTACATCATCTGCTGGCTTCTTTTTATTATCGATTTCAATGACGTCCGAAGACTGATTTAAAGCTGTAGTATCTTCTTTGATTACGGGTTTTATTTTCTCTAGTTCAGTGACTTTAATAGAAGGTTGAACAGGTGACTGTTTGTCTTGCACTGTAATTATTTCATCTTTTTCATGTTTTCGAGATTCAAGTATTTTAACAGAAGAAGCTGGTATTTTAGAAACGCAAGTGTGATCAATTTCACTCCCAAGTAAACTTTTTGTAATATCCGTAAGGGTGGTATCTCTTCTCATTACTTCTGGAACCTCCACCTCTTTTATTGGCTTTTCTAGTTCAAGTTTCTCTTGCTCAGAAATTTCCGCTACACTAGACGGGACTATGTATTTTCCATTAGAAATAAAAATATCTTTTGATATAGTAATAGAAGTAGTATCTTTTGTTGGTTTTCCAACTGATTCGTGCTGTGTTGCAGTCGGCACCATACCTGTACTTTTAGTAGCTTTCTTTGAATTTTCTTTTTCAGGTAGTTCTGGTTCAGTTAGCTTTCTGGGCTCTGAAATAGATGATTTTGGCTTCTCTTTCTCTATTACTACTTCTACTTCTTCTGTTTCAGGTTTGTCTGTTTTAGTTATTTCTTCTGTCTTCTCTGTTACTGGTTTGTCAGCTTCAGGTTTGTTTTTTTTCGTTATTTCGTCTACTTTATCAGTAACTGGTTCATCTGTTTTGAGTAATTCTTCTGCCGTATCATGTACCGGCTGTTCTTTCTTTGCTGTTGCTGATGCCGCGATTTTAGAGGCACCTGAATGATCCATCTCACTGCCAATCAAACGCTTTGTAATATCGATTAGTGTGGTATCCTTTTCAGATTTTGATGATACAGTAGTGGTTACTTTAGTTTCGATTTCAGAAGGTTTGCTTTGGACAAACTCTTTTGAGGTTTCTTTATTGGTTGTTATAGTCGTCCCGGTAGTAAGATGAGGTCCACTTGATTCGGTGACGACCCTCGGCAAAACTGCAGGTTCTCTTTCTTGGACACTCTCACGCGTGATAAATTGATCTTGATCTATAACTTTTTCATTTTTATAAATTTCTGTTCCTGCTTGTGTCTGAGATGTTGCATGATCAACTTCCCTTCCGATGAAAGTTTTGGTTATGTCTGTGATAGTTGTATTTTTTACTGCAGAATCTTCATATCCAACAAACTCTGTCATTGCAGGCGTGACTTGTGTTATGGATATTTGTGGCTCAATCGATTGTACAGTTTCCTGTATTAGTTGCAGATCTTTTTCTTGTTTAGTTGCATCAGAAGGTTTCACAACAGTTTCTTTCGACGCTGGAATTGACTTGTCGGACTTAGGCTTTGTTTGTTCAACAGTTTCAGGCTCTGTAGTCTTCATTTCCGTTGTAGTAGTAGTAGTAATTAAGAGAATTCCAGAATCCGGTTTTTTATTTGTAGTCGGTTCTTGAACAAGATTGATTGGTTCTGCAATCTTCTCTGGATCTTGAATTGGTAGCTCTTTGACGTCAGACGCTTTAGACATATTTGTTGTAATTGCAATTACTGGTCCAACTTCTTTAGAAACTGTGGTAGAAACAATTTCAGGTTCTTCGGTAACTGTTTTTCGTACAATGTGAATCACACCAAATTCGTCTGGGACTTGACTAACTATTTCAGTTTCTCTCACTTCGTCAAGTTTTTCTAGTTCTTCAGGTTTTTTGGCGTCTAGTTCTTCAAGAGGAGTAGCAGAAACAATTAAATTGTCCTTTTCACTTTCAATTAGACTTTTTGTAATGTAAAGAAGAGATTTGTTTTTTTGTGTTGGTGCAAAGTCTATTTTATCTGTGGTGGCCTGAAGTGGAAGTATATCTCGTTTTTCGTCTAAAGTTACGTCATTTTTGCTAATTTGAACGTTGATTTCAGCAGTGACTGTTGAGTCAGGAACGTATTCGTCATCAGGTTCTTCCACAATTTGTTCTGTGACATGTTCTTTGCCATCAATAATTTGTATTTGTTTCATTATTTTGATTCGTTTTGTTTTAACTCCTTCTGTTTGAACATTATGTGTCACTTTTGGTTCATCTTCAATAATTTCTACATCATCCGGCTCTTCAATTATTTCTTCAGTTACATGTTCTTTCCCATCGATGATTTGAATGTGTTTAATAATACGTCTTCTAGTTCTTGTAATCTTCCTTGTAACTTTTTGTACTGTTGTAGACATATGAGAAGAAGATGTTTCTAGCGTTGAGTGTTGCGCACCGTGAACAGTGACGACAGTTTGCCCATCTTGAGGCTCCTGTACGTAATATTTTCTGGTTGTCTGTGCTTTATCATCAGATGGTAATACTTCGTGAGATTCTGAGAAAGTTACAGTTTGGGTCGGAGTTACTTGCCTTTCTTGTGAAGTACGAATAACAGTTCCCGTTTTTATAACATTTGTATGTGTACCATGTTCACCTTCTTTTTGAATAAACTCTTCCATAATTTTTTGTAGTCCTTGTTCTTGATTACTAAGAGGTTCCTGTACAAGATATTCTTCAGTAGGTTGTGAAGATGGCAACACTGCATGCGATTCAGAGTATGAGACAGTTTCAACCGGGCTTCCTTCTTTATCATGCGACGTGTGAACCACGGTTTCCGTCGTAGTAACACGACCTTGAATAGGAATGCTTTCACTTTCCTGAGAAGTTCGAACAACTGTTTCAGTTTTGGTGACACTCGTTCGAGTACCATGTTCGCCTTCTTTCTTCATAAATTCTTCCATCAATCGTTCGAGTTCTTGTTCTTTAGCACTCTTATCTGAAGGTGTTTTCGAGCTTTTGTCTTTGGGGGCATCTTTTTTATCCGTGTCTTCATCTTTGGGTGGCTTAGTATCCTTAGGTTTTTTGTCATCTGACTTCGGTGCATCGCTTCCACCTGTACTTGGCGGAAAGCCAGGGGGTGGATGCTGGTCGCCTCGGTCACTTGTGTCATCAATTTCCTCAAACTGGACTCCACCGTGTTCTCTTACATTTATGGAGACCCTAGGTATCTGTTCTTCAAATACTTCGACATTATCCGGCTCTTCAACGACTTCTTCAGTTACATGTTCTTTGCCGTCAATAATTACAATACGCCGAATGATGCGTCTTCTGGTTTTGACTATCCTCTTTGTTACTTGTTGAACAACGGCTGTAACGCTTGACGAAGTCTGAACTTGAGCCGGTATTTCACCCTCTGCAAGCTGAAGAATATCTTCAGGCTTCATGCTTTTCTGCAATTGAATAATCATATCCGGCCTAGATGTAAATTCCTGTATAGTCACTTCACCTCCAGGTAGACCAGAAATTACTTCACCTCCGAAGGTTTGGTACTGGATATGTTCCATTGTGCCGTCATCAAGAGCAGACGAACTAGCGCCTTTGTCTCCTTTAAGGCTTATTTGTGAGAAAGAATGTTCTTGTGCCTCACGGGATAGTATCGCAGAATGCTGCTGATGAGTTTGTACAGTTTGTTGTCTTGTGACCAATGTTTTCCTAATTTTCCTGACAATTATCCTCTTCGTGCCGTCGGCGTCAACGATTACTTCAGTAGTAGTTTCATCCGGTTCCACCATCACAGTTTCGAATGATTGCGGTAGGCTATGTGTTATATTTAACTGAGAGTCTTTCCTATTGATATCGTCCCTATAATTAGCGTCAACAAGCAGAGATTGCTCGTCCATCTTTTGCTCTCTTACGACTGGCCGACTAGCTATTTCAATAGTCTCATGGCCGTCGGAAATGATTTGTCTTACTTGGATAGTCTCGAGTAATTCTTTCTTTTCAGATCGAGGGTCGCTTGTTTGAACCTCTACTTCCTGTAGCGGGACACAGGAAATAGATACGTCATGGGTCGCGATAACTTCCGGTTGGCATATCACAGATTTGTCGGCAACAGATGGAGGTTCTGACATTAAACTCTTTCCTGTTTGTGTATCAATAGTCACAGTCGGTTTCACGTCAGGAAACTTGACCTCTTCAACTTTAGGTTTCTCGTGACTAGGTTTGCTTTCTTGTACCGTTGGTACTTTCTCTGAGACTTCTGATGTTTTTTCCACAACCTTTTCGATAAATTCGGGTTCTCTCGGCGACACGATCTCTTCGGGCATCGATGTTGAGTCGATGGTCCGATCAGTCTGTGAGATGTCGTCTTCCACAACCTCTGGTTCAGGCGCCGACCTCATGTGTAGCAGCACCTGTCTCAGCCTTTCTATCTCCACAATGACTAGACGTCTCGTTTCCTCCAATGCCTTATGCATTGCGACCAGCTTCACCTTTAACGACTGACTAGATTCTTCATCACTTATCACAGTTATAGACTTGAGAATAATCTCGTATTCTTCGTATTCCCTTATATACCTTTCGTAGATTTCAATATATCTAATAATATCTTCTTCGGTGACCTCCGTCTGTTGCGCGGATTCCTTGAGACCGCTGTTGATCGTTTCGAGCCATTGGTCGAGTTTGAAAATCTTTGCTTTCTGTTCCTCGAGCTCCTTGGCTTGACGCACAACTTCCACTTTGGCGTCCTGAAAATTTTAAGAGCATATTCATCAAGCATTTTATTTTTTATTAAAAACCTACCAAAGTACCTACCTATGTGATAGATAAGCGAAATGTAAAAAGGTTAGAAATGTAAAACAGCTGTAAATACTGGCGATGCAATTTGCTCAAAAGATGACTTTCACAGTATATTATTATAATCATGGCTTTCATTTTTTTAAATAATCGTGTCATTATCATCTAAGTAGGTAACTATAGAAGAGGACCATAACTCTTTTTTCTTTCTTTGGAACAGTGACCGCCACATCTATTTAAAGATACTTGGCGAGCAGTAACAGGCCCTGTACACCAATGTCATTAATACTTACTTACTCTGACACTAAGGCTGGCCACTCAGCCTATACGAACTTACTTACTTACTTTATTAATACTTGACAACAAATTGAATAGTCTACAAAACATTATGGGTAATTAGTTATCGCCTGGAAGTAGGTACAGGACACGGCGATGAATTTAGCCGGAGCGGTCAAAACCTTGAACATAATTTAAAAGAATCTGAACCTATATCAAATGATCACGAAGAACGATCATTTCATAAATGAATGATCATGAAGATTACAGTGACAAAATAAACAAAACTGTGAATGTCAGTAAATAGAAAAAAGAAAAGAAACGAAAAGTTTACCTTGCTTACCTGGATGGTGGCTAGACCCTGGCGCGCCTGGGTCAAAAGTTTCGAGATTCGTGCCTTGACGGCTATCAGATCCCTTAGCAAGCCTTGCACCTCTTGCTCCTGGCGGTACTCCATGATCTTCTGCTCCAAGAGTTCCGCCGCCTCCTCACACTTGACTAGAATATCTATTCCCTCCTGGAAAATAGACAAAATCTAACATGAGCATCACTAAATTTTTTATTAAGTCTGTTACATCACCTAGGTTGCCTGGAAGAGATCGCTTTTAGCGATAAGGCCGCCAATTGTTACACTTGGTTTGCTAAGTTCATTTTTCTGTTGTGATTATCATGACTGTTATTGTTATTTTTTTGGTGTGTACAATAAAGAGTTTATCTATCTATCTATCTAGGTACAACTCGAAAGTCATAGTCTAACGTTTGTAAAACAACAATCTAAAACAAACGTAGAATAAAGTTAAATATCGACAGCCTTAGGTATAGCTCGGTTGGTAGCAAGTCTGCCTTCAGAGCTGTTGGGCGTGGGTTCGATCCCCACCCAGGACAACAATTTCTATGACGTACAGATGTTTGTTCTGTGTCTGGGTGTAGTATGTATTATAAGTATTTACGAAAAAATATAGTACCTATATAAGTATTCTATCAGCTATCTGGTTTCCATAATACAAGCTTTGCTTAGTATGGGGCTAGATGGCGCTGTGTGTAAAGTGTCCTCAAATATTTATTTATTTATGCTGTGTCGCAAATACACAATAGCCCCCTTGAATATAAACATGCGTAGCACGTACACAACGCGACGTTTAAGATCTGCTGTGCAAGTAAAGTTTTTATCGAAATATTCGTATCTCTAAAGAAAGCATTTCCATTTGCCATCGACGAATCGATTTCACCGATTCCAAACGTCATGATTGACATATTTTATCGAGATGTACCCATTTGTTGCCTGTAAACAACGAAATAAGGATCGACAAAATATCATATCTTAAATGCTCGTAGAGTTCACTCAAAGAAGTCGAACCTCTCAATATAACACACTGTGTAAAAAGATACACCAACCTACTAGGACCTAGTAACTAGGTAATAGTTTTGTTTCTTAGCCTAAATGTATTTTTAACTACTTAAAGAACATTCGCTCTCGTTAACAAAGCTGAGTGCATTATAATTGATGATGATAAAACAAAAATAAACATTACGAAGACGTTTCTTGGAAAAGATAAATTTATCGGTGACCAGGTGTAAAAACAATCTCAGGCACTTCGCTCATGCCCCTTGCGATGACATAAGCTGTTTATAACTAGTAATCCTCGAATTTAAGGGCCACAGTTGCGAGATTGTTGTTTTATTTTAAGATGGTATTTTTTTATTACTCTAGCGTCTTGCGAGAGCTCAAAAGGATTTGAAACGTGAAATTTTTGATAGAAATGGCATCACAACACGTACAGATTTATTTTAGAGCTATTTTTAATTATATTGTAAATAGTATAGAATTTTTTTAATTTAGTTACATGTCTATCTAAGGTTTAAAATCTTTTGTAATAATTACTATTTTTATCTATTGCGGCTGAAGGAAATGTATCCATGGCCAAGAATAAATTAAAAAAATAAAGAAAAACAATTCTAAATATGGATTATGACACAACGGCATTACAATTTATACAGAAATAAGGTGACCTTTAAAGCCTGTATAATATACATACCTACTTATTTAATTATAATTATTTTCCTCGTTAGCCATTCTCTTAAGAACACCTTATTGTAATTAAGTTTTCAGTTAGGTTTGTTTTATCTGCTCGCATGACTTCGATTATTGATTTACGTCCAAGTTTAAATGTCATCTATCGATTCTAAGAAATAGATGTTGTCATCTAAACAAGGCAAGTCATGACTAACGTTGCAAGATCCCGGTATGTGTTTTATTTGATTATAGGCTTGCGGTTGACCGCTAACTCGCCTGATGTTAAGCGAAGATGTGGTCTACGATAATTGAGATATTACGTACTACGTAATATAACTAATTGTCTACAAAGGAGCACGCTTACCTAGAATAAACCGTTTTGCTCGCGATTAGAAGACATCTAAAAGTACCTAAATTAGCACGGCTTTCATTGTATCTTAGTATTTAGGAAGACAAAATACTAATTCAACTGCAGACATTCTAGTCACAGAATAAAAACAGTTAAATTAATCAACAAACAGTTAAATAAATAAATATTGTTACAACAATACAAATTAAGTAGAATATACATACTACCATTTTTTTTGAGATCTGTCTACGTCTGAAGTCAAGTTTGGTTTAAATGGTTCACAAGCATAGCATAAGCATAATCAGCCTCTTTAATTGTCCACTGCTGGACTTAGGCCTACCATCGAAGGGCGAATGGGTCATATTCACCACGCTGGAAGATATTCAATAGTGTATGTGAATTTGGTGAATTCACATACGTTATTGAATTTCTTCTCCGGACGTAAGCAGGTTTCCTCACGATATTGTCCTTCACCGAAAAGCCAATGGTTAGAGAATCCGTACATAAACTTCAAAGAGCTCATTGGTACGGGCCTGGGTTTGAGCGCACGACCTCACGAAGTCACGATTACAAGTCAAACGGTCTCCCGATTAGGCTACCACGGATTTTTTAAAGTGTTCGATAGTACCTTATTACACGACTGCCCAAAAAGGAGAGTAATGTTTTTAGGGTTCATGTAGGTATGTATGTAAGTTTCTTTATTCTACCATAATCGTTAGAATTCTCCGGAGTCCATCATCCCGATTTATAGCCAGTGTCACGGCTATACATTTTGTTGGAATAAGTATATAAGTAATTTTTGTAGTCGTCATTTTTATTTTTTGTTTCTTTTAAAATATTTGAGCCATTGGCTATTAATCAACTTTATTGCTCCATAATATTTTTATGGCCTGTCATAACCGTAACAAGCTTCACGATTTTGAAGTCGCGCCCTTTATTTTATAGTTTTATAAAGCAGCAAGTATAATTATGAATTATAAGATAAACAAAAAAGCATCAGCAAAGTAAGCGGCAGTATTTGTTATTGTTCAACAAATACTGCCGAACCGGACATAGAGATGGATTCAACTCGTACTCAAAAACCTGCCAAGACATTCATTTTACATAATTTAAGGGAGACACAGAAACATACACAAATTCCTACTCAGTACCAGCCAAAACACATTAGCCTCCTTTCGAGCAGTCAAGTAAAAATAAACAACTATTTAACACTTAGGTATTTACATTAAAACTTTTACACTAGCATTTTAGCAAGTTCTAAAAATGTATTATTTTAATTTATAAAATGGAAGGGGTCGCATAATGAAACATGAGCATCGGCTACATTTTTAAAAGAAAATGATCTTCGCAAGTTTACTAAACATTAGCAGTGTTCATAACATTATTCAGCCAACTTACAATGCTATAGTCTACCAAAGCGAGTATTATTCAAAACACAACACTCAATATGTCACTATCACTTGAACACAAGCACATAATGAAATCAGCATTGTTCGCAAATCGATTGCAATTCGTTAATCGAGTTAAACGTTCGAGGTTCGATTTCGAGAGCTGCGTCTCCCGTTCTGTTTCGCGCACTAGTGCCCTAGAATGCGATGCCAAACACCTAACTTTATTATTAACCCATGTCGTAATGCTTATATGCCCAGATGACATCATCATTTGTTAAAACATCACTATGTTTGCGGACCAGCTCACTGCCAAGGCTGAGAGCGCATATTCATCATACCATTATACCTATTGTAGAATCAAACGTGACGTAACAGAGGATGCGGATGTGATAAAATGAAATTCTAGTTTTGTTTATACAGTGACTGAAAAGACCTTTGAATAAATTTGAATTGGGGCTACGCGAGAATAGGAGTTCTAAAAGCGAACGACTAAATTTACCACAGCATCGTCAGTGGGAATTTGGGTTGTTATATTCTTGTAGCGTATGTACAGCGAGTCTCACCTTCAGGCCGGTTTCCATCGCGTCCAGGCTCTCGTCAGGCAGGTCGGTCAGTTTCGTCTGGACGTCTCTGATCTCTTCCAGTAGAGTTTCTATATCGTTAGATAACTCATCCTGAGAACACACACACACATTGATTAGCTACACACCCCTTTGTACAGTTGCAACGTAGAGACAAAACATTTATCACGGACAGGTTATGGTCGTCTGTTTTTCCAGACATGTTTTACAACATGTTTATAGAAGTTATTAATGAAATTTATGGATCAAACTGGATGTAGCGATAACGCAACCGAATAAATCATTATTGAAAACACCACTGCTTCTGCTTTGGATGGATTCCAAAACCGTAAATCAGTCGCAAAGCGATCGGGAACTGACGCAACATGCACTGGCATGAATGAGCGTTTGTAAAAATTTGAAACTGAAAAGAACCAAACGTTTCATTGCTGGTAAGCAAATACATTCGCAAAATTTGCGTCAGCAGACTATTATCTACATTGTTTTTAAAGATATCACGTGAGCTTCAAATGTTTTGTCTCCTCGTCATTAATTAGATGAAAATAAAACAGAAAACGCAGTCCACGATGTTTCATTCCGAATGCATGGACCAAGTTAGCGACACGAACAACATCAAAATAAAATCAACCTAATTTTTAGTAGGTAAAGTAAATTTTGGCATGACATGCGAACTTTAAATTTTGGATTAACAACTTGCAATTATTAAAAGTTTGGGCTCAGAAAACATTAAAAACAACAACAAAAGCAGGGCAGCGCTTCGTACCGAAATAATTGTAGTTGAAGAGATGCAAAAAGTAGGTATTTAGATTTATGAGTTCAACAAATTTGCTGATAGGTATAACTTTGCATATAATATGGAATATTAAACTCATTTAATTTAAAATTGTTTTACTTAAAACGGATTAAATCAATCAATTATTACAAAGTAAAGTATTTGAGACGAGCACTATTAAATAATATACCTTTTTACAAAGTTATACCTGTCAATTTCATATATCTGTTAGTTTTAGTCAATTGTAGTGAATTTTTAGCGTGTATAAAGCGTGCCAGTGACACTGACAAGCGTAGAAAATACTATGCGGTACGAAACGCTATATTCTACGGAATGTAGGTATGCAATTTAATTTGGGCATACACAAAACTAAAGGCATTCCTATCAATGGATTCTTTGAATTGTCTTAAATAACCATACAAAGGGTAAATATCTATAAGTAAAAAAACTACAAAAATCACAACGCGAAAACAGGACTGACCTGCTAAATAGCGTTACTGGAATATACTGGATTTTACCAGTTTTAGTATAAAGTTTTGCTGCGTCACTATCAGTAATTAAATAGTAAGCAGCGGCTTTCTACGCTGCAATATTACTTCAAGCCCAAATATCTAGAAGTAAGTTTTTGAATGAAGCGACATTTTGTCGATCGTCTCGTAGCGGCCATATCCTGACTGTACACTGGGTATCCAACAAACAAACAAGTACAACCTCAATAAATAAAACAATTCATAAAACAACATTTAATTTATTACAATAAAAAATTAGATCATTGACAAAGACTAGAAAATGTTAAAATGGTTTAATGAAAATCTCAATTACTCTGACTAGACATGACTAGATAGATTGCACACTAATACAATATTAAATACATTACAAGCTACCGTTTCAAAATGCGTTTCTAAATTGCGTACTGACTGCTACCAATCACAAGTGCACGCCAAAACTTGGCACTACAAGACGAACGGCAATTTCGGCGTTGCTATACATCTCACGACACAGAGCCTTGTAAACAGTGAAATTAAGAATTTAGTAAGTATATCATGCCAAACATAAAGAATAAAATGTAAAATGGTACAATACGACTCGATGTCAGTCACCTTGGCAGTCCTCTGGGGTTGTGGGCTCCGCTCCGGCGCCTGTGTGGGTGGGGGAAGGGCGACTGGTGCGGGGGGCGAGGTTGTTAGTATATCCTCCCTAGAGTCCAGCTGCGTAGGCGCGCTTGTGGCGTTGACAGAGCCCGCGATCGGCTCTGCGCTCAAGTACGAACTATGATCCTTCCAACTACAGATGCCACCCGGCAAATCCATCGATATATAAGTGGAATCGAATGGGGATCCGCTACCGCCTTTTGGCGCGTCCTCCCCTTCAGACGAATGTCCTGAACTACCACCAGGATCCTTATCTTTATCTTTACGATTCGGAATTTCAATTTCAGTATCCGTAACGGGACTCGGTTTAGATTTGCTAGCCATAAGCAGGAAGTATTGGCATTCCGCGTCATGGTATACATGCTTTTCGGGCCAGAATGAGTTGTCATTGACGATGTTTTCCTCTACACTTATGCCCTCGTCGATGTGGGTCTCGATAAAAGCTAGAGATTCAGCGGATTGCTTAACGATTTCACCGGGAGTAAGGTCGGATTCCGGTAAAACTACGACTTTGGACGGAGCTGTCTCAGGTTTAGCTATTGGTCTATGCAACAATAATTCAGCGTCATGCACTGTATGTTTTTCGGTCCAAAACGTATCCGATTTGAGATCAGATATTTTGTTAGTAGTGGAGTCAATGTTAGTAGACACGGGTTGAGATGACACAGGTTCTTGTATGTTTGATTCAGTGATACCTAACTGCGTGATTTGTGTCACTACTGTGTCTTTTTTGTCAGCTTCTCTGGGCGTGATGAGAATTTCATCGTCGTGGCTAATAGAAGGCTCTTCAGTGTGTTCTAGCGAATGAGTTTCCGTGAATGATATAGGTTCTGTATCTTCAAGTAAGGAGTCAATCATGCTTAAACTAATATGCTTCTCGTCAAGGCCTTCTACATGAGTTTCGTCTAATTCAGAGACAGCTTGGAGCTCGTCATCGTTTGTTTTATCTGGCACAGCAATTGGAGCAAAAGTTGTGCTCTCTGATTCATTGGGTTTGGGAACCAAATCGTCAGGTTCTGGAGAAGCAAGAGATGGTGTCATATTGTCAAGTAACTCCTCATATTGGTAGTCGATAGAAGTTTGAGTATCCGTCAATTCTCTAGGTGAATCATCGCTAACTTGAGATGAATCGTTTTCTGGAAGTAACATTTCTTCGATTTCTCGCTGCAAGTCAGCCATTTTATGTTCAAGTGATTGTTCTTCGGTTATTTTATCATAATTTTGATCCAAAAGTAAATCACTTTCAATTTCAGCAGTTTTTATTTCTCCAAGAATAATATCATTAGCTGTATTTATGGGATCAAGAAGACTAGTTGGAGAATGATCTTTTAAAGTGAGCTTAGATTCTTTAATCTCTATATTTTCGTCAATAGATGGCTCTTTTACAGTCGATTGTTGAATTTCTACGTTTATAACTTCATTCAAGCCTTCAAGTAATGCAGGATCAACTTTCCAGTATTGCGCTTCTGAATATAATCGTTCTTTGACTGGTGTTTGTACGGATTCTGGAGTTGATATAGGACTATCAATATTTTTTTGTGTTTTCGGCACGCTTACTAAAGTTTCAGGTGTTTGAGTAATGTCTCGTTGAGGTGGTGTAAATGCAACAGGCGATGATGTGTCTAAAACGTTAGAAAGATTTAAATCATGTTTCTTATCTTTCTTCTTTTTCTTGTTTTTCTTCTTATGTTCAGATTCTGGCGGCATAACCTCGGGTTTGGCATCTTCTTTTAGAACTAGTGTTTCTTGAATCTTTTCCGATATTAATTTAGTTTTCTGTTCTTGTTTATCACTGGGATCTTTCGACTTAGAGGACCGCTTCTTTTTGTCTTTCTTTAATGGGAGTTTATCTTCGGCTGGTGTACTAGGAGCCACGTCCGTAACTTTAGGTTTATCTTCTTTCTCCCTAGATTTCGAAGATCGACTCTTTCGACTTTTTCTAGCTTGATTTTTTTCGGTTTCTGATGAGCTTTGAGTAGATTCAGCATCTTCAGGCTTGAGAGTGCTTTCAAGAGCTTCAAACCTATTGAAAATATCTCGCTTCTGATTAATATTAGAACTTGATCGGGAGCGGTTATCTCTAGATCTAGATCTCGATCTTCGGCTTCTATCTACGGTTATGAAACCTTCAGTGTCGACTTCAATATGTGTTTTATTATGATCTGCCTCCGATGCATCTACAAATATTATAGGTGGGGCTGCTTGAACATGCATAGGGTCTTTTTCAACCAAAGTTTCTATATTTTGTGCTCTGTCAGGAGATGGTCGCTTTGTTGCTACAATCTGAGCCCAGGAACCTATGCTGCCTTCTACTTGTTCAACAGTTTCTTTAATACTTTCTATGTTTTCATATTGAATTGTTTCATCTGCAGTTAGCTTCTGTTCATTTAATTCTTTCGACTTTTCTGCCGAATGTGTACGATCTTTTCTTTCTACACTAAGGGGTTTTTCTAAAAATTTCTGCAGTTTTTGTTGAACGATTTCTCCTTCACTGTGTTCTAATCCTTCAGATAAAACATCAGCATACGATTTTCCGTCTTCAGCAGCTTTGACCCATACATTTATTGGTTCTGATATAGACACCGGAGCACTAGTAGCAGTTGGAGACTCATCGGATATTGTTGCGTCAGATAAATGAACTTCATGTTGTTTCTTGTCATCTTTCTTTTTCTTTTTTTTGTTGCGTTTTGATTTTAACTCTGGGGGCTCTTCTTGGGCTTGTTCAACAGAGCCTAAAACTTCAGAGTGTTTTTCTGGTTCCAGCTTCGTTTCATGGCTTATTTCAGGTCGCTGTTCAGTTTTAGGTATTTTGCTCTTAAGTACGGTTGAATACGAAATTATATTAGGCGTTATTTCTGATGTTATTTCCAAAACATCATCTGCTTCTTGTTGTTTCGGTTCCGAATGACTTTTAGTGGTAACATAAGACTCTACGTTTTCAGACACAGTAGTCGTTATTTTTTGATACATATAAGAAGGTGTGAACTCAGGTGCATCAGCTGATAAATTAGAGTACAATACAGTGTTGGTATAAGAAGGCTTAAACTCGGGAATGGAATCGATTTCAGGAAGGAGATCATGCAGACTATGTATAGGAGACTTTTCAGGGCGAGGACTAGTAGTTTCTATATTAGTCGGCTCGGGTTTTTCCGCAACTACCTCGACTACTTCAGTTGATGGCAATACGCCGCCTACTTTGTTGTTAGTATTTTCACTCTCAATTTCATGTACCCCAGCGATCTCGGTTATGTCACTGGTATTTTCTAAGCTCAGAGTTATGATTTCATTTGTTTGCGCAGTGGTATGTAATATCTCATTTTGAATGAACTCATTCAAGCCGGTTTCTTCGTTAGAAACAGGCTTTATATCAGGAACTTCACGGATCATAGGCACATTATCTAAAATGTTTTCAGTAAGCGGTTTAGTCACAGATTGCGGAATATCTACACACGTTGTTATTTTATCCGAAATATATTTTTCTTGAGTTTCTGTCATCAGTTGTTTGTCCGTTACTAAATTGAGAAAGTCGCTAGACTCTACAATATGTAAATTTGAATCCGTACTTTGTTTGTCCTTAGATGCTAGATGCGTATCAGTAGTATCGGGCTTAAATTTAACAGTTTTAGGTTCAGTTTGATATATTGGATGTGATATTTGACTTTGTATACATTCTGCCGAGATAGTGTTAGGCACAGCGTCGGGCACTTTGGTAGGCGACGGCACAGATCCGAGTAGCTGGTGATCTTGTATCAATTTTGGAGTATCGATGCTTTCGGGATTTATATTAATAGGTTCAATTTCTTGTTCTTGAACTAAATCAGAGACATTTGTGTACTGTTCATGATCAGAGTGAGTTTCTAGATAAACTTTGGCAACCTCCTTTTCTTTTATTGATTTCTTTACATCTTTAATGTCACCGAATACGATGGGCACAAAAGTGTGATCAAGATCTTTTATTACGAAAGGTTGTTCTAAAAGTTTAACTGCATCAAAAACATCTCTGTCCTTCTTGGAACAAGAGTCAGCTTCTCCAGCAATCGTTTTAGATGGTTGTTGTTGCTCAGGAATATTTAAAAGTTCCCTTTCTAGAATTGATTTTTCTATATCTTTAATGTCACCGAATACCACAGACGCGAGCGAGCCATCGAGATCACCAATGGAAATAGATTTCGATTCTTCTTGTAGCTGTTGTTGATTTTCTTTTGGTTGTTTATCATCAGGTTTCGGAGTAACATCATCTGATACAAGGGAGGTTCTAATATAGTCAAGTATTTCACTGATGTCGACAATATCAAATGTCTCCTCAAAATTATCACTTTCATCTTGATCTTCTTTTTCGTTGTCACTGGGTTCTTTGACATTAGTTTCATAAATAATTGTTTCATTTTCTGCTGCAGCTGGAGTAACAGCAGCATACACTACCGACACAGGAGTGTTAGAAAGATCATCAACTTCAAAAGAAAAGTCAATTTTCTGTGGGTCTTTCCTTTCTTCAGTAGATACATTGCTCTCAGTAGTGAAGGCAGAATCTTCAACGGTTGAATGAATAGTGGTTTTGATAACAAGCAGGTCATGGTGAGCTATAGGTGTAGATAAAATATCATCCTTAATCTTTGCTAAATCAGTTTGATCAAAAGGTTCTTCTTCGGGTTCTTTTACTGTTGGTTGAATTTCAGGCACTTCCGATTTAGGAATCTTATTCACATCAACACTAGAAATTGATGCAAACAAACATTCAGCATCCTTTATTTCGTGATAACTATGACGAAAAGGTTCATAAACCTGTTTATTTTCCACTAAAATGTTTGTATTCGTTTTACTGGCAGAATATTCTGGCACGGATGCCAGAGGTTTCTCCGCAATAGCCGTTGTAGACTCAATTTTTTGTTCGTGTAGTAAAATTGAGTCTTTATTATATGCCACACTCACAGGATCTTCGATTTCAGTAGTTAAAACTTGCTTTACGGAGCTACCTGAGTAAAATATTTGTTCTTGTATATTAGAAGTGTTGTCTTCATGAGGTATTTCCGATACAGCTGTTTGTTCAACTGATCTTCGCAAAGTAGCGTATCTAAATTCTGCATCAGCCAGGTCATGGTAACTAAATCGAGGTAATTCATAGGTTAATTCTTCTCCGTGTTCTGGTTCTTCAGATTTAATATTTTCTATAATTGGTTCAATAATTTCGTCTATCAAACCATTAGCTAGTGGCTTGTAATTTTGAGTTCTATTGTTGTTAGGTTGTTCAAAAATCGAAGAAGTTTCTGTACTATGAACAGCCTGTAAGATACCTTCCGAAATTTGTTCGGGTAATGCCGGTTCTCGACTGGTTTCCCTAGATCTCGTTATAATAGTAGCAAGTAGATTTTCTGCGTCTGCGATTTGTTGATAGTTTTGAGTTGAATTATCAAACATTACTTGAGAACTATAACTTTCAGTAACTGGTTGGATTACTTCTTTTGGTTTAGTTGTCTCTTTTTCGTCACACCTTGTAGGATGTTTAGATTCAGATATATCAACCTGGAATTTTGTAGTTATCATGAGATATTCTGCATCAGATAGCTCTTGGTAGGATTGCTTTGGCACTTCACTAACAAAGTTACTTTCTAAAGATAGCTTAGTTGCATTATCCTTTTCCTTTTCTTCAGAAGCAACTTCTTGAATCTCATCTATCTTGTGCTTAGCTGCTATATCAGCAGTAGACACATCTACATTAGAAGTAGCTAGAAGACGTCCAGCATCCGATGTTTCAAGGTAGCTTTGAGTTGGACTTTCAATTGGAACTTCAACTTTAGAAGGAATTTTACTTTCTTGGGATTCTGTAGCTTGTTCAGTTATAGACAGAATTTCACTAGATTCTATCTTAACGGAAGATCTTAAAGCCAGTTTTTTTTCAGCATCACTGATTTCATGATAACTTAGATGTGGTGATTCCTGAAGTAATATTTCTATTTGACTGTATCTTTCAACCGGTTTTGTTTCTTTTCGAGACGTTGGCAAAGTAGATTGCTCAATGATGTCTTTAGATTGGGATGAAGATCTTTCACTATTAATTAGGTTAACCGTATGTTCTATAATAGTTTTGATTGGATGAAGTTGTTCAACTTGCTGGTACAAAATTTCCCTTTCTTTTTTAGCGGGTTCTTCGAAACTTTCTTTTTCATATTCATTACTAACATCGAGTGGAGCTTCACTTTGAGGTCCTAATTTATTTGATTGGTCTATTGGTTTAAGTGATGATATGTCAGCATCCTTTATTTCTTGATCGAAAGTATTTAATTCTTCTCCTTGTCTTGAATTCTTTACACAAGTATTGTTAAAGTCTGGTTTGTTGTCACTGACTAACTCTTGAGTATTAGTCAAATCACACACTTTGTTATCATCTGAGTCTTGTTCTTCTGGTACGAATTGATTTCTTCTGCTCTCCATTAGCTGGCAGTATTCGTAGTCTAATTGATAAGTGTCTAAATCAATTGAATACGTTTTTATTTCATTTACTAACTCTTGATAAGGAATTTCAGAAGATTTATGAAGTTTTTTATCTTTAGACGTTTTATTTCTATCTTGGACTGAACCAAAGATAGCTTCTTCGAGTACGTCAGAGAAGTCTTCTTCACTAACAATTTTGGGTGCAACAGGTTTATACTGTGGTTCTCCTCCATATCTGAGAACACTTTCACTATTCTCGTTAGAGAGGTCCTTTTCAGTAATAGTTGTCGGTTCGGAAGAAATCAATTGTGCTTTGACTTCTAGGTCAGAAATTTCTTTAACTTCTTTATTCGAATGGTTTACTCCAGAAACAGTTTTTGGCAAAGCATCACCCAGATTCGGCATTTCTAATTTAGATATTTTTTCAATCTTTTGTTCAGTATTTGAGTCTGGTACATTACTAGCTTTTTTAAACTCATCTGATAAAAGAACCTCAGGCTCTTGAATAACCGATTCAAATGAAGTTGCGTTCGTGCTAGCGTACAAATCAGATGTATTTGCCGGTACAACCGGTTCCAATAATTGATTGGCGCATTCTTGAGCAATTTTTCTGGTTACGCAATCAGTCACATCCTTAAATTCATTTTGTGAAGTAATCACAGTTTCAGTCGTTTGAGATATTGTCGTCGACTGTGTATGACGAGACGCTTCCATAGTATGACGCGTTGTTTCTTGAAGACTGTCTGACTCAACGTTTTGACCAACTTCGATTTCAGTCAAATCAGTAAAAACTGGCGTGTCTTCTGCTATAATTTCATCTGTGGTACCTTTCAGTTTTAAGCCATCAACATTCGTTACAGAATCTGGTACCTGCACTAGACTTACATGGCACACGCTATCAGTTTCGCTCAACACGCTAGTGACGTCTTCCACTGTTTGTGGTTCTTCAAGTGAATTACTTTTGCTGCTAAAAACTTTCACTGTTCTTATTGGTGGTAGTTTCTTCTCTTCATGTGTTATTAAGTATACTGTGCGTGTTTCTGGGTCTTGGATGAGGGGTTCGTAATGAGTTATTTCTTGTACTATATTTATTGAACCTCTTTCAGTCTTCTGCTTAGCAAAGAATTTATCATTATTATTTTGTTCATTTGAAGGAATAGACGTTTTTGGAATGACTGGCTCTTCAGCATCAATTTGTTTGGCAGGTTTAGGCAAATCTTTGTTTTTCGTTGTGTTTGCTTGCCCTTGGGTTGTATGTGACTTGGTAAGATTATCAGTATTTGCTAAAGAATTAATACTTTCTTGAAGTATTGTCACTTCGGTAGCTACTTGCTTGCTTGATTCGTTTTCTGAAAATCTTGAACCTAGCGGGCTAATGGATTCAGTAGTCACCACTGGAGCACCCTCTTCTTCAGCCAACAAAGCATTCCAATCAATGTGCTCAACAGGTTTCAAAGTTTTAGTTGGTGCGGAATTTTCTATTTCAGACTTCTTTAGCACTTTGGAACCAGAAGATGATTCTTTTTGTAGTTTAAGGGATTTCTGTAATTCCTTAGATTTAGATGTTTTTTCTTTAGGTTTTTTCTTAGTTTCCGAGCGTTCTATTTCTTTTAAAGCTTTTTCTATGTCATCATCTTCTATTTTAATTTTCTTTGATTTCGTTTTCTTTTTGTTAATCTTAACTTCTTCAAATGGCTCTTCTTGAATAACCACAACATCTTTTTCAGGCGAACCACATTCTTGAGTTATAGTTTCAACCTGGTGTATAGTATTGCCCTGCTCAACAATATCAATTTCAGCAATTTCTTTATTATCTATTCGTTTTCCTTTTTTAGATTTCGATTTCTTTTTAGGTTTTTGTTCTTCCACTTGTTCTACTATATTAGGAATTTTTTCAACTATTGGTTCAATAGTTTTTACATCTTCTTCTACCAGAATATCAACGACCTCTGTGGTTTCGAACAAAATACGTTCTGGTATCTTTTCTTCTTTTTTGTGTTTTTTTTGTTTCCGGGATTTCGATTCTTGTTCTTGAGATAAACCAGTCGATATAAAATCTTTTTTATCAACTTTAATTTCTTTCTGAGTTTCTACAGTTGGTTCCGGATTGGAGCCAAATATTTCTTTTTTGTGTACGTCTTTTTCAATCGACGATATAATGACGTCACTCGTCTCATTCTTCAAGTCATCCAAATATACACTAGAAATATTTGTTACATCGGTGACAATAACAGTATCTGCCTCAACTGACTTCACAACTTCTACTGTACCTAAATCCTGCGAAACTGTCTTAGCGGATTCAAACTTTTCTGAACATTTTGTATCAGATGTTACAACAGAATTAATTGGTTTATTGACATTATCTAGGTTAGCTTTCTTTTGTTTTTTAATCTTCTTAGTTTTTGTTACTGCAGAAGTTTGGTCTTCACCTTCCGAAATATTAAGATCTTGAACCATCTTATCGATATTTTCTTCTGCATAATTTTCCCATGATCCTATCTCGACAATTTCTTGACGAAACTTTATCTCGTTGTCGATGGCAGGGACATTAACCTCATTTTCGAGTAATATCGAAGACTCAATTGTTATAAAATCGTTTGTGGCCTCGATGACATTCGTCTTGTGTACAGAATCTTTAGTTGGTTTCTTTTTCTTCTGTTTAAGCATTTTTGCCGTATCTGATATACCCGTAACTAAATAGGGTGTCGAACTACTTGATTCAATGGTTACCTCCATATTTTGCAAATTGTTATTATTGCTTTTCTTTTTTCTTTGCCTATGGTGATCCGGTTTATCTACAGTTGGTTTAGTTTTGGCGTCGGAATCTTCCGATTCCTGATGCGTCTTAGTGGATGTTTCTTCAGAAACATCGGTTTTAGATCTTTTCTTTTTCTTTTGTTCATATTCTTCAATCTCTTTAAGTGCTTTTGATATCTCGTCTTCGTTCGATTTGGGCTTCTTTGACTTGTGTTTCTTTTTGGACTTTTTATGCTCCTGTATTTCTTCAATGTCCTCTATTCGCTCGTTCTTTTCGATGAAGATTTCGAGTGTAGCCTCCGCAATAGAGTGTCGTGCGGGCTCAATCACCGGCATGATAGCACGAGTGATCGGCTCTGACACCGTTCTAACGGGCGAAGCGAAGGGCCGAAGTTCCACTCGGATATCGGACTCCAGGATATCATCGAAATCTTCAACCTCGATGACTTTTTTCATGGTTTTTTTCCGTTTGGCTACTTGTCCATCGTGTGCCTTCGTGGGTCGCTTTTCGGGCGCGCGCCTCTGTCTAGGCATTTCACGCGACCGACTTCGCATCGGTGGCCGATCGGGTCGGGCCGGGCGCGAGCGCACAGGCTCGGATCGCACCGGCGCGAGCTCAGCCGGCTGCTCGGGCGGCCGCTCCATGCACTCCACTATGAGTTCCTTAACGAGTTCCACCTGCGCCACTTGCGGCTGCGGCAGTAACGTCACGCTCTGCGCCTTCGCTTGCCGCCGGAGGCCGAGCGCCAAAATCTCAGCGTAAGAGAGCTCGTGCGAGCGGCACCGGGTCGGGCTCACGGCGCGACCCTCGCTCGATGGCGCACGGAGCTGTCGCACCGGCTCCGGTGAGGCCCGCTCGGACGGCGGTCTCGATTCTCGACTTTCCTCGTACGCGGGAGCGGGTGCGACCTCCGTTTCCTCCCGGTATTCCTGCGGTGGCTCCACATGAACACTCGGGACCGTATCGGGTTCCTCGAACTCCACTACCATGACCGGTTCCTCCGTTCGCGGTTCCTCCACGTAGTCACTTTCGTAACGTTCACTATCACTGGGGGACACTGGTGTCTCATCGGGAGGGTCGTGCGCATCGGCGCGATCACTGTGCACCGGTTCCGGGCGGGCGCGCGAGGCACACGGCGAGCCCGCGGAGCTGGAGCGCGAGCCGGCGCCGCGCACTATCTCGGCGTAGGACGCGCCGCCCGGCGCCCAGGCGGGCGAGCGCGCGCGGCGCGGGGCCAGCGGCGCCAGGCGCGCGGCGGCCGGCGCCGGGCGCGGGGCGGGCGGCGAGCGGCGCCGAGCACGCGCCGCCCCGCCCGCCCGCAGCGCCAGCGCCGCGCCGCCGTCGCTCGCCTCGTACGGGTCCATCGCTCGCACCGCTCGCGTCAGCTCTTCGATCCGCCGGCCGATCTCCTGATACGCAAGTACGGACAAACACATGATTTACAAGGGTGTCTCGGGGCGCGGGTGCGCACGGCCGAAGCCAAAGAAACGACGGTGGCTGCGATCATTCGTGTATATTTAACTTAAAACGTTCGATATAAAAAAGAGTAACGCGGACGAGGAATATTCGAGTTAAAGCTAGACCCTAATCTAGTATGTCGCTACGAGTCGGCGTCGGGTGCGCCGCGCTGCACGACCAGCTTGATGCGCTCCGTGCGCGCCGCGATCTTGCTCTGAAGCGCTTTCACGCGCTCGCGACACTCCTGCCGTTGTTATCGTACCGGACGCAGTGTTAGTACAGAGGGGGCGGGGAGGAGGGGGAAACAGAAAACATAACAGAAAATGAATAAACCGTACGGTGCGGCATCGCTACCGCCGTCGCCGGCGCGTGAGGTGTCAAGCGGCGGCCCGGCGGGCGCAGATAAACAAAACTAGAACTCGCTAGCCACCTACAGAAAAGACGGAGTGGACACGTACCTGGCGGTGCGCGGCTGCGGCATCGGGGTCGCGCGGCGCATAGTTGGGCTGCGCGGCGTGGCGCAGGCGCTGCTCGGCGTGCGTGAGCTGGTCGCGCAGGCGCGCCAGCTCCGCGCCGTGCGCCTCCACCTGCGCCAGCGCGGCCGCCAGCGCGCGCGCCTGCGCCGCCGTGCTGTCCGCCAGCGCGTCCAGCGAGCCGCCCAGCGCACGCGCGGCGCCCTCCACGCTCGCCGGGAACGAGGACGCCGACGCCACGCCCTCCGCGCCGAAGTGCACCTGCCGACATCCGAGGGGATCATTACGCGATCGCACGACTGCTACGACATAATTCCAGAAAAAGAACAATACAAAAGCGATCGCGAAATCCCTCCACCGAAACGAAATGTCGACGATAAGCGACGCCGACTCACGTTGAGTTTTTCGACCGCGTACGAGATCTTCGTCTTTTGCGTTGAGATGTCATTGATGAGTTTCTCGCGAAGCGCGAGGCGGTCGCGCAGCGGTTTCTTGTTATTTTGTGGCGCCTCGAGCGAGCGCGCCGTCGCCTCGAGCCAGTGTCCTGCGTCCTTCAGCTTGCGCTCGCATCGCTCCCATTCTTCGGCCAGCTCTTGAAGCAGGCCATTCTGCAACAGAACAGACGACGGTCAGCGGCTTCCGACCCCGAAAACGTTACCGACACAGAAGTGTTATGTTACCGACCGTCTTCGCTAGTTTCTTCTCGACGTCCACTGTCGCGTTCTCCGCGGCCTCCAGTCTCGAGGGCAGGTCACCGGAACTCGTCACCTTCTCTATCGCCTCTATCTCTTTAGTCATATCTGCTAAGTTTTTGGCTTGCTGCTTACAGCTTTTGAGCGCGTTCTGAAAAACAAAAACGAGTCGTAACACCAAACGAGGGTTCAATAAAATATGTCTGTAATGGAAGCACCGACCCCATATTCAGTCTGTTTCTGCTGCACCTCCTGCAGGTCGGCCAAGGGTAGTGGCCGCGCGAGGAATGCACGCTGCGTCTCCACCCACAGGAGGACCTTCTCGAGCAGCGCTAGGAAACGCGCAACCGCGTCGCACGCGTCCTCCGCGGCTGCCTGCCGAGCTTCCAGCTCCGCACACACCGCCGCGAACTGCTCCTGCAGTGCCGCGACTGTCGACTGCACGAGCTGCCGCTCGCTGACGTCGCGACTGCCCTCAACGATCGCGCGCGCGTTCCTCGCGAGCCGCTCGACGCGGTCGGCCATGGCGGGCACCTCGGTGCGCACGGCCTGCACGCGGTCGCGGTGTGGTTGCGGCGGCTGCGTGCGGTCGCGCGCCACCAGCTCGGCGCCGCGCACCCAGGCCGCCACCTCGTCCACGTCCGTGGCGTACTCGAGACGGGCCGCGCGCGCGCGCTGCCACTCCCGCTCCTTCTCCTCCATGGCCTGCGCCAGCGCCTCCGCCGAGAGCTCTAGCGCGGACAGCTCCTGCGCCACGTCCGCGGGCGCCGAGCCGCCGTACCGCTTCCTGCTCTCGTCCGTGAAGCCCTTCACGCGATCCACCAACTCCGACACTTCTTTCTGAAGCGCTCTGACGTTCTCCTCCTCGTCCTCCCCGAACACGTAGAAGGTCTTGACCTTCGCTATGGAGACCTCTATCAGCTGCCGGAGCTCCTCTATTCTCTCCGACACCCGGTCGAATTCGGAAACTATATCGTCGATCTCCGCGAGCCGCGCCGCTAGAGTCTGTCGCAATCTGCAAAAGGAGAATATTTATTAAAGCGACGTATAGTTCGCACCGGGCGGTCGGCGTGTGTGGCGTCGGGAGCCGCGGCCGAGGATCGCTGCCAAAAGTTGACGAAAATAATCGTCGGCGGCGTGACGTGGCGGTGCGCCCGCGCCGGTGACGGTGCAAGGTCGCGCCGCGCTGCGTACCTCGTCGTTCGTGCTCGTCCGTGCGCGGCGCTCCACTCGCCTCGCTCGTCCGTCGCTCAATGAACCGATCTCGATAGGTTCGCTCGACGCATCTAATTTTAAATTCCACGTTTAATGTTTGCGGGGTGACATCATAGCGCGCGAGGTTTTTTGGTGCATTTGCCGGCTAGTGTTTACGTTTTGCACACACGCGCACGACCGCGCCGCGTTTACCTTATGATAGGGTGACGTGACGGAGGGCGACCTTCGCCACTTAGCAGCCATAATGTTAAGTCGTCGGTTGAAACGAGGGCTTTTTATCCAGCTCTAACGTTTGCGAAAAAAAGTAGGAAAGTGCGACTCAAAGGCGGTGGCATCGGCATAAATTAGGTATACCTATACATATTTTAGAAAAAATAAGACCCTTCCGCTAAAACTGACATATGGCTGGCCGGCCGGCGCGCAGCCTGCATAACACGTCAAAGTCGATAAACAGAACTACAGAGTTCGGCACCGCCGTCGCTAAAATCGAATATGTGGCAATGTGACTCCCATGTAATATCCGACGTCGTTCCTAGTTCACAGAAATACGATGAGACCCGTGAGTCATCGCGGAGCAGCGACGGCACGCGCGGCACACTCACATTTGTATCACAATATTTTCAGTGTCTGAACGAAGTTCAACGATAAAAACTTTATTTTCCGTCGCTCGATAGCGACTCAGGCACGTTCCAGTCTCGTTTTAGAATAAAGTCCGTGTTGGTCCGGTTTATTTCTCGCCGGCACTTATTTCGGGCCCGGTGTCGGGCCGGCCTCGTGGAATCCCTTCCGCTCGGCGCTTTGCAACTTCGAAGCTCTCGTGCACGAGCCGAACTTTCATTTCGTGCTTTCGACGCTGCCTCGAGCCGATCTCTTGTTTTTCTTTGGTAGGAAATAGCGTATGTGCTAAGTGTATTGCTGTAGCCGGGTTCTAGCTGCAGACTGAGAGGCCCTGACCCATTAAGCGCTGCGTTCGCCCGCATGCGCAGTAAGCTCGGAAATACTAGTCTGCCAGCTTGAATAACGATTATACGACGTCTCTCCCGAGCCCTGCGACCGTCTGGGCCGCCACCGGCTGAAAACGCGCCTTGTTCCCGGGAGTGAGATACTATATTGCCTTGCATCGAGAGCTCACTTAGGGCGTTGCCGTCCTGTCAATTGATTCTATATCTAGCGTCTATATAATGCGGAGAAAGGCAAAATCACGCAGCCAATATCGATATTCCTGGACTCGTGCTAGGTTGAGCTTTCGCGGCGCAGGTCACCTAGGAACGTTCTAGAACTGCCTGGGCTTTGACTGAGTTTTAAGTTTTTTGTCTTGTGGGAGAATGGTCAGAATGGGAATTGGTCAGAATGGGGGATTCTGTCTGTCCAGGACCCTTTATTAAAAGAATATATAAGATCTACCTATAGCACCGATAATAATTATGTACGGTACTTACTCGATAACTACATCCGCTAATCGAGTAAATATGGATATTACTGTAAAAAAAAAACTAGGTGTAGCTTGATTATAAATAATGATGTTTATTAATATAAATATTTTAAAAAAAACAATTTCAATTTTCAATTAAATACTACTTTAGCATGTTTTTGAAATATTCGATTCCAAAGTGGCACTGTAATTACATTTTCAATTTCATTTCGGCTACGCAACTAAAACTTTTCAAAAGTTTTTAAAAGCCAACCAATTTAATGCTTATTTATATATTTTTTTAAAGACCATAATCGCATCGCGTTTTGTTTGTAAGCAGCTGTTTGTTAAAGTAAAATGTAATAAAATAAAAATTTCGGGCTAAGCTAAACGGGCTTTAATGATGGACACAAACGGCCGAACCAACACTAGTTTCCGAGCTGACTTTTTATAAATAATAGCGTCTGGCATTGGCCACGGCTGAGCGGTTTTATTACGGGCACCATGAGCTAAACACGCAGCAAGTAGGTATTGCAAACATTGTATAAAACTAGAACCACACGCATTTACCCATAAAAACCATACCTAATACAATCGCAACATTTTGTGAGCTACATTTCCTGCCAACCGATCGGGAAATGAATTGATATATTAATAGCCAGAAAAGACTATAGATACAAAGTTTATATGCCTGTTTGAGTGTTTGTAGCTTGTTTGAAGATCTAGAGCCAATTGGTTGACGAACGCCTGAGTTTCTTTTCATTTGAAGTTCACAAACAGCTTTAAAACAACTAAGCCTCTAAGAGATCTAGAGCAATTATGGATAAGAAAAATAATTGCGAATAAACCTATAAGTATATACCTACCAGCTCGGTAAAGATCAGTAGTTTTCTTTCTAGGCTAGATGTCTAGATGTGTTTACCTTCTTGGCCTGAACCATTACATAACACGAGGTGAGGTGAGGTCACACGCCTAGTTAACCATGAAAGAAGTGTTTTGTTTATGTTTTCGCGGCAGAGCCTCGCTTCACATCGTATTCACCCGGTATCCGTATGTTTCCAAAATAAAAAAGCCTATGTCAGGCATCTTAGCTTACTCCATAGCAAATTTCATCCAAATCTATTTAGCCGTTTGCAGTTTAGTAGAACAAATATTCTAACACACATTATGCCCTGTTTAGTGTGAATATTATAAGATTTTAATAATACCTTAAACAGTAAACTGGTGACTAACTCACCAGTTTACCTGATCTGGTGTACCTACGTATTCACTGAGTACGTAGGTACATCAGATTAATTTTCGCATTTTTAAATCGATGACAATGAGGGGTGCATAATTAAACTCAACTTTGCAACCGGATGTATTACCTTTCCGAGGGTTAAAAACGCCCCTTGATTACAATGGGGATGTTGAAAAGGGCAACTGAGGTGACATTTTATAAAACTGCCTTTGTAAGAACATAATTTAGTGTAATGCCACACGATCTTAGGGATTCTTTGTGTCATTTGTTGCAATAAAATATCCGTTTAAACGTGTAACTAAATATTTTAATTCGTCAATAAGGTCGTAAAATTCTCTTCAAAAATATTAACTATTTCTATCTACTACCACTACTACTTTTTTATAGAACTGAACGAGACGAGCGACACGGCCACCTGGTGGTAAGCGTCACGCCTGCCCATAACAGTAGCAGTGCCAGAATTGTAAACTTGCGAATAAGTACAATCCTATTATAATTAATATTTTAATTTTTATTGTATTTAGCAAATTTTATTGGTCTTGTTACTTGTGATAATTACTGCACTCGTCACCGTGAGATATTAGATGTGAAATCTCTTTATGCCCAGTAATTTCTCTGGTAAGTGCTGCCACATCGAAACAAAGAAACCAAAAACAACATGCATATAAGTTACTAGGTACTTGGCTACGCGTTGCTGTGATTCACAGTATTATCATATTTAATGTTACAATAAAATATAGCCTATGTCACTCGGGGACAGTGCAGCTTTCTATTAGTGCAAAGTTTATTCAAATCAAACCAACCATACTCTACTCTACCCCTTTAAACTATTAGTGTAGATATTATTTAAGTGCAAGAACAATCACTTACTATATCCAATTGGATTTAAAAGTCTACGATCTGGCTCAAGCCGCAAATCATTTTGAAAAGCTCGCGCTTTATGTTAGAGACATACAAACTTATGACATCAGATGTGGCTAATTCTAACGCATTTCAGTGAGGCACTCCTCACCTCGCTCGCCAAGGCCAGCCCGCGGAAACTATACCACATCTATCATGCTAAATACATCAGGGTGTTTGTTTGTTACTCCTTAACACCAGTTCGTAACAGATTTGGCAATAATTTTGTTTATAAAAACGTGGTTATGATCTTTTTTTTTTATATTAAACCGGTGACCTGCCTCGTTTTCGCACAGGTGTAGTAAGTGTATAATGCGTTTTCTTCCTGTTTAAGCTTTAAAAACATAGAAATACCATAAGTGTGGAAAAACTTCACACAAAAATATTCAATAATGTATTTTATATAAATACTCTAAAAAAAAAAAAAAAAAAACTATGTAGTTATTATACCTAATACGTTGAGTCATTTTAGTATCTATTGATTTGATTTTATATCAAAAACTAAATTTCCTTGAATTGAAATAATTACTTATGCAAATATGATTGTTTTTTTAGTTTATAGAAACAACATCAGGTATAGGTATTTATATTATATATATATAAAAGTATATTATTGGATATTCTATCTACAAAACATGTTATAACTAGACAAAAAGGTTTATTTGCCCTTATGTAAAACTGCAGGCAAAACCATCAAACACTATCTATGTTCTATAATGTATATGGAGCTGCTGCGGATGCTTGCAGCTTGTTCTATACGCGTTTATCGTGACTTATAGACCTTTATTCGGTTCAAGTGGCTTTCGTTACGCATCATTAGGTTATGGGCCACGGTGTAGGAAAACATGTGCCGTCTGTCGAAAGATAACCGCGGCATTGAGCCGAATAGGTGCGAGCAAATTTATGTTTTCAATGATTTACACAAATAAGGAAATATTTTTACTTGATTAGTTACGTAAAATTTTTCCGGTATTTTGAGGGAAAGATAGCGTAATGATGTAGGTAAGGTGGCAGTCAGAGAAAATCTATTTTAAAATTTAATTTTAAGTAAATAATCGGATAAGAGAAGTTGTTTTGCAAAGTCTCCAAGTCTCCGGCCAACAAAATAAGCGTATTTTTGTTGTAAGGCTGTTGTTGTTGTCCTTTTTATCAGTCTTGTCAAGCTAATATATCATCCTTATTAATATAGCTTTGCCCCATAAATTAGTTTAAATGTGTGCGGTCCAAAATCTAAATAAAGAAAATATTTATTTATTTTTTGGAATACAAACAGCTATCACAAAAAAATTGACAGAACACAGAAAAGTATGAACAAATAAGCCAAATAAGTTTTCACAAATAGCGATTTATAGTGGCATCCTTTAATTTTGCACCTTGTTTTTTGCCTTTTGTCGTCAAGAACCATAGTAGGTATTCGAAAGCCAAAATCCGTCCAGCTAATATAGAGTTCAATTGGAAGAAATATAGTACCACACAAATAATCACTTTAATAAAGTTGGCGTGATGTCATATTTAAAAATGTGTTACTTCTGCGAACTTTTGCATACTATTCCCCCTAAAAATTAAGATGACGTCGACATGTTCAATGACAATCCATCTTCAATGGTGCTGAAATAATACACAAGCAAAATTGCGCTCTACGCGTCTCTAATAAGATCTTAAGAACACGGCTACTTATAAATTCCAAGCACATGAGTTTCAAGACCATGACATCATAGTCTAGTCAAGAAATCTCTCATAATTTTTACACAATTTTATGCTCTTGTAGACTTTATAAATAGAATTTACAACCTATGTTTCATAAAGAGCGATTGTTTCCTCTACCTTTCATAATTTTCATTTTGTATTGTCTTCCTTTACTAACAACTTTTTAGTAACAGCTAATTATTTAAACGTTAATTATTATTTCTTTCAAGTACCTATATTTTCTTATTAACCTGTGCGTGTATGTGTATCCCATGTTTTGGTAAATGTCTCTAAGTCTAAATAACATCATTACTCTCTCGCTCTCTCAAAAAATAGCAAAAATATAGCCTGGATATTTTAGGAATGTTCATCATAAAGAGTTCCTCACATCTGCATCTAATGACACACGCTTTAGTTCACAGCTGCTAAAAATCTATTTTATTTTAGGTACTAACCTACTCTAGCGGTTGCATGTTATTTAGATCAAATTGTTGCTATTCGCACTCACAAAAAAAAATACACTTTAAAAAAAAATACAACCGAATTCAACTTCGAATACATGGATGACATCTTCATATTTTATAGTAATTATGATTTAAAAACCAAACTACTGAACCGATTTCGATAAAATATGGGACCACCTCTGAAGTATTACCTACCAAAAAAAAAGATCATCAAAATCAGTTCATAATTGGCGGAGTAATCACGTAACAAACTAACAAAAAAAAAAATAAACATTCAGATGAATTGACAACCTCCTTTTTTGAAGCCGATTCAAAAAAGAAAAGAATTCTATAGGGGATTCGAAACAAGCCATGCACCAAAACACATTACAGTTTTGTGAAGAAAACATTTTGTTTCCGTTTGCCAGTTTGCCAAGTCTCACGTTGCGCGTGTTATTGATTTTGGAGAGCAAATGCAACGTTCTCAATTAAAGCCAGACAGGCTACCGCCCTTGGCTGCCCATAAGCCGCGTCTGGTGTAACTGCACCTCTATAGTTTACACTTGTACATTATATTTGGCTAAAATATATGGGCTTTGATTTTTGTGACTATTCAATTTGGTCGGATTCGCGATATTATCACTTTTAGTGCATTACGGAACGCAGCAATTATCATGCAGCATTACATGATTAGCCTGCAGCAGGTTAATCACGTAACGGTTCGGGATCGCAAATTCGGATCGCGATTTGTCATAATTGTCACTTGTCACTGTCCCGCAAATACTCATTTGACCCTGCAGGGCAGGACGAAACGCCAAAAGACCAACGGATTTGCTTTACATAATTAGGAAATCAATGCATTCGTTCGATAAATAGCGGGAGAAATCCCTCCGTCATACCGTGAAGCTGTGACAGTGACAAGTGATAATTATGACAAATCGCGATCCGAATCGCGATCCCGAACAGTTACATGATTAGCCTGCTGATACGGAGTAAGGTTCAGTTTTAATTGGACTATCGCCGTTATAGCGGTGGTTCTATCGCGTTACTTTACAAGCGTGTTAGAAGCTGTTCTTCATCTAAATAGCTTCAATAACTAAACTTATAACGCGTTCACTATCTTATCGTCCATTATTGCAAACAGTTTATAATTGGCTTCTTCTATACCTAAGATGCCTGAAAAACATATTAATGATTCAATTCATGAAATTCCGATTCACAAGAAACCGTAAAAATGCGGCCTTATCTGACGTAAAGTATAATTTTAAAACAATACTTGCTAGCCTTGTGTTAAAATGGTAAGTAATGGAATAGCTATTCACTGTGAAATTGCGTGTTTAATCCCATTTTGACAGTAATTGAATAAATTTCTATTCTATCGAGGAAAGCAGATGTTGTATTGTCTCTGTTGAATAAATTAAAGGCATCTGCTTCAACGATTTTCTTTCAAATGGAATAGGAACAAATTCTTAAACAGTTCAATTACTTCAGACCTAGTTTAAGCCCATTCAACGACTATGCAACACAAAACACAAGAAACTGAAAGTCCTAATTAACTGAGCCAAGATTCCGCAGCGAACGGCCGGAGAATGTGAGTCGCCAGTTTTTATAGCTCTAACTCTGCTGATGACGAAAACATGCGCGAAATTCAACCGTAATATTCACAGTTTGTTGAGTAAATAGTGTAATTTCTAGTTGTGAAGCGGATTTGCTAGCGCCGACCTGTCAGCCAGTTGAGGCTTTGCCAGAAAACTACTGCGTGCAACTTCCTGATACATTTGGCATGCCTATTGCGCCGACACGTTAAATTACTCGCCTCGATATTTCAGTGTTCGGCATTATACCTTTTTGAGATTGCTACGTCGAATATGACAAGGCAGTAATTTATGAGTGTCGCCCATAGATATAGTAATAGATCTTTGGTGACGCCCATTTGTTTTGCAATGTCCGACTCTGAATAGTTTTACAAAGTATTTTATGATTTCAAGCCCATAATTTTGCAAGGTACCGCCGTCTTCTATGGAAACAAACTTTAAGCACTCGTCTTGTAGTAAAACGCCAAGGTTAAAAACACGTTTTTGTAGTAGTTTTATGTATATAAAAGCCCGAAGGTGAGACTTATTGCAGTTTTTCGTCAACTCTACGAGTGTTGTCAAGCGAATCCGATTCAATATTGTTATTGCTGATGTCATGCGACATGTTTGGACAATGTCTGATTGGAATTTCAAATTGAATTATTTCGACTTTGGGTAAAGAAATTGTGGGTTAGCTTGACCGCTCGCTCCATGCCTTGTTTTTGAAAAGAAAATACAATCTTAAACTAAGATTACGCCATTTTTCTGCTATCTTGTTACCAGTATTCAAAAATATAATTCTAGAACTTAAATATAAATATAAAAATATTTATTGATGCATTTGACTTCAAGTTACCGAAATTTAAGCATGATGTATTGGCAATTTTACAAAAACTACAACACTGAATTATTCTCAACTTTGTGTAGTTTTCTTCGATTTTTAGTAACTTTCTACGTTTTTGGTTACTTAACATTAACCATTGTTTACATGCTGCTTTTATCTTCATCATGTTGTGTACACACGCTTAGGAATATAGTCTAGCTCTGCACCTATTCTCATTTTTGCTTTGAAATGTATTGATTATATTCTGTTTTGTGTGCCAAAATAAATAAATACATTAATGTCAGATAACATTTGAATTTAATTACTTAATGCTTACAAATATCTTTGTACATCTCATGCTAGAGATCGTCTAAACAGCAGATAAATGGCGCGTCTTACCTTCATATCGTAATTTCCATCAGATCAGCATTCCAATAGCCGGTAGGAACTTACCTTACTGCTAAACCGAACGCAAATATTATGTCAAAGTTACAACGTCAGCAGCGTCTTTTTCAACCAAGACTTTCGCCTGGTGGTAAGCGTCACACCGGCCACTAACAGTAGCAGTGCTAGAATTGTGAACTTGCGAACACTATACTGCGCCGCACTGCACTGCGCTCGTCACCCTGAGATATTAGATGTTAAATCTCTTCATACCCAGTAATTTATCCGATAACATTGCCCTTCAAACCGGAACACAGTAATGCTTGCACACTACTGCTTGGCGTTTGAATAACTGGCAAAGGTGTGGTACTTCTCCAGGCTGACTCTGCAGTAGAGTCCTACCAATACTAATCTACTAATCCATCCTAGATCATAAAAACCATATACTTACTTCTCATAAGCTTCCACTAGTTCCTTAGCATTTTTCTCTGTATCTTCAGCGGCGTCCTTAGAGCTCGGCTTCAGAAGGTTAACTACGAACTCTACATGCTCCAATAACTCGTCTTTGCTCTCTTCTAGACCAGATACTTCGGTTTGCAGCTCCTGGGAACAAACGAATGTGAAATTATATTTTTGTAATATGTGATGGATTTTACGACGTTTCAGACGTTTATCCCCACCACCTGAGACGTCAGTGGACGTTAGGATGGTATAAGACCTTGGAGGATTTAGCTCCTCTCTCTCTATAGGACCATTAATTATCTATGATTAAACGGTAGAAGCGATTTTTAATAGTTGAAAAATTCAATTGTTTTTAATTACACAAAGATCAAAATATAATTATGCTTTAATTACGCTTTATTATCATGTTTTTATGCAGCAGTCTGGCCACTTTTCCATCGACCACGGGGCTTTTATTTTAGGTTTTTGTATATAATGTATTTTAGGGTTTGTTTTGTTAATAATTTTTTTTCGTATATAGTTCTTAATTTTATCTTAATTTGTTTTATTAGGAAAGTTATAATAAAATCTTGCATATATTATGCTTTTCATCAGCAAATTATACAAATGAAATATTTGTTACAAAGTATATATGGCGCTATATATTGATAGACTTCAACACTAAATCGTAGCAAAGAGGTTAAAAAATCTAAGGTTTGGCAAGAAAAAACCAAATTTTTTTTCATGTTAGATAGGTAACTTGATATGGATCTACATTTTTGAATTATTCAAAGGTATTTTTTTTTTGTTCGAATGTCGGTATTATTACGTGTGAATACTCACACGTACGATTAGAAAATCAAGCCCATGTTAGGTAATCCATGTAATCCAGGTGCTCTCCGTCAGGCACCGAGGCGGTCCGAGGGGGGTTTTAATGGATGCAATCTTACATAACCTGGTTGTACTCTAACATAACCAGGTATATTTACGTGTCGTCTTATTTGGCTGATGGTCGTACGTAAAAGCAAACAATGCGATTTCGTCGTGCGATGGAAATCTCTTGTGGTCGCGCGATTACTTGCGAGCTTCAATTAGGACACTCTTAAGAGAACTGTGTATTTAATCTCGTCTTGCGAAGAAATCGTATCGTTTCCTCCTACGATCGTTAGCCAATTAGGACGACACCTTAGAACATTTCCCCACCGATACCAAAAAAAAGGTTGTTGAAAAAGCTGGCAGTATTTGTGGTTGATGCGATCTGTCATGTTTTTGTATCTTTATCTTTTGTTTTTTTCTTGTTGTAGTTCTCACCTGCAAGGCATGCCTGATGTCGAGCGCTCGCCGCCTGGTGCTGGGGTTGGCGTCCAGCTGCCTCAGCCGGTCGGACGCAGCAGTGATGGCGGCACCGAGGCTGCGCTGGACGGACATCAGCTGCTGCCAGCGCTGCAGCTGTTGGTCTGCCACCGCGGCGCGTTTCGACAAGCCTGGCGATGATAACAAACTCGTAAAATAGCTGCACAAAAGAAATTTATTCCGCTACTAGTCGCAAAAACTAGTTAGTTAGCTAGGTAGTTTTTTGTTCGAAATAAGTTTGCATTTGACCACATCCAGCCTGATGTTATGTTATGCAACGATGCAGTCTAGGATGGAGTAGCTTACCTAGAAGGAACTTGTTTTCTCATGGTTTTAATTTCTTTAATTTTTGTTGATTCAAATATTTTTTCTTGACATCGTGAAAGACCACGATAAAATACGATTATATAATTTCTGAAAAGTGTTATGAACCTGTATATATTACAGATTTTGATCTACTGTATTATTTCCATTGATTTTTTATGGTGCCTGGACAGTCCAACTTCTTAACAAATATAATCATTATCAATTGCAACTTTCTTTATTCCACTGATGGGTATCGAACTATCTCTCGTTATGCCATCTGCCTCGGCCTCGCGTCAATCGAGCACAGTTACGACCTGCGATTTTAAGAATATCGCTAACATCTAACGCTAACAGCTGCCCGATGATCAACATTCCGTTAAGGTCGCCTCGGCAAGAACAGTGATGCACATGTGATAAATTTTAGTAAGACAATTCACCATGAGACTGTCAATATTAATATTAATATGTTAATATTGATTATTTTGTCTTGCACCATTAGTCAGGCATTCACTTCGGAACAGGTTATCTATTACAGCCTGTTACGTGGGCCCTTTTTGCCTTTTTGTACCTTGGAAGGGAAATTATCGTCTATAGACAAGGAACCAAGGTGCTACATCGTAGATCTCATAGAGAGAAAACTATAGGATGGTGACAGCGTACCTACTTTCAAGTACTCGTTTGTCTAGCTACTTAGTCGAAAATCTGTCTCCGAGCATCAAACGAAGTGTTCCAGCAGCTTTACTTGAAAGCAACTACCCAATCCAGGCCAGGTGTGATTACCATTTTCGAACACACCGTTTCGTTAAAATAAGGTGAGTTGTAATTTATAAAAATCAAATAGTTATAATTTGGGATAACCTTCAAGTCGCGAGTGAATCGATTTCTTCTAGAAAAGGGTACTCTATCGTAGACTGCATATCTTCATATCTTCGCTTACCAGATGCGATGGCAGTCATACGAAAGCCTATTAAATCCATACAAAAATATGAAAGATACCTTCGCTGGCGAGGTTCCAGGAGTCGGCCAGATCTCGGGCCAGGTGCTCGACGCGCTCGCCGCTGGCAGCGTCGGCGCCCGAGCACAGGTCACGCGCGCGCTCCCGGACCACGTCCAGGAGCGGCTGCTGGTTCTGAAGAAGAACACCAAGGACACGATTACAAACATTGAAAATTTTGCTCGCTCCG
Organism: Erannis defoliaria; assembly: GCA_905404285.2. Classification (NCBI taxonomy): domain Eukaryota; kingdom Metazoa; phylum Arthropoda; class Insecta; order Lepidoptera; family Geometridae; genus Erannis; species Erannis defoliaria. Next base: position 3,328,971 of record FR990073.1, on the reverse strand, counting down.
CTGTTCTACTGAATGGCAGTGGATTAGTGTGGAAGCAACAGTTGTGAGCAATCTGCGATCACCAAGCCGCCTGCCAAGCATGGGAATAATGGCAATACAATTAACAGAGAGGCCTTCGACCCGCAGTGTGAACACAACAAAGTCTAGAGTCTATATTTGTTTTTTTACTCAAAGTTTTAAGCACCTCTGCGATGATCATGAGCAGAAGTTATATTTTTAGTATCACGAGAGCATCTTGTACATCTCATTACTGTTACCATTAAAAAAAGATCCCGGACGGAAGTCTCAGCAAGTACAAAAATGAAGTCCATGACTGTGGCTGTCAAGCACATCAAAACAGATGGACCTCTTTGAAAGACGTCTTTTTGTCAACAGAAGATACTTTGTGATTACAAATACTTGAATGAACAAACAATCACATCAATAAATAGACGTGAACACAGTTAATACCCAGCAGAGAAACTTTTCATTGTACAAACCAAGTGTCAGAAAACTGAAACTGCATAACACCATTTTAGAACGTTTGTTATATTTATAACTTCGAAGCAGAATTTGTTAGGAACTCTGCACTTGCATGGTTTCTCTCGTTTCAACAGTTTGCTCAAGTTCAGGAGTTGGTAGAACTTTGTGAATGTATTGTGAAATGTTTCTACTGTTTGCCAATTATTGACACAAAACGTCAACAGCTCTTGGTAAACCTTCCTTAGTTTGGCACCAACCTATAAGGTTCTGGTTTTTTTCAGATAGGTTCCTATCTTACTTTTGTTTTCTGTTGTGCTATCAGATGGGAAACCCTTCCCCATAACATAAGGAATACTTAATAAAACATTATGCTTGTAAAAGGCGAGAACCTGACAAAACTCTGATGATTGAAAACCGATTTCAATAAAAAACTTGCCCTAAAATTATTTCCAGATTCGTTCATTCTTTCCTGTTTATATGAATTATATAATATCTATGTCAACAGTGTTTGAGAGTGTAAAATATTGCATTCCGTGCCTTGCAAACTGTTTACAATGCTATCAGCGCCGTAAAGCGTTGACTGATAACGATAATTTTGATACCCCGCATACATTGCAAGCCCCATCTTTGACTTCACGTAATAACAAAAAACTGGGCAGTTTAGTCTGTCATTCTGTTGGTTATCTACTATTTTCTAGTTGCACAACATTTAACAGGAAAGAGTACGACTTTAACGCTGCGCTAGAAAAGTTAAATGCTTTAAAACAATAAACAGTGTCTAGGCGTTTGTGTCTTTTTTTGTTTTTGAAGTAACATTCTGCTGGTTTGTCGATTTTCCTTCCATATTCGTAAATATACACGCGTAGGGCGTAAGACGTTATCGTATTTTTATTTTTGTCCGTGATCTCATGAATTCAGACGTTGACGATGACGATCGATGGTGACGTCATATGGCCCCTGAGCCTCCCGAAGTTTATTATCTAATTGACGCCTCACATGGAATCACGATCCTAAAATAATATACGTTTTAAATTGTATGATGTATAGTTATACTGAAATATACTCAGTTTTTAAAAGATATTATAAGATATTAAACAAGTGAGAGAGTAGGTTATATTTTATTTACACGCATGTAACAATTTAGTGAATAATTTCTGAAATTAATTCTGGCTGATTTTCCCCAAGAAAAAAATTATAATTATCCACGATACGGGTTTTTCCAGTAAAGTAACCATCCTTATTGAGGTCAATTTCATAATTAGATCAATTGGATCGAATCATACTCTATAAAAAAATATATGTTCAGAATAGATCGTAGAATATTATCAGTTACGTTTTTCATGGGTATCTTATACCTTCGAAACGATAAAAGGAAGATTTCTCCGTCTACTACGTTAAATATAACATGGAAACCAAGTTTAATAAAAATACCATCTGTTTTAAAACCTTAGAGCGTAGACGGTCACGATTGAAGAGATGTCGTCAGAAAAACAGTCCGCAACCGACGGTCGCCCCTGAACTCTACACAAAAGGAAGAGAGCCAATAAAAATTCAGCGCCTACTGTGACATTGAACAAGTGTGCCCGGCGTGGCAATAAGCCGGCAGAGGCAATGATATGAGTCACAAGCCACCAGTTTTTAAAAGATGAACAACGCCGTGCATCTAAAAGAATCCACCAATTTCCCCCAGGATTTAGCAAAAAGATTTGTTGCGTGTTTAACTATACAGACAGCAGATAGTAGGTGCCACAGCTGCTGAGGTAAAATAAAGAAAAAATCTAGACTCTCAACGACATCAGCGTTCAATGCAATGGAACAGTTGTAAGTATATTTGTAGTGTTTTGTAAGTGTCAGGTAAATGGCCCACAAGAAGGCCTCAAAACACCAGCAACTAAGAAAATTTCGAGCTTCTTTTCGCCTAATATTGGTTCATGAGTTTTTTTCAATAATAGACCAGTGTATCGATATCCCATAAGGAATAAAGTCTATTCGAGCAATGTTCTAACAGGCCTCATATCCCAACTGTTCTGTTTCACAGTTCTGTTTATTAAACCCAATAATTTATCTGAATACGTTGTCCTTCAAACCGACACAGTGGCCATGTACGGCATTTGTGCCGGCTCTTGCAGTTAGCAACGAGTTTTTCGGTTGCTTACTGCAATTTTGGGAGCGCGTTAACGGTTACTTTGAAGTTTTTTTTTAATTAGCTCTTCTTTATAACGGCACTTTTTAATGGATTTCCAAAAGAGATAAATACAAAGAGTTTACAGTGGCGCCTTACTTTGTAATAGGGCCATTTATTAAAGGAATTTCTTATTTTTATTATGGGTACTTAGGATTTTTTACCCAAAAGGTAAAGAAAACTTGGTCTTATTTCTATTATTGTAAAATAAATACGAAAATGTGTATGTTTGGTCTTCTGTCACGCAGCAACAAATCCACATTTTTTAAAGATGAATTTATTTCTCTTAAACAGAAGAGTGCTTCTCTTTAAGATCCCCAGATTGTATGAGTTTAGAAATAATGTTGCAGTTCTAAACGAGGGCGATTACATGCGTGCTCATTGGTGTTATTATGCATTGCATGAATATAATTGGTAACTAGAGATCGGCCAATGAGTGGATAGGATAACCAATAAATTATTGGTCACGTATAATTTACTGAATACTGAATGGTTTCCATGGGCTTTCCTGAGCAGTAAAGCCGCACTTGTTTCAATATTTGCAACTAACAACCGCAAATCTAATCTAATATTTGAAAGGGTAGATAGTGTGGTACATCGTTTGTTTATTTATACACAGAACCGTAACATAAATTGCCTACGCTTCGTTGCATTTCGATTCCACTTGGGTTGTTTGACCCAAAAGAGCAAAAATTGTATGATAATTTCTTATCGTAACCACATAATACCACTATGAAGTGTCTGTAAAAACTAATATCAATTGACATTATTTATCAGTGTACAGAGATGTCAAGGAGAAATTAAAATATAGAAATAGAAAACAAAATGGCCACGGCAAAACTATTAAAGGCTCTATAAAAGGTCTAACGTCTAACAGAATTCTAAACATTGACTCATTGCCCTATAAGAGATTCAATTGTAGAGTTAGGAGTATTATGTTTCAAGATATGAATACAGGCAAATACCTATTCAAGACAAGTGAGTATATACTAATGTATTTATTTAGATTCAGAACCCCAACTACCTATCTGTTTTGTGCCCTTACTGACCTACCTGTGCATTGTAAAGAGAACCCGTTTGAACACTTTTGAGAAAAATTATAGAAAGTGTCGCAATTTAACCGAATCGTTATAACTCTCATTGTTTTTGTAATCAAAACGCGTAACGGATCTGCACTTCATAAAAATATAATACATACGCTCATTTTGTTTCAAACTCACTCTCCGGAACACTCTAGAACAATGCAGTATTAATGTTAATAATATCGTCGTGTTCTAGAGTACTCATGTTCCATAACTTCATGAGTTTAGATGGCGCTGATAGCATTTTATGCGAATTAAAATCTGTCCTTAAATAAGACATTTAAGAGACTTATTCTTTTGAAATGAGAAGAGAAATTTAAAATAACAGTAACATTATGATGATGTAGACATTTTTAAGGTCCATGATAGATTTTAAGGTTTTTAAAGATAGGCATCTCAGACGGAACGAGATGCAAGTATATAAAATTTGAGTTAATTTCATATTCCTTCTAGAGCAAAATTAGTTCCGATTTTCACCGTTGAATAATGTGAAACGCGCTCTACCCATATCTACGTTCATTGAAAGATAATATTTCTAAAAACGCCGGCCGGTATCAATGCCATTATCTGAGCAATAACAATTTATGGAATAAACAAACTTTTACTAACAAACATCACGCACAGTATCGACACCGGAACTCTACCACTCTACATGGTCATTCACAAATCACACGCATTATAGTATAAACAGACATACAACAGTATTCTCACTAAAAAATAACAGTAAACAAACTTATATCAAACACTTAACACTTCACCACGTGCACTTACCTTCTTTTTGCGCGGAATTTTGATACTTATCTATAGCTAATTAGGATATAAAATAGTTTGACTGTGGTCGTCGGTAAGCTAAGTGGGTATGTAAATATCACAATGCAGTGTTCCAGTGCGATGGTCGGTATTGTTTTTCAATGTTCTCATCGCGCTGGGTAGTGCAAGACTGCCGGCCGGCGCGGCGGCGGCGGCGCGGCTCGGTGACATCATGCCGGTTAAGGCGAAGGCACTCAGTTGAACCAAACGTAATGTTATGCAATAATGCTAACTGGCGGCCTGTCCTAGTTTTGAACGGATGCAATGTACATGTATATATACATATAAACCTTCCGAAATAAATGATCTAAATGATAGTGAACATTTGTATTAAAATCCGGTTCCCAGTTTTGAAGAAGTAAGCGCACATGATAGACGACTGCGAAATGCGACTTTATTTTGTTATTTCGTTTTGGAGAAAATACGGTATACAAGAATGGGGAAGCGTCTTATAAAGTCTATTGTGTCTATTATAGTTATCTGGTTCTCATGGCTTTGCTTAGTTTGGGGCTAGATGGCGCTGTGTGAATTTAGTAGGCATTTTTATTTATGTTATTAGCACGTAGTAATTTTCGAAATAAACGACAGCATGCTTTGATGTATAAATCAAACTAAACTTATTACATTTAATACTTGGAAAACCTGAGGGGAGGCCTTTGTCTAGTAGTAAGACCCTAAACAAATGCTAGCACGAGCAACAATAAGAAAAAAAACTAAATTGAGTACCGTCTTGAAAAAAAACTGTTCAATAATAGTATTTATTTATTGAGGTGTGATTTTTGTAAGAAATAAGGTTTTTCTGCAAAACAAGAAAAACAAAAACATGAATACGGACAAAATGAAACTATACCACAGTATTAAGAAAAAAAAATTAATCATTAGTTAGGTATTTCACAAGTAGGTGACTAATCTAGAAGCTTGATCGTCTTCCTCTTAACACTTATTGAACATAATAAGTGATATGTCACCTCTCCTAATACGTGCATGTGTTATGAATTCAATATCACCCGGTGACTTAGTTTAACAGGTGCTTATGAATGTTTTACAGTATTGGCACTTGGCGGCTTCCCCTGTTATGCAAAATAACGTACACTACTGTTTAAGTCAGTCTCTTTCATAGGACGGCCAGAAAACGCGACCAAAGCATCATGGTGCATATTCCTTAAGAAGGCACAAAGCGTTTAATTCCTTCCAGAAATACTTTGCCGGAGTTTTTGTTTTCCGATAAACAGAGGCGGATTTTCCCTAAGAAAGACTAGGCCGGGGCCTAGAGTGTCCAAACGGGGAACGTCACACAACGTTGAAAAGAAACGACTCAAGAAGGGTATAGGTACCTACTTTACGACCTAGGGCAGTCACGGATGCTAGTCCGCCTTACCGATAGGTACAATATGTGTCATCAAACCAAGAGAAACAGGTTCGTTCCAAACAAGCATGGCTCATTCTAGACCTCATCATTATTTAACCAAAAAAGCTTGATCAAACGCAAACCTACTTTAAAAAGACGAGATTTTTTCGCAAGTACAAAGCACTCTCCTTAAAATACCCACCGAACGTGGTAGATAATATAATTGACTAAACCATTTCCTTGTGATAACCACACTAACGCAATTGAATCTAAAACACGATTCAGTTTTGTATTTTCACACTCGTGTAACGATGAAAGAAAGTTTAGTAATCTAGGGTATAAACTTCGACTCTTCACTCAAATCTGTTCCACCATTGCGGAGCTAATCATAATCTAGGAAAAAAACTCATACAAACATTAACTTCAAACAACGTAAATCGGCGAACGATAGGGCCTTAATAAGCGTAGACCTTGAACAGAAGTGCATTAACCTACTCACAATGAAAATAAACGAGCCAGCAAAACAAGTTAGAATAAGCCTAGAACCTACAGAGGGAACATTTTGTTACCTATACTGTGAAAAGCGGTTTTTGCTGATGGCCGTGTAGTTTACAATAGGATAGATGACTGATGTTTATATCGTTGAAACCAATAGCTTTGATGAAGAATTTAAGTAAATATTGTATGTTTATTGAAACAATAATTTAAATCGGTTAATAATGTTCTGATATATAAACGGTAAAAGATTTTGTTAGAGACAAATCTGTCCCTTTCCCACAAAACAAAAAATGACGTCACGCCTTACTTGTCAGAATAGAATTTACATGGCGTACTGAGATGTGACGTCACGATTTGCTGTTTCGCCTCTCTGTCTAGCATGATATTAAAATGCTTATAAGTTGCTTATTTTTGATCAGATTTTAATTTGTTTTTCATTGATTTATATTTATGGACCTCATTTTAATAGGACAATTTAAAAAAGCCAGTCATCTAGCCTATGAAAGGCAATTTTCCAAGGAAGGTCTACAGTAATTTGCTGGATTTTTATAAGCTTTTGTTAATTCTATGCTGTGAATATAATTTAGACTTTTTCGTGCGGTTAGAAGTGTTCGATCATAAATAGTTTATAATGTTAGGTCACTAGAAATTTCTAAAAGCAACCGGTAGGTCCGTCGATTTCGTGGTATTTTTTTCTTATTTTTTTTATCATGAGCACTTTTCACTACGGATACCAAGAAAAAAGCCTATTTTAGTTAGTTTTTTTTTTAAATTTCATCACGAACAAACTAAACGTAATTAATATTTTCTTAAATTTTCAAGCTCTTCCGGTAAATTAGGCTTAACAAATTATTATGCATTAAAATGCAGACTAATCCAGAACTTGTTTATTTTCTCAAGGAAGTAAAAAATATATTAAAAAAAGTAAATAATTATTTTGGGTAGAGGCAAATAATACTATATCAAAATGTACTCTGCACATGAATGACCGTTATGCTTCCAACAATGCGTGTTTCATATTTTCAAAGAAAACATGTCCTAATGGCTGATTTACGATTGTTTCATTTGATACGAAATGACTAACTGGAACTGTAGATACCTACATAAAGGAACCTTCATCATCGTGAATTTGGTTATGATATGACGCTCGATAACACAATAATATTATCATTGTAAAAGTAGCGCTATATATATATATATATTTGTCATTACCTACCTATATACACAGATATACACGTAACAGTATTACTTTTTTATAAATAAGTAAAAAAAACCACACATCACATCACATCAACAGCCAGTAGACGTTCTAGCTAGACGAAGGGAAGCCTTAATAAGAAGGGGTTGCCATAACAAAAAAAAACACAAATTAAAAACAACCTACATCAATTTCGATTACATGGATGATATCTTTTTTACAGTTATTATGATTGAAAAACCAAACTACTGAACAAATATAAAAAATATACAACTGAATTGAGAACCTCCTTCATTTTTAAAGTCAGTTAAGAACTAGCTGCGCAAGTGCGCACCGAATTGCTGGTGATGATGACGATTATGATAAAAAATTGCCTTTATGATATTCGGAAAATAAGCTATATCCATTCCGAGTTTCATCCAAATCCGTTCAGACGTTTAGACATGAAAAGATAACAAACTTACATACACCGACAAACTCTTGTATTTATAATAATATTAGAGGTCGCCCGCGCCTCCGTCCGCGTCAGGAAGAATTTCATTTCGAGCGAGAATAGCTTCGAACAACTTCTATCGAGATCTAACCAAATTTATCGAGACCAACACTGGGTTCATCATCAGCCCGGAGACGTCCACTGCTGAACGAAGGCCTCCCCCTTAGACCGCCACACTGTACGACAACCTGCCATTTGCATCCATCGGTTGCCCGCGACTTTTACAACACTGAGTTAATTACAGCTTTCTTCCTCTCCATAGTGAGCAATTTAGATGATCATCGCGAGCATTTTTTTTTAAATTCGATCCTAATACCAATAACATCACCATACATTTAAAACAAAGATCATTCCATACGAAGTTTCATCCGCTTTTTTACCCCTCTTTCCCTATCATTAAAAATATTGAAAACAATATTTTTTATGCACTATCTATAGTATATCTCGACAGCTTGGAGGATATAGGCTGGGTACTTAATCAAAGCTCGACAGTAAGAGATAACGTCTGCCCATGACCATTGGGAAGGTACTCTTTAGAACTCTGAGTAACAAAACAGTAGGTACCTCTATATTGGGATGGCTCTGACTATTTTGAGACATTCGATGGTGACCCCTCTATTAAGGGGAGGCCTTCGTCCAGCAGTGGACGTCTTATGGCTGACGACGACGATGGTGAGCCTCAAAAGAATAAATAAATAAATATCGGTGGACATTTTTCACACAGCGCCATCCAGCCCCAAACTAAGCAAAGCTTGTATTATGGAAACCAGATAGCTGATAGAATACTTATATACTTTTTTTTTGTATACTTATGATAGATACTACACCCAGACACAGAACAAACACCTATGTTCATGACATAGATATGTGCTCTGGATGGGGATCGAACCCACGCCCTACAGCTTTGACTGAAGGCAGACATACTACCAAAATATTGATATTGATATACAAAATATTGATGTCGATTCTGTTGCACCGCTCTCTTAACTAAACTAACCTGACAGGACTAAAATTATACAAAAAATAAATATTTTGTTATGTTAAAATTATATTATGCGTCTCATTTCATTTTAATATGTTAGAAAAGGATGTCAACAGGTTTCGTCCTGTCAAATTAAGTTTAGTTTAGTGAGCGGTGCAACAGAATCGACATCAATATTTTGTCATTGATGGTTTCAAAGAAATTATTCACAATTTTATGATATGCCTGTAAGTACATATTTTATACATCATTATCATATACATTATCAAATACCTTTTTGGAAATGTGAAAGCTGATTACGGTATTTTAGTCATTTTTGTTTCCTTTTTATGTTTTCTTTACGGGTGTGACGAATACAAACTAGGTTTCAACAGAAAAACACGATCGAACTGCTGTAGGAACATACCTAGTTAGATGTCTACTTTTAGTGATACCTACCTGTATAATATGTATAGACAATAACTAGGCAGCACCGAAACAGCGAGTGACTTTGTGCATAGCGTGACCTTGTGCATATATCACTTACGCTCTAGTTGAGTAAGAACGGCTTTGGCAGAAGCCCGTGACGTAGCTGGGATGCGGGCATGTCGTATTTATTTATGTGCATGTGGGGCTAAAGTGGCTACCTTTAGCCCGCTATGCGGAGCGAAAGTAACCACTTCCTCCCCGCAGTGACACGTAAAATCGTATATACACACCCCGGGAGCAAGTAAAGAAGCCTCAGATCTCATGTTAGTATACATGAGATCTGAGACATTCTTTACTTTTGCTCCCTAGGTGAGTAAATCTACTATTAAATTGCGAGTAATTTGATAATTAATATTTTGATATTTTTTATACTTCGATGAATTGTAAGTATGTTATGTTAATGTGTAATTCACCTTCTCACAATAAGATAGAAGTCATCTTGTATGTCTGATAATGTTTGTTCAAGTGACTTCATAGACAGACACATACACACCTAGGTATGCCAGGTTAATTAGCATTTCCGATGTGAGACTGAGTGTAGGCAAGTACCAGGTCACTAATTTACTATGTAGCGGACGGTTGTAGGTAGCTGAGTAACGCGTGTTATTTTTAGCTAACAATGTGGTAAATTTGATAATAATCGTAGTGCAAAGTTATACACGGTGTGGCGTAATGAGTGGATAACTTTGTACCAACAGATGGGATCATGATGGTTAAGAAAATCAAAAATTGTGTTCCGTAAAAGTCACATAATTTTCGATTTATTTGACATTTCGAGTTATTCCAGTAAGGTTGTAAATCGAGGAATTTTCTCGATCTGGTTTGTGGAGTATTCTTGGTCAGATGTGCTATCGAATGTATACTGCCATTTGTTTAAGAAAAACATAAATCGTTACAACTCGAAAATTATGTGTCTTTTTATGGATTGTTATTTTATTTCCTGTACGAACACGATGTCACCTATTTGTAAGTATAAAGTTATCCACTCATTACGTCACACCATGTATACGTTTGGGTTGGGGACTACCCCGTTTATAAATTTAACAACGAATCTATTCACCAGGGCTGATTAGTTCGTTTATCATTGCGTACTGACAAAGAGGCCTTATTATACAAATTACTGAGAAATAAATAGTTGATAATACTGGGTCAACTAGGTACTTGATCGGATGTCGTCCGCCATATTCTTGGATTACATTGTAGGTAGTAATTGTCATAATTCTGGGCTCAAACTGGAAAATGCTAAAGAATATAAGTTGTTCCATAGGAAAATGTTATGCAACCTGAGTGAAACGTACCTACAGAGCAGCCGATTTTGCTTTAACCATTTCAGGGTTGGTATTTTAGTAAAAGATGTTCATAGTGATGAGTACAATGACATTCTAGAACGTTACATCCGTTATCGAGCCGACTATAAAGCGAACCTACAATTTGGTAGGACCGACCAAATTATTTTGTAATTGTTAAGTGTTCTTTATCTTTGTACTGTTGATTCGATCGATTAAAAAAAGCAAACATTCCTATTAAATGTTATTAAATCCCTTTGTATGGATTTCTATATGATTCAACAGCTAAGATTCTCTGCTGGGTATTGAAATGAAAACCTGCTAGAATTTAAAACATAATATGGAATAATTTATCACGATATCGATGAACTAAGCAACTTTTCAACAAATATGATACTTACAAAAGTATTTTTTTTGCAATTTAAGTTTTTATACAAGTGCTTGTTAGAGATAACCGCGTGTGAAACTTCCTTAAGTGCAGTTGTATTGTATTGTATTGGATATTAGACACGTACTATGAATTAGCAAATGACCTCAACACAAGTTTCAAATTTTTAATAAACATTACAATAGGTATTATTTATATTTTTAGGAGTTTGATGGAAATAGTTGTTCAGTTATCGATTCTAAAAGGACACAACTAGCACTTACCTCTAAGTCGTTCTTGGCATGGTTGAGCTTCTCAAGATGCAGCCTGAGCGCGTCCACCGAAGTCACCGCCTCATCAGGGATGCTGTTCTTCTCCAGAATAGCCTTTATCTTCTCCACCAGCTGGCAGAAGTCCTTCCAGATCTCCAAGTCCTGTTCCAGTTGAGCCTGGCGCGATTTCGCGGAGTTCAAAGTATTCTTCAGCAGTTGATTGTGTTTCTGGTGATCTTTCGATAACTCATCCTGCTCAGAAGCGGCTAATGAAGCCCAGATTTTATCGACGATGTCCTGCATTTTTTTGCCGACCAAGTCTTTCATTTCCGGTTCGGAAGTGTTAAAGAAGGACTTGTGCTCTTCCAAATCGGCCTCAATGTTCTCGAAGTCTGTTCCGTTCTTGCCCATATCGAGACGAATGTTAGATTCGTTCACCCAAATGTTTAATTTTTCCACCAACTGTATATACTGCTGGCGGTATTTCTTGTTGTCTTGTAAATATTTTTCTCGGTCTTTCAATTCGTCTGGGAGAGAATTCTTAAGGAATTGCGCGACTGAGACCATTTCCTGTAGAGAGCCGGGCACGCCTTCGTCACTCTTGATCAAGTCCATGATTTTGGTTAGTTTATCTAAATGCGCATGGACGTTCTTGACCAGAGTCGTGTGCTCGATGAGTTTCTTGTCAACGCTAGCGACATCTCTGTTCAGCAATGGACGGGAGTGCACGACGGCTTCGTTGTCATGTAGCCAGTTGATGATCTCTCCAAGGTCAGCCGCCAGTTTCTTATGTTCTGCGGCGGCTTTCTCGTGCTCTTGACGTTTAGATTCTACAGTTCTTCTCAGAGACAGCAACTGTTGTTTCAAAGATTGAAGTAGTTCCGTGATATTGTTTCTATCTATGACAGTTCCCTCCGCTGCGATTTGCTGTCCCTTATCAGTTGCTGTTGCCAGCAATGCTTCGCAGCCTTGGATCTTGACAATGATGTCATCGTATCGCTTAATTTTTTCTTCCAAAGAATCGTTAGACTTTTCAATTTCTGATGTCACGTCGGTGTATTTAGCGATAAACTCTTCAATTTCCTTTACAAGAGCAAAGAATTGCTCTCGAAGCAAGAGTAAAGACTTGAGTTTCGATATTTGATCCTCAATAGTGCTCATCAGATCATCCTGCTTAGTCAAGATGTCTTGAAGGTCGTGAAGGTTACCACCCTGTAGCTCGTTAAGCATTGCCTTGTTCTTTTTGAGGTCTGCTAGAATTGATTCGTATGCTTGAATAATAGGTTGGACATCTTCAACTTTGTTGCCAATAGGTTTATTCAAAGCTTTAAGTTTGTTCTGAATTTCATTCAGGAATTCAAGAGCAGCAGCAATCTTTGCAGCAGCGTCCTTATATTCTTTGATATGTTTGAGGAGGATATTCTTCTTATCGTTGATAATGGCATTAATTCGCGCAAATCTGTCAGACAAAATATTGACTTGTTCCTTGAGTTGCAGTTTATTAGAATCTGAGAGCGTATCCATGATGTCTTTAGACTTGTCTTTGATCTTTTTGATATTCTTGTCGACATCTTCAGCTTCCTTGCTCAATTTCTCAAACTTGGCAAGTTGTTCTTCCAAAAGTTGGAGGCTTGTAGTTCTGAGTTCAGGAGTGGCAGCCACTTCGGCTTCATTCAGCCAGCTCTGGCATTTAGCGACTTCTGATTCAAAGTCGTTTCTTCCTTGAAGCAATTTGTTCAAAGCTCCAAGTTTGTCATCAATGTCTACTTTAGCTGAAGTGTAGGACTTGTTAAGGTCATCCAAGATCGCCTGCAGTTTGGCTCTATCTTTGCTAGAGCAGTCCTTGGATACAGCATTGCCTTGACGCATTACTTCAGTGAGCATATCGTTATTAAAATCAGACAATTCGCTTTGATGTTTTTTATGAACTGCGATTTCTTTTTCAACTTTAGCCGCCTCCAACGGTACAGGGCCTCCAAGTTTCTTAATCTCGGCCAGCTTTGTTTTGAGCCAGTTCTTTGCCTTCTCGATGTCACTTTCGAGTTTCTTTCTGTCATCTGTGCTGGCTCCTAATCTTTCAATTTCTTGTTTGATAAGTGTCGCTAGTTGTTTCTGTTTGGATGATAGTTCCGATAGTTCCGATTCCAATTGCATTTGTTCAGAAGGTTCTAATTCAGCTTGGATGTTGCTGACTTTCTTTTCTAGGGAATCAATCACAGTTTTCTTTCCATCCGTCTCTTTGAGCAAGTTAGCTATCTTCTTTTGTCTTTCTTTCACCGATTTGCTTTCGTAACCAAGAGGTTCAGGATGTTGAATGCTGTCGATCTCCTTTTGCATCCATTCATTTTGGGCTTTCACTTCGCTCTTAGTGCCGTCAATAGCTTTGTAAGTGATCTCGAGCATTTGAAGTTTGCGTTGAATACGTTTCACGATGTCATTGTATCTCCTCTCGACTGATTTCATCTGAAAAATAAAAATGATTTTATAAAGTAGAATGGCATAGCTTTGAATTATTATTTATGTCTATTGATAGATACATAAAATTATTACTACAACTTTTTCTTACCTGTTCCTCTACTTGTTGAGACTCCAAGTTGCTTACGATGTTGATCACTTGAGAGCCGACTCCTTTGATATTATCCACCTTGTCCTGTCCAGATTGTCCAAATTCAGATGACAGTTCCTGCAAAGCTGCGAGCTTCTGCGGGCAGGAGAGACCTGATCCTTTATCCGCAATACACATCTTTTTAAGGACAGCATCGAACCAGTCATGAATCTCTTGACATTTGTGACGGAAGTCGTCGATAATAGACTGGTTGCCCTTCTCGCGTTCGATGGCTTTACGAATAGCCGCTTCCAGGGTATCTAATTCTTCTTCTAGGTTAATTTCGTCTTCCAAACCTAGAAAAATATGATTAGTATAATAATGTTTATTTAAATATGTGTCGTGAAAATAAAAGACTGCTTAATAGCCGACATATTTAGAATCTGGTAGATGTTGCGTGCAGAGAAAAAATAACGGCAAAATTAAGGAACTCAATGAATATCATCTTGCAGAATGAACGGCTACATCTTAATAGCAAATGCTAAGATTTAAAAAGATGAAGCAGACAAGGTTTTTCATATCTCAAAATCATCATAAACTTTCCAGAGATCTTTTCTATTATAATACAGCTTGAACTTACCCTCAGTAGGAATCTCAGTGAGCAGCCTGGTCCTCTTTTCGCCGACCGAGGCCAACGCATCGTTCATGGCCGCCATGTCTTGTTTTGCAGCTTCAGGCCGCAGCTTGGAGGGGTTGGCGAGCCAGTCGCGGGCCAGTGCGTTGTGGACGTTGATCCATTCCTGAATCTCTAGAACCTGCTTCATGGCTTCCTCCATATCGTGGACAGCCTCGCCTAAAGTCTCTAGATGACTTTGTACCTACGATCGAAAGGAAGTTGTAAAAATTTGTTAAACAAAAAGAAAAAAAAAAACAAGTGAGGTGTCGCACGAGACGGTTCCGGGAGGCATCACTACATGCGCTCGTTACTTTGAGACATTCCTTGGCAAGTCTCATCCAGCCTGTAATTTCGACAGCTACAGTATCATCCAAACCAAAATACAATAATTTTGGATACTACTGCTTGGCGGCAGAATATCTGGTACTGCGATTGTACCTACCCATATCACTTCCTGCAAAAGAGATCTAACACATGCATGCCCAGCATGACAAAATCTTCTATATTTTTACTATCATGAGAAAAAAATGGACAAAGCTACAACTTTGTATAAGTCTGTCTCGTTTTTGCAAGACATAAAGAAATGACAACATTTCAACGCGTGGCGCATACTAGGCCGGCTGGGTGTTATTTATTGTAGTTAACACTGTTTTATAGACTATCTATTGTGCTGGTATTACTGTGATCTTTTCTAACTCGTCACATTTTATTTCTAATTGTTTGGCTGTCTTTGTACAGTGAATTTATAGATAATCGTATACTGTGTTGTAGTGGACCGGCATTATTGTGGTTTTTACCTTCTATAAAAAGCGTATTTCTACTACATCATATGCAGTAGGACATCTAGAAATGCAGATGTAGTCTACAGAAACAAATGTTTGTTCTACTATTTTTAAAGATATTTTTTTCAGATAGTTTCTTCTGATATTGGCGTTCTACTACGGATCATATTTTGTGCTAGTATACTGAAAACTACTGCACTAATTTATTGAATGTTAATATTAAATCAAACAACAAACATGCAAAGCCTTACCTTCTGCTCGAAAGAGTCGAGCTTCTCAGTAAACTCTGGTGCTTCCACATTCTTTAGTATGGCCTGAATGCGGGGCGAGGCGACATCGCTCACATGTTTCTATAAACAGACATGCATGACAACACGCGAAGACACGCAGCTGTTAGTGGTGCAGCGTGGATAAGACGGGGATGTTATTAAGGCGTTTTGTGAGGGCGTGAGTGGAAGAGGCAATATCTGAGCAGTGAGGAAAACTAAAGCTGAGAGTAAGGAAGATTTTACTGTGTACTTGAACTATTTTTCTCTGTTGTTTAGGTAAGTAGGTACGTTTGTATAGGTTTTTCACCCTAGTATCAAAATAAATGTCAACAAATGTTTGAAGGTTGCTGTTATTGGATAAACAACAAGGCAAGATAAGTTAACGCGCCATTCGACCCGTTGAGGCACTTAATCGTAAATGCTACTCGCGGTCACCTAATCTGAAGGCTGACCGGATTGGACTGTCTTCAGGAGTATTCTGGAGTGTAAAGAACTTTAGTCTTATTATAATGGTTACGAATGCTATGTTGTTTGTCAGTGTGTTTGTTTTTGCTCCACTCAGTTTAACCCAACACATAACTGATACTCACAACATATTAAAAACTACTGCCCCGAAATATTATCCTCCCTCATATAAATACGCATTTGGTACGAAAAAACCATGCGAACAAGCTTATGAACACTCAAAGAGCCAATTTTTTTTCAGTTATTCCTATCTTATCCACTGCAGAAACGTGACATGTATTGAAAAATGTCGTCGTATACTAGGAAACACGATGTTAAGGTAATATTAATTGATAATTATTCGCGTGTCGGTGCCAGTTATAAAGGCCTGTCCACACTGAATACTAGAAACTAAGAGCAAAGGACATTTTGACTTAGAAGGTAGAAGTAGTTATATAAGAGTTTGACCACTAAATGTGCGTGAAAAATGTCCCACGCTCTTAGAAGCCGTCACTAACTTAGATCAGTACTGAAAATCAGTGTTAAAATCTAGACAACAACAGGCCTTGCAGTATAGGCTGGTGGCTGGTGCCGCTAGCTTTCATTTTCTATTTTAGGGTTTAAAGTTAAAATTTTGCTTTTCTGTTTAGCTTGACTTCAATGTGGACGTGACCTAATTAGTAGTGATTCACACGCTATACGTGATCCAACTTCTGTGAACTTATCCAAAAGGTGTTTTTACATTTACAGCTGTGAATCGAGATTATTCTTCATTTTTAAATGTTTTTACCACCTGCTTGCAATTAAAGTAGGCAAGTTGTTTACGTCGTTCGGCAATCCTATAATGATGTGAAGATTGCCAGCAGTATTCAGTACAGGAAGGGTGGTTAGAACTTTTGGACAAGGCTGTTTTAATTTGGACCTTGTCTGCACTCCAGTGAGCAAAGTTTGAACATGAGCTATTTTGACATAAAATAAGTGTCCTAATCATTTTGGTAAGCAATTAATTATAGTTAAACTATCGAAAGAAATGTTAAAATTACTTTTTTGTGTCATGTGAACTCGTTCGTGAAATGTACTAAACGAAAAACCAATAATATTGATACCTGCATATGATCTGATCTGATAAAATCTTCACAACGGTCATTGTATTTCAAGTTTGTGGGCTACAGAAGGGCCTCAGTTGAATGCAGATCTAATAAAATATCCCCAAGCCATTGTTTAAAAACCTTGAAGCCTGGGCCTGTCACTGATATGTTATGAGAGTTTATCCTGCTGACATTTGTTATGATATTTTACTGTTTTGCTCGTAAGTACTATACACTGTGTGTATGTAGGTACGTATGCAGACATTGTGAGCGACTTCAGTGGGACAATAATTCGTAGAAGATAATGTGTGTAAGAATTGTTATTATTAAAAACAGAAACGAAAGAAGAGAGAAAGAGAGAAATTACTGGGTATGAAGACCAGAGAAATTACTGGGTATGAAGACCAGAGAAATAACTGGGTATGAAGACCAGATAAATTACTGGGTATGAAGACCAGATAAATTACTGGGTATGAAGACCAGAGAAATTACTGGGTATGAAGACCAGATAAATTACTGGGTATGAAGACCAGATAAATTACTGGGTATGAAGACCAGAGAAATTACTGGGTATGAAGACCAGATAAATTACTGGGTATGAAGACCAGAGAAATTACTGGGTGTGAAGAGATTTAACATTTAATATCTCAGGGTGACGAGCGCAGTGCATTGCGGCGCAGGATTGTGTTCGCAAGTTCACAATTCTTGCACTGCTACTGTTAGTGGCAGGTGTGACGCTTACCACCAGGCGAACGCCTTGCTCGTCTCGTCACTTGAATGAATAAAAAAATAATATACTCTTGCCGCTTATAAAATGTATATGGCACCATACACATATCTATCAGTTGAAAATGTACCTAAGTGACGAACTCCGAAGTTTTTAAATTAAATGGCGTTTTAGAACTTGGTAAGTAAACAGAAATCTGCCAACAAAGAATAATCTCGATTTTGTGAAACCAGGTGCACAAAAATTACATTGCCAACGGTAAAGCCTTTACATTGATTCGTTAATATAATTCGCCTAACTACTCTACCTACTAGGGTAACATAAAACTATAGGAATATAGTACAATAAAATACTTAGTTACAGTTATCTTACTTCCCGTAGATAGTTATTAAAACGTTGGTTCTGTTCTTTTTGTCGACCTGGCGGACTTATAAGGCAGTTTCAGTAAATATTAAGGCATTCCAGATATAAGGCACTGGTTTGTGACTTTGTGTCACAAGTGGGTAAAGTCTTCGAAAATGTACGACTTTATCATACAGAGGCTTAACTTTACTTAGGTATTTTTTATATTGATTATCAATGCTAGATAAGATGATAAAAATATGATTTAAAATCTAAACTACACTCAATATATTGACTTTTTTGAAGACTGTACCCATTTCTTCTCTCAAGAAACAACTCAAAAGCACACAATATTCACACACACGAAGTGTTTTAACTTTTAACGAGAAAGAGAATATATGAGAATTGGGAAAAGAAATACAGTTTGAACACTTAGGTAGATTTGATGATGAGTTAGGGTATAGCAAAAGACAGTCCTATCTTAGGGAAGGCCGTGGTCAATTATGACGATAAGGTATCAGCATTTGGTATGTAAATCCCTGTATATGCGTAAATAACAAATTTGTATGTAAATTATTTTATTGTGCAAGTTCCTGCGTCTCTGCATTTATTTTCCCAATAATCGTGTTATTTGAACTCGGCTCAACATATTCGACACAGCTATTAGATTTTAACTCAAACTGTCAACTCAGGCAGTATTATTATTAGGCTTATAATCTGTGACTCAGGCTGTCAGGTCAGTGAGCGCTTTCGAGCCTAATATCTTCCCAGTAGCGGCCATTACCTGGTCGATGAGGTCTTCGAGGCGGGCCCGCACGTGGAGCTCCCGCGGGGGGATGGGCAGGGGAGCGGTGTCCGCGGGGGACGAGGGCCGGGACACGGAGGCCGCGGCGGCCGAGCACGCGGCCACGGCGGCAGATAGCCGGCTCTTCTCCGTTTGTAGCCGGTTGTGGAGCGCCTGTGGAAAACACACCAGCAATATAATCAAATATGATTACATGCGTAAGTTCAAAGGCACGTTCAAGTAACAGTTCAAAATGGAAATGCTGGAAAACACCTCAAATTGGAAGTTGCTATCTTTTCGACTTAAAGTTTTACGGCAAATTTATCGGCAGAGCTGATAGAGTCAGTCAATGTGATTTTTGAATAAAACTGGCGGACACCCCTAAAAAATATTTAATTCCATACATCTGGCCAAGCCCTTTAGTATATGAAGATCGATTTGTAGAAGTACCTATAAAACAATAGTGTGAGAAACTTACCCTGGCCTTATCCAGCAGGTCACGCCCGTGCGACAATCCGTCGACCGGAACATCTAACTCCGTGATCGCCGGCTCGCACTCGTCCAAATTATTCAAAATGCTCTCCAAAGTATCTTCATACTCTTTGAACTTGGCCAACCCTTCTCTAAGTCTCCTTTCTATCTGCAAAGCAGTGGCTAACAGAGACTTGTGACTGTCGTTCACATTCTTCAGCTGTTTACCAACAGTTTCCTTTATCGACGGAGTCGTGCTCTCGTATCTCTCAATCTGAGCACGACCTTTGCCTTCCAGCTCGTCCAAAGTAGCGCGATACTTTTGAATATCGTCAAGCAATATGGCGTGTTGGGCTAATTGCTCTTCAGTTTGCTCCCTGTTGGAAATGTAAAGGGAATTGTGAGCCATGAGTTGGAAGGATATCTGCAGCAGCCATTTTTCGGTGTCTTGTAGAGATTGATGGTACTGGTTGTAGTCTTTGATGTCAGATTCCAGTTCAGCTTTCTTAGCCGCGCATTTAGCGCGTAGAGCGTTGATTTTCCTTTCGATCTCTGTGACAGCTTCTTTCACGGCGGGTTTGCGAGCCCAGCTGCTTAATTCTGCTGCTTCTTCTTTCAATCTTTCTAACTCTGGCTTCTTTTCATTGATAGCGTCTTCGATGTGTTTATATTTTTCTAGAAGAGTCTTCATTTCACCCAACTCTCCGCTGGTCGGAGGAACTTTGTCCAAGTTTTGTTCCGTATCTTTGATCCATTGGTTCATCTTGTTTTTGGACTCTTCAAAGTCCTCCCATTTGCCGATAGCAGCTTTAAGCTGTGCAGTGATGGAGTTAAGATCGATTTTCAGTTGGTCCCAGCTCTCTTGCAATACTTTGACGTCATTACGAAGTCCGTCCTGTTCCTCTGGTGGGGTATTGTTTAGAGCCTTCTTGAAAGCTTCTTGGAGGACAACTAATAGATGGTGACCTTCGGTCATCCTGTTGCTAACTAGTTTGACAGTCTCAAGTTTGTCCTTAGTGGTATCAATATCTCCAACTCCAATAGAATCTTGGATAGTTCCATGAGCTGTTTCGAGCCACTGCGTTAGATCTTCTTTGGCCTTGATAAACTCAGTGTGGTCAGAAAGGTTCTTCTCGCCATTGGAAACTAAACCTTGTATCTTGGTCAGTAAGGTGGTGTATTCGGTTTGGAGGTTGACAGTCTTTTCGCGGACCCAGGCGCATGCGCTAAGTTCCATTAGATTTTCGCATCTGTCGTTGAGCTCCTCCAAAACATGCTTGTGGCCTAAAGCCTCAGACAGCAGTTCCTGTAAATTACAATACTTTTAAATACAATTCGTAACACTAACCAAAGTAATAACCAATTACCTACTCCAGTTTATAAATTTGAAAGTGACAGTCGACAATAATACAAGTGTTGCAGACACTAGGCAGCGGTTTGATTACTAATCAGGCAAACGATCTTTTTGCAGCTTTTTTTTAATAAAAAGTAAAACACTTACGCGGCATTTGTCAAGATGTTCAGGCGTGATCTTGTCGACCTTCTGAACAGTCTTCAGTTTTCCATCGAACTCCTTAACCCACTTGGTCATCTTATCTGACGTTTCAATAAAGTCTGACCACGCCGACAGACATTTCTCTAACAACTTCTTAGTGTCCTTGCAGATCTGTTGCAGATTCTCCCATTCAATCTTCAACTGTTTGATCTCCTGGTTTATGTTATCTTTTCCCTCGTTACCAGTCGTTTGAAGAACTGCCTCGCTAAGTTTAACAGCCTTTTCGAGTAACGCCTGTCCTTTGGGTAGAGAAGAGATGATCTTATTGACGTTTTTGAGTTTCTTCTGGACTTCTTCCTTTTCTCCGTGGGAGTCGGAGCATTGTTGGATCTCGATCTTGCAGTTTCGGATCCAGTCGTAGAAGCTGTCGTATGAATCCTTGTATTGAATATGGGAGCTAACGTACTCGTCCAGTTTCTACAAAGAATAATAATACTTTTTATATCAATGGCAAGTGATTTTTAACGCGCTCTTAGAGAGAGAAAAAAAATCTTATCTTATCTAAAAGGTAGTAAAATTCACCATCGAAATCTAATAGAAGAAGATCAAATTAGATTTAAAATAAATCCCAATCACATATTTGCTAACTGCATAGGCCTATCTCAAAGTTGTTATGGAAGTTACGTTAATATTACATCATTGTAATGTTTTTGTCTTTTCTTACACAAGTTGATCCAACTTGCAATTCACCCAGGGCATCATCCGCAATCCTAGAAGAACTCTTTATTGTTTTCTTTAAAATAAAAATACCGTAATAATAATAGATAAGATAAAAACTTTAAAACTAGATAGATTAAAAACTTAAAATCAATACTTACAGAAATCATTTCATTGACGGTCTTGCGGATACCATCGTAACGCTTGAGCGTATCTTCTATATCTTTAGACTTGAGCGAAGAGTCCTCTTGGAGCTTCTCGTTGAGTTTCTTGACCAGATCGCTGTGAGAGTCGATGTCTCGGTTGAAGGTCTTGAACTTCTCCAGTTTGGCCTTCTTCTCTGACAGGTCGTTGAGGAGGGAATCGTCCGATTGGATTTTCCGGTCGATGTCATCTAACCATTCTACTAGGAGCTTGTGGATCTAAAAGACGTGATAAACATGTGATAATAATTACAGGGTTTTACTTAAAAGTAGAATTTGTTCTTATTAAGTGCTTAAAGTAATATAACTTCTATTAGCCGTAAATTAACAATAATTTTATAATCTGAACATTCTTCTACTTTCTTCTTCGAGTCGATGATCCAATAAATATTATACACGGATGAAAAAAAAAGAACAGTTATACTGTTTTCTCCCAGTATTTGGCCACTGCCATCCCGCAAGGAGTGGCCTTATTTAGGTCTTCTAAGGTACAGGAATTTGGGCACCGAGGACACGACAGTAGGTAGGTGCGACATGGTCTGCGCAGGGGCTCATTATAGATTATGTTCAGGGTACTGTACAGGGAAGAACTTGGACAATAATGGCACGAAACCGGCAAAATTGGTGAAAGACCCATAAATAATAATATAATAACATAATAATAAAATACAAGTTCAAGGAAAGAAGAAAATTGCTATTTGGATATTAATTTCCTGTATAATAGGCTAGATGACTGATGTTTTAATCGTTGAAACCAATAGCTTTGATGAAGAATTTAAGTAAATATAGTATAGTAATTGAAAACATTATTTAAATCGGTTAATAATGTTCTGATATATGAGCGTTTAAAGTTTTTGTTAGAGACTACTCTGGCCCTTTCCCACAAAACAAAAAATGACGTCACACCTTACTTGTCAGAATAGAATTTATATGGCGTCCTGACAAGTGCGTCACGATTTGCTGTTTCGCCTCTCTGTCTAGCATGATATTAAAATGCTTATAAGTTTCTTATTTTTGATCAGATTTTAATTTTCTTTTCATTTATCAGCTATATTTATGGGCCACATTTGAATAGGACAATAAAAAAAAAACCAGTCATCTAGCCTATTTCCTGATAAAAACTGAGAGTAAAGAACTAAAATCTAACAACCTTACCTTAGAAATATCATCAAACTGCGACGCCCTGCTCGTCAGTTTGTTCCTGACGTCCTGCAAGTCCGCAATAAGCTTGTCGAATTCCTGTTTCAAGCTATCCGTGTCCTCTTGAATCTTGGCCGCCCCGGTCTGTTCTGTGTTCATTATCACCTACAAAAGCAACCAAAATAATGTCCAAAAATCTTTCATTATGAAAACTGACGTGGTTTTGACACATTTTGAGTATACGATTTAATGGAACGTGAGTATCTTGGAGGATCTACTCTGGGTATATA
Organism: Erannis defoliaria; assembly: GCA_905404285.2. Taxonomy (NCBI): domain Eukaryota; kingdom Metazoa; phylum Arthropoda; class Insecta; order Lepidoptera; family Geometridae; genus Erannis; species Erannis defoliaria. The sequence continues at coordinate 3,305,550 of FR990073.1, read as the reverse complement.
ATCAAAGGTGAGTATTCCCGTATAAATAAAACAAAACGTCCAAAAATCTTATTATGTTATGTAGATTCTCAACATTTTTTTTTCTATTTTAAGGGATGAGGTTTTGCGCACAATGATTTTTTATACAAAGTTTATACAAACCAACACGGCACCCAAAGCTGATAGCCGTAAACATAACAATGATAAAATGAGATAAACAATGTCTGGAAGAGGGCAAAGAGGCTTGCGTTTGACCACATCCTGCATGATGTTAAGCAACGATGCGGACTAAGATGGAACACGCTTACCTAGGAGGATCCTATTTACACTGGATTTTAAGACATCCATATTGTACTTTAGGGGAAATAGGCTCAGGCAGAGTTCCACAACCTCGCTGTGTGAATAAAAAATGTTGAATCGAATCGCTTAAGCTTTGTTTGACTCCAATAGCGCTTCATTTAGCAGAAGCAACATGATGACCATAAAAAGACGGCCGCTATGTACACTGCTGTTGAAAAAATATTCGAAGACTTTTCAACATCGTAAAGTACGGCCGTCATGCAAATAGCGGCTGCGCTACTGACATTACGGTGTCGGACAACGCTTTTTCGGAAACCAGGCCAGCTTGTTTTCTTAGCAAAGCTTCAGTGCCGTCATTCAACACAATATAGTGACCGCAAAATTACGCCATTGGAGTAAACCAAAGCTTTAGTGCGTACGTGGGGAATTACCTTCTCCTTCAGTTCCAGAAGGTATCGCAGCTTGTTCTGGCCTTGCTCCAGAGATTGCCGCAGCAGTTTGACCGTGTTCAACTTGCTGTTTACTTCGGGCAGGGTGTTGGGGATCTCCGCGCATTGGTTGAGCTTCTCGCGGGTGCGGTCCAGCCAGTCCTGGCACTCACCGTACAGCGCGTTATGTTGCTGGTGCTCCTTTAAAGTCATATAGATGTTAGCATAATTCAGTTACAATGACTAACCATAAGCATTTTATTAAGTACTTACACTAATATTATAAATGCGATAGTTTGTGGACATTTTTGCTTACCGCCAGGCGAGTTGGTCACTAAACTAAGAAATAAGTAAATAATAATAAATAAATAAAACAATGTTTTTATACGTCAAATGACGAGACGATCAAGACGTTCGCCTGGTGGTAAGCGTCACGCCTGCCACTAACAGTAGTAGCAGTGCCAGAATTGTGATCTTCCTAACACAATCCTGCGCCGCACTGCACTGCGCTCGTCAACCTTAGATATTAGATGTATAAAAAATATTTTACCTGGTAGTGCAGTTCCAGACGCTTCATGACCTCCTTGGCGAGCGAAAGCAGTGCGTTGTACTTGGTGGTAAGCTGCGTGATGCCGTTGGATATCCTCGTGTCAGCGCAAGTTTCGAGAAGAGTCTGCGCGCGCACGTTGAGTTTATCCAATTCCGCTTGCCAGTCGAACAGGGTTTGCAGGTGGCCCTGGTACGTGGAAATAGAAAAAAGTATTTTTTTGGTTCACCAAATAAAATAGCACAATGTTTATCAGTCTTATTTATTTAGTACTATATTAGGAACTAAGTACAATCAATAATTTCATCGGTCTGGATACAATCCTTTTGTTTTTTGTTGTGTAGTAGGCTAAGTAGTCTTTGTAGTTTGTTGTAGTTAATAAAGGATTATGCATATAAAAAAAATACAATAATGAATTTCGAGTAGGTAAAACAAAACTGCATCTCACTAACCTGGAATTCCTCGAGAACAACTTTCTTCTGTTCCAAATCATTCTGAAGTTTGTTGAAAGATTGCACTAATTTCTCAGTCTTCGACAACCAGTCTAAGGCTTCCTTGTATTGCTCTTCGTATTCGGTCCACTTGACGATACCTCCCTCAATCAGAGCTTTGGTGCTGTTAAGCTGTTCCCTGTACAAAATAGTAACAACATTAATACACAGATCACGCAGTTAATTTTTTTATGGAACTATTATGTTTTTGTTATATTTTACTTACACGTAGGTATCGTACTCTTCTTGCATAAGAGCCACTTCTTCTTCAATTTCTTCTCTGTCTTCATCATCGGCTAAGCCACAAGATATCTCGCCCAATTCGAGAGCCTTTTGCAGTTTCGCTTGACCTTCGGGCAGTTCACTTTTTAGAACTTTTAATTGAGAAATCTTGCTACTAAGAGACTCCTTGTCTCCTGTAGCGTCAGAGCATTTGCCGAGCCTTTCTTTAGCGGCCCTAATCCATTGGACGAAGTCTGAGCCAGCATCGATGAACGCTTGGTGCTGTTCTACTGCCTGCTTCTGCTTATCATATAGATCTTTAGCTTGTTTCGACAGTGTCTCGTATTTGCTGGTGATCTCAGACGCCGGAGCCTGTTGCATAAGTTCTGAAGCCTTAGAAGTTACAGACTGAATCATGGGTTCAAACGAAACGATATCTTGCACAATATTGTTTGTTTGACGGAGTGTGGCCTTCCGTTCGCCCAGGCTGAGACCAGCCGTGAGTCCGGCGAGACGGTCTTGGCCCTTCTTTGATTTGGCGACTTTCTGCTCACACACTTCTTGTAATTTTGCTTCTCTATCAGAGATCCATTGTTGGAGTTGTGAATAACTGGAACTGTAGTCAGCCCATTGGAGCAATGACGTTTCGAGGTGCACTTTGGCCGTCGTCATCTTTTTGACCAGACGATCCCATTCGTTTTGGAGTTCTTTGAGTTCTGTGTTGATTTTATCCTTGCCATCTGACCTTGTATTTCTAAGCACTTTTTCTCCACTGTTGACAGTGGCGTGAACCAGGTTCTGGCCCTCCTCGCGTCTCTTTAGTAAGTCCTCAATTTGTTCAAGGCGCTTCTGAAGAGCCTCTTTGCTACTGTTGCTGCCTGCTTCGCTTCCACTACGAGTGATTTCCCAAGCATCATCGATCCACTTCTTGGTCTTAGCGTAGTTCTCGTCGTAATTCGCGTGTTGTTCGTAGTTTGTCTCTACCTTCTTTAGGACATCTTTAGCCATGTTTACAAGAACTTGGTATCTAGAGTTAAGATGTCTCAGTTGGTTGTTGACGTATGTATCTAGATGCGAGGTCAAGAGACCAGCAGCAGAGGCATTAAAGTTGTCGATATCTATTTTGCCCTTGTTCAACTGGTCAACAATTTCTTGAACTTCGTTCACTTGACCTCCCTTCTCTTTAGCAGTGCCAAGCAAAGCTGTCTTGTGATTCTTAATAAGAACTTCTTTCTGTTGCAACCAATCAGAGATCCTTTCATACTCGTCCTTGTACTCACGCCACTGGCTGACAGTTTCTTCGAGTTGGCTCTTCTGTTGTTTTATTTCATTGAACAAGTCATCGAAGCTTTCTTTCAAGGCTTTCATTTCGTTTTTGATAATCACTTGTCCATCAGGTGACGTGCTAGCAAGCACGACCTCTCCCGTGTGCTGCAGATGTTCAAGTAGCAACTCTCCTTGAGCTTGTTTGTTGATCAAGGCATCAAGAGGAGCTACGGAGTTTTCAATGGCCAGTTTGTCGCTCAGAGGTTTCGATTTGAGAGAAGGAACCTTCTCCCTGGCTCTGCTAAGCCACTGAATGAGGTCATCGTGTGCTTCTTTGTATAGTCTGTGATCCTTGTACTGTTCTTCTCGGTCAGCTAGGAGCTTCTTAATCTTATCATAGAGATTGTCAAACTTGTTGAGAGTTTCTTGAGCCTTTGATGCAACTTGATTTTGCTGTCCACTTGCAACCATCTCAGCTGCCTTAGCTTTTAGCGTATCAACGTCAATACGGTCACAACGAGCTTTTTCCTCGACTTCCTTGAGTTTTTCAAGTTGTGCTCTCTTGTCAGACATTGAAGTTTCATAAGGTGCTAGTTCGACGAGCATGTTTTCTAACCATGTATTACTCTTTTCAATCAGCTGTATTTGTTCTAAGAACCCTGCCCATTTGGTAACAGAGTCATCTAGCATGTTTTTGGTTTCAATCATGCGAGACAATAATGCTGACCATTGTTCTTGTAATGCAACAAGAGAATTGTTGATTGATTCATGACCTGCTGGAGCTGTGTTAGCCATGACGTTCTGCGCCAACTCAACCAATGATTGGACTTTGGTGAAGCCTTCATCTTTAGTGAGTAGCAAGTTCTGGATGAGCACCAGCTTAGTTTCAAGGTCGTCTTGTGAACACGAGCTCAAATCAGCGCAGAAATCTAATTTATCTCTTAATTCTTCAATCCATTGCGAGCACTCTGTTACGTTACTGGAGAACTCTTGGTGAGTCTTCACGTATTGTTGCCATCTATTGGTGAGGTCTTTTACTTTCTGTGAGAGCGTTTGATATTTCACTGAGAGGTCAGATATTTGAGATCCACGTGGTCCGACACCGGTGTAAAGAGATTGAGCCTTCTCCGTGATATTGTCGATTTCAAGCTCTTTAGCGCGTACTTCACCTTGCAGCTCTTGGAATTTCTTGAACTGCTCCTGTTTTTCGGGCAAAGTGGCCTTCAAATCAACGGCGTGAATTTGGTTGTCAGTGTTTCTTATCCAAACCAAGCATTGATCTTTCATATTTTCATACTCGTTCCATTGTTGGATTTTGTTTTCGAGTGACTCTATAGTCTTGTTGATAAATGAAACCAATCCTTCCCACTCTTGGTGGGAGGCATCGATTTGATTCCTGATGTTGGCCTGGCCGTTGCTTATCGTTCCTGGAAGGACTTTCTCTCCCAAAGTACGTATTATATCAATACGCTTCTTCTCCTCTGGTAGGCTCATTTGCAAAGACTTTAGTTTCTCACAGTTGCTGCTCAACGCCACACGTTCAAGGTTAACATCACCCCAAAGTTGAGCAGTGTTGTGGGTAGCTTCCACCCACTCCTCAAGATCCTTAACAGCTTTAGTGTATTGTGTATGGTTATTGACGATTGCTTCATATTGATCAACAAACGACTTGGCTCTCTTCAGAATAGTATCGTGTCGCTGTTTGAGTTGGTTTATTTCTTTTGTAATATCCTTAGTGACATCTGGCAAACTTTGGGTTTTAGTTTCCAACTCAGAGATATCTTGTTGGTGCGCGATGGCATCTTGCAAGTACGTTCTGTACACGCCCAGTTGGTTACGTTTTTCATCCAGGGTAGCCTTTAGCTCAATGTCTTTGGGCAAATTCTTTTCAGCAGTTGAAAGCCATTCCTGAACAGTCTTGAGATTATCTTCGAACGACGACCATTTATTGAGCTCAGAATCCAAATCTCTCTCAGCTTTAGAGATGTTGTCGTAAAGGTTATCAATGGCTTGTTGGATTTCATGGAGCTGCTGCTCGATAAGTTCTTTGCCTTCGGGCGATGTGGACGGATACAGTTTCTCACCAAGTTCAAAAGTATTGTTGACGAGGAGAGTAGCATTGCGTCTCTGACTCAATAGGTCATTCAGGCTCTCTCGCTTAGCGCTAATGCCTTCAGGTGTATTCGAAAGGTTCTCCTTACTTTCATCAAATTTAACTTGTGCTGCTTTAAGCCAGTCCGTACATTGGTTATACTTTTCTTGGTAAGCTTTGTGGTCGTTGACTGCTTGCTCACATTTCTTGACCAGTTCCTTAGCTGTGGATTGAACTGACTGGAATCGTGACGTCATTTGCTGCAAATTCATAGTAATTCTGGTGTCGTTGCAGTTCTCGATGAGATCGCTAAACTCATCTGACAACTTGTCTACGTCATTCTCGGTCTTCTTCAAGTTAGCCAAAATAGCCTGAAAACAAATTATATTATTAAATCTGTGTAAATGTAGAATGGGTAAACATTATGTTTAAACTGACTACGACAACTACCATTAGTACCGTTGGTTTAGAAAGTTAGAGATATACCATACATTTAAGTATTGGAAAATAAGGCGAATTATCAGAATTAGAAGAACCGTAACCGACGCCTCAAATTAGTAAACAATAAAATAGACATTACATTTAGATTAAAAAAAATACATAAATAAAATAGAAGGTTGTTGAAATTTCCCCCTTGTTAGATTCTAAATAATTATTTTTCGTGCGAATATAGAAAACTACTGAAAATTAGACTACTCCTACAGTGCTGATCGTATTAATCAGTCTTTCCAAATTCTTACTTGATCCAACGCTTCGCCCAAAGCGATAACCGCGCTCAACTCATGTTCGTGATTATCAATCGCTCTACATAAATCCTGTTCAAAAAGTATTTGTGAAAATCTTGAATATAGCAAATAGAAAATGTTTATTAGAAAAAAAATGTACTTAAAACTTACTTGATACTTGTTCAGCTGATCGATCTTTTCGTCCAAGGTCGCTTTAGGAGTGTAAGTCTTGAGACTCATTTCTGTGTCAGTCAACCAGTGCTGCAGGCGGTCGTTAGCGCTGTCAAACTCGATCCATTGCTGAATCTTGTCTTCAATAGCACGCTTGGTATCGTGAACAGTTGCCGTGAACTTTTCTAAATCAGCTCTGAGCAAACCTAGTTCCCTTGACATGCCGTCTTTGCCTCTAGGAGATAGCTTGGCTCCGTTGTTCTCAATCAGATCTGAGAGAATCTTTAATTTATTATTGCCTGTAGGAATAGCATCCAGCAACTCTTGAATTTTGGCTAGTTTGCTCTGTAAAGTGGCCTTGTTACCAGTGTGGTCTGACAGAAGATGGAGGCGATCCCACAATTGTTTTTGGTAGTCTTGGAGCGACTTCTGTTGATCGGAAAATTGTTGGTAGATGTCAAATGTACCCTCATGCTTGTCAATGATACCAGTAAGCCTATTAGTCAAGGCATTGTATCTATCCCATACGGATTGGATAGTAGAAGTCATTTCATCACTTTCGCCCTTTCCGGAATGGAGAGTGGCAGCAACGCTTTTAGCTTTCTCAGTTACTGTCTCAATAACTCTCTTGTGTGAGCCGATTTCTTGTAACAAAGTCTTATTTTTCAGCAATTTCGACTTGATCTCCTGAGCAGAGTTAAGGACGGTCTTTTCTTCAGCATCCACTATTTTCTCCTTTTCATCTAACCACGATAGAGTTTGTTGAAGTACATCTTGATAACTTGACCATTGTAGCGTCTGGGATTCATATTCTTTCTGTTGCTGAACGATAGTATCGTTTAATTTGTCCCATCTTTCTCTAAGAGCTCTGATTTCTGCACGAATACTTTCTCGGCCATTAGCGGCAGTTTCGGGCAGTACTTTATCTCCAGCACCAGTGAGTATGCCAATCTTGTGTTCACCGTTGTCTTTTTCCATCAAAAACACTTGCAGTTTATTGCCCTTGCTTTCAATACTCAGTTTATCTTCCTTGGTAACCATTTGCGATAGTTGTTCTTCCAAAGGCTTTACCCAAGCATCGAACTCGTTACGAAGCTGTACGTATTTTTTGTGGTCGCCAACTAATTCTGCCCAGTGGTTAACGATTTCCTTGGAAATCAGATGCAACTGTTGGTATCTACTACTGACTTGAGTGACAAGTGGCTTTAGACGTTCTACGCCGCTGAGCTGAATGAGACTATGAGACTCGTCGACAAAAGCATCGATTTCTTTTTCTTTGGCGTTGATTGCATTACGAACATCAACGCATCGCTTAAGCTGAGATTCCTTTTCTTGCAAAGTTGAACACAGACTTTGATCTCTGCATTTGGATTCCATATCTTTCAGCCACTCGGTAATAGACTCGATCGAAGAATCAAACTTGTTCCAGATATCAAGTGTATGTTTCAACTTCTGTTCTGATGTAGTAATTCCCACGACAGCATTGCGTAACTGATCGTGTAAGTTGTCGATTTCAGCCTTGATAGCCGCATTACCAGCTTCCGATGTGCTCTTGCTGACAGCAGTAAAAACAGATCTGATTTCATCCAGCTTACCCGAACCAACCTTTTCAATATCTTTGAGGGCCACAGCAGATTGCAATTTTCTGATTATCTCAGGCTTTTCTCCAATAGCGTTCTCAATGTCAAGTAGCTTTTCAGACTGAGAACCGAGCCATTCTCTGTAGTGTTGAATGAGACGCACTAAATCTTCGTGTCTCTTGACGCAGTCTTCTAAATTGTCTTGGAGATTTTGTGACTTAGTGACGATATTTTGGAACAACTGCTTGATGGATTGTAAATAGACATTCAATGACGCATCATGAGTCTGATCAACTAGTTGTTGTGCTTTGTCACATACAGACTCAACTAGCTGTTGGTGAGTCATGATTTCCTGGTGCATTATCTTGTGGTTCTGTAACTGAGCTTTCTTTTCTTCTAAAGAAGCTTTAAGCTCAGTATGACGCTGCATGGCTTTCTCTACATCTTTTAACCACTTTGTCAGCTGTTCTTGAGCGAGAGAGAAGTCTGAGAACTGTAGCAGACATTGATCTAACTTGTTAACAGTCTCCTGGAAGCTGTCTCCAAAGCTATCCCACAACGTTCTGATTTTCCTAATTTTTTGCCTGATGACTTCTCTACCATCGGGACTAGTATGAGTGTATAGTTTTTCACCGAGGCTCAAGAATTCTTCAAAAATTGGAGTCTGCTTATTTCTGGTTTCATATAATTCTTTAGCTTTGTTCTGTTTCTCTTGAAGAACTGCATAGTCACCAACGATTTCGTTTAGATCTTGTAGCTCACCTAGCATGCTCATGAGCCAATTTTCCATACTGGAGTATTCACTTTCGAACGTTCGGTGCTCCGAAACGAACACTTCGTACTTAGAAATAATTTCATTAACCACGTTGTTAAGCGTGTGGTACCTTGTAGCTAGTTTCGATGTTTTGTTCGTGAGCTCGGATTCACTAGCAACGCTCTGTTTAGTGTCGGTAAGGGCAGCAAAATCAGCACTTCTCGACGCCAATTCGCTTTGTATTTCCTTCACCTTTTGCAAATGAGCAATCTTTGCTTCCAAGTTACTCTTCAGACTCTGGTCCCTAACTTGGTTTTCTTTAACTTTAAGCCATTCTTCGAGCTCATCCAAAGTTTTCTGGCTTTCATTCCACTGTTTCAACGTGTCTTTGAGTTTCTTATCTTGCTCCTTGCACTGAGTAGCGAATTGTGTCCAAGTTGACTTCAGCTGTTCGAACTCGTTGATAAGCACTGGATGCCCATTAGAACTCGTAGACTCCAAAACGGTATGCAATTGAGATTTTAGCTCAACAAGAACATTTTCGATGTCCTTAGTCTTTGAAGTAACATTTTCAATAGCAGCAATCTTGGCGTCAACGTCTTCTTTTTGGGAAACGACTCCATAACTTAACATGCTGTTTTCGGCTAGTAAATGGTTGAGTCGATCTCGAGCTTCCTCAAACATCTGAACGTACTTCTCGTGATCTGCAACATGTGATTCGTTTGTAGCGATTCTCTTCTCGAGCTCTTTTGACATGTTGCTGTATCTCTCAATTGTTTTCGAAAGGCTTTTTTCAGCTTCTTCGTCGGGCATAAGCTTTATTTTTTCAGAGAGCTGTGTCAGCATGGATTGATGGAGTTCTACTTCTTGGCATAGGATCTTGTTAGCGTGGAGTTGAGCTTTCTTTTCTGGCAGTGTAGGACATAATTTAGATTCACCAAGTTCAGCTTCTTTGTCACTAATCCATTTCTGTACTTGGTTAAAAGTGTCGTCAAAGGATGACCTCTTGTTGATTGTCGTTTCAATATCTTTAACTACGTTGTTTAGGGAATCAACAGAATCTTCAAAGTAGTCCCTGAGGGTTCTTAGTTCGTTTCTAATTTCTTCGCGGCCCTCAGGAGTTATTCCGCTAAATAAAGCTTCGCCGGATTCAATAGCGTTATTGAGTAATCTTTGTCCGATTTCTTTGTTTTCGTTCATCTTCTTAACTTGCGCTAAATCAGCAGCTGATGGCTTAGCGTGCTTGCTCATAATAGCTAAATCTTTGATCTTAGCATTGGCATCTTCAAGCCAGTTCTTGAAATCTACTATCGATTTATCATACTTGCCTTTGTTGTTTTTCAGTTCCTTTAGCCTGTTCAGATGACTGTCCACGAACTTTCCAACTGTTTGGTATCTACTCACAAGGTGGTTGATGTATTGCAGAATACGAGAGTCGGGATTACGTGACAGGATTTTCTGGCCGACATCATTTAGCTTCTTGATTTCGGTTTCGTATTCCTTAATTTCTTGGTCGAGTCGTTCGATCTCTGTAATCTTGTCATCAATTTGGTTTACATTTAGTAAGTTTGCAGCTTCCATCCTTACTCTATTTTCTTTTTCCTTCAGCCATTCTGACACATTTTCTTGCAATGCTTCACATTCTTGCCATGCGTCAATATTTTCTTTGAGTCTGTTTTTGATTTCATCGCAATTAGCTGATAAAACGTCCAGGTTCTTTTTGGCTTTTTCAGTTTGTAGAGCAGCTTCTTGGGCACTTGCTGGTTCTGCAACTATTTTGAGAATTTCGCTGGCTTCTTTAAGTTCTTTGACTTTATCTACACATTCGGCAATACCAGTTTCAACGTCTGCTAAAGCAGCACTTTTAACTTCCAAGTTGTACTTGTCACTAGTCACGTCAGGCATACACCATCTCGTCTTGTCATCTAGAATCTTTAGGTTCCTGTTGAACATTGCGAGTTTGTCAGTAAACAGTTTTTGCAAGAAAGTCAGGAGAGTAATTTCTGTCTTATTTGCATGAATTAACACGCTTTCGAACCTCTTCTGCAAAGTGCTCAGTTCTTTAGGAACCAGTGACTCGTAAAATCCTGGATAGTTATCATTCAGTTCAGATACATTTTGGGAAAGATTGTCGATTTCATCATTCAAGTTTTGCAGCTCGGCCTTGCAAGCTTGGCACTTCTTCAGGCGATCTAAAATTTTTGCGTTGTCTCCGGTCATGTCATCGCATTGAATGATGTCATCGCGAACTTTGCTGACGCTATCGGAGAGCCGCTTAATACGGTCTTTGAGCTTGTTTTCTTTAGACTCCAGACCTGATACAGCATCTTCTAAGTTACTAGCTAGCTGTTCTAGTGCCTGGAACTCGTTGTCCAAATAATCAACAATTGAAGTTACTTGTCCAGTCGGGATGCTCTTGTTCAAGTTTATTATTTGTTCACATTTAGCTTGAATGCTATTTCTAAGACCCTGGTAAATAGGAAGCTCTTCTTTGTACTTATTAAGGTGACTTTGACCGAATCTGATCTCTAAATTATCACAAGCATTTGCCAAATTTTGCCCAGTTTCACTGAGCCATGTCACAACTTGGCTCTTGGTGTCATCAATCTGTCTCCACACAATCAACTGCTGATCTAAGTCTTGGATTCTATTGATGATGCCGTCGTTTATTTTCTCCCATCGCGACTGAGAAGTTGCAAAGGCGGCTTCTAACGGTGCTGTGTCGAATCCTCCTAATGTCGAGGCCTGGTTAAGGACTGATTGTTTGATAACTTCCATTTGGTCCAATAGTCCTTTGGATCTCTTTAGAATTTCGTAAGATTTTTTGGCCCTGTCAAGCGACTGAGCTGTTTGGACATAATCGTTAGGTGCATCTGTAGACTCTTTAAACAGTTGTTCAGACCTGTTCATCTCTCTATCGAAAGCTACGGAAAAGTTTTTCAATTCTTGTAGTGTGGATGACAAGAGGATATATCGGTTTTTAGTGTCGCGGACGGAATTAACTACTTGGTCCCAATTGTTGTCAGCAACAGCTAACGCGTTCTGAATTGTACCCATATTGGGCTGGTCTTCCCTCATTAAGTGAAGACCTTCTTCTCTTAGTTCCTTCCTTATCGTTTGCTTCTCTTTCATGTCAGCGTCGACCTTGTCGAGTTGTTCAGTTTGATCTTGAATGGTAGCTTCCGACAGAGGCAAAGGTTTATGTGCCATGTCACTCAACACAGATTGCACGTTTTGCAAAACATCGATTAACGCGTTGTGCTGAATGTTGAACTTATCCCAGCGAGCGCCAACTTTTTGCACAAGATCTCTCTTTGTAGTGACTTGGTTTAGCAACGCTTCCGCTTTTACTTCAATTTCTTTGACTAGACTAGTAGGGGACATGATTCTGCCCGTATTTTGATCGGTAACTTTAACTTTGGAAGGTCCGTCGAGTAAAGCAACATTGCTCTTCCACTCTGGTACTTTAGTGATGACGTTTACGAGCTCCTGTCGTAGAACTTCATAGCTATCGGGAGTCAATTTAGGGCCCTCGATCTGGTATTGTACATGCTCCAACTGTTGCTTTGTGTTGTCATACCAGTTCAACAAATCGGACCACTTCTGAAGTATGGCTTTGTTCTGTTGAATGTTGCTCTCGATGATCTGGTAGTGTTCAGCAATATTCGAGTAAGTTTCGGTTAGGCCTCGGGATTCGTCTGGATGTGAAGCTAACGTCATATTCTTTATTTCATTGTAAATGTCAGCGAACTCAGGAGCCTTTGACGCATGCTCTTGCAAGAGTACGTGCATAGACTGAAGCGTGGGCTCCACTTTATCGGCGCCGACCTGGTCGTAGCTTTCGGTGGTTCTCCGGAAATCAGTGATCCAGTTGTCAAAGTTGTGGAGTTTCGTCATGAACTCTTGCCTTACGATAATCTTGTCGGACAACTCATTAACCTTTGACCTAACGGTGTCAGCAAGATCATTCGTACGTTGTTTGATGTCGGCAACCTTATTTTTCAATACGGTCGCACCCTCCGGTTGAATGTTATGGCAGATGTTGTCACAAGTTTGCGAAAGGCTGATGATCTTCGCCTGTTGCTGCGATATTTCATTGCCAAACGACTTAAGTTTGTTTAACTCTCTATCCAGCTTTTCAACCTGTGGAGTATCAATAGACACTTTGCGGCTACTGATTAGTTTATCGCCGTTTTCTATCCAAGTCTCTAACTTCTCAGCTTCGCGTTCAAAGTTCTCCCAGTTAGTAACAAGCTTGTCCAGTTTGTTGTTCCATTGGCCAGCCTGGTCGTGAACCACTGCCCATCTGGAATGTATGGCGTCTACCTCATCGGGCGCGCTAGTCTTGCCGGTCAGTTGGTGACTGACACTCGACAGGATCTGCAGATTCATGAGCTGTTTATCGCAGTCCGTGACGAGAGCTCTGGACTGCTGCTGTAACTGCTGAGCCTCAGGCAACGTGGCTGGTTTAGGCACGGTACCTAGCTTTATCTCAGCTTCTTCGATCCAAGGTTTGATTTCCGATACTCCTTTTTGGTACTTCTGCCAGCTGGCTAGATCGTGTTCTACTACTTTGGTCTGATGTTCAGTCGATCGCTGCAGGTCAGCCATCATTTTTTCGAGCAACGCGATATCTCCTTTGAGCCTTGTCGCGTCTTGTACTCGGTGTTCAACGGCTAGCTTAGCTCCTTGGTCAGCAACGCCACGTATAACATCCAACTTTTCGGTGATAACTTTCTGCAGCGCCTGAGATTTTTCAACTCTCTGTTCGGGAGTAATGTTTTCGGCACGAATCTGGGAAATCATGACAGGGCTTTCCTTCTTGATCCATTCCCTGACGTGTTCCAATTTACGCTCAATCTTGACCCATTCTTCGTTAAACTTCTCGAGGTGTTCAACCTTCGTTTGGACTTCATCTTGAACCTTACTCAGCTTGCGTTCGATAGTATCTAGATCCTTCTCTATGACCGGTTTCGGTTTGTTGGCGGTAAGAGATCTCAGTTCTGAGTACGCCTGTTGGAGTTGAGGCAACCTTTCAACCTTCGCTTTCTCGATGTCGGAGCTAAGGGTCTTTGTTTCTTGAAGCTCGCGGCCTACGTTCGTAACGCCCAGTTCTAGTCCGGGGTGAGCAACGTAGCTTTCAATTTTATCGAGATCTGAGAGCAGTTCTTCTTTCTGGTATTCATAGTTAGACCAAACCTTCTGCGTATCTTGGAGGCGCGTGAGGCGATCGGTGGAAGTTTCATAGGTTGTGTTCCAGCCTGACTCAAGCGTGCGTACGTCTTCGCGTACAAACGCAGGCGCATTAGCATCTTTGATTAGCTCCTTGCCGCGCTGCAACATGGACATGACAGATGGCCGCTGTCGGTCCAATTTTTGTACAGCAGCTTGCTGTTCCATGACTAACTGCTCAACTTGCTGTAACGACTGTGGCTCTGGTTCAACCATCGCCTGCTCTTTAGCTCCCTCCAGTATGCATATTACTTCGTGAACCTCCCTTCGGTAAGTATAACATCTTGTGTAGGTCTCAGTCTTGATCATAGTGATTTCTATGGTCGGAATCAGGTTTTTGTATCTTGCGATGAGATTTTCCAACTTAACCTGTTCTTCTTGGGCCTCGCTCTCAGAACAGTGGTTGGTGAGCATGTCCAAGGTTTGGACTAGCCATTTCATGTCCTCGCGTTTCTTGTCGGCTTCGCGGCAGATGTTCTGAAAAAAGTAGGAGAATCGAAAATACAATACCTACAACACGTTATAGATAAAATTAAAAATAAAAAAATTAAAATATTGCCCGCCTTGTGTGTTAAAGTCACTTATGAGACAAACTCGATGGTGCTATCGAGTTTGTGTTCATAGCCCATCAGGAAGTTAAAGTGCCCTTATTCCAGCACGTTAATCAAATCAGCTTAATGGTAGCATAATTATCTATAGTCTGCGTGATCATATACAATGTGTAACAAAAAGGTTCAACAATACTGAAGGGTATGTATGTACAACTACATTATGAACAACTTTTACTATGGGGCCAACCATGAAATCGCGAAAAAAAAACAGCTGTTCCATACATTTTGTCCAAGGACAATGAACTTTTCGTATGAAACAGTTGTCCATAACGATGATTACATACATACCCTTCAGTATTGTTGAACCTTTTTTTTACACATTGTATAACTGTACAATATTGGAAGTGTTCAAAAAAGTTCCATAAGATTAGAGCCGGAAGGAATAATTTTATAATTATAGAAATTACTTGTTGTCCCCAATTTCATACTTTTTCTTACACACATAGGAATAGTGCAAGTGCAATGGCGAGTAAAAACCAGCTTGTTTGAAATATGAAATTTCTAGATTATAGTTACCATAAGTTCCCTCAACTGCAGCCAAAGTGAGCAAATCGAATAAAAGTATCAAATTAGAAAATAATACAGAATTTCGTTAACACTCTAAAATACCCAAACATAATCAAGTAGAACAATATTAAGAAGAAAAAAAACCTATCATAATGAAAAACAATAGACTTCAGATTACAATGCCAGTTGAACAGCAAACAACGATAGAATGTTACAAACAATAACCTATGCAATAGGCTAGATGACTGATGTTTAAATCGTTGAAACCAATAGCTTTGATGAAGAATTTAAGTAAATATAGTATGGTAATTGAAAACATTATTTAAATCGGTTACTAATGTTCTGATATATGAGCGTTCAAAGTTTTTGTTAGAGACAACTCTGTCCCTTTCCCACAAAACAAAAATGACGTCACGCCTTACTTGTCAGAATATAATTTATATGGCGTCCTGACAAGTGACGTCACGATTTGCTGTTTCGTCTCTCTGTCTAGCATGATATTAAAATGCTTATCAGTTGCTTATTATTGATCAGATTTTAATTTTCTTTTCATTAATCAGCTATATTTATGGGCCACATTTAATAAGACAATTAAAAAAAAACAGTCATCTAGCCTATTGCAGAGAGAGAGAGAAAAATTTGGGTAAACGTGATTGGATCTAAAATGTATAAACAGAAAGTTACCTGGAAAATAGTCTTCTCCCGTTCAAACGCCTCAGCCGAGTCTACCTCCCGTACGATACTATCCATGGTCGTATCCACATGGTCCATCCATCGCTCCATCTCCCTATACTTTTCCCTGTACGCGTCCCATTTCGCCGGAATCCTTTGCAACTGCTGCCTGAAATTCTCCACTCTGTGGACTGTAGACTCCCATTGTTGCTCGCATTTCCTTACAGAGTCTTCCAAACTTGTATCTTTTGTTTGGTGGGTGTAACTGGTGGAGATTTTCTTCAAGTTTTGGAGACAATGCTCGACTTGCATCACTTTTCCTTGGTTGCGGAAGTACTCTTCGTTACGGATGAGAATGCCATCAGCGTCGTCGCTTTGATTGTAGGCCTGCCGAAGATTAGAATTTTACATTAGAATCAGTCAAACCGGACAAAATAAATATAGGAGTGATGAGACGAGCTAGACATTAAGTGCCATAATCCTGGCAATGCTACTTTTTTTTTTGTAAGGTACACAAACAGAATACAGTCCTAAAGAAACAGAATTAAATAAAGATAGCAGTTACGAACTAAACTATATCCCAAAACATGTATACACATCATGGCCGATAGCAGTTTAATAAAGAAGAAATAATGATTTAATTAAGTAGTTAAATAGGTAGCTAAACAAATAAATGAGTGAATGAATGAAATAAATGAATAAAATATGAGTTATGGGCAGATACTTATCACCAGACGAGGCAGATTTGTTATGGGACTTATAAAAACAAAATCCTGATGTCAAATCTCTTCATAGCCTCTAATAGATAATGCTCAGATTAGTAATTCAATAGCTGTCACATTTCATAAGTAGAGCGTTCGTGCTTCAGTTTTGTTATTATTTACGAGATATTTACCGTGATTATGTTGTGAAATGAGCTCCCGATATACGAAAAAACTGAAAAAAACTAAATATCTGCGCCGAAATATCGGTAGCTCATTTCACAACATAATCACGGTAAATACTCCGTAAACAATAATAGAGCTGTAGTGAACAACCGTGATAGTTTAAAACAGAACTTTCATGCTGCTGTCACGGCTACATTGATTTGAGTGAAATTCGGAATGGAGATTATTGAGACGGAGCTTGGACCCTGGATAATAAGGAAAAATATAAGCTACTATTTCTGCCGATAAATAACGCGTGCTGAACATGAGGGCGCTGCTAGTCCTGTTTTGTTTATTCCTCTTTCACGTAGAAATGGATCAACGGATAGACGTGATATTTGGAATGGACATAGATTAAGGTTCTGAGTGTGACATATTACCTGTATTTCATCATCATTATCATTATCGTCATAATCACCACCAGGTTTCATCATCATGTGAGTAAAATTCATAAGCACCAAAAACTAAAAATAAAAAAGTAAGGGACTAAAAATATATATTGAAGGACATTTCACGCAGCGCCATCTAGACCTTAACTAAGCAAACCTTGTACTAAGTGAACCAGATAACTGATTGAATAGTTATTGTCTTGTGCTCACCTGTTCTTCATAGACGAGTTCCTTCTCGATGTCCTTGATGCAGTGGTGGAAGACGGCCTCGTCGAGCCGGAACTCGAGCCGCATGAGGTGCGGCGGCGCGCGCTCCAGCAGGGACCGCCAGCGGCGCTGCAGCTCCTCCACGGTCTGCACGATGGCGGGCCGGTCCGGCTCGCTCACCAACTGGCGAAAAGGGACACAAGTTGTAACAGCTGGCAAAACACTTTACAGTCACTGATAACCGTTGGAGTATCACCGATCAGCCAGAAGAAGTTGATTACTTGACGAAGGCAACCCCTTAACAGGGGTTGCCATAATCCCCACGCTTGGCAGACGGCTTGAGGATCGCAGAATGCTCACCAGCGTTAACCGAGAGGACGCTTCTGCCTGTCCTCCAGAGTGGTTCTGGATGCTGTTTTAAGACTAGCTCTATCGTTATCCATTCGTCAAGTCGTTATAGGGGTATACTTGTTCTGAAGTAGAGACCTAGGATCGACAAATGTAGCTTGGGACGCCCTGAGACTCGATGGAGTGAAGATATACGTCAGATAACTGTTAATGGCAGCTAACAACGGAAAATTGGGCTGAGTGGCGTCCCTGCGGAGGGAGCTCTCCCCAGGGACGCCACTCATCCTATGTCTAGCAGTGGATTACGAAAGGCTATTATACAAAGTTACAGTTCTGATGAAACCCTATTCCTTGAGTACCTGTTATAAATAAATTAACCTATGTCTAGATTATGCAGCTAAATTCACAAACAATCTCAACTCACTGGCCTAGACTGAAGGGTCAGGTAACCTTAATTATCATTGACTAGAATAACGTTCATCCTCTCACGCCTGTGACTGGCGCGCATGTTTTCATTTCGAAACTTCGCGAACATCCTGCGGAAGTACTTAATCATGGTTTGAAGTAAAGTGTACTGGTACTCCAAACATCTGACGCATATTGTTCGGTCAATAGCAGAAAGTACAAGACTAAGAAATAGGAGACCTCCTTTGAAAAAGAAGACCTTCAGTAATAGTGACGGATATACTCTCACCTCTATCAGCTCTCGGCCAGATCTCACCAACTCCGACACGGCTCTCTCGTCAGCTCCTTGGAAGAACCTCTTGTGGAAGTCCACTGCTTGCTTATTATCAACCCTATTGTCTTGTAATAAGGCGTCGGCTCTGGATGCCCAGTCTTCTACGGCGCGTTTCTTGATTTCGAACTCTTCCCACGCACGGACTAGCCGCTGCAGCTCAGCCTCACGGCGAGTCGCTTCGGAGGACACGTGCGCAAACCTGAGACACGGCACGTGTACAGAAATGTGAAGTTGGTTGGTTGGTGGTTATCGATTGATAGGCCGGTTTCATGACCACAGTTCACATGATGGTTCAACGATGTGGTGTGTCGGTGACCATCTAGTATCAAACGTCTAATACACCTAGCCTGGAATATGGCCTGGCTCTCAAGTGATGCTGCCGGAACAGACCGTTTGATGTTTTGTGACAGTTTTTAGGCGCTAGCCGAGTAACTTAGATGGCCGGGCTGAAGTTAGCGTAAAGGGCGTCACCGTGAACATAATTTGGGACTAATTGGTCGTGATCGCAGAACGAACTTCAGTCCGGCTGAACGCGCGTGTAGTGCCGATACGGACTTTTTAGAGAGGCATCAGCACTGGAGGTCATTTCGTGAGGTGTGTGGTGAAGAAATAGGGAGGTGAATGGTGTGTGTAGGTACCTGTCGTTAAGGTCGCGCATGTGAGTCAGCTGGTCGCTGACGTCAGCGCTGCGGTCGGTGTCGGCCGCCCGGACAATGTTCTGGAACACCTTGTTCTTGCTCTCCAGCATGGAGCGGTAGTACGTCGTCCGGGAGAAGAACGTGCGGTGAATCTCATACCGCTCTTCTATTATCTCACTGTGAACGAAACATCAATTTAATTTACAAAAAAGAATAAGGTACACCAGTCAGCATGTATGAACTGAACCTATTGGACAGGATTCGATTCGGAAACTACTTCTACCATCTTCTTCTACATTCAGGATGACGGAGAAGAGCACTCTCTTGATTTGAATGAGTTTTCAAATGGAAACATTTCTTACTGGGTTCAGAATACGTTAGCTGGACAGGCATAGCTTCTACTTGTATAGCAGAAAAGTATTGAGAAAATCGAGGATATACCAGAACTGACTATTTGGTGTGCTCTAAATCATACTGGACCCAGGCAGAAAACGTGTTTTTGGTTTCTTAACATGAAAAAGTATGTTGAATCCAGAGTAAACAGGAAATATAAAAACTATGCACTGACCGTCTTGTCTCGCCTCCTTGTCTCAGATTATCCTCGGCCTTGTCCAGCCAGGCCCCGATCTCCTTCTGTCCCGACTCCAGGCTCTCATGCTGCACCAGCAGCTGCCTGTACTGGTGGAGCTGCACGGGCACGGTCGCGCGGACGCGGACCAACGCTTCCTTCTGCTGCTTCAGTAGGGACATGTTGGATTCCACCTCGTCGCGCGGCAGCTCCGCGATCGCGCTTTGGAACGTTCTGCAATTGAAGCGTGCGATCATTTGTATGTCATCCGTTTATCATGCACAAGAGAGTAGTATAACATAAGACAGCTAGCCTAAAGAGATTGGTCAGGCAGCTCTCTACATCAGCCTTTTACATATCCTTGCTAACCATAAGCCCACCCTTAGAGGGTAATTGGGCGATATACCACAAAGGCCCGGTGAGGGGGGGTTTCGCCATAATGCCGGGACCATGCAGGGGCATTAGAATAGTGTAGTATTCCCTGCTACAGTAAGAGCCTACTAAAAGGGAACATACTCTGGATGGTTGGATCTGGGGCTCCGACCATCCATCCAAAGAGCTCGGAGATGACAACGATGTTGTGTGACCCACGATATCTTTGTCGGTTAAGCATTATCGGTACAGCATGCACCTGTCCTGGAAGGAGCCGCAGCGCGAATAATGAGGGTTTCGGTGTAGATCAGGTTTCTTCCTAAATGTTCTTTCGATGTTTAAGTTTAGACTAATGTCAGTATTTACCTGCTGATGGTCTTAAAGAGTTCCTCGTGCTGCTCTATCTGGTCGTTGAGCTGCAGGAGCTTGTCGATGTAGGCCTGTATGTGCGCGGTGTGCGCGCGCGGGCGGCCCGCTAGCACACGGTCGGCGTCCTCCAGCCACGCGGCCAGCGCGCGCGTGCCGGCGGCCAGCTCGCGCCGGTGCCGCAGCGCGTCGCCTCCGCGGACGTACCTACACATGTCACGGTGATCAACACGCTGGCGGATAAGCGAACAAACAACACTCGCGGCGAAGCAACTTCCCCAGGGCCGTTGCCTCTCGCGTCCGGCTTTGGTAAAGGAGAAATTCCGAAGCCATTTTCGCTTCATCAAGGAAGGTGGTGGAAGGAATGAATTATGATTATAAGAACGACGTAGCGTACGACGCGACGTACGGATGATAGGTAGGTACATCGATGATGACTTAGTGGTTGTCGCGACATCAGTTGCACTGCACGCCACAAGACTCGCCTGTGAGTTTTGTAGTGATAGGACTCTAGCGCAGAGTCCGCCTGGCGAAGTACCATACCTTTGCCAGTTATTCAATCGCCAAGCAGTAGTGTGCAAGCATTACTGTGTTCCGGTTTGAAGGGCAATGTTACCAGAGAAATTACTAGGTATGAAGAGATTTAACATCTAGTATCTCAGGGTGACGAGTGCAGCGCAGTGCGGCGAAGGATTGTGTTTGCAAGTTGACAATTATGGAACTACTACTGTTAGTGGCAGGCGTGACGCTTACCACCAGGCGAACATCTTGCTGTCGTTTCGTCACTTGATAGTATAAAAATAAAAGTGACATCGCCTGACGGTAGGCGTCAGTCACGCTTGATCTTAAAAGTTCAGTTGCAATGAGAGTTAAGAACTATAACATTTCGAAATTCTGCGCGGCACTACGCTCGACACTCAGAGATATTATATGAGTAAGATGTAAAACAATACTAGCTTGAGATGTTTGGAGCGACAGCATCGCCAGAAAACTGTAGCATTATGAATATATTCAAGTTCTTAATAAAGTTATCCGTGTTAGTTATTATGTCTAATTAAAAAAAAAAACAGTTTATTAATAAAAAATTGCGACTTTGTCCTAAAATGGGGCCTTAACTGATGGCATGTACCCTAAAAATAACACTGTAGTAGAGTTTAAAATGTTTTTTGATTGATGTTTGTGTTTGGTAACAGCGATAAGTTCTGATATCCTTATTCGAGTAGGTATTATAAATAAACTACAATAAAATATGTTAATTCTAAGCCTTGATTGAGTTCTGTGAAATACTAGTTATCTCTGAGATAATGCAATCGTTGGGAAGATTAATGCATTGCGTAGTAAATATCGTCATGTTAATTTGGAATGTAATGACTCGATAATGAAATCTACACGTATTTGGGGTCACGTTCGCAAATTTCTGCTACGATCATGTACGAACCAACCACAACAACTAATACAATAACCTATAAATTTTCTTTCCCACGCACGAAAACGTAACGCTATTGATTTAGCGGGATAAAAGTTAAAAAAAATATATATTTCTTAGAACACAGAAGAGAGCAGATAGTTTTACTACGCGATTAAATCCTATAATAGTGATAAATATAACTAAGATAATAATATTTTTATCGTCGAAAAATCTTATAGTGCTACCAACCTTACCTACTCTCGATGTTACGTTACAGAACAAGATTGTATCCAACTTTCGGAAACATTAAATGTGCAACAAAAGACTTTAAAAATCAAAATATTGCAGACATTGAATAAAATTTGTAACTCACCGCTCGGCTTCTTCCCAGACGCGCTCCCACCGCTCTGTGATCTCGACGTACTTCCTCTTGATCTCAGAGCTGATCTCCTCACTGCACGTGGCAGCCAGGAACCCGGCCGCGTCGCCCAGTCTTTGATGCTTCTCCTTCCACACTGTCAAATCCTGGAAGAACTCCAGTCTCTCGTCTTCAGATACCCTCAACATGTGCTGGGCTTTGTCCAACCATTGTATGAAGTCGTCCGCAATTGTGTTCCATCTCTCCCAGTGAGCTATGACCTCTTCGAGCACGCTCCTAGCGCATCTGACATCCGACGCGACTCGACGCCACGTCTCCGAAACTTCTCTCAAAAATGCATCAATCTCTCTCGACTCAGTCCTGTCCACTTCACATACTCTCTTGTACTCCTCTGCTACTTGTTTGATATCCACGTACGCTCGATCAAACTCTTGGAATATCTTGTTTTTAGTGACGAAATTGTCGTAGTCTTCTAGAAGCGCCCTGACGCGGTCTATCCGGTCGTATTTGCCGGTCCACACGGCGAGTTTTGCCTTTGTCAGTTCTGTAAACGCTACGATACAACACTTGTGTTCGAGATACTTTAATCTGGCTTTTCTCTGAGGCGCGCGTCGACGCACTGTGTCCAATCTCTCTTTCATGTCCTGCAAGCGTATTGCGGGAACATTCGCCGCGTCCGGCGATCCTAAAGCCATTTCGAATCGGTCTATAATCTCCGGAAGGCCTGCGAAGAAGGCCGTGTGCTCCTCTAACTTTTCGCTGACGATGGCGGCCGTCCGCTCGTCTAAACTCGTCGGTATTTCGTCGAAGTATAACAAATATTCGGCTCGAGCGAGCCACTCGCCAACCGTTCGGAAGTCTCCGGGCAAGTCTTGGTCCAGCAGCCAGAGCCATCTTCTGTGAAGGCGTTCGAGTTCTATCCAGAGCTCGACGAGTTCTCGCCAGGATTTCGGTGCGATGGCGACTAAGCTTTGTGTGTACATGAGTTTTTCTAGCTTGTTGTATGTGGGCTCCCTGGCGAGGCGCTCGCTCTCGGCTCTCACGTAGTCCTCGTAGTTTCTGGAGATAGTGCGCGAGTCGTACTGCCGCTGGATGAGCGTGACGCGCTCTGTCAGCCACATGCGGAGAGATTCGTACTCCTCTTGTACTGCCGCCACCGCATCCGGCCCTGTCGTCTGCGGAATTGTGAACAACTATCAGTCTCATCGTCATCATCGTCGTCATAATCAGCCCATCATATTCCACTACTACACGTATAGGCTTATAATGAAAACTAATTAGATATTAATACCATGGACGAAAATATAAAGAAAAATAATCAGGGTTCGTTTTGTTTGGAAAAATATAAATTATTTCGTTCATTAATAAATTGTAAATATAAAAGTGACTTTACACATTATAACGACATACAATATTTAGGGCTTACTCGAAAAATTTGAGAAATTAGTAAATGAGAAGCTTTTTAACTTTCTATAAATTATACCAGTTTCGATCACCGATTTCAAGCGCAAGGATAAAAACGAAGGACAAGAGCAGATAAAAGTAACAGTGAAGGTGGCATCTTCAACTGATTACAAACTATTGGCAAATTAAACTTTCGTTTAATAACGTTCACGTCAAATTACATATACATCGCAAGTGACATGTTCAACGAATATTACAGACTATACATAATGACAAGAATTTTTCTTTCAATTGCATTAACGTCAAATGACATATACACTTTATACATCAAATGACTGACCGCGTAAGATAGCGTACCTTGGGCTCAGGGTATTTGTGCAGGAACTGCGCCACGTACGTCATGATGGAGCGCTCGTCAGGCTTTTCGACGTCCACATCCTCGGCGTCCAGCAGCCGAGCGATACCCAGCTCGCTCTCCGCAAGATCGAACGCATGCTCCAATCTGGGGAGATGTTCATGTCATTCGAAGGCCATGGTGTTTCGCTTTAAGGATTCCGGTAAATAAATAAAAACATTGGTGGATATTCCACGAGCTAGTCGTCGTCTAGTTTCAAACCAAGCAAAGATTGTAACGGACTGTATACATAAAATGGTGATTTCGTCAAACGACATCGACGCCAAATGATATTTTATTTTTATTTATTGAAATATGTATAGTTACAGATTAAAGGCTATCTTCATCATCGGCCACAAGACGTCCACTGCTGCACGAAGGCCTCTCCCTTAATACGGGGTATTGCCATAATCCCTATGCCGCCGTTTATTAAGATAATATTTATTGTTATAGTAAATAGAGCACAGTGAACCTAAAGTTCAATTATAACCGTACACAACTTATACAAATAAAAAGCATTTTTTCAACAACATCGATGCTGTACCAGCAGCCGTCTAAGGCCCGAAACTCACCTAAGTCTTGACACTATCATAATAATCGTTATAAGCGCGCGTGACGAGTGATGTCATGTCAGTACACGTGTCAGAATATGTGGATATTGGGCATAACGTAGTTACGTTAAAACTTAGTGTAGGTTCTGTGCACAATATATTAAATATGTTTGTACCTCAATCCAAATATCTAAAATGTTTTTTTATTGATGGTATATATACCAATGAAATAAATAATTTATTTATTATACTAACCTCTGTCGGTTTGTCTTCCGCTTCATCTCAGCCAAATTGATGAGGTTGGCCTTGATTGCGTCGATGATGGCCAGGAACGCAATACCATCTCGCCACGATGGGCCGAAGTCTGTCACTTGAATGTTCGAGTCCCTGGAAAGTGATGCTTATTATTATGAGAACTAAGTCGGTTTTTTAAACTACTCTAAATATCAGGAGGCAGGAACATCCTAGGTTGTCAAAGATTGCACTATTTTGTTTGTAAAGCATACATTAGGAAAACATTAGATAAACTATCAGACTAACATGTTTACACACTTCAATGCGAAAGTTTTATTGTAAGAACATTATGAGACATACAAGACGTTTTTGTGTAAAAGTAACTTCTGAGCCATTGTAGTGAAAGGAACAAAACAAAGTCTAGAGCGGTGCGTTACATTTTAAATCCCGGAGCTTATCATCAAGCTACAAGCCAGGCCACCGTGAGTATTTAGTGGGCACAATCCTACATAACCCGACTGTCCCACCCCGGATTTCCCCATCACCAAAAAAGGGGTATCACTGCATTGGCATTCATGACTTTGAGACATTCGTTGGTAAGGCCCATGGACATACATGAGGGGGAGGGGGGGGCGCCGAGCCATCATATCAACAGCCAGAAGACGGCCAATGCTCCTCCCACGCTTGGCAGTTGGCTTGGAGATTGCAGTGTTCACCATCATTAACCGAGAGGACGAGGCGGTTCTAGATGCAGTTGAACCATAGAGGTTGTAAATGAATCGCGAGCCCTACTCACTTGGGTAGCGCGTTGGCGACCCACTGCAGCAGGGTTTTCTTGGCGCCCTGCTTCCACTTGTCCTCCGCGCGCTGCGTGGGCGTCGCAGCGCCCGACTCGTATGACATAGCTGACGCGCACCGCGACCCGCCGAGGTACTCCAGCGCTCGGCTGTTCTCCTCGATCTGGGGGCAATCGCAGTTGTCAACCATCTGATAATGTTGCGCACAGTGAACAGACAGCGGAAGACAGAACATACATAGAACAGAACAAAAGGCTATGTTCAATGTTCGTCATATAAATATTTGTCTTGGGTAAAATTCGAACCCACACCCTACAGCTCACATGGCATAGCTATTACCAACTGAGGCTGTCGCATGTCTGCTGCTTGAACCAAAAGGTCATGTACCACGTTTTTTTCAATAGATATGAGCTCGACAGCTTAAGAAGTTCTACGTATAAAGTTGACGCAGAAACTGGACAAATGAGCATGCCCGGTTACTACAGTATAAAAAATAAATGTAAAGCTAACACAAGGTGTTTTATACAGGTGTATTAGAAATACTTAAGGGGGTTTAATTTCAAAGTGAAAAAGTTTTAGAGCATTTAATAACTCGAGCAAAAAAAATTACCCCATAAACATTTAACACATGACTGGTCGTTTTCTCTCTCAGATCAGAATAGATAAGTAATATAGTGCAAATAGACACGGAAATATGAAAATAACCAATTTGAAGAATACAACAAAACAAAGTACTTACCTGATTCCCGGGAAAGTGGTACGTGAAACTAAATAAGTTAAAGCTCAAATTCATAAAACTTAAAAGTGATTTTTAGCAGTTAAATTTAAAAAGAAAATGTGCTATGGTTCAGTGGTAAGTATACAAAATAGAAATCAAATCGTGCTTTATTGCCAATGATGATTGTCAACCAATAGCAGTCCGTGAACAATATCGAAACTTGTGTATTTCTATCACCGAGCATATCTACTTGTCTAAAGTATTCTCTACATTCAGGTTGTATTTTGTAACATACGTATCTACTCTACTCTTTTATAAGAATGGTAAACAAGCGTGCTACTTAATGTTAACCGCTGGCTATGATTAACGTTAAAACCAGAAGCATTACGGGTGGATTATCTCTACTCTTCAAAAACCAGAAACTGTTAAGATTTTTCTTGAAGCGACCCAACTATAGTGTAATGTACGAATATTTTACTGAAGTTTTATTCTGCAAAAAAATATACATATGATACAGTCAAAACGTTCTCAGAAATATTTTTAGGCTAATTCAACTGATATTTAAAACACCAACTAGTTGTGTCAAATTGAAGAAAAATTACTTACCTACTTATTTATATTCAAGTCTTTACATACATCTAGTTATGTAACCAAATTCTACAAGGTAGCTACAGAAAAAAGCTTGGCAGATTTTCATTATTCCTGATACTTGAAAAATCAAACATTTTGCATAATATTACTAACAAGCAATAAAATATGCGCCGCGATACATACGCGTTCTAATATTAATGCCAATAAAATGCCAGATAATGTCTTTTACCTAAAGCAAATTAGGCATAAATTTATAGATGCAAATTAAAACATAATAAAATATCCATAGTCGTAGAATAGAAAACCAAGTTTTATAAGCTAGTTTAGAATAACAAATTTACAAGCTGTGCCGCGTATTACCCACCTTTGGTCCTCTGTCCTGTAGGCCCAATACATTGAGCGAAGCTTGCGCAAACAAAATTTGTTCAAGCCAATTAAAATGAGAATAGACCATTAAAAAAAATGTGATACATCTTATTGTAGGAAATATTTTGAATTTAGAAAAGCAATAGGTATACTCTCATTTGAAATTTGGTGAATCTAAAAGGATTATTGATACAAAAAGAAATGTTCGTGCTTGGGCCAATACGAATTGCCAATAAGGGTAAGTATACCTACAAATTACTAACCTACATGTACGTAAATTAAGATACTGCAAAGTGCTAAATAAGAAATAAGTATAAAAAAGTTCTGAATACAGTTCTAGATAACTTATTTTTAAAAAAAAACGTCATATAGAACAGTAGTACGTATCTAAATGTCTGCTATTGGTTGTAGTAATGTACATTAAAATTTTGACAAAGAAGAGGGAAACAACATTCAATGAGCAGACAATTACAATTGTAAAAAATAAACAGACGCTAGGTTACCGTACCGTTATAAAAGCATTGGGAAAAGATAAGTATGATAATAACTGTACCTACAAGTAAGTGGTATGCCATAATAGCACTAGATATCTTAGTTTGGCTACCACAGTCGTCCAATCAGGATTGTCGAGGATTTTGAATTTTAATAGCATTTTTGGTCAGTTGATGAAACGACAGTTATCGCCAAGAAAAAAATACAAATCTGACAAGCAAGGATCTGCAGGAGTTCACTCTTGAAGGGTTAATTTTCTTCGTTTAGTTTGCAGGTTTCGTCACGATCGATGTTTTCCTTTACCAAAATTCAGTGATATTGAAACTCCCATTGGTACAAGCCTAAGTTCCAACCCAGGTTCATAAAAAATACTAGGTTTATTATGGAGAATGCTCTCCGAACCTGGAAGTATAGAATGATGGTCCATATGAGGCCGAGCACAACGGCAGGCCGGCCGTCCACCAGGTCGGCCGCGTTGATGTTCACCAGCTTGATGCGCTTGCCGGCCAGGAACCGGAGCGCGGTGTTCGCGTTGGACAGGAAGTGGGGTCGCCTGAGCACGCGACCCCGCTCCATAGGCTGCAAGGAAGAGGATTGACAATCAGTTGCTGCGTAAGACCAGGCCTTGTGCACGGTCCACAGTTAAGGTACGAGCCTTGGCTTTGAGTTTGTATGGCCGTTCGGAATCCTCTATGGGAGTGAGTTTTCTGTACGTAGAACTATCATTTCTTCTATGATATAACGTACAAATGGCAAGAAACTTACAACTAGGTGCTACTATTAATACCAACTGGTTTTACTTGGTCTCTTTTGAAAGAGGTCGTCTAGGTACCATTGCAGTATCAGATATTTATATTACTGTGTTCCGGTTTGAAGGTAACTGTAGCTAGCGAAATTATCAGGCTTATGTAAATGGAATACGGCGCCGCTATCTTGGTCACACTTTTCAACATTTCGGAAGATATTATATGAATGTTTTGACTAATAAGAAAAAAATCTAGCTCACAAGCTAGCATATAACACATGAAATTCAGACCATTTTAAAGAAGATATATCCAGGATAACAAAGAGCATCGTACCAGTTTCTCCCCGGAGAGCACCTCGAGCAGCGCCAGAAGTTTAGTGCCATCGCGCAGGTCGTATATAAGGTCGTCGATTCGTAAAGGCGGAATGCGCTGAAAATAATACAGATTAGTATGTTACGTTTCTTTTCATCACACTTGCTCGTAAAGTGGATCTTATTGCATCGGTTTTAGGCTCATAATCCAAGCTATTACGCACGCGTGCTTTTTACTTTACATTACGACACTTGTGCTATAATAGGTATAACCCGGTAAAGTCATGTTTGTACGTGACTGCAATTAGACGTATGTATACGAAGCACTCTTTAATATACCCGGGTAATACTTAGAGTTTTTTTCTAATACCAACAAAGAGTTCTTATGCCGCTGACGTAAATTTCAACCTGCGCGCGCATTGCTGGTTTGGGCGCCATTTTCCGCAAATGTTTGTTGACGTTTTCGCTGTTTGGTTGATTATTATCAAAAAAAGTTTGTTTTTTCCTCGCAAGTGTGATGAAAACAGTCGTATGGAACTCTTGTCCTATGTTAATCATTACGCTCTCGGCTTCCTTATCGCGCTCGCCTGCGGCTCGCGCATAATACCGCCTCTAGTGTAATGACCAACATAGCACACTCGTATCATAATGTACTATTGTTGTGTCTTTGTTGGCATTACTGTTTCGGTTTGAAGGGCAATGATACCAGATAAATGAATGGACATGAAGACATTTGACATATTTATTATAATATCTCAGGGTGCGAGCGGTGTGCAGTGCGGCGCAGGATCTTGTTCGCATGTTCACAATCTGTCACTGCTACTGTTATGGCAGGCTTGATGCTTACCAGGCGAACGTCTCGCTAGTCTAGAACACTACATTGCAAAAAAAAGTTTAAGGGACGATGTCCCTTCTAATAATATTTATATCGACAAGTCATTATCAGTCAGTCAAGTCATATTCAGGCATTTCTAAAACAGAGAGCTGGTATATGCTTTCTTTATTTCGTGTTTAAGAAGTGATTCTTAATGTTAAAAAACGCTTGTTACTTAAATATTTATTTAAAAAACGTTTGCATTTATTTTATCGAGGAATAAACAGCGAATGACGAAGTACCAACTTACCAAGTAAAATAATTTTCTGAATTTAGTTGAACTCACCTTTGACAAATGTGAATTGATCCAGTTTACGAATGTTTTCTTTTGTACTCTTTCTTGTTCATCTGTAACAAGGGAAATTTTCATTTAGTTTTGTATGAATCATTATATTGTAAAAATCAATAAATCGTATCCACAAAACTTTTTCAAGAAGCTTGCCTGGCGGTAAGCGCTACCTTTCCCGTGAACTCAGAGGCGGATTTAACCTAAGGTCGGCTAGGCTACGGCCAAAGGAGGCCAGATATTAAGGACGGACAAACAGAACAATAAACAACGTTGACAAGAAACAACACAAGAACTACATACTACACGGCCGCACGTCTCGGCTGGTACTACATGCGGCCTAAGACGGCCCAGACCTGACTGCTAGTCCACCTGTGACGCAGATGTCATTCAGCATGTTGAACTTCATAAGGTATTAGTTACTGGGAAAAGGGCTGCACTATTGTTGATTAATTAAGACTTTCAATTCTAATTGTATGATATCATTTTATAATGAATTTTTAGTCTAAGTGTGCTAGAATTTGCATCGTATAAAACATACTAAAAAAGTAAAACTGTCATAAGATTTTATGTAGCTGCTATATATATATATTAATTAGATATTCATCGGAAACTGTGACATATAGTCGATTTTGCTCATATTTGAAT
The DNA here is from genome assembly GCA_905404285.2 of Erannis defoliaria. NCBI lineage: Eukaryota > Metazoa > Arthropoda > Insecta > Lepidoptera > Geometridae > Erannis > Erannis defoliaria. Next base: position 3,275,221 of record FR990073.1, on the reverse strand, counting down.
TCACAAATATTACTGAACTGAATTATTCGCCCGTAAAGTTCTTTGACGATCGAATCAACGATGCCTATGTTACATCAACGAAACATTATATAGCTACATGCATAAAAACGCCGACTTTATCCCTTAGACTGAAACCTTCACTTTACTTACATCAACTAAAAATATCCACTTCAGACTTATCACATACCAGACATATCAGATTTGCGATGGAAACAAATGATTCAATTTATTTTGGTCGAAGACTACAAATGGCTTTGATATTTCTACGAATTGCATACACGGTAGAGCTGCCAACAGTTTTGCATCCAAGCCAAATATTAGTATTATCAATGATCTAATGGTGCAAGGATTGCATGAATCACTTTCTTAGGAAGCCAGCTGTTGGCAGGTTCACTGCACCTAACCAAACCGATGTACCAAGCTTGACAGTGAAGAAACTTCTATTAGAGTTCTAGTATCAGTCTTAAAATTCTACTTTTGGAGTTGGTAAGGTCAGTGTGAATATCGCTGTGATATGGTAGCAAGCCGTGTTGGCATTTAGGGAGGCGGCTCGACATGAAATCGTGAGGTCGCGAGGTCAAATGGGTCCGTGGCTAACCAATGAGCTCTTTGGGGTTGATGTACGGATTTTCATGGCGTCTTCGGTGAAGGTAAACATCGTAATAAAACCTGCATACGTCCGAAGAAGAAATCCAATGGCGTATGTGAATTCATCAACCAACTGGACCAGCGTGGTGGATAAGGCCCTATCGCCCTCCAGTAGTGGACTACTAAGAGGCTGTTTATGCTATTATGTTAGGTCAGCTGTTACAAGACAATTCGTGGGCTTGAGGATTCAATCTCGTGCCCAAACCACTTGGATTTCTCACGGCGCGCACGGATGATTAAAAACACCTGCACGCTGAATAAATACAGCGTAGGAGAGCAAGAAACCAGCGTAGGAGGGGAAAAAATCGTGAAACCCTCTCCTAATCGTGGTAAAATAAAATAGGAACTAAACACCCTCCAAGATTGATGTAGGGCTATGTCATATTATACATGATGTATATGTTACCGGCCAAACCCGATTTAGAATTTGGAAGAATTAGTTTAGCCTAGGTAAAACTAGTTTATCCTGTAATCGGGTTTGGCCAGTAACATATACATACGGAACCTACAATTGTTTTTTTTAATTCTAGAATATTGTCTACTGCCTACGTATCACAATAAAGGAAAAGTCGGAGAATTCCATAATTAGCATCAAAAACTACAGTAAATAGTTTGTACGAAAACTAAGTACTTATATACAACTTTTTAAATAAAGCACAGGAGGAGAAAGTAGTGGGATAAGAAGTACTCCAATCTAACTAACAGTTCGTTTACTGCTTGCTTTCTCTACACTTCATCATACAAGCCCAACCATAAGTTTACGTGCGCAGGCGCAAGCCAAATAACGGAAATAAACGATATATGAAGCACGCGACGCGAACTGTGATTCGATTCGCTATTTCTAGTGCGAGAGGTCATAAACTCTATTAGAAAACGAATTAGCTCTATAAATAGAGGTCTGGAATTCAAACGAGATTTCAAAGGTATAATTATACGCTTTAGAAAATGAGAACCATTTTATATTTAGAAGCTTTGGTCTCTATCGACGGTTTGTTTGTAAATTTCTTCTACAACACATTCGCTCGAAAAATGCATTTACGATGCCTGTATACATCGTTCGAATGTTAAACATTTACGCACCATACAACGACGCGTGCGATAAAATTGGTACTTAGCTGAGAGTACCTATTTTATCGCACTCCCTTGTATAGCGCCGTGCGTAAACATTACGGTATTTTTTTAATTTCCATAATAAATTAATAATAATTTAAGAACTCCACCAAAGAGTTTCACATTACGAGATTAAATAAGCTGAATGATCGAACCTTCTTGGAAGCGCTTTTGCTCAATACGTTTGTCTTACTTTATTACTAAACAGAAAATGTGACGAAAGAAATTCTCACCACGAATTTCTAGTTTTTTTCTAATTTTCACCACGCGCACGTAACGCCATTTGTTAATTCGCGCCATTTTTATCTTTCCTCCTGAGGATTATGGCGTCGCACTTTGTGCATTTGCCAGTGTCAAGTATTTATTTGTACCAAATTTTTGATAATTTTCAAGTTGAATGAGCCAAGTCACAGTCAAAGCCACACATAGTAAGTCACAGTCAAGTTCAGCCATGCCCTAGTAAAGTCGTGGCAACTTTACTACAAGCTGCTTCAGAGTTTTGGAAATAACACGAAAAGACACACATATTAGAAACATTTTAACGAAGACGAACTTTAGAACGAAGTTTTTTTTCATCTAGGAGGATTATGGCATCGCACTTTTTGCATTTGCCAGTGTCAAGGATTAAGTTGCGACTTTCTGACAGATATTTATAAACAAAATAATAAAGTTTGTTTCATTATCTGTTGTACTTTCTTTTAACTGTTTTCTCGCACACGTTTTGTAAAACGTTGTATGCCACACGTGCGGAATTGGCTTTTACAAACTCGTGACTATGGTATATTCGTATAAGTATATTCGTCTACTCGTTTGTAATAACCAACTTACCGCACAGTATCATGAATAACTATTGTATTTTTACTTACTTATCATGGATACAATGTCAATGTAGGTATCGTTGACGGATGTAGGGGTTATACTTCTATTTCGATCTCTCTTAAGTCAATGGTTCAACAGTCTAATGTTTGGAGGGCATCATGAGATAATGAGATTATCTCATGTGCTGGGGAAAAGTCTCAGCGCCACTCGCAGTTCCCTATACCTGAACACTGGCCGGATTGTCTATCTATGGCTTCATTTTGCTGATCTTTGTGAATCGCCTAGTCAACTTTCCCCGCGAGCCCTACAATTAGCGGGGTATATTAGGGGTTTAGATAATAAAAAGAAAGACCACAAGACTCGTTGACATCATTACATCCAAATAAAAATACAAAAACAAATATCTCGTGAAGGTATTATGGCACGCAAAGAAAAATGCATTTCCCCCTAAACGGCCATCCGTAGGGTTGTCAGAAGCAGTCACGCACATCCGCGTCTGAAACTGAAGGGACACGCATGGCACGGCCTGCCGCCAGCGCCGCACCGCGTAGGGGTGCCGGGATTTGCATTTTTCGTGAACGTTTTCATGAAGCAAAAACTAATAAATGTTACATTAATAGAACTAGTTAAGCACGCACATAGAGTTAGCTTTACTGAGGCGAGCTTCTATACAAATAAAGAAGCATTTTTATCTAATGTCAGGCTAAACTCAAAACAACAAATTTTTATTTATCTCAACGTTTCGGTCATGTTTACGTGTTCAAATTGCAAAAGGCTAAGCGTTTGACGTGTACATCAAAATTCTCAAATTGGCTGATATTGGTAGATCTTTACAATACTAGGTATAATGAGATTTCATTTAACATCTGGCCTCATTGGGTGACGATGTGGTTTGGTAGTAGTGAAGTCCCTACTTCAGTGGCATGTACACACACTAAAAGGTAAGCTGAGAAAAAAAAAACAGTCTCATTCTCAATTCTTTTCCGAAATAAATATTTTCGTGTGTATATTTATGTATTGACTGGTCCTAGTCTGGAACCATTGATTTTCTAGCAATAATGCAAGCTAATGTAAAAAGGTCGTCGTCTACGTTAATAGACAGAATGCATTACTGCATAGCATTCATTAGCCCGACTACAGGCAAGACACGAAGGCAGTAGTTACCTACCAATAAGTAACTAGGTCAATTTACACGGTCACTCCTTTATTATATCGCATTAGTTGTACAATTTACACGGTCTATCGATGAAATTTGACATTTGAATTGAAATTGAAATTTGACAGATGAGTTCAAACGTAAGAGAATTGTAATCTGTGGTGATTGGAATATAGATATTTTGAAAGAGAGTACAACTACCAAGGATCTATTAGACTTACTGCAGAATTACAATTTTCAAGCTCACATTAAATGTCCCACTCGATTGAGCTCCTGCCTTGATCAATTTGCTAGTAATGTAAAAAATGCTCGCGCCAATATTCATGTTTTGGGACTTTCAGACCACGAAACAGCGCAATCACTAACTATTAATACAAACAAACAAAAAGCTTTTACGACTTGGTTTGAGACCAGACGCGACTATAGTGCTGATAACATGAGGAAGTTTTGCAAAGCGATATCTTCTCTCTCATTTGCCGAGGTTTTTGAATCGAATACATTGGCAGTTGCATTTGAAAATTTTTATGATATGTTTTGCTTATTGTACAATTTGTGTTTTCCTACAATTACAGTTAAAATGAATAATAAACCGGTAAATCTAAATTGGCTAACTAAGGGCATTAAGAAATCTAGTAGAACTAAACGTAAACTATATCTGACATACAGCAAAACTAACATAAACATGAAAGAAAATAAAAAAATATTCAATACATATAACAAAATATTTAAAAGAACTATAAGTAAATCCCAAAGGATTGTTAATGCTAGACGTATAAAAAACAGTAATAACAAAGGCAAAGCTATATGGAATGCTATTTCATCATCAACCTCTAATAATTTAAAAACAAATGACGTAGAAACTTTAAAATTAAATAATATGACTTTTACTAATTCAATTGACATTTCTAATACATTTAATAATTACTTTATAAATTTGACTTCTGGCAATACAATTAATAAAAATGTAACTAAATCAATTGACCTAAACAGAAACACAAATACAATGTTCCTAACCCCGGTGGACTCCGGGGAAGTTTACAATCTAATCATGAGTTTAAATAACAGTAAAACAAGTGGATTTGACGATATTACCACCAAAGCACTGAAAAGTTGTGCCTTTTGGATTTGTCACCCTCTTGCTCACATCATAAATTTATCATTTTCGGAAGGAGTATTTCCTGAGCAGCTAAAAATGTCGATTGTTAAGCCTCTGTTTAAGGGGGGTGATAAATCCGATCCAAATAATTATCGCCCTATAACTATAGTCCCAGTTTTATCGAAAATCTTGGAGAAAGCAATGCTTGTTAGGTTAAATAGTTTTACCACAAAATTTAAGATCTTACGGGAGGAACAGTTTGGCTTCCGTAAAGGATGCTCAACTACGCTTGCATGTTTTAACCTAGTAAGATTTATAACAGAGAATATAAATGACGGTACTCCGATCATATCAATGTTTTTAGACATGACCAAGGCATTTGACTTCGTTAACCATTCAATTCTATTAGCCAAGCTAGAACATTATGGCATACGGGGTCTAACACATAAATGGCTAGATAGTTACCTAGAAAATAGAAAGCAATGTACGGAAATATCAAAAATTGTCGTCAATACTCAAAAGATACTCTCAAAACAGAAATTCAGGTCTGAGCCTTTGTTTAATAATAATGGTGTGCCCCAGGGAAGTATACTGGCAGCAGAGCTTTTCTTGTATTATATAAACGATCTTCCAGAAGCCAACCCCCATAAAAGTATACTCTTTGCAGATGACACTACAATAGTAATTAAATGTACCAATAACGAGCAGGCACAGCGAACGGTAAATAATACGTTATCAGACGTGATCCAGTGGATGGAATCTAATAATTTGAAGATTAACTTAGGTAAAACTAAAATAATTCAATTTAATTCGTATAATACTAATCCTCTGCAACTTGACATTAATTATAACAAGGAAGTAGTTGATAACGTTGACTATTATAAATTTTTAGGACTAACTCTTGATAATCATCTTAATTGGAAAATACATATTGATACACTGTGTAAGAAAATTGATCGCTTTTGTTAGATTGATTCTCTCCGATATCCGATATCTCATTCGATTATTAGCAATATATTGTATCTATTTTTATCGTAACGGCAACACCGAGGGAGAACTAAAGTGTCAACGTCAAATTGTCATTTGGAGTTGACTCATTATTCGAACGGCAGCTAACAAGCAGTTGAACAAACGTTACGTGAAAACACATTAATACGAATAAATCCAAGGAAATCACAAGCATCGCGGTTTTATTTCTGAGATAAGGAAGAGATCCTTCATCTCAGAAGTGGGATTGGACGTGCGAGCCCACAATTTACTAGTTTTGAGCATTTATCGACTTCGTGATTTATTGTCGTGTACCGACATTACCATGGAATACCAACATTCTTCACGGTCAAGAAAGAGATCCGCAAGCTGCAGGACGCCATCCCGTCCGCGATCAGTTATTGTTGCACAAAATACTCCACCCGTGACATTTGAGACTCAGGATCACGTACACCGCAAAAGTAGAAAGCGGATGAAGAGTACTTCGAACGAGAAAAGGAGAACGTATCACCGTAAACGCAAAAGGCAATCTACAGAGAAAAGGACGTCGCCGGCGAGCGGCATTTCGCCGAAAACTTCGAGGCCTATCGGCAGGACAAGTCGTTCCCGAGAGCGGCGAGAACGGTCCCGTTATCGGAAAATAAAATCGAGCCGCAGGCGCATGCATGAGCATCGACCCAGCCGTAAGCGGAGTCGCAGCGTTAGGAAGAGTTCCAGCTACGAACGAAGTAATAGCCACGGCCGTAGTCGCAGCCGGGGGTCGAGTCGCAGCCGGGGTCCGAGTCGCAGCCGGGGGCCGAGTCGCAGCCGGGGGCCGAGTCGCAGCCGGGGGCTGAGTCGCAGCCGGGGGCCGAGTCGCAGCCTGACGGAGTGTTCCAGCCATGAGCGGAGCCGTAGCCATGATAGGATTCGCAAACGGAAGAAGAATCACGGTGTGCGGCGGAGTCGCAGCCGTCAGTGGAGCCGTAACAGCAGGGAACGGAGCCGACAGGGTTGTAGTAAGGAGCACGGTTATAGTAAGCTTAATCCACCCGACCAGGAGCATGTGAGTAGTCTTAATGTTAATCAGGCTTTTATCACTGAATTAGTCAAAACTTTAACTAGTAACCGACCAGAAGGAAATAAATTTCCAATGTTAGGTAATGTTATACCGGAATTCAATCCGATGATCAAAGGTCAAACCATTCACATGTGGTTAGGTAAGGTGGAGGAATGCGCAAAGCTTTATAATTGGGGTGATGCTCAAATTATTCACTATGCATTGCCCAAGTTATCAGGCGTTGCTAAAGCGTGGTATCAGGCTTTGCCATCTATGTCGTTTTCGTGGAAAGAATGGAAACTCAAGCTTGTCGAATCTTTCCCCAGTATCGATGATTACGCCGAGCTACTAACTGAAATGTTGTCAAAGCGAGTTAGGTATAACGAACCTCTTGAATTATATTACTACGACAAAGTCAACTTGCTAAATCGTTGCGAAATATATGGGAAGCGTGCCGTGGACTGTATGCTGTACGGGATAGAGGATCGTTCATTAAGGTTGGGTGCTAAAGCCGCTAAATGCGATGAGCCGGAACAAGTTTTGCAATATTTTCAATCAATAAAGCGACAACCACATGATACTGACAGGTCTAATAAGATAATGCAAGACAAACGGTCTAATAGCAGCATGTCATTCAATCCTAATCTGAACTCTAAGCCGCACAGTGGTGCTGGTATTTCAAAATCGCTACAGCCTAATAATTCCATTACCAGTGCTTCCCGGAAATGTTATAACTGTGACGAACTTGGCCATTTTAGTTTTAAATGTCCCAAGAAGATACTTAAGTGTAACGTTTGCAGCAAATTAGGCCATACGACTATCAACTGTCCAAAACTCCCGAACGACTCCAAAAACAGTACCGACTCCGTCACGGAGAAATCTGTTATGCAAGTAGACGCCGAAAATACGAATAATAAATATATAGTGCGCTTATGACTACACGGCTCGATGATGGAGGGTTATGTAGATTTAGGTAGTCAATGCACGTTGCTGAGACGTAGTGAAGCTGTTAATCTAGGTATAACGTGGACTAAAGACAATCTGCCAACAATGAGAGGGTTAGGTGGTAATATAGTAATGCCCATAGGTGTAGCAAGGGTAGAAATAAAAATACAAGATGTCGTAGAAAAGGTTGACGTCTTTATTGTTGAAGATAGTGTTATCAAATATCCGGTATTAATTGGGCATAGTTTCACCGAAAAACCTGGAGTAGTAATTGTTAAAACCACCAACTTCTTAAAATTTACACGAAGCCACTCAATTAAACTTAAACTGATTCTGCAGCATGACGTTACAGCACCCCCACAACAAATGATGGTAGTGCCTGTTACATGCAATAGTGACTTCTCCGGTACAGTTTACGTAAACGGTACGCTGCGAGGTAAACCTGGTAGTGAATTTTATCTATTGGCTGGAGAATACAGTTTTAAAAACGGACAAAGTGGAATCTTGATACAAAATGTAAGTATTAATACTATCACTCTCCAAAAGGGTGATTTATTGACACGATCAAAGACAACGGATAAATGTTTCGACGTTAACCTCCTAGACTTTAATGACACCGATACGAACCTAGATTTAAATTTCGGGGCAGAATTAACGAATGATCAGGTAGAACAATTAAAGGCATTATTAAAATTATTTGAAACATGTTTTTCCAATAATTTAAAAGACCTAGGTTTCACAAATGTTATTCAAATGGATATTGAACTTAATAATACGCAGCCTGTTGTGTATCGCCCTTACAGGCTATCTTACCCTGAACGTGAGTTAGTGCGGTCAATGGTACAGGAAATGATGGATGCAGACATTGTATGTGAGTCGAATTCATCTTACGCGAGCCCGATCTTGCTTGTTAAAAAGAAAACAGGCGAGAAAAGGCTCTGCGTGGACTACAGAGCTCTCAATAACAAGACAAGAAAAGAACATTATCCTCTACCATTGATCGATGATCAACTAGATAGATTAGCCGGTCACAGTTTGTTTATTAGCCTAGATCTCGCATCAGGGTATTATCAAATCCCAATATCAGAGGACTCACGAGATAAAACATCCTTTGTGACTCCCGATGGTCAGTACCACTTCAAGCGAATGCCCTTCGGATTGGCAAACGCGCCATCGGTATTTCAGCGTGCGATGAACAAAGTGCTAGGTAAGTTGTCATATATTATAATATATATGGACGATGTGCTTATTCCGGCACGCTCGTTCGAAGAAGGAATGACTAAGTTGCGTGAAGTGCTCAGTTTACTGGAACAGGCGGGATTGACGCTGAAATTGAAAAAGTGTTTCTTTTTCGAGAAGGAAATTGATTTCCTGGGTTTCCGTGTCAGTGGTGATGGCATAAAACCTGGCGCCAGGAAAACTTTGGCTATAACCAATTTTCCAAGACCTAAAAACGTTCACGATGTTAGGCGGTTCATAGGTCTCGCGAGTTTCTTTAGGAGGTTCGTCAAGAACTTTGCTCTTATAGCACGGCCCTTAACTGATCTGTTGAGCACGAAATTTGAGTGGAAGTGGACCAATGAACATACTGATGCATTTAATACATTAAGGGAACGACTAATTGAACGACCTATATTAGCTTTATACGATCCAAAACTCACTACCGAGTTGCATACGGATGCTTCAAAACTTGGTGTAGCTGGTATTTTGATGCAACATGGTGAAGACGGTTTACTTAGATCCGTTGCTTATTACAGTCGAAAGACAACAAAAGATGAGCAGAAACTTCATTCTTTCGAATTAGAAACCCTAGCTGTGATTGCTTCGTTAAACCGTTTCCGCGTTTATTTGCTGGGTTTGAAATTTAAAATTGTTACCGATTGTAATGCACTAAGGACTACACTGACAAAAAGAGATCTGATACCGCGAATTTCTCGGTGGTGGGTGCAGTTTCAGGAGTACGACTGTGAAATTGAATACAGACCCGGTACGCGTATGGCGCATGTCGACGCCTTAAGTCGTAATCCTGTAACTGAACCCAATACGCAAAATGATAGTCACGTCATTGATGTGTTGAATTTAAATATTAAGGATTGGATTGCGACAGTCCAGGAAAACGACGATGAAATTAAACGTATAAAACAGATCTTACAAGACGAAGATACTAAAAATATCGTTGACGTTTCTAATAATTATCAACTTAAAGGAGATCATGTTTACCGGCAGCTAGATAAAGGGTTAAGGTGGGTGGTTCCACGTGGTGTTAGATGGCAGGTTTTACGGATGAACCACGATGATGTTGGTCATTTCGGGTTTGATAAAACTTTGAATCGTCTACAGGGTACTTACTGGTTTCCCAGAATGCGCCGTTTTACAAAAAAGTATGTTGCCGCTTGTCTCGAGTGTGCACACCACAAGGCACCTGGGGGACCAAAACAAGGTATGCTACATCCTATCCCTAAGATCGAAATCCCATTCCATACGCTGCACGCGGATCATTTAGGGCCGTTTGTTCGTTCCAAAAAAGGCAATATGTACATTCTTGTCATTATAGATGCGTTTACCAAATATATTAACATTCGTGCAGTGCGAGATACGAAAAGTACGACCGCGATTAAAGCTTTCAAAGAACATTTTTGCTATTTTGGGGTGCCATCGCGGTTGATTACGGATCGAGGGTCTTGTTACACGAGCTCAAAATTTAAGGAATTTACTGAAAAATTAAATATTAAGCACGTACTAAATGCCGTTGCTACTCCAAGGGCTAATGGACAGGTGGAGCGATTTAACCGTACCATCTCAGATGCGTTATCTACGAAATGTCATAACAAAAATGACAGTACTTGGGACACGTATGTAGGCGATATTCAACTTGGCATAAACACCACAATAAATAAATCAACTGGCAAAAGTCCATCTGAACTACTGTTTGGGTGCAAATTAGTTAGTCCGTCAGAAAATGTACTAAGTGACATATTTACTGAAACGTCCGAGCGTGTTAGTGGCGATGGTTTGATGCAATTAAGATCTGATGCTGGTGACAAAATTCGTAAAGAACAGGAAGCTTCAAAAAAGAGGTTTGATAAACATCGGAAAAAGGCTACGTCCTACAATGAAGGCGATCTCGTCAGAATTGAGCGAACTATAACCGATAAAGATCACGTAGGCAAATCTAAAAAGCTACTTGCTAAATTTCACGGCCCGTACCGCATTATGAAGATCCTACCGAATGATAGGTTCCTTGTTGAAGATACGCCTCTAACTAAAAAAGGTAACAAGAGATACGAGAATGTCGTGGCGTTGGACAAAATTCATCCGTGGCTGAATTTTAATAAATGTGACAGTGATGTTGACGGAAGCGATAGGGATGGCAATAGTTCTGATTCTAGTGGAGTAGAATAAATAAAAAAAAATTACTGATAGGACAATTGGTAACACAATTATGTAATTGAGAATAGTTTGATTACTGTAGTAATAATAATAATTATGATGTTTACAACAAGCGAAATGATGAATGTACTTGAAAATACGACCGGGACTGTGATTAACTATAGATTGGAATAATGATTTTCTTCCAGATTCTTTACATAGATTCTATATGATAAGAGCATAGGCTATGAGCGATCAGTGCAGATAGCGAATGGTGTTGGGTAACCAATGCCGCACAGATGATCGTAGATCATAGCACACTATGCAAGATTGAGATTGCGAACGCGAACTAGATTAGAGATCTGACCGTGAGCGGCGTTTGTTGTGAGCGACTGGTATAGATTTTATGTATGGTTAATTAAAAGTAATTATTTAGATACATAGATATACCTAGATGGTCGCAGATCATAAACAAACGTTGCATGATTACGCTAAGATGTGTTGTCTTATTATATTACGCTTTGAATTGTTATACCAATTATAATTATTATTTCTCTCATATCATGTCTTCAATATTTAAGTGAGAGGACTCACTCTGAGAGGATGGCCGAGTTGTTAGATTGATTCTCTCCGATATCCGATATCTCATTCGATTATTAGCAATATATTGTATCTATTTTTATCGTAACGGCAACACCGAGGGAGAACTAAAGTGTCAACGTCAAATTGTCATTTGGAGTTGACTCATTATTCGAACGGCAGCTAACAAGCAGTTGAACAAACGTTACGTGAAAACACATTAATACGAATAAATCCAAGGAAATCACAAGCATCGCGGTTTTATTTCTGAGATAAGGAAGAGATCCTTCACTTTGTATTTGCTCTTAAAAAAATTAGGCATACTGTGTCTATGGAGGCTGCATTGATGGCATATCATGGTCATGTGTCGTCTCTTTTAAGCTACGGCCTGATAATGTGGGGGAATTCAGTCGACATAGACAGAGTTTTTAAAATACAAAAGCGTTGTGTAAGGGTTATTAATAAAGCTTGGTTTTTGGATACCTGCAGACCTCTTTTCAAAGCATGCTGCATACTTCCGCTACCTTGTATGTACATTAAAAACGTTTGTATTTTCACTAAAGAACATTCAGATTATTTTATGAATCGTAGAGAAGTTTTTACACGCCAAAAAAGAATCAAGTTCACCAATTTGCTCTATCAACCTCCAGCCCGTAAAGATTTGTACAAGAGAAATGCTTATAATATGTGTATATCAATTTATAATAAAATACCCACTGATATGAAATTGTTAAACGGCAACAAATTTAAAAAAACGTTAACTGATTGGCTTCTGAAGAATTGTTTCTATAGTGTAAAGGAGTTCATGGATTTTTCAAATAGGTAACAATAAAGATTACATTAAGTCAATTTAACCTATACATTAAATTATAATTTTAACATTTGCACGTCTGCTTGCAGACTGAATACTGTGTTCCGGCAAATATTTAATTAAGATCTCTATTGTACCGTATTCTTGCAAATAAATGATTTGATTTGATTTGAAACAAGCTGTAACCATTATTGAAGCAACGAAGAAGAAAAAAAGATAAGTATATAAATAGTTTACACCGCAGTGTACATACATAGTGTGTGTAAGTATACATTTTATTTTGGAAAAATGCACACGCAAGAAAAACTGCGTCACTCTGAATTGATAATTGTACGAGTTTCTCTGCTCGGTAGATTAAATACACAATACTTCATCTATTCCGCCGGATTTTTCACATATTCTCACGTGTCAACCCTACGTGTTATCGCCTAGTTTGATCGAGTCGCGTGCCTGATAATTCAATGAACTCAATCAAAACATCTTCAAAGCATTACTCGAGCCTTCTGTGAAGCTCGGAAACTAGAGCTTTTAGGGTATTCCTTTCTAAAAATAGATCTACGTTCTATAAATTTCGTTCTCTGTAGAATGTTACTATATATCCTTTTGTGTAAGTATATATTTAATATTATTGGAAGGATGAATAAATAATGGTTTCAGAAACTGGTTTAAATAAAAACTTATTAATTAATTAAGTACCTTATCTTTCATTTCATATCAACATCAGCTGTCTTTTTCTTCGCAGTCTATTAGATAAGGACTGTTTTTTTGGTATGGTTAAATCTGTCAACTAAAGCCTTTCAAAATTGGCTGTAATGTCCATCATAAAGTTGGGAGAGGAAATTTTTTTTTTCTAATGTTAGTCTATAAACTAAAACAGCTTCCAAATCAGCATTGTAATCTTCCTAGCTACTCATAACAAACAATATAACAATGTGTAACGACCGCTAACGACCGGAGAGTGATGGCGAGTGACGTCACAACATGGCGCCATGCCATAATGTCAATGTCGTCGCGTCAGCTGACTCATGGGTATACAAGAGCATGTACACAATAGGCATGATGACAGATTTTGAAATACCCTTCTATAATGTAGATATACGTCTAGTATTGCCGAAAAAAACTATATTTCAGCATTATATTACGTTTTAACGGAAATTATTGCATTTTAATTAATCTAAATTGAAATGCGCGCGAAAACGACCGTAAGTGTCATGGCGTCAGCTTGTCACGTCACGACTTAGTTACCATCGCATTGCGGCATATGCTCAACGAAGAAAGTCATTAACTATTACTTATTTCGTGTGTTGGAGGTGAATTCCAAAGTTTACAAGTGGTGTGTGTGCAAAAACACATCAATAGAAACTAGCAACAAACAATTTTTGTACGTTCCAAACCAGAAAATGTGAGAGATAAATGGCTAGAGCTCGCACGGCGAGACCCAGGAGATGTAGCTACGAAATCGTCTATTTATTCTTGTGAAGACCACTTTGATTATGTATTTACTATATCAGTATAGATTAAAAGGTGTGTAATACAAAATCTTTGTTTGATATGAAATGCTTATGTGATTGTTGTTGCAATTTATTGAGGTTATGTTTGTTTTGGTTATAGTTAGCATTATTGTTATCAATTACAATGGAGTACTTATTCTCATTTCAGCTGCCAAATGATATCAGAAATTATATGCAGATGTGGTCGGTATCACAAGTGCGTATGAAACGATGTATTTATACATGCCAACCAGACAGAAAAACAAGAACATCTGACACTATAGAACGACCTCACCTAACTTATGAAACGAAAGATAATGATGGCTCTTGTAGTATGTGAAAAGCAATTAGAAGAAAATAGTATAGTGACAGAACATTGTTGTTGGAGAAATTGCACCTGGAAGTTCAGGTGGGTACATATTTTTAATGATAATATTTCTAATTTAATGGTTTAACATATTGCAGCAAGGAAGTAAAAAAATATATTTTATAATTAACAAAATAATGACACACATCAACAGCCGGAAGACGTCCACTGCTGGACGAAGGCCTTAAAGGCCATTAAAGGGAGGTGTTGCCATAATCCCCACGTTTGGCAGGCGGCTTGGGAATCTCTATCGCAGAATGGTTACCACCGTTAACTGAGAGGACGCTGCTGCCCGTCCACTGGTGGTTCTGGATGCAGTTTTAGGGCATACCCAGGTCCAATAATGACACAAGTAGGTATTAATTTCAGATATAAGTTACTATAAACAAAAGCTATATACCTAACATCAGACTGTACTCATGTGTAGGTATACCGTCAATGTAAATCAACAAGTAAAAAAATGCTGCATTTTAAATGTTATAGGTAGGTATTTTATATGTATTGTGGATTTTATCTTTTCCATCACCATTTAAAGAAATATTATTAAGACATTTTATATTGTATCTAGTGTTTTGCAGTATTATTTATTTATTTAATTTATATTTATTAATAAGGTGTTGAGCATCTCCCGTCTGTCTTTAGTTGTAATTTATTTTTATACCATGGTTGCCTGGGAGAGATCGCTGTTAGCGATAAGGCCACCACTTGTGGCACTAGTCCCTAAGGTTCATGTTTCTATTTTATTTTTTTATTTCTGGTGTGTATAGTAAAGCATTTATATCTTATCTTTATTTTCAGTTCAGCAAAAGCTTGAAGGAGCTCAACAAGTAACAACTAAACTGATAGATAAATGAATTCAAGTACATATAATACAACATTCAGAAGCAAATCTAACCCAACAGTACCTACCTAGTTGGAATGGTAAATCAGAAAACATCACCGTTGAAGCCGCACCTGCATTCTGTCTTCTGAAGCTAAGGAAACTAAACAAATAGCCATCTTGAGAATTTGCACTTGGGGAGATTCATATGATAAAACACAAACTTGTCCCAAGCTTGTCTTAACGTCAGTTTGGTCAAAGTTCTTTATGATGTAATAATAATAGTGTGTGGTACTTAACTTACAAGATTTTTTTTTTTTTAATTTTTTAATTTCTCAAATAAAGGGCTTTGTCGCTAATGCGGCCATGCCGCCCTGGTAATAAAACATTATTTATTTATGTTATTTAAATTTAATTTCTATTTGCTAGCCTGTAAAGCATTCTGGCCGAATCTGAAAGAGGCTCGATGAAATGAATGAAAATGATGAATCTGAAACACTGTTACAGTAGCTTACTTTTTGACCTGTCGCCCGTTGGTTCAAAACTACACTTCTAATGGATTCGTTCCGAGCACACTCCATTATAATGTGGTATATGTCATCTAATTTGTTACAGATGGGACAGATTGGTGAAGTTGTTTTTCCCATTAAATATGAAAATTTATTGCAAGGAATGTGCCCGGTACGAAATCTTAATGCTACTACAGTTACAAGATTCGCTTATTAAATAAATATAAACAAGAAATATCTGCATTTTAATTTATTACTCTGTACTTTTATATAACAAAATGGATAGTCGTAGGATTTCCAGAATGCAATAACACTTCTTATCACAAATCGTTCACAAATTCTTCATCGAATGTTACACATAAAGTTTCAACATGTTTATTTGTAAAGTAATTAGGGTTCACCACTCAAAAAAACCCACTTTTTAAGTCCACTCATATACATTTGCATCTGGGCGTAGCATTTGTTAGTGGGTTTCCCATTTTTTACATAATTGAGATAAATTTTATCGCTCATGGAGCATTTAATTATCTTGATTATCATGCCATCGGGTGAACCGGCTATCGTTGGATAGTTTTTGGATATTATTAGTCCATAACTCTTTGTTTTCTTCCCCAGTTTCATAGCTACTGTTTCCCGCACTTCATTCTCTAAATTTCTACCGCGTTTCATGGCTAGTGTGTCTGGGATTTTCCCTCCTATGATGAGCGATATCAGCGTTCCATCACCTTTCTGCCACCACTGACTTCATAAGCCCTAGATATGTAATCCGGCCATATCTCAACTTTTACCAAAAGCTATTTTGGTACTGGTATCGGGTACCATTTTCAATTTTATTTATAATTTCATCCGTCAAATTTATTTTTAATATGTCTCAGCATTTTTCTTTATACTTCAGTACAAGTTGGTGCATTGATGCACTAAGTAAATCATTACAAATGTAACCTGGTTGATACTTCACTACTAGCCCACAGTCACTAAGTTTTCTCTTTCTGCTTTTTTCCCAGTACTGTGGGACAAGTCTTTTGCTGTTATAAATTTCAGGATAGTGCCAACTCTGGATAGTTTAGATTTCAGCTAGTAACATTGTAGGTATTTCAGTACAAGATGGTTCTTCGCTCCTGCGATGGACCCACATAAGGCGTATGGCATGCTTGCAGCCACCTTGTGCAGCAACACAGTCATGGCATTGACCGATTTGACCTTTTCTTCGCCTTTATCAACTGTTAATGTGACTCATACAGCTTCGCATGGACTTTGTGTTCTGGGCAAACTTTGCATTTCACAGACAAATTTTGCAAATTTTTCCTTCCTTTCAATAAGTTGCACATAACTGATAGTATCATCCCCATATGATGGTCGTGAGGACCTGAAAGAAATAAGATTGATTATATTAATATGTACAAATACAGAAAGTGATAAGTGAGGTGGTGTTTATTTGCTAAAATTAACAACTGACAGATGTTGAATTTGAGGGTGCACATTACTGTTTCTGGAGCTATACGTAATATTTTCTGAAATGTAGGTTAGGAGCATTCTGCGATCCCCAGGCCGCCTGCCAAGCGTGGGGATTATGGCAACTAATCGCTATTAAGAGGGATGCCTTCGTCCAGCAGTGGACGTCTTCTGGCTTTTGATGAGGTTAGTAGGTACTTAGCAATAAAAATAGTACAGTAGGAAACATGAAGCCTTCTGTAGATGTGAGTTAGCTAACCTCAAAATCAGCCTATGACATCCAGTGTTAAAAAAGCTTGCGTTAGTTTAATTATATGCACTAAATATGAATAAAAGTGTACTTACAAGGATGTTTTCACACTACGAAATTCAGATGAGATAAAGTCTTTATTGGGTGCAAGAAACTATCCCAACATCAACACATCAATTCTGGGCAAATTAGAGGTATTTGCCTTAATAAAACCTTGTTCCAACATCGATTCTTGGATTTTCTGATTTTACCACAAGCCTACGAATAAACAACAACTCAATTAGGTAATTTTACGATACAGAAATCAATCAAAACGCGTAATTACAACCAAAAGTTCATACAACACGGTGAGGGTTACTATGGTGTGACGTCATTCGCTCTGATTGGCGTTTGAGTTAATATGGCCGATTGCAGTATTTTGTACTTTTATTTTATTGAAAATCTTATCGATCTCAATGTTTTTAATAAAAATGGGTCATTTTTATGAGTCCTTTTATCATATATTTTTCTCTAAAACCATTGTTTCTTTGATTATTAAGTACTGTCATCATGCCTATACAGACTATCCGCCAAATAAATACTGTTGTAATGTATGGAATCAAGGAAAAGCATAAGACATTTTGGCCTAGTTGCACTAGTTGGTACAAGGAAGTATGGGAATGATATACCACTAAGCCATTTGCATGTAGGAAATGTTCTAAGCCTTTTAGCCTTGTAAAAGTATGAATAGAAATTATTAGTAAACAGATAATTATGTAAACAATATCGCCAGGAGCTCTCGGTTTTCCTGGCGTCTTCTACGTACATAATAATAAGGCACACAATTTTTCAGTGTATAATCAAATCTTTACTAGTAATTTTGTGAACAGAAACCTAGCGTGCACAAACTCTTTACGGGGTATTTCCCCAAAAAGATAGGGGAAGTTAGCTGCCTAGTTAGTTAGTTAGGGCCTATTTACTTACATATTTTGCTTATATTCGAAATTCTACAAACAAACAAAACACTTAGGACAAATAGGTATGTTACCCGTGACTTCATTAACAACTTATATCTTGTCCCTAATTCATATAATCATTCGATTTCTTTAACAACGTACCTATATGTTGTCTCCAATTCATTTAATCGTTCGATTCCATTAACAACGTACCTATATGTTGTCTCCAATTCATTTAATCGTTCGATTTCATTAATAACGTACCTATATGTTGTCTCCAATTCATTTAATCGTTCGATTCCATTAACAACGTACCTATATGTTGTCTCCAATTCATATAATAGTTCGGTTTAGCATAACCGCATATACTTGTTGCTAATTCGTGATGTTTTGCATATTGCATTAAGAAACTTAGCTTTTTCACTCTTCGCTCTTTCAATTTTATTTTAAAATACGTAATATCTTGATTATAATGCTTCATTAACCAATACCTTTGATTTTTTATTTATTTTGTCTACTCAAACATCCAATAGTAATAAATTAACTAGTTCCGTTTGATCTTTGTTATTCAAGGCAGTTATTCTTGACTGCGGTAATTGAATCAGAAATATTTTATCATCATCACCACAGGCACAGAACCAAATAATCGAATTATACATGCAGCATGAACTACGTTGACCAGTGAGACCACGCTATCAGGACTATCGTCAATTAAATTGGTGTATTCAAAATTAACGCGTGTGTTTGTTTGTTTGTTCACTTGTTCATTCGTTTAGGCTACGTTTACAACGCTCACAGTAGTTCGTTCGATCGGGTCTTTATTGCACTAAATAGACAGGAGTTCGCAGAAGTGGCATTTGACAAAGTAACATTCATGGTTCTCGCTGGTCCTATTGCCCTATCTGTATTATATTAGAGAAGAGGCAACGAGAAGTATATAATTTTGTTCCCGGTGTTCTCATCGGCATTTTACAGATATTTATTAAACACGCACAAACAAGGAAACGGCAATTTACTTCAAATAACGGATTCAGCCCCCATGGTAATATAATTTTTTGATAATAACAAAAAGTATATCATATCGTCTTTAGGATTTGGTATAGCAAGCTGTTTCTACACCACCATATAAATTACTAAGAATTTTACAACATCATGTATTTACTTCATATCGTTCCGTGACTTAGAAAAAATCTAAAATATATTCGGCATGCTCGAAACCGTGCGGTAGCGCGCAGCTAGTCCGTTATTGAATTCAAAAGACGTCAAGTCAGCGAGAGGTCAATTAAACGCGTCCTCGCGCCCGCACTCGCCATTGGCTAAAAGCTTGGCAAAAAATCACACAGTGCTAACGGATGCGTGGCTGCAGACGAAAACGAATCGATGCCAAGGTCGCCGGTTGTAAACAACGGTCGACGATTCTGTGTCAATGGTTTTTCTAATGTCGTGAACAGGAGATGGGCTACAATGACAATGTTTAGTGTGTTGGACAAGGGATGGTCAAAATTTCTCAATGGCAATGAAAGAAGTGAAATAAATGCGTTAAAGCCGCAAACGACAACTATAAAAATTTGGAAGAGAACATTATTAAATATACTTATACTACTTAAATCAAAGAACGCTAAGGAACAATCTGACCGAAAATTAGTACTCTTAATGATTTATAGACAAGTTAGCAGCAAAACCTTCGCAGTGACAAGAATTAATGACAACCTAAGCTCTAAACTATGATATAGCTACTGTGATCTTCAAGATTAAATGGAAGTTTCACAAAGAAGGCTGGTAGAACAAAATGGAATCCTTTATTTTAAACAGCACTGACCTGCTACTGTTCCTTATCAGGAATAATAAAGGCAATTTTCATTTAATGACATGTTCAATTTACTCCTTAGAGACGTTATAAATCTAAAGAAAAAACTAGTAAACAAGACTCTAACCACAAGCTTGTCCGATGATCTAATACAACCTTGTAACATAACGACACCGTGTGACGCGAAAACTCGTATAATAAATAATTGTACAAGTTAGAATTTAATACGAATGGCATTAAGTTTAGAATATACGGAGGTAATAAAACCAACAGATTATTAAGAAAATAACCGTCATAAAATTTCATTAACCTTGATCAAGCAGCTTGATGGATGCAAACAGCAATAATATTTGCTTGGCACGTTACAAAGCACATAATTAGGGCGTAGGAGGCAACATTTTGCAACAGTGAGCTTTTGAAAAAGTTTTGCAATATCTAGTAGAATGTAAGAAGTGAGAGTCAAACAAACATCTTCAGAAAAGTCAAGTAGGAATTGATTCGCAATTTGTCTGAATTTTTAAATGGTGCGGTTTGCTTACCAGCTGAATTTTGATCTAGCTCAATGACTTGACAAGCAGGTCATTCGCTAGATGATGAGTACCACATTTACACTTGTTGTTGTCACATAATGTGACTCTTAGTTACAGTATCATCGACAATTTTGATTTTGATTATTTTACAACTTTACGCGCCTCATAAAGATAAAATAAAAACGTTATAATTACCACTATACAAAATACCACGAATGCGCAAGGTCTCTTGCTTGGCGAAAATCTGAATTTTGCACCTATTATGTTAGCAAGAAGTCCTTGTATTCCCTGCAATATTTTTTATCATTTAGTATTGGACCATTGATACATCATTAAAAATATCTAAAACTGATAGACCGCAATATGTAGCTTGTCCTTTATTCAATGTACAAAAGGCGCAATTGCTATACTTATTTTTTGTCTGTAACCTTGGCACGAGGTCCCGGTGCGGTCGTTGCCACAATTATTACATCATCTATTTAAACTACACCGGAACTAATCTTCTATTAAATGATGCAGGTTCACTCTAGCTTGCTGGTGAGTTTTCAGTAAAGCCAGTTGGAACAGGAATGGGTAAGTGGTTAAAGTAGTTTCTTAGTCTAGAGTCTTAGTCTTAGTTAGTTTACCAGTTCATACTTTTAGTTTAGTTTTACTCTTCTAGACTATCTGCATTTTCAGCATTATCCACAGCCATCCTAATTCCACTGGTTTTGCTATGCCATTTGCTTTAGTCCTTTGGTAATCTGGTCCAAGTTTGACCCACGGCGCGTTCTAGACTAGACTATACCTGCATATTTTAGAATGACAGATTTTTTTCATATAAATAAATAAATTCTTAAATTATTCATGACATCATAACGAAAAGTTATCTTATTCTGATACAAATACTTAAAACCTGTTGGGAAAGGATTAAATAGTATTCCATGATAAACTAATCCTTTTCTTCCTCTGATATCATACATTGTTGTCCCGATACTGATATTTAAAAATATGGCCAAATGTCCAAATATTAACTAGCAAGAGTTGAGCATGATGAAAAAGTAACAATTATAAAACACTACTAAACTCATAAACAGATACCTAAATGTTAGAGTCATTAAAGTAAACAATTGTCTCATCGTAAAACTATGCGTTCTTATCTATAATGCATTATCTAATTATATCGATGATCGTCACTCACCAAACGATCCTAATATAGATTATCTCGATGATCTTTCATAATATTTATGCAATGAGATGTCGCCTCGATATTTTCTTGGTACTCGGGCCATATTTTGCTATGTTAATTGACAGACGACAGCTCACGTTATTGCTAGTATTTCTTGGTAACAGTGTGGTATCAATTCTCTAAATTACTGAGTTCGCAGTAAATTTTATGGTAAAAGTTATTTGATAAGTGAGTAAACCAAATCTTAGAGACTTAACATTAATGATCTTTCTTTAAAACGAATGTTTATAGCTGAACCAAAAAGCGTAGAAAAAATATAAGAAAAAGTGACGTATAACTTGGCAACACTGAATCATATTTTGTATTGAAAACTTTTAGTTCCATTCTATTTAATTTCTGCACTTTCTGGTACAGTTATACTTTGGCTTGTTATTACGCGTAACAATATCTATTTTTACGCGTGACAATATCCATTAGTTAGAAGTTAACAAATTTATTTCAGGCATAGAAACTTCGCTCCCCTATTAAGAGGGAGGCCTTCGTCCAGCAGTGGACGTCTTCTGGCTAATGATGAGACATTTCACCTCCTCCGATCACAGGCGTTCTTAAATACAAACGTTACATTTTACTTAGTTTTATTTTAAATAAGTCCTTATGTCCTCATTTGAGCACCTAGGGTCTGAAAGGGTTAATTGAAGAGGTCAGCGTGTGTATTATGCGTCAACTATGTCCACTGCTGGGCTTAGACCTGTTCCAAAGCACGCCACTCACATGATCTTCGGCTTTCCGTTCTCAACCACTGCCAGGTCCTACGTATATCGTCACTCCATCGTGATGCAGATGAAAATTTATAGAATTTGAAATTATACTAACCTGCAGGCTGCATGAATACTATAACTACTCGATATACATGGATTTTATTATCCCAAACAATATTTCATAACAAAACCTCTGTAAAGAAGAATTTATTTTAAAAATATCTACAATTAGGGATGTATTATATGTCGCCTTGTACTAACAGGATTATAATGTCACTTCACACGAATAATTTGGTCTACATCCACCTAATCTTTTGAGGTTTCTTCGTCTAGTAATTGCTAACATGTGTCGATCTGTTAGACTAAGCACTCATTTATATTTGAGGTCAAATGTCTGCCTTTTCAGAATTGTTTAGCTTAGTTAATGGTAATAGCGAATATGACCTTGGTTTTTCAAAGAACGTTAATTTACGATTTAGACAAAATTGTACTTTTGCAAATAAACCATTTATCAAATTCACAATATAATTTTTAAAGTAACACTATAGAGGTCCCCCGCGACTTCATCCGCGTACGGAAGAAATTCGGGCCGCTTCCAAAATTCACCACGTTAAATCACCCCGAGCAAATTTTTTACCCCGTTATTTAAACAGTTGTATTACTAGTACATAATAAATCTATGATTATATCTACTTCTGGATTCAATCTTGGTCCATTATGGTCTGGTAGACAGATCTGTAGATAGATTAAAATTGATCTCTTAAACCAGTTCAGCGGCTACTAATCTGATGACCTTTCTCAATGCTTCGTTTAAAATAAATTCTGAAACGATAGCAGGATCTTTATCGAAATATTATATTGCTATGCGATATTATCTCTATAGGAATGTAAAAATATATGATTGTACTCAATTATGATAAATATGCAACGATTTGTTTTATTACCTACAGTAGAGTTTTATGAAAGTTCGTTAGGAATTTTTAGTGAACGGTATTTATCATAGGCCTCCTTCTTAGCGCGCCATATTTTCCGGTCTTGTACCAGTCTCGTCCTGCTGTCCAGCCGCCTTAACAATCTGAGAG
This sequence comes from Erannis defoliaria, assembly GCA_905404285.2. NCBI lineage: Eukaryota > Metazoa > Arthropoda > Insecta > Lepidoptera > Geometridae > Erannis > Erannis defoliaria. The sequence continues at coordinate 3,251,494 of FR990073.1, read as the reverse complement.
GATACCTGTACTCATCAGCAGTGGGTAGATAATGGTTGATGATGATGATTTTTTATCATGTTGATTATAGTAAACTCGCACAGTTTTAGAAACGGAACTAATTTAGACTTCTTATGAATGGTATTTGACTTTTTCTGTCGCATTGGAATAATAAGAGGCGCAGGCTTAGTATTATCGGGCTAGTTTAGATAGCAACACTGCAGAATGGATGCAATTCTTAAAACTAAAATATTTGTTAGCAATAAATTTTAGTGGATAAATTTTATCTTATGTAGTACTGTACTATTATTTCTTCTGTGGTAGTACTAGCTGCGCCCCGCGGTTTTACCCGCGATTCTTGGGATAAAAAGTAGCCTAGATGTTTTATTCCAAGCTGTTTTTTATTATAAGCTACCTGTATACCAAATTTCATCCAAATCCGTCGAGGCGTAGTAGGTTAGGAGGACAGGATTCTCCGAGTTTGTGAAGCGCACATGATTTCGCCAAGAAAATTGATTAAAGATTTAGCGAGAAAACTTAAAATAAGAATGAAAAGTAGCTTTGAATAAATTACAATCACGTCAACGAACAAAATATGACTTTTTCAAATATTTACAAATCAACTACAGCTGTGACAAATCTCTTAACAAGCTCGACGGCATTATTTGCGAATTCGCTCCAGCATTTTAAAATATATTAGTACTTATTATAATACTAAATTTCCAGGCGAAATGCAAATTGCACTAACACCATGGAAAATAGAGTTTAAAATTCTGATGCTGCTTGAAACATGAGGTCATCATGAGGCTTATAGTGCTTGGTGTTTGCGTAATAAGTAAACGTATGTAATAACCAACGCACGGTCTAGTGCCTAGGCTGTTTGTGTGTCAATAGAGTAAGAGTACGACATGTATTTGCTAAATTCCGTTATTTTTTTCCATTAAACACATAAATATACTGAAAATTACTGCAACGAGCGAAATTACTAATGAGACTTACCATGATGACTGAAGTTTAAATCGTTGAACATAGCTTTGATGAAGAATTTAAGTAAATATAGTATGTTTATTGAAAAAATAATTTAAATCGGTTATTAATGTTCTGATATTTACGGCCTTACTTAAAAACGCCGCTCAAACTTAGTCGCTGCTTAAGATGCTTTGTCAACTTCTCTCTGACGTGAAGTTGCACGTGCTAGAAAAGGACAGAGAAGTTTACGCCGTGACTAAGGTTGAAAAGTTTTTTTAAGTAAGACTGATAAGCGTTTAAAGTTTTTGGTAGAGCCAACTCTGTCCCTTCCCCCAAAACAAAAAATGACGTCAGGCCTCACTTGTCAGAATAGAATTTATATGGCGTACAGAGAAGTGTCGTCACGATTTGCTGTTTCGCCTCTCTGTCTAGCATGATATTAAAATGCTTATAAGTTGCTTATTTTTGATCAGATTATCATTTTCTTTTCATTAATCAGCTATATTTATGGGCCACATTTTAATAAGACAATAAAAAAACCAGTCATCTAGCCTATTGCAGTGATTAGTTTTTGATAGGCACAGTTTTGGGTACCTACAGCTGCAATGGTCGTGAGCAGGCATTATCTTTTAGTAATATGAGGAGTGCGTTTCGTACTTCTCATTACCATTATTATTACCTTCTCATTTATTACCATAATAAAAGAATTAAAGTAGACTTTAGGTAAATATACCCTGAAGATGCTAATCCATATAGCATCTTCAGGGGTCGTACTATGACACCTTAAAAATATGATTTGTTTTTTTATAGTTTTTGTTTGGCATATCTACCTAATGTCTAGTTATATAGGAAAAGGCACTGGTTTCCGACTCACAGTCCTTGACTAGTTAAGAGCCTATGGGTCATTATATTTTTCTGGAAACATGTATGTGTCAAAATAAATAAATTTGTGTTGTTTTTTTTTGTTTACCCGCGTTTCTACGCCAGTCAATTTTATCGCGTCGCGTTACTGTTCGCGGTCACGCAGCGTCGGCGGCTGAACCTAACAATCATGGTTTTAAGGTGTCACAGTACGGGCCCAGGTCAAGAACAGAAATGCTGTAAAAAATATGACGAGAGATCAAATGCTTAATCTTATATGTTTTTAATTTAAAGCTTAAACAGGAAGAAAAATTATGACCTCCGGCAGGACACGAACCTGCATACGAGCAGTCTCTATAGGTTTCCGTCCCAACTGCTTTGCCAATTAAGCTACAGAAGTCTCTGCCAAATGCCATATTTCTCTAACTGTTTCAAGCTACCAACTAAAGCGTTGGTGGCGCCATCTGTGGATGTGTCTGTGTGTGTGGTGTATTTTTCTTCCTGTTTAAGCTTTAAACACATAGAAATACCATAAGTGTGGAAACACTTCATACAAAAATAATCAAAAAAAATTACTTATATGCTCTTCGAGTAAGTATATACCAATTTTATAAATTTTACTAAATACTAACGAATAACAAAGTATTCATCGTTGTTTCATACCTAGAATAGTAATGTTCATAATTACTTGTATTGTATCGTCTTTCGAGCGCAAGTTGAATAATCAGCAAAACGAACGTACGTGACCAAAGCTCTGTGCTACTTTTACGCATCGATGACATCATTGATAATCTTTGAGGCTGTTCCAGAAGAAAACCTAATAGGTATGTATATTACTTATCAATAATGATGAAATAGGTAGGATGCTAAGAGGTATGTATATTACTTATCAATAATGATGAAATAGGTAGGATGCTAATAAGTCTGTATATTACTTATCAGTAATGATGAAATAGGTAGGATGCTAATAGGTCTGTATATTACTTATCAATAATGATGAAATAGGTAGGATGCTAATAGGTATGTATATTACTTATCAATAATGATGAAATAGGTAGGATGCTAAGAGGTATGTATATTACTTATCAATAATGATGAAATAGGTAGGATGCTAAGAGGTACCTATGTATATTACTTATCAATAATGATGAAATAGGTAGGATGCTAATAAGTCTGTATATTACTTATCAGTAATGATGAAATAGGTAGGATGCTAATAGGTCTGTATATTACTTATCAATAATGATGAAATAGGTAGGATGCTAAGAGGTATGTATATTACTTATCAATAATGATGAAATAGGTAGGATGCTAATAAGTCTGTATATTACTTATCAGTAATGATGAAATAGGTAGGATGCTAATAGGTCTGTATATTACTTATCAATAATGATGAAATAGGTAGGATGCTAATAGGTATGTATATTACTTATCAATAATGATGAAATAGGTAGGATGCTAAGAGGTATGTATATTACTTATCAATAATGATGAAATAGGTAGGATGCTAAGAGGTATGTATATTACTTATCAATAATGATGAAATAGGTAGGATGCTAATAGGTATGTATATTACTTATCAATAATGATGAAATAGGTAGGATGCTAATAGGTATGTATATTACTTATCAATAATGATGAAATAGGTAGGATGCTAAGAGGTATGTATATTACTTATCAATAATGATGAAATAGGTAGGATGCTAATAAGTCTGTATATTACTTATCAGTAATGATGAAATAGGTAGGATGCTAATAGGTCTGTATATTACTTATCAATAATGATGAAATAGGTAGGATGCTAATAGGTATGTATATTACTTATCAATAATGATGAAATAGGTAGGATGCTAATAGGTATGTATATTACTTATCAATAATGATGAAATAGGTAGGATGCTAATAGGTATGTATATTACTTATCAGTAATGATGAAATAGGTAGGATGCTAATAGGTATGTATATTACTTATCAGTAATGATGAAATAGGTAGGATGCTAATAGGTCTGTATATTACTTATCGGTAATGATGAAATAGGTAGGATGCTAATAGGTCTGTATATTACTTATCAGTAATGATGAAATAGGTAGGATGCTAATAAGTCTGTATATTACTTATCAGTAATGATGAAATAGGTAGGATGCTAATAGGTCTGTATATTACTTATCAGTAATTAAGAAATAGGTAGGATGCTAATAGGTCTGTATATTACTTATCAGTAATTAAGAAATAGGTAGGATGCTAATAGGTCTGTATATTACTTATCAGTAATTAAGAAATAGGTAGGATGCTAATAGGTCTGTATATTACTTATCAGTAATTAAGAAATAGGTAGGATGCTAATAGGTCTGTATATTACTTATCAGTAATTAAGAAATAGGTAGGATGCTAATAGGTCTGTATATTACTTATCAGTAATGATGAAATAGGTAGGATGCTAATAGGTCTGTATATTACTTATCAGTAATTAAGAAATAGGTAGGATGCTAATAGGTCTGTATATTACTTATCAGTAATGATGAAATAGGTAGGATGCTAATAGGTCTGTATATTACTTATCAGTAATTAAGAAATAGGTAGGATGCTAATAGGTCTGTATATTACTTATCAGTAATGATGAAATAGGTAGGATGCTAATAGGTCTGTATATTACTTATCAGTAATGATGAAATAGGTAGGATGCTAATAGGTATGTATATTACTTATCAATAATGATGAAATAGGTAGGATGCTAATAGGTATGTATATTACTTATCAGTAATGAAGAAACTCATTTTAACTAGATGATACAATACTATAGGGTAGATGACTGATGTTTATATCGTTGAAACCAATAGCTTTGATGAAGAATTTAAGTAAATATAGTATGTTAATTAAGAAAATAATTTAAATCGGTTAATAACGTTCTGATATTTACGGCCTTACTTAAAAACGCCGCTCAAACTTAGTCGCTGCTTAAGATGCTTTGTCAAATTCTCTCTGACGTGAAGTTGCACGTGCAAGAAAACGACAGAGAAGTTTAAGCAGTGACTAAGGTAGAAAAGTTTTTTTAAGTAAGACTGATAAGCGTTTAAAGTTTTTGGTAGAGCCAACTCTGTCCCTTTCCCACAAAACAAAAAATGACGTCAGGCCTCCCTCACTTGTCAGAATAGAATTTATATGGCGTACAGAGAAGTGACGTCATGATTTGCTGTTTCGCTTCTCTGTCTAGCATGATATTCAAATGCTTATAAGTTGCTTATTTTTGATCAGATTTTCATTTTCTTTTCATTTTCAGCTATATTTATGGGCCCCATTTTAATAGGACAATAAAAAAACAGTCATCTAGTCTATTCTCCTAACACTTTATTTATAACATTTTATGATACAACGACTTTATAGTTATGTGATAATTGTGATACCTCACATAACCTGTACAGTAACACATTTAGATCAGCCAAAAGACGTGGTTGTTTTCTTTAATTATCTTGTTGCTTTGATTCTACACAAGGCTTCGTTAGAACATCAGTATCTGCACGTACAACAGATAGCTTTACTACTCTTACCTTAAAAGCAATGGAATAATAAACATGGTCTAGCTAAAGACCGCAGATAGCTATACAAAGCTTTTATATCTCTTTTATTGACACACTAAATTAGATTTAAAGCCTTAAGAACATTCAAATAGAGAGTGGTTTCGATTGAGTTGTTAGTTTAGATTTTAATGGTCCTTTAGCAAACCCGTATAGCTAAATGCACTAATGTCGAGAGATGTAAGATACTGCGGACAGAAGTGAGCTTTCTAGAATTAGAAATGGTGTACGGACTTAAGGGATAAGATAGTGTTTTGATAAGTACTGCTAATATTAGCTTATTTGATTAAGTGAATGCGATAAGATAAGTACATTCATAATTATATCATGAATACATAATATATTTTAAGAAAAGTATAATTAACACCAAAACATGCTAAATAAAAGAAAAAAGGATTTAAGTATACGATCAGCTATCTTACTATAGTACAAGCTTTGATTAGTTAGGGGTTTGATGGCGCTGTGTAAAATGTCTACCCAATATATACTTATTTCAATATTTGAGAATGCAGAATTCAAGAATAACATAGGTATATGATATAGGTATATGAGTACAAATATATTTATTTGTATGATCTTGGAAGACACGTTTAGATTTACGTAGAACCTTATTCAAAATTTTTATTAGTTTCATAAAAACTCTAGTAAAACTGGTTCTATAACCGCTTTATTTAAGTCATCAATAAAACCAATTATATAAGCTCAACACCGCCCAAACTATCAATCAAACGTCATTCAATCATCTAAAAAAATTGCTAAACCATCAATTCTATTGCGCAAGCGCCACCGAGGTCGCAGGACCCAACAGAGAAAAACGTACCTAGTTAGAACGAAATGGAGAGAGTGCGCCTAATCCAGCGAATATTGCAGGCTATATTTAGACTAAAACTCGTAGATCGGGTTTAGCAATAGGTAGACCGAGTATCTTGTGCATGTGCATTTCAAGCAGCTCAGTAAGATTTAGCCTTACATGGGTTACATGTTTGAATTATATTATGGAGTCTCGTTTAGATGTGGTTTTTAATTTATTAAGCAAACTCCAATAAACAAAATCAAAATAAAATCGTCAAGATAACAAAGTAATCAACTCATTCAAGATCAGCACTTAAGTTTTTTTTATAGAAAGAGCGGCAAACAGGCAGACGGTCCGCTAGTAGAAGTGGTAACTGTTGTTTATGCCTACAATACTAGACGTGTGTTCGATATTTTGCCAACACGGAAAGCTATTTGGAGACACACTATATAGCACCTCCAAGCACCTCCAAGTATTATTTTAAAAGTGTTACAAGTTTTTGAAAGGCTTCGTTATTGTTGCTTTAAATAACAAACGTTTCAATAGGAGTGATCGACAACGAATAAAGAAATCAGTTTTGCTACGATAACATCACAATCTCAAGTCAAAGTGTAACCGCCATTGATGTAATGGCTAAAAATGACATCACGGATGACATCAGGGATGATTAACGTAAACTTATAACATATTCTCTCGATGACAACATGACACTATTCGAAGTGGCATAAAATTAAAGGGTTAGATATATTTTAAATTTTTAAATGTCAATGAATATTTATTTATGAATAAATATATAATACGTGATACGAAACAAGTCTGAGATTCGGCCACAATGGTAAATCTGAATGGGGAAAGTTTATCTAAAAATAATAATCTGCGAATTTGAGTACCTAAAGGAGAAGATGAATCCGTTAGTAAATGGTAAGAATAAAGTAAATGTAACAATTTTATTCGATTATTTTATTTTTATTAGATAATTTTTCAAGAACCGAGCAGAATCAAGTTGCAATAAAATGTAAAAACTTGATGACCTCGACAAATATTGCGTACAAATTGACGATGGATCATTTGCATAATTTAAACATAAGTGCACTTTTATCTATAATAGTCTTAAATATTATATTCTACGGGAACCCATAGAATATGGATAATAATCTATACTTAATAGGTATACTCCTAACGTTCTGAAGAAGAACCTTGAGTAGTTAATTCACTACTATCAAATATAAAATATACTTATATGTAGGTATGTAAAGTAACAGATTTTTCAGAAAGTATCTTACCTAGATAGAAGTTCACAGCGACCCAATTCCCCAAAATAAGTTAAGTCTACAACAATAGTCGTCTTATTTCTAATCAGCGAATATCCATCAAATTTATTGAAATATCCAATGCATATTAATCTAGTCCCACGCACAACCAATTTGAGGCCGTAAAACTATTAAAAATGGCGTCAATGGAGCCACAGGCGCGTTGCGATCAAGGTCTCGAAAGCACCTATAAATTTGGATAATGCTAGGTTTTGTGCATCGACATTTGAATCTGAAACTGAGAATAAAACGAAATGAAATGATCCATGTGAAATTGTGGATAAATACGAAAAATTGAATCGAACGATTAATTGAAGACACAGAGATGACACCATAGATTGAAACACCTGGTATGGAACGTGCTAAGCCTTTAATACTTAAAAGGCAGCACGTTGGACGATTTTGCTAGAATCGAGGGTCAAACCTGCTTGTGGTTAGCAAGAAACCGCCAGGAAGAGAAACCCCGGCGTATAGGAAGAGAGACATAAATAAAGAAAAAAAGATAAAGAACTAACGAATATAATATACGCAAAGGGTTGATCTAGTTTTAGCAGGTTTATTCTATTATGCGCAGCTTTCATTTATAGGTCTCGAACATGTATAACCTCTATTGTAATTATGTCAGGATTCGCTTAACAATAGTGGTGTTGTCTAGTTCATATAAGCCACTAGGTGCGGCGGCGTCAGGAGCCAACCGACGCGGAACGTTCAACCTGATCAAGGCCTCAGGAACAAGTTCACTTGTGCACTCAAATATACACTATGAATAGTGGACAGGACATACCTATGATGAAGGCTTCAAATGACATAGGAGGGAGAAATAATAATATTGTGTTTATCGCAGCTCAAATGAAATATAATGTGAACATAAATGCCATTATACGAGCAGCAACAGTTTACTATAAAGAAAACTGAAATCTGCAGGATTTATTTTGTTGATTATTTCAGTCTTAACTGCAAGGAAACGGGCCTCCCTTATCTTATGAAATAAAATAAAATGCGTCCATTACCAGGAAAGAGCCCCCGTAAATACCTCCATTGTGGGCTAAACACGGCTGACGACGATCATGATGATGAAATGGAAAGAAAATAAGTGCCTAAGAAATAAACTTATCATACCTTTTACACTAAAATATATCAGAATAAGCTCTACATTCTAGGCGCCCTTTTATGTTCTAGGTATACTATAAAGAATGTGATAACGTTATCCTGTGAAATGTTCCTTGCGACATACGAGTAAGTGCAGGCCTTATCCTTTTCTACGAGGCAGTAACAAAACAGTTTCTTATTGCAAAATCATATATGTACTTGTACATATTATTGTACATGCTTATATACATACATCCACTAAGAACGAGAGAAACTGAAGTTGTTTGAAGAAGTCACAAAATAGTTTGTACGTATTGTGTTACATGAAAATTGTCTAATAGAAGATAAATCCTAAATATTATACATGTAATAAACTTACTTAATAGCTTAAGCTCGCTTATAGGTACTTCGGTTGGGAGCCCAGTGCTAAGTGTAAGCTCGGAACTAAGGATCTATCTCTGATTAAAAAATCCACTACGTTAAGGTTACGCTGTTGTTTCTACCCACTCAATTTGAAATGTTTTCCTGTATCTATTGTTAGCCGGTTTGCCGTATCCACGGCGAGTCGATTAATAGTTGGCCCCGTAAGCGCGATCTCCGCGCGTGGGAGTCATCACTACGAGCGATGCGGGAAAGTAGTGTTGAACTTGTGCTAAGCGAATAATAGGTCTCCATCTTGGTCCCATTGATGGGACAATGTCCTGGGACCACCAAAAACTCCCTATAATAGTATTGTCGTCGTCAGCCATAAGACGTCCACTGCTGGACGAAGGCCTCTCCCTTATTAGGGAGGAGTTGCCATAATCCCCACGCTTAGCAGGCGGCTTAGGGATCGCAGAATGCTCACCACCGTTAACAGAGAGGACGCTGCTGTCCGTCCTCCAGTGGGTCTGGTTGCAGTTTAAGGACATACCCAAGTCCATATATAGTATTGTAGAAAAGGATAATACAATAGTTTTAAACAAACGCAGTCTCTCACTACTACTCTCGGCATCCGCGGATTGACAACCTTCTAACACTATTAGGGCTACTTCAGGACTTAACTGTAGGAACGAATTTATTTTATGTTGATAGTTTCCAAGCTTTTTATGACCTTCTCTACCCCTTAGATTTACAGGCAGTTGTGACTCACTCCTAAGGTTGGCCAGCCCATGACGTCATAGCATCATTTTAAATTCTTAGGCCACACGCGCTTAACTTTAACTTCAAATTAGCATAATATTATATTTTACTATCCGTATAATGTACTGCGTGCGATGACGCACTATTTAGTAGCTCTACTTATTGTCATCATCATCATCATCCCGGAAACGTCAACTGCTGAACGAAGGCCTCCCCCTTAGACCGCCACTGTACGATAACCTGCCATTTATCACTATTATTCATGTATTTTATTTATCACTTGTTGTCATAGATGACTATGATGATAACTAAGAAAAAATATATTCAAGTAAGTAATAAATTATGACCGCTGACAGGACTCGAACCAGCATACGAGCAATCTCTGGATCCGTCGAATTTGCTTTGCCAATTCAACTACAGAACTTTTTGCCTTAGTTGTCATAATTCTAATGCTGTTTTATAATATATTTTTTACTGTTTAAGCTTTAAAAACATAGAAAAACCCCAAAGTGTGGAAACACTTCATACAAAATATTAAAAATCGTCTTTATATAAGATTATCATCATTTATTGGGAATTTTCGTCGTATTGAAATAATTTCACTTGCTATAGAATCCCATCACATTTACAGATCTAAGATATAACCTCTTTCTAGATGTTTCTAGAGCTTTAAAACTCTGAACTGGACACTGGTTAAGTGAATGATAAGAGCATGTAATTTTTACTGACTAAGCATTAAAAACACATTAAAATTCTTATTCTCTTCTAATTCTTACTTTAACATCAAAAGATAACCCTTGGCTGAACACATAATTATTAACAAAGAAGTAAAATCTTTTTTTTTTATTCTATGCCGGTTTGCGTTTCCTTAAAGTGAAAATCGGAGTCTGATTACGGCACGGTGCAGTGATGCCATGGATGAAGTATATTCCCAAACTCATTATAGTAAAAATTTACATAAAGGATATACCAAATTAGAAAGTACCTACACTAATTAAATGCGAGCAGTATAATATTATGGACCTGGGTATGTACCATGGTTCTGGGTGCAGTTTTGGCATCCAGAACCATCAGAGGATGGGCAGCAGAGTCCTCTCGGTTAAGGGTGGTGAGCATTCTACGATCCCCAAGCCGCCTGCCAAGCGTGGGGATTATGGCAACACCCCCCTCTTAAGGGGGAAGCCTTCGTCCAGCAGTGGACGTCTTCCGGCTGAAGGTGAGATGACTATAATATTGCTAGTACGTTTGTTTAGCTAAAGCCTCTGTACTTGGTGAGGGCTAAACGGGGCTAGACGATATTTGGAAGGAAACAAAGATTACGAAGGATACGCCATCGCGTAATAAAACAACGTTTGAAAATGACCCCCTTGCCGTCATGTTTACGAGTTGCGCTGGAGTGCGAAAGAAGATAGAACTTTTATGAGAGCAAAAGGGATAGCGCGCGTCTCGCTTAGTGAGTGCAGACAGGCGAGTCAGTCCTTAGGGCCATCTTCACGGGGCCATTTTAGGGCGCGATATGACATATCTCCCTCCTTATATATATAATATGATTGGTAGGAAAGCATCTTAACATTCATTTATTTAGGCTGTTAGTTTTCCTAAAAATGTAAAATAAAATAAAAATAAAATAGACCCTAAATTAATACATGGGCTAAATATTACTTCGAAAAATATACGACTCCTGTTTGATAGTAGTAACTGTTGGGCTTGCTAGTTCTACGTATGGGAAAGTCGTTACGATTCGTATGATTTCGACAAAAGATCGTGTTTTCGGTCGTTAATTTTCATGCTCTCTTGCACACAGGTAGTTTGGTACACACACTTATTTTGGGGCGATAACATTTTGGTAACAAGCTTCAGTACGTATTTATTTTATTTTACTTACAGATACCCACCACATGAACCACTGTTACAGGGTTCATGTACTGACTAATAAGCAAACAAATAAATTTAATTAGTACTTATATTTTAATTTTATTGTTATAGTAAATTGTTTTTTTTTTTTTTTTAATGATTATTGTTTGTGACTAACATAGTCACAAACAATAAATATATATAAATATAATAATAATAAAAAAAAACAAACAATATGACCTCTATGTCGAAATAAATGAAATTTGAATTTTTGATAGTATGTAAAACAGGTTTTCCGATAGGTGCACTGTGTTAAATTACATTTGTATTGTTTTCTTTTAACCATCTGACCAAGTAAGAAGCCGAAGCCGAGTAGCGTGGCTTGGGAGAGGTATGTCCAGTCAAGGCCGTCTTAAACTGTGCTGGGGCCCCTGGGCACACAAGAATTTGGGGACCTTTTGGAAAGTAAAGAAAGCGAATAACCTATACTAACAGTTTTCTACTGGCTATTTTGTATTAAATCGATCCTAACTAAGCCAAATAAATCAAAATCAAGTCAAATGTTATGGAAATTTTATACTTCTAAATAAAGTGGCAAAGTTTTTTTCGATTTTGTCCTAATTTGGTTTAATTATAATAAAATCAACATAATTTTGACATACATTTTAAGACAAAACTATGTCTTGTTTTCGACCCCGGTGCTCACTTACAGTGCCCAATAAAATGTATTGAAAATAAATGTGAGAGAAATTGTTGATCGTTCGGGGCCCCCTGAGGATGGGGGCCTTGGGCACGGGCCCCGTGTGGTATGTGTTATGGTAAAGACGGTACTGTGTCCAGTAGTAGACCGATATATTTCGATTATGATGATGATGATGAATCAAGTAAGAAGGAGGGTAATATTTATGGGGTTTACGATTTTTGATATTTTTTATATCACATCTTGCAGCTTGTTTTTTTTGAATTGTTTTTTTTGTTTTTTGAATTTGTATTGACTATTTCCACTCGAAAAATCGCATTTGATTCATCGGTAACCGTGAATAAAACTCTCTTTTAGTCACTGAGTGAATAAAAACATTTTGAATTTTGAACGAGCACGATAGTCCACCGCTGGACATAATAGGCGTACCCTTGAAGAACGAAGAGTGACCCAATACTCGTATATGCTGCGCTGGCCCAGTTGCGGGTTGGGGGGTTGACACACGCCTTTAAATCTCTTTTCAGAGCATAAACAGGTTTCCTCACGATATTTTTCTTATCCGAAAAGCTAATAGTATGAAAATCCGTACATAAACTCCAAAGAGCTTATTGGTGCCGACTCAGAATTTGAACCTACGAGCTCACGATTCCGAGTCAAGCGGTTTTCCCCTTTAGGCTACCACTTTTGCTCCCATAACCTATGGCAATATTTTTTGTGTCATCAACCTTTCAGGTTTTCCTTATTCAGAACAAATCTCTAATTGAAAGTCGTTTGCCCGCCTGTTAAGTAACAAGATTTACTCGTACAGCTATCAATCAATCTAGTAGGAGAAATTGCAACGCCTTGTTGGTTACACTTAAAGGTTCGAGCACATAATGCAGGGGCCGCAGCGGGGCGGATCGGGCCGCATCACAACGCACATTGCTTGCTTAGTACATTAGTGACGTGCCGGGCGCAGCGCATTGACAGATTTTAACTTAAATTTACTCACTTAAATTTAATATGAAGTATCGCATACTAGGACCTGGATATGTCCTAAAACTGCATCCAGAACCACAGGTGGACGGGCAGCAGCGTCCTCTCGGTTAACAATGGTGAGCATTCTGCGATTCCCAAGCCGCCTGCCAAATGTGCGGATTATGGCAACCCTTCCCTATTAAGGGAGGCCTTCGTTCAGCAGTGGACGTCTTCTGGTTGTTGATGAACGATTACAATAATATTTGATATTTTGATAAACTAAGATAAAGTTAACGATTGTACCGATCATTCTGAACGTTTACTATAGGCCCAACTCTGAAATCGAAAAAAATAATAATTTGTGTTCAGTTTCGATTATAGAGGACGAGATAAACAAAGATAGACGCAAAACTTTAATAGCAGTAAGTACTTATAGGCCAGTAAATAAAGACATCTAACATCGCAAACGCGCATGTATCTACGATTTTTTGATGTTGTGAGGATTAGGACCCTTCTGAGTATTTTATACCCAAGTTTGCAACCCTGAAATCCCTGTGCTACTCCCGTAATGCTCGAAAAACTATGCATTTCACGCCAGAATCCTCACCACTGAAAACTTCATGAAAATCGGTTTTGAAAATGCACATATTTAGTCATTAATTAGTCACTAATGTGAGATAATTAGTCGCATCGTAATTCCAAAGTTATAGGGTTTGATGAGGATTCTGGTGTGAAGCTCACGCCAGAATCCTCACCCCTCGTGTGAGCGAACGGTGAGGGCTAGAGACGTGGTTTTGATTCCAAAATTTAGGTCGTTACGATATGCCAAATCTCAAAACCCGCTACAAGGGTTCCAGGGTATTATAGACAGATAGTTTTAGAGGGAGTGAACAAATCACACCAGAATCCTCACCAATATAGAGCTTAAGTTTTGAAGTTCAAAATTCGTGTCAAGATTTAGTCAATAATTAGTTGTCGCTGATTATTAACAAAATGATGTGGTTACCTTTGTAAAAGTTTGATAAAAAGCCATGTAATGTTTACTATTTTTTATTGGTGACGGAGTTCTGGGGTAACAAACATTAAAAAAACATACAACCGAATTGAGATCCTCCTCCTTTTTTGACCTAGAAGTTAAAAAGTGCATGTTGGGCTCGCACTAGCGTTTATTCCTGAAAATGTAGCCGGAGGAAATTTATCTATTTTCATTCGTACAATTTACACGAGAATAGTAACCATTAGTAGAAACACCACACTATCGGACCACCCACAGAATGCTTATACCAGGAAAATGGTAACAGGAAGTTTCCTCTCCGCCTTCTGTAAATATCCAATTAGAGTACCTACCTACAGGCTAAATATAGACAACCGATTAATTGCATCAATATTCAATACAAATACAAACACACGTATTATTCAATTTACAAAGAAATGCAACGGGAAAAAACTTTTGCTAAAAAACGTAAAAATGTGGACGTAGGTGAAACCGAGACACGTTTTATTATATTAATTGCTAGCCTCATTGCTAGATATTGTTTTTTTTGCCGTAAGGTCATATCTATAGCCATATAAAACATAAGTAGGTACCATTGACAGAAGATTCACTCCTAATAGAAAACGCGTATAACTTCACTGGAACCATAGCGTATATGTATAGCGTGTAAGTCATATTCAGTACAGCTAATTTGTACTTTATTTGTATAGCAGTGAATCGATATTCTACTGTACCGCACGTTCGGTCGGCCACTGAGGCGCGGGAATGGCCGGCCACGCGCAATGTCGTAGCTGTAACTCATTCATTAAACTGCACAGTGAGCTAGCCCTGACAATTATATTTTACAAAATTTTAATTAATGCAGCTATAATATTAAGTATATCAATGTATAGATACACATACTTTTATAGGATTTATAAATACCTAAATGTAATTTGTGTATTTTAATTTTTTTTTTTTCTATAATCAATGTATTATATTTATTTCGGCAGTGGGTGACTGGAACCCAAAAGCCGAAGATGGGGCTGAAGTGGCTGATGATGATGATGTTGATGAAAATATTCACGTAAACATCACAATAATAAGCTTATTCAAGCATGGTTTAAGAATATACATTTTAATGCCTACCTTTACAACTAAAGCCGATACAGAGGTCTCACATTTGAACTGCGATAACATGTTACTTGGTCAATCACGACCAATCTCCGATGACATCATCGCACAGAATAGCTGACAGTTAGTTCGTCACACTGAATCACTCTACTAAAGGAGCCACTCAGGCGCATACTGATAAGAAACGTTGGAAATATTGTAATTCATCTATTGTATTCTAAATTATAGCTGATTGTTCGATGGTATCTAACAGCTATAAACATATAACTGCTTATAAAGATATAATTAATGTTAAAGAAGCGTTTGCACGTTTGATGTGTTGACCTATAGCCTAGGCTGGTAAGTTACCTACTTTGCTAAATAGGATGAGTTGACACAATAAGTTAGTGTCAGCTTTAAATAGGTCTTTAATGATTCATCTATAGTTTTAATGTCCCTTAATTAATGTTACAAAATCTAATAGAAAACTTAAAAGAGCAAGATCATTAAAGCTAATCAATTTATTTTATTTTAATTATTTAATAAACATACGAAACAGAATGCAATAATTTAAGGCTATCTCATCATCCTCATCATCATCATCGGCCCGGAGACGTCCACTGCTGAACGAAGGCCTCCCCTTAGACCGCCATACTGTACGACAACCTGCCATAATCCAAAAAAATATATATATATATATAATCCTGTCATAATATGAGGCTATCTCATAATTTACATTAATTGTAACATATAAGGAACTTAACATAGAATACCTAACTCAATCGGAAAGGTATTAAATCTATAGTTTTCACCATTTCCCTTTAGAATGACGAATGTAGAGTAGTTCGAACACGTCTTGAATCATCTTTTGCTAGAAAGAATCAGCCAATAACCATGAAGCAAAAGATGGTAGCAGACTGACGAGGCGAGGATCTCCATATGGTGACAAGTCACCAGAGTCAACACCGCTTATAGCCAAATGCAACACAATTAGCATTGCTGGACGCCTGCTCTTCACGATGCGCGCTGAGGACTCTGTTACAAATTTTCTCAAACCGCCCAAGGTACGTCTTATGCATGGGCGCCGCCAGGATTACTTTCAGTTCAGACTTTGACACAGACATTCCTTAACATAACCTCTGTATAGTCTATATTTATTGACAAGGTGACTAACTTTGGACAGCAACCTAGACGCCTTCAGTTTTGATTCAAACAGTAACTTAATAAAAAACAGCTTTTCTTCTATTTTTTTTTTCCTGACAGAGGGGTACAAGTACACCCCCTTGCACCTGCTGCCGGCGCCCATGTTCTTATGTAAACACTTAAACAGCGAATGGTTTTCGCATTATTGTAATAAGTTAACACTCCGTGAAAACCTACGCACTGCGGCCAAGGCGTATCGTATAACCGATAACCGCAATCGGTTCATTACCACAAACACCCACGACATTAACAACATTGTACAAAATAACATACAGGTGATAACCTCTGCAGATTACGTGTAAATATAGTGTACTCGTATGATTCCCTGGAGCCGAGTGAAGCAAATATGAGCATAAGTTATAAGAAAACTGGACGCAGAGAGCTAAGATTGTAAATGGCTTATTGGCATACAGTATTAACAGCAAATGGGATGACGGCATTTGGAAGCTCTGTGGAAGCACTTGGACAATAATGGCGTTGAATATGGAAGATAGCCAAAGAGGGAGCTGCCAATGATGATAATTAACAGCAAGTCAAGAGATCAGGATCAGGATTTGGTCCGCGTAGACTATGGATCACCTCCTGAATAGCAAATCTATTTTTACAATGAAAGTCTTCTATTTAGAACATTTACTTACCTTTATTCGTTTATTTTCATTTGCGTTTGACCTCGTCTAATCCTTATTAATCTACGGTGAGTCAAGATCTGTGGTCAAGGTAGAGCTCGCGCTGGATCAAAATGATATTTAACTGGACATTTTGTAATGCAATATCTTAAGTAATATTTATATGTTTATTCTTAGCAATTTTACTGATTCTCAATTTTATAAAGATTATCTTGTGAAGTGTAGAAGTGATTTTATATTTTCAAAAATGTTAAAATGCGCAAACATGTTAGCCTTGTGCGGTTCATGATGACTATGATTCTTATTTGAACTTTGAAATACAAAAAATGTGCTTGTAAGTCATGAGAGAAAAATGCTACTTACAAAATTAAAACATTTTTGTTTTATTTATACGGGAATACTCACGTTTAATTAAATCGGATACTCCGACTATAGTTTCGATCACATCCGGTGACCTTTTTCAAAGAGTGAAAACAGAGCCCGACGCGCGTGCAGCTGCGTCCTGCTTAGCACACCTCTGTTTTCACTCTTTGAAAAAGGTCACCGGATGTGATCGAAACTATAGACGGAGTATCCGATTTAATTAAACGTGAGTATTCCCTTCGGAGGAACTAGCTCTCTCTCTCTCTCTATAATCAAAGGTATTCCCGTACAAATAAAACAAAAATGTGTCAAAACCACGTCAGTTTTCATAATAAAATTAAAACACTTGTAGCACTTAGCCCTTTTTTTTAATAATCGCGGGATCAGCCAGGGGTTACTAAGCAAAGCGCAAGCGCATTACTCGGATGATCCTTCTCCTGTCAGCCAAGTAGCTTCTACCTGTATGTCTGTACTCCCTGAACTGTAAATATTGTTAGTCGTGGCTAAATAATATAAATATAGTCATTAACCATAGTAATAAAGGTACAAACGCGATAATAATTTCTTGTTGTAGATTAATCAGTAATCATCAAACTTAGTTTATTTTAATGTTATCTGATTATCTGCTTATTTTTGTGCCAGAAAATAATAATATTAAGTATAAAATAATCATGAATCTACTAAGTCTGCGTGCTTCATCTTCGACTATGTATCAACTTTATTAAAAGGTGAGCTGGTAGTCAAACGCGAACTTATCTACACCACACTTCTGGTGAAGAAGAAACATTATAAAGGAAAAAAAGGCAAAGTTTGTGAATTGGTGTGTTTGTGTAATATTCGGAGCTACTGATCTGATTTAAATTAACTTTGCTTCAATAGAAAACTACTCTATCCTGAGTGCTATAGGCTATATTTTATTTTATTCCAAATAGATAATATTAAGAGCCATAGCAATGCGTGGCTGGGTAAAGCTAGTCCACGGTAAAATAAAGTCAAAACAGAAAACGGTAGAGCAGACACAACAACGAATCAAGAATTCGAATAAGGGCAGTACCGTGAAATAATAAGAGCAAAGAAAGCCTTTCGTCTCACGTGAGTAAGGACTTCGGAATGCGAGATGCCACACTGATCGCATTTAGTCGTGGCATGCATCCACACCGTGAACCTTCTTTATATCGAACAGAGTACAGAGAAACAAATCCTAAATATACAAAGTATGGGTGACTATGTGCAGCGTTGTTACAGACGCCTGTCTTTCTAACGACCTAACGTAAATCTGTAGTGTCTGCGACTTAACGTGAATCTATGAGTACTGTAAGCAAGCACACGTTCGTAGCTACTCCGTAATCTTTGCTTTTGGACATTCTTGGTAGCCTTTTCTTTATGGATTTTCTATTCAACGTTGGTATACTGTCATATTATTTATAGCTCTTGCCTTTTATCTCAAACTATAAATAATTATAATACAACGTCTTGTTTGGCCTTCGTTCTCCACTCTCGTTTTGTCATTACTGACTTTGTAAACGCATATAAGAAAAACTAGAATAAATATGTATGTTACTATGGAATCCGTTACTGCGCAGTAGATTATTTATGAAGCTGTACTACTTACCTTGTTTTCTATTTTTTTCTGACAAGGCTAAAATATATTGGTTGATAAAACACCTTATTACATACCAACTTATGTTGACTAATATGTTATTAACAGGTAATTAAATATCAATAATAATGCTAATGCGGTTGGTAGAGAAACAGTCGTACCTAAATTATAACTTAAATGATCCTAATACTATCACAACGAATACATACTTAGCTTATATTGAACATCAAATCAAACTCATTTTATAATTCAGAAAAAGTTGCACTTATGATAAGACTTAAAGTTAGGTCAACTGGTTTTAGCCACATTTGCTATAACTACAAAATTACGCACTTCTTTGTTCTCTATCGTAAACATCAGAAAACGCCAGAGTATAAGCGGTGGCGTCAGTATCGTAAATATTAACCTTCTACTGACCCTTTCACGTCGACCTTCAACGACAAAGTTCTCACCAGTGAAAATGGCCCAACACGTAATATCCTCCAATGTAGTCACACAATTGTTATTCAGCTGCTAAATGCTAATTCACACAGAATGAACAGTGACATCATGCCAATTACAAATTATGTGTGATGTGTTTAAGTTTTAGTAGCTTTATACTTTTTTCTTGGATACTGTATGAATAATTTGCAGTATTTTAATACGTATGACATTATAAATGTATATACTGAAAAAATTTTGACTTGAGTAAAGCTTTAGAATCACAAAAAATGTTTGCTTCGAACTATTTAGCATAAACTATTAACGCCGAGTGTTTGAACATGTTAATAGTATTAATTGAATGACATATATGTAAGCGCAGAGTATAAACAAATACATTTAAATGAAATGGTGGGACAGGGATCTCATTCAGGTTCCGTTTTTTATATCAATGTATGTCTTAAATAATTAACCGCGTTGTGACCGCGCCTTTAAACAGTGTTTAGCTGCAACATGATCAACCATGTTTGTTGGAAATTTTGTCATTATTTTTTTTTCAGCTCTCCTATATCTCGAATAATCACAATATTATTATAAATAATGTGACCTAGCATATCAAACGGTCCAATTAGATAACAAGTGCAATATTTATCGATTGGCAACATTTGTAAGTTCTTATAAAAAAAGTAAGATAATTTGCAGATTTTATGAAGAATCATTCCATATGAATTTAATCTTTATATGATGGCTATTAAAGTGGAATTTACAATGAGTCAGAAAATGTCCATTGTAAGGTACCTAACCGATATTATTGCAGTATCTTATCGATGTGTTCATTCAGCACAAACGTATGTAATTTAAAACATAGCGCTAATACTGGAATTACTTGCCTTACCTATATTCTCTAACCGTAACACTCCGATAATCTAATCGAGCCAAAAAATATACTACGGAAAATAGTTTGTCTACAAATAATAAATAATATAGTCAAATGTTTAATAACGTATTCAATGAATCAAATTGATCACGTACTTTAAAGTCGTAAAGAAACTCGACCTTGATTTATCGATAATACGTTACGCGAAGTAAAAACAATTTAGGCAAGTGTCTATTTTAGAATACAAAAAATATTTCGACCATTTACGGCACTTATGATCAGCGTCTATCGAGACCCAAATAAAGTAATTGTGGTCTTTTTGCATGTTTCAATGCAAAACGTAACACAATTAACCATGAAAAAACATTGACTCTCTGAAACTCTAAGCATACTATAATAACTTTTAAGTGACCGAACCAACTATGGTGGATAGAATTCAATACGTAAAAGGCAATAAGTATCTAGCTAAATATTCAATCTCATTGTGAACTAAAATCCGTAAAATTTAAATTAGAAGACCAAATACAGAAGTTGTTTATATTCGACTTGAGTGCCAAGGTCGCTCCTCTGACATTTACCTGTTTCCAAGAGCAAATTAATGAGATAACCACATCATAGCTGGAATCTTGTTCATAGCCTTGAATTTTGCAGGCTATTACGTTTAGGCTATGTTTGCATGTTTGACTGATTTATGAAAGCTAATGAGCAGAGTGTTTATGATCAAGTCACGCTTTTTCCGCATACTTAGTCATGGAATTGTATTATTACCGCATGTAAACAACTTACCGCGTAGTCCTGCAATGTGAGAGTCATACTCCGATTTGCTCCTCATGTAATCCTTGCGGCCGGGAGCGGTTTGTAGGGTGTGGTGCTTATATTCCGAGTACCATTCGTGCTGGGGAGAATCGGCCCTCTCCTCGCTGCGCGATTCAGTTACAGTCCTCTTGACAGTGGTCACCCGTTCAAACTTGACGAGGCGGACGCCGGCAGCCAGGTCGCCCTCTTCGACCTGCCGCTCGAACCTTTCCACTTCATCAACAGGTGGCTCGACATGTCTCAATTTCAAATTCGGAAAACTAGATTCATAACTCTTAGTCGGCGATTCGGAATCGCGGGTCTGTTTAAGTTTTACTTCGATTTTCGGCGAGTCCGGTCGCCGTTTGCGCTGCTCGATGCGACGCTCTATCTCGTCTACATCGGTGGTAGCGTCGACGGTGTCATTGCTGGAATGTCCCGACCATACTTTTTCGAAAAAGCTGACACGGCCTCTTAGACCGCTTTGCGACGGGGAGTCGCGACCGTCCGACATTTCGACATGACCTCTCCGCTTGGAGGCTCGCTCGATACTGGAGCGAATAAGTTGGAGGCTCAGCGTCGGCGCTCGCCGCGCATGTTCCTTGTCCACGTGTGCCGTAGACGGCGGCCAGACGAGCCGGCCGGCATCCGCGCCCAACCCAAGAGGGGTGCTATCAAAATTACAACACTTTGGGGTGTTTCTATTTTTGGAAACCTACGGGCACGCTCCGTGGAGATATTGAGGTAAGTCGAGTACAACAGCATTTGTACTTCGACGTCCTTCATAATTACTTAATGAATTGAACTCTATTGATCGTTACAAGGAAAACATGTATTAAAGTAGGTTACGGGTTAAATGTAGTAGCTAATCTTTGTCGTCGCACAACAATTATTTTATCATTGACCTGACTATCTGAGCATTGTTATCAACGTGTAAAGATAGTATTGTTGACGTAACGTGATTATAATTAGTCATTAGACAAACATTACATAAGGTATGTAATGTTTTTTGTTGGTATAATTTAGCATGTAGTATCGGTTTTGGTGCTTTTACGCGCATTTTCCGCATTTTTTCTTCGTTTTATTTTGGCTATTTGTTTTCTAATTTGTCTGTGTCATTCTAGATCTTGATTACTTAATAAAATAACATTTACGTGAGTTTAATAAATATATGGATTCAGGGATATCCCTTCATCAGTCGTCTTTACAATTTCTATTACTTTAAGTTCCTTAAATTCACTACCGATTTGATTCCTTTAAATAGGCGTATCCCATTACTCCATTTAATGTCATGTTACAAGTCTGTGCATCGATCTACTCAACCCCATATTTCGCTTCTGATGGCTCCGTGGGCCCCCCACCAGTTTATGGTTGAGAGTCACGAAGCCAGCGTATATTATTATAACCGTTGTCATTGTAGAAGATACCATCAGGTTTTTCAATATGTGATAAATTGCAGTTTGTTTTGTTTTAATATTTTTTGTTAAAAAAGAAAAAGAAAAGGAAAAGAAAAAAAAACTAAAAAAGAAAAAAAAAAAAAAAAAAAGAAACAAAAAAAAGAGACCAAAGAGAGAGAGAGAGAGAGAGAGAGAGAGAGAGAGAGAGAGAGAGAGAGAGAATTAGCTGCATTTCTTATGATTATAAAGAATATCAAATAATTAGTTTAGCAGTTTATTACCGACCTATGCTTTAATTTATTTTATAAATGTTCTACGAACTTATAGAGCTCACCTCGTTACGATTACCGGATAGGTACTGCATGCACGCTTACGAAAGTACCATGAATTTTGTTGCAAAATAACCAGTGAAATTAAGCAAGTATTCATCATTCATCGGTCTTTAACTGCTGGCCTTTCGGAGAAACTCAGAGTCACACTACGGGCAATGGAGAGAATTATGCTCGGAGGTACTTTGCGCGATTAAATCCGGAACGAGGATAATCGCCAAAGAACCAAAGTCACCGACATAGCTCGCAGGGTTTGCAAGTTGAAATGGCAATGGGCAGGCCACGACGCTCGAAGAACTGTTAACCGATGGGGTGGAAAGGTTCTTGAGTGGCAACCGCGAACTGGAAGACGCAGCGTAAGAAGGCCTCCCACTCGGTGGACCGACAATATTGTAAAAGTCGCGGGCAACTGGTGGATGCAAATGGCAGGTTTTCGTACAGTGTGGCGGTCTAAGAGGGAGGCCTTCGTTCAGCAGTGGTCGTCCCCGGGCTGATGATGATGATTCATCATTATAATCAGCTTATCATAGACTACTGCTGCACATGGGTCTCTCGCAAGGCACCGCCACTTTCAACAACTACCAGCTGTGGTAAGTATTAGTACAAACTAATTAATAAACGAATATGCACGATCAATAACGACAGGCAAAAGATGTCTTAAACTTGCCATTACGACTGTGGAAACATGATAGAATTGACATTAAAGGCACGGCACATGGTGGTCCCCATTCATCGACCCACTTGCCACTAACTGTATTAAGCTATGTCGATTTTACCCTGGCTTTAGCTAGCCTTGATAGACGGTCGAATGTCCTATAGTTGAACTGCAGAAGGCATTTGTGTCAAAACGTAAGACAGCATGGGCTAGGGTTAAGCTGGGAGATGTAATTTTTTTTGGCGCTGTTGTGAAAACTGCTAGTGGTACTTTTAGCAAAAGTACAACTTAGGGTCGGTAATCTACGCTTTGGGAACCCATAATAGTACATTATGATACGAGTGTGCTATGTTGGTCATTACACTAGAGGCGGTATTATGCGCGCGAGCCGCAGGCGAGCGCGATAAGAAAGCCGAGAGCGTAATGACTAATAGCACAAGAGTTCCATACGACTGTTTTCGTCACACTTGCGAGGAAAAAACAATTTTTTTTCGATAATAATCAACCACACAGCGAAAACGTCAACAAACATTTGCGGAAAATGGCGCCCAAATCAGTAATGCGCGCGCAGGTTGACATTTACTTCAGCGGCATAAGAACTCTTTGTTGGTATTACAAAAAAACTGTAAGTATTACCCGGCTATATTAAGAGTGCTTCGTACACGTACGTCTAATTGCAGTCACGTACAAACTTGACTTTACCGGGTTATACCTATTATAGTACAAGTGCCGTAATGTAAAGTAAAAAGCACGCGTGTATAATAGCTTGGATTACGAGCCTAAAAGCGATGTAATAAGATCTACTTTACGAGCAAGTGTGATGAAAATAAATTTAAAAACAAACAGAAGTAACAAAACAAAAACGTGCTGGTAAATTTTTCGGAAACTAAGTACCTATTACTGATGGAACTTAGTAGAGTACTAGCTAGTTTTATATTCTCTTTGGTACTAGGTACTGTAGATAATGCTAATTTAATTGGGCTTACTCCATACTTTTTCATAAGAAACTAGGCTTGCGCCATCTCGTAACTATAGGACGCCATAAAAAAAAACTTTTGATTTCGATTTCTTTTTTAACGTTTGTACAAAAAGTTTAAACTTTGTAGAACACAGAGCCACGTCTACACTAGCCAACATAGAGGTTGCAATCATGTAAGTTATCATCATCATCAAATATCTCATAATCATTAAGTATCTTGAGGCAGTCTTTTTTTCTAAACTCGAACAATATTTGAAACCAAATGTTTCGTTGAGAAAATAGAATACCCCATAATTCTATCCAGTTCTACAGTTCGACCTGGATTAGTCTTCAAATGCCAAAGGTGTTCGTTCCTATTACTCTGTAGATGTACTTGTAGAGCAAGTCATACCCGCCCACGCGTTATTTTGTCCGTGTAAGCATTTGTGTTGGCAGTCGCGCCTAGCTTTAGTTCCTGTCTCTCTAAAACGGTTGTTTATGATTAGAACTCTTACTTCATGTTATCCGAGTTAGAATTATAGGCACACGCTTCATACTTCATATTCTATTTTAGTGGTTGTCGTTGTTCTCTTTGTGACTGATTTGTGTTCAGTCATAAAATTGTAAGCGACTCCACCTTAAGGTGCTCGTTCGTAAAGATTTAATTTCGTCTTGTAGATACTAAACAATACTACGTAAAACTGAAAAAGATAACATTGCAGGCATTGGCATATTTAATTACGTATTTTTGAAATATGTGATTATTGGTTGTTCTATAAACTCTCCAAGTATCTCCAATGTATTTAATAGGGATATGCATGAGTTTCAATTATCAAAAATAATAGTATAAGCGGAGAGTTTAACTGAATCTGATGCTTACATCGAAAAAATAATTGAGATCAGTTCTGAAATATAAGCATTCAAAGTATTTGGGAGGGAGTCGCCGATGTCCCTTTCTAGCAAAACAGGTGCTTGTATATAATTTGTTTGAAATCCTGGACTTTGACGTCATAAGCTGCTATAGT
Source organism: Erannis defoliaria (assembly GCA_905404285.2). Classification (NCBI taxonomy): domain Eukaryota; kingdom Metazoa; phylum Arthropoda; class Insecta; order Lepidoptera; family Geometridae; genus Erannis; species Erannis defoliaria. The sequence continues at coordinate 3,225,953 of FR990073.1, read as the reverse complement.
GCCTCCTATGTCCTGTATGCGACTGCCCTTCAGACACCCTACTACCGAGGTGTACGAAAAAGCAGATGTTTTGTCAGTGCGTAAACTCTTTATTTATGAAAGCATTAGTTGTGCCGGCTCTCTCAGGTTGTGAATATTAAAAAAAGTAGTGACTGTTCCATTGGTTAGTACGAGGTATGCACAAAAGCAGTTTAAAGTAGTTGCTGCAAGATTGTATAATGAAGTTAATAAACGTGGTAGAGTTGACAAATTAACGGACAGAGAACTCAAAATTGTAGTTTATGATATAAGTGTGCTATGTTGGTCATTGCACTAAAGGCGGTATTATGCGCGCAAGCCGCAGGCGAGCGCGATAAGAAAGCCGAGATCGAAATGACTAACATAGCACAAGAGTTCCATACGACTGTTTTCATCACACTTGCGAGGAAAAAACAAACTTTTTTTGATAATAATCAACCACACAGCGAAAACGTCAACAAACATTTGCGGAAAATGGCGCCCAAACCAGCAATGCGCGCGCAGGTTGACATTTACTTCAGCGGCATAAGAACTCTTTGGTGGTATTACAAAAAACTGTAAGTATTACCCGGCTATATTAAGAGTGCTTCGTATACATACGTCTAATTGCAGTCACGCACAAACTTGACTTTACCGGGTTATACCTATTATAGCACAAGTGCCGTAATGTAAAGTAAAAAGCACGCGTGCGTAATAGCTTGGATTATGAGCCTAAAACCGATGTAATAAGATCCATTTTACGGGCAAGTGTGATGAAAAGAATGTTTTGATATGGCTCAAAGGTTTTAACTATTATAATGAAACTGAGAGCATGCTTGTTTTTATTTTTGATTCCTTTATTTGTTTATTAATATTTTTGAACTTCTATTCTGTAGGAACACACACACACACACATCAACAGCCGGAAGACATCCACTGCTGGACGAAAGCCTCACCCTTGATAGGGAGGGGTTGCCATAATCCCCACGCTTGGCAGGTCTTTAGGAACGCCTAGGTTTTATTCCACATATATCCACAAACTGTCAACTATTTAAAAACTTATGTTATGTTATTCTATACCACATAACAAACGTCGTCTAATCAGTCCAGCCGCTATGGAATTTAGTGTGAACATAACCTTTTAAATGGGTAGTTAATAATTACTAACGCTACACTTATACTTAGACTACGCAACATGGGCCCACCAGAGGTTTCGAGTGCGGAAAAGGCCCGCTCACTGAGTACATCCTTGTGGTTATTATTAGAAAATCGATAATGACTTTAATTTTGAAACATATATACTTCTTTTCATTTTTCATCGAGACAAAATGCCCATAGAAAACACAGCATGGTGAAATCGAAAAGTTAACTTTCTAGGAAATAACTTTAATATCCATAATATGCATTATATTATTTCAGCTTGCATAAATGTTGACCCATTTTCCTGTAACATTAACGCTGCAAAAAAACATGCCTCAAATTCTCGTAAATCAGCTGACAGTATCAATAATACCGCCATCTCTCTGCTTTTTATACGTGTAATTTACCTATCTCATTCGCGGTAAGAGCCAAAGCCCTTTTGCCCTTGGCCGGGTCTTCATGGGCATTCGGTTACGCTTTCGTAGTTTGGCCCAATTCGAGGCCTCCCTTCAATTTAGTTTATTGTGGTTACACAACGAGTCCACGAGTGACCGCGGTGATAGCATCAGCATGTGTGGTCAATATGAAAAACGCGGATGGTATCTGACCGTTTTATAGTTAACTAGCAGTATCCCATGGCTTCTTTCGTTTTCCTAGAGGAACCGTCATAAATAGTAGCCTATGTCAATCTGTCATTTTAATTTATATACATGCCAAAACTCATGTTAATCCGTCGATTCGTTACTGCGTGAAGTACGGACAAACAAATCAACAAAATACGCTTTAGCATTTATAATGTTAATACCACAGAGCTACAATGTAAGTATAGTGGTTAATACTCTGACTCGCACGGTTAATGATTTATTCGTATTTTTTTCCAAGTCTGCAAGCGTCATCAGAAGAATAAAACTATTGTCTATTGTCATCTTCGACCGCATTGCTTACCAAAAGGCGAGTAGGTGGTCTAACGCAGACTTAAAAGTGTAAAAAAATCTGTGACTTTAATAAATATTTTTTATGAGATTTGATACAGATCCATAAGATTTTGAGTAGGTATCTTAACTATATAGAGCATGGCGTCCGAAGAATTCGCATTGAATGAAATACAATTTTTTCTTTATTTTTCCACGAAGGCTGTATGCGAGCGAAATGGTTACCGGTTTATTTCTGATGTCATCCCTCTATACGCTGCTTGTGGCCTTAAAACGGCTCTAGCCTAAAGCCGCGACCGCACTGATGCACTGCGCATACGCAACCGTGCGTATAAAAGAGGAGGTAAACCGCAACGCAATAGGTCATAGGTGCCGTACCTACAATAATTTTTTCATGGACGAATAAGCTAGCGATAGACCACAACTCACCTGGTGGTAAGAGATCTTGTGGTCTAAGATTGACCATATCTTAAAGAGATCCAGGTGGTACAGCGATAGATACTGAATTGAGATAGATCTGTATTAAGTAAAGTTCAAAACCATCCTGGATATGTAAGCCAAGCGTGTCTAGTCCAACCGAAAGTAGAGAGATGTCCAGCAGCAGGATATTGAATATGATGACTGATAAAGAGTCGATAATAGGGAAATATGCAATGTTTTTTTTATTGACTTACAATAACGAAGTTATAAACATTTTAGTTTCATGTTACACAGGGAGGGCACTATACTAGCTAATGACGTCAAAGTCCATGATTCCAAACAAATTCTATACTAGCACGTGTTTTGCTAGAAAGGGACAGATGACTCCCTCCCAAATACTTTGAACGCTTATATTTCAGGACGTTACCAGCCGGTTTCAATGTGTGATGTAAGCATCAGATTCAGTTAAACTCTCCACTTATCCTATTATTTAAAAAAAACAAAACACATGCATATTCCCTATTAAGTGGGCCCTGTGTGGATCAACCTTAGCAACTCTATGGCCTTACGATTCCAGGTATCGAAACGACACATTAGAGTTTACTGATCAGAATAAATGCATAATGACTCGGAGTGGGTAACATGATCTCATGTTGTTTACGTCCTACGAAATGACACAAAACAAGGTGAAGAGTAAAGCAGCGTTTTCGTTATAGGTACTTATATTTTACATAACCTACGCATTTTTTGTCGAGCAAGACGTTCGCCTGGTGGTAAGCGTCACGCCTGCCTCTAACAGAAGCAGTGCCGGAATTGTGAATATAATCCTACGCCGCACTGCACTGCGCTCGTCACCCTGAGATATTAGATGTTAAATCTCTTCATACCCAGTAATTTCTTTGGGTAACATTGCCCTTCAAACCGGCACACAGTAATGCTTGCACACTACTGCTTGGCGGTAGAATAGCTGGCAAAGATGCGGACTCTGCAGTAGAGTTCTAGCACTACTAAAATGTTCAATTTGATATCGAAGACTCGGTGCTAAACTGGTTTGGTCAGAATAAAGCTCAACAACCTCGGAATAAACGTAGTTAACCGTCTACATTGGTGTATAGGTTTATCACCTTCAAACTTCATCGTCTTAACCTTTATCGATGCACTGCTAGACCTATAGTTCTAAAAGACGGACGGACGAAAAAGTATGGACGAAGGTTAACGGTTAAAACGATGAGACACCTTTAATTAAGGACCAATTTAGGACTGGATTATTGATCTAATTTTCGTCTTGCCTTGGATCTCATCTAAATCTGATTATGGTGATATCGATGCCTTTGGATGAATGAAATTGAAAGGAAAACGAATGACCGACCGACCGGTAAGTTGACCACCTATTTTAAACAGATTAGTTAGTTGTAGAGCTAGTAGGCAGAGTAGCTAGAACATAGTTGGAGAGCAAATGAAAAATACCTTGTTTTTGTTCCGGAAAATAATTATAGGCGTCGACATTAATACATCTGGCTTTTTTTATTATTTTTAATGAAATTTAAAAAAAAAAACTTACTACTTCGTAGACTTATTTCACTATAACGAAAGCTATAACGAAACGAATAATAATAATACGCTTTAAAAAAAATACGACTTCATTTTTGACTATACCCCCGATGACATCTTCATATTTTCCAGTTGTTTTGATTTAATCTAGTAATTTTTATTTAAAAACTACTGAACCGATTTCGATAAAATTTATATGGGACCTCTGAAGTAGGTATCACCTACTAAACAAAAAAAACACCAAAATCAATTCATAATTGGCGGAGTAATCGCGTAACATACGTACAAACAAAACATACAGTCGATTTGAGAACCTCCTTTTTTGAAGTCGGTTGAAAATGGTCTCCGTAAGTGAAACTGTAGGATATACTATAGTCTAGCTTTTTTAAACTTCTAACTAGTTTATAGCAAACTTCACTTCTAGTGACTAGACGCTTTCTGTTGCTTACCCTTTGTCCTACGAGCAATGCGATACGTCTCAACTCGCATTTTATTCAAATTCAAAACTGCAGCGAGAGTACCGTTCTGTATGTCGCTTTTGACGTGTCGGTAAAGCTGTTTTATTTGGCGAGTTTAGAAATACCGATTATTTTGTCAAAATTTACCGATTCAAATGTCAAATTTATCGATCGTTTAATAAGAACGGTACTCGCACTGCTGAATCCTGATACCAACTACGCCAGGTACATGATATTTTAACTAACTTCAAAACAAAAGTGATGTAAGTTTCTCGTTTAAGTCCATTTTATTATTTGTGTATGTACTTACTCCAATAATTACTCTGATATATATGTAAACTCATGTATGTGTGCTTCTTTTACTAAGTTGAGGAAGCTCTCGAGGTGATCTCTCAAAAAATTAATTAACCTTGATTCCGTAAGTTTTGAACCTTCTCTAACATTAAGAATGTTATTATTCGGGCTGCGCTTACGCTGCGTCTCAACACTCCTACGCCTTTTTGTAGTGGTAGGACTCTACTGCAGAGTCCGCCTGGGGAAGTACCATACCTTTGCCAGTTATTGAACTGCCAAGCATTAGAGTGCAAGCATTACTGTGTTCCGGTTTGAAGGGCAATGTTACCAGATAAATTACTGGGTATGAAGAGATTTAACATCTACCTAATATCTCAGGGTGACGAGCGCAGTGCAGTGTTGCGCAGGATTGTGTTCGCATGTTCACAATTCTGGCACTGCTACTGTTAGTGGCAGGCGTGACGCTTACCACCAGGTGAAAGTCTTGCTCGTCTCGTCACTTAAACGTATAAAAAAAAATTGGTTATCGTCGTTTTAATAATGATAATATGGATACAAACGCACTGTATCGCATCGCGTCGCATTTGTCACTTAGGTAGGACAAGGCCCGACTGCTTGAATGATGAACGTTGCCCAACGTGATGAGTGGTCCATTGTTTTGAGATGTGCCTTTCGCCGAGGAGCTTTCTCTGGAGTTTTGGAATGAAGGGAGCGGTAACACAGGCACTAGGTCGTTGAGCAAACATGCCTGCTAGGTAAGTTATGTACGTATAGCTAAGTCGGCTAAAACCTCATTTACATTTACCACGGGTTAGTAACCGTAGATGGTAATCTTTTTTTGCGAGTATTCGATTTTAGTCGCAGCTACGTATACACTATGATTACGGACACCCCTAACAAATGACGTAAGTACTGCAGCGAAACACTTCGCTAGCAGTACCACAGAATAAATAATAGTACTATGGCAGTACAAAAATGGCATTTCGAGCGTTTTACTTCAAATGCGCGACCAATAATTGGCATTTTGTCTTCGTAGTTCTATGCAATTTTGTGAAAACTGGCGACAGCGGTTTTCCATACAATAGGGTAGATGACTGATGTTTATATCGTTGAAACCAATAGCTTTCATGAAGAATTTAAGTAAATATAGTATGTTTATAGAAAAAATAATTTAAATCGGTTTTTAATGTTCTGATATATAAGCGTTTAAAGTGTTTGGTAGAGACAACTCTGTCCCTTTCGCACAAAACAAAAAATGACGTCACGCCTTACTTGTCAGAATATAATTTATATGGCGTACAGAGAAGTGACGTCACGACTTGCTGTTTCGCCTGTCTGTCTAGCATGATATTAAAATGCTTATAAGTTGCTTATTTTAGATCAGATTTTCATTTTCTTTTCATTAATCAGCTATATTTATGGGACACATTTTAATAGGACAATTAATAAAAACCAGTCATCTAGCCTATTGCTTTACAACATTGTTTAGACAACCGTTCTACCTAAGAAGTACGACTTTCGCTTTTCTGTGCATGAGACCCACATTCAAATAGCTTCAAGTAAGAAGCGCCAATACGGTGGTGCACTGGACTGGGCTTTGTTTTGGTACTCTGCCTTCAACTTTTTGACCGCCACGGTATAATTGCAACGCTGTGCCTTGTACGCCCAGGCACCAATAAATTACACATTATAATGATATTTTTTTCATAATCAGTTATATCGATAATTAAGCATTGTTTACGATTGGGCATATTTTTTGTCATAGATGTCGTTGGCGCTGGAGCCCTCGAGCGCTTGTTAGATGACTGTGGCGATCAATAGGTATGGTTAGGTTTTGTAGTGGTAGGACTCTACTGCAGAGTCCGCCTGGGGAAGTACCACACCTTTGCCAGTTATTCAATCGCCTAAAAGTAACCTAAAGTAGCCTGTTACCCTCTAAAGTACCCACGTTACATCGCCTACGTTGACCATACTGAGCAATGTTACCAGATAAATTACTGGGTTTAATGAGATTTAACATCTAATCTCAGGGTGTCAAGCGCAGTACAGTGCGGCGCAGGAATGTATTCGCAAGTTCACAATTCTGGCACTGCTACTGTTAGAGGTAGGCGTGACGCTTACCACCAGGCGAATGTCCCGCTCGTCTCGTCACTACACAGCAAAAAAAAAGCATCGACCAAATCCACGATCAAAGCATTGACCATGATCAATCTTGAATCTCTATCTCTTGCCATCACGAGAACGTCTTGTTTAACTCATTACTTAGTAAGTGACATACAGAATGAGTGCTTACTTAGATTTATTTGTTCAGAGCCCATACAAGAATTGAACATTATCCTACAGGGAACCATTGAAAATGATTTCGAAATTAAACAAGTGAATTTAAAAAAAAAAAACAACCGACTTTAAATTAATATGGGACCACCTCGGGAAAATTCAAATAAATAAATAATTTTCATAATCGGTCCACAATGGACGAAGAAATCGGTGAACATACATTAAAAAAAACATACGTACCGTCGAACATAGAACCTCCTTTTTTGAAGTCGGTTAAAAAATATTAAAATGAAACACTTACAAAATTTCACGATGACACGACCAATAACAATCAAGTTATCACCGAATAAGCAAACATGTATTAATGCTTATTCTTCCATCGGAGTCTTAGAACTGCGCTTCGCTCGGTCAATCGAGTGTTAAATTTCCGCGAAGTCTTAGTAGACATTCCTACTTAGTTAACGTTTACTTAGTTTCCGATTTATTCCTCGTAGTAGAGTAGTAAATAACAAGAAAAAAAAATTGCTCATAAATATAATTACAAAAAGAACAAAAGTTACTGATGCTCTGAACCATTGTAATAAACTTAAGTAGCGCTGGGCTGGTCACACAGCCAGGTTGACAGACAATCGATGGACTCACAGGATAACAGCTTGGAAAGGACCACCAGGCACTAGGAAGAGAGGTAGACCAGCTGCTCGGTGGGCAACGACGTCATACAAGTGGCTGGCGAACAATGGATGGAGGCAGCGAAGAATAGGAAAATCTTAGAGGAACACTTGGAAATCTTAGAGGAGGCCTTCATCTTCGAGAACGAGGGGTTCTTACTAGCGTAGCTATATTAACATTAAATTAAATCAAAATTAATATATTGTTGAAACATAGTAGTAGTTCGTGTTTAGAAATATTCGTGTATTTTAATATTTTTTTAGTAAGAAATATAAGATTTTTTATTTAATAGCGTAGTAATAACAGTATCTATTAATAGACGGCTATAAATAGCAAGCTATATAGGTACATTATTCAAGGATCTTGTGTAATCCGTGTACTTATAATAAAACAACCATTACTACTCAAGTAGCGTATTATTAGCAATTATAATCGAAGAGCTTACTAAGATGAACGTTACATTACCTACTTAATAGATTCGAACTTCGTTCGTATTAGTGTTTCGTTCTTACTTTCGTCGTATTTAGAGGTATGTCTACATTCACCGCTATTTTCCAAATTTCCCGCTTTTTTCCGGGAGTAAATAGTACATTATGATACGAGTGTCCTATGTTGGTCATTACACTAGAGGCGGTATTATGCGCGCGAGCCGCAGGCGAGCGCGATAAGAAAGCCGAGAGCGTAATGACTAATAGCACAAGAGTTCCATACGACTGTTTTCGTCACACTTGCGAGGAATAAACAATTTTTTTGATAATAATCAACCACACAGCGAAAACGTCAACAAACATTTGCGGAAAATGGCGCCCAAATCAGTAATGCGCGCGCAGGTTGACATTTACTTCAGCGGCATAAGAACTCTTTGTTGGTATTACAAAAAAACTGTAAGTATTACCCGGCTATATTAAGAGTGCTTCGTATACGTACGTCTAATTGCAGTCACGTACAAACTTGACTTTACCGGGTTATACCTATTATAGCACAAGTGCCGTAATGTAAAGTAAAAAGCACACGTGCGTAATAGCTTGGATTATGAGCCTAAAACCGATGCAATAAGATCCACTTTACGAGCAAGTGTGATGAAAAGTAAGTTATGCCCGACCTTGGTTGCATAATAACATCACGCTACATTTCAAGATCAGTACATATATGGGAGGGAGGGGTTGCCATAATCCCCACGCTTGGCAAGCGGCTTAAAAATAACCAAGCGCCTTAAAATCAAGCAATCACTCCGTAAGCTCTTGCCTGATAGGATTGATTTCTACAATTTAACAATATCGTCAAATTTATTACAAGTAGTACGCCCTATTTAGTTTAACCGAAGAAATACAGTAGGTGCCGCAGGTAAACCCTCATTATACCCCACAAACGAGCCCTAAAGAACACACATAAAAGATTATGTGGCTACAATTCACCGTAGGAAGACCGCACATGAACATGGCGTTTACAGGGTCTTTGAACTTTTCATGTGCCAACTTTTCTTACGACCCCATTGCGCTATTTTCGACTTTAACATAGAGAATACTGGGTTTACATTTGAGGGAGGGATTCTATGGGTGTGGTGGAGCTGGGTGGTTATGGTAATCTTGAGGAGCATAGAGTGGGAGGAATGATCGGTTTAAGTTATGAAGAATTAGGTTTCCGAAATTAAGTCATCGGATCGTTGGGTTTTTATGTAAACGGTATGGCAGCATTCAAGAAATTTGGCGCAGTGCGATTTAGGACGAAATCGCTTTGCATAACGAACAAGACTTCTAAAAACTTTGACGACTCTAGTAAGTCTTCAATCTTCATTTTCAATAACTCTTCATATTACGAAACACTATGGCTTATCAAATTTCGCAAATATCATACGACGCTTGGCTTTCTCTATAATTGACGAACAACTAAGCACCAGGGGCCTTATTTTAGAATCGTACGCAAAGTTGTGCATGCGAGCGGAGCTGACTTCCTAGCGATATTGAACCTTATTCCAAACAATATCATTCGAAGATCAACTCCGCCCGCATGCACAGCTCTAGCGTACGATTTAAAAATAAGGCCCCAGGACATAAACATTTTATCGTGAGTGGCGTTGGGAGAGGCCTACCTATGTCCAGCAGATCATAATGAGAAGTACTTATATCAAATTAAGTGATATAGTATGAGTATCAAAATTATCTTAATTTGAAGACAACACAAACTAAAACCAGATAACCAAGAGAGTCCCAAGAATGGGACCGAGATTCGCACAATGTGTGTCGGTCCGGTCAGGCCGGTTCGCAATCCGATACATCGCATTGTTTGCTCTGTTACACTATATCCATATGTTATTCATATCTTTTCATCACACTTGCTCGTAAAGTAGATCTTATTACATCGCTTTTAGGCTCATAATCCAAGCTATTACACACGCGTGCTTTTTACTTTACATTACGGCACTTGTACTATAATAGGTATAACCCGGTAAAGTCAAGTTTGTACGTGACTGCAATTAGACGTACGTATACGAAGCACTCTTAATATAGCCGGGTAATACTTATAGTTTTTTTGTAAAACCAACAAAGAGTTCTTATGCCACTGAAGTAAATGTCAACCTGCGCGCGCATTACTGATTTGGGCGCCATTTTCTGCAAATGTTTGTTGACGTTTTCGCTGTGTGGTTGATTATTATCAAAAAAAATGTTTTTTCCTCGCAAGTGTGACGAAAACAGTCGTATGGAACTCTTGTGCTATTAGTCATTACGCTCTCGGCTTCCTTATCGCGCTCGCCTGCGGCTCGCGCGCATAATACCGCCTCTAGTGTAATGACCAACATAGCACACTCGTATCATAATGTACTAATGTACATATTATTTCTATATGCCACTCAAACCTACCTAACTTTTAACTGTGATTTTACTCATAGTAAACAAGAATAGTAACAGCAAGCTTTAACCTACTTTATTTTGTATCCAACTATCTAGGATTGAAAAGTGTTATAGGAGTTAGGACAGGGCTGTTTACCGTATGACAAATGCATCGTTAATTAGCTATTGACTACTTAGACCATGATACCTACTCAAAGATTGGCTAGGTACTATTAGGACTCCTGATTTTAGAGTAGAGTACCAAATAAAAACACCCCCTGAATTTGAAATAAAGGTATTTCAAATTAAGGAAAAAACATAACAACCAAGCTTAATCGTTTAATTACCTAGAATAACAGTGTTTAAAATTCTAAAAACTGTTCTAAGACTCTTAAGCCTTGATTCATCCAAGTACGGTTCAGTTCGATTTATGCGATCCGAACGCTTTTTATATTCCCAAGACTTCTACAGATGCAACGCATATTTTACACAACAAATTGACCCTTTTGTTATCCAAAAAGAGTACAAATTCCTAAGGAACTGACACGAAAAAGGAAGACATGGAACGTGGCCGTAGGTGGGACATATTTTAACGCCTACGATGTCCAGGCTCCAGACCAGAATAAGAGCATTAAGACCTAAGGTAGCCGAGACCGGTCCGGCAGGACGGGCTAGAAATCTGAGCGCCATTGTACCGACCGGTGCTCTAGAATCTCTAGGACAGCTCGATACAAGCCTAGATGTCGAGTAAGTACGCATCACACCTCGCAACAAAGTTATTTGTCTCTGTCTGTTGGAACCAATGATATTATAATCTTTGGTTGGGACCAATTCACAAGGAAGCGATAGAATTAAATCTAATCTTGACAAAAGGCAAATAAAATTCCCTATGAAAACGGTCGTGAGTTGTATTTTAATCTGTACGTAATTATGGAATGCAGACATAATGCAGACGCATAGGAGACAAAATTCGCAGTGTCGTGGGTAGCAGCTATTACAAAAAAAATGTAAGCATAGTTTTTTGGATATTACCTACTTAATAAAAAAATCCTGACCGGACCTGGGTATGTCCTAAAACTGCATCCAGAACCGCCGGAGCAGCGTCCTCTTAGTTAACGGTGGTAACACTCTGCGATCCCCAAGCCGCCTGCCAAGCGTGGGGATTATGGCAACCCCTCCCTAATAAGGAGGAGGCCTTCGTCTAGCAGTGGACGTCTTCTGGCTGATGAGTGAATAAAAAAAAACAATTTACAAGCTGTGATAATTTATTATGTGAGTAGCGTATTCGAAGAACGCTCTCATTTCCGATATACCTAATCAGCCTGCTCCGCCCACTCCTGGATATGTGGATAAAAAACAATTGGATCCTTACATTCACGCCATCCTTTCCGGTCCTGTGCGAATCTCATCCATTCCCTTCCCACATGTTTCAAAGTGTCGTCTGACCATCGGACAGGTGTACTGCCTCTACGTTGTGGTCTGTTACGCAGATACCACTCTTTGATCGGGTCTGTCGACTAAGGCAGGCAAGTTTTCAAGAAATTTCCAACCAAGTTTTCAAGTACCTAGTTATTTCTATCCGGGTCTAACACTAACATGTCCTACCTATTTGACTGCTAACTGCAAAGCTACGTGGGAATGGTTTAGAAATCATATTTATTCCAACGCAAGCTCGACTATTCTCGTGGCTAATATTCGTATGTGAATAGGTTCCTTACAGGAGGATCGTGATCATAGCTCCGCTGGAGTCACGTTCGGTGCTGAAACTGGGGGACCGTGGCTATAACTACACTCGGATGTGTGCTATAGATTAGATCAGTCGTTATTTCTGCAGAAACTATTCTGTAGAACACAGAAAGAGTAATAATAATAAAATAAAACAAATGAATGAACCTAAATGGTTCTTCTTTTGTTTTATTTATACGGGATTACTCACGTTTAATTAAATCGGATACTCCGACTATAGTTTCGATCACATCCGGTGACCTTTTTCAAAGAGTGAAAACAGAGCCCGACGCGGTTGCAGCGGCCTATTAGCTCCGTCCTGCTAGTCCTGCTTAGCTATAGTCGGAGTATCCGATTTAATTAAACGTGAGTATTCCCGTATAAATTAAACAAAAATGTGTCAAGACACGTCTGTTTTCCTAAATGGTTCTATTGTTATCAGCAACTCTTCAGCCAGCTCTTCAGCCAGAAAGTCTATCGGGAAATAACATATGTAATAACCGAAATTTATTTTGTAATTGATCAATGCTAGGAGATAAGAGCGATCGGAACTACATTCTTTGGATCTTTTTATGTCAACATTAAAAAGGCAAACGCATCGCTATCGTGCATGGTGATTAGAGATAACGCAGACAATTGCCAATTGCAGTCAGGGTATCACATCCACAGAAAAGCAAAAGCCGTACTTCTTAGGTAGAACGGCTGTCAAAACAATGTCAGTTGTAAAGCATTTGTATGGAAAACCGGTGTCGCCAGTTTCACATATAATTGTATAGAAACAACGACGAAAAAATTACAATCATTGGTCGCGCATTTGCAAAGCTAGAAATACCATTTTGCAACAAATTAAAATTGATCTAATTACGATGCAATGTGGTTTGGTTTCCTACGCGTTTATTTAAATTGTCTTATTGGTGATTCTCAGTTTAAAAACATGTATATTGGTAGAATTGTCATCAAACGCATTTGCACTTAATACCGGCTAGCGCGGCCCGTCACATTTCCGTTCTATTCACTACTCTCTTCAGTGATCACGTCACTGCATTGGTGCTCATTACCCTGAGACATTCACTAGTGGGTCTAAATAGCCCTGTGTGTTTGTCTACCCTTCAAACCAGAACACAGTAACGTTTACGTACACTACTCTTTGGCGGTAGAAATCCTAATACTGTAGTGATAATAAACTATGCGACATGCCAAGGAGACCCTTTACATGTTCCATGTAACTACATGGAAAAATATACTTAAAAACAATTACATGTTTAAGTTATTCACATTACATTACGAGTATATTTAAAAGCAGTAAGCTCACCAGGATGCAAGCTATTTTTAGCCGACTGCAACGACCTCGCAAGGAGGGCAATTGTTTCTCGTCTGCAAGTTATTATTGGATAAGTACTGGTGGCCAGACCAACAGTCTGCAGTGCACCCGATCTGCCAGATGCACCCACCCATCGTTAGTTACGATTTCGTGTACGATTCTTACGTGGGTCTAGCAGGAATGTATATTAAAAGTCTAAAGTTGATTAAACACTAAATGAAGAGCGACTCGACGACATCGAGAAAAAAAAAGAGAAATTGACTTTACTCTAACTCTATAACGGTCTCATCATCATGTCGCTTGCCTTATCCCTCTAGGTGGGGTTGGTACAGCAAGTTTCCTTTCTTCACTTTACTCTAATATTGTCTGAAATCCTTTCCCCACAAATGCAAATCATCTTTTACACAGTTCGTCTATTCCTTTATATGATGCCCTCTTCAAATTTTTGCTTTACAGCAATATTTTGTGGAAATGCTTTTTATCAAGACCTCGCCGCGGTTGCCACTTTGAAGCCATTGAAGCATGCCCGCCCTTACGCCTGTGATAAAATGAACAGCAATACATATGTGTGTAACAGTAAGCTATTTCATTTTGATGCCATATTTAGATATGCCATACTATCAACGTACAAAAGAACCATAAAACACTAAGTACATATTTACATCATATTAATCAATAAACTGTCGTAATTTAGCATTTTGTTTAAGCGAGAGATGAAAGCGAGAGCATTCTGTGATAGACAAGTAACATTCTGGAGCAACAACAACCAGACGTAATCAAGTATTCAATACTAACTGCGAAGAGACCCTTTTCCAAGATTCAAAGCTAGAGTTGCCCGCAGTGCGCCGACGTTTTTCTAAGAAATGCAATATAAACACCCAAGCACGTACACAGCAGACAGTTTCATAGTCTCTAAATATTCTCAAGTTGTGTCTATACATAAGTCACTAAGCATACTAAGTACTGCAAATATAGATCCACGAATTGAGTATTCTACAAACCCCTTAAAGTCTCCGTTACGAAATTAAAAAATTATAGAAATAAAAAAATACATTTTGTCTATTTTGGCGTTACCGCTGCATTTCCATGTCAGGATCGCATTTCGTTTTGGCACAACGCCAAAGCGTAGCTTAGTCCTGCATCTAAAATTATTATCCTAGAGCCAAGACCTATCGAGATGGCGTTTTGGTTGCAAAACCTAACATCAATTTTGCTAATTCGAGTATGACTAACGCGTTGCCGCGGCGTCAAGCTGAGATCATTAGTATTCTTTACATTATTATCGTTAGGTCTAAACTACAAAAACATTGTTGCATCTAAGTGACATCAGTCCTTGCCAAGGTTGGTTAGGCAATTAAAGGGTCAAACAAGACACGAACGCGAAGTGGACGGGCGACAGCTTGAATAAACCTAGTTAAGTTAATGTTTGCATGAAATGCAAGTACATACTTTCAAATCGACAAGTATCTATGTATAGAAGTATTTCAATGCGACAAGTACGAGTATGAGAAATGTTTATTGTAGAAAGGAGCTTTCTGAACATCATTAATATCTTGTATTTATAGTTTATTTTCATGCTAATCGAATATATTTTCATTCAAACAATATTTTACCGCCACTGAACAGATTTATTATCGCTGAAAGTTGTTATTTACAGCTAACCTATTTCAACACATTATCATTTTATTTTGTAGAGGGCAAAAGATCTGTTGATCTCTTGAAGCAAAGATCACTAACTTATAGCACAATACAACCCAAGCGGGACGCCCGCAACGAACTCCCGTCACGTCAGAGCCCTGTCACACTTTTAAGGGTAAGGAAGGCAGAAAAGCAGAAACCCAATGCAGATACCTTATTGAGTATCAAATGTGGGTCTCCGATTACAGATGAGTACCTACGAGCTAGAGTAACGCGCATTGAACGATAGATTATGCTTCCGACGAGATGCTTCTATAAGAGACCCCTAAAGATACGATACACGGAGTTGAAGAATATCAAATAGGTACGATTTACCGACGATACGAGTACTTAAATCGAGATAACTAGAACAAATTTTCAACGTTTCAAGTACTAGGAAGAAAAAGGAATGGACGAGGGCGCGTGTTAGTATCAGAGGGATGTCTGTGCCAGACGGCTATCATGATAATGTCTATTCGATCGAAAGACAAGTCTCGATTGAAAGTCATGACGTGATGCGTATATAGCCTAACAAACGACATGATAGGTAATTAATTCCCGAGAAAAGGTCAATGTTCCGTATTCTAAATTGGTCCGGATCCTATGAACACTTCACTGTTCAAGATGACGGTCGACAGAGTTGTCTTCGATACGGGGTATTAGCGTAGGGACTGTTATTTAAACTGTGGCGTTTGCGGTCGGAGCGTTGAGCGATGGCCTGATGATAATGGGACGGGTTACCCCGACATTCGAAGAATATTAGTATTCGACTACGGAGAATAGTTTTCGGTTTAACGTCGGACGCACTTTGAGAAACATTCAGTACAACATATGGTAAATCCAAGTAAATGTGTAAAATAATAACCTTATGCATAAAACTATAAAACATATTTTAGTTAAAAAGTGTTTTCTTTCAAACGTATTTTATAATAATAATTATCTGCAATTACAATAATGACATCATTGACACACAGCACAACATAAAAATGTTTTTACAATTTACAAATGTTTCCTGCATCTAGAGTATAAATGCAGCGATCAGCTGATGAGTATCGAAAGCCCTTTTCCATCAAAGTTTGTTCAAACATTTGAAACCAACAGCGCGTGGAATATTTTAATCCATACATTCTTAGCTTTGTTTAATTTGCAAACTAAATTGCCTTCATATGAGATTTCTTCAGAAATGTTCATGTATCATGTAATTCTTCCGATAGTTTCCCATTCAAAAACGTCGTATTAAAGGGGATATAATGGACAAGCAAATTGAATTGATTTGCAAAAATCTAATATACATCTGAAACTTGATCTTCTAGCTACTGAGGCAAAAGTTTCATTATTGTCAGTTAAATTATATTCCTGACTGAAATCGCGAGCAACTATATTATGCGCTTTATATTTTACAGGTTTTACAAACTCATCATTTTTCACAGTGAATACAGACATACACAGATTGTAAATGGGTTCTTTACAGTCAACAATATTTTTAACAAAAAGTTTTTGTATAAATCAAATAGGTATCCAGTTCATAAAAGCTTATCATCCCTGGATTTAATTTCATCAAAAGACAGGTGTTGTACAAAGTAAGCTAGTGGCACACAACAAAGAGTAAATATCATCATGTTCATCATAAGATATCCAATTACACAGTAACAAAGAATACAGATACAGATTGAGATTCAGAGGGCAAATAGTTTTTATTCCTCTCACTCCTTCTAACTTGTTTTTCACAAGAAGGTTGCTCATTTTTAGGTAGAGGCAACTTATTTGAAATTTCTGTGCACAAATCTGTTTCAACTACGGGTTTATTAGGCGGTGGACCTAATTGTGCAGGTATTGCGTCTGTTTTTGAACCATCTGATTTTACCAAATCAGACATGCAGTGATCTGATTTCAATATATCAGATTTGCACGAACTTTGAGTGTCCGTTTTAGTGTCAGAGTGACCAGAATTTCCACTTGAAATTCCCATAGGCTTCCACGGTCTACTTTATAAGAAATAGATCACATCTCTGACTATCACAAACTTTTCTGTTACCATATCTCACACCTTAACCATTCGGTTCATACACGACCAAAATAGCTTTTAATGATTTGTCATCAAACTTGGTCTTTCTAGTCTTTCTATAAAAATAGACAGTTGAACCGAAAACATTTAAATAGTTGCGGCTTTCTACCATGCCACAATCAAATGGTGTGTTAGCACATCGCGCATTCAGTGCTTTAGTGGGACTCAACACAGCCTCACCTCAGAACGTTTCATCAGGTACCATGGCACTAAATCGTTCTGTTCTGTTCGTATCATACATTCGGCAAATCCGTCAGAAACGGAGTAAATGACACTGTTAAGCTAATACCTTCTTACATACAAAAAAAAAACTTTAATTTTATTTGATAAATACTCGCCACCGTTTTATTGCTATAGAGGTTGACAATTTTCAAACCGAAATGAGCTTCACACTTATCGAAACGCAGCAAAAACAAAACATCTTTACAGGGTTATTAAGTATGTTCATCCACAAAAATCACAAAATAGTTTTTGTCGTCAAGTGTTGAAAGAGTGATGAGACCGCACAGGCGCACGCGCTGTGCACATTTAAACAATGGTCGTTTTTATAACTTTAAAGATTACGACCTACCAATTGTCAAACATGACGCCCTTCATCCATGCAAGCTTCACAAAGTTTATCAGTTAATTTAATGTTTTCAATTCATTCTAAATTAGAAAACATACACTTGCTTTTTATTTGTAGGAAATTCGACTTTTCAATAATAGTCTTTCATGCCACAATTCATTATTATTATGAACGATCTTTAATTGTTACTGAGCTTCCAGCATTTAAAACATGCCTATCAAACATAAAGTTGATGCCAGTTAAATTGTTCAAAGACTCACCATTATTTGCTGTCTTACCCTCCTTGCCGTATATATATCTCCACACCATCGTTTTTACCAAAAACGATAGTCATACTCGTACCAGCTTGTTGCACCTTTTTGACTTTCATACTGTTCGCCTCCAACCACAAAAGCGAACCCGGAGATATCCGACGAATTAGGACCAGATGTATTGATGGTCTGCACAGTTCTATTATTCTCGGTACGCTGTTGAGCTTGTTGACCTCTTTTATTACAATAACAATCTCTTTTATAATGTCCTTTTCTTCCACAGTGGTGGCAGGTAACATTTTTGTTTTTATTAAATTTTCTCTTAAACTGCTGTTTCCTTAGCTGATTATTGTTATATTTATTGTGATTGTCAATTGGTTTCTGTACCTCTTTCGTCAACATTTGTGCCTGGAGCACTTTAGAGCTTGTTTCACGTCTTTCATTCATTATTTTAATTTCCTGGTCAAGCAATCTTGTCTTGACAAATGTCAGTGTGATGTTATCCTCCGTCAGTGTTTCAATAGCAGTAATCACTCCATCGTAACTGCTCGGTAAAGTCATAAACAGGTGTGTGACTTTATCCACCTCTTCTAATTTTGCACCTGCAGCCAGCAACAAATTTTTGAGAGTGTTTCATCAGTGGCGTATCACTTGCCAGCTCTAAGTTCAGTAAGCGCCTTCGTAAAGCAAGTTGAGTGGCGGTGCTTTTTCTTTCGTAAATAGAGTCCAACTTCAAGAAAATTTGCTTTGCTGTGATATTTTCATCACTTGTCAGTCCGAGCAACGAATCGGACAAATACTCAATTATAGTGATTTGGCTACACATAGTTCTTTGTAATACTCACTATCACTTTCTAGTTCCACAGGAGTATCACTGTCTATTATTTTTAAAACACCAAGTTCACTTAGTAAATTTCGTATTCTAAGTTTCCAGACACTATATTTGTCCCCATTAAAAGGTTTAATATTACGCTTTAACCTTTGGCTCGCCATTGTTTTGATTTTAGCAAATAATGCTTGGAATACTACAAACACTTATCACTGACAGAGTTCACAAAGTTTTTATTGCACTTAAAGTGTTTTTTATATTTCATTTCACTGGGCCCATAACCTATTAGAGTTATGTATGGAAGCCAATGAAAGACGCATTAACGATTTCATAACATACTCGTTTATTAACTCGAATTAATAGCAGGAGAGGTGTGAGTGCTCTCTACTGTACCGGGTCGCAGGGACACCATAGGGCAACTACTAGCTTTATAAGCTCACGAAACCAAGGCCTTAAGAACAAAGGTTTCTTGTTAATAATTGTAAATAAAACATATGAAAGAGAGAGCATTACTTCATACAGGTCAAAGTGAGACAGATTGATTTTTGCTATATCCAACATATAATTCTTTACTCATTGACTTAATGCCTTAATTACACTTTGGACTTAATTAGTGAATAAAGGACGGATTTAAAGCGAGATGAATCACGAGCGTGTGAAGGATTCTAACGACTGAATAACGACTGATTCAAGTTTTTATTCTAATGCCGACCAATGTCGAAAATGTCGACCAATCAAATCTCGAAAGGTTATTTGCACAAGGAGTTTGTATGTCGAGTATTTTTGCACAAGGAGTTTGTATCGAGTATTTTTTGCGCAAGGAGGTTGTATAGCATTGAGATGGCGGTCGAATATATTGTTATGTTCTAAATTCAAACTGTTCTGAACTTTTTATTCACTGTTTTCAGTGAATAAAATAAGCTATTTAGAGGCGGGAATGGTATAAATTGTTTTTCGTGTCGTACAGACTGAGTCAAACTTAATGGCGGCTGTGAAGTGCGCTGCAAGCGAGACTTTGCGATTGTACGCACACCGCACGCCTAATTTTTTCTACTGCACAGCGTCTCGTGCCTAAGTTCACTGCTGCCATTAAGTTTGAATCAACCTATACCTTAACGCGTGATCTCCACGCATATAAATCTCGTTCAGAACACTCTGTACATTTACTCTATTTCGTTGCGGTTATGTGGTTGAGAGGCTAGATTTTGTCAAAGTTTAATTAATGTATGTTTAGTAACGGTATGGCTGACGGTGGTATACACACTTACGTACCCTGGAATAAGAAACTGGTTTTCAAGCTTTCAAATTAACATTTTACACAAGCGCGTGAAAATTACGTGGCGCTAGAGCGTCATCTTCTGAAGCTCATCAAAAGCTGACTCAGTGAAAAGCTTTCGTTGCCTTTGAATTTGGATATTATTATGAGATAGACAGATAGTTTTTATTTCATTTGCAATTAAATTTTATACATGGTTAGTTCTAATCAGTTAGGATCATTTAAGGGCATATTCTGTACATCAAAACTAAGAACTTTTACTATGGGGCCAACAACGAAATAAAAAAAAACGAAAAAAAAAAACAGCTATTCTGTTCCATACATTTTGCCCCAGGTCGATGAACTTTTTGTATTGGCTGATAATTTTTTCGCGATTTACTTGTTGGCCCCATAGTAAAAGTTGTTTTTTTTTTGTTTAGAACTATACTATATTGGTTTCCGCCCGAAATATAAACTTTTGTTTTTCAAGTTTCTTACAAGAATGCAGAAGACTGCCAAAATACTATCGGAATGCAGCGAGCACGATAAGAATTTAAAGCAATTAGACACCTTCGCTCAAACACAGGTTATCAGAGCACTAATAATACATTTGGCAAGTCAAAACCAAGAATTAGCTATAGATTAGCGAGCGAGCATGTGATGGCGTTATTTTTAAACGTGACAGTAGCGGTAAGGTTGAGGCCGACGGAACGGAAAGATATAGGTGTAAATATTGCAGGACTGGAAAATCGGTCACAACATAGAATAGGCGATAATGGTGCTAGAGATTAATAATAATAAATAAATAATAAATATCGGTGGACATTATTCACACAGCGCCATCTAGCCCCATACTAAGCAAAGCTTGTATTATGGAAACCAAATAGCTGATAGAATACTTATATACGATTTTTTATTTTTTTTCGTAAATACATACTTATAAATACATACTACACCCAGACACAGAACAAACATCGATGTACGTCACAAACATTTTTGTCCTGGGTGAACCCAATCGAACCCACGCCCTACAGCTCTGAAGGCAGACATGCTACCAACTGAGCTATCAGGCTGTTATTAGATTATTTGAAAGCTTCATGTGATTTCACAGAAAAGCGAAACCGTTTTAGTACTTTTAATGATTATTTGCTCATTTATTTGCTATTTATTCTTTATACGTAAAAAATTCAAGTAAAGAAGTTCCTACAGGTAGCGTTGCCAGCCGTCCTGTCAGGGTTTACATGCCACTCAAAGATTTTGGACTAGGTGGCAACTTCTATATATATAATATATATATAATACTTCTGTGAACAGTAAACCTTGCGAACTAAAACTACACAACCTTACATCTTGGCAACCACTTCCTCGATTTTGCTCTTCTTCAACAGTCAGTCCACTGTTGGACTAAGGCCTCCCCCTCAACAGGGAGGGGGGGGGGGGGGGGCAAAATCCTCAGGCTCTGGCAAAACTGGCCGGTAAATGGCAAACTTCCCTAAAAAAATTTATTAAATAAAATAAAAATATTGAAAAAAAAAACAATAAAAAATCGGCGACAAAAACAAATCTATGAAATCGTAAAAACTGAATACTTACCAAGATTCGTCATGATTAATTGAAAAATTAATAAAATGGTAGCACTTTTTGACACAATGATTTTGTCCTGAGAACTTAAGGTGTGTTGTGTACCAGATATCAAACCAATCTGTCAACAGGAAGGGGATGAAATTTCAATTACAAAATATGATAAGTATTTGATTTAACTAAAATAAAAATGTTGAGCCTAGGAGTAAGTAAGTCTGTTAGCTGCATTTTGTGTAAAATAATAAATAAATGGTCATTGATCAAATTACAATATACCTTTTAGCAGAGAGGTACACCTTGGCGTGCCACCTCCTATAGTAAATGCTCGACGGTACGTAAAGTCGCTATGGTCTGATGGTCTGATCGGACATGATAATTAGTCATGAACAGAGTCAGGTGATCTACATTACAATATCCATGATATAAACTGACAAAACTTAAAAGCTTTCCGTAATTTTGAAACACAATAAAGACGCTAACAAAAACATTACGTCTTTATTAAATAACACTAGACTATAAAGAAAGTCGTCAACGGAATTCGTTTGCAATAGATTCATATGAATTTCACAACATTTTTCGAAAAATCCCCAAAACACGACGTCACAGTGATTTAAAGAGTCGCCATCAGAAATAGTTGTCTGCGATCACACGTAGGCGTCCAAGCTGACGACGCGTTTCTATAATAAACCACGTATTTATAGACTACCCTCATATTTATTTGGAGTATCAAACTTGCCCGTAGTCGTGTGCACGGATGGATTAAACTAATGGCACTGGTAACGGGAATTTAAACCCTATTTGTTACATTTTTAGTATCATATTGCAATTTAGGATTAAGTGAGGTAGAGTTAATGCTTTGGGATGAGGAAATGTACTACCCGGCGGACATTTTTCTTTCCATACATCTTTAACGACGTGTTTATAGTTGTTTATTCAGTTGGAAATTAAATGAAAGTTTTGAACCAAGAAACCGTTTTGCAATCCCAAAAAGGTTTTTGTTCAGGGAGAGCAAAGGAACAGTTATTTATCTTAGTAAATAGGTAACCATTAAAGTCATGTTAAACTTTCGCGAATTCACAGCTCTTAAGATTTGTGTTGGAACAGAGACTACATAAATTATCGAGAAGCGGCAAATGACGGCGCTACCAAAGACATAATTGACGACACAGCTCTGGCAGAATTTCAGCAGACGATAAATCGTTTCGCAAGTCAACTGCATATTCCAATTATAATCGGAAGGCAAACACAGCAACAGTTCCAAGAAGCAGATTCATTCATGGCGAATGCATGTAGGTCAGCATTTTTCATTTGGAAACTTGAGAGGTTAACAGATTTATTGGCTTATGTAACCTAAGTAGTAGAAGTAAGTAGATTAAAGAAAAACCTTGATTTTCTGGTTGTCAAATGGCTTTGTACGGAAATAAAATATTTCTGGAGAGTATCATAATAATGAGTTGATTGATATATGCTCGTCTATCATAAATGTTTAAGTAATACCTTATTAAGGGTCTATTTCATAACTTTAAACTATCTTCTTCATTAGAAGAAAGCGTAACTAGCTAACTTACTTTATACTCTATGATAAATGATGTAATTCATCCAAGTATGCACTATTATAAATAACTTAGAAAAACAATCATGGGCATCGATCTTACAGACTGATTCAAACTTAATGGCGGCTGTGAAGTGCGCTGCAAGCGAGACTTTGCGATTGTACGCACACCGCACGCCTAATTTTTGCTACTGCGCAGCGTCTCGCGCCTAAGTTCACAGTCGCCATTAAGTTTGAATCAGCCTATACAAGTGGTAATAACTAATATTGTTATAAGTTAATAACCTTAGCTAATTATATAAACTTATTTATTTATTTATTACAACAACATAAATAGTATCATAACAGTCCTACACCAAGCCGATACTTTTGTTACAGGTCTATAATTATGCTAATTGGCTTTTTTTTACCTTAGTTATTGGCATCGCACGTTGTGCATTCTGCCAGTGTCAAGTTTATGAATATTCAAGTATTTTTAATCATATCAAGTCTAATATGTCATGAAATCACAGTCAGTCACACGAAATTATTCATAGTCGAGTCCAAGTCATGCCCTAGTTAAATTGTGGCGACTTTACTATGAGCTTCTACGTAGTTTTGAAAACAACACGAAAAGACACGTTTCACCACATTATATCACTTGCCCACACTCGTGCATCTAACTCAACACTCAATGAATAAAACACCACCATTTTTTATCATTAATTCGCAAAAAAAACACAAGTTTAAGAAAATGATAGAATGCAACGACATGATTTTTCGTTCCCGCCAAAACTCCCGCTAATTGGCTTAAACTTGGAGAGTAGCGCCCAACATTGTATAATAGCTTTCGTTGTGCTAACATTGTCGCGGATATTTGTAGCAAGCAACACCGGACGTGATTATGGATTTCGATGAAACTGAAATGTAAGCGAATGTTGTTACAACATTATGCTTACTTTTCAGAGTTTGAAATTATTGCCCAAACATTGCATTTCTGTGATTTGGTTCAACATAACCACAATCTTGAATATCGATAACCTGCTGCAAATAAGACCAAGAAGAGAAACTTACAGCATTTCAATATTGAGTGAGATCTGCATTTGAAAAACTTTACTTGCACTTTAAGGCAATAGACCTAAGTGGTATTTTGTAACTCCCTTTGAACTCTCTGTGCCATAAAATAATTAGGCACTCTTTTATTCACGATCAATATTTTACACTCCTACTGAAGATGATAAAAAAAATTATTAAGAAAATTTGCTGTTTTTTCAATACTTTACGTAGTATTTCTTCTGAATGCTATTAATTTAACAAATAAATATTGTTTGTAAATAAAAATTTGTTTTAGATTCAGATATATCTTTATAAATACAGAAAAGGAATCCTTGACGAACAAATCTCGCTTCTTGGCGAAATTCTTTATCTTACCGAATAATTCGATATTTCTACAGATGCGGTACGCAAAGCGGATGCCCCTAACATTTCAAACGAACTTCAGATGAACACCCCAAACATAGCTGATTTGCTATACTAAAAAACATGATCAATTCCGCACGCACAAACTAATCCGACAGTTTCAGTCAACCCACATTCCCAAGGTTCGAAGATACGTGCGAAATTAAAATAGAACTAACCAGAGGCAACGTTCTCGGACTTGCGAACGATTTTGGCACTAATTGCGAACGTGCCCCCGATATGGCGGACTGGGGGAATGCGGCAGACAGTATGAGGATACACGTGTTCTCGTTGATTTACTTAATACTGATTAGCGACGGTGATAATGGAATGGACGGGCCCAGCGCTTGCAAATCGATCAAAATTAACAAGACCACAGAATCAAGCATACCTAGCCAAAAGTAAGCATATTACATTTGGCAGAAAATAGAGATAGCGAATCTAATTACTGCATGACAAAAAGAGAACACATGTACTGTACATGTATTAGAAGTTTGTATTGTAGTATCGTACGGCTCGCATGTCGCAAAGGCAGAGTATGACTGAAGCGAGTGGAGAGCCGGCGGTTAACATATAGTCTACAAAATCCGTGCGCTTATTTCCCGTCCATTCATCTTATCATTGTCGCTGATACTGATCCCATCTCACTAGACAAGTTTCTGTACATTATAGAAAATACCCAAAAACTGTGTGCACAGGGTAGACGGCGAAACCAATGGACCCTAGTACTTTGTAACCGGTAATGAGATAGCGATATTAACGGTGACGGCCCCGTGTCTCCCCTGATGTCTCCCCCTGGGGCAGTATTTCAGTCCTGGTGTCTCCTTCAGGCCGGGGAGATATAAGAACTTAATAATATAGTTCATAAGTTTCAAGAAAAACGTACCTATTACTACCTAAATATTACTTTTGTCTCGTCATCATCGTGCTGACTGGTGCGATAAAAGTAGCAATGATATTGATTTTTATTGGCACAATAGAATCTGTTTTTAGCCCAGGTGATCTTCGCAAAAATTGTTTTAAGAAACTCTGAAATATACCGACGAAACGTGTGATTAATACATTATACCTCTTGTAGAGCTGATGTGCATTTAAAGAATTACTTTAACCTGATGACGTGCCCTCATTCAAGCAGTTATAAGCAAGAATGCACATGCGCCAGAAGAATGCTCTATATGGCACTATCGAAGTAAAGCTTAGAACTTAGTCTGTTGTTAATTTTCAATACTATAAAAAATATCATTAATAAATGCGAAAGTTTGTTTGTTCATTACCACTTAACTTCATAAGGGCTGAACAGATTAGAATGTTCGGTAAGGCCTAAATCTTAAATCAAAATATCCTGTAGAATAGCTATAAGTAAATATTCCCAAAAAGAAACCTAGGGATTCTACAAAATTGATATTAAGAATAAGAATAAGAATATATTTATTGCCAAAAACACGAGGAAAACACTAAAAATAAAACATAACAGTCGTTGTTCGGCAATAGGGGTACGCTCAGCGCTGTGCTGCGTGCTCCCGGAGGTCACGCAGGGCTGGTTTTCAGCGTACTCCTATGCTCAGATAAAAGGTGTAAGGTGAGCATTATAAGCGGTGGCGGGTATTCCCTACAATACCAAATGGTTGCAAAAAATTAAATAAAAATTACTATTTATATAAACTAATGTGTGTGAGTATGAATGTGTGTGCGTGTAAACGTGTGCGAGTGAGCAAGTGCCAGAGAGTGTGTGTGTTAGTGTGTGTGAGCAAGTGAGTGTGAGTGAGTATATGTGTGTGTGTGAGCAAGTGAGTGTGTGTAATATGAGTGTGGTGTTACACCGGTGTCTTATATAATTTTAAAAGTTGCTTCAAATTTCTTTTTTTGAAGGTCATATAATAAACTTTTGTATTTTAGCTTAAAATTATTAGAACAATTTTTTTTTCTCAACGGGGGAGGCAGGTTTTTCCAAATTTTTGACGCACTGTACTTGAAGCTTCCTTTAAATCGGGTGGTCTTGTGCTTAGGATTAAGCGTTTCTCCACTTAGATCTCATTAAAATATTACAGTTGAGTTTGTATGATCTGTTGACTAACCTTTCCTAAAACGAGTACCCCTAAATGAGCAATGCTATTTTCGCAGAATCGTGAATTTTCCCAATCACATACTACGTGTGCAAAGAACTGAACAAAGTAATAATCAATATCTGACGAACAACGATCCCGAATGTTCTAATACTTTAGTAGCACATGATGGATTTAATTATGATATGGACTATGACGTCAGAGGATGATACGCGGGGGTGGATGACGCTACCTTCGGTCTTGTATCAGCTGTTACATTGCCACAGATTCATAATAAAACGTAAAATATGGATCGTTTGGTAAAGACATAAAACCGAAAATGGTGAGTGCTTACTATATTTTTAGAGACAAAGTTCGCTTCTGAAGAAGGCGTTATTAAATAAACAACTATTTATAATTATCGTTGGAGCTTCCGATAAAAACCTTACAAAAGAGTCATTTTAAAATTACATTTTATTTTTTTTGACAATGGAAACTGTAATATGTAGTAAGTTATTCAAATAACGCGTTCCAAAAATCAGTATAATGCAGGACTTTGAAATAATTTCAGTAGACATTGAATGGGTTGAGCAGGAACTGTCTGGCTGGCCAGCGGCCAACAATGGGGTAGAACCACGGGGGGAGGGAGAGCGCCGGCGCCCAAACCCGATCTAAACTAAATGGACACAGGATCTATGGACACAACAACAGATAAACTCATAATATATCCAAAACTATAGCAGTGATTTATAATAATTTAGAAAACCAAAGGTTTGCATTTTAAAAAGAAAATGTTTTTAGACAGACGTCATTTTCAATAATTATGCTACCTTAAAGCTTTATGCCCATTTGACTAATTAAATGAAAAAATATGTGTAATCAAGTTATTATTAATTTACATTTCATATGCTTATAAGTATATGCTTAAAAAGGCGAAAACTTAAGTAGGAAAATACATGCTAAGTCTTTGTATAATATGTTGTCAATAGCAACACTGAGAAGAGATTGGCATAAAATAAGGAAAATAATGTGCCTAAAATCTGGTAGCAACAGATAGATCGCCGAAACGATGATAACTATTTCAAAATAATCAAAATATTTTGAAAATTTGACGAACAAAAAATACCTAACAGAAAGATCGACAGCGACAGAAACAATCGATGAGCCATCGGGTTGCCTTGGGAAAGTCTAAACTTTGAAATATAAATAGCAAAACAAAACCACGACGAGAGACGAGGTCAGTTTCCGTACCGAAAAGAAACTGGTCGTGCTGTTATATTTGCAAACAGTACTGTATGACTCATAAAAAGTTAAAATGGAACTAAACGTAATGTTTTAAATGACGAAAGTAATCTTAAAATTTTAGGTAGAGATGAAATAATAGTAAGTAATGAAATAGATGATACATCTGACCAGCGATGTCCAACCGTCAAATATGATGGCTTCACGCATGATCACAGAAAAGCGAAATCCCTACTTTTTACTTCTCTCTTCAGTGCACATGATCGCTCGTAGAAAGCAAATACTAATTTCGGACAGCGAAACATGAATCCTAAAATTAAGTTACATGTAGTTGGTGTAATCTATACTGCAGATTGCAATGTTACAGAGGAAGCTTTCGTAACACCGGAAACATTCGTCATAAGCGACGACGCGTGCGCCACAAATCACAAGGTGGATGATCTCAACGCAAGCTGCCAGTGTTACAATACTTATACTTGCATCGCTACATTACAGCATTGTTTATTTTGGACGGCAACTAATCAATGATGTTATCATACGCATTTAAACACTTTAATGTGAAGCAAAGTGTTGCTGATGAAAGCCAGACAGAAATACGCGCGAAACATAAGATTACGATGAACGAGTTGCTCAATGGGTTTGTTGCTTTTAGATTCAAGGACGAGAAGCGTAGATTTTTTATGCGAGAACGACAGTCTTTGGAAAATTGGCTGTTTGGCATAATCTGGCTTCGCAATATTACGCAACAGGCAACGTAACTGATGATGTCGATAAAAGGAATCTGAAGATTATGTTGTGAAACGAGCTCCCGATATCTCGGTGCAGTTGCATGCACCAGGTTCACGGGCAGACTCATGACTGCGCATACGGTGCATGCATCTGCACCGAAATATCTGTAGCTCGGTTCACAACATAATCACGGCAAATATCTCGTAAATAATCATAAAAATGTAATAAACAACCGTGATAGCTTAAAACAGTGGAATCTGAAACGTATGTAAATGTAAAATAAAAAAGTCTGTGGTTCCAATTAGAAATAATAAATTAATCACACCATTCATATCTGTCCTAATAATAAAAACTGTAGTAATTTATAAGATAATAATCAGTAATTTGAAAAAACTGTTTCATGTTTAAAAAATAAGCCGTTACAAATTTTAACAACTAAGAAGAGTCGGTATTTCCATATACGTATAAGAATTTAAATAGTAACTTTTTTCATCTTTTTTATAGATAGATAGATATAGATAGATAGTTTTATTCATAGATATATTACTATGACTATTACAATAGTCCTAATTAAAGTATTAAGAGTTTACATCATACCATATTTCGTCAATGTTACATACTAGTACAATCATTATTATGGGTGCCCCTTGATACGCTGAAACTTATTATTCCTAAAATTGTTTGGCGGAAATTGATCGGCATAAATTTGTTTTATATAATGGTATCTTAAGCAGAAAGTTTTATTTGCAGAATATTATGTTTTTAGGCATACTTATTGTTTGGCCTTAAACTATCTAGCATGTTATATAAGTGACAGATTCAAATCAGAGCACCCCGACTCCACCTAGGCTTGTGGTCTTTACCTGTAGTGTATAGCGGGAGCCAGAATCTCAAGATAGGTCCTGAGGGGATCCAGCCATACGAGTGGGTTAAATAGTTTGTTTTGTGGTTTTTTGATATTTATGCTTTTTAATTATTAGGGTTATTTGTAGTTATTCTTGTTTGATTTAGGCTATATATTTTAATGCTTTTTGATGATTATGGTGATAATTGCTATGCGTATAAAGTTTATGCGCAAGGATTTATCCGGCTTGCTTTTTATGCGTAATGATTTATCTGCGTATAGTTGTAATGCTAATCATCACTATGACATTTGTTTTTCAGCGTTGGTATTTGGACCCCATTATTATACTATCTTAGATAAATTTAAAAGTTCAAAAAAAGTTAAAAACTTATTATGCTGTAAAAGTGCATCATTATACTTAACTTAATAATAACTTTCGTTCCCAATATTTTCTATTCACAATAGAGATTTGATCCACTACGAGATTTTTATTCAAGCTTTCAATATATCTAGAGCATTGTAAGTATGCCATATCAACCGTGATACATAAAACATTGAACATCAAAGAGGAAATCTAATTAGCTCGTGGAATTGACGTCAACCAGTGCATTTCTTGAGTGACAACGACACGCCTGACCGCCGTCTGTTCTACAACGTTGATTGACATCACCACTGCGACTTCGCCTAGGCGACAGATAACAGTAGAGAAGTGCTTAAAACTTGTACGAAAGTTTGATTGAAAGATGGAAAAAGGGCATATTCTTAATTTAAACTAGTTATCCGACGTGATCGGCGTCTTCGTTACCTGAGCGTATCTGGGCAATCCTTAGACTCAAAGGTCGGATCAACGACGCTCAAGTTATCGTCGATCAAACATGAACACAAACGCTGATTTGTCCCATTATATTCTGAGACCTTCACTCCGGTAGAAATATTATTTTCAAACACTGTTTTAACAGCACGGTTGTTCATTACAATTCTACACAGCATAATCACGGTAAATATTCCGTAAATAGGTAATCATAGAAATGTATTATTTTCAAGATCATACCTCAGCCATCTAAAATAGTAATTTGAAATAGTAAGTAGACCTAAAAGCAAAATGAAGCTTACTTTTGCGGAAGCTTGAAATATATATACTGGATAATACAACGAATACTTACTGCAGAACTGACGAAGCTGTAAAACGCCTATTGTTTTCAGAATTTGGATATTTTCGATACTCGGTACCGTTTTCCTTCTCCGAAATTCTCATGGTCTCATGGTCACCCGTCAAATCGGGCTATAATTACGGGATTTTATTGGGTTCTGAGACTAAACTGACTTCATAGCAATCACAGTACTTTTAGGTAGGTTTAGGTACATTCTAAACAGCAAAAATGTTGACTATTATGTCTATACTATTATGTGATGAAAACAAAGCGATAATTTGAGTAAACTCTGTCTACCAGTGATTGACACCGTGTCCGCGGCACTACGCCCGACCATAGCTGTGACGGCCCCAAAATTATAGTTTTGGCGGGGAACCAAAGCCGATAAAACAGAGTGGTTACATGTACTAGAACATGTACCAGGTGACATACTATGTCTTAGCCATTTGCTGGCTAAGAAACAGTCACCCGAATATAATCAAAGATGCCAAACAAAACTTCAACGCCAACTTCAAGTCCGCCACTGGATCTGCATCATACCTTCCATGTTTTATTTTTCAACCGACTAAAAAAAAGGAGGTTCTCAATCCAACCGTATGTTTTTTTTTAATGTATGTTACGCGATTACTCGTCCAATTATGAACTGATTATGATGATTCTTTTTTTGTTTGGTAGGTAATACTTCAAGGTGGTTCCATATAAATTTTATCGAAATGGGTTCAGTAGTTTGGTTTTACATCCAAATTACTAGTAAATATGAAGATGTCATCCAGGTTGGTTGTCACCGATACGAAGTTGAAGTCGGTTGTATTTTTTTTTATAAGCGTGTTATTATTTCGTTTATTTGTACACAAACAGAATACAGTCAATAATGTAGTCAATTTACCCATTATACAATTTCGAGCCAAACTATATTCCTAAAAGTGTATACACAGCTTATTACTTGACAACATGCAGTAGATAATCAGTTGCAAGTGGAAAAAGAAGAACACTTACAGTAGGTAATTAAATTATTTTTTATCTCTAACATATACCGTAAACACAATCTGACGTCTTTTTTTAATTTAAACTTATTTTGATTGAAGATATCAATGGAGCTATAATGACATTTAGGGTTAATTTAGTTTCACATAACAACTTAAAAAACAGAAAACAAACGAAAACTTAAAATACTAACTAAAAACTATAACTTAAAATAACTATATAAAAACATAAACTAAAAGACCATTAGTGGAGGGAAAGAACAACAAAAATGAAAGAAAAAAAGTTGGCGTTGAAGTTTTGTTTGGCATCTCTGTTTTCTGGCGCAGACCTTATGCTTGCAGCTATAATGATATTTTGATGTTTCATTGTATTACATGTTGATTAGTTTGCGTTGCAGAATGGTTTTTTATAGAAATTATACTGAAAAGCTTTTGTAAATGGCGTTGCCGATCCGCATAGCCAATATCTGAGCTGCAACCTTTATAAGCACACGGCAGAAATGTGTGAACAGAATCGAACTAGAACTCCCTGAAGTCTAATACATTAGATTCGTATTCATAAATAATGTGTGTAGTTATTTAATTAAATAATGTAATCTTCATGTCCATTGGTATGAAATGATACACGACAACAAACGAGCTGCATCATTCGCTCTGAAGCATTGCCAATGTTTTGATAGATAGAATCTCGACCGCGACCGTCGATCCCAATTATGAAATGTACACAACAACGTCTTTCAAGATACTCATAGAAAAAATACTTGGGTACCAAGATAATATACTGAAATGCAAAAGTGAGATTGAAAAGACGCGTGACATCATCATTACACACGCACGCTCTTACATAAACTGCACCTCAATAGGCTAGATGACTAGTTTTTTTTAATTGTCCTACTAAAATGTGGGCCATAAATATAGCTGATTAATGAAAAAGAAAACGAAAATCTGATCAAAAATAAGCTACTTATAAGCATTTTAATATCATGCTAGATAGAGAGCCGAATCAGCAAATCGTGACGTCACTTCTCTGTACGCCATATAAATTATATTCTGACAAGTAAGGCGTGACGTCATTTTTTGTTTTGTGGGAAAGGGACAGAGTTGTCTCTAACAAAAACTTTAAACGCTCATATATCAGAACATTATGAACCGATTTTAATTATTTTTTCAATAAACATACTATATTTACTTCAATTTTTCATTAAATCTATTGGTTTCAACGATATAAACATCAATCATCTACCCTATTGCAGTTAGTATTACATAACAAATCTTTGACTACGGTTCCTAAATGTAAACAAGACATTGATCGATCAAACGGAGCGTTTGTCAAAGTTTTATTACAGAAACCGGAAGTAGAGCGATCGTTCCAGATACCCATTGCGTGAGGACAGACAATGGTTGGGGCCACATATCTGCTAGTACTTTGGGACAACCAAAGTAAAGGCAGCTCACGTGATCGCAGGTGAATAATAAAATATGTTGGATTTATTAAATGAAATTTGTTTAACTTTCTTATGTGATTCAGTATGATCCACAGCTTTCCTTCCCCACTGCTGGGTAATCTGAGTATAGGCATTTTCTTGCTATGCCGTCTACCTCGGTCTTGTCCTAATCTGGTCCAAGTTTGACCTGCGATGATAACGATATCGTCGGCCCATCACGCAGATGGACGACCCTCGCAACAAAACAAATTAAATACAACTAGAGTTGTGTTAATTTGGCTCCGTATCGAAAGGACTATCAGGGTAAATGACGATGTTTTCAGAACATCGGCACGTGAAAACGTTTACATGGTGACAATGTCTTGAGTGGCAAAACTTCCAAAACGTGAAAACGACCATTACACAAAAGGTCAGGGACAGGCAATAATAAAACAAAATAGTATCACTACACACACATACATGTCTTATAGGGGTACATATCTTTACTAACTAAATTAAGAAACCAAAGAAAATACACTTCTAACAAATCCAGAAATGTCCCTGGGTAAAGGTTTCCCTATATTCTCCTTGCAGATTACCTGGTCTTGGCCTTTGGTGATCCAGTTGTTACATCACAATACTGATTTCAAGACCAAAATGGCTAACTAAAGAAAGCCGAGTACTCAAATCGAAAATTAGACAGAACACGTTTAGTTGTAGGATGCCAAACGATCGCTGGGAAAAGGTCACTACAGATCGGGTCCTAAAAGATCCATTGAGATAAAAAGTGAAACATAGTACATCATTGAAAGGACGTCAAAAAGATCTTGGCGAACGTGGCGTGATGAGGTCAACCCTCACCACTAGCACTAGTTTTCTTGCTACAGTAATATACAAAAATCTCTTTATTAAGAGCAGACAAAAATAAACTACTAAGTTTGAGAAAACAAATTATTTGCATAGTCAGACAGAAAGAAAATGGTATTTCAGCATAAGAGTTGAAGCGAATTATAATAAAACCGGCCAAATTAATAGCCAAACTATGTTCTGTGATGTCTCTGCTACGACAGCCACTGTCAAATCAGTAACACGTTTCTTCAGAGCAATGTTAGAGAGAGAGCTAAATCCTCCAAGCATTTCATAGTTACACGTTTCTCACACTAAACAGTTGTCTCTGGATCCATAACAAACTTTTAATACACAACTGAGATCTAAAACTATCATCAAATCTGTGAATTTGCGACAAACTATTTTCACATAATAATGTCGGAATCTCATATATTTTCTCAATTCATCCGAGATCTGAAACTTTTTGAAAGCAAAAAGGGCCATCACTAGTCAAGTGGAAGAAAATAACATCTATTACATTAATTAACACTATAAAAATGTCTCCTTAGCAGACATTAAACTTTATTGATGTGAAAATTACTTTGTCGCTAATTTAGAGACTGAAATAAATTGCAACTTAAATTGAAACTAGGCTAAGGGTAAACATCTCGCCAAAATAAAAATGGACACTATTGAACGTGACCGTACTTTTATCCACTTTCGAAAGATCTTTCGAGCAATGACGATGAATGTTGATGATGGAAAGAGGATCAAAACATATGTCGAATAAAGCTTGTGGCTGAGCATAATTACATAATGGTCAAAACGAAATCACAAAGACTTCGCTGGGCTCGGCTACGTCGACAGAATGAGAGTGAATCGAGAAATCAGCTTTTCTAGGACATCAAAACGGACGACGCTCTGTAGGACGTGCTGGAGGTACTTAGTGGAGGGTATCTACGGTGCTACAGATCGTTCTCTGGCAGGACAGGACAACGTATTTTGACATGTAAATTAGCTTCACTAATATAAAATGACTATAACAGAGAAAAGTGGCAGCTCTTGGTACCGGCGACCATGACCCGTACCATGAACGCTTATTGCGGGACTTAATAGTGTGAATGTGAATTCCGATAAATTTAGATTAAATCCAAGTGTTTTCGGCGTGGATAGCTACCTACTAGGTTGACGTAACACGTCAAACTGAGTCCTGGGGCCGTACCGTGAACCGCTTATTGCGGCTCAGCTGCCGACTGCGACTGTGAACTTTATCACCCCGCAATACGATTCGCGATCGCGCAGCGTCGGCAGTTGAGCCTATTCGGTCCCGCAATAAGCGGTTCACGGTACGGCCCCAGGACTCAGTTTGAGGTGTTACATCGAACCTAGCAGGTATGCTATCCACGCCGAAAATACTCGGATTTACTCTAAATTTATCGGAATTCTCATTCGCACGATTTACATATCTGTTGCAATGAATAAAAGGTGCAAATAGCATGAGGCGCTTACAGCATAAACAGCGCGGACAATGAAAATTAAAATCGACACTGTTACAGTCTTACAGTACAAATGCTTTATTTTTTCTTTACTGGAATATCTGTCTAAGTAGGTCCTGATGACTAAGGCACTGCTAAAGTGCCACGCGTGAATCAGAGCATCGTAAGTCAGATGCAATTCGTTTGTTTACATGCACTCTGCTGCTCTTCTGAGAAATTGAATCGACCTCCAGTCCAAGACGGACGGAATGTCCGAGTGAGATAAATGAACTAACCACATTTGCGCCTCGTAAAGATAAGAATACGAAAGTAATAGTGATAAATGCATCCCAATACATTTGTTTGAAGAAGAAACTGTTCACACACCTGTAGCCTCAGTATTCTTAGCAAAGCGGTAAAAATAGACGTTCGACGTTCGAACGGTTCCGTGCTTTGTTTGGCGGACGGACGTAAAGCAACAGATTTTATCGGTGTTCCTAAACGGTTTAACATCCACATTGCATTATGCCTTTCATTTGTTTATAGCTCTTACGGTTAAAACAATTTCCATTTGTTATAATAGTTGAGTTACAAAAGGACGCTGGATGGAGCGATAATTTCCCAAAGTTAGATTGATCCTAAGAAACGTATTTCCAACTATCCCATATCCCAACCCGCTGTAATTTTGAATTATTCGATATGCAAAGAGTAATAAAATTAAAGTGTCAATTTTTTTAGTAGTACTTAAACGTTTTTTTCTATGATTTACATGCAAGATTAGATTAGATTTGTCTACAAAACACCTAACGTTACAAGACTGCGTGCATGGCAATGGTAAACACACCTAGCTGATAATGGAAAGAAGCTGTCGGAACGCACCGCTTTTTGCGACAGATTTTCAACGTGAGGGTCGCACTAGCCAGCAGATAAACTAAAACTTTCCACCACGCTATAGTTTCCTCGCGATGTTTTTTTTCACGGCCAGCTAAAGCACATTATTGGGGATAGGACTGTGCTTTGCGGCATGCAAACCAAATGTTCTAACATAAGAACTATCTATTGTAGCTACCAAATAAAAATTAAATGTCCAAAAATGAACACAAACGGATAGACTAAGATTATGGCAGCTTGTCTGGGATCTCTCAGACAAGACGAGCTAACTGACCTTGTAACAACTGTATGGTGGCCTGGTACTCCGCGAGCTTCTCGTCGACATAGCCCTCCTGCGACTGCTGCGCGATGATCTCAGCCGTGGAGGGACCTCGCTCCTCTTCATCTTCCTCATAGATCATGGGCCGCGGCGGAGGAGGCGGCTCCAAAGACACTCCCGCGTAATCGAACTCCCGAACCGGTTCGTACGGCGACGAATAATAGTACTCGGGACTCTGGCCCAGCGTCGGGGACATAGCGTAAGGAGAAATGGAGAAATGGGAGCTGGGGGACGGAGAATGCTGTCGTAGATTGTGTGGCGAGTGTAAGGGTCTGAAGGGCTTGGGTGATGGGTGAACGGGCGGCGGTGTGACTATGGCTGTGGAGTGTCTCGGACCGGAGATAAGGGGGGGAGGGCTGGGGGCCCATGGGGAGGGGGGACGGAAGTTTAAGGGTGAAGGAGGGCCGGGGACCCGCGCGCGTCCGCGCCCCGGTGGCGGCTGCGACATCTCGCGGATTGAATCACGTCAACCCGGTGTCACGCCACCATTTGCATCGCTGGAACAAGGAAATATCATTGTTAGAATAATTATATACATCTTTATGGAATACGAGCTACGGCCCGCTGTTTCACCCGCGTTATTATAAAAAAAACTATGATGGTGATGATAAAAAGTGGCAACATGTTATTCCAGGAAATCTTTCTGAGTTTCGTCCAAATCCGTTCAGCCGTTTTGGCGTAAAGAGGTAACAAACATACTCACGCACTTACCGACATTCGCATTTATAATAATACTATGATTTAGTGGCAGTTGCCAGAGGCTGGAATCCATGAACCGAAGATTGGGCAAAGAGACGTGCCTTGGAAGTCTAAGGTCCAGCAGTGGACTATGATGGGCTTGTTATCATGATGATGTTGAACATGTTTCTGGTAATCCCAAATGCCAACAACAATTAAATACCACAAAAGTTTAGTTCCTTGGATTAATAACAGTCCGGTATGAAAAGCATTGGGACCTGGGTATGTCCTAAAACTGCATCCATTACCATCGGATGACGAGCAGCAGCGTGCTCTCGGTTAACGGTGGTGAACATTCTGCGATCCCCAAGCCGCCTGCCAAGCGTGGGGATTATGTCAAACTCTACCTATTAAGGGGGAGAACTTCGTACAGCAGTGGACGTCTCCTGGCCTGATGATGATTATGATGAAAATAATTGTTACGACAGCTATGAAATAACGTGTGTGATGACATAGCAATACCCTTTGCCTCTGAGTACTTAGTCATGAAAATAAACAACTTAAGCACTAGAATCTAGAACGTTAAAACACATATGACGTCAATAGAAACACAAAACAAAAACAATAGGCTAGATGACTGGTTTTTTTTTATTGTGCTATTAAAATGTGGCCCATAAATATAGCTGATTAATGAAAATAAAATGAAAATCTGATCAAAAATAAGCAACTTAATAGCATTTTAATATAATGCTAGACAGAGAGGCGAAACAGAAAATCGTGACGTCACTTCTCAGTACGCCATATAAATTCTACTGTGACAAGTAAGGCGTGAGGTCATTTTTTGTTTTGTGGAAAAGGGGTAGAGTTATCTCTAACAAAAACTTTAAACGCTCATATATCAGAACATTATTAACAGATTTAAATATTTTTTTCAATAAACAAACTATATTAACTTAAATTCTTCATGAAAGCTATTGGTTTCAACGATATAAACATCAGTCATCTACCCTATTTGTTGTAGGAACCGCAGAACCTTAGAAGGCAGGTTAGGTTAGTTAGTTACTGAAATACAAATCGACTACATTAATAATCTATTTTAAATAAATTCCCGCAAGTACGGAATACACCCAACAGAAAGGGCTAGGAACATATTGCTTACACTGGCACGCACATTAGCTACTGATACTGTTTAGTATAGTAACGTAGAGTACACAATGTGTACATTAAACAGATGCTTTCTTTATTGGGTTCTAATCGGTAAGTGTTGCTGTTTATTCGAGAATTGACTGAGATTAGAAGCGATACAACTACGTTCTGTAGAGTGTGTTTATGTTATTATGTCGATGTATCCAAGGGCTAAATGCAATGGTAAGAAGCATTTTGGAGTTGATTATACCGGCAATCACATTTCTTTTTGAGATTTTAGCGATTTTTTAACGGTAAAAAGAAATAAGACGTAAAACACAATACAAACTAAATCGCAATAGATTACCAAGGAATCGTAAGATGATCTATAAAGCTCGAATATACAACATATAACAAAAGATTCAACAATACGAAGGATATGTATAATGTATATACCAAAGATAATAAATATAATTCCATATGTAAGCCTTTATTAACTACAACAAACTACAAAGACTACTTAGCCTACTATGCCATGTCACAATAAAAAGCTTATCTAATATAATAAAAGGCTCTGTCCTGACTGACTGACTGACTGACAGACAACGCACAGCCCAAACCGCTGGTCGTACAGACTTGAAATTTGGAGGGTGTATTCGTCTCGATGCGGAGGGGAAATAAGATGTACTAAGAAAGGATTTTTCGAAATTCGACCCCCAAGGGTGGGGGGGGTTGGGGGGGGAGTTTGTATGAAAGTCCTTTGATTTGGACTTTTAGTAACGAAAATTTGGATTTAGATAGATCATTTAAAATAAAAAACGCTATTTAGAAGAAAAAAAAATCCACTAACGATTTAAGAGGGGGAAAAGGGGCGTGGAATGTTGTATGGAAAGTTCTTTGTTTTTGAAGTTATAGTGATGAAAATTGAGAGTTGGTAGAGTTTGCTCAGAATGATTTAAAGTGGAGAATTTTGGGAGCACGCGGATGAAGTCGCGGGGACCCTCTAGTAGAATATAAAAAGATAACGACAATAATGTTTGAAGACAATGGACGAGGCTCGCATAGGACCAGAAAAGAAAAATAAATATCCTTCACGCCAGAATCCTCACCTTTGAAAACTTCATGAAAATCGGTTTTGAAAATGCAAATACAGGGTGTTAGTTTAAACACCGTTATCCTTCTAGGATATCATTGTACTCATCATTATGAACAACTTTTACTATGAGGCCAACCCTGAAATCACGAAAAAAAACAGCTGTTCCATACAAAAAGGTTCATCGATCTTGGACAAAATGTATGGAACACCTGATTTTTTTCGTGATTTCAGGGTTGGCCCCATAGTAAAAGTTGTTCATAATGATGAGTACAATGATATCCTAGAAGGATAACGGTGTTCAAACTAACAGCCTGTATATAGTTATTAATTAGTCACCAATGTGAGATAATAGGGTAGATGACTGATGTTTATATCGTTAAAACCAATAGCTTTGATGAAGAATTTAAGTAAATATAATATGTTTATAATAGAACTTTAGTAAACAAACGTGATACTTAGTTTAAAACAGTGCTTATAATATGTTTATTGAAAAAATATTTAAATCGCTTATTAATGTTTGTTCTGATATTATACGCGTTTAAAGTTTTTGGTAGAGAAAACTCTGTCCTTTTCCCACAAAACAAAAAATTACGTCACGCCTCTGTGCGCCATACTTGTCAGAATATATGGTGTGCAGAGTAGTGACGTCATAATCTCCTCTCTGTCAAGTATGATATTAAAGTGCTTATAAGTTGCTTATTTTTGATCAGATTTTTATTTTGTTTTCATTAATCAGCTATATTTATAAGCCACATTTTAATAGGACAATAAAAAAACAGTTATTTAGTATATTAGTCGCATCGTAGTTCTGAAGTTATAGGTAGGTAGGGTTTGATGATGAGGATTGCGGATTGATATGAGGATTCTGGTGTGAAGCTCACACCAGAATTCTCACCTCTCGTGCGAGCGAACGGTGAGGGCTAAAGACGTGGTTTTGATTCCAAAATTTAGTCGTCAATTGGTCGCTACAACATGCCAAATCTCAAAACCAGTACTACAAGGGTTCCAAAGTTATAAGGTAAGTTTGTGAGGATACTGGTGTGAACAAATCACGCCAGAATCCGCACCTGATACTCATACAAAGCTTAAGTTTTTAAGTTCCAAATTGGTATCAAGATTTAGTCAATAAATTAATCCTTGATTATTAAAAAAATATGTGGTTTGTAAAAGTTTGATAAAAAGCCGTTTAAACTTCTACATACAATTAGCCTACGACCAGCTGTGGACTATGACTAAATGACTATGATAATGATAGTAACATTAGGGTATACTATAATATTGTTATGATTGGTTAATAGGTAGTTTATGGTATGGTGTTGGTACTTTAAGGGTAGAAGATGTTTAGAACGTTGAGTTTTTTGAACGTTTACTAGCACAACAAAGTCAAAGTCAAGTCCTTTTTTTGGCCAATTGCGCGAGAATTATTTCCATTACACTTTTACATTTACATTTTTTTTTAACAATTAAATCAAATCATATTTTTTGTCGATTCGCATCAAAATAGAAGACCCTAATAACATAACATTTACCTTGACTTCTCATGCCCCGTTGCAGTATGATATCCTGAATAACTGTTAGATAAATTATATTGGACAGATGCCAGTGTTAGATAGAAAGTCTCTTGACATAGAAAAAATACGCCTAGCATCTTGAACAACGGTTATTTTTGATGGAAGTCAACAATAGCAGCTAATTAACATATCAAAGATCAATAGCAAAGATAATTTCAAGTAATATTTTAAGAAACAAACAAAAAATTCAATTGTAAAGAGATTAAGAGTAGACCGGAGATAAAGATAAGACATCTCGCACTTCTAATACTAGCAAAA
The DNA here is from genome assembly GCA_905404285.2 of Erannis defoliaria. Taxonomy (NCBI): domain Eukaryota; kingdom Metazoa; phylum Arthropoda; class Insecta; order Lepidoptera; family Geometridae; genus Erannis; species Erannis defoliaria. Next base: position 3,184,470 of record FR990073.1, on the reverse strand, counting down.
TGGCGCCACCTGGAGCTAGAAGCGGCTTCTGAAGCGGAAGCGCGCGACAGCCACTTCTACGTTCTACCATGTGCGGCGAGTTCACGTTAAATATATGAAAACTGGAGTCCGCAGCTCGGTGGTGCTGGTGGCGGAAGACTAATGATTCTTACAACAATTTTTTTCATACCACAATCCCAAGCAACATTATCACGAGCCAAATAGAACTCAATGAACGTTTGAATGCACTTCACAAAGATTACCATGAAAGAAAACTATGACAGCAGGGTGTGCGCGCAATTTTACGAGAGAGACCACTACACCGTCCCTTACACTATAATCTGATGTTTGTTATACGAAAGCTTAACAATGCTAATATAACAGTGACTATTTATCAACAATCTATTACAGACAATGGGAGGAACGAGAGAAATACATAACATGCCACCCATGCACACTACTTACATAATAAAACATTTGGTTACTAAAGCTTTTCAAAATGGCGACAAATGACAGCCATAAGTCTGGGGAAAATTACTGTTTGGGCAATGCACGGTCTCCCTCCCTGGCCGTCCTCCAATCGTGCCAGCGTAAAGACCTCTTACGTAATAGAAATGTAGCTGGAGAACATACTCATGCCAAGTCAATTGTTAGAACCGCAATGATGAACGACCGGCAGGTGAGAGATGGTAGCAATTTACAGATTAGACAAAACGACATCGATTATACAGGTTAAAGACATCGATAAGTAATATTTTACAAATAAATATATTATTACAGTCAAAATATAAAAGTTTAATGATAGGAAATTTCACAAGTAGAATGATGCGTGGGTTCGCATCAAAGTGGTCGGAGATACGAAATGTAAAGCTACACCCACTCTAGACATTTCTGAAGAACTATCAAACAAATACGAATGGCATATATTCGCGGCAGACGTGTAATAACCGGAAACTTTACAAATAATTGGTAAATCATGGCTTGTATACCGAGAAAAAATATATCTCAGCTAAACAATACGATGAAGATATGATGTAAATATTGACAATATATTTTACTCTAAAAGAACATTCTCTACATTTTCAGATTTTCAATTAAGTGACGATTCTAAAATGTGTAGTCGGTTTTGGGAGTTCTTAAGGAATCGGATGCATTCCCCATTCTTAGAATACAAATATTATATTATACAAACCATGTGAAAACATCATATTCTAGTTAGCATTGAAATAAACAATGCTGAAAGCCAACAAACATGTAGTCATACGTCACGTAGAAGTGTAGTTTTTTGAAACAAAATTAGCATTCATCATGAGCTGACTGGATAAGACTTTGGTTCTAATTCCGTCGATTATATCACTGGACCATCGCTGCAGAATGCTGACGCTAGTATTAAAATAGCCAGACTATTGACTCCAGACTGCAAACTGGCTGAGATTGACATAGTAGTCTAGAAAAATCTAACTCCAGGTCGTAATTTGTCTCAACCATCGGATTAGTAACGAGAGAAATGGGTCGATCATCACAAAATTAATGCGAGAATTAATATAAATATAAATAAAATCTGAAATATGCAAATAGATACAAAACTAGAATTTTCATAACTTGCAATGTTCTGAATTGCCTTGTTTCACTCATCAAAGATAATAATAGGTCTTTACCTATGAAATTGCCGTTCTTCAGTACTGGTCATTTCAAATAAAAAAAAGTTTGGAATGGCTTTGTATTCTGATATGAAATTAATTTTGTCTTAAAAACATTATTATTTTTTACATTATTTTTACAAACTCAGTCTTTTGTTTATTGGTTATCGTTGTATTTTCATTACATTTGAACATTTTTCGTCATAATGAATACTTTAAAAATTCGTGTAATTATGGAATATGCGTTCCGTCGTGGCACCAACGCGACATAAATGGCACGTAACATCAAAAACGTTTACGGAGAGAACTGTACAAACGAACGCACAACCCGTTATTGGTTTTCACGGTTCCGTTCTGGAAATTTTGACTTGAAAAATGAAGCTCGTGGTCGTCCGGAGACTTTGGTCAACAATGATGAATTAAAGGCGATTGTGGAAGCTGACGAAACTCAATCTACAGCTGAGCTAGCAGCAGCTTTTGATGTTAGCATCAAAACAATTTTGATCCATTTACGACAAATAGGCAAGGTAAAAAAACTTGATAGATGGGACGCCCCACGAACTTAACGATCGCCAGCGCAACGTACGCGTCGAGACCTGCCTCGCGCTGCAGCTACAGACAGTCTCCAAGCTGCAAGAGTTGGGGTTGGAAGCTCTCCCTCATCCGCCATACTCACCAGACCTTGCACCTGCCAACTATTACTTTTCCAAAATTTAGACAACTTTTTAGTGGGTAAAAAATTCAATTCCCTAGAGGCAGTACAAAATGCCTTTGAAGAGTTTGTTGCCTCCCCGTCCAGCTAATTTTTACAAGAAGGGCATCAATAAACTGCCAATTCGTTGGCAAAGATGCGTCGATTGCATTGGTGATTACTTTGAATAACAGAAATAAAAAAGTTTAATAAAATAAGTACTTTCACTTATTCCATACAAAACGGCAATTTCATAGGTAAAGACCTAATAAAATACTATACTAGGTACTCATACACTCACACTCATAAAAAAAGTTCAAGTGCGTATCAGGGCACGGTCCTAGAAGGCTTTTTTAGCAATGTATGAAATAAACATTAACAGCGTTACCTAAAATAATCTCGATTCTCTTAGTCACTGCTTAAACTTCTCTGTCTTGTTCTTGCATGTTACACTTGGCGTCAGAGAGAAGATGGCAGAGCATCTTAAGCAGTGACTAACGGTTGAGAACTTTTTTTAAGTAAGGCCGCAAGTGTAAATTGTAATGTATTCTTTGCAGTTTTACGTCCTTATTAAATCGTCATAATTTTAAAAGATTTTAATTTCAATTTGTATTCTAATACCTAACATTTTAACTATAAGCTAACGTGATAATATCGAAAATGGACACAAAATAAATAATAGCTTTGGATAAGAATACTTTTAAAATAGGTCGTGTTCAAAAAAATATTTAGTAAATTCCATTTTGATCTTGTATTCTCTTTTTATGTATCGCATTCATGTTATTTTCAACCAACTTCAAAAAAGGAGGTTCTCAGTTATTCGAACGAATGTTTTTATTTTTGTATGTATGTTACGCGATTACTCCGGCAATTTTGAACCAATTTTAATGATTCTCTTTTCTGTTTGGTAGGTAATACTTCAGATGTGGTCCCATATAAATGTTATCGAAATAGAATTATGTTTATCACCGGGACTTAATCGCGCACAATCGCTGAGCACCTGCTCGAGGCGGGATCCGGTCACTGGATTGAACTCCGCGATCCGAAAGTCCTCTCCACTGAACGACATTATTATCCAAGGATGGTTCGTGAAGCGGTTGAAATAAAAAACATCGTAATTTCAATCGGGAAGATGGATTTAAATTGTCGTCGTCGTGGAATCCCGTTATAGGCAAGTTTTCATATCGCGGTAGGGTTTCTGAGAAATCTGCTGATACCGTCAGTGTAGTGTGCAGTGGAAACAAACCTAAGTTTTAACAAGACCAAATGAGGGTAGGACACCAAAAAAAAAATGAGGGTGTATTTTTCACCAAGATGACCCGCATTCTTCAGTCAGCTCGTGACCACGGCCATTGGAACATGGTCGAAACGTCGAGGTAAACAAAAATAAATTTATTTGTGCGCGATTAAGCCCCGGTGATAAACATAATTATGTGTTCAAATCGCGAAAGTTTAAAAGTTTCATTTATCGAAATAGGTTTCGTAGTTTGGTTTTTAAATCAAAATTACTAGAAAATATGAAGATGTCATCCAGGTATTCGTAGTTGAAGTCGCTTGTATTTTTTTTTAAAGCGATATTACAATATCGGCGAAAAAGACCATGACAGAGGCAAACATACTGTTTTTAGAATTTCCTAGCAAACCAAGGAGTTCTTGTTTTAAATTCTAGATATAAGTATACAAGAATGTCGTTTTTATCGCACTTGCTATTGCAAGAATCTGCCCCTATGCTGTTCATTGCGTTTGTTGCATCAGCGGCTAATCCGAGACCGAGTCCACTGACCTCCATCGCAATAACACTTTCAGCAACATCGTCATAATACACGAAAAATAAATTACACAGCGAGAGGATTCTGAAAGCTCTAATTTTTAAAGCATCGTGACTCGAAATGTCAAATGGAATCCTGCTCTCTGCGAAACAGAATAACAAATCTGAGGCGAGAATGTGTTGTGTAACTAAACGCATAGTGAAAATTAAATGTCAAGAATATTTCAGTAGGAACGACGCTGGGTGAATACATCTTGACGAGTTCTCTGAACCCCAAAATAATAAGAATATGTTGTGACATTATAAATTATAACCATAAAGTTGACTTGTTCACGAAAGAAAAGAACATGGGAGGAAACACATTTACTTTGTTAACTCTGCATACTACATCTAATAGGGCCAATCACATAGGGAGCAAAAGTAGATAATATCTCAAATCTCATGTACATGAGATCTGAGGCTTCTTTGCTTGCTCCCGTGGTGTGTATACGATTTTACGTGCCGCTGTGGGGAGGAAGCAGTTCCTTTCGCTCCACGTAGCCCACGTAGCACCGCAGTCACGTAAAATACTATACAGAGTAAGGGTAAGGACGAGAAATACTTAAACAAGTTCCATTTTTAACCCCGGCAACGGTAAACTTTGTCGGGTCATATCACGGATTTACTAACCAGCCAAGATCTTATTCTCCAAGGATCATAATTATTATACATCGCAAAAAGTACATTTTGCTAAAAATATCTATAAAACAGTCATTGTAAAAAAATAAGTAAAAAGAAATTCGGCATGTAATAATACGATTAAAAAAAATACAACCGACTTCACCTTCGTATACCTGGATGACATCTTCATATTCTAGTATATTTTCTAGTAATTTTGATTTAAACACCAAACTACTGAACCAATTTCGATAAAATTTATATGGGACTACCTCTGAATATTACCTACCAAACAAAAAAAGAATCATAATTTGCGGAGTAATAGCGTAACATAAAACAAAACAAAAAAAAATGCAGTCGAATTGAGAACCTCCTTTTTTGAGTCGGTTGAAAAAGGTCATCTATTCAGTGAGACTTTAAATGAAAAAATGAATGCAACACAAAGTGTTTCGTGTCCACTTGTCTGTATCGATCCTATTGGCAATTTTGTTTTTATAAAGAGGTGACGATGACATAAGAATTAATCCGGTGACCATCCCAGGATTTAGAAGAATCCCCTAATACCTCATTTATCAAAATCGGTAAAGGCGCTCACGCAGTACAGACTCATGCCATGCCAGTTAACACAATACCCTCGAAGGCTGACCGACTGATGGAAAAGTGTATTGATAATTGTACCAACTACGGATGAGAAAACTTGTCAAGCAACCACACCGACGCCACGGTGACAAACCAAATAAATCGATGACATGTGCCTGTAGCACATTAGCGCACGCAACGTTAATTCCTCGTTTGAGACGGTTCAATAACTAAACGCGTCGATGGTATAGTTTGGCGGGAAGCCAGTTACGAGGCGTGGGTTAACCAAACTCGTGAACTTCGGGCTGAACCTTCAAAATGAGTTTTTTATTAGTCGAGGCTAATGTGCCCTAAAGTTTGAAGAAACTGTAACAAGTTCTTAAAAATTTACAATTATGTAGTGCAAATAAATTTTGAAAACGTTCTTATTATACAGAACTTGGAAAGTATTTGGTAAGTAAAGTTTACGGCTGTGAACAACCATGACAACAAAAGTAGGTAGTTACATTGATAAATTAGTTTTTAATTGTTCCTAATTCATGCTCAGACAAAGTACAATCAAAATTGTGAGACATGATTCCTTCTAACCATAAAAATTTGAGAATATCAAAACCAAAAACATGAACACAAGATCGAATGACCTATGATATAGTAACATAATTATGTTCGTCGTCAGCCATAAAACGTCCACTGCTGGACATAGGCCTCCCTCTTTATAGAGGGGTGTTGCCATAATCCCCACGCTTGGCAGGCGGCTTGGGGATCGTCACCACCGTTAACCAAAAGAACGCTGCTGCCCGTCCTCCGGTGGGTCTGGTTGCAGTTTAAGGACATACCCAGGTCCATATAATTATGTTATTTGTGATGAATATCAATACTATACACGGGAAAGTTAGATATTGTTGTTGTTGTCATTGTCATTATAACATTTCAGATTCGCTCACATTTTCCAGAATTCACGTATTTTTTCAATCTACTACCTTACCTTACTCAATGATCTGTTTTGAGTCGTGAAAAGGTAACATAGATTTACTACACATTTTCCAACCAGATCAAAGAATAAACGAAAGGTAATTTCTTGATCGGTATATAAATCAGTAATTTTGGATGGTTGACTATTTGACTTTGATTTTATTTTGACAATGTTACGAAGATGGTAAGTAGACCCGATCTCGTTCTATTCTAACACCTAGCTTTGTCGGTGCAAGTTGGGAACCTTTCAAGACAGGCTGAAAGAACACACTAATAAATGAGAGAAGTAAATGTAAATTGAACATGCCGTGCCGACCTGCTAGAAAGCTAATGGCAGCAAGATGGTGACTCTACAATAATAACACTTATAGTATACAAGTACAGAATTTATACAGACACTTCACACACCCCTCTTACCTTAACATAAAATACACAAGCTTTTAAAGAGTAATCTTTTTGGTATGCATATGCATGCAGTATAAATAAATAATTCTTATAAGGAAATCTATGTAGTAAATAATCCTACTACTGCTGAACTCAATACTGAGCAATCTAAAATAGGTCATCATCATCATCATCATTATTGGCCCCTTTCCATCTACAAGAGATGATTTATGTAGCTTCCAAAGTAGATCTGCGCTCCTGGCTAAATAACCCTATTCTGGAGCGACAGATGCGGTCACATTTTACGCAGATATATTGCAAAGAGGGTGGCAGTTGGCTGTCGGCGCTAAGGTGTCATGAACAGATACACCGTCCGCAGAGGTAAAACAAGGCAACAGCAACAACTGTTAACTTTATTAGTCATCAATTTACAAGTTCAGTAAGTGGTGATCAGCATTACGTAGACTCAGTTCAGACGAACGGAATGGGATGCGTAAGTAATTAAATTTGATTAACTAACACGTACGAAGGTTTTTTTAGTTATAACTGAGAGGAATGATGGAATAACGATCGAGATGACCCAATAGCAGGAACTAGATGAGTAGGCTATAAGATTGAACGGCGCAGATTGACCATGATTTTGATATCCCAAATTTATAACAATTAAAAGAAGAAATTAAACAATCTATAACTATAAAAGGCTTTGTCCTGACTGACTGACTGACTGACATATAGACAACGTACAGCCCAAACCGCTAAACGTAGAGACTTGAAATTTGGAGGGTATGTTTTTGGAGAGGTGTAAACGCCCACTAAGAAAGGATTTTTCGAAAATCAACCCCGAAGGGGGTTAAATGGGGTGTTAAAGTTTGTATGAAACTTTTTATTCTCTGGTTCGATTGATACAAAACTTGGTATACATATTCTACTATAAAAATAAGAAGATACGGGTGTCACAGTTTTTTCAAAATCAGCTCCCGTTAGTATTTTAAAAAAAAACTAAGTTTTAGTGATAGTACGTTTGTTTCTCCTTAACTTTGTAACGGCTGTACATATTAAAATGAAATTTGGTATAGGGATGGGGATAGATGTGGGGGTGGGGGTGGGGGTGGGGGTGGGGGTGGGGGTGGCGATGATACTGGGAACGGAGACGGGACGGAGATAGGCATGTTATATTTAATATTTAACTATAAAAGGCTTTGTCCTGACTGACTGACTGACTGACATATAGACAACGTACAGCCCAAACCGCTAAACGTAGAGACTTGAAATTTGGAGGGTATGTTTTTGGAGAGGTGTAAACGCCCACTAAGAAAGGATTTTTCGAAAATCAACCCCGAAGGGGGTTAAATGGGGTGTTAAAGTTTGTATGAAACTTTTTATTCTCTGGTTCGATTGATACAAAACTTGGTATACATATTCTACTATAAAAATAAGAAGATACGGGTGTCACAGTTTTTTCAAAATCAGCTCCCGTTAGTATTTTTAAAAAAAACTAAGTTTTAGTGATAGTACGTTTGTTTCTCCTTAACTTTGTAACGGCTGTACATATTAAAATGAAATTTGGTATCGGGATGGGGATGGGGAAGGGGGCGCTTATAGGGATGAGGCTGGGAATGGGGACGGGGATGGGCGTATTTAAGGGTCGGCTGAACAGATGGAGCTGCATTTTTGGATACTTAGGTAGTTATAGCATAAGGTTCGGAAACGGACATAGCCTATTTTTTTGTAGGTCCACGCAGACGACTGTTTGACGGACATAATTATTATAGATACTGTACAGCCTAAGCTGCTAAATTAATTTTTAATGTTAAATTAACTTACTTTTAAATGTCTAAACTAAATATTGAGTGGTGTAAACTTACACTCAGCTCAAGCTGTGATAGCTTCAGTGAGATCAAGCTCGACTCACATTCTTGGGGTCGCGGGTTCGAACCCGGGCGAGCCCGTTCCAATTAGTTCTTTGAAACTTACGCATGGATAATACCACTGGCTTTTCGGTGAAGGAAAACATCATGAGGAAACCTACATATTTCCGGAGAAGAAATACGATAGTGTATGTGAATCCGCCAACCTGCACAAGGCCAGCGTAGTGAATATGGCCCAATCAGGGTAGGCCGATATACCATTAGTGTTAAGGGCTGATGCAGAAAAACGCACACTCAGCAAGGATTTTGAAAAATTCGCAAGGGGTTCAATGTATCATTAAATACCATTTTGCCGAAACCATTCATATAAGGCTGTTAAGTTTTTTGACTTAAGAGATAAGATAAAATAAACATAAACATGTTTCAGAATTTTCAAACAATTTCAAAACTGGAAGGCCACGGGTCAGTTTTTCATTTGAAAAAAAAATTATATTTATAGATTAGCTAATCGAGTGTTTATGCGTAAGAAGATAAATGTTTTAAACACATGTACTTGATCCGGTGCACGCACCAAGCACAGCGCTTTCGAAACGTCCATCCCGCGTCGGCTCAGATACGTTAAAACCCGAGTATAATGACGCGCTGTACCTCGAGCGCGCCCCACTCCAACCCACACCGAGTCTACCTAAGCGATCAGTGCAGCACTGTATTTTATCGAAGTTTCGTAATTCTTGCGATATTTTGGTGATCTTTTTGCGTTCTTTGTTATCATACTTTTTCTGCTTATGCTTATTTCATTTCATTTGTTATTTAGATTCCGTATAATTATCGTTATTTGTTCCTTTAATTGTTTAGATTGCTATTTAGTTTGTTATTCGTTTTTTTTTTAATTTTAGTTTACATTACCAGATGAGTTAGGTAGAGTAGTGTTTTCCGTTGAGGAGCTGATAGATCAAATTTATCCAGACATAATGCATTTACAGAATAAGTCTACGGATTGGTTTTGTGAGCGAGCAATTTTAACTCCAATAAATGACCAAGCGGCTTACATAAATGACATGTTGCTGAAATCAATCGACGGGGAATAAATGGTTTACGACTCTGTTGATACGGTATGCAATAATGATGATGCTGTTAACTATCCAGTTGAGTTTTTAAATTCATTAAGACCAGCGGGGCTACCATATCATAGGCTTATCCTGAAGAAAGGTACACCCGTCATGCTCCTTCGGAATTTAAGACCACCCAAATTGTGTAATGGAACCAGGTTACAAGTAAAAATGCTGCATCGTAATCTGGTTGAGGCCATCATTTTGACTGGGTGTGCCCATGGCGAAACAGTGTTTGTGCCGCGTATTCCCATGATTCCCAGTGACTTACCTTATGACTTCAAAAGGCTTCAATTTCCCCTAAAAGTTTGTTTTGCCATGACCATCAATAAGGCTCAGGGTCAAACTTTAAAATACGCTGGTATTGATTTAAGGCAGGACTGTTTTTCGCATGGTCAGTTCTATGTGGCTTGCTCGCGAGTTAGCTCCCCTAAAAGCCTGGCTATTTTAGCACCTTCCAACAAAAAAGTCAAAAACGTTGTCTACAAAGAAATATTGTAATCTTTCGGGTCAAAGGCCCCGGCAACTATAGCGTCATTGGCAGACATTTTTAGGGTTCCGTAGTACAACGAGGAATTCTTATAAGTTTGTCATGTCCATCTGTCTGTCTGTTTAAAAATTCAACAAGACGGCTTTGTTTTGAAGTAAGTATTGCAAACGCGATATGCCAAATTTGGTCATCCTCGAGCAAACTTAAAGACTTGCAAGCGGCTTGGAAAAAATGCAATAATATACGTATTTTAGTGATTCAGTTGAGTTGGGCCCCGATTTAACCGAATTCCAGTATTCAACATTACTACGCAGGCAAAGCCGCGGGCAAAAGCTAGTACATAATAAACTACTTAATAAACATGAGAAGCAAACCGGCTTTTTCTTTAAAAAAAAGTGAACACTGTTACACAACAAAGTGATTACTTAGTCAATGGAAAATGAATTTTGTCATTGAATTCATTGCTCGAACTACAAAAGTGCATAGTTGAATTTCCCTCTATAAGCTGGATTGAAGGGCTGGATCCCTAATCTAAAATCTTTTTAAATTAACCCAAATACAAAGAAATAGAACTCGGCAAAGACAGGAAGCCGCGGAAAGAATGTTAATACTAAATTCGCGTGACAATATGAAACAAAACAGAATTAAACGCAGTATCGTTATTTAAATGCCACAGTTTTGCGAAATTATACCATCAACTGAAACATTTATGAATATTAAGTCTTTAGCTTTTCTTGGCGATTTTATGCTGTGATTTATTTCCTAAATATTCATCATCCGCCTGGAGACGTCCGCTGCTGAACGAAGGCCTCCCCCTTAGACCGCCACACTGTACGACAACCTGCCATTTAATTTGCATCCACCGGTTGCCGCGTCTTTTATAATGTCGTCGGTTCTAAATATCACAAAATTCACACAAAATAATGAATTCAACAGATTTTCAGATGCTCCAGTTTCAAAAGTCATTCGGTTTAATAACATTCAACGTAAGATAGACCTAAATATCCACATGACCTACATTCATGAAAATTCATCTTAGAAGTTTTAAACATTCCGCAAATTTTCCTATCAGACTTCTGTGTCGTCACTTACTTGTTTCCATTCCCTATGTTTTTGAAGGTCAATATACGTGTATGAGATTTGTGGGAAATCGTGGAAATGCCTAAGAAACATAGCAAGATGAAAGGGATCAATACAGGACAGTTTGCAGTCTAGACGCAAGCATTCGCAGCTCCGGGCCAGGTTGCCGGCTCCATCGAATAACCAATCACAAGGGACGCAATGCGGGTATTAATAATATACCAAGACATCGAGTACGGGAAGAAAGTAAGTCCATACAATCACCTTGTTGTTAAACACAATCAAGAAGCTATGTTAGCGCTTTTCCGCGTGGAAAGTTTAGAGGTTAGGAAAAAGGCCGGCCGCAGAGTGGGTGATGAAAAATGATAGAGAAATAAATAACGATAAACAGCAGCACACAGGAATGACGGGGAAAATAATTTTGGAACGGCAGGCGGACATGTTGAAACTCAATACTCGCGCTCCAGGGCGCCGCTGCCTGCCGGTCCAGGGTTAGTGCCACTCTTCACCAGTTATTATAAGCATAGGAGCATTGCTACGTTACCGGTAACAGAGGATCTAACGTTCAAAGGTACACAACACACTGTTTCACTTCCTGACGGATGCAGTTCGAATTCACTGGTTTGTATTTTCCACGGACGCGTTCCAAATTCGGCGTTCGGTTGTTTGCTAGTTCGGATGCCGTTTACGGTGTGACCTTACAGAGTGAACGTTTCGTTACCGCGCTCGGATGCTCGGGCTCGGGAGTACCGGAGCGCCAGTTAGCGTGGACTGAGGCGGGCGGGCGGATTCGGCGGCGTTCGGCACTATTCGGCCACCGGTATATTTAGAATTTGGCTCTCTCCCCGGTTTTATATAGCAGTGAGTACATCGCGTATAAAGCGTATTCGAGATGCGGTCGCCGCCTCTATATGTATATATATAGGAATTACGACTTTTTATTGAGTGGATTGTAAATTTTTGCAACCGTCCGTTGGTACGGGATGACCGATATTTTGGGCGGGCGGGACTTTTTTTAAAAATGCTCGCCCACTCGTTGCATATTTGTCAATATCAAATAAATACTTTCTACAAGAATGCAGAGCTCTAAAAGTAGGATGATGCATGAGGTTGTACAACTCACGAAAAGGAAAAAACATCATATACCTACATGATTCTTTAGTAGAGTTGCGAAATTCCACTGATCTTTAACCGAGTGTGACTAGCGATATTTTTATTAATCAGCTGTTTTTCACGTTTGGTATGAGATTTGACACAATAATAAAAGGTGTTCATAATAATCGGTACCTTAACATTAACTTTTTTTGGGTCATTAAGTACCACGTACGCGTTACTACTTTTGCATTTAAAGTCAAATTATTTCAGAACGAAAGATCCCCAGGCTGCAGGGGCCCCAAGCGTGGGTATGCAAACATTTTTTAAATTTTATTGAAATGTTTTACTACTGTAAATACACTACAGATATAGTATAATATATAGTTAGGTTTAAATGAACTTTCGCAAAGTAACGCCTTATTAAATCACATTTCTCGATAAGAATTTAAAACAAAACATTTTCATTGATGTTTTGACTCTAACTGCTAATACCTACCTACACAGTAATAATACTTATTGGGTCTTATAATGAAGTAAAAAAGTGTAATAGTCCTATAACCGTGTTACCTACGTAAAGCATTCGCACACATCGCATCAAACAGCATAGCGTTGCATAAATTCATCCACATCTTGCGGGTAGATATTGTTAGAAAATTTGCTCTATCTAAACCAGAGTTATTCAATCATTTTGATTTCGCGACCTCTTTACCGGTTGAAAAATTCTGGCGAACCCCTTACAATGTACAAAGAAATAATAAAGTAAGTAAGTAAGTTCGTATAGGCTGAGTGGCCAGCCTTAGTGTCAGAGTTAATGTGCCGCCCGAAGGCTGACGGCTGACGGAAGGCTGACGGTTGTTGTTAAAGAAACTAGAAAGAAATAATTAAATTAGAAGACTATATGCGATAAAAAAATATTTTACATATTTTGATACTTTTATTCATTACTAGAGGTCCCCCGCGACTTCGTCCGCGAACGGAAGAAATTCAGTTCCCTCTCAAAATTCACCACTTTAAATCATCCCGAGCAATTTTTTTTACCCCTCCAAATTTCAAGTCTGTACGACCAGCGGTTTGGGCTGTGCGTCTGACTGACAGACATGTCAGTCATTAAATCAGTCAGTCAGACAAAGATTCTTATAGTATTAGATTAGCACCTTACACTCTGCAAGAAGCCGCGAGTTTTGAAAGTAAGTTCGAGGAAAGTTGGTCATGACTTGGTCAAGATTACCCGCGACTTTGAGATGGATGCCTATTTATTTTTGCCCGCGACGCCCCGATCAAGGCTTTGCGACCCCCTGGGGGTTGCGACCCACAGATTGAAAAACACTCATCTAAACTTTCCGAATACCAATGCAACTTTACCGTTTCAGTCACCATAGTTTTTATTGTTTAGTTATCAACACTTATAAACTAAACAATACATACCGCAAATGTACTGCACACTGCACAGCCTAAACAAGTGGTTGTAGAAACATATATTTTTCGCTGGAGTGCCTTTTGTGACGTAGGAATAAAGTAAGCTCTGTGGACTGGGAGCCGTACCATGAACTCTTATTACGGGAGCGAATAGGCTTTTGGCCTGCTTTTTTGGCATTTGTGCCAACGCTGCGCGACCACGAACCGTATTGCCGGGCGATAAAAATCACAGTGGCACAGCGTCGGCAGCTGAGCCTATTCAGTCCCGCAAAAGAGTTCATGATACGGCCCAAGGTAGGTGAGCACTGACGATTTTGAAAAAGTAGCGTAGGACACGCTAAGACTCGATGAAGTGGCGATCTACGTAAAGCAGTGGGCTATGGCTGGAAGCGAAAAGCCAAAAACTGGGCGAGTGGTCTGTGGTATGTCCAGCCATGGCCATGGACTAAGGTGGGCTGACCATGATGCAGTTCAATTCCATATTTGTAGAGGTAGGTCTGCTAGAAATGCCTTAGAATTTAGATGATAGACTGTCAGTGACAAAATAACGGAACTTTGACTTGAGATAATACGTAACAATATATTAAGTAGGTACAAACTTGTGATTTGGGAGTAAAGATAGGTTTAGTAAGTACTTGCACGAAGGGTGGATATTGTGTCATGAAAACTTATTGCTGCCGTTGTTCCAATAGTATAGTGACGTCACGCGAGGGCGCCTATCTGGCGCGGCGCCCGTTCTGCACCCTTATCATGGACGTTCGCGATTCTGATTGCAATAGCATGCCATCCCGCTCGTACGAACTTACTCGCGCCATGCGCCCTCCCGCTCGCGCACGCTCGCAATCTGAATCAGAATCGTCCATGATAAGGGTACTGTTTGGTCATTCTGCAAACGTGCGCCTCTCAAACTGCCCCACAGTTTGAAAGACGGGCACTGCCGGGCCCCCAGATTATACATTTTTAATATTATATATTTACTAATAACAACAAGTACGTACAGTCGTACACGTATAAGTACATACGAGCCGAATAAATAATCTCTTTTTTAAGTCGTTTAAAAATAATATATCTTTTCATCACACTTGCTCGTAGAGTGGATCTTATTACATCGGTTTTAGGCTCATAATTCAAGCTATTATGCACGCGTGCTTTTTACTTTACATTACGCCACTTGTGCTATAATAGGTATAACCCGGTAAAGTCAAGTTTGTACGTGACTGCAATTAGACGTATGTATTCGAAGCACTCGTTAATATACCCGGGTAATACTTACAGTTTTTTTGTAATACCAACAAAGAGTTCTTATGCCGCTGAAGTAAATGTCAACCTGCGCGCGCATTGCTGGTTTGGGCGCCATTTTCCGCAAATGTTTGTTGACATTTTCGCTGTGTGGTTGATTATTATCAAAAAAAATTGTTTTTTCCTCGCAAGTGTGATGAAAACAGTCGTATGGAACTCTTGTGCTATAAGTCATTACGCTCTCGGCTTCCTTATCGCGCTCGCCTGCGGCTCGCGCGCATAATACCGCCTCTAGTGTAATGACCAACATAGCACACTCGTATCATAATGTACTATTTTTTAACCGACATCAAAAAGGAGGTTCTCATTTATGTTTTTTTTACATATATTTTTTTTTACATGTTACGCGCTTACTCCGCCAATTATGAACTGATTTTGATGATGCTTTTTTTGTTTGGTAGATAATACCATAGAGAAATTAAACACTTGGGTAATACTTCAGAGGTTGTCCCATATAAATTTTATCGAAATCGGTTCAGTAGTTTGGTTTTTAAATCAAAATTACTAGAAAATATGAAGATGTCATCCGAGTAGTCGAAGTTGAAGTCGGTTGTATTTTTTATTTAAACGTGTTATTATCCGTGTTACTTATTCCGGGCATGGTCTGGTGATGATTATTATTATTATTTTGACTCACTGACATTAGTACCGATATTATTATTATTGTAATATTTTTTTCTTGAATTTAGTGATGTATTTTTAAAATGTTTTAATTTAAGGTGAATCTTATTATGTACTAAGTCTGAAAAGAAATTATTTGAATTTGAATAGTAGGTACGCAGTCCTTATCGTTAGCCTGCGCGTGCGCCACAACCACGTTTCTGAGAAAACCATTGCGTACGACATCGTTCAGCTGAATGAGGTATGTACATTCTTTATGCGGGCGAGATGTTTTTAAACGGTTTTATTTTTAAACGGTTTTATTTGTTATGAAAACTGAAGTGGTTTTGACACATTTTTGTTTTATTTATACGGGAATACTCACGTTTGATTAAATCGGATACTCCGATCCGACTATAGTTACTAAAGCAGTACAAGTAAAGTGCTAAGCAGGACGCAGCTGCACGCGCGTCGGGCTCTGTTTTCACTCTTTGAAAAAGGTCACCGGATGTGATCGAAACTATAGTCGGAGTATCCGATTTAATCAAACGTGAGTATTCCCGTATAAATAAAACAAAAACGGTTTTATTTAGTTTGTCCTGTTTGTTGTTTTATGGGTCAAATTTAGAAATTTATATTTTACGCCCTTCCTGTCAACAGATTGATCTGGTATTTGGTACACAGATACACCTTTAATTCTGATGACAAACCGTTTAACTTTAAAAAAATTAGTGTTACCATTTTTTTTATGTCTTTGCGACTTGAATATACACAGATTGATCGTATCTATCGAAAAAAAACCCACTCAGGAAAGGCATTTTGTTTTTATATACATTCAAGTGACGAGAAGAGCAAGTCGTTCGCCTGGTGGTAAGCGTCACGCCGGCCACTAACAGTAGCAGTGCCAACTTGCGAACACAATCCTCCGCCGCACTGCACTGCGCTCGTCACCCTGAGATATTAGATGTTAAATCTCTCATAGCCAGTATTTTTTCTGGTAGTATTGCCCTCTATTACTCTGTGACTGCCCTTCAAACCAGAACTCAGTAATGCTTGCATACTACTGCTTGGCGGTTGAATTACTGGCAAATGTGTAGTACTTCGCCAGGCCGACTCTGCAGTAGAGTCCTACCACTACAAAAAATATTCCACTGTTTAGTGGTTCGTACTTCGTAGATTGAACATGGAATCAAACCGTTTTATTCTTGTTTTTTGTAAACCATCCATGAAACCATATCACTGTTTCGAGCGCCTGGCCTTCCGATAGTGAAGGGGAGAGGAGGGGTGTGCAGGATGACTTTGACTAATGTACCCAATTTTAGCTGTAAATGTCCTAGAACAGTTGCTACTTGTGAGGACGCCATTATATATATACGCCATAATGTGATATTATAACCCATCAGTGCCGGTTTTTTTAATGAGTCTAGGCCACTTTATTTCCGCCGCCTCATGTACCTTTCTAAAATAATAGGGGCGGCAGCATCCTCTGAAATCTGCCGCCCCTAGGCCATGGCCTATACAGCCTATTGACAAATCCAGGACTGAACCCACTGCTAGACATAGGCCTACCCAAGGGCGATTAGGCCAAATCTACAACACTGGCCCAGTTGCTGGTTGATTGATTCATTTACTCCATTGAATCATTAATTGTTGAGCCAAATCTACAATGCTGGCCTGTTGCTGATTGGTCGATTCACTTACTCCATTGAACCTTTAATTCTGTGCATGCGGGCAACCGGTGGATGCAAATGGCAGGTTGTTGTACAGTGTGGCGGTCTAAGGGGGAGGCCTTCGTTCAGCAGTGGTCGTCTCCGGGCGGATGATGATGATGATGATGATGTTTTTCAGTTTTCCTTCACCATTATGAAATGCCAGTGGTATGAAAATCCATACATAAACTTTAAAGAGCTCATTGATACGGGCCCGAGGTTTGAACCCGCAACCTCACGATTCTGGGTCTAGTGGTCTTTGCATTTGGATTGCTTCCCATGGATATTGAGATTAATAAAATACTGGCAGTGTTCAACTTTTAACACTCTTGGTGTCTTGGCCTGTGTGGTTTTGATGTGTTACCAAGTTTTTATTCACCATATTTTAACTTGAAGCTCTTAGAGGAGTAATAAAGGCATAGGTACTTCCTTGTATGAACTAATCACATTCCTTTACCTAAATCCATTTTTTATGTGGGCTTAATTTTGAGAAAATTAGATAACTTAAAAATTTATAAAATTTGAATTTGAAAATTCAGTATGATGAGATATAAAAAAACAACTTACATATAACACATCATATTAAAAGTATAATAAATGCCTTAACAGATTTGGATGAAACTTGGAATGGAGATAACTTATTTCCTTATAAACATATAGATTATATAGTACCTATATACTTTTTGAAATAATCGTCATCACGCGAATGAAACCGCGGTGCGCAGCTAGGTATTATAATATATTTGTGACTAACTTAGTTAAAACTTCAACCGGTCGCCCCCGTAGCCCCGTAGCCCCCGTAGCCCCCGTAGCCCCGTAGTAGAATGGAGAATGGAGATCGAGATCAAAAGAGATCCCCTAGATGTCTTCGCCCGCGCACTCTGTCAATCAGTACAGTACGCAGCGACTCAGCGAAGCCAAGTGGCAAGCGCACGCACGTTTCCGCGTTTCCGTGCATAGCTTGGAGCCTGCCTATGCTGAATGGTTGTATTACTAAACTTCGGTTTGCAAGCCACATCTGTGTCCGAATCTTGCAAGGTTACGTTAATAATTGAAAAACAAAGATGTAAACCAGAAAAGGCTGAAGCCCAAAATGCCTCTGGGTAGAATTCTATGTCTGGAGCTGTGTATAATCTAGCTAGACCACAGTGGAGTCGTAGATTATTAAATAATCTAAGAGTGGAGTAATACACCTACGTATAATAGATACTTTGGTCAACTTACCTCGCACACGAATAGATGATGAGGGGATATTTTTAGTTTGCTGTATAACATCACTGCTTCGGGTCCACAGTTTCCGAAAGAATATAGATCAGAAATTAGTACAGGATGAAAGTTAAAAATGAAATACAATTTTCAACTAATTCAATCAAACGATTTTTTCAAACCCAAGTCAAGTAACAAAACAATAACAAAGTTAATTTGTAAACAAACAGTCAGTGAGTGAGTGATAGAGTGAGTGAGTGAGGAGTAATAACAACTGTCAATGTCAAAATTCAAATTCTCTAAAAAATTAAGTAAGTTTGTAAAGGCCGAGTGGCCTAGTGTCAGAGTTAACGCGCCGCCCGAAGGCCTCTGACATGGCTGACGGTTGTTGTTATAGAAACTAATTCTCTCAAATTATTTAAAAAAAAATGTTTTCGGTCTCTACGCAAAAAATCCAAGCAATAACAGCCTTACCTAAAATAATCTCGATTCTCTTAGTCACTGCTTAAACTTCTCTGTCCTTTTCTAGCACGTGCAAGTTCACGTCAGAGAGAAGATGGCAGAGCATCTTAAGCAGTGACTAACGGTTGAAAAGTTTTTTTAGGTAAGGCTGACAATAACCACAAGAAAAAGCATGACAATACAGCATTAGGCTATTCACAACTCAATCGGAAAAGCTCCCTCTTCATTCCGGATGACCGAGACGGAGAATGGGAATCCGAAAGGAAACTTTTCCGATTGAGTAGTGAATACCTCAGCTAATGTATAAGCATTTTTTTATATTTTGGCCTTTTGACCTTGCTTCATTCGCTCAAAATCTTCAGAACCACAGACTAGTGTACTATTCAGACCTATATCTTGTCAACGCCATCTAACGAATGTAAAACTATTTTATTTTTTTATTTTCTGTCAGAAACCGCCCATTATCACCATTGGCATCTCCATGGAGTCCATTGGTATATCCTCGAAGGCATCGTCAATTCGTCATTAGTCAATGTCATTGATTATGATTTCTCAAGTGTCAAAGTCAAGTCGAGTCAAATAAAATAAACAGAGTTTTTGTTTATTCAGAATTATTTATTCAGTACAGTAATATCTTTTGTTTTTGCACAGTATTATTTACATTATGCTCTGTTAAAGTTGTAAAGTTTTTTTATTCAAACCTACACTTGTGGTGCAAGAGGCACGAAGGCCGTGCGATGCTAAATCCAGATTTCAATGATTATCAGCTCACGTCGATTATCACGGAGTGCTGCGGGGGGATAGCGGTCGTATACTCCGCTCTCTATAAGCCCAGCAACCAGAATGTTGCCCTCAAAAGGTATTTTGTCGATAAGAGCAAAGAAAAGGCTACACTGATTCAGGTAATAGTTGTGCTGTACTTCAAATTTATATTCCCTTGCTGCTGTAGTTTGCTTCCCTATTTCGTACATTAAAGGCACGAGCTAGCCACTTAATGCTAACATATCAAGTGCTCTATAATATGGGATGTGGTAATTGCACAGTTTCAGTTAGTTTTTACCTATAATTGGCCCATAACTTATTTCCATAGATTTTCTGTAATCCAGCATATTTCAGAAATGCGTTTCCATATTAACTTGGAGTATCAACAAACGTATACAGTCCTTTTTAATCAATGCAGTACTGTTAATTTCAGCAAGACATCCAAACCCGTAAAGAGCTACAACATGCCAACATTCTTCCATACTTGACATCATTTGTTCACGGTCGCGAGCTATATGTGGTCTCTCCCCTAATGACATTTGGCTCCAGCCGGGATATCTTGGATCGATACTTCCAGGAAGGACTGCCAGAGCTTGCATGTGCCTTGATACTCAGAGATGTGCTGCTGGCACTGCAGTATTTGCACAAACAGCTTTATATTCATAGGTAAGATTCTCTACTCACTAAGTATTGCTATTTGCATCCTAAGCTAAATATACTAGATATACTTTGTAACTCGGTATTAAACCTTAGGATGAGCACCCTGATTTATCACCTCCCATTTTTCACCCTTTATATTTATTTTTTATTATATTCAGAAAACGTACAGTGTTATTTAAGCTATAGTTATAACGAGTATTATTACTAGACACCATTTACGTGTAAACATGAACGCGTTTACGTGTTTTGTGTGTCTTTATTTAAGTTAGTTTGTATAGGCTGAGTGGCCAGCCCTAGTGGCAGAGTTAATGTGCCGCCTGTAGGCCTCTGACAGCTTGACGGTTGTTAATACTTATTATTACACCTAATGAGTGAAAAATGTTTATCTGAAACTAAAATAATAAATTGACATGTTTTGGAATATTGGACGTCACAGGAAAATTGAGTTTTTTTAACTGATTTCAAAAAAGGAGGTTCTCAATTCGACTGTATATATTTTTTATTTTTTTTGTACCTATGTAATGCGATTACTCCTCCAATTATGAACTCATTTTGATGATTATTTTTTTGTTTGGTAGGTAATACTTCAGAGGTGGTCCCACATAAATTTTATCGAAATCACTTGAGTAGGTACTTTGGTTTTTAAATCAAAATTACTAGAAAATATGAAGATGTCATCCAGGTATACGAAGTTGAAGTGGCTTGTATTTTTTTTTTAAAAGCGTATTATTATTGAATAGAGTCACAAAATAGCTGGAGATTTTGTGTACGGCCATACCGGCTTTTCATACCACTGGCTTTTCAGTGAAGGAAAACATGAGGACACCTGCATTATGTTAGTAGGAGAAAGTCATATATTGCAACTTGAAGAGTGAACATAACCTATCCTTGAAGGATGATTCCCGTTGTGGTGTCACCTAATAAACTCAAGTCAATAAATCTGATTATGACTGGTACTAGTCTACTAGTCTTACTAAAAAACTAAAAAATCTTACTTGGTTGACATCTTTTTTCCAGTAATATTGATTTTAAAACCAAACTACTGAGCTGGTTTCGATGAATATAAGAAAGAATCCTTTCAAATAAAATAAAAAGTTTTATAAAATAAATGACTGTTCGAAGGAAACAACAATAAAAAAAACATACAAATGGAATGAGAACCTCCTTTTTGAAGTCAGTTAAAAATCTGTGTCAAATAGCTTTTCACCTTTTGTTAAGTTTACTACAAGCTTTACTACAAAAATTTAAGGAAAATCAAGTTTTTATTGTCATCATTCTAGTACTAGTCAATATGGAACTGGTTTTTTGTCTAATTTTATCTCTATGTGAATTTTGACCTATTCGAGGTTACGTCTATGATTTCAGAAGTGTTCGAGCAAGCCACATACTAATAGGCGCAGACGGCAACTCTCGGCTGTCAGGGCTGCGCAGCGCGGCCAGCCTGATGGTGGACGGTCGGCGACAGCGGCGGCTCTACCGTCTGCCGCCGCCGGACCACGACAACGCCAACCTAATGTGGTTGAGCCCAGAACTTCTGGAACAGGTATTTGATGACGCACAATAGCTGATAGATTACATTTCTAGTGTACACAATAAGGACTTTATTTATCTACGAGTTTTAATAAACATGGAACTATCTACCTAGTCAAGATTCAGGTAGCGTCGCGATGGCGCGGTTTCTCAAAGTTAAATTAAAATAAAAACCGATTTGAGGTCTGCTCAGGAGGAGATGAGCTTATTTAATGCCTTTAAAATCTTAAACTAAGATACAAATAAAAATGTTAACCTACTTAAAATAGCTGAGGGGTTGAAGCTCTCAAGTGGCTCCCAGCCCATGGTGCTAACAAAAAATTGGGTATGTCGCGCAAGGCATCTACCTGCTTGGGCTGGTAACATAACTACCTATGCATCTGGCCTATGTAGGCCTAACCTAACACTGCATCTAGAACCACCGGCGGACCGGCAGCAGCGCCTTTCGGTTAACGGTGGTGACCATTCTGCGATCCCAAAGCCGCCTGCTATCGTGGGCATTATGGCAACCCCCTCTATTAAGGGGCAGGTCTTCGTCGGCAACGGTGCCACGAAATTTTAAGTAGGACACGGTTCAGTGTATCGTGCGAAATCTGATAACGAGGGAAAACCTTTCTAAACGAAACTCGATATTTCTACAGTCTTTCAAGGAACTAAACATTGACACAGGACACACGCCATCGAGTAAACGAAAAAGTCTACTCCACATTGTTTTAACCTATCACGGTTGTATTAAGAAAGACACTTTACTTCACTCAATATTATATATTCATATATAAGCTGGTACATCATTTACATTCTATTCACTTTACATAAGAACATCATGGTAACACTTGTAGTATAGAGATCCTTAATTATCCGTTTGAGCAGTGGATTCGAACTGCCTAGACTTGCCAATCATTCCAACCTTCTAGCCTCCTACTCTCTGCAGTTGGTACCATTGCTCAGACTTGACGAGTGACGAATCAACGCGTTTCGGTGGCCATATAAATCAATAAGCTAGATGACTGTTTTGTTTATATTATCCTATTAAAATGTGGCCCATAAATATACTGATTAATGAAAAGAACATTAAAATCTGAACCAAAATAAGCAACTTGAAAGCAAAAGCAGCTTTTTAATACCATGCTAGACAAAGAGGCGAAACAGTAAATCGTGACGTCATTTCTCAGTACGCCATATAAATAACCCCACCACATAATAAACTTTAAACGATTATATATCAGAACATTAATAAAAGATTTACAAAAAACAATAAACATACTATATTTACTTAAATTCTTCATCAAAGCTATTGGTTTCAACGATTTAAACATCATCATCTACCCTATTGACTGTCGGTAAACTTAACAGGAAATAGTTAATTGAATAAATATAGAAATCATAACAGTTGTTTAGTAAAGTACTATTATTATTTAAGGGGGGGGAAACCCGTAAATAATAATAGAACATTAGTAAAGTCTACTCTGATTACATTAATACTCTTCCGTTTCAGAATCTTAAAGGCTATGACGAGAAATCGGACATCTACTCCGTAGGCGTCGTGTGCTGTGAGCTGGGTAACGGAGCGGTGCCGTTCGCCGAGGTGCCGTCCACTCTCATGCTGACGGAGAAGGTGCGAGGCAGCCGGCCCCAGCTGCTGGACTGCTCCACCTTCCCGCAGCCTTGCTTAGACGACGCCGAGATGAAGAGTAAGCAATATCTGACCTCATTATGAAAACTGACGTGGTTTTGACACATTTTCGTTTGCGAAGCAGGACGCAGCCGCAAGCGCGTCCGTCTCTGTTTTCACTCTTTAAAAAAGTGAACTAAAGAGTGAATGAGTGTACTAGTGAGTGATCGAAACTATAGTCGGAGTATCCGATTTAAATAAACGTGAGTATTCCCGTTAAATAAAACAAGTATATCTGACCTGTTTACCTGAGCTTAGCGGCTTCATCCGCATGTGAAAATGCAATGAAAAACGGCGATAATGATGATAAAAGTAGCCTATATGTTAGGTCCAGGAAATAAGCTATCTCCATTCCGAGTACCATCCAAATCCGTTCAGCCGTTTTGGCGTGTTACGTCGGTATGAGTCGGCATAAACTCGCGCATTTATAATTATATATATTACTAGCTGTGCCCCGGGGTTTCACCCGCGATTCTTGAGATAAAAGTAGCCTATGTGCTATTCCTAGGTATAAGCTACCTTTATACCAAATTTCATCTAAATGCGTTCAGCCGTTTCAGCGTGAAGAAAGTACAAACATACACATACACACACACACAACAACAAGCTTTCGCATTTATAATAGGGTTATATACTTTGTTATTTACTGCAATCTACTTTATTTACGGCATTACTTATGTTACCTTAGGTCTTACGATATCTAAAAAAATTACATAAAAATCAATTGCCGTGCGTTAGTGCCGCAAAAAGTCTTGGAGGACAGATTTTTTTTTTGTTGTCCTCGATACAGGCATCCACCGGGTCATCTACACTAGGGCCAATTTCATAGATCACATTTGACTTCTGTCCTTAGCTTTAGTTAGTCAAAGTAAATCGTAAAATTGCATATAAATATGTATTTATAACTGAAAAAAAATAAGCAATTGTGCAGTTCTGTCTTTGAAAGAATAAAATGGTAACACTTTTTTTCTTTAAGTTAAACGTTTTTATCATCAGAATTAAAAGTACGTACCAAATATCAGATAAATCAACAGGAAGGGGGTACAATTTAAATTACTATATTTGACCCAAAAAACAACATCTACAAACAGGGCAAGCATTTAGCTTAAAACCCATTTAAAAATAAATAATATTGTGTGCCCTCCGCTACAAGGTTACGTCAGGGGGGTGTCACTCCGCAGTTTAGGTATGTTCGGCCGGCGCTCCGTCCGGGTGGACAATGCAAGGCAAAAGTCAGTCGCCGCCCGCACGCTAGCCTCGTCGCACGTAACTAAGCATACGTGATAGAAAGAGAGCGGTATATCTAGGTGAATATAGCGAACGGTATCCAGCGCTGTGCGAGTTGAATTGCTACTTTATTGCCTAGTAGATAGAGCCCTTATTTATTTCAATTCCTTTGCGGAGTTAATTTTCTGTACGCAGTATTATTTATTCTGTGGTTATGTTGTTGAGTTTTGATGAAATGTCAAAAGTGATCTATTAAATTACCCCTACTTCAGTACCATATATTTCCAGGTATGTACAACACGGACAGCGGGGTGGGGGACAGTGCGGACGCGGTGAGCCGGCTGCGGCAGCTGTACGCTGCTAGGAAACTATCCGAGACCTTCCATCACGTGAGCGAGGTGGCACTGCACAGGTAACTATGACGGACTAGGTGACGGAAAATGGTATTTTTTTTTTTAAGTTAAACTGTTTGTTATCAGAAATAATGGTGTGTACAGACTGATTCACATTTAATGGCGGCTGTAAAGTGCGCTGCAAGCGAGACTGCGATTGTAAGTAAACCGCACGCCTAATTTTTGCTACTACGCAGTGTCTCGCGCCTAAGTTCACAGCCGCCATTAAGTTTGAATCAGCCTGTACCAGGACAAAATCAGGAGAGACACGAGTTCGGCACCCAAATATCATAATCTGACAACAGGAAGGGGGTAAAATTTCAAAAGACAACATCAAACAGAGCAAGCTAAATAATAGGTATCGTATAAAAAAAAAAGAGAGATGAGGTACGCTCTAATGCCAAGCAAATATAATTGGACTAAAATAACTAGGTACATGAATTTAATCGGATTTTAATAATAAAAAAATATATTTAAATGTATTACCGAGTGAGAAATAATTCCGTGGCACTTGTTTTTGGTTTTTTGACTATTTGTGCGCCTTTTGAAAACACAGGAAGGTATTGTTTCTGCTTATTTAGATAGATCTACGATAATTGAACCTAACGTTATACACAAGCGCCTGTTTGATTGTGACTAAGGTCAATTAGGTCCGTGGACCTAATTTGTGCGGTCCACGTCAAAGCGTGCGTCCCTCATCTCCCCATTTTTTACTAGATCTATGGATAAAATTCATATAATTTTTGAGTGTAAACGAGTTAAATATTTTTCTGTAAAAAATTATGAAAAAATAATTTTATTAAAAATATTTTATTAAATCCAAACATAGGAAAGAAACATAATGATCTTATCTTATTAAAATGTATAATCTAAGGTAAAAGGACAACCATGTTTATCTTAAAATTATTTATTGTGATCTCCCAACTAGGCAAAGCCTGTATCTCGGAGACAATACAATAGTTATACTTGCGTAACAAAAATGGCAGCGTAAATTCGATAACACGTCTGTCCAAGACTACTAACCAAATAAAAGATCGAGAAAATTATTTGATTTGCAACCTTACTCGAATAAATTTCGAATTTGTTTTTGTAGTGGTAGAACTCATTTCAAGTTATAGTCCTCCCACTATATATATATATAGGTGGACCGACGACATTGTAAAAGTCGCGGGCAACCGGTGGATGCAAATTATTAAGGCCTTCGTTCAGCAGTGGACGTCGCCGATGGGGCCGATGGGGTGGGCTGATGATGAATAAGACGCACCCTAATAAGAGAAATGTTTGTAGTGACCCCGAGAAGCGTCCGACGGCGAGTCAGCTGCTAAACCACGCGTTCTTCAAGCAGATCAGGAAGACTGACTACTTGCCCGGACTCATCGGCCGCGTTAAACCCATCAAGCCTGACCCCAGTGAGTTGCTCGTTAGATGTTGCTCCTTTTTAACCGACTTCAAAAAAGAGGAGGTTCTCAATGCCGTTGCATTTTTTTAATTTGTATTACAGAACTATGCCATTTCTAAACCGATTTGGAAAAATATTTATTTATTTCGTTTCGGATTGAACCTATAGAAATTTCATCAACATCGGTTCAGTAGTTTGGCTTTAAAATAAACATAAATGGAAAAAGTTGCCATTCAAGTACACGAAATTGCCTAGTTTGCTTTGAAGTCGGTTGAATTTTGTTTTAAAATAGTTTATTGTTTTTTTTTGTAACGATGCTATAATGCTATCTTGCTTATAGTTGATCCGATCTTATGTTAAGGTACGTCGCACTAAGCGGATGACGTAAAAACTGACATATTTACTTTCATAGTAATCTGCATGAAAACCAAACTTAGGCCCGTTACCACGTCACTAAAAGCGGCGGGACGAAAGCGATGTCGTATTAAACAGATTCTGCTCTATTAAAATACCTAACATGGGCAAACGTACAATGGCCGACGCCATAATTCTCTCAAAAACGAAGTTGATATTTATTTTATTAATTATTTTTACAGATGACATGTCGGCGCTACTATTACAAGAGCAAATGGCGGATATGGACATAGAAAAAACGACCGAGTGGGACTTCTAGCATAGGTAGACCAATTTTAAACAATATAATATACAATATTATAGGACCTAGAAATAAATTAGGATATGATACACTTATATTTACAAACATTCTGAGATTCGATTCTGTAATATTTTTTAACATGCGTAAATCCGTAGTTGACCGCCCACTCGCCACGATGTGGTCGAAGATGAAACATAGAGATATTAACTCTGAAGTTGAAAAAATCTATTCACTCTGACATCGAAAAGGCCTTTTCACTCTGAAGTTGAAAAAATCTGTTCAGTCTCTACTCTGACGTTGAAAAAATCTATTCCCTTGAACGTTGAACATAAGCTATTGACTCTAACGTTGAAAATGACCGATTCACTCTACAGGTGAAAATGACCTATTCATTCTGACGTTGAAAAAGATCTATTGACTCTGACGTTGATAAAGATCTATTGACTCTGACGTTGAAAAAGATCTATTGACTCTGACGTTGAAAAAGATCTATTGACTCTGACGTTGAAAAAGATCTATTGACTCTGACGTTGAAAATTATCTACTCACTGTAAAGTTGAATCACAATTTTGTATCTATCACAGGATGGACACCTAAAACTTATGAATAATGAATGATTTTATATGAAAATAACGACGCTTACGTTTTTTTGTCGACGTTTGTCGTTTTGACGTTTTCTGACGTTGATTAAGGTCTATTATTCACTCTGACGTTGAAAATGATTACGCATTTTATTTAAATGGATATCGATAATTTTTGTACAGACGTTAATAGAGTCATGACCTAAATTATCTGGGTCTCTTTCAATTACAATATGTGAGAAAAGGTAGCAAATTTTGTCAGCTGTCTACACAGCCTATTATGGTATAGTTAAATCGACCCTTTTACTTACAAAAACTTACAAGTAAAAAATCGATTCAGCAAGTCATTTGGTGTACATTATTGTCCCATCTCTGTCTTATACGACTGGACTTTATGTCAGAGTTTATACGTCGAACTCGTTCGAAATGACATGATCAGATTTACGTATACTAGATGCACTGCTTCTTACAAACCATCGGTATGTGTCATGAAGAACAATTCGTTCAGATCGCAAATAAAATTCGCTTATTTGTAAATACCAGTCGCGATCACACATCACCGTCAGTTAGCGCCCATAACTATAGTATGACACGTAGGACTCGTCCGAAGATTGACCGGAGGAGATGGCTTTTAGCGATAAGGCCATCTTTTTTGGTTACCTGTAGTGTATTCCTTGTATCCTGTTTCTGATGACAATAAAGTATTTCTACGGTATAAAATTTTGTATTGTACGGATTTAGCCTTAATTCTAATTGTTTGTCAGTTATTCAACCGCCAAGCAATAGTGTGCAAACATTACTGCGTTTCGGTTTGAAGGGCAATGTTACCAGAGAAATGACTGGGCATGAAGAGATTTGACATCTAATATCTCAGGGTAACGTGCGCAGTGCAGTGCGGCGCAAGGTTTTGTTCGCAAGCTCACAATTCTGGCACTGCTACTGTTATGGGCGAACATCTCGCCAGTCACGACACTCCATTTCATATAAAATAAATCATAGTAAACATTTACAAAAGCGCGGCAAATTCCTATTTCTTTTTCATTCCGGAATACCCCTTGACAAGTTCATAAAGTTGTGTAAATTCAAGAATATGTTACTCATCAATTTTATAATGTTTTTCTCTCTGCTGTACAAATAAATTAATATTTATTCCTATAATACGCATGTGCGGAGTATTTTACCAAATAAATGCTTAATTGTGCCTATGAAATAGTTATTTTAACTTTGATATGTTAGACCAGATGTTGACCACTGTGATCATTAAAGAACAAAAATAATTGTTGGTTTCTGTGTATTATTTTACGTACTTAGCTCTAAAGGGTTATACGCTTGGAGTGTATTAAGCCGAAAGGGGGCCATTCTACTGTTCATTGCGAACAACGTATACTATTGCCATATAGCTCAGTTGGTAGTGTGTCTGCCTTCAGAGCTGTAGGGCGTGGGTTCGATCCCCACCAAGGGCAAACATTTATGTGACTAACATAAATGTTTGTTCTGTGTAGTATGTATTATAAGTACGCATTTACAAAAAAAAAAGTATATAAGTATTCTATCAGCTATCTAGTTTCCATATTAGGTTTGGGGCTAGATGGCGCTGTGTGAAAATAAAAAATGTCCTCCGATATTTTTATTATATTATATGTGCTGTTTCATAGAAAAAGTTCATTGACTCTTCACAAAATGTATGGAACGGCTGATTTTAATTCGTGATTTCTGGATTGGTACAATAAACCCCTTTCGATTGGGATGGAACATAGGGGGTGTAGTCATGGAGAATAGGGAGTTGCGATGAGGAACTTACGGCCGTAGAACAGAATTTGCGGACGGAGTGTGTGACGTCACTCTCTATTTGGTCAGTCTGCGAGCGACCGCCTCACGTAACAGTCATTCAGGCTTTCAAAACAGACGTACGTACGACTTTTAGTGTTTTTACGCAGTAAAAGTGAAAAGAAAATAAGTGGCTGCGTTTTTTCCTGCACTTATTATCGAGGCAAACATTCCCATGACATGATTAGCGTCTTATTTCATTCATAAGTAATTTTATTTGTGTTTTTTGTGGTTTGTTTGAAATATGTAAAGTTTCTTGATGTTTTTAACTAGCTCCAGAGATGGCGCCACTAGTAGTAAATCTAGCGTTTAAAAGAGTTCTCCATTTTGACGATAAAGCACTTCTCATAAAACTTATCCTGAATTCTGCTAGATGGCAGCACCAACTTGATGTGCGGAACTTACCACTCCTCCCGCCAACCCTACACCTCCCCGCACGATCACGCGTCCTTCTATAGAAAAATCCTTTGATCACATCTCTGCTTCTATTACTATGTGGGTGTAGTAAACCTGTAAAAAATTACCGAGGCGCGTAACTTTAGTTGTATTACGGTAACCTTGCGTACGTTGGTTCTTGTTACTAATGTTGTTTTTACATCTGGTGTGCACAATAACAAGTCTATCTACATATCTATATAATATAAATCTATCCAGCTATCTAAGTATACAGGATTCGTTCTAATCAGTTGGCATCCTTTTAAGGGCATATTCTGTACATCATAACTAAAAATTTTTACTATGGGGCTAACATTGAAATCGCATTAAAAAACAGCTGTTCCATACATTTTGCCTTAAGGTCGATGAACTTTTTGTATAGAACAACTGATAATTTTTTCGTGATTTCTATGTTGGCCCCATAGTAAAAGTTGTTTGATTTGATGTACAGAATATGCCCTTAACAGGATGCTAACTGATTAGAACTAATCCTGTATAGACAATGCTAATGCACCTAAAGTGATCGTAGTTTCGATTTTATTTGCTCGATAATGGTTCATCCATAGAATAGAAAAAAGGTCGAAATATGTGATATTGAGTATGTTTAAGGTAAAGTTTTTAAGAGAAAGAAAAGCACAAGGTATGTATAAAATCACTATATTTGTAGTCATTCACAAGGGGTTTCTAGATGGCAAACATGAAAAAATGTGATCCAATTAGCGAGTTACAGTAGATAAAAATGTTAAAGATATACAGCCTTACCTAAAATAATCTCGATTCTCTTAGTCACTGCTTAAACTTATCTGTCTTTTTCTAGCACGTGCAATTTCACGTCAGAGAGAAGATGGCAGAGCATCTTAAGCAGTGACTAACGGTTGAAAAGTTTTTTAAGTAAGGCCGAGAATGTGGCAGTGTGATGCGAGTTGTGTATAAATCGGTTAAAAGACTTATTAACACTTCATATTGTTCAATACGCTAGCAATTCAGAATTCAAAGAATTCAAACGTCAGTTTCTTCCTGAATTCCGTCCACTGAATACCATGAATTTGAATATACAAAAAAAAAAACAGAAAAATAATTATTGCATATTTTTTTATTGAGTATTATTAACAATATAATTAGGTAACTTCACAAAGATATTAACAATGAATGAATTACAAATCATGTTCGAGGAAACAGTCCAACTATTGTCCTTGTCGATTTTAGTTCATATCTTAGTAGCAATATGGCGCAGAATAGCCTGCAGCCACACCGCCGCCGCCCGCGCGCCCGCGTCTTCGTCGTGCGTATAACCGCTCGCTACGTAAGAAGCGCGCCCCGCTCTGAAATATAAAAACACTAGTGTTACATACTTAAGAGTAAACCAGCCCATCACTTCTCCATAGAAACGGGGAAGTGATATTACTACTCGTAAGTAATGTTGTAGGTTCAATACTAAGTATTATATCGATTTATCTCTTCATTATCTAAGATTGTAAATTGTTAAGAAAGTAAAAAAACTTACTAAATGTGAAAGTTATGAGCCAGGAAAAATCTTGTATTTTAGCTCAATTTTAACGCCACTTTGGACGTAAATAAATAACATAAGGAGTATGAATACTCTAAAATAATGTATCTAGCTGCATAGTTTAGTCCATCAACATATCAAATAACTTCAGTTGGAATAAATTCATTCAGTAGTTTTTTCAACCAAACCCTGCAGCCAGAGGTCGACATAAAAAAAATACGCGCTCATTTCTCTTTCTTTCTCACTTTCCCACACTTAGTTCGATGAAGAGAGCATAATTTTTGGCCACGCCCTCCGATGAGTTACAGCCGTCGGGCAGTGCAACTTTAAATGAAGTTAAAGCTTTTCTTCCCTCCAGAGAAGATTAGAGTGATGTGCGTTTTAAAACAAGATTTAAGTAGATTATAAAACTTATACCCGAATATTTCTACAAGGCACGCCACTTTTTGAAACTCAAATTGTAAATTTTTGGAATACGCTTTTCAACTGTTTGTTTTTTTTACTATTTATAGGCTTGCGTTTGACTGCCATCTTGTCTGATGTTAAACGAAGATGCAGCCTACGATGGAGCACGTTTGTCTAGAAGAAACCGATTAACTTGCGACTTGAAGACACCCAGATCGGGAAAACCACACTCGGGCAGCCGATTCCACTGTTTAGCAGTTCGAATAAAGAAAGTCACCAACCAAACCGTTCAAACCGAATCAAACCGTTTCGTATGAGTATTTAGACCCAACCATGTTTCAACCATGAAACGGTGTCGCTTTTTCGAGGTCCTGGCCGTCCGATAGAAGAATGGGCTGGGGGGAATACGATCATGCAAATACCGATTTTGATGCCGAACACGCTTTGATTAAGAGGAGCTAAATCCTCCTAGCGAACACGACATGTTTCGCTGTTTTTTTTATGTTTGAATTTTGTTTAGGGAATCCATCATATTGGATTCTGAGACGCGGAGTGCTAAGGGCTGTTGATAGACAGTTTGTTTGTAAAAGTACGAAAAGTAGTTAATTTTAGATATACGAGGGAAGACTAAAACATACATACAAACAAACACATAAAGGAGTTTGCACATTACACAAACCACACCAATCCAACACCGTTCCAACTTCAACTTTCGCTTCAGTACCAACGAGTGGTCGAGGCAAATCACCAGTCGACAACACGGGGTCAATGAGTGGGTAACGGGTCGTCAACGAGTGGTGAATCAGATATCAGTTCGGCGTCAACTATCATACCTGCCAGTGCCTCTTCGAACTTCATACATAGGAGTTGTATATTTGTTTGTGCTGCCCGCCAGTTCTAAGCGCGTTATCGATGCGTGGGCAACGCAGGTTCAACCAATGGGAAACGGGTCGTGCCATACGAGTACGTCACGAGTACCACGCGTAGACCATGCTTATTCGCTTCTTTCAATTAAATGTTGGAATTTCCACCCCACGGAACACAATATAAAGCTCTCATTACAATGCTGAGTCGGAGTGGAGCCGGTGTCGAGTCTGTATAATGTGCAAAAAATGTAGACTACTAAAATCATAACCAACGTTTTTGCGCAGTCAGTAATAAATAATTTGTCTAACAAAGTCGTAACTCAGGTTTTTTTTGGAGCAAGGTACCATGAGAATAGTACTCCAGCATTTAACTGTGTAGTCATACTTAGCGGTCATATTGGCGGTGTCTTGAGCGCCCCGGTCGGCGGCTTCAGCTGTCTTCTGCAGCAGAACCTGTAGCTCTTCCTTAAGATAGCGCTTGAATGCTTCAGCGGCGGCGTGCAGTGTGTCCAGCTGGAATAACGTACATTACCTTAGAGTATATATAAATTGTTACTCTGAGTAAATTACATTTACACAGCGCCATCTAGCCTCAAACTAAGCAAAGCCTGCACTATGAGTTGAAAAGCTTTCACATAGGTTTACGTTTTTATTTTTAATAGTCTGAAAATGGTGTTTAAAAGATATGCTATTTTTATTCCTTCGATTTTTCAACATACCATCGTCCGGTCTCCCGGCTCTGCACCGCCGTATTTGGAGATGGCTTGCATGGCGCTGTGCCACGCCGTCAGCCACGCCGCAGGGTCGTGGGTCGCAGCCCTGGAAACCACACACTAAAGATATACTGAAAACTCAGCTGCTAGCCCTTATTTATGTAGCCCCGAAACACCCTTTTTGCTCCTCGCATTAAATCTACAATTTATCAGAAGAGCACATTTATTAATGCTATCCACATCTACAATTTGTTACCTAAAGCTATCACTGACATTTCTAGTAATATATAATTCAAGACTAAACTGAAAAAGTGGGTCATAAACAATGTGTCCTTTAGTTTAAAAGAATTCACAACTCCATCGATATGACATTGTAATTATTTTTTTTAAATTGATTATAACCTTTGATTATATAGAGAGAGAGAGCTAGATCCACCAAGATTATAACTAATCAATTTATGTTGAAATATTATTATTGACATGAAATAAAAATTTATTGACATAATGTTTAAATGAGAAATTGTTTATATTAAAAAAATTGTGCACAGTTGTTCTAAAGATATTGAATACTCGATGCGGGTAAACTGATGTCACTATTTTGCATGTATACCTAGCATATCAATTTAATGTATCAGTTATTCAATGAATAATTCTGAATCTAAGTATTCGAGTTCTCGTCAACGTTTTACATGTCCTGAATGTAGCTAATGAAGCTAAACCTAATTAAGCTAATATCATAAAATAGCAGAATTAAAAGTCCAGACATCCGATGTTCGCAATTTTCCATATAAAAATTTGGTACAGACAAACTTGTTTGCCTAGCACTTGTTTGCTTAGCTAGCTGGCTAGCAGACCATCCGTGACATTCAGAACTAAAGCGTAACAATAGTGTCATACAATACTTGTAAAAAAATATTAAAGAGCGTACAATGCGATAGCTTGCGAGGCAGCCGACAGTCCCAAGCTGTAGATTCCCCCGGAAGTTCCTCCCATGTCCGTCTCTGCGATCTCGGCCAGGTCCCACAGCACGTTAGAGATGTACTCCAGAGAGGCTGACTCCAAGTACTTGAGGATAGCTGCAAATAATACATTATGGTACCAAGGCGAACTAAGGTGTTGTGAACACGTTGACAATATCTGCAGCCAAAATATCTCGTGAACCATTTGACAAGATTAAAAATAAGCCTGTCTGCGGCTACGTCGTCGGCCCGTGATTGCCAGTTTCGCCTGCCCCAGAGAGATCCGGCTTACGATCGGCTAGAAATGCGATCGGCTAAAACGGTAGCGGTGGCTGACGCTGAAGCAAATAGTGAAGCCTGCCCCACACAAGCACGGCCTTCAATAGCCGCGGTTGGTTGGCACCGCGTGGTGGTTTGCGACCACCACGGCCGCTACCGCAGGCGCATGAAGGCTTTATCGGGGAAACATTAATGTCTGTCAATATATCCGGAAAGTAATGGCGCTAGTCCATCATTTTACCTATGCCAAATGTTATGTTTCAAAGCTAAGTAAGTACTAAGATTTCTTTATGCTTCGAGAATAGTCCGAAACCCCATACCATGTCCAAACTTCTTGAGCGTGTTGCCACAGTCCCCATCTCCACAGCCAGAGTCGAGGCGGTTCAGTAGACCTTCGCTTTCGATGAGCTTTTGCGCCGCACTGGTGAGGCTGCCGCGGAGTATGTCCTGGTGCTCTAGAGACAGGATCGGGCCTGATGATGC
This sequence comes from Erannis defoliaria, assembly GCA_905404285.2. Lineage (NCBI taxonomy): Eukaryota > Metazoa > Arthropoda > Insecta > Lepidoptera > Geometridae > Erannis > Erannis defoliaria. The sequence continues at coordinate 3,149,114 of FR990073.1, read as the reverse complement.
CTTGAACCAGACATCCGCTAGCGATTAATGATAAATTGAATAACAGAGGACAAAGTTTCATGTCGAAACAAGTAACTTGAAAAAAACCGGCTTTAAAATATTATGGGACTACCTCGAGAGTATACTTATTCAAACAAAAAGACGGAGACGAAAACGGTGAACATACATAAAAAATCATACTTACGTACAGATGAACATAGAACCTCATTTATTGAAGCCGGTTAAAAAGATACTAAAATGAATTGCAAGGAATTGCTTCCTCGTTAAAATAATCCTCTATTATTTTATACTTAGGTTTATTTTTATCAGGAAGAAAAATAAAAGTCGCTATACCTTTCTTCCATCACTCTGCAGAAGAGCATCATCGTCCAGGTTAGGCTCGTCATTCCTTAAAGACAGCTGGCCTCCAGGCCAACTAGAACTGTCAGTAGGAGCGTCCAGTAGTTCCAAGAAAAGGTCGCCATACTCTTTGTTCAGGTGGAGAAGGCAGATTTGGAAACCATGCATTTCGAGAGAAGTCTTGATGTGGCCGTTAAATGTGCGCTCCACTATGATGCTCTTACTGTCTGTAAATTAGAGTCATTAGTGTTTTAGCTATTCAGCCAAACTAACAAAAGTGACCAAACTAGACTGCCAAGAAGCCTCCAGTCGAAAGTTCAGTAGTATTTTACCCAGATAGTCTTTAGTTTCGGCGCTGATGATGTTCATTTCTAAGAATGATGTGCCTCCCAAGTTATCAATCATCACAGCCACTCGGTTCCCTGCTACCAATTTCAATTGCGCAATCACCTGTAAAAGTATTAATACGTTAAACCGCTTTAAGTTTTTGTTGTGATCTAAGAAGAATATGGCCCTTTCTCGCAAATCGAATGTTATGTACATCATCATCATCGGCCTGAAGTTGCCACAGCTGGACGAAAGCCTCTGCCTCTCCTCTTATTAGGGAGGAGTTGCCATAATCTCTACGCTTGGCAGGTGGCTTGGGGATCGCAGAATGCTCACCACCGTTAACCGAGAGGACGCTGCTGCCCGCCCTCCGGTGGTTCTGGATGCAGTTTTAGGACATACCCATTACCCAGGTTATGTACTTTAAATTAATATGGCGCGTGTTTACGTCATATCTTTCAATAGTGCGCTCTCTGTCTGGCATGAAATAAAATGCTTATAACTTCCTTGTTTTTGAACCAATTTTAATTTTGTTTTCGTTTATCAGCTTTATTTAGTCAGATTTTTTTATTCTTGGCTTGCTACGTTACTATAGGTGTTTAACCACGTCTCACTTGATAATAACGTTGGTCTTTTTAATTGGGATTTTTCTTCCCATCTGGTAACACTGTTACTCAATGAAACTTTTTTCAAATATAAAATTGCCAGTCAACTCTCCTTAGTATTACTATTACTTTCCTGCGAAGTTTTTGCTTAGTTACAGTTCAATGACTCTTATCAAAGTTGTTTTCGTAATCTGTTATTGCCATTCTTCTTACCTTATCAAGGATCATCTTGACGACTTCCTTAGCGGTTCCCATCTTCATCTTGGCGATGCCTGCTTCTCCGTGCACTCCTGCACCCAGCTCCATCATATCCTGGGCTATTTCGAACAGAGGAGGCTGACCTGTAACCAGAAAGAAGCATTTCGAGGTCGTTGAAGGGATTTTCACTTAAATGCAATGCAAACACTGAAATCTGGAATAATAAGGTTGACAAACCAAATCATTAGGAATTCTGGATTTTAATTGAATTCAATTTGTAGCTTTTTAAACTGATTTACTAGCCAGCCCTGACTCGTCCAAGCCTTATTAAGACCGACAATCAAGAATCATAATCATAATTTGACAAATTCGGTATATTTTATCTTCTGTTTCTTATATAGACCCTAAATCCCTAAATCGCCAATAAATCGCAAATAAATTTCCCTAAATCGACAATTTATCGATCGAAAAGCTCCGTATCTAAGACTAAGTAGTATCGCTGTCGAATGTTCTAGAAGTATAATTACCAGGTAAAGAGCATGCGCTGAGGCACACTCCCAAGGTTGCCATGTTCTTGTTCGCTTCCGCGGCAATGTGGCGTATCTTGGCTAGATCGAAACCCTTGACCGACATCGCTCCGCACAGCTGAAATTCATTCGGACATCAAGGAGGCATTCTGGCATTCTTAAACTACCTATAATATCATAGATTATATTATGTGATATCTGATTACCATGTATTACGGAAAAGAAAACGTTTCGTAATAAGTTTTCACCAGACTTTTTTTTGAAATTTTGCAGTTAGCGTATTAGAAATTCTTTTAGGGTTCCGTACCTAACGAGAATCCAATTGTACCCTATTATTAAGCCGCCTACCGTGTCTTGTCCATCTGTCTTTACTGAATAATTTCGTGAATCGTAATATATAGTCGGTTGAAATGTTCACAGAATATTCGCTATACACTTAACTATCGCGGGTTATCTAGTACTTGTAGCACTCACTACAAGTACTAGATAACCCGCGATAGTTACAGTACGGAACCCTCGTTGTCCTCGGATTTGACGGCTTTATTTTACTTTTCATGCTACTAGAGAAATCGTTTTTTTTCTGTAAACGTTTTTTTACATCTCTGACCTTATAAAAGAAGACTTCTCCAACCATGCTGCGGCCCCCAGTCTTGTTCTTGCTTGACGCCACGTCTTCACCCACTATCAGACCTTCTACCTGAAAAAAGATAACGGAGTTATGCTTGATCTCTTATTTAGCGATCCTCCAAACAGTGGAATTTGATGTCCAAATGTTTAGGTACAAAATCTGGGATTCTTGAAGACACAAGTTAAAGTTAATCGGTTTGTTATAAACAAGCATGCTCCATCGTTGACCACATCTTCACCAAGATGACGTCATCATAAATATAATAAGGCGCGAAGATCACCTGCGGATAATTTGGAAAAATATTGCCCTCAGCCAAGTGAGCTCCATTAAATAGGTGTTTTCAAATTAAAGAGAGAAAATTTTACTAAAACATCAAACTAAACTAAATTGTTTGAGGAATCTGATGCATCAAAGCTTACGTTCGCGGGTTTTAACGTTTGAATTTTTTTATTGTACCGGAACATTTAAATGCTTAGAAACATTGCGTTGCTTTTTCAACCTCTAAGCCATAAAGCAATTCCTGACCTTTATGCCGGCGATTTTAGCCTTTTCAATGGCTTTCCCGAAGTTGAGTCTGTCGCCTGTGTAATTTCCAATTATGACGATCACTCCGCCTGAAATTTTGTAAGTTTCATAATTCTTTCTTATTGCTATAATAAATATTTCTTAAGTAAACATAAGTGTCTGGTCCCTATAATGTTAATACACTTCTCAAATGCATCATCATTTTGTAGCATCGCCCAGTCGGTTAGCTTCCTATTATTCGCTTCATTCTTAATGTGGCGACAAGTCCTGCACCGCCAGCGTCTACCTTTTTTTTTTTTTTTTTTTTTTTCCCCCCAGGGAAAATCCTTAATGGATACCACCGGCTCCGGGGGGAGCCAGTGGTTTTGTGGGACTCTCCGCCAGAATGGCGGCCTACCCACCAAAAACCCTGGGGTGTTCCATCTCGGCGCTCAGCGTCAAGGCCGCGGGCACGCTTGCGCATTCATCCGCGACCAAACCGCCAGCGTCTACCTGAGCCAACCCAGCTCCTTGAACTGCCGGAGCGAAGCCAGGGCCGCTGGCATAGTAGTTCCAGTGCTGGGTTCCAGAGATGGAAGAGTAAACGATGGCGAGAAGCAGTCAAGCTGTTGCGGTAACATGGATGAAGATGATGATTATATTCTCCTTGTCCAAAGTAAACTGCTCCTCTGTAGGTGCCACAATTTTATTTTTTGCAGATAAGACATACACATCACATCAACAGCCGGAAGACGTCCACTGCTGGACGAAGGCCTCTCCCTTAAAGGGAGGTGTTGCCATAATCCCCACGCTTGGCAGGTGGCTTGGGGATCGCAGAATGGTTACCACCGTTAACTGAGAGGACGCTGCTGCCCGTCCTCCGGTGGTTCTGGATGCAGTTTTAGGACATACCCAGGTCCATAAGACATAACGAGATATATGTCTAGATAAGACATAGGTATGATTTAATCCGCGAACCGGAAGACGCAGCGTAGGAAGGCCTCCCACTAGGTGGACCGACGACATTGTAAAAGTCGCGGGCAACCGATGGATGCAAATGGCAGGTTGTCGTACAGTGTGGCGGTCTAAGGGGGAGGCCTTCGTTCAGCAGTGGACGTCCACGTCCGGGCTGATGATGATGATGATGATTTAATTTAAGAAAAAAAAAACTGATTGTTTTTTTGTAAGAATCCTACTTACTGAGTAAAACCTTACCCGAGTTGTATTTGTAAAGGTGGGCTATAGCGTACAACACGTGACCCGTCGGCGGAGACGCGAACACCCCGCCAGCTACTGCGCCGTCCAGCATGCCCGATCCGACGAACCCTAGGAAAAATGGATGCATTCATTTGCCTGGCATAATAACAATTTTATTTTTGTATGTTTTTACTAAGAATTCTATAAGATGAATATTCTATCAGCTATCCGGTTTCCATATCACAAGCTTTGCTTTGTTTGGACCTAGATCTAGGTCCAAACAAAACCATAGATGGCGCTGTGTGAAATGTCCACCAATATTTATTTATTTATTGTAAACGTTACAGTGAAGTTTGTCTCGTTTTCTCTACTTCTAAAAGAACGAGACATTCGTAATTTATGTTGTCTAATGTAGTGCATCGCATTGAGAATGTTTTAATGTCTTGATTACGGCTAGATTTTTTCAACCGACTTCAAAAAAGGAGGCTCTCAATTCGACTGTATGTTTTTTAATTTTTGTATGTATGTTACGCGATTTCTCCGCCAATTATCAGCTGATTTTGATGTTTTTTTTTGTTTGGTAGGTAATACTTCAGAGGTGGTCCCATATAAATTTTATCGAAATCGGTTCAGTAGTTTAGTTTTAAATCATCTACTAGAAAATATGAAGATGTCATCCAGGTATTCCAAGTTGAAGTCGGTTGTTTTTATTTTAAAAGCGTATTAAGATTTATCACATAGCAAATATGTCGCAAACTATAGCTAAAATAATAAAAATACATATAATTTCGCACTGAATATTTTAACTTTTGGTAATAAGTTAAAGCAATTGGTAAAGCAATTCATATGTGAACCCCCGTCATTATAAAAAGCACGATGTTACCACTTTTGGTCACCATCTTACCTGATGCAAAAGGTTCGTGACCGGACCCCCCGCCGCCGAGAACAGCCACTTTCTTGGAATCGTCCTGGAATTGCAGAGATGTCATCATATATCAGGTTTTGTCAACTGAACCATCTATCTCTACTCTAGAAAATATATCATAATAGATCCGAATAGGTATCGCAAGAAAAGTCTCAAAAGTCCGAGAAAAGATTGTTCGTTCTTCACGCCAAAACAGCTGAAGAGATTTGGATGAAACTCGGTATGGAGATAGCCAATTTCCCGGAATAATGCTACTTTTTAACATCACATCATCGTCATTTTCCCGCATAATGCAGGTAAAACCGCGAGGCGTAACTAGTATTATATAAACCTTATCTTTTACGTCAGTTATTCAATCAGACATTGCTGAAACTCCTCACCTTCCTCCTGACTGTGATGACCCGGTTCTTGGGATGCAGCTGCAGGCCAGGGTATGTCGCCACCACTCCGCGCAGGTTGTCGTCCACGCATGTCTCGGGCGAGTTGATTATCTTCTTCGTGATTGGTTTAGAACCCATCGTTTAACACAACCTTTAAAAACATAAATGAATACTTGAATTTTTCAGGTCATTAGTTCTTACACATATGGCTCAGTTTCTAAAGTCAAAGCCCGAAAAAATATTCCAATTATACCAATACACCATAATTTAGTGATATGTTTAAATTCAATTCCATACGTAGTCATTTTTATATCTATAATTATAATAATTAGACAATAATAAAAAATATAAAATAAAGTCTAATTTGTATCCTAATATAAACCATCAAAAAAAAAAAAAAAATTTTTTTTTTTTTAATTATCCATCAAATATTCCCCCACATAAATAATGCACCCTGTCAAAACGTGCCCGCATTATGGCGGCACCCAGTATTGTATAACGAATAAACGTTCTTCTGCCGTAATAAACTGGTTACGAGCCTCCGGTTTCGTACGCGGCCGAACGGGTGTTATTGCGCTGTGCGCTGTGGATGAACAGAGGAATCTGCTGGTTCAAAAACCTTCCAGCATGGCGGTCCCTGCCGACCTTTCTTCCTCACACACACTTATAAATGCGAAAGTAGTTCAACCGTGCACGAGTGTTTAATACCTTATTAACTACATTTTCAAACAAGCAAGCATAGCTTCTATTTCCACAAGCCAAGAGCGTACTGTGTTCTGTCTGTGGTAGAAGGGATCATGACAAAATTTGGTCTGGTGATACGGGTGTTACTTGATAGATGAAGATATAATAGGTATACACGAAGTCTGACTTGGGAAAACTGTAGAAAATCTAAGAAATTCGAGTAATAGTGCTGAGCAAGACACATATTAAAGTGTTCTGTGCAATAAATATTGGGCATGTTAGCCGCTAACTTCGTCTTCTAGGTATCCCATAAACATTCTGTGTCAGTGTAATGATAAAAAGCAACATTTAATATTATACAAAAGTATAAGTATAACATTTACCTAAATCACCTAATGAAAGAATCTGTATTAATTTCACAAACACTATTATCACTTCACAATGCGATAAACCGTTACTGTTTGATAACCACTCCCCGCTCGGATGAAAACAATACTAATTTTAAAATATTTTTACTTAACAGAGATGAGTAAATAGTAGTTATCGGAGCTAAAGTTTACGACCCTGATAACAGAAGATAGGTAAATAAATGTATTTTTTTAATAAAAACATCGCGGATTTAATACGAAAACACCGAAAACATTGATTAAAAGACGAAGACTGTAACACCCCCCCTTTATATTTTTAATTTTTATTATTATTTTATTTGTTTTAAATTACTAATGATCTGTTTTAATTATAACGACGCCTAATGCCTAATGAATGTTCAGCTGAGTGCTTAGCTACCTAATCGTATGTTCTATACCGGGTGTAAGGTTACTCCGACTTGTTAATTGCCTACCGTACGACGTGTCTATTTATTTATAACTATGATTTGATATGGCCAAGTGATCGTCTAAGCTAGGACTCTACGCTGTGATCCGTGAAAACCCTAAGTTTTAGTGATTTGGGATGAGTACGTACCTACTATATACTTTTACATGCCTATCTTAGCTTCGCGACCTACTTAAACTGAAGTAAAGGATGTCAATAGATAAAGCCGGTATCAAAATGTATCAAGAAAACCTAATATTGCTATCGTAGAATAATAAGGCGTTAAACCGTTTGTGGATGTTAATTCACTTATAATATAGTATTTCACACGATGGAATAATGGTAAGCGCGTCTACAGTATACACTTTCGTCCTTAATATTACTATCAAAATATGAATAGCCCGTAACTTATTTACCGAACACATCTACCTTTTAAGCTAGTAAGTTTAGTATTAGAATTTCGACTGTATTAGAAATGTAATAGGCGCTCTTACGGTTTATAATTTCATTCATACTGTTACCAACACCTGCATGATATTATGATGCTATAGATTGTTATCAACCTACGTAGATATCTTTTTACATACCTACGATCTACATAATAGCTAGAAGTTATAATAAATGTAGGGAAAACTATTGTGAGGTTGAACTTCATAAAATTACTAGTAAATTTGAATAGTGATGATTTGAGTTAGCTGACTAATTATGCTAATAATATATTTGTGGCTAAGGAAAGACGCCCCTCCAGTCGCGCCTTCCAGTTTGGTTCTTCCTTTGACTTGGGCACCAATCCTCCACATAAGGTGTACATAAAAATGGGACAATGATCATGGATCATTTTACCTGTGGAAAGGGACAAGAGGACTTAATCTTTTAGCAAGTCTATCTGTGTGTCATTGTCAGTTGGTAAAACCATTCAAGGGAAGCCGTTCATTAAAATCTTTCAAAAACCTTATCCCTATAGTTATTGAAATAACTAAGGATCTTCTCTTTCATACATCAATCTTTGGTTTAAATGAGAGGCTCCAAGATCTTTTGATCGAGGTCTCTCCTGCTGAACTCCAGCGTCGCCCTGCCTATTATATTGTCCGACCTGAAATAGCAAGTATAATAAGTAATCAATGATAATAATAATCAGTACATCAAAGTAACCGCAATAACCGCGTAAACCTGGTTAACCCTAATGTAACATTGCTATCGTTTTGCAAGAGTAGGTATTATTATAATCTCCGCCGAATCCCGCATGTCTAGCAAGTCCAACACAATCATGTGTGTATTATGTATGTATAACTTTTACGTTATAACTTCAAATTGACGGTCTTGATGGAACTTCCCTTCAAGATGATAAATATGAATTAGCTAGCAATTTACTAACGTGACATGGAATGGGCGCCTCTCCTCTTTTGTAAGAATCAAGGGTAACCCGAACACTTTCGGCTCGTTCATGTATAAGTAGATAGATTGCTATCACGGGACCCTTTTATGGTACCCAGTTGATATTCGATTATGAATAGAGAGAGAAGTTCCCTCATAATGACCATAACTTGAAGGTATAGGTAACTTGACTTCTTTTGTCAACATTTTGGCGTGAAAATTAGATTTCGTTAATTAATCATGTTGGACCTAGCTAGCCAACATAACGAATCCACTTTTGTGAATAGTTTGAACGGCTTTATTTTAGTAGCCTATCTGTTCGCGTGATTCCGTGCTTACTGATGCATCTAGGTTTGGTAACCAAGTCTAACACATTTTAGTGTAATTACTTAAGTATTATTATACTTCAAATCGCCAGTCAGATAAGACTTTCTTCCATAAAGAAAATAGGTATGTTTATGTATTACGGATATGGACCAGATCTCAGACCAGACAGTGATCCGCTCAATTAGTGACATAGTATGGGCGCCTCTCCTCTTTTCTAAGACTTAAGGGTAACCCGAACACTTTCGGTTCAACATGCACGTAATTCAGTCAATCAGTTGCCGAGCCGTAGATCCAGCTATGGAGTCTAGATTATTATAGGTTACAAATAGATAGAAAGTCCATCGTTTTGACTTAAATCTTGAAGTGACAAATTGACTTCTCTCGTCAGTAATTTAGTACAGAATTTATATTCCTTGGATAACAATGTTAGACTCAGCAAGCAAACATATTGAATTTACTTTAGTGAATATTTTGAACAACGCCTATTTATTTATTCGCGTGTCGATAGGTACAGAAATATTTTCCCGACGGAAACAAACGTTCGCTGTTTAGTTGTTTGAATTACGTACATAGGTAGGTATCTATGTAGAACGCCTTAATATTTTGAGTCGGCCGTCCTACTTGCCTACTAATCCTAGGTTCCCTACGGTTCGGAGTACCTTCCTTTGTAATAGAAGACCTAGCCAACCTAAATCAATTATATTTTACGTTACCTACCTACTTGCGACTTATCCGAGAGGTTTTCTAGAGTTTCGCAGTGCATTACGACACCACTGGTGAATGTCCAGATTCTAGAAGAATTTGGGTAGTGTAAATGTGTGAATGGGGTGGGTGTGTAATATTCCTGTAAAGATAAAAGTGTACCTGGCATTCTACCTGCTATGACCTACACCTTGAATGACGCCCTAGTCTACATAAGTTTCCCACTACCCCGAGATATGAATCTCACCGGTTGGTTCCCACCTTCCAGGCAGATCAAAGCACTTTCACTGTCCTTGCCGCTAACCGATCCTATAAGTTTGAGTGGCGAGCTCCAAGCCTAAGAGCCCCTAGCACCCTACAAATAACGACAGCTGCTATTCGCCCAGCATCTGTAGGTATTTTACTATTCGCGCCCGGCTTCGCGTACCGCTCTTAATTCCAGATACCTTGGTGCAATTATGGCGTGACAAGCCAACCCGCAGCTCCGGGTTGTTTGTCCCAAGGCCAAAGGAAGGAAGAACACCACACGAGGAGACCAAAAAGGGTAGACCACGCTTAGTTGTATAAGCGCGGACATAACCTTCCACATACTGTCTCAAGCATATGGCCTAACTATTTCCCAACTAAAAACCACATGTACCTACAAGGTAAATGAGGCCAGAACTAGTTACTTTGGAACTATTGTTCTTATAACAGCAGAGACCATATTTCTAAGCTTCCACCCCTCGCGTATAATTAAATTATTAAATTTATTTTATGAATTTATTTTGTATCCATCCAAACGAGAATCGCAACGCCAGATAGGCTACCCGAAGGTACTGGGACATATACGATCAGGCCAGGAGTGAACACAAAACAATTCTTCAATACACAAATCGACGAAATCACTGTTTTGTTTTTTTTTTGTTTCCCTCATTAATACACCTAATAAAATCGAGTTACACACTCTACTTAGCTCTGCCATCTCGCCCAATAACTTTACTCTGACACCAACAGCAACTTTAATACGTCGGTTTTGAATACCACACACAGGTGTTTAGGTACGTGCGCTTAAATGGGCGTCGGCTATGTTTGAGAGAGAAAAAAGTAGTGCGACGTTATTTTAAACCGCGTGATTTTAATTCGCGAACAACTGCATTTACAATCAAATTTTACACCACAAACATTTGATTAAAATTCACTTTAGTTAATTTAAATTTACGATGACGAACAAAAGGTAAACATGGTCTCCGAAATTGACCTACACAAGATAATAAGACTCAAATAACACAATCCGCGCATCTCTCCAAGACCAGCTTTTATGTAACAAATCGATACGAAATATCACAATTAGTAAACCACTATGAACACTGTTTCACTATTTAAACGTAAGTATTTCTAGTCAGTAAATAATTCATTTAACTGAGTAGAGTTAGGCAAAGATGCCTTTTATAATAAGAAAGTAATTAAAAGCACGCGAGAGCTGATCGAGGAGCGAGGGCGGAGCAAACGGACGTGAAGCTGCCTTCACAGTTCGTCGCTGAATGTCCTATTGAGCTCGCCGCGGGGCTTTTATAATGTGGCGGCAAGTTGGTTGATCTCCGCTCGCTGCCGCCGCCAAAGAGTCGCACATCGCGCGGTGCGCCTTTGTGCCTTGTTGCACTATTCTAGCTTTTTTAAAATATCTGTATAGCTAGAGGTGCGTACGTATAGCACATAATTTCATTACGCGCGTGTATTTATATTATTTTTCCGTAGATTATTTTGGAACTAATACAGTTCGTTTGAAGGCATTAGTTAGGTTTAATTTATAGGTAGGACTCCGTGAATTAAGACGGGGCAGAACTCAGAACCGTCACAAGACGAACGTGTTATACGCGAGCTGACAACTTTGAGATAGTAGCAATTTATCCATTGAAAAGTAAAGAAAACGATCTTACTGGTACTATTTTTAGTACCTATCAATGGATAAAAAGTCTTATGTTTTCCTGTGATATGCTAAAATGCATCATAAGTCAAGGTGTGAAGATACTGTGTGAGGTAGGTAGATGATTATAGTCAAAGCCTAAGTCACTCTTTTGTTATGTTAACTGATCAGCCGTACAACGACAAGATAATCACTTGAAGCATACTGAACTAGTTAGCATATAGTGCGAAGGTTATAGAATATCATCACCAGGAATTATCATTGGCCTAAAATCGTCACCCTTAGATGTACCAGACCCACCGGACGGGCAGCAGCGTCCTCTTGGTTAACGGTGGTGAGCATTCTGCGATCCCCAAGCCACCTGCCAAGCGTGGGGATTATGGCAACACCCCTCTATTAAGAGGGAGGCCTTCGTCCAGCAGTGGACGTCTTATGGCTGACGTGAGGAGATGTACCTACAGGTTAGCAGATTTTGACGAAAATGATGTGCACGCCTGGCACAATCATGTGACATTTTAGCCTAGTTCATACGAGGCCATGCACCTGCGTATAAGAAATGTAAGCCTTTATTTTTTTAAATTGCAAGAATGCTTTGCCACGCTCGAAGGCAATGCTAAGCGTTTAGCCAAAATAGGTGCAATACGGTCACCCGACTCGGACGCCTCCACCAAATGTTATAGCAACAAACGAAATCATATTTTTTTGTAATACACTGCCATATCTCCCAAGCCTGGGGAACAGTATACATTTGGAGGTTTCACCTTAGTCCTTTACACTTTAGCTATATTCTTGTCGGTTATTTGCCTATCTGTAAGGGTAAACCAAAAATAAAACAACTGAACCATAAGCTACATATTACTATTTAATGTTTCGTCTATCGTGAAATAGTTAGTGGAGCCGGTGAAAGGCGTGATGGAGCCAGTAATGCCCCGAGACGCGCCGTAGTATACTATCCTGTAGGCAGTGAACACCGCGTCTTCTGGAACCTTCCACTCGAAGGTAACCTGGCTGGTGCCGAGCAGGGTCGACGTACGCTCCCAGTAGAACCTGAAATAATACTCAATTTGCATTTAATTCGGCTATTATGAAGACAATCTTTCAATCTACCAAACCTAAAATAATACTCGAAATTGTCCAAGAGTGTCTCAGGATTATCATAATAGCTCGCCCGATATACTGACTTTTCCTATTCTTATTCTTATCTCAAAAATGTTTTGCTTGAACGGGGTTAGAACAATCTTAGAACATATTGTACCTTTGGTCCGAAGTCCGAAGCTGTGATTTAGAGCTATCCTGTATTAATAATTTGACATATACCTCTCCATGTGTGTTCTATGACCTGCAAAGTCTGCGTTATAGCCACGACCTACGTGCCTTCGACAGATCATTATCAGCCTGAAGACGTCCACTGCTGGACGAAGGCCTCGCCTTTAGTAGAGCCATATGTGTATAATTGCCTAGCCCTAAGACAAACCTTTGCGAGGTTTAGTAGGTGCTAGTTACCGAAACCTTCATTGTAATGTAACTGAGAATTAAAAAAAAAAAAAAAAAAAATCTCTACGCTTGGCAGGTAGCTTGGGGATCGCAGAAAGCGCACTACCGTTAACCGAGAGGATGCTGCTGGTCGTTCCTCGGTAGTTCTGGATGCAGATTCAGGAAATACCCAGGTCCACAGACATATAATATCTAGCTATTTGCATGGTCCTCACTTGGTGTCCCAGTCTGCGTCGTTGGCGGTCACGTGCCACTCTCCGAGCTCAAATCGCTCCACCACGCAGTGGCTCTCCTCTTGTTTCAGGTCGTTGCGAGGGTTCGCGCCCACCTGGAAAATAAGAGTTATTCTATTGGACTCGCTAATGCATCAGAAATGTTTTTGATAAACCCTTTAAGATAACTGACTCCACTACGAAACTCACTTTTACTAGGATACCATTTCGGAATACGTACAAAACTAGCTGAAACGGTGTCTCCCCTCCTGACGAGAGCCGGCGGCTGGTCCAGCACGTCTCCGAAGTTCCTGCCGCGCGGGGAGCCGTCGAAGACGACCGGCGTGATCAGGGAGAGGGTGCGGTCGCGGTAGTCCACCGGCTCCGGGCCTGCGGGGACCTCGCCGCCCTGGGCAGTGGCAGGTAGGAAAGGTATTTAAGAATTTGTAGGCAATGACATCACTTTCACTAAACAGTGGGTCTTCTAAACTATGCAACGTATTTTGCTACGGTTTTCACCATAATTTAGATATTTTTTTCCGGAAAATTTATATCGCGAACCGACACACCTACACGATTGGTGATACAAGTGTATGTGCGAAGCCAGGATAGGTCGCTAGCATTGACATATATATTTAGTCACTAGTGAAGAATTTGATACGAGTAAATATTGTTTGTCAGTTTTTTTATGAAACCCAGAGCCACCTAGCTATTGTACAATGTACATGGCTCTCTGAAAGGCTTAAATTGATGACCTAGCTTCACTGTCAGTGTCCAAGTGAGCCAAATATATATATTTTTGTAACTATATACTTTGTGGTTTTTATTGGAATTATTTCAATAGAAATTACCTGAATAGCCACCGTAGTGAATTCCACAAACTTGTTCAAGAATATATCCAGCGTGTTCGGGCCGTAGATGGTCGAGGCAGCTTCGTATCTTTGGACCTGATGGTCGTAAATATGTGTTAAGTTGAGCGACAACACAAATAAACAACAATCCCAACATACAGATGAACATGGTGAAACCACGAGAGATCTTTGGCCAATATTCGGTGCTGATGAACCGGCCTTTAGTAGGATTTTGTCTAGCAGTGTAATCTTAAAGGGTAATACAATATTTCGAGCTGCATAAGGAATATTATGAGAAGAGGAACGACTTGAAGAAAAGCCAAAAAAAAATACTTATCCCTTTCAAGTAACCACTGCCAAGCTGGACTGTAACGCAAATAGTAATGATGAATATGCTCTGTCCATTGGTATGCCCTAAAACAGTGTATGTGGTGAAAATATTGCGTGGCAATCCCTCCGTATTAAGGAAGGGGCCTTCGTCCAGCAGTGCAGTGGACGTCTTCTGGTTGATGATGATGATGTGCTCTGAATACACAATTACCTGGTACTCCTCAAACGTGGCGACGTAGTGTATGTACTCGTTTGTAAGGCCGGAGACCACGACCCTGGGCTCGAAGCCCGCGCTCGCCATCACGTCGCCGACGGCCCGGCGCATGCGTCTCCCCGCCATGGTGGTGGGCTCGCCCGGGACGCCCAGGACCAGCAGGTCGGCGAGCCACACCGTGGAGACGGACACTATGCGGGGATGCCACGGGAGGGGGAAGTTTGCCTGTTGGAGGTATAAACAAATACCGTCAACTTATCGGTACATTGGTCTCTAAATTCATGCTAAGAGTACTAAAGTACTACTAAAGAAAATCTCATTGTTTTTTTATATAAGATGGCTCAGATAAAAGAATACTATACTAATACCAATAGTAATTATGGTAAGAAATCACCGCCGACATTAGATATCCCCAACTCCTTAGGAACCCAAAATTTTATTCGGTCAGGTTTCGATTAAAACTCATTTGAATGATTCAAAAATTTAGCCCCAGAAACATCGTTTCTCACTTTTCCGAGTTCACTTTGGAATCTTATGGTGACTTCATAAATAAAAAACACACAGGTTTTTTTTAAGTAGGTACCTATTACCTATCGCTCAAGATGTTTCCCTACAGGCTCATATACTCACTCTTCCAGTAGCGAGTAGAATAGGCTTAGGGGCGTGGCACGCGATATCTTCCTCTGTAGCTTCAGCTATCACCCCGCTCACCAAATCTAGAAGAGGATTGCCTACCAACGTTCCCTGCAAATATGCAAAAATTACGTTATAAAACGAAGGGTGATAAAGCCTACTTTAGGTATTAGGTACGTATCTACTTGCAAAGAACGTTGCAGTGACGCGAAAAACCCTCCTAGTTCGAAAACTGACCGACAGAGAAAATTTGTTGTTTTGTTTTAGGAATAAACGTTACATATATGTATGAATATTGCAAATGTCATAGCAGGTAGGTAGGTACTGTTTTAAACATATTTTCGTTTCGATATAAGTATTTTAATTATTCTTCCAGGTGTGGAATGTTCAATGCAGATTTCTTTTGATTTAGTTGGGTTTATATGATTAATGTGTGGCGGTCTAAGGAGGCCTTTGTTCAGCAGTGGACGTTCCGGGCTGATGATGATATGATACCTGTGTAATGTTGAGGGTGTTGGCGCCGTCGATGGTGCCAGACGCAAAGCTGTAGCCCATGGCTGGTACACACCCGCTGACAGGTTCATTCTGAAAGGAAAAAAAAATGCTTCAAAAAGTTGTACCATTTTGCTATCCAACTTATTGAATTTTGACAACGTTTATATAATTGGACTTAGTAAAGTCAAGTATATAGACGTAAATTCTGTTTATTTGCACACACTGATTCATTATTTTTTATTATTGTTATTTGCGCAATCATTACACGCAGATGATGATGATGCTGATGAAGCGTGGGGATTATGGCAACCCCTCCCTATTAAGGGGGAGGCTTTCGTCCAGCAGTGGACGTCTTCTGGCTGTTGAGTGTGAGTGTGATGATGAACTGTTTATCAGATATCTGAACTTAGATCAGCTTCAAAACTTGCCGAAGTGGTCAAACAGATCAGACACTCACAATATTGAATGTTCCAGATACAGGGTCGTACTTAGGGACAACTTCGTTCGGCATCTCCACGAACTGATGCACCACGGCAAGCTCTCCGCGCAGCTCCGCTCCAGGGGATCTGAGTGCTTCCTGAAAAAGTAATGCATAGTATAGTAGGTATATTCCTTCCTGTTATGACACCTTCTTCTACCGTAAGTGGAACTCGGAAGTCGGCTTTTATACGATCAGCAGCACCAAGTAAGGATGTTTGCCATACCCTAATTTGGGTCATTATGTTAATGTTATTAATATTAGTTTTACATAATCCATAATGTGCAATAAATGATTTGACTTTGACTTTGACTATGCTAAGGTTAAAAGGTGCGCTGTCTTACAGGTACCTCCTTCCTTCAGGTGGTTCCTGTACTTTAGGCATTTTTATTTCCTTTGGTTACAAATGCTTTGAGCATTCAAAGGTTAGCTGTGAGGGTAAATAATTGTAAATAATAAATACTTGTAAATACTTGTAAAAAAAAGTTGTTAAAAAAAAAGCTTGTGCCCTTGTAAATAATTGTTAATAATAAATACCCCTTGTCCCCACAAGGGGTATTTATTATGTCATATAAAATTATAGGTTTCGCGTAGATATTATTTCAAAAGTGCAAAAGATAATACTAATTTTACTACGTTACTTTGAAACTAAACAAACTTGCTAACTACGATAAAGCCAAACACTTTCTCACCATAGCTCCCTCGTACACAGCATGCCCAATGATCTTGGTGCTCTCAAACATGTCTTCCCCTGGTCCTAAGGAGAAGCATCGTTCGCCCGCGTCACAGACGAGGAACTGGTTGTCACACTCTCTGCCACTGAACTCGCAGCGTGCATCCTCCAGGTTCGGAGACACGTCACCGAGGTTAGATGAGAAGAAACCGGCTACTACACGAGCCTAAAATCGATATTAAAATCTGTTTAGCGAGGCACCTGTTAACATCAAAACATAAAATCGCCCCACTAAAAACTATTATACGAAATGTGGATTAAAGGCATGAAGTGCCTTGATTTAAATTGGTGTGAACATGAAGATATCGAGGCAAATATTGAATGAATCTCGATGATTATCCTTAATGTACAAATACTGTGACCCTACGTTCCCTTGGACAACAGTTTTTCAAAACGCCACTATACATGACTTCCAATCTTGTTCCCAAATCATTGCTCAAGTTAGTGGGAAAACTACAGGTCTTAAGGAATTTCATAGAGTAACGTTATCAGACGAGAGATTTTGGATTAAAGTGCAACAAGGGAAAAGCATGTCTTATCAACAGGCGAACCTTGATAATTGCATCACAAATGATAACACGTGAGTAGTTTAGTCTGCTTTCGTTGACATGATATTCACCTTCCCAGCAAGACTTCCAGGATTAAGATCCTTCTCCATCCTCAAAGCAGCATAGCCAAGGTTATCAGAGGAAATCAGCTGGTTTGTCATATTCATGCTGGTGGTGTGTACTGCGTACCAATTCATCACGCCATGCAGAGTTCCATCTTCCTTGACGATGCGGACCTGGCTCAGGGCATCGTCCGTGTTACTGGTGTATCTGCAGTAAAAGTGAAATGCATTAATTAAGGGATGATGTGCAAGAATCAACTAACGGTACAGTCTCAAGTCGATACAGATTTAAAATTTCTTGACAGTAAATCTGCCTGATATGAGGCCTATAGTGTCTGTAGAGTAGGTAAGTAGGTACATGTTGAATTTGTCAATTTGTTCAGGAGTTACGATGCGATAGACACACTTAAAGCTGCACAATTCAGAATAAAACGAGATAAATACTCGCATTGATACTTGCCAATTTGCCATGTTTTGTTACAAGAAATTCATCTGCTGGCTAGTAGTAATAATTAACAGAACCAGTAAAATTTGTGCTATAGCTGAAACCTGTGAATCTCTTGAATGATATCAGAAAATGACATAGATCAGATTTTAATATGCTACTTCAAATCTGATCAAGAGTACCTGTCAAAAAGTTAAGGTACAAAAACGCTACTTATTATTCTTAAACAAAACGAGAATGCTGAAGGAAACAACACGACAGTAACGAACAAAAAAATATCCGAGCATGATAGAGAAACATTCTTACTCAGCTCTCTCCTCAGGCGGATTGTATTCATAAGAGTATGGCGAGCGGTTCTTGTGAGCCTCGGTAATAATCGTCTGACTGAAGAACAGTCTCGCAGGGACCATGTTCTCATGAGCTCGGACTATACTCTGGAAAATAACAAGGTTTTTATCACCGCATCTAACCCGGTGGGATTTTAAAGTCTGATTACTGCATCAGACTTTAAAATCCCACTTTTATAAATAAAACTGTAATATCATATTTGACAAGATAGAACGACTTAGTTCTTATATATTTCCTTACTTACCCTGGTGATACCGTCAACGTAAGCGTTGAACGTTTCCCTTGAGAAGCCCAGGATGCTGACGTCCAAAAGGAAGTCCACGAGATAGCCGCCAGGAGCGGCGTGGGTGTGCGTTCCTGTGACGATCACATTGCGGAGAGTATACGTGTCGCCGTATAACTCTTGGAGATTCTTTACCACCTGTAGAATGTGAGGAATCGATAAAAACTTGTTGCTCGATAGATCTAACAAACTACTACGCCTAGATCACCTAAGAATTAGATCGGCGATAATGACAAAATCACAGCAAACCTTTTCGCAGATGGCGCCAGCGGCGGTCCGAATGTGGCACAATCAAGTTTTCTTGTTAATCGTTGCTTATATCAATCTGCTCTTGCTGAGGGCGTTGTCGATAATCTTGTGCAAGGAAAAATGCTGGGTACTGTTGCCTTGTTTTAAAAATCTATGCAGCTGTTGACGGCCAGAAAATTGATTTGTAGGTTAGATAGTTGTTTACATTTTATGTTGGACAAAGCTTTAATTAGCAAGGCAAAGGATTGCTGCACAAACCAGTAATGCTGATTGTCCCAGATAATCTGAGTCTAATAAGAGTAAAACCATTAAATTGTAGAAAACAACAACATTTATGAGATTGACAGTTGACTATGGCCGCATCGACGATGCGCCACCTAGCGGAAAAAATCGCAGTGTGGATCCCCATTAGCGAATTTAACAACTGATCGATGATGGGCACTGATGGCAAGAGACTGAAGATGATGATTATGTCTACTGGCTATAGGTATTATAGTTTAAACGAAAAAAAATCTGCATACCTACTCTAATGATGACATTACAAGATTGATTTGCTTAATTTGAGCTCGTATCAGTCCTACACACGCATTATGAATTCGATTAGATATCATGTTGTTGGTACTCTTGACCTTTTAGAACGATATAAGTACTTAAAATTAAATGCAAATTATGATTGCTTTAAAATTTGTGTAGTTAGACGAATTATGAATAAACCATTGGTTTATTCCCCTTTGTTCACCTGGGTGAATTAAAATCTCTTTATTTCACCTCGGACTCATTGCACCTAGGTGATATCACCAGGGTGATACCTCACTGATGTTTCCTTACTTCTGTTGTCTTCTATGTTTGATTGTTTGTTTTCTTGTTTTTTTGTTTTTAGTATAGGGTTCTGTAAATTTTGGCGGTCACTGGAAAACATAAATCCTAGAACTGGTGAGCCTTCAAAATCATCTTTGTTTAGTATGCGTCTTAAACATATAGGCTGACGATAATAATAAATTATGTTATTTGGGTACCTACCTCTCGTCTAACAGCAATCCCAATAGACTGGGCTTCGGCTGTGACCAAGACTATCCTTGTGTTCCCTTTAGAGAAGATGAAAGCTCTGGAGAACTGACGAAGGTGGATGCCTCGGCCTGTCTGTGATACCTCTGCGTACCCCATCTGTAAATTCAGGATATACGGTAAGCAGACTTTTCTATCAGCAAAAGCTTGCGTGGAACTTTCATATTACCACATTATCTGATAAAATCTTGCAGATGTGACAAGCTTATTCTGTATTTAAAAAAGTTATTTATTTTTACTTTAATCGAACTAATTATTTATTTATTTAAAGATAGGCGAGCAGCATTATGCTGATGTGCCTATATCAAACAGTGTTGAAATTCAGTATTTGTCTGTTAAGTCTATCTTCTCCTTTTCTATCCATTTATCCAGACTGTTTTTAAATGCGTTTAAAGATTTGGATGAAATTATATCCTCAGGCAACCTGTTCCAATTATAAACGACTCTATTGCCGAGGATGTGGTGTGCAGTGTTGGTCTGTGATGGAGCTGGCTGCAGAAGAATTTTATGGCATCTACTTTCTCTAGTGTAGTCTTTAAGTGAGTTTTTATACTGGGTATTTGATTAAGAGGTATAATATATTCAAGGATATCATTCTACGCTTAACACGTTCACGGCATTATGGGGTCTAAAAGTCACAAGCGTGACTTCTCGCTGAGGCGGCAGTCAAAATCGCGTTCTTTCACTCTGTGCGGTTATGTTCTAGATACAACTTAAAAAACTATTTAAGTTTATAATGGTAAAGTTTCAAGCAAATATTTTCAATTTTGAGCTTTATTTAAGGGTTTTTTTAGAAACAATGTTTTGTGAGGCCGAAAAGCTCTCATTCGCACTGTAAAGAAGTTCAACGTTGCCTCGAAAATACCTCATTCGCACTGGCTGAAAGTCCATCAAAAATAGTGTCGCAGTAAACGTGTTAATTATAACGACTTACTAGGAATGGGAAGAAATTTGAAAACGTGAAAAGTAAATAAGATCAGGTTGAAAAATATCATTGAACCGAAATGTACGGCGGAACTTCTGATTTTACTTTCGCAATTTCAGAATGTAAGTATTCCAAATAAAATTTAACAAAAATCATGAAGACAATGATAAATATTACTTACCGAAGTCGAATCTTAACCGAATACCCCGTGTTTTATATTTCAATATCTTCGAAATTATTTTAAATATAAGTTGTTGAATTTATAATATGTTATCTGTACTTATCGGTACTGCATCTCATTGCTAAACATTGACACTTTTATCCAAATTTAAAATAATTGACGTATTTGCGTACTTACAAATGCAATTTCCACGCAGGGTCCTGTCATATCAGCCATCCCCACACCGACTTCATAAAGGGCTTCTAAATTTTCTACAGGGCTTACTGGATCTGGATTAGTGTCAGGGTTTGTGGATTCATTACTTTCATTGGATTCCGGGTAATAGTTTCCATTTGAATCATCGCTAGAGTTGGCTTCCTGAACGACTAGGACTATGACTGCGGTCATTCCGCCGACCACACACAGGCTTACCGCGAGGATGACTATCTTTCCTATTAGGCTGATCGCCATTTTTTCTGAAAATTTAGGAGATCACGCATGTTTAAGTATTTTAGGGATAAATATGTTAAAAGATAAAGTAAATTTTTTTCACTTTAAGTTTCAAATTAAAGTAACAACTGACGGCTTTGGTTGAAGCTAATATCTCTTCCACATGCATTTCAGATGTATTGAGAAAATAGTCCGTTATACATTTTGCTAAAGTTCGTTTACAGCACAATATCAAATATTACGCGGGAGTACTGCAAGGGAATCGGTTAAGACCTTACTCATAAACTAATTGTGCTGGAAATTTATTGCATATTTTACTGCTAATGTACTGCTCTATTTTAAATACAAAGTAATAAAAAAGTTAACTAAATATAAATCTTACCTTATTTTGCACCGGTAACTTTAAAAACTAAAAATGCAAATAATAATAAATGTACAAACAGGACGTAATGCATTTGGCCAATACATTCCACTGAGAAAATATACGAAACAATTTGTTGTTGATTAGTCTATCTAATTAATTATTGATAATGATAAGGATGTTATCAGGATAATCTTAAAAACTATAATTGTTTCTACGATATAGGTGCCAAATAATCTACTTAGTTATGTTGATGGATTAAACAGAAGGGGGTCGACATTCTGGAATAGCTGCTCGAAATTCTAGATAGGTGTTGCGTAGGTCTCCGTGGTAGGTCTAGATAAACGCTGCTGATAATGTAAATCCTGACTTACTATTTATCTAGATAAGCCACGGACACGGTTATGCTTGGATTTTATTTGAAAACGACCACTAAAAAAACCTATTTCATTGAACCACTTTCGTTGCCGATTTTAGTTAATTATGGACATCATCCGCCTAGGCATTTTCTAAGTATGATACACCCATAGAACAGATGCAGAAACAGATAGGTACACCGTGTATCCGTTTCTGCATGTTTCCACGAAATTGTTTTTAACGTATATTGCCTCCTTCGTTCCTCGTGGAGCACATTCAATCAAAATATTAAACCCGTCAAAATGAAGATATAGGTGCTTATAATTACGATCATGTCATATTCAGTGCAAGCTATAATTTGTACTCTATTTGACTTGTATCTGTATAAAATGTGTCAAATTTCCAAAGCGCCAATCCAAGTTCCAATTTTTATTTTATTTTTTCAAAGGCGCCCAGCCAGCGGGAACTACGTGACGTCAACGAGTCAAGCGCTACGGTAGAAAATCGACACACACGATTGTAGTAGGGCAGGATCAGTAGGGATTAGGCAGCGGGACTCGTCCAGCAGTCGACTTTTTCTGGCTGTTGATGTAACGAAGTATAATAAATTTCTAAAGGGCTTGAAATAAAATCCGTAGTCTGAGATATAAGTCAATTTATAGGTACTTATATTTTTGACATTAAACCTTAAACTGGTATGATAACCCACTCAACATAATGTAGTAAACGACTAGTTACAAAAACACATCCTACACTATACGGCACTCTTCGTATATAATAAAGAAAATAAAATAAGCTTTGGTTCTACAAAAGTAAGGTTATTCTAATATAATTTTAAACAATGGCAACAGTTTAATTATTCTTAACTCTATATCTAGGATACAAATAAGATAAATTGGCTGAGATAATTGCACAATTTTGGCTGAGATCTCAATGGAAGGAAAATGAGGAAAGCAACCAAAAATATGATAAGTGTGGGCATAGTTAAATTACCTGCTATAAATATTTGGAAGTGTAAGCAATAGGTATCATTAGGCAATTTATTCTACATGTACACCACATTTACCAAACGACTAATTTATCATTTGTCATTGATAAAATGATAATAAATTATTACATCAGTTTCAACTATTACGTTGGATATTTTTGCGATATAAATACGCCTTTGTCGACTATAAATGTCTAATTTGTCGATGGATAACCTGCATTCTTTCCGTGATGTTCCAATAATATACTAACCTACTTACTCGTATGAAATATATCGATGTCACAAATGCCTAAACAGTAAATACAGATAATTGATATTATACCGGGTGTTAAGGTAATACTCCCGAAAACGAAAACTTGTAGGTATTATTTGACTAATCATCATCATCATCCCGGTTACGTCCACTGCTGAACGAAGGCCTCCCCCTTAGACCGCCACATGTATGACAATCTGTCATTTGCATCCACCAGTTGCCCGCGACTTTTACAATGTCGTCGGTCCACCTATATATATATATATATATATAGTGGGAGGCCGCGCCTACACTGGTAGGACGGTTCGCGGTCGCCACTCAAGAACCTTTCTTCCCCATCGGTTGTCAGTTCTTCGAGCGATGTGTCCTGCCCACAGCCACTTCAACTTGCAAACCTTGCGAGCTATGTCGGTAACTTTGGTTCTTTAGCGGATTCTATCGCGCAAAGTAACTCCGAACATATCTCTCTCCATTGCACGTTGCGTGACTCTAGAGTTCCTCCAAAAAATATTATTAATTATTATTTGACTGGTAAACAGAATTCGAAAAGCAATTAATACTTTTTTTAATGTTTTCTGACGCTAGAGCACAAGAAATGACGACGGACGTCGTTTGATTGACAGTTTAGTACCTACTGTTAATCAAACGACGTCCGTTCTGGCTCCTCGATTGACCACTAGCGTCAGCTAATTTTGTATCGTATGGTTTAGTAATCACACCCGGTATACAATACAAAGTTGTACACTAAATATGTTTACAATAATTATATATATAAACCTCAGTTAAACATCAATCAATGATTATCTTAGATATTACCATAATTGTTACGTATGTCGTTAGTCAGTTAAAGCAACAATAGAAGTTGCCTTTCACAACTTTAATTAGATGTTATTATAATTATATAAAAAGCCTGCTTTTGGAACAGCTGATTTTTTTTCATTATTTCAGGGATGACCCCATAATAAAAGTTGTTCATAATGATGAGTACATACATACCCTTCAGTATTGTTGAACCTTTTTGTTACACGTTGTATAATAATTATTTTTCTTTTCTTTCGTTTTTTTTCATTGTTTTTACTGACCTTCGTTTATATCAACATAAATTATATTTATACACATACATACAACATAACAACATAATATATTTATAATGACATAATTATATAAATTTTTATATTACACAATAATTTTAATAACACTAAAAACTTGCTTTTTTGGCCTGCCTCTGGCTCTCTAAACTCCACTCTACACGAGTATTTTGCTCTAATTCAAAGGCACAATGGTTAATCTTTTATGGCAATTTTTCATGCTTCTTTCTCTTTATTTCTTTTTTTAAGGGACACTGGTTAATTTTCTTCCATTCTTTATACAATGCCCTTTCTTTTTTTGTCTGTCTCCCAAAGTTAGCTAACTTGAAAGCTGTCACTGAATCCGTGGTAGGGGTATATTCCACCCAGCACATACTTGTAGTTCCCGTAGTGGTGGAGACGGTAGGTCCCCGCGGGGGTGCCGGGGGGAATATCCCACTCGACTTCCGCGTGGCTCGTGCCTAGGATCTTGGACTGACGGTGCCAGATGAACCTGAAATTAACAGTTGTGAGAGAGGAAAATCATAAAAGTGATTGAAATAGTAATTGTTTTTATGCTGCGAAGTGACGATACGAGCGAGACGTTCGCCACATGGTAAGCATCACGCCAGCCCATAACAGTGTCAGTGCCAGAATTGTGAACTTGCAAACAAAATCCTGCACCGCACTGCACTGCGCTCGTCGCCCCAAGATATCAGTTCACACCCAATAATTTCTGCGGTAGCTTTGCTCTTTAAACAGAAATACAGTACTTAATGCTTGCACATTACCTACTGCTTGAAAAACTAGCATGGTTGTGGTACTTTGCCAGGCGGATTCTGCAATAGAGTCTTACCACTACAGATTACTAGTGAAGCGAAAGATAAAAGTGATACATGTCGATTATTGAGTAAAAGAGAGGATGTAAGTACAGGCACAGAATAAATAATATGGTATAGGTGAGATATACAATAAACTGGAAAGTTTTACTTATTTGAAAAATCAATTTTAACTGCAGTAGTTTTAAATTGTATTTATAATCTTGCAACCTTAAACAGGATCGTTGGTTAACTGGGTAGTGGGTACTTTAACACGGGGCGCGGAACAGTAGTTATAAAACACTGTTTTAAACTATCACGGTTGTTTACTAAAGTTCTATTATTATTAACGGGATATTTACCGTTAATATAAATTTATTTAGTAGTTATAAAGCTGGAAAGAGGCGAAAAGTTATAACCGGCTGGTAAAATGCCTTACTTAGTTTCCCAGTCAGCGTCGGTAGCGACGACCGTCCAGGCGTCGTCCTCCTCGGACTCCAGCTTCTCCACGGCGGCGAACCAGCGCCCGTGCCGGATGCTGTTCCGGGGGTGGCCTGACACCTGGGACACACACAAATCACACTCAGCATCATCAGCTAGATGACGTCCATTGCTGGAGGAAAGGCTTTCCCCTTAATGCGGTGCTATAATCCCTACGCTTGGCAGGCGGCTTGGGGATCACAGACCACACCACCGCTATCTGAGAGGACGCTACTGCCCTCCAGTGGTTCTGCAGGGGTATTCACTACTCAATCGGAAATCTTTCCGTTCGGGGGGTGTCGAGCTCATTTCGGGGCTCTGGACCAGAGACAATAAGTAACAACTTTAAGACGACGACCTATACGTAAGTAGGTATGTATAAAACGGTGGGTTGGCGAAGGCATTTCAGGGGGGGGGTTTAGACCCCCAAACGCCCTGCCACCGGCCTTGATTTTAGGATGATAGGATTATAACCTTATATTTTATCAAGAATCAAGATATATCCATGAAACAGGAAGTCCTTACAAAGCTAGCGCTGACGATGTCTCCGTAGCTGTAATGCCGCTGCGGCTGCTGCACGCAGTCGCCGAACTCGCGGCCCCAGGAGGCCGAGTCCCACAGCACGGGCGGCACCAGCGTGATCAGCTGGTTGGAGAAGTCGGGGGGATCCGGACCACTCTCCACGGACTTACCCTGGAAACAAAGTAAGAAGGCTAAAACTTCAGCACAAACGATTGTAGTCAGGGGCCATCCCATCCAAAAATTGCGTGCACACTGATTTCATGTTTTTTTTTGGACCGTAGAGATCACAGGGATGTGATATTTGTTTGTGGAACTACCGCATCTGGTGTGAATTTGGAAATTATTTAAATAAAACAGCCGTAACACAAAAATTATATAGTTAAGAATTTAGAATATTTTTGTAGTGGTAGGGCTCTACTGCAGAGTCCTCCTGGGGAAGTTTGAACCACACCCTTGCCAGTTATTCAATCGCCAAGCAGTAGTGTGCAAGCATTACTGTGTTCCGGTTTGAAGGGCAATGTTACCAGATAAATTACTGGGTATGAAGAGATTTAAAATCTAATATCTCAGGGTGACGAGCGCAGTGCAGTGCAGCGCAGGATTGTGTTCGCAATTTCACAATTCTAGCACTACTACTACTGTTAGTGGCTTGCGTGACGCTAACCACCAGGCGAACGTCTTGCTCGTCTCGTCACTTGAACGTATAAAAAAAAAGAAAAAAAAATATTACGAACATTTTCGTCACATTTCTAGTTTACAGTTTTAATACTTTCTTGTCGCACGATGTCACATTTTGTTGAACCTCCTAACGTCTTAAACGGGTCTTAACGTATGACGTTATTTATGGATGATCCCTTAATTGATTATAAAAAAGGAGAATATACTTATGCCACTAATAGGTTTAAAAATAATAATAAAAAAAATAGGGGGACATTCATTACACACAGCGCCATCTAGCCCCATACTAAGCAAAGCTTGTATTATGGAAACCAAATAGCTGATAGAATACTTATATGCAATTTTTTTTCGTAAATACATACTTATAATACATACTACACCCAGACACAGAACAAACATCGATGTACGTCACAAACATTTTTGTCCTGGGTGGGGATTGAACCCACGCCCTACAGCTCTGAAGGCAGACATGCTACCAACTGAGCTATCAGGCTGTCAAAAACAAACAAACAAATGATAAGCAAGAGCAAGATTGTTGGCTTGACAAGTTTACTTCCTGTTCTTATTTTACCTATTTTGTGAGAATCCTGCGCACCATTAGAAAGATGTAAAAGATGTAAAAGAGTTGTGAAAAATTCCCTAGAAGCCTATCAAGTCCTCAGATTCCCCTCATAACAAATCCTGCCTAAGGATTCCCGTGTGCTACACAAGATACAACATTTTAAAAGTATAATCCCTAAAATGAATATCCTAATCCTAAAAGAAGGTGGATTGAATTTTGAGATTAACGAATTGAGAGAGCTGTCAGTAAAGGTGTGACGAAATGTAATTACACCTTACTCGCCTTTTTGTACTTTGTTTTGCAGACCTGATCATAAAACAGGAACAAATTGGCTAAAAAAATGCCAGGAACTTACAGCCATCAACGCTTCAGTCAGCTCCTTGTACTTGTTCAGGTAAATGTCCAGGGTGTGGGGGCCGAAAATGGTAGACGCAGCCTCGTACCGTTGGGCCTGGCAAATGAATGAAAAGGATAAAGATTAGGATGTAAAATACAGATGAATAAATTGATATAAAAAAAACGTTTACTTTACATAAACTTGTACTTTTTCTAAAGGCTTAGGAAATGTCCTATCGCCATATTGTGAATTTTGCCTAGTGATGCAAATTTCCCATACCTTCTTGTCTTTGATAATATAGACAGGTAATCAAAGCCTCCTTGTACTGACTTGGCCAAAATGTCCTATGTCTTGAGCCGTTTCATAGTAGCTAATCACATTAAAAAGCAAAATAGGAAGTGATGAAAAATACTCCAACTACAAACAAAATCTTGCCACATTTCGGTTCTGGTAAACGTACAGCCAATTTGCTGAGAGGAGAGCTAAATCTTCCAAGGCTAATACAACCCTAATATTTCTTTTTTTCTAACTCATCATGAGTAAAAAAATGTAAGAAGAAAGAGTTAGAAATAAACTGACCGTCAAAAAAGTTTTGTTATTGTTTCCAGCATATTCAACGTATTGAGTCTCTTTACTTACCTGATACTCTTCAGGCGTGGCGACATAATCCGAGTAGATATTAGAGAGTCCAGCGATCACCACTCTCTTAGCGTCAGGTGCAGTTTTTGCGACGACACTGCGCAGGCGCCGGCCGGACATGGTGGTGAACTCGCCAGGAACCGCTGCCAGCAACAGGCCCCCGATCCGAGCCACGGCGCATGAGACGATTTTTGGCTGCCATTCGTAAGGGAACTTCGCCTGGAAGTGATAAAATTGGAACCGAATCAAGGTCTGGATCTAAACTATTGTTCATCGGATGTATCTATAATTCCTGTTTATGGCTTTGCCTTAGAATGAGTTTTAAGTTTTTTTGGTTAGGTATATTTATATGTACCTAACCAATTAAATTACAACCTTGTATGTAATTTAATTGGTTGGGATTTAATTGTTGCGTGAAATATTTTTTGTAGTGGTAGGACTCTACTGCAGAGTCCGCCTGGGGAAGTACCACACCTTTGCCAGTTATTCAACCGCCAAGCAGTAGTGTGCAAGCATTACTGTGTTCCGGTTTGAAGGGCAATGTCACTAGAGAAATTACTGGGTATGAAGAGATTTAACATCTAATATCTCAGGGTGACGAGCGCAGTGCAATGCGGCGCAGGATTGTGTTCGCAAGTTCACAATTCTGACACTGCTGCTACTGTTAGTGGCAGGCGTGACGCTTACCACCAGGCGAACGTCTTGCTCGTCTCGTCACTTGAACGTATAAAAAATACTGCAATGAGCTTATTGAGTTTTTTCGTATTTAGTGAACAGGCTCCAGTTTCCAATTCACTAACTTTGATTTGGCATCCTTCTTTAATTTCTATAATTACTACTTTTTATACTTTTTTCATTATACTTCTTTACTCTTAATAATTTTCATAATTGTATGAATCGGTTTCCCCCTTCATTCCCTTTGAGGATTTAGTGTGTCACTCACTCGTCCTGTAGCTAATAAGATCGGCTTTGGCTTCTGACACTTGATGTCTTCAGGGGTGGGTTCAGCAATGAAGTCCCGTACAGCATTCCACAGCGGGTTTGAAGATGTGGTGCCCTGGGTGAAGTCGAACGCTCCCGGGCCATCCGTGGTCCCAGCAGCGAAGGAGTAACCCATAGCCGGCAAACAGCCATGGACTTTCGTGCTCTGTGGATTCGAAATGAAAAAAACTGGGTGAGTTTATTGTTTGTAACCATTGAACTTTCATCCAGAGATTAAGTTTCGTTAATCTTACCTTTCACTATTAACCAAACGTTTGATGATCCAACTGGACGCGCAATATGAATACCTATCGACAGACGTTTCGAATATTGTATTATAAAAAAAATATATAATAATAGATAATAGCTATGATCAAGAGCTGACTAGAAGCTGACGTATGTGTAGTATAGGCAAGATGACTGATATTTATATCGTTGAAACCAAAAGCTTTGATGAAGGATTTAAGTACATATAATATGTAAAACACTGTTTATCCCGTTAATAATAATAGAACTTTATATAATATGTTTGTTAAAAATAAATTAAAACGGTTTGACTTAATTCTGATATACAAGCGTTTAAAGTTTTTGGTAGAGAAAACTATGTCCCTTTCCCACAAAACAAAAAATTACGTCACGCCTCTGTGCGCCATACTTGTCAGAATAAAATTTATATGGCGTACAGAGAAGTGACGTCATAATCTCCTCTCTGTCTAGCATGATAATACAATGCTTAAAAGTTATTAGCTTATTTTTGATCAGATTTTCATTTTGGTTTTCATCATCAGCTATATTTATAGGCCACATTTTAAAAAGACAATAAAATAAACGAGTCATCTAGCTTATTGGGTGGTTTGAAAATTAAATTTCACTAGATCCATCGTGGATGTGGCCCCTGTATCTACTGAGATTGATCCGTTTTTGTCACATTGCAATAAATAATTGAATGAAGGAGTTTCTGTTAGTTGGCATGAACGCAATGACCAGCGTAGGTAAGATAAGTATCGGAGCCTGATGAATAACAAGCCGCATATGGCGTGGACCGGTACCGTTAGTTATGTTGTCTAATATTTTGACTTTTAATCGAGTGTTTATTACACTTATACCTAGATAAGCAAGTAAAAGACAACAGAAAAATTAAATGGTTATACGTATGTATCTTATAGTCCTGTGTCGATCGTGATTGAACGAATCAAAACGATGGAATCGCGCTTTCTGCGTAACCGACCCGGTCGTCAATCGTTAAAGACCCGGGTCGTGATTGATCGACGCGCGGCCCAAGATCCGCGGCACTTGCCATTCATAACGATCTTCCGATCTGCGACCGACCCAGAGACCGAGACCGAATGGATGACCGGCGATTGATGCAACACCAACTGGTTTCATCCCGGTTTTCTTCGATCAATCTCGGTGAAATTGCGTACCTAGCTAAATTCAACTCTATATTACATAACTTAAGCCTTTTTTATTTATAGGTTCTCGAGACCGATGAACGACGTTTTGATCGAATCTTTTAGCTCGGTCACTTGGCTCGTCGGTTACGAAAGATCAAGATCTCCGAAAATGACCGACCGACATATCTTATTAAATAAAACACAATCCGCTTAGGTACGTACTTGTTGAATAAAACTATTAATCTACCGAATGAACTTAATAATATACTACATATAGAACACTTATGTTATGATAATATACGTGATTATACAGTGCTATGTCATACTAATAAAATTGTGCCTTATCTATTTATCTAAAATGCCACAGTAGTGTTTTCAACGTTTAATATTTTCTCATGCTTGTGTTGCCCACGACGACGTTTATACAGCTTAATTTTACGTAATTTCTTCAGCCATTGTTTAATTTTCTTATTGTGTTTTTTTCTTGCTTTAATCACTCTACTGAAAGATAAATTCGTTTCTTTCGGTAAATCTATGGGAACAGCCGTTTTCAAAGGTACACCATTAGGATATAATATTTTTGATAGCTTTTTCTGCCTTAGTGCTTCTTTCTTCAGCTTATAACATTTTCTGTTATGACCACGAATTTTATCGTGATGGCATAAATAGTTAAGCTTATGATGATGTCTCTGATTATGATTGTGATGTTTTCTATGATGTACTCCTTTAGTATTTGATATTCTTTCAGTATTAGCTACTTCACTATCTGTAGTGTTACCAAGTTTTCTTATTTTATGTAATTCTGATTGTTCCTTCAAATCTTTTGCTATTAATTTTGGCTGCGTATAGTTTTCTGCAGTCGCTTTTAATTGAAAGACTTTTTCAGTCGTCACTTCTAATCGTTTATTTTCTTCTTTGGGCAGTTCAGACTCGTCTTTTGAATCTTGTTGCCGCAATTTGGATTGTTCAATATTTTCATACAATATTTTCAATGCATCTTTAGAGTCAGAAACATTTTCACTAGATTTTATCAGGTCGACTTCCAAAGGTGTCTGTTCTTCTATCCCTTTATCATTTTTATCATTTTCTGTGCTTTTTATATCACAATATACACAAACTATCATCAAATAAACGCACAATGTCAACTTCATTATGAACACTGAGGACTAATTCCCTTTACTAATCTATTCATCGTCTTGGCCCTTGAACTATCGACAAATAACGTTAGTTAACTGTTGGGTGATAAGGTTTGTTATTGTTATCGTGGAATGTTTGGGCTTGTTCTAATCTAATGGACGAAACGACCTTAACTATAATAAGAGCATAGTTTTCTTGACAGAAGATACCATTGTTTACTTGCTCTCGTATCGAATGTGTAAGGCTTTGTCTATGTTCACTAAATAAAAATAGTTTGCACTCACTGTGGACCATAAGGAAATTGAAACAAACAAATAGAACAATATTACACCTACAAAAATAGAATGCGTCTGCGAGAAGTCGTCTTGCGTATATAAAGTGTGCTTTAAACATTTGAATTATGGCGTATGGCAGCGACAATGATAAGATGAATGGACGGGAAATAAGCGCACGGGTTTTGAAGACTATATGTTGAGCGCCGGCTCTCCACTTGCTTCAGTCATACTCTGCCTTTGCGACATGCGAGCCGTACAATACGACAATACAAACTTCTAATACCTACATGTACATGTGTTCTCTTTTTATCATGCACTAATTAGATTCGCTATCTCTATTTTCCGGCAAATGTAATATGCATACTTTTAGCTAGGAATGCGTGATTTTGTTGTCTAGTTAATTTTGATCGATTTGCAAGCGATGGGCCCGTCCATTTCATTATCGCCGTCACTGGCGTATGGTCGAAGTCAGGAACACAGTCCCTGGAACCAACTTACAGTGTTGAAAGTCTCAGTGACAGAGTCGTAAGGGAAAACTTCTTCGTCTGGCATTCGCACAAACTGATGTACGATTCCCAGAGGGCCTGTTAAGTCTTCTCCGGGTTGGCTCAAGATTTTCTGCAAGAAAGACAGTTTGGTATGCTATAATACAATGAAGTCTATGTACCTATGTACTCGTATTTGCAAACAGTTTATAACAACGCCATCTTCATCAACGATCATGTTAAACGTAATTAAATGGAATCACAATAGATGTCGCTACTGATAAGAAATAGGTACCTACATTTATTTTGAGTTGTTTACTACTTTCGGTACCTACATGTCATTAGTTGATGATGAGTTTATTATATGTTTATATAGATGGCGTTAGGCTGTAGTATTCCTAGAATGTAAAGTACACAATTGTATTTATGTAACTAAGTACCTAGGTTATATACAAGCTATTGTTTTGCATTCCCGCCAAATTTACAGAGGTAGTTGATCATAACACATCGTTATGAACAACTTTTACTATGGGAAACCTGTTCCAAACAAAAAGTTCATTGACCTTGGATAAAATGTATGAACCAACTGTTTTTTTTTGCGATTGGCTCTCTCTACTAAATTGAAGTCCAGCGACATTATCCGTCAGCCGCGCTTGAGAATCAATCGCAATCCAGCTACGCGCGATAATCAGCGACGGTGATAAAATGAATTCATTTTATCACCGTCCGCGTTGCTGGTGATAATCATCCGTATCACTATAGCCTTAGCACTCAGTATCAGATAAATTTGTAGCCGTTTGATGTCAGCCAGGTTTTTTTGTGGGATTGAGTAACGAGACGAGGGAGACGTTCGCCTGGTGGTAAGCATCACGCCTGCCCATAACAGTAGCAGTGCTATAATTGTAAAGTTGCGAACTAGTCTGGTAACAACTAACAACTCTGGTAACAAGAGCGTCGCCAGCCGATGGCCCAGGGGGGCAAGTTGATTTAAGGAGGATGGGAAAGTCTGCATTGACGAAATAACTAATAGACTAATAGCAGCGCGAAATACTAAACATGGAATGGAATTAGTGAATTCAAGTAAGTAAGTTATAAGTGCGGAATTATCGGTCAAGCAAGTCAAGTGAGTGGACTTAGGACTTTGGTTGCTTTGCATTTTTTTAAATCTCTAGGATATCTGCCCCTCCCTGCACTCCCCTGGCGACGCCCATGTCTGGTACATTCACACATTGCTCTTCGAATTGAAACACAGTAATGCTTGCACACTACTGCTAGGCAGTTGCACTACTAGTGAAAAATACGGCGTACTATTACTCAAACGGGTCTGTAGGTCGAAACTCACCATGCCAGTCTCAAACAGCTTGGTAGCGATAATCTTGGTGCTCTCAAACATGTCTCGGCCCGGTCCAGACGCGAAGCACCGTTCCTTATGCATTGTGCACAGCAGCTTCTCTTGGTCGCACACTTTTCCCGAGAACTCGCACCGAGGACCCTTGGTGTTAGGGGATACGTCACCGAGGTTCGTTGAAGCGTACGCGCACACTATTGAACCCTGAAATAGAAAAAAAACATAATATATTGGGTAAGAGAACCTCTCCCGAAAAAGTAGACATGTAGTACTGGCAGGTATAACTAATACGATACTTGTCTATTAAATACATTTTAGCTCTGTAATACGATATAACCCTAAATCCGAGTTTTGGCGGGAAGCGGGGACACGGAAAAATCATGTCGCATTCTATTATTTTCTTAAACTAGTGTTTTTTCGCGAATTGATGATTAAAAATGGTGGTGTTTTATTCATTGAGTGTTGATTTGCATGCACGAGTGTGGTGAAACGTGTATTTTAGTGTTGTTTTCAAAACTCCGTAAAAGCTCATAGAAAAGTCGCCACAACTTTACTAGGGCATGACTTGGACTTGACTATGACAAATTTTGTGTGACCAGCTGTGATTTCATGACACATTTTTTTTTTATTCTTTCATGTGACGAGACGACCAAGACGTTCGCCTGGTGGTAAGCGTAGGTACGCCTGCCACTAACAGTAGTAGCAGTGCAAGAATTGTGAACTTGCGAACACAATCCTGAGCCGCGCCGCACTGCACCGCGCTCGTCACCCTGAGATATTAGATGTTAAATCTCTTTATACCCAGTAATTTCTCCAGACCCAGATATTTGACTTGAATATACAACATAAAATTTAAAAAGAAAAGTTTTTTTTTAAACATTAAGCTTGTTTTTTTTAAATTATATACTTGTTTTTGTTACTCCTTACCTTCCCAGGCTGCGTGTTGTTTCCATTGAGTGCTTTCTCGCAGAGCAGCGAGGCGTAGCCCACGTTGTCGGAGGAAATGAGCCGGTTCGTGTTGTTCATGCTGGTAGGGTGCACCGCGAACCAGTTGATCACCCCCAGGATTTTGTTCGAGGGCGTGACGAACCGCACTTGCGCCATGGTCTTGTCCACGTCGTATTTGTATCTGGAGAGACGGGTTTTTTAAAGTCGTGTAAAGACTAAGTGAAGTGTGTCGTATAGACTAACTGAAGTATGTCGTATAGACTAACTGAAGTGTGTCGTATAGACTAACTGAAGTATGTCGTATAGACTAACTGAAGTATGTCGTATAGACTAACTGAAGTGTGTCGTATAGACTAACTGAAGTATGTCGTATAGACTAACTGAAGTGTGTCGTATAGACTAAGTGAAGTGTGTCGTATAGACTAAGTGAAGTGTGTCGTATAGACTAACTGAAGTGTGTCGTATAGACTAACTGAAGTATGTCGTATAGACTAACTGAAGTGTGTCGTATAGACTAAGTGAAGTGTGTCGTATAGACTAACTGAAGTGTGTCGTATAGACTAACTGAAGTATGTCGTATAGACTTGTAACCCCCCCCTTTAATATTTTTAATTTTTATTATTTATTAATTTATTTGTTTTAAATTACTAATGATCTGTTTTAATTATAACGACGCCTAATGCCTAATGAATGTTCAGCTGAGTGCTTAGCTACCTAATCGTATGTTCTATACCGGGTGTAAGGTTACTCCGACTTCTTAATTGCCTACCGTACGACGTGTCTATTTATTTATACCTATGATTTGATATGGCCAAGTGATCGTCTAAGCTAGGACTCTACGCTGTGATCCGTGAAAACCCTAAGTTTTAGTGATTTGGGATGAGTACGTACCTACTATATACTTTTACATGCCTATCTTAGCTTCGCGACCTACTTAAACCGAAGTAAAGGATGTCAATAGATAAAGCCGGTATCAAAGTGTATCAAGAAAACCTAATATTGCTATCGTAGAATAATAAGGCGTTAAACCGTTTGTGGATGTTAATTCACTTATAATATAGTATTTCACACGATGGAATAATGGTAAGCGCGTCTACAGTATACACTTTCGTCCTTAATATTACTATCAAAATATGAATAGCCCGTAACTTATTTACCGAACACATCTACCTTTTAAGCTAGTAAGTTTAGTATTAGAATTTCGACTGTATTAGAAATGTAATAGGCGCTCTTACGGTTTATAATTTCATTCATACTGTTACCAACACCTGCATGATATTATGATGCTATAGATTGTTATCAACCTACGTAGATATCTTTTTACATACCTACGATCTACATAATAGCTAGAAGTTATAATAAATGTAGGGAAAACTATTGTGAGGTTGAACTTCATAAAATTACTAGTAAATTTGAATAGTGATGATTTGAGTTAGCTGACTAATTATGCTAATAATATATTTGTGGCTAAGGAAAGACGTAGTTTTAATAAAAGTAGGGAAAACTATTGTGAGATTGAAACTTCATAAAATGACTAGTCAATTTGAATAGTGATGAGTTCAATTAGCTGATTTATTATGCTAATAATACATTTGTGGCTAAGGAAAGACGCCCCTCCAGTCGCGCCTTCCAGTTTGGTTCTACCTTTGACTTGGGCACCAATCCTCCACATAAGGTGTACATAAAAATGGGACAATGATCATGGATCATTTTACCTGTGGAAAGGGACAAGAGGACTTAATCTTTTAGCAAGTCTATCTGTGTGTCATTGTAAGTTGGTAAAACCATTCAAGGGAAGCCGTTCATTAAAAATCTTTCAAAAACCTTATCCCTATAGTTATTGAAATAACTAAGGATCTTCTCTTTCATACATCAATCTTTGGTTTAAATGAGAGGCTCCAAGATCTTTCGATCGAGGTCTCTCCTGCTGAACTCCAGCGTCGCCCTGCCTATTATTGTCCGACCTGAAATAGCAAGTATAATAAGTAATCAATGATAATAATAACCAGTACATCAAAGTAACCGCAATAACCGCGTAAACCTGATTAACCCCAACGTAATATTGCTATAGTTTTGCAAGAGTAGGTATTATTATAATCTCCGCCGAATCCCGCATGTCTAGCAAGTCCAACACAATTATGTGTGTATTTTGTATGTATAACTTTTACGTTATAACTTGAAATTGACGGTCTTGATGGAACTTCCTTTCAAGATGATAAATATGAATTAGCTAGCAATTTACTAACGTGACATGGAATGGGCGCCTCTCCTCTTTTGTAAGAATCAAGGGTAACCCGAACACTTTCGGCTCGTTCATGTATAAGTAGATAGATTGCTATCACGGGACCCTTTTATGGTACCCAGTTGATATTCGATTATGAATAGAGAGAGAAGTTCCCCCATAATGACCATAACTTGAAGGTATAGGTAACTTGACTTCTTTTGTCAACATTTTGGCGTGAAAATTAGATTTCGTTAATTAATCATGTTGGACCTAGCTAGCCAACATAACGAATCCACTTTTGTGAATAGTTTGAACGGCTTTATTTTAGTAGCCTATCTGTTCGCGTGATTCCGTGCTTACTGGTGCATCTAGGTTTGGTAACCAAGTCTAACACATTTTAGTGTAATTACTTAAGTATTATTATACTTCAAATCGCCAGTCGGATAAGACTTTCTTCCAGAAAGAAACTAGGTATGTTTATGTATTACGGGTATGGACTAGATCTCAGACCAGACAATGATCCGCTCAATCAGTGACATAGTAGGGGTGCCTCTCCTCTTTTCTAAGACTTAAGGGTAACCCGAACACTTTCGGTTCAACTTGCACATAATTCAGTCAATCAATTGCCGAGCCGTAGATCCAGCTATGGAGTCTAGATTATTATAGGTTACAAGTAGATAGAAAGTCCATCATTTTGACTTAAAACTTGAAGTGACAAATTGACTTCTCTCGTCAGTAATTTAGTACAGAATTTATCTTCCTTGGATAACAATGTTAGACTCATTTAGCAAACATAATGAATTTACTTTAGTGAATATTTTGAACAACGCCTATTTATTTATTCGCGTGTCGATAGGTACAGAAATATTTTCCCGACGGAAACAAACGTTCGCTGTTTAGTTGTTTGAATTACGTACATAGGTAGGTATCTATGTGGAACGCCTTAATATTTTGAGTCGGCCGACCTACTTGCCTACTAATCCTAGGTTCCCTACGATTCGGAGTACCTTCCTTTGTAATAGAAGACCTAGCCAACCTAAATCAATTATATTTTACGTTACCTACCTACTTGCGACTTATCCGAGAGGTTTTCTAGAGTTTCGCAGTGCATTACGACACCACTGGTGAATGTCCAGATTCTAGAAGAATTTGGGTAGTGTAAATGTGTGAATGGGGTGGGTGTGTAATATTCCTGTAAAGATAAAAGTGTACCTGGCATTCTACCTGCTATGACCTACACCTTGAATGACGCCCTAGTCTACATAAGTTTCCCACTACCCCGAGATATGAATCTCACCGGTTGGTTCCCACCTTCCAGGCAGATCAAAGCACTTTCACTGTCCTTGCCGCTAAACGATCCTATAAGTTTGAGTGGCGAGCTCTAAGCCTAAGAGCCCCTAGCACCCTACAAATAACAACAGCTGCTATACGCCCAGCATCTGTAGGTATTTTACTATTCGCGCCCGGCTTCGCGTACCGCTCTTAATTCCAGATACCTTGGTGCAATTATGGCGTGACAAGCCAACCCGCAGCTCCGGGTTGTTTGTCCCAAGGCC
This sequence comes from Erannis defoliaria, assembly GCA_905404285.2. Lineage (NCBI taxonomy): Eukaryota > Metazoa > Arthropoda > Insecta > Lepidoptera > Geometridae > Erannis > Erannis defoliaria. The sequence continues at coordinate 3,110,293 of FR990073.1, read as the reverse complement.
AAAGGAAGGAAGAACACCACACGAGGAGACCAAAAAGGGTAGACCACGCTTAGTTGTATAAGCGCGGACATAACCTTCCACATACTGTCTCAAGCATATGGCCTAACTATTTCCCAACTAAAAACCACATGTACCTACAAGGTAAATGAGGCCAGAACTAGTTACTTTGGAACTATTGTTCTTATAACAGCAGAGACCATATTTCTAAGCTTCCACCCCTCGCGTATAATTAAATTATTAAATTTATTTTATGAATTTATTTTGTATCCATCCAAACGAGAATCGCAACGCCAGATAGGCTACCCGAAGGTACTGGGACATATACGATCAGGCCAGGAGTGAACACAAAACAATTCTTCAATTCATTCTTCAATACACAAATCGACGAAATCACTGTTTGTTTTTTTTTTGTTTCCCTCATTAATACACCTAATAAAATCGAGTTACACACACTACTTAGCTCTGCCATCTCGCCCAATAACTTTACTCTGACACCAACAGCAACTTTAATACGTCGGTTTTGAATACCACACACAGGTGTTTAGGTACGTGCGCTTAAATGGGCGTCGGCTATGTTTGAGAGAGAAAAAAGTAGTGCGACGTTATTTTAAACCGCGTGATTTTAACTCGCGAACAACTGCATTTACAATCAAATTTTACACCACAACCATTTGATTAAAATTCACTTTAGTTAATTTAAATTTACGATGACGAACAAAAGGTAAACATGGTCTCCGAAATTGACCTACACAAGATAATAAGACTCAAATAACACAATCCGCACATATCTCCAAGACCAGCTTTATGTAACAATCGATACGGATTATCACAAATATTAAACCGCTATGAACACTGTTTCACTATTTAAACGTACCTAAGTATTTCTAGTCAGTAAATAATTCATTTAACTGAGTAGAGTTAGACAACGATGCCTTTTATTATAAGAAAGTAATTAAAAATTACGCGAGAGCTGATCGAGGAGGTACGGCGGAGCAAACGGACGTGGAGCTGCCTTCACAGTTCGTCGCTGAATGTCCTATTGAGCTCGCCGCGGGGCTTTTATAATGTGGCGGCAAGTTGGTTGATCTCCGCTCGCTGCCGCCGCCAAAGAGTCGCACATCGCGCGGTGCGCCTTTGTGCCTTGTTGCACTATTCTAGCTCTTTTAAAATATCTGTATAGCTAGAGGTGCGTACGTATAGCATATAATTTCATTACGCGCGTGTATTTATATTATTTTTCCGTAGATTATTTTGGAACTAATACAGTTCGTTTGAAGGCACTAGTAAGGTTTAATTTATAGGTAGGTTTCCGTGAATTAAGACGGGTCAGACCTCAGAACCGTCACAGACTAAGTGAAATGTGTCGTATAGACTAAGTTAATGAAAACTCTTTTTATTCATAATGGTTATTGCCTGTGCAATGGATCTGTCAAAATCTAATAAATAAAGAAATAAATAACATTTTAGCCTAGTTATTACATGAGGTATGAGAAATTCGTACCCTATGCCCCTAAGTGTGCAAAATGTCATAATTACAAGCCTTTAATGAACTGTATACGATATTTATTAAGTACGTACTTATCTATAAAATAAAATAAAAAAATGTTTTTAATGAAATGGGTATCAGGATCATCATAAAGGATCTGTCAAAATTTCGAATGAATGATATCAAAGTTATGATATAGATTTTTTTAAATCAATATATATAAATGTGAGTAAGAGAGAGTAATGTACCTACTCTTAGGGTTGAAATCACTCGTTACGATAACGGACGACAATATAATAAATAACTCGATTCAAATAGGGTCCCAAAAGATAGTTTACACAGCTGCTTGGAGAATTCTTCAGTTGGTAAAGTTGAAGACAATACAAACCCTACCTTTCTAAAGTTTAGAAACTCACTTAGCTCGCTCTTCCTCCGGGTTCCATAGGTAGGAGGAAGGAGATCGGTTGATATTGGCGTCAAGGAGCTCAGCTTCCCCATACTCAACCCTGGCTTCCTTTACGTTTCCATGGGCTATCACTATGCTCTGCAATATAATATAATAACAACATAATATGAATTATTTTGACATTGTATAATTATAATTGTATAAACTGACATTATTAAATTATGTAATTCATTCGTACTCTTATTAGTACGAAGATATATTATTCTATTGATATTCTCTTGACCTGTAACAATTTTTTATTAATAAATGATGATGATGATGATGATTAATAACACCATTAACACCAGAAAAAACTTAAACGTACAGAAGATTTACTTCCATAGAAAAAGCGTCCCATGCCATACTACAATGATTACAATACTTACTATGATCTTACAAAATAAATTAAATTTCTTTCTTTCTTTCTTTCTTACTATTATTTCGTCTGTCATGGGCACAGGGCACGTTCAGCAGTTGACGTCTCCTGGCTGATAGTGATGATGACGATGATAAAACCACAGGATAAAACTCATTCAGAAGTTAGCTCGAAAGTTAATTCCTCCTACGCAATTTTTATAAACACACACACACTTAAGCCAGAAGACATTCACTGCTAGATGAAGGCTTCGCCCTTAATAGAGAGGGGCTGTCATAATCCCCACGCTTCGCAAGCGGCTTGGGGATACTGCTGCCCGTTCTCCGGTGGTTCTGGATGCAGTTTTACCCGCACGAACACCGTTATAAACAGTAGATATTTATTGCATACATAAGTCAAAGTTACACAATAATGATCATTAAGTAGCAAAAACTCCAAGATTGCACTACGTGCAAATGTCAACGACTCGGCGAGTGAGCGGTGCAAGGTCGAACACCTTCCTTCTAATGCGGGGGATTGACGGCTTTCCGCGAAAGTTGGCTGAGTTCGATTCCCGTTCGCACTATAGTGGGACCGTTTAAGTCCACGCCCGCGGGTAAGGAGCGCGGGGGTACCTACATAAGAAAGCGGCAGGCTGCCCACCGCCGCCCCTTACTCGATTTTCTTTGACATCTATCTACCCCCGCCAGGGGGGTGTCACTCCGCACACTCAGTTTAGGTATTTTCGGCCGGCGCTCCGTCCGGGTGGACAATGCAAGGCAGAAGTCAGTCGCCGCCCGCACGCTAGCCTCGCCGCACGTAACTAAGCATACGTGATAGAAAGAGAGCGGTATATCTATGTGAATATAGCGAGCGGTATCCAGCGCTGTGCGAGTTGAATTGCTACTTTATTGCCTAGTAATAGAGTCCTTATTTATTTCAATTCCTTTGCGGAGTTAACTAAGTAACGTACGTAGTACTATTATTTATTCTGTGCCCCCGCGCCCTTGTATGAGCGGGCGAGGACTCATTTCAAAGTGGCGACCACCGTATTTCTCCTTTTCTTACATAAGGTTAAGTTAACATTACTGTATTCCAGTTAAAGGACACCTAACAACATTACAAGCTAAAGATATCTATCTACTCGCCATCGAATTTCTAAAAGTAATAAGCACAATGCAGTGATATGTCAAAGAGTTTAACGTGTTAGCTCGGTTCGGGTAGTCAAGAACCGGCTTTGTTACCCTGCCATCGCGAGAGCGACATACCTTACTGACCCTGACATCAGCATCGACCAATCTGCGAAACGATCGAACTACCTTATGTTACCTTACCCTTTGCAGAGTTAAGACCTGCTTTTAGGTGTTAAACTCGTCTCGGTTCATTACTTTTTTGTAGTGGTAAATAACGCCTGGGGAAGTACCACACTTTTGCCAGTTATTCAACCTCCAAGCAGTAGTGTGCAAGCATTACTGTGTTCTGGTTTGAAGGGCAATGTTACCAGAGAAATTACTGGGCATAAAGATATTTGACATCTAATATCTCAGGGTGATGAGCACAGTGCAGTGCGGCGCAGAATTGTGTTCGCAAGTCACAATTCTGGCACTGCTACTGTTAGTGGCAGGCATGACGCTTACCACCAGGCGAACGTCTTGCTCGTCTAATTTCTTGATTGAATTAAAAAAAAACTAATAACGGTCACAAAAGTCTTGCTGACTTTTAAAATCAAATGCTCAACTTTTCCACTGGCTTCAACATGGCCATGGGAGGGAGTACGTTGCTAATTTAATTTCCCAACGTAACCCGGTGGGGATGTCAGTGAGAAGTGGGAAATTTACTATTCACTTCAACCTATACCTGTTATGAAGTGTTTAATGGAACTTGCGCACTAACATTGGGGTTAGAGACATTCTCTATATATGTCATACTGCCAGGCGCGGATACAGGGGGGGGGGGGCAATGGGTGCAATTGCCCCCCCCCCCTGAACCCTTCATCAAAATTCCTCATAGATACTTGTTTACAAGAATCGTTATTAACTCAGTGCTAATTTATATTATGTAGATTAAGTACATCGATCGATCAATATTTTTTACTTGAAATTGCTGTTAAAAAAACATCGCTAGTGCTTTTCATCTTTTCAAGGAGCACTTCGGCATTGCGTTCGCTTGTCCATCCGTGCGCGACTGAAATTCACCGAGTGCTTGGAATCTATATCATCATCAGCCCGGAGACGTCCACTGCTGAACGAAGGCCTCCCCCTTAGACCGCTACACTGTACGACAACCTGCCATTTGCATCCGGTTGCCCGCGACTTTTAGTGGGAAGCCTTCCTACGCTGCGTCTTCCGGTTCGCGGTCGCCACTCAAGAACCTTTCTTCCCCATCAGTTATCTATACGTGCTATGTCGATGACTTTAGTTCTTTGGCGAATATCCTTGTTCCAGAGTTTATCGCGCAAAGTAACTCCGAGCATAGCTCTCTCCATTGCCCGTTGTGTTACCCTGAGTTTCTCCAAAAGGCCAGCAGTTAAAGACCACGTTTCAGTTCCATATGTCATCACTGGAAACACTCACTGGTCGAAGACCTTTGTCTTCAGACACTGCGCGATTTTGAACGAGAGGATATTACGCAATTTTCCGAACGCTGCCTATCCAAAATGGATTCTTCGGGCGACCTCTTTGTCGAAGTTGGACCTACCTAACTGAACAATCTGTCCAAGGTAGTAGTGGTCAACAAATTCGAGAGTATCGTTCCCAACAACAACCGGTACGGGTACAACATAGACATTGGAATGATGATCTTTGTCTTGTCCATGTTCATTTTAAGACACACCTGTTGGGAAACGTTACTGAGGTCGCTGAGCATAGTATTAAGGTCTTTCAGCGACCCTGCCATTATGACTATAACATCGGCAAAGCGAAGGCGAGGGATGTGTTTGCCATTAATGTTGATGCCGAATCCGTTCCAGTCCATGAGCTTGAAAACGTCCTCCAATGCATTCGTGAGCAGTTTCGGAGAAATAACGTCTCCCTATCTCACGCTTTTCAGCAATTGGATTGGTTTCGTGCTCTCGTCCTGCAACTGATTGACATGGTGGCGTTTCTATACAAACACTTCAGCGCTTCGATATACCTATAGTCGATATGACATCGCTGGAGGGACTGCAATACCGCCCAGGTCTCGATTGAATCGAAGGCTATTTCATGGTCCACAAACGGTAGACATAACGGCCGATTATACTCTTCAGTCTTCTGTATAATCCGGCGAAGCGTGTGGATGTGGTCTATAATGCCAAAGCCTTTCTGGAAACCGGCTTGTTCGGGAGGCTGGAAGTCATCAAACCTGCGTTCGAGACGGTTCGTCATTACGAACCGTCCTGAACGCAGGATTGATTGTTTGCAGGTTCTCGAGAGACATTGCTCTCGAGAACAGCTTGTACACATGGCTCAGAAGTGAGATGGGCCTGTAGTTCTTCAATAAGGTGTTATCTCTTTTCTTGAAGAACAGCACCACCACACTCCTGAGCCATGCTTTAGGCGTAGGTACCGTCGTGAATGACGGAATTAAATAACTTCTGGAGGACTAAAAGTACCACACGCTCTCAGTAGTTCTATCGTTATTCTGGCATCACCTGGCGCCTTGTTGTTCTTAAGCTGCCTGAGAGCCATTCTAATCTCGTAATGGCTGACGTCTGGGATGTCCTCAGTGTAGTGTCGGGTCAGTTTAGCTCTCGTGTCCCGAGCATTACTGACAATGGGTTGCTCTGTTTTGGTGTACAACTGTCCATAAAAACTACGAGCCTCTCGGAATCTATATAAGCACTGGTTATCTTTGCCATTCCTGGCACGGCAATGCAACATCTTTGGTTTTCTGATAGTTTATTTTGCATTGTGTGTTTTTATTTAATTTTTTTAAAACAGACACGCGGAATAGTTATATTTTGCAAACTCGAAAACTTACGGGAACCGGATTTTTTCTGTTATAATTATTATTCTGTTTATTGTTAATACTTTTCGTATTGAAAATTTGAGGCTCGCCATACATTCGCTTATTTTTTCTCCTTACAAAAAAACAAATATTGGAACGTTATCCAGTTTCCAGTCAAATCATTGTCAAGTTCTGAACAAAGCACTGGGATTGTTCAAAGCCAGTGCTGAATAAACTCGACGACGACTTGACGACGATTTGACTAATTACGGAAACTGGATATGGCACTGTTGGTATTCCAGCATTGTTCGGAGGACATGGCAGTTTGCTAACCTGCAACCTGTGCCCAAAAAAGGTAGTTATGCCGACCATGCCAACTACAGGCACAGGCCTATCCCGGTCACGTCCACACTCTGCAAGATTATGGAACGTGTATAACCTCCTCAGAGATTGGCAGTATGGGTTTCGCCAAAACCGTATATTGTCCGTCTACTGGAGATCTTCTACCGTATGCTATTCGCATCTGGAGTGAGGCCATCGAGAAACACGAGGAATCGGTTGCCGTTTCCCTCGACGTCTCGAAGCCTTTCGAGAGAGGACGACATGGCAGCCTAATTAGCAAGCTCTCCTCATATGGCTTGTTTTCTGGTTTAATTGCTTGGATTTCGTATTTCCTGATGGACTGATCAATCTGAGTGGTTGTTGATGGCCACTCGTCCGAACAAATGGCTTTCAATGCCAATTCTAATTATTACTATATTACCGGTGTTCCTCAGGGATCGTTGCTCTCTACGACTCTAATACCGCTGCACATTAACAATCTGCTAAAGCACGGTAGGTACTCTTGGGTACGCACACGACAGCACTGTTGTAGAGAGCTACGTATCCGATGCACGAACCAGTGGGCTAGAGATCCAGTGCGCTTGAATTTATCCCTTAAGGCAGTCTCGGATTGGGGCGATGCCAACCTGGTCAAGTTCGGTGCAGCTAAGACCCAGACGTGTCTGTTCTCTGCCAAAAAGAGGCCATTCGATCTGGCTCCTACTTTCCGAAATGAGTATCCGTGCCGATATCAGAGGGATTAACTGGACATAAATTGACTCCAACCCTCAACTTTGGATCCAATATTGAGTCAAAGGCTCAATTGGGTGCTAAAAAACAAAAAGTCCAAAAAAAAGGTCCTCTCTAAGGTGCGACGGCACTTCACGCCAGAACAGTTGCTCAAATTATATCAAGCACAAGTTCACGGTCGTACAAGGATTACTGCACGCACCTCTGCGATGGATCGGCCAAGGCGACCAGCTCGAGGCGTTAGAGTCCATTGAAAAACGCGCCAAGAAAATGATAGGTTCCTTCGTTCAGGCTAAGCTCCAAAGCCTTGAACATCGACGCAAAGTTGCTGTCTATCGGTTTATTATCGGATACATTTCGGAGAGTATGTTTTGGTGCTGCATGATCTGATCCCACCCTGTCCGTTCTACTATCGGACGGCCAGGAACTCTAAAAAGCGGTCCGTTTCATGGTTGATATTCCGAAAACACGGACAAAACGTTTCGATTCCACCCTTATTTTGCGAATTGCTAAACAGTAGAATGCGATTCATTCTTAAAGTCTCGAGTGAATCGGTTTTTTCTATAGACAAGCGTGCATAACCGTAGACTGCATCTTCGCTTAACATCAGATGAGATAGCGGTCCTTGCCATTGCAAGCCAATATTAAAATAAAATTGTATATTACTCACCTTGGGAGAAAAAGTAAAGAATGTCTCAGACCACAACATGAGATCTGAGGCTTCTTTACTTCCTCCTGTGGCGTGTAAACGATTTACGTGCTGCTGCGGGGAGGAAGTGGTTCCTTTCGCTTCGCGTAATGGGCCTTAAGTAACCACTTTAGCCCTACAGGCACGTATAAATAAAAGAACTAATATAAAAGTTTTTTTTAAATTTAGTATAAATTTTCTGGAATATAGATAAAATCACACAAAAATTGCCCCCCCCTCAACGAAATCCTGGATCCGCGCCTGCATACTGCTCGGGAAACAGCGTGGCACAACAACGAACAACAATCATCGGGTCAGGTGGGACGCTCCGGGAGGCTTGCGCCGGCGTCATCGAGCTGCTGGCCTTAGCTGGACTAGCTGTGCCGCCGGGTCTACGCACCGGGGGTCATCAGGGGCTGTCGTGCGGAAAAAGCCAGCGCACAAAGTGGATGAAGGGGTAAGTAGCTGCTCACCTTGTAAATCCCGACAATGTAAGCTGCAAAGGTCTCCTTCACGAAGCCGAGGATGGGCAGGTCGAAGAGGAAGTCCATGAGGAACCCGCCCGGGGTGGAGTGCGTGTGGGTCCCGCTGATGATCACGTTGGACTCGTCGTACGTCTCCCCGTACCGCCTACGCAGGCGCTTTATTACCTGGAGATTTATTTATTTATTATGATGATGAAAAAAATAGTTTAAACAGTTATATTTATGGGTAGGAATGAGACCTTGGAAAAGTATAAGTATAAAAAAGAGCTTAATTTTTACACGTCTGCCCAAAAAAAGGAGTGTAATGTTTTCAGGGTACATGTAGGTATGTATTATGTATGTATGTGAGTTTCTTATTCCACCGTAACTTCTAAATGCCTGAACAGATTTGTATGTCATCCTGCGTAACTCAGGCATTTTTAATTTTTTTGACATTTTTGCAGGGCAATTTTTTGGGTTATTCGCCAAGTGAACTCAAAGGGCCGGACTGGACTGGACACGCGTGTGTCCAGCTGGTGAAACACAATATTGGTATTCGTCTTCTGGACACGCTAGAATTTTTATGCGTGTCCAGATAGTGAATAACATGTTTGAATAGCATGTCTTTTATCGTCAACTGGACATTTTACTGCTTTTTTGAAAAAAAGTAGTCCAGTTCAAAAAAGTTAGAAGTTTTCGCTAGAATCTCAGTAATCGCTACAACCAACCTCATGGATGAACCTGCCTCATTTATTACCGACTTCAAAAAAGAAGGAGGTTCTCAATTCGACCGTTTTTTTTATGCGATTACTCCGCCAGTTTTGACCCGATTTTGATGATTCAATAAAAAAAAGGAGTGAATAGGTATCTTCTAAGTCTGCGTGCTTCATCCTCGACCACATCGTCGCTTACCAACAGGCGAGTTGGTGGTCAAACGCAGAATTATAACTGCGGCGCCACTGCCGCCGCGCCGTCTACGCATCGCTGCTGTGTCATCTATGCGCCGCAAAAACATTCAAATGGCGATTTGCCCCCCCCAGACTAGGAGACCTTGGATTTACTCTTTCCAAATTTTATGGTCATATGTTTGGTTCTAGGTCAAAAGGAAATACCTTATGAATTTTGACAATATTTTTGACAGGGATGACTGGGGAAGTGGCGGATGAAACTTTATACAGAAAAAGTTACATTCTTTGTATATTGATTAAAATTGGTATTCTGATATATTTTTGCCATGGTTGATCTAAAGCGTACGACGGGGTTGGACCACAAATAAAAATTACAAAAATTATAAATTACAAGCCATTGACATTCGATAAACAAAAGAAAGTTAATAAAGAGTCTTTTAATGATAACAAGTCGAAAAATATAGTTCACGCAATTTTCGACGTACGAGACATTGGTCTGCGTGACTGTATTTTCTAATGAATTCGGGAAAAATCTCAAATCGAGTCCGGTTGGCCAAAACGTGTAAGTCATTTATTTTAATATTCACTATCTGGACATGCTTGAAAATTCTGGCGTGTCCAGATAACGAAATAGTAAGTGATATCAATTTTGAGTTTCACCAACAGAACACACGTGTCCAGCCCCTCGCGGCCAGTTGGTGAATAACCCAATTTTTTTATGACTTAGACAATAGACAATAGTTTATTCGTTTGTTAAAACTATATTTCAATGTCCAATATAAGTAAATATTTTTCGAATGGAATGGAAAATACTTTATTGTGATTTGTGATACAAGTACTGCAGGTTGGTTCTACAAATAAGTATCAGATGACGTTTTTCAATACATTTGTGAGACAATAGTTGTAATTATCAGGTGGCTTGAATTAATGCTGGATTATTAATACTACCGGATTTGTTAAGAAGATTGCGGGAGGTATGCTTGTGTCACACTTGTGTGCTTGCTTGTGTTTAACAACTCTGCCAAGTTATTGACATTATTATTTTCCTTTAATCATAAGTAGGGAGGAGAGAGAGCTAAATCCACCAAGTAAGTAAGTAATAAAAATACTAGCGAGTTAAAAAAACACACTTTAAAAAAGAACACTTCATTCAGAACTGTTAAGATTCGTTGTCATTATCGGCCTCCCCCTTAATAGGGGTAGCCATAATCACCACGCTTGGCAGGCGGTTTGGGGATTTCAGAATGCTCACTTACTCACCGCTGGTACTCGTGAGGAAGCTACTGCCCGCTCTACAGTGGTTCTGGATGCAGTTTTAGGATATACCCAGGTCCAGGTATTAATTAAGATTCTTTGTACTTCCTATATATATTTTTTACGTTTTGGTGTGGGCACGATTAGCGAGATGTTCGCCTGGTGGTAAGCATCACGTGCCCATAACAGTAGCAGTGCCAGAATTGTGAACTTGCAAACAAAACCCTGCGCCGCAGCCGCACTGCACTGGGCTCGTCTCCTTTTCCTGTCATCAGCAGGTATTCACATCTCAATCGGAAAGGTTTCCGTTCGGGTCCACATTCTCTCTCTGTGTCATCCTGAATGTAGATGACAGGGACGGATATGTGGATCCGAAGTTGTAAATACTCTGCAGGTCAACAAAGGATTTGGGGATCGTTTTTTAGATATAAGTAATGATTTTTAGTTGAAGAAAGTAAAATCTACTGATTTTCAAGGGCTAAAATTACTGATTTAGCATTTTTTCGTTCGAGAACACTGCAAAATAGTTCCATCCTATACGTTACATAATCGTCTATACAATATTTATTCATTTATGCGTAAACCACTGCTGCCATACTTGCCATCTTCAGAGAAAGCATGTTAATGTTTTCCCAGTCGTGTATTGTGCGCTTATATTGTGACTAGACGACTTGTTTCACGCAAATGTTGGCCTCGGTTGGCTCCAAGGTTTCCTTTGTTAGCTCACGGTCCGATAGCTAATAGGTACTAGAATCACAGAAGAACCGGACATTTAATAGTTCAACACCTTCATAGCTCACACCTTATATTATGACGATGATCTCAATATTTTAATAATAGACATGTGAACTCTATGTTCTGTGTTGAAGGTAGAACACTACAAGGGCCTCATGAGTTCGCATACGAAAATGTCGTACGAGTTTTCGCACAAAAAACACTGAATTTCGAACGATAACTCGTGCAATTACTCGTGCGTCGTGGGACCTGGGTGTCAGTAGTCCTAAAACTGCATCCAGATCCAGAACCACCGAAGGACGGAAACATTCTGCAATCCCCAAGCCGCACGTTTCCTGGCTGATGATGGTACTTATGCAAATAAGTATTCGAACGACTCAAAGATAAGGCCGAAATGATTGGTAAACACAGCGTCGTCGACATTTTAGATTGTGAGGATTATCTGTTCCGGAGCAAAAAAAATAATTAAAATAACTCCCATCCTCAAGCACATAATCATCAGCCGGAAGACGTCCACCGTTGAACGAAGATCTTACAATACATTACAATAACACTTTATTGACACCATAGAAAGGACATTACACACATAACAGATAGGCACAAAAGGCGGTCTTATCGCTAAAAGCGATCCAGACAACCCTCATATTTTAACTTTTCCTATTCATATAGGAAAAGTTTAAATATGAAATAGGGACGGTGGAAGTGCATAAAAGAAAATGTGATGAATGAATACTTCATATTTAAAATAACAAGATTTATAAATACACTACATGCTAATAGTTTACACAAATAGATATAAGAATCTTCAGGCTAAATAGAGCTAAAGACAGGTCACGGCGAACGGTTCACTTTAATTAAAAGTTTACAATACCCAGCTCCTGTGTTATGATATGAGTCATCGCACAGAATAACTTATAGTATTTCATGTACACACGTGCACTTTGTATGAAACATGAAAAAATCTAAGATTCAACAGTTCACATATGGAGGACTCCTTAACTAGACTACTCGTAAGATGACTCTACCGCCTCAGTTACGTTGAGGATATAATAAAAATAATAAGCTTTAAAAAAAAACAACTTCGAATACCTGGATGACAACTTCATATTTTCTAGTAATTGAAATTTAAAAACCAAACTACTGAACCGATTTCGATAAAATTTATATGGGACAACCTCTGAAGTATTTATTACCTACCAAACAAAAAAGAATCATCAAAATCAGCTCATAATTGGCGGAGGAACCGCGTAATAAACAAACAAAAAAAAAAAAACGCAGTCGAAATGAGATCCTCTTTTTTTGAAGTCGGTTGACAAGCATATAAATAAAGCATGGAGCTACTTTAGTATACGAAATTACACTATTAATACCTACATTCATTTCATATGTTCATATGCTGAGTAGTAGCTTGCACAGTACCTACACTAGTGACTTATGTGACGACGTACTGTATCCGACCTTATACATACATACCTGAGCCCCATTTAATCACTACTGATAAGCCCCTCCGGTTGCCATAGCAACTGAATTATACAATCAGTTGTTTAACTAAATATAAGCTAATCGCAGTTTCTTTGCCTAACTACGAGTATATTTTCAGCAGGTATTGGAAAAATTGATCTAAAAGGAATGCAAAAATGCTCAGAAAAGCGTAGGCCCTACTTTACTTCTCTCTTCTCTCTCCATGTCTCTAGGATAAGCGGCTTTGTATGTCAGTCACTTGTTTGTGATATACAATTTGTAACAAAAAGGTTCGACAATACTGAAGGGTTCAAACAGTTCATTGACCTTGGATAAAATCTCATAGAACAGCATTTTAGTTCGCGATTTCAAGGTTGGCCCCATAGTAAAAGTTGTTCATAATGATGAGTACATCACAGACATACCCTTCAGTATTGTTGAACTATTTTGTTACAAATTGTATAAATTAATTAAAAAAACTGTCATGTTAGAACATTGAAATTTATACTGGGTAATAACGCGGAACTGTAGTACTAAGTCGAAAAGAGTTCATCACTGTGAACAACTTTTATTAAGGAACCGACAGAAATTGCGAAAAAACAGCTGTTCCATTGTGTTCCATTCAAAAATGTCTTTGCACTCAGCAAAATGTCTGGAACAGCCGTTATGAATGATACGAAATGTTCAAAATTGAGCATGATGAGCTCCTTTCGGCTTAGTACTACAGTTCCTTTCCGCCTAACCCTGTATTTATTACTTACCTCTTTCCTGACACCATTGCCCATCATGGCGGCATCAACAGAAATGAACGCGATTCTGCGTTTGGTAGAGTCGTCTTCGAACACGAATGCCCTGGCAAACTGGCGCAGGTGAATTCCATGGCCGACTTGCTCTAGCTGTGCGTAGCCCATCTGAAAAAGTAAATGGGTACATGAATGTTGGTGTTTTTAAACACCCTATATAAATCCGAGTCGTGGCCAAGGATTCTTATAATATGAAGAGTGTATCCTACCTCAGCTAAAATACCTTTGCCTTCAACGTTCGATAGCTTAGGTATTTCTTCTTTACAGGCTATATAATAGTAATTTTTACAAGTAAAACGTTCAAGTCCTCCCTTATAATCAGTTCAAGAAATTGTTATGCAATCTTCAAGACCTCATTGATAGTATTTTGTAGATTATGTCTACAAGTTTTAATTTGCGATTTAGAGGTAGTTAAACTTCGTATTATTTTTCTATCGAGTTTTTTTTTGCAATCGTTTCCACAACGATCGTCGTCAGCCATAAAACGTCCACTGCTGGACGAAGGCCTCCTCCTTAATAGAGGGGTGTTGCCATCATCCCCACGCTTGGCAGGCGGCTTGGGGATCGCAGAATGGTCACCACCGTAAACCAAGAGGACGCTGCTGCCCGTCCTCCGGTGGGTCTGGTTGCAGTTTAAGGACATACCCAGGTCAAACCATACCAGGTCAGGTTTCCACAACGATCACGCCCTAGCAATTATCCTTACCTTTGTCATATATATAATAATTTTAAATTTAGTGTGTATATAAGTATTGTCGATCAGACAGATGTTTCAATTATGCAATGTGACCTCCTACGGGCCGTTAAACAAGTGATATCCTTTGCTCAGTAGGTTTGCTCAGTAGGTAAAGTCTATACAAAAGCGTGATGTTTCACAAAATGCATTAGGAAAACATTACTGAAGCCGCTACATAGATTGGCAATATGGCAGCTTAGGTAATTATATTGCGTAAGGGTCATTCACATGCGAGAACGCAAGGAACCTTGAACCGCGCGAACTCATTGTTACATCATAGTCATATACCTATACTATACTCGGTTTGTCATTGTGTTTGTGTACGAGAACGTTTTATTGCCATAGTTTATGTGCCTCCCTAAGAGTAGGGCCTTCGCTTTTCTGTGGCCGGGATACACGAAGCTAGTTTTTCAAGCCAGGATAGTGGTGGTGCTAAGCTAGCAAGCTAGCAGCTTTGTTTGACTACGTGTAAACAGAACTAGCTTTATTTCTACGAACCCAAAGCTGCTGGCTTGCTAGTTCTTTCTTTGCTTGCTAGTTTGGACTTAAGATATCCCCACCAGGGCCCGATCTAAGGGGGGGCGAGGCGGCCAAATGCCCAGAGCGGCAAAAATAGAAAATAGAAAGGCAGCAAAAAAGCGGGCGGCGCGGCGCCGCTGTCGGGCGGTTTCAGCTTGCAGGAGTCCACAATTTTCTCTCTAGGATTTTTTTCATGCTCAGAAGCCCGATAAATTGGTATTTTTTAAGGTTATAGTAGGCGGCTGTAAAACCTTAGGTAGACCAACATACATTAGAAAGTGCATACGTTTGAAGTTCTTGTCTTACTTATTATGTTCATGGTGTGTAAGGCAAGAAGGGTAATCCTTCTAAAGATCTATCTATGCCTACCGTATTAATTAAAATAGGTAACCGGTTAAAATTTTCACAGAATATGCATTGGTATTGTTGATTAGCTCCAGCATCATAGCTTTACTACTAGGTTTTGCTAAAAGATCACCAAATGATTTTCCAGTCAGTCTTGGTATGGACGATCTGCCGATAATTTGCTAACGCTCCGTTGTAATAATACTCACGCATTTAGAACTGCGTCGTCAATTTGTCGGCCCTGCAGGCCTAACATGCGCACCGCGAGAAAATTTTCTCGATTCTACAAAACAGGACAAGGCTACGAATCTGTATAAATTTGTCTCGTTTTCGCACGACATAAAGACACGACAAGATTTTCTCGCGGTGCGCATGTTAGCCCTGCTGGTCATCTGGGACGCATTTTGCTTGCACATGGCGTAACAAATTATAAACATCTGCCTAAAGGTGCCACAGGCTTGCCCGATTTTGTTTGATCGTCAAAAACCGAGCAAATGTCAGGCAACAGACGATCTATTCCATATTTTTTTGTCGACCAATGTTTGACGATCGGCAAGTAAGTAAGATTATCGATCGTAAAAACTGTCTGTTTCCAAAAACGATCAATATAAATCGAGGTCAGCTGGTAGAAGTAGCTGATCGACAAAACAGCAGAAATCGATCGACAATAGTTGAATTGTAAAAATCGAACAACTTTGTTAGTAGCTGACGGATTTAATTGATCAACAGAGAGAGCTAGATCCTCCAAGACAAAATACACCATATCAAAATCGAGCAAATCTCTAGGCACCTTAATATTTGACAAATGAATGGCCATATTTTGTCAGTTGGCCATTAGGCCGGAACTCTTGACATGGCACGCGCATGCGGTCAATGAATGTAGTTTAATTGACCGAGGACAAGGTGAGCCAGATACTGTGAGATACGAAGAAAAGAAGGCAATAGGCACATTATGACTGATGTGTGGATTAATTCGACTCTACTCTTAGATAAAGATAAATGATTTATGACAAAGCGGTCTTATAGCGCATAAACCTTTAATTTGATCTAGGTAAAATACGATAAGTATAAAAATGCAGGAATAAACCTCACTTTCATTGAACGAATAATACCAAATTCGAATATGTAAGCTCCCAAAAGATCACCAGCAAGGGTATTCACAACCCAATCGGAAAGGTTTCCGTTCGGATCCCCATCGGAACCAGTCATCTACATATCATGACAGAGTTGGAGAATGTGGATCCGAGCGGAAACGTTTCCGATTGAGTTGTGAGACCCCTAATGATGCGATGATAAAAACGAATAATGGAGAAAATGTATTCCAGGATGAATATAATAAAATTGTGTTAAAACCACGTCAGTATCCATACTATGCAATATCTATTTTTATATTAATTGTGTTCCGCTGTTTCAACCGTGTTTTGATGAAAAATGGTTATTTATTTTATTTATTTAGTTTATTGGTACACAAAACAGAATACAGTCAATAATAAATTTAGAAAATTTACTTAATACAATTTCGATCCAAACTATATTCCTAAAAATGTAAACACAGCTTATTACTTGACAACATGCAGTAGATAGTCAGTTTCAAGTGGAAAAAGAGGAAGGGGTAATTAAGTTACATTTTATCTTATCTTGATACAGTTACAGGTTACAGATTCCTCACTTACTACTACTATCTTCAACGTACCCCGTAAACACAATCGTTTGTCATGTTACGTTGATGATGATAAAACCTATTAGTGTATGTCCTTTCCCACAGTTCCTCTATGTCTACACCAAAAAACAAGATGGGTAGAGCCGTTTGATCGCGAAAAAGTAACTAACAGACAGAGTCACTTTTAAATTTATAATATTAGTTCCGATTATTAGTTCAGATAAAATGTAACTAACGTAATAGTATATTATGATACAAGTGTGCTTGATACCTTGTTACAAGAGTCTTTATTTATAATAATAATATTTCTATCGAAATGGTATTTACATATGTACAAAACTTAACATAAATATTTAAACTATATACTAAAAACTGTGTGTGGAAGAAGAAATAACATAACATAACACACTATACAAGTGTGCTATGTTGGTCATTACACTAGAGGCGGTATTATGCGCGCGAGCCGCAGGCGAGCGCGATAAGGAAGCCGAGAGCGTAATGACTAACATAGCACAAGAATTTCATACGACTGTTTTCATCACACTTGCGAGGAAAACACAAACTTTTTTTGATAATAATCAACCACACAGCGAAAACGTCAACAAACATTTGCGGAAAATGGCGCCCAAACCAGCATTGCTGCGCGCAGATTGACATTTACTTCAGCGGCATAAGAACTCTTTGTTTTTATTATAATAAAACTGTAAGTATTACCCGGCTATATTAAGAGTGCTTCGTATACATACGTCTAATTGCAGTTACGTACAAACTTGACTTTACCGGGTTATACCTGTTATAGCACAAGTGCCGTAATGTAAAGTAAAAAGCACGCGTGCATAATAGCTTGGATTAACAGCCTAAAACCGATGTAATAAGATCCACTTTACGAGCAAGTGTGATGAAAATGATATTATAAATTATGAGTGAGTTATTTCAATGAGTAATGTAGTATGCAGTCAACCTTGAACGAAGCAATCCAAGGCGTACTTATTAAACGGGAAACACACAGTTTCCTGTTTTTAAAACAACAATAACTGTGGAATAAATTCGTTGTACAAACTGTGAAGCAATAGCTGAAATTGGCAAATAGTTATTCTGACCATGACCAATGTGTTAGGTATTAATTAGCATGTATAACAGCAAAATGATGTATCTATGTAGGTACCCACCTAAGGAAATGTAAACTAACGAATTTGAGCAAGACGCCTTATGAAAAAAATAATTGTAAAGCATAATCTTTATGGAAAAATATATTCAGAGTAAGAGAGTTATGTTCATGAAGATATAATTGGTTTATATTGGACCTGGGAATGTTCTAAAACTGCATCCAGAACCACCGGAGGACGGGCAGCAGCGTCCTCTCGGTTAACGGTGGCGGTGAATTTTTGCGATCCCTAAGCCGCCTGCCAAGCGTGGGGATTATGGCAACTACCCTCTATTAAGGGGGAGGTCTTCGTCCAGCAGGTCTTCCAGCTGATGATGAGACTAAGTTTTAACTGCTTCAAATTTTTGCTTAGAGAACTATTAAGCAACTTATTTATATTGTATGCCTCGTTTATTGCCTTTTAAGGAAAGTTCATTTGTTCCATTGACTGAAAAGTTCCCACAATATTAAAGCACATTTTTTAATTCATAATTGGTTTGCGTTTGACCACATCCTGTCAGTTGTTAATCAACGTTGCGATCTATGGAGCATGCGTATCTAGACGGAACCTATTTACTCTGGACACTATTATTTATTCTGTGCTTTGAATTTGAAGATTTGAACACGCCCTTGACCCTTAGTATACTTGCTGATAAACACACTTCGGCAGAGAGCTCTACGCCCTCGCTATGTAAATAAAAAATGTGGAATGAAAGCGTTTCAGTCTTTTTTTTTTATGAGAGTATTTTAACTTTTGACCTTGCTTCACCGAGGCGCAGAGAAGGTCTTGCCCAGAAGACTCACTCTTCGTTTGTAGATCCCCAGATATGAGCTTATGCAATTGTATGAGGTGGGCGCAGGGTCTAATATATCTCAGGGTGATCTGCGCAGGTTCTAATAATAACTCAGGGTGATGAGAGCAGTCCAGTGCGGCGCAGCATTTTATTCGCAAGTTCACAATTCTAGCACCGCTATTGTTATGAGCAGACGCAATCCTTACCACCAGGTGCTAGCTCTCGTTCGTCTTTCCTTTGCATAAAAAATAGCAAGTCTAAGAGGATAAGGCAAAAATCATGCATCTCGCTTCTGCACCGACGTGTTTTGGCACAGTTTTAGGTGGGATGCGGTCGAACCAGTGGGGCAAAAAGCTTTGTTTTTGTGATCAAAGATTGTTACTCACGAATCCGATCTCGGCGGGCGGGCCGGTGACGTCAGCGATCCCGACGCCTACGCGCAGTGCGTGCGCACCGCAGGCACACAGCACCAGCGCGAGCGCCCCCGCCAACATTCTGGAACAAGAGTAGGTTTACTGTTACTTAAAATATGTGCCATTGGAAATGAAAATAAATTTAAGGCATGTCACATTTTGGCCAAGTTCATACAAGGAAAGAAAGTATGGGGAATTTGTACCACTAGACCACCTGCGCATGGTAAATGTCCTTAGCCTTTATTCCACTAAAAGTAGAGTACAAAATAATATAATTGTACGAGTGGAATGTCGACAGATCATGGTAAGCGTCCAGACGGTGCTACTTTAGTACCGTGGTCCCGTGGCCGAGCCTTGGTTGGGGACGCTACCTGTGTGGACACTCTGGCACCGTCACATGTCGGTAGTTCTGCTCGCACTGCTGGAGTCTTAGCAGAACAGGCTCAGCTCAAAAAACAAAGATAATATACTTAGCGCATATTATCTATTATGGGCTGGCTGTGGAAATCATGGGCCCGTGGCATTGATCTAATATCTATAGAGTCACAAACGTGCAAAAAAAATGTCCGAGGCAAAACTCGGCGCACGCTATGCGGTGGCCGACTTTTTGACTGACTTGAACTACGATAAGACACAAGCCCTCAAGCATACATTCAACACTATACAAGCGACATAAAACTCGAAAACTCGGTCTAAATTCGAACAATTGTGAACTATATAATGCACGTATATTAGGTATGTACAACGGCCGTCGGACGTTTTTTGACTGTTTCACAGAGATTGTGACTTTTTAGATATTATCTCAATGGCCCGTGGTCGTCTAATACAATTTTTTTTTTGTTAAAGATCTTTCGAAGCGGCTGGTCCTCGCCTCAAGGGATTACAGAGCTGGCGCCTACTTCTCACAAAAGTTGAGCATCGCCATTCAACGAGGCAACGCCGCCGCCAGTGTTCTGGGAACCCTCCCGCGGGGCAGCGATCTATACGGCGTGTTTTCTTTATAGCCAGCCATTTGTAGGGTATTTATTGTTTTTTAATGTATATTGTAAATAGGTTAGATTAAGTTTAGTTTTTATCTAAATGTGTCAGACCTAAATCTAGAAACTAGTTTCTAGCAATGTTTCTAGGCAATACAAAGTATTGTATTTGTTTTATAAACAGAGTGATTGTATTGCCATTCGTTGGCATGACCTATTCCACTATATATATTCAAAGCTAAAGCACTAGCAAACCTATACACCTACATTACGTTGTGCGTGTTTAGAAACTCGTCCAAGCAACAGCTAATTTTATGCCAACCAGGTTGTTTCTTTTTGAAAAACTGGCTATAAGGATATCCTTTCCGTGTGGAATGCGGGTAGATTATACCTATCCATCAATTGACCAAGCTGCTCTTGCAGCGGCTTACTTGAGCTGGGGTCTGTTTAACGACTTCCACGTGGGCTACGGTAGATCAACGCCGACTTAGAATTATTTTGTGGGTTCTTGAAAGTCCGGTGGTAAGGCCCTTGTGCATGGTATATGCTTGAAGGGTGGGGCATGTGTTTTCTTCCACCAGGTTCAAACAGGCTTTATTTGGTGGGTCATGGAGGATCGCTTTTCGATTGGACGTTCCTATTTTCGACTCCTATTTCCGTTTTTCGGTTGAGCAAGCAAAACGAGTATAATTACTAGTATCTAACGTAAACGATAGAAACATGTATGGAAATATTAGTTTCCATTTACACCCGCTTTCCCAGTTTTCATACATTTTTCAAATCCTAGCCTCATCTCCTTTTTAGCTTAGCCATAATAAATACTTAGATACCAGGTACTTGCCTAATAATGCCTGTGACCTTATCTTCGATCAAATTGAAGGATCTCATCCCTATAAAAGACTTCAACGCGCACTGTTATTTTGCGTAATAAAATGATTTAATATTTTAGTAAAAAGATTAAAGGTCTTATGATTTGCCATTGAATTGAACATAGCCACTTGTGGATTTTCCCTAAGACGTGGTTCTAGGGCGGCCTATATACAAATACAAGACAAAAAATGTTGCCAAGAAACGACACAAGGATGCAGCTGGTACATATAGCTTAGGGCGGTCAAGACTGCAAGTCCAACTCTGGACGAGTGACGCTAGAAGGTTGTTCTAGACTTAACCACTGTATATTGGAATTATTAGATGAGTCTGTACCGATTATCCTACCGCCTATGGAACTAGAACTAGAAACATTTTGCTACAAAAAACAAGGAGTGTGTGTGCGAAGTCTTGAGCTACCTTTAGCAAATTATTGATTCAAGTCTCGTTTCGCCGCGGCTAACCAATGTCATCTAGTTACTTCCGACAACGTGATTTGTGTCAGAATTCTAGATATTCTACTACCAGGTCTGTGGTTTGAGAGGAAAGCGGCTGAACTATGACAATTAGGACGGGACGTGGCATAGATACTTAATTAATCATTACGATAGTCTCGTGGGTCATGAAACCATGACCGAAGATATGTTCCTTTTCAACCGACTTCAAAAAAGGAGGTTCTCAATTCGACTGTATGTTTTTTTTAAATGTATGTTACGCGATTACGCCGCCAATTATGAATTGATTTTGATGATTGTTTTTTGTTTGGTAGGTAAGAAGAACTCAGAAGTATTCTTCTGAGGTAGTCCCATATAAATGTTATCGAAAACGGTCTAGTAGTTTGGTTTTTAAATCAATATTACTAGAAAATCCATCCAGACCATTATGCTGCATGATGTCATCCAGGTATTCGAAGTTGAAGTCGGTTGTAATTTTGTAAATAAAAAGATGTTTATTCGTATGTTTATTCTTCCAAGGCAAAAACTCATCAGGTACAAGCTCAGTGACTGGTGCGTTCGGATCACCAGACGGCAATTAATAGATGCATTTCCCTGGAAATAAAAAAATCGAAAGCAAATTCTAATATGAGCTTAAACTACCGGTAAAGGAAGACTGCGTAAAGAAACCATAGCATGTTGTTTATGTATGAATATTGTATCATTATCTATGCGTCTTCTATTCTATTCTATCTAGTCTATTCTAGTCTATTGTATTCTAAAATCTCCAGCCTTGCCGGCCTTCGTCCAGCAGTGGACGTTTTATTGCTGACGACGACGACTACAATATCTAAAATTGCTATGACTACTTATTTCTAGTGTATTTCCGCTCTTATATCGTTTCGAGTACTAATATAATGAAGGGACAAACCACCGATCAAAATGTCAACTGTAATTATCAACGTAAATTGTAAATGAACCTTTAGGTTCACTTTTTTGTTTCGTTTTAATGAAACAAAAAAAAATACATTGAATCAGCTTGAAAAAAAAATATTTTTCTTTGAACTAGATTACCGACAACGCCCTAATCAAGAGCAGATAGATATAAGCAGCAAGGATTAACAAGAAAACTTGATTTTGCCACATCAGGACCGCCGCTAGCGTCGTCTGCGAAAGGTTTTGTCTGTGGAACCTCATTCGTACTAGGTTCGGCCTCGTAAGCGTAGGTATATAAAATATGTGGCCTCAGCACTCTAGTAACGAACGGGAGAACACATAGATTAATCAATAGTCACAATGGTAAGTACTTACTGCATTCTTAACGTAAGATATTGCAGTGCTCACCGCAGGTCGTTGTTACAGTGCACGTTGTTACAGTTTCGCAGTGCACTAATGTTGCTTCATGGAGTGCCAGAACATACCTAGGTTGATTTGTGTGAGCAAAATGATAAGCAAAACCAGTACGAAGTACTATTATGTTTCCTACAGTTCTATGATTATTTACAGGATATTTACCGTAACAGTTGATTAAAGAACACCCTACCTACACCTACACTTCTACCCTTCATCCTTCTTCTTAGTTCAAGACTGCACATGAACGTGGTGCATGCTACTGCGTCGAACATCGGGAGCTCGTTTCACAACATAATCACGGTAAATATCACCTTGTATATATCGTCGTTGATATCACGTAAATAAACAAAAAAAACAACCAACACCAAAACACAAACTTACCAACCAACCAACCAACCAAACCAACCAACCAACCAACTAACCAACCTACCAACCAACCAACCAACCACACAACCAACCAACCAACCAACCAACCAATCATGAAACTGTTTTAAACAACCGTGATAGTTTAAAACAGTGTATTATGTTTCCTGTATTAAGTAGGTAGAGTCACCTTCGAGTCCTTGCGACTTAGTACCACAGTCTCTCGTAACCCTTTAGTATTTGTAGTATCGTAAAATAAAATCTACAAGCTCAGATGCCTATACATTGACTTGACCCCTTTAATAAATAAACATATCGCAACTTCAAATAGGGTATAGTGTCGCCTAGAGATTAAATCAACATATTATTGTCTAAAGTGTTAGTTGCATTTGTTTTTACCTTAAGAATATTTTACCGTAAATTATTATGAAAAAATCTACAAGCTCAGATGCCCATAGATTGACTTATCCCCGTATTATAAACACATATATCGTAAAGGTGTGTGTAGAGTCGCGTAGCAATTATAGATCAACATATCTTATTTGCAGTTCGAATCTGAGTAATACGATAGGCCTAGTACAAGTAAAATGAAAAAATTCTACAAGCTCAGATGACCATAGATTGACTTAGCCCCGTAAATATATATACATATCGCAAAGGTCAAATAGGGTCGCTCGCTAGACACGCGCAGAGATTAGATCAACGTCATTTTATTGCTCAAAATGTTACTTGCAATTGGAATCTGTGTAGTATCGTAAAATATGGAAAAATCTAGATGCTCAGCTGCCCATAAAATATATTGATTTAACCCCGTAAATAAATACACACATCGTAAAGGTCAAATATATAATAAAATAATATTATAGAAAAAGAGAGAGATAAAATATTTTGAGTTAATGTACTTATGGACTAGGTAAATGTGATTGATATAAATGAATAATTTAAAATACAGGGCCTCTTGGTGTTGGCTTCGGCTCCACCAATGCGTCTTACAGGTCCGGGTTTAGATCCGAGTGTTAAAGTTTTATAGAAGGAAAATAATATGAATAATAATAGGGTTGGTAGAGTCGCGTAGATATTAGATCAACACATTTTATTGCCCATAATCAAATCAAAATCAAAACACGTTTATTTTCAGACACAGAGATCCATATTAGTACAAATTACAAATTATTATTATATTAGAAATTAATTAATTATATTCTTAAAATTAAATTAAATTATTATTATTATTAGATTCAATTATTATATTTTGTGATCTAATTATAATTTCAAATATTTGCTTTATTTTATTAAGACCCTAATGTGATGGAGCAGAATGGAGCAGTCAAACTTATCCGTTATAGCTCTCAGAATAGTGTTGCCGCTCGCACGCGTTCTGCATAGTAGGGAGGCAACTTTCTTGCGCATGATAGCAGCGAAGCCATCAGTGCGCGCTTCCGCAAACATGGAAGACGCGCTGCAAAACCGCGGAAGCCGCATCAGCACTCTGAAAGCGTTGTTATACTGAACACGCAGAGCGTCGAAGGATTTTCTAGTATATGCTGTCCACAAGCTGCCGCCGTAGAAGGATTGGCAATAAGCTTTAAAAAGTGTAATCTTGGCCTCATTTGAGCAAGAAGAGAATCTTCTGGACAGCATATTAGCTCTCACCGTCAACGCTCTGCGCTCCCTGTCCATGTCTGCCTCATCACAGAGATCCTCGCAGACAATATGACCCAAATACCTAAACTGTGTAACTCTGCTGAGAGGAAAGCCATTACGCAATAAAGGAGGTACATAGCCAGGTCGTTTACCGTTCCTCGAGAACACCATATACTCACTTTTTTTAACATTATAACGTAGGCCATGACTTATGGCGTACGTTTCACAAAATTTCAAGAGTTTTTTGAGAGAGCTGACAGAGGGCGCCAACAGCACCATGTCATCCGCATAGCTAAGATTATTGACATATAGGTAGATACCGTCAATCGAACAGCCTGTTTCCGTGCTGCTGAGGCCCTCTATCAGCTCGTTCACATACAGGTTGAAGAGCCTCGGAGAGCTCACCCCCCCCCCCCCCCTGCCTCACACCGCACTCCAACCTGTATGCGTCAGAAAACTCTCCTGCCCACTTTACACAATTTATCTGATTGTTGTACCAATACTCAAAAACAGAACACGTTTCCTCAGGCAAACTAGTGTTCCGCAACTTTGACCAAAGCACACCGTAAGACACCGTGTCAAAAGCTTTCGATAAATCGAGAAAACAAGCATAAACAGGTGTGTTTCTTTTGACATAGTACCTTACAGTGTGCTTTAGGCTCAGTATTGCACTCTCCGTAGACAGGCCGGCCCTGAATCCAAACTGTCCGTCGTGTAGCTTTACATGCTTGTCAAGCTGGCTATCCAGTAAACGGTCAAGTACTTTCGCAACGATGGTAGCTAGAGAAATGGGTCTGTAATTACTCTTATCTGCGATATCTCCAGTTCTATTTTTGATGATTGGTACAACAATAGTTTTCATAAGGTCTGATGGGAGATACGAATGCGATATACATAATGAGTAAAAAAATGAGTAATGTTACTTGCAGTTGTTTTTACCTTGGTAAACTTGCAAGTTGTCAGAAATTGGGCAACTCCGACTTTGACCTAGATGCCCAGAACAAGATGCTATATTAAACTTAGTTATTATATTATAGTCAGGCTTGAGACGAGGCTTCAATGCATTTACGGTCAAAGTATAAGTGAATAGGCAAACTATACATTCTAAAATACAGTGGCCTCCAATAATAAACAAAGTCGTTACAACGTTGGTGCAATTTTTTCAACTTAGACCAACTTTCAGGATCTTTATCTTCTTTCTTCTTTATAATCTTCTTTTTAATTTTTAATTTATTTATTTATTTATCTGTCGGTTAGTGTTCTGTTTTGAAGAAAAAAAATTATGTCTAGGGTTTTCGCTGTGTCTGTGATGTGTGCTATCAAGACCGAGTTTTTTTTTCAATATAACACAGAAGAAATAATAGTAACAGGCTCGATCCCAACAATTTTCAGTAGGTCATCCAAAATTCCAGTGCAAAATTAACAAAAAAAATAATATAACAAGACAATTTTGCACAATTCGTGTTGTTTTTATTCTCATTTTGGACTCTACCAGCCCTCAGACGATTATTATACGATCTGCAGAGAGGTAACAGAGAGCTCTCTAGAGGCTGCTAGACAGCTAACTACGTATTGCTAGAGAATATTACACCTTGAGCATCGACACTGAGGTAGAGTTGCTATTTAGAAGAGAGCACTTTTTATCGTCCAACCAGAAAAAAGCGACTTAAGGGTTCTATATGTCAAAGTTGCCCCTCGAAGAATCAATGTTATATTGTCAAATTGCTATAATTAATGACAAAAAATATATATGTTACAGACGAACATCCGTCTTAGTTATTTCTTTGGATGAAAACACCATTAATAATTTAAAAAAAACGCTAAAATGGCAATACCCACTCCTACATACTCGTAGTAAATAGTAATGAATATGAGAGGCGATGTCTGCCTACAAACTGCTATGCAGTTTGGCAGAGTTTTAAATTGAGCTATGTAATTATTTCAATATAAAAAAAAATATTTTGCTCGATAAAAAAAAACGGAAACAGTGCCATGTTTATACTTTTTTCGGTTATATGTCCTGAGTACAAAAAAATTTATTAAATGTGAATAGTATTTTGGAGAACTTTCTTGATTGAAAAATTATTAATTTCGTAACTTTTCGAGTAATCTGTGAAAAACTTCAATAACCGAAGCTTGACACGCACGAATCTGCGTAACCGCCATATTTTTGCTCCGCTAAATGTGACCCTACCTGATTCAGCTTTAGACTAATGATCGATTGCATTAAAAAACGTGCTTGAAATGTGGAATATGCACCCCATCACGTGGTGAATATTCCCCACAACTATCAACTCTTCTCAAACTTCTTGTTTTCTATGTTTTTTGAAATTCTCTGCGTACCTATCTCTTTGCTCCAAGAAAAGTGCAACTACGTCATCTACGTCAAACGGTGAAATAGATTATTTCTGCGTAAGACTGTAAACATTGCCATCCCAGTCCATAATTTTATTGCAGAGTGTGATCAAATAACATATAGGTAGTGAATAAAAAATCTAGGTATATCTACAGGTAGTCTCTACACTGACGACGATAGCTCCCATTTGTGTTGTGCGCAGATTATAGTCATAGTCATAGTCATAGTTATTTATTGGTAAATCCATTATTTACATGTCAGGTATTAACTTTAAGATAACATTCTATTAATAAAAATATTTTATACTAAACAAGTATATCATTATGTAATTGCGTCTCTTATATATTAACAATTATTAATTAAATAAACTTTACTAATTATATTATCATTGTTTTTGTTATTGTATTGTACACACAGGTACGTAGTCCTGACTCAACACACCAAATTCGTTGTTATCTTAATACTTTACATGTCATCAGCATTCTCTTTGTGTATAATCTAGTTATCATTTGATAATAGCACTCCATCGGAGGTCGACTACCCACGAAAATTAACGAAACACGAAGCATAAAGGATTCAGTGTTTCATCGAAAGGTGTTTGTGGCCCTTGATAATGTTTACACTTCGTTCATAGGACTACTTATTAGTACTAATCAGTACTTACAATAATTTGGGTAGCTACTTACATAATATGGTATGTATTTACGAAAAAAATATGCATATAAGTATTCTATCAGCTATCTGGTTTCCATAATACAAGCTTTGCTTAGTATGGGGCTAGATGGCGCTGTGTGAATAATGTCCACCGATATTTATTTATTTATTTAATAGTATGTAAGGCCTAGGTATGGTACAACACTAGGTAAGTACACGGTATCTATATAGGAAGCATTACCTTCAGGAAGTTGTAATAAGAGGAAAGAGAGAGAGTCAATACGTTAGTTTCGTACTTTAGAACTAGACCTACTATTGGTTAAACTATCAGTAACAAATAAGTATTTAATAAAACATGCTGTTGATCTTGTAATTAAGAAAATAAAATACACATGTGTAGTTTAAATCAGGCCCTCCAAAGTGTAGGTAGAGTACCTACTTAATAGTGTAACTCAGTAGAAACAGGTATTAGCAGACTTTTTTTTATTTTTTTATTATGGATTAAAAAAGTAAGTATTATTAGTTTAAAACTTCGCGAAGTAGTAGATATAACCAGCGACAATGATAAGATGAATGGACGGGAAATAAGCGCACGGATTTTGGAGACTATATGTTGAGCGCCGGCTCTTCTCTCGCGTCAGTCATACTTTGCGACATACGAGCCGTACGATAGGACAATACAAACTTCTACTACATGTACATTGTACAT
This sequence comes from Erannis defoliaria, assembly GCA_905404285.2. NCBI lineage: Eukaryota > Metazoa > Arthropoda > Insecta > Lepidoptera > Geometridae > Erannis > Erannis defoliaria. Next base: position 3,081,728 of record FR990073.1, on the reverse strand, counting down.
GTGTTCTCTTTTTGTAATGCAGTAATTAGATTCGCTATCTCTATTTTCCGGCAAATGTAATATGCATACTTTTAGCTAGGTATGCTTGATTGTGTTGTCTTGTTAATTTTGATCGATTTGCAAGCGCTGGGCCCGTCCATTCCATTATCACCGTCGCTGGGTACAACTAATTTATAACTTCCTTATTTTCTCACAATTTTGTGTCTGTTTTCAAGGAGAAAACGCTACTTCCCTGACCCTGTAGGAGTAAGTGAAGTGAAGGTTTTTAGTCTGGAACCTCTGGAACTATTCCTTGATTTTCTTGGTGATGCGATAGGAAACATTTTTTTAAGGTAATATATCCCTATATACCTTACCTTTACCTTAAATAAGTAAAGTCAATATTATTTAACCTACAGAAATTAACAATAAAATGTATGAATAGGTGTACTTACTTTTAATACCGTGAATTAGTTTTGATCAGCTGATAAAAACTTAGCACCCTGAATGAATCCGTATTGGAATTCTAAATACAAATTCGAAACTCCAAAAAAACAATAAAAGTTCACTGTTAATTCAAAACTGTCACATTTTACCGATAAATTAAAAACAAAATGTTCAAAAAGTTCCTTTACAGATTTGGCGCGAATAGAAAATTACGCGCGATTATTAAGAGCGGATACCTAACAGGACGAAAGGATTGAAACACCGGCACGTAAACGGTGTCGTACAGTTTGAATCGAACTAAATTATTGTTGTTGTCCGCCGTACCGTACACCGGCGCGGCGCGGCGCGGCGGCGGCGGTGGCAGCGACGCGCTTCAGTCGTGCGCCGATTGGGGCAAACATTTGAACCAAGTGCCAATATTTTCTTAACTATCGTATCTATTCTTTTCTGTTGATCATTGTTAGGATAAGGACATGACAATGTTCCCAAGCACACGCACATCGCACAATCCTAGATAACAATAGAGTTTATAAGCCATACAAATACTTAAATCAGTATATAGGTAACTATAGGTAAGTCTCTATGCATAACATAAAGAACAAAATATATTTTTTCCTGTTTAGTTTCACCCGCGATTCCTTAAATGAAAAGTAGCCTATGTCACTTAGTCTATGTGATATTCCAATGTATATAAGCTCTCTATACCGAATTTGAACAAATTCTTTCAGCCGTTTCAGCGTGAACTACATACAGATACCATACACACACATACAAGTAAGTACCTATATTTCTGTAACAACGACCGTCATGCTATATCAGAGGCCTTTGGGCGGCACATTAACTCTGACACTAGGGCTGCATGGCCACTGAGCCTAATCGAACTTAACTTTATTACTCATTCTTGAAAACTTGAGAACTGGCTCAGTACACTAACGTGATGTGGCCGACCGAAGAAAAACATTTCTCATTATTTCTTGGTTCTAGCCTCAGAGTAATTCTGAGGTTCTAGCCTCAGAGTAATCCTGAGGTTTTAGCCTCAGAGTAATTCTGAGGTTCTAGCCTCAGAGTAATTCTGAGGTTCTATCCATATATCTAGTTTCTACACTGAGACAGCGACAATGATATAATGAACGGACGCGAAATAAGCGCACGGATTTTGAAGACTATATGTTGAGCGCCGGCTCTCCACTCGCTTAAGTCGTACTCTGCCTTTGCGACATGCGAGCCGTACGATACGACAATACAAACTTCTAATACGTGTACAATGTACATGTAGTGTTCTCTTTTTGTCATGCAGTAATTAGTTAGATTCGCTGTCTCTATTCCTGGACCTGGGTATGTCCTTAAACTGCAACCAGACCCACCGGAGGACGGGCAGCAGCGTCCTCTTGGTTAACGGTGGTAACCATTCTGCGATCCCCAAGCCGCCTGCCAAGCGTGGGGATTATGGCAACACCCCTCTATAAAGGGCTGACGACGCTATCTCTATTTTCTGGCTAATGTAATATGCATACTTTTAGCTAGGTATGCTGGATTGTGTAGTCTTGTTACTTTTGATTGATTTGCAAGCGCTGGGCCCGTCCATTCCATTATCACCGTCGCTGCATTGAGATATAATGTACCTACGTAGTACATTTATATCGATGGGATGGATTTATAGCTTTGATTATATACAGAGAGCTAGTTCCTCCGAGGTTTCTAGCAGTTCTAAAAGCGAAAACACCAACCTATGGTAAAGGCGCAGTAAAGTAGGTCGTAATCAAAAGTTAATTTTTTTATTTATAAAAACCTACAAAATAAGTTAAGTATTAAAGAGAAAAGAGTTTTGGCGGGAACACGGAAAAATCATGTCGTTGCATTCTATTATTTTCTTAAACTCGTGTTTTTTCTCGAATTAATGATTAAAAATGGTGGTGTTTTATTCATTGAGTGTTGAATCACATGCACGAGTGTGGGCAAGTGATATAATGTAGTGAAACATGTTATTTTTCAAAACTCCGTAGAAGCTCATAGTAAAGTCGCCACAACTTTACTAGGGCATGACTTGACTATGACAAATTTCGTGTGACTAACTGTGATTTCATGACATACTTGACTTGATTTTCATAAACAAACTTGAAAATTCATAAACTTGACACTGGCAGAATGCACAACGTGCGATGCCAATAACTAAGAAAAGAAAAAAAGAGAGAAGAATTAAATTTTAGTGCGATAATTAAGCATTAAGCTTTTTTTTTTTCTTTTTCTTCTTGGCATCGCTAAGCATTAAGCTTCTTTTCTTGATAAAGATTAAAGAGCTTACTCCTCCAACTCTCCAACCAAAGCAAAGCATGCTCATTACTAAAATCATTCTTAAATTTTGCGGCAAAAGTGTTTTTTTTTATTGTCTCTTAAAAATATTATCAACAATTGATATCCCATTTTACGTCCCAGCAGTAGGTATAATTGCTTATCGTAGATAGCGGTGATCGAAATTCGTATCTACTATAATCTTACCTCGTACTGTACTAAATATAAAATAATCCAAACAAAACAACTAAGTAATAATTGTGATAACGTTTCAAAATCAAAATACGCGCCTTTCTTTAGTCGAAGTACGCGCCAATAATAAAATGACTACAACATGGACATTTGGCGGAAACACGGAAAAATCATGTCGTTGCATTCGCGAGTGTGGGCAAGTGATAATAATGTGGTAAAACAAGTCTTATCGTGTTGTTTTCAAAACTCCGTAAAAACCCCTTGTGTCGCTACAACATTACTAAGGCATGACTTAGACTAGACTGTGAGACTGTGACTAACTGTTATTTTATATTATATTATATATTTGACTTGTGAATCTTGTAATGATACTTTTTAAACAAAAAAAAACATAATACTTGACACTGACTGAATGCACAAAGTGCGAAGCCAAAAACTAAGGGTAAAAATACTACATGTCTGTTGCAAAATATTGCCATCTATCGGTTCTTCTTAAAAACTTTTCGTACTCTGTCGTGGTTTTCATGCACGATGTCTTATGAGCGTCTAAAAGAAATATTTAATAAGATGAAATCCATGAAACTTACTTTAGTTTTCACTATTGTATTGCGTATAATATTTATAAAATAACTTTTTCGTTTTGTATTGACTAATGACTCTCATGTGCTAATAATTCCTAAAATGTTTTTAAAGTGGGTCACATGATTAAGCCAGCGCCATCTACTAGCTCCCTTCTAAAATATTTAATTTACTCTCTAATCACTGGATGTCGCTAGTAACACAGAGTTAAGCTCTGTACACACTGCGTTATTTCTTGCACCTCTCTTTATAGATAAATTACTTATATAATGAAGCAATAACACGTGATGTAGTACGAGTACTGTTCTAATACCAGCGACTGTGTCATCTAAAAGCTCAATTTTAGGTCATGATGCATCAAAGCTACACCGATGCCGCTTTCGAAACGAAACGGGCATCGGAATGAAACGGGCTGTGAACATCAGTGCACCTGCACTCCACTTGCACTATATGTACTTACTTCTGGTTGCTACTGAATTTATTGGTACCTACCTATTTATTAAGATAATGGTTACATCAAAGCGCGTGTATGCCATGGTTACACGGCGCGGCTGCTCCCTTCTACAAGGTGTTATTACTATTACTCAGGTTTTACTACCTACGCGTTCGACAGTTAGCAATGACGACTAATTGAGGGAGTTCTTTACATATTGGGTGTTAATTATTAAACACAGGAAGTTTTTTTACTTATGAGACTTGCAGACGCTACTTACCTATAATATCTAGGTTTTTTTTTTAAATGAATGGTACATTCTCATTAGTCCTTACTAACCTTTTCCAACTTGTGGCATATTCGGGAATTTATGAAAGTTATCTACTAAGCTAGTATTTATTTTTAGGATGCGATAAAATTACGCAATATCTCAACCGGTGTGACCCAACCCTTACATTTCAATGCTTTAAACATAATTAGGGTGACCTGCATTTTCATAATACTAGGACACCTCTAGGTCAATGAAGTACTTGTCAGCGAATCTTCTTGATAGGGAAAATAAAAACTTAAAAACAAAATAACTTTTTACTTAAATCGGTTGTATTTACATTTCGTCCATTGTAGAAAATCAATAGTGTTCAACATCACAAATAAATAAAATCGAACTAAGTTATACACATAAGTAGTACATACATCGTACACATAATGCGACAGCTTATTCTTAACCTCAAGTGAGAAGGCGGGACGATAAGATTTACTCATAAAACAATTTCATAGGATTCTATATGAATTTTCATGAAACAATGTAGGTGCTCCCTTTGGTATTTTAAAAGCCAATGGAACAATTAGCTAAATGCTTTTCAAGTCGTATCTTCGGGTCAGGGTATCAGGTAAGCGAAGAACATTCACACAGATAAACGCTCATTGAGGCTTCTGAGAATGTACTTAGGTATTTCCAGAGGTAGGACTTGATACACCTATATACTTATGCAATTCATTAACGCAATCCCGATCCTCCGTCGATTGATATTTTAGACGGAAAAAAATGTTTACATATAGATGCATCCATAGAAGCAACCGGTGAACCGCACTTTGTGAAAATGACAACAGCATAACGGCTTCAATAGAATCCGATTTTTGACAGTTCACGTGCTTTTTTGCCGCTAAAAACGGTAGCGTCTGAAGTACATAAATACATTCACAGAAGCCTAACATAGTACGCGACATCCTCACACGCCTTAGAAATTAAGTAGCTTAGCAATTCTTTAACCTAATTTAATCCAACATATATACGATAAGAACCGACTAACTACGCTTTAATTCGCTAACCTGACGCCCAAAGACTCACAATAAATCAGAATGAAAATGGTTTCAACAAGAGATGTATCAAAATATCGTGCATAACCGGCATCTCGGTGAGCAGACACCATAAAACGCTATATAACGCTAACGCTATACGCATAAAACGCTTATACATCGCCGGTCGAGAATCGGCAGCGCAACATCCGTTCGAGCGAGCAATGTATAACGCGCATCGAGTGATTTTCCACGGTACGGAACGCGTTACCATGACGTGGTGCGAGGCGGACCGACGCCGGCGAGGGGAGTGGGGACCCACGCTAGGACGGCGCGCGGCAAATCGAACGAGGCCACGCCGAGAGCGGGAAGGGGCCGTTTGACGCGCCTCGTCGATCCCCTCCACCCGCGTCTCGCTTCACCCCAGGCTCCCTTGGCATATTTTCATAAAAATAACGTACATTCTACACTAAATCGCTCTAACCTAGGAATCTCGTATTCCACATCGTCAAACACTGGAAAACCGAACTGGAGGTTCTATCCTAATTAACAGTATGGACAAAAATTACAGGCCGGTTTTTAAATTATGTAGCTATCGCGGCGCGACACCGTCGCGCTCTCTTTATCAGTCGCTCAAACAACTGGCGGTCGGCGCGCGATGTGCACGAGATAATGGCAAAATTGTGATGTTTTTCTAGTAAAATGCGGCGACGGTTGGTGACCGGGGGTTACCATCTCTGCTCGGAAGCAGCACCTGGGTGATCTTAGACATCCCTTTTTGTCGTTCTCCTATTGTCGACTACTAGGATGACTTTTGCCTGATCCAATTGCATTCGAGCGGGACAAGGGTGCCTGAAAACGCAAGTCTGAGAAAAAAGTGTTGAATGCAACAACCTTACTATGTTACATTACTGATTACAAAATCACAGGCTTCACTTATTCTAAGTATGTACACACAAACTCTCGTTAACTACAAATAAAATAAGGAATCGAGCTTTGCGACTTCGCATTACGCTATTAGTGCGCCTGTACTGGCTTTTTCTTTAAAAAATGGGTCAAGCTAATGTGGATAAGAAAAATATCACAACTTCACCATTTAACGGGCTCACAGGTAAACCTAGAATACAGAATTGTTTTCACTTAGAATAACTTTTACTTTCAAAAAACACATTTGTACATTTCATGACAAAATTCAACAGCATTCTACTAGTCTTATTAATTACATTCTCGCTGCAGCGAGTCACGAAATCATAAGGATACAGCTTCGGTACCAAACTTAAATATTATTGTAAAAAATTTAAAATCTGCATTGAATTCCACTTAATTATTACATTTGTCATTTAAATAGAACTGCACCCGTTTAAAGTGGGAGCTATGTCGGCCCCGCTTGTTCCCAACTGTTGGGGTATACTATCAGTGCTTTGGGGCTGTTGCTATTGTCGGCAGTTGGGGCAAAGCGAGGCCGCGCCAGTCCGGGCGTCACATGCACTAACACATCACTGTGACATTGTCCATAAAGAGGCACAAGGCGTATTACGCGTCCTCTTCTTCTTCTTCTCCGAGTAATTCTTCTTCTACTTCTTCATCTGAAACAATTTTATAATTATTAATAACTACAAGCTTTTCTAATAGTTGCATTCTATAACTTCTATAAAGCATAAATACTTATCTTGTGTTGTGAATTTTAATAGCATAGATAACGAGAGTCACTATCAAATTTGAGCATGACATGTATTAGTCTACGGGAATAAGTTTTGTAATAAAAGCAATTAAATAATGTGAAGCAAGAAACAGGGTTGATTAAACTACAGCTGCTAGCTACGTGAAATTATCTGGCGATCAGGTGGACAGATTAAACCAACAGTTATATTTATAATAGATACAGACCCTCACCTTCGAGATCGTCGTCCTCTCCTTCTCCTAACACCTCCTCATCTTCCTCGCCCTCGACTTCTTCATCATCGTCGTCATCTCCGTCGAGGGAATCTTCATCTTCACTGTGTGGTTCATCCTCGCCTCCTCCACCATTTTCTTCTTTTCGCGCCTTTTTCGCCTCTGTTGTTTTTTCCTAAAAACAATCCATTCAATAGTCAAATCAACATTCACCCCTTTGTTTACATACAGATGACACTATTAAGCAATGTCTCGAACTGTTCAAGATCAAACGATAACTGGCAATTAGCCAATTAATTTCAATTCGTACTTATTGCATAGTGAGAACGTTATTTAGATGATTTTGCAGGGAAACGTTGCAATTGACGTGAAATATAATAATAGAGCAGGTGACAAAGATCCGAAACGCTAAAGAAGCATCATTAGTTGTTTGTGGGGGGAAACGGTGTTAATTCGAGCGAGGCCGGCGACATACGGCCCTTTTTGCCTTGGCAAAGGCGATTGGAACGCGGTCACCGCGCATACCCAAGCGAACACGAAGAGCGGTGTCATGTCGTTATGAAGCTACTAAAATCGACCTTATAATATGTAAACGGAACCACACACACTAGAGGTTCATTATCATAAATAAGCGTCAACGTTTCGAGTCTACAGTATTACAATAACCTCTCTAACCATACGATTTTCTAACCATTTCACCACGCGTTCTTATGCATTCAACAGAGTCGAAAAAGACGCAGCATTATTTCAGCACTTTTATGAATGTGTACCTAATTTTGAAAAATATAAATAATTATACTTATATGTAATCAATGAAAAGGGAACATTTTACTATCATAGAGAACGAGTACTCAAAGAACAAAGGAAGCGTTTTAATAACACAGCACACCTACACGCAAATAATGCCGGGTCATTGACTAGTTTGAGTAAGTGCCGAAATAACAAATGTGCAAATGATTTTGGCGCGGGCGACTCACGATGCAATAGAAATACTTCGATAATAATGTGTCGTTATAAACACTGTAAATAGAGCAAAGTATCTTGCAAATCTTGTATTGGCGCGCTGTTAATGACAGCCCATCAAGACTAAACATTGACATTCGCGCCGGCCATGTTTCCGACTAGCTAGCGTCACGCTACGGCGACCGTGCCCTGAGAAAGTCTAAAATAGTCATGATACGTAATAAAATCGATAACATCGCAGGCACTTTAGAATATGATACACTAATTTAATTCTGTCGGTTTTTTTTTTGTATATTCATGTCAATGAGAACCGCGTACGTTCCCGCGCCATGTTTTTTTTTCTGCCAAGGTCATGCCTCCGTATCGAAAACGAGTAAACAAAGCTAAAAAACTACAAGTGTATTCGTAGAGTACGCCGGACGTGTCGTTCCTATAGCCCTAACGCAGAACTACGCTACAACGTGGTATTAGCTCATCGATTACCTCATGCACGCTAAACATCTAACTCGATTGATATGACGTCCGAAAATATGCCGGTTAGTGGAGTCCCTACTTAGCACAGGTACTCTTTGCCTAACTACTATTTCCAAATAAACCACGTGGTTTTTTTTTGGGACACACTTAAAATAATGATATTTGAGTGATGCGGCTTTAATATAGCGTTCTATAAAATGGCGAGCGATTATATGAATACATTTGATCTGACATGTGCACTCACCTCTGCTGCCCTTTTCGCTCCTTTTAGGTCACTTTTAGCCTCAGCCTTCTCATCACCGACCTTGTCGACTGCCACTTCACTGTTTTCATTGGTGCTCATGATTGTTCTGATTTTTTGGCGTTAATTACTAGAATTTATCGAGTTGTGCGGCTGGCGGAATCCGACGCGAGACTGACTGAACCGGTGAACAAGCCGCGCGGCCAACTCGTTTCAAAACGAAGATGGCGCGCACTTCTACACGCAGCTGCTCTCATTGGTCGAGGCCATGCGCCATTGTCAAATTATGCATAACATGTGGATGAAAAGATGAATTTCTATTGCGTTAATTACAGACTTTTATTAACAAAATTTGACTCGTATGGATGTTAAAAGCTATCAAATTTGAAGTAAGAGCCCATAAATAGCTAGTACAGATCTAGAAAACAGGAAAAATGTAATTAAAAAGCGCGTCACTTGAATAAGTTCTTTATGTCGCCGCTAGTTGGCGCGTCATGCGATTGTTTGAAGAGCGGGAAAATAAAACTTCGCGCATCACGGAAATCAAAGCAAACAATTCAATTTGACACAATTTTAGAGATAAAAAATCTTGAGAATAAATTTTTTTTGATTGATAGGGATCTTGTTACATTACTCGCAACTAAAATGCTTCGCAGAAAATGTCTTACGGCCTGTAGGGTGTAGTGTAGGTGATCACACTACAGAGCTACTATTAGATCGTATCATCGATAAACATATTAATAAATCCTTTGATGTCATTATTCTAGTTCTCCACTAGTTTATTTATTGCTATAGTAACATAAAATGAAGAATAAAAAGCAATTTAATTATAATTATTTATTTACATATTCAAAGTAAGTACCTAACTATACAATTATATTAGCTCCAGAATCGGAGCAGAGCGATTAACGAATAATAATAAAAAATTACAATATATCTAAGTTATAACACAAGACATTATAGACCCAACGTTACAAAACAAAAATTACCACATTTAAGCAAAGAAATTTATTTTTACGAAGATGAAAATCTGTACACGTTTTTTAAGAATACCTATACGGTACTTTGAAGAACAAACAATAATTTATTGTTAAAGCTAGCACAAACGACACGACGAATACAGAATTGTATGGCACACCACGACGAACTAAAAATACGAAATAAGCTGTCGCAGACTGGCGACTCAACATACACAATAAAAAAATACATGCACATAGACATACAACTTGGTTTTTGAGTTTTTTTCTCTACTTTTGTTAAGGAAAAGTTTTCCAAAGTTCCGATCATCCTAAATTCATTAGACAAGTAAATGTGAGTAATCCCGTATAAATAAAAAAAAAAAATTGTATCCGTATGATTGGTCGCGAACAGCGTCAGTTGCCATCTGTCGCGTTCTTATAGTCGCGTATTTTCTTGCATGCGTCGCATAGCCTATCACTTTTTGTCGCTCCAAAGCCAATTTTTTTTTTTTAATTTTCATGACCTGGATACAAGTCCAAAGCCAATGGACAGAAAGAGAGCTGCCATCATAGAAATGTTCTTCGTATGCGCCGGCCATAGCGTTACATTATTTTTCTTGCTTTTACCGTGTAGTACTGTGTAGTTGGACCTGGGTATGTCCTAAAACTGCATCCAGAACCACCGGAGGACGGGCAGCAGCGTCCTCTTAGTTAACGGTGGTAACACTCTGCGATCCCCAAGCCGCCTGCCAAGCGTGGGGATTATGGCAACCCCTCCCTATTAAGGGGGAGGCCTTCGTCCAGCAGGGGACGTCTTCTGGCTGATGAGTGACTGTGTAGTGCACCAGTGTTTACAGCTTATAATTATAGTGTGGTAAATTTTGAAGGCTCTAATTGACACTAAACTAATTAAAATATCGCTGTCACTTTCTTAGCAGGCATGTTAGCTAAGGACAGCAATACTACACTGATACTGTCTATTGTCTATTGTCTATTGTCTACTTTAGTTAGTTTAGTTCAGTCAACTAAAACCTCACCACACTCGACCACACTGTGTATTTAACAGTGTTAAATAATTACATAGGATTCATTTTAACAAACTATTTATTAAATAATAGCCGGCCCTCAAGTTTTCCTTTGACTATTTTTTTTATTTGCCTGAGTCCAAACTCGTATTTTGTCTATGGAATCTAAAACCATAAAGCCATTATTGTACACTTTGTGGTAAATAACACATGCAACTAAAAGTGTAGACTCTCTACATTAGTGATATCAAACATGGTTCTCAAACATAGATAACAATTAATCTGCATCTCTCTTTACCGATATTTATTAATTTCCCCTAATTACCACGCGTGCCATCGGTCCCGCGTACGAATATGCCTACATTAGGTTCAATAGACTCTAGTCGGCGTTATAATAATATGTTCGTATACATTCGTACGCGCGACCGAGACGTCAGCGACAGTGGAATTCAGGCTTGAGACGGTTTGCGATTTACCATACAAATGTATTCCCCTATTTTTTTCTTTTCATTTCTAAAACCACAAAGATTTTGGAAGAGTTATATTTTCTTAAGCAATAGGGAATATGCATGTGTTTCAATTATTAAAAGTAATAGAATAAATGGAGTGTTTAACTGAATCTGATGCTTACGTCGAAAAAATAATTGAAATCGGCTGGTAACGTTCTGAAATATAAAGCGTTCAAAGTATTTGGGAGTATTTGGTATTTGGGAAAAACACGTGCATAGTATAGAATTTGTTTGGAATCGTGAACTTTGACGTCACAAACCTAGTATACTGCCCTCCCTGTCTAACATGAAACTAATATGTTTATAACTTCGTTATTTGTGCACATATTAGAATTTTACTTTCGATGATTTGTTTTGTTGCCAGTCAACTTTTTAGTGAGCCAATAAAAAAAAGCACATGCATATTCCCTATTAGTTACTGAAAAATAGGAAATGAGATAGACAGGTCTACAGTATATCTTTTATTTTTTTAAATGATCTAGAAGCATTATCTAGGAAGAAAATAGGGGAATACATTTTTGTATGGAGAATCGTAGACCGTGTTCCCTCTTTATACAACCCAGTATTAGTGTGCAAAAATCAATAATATGACTAAGAGGTCACTTAATACCACACAAACATTAGATAAACAAAAACCTTCAACTCGGCATATCACAGGCATACACTAATTACACGAGTTAAGAACGCCACATAAACGCTATTTTAGAGACGAATTAAATAATTTTAGTGACATAATATAGTATTATAGACCAAAAAATATGTTATTTTAGAGCCAAAAAATATTCTTTTGAAATCACAGCCTAATTATACGCCATTTTTATTTAAGCCCGTTGTACACTAAACATTAGTTTCATATCGAAACACATACGGTCTTACTTAAAAAAAACTTTTCAACCGTTAGTCACTGCTTAAGATGCTCTGCCATCTTCTCTCTGACGTGAAGTTGTACGTGCTAGAACAGGACAGAGAAGTTTAAGCAGCGACTAAGAGCATCGAGATTATTTTAGGTAAGGCCGATAGTGTGACGAACAAGACAGTCGTGATTGTATTAATTAACGCCTGTCCATGACCATTACAGTAGGACCAAGAATTTTGAGTAACTACTAACTAAACAATTTCCAGTGCATCGCTACATTCTTGCTCATTGCTTGACATTGTACATGAGAGATTCGGTGAGGTCTCATTAGCCATTATTTCGTAACTCTGTAACCCATTTAAAGCAAAGTAACAATGCCTTTTCAGATTATAACACATCGCTATCACAGCACTTTCATAGCAGTCTGAAGGACTGAAGGAAAAATAGCGTCAATAATAAATAAAAATTTCGCCTATACTCGGATTCATAATTAAACGGACTAAACTGACAGATGCCACTATTCAAAATGCTGCCAGCAAAAAACCGTTTAGATCATTATAGATCAGTTCTTATTTTTCAAAAGAATTATCGAATAATTACTAAGTGCCGTTGTACATTTAAAGTGTTGCCAGTGGAAGTGCAGGTAGAAAAGGGAAAACATATTGTGTTAAAAAGTTATTCTGTAAAATGCTACACGGAAATGTAACATTATTTTCATGAATTTATGACCTTGAAAAGATTGTAATCGTACAAATAAGTCAGGAACCACCATTACAAAGACTAGTATGAACATATATTTCACTCGTGTGAAATTGTTAACGTTAGTATTAAGTTTCTTAACATAAGTTAACAAAATTAATATTTTTATCCCAGCACTATTTAAAGTTTACCAAAATGTAGCATAACTCGAAATGTCAGCTTGGTCCGTCTAATTATAAATTCGACTATAAATTTGCAATGAAAGGTTATGCCGGAGTTTTTCTCCGTGGCAATGATTAACGACTTCCACCCAAACTTGGGTGCCCGGTGCGGTATTGGTTAAAATAAGATCAATATTATTAATACTTAAAAATTTCACAATATTGCGTATGTTAGTGTATCGTTTGTAACGGGCTTTACCCACTTTTTTTATATTTTCAAGTTTTTTTAACATTTTAGCTTTATTACGAAATACAATGCCTAAGTACAGTAATCGCCACGCAAGTTGTCAAAAAGTGGGGATGGGCAGAAATAGAAAAATAATAACTTATCGTCAAACTTGCCAAATATACTGCACGGAAGTGTACACCACAGAAAAGCGAATGCCCTACCTCTTCTCTCTTCAGTGGTGTACACGACGTACCTGCGCAGGCTCACCCCTTCCATGCCGACAATTTGACAACTTGTTTGGCGGCTACTGTACACATACAAGTATACATAATTATCAATCACTGTACAATTTAGACACTATTTATTAGTTATTTAATAAATAAATATTTTTTCAAGGATATGCTCTGTTCTGTTCTGAGCTTACTTTTTATCCCTCTATTCATAAATGTGGATAAGTCTCGTAATAGTTAATCCATCTTTTGTCTTTATCCACCGAGATACTAACATGAAAGAGAGGAAAATAGAGAGATTAATTATTCCGCGGCTACTCCACGTAAATTATAAGAGTAGATGTTTTTTATTACCGATAGGCCAGGTGTTTGTGTAGGTCGAAGATGGTATGCACGCCTAATCTATTTAAAGTGAGTCTTCCGGCGACGACGACGTTGGTTGTTTGAAAACAGATTTCAACTTGACTTGAGTTTTATAAACAGCTGTTTTTTATTTTGGACCAAAATCAAACTGGCATTACGTTTGTGCCGCCATCTATCGTGTTAATCGGAACTATTTGTTATAAAAGATCTCACTAATGCTAGGGCTTCACATGCGTGTAATGCCATTATTTAGCGCGGTATATGATACAGTACGATCGAGCATTAGCCCACTAATATACTAGTGGCATTATTAACGTCGTTAGACCTTAGGCGATAGTCAAAGCCTAATGATAGTGTGGCCACACATGTAGCGATTTGCTTAATGCATCATTTCATCAACAGCCGGAAGACGTCCACTACTGGACGAAAGCCTCTCCCTTAATAGGGAGGGCATAATGCATCATTTATTGTACGTTAATTATTCCGATAATTGGACGTAAAGCGTCGCGCAGGTGAAGCCCTAGCATTAAAGAGGGTATGCGTCCAGCAGTGGACAAGCTTAGAATGATAATGATAAGTGTTTCCACTAGTCCTGTGTCGATCATGATTGAACGAATCAAAACGATCGAATCGCGCTTTCTGCGTGACCGACCGGGTCGTCAATCGGTAAAGACTCGGGTCGTGATTGATCGACGCGCGGGCCAAGATCCGCGGCACTTGCCTTCCGTTTCATAACGATCTTCCGATCTACGACCGACCGAGACCGAGACCGAATGAATGACCGGATCTTGATTGATACAACACCGACCGGTTTCGTCTCGGTTTTCTTCGATCAATCTCGGTGAAATCTTACAGCCTTATTTTTATTTGTAGGTTCTCGAGACCGATGACCGACGTTTTGATCGAATCTTTTTGCTCGGTCTTTTTACTTGGCTCGTCGGTTACGAAAGATCGAGATCTCCAAAAATTACCGACCGACACAGGACTAGCTTCTACTGTTTATTTCTGTACCGAAATACGTGTTTGGCTATTTAGTTGAAAATAATTTACAAACATTAGTTAGTAATTAAAGTTAACTGTTATCATTAAGGCGAAGTAAAAACTTAACTATACAGTTTAAAATGCCTATATAAGGGCGCAACTCTATCGCAATTTTCCTGCAGCTTAATGGTTATAGCACACCGCAATGAACGACGCTGGACCGACTACAGAGCATATTTTGTGACTTGGTTATAATTATTCAGTTGAAATTCATGAATTTTTAAGCCAACAATTATCTTTTTTTAAAACAGTCTTCAAATCAGTAGACGTCCAAACAAGAATATTCATATTAATTGCTCGACTAATTGATTGATTGATTGATTGTTTGACAGCCTTGTAGCTCAGTTGGTAGCATGTCTGCCTTCAGAGCTGGAGGGCGTGGGTTCGATCCCTACCCAGGACAAAAATTTATGTGACGAACATAGATGTTTGTTCTGTGTCTGGGTGTAGTATGTATTATAAGTATGTTTTTACGAAAAAATAAATTATATAAGTATTCTATCAGCTATCTGGTTCCCATAATACAAGCTTTGCTTAGTTTGGGGCTAGATGGCGCTGTGTGTAAGTTGTCTTATACATACCCAATATATTTTTTGCTTCTGGTTAAAAACTTCTGCATCCAACATTATATTATAATAATGTTCATTCAAAGTACCGTCTGTGGTTGGTACAAAAGATTGGTTTGTAGAAGATTTCACAAAATTTCATTGACCGCATATTATTATTATTAAATTCATTTTTTTTAAGTTGATACTTTCAAGTTGTTTCCATAATATAAATTTTATCGAAATCGGTTCAGTAGTTTGGTTTTTTAAATCAAAATTACTGGATAATACGAAGATGTTATCCAGGTAGACGAAATTGAAGTCGGTTTTTTTTTATAGCGTGTTATTATTAGTTTAACTTAACGTATACTATGGCTGACGACGACATTAACATTTAACAAAGACGTAGTAACGGTACTTGCGCTGTACCAAGCGTATATTTGGCCTGATATTGGTCATCAGCCCGGAGACATCCACTGCTGAACAAATGCCTTCCCCTTAGACCGCCCCTGCCATTTTAGATTTTATTTTATGTCCTACGACACAAGAAGTAATTCTTAGTGTAGGTGTTACAAGACGTAGAAAGCATTATTATGGATAAATTGGGACTAACTTGTAACTAATGATATGAATATTTTGTTTTTTAGATTTGCATTCCCCGATTGCCCGCGACTTTCAGAATGTCGTCGGTCTACCTAGACACCAACACTATACAGAGCTCGTATCACAACATAATCACGGTAATAGGCTAGATGACTGATGTTTAAATCGTTGAAACCAATAGCTTTGATGAAGAATTTAAGTGAATATAGTATAGTAATTGAAAACATTATTTAAATCGGTTAATAATGTTCTGATATATGGGCGTTTAAAGTTTTTGTTAGAGACAACTCTGTCCCTCTCCCACAAAACAAAAAATGACGTCACGCCTTACTTGTCAGAATAGAATTTATATGGCGTACAGAGAAGTGACGTCACGATTTGCTGTTTCGCCTCTCTGTCTAGCATGATATTAAAATGCTTATAAGTTGCTTATTTTTGATCAGATTTTAATTTTCTTTTCATTAATCAGCTATATTTATGGGCCACATTTGAATAGGACAATAAAAAAAAACTGTCATCTAGCCTATTATCCCGTAAATAATCATAGAACTTTAATCAACAACATTTTTTTTTTCGTTTTGTTATTCCAGCTTGATGGGATTAGAAATTAGAGCGACATCATAGAGATATAGGTATCGACAGTCAATGTTGTCATTGGTCCAGCGCCTAGTCGACGCGGTGTACTATAACCATTACAGCCCGCCAGCACGCGAGCCGTGATAAAACTCTATCCACAATTTTTTCCCGCAAAAACGAGACACGTATCAATATTCTAGCTTTAACACGTTCCCGCGCGGGGAAAGACTAATTATTCCTCTGCGCGTGCTAGGGGGGTAACAGTTCTCCCTCCAAGTCGGGCCCTGCTCCCGTCCCTACATGACGGTGCACACGTTTCCGTCGAACTCGATGTTCCCTTCGAACCCACCCCCGGGCTCGTCCTCGGAGAAGATCCGTTCTCCGTTGCGAGAGGTCCACGCGCTGTACAGGGACGGCAGGAAGTCGTTGAACAGGGGGCTGCGCAGGTGGCAGGCGGCGTTGTCGCGGATCACCTGGAATGTGCAGCACACGTCTTAACGGTGGGTACGTAGTAACGCGAGGACGAAGTAAGCGGAAATCCAAGCAAAAGATATTATATACATATTTTTTTATGCTGAGTGATGAGCCTAGCGAGATGTTCGCCTGATGGTAAGCGTCACGCCTGCCCATAACGGTAGCAGTGCCAGAATTGTCTTGCGAACAAAATTTTCGCCGCGCTGCACCGCGCTCTTCACCCTGAGGGCTGACGTATTTTGTCAATCTTTTCATCATCATCATCAGCCCGGAGACGTCCACTGCTGAACGAAGGCCTCCCCCTTAATCCTTGATTGCAAATCTCTTCATGCCCAGTAATTTCTCTGATGTCACAGGGATGCTGGCACACTACTACTTGGCGATTGAATAACTAGCAAAGGTGTGGTACATCTCCAGGCGGAATCCTGGGCGGATCGCTAGTCCATTACACGATTTATCATCAGCCAGAAGACGGCCACTGCTGGACGAAGGCCTCCCCTCTTATACAGGGGAGAGGTTGGCAGGCTTGGGGAGCAGCATGCTCACCACCGTTAGCCTAGAGGACGCTGCTGCCCGTCCTCGGTGGTTTTGGATGCAGTTTTAGGACATACCCAGGTCCACGATGGTGTTTAGCCGTCACAGTAAGTGCAGCAGCGAGTATAGGGGCCGGTGGGGCCGGTGGGGCCGGTGGGGCCGGCGGGGCCGGCGGGGCCGGCGGGGCCGTACCGCGTCGAGTCCCTCGAAGCTGGGGTCGCGGTGCGCGCGCGGCAGCCATATCTTGACGTCGCGGTCGAGCCCGCTGGTGGCCAGCACGGGGTGCCGCGGGTGCGCCTCCACGCAGTTCACCTGCAAACGATACACAAGGCTCTAACTTTCACGATTTGAACACATACTATACTACGTTTTTTTTTTCTTATTTATTGGCATCGCACGTTGTTCATTCTGCCAGCGTCAGGTTTATTAATTTTCAAGTTTTAATAGTATAATCAAGTCAAATATGTCAGTTAGTCACACGAATTTAGTCATAGTCGAGTCCAAGTCATGCCCTAGTAAACTTGTGGCGACTTAACTATGAGCTTTTACGGAGTCTTGAAAACAACACGAAAAGACATGTTTCACCACATTATATCACTTGCCAACACTCAATTAATAAAACACCACCATTTTTAATCATTAATTCGCGAAAAACACAAGTTTAAGAAAATAATTGAATGCAAACGAATGATTTTTCCGTGTTCCCGCCAAAACTCCAATATAATAGTCTTTATGTATTATCCGGGGCTTACGAGGGAATCTGCTCGCCTAGCACGCGAGCCGTGATAAACGTCTATCCACGCTTTTTTCCCCGCGAAAACGAGTCAGACGTATCCATATTCTAGCTTTATCACTTTCCCGCGCGGGGAAATACCATTTAGTCCTCAGAGCGCGCTAGGGGGTCTGGTGAGCGATTCTCTAAACAAACTTTTTTTATGTACTATGTAGTGACGAGACGAGCTAGACGTTCTATATTCTATGTTCTACGTTATATAAATCTCTGCATACCCAGTAATTTCTCTGGTAAAATTGCCCTTCAAACCGGAACACTGTTATGCTTACACACTACTGCTTGGCGTTTGAATAACTGGCAAAGGTGTGGTACTTCCCCAGGCAGACTCTGCAGTAGAGTCCTACCACTACAGCATGTTAGAGACAATACTCTTCCCCTCTACCCTCCTTACAATGAAGCTTAGATAGTGACAGGCCACTTGGTACTTGAAAAGAATACTCACGACTCCACTAGTATCCCCCTTCATCCATTGCACTATAGACTCGGTTTCCTTGTGCCAGATGTAGATATTGGAGCAATCCGACCCGGAAACTATATACTCACTGTTGGGGCCGAAGAATGCCACACCTAAAACAAAGAGGCTTTTATTACGGGAATCATCGGATCATCAACCTTTTTGTCAGTACAATAATATTTTGTAAGTTGGTCTATACTGAGTGGTCAGCCGTAGTGTCAAAGTTAATAATGATCGACAAAAAATATAGTGTTGATGGTCTGTTGCCAAGACATTTACTTTGTTCTGTTGCCAAGACATTTACTTTGTTCTGTTGTCTACACATTTACTTTGGTATGTTGCCTACACATTTACTTTGATCTGTTGCCAACACATTTACTTTGATCTGTTGCCTACACATTTACTTTGATCTGTTGCCAACACATTTAATTTGGTCTGTGGCCTACACATTTACTTTGATCTGTTGCCTACAAATTTACTTTGGTCTGTTGCCTACACATTTACTTTGATCTGTTGCCAACACATTTACTTTGATCTGTTGCCTACACATTTACTTTGGTCTGTTGCCTACACATTTACTTTGATCTGTTGCCAACACATTTACTTTGATCTGTTGCCTACACATTTACTTTGATCTGTTGCCAACACATTTAATTTGGTCTGTTGCCTACAAATTTACTTTGGTCTGTTGCCTACACATTTACTTTGATCTGTTGCCAACACATTTACTTTGATCTGTTGCCTACACATTTACTTTGGTCTGTTGCCTACACATTTACTTTGATCTGTTGCCTACAAATTTACTTTGGTCTGTTGCCAACACATTTACTTTGGTCTGTTGCCGATACATTGACTTTGATCTGTTGCCTACACATTTACTTTGGTCTGTTGCCTACATATTTACTTTGATATGTTGCCTACAAATTTACTTTGGTCTGTTGCCAACACATTTACTTTGGTCTGTTGCCGATACATTTACTTTGATCTATTGCCTACACATTTACTTTGGTCTGTTGCCAACACAATTACTTTGGTCAGTTGCCAACACATTTACTTTGGTCTGTTGCCTACACATTAACTTCGGTCTGTAGCCTACACATTTACTCGATTTTTTAATACAACAATACAAATAAAATCGACCAAATCTGTAGGTACTTTTAAACAGGTCCACCCCTGGCCCGTATAAGCGTGTTAAAAAGTAAAAGTACCTTTAAACGTGGCACTATTTCTGTGGCCGGTGTACTTGTAGGTGTAGCCTGTTTTGTTATCGATGTCCCCGTTCGTCGAGGCTGTGTCGAGGACGGTATCCGAGTCTCTTTCCGTCGGATCTCTGGAATGACCAGTCAACTTTGTTATTATTTCGTGTAACTTGCGGTCTTGAATAACATAATTGATTGTGTAGAGAGAGCTGCTTTCGTGAGTTAATAATAATAATAATCATTTATTCATCAAGTACCATAGACTCGTATACAAAATAAATTTTATAGCAATAGCAGTCACATTAATAAATTACATGCACATAAATTGAAATTATAATTAAAATAAAATAATTAAATTAAAGTCGCTACTGCGCTAAATTATCTTTTTTGTTTAGATCGCAACACTGTACCAAAGTAACGTTGGAAGGCAGTAATGTACGGCCAATAATGTACAGCTATAACAAGTGTAAATGACTTTGGTCCCCGACAACGCGTGGACCAATTGTGGGAGCTAGGGTCCCATACTCTAAGACGGTCGAGGGTGGTAGCGCTCGATGGTGAGATGTGGTCGGATCAACTGCTAGGCGTAAAGTAAAATACTGATTCCATTGATACTTAATTGTATAAAAAAAAATACTGGCTAATGAAGTGTAGTTGGCGCTTTCGCCGCGGTGTGTCGCTACTAGTCATATACACGTGTTATGGCTGTACATTATTGCCGGCATTGTATGAAAGTAGGTTTAAGTTTTTTTTTTTGCCTTTTTGAGAAATGTACACGGCTTATTGGCTATACAATATAGTGATTCAGCATTGTTGACATAACAGATAGCTACGACAGTTCTCGTTTTGCACAACTAAATTATAGTAAGAAACTTTGTACATAGGTACGAGAAAACATTTTTTCATTCCTCACAGAGCGCCATCATCTGTTAGATTCGCGTTTCAATACTTTAGATTTTGTCATGTGACGTCACGAAGCTTAAGACTCCTCTCACTTCTTGACACACAAATGTCTCCTTCGTTGACCCCTTCCCCTTAACGTGTAACGTAATAATGGATGCCCCTAAGGGTTTTATCACACTAGCGGTTTGCTCGCGTCTTCAAAGCGAAGCGGGCACGCAGCGAATACGTCGCGAACACGTCGCGGAGACGTGGCGATAACGTAACGTTTTCGTCGCCTGTTCGCGGCGAGTTCACGACGTACAATACACTCAGTAAAAGAATGGATTCCGACGAGGAAACACTTCTGTTGGCTTTGTTACTCGAAGTCGCAGAAAACGAAAGCATTCAAGCACGAGAATGTACAAAATGCCGTTCGCGGCGAGCTCGTTGCGCGACCGCGACGTATTCGTTGCGCATGCGCGGCGTGTTCGTTG
Organism: Erannis defoliaria; assembly: GCA_905404285.2. NCBI lineage: Eukaryota > Metazoa > Arthropoda > Insecta > Lepidoptera > Geometridae > Erannis > Erannis defoliaria. The sequence continues at coordinate 3,060,316 of FR990073.1, read as the reverse complement.
CGCGACCTCGATGTCTTCGTTGCGCATGCGCGGCATGTTCGTTGCGCGACCGCGACGTATTCGTTACGCAAGCGCCGCGTGTTCGTTGCGCATGCGCGGCGTGTTCGTTGCGCGACCTCGATGTCTTCGTTGCGCATGCGCGGCGTGTTCGTTGCGCGACCGCGACGTATTCGTTACGCAAGCGCTGCGTGTTCGTTGCGCATGCGCGGCGTGTTCGTTGCGCGACCTCGATGTCTTCGTTGCGCATGCGCGGCGTGTTCGTTGCGCGACCGCGACGTATTCGTTACGCAAGCGCTGCGTGTTCGTTGCGCATGCGCGGCGTGTTCGTTGCGCGACCTCGATGTCTTCGTTGCGCATGCGCGGCGTGTTCGTTGCGCGATCGCGACGTATTCGTTGCGCATGCGCGGCGTGTTCGTTACGAGTCTGCCACGTAATCGCGGAGCGCCCGCTCCGCTTTGAAAACGCTCGCAAACCGCTAGCAGCTTAAGAAGGAAAAGAGAAAGATAAAGCGCAGGACGTGGTTGAGTAAACATACTTTGCATTCGCTTTGGTGTCAAATAGATAGATGTCTTCATCGTTGTAGGAGCCCAGTATCTCGGAGCCGTCGTGGTTGTAGACGGCGCACGTCAAGTGCGACAGGCCCATCCGGAGTTTCTTCGCGGAACTCGCTGCACGGTCCTGGAAAAAACATTTTTTGTTTTCGTTTTTGGCATCGCACGTTGTGCATACTGCCAGTGCCAAGTATTTTCATTTGTCTAAGTTTCTTATAGTATCAGGTAAAATCCTACTCTCCTACTAGTATTATAAATGCGAAAAGTTTGACGGTGTGTTTGTGTGTGAGAGTGAAACGGCTCTACGGACTTCGATGAAATTTGCTATAGAGGTAGCTTATACTTTGGAATAAAATATAGGCTAATTTTGATCCCAAGAATCGCGAGTGAAATCGCGGGGTGCATCAAGTGAGCTATAAAGTCACAGTCAAGTAGAAATCATGCCCTAATAAAGTTCTAGTCACTTTAATAGAAGCTTTTACGGTGTTTTCACAACATCACCTATAGTAGATTACTTACCTAGGGAGCAAAAGTAAAGTATGTCTCAGATCTCACTCATATTATACTGTCTCTCGAGGCGAAGCCGGGGGTGACAAACGAGATCTGAGGCTTCTTTACTTGCTCCCGTGGTGTGTATACGATTTTACGTGCCGCTGCGGGGAGGAAGTGGTTGCTTTCGCTCCGCGTAGCTAAAGTACCCACTTTTGCCCCGCAGGCACGTAAAATCACTTGCCACATAGATTATATCCCATACCTGTGCACGTTGTTCGGCACTTAAAGTTGGAATATGGTCAGCGATTCTGCATACAAATGTATTCACCTATTTTCTTCCTAGATAATGCCTCTAGAGCAATATTTAAATTCTCGTCACTTAATAGTATTAAAAAAAACATCATCATCACGCGGATTACAGCGCGAGGCGCAGGTCGCGTATCACGTATCTATCGGATGTCCATTTTCCATGCACTTGCAGTGTATACTTACAGCATGTTTCTGAAAGAAGCTTGGGCAGTACACCGCGAGCGGCCGCTGCGACTTCCGTCGGTCGTACAGCCGGATGTACTTGTCGCGACCAGCGACCACCAGCTCGTTAGGTTCCAGCGGGTGTCCATGTACGCTGTATAACGGCACTGCTAGATTGTGATCTTTCACTTGGCACAATCTGGAATTAGGACAAATCATAATTATAGCGGCACTACGCATTCTGAGCCATGATGCAATAGGCTAAGATTAAAAAAAAAAACATATCTGTTAAATAATATTGTGATTTTGATCATTGGATTTATTAACTACAAGTAGTTAGTTGTGTTTTTGCAAAATGGTTAAATTATCTGTAATATACGTAAAGGCCATGTTTATAATTCTTGCCTTTGTAAATGTGTAAACTTTCACTTTGTAATTGTGTAATCTTGTCTTTGTAAATGTGTGAACTTCCACTTTGTAAATGTGTAATCTTTGTCTTTGTAAATGTGTAATCATTGTCTTTGTAATTGTGTAATTTTTGTCTTTTTAAATGTGTAATCATTGTCTTAGTAAATGTGTAATCTATTACTTTATAAATGTGTAATCTTTGTCTTTGTAAATGTATAATCTTTGTCTTTGTAAATGTATAATATTTGTCTTGGTAAATTTGTGTAATCTTTATCTTTCTAAATGTGTAATTTCGATGTTTGTAAATGTATAATATTTGTCTTAGTAATTACACCTTTATTCTGACATTTCTTCTTTACATTTATTTTTTATCTGTGTCTTTGAAATATGTGATGCTGATAGGTGTCGGGTAGGAGAGCGGTGGGTCTAGTGGGCATTCTACCTTGCAGCGTGGTCGGCTCTGACGTCGCACTGCATGACCAGGCCGTCCTCTCCGGCTGAGATGACGAGGTGCGGCTCGCTCGGCGACACGTGCAGCTTGTGTGCGGCGCGCGCGTGCGTGCACAGCCGCCGCCGCGTGCCCGCGCCGCCGCTGGCCGGGCACTGGATCAGACGCACCTGCCACAAGACACACATACTTAGTCAACTACGAATAGGATTTACAATATGAAAACACGTTCACGCTTATGATGACACGCTTTCATTGAAATAAGAAGTCACATCCCACCTTTTCCGTTAGCATTTATAGGTATTTTTTTGTATTGCCTTTTTTTTGGTTCACTTTGTTATTAAGAGGGAGGCCTTCGTCCTACAGTGGACGTCTTCTGGCTGATGATGAGGTAGTAGCGATAGGACTCTATTGCAGAGTCCGGCTGGAGAATTACCACACCTTTGCCAGTTATTCAACCGCTAAGCAGTAGTGCCATCATTACCTATTTCGGTTTGAGGGGAAATGTTACCAGAGAAATTACTGGGCATGAAGAAATATGACATCTAATCGTCACCCAATTGGTTTAAAAAAAAGGTTATTTTGTCTATGCTTGCTGCAAATACATGATTTGCATGACGTCACATGTACTTTTTTTTTATATATAATATTCTATACATTTTGCTTTCCTCACTCCGACGTCTCTCACCTCGCAGGAAGGTCTCGCACGACGCCAATGTTTCCACATTATAATATAATTTATTATTACAAGAGACATTGTGCCACACCAAAACTCACCTGTCCATCTCTCGCACATGTGACAATATTTAGTTGACTCTGAGCATTCAGGGGTAAAAACTTGCTCTGAAAGACGTTGGATTTGTGGCCCGTCTTGACTGAATGTAAGGCAGTGTTCTTGGCCCAGTCCCATACTACAACGTTCATATCGTCTGAGCCGGATACCAGTAGGTGCCCTGTTAAGTTGCAATACAAATGTTATAATGTTTAGGGTTCCATATGTGAAAGATATCCAACTGGACCCTATTACTAGGCTCACATTGTAAATTATGTGTCAGCAAATCCTAAAAAAAAACAGGCTGAAAGTATTTTATTGGAAGCAGTTTTTTATCAAATATGTTATACTTGAGTACTAAAGAGCTGTGGTAGCCCTATAAGCCATGATAGCCTAATAAGCCGTGGTAGCTTAGTTGAAATCGTGAGGTTGCAGGTTCAAATCCAGAGCCTGTGCTCAATGAGCTCTTTGGAGTTTATGTACATATTTTTATACCACTGTCTTTTTCGGTGAACCAAAAACATCGTGACGAATTCTGCATAATATTATGTTCAGAGAAGAAATTCAATGGCATTATGTGAATCCACCAACCCACAGCTGGGCCAGCATGGTGGACATGGTCCAGAAGAGTAGGCATACGTCCAGAAGTGGACTATTAAAAGGCTTAATGCTATACATGCGTATTTTATAGGCAGCTTGGTTGCCCCTCCCTATTAGAGTGGTCGCACATTGATACGGCACGGCACCCGACAGGCGCCGGACGACCGTAACACACTGCGCAGAGTTAACTGGTGCGAGTGAGACGGGCGTCTCGAGAAATTTCTTACGGTGTGCGGGACGTAGTGCAAAATGTATGCACGGAGCGCCTTCGGGCAAAACCGGACGGTTTTTCTCGTCGTATGCGCCCGGGCTTAAGGGGGCGGCTTTCGTCCAGCAGCTGATGTCTTCTGGTTGATGTATATATGTTGGATGCGGAAAGACTAAGATCGAGCCGAGTGTCGTGTCATGGGAGCAGCCTAAATACATCAGTGGTATCGATTCTGTTGCACCGCTCACTAAACTAAACTAATCTGACAGGACTAAAATTATACGCGTTTCATTTCATTTCAATATGTTAGAAAAGGATGTCAACAGGTTTCGTCCTGTTAATTTAAGTTTAGTTTAGTGAGCGGTGCGACAGAATCGAAACCAGTGACCTATGATTAGATAGGCTGGTGATGATGATGTGAGAACAATGAAGGTATAGCAATGAATTACCTTCAGGGTGAAAATTAATAGAATTAACACAGCCTCTGTGCTTATTCAATTGATGTAACTTTTTCATTCTGTATATGGCGTGGAGCGAGCCATAGAACCGGCGTTCAAACATTACATCTTCTTTGGTTGTTTTGCCATTCGGAAATGTCAGCCCCATTTCCCTGTGTACTATCTCTGAAAATATATTAATAATCACACTAACATTATAGATACGAAACTTTGCAATTGAATGAGTGCATTTTAAACAGGCTTAATAAAGGAGGTTCTCAATTCGACTGCATGTTTTTTTGTATGTATGTTACGCGATTGCTTCGCCAATTATGAACTGATTTTGATGATTCTTTTTTTGTTTGGTAGTTAATAGTTCAAAGGTGGTCCCATATACATTTTATCGAAATCAATTCAGTAGTTTGGTTTTTAAATCAAAATTACTAGAAAATATGATGATGTCATCCAGGTATTCGAAGATGAAGTAGGTCGTTTTATTTTTTAAAAAAGCTTATTATTAGCCTTATGGTTTCTACTTCACAATGTAACAGACGTCCAGATTCTTAAATTTGGAATGGAAATAAGATATTTTTACCCTGGATTATTTCCCATAGAATATCCGATGAAACTAGTGCTGTGTGCTGTGTAGTGTGTATGTAGTGCAGTGTAGTGTTTGTGTAGTGTGTGTGTAGTGTAGTGCAGTGTAGTATGTGTGTGTAGTGCTGTGTGTAGTGTGTGTTAATAAAAATATCATGTGCAAGCATATCAGTTAGGACTTGTTCATTTCATCACACAAATAAAACTTATAAATCAAACTAGTTGCATCCCACAGTTTTACCTGTGGTTTTCTTACTTTTCTTACATCTTAGTCATAATTTACTACCTTATAGCTCAGTTGGTAGTATCTAATATGCTTACCTTCTGAGCTGTAGGGTGTGAGTTCGATTCCCATCCAGGATGAGCATTTTTGTGACAAACATAGATGTTTGTTCTGTGTCTGGGTGTAGTATGTATTTTAAGTATATTGTATTAAAAAAAAGTATTTAATTATTCTATCAGCTCCTATCCTCCCATAGTAACAGCTTTGCTTAGTTTGGGGCTAGACAGCGCCATGTAAAAATGTTCACCCAATATTTTATTTTTATTAATTTATAAATTAGAAGTAGACTAGTTTTAATGAGTCTAGAGCGTGATGTGAGAGGATTATGATAACAAAATGAGTTAAATGTGTTTTAGGAGAGACTTGTGGTAGACTTATATCCAGACTGGACTTTGGTCATAGGTCTGGACTGTCTGGACTAAGGTGAGCTAGTAGGGAATATGCATGGTTTTATTTTTATTGACTCATTAAAGAGCTGACTGGCAACAAAACAACACATCGAAAATTAAATTTAAATATGTGCACAAATAACGAAGTTATAAACATTTCAGTTTCATGTTAGACAGGGAGGGCACTATACTAGGTTTATGGTGTCAAAGTACACGATTCCAAACAAATGGGCTAGATGACTGGTTTTTTTTTATTGCCCTATTAAAATGTGGCCCATAAATATAGTTGATTAATGAAAAGAAATTGAAAATCTGATCAAAAATAAGCAACTTATAAGCATTTTAATATCATGCTAGACAGAGAGAAGAAACCGCAAATCGTGACGTCACTTCTCAGTACGCCATATAAATTATATTCTGACAAGTATGGCGTGACGTCCTTTTTTGTTTTGTGGGAAAGGGACAGAGTTGTCTTCAACAAAAACTTTAAACGCTCATATATCAGAACATTATTAACTGATTTAAATTATTTTTTCAATAAACATACCATAGTTACATAAATTCTTCATCAAAGCTATTGGTTTCAACGATATAAACATCAGTCATCTACCCTATTCTATACTAGCATGTGTTTTGCTAGAAAGGGACAGATGACTCCCTCCCAAATACTTTGAACGCTTATATTTCAGGACTTTACCAGCAGATTTCAATTATTTTTTCGATGTAAGCATCAGATTCAGTTAAACTCTCCACTTATCCTATTATTTTTGATAATCAAAACAGATGCATATTCCCTATTATGCAAACAAACTTACCCCTAAGTATGACATAGTTATGTTTAGGTCTTTGCTTCAACAGCACTGGTGGTTTCTTGTCATTATTATCAGTCCGTTCTTCTGCTTCTGCCTGCCTCCATCCGTCCCACATGGCATCATCGGAATCTGTGTCTCCGGACGGCATGCGAATAATAGCATCGGATTCGACGCTGTAGTTGGTATTGGAAGTGGAACTACGTGATCTGTGAAAAATTGGACACATTAAGCACCGCTTGGCTCGATGACCTAACATGGCTCCCAATCACCCAAGGCATATTGCAAGGTGCAACATTGTAGGTATGACCTAATATCTAAACGTCACTGAACACCAGGCTGCGTTCTAGCTGTATTTTAAAATGTTTTGTTTGTGTTTTAAAGTTTAATCACAATCATTTTATTGGTAAAAGTTGGTTACAGATTATTTATAAAATATAAAATATATATTTTTGGGACTATGGTGCTGAAATTTGGTGTACACACAATAAAGTTATGAAACAGTGGAGAATAAATATTTTTTCGTAGCTCGTTATGAATTTTTAGTTACGAATGTGGATGAAGGGATAATTACTTATGTCTACAAGTGAAAGTATATTTGTATAGCTTTCCTATTAAATCTTATAGCATACTAAGGAATATTTCATTAAATAGTACATTATGATACAAGTTCGGTATTATACCGATACGGAAGCCGAAAGCATAATGAATAATAGCACAAGAGTTCCATACGACTGTTTTCATCACACTTGCGAGGAAAAACAAACGTTTTTTGATAATAATAACCATACAGCGAATACGTCAACAGACATTTGCGGAAAATGGCGCCCAAACCAGCAATGCGCGCGCAGGTTGACATTTACTTCAGCGGCATAAGAATTCTTAGTTGGTATTACAAAAAAACTGTAAGTATTACCCGGCTATATTAAGAGTGCTTCGTATACATACGTCTAATTGCAGTCACGTACAAACTTGACTTTACCGGGTTATACCTATTATAGCACAAGTGCCGTAATGTAAAGTAAAAAGCACGCGTGCGTAATAGCTTGGATTATGAGCCTAAAACCGATGTAATAAGATCCACTTTACGAGCAAGTGTGATGAAAAAGACATTATACACTAGATCTAATTATGAAAATAAATAAAAAATAATTATGTAGACACTAAAAGAAACATCTCAATCATTAATATTTGAATTACCAATTACATAAAAGCAAAACACTGTACATTAAGTTACAGAGTTTTAGTTAACATCGCTTAATCGTTTTCTTTAGATGCATTCTATGGTATAGTCAAGAAAAATTACTGCTAACTACTAAGTACCTACACTAAAATAATATGTTTTAAGAATCACTGTATTCGACAATACCGTGTTTTGCCGTACCAAATAGGCGCCCTAAAAAATACAGTGTCATGGAAACCACGATTTAAAGAGCTGCGCGCTGCAGCTAGCGGTTTGCGCCTTCATGTCTCGCAGAGCTCGACTTTTATTGGCTTCAAAATCTCGATTGTATTATGCAAATAATTAGTGTTTATTCCTTACCGCATTAATGTGTGATACTAAGAGAAGATGTTCTGATTACATTGAATCACTGCCAAAGGATTACAGTTCTCAAAAAATTTGTTTCATTCATTCACGCTTTGTGTACTTACAGACTCACAGTCTTACTAAAAAAAAACTTTTCAACCTTAGACACTGCTTAAACTTCTCTGTCCTTTTCTAGCACGTGCAACTTCACGTCAGTGAGAAATTGACAAAGCATCTTAAGCAGCGACTAAGTTTGAGCGGCGTTTTTAAGTAAGGCCCTCAATCTTGGAACTATTGTAAAACAAAAAAGAGAACCTTTATTTAAAATGGCAAAACACTGTAATAACGCTTGCTAACGTTACTTAAAGTGTTTTGTCGCAACAATGGCACCATTTGTACAATATCTCTGAAACCCTGTTTTGTAAATATTTCGCTTAGTTTATAATAGGTACTACCATTAATGTTAAATGGCTAGATAGATAATAAAAATACTTTTAAATTGATACCGAAGATGCATACTTTACCCTTAATATCAAAGAAACATCAAATAAAAACCAAACAAAATTTATTTGCTTGTATTCTCAAAATGCACTTTTTCTACATACAGAGTTTTGGGTTTGCACTGTTGCATTGCTGGTTTAAGCTCGCTCTTTTCAACATTCTTGTAATAAATTATTTGTAATAGGTATAACCGAAAAATACATGAAAATAACACCAGAAGATTATGTAGTTAAATAACACATTATGTTTAATTACGTTAAATAACACAAATGTAATGTATAATTATTATAAACTTGCCTTATATAATATGAAAACAAGATTAGTATAAAAGGTGAAGATAATATAATGTTATGTGTAAACCTACTTTAAATGTGTAAACCTACTTTAAATGTGTAAACCTACTTTAAATGTGTAAACCTACATTAAATGTGTAAACCTACTTTAAATGTGTAAACCTACTTTAAATGTGTAAACCTACTTTAAATGTGTAAACCTACTTTAAATGTGTAAACCTACTTTAAATGTGTAAACCTACTTTAACTTTGACCTAACTTTGTCTATTTTGGAAATAAAAAGTGAAATAATAATTTTGGTTTCAATTATTCCTGGTGATTAGCATTATCTTAATATATATTTGTAACGAAAATTTACATTGTGTTAAACATCAGTTACCTATAATTGTAATGATAATTATCATTTCACTTTTTATTTCCAAAATAGACAAAGGTCAAAGTTAACTTAATACAAATTATTTTATCACCTTTTGTACTAATCTTGTTTTCATATTATATAAGGCAAGTTGATAATAATTATAGACCAAGAACATTTTTAAGATGAGTTCTATTATTATAGTTCTATAGGCAGTCTCACTTTATGATGCCCAAGCCTTGTTTGCTTGAGTTAAAGAAGAACTAAAGAAGTAAGGCGTAGTAAGGTAAGGACATACAATAGTTGCTGACTATGGCTTACCCTGCAGTGTTTGAGGCATCAGACTCCGTGCTTCCCAAGTCCATAAACCTATGCACATCAAGGTCACTCTCTGTGTCCGAGTTTGTGGGATCATCTGTCCTCGGCCTAGACGGTTGGCTTTCATCTGCAGATAAATCATCAGAATCTCTTGATGAAGCATTGCTGTCTGTGTCTCGCTCGGGCGTCTTCCTTTTCCTATAATTTCGGCCTCGCTTTGGACGTCTTATGTTCAGCAATATAGCTTGAATATGACTACTAGATGGGGCAATGCTGACCACTTCATTTGACGGCCCTGCGGAAGTCCCGGCCGCTTTGTCGTCGCTACTGGTGCTCTCAGACTTGTCGGCGGACACACCGCTATCCAAATTTTCATCTTTACTCGAACATCCAACTAAAAATCATGACAGGCAGAGATGAACACGAACTTTATAGTACTGCGCCATATAGTTCTTGCAGAATAATGTTGTGCTAATATTTACCTGTCTCTTTTAAACTATCTTGTGAGCTTCCATCGTTCAATTTAATCTTTTTGCCACTCGTTTTCTTACTTGAAGGGTAAGTAACTTCGTCATCGCTCGATGAATTTCCTTCCATTACGACTTTGGTCCGATTTTACTACAACAAAATAACTGAGCTAATAAGTCCGAAGACGGCTTGAATGATAGAACTACTCAACCAAATTTAGGTTTTTAGGAATCAAATCTAAACGGGATAAAATAACCACAGGAAGAATGGAAGATTATTTTTCACAACTTTTTGCAGCAAATAATGAGCACGACGAAGCATGAGCAAAAGAAGAATAATAATATAGTGTTGGTGTTGCTATTCTAACAAAACAAAACATGAGACTTATTAGGGTTCCGTTGTGCATCAAGAATAATGTAAAAATTACTATTATTATTTCTTATTTTTTTGTTACTTATCATGTAAAAATAAAATAAAAATAATAAAACAAGAGAGCACCAACGGCCTTACTTAAAAACGCCACTCAAACTTAGTCACTGCTTTAACTTGTCTGTCCTTTTCTTGCAGGTGACACTTCACGTCAGTGAGAAGTTCACAAGGCATCTTAAGCAGCGACTAAGTTTGAGCGGCGTTTTTAAGTAAGGCCAATCGTCTCAAGATTGTTTTGGTCAATGAAACGTAATACACTGTTCTAAACAGAACTATCAGCGTTGTATATACAATACTATGATTATTTACGAGATATTGACTGCGATTAAGTTTTGAATCGAAATCCTGATATTTCGACACTATCTCGATTTAAATTCGGGCATTCTGGACATTCAGCCATTCAAGGTGACAATTTCAACTCGCCACTTCGTGAAACCCAGTGTTAGGTTGTCTTAAAAATACCAAAATGTGCTATGTGTAAATGTACGTCTAAAATAATTATGTTTAAAATAACTATGATACATAAATATAGTCAGTGTGTTTTGTCAAGGTTTAGGTTAAGTTGGAGTGCCAGTGATAATCGTAGTAAATAAAAGACTAAAAGAGAAGGCAGATCGATATGAATGCCCTTGATGTTTCCGAAGCATCCGCATTTTCAGTTCGTAAACATGCAACTGCGCCGAAATATCAGCATCTCGTGTCACAACGAAGTTACGGTAAATATCCCGTAAATAATCATAGATCTGTAATGAAAAGTGGGTTGTTAGTAATAAAAAAATACTTATACTTAACGTAACTTTCGAGTAACACTCGAGTACACTAAAATAATTAAAATATCGCCGTAATTTTTTCCATCAGACACGTTAGCTAAGGCAGCAATACTTTAGTTAGTTTAGTTCTGTCAATTAAAACCTTCAAAATCGACCACATTAACTCTATACGGAACCCTAACATCGATAGGCGAATTCTGGTTCACATACGGGTGGCATCGGTGCAGTTTTTTGGTGATAGCAACACCAAAATATTCTTTTTTTTTCATCGCATGCGGGTTATGGCGTCGGACATTGTGTAATTGCCAGTGCTAATACCAAGTAGTATTTGGATATTTTCAAGTTTCTGACAAAACCAGAGAAATTTACTAGGACAAAACAAAGTAAAATCCGAGTAAAATCCATGTCACGCTTGGAGGATTTAGCTCAAGTCACGCCCCAGTTAATATATTCTTCTTCCAGCACTTTCTAGTGACTTTACTCTAAAGCTTCTACGGTGTTTTGAAAATTTTTAAACAACACGAAAAAACGTTTCACCACAAGCGACGGACGTGACGTTAATATCATTCATTAGCACATTTTTTTTTTTTAATTGTTTGATGAGAAATAAGTTAATTAGCTTTCCATTGACATCACAGCCACCAAAATGGTTGCACACATGTTGCGGCAGCATCGCACCGGCACCATGTAGTGTATCTTCAATAACTATAATGTACAACATGATATTGGCCGACACGATAATGTACGGCATAATAATGCACAGCATGATAATTGGTGTACATGTACATCGAATATCATTCAGTACAATCCATGTCGTACAATACTGGCCGTCCATTATCGGCTCGTGTCTATAAAGTACGGCCCTATATTGTACAGCCAATAATCCGAGTACATTTCTCAAATTGACATTTAAAAAAAAACCATGTAACTCATGTAACTAATCATATAACTTTTTGGGATCGCGATTTGTCATAAATGTCACTTGTCACAGTCACAGCTTCACAGTATCATTGAGGGATTTCTCTCGCTATCGTTACCGAACGAATGCATTGATTTTCTTAATTAAGTTAAGCAAATTCGTCGGTCTTTTCGCGTTTCATCCTGCCCTGCAAGGTCAAATGAGTTTTGGCAGTGACAGTGACAAGTGTCTATTTTTGACAACTCGTATCCGAATCGCAATCCCGAAAAGTTACATGATAGCCCGACCCCGCTGAACCTATCTGCTATACAAATAAGGTGTTCGTGTACTTGTACATCAAATATCAGTCTGTGCAAAATCGGGGTGTGCATTATTGAGCCGAGCCGATAACGTACGACCTGATATTCGATGTACATGTACACCAATTATCATGCCGTACATTATCTGTGTCGTACATTATTGCCTCCCAATTCATCAAAAAGTTGAAAAATATAAATACTAGCAAATGCACAAAGTGCGACGCCATAATCCTCCTACGATTAAAAATACACTTGACATGTTATTTTTTTTTTCTTTGTTGTTGGCATCGCACGTTGTGCATTCTACCAGTGTCAAGTTTATGAATTTCCAAGTTTTTTATTAAAATCAAGTCAAATAAGTCATTAAATCACAGCCAGTCACACGAATTTAGTCATAGTCGAGTCCAAGTCATACCCTAGTAAAGTTGTGGCGACTTTACTATGAGTTTCTACGGAGTTTTGAAAACAACACGAAAATACATGTTTCACCACATTATATCACTTGCCCACACTCGTGCATGTAATTCAACACTCAATGAATAAAACACCACTATTTTTAATCATTAATTCGCGATAAAACACAAGTTTAAGAAAATAATAGAATGCAACGACATGATTTTTCCGTGTTCCCGCCAAAACTCTCACTTAACATGTTTTTTTTTTTTTCTTAGTTCTTGGCATCGCACGTTGTGCATTCTGCCAGTGTCAAGTTTATGATTTTTTCAAGTATTTATATGAAATTTAAGTCAAATATGTCATGATATCACAGCCAGTCACACGAAATTAGTCATAGTCGAGTCCAAGTCATGCCCTAGTAAAGTTGTGGCGACTTTACTATGAGCTTCTACGGAGTTTTGAAAACAACACAAAAAGACATGTTTCACCACATTATATCACTTGCCCACACTCGTGCATGTAATTCAACACTCAATGAATAAAACACCCCCATTTTTAATCATTAATTCGCGAAAATACACAAGTTTAAGAAAATAATAGAATGCAACGACATGATTTTTCCGTGTTCCCGCCAAAACTCAACTTGACATGTTATGTATGTGTGACTGCGTGTTTAGATGTCACTGTCGTGTTGATCGATGTCAATGTCAACCGCTGTTTACATTTCAATTTCAAATCTTTTTCACAATATTTCTTACTGATTTATTTTTATTTTCCTCAGAAAATTCAAAATCTTTATATTTACAGTTTGAGGGTAAATAAGTTATACTTTAGTTTTTTGCATTAAAAGGTGACGTAAAGTAAACCCAGCCTGTGCTACTTTCAATCTTAAAATGAGTTCGAAAGAGGAAGTGCTTGCGCTTATGGATTTACTAGATTTAGACGAAGAAGTTGTTGATACCAGGCTGAAATCCATCATGACAAGAAATAATCACAATAATGAACACCTCACGAACGCCCTACAGCTGTTGCGCTATAAACATCTGATAAACATGCAAGAGAAGACTGAATGTAACAATGCGGAAGAATTCAATTTTGTGGCTAAAATAATCACCAATATTGACACAGACACTGCTGATAACGTATGCAAAATAATCAACACCGTATTAAAATTAAACACTGCTACAATAATCGGTTATTCTGAACATTTACTGCTACAGATTCTAAGTAACCTAGATCCAACAGATTTTAATTCTAAAAGTTCAGAGTCTGGATCCAAGACACTACTATTTTTAAAAGTATGTGATAGTGTTCTCGATGCAACTATGAAACATGGAGACAAACCTTCTTTGTTGTTTCTGGAAACCCCATTAGAAGCAATCTTGAGTAGTTGCAATGAACAACTAAAAGTTCACTTTATAACAACTACTGTTCCAAAGCTAATAGAAGGAATACAGAGTTATGACATTTTAAGTAGAATTTGGCACTATTTGGAACAGCTGAAAGGGGAAAATCAGGGCATTGCATTGAAGGTTTTGAGTTCTTTATCAGATTTCTATCTTCCTGTAGCAGAAAAAAAATACAAGTATGAATCGTCAATTGTTCTCCAAGAGACCTTTTGGGGTATAGTACTGTATGGCCTTCTGGGTGATGATCCATTGCTTAGAAAAAATTCTGTATATCTAGCAAAAAGAGCTGTTGATTATGTAGCAAGCCTAAACTTGAAGATTGATGTGAAATCACAGGACTGGGCCTTATTTTCATGGGATAACAAAAGACAGAATTTGTATAAGTCTCAGTGGGACAATTACTTCATATTGATTGATAGTTTGGAGGAAAAACAGAGCAACATTGTGTTGCCTTCATTGCAATTGTTTGATACATTGACAGTGATTGACCACACTTGGCTCAACTGTGCTTATAACCTGGGTCTGAGACACGACAATGGGCAAGTAAGACTTAAATGTATAGAACACAGGATTAAAACAAATATCAACAGAGATTTGGAAGCCACTGTATTGTTAGGAGCACTTAATGACATTAACTTTTATGAAAACACCCAAGACTGCAAAATCTTCAAGGAGAAACTGGCAGTAATGCTCAAAAACGAAAGTAACTTAAAACATATACTAAAAGCAATACCACAGGCACATTTATCACCAGTACCATTTTACCATCTTAGTGATTTAATAGCTAACTTAGATGTAAATATGGAATCAAACGAAATTTTTACAGTTCATAAAGTTATAATTGACATCTTGAAAACCTCTTGTAATATTGTGGCAATAAGAGAAGCAATTCATTTCAACATTGCCAACTTTGTTGGGAAATCTTGTAAAACCCTTCACTGGCGAGACATTGCTTGTGTTTATGCTGCTTTACGAACAGAACCATGGAAAGCAGACAACGCTATATTCAATCTGGTGAAAAACTGGACATTGAAAGAAGAAAAAGAAGACTTTCATAAATTCATAACAAAATCACATTGCCATATTAACATTGGTATGCTGTATTTGGACAACCATATAGAAGATATAGACACATTTATGGAAATTATATATAAGAAAGGTAAAACCATTCAAGATATTATAAACAGACAGTATTCAAACAAAATGGAATGTTTCGATGACGTAATTTATATTCTAAATCTTCAAAGCAAATGTAGTAATTCAATCAAAGAATTACTGCCAAATGCCCACAAAACTATACTAGAGTATGTATTTTGCTTGTTATCCAGTGATTTGACTTTGAATATTGATAAGACAAAACTGTTGTTTAGTAAAATACACTTCAAGCAAGAAAAGTGTCTTAAAGATATAGTTCTTCGGCTTTATAAAACAGCCATATTATTTCTACAAGATCCACAAACAGATTTGGTGAAAATTGTACATAGCATGTTCATTATCGACAGCCTTTCTCATAACAATCATTTTATATCCACTTTTAGTCATGAAATGCTAGGTTTGAAACAGTTATTGCAGTTTGAAGTCACTTTTGAAAAGAAGGCCAATTCAAATTCTCTAAGCTCGGGAAGATTGCGGAATGCATTCTACGAAACACATTGCAAATTAGTTTGTACATATCTTAACGAAATAATAAGTACATTGAGAAGAAAGGAAAACCCAGTAGAAGACTCTGAACTACACACCAAGAATGTGACTAAAAATATAGACTGGGACGAAATTCATGAGACAATGGAGGAGGTTGATGGAAAAAATACTTGTACAAAGCAAGTCCAAGAATCACCACCTCAAAACCCTGTAATAAACCCAAATATTTTTAAAAAAATTAGTGAAAAACTCGAATGGAAAGAAATTGTTGATTATATTGAAAAAGTCATCGATTGTGGTGGATACGGTTGCCTGGAATGGGTCTTGAGAATCGTAAATGAAACCTTTGACAACACTTACTCTCATCTCAACATTATACAGTTCATCAACAAGACATGGAATGAGATTGAAGAACTGAAGTCTAGCAACCATTACCTACCTTGCATGAAAGAATTTGTTAATCTAATCACCCAAAAAGCTCTAATCAACAAACCAGAGTATAACAACATTATTGTTCTATACTGCAGTAAAATTATAGAGTATGGACTCATTAACAATGGCCCTCTATATTTTTTGGTACACAATGATCAGTTTAGTCAGTTTTTTGAAGGTCAAAATAATATAATGAATGATTATGGGCACTTAGTTTATATTCTAAGTGAGATACTACTGTTTTGTCCTGTTCCCAGAAAAGAGCAAAGGTGAGTTAATAACATTTAGTAGTCAAGCTAAAAGAAGTCTTTTCTTGTAGTGGTAGGACTCGACTGCAGAGTCCGCCTGGGGAAGTACCACACCTTTGCCAGTTATTCGACCGCCAAGCAGTAGTGTGTAAGCATTACTGTGTTCCGGTTTGAAGGGTAATGTTACCAGAGAAATTACTGGGTATGAAGAGATTTAACATCTTATATATCAGGGTGACGAGCGCAGTGCAGTGCGGCGCAGGATTGTGTTCGCAAGTTCACAATTGTGGCACTGCTACTACTGTTAGTGGCAGGCGTGACGCTTACCACGAGGCGAACGTCTAGCTCGTCTCGTCATTTGAACGTACAAAAAAAAACTTGGCTAAACAAATCTCTGTTTCCTATGTATTCTTGTCTAATAAATAGATTTGAAACTCAGAGAGCAGATAGATTGAAGAACTTATATCTACATGTAAGCAAATCTAGTCAGACTTTATAATTTTGTTTTCAGGATAGCAGATAATTTGACATTGGATATAATTGAAATCCTTGTTGAAGACTGCACTAAGTGAGTAATAGTATTTGTAAGGACATATAATAAAAGAAAACTAATACCTACTGAAAAATGTATGAAATGAAATCTATATCATAGAAAAAAAATAAGACACTCCAGACATAAGGCTTTGTTGACACAGTTGCTTTCATTATACCAAGCACAAGTTCTTTCGTGCATGGAATATTGCTCGCACCTTTGGGATGGATTGGCTAAAAAAAATTAAAATGAAAAAAACTTAAATAAAGGCTAAGTACCAGCTTGAGACGTTGGAGTCAATCGAGAAACGTGCCAGGAGAATCATTGGCAACGATTGTCTAGTTCGGACCAAGCTACAAAGCCTCGATCATCGTCGAAAAGTAGCTAGCCTATCGGTATTTTATCGGATACATTTCGGAGAGTGTGCTTCGGATTTGCATGATCGTATTCCCCCCTGCCCGTTCTTGTATCAGACGGCCAGGACCTCGAAAAAGCGACACCGTTTTATGGTTGGTATACCAAAAACTCGTACCAAACGGTTTGATTCCACTTTCTTTATTCGTACTGCTAAACTGTGGAATGCGCTGCCCGAGTGGGTGTTTTCCGATAATTATAATCTGGGTGTCTTCAAGTCGCGAGTGAAACGGTTTCTTCTAGGCATGCGTGCTCCATCGTAGACTGCATCTTCGTTTATCATCAGACGAGATGGCAGTCAAACGCAAGCCTATATCATATTTAAAAAAAAATAAGGCTGACCGCACACTGGCTACTATCGCTTAAGCAACTAGCAGCTTGCGCTATTAACAGAGGTAAGAGCGACAAGCGACCCCGTCTCAATATAATAGTTGCTCCTTGTCTACACAGTGGCGTAGAAAGGGCGTTAGTGCGAACAGACAGCAGCTTCAGCAACCGTTGGGTAGTTAGTAGTTAGTCTAATGCCGGCTCTTTACTTGGTCATATTTGCCAAATAAAAAGTGACGCGCCTATACAAGCTACGTAGCTATGTCCCTTTTTATTAGACAAACATAGACCATAATTTGAAGTGGCAGCATAAGCATGAATTATAGACACATAGCAATAAAGGAGTAAGAAGCCTATTTTATTACGAGAACTTCTACAAACAAAAAAATTCATCATATCAAATCCGCCGACAGATTTTCGCTATTATTTTACATCAGTCATTGATCAAATATCTAAAGAGTACCAATCTCTAAGTGAAAACGGTCAAAAAACGTCCGAGTGCCGTTTTACATACCTATACGTGTATGATATAGGTAGTTAACATATGTTCGAATTTACACGTTATGTCGCTTGTATAGTGTTCAATGTATGCTTGAGCGCTTGTGTCTTATCGTAGTTCAAGTCGTTCAAAAAGTCTGCGCACTACATAGCGTGCGCCGAGTTTCGGCGTGGACATTTTTTTTTCACGTTTGTGACTAGAGATGTTAGCTCAATGATATCAGTACACAAAGTACCCGTTTCTAACACATTTATTTTATTACAGCACAAAACATAATTTTAACTTCGCAATACAATACCAGGCTGTCAATATCCTTTCCAATATCACCGATGCTGTCGTTCTACAGACCCTTACCACTTTCATCAGATCTAAAATCGACCAAACTTTTAAAGCGAAGTTTAGGTATCACGGACACTCGCAAATACATCGAACGCTTCAGACTGCATTGCAACATCTCATATATATTAAGTTTTTGAAGTCGAATGTGGAAGATGATAAAGAAGACTGGTTCTTGGACCTTCTTGGGAGGATGCCTCATCAGCCCAGCGTCAGGGTATGCCTGGAGTGGCATATCGCTTTGTATTTCTACATGCAGGTAGTTTTTAAAGATAACATTTTACTAATGTAAACCACAACAACTTTACTAATCACACTGACTAGTGAAGTTGTCGTGGTTTACCAACTTTTATTAACCAACTTAAAAAAAGGAGGAGGCTTGTTACCTCAGATTTCTGTCATTTCTACACAGATTTGAAAAAAAACTATTCCGATAAAACAAATTGGTCCCATAGATATTTTATGTAATTGGTTCAGTAGTTTGATTTTTAAATTAATATAAGTGGAGTATCAATCAAGTATCATAAAAGAAAATGAAATTGAAGTTGGTTTAATTTTTTTTTTTTTTGGTTGATTTGTTTTGCCTTATGCAATTCTGTTTAATTTCCCTTGTTGCACAAAGCGAAAGTTTCCATCGTTTCGTTTTTCATGATATTTGTTTTTTTTTCAGAAAACGGCAGTAAATCAAAACATGTTGAATTTGTTGCACGCCAAAAACGTGCCACTGACATCACAGATGACAATAATCTACTGGATACTGACGCGAAGGCTGGAGACTTCATACACGGAAGAAGAATTCCATTTCGTCATGCGTACACTGCTTTCCCATACAATGGGTCAGATGTTCAACATACGCCTGCAGGCTCAGTATTTAGCAATTAAACTTCACGGTGGAGCAAATACCCCATATTCGTTAAACATTGAAACAATATACGGTGTAGTCATAGATATTATAAAAAAAACTCTCGACGACAATGCTCACGACAAAAATTTAATCAAATTGAAAGATGATTATTTTTTAAATGAATTTAATGTGGTTAAAAATCTTACACCGCTTTTTATTTATCACACTCAGCAGCGACTTTGCGAAGTCGGTAGCAATGAAGTGGTTGATACCAAGATAGTTGGGAAATTGATGGCGGATATAAAGAAACGGACAGAACAGTATATCAACCAGGATATCAAAACAGAATGGTTAATGAACCATAAATCCGATGAAGAATTTGTTAAATTAGAAATAAATAGGAATGTACGTAAGATCACACACAATTTGGAGGTGTCAAGTACGATACAAAAGAAATATATTCCATGGAAAAACATGAGTGATATAAACGTTTATAATGTTGATAAAAAGGTATATAATTATTTATTTTACTTAAACAAGTATGTACTAAGTTCATAAAATTTCACGATTACTTGAATGTGGAGTTTGATAAAAGTAGGATTAATATTTTCTAACACACAACGGGCACTACTACACTTACGCACATTGACAACACCAAACATCATGATTAAGTACATTTATTTAATTACCTGCGCCAAAAAGCTCAAAATCCCAAACTCAAATAAAGGTGACATTTTGGCCTAGTCCATACAATGAGGTATGAGAAATTTGTTCCATTAGGCCACCATTATGGGAAATGTCCTAAGCCTTTAGCATAATGCTAGGGCTTCACCTGCGTGTAATGCCATTATTTAGCGCGGTATTTAATACAGTACGCAGATATGGCCGGGTGCTAGCGAGCTAATAGACTAGTGACATTATTAACGTCGTTAGACGTTAGGCGATATTCCAAGGCAAATGATAGTGTGGCCGCCCATGTAGCGTTTTGTTTAATGCGTCATTTATTGCACGTTAATTATTCCGATAACAAGACGTAAAGCGTCACGCAGGTGAAGCCCTAGCTTAAGGCTGACCACATATTGCAACCGGCAGCTTGCGCGATTAAACAGTAGTGAGAGCGACAAGTGGCCGCGTCTCCATAGTTGCTACATCTCTACACAACGGCTTAGAAAGTGCGTCAGAGAGACCAGTAGTAGTAGTTCACGCAACAAAGCGGTAGCTTAAACAGCTGTCGTTCTAGCGATAGTAGCCAGTGTGGTCAGCATAAGAAGATTGTTTAGTCGATAGAAACACGTCATCAGCCAGAAGGCGTCCACTACTGGACGAAGGCCTCCCCTTATAGGGAGGGTTTGCCATTATTCTCACTCTTGGGGAGTCGATAGAATTTAAGAAGAAATCCGGGATAAATAAGGCTGTGTATGATATAGATATAAAAAGGGACACTGACTAACAAATGATAGATGAGAGAATGATTTGCTGTAACATTTATATGTTATCTTCTTACAGAGAAGACTTTCAAATAGAGGATATAATAAGGGATAAATATATTTGCCTTGTTTCAAACCAACCAGATAATCTCAAATTGCCGTTAAACTTTACAGAGAGAAAGCCCGAGTGACCTAATCGTAGTGGCATCCTTGATAGACAAACTGCCGAACTTGGGAGGGATGGCGAGGACTAGCGAGGTGTTTGGAGTGAGGACATACGTGATTGATAGTCTGAGACATCTACAGGATAGACAGTTCCAGGGTTTGAGGTAGATTAAATTTGAACACACGATAGTCGTAAGACGTTCTGTACAACCATATTCATAATCGACGACGACGATCTACCTAAAACTGCATCCAGAACCACCGCAGGACGGGCAGCAGCGTCCTCTCGGTTAACGGTGGTTTGCATACTGCAATCCCCAAGCTGTTTCTTTTCAAACTTGAATGATTATATTTTTTAACAGATAGGTACATACAATTTGAAACTCTTGAAATTACTTATTGATAATATGATGATGCAGTTTCGCAATCTCACCTTCTTTAATACCCAGTGTATCAGCGGAAAGATGGGTTGATGTGGAAGAGGTGCGTCCTGGCCCTCCTCTCAAAGAGTACCTCAACCAGAAAAAGGCTGAAGGGTACTCCGTGGTCGCTGCAGAACAGACATCTACCAGCTCCAAGCTTCAGAGCTTCAAGTTTCCGAGGAAAACCCTGCTGTTGTTAGGGTAAGTCATGGGTCAACTTGCTTGACAGAAAAAAAAACATTGTAATCATCTGAAGGACAAATTAGCTTAACGATTTTGCTACCTTTGTCCAGTCAAAATTGTCACAGCCCTTCAATTTCAAACATTAGTGTGCATAATTAAGGCTATAAATAAGAAGTACAAAATTTTCGATTAATGGTTACTACACATACACGTTTTATACACATATTATATGCATATCGATAGCCCTGACTAATGATGAACGAATCAATATCTATAAAAACAAATGGATTTACGGTCCCTACAGTCACCAATCCATTCTAGCCATCTAAACACCAGCCTTGCATATACTTAAACTTACAGAAATTACTTACTTGCAGAAATGAACTCACATAACTCTGACACTAGGCCGGCCACTCAGCCTATACGAACATACTTACTTTTTTTTTTGCTAGAAATAGTTACAGATATGTTAACATTGTTTCTTGTTCATGTTAACATTGGTTCGGATCTGGGTATGTCCTAAAAATGCATCCAGAACCTCTGGAGGACGGGCAGCAGCGTCCTCTTAGTTAACGGTGGTGAGCATTCTGCAATCCCCAAGCCGCCTGCCAAGCGTGGGGATTATGGCTACCCCTCCCTATTAAGGGGAAGGCCTTCGTCCAGCAGTGGACGTCTTCCGGCTGTTGATGATGTGTAACATGTTGTGTTTCAGCCATGAGAAAGAAGGCATCCCTTGTGATGTCCTACCTATGATGGACCATTGTGTGGAGATTCCCCAGCAAGGATACGTCAGATCTCTGAACGTTCATGTCACTGCAGCTATTTTCGTCTGGGAATATGCTAGGCAAAATATTTTGTAAGATAAATATAATGATGTTCTGTAATAGTATTGTTTTATTTATATTGCTATCTTTACAAGTCTAATTAATGGCCAATTAATTATATTTAACGGCTATTAGTAAAATATTCACATCTAAATTATATAATACCTGCCAGTATTTATAATTATAAATTATGTAGATTTAAATCTAAGTTTTAGTTCATTTTATGTATATATTTTTATGTACTTATAAGTTATTTTATTTTAGGAGAGCAGAATAGTTTAATAACTTTTGGCAGGATTGTTATCTTCACTGGTTTGACTTCAAATTCTTCTTTATCAATCTCTATTGTTATTTCCTTGTCAGACTCTTCCGGTAATAATTCCACTGTTCTGGCATAAATAGGTTCATTTTCATTGCCATCATTTTTGAGTCTTTTCCATCCTTCAGAAACAAATTCAGAGTATGAGTATTTATTTTTTCCCAAAACTATACTTAGAGCTGATGGCTGGTTGTCCTTTTCATTCTGTGTTTGTATTTTGAAATCGGCAGTTTTAAAACATAATTCATCACTTTTCAAGCAAAGTGGATTCAGTAATTTTGCATCATCTTTTGTCTGGGCTTTGGCAGTACTGGGCATGAAAAAAGACCACTTTCTCTTAGGTTCAATGCGTTTTTGTACACAATTGCTGCATCCCGAACATGGAGGTGTATATCTAATTGTGCCACTACAGTTCCATGTCAAGGAATCTTTGTAGCCGTTGAAAAGGAATGCAGCTTGCTCTCTCAGTCCTCCAAGGAACCAATACGAGTCACGTTTAGCTAGAGTGTCTCTGAATGCTCCCCACTCGATCGCAGACATAGCATATATCGGGCGGCTTGGTGTTTCGTCTTCACAAGTGAGAGGTTCAATTTTCATAGCATCTTTCCAAATAGTGTTTCCGTTAACTATAGCCATGGAAGCTTCGATAAGTTGGTGGACTTTTTGTATGTTATTTGTGCCAGGTGGAGGAAATAGAGCATTTCCTATAGAGTTAGTACGACCTAATGGTAGAACACCAAGTGGGAAGCTATTGGCGTTGTCATTTCTTCTCATTAGTCCTGTAATGCAATGAGAGTTGTAGTTTTTATTTCACATGAATATTTCAAAGGAATCAGATGAAATTTTTTGTACAAACCAGAGAGAACTTTTCAGTCTTACTTCATTTACAATAGATTAAATTAGTTTTTAGTCATTAAAATACTTAGGAAATTGTGTTAGGGTAATAATTAATATTATTATATTTCTTACAAATACCTGTGACTATCTCTGAAAGTGTGCCATCACCACCAGCTACGATAATGGCTTCAGTTCCCTTTAGATTTTCAATGATTTCCTTGGCATTGCCTTCCGAGGCTGTCTGTATCACATCTACTTGTAGCCCAGCCAAGTGGAGTATTGGTTCACAGTACTTTTCAAAATCTTGTTTGGCTTTCCTTTTGTTTGCTAAAACAAGGAAAAACTATTGATTATACAGTGTTTTGTTGAGGTTTAGACAAACTGAAAGTGTGTTCGGAGTTTGGGGACCCATTTGCGAAACACAATTTGGCAAAAAAATAAAAACCAGACCAATTTTTATTATTGGATTTTCGTTTATATTTTTTCTTATATTTTGCCAAAATTTTTACGTAACTTTTAAAATCTGTTTTATTTCGGATGTTTTTATTTGAGTTTGGTAAGTGATAGTATTATCAGATGGCTTATTTGTTTTTCTACTAGAACCTACCAACAGGATTCAGGATGACAGTGACGAGGGTGGGGTTACGCTCCATGGCAATAACTGCATCGCCGTGCTTGACGGCTTCCCTACAGGCTGCTTGCATGAGTAAGTGAATCCTGCAAAAGTATTAAAATGTAGTTGATTCAAAAACTGTATCACAAATATTGAACGATAAGCGAAATGGTCCGTCTTATTGCAAGGTGTGCAAGAGATTTTTAACTATGAGATAGTCTTGCAAACCGCGGGAAACAGTAAAAGTAGGTCATAATAATCAATATCGGCAGATATTTTATTTAGACTTACTCATATTTTTCTTTGACTTTGTCGATGGTAAAGTAGAAAGCAATTGCACCAACAACAGATTTTTTCCAGTTATTTCGTACGGTTTGAGCAAATTTTGCAATTTTCTCCATGTTTTTGTGTGTTGGTGGAATTTAAACTAAATTTTTCGGATTTTTCGGCATATATGGGTGAGGTTATGTTTTGGGTTATTTTTTTATTTATTCGCCCATGTTATGTTATGACCATAGAGTAAGTAAATACCATGTAAATACTACGTAATAGTTTTTTTTTTCTTAGTTGTTGGCATCGCACGTTGTGCATTCTGCCAGTGTCAAGTTTATCAATTTTCAAGTTTTTTATTAACATCGAGTCAAATATGTCATGAAATCACAGTTAGTCACACGAATTTAGTCATAGTCGAGTCCAATTCATACCCTAGTAAAGTTGTGGCGACTACTATGAGCTTCTACGGAGTTTTTAAAACAACACGAAAATATATGTTTCACCACATATAATGTGGTGAAACATATATTTTCGTGTCACTTGCCCACACTCGTGCATGTAATTCAACACTCAATGAATAAAACACCACCATTTTTAATCATTAATTCGCGAAAATACACAAGTTTAAGAAAATAATAGAATGCAACGACATGATTTTTCCGTGTTCCCGCCAAAACTCCTACGTACGTATAGTTATGACCATAATGACCTTGATATGACCAAAGAGAATCTAAACAGAGTAGTGTTAAGTTTTATGACATTTAGGTTATTTCTACTATTTTTTCCCATCTATTATTGACATCACACTTCATGCATTCTGCCAGTGTCAAGTATAAAATGTAGGTTTCAAGTTTTTAAATTAATAAGTCATAAAATCATAGTCAGTCACACAAAATTAGTCACAGTCAAGTCAAAGTAATGCCCTAGTAACGTAAAAAATAACACGTGCCTAACATCCTGCAGGAACGCAAAATGACGAATTCGTAGCATCTTTTCGTATTGTATTAAAACTCCGAAGAAGCTTGTAGTAAATAAAGTTGCCAAGACTTTACTAGGGCATGATTGGACTTGCCCGTGTCTTAGTGTGTGTGACTTTGATTGTGACTTTAAACGACTTATTTGACTGAATTTCTCTGCTGGAGAAAGAAAAATCGATGAAAAAACATATTGTATTGCGGCAGATGATTAAAAATGTTAAAATTGTTTCATTCTTTGGGTGTTAAATTACACCCAATAATAAACTAGACCTCTTCAAGGTCAGAGTGAATAGGTATCTTCTAAGTCTGCGTGCTTCATCCTCGACCACATCGTCGCTTACCAACAGGCGAGTTGGTGGTCAAACGCACACTTATAAGTGTTAAAAAATAAATAAAAAAATGCGCGAGTGTGGGCAAGTGATATAGTGCGGTGGAACGTGTATTTTGGTGTTGTTTTCAAAACTCCGTAAAAGTCACCATAACTTTACTTGGGCATGACTTGGACTAGACTATGACTAATTTCGTGTGACTAACTGTGATTTCATTACATATTTGACATTATGATACTACTTATACTTGAATTTGACACTGGCAGAATGCACAACGTGCGATGCCAATAACTAAGTTTTTTTATTCATTCATTAAGTTGAAAAATTAAAAAAAATACATGTCAAAAAATGACAAATAATAAAATAAAAACTGGGAATTTGCTTTTCGTTGATTGATAATCTGTTTTGTATTTGTAAATGATTTTTATTCGTTTAGAGATAACATGAATTCTGGCAAAAATGAAGATTCCACGGTGCCTAAAGGGTGGATCCTCTGCTCATCCAAATCAAACCCGGGTAGAAAATACTATTTCAACAGGAAGACTGGGAAATCTTCGTGGACGAAACCACAGGTGAATTTCGTAATAATTACTACCTACATATTTCATTAATTTTTTCATTCGTTTTAATAACTCAGATAAACATTGAAGGTTAACTTGTTTATAACTTAATTGAAATGCAAATGTTGGCGGGTATCATTTTGGTAGTTGACTAGTAATGTAAGTTGTTGGTTTTAGGATGACGAGTCTTGTTCAAATGTACCTAATAAGAAGAAGAAAGGCAAAGAAAAGGAAAAAGAACAGGTTAAGAATGCTGTGGACGTCACGCGGAAGATAAATAAAGACCCTCCTCAAAAGTACTTAAAAAGGAAAAGTGATGGAACCAATTCACAGGGCTGCAGTAGCACAAAAGAGGGTATGAATACAGAACACTACCATTGATATATAGAGATACTACTTCCTCACATCTGCACTTCAAATAGAGCTATTTGCTCTGCGTTGTAGCAAAAAATAAGTGTTTTTATATCTGTACTGTATTGTACTAATCTATCACTTAGCAAATCTATTTTTGCCTAAATTTCATTTATATCCCACAAGGTAATCATTTTTTAATTTTATGTCTTTAATTTATTAAATAAATGGCTTTGAAGCTAATGTGAACATGCCACCCTGGTAACAAAACATTACATTCATGTAATTAAAAACTTAATGTCTATTTGTCTATATGTAATCTTGAAAGGAAAAAAGAGAGAAAGGTAACAGTTTTATTCAACCTATACTGTGTTGTTTGTATAACAATGTTGATTCTGTTGTACAATTTTCTAAATAAAACCGAGTGCTTGTCCTGTCCAATCGGTTTAGTGAGTGTTATTACTTGAGATTTAAAACCATTTTTAATTTTTTTTCTATCAATATGGTTTCAAAATACCTATGTTTCAGAAGTACCTTCATCAAGTAAGCAAAATAAGAAGCAAAAACTGAGTTCTAATAACAAGCCTGATTTATGCATTCCAACAAAAGCCTCGACTGGTTCTATAAAAAAAGTGGATGCTATTTCACGTTTAGTGAAAAAGTTCCCCAAACTCACCCCACCTAAGTTGAAGAAAAACATTGCCAGCAATCGAATGTCTCGTCTCCGAGCTGACCTTAGCAATGAAAGCATAGAAGAGAATGCAAGCTCACTCAATAGTCCAAACACATCACAAACTGAAACAAAACTAAAGAATGATGTAAAGAGTCCTAATTTGAATGATTCGAAATGCTGTTCACAGTCGCCAAACAATGAACAGTCTTCTGCATCACCATCACAATTTTTTGCTGCAAACAAAATAATCTCTTCAATGAAAGCACACTTACAAGAAGAATATAATCAAAAAGAAAAGCCCAAAGATACATTTGCAGATATTGAACAAGGGATAAACAACCAAGTTACGGAGTATCCATACATGAAGCACCCAGCCACTCCACCACAATTTTCTGAAGCTAGCAAGCTAGTTTCAGCAATTAAATCAAAGCTTTCATATAAGGCCAGCAAAGAAGCGCCATTTCAATACAACTCGGCGAAAGATAGGTTAGACTCTTTTCGGAGGAGTTTGGGCAGTGAAGCTATGGAAGTAGCAACAGAAAAAAGTGTCAGTACACCACAGAGTATAAATGCAGATAATATGGAGGTTGACTTGCAAGAGGTTTGTTAAATGTAGCTTTACTTTATACTACTAGGGATTCACAGGTTTGATGCTACTAATGCCGAGGAGAATGCTCTTGGGGTAGTCAATTTCTAGTCATTCTCATTGCTGTACCAAGTTCAATAAAATAAAACTTCTGCACAATGCATAAAAGTGAAGCAAGAAAAGTGTACTAACAAATGTACCGGACCTGCTGCCTGTCCTGCGGTAACAGAGGATGGGCAGCAGTGTCCTCTTGGTTAACAGTGGTGAGCCTTCTGCGATCCCCAAGCCTACCGCCTGTTAAGCGTGGAGATTATGGCAACACACCTCTATTATGGGGGAGGCCTTCGTCCATTAGTGGACGTCTTATGGCTGACGATGACCACCAATAATGCTATATAATTTTAAGCAGTAGCCATGGTTGCCTAGTTAGGAGAATGCTTGTCTTGAAGTTGTGAGGTTACAGGTTCAAATCCCAAGTCTGGGCTCTCCAGTTTATTTACTAATTTTCATTCCACTGGCTTTTCAGTGAGTGAAAACATAGTGAGGAAACCTGCCTAAGTCCAGAAAAAAAGTTTAATGGCATAACAATATTTGAATCTATCACCCCACAGCTGTACCAGTGGTGGATATGGCCCAATCTCGTTGCAAGGGAAGGTTTTCAGTCTAGCAATGTACTATTAAAAATGTTGATTGTGATGGCTCTCAAAAACAGACTAGCCAAGACACTATTAACTGCTTGGTTGCAGATTTTTAAATTAACGGCCAAGCAAGCATTTCCTTTTTTGTTCCGTTAGCTCGTTTTTGTTTCCTGTTTAGGGTTTGAGCTCCCATATATCTCAGTAACACAAAACAGATAGGTACAGAAGTCAATCACATGTGTTTACTTCACTTTTCATACCTACTCTCGGCGGCGCGCTAAGGTTGTCAACTTGCGACCGGGCACGGCGCGGCGGCGGCTGTGCCGGCTCGCCGAGCAGTTTTGTTTATAATGAGGAAAATGAGCGTATTTTTTTGTTATCCATACGTAAATACAAACATTGGAGGACGTTTTCAAGCTTTTGGACTGGAACGGATTCGGCATCAACATTAATGGCGAATACATCACTCACCTTCGCTTTGCCGATGATATAGTCATCATGGCAGAGTCGCTGAAGGACCTCAATACTATGCTCAGCGACCTCAGTAATGTTTCCCAAAAGGTGGGTCTTAAAATGAACATGGACAGGACAAAGACCATGTCCAATGTCCATGTTGTGCCCGTACCGGTTGTCGTTGGGAACGATACTCTCGAAGTTGTTGAACACTACAACTACCTTGGACAGATTGTTCAGTTAGGTAGGTCCAACTTCGACAAAGAGGTTGCCCGAAGAATCCAACTCGGATGGGCAGCGTTCGGGAAATTGCGTAATATCTTCTCGTCCAAAATCCTTCAGTGTCTGAAGACAAGGGTCTACGACCAGTGTGTGTTGCCACTGATGACATATGGAACTGAAATGTGGTCTTTAACTGCTGGCCTTTTGGAGAAACTCAGAGTCACGCAACGGGCAATGGAGAGAGCTATGCTCGGAGTTACTTTGCGCGATAGAATCCGTAACGAGGATATTCGCCAAAGAACCAAAGTTACCGACATAGCTCGTAAGGTATGCAAGTTGAAGCAATGGGCAGGCCACATCGCTCGAAGAACTGACAACCGATGGGGAAGAAATGTTCTTGAGTGGCGACCGCGAACCGGAAGACGCGGCGTAGGAAGGCCTCCCACTAGGTGGACCGACGACATTGTAAAAGTCGCGGGCAACCGGTGGATGCATATGGCAGGTTGTCGTACAGTGTGGCGTGAGTCTAAGGGGGAGGCCTTCGTTCAGCAGTGGACGTCTCCGGGCTGATGATGATGATGAAATACAAACATATATACATAGACTGCTAAAACCATAACCCTTCCTTTTGGCCTGACCGTTAGTCGTGTAAAAATTACTTTACAAGATATCGACATAATCATAATTTTTCGCAGTTATTAATATAAATGGATAAAGATTTTTTTTAAACAAAAAATGCGAATAATTTACATCTTCCTCGTTAGATTATTGAACACAAGGCTTACACAGCTTATAGTCCAATAAATACCTAATATAAATTGTACCTACAACTGGTAGCTTAAAAAACGACAATTCACCATTTAATGTTGAATTTAAATAACCGTCCACTAAACAGTTATAATAATTTATTATTTTGTTGCTCCATTTTTGCACAAAAAAGCTTACAGACGCGTGTCTCAAGCGGATGGCACTCAGCGCTCGCACTCGTCTCAACCAGTTCGAGACATCGTGTCTGTGAGCGGTGTCTGTGTGTGCGTTGCTCGAGCGCACTTTCTATGTAGATTGCCTTCTGTACCTACCTCTCTTTTGTGTCAGTAACGTCACGCCTACCATTGTGTTTAATAAATCATAATACTTCGAAGCACCAAATATAAACTTTCTGTTTCAGACAAAACAAAATGTACCTGTACTTAACAATGTAAAAGACAATGTCAGTAGTTCTAAGGAGAATATAGTATTAGTTGTGGACACAAACATTTTTATACAAGAGCTGGACTTTATCAAAAATGTCATGAATTCACACATAAAAGGTAACAAAAATACTGAAATACAAATACATTTATTGGACATACATTTTGACAGAGTGTAATAATGAATCCATTCTGAATTTTGAATTTTTCCATGAAAAAGCTATATGAGGTTATAAATTGTACTAAGCCAAAAAAAGCTCATCTTACTTGTTACTTTCTTTCATATATTTAAAAAGTTTCCCACAGCAACTGTTGAATTAATGAACTGTTTGATGTGCAGGTTTCGCTGAACCACCGACCCTACTCGTCCCCTGGCGGGTCATAAACGAGCTGGACAAGCTCAAGGACAGTAACAACGGTAACGGCGCGATATGCAAGCGCGCCCGGCCCGCTATGAACTACTTGTACAAGTATTTACCTGAAAACAATAGAATAAAAGGTAATTTATTTACCTATCGTGTGTAGAACCTACCAATGAGTTCTCAAGAACTCATTAATGTAGTGAGTTTTATTATGAAAACTGACGTAGTTTTGACACATTTTTGTTTTATTTATACGGGAATACTCACGTTTAATTAAATCGGATACTCCGACTATAGTTTCGATCACATCCGGTGACCTTTTTCAAAGAGTGAAAACAAAGCCCGACGCGCGTGTAGCTGCGGCCTGCTTAGCACAAAAGGGTCACCGGATGTGATCGAAACTATAGTCGGAGTAGCCGATTTAATTAAACGTGAGTATTCCCATATAAATAAAACAAAAATGTAATGAGTTCTTTGAAGTTTACATACAGGTTTTAATAGGGTAGATGACTGATCTTTATATCGTTGGAACCAATAGCTTTAATGAAGAATTTAAGTAAATATAGTATGTTTATTGAAAAAACAATTTAAATCGGTTATTTATGTTCTGATATGAGCTTTTAAAGTTTTTGTTAGAGACAACTCTGTCCCTTTCCCACAAAACAAAAAATGACGTCACGCCTTACTTGTCAGAATATAATTTATATGGCGTACTGAGAAGTGACGTCACGATTTGCTGTTTCTTCTCTCTGTCTAGCATGATATTAAAATGCTTATATATTATATTAAGTTGCTTATTTTTGATCAGATTTTCATTTTGTTTTCATTAATCAGCTTTATTTATGGGCCACATTTTAATAGGACAATAAAAAAAAAAAACAGTCATCTAGCCTATTATGGCCACACTGGCCCAGTTGTGGGTTGATGGTTTCACACACATTCACAGGCCTTTATATTTCTTCTCTGCATAATTTAGTATAGCAAAAAGGTGTGGCAATACTGGAGGGTATGTATTTACTCATCATTATGATCAACTTTTCCTATAGCACTAACCCTGAAATCGAATTTAAAAAACCAGCTGTTCCATTGCCATACAAAAAGTTCATTGACATTGGACAACATGTATGGAACAGCTGATTTTTCGGGTTTTCATTGTTGATTCCATAGTGTAAATTGTTCAGAATAATGGAGAGTACATACATACCATTCAGTATTGTTGAACGTTTTTGGTACACATTGCCAATGCCATTGAAATCACCACAGAGTAATAGAAGCAGAGACGTGATCAAAGGATTTTTCCTTAGAAAGACGCGTGACTGTGCGGGGAGTGACAGTCACGCGGAGTCAGGGGGGGGGGGGGGACGCGGGAGTACTGGCAAATTGTACTGCCATCTAGCGGTTTTCAGGAAAAGTTTTTGAGAATCGAACAAGTGAACTAACACTTAATTTCTTAATATCACGCTAGATGTCACGTTTTTAAATTTCATAGATCGGATCACTAAATATAGAAATTAAATTACTTATTAATGAAATTAGATGCCAATCATATTATCTGTTTTTTTCCCTCGGTAATTTTTACATAAAGAAACAGAGCAACTCATTTTTACTGTTACTGGTAAGGTTGAATGACCGTTACGCGTGGCGGACGTTAGCAGACTGAGCAAATAAGTATGACGTCACACACTCCGTCCGCAAAATAGGATCTGCGGCTGCAAGTCGCTCATCGCAACTCCTTATCCTCCATGGATAAAAAAAAAAAAAAAAAATGTCCTGCGATATTTATTATTTTATTTTATTTATGGAAATCATCGAAAAGCCAGTGGTATGAACATTCGTACGTATATAAACTCTATAAAGGTGATTGGTATGGACGCGGGATTTGAACTCACGAACCCACGATTTAGAATCAAGCGGTCTTTCCATCAGGCTTCCACTCACACTTGATTATTTTTATTAATATTATGTATAAACACATTGACTATTGTTCCAGTACAACCGCTACGAGACGCTAACTCACACATATACCCCTGCGAGTCGCCCGACGACGAGATACTAAACTGTTGTCTGCAGCAGGCGGAGCGGGGCAAGTCCGTGGTAAGGACACTATCACACAGTTATAATACACGATAGAAACTCTTATAATACAATATAACACATACTTTATTGCCATACGTAACTAGGACACTTATGCAGAGTCTGCCTGGGGAAGTAAAAATGCCACATGCTAGTTTTTCAACCGCCAAGCAGTAGTGTGCAAGCATTATTGTGTTTCAGTTTGAAGGGTAATGTTACCAGAGAAATGACTAGCCCATTTGCATTTATGTTAAAACCGTGTATAATTATTTTCCGTGTACTTATAGCTGTACCAGAAAGAGTAGAAAACAAAAAAATACTCTTAAAATTACGTATAAATAATATTTTGCATTGAAAACTTTTAGTTCCATTCTATTTAATTTCTACTCTTTTTGGTACAGCTATACAGCGACGGTGACGGGCCCAGCGCTTGCAAATCGATCAAAATTAGCAAGACAACACAATCAAGCATACCTAGCTAAAAGTATGCATATTACATTTGGCAGAAAATAGAGATAGCGAATCTAATTACTGCATGACAAAAAAAGAACACACGTACATGTACTAGAAGTTTGTATTGTCGTATCGTACGGCTCGCATGTCGCAAAGGCAGAGTATGACTGACGCGAGTGGAGAGCTGGCGCTCAACATTTAGTCTTCAAAATCCGTGCGCTTATTTCCCGTCCATTTATCTTATCATTGTCGCTGCAGCTATATGTATGTTTGGAATGATTTTCCACGTATTTATGTAATGGACAACCTGATACAGAAATTGGTGATGGTGCTACTGGAAATTAAAGAATATATTCTTTAAAATTGATAAAGCACTAGAATAGGGTAGATGACTTATGTTTATATCGTTGAAACCAATAGCTTTGATGAAGAATTTAAGTAAATATAGTATGATTATTGAAAAAAAAATGTATCGTTTAATAATGTTGTGATATATGAGCGTTTAAAGTTTTTGTTAGAGACAACTTTGTCCCTTTCCTACAAAACAAAAAATTACGTCACGCCTTAATTGTCAGAATTGAATTTATATGACGTACAGAGAAGTGACGTCACGTTTTGCTGGTTCTTCTCTCTGTCTAGCATGATATTAAAATGCTTATAATTATAAGTTGCTTATTTTCATTTTCTTTTCATTAATTAGCTATATTTATGGGCCACATTTTAATAGCCCAATAAAAAAAACCAGTCATCTAGCCTATTGATATTGTTAGGATGTAATACAGGCTTTTTATTTAATATTTTTAATAACCTTTTTACCGCCGGCGTGAACATCTATAGTAGTTCGAGATTTTTGTGCCCTCAGGGCTACGACTTCATTATTACATCGTTACCTATTTTTTTTTGTGATTTTGGCGTACAGGGCACGGCATGCAACTATGCCGTGGCGGTCAAAAGGTTAATGATATGTTTGCTTCTCCCTCAAAAAAGGCAGTCTCTTCTAAACTCTTCTTTTGTAGTGGTAGGGCTCTACTGCAGAGTTCGCCTGGGGAAGTATCACACCTTTGCCAGTTATTCAACCGCCAAGCAGTAGTGTGCAAGCATTACTGTGTTCCGGTTCGAAGGGCAATGTTACCAGAGAATTACTGGGTATGAAGAGATTTAACATCTAATATCTCAGGGTGACGAGCGCAGTACAGGATTGTGTAGCAAGTTCACAATTCTGGCACTGCTACTGTTAGTGGCAGGAATGACGTTTACCACCAAGTGAACGTCTTGGAAGTCTCGTCACTAGATTGTATAAAAAAAATATACAAAAAACTTACTCGGGCTGACTGACAATTGTTGGCGGTTTCGTTCCAGATCCTTCTATCGAACGACAAGAACCTGTGCACTAAGGCGGTCGCCAATGGAGTTCAGAACAGGAAACTGCAGGAGCTGGAGCTGGAACAGACTTCCCAGCCGCACGCGCCCCCGGATGAAGCCATGCGGGTCCAGAAACATATCTACACGCTACTGGCTAACATACTCGAGGTGACTTTACGGTTTATATCTTTATACTTGTGACCAGGGGGTCTAAAATGGCAGCATTAAGCAATTCCCCTAAAAGCAGTTCATCTTATGGATTCTTAGCTGAATGAATTTTAAAAAGTTGTTCTCGAGTAACTTCTAACGAATCTGCTAGTTGACTTTATGCAATTCACCTTTCATCGACCATTTTGCGACTTTCTATAGAAAACTGTCAAACGAATGAACTCTGTAATAGAATCATTTGCAAAATCATAGTATGAATTGGCGCTTAAGTGACTGTTTAACGATTTGCGAAATGAATCATTATAGGATCATATGCAGGATTGCTAAACGCGACCATTTTGGGTTCGTCCAGCAGTGGAAGTTTTCGGGCTGATGATGATGAAACGAACTACTACGTAATCCCCCATTTCACCCCCTTAATCCGTCCTTGTTGCAAGTCCCGTTAAGCTGACGTTTCCAACTATGAACTACTTTACCTAGAGTATTTTTCCGTGTCCAAAGACACGGAAAATCATGTTGCATTCTATTATTTTCTTAATCTAGTGTTTTTTCGCGAATTAATGATTGAAAATGGTGGTCTTTTATTATTTGAGTGTTGAATTACATGCACGAGTGTGGGCAAGTGATATAATGTGGTGAAACATGTCTTTTCGTTTTGTTTTCAAAACTGCGTAAAAGCATAGTAAAGTCGCCACAACTTTACTAGAGCATGACTTTGACTCGACTATGACTATTTTCGTGTGACTATCTGTGATTACATGACTTATTTGATTTGATGATACTATCTAAACACGCAAATTCATAAACTTGACACTGGCAGAATGCACACAACTAGATGCCATTAAAAAAAAAACCAAACCAAACTTCAGCTTCAGAGATCAAGTAGTTTTTGAGGTTTCGTGTTTAGCCAGTGAGTGAATGAATGAATGACCTATAATACATATTATAATAGAATATAATGTGGTCCCATTTGTATTTGACTCGTTTTCTCTGGTAGGGAATCTTTTGTACATATCACTACTAGCTGCGCCCCGCGGTTTTCCTCGCGATTGTAGCCTATATCTTATTCCAAGGTATATTTTATCCTACCTCTATACAAAAAATAATCCAAATCCGTTCAGCCGTTTTAGCGTGAAGGAGTAACACACACACACGTACCCCGACAACTTTCGCAATATTTTCTATGCCTTAAATAGCTATGTTATGTTCCGTTTAGAACGAGATGCGAGCTAAGTACAACAACATCTGGCTGCACGTGGTGTGCAAGCCGCCGCCCTGGGCGCTGGGCGACGTGCTGCAGTGCCTGCTCAAGCACTGGATGGCTGTCTTCAACGAGGTCTTCCCCAGGATAGAGCATCTCCTCACCGAACTCCGGGATTCGCTGCTTTCCATGGAGAAAAAAGGTGATCACCGTCACGCAAAATTATGGTTTGGTGTAATGTTAGTTGCATAATCACCATAATGTGCAATAAACGATTTTGACTTTGACGCCATCGTGAATTAATCGATCAGGGGCCGTACCGTGAACCTCTTACAGCGAGACCGAATAGGTTCAACTGCCGACACTGCAACCGCGAACCTTATTGCGAGGGCGATAAAATTCACAGTCGTGCAGCGTCGGCAGCTGAGCGTATTCGGTGCCGGAATAAGCGCTCATGGGCTTATAGGGCCCCAGACTTAGATACATTTGGCATGTAAATCGGTAACTTTCGATTAAAATCGGTATTTTCTTAAATTTGACAAATAAATCAGTTATACCGAGACGTCGAATTTAGCGACATACAGAACGGTACTCGCGCTTCTGTTCCTTCCTCCGTGGTTGCAAGTTTTTTTTAAATGGAATTGGTTGACGAGACCAGCGCGGTCGCCTGATGGTTAGCGTCATCGCCTGCTCATAACAGCAGCAGTGCCACAATTGTGAACTTGCGAACACAATCCTGCGCCGCACTGCACTGCGCTCGTCACCCTGAGATATTAGATGTTAAATCTCTTCATACCCAGTAATTTCTCTGGTAACATTGCCCTTCAAACCGAAACACAGCAATGCTCGCTCACTACTGCTTGGCGGTTGAATAACTGACAAATCTGATTTGACTGATTTCCGTTGCAGCATCAAAAAACATCACCCAATACGAGCTCTCCAACTTCAAGGACCTGTGTTTAGACGTGGCCAAGCATTGCCAGATCATACCGGAGTACATGCAGCTCGCCAAGAAGACCGTGGCGAGGCTGCAGCGGGAGCGGGCCACCGAGAGCGAGGACGAGGGCGACAAGGACGGGGACAACGTCGTTATTGAGGCGTTTGAGGGGGTCTGGACCGTGTTTTCTAGCTATTGGTGCGTACATTTCTAAGCTTTATATTGAAGCAAATAATAATAAATAAATTCAAAATTATTTTATAAAGTAAGTAAGTAAGTTCGTATAGGCTGAGTGGCCAGCCCTAGTGTCAGAGTTAATGTGCCGCCCGAAGGCCTCTGACATGGCTGACGGTTGCTGTTATAGAAACTAGAACAAACAACCGGGACCAACAATTATTTTATGATCATATTTATTTATTTTTATTTTATTTTGGCCAAAAACTCAGCATGGCCATCCAACGTGGCAATGCCGCCAGCATTCTAGCCACTTTTCCATCGACCACGAGGCTTTCATTTTAGGTTTTGTATATATGTATTGTATTTTAGGGTTTGGTTTGTTAATAATTTTGTTTTGTATATAGTTCTTAATTTATCTTAAGTTGTTTTAAATATATTTTTACCCCAATGTATGTAAATGTTTTATGATCTATAGTATTAAATTCAAAATGACGTAGCGCTCGTGGCGTAGCTTGTCTAGCTCATTCTAAACGATCACCAATGTTACGCAACGGACGGTCCGGTCAGTCTTCGGATGGGTAACCGTGAGTGGCATTTATTTCTGAGCGCTACCGTGGGTCGGATGACACGTTAAATTGTTGGTCCCGGTTGTTTGTTCTAGTCTCTATAACAACAACCGTCAGCCATGTCTCAAGCACTCTGTTAACCTTATTAAATGCTTTATTGAATACATTCTAAGCCATTGCCTAGACTTGTTTTAGTTTATTAAGGTTACATTTGTATTCTTTTTGGTAAATAAACTATTTTCTATTTCTATTTTCTATGTCAGAGGCCTCCGGGCGGCACATAAACTCTGACACTAGGGCTGGCCACTCAGCCTATACGAACTTACTTAATTTCTAAATTCATTACAGTGGGCCCCAACCTGGGCTCAGCCAGTATTCTGGGGTCCTACGAGATAATTTTACTGTCTAGAGTTATTGCGCGCGTTAACTAGTTTTATAATTTAAATATACTTACTAAAATAACCTAAAACAATGAAAAAAAATTAAGAAAATAGTAAATTAAATCATTTAGAGACAGGTGAATTCAATACATACATTTGTGTGAATTATATTACAAAATTATACATTTATAAAATCTTCATAAACAAGTTCCATAATTATACAACAATAAAAGGAACAAATAGGAAGTAAGGGCAAGCGCACATCTCGGTTAACGATTGTGATTGGAGACCATTCTGCAATCCCCAAGCCGCCTGCCAAGCGTGGGGATTACGGTTAACCCAGGGAGGGTTTGCCGTAATCCCCACGCAAGGCAGGTGCATTTTTTTAAAAAATAATTAATTAATTATTATTATTTGGCGAAATGTAAATATGGAAATTTTATGGATCTTTGAGTCCGAAATAAAGATATATTATTATTAAGGGGGAGAGACATTCGTCGTCTGACGTCTTCTGGCTGATGATGAAGGGCAAGCGGATAACGGCGGGGGATTTTTAATTTATTTATAGTTTTTTTTTAACGAAACGTCATACGGATATGAATATCAATAACGTCAAAAGCTGGGCCAGCGTGGTGGATATGGCCCGATCATCCTATGAGTTTTGAAGAACGATAGAGCTAATTATTATCGAGGTTAGAGGTGATCTCATTTTATTTGTTTCTGCAGTTTTTTAATTACACTCGCGTGCAGCTAAATCGACTCGCCCCTACAGAATGTACAAAATGTGTATTTTCTTAAAAATTACTGAAGTATTGTACATACAATTATATATTAAGCATTAAACATTATTAAGCTTAAACATTAGGTTTTCAAAATATATACGACATTATGTACATTACTTACCCTTTTTGAAAAAAATACTTTTTAGTACATTTTAGTCGGGGTGAGTCGATTTAGCTGCACGCGAGTGTAGTTCAATACTGTAAAATTTGTTTATTTACATTGAGCTAATATTTATAGAGTCATAATCGTACAAAAAAAATGTCCGAGCCAAAACTCTTTTTGAACGACTTGAACTACGATAAGACACAAGCGCTCAAGCATACATTGAACACTATACAAGCGACATAACGTCTAAATTCGAACAATTGTGAACTATATAATGCACGTATAAGTATGTACAACGGCACTCGGACGTTTTTTGAGTGTTTTCACTTAGAGATTGTGACTCTTTAGATATTAGCTCAATGTTTAGTCACGATTGTTTTGAAGTTGGTTTTCGTTAAGATGGCTGATGACGATTTATCTAAATCTAGATCTAATCTCTTGATTTAGATAAATCGTCATCAGCGTGAAGATGTCCACTGCTGGATGAAGGCCTCTCCCGTAATAGGTAGAGGTTGCCATAATCCCCACGCTTGGCAGGCGACCTGGGGATCGCAGAATGCTCACCACCGTTAACCTAGAGGACGCTCGTCGGCGTATATAACAGGGGGCCGGGTGCCCCCACAGAATGGTCTAGTGCCCACACCAGGAGGTTGGGTAACGGTTTCGAAATTCTAGTCTGGTCATATTAACTAAATTGGGCGTTGACTCGGCTCAATCGGCCATCGCAGGCCAGGGGCCAGGACCCCCTGGAAAATAGCCCTAAATACGCCACTGAGGACGCTGCTGCCCGTTCTCTGGTAGTTCTGGTTGCCACCAGGGCCCTGTTTTATAAAGCTACAAGTCTTGTAGTGAAAAACTGACAACACCGCAAAAAATATTGAGTACGGCGTTTTCTAAAGCTACAAGACAACCAGTGTACACACTACAAGTACAAGCACTTGTATATAAGTTAAAGACTAACAATGTACCTGTAACTGGTAACTTGTAGTTACTGGTACAAGAAGGTAGTACAGAATTCAAAAATTCAAATTCACAATTCATAAACATTTACAGCCTAACCTAAAATAATCTCGATTATCTTAGTCACTGCTTAAACTTCTCTATCTTGTTCTTCCATGTTACACTTCACGTCAGAGAGAAGATGGCAGAGCATCTTAAGCAGTGACTAACGGTTGAGAAGTTTTTTTTTAAGTAAGGCCGTTATTGTCAGCTGCGTATTATAAATTGTAGTCATTACAATAGGAATCAGCAGCTACCCTTTTGGGCATACAATAGTACAATATTATATAATATTAGATTAGATTGGATTTACATAATGGTACAAAATATAGAACATTTGCACAATTGTAAGCTTGTACTTGTAGTATTATAAAACAGGACCCAGGTCTGATATTTATCTAAATCATCATCATCATCATCATCAGCCCGGAGACGTCCACTGCTGAACGAAGGCCTCCCCCTTAGACCGCCACACTGTACGACAACCTGCCATTTGCATCCACCGGTTGCCCGCGACTTTTAAAATGTCGTCGGTCCACCTAGTGGGAGGCCGCGCCTACGCTGCGTCTTCCGGTTCGCGGTCGCCACTCAAGAACTATTACAAGAACTATTTATCTAAATAAGTGAAATTAATTCCAGTGCTAAGCTAGCCACGGGTCTGGGCGTGCCGCACTCGGTGGACGACAAGCTGCCGAGCGACGATACGATGGACGTGCTGACCAGCAAACTGCACCTGTTTGGGAGCCACATCACCGCGCTCACTCACGCTATCGGAGGGTAAGGGATCGACTACTACTACTATACTCGGATTCATAATTAAACTGACCAAACTGGCAGATTTTTTATTTTACATAAGTATGTTCCATTCATTCATTCACTCTTCTTTTAATTTAGCAAACTTTTACGGTTGTTTTTTTGTCTATTGTATATTTATTGTTTAGAATGGTTATTTATGTGCTAGAGTCCGGCTTTTTACTGTATCATTTCTCTATCTTTCCTGTTATCTGTGTTTTTTTTATTGGCCTTCTATCATTGTTTTTCCTTTACTAATAGGGAATATGCATGTATTTCAATTATTAAAAGTAATAAGATAAATGGAGAGTTTAACTAAATCTGATACTAACGTTGATAATAGTACATTATGATACAAGTGTGCTATGTTGGTCATTACACTAGAGGCGGTATTATGCGCGCGAGCCGCAGGCGAGCGCGATAAGGAAGCCGAGAGTGTATTGAAACATAGCACAAGAGTTTCATACGACTGTTTTCATCACACTTGCGAGGAAAAAACATATTTTTTTTGATAATATTCAACCACACAGAGAAAACGTCAACAAACATTTGCGGAAAATGGCGCACAAACCAGCAATGCGCGCGCGGTTGACATTTATTTCAGCGGCATAAGAACTCTTTGTTGGTATTACAAAAAACTGTAAGTATTACCCGGATATATTAAGAGTGTTTCGCATACATACATTATATTACATTATATTCTTTCCCAAGCCATTATTTTTATTAAATTGGACAGCATTAAATAGGGTAGATGACTGATGTTTATATGTTATTGAAAAAATAATTTAAATCGGTTAATAATGTTCTGATTAGGGCATGAATCCCGGGATCTCGGAATATCGCAATACCGGAATCTCGGAACAAAAGTTCCGATATTACAATACCGGTATTGATTGTCCAATACCGTAAACATCGGAATGTCAACCTTTTTTTTTTAGTTTTTAAATAAATGTTTTAAGCGCACTTCATTTGGCCACTAAGGCACTACACAAAGCATGGTCTATAAGAACTATAAAATATATATATATATTTATATTTTGGCTTAGCTCCTTGTGTAGCGCGTTAGCGTTCTTTACTGTATAGCAAACACTCTCTACGATGTGCAAGCGATGCGATACTGAGCAAATATGTGATGTTATCGTAAACTTGTTAAAACGTCTAAAATAAAAATAAATACAACTAGCACTATCGTTATCACAGAAATAGATATTGAATCTACCACGGTTGTTTCATTATCTTCCGATGAAGACCACCTAGCTAGGTTGGCTACAACAAGTAAGTAAGCAAGCTAACCTTGCAACTAGAATTTGAAAAGGCAATGGAAAAATGCAAAGAGAAGAAGGAGCCAGTGCGTTCGAACCAAGTATTTGATCTTTTGGGATTTGTAATGACAGAAAAAGTAATTTACAACAATAGAGATGAAAGAGGAATTTATTTGTCTTAGGCATACACATATCTTAAATCGATTTTGCCTACGAGTGTCGAAAGTGAACGTATTTTTTCGTCGGCCGGATATTTTTGTAACAGAGTACGAAGTTCTCTATCTGAAGAAATGCTTGACGCTCTATTGTTTTTGAGAACATATTATCAAGAAAAATTACGTGCGTTTAAATAAATTTAAATTGTTGATTTTGCATGAGCATTTTTAATTATAGTAAGTAGTTTAAAAATGTTTATTTTAAATTAGTTTAATTAGTATAAAATAGGTTAATAATGAAAAGAAATCTGTGCTTTAATAAATAAAGGTAATAGGGCTATTAGATCTTGTACCTGATTAAAGATTAAGATTTAAAAAAAAAACACCTTTTTTATAATATATTTATATTCGGAATTGCACACACACATACACACGTACACATATATATAGGTGCGTGTGAAATTCCGATATTAATACCGGGATTCCGGTATTGAAACCTAATACCGTAGCTCAATATCGGAATTCAAAACCTTCCGATATTACAAGCCCTAGTTCTGATATATGAGCGTTTAAAGTTTTTTTTAGAGACAACTCTGTCCCTTTCCCACAAAACAAAAAATGACGTCACGCCTTCTCGGAATATAATTTTCATCACACTTGCTCGTAAAGTGGATCTTATTGCATCGGTTTTACGCTCATAGTCCAAGCTATTACGCACGCGTGCTTTTTACTTTACATTACGGCACTTGTGCTATAATAGGTATAACCCGGTAAAGTCAAGTTTGTACGTGACTGCAATTAGACGTATGTATACGAAGCACTCTTAATATAGCCGGGTAATACTTACAGTTTTTTTGTAATACCAACAAAGAGTTCTTATGCCGCTGAAGTAAATGTCAACCTGCGCGCGCATTGCTGGTTTGGGCGCCATTTTCCGCAAATGTTTGTTGACGTTTTTCGCTTTGTGGTTGATTATTATCAAAAAATGATTGTTTTTTCCTCGCAAGTGTGATGAAAACAGTCGTATGGAACTCTTGTGCTATTATTCATTACGCTCTCGGCTTTCTTATCGCGCTCGCCTGCGGCTCGCGCGCATAATACCGCCTCTAGTGTAATTACCAACATAGCACACTTGTATCATAATGTACTATTATATGGTGTACAGAGAAGTGACGTCACGATTTACAGTTTCGCCTCTCTGTCTAGCATGATATAAAAATACTTATAAGTTGCTTATTTTTAATCAGATTTTCATTTGCTGTTCATTAATCAGCTATATTTATGGGCCACATTTTAATAGGACAATTAAAAAAAACCAGTCATCTAGGCTATTACTTTAATGTTTAATTTAAATGTCATATCATTTAATTTGTGCTGTGCCCCAGGGTACTAAGCGAGAACCAATCAGATCAAGACGTAGAGCAGCACATCTCCCGGCTAGAGTTCGCGTTCAAGGATAGCCTGGGAGCCATCGGAGTAGACGGCGCGCCCGTCACCCGGGACAACCTACGGCTCTTTGCCAACAAGTGCAGGTACGACCGTATGTATGACGCGTAGGCTTTTATGTTTCTTAGTTTTTGACGTCCCACGTTGTGCATTCTGCCAGTGTCAAGTCTATAGTCTAATATAAAAGATGTCATGAAATCACAGCTATAGTCTATTAAGACTATTAAGTCTATTAAGTCTATTAAGCTTGACGTGTGTCAAAAGCCTCGAATAGTGTTGGGGTAATTCGGTTCAAATCGACAATATATATTTTTTGTTTCATTTTGGCGTCGCACTTTTGTGCATTCTTCCAGTGTCAAGTATAATATTATTGATTTTCAAGTTTATAGGGTGCCAAATCAAAGAATATGTCTCAAAATCACAGTTAATCACACCAACATTAGTCACAGTCGAGTCCATGTCATGCTCTAGTAAAGTTGTGGTGACTTTATTATAAGCTTTGCTTTTAGAGCACAAAAAAAGTGCATAAGAGCTGTCGTCAAACCGACTCGTGTAAGCCCTTCTTTAAAAATCTTAGAATATTAATTATAATAATTTTGGGTAGATCTGAACTTGGCAAAT
This sequence comes from Erannis defoliaria, assembly GCA_905404285.2. Classification (NCBI taxonomy): domain Eukaryota; kingdom Metazoa; phylum Arthropoda; class Insecta; order Lepidoptera; family Geometridae; genus Erannis; species Erannis defoliaria. The sequence continues at coordinate 3,016,009 of FR990073.1, read as the reverse complement.
ATAAGACGCTTCATTGCCCTAGGCATAAGACTAAACTATGTCGACAGAAGGCTAGAACCCAACTTCACAGCAGGAGTATATTTTGTATGGGAATAGAAATTTATAATAAGTTACCCTCATCAATTAAAGAAACCAGTTCTTTTTTTATATTCAAAAACAAGCTGAAGTCACTTTTAATTGAAAAGTCATATTACTCGATTAAAGATTATTTTGATGATAAAACTCTGTGAATTGTATAAATAATAATAATAATAAAACAAAATGTAATACTTAATAGTTTTACTAATATCGTGACTTATATTGGCGTGATGACAAAATTTGTATGGGTTTATGACATGATTGGATTGACATTAATAACACTGACATTTATAATTTATATTCTCGACATTACTATAACAATAATACTAATGATTACATTCTCTATTTCCTTTGTACAATGTTAAATTTGCACACCCAATCTGGGTTAAGTACAGTGAAACATAATATTATATTGTCAATAAAATGTACACCTTTATATATACCTGTGCTCCGCAAATAAATGATTTGATTTGAGCTTTTACGGAGTTTTGAAACAACACGAAAAGACATGTTTCACCATATTATATCACTTACCCACACTCGTGCAGTAATTCAGCACTCGATGAATAAAACGCCAATGTTTTGTAACATTAATTCGCGAAAAAACACAAGTTTAAGAAAATTATAGATTGCAGTAACATGATTTTTCCGTGTTCCCGCCAAAACTCCCAGGTATTCAACTTTTTTTTAACTGTCCACTGCTGGGCGCTATACGCTTTCAAATAAAAAATAATTTTCGAAATCGGTCCACTATAGACTGAGAAATCGGTTAACATATTTAAATAAAAATACATACAGACGAACATAGAACCTCCTCCTTTTTTGAAGTCTGTTAAAAATACTGGGTATGAAAAGATTCAACATCTAATATCTCAGGGTGATGAGCGCAGTGCAGTGCGGCAGGATTTTGTTCATAATTCTGTCACTGCTATGTTATGAGCAGGCGTGACGCGTACCATCAGGCGAACGTCTCGCTCGTTTTGTCACTCCATAGTATTGAAAAATAGGGTGTCTATAATGTACAACATGATATTTGCCGACACGATAATGTACGGCATAATAATACACAGCATGATAATTGGTGTACATGTACATCGAATATCATGCTGTACAATCCATGTCATACAATACTGGCCATCCATTATCGGCTCGTGTCTATAAAGTACGGCCCTATATTGTACAGCCAATAATCCGAGAAAATTTCTCGAATTGACATTTAAAAAAAACCTGAACCTAACTGCAATACAAATAAGCAATTCGTGTACTTGTACATTAAATATCAGACTGTACAAAATCGGGGTGTGCATTACTGAGCCGAGCCGATAATGTACGGCATGATATTGCACGGCACGATATTGCACAGCATGATATTCGATGTACATGTACACCAAATATCATGCTGTGCATTATATGCCGTACAATATCATGCCGTACATTATCTGTGTCGTACATTATTGCCTCCCAAAAAATACTGTCTGCACGTTAGCACTCGCCTTCGCTTAGTGAGCTGTGGTCAACATGTATTGCTTAATCATCTAATCGAGATAAAAACATTAGGATACGCGAGCGGAAGTTTGTTTTTACAAACTCGTTTCGATAGACCGGACTCGCTGGCCGACTGTAATTAGCCTAGAAATAATTACATTTACTTGAGTAATAATTTATTAGCTTATAACAATAGTCAATAAATTTTCATATTATTCTTATAACATTAGATAAGACAAGTTATTTCGAATACAATGAAGATTACAACAGTCAATTAGTTCCGCCTAGAGAACGCCAAATGTTTGTTCCAAAATATCTGTCAATCTACATAGAAATTTGATAATTATAATAGAATATTTTAGATATACAGGGTTTAGTTCTAATCAGTTAGGATCCTTTTAAGGACATATTCTGTACATCAAAACAAAAAACTTTTACTAAGGGGCTATCATTGAAATCGCTGAAATTATCAGCTGTTCCACACAAAAAGTTCATCGACTTTGAGCAAAATGTATGGAACAGCTTTTTTATTTCGGGTATTCAATGTTGGATCCAAAGTAAAAGTTGTTTGTTTTGATTTACAGAATATGCCCTTAAAAGATTCCTAACTGATTAGAACTAACCCGTATGTTTTGTTTGGTTTCACTATCTTCATATAAATTATGGGACGCTGTGTAGCTTTTGGTTGTGAAGAGATAAATTATTTTTCAACTCCTCTATTTTTAAATCCCCCTTCAACTGGGCAATACGCCATGTTGGCCATGTACCAAAGCTTAGAAATTCAACAAGGCAATAATCAGTTTTCAACCGACTTCAAAAAAGGAGGTTCTCAATTCGACAGTATCTTTTTTGTATGTATGTATTTTATGGGATTACTCCGCTAATTATGAATTGATTTTGATGATTCTTTTTTGTTTGGTAGGTCATACTTCAGAAGTGGTCCTATATACATTTTACCGAAATCGGTTTAGTAGTTTGGTTTTTAAATCAAAATTAATGGAATAAATGAAAATAAATGGAAAATATATGAAGATGTCATCCAGGTAGCCGAAATTGAACTCAGTTGTTTTTTTTAAAAGCGTATTATTACCAAGTGTTTTTCGAGTAACAAACACACAGCGCCCTCTGCCTGAAAAGTAATTGATAATCTTCCACCATTACTTAATTTTTTTTTCTAACATACTTTTACCATTCATGTTAAAAAGTACTATATTAACTTATGCTACTCTACTACTGGGTCAAATATATATAATAATGTTCCGAAGCAGATAAAGGAGACCGTAAATATTTGAATATGTTTCATATGAAGTTTTTCCACACTTGGGTTCATCCAGAGATTGCTCGTATGGAGATACAAATCCTGCCAGATATCATAATGCTTTAAAACATAATTATCTGCTTCGGATCAGCTGCCATCTGCTGTTCTTTGTCCTGCCCTGGCTCTATCCATTTTGAGGCAGCCACTGCATCATGAACAGCCGGAAGACGTCCACTGCTGGACGAAAGCCTCTCCCTTAATAGGGAGGGGTTGCCATAATCCCCACGCTTGGCAGGCGGCTTGAGGATCGCAGAATGCTTACCACCGTTAACTAAGAGGACGCTGCCACGTCTGGTCTGCGCAAAGTCAGAGCCATCTACAATGAGCTTCTTTATTTTATTTTATTGCCTGTCAGAAAATCTCCCATTACGGATTGAGTTTGTAAAAAGAAGACAACACTTTTAATCCAAAATAGATTTAAAATGAGTTTTTGTGGTTTATGCATAAGAGGGTTAACCTATACTTACTATCATCGCCATCACCAGCCAGAATACGTCCATAGACGAAGGCCTCACTCTTAATACATTTGCCGTAATAACCGCGATTGGCAGGCGGCTTGGGGATCGCAGAATGTTCACCACCGTTAACCGAGAGGACGCTGCTGCCCGTCCTCCGGTGGGTCTGGATGCAGCTTTAGGACTTGCTTACTTACTATACTTATACTTTCGATAATATGCATTAAAAATAGTAATATTTTTTTTTCTTTCTAGAATCATGCTGCAAGAGGCGCACAGTAAGTTCTCACAGTTAGTAGAGTTACTGCAAATATGTAGAAATAGTATTGAATTAAGTAGGTAGAAATAATTTACATAATGTATTAGGTTATCAAGTAATGCCGGCGCTAGACGATCAGTTGAAACTGGCAATCATCGAATAAGAGAATTAGTACGAAATAATATTGATCGAGTTTTCATTTGACGTGAATGACTGATTTTACATAAAAATTGCGGGCATTTTCACCAGGTTTCGTATATAGTGTAGTTTCTACAAAAAAAAACCTTCAAAACGTTGATAAGTTTTTTACTAGCTCCTTTATAATAATTCTTTACATCCTTATTCCTTTCGGTTTGACTATTAGTTGTACGGCAAAGCTTCGTTTGAACTGATCGTCTAGACCCGCCATTAGGGTCAAAACTTTGGTCATCTTGATGTTTACAAAGAGTAATGATTTTTTTAATTAATTAAATTTTACGATGACTTATAAAATTCAAATTAAAACAAAAAAACAAAAAACAATTTTTTTGACCCTGAATATCGTGTTTCTGTAAAAAGTTGTATGTACTTTTCTATTTAAATGGTAACGTTTAATTCTTAGTTTAAATTTGAAAATGTTATGTTAATATTTTAATATAATATTATAAACTGAGGGTTTATAATAATATTCGTGCAATAATCACCATTTAATCAAACTTAAAACTTCGGATGAACTCATTAGAGCTTATTGTTTTCTTGAATAATGTTATTATTGTTAAAAATGTAGTTAATTACTATGTTTGAACGCGTTTTCTATTCAATAACATAGAAAACATGACTAAACGTATATAGTATATACACCTAATAACTAAAACAATCTCATATTCAGTGCAAGCTAATTTGTGACAGTGTCTCGATTTTCCTCTGTAGCGCTTGGGTCGTTGACGTCACGCTGCACCCGCCGGCTGCTCGCGCGCTTCAGCACTACAGTGAAATATCGATATTATAATCATACAAATAGAGTACAAATGTGCTTGAACTGATTATGACATGATTGTAGTTATACATAATTATATTGTGGTTCAACTAACTTTAGACGCGTTTTCTAAGGAACTGAATCATCAGGGGCCTTATTTTTGAATTGTACGCAAGCGTAGCGCATGCGAAAGGAGCCGACCTTCGAACGATACTGTTTGGAATAAGGTTCAATATCGTTTGAAAGTCGGCTCCTTTCGCATGCGCTACTCTTGCGTACGATTCAAAAATGAGGCCCCTGGAAAACGATTGGATGAATTCGTAAGTATCCACAGTGTAGCCATGAGAGAAAAAAGTCAGTTTCAAGGCGACTTTGCCACGCTTTAATTATAATCCGCGAATTAAACTATTTCGCTATAAAAAAATTGTCTGTCAACGTCTTACTAATCTATATGAAAACGAGATAAAATATATTATAACGTATTTAACTAAGTAACGTTTGTAAGATGTTTTAATTTATTTCGTAAATGAGTAGCTGTATAAAGTGTTTTGTAAATAATTTAAATAAAAACATGGCACTAATTCCGTTGCGCCATTTTCTAAAATAAGCTGGCAATCCGAATATTATTTGTTTATTTTCCTTTTCATTTCATTATGTGTATATAGAATAATAATATACTTATTAATAATAGTTTAGTGTACTTGAAATGGCTCACCAGAATGAATGCCATGTTATTAAGTACTATACTCACATAGATTATAAATTCAAATTCAAAGTTCGGCATTAAACATTTAACTCTATACACACACACATCATCATCATCATCGTTGCCGTCGTTCATTTGAACGGCAGACATAATATTAATTCATAATTATGAACAACTTTTACTATGTTTTACATACTACATTTTACATCTCTGAGATTTAAAAAAATATCTGCTGTTCCGTAGAAAAATGTCATTCACCCTCGACGAAATGAATGGAACACCAATTTTTTTTCGCGTTTTCAGAGGCGGTCCCATAGTAAAAGTTGTTCATAATAATGAGTACTATCATTTCCTAGATTATGTCAGTCGTTCGAATGAACAGCCGATGTTATAGATGATACAGTGTTAGGGCCTATTCAGACCTAAGCGTTATACACTATCGCTATGGGTAGAGCGAAATGCCGCACGGATTTCGCTCGCGTATTTGTATGAAGGTTCCGCGGCCGGAGCGAAATCGGCAACGGAGTTTTTATCGCTTGTTTTTCGCTATCGCAGGCGGTAGCGAATAACACGGTCTGAACAGGCCTTTATGCGGAAATGCAGGAATAAGCCAAACAGTAATACATTGCAGTTATCTTTGTAAATAACTGTTACTTTGGCGCTATTAAATCAGCTGTTTCATACATTTCGTAAGAGTCAATTAACTTTTTCTCAGCAGTTGTTAACAATTATGAGTACAATAAGCTCCCACATTGATCTGGCGTCGGGCGAGGGCATGGCATGGGCGGCTTACCGACCCATTCTAATTTCATACTAAACAACAACTCTCAACAAAATCACTCAACTCAACAAAACTCGGTGAGTCCTAAATTGCGCCTTATTTCAATCTGTTTAGTATGAAAGTAGAATGGGTCGGTAAGCCGCCCGTGCCCGACGCCAGTTCAGTATGTCCTGCGCTAAGGCTTGCTACCTTCCGCGTAACCTCGGGTTTATTACTTATGTACTCCTTTCCGACCTAAGCCCGGATGTCTATCTACGTGACATTTGATCTGACAATCTATCAGGCGCATCGCGTCTATTGTGAAGCCACGCCATACAAATAATTTGAATATTGATTATTCAACGTATTTTCAGTCACATAGAGGCAGACGTCACTTATCCATATCTCACGCATTGGATTACGCCAAATGGATACTTACTACTTACTAAATATGCTATAAAATTGCTTAAATAGCTTAATGAGTAGTAAATATGATTTTTTATTAATCCGGTCCGAATGACGCGATGATTGGGCGTCCCCACTAACATTTAATCGACGCTTAGACTTAAAATACACTAAAGCTGGCTTTTCACTATGGGATATAATATATGTTATATCCCGCGATTGGCCTTCAGAGAGGTCATATACAATCTTTAACAGAAAGGGTCAACAATACTGAACGGTATGTACCTATGTACTCATAAATTATTAACAACTTTTACTATGGAGCCGACCCTGAAATCGCGACTAAAAAACAACTGTACATACGTTTTGTCGAAGGTTTTGTATTTTTTGGTTTGGAACTTTTTTCATCTCGGTGTTAATGGTTCCGTTTAAAAGTATGGTGAGCGATATTAATTTATATCTCGAGCTATAATATACAATGTGTAACAAAAAGATTCAACAATACTGAAGTGTATGTATGTATTCATCATTATGAACAACTTTTACTATGGGGCAAACACTGACACCCCAAAAAAAAAAACTGCTGTTCCATACAAAAAGTTGATTGACTTTGGACAAAATGTATGGAACAGCTGATATTTTTTTCGTGATTTCAGGGTAGGCTCCATAGTAAAAGTTGTTCATAATGATGAGTACATACATACATACTCTTCAGTATTGTTAAACTTTTTTGTTACACATTGTATATTATATTAGGTCTTTACCTATGAAATTGCCGTTTTGTATGGAATAAGTGAAAGTACTTATTTTTTTAAACTTTTTTATTTCTGTTATTCAATGTAATCACCCATGCAATCGACGCATCTTTGCCAATGAATTGGCAGTTTATTGATGCCCTTCTTGTAAAAATCAGCTGGACGAGAGGCAACAAACTCTTCAAAGGAATTTTGTACTGCCTCTCGGGAATTGAATTTTTTAGCAACTAAAAAGTTGTCTAAATTTTGGAAAAACTAATAGTCGGTAGGTGCAAGGTCTCGTGAGTATGGCGGATGAGGGAGAACTTCCAACCCCAGCTCTTGCAGCTTGGAGACTGTCTGTTGTGCAGTATGGGGTCGCGCGTTGTCGTGAAGGAGCAGTGGGGACGACCGATTGACCAAAGCTGGTTTCCGATGTGCAAGCTTCTCCATCATTGTCTCCAGTTCTTCACAGTACACATCTGCAGTAATGCTCATGCCGTTTTGTAAAAAGCTGTGGTGAATCACACCCGCACTAGACCACCAAACAGTGACCATCACCTTTTTAGGCGTCATTTTTGGTTTAGGGGATTGTTCAAATGTAATGAAAATACAACGCTAATCAATAAACAAAAGACTGAGTTTGTAAAAAGAATGTCATGTTTTTAAGACAAAATTAATTTGAATTCAGAATACAAAGCCATTACAAACTTTTTTTCTATTTGAAATGACCAGTACTGAAGAACGGCAATTTCATAGGTAAAGACCTATTATTATATCTCATAGTGAAAAGCTAGGTTTAGACTTTAAATATTGGCATCTTCTGACATAACTTTTACAGACTACGCGAATACAGGCGAAGTATAGGCAGTTTTATTGACAAATATCTACACATACAAAAAATGTTGCAGTCCTTATATTATAATACACTGCAATGAAAAAGAGACATATTGTTTTAGCAAGTTTAGATCTGTCAACTATATAAATTCTCGAGAATGAGAGATTCTCCAAACATGTTTAAAAAAAGTAGTTCTACTCAACTCGATAGATGGCGCAGACTAAAAATTAAAAAACATGACAATGACAGACAAGTCTGGTCAGCGCCATCTACAATGAGCTTCTTTTTTTTTAAATTGTGCCGGGAAATCCATTATGACACTATAACACAGTTATAACTAAGTCTGAAGAGGTCCTAGTTATTTTCCTAAACGGTTGTTATTATAAAGTATAAGTCATGTATTATATGAATACAATAAGAACTATAATTTGGTGAAATAATATTTGTCTACATACACAGACACACACACATTTTTTTTCCGTTGATCCGATCTTTATGAAATTTTGTAAGCAAGTCATCATCATCATCATCAGCCCGGAGACGTCCACTGCTGAACGAAGGCCTCCCCCTTAGACCGCCACACTGTACGACAATCTGCCATTTGCATCCACCGGTTGCCCGCGACTTTTACAATGTCATTGGTTTTGGTTGTTGTAAGCAATTAGTTCGTCCAAATACAATAGGGAATATGCCTGTGTTTTTTTTTATTGACTCTCAAAAAAGCTGATTGGCAACAAAACAAATCATCGAAAGTAAAATTTTAATATGTGCACAAATAACGAAGTTATAAACATTTTAGTTTCATGTTAGACAGGGAGGGCCCAATACTAGGTTTATGACGTCAAAGTTCACGATTCCCAACAAATTCTATACTATGCACGTGTTTTGCTAGAAAGGGACAGATGACTCCCTCCAGACACAGAACAGAACAGACTCCCTACAGAATTTCAGATTCTTTTCATATTTCAGAAAGCCGATTTCAATATTTTTTTCGACGTAAGTAAGCATCAGATATTACAGTTAAACTCTCCATTTATCCTATTATTGTTAATAATTGAAACACATGCATATTAAATTCGAAAATGACCTAAATGTTTTTTTATTATTTCGCCACAAATAAAAAAACATTCAAATTAAATTTAGACACAAAAATAATTAAACGAAACAAAACTAAATTGGGCTTTTTGGCCAAAATTGGTCAAGGTGTTTGGAAGATGTGGAAGTCGCGAGGTGTCAGTTCGCTGCGAACTACTAGTTATTATGCCAACAACATGCATTTTGAAATATTAATTATTTAATATTTATTACTCAGTAAAATGGAATAATTACTTAGTAATACCACTACGGTATTATGATTGGAAATATGCCGTTATTTAATAAATTTATTCAATGCCACAGCTGCTTATCGTGTATAGTATTAGCAGAAAAAATTCTTACATAACATGTTTACTCAAATGTTCGTGATAATGCCTGCGCAGACGACGTACTTTAGTTGGTTGATATTCCATTTAAGCGGAATAGTTTGCGCAGAAAAAGAACTGTCGTGGTCAAAAAGAGAACTATCGTCACTATATATAGATAGCAACCCTATTCCACCCTACTGCCAAATGTCTTAGCTCTTATGGCAACATGGCTTTGCTATTATGTAGTTAAAGCTATTGTCAAAGCTATACCTGTAGTCTTGAATATTTTGTATTTTGTATTTTGTATAGCTGAGAAGACAAAAGCTGATAGGATTGGCCGGTGGTTCAGATGTACACAACAAGAATTTGAAATGTTTTTAAAGCTTAAACAGTAAGAAAAATTATGACCTCTGGCAGGACTCGGAACTTGTTTACGAGTAATCCAGAGACCATAATTTTTCTTACTGTTTAAGCATTAAAAACATTTCAAATTCTTTTTGTGTACATCTGAACCACCGGCCAATCCTATCAGCTTTTGTCTTCTCAGCTATACACGCGACATTGGCAAATTGCGGCCATACCGCATAGAGACCATAACCAAAGATAGATAGATAAAAGTCTCTTGTGTTATAATCAACTGAAATCTCGTGGATCAAACACTGATCATAAGTTTTATCGTTCCGCGAATTTCGATACAGTTTACGAAGGTGCCGATAAACTGTTATTAGCACAATAGTGACAATAGTCGCAGAAGCCATAAACCGAGAAGGCCAAAATGTCACATGCCCTTAGCACAGGGTATTCACAACCCAATCGGAAAGGTTTCCGTTCGGATTCACACTATCCGTCCCATTCATTTACATTCAGGATGACAGAGTCGGAGAATGTGTCCGAACGGAAAGCTATTCGATTGAATTGGGAATAATAGCCCTGCGGGAGCGCTCTTGACAGCTTCTTCCACTGATCAACTGCACCAAGTTGAGATCCCACGGCAGCTCTCTCTCTCTGCTCAAATATAATATATGCATAACATAACTCATACATTTTTGTGTTTCTTTATTTCCGGATTCAGGGTGACATGAATTCATTGCCAATATCATAAGGGGACATTAAACTCATCGTAATGGTCAACTCGTACCTTTATCCAACCCTGAAAACGCGAAAAAACAACAATTTAATTTAATATTATTTGGGAAACATACAGTAATAATAACTTAAGTAGACTTACAAAAATTTGGATAACTGTACACCATTTACACGTTTCCGCATATAAAAGTCTATATCACTTGTTAACATGGTTAGCTAAGGATTTTGATTAACATTGAAAACAATATTAGATATTATTATTACACAATATAAAGAGAGAATTTTTGTTTTTAAACTTCTATCGCCAGAAAAATGCAATTACTCACGACATAATGTATGGAATTTAATTCCGCCTTGATTTCGTAGTAACATTTGTTCGTCACAATGACTTTAATGACACCGTAGGATATTGGTTAAAAGTATATATTACTTAATTATTTGACCTGTAACAGATGTTGCCAATAAATTGATTATTGATTATTATTGAATTCAATATCACCTTGTATAATGAGCGGAGAAAATTCCACGTCTGCGCAGCCGTAATGTCATATTTGGATGGTAAAGTAACATATGTAAAATATTTTCATTGTTCAGTCTCTGCTCTTCCATGCCAAGTATGAATATTTATCGATGTAGCACTATTCTTTGTGTCGTGCTTTTCAATCTTTTGTCACCAGATGAACATTAACTTAATATAGTGATTAGCAATCTAAGACGATGTTATGTACATTTTGTAATCTAATTTTATTTATTGTCCGAAAAAATATGTCTGAGTACTTACATGTTATTCTAGCAAAGAAACTTATGTACGTACATCATTGTTAGCTCCAGCCGCTGATTCTGCGCGACTGCGATTTTATCGTCGCGCAGCATCGGCGGCTAAACCTAGAGCGCAGGGCACACAGAAATGGCGTCGAGCGCGGACATGGCACGCCGGCACGTACGCTTGCCATTCCTTTCAAATTTCATACTAAACTCATTGAAATAAGGCTCACACCGATTGACGTTCATCGGGCGAGTCCGCGCCCGATGCACGCCCGCTGAACGTCGTTCTGCGTGTCCTACATTGTGCCCTATTTCAATGCATTTAGTATGAAATCTGAATGAAACCCGTGCGATGTCCGCGCCAAATGCCATTTCTGTGCGCGACTAAAGATATTTCACAGTACATGCCCATGTTGCAACAAAACATGTCACTATATTGTATCTAATAAACTATAGCAAAGTAACCAGTCTACTGTCGTAGAAGGTAGTATGTAAACCCGGGTACTCTGTCGAATAACTGTAATCGTTATATTACTGTAACAACCACAGTTCAAGCATTTGGATAAGCATAATCAGCCTTTTGAAGGATCGAGCGCATTATGGCGGGCCGCAGCGGGGCGGAGCGGGCCGTATCGCAACGAAATAGTACATTGTTATCGTAGGGGTGGAAGTAACTTATTTAGTCCCGAGACGGGGCGCTAATAGTTCGAGGGACTAAATATGTCTTTAACCCCGAGGTAAACACTGTGCTTTTCATTACGAATACAAGGAAACTAAAAATAAAAACATATGAACTGACACTGGGAAATGTAAAAGAAATGCGGGACCATAATCCTCTGATGAGAAAAAAAAAAGTTAAAACATAGTTAGAAATAGTTTTTAAAAAATAATAATTTGAGTGTCTGTAATTTGTCAACTGTCACTGTCAGTTGAAAGTGAATCTCCCTAGGGCTGAAATGTATTACTTTCAACCCGCTCCTCAGGTACTTCAGAACTACTTTCCGAGTATGTGTAATGAAAAATGTTTTGACGTGCCGGGCCGCAGCGCACTCGCGGTTCCGCCGCGCAATAATCCGACCCCCAGCGGCCCGGCATAGTGTGCGTTAGTTCATATAAAATGTACGACAGCGATCTAGGCGGATTTTTGTGATGTGCTCCGGCCCGCTGCGGCCCGTCATAATGTGCTCGATCCTTAATAGTCTGCATCGGACGGGTTAGTATTAGAAAAGCTAGATCGTAAAATGACTTCATCTCACTTAGGCTACATCTCAAGATGTCCAATTCGCAAAATGACCACAAAGCTGCTAGTCAAAATCACAAAAAAGTAAAAGTATCAAAAGTCTTATGTCGTAAAATGACTACACCGTAAAAAGTCTGGACAGTTACAAACATTAAATATTATTTAAATATCTTTTATTTATTGCATTGCATGTACTATAAAACTATAATACTCTATTTTTTTTGTGCCCATCAACATCTTTTTTACGTAAAAAAGCCTTGCCACATAGATAAAATAAAAAATATATATGCTAAAAATCTAAAAAAACAACAAAATAAACATCTCGTCATAAAATTTAATTAAATTAATTTATCCTGATAAGAATTATGATACTTGTACTTTTTCTGATGTTGACTAGCAGCGATGTGGTCATTTTGCGAATTGAACATTTTGAGATGTGGAATTAAGTCAAATTGCAACTTGGATATTTTGAGATATGGCCTAAGTGAGAATAAGTCAGTTTGCGATCTAGCCATTCTAATACTAACCCCTTAGAAAGGAGAGGCATCTTCTTAATAGATTTGGTATTGTGAGGCTTATGTCATATCCAACGTGGACTATGACATGCTATGATGAGTCTGTTGATATAATGTGTCTGTCTGTCTGTGTGTGTGTGATAATAAGAGTGTCTGGTTAGAGGATGAGTGATGAAGTGTGTATTATAAGTGTTTAATATAAGTTGGATTGTCTGTCTAATGAATGGATTTTGTCGCGTGTAAATCTCTATGGTACGATAGAGTACCCAGCGAAACGACCGCGACCGCATCTCGGCGAAGCGTCGCGCTTTGCTGTGAATAAATATATCGATATGTTAGGTATATTTGCAAATGTTTCGAGCTTAGTTTTTTTACATCACGGGTAATTTCAGTTTGTCTCTAGTTCTTATAGGCGATGTTCTGGGGGCTAAAAAGGTCGCGATTAGCAATTCTGCATATGATCCTATGATGATTCATTTCGCAAATCATATAACGGTCACTTAAGCTCCAATTCATACATTAAGGAATTCATTATTTTGACAGTTTTCTATAAAAAGTCGTAAAATGGTCGATGAAAGATGAATTGCATTGAAGTCAACATGATTCGTTAGAAGTTACTCAAGAGCAACTTTTTACAATAGGGTAGATGACTGATGTTTATAATGTTGAAACCAATAGCTTTGATAAAGAATTTAAGTAAATATAGTATGTTTATCGAAAAAATAATTTAAATCGATTAATAATGTTCTGATATATGAGCGTTTAAAGTTTTTGTTAGAGACAAGTCTGTCCCTTTCCCACAAAACAAAAAATGACGTCACGCCTTACTTGTCAGAATATAATTTATATGGCGTACTGAGAAGTGACGTCACGATTTGCCGTTTCTTCTCTCTGTCTAGCATGATATTAAAATGCTTATAAGTTGCTTATTTTTGATCAGATTTTCAATTTCTTTTCATTTATCAGCTATATTTTTGGGCCACATTTTAATGGACAATAAAAAAAACCAGTCATCTAGCCTATTCATTCTGCTAAGAATTCATAAGATGAACTGTTTTAGGGGAATTGCTTAATGCGGCCATTTTAGACCCCTGTTCACTTGTTTTTTTTACAATTAATCTGCTAGCGGTATAGTTTAATTTTACGCTATAGTTACAGTGAAAAAATATTATTGAGAAACTTCTTTAAATGTTTTTGTTATATCTACGCAGTAGTTGCAGTTATAATTGTGCGAACACAACAAAGTATCTTAACTGCGTATGAGTGAAATTCTGTGATTTAAGTATCTTATACTTACTATATTTTTTTGTATCTATGTTATCACTAAAGATCTCTAGATCCCTGGTTTATATTTTGTTGTAAGTTTTATCGTTATTTGTGTAGCCCGACTTTGTAGTTCTAGCTATTCTTTTGAATACAAAGGTGACAGAATGACTTGTTTTATTTATAAGTAAAATCATCGAGATGAACTTTTTGACCGCTAAAATAAGACCAACAAGTGCTCCGCTAAAATAAGACCAACAAGTGCTCCGCTAAAATAAGACCAACAAGTGCTCCGCTAAAATAAGACCAACAAGTGCTCCGCTAAAATAAGACCAACAAGTGCTCCGCTAAAATAAGACCAACAAGTGCTCCGCTAAAATAAGACCAACAAGTGCTCCGCTAAAATAAGACCAACAAGTGCTCCGCTAAAATAAGACCAACAAGTGCTAGCGGACCGACGACAACAGCGGTTGACAAAAAATGTGATCTATATAAACACATGTAAGTGATACCTGTTTTTATAATAGCTAGTTTTTTTGGTACCTTGTTGTGCAAGGTACGGCGATGTCGGCGATGTAATTATCCCGTGGCGGTCAAAACGTAAATCAATAAAAAAATGTGTATTTTTTAATTAATTGTCGCATAAAAACAAGGCTTGCATTCTAGCGCTCGCTAAGTTTGTGCACAAATCCAGAGGCGTCTGCCTACGAAACGTTGATTTACCCCCTTGGCCCCATTTTCCATTTCTCACAGAAGCGTGAAGAAGTAACAAATTCCATCACACATAGGTAGGTTAAATATTATTTTCACCTCACAAGCTCGGAAAGTTTCTGTTTATCATTCGAAATCGGAGTGCAAAAGTGCATTTTATCTGCTAGCGGGAAAGTTTAAAATTCGAGCCTTTTTATTCAATAATTTTCTATACCGCCAGTCAACTGAAAATGCATGATTTTTTTATAACACACTGGGGCCGTACCGTGAACTGCTTATAGCGGGACCGAATAGGTTCAGCTGCCGACACTGCGCGACCGCGAACCTTATTGCGAGGCGATAAAATTCACAGTCGCGCAGCGTCGGCAGCTGAGCGTATTCGGTCCCGCTATAAGCAGTTCACGGTACGAGCCCTGGCCCTTTGAGAGAGCTATATCTTCCAAGCACTGCCCACAGGCCAGCACGAAAACTGCATGAAAAAAAAACTAGCATTTTCCATTTTTAATTTTATTTTTTTACTGTTGTCTTTGGCATTTTCCCCGCTGTAGTGAGGCGAAAAGTTGTGTTTCGCAGTAGCGGTAGCTTAATGAACTGGATAAACACAGGCTACTTTTTTATCCGGGAATAATAGACGGTCCCCGTGAAGTAGCGGGAGAAATAGCAAGGCGCTGCTGCTATGTACCTACACAGTGAATCAATAAAGATATTCTATTCTATGGGAAATGGTTACACACGCCACGCTCCCGTTCCGTCTGCTCACGCTCGCAGTGTGCCCACACCATTGGAACAGCGGCAAACCCTGTTTTTTAGGAACGAAAACGAGTATATAACGAGTTTGTTATATTATTGCGTAAAAAAACTAAAATAAATAAAAAAAAGGTAATTCTAAAATAGATATTTGTCTTGGACTTTAATTACATGTACTTAAGTATAAAAACATAGATATGCCTAAAATGAATAAAGCCAGTTTTTGTACAAGTTGGCGCAACTATATAAATTGATAATTGTGTAAGACCTTGAACAAGCTTTAATTTATTTCTTGTTTTAAAAATAGCATACCACACACACACACACACATTTTGCCGGCTTGTAGGGTTACGACGTTTAGTCCCTACTTACTTTTATTCAGTTCTTTCCACTTGAATAGCGAAGGGTCTAAAGAGGACCCCCTTTAGACGTCCTCGCTATTACATTTTGATCTATGTGTACTCGCCATTAAATTTGACCCCTCAATAAAACAATCTTTGGTGACATTTCAAAAAAAAAGCTGGACACTTGGATTGAAATACCTAGTTATACCCAATAAAGTAGGAAATATAATCTAACTGAACTACTTAATTATAACTAAACTAAAATTTTATTCGATATAAGAGACCGTTTAAAGTATCTATAGGCAAGCCTTTAGATAGTTTAGATCTTTAATTTCAAATAATGTGCCAAAATGCTGGCCACGTTGCCCCGCTAAATTACCGAGGCAAATTTTCTAAAGCCAGCATTTTGGTCTCGTGTAGATTCTTTAAGTCTCCCCGAATCCTTATAGATGCTCAAAGCCGCCACGGCTCTACCCCGAACGGCACAAACTTGTAACCTATAGAGGTTACATACGAGGCTAGAATATTTGTGCCGTTTGAGGGATTCCGCCCAATAAATATTATACAATGTGTAACAAAAAGGTTCAACAATACTGAAGGGTATGTATGTACTCATCATTATGAACAACTTTTGTCCAAGGTCAATGAACTTTTTGTATAGAACAGCTGATTTTATTTTCGCTATTTCAAGGTTGACCCCGTAGTAAAAGTTGTTCATAACAGGCGCGGATCCAGGATTTCGTTGAGGGGGGGGCAATTTTTGTGTGATTTTAATCCCTTCCAGAAAATTAGTTCTAAATTTTAAAAAAATCTTTTATTATAGTATAGTACTTGTATTGTTCGTGCCTGCAGGGCTAAAGTGGTTACTTAAGCCCCGCTACGCGGAGCGAAAGGAACCACTTTCTTCCCACAGCAGCACGTAAAATCGTATACACACCACGGGAGCAAGTAAAGAAGCCTCAGATCTCATGTTTGTCACCCTCGACTTGGCCTCGGGAGACATATACATGGGGTCTCAGACATTCTTTACTTTTGCTCCCTAGGTGAGTAATATACAATTTTATTTCAATATTGGCTTGCAATGGCAATGACCGCTATCTCGTCTGATGTTAAGCGAAGATGCAGTCTACGGTTCTGCACGCATGCCTAGAAGACACCGATTCACTCGCGACTTTAAGAATGAATAGCATTCTACTGTTTAGCAAGTCGCAAAATAAGGGTGGATTCGAACCGTTTTCTACATGTTTTTGGAATATTAACCATGAAACGGAGGTCCATATACCAACGCAGTAAAACAAATGTCATAATGACGATTAGCATTACAACTTTACGCAAAAAATCATTACACAAAAAAAGCAAGCCGCATAAATCCTTGCGCATATAGTTTATACGCATAGCAATTATCACCATAATCATCAAAAAGCATAAAAATATATCGCCTAAATCAAACAAGCATAACTATAAATATCACTTATAATTAAAAAGCATAAATATCGAAAAACCTTAAAACAAACTATTTCCATCAAAAAATACCAACCTAACCCACACGTATGGCTTGCTCCCCTCAGGACCTCCCTTGAGCTTCTGGCCCCCGCGCTTTTTATATAAACTCTAGGGGTAGGGACCACAAGCCTAGGTGGAGACGGGGTGCTCTTAGTCGGATCTGTCACTAATTTCAAACCTAACCAACTTAAATTTGACTCCAGGTGAGCTTCCGCCAGAAGCTCTTGCGGTCGCCCCTGAGAGTACTCGGCCTTCGCTTCGCTACGGAGGTCACCGGCTCGCTTTGTTCGCCACTTCTCCCTTCGCTACGCTCAGCCTCGTATGGCTTGCTCCACTCAGGACCTCCCTTGAGCTTCTGGCTCCCGCGTTTTTTATCTACACTCTAGGGGTAGGGACCACAAGACTAGGTGGAGTCGGGGTGCTCTGATTCGGATCTGTCACTAATTTCAAACCTATCCAACTCAAATCGGAGGAT
The DNA here is from genome assembly GCA_905404285.2 of Erannis defoliaria. Lineage (NCBI taxonomy): Eukaryota > Metazoa > Arthropoda > Insecta > Lepidoptera > Geometridae > Erannis > Erannis defoliaria. The sequence continues at coordinate 2,997,964 of FR990073.1, read as the reverse complement.
TTTTTTATACAGTCAAGTGACGAGACGAGCAACACTTTCACCTGATGGTAAGCGTCACGCCTGCCACTAACAGTAGCAGTGTCAGAATTGTGACCTTGCGAACACAATCCTGCACCGCACTGCACTGCGCTCGTCACCCTGAGATATTAGATGTTAAATCTCTTCATACCCAGTAATTTATTTGCTAACATTGCCCTTCAAACCGGAACACAGTAATGCTTGCACACTACTGCTTGGCGGTTGAATAACTGGCAAAGGTGTGGTACTTCCCCAGGCGGACTTTGCAGTAGAGTCCTACCACTACAAAAAAAACTAACCCAATGCTTTTTATGACAATTAACAATACAAGCACTATTATGCCTAATAAATCAAAGCCGAACTAATAACATGCTAAATAATTTAAGGCCTAACAATAAGTATGCCTTAAAACCATATACTTACTCCAAAGAAACCTTTCTGCTAAGATACCATTATGCCAAACAAATTTATGCCGAACAATTTCCGCCAAACAATTTTTTGGAATAAAAGTTACTGCGTATCAAGGGGCACCCATGAAGGGTCCAAATACAAACGCAGAAAAACAAATGTCATAAGAACGATTAGCGTTACAAATTTACGCAGAAAAAATCATTACGCATAAAAAGCAAGCTGCATAAATCCTTGCGCCTAAAGCTTATACGCATAGCAATTATCACCATAATCATCAAAAAGCATAAAAATATATCGCCTAAATCAAACGAGCATAACTACAAATATCCCTAATAAATAAAAAGCATAAACACAAAAAATAGTATTTTCCATCGAAAAATACCAACCTAACCCACACGTATGGCTTGCTCCCCTCAGGACCTCCCTTGAGCTTCTGGCCCCCGCGCTTTTTATATAAACTCTAGGGGTGGGGACCACAAGCCTAGGTGGAGTCGGGGTGCTCTGATTCGTAAATGAGTGCATTTCAAACCTAACCAACTCAAATTTGACTCCGGGTGGGCTCCCACGCTTTTTATATACACTATAGGTAGGGACCACAAGACTAGGTGGAGTCGGGGGTGCTCTGATTCGGATATGTCACCCATTACAAAACTAACCAACTCAAATCGGGGTGAAAAAACTAACCCAGCGCTTTTTATGACAATTAACAATACAAGCAATACTTATTATGCCTAATAAATCAATGCCAAACTAATAACATACTAAATAATTTTAAGACCAAACAATAAGTATGCCTTAAAACATATACTGCAAAGAAACCTTTCTGCTAAGATACCATTACGCAAAACAAATTTATGCCCAACAATTTTAGGAATAAACAGTTTCAGCATATCAAGGGGCACCCGTTCCAATACTTGTTTTTTTTTGTATGGAGAAAAAACAAGCGCCCCTAGCGAATGTAAGGCGAGCCTCAAATTTTCAATACAAAAAGCATAATTATAACAGAAAGTTTTCCGGTTTCCGTAAGCTTTCAAGTTTGCAAAATACAACTATTCAGCATTTCTGTTTAAAAAAAAGTGAAATAAAAACACACAATGCAAAATAAACTATCAGAAAACCAAAGATATTGTATTGCCGTGCCAAAAATGCCAAAGATAACCAGTGCTTATATAGATTCCAAACACTCGGTGAATTTCAATCGCGCACGGATTGACAAGCGAACGCAATGCCGAAGTGCTCCTAGCTCACCTCCAAGGTGAAAATACCACACTAGCGATGTTTTTTTAACAGCACTTTCAAGTAAAAAACATTGAACGATCGATGTACTTAATCTACATAATATAAGTTAGCAATGAGTTAATAACGATTCTTGTAAACAAGTCTATATGGGGAATTTTGATGAAGGCGTCAGGGGGGGGGCAATTGCACCCATTGCCCCCCCCCTGTATCCGCGCCTGGTTCATAATGATGAGTACTTACATAGTACATGCCCTTCCGTATTGTTGAACTTTTTTGTTACACGTTGTATATTATATCATAGAAAATTATGTTTTTAGGTACGTTTCTTCCGTAATTGTTTGCATCTTTTAGATATCATCAAAAGTCTGGACAATTTTTTTTTCTTGGGGCATGCAGTATGGCGATCCAATTCGACTAAATCCTGTTATCACGATCACTTTGTATTAGATTCTTTGAAATTAACGTAGAGCCAGAGATTATAATCACCAAAGAACTTTCTTCTCTGTGCCGGAAAACACGGCTTCTTTATCTATGAGTAGGTCGTATAAGATACCTCCACCTACCTAGTTTGCGTTCAAACGTGAACTCCATGATCAGCCTTGATCATATCAGCCGCCTTCTCGGCGATCATGATGGTGGGCGCGTTTGTGTTTCCACTAGTGATCGTGGGCATTACACTCGCGTCCACCACGCGCAAAGCACGCGCGCCGCGCACGCGCAGCCGCGCGTCAACCACGCCTGTTTCTTCACCGTCCATCCCACAAGTCCCCACGGGGTGGTACTGCGTACTTGCTAAGTTAACAACGTAACACTCCCAATACTCCCTACTCCCAAACTCACTATCTTGACACTGCTCCACACTTAAATCTTCAACACTGCCATCGACACTCTTAAAATAACTCGTGTTCACTACGCTTATAAAATCTTCTACTGAATCGGCGAAAGCATTTATATCGTCCAAGTTCGAAAAGTAACCACTATCAATCACAGGGTTGTCTTCAGGGTCTGAACTTTTCAAAATTATTCTTCCTCTAGACTCGGGATGTAGTAAAGTCACGAGAGCGAAAAGTGTCTGTCTCTGGACACTGGCTCGAGCTACGGCTGTACATATTCTATCATCTAACATCAGTTGCTCTGAGCACATTAGCACATGCGCTATAGACGCGGGTGGAACAACTATAGCAGTCACTTCGTAATCTGGGAATGATAATCGACTCTTGTTGACTGCAGCGAATCCTAAAAGAGGCGGCATGGGAAACCGGTCCAAATTCTTCAATAACTCGAAATTGTGCGATATTGATCGCAAACTTTTCTCTCCTCCCAGCACAATGGGCACCATCATGTGGTCTTGCAAGTTCTGCCCGACGTTTGGCGAATCGACCACAACTTCAATATTTGTTTTTTCTAAATGTTCTTTAGGACCTATTCCAGAAAGCATAAGCAGTTGGGGGCTGTTCATCGTGCCTGCTGATAAAACTACTTCTTTGTCAGCCATTACTGTTATTATTTTCCCATTAGGTAGATTTAGTTCGACGCCCGTAGCCGTTCTGCGTTTATCAAGTAAGATTTTTCTGGCACGTGTATTCTTTAGTATGAATAAATTTGGTCGACCTGTAGCTGGTTTTAGGAATGTCATAGCAGTGTGTTGCCTTAAATTGTTGTCAAAAGTAAACATTGGAGGAGAATATCCGAGTTGATGAAAACCATTTGTATCCTCGAGGATACTGTGTCCGTTTTCTTTAAAGGCGTCAAAATAAATGCTTGTTTTGTCTTTATAGACAGATCTAGAGACTCCCAAATATCCATCTCGGTTATGTAAATGTCCCGTGTCGCTTAATAAAATATCTTTGTCATTGAGCCTTTCACTTTTCTTGAAGTAGTGAGTCACATTATCCCAGTCCCATCCCTCATTTCCCTTCTTAGCCCAGCTATCAAAGTCTGCTTTATTCCCTCTTACATAGAACATGAAATTAGTCCCGCTGGATCCTCCAAGCATTTTGCCAAAGTTCTTTTGGATGTCTTTATTTTTGTGGGCTTGACTTGAAAAGCCGTCATTGATTTTGTTGTATTGCCAATTTGGCAAAAGCGGTGAGACGAGAACTGATAAGCCCGGGCTCTGAAAAAGAAATTAAATAACAAATAAGAAGTAGCTTAAAGGTAAAGTAAGACGGAACCGAAGTCGGAAAGGAAGATGACTAATCTTGAAGAAAACTTTAAAGAAAACTATCTGTTACTGACTTGAGTGATACCGGGAGGTTCACCACCAGCTTCTACAAGCAGAACAGTCCAGTTGTCTACTTCAGTGAGTCGGTTGACAAGTACACAGCCTGCTGATCCTCCACCCACTACGACAAAGTCGAAGCTCTGGCCATCTGCAGTAAAGAAAGACAAAATCCTAACTTGCACTCTATGGAGTCGAAAATTTAACTATGAATAATTTAAGATTTAACTTACTGTAGACAGTTGCTTGTGGATAGTTCTCGCCAAAACCTAAGGATGACAGTTTTACAAGAATCATTTGTAACACCCTCAAAAGTGGGAAGAGCAACTTAACTTCTGCTAAACAAATCCCATCCAACAGAATCCTGAAAGGTGAAAAACATTAACATTATAGGTATATAACGAAGAGTGGCAAGCTACGGTTTATCTCGGAAATTGTCGCCGTCGTTGAAACCACATGGCTAAACTACTGCATAACTAACGAATTTGAATAATCGTGCCTTGACCGCCGACTTATTGTAACCGACAGAAAACAACTTTTACAGAAGGTTTTTTAATAATATTTTTGTAGATTATTGTGCTGTGCATGTACATTGAAATTTGACATATTTAACAATTTCAAGTCAAAAGCCTTCTCATAGCCCACAAACGCCAGGCAGAGAAGCTGATTGTACTCTTTGGTCTTCAGTGCAACCAGAAGCTTTTACATTTTTAAGCTGCATAAGAGCTAACATATCTCTTCCGGACTAATGTCATTGAAAGTTATTTTAAAATATGAGATTATTAAGTTTTTTTCCCTGTTTGGGAATATGCATGTGTTTTGATTATTAAAAATAATAGGATAGATAGGTGGAGAGTTTAACTGAATCTGATGCTTACGTCAAAAAAGTTATTGAAATCGGCTGGTAAAGTTCTGAAATATAAGCGTTCAAAGTATTTGGATGGAGTCATCTGTTCCTTTCTAGCAAAACACGTGCTAGTATTTGTTTGGAATCGTGGCCTTTGACGTCATTTGCTAGTATAGTGCCTTTCCTGTCTAACATGAAACTGAAATGTTTATAACTTCGTTATTTGTGCACATGTTTAAATTTTATTTTCGATGTGTTGTTTTGTTGCAACTCTTTTGTGAGTCAATAAAAAAATACCATGCATATCCCCTATTATTTCAATCATTTTTAAAGCGATTATGTTTTGTGACATACCTACTTATTATAATGAAATTTGACGTGGAACTTTGGTGCTATCAATAAACATATGTATTGTATTGTACTGAAGCTTTCCACTGTATAGCAGTTAGCACAATAAAAGTGGAATCAAACATGAAACCACGTCTCTTTTATGAGGTTCTATGGCGGTCCGATAGTAGAAAGGGCAAGGAGTAACCAGATCATGCAAATCAGAAGCACGCCCGCCGAAACGAATATCGTAATAATTAAAACTATTCTGCGTTAAAACTTAGCCCAAATATAATTAATATCGACTTACCCTTTGTCAATGACGAGTGCACAGCAAGCTAACAAGGCAATACTGATGCTGGTCCTGATATCGTTATTGAATAACATCTTAAATCTTTTGTCGACTATAGTTTCCAGCGATAATTGGGTAACTAGGTATTTGCGCTGAGAGGGTCTTCGAAGCAGCTTAGTTTCCCATGACCGGTATCGATATTTTAAGCTTAAAAGGTGAAAATTAAATCAGGCAGGAACTCGTTTACTTATTTATTAAAGTAGCAGAAAGCATAAAACGAACATATATTTTTTAAAACAATTGAAAACAAGCGATCATTTTCAAAATATTAAAACACGACTTCTATTTATATAACGTTCTTTTTTCAAAAATATTTTAGCCTATGGCACTCGGGTCGGGATGATGTAAGGATACGCCCCCACACATCCAAATCTGTTCAGGCATTATTATCGAAGTCGATACTTACTAAAATATTTTGTTTTATATTTACTGTTGCAGTATATAGGTACATAAGTACCTAGCAAAACATTTTTCATTTTCATGTTTCATACTTATCTAGGTACACATAGAAATGCAGGAGCGAAATACACAACAAACACACGAATTTGAACAAACTTTTTATATACATTTATATAAAAGTGGCCTTTATGAGTAGGTACAAAAACACAATCTAATTCTTACTATTAATTAAATAATCTATCTACCTACGTAATTAACTAGGAGCTATATATTTATATCTACCTAGCAGACATCTCTTTAAATTATTTTTCTTTTAATATAAGCGATTACTCACGTTTAATTAAGTCGGATACTCCGACTATACATTATTGGCTCTTTTAATTTAAATCAACGAATAGTTCATGAAAAGGCACTTGCACTTCTTTCTGGCCGAAACGACGACTGACTGCTAAAGTATATCTCCTCTAAATGATCTTATCTTTCAATTGTGGAGATGTACATAAATAACCTGTTCAATGTATTTAAATATTTTAAGTTTAGGGTTCCGTACACAAAGTGTACTGACGGAACTTGGGACGTGGTCCTGACTGGTCCTGACACATTTAGGTACGTTTTATTTATACAGGATTTGCATAATTAGCCTAGCCTGTCCACACAGACCACCGCTGGACAAAACGTAGTGTTTTAATTCTCTTTGTGCTGGACTTAATAGGTCTATCCTCGATTGAAGGGCGATAGGGTGTCACGCTGGTCCAGGTGAGGGTTGGTGGATTCTCATACGCTCTTGAATTTCTTCTCTGGACGCATATAGTTTTTCACGAAGTTTTCTTTTACCAAAAAGCCTGTGAGAAAATCCGTAAATACTCATTCCATACCAAAGAGCTCATTGGTTTTGGTTTTGAAGCCGTAGAGGATGTTAGAGGCAAAGAAAATTTAACACTACGTGGTTAGAGGAGAGTATTTATCAGTGAAACTAGTAAATTTCTCTGGGCAGTGCTGTCAACTGGGTATCAGGATTTAGGGCTAGATCAAATTCAAAAAAGGGCTAGATTAGCCCAAAAATTTAAATATTGGGATAAATTGCTAATTAATTGACAAAAGATTTTTTTTAATTTATTTATCATCTAATGTGTGGATTAAAAATAAATTACAACATTGTGGATTTTATTGTCATTTCAAAAATTAACAAGCTAGTTGTTTTAAAAAAATCTGGAAAAAACATGTTTATTTTAAGCAGTTTATAATATGTGTTGCCGTCTTCATCAGATGAGTCTTCGTTGTGTTAGTCGCTCAGGATTTCACTTGTGCTGAAGACGTTGACGTACGGCCCTCATGAGGCGCAAGGTTTTTCAATATACTCTTTAGATCCTTTAAGGGCTAGATTTGGGGCTAGGGGCTAAATCATTATTTTCGGGGCTGAATAAGCCGAAAAAGGGCTAGATCTAGCCCCGAAAGGGCTGAGTTGCATCACTGTTATTAAGTAAACCGCTCCTCGTGCAGTCGCTACCTCTTTAAAAATAAAATAATGTAAATATAAAAAAACTCTGTAACTGTAAATACTCGAGACCGCGCGGCCACTCCGTTCAGTCGTTCCTTTGTATTCCTGTGCAAGCAGTGCGTAATCCGTGAGCATCCTTATATTCTATACATCAAAACAAACAACTTTTACTATGGGGCCAACATTGAAATCGCAAAAAAATACAGCTTTTCCATACATTTTGCCCAAGGTCGATGAACTTTTTGTATGGAGCATCTTATATTTTTTTCGCGATTTCAGGGTTGGCCCCATAGTAAAAGGTGTTTGTTTTGGTACAGAATATATGCCCTTAAAAGGGTGCTAACTGGGCGTTACTAGGGCACTCGACTGTGACTAATCTCGTGTGAGTCACACGGTGTGACTAACTGTGATTTTATAACACACATTGTATATATTTTTACATAATAATGTGTTCAAATTGCGAAATATTTGACTTGATAAATGCTATACTCAACACTGACAGAATGCAAAAAGTGCTATGCCAAAAACAAAGAAAAATCATCTTTACATGGTAGAATGTTCTAAGTTCAATGACAAAACAAAAGAAAAAAAAGTCAGGTGTCATTATCATTGTATTGTGTCAGTCAGTGTCACTGTGACTGTCATTTTATCATTTTCTATTTCAAAATAAAGTTTTGCGGTGTACTTTTTGTGTGAAATGTGTTTTAATTTCTTTTAAAATGTCTAAATGGCGCCAAATAATAAACACTTCCTACTGCCGGTACTACAGCGTGCAGCAGGCGAAGAAGAAGCTCCCAATTATATCATGCAAGCGGCCCGAATTCAACCATTTCGAAGGACAGTCTTACAGCAAGTTCGAAGGCATAAAACTAGCTTCCCAAGGCTGGATACACAACAAATCTAAGAACGATTACTTTATTATCCACGGCGCAGCTAACCAGAAGGAAGAGAAGAATATTTATCGCAAGAGTTTCGAAGAAATCGGTGTTTGCCCCGAGTTGATTGAGGTTATGTTTGAACAAGGAATAACTTTACCGACAGCCATACAAACGAAAGCTATTCCCTCGATATTGCAAGGAACTAACACAGCGGTGACTGCGGAGACTGGCTGCGGGAAGACGCTGGCATACTTGTTACCACTGTTCCAACACATCTTGCAATGGAAACCTAGTATTCAGGAAGAGTTTAATAGTCCATTAGCCGTTGTCATTACTCCTAGCAGAGAATTAGGTAAGTAAACATTATTTTGGGTTTAAATCAAGTTTGTCGTATTGGTTGTGATATCATCATACATGTTTTATACCTTTCCTAACTGAATAAATATTGATATTTTTGTAATGGTAGGACTCTTCAGCAGTGTCCGCCTGGGGAAGTACCACACCTGTGCCATTTATTCAACCGCCAAGCAGTAGTGTGCATGCATTACTGTGTTTCGGTTTGAAGGGCATTGTTACCAGATAAATTACTGGGTATGAAGAGATTTAACATCTAATATCTCAGGGCGACCAGCGAATTGCAGTGCGGCACAGGATTGTATTCGCAATTTCACAATTCTGGCACTAATACTGTTATGGGCGATGCTTACCAGCAGGTGAACATCCTCGCCAGTCTCGTCACTTGATTGCATTTTTTTTTTATATGTTAATACATATTTATCTAAACACTACATTTTTGTCAGAAATAAAAATAAACCTGTATTTAAAAAAAACTAAAACGAAAGTAAAAAATGTTTTCCATCTTGTTTTTTTTTTTAAATAATTGTTTATTAGTTCCACGAACTGCGGGTCCGTGCCTTATGTCAACTTTTTTTTTTATAAACTATATTTTACATTTAATTTTAACTTAAAAGAATATACCAAAAGAACCTAAGTATTACTAATTATTGCTAGAATTGCGTGTATACTCCAAGCAGTCCAGCTCCTGCAAGCAGCACCCGTTCACGAGTTGACACATGTGCCAGTCATCACTCTCCTCTTGGAGGGAAGAGGGCGACCCGACACACGACGCCGCCACAAGAAGAAGCTTTAAAGTGAGCGTGAGTGCTCTATGGGTATACACGCAATACCTACAATAGTCTGATTACTTACTTTATAAATGATACTATACTGTTCTACTCTAGTTTTTTATTTTTGTCAATAATCACCAGTAGAGCCCGTCTTTGCTTGACTCTATCAGTGGTCACTTTAATATCGTCTGCTTACTTATTTTTTGTAGCCTGCTCTCGGCCCAGGACCTCCATCACCGCCACATTCCCGTCTTTTATGGTCATCTGGAGGTTGTACTCTTTGATGGTCTTCAGTGACGCAGCCGACGCTCACCGTACGAACCGACTGATGGCATCGTCATTGATGTCGTCGGCGTAGTAGATGAAGGTCCTGGTGTGCCGCGATATCGCAACGACCGCGTGTGGGACGCTTTCCTGCAGCTTCATTTTGGCCTTGGTCTTGATGACGATTACCGATTCGTACGTTAGTCCTTGAGCTTCATGAATGGTAAGGGTTCGCGACCCAGTGCCTGTCCTATAGCCCTGGCTTATTAATCTTATGTTTTATGAAAAAAGTTCTCATGTCTTATGTCTTAATCTTATGTTCTACGATTTCTGACTACAAAAAATGTTTCTAGCCTCTCAAATTGGCGAAGTTGCTGAGAACATAGCCCAGAGCCTCAACCTCAATGTGTCCACCCTAATCGGAGGCCGTACTAAGCAGAAGATGCTGAACCCACCTATAGAATACTGCGACTTGTTAGTCACAACTCTCGGAGCGTACAGTAAACTGGTGACCACTGGAATTTACAAGATTAACAATGTACACCATATAGTGTTGGATGAGGCTGACACATTGCTCGATGATAGCTTCTCAGGAAAGCTCTCTCATCTGTTGAAAAAGTTTTCGGTGAGGGTTATTACTGTAGTTTACAATACATAATATTATAAAATGTACTAGCGGATCTGTTAGACGTCGTCCTAGAACCCGATTGCAGCACCACCTACCGGGTCCAAATGTGAATCTAAACCACACAATGGAAATCACACAAAAAACAACATTGAAATCGGTGCGGCTGTTTAGAAGGAGTTCAGTCACAAAAACACATACGGAAGAATTATATAATAATATATAACCCTTAAGCTGGAGTTTTGGCGGGAACACGGAAAAATCATGTCGTTGCATTCTATTATTTTCTTAAACTTGTGTATTTTCGCGAATTAATGATTAAAAATGGTGGTGTTTTATTCATTGAGTGTTGAATTACATGCACGAGTGTGGGCAAGTGATATAATGTGGTGAAACATGTTTTTTTTGTGTTGTTTTCAAAACTCCGTAGAAGCTCATAGTAAAGTTGCCACAACTTTACTAGGGCATGACTTGGACTCGACTATGACTAATTTCGTGTGACTGACTGTGATATCATGACATATTTGACTTGATTTTCATATAAATACTTGAAAAAATCATAAACTTGACACTGGCAGAATGCACAACGTGCGATGCCAAGAACTAAGAAAAAAAAAAAAAACCCCTAAGCTGCAGTCGACTCATACTAGTCATTATCTTTTGATTTTTTTAATATAAATAAATTAAATTATCTGTCTTGAACTATCACAGTTATTCATTACATAACCACGGTACATATCTTGTAATTGTCATAGAATTGAAACAAAATTCCTTATAGATTTACTTTTTTAGTTTGTGTTACTCATGTACTGGGCATGAATAGATTTGACATCTAATATCTCAGGGTAACAAGCACAATGCATCATGGCGTAGGATTTTGTTCGTAAGTTCATAATAGGGTAGATGACTGATGTTTATATCGTTGAAATCAATAGCTTTGATGAAGAATATAAGTAAATATAGTGTGTTTATTGAAAAAATTATTTAAATCGGTTAATAATGTTCTGATATATGAGTGTTTAAAGTTTTTGTTAGAGACAACTCTGTCCCTTTCCCACAAAACAACAAATGACGTCACGCCTTACTTGTCAGAATAGAATTTATATGGCGTACTGAGAAGTGACGTCACGATTTGCAGTTTCTTCTCTCTGTCTAGCATGATATTAAAATGCTTATAAGTTGCTTATTTTTGATCAGATTTTCATTTTCTTTTCATTAATCAGCTATATTTATGGGCCACATTTTAATAGAATAATAAAAAAAAAACAGTCATCTAGCCTATTCTGGCACTGCTACTGTTATGGGCAGGGGTGATGTTTACCACCAGGCGAATGCCACATTCGTCTAGTCGAATCAGTTGCATTAAAAAAAGTTATGAGTATTGAGATGTTTTTTCAGTAATCGATTTTTAGACATGAAACGAAACTTCCATTTTATATACAATTCTGTATCAGAAGGTTCATGCTACATGGACCGCCTCTCTGGATCCGCTCTTTCTTTAATCCCTTAAAGAAAAGAAGCTCAGCCAGAACATACTTTGAAATGAAATAAATGTGATTTCATTTATCTTATTATTTCAGATACAATTTAAAGTAGAAGTCCAATCGCCACCAGTGGGTTGTCAACTGACTGTAGTCAGTGCAACGTTGCCACATGAGCTGCCAGCTTCTGTGAGCTCTTTCGTAGCTCCAGAATCCCTCAAGACTGTCACTACTTCTAACATTCATAAAGTGTTGCCACATGTTCCTCAGAAGTAAGTTATTTACAATAATACTGGATCATTAAACATGCTCATCCACATTTTAATCTACAGCAGATGCAGGCCTATTTTCAACCGACTTAAAAAAAGGAGGTTCTCAATTCGACTGTTTTTTTTTATTTATATGTATGTTACGCGATTACTCCGCCAATTATGCATCGATTTTGATGATTCTTTTTTTATTTTTGTAGGAAATATTTCCATATATATTTTATTAAAATCGGTTAAGTGTGTTGGTTTTTAAATCAAAATTACTAGAAAATATGAAGATGTCATCCAGGTATTTGAAGTTGAAGTCGGTTGTATTTTTTTTTAAAACCCTATTATTTGCTTTTTTTATTCAAGGACGTGAGTTCGATCCCCACCCAGGACAAACATTTTTGTGTCGAACATAGACGTTTGTTCTGTGTGGGTGTAGTATGTATTTAAAGTCAGCCAGTATTTTCTATCAGCTTATCTGGTTTCCATATTACAAGCTTTGCTTAGTTTGGGGCTAGATGGCGCTGTGTGAAAAATGTCCAATGTTCTTTTTAAATATAGCTTTGTGTTGGGCCACAATACCCAGCCTGATCTCAAGCAACGATAAAGTCTAGCTGGTCTATGATGTGGCACTCTTACCTAGAAGGAACCTTGAAGACATCCATGTTGTACTATATGGGAAACATAGATGGCAGATTATAATATTTTATATTTTTTCCACATTTACTCTTTACTATGGGTCCATACTATTCTTATAACGTAATACAACTGGCTTTTCAGGGAAGGAACACACCTTATAAATTGTAAAGAAATGTATAAAATATCCATAAAATAAATTCAATAATGTAATTATGTAAGTCTGCCAACCTGATTAGAATCAGTGTGGTAGGATATGCTCGCCCTTCTGAGTAGGCTCTTGTCCAGCAGTACCATGTTAGTAAAGTAAAGCAGAAAGTATGCTGAAAAAAGGTTTGCAGACAGCTGATCATCATCATCATCAGCCAGAAGACTTCCACTGCTGAACTATAGTCGCCCCCTTAATAGGGAGGGGTTGCCATAATCCCCACGCTTGGCAGGCAGCTTGGGGATTGCAGAGTTTTTTTTGTAGTGGTAGGACTCTATTGCAGAGCCCGCCTGGGGAAGTACCACACCTTTGCCAGTTATTCAACCGCCAAGCAGTAGTGTGCAAGCATTACTGTGTTCTGGTTTGAAGGGCAATGTTACCAGAGAAATTACTGGGTATGAAGAGATTTAACATCTAATATCTCAGGGTGACGAGCGCCATGCAGTGCGGTGCAGCATTGTGTTCGCAAGTTCACAATTCTGGCACTGCTACTGTTAGTGGCAGGCGTGACACTTGCCATCAGGTGAATGTCTTGCTTGTCTCGTCACTTGACAGAATAAAAAAAAAAGGAGTGCTCAGCACCATTAACCTAGAGGATGCTCCTGCCTGTCCTGATACAGTTCTTATGCAGAAAGCTGATGCAGTAATGAAATTAGTCCCAACAAGTAAAAAAAAAAACCTCTTCGCAGATTCATCCGGCTCGGCAAAGCTCAGAAACCCATAGAGCTCCTGAAGTTGGTCCAAGCAGATGTGAACTGCAGACGCCCTGTCATGATCTTCTCCAACAAAACTTCCACCTGTGATTTCGTCTCAATGTTTCTCAACGAGAACAACATTGAATGTGTCAACATCAACGGACAAATGAATGTTGGCTTGAAAGCGGGAAAGTTTGACATGTATAAGAGTGGTAAAGCAAATGTGCTGTCGTGTACGGATATAGCTTCCCGTGGATTGGACACTACTGGGGTGAGTTTCGATACACGGCTGATAACATATTAGGCACGAATGCAATATTAACATCGCATTTCACAGCAATACTCTGTTATAACTTCCTTATTTATGTCTAGGTTTTTTTCTTTGTTTCCTCTTTTTGTCACGAAATGTATTCTGATTACCACAGATCACGATATGTATTCTGATTACCACAGTTCACGATATCTATTCTGATTACCACAGATCACGATATGTATTCTGATTACCACAGTTCACGATATCTATTCTGATTACCTCAGGTCACGATATGTATTCTGGTACCACAGTTCACGATATGTATTCTGATTACCTCAGGTCACGATATGTTTTCTGGTACCACAGTTCACGATATCTATTCTGATTACCTCAGGTCACGATATGTATTCTGGTTACCTCAGGTCACGATATGTATTCTGGTACCACAGTTCACGATATCTATTCTCATTACCTCAGGTCACGATATGTATTCTGGTACCACAGTTCACGATATCTATTCTGATTACCACAGTTCACGATAATTATGTATTCTCATTATCGCAGTTCACGATATGTATTCTGATTACCGCAGTTGACGATATGTATTCTGATTACCACAGCTCACGATATTATATATTCTGATTACAACAGTTCACGATATGTATTCTGATTACCACAGCTTACGATATTATGTATTCTGATTACCACAGTTCACGATATGTATTCTGATTACTTCACGATATGTTTCCAGACGCAACACATAATTAACTACGACTTCCCGCTGTACACGGCGGACTACATCCACCGGTGCGGGCGCACGGGCCGGCTCGGCTCGCCCCAGCACTGCAGCGTCACCAACTTCGTCGCCTGGCCCCGGGAGATAGCACTCGTGAGTCCTCTCCTTTATTTTAACTGAGAGGGCGCTGATGCCCGTCCGTGGCCTTGTCCGTCCATCATGCATGTCCATCTAAACTGCAAATGCTTACAAATCCCTGAGTTTTCTTGATTGTTTTGCCTTATTTTCATCATTATCTATTGTTTTTATTTGTTCTGTCTAGATGTTTCAAATATATTCATAGAGTACGTAATTCAAAAATATTTCAGTTATATGGTTCCGACAGTAATATTGTTCAATATTTATTTATTATTTGTGCTATTTTCGGCTCGCGGAAGTTAGTTCGAGTGTAGTCTTCGGACAATTTTGGGCTGCAAAACGGTGTTTAAAATTATAAAACCGATGCCACAATCTTGTTTCTACTCTAGCGGGGTGGGGTTTTAAGTAGGTACCCGCTATCCTAAGGGAACTGTTTATTTATCCGGAATAAAAACAAAAAAGACAAAAAAAAAAACAAAAACATAAAACAAAAAAGCCTCTGTAACCAATGAATAAACATTTCGAATTTCACTCAAATTCCTTAAGATTTTAAAGCGTAGTACGCTTCAGTAAAAACAAACAAACTACATAATGTATCAAACTCAACATACATAGACATACTCAAACTTTCACTTTTGATCTCTAACTTATCGTTTTCTTTTCAAATGATGTAAAAGGAAAAGGAGAAAAGTAGCTCTGGTTTCAAACCCCGAATTATGTAGCTCAGTGTAAGCTGTAATCTAGCATTACCTTGTTTTTTCAACTGTCGACGTAACATTGTAAAGAGGTAAAGCTAGATTAAACGTATTTTTTTTTTGGGATATAATTTTCTAGACGCTTTACAAAGTTATGTCGTGAACATTTTAAAAGCTGCCAAAAAGCACAACATAATGGTCAGAGTATAGATCCTCTTTCTTTCTTACTTCACCACGTCTTTGGGCAATCCATAATTTAAAAAAAAACTGATATATCCCTTCCACAGGTACAGAAGATAGAAGAGTCAGTAAGAAGACACAATGAGCTTCCAAGTGTGAACGCTAACATCAAGAGGATCATAGAGAATAGAATCGCCAATATACAAGTCGGGAGTAGCGGATAGGCTCGTTTATTTAGTTGTTGTTAAGATGAAATAAAATGAATATAAATTAACAAATATGTTTTTTTAAATATCAGAATTTACATCTGTGAGTATTGGTTACTAGCTGGCTAATTAAAGGAGTCTGCCCAGTATGCCGTACCACACCATGACCTTACTAGAATCGTGTTAGGAAAAAAAAACTTTGTATTGAAAAGTATGCATCTAGACCGTTCCGTCACAGACAACACTGTCGCGTACCATGCACGGAGCGTCAACAATGGGGATCCACACTGCGCTTTTTTCCGCTAGGTGGCGCATCGTCGATACGACCATACTCAGTTGTCAATCTCATACATTTTGTTGTTTTTAGTTTTGTTTTTGCAGATATCATTTTAAAGACTCGGATTACCAGGGAAAGCCTGCATAATTATACTGGGTTGTACAGCAATCCTTTGCCTTGCTAATTAAAACCTGTCCGACATAAAATGTTAATAATTAACCTATAAATCTATTTTGAGGCCGTCAACAGCTGCATAGATTCTTAAAACAAGGCACAGTACCCAGTATTTTTCCTTGGACTACATTATCGACATCGCCCCCACCAAGAGCAGATATGTGCAACGATTAACAAGAAAACTTGATTTTGCTACATCCGGACCGCCGCTGGCGCCATCTGCGAAAAGATTTGCCTGTAGAACCTCATTGAAGACGAGAATATTTTGCCGGTGTTACGCTCTGACGATCCGTGCATGGCGTGCCAAACAGCTGCGATCAGACGGCGGCCTATCGGTACCTACCTAGATAAATTCCGAAGAGTCCCTTTTAGAAACTTTTTTAAAGGTTTGTTAAAATGAATTTGGGATTAGCAGTGCCTCCTAGGCATTAGTGTTCGATTCATGGGATAAAAAGTAGTACCTCTAAACCGTATTTCATCTAAATCCGTTCAGGCGTTTTTGCCTCTACACATCCATCTTACAAACTTTGTCAGTTATAATATTTTATTAGTACGATTCTCTTAAAATCTAATCTTTTCTGCGTTTGTAATAAAATCTTGTTTATTTCGTAAAATTTAACATATTTTACTGTTATAAGAAATATGACACTTGTTGGGAAAATTTCTTCCCATCGAGGCACAAGTAACACTGTACTTAGTGTGACTCGTTGGGAACCTACATCCTAAACGAGAGGTCAAACTAGTACCTAATCACTTGGTGACGAGTGTCGAAGTAGCAGGGCGCATTGCACACAGAATCTTGAGTCGAGGCGGCGTCGGGGCGGAGCGGAGGCGCGCCTCGTCTAATTTTCTACCAGAGTCGCGGCGCAGTCAAGGCAGCGCGGTGTCGGAGTATGGGCAAGGTCAAGGCTATGGATTGCAGAATACAAGAGTACCTACTCATGTAGGTACTCTTGTATTCTTGTATACCTGTCATGAAAAAAATCCGTCGAAATGCGTTAAATTAGGGTAACATTATTAAACTTCCACTTCTTTTTGGCGGTATTATTTTCACTCTTTTTCCACACACATCAACCGGAAGACGTCCCCTGCTGGACGAATGCGTCCCTTATTAAGGAGGGGCTGCCATAATCCCTGCGCTTGGCAGGCGGCTTGGGGATCCCAGAATGCTCACCACCGTTAACTAAGAGGACGCTGCTGCCCGTCCTCCGATGGTTCTGGATGCAGTTTTAGGACATTCCCAGGTCCACACACTTTCACACTTTTTACTTTGTTTTCACTTTTCACAACACAATTTGCCCATTATTGTTTCCATTATTTTTAAAAGTTTTCTAAAAAATCACTGAAACGTATTATATAAAGTTTCACAAAAAAAGGTGCTGGTCACTTTTTTAACTTGTCTCCCATATAAGATAGTACTCCTCCGTACACCGTACTCCGTACACATAGTGCTAGGCTATGCTAGGCGCGCGCCTAGCATAGCCTAGAGGCAGAACAAGGCAGAGGCGCCTCTGCCTTGTTCGACCACGCCGCCGCCGCCTCGACTGCGCCTCGACTCTTACAGTGTGCTACGCGCCTTAGTAACCAAAACGATTAAAATAAAAGATCAACGTCCTATTAAATATTTTAATCATAATACATGTTCGAAGTTTAGTTTCATTTTACAATGTTACGGACTATTTTATTAGTCTTGAACACATTGAAATAATAACAAAAAATACCTGAGTGCAAAACATGAATTAAAGGTTTTTCTGCACTCCACTTTACACACAAAACACTCATGATTAAAATACAAGTCAATTCTAAAAATAAATTATCTTAGTTTAATTTATGCTAGGTAATTTCTTTATGAACGATCAATCACTATTTTATTGCTTAGTTTTTTTTTTATAGAATAGGTACTTACACTTACTTATACACACAAGAAAACTGTTGTGTTTAACACTCACTTGATTTTTACACAAGAATATTACAATATTTTTCTATAAATATATCTAAGTACATATAATTACTTCAAAATACCTACGTGCCTATAATTATGTCGTTAGCTTTTAAAGAGTTCTAAATAGGCGACACTACAGGCAAATCTATACAGCTACTCGTTTTCATTTGGTGTTAAAATCCTTTTTTCAACGTCATTACAAACATTAGTCAATACAAAAAAAAACCGTCCGTCTGTATACGACACGGGACGGCGGCGGCGCAGGCGCAGAGATCCGCGAGAAGCTACTGAACTCTATTTATTATGGAATATAAGGTTGTTTTATTGGTGTGGATGGTGTGTGATTATAAATGATGTAGTACGAGTCGGATTCGTGCACCGCTTCCATATCACCTCACCAAATTTAAGTATGTATAATGTACATTTTGTAGTGGTAGGACTCTATTGCAGAGTCCGCCTGGGGAAGTACCACATCTTTGCCAGTTATTCAACCACCAAGCAGTAGTGTGCAAGCATTATTGTGTTTCGGTTTGAAGGGCAATGTTACCTGAGAAATTACTGGGCATGAAGATATTATATAACATCTAATACCTTTCTCCCTGACGAGCGCAGTACAATGCGGCGCAGGATTGTATTCGCGATTTCACAATTCTTTCCAATGCATAAAAAAAATTTGAACACTGGTTGAAACTCATACAGTGATGTCGACAAGCAATTAGCATAGTCAGCCTATAAATAGTCCACTCAAATTCAAAAAGTTTATGTTACAAAAACTGCTAGACGTAGGCCAACCCTCGAAGTGAGACTAGGCCATATCCACCACACTGGCCCAGTTGCGGGCTGGTGGATTAACATACGCCATTGAATTTCTTTTCCCGATTTATGCAGGCTTTCCTTGCGAACTGCCATATCTACACTGCATTGAACTGCGACTCGCACTTGCCAGATTTGTATTATTATTTGTTGTTACACACGGAACCCTAAAAATGACGGCAACCATAACTGAGTAGCTAGAACAAATACGATATTTTATCCGCATTACGCTGCCGCAGGTTCAAATCATGGCGATCAGTAATATTTTGTATAATCCATTACAATTAAGATATTTAAACCCAAGTGTAATTACAGTTTACTTTACTGTGTGTACACTTTAATAAAAAATAAATAGATACTAAAAACATTATGTAAACCTACGACTAAAGTTTTAGGACCTATTTTCACATTAATTCCTAGTATTATTTATGAGGCTATATATATTTACCTATTTAGACAAGTTATTGCTCATTTATAAATGTATACTGGTTAAACAAAAGGATCAGAAAAATGTTGGTCAGAAAATAAAAAGTTTTGCAAATATTATCATTACTTTGCTCTACTCGGCAGTTATGTAAATAATACTTAAGACAGATAAGCTCAGTCCCCGAGATGCGGCTTACACAGCTAATGCTCTGCTTTTGTAGAGGCACACCACTATTTTTATGAATGTCTAATACTATAAGGGGTCATTGTACTCATCATTATGAATTACTTTTCCTATGGGACCAACCCTGAAATCGCGAAACAAAAACCAGCTGTTCCATACAAAAAGTTCATTGACTTGGACATAATGTAAGGAACCACAATTTTTTTTGCGATTTCAGGGTTGACCACATAGGAAAAGTTGTTCATAATGATGAGTACAATGACCTCTAAAAGTTTAGACATTCATTAAAAATTGTATAATTCACACATTCGCACTTAATTCTATGAGGGCGCACGCACATTAAAGATTCATATGGGAAATATTATGTCCTTAAGATTCATAAGGGCCTATTTTACAGTATTCCAAATGTTTAGAGAAAAGGGTAGCTTAGATGTCCTAGAGGTAGCTTTCACAGACATTGAAATATGCAATTTATTTCGATATCCACTATCTAATTTAAAGTAAGAGCCCATATAAGAAAAATCTGGTTTTAATTGTTTAGGAATGTGAGATCTATCTTTAAGTGAGACATATCTGTCTGTATGGAACTGTCTCCACTCATATATCTACATAAACTCTAAATAGTTTACTTATTCTACTGAAGTGAAGTCTCAGTTGAGCGTTATACAAAACTATGTTTACACGATAATAAGAAAATAGGTAGTCAATTTAATAATACTTTGGCATCGGTCTTGGCACCTCACTATCACAATGCCAGCGTCCAGTTAAGGCCTAGACGAAGGGCCAGGTCTAGGTTCTCTAGCATCTTCTGTAGACTTCCATCGACTCTCCAGAACGTCCTTTCCTTTTGTCTCATTATTGCTGACGTTCTGATGGCTGTACCTACGCTGTTCATCGAATGCCCTCGTGGATATGCTGAAGACGCTATCGGCGCTTGTCTTCCGTCTTGTATCTAAAGTAGTCAGACTTGAACCAGTCGGAGATATCCTGTGAGGGAACCGAGGAGAACCCTTGATTTTCTCTGTGGAATTCTGATGAGACATAGGTTTCTTATGAGTCGTCGGCAGAACAAAATTGACTCTAGTCTCCGGTTCAGCGATATACTTCTGTGCTCCCGATGACAAACTCTTATCCGAGTCGTAGTTCGAACAGGAAGGTTCATCATCCGTTACTCTTATGATAGGACCGCTTCTGGCGTACGATTCCCTTCGCAACTTCAACTCTGGATGAGGAACATGTAGCGTGTTGCAGGACAAGACCATACTGTGCTTCCTATGGCTAGGAACTAACCCCGCAATCATGCCGACGTGCATTTTCAAAGCTGCAGCTATGCTCTGGCCTGTAGGATCTGCTATGGACATGGTGGAAGCTTTTCTGCTGGACGGTCTGCTGCTGCCGAAGAAGCTTTTGATTCTGCTGAGTAGGCCGGGCTGCTCGTCTCGCTTGCTTAGGCAGAGGCTGTACAGGTCGATGGCTGGCTGAGACTTCCTGTAGTTTAGTTTAGGCTGTGAGCTGAAGCTGACGGAGTTGCGGCCGCGGAAGGCGTCAGCTGAAGGCCAGGATGCGCGCGGGATGACGGGAGGCAGCACCGATAGCAGGAGCATGGGGAGTCCGCCGCCGATACTGTGGGTGCGTTGGTCGTGAGCTCTCCCTTCTTCTTCTACCGTGTTCAGCTCAGTCTGGAAATGAATACCATGTCTGTTGATCAACAAAATTTAAACATAATATATAACATTATTTGGTATCAACTAGTTCGTAATCATAATCAACAATTAAGTTTTTTATCTATCTACTTGGACTTACGGACAGGAAAGTCCATCAGTCCTCGTAGATAAGTTATTTCTCATTTTGACCACAAACGTGAATTGAGTGATGTTATACTGATGCATTAAGCAAATGTAAAGTATTCATGTTCATAATTCAAAGCATACCTTATCGTAGATGAAAGAAATCATCTCGAGGAAACCACAGTACAGTATTTTATTTTTTATTCATAATAGGCTTGCGTTTGACCACGTCCTGCCTGATTTTAAGCAACGGTGCGGTCTAGGACCACGCACGGAGCACGCTTAACTAGAAGGAATCTGTTTACTGGATTTAAGATACCCATATTGTACTAAGTATATGGGAAACAGAGCAGAGTTCCACAACCTCGCTGTGCGAATAAAAAATGTAGAAACGAAGCGCATAGTGGCGAATACCCGCCATGAACGGGTGGCGCTTGTGTCGCGTTAGCCGAGAGGCGTTTTGATATGAAACATTCCAATCTCTTGTTTTTTGTTACACACCCGATTCAGCTCATATTCGAACTTAATTGTATGGCATCAACTATTTACTTACATAATTTGATGACGATCTGATCAAAGGTTCGCAGGTTATCGTCAACAAAATATACTTAAAGAAAAACGTCGACTGCATGGTCCTCTTAGACTCGGAGATTTTCGCTTCGCACAGTGAAATAAAAACCATTCAACTTACCCGTCTCTGCATCGAAATCGAGGCGTTAGATCCAGTCATTGACTCCAGTGGCTCGGACAGGAGTTTCTCCAGTCTTCCGATCTCCTTGTCCAAGGCCGCCACTTCCCTCTTGTACACCTTGTTCTGGATCTCTATCCTGAAGTGAAGCTCTTGAGTCTCGTCCGTCACGAATCTCCTGGTTTTACACTCTAGTCTTAAGCCCATGCTTTGTATTACGGGGTCTTCTTCCGCTGAAATGAAATAGGTACATAAGACTTTTATCGAGTAGGTATACAGGTTGAGTGGTAATCAGTTAGCAACCTTTTAAGGGCATATTCTGTACATCAACACAAACAACTTTTACTATGTGGCCAACATCGAAATCGCGAAAAAATTATCAGCTGATCCATGCAAAAAGTTCATCGACTTTGTGCAAAATGTATGGAACAGCTACTTTTTGCGATTTCAATGTTGGCCTCATACTAAATGTTGTTTGTTATACCGTATAAAGAATTTAAAAAAAACTTTAGCAAATCAGTTACCATCATTACCACTAACCCTGTATAAAAGTCACATCCTTACCTACAGACTGATCACTGATTGACTGACGTATCCGCATAAATCCTGTCGCTGGTGGAACTGATCTTTGGGCTTAAATTTTTTAAGGTGTTGGTACGTTGGTAATCGCTGATTTCATAGTATATTTTTTTATCGAGCTGTTTCCGGGTTTAAAAATTATCTCTACTAGCGTTTAGTAGCGTATTTGATAAGTGTAGCTTGACTAAACATGCAAAAAAGATCATCAAAGATAACCTACGATCGGGACAGTCTTCGGATGGGTGGTCGTGTGGCATGTAGGTTAACTGAGCGGTACCTCATATCAGATGACATGTTAATCAATTGTCGATTTAAAATTTAATCATTCTACTCACGGTAGCGCTTCCTCTGTCACCCAAAACAACTGCCAACTATTACGAGATTATAATTTACTAGTCACCTACTAGTAGCGCTCGTGGTGTAGTTTAACTAGATGGTTCTGAAAGATCACCGATGTTTAGCAACAGACGATACCGGTCTTCGGATGGATGACCGTGAGTTGCATTTATTTTATAGCACTACCTTGGGTCGGATGACACCTTAAATTGGTCCCGGTTGTTTGCTCTATATTTCCGTAACAACTGGAAAGAGGCCTGATGCCAGTCGGCACATTAACTTTGGCACTAGAGTTGGCAACTCCGCCTATCTAAACCTACTTACTTAACTTACCATTACTTCTAATAGCTATGATCTTCGGTAAAAACAGCAAACAGAGCGTAGACGTCGTAGTAATCAATATCAGACTAGTTATCGTAATATACGCCAACGTAGCCCTCTCCGAGATGATGGTTCCTATCACCACCACGCTGGCGCTGGTGATGACGACTGAATACACACTTATGCCTATGTATTTAGAGTCGTTTAATGCTGATATCTTCACGTTTCTCGTCTCCCAGGCCATGTAGACCCCTACGAGGAGGAGTAAGCCTTTGTAGGCGTATAGAGCGCATAACCAGCCGGTCGTGTTTTGGGACTTGCATACTTCTATCTGAAAAGATAAAGAAGATTGCATGTGGAGTGCCTAATGTAATTCAAGTAGACTATTCAGTGAAACATGCTTAATCATATTCAAATTCAAATTCAAATTCTTTATTAGCATGACAGATATAACTTTATAGACTAATCTAAGGTATTATATCTAACAATTTATATAAAAAAAATTAAGCTTAAGTATATACAATTGCTAATTAGCAAATTCTAAGAACCTAAATATTACATACAACTAAAAACAAAAAACTTAACATTATAATAAATAATTTTAAAAGAAAAAGAGAACATAAATTATTATTTTTTCTAATAAATTCTATTCAATAAGCTCACAGTATTGGAGAATCCTTTTTTATAATTAAGTCCTTTTTATAATATTTACAACGGCAAATAATTTAATTATTTCCTTTAAGTTAGAAAAAACTAAAATTATTTCAAGCAAACTTTCGAATCAATAATAATGTCAAAAAACCCTTTCTTCCTGCTGGTCAGCGAACTAAAGAAGACGACGCTGCGCCACCAAGGGGGCCGCACGCCGCAAGCATGACTAGGTACTTCTGAATAGGCTTGCGATGCGAGTGAACATAATCCATAAACAGCATGACTAGGTACTTCTGAATAGGCTTGCGATGCGAGTGAACATAATCCATAAACAGCATGACTAGGTACTTCTGAATAGGCTTGCGATGCGAGTGAACATAATCCATAAACAGCATGACTAGGTACTTCTGAATAGGCTTGCGATGCGAGTGAACATAATCCATAAACAGCATGACTAGGTACTTCTGAATAGGCTTGCGATGCGAGTGAACATAATCCATAAACAGCATGACTAGGTACTTCTGAATAGGCTTGCGATGCGAGTGAACATAATCCATAAACAGCATGACTAGGTACTTCTGAATAGGCTTGCGATGCGAGTGAACATAATCCATAAACAGCATGACTAGGTACTTCTGAATAGGCTTGCGATGCGAGTGAACATAATCCATAAACAGCATGACTAGGTACTTCTGAATAGGCTTGCGATGCGAGTGAACATAATCCATAAACAGCATGACTAGGTACTTCTGAATAGGCTTGCGATGCGAGTGAACATAATCCATAAACAGCATGACTAGGTACTTCTGAATAGGCTTGCGATGCGAGTGAACATAATCCATAAACAGCATGACTAGGTACTTCTGAATAGGCTTGCGATGCGAGTGAACATAATCCATAAACAGCATGACTAGGTACTTCTGAATAGGCTTGCGATGCGAGTGAACATAATCCATAAACAGCATGACTAGGTACTTCTGAATAGGCTTGCGATGCGAGTGAACATAATCCATAAACAGCATGACTAGGTACTTCTGAATAGGCTTGCGATGCGAGTGAACATAATCCATAAACAGCATGACTAGGTACTTCTGAATAGGCTTGCGATGCGAGTGAACATAATCCATAAACAGCATGACTAGGTACTTCTGAATAGGCTTGCGATGCGAGTGAACATAATCCATAAACAGCATGACTAGGTACTTCTGAATAGGCTTGCGATGCGAGTGAACATAATCCATAAACAGCATGACTAGGTACTTCTGAATAGGCTTGCGATGCGAGTGAACATAATCCATAAACAGCATGACTAGGTACTTCTGAATAGGCTTGCGATGCGAGTGAACATAATCCATAAACAGCATGACTAGGTACTTCTGAATAGGCTTGCGATGCGAGTGAACATAATCCATAAACAGCATGACTAGGTACTTCTGAATAGGCTTGCGATGCGAGTGAACATAATCCATAAACAGCATGACTAGGTACTTCTGAATAGGCTTGCGATGCGAGTGAACATAATCCATAAACAGCATGACTAGGTACTTCTGAATAGGCTTGCGATGCGAGTGAACATAATCCATAAACAGCATGACTAGGTACTTCTGAATAGGCTTGCGATGCGAGTGAACATAATCCATAAACAGCATGACTAGGTACTTCTGAATAGGCTTGCGATGCGAGTGAACATAATCCATAAACAGCATGACTAGGTACTTCTGAATAGGCTTGCGATGCGAGTGAACATAATCCATAAACAGCATGACTAGGTACTTCTGAATAGGCTTGCGATGCGAGTGAACATAATCCATAAACAGCATGACTAGGTACTTCTGAATAGGCTTGCGATGCGAGTGAACATAATCCATAAACAGCATGACTAGGTACTTCTGAATAGGCTTGCGATGCGAGTGAACATAATCCATAAACAGCATGACTAGGTACTTCTGAATAGGCTTGCGATGCGAGTGAACATAATCCATAAACAGCATGACTAGGTACTTCTGAATAGGCTTGCGATGCGAGTGAACATAATCCATAAACAGCATGACTAGGTACTTCTGAATAGGCTTGCGATGCGAGTGAACATAATCCATAAACAGCATGACTAGGTACTTCTGAATAGGCTTGCGATGCGAGTGAACATAATCCATAAACAGCATGACTAGGTACTTCTGAATAGGCTTGCGATGCGAGTGAACATAATCCATAAACAGCATGACTAGGTACTTCTGAATAGGCTTGCGATGCGAGTGAACATAATCCATAAACAGCATGACTAGGTACTTCTGAATAGGCTTGCGATGCGAGTGAACATAATCCATAAACAGCATGACTAGGTACTTCTGAATAGGCTTGCGATGCGAGTGAACATAATCCATAAACAGCATGACTAGGTACTTCTGAATAGGCTTGCGATGCGAGTGAACATAATCCATAAACAGCATGACTAGGTACTTCTGAATAGGCTTGCGATGCGAGTGAACATAATCCATAAACAGCATGACTAGGTACTTCTGAATAGGCTTGCGATGCGAGTGAACATAATCCATAAACAGCATGACTAGGTACTTTTGAATAGGCTTGCGATGCGAGTGAACATAATCCATAAACAGCATGACTAGGTACTTCTGAATAGGCTTGCGATGCGAGTGAACATAATCCATAAACAGCATGACTAGGTACTTCTGAATAGGCTTGCGATGCGAGTGAACATAATCCATAAACAGCATGACTAGGTACTTCTGAATAGGCTTGCGATGCGAGTGAACATAATCCATAAACAGCATGACTAGGTACTTCTGAATAGGCTTGCGATGCGAGTGAACATAATCCATAAACAGCATGACTAGGTACTTCTGAATAGGCTTGCGATGCGAGTGAACATAATCCATAAACAGCATGACTAGGTACTTCTGAATAGGCTTGCGATGCGAGTGAACATAATCCATAAACAGCATGACTAGGTACTTCTGAATAGGCTTGCGATGCGAGTGAACATAATCCATAAACAGCATGACTAGGTACTTCTGAATAGGCTTGCGATGCGAGTGAACATAATCCATAAACAGCATGACTAGGTACTTCTGAATAGGCTTGCGGTGCGATTGAACATAATCCATAAACATACATATATCCTGTATAATAAGTCACAACGCGGTATATTATGAAGTAGGTTTTATACGCTTTTTTATGTAATGGAGTGACGATACGAGCGAGACGTTCCCTGGTTGTAAGCATCACGCCTGCCCATAACAGTAGCAGTGCCGGAACTGAGAATAGGCTAGATGACTGGTTTTTTTATTGTCCTTTTAAAATGTAAATATAACTGATTAATAAAAAAATAAAAAAATGTGATCAAAAATAAGCAACTTATAAGTATTTTAATATCATGCTAGACAGAGAGTTGTAACAGCAATTCGTGACGTCACTGCTCAGTACGCCATATAAATTATATTCTGACAAGTAAGGCGTGACGTCATTATTTGTTTTGTGGGAAAGGGACAGAGTTGTCTCTAACAAAAACTTTAAACGCTTATATATCAGAACATTAATAACCGATTTAATTTATTTTTTCTATAAACATACTATATTTACTTAAATTCTT
The DNA here is from genome assembly GCA_905404285.2 of Erannis defoliaria. Taxonomy (NCBI): domain Eukaryota; kingdom Metazoa; phylum Arthropoda; class Insecta; order Lepidoptera; family Geometridae; genus Erannis; species Erannis defoliaria. Next base: position 2,970,488 of record FR990073.1, on the reverse strand, counting down.
CATCAAAGCTATTGGTTTCAACGATATAAACATCAGTCATCTACCCTATTTGCGAACATAATGCTACGCCGCACTGCACCACTGTGCACCCTGAGATATTAGATGTAAAATCTCGTCATGCCCAGTATTTCTCTGGTAACATTGCCCTTCAAATCGAAACACAATTGTAAAGTAATGCTTGCATACTATTGCTTGGCAATTGATTAACTGGCAAAGTTGTGGTAATTCTCCAGGCGGACTCTGCAACAGAGTCTTACCACTAGGATGCGCCTCGATGGTCGGCGGGTTCGGGGGAGTACTAACAGCATGCTGGCTGTGCTCGCTGACAGGCTAGATTGTACCTATATTGCTCATTGCTGTAAATTACACACTACACACAGGGAATATAAGTTGCCTATTTAAATGGAATAATGACACTGTAGCCTGGTAGGTATCTAACTTTTGTATAATTAATTTAATAATTTTGATGCTTATTAATTGTAATTGTAATAATAATTTTAAATTTGACTTGTCTTGAATTTAATAAAGAAATGAATTATTATTATTACTACGCTTATCGAGAAGGAAGCTATTTACTCTGGATTTGAAGACACCCGTATTGTACTTTTTGGCTAAAAAAGACTCTCGTAGAGAGTTCCACACCCACGCACGGGGTACAATAAAACATAATCACTGGTTTTTCGGTAACGGAAAATATCTAGAGCCTATATCTATGTTCAGAGAAGCCATTAAAAGGCAAAACAACGTACCCATGTAAATCCGCGTGCCCGCAAGTTATTTTAGAAATACTTTGGATAACCACGTCAGTGGAGAAATCATCAAATTATCTTCCTCTGACGTTCAACAGGGTTTCCAGTATTTTAGAACTATTTGCGATAGTGATATTAATTGATTCCAAACTTTTTTGCCAACCCAACTTCTAAGTCCAGAAAGTACATAAATAAAAAATAACTCGACCGCTTTTCGAATACAATTAATAATTAGCGATGTACTCTGTGATGGTACTCAGGATGTTAAAAGGGTTCTAACGATACCCCTTATGTCCAACGCTGTTCAGTCATTTATAAGTTACGGTGGAATAAAGAAACTAGCACACATGAAGCCTGAAAACATTACTCCTTTTCTTGGGCAGTTGTGTAACAAGCAAAATAAGACTAAATCAATTGAAGCAAAAAAAAAAAAACCTTAAAACCTAGGATTAGGTGATACCTGTGGTTGATATATAACGCTTCTGTCGGTAGCACTGATCTCGATTGTGAGGTTCTTGAGGTGACGCTCCATGGGGTCCATGACGGCCCATAGCGTGACTATCATCCCGTCGATCACCAGCAGAGCGCAGACCAGAGAGATGAGAGGCGTGTCCTGGAGTAGCTTGGTCTTGCACACGCCGCTGCGGTTGCTGGGAAGAAACGATTGAGTCATTATACTGTGACCAGTGCTTAGGGGTCCTCCAACTCGTCATACAAAAAAAAAATACAAATACAAAATGCTTTATTGTCTATAAAATGGTACAATACAAAATAGGTGATATCCCTGGCTGCTACTTTAGCGTTATGCTGTAATGCAGCAGCCAAGGATTTCATCATCATCATCAGCCATAAGAAGTCCACTGTTGAACAAATGCCTGACCCTTAGGCCGCCTTACAGTACGACCACCAGCCATCCAACCGTCTAAGTCATCCAACTCCAACTCGCTCGGTTCAGTAGTTTGGTTTTTAAATCAAAATAACTGGAAAATATGTCATCCAGGAAAAAAATGAATAGAAGTTTTTTTTAAAGCGTATTATTTTAATGTATGTTCACGATTTAAACTTTTGTTTGAAGGGATTCTCCTAAAGCGGTCCCATAAATAACTGTCTGAAGTCGTTCAGACAGTTATTTTTTAAAGGTTTGTGTACTTAAATTAAGTGCATGTGTTTTTTTAAATGTTGTGTTCTTGTATGCTTATCAGTTCACTGGGAGATGGCGCGCCATATATAATACCGAGGTCGTGGTTTCGATCGTAGGCCAGTATCCCGTACCGATGAGTCCTTTCGAATTTACGTACGGATCTTAAAAAAACATCATAATCGGTGATGAAAAATTTTGTGAAGTAACGAGCATATAATTATGTCTGGAAAATAAATTTAATGGCATATTATGTGTACGCGCCAACCCGCACCGGGGAGTTTTGGCGGGAACACGGAAAAATCATGTCGCTGCATTCTATTATTTTCTTAAACTTGTGTTTAATAGCGAATTAATAATTAAAATTGTGGTGTTTTATTCATTGAGTGTTGAATTACATGAACGAGTGCGGGCGAAGATGATATAATGTGGTGAAACGTGTCTTTTCGTGTTGTTTTCAAAACTCCGTAGAAGCTCATAGTAAAGTCGCCACAACTTTAATAGGGCATGACTTGGACTCGACTTTGACTAATTTCGTGTGACTGACTGTGATTTCATGACATAATAGACTTGATTTGATTAAAAATACTTGAAAATTCATAAACTTGACACTGGCAGAATGCACAACGTGCGATGCCAATAACTAAGAAAAAAAAACCCGCACCGGACCGGCGAGGTACCTATATCACCCTATAGGACTTCGAGAGGTCTGACCAGCAGTTGGATGTTGGACGTTAAAGGCTGATGTAGTGTGACGTCTGTAACTTAAACCATACACTAAAGTCGGTCCCTAAAATGTAATAGAATCACTTCCATAAACCCAAAATTCAAACTCTGGTAAAGACTTCAAAGCAGGTTCTTGCGTAATTCTGTCTCTAACTCCGGCGTAAACAGAAAGTTTTCAAAACCATATCCTCAGCGGTATTAACGTAAGCTAAGCTACTCGTAAATGATTGATGCAAATCTTACCTTATGAATATTCGGTGAACTCGATAAGTTTTCGCGAACATGGATCCAAAGGCTAGCGAAAATCCCGCCGATAGTATGTAAACTCTGCCCTGCAAACAAAATACCTCTGAAAAATTTGGCCGTCCTTTGCTTTAAGATTTCTTAAGGTGCTCATACACTGGAGCTCTAGTAACAAAACTTTGAACATTATAGGTAAAGTACTGCCACGCTGCCAGTGTCGAGGCGACGCCGTGGCAGTGGCAAGGCGAGGTGGTGTGGCCTAGCATTTATGTATTTAGATGTACCTAGGTATCATAAAATATGCCAAATAAGTATTTTGATCCTCTGAAACTGGAAAAGGTGTCCTTTTTGTGGGTTTCCGAATTACTTGACATGTTATAAACTTTTTACCTATTTCTTCGCAATCCAGCGGGGCAACGTGGCCAGCATTTTGGGCAAATTACCCGAAATTAGAGACCGTTTAAACTATCTATAGGTTTGCTACTTATAGATACTTTAAGCGGTCTCTTAAATAGATTAATATTTTTTAAATTTTAGTTTAGTTTTAATTAGGTAGTTTACGAAATAGATAACCTTGTTTTTATTTTGAAACAAAGAACATTATTCATTAATTGGCAAGAATGTATTCAAGTTATGTAAATTTGGCGTTACTTTACTTGTAATGTAACATTCGCTAGAATGCTCACTGTTCTCGTGTTCAAGTTTGTCAGCACCATTAGACTTCTTATAAGCGAACGGAGCGAGCTATTTTGAATTCCCGGTACATACGTAGCTGGAATATTTCAGTGGGTTACTCAAAGAAGCTTCGTACCTATTTCTGATTCTATTATTCACAATTTTGCCTGCCTGAATTAGACCGTGAACTTTGCTTTTTGCTAGACCTATTAGTTGAAGTTCTGGATGTTTATATTTGTTTAGGTAACCATGTTGCTGGTCTTTTGCCGAGAAACAGGGAACGAAAAATGATTCACACGTAAGTAGGTATACATATTTATAAAGGTGCCAACAGTACAGATTTTGCTCGATTTTCTTTGATCGCATTTAAGACAATCGTAAAAAAAAACGAGTGAAATGTGAAGGAAATAGACGATCGACACCATATTTTTTGTCGAGCGCCATTATGTCTCGTTTTCTGTCGATCAATACGTATTATTTTATAAAATGATGACGATCGACGCGTGAGAGAGATCCAACATTTTGAACAACCCTAAAGAGATCTTGTAATATTTTATAATGAAAGCGATCAATATAAATTAGGTCGATCGTCTAGCAGAAGTACTTAGCTGATCGACAAAACAGCAAAAAACGATTAACAATAACAATTTGTTAGTAGCTGATTTTATCATTTTATTATTATTATCTACAAAATACACCACGTTGTTTAAAAATAGACACTGTCTCGATTTTTGTTTTGACCGACGAAAGTGTAGGTAATTTATCGTGTTTTCAACCTATATGTCACTTAGTTGGATATTCGTCTTACATAATTATACCGACCTACTACTGGCCATAATCACCCACTATTTTCATCCCGCTAATATAAATTATTGCAACAGGTGTGACTTATCTCACGGTTAAGACCGCTGGGTAAACCGCGGAGCAAGCGAGGCCCTACGAAAGCGTTTAGAGTATTTACTCTCTACGCTCAGGGTAAGGTGTCCGGGGTACACCCGGGTAGATTATTTGGTAGGGTTGGTCATAAATTATTATTAGGTTAGTTACGCTTATTTAGAAAGACACTTACGGTACACATGGCTGAGAAGGGAACGTGAGACGGCAGGGTCGCGTTGTCGACGCCTAACAGCGCCACGGCGGTGTACACCAGCACGCAGCCGATTAGCGTCATGTTGTTCAGTCTTGGCGACGAAAGCTTTATGGATCTGAAATAAAATGGAGATTGCTTTGTAAGAGAGATGCATTGATTGTAGTCGTAGGACTCTATTGCAGAGTCCGCTTGGGGAAGTACCACACCTTTGCCAGTTATTCAGCCGCCAGCAGTGTGCAAGCATTACTGTTTCGGTTTGAAGGGCAATGTTACCAGTGAAATGACTGGGCATGAAGAGATTTGACGTCTAATATCTCAGGGTGACGAGCGCATTGCAGTGCAGCACAGGATTTTGTTCGCAGGATTCTTGCACTGCAGGCGTGACGCCAACAGGCCAACGGTTCGCTTGTCAAATCACTACGTTACAAATAAAAATTGATTGTCGAGCGTGCGAGCTCCTCCAACGGTTGACTATCGATGTCGCTGCGCGTATGCAGCGTATGCATAGCGCACTTGCTGAAACCAGCGCTCGCGTCTCTTTCACCCAGCGTATCTTTTTGTAGCAAGCAAAAATGTGGCGTGAGTGTGTCGGATTCTACAGGCGTCGGCATGCACGCTAGTAGTTAACGCTAGTCAATTTGCAACGATGCACGCTCGATAATCACTAATCTGATAGCGGCTTTAATGAGTATGTCAAATTGTATGTACGCACCTTCGCTTGCTGTAATGCAAGTTGAAGGCGAGGAAGGCGAGCGCGAGCGCGACGCCGGCGGCGGCGAGCGCGGCGCCCGCGAGCCGCGCGGGCGGCCACACGGCGTCCACGCGCAGCACGAGCACGCGCCGCGCCGCCGGCACGCCGCCCGCCCACTGCGCGCGCACGCACTCGCCGCACGACATCTCGCGCCCGTGCACGTACAGCGCCACTGTCCGAGGCCGGCCGCCTACCGTTCACATGTATTACTTTAGATAGAAGTATCTTTATCAACACAATCATCATAATCCCCAGTGTCATCATCACCACCACAATCAGTATTATCATTATCACCATTACCAATAGCACCATTATCAACGTCACCATCACCACCATCATCGCCATCACCGCCATCATCAGCATCGTCATCGCCGTTGTCAACAACATCATCGTTGTCATCATCATCATCATCAGATTTTCAGTCTACGGCTCGGCGTAATACTCCTCACTCTCTTTCTAACTAAAATGGTAGTTACTATGAATGAATAGGTTTCATCGTCATCATCGTCATTTCATGTTATGTTTCACGAAATTTGCTGATTATGCTGTTATGTTACATAACGAAAAATTTCAAAATATCTAACTTGACCGTGTCATATAGGATGAGCTAAGAAATATAAATTGTACAGCGTACTTAACACAAGTAAGTAATTATTGTTAACTATTTGGATGTTCTTCCTAACATTTATATTATTATAGCAAAACAACATTAACTAAAGCTGTATTCTGAAAGTTTAGCACTGTCTTAAATATTAAAATACCAAAGGCTTTCATAAGAAATAACCAAGGGCTCGGAGTCTGTTGAGGATATTCAAATCTTGTTAGTTTTTATTTCAGTATCGCCGGGCCGAGCTTTTAGGCTTATAACATGTATACGTTTTTTTCTAAAACACCTGCGCTAATGCTGCTTAGGTTTCATTTTATTTTAAACATAAATGTCTGTGTCATAAGTTTGTATATTTGGCTGTTTATGTGTTATTCAATTACGCACAAAAGGCTGAAGGGATTTGGATGGTTTTGGTATAGAGGTAGCTTATACCTTGGAATAACACATAGTCTTTTTATCCTAGGAATTGTGGATAAAACCGCAGGGCAGTGCTAGTTATCTATAAAGCCTAATTTAACTTATATATCATAAAAAGATTGGCGAATATAAAAGAAAATAATTGGTTGAAAGTACCTAGATATCTACGTTATTCTTAGCATATAGTTATAGCCTTTTGTTGATAGCCAGCCATTGTTTAAAATATACATAGCTGTATTGTAATTATAAAAGTCGTCTAATAAACTAAACTGTAGAGCCATAAATCAAGCAACAATAATTAACAACGCTTCAAAGAACTTCAATTAGTTATACGGCCGAGTTAATTAATTGACTTACCTTGAATTTGATAGAACGCTGAAGTCCCTATCCTGTCGGCTCCATTGAACGATACTGGGCCCTGAAAATAATCACAATCAGACTCGAACGGCTTGAACTTATTCCTATTTTCGATGGGAAATACTAGCAATTGCTTTCCATGTGAAGGAACTTCGTATTTTTGAAACTAGAGCTTTTTAAAATTAGTATAAAAATATTTAAAGAAATAATTGACGATAAGCGTGTCCCTATTTTTTAAAGGTTACTTTAATAAACTCTAATAAGAAGAAGAAAAAATCTTTGTGAATACGCACTTCGATAAAAAGAGCCTCATCAAAAAAGCAAAATGTAGCGACATGCTTAGATGGTCGAGCCTCTATATAAACGCTCTATTTTCAAAACCTGGCGAGAAAATTGGGGAATACATTTGTATGGAAAGCGGTTGCTGGTCTTTTTCCAGATGCAATACATTTTACTAAACTGAAATACATAGTAATTTAGCCTGTTTGACACCCTTTTAAGACTAACCTGAAACGAATGGAAAAGACAAGGATAACAGCAGCTAAGGAAACCTTGCCTGCTTTTTATTAGCGAATGTGATGAAAAATGTGTTCTTTACCTGCTAATTTTGCATCATCATTGGCCTACTAGGCTAGTCCACCACTGTCCACGTAGACATCCCTCTTCAAAAGCATAAAATTTGACTTGTTTCAGGAAAATGTCAGTCACCGCTTTTTTCGGAGTAAAGTTCAAAGAGTCGTCCTACGTTTCGCTTGCCTTATAAAACTCGTATTTTTATTTATTTAGACTTACCTTGTACCTATTAATTATTTTTATTATAATTTTGCAGCATCGAATGTTTTCATCTCAATTTCATGTTATGCTAATGCAAATACATGCGTGTAATATCTAACAGGTGCGTAATATGATGTAAATTTATTTACCGATACTCCTAAGAAGCTTAAGTTCGCGAACTGATTTAAGAACTCTTCGGCCATGTCCTTTCGGTCGTAGTCGAAGTTCCCGAGGCCGAACCTCGAGGTGCCTTGGTGGAGGGTCGTGTTAGGTTCCGAGACGTCTAGAGTCCGCCACTGCTGTTCCGATTTAGTAAGGGCTAGGGCTATGGCCCACACGGCGTCGTATGTCTGTGGAGCGTTCGGGCTAAGAGGCACTCCGGCAGCTTCCATCTCTCGGTTAAACATCTCGTTTGTCTGAAATTTGTGTTACTAAAGATAAATTACGTATGACTTAAAAAAAATAAAAAATGTCTTAGGCGTAGATAGAGGTAAGATAACATCAAGTCTCTGAAAATGTAAGTCAAATTAACGTAAGAACTTATCTAGATGACAAAACAGCAGTATAGAATAGTATAGTAGTGAAATGTAAAAATATCTAATTTTTCTCAACACCCTATTTCACTACACTTGTAGTGTGGCAATTTGGTGTAAATAAAGAATGCACAGCACAACGGTTGACGCGCCACTCCAAGCCACTGGTTCGGAGCGGAGTTCCCCAGCAAACCCAAATGATAGAGTGGACATCACAGGTAGATCCCTCCCACAGAGATACCTAGTATTCTAGAGAGATTCCAAGTCAAACAACGTAAGTAAGAAAAATCTTGGAGGAGTCAGTTTTCAGAATCTATGGAAAATATAGGTCAATTGTAGTCAAGGAATTGTCACCTTTTTTTTTTCAAAAGGCCTTAGAATTAATTGTTAATTAATAAGTTTTTTGTTTTGTTTTTTTATTATTTTGGTTTTATATATTATTATACTATTATTAACCATTTAATTGTAGATTCTTTATACTCAAAATTTAAAATATTTAAGTAAATAAATGTAATATTTACCAGCTTTTCACCAAAAGAACCAAAACGTCCACTAAGTCTACGCAATAAACAAGCATATTTTTTTTATTATCTCTCTGCATCGATATATATGTACTATGTACTAGTACATATTTATATCGATGTCTCTCTGTATCTTTGTAGGTTACTTTTTCTTGTTAAAAACCTGAGACCTTGGACTACGCTGAGTATGAGTCTTGTGCACTCTTTTATCCTTATCATGTTATGTCTACGCCTCATAATAATTTTCTCTTGCTTTTTATAAGTAGCAGTTGAATAGAAACAAACCGCCTGGAACCTATACACCTCTAATAATCCTTTCAAATCTACATTTAGTCAGTATTCTGTCAGTCAACTGCGTTAATCCAGTTTCATCCAGGTTTAATTTGGAGTGTTCCGAGCTAGACTCAAAGGCTTTGAGTTCGCGTGTATCGAAGAGTTTACAAGCATTAAATAGATTCCCTAGACGAAGCAACACTGCCCAGCCAATATTGCAGGTATGCCATAACTTCTATAGTTGGTGGGCCGCTTGGAGAAAATGTGTCAGTAATTGTTTTCTTACATTAAGTTGCGCGCAATTGTTGTACCAGGAGAGCTTGGCCGTCAAAAAAATATATTTTATTTTAAATGAACTAAGTATCCAAGCACTCAACATAGAATTATCCATAGAGAGTTTCATCCGCCATTTCACCTCCCTTAAGTCATACCTATCAAATAATTTTCTAAATGCCAATTTTATTTTAAATGTACTATCCAAATACTCACAACTGTAAGTTTGAAAACAAAGGACTTTTATAAACAAAAAAAAAAACATAAAAAAAAATACAAAAAACTAATATAAAAATAAAAAAATACTTTTCTTAGTACACCTCCCTATCAAGACAAATACAAGTCTCTTCGACCAGCGGTTTAGCTGTGTATTGTGTGTCAGTCAGTCAGTCAGGTCTTTGATTGATTCTTTTATTATTAGATTTTCAAAATCAGTAAAATATTGTCTCTAGACTTTCAACGGTCTGGATACAATCCTTTTGTTTTTTTTTGTGTAGTAGGCTAAGTAGTCTTTGTAGTTTGTTGTAGTTAATAAAGGCGTATGCCAGTTAACAAAAAAGGTAAATATGAGTTCTGATCTTCTGTCTTCTAAAATATTAGCGTCTAAAATATTTTTTCTCTGCGGGTCTAAAGTTTGACTGGTTGGGTTTTCCATATAGGAGTAGGTATCGGCTTGGTGGATTTGTCTGTCTTGATGTGGGATTTGCAAAAGCTCAATTAGACTTAGGTTTAGACTAGACGTGCGGTAAAACTTCTTAATCTGATTGTAGGACTTGCTCGAGTCTTTTAGAACTAAATTATCTGATTTTGTTGTCTTTATATTTTATACGTGCTGTCTTGTCGTCTAGATAAAGTTCTTACGTTAATTTAACTTAACATTTCTAGAGACTTGATGCTATCTGACTTCTGTTTAAGATTTTTATGTAAAACACTTTAGTAAATAACCCACTCTATTAATAGTAGATTACTCACCTAGGGAGCAAAATAAATGAATGCATCAGATCTCATGTATATTGTCTCCCGAGGCGAAGCCGAGGTTGACAATATGTTGAGGTTTCTTTACATGCTCCCGTGGTGTGTATACGATTTTACGTGCCGCTGCGGGGAGGAAGTGGTTCCTTTCTGTTCGCATTGCGGGGCTAAAGTAACCACTATAGCCCGACAGGTACATTAAGACTATTATATAAAACCTTGCATAGGCCTTCAAAATGACCAAACTTGTAAGAGCTTTCACTAACTATGCTTTGCGTCCCGCGACAGTTCTGTAATATATGGTCTTCCTCACTATCACTTACCAGCCCTGAAAATGACGTGACGTCGCCCACAATTCCTCTGTGCGCAGTCACGGTGACTAGTCCCTCAAGAGCTCTCGCCAGCTGCGCCCTGGTGCAAGGCGCGGTTCCCCTGATCCTGGGCGGCATGCCAGCTACCAGCCACGCGTACTCCGCGCCGAACATCCCCAGTCTGAACGCCTGCGGTCTCAAAAGACGTGGGAATTAGTATTAGGTATATGTTTTTAAAGATTAAACAGTAAGAAAAATTATGACCTCTGGCAGGACTAGAACCTGCATACGAGCAAACGGGATTACAGACGGCGCCATCAACGCTTTAGTTGATAGTTTAAATGGTTTGAGAAATATGACAGGTAAGATAGGGACTTCTGTAGCTTAATTGGAAAAGCACTTGGGACGGATACCCAGAGAGATGCAGGTTCAAGTCCTGCCAATGGTCATATTTTTTTCTTAAAGTTTAAGCTTTAAAAACATAGAAATAACCAAAATGTGGAAATACTTCCTAAAAAAATATTCTATTAGTATTATGTCTAGCAACAACTAACTTCACATCATCATCATCGACGGAAGTAGCTAGCCTTTCGATATTTTATCGGATACATTTTGGAGAGTATGCTTCGGATTTGCATGATCTTATCCCCTCTGCCCTTCTATCGGAGGATCTCGAGAAAGTGACACGAAATAGTTTGATTCCACTTTCATTGTTCGAAATGATAAACAGTGGAATGCGTTGCTCGAGTGCATGGGTGTTTTCCGAAAGTTACAATCTGGATGTCTTCAAGTCGCGAGTGAATCGGTTTCTTCTAAGCAAGCGTGCTCCATCGTAGAATGCATCTTCGCTTACTGTCCTGCGAGTCGGCAGTCAAACGAAATCATATTATAATACATAATAAAAACATCTTCCTGCCCTTATCGTACTAGGTGGGGTCGGCACGAGGATTTTACTGGACTCGAATCCAACTCACCTCGCAGAATATCTTGGGTATCATATCTTGAGAGAAGCTGCCTATGATAATCCGGGTATCCAGCTCCTGAAACAAAACACAACGTAGATACACTACTGTTACTAGTACTAATATTATATACTACTTTTATTAGTATATATACTAGTAACAGTAGTAATATTACTCGTATTTACTACATACCTGGGACCTGGGTATGTCTTAAAACTGCATACAGTACCACCGGAGGACGGGCAGCAACGTCCTCTCGGTTAACGGTGGTGAGCATTCTGCGATGACCAAGCCGCCTGCCAAACGTGGGGATTATGGTAAACCCCTAAATGATTACAATTTAAATTTTTACATTTTGTCAGATTTATAAAAAAAAAAAATGCCAGCGATCAGCATAATATTTATTTTCGCTGCATTGTTATTTACTATATTCGATACAAATAATAAGATAAACGTAATAATGAATAATCAATATAATAACGATTACCAAATTAATACAGACAATTAATAATTGTGTTATAGATACGTTTTATGATTGATAAACCAAAAACCGGAACGACACGGTTTTAGTGTTAGAGTAGAAGTAGTGGATACTAGATAATAGAATACTTAAATCCTTTTTTTTTTGGTAAATACATACAAAACCCAGAAATAACAAAGTCCACCAGTTTGTCCTGGGTGGAAATCGAATTCATGTCCTACAGCTCTCAAGGCGACTGCGAGGAATTCGACTGAATGTTTTTTTTAAATACTTCAGAGGTGGTCCCATATTACATTTTATCGAAATCGGTTCAGTAGTTTGGTTTTTAAATCAAAATTACAAGAAAATATGAAGATGTCATCCAGCCCGCCTAGCAAGCGAGACGTGATAAACGTATATCCACTCTTTTTTCCCCTTGAAAACAAACGCGATAGACGTATCCATATTCTGGCTATATCACGTTCCCGCGCGGGGATAGACCAATTAGTCCTCGGCGCGTGCTAGGGATGGCTCCCTAGCACGCGATTACGGTATTCGAAGTTGAAGTCAGTTGTATTTTTTTTAAAAAGCGTATTATATCAACTGAGCTACTGTCATTAGCGCTTATCACTTTGAGACATTCGATATTGAGCCGCAATGTTAACGAGGCTCACCATTACTCAGACTGCTCAATGTCTTGCCCGTTAGCCCCCCCACCGTTAGCCCCCCCCCCCCGCGTTAGTCGCGACCACGACCACTAAGAGTAAGTTTATTGTTAATTATTAGATATTCACAGTAGGGCCTACACGGGAGACCGCACAACTTGAAATAGTGTGGTTGTAGGTTCAAACCCAGGCCCGTACCAGAGCTCTTTGGAGTTTATGTCCGAATTTACATACTAAAGGCATTTATAGATAAAGGAAAACATCATGAAGACACACCTGCATACGTCCGGAGAAGAAATTGAATGGATCCACTGTCCCGCAATAGGGCATAATCATATACATGTTTTCTATTGACTCACAAAAAAGCTGATTCGCAAGTCTCGCAGCAAAACAAATAATCGAAACTAAAATTTTAATATGTGCACAAAAACGAAGTTATATACATTTTAGTTTCATGTTACACATCTCTGTCTAACATGAAACTAAAATATGAGATAAGTGACTAATGACGTCAAAGTACACGATTCCAAACAAATTTATAGATTACTATAGAAAGTATTGCTAGAATGGGACGGATGAGTCCCTCCCAAATACTTTGAATGCTTATATTTCAGAACGTTACCAGCCTATTTCAATTATTTTTCGTTGTAAACATCAGATTCAGTTAATCTCTTCAGTTATTCATTTGTGAAACACATGCATATTCCCTGTTTAGCCAGCGTGGTGAAGAACAGCATATGACCCAATTGCCCTTAGACGGTAGACCTAAGTCCAGTAGTGGACTAAGTATTAAAAAGTCTGATTATGGTAATGCTATTTTATTCTCAGTAGGTAATCTCAATGAACTTCTGTCCGTTATCTAAAGGGACCAATGTGCGATGCGTAGATTCATGACGCTTTTTTATTCTGTTTCATCTGGAAAGTAGCCTGCGTACGTGCCTGGCCTATAAAGCTCACAAAGCAGCTTTTGTATCGGGGACTCTCACGTTCCAGAATGAAACACGAAAAACAAAACTGTCTTAAGTTGTTACGACTCATTGCTTCGAAGAACTTTCAAAACGCTAAGGCTGTCAATCTTGTAGTGGTAGGACTCTATTGCGGAGTCCACCTGGGAAAGTATTTCACAGATGCCAGTTATTCAACTATTACTTTAAAACACCAGCGATTTGATTCACACATCGAATCACATCGCTGGTGCTTACTTTTTAAAACATGACCTGGGCCTAACCTCGGACCTGGGTAATGGGTATATCCTAAAACTGCATCTAATACAATAGAACCGGCAGCAGCGTCCTCTCGGTTAACGGTGGTGAGCATTCTGCGATCCCCAAGCCGCTTGCCAAGCGTGGGGATTATGGCAAACCCCTCCTTAATATCTATGAAGGGGGAGGCCTTCTTCTAACAGAGAACGTTTTCTAGCTGTTGATAAGTTTTTAAAATTTCCCACTCTGTGATTTTTTCTCGAATATATTAACAGCATAAGAAAGATTTAAATCGCGAGAAACCCCTTTATCGCGATTTCTAGATTGGTACCATACTAAAAGTTGTTCATAATGATGAGTAGGTATACGCTTCAGTATTGTTGAACCTTTTTGTTACACTGTGTATAAGATGTTTCGCTATATGTGGTACAGGTACAAGGGGAGAAAGCGCTTCTAACTATTCAACACCTAAATAATAGTTTCGCGGATAAACGATCATAAAAGCTGGCTGAAGAATTGAAGATAAGTTTTGCAAGGCGAGGCGATGAAAGGAGGCTTCAACAAAGGCGCAACCGTTAAAGCCTATTGAACTAGATAGATTGGTTCTAAACATATTTATTTATTCAACTATGAATTAGCTCTTTCTATATAGTAGCTCCTCGGTTTATATTGGTTTAATGGGACCTGGGTAAGTCCTAAAAGTGCATGCAGAACGACCGGAGGACGGGCATGATCTAGTACAGTAGGTAGTGCAGTAGAAGTCTATACGAGCATAACTTCAGTTATCAACAATCTTAACTTAAAAGAACTTTTAACTACAAAATATTGTGACTCCAATTGAAATTCAACCAAGTTAAATCCGTTCCAATCTAATTATTTCCCAGTCGTAAACTCAATGAGATATTAATAGAATTATGATCGTAAGCCGATTAAGAAGTCGACAAGGCCTGTTTAGCGGCGCAAACCCAATTTAAAGTTTTCAGCTTGAAGCTCAAGCACCCCCGAGTAGGTGATGTTTATGACAGTGAAAAACGCCAGTGAGAGACGCGGGGACTTAATATACAGCCGTCAATTGTTTTACATAATGACGTCGGCGTCGGAGGGAACATGAGAAAGTTAGTCAGTTTAAGGGACAGAATGCTGCTCGACCAGAGGAGGATTAAAATAATGTCGACGGCGCTCTACGCTAGCAGCTCATCGTCGCCTCTCTGCCCGCTTAGCACGCGAGCCTAGATATAAACGTCTGTCCCATTCCGCTCTTTTTCCGCTTCGAAATATCATCATCAGACGTATCCATATTGTGTCTTAATCACGTTCCCGCGCGGGGAAACACATTAAGTCCTTGACGCGGCTGGAGTCTGGCGACAGACCTTGTCTTGCATATTGTTACAAGGAAACAATTTTCTAAAGAAAAACACGTGTAGTCCCTTCGAGTGGTTATAGTAGGAAATAAATAGTTTTTTTTTCTTCTTTTCGGCTTGAATCTTGAAACTAGCCTTTATCACGGATTAATAGCAAACCAGAACCTGTGATGTATAAAATAGGAGTATTAAACGTTTGAGAGAAACAAATAACGAAAGCATGTTTCTTTGAGGAAGAAATCCCGCAGTAACAATGGCCGAGTACAAAGCTTTCGAGGGTTAGTTCTATAATTATTCTAAAAGAAAACTGCAGGTATTGCTTTGGTAAGAATAAAAATATACGGTTGCTTGGGAAATTCTTTAGAGATTTTATTTCTTGGAGAGTCTTTCTAACTACTGACTTGAACGCACGTTATTCTGTTAATCCCATTTTAACAGCTCATGCAAAGTTCGACATAACTTTGTAAAGCGTCTAGCAAATTATATCCCATACTTACAAATAAAAAGCCAGAAGACGTCCACTGCTGGACGAAGGACGAAGGCCCTAGGGAGGGGTTGCCATAATCCCCATGTTTGGCAGTCGGCTTGGAGGGGTAAGCCTTCGTGGACTAATAAAAATGTCTTTGACTCATTCTACTCTCTGTCATTTACTTCTTTACAAGGTTATGCCAGCCTTCTAGCTCAGTTGGTAGCATGTCTGCCGTCAGAGCTGTAGGGCGTGGGTTCGATCCCCACCCAGGACAAAAATGTATGTGACGAACATAGATGTTTGTTCTGTGTCTGGGTGTAGTATGTATTATAAGTATGTATTTACGAAAAAAATATGTATATAATTATTCTATCAGCTATATGGTTTCCATAATACAAGCTTTGCTTAGTATGGGGCTAGATGGCGCTGTGTGTAAAATGTCCCACAATATTTATTTTATTTATTTATTTATGTCAACTAACCTTGTGAAGGGGTAAACCTAGGTAGTCTTTGTCGACTATACTTTTTATAAAGGTATCCAAATATAGGTAAGAAAATGCAGATAAATAATAATGGCAGTCCAATTTGAGAGACGTCTCTGTGTCTTTAAATACACATCTCCAGATTTACCCGTGGGCACGTTTGTCAAATACGAACCGATATTTGTCTACCCGACTCGCCTATAACTGCTAGGTATTCTGTGCCATTGGGATCACAGTTTGCGTTGGGCCCAGTTTGAATAGGATCCACTATATTAAGGTACTTACATCCGGTTTCCCGAAAGATTATCATCCGATTTACTAAACTCTCCTGAAAGGGTTCTCATTTATAAACTATGTCATGTCGGTTTTAATTTTATCCTGTTAGTAAATCAGCGTTACAAAATGAGAGTTTTGTGAGTAGTTATTGGGTAAGTACATTTTACATTGGATTTGAGGTTTACACATATTTTTTTTTATACAATCAAGTGGCGAGACGTGCAAGACGTTCGCCTGGTGGTAAGCGTCACGTCTGCCACTAACAGTATCAGTTGCAGAATTGTGAACTTGCGCACACACTCCTGCGCCGCACTGTACTGCGCTCGTCACCCTGAGATATTAGATGTTAAATCTCTTCATACCCAGTAATTTATCTGGTAACATTGCCCTTCAAACCGGAACACAGTATTGCTTGCACACTACTACTTGGCGGTTGAATATCTGGCAAAGGTGTGGTACTTCCCCAGGCGGACTCTACAGTAGAGTCCACTACAACAATATACCTAAAGTATTTTTTTCTTTAAATAAAAACAGAACACACACATATGTGTGTGTGAGATACAGTATATAATGTATATATACAACAGTTGGATTGAAATTAACTTCCGCAAGGTAACGCCTGATTCAATGGCATAAAGTTGTCTACATTAAGGCAAAATGCTCGTGGCTCTACTACTAGTAAGGCTACGCAGTAGTACCACGGCACAGGCAAAGAATGGGCAAGTAATGTACATATAACATTAAGTTAAGATATATGAAAGATTTTTCGAAAGTTTTAAGGTTATTACAAAATAAAAAGGCGGTATACCTACTATATAAACATTGTTTTTCGAATAGGTTTTGTAGTGGTAGGACTCTACTGCAGAGTCTCGTCTCGTCACTTGAATGTATATAAAAAAAAGGTGGAATGAAAAACTATTTTATTTGCTTTGACGTTCTTCCATGTTACCGGATACTACTTCTTAACCTAGTACACAAAAACAAAAACTGATGAAACCAGACCTTCCTTTCATCCAGACTGATGAAAGTCTAGAGATAATCCAAATGCTCTGACTGCCACTCGGTAGCGCACCCAGTATGTGACGTTATTGCCACGGTGAATAGCAGTACCTATTAAGGATCGACAAGTTGCTGACGGCTCGAACTAATCGGTGGGCGCGGCTAAAAAGCATGCTCTCTTCATCAAACAAACTGTGGGAAACAAAGAAAGAAAGATAAATGAGCACGCAAATTTTTTTTTGTCGACCTTTGGCTGCATTAATGTGGGTGAATAAACTCTGAGTTAATTTATTCCAACTTAAGTTATTTGAAATGTTTATGGACTAAACTATGCCGCTTGGAAATTATTTTAGAGTTTTCGTATTCCTTATGTTATTTATTTACGTCCAATGTGGCGTTAAAATTGAGGTTAAATACAAGATGTTTCCTGGCTCATAACTTTCATGTTTATTAACTTTTTACTTTCGTAATAATTTAAAATCCTAGATAATGAAGAGATTAATCGATATACTACTTAGTCTTGGACCTACAAAATTACATAGTGGAGTAATAATACTACCGCGTTTCTATGGAGAAGTGACCAACTTGTCTACTCTTAAACCGTTGATCCAAATAAACGCCGAAATTTATTGGATAAGTTTGTTGTGTAAAGTATGACTTTCAAGCTTGAACTTTCAGTCGCAGATAAAATAATACTAGTTATATTTGAGCCAATGATTTCTATGATTTGAGCACAATTAAGTCTTGGTGTTGAATATAATTATCAAATAATATGTGTACGTTTTAATAATTGGTTCATAATAGCTAGCTATCTGAGCATAGATTTTCCAACAAAGATCAAAATAAATGGTTTATATAATGCGCCCGAAACTCGTAGATAATGACATGCAAAACATAATGCGTGTTCCTGATTCTAGGTTAATTTATTCAAATCAATTCTCAGTTTATGAATACTGAGAACTTCGACAGCCCGTATTACGTCTACTTGTCTGTACATATATCTATTATATGACACACTTGGATTCACGTTAATATTACGAAATAGCTTTTGCGGCTTTGGCTGCGTACAAAACAGCCTAAGTGAAATTAGGCAATAGGCATATCTCTGCCAAAAGGTATGACCATATTTTGTGTGTGATGTGAGTTTGTTTTAGTGTGCGTTCATACAACAGGAATTAGTTTTCGTGTAAAGAGTGTACTTGAAAGAATATGATGCTTGTATTTTTTTTTCTTAGTTTTTGGCTTCGCACGTTGTGCATTTAGCCAGTGTCAAGTTTTATGCATTTTGAAGTATATAATACCGGGTGTTAGTTTGAACACCGTTATCCTTCTAGGATATCATTGTACTCATCATTATGAACAACTTTTATTATGGGGGCAACCCTGAAATCACGAAAACAGCTGTTCCATACATTTTGACCAAGATCGATGAACCTTTTTGTGTGGAACAGCTGTTTTTTTTTCGTGATTTCAGAGTTGGCCCCATAGTAAAAGTTGTTCATAATGATGAGTACAATGATATCGGTGTTCAAACTAACACCCTGTATAGTATCAAGTCAACTTATATATAAGTGTCATCAAATCACAGTCAGTCACACGAAATTAGTCACAGTGCTCTGCTCTGCCTCGGCAGAGGTTACATATTTGAGCCGTTTGGTGTTGAGACATTGGGTCCGTGGGGACCGGAAGCTCATCATCTTTTCAACAAAAAAAATGCTGGCGTTTATTTGGCTCAACTCATAAGTATTGCCATCCAGCGTGGCAATGCCGCCAGCATGCTGGGTACGCTGCCGACTGGTAGTAGGTTTGAGCATTTGGATTGTCTCTAGACTTTCATCGGTCTGGATACAATCCTTTTATTTTTTGTTGTGTAGTAGGCTAAGTAGTCTTTGTAGTTTGTTGTAGTTAAAAAAGGCTTATGCCTATTTAAAAAAAAAAACAATCTATCATATGACCAATAATGGATTTACATTATGAACTAGGTATAGTAAAATATGGACTGGGGAAATACACTAGAGATACAGTATACAACAGTTACATTTAAGTTTCTTTGAAAAACGTTAATTTGCTGAACAAATAACCTGCCTTAATATATAGTACATATAACTTGCACTCATAATGTATAAATTGCTTTAATGCACACAGTACTAGCCCTAATGTGCATATAACTTGCCTTTAGTTGCTGGAGCTGCTCCTTGAAGTCTGTGTCGGCGAAGGTGATGGAAGCAGCGCAGGTGATGTTGGCTGCCTCCAGCTGCGTCACCAGTTCGTTGACAGCCAGCGAGTATATCTCCTCGTTCTGGGAGAACGCCGTCACCGTGTCCCAGCCGAACTGTCTGGAGAGAGACATCATTGAGACACACAGACAGAGCTTGGCAGAGCTTGAACTATCTGGGAAGAGAAGGGATTGAGACACACAGACAGAGCTCGGCAGAGCTGACCTGTTTAGGGAATTTTAAATCTTTTATTGCTAGCGGATGGGTCTGGGATGGGATTGGGATGGATGGGTCGGATGGGTTGGATGGGTGAGTGTGAACTCTAAACTAACATAAAAATATTTTTCATAATTTGATTTTGCTGAAATAATTATAATAATAATGTCGATTAAAAGATAGTTTAAAAGCAAAACCTGACAAAACATGTCCTGAAAGGATACGATCTAGAACTCTATCGTCCTGTATAGTTTACGTGTGCTGTGTAAAGCTTTTTTTTTTTATACAATCAAGTGACGAGACGAGCAAAACGTTCGCCTGGTGGAAAGCGTCACGCCTGCCACTAACAGTAACAGTGCTAATTGTGAACTTGCGAACACAATCCTGCGCCGCACTGCACTGCGCTCGTCACCCTGAAATATTAGATGTTAAATCTCTTCATACCCAGTAATTTCTCTGGTAACATTGCTCTTCAAACCGGAACACAGTAATGCTTGCACACTACTGCTTGGCGGTTGAATAACTGGCAAAGTTGTGGTACTTCCCCAGGCGGACTCTGCAGCAGAGTCCTACCACTACATTGCTCATACCTAATGAAAGCAATTCTGGCTGGGTTGTGTGAGGAATCAGGCGCCACCGTGCGGCAAAACAGCGGAAACTCGGAGCGATCACTGAGCGCTGGCGAAGTAGACCCAAATGACACCTGTTAACATAAGGAAATGTGTTTCAGCTATTTCAAGTATACATAACTATCATCATCAGCCGAAGACGTCCACTGCTGGACAAAGGCCTCCCCTTAATAGAGAGGGGTTGCCATAATCCCCGCGCTTGGCAGACGCTTTGGGATCGCAGAATACTCACCACCGTTAATCGAGAGGACGCTGCTGCCCGTCCTCTGGTAGTTCTGAGTGCAGTGAGGTTTAAAATATAAAATAATAATAAAAACAGCCAAGTGCGAGTTAGATTTGCGCACCAATGGTTTGCAGGCAAGTGTCAAATCAGCCTATTTAACAGTCTACTGCTGAATTTAGGTCTACCATAGAAGAGAGATATGGCCATATCCACCACGCTAGCCCAGTTGCTGGTTGGTGAATTCACATACACTGTTGAATTTCGTCTCCGGACGTACGCAGCACGTACGCACCGCTATTAAGGGGGAGGCCTTCCCAATCCCAATCCCAACTCTGATATCGAGCAATTCTGGCACTGCTGAGCTAATGTTATGGGCAGGTTGGTTGCTTACCATCAGGCAAATGTCACGCTCGTCAAGTCATGTTACTCCTTTGCATATAAAAAATAAGCAACAAAGATTCTGTTGCCCTTTAAAGAAATGTAGTTCACCCTCAAGAGGGCCTCAATGCAACGAATAGAACAGCTGTTTTTTCGGGATTTCAACATCGGTCCAATATTAAAAGTTGTTTTCAGTAATGCATACTTTCAATGCCCTCCTTTCGACGAAGTTGGCTAACCATGTATGTGAAAGGTAGTCCAACTGACAATTATTATTGTTAATTAGGCTAGATGACTGATGTTTAAATCGTTGAAACCAATAGCTTTGATGAATAATTTAAGTAAATATAGAATGGTAATTGAAAACATTATTTAATTCGGTTAATAATGTTCTGATATATGAGCGTTTAAAGTTTTTGTTAGAGACAACTCTGTCCCTTTCCCACAAAACAAAAAATTACGTCACGCCTTACTTGTCAGAATAGAATATATATGGCGTCCTGACAAGTGACGTCACGATTTGCTGTTTCGCCTCTCTGTCTAGCATGATATTAAAATGCTTATAAGTTGCTTATTTTTGATCAGATTTTAATTTTCTTTTCATTAATCAGCTATATTTATGGGCCACATTTGAATAGGACAATAAAAAAAACCAGTCATCTAGCCTATTGGCGGAGTAATCCCATAAAAGATCACTATTGTCACTAGTGAGAATCGATAATTGTTCGATTCTCACTAGCTAAACCAATCGTAGTAATAACGTTGCCGCGCCGAAGGAAGGTACGATGCCTCGGGGAAATCCCCTGGAAGCCCAGAGGCACCCTTAACTTAAATATTGTCGACATACGAGTATAGTTAACGTGATAAACATTATGGTACGTGAAGCTATTATAACTTGCTGTAGGTAGCGTCAGGGATGATTGGATATCACAAGGTACTTTCTGTCAAAAGTACAACACACCATAGAAACCATTAAATTTGTTTTCAACGAAATGTAATGGTATTCGTATTTTTGAAGATAGTTTAGTGGTTATAGCAAAGCGACATCCTACTGGATGAAGGCCTCCCCCTTAGTTAGGAGGCTAACATAATAGCTTGGTGGTTAATGCATTAGAATCGTACGCCGAAGGGCATAGGTTCAAATCCCGAGTGAATTGGCAGTGACGGAAAACATCGTAAGAAAATCATAGCATGGAGGAGAAAGCACTCACTTTTTAATACTAGACTGGTTACCACACTGCAGTAGAAAATTGCCGCCAAGCACCTAAATATGTGTTCACTTGAGAGCTAGTTCCTGTTCCAAGCTAGGTGATTTTATTACCTCGACCACACCATCATTAAACATTAGATCATCATCATTTCGATTCAAGGCTAACAATTTTTTTTTTTTTTATATAGCCTGGGGTGCAAGGGAGGAGCCTTCCCGAGCGGCGAAGTTTCAACGGATTCTCAACCTAATGCCCGACGCACCCTGGATACGCACAAACGTGACTAATTATACCACCACAATGGCTGATCAAACGGCCCTTCCACGGGCCATCTCAACCAACGGCCCTTCTCAGGGCCAAATCCTAAAAGGTTATTTTTAGGATGGCCCCAAATGGCCTTTCTCTAGACATTAGATGAGCTGTGGCCAATAATAATAAGTAGTAAAGCAAAAAACTTCTCATTTCATCTGTAGCTGACATTAGTTGTCCCCCACCTGCAACATTAAAGGCGCAGGGAAAATAAAGTCCATCCTCCACTCTCTCGGTAAGTCGACCAAAGTGATTCATGTAACAAGCAAGTCCACAAGTCTACAATAGACTGCCAAGCGCTGTGACAGATTATCCTATGTTACACTAAGCTTTAAAAGCAAATTAAAGAGCTGGCTTATCGAGCAGACGTTTTATTCATATGAGTTTTTTTCAATGACGATTAAATGAAATGCTAATTAAACTTTGTTGTTCCGGTGGCCTTGAATTTCACGCCGTTTCTCTCCTGAGACAAATAAACCTACACGGGTCTCCGTACTCCGTCGATCGACGCTGATTGAGAGCCAACACTGCACCTGACGTAACAGAATTGCTACCAAAACAAAGCTTCCAAATTCAAATATTGGATTTGCTGATTTCAGAACTACCCTCATACTTGAAACTGCTCTATTTTTAGGCGTGAGAGTTGGAAATCGCTTAGCAGTAGCTCAATGGTACTCAGATGCTGAGAAGCGTTAAATCTAGTCCTCTTTACGGATGTGTCCGAGAGGATTGGATATCAAACTCGAGTGCAGGTAAGAGAGAAATGGAAGCTACGGGAGTACTTTGGAGTCGGATAAATGACGCTTGTGTCCGTTTGTAAGAGCAGATGCGAGTATTGTAATGTAACTCAGCTATGAGTTTTGGCGTGAGAACGGAAAATAATATAAGCCTATGGTAAAGTCGCCACAACTTTACTACAGCACGAGTTGGACTTGACTGTGACTAATTTTGTGTGACTGACTGTGATTTTTTGACTTATTTGACTTGACTATATAAAAACTGGAAAAAACGCAAATACTTGACACTGGCAGAATGCACAAAATGCGATGCTAAAAAGGAAGAAAAAAACTCGGCTCTAAATATGGATATCTCTAGAAAAAACAGAGAAACCTTCTTTATCAGGTATTAAAATTGGAAGGGGGCAGCGTTCGCGTCTGATTATAGGGGGGCATTTTGCCTCCTCTGCCCCCCACTTCCGCGGCCGCTGGTTGATACCATCGATCGAACAATTATTATTAAGAATGTTCCATTTGCCCTATCCTTTTGAAGTTATATATCAGTCAATGTCTACATCCCAATTTGGATCTAGTATCAATATCTCATTAGTTATGCACCACGAGTCTATTAGTGTCCCACTGATTAATAGATCGCATTCCACTATCATTAATTCACGTCACATCCGCATTTAATGCGCTAATTATTAGCTTCGGATACGATTAAATTATAATCATAATTTGTACCAGATTAATAATGAGTTACTTGCCATAATATACATTATTTTAGTAATATTACAGAAGTGCTTATGTAATAGTTATGTAGTAATTTTTTTGGTAACTAACGAAACAAACAATATAACTATTTCAGTTTTGGCTTGAGAAATGACGATATATCTACAAACTATGAACTTTCAGATTTTTCCCGTAATTACTGTTATGTGACCTTGCTTTTTGCCAAATTTCATGAGTCTAGGTCAACGGGAAGTACCCTATGAATTTTGATTTAGTAATTTTTTATTGCGTTGACTTAGAAGCTTGTTTTTTTTACAGATCTAAGGGACTGTGGATTGACGTAATTGATATTAATTTCAACTTGATACCTACTCATTCCAGAGAAAAAGGGTCTTGACAGACAGACAGACAGACGGACAACCGAGTGATCCTATAAGGGTTCCTTTTTCCTTTTGAGGTACGGAACCCTAAAAAGACATAGAGTAGGTGTCTCAAGAAGTGCTACATCATCACCTGAACGATGTTCCAGTAAGGTACGATCTTGGCGATGCTCTCGGTGACCTCGGAACACGCGGTCCCCAGCAGCATCACCATCCTGGACTCCCGCTGGGTGTACAGCGCGTGGAAGAACCTGTCCACGCCTACGCCTGGGTCACACTGAGAACAAACGATTACGATACATGGGTTTGAGACTTGCTAAACGATCAAAAAGACGAATTACAAGTGTAATTTGGAGCACTCTATTAAATTCTTAGACACCCCCACACTCTATTAGTGTGATTGATTGAAGTATGATAATAATCTTAGCCTTTTGATCCTCAGGATTTTTAGATAAAAGTGTACCATGTCAAAAATTTTTGTAACATTTTAAGTATCACAATTTTTAAGTTTTTTTGATATCTTGGATACATTTTAGTTTATTTATGTGTGTGAAATCGTGTGACGCTGCTAGTTTTTAACCGACTTCAAAAAAGGAGGTTCTCAATTCGACTGTTTTTTTTCTCTCGTATATTTGTTACGCGATTACTCCGTCAATTATGAATCGATTTTGATAAAAAAAAAAATTTGGTAGGTCATACTTAAGAGGTAATTCCATAACGAAGTCGGTTCTGTTGTTTGTTTTTTTAATCAAAATAATTGGATAAAATATGTCATCAAGGAAATCGAAAAAGTCGAAGAATGACCAAAGTCATCATCATCAGCTAGAAGAAATCCACTGCTGGACAAAAGCCTCTCTTAATAGAGAGGGGCTGCCATAATTCCCACGCCTGGCAGGTGGCTTGAGGATCGCAGAATGTGCTCACCACCTTTAACCGAGATGACGCTGCTGTGCGTCTTCCGTTGGTTCTGGTTGCAGTTGTAGGACTTACTGATCCCGAAAACAGTCAAGAAAACAGCTCTATTTGGCCCAACGCATAAACATTGCCATTCAACGTGGCAATGCCGCCAGCATTCTGGATACCCTGCTCCGGCAGTGGGTTTTAGCATTTGGATGGTCTTTTGACTTTCTACGGTCTGGATACAATCCTTTTGTTTTTTGTATAATAAGTAGTAGGTATAAGTAGTTTGTTATATTTAACAAAGGCTTAGGTACTTGTTAATAATCATACTTTAAAATCTGCCTCTTCATCAGCTCGGAGACGTCCACTGCTGAACGAAGGCCTCTTCCTTAGACCGCCACACTGTACGACAACCTGCCATTTGCATCCACCGGTTGCCCGCGACTTTTACAATGTCGTCGGTCCACCTAGTGGGAGGCCTTCCTACGCTGCGTCTTCCGCCTGCTCAGCTCAAATTTGGTATTTTCGACCTTACCTTAGTATCGTTAGCTATGAGCTGAAGCGTGTACCCGGGCAGCAGACGCCGCCGGTTCACGTGCTCCACCGCCAGCCGTGCCGCGGCCAGCTCCGAAGCGCCGTCAGCTCGCGGCTGCTCCCCCACGGATAGCTCGAATAGTCCCAGGATGGAGACGATCCGGCTGGTTGACGTCTTCGGAGGATCTGTTGGAGAACGTTTATTTCAACTATAGGTATAGGCTATGTATATATAGGACCTGGGTATGTCCTAAAACTGCATTCAGAACCACCGGAGGACGGGCAGCAGCGTCCTCTTTGTTAACGATGGCATTCTGAGATCCCCAATCCCCAAGCCGCCTGCCAGGCGTGGGGATTACCTATTTCCAGATATTTCGGTACTACGTGTAAGTGTATCCGCACACGTGCCACGCGCTTCAGCCACAAAACGCCGCGTCTCTGTAAAACTAAAACGTGTGGAGACAACCAAGTCCATATCAATTTTCAATTTCAAAATATCTTAATTTTTCAGGAAAAATTTATAAATAGTACAATTACTAGGAAGTATAGATATATCCTAGTATTATAAGAAATTTAACTATACGTTGTTTTCTGAGCACATAACATAGGCTCCTATAAAACTTAAGAAAATTCTAAATAATTATGTCGGTACTGGACGTTTAGGAAAGCGAGTCGAAATAAAGTAATTTTTTATAAAAAAATAACCAACTTCATGACTTACATAAAATAGGTACAAACTTAAAGTAAAAAATCATATTTTAATTACTTCAAAGCAAAGAACATTAAAGGAAAATCAACGAAATTATTGATACTTATAATATACCTACTTATTTACAATTTATAATCAAGTATTTTTGGAGTCTCTCTGGACTCCCCTTTTGAAGTCTGTTAATAAAATGTATAGAAACTGCAGTCGCAGCTCGGTGTCGGATTAGGCTTTATAGCGAGTGGTTCGTGTGCGGCAAGGTAAAGGCGAGATAAAAGGGTCCGTTTTTTTATATTCACACAGGTGGCTGTCTTTTGTCGTATCTAATCGCGTTACCGTATTTATCGCTTAAGGATACTATATTCCATAGTTGCCCCTTGAAAAATTAATGTTATTTAGTCAAAATGCTATAAATTAATGCCAATAAATATATACTTAAATATTATGTTACAGACGAACATCCGTCTTAGTAATTTCTTTGGTTGAAAACACGATTAATAATAATAATAATAAGTTTATTTTGCAGAATCACAGGGTTGAGAACTATGCTAGGTTATCAATGTTCACCGCTTAATACATAGGTTTATGCAAATTATAATAATATTTAGTCTGTTGTAGTATTCACTATACTCAGTCTTAACATAGTTTGTCTGAGCTGTACCATTGGGCCCCAAACTAGGCTAGGCCTGTATCTTGGTGGGAATTATACTTACCTCGATTGAAAACAAAATCTAAACCGAAACAGTGCCTATTTTTTTACTTTTTTTAGTTATATGTCCTAATTACAGCACGTAGAGTAACATAAAAAAAATTACATTAAAGGATAATATTATTTTGGAGAACTAACTTTGGTTAAAAAAATATTAATTTCGATACTTTTCGAGTAATCTGAGAAAAACTAAAAAAATCGAAGTTTGACACGCACGAATCTGCGTAACCGCCATATTTTTGCTCCGCTAAATGTGACCCTACCTGATACAACATTAGACTAATGAATCGATCGCATTAAAAAATGTTCTTGAAACGTGGACTATCCTGGCCATGAGTAGGACAATTCATAAACCCCATACTTACCCAAGCACCATTCCTGCATTTAGTTGTAAGCGCTAGTTTTAGAAAAGTTCTCATAACGCGCCTAAACGCTTGGAACGTTACAAGGGTCAAATCTACGTACACACATACATACACGTACAATGTACATACCTCCATATCTAAGTTGTATGTTCAAATACACAGCCCATTAAGGAGTGATGGATGTTCAACGCAACCCAAAACTACGTTTAATGCTTTTATTACCCCTTTTAATGTATAGAGACGGTAAAAGTTGTGAGTGAAAAGGATTTAATGTTTTGTGTTAGCTTAGATTTATTTTATTAAATTTGGAGCCTAAGATTACGCTGTACAAAAGTAAAGGCGCTAATGGATAAATACAGGATCGACCATATAACAGACAGACAGACAGAAAAACAGACCGCAAAAATATAGTTTTAAACCCATATTCTACAGAATATGCGTGGCAGATGGGTCGATTAGTTTATAACAAGTTGCCAGAATGTATAAAAGCCACTACCAGTAAAGCAATCTTTATAAACAAAGTGAAGCAACTTCTACTAGAGAGAACACTGTACAGCATTAAAGACTATTTGGGTAATGATTATGACTTATATGACATTAAAACATAAGACTTTATATTATTATTTATTACTAAATTATATTATTTTAATCAAATTTAACTAATAGGACCCTTTACAGCAAATATTTTCATATATTGTGAATTGACGTGACACTTTGTTTAACTGTATTAAGTATTTTTTATACACGGTTTATAACTGATTTTAACTTTTTAATTTTTAAGTTTCAACTTGTCAATAAATGATTCTGGTTCTGATTCTGATCACGTATATCGAGCTTAGCCTTTGTTTCTCGTCTGATTATTCTAGATTATTCTTCTCGCTCTACGCAATAATACCTGAAAAAATACTGGGGCCATATTTTTGTACCTTATTTTAGTTACATACGCAAAGTTGCGAATGCGAGTGGAACCGACTTTTGAACGATATTCATCACTATAAGGTCAGCTCTGCTCGCATGCGCAACTTTGCGTACGATTCAAAAATAAGGCTCCTGGGCATGCATAATATTTTTAAGCTAAGGGTGACGAGCGCAGTGCAGTGCGGCGCAGCATTTTGTTTGTAAGTTCACTATTCTGGTTCTGCTAACTGCTATGGGTAGGTGTGACGCTTACCACTAGACGATCGTCTCGCTCCCATCGTCACTCCATCGCATAAAAAATAATTGTTAGGTTAGACAAATTCTTTGTTAATTCTTTCCGCCTTTTCACGACATGAAATAAAAATGTTCTTGTATAAAAAAAAATCTGCTTGGATTAGTAAGATCTTAAAGCTCTCGACTTAAAAAAGGAATTTCATTAATGAGAGTCAGAGTCGACTTCCATTTGCATTATTTCAATTAATTTCCGCTCAAAATGGTTTTATCTGAGCAATAAAGTATTTCAACTAAATTGAGTCTTTAATAGACTTTTAATTAAGGCAAGCGGGCTGTAAAAAGTTCTTTTGCAGGGGGCTTGGAAGTTCGCCCAGATCTCACTGTCAGGTGCGAGGGGCTGTATGAATTATTTCGCTAAAAGTATATTAATTTTAAAATGTTGCCATTTTTTTTACGTAATTCTCACCAATACTTATGCTAGGGCCTAGGTGCTTGTTGTTAAGAGAAACTCATAAGATTGTGATTTTATTGGGCACTCGCAAATCTAAGCCTTGAGTCGTTTTAGCACAAATCTAATTAAACCCATTTCATCCTTCTAGACATCGGCACAGATTAAATAATAGTAACTCCGTTTTGATTTATTTTCAGAACATCGCATGGGATGAAAATACTAAATTAGATAGCTTTGGCTTTTCTGCGACGGCAAATATCGTGCTTTATGTCCGAGATGGCGTGTGTGAAAACCACCAACTTGCTCCGGGCTAACGTTTTATTATGCAGTGAAGTGACGAGACGAGCAAGACTTTCGCCTGGTAGTGGACATCACGCCTGTCCATAACACTAGCAGTGCTAAAATTGTGAACTTGCGAACAAAATCCTGCGCCGCACTGCACCGCGCTCCTCACCTTGAGATACTATAGTACAATGATGTCAAATCTCTTTAAGCTCAGGAATGACGGAAATACAGCCCCTTTCCCTTTCAAGGGTAGGCCTATGACCAGCAGTGGGATAATAAAGGATGATGATCTGCATCATGTACAATTGTCAGAAAAAAACTGTAGTACTTAATTGTTTAAATTGAATGTTTAATTATGAGTTTTAATATGATTTATTTATATCTATATATATATATGTTAGTAGGAAATCGGGCCTGTTGAAAGTGGAGAATTGAGTGAGCACAAGTAACTATTTGTAAAAGTTTAAATAAGGCACTATCCCCTGTAACTAAAGACCATAACTACGCAGGTTTTACTAAAACTAGTACACTTCAAACTTCATAAACTTCATACATTTGCATATCTTGCCGGTCCTCTGTGAGAACTGGGTGAGCACACATACAATGATGTAAGTATTGTTCTAATCTTTTTTTTTACAAATAGAAAAATTGGTTTTACAATTGAAAAAAATATATATATTTATTGTTTATTATGATTTTACACCAACAATTAGGTACAATGCCCATAATTAATAAGGCAAAATAATAGATATAAGTAGGTAGACTAGGTAGTCTTTCATGAAGACTGTGCGTGGGATGAGGAGGGGGGGGGGGATATTTGTTTTAAATTGAGTTGGGTACAAAATGTTTTTTCTGTAGGTACTCTGTACGACAAAAACGAACTAATATTACGAACTTATTATTATTACTATTATTATTTTATTATTATTCACGTATTTATTTCATTTCTTAGTTATATAAGTTTTTTACAATAAATATTAGAATACTAAAATACAAATTATAAAAAACTTAAAAACTAGGTTGCCGCCAGCAGCGGGGCAGGGCTCAAGCTGCCGGTGGTTAGGGCTGCAGAGTGAGGAACCTCCTGACAATGCGCGCCGTGTCAAGTACCACTGCCTTCTGTATCTGACCTTTGACCCAACCATCTAGCGAGAGCCTCTTGAGGTATTGGTCGAGGCTCTTCGCTATAAGACCGTTTGCCGAAACGACTATCGGGACAATGATCGTCGAGTCAACATCCCACATGGCGGTTATCTCGAAGGCCAAGTCAAGGTACTTGCTGAGTTTGTCCTTCTCGGCCTTCAAGAGATTCTCGTCATGTGGGATGGTGACATCGACGAGCACTGCCCGACGTTGAGACCGATCCACCATCACGATATCAGGCTTATTGGCGACAATAGTCCTGTCCGTGATGATGGAGCGGTCCCAATAGAGCAAAGCACGACCATTTTCGAGAACTGGAGCTGGTGCGTACTTATAGTACGGCACCTCTGACTCGACAAGGCCGTATTGAAGAGCAAGTTGCTGGTGGATGATCCTGGCCACTTGGTTATGCCTGTGCAAATACTCGCCGTTAGCAAGATGCGAACAACCGGAAATTATATGTCGGAGAGATTCCCCGGGACGGTGGCATGCCCGACAGATGTCGACCGTACCGTCCTTCATGATATATTTCCGGTAGTTGTTCGTCTTGATAACTTCATCCGCAATTGCACAGGCAAACCCCTCAGTTTCCCCAAAGAGGTCCCCGAAGCGTAACCAGTTCACCGACGCGAGCAAGTCCACATCGGGGCCCGATAGGGCCCGATAGAACCGTCCGTGCAGCTCCTTGCTCTTCCATACATCCTTGCGGTCGTCGGTGCTTAGCACCGATGGTCTGCGCCAGTTCTCGTTTGCCAAGGAGAGCGGCGTGAGCCCCTTGTCAACTGTCACTACATCGCGATGCATCCCACACTCATTGTTAAGGAAATAATCCCTAAGACTGCACACTTCACGATTGTGGAGGTTCTTGGCATTTAAAAAGCCACGACCCCCCCACTTCCGTGGAATGTACAGTCTCATAACAGATGAGCGTGGGTGTAGCATGCGATGCGCAGTGAGCAGTTGACGGACTCTTCTATCCAGGGCGTCCAGCTCAGTCTGAGTCCACCTAAGTATGCCAAAGGAGTATATCAGTAGAGGCATCACCCAACCATTGAAGGCGCGCGCCTTGTTGCCGCCAGACAAAAGACTGTTGAGTACTTTTGTCAGCCGACAAAAGAAGCGCTCCTTCACTGATTTCTTGATGTCCACTACTGATATACCCAACGACTCTGACATACCCAGATACTTGTAAGTCTCGGCTTCAGAGAGAGATCTGAGAGTCATTATCTCAGAAAGTTGTAAATCCGGAGAATTTACAACTTTCCCTCGCTGCACACGCATGACCGCACACTTGTCAACACCAAATTCCATCCTGATGGCGCTGCTAAAAACCTGTATGGTTTTTAGCAACTCCAACAAGTCTTGGTGTTTTGGTGCAAACAGCTTAAGATCATCCATGTACAGAAGGTGAGAAATGACTTCACCCCCCCTTCGAAGCCGATAGCCTAGTCCTGAATCCTTCAACAATGTGCTGAGAGGATTCAGTGCTAGGCAAAACCACGATGGACTCAGACTATCACCCTGGAAGATGCCTCGCTCAATCCTTATTAAGTCCTGCGGATCAGACGAGTCATTTCCACCACCTGGCTGACGAAGGACTGTGGTCCATTGCCTCATGCATGCGCTTAAGAATGATTTTAGAGTTGTATCAATTTTATACAACTCCAAAATCCTCTCTAGCCATGAATGAGGCACTGAATCATAGGCCTTCTTATAGTCGATCCAGGCAGCGGAAAGGGCTCCTTTGTTCCGCCGAACTTGTTGGCTAATGGCCATGTCGACGAGGAGGAGCTCCTTAGTACCACGGGACCCAACCCTACATCCATTCTGAGCGGGGGCCAAAACGTTGTTCGCAACAATGTGCGTGTTAATTTTAGTGCTCAGAATAGATGTAAGGAGCTTGTAGATGGTAGGCAAGCAGGTGATGGGTCTGTAATTTTTGGGTTCCGTGGTACTACCGGACTTATGGAGCAGGAAGGTGACACCGGTGGTCATGAAACTAGGGAGGGAGCCGAGCTCGAGAGCTTCTTGAAATTGTGTCGCCAAACGGTCATGCGAGCACCGAAACCATTTTATCCAGAAGTTGTGCAATCCGTCCGGCCCAGGACTTTTCCAGTTCTGAGCAGTACGAATCGCACAACTAACGTCTACGGGGTCTATTAAAATAGACCCCATGGGTTCGATGAACTCACATTCCCGTTCGACAACACGCATCCAATCACCCTCGGTGTGCTCGACGGGCACCGACCAGATACTGCGCCAGAAGTTAGTCATAGCGCTAGCATCCGGTAGATGTCCGTCGCTAACACGTTGCTCGTTTCCCTCCCAGTCTCGGTACACCTTCCTTTGGTCACTTTGGAAGAGGCGATTTTGCCTATATCTATCCACACGCTCTCTGTAGCGACGAATACGGCTTGCCCACGCATAGACTTTCTGCTTCAGATAGTCGATGCGTTCCGTGACACAGGCCATATATTGCTGGGGCCGTATACCGGTCTCAGCAAAGGCCTGAGTCACGAAACGCATGACTCGGGGGCGATTATTCCCCCGGCTGAAGCAGATCAGTTTTGCAATAAGAGTTCTGAACGTGCTGATACGCCGCTCGATTCGTACTTGCCACGCGGGCACATCTCCGGCGGTTCGCGGTGCACGGTTAGTATCCGGAAATCTAACACGTGCAACACGACACGCCGCAATGGCACCGCAGTACAAAATCGAGTGGGTATCAGTTAAATCTTCGCTAGCCCGCAAGTACGGGGCTAGCAAAGCGTTCAGAGCTCCCATTAGCGCTAGATTACGCCTATGAGTAGGCAAACGCGGTAGTCGTGGCCTAGAGTTGAGTGTGAACCGATACTGACCAATCGCGTCTTCCAAAGCCCTCCTCAATTGCTCACTCACCTGGGTAGACACACTCATACCCGTACAGTCGCCTTCATCGAGTACGGGATCAGTAGATGTCGCTAGTGTCGCCGCCGACGTCGGCACTGAAGTCAGTGTCGGGGCTGACGACGCGACATCCAAATCCCGCGTCGACGCAGGGGTAGGACGAGCAGACTGTGCCTCCAGGTGGAGCCGATCAAGCAGGGACTGATCCAGCAGGTTGAGCCGTTGGATAGCCCGCACTTGATCCGACAGTCGCTGGGCGGAAACGGTGACGGTAGGTTCAAGGGCCTGGAACAAAGACAGCATCCTAACACGGTACGCCGTCAGGTTAGTTCCCCCCTCTGTAGCCCCATAGTAGGCGCGCATGCAGTTCTCATTATTGGTCTGAGACCATCGCATGCGACGCACTACACCACCGGCAGCGAGAGCCGGACGCGAGGCAGGTTGCCCCGCAGGCCCCAGGCGTGCCGGCAGTGGCGGACGTCCCCGACGCGCAGGTGGTGGTGGCGCCGGTGTCCGTGGCCCGCTCACATCACTATCACTCGACGAGACGCTCGACTCACGGGGGGTGAGGAACACGTCATCTCCCGACGAAGCGCTCGGAGAGGATGGAGCGGGCAGTGGTGGTGGTCGTGCGTTAGTGGTTTCCGCTGTGCTTGTTTTTGCCTTGTTCTTGGATCTTGTTATCATATTCTTTGTATTTTCTATTTACATTTTCAATTTTTCCCATGTTTGCAATGACACTTAGATGTCAAATTTCTGAACGGTGAAAGCAGTTTATATTTTCTCCAGTAAATATTTCTTATTTCTTGTAAAATATTATGTACAAACTGATCTTGAATTATTCACTTTACTTTTGTGCTCGTTTCTTGTTGTTTGGGATTAAAAATACATAAAAATAAGATAAAATAGTTAACTAGAACAAAATGACAACCTTTTGTCAGCGGTGACTTTTTCTTATTATTATTATTTTCTTATTATTCTTATTATTATTATTATTACTAATATTACTAATATTATGTCGTCAAGTGTTTGTTTATTCGTTCATTTCTACTTTATTAGTTTGCCGATCAAAATTTTCTTGTTGTGATTCCATGCTAATCTTATGCCTATTTGTGGTAACTTATAATTAGCCTTTAAGTTAAATATAATTGTGTTATTTAAGTGCTAGCTGTTAGTTATCCTAAAAGAATAAAATAAAATAATAAATAAAATAAACGTACTCAGCGTGTCGTACATGTAACTACTTTATCATAAAA
This sequence comes from Erannis defoliaria, assembly GCA_905404285.2. Taxonomy (NCBI): domain Eukaryota; kingdom Metazoa; phylum Arthropoda; class Insecta; order Lepidoptera; family Geometridae; genus Erannis; species Erannis defoliaria. The sequence continues at coordinate 2,935,808 of FR990073.1, read as the reverse complement.
TACTAATCCAGGAAATTACGAATACGCCATAATTACTCCAGCAGTCGATTTCTCTGAATTCTTGTCCCAAACATGGCCGGGGCCATTTAACTTTCGCGATAGCTCTTCTGGGTGCGATATAAATAAACGATTTTGCTCATGTATGAGTTCCAAAAACACATCAATTTTAGGGTAAATCCTCAATCTGGTAATGCTGCGTTAAAAATTTATAGGGGGTTAGGGAGATGTCGGTGTTGTGTTTTTGAGTGATTGTTTCTGGATATAATTTTGATAGAACTATTCTCGTTGTAGTAGGCTAAAAACATGCACCCATGCATAAATTTTAGCTTGAACAGACATTAGTCAGTCTTCAGGATCCGCACCCTTTACACATTATGCGAAGTTTCCCCTTTACTTGATGATCGCTGGCATCAATCAAAGGATTTGGAATAAGCTTCCTCAACCATACAGAAAGCAGGCAGTTTGGAATGGTTGTAAAAATATTAACGTTTAGACGTACGAGGGCTGCACTAAAAGTAAGTAATACTCGTAAGTATAGTTTAGGTATACTTACGTCTATAGTAGTAGGTCGTAGGTATAGTTTTTTATGATGGAGGCATGAAGCTATTGTCCGAATGATAGACAAGCTTTTAAAAAAAACAACCGACCTCAAAGCAAAACATGCCATTTCGTTTACTTGAATGATATATTTTTCCATTTACTTTGATTTAAAAACCAAACTAATGAACCGATTTCGACGTATACCTACAGTCTACAGTATACATTTGTGTAACAAAAAGATTCAACAATACTGAAGAGTATGTATTTTGTACTTATCATTGTGAACAACTTATACTTTGGAACCGCGAAAAAATGATCAGCTGTTCCATACATTTTGTCCAAGGTCAATGAACTTTTTGTATGTTTCGTGATTTAGTCGTGAAGCATGTTCTGACTAAGACGGGACAAATTACTTTGGTTAAGATTAATTTTAATTATTTTTACCGCATAATAATTGCCTTTTGGAAATAAGATACATCTCTTGATGTCTGTACTTCACATTCTGGACATTTTCACATTTTGGATGTTTTACTAGTAAGTCGATTTGTCACTCAAGACGTTGTCACCACGTAGACGTTTTAACATGCAAACGTTGTGCAAACATTGTCATTTACCTTCTGATACGGAGCCACTTTAAACAACTAAATATCGGCAGTATATCGGGCGATATAATCAACAGATACGATTACAACAGAAAAAAATAATAGTAATGTAATTATTAAATAAAAATACGTTTTAAATGTGTTTTACTGCTTTTACACCTTAAATCTAACCCTTCAATACCGAAGCTTGAAGGAACTCCTGGAATTCCAATCGGAATAGAGTTATTTATTCGGCGATCAGCGTATCCAACATGATATTGTCGTACTTTGTAATGAGTAATTAAATTCTATTGGATTTATAGTACAAAGTAGGTGGCATTTTTTATATTTTTACACTACTGCTCAAAAAATGAGGAGTAAAGTCGCGTATGAATCGGTTTCTTCTATTACGTGGCGAGCCGTGATAGCGATCAAACGCAAACCCTTTGATAAATTATTTGTCTAGATAGACTGATGGATCCTAAACACGTCGAAAAAAATAGCGGTTAACAGTTAGCCTCTTATGCACGCACACTATAACAACGACAATGGTGCAACGCAAGTGTAAGACATGGCTGTCACGCACACTAGTATAATAATGTTGGCCTGTCATTTTTCGTTCATAAACAGTACGAGACTCTATCTAGACATATTATTTATCAAAGCGCAAACCCTTATTACAAAAAATATAATAAACAAATCTCATATATTTTTATTGCGTTTCGTCGAGGAACTTGAGGAAGAGATTGCTTTTAGCAATAAGGCCGCCACTTGTTCCAATATTTAAGTTTATTAAATTATTTCTTTGTAATTCTTGGTGTGAACAATAAAGAGTTAATCAATCAATCAATCAATCAACTTATTTGTTGTACATGCATAGATAAAAATAGTGCTATAGTTTGTAACTAGCAACTACAATAAATACGGTTAAATAATTTGGTTCAGCCGTCAATCCGAATGGCGTTGTGCAACAAAAATTAAACAACGTAGTCAGAGAAATAATCCCCTTATGATAAGTGTCGATCTAACGTCATAGAATACCACACAAAGGCCGTAAACTTTACGATAATATCCCCTAATCTGCGCTAATATATCATAACGGACCATATTCTCGAATGCTTTTAGTTGATTTCGTTTTATCTTCCCTCTTGCGATTTTGGCAACGATTAAATGAGTTAGTAAAGTAGTATAGTTATCGCGCATGGTTTCACCCGCTAAGATAATCCCTTAGAAACCATATTCTGGGATAATTTAAGGCTGTTATTTTTCCTATAAATGTAAAATAAAAAATAAAAATAAGCCTGTGTGACACAGGTCGACCCCGTTATTAATGTGTTCTTTAGAATTTAGGTACGGATTATTAAAAACCATACCACTGGCTTTTTGGTGAAAGAAAACATCGTAGGAAAACATGCATGATTATGTCCGGAGAAGCAAATTCAGTAGCGTATACAAATTTGGCAAGGTCTAACTTCGACAAAGAGGTCGCCCGAAGAATCCAACTCGGATGGGCAGCGTTCGGGAAATTGTATAATATCTTCTCGTCCTAAATCCTGTAGTGCCTGAAGACAAGGGTCTTCAACCAGTGTATATTGCTAGTAATGACATATGGAACTGAAACGTGGTCTTTAACTCAAGGGCGGATCCAGGGGCGGGGGGGGGTCATGCCCCCCCCCCACCCTGGGCTGGGTGTGTAGGTCTACTAATGATATTTTTTCTAGTTGTAATCGAATTGGAACCTGTCCTGTCCTCTGTGTTGTGCTCCTGAGCCTGAACTAGACCTCGACTCGACTATATGACCCCCCCTGACTTAAAAGCTGGATCCGTCCTTGCTTTAACTGCTGGCCTTTTGGAGAAAGTCAGATGCACGCAACGGGCAATGGAGAGAGCTATGCTCGGAGTTACTTTGCGTGATAAACTCCGGAACGAGGATATTTGGCAAAGAACCTAAGTCCCTGACGATGGAGAAAAAATATTTTTGGGTGGCGACCTCGAACCGAAAGACGCAGCGTAGGCAGGCCTCCGGAACTGGGTGGACCAACGACATTGTAAAAGTCGCGGGTAACCAGTGGATGCAAATGGCAGGTTATATTACAATATGGAGGTCTAAAGGGGAGGCCTTCGTACAGCAATGGAAGTGTCCGGGTTGATGATGATGATGAATTTGCCAATCCACACCAGGCTAGCGTAGTGGATTTTCGTCCAATCTATCCTTCAAAGGTGTCCTTATGCCCGGAATTGGAATGTTAAAGGTTGATGTAGTATTCAGGGCTCGGTATTTAACGTGAGCGTGGTCAATCGCTGCCATTACGTCTCTCGTTCTTATTAAACCTCCCTAATTCAGGGTAAGGCCCATTAACTGCGTAGTGTAATAAGCATTTTAATCCCGTTTAACACTTAGAGTCGGTATAAAAAGATACGACGCTACATCAGACAAAGAAAATAATCTAATTTTCTTTTGCGAAAGGCTAAGCGTAGCACAGACAATTAAATGTAGTTCGCATTGACCCCGATACTATAGTTGTGGGATTGGGTCACTTGGCTAACGGACTCGGCCGACATTTACCCCGTGACCTTTGGGAGAGGTCACCGATGCACTTCGCGAGAGCACAAAGTTGTAAATAGAAAGACAGAGGGTCAACTACAAATACACAGGTACAGGATACTCCCCTATTTTCTTCCTGGATAATGCCTCTAGAGCTATTTCTTTAAATAAAATCTAGGTCTAACTGTAGACACATGTCTCTGAAATTTCCTTTTTTTCAGCAAATAATTGTAAAAAAAATATCCTTTTAAAAATCTTCATAGTGATTTTTGGAGGGTTCTATTTTCTTCAATGTATAGGATTCAATGTTTTTATGGGTAATAAGATACCTTCCCAGCTTATTCTAAGAAGTCTTAAAAGATGGGCGTGGTCAAAAATGTAACACACCTAGCGTGGGATGGAATTTGGCTCCCAAGTGTGACTGTAAACATATATCATTAGGTACTTAGTGAAGATTTATACTTATAGATGGTACCCTAGCGTGCTATGGTGTCCTCACAATTTTTTATAATAACTATATTTAAAAAAACTAAAAAAAATGTTGGGATTTGAACCCACGCCCAGCAGCGCACAAACTTTACTGAACGCGCTAATTACTGAGCAACCACCTCTGCAAAAATTCGTAGTACAAAACTACACTACATAACTGAAAGGTACGAAGTTGTTATTATTCGTGCACACAGCTATTGATAAATAAATATAGCTCATACATTACAGCGTAGCACCATAGCTACTACGGCGTAGAACAGTAGCTGCTACGGCGTAGCATTGTTGTTGCTACGGCTAGTTGCGGTTGACAATCTGATCCTGATTATTCTGTTTTAAATCTGTGTAACTACGTTTATAGCGGTGTCGTTGAGGTGTTCATGACACCTCAAATTACGTAGTCTATTAAAGTCGCTTTGAGAACACACGGACAGTACTAGACTTCATTATGTACTAGACTCCAGTTATGGTAATACAATGTAGATCTGTAGTGTTTGTAATAAAAACCCACAAACCGAGAGTAAGTTGCTGCCCGTCCTCCGGTGGTTCTGGATGCAGTTTTATGACATACCCAGTTACGGCTTAGTACACCCCAAGCTTAATAATAAGTCTTTATAAAACAACGAATGTTTTTAAAAACGCCGGCAATTTCAAATACACAACATTTTTTTTGGCAATATTCGTTTTTGTTAACAAGCTATCTGCCCGCCAAACGAACCTTTTGCCTACACCAGTTTATTTTTTAGTTCGAAGCCTTGTTATAACTAAATTAACGTCGAAAAAGCCAATTTAGATCGGCACTGGTACGTTCTATTTTAGCCGGCTTCAAACCAACCATATTTCTATAACACTACGACACATTTCTCAAATGTCTAACGGTGCGTGATAGAGTGCTTCCGGCTTATATTGGAATTTTGGGTCGTTTTTGGCATGCCGTCAATCTCCAGTTTTCAAGTTTGGCTAGGTTTGAATTCTAGATTGATAGGCTAACTAGTTGTTTGCATTTTAAAAGTTTTTACCCGACTGCTCAAGAACTAGGGTTACCTATTTTATGTACGGAGGACGTAGCTGAGCAAAGCTTCGAGTAAAAACATTGTATTGTTGTAAAGTTTTCTATAACTTATCCACTAATTCATTAACTAAATCGTTAGGTAATACAATAAAACAAAATACTATATTGTTAAATATTTTTCATCACACTTGCTCGTAAAGTGGATCTTATTGCACAGGCTCATAATCCAAGCTATTACGCACGCGTGCTTTTTACTTTACATTACGGCACTTGTACGGTATAGGTATAACCCGGTAAAGTCAAATTTGTACGTGACTGCAATTAGACGTATGTATACGAAGCACTCTTAATATAGCCGGGTAATACTTACAGTTTTTTTGTAATACCAACAAAGAGTTCTTATGCCGCTGAAGTAAATGTCAACCTGCGCGCGCATTACTGGTTTGGGCGCCATTTTCCGCAAATGTTTGTTGATGTTTTCGCTGTGTGGTTGATTATTATCAAAAAAAGTTTGTTTTTTCCTCGCAAGTGTGATGAAAACAGTCTTATGAAACTCTTGTGCTACGTTTCAATACGCTCTCGGCTTCCTTATCGCGCTCGCCTGCGGCTCGCGCGCATAATACCGCCTCTAGTGTAATGACCAACATAGCACACTTGTATCATAATGTACTATTATTATGAAAACTGACGTGATTTTAAACCTTTTTGTTTTATTAAACGTGAGTATTATAATATCGTCGTATCGTCCGTATAAATAAAACAAAAAAATGTATAGTATTTGTTTCTTTCTACCTCCAAAAGTCCTGGCAAGTTATTTATTTTTTGCAATTAAAATTCGTGTTTTATTTAATTTTTGTCCTGGTCGTGACGAAAATAAACTAAACTGAACCAACACATTTTGAGATAGTTGCAATATTGCTAACACCAAAGTAACACGTCAAATTTCATTAAGTAAGTCACTAAAAATAATAACTTTGTAAAATTACTTCTACTCGTATATCGTAAATTATTACTTATACTCGAATTTATTAACACAAAGTTCCTCAGAGAAAGCGTGTTCCATATAAAAGAATAGCCCCATTCAATGCGGCGACAGAAAGCAATCCGCAATGTCCTGTCACCGTCGAGCAAAATAGCTAAAATGCTGAAAAATGCTCGCTGCATTTTGGGCGCACGCCGCGCGCCCGGGATTATGCAGCTCAACGCTTGTGCGCTCGCCTGTACCGCACGGTCCACTGGCACGGACTATCGTGCTACTTTCATGAAACACATACAACCTAATTACATAATCTACTTAACCTACTACATACAGGATATACGTTGGAAAACTAAAACCCGCTTACTTAATACTCCATTTACATACAGGTGTGAACAGAGAAATGGGCAGGGCAGTGAGCAGCTCTTGTATGTAAGCGAGTCAATTCTCCTGCCCCTGCAATTGCTACTTGCATTGGTTAGGCGGTTTTTCGTGCGGAAGTTAAAGGACGGGCAATGCGAGCGGCAGTGCGTGTTTATGTGTTTACATTTAGATTTAGCTACGTCGCTCACTTCTCACTGAGCGTCCAGACGAATAGGACGTGTATGCCGCCAAAATATGCAAAAAAACAGTTATGTAGGTACTGACAGAGTGCTATTACGATGGATATATACCATTCACCATCTTCTACGGCAATTTTTTTTTAAACTTGATATATTTTCGACAAGTCGTCGTATTTATTTGATCTCCTACATTTAAGAGGAATATTTAGACGTCTTATCGTCTCGTCATTTCCTTGCATTAAAAAAATGGTATTGATCCAGTAAAAAAAGATCCAGTTAAAAGTAAGATACTTAGAAGGAAGATAATATTACATTATACCCTATTAGAAAAGGTTGAGTCTCAATCCGTCACACGTAACTACTACCCGCCCTGCAGGCTAATCTAATGTAACTGCTCGGGATCGCGATTTGTCATAATTGTCTCTTGTCACTGTCACAGCTTCACGGTAACACCGAGGGATTTCTCTCACTATCGTTATCGAACGAATGCATTGATTTCCTAATTAAGTTAAGCAAATCCGTCGGTCTCTTGGCGTTTCGTCCTGCCCGCGGGGTCAAATGAGTTTTGGCGGGACAGTAACAAGTGACATTTATGACAAATCGCGATCCCGAAGAGTTACAGGATTAGCCTGCACACACACGCACACGGCTACAATGCGTAACACGCAGTCTTGCGGCCGGCACCGAGCGGGAAGCTTGCTGTGCCGGCGCCGGCCGACGGCACCGGTGGGAGTCAATGCCGTGCCGTCGCCGGTGCCGGTAACTGGAAAAACGTACCATATATTTCATACATTTTTGCTTCCCCGGCAGCCAGGTCAGTGCCGGTGCCAGCGAGTGGAAATACGTCCATTCTCCGTACGTTCGAGTATTTAGTAAACGTAAATGACTATCATTGTTTAAAAATTGCCATTTTTTTTAAACTTAAACAGTAAAAACACCTTATGACCTCTGGCAGGATTAGAACCTGCATACGAGCAATCTCTGGGTGTCCGTCCCAACTGCTGAAGCTTTAAAAACAGAAAAACCCAAAGCGTGGAAACACTTACTACAAAATATTCAATTGCCAATTTAGTTTGATAAATATTGAATACTGTAGTTATAATTCATTGTTACGTAATACAGGTAATACCTGTACTAACGTTTGGCACACCCCGCACCGCGCTGTTTGTGCATTCGCCCCAACCGCGTTTCAGCGATATATATAGCACAAGTTGTGCTAGCTACTTATTAAAGGCTTAAGAAATTCCCCAAAGGCAGGTCTGATACAAACTTCCCATACTTCCTTGTAGGAACTACGCCAAAATCTTACATGCTTTTATTTAAAAAACCAGCTAGTATTTATATATTCTGTGGTAATACCCAGAAAAGTACCTATTATCTTTTAAGGTAGAAGAAACCGAGGCATAAAAAAATATCACAACACCTTACTACCCTATTATATAATTCTGATTAATTTAACCAGGTTTCAGGATTAAACTTCTATTCATAAGACTCATCACGAATTCACGTCTGATTCCTTTATATTCAGTAAGACTCGAAACGATAGAAGATTGTATTAGTTGCTTTGCTATTAGATATCTCTCTACCTAATGTGAATCTCGCGATAAATTAACGAGGTTTTCCAAATGCGTAGCTTTGTCTAGTAACAGGAGACTAACCTTTGTTGGGATTAGTTACTGAAAAACAATATTCTTGAACATTTTTTACTTACCGAAAAAAAAACGTGAGCAGATAAATGATTATGAAATTTACTAAAACTAAATGAAAATCAACTCGGCTGTTTTTTTTTTTCAAACCACCTTCTCCACAATATCCAATTACATTATAACGCAATCTCAACGTAAAGCAAGGCATTATATCCCAAAGGATATAATATGTTTTGAATGTATGAAAACCCTTACCTTAGATACGGGCATTGCATATTATAGAGTTTTCACACCACCCGCTCGACAATGCCCAATGTCCATGTGATATGTAATTGGACATTGCATGCAACCTCACCGTAAAGTAAAGCATTATCTCTTAAGGGATATAAAGTTGTATGAAACTCCCTAAGGAATATAGTGATTTGAATTTGGAACTTCATTTTTCATATATAAAAGGCTCTGTCCTGACTGAATGACTGACAGACAACGCACAGCCCAAACCGCTGGGGGGTTGGGGGGGTGGGTAGAGTCGGTAGAGTTGGGGGAGTTTGGGGGCTAAAAAAATTGCTCGAGATGATTTAAAGTGGTGAATTTCGGGAGCGGGCCAAATTTCTTCTGTACGCAGACGAAGTCGCGGGTGACATCTAGTATTATATACGCACGATATTGCACAGCATGATATTCGATGTACATGTACACCAAATATCATTTTTTGAATATTTTTATATGAAGTGTTTCCACACTTTGGATTTTATGTTTTTTAAAGCTTAAACACCAGCTCCAGCTCTTCTCCGTCAATCAGTGGTCTTGCCAGAGGTTATAATTTTTGTTACTGTTTAAGCTTTAAAAACATAACGTAATAAACGTAGTAACGCCTGAATCAATCACATATAACGTAATAAACTTTAAAAAAATATGCTAAAACAGAATACGTTCTAAATTATTAATATAATAATTGGGTTCTATATACAAAAAAAATATATATTGGCAGGTAGATTTTTTACGTCATACATGGCAAAAAAAACAAAATCCTGAGCTTTTTTAAATCATGATTTAAATATAATGAACTTACGTAAACTAAAGCTCGATAAAAAATATAATTTATAAGTAAGTATTAGGAGTAATAAATGTCCTGATGTCCGGGTGCCGCTAAGTGTTTCTCTGCAAAATGGCCGGTATCGTGGAAAGTTTCAGAGCAATCGAAGCATATTCAACGCCACGCGCGCCTGAACTAACACATAAGTTCTTTCCTTCGACACCCTTTCTACACGCCTTTGAAAACTACTTATATTCTATTTTATTTTACATTATTATAATCTTCTCAGACCTTGACGACGTGCTGTACCTACGCAGAGGACATTTACAAAAAGATTTTTCAACTAAATTTAACTTGTAAATCTAAAATTATATGTATGCTCTTTAAAGTAATATAATGTAAATAATACGCTTTAAAAAAACAACCGACTTCAATTTCGACTACCTGGATGACATCTTTTATTTTCCAATAATTATTCTAGTAATTTTGATTTAAAAACTAAACTACTTGGCCGATTTTAATAAAATTTCTATAGGACTACCTCTGACGTATAACCTACCAAACAAAACTTTTCAAAATTAAAATTTTCAACAACGGTCCACAGTTGACGGAGAAATCGGCGAACATACAAAAACAAAAATACATACAGATTCAGATTCAGATATTTATTGCCATTCCGTTCAGTACATGGTGTTTATAAAAGTAGGTACATAAGTTCAACGGACCCCGTCGGGCACAGCAAATTAGAAGAGAGGAGAATATTCATCGATTGATTTGTGATTTTTTATATATATTATTTTATGTCTTATTTAATTATACATGTATATAGATTAAAGTAACAGATAACATTATTAATTATTGTTTTTAATTATTAAGTTAGATTTTATAAGTCAATTTTATTAATTTGGTTTACCTATACATTACAGTCATGCAATAATTTCATATCGGCTAAATATTCGGCCATAGTATAGTAGGCTTTGTCAGTAAGGTACTGTTTTAATAGTCGTATAAATTTAGTGTCATTTTTTATATTCCTTAACTCATCTGGCAGACTATTGTAAATCTTTACGGCCATAACTAACTATACTGTCGAATATAGAACCTCCTCTTTTTTTGAAGTTGGACACATGCAGCGGCACGGCCGCGGCGCCGCGCGACGCCGCTTTGCGTATTATACGGGGTGTTAGTTTGAACACCGTTATCCTTATAGGATATCATTGTACTCATCATTATGAACAACGTTTACTAAGACGCCAACCCTGAAATCACGAAAAAAAACAGCTGTTCCATACAAAAAGGTTCATCGATCTTGGACAAAATGTATGGAACAGCTGTTTTTCTGTGGTTTTTTTAATTGTCCTATTAAAATGTGGCCTATAAATATAGCTGATTAATGAAAAGAAAATCAAAATATGATCAAAAATAAGCAAATTATAAGCATTTTAATATCATGCTAGACAGAGAGGCGAAACAGCAAATCGTGACGTCACTTCTCTGTACGCCATATAAATTCTATTCTGACAAGTAAGGCGTGACGTCATTTTTTGTTTTGTGGGAAAAAGACAGAGTTGTCTCTAACAAAAACTTTAAACGCTAATCATATATCAGTACATTATTAACCGATTTAAATATTTTTTTCAATAAAAATTACTATATTTACTTTTTTTATTTTGTAAACACTGCCTAACCATTACAAAGATCAACCGGAGAGTGGACTCTATTAGATACGTCCTAAAGTCTATTAAACGGGTTTAATAGGGAGGTGGTGAAACGAAACATAATAATATTACAACATTGTTAAGCTCTTAGTACAAATAAAATCAATTGTCAAAATTAACACAATATAAATAATTTAAATTAAATTAAAACAGATCCTTAAATCAATGTCGTAATATTAACTCCCGCGCGTAGCACCCGGCCCAAACGTACCCAACACACTAGCAATATTTACTTAAATTTTTCATCAAAGCTATTGGTTTCAACGATATAAACATCAGTCATCTACCTTATTATCTCATTGATAGAAACTCGCGTAAGTGGCCGGCCGTGCGACTGCGCCGCGTTTGCGAGCGGCCGGCGGCCGCTATAACTGGACGCGTATGGTTTTGTTCTTAAGAGTAGGGCCTTCGCTTTTCTGTGGTTCTGTGTAAGCTCATAGTTCAACGGCCACGCGGACGCATAATGCTTAGACTAACGGCCTTACTATAAAACGCCGCTCAAACCTTAGTAACTGTTTTAGATGCTCTGTCAACTTCTCGCTGACGTGAAATATCACGTGCGAGAACAAGACAGAGAAGTTTAATCAGTAACTAAGTTAGCACGGCGTTTTATAAGGCCGTAAGTGTTTAATAAAAAGTGTTACTTTTCTCCCCAGACCTTCCTACTCTTACTCATATAATTTCAATCTTTGGCCTAGATTTCTGCCTCTGATAGCTAAATCAATTTGATATTTGCAAATACGTTCCAACTCTCCTTTCCCATTAAAATTGTGTAACATGAATAAACATAAAATCTTACATACCGTCGACGAGCATGGGTTTGAAAAGCTGTTAAAAATATGCTAAACACGGCTGTGTGGCAGTGACGGCTTGGGACTCTTTTAATCCAAAACCGATGTTGGTTTTCATAGCGTAATATAAGATCCAGTGTTGTTTATTTTGTTTTGGTCGTATTAGGAAATGTGTTTTAGTAAATATATACGATGTTTGAAGAAGTCGTGGTAGTGTGAATGAAATTCAATAGCGCTGAGTAGTGGATTGTTGTGTAGCTACCTACCTAACCTACCTAAATATTACCGAAGTAACGGTTGATCCAGTCATTCAATTGCCAGTTATGCAACCACCAAGCGGTCAGAAATAGTGTGCAAGCTTACTGCGTTTCGGTTTGAAGGGCAATATTACCAGAGACCTGGGTATGTCCTTAAACTGCAACCAGACCCACCGGAGGACGGGCAGCAGCGTCCTCTTGGTTAACGGTGGTGACCATTCTGCAATCCCCAAGCCGCACGAGCAAGCCGCGCCGCACTGCACTGCGCTCATCGCCCTGAGATATTAGATGTGAAATCTCTTTATGCCCAGTAATTTCTCTGGTAATCGTCGTCAGCCATAAAACGTCAACTGCTGGACGAAGGTCTCCCCCTTTATAGAGGGGTGTTGCCATAATCCCCACGCTTGGCAGGCGGCTTGGGGATCGCAGAATGGTCACCACCGTTAACCAATAGGACGCTGCTGCCCGTCCTCCGGTGGGTTTGGTTGCAGTTTAAGGACATACCCAGGTCCAGTTCAGTGTCTTATTATTAGGCTATGACAACAAACTATACTAAACTAATATACCAACCCTATAGTGTTGGTACCAGTTCACCAGTTCAAGCGTATGCGATTCCGTAGAAAGCACAATAAACATCCACGCGCGTTCATTTATTTGCCTTGTAAGGTCGACTGCGCGTTAATTACAACATTCTGGGAAAACCCCGACGAATAAACAGCGAAAACTCCGCAGACGTTGATTTAGTGTTTCCTTTTCACGCTGGATACGTTTGATTTATACTCGGTGTTTGTGATGTATTCTAGCGTTATCATTATCACGCAACTAGCTTTTGTTTACTTAAACTATCATAAACTTAGTTTAACGTGATGTTTGTCCATTCATTGCTTATATTATTATTAGTTCGGATCCGCGGTTTCACCCGTGTGGTGATGAAACACGGTGATGATGATAATAAACAGTAGCCGACATCTTATTCCGTGAAATCTCTATTCTGAGTTTCACCCAAATCCGTTCAGCCGTTTTGGCGTGAAGAGGTAACAAGCTCACACACATACCGACAAACTTTTGCATTTATAATATTATGGTGTGATTAGTGTGATGTCTGCACTTTACTTCTAAATGTTCTTGAGAGCAACAGTTGGTCCGGTCAGTATTAGGTGATATAACCAAAGTAACATACTTAAAATAGACTAAAAAACTATTTTAAACTGTAACCAAGCGTATCACATTTTTTAGCCCCCATTCCTGGCACTATATCATGTTTGAGACTCGAATGATGAAAAGCAAGATAGGTTGACTTACGTCCTCTACATTAACACAGGTCCGCGGGTGAACCCGAGTGGCGTTACAAATGGACAATGCCACCGTGGATCAGATAACACTTAAAATTACATCCCAGCTACATAAAAATAAATAACACGTCCAACCATACCCAGAGTTGACTATTTGAGAGCAAAGCTTACCCTTAGGCTTTCGTTTTAGACCTGTCCAACCGTCCAATATTTATTATTTTACCATCCAAACTATATTGGCCGACTGCTTAGTGCCATTATGTCATTACGCTGGTTGCTATTTTTTTGCCACTTGCGTGAGTGCATAATAGTAGATTATGCATTAAGGGCATAAAGCAGTGTCTTACGTCACGGGCGGCATATTGGACCCTGAGCGTAATGACCTACTTGAGTGAAGCGAGGCGACGAAGGCAGGCTTTATCCCAAGGGAGAGAATACTCTACTTTTCAATTTTCATGCCTTCTGCGAGACAATAAAAACCTAGTCGGGCCTTTTTTTTTGCATTACAACGTTGTGCATTCTGCCAGTGTCTAGTATAAATCAATTTAAGAAAATAATAGATTGCGCAGCGACATTTTTACGTGTTCCCGCCTGTTTTCTTTCTTTCGCAGCGTTCAGGGTTGCCCCGCCTTGGCGACGCCCATGCAGTCTTCTATCCTCAAAAGATTTTCACCAAGGCACCGACACTTGCTGTGTTTTTGACTGTAGATTCGCCTGTTGTGTGTGGCGACCCTTAGCTTGGCAAATCAGTAATTTCACGCCGTAATCAGCGCGCCCCGCACATTCTCTACTTAGTTAATTACTTCACACTATAACGGTTACCTAAGCGGTTAACCCTCAAAGTTATAACCAAGCCTTGTGGTGCACGGAATTATAGCATGTGAATGTGATGTTGACAGCTTGGTTGAAGTTGAATTTATATATTTATTTAGTGAACGTACAAAACAGAATGTAATAACATTAGACTAAAATTGTATACGCACATTGCAGAACTGTATCACATTCCAACACTATGTATGTCTAGATGCATTAAAATATCGGAATTAAAAAATCATTACTAAACAATAAAATAAAAAAAAAGTTTGTACATTGACAAATAAAAAAAAATTGAAATTGAATTGAAAATTGAACCCGAAAATTGAATTGACCGTTGAATTATAAACTTAGTGCATGTGACATTTTGGCCTAGTTCATACAACGATGTATGCGAATTTATACCATTAGGCCACCAACGCCTATGAAATGTCCTAAGCCTTTGTAACAACCCTAATACTAATAGTCAACTTTTGTTATACATAGCTACTCATGTATTGAGTTGACTTAGAATTATTGCATGGGAGAGGGTTTAATGTGAAGTGGCTATGCATTTTTAAATATGAAAATACAATATTAATAATGAATAAATATATAAATAAATAATAATATATATTTATTAATTATTATTTATTATTTTTTTAATTAATATTGTGTGCTAAGCAGGACGCAGTGGCACGCGCGTCGGGCTCTGTTTCACTCTTTGAAAAGGGTCACCGGATGTGATCGAAACTATAGTCGGAGTATCTGATTTAATTAAACGTGAGTATTCCCGTATAAATAAAACAAAAATATGAAAATACAGTTTTCAATAGAGCAGAAACCAGAATCTCCTCTGAAGTGCTTTGTGTTTTTTTAACTCACACAAGATTTAGTTTGTAAAACGTAAGCCACCTACTTCCGTATACCACGTAAATTTTTTGACTGAAACTTCGTCACGCCACGGAACTTCACCAATAAAAACATAATATTTGTAAAGTGCTCGTTGATGAAGGTATTTTAAAAAAACCTACAAAGGAAATATTGTACTTATCATTGCAAACAACTTTTACTATGGGACTACAGGGATTAGTAACTTGCGCGTCTTAAAGACGAGTTTGGTATATCAAGACAATCAACTTTTGTCCTACGACTTTTGCTAAATCGATGATTATTTGTTTCAATACAAAAAAAAGATACAGCTCTAAATCATTTTAGTTCTACGCAAACTATAGGAAGTCACAGTTCAAGCAACGTGCCGCACCGTAGCACAGTACACTTAATATTTAAAAAAAACAACAAAACTAATAAAATTTATGTATTACGTTTTGGCAAAGTCGTAGAACAAACGTTGTTGTTTGTCTTGATGTACTAAAGTCACCCGTAAGTTACTAATATAATATCCCTGTATAATAATACAATGATGAAGGAGTACATTTACCTCCTTTCGTATATAAACGTACAATAATTGTAAATGCACTTTTTTTTTTTTTTTTTGTCGCATCTTAAAATCTATCAAACAATATTATTTTATTTTTTTCTTCCAGTTTTTAAATATGTGATTCTCTTGGTATGGGTAGGTGTGGAACTCAAGGCACAACCATTATCCATCTGTGTTAATCTGGTAAATACGGTAAATATTCGCCAGAACTCTCCAGATTTCCTTTCTAAAATGAGAGTTTCATAAGTAAAGGTAATTCGAATGCGTGGGTACAGTAATACGCCGGGTGAGAGGGTGTAATTAGCTTGGAGGGTTGAACCGACGTGAATCGATTGCGAGGATTGAGGAGTACCTCACAAGTAACGGAGTAATGAGAAAAAAGCTCTCTATTGCAGCAAGATTGCTTTCTATTTATAACCACGAATTAACTTATGTAGCAGACTGTAGTTGAACGTATTATTTACAAGGTATCCAGCTGATGATGGTCTATGGCCACATTAACTGTTGTGGTTTTGATAATAAATTATACTTTTGTCGCTAACAGTACAAACAATAATTTTGGTATGCGGGACGAACAAAGGCAAATATTATCAAGCGACACGAATAAAATACTTTTTAATGTTGTGGGCCGAAGACTCGGGGCAAATATGGCATAAATCGTAAATTGTTTGGGCCTGGGTAAGACCTAAAACTGCATCCAGAATCACCGGAGGACAGGCAGCAGCGTCCTCTCGGTTAACGGTGGTGAGCATTCTGCGATCACCAAGCCGCCTGCCAAGCGTGGGGATTATGGCAATCCTCCGTCAAAAGGAAGGCCTTCGTCCGGCAGGGGACGTTTTCTGGCTGATGATGTGGGGTGTTTATTATAGATGTCATCATCATCAGACCGTAGACGTCCACTGCTGAACAAAGGCCTCCCCTTTAGTCGGTATACCTAGTGGGAGGCTTTCCGCTACGTTTTCCGGTTCGTGGTTGCCACTCAAGAACCTTTCTTCCCCATCGGTTATCAGTTCTTCGAGTGATGTTTCAGATGAATTATTATAAATAAAAATAAAATAAATTTTGGGGGGACTTGTATTATGAAAACCAGATGGCTGATAGAATACTTATATACATATTTTTTTCGTAAATACGTACTTATAATACATACTACACCCAGGCACAGAACAAACATCGATGATATATTATATCATATTATATATTGATATTTTTATATATTTTATTATTATATTGATTTATTATATCTTTTGATATATTTGCGAGCAGTGTACGTACCTACGTGTTGCTTATTTCTCAGCTTTACAACACGTGCGGTTGTTATAATAATGAATTTAGTGAGTCTAATGGGCACCTCTGAGCAGGCGACATAGGTTTTGTTTTAGATAGACATTTGTAACGAACGTTACTGACTCGCGTGGGGTAGAAAAGGTATTAAGATTAATGTGTTAACAATAAGATTCGAATCAAATGATAAGTTATGTTTTTGCGATAGGACCACTAGATACGCCATTGGATTTTTTCTCTTGAAACATACAGGGTTAGTTCTAATCAGTTAGCATCCTTTTAAGGGCATATTCTGTACATCAAAACAAACAAGTTTTACTATGGGGCCAACATTGAAATCGCGAAAAAAATACCAGCTGTTCCAAACAAAAAGTTCATCAACCTTGGGCAAAATGTATGGAACAGCTGATATTTTTTTCGCGATGCCGATGTTGGCCCCATAGTAAAAGTTGTTTGTTTTGATGAACAGAATATGCTCTTGCAAGGATGCTAATTGATTAGAATTAACCCTGTATTATACAGGTTTCCATACGATTATGAGGCCTGCCTTCTCCCAATGGGCTATCATGTATTCATTACGTTTTTAAAATAATATATTTTGCATACTTTTTTAAAATTATATTCTTTATTATTTTTAGTAAACCAACTAGCTTTCCACCCTACTGCCACGCTGTTCTCTCACATCGAGTTTGACATCAAGTCACATTTTGGTAACACAGCAAAACTCATTCCGACCCCAACAGAGTCCCCCGTGACGCATCCCACCTTTATAGACGGTGTTAAAAATTGCCATGTCTTGTAACGTCTGTAATTTCCGTGGCATTTTCCCGTTCTGCATTCCCCGGGGTCTTCCATTAGTTATTTCACCCAATTTATAACTTGGTAAGATGGTGAGACTCGAAAACGTTTATCTAAGCTTGCGTGCTTTGAATACTTAGTTTGTAATAATGTTGGCCACGTGTGAGAAAACTGGTCTTTATCTATGTAGGGTTAAGTAAAGAACTGTCATGGACGTACGCTAACAATTTAATACGTGGCGAAGACAAGGCACATATAGCATGATGGAGATTGCTTTTGAATATTGAGTGCTGTGTGCCTACGAAACTTATATTTTCAGCGCACTTAAAATAAATATCGTTTCATGGTTGATATTCAAAAAATCCAACAGAAGCGAATTAATTCCACTTTCATGTACCAGCCGCTAAACAGTAGAATGAGAATAACTTTCCGAGTACAATATATGATACAATCAGGCTCTGTCCTGACTGGTTGACTGACTGACTGACTGAATGACTGACTGACTGACTGACTGACAGACAACGCACAGCCCAAGCCGCTGGTCGTACAGACTTGAAATTTGGAGGGTGTATTCGTCTCGATACGCCCTACGCATCCATCGCGTGTACTCAAAAAGGATTTTTCGAAATTCGACCCCTAAGGGGTCGAACTAAACGTTTATATGAAAGTTTTTGGACTTTTAGTCACGAACATTTGGATTTGGATAGTTAATTTAAAATAGAAGTTATAGTGATCAAAATTGATATTAGGGTATTTCATTCAATGGGTGGGGTCACTCAAAAGGGGTGAATTTTGGGAGTGGGCCGAATTTATTCCGTACGCGGACGAAGTCGCGGGCGACCTCTAATCTGAATATATATACAAGACCTGAGTGAACTAATTTGTTTCGCTCAATTTATGGGGTTAGATTTCCTTATTGTACGCATGAGTACCGTCTCTCGAACGATAACTCGGGCGAAAACTCATTGGAATTATTAAATATTATTTATTAATTTATAAATAATAATTAGGAATTATTAGATATTGGTCAACAGTTAGTTTATTAATGTTACGTCTTTAATATAACGGGAATGTCGATCCGGCGATGCCTAGAGTAGTATAAAGAGACTCCATCTCCATATGTTTTTAATTGATTGTAGTATCATTTTCTACGATATCATTTGTAATATCATGGTAAATTTTAGTCAAGTTTCACTTGAATCCGCTATCTTGTTGGCGTCACTTGTAAAGTAGTGATGCGCGGAGCTCGCGCTAACGCGAGCCCCGCAGCCGGGTCTTAGTAATCGATTCTTATACAAAGTGTATTTGAATCCATCAGAAATATAACAATTAACAGCCGATTTTTTTCTCGATTCTGGTGTTACTTTCAAAGTACAAGTTGTCCGTTATGATGAGTATAATGACTCCCTGAGATATTGTTATGAATTCATTAACACCCTGTATTCATAGATTCCCTGTAAATTTATTCTCGTAGCCAACCGGCTAACAGTTATACCATAAAAAACTTAGGTAGAGGCACTGATAAACTAATACTATAGGTACTAGGTAGAGGTAAGTTGTGGCTTTGAGGAGTCAACTGCATCGTCACTCACAGAAACTCCGAGACAGCACAGACATTTTAAAAATAAATTCAAGTGAAAGAAGTAAATAATAAATCAAGATAGAGTGCATGCCAGCTCGAACGAAGGTCTAAGTGGATTCGGGAGAATTGAAACTGTATTATATAGTCTCAGGTTGTCGGAAAGATAACTTTAACAACAAGAGATGTATGAGATTTTTAAAATTTTGTGACTGGATGGTGGGTCGTTTTTTAATGCTGTGAATGTGCGAATAAGCAGGCGGCTTGCCTAATGGTAAACAATCATCAGGGGCAGTTGGCAAATTTTACCTTTAGCCCAGCTTACAGCGAGCCGAGCGATGTTGCCTGCCCATTGCCACTTCAACTTGTAATCCCTGCGAGCTATGTCGGTGACTTTAGTTCTTTGGCGAATATCCTCGTTCCGGATTTTATTGCGCAAAGTAACTCCGAGCATAACTCTCTCCACTCCTCTTGCCTGTTGCGTGACTCTTTGAGTTTTCCTGTTGAGTTTCTCCAAAAATTCCTCTTATAATAAATTAGGTCATTATTTTGTTATTGTTTTTCGATTTTGCAACTGTGTTTCCCATTTTAATCTAATGTAGGTAAAGTAAAGATTTTTCACGTTTAATTAACAAAATGTAATCCAGAGTAATTTCATCACCAAATTCTTAACTCCAACAATCCGACATGTGACCTGCCAGATCAAAGCTAAACCCATAATTGCGAATTAGTTCCAAACTACCCGCGGATTGGCAATGCACACATCCGAGATAGTTCTCGTGGTTACAAGGGTGACGTGAACGAAAGGACTGGTGAGATCTAAAAGTTTGTTCAAAAGTTAATTGAAGTAGCTAAAACGGTTTCTGTCCTATTGACGAAAGTAGAGCAGTAAGTATATTTGGTAAATTGTATTAATGGGGATCCACACTGCATTTTTTTCCGCTAGGTGGCTCATCGTCGATGTGGCCATAGTCTAATGTCATAGTTGTGGCAATTTTGTTTGTTTTTTTCTACAATTTAATGGTTTTTTACCTCGTTAACGGTTTTGTAAAATTCTTATTAGACAGGTCGAGTCTAATAAGAATTTAAAAAAACCGGTAACGAGGTAAAAAAACCATGTGTGTTGCCAGTGAAACGTGGTCTTTAACTGCTGGCCTTTTGGAGAAACTCAGAGTCACGCAACGGGCAATGGAGAGAGCTATGCTCGGAGTTACTTTGCGCGATATAATCCGGAACGAGGATATTCGCCAAAGAACCAAAGTTACCGACATAGCTCGCAGGGTTTACAAGTTGAAGTGGCAATGGGCAGGCCACATCGCTCAGCTCGCTGTAAGCTGGACTAAAGGTAAAGTTTGCCAACTGCCCCTCATGATTGTTTACCATTAGGCAAGCAAGTTGAAGTGGCAATGGGCAGGCCACATCACTCGGAGAACTGACAACCGATGGGGAAGAAAGGTTCTTGAGTGGCAACCGCGAACCTGAAGACGCAGCGTAGGAAGGCCTTCCACTAGGTGGACCGACGACATTGTAAAAGTAGCGGGCAACCGGTGGATGCAAATGGCAGGTTGTCGTACAATGTGGCGGTCTAAGGGGGAGGCCTTCGTTCAGCAGTGGGCGTCTCCGGGCTGATGATGAGACTCGGATTACCTGCGCCTTTGTTACCCATGTTAGGGTATTACCATCGGCGGTGTCGTCGTCAAACTATGAAGTCAAACTGGTTTGACCGTTTCTGGGAATGATCTTTCCGCATGGTCAAACTATCGGACACCTTACAGTTGGGGAACATAAATAATACGCTTTAAAAAAAAGCAATTTCAATTTCGACTACCTGCCTGGATGACATCTTCATATTTTCCAGTTATTTTGATTTATTCCAGCAATTGTCAAACTACGACCGATTCCGATAAAATTTAAATGGGACCACCGAAGTACCTACCAAACAAACAAAATAATCTTCAAGTTCAATTCATAATTGGCGGAGTAATCACGTAACATACATACAAAAAAAATACAGTCGAATTGAGTTGGTACGTCTTTTTTGAAGTCGGTTGAAAAATGGCTACTGAATTTGCCTGCGTTCTCCAACGTTTTCGTAAATATTACAACGAGCTGGCCGACGTGACAGCGGCAACAACCGCAATGAACGTTTATCACAGCTAGCGGCTGAGGCTAGCTGCCCTAAAGTCAGTTATTCACAGCACAATATTAAACGTTACAAGTTTTCAACCGACTTCAGACTTCAAAAAAAAAGAGATTCTCAATTCAACTGTATGTCTTCCATCAGTTTTTATGTATGTTATGCGATTAATCGGCCAATTATGAATTGTTTTTGATGACTCTTGTTTTGATATGTGATACTTTAGAGGTAGTCCCATATACATTTTATCGCCATCGGTTCAGTAGTTTGGTTTTTAAATAACTGGAAAATACGAAGATGTTATCCAGGTAGTCGAAATAGTTTTTTTTTAATGTAAATAAAAATCTACTCTCTGTGGTTTTTATACAAAAATTAGCTAGCGTTTGGTTATAGCAAACCTAAAGTAAAGGTGGTAGGTAAAGATGTGGTTATAAAGCTGATATGTAATTAGAATATAACTGAAATATCTAGGATCTTAATCACTGAACTTTTTTATTTTAAACACACTTGCTCGTAAAGTGGATCCTGTTACATCGATTTTAGGCTCATAAGGATCCAGGATATAGCACACGCGTGCTTTTTACTTGACATTACAGCACTAGTGCTATAATAGGTATAACCCGGTTAAGTTAAGTTTGCAACCTCACTGCAAGTTATAATGTATGTTTAAGAAGCATTCTCAAGTGTGATGAAAATCGTTGTATGGAACGCGTTAGGCATTGGTAATTACACTCTCGGCTTTCCCTATCGCGCATAATACCGCCTCGAGTGTAATTACCAACATATCACACTTGTATCATAATGTAAAATTTTCGATGAGTTAAAGGCTTGTTTGACTGCCATCTCGTATGATGAAGAAGAAGCAGTCTAAGATGAGCGAGCTTGCCTAGAAAAAACCGATTCACTCGCGACTTGAAGACAAGACACCCAGATTGTACTTATTAACTATCATGAAACACACACTCGGGCAACGCATTCTACTGATAAGCAGTTCTAACAATGAAAGTGGAATCAAACCGTGTCGTTCGGGTTTTTGGTTAAGCAATCATAAAGCGTATCTATAACAGAATTATTTATTGTCTGTATTAATTTGGTAATCGTTATTATGTTGATTATTCATTATTACGTTATCTTATAATTTGTATCGAATATAGTAATTATTAATGAAGGTAAAATAAATATTATGCTGATCGCTGCCATATTAAAGAATTTTAAAATAAACCCGTTTTTTTTTTAAATGTTAAATGTAATCATCTTCGTAAAGATGTGATATAATTATAATTAAGAATTAAACGAACTTACCTTGCGATGTTTGATGTCTAATTACTAATTAGTTATAATGAAGTATCCTGATGTTATTACATTAGCTCGAATCATTTCGGTCTTTTGAGTCTAATAAATTGTCAACGTTGCTAGAATTAAGTATTTACATTTAAGTAGCGTGAAAATAGGCACTTAAAGTGTGTCATAGTCATAGTTTCTGATTATATTTTGTTTGAGATAACTAAACAAATAATATACTTATGAATAATATCTCAATGATATCGTGAATACAGTTTTTATTCTCGCACTACTCTCAAGGACTGAATGGATTTGAAATTCCCAACATTGCATTTCTCTCGTCAGCCAGAAGACGTCCGCTGCTGGAAGAAAGGCCTCCCCCTTAATAGGGAGGGGCTACCATAATCCCCACGCTTGGCAGGCGGTTTGGGCATCGTAGAATGCTCACCAACGTTAACTGGGACGCTGCTGCCAATCCTCCGGTGGTTGTGGATGCAATTTCAGGACATACCCAGGTCCATTACATTTATAACGTGACTAATGATGTAAAAATGCATAGAAGTGTCTGTAGAGTGTAACAGTAAATAAATAAAATTCTACATTTATGTGTGTATTGCCTTAGTTCTGAAAATGTTACGTACGACTGATGTAGTATTAGATAGTAACCTGTAGGAAACTGTGGATGCAGCTAGTATTAGAGTAAGTACTGAAGATAAAGTACTAACTTTTAGGACTATAAGCATTGACCTAATATCTAAAGACTCACAATCTCTGAGTGAAAACAGTCAAAAATCGTCCGAGTGCCAATGTAGCATAAATCGTACATAACTTTACGTGCATTATATCAGCAACAATGATAAAATGAATGGACGGAAAGTAAGCGCACGGATATTGAAGACTATATGTTAAGCGCCAGCTCTCCTCTCGCGTCAGTCATACTCTGTCTTTGAGACATGCGAGCCGTACGATACGACAATACAAACTTCTAATACATGTGTTCTCTTTTTGTCATGCAGTAATTAGATTCGCTATCTCTATTTTCTGGCAAATGTAATATGCGTACTTTTAGCTAGGTATGCTTCATTGTGTCGACTTGTTAATATTGAACGATTTGCAAGCGCTAGGCCCGTCCATTCCATTATCACTGTTGCTGCACTATATAGTTCGCAATTGTTCGAATTTAGACGTTATGTCGCTTGTATAATGTATATGTATGCTTGTCAATGTATGCTTGGGCGCTTGTGTGTTATCGTAGTTCAAGTTGTTCAAAAAGTCGGCGCAATGCATAGCGTGCGCCGAGTTTTGGCGCGTTTTTTTTGCACGTTTGTCACTCTATAGATATTAGCTCAATGACTTTAAGACAATAAATTTAATAAATATTGGTGAACATTTCCCATAGCGCCATCCAGCCCCAAACTAAGCAAAGCCAGTACTAATATACTTAACATACTTTTTTTTGTAATACATACTTATACAACACCCAGATACGTTGGGCTTAATGGGCGGTTCATGTAAATCAATTATATATAGGAAGAGTAAAAGGAACCCCTTCTACGGCAGTTTCGTTTCAGACATGAATACATAAAACATAAATTATTATTATTACAATTTACTTCGAAACTTTGCCCATTGTAGTCACAATGAAGTCTGTCCGTTAATTCAGTAGACGTGGCCAAATCGGATTTCTTAAAAGGTTTGTTTGTTTGTGTTTCCATAGTTTTAACAAACAGCCACTGTTTGTCATCATCATCATCAGCCCGGAGACATCCACTGCTGAACGAAGGCCTCCCCCTTAGACCGCCACACTGTACGACAACCTGCCATTTGCGTCCACCGGTTGCCCGCGACTTTTACAATGTCGTCGGTCCACCTAGTGGGAGGCTTTCCTACGCTGCGTCTTCCGGTTCGCGGTCGCCACTCAAGAACCTTTCTTCCCCATCGGTTGTCAGTTCTGTTTGTCATGTCGATTGAGTTTTCAAACAGTCTATAAAAGCCAATAAAAGCCTTTATTTAACTTTTATATAAACATTGAAATAGGAATTTTGTACAATAAAAAGATCTCATTTCGTATTAAATTGGGTTAATAATTTCTGATTGGGTCTTTGCTTTCAAATTTTACAATACTTTTCGAATTTCATACCAAAAATATAATTTAAATAACGAAACGTTTAGTCGAGGTGTCAGGTGACCGGAATGCTGGCGTATATTTTGGTCAAAAACTTAGCATTGCCATCCAACGTGGCAATGCCGCCAGCATTCTGGCCACCTTTCCATCATCTACGGGGCTTTTAGTTTAAATTTTAAGTTTTGTATTTTTATTATGTAGGGTTTGTTTTTACTAGGTAGGTTTTATTTAGTTGTTAGTTAGTTATAATTTAATATTAGTGTATAATTGTATTTTATTTGTAAATAAACTTATCATTTAAATAACATGGTTTCATTGGAAACAGAATTTCTTAAAATAAAAATAAGGTTATCATAACAACTAGAGGTCGCGCGCGACCTCGTCCGCGTACGGAAGAAATTCGGCCCGCTCACCAAAATTCACCACTTTAAATCATCCCGAGCATTTTTTTAGCACAAACAAAAGTTGCCCCCTTTAACTCTAACGAAAAATCTTTTTTAGTACACCCCTACGCATCAAGACGAATACACCCTCCAAATTTCAAGTCTGTACGACCAGCGGTTTGGACTGTGCGTTGTCAGTCAGTCAGTCAGTCAATCAATGAGTCAGGACAGAGACTTTTATATTATATAGATAGTCTTTTTAAAACCGTCTTCAAGTAAAAAGGCGCCCAAACACTACACTAAGTTGGTTAAAAAAGAACCTATTAAACTCAGTAAGCAAAAAATGAAGGCAAAAAAAAAACAGCATGCAAATAATTTCACAAATGTCTGAGTGACCAAACACCAATAATTTATACAAAAAGTGTGTAAGTTCTTCGGCATAATTATTCTGTCGAACGAATTTTGAAACCTTCTCCTTTTTGAAGTCTGGTCAAATTTAATAATAGAAGGGTAGCTACTCCTCTCTAAACGTACCTACTGACCAAAACTTTCATTCAAGAAATATAAACTTTTTTCATTACCCACCAACCGTGGCCTGTAGTAAAAAATGTAGGCCAAATTTTGATAGCCTACATGACGAATAATAAAATACTGTCACGAAAAATTTAACAACCCCTGTTCATTATTTTTGGCTCAATATTCTTTTGGCTCGCGAAAAATACGAATTTATTTCATGCTGGAACGGAGCCATTTTAATAATTACCGCCTCTGGTTTTCCGCATTGTTAAACGATAATAATGACACACAACATGTGATGTGCAGAAGAGAAAGTGTTTGTACCTACGCTACGTAGGTAAATAACTATTCGATACGTCCTCATCTCTAGAAAGTTTAATATTAAAGAATTCGGATTCTCTTCTAGCTTTAGATATAATAGAAATAGAAGGTTTATGATGTTGGCAATCTTATACGTAACAGGAATGACAGGAACGTTGACGGATACAGAGTAATGGTTTGCACATGGTGGCGGTATCTTAAGGTCTACCATACGATACTGAAGCGCTACCTGAAAATTCCCTAAGATCTATAGGGTAATACAGAAGCACAAACGAATAATATGGCGAAACGAAATAATGCATGCACATGGCGTGATTCCGCATGCATTAAGGCATAATGAGTTCCAAAAATGCAGGTCTACACTTTGAAAACAATATCGATCGACAATCAACAAAAATTGTATTTTCAAGTTTTTTTTGATCAGGTGGAATATTATTATATCCCTTTAAATCCCTGCAAGTCAAGATTAAGGTCTTAGTTAAAGTCAAACAATTCCTGCGATTTAAAACTTACTTCTTGAAAAATTTACAATTTGTATCGTAGGATAGGGTGACTACATAGCGGGGCTCTGGGTGAAATCGCGGAGTTTTATGCACTGAGTCCATGATAATTACTAATTTGAAAGTACAGCTTTGATACGAAATTAATAATTGTATTCGTTTTTGTTCTATGGTTCCGTTCACCATGGCATGACATATGATATTATTCAGCTTACCATCAATCCTCGGCCTCGGAGTTTGCATGAACCGGGTATTAAGGACATGTGAGGATAAAGGTTTGATTGAGGGACTCACTAATGATTCATTAGACGAAGAAAAAGACCCATTAAACAACTCTTCCATTTCGCTTACATTCACGTATTCTGTTACGAACTCTGAATCTAAATCAGTTTTTGACTCATTAGTATGCTTTTCAGGATATTTGCTTACGGTTGTAAAGAAATCGTGAAATATTTTGGTTCTCGTCGCGTCGTCAACTCTTAATTTTTCCATTGAGTCGACATCTCTGTTTGTGGAAAACTTGGATTCTTCTTTTTTTATATTATCTTCATATTCATAATCTACAGTACCATTAATTAGACTATCGCTACTTTCTAAATTGACTATAATATTGCTATTTTTGTTATATAAAATAGATTTTCTTCGAGATCTGTCTAAAAGTGTTTGATATTCCTTCGTGGTCACTTGATTTACAATAAGCTCATCGTTGCTTGTGTCAGGGCTATCAACAGCTTGTTTATGGTCTGCTAGATGTGTCATTTGTATTCGGAGTGGTAGTAAAAGGAATGTGAAGAGGGTTAGGATGAAGGAAGTCTTCAAGGCAGGCTCGTAGAGGGATGTGTTGAGGTACAGGGGTGGAGAGGGGCGGGGTGTCCGCGTCATGCCAGGCCGGCTTCAACGCCGACAATCCTGAAAAGAAAAGGAAACCTTTAGCTAATTGCCGATTGCTCGACTTGGACGCAACGAAATACGATCGTCGTCGCCACGATTGTTGATTCAAATTGCAACTACAACCCCATGTTATTCGTCTATACTTATGCAAAACAAGGGCTGTACCATGAACGTTTATTCCGGGACCGAATAGCTCAGCTGCCGACGCTGCGCGACTGTGGATTTTATTGCCTGACAATAAGGTTCACAGTCGCGCAGTGTCGGCAGCTGAACCTATTCGGTCCCGGAATAAACGTTCCGGAATAAACGAAGATTGAACGCAAGTCGAAACAATTGAATAACGAAATCGCATGCCATGTGGACGTACGAGCTAGATCCTCCAAGGGACGTACTTACATACGATTTAATAGACTTGTGACCAATGTCGACATATTGAACGATGTCATAATGTCATTAGAAAACATCTGTGATTGTCCATACTTTGGTCAATACATTTTCTTACGACTGTTTACGACGAAGCTTAGGACAGATCATCAATCACACAGTTTATTAAACATTTTACTTGTTTTCATTATTTTGACTGTAAGGATGGCTGCACATTCATAATTACAATGTCCATTACTTAATTAGTAATTTTCAAATTAACTGCTGTTTGTTTATTATCATTTAATTAATTGGCATAATATATTTGGAATGTGTGTTTGCATAAATAAATTTCAGAAAACACGTAGTATAAATTATATGACTGTGAATAAATACAGAAGGCTTAAGAATACTACAAAAACTATGTTGTTTTAAAGTAGCGTTGAACTAATGTCTTTCTCTATCAACAATGGAGAGTAACATAAAGATGAATGTAAGATTAAAATTAGGTAGACAGTTTTTGTTATTGCGTTGGCTCCCGCGTAATACTCGTACTACCAAAATATTCTGTGCCCCCACGTAGTAAGTCCTTTAGTAAATTAGGTTAGTGTGGTCTTTTGACTGACATTAATCGATTTTGGCGGCCCAAGATTTGTTCGCAATAATGCGTAATTCTATTGAGAAATAGAATGTTCAAAGGTTGTTTCTAAAATTATTTTACGGTTAGAATGCTTCAGAGCTGAGTGAAGTATAAAGAAAATTTGTGAAGACCAAATTTAAGGTCACGTCGTCAACATTGTATTAACAACGATGTTTTAAATTTGATGAAAATTAGGTTATCATTGATATATTCCATTCCATCAAGCTGCAATCTAACATAAGGGCTGGTTACTTAACTAAAGCCCATCACATACGATGAAGATTATATAACATTTAATGTTATCTTAGAAATTACATATTTAAATATCGTCACTCTTACATTTCATTGACAGCACAAATGACAAAGACAATTTTATATATTTCAAAATTGTATGGCGAGGAGAGAGAGAGCTAGATCTTCCAAGATGGCGACCAATATTTTATCTTAACATGAAATATTAGCATCTTCGTCGTCTGTCACGCCCTTTATACAAACTTACTTTGAATTTATGAATACTTCGACGTTTGTGAACCGATTTATGGATTTCTTTTTACAATTGTTTTTTTTTAAATATATCCAGTGTTATGAATAATTTCGTTTGACTATCTACTGATATGGACTCAGTTACCAAAAAGCATTTACAGGTAGAGACCAACAAGAGAAACAAAGAGGTAGCTATCATTACGGTATACTCTCTAACGACCTTGGAGGATTTAGCTCCTCTTGGGTACATAATCACTGCTAACGACTGATGGTCTAGCCTGACTAAATCTGCACATCTGCAAACATAGTATTTTAATTATAATCTCTAATATTAGCTACAATGGAATTTTGGGGTTTTGTCAGACTCTAAAATTATCTACTCTTATATTGCGTTAGCTATTATATTACATTACCTACCCATAATCTGATCAAATCTGCATATCTACTATACTACAAATAATACATTTTAGCTAGTATTGTGTATTATGTACCCGGATCTTCATATATATAAATAATCCTCTATATTATAATATTGTCGAATCCGTATATCACAAACGTCTGTAATTTGGAATGGATTGCGGCCAGCGCCGACAGGAGTTTGAAATTCACCACCTACAGGCACGTGTCTGTTCCGATTGCTGATTTGGAAACACAGAAAAAAACAGTGCAGAGAGATAACTAGAAAAACAAATATTTATAAGTTTTAATAGTTCCTAAGTTAAGTTAAGTGGGATCCACACTGAATTTTTTTCCGTCAGGTCAATTCGTCAACGCGGTTCGCCAATGCGGCCAGTCATCTGTCAATCTCATACATTTTGTTGTTTTTTGTTTTGTTTTTGCAGAGAACATTTTAATGACTCGGATTACGAGGGAGAATCTTCTTAGACTGGTTTGTACAGCAATCCTTTGCCTTGCTAATTAAAGCTCTGTCCAACATAAAATGTTAACAACTATCTAACCTACAAACCTCAAGGCCGTCAACAGCTGCATAGATTCTTAAAACAAGGCACAGTACTCAGTATTTTTCCTAGGACTAGATTTTCGACAACGCCCTCATTGATGAGCAAATAGATTTAAGCAACGATTAACAAGGAAACTTGAATTTACCACATCCGGACCGCCGCTGGCGCCATCTGTGAAAACTTTTGCCTGTGGAACCTCACTATAACTATCATCCACTTTAGCCCACTGCTGGAGATAGTGCCCCTCCCAATGCACGCCACACTCAGCCCGATCATCGTAAACAAAATGTATATAGATGCTTATGGTTTTACTTGTTACAATTTGATATAATTAATCTAAAATACTCCACCGGGGACCACGACTCGACCTTTTTTAAACTTGATTAGGTATGACTTTTGTCTTAGTTGACAATTAGTGTAAACAAGGACTTACTACAATTAAATACTATCAAGGATCTTATTTTAACATACTATTCTCAGTTTTATGAAATGAAATAGTATGTTTTCCAGATTTGTATTCACAAATAAAATTAAATAAATTTGTGTTGTTATAACATACTTACATAAAAATAAATTGCCGTAAGATAGTCGCAAGAAAACGGAAATGAATAATTTTTGTTTTGTTGTGTTCGCCTCAATGCTAGGGTGGATAAGGGCGAAAAATTGTGGTGACAAATTCATAATGTAATCGAGGATCAGACAAATCAGAGTAAAAAAAATGCAGGAGCAATATTTCATCAACATTCAATCAATAATTAATTATTTCACAAGTACTTTATTGCTTCAAGTATAAAAACAGACTTGCTCATAATATAGAATATGCATGTGTTTCTATTATTAAAAATAATGTGATAACTGGAGATTTAACTGAATCTGAGTTTGCATCGAATAAAATAACTGAAATCGGATAGTAAAGTTCTAAAATATTAAGCGTTCAAAGTATTTGGGAGGGAGTCATCTGTCCCTTTCTAGCAAAACACGTGCCTAGTATAGAATTTGTTTGGAATCGTGGACTTTGACGTTTTTAGCTACTATAGTACCCTCCCTCTAACATGAAACTAAAATGTTTATAACTTCGTTATTTGTACACATACCTATTTAAATTTACAAAGTTGACCTGAGTAAGTACCTATTCATACGAGTACATCTCTTTATATGACCAAAGTTGTCTCTCTGATACTAGTCTGTATTATTACCAATTCCTGTTCCATCCTTTCAATTGAATAATTTATGTAGCATTACGTATGCCGCGTTGATTTTTTACATCCATAATCGAAAATATTTCGGATCCGCGTGCTCGAGGGAAATTACAATTGCGTGTATTTAATTTTGTTTAAAGTGAGGTCAGGGTGGCGTTTATTTTTAAATGTATTTTAAACATCGTGTCTTTTTACCGTGAGATGAAAAGTGGTGAGAGAAAATTAAGGTGTGCTGTATGTGTGATATCGAAGCGGCACACGAAAGTAATGTGTCGAACGAATGTATTAGACCTGGGTATGTCGAAAACTGCATCGAGCACCACCGGAGGACGGGCAGCAGCGACCTCTTAGTAAACGGTGGTAACACTCTGCGATCCCTAAGCTGTCTGCTAAGCGTGGGGATTATGGCACACACAATATGACAGACACACCAAAACAACGGCCCGTAGTCCCCGGCAGCTCTTCTATTCCTGGCCTAGGTAGCAGGTCAGGTTACAGGAGTAAGGGGTGCGAAGAATCCCCGGAAGACGACCAACACAAGACCGATGGGAAAGAAAGGTTCCGACCGCGAACCGGAAGACGCAGCGTAAGAAAGCCTCCCACTAGGTGGACATTGTAAAAGTCGCGGGCAACCGGTGGATGCAAATGGCAGGTTTTCGTACAGTGTGGCGGTCTAAGGGGGAGGCCTTCGTTAAGCAGTGGACGTCTCCGGGCTGATGATGATGACACGAAAGTAATTGTGTCGTGTTGATAAGCATAATAAGTTTAACGCTTGTACAAGTGCTTAAGCGCTTGACATAAGTACTTACGCACCT
Organism: Erannis defoliaria; assembly: GCA_905404285.2. NCBI lineage: Eukaryota > Metazoa > Arthropoda > Insecta > Lepidoptera > Geometridae > Erannis > Erannis defoliaria. The sequence goes on along the minus strand of FR990073.1, from coordinate 2,903,855 downwards.
CTCAAGTTACTGCAGTGGCAATATTTTTTGAGTTTCACATTTTTATTTAATATCCTGAAGTTAAGTTGGTTGTGTTAGTAAGTCTGCTTTAAGAGCTGTAGGGCGTGGGTTCGATTCCCATCCAGCACAAACATTAATGTGACGAACATAGATGTTTGTTCTGTGTCTGGGTATTAAAAGTAAGCCGACTGTGAATTTATCGCCTCGCAATAAGGTTCGCGGTCGCGCAGTGTGCAGATGAACCTATTCGGTCCCGCTATAAGCAGTTCACGGTACGGCCCCAGGTTCATTCTTACGTATGTTGCCACCTGAAGTATACCTAAATACTGATGGCAACGTAAGAATTCCCAAGCTCTTGAAGTATGGCTTTGCAGAGGTCTTTACTCAGGTCTCCAAATACAATGCTGTATTGCGCCATATATCCGAGTACGTGATCAAACGGAACTATAATATTACCGAGTGACTAATATTTGCAGAAATATCGAAACCGTAGCTTATGGACTACGAGGATGTTGTCACATTTGTGGCCACCGGAAGCTGTACACCAGTAGGTATGACATTTCTAAAAGCTTTGACCCAATTTTCTTAATAGTGCTGAACACGAATATCGTGTTACAATTACAACTATAGATATCTGGGTAGGTATAATACGTTGTAGCCGTCTGCTATCTTACATTTGCACGTTTTTGTGATAGAGCTATGACATTTCTAAAAGCTTTGACCCAATTTTCTTAATAGTGCTGAACACGAATATCGTGTTACAATTACAACTATAGATATCTGGGTAGGTATAATACGTTGTAGCCGTCTGCTATCTTACATTTGCACGTTTTTGTGATAGAGCGAAAGATTCCGAAAAGAGTTGCATAATTAGATTTTATTTGTTTATTTTATTTTATTTTAATTATTCTACATTTATGTTTTACATATTTTTATGTTAAGAATTGTTTGACTGATTTTTACAGAAGTATGCAGTAATTGTGTTAGTAGGTTTATTTTAGACTAGAGGTCGTCCCGCGACTCCCTCAGCGTACGGTTGATATTCGCACCTCTCCTAAATATATGCCATACAGCTGGGTTATTCACTTATTTTTTCCTCCCCATTGTCACCCCTTTAGATCAACCAACTCTGTATTTTTGTTTTAAAAAGTCTAGGTATCTTAATACCAATTTACAATAACTTAAAAACAAAAGAACTTTCTATACAAAGATTCATCCACCCTTTCACCCCTTTAGTCACCCCTGTCAAAAAAAAAACAAAATACTTTTATTTTATATGAATTTTAACTAAAAGTTTAAAAACAAAGGACTTTCATACAAAAACTTTCACCCATTTTTACCCCCTTATGGTGTTGAATTTCACAAATCCTTTCTTAATAAACCTATACGCATCAAAACAAATACACCCTCAAAATTTCAAATGTCTACGACCATCGGTTTAGGCGGTGCGTTGTCTGTCGACAGTAAAAAAATAATTATAAATGCTCCATGAAATACGTTGATTCCTAAATTAAATACGTTGGTCCTCTTGTATCTTTTGACTCGTATTTTTTTTCTCTTTTGACCTGTCATTATAATATTAGCAGAAGAAATCCTTATCCCATCTAAAACTTTAACGCTCCAGGAAATCTTCTCGCAAACTTCCAATTCTTTCAATAAATGAACTTTTATCAGATCGCGACAGTCTTTGACGACCTTTCCTCCATCCGGCGTCGTATTGTCGAATCTGTCTCAATTAACCGGGTATCCATTCACAGGATTTGCCTACAAAAGTCGCAATCAAATACTGATTACTTTCGCTAAGCTCTCCATTGTGATGTCTTGAGAGTTTCTACCTTATGTAATAACATTCAGAGTCCAAATTACATTTCCCGAGTGACGGATGAATACGTTTTTCAAGGAGCGAAACGAGATTTTTCGCTTGATTTATCCTATTGTTGCTAAGTTTGTTATTGTGATATTTTAAGTTTTGAGACGCCTGCTTTTAGTCAAGCCAGTTAAGTAACAACGCCACATCATTTTTAATTTGATTTTAATGCTACGATATTTTATAAAGTTATTGGCATGAAGTTGAATGACTACGTGACTAGCGTAAAGTAGTTTATTATCTGTCTAACAGAGGAGAGTTCATCAAAAGATTTATCAGATGCTACCTGATACGGTGCGTGGTACGTTGCAACTTGCCAGATCACGTAAGGCTCATCGCACAGAGAATGAAGAGTTGAAGCGGCGCGGCATCGGGGCGGAAAGCGCCTCTTCTAGCTTTTCGGTACAATTGAATTGGTCAGTGCATACTGCCAGCACGCCGCAGTCGAGGCGGCGCGGCGTCGTGGCGGGGTCGAGGCGGCAGCGGCGCGGCGCAGGCTACATCTTGACTTCTCTCTCACGCCGCTGCCGCCGCGCCAAAAGGATTCGCAAATTGGAGCCATACCCATATTTACCATACTAAAGTTTTATCTCATTCCCCAGCTTCCAGGTGTAAGGGTTGAATAAATTCTCTCGGAGTTCCTGGACTCGCTGTCAACGATAAGTCGACAGGTTACAAAGGTCTTCCCCGCAGGACTCTCTCGAGGTTCTCACTCGGCCGAATTAAATACCTGCCCAAAACCCTCGAACAATAAAGATGACATCGAAAATACTCACTCTAAATTTTCTTACTTAATGCAATCTGTGATATTATAATTATTATCTAACCCCTGAACTCCTTCAGGGGTTCACCTCTATCTACTTAAACAAAGCTTAAGATAAATAAAACTCACACTGCATTGATTATAAAACTACTCTGCAAAGACAATATAAAGAACAAAGGTGTTAATATATTTTTACTCGACTACGTTTAAAAAGAAGGTGTAGACGGTTTTCAGGTATTATTTTAAGGGTTGTATTCGCATTACAGCATGCTTGATGTTATACGTTGATTTAATTGATTGTTAGAAAATTTACATGGACTTTAAGAATGGTAAAATGCGTGAGTGAGATATAATACTACCTACGCGGTGATACGTTAGATACTTACGTTACGTAAGGGTTTAATATTGGACTTTTGGAGTCCAATAAACACTTACATTGTGTACAAGGATACAATTACCATAAAAATAATAATTTAAATTGGTTTAACTGAAGAATATTTCAAAAAACATAATTATTTGTCTAGAAGACAGCCTATATGTCCCCTGCCCAGCTCAACTACCCAACTCAAACGAGATTAACTTATATTTTTTTGACGTTTCATACCCTTTACTTTATTTGTCTATGAGAGTAGACATTTATTTAATTCGCTTGATTTGTCTCTAGTGACTCGATTGTATCCCGTTCTCAGGTTTTACAATTTCCTGTGGCCTAGAACGAACGAGAAGTTTTAATTGTGAATGAATTTTTAAAATCTATCCTTAGCACCGTCGATAAAATGGGTATGGACGAATTTACTCTGTGGGACAAACTTTGGCAGTGCTCGGAATAAAATAGTGCAAATAGGGACTTTGGGAGAGGTATGCGTCCAGTAGTGGGGTGGGTTTATTCGTAGGTTCTCGCAGTATGTTAGTGTTCATTTACCGAGTTAGATTAGTGTGAATGGGCCCGATAGAGAGTAACGGCGGCATTACAGTCTGCCATCCAATTTGTACACATTATCCGCGTGATTGGAAGAGTTAGGCCTGTTACAGACCGTACAAAAAAAAACGGCGTAATGTTTTGAGGTAACTCTACAGACCGTGAAAAGGTATTTAGAGCTCAGAACGTTGCATTAGAGCAATCTGCGGACTAAAAAAAAGAGATTCATGTAACACGCATTTCACTAGACTAAAAATATTGACTCTGCCCTGCATGTATATTAGTGAAATCGGGACGTTTGTAAAATCTAACCCTTGTCTTTTTGCAAAGTGGCCTTTAGGGAGTAGACATGAAGGTAAACTACGCCACCCTGAGTCCTCGAGTTCATTCCTAAGTAAAAGTGTGTTCTGTATGGCGCCCAGATTATACAATGTGTTACCTAAAGCTATCAGACATAAAGAAGATGTAAATGCTTTTAAAAATATGCTCAATAGCTTCTTGATTAAGAAAGCTGATTATACTGTGAATATGTTTCTGACAGACAAAAATGTAAATGTCATTATTTAATTTTAATTGTATCGGTTATTTGGATTTAATTTGACACTGAAATTTCATTGACATTCAATTCTATGGCAAATCTTGATTATTGTATCCTTCCAATTTGTTTCTAAAGTACCTCTTATGTTAATTTAGGTCTGTAAGCCTCTCAGGGTAGAAACTAGAGCACTAACCTTGAAATATTAACACCTACTATAATTTTTGTTATGTACGAGGGCGGCACTGAAAATTTCGGGAATCAAGGAAGTGACACAACATTACTATTTAAAAATATATTTATTGCTTTTCGAAGTATTCTCCGCGAAATTTGACACATTTTTCCATACGATGGAACCAATCATTGAAGCAACCATTCCATTCGGAAGTTGGGGTCTCCAAAATGGCCGTTTTGTAGGCGTCCACAGCTTCTTCAGGTGATGAAAATCTCTGTCCACGCAATTTATTCTTTATTTTAGGGAAAGTATAGAAATCATTAGGGCTTAGGTCGGGGCTGTACGGCGGATGGTCCAATAATTCTATGTTTTCTTGCTCTAAAAACTCTTTTGTTCTGTGCGCGGTGTGAGAACTCGCATTGTCGTGATGGAGGATGATGCGGCGGTTGCAGTTCTCTTTACGGAGTTCAGAAACGACCTGTGGCAAACAAATGCTAGCATACCATTCTGCATTAACCGTTCTTTGTCCCTCAAGAGAAATAGTCGTAACATGGCCGGTTTTGGAGACAAACGTGGCCACCATTTTTTTTGCAACACTCCGTGAACGAACAATTTTTGTTGGCTTTAACTCATTTTCGAACACCCAAACTCGTGACTGGTTTTTTGTTTCGGGTTCGTACGCGTATATCCAGGATTCGTCACCTGATACGATGTTGTATACAGCATTTGAGGATCCTGCGTGGAATCTTTCGAGAGTTCTGACGCACCAAGTAACGCGAGCCGCTTTTTGCTCTTCACAGAGCGAATGCGGTATCCATCGGGAAAACAACTTTTTTACACCTAATTTTTCATGCAAGATTATTTGTATTTGACTCATGCCAATGTCTAAAGTTGCCTGAATTTCGCGGTATGTCACATGTCGATCTTCCTCAATCAGCTTACGCACAGCATCAACGTTTTCTTGGGTGACTGCAGTTTTTGGACGACCTTGACGGGGATCATCACTGAGCTTGACACGTCCACGTTGAAATTCAGCAAACCAGCGATAAATTGTGGTTTTGGATGGGGCTTTATCACCAAATGCAGAAATCATCCGGTCAACACACTGTTTTTGTGTTAAACCACTTCGAAAGTCATAATAAATCATCGCTCTTGAATTTTCTCGAGTCAATTCCATTTTCTCAACGACTAAACAAGTTTGACAAAACCTTGTGACAAGACCGAGAATATTTTTTTAAATAAATAAATGGTATTCGATTTTTAAAACCAAGGAGTTTTCAATTAAAAAGATTTTAATATGACAGAAACAGTGGAAATATTCCATTCCCGATACTTTTAGTGTAGCCCTCGTACCTATACCTAGTTTCATAGACCAATAAATCATTCATTCATTCATTCATTCTCTTTGCAGCAAAGAGAGAGCATCGCTCAAATCTCCCACCAAGAAATTTAAGCAATTTTTATTAGTTTGTTTAAAAAAGTAGTGAAGTCATTAGAAGATATTTTATTACATAATAATAAGGTAAACTTAGTTACATAACAATAACAATGGTTAACAATAAGATACCTATTAACTATAATAGGTATCTTATTGTTAACCATTGGTTAGTGAACACTCGCCCTTATTTACATGTAGCGAATTTATAGAGTAGGTACGTTCTCGAAATACGTTAAACTCATTTACGTTTCGGATTGCGTCGCTTACTCGAACTGTGGGAATGTGTGTATACTTTAGGTTTGTTACCGCAGAATAAGAAATACTTTTACCCATCAAGTCATACTTAAGGGTAAGATGGCAAATGATGGACGGATTGGTTCTTGGAGGTTCTAAGCTGTTAAAAAGATAAAGAAGTAAGTGAATTAAAAATAATTGTGGTAGTATGAACTACAAAGACACTAGCAGCGCGCCGTGGGTTCACTTGTGGGATAAAAAGTAGCCTATGTGGTAGGTAAGCTACCTCTATATCAAATTTCATCCAAATCCGTTAAGCCGTTTTGGTGTGAAAAGGTAACAAAATTACACAAATACCGACAAACTTTCGTAATTATATAATTAGTTGTGATTAGATGGAGCAAGAAAACTTAAGTTAAAGTCTTCAAGGAATCAGGTTAACAACATTATCGTAATAATTACGATAATAATATAGAATACAATACAATAATTTATTGATAAGTTACACGTCAAATTTCATTAAGTATGGCACAAAAAATAATCACAAAATAAAATTAAATAATTATAAATAAATAAAAATTATCTCTTATATTAAAATAAGCTTCAATGTCATAAAAATTCACTTGTAACCACGCTCGCAGCTTCATGAACATTACGATAATAATTGTTATTATCTTAATCATTACGTTATTACGATTTAATGTGTAAAGGCATGATGAAAAAGCATGCTTGCTTGCTTGTTTGAGCAGGATGTGTGGCTCTAACGTGCGCGCTTTTAGGAAAGCGGCTGCGTGTCATCATCATCAGCCAAAAGTGCTGGATGATGACCTCCCCCTTAATACGGGGTTGCCATAACCCCCACGCTTGGCAGGTGGTTTGGGAATCGCTTGTACACCCCCTTAATTAATTTATTAAAGCACTTAGCCCTGTATCAGGAAAACTGTGATTTTCACGAAAATGGGACAAATTAGATTAGATATTCTGATGATGGGGTGCTTGGCGTTACCGCCCGCTTTTACGGGATAATTCTGAAGCAGTTTCCGTAATGTCAGCTCATTTTAGGAGGAAAATTAGTCTGTAATTAACTGAGTTTAGGCAGTTTTTGGTTTGAATTTTATTATTATTATCATTCTGGTAACGAATATCGTTGCTGGCCTGCAACAGGAGGTTAATATTATACACGGGCCAAAGCCAAGTGCAGTTTTATCCCCACTATATTATTTTTAATAGAGTACATGACTGATGTTTATATCTTTGAAACCAATAGCTTTGATGAAGAATGTAAGTAAATATAGTATGTTTATTGAAAAAATAATTTAAATCGGTTAATAATGTTCTGATATATGAGCGTTTAAAGTTTTTGTTAGAGACAACTCTGTTCCTTTCCCACAAAACAAAAAATGACGTCACGCCTTACTTGTCAGAATGGAATTTATATGGCGTACAGAGAAGTGACGTCGCGATTCGTTGTTTCGCTTCTCTGTCTAGCATGATTATAATGCTTATAAGTTGCTTATTATTGTTCAGATTTTCATTTTCTTTTCATTAATCAGCTATATTTATGAGGATAATAGGACAATAAAAAAAAACAGTTATCTAGCCTGTGAACTTGCGAACACAATCCTGCGCCGCACTACACTGCGCTCGTCACCCTGAGATATTAGATGTTAAATCTCTTCATACCCAGTAATTTATCTGGTAACATTGCCCTTCAAACCGGAACACAGGAATGCTTGCACACTATTGCTGGGCGGTTAAATAACTGGCAAAGGTGTGGTACTTCCCCAGGCTATATTTATGGGCCACATTTTAATAGGACAATAAAAAAAACCAGTCATCTAGGCTATTATTATTAGCCGTGATTGTCCCACTGCAGGGCAAAGGCCTGCCTTCTCTCTTTCCACTTCTCAAGGTCCTGGGCTTTTGTGGGCCAGTCGCTACAGTGGGAATCAAGCTCGTCTCGCAATCTCTTTTTGGGCCTGCCGAGGGGTCTCATAGCATTTGGAGCCCACATTATAGTGTTTTTTGCCCACAGGTCTTCACGCATACGGCATATGTGTCCAGCCCAATTCAGCTTCAGACTACCGGCCTAACCGGCCTGATTTTTATTTTTTATTTTTAATACAATCAAGTGACGAGACGAGCAAAGCGTTCGCCTGCTGGTAAGGGTCACACCTGCCACTAACAGTAGCAGTGCCAGAATTGTGAACTTGCGAACACAATCCTGCGCTGCACTGCACTGCGCTCGTCACCCTGAGATAGTAGATGTTAAATCTCTTCATACCCAGTCATTTCTCTGGTAACATTGCCCTTCAAACCGGAACACAGTAATGCTTGCACACTACTGCTTGGCGGTTGAATAACTGGCAAAGGTGTGGTAGTTCCCCAGGCGGACTCTGCAGCAGAGTCCTACCACTACGAAAACTTTGAATATAAAATATAATTAATTTTATTTCTTTTATATAATTAAGTATTTTTATCAATTACAGGCTTGCTTTTGAATGTCATCTCGTCTGATGTTTATGCGAAAATGCGGTCTAAAACGAAGCACGCTTTCCGAGAAGAAACCGATTCAATCGCGACTTGAAGACACGTAGTACATATGTATTGGGAAAAAACCAAATTGAAAATAAATAAATATCGGTGGTCCTTTTTCATACAGCGCCATTTAGCCCCAAACTAAGCAAAGCTTGTAATATGGAAACTGGAAGCTGATAGAATACTTATATTATACTTTTTTTTGTAAATATATACTACACCCAGACACAGAACAAACATCTATGTTCGTCACATAAATGTTTGCATTGGGTGGGGACCGAACCTATGCCCTACAGCTCTGAAGGCAGACATGCTACCAACTGAGCTATAAGGCAGTCGGTCAAATTGTAAAGCGTTTTCCACTCTTTAGACTATCGTACAATTAAGTAGAGTTTAGTTTTTTGGTATATATTTAATTATAAGATGTCCCTTTTTCGAGTTCCTGGCAGTCTATATTAGCTATTTATTCTACCATAGCTTATTAGCTATTTAATGGCCTTATAGCTCAGTTGATAGCATGTCTGCCTTCAGAGCTGTAGGGCGTGAGTTCGATCCCCCCCCAGGACAAAAAAAAAAGTGACCAACAGATGTTTGTTCTATGTCTGGGTGTAGTATGTAGGTATTGTAAGTATGTATTTATAAAATAAATATATATATATATATATATAAGTATTCTGTTATCTGGTTGCCATAATCTGGTTTGCTGACGATGCTACTATATTTATTCCTCAAAAACATCTAAGTAAAGTCGATTTTGAAAAGGAAGTTAATACTACACTACAAAAGGTTACAAGTTGGTTAGAATCTATAAACTTAAGAGTAAATATTACCAAAACCAATATCATGCAATTTAGAAATTATAAGACTGTTCCTTTAAATCTCAATATTATAAGTAACGGAAATAAAGTTAACGAGATACAGGAAACTAATTTTTTGGAAGTCACAATAGATAATCACTTAAATTGGAAAGCACATATAAATAAAGTAAACAATAGAGTAACCCAATACATATATTCTTTATCTGTCCTTAGTATTATTGTATCAAAATCAGTAGCAGTAAGCGCATACTATGGCTACGTCTACCCACAGCTAAATTATGGTATCATATTTTGGGGAGACTCGGTTGAAGTTGAATCCACATTTAAATTACAAAAACAATGCCTTCGAAGTATATACAAACTGAGTAGTACAGACTCACTGCGCCATTTATTCAAAGTTAATAAATTTCTAACTCTTACCAGTCTATATATATTAGAATTGTGTGTATTTGTAAAAAACAATGAAGAAATCTACTTTAATGCTAAGTCGAGTCGAACCATTAATCTACGTGCCAAATATAAATACAACATGTGTATTCCACAAATAAATAACGCCATGTATTACAATAGTACCTTCATTAATGCAATAAAAGTTTACAACCATTTACCCGTCGAATTAAAACTGTTATATGGCATTAAATTTAAGAAAAGTTTAAAAGACTGGTTAATTGATAAAGTGTTTTACAATATGAAGGAATATTTTTATAAGTAGTCTAATTGTAACTTTGTGTTAGTCGATATTTTTTATTGTTTTAATTTGACTCCTTGTTTATGCCATTTGCCTCCTTTCTTGGTTTACTTAATTTATTTTAATGTTATCTTAAGCTTAATATGCAATAATAATAAGATTTAAATATTGTATGTTCGATAAGAACAAAACTGTTGATACTTACTCTAATGTTACACCATCTTTGTACACAGTTTCACAATAAAATTTATTCTATTCTATTCTATTCTATTCTATTCTATAATACAAGCTTTGCTTAGTATGGGCAGGGGGGTGTCACTCCGCAGTTTAGGTTTGTTCGGCCGGCGCTCAGCGCCGAGAGGACGTTGCAAGGCTGAAGTCAGTGGCCGCCCGCACGCTAGCCTCGTCGCACGTAACTAAGCATACGTGATAGAAAGAGAGCGGTATATCTAGGTGAATATAGCGAGCGGTATCCAGCGCTGTGCGTGTTGAATTGCTACTTTATTGCGTAGTAGATAGAGTCCTTATTTATTTGAATTAATTTGCGGACTGAACTTTCTGTACGTACGTAATAAATAATAGTACTAAGTACTATGATTTATTCTGTGTTATGGGGCTATATGGCGCTGTGTGAAAAAAATCCACCGATATTTATTTATTTATTCTAATATAGACTGCCAGGTGCTCGAAAACATTATATTATTTTTTTTCAACTATCTCATCATCTGTTATAATGAATAATTATTTAATGGCCAATAAATAGCTTTTAACTATCTGTCTATCATCATATATTATAATCTTAATAACCCTGTATTGTATATACTTGCGACTGATCTCAACAATATAATCTGAACGCATTTGACAGGTTAGGTGACTTACACATACAATTTCATAATATAGGTGTCTGTAAATGTATTATATTCCTATTCATTGTTGAGCCAGATGTTACACATCAATTTTCTAATGTAATACGTGAACGAAATTGCGAACTGCTTTGAAAGCTTTGATTAAAGACGGGCGTAGAACTATTGGTGGGTATTTGAAAAAATAATAATATATTTATACTGTGTAGTAAATTTATAATCACAATACTCAATACTCAATTTGTTTATTGCAGTTATAAAGGTTTTATGCAGGTCTTAGATAACACATTATTTATAGTAGACACTTTATAACTACCCTGTAAGGGTATGGCAACGTCATGCGGAGCGGGCCGATTTATTATAATAGACAGTTTTTATCATACAAAAATCGTTTTTCTGTGTAGGTATATACAGGGATAAGATTTTTGTTCTAATTAGGTACTCATTCTTTTGGACAACTTTATCTGCAAGGCCAACTCCAGTAGTTGTGAAAATAATCCGCGGATCCATAGATAATGAATAATAGAGAATATGCGTGTTTCAATTTTTAAAAATAATAGGATAAGTGGAGAATTTAGCAGAATCTCATGTTTGCATCGAAAAATTCATGGAAATCGGCTGGAATTCTGAAATATAGACCTTCAAAGTATTTGGGAGGGAGTCATCTGTCCCTTTCTAGCAAAACATGTGCTAGTATAAAATTTGTTTGGAATCGTGTACTTTGACGTCATTAGCCACTATAGTTCCTAACATGAAACTACCTCCCTGTCTAACATGAAAGTAAAATGTTTATAATATCGTTATTTTGGCATATAATAAAAAATATTTTCGATAATTTGTTTTGTTGCGAGTCAGCTTTTACGCGAGGCAATAAAAAAAACATGCATATTCCGTACTAGCTGTTGCACGCGGCTTTGCCCGCGTGGGCTGTGTATTTTGCAGGAATTCGGTATATGATCACACTGTGGCTTTAAGCTTATTATAGGCTACTTCAAAAGCTGTGGTAGCCTAATTAGGAGACCGCTCGGCTTGAAATCGTGATGTCAATCGCGGGTTCAAATCCTGGGCTCAACCAATGAAGGTAGCGATGAGCTTATGTACGAATTTTCATACCACTTAACACTAACTCTTAGGAAAATCTTAAGCTTTAACAATTCAGCCTGTTAGGGGATGAATTTGAAAAAGCGGTGAAATTAAGTTTCTTGTTTTTGAATTTTTAGTACATATGTTGTAGCTTTAATAATTACCATGTTATATCGCCATAGCTTTTAGGAAATATTAAATTTAAACGCCCATTTTCACCCTGTTAGGGGATGAATTTCGAAAAACGATGAAAGTAGTTTCTTAATGGTACTATACTTAACAAATATGCGAAGTTACATCGCTCTTTCTTTAAGATAAATATTTATTTCATACAAACTTTAACGGACCATTTCACCCCTTCAAAGGTTGAACTTCGAAAACAAAATAAAAATACTTGTTTGTTTTTAAATGTTTCGTGTATTTACTGATTTTTATTATTCTAGCTTTAAGAATTACGAAGTTTAGTCACTTTGGCTTTAAGAAAAAACTTTAAGTTTAACATCCCTTTTCTCCTTGTTAGGGGATGAATTTCAAAAAACCGTGAAAATAAGTTTCTTGGTTTCTTTAGTATAGTATATTTACCAATTTTCATCATCGAAGGTGAAAAAAAAGTTCAACCCCCTAATAATACCTATTAAGGGATGATTTTCAAAAAAATACCAATTATGTATTATTTATTTATATTTGCTCAGAACACTCACAAAATTTCAGTGCCGTGGCATTGAACAAAATATAGATTGTTTTGACCTTTCATCCCCAATCCTTAGGGGATGAATTTCGAAAAATCTTTAGACATGCCTTTCTTTATTTTTAATGTTAAATATACAAACCTAGTCTGAATGACGTAGCTCGAATTTTATTTTTATTTCTATATAAAGTTTAGGGGTCAATTTCACCCCCTTAGAGGTCGAATTTTGAAAAATCCGTTCTTATTGTCCACCTAGACCATTTGAGGAATATTGGGTTCAAATTCCACATCTCTACAATAAGCGGTGAAGCCTGGGCGATGATTGCTAAGAAAAAGGGACTTGCTTTTATATATATAGAAGATATGATGAGATATTGATGATTAAACGATTGATGATTTTGATTGATGCTTTTACGAAAAGTTACGGAATAGATGTTTTTTTTCATTATCAGTCTTAATCTCATAGTAAAATTCGTTCATTATGATATGCGACGTATACTGGATAACTATTTATAACATAAAATATATTACAATAGCTAGCGGTAGCGCATTTTTTGATTTACGAAATTATATAATTAGATGCCATTTTGGAAGGCACTTTGGCTTCAATTTGGCTAAGTATGGATTGAGTTTGATTGTCTTGTGTGATTGAAAGTGACTTGTTTTATCTTTTACATTTCCAAAGGTAAATATGAAATCCTAACCTTGTTGAATTGTCTGTCCCTTCAGGCGAAAAAGCCACTTTGTTGTTATTACGAATGTATATCTATATGAACCTCCATTACCATTCCACTAATCTGGTAAAAGCGGAGCTCGCGTAGTCGTTGGAGGGATAAACAAGATCTGTTTTATTTGTATATTTGTATAAATAATTGTCTATTCCAGAACATTTGAAACTATTTCTGTTACCTGTCACACGCTAGTTCTCGTAGATAGATTAGCTAGATTGATATAAGAGCAACGGGATAGAAATAATATTACATGCTGTATAATATACGGAGCCAGCAAGCTTATTCCAGAACCTGCGATAAAAATGCTGACGTCTGTCACTCTTGTTTAAATTGACATAAAGAGCGACGGGACAGAAATAATATCGCATGCACCACATATTTCATACCATAGACTTTCTCTACTAGTATATAAAGTCTGTCATCAAGATCATCAGCACGGAGACGTCCACTGCTGAACGAAGGCCTCCCCCTTAGACCGCCACACTGTACGACAACCTGCCGTTTGCATCCACCGGCTGCCCGCGACTTTTACAATGTCGTCAGTCCACCTAGTGGGAGGCCTTCCTACGCTGCGTCTTCTGGTTCGCGGTCGCCACTCAAGAACCTTTCTTCCGCATCGGTTGTCAGTTCTTCGAGCGATGTGGCCTGCCCATTGCCACTTCAACTTGCAAATCTTGCGAGCCATGTCGGTAACTTTGGTTCTTTGGTATCCTCGTTCCGGATTCTATCGCGCAAAGTAACTCCGAGCATAGCTCTCTCCATTGCCCGTTGCGTGACTCTAAGTTTCTACAAAAGGCCAGCAGTTAAAGACCACGTTTCAGTTCCATATATCATTACAAAAATATAAAGTCTGTGCTTAATACGAATCCAGCCGAGCTATTCTAGGACCTGCGACATTTCTGACACTTGTCACTCGAATCTAGATTGATATAAGAGCGACGGGGACAAAGACACTATCGCAAACTCTCGAGAATACGGAGGCGCGCTGACTCCGAATGGATCCCCCTTGTTCCTCGGTTGTAGGGTTGGCCCCACAGTAAAAGTTGTTCGTATTGATGAGTACATAATACCCATCAGTATTATCACACAATTTTCAACCAAAGGAACCAAATAAAGGAGGTTCTCAATTCGTAATTGTTTTTTTTTTGTGTATGTTACGCGTTATCTCTGCCAATTATGAATTAATTTTAATGATTCTTTTTTTGTTTAGTAGGTGAAATCGGTTAAGTGGTTTGGTTTTAAAATCAAAATTACTGGAAAATATGAAGATGTCATACAGGCAGCCGGAATTGTAGTCGGTGTGTTTTTTAAAAAGCGGATTATTTTATGCGTTGTATGTTCCTCGAGTTTAAATGTTTAAGTACGCGTTGATCCAGGATAGAAAATAACAACTCTCTAATCCGGCCAGTAGGTACTTGTGGATTTGATTTCTGTTGCGGTGTCTGACCAACGAGAGAGAAAGAGATAAAATATATTTCCTTTGTTATGTCTACTGGTTAATACTGCTCACGTAGCCGTTGGAGGGATAAACAAGATCTGTTTTATTTGTATATTTGTATAAATAATTGTCTATTCCACAACATTTGAAACTATTTCTGTTACCTGTCACACGCTTGATCACCTAGGTGATCGTAGGCGATAAGGGGTCGGTGATCATCCGAGAATCTATAACTATAAAAGGCTTTGTCCTGACTGACTGACTGACTGACTGACTGACTGACATATAGACAACGTACAGCCCAAACCGCTAAACGTAGAGACTTGAAATTTGGAGGGTATGTTTTTGGAGAGGTGTAAACGCCCACTAAGAAAGGATTTTTCGAAAATCAACTCCGAAGGGGGTTAAATGGGGTGTTAAAGTTTGTATGAAACTTTTTATTCTCTGGTTCGATTGTAACAAAACTTGGTATACGTATTCTACTATAAAAATAAGAAGATACGGGTGTCACAGTTTTTTCAAAATCAGCTCCCGTTAGTATAAAAAAAAAACAAGTTTTAGTGATAGTACGTTTGTTTCTCCTTAACTTTGTAACGGCTGTACATATTAAAATGAAATTTGGTATAGGGATGGGGATAGATGTGGGGATGGGGGTGGGGGTGGGGATGATACTGGGAACGGAGACGGGACGGAGATCGGCATGTTAATATTAAGATTACAATTGGTATCGGGATGGGGATGGGGATGGGGTGGGGATGGGGATGGGATGGGGATGGGGTAGGGATGGGTGGGGATTTGGTGGGGACAGGTGGGGATGGGATGCGGATGTGGATGAGGCTGGGAACGGGGATCGCCGTGTCCATATTAAGATGAAAGTTGAAATCGGGATGGGGGTGGGGATGGGATGGGGTTCGGGATGGGGATGAGAGAGGGAACGGGGATGTGGACGAGGATGGGCGTGTTCATATTAAAATGACATTTGGTATCGGGATGGGGATGGGGAAGGGGGCGCTTATAGGGATGAGGCTGGGAATGGGGACGGGGATGGGCGTATTTATTGGTCGGCTGAACAGATGGAGCTGCATTTTTGGATAGGTAGTAATAGCATAAGGTTCGGAAACGGACATAGGCTATTTTTTTGTAGGTCCACGCAGACGACTGTTTAACGGACATAATTATTATAGATACTGTACAGCCTAAGCTGCTAAATTAATTTTTAATATTAAAACTAAATTTTGAGTGGTGTAAACTTACACTCAGCTCAAGCTGTGGTAGCTTCAGTGAGATCAAGCTCGACTCACATTCTTGGGGTCGCGGGTTCGAACCCGGGCGAGCCCGTTCCAATTAGTTCTTTGAAACTTACGCATGGATAATACCACTGGCTTTTCGGTGAAGGAAAACATCATGAGGAAACCTTCATATTTCAGGAGAAGAAATACGATAGTGTATGTGAATCCGCCAACCTGCACTGGGCCAGCGTAGTGAATATGGCCCAATCAGGGTAGGCCGATATACCATTAGTGTTAAGGGCTGATGCAGAGAAACGCACACTCAGCAACGATTTTGAAAAATTCGCAAGGGGTTCAATGTATCATTAAAATACCATTTTGCCGAAACCATTCATTTAAGGCTGTTAAGTTTTTTGACTTAAGAGATAAGATAAAATAAACATAAACATGTTTCAAAATTTTCAAACAATTTCAAAACTGGAAGGCCACGGGTCAGTTTTTCATTTGAAAAAAAATGTTATATTTATAGATTAGCTAATCGAGTGTTTATGCGTAAGAAGATAAATATTTTAAACACATGTACTTGATCCGGTGCACGCACCAAGCACAGCGCTTTCGAAACGTCCATCCCGCGTCGGCTCAGATACGTTAAAACCCGAGTATGACGCGCTGTACCTCGAGCGCGCCCCACTCCAACCCACACCGAGTCTACCTAAGCGATCAGTGCAGCACTGTATTTCATCGAAGTTTCGTAATTCTTGCGATATTTTGGTAATCTTTTTACGTTCTTTGTTATCATACTTTTTCTGCTTAAGCTTATTTCATTTCATTGACTCTGTTGATACGGTATGCGATAATGATGATGCTGTAAACTATCCAGTTGAGTTTTTAAATTCATTAAGACCAGCGGGGCTACCATATCAGAGGCTTATCCTGAAGAAAGGTACACCCGTCATGCTCCTTCGGAATTTAAGACCACCCAAATTGTGTAATGGAAGCAGGTTACAAGTAAAAATGCTGCATCGTAATCTGGTTGAGGCCATCATTTTGACTGGGTGTGCCCATGGCGAAACAGTATTTGTGCCGTGTATTCCCATGATTCCCAGTGACTTACCTTATGACTCCAAAAGGCTTCAATTTCCTCTAAAAGTTTGTTTTGCCATGACCATCAATAAGGCTCAGGGTCAAACTTTAAAATACGCTGGTATTGATTTAAGGCAGGACTGTTTTTCGCATGGTCAGTTCTATGTGGCTTGCTCGCGAGTTAGCTCCCCTGAAAGCCTGGCTATTTTAGCACCTTCCAACAAAAAAATCAAAAAAGTTCTCTACAAAGAAATATTGTAATCTTTCGGGTCAAAGGCCCCGGCAACTATAGCGTCATTAGCAGACATTTTTAGGGTTCCGTAGTACTACGAGGAATTCTTATAAGTTTGTCATGTCCATCTGTTTGTCTGTTTAAAATTCAACAAGACGGCTTTGTTTTGAAGTAAGTATTGCAAACGCGACATGCCAAATTTGGTCATCCTCAAGAAAACTTAAAGACTTGCAAGCGGCTTGGAAAAAATGCAATAATATACGTATTTTAGTGATTCAATTGAGTTGGGCCCCGATTTAACCGAATTCCAGTATTCAACATTACTACGCGGGCAAAGCCGCGGGCAAAAGCTAGTTTAGTATAAATGGTAGTCATTCAAGCAAGCAGGTTCAAGGTCGGAGGTTTTTACGCCATTTAAATAATAAACAGCACTTAAATTGGTCGAAGCATAGCATCTGAAAACATCTTATTTTACTCCACAGCGAATACGGATCTGTATGAATAAATATACCCTCTTCTGGATTCAAAAGCTCAGACGCTCGAAGGACCAAAATATAAATAAACCTTCCTGTCTTTTCCGACCAAATGTTTATATTTTCGTTTATAAAAATGCAGAAGATCACGTACAATCTAACAGCCATTTTACGCGAACCCTCATATTTCTGTCTGCCGTACCTAATTACTTGGGAACAAAGGCAGCCCTGATAATATACTAGATTGACAGATTTTAATAGAGATTCTACTATTATTAATGTTGCTTCTCCGGTCCTATCGCCTGGTCTTGGAGTTACCACTACATAGACTAGATTTGATTTGTCTTTCAAGATACCCGCATAAGATAGTTTGCATTAGCTGCGCTAAATACAAAGAGCTTAAATGTAAGGGCATTAAGTACAATAATATTTTGTATTCACAATTAATTACCGACTTCAAAAAAGGAGGAGGTTCTCTGTATGTAGGTATGTTTTATCAATGTATGTTTTCCGATTTCTCCCTAAGTTGTGGATCGATTTTGAATTTTTTATTTTATTTTAAGGGTATAGGTACTCCCGAGGTGTTCCCACATAAAGAAGTCGGTTTTTTTAAACTTGTCACCAATAATTATAGCTCAGTACATCTAATATAACTATGACATGACTAATATAATATGACTGACTGACTGACTGACAGACAACGCACAGCCCAAACCGCTGTTGTTGTGAATGTTGTATGGAAAGATCTTTGTTTTTGAAGTTATTGTGATGAAACTTGATATTTGGGTAGTTCATTCAAAGGGGGAAATGGGGGGGGGGGGGGAGTTGGTAGAGTCGGTAGAGTCGCTAGAGTCGCTAGAGTCGCTAGAGTCGATAGAGTCGCTAGGGTCGATAGAGTCGCTAGGGTCGATAGAGTCGCTAGGGTCGATAGAGTCGCTAGAGTTGATAGAGTCGATAGAGTCGGTAGAGTCAGTAGAGTCGGTCTGTCGGTAGAGACGATAGAGTCGGTAGAGTTTGCTCGGAATGATTTAAAGTGGATAATTTTGGGAGCGGTCCGAATTTCTTCCGCACGCGGACGAAGTCGCGGGGGACCTCTAGTCATATATCTATAACTATAAAAGGCTTTGTCCTGACTGACTGACTGACTGACATATAGACAACGTACAGCCCAAACCGCTAAACGTAGAGACTTGAAATTTGGAGGGTATGTTTTTGGAGAGGTGTAAACGCCCACTAAGAAAGGATTTTTCGAAAATCAACCCCGAAGGGGGTTAAATGGGGTGTTAAAGTTTGTATGAAACTTTTTATTCTCTGGTTCGATTTATACAAAACTTGGTATACATATTCTCCTATAAAAATAAGAAGATACGGGTGTCACAGTTTTTTCAAAATCAGCTCCCGTTAGTATAAAAAAAAAAATAAGTTTTAGTGATAGTACGTTTGTTTCTCCTTAACTTTGTAACGGCTGTACATATTAAAATGAAATTTGGTATAGGGATGGGGATAGATGTGGGGATGGGGGTGGGGGTGGGGGTGGCGATGATACTGGGAACGGAGACGGGACGGAGATAGGCATGTTAATATTAAGATTACAATTGGTATCGGGATGGGGATGGGGTAGGGATGGGTGGGGATGGGGTGGGGATTTGGTGGGGACAGGCGGGGATGGGATGTGGATGTGGATGAGGCTAGGAACGGGGATGGGAGTGTCCATATTAAGATGAAAGTTGAAATCGGGATGGGGGTGGGGATGGGATGGGGTGAGGATGGGGATGAGGGAGGGAACGGGGATGGGGACGGGGATGGGCGTGTTCATATTAAAATGTCATTTGGTATCGGGATGGGGATGGGGAAGGGGGCGCTTATAGGGATGAGGCTGGGAATGGGGACGGGGATGGGCGTATTTATTGGTCGGCTGAACAGATGGACCTGCATTTTTGGATAGGTAGTTATAGCATAAGGTTCGGGGGCCAACTCAATTGAATCACTAAAATACGTATATTATTGCATTTTTCCCAAGCCGCTTGCAAGTCTTTAAGTTCGCTTGAGGATGACCAAATTTGGCATGTCGCGTTTGCAATACTTACTTCAAAACAAAGCCGTCTTGTTGAATTTTAAACAGACAGACAGATGGACATGACAAACTTATAAGAATTCCTCGTAGTACTACGGAACCCTAAAAATGTCTGCTAATGACGCTATAGTTGCCGGGGCCTTTGACCCGAAAGATTACATTATTTCTTTGTAGACAACGTTTTTGACTTTTCGTTGGAAAGTGCTAAAATAGCCAGGCTTTTAGGGGAGCTAAGTCGCGAGCAAGCCACATAGAACTGACCATGCGAAAAACAGTCCAAGTAGTATAGTTCCAAGGCTTTGTTTTGAAGTAAGTATTGCAAACGCGACATGCCAAATTTGGTCATCCTCAATAATCTTAAAGACTTGCAAGCGTCTTGGAAAAAATGCAATAATATACGTATTTTAGTGATTCAATTGAGTTGGGCCCCGATTTAACCGAATTCCAGTATTCAACATTACTACGCGGGCAAAGCCGCGGGCAAAAGCTAGTAAGATTATAAATCCCTGATGGTCAAGTTAGGGACTTACCACGAAAACGGACCAAACCGACTTACCTATATAAAATATATCCTACCCAGAAGGGCGCCGGAATAAAAACGTAAGGGCAATGTTCCTCCAAACGTCTCAGTATTTATATATGATTTATATCCTTGTTCTTTGTGTTGGTATCCTTAATTATTTGTGAACGAAAGCTGCCTATGAAGTGACTGAGATTATTTTTAATTCACTTTGGGAAATGACACTAATCCTAGTAGTTGAGTGTGATTTCATACTAAAAATGCGAAAGTTTGTCGGTGTGTGCGGGTGTGTATGCTTGTTACCTCATTACGCCAAAACGGCTGAACGGATTTCGATGAAAATCGGAAAAGAGATAGCTAATTTCGTGGAAACATTACAAAACAACGGACCTATTCCAGTAACTGTGATATTGTTGATGTCACCTATCGCTTTTATTTAGACTGACGTAGTTACGGGACCAGATGCAATATCGCATATTTTATGCTCTAGACTAGAATCATAGTCTAGAATAATAATAAAAATAATGATATCATAATATGCCTTCATACGGCACGCATTGTCAGGAGGTACCTGCAGCCCTAACTACCGGCAGCTTGAGCCCTGCCCCGCTGCCGGCAGCATAGTGCTGGCTTAAGTTTTTTATAGTATTTGTTTTTAAATTTATATTAAAACTTAGATCTAAGAAAGAAAATAAATATCTGAATAAAAATAATAATAAATATCGGTGGAATAGTTGGTAACAACTGGATTGGAGGCTTATTATAGGATAAAAATTACAGGTAAGTAAACATTTGTGGTAGGTGGTAATGTAGGTACTTTTGGTCACATGATTTCTATATTAATATCCCAAAAATTCTACGTTGAATGTGGCCTATCAACCTCAATCCTTGCGCAAACTGACCAACACATTACAATAAGCCTACATGAAGATACGAGAGATAACTGGCATAATCCCTTTTTAATAATTAATAAAACCTCTGTACAATTCAGCATCCCTATTTATCAAAAAGGATGATCCTCGCACGATACAATCCAAACAATCGTCTCGCTGGGATCAAGTTAAATTGTCCTACAGACCGCGGTAAATTTAATCACAGGAGAAATTACTTCAGAAAAATAAAGGAAAGTTTCTTACAGATCTACTCTGAGGGCTTACAGGGGCTCTCAAAGATTTTGAGGCTGTCAACCCGCCGCCAAATGCATGGTAGCTAAGTAGGTAAGTATTGTAGACTAGAGGTCGCCCACGACTTCGTCCGCGTACGGAAGAAATTCGCCTGACTCCGAAATTCTCGTATCTTCCATACCGTAAGGTTAATAAAAAAAAATCTTCCCCTTATGCCCCACTTTAGATCAACCCTAGCAAGAAATATTGTTTTTGTTTTAAAGTCTATCCAAATACCAATTTTCATGACTAAAAGTTCAAAAACAAAGGAGTTTCATACAAAAGTTTCCCCCCATTTTTACCCCCTTAGGGGTTGAATTTCGAAAAATCCTTTCTTAGTATACCTCTATGCATCAAGATAAATACACCCTACAAATTCAAGTCTGTAAGACCAGCAGTTTAGGCTGTACGTTGTCTGTCAGTCAGTCAGTAAATGACTCGTTGAATAAGGCAGATAAAATACTCTTACAGTAGGTATTAGATAGAAGATAGATGGGGATATATACACATAGTTATGTGTGCAATGTAATGCCGTAGCTTGTTTACTTTTTTTGTTATTCTGGTTAGTTTTCTGATTTTCTGCTGATATGTCGGGGTGACCGACCGACCATGTCCGTTTTATTAATACGTATTTTATTTATTTACTTAAATGCATATTACCAAATAATTAGGGTATTATTAAGCACATAACTAGGGCTGTACATCCTTGTAAGGGCGTGTTAGTATATTACCATCACCATCCACATTGGTAGCTTATTCAGCCCACTGATGGTTGCTGATCTTTCATGCTTGCATCTTGCTCAGAGCTTCCGGATATTTCCCTTTTTTTATTGCAAACGAATAGCTAAATCCTGTCCTAATCGAAATAACTTTAACCTGTACTAACTTTAGCGTCATTTATCATAATTTAAAGCCGTTCACGTCACGACCCCACTAGATAAGGTGGAAAGAGAAAAAAACGCTCGTTTTCTCTCTAGTTGGTCCACCATGGCCTGCGCGACTCAAACTATGTTTCTAACGACATTATCCCGGATCCAATCCAAAATATAAGTTAAGATAATTTGTTTTTTATTTTTTGACATTTTGTATTGTTTTTGGTTATTTTTTTTGTTTCTGTTCCTTAGTAAATTTGTAATTTTGTATAATTAATTCAAATTTGTAATTTATTTATAGTTATTATGATGTTGGTGTTTTGTTTTTAATTTAATGTGTATGAATAATGTTAATGTAAGTATGTATAATTATGGACTTAATGGGTCTGAAATATGTGAATATAAATAAATAAATATATTATACAATCTGTAACAAAAAGGTTCAACAATACTGAAGGGTGTGTATGTACTCATCATTATGAACAACTTTTACTATGGAACAAAACCCAAAATCGCGAAAAAAAAACCAGTTGTTCCATACATTTTGTCCTAGGTCAATGAACTTTTTGTATGGGACAGCTGTTTTTTTTTCTCGCGATTTCAAGGTTGGCTCCATAGTAAAAGTTGTTTATAATGATGAGTACATACATACCCTTCAGTATTGTTGAACCTTTTTTTTACACATTGTATAAGTACCCTGAATTTTTTAAACAGAAGCATTACCAAAACGAGGAGAAGCTAGAAAGTTAAAGCAGCAGTGCTATAAAGTACTTAACTTCAAACTATCGATAAAGTTTGAATGTAACAACAATCGATAGATTGGAGCGATATGGGTCAAATATAAATTAGCCTACTAGGTATCGGATTACTTTCTTCCAGTTTGTTCTACGGTTTCATAGTACCCAAACTCTTCGATAAAGTTTTCAGCTCGGACGGCCACTAAATTGTGCTACTCTGGGAGATATCTCCAACTTTGAGAACTACTGCCTCAAGGGATTACTGTATGCTTCGTTCGGATAAACGCAATTTATATATTTACCGAAAAGATTCTGAATCACAAATCTAATTTAGTTCTTTGTTTAGTCTAGTTCTCTGACGCAATTCGAATTTTTAAGTAGGCCTTAAAATACTTACTTAAACTACATACGTCACAGAACTAGACTAAACAAAGAACTAAATTAGATTTATGATTCAGAATCTTTTTGGTAAATATATAACATCATACATCACATCAACAGCCGGAAGACGTCCACTGCTGGACGAAGGCCTCTCCCTTAAAGGGAGGTGTTGCCATAATCCCCACGCTTGGCAGGCGGCTTGGGGATCGCTGAATGGTTACCACCGTTAACTGAGAGGACGCTGCCCGTCCCGTCCTCCGGTGGTTCTGGATGCAGTTTTAGGACATACCCAGGTAAATATATAAATTGCGTTTATCCGAACGAACGAACGAACCTTTGGATGGAATGGATTCGAAAAACATTAAAAGACGGGGTGTGCAATATAACTACAAGAAAAACTATAGAAACACTGCACTACACTATAATATAGAGTGTATTGTTAAGTTGTGTTCAATAAAACCCGTTCGCTTCGTATGTTTGTGTAAAATCGATAAGTCAATTAATTATTGATAAGTCGCAGATGTTTCTAGTTCGCCTCGAGAGTCAATTACGTCTAGTGGTCTGCAAGTAATCTAATGCGACTGAACACGACGACACCTCATACGTATACTTGTGTCGTGTCCATTGAAGTTTCTAACACGAACTGACGGCTGATCTTATCAATAAACAGTACGAGCAGACTTGGACATTACGCTAGACCAATTCCATAGGTAGTTTTTGCAATTAAAAATGCCTCACAACAAAGTTATTAGCAAAAGCAAATAATTGACAAAAAAAATATAAAAGGAAAAAGGGAAAAGATGTGATTTGTGTGTGAATCTGACAACCACCACCAGTGGGCCAGCGCAACGTGGACTATAATGGCCTTATCACCACGAATCATATTCAAGGCTTACAGGCGGCATAATTAAGGCCAGTATATTCCACGTTCCAAGCACATTTTTTTATACGATCGATAATTAGTCTATACCTGTATAGGGTAGGGTCACATTTAGCGGAGCAAAAATTCGGCGGTTACGCAGATTCGTGCATGCCAATCTTTGAATTTAGTTTTTTTTCTCAGACTACTCGAAAAGTATCTAAATTGATATTTTTCCACCAAAGAAAGTTCTCCAAAACACTTTTTATCTTTTATTACATTTATATTTTATGCTGTAGGTAATTAGGATAAATCTTGAAAAAAATAGGCACTGGAGGAGAGTATAATTATTATCATGTTTTATCCTGTAGAAGATGCTAAGACGGATATTCGTCTGTGACCACTGACGTCTATTATACGAGTACAAGTACCTATAAGCTGGACTTCATTATTGTCTAGGAAATTACAGTTTTTAATGTGCCGTTTTGAAGCGCCTCTCCGAGCCGATCCGGTACTAAAATTTACATAATAGTATTACGTAATATTAGTTCCATGGATGCTCACACTGCTATCCGTTGGCTATCCGCGCCAAAATGGCGAAAATCAAATGGCTTCAATTTGCTATCGACAATATGAAGTCCAGCGCACTTGTATAATAGAGGTTAGTGTGTGTGACATATTCATTTTTGGCTTTAAATACCGGGCGTTAGTTTGAACACCGTTATCCTTCTAGAATATCATTGTACTCATCATTATGAACAACTTTTACTATGGGGCCAACCCTGAAATCACGAAAAAAAAAACAACTGTTCCATACAAAAAGGTTCATCGATCTTGGACAAAATGTATGGAACAGCTGTTCATAATGATGAGTACATTGATATTCTAGAAGGATAACGGTGTTCAAACTAACACTCTGTATAGTAATTTGACTAAATAACATTGATTTTCCGAGGGGCAGCTTTGATAATCCTGGCCTTAAGTCTAAATTGAAATAAATCCGAGTTATCGGTCATTAGGCTGCATACTCAGCCTATACGAACTTATTCGTTTGACCTTAACTTAGTAAGCTTCGCTGATCACTAAGTAGTTGTTTTAACAGCCTGATAGCTCAGTTGGTAGCACGTCTGCCTTCAGAGCTGTAGGGCGTGGGTTCGATCCTCACCCAGGACAAAAATGTTTGTGACGTACATCGATGTTTATTCTGTGTCTGGGTGTAGTATGTATTATAAGTATGTATTTACGAAAAAAAATTGTATATAAGTATTCTATCAGCTATCTGGTTTCCATAATACAAGCTTTGCTTAGTATGGGGCTAGATGGCGCTGTGTGTAATAAATGTCCCCCCAATATTTTTATAACAATTATTATCTTTAATCTAAAGGGTTAAGATGTAATATTCCATACGCATGTGACCTGGTGGTACAAATATTCTATATCTCCTTGTACTGACTAGGAAAAAATTACATATTATGCCGTTTGTATTACTTTACTATAGCTTTACTAAAACAGCGCTTGGAAGATCTAGCTCTCTCTCAAAACAACGCCAATAAAATATTCTAGCGAATTACAATAAGCGCCGAAATCCTCGAGGAAGGCTAAATTAAATTTGTCGTCTTCCTTTCGAGAAATTAGCCCTTGCTTCGCATCCGATGAATGAATTAAATAACGTAAATCGTTTATAAAACGTTTGAGTACCCATAAAACATGAACACAGCTGTGGCGAACCTCTTTAGGCTGATATGCAGCCTCTGTGGTCGCCTTAATATAAATTGATAGGTTTTTGTTTTTTGGTTTAGAAGACAGAGATATAAATGAGAGTGGAAATTGCTGCTTCGTAAAGCTGGATTGTAAAATATAAAATCCTGAACATATTCAGTCTTTTGCGTGTCTACCGGTTTCCTGCCCCCAAGTCGCCAGCACCAAATGAGGTGGCCGATGCGGTTGCCCCTCACAAGTATACAACGTGTTAAAAAAGGTATATAATACTAAAGGGTATGTGCGTACTCATCATTATGATCAACTTTTCCTGTTGACCAACCTTAAAACGCGAAATAAAATCTGCTGTTCCATACAAAAAGTTAATTGTCCTCGGACAAAATTTAAGGAAAAGCTGTTTTTTTTCGTGAGTCAACGTTGGCCCTATAGTAAAAGTAGTTCATAATGACGAGTACATACATACCCTTCAGTATCACTACACCTTTTTCTAACACGTTGTATATCGATCTAACACAGTAATAATAAACTTAAAAATAAAAAATACTACCGACTTGAACTTCGAATGCCTGAATGACATCTTCATATTTTCTAGTAATTTTGATTTAAAAAATTTTTAGACCACCTCTGAAGTACTGAAGTATAGTTTAAAAAAAACATCAAAATCAGTTAATACCTAATTGTCGGAGTAATCGCGCAACAAACATACAAAAAAAACACATACAGTCGAATTAAGAACCTCCTTTTTTGAAGTCGGTTTAAAAAAAGTATAATTGAAATTGTATGCGTACTCTGGGACCTGGGTATGTCCTAAAACTTCATCCAGAACCAATGGAGAATGGGCAACAGCGTCCTCTCGGTTAAAGGTGGTGTGCATTCTGCGATCCTCAAGCCGCAAGCCAAGCGTTGGGATTATGGCAACCCCTCCAATTAAGGGAGAGGCCTTCGTTCAGCAGTGGACGTGCTCTGGCTGATGGTGCGTACCCGGCTTAGATACATATCAGTGGCCTTCAGCCGGCACATTACCTCGACCACTAGGGCTGGTCACTTGGCCTATCATCATCATCATCATCAGCCCGGAGACGTCCACTGCTGAACAAAGGCTTCCCCCTTAGCCCCCCCCCCTTAACTTGGCCTATACTATTACTTATTTACTTGGTACATTGTTGGAAAAAAGCTGCTCCATTTTTATTTCGTTGAGGGCGAATGGAATTTTCATAAGGAATACCTGTTTTTTTTATAATGAGTACAATCGCCTCTTTTATGCTTAGTAATGCCGTACCGCGTAACCCTGTATAAGTTGTTTTTGTTAGAAAACTTTAGAAAACACACAACATAATGAGATTTCGCGAACTTTCTCGTAATTTCATGAAGATTGTGTTTTAATATACCTAAGAGTATAGGTAGGTCATACAATAGATTTTTAATTAGTGAATTACGGCTGAATTCGAGTTCGTGGATTAAGTTAAAATTATATACGAGAACATATGAAAGTTTGGATGTTGGTTTGGTTTGTTTGTAAACTCAATTGGGGCTAAGTAAATGTTGAATTAATTTAGAAATAAGTTGGTTTGTGACATAAATAAATTAATTAGGTTTGTCCGTCCCCTCTATACTAAATTGCATGTGGTACGCATAATTAGTATTTTAATGGTCTACTATGGACTTGGCAAACTGCATCTAGAACCACCGCAGAATGGCCAGCAGCGTCCTCTCGGCTAGAGGTGAGTATTCTGCTACCCCCAAGCTGCCTGCCAAGCGTGGGGATTATGGCAACCCCTCCCTATTATAACGTTGGGGGGGGGGGGGGGGCTGCTGGCCCAGTTGCGGATTGGTGGACTCACATTCGCCATTGAATATTTGATCCGGATTCATGCAATTTCCTCCCTTCATTGAAATGTCAGTGGTTTGAAAATCCTTACATAAACTTCAAATAACATATTGGTCTGGCCTGGAATTGAATCCACGGCCTCATGATTTTGAGTGCGACGGTCTGCCACTAGATCACTATGGCTAGTGGCATTGGTCATTTAACTGTTAAATATATAGGACTAAGTAAAATTATCTCCTTTCGTCCGTAAGCCCGGAGTAATTGAGCTTAAGAAGTTGTTAGCTAATTAAAAATAACAAAATAACATTGTATACGACGACGTTGGATCGATGAAGTTAATGTACTTAAAAATGCTGGCTTTTATTTGGCCCAACGCATAAGCATTGCCATTCAACGTGGCAATGCCGCCAGCGTGCTGGGTACGCTGCCGACTGGTGGGTTTATCGTTTGGATTGTCTCTAGACTTTCATCGGTCTGGATAAAATCCTTTTACTTTTGTGTAGTAGGCTAAGTAGTATAAGTAGTCTATGTAGTTTGTTGTAGTTAACAATGGCTTATACTTATACCATTAAAAAAAGTACTTAATAAATATATTGGGTGGACATTTATTACACACAGCGCCATCTAGCCCCATACTAAGCAAAGCTTGTATTTTGGAAACCAGATAGCTGATAGAATACTTATATATATATTTCTTCGTAAATACATACTTATAATACATACTACACCCAGACACAGAACAAACATCCATGTACGTCACATACATTTTTTTCCTGGGTGGGGATCGAACCCACGCCTACAGCTCTGAAGGCAGACATGCTACCAACTGAGCTATCAGGCGGTCAAAGTTAATAAATAATATGTACTTAATTAATATAACTACAGCGTACTTAATATAATTATAGGGTGTGTTATATGCTCTTTGGTATAGACCAGCGAGCATATAACACAACTGGCAATTTGTTTTTACCTGCCTCATTAAAAAAACTGTACTCTAGGAATATATTTAAAAACATTTTAAACGTTATAGCGCAAACCGAATCGTATCAAAACGCTGCCGGCTCTTTGCCTGAATGTTAAAAAAGCTTTCAGTAATTTGATCCACTTTTTAAGAACACTTTAACAGTTTCGCTTCGTGTTTTAAGCAATATCAGCGTGAAATATTTTTTATTTAGGTAATGGTATGAAGTATTTTTTTTTATTCAATCAAGTGACGAGACGAGCAAGACTTTCGCCTGGTGGTAAGTGTCACGCCTGCTCACTAACAGTACCCGTGCTAGAATTGTGAACTTGCGAATACAATCCTGCGCTGCACTGTACTGCCCTTAGCACCCTGAAATATTACCTAAATGTCAAATCTTCTTGAAGAGCCTTGAAAAACAAAAGCCCATAAAAAAGCACAAAAAATTTATTTTTTTGTACTGGCTACCAAATCCAATGATCACTGGTAGACGTTATATGTACATATTTCTTACCGTCAGGAAGTCTCGTTAGTGTCATTACTTAGTTTCCAGTTATTCAAGCGCCAAGCAGTAGTGTGCAATTATTACTGTGTTCCGGTATGAAGGGCAATGTTACCAGAGAAATTACTGGGTATGAAGAGATTTGAAATTCGCGTGCCACGCAAGATTCAATTCTGGCGCTCTAATGTTAAGGCCACGACATTCCACGTTTCAAGCAAAATTTTTAATGCTATCGAACATTAGTCTAACGTTGTATTCTAATTACGTATTAGTAATTTGCTTCGATTATTGAAGTTGTTCTCATATTACTCGAGTATCAAAATCAATATTTTTTCAACCAAAGAAAGATCTTTAAAACACTATTATCTTTCAATATATATTTTTTTATGTGACTATGTGCTGTTAATAGGACATATAAATGAAAAAAGTTTAAAAATAGACTTTGTTTCGGTATTTTTTCAGGTAAGTATGATTACTCGTGTTTTCAACCAAAGAAGTAACTAAGACGGATGGTCGTCTGTAACATATATACTTTTAGGCATTTAATATAAGTAATTTGATTAAATAACATTGATTTTTCGAGGGACAACTTTGTAATATAGAACCCTTAAAAATAAACCATAAACGTCTCGCTCGTCTCGTCACCACACGGCAATAAGAAAAAAAACTAAAAATTCAGTTGAAAAACAATTCTCAAATATGTGTCTTTACTTTCAAGCCTTCTGAACGGAGGCAGTATTCATCCATGAATAAACACAACCCCAGAACCTTTCCGTTTCAAATAAACAAAAAGCGACTCTCAAAATAGACACACTTTCACGATATATCCGAAATAATCTAGCTCTCAGTCTTCCTACTGTAACTACGGTGTCGTGAAATGCGTGCGTCTCTACCATTACGTCGGCTATAAGAAGGCATAAATGGGCGGCTATATAGTTCCTACATGAGCATACATTGAGGAAAATTCTGACTTTTTGAAAGGAATGTGAAAAATCCAGAGGAGGTGACGATGAGGGAATGAAACCATGAAAATATGCGTAGACTATCAACTAAGTACCCATTTTACCGCACGTTCCGTTGTACGGTGTGTAATTTTTAACTTTCGACTGGTGTATACAGGCTTCGTAAATGTATTTTTTCAGCAAATGTGTTGTAAAAAATCTATTACTTTAATAGCATTATCTTTCAGGAAGGATTAACGACGACAGATTAACAAACAAAAATACAACTTTCACAATTCAATGAGGTTTTTTTTATGTTTTTAGTGAAATTATTGTAAAGAGATCGCGGGTGACGAGCGTTAATGTCGACATACATAATTTATAAATTATCATCACCAGCCCAGAGACGTCCACTGCTGAACGAAGGCCTCCCTTATAAATTATAGTAGGAGTACATTTATTGCTTTTATTTAATTATTCTTTGTCGCAAATAAATGATTGTAAATAATTGTCTCTATTATTTAAAACAAGTAGGTAACAGTCATGTAATCTTTTTTATAAGGCTGGAAGACGTAATCAAATTTCGTTTTTCAGCCTTATAAAAAAGATTGAAACGCGATAGGTACAAAAAGACACAATCACAACAATTACTAAAGGTATTGTGCTTATTGTATGGCATTTCCAGCTTCGTTTAACTTTTCTTATTAACAAGTACGGAGTACGGAAGCCTATTACGAGTGTATCGGCCAATAGTTCAATACTGAGTCGAATGGAATTCGTTCTGACGAAGAACTACTGCCAACTAGCTTCAACTTTCTCGGTTCTTTGTTCGACGCAGTACATGCATTATTTGTTGTGTTTCTGTTATTGAGACCGGTAGAACTATAAGTATTATTGTAGTATCCCAAGTGGGAAAATCCCAATATAGTCCATAGCCCAAACAATAATCTGTAGGCATACACTACGCCTCTATAAGGGGTAGTTTCAGCCAGTGTGAAGCAAGTGAGTCGTGCGTAATGTAGCGTAGTAATTGAGTCTCTTTTGTTTTTTATTCAAAGCTCTTCAGATTTGACATCTAGGTAATATCTCAGGGTGACAAGCGCAGTTCAATGAGGCGTAGGATTTTGTTCACAAGTTCATAGTTCTGGAACTGCTACTGTTATGGGCAGGCGTGATGCTTACCACCGACTAACGTCTCCCAGCTCTCGCTCGCATTGTCACTCCATGCATAGATAAACAAGAACTTAAAAAAAACTGACTTCAATTTCGTTACCTGGATGTATTTATTTTTCTGTTATTTTGATTTAAAACCATACTAAAGAACCAATTTCAATAAAATGTATAAGGGACCACCTCTAAAGGTAGGTCATAACCCAGCAAACTAAAAAGAAACGTCAAAATCAATTCATAATTGGCGGAGTAATCGCGTTACAAACAGACAAACAAACAGTCGAATTTTAAACTTCCTTTTTTGAAGTCGGTTGAAAAAGGGAAGCTCGTTCTACGTGAATGAAACTGTGACAGCTTCTAAGCGAATTAATTCATCCAATAACGTCTTTAAAAATTTACCCATTTTCTGTCAAAGCTAAAAATTAAAAAGATATACAAAATATATTTCAGTTTTATTTTCAATTCTTGGTCAGTAAAATCTAATCTTTTGTAGAAAATATAACTGAGCAAAGACGTGTCGATACTAAAGGAATGGCAATTTGAAACGCCTACACAAAACACAAAAGAAAGCTTAAATGACAATACTAGGTGATAAATGATCTCTCTAAAGAAATTGCTTCGAAACTGCTCAAAAGCAGGATTGAAAAGAAATTCGAGACAAAAAGTGATTCTTAGCATTTTTTTACTAAGAATATTGCACAACTAAAACCCATTATAGAGTATAAGTAAGTGTGTAGAGGGACAACCATAGAGTAAGTAATACTGGGACAACTAACACATAAAGTCATAGATTCTTATTTTTTCAACCAACTTCAAAAAAGGAGGTGATCAATTCGACTGTATGTTTTTTTTGTTGTTTTTTGTTTTTTGTATGTATGTTACGCGATTACTCCGCCAATTGTGAACTGATTTTAATGATTCTTTTTGTTTGTTTGGTAGGTAATACTTCAGAGGTAGTCCCTTGTAAATTTTGTCGAAATCGGTTCAGTAGTTTGGTTTTTAAATCAAAATTACTAGAACATATGAGAATGTCATCCAGTTATTAGAAGTTGAAGTCTGTTGTATTTAAAAAAAAAGCGTATTATTCAATGTTCAGATCCAATAGGCAGTGATGACAGGACATGTATTGTCAGGAAGTTGCTCACTCTGCAGCCCTAACCATCGGCAGCTTGAGCCCTGCCCCGCTGTGGGCAGCACCCTAGTTATTAGTTTATAGAGGCCGTGGTAGCTTAATCGGAAGACTGCTTGACTTGACAGCTGCTTGGCGGGTTCAAACCCAGGCCCGGACGGATACTAATACCACTGGCTTTTCGGTGAAGGAAAACATCGCGAGGAAACCTCTAAACGTCCGGAGAAGTAAATTCAATAGCATATGTGCATTCACCAACCCGCAACTGGGCCAGCGTGGTGAATATGGCAATTAATTAAAAAGGCTGCTTATGATTAAAAAATATTAAAATAAAGTGGATAAGTATGGAATAATCTGGAACAACTGGTAGCATATGTTTTACATACACATATAATTATTATTTTTGTGAATCCACGTTCTTGTCCCACGTAAAGTCAAAATGTACGTCACGTGATGTAGGTACACATCCATTTGTAAATATAAAATTAATTAAGGTATACGAGCCGAGAAGAAGTATTCGCCAAAATAAGGTTCCACAGGCAACACTTTTCGCAGATTGCGCCAGCAGCGCCGGCGCAGCGGCTCGGATGTGGCAAAATCATCGGTACATATGTATATATATCTGCTCGTAATGATCTGATCTTAATGAATCTATCTGTTTCGCCCTCCTAACTGTGCCTTGTTTTAATTAAGAATCCTGCATAGATTCTGTTAACGGCCCAAAAATAGATTTGTAGAATTTTAGTAGTTAATTTATTAAGGCAAAGGATTGTTGTACAAATCAATATATTGTGCAGATTCTCCCTGGTAATACGAGTCTTTCAAATATTCTATGCAAAACAAAACAAAAAACAACAAAATGTATGACATTGACAGTTGACTATGTCCGCCGTAGACAAATGTCCGCATTGACGATGCGCCACCTAGTGGAAAAAAATGCAATGTGGATCCCCATTCCATTCAGCCAAGTATAAGACGTCAACACTTAATGCTATTTATTTTGTATTGCTGTCGACGCCGACCCCAATTTTTAAATCATTTTCTTAACCCATTCCCAGGCCTTTCTCCGGGTGTTTTGGGGTTAATTCGTTTCCCGTTGTCAAGAAATAGCCAATTTTGCGCCCCGCTTTCTCTTGTCATCGTATTTCGCATTTTTATTTTAACGTTGAGATGGGAAGGGTGTCTGGTCATTTTGTTCTGTTAATACGTCTATAATAGGAGCTATAGGGTAGTCAGTTATGTACTTTATGTATATCATTCTTCTGTAGGCACGTGTTCAGGTTAATGAACTCTTCTTAAATGGCTGGGCTAATGGCCTATTTTAATGTTTTTTTTGTGTGTGGTTGGGTTGATGGATGGTTTAGATTCACATCTTAACCGGTGGCGCTACAATCGGCTTCCAGATTATTTTTTATTTTCAGATCAGGATGACGTCTGCCAGGTCCGCTAGTATAATATCATATTTATATATTTCACTTTTTTACTTTATATATTTTATATATATAAAAGCGAAAGTCACTCATTCACTGACAAGACACGAAATCTCGATCGGATCGGATCACGGATTTTGCGACAAGGCTAATTAAGGGGTTAAACGGGGGATGAAACTTTACAAGGAAATGTCTTTGTGTTTTAAGTTGTAGTGATGAAAGTGTATATTTGGTTAATTTATTCAAATAAAATAAATTATTTTCAATATTTTTTGACAGGGATGATTTAAGGTGGTAAAACGGGGGATGAAACTTTAAAAGAAAGGTCTTTGTTTTTGAAGGTAGGTATAGTGATGAAAATTGGTATTTGGAGAGATATATACTAATAATATAAATACAAAAGTTTATCGGAATGTATGTGTGTGTAATGGAGAAGGAATACGTAGGATGAAGGATGGGAAGAAATGGAGATAGCTAATATTCGGAATAACAAATAGGCAATTTTTTTTATTATCATCTGCGCCGTTTTTATCATCACGCGGGTGGAACCACGGGGCATAGCTAGTAAGATAATCATCATCATCAGCCTGGAGACATTCACTGCTAAAAGAAGGCCACCCCCTTAGACCGCCACACACTAAGTTAGATATTAATAGCTCTGATTAACAATCCTTTATTGATGCTACAAATATGACCTGAACTCGGCGAAATGCTGTTAACCAAACAGCTCTGATCTTCCGTAGAGGACGAAAGAAACGGAAAAAAACAGGCTATGAATCTTATTTGAAACATCCATAGGATACGTTAAGCTAAACTAATAATAACACGCTTTAAAAAAAACGACTTCAATTTCTACTACCTACCTGGATAAAATCTTCGTATTTTCCAGTAATTTTAATTTATTCCAGTGATGTTGATTTGAAAACCAAACTACTGAACCGATTTCGATTAAATTTATATTATGGAAACAACTTGAAAGTATAAACTTAAAAAAAACAAACATTAAAATCGATTCCTAATTGGCGGAGTAATCGCGTAACATACATACAAAACAAAAAAAAAATACGAATTGAGAACGTTTTGTTTTATTTATACGGGAATACTCACGTTTAATTAAATCGGATACTCCGACTATAGTTTCGATCACATCCGGTGATCTTTTTCAAAGAGTGAAAACAGAGCCCAACGCGCGTGCAAAAATGTGTCGAAACCACGTCAGTTTTCATAATAAAATTCAAAACCTCCGTTTTTTAAAAGTAAAGGCTCTCCCTGAACGTGTATTATATTCATTACAGAAAGTGCTTACACATTTCCCAATCTCAATGCCTGTTCTTTCTAACTAGCAGTCTCAATGGCGATTCTTTCTCCGAATAAGTGTTACCAGATCGCAACAAGGCGAAATAACAAAATAAACACTTCTGAATAGCAGCTATTTGCCTTAACCACCCGTTTAGGAGGGTCTGATCCTAATCAGCAATGCCTACTGAGCGCCCATTTCGCGAAACTATTTTCTTCGAAAAAACGAGTGACAGTTTTCTTTTCGGCGTTTCGAGAAAAATTGGTTGAGTAAGCAACGTTTCTCAAAGTTGTGTTAGCTAGCAGCGTATAAATAATAAACTAGTTGATTATTTCTTGAAAATTAAAATTGCACTTGTCAGGTAAAGGCTATAAACACGAATATTGATTGTAAAAAAAAAATATTACCCATCTGTTATGTGTATAATGTAATTCAGGAAAAAAAAACAATGAAATATATTGTGGACATTTTAATTTTGGATTGCGTTTTTTTCTAAATCTAGCTCTTGTTTATCTTCATTATCTGTGATAAATATCCAATATTCTCCTATTTTCCAAAATGAAAGAAGACCTAAAGTATGGCTATCTTCATAGCATAATCGAAAATATAGTACCTAAATAGGAAGATTGATAATTATAGTAGTGTGTGATCCACAGAGGGAAGGTAAGTCCGAATGTACATTTTCTTTCTAACAGTGCTTGAAATACCGGCAAAAAATGGTATCGTTACCAGCGGCTTGATGCAGCTAATGTTAATTAAAAAGTATCGTTATCAAATATAACGTTATTTCTGAAACATTGTACCATTAAATATACTTAACGTTAACATCGGTGTTGCCGATACTTTTACCCTTATGAGTAAGTTTTGTAACCATCCCACTCACTCATCCAATCGCAATGATTGTCAGACTGCATTGACGCTATTTTGAGTTTTATATTTGTATATATTGAGAGGAAAGCGTGCGCCTCGGCATGGGCACGGACTCGCGCGGTCACGCGCGTTCCTTTGCCGTGCTACAGCGCAGGCCGCTGCTATAAAACGCCAACGTCGCATGACTGCTGAATTGCGTAATAGCGTTATTTGTTAACAATATTTTTAACGTTATATTTATGTTATGTTAATAAGTATCGCTACCAAATCATACCGTTAAGGCAGGTATATTTACGAAAATAACGTTACTTACCGGTAAATTTAATGTGAATTGGTAACGTTATCAAGCCCTGCTTTCTACATTGAATAACCAATTGGCTCTAATAGAATTAGAGCAATTACGTTTATATAGTGATCCACTTAAACATGCCTTAAGAAGTGGATCCTTTGAGTTTTGAGGACTTGTGTAGGTAGGACTTTGAAATTGGCATAGTTAAATCTTAAGGCCGCTTTGATCAAAACTAGATAAATTTGACCCTTTAAAAAATTATAATTATAGATACAATATAATAATATTATTAGAATAAGGACATAATTAATTTTATCTTTAACTTGTACAATGAGAATAGAATAGAATAGAAAATACTTTATTTGTGACAAAAACATAACACTTGAGTAAAAAACGTAACAACTGAGTGAGTTTTAATTACGATTTTATGAACCAGGTTTGTGTTTGGATCCCTCCCATATGATCGAGAGTCAAGATTATAAGAAGCAAATCTAGATAAAAATACCTTTTAGAGTAATCACAATATATATTTTTATGAAAGAAGGGGCGAGAAAGCCATCTGCCAATCTGATAGTAATTGATTAATGGGTCGTGGACGTGTTTGTAGACATTTTTTAGCTCCATACTGAAAGTTTGCGAAAGCAGAATCAAGCAAATCAAACCAAATAATTTATTGTTGCAAAACAAAAATACATGGTACTTACATAGTAAATAAAAATTTACATCTAATGCTATAATGGGCGATTTACTGACAGCCAATAAAAAAATATATAGTTCATTAAAATCCGTTCGATGGCAATGAAGAGACATGGCCCTGAACAGTTTCACTATCTTGCCTGTGGTTCTGAAGATTTTGAACGAATGAAGCAAAGTAAATAGGTCAAAAAATTCATAGTTATCTTATTTCATTTATATCAGATCTGTCATGGGTTTTTGTGGTTATTGTTTGTGTAAAAAGTACTTGCCCATAGTATTTCTTTATCTTTCGTTATTCCACGCAAAATTAGTAAGTGTGCCTTGCCAATTAATTAATTAATTACTATCAATAAAATAACAATTACTATCGACAAAAAATAATAAAAATAACGTATGTAACGTAACAATAACAATTTATCAGAATTTCAATAACATGATACAAGAAAACTTGGAAAAGCACTTCACCAACGATCGCTAACTGTGAAGTGATGCAGTGAAGGTGAGTGAACTGCTTATTCACAAGAAAATGCGAAAAAAAGTGGGCCATATCTCGCCAGCGCCGTCTATCCTTCGGCTGCAGAACTACGTTTTGACAGCTGTCAGAAAACTTCCCATTGAATTATGAGCTCTGTATTTCGAACGAAAGTTTTCAGTATTAATTACCAAACAAAAATAAAACAAAAGCTTGCAAATGCGCGGAAGGAAAAAGCATCAGGATCGCGCTCCTCAAAAAACCAGTTGAAAATACAAAGAGAACCCACGAAAACTAGCCTACAATTCCGTAAACAGACTTTTAGATCGGCAAAGCCGTACGTTCCACTCCAATGCATGGAAACTGGTCAAGATCCATTCATGTGTGTGGGAAGAACCGGTACCGTTGGGCAGACTACCGTTTAGCGCTTGACCTTATCTGTTCGTTTGAAAATCACTCGAGCGGATGTAAAAACGGTTTGGTATCCTTTTGAGTATTGGGTTGTGATGGAATGATTGAATATCCAAGTAAAGGTTCATAGACAAAAGAGGTATACGGATGAAACAGACCTAACCTATCTATCTTAATGAGTAGGTTTTATCTTTTTGCTAACAAAAATGTTATTGTCTTTATGTTATGTTATGTTATTTTGACAATTTATACATTTATAGAGAGCATAATTAAAGAGAGATAGCATATTTAGATTTAGAGCGACTATCACAATGTCATCGCTCCGCCTAGTGGGAGGCCTACCTACGCTGCGCCTAGTGGGAGGCCTACCTACGCTGCGCCTTCCGGTTTGTGGTCTTCACTCAGGAGCCTTTCCCCATCCGTTATCAGTTCTTCGAAAGACGTCGCCTGCCAATTACCACTTCAACTTACAAACCCTGAGTGCTATGTCGGTGACTTAGCTTCTATGGCTGGTAGGTATCCTCGTCCCGGATTTTATCGCTCAAAGTAACTCGGAGCATCATTATCAGCCAGAAGGCGTCCACAACTGGGCGAAGGCCTCTCCCTTAATAGGGAGGAGTTGCCATAATCCCCACGCTCGGCAGGCAGCTTGGGGATCGCAGTGTGTTACCACCGTTAACTAAGAGGACGCTGCTGCCCGTCCTCCGGTGATGCTGGATTGCAGTTTAACGACATGCCCTGCAGGGCTAACATGCGCACCGCGAGAAAAAATTCTCGATTCTTAAAAACAGGACAAGGCTACGAATCTGTATAAGTTTGTCTCGTTTTCGCACGACATAAAGACACGACTAAATTTTCTCGCGGTGCGCATGTTAGCCCTGCAGGTCAACTCGCCAGGACAACTCGGAGCATAGCTCTCTCTATTGTTCTTTGTTTGACCCCGAGTTCACATTGTGTAAAATCGGTATAGTGCACGCTTAAGCAAATATTATGCAATTTATTTAAAGGCAAAGCTTTATCTTCCGTAGAAAAAACCTAAAGTGAACAGGCAGATTATTTGAGTGAGTTCGTTCAAACTTCCCCAGTTATACCGCTCCATCGACTCAAATCGTTTATCGACTTGAACGTGTTATCTGAGGACATGTTGCGTGCCATTTATGTCTAGTTTTAAATCTTACAGCAATACTCGTTTTCCAACTGCGTTTATAGAAATATATGAAATGTAGAAATGTATTTTAAGTTTTTGTTGTAAGTATATTTTATATTATCTGTTTTGTGTCGTGTACCTGTTTGTGTGATGTGATATTAGTTTTGTGTATGTAATTAATCTTTCATTTGCCTTGTATGTGTATCTTGTGATTTTCGCGTGCGTGACGTCACCTGCCGGGCCCAACGGAAGACCAGCGCCGGTTGCTCGCAACCGGCATCTTGCTGAGTTGGGGCCGGTTTGTGGCAAAAGGCAAATAATTATTTATTTATTTATGTTTTACTTTTCCGTGTTCTGTGTAACTGATTTTTTGTTTATACTTTTGCCACGAATAAACTATTGTCTATTGTCTATAAATGAAAAAAAAAATTTGTACAATACAAACTAGAAATAAAAACGAATTCGGAGTCAATAAGGTAAGCAACATTGAACAGGGTCTAAAGTTAAGGAAACATTATTAAATCGTTACTAAAAATACATTAGATGATAATTAAAAATAGAAATACAGTTTTGTTAATACGTTTTCGCATTCTGCAAAAGTCGAAAGCAATTTTTTAAAACCTTCCTACGCGATTCACGTCCCGTAGTTTGTTCTTCCTTGCCTGTTAAAGGTTCAATAGCTTTATTTACATTTTTATCAGTGTTTTTCCTTGTTGTGTACTTTTGTTGAGGACCTTCCAATATGGTTTGGCACTCATTGTTTCGATCGTATATTGTGCAGAATATGTGCAATTTCGAAAGTAAAAAGAA
This sequence comes from Erannis defoliaria, assembly GCA_905404285.2. Taxonomy (NCBI): domain Eukaryota; kingdom Metazoa; phylum Arthropoda; class Insecta; order Lepidoptera; family Geometridae; genus Erannis; species Erannis defoliaria. The sequence goes on along the minus strand of FR990073.1, from coordinate 2,863,782 downwards.
GTTGGGGGAAAAATACATTTAGGAAAAGGAAGTTGAGGAAAAACTCAAGAAAGCCGCGAGGAAATTCCGATGTTTATCTCTTGCTCAATCTAATCGTAGTAGTTGGCGATCGTTTGACCATTACGTAAAGACACGTTCTGGTCTTTTCAGTGATTAGGGGAGAGAGCTCTAGGGATAGCAAGGGTGAGTTAGGCTCACCTAATCTTGTGTCTTTAGTCTCAGTAATTTTAAACGGGACTCTAATTCTAATAATAACCGTCTTATGCATGAAACACTAAAAAGTATTTCAAGTCTATTTTAGTTAATAAGTGTTTTGTCTTCTTTGTTCAAACTCAAATCGAAATTCGAAAGAAATTTGCCAAAACACTTTTTAACATCAAGTAACTTTAAAAAAAAACAACTGACTTCATATTAATATGGGACCACCTCGGGAGTATACCCTATCAAATAAAAAAAACAAATCAACCTACAATTGACGGAGAAATCGGTGAACCTACTTAAAAAAAATAAAAAGTACATACATACCGTCTAACATAGAACCTCCTCCTTTTTTGAAGTCTGTTAAAAATAGGTTTTGTAACACGTTTTATGCGTAAGACGGTAAGTCTATATCATCGGAATTTCGTAAGTATAAGAAAGATAGGTATATTTTGAAATGAATGTAGGTTGGGTTAGCCTACTAATTTTTTAGTATATACTACAATACTATCAGCTGCAGGAAGTTGCTTTTATTTATGTCTCTGGTCGTTTTTTTTATGGCCTCGCGTGTCGGATCGCGTTAGTTTTGAAGATTAGATAAGACAGACCTAGATTTATCACTTAGTAGTATAAAATAGTAACCGACATACCCATCATATGCATAAAAGGCCAAAACGTATTTCAAACCTATTTTAGTTAAAAAGTGTTTTGTCAAATTACGAATTGAGATTGAAAAAATAAGTCAAAACACTTTTTAACAAAACTTACTTACTTACTTCGAAGATACGTCCGCAATTTAAAGTCAGCCATTTCGACTGTGCTAATAAAGAACTTATCTGTTTGCCATAAAACGCAGATTCAAATCGTTCAATTAGCTAAAATCGGAAACGTTTCATTAATCCGTTCCAATATAAATTTTATACCGACGTCTCATTTTATAGCTGTCGTAAAGTGTCGACATTTTCATTTAACTTGATTATACATACTTACATACATACATTTACTTATTGTTATAAATATTTACTGCGCTCTCTGTTTCACCCGTGTTTTTTTACTACCTATAGATACAGGGTTAGTTCTAATCAGTTGTTTGTTTTGATGTACAGAATCTGCCCTTAAAAGGATGCTAGCTGTTGAGAACTATCCCTGTATACTATTATACTAATTATTAATAATACAAATTTTGCGTCTTTTAGATATACAAAATATTGATCCAGTACCTATTTCTTTCTTTGAATTTTATAGCACTTCGTAAGGACAAAGTATGAAAGCAACATTGTCAATAGAGTCGATTGCGGTGGGTCCCAATAATCAATCCTCGATCGGGAGATCGGATCAATCCAAGATAGAAAGCGATCTCCCGTACGAAAACTCTCGTGGATTTGTCAAAGACAAATGAAAATTTTCGAATTGTTATCTACAGTTTGGATATTTAAACATGTAATAGTGAAATCAGATTGAAATTCTGATCTGGGATTGGTAAAAATGCATTGAGATCGCTTATTGGGACCGAACGATAGGCGCAATCCACCAGGTAAAAACATCTTAGCAATCCACACATAAGATCTGGCGCTGGCGGCGCGGCGGCGCGGACATGGCGCTTCCACTCCATTCAAATTGCGTACAAAAAGCACGCATCCCGCGGCTCTCAGCAGATATGCCCGCGCCCGGCACTACAATGGAATATTGTCACCCTGTACTACACAAATAGAGTACAAATTAGCTTGCACTGAATATGACATGATTTTGTAGTTATAGGCAGCGTCAATGATATGATGAATGGACGGAAAATAAGCGCACGGAGTTCTAAACTATATGTTGAGCCCTCCACTCGCTTCAGTCATACTCTGCCTTTGCGACGTGCGAGCCGTACGATACGACAATACACATTTTTAATACATGTACATTTGTTCTCTTTTTGTCATGCAGTAATTAGATTCGCTATCTCTATTTTCCTGCAAATGTAATATGCCTACTTTTAGCTAGGTATGCTTGATTGTGTTGTCTTGTTAATTTTGATCGATTTGCAAGCGCTGGGCCCGTCCAATCACAGAAAAGCGAAGGCCCTACTTTTACTTCTCTCTTCAGTGCGTCCAATCCATTATTATCACCGTCGCTGGTTATAAGTACCTACTTAAAATAATATTGTGGTTTAACTATGTTTAAGGTAAGTTGTCGTGCATCACGTTCGATTGCAGGCTTTAGTCACGTTTTCTACATGCAGTCTCCTATACACATCATCATCAGCCCTTAGACCGCCACACTGTACGACAACCTGCCATTTGCATTCACCGGTAATATACAGTAGGTACTTACTATTATATTTTTGGTGAATTGATTGAAGTGAACTTGAAAGTGTCCAAGGAATGAGTATTTTGTCGTTTATGAAATGCCTACCCTCCCAAAAGCAAAAACCCCATTTAATATAGCGTTGTCAGCTATTTCGTCGTTAAAATATTCTTGAAAATGTCTGTAGATCCGTTCAAAGGTTTCAACACAATTTGACCGACAGCCTGAGTGTTCGGATCAAAGAGTCGCACACTCCTGCCAAGCGCACTCTTCACTTTGAATTAAGGACAAGCCCAGAACAAGGGAAAAATAAATGTCCCTACTGGTAGTAAAGACCGGAAATAATAAAGGTATTTTTTATGGTAACGAGTAATTGCAAGGTTTTCTCGTGATGGTAAGAGAAAACGCCTAGGACTATTGGAACGGTACCTAGAACTTAGAGTAATATCTGAGTCCAGGGTGATTTGACGAGGTCGCCCGAAGAATCTTACTCGGATCGGCAGCGTTCGGGAAATTGCGTTCAAAATTCCGCACTGCTTGAAGTCAAGGGTCTTCTACCTCAAGATCATGTCCAATGTTCATGTTGTGCCTGTACCGGTTGTCGCTGGGAGGAATACTCACGAAGTTGTTGACCACGACAACTACCTTGGACAGATTGTTCAGTTAGGTAGGTCCAACTTCGACAAAGAGGTCGCCCGAAGAATCCAACTCGGATGGGCAGCGTTCGGAAAATTGCGTAATATCTTCTCGTCCTAAATCCCGCAGTGTCTGAAGACAAGGGTCTTCAACTAGTGCGCGTTGACAGTGATGACATGTGGAACAGAAACGTGGCTCTGCTGGCCATTTGGAGAAACTCAGAGTCACACAACGGGCAATGAAGATAGCTATGCTCGGAGTTACTTTGCGCGATAAAACCCGGAACGAGGATACTCGCTAAAGAACCAAAGTACAAGTGCAAGTTGAAGTGGCAATGGGCAGGCCTTATCTCACAAAGAACTGATAACCCATGGGAAAGAAAAGTTCTTTAGTGCCAACCACGAAGGCGCAGCGTAGATAGACTTCCCACTAGGTGGACCGACGACATTGTGAAAGACGTAGCGGTCGTGGCGTAGCTTGTCTAGGTGATTCTAAACGATCACCGATGTTAAGCAACGGACGGTCCGGTCAGTCTTCGGATGGGTGACCGTGAGTGGCATTTATTTCTGAGCGCTACCGTGGGTCGGATGACACGTTAAATTGTTGGTCCCGGTTGTTTGTTCTAGTTTCTACAACAACAACCGTCAGCCATGTCAGAGGCCTTCGGGCGGCACATTAACTCTGACACTAGGGCTGGCCACTCAGCCTATAAGAACTAACTTACTTGTTGTGAAAGAAAAATGTATTGCCTAAAAATATTTTTCGTTCGGCAAGGGGCTCCAAAAGTTTTAATTCGAATCGTATAGAGTTAAAAAGTTTTAAACATTCCGTTATTCCACTCAATATTGGTAACAAGTTAATGGATTTCAACAAGAAATAATTGTAAAGTGGATTTATGGCTTTGTTTTCCAAGTTTTAGCAGCCACAGTTCGCGTTTTTAACTAATAAAATGTAAATTTTGAACAAATATACGCATTTTATTAAAACTGGACGTAAAGATTTCAGTGCATCGCAAAAGTAGAAATGTAATTTAGGATGATCAACTCGATAGAAAATTTAATCAAAGATGACACTGAATAATGAATTTTTCGTGTCATGCTAAGAGATTTCATGAAAAACTTGCAAATGCGATAGTTAAGGTAAGTGTTCTTCAGGGAATTGCAATATTAAACGAATTTATAAAGGCAGTGATAAAAAACATATAAGCAATCGCAAAAAAAAATTGGGTTGGGTCTTCTTCCCGCTAGTTTTTGACGTGAATTCTATGACGAAAGGAAACTCCAACATCAATCTCGGAGGTTCGACTGATTTAAATGTCCTCTTATACCTGAGGAAGAACTTTCACGATTATAGTGTACCATTATGACAAGTCATATCAGACACAGTTGGCTTAGACTATTTAATAAGAAACTTAAAACTAAGGAAAAAAAGAGTACGTGTCGCGCACGTTCTCCCAAGCCCCACCTCCCCACCACTTGTTATGAACATCGACTATACAATGTTTAACAAAAAGGTTCAACAATACATCTTCCTGAGACACAGAGTAGGGCTGGTGCTGCAGCAAATTCGGCGGAGCAGCACAAATATCACACAAATTGCACAAATATCGGCGCAAATATGCTAAACTCGGCAGAGGTTACATATTTGAGCCGTTTGGTGTTGAGACATTGGGTCCGTGGGGACCGGGAGCTCATTATCTTTTCAAAAACATATCCGAGCGCCTGGTCGACGCGATGCGTGATCAAAATGCTGGCGTTTATTTGGCTCAACGCATAAGCATTGCCATCCAGCGTGGCAATGCCGCCAGCGTGATGGGTACGCTGCCGACTGGTAGTGGGTTTGAGCATTTGGATTGTCTCTAGACTTTCATCGGTCTGGATACAATCCTTTTGTTTTTTGTTGTGTAGTAGGCTAAGTAGTCTTTGTAGTTTGTTTTAGTTAATAAAGGCTTATGCCTAATAAAAAAATAAAAAAAAACAATACTGAAGGGTATGTATGAATTCATCGGTATGAACAACTTTTACTATGGGGCCAACACCGAAAACGCGTAAAAAAAACTGCTGTTCCATACATTTTGTCCAAGGTCAATTAACTTTTTGTATGGAACAACTGCTTTTTTGCGATTTAAAGGTTGGCTCCATATTAAAAGCTGTTCATCGGCTACCTAGTTGGTTAATTATCCCATGATAATACAAAAATATATACTTAAGTAGTAATGTATATAATGTAATATTTACATATATACATTAAGTGATTCGTTATTGTATATTAGGATACGATGGGGCTGACATAGAAAGATAGTCTAAAAGTCCCTAAAAATAAGGAATCAAAAAAATAAATAGCTGTTTATAATGATGAGTACATACCCTTCAGTATTGATGAATATTTTTGTTACATAATACACATTGTATAGTATATTTATTATTTTATGCTGGCGCCGAGAAGCCCAATAAGTACGGCGAAATAAGCATTATTTCCGTAACTCACATAACCTCCGTGAATACATACATTTCTGGACCTGGGTATGTCCTAAAACTGCATCCAGTACCACCGGAGGACGGGCAGCAGCGTCCTCTTAGTTAACGGTGGTAACACTCTGCGATCCTCAAGCCGCCTGCCAAGCGTGGGGATTATGGCAACCCCTCCCTATTAAGGGGGGAGGCCTTCGTCCAGCAGTGGATAAGTATACATACATTTCTAAGAAATATAAATTTTGTTTTAACTTAATTTCTTACATGAGATAGATACCCTTTTCCAGACCGAATAGACGTTCATAAAATTCACGTCAAAAATAACACATAATAGGGATTATGATTGTGTTATTTTTATTGATTAACAAAAAAAAACTCGCAACTAAACAAATCATCGAAAGTACAATTTTAATATGTGCATAAATAACGATACATTTTTATATATAATCATTTTAGTTCATGTAAGACAGGGAGGGCACTATACTGGGTTTATGACGTCAAAGTTCACGATTCCAAGCAAATTCTATACTAGCACGTGTTTTGCTAGAAAGGGACAGATGACTCACGATGAGAAATTTACAAGCCGATTTCAATTGTTTGTTCGACGTAAGCATCAGATTCAGTTAAATTCTCCATTTATTCTATTATTTTTAGTATTTGAAACACTTGCATATTCCCTATTATTTTCGTAAATAATAGTACTTACCTACACAATGTGGCGACTTGATTTTTCCACGTTCCCGCCAAAAGGCCACCCCATTCTTTCTACAATATATATCTAGCTAGAATCACTTCGTTCATAATTACCCTACTTTGTTGGAACTTCAACAACTTGTTCAAATGCTTGTTATACTTTTAACGATCTCTAGCCACTTTTTGGAGCGTAATATTAAGTTATGCCGTCATAGCTATCTTGTTATTTCTGTAGTCTATTTAGCTGTTGAAGTTTTATAATTGTTTTTTTTGACAGCCTAATAGCTCAGTTGGTAGCATGTCTGCCTTCAGAGCTGCAGGGCGTGGGTTCGATCCCCACCCAGGACAAAAATGTTTGTGACGTACATCGATGTTTGTTCTGTGTCTGGGTGTAGTATGTATCATAAGTATGTAGTTACGAAAAAAATATGTATATAAGTATTCTATCAGCTATCTGGTTTCCATAATACAAGCTTTGCTTAGTATGGGGCTAGGTGGCGCTGTGTGTGATAAATATCCCCCCGCCCAATATTTATTTTTTATATTTATTTAATTTTATTTGGTACTTAATAACTATTTGGCTTTGCTTGGACTTCGCATGTAATATAAATGATAATCATCTTTATTTTTTAATGAAAAATGCGTTTGGTATAGTTTGGTATGGTCTAATAAAACAATGTATTATACTTTACTAATAAGCTAAGTGAATAGTAACTTTATAGGGACAACCTAGAAATCGCAAAAAAAAACAGCTGTAATGCTACCATGCAAAAAGTTCATTGACCTTGGACAAAAGGTATGGAACAGCTGTTTTTTTGTGATTTAAAGGTTGGCCCCTTAGTAAAAATTTACCATAATTATGAAATTTTTTGTAACACACTGTATAGAACTTTTATTTAGCTATCATCAACAGCGGGAAGACGTCCACAGCTGGACGAAGACCTCTCTCTTAATAGGGAGGGTTTGCCATAATCTCCACGCTTGGCAGGCGGCTTGGGGATCGATTTAGCTTTCTTATTTAGCTATATAAAATTATTATTACGTTAATGATTATTATTTTTATTTATGATCTGACGTTCAAAAGTGAACTAGCTGTGACGAATTGAAATAAAATGACAGAATTACAATAAAGTATTTTCTTTTATACAGACGAAAAGAATATTAGATATAGACTCTACAGAATCTCTCTACAGAATGAAATAAAAATTGTTCACAGACACTTCCCCAGTGAAAAACTTATAACGCTATAACAATAATAATTAAGTAAGTTTTTTTTTAAAATTACAATTATTTTTCAACACGTTTATTTTTCTTAATATCTGTAAATATCTGTTTTTATTTCTTAAAATCTGTAGATATTCCAGCACTCATTGAGGGATCATGAAATCTAAGAGCCATATCCTGCAACCTTCAAGTATAAGACCGGAGCTCTCAAGCGTCAAATCGCTTTTCTAAACCCTTAGAAATCTTGAAAATTTCATCGCCTTGAGCGTTTTTCTTTTATCAGAGACACTCGAGTGTCAAAACCAGCTGGCTTCGACAAAAACCCCATGAGTCCACAGTTATGAAGTACTCTTCAGCAAGGCTCAAGTCGATGCTAGCACCCCCTTACAACGCAAGAGAGGTTCTGGCCTATTTTATTAGAAAACACGCCAACCATATCAATTTAATCCTTATTTTTTACAGCTAGAGTTGATTTTACAATGGCTCTAGTTGTGATTGTTAATCCGGCCACCGAAGAAGTGAAAACAGACAGTTGGTATTTAATTAAGCATCTACGTAATTTTTTCTACGCTTAGGAAAAAAACGTATATTTGAACAGATTTAAACGACCAAAATTTAATTTAACGTATGAAGGGTGATTCATCTCTGTCCAGTTACTCAGATATATTTGGCGGTTGAATTGAAATATGGCACTGCTGTTAATTTCTGAACGTAGATAGATGATTATTCGATGATTTTTTGTATCATTCAGATATAGCTCTGCTACAATGAATGAAAATTAATGCGTCCAACTGTTTTAAACGAGACTGATTATTTTAAAGGCTGGTACGGAACCCTAAAAATGAAGAAGAGGAAAAAAGAAACTCTATAGGATCACTGCATTGTCTGTCTGTTTGTCTGTCAAGACCCTTTTTCTCTGGAAAGCGTGAGAGGTATCAAGTTGAAATTAATATTATATACTACGTAAGTCTACAGTTCCATGTAAAAAAAGCAAGCTTCTAAGTCAACGCAATCAAATATTACGGCCATTTTTGCAGGGTTTTAGTTTTCTTCAGACTCGCCAAAAAAAACAAAATTCATAGAATTCATACAACCCGTTTACCTAAACTCATGAAAGGCAAGAAGCAAGCTTTCATAATACTAGTTATAGGAAAAACCTGAAAAATTATATTTTTTTTGATCCTATAGTTCCCAAAAACTTAACAAGACGGCGCCACAGATAATATTTATCCGCGCCACTCTTTTATCGCAACTGCTTCGTTCGCTTTTTTTTCGTTCGTAAAATTTTACTTCTTAAGCTTGGAACCTGGTTGCTTCTATCTCAAGGCTGACGTCAGTAGGTACCCCTAGCACAGCAACTATAGAAAAAGACGGAGTAAGTAAACGATACAAAAATGTGTGAGAACTGGAGAACATTATTATCGAACATAAATTGAAACTCTTTTTTAGATTTACCCAAAGGGTGTCTAATAGTACCCTATTACTGAGCCATCCGTCTCTGTTTGTCTGTATGTTAGTCCGTCTATCTGATAATGACGTATATCTCGTAAACAGTAATAAGTAGCCGGTTAAAGTTTTCAGTCAATACTTTTATACTATCGTGGACTACCTAGTTCTTAGTTCGTAGTAGTACGGAACCCTCGTTATCCGAGTTGTAAGTCCGACTCACACTTGACGGCTTTATTTTACTTTTTAATAGTTAGTTTTTGGCGGGGCAGTCGTGTTTTTAATTGGATGTTTTGTTAAGAATCGTAACGCTACTCGGTTTATTTTTGGCGAAATTATTATCTTTCGAACAGACTCTCATGGTAGTGACGCTGACTGTACCGACTGTTTCATATAACCTAATATTTCTGACTTGATAACATTTTATTACAAAAATCCTACAACGCGTGTTGTGTGTAATAGAATACACAATTCGATTCAATTATCCGAGTTATGTTCGGGTTGTAAAAATAGAATATAAAAACTTTAGGGTCAGTTCTCATAATACGGGAATGTTGGGACCAGAAGAGATTAACCTCGGTTTATGTAATTTATACGTGTTTTTAGTATAATCTTCTTTTACGATCTTTTTTTTTTTCGATTACATCGTCCCTTTCCAACAGGCGCAATAGTGGTCAAAAGTGAACTTATCTGCCATAAAAAAGCGTTAGTAAAAAATTTGATAACAACAGAAATATAGTTCGAATAAAATAGAAGAAGTATTAAAGTAAGTAAGTTCGTATAGGCTGAGTGGCCAGCCCTAGTGTCAGAGTTAATTTGCCGCCCGACGGCCTCTGACATGGCTGACGGTTGTTGTTAGTACTGAAGAAGTATTAGTACAGAAGTATTGTTTCTATCTAACCTATCAACAAATCTATTTTCAGGCCGTATTTTTAACTGTATATACCGGATAGTAAATCAATGCGCTCATTGCTGTTGTTCTCTTTTTGACAAAATGAAGACCGATGCATTGACGAACAAGTTTATAAAAAATTAAGTATTCATATTCGGGCAGTGATTTTTACCATGAAGGTTTGTATTGAAAAAAAAATCACGTCAACCTCTTTGGCTAAAAACTTACGGAACAGCCCATTTAAGTCAGTAAGTATCAAACCACACTCAAACTCACAACACATACAGAGGCTCAGTGACCATTGTACCTTTTGGCAGTAAGGTACCTACGCCTCGACATGCCACCCCCTATAGTATAATGCTTTTATTTATTTATAATATAATTTAAAACAATTCATAAAATACAAAACGTTTAAAATAAACAAAACCACCTAACCCATCACTTAATTATATTAATTAACTAATTACAAATGCTGCTTTCCTCTGACCCTTGATCGTTTGTCATTGTTGTAGCCTGGAGGGAACAATGTGGGGTCTCATCCAGCGACAATGATAAAATGAATGGACGGGAAATAAGCGCACGGATTTTGAATTATGTTGAGAGCCGGCTATCCACTCGCTTCAGTCATACTTTGCCTTTTCGAAATGCAAGCCGTACGATACGATAATACAAACTTCTAATACATGTACATGTGTTCTCTTTTTGTCATGCAGTAAATAGATTCGCTATCTCTATTTTCCGGCAAATGTAATATGCATTCTTTTAACTAAGTACGAGTATGCCTGATTGTATTGTCTTGTTAATTTTGATCGATTTGCAAGCGCTGGGCCAGTCCATTCCATTATCACCGTCGCTGGTCTCATCCATATTTTAACAATAAGGACTCACTCCACGTCGGGGTTGAGATGAATTCTGTTTGTACGTGGACATTGTACTGGATCACTTTTATGGCTCTGATGATGTGATTTCTGTTTCGAAACTAGAGACATGCATATGATTGGTATTGGTAGAAATTTGATGGAAAAAAATTTACTAGCCTATAATTTGTGAACATTTCGAAGATATTCACAAAGGGACTTAATTATACAAAAGATGCAATATTATGAAGTCTTTTTTTTGTTGTATTGGCCCTTACCACTTTCTTCTTCCTGCCTCAAACTGACCCGCGACTAAGCGTTACCTTTAGTATTATATGAACTAGGTATTACTAAAGCCTAAAAAAAGATAAACGGTGTCTGCATTAGCCTCTACAAACTTACCAAAATCTCAAAAGAGATACAAATCACCCAGGTGATATTACCTAGGTGCAATGAGTCCGAGGTGAAATGAAGATACTTTAATTGCCACTTTGTTCACCTGGTTGAATTCACCCAGGTGAACAAAGTGGAATAAACCTCTGTATGGTTATTAGTCTCTACAAACTTACTAAAGTCTAAAAAGAGAAACACGGTGTCTGCATTAGCCTCTGATGCTCGCAAAGAGTGGATAAGGATGATTGGACCATATATCATCACTTTGTTGCCTCGTTGCGGGTTGACGGATTCATATAACATGCAATTCAAATGAAATGTCTTCTAAATGCATTATGTCCATAATGCAGGTTTTTTACAGGACGTTTTGCTTAATTACTGCTACCGTTTGCTCAAGTTCCAGTTCCAAAGAACTCAACAATACGGTTTCGAGAGCGAGCTACATCAGCAGGGCTAACATGTGCACCGCGAGAAAAATTTCACGATTCTTAAAAACAGGACAAGGCTACGAATCTGTATAAGTTTGTCTCGTTTTCGCACGACATAAAGACACGACAAAATTTTCTCGCGGTGCGCATGTTAGCCCTGCAGGAATGAAGGGCGCGTCTTTTCCCAAATATTTTGGCGACCTTAACTTAGTAGGCTACCAAAAATGAGTAGGCTGCCACAAATTTTTAGGCTACTACTACTTTAACACTGTTAACGTAGTAGTAGCTGTATAGGAGAATAGGCTAGGTGACTGTTTTTTTTTTATTGTCCTATTAAAATGTGGCCCATAAATATAGCTGATTAATGAAAACAAAATGAAAATCTGATCAAAAATAAGCAACTTATAGGCATTTTAATATCATGCTAGACAGAGAGGCAAACAGCAAATCGTGACGTCACTTCTCTGTACGCTATATCAATTCTATTCTGACAATTAAGGCGTGACGTAATTTTTTATTTTGTGGGAAAGGGACAGAGTTGTCTCACAAAAACTTTAAACGCTCATATAATATCAGAACATTATTAACCGATTTAAATAATTTTATCAATAAACATACTTACCTACTATTTTTACTTAAATTCTTCATCAAAGCTATTGGTTTCAACGATATAAAGATCAGTCATCTATCCTATTGTAAAGTTTCGAATAGAATCGAATGTTTAAGGTATTCTTCGTGTCAGATTGGATCATCTCTAGATCTTTACCTAATTTTAATCCTTTATTTACCTTTACCTAATTTTATCCGGTTGTTTGTTCTAGTTTCTATGACAACAACCGTCAGCCATGTCAGAGGTCTTCGGGCGGCACATTAACCCTGACACTAGGGCTGGCCACTCAGCCTATACGAACTTACTTACTTAATCCTTTATATCTGTAATTGTGACAGTGAGCCCTAAAAGATATTTATTCAGGCCCTTTCACTCCCCTTAGATCATAAACAGGGATTATGGGCCTTATAATTTACGATTTTCGTACTGCCCCTAAAGTAATAACTAGGTTGGTTATTAACCGTTTTTTACTACATTCTTTTTATATCTCTTTTGTGTGTTCGGTTATTATTGCTGACACCAGCTTGGATGGTAAGTGGTCGGAGATTTTAAGCTTAAATTAAAGGTCGTACCACTAATATGCAATCATAACTTTCACCACCCTACACGAGGCTACGTGAAACGACTGTAACAAGCCGAGAGGAGGTCACTTATCTTTGTGAACAACTTTCACTATGGTGCCAACCCTGAAAATGTGAAAAAAAAAACAACTGATAAAGGTATAGATAGAAATTTGGCTTTCACTCTCGATGAAATGTATGGAACATGTTTTATTTTGAGATCAAATCTGGTTCCGCATAGTAAAATTTTTTCACAAAAATGATGACACAGATCTCCTTTCTTCATCTACCATAAACAGTAAACGAGAAAGTTTGTGTGTTTAGTAGTACGGTTTAGGTATCAAATTTGGTTACAAGTAAATAAGTGCCTTATTTGGCCTATTTGGCCCTGGCTCTGGTTTAATATGTTTGCTTATTTTTAGCCAGGAATAGTTAAACGATTCATGTAGAATAGCACAAGAGGCGCTGCAAGTTATGCCAGCAACACGCCTAACGTGTTCTAGTGAATTTCCCTACACACTAGAGACGTGAAACACTGTTTTAAACGTTTTTTATTCATTGCAGTTGCATGAATATTCACGGGATTTTTTACCCAGATTATGTTGTGACAGACGTGTTTAATAATTACCTACCTTTATTAATTTAGTTTAATAGAAGACGCATGTTGAGAGATTATAGAAAAGTGTGGCGGAAATGAATGCGTTATTTATTTAATTCTTTATTGCACACATAAATACATTAATGTACAAAAGGAGGACTTAATGCTAAAGCGTTAAATCTACTCTCTTGGTTTCTGTAAATTGTACTAGGTTCAATGGGTTTTTACCTTTCCCAGAGACTGAAAGTCCATGCTACCAGTGTTTATGTGCAGTGCAATATAGATAATACCTAATATTATCAACCTATTGTCGTTTATCAAAAATATATAATAAATTCAAGGGTTCTTTACTAAGCCCACTGGCCCGGTGGGCGGGTAGCGTAGGTTGGCGGGTTTGCGTTGTACTCAGTAATATTTAAAATTGGCCATAAATTAATTGTATCTTTTTTTTATTAATGTTCCTGTTTGTTTGTTTCAGAAATGATTTTGTAGAGCACGCTTGGCATTATAGGATAACGATGCAGCATCACTTTGATTTCTTTAAGTTTTTTTAACGTGTTGTATAGAGATATTAACATAAAAATAAAATGAAAATGATCGCGCCCTGGATGGCAATAGCAATTCTTTGCACTAGGAAAATCTAAAATTAGAATAAACAATACATAATTAAACAGTTTTAAATCAGTAAATATCTTGAAAATTGATGATATCGCTCATGAGACCCAAGAAGTAATAACCACTAAAGATCTTCCATTACGTTTATAATCTCTAACTAACTCGAGTTCCTTGTAATGTGCAAGCTTAACTTGGTGTAATGACCTCGTTATAAAGAGCTGTAATTACACATTTTCCAAACATTACCCGCGTTCTGTGACCTAAATTATAATTTAAATTAAAGAAATTCTTTGAATGAGCTTTACTCACTGAAAAGAAAAACGAACTACTCTTAAAATTTAAGCCTTTTAGATGGATTTTCATCCGATTTATTCCGTCATTAAGTGCAGTTAATTTTTCTCAATAGAAAATAAAATTTAAATATTGTAGTCTCAAAATTGATATACCTACATCAGCATACACCATCAGCCAAAGACGTCCACTGCTAGACGTATGCCTGGCCCTTATTAGGGGCAATGGGGCATAGGACACATTGCCCCCCTCGAGGTATACACGTAATCTGACAAATTATAATTGTAATACTAACAGTAATTTTTAAGTTTAGCTTAAGTATTAAAGATTCCTTTTGTACGTCATAAGAACGTAGACATGAAAAAACTTTTTAAAAATGTATTAAAAGTTAATAAATGGCACGGACCTAGCCTATGGTCTGTGGAGAGCAGATTTAAAAAAAAAAAAAAACCTCCCACGCCCCTTTGAATGAACTACCCATATACAAATTTTCATCACTACACCTTCAAAAACAAAGAACTTTCCATACAACATTCCACGCCCCCTTTCCCCCCCTTAAATCGTCCCTGTCGAAAAAATTTTGAAAACAGCATTTTTTATTTTGAATGAACTATCCAAATCCAAATTTTCGTGACTAAAAGTCCAAAAACAAAGGACTTTCATACAAACTTCTCCCCCTTTTTCCCCCCCTTGGGGATCTAATTTCGAAAAATCCTTTCTTAGTACACCCCTCCGCATCGAGACGAATACACCCTCTAAATTTCAAGTCTGTACGACCAGCGCCAGCGGTTTGGGCTGTGCGTTGTCTGTCAGTTAGTCAGGCAATCAGTCAGTCTGTCAGTCAGTCAGGACAGAGCCTTTTATTATATTAGATAGAAGATAGATGGAAATTTTAACGTAATCTGTGTATACTGATATTAATTAATCATTATCTTGGTGTTTTGTATTGAGAACAAAAAATTTGCTAATGTCATCGTGCTAAACAAATTAGCAATAGCATTGTCTAGCACGCTTGGCGCTTCAACTGTATATTCTTTTATAATTTTAGTTATTTTATGTTTTCTACCACAATCCGCCGTATAAGTTGTACGACATATTAATTCTGCTTTCACTGATGGAATTATTACATCAGTATCATTTGTCAATAGTATAGTAACAGTATAGTAGTATTTGTAGTAATTCACTGAAACTTGTTCTCCTGGCCGAAATATATTATTTGGTATTTCTGTTAGCAAATAAACGTTTTCTTTTTTAAAAGGTGTGAGTAATAGTACATTATGATACAAGTGTGCTATGTTGGTCATTACACTAGAGGCGGTATTATGCGATTGTGCGATAAGGAAGCCGAGAGCATAATGACTAATAGCACAAGAGTTTCATACGACTGTTTTCGTCACACTTGCGAGGAAAAAACAATATTTTTTTGATAATAATCAACCACACAGCGAAAACGTCAACAAACATTTGCAGAAAATGGCGCGCAAATCAGTAAAGCGCGCGCAGGTTGACATTTACTTCAGCGGCATAAGAACTCTTTGTTGGTATTACAAAAAAACTGTAAGTATTACCCGGCTATATTAAGAGTGCTTCGTATACGTACGTCTAATTGCAGTCACGCACGTACAAACTTGACTTTACCGGGTTATACCTATTATAGCACCATGTGCCGTAATGTAAAGTAAAAAGCACGCGTGCGTAATAGCTTGGATTATGAGCCTAAAACCGATGCAATAAGATCCACTTTACGAGCAAGTGTGATGAAAAGATTTTTTCAGTTCCGTGACTGCAATTTGCTTCAGGTGAGAGTGAGTATACCTTGCCAACAACATGAATTTCAGTCCCAAACTTCTTGTTAATACTTAAGAAACTTGGTCTTTCAAATTTTAAAATAATGTTGTACTTGATAGAACAAGTGTTGTTATAAACGAAGATGGTATGTTGTGTGGTAGCACAAATGTAAATGGACGATCAAACGTTCCATTTGGCAATATGAAAACACCATTAGGTCCTTTTTTTTTTTTATTATGAAAACTGACGTGGTTTTGACACATTTTTGTTTTATTTATACGGGAATACTCACGTTTAATTAAATCGGATACTCCGACTATAGTTTCGATCACATCCGGTGACCTTTTTCAAAGAGTGAAAACAGAACCCGACGCGCGTGCAGCTGCGTCCTGCTTAGCACTCTAGCACCATTAGGTCCCTTTTCAGGTTTTTTTGTTATACAATCAAGTGACGAGACGAGCAAGGCGTTCGCTTGGTGGTAAGTCACACCTGCCACTAACAGTGCCAGAATTGTGAACTTGTGAACACAATCCTGCGCTGCATTGCATTGCGCTCGTCACCCTGAGATATTAGATGTTAAATCTCTTCATACCCAGTAATTTCTCTGGTAACATTGCCCTTCAAACCGGAACACAGTAATGCTTGCACACTAATGCTTGGCGGTTGAATAACTAGCAAAGGTGTGGTACTTCCCCAGGCGGACTCTGCAGTAGAGTCTTACCACTACACAATGTATACTTAAGTGTTGTGCTGTGTAACTTCTTTTCCAGAATAATAAATGTATCGGTTGCCTCTTCTATCCTGTCATTCACACTCTTAGCTTTTCCAATTAAAGAAAGAGAGATAATATCTTTATATCGACCAGGTTCATCTACTGTGCATCTAACGATTCCTGTGACCGCACTCCCTGCTTTATGACGTCCTCCTCTTGGTTTGGTGATCAATATCTGACAGAGCACTCCCATTGATATCCGATATAATGTGCACTCAAAAACTGTTGCATTGTGACTGCAAGACTATTAAATACCCCGATAAATAATATATTTTTATTTATTTTTATCAACACACTATCCACGCTCATAGATAACAATTATTGTTTTGGTTTTTTACACATTGTCTGATGCAGATGCAAATTAAGATAACCTACATTCCAGTACAATCAATATCTTAATTTTTATCTCCAAAGTGGTTTCATTGTTATTATCAGCCAATTCCATTCCACTACTGGTAAAAGTACTACTACTAAAAACCTGGACCTGGGTATGTCCTTAAACTGCAACCAGACCCACCGGAGGACGGGCAGCAGCGTCCTCTTGGTTAACGGTGGTGATCATTCTGCGATCCCCAAGCCGCCTACCAAGCGTGGGGATTATGGCAACACCCCTCTATAAAGGGGGAGGCCTTCGTGCAACAGTGGACGTTTTTATAGCTGACGACGACTGGTAAAAGGTCTTTATATCCTCCTTCAGTCTTCAAAGCTTAAAGCTTTATGAGCCCAGTTTTTCAGCCCAGTGGTCATTCTACGATATTTTTCACATATTGTTGAACTCATGGAACAGTAACCGATTTGTTATCGTTTCTATTAAGCCATTATTAAGTTTTAATACTGTCCAAGACCGTAGTACTATTATTTATTCTGTGCCAAGACGAATAATTATTTATTTCGGCTTTGTGTATAGGTATTACGCATAACTAGTATTTTTAATAGTCCATTGCTGGACCTAGACCTACCTTTGAAGGGTGTTGGGGCCATATTTTATCTCCCACACTGTCCCAGCTGCGCATTGATTCTCCGCACATATTATGCGGTCTGGTGAGCGGCAGAGTCCTCTCAGTAAACGGTGGTGAGCATTCTGCGGATCGCAGAATAGCGTGCCAAGCGTGGGCATTATGGCACCACCTCCCTGTAAACGCGGCGGCCTCCGTCAGCTGTGGACGTCTTCTGGCTGTTGACTTATGACATATATCGTATACCGAAAAGCTAGTGGTATGAAAATCATTATATAAACTCCAAAGATCTTATTGGTACGGGCCTGGGATTTGAAACCGTAATCTCAAGCTTTCGAGTCGAGCGGTCTTCGAATTATACTACCACATGCTGTTACAGCTTTCAGCTTTTTGTGAGAGTCGCGGGCAACTGTTGGATGCAAACGGCAGGATGTTTTACAGTGTGGCGCTCTAAGAGGGAGGCATTCAGTAGACGTCTTCTGGCTGATGATGACAGCTTTTTGGCTACCGCGGACTTTTGGCTACCACGGGATTTTGGCTACCGCGGACAAAAATCCACTACCACGCGTTTCAATATAAAAACAAAAAAAAAGAGTGTTTTACTGATATTTCAAATTTGTTTTATTTAGCGTAAATGGTTAATTTGAATTCGAGGTGTCATATTTACTTTAGAGTGAATTATGTTCTGGATGATGGTGAAAATATTTTTTAGAGATTTTTCACACAATGGAATAGACATATAATTTATCAAAATGAATAAAATACAAAAGTTTGTAATACAATTATTCCATATGCTTCTACTTTATAATATCTATCGCATTCTAATTAAAAAATCTAATACGTACCAAATTATGTTTTTGTAGATTTATTCCAAATTAATAATATTACAAACTTAATAGGTACTAATAAAATATTTATTTATCTCTTTATCTAAAAATAACAATGCACATCGCTTAGTTTTTCACGATATTTCAATTATTCACCTTATCAGTACTTATCAGTATTATTGATTTACTCATAGCCTACATCCGGTCTTAATAACGTCATTCAATCATAACATTCTTTGTCTTCTTTCCCTTCATTCATCACTTGAAAATAGGATGGTGGTTCTTCAATAGGTTCCTGAACTTCTGGAATATAGACTCCCTCATCAACAACACCATATTTTTCACCAATTACTATAGGAATGTTTGTAGAAGAATTTATATAAGGCATTGGTAACCGTAACGTCACTTTTATACTATACTCGTTGCACATTATTCTGGTATTTTGTATAGTATATAGGAAGCCTGCCAGAGGCAGTGTGCTAGTAAGATTAGCAACAGCGTTGTCTGGCAAACTTGGTGTTTCAACTGTACAATCATCTATAGTTTTAGTACTTGTTTTTCGCCTCCCACAATCTGCTGTATAAGTTGTATGACAAGCCAATTCCGCTTTTACCGATGGAATAATTACATTAGTATCGTTTGTCACTTTATAATTGATCTGGACATTTTCTCTTGGTCTAAATATGGTGTTAGGTATTTCTGTTACCAGATTAACATGGTGTTTCTTCTTGCTGAAGGGTTTGAACAGAGACTTCTCTAATGCCGCAACTGCTATGCCTTCAGCTGAAATTGGATGTACGTTTCCAATGACGTCAATCTCAATGTCAAATCTTTTGTTGGTATAAAAAAAACTTGGGCTTACAAATTCTAACACAAGTTTATACTTTATAGTACACGTGCTGTTTTTAAACGACGTTGGAATATTATTTGGCAGCATAAAAGTGAACGGTCGTTCATATGTACCATTTGCTAATATAATGTCACCTTCAGGTCCCTTTTCATGTATGCTTAAGTGTTGAGTTGTATAAACTTCTCTTCCAGTATAATTGACTGTTTCACTGCGATTTTTGTGAACATTTCTTCTTGTCTCTTGCCACGAGCATTTTCCTTTTCCAATTAAAGAAATTATTATGTTTTTATATCGTTCAGGTTTATCCAATGTGTATTTTACTATTCCTACGACTGGTTTGCCAGCTTGGTGTACTCCTTTGCTTGGTCTATTGATCAATATTTGACATGTCACTCCCATTGTTTTATAACAAATGTGCGTTCAATAACAACGCTGTGTGATATCTGCCGGGAAATTTATACTCTGATAAATATAGCTTCGACGTTATCAATACACGAGAACAGATAACGATTGTGTTCAGAATCGCCACACAACTTTGTATATAAATGAAATAAAATTGTCATTGTTTCATAAATATCTTGACTTTATAGGTTAAATAGGTTAACTTTAATGCATTTTCTAAATTATTTATGTATAAAACTTTGTTACACCACTGCAACAGTTTTTATCATTATTTGCATTTAAATAGGAAGGTGATTCATCTGCAATCTCTTGAACATATCTTTCAATATCACTTCCGTCACATACTTCCCCTATTACGATAGGAATTTCTGTAGATGCATTTATATAAGGTATTGGTAATCTCACAGTCACTCTCAGTATATAATTCTTGACCATAATCTTGCAATTTTGTATTGAATATAAATTAGGTAAAATAGATAAAGTATTCGACATATTAGCAACAGCATAATTAGGAACGCCAGGAGTTTCAACGGTACATTCTTTTATAGTCGTATTACTATGTTTTTTCCTCCCACAATTAGCTACGTATGTGTTATTGCAAATCAGTTCCGTCTTCACAGAAGGTATAATAACATCAGAGTCATTAGTCACTTCATAAGTAAGTAGAGCGCTTTGTCCAGGACTGAATATAGTGTTTGAAATCTCTCCTTTGAGGTTGACTTGAGGAATTTTCTTACTAAAAGGTTTGAACAACGTCTTGCAGAGTCCAAAAAAAATATTCCCTACAGGCGATTCTGCTTTGACGTAGCTATGAACATGTACTTCAGAACTAAAAGTCTTGTGTTGTATATTAAGCGTGTTTGGTTTCACAAATTTAAGAGATAGTTTATATTTGATTGAGCACACATCATTTTCAAATGAAGGAGGTATGTCTTTGGGTAGAAAAAATCTGAATCGATATTCGTATGTACCGATTGGTAGAATGAACGTTGGTTCGGCACCTCTATCGTGAATGCTCAAGTACTGTGCTGTATATATTTCTGTACCAGTATATGTAACTGATTCTATACCTCTAGTACTGTGTCTTGTTTCCATCCAACTGCATATTCCTTTTCCAACAAACGAAAGCACTATATCCGTGTATTCTTCTGGCTCGTCTATTGCGTATCTCACGATTCCGGTCACAGTTTTTCCTGCTTTGTGAACTCCTGCCCTTGGCCTTCTGATCAATATTTGATAGGTTAGTCCCATTGTGTTTAGCATGTGTGGTTTGCTACACATTCGTAAGATAACTGGCTATCAGTATCACTGCTAAGAGTGCATGATAAGGCGTACAAACATTATCAGTTGTATCAAATCTGTTATGCAAAATGTATAGGAGATTTTTTTTGGCATTTAGGAAACATATATTATTTTCCTCAAAGATGTGAAAATTTGATCGTTTTTATGATGTCAATTTAAATTAAAGTTGCAAAGCACTGGTCTCATACCAATTCAAAATTCCAGAATTATAACATAGTATGGCAATTGACACTAATGAGCTGCATGAAACGCTTTCCTTATGCTAAGAGATAACGCCTGCCCAGCCATTCCAGCCATTCCAGCGGTATAACTAAACTATAAGTCCAGGGTATATATTTGAGCCATTCAATGGATTTTTTCTTTTTATTCATGACTGGCTAGGTGTTTGGCCACACATGGCGTCAAGTGACGTTGTGGTCTTATAATTATGGTAAACTCACCTAGCATAGGATAGGAACTGGCTTTCAAATGAAGCTACCATATCGTTAAATCATGATGTCATGATGTCAAATGTTAAGGATGCACCACCCGACTACTTTCTTATCAATTTACAATCCTAGATAATGAAGAGACAAATCGATATAATACGTAGTCTTGGACCTACAACATTACATAGTGGAGTAATATTACTTCCCGGTCTTATGGTGAAGGGACGGCTTGTTTACTCTTAAGACAGCGGCAGATTTTCAAAGGAAGAGAGTCATTAGGAGTTGTTCCCAAAGTAATCAAACTAATCCACGAAAAAAAAACATTTACTCCATGGAAAAATATAACAGTTCTCAAAGTAGGATTCCAGTAGGGTAAAGTCACCAATAGTATTTTTTCTATCCGTGCTTTTATTCTCAAACTACTTCACGCATTTAGTACTAGAAATTATTTAATTATAGTACATTATGATACAAGTGTGCTATGTTGGTCATTACACTAGAGGCGGTATTATGCTATAAGGAAGCCGAGAGCGTAATGAATAATATCATAAGAGTTCCATACGACTGTTTTCATCACACTTGCGAGGAAAAAATAATCTTTTTTTGATAATAATCAACCACACAGCAAAAAACGTCAACAAACATTTGCGGAAAATGGCGCCCAAATCAGTAATGCGCGCGCAGGTTGACATTTACTTCAGCAGCATAAGAACTCTTTGTTGGTATTACAAAAAAACTGTAAGTAATAAGTATTACCCGGCTATATTAAGAGTGCTTCATATATATACGTCTAATTGCAGTCACGTACAAACTTGACTTTACCTGGTTATACCTATTATAGCACCATGTGCCGTAATGTAAAGTAAAAAGCACGCGTGCGTAATAGCTTGCATTATGAGCCTATAACCGATGCAATAAGATCCACTTTACGAACAAGTGTGATGAAAAGAAAATAATGTTCTCTGAATCCTATTCCAGAATGTACAAATAAGTGAGAACAAAAAGTAGAGTATTAAAAATATTTTTATTACGAGGATAACTTGAAATAAGATATAGTAACCGGTAACTGGTTTGTTATTTCTTATATTTAATTATACAATTAAACAACGCTGGGCAAAGGTCACTACAGATTGGGTCCCAAAATCTAAACGACCAGGGGGTCGGTGCGTTTAGATTTTGGCAGTTTAGTCGGACCTGGGGGTCGACCCAGACGAAGGTGGCCTGACGAACTGGACTCGCACGACAAACACTGGGCCACCAAAGCTGAAGATTGAGCAGTCTGGAAGAAGGGAAGGCCTTTGCCCAGCAGTGGGACACATCAGGCTAATAATAATAATAAAAATAAGTAAACACAATTTTCACATCCGAAAAAGATAAAACATCTCTAGATTTAAAATGGAACTTTAAAATCGCCATTGGCTCTGTAATTTCGCTAGCTACGGTCACATAATAAATAATAGTACTTCCTACGGTACCCATGTACCCTGTAAACACAAATGTTTTAATCTTCCCTCTGGCGGCAGAATATCCGATACTGCAGTGGTATTACATTTTGTAATAGTATTTTTAAGAAACAATGAATAATTTTGGACTTCCTGGAAAGGAGATCTACTACCAAGTATCGTTATAAGCCCTATCATATGACCGTGTCGTAACTACACTAGCCTTTTATATGCGCGGTGTGAGCTTCTATAGCTGCGCACATGCAAGACCCAAAACTAGGTCCAGTAGGGGTATTCACAACTCAATCGGAAAGGTTTGTTTTCGGATCCCCATTATCTGTCTCAGTTATCTAAATTCAGGAAGGCAGAGACAGAGAATGTGGATCCGAAGGTATCCACGGATTGAGTTGTGAATAGCCCTGCAGGGTATGTTATCTATGCGCCCCTCCAAGGCCTGCGCCCTGTGGCTGGGCACCGCTGGCACTGCCCTAGTTACGGTATAATAGCGACAATTCCAGGAAAATCTCAGAAAAAATAGTGTTAATTAAGATTATTTTTATATGTATGTTAGTCTGTAAGGTTTTATATTATGGGCCCGTGTTTTTTAAGTAATTCCTGTTGCCTGAAATAAACGATTATTATTAATTACTTATTATATTTATAAAAGTACAGTTAATCCGTGCCTTAAAAATATTTGAGACTTCACCAAAAAGCACTAGGGTTTCCAATATGGAAGGGTCTTGCACATGAATAGTAAACTTTGAAATATACGGGAACAGGATGTGCGAACATAAGGAGTGAGCCTTTAAAGCGTTCGGTTTATCTTTTGTACCCTTTAAACGCTTTTTTGAGAGCGTAAAACATTTTCTCGGAAAAAGCGAGAACATGCCGGCGTAACACGTTCATAAATTACTTTCACAATTTACATTCTTTTATAAATTCTTAAAAGATACTTTGTCTGGAAGGTGTCTTTGTACAGGTTGGCTTTATTGATGGATTTTGTCTTACAAAGCTACGGTCGCGGTTTTACCTGCGACTGAACATTTTATCTTCGCATTTCTGTTAAAAAATGTGTTATATTGGCAAAAATAGGAGACTGCGAGACTTGGAATCGTGAGGCCATAGGTTCAAATCTCAGACCTGTATCAATGACCTCTTGGAGTTTATGTACGGATTTTCACACCATTAGGTTTTCGGTGAAGGCAAACATCCTGAGGACACCTGAATACATTCAGAGAAGAAATTCAAAGGCGAATGTGAACCAACCAGCAGCTGGGCTAGCATGGCGAATGTGAACCAACCAGCAGCTGAGCTAGCATGGCGAATGTGAACCATCCAGCAGCTGGGCTAGCGTGGCGAATGTGTACCAACCAGCAGCTGGGCTAGCGTGGCGAATGTGTACCAACCAGCAGCTGGGCTAGCGTGGCGAATGTGAACCAACCAGCAGCTGGACTAGCGTGGCGAATGTGAACCAACCAGCAGCTGGACTAGCGTGGCGAATGTGAACCAACCAGCAGCTGGGCTAGCGTGGCGAATGTGAACCAACCAGCAGCTGGACTAGCGTGGCGAATGTGAACCAACCAGCAGCTGGGCTAGCGTGGCGAATGTGAACCAACCAGCAGCTGGACTAGCGTGGCGAATGTGAACCAACCAGCAGCTGGACTAGCGTGGCGAATGTGAACCAACCAGCAGCTGGGCTAGCGTGGCGAATGTGAACCAACCAGCAGCTGGACTAGCGTGGCGAATGTGAACCAACCAGCAGCTGGACTAGCGTGGCGAATGTGAACCAACCAGCAGCTGGGCTAGCGTGGCGAATATGGCCCAATCAAAGATATAGAAAGCAGAAGACTATATTAAAATGGTAATTTTGCCATAATGACTACACCGCGAGGAATGCGCTGGACCGACCCGATATGGACCAGGGACCTTATTTTACATAGTAAATTAACTCGTGTAGGTATTAGCTTGCTTGTAAATCTATGCTTATGCAATGTGTAACAAAAAGGTTCAACAATACTGAAGGGTATGTATATACTTACTCATCATTTTGAACAACTTTTACTATGCGGCCAACCTAGAAATTGCGAAAGAAAAAATCTGCTGTTCCATACAAAAAGTTTATTGACCTTGGACAAAATGTATGGAACAGCTTATATTTTTTTTCGATTTCAGGTTTGGCCCACAATAAAAGTTGTTCATAATGATGCGTACTTACATATCTTTCAGTATTGTTGAACCTTTTTGTTGAACATTGTATAGATCAACAACTTGATATCTTCACCACTCTAATCGCTGTTTCTAGCCCGCTTTTTGCCGTAATATCGTACCTCATCCTGGGCTAATCTTCCCTCCCGGCAATGTACAGAGATAGGTGCAAACCGGGTAGGCGGCAAATTTATATCTACGCTTACCCTACTAAAACCAAAGAATAATATCAGACATTGACAGAAAGGCCAACCTTTATTTATAATGTACGTGATTTATATTTAACTACTTAAACTATCTTACTTTAATCAAGATAATAAATTAATTATTATAAACATTAATGCGACCGAAACTACTACTTTGGAATGGTGAACTATGACTGTACTATGACTTGCTGAATCCGCCTGGGAAATTCCACACCTTTGCCAGTTACTCAACCGACAAGCATAGTATGTGCAAGCCTTTTACGAAGAGCATGTTACTAAAATAAATTACTGAGCATGAAGAGATTTGACATATGTACTAATGACATAATGACTAATATGTCAGGGTGAACATCGCAGTGCAGTGTGTGTAGGCGTGATGCTTATCTCCAAGTAAACTTCTAGCTCGTCTCGGCAACCCATTCCATACAAAAAAAATATTTTTTTGACTATGTTGAACGGCCTTCAAGAAATTCGGCAAGAAATTGAAATCATGAGAAAATGTACTATAGTCACCGCGTTACCAACTGAGTCGTGCAGCCATAAATCATTTCACTATGTCTATCTCGCTCGCACTTGTGGGTACGCTCGCACGCTCGCACTATATCTATCGCGCTCGCACTCGCACTATCCCTATTGACGTTTATGGCCGCACGACTCAGTTGGTAACACGGCGACTATAATATATGTTTTTATTAGATATTGAGTAGGCAGTTTTCTGGTTTGTGAAATTACGACGCATAGGCATATTATAATGATTGTCTTACGTGTTTTCATATTACAATGCAAAAAAAGTTAACAGGAGGCATCATAGATGAATTTCAAATGTATTTTAAGTAAATAAGCAGTTCAATTAATTTATTTTCAAATATGGGTACATCAGTGCACACTTATGAACGTCAAGTTGAGTCAATACAATTTCACATTAATTTGATTACTAACAACAAAATAACAATAATAATAACAATCATCATCATCAGCCCGGAGACGTCCACTGCTGAACGAAGGCCTCCCCCTTAGAACAACAATAACAATAAATAACACAAAATAACAATAATATCATTAATCGTTTTCACATATTGAACACAGACGTTGTTGTCATGAAATTTGCCTAGATACTGCTCATACTTTTGGCGACACTCAATCGACATACACGATCGTTCTGCCTGCTTCTAACAATCTCTGCTGTAAACCTTATTGTAGAAATACATAGACACGGCAAGACATTAACGCGAACATCCCGGTCGGTCATTAGGCTAGTTTGCCGGAGGCAGACGTCGAAATATTGTTTTAGTTAGTTAGTTATGTATATATGTAGATACAATGAGAGTTTAGCCTGGCGGAAGGCGGAGCTACAATCGAATTTTGTAACAAAACTTACAGACTATGCATTAACGGCATATACACAGAGATGAGTTTGAGTTTATTTGTTTGTTGGAGGTGATCTTAGTAAGTCGTCATCAGCCATAAAACGTCAAGAGGATAAGTACACCCAAATTGGCTTCATTCGGGTTAATATTTTGCCAAATGTACAAATTCGACAGCACTATTTTTTTTAATGTTAATCTAGATCATATTTCCTAGTTGGTTTTTGTTTCGAAAACACGTTTGCAAATAATTTTCTAGGTAGAAAAAATATCGTAAAATAACCTCTAAAAACGATTTTCTAAGTACATTTTTCTTTGTATTTTTGTATGCAGACACATAAACAAAATGAGTAAATGTTACGAGTAATACTTTAATCTATCTTATTATTGATCTAGTTTTTTTTCTTCAGCAATAACTTTATTGCAATTAATTATTTTGCAACAAAATTACTGTATGAAACGTGGCGCAAGCGCGCCGGCTTCTCTTGTTTACCTATGTAATTTATTATTACCTATGTAATTAGACAGAGACCAAAGACGCGAGGAGGACAGCTATATACATGACAATAGCTAGACAGCTAGACAGCTATTGTCAGCGTCTTAACAGAGGGTGTTGCCATAATCCCCACGCTTGGCAGGCGGCTTAGGGATCACAGAATGCACACCACCGTTAACCGATAGGACGCTGCTGCCCGTCCTCCGGTGGTTCTGCAGGGCTAGCATGCGCACCGCGAGAAAATGTTGTCGTGTCTTTATGTCGTGCGAAAACGAGACAAACTTATACAGATTCGTAGCCTTGTCCTGTTTTGTAGAATCGAGAAAATTTTCTCGCGGTGCGCATGTTAGGCGCTCTGCAGGGCTATCTACGAATCTGTATAAGTTTGTCTCGTTTTCGCACGACATAAAGACACGACAAAATTTTCTCGCGGTGCGCATGTTAGCCATGCTGGTTGCAGTTTAAGGACATGCCCAGGATCTTAGTAAGTACTGGGGCCTTATTTTGGAATCGTACGCAAGAGTTGCGCATGCGAGCGGAGCCGACCTTAATTCGATATTGTTTGGAATAAGGTTCAATATCTGAATACTGATCTGATTTACGTAAACCATTATACAAATAGCACCAACAGAAAGCTGCACTATCCCTGAGCGCTATCACATTGTAAAACCACTTCTCAGTGTTTGGGTGTCTGTGTAGTTGGGGGTGTCGAGGTGTGTTTGTTTGTGTTTGTTACCTCTTCATGCTAAAACGGCTGAACGGATTTGGACGAAATTTAGAATCGTGGTAGCTTATTTTCTGGAATAACATTTATAAGCTACTATATTTTTATCATTATCACCATTAAGTACAGTTTTTCTGCATCCCGCGGGTGAAACCACGGGGCGCAGCTAGCTCCTTCATATAAGTAGTTTCCTTCCATTTCTACTCATAATATTTTGACTGCAAACTATCACAACAAACTTTAAACCACAGACATTAATAAAATAGAAGACGCGAGTGTTTGTACTTTGCGTGCCAAAATTTGCTTCGAAGTGAGTGCAGTGCACTCCATTAAAATATTTTTTTTATGGAGTTTTTAAGTACAATAATGCACAATTAGGCTTTATTTATTTCTTTTGAGTCCGGTACCGAAAACGCAGTATATACTGCAGTGTACTCCCTTCGAAGCTACTTTATCCTGCGCTCCGTTATCGGTATCGGACTAAACAATAAAATAAAAAAGCCTTATTGTGCTTAAAAACTCCACTAAAAAGGTTGGCCGAGATAAGGGAAACGTTTCCTTGAATTGGTAAGTAGAACAAAGTGGCACGCTTGGTTTCCATTCAGATAGAGGGACATACGTTATCTATTTCAATAAATGTCTGTGCTTTAAACGTAACATTGGCGTACATTTTGGTAAATTAAGTTGTACATACATTTCTTGCTTTCATAGACTCTACAACTTGAAATTTACACGCTTTTACCCCTGCTAAAGGTAAAGTCTAAATTTATCTTAGTTTTCTATTAAGAGGATGAGTTGGCCAAAAAAAAAAAGCGCCGGCTTCTTTTGTTTACCTATGTTATTAGACAAAGACCACAGACGCGCGGAGGATCAGCGTCTTAATCATCATCATCATCGTCAGCCCGGAGACGTCCACTGCTGAACGAAGGCCTCCCCATAGGCGTCTTAATAACTTTTCTTAATTAGGTGAGTAATTCTAATACTAATTAGTGCCAACATGGCGCCTGTCTCGCTGATAATTTTCTTGTTGTAACTGCAGCCTACCATCGAAGGGCGAATAGATATCCACCAAGACCGACCGACGACTGCGCAGTTGTGGGTTGGCGTTGGTAACCTACGTCGTTAAATTTATTCTCCAAACATGTGCAAGTTTCCTCACGATGTTTTTCTTACCGAGATGCGAGTGGTATAAAATCCGTACATACATTCCAAAAACCACACTGATACCGGCACCGTGATAAAAAGTAAGTAAGTTCGTATAGGCTGAGTGGCCAGCCCTAGTGTCAGTTAATGTGCCGCCCGAAGGCCTCTGACATGGCTGACGATTGTTGTTATAGAAACTTGAACAAACAACAGGGACGAACAATTTAACGTGTCATCCGACCCATGTTAGCGCTCAGAAATAAATGCCACTCACTATCACCCATCCGAAGACTGACTGGACCGTCCGTTGCTTAACATTGGTGATCGTTTAGTATCACCTAGACAAGCTACGCCACGAGCGCCGTGATTGAATCTCGGGATTGAATCACGATTTCAAGCCGAGTGGTCTTGCACTGTACTACCAGGGTTTTTTGTAAGTGCTTAATTTTGTACAATTAACATTGCAAGCGACAGAACCACCGGAGGACGAGCACCAGCGTTCTCCTGGATTCTTAAATATTGGTATAGTACTTTCAGACTATATTAAAAAAAAACTTATGTCAGCGCCTGAGCATAACACTGCAATATTTTGTAGATGATATTATATTTATTGTGTTGAATGGAATGAACATTCCACTTTATTAAAACTGTGCTACGTTTTCGAGATGATAAGCTATCAGAATTCTAAAAAACTTTTCAGATACCTACTCTATAGCGTTCACTACAAAAATGTATTCCTATAACTCTATTAAATGTAGCTTGACCGATTTGGCAGCTTACGGAATATCACGGCGTAACTTTATTATATCGTCTGACAAATCATAGTTATTTGTAACACAAATATCACTGGTTTTATGCGCGTAAAACTACTATGAATTACAAGAGCTGTACGTGTAAATAGTAAAACGACTTATATTTGAACTATAAAACGGAACTGCATTTAGCGTGGATTATCACAAAATAATAACATGACATCAACCATATTTTTCCATTCTGATAAGTTTACGTCAAAATGACTAAAATTCTAGGGATGTGGGAAGTAAGTAAGTAAGTTCGTATAGGCTGAGTGGCCAGCCCCAGTGTCAGAGTTAATGTGCCGAACGAGGCCTTTGACATAGCTGACGGTTGTGGTAAAATTTGTAAACATAAAATGTATCTTATTATGAAAACTGACGTGGTTTTGAGACATTTTGATTTTTTTGCTTGTGTGCAAAGCAGGACGCAGCCGCACGCGCGTCGGGCTCTGTTTTCACGTTTTGAAAAAGGTCACCGGATGTGATCGAAACTATAGTCAGAGTATCCGATTTAATTAAACGTGAGTATTCCCGTATAAATAAAACAAAATAAAATCTTATTATGAAAACTGACGTGGTTTTGACACATTTTTGTTTTATTCATACGGGAATACTCACGTTTAATTAAATCGGATACTCCGACTATAGTTTCGATCACATCCGGTGACCTTTTTCAAAGAGTGAAAACAGAGCCCGACGCGCGTGCAGCTGCGTCCTGCTTAGCACTGCGGGCCGCTGCGCGTCGCGCGCGCGATGACAGCGGTTGCTCTGCGGGTGAGGGGGTGGGGGCGGGTAGAGTGTCGTGCTGCGCCGGCGCTCTCTGGAGCTCTTCATCACTGGAATCTTCTCGTGCGGTGTCGGGAATATTCCAGCACGCGGAGCTCACCACGTCGCCTTCAGATACGCGTCCACCCTCGCGGGCCCCATGAAGACAGGGTCTCCAAGTCGGTGGCAGATTCCATCCCCCGTCTCTATTGAAGTTAGGGCGCTTGCTAATCTCTATGGCCTCCCTAACTTTACGAGGCACATAAAACTTTTCGCGTGCCAACACTTTTGCCTTGTCAAACCGGATATAGTGCTGCGCGTCTGACCCGAGAGAATGTTCCGCCACCGCGGACCCGTCGCTGTCCAGGTTCTTCATGGAGCGTATGTGTTCTGCGAGTCTAGTGGACACGTTCCTTCTTGTTGTAGTGGCAAGTGACCCTGCCTCAGGTACCTATGTATTTTTTTGGTTCTGCGAACGCAAACACTCAAAGCGTGGCTATGACTCACACGTGTTATCTCAATGGAAAGTTTAGAAATCACAAACTTTGAGTAGATAAGCAAAACTGACCGCATTCTTGTATCCATAAAGCTCAAAGTTGATAAAGCTCTGGCACATATAATATATGTCGTTTTAAAGCAGGATTTCTACCAATATTTAGAACAAAGAGCGTTTATGGTTCGAAAGGACTTTAGTTTTGTGCACTTTCCTAGGAATAGTTAAAATGCTTCCAGATGTCTAGTCCGGGCTGTGGGAATGGAATGTATCTGTCCAATAGATATAAATTAATATTATATAGCGTGCATCTGATAGAGTTATCATATGATTGCACTGACTGTGATTATTTTAGTCATGTAATTAATCACGTTATTCATGATTAGACATGATGAGACATGGTTACTGTCACGTTTGTACCTTGACAACGGAAGTTAACGGAAAGCTGAATACTCAGACTACTTAACAACAGTACATTTATTACAGGAGGCTTAGTCACAAATTGTTCTAGGAGATAACTGTATATTTCTCATGTTCCATGGTAACGCATCGGAGGTGACATCGTCCATCTCGCTCTGGCTGTCGGCTGAGACCTATTGCCGTTTCACTAGACCAACGCGGGGGTGGCTTTGCGCAAGCGACGCCGTTTTTCCAGCCAATCAGAAGCTCCCACGAGCTTCCCTTAACCGAAGGAAAAGGCGTGGTTTCATCATCAAGAAAGAGGGGCTCGTTTAGCATTTTAGCGTCCCTAAGCTTCACTCAAGTTTTCAGGATTATAAAGGATGGTCGTGGACCACTTTGGTGGCTAAAAGGTCTGTACTCAGACTATTCATTGTGATTGTGTCATGAAGTCACTCAGATCAAAATGTTAAATCAATTGTGCAAAACAGTTTAAAATCATGGAAGTGCACACTGAGTGTTCCAGGTCACTGTATAAACAGCTAAGTACACTGTATCGTCCAAAACGATTGATCCAATTGCAACTGTGAATAATCATAACTTTGATCATTATAAAGGGTATCTCATCACTGATTATAAATCATGTTAATATCAATTAACACTTTGCTATCCTGACCTGTAAGATCTGGATCTTATCAACAAATGTGGATAAAGTATTATCAGTGTGAATTTTGGATCAATCGAAGGAATTGTATTTTCTATAAATGTACCTATCCAACTATGCAAAAGTTATTGTCTATTTAAGTCAATCTGCCAAAACTACTGTATCTCCTGAGCGCGAATACATAAGTATATTGTGTATGCATAGATAGTACTGTAACGATTACCCGTGCCGTTCAATTCACTCGCAACTGAACTAGTATCATTTATTATTCCCTTAACAAGGAATTAATGTGTATAAAATGTCATAAATGATTATCATTAATAATAAAAGTCATTGAATAAATGCCGATCAAACTTCTCAGGATACAGTGACAAATATAACTAATCTTGTGATTAAATAATGAATAAATTATAAGGGCAATCACGAGTAATGTAGGCTCATACGTTTACTACTTTATCTAGACGCATTCTCAGTTTTCGCTTTGTACTTTTCGCTTTCTGAGAAGCACGTGCGCTAGTAGACGAAAGGTACTTACTTACTTAATTACTGTATTTTTCACGTTTCACATCTGAAAACGAAATACATAAACTTATACCTACTGATTTAGATCTGATCAAGTGCGTCCAAGCACACTTATGTAATTACTCGTTGATTGTTGATCTTTGGGAAATATAATTTATTTTCTTGCCCTAAAACCTATTGTTTGATTTTATCTTCTGTTATCTATAAGCCTCGATCCCAGATAGGTAGGCTATGTACTAGGGATGAGATTATATTACTCATTCCACCTACTGACAGAACTATTTCTGATAATTCAATTCATTCGAATTTGAGCTATATATTTACATAGTAAATATGTATACACATATGTACAAACATGAATGTGTACATATATATGTAAATATGTATTGTCAATTAGACAGGTTAACGAAGACGTAGCTTCGATGCTGTGTAAGGCTATTATTTGTTGAAGTAGTGTATTGACGTGGATTCGATTGTGGTGATCAACGGGAATATTATACACTATATCCCAAGAACACATCAAGTTATTTTATGTCTCTAGTTAATACACCTTTAGGTTGGGAATACCGACTCGCCAGTATAAATCACCCGTGCCTGACACTCTGCTGTGGTTCTGGTTGCATTCACATGTCCTCCCCTTTGATGTAATGCAGAGCAATACATCGCGGACACCAGCCACCGTCAGCGGCCGCTGATCTTTGAATAAATCCATGGTTCGTATTCATACGAAAAGCCCGCACCCTAAGGTGCGCTGCTGTTTTAATGCGTTCTCACGCAGGCCAGCTGTCCGCCAAAGCAGTACTAGGTACTCTCCTTTTTAAAGGGTCTTAGGTCTCGCAACAGAGTGAGTCAAGTGAATGTCAGTTGCCGATTGTGTAAGTTACCACAAATCAGTCACTTGTACCAAACCTTAAAATCTCCTCATTGCTCATCTCAACGAGCTCCCTGCTCTGACCATTACTCTATTCTTTAATATTGTTCTATGGTCTACAAGCCTGAATGTATAACTTCACAATTGAGCATAAGCCGCGGTGTTCTATCACTATAGGTGTACTATTAATTATCAATGTCAGTAGACATGCAGATCCTTACGAAGGAACCACCATCTTAACCGCATCCGTGTCAATACAATACAATAAGCCTACTCTGAGAGCAGACGATCACTTTAAATGAATTTACTAGACCATACTTTCACATATAAACTAGACGATCACTTTATAAGAAATAGATTCTGGCTAAGATTTGCTAACTCCCCGTAACTCGGTGGAAATTGGAAAATCACTAGAATCGGTATAGACGAATAACGTTTACCACTACAGAAATTGGTGCCGTGACACGGGATGTCAAATTTAT
This sequence comes from Erannis defoliaria, assembly GCA_905404285.2. Lineage (NCBI taxonomy): Eukaryota > Metazoa > Arthropoda > Insecta > Lepidoptera > Geometridae > Erannis > Erannis defoliaria. The sequence goes on along the minus strand of FR990073.1, from coordinate 2,829,686 downwards.
ATACTGGCTAACAAGGGCCAGAAATTGGTGACGCGACCCGGGATATCTTGGACCAGGAATTGGTTTCTGAGACGCAATGTTTAAATAACTGAAAATCCTACATTCTGGGTTCGAGGCTAAAGATATTAATACGGCAATATAACTACTGGCTTAATTTGGGCCAGAAATTGGTGCATGTGACCAACAGTTTAGCTCCGTGTTAGACAGATATAGCACGAATAAACTCTTGAATTAAAATTAAAATAAAAACACAACGTAGACTTTCAATATTAGACGATCCGACAAACTTATCAAAAACAAATAATATTAAAATAAAAACACAACGTAGACTTTCAATATTAGACGATCCGACAAACTTATCAAAAACAAATAATATTAAAATAAAAACACAACGTAGACTTTCAATATTAGACGATCCGACAAACTTATCAAAAAAAAATAATATTAAAATAAAAACACAACGTAGACTTTTCAATATTAGACGATCCGATAAAACTATCAAAAACAAATAAAATAAAAATAAAAACACAACGTAGACTTTTCAATACAAGACGATCACAAATAAATTTCATGAGCTAAAAATAAATATGAATGAATTTATATCCTAAATATAATGTAAATAGTATCTTTACTGAGCTATTGAAACAATTGACTTTGCAAAGTACCAGGCGCCGGTGTTTTGCAAGGCTAATTGGCTTTAAGAATGCAGTACTGATTTTATAGTATTAAAATTCTTAATTTTGCATTAAAAAAATGAGCATGATGCTTAATATGGTTAAAGTCTTGCACTTAGGAATCTAGAATCTATTGAAACCATATAAACATGGTAAGGTTTTAACTAGTCGTTATAGTTACAAACGACTTTCTAATCCGTAAGTGCGTTATACTCATTCAAGCAGAGAATTAAGATGTTATAGCGTTATTAAACACTAAACAAAGTAGGTACATAAGTGAACCTAAAGTTCTAAACGAACAAATAAATAATAACCATTGTTTCAACCTAATTGAACAAACAGGTAGCGTTATTCGTAATCCTTACAGGAGAAACTAAAATGATTTAATCTAAATTAGAACAATAAAATTCTAAACTAAATCCGAATAACACAATAATTAATTTATAAATTAATAGATCCATTTAATTGATTACGTATGGGCATTTAAATTTATCGTTACTATTTAAAAAACGAGTCATTTATGACATTTTATTATTTAAATGAATGAACGATACTATAATCGTAAAAATGGAGGGTGGTGCCTTGCACTACTCTAATTAATAATCCCAAATTTAGGATCAAACTCCATGCCGAGTCATTTTAAATATTTTATTATTTAAATGAATAAACGATACTATAATCGTAAAATTGGAGGGTGGTGCTTTGCACTATTCTATCTAATAATCTGAAATTTAGGATCAAACGCCATGCCTAGTATGAAATAGAAGTACCTATTTCAAAATGCTGATGATTGATGCAAGATCAAATAGCGGGTTCGAATCCTGTTGACTATAATAATATTTTAATGTGTATAAATTATTTTATACAGGGCACATTATTTAATTTGAAGCTTGATTGTTGGAGAGGACAAGCAAATAATGATAATTCAGCTAGCTTGAATCCTGCGTGGCTGTTATATGCGAAGAATAACTATGTATACAGAGAATAATAAATGTTATTCTGATGTCTGATTGTTGGCACGATCTTGGACAGCGGATTTGAATCCTGCTGTCTATAATATATTTTAATGTGTATAAGTTATTTTATACAGGGCACATTATATAATTTGAAGCTTGATTGTTGGAGAGGACAAGCAAATAATAATAATACAGCGGGTTCGCGTATGTATGCAGAGAATAATAAACATTATTCTGATGTCCTTTTGCTGACACGATTTTGAACAACGAGTTGGAGTCCTACGCAGTTTTGTATGTATGCAATTAATAATTACCTATGTCGTACGGAACATAATAATAATAATTATTATAATGTTAATTTCTGATGGACGACACGACTTTAAGCGGCGGAATCAAACCCTGCCTATCTTATTATGTGTTACATAACTTTTCGGGGAAAATCATAATTTTCCCGACTACGCAAGAAGAAGGTCTATTTAATACCTGGTGGTGAATGCTATTTTAAATAGAAGGTGGAGTCCTGCTGAATTATATGAAACATATGTTTGTCTTCTTACAATATAATTATCATCTTAAAAGGCAGGATGGCCATGATATCAAACAGCGGTTTTGAGTCCTGACTATATAATAATTGTTCCCAATGAAATACAGAGTAGCGGATAATGAGAGGTTGATGATGATAATGCTACAAATATGAAACAAACGGAAGCAACAACGGAACAAATATTAACGGGTTCGATTCTTGTAACATTAAAGTATGACTGGTACGAACACAGAAAAGCGAAAGCCCTATACTTCTGTTACGAACGACCTACAATCTAGATTTATCTAGAGTTCAGCATTGTTATTTTTACAAAAATATAGATTCGAGGCCTACCAATATAATTGAAGAGATGGTGGTTATTATTATGATAATAATAATAATAAAATGATGGACCCGAATCTCATCTGAACTTCACCTGTGTTTTATGATATAATATGCTAACTACTTACTTATGATTTCACAACTAAAATTGGGATAGGAAAGGTCCCTATCTGACGATGCGGTTGCTGTATATTAACTCTACTCTACATACTTACCAAGCTGGTCAGCTTTGTGTGAGAATATAGAGACGATGATGATGATGAGGATGGCGATGATGATGAGGATGGCGATGATGATGAGGATGGCGATGATGATGAGGATGGCGATGATGAGGAGGATGGTGATGATGATAACAACGAAGATTATAATGATGATATTATCAGTAATTGGAGTAATTTCAATTACTACCTATATTATGGACGAGAAGATGTTTTTTATATAATTTCATCATAAACGTATAATGTTAGAAACTTACAGGCTAATTAAGTATTTGGTTCCCACTTAGCAATGTTGTTGTGATTATATTTCCAACGTATGGCAATACAACTAGGTTTACACTGGTTGGTAGAATATTTTACATAATATAAAAGGGGGATATTTGATACTCCATTTCGTTCAAAGATACGAGTAAGTGACACACTATAGGTCATCAATAAACAATTGACATTATTAATTTTGAGACCTAACTATTTGAAGAAATTATATTAAATTAAATATTATTTAATTTGTATCATTGCGAGTAGAAGCGGGTTTTGCTAACGATGAGTGGTCGTGTGATCAAAATATATTGCAAACAAATATCATACAAGCAAAACCTACACGGGCTAAGGCTACGTGTAATGCATTTTTGGGGGAAAGGAAGAAAGCAGCTTTAATGTAATTGGGCTCGTTACCTAAACGCAATCACTCGCACAGTGTTCACACATTCCCATTTTACTCTATTCTAACTATCATGATGTAAAGTCGAATTATTATGTTCATTAACATAATTTATACAGAGTTAGTTACTAACTAACTTAACTTGTTAACTAACTTAGTTACTACTTTAGTACTAACTTTAGTTTAACTTGTATATTCAAACAAATGGGAGAATGTATGTTTGTTAAATCCGATACTAAAGAATACCTATACTAGTATGTGACGGAATTAAGATTGGGGGTTATTACTATGCGAATAATAAATAAGGGAGGATCATAGATTGGTAGACTCTGTATGTAAGTTGATGCATTAACTTAATATCCTCAACTATTTATAAAATTTTGTTAATTTTAACAGAAATTTACTAAGTAAACATGAGGCGAACGCAATAATAGGGAGTAACGTATTATAACTTTGATATGCGAAAAAAAATATAATTATGTACATAGGTACAGTGGTTTTTTTGAGAAAATTAATCAATCATATTATCATACTTTATTCATATTATATATTGATTAATTAATTGTCTGAGGGTGGCATGTAGTGGCAAGTGACCCTGCCTCAGGTACCTATGTATTTTTTTGGTTCTGCGAACGCAAACACTCAAAGCGTGGCTATGACTCACACGTGTTATCTCAATGGAAAGTTTAGAAATCACAAACTTTGAGTAGATAAGCAAAACTGACCGCATTCTTGTATCCATAAAGCTCAAAGTTGATAAAGCTCTGGCACATATAATATATGTCGTTTTAAAGCAGGATTTCTACCAATATTTAGAACAAAGAGCGTTTATGGTTCGAAAGGACTTTAGTTTTGTGCACTTTCCTAGGAATAGTTAAAATGCTTCCAGATGTCTAGTCCGGGCTGTGGGAATGGAATGTATCTGTCCAATAGATATAAATTAATATTATATAGCGTGCATCTGATAGAGTTATCATATGATTGCACTGACTGTGATTATTTTAGTCATGTAATTAATCACGTTATTCATGATTAGACATGATGAGACATGGTTACTGTCACGTTTGTACCTTGACAACGGAAGTTAACGGAAAGCTGAATACTCAGACTACTTAACAACAGTACATTTATTACAGGAGGCTTAGTCACAAATTGTTCTAGGAGATAACTGTATATTTCTCATGTTCCATGGTAACGCATCGGAGGTGACATCGTCCATCTCGCTCTGGCTGTCGGCTGAGACCTATTGCCGTTTCACTAGACCAACGCGGGGGTGGCTTTGCGCAAGCGACGCCGTTTTTCCAGCCAATCAGAAGCTCCCACGAGCTTCCCTTAACCGAAGGAAAAGGCGTGGTTTCATCATCAAGAAAGAGGGGCTCGTTTAGCATTTTAGCGTCCCTAAGCTTCACTCAAGTTTTCAGGATTATAAAGGATGGTCGTGGACCACTTTGGTGGCTAAAAGGTCTGTACTCAGACTATTCATTGTGATTGTGTCATGAAGTCACTCAGATCAAAATGTTAAATCAATTGTGCAAAACAGTTTAAAATCATGGAAGTGCACACTGAGTGTTCCAGGTCACTGTATAAACAGCTAAGTACACTGTATCGTCCAAAACGATTGATCCAATTGCAACTGTGAATAATCATAACTTTGATCATTATAAAGGGTATCTCATCACTGATTATAAATCATGTTAATATCAATTAACACTTTGCTATCCTGACCTGTAAGATCTGGATCTTATCAACAAATGTGGATAAAGTATTATCAGTGTGAATTTTGGATCAATCGAAGGAATTGTATTTTCTATAAATGTACCTATCCAACTATGCAAAAGTTATTGTCTATTTAAGTCAATCTGCCAAAACTACTGTATCTCCTGAGCGCGAATACATAAGTATATTGTGTATGCATAGATAGTACTGTAACGATTACCCGTGCCGTTCAATTCACTCGCAACTGAACTAGTATCATTTATTATTCCCTTAACAAGGAATTAATGTGTATAAAATGTCATAAATGATTATCATTAATAATAAAAGTCATTGAATAAATGCCGATCAAACTTCTCAGGATACAGTGACAAATATAACTAATCTTGTGATTAAATAATGAATAAATTATAAGGGCAATCACGAGTAATGTAGGCTCATACGTTTACTACTTTATCTAGACGCATTCTCAGTTTTCGCTTTGTACTTTTCGCTTTCTGAGAAGCACGTGCGCTAGTAGACGAAAGGTACTTACTTACTTAATTACTGTATTTTTCACGTTTCACATCTGAAAACGAAATACATAAACTTATACCTACTGATTTAGATCTGATCAAGTGCGTCCAAGCACACTTATGTAATTACTCGTTGATTGTTGATCTTTGGGAAATATAATTTATTTTCTTGCCCTAAAACCTATTGTTTGATTTTATCTTCTGTTATCTATAAGCCTCGATCCCAGATAGGTAGGCTATGTACTAGGGATGAGATTATATTACTCATTCCACCTACTGACAGAACTATTTCTGATAATTCAATTCATTCGAATTTGAGCTATATATTTACATAGTAAATATGTATACACATATGTACAAACATGAATGTGTACATATATATGTAAATATGTATTGTCAATTAGACAGGTTAACGAAGACGTAGCTTCGATGCTGTGTAAGGCTATTATTTGTTGAAGTAGTGTATTGACGTGGATTCGATTGTGGTGATCAACGGGAATATTATACACTATATCCCAAGAACACATCAAGTTATTTTATGTCTCTAGTTAATACACCTTTAGGTTGGGAATACCGACTCGCCAGTATAAATCACCCGTGCCTGACACTCTGCTGTGGTTCTGGTTGCATTCACATGTCCTCCCCTTTGATGTAATGCAGAGCAATACATCGCGGACACCAGCCACCGTCAGCGGCCGCTGATCTTTGAATAAATCCATGGTTCGTATTCATACGAAAAGCCCGCACCCTAAGGTGCGCTGCTGTTTTAATGCGTTCTCACGCAGGCCAGCTGTCCGCCAAAGCAGTACTAGGTACTCTCCTTTTTAAAGGGTCTTAGGTCTCGCAACAGAGTGAGTCAAGTGAATGTCAGTTGCCGATTGTGTAAGTTACCACAAATCAGTCACTTGTACCAAACCTTAAAATCTCCTCATTGCTCATCTCAACGAGCTCCCTGCTCTGACCATTACTCTATTCTTTAATATTGTTCTATGGTCTACAAGCCTGAATGTATAACTTCACAATTGAGCATAAGCCGCGGTGTTCTATCACTATAGGTGTACTATTAATTATCAATGTCAGTAGACATGCAGATCCTTACGAAGGAACCACCATCTTAACCGCATCCGTGTCAATACAATACAATAAGCCTACTCTGAGAGCAGACGATCACTTTAAATGAATTTACTAGACCATACTTTCACATATAAACTAGACGATCACTTTATAAGAAATAGATTCTGGCTAAGATTTGCTAACTCCCCGTAACTCGGTGGAAATTGGAAAATCACTAGAATCGGTATAGACGAATAACGTTTACCACTACATTGTTTCGCCCACGTAACACTGGCCGCAATCGCATGGGATCATGTAGACACCGGGGACACCCAAAGGGTCTTTATCCTTAGCACTATATCCGGTTTGACAAGGCAAAAGTGTTGGCACGCGAAAAGTTTTATGTGCCTCGTAAAGTTAGGGAGGCCATAGAGATTAGCAAGCGCCCTAACTTCAATAGAGACGGGGGATGGAATCTGCCACCGACTTGGAGACCCTGTCTTCATGGGGCCCGCGAGGGTGGACGCGTATCTGAAGGCGACGTGGTGAGCTCCGCGTGCTGGAATATTCCCGACACCGCACGAGAAGATTCCAGTGATGAAGAGCTCCAGAGAGCGCCGGCGCAGCACGACACTCTACCCGCCCCCACCCCCTCACCCGCAGAGCAACCGCTGTCATCGCGCGCGCGACGCGCAGCGGCCCGCAGTGCTAAGCAGGACGCAGCTGCACGCGCGTCGGGCTCTGTTTTCACTCTTTGAAAAAGGTCACCGGATGTGATCGAAACTATAGTCGGAGTATCCGATTTAATTAAACGTGAGTATTCCCGTATGAATAAAACAAAAATAAAATCTATCGTTTTATTTTGCAAATGCACAAATTCCAATATAATATATTTAAAATATTTAAAAAAACAGTGTTCCGCCGTGATGTCAGGTGGCAAACAAGTCTTGAAATGGAACTAGTATTTCTATATGTCAAAATATGTCAGAGGAAATGTAAGCCAAGTTGTATGATGTATGATTATGTTGTTTTTTTTTGTTAAAACTCCCAAATATGCGACTTTTTTACAGGTATACTTCGTCGTCAGCCATAAAACGTCTACTGCTGGACGAAGGCCAGGCCAGGCCAGGCTGGGGGTGGTTACTATACTTACTTACTATTTTCTTATTCCGCTATCTTGTTTGTTCGAGTGTGATTTGATTTAGTACAAGTGCTCACGCAAAGTAAAGTAAAGTAAAGTTATTTGTTGACTTTTTGTTGATTTGTGGTTATTGTTATTGATATATTGTTTTGTTGAAACAATGCCAAAAAGGGCAAAAAGACGGGTTTGAATAGTGAATGTCGTGAATTTGTGATTCGCTTGCGTCCTAATTTGAACGTGAAAATCAAAATGGTGGACCGCTAGTGTCGCAAGTATGTGACAGAGTTGTTGATGCTCTTGGTATTGGAAAAGCTACTGTGGCTCGGATTATTAAAGAAAAGTTTGGAAACACATCAGTGGAGGAAAATAAACTATCAACCTTAAAACGAATGTGTTGCCTTAATCCCCGCACTTGGCAGGCGGCTTGGGGGTCGAAGAATGTTCACCACCATTCACCGAGAGGACGCTGCTGCCCGTCCTCTGGTGGTTCTGGTTGCAGTTTAAGGACATATCCAGATCCTCATTATAATAGTATATACTACAACATAAATAAAGAGTCTTAAAATACTCTATATTTATGTTTTATTTGTGTTGTGTGTCTATGTTTTTGTTGTTGTTGTATGTTGTTTATGTTGTAGTGTTGTGTATTTATGTGTTTGTGTTATGTTGTGTGTAGTTGTTGTTTATGTTGTTTTTGTTGTTGTTATTAAAATCCATTGAGGAGCGACCGCACCGGTCACCTCATTCACGAGGAGCTGGCGATGGGGACAGCGTCTTGGCTCGACATAAACGATGGAATATGCTCTGTATTATATATTTTTTACAATATTATAAGGCTCTACGAACCAGAATTTTTCATTATAATTTCATGATAGACGTCAAAGCTTGAATTAGTTGTCAAGCTTATTTCAGGCGAGGCTTCCTTGAAGCGGAAACTTCAGATCTAGTGAAACATATAACATCATTGATAATTTCTATCTCTGACAAACTAAAAACAAAAACCTATCAATTAATATTAAGGGCGCCCATAGAGGCTACATGTCTGCCAAAAAAGGTTCGCCACACCATAAAAACGTGAACATAATAAAATGTTGTTGTTATTAGAGGTACTTACACTGTTTTTGAAAATATTATTACCGAAAAACGCTTCTAGTCGATAAATACCACCATTCCACATGGAGTTTTGGCAGGAACACGAAAAATGTCGCTGCATTCTATTATTTTCTTAAAATAGTGTATTTTTCGCGAATTCATGATTATTAATGGTGGTGTTTTATTCATTGAGTGTTGAATTTCATGCACGAGTGTGACAAGTGATATAATGTGGTGAAAATGTATTTTCTTGTTGTTTTCTAAACTCCGTAAAAGCTTATAATAAAGTCGCCACAACTTTACTTGGGCATGACTTGGACTCGACTTTGACTAATTTCGTGTGATTAACTGTGATTTTAGAAACATTTTTTGATTTGGTACTCTAAAAAGTTGAAAATCCATAATATTATACTTGACACTGGCAGACTGCACAAAGTGCGATGCCAAAATGAAACAAAAAAATATATTTTCGATTTGAATCAATTTGAACCCAATACTATTCGAGGCTTTTGACATACTTCATAAACGTCAAGCTACATTGTTACTTACTCTATGGCTACATTTAATAGACTAAGTTTTCCCCTCAAGCGTTTAACATTGGTTTAACATAACTAAACTGTGTTGTTTAAAAAATAATATCCATTATCCTTTATTTTAGAATAGAAGCCTCGTTCTGTGGTCGGGATAACAAAATGGTTTTTCTATAATAATGTTATTGCTTTCAGACCGCTCTCAAGCTACTTTTTGTTCCGGGATAAGTCGAAGCCTTTATCGATAAGATGAGACGGTAATCCTAAATGGCTATAGTAGGCAGCGACAATGATAAGATGAATGGACGGGAAATAAGCGCACGGATTTTGAAGACTATATGTTGAGCGCCGGCTCTCCTCTCGCGTCAGACATACTCTGCCTTTGCGACATGCGAGCCGTACGATACGTCAATACAAACTTCTAATACATGTACATTGTACATGTGTTCTCTTTTTGTCATGCAGTAATTAGATTCGCTATCTCTATTTTCCGGCAAATGTAATATGCATACTTCTAGCTAGCTTAATTGTGTTGTCTTATTAATTTTGATCGATTTGCAAGCGCTGAGCCCGTCCATTCCATTATCACCGTCGCTGATAGTAGGTACAAACTCTGATAAGGAAATGTTTCGAAAATTTGGTATTTATGTGTAAACTGTTACGTGATTCTTCCAATAGGAGGAATAACATGCATGTTGATTGTACTATAGCAAAAGAGTACACAGAACATCCAACTGTGAATTTTGTCGCTTTATTATAAGCCAGATGACGTTCACTGCTAGGGAATTAATAAGGAGGGGGAATAATCTCCACGCTTGGCAGGCGGCTTAGGGATCGCAGAATGCTCACCGCGCCGTTAACCGAGACGATGCTGCTGCCCGTCCTCCGGTGGTTGTGGATGCAGGTTTTTTTATACCCAGGTCCAATCCCATAATATTGGTTATACACAATAAAGTCCTTTTAGCTTAGTACTACCAGTCTGCATAACCCTGGAGTTGAGAAGGTAGTTTCCAAATAGATTCTAAAACTTTATTGTAAGCGTGGATGTACTTATAGTTCATGTTTTGTGTTGTGTTTGTAAAAGTTTTGCCGCCGGAGGCGATGAGAAACTAGAACCCAGTTACGATTTTGGGTAAATAAGTACCTACTATTGAACTTTCGTGGTAGAACTCGGGGCTTAAGTGTTTTATGTTATTTTATTGTAGATATGATAGTAGTTTTTTGAGACTAGGCGTATTATATGACCTGATTAATATGTTTTTAAAGCTTAAATAGGAAGAAAAATTCGACCTCCGGCAGGACTCGAACCTGCATACGAGCAGTCTCTATGGGTTTCCGTCCCAACCGCTTTGCCAATTAAGCTACAGAAGTCTCTGCCTTAGATGCCAAATTTCTCAACCTGTTACAAGCTACCAACTAATGCGTTGGTGGCGCCATCTGTAAATTTTTGTAATAAATATTTACCCAAGCCGAAACCGTTACAGGTTTCAAGGCCTGACGAGAGATGTCGCACTGGCTATACTTTTTGAATATTTATGTATGAAGTGATTCCACACTTATGGTATTTCTATGTTTGGTATTTCTATGTTTGGTATTTCTATGTTTGGTATTTCTATGTTTGGTATTTCTATGTTTGGTATTTCTACGCTTGGTATTTCTATGTTTGGTATTTCTATGTTTGGTATTTCTATGTTTGGTATTTCTATGTTTGGTATTTCTATGTTTGGTATTTCTATGTTTTTAAAGCTTAAACAGGAAGACAAATTATGACCTCCGGCAGGACTCGAACCTGCATACGAGCAGTCTTTATGGGTTTCCGTCCTGCTTGGCATTTAATCTACAGAAGTCTCTGTCTTAGATGCTTAGATGAATAATTAAAAATAACAGTTAAAATTAAAATTCAATCGACTTAAATTTTAACTATACCTGGATGCCACCTTTTTTTATAGTTATTATGATTTTTGATCAATTCTTCTTCATAATATGACGTTGCCTTTGTTAACTACATCAAAATACATAAAAACTATGTTTGGTAACATCTACGGTTTTGGTAAAATGTACCTAAGTTGTATCATAACGAAACTCGATAACCAAAACGGAGCAAACCAATCGAAATACTCCAAATGCTCAAGATCACTACCAATTAGCAGCATGTGCAGTAAATGTGGCGTTGTCCTAAGATGTTTTTACCTGTAGATGAGTTGTCCCCACCGCCATATTTACTAGACGAAATCAAGGTAATTGCCGTGATCGCTACCAGTCTTTCACTTCCGAATGTTCGGTAATGCGCTGCCGCTAATCGTATGTTTTCTAGCAAAAAGATGGTGATATAATGCCTTTCTGTGTATTTAGACACTGCACAATCTACACAGGCACTGTGAGAGACAAAAAAAAATCATTTCACGCGTAAGTACTGTACTTTTATTGCAATGGGAAAAAAATAAATTTATTTTATCTAAGGCGACTGTTGTCACTTTGAAATGGATGGCCGAGATAGATAGATCGTCTTGTGTGAGAGAGTGAAAGAGAGCCACACCGGCGCGGCGAGGGCGCTCGCTCTGGCCAATCAACTTGTGTAGCTTATTACGCCGTAAGAGAAATTAGATATTTGTCTCTTTCTAACAACAGGTGTGGCGTATAAAGTCTGTCATATTCTTTCCTTTTCTTCACAAAGTGCATAGTAATATGCGTAAGTATATTTATATAGGCAACGTCTAGTCAATTTTTAAAGCAGTTTTGTTCGACTATAACTACTCTATTTATTTCAACTCACTGGCGTTGTCACGTTGAATTTTCACCACGTGAAACCACGCCATTGAACAGGCGCTCGGTTTTTTTTAAAATGTACCCAATGTCCCAAGCGCAATAGAGAAAATAAGCAAAAGTAGTTGTTTGGCATCAGACAATCGCCCTTATCTATAGTCACGTGATCAAGAAAGAAAAAAATAAGAAAGAAAGAAAGAAATATAATTTATTTTGTAACATCAGTAAGGTTTTGTCAAGAGAGCGCCTGTTCCTCCGCCCGCTACGATACTTTACGGTACACCCTTACTAATAGTACGGTATTGAATTTAAGGACACGCCCGAGTCATACTACAGCTTTAGCTTATAATTATACTAGCTTTTGCCCGCGGCTTTGCCCGCGTAGTAATGTTGAATACTTGAATTCGGTTAAATCGGGGCCCAACTCAATTGAATCACTAAAATACGTATATTATTGCATTTTTTCCAAGCCGCTTGCAAGTCTTTAAGTTTGCTTGAGGATGACCAAATTTGGCATGTCGCGTTTGCCATACTTACTTCAAAACAAAGCCGTCTTGTTGAATTTTAAACAGACAAACAGATGGACATGACAGAATAGATGGATGGATGGACATGGAACTTCTGAAAATTGTGAGGCTTCTTTAAAAATATATGTGGGAGATATATCACTGCAGGTCGGTAAATTAGAATGTGATGAACTGGGAATAGTTGGGATGGTAAATGTAGGTGAAATTAATTTGTCATTTGTTAACTGAGTAGGCTGTACCGTAAATGTAGGTGAAATTAATCTATCAGACTGAGCCGTAAATGTTGGTGAATTCAGTTCAGAAAAATATCGGGCTGAAGAAGTTTGGACGGTATGAGTTGAAGACGTTTTGTAATTATTTTTGGGCATCTCTACAGCTAAAGAATCAAAGTACAAAGGCAAAGTAGAAGTTGCGTCAGAACTTATATCTTCTGTTTGCATGCAACTTGGAGATGTAGGAACCTCAACACGTCGCTTAGTTATTTTTTTCGCTACTACTGGAACACGTGGAGTGCCGTTAGAAATTATATCTATGTCTTCTTGCAGATACGCATCAATCAATAATGATTTCTCGTAAATCGTAGCCGCTTTATAGGTCTTCCTGCTGTACCAAACTTTGCATACAATTTGCCATTTTCATAAACTTCAAACTCAAACTCATAAATTTGTCCTGCAGCGGCTAGTTCACACGCAGTGCCCCAACTCGACTGCCGTGACATGTCATCAAAGTTTGCAGTCGCAGTGGTGTAGTTGTCGCCGTTTGAATCATGAGACATGATTTCAAACTCCTCCTAATTAGCTACTACATGAGTAACGATGTTTTTTCGCACCTCAATTGCCTTTTCTTGGGTACCGTGCATTAAAAAAGAAAGCGCACGAAAAAGACACGCTCCATCACCAACGATGGGAACAACATAGTGTTTTAACTTCGCTCCATGAATGAAGAGAAGTTCACTAAGCATTTTAAATAACAAACTAAATAACAATATCAACAGTAACAATATAAAAAAACCTAATAACAAACAATGTAAACTAAAATTAAAAAAAAATACGAATAACAAACTAAATAGCATAAATAATATCTAAAAAATTAAAGGAACAAATAACGATAATTATACGAAATCTAAATAACAAATGAAATGAAATAAGCTTAAGCAGAAAAAGTATGATAACAAAGAACGCAAAAAGATCACCAAAATATCGCAAGAATTACGAAACTTCGATAAAATACAGTGCTGCACTGATCGCTTAGGTACGCTCGGTGTGGGATGGAGTGGGGCGCGCTCGACGTACAGCGCGTCATTATACTCGGGTTTTAACGTATCTGAGCCGACGCGGGATGGACGTTTCGAAAGCGCTGTGCTTGGTGCGTGCACCGGATCAAGTACATGTGTTTAAAACATTTATCTTCTTACGCATAAACACTCGATTAGCTATTATTATTATTAGCTAATCTATAAATATAACATTTTTTTTTCAAATGAAAACTGACCCGTGGCCTTCCTGTTTTGAAATTGTTTGAAAATTCTGAAACATGTTTATATTTATTTTATCTTATCTCTTAAGTCAAAAAACTTAACAGCCTTAAATGAATGGTTTCGGCAAAATGGTATTTTAATGATACTGAACCCCTTGCGAATTTTTCAAAATCCTTGCTGGGTGTGCGTTTCTCTGCATCAGCCTTTAACACTAATGGTATATCGGCCTACCCTGATTGGGCCATATTCACTACGCTGGCCCAGTGCAGGTTGGCGGATTCACATACACTATCGTATTTCTTCTCCGGAAATATGTAGGTTTCCTCATGATGTTTTCCTTCACCGAAAAGCCAGTGGTATTATCCATGCGTAAGTTTCAAAGAACTAATTGGAACGGGCTCGCCCGGGTTCGAACCCGCGACCCCAAGAATGTGAGTCGAGCTTGATCTCACTGAAGCTACCACAGCTTGAGCTGAGTGTAAGTTTACACCACTCAAAATTTAGTTTAGGCATTTAAAAGTAAGTTAATTTAATATTAAAAATTAATTTAGCAGCTTAGGCTGTACAGTATCTATAATAATTATGTCCGTCAAACAGTCGTCTGCGTGGACCTACAAAAAATAGCCTATGTCCGTTTCCGAACCTTATGCTATAACTACCTATCCAAAAATGCAGCTCCATCTGTTCAGCCGACCAATAAATACGCCCATCCCCGTCCCCATTCCCAGCCTCATCCCTATAAGCGCCCCCTTCCCCATCCCCATCCCGATACCAAATGTCATTTTAATATGAACACGCCCATCCCCGTCCCCATCCCCGTTCCCTCCCTCATCCCCATCCCGAACCCCATCCTCACCCCATCCCATCCCCACCCCCACCCCGATTCCAACTTTAATCTTAATATGGACACGCCCATCCCCGTTCCCAGCCTCGTCCACATCCCATCCCCACCTGTCCCCACCAAATCCCCACCCATCCCCACCCCATCCCACCCCATGACCATCCCCACCCCATCCCCATCCCCACCCCATCCCCATCCCCACCCCATCCCCATCCCCATCCCGATACCAATTGTAATCTTAATATTAACATGCCTATCTCCGTCCCGTCTCCGTTCCCAGTATCATCGCCACCCCCACCCCCATCCCCACATCTATCCCCATCCCTATACCAAATTTAATTTTAATATGTACAGCCGTTACAAAGTTAAGGAGAAACAAACGTACTATCACTAAAACTTTTTTTTTTTTTTTATACTAACGGGAGCTGATTTTGAAAAAACTGTGACACCCGTATCTTCTTATTTTTATAGGAGAATATGTATACCAAGTTTTGTATCAATCGAACCAGAGAATAAAAAGTTTCATACAAACTTTAACACCCCATTTAACCCCCTTCGGGGTTGATTTTCGAAAAATCCTTTCTTAGTGGGCGTTTACATCTCTCCAAAAACATACCCTCCAAATTTCAAGTCTCTACGTTTAGCGGTTTGGGCTGTACGTTGTCTATATGTCAGTCAGTCAGTCAGTCAGTCAGTCAGTCAGGACAAAGCCTTTTATAGTTATAGATTTATCTATTGTGATTCAAGGACGCCAAGGTTAGCATTTTTACGCTGCTAGTGCTGCTCCGCCGAATTTGTAGCCACACAAGCTTTACTCTGTGCCTCACGGAGATATGATGGCGTCAAAGTATCATCGTAAGTATACCATACAAAGGGCCGTCCCAACACCCATGGCCTAAATGTCACGCCGTCGGACGCTCCTTGACATTGACTATCTTTTACCTTCTAGAAGACACATCCATAGCGGTCATTAAAATAGGCAGGTACATATAACGTGTCTCGGCTCCGACAGCTCGTAAACGGCGCCGTAAACCATTTTACGGCTTCTCAATAGATATTAATTGGATATCAAATGTTCAGCCAGTTTGTAGTTGAAATTTACGATCTTGTAAATAGGTAGATCCTAAATTAACGAGTAAGGACCTACTTATTGTTGTTGTAATAATTTTATTAGGTGATAGTTTGTGATATACTTAATGAAATTTGACGTAAAAGCAAAATAAAGCTTTGAATAAACCTAGGGCCACAAAAAACTTGCTGTATTTCATATTACATATTGAACTGTAAGCAATTATTTTCTGTTGAGCTATTTTGAAGCCTTTTTAGCTGTTTTGGTGAAACTAAAATATGCGCTTCATGGAGCAGTAATATTTAATCCTATAAGCATAATAATTATCCAAGCTCCTAATTATTTAATTACAATTTCAACAAGTGACTTAACTCGAGTAATTATTCATTGAAACCGACAAACAGAAACCCCATTAACTCTTCATTATTCCCGCTACGAACTTGATTCAAAAACAACAATTTGATTAAACAACATAATGGGAACTTTAAAGTTAAATACGAAAGCTGTATCAAAGCAGCTCTCGACTTTAAATTAGTAGGCACTTGATCTGTATTTACAATAACATTATAAGAAGGTCACATTTTTGTAGTGGTGGACTCTACTGCAGAGTCCGCCTGGGGAAGTACCACACCTTCGCCAGTTATTCAAGCACCAAGCAGTAGTGTGCAAGCATTACTGTGTTCCAGTTTGAAGGGCAATGTTACCAAAGAAATTACTGGGTATAAAGAGATTTAATATCTAAAATCTCATGGTGACGAGCGAAGTGCAGCGAAGGATTGTGTTCGCAGGTTCACAATTCTGGCACTGCTACTGTTAGTGGCAGGCGTGGCTCTTACCACCAGGCAAACGTCTTGCTCGACTGACGAGTCGTTGTATAAAAAAAATATTTGTTCTAGATAATCTCCGAGACTAGGTACTGATCTGATTTCTACAAAACTCACAATCACATAGAAATCTTCATAATTTCTGAGTGCTAAATGGCTTTGATTAGGTAATGACCTCCTCGCTCTTTATTACCTAATCAAAGTATATGGGTTAAGTTTATTGTAATGCCAAATGTAATAATACGAGTCCCACCAACGTGTGGCAGGATACAGCTAGTTATTAATTTTAATCACTTTATCAGCCAGAAGACGTCCACTGCTAGACGAAGGCCTCCCCCTTAATAAATATTCAGTTTAATAGAGCTGGTTAAAAAAACTAAACCGAAGGCGAATTTACAAAAGCCCACTAAGAACAAGGCGAGTCTTAGACATTGCAACAACTTCTTCTATAAATTATAAATAAAAAAAGCCTTTAAATAACAACAAAAATAAAATAAAAACAACGGTGTAATCGGGGTATGTCCTAAAACTGCATCCAGAGCCACCGGAGTCAGGGCAGCAGCGTCCTCTTAGCTAACAGTGGTGAACATTCTGCGATCCCCAAGCCGCCTACCAAGCGTGGGCATGGCAACACTTCCTTGTTAAGGTGTTAAGGGGGAGGCCTTCGTTCAGCTGTGGACGTTTTCTGGCTGATGGGTGAATTATCAAAGAAACAGAAACCTATCAAAATAATGCATAAAATAAATATTACATACAGACATATATAAAATAAAGAACCGATTGTTTTTTTAATTATTTCTGGCTAGTAAATAACACAGATAAACTACATAGAAAAGAAATACTTACCATCACAACCAGCACATTTTAATATGGAAAAATCTTCATGTTTTTAACTTTTACTGTTCGTTTTGAGTAAATTTACATTGTTCTATGAAATTCAAAATAAAATAACACCAAAAAGGAAATTCGCTGTAAGTTATTAATTTAATTAATTGTTGCTAATATTATTTAGCATGCATGTTTACTTTTAATATACTTTAAATGACACTAAAGAACTGATTTTAAAATAATAGCATCCGAAGAACACGTATCACAGTTGTTTGGAGGATTTAACGAGTCTAGCTTACACTTTTTATTTATTTCTTTTCAATTGGCAATTTTTAATAAGTGATATCAGAATTTCAATTTAGATATGACTAGCTGAATACGACTGGCTTTGTAGTATTTCGTAGCGAAGTTTCGCGTAGCGCGTAGCGTGTCGTAGCGGGCACCCTCTACGGCGGCTACGATGCGACTGACGTAGACCCTAAGGTCTCTAAAGGCTACGAAGCTTACCGTTTTCAAAGCTACATTGATTCAATAAGTTATTTACCATGGTTTTGCATAATGTGTAGAAGGAATAAAAAATTATTAACTCTCTAATGTTTACACCAGATTGTTTACGGTACAAAGGGGATAAAATGCATGGAATAGAGTAGCGAATATTCAAAATTACATGGGTACTTTAAATAGGTATAAATAAATATTCTAGGAAGTTACTGCAAAATTTAACGTTTTTACTATCAAAACCAGATTTCGTATAATAAAAATTAAAAATAAGCTATTAATTTTGTTTTGTATGTTGATAAAACGTTGAATCAACGGATCACAAGACAAGTTATCGTGGACCATACATAATCAAATGGAAACCTCCGCTTAGTTAGACTAATTAAACTAGGAAATCAATTTTAAGTTTGAATCCACTAGTTAAAATCACAATAGTCGAGCAGGTAGCGTCAAGATCGTCGGAGGTGGACGAGCGGACCCATGGGCCAGTGTTGACACAAAGTTAAAGGCCACGGAGGCCACGGCCACGGAGGCTAAACCTCTCCAGTTACAATTGAATTGGGATGTGCCTACATGGCACCCACGCACCATTTCTGATAAATGGAGAAGGCAATATGCTCGGGAAAATATGCAATCAGAAAAGAAAGTCCGTATAGGCTGAGATAGGTATGTCAGAATTAATGGTAAATGAACAAACAACCGGGAAATTAAACGTGTCTATACCACTCACGATCACCCAGTCTACAAGTACTTAAAACAACCAACCGATTCAATTTAGTTTACCTGGATGACATCTTTTTTCTAGTTATTTTATTTAAAAACCACACTTAGGAACCAATTTCGATAAAATTTATATATATATATATATTTTTTATATTTTTATTTATTTTTATTAATATAAAATTATTAAAGGACAACCATGTTTATCATAAAATTTGTTACTGCGATCTCCAAACTAGGCAAAGCCTGTATCTCGGAGATCTGGGACGATTGTACATGAAAACTCAACCACACATACTATACGAGCTTACTGATGTTATAACAGTTTCAGTGTACATACACAGGGAAACTGGAAATGAATGTTCTACTTCTTCTATTCTATTCTATTATAAAACAATAAAAATAAATAATATAAATGCAAACTACCCCCATTGACGTGGAGGCAGGTACTTTTGTGTAACATCATTGGAAGATTACAGCTTAGACCATACAAGGAGGTATCGGACATTTGTACTACTAACCCACCTGCTAATGGGAAGTGTCCTAAGCCTTCGGTAAAACATACCACGCTAAAACTTAAAAGCAATATACAACAGAATAATAATAATAATATGTGACAGAGTTTACGTTATAAAAAATATTTTACTTCTTCACGCTGTGGCAGCTAAACCGAGTTGATTATACTTTGAAAAGGAAAAGGAAACAGCCTATAGCTTGCCTGGCTTAAGCCATACATATAATAATTATATACGGGTGTATATAATAGGTACAGGTGGGCAAATATAAAACAAAAACATAAACATTGGGAGGGCCCAATGCAGCCTAGCAGCAGGGGCTGCTAGGCTGTTTATCAAAAACCAAGGTCGGGAGCCTATTGTTCGACTTGAAATCGCGAGGTCGTGGCTTCAAGTCCAGGCCCGTATCAAAAGGGCTCCTACTTTATTTCAGCAGTGGACTATTAAAAGGCTGATTATATACTGTGCTTTTATCTCTGTTGCTATAATAATTAATATCCTGACCTAATGACTGACTGACTGTCCGACCGACCGACCGAGATACAACGCACAGCCTAACCTAAACCGCTGGTCCCTTTCTAAAGTATGACCTAACAAATAAAGAGCAATATTTCAAACATGAATTTAAAAAAAAATTGTTTCCTTCTACTCGACGGATAGCGCAGACTAAACGTACCAGTCAAAAAACACTATTTTTGATAGTGGGCATAAAAAATTAAATAAAAAACTTGAGATTGACTGGCATGTCTGGTCTGCGCAAAATCAGTCATCTACAATGAGCTTCTTTCTTTTTTTGCCTGTCAAAAAATCACCTATTGGCGGGGTAATCCCGCTAAAACAACATACAGTCGAATTGAGAACCTCCTTTTTCCGGGCACCCGTTGCACAAAGGCTTAAGACATGTCCCGTACGCAGGTGGCCTTAGTACAGATTTCCTATACCTCGTTGTGTGAACTGAGCCCAAATGTCACAGGGTTGTAGCGAGGTACGTCAAGGCGAGTAAGCGATAGGCACTAAACAATTTAACATTGGCTTTTTCCACCGCCAATGGTGCAGCTGTGTTCGAACCGAGTGGTCTTGCGCGTGACGATGGCAAACGATCTGACGGTATGACACTTATGCCTTGGAAGTTGGGACGGCCTCTTGTATGGGACGCAACTTGCGTCGATACTTTGGCACCGTCTCATCTTCCTGAGACACAGAGTAAGGCTGGTGCGGCGGCAAACTTGGCGGAGCAGCACAAGCGACGCAAATATCTAATATCTAAGCTAACCTCGGCAGAGGTTACATATTTGAGCCGTTTGGTGTTGAGACATTGAGTCCGTTGGGACCGGGCTCATCATCTTTTCAAAAATATATCCGAGCGCCTGGTCGACGCGACGCGTTATCAAAATGCTGGCGTTTATTTGGCTCAACTCATAAGTATTGCCATCCAGCGTGGCAATGCCGCCAGCATAGAGGTAGGAACTTCATACCTTCATACCTCTATGGCCGCCAGCATGTTGGGTACGCTGCCGACTGGTAGTGGGTTTGAGGAGCATTTGGATTATCTCTAGACTTTCATCGATCTGGATACATCCTTTTGTTTTTGTTGTGTAGTAGGCTAAGTAGTCTTTGTAGTTTGTTGTAGTTAATATTGCATTTAAAAACCAAATAATACTATATTCTATCTATTGGTATAAATTTTACGTGGTTTCATAATGTACTAGAGGTCGCCCGCGACTTCGTCCGCGTACGGAAGTATTTCGGCCCGCTCTCAAAACTTACCACGTTTTCTACCCCCGATACACGTGCTCATTATTTGTACTTGAATACAACATTTTAAAATAAACAACTTAAATTCAAAATTTCATCCCCCGTTTCACCCTCTAAAATGAAATTAAAAAATAAACAACGATAAACGTTGCGTTAGTTTCCAACCTTAAGCCTAAATAATAAATATTGTATTTTTACTTTGAAAATGAAGGACTTTCCATACACAACTGCATCATTTTTTTCGCCCCTTCGGGAGTGGATTTTCAAAAACGCTGAGTCACTTATAAACTAATTTTAAATCGTCATTCTAAACACAAAATTTGAAGATCCTAACTTCGAAATTGACGGACTTTCATATAAACTATCATCCCCTATTTTACCCTCTTAGGGGTGAAATTTACAAAAATCCTTTCTTAGCGGACACTTCACAAAGAACACACCCTCCAAATTTCATGTCTCTAGGAGCAGCGGTTTAGGCTGTGCGTTGATAGCTCAGTCAAGACTTTGAATTTTATATATACAGATTTTCTTTGTTCTAGCTAATAGAAATACCGATTTAGTGTCAACTCTGACATTCTTTTCTATCGAGCCAAACATTCAAAATCGCGTTTTCTAATAGACAAAAAAGCTAAAATATGTGATCAATTTAAATTTTATTTATTTTTTGGTTCAATATCGGGAATTTTGGATTTTACCCACATTTAAAAAAAGTTTAAACATGCTACGAGTGCTACGCGGTAAAAAAATATTGGTTAATTTTCTTGTATTATTTTTTGTGTGAAAATACATCCATAATGTGTTTGCGATGTTATCATTTGCGATAACATTTATTTTGAACTTAATACCACCTAATGAAAAATCTCGTTGGCAAAGTTTTACAATAGCTCTAAACTTTTCCTCTTACAATAAGCCATATCCAAAAAGGTCACATTCTACAGTGAGTGTTCTTAATTGAAATCAATTAGACTATGTAAGCCAGGGAGCGAGGTGCGCGAGAGGCATAATAAGATTTTATAATATAGATGTAACCTGGATGTAATAGGTAGGTGAGTGAGCATGAAAATAATTATTTTGTAGTGGTAGGACTCTACTGCAGAGTCTGCCTTGGGAGTACCACACCTCTGCCAGTTATTCATCGCCAAACAGTAGTGTGCAAGCATTACTGTGTTCCGGTTTGAAGGGCAATGCTACCAGATACATTACTGGGTATGAAGAGATTTAACATCTAATATCTCAGGGTGACGAGCGCAGTGCAGTGTGGCGCAGGATTGTGTTCGCAAGGTCACAATTCTAGCACTGCTACTGTTAGTGGCAGGCGTGACGCTTACCACCAGGTGAACATCTTGCTCGTTTCATCACTTGGTAGTATAAATTGTATCAGATTTTGTTCCCTCCAAGATTTTGTACGAAAGTTAACTGATGGTAAGGTAGACAATTTCAGTGTGTCTAAAATAATACTTTATCCCCGTTAGGTATTAATATGTGTATTGATGTGGCATGCCTTATGGTCTTTAACATGTCATAGGACTTTCTCGAATTATGATACGACGATACTCCATACTCAGCGTCACGCAACGGGCAATGGCAACGGGCGCGATAAAATCCGGGACGAGGATATTCGCCAAAGAACCAACGTCACCGACATAGTTCGCAGGGCTTGCAATTTGAAGTGACAATGGGTAGGCCCTATCGCTCGAAGAACTGATAACCGATGGGGATAAAGGTTCTTGAGTAGCGACCGCGAACCGGAAGACGCAGCGTAGGCGCGGCCTCCCACTAGGTGGACCGACAACATTGTAAAAGTCGCGGGCAAACGGTGGATGCAATTGGCAGGTTGTCGTACAGTGTGGCGGTCTAAGGGGGTGGCCTTCGTTAAGCAGTGGACGTCTCCGGGCTGATGATGATGACTACTCCATAGCGCTGGCCCAGTGAGGACTGGATTTTGATTTCGTCGTCGTCGTTTTTAGGGTTACTAAGTATTCTCTAAAATACCTAGTACAAAGTAAAACTTGTTTTCAATGGGTTTTCCGTATTTGTCCCACGAAGTCTCATCCTAAAAGGGCTTTGTTTCCATTAATTAGATATTTTGCACCGACTAAATTTCTATTCGAATTCCGGATTTAATTAAAAATAAAACACAAACCAGAGAAGTCGAGTTGTATTTACAATTGGTTTTTCGGAATTCCAGGTACGGAACTGAAAACTTGATTAATTACTATAAGAGCTTGCAGCGAGGAGTTTAACCGACAGAGAATGTGTCGGCTTGAACCAGCCAGCCGCTTCTCATACTAGAGATGTTACTTTAAGCAAGAGGACTATTTTATTTATTTAGTATAGACCTGTACTAATTAAAAATTTATTTAAAAAAATACTTGGTTGAAAAGCAAGCCGGAATACGCAGCGTAGGAAGGCCTCCCACTAGGTGGACCGAAGACATTGTGAGAATCGCGGGCAACCGGTGGATAATAATGGCAGGTTTTCGTACAGTGTGGCAATCTAAGGCGGAGGCCTTCGTTCAGCAGTGGACTTCTCCGGGCTGATGATGATGAGAAACAAGTATCTCATGGTGTCGTCGTTTTTGTACGAGGGCTTACTTAGAGTTAACTTAACTTAGAGCTCGATTCCTGACAAAACTGAGATTAAGGTTAAGTAAAGTAATATGATCCTCAAGCCGCCTGCCAAGCGTGGGGATTATGGCATATTGGGAGGCCTTCGTCCTGCAGTGGACGTCTTATGGCTGACGACGAAAGTAATATGTCGGCATTTACTTCAATAAAGGTCTGTGATTTCTTACCTCCTTAAAAGTCTCACGATAAACAGAGTCGATCAATAAAATCTAAATGAAAAATATTTGTTTAAAAATGAGAAATTTTTATTTTTACTAGACAGAGATTGCTATACGCGCGCATATAATATATTTTTATCATAATTACTCCATGGCTAAACTCACATATCTTGGCGAATAGATATCGGAAAAATCTCCTCATCGTAACTCTAGCTGAAACTATGTAGAACAATCTCTACAGGTGCATGGCATAAATTAATGGTTAACGTAGTTTGAACTCTCGTAAAACAGCACAAAATGTTCGGGAACTAACAGAGTAATTATCTTGCATTGATTCCAAGTTAAGAGCTGTATTTATTTTATACATTGTTATACGTCAAAAATACATTTTTAGTACCAAATAATAATAATAATCTAACAATATCGTCAAATTTAATCGAATAAACCGCCCCTCACTATTTCTGGCGCAATACTGGCAGCATTACCACGCTGAACGGCTATGGCTATCCTTTGCACCAGAAACGAGGTGGAGGTTCTTCTGTCCGGAATTCTGCACCTGATTTCTGTGACCAAACTCTTGGCCTCAGCACCCCAACAGCTGCCCATAGTCTCTACAGCAACGGGCACGAAATAATAATGTGGCTCCATTGCTGAAATAGAGATGTATTAATAGCATTGGAAATCATGTTGAAATAATACAAAACATCATTATCAGCTCATTGGTCTATTATAAACGAGCTTCTCATCATCATCATCATTAGCCTGGAGACGTCCACTACTGAACGAAGGCCTCCCCTTTTAGACCGCCACACTGTACGACAACCTGCTATTTGCATCCAACGGTTGCCCGCGACTTTTACAATGTCGTCGGTCCACCTAGTGGGAGGCCGCGCCTACGCTGCGTCTTCCGGTTCGCGGTCGCCACTCAAGAACCTTTCTTCCCCATCGGTTGTCAGTTCTTCTAGCGATGTGACCTGCCCATTGCCACTTCAACTTGCAAACCCTGCGAGCTATGTCGGTGACTTTGGTTCTTTAAAATTGGCGATTTTGGGTTCTGTAGAAATCTTGTAAGATTGAAGGCAGTGTAACAAATTTTATTAATATCTATTATAATCTAATAGCTAAGTCGTTTAGTAATATCAAGGTATTTCTATGTTTTTAAAGCTTAAACAGGAAGAAAAATTATGACCTCCGGCTCTTTTTTTTTTTTTTTTTTTTTTTTTTTTTCTTCCTGTTTAAGCTTTAAAAACATAGAAATACCATAAGTGTGGAATCACTTCATACAAAAATATTCAAAATAATATCAAGGTATTTTTCCGCACAAATAAGAAAATCTATTTCACATATTATTTATATGATTAATAGAGGGGTTTGATTATCATTGAATACCAGAATAGATATGACACATTTTAAATGTACTAAAAACAGTTCGGTCCGCGCCAACTCAATTTTTATAGACTAATATATAATAATAATAATAATTACTAATATATTTAAATATCTAAATAATTAAAAGATATTTATTTCGAGTAACATAGACTCATAGCATGTGTTTGTACTTAATCAATTAAAATTAAAACAGTAACTTTACATTATTATTATTATCAATAATTACAATAGACACCTGGATTTTGTTTTGTTGGTAAAGTACTGGATGCCGTTGCAGCGGTCATGGGCTGGGGCTATATCTTGCTATCAGAAAAGCGTCTCTCGTCTCATTAGATAGGTACGTCCATAAAAAACCTAATGTATGATAAGTCCATGACTCCATAACATAGTTAACAGTTTTTAAGTGCCTGCGGGGCTAAAGTGGCTAGTTTAGCCCAGCTACGCGGAGCGAAAGGAACCACTTTCTCCCCGCAGCGGCACGTAAAATCGTATACACGGGAGCAAGTAAAGAAACCTTAGATCTCATGTTTGTCACCCTCGGTTTCGCCTCGGGAGACACTATATTATGATCTGAGACATTTTTTACTTTTACTCCCTAGGTGAGTAATCTACTATTTTATACAATGGGGTAACGAGCTATAATAAGCATCACGCCTGCCCATAACTGTAGCAGTGCCAGAATTGTGAACTTGCGAACAAAATCCTGCGCCGTACTTCACTCGTCGCCTTGCTCGTCGCCCTGAGATAACAGATGGCAAATATCAGACACACATACAGTTACATTAAACCTGTCAAAAACACGTGACTACTGAACTTTGTCTCATACCTGACGACAATTCCCACCTTTTGTCTTCATTACACTTCTCAAACTTCGCCCTCTATTAAAAGTATAACGACATTGTCCTTTGCAACTACTTTCCGCGAAGAAAAAAGATCAGAAGTGGAGGGTGGGAAAAGTTCTTTTCTCCCTAATGAGGCAAAGATAATGAGGGCGCTTGTACTTCAGTTTATATGGGTAATTTC
Organism: Erannis defoliaria; assembly: GCA_905404285.2. Classification (NCBI taxonomy): domain Eukaryota; kingdom Metazoa; phylum Arthropoda; class Insecta; order Lepidoptera; family Geometridae; genus Erannis; species Erannis defoliaria. The sequence continues at coordinate 2,803,254 of FR990073.1, read as the reverse complement.
TTTGATAAATTCTGATACGAAATTGCTATTGTCGGCTCCCAATTAGGATGAAAAATTCGAGTGTTTGAGGGATAATTTGAGGGCCAGGATATTTATACTAATACTAGATAATGACGCGGTTTCACCCGCAGTTTTAGAGCCATAAATTAACAGCGCTGAAAATGTAACCCATACGTTAAACTAAGGTGTTTAATATAAAAACATGCAGGTGTTACGTATACAAAGCGGAGTGTTAAGGTTGTGTTAAGTATACAGAACTGGTTTGTGTAAGTGTAGTTATTACCTGCGAAATCAATATTTTTAAAGTAATTTCTTAGTTGAGTGACAACAACCATTCCAACTAGACATACAAATCAATTTATTTTTTTATACAATCAAGTGTCGAGACTAGCAAGGCGTTCGCCTGGTGGTAAGCGTCACACCTGCCACTAACACAAGCAGTGCCAGAATTGTGAGCTTGCGAACTCAATCCTACGCCGCACTGCACTGCGCTCGTCACCCTGAGATATTAGATGTTAAATCTCTTCATACCCAGTAATTTATCTGGTTACATTGCCCTTCAAACCGGAACACAGTAATGCTTGGTGTTAGTGTTTGGCAGTTGAATAACTGGCAAAGGTGTGGTACTACCCCAGGCGGACTCTGCAGTAGAGTCCTACCACTACAAAAGAATAATATGCGGTATCCAAGTGTATTATTATTAATGTGCAGAACAATAATATGCTGTAAAAGTGAAAATGTTAGCAGTGAACGTCTTCTGGCCGATGATGATGATATATTCCGAAAAAGGCGGTTGTCGTGGTTGGCTTATTAAGTACTTCTTTATTTAAAAGATCATTTTATAACCGATGTCGTCAATGATACGCCGAGAGTTAGATAGAATAGATTAATGTCTTTTTTCATCACACTTGCTCGTAAAGTAGATCTTATTACATCGCTTTTAGGCTCATAATTCAAGCTATTATACACGCGTGCTTTTTACTTTACATTACGGCACTTGTACTATAATAGGTATAACCCGGTAAAGTCAAGTTTGTACGTGACTGCAATTAGACGTACGTATACGAAGCACTCTTAATATAGCCGGGTAATACTTACAGTTTTTGTTGTAATACCAACAAAGAGTTCTTATGCCGCTGAAGTAAATGTCAACCTGCGCGCGCATTACTGATTTGGGCGCCATTTTCCGCAAATGTTTGTTGACGTTTTCGCTGTGTGGTTGATTATTATCAAAAAAAATTGTTTTTTCCTCGCAAGTGTGACGAAAACAGTCGTATGGAACTCTTGTGCTATTAGTCATTACGCTCTCGGCTTTCTTATCGCGCTCGCCTGCGGCTCGCGCGCATAATACCGCCTCTAGTGTAATGACCAACATAGCACACTCGTATCATAATGTACTATTATATTAGACTAAACTTTTACTAATCAAGAAAAATTACAGTCGATATTTTTTTTTTTTTAAAAAGTCCAAACTTTTGGAGCCAGCCATTTTCTATCAAGTCTATGGATGCGTAGCAGTTTCATTTGCCATTTTTCGGCGCAGGGCTGAGTTTACGCTAAAATGTTATACTAGCACTAATTACAATTGATTTTGTTCAGAATATTTCGTTTTGTCCTATCCTTACGATGTAATAATGATAAATCAATGCCTGTCAACACCTGTCACTCTCTTTTTATTTAGACGGACACGGACGTAATGTATCTTGTTATCGGTTTCTTTTAGGCAAGCGTGGTCCATCGTAGACCGCATTTTACCTAACACTACGCGAAAACGCAAACCTAATTTGAAATAAATAAATATCGTTCAATATTATTTTGTACCCAAACGTATTTATCAAGCCAGTAGCTACAACCACGTAACGAAAAGCGGAAAATGTTTTATTTTTCCACCTTGTAATACGGTTTCCCGCATTTAATCGAAAAGTCCATCTACGTCAAACACAGTACCTGCTATGCAAATTTTGACAAGATCAGTTGGTATCGTAACTAACAGACTTATTGCGAGTACCGTGAGATGAAGTTTTTCCACCTTGTAATACGGTTTCCCGCATTTAATCGAAAAGTCCATCTACGTCAAACACAGTACCTGCTATGCAAATTTTGACAAGATCAGTTGGTATCGTAACTAACAGACTTATTGCGAGTACCGTGAGATGAAGCTACTTAATAATGTATATACTTCTATGTCATGAACGTCAAATGATTATCTATGAAATTATAAATTGAATATTAATAAAATAATAATATTGGTGCGAATAATTCAAAGAGACACCCAGAAACAGATGGTTTTGGGTGGTGTTTAAATTTTTGGTCAAACAATTTTGGCCGACATACAGTTTACAGATGGTTTACAGTTTTAAAACCCTGGATCGAGTATAAAATATTTTTTTGAAGGTTTTGACAAGTCTGAGGCGACTTTTGACCACAATTGACCACCGTGTCTTTTGTTATGTAACGCGTGGTCTTCATGGCTCCGAGCCGCGGCCGCAGCTGCGGCCACTTTTACCTAGGATCCCTGCTTTTGTGGGCGACGCTACCGACCCGCGCCTGCGGGCTTCGGGTGCCGTGGACGGCCGCGTGACGCTGTCAACCGGCTGCGTCAACGGTGCCAATTGGGAAAAAAAAACAATTCAAATATTTATTGTGTGATTCAAGGTGTAACATATAAGATCGTTGGATTCAAGTGTGATTGTGTCCAAAGTGCGGGTTTTAAAGTTTTCAAAAGTGTTGTATGTTTTTTATTGCATTTTTTTTTGTAGGTATATGTTTTTGTATTATATTTTTAAGTCACCCCCGACAAAACTACCTCATGGCTAGCCGGAATGTTGTAGTTCAGCCTGTACCATTGGAAGACACCTTTGTGTGTAATAGGTGTTCCCAACCCCGCTCTTTTCAAACTTCCAGGGGTCTGAGAATACACATTGGTAAAGTTCATAAAAACCGGGAAAACGAACCTCAAAATCAAATTGTTTTTTCTCAGATCCCGCAAGTTGCGATTGTGCCTCCAGACCAGCCTTTTTGGTCTATTTTAACACAGTTCAAGGCTGGTCTTCCTGTTATTAAACGAATTCCCAGAGGTGCCCGCATCCCAGTGGCACAATGTCTCGCTTCTGATATTGTTCGAGCAATATCAGAAAATTCAGAGAGGGCTTGGGAACATTTGTTAGCATTTCCCTATCGTATTTTACATGTTCCACGTATCACTTCAGATCATTCGTCGCTTACAGCAAGAATAAAACGTAATTGTGCAGATTCAAATCCCCCCATAGCACCTGTCGGTAATGCCGTACACACACTTCCACGTTTGCGTGCATCATCTTCAAAAACAATCATTCCATATCATTTAATCGAAAATAAAATTAGTGACGGGGACATCAGAGGCGCGGCTCGTTTGTTGTTCTCCAATGATACAGTCGCACCTAACAATTTGGACACTGTTGCAGCTCTGCGTTCTAAACATCCATCTGCAGCAACAACCTCGAATCTTCCGCCACCACCTGATTCCAAAGACGATTGCTATCCGACTGTTACGACTGATGATGTTACTATCGCCATTTTGTCTTTTCAAAGTGGGTCTGCTGGCGGACTTGATGCTTTGACGCCGCAACACCTAAAAGATTTAACTTGTGGTGGTTGCGGCGCCGCAGGTGAGTGTCTTACTGTAGCACTGACCAATCTGGTCAACTACATGCTGGCGGGTAGTGTCAACAGTAATATCACCGAACTGTTATACGGTGCTAACTTGTGTGCCCTTAAAAAGAAAGACGGAGGGATAAGACCTATTGCTGTTGGCACTACGTACCGCCGCCTTACTGCTAAAATCTGTTGCAGAAAAAAAAGCGAGCAACTGACGCAATATTTTCAACCGACCCAGCTTGGGTTCGGTTCCCGCGGAGGGTGCGAGGCGGCGGTGCACTCACTCAGAACTTTTTTAATGCACGATGCAGGAGACGTCTTGTTGAAGGTGGATGTCAAGAACGCATTCAATTCCGTGGACAGAGGCGCCCTGTTGACTGAGGTAAAAAACAATATCCCAGATTTATACCCATTCCTTTGGCAATGTTATGGTAAAAATTCAAAATTATTATACCGTAATGAACCTTTATCATCAGAAGTGGGCTGTCAACAGGGAGACCCGCTAGGGCCGGCTATTTTCAGCCTTGCGATTCACCCCATCATTAAACGTCTCGAGTCAAAATTCAATGTATGGTATTTAGACGACGGTACTCTGGGAGGTGACGCTGATGTTGTTTTCAAAGATTTAAGCACCCTGATAAACGAATTCCAAACCATTGGTCTGGAATTAAATTTCACAAAATGTGAATTATTTGTTTCAGACCATTGTACTTCAAAAAATGAAATCATTAGAAAATTCAACTCTTTGGCACCTAACATCAAAATCATAAATAATACTTCGCTTCGCCTCCTTGGTTCACCAGTACTCGACGAGTCTATACCTGATTTTATAGACGAAAAAATTCAAAATTTTAATGCCGTTTCGGACAGACTTTCCAAAATCAATATGCACATGGCTTTTGTTATAATTAAACATTGTTTATTTGTTCCAAAATTTACGTATTCCTTGCGATGTTGCCAGCTTTGGAAACGCCCCGATCTTTTACAAAGACTGGACTCTATTGTTAGGGATACGCTCACAACCATTCTTAACATATCTTTGGAAGACCGCAACTGGCGCCAGGCGTCTCTACCAATTCGGTATGGAGGCCTGGGGATCAGAAAAATTTCTAGTGTTTCATTGCCAGCATTTTTGTCCTCGGTCAAAAGTACTCAAAATTTGACAAATTTGATTCTGTCACCCTGTTTAGGAACTTTTCAAATATCCTTTTCGACTGAGGCTATGGATGCTTGGAAATTAGCCTGCCCTAACTCTACCCTGCCCAGAGACCCGTCTTCACAGAGGCAGTGGGACGTGCCGCTCTGTGAGTTGGAACGGAATTATCTTTTAGAAACGACCAACTCATCTTCAGAGCGTGCACGTTACCTAGCTGTTTCACGTTGGGAGTCGGGTCTTTGGCTGCAGGCGTTACCCTCGGTCAACCTTGGGAATTTATTGGACAATAACACATTCCGGGTAGCCATTTCATTACGTATAGGTACATCTTGTGTCGTCCCCCACCAATGTGCGTGTGGGGAACGAGTTGATAGTCTCGGTCACCACGGCCTATCTTGTAGTAGGAGTGCCGGTCGCATGGCCCGCCACTGCGCTTTAAATGATATCATCCGTCGGGCTTTTGGAAGTGCCAACGTCGCAGCAGTTTTAGAACCGAATGGTCTAATGCGCGACGATGGTAAGAGGCCCGACGGTATGACTCTCATTCCTTGGAAGATGGGACGGCCTTTAGTGTGGGATGCTACTTGTGTGGATACACTGGCGCCGTCTCATCTTCCAGAAACATCAAAACATGCGGGTGGTGCGGCTAATGCGGCGGAATGCCTCAAACGTCGCAAATATTCTAGCCTCGATAGAGGTTACATGTTTGTGCCGTTTGGGGTAGAGACACTTGGGCCGTGGGGGCCAGGTGCTTTGCGTATCTTTAAGGATTTGTCGGGGAGACTTAAAGAATCCACACGTGACCAAAATGCTGGCCTTTATTTGGGCCAGAAAATTAGCCTCGCAATCCAGCGGGGCAACGTGGCCAGCATTTTGGGAACATTACCCGAAATCAGAGACCGTTTAAACTATCTATAGGTTTTCTACCTATAGATACTTTAAACGGTCTCTTATATCGTTTGATTAATGTTTTAATAATAGTTTAATTTATGTTGTAACTAATTATAGGTTAAGAGATTAAAAAACTACAAAACCTTAATAATTATGACTTTACTTTTTCCACACTTTAGAGATTGCACATGAAATGTTATTTTAAAATAGCAGTCAGTGGGGTCACACTGCGATTTTTTTCCGCTAGGTGGCGCATCGTCGCTGCAGCCTTAGTCAACTTTCATTCCTATACTTTTGTTGTTTTACTCTTATAAGACTCGGATTACCAGAGATAATCTGCGTTATACTGGTTTGTACAGCAATTCTTTGCCTTGCTAATTAAAGCCCTGTCCAACATAAAATGTATACAATGATCTAACCTACAAATCAATTTTTAGGCATCCAACAGCTGCATTCAATTCTTAAAACAAGGCATAGTACTCAGTATTTTTCCTAGTACTAGATTATCGACAACGCCCTCATCAAGAGCAGATAGATAAACAATGATTATCGAGAAAATTTGATTTTGCTATATCCGGACCGCCGCTGGCGCCATCTGCGAAAAGTTTTGCCGAGGATATGCATCTGGCATGTCACGGAATGATGTGTTAAAAGCTGATGCAGGGAAACAGAAATGTTATTCGGGTATATAGCATGGGGACAAACTACAATCTCTTTACACATGACCAAGTCAACTCATTGCATTTTAAGAGACGTTAACAAGCGAACTGGCCGCTTGAGACGAAAGCGCTCAACCGTTAAATAGAGATTAACCCCCTTGCCTCTTTAACCCCTTCCTTTCCCCCATGCCCCTTAACTTACTCCTTTGTAAAGGACGTCTTTGTTGATTAACTTTCGCTCAGTGGACAGGAATATCAAAGTCGATAATTTGGCGAGGTGATAGCGAGCGTCGTACATTGACGTCATAGTACCTATCGGTTGACTAGATGTCATGCTACGTGATATACGGAGTTCGTTGGCTACGGTCGTACAGTCAGCGTCAAAGCGATGTCAGCGTTCAGAATACAGAAAAGAATAAAAAAAGTTAAACATTTGGTTGTAGACATCCAGAAGTTGTAAATTATTGTCTCTTGCTTTGTCATCTGCCTTGGTTTTGACCTGAGCGCCTAACTCGCGCACCGCGAGAAAATTTTCTCGATTCTACAAAACAGGACAAGGCTACGAATCTGTATAAGTTTGTCTCGTTTTCGCACGACATAAAGACACGACAAAATTTTCTCGCGGTGCGCATGTTAGCCCTGCAGAACTAATACATTCCAGGTTCGACTATATGGTCATAGTTTAGATAAGAACAGATAGCTCACTCCATAAAACAAACCGCGCTTAGCGCACACAGCGGTACTAAGTGTGTGTTATTTTATAATTTCGTATATTTTTTACGTTAACTATATTATTGCATTCAATTCTTTGTTCTTGTATCTAATTGACCTACATATTATAACGTAGCATTGTTATATGGTGAATAAGTAATCTGAATCTGAATCTAACGCATGTACATATCCGCAAATAAGGTGAAATGAGGTAGGCTCGCATTGTGTTGCACTCTAAACGCGGTTCGCTTTTATAAAGTGCTATTGGGGTGAGCTAGCCGTTCCTGCTTAAGCTATGATATCGTCGAAACATCTTACTGATATTTATTTGACACACAGGGCGCGGTAGAGCGGCGCGACGCGGTGCGGGACATGCCATACAAAAAGCAGTGGTCGAACCCGCTTTCTGTGTATCATGTTGCTTATAAACTCTAAGATTACAAAATAATCCGTGCCGTCCCGCGCCGCTTTTCTGCAGTCTTGGCCATAACTGTACATATCTATTTACTATTCGTTCGCATGCATATTCCTTTGTAATCGCATTCTGATGACGCGAATCTTGAGTGGACGTGCGTGGCCATGTATTTATTTATGTATTTAAATGTTACACCAACTAAGCAACCACCAATACAATTTCATCAACTTAGATAAGCACACAATTCACATGGTAAGTGCCGCTTCAATCATCAATCATCAATCAATCAATATATATATAAAAGGCTCTGTCCTGACTGACTGATTCAATGACTGACTGACAGACAACGTACAGCCCAAACCGCTGCTGGTCGTACAGACTTGAAATTTTGAGGGTGTATTCGTCTCGATGCGTAGGGGTGTACTAAGAAAAGATTTTTCGAAATTCGACCCCTTTTGGGAAAGGGGGGGAAAAGTTTGTATGAAAGTCCTTTGTTTTTGTACTTTTAGTCACGTTGGATAGTTCATTTAAAATAAAAAATGCTATTTTAAAAAAAAACAGGGACGATTAAATTTGTTTCTGAAGTTATATTGATGAAAATTGGTATTTGGGTAGTTCATTCGTGCGGGGAGTTGGTTGGCTAAAAAAATGCTCGGGATGATTTATAGTGGTGAATTTTGGGAGCGGGCCGAATTTCTTCCGTACGCGGACGAAGTCGCGGTAGACCTCTAGTTATAGGTATAAACCTCATGCTAGATAAGCAACAGCAAACTTATGAGGTAAAATAAAATATTTACCTTGAATTATTTAACAGTTATTAGACAATATATGATGCAATTAAATATTAGAATAGTAATATTTAGTTAGTTATTAGTTAGTTAGGCTTAAAGCATCGGTCCAAAGCTTGATTTAAAATTATGAATGCGGCTTGAAAAAATATCAATCTCGTGTTGTTTTTTGAAACCGCACTTGTCAACTATATCTATTTTCAACTGACTTCAAAAATGGAGGTGCTCATTTCGACTGTATGTTACGCGATTACTCCGCCAATTATGAACTGATTTTAATGATTCTTTTTTTTTGTTTGGTTGGTAATACTTTAGAGGTGGTCCCATATAAATGTTATCGAAATCGGTTCAGTAGTTTGGTTTTTATATCAAAATTACAAGAAAATATGAAGATGTCATCCAGGTATTCGAAGTTGAAGTCGGTTTGTTATTTAAAAGCGTATTATGACATTGTGGATTACATTGTAACAGCTTATGATCCTGTTTAAAGGAGAATAATGACCCAAATTGGAACGGGCAGTGTTAATGATAAAAGGCAGGTATTTTTTACATTATATCTCTTCATTATAATATAATTTCTTATAAGATTGACGTTGGTAAATCTATTAAAAATCAATGCTTGCAAATGGTAAAAATGTAGTGAAAACCAATGCCTTTTCCGCCCCCTCCGCGGCATACAAGCAGAAATTGAAATACCAATTCTGGCCAGTGTAAGTTAAAAATGTACCATAATATAAAATGTTCCTTCTCACACAGCCTTATTTTTTTTTACTCATTAAACCAGAGGACGCTACTGTCCGTCCTCCGGTGATTCTGGATGCAGGGACATACCCAAGTCCGACAAACGACTCGGCTTAAATGACTTATTTATTCACTCGTTGTACAATCTTCTATTTCCCATCGATATATATGTACTACGTCAATTTCCTATCTACCTGCATGTTAAAAAAAACAAAGGTCACATAAGCTGTACCGTCTAGCATCCGCTTTAGTTTCCGGAGCCATAGCTATTCAAGTAAACATTGAAAAATATAGAATCCAGAACATTAGCCGAGCATAAAAGCCGTGTTATTAGTCTGAATGTACAATGGATGCACAATAGAGTAGTCGCACTTAGTTCCACATTCGCTTGAATTTTTGTTGTCGTTGCAAAGCAGATGGATCGTTTTTTTTTTTATATGAATGACTATGCTGTTGGCCTCAGATGGCCTCTACAGCGTCACCGGACTTTAGGCAAGCGCAAACGGCGCTCGGCCTAGGTTTAGGTTAAAGGCGACTAGCTCAAGGGCACCTCAGACGGTACGAACCTCGGCTTGGCCGTCGCCGGGAGTGGGGTCAGACTTGCCCTGGCACCCCAGAAGGGGTATGCCCTGGGGCCCTAGTAGATTGATCTGGTTGACTACTTGGAGAGAATCTAACATATCTTCTGACAGATCTGGGGAGTCCTCGACCTCGCCGGCGAGGTCGGTGCGTGTTTGTGTGCCTTTGGTAACCGGCGCCTATACCAAAGACGGAATACTTCTTGTTGCTAGGAGTGGTCGGATCAGGCGAGCCCAGCGCCGCCGAGGTGATGACGGCTATGGGGTCGTCCGGGTCGCCCAAGACGTGTCTGGGGCGTCTACGGAAGGGGGGTGGGTCTGTCGTGTCTGTCGTATAGTTCGAGGCTTGGACTATGAGTGGATTGGGATGGTGGGGGGTCGCATCGAAATAGCGGCGCGAAGCGTACTTAATGTACTGACGGATGGAGGGGAGTTCGAGATCGCAGTGCAGGTCGGAGTTTCGCATGAACCAGCTAGCACCGACTGCTCTGCGGATGAATCTATTTTGTATGACTTGGAGTTTCTCTAGATCTATGCTGGAGGCATGAGCGAACGCCACGGAGGCGTACGTCATGACGGGGCGAATACAAGTTTTGTAAATTGTAACCTTATTTCTAAGGGACAATTTACTACGCTCGTTGAGAAGGGGAGTGAGCCGGCCTAAGAAGAAGGCTGCTCGGTTGCGAACTAACTGGATATGCTTAGAGAACGTGAGTCGACGATCAAGGGTCACACCGAGATACTTGGTCTCGGTAGCCCATGGGATGGGCTGGCCGTTGAGCGTGATATGCTTAGAAGGAGGTCTTTTGAACGGATGAAAGTACACGGCTGCACTTTTATCGGGGTTAACGGTGATAGCCCACTTCTTGAACCAGTCTCCGAGGAGATTGAGGGCTCGTTGAAGGTGGGCTAGCTGAATGACCTTGTTCCACCCTCTGGTGTAGAGGGCGGTGTCATCGGCAAAGAGAGCAAGCTCCACTTTGGGGGTGCGTGGGATGTCACAGGTGAAAAGCGAGAAGAGAATCGGGGCCACAGCGGAGCCCTGAGGGACTCCGGAGCCGATGTCGTGGGGGGAGGAGCGTTGTCCCTCGACGCGGTATCGAAAGCTTCGAGCCCTGAGAAAGTCTTGTATTATGAGTACAAGACGGTCTGGCAGCCCGAGCTGATACAGCTTGTATATCAGCCCGTTGTGCCAGACTTTATCGAAAGCTTTCGCGACGTCGAGGAACACCGCTACAGTCCCTTGGGGGAACGGCTTGTGGGTGTAACCATGGCCGGGTTTCTTGTTGAAACCTTCTAGGACGTACTCCGTGATGCGGTGTACTTGTTGGACGCAAGAGTGTCTGGCTCTAAAGCCGAACTGTTCATCAGGGAGGAGGTTGTTGTCTTTGACACAGGACCAGATGCGCTTCAGAAGGACGCGCTCGTAGACCTTGCCCAGGGTACTGAGGAGACTAATGGGACGGTAGCTAGAGGGCTCGGAAGCCTTCTTGCCGGGTTTGTGGATGCCGATGACGTCGGCGGATTTCCACGCGTCGGGGAAAATGCAATTGGCGATGGCCGCATTGAAGATGCTAACTAGAAGGTGAACTAGCGTAATGGAGAAGTGCTTGAGCACTTTGTTACTGATGCCGTCCGCACCTGGAGCTTTCCTGGTGTGGAGGCCTTTAATAATCGACTCAACCTCGGAAGCTGTGACAGGCTCGAGTTCATCAAAGGGGGGAAGTGAGGATCTGTATTCGACTTCACTGTTCACCTTATCGAGGTGAGCAGGGTCGACATGTTCTAAACTGGGGCTGCACTGCGTTTCGAGGCTGTCGGCCAGGCATTCGGCCTTTTCCTCGTCGTAAAACGCGGGGTCAAACGGGAGGTCAGGTCGGGTGAGAGGGGGCATAGTCGTAACAGAGTCTGATTTCAGGGATCTAGTCAGCCGCCAGAATGCCAGGTGGGATGGCTCGATCCCCGAGAGTAAGTCATCCCACCGTTGATTACGGAGTTCACTCATGCGGTTTTTTACGGCACGTTCGTAATACCGCAGAGTGGCTATGTTATCCTCGGTGCGAGCTCGATCGAATGCCCTAGTGGCAGCGTGTTTCGCTCTCAGTAGGTCCCTCGCGTCCTCAGGCAGGGCCCAGCGTTGGTCTCCCTCGGCTGGAACCTGCTTTGAGGCCTCACCAACGGTGGTGCGGAGGTGGCTAGTGAGAGCGTCAATGGAGGTAGAGATGTCGTCAGGGGTAACAATGTCGTCAGGGATTCTGTCCAAGTCAGGGGAACTACAAGCTTTCAGGGCATCGCCTAAGTGCTTCCAGTTGACCACGGTCTTAGTCAGAGGAGGTCTGTCAGTCGGATCGGGGCCTAAATGCATGAGGACGGGTCGGTGGTCAGAGTCGAGTTCGTGTAGTACTTCCAATGAGCGTAACTGGAGGGTCACGCCCTTTAGAAGCGCTAAGTCGAGTACGTCAGGTCTGTAGTTCAAGTTCAGGGGAAAGTGGGTCGGAGTACTGGGAGGAACTATGTCAAAGTTGAGGTCGTCAGAGAGGGAGTTCAGAAGGTTTCCCTTCGTATTGGTCGTGTTGCAGCCCCATAAAATGTGCTTGCTGTTGAAGTCGCCAGCCAGAATGACTGCGCTTCCGAGAGAGAGAAGAGCCTCGAGGTCACTCCTGAGGAGAGTCTTATTACCGGAGAGATAGCAGGATACTAGGGTAATGGGTTGATGACCGGTCATCGAAAGGCGGCAACAGGAAGCTTCCATTGCTGAGAGAGAAGGGGTGTCGATGGGAATGCAGTGAAGGGACCTTTTGTAATAGATGAGAGTACCGCCTTTTATGGTGGTAGTCCTATCATTACGAACGAGCGAGTAGTTTGCGATCCTGGGATCCCTCTTGCTAGGTTTTAGAAAGGTCTCGTTCACTAGCATAACATCGGCCTGGTGGGTTGAGAGGAAGTGCCGAATCAAGGGACGCTGGTCCCTTGATTCGGTGGTGATGCCGTTGGCATTAAACCATGCCAACGAAAGGGAGCGGGGTCTAACACGTTTGGGTGTACTATACATGTTGGTTCCTAAGGACGTTGGGGGCGAAGCGCTGTAGTGCACCGAAGAGCCTATAATGCTCATCGAGGATGTCGATGAGATTATGGTTCTCCCGGACCTTCTGGGCTACATGTCGAACCTCGTCGAGGTTAACCGACATCGCAATTTCAGCGAGGAGGAGTAGATCCGCTTTCGGGCTGGAGGAGCCAGGGGCGGATCGTTTGGGGGTGGAGGGCTTGGGCGGAAGGGCAGGGCGGGCCTGGGTCTTGGCATGAGCGGGAGATGGCGCAGGGGCGGGTGGGAGCGGTTGAGTCGCCTGAGGAGTGCTGGGCGGATTTGACCATGCATTAGTCAGTGGGACAGGGGCGTCAACGAATTTTGACACCTGGCGGGGTTGGGCAGGTTTTGGCTTAGGGCCAGCTGCTTTTGGGCGAGACGGTAAGGGTTTTTTGGCCTTAGGGGCCTTGGGACAGCCGCGATAATTCGCGGTATGGCCCTGAGTGCCACAGAGGACACAACTGGGGAGAGTGGGGTCGTCCTTCTTACGAAGGCACTCCGCGGTGCTATGATCGCCCGCGCACTTCACGCACCTGAAGGGTGCGTAGCAGTAGCGGGCAGAGTGTCCGTATAGCTGGCAACGATGACACTGTCCTGGAATGGACTTTTTGTGAGGGACTTGGAAGTCGAGGCCGGAGAGATGGAGAATCGATTTGGTAGTCCAAATTTTCTTCCCTTCCTGGGTATTCGTAAGAGTGACCAGCACCATGTCATAGGGTTCTTTGGTCCTGCCGTTGTACATCCGGCTGACCGAAAGAACAGGGAGGTCTTGGGTGAGGAGGTCGTTATGGATTGCCAGGAAGGGAATCTCCTTGGGGATGCCCTTTACGACAACTCGGATGTCTTTCTCCTCATCGAGAGCGTATCTGTGGAAGTGAATATTCGCGTCGCGGAGGTAGGTAGTGGCTTTGCGGTAGTCGTCGGGGGAGGCTAGACGGACCATAATGCCGTCTTTGTTTGGTTTGGCGGAAAACTGGATCTGTAGATCCGAGAGGTTACGCGAGACGAGTTCCCATAGTTCCCGGTTGCGGACAACTATGGTACCGGTCTTTGGATGGGGAGCAGGGTCGACAATCGGAGCGTCCGATTCCGAACGGAGCGGAGAGTCCGATTGGGCGGAGTCGGAGGCAGGTTTAGTCCCTGAAGTGGGGCAAGGGGCCTTGGGGGGAGGAGGGAGGGAAGCAGTGGTAGCGGGACGCTTTTTACCCTTTTTGGAGGCGACGACTGTGAAGCCGTCGTCCTGGGTAGAAGTGTCCATTTCTGGAGAATCGGGGCTGTCCGAAATGGACGGACGGAGTGGACGGGGGGTAGGGGAGCACGAGCGGCGTCCGTGGCGGGAGCGACTTCGCGACCGGGATCGGCTCCTTGCTGGAGCGCGACCCCTAGGCCGAGAGTGGCTCCCGTCACGGGCGGAGGGTTTCGGAGGAGGTGGAGGCTTGGGAACTGAGGGACCTGGCGCCGAAAAATTCGGCGTCAGTTTGCAGGCAGAAGCTGCCTGCCCTCGTGGAGTCTTAGGACGGGCGAGAGACTTTTGCGCGTATGTCTGGGGAGCGCGAACGAATTCCTCCATTTCGGAGGGGTTGGCCTTCAGGTGGTCCAACAAAGTTTTCGCGACGAAGCTGATGGCTTCGTCGAGATCCTTTTGGGAGACCATCCTAAGGCGGGAGAGTTGCGGGGGTTGGGGGAGGAGGTCCCCAACAGGAGAAGAAAGTGTGTGATCCCTCTGCCGGGGGTAGACAGGGGGCTGCGTACCTAGTGTATTACCTAGAGGGTGTACCAGCTGCCAGTGTTATTTTATTGTGCAGCTGGTTGTGTGCCTGCGATATCTGGTGTCGACTAGGGGTGACCCCAAGGCCGGTGGTTCCAGACCCAGCCGGATTCTGTTGTTCCCCAGACGGGGGAAAAACAGGCGCTCCGGGGCAACGCCCGATCGGTTTCGTTGTCACCGTTAGAAGTGTCAGCCGATCGACCACCCACGTGGATTTTATGAAAACACTAAGAGTGGTTCGCTCTGAAAAGAGCGGTTTGGACGAAGGCAGCAGGCCCGGAAGCCCGGCTGCGAAGCGGTGAGAGCCCTGCACTCACAATCACACTCGACTCGTTAGAGTTTACGCTAATAAATTAACGCAAACACCACGTGGCCGAGGTAACGGGTGCTAGGACTCGAAGCTGCGCGGCGGCGGCTTCGGAGGCGGAGGCGTCCGAGCGGCGCGGTTGCGCCGAGCGGAGTGAGTCCGGCGGCGGGGCAGAGCCTCCGGCGGACAGGAGCGGACAGCGAGCAGCGAGTAGCGGGCGGAAACGTCCGTACAGCGCGGCGATGCGGAGCGTTGCAGATGGATCGTGAGCCTACTCTACTTATATAGGCGTTGTTTCCACGGATACATATTATATATATATATTATATGTTTTTATTATATTATAATATATATTAGGTGGTTATTTACACCTGAGATATTTCGCTAGTAGTTTGATAATTTAGCCCAGGTTTTGGTTTGATGGAAATTACTTTTCACACCACCTGCTCGCCAATATCCAATTACTTAGTACGCAAACTCAACGTAAAACTAAGCATTTTACCCTAAAGGATTTTATACAACATTTTATCCGAAGGGGTATAAAAGATTTGAATTTGGCTTGGCATGGATACGGACATTTTAAAGAAAGTTTTTACACCACCTGCTCGACAATGTCCAATTACATATCATGCAACCTCAACGTAAAGTAAAGCATTATCTCTTAAGGCTGCGCTCATCCATGTTTCAAGCACATTTTTTACTGCGATCAATAATTATTCTAAAGCTGAATGAGATAGGGCCACATTTAGCGGAGCAAAAATACGGCAGTTACGCAGATTCGTGCGTGTCAAGGTTCGATTTTCGATTATTTTACCCATTTTTTATTTATTACAAGCATAATATAAAAAAAAAAACAAAACTAAGAGCTACAAATCGTGACAAACTATATTATTTACAAGTGAGTAAGTTTTCGTGCTAAATTTCTAAAAATTGAATGATTAAAACTGTTGTAATGTGTAAAAATAGAGGTGGTTTGTAATTTTTTTTCCTTAACATTTTTTTTAGAAAGATTACAAAAGCGCTACATCATTTCTCACATCTTATATTATCTTATAACGCATATAGGCTGTTAGTTTGAACACCGTTATCCTTCTAGGATTTCATTGTACTCATCATTATGAACAACTTTAACTATGGGGCCAACCCTGAAATCACGAAAAATATATCTGCTGTTCCATACATTTTGTCCAAGATCGATGAACCTTTTTGTATGGAACAGCTGTTTTTTTTTTCGTAATTTCAGGGTTGGCCCCATAGTAAGAGTTGTTCATAATGATGAGTACAATGACGGACCTAGAAGGATAACGGTGTTCAAACTAACACCCCGTATAGGTTTTTAGGAATAAGTTTGGCGTGAAATAAGATACCCGAGCTGGGTAAAACACCGAAAGATGCGTCGTACTTTAGACTTTAGGAAAATGCGAATAAGTCGATTTTGGAAAATAGTGTTAGTTATCTAATTTCGCACCTACGACGACGTATGTCAAACAGTGGACTAAATAACAGGCTGATGCCCCTTGTACTACCGAATAATGTACCTACAGTGTACACTGATTGTTGTTAAGATAAGTTGTTCTATATTTCTGGTGTACAATAAAAATTTATTGTAAGTATTGTATTATATTATGCTAGGTACTTATATGGGAAGAAAGGCCTCACACTAGGTGGACCGACGACATTGTAAAAGTCGCGGGATCTCCGGGCTGATGACGAGGTACTTATACTCTTACTATACCTTTACACGCACCACGTTTTTCTAAAGAAATTACCACAATTATTATTTTTTGCCATTTACTTACTTTTTTGGCTGCAAATAGGTACAATCCTCACAAATGCTGAGCTCAAAAATAATATTTGTGCTAATTACATGTATGTAAAGCGTGTTATAATTAAGTATAAGATTAATGCATTTTGCGTAGGTACATTTAAAATTATAAGATAAGAAAGAAGACACTATACCTGCTTACGGATTATTTATGGTATCAAGATACGAGATGGTAGATGATTCTTCTGTTTTATTACTATAAAATTATTGAATAAATACCTACTAACTGAACAAGTCAGTAATTAGTAAATGTGTCAGTAAAGTCTATAATTCTTCAACTTTTTAACAAAAGTCACTCATCATCCACTGCTGAACGAATGCCTTCCGCTTATACAGGTTGTTGTTGAATTCATGAGCAAGTCATTATAAGTACTCATCATAATGAACAACTTGTACTATGAAACTAACACTGAAAACGTGAAAAAAGAGGTTGTCCCACACAAAAATAAAACGATAACGCACGACGTAATGTATAGAGCAGCTGTTTTATTAGGGATTTCAGGGTTGGCCCCATAGTAAAAGTTGTTCATTATGATGAGTTCAATACCCCTACGATGTTGCTCATGAATTCAATAACACCCAGTACTGTTGTCATACTCCCCTCGGTTGGCAGGCGGCTCGGGGATCGCAGAATACCTATCATCTTCCGTTACTCATTACTTTTTTCGTCAAATGCTCAGGGCGGGAGCGGAGAGGGGGGACCCCCTAACTCTTCCCTTTCGCCCATGAAATACTGATTTGTATGCCTCAATAAACAAGGACATGTGTTCTAACTTACATTAACATTCATATCAACATCACACATCATCAACATTAACATTTTAATATCTGTATGGTACATGCTTTGAGAAATTAATTAATCTTGAATTTTGAATTCTAATTGTAAGAGATAACGCTTGTCCATGACCGCGATGGTTGGTACCCGGAACGACAAACAAAGACAAAGAAAACAGACCAGAAAGTTCAAGGCGTCGTCGCTGTCGAGGATCCCAAGTGGTATCTCTTCATGAGATGTCTCTTCTCTGTCTAGCATGATATTTAAATGCTTATAAGTTGCTTATTTTTGATCAAATTTAAATTTTCTTTTCATTAATCAGCTATATTTATAGGCCACATTTGAATAGGACAATAAAAAAAAACAGTCATCTAGCCTATTATAATCTGGGTGTCTTCAAATCGCGAGTGAATCGGTTTCTTTTAGACAAGCGTGCTCCATCGTAGACTGCATCTTCGTTTAACATCAGATGAGATTGCGTTCAAACGCAAGCCTTTAAAAAAAACTACGGATCCCTGTGAAAGCCAGTCATAACTCTATTTATTTATTTGATACACAAAAAAGAATACAGTCTTTACATTTGCATTGTATAGGTTACAAATAATTTGTTCAAGATTGCATTTCTTAATAAATATGTACACAACATAATAATAATTTTATAATAATAATAATAATTTATTCCATGAAAAAGTCACGAAGAGTACATAATTGGTAGCATATGACACAAAAAATACAAACGCATGATACATTTTTGGTAACTTCTGCTGAACTAGGCTTAAAGCCTGTGTTTCAGCGTCAGCGCCCTCCCCATATAGTTGCACATTATGTTATTACAAGTTAAATTAAACATTATGCACATTACAAACTAGGAAAAACCATCACATATTGGTTACAATTAAATTTTAATTAATTATTACTGTTTGAAAATATTTATATAAATTATAATATCAAAAATATAAGCGCCAAAAATCATTCATTTTAAACTTTAGTAATTTTAGTGAACATTTTTGTGGTACAGTAATAATTCTAATAGATTTAAATAAAATAAATAGTGTCAACTTTTGTACTTTACTAGATGGAGTTTTGCTCTGTAACATAATTTCTAAATAAATAAAGTAGGTATTACTTTTATTTTATTAAAGTGTAGAATGAAGTGTAGAATGATCCTCTCTTTGTGTATCTTTGTAAGATGGTGTGGGGGTGTGTATGTGTGTATCTGATGTGTGTAATATGCTGAGTAGGTATCGTCACGTAAACGTAAACGTCATCCTCTAACGAATTGGGTTTACAACGATACTTGCATATTGCGTGTGTATGTGAAAGTGTACCTATAAGCGAATGAATGAGTGTGAGAGGGTGTGTAGGTTTGAGTTCATAAACAGCTTATGTTTTTACATATATTTACACAAAAGTGCCAACGCAAACAAATTCACCTATACATATTAGTGTTATAACTCGGTAAGTGTTTGGTCAATCAATAATTATTTATTCAACTACTTTTAAAAGCTCTTCAGTATCATGCCAAGTAAGTGACTTTAGCCACGACGTTACTTTAAATTTTAATTCACTTTTCGATATGGAATATATATCTAACGTTTTGTTAATTTTGTTATACAAGAACGGCCCAATAAAGATTGAGAATCTTTTGATGAAGCTAGTGTTAACTCTTGGAGGTATTGAACAAACGTCATAGTAGCGTCGTTTGGTTTGCATTTGAAGATCGTAGGGTAACAATGAGTGTTGTCTCGAGATAATGCTCACTATAAATAATTGTCTAACTGTGAGTACATCACAGTATCTATACAACAGCGTAGTATCATATAAAATTGGTCGACCAGTACCTATTTTAAGTGCAGCACGTTGAGATATTTCAACTGGGCGTAGAGTGGTTTTAGGTACACCTCCCCAAGACGAAATACAATATGTAATAATGGACTGGCAGAGGGCTAAATAGATTTGCCTCACTAGCTCTGGACTCGCAATTGGTCTTAGTTTTTTAAAAACAAAAAATATTTTCCGAATACGATTGCTTACATTTGCAATATGTTTTTTAAAATTAAGGTTATTGTCTATAATTATACCTAAGTATTTTAAAGACAGTGTTGATTCTAAAGGTTTACAATTACAAGATCCTGAATTTACAGTAATGCAGTACTTATCATGAGCAACCAAGTTGAAATCATTGATTCTAGGAATATTTGTGATGGAGAACGTAATAAATTTTGTTTTCTCTGCATTTAGTGATAGAACATTATCATATAGCCATGTTGTAACTCTGTTAAAACCAGCTTGAGCAGCACCGTAAGCCGCACGCCATGTATTTGCAGAAAACATAAGTACTGTATCATCTGCATAGGAAATGAGATTCCCTTTGTCCAAACTAAGAGAGCATAAGTCGTTTAGATATATTAGAAAGAGTGTAGGGCCCAAGATGCTACCCTGCGGAACTCCGTGTGTGACCAGTAATTCACCACTAAGTAAACATGAACAACATAGAAGCAGTAGGTACCTACATCTATAAGTCAATCAAACATTAAGTAGTATTGTATTTACACAATTAAACATAAGCAGTATATTTATTACATATTTATTTTATGCTGTACGGAACCCGCGTACCCGATTCGCACTTGACTGGGTAGTATTTATTTTTAGTTCTCTAGTTTGGCCATGCTGAGCAGTACGTACTGAAAGGTCAAGTCTTCATTGTTGTGTAAACCAGTTCTCACTGAATGAGTCTGAAACGGAAGCTGTCAGCAGCATTCGCTTATTGTACAACTATTTCAATTAGAGTCAGCTTTACCTGCTTTTGAAGATATTTAAAGGTTCGAGGAGAGTACCTATAATATTATGACTAACTAAGACCATAACGCAATTTGCTGTAATAAGTCGTATTTACTTTATATTGTAAGTAAATACTAAGCTACGTAGTTATGGAACATTTCCTATCTTAAGCTTTGTAATTTTATTTATTTCCAGAAAATTAATACTTATCCGATAAATTATGAAATAGGTAACATGCATAGTTTCTTTTTATTGTTGAGAATTACCACGACGTGACCATGTAATGGCAAGTTCAGTGGAAGCACCTGGACAAACACGCCCACAGTCACACCCACCACACCACACACTCATAACGAGATAGATCATATTTAAAGAAACTGCATTTAAATTCATGCCGTAGTTTCTGAGTTTATCCCGGACAGACAGACAGACAGACGAAAATTTTAAAAACTGTATATTTGGGTTCTGTTGCTCTCATACACTCCTAAAAAAGATAGTTTTTAAATATATCTTCAATGTACAGTAATATCCTCGTTACAGTTTTATTATATGTATAGATAGATAGAAGATATATTGCTTAGTATATAATAATATAGTTCGGTGTGTTTGTAATTTATGAGTCTTATTTATGTAATGTAATAGTACATTATGATACGAGTGTGCTATGTTGGTCATTACACTAGAGGCGGTATTATGCGCGCGAGCCGCAGGCGAGCGCGATAAGGAAGCCGAGAGCGTAATGACTAATAGCACAAGAGTTCCATAAGACTGTTTTCGTCACACTTGCGAGGAAAAAACAATTTTTCTTTTGATAATAATCAACCACACAGCGAAAACATCAACAAACATTTGCGGAAAATGGCGCCCAAACCAGCAATGCGCGCGCAGGTTGACATTTACTTCAGCGGCATAAGAACTCTTTGTTGGTATTACAAAAAAACTGTAAGTATTACCCGGCTATATTAAGAGTCCTTCGTATACATACGTCTAATGGCAGTCACGTACAAACTTGACTTTACCGGGTTATACCTATTATAGTACAAGTGCCGTAATGTAAAGTAAAAAGCACGCGTGTGTAATAGCTTGGATTATGAGCCTAAAACCGATGCAATAAGATCCACTTTACGAGCAAGTGTGATGAAAATCCGTTATTGGCATTAAGCTAGATTTAAAGATACTGTTTACATATAAACAAGAGCTGTGGATTTTGTTAGATAAATAAAAATTAAATGGTTCTAAACAGGGAGGATGCTTATGACGTGCAGTGGACTGAAGAAGCTGCCAACGGTGATGAGGATGATTTAATGGATTGAAAATGCAAACTTTTAAAGCTAGATCATTAAGTGTATCTATTCAAATAAAGTAGTCCATTCAACTAAACACTTAAAAGCTTGTTGGTACAACAAACACCGGTCGAGAAACTTAACTGAGTATTGGAATTTGTCAATTTATTCTCAGAACCTTACTAAAAGATTCCAGAGACCGCAGCGGGAAACAGAAGTTTTCTAATCAAAGTATTAATCAAAATATTACTCCGGTTAGCCACGATTCTCTAAACTCTTTGTTTGACTCAACTTAGTTGTGGTTATGGCTTATAAAGCAGGACATACACCTGTGTACTTTGCGGAGAGAAGTTGTATCCAAAATCTAAGCTCTTTTTTTATGCAAAATCTTTAGCTTCGTCATCATACCCGTACCTATCATTAAGTATCTGGACCAACTCTTGCGACATGAAAGATACCAGCTTCAACAGTTAATTATGATGGGCAAAATTGAAAACGACGCGTTGGAAGAAGGAAGCAGTCTTGATTACACAACAACCGAGAATGGACCAGCATAGCCAGCGTCGAATAACTTTCCGCTTGGCACAAGATAGAAAGAAGTTCGCTGAGCTAACGGCCAACCTCCAGTAGTGGAGAGGCACCCGAAGAAGAAGAAGATCATACTCATAACCCACCAAACCAACCAATCTAAATGCTCAAGCCCACCACCGGCCATGCAGCAGCGTTGTCACCTTTTTTTTTAAATCAATTTATCTTCATCAGCCAGTACCCCCCTCCGCCCCCCCCCTGAACCCCCTGAACGAAAGCGTACCCTAATGAATCCATTTGCTCTGAACCTAATACTAAATACTGTGTTTTGAAAACCAATTTTGGCTCGCCCAAAATATTATATTAGACATACCAAAAATAAATGTTAATAGCGCAGATGACTTACAAAATGTAAATTTCAAAATTTGTTTTCATCCGGTTATGTGAGACTGGAATCTCAGTCTAGGTAAAGATAGTACCATCCCCTTGGTGGTTGCCCGCGTTTGTCACAATGTCGTCGGTCCACTAGGTGGACATTGACTACCTACGCTGCGCCTTCTGGCCACTCAGTGATTCAGTGGGGACTCATCGCTGAGTGGCCACTACGAACGAGGAGCGGGATTAGTGTGCGAAATCGCGGTATGCACGCTGGGAAATCGCCGATCAAAACGTCAGTGTGGAAAGACCATAGTGTCAGTGTCAGGACAGGTGAGCTATCAATTAATAAAGAGCTCAATGAAAAGTATCCTTTATAAAACGGTCCCTTCCGGTTTAGTCAAAACATTTAATTTATGTCTGATGAAAGTCTTTCCAGCCTTCGGGCGAGTCGCGGGAAGTAATCTCCGATATTGACAGATTCTTTTACCAAGAAACGAGCGTTTGTAGATTTACAGCGGGCTTCGTGAAAGGGTAATCCTAAGCCACAGGAGGTTACTGTACTGGATATTTTGAACAATTTTCAATTTCATTCATAATTTTTTCAATCACATATACTATAATAATAATTTTTTTATTATATTGTGTCAAAAATATTTTATTTTGTATATTATACCGATGGTAAAATTGGTGTGATTGTAGTTTACTACTAACTAGTGCCTATTTATATTTCTCTTACTTCATTTTATTTTTTTTGCTACCACAGCAAACCTACCTATAAATATATTATCATTTATAGGATATTAATAATCGTAACATTGAACATTAAAAAATTCGACTCTATGCCTACTATGGGACCACCTCGAGAGTCTTTCTAGTAATTTTGATTTAAAAACCAAACTACTGATTAGATTTCGATAAAATGTATATGGGACCATCTCTGAAGTATTACCTACAAGACAAAACAAGAATCATCAAAAGCAGTTCATAATTGGCGGAGTAATCGTGAAACAAATATACAAAAAAAAAACATTTGTATTGAGAACCTCCTCTTTTGAAGTCGGTTGAAAATATATCCTGTCAAACACAAAAAAAATCTATACGGAGAAATCGGTCGACCAAATCGGTAAAAAATAACATGTAGATAAGATATTTATACAAAAAAAAAAGTACAAAAGATAAGTAAATATATCATCATCATCATCAGCTCAGAGACGTCCACTGCTGAACAAAGGCCTCCCCCGTAGACCGCCACATTGTACGACAACCTGCCATATGCATCCACCGGCTGCCTGCGACTTTTACAATAATCATCATCAAAATCAATTAATAATTTGGCGGAGTAATAAACGTACAAAATAACGTACAAAAAAATATACATAGTCGAATTGAGAACCTTTTTTGAAGTCGGTTAAAAATTAAAAATAAACGTGGCTGCAAAACGAACATAAATAGTTATTCACTTTCTGGTTCCATTTTCAATTAATCAACTCGATAGTATCAAATAATTCTGCCGTCCTTCTATCTATAATGCCGTTAAGCCATAAGGGGTCGATTTACATTTTTAAACATGATCGGATATAAATCCAAATTCTCTATCAATGTCTAAAATCGTGTTTCTATCTGTTATAGTTTTTAATATAAAAGAAGCTGCAATGCCGCTATACTTACAATTCTCTCCAACTTTACATGTTAATAAATCTTTATATAATCCCATAAATACATAAACATATTGATAATTCATATTTTAATGCCTAACTATAAAGCTACTAGTGTTCAATCTCCTATAACGTAGTTAAAGAACTTTAATAACTGCTTTTAAGTTAAGTTCTGTGTTGTATATACATTGACGTGTAACTTTGGTGTTACCAATAAATTATTTGTATTTGTATTTATACGTTTATTGGCCTAATTTACCCAAGAATAAACCATCAACAATAATAAAAGCCGTCTCAATTGTGGACCTAAAATATAAATATTTTTTCAAAAGTAATATAGAGCGTTATGTAATTCGTGGCAAACTATATTATTTACTAGCTGACCCATCCCGGCTTCGCACGGGGCCCAAAAACCATTTTAAACCGACTTCAAAAAAGGGAGGATATTAATGTTGCCTGTGACATGCGCATATACCTACCTACGGAAAAATGCTTGCGAGTGGAACACCGATTTATGCCATTTCTTACTACCTACGGCTACGACATTAACCCCCTTAGACCGCCACTCTGTATTACAACCTGCCATTTGCATCCACCGGTTGCCTGCGACTATCACCATCATCATCATCAGCCCGTAGACATCCACTGGTGAACGAAGGCCTCCCCCTTAGACCGCCACTCTGTACGACAACCTGCGATTTGCATCCACCGGTTGCCCGCAACTACCACCATCATCATCATCAGCCCGTAGACATCCACTGGTGAACGAAGGCCTCCCCCTTAGACCGCCACTCTGTATTACAACCTGACATTTGCATCCACCGGTTGCCTGCGACTACCACCATCATCATCATCAGCTCGTAGACATCCACTGGTGAACGAAGGCCTCTCCCTTAGACCGCCACTCTGTATTGCAACCTGCCATTTGCATCCATCTTTTGCCCGCGACTACCATCATCATCATCAGCCCGTAGACATCCACTGGTGAACGAAGGCCTCCCCCTTAGACTGCCATTTGCATCCACCGGTTGCTCGCAACTACCATCATCATCATCATCAGCTCGTAGATGTCCACTGGTGAACGAAGGCCTCCTCCCCCTTTGACTGCCACTCTGTACGACAACCTGCCATTTGCATCCACCGGTTGTCCACGACTTTTACCACTTCGTCGATCCACCTAGGAGGAGGCCTACCTACTGTGCTGTGTGGTGTTAAGTAGCTTATGACAACACAGAACATTTTTAGAAAATCGCATGTCAATCCATTCATCTTCCTTAATCGCAAACTCTCAAAATAAACATTTACCAGTATAAGCTGATCCTCAGACCTTAGGAGCTCGGTATGTTCGGGGGTTTAAGTTATAGTGGACAATTATAATTTTTCATAAATTGCGTCATAACTTCTATATTCCTGGGTCGATTTTGATAAAACATAGCCTATGTGAAGCGCCAGACTTCATATATCATATTTCAAGTAACTGCATTCAAATTCGAGCCGCAGTTTCTGAGTTTATCCCGGACAGACAGACAGACAACAAAAAATTTTAAAACTGTATTTTTGGGTTCTGTTGGTCTTATACACTCCTAAAAAAAAGATTTTTAAATATATCTTCAATGTACAGTAATCGCCTCGTTACAGTTTTATTATAATGTATAGATAAGTGAGTAAATTTTCGTGCTAAATTTGTAAAAATTTAATGATTAACATTGTTTTATTCTGTAAAAATAGAGGTGTTTAGGAATACTTTTTACTTCATAGATAAAATGTAGGTATAGAAAGATTATAAAAACGTTGATTCACTTCTCACACCTTATAGATCCAAAATATTTTTTGCGAAAACACAAACTCATAAAATTAGCCGCCTTAAATCTGACATCTACCTAAAACCAGGAGTGGTAAATAATTTCATTTTAATTATGCAAGGTTTGTTTAGTACCTTTTTAATTACTTTAGTATTTTTTGTATAAGTAGTTTTAATTTATTTCTTACCTTGATGTCTTATAATATTTTGTAAATAAAAAAATACTCTGTTATACGTTGTAAAAAAATAAAAATATGCAAATTATCTTGCAGACACCTTCCTTTCATGATAAATCATTCATTATCTTTAACAACAAATCATACTTAGGTACCTAAAACCCCGCGAATTTCTTGATTTTTATCGTATTTTTTATTGTCTTGCAAACATTTTTAATCGATAATCGATCGATATTGAAAAAAATATAGCTAATGTAGTTAAAATACTATCTTTGCAGATGTGCAGATTTAGTCATATCAATCACACTGAGTATGTGGGTCCTTCGAGTAGGTAGTGAAATAATAAAACAAAAATAATAATATACCTAAAATATGTATAATTAATAAGTAATAGTTCATAATAAAATAAAACTACAGCCCTGATAATATAAAACTTTTTTATTTCATTTTATACTAGAACTACTAACTAGACTATAAAAAAAAAATAAAAAAAAATAAAAAGCATTTTAAATTATTTTGTGTATGTATACCAAAGATAATAATATAATACTGTATATACCTATTAATAAAAAATGTCTTAGATAACTCATGTGTATTGTCTCCTGAGGCAAGCCGGGGGTGACAAACATGAGATCCGAGGCTTCTTTACTTGCTCCCGTGGTGTGTATACCATTTTACGTGCCGCTGCGGGGAGGAAGCGGTTTCTGATTCAGATTCATATTCAGATTATTTATTCACCTTATAACACTGATGCGTTATATTAGGTAGGTCAAATGGATACAATGAATAAAGATTTGAATGCAATAATACAGTTAAGTTCCTGCCGCTCCGCGTAGCGAGGCTAAAGTAGCCACGTTAGCCCCGCAGGCACGTATACAATTTTTTTACTTTACTTTGGTTTCTCAATCAAGTATTTTTTAATTCCTTTAAAGTAAATTGGGGTATATTCTTCCCAAACAATATCCTCAGGATTGCAAGGGAACTGTTGATAGTCTCTCGGAGAAAGAGACTTGGCCAGGGCTAAAGCTTTGGATGTCTTCATAAGCCAGGATTTACTAGTGAAGAATGCGACAGCGTCTTGAACCATCACCGACTTGGTGAGGATATCCACGAACCTGTCGAAAAGCAACAAATACTTAAATACTGAGGTTCTGGTATAGTTTCATGGGTATGTCCTAAAACTGCATCCAGAACCACTGGAGGACGGGCAGCAGCGTCCTCTTGGTTAACGGTGGTAACACACTGCGATCCCCAAGCCGCCTGCCAAGCTTGGGGATTATGGCAACCCCTACCTATTAACGGGGGAGGCCTTAGTCCAGTAGTGGACATCTTATGGCTGTCAATGAATGGTATAGTTTCATCATTATCATTATAAACAATGAGACGTCCACTGCTGGACGAAAGCCTTAATGGCGAGGGGCTGCCATACTATAATCCCCACGCTTGGCAGGCGGCTAGGGGATCGCAGAATGCTCACTACCGTTAACTGAGAGTACGCTGCTGCCCGTCCTCCAGTGGTTCTGGATGCAGGTTTAGGACATGCCCAGGTGCAGGTTACATGTGTTTAGCTGGGGTTTTTTTTGTTCGTATTGTATTAGTTGAGCGGTTGTTATGTTAATCCTTACTTTGTTTTATACGATGTTAATAAACGTGAAAACCTAGATTTATTAGCTTTCTGTTTAATGGATATTTTGGCCTAGTTCATACAAGAACGTATAGGAAATTTGTCCCACTAGGCCATCTGCGTGAGGGAAATGTCCTTAACCTTTAGTTTAGACTATAAACTAAGTTCGAAAAAGGGACACCGTTTTATGGTAGATATACCAAAAACTCGTACGAAACGGTTTCATTCCACTTTCTTAATTCGAACTGCTAAACAGTGGAATGCGCTGCCCGAGTGGGTGTTTCCCGACAATTATAATCTGGTTGTCTTCAAGTCGCGAGTGAATCGGTTTCTTCTAGGCAAGCGTGCTCCATCATAGACTGCATCCTCGTTTATCATCAGACGAGATGGCAGTCAAACGCAAGACTATAAACATAAAAAAATATTAAAAAAATTACTATATCTGTTGATGATTCCAATCAATAAATAAATATGAAAAGCTAGAAGAGGCGCGCCTACTCCGCCGCCCCGACACGACGCCGCTTTGACTATTCATTCTGTGCGCCTTTGATCTTAGGTTTTGTTGGTTATTTTTATAGCGGTAGGACTTTTTTTTTACTATTTATAGGCTTGCTTTTGTCTGCCACCTCGTCTGATGTTAAACGACGATGGAGCACGCAGAGCAGAGCTCATTGCAGAGTCCGCCTAGGGCAATACCACACCTTTGCCAGTTGTTCTATCTAAGCTCAGAGCGTGGTTACAAGATAATTTGTTTTATGACATTGAAGCTTATTTTAAAATAAGAGATTATTGACGTATTTTTATAATTATTATTTCATTTTATTAATTATTAATAATTATTATTTTTGACTTACTTCATGAAATTTGACGTGTAACTTTGGTGTTATCACTAAATTATTTGTATTTGTATTTGTATTTGTTCAACGCCCAAGCAGTAGTGTGCAAGTATTACTGTGTTTCAGTTTGAAGGTCAATTTTACCAGATAAATTACTGGACATGAAGAGATATGACATCTGATATGTCGGTGACGAGGGCTGTGTTGCGCGGCGCAGGATTTTGTTAGCAAGTCACTGCTATTGTTATGAGCACGCGTGACGCTTACCACCAGGCGAACTTCTCGCTCGTCTCGTCATTCAATTCCAATGAAAAAGGAAAAATAAAATACATTGCTATGTTTACCTGGGCTTTTTCCTGACAATTTGCAATATAATGTCAGCCGAATACGCGATAAAATACATCAACACCATGACAAATTTAATAAGCCATTTTCTTGTTGTGCACAAAACGACTTGAGGGAATGGCAGCAAATCTGAAAAATAAATGTAATCAATACAAAATAATTAATTAGTAATTAATCAATCATTAATTAATTAATCATACATTAATTAATGATCTATGTTCGTTTTAAATTAATTATTAATTAATCAATATTTATTTAAAATGTTGTACATTATGTATAATGTAATTGTAAATAATCTTTAATAAAGTTCAATTCGATATATACAAATAGGACAGGGTTATGTTTTATGTTTAATACATTAGAACTAGTTTTTAGGGTTACATACAACAAAAAGAAAAAAGAGACCCTCATCGCTTCGTTGTCCGCCTGTCTGTAAAGACCATTTTTTTTATCGATATTGGAATAAATATCAATAATAATTTTAAAAAAAACATAATTATGGTAGCGACAGTTTTTTCTTAGTATTTGGCATCGCACTTTATGCATTACGCGAATAAGTAATTAGCACTCGCGGTCCCTCATTCGAAGACGGACCTGCGGTTAATTGCTTAACTTTGACCAGAGAAATTACTGCGTATGAAGAGATTTAACATCTAATATCTCAGAGTGACGAGCGCAGTGCAGTGCGGCGCAGGATTGTATTCGCCAGTTCACAATTCTGGCACTGCTACGAGCAGGCGTGACGCTTATTGCCAGGCGAACGTCCTCTCCAGTCTCGTCACTCGATTGCATAAAAAAAAATTACTTAATTGCTTCACCTCACTTGGTGGTATTTTAGGACTCACACTTAGACTATATTCATTGTATAGCTGTGCCACGACCGCTAAATAAGAAAGGCAGCAAACTATGCTTAAATAAAAATGCATAACTCACTAAATCCATCTTTGATAGCGGCATCAGCGAATAACTTCACCGAATATCCTATAACCAGAGGATTCGAGGATCCTAAACAGGAGTTATACACACGAATTTCACGTGATCTGTAAAATAAAAAATGTAGTTTACCCGACTGTGCAAAAAGCAGTCTGTGTGTGTATGAATGCGTAACTTAACTATTTCTTTCGTATATCCCAAACTGTTACTAGTATTTCTGCCATTAGCTAGGCAGCTACAGCTAGGCAGGCCTCGTGAGCACAAATTACCGAGTTTAATTTTCAAAATTCTGATTTAAAATTGAATACCTAATATTTCTGTCAAATATTATCAAAATCGGCCGGTAAATGGCGCCCCAGCAAGCAATACTCTATAGTTTATTGCAAACATTATGTAACATTATACAGGCTGAGTTCTAACCAAAAAGTATGCAAACTCCTTTTAAGGGCATATTCTGTACATCAAAACAAACAAATTTTACTATTGGGCCAACATTGAAATCGCGAAAAAAAAATTGGGCTTATTGGACCTTGGGCAAAATGTATGGAACAGCTGTTGTTTTTTATTGCGATTTCAATGTTGGCCCAATAGTAAAAGTTGTTTGTTTTGATGTACAGAATATGCCTTTAAATGGATGCTAACTGATTAGAACTAACCCTGTATATAATATATGCAGATCTTATGTAGCACATTTTATGGAGGTAACAACATAATGACCTTATTGGGGTATAGCAATATTGTGCGGAGCGGCTTATTCTATTCATTTGTCTGTTAAAAATTCGTCTAAGGTATATAGTAAACAATCTATCCCTATTTTGGGGGAAATGTCCCAAAAAAAAGAAGCGTTTAAATTCAATTAATAATCGCCGGCGACAAAAATTCTATGAATTTGCTGAACTTGACCCACGACTTAGGATCCGACGTGCATCTTCTCTCAGTGACCTATCACGACATAAATTATTTGTGCTAACACGACTTGCCATACAAATAAGATGCAAGTTTTCTCGTCTCCGCATGACAGTTACCATTACA
The DNA here is from genome assembly GCA_905404285.2 of Erannis defoliaria. Taxonomy (NCBI): domain Eukaryota; kingdom Metazoa; phylum Arthropoda; class Insecta; order Lepidoptera; family Geometridae; genus Erannis; species Erannis defoliaria. Next base: position 2,772,544 of record FR990073.1, on the reverse strand, counting down.
GCGGAAGCAGAAGCAGAAGGGTACAAACGTCAACCAGTTACATTGGCTGAAATCGAAATAAAGCGGCTCCTCTCTGCTCCACTTGTCCCAATGGAACAAGAACCATAGTAGTAAGCATACTGCATAATATTGACCAAGTAAGGCTTAGGTCAGGTTAGACCTGGACCTGGGTATTTCCTAAAACTGCATCCAGAACCACCGGAGGATGGGCAGAAGCGTCCTCTTAACGTTGGTAACACTCTGTGATCCCCAAGCCACCTGCCAAGCGTGGGGATTATGGCAAACCCTCCCTAGTAAAGGGGAGCCTTCTTCCAGTAGTGGACATCTTATGGCTGGCGATGAGGGCTTACAAACTCTACTATGGTCAAAGTTGCTAAGCTCAAAATACTAAACAAAGAATCAGTGTATTTTTGTATGCGTAGTTCTACTGCCCATACCTTTCAGCTTTTGTAGCAGCAACAAGAATGAAGTTGCAGACGTAGTCAACAGGAATGACGTCAATGTTGTGGTCGTACTCAGTGTACAGAGTACGGCAGACGCCCAGCGCGACCGGGGTCATAAGCCCGGTGGGACCGTACCAGCTGTCCACCCATCCCGGGGCTGGCTCTGACAGGGATCCAGTGACTGAACAACACAATCATAGATTAGATACATATCATCATTATCATTGACAGCTTATTCAGCCAGCTTCTGGGCATAAGCCACCTTCGCCTACCTGTTACGCCAATCTTCTCTGTTTAGCCCCAATCTTGAGCTTCCAGAGAACTTTCGTATGTCTTCCCGCCGCCATTGGCCTCGTCTTCTGCGGCTGCGCTTACCATCACATAATACAAAAAAACTTTTTGTATAAAAACAAGTAATGCGATAAACAAGATGCCCATCGTGTTAAGAGTAATGTCTGCCCACGGCTATTGCAGCTATACCCAGATTGAGTAACAACACAAAGACAACTTCTGTATCGGCGTTTACTTTGAAACATTCGATGTCGCGTCGATATCGCTAGCTGGACTACTCTTACTACTCCTCTAAACCATTTGGCTGTAATAGCTTCTTGAATGACTAAATTTTAAACACAAATATTGTTTGATTTTTTCCTTTTTTATGGTTTAAAGTATTATGACAAACGAGCCGCTCTCCTAATGTAATGAGATAACGCTTGCCAAGAACCAATGCAGGTGGACCCAGAACTTAGAGTGTTTAAAAACGAAGTCCACGGTATCACTGCATTGACGTTCATTGCGTTGTGTATGACGAAAAATGTGAACCTTATATTATTAGCACTAGTGCTGCCCGGGTTCAAACTATAATTCTCTAAGCTTGCTGCGCCAGTCTCTACTTTAGTGGAAACGCATGCTTATGCTTACCACTACCTCAAAGGTTAAAGGATCCATCCGCTTCAGAGGAACCATAAAACTTACAACTGGGTCAAGAATGAGAATCCAAAATGTTTTACCAATAGAGGGTCTAACGATGACTGTTGGTATGACGCCGTGAGTTTCAGATACAATGTTCTCAGCCAATGCTTTTGTGTAAGTGTAAGTGTTGGGCCATCCATCTGAAAACAAATTTAACGAGTAGGTTTTAGGAGTAAAAAATCTATCAAACAATATTTTTTCTATTGTCTAAAAACCTACTTCAGGTTTGTCTAGACAATAAGTTCTCGACAATCGTATAAAAGGCATTTAAACATGTAAACAACTTACGAAATAATAATAACATCATGATACCTACCTACGAATGCGCGCGAGCACACAAAACAGCTACACTGTAGGCAGGGTACACTATAACCGGTTCGGTTTCAGTTTCAGTTCAGTGATTTAAACAATCCTTAATTAGCACAAGATCGACGCAAATTGCATTGAAAGAAAGGCATACCTTCAGAAGAGGAGCAAGAAAGGCTGCAGGTAAAGATTATTATATTAAAACTGACATTGTGTTGACACATATTTTTTTTGAGTGAAAACAGCGATAAAAGCGCACGCAGCCGAGACCTGTTTCGCACAGTTTTCACTTCTTTAAAAGGGTCACTGGATGTGATCGAAAATGTAGTCGGAGCCCGACTACACGACGACGACGTGAGTATGCCCGTTACTTCTCTTTTCCAAGATTACGACTTCTTAAATTACGTGTAATGTTTTTTTTGAGTACTTACTGAGAAACGGAGTAATATCTTCATATTCCGCGCCTTGTTCGACCAGTTTATATGCCTCGTCTATCGAGGCTGGTGGGGGGTAGAGCACCTCGTCAACAATACTCCGACCAGCGCCAGCGTTCGAAAATGCAGTTGAAACGTAAACGAATGCCTGAATAAAGACATTTGTCAGTTTGGCCTAGTTCATACAAGGAGGTAAATTTGTACCACATAAGCCACCTGCCTGACAATAGCTGATCCTCCGCGCGCCTGTGGTCTTTGTCTAATTACATAGGTAAAAAAGAGAAGACGGCGCGCTTGCGCCACGTTTCGTACAGTAATTTTGTTGGAAAAGAATTAATTGCAATAAAGTTATTGCGTATGAAAAAGACTAGTTCAATAGTAAGATAGATTAAACTCACTCACTTATTACTCGTAACCTTTCCTAATTTTGGTTATGTGTCTTCATACAAAAATACAAAGAAAAATTGACTTAGAAATTCATTTTTAGAGGTTATTTTACGATTTTTTTCTATCGAGAAAATTATTCACAGACGTGTTTTCGAAACAATAGGCAATTAGAAAATATGATATAGATTAACATTAAAAAAACAGTGCTGTCGAATTCGTACATTTGGCAAAACATTAACCCAAGTGAAGCCAATTTGGGTGTACTCATCCTCTTAAGTGAGCTGTCCTAAGCCTTTAGTTTAATTTAGAAGCAATAACTTTTATTGGAGAATTTTTTATTATTTATTACAAGAGGCAATGGACAGAGCAGAGAAATTACTGGGTATGAAGACCAGATAAATTACTGGGTATGAAGACCAGATGAATTACTGGGTATGAAGACCAGATAAATTACTGGGTATGAAGACCAGATGAATTACTGGGTATGAAGACCAGATGAATTACTGGGTATGAAGACCAGATAAATTACTGGGTATGAAGACCAGATGAATTACTGGGTATGAAGACCAGATAAATTACAGGGTATGAAGACCAGATGAATTACTGGGTATGAAGACCAGATGAATTACTGGGTATGAAGACCAGATAAATTACTGGATATGAAGACCAGATAAATTACTGGGTATGAAGAGATTTAACATCTAATATCTCTGGGTGACGAGCGCAGTGCAGTGCGACGCGGGATTGTGTTCGCAAGTTCACAATTCTGGCACTGCTACCGTTAGCGGCAAGCGTGACGCTTACCACCAGTCGAAAGTCTTGCTCGTCACTTGATAGTATAAAAAAATATGAAAAAAAGAGCTATGCTCGGAGTTTCTTTGCGCTATAAAATCCGGTACGAAGAAATTTGCCAAAGAACCAGAGTGACCGATTTAGCTGTCAGCTAGGGTTCTCAGGGCTTGCAAGTTGAAGTGGCAATGGACAGGCCGCATTAAATATAATAACTATCATTGTTTGTCTATTTTTTACATTAATGGTCTGAAATATGAAATAGAAACTTGATCACATTCGCAGGCAAATGTTCTATTACATACATTTGTTGTTGTTATGATACGTCACAGCAGGCACAATTTATCCCAAGATAAAACTTTAGTATTTTATCTACGCGTCTAGCCGTGCTATAGCACATGACATGTTATAACATGACGTCACATTTTCTATTCTATGACGACGTGCTACCTTACGAGAAATACGTCTCTCGCCCCACATGAAGGTCGCGCATGACGTTACCTGACTATTAAGTGAGCTTGGTCAAGTAATTTCACACTTTGAACCTACTTATGTACTAAAATGTACATCAAAACATTTATATTCTTGTTAAATAGTTTCTAGAGTAAATGACAGTTTTTAGGGTAGGTGACGTCACATGACGAATCGTACTTAGACGAATGCTGGGCTTGAAAAAGATAAATGGAGTACGCGTCCTATTATTACACAGTGACATAATACTCGTATTGCACGCAGCGGACGAATTTCTTCATATAACGTATGATTTAAGATGGACGAATCTAGAGCATTTCTTATAATACGTCACACTTACGTCTATTCGTTTCAGATTCTTAGCGAGCTCGAGCATGTTCTGCGTTCCTTCCACATTGATGGCCATGGCCACTTTTAGAGGTTCATTGAACCTTACAGTTGCTGCAGAATGAATTACGATGGAAACCTGGGAAATTAGCAATAGCTTTAGAAAATAGTCTTACAAACTGTATGTTAAGTATTAAACTTTACATAACTATAATAAGTTAAAATTTCACGTCACTATCGCAAGAAGTTTAGCAAGTTTCGCGTTGTTTTATCTCTAGACATTTTTTTTATAATATACCTAATAATATTTAAAAGCAGCTTCTATGCAGTATTTAAATATTCATCATGGCTAAATTAATATTTATAAATAATAGCCTTATCACGATATTATTTATAAAGCTTGCCTACTGAGATAAGAAAAGCTGCCTACAGAGCTATATTATACAACGTGTAACAAAAACGTTCAACAATACTGAAGGGTATGTATGTACACCTCATTATGAACATCTTTTACTATGGGGCCAACCATGGATTCGCGAAAAGATATCAGCTGTTCCATACATTTTGTCCAAGATCGATGATCCTTTTTGTACGGACAGCTGTTTTTCTTCTTGATTTCAGGGTTGGCCCCATAGTAAAAGTTGTTCATAATAATGAGTACATATACATACCCTCAGTATTGTTGAACGTTTTTGTATAAAATAGGAATGTTCTTATGGGAGAATTACTAAAATTGATATCCTTTTAGGCCCAACTATAACTTTCTCACCTTTTCCTTGACAGTTTGAAGATCTTCCGGTGACATATTCAAATTAGTAGCCGTCAGTTCTCCATTCACAAGAGCCAGTTTCTTTAGAGCTTCGGGTCTTTCAGATTTTATTCTAGAAAATATCTGAAATTATATTCATAGACATTTAACTCGCCAATGGTAGATAGGAATAAATACCTATCTATGGGATGGATCGGTATTGCGATTTTGAGTAGCACATCCCAGAAAGTTGATATTAAAGTACTCTCTAGTAATCTGCTGGCTAGCTAACTCTCAAGTTTAGGTTCTGCGTCCAAGTGTTCAAGCGGCCTCGTTTGAGAGCAAGTTCCAAAGCTAAGATAGGTGCCATTTTAGACCACAATGTCAGTTCACATCAGGTGAGCTGTGTTGGGAACACGCACACATGAGCCAGAACACGTCCACTGCTAGGCGTAGGCCTCCCCTCAATAGGGGGGATGGTCACATTGGTAACTATAATCCCCACGCTTGGGAAGGTGACTTGGTGATCGCAGATTGCTCACCAAGAGGACGCTGCTGCCCAGGCGAATACGCAGCCAATCATAATACAAATGTTGTCCAATTTAGAATCACTTATCGTAATTAAGTAAGTAGATATTTAGATAACTAAAAGTGTTGAATCCCAATAAAAATAAATTTAAATAATAATATTACTAAGTATGACGAGATAAGCGGCCGGGAAATAAATATATTAGTTTTTTTTCACTACGGCGGCATTTTTTAAGTAGGAATATTTCTGTATTAGTAAAATCATCCATTGTTTCGCATGTGGTTCCCGGAAACTTGGGAAACTTGCTGAGAGCTTATTGCGTAATAAAATAGCAACTGCAAAATGAGGATGTCTATCAAGCAGCAGTCCAAGGCTAGAAATTATTCCAAGAAGACCTGGAGATTCGTGTTGGAGTTGAAACAGCTCATAATGGTGTTGGTAAATTTCGTGCACATGATAATGGGCCTGGAACACGCTGTAAGCTGGCAGGATGCTAAGGGGGAAGTCTCGAGTGAAGTGCAAACTGCAATTTATGACTCACTAAAAGCAAAAACTGCTTTCTACGTTTTCATACCAACCTAAAAAAAAATTTGGGTAGGTAATGGTATTGGGAATTTTAGTATTGGTTTTTTGTCCCTCCGACTTATCTGACATTACTTACTTACTATAAAAAAATTGAGGAAGGAGGCACTGTTTAGTTTTATTATATTTTCACACATTTGTAATCAAAATACTATCCAAATAAAAACGTAATATAAAATACGTTTTTATTTCTTGAGTAAACATCCATAAAGGTACTCGTAATAACGTTTTAGCCTAATGTCCTCATTTGTGTACATAAAGAAAAACTAACTTTTCTCCAAAAGTAAACTTCCAATTATTTTTATTATATTTTTTTCTTGCATATCTTAGTCTAATTTTACCGTAAAGAATTTATCACAATGAAAGGAAGAAAAATATTATTCAGGTCTCAAAGGGATAAACTTTTGTTTTGGTTGATATGTGCGAGCTGGATTGCGTGTGTTTATAAACCTTGTCCAGATCACTAAATCAATATATTTGATACAAACCTAGCCTAAGAATTATAAAAAAATCGTGATAAATGTACAGAAATCTCTTACAGGCTGATCTATTATGTTCTTTAGTCGCTGTTCTGCACTGACGTTTTTCTTCGCCCGAAGTAAGACGTAGACTTTGTCCACAAGAGGGCAGCTGTAGAGAAGTTTCTCTATTAAAACCTGAAATAAATGGATTAATTAGTTGATTTATGAATTACTAGTGTAAACAAAAGCAAAAAAAGCAGAGGGACGTTACATGTTTAACGTGTAATATCTTTTTGTGGCATCGTAGGTCCTGATTAACCGATTTTTTGTCGACAGGAAAGTATCGTAAAGCCTTCTTTAAGTTAAAACTCACGAAACACAAATACACAAATGGACACAAACGGATGATGGATGGATGGTGTACAATTGTACACACCTAAATGGAGGTAGTGACACACTAAACACTACCACCTCCTCCTTCCGACAGCTATTATGACTTGGCCTATCACCCGCTTACAGCATGACATCGACTTTTGGGACTAAATTTTGTCAGCGAGAAAATTTTGTCGTGTATTTATGTCGTCCTAAAACGAGACAGACTTATATAGAGTCGTAGCATTCTACAATTTTTAATTTTTTTTTGCACCTGTTGCACCCGTTATCGTTGCCCATACACCATGTTCACAGACTAAAAAACCTGGAGCTGTGATGATGATGAACAAATGTAACCTTTTTCTAACTATTTACGAGAAGCAATGACCCTTGACGGACACAATTTTAGACTATGCAAATTTTGCAAATTTTGTAACAGACAATGCGTTATTAGGCTTAATTTTACAGTTTTCTTTAATTAATTAAAATGTATACATAATTTGTCTCTACTCTGCTCAGTTGGAAGTAATGTTTGCTTTGAGAGCTAGGGCGTAGAATGGATTCCCACCCAAGACAATTTATGCGACGAACGTAGATATTTGTACTGTGTCTGGGTGTCGTACGTATTAAAAACGTAGCTTTTTATAGCTGAAAAGATATGTTATACTAGTTAAAGTTTTAATGACATATAAATGGGCCTAGGTGGTAAATGACCGTGATTAGGTGAAAATTAAATAAGCCTTAGTTAAAAATAAGGATTTATTGAAAGTTGCCAATTCGTGTAGATTGAGTACCTATAAAATCCAGACTACACCAGAGTCAAATGTATAAAAAGGGTGTAAAAATCACTGAATTTAGCAATAAACAAGTAACTTTTTCTCAAAAAAAAAAAACATCTGACTTCAAATTTAATATCGAACCACCCCGGGAGTATACCCTTTCAAATAAAAAAAATATTTTCAATCGGTCCTCAATTGACAGAGAAATCGATGAACATACATTAAAAAAAACATACATACCGTCGAAACATAGAACCTCCTTCTTATTTGAAGTCGGTTAAAAACTGCAGTCAGCAAAATTACTGAGATTTATTATAATGATTATATTATAATCTTAAATAGGTAAAAAATAAACTTATAAACATTAGATATATTTTTTTAAGGAATTAATTTAGTTTCGATCCAAGCAAGTTTTCATTCAGAAGCATGACTGGGCATTGCCACCTAACTATTTATATTTTACATTTTATTTTCAAATTTACCATAATTATTATTATTATTGTACACTATGGATTATTGTTATCAGCAATTTTTTTTTATTGTTAATACGACGTAAATCTAATTTTTCAAAACTATAAGTAGACTCAAATTTTTCACTCTCGCCTTAAAATAGTTGTAGAAAAAATGCGCCCAGCGCTTGCAAATCGTTCAAAATTAACAAGTCAACACAATCAAGCATACCTAGCTAAAAGTATGTTTAATACATTTGCCATAAAATAGAGAATCTAATTACTGCATGACAAAAAGAGAGCACATGTATATGTATTAGAAGTGTGTATTGTCTTATCGTACGGCTCGCATGTCGCAAAGACAGAGTATGACTGACGCGAGAGGAGAGCTGGCGCTCAACATATAGGTAGACTTCAAAATCTGTGCGCTTATTTTCCGTCCATTCATTTTATCATTGTTGTGCTAACAACCTAGTTAATAAGTTTACCTACTTATTTAGTTTTCATCACTATATTTCCCAAATAAAATAAACAAAATAGGTACCTTTCCAAGGAACCCCGACCCTCCTGTGATGAACACTGACTTTCCAGCATAAAAATCCGAGACACTCGCGTACTTGCTAGCGCCCATCATTATTTGCCAATATTTATTTCAAAAATTTTTCAATTATTTTCAACCACATAAAATAATAAACACAAAAAACAAAAACAAACAATTTTTTTTTTGTAAATAAATGTTATTTGTTGTAATTTTACTGCAATTCTTTATTCCGGAAATTCTAGCGTTGGAGACCGGTGGTCGAGATTTTTTAAAGATGCTGCTAGCACCACGTTTCCGATTACAATTGGCGCAAGTTCCATCATCTTTGACATTTTATACGAAACTATCTGTGACGGTACTGAATGAACTTTGCCCTTCTTCAAGGAGTTACGGAAACCTCTGCTTTGCGTATTTTCTTGCATTTCCGTCGGTATAGGTATTGAATTTAACTATGCAAACTTTGTAAACTGCTTAGTAGTGTAGAACATAACTGTTTAAAGAGAGGTTGTAGGTACCTACCGGGTTACTTTTTCTGGGTAATTTATACAAAAAAATTATACAGGGCGTAACGATATCACTAAGCCGAAAGTAGATCATCATTTTGAACGACTTTATCATGAGACAAAGCAAATTTAAAAAAATCTGCTATTCCATTAAAAATGTCATTCACTGTGGCGTCGACGAAATGTGCAGCTGTTTTTTGACGCGAATTCTGGGTTTATTTATTTATTTATATAAGTTCACCAACACTGTGTACATCAATACATTTTTTAAACGGTTTAAAACTAATAGTATAAAGCCAAATGTCACAATAATTATAGGTGAAGACAGCATGCAATAACAATATTTTCAAGTAAAATTAAATAAAAAAAGTCAAAATAAAAATGTCAATTAAAACTTAAATTTAAAAAGATTAATCATACAATTTGAGAATTTTATATCAATGAATTACTTAATTATAAAATTGTATATATACATTATATACAATTTATCGATGATGCTCACATAGTCAGAGACCTTAAAGACTTCCTGAAACGAATAATGTTGTCACCAAAAATGTCAATGTCGATTGTCTTAGACATGGTATTATATTGACGGGTCATTCTAGATAAGGGTGCACTGAATCCCAGGTTCGAGCGAGAGCTCAGCGTAGAAAAAATGTTGAAGCGCGACACCCTTGGCAATGTTCGGGGGTTAGTTAGTCGCCCAGAACGGCAACGTTTTCAATGCCCCTACGTTCGATGACCTGATTAGAGTTTTTAATAAACTCAAAAAGAACATCTTTATTTAACGGGGATGGAAGATAAGCAGCGCAGATGTACATTGTTCGAGGTCTACCATCAGCATCCCTAACATCCAAGCTCACCCACAACTCCTCACATCTGGATTCGAGAGAAGATAGGCGCCTTGAACTTAAGTGTCTGGACACAGCAATAAGTACGCCTCAACCGGTTTTTTTGTGAGTGTGAAAACCATTGCCACTGCCTATTTCCCTATCTCTTCTATAGACTACGTAACAATTGTCAAAAAGTTCAGCGTCATAGAAAGAATCATTCAACCACGTCTCAGACAAAACCACTATATCAAAAGTACTACATACTACATTATTAAAAAGTTCTTCAGTTTTCAGTCTAAGCCCCCTGACATTCTGGTAATAAACGTTTAACAGTTGATTAGCCTGATGTTTTGGAATACAATTATTATTAGAGTTTAACATATACCTAGATCAAAAGCCTTAAAAACTACGAGTACTGTCGAGTTATATAAAATCAAGAATTAATCAAGAAACACAAATGAAAAATATATTTGTACAAAATTGAAGTATTTAAAATTAAAATTTAACAGGTTAAGTCAATGTTTTTAAAGCTTCCTCACTGCGAACATAAATGTAACCCGAAGTTTCGTTTCTCCTGAGAAATACTTTTCCGTCCCGCCCGCACCCAGACGAATTTATAGTTAAGGCGGGATGCAGCGTGACGGGCGGCGGCGTGAAGAGACTTAGTTTCAGGTGTCAAGTGTTCAGCTACGTAAACAGGACTCTTTTACTGGCCACCGATGCCGAGGTGGCTGCTGTTTAACTTCTCTTTAGGATTGTTCCGGTTATACTTTACAACGGACGCTAGGAAATTGTCGCGGAGGCGCCTACTACTAAACTTAACCAGGATCGATCTTGGCCGGGGGCTCTGGTTGTTCAACTTCGCTATTCCCGAGCAATATTGGATATCAGTGTCAACAACCGGACATTTGATGGCTTTACCCAGTTGTTGTATAGTGTTATAGATGTTCTCGTTTCTGTTCTCTGGCAAGCACTGCACTTCAATATTATTAGTGCGCGAGAGTTGCTCCTGTAAGTGCAGGCGGTGAGTCAAGTCCCTGGTTACAGCGCGCATTCCCACGTTTTCTTTTTGCAGTTCGGTGATTAAGGTCTGCTGCGAGTCTTTGTCTCGGCAAAGTTCGTCAGTTTGTGTATGGTAGGAAGCGAGTGACTCTTCAAAACTTGACAATTTTAACTGAATATCACTTAACTGGTTGTTAAATTTTCTATCCAGCTCTTCTCTAATTATGTCGCGGATGCTATCAGCGGATATACAAGAACAGCTACAAGTACTGCGAGGTCTCGAGCGCAGAGTGACGTTGTCGTACTCGGGAGTAATAGCCGGCGGCACTTGCACTTTTATCTCTGGCTTTTGTGTCGCAGCTGGCGTAGAACGGATCGGAGTGTTAGAGATATCTCCGATTTTTGGCTCCTTGCACCTGCAGGAAGGACACACTCACGACGCCTTGAACTCGTTCGAGAACTCGCTAAAATCTTTTCTGTTGAAGTTCAAACAGGTGTAGTGATATTTGTCAGAACATCGGCAACATTGCAAAAAAAATAAGTCCTTTCAATGTGTTGGGGCACGAAGCGCACATTTGAGTACTCATAGCTGCGTAAGTATCAAACAACCATGCATTAGATTATTGCTCTAAGATAAGATTGCTCTCTATTATGGATCGTCAAAGAAACGCGTCGATGAACAGCGAACGGCCAGCCAGCGGTCCTTTCTCGGTTCGCGATCAGAAAGACGTAAGCGCCATGCAAAAAGCGTCTCTTACGCGTTCTCACCGACAACTACAATTTTTATGCTAATCGTTAAATTGATGATAGATAATCGTAATTATCACCGATAAACACAAATGATAACAGATCTATTACACTGCACTTTATGAATGACGGTTAATTCTCTCGATTTAACACAAATACTGCACTGAATATGTGATTTTAACCAACAAGTTTTAATAAAATTTAGACGACGTAGAAAAAATAGATGTTTAACGCTCGGCGTTCGGGGTCTACCTACATTTGTTAAAATAATGATTCGACGATTCATGTTTTTGCGAAATGTTGGATGGATGATGGATGGATGGTGTACAATTGTACACACCTAAATGGAGGTAGTGACACACTAAACACTACCACCTCCTCCTTCCGACAGCTATTATGACTTGGCCTATCACCCGCTTACAGCATGACATCGACTTTTGGGACTAAATTTTGTCAGCGAGAAAATTTTGTCGTGTATTTATGTCGTCCTAAAACGAGACAGACTTATATAGAGTCGTAGCATTCTACAATTTTTAATTTTTTTTTGCACCTGTTGCACCCGTTATCGTTGCCCATACACCATGTTCACAGACTAAAAAACCTGGAGCTGTGATGATGATGAACAAATGTAACCTTTTTCTAACTATTTACGAGAAGCAATGACCCTTGACGGACACAATTTTAGACTATGCAAATTTTGCTAATTTTGTAACAGACAATGCGTTATTAGGCTTAATTTTACAGTTTACTTTAATTAATTAAAATGTATACATAATTTGTCTCTACTCTGCTCAGTTGGAAGTAATGTTTGCTTTGAGAGCTAGGGCGTAGAATGGATTCCCACCCAAGACAATTTATGCGACGAACGTAGATATTTGTACTGTGTCTGGGTGTCGTACGTATTAAAAACGTAGCTTTTTATAGCTGAAAAGATATGTTATACTAGTTAAAGTTTTAATGACATATAAATGGGCCTAGGTGGTAAATGACCGTGATTAGGTGAAAATTAAATAAGCCTTAGTTAAAAATAAGGATTTATTGAAAGTTGCCAATTCGTGTAGATTGAGTACCTATAAAATCCAGACTACACCAGAGTCAAATGTATAAAAAGGGTGTAAAAATCACTGAATTTAGCAATAAACAAGTAACTTTTTCTCAAAAAAAAAAAACATCTGACTTCAAATTTAATATCGAACCACCCCGGGAGTATACCCTTTCAAATAAAAAAAATATTTTCAATCGGTCCTCAATTGACAGAGAAATCGATGAACATACATTAAAAAAAACATACATACCGTCGAAACATAGAACCTCCTTCTTATTTGAAGTCGGTTAAAAACTGCAGTCAGCAAAATTACTGAGATTTATTATAATGATTATATTATAATCTTAAATAGGTAAAAAATAAACTTATAAACATTAGATATTTTTTTTTAAGGAATTAATTTAGTTTCGATCCAAGCAAGTTTTCATTCAGAAGCATGACTGGGCATTGCCACCTAACTATTTATATTTTACATTTTATTTTCAAATTTACCATAATTATTATTATTGTACACTATGGATTATTGTTATCAGCAATTTTTTTTTATTGTTAATACGACGTAAATCTAATTTTTCAAAACTATAAGTAGACTCAAATTTTTCACTCTCGCCTTAAAATAGTTGTAGAAAAAATGCGCCCAGCGCTTGCAAATCGTTCAAAATTAACAAGTCAACACAATCAAGCATACCTAGCTAAAAGTATGTTTAATACATTTGCCATAAAATAGAGAATCTAATTACTGCATGACAAAAAGAGAGCACATGTATATGTATTAGAAGTGTGTATTGTCTTATCGTACGGCTCGCATGTCGCAAAGACAGAGTATGACTGACGCGAGAGGAGAGCTGGCGCTCAACATATAGGTAGACTTCAAAATCTGTGCGCTTATTTTCCGTCCATTCATTTTATCATTGTTGTGCTAACAACCTAGTTAATAAGTTTACCTACTTATTTAGTTTTCATCACTATATTTCCCAAATAAAATAAACAAAATAGGTACCTTTCCAAGGAACCCCGACCCTCCTGTGATGAACACTGACTTTCCAGCATAAAAATCCGAGACACTCGCGTACTTGCTAGCGCCCATCATTATTTGCCAATATTTATTTCAAAAATTTTTCAATTATTTTCAACCACATAAAATAATAAACACAAAAAACAAAAACAAACAATTTTTTTTTTGTAAATAAATGTTATTTGTTGTAATTTTACTGCAATTCTTTATTCCGGAAATTCTAGCGTTGGAGACCGGTGGTCGAGATTTTTTAAAGATGCTGCTAGCACCACGTTTCCGATTACAATTGGCGCAAGTTCCATCATCTTTGACATTTTATACGAAACTATCTGTGACGGTACTGAATGAACTTTGCCCTTCTTCAAGGAGTTACGGAAACCTCTGCTTTGCGTATTTTCTTGCATTTCCGTCGGTATAGGTATTGAATTTAACTATGCAAACTTTGTAAACTGCTTAGTAGTGTAGAACATAACTGTTTAAAGAGAGGTTGTAGGTACCTACCGGGTTACTTTTTCTGGGTAATTTATACAAAAAAATTATACAGGGCGTAACGATATCACTAAGCCGAAAGTAGATCATCATTTTGAACGACTTTATCATGAGACAAAGCAAATTTAAAAAAATCTGCTATTCCATTAAAAATGTCATTCACTGTGGCGTCGACGAAATGTGCAGCTGTTTTTTGACGCGAATTCTGGGTTTATTTATTTATTTATATAAGTTCACCAACACTGTGTACATCAATACATTTTTTAAACGGTTTAAAACTAATAGTATAAAGCCAAATGTCACAATAATTATAGGTGAAGACAGCATGCAATAACAATATTTTCAAGTAAAATTAAATAAAAAAAGTCAAAATAAAAATGTCAATTAAAACTTAAATTTAAAAAGATTAATCATACAATTTGAGAATTTTATATCAATGAATTACTTAATTATAAAATTGTATATATACATTATATACAATTTATCGATGATGCTCACATAGTCAGAGACCTTAAAGACTTCCTGAAACGAATAATGTTGTCACCAAAAATGTCAATGTCGATTGTCTTAGACATGGTATTATATTGACGGGTCATTCTAGATAAGGGTGCACTGAATCCCAGGTTCGAGCGAGAGCTCAGCGTAGAAAAAATGTTGAAGCGCGACACCCTTGGCAATGTTCGGGGGTTAGTTAGTCGCCCAGAACGGCAACGTTTTCAATGCCCCTACGTTCGATGACCTGATTAGAGTTTTTAATAAACTCAAAAAGAACATCTTTATTTAACGGGGATGGAAGATAAGCAGCGCAGATGTACATTGTTCGAGGTCTACCATCAGCATCCCTAACATCCAAGCTCACCCACAACTCCTCACATCTGGATTCGAGAGAAGATAGGCGCCTTGAACTTAAGTGTCTGGACACAGCAATAAGTACGCCTCAACCGGTTTTTTTGTGAGTGTGAAAACCATTGCCACTGCCTATTTCCCTATCTCTTCTATAGACTACGTAACAATTGTCAAAAAGTTCAGCGTCATAGAAAGAATCATTCAACCACGTCTCAGACAAAACCACTATATCAAAAGTACTACATACTACATTATTAAAAAGTTCTTCAGTTTTCAGTCTAAGCCCCCTGACATTCTGGTAATAAACGTTTAACAGTTGATTAGCCTGATGTTTTGGAATACAATTATTATTAGAGTTTAACATATACCTAGATCAAAAGCCTTAAAAACTACGAGTACTGTCGAGTTATATAAAATCAAGAATTAATCAAGAAACACAAATGAAAAATATATTTGTACAAAATTGAAGTATTTAAAATTAAAATTTAACAGGTTAAGTCAATGTTTTTAAAGCTTCCTCACTGCGAACATAAATGTAACCCGAAGTTTCGTTTCTCCTGAGAAATACTTTTCCGTCCCGCCCGCACCCAGACGAATTTATAGTTAAGGCGGGATGCAGCGTGACGGGCGGCGGCGTGAAGAGACTTAGTTTCAGGTGTCAAGTGTTCAGCTACGTAAACAGGACTCTTTTACTGGCCACCGATGCCGAGGTGGCTGCTGTTTAACTTCTCTTTAGGATTGTTCCGGTTATACTTTACAACGGACGCTAGGAAATTGTCGCGGAGGCGCCTACTACTAAACTTAACCAGGATCGATCTTGGCCGGGGGCTCTGGTTGTTCAACTTCGCTATTCCCGAGCAATATTGGATATCAGTGTCAACAACCGGACATTTGATGGCTTTACCCAGTTGTTGTATAGTGTTATAGATGTTCTCGTTTCTGTTCTCTGGCAAGCACTGCACTTCAATATTATTAGTGCGCGAGAGTTGCTCCTGTAAGTGCAGGCGGTGAGTCAAGTCCCTGGTTACAGCGCGCATTCCCACGTTTTCTTTTTGCAGTTCGGTGATTAAGGTCTGCTGCGAGTCTTTGTCTCGGCAAAGTTCGTCAGTTTGTGTATGGTAGGAAGCGAGTGACTCTTCAAAACTTGACAATTTTAACTGAATATCACTTAACTGGTTGTTAAATTTTCTATCCAGCTCTTCTCTAATTATGTCGCGGATGCTATCAGCGGATATACAAGAACAGCTACAAGTACTGCGAGGTCTCGAGCGCAGAGTGACGTTGTCGTACTCGGGAGTAATAGCCGGCGGCACTTGCACTTTTATCGCTGGCTTTTGTGTCGCAGCTGGCGTAGAACGGATCGGAGTGTTAGAGATATCTCCGATTTTTGGCTCCTTGCACCTGCAGGAAGGACACACCCACGACGCCTTGAACTCATTCGAGAACTCGCTAAAATCTTTTCTGTTGAAGTTCAAACAGGTGTAGTGATATTTGTCAGAACATCGGCAACATTGCAAAAAAATAAGTCCTTTCAATGTGTTGGGGCACGCAGCGCACATTTGAGTACTCATAGCTGCGTAAGTATCAAACAACCATGCATTACATTAATGCTCTAAGTGGATCGTCAAAGAAACGCGTCGATGTACAGCGAACGGCCAGCCAGCGGTCCTTTCTCGGTTCGCGATCAGAAAGACGTAAGCGCCATGAAAAAAGCGTCTCTTACGCGTTCTCACCGACAACTACAATTTTTATGCTAATCGTTAAATTGATGATAGATAATCGTAATTATCACCGATAAACACAAATACTGCACTGAATATGTGATTTTAACAAGTTTTAATAAAATTTAGACGACGTAGAAAAAATTTATGTTTAACGCTCGGCGTTCGGGGGTCTACCTACATTTGTTAAAATAATGATTCGACGATTCATGTTTTTGCGAAATGTTGGTTATGAAGTAAAATTTTGTAAATTGACTGTCGGTAAAATGAAAAGACACCACTGTTGGGTCCATGTACCAACGCAGAAAAACAAATGTCATAATGACGATTAGCATTACAACTTTACGCAGAAAAATCATTACGCATCAAAAGAAAGCCGCATAAATCCTTGCGCATAAGTTTATACGCATAGCAATTTTCACCATAATCATTAAAAAGCATAAAAATATATCGTCTAAATCAAACAAATAAATTAGCAATACTACAAATATCCCTAATAATTAAAAAGCATAAATATAAAAAAAAAACATAATACAAACTATTTCCATCAAAAAATACCAACCTTACCGTGTGGGTACGGCTCGCTCCCTTCAGGACCTCTCTTGAGCTTCTGGCTCCCGCGCTTTTTATATACACTCTAGGGATAGGTACCACAAGACTAAGGTGGAGTCGGGGTGCTCTGATTCGGATCTGTCACTCATTTCAAAGCTAACCAACTAAACTTTTACTCCGGGTGAGCTCCCGCCAGAACCTCTTGCGGTAGCCCCTGAGTGTCACTTCGCCACACCCTGCTTTCGCTTCGCTACGGAGGTCACCGGCTCGCTTTGTTCGCCACCTCCCCCTTTCGCTACGCTCGGCCTCCTATGGCTTGCTCCACTCAGGACCTCCCTTGAGCTTCTGGCTCCCGCGCTTTTTATATACACTCTAGGGGTAGGGACCACAAGACTAGGTGGAGTCGGGGTGCTCTGATTCAGATCTGTTACCCATTTCAAACCTAACCAACTTAAATCGGGGTGAAAAAAAACGAATCCAAAACTTTTTATGACAATTAATAATACAAACAATATTATGCTTAATAAATCAATACCAAACTAATAACATGCTAAATAATTAAAGGCCAAACAATAAGTATGCCTAAAACATATACTGCAAAGAAACCTTTCTGCTAAGATACCATTATGCAAAATAAATGTATGCCGAACAATTTCCGCCAAACAATTTTAGGAATAAAAAGTTTTTGGGTATCAAGGGGCACCCATCACTGTTTTACTGCTCGCATAATCAGCCTGTTCATAATCCACTGCTGGAAATGGGCCAACACTCGAAGGGTGACTGGGGCATATATCCGCCGCGCTGGTGGATTCACATTCACACCTTTGAATATCTTCTCCAGACGTGAACAGGGGCCGTACCGTGACCCTCTTATAGCGGGACCGAATAGGTTCAGCTGCCAACACTGCGCGACCGCGAACCTTATTGCGAGGCGATAAAATTCACAGTCGCGCAGCGTCAGCAGCTGAGCGTATTCGGTCCCGCTATAAGCAGTTCACGGTAAGGCCCCAGGTGTCCTCACGAAACTGGCGATGGATTTTATGGCTGTAATGTTTGGCAGCAGTATATATCGTGCTATGGCGGTAGCTACCTAAATGATCTCTTCAAAAGGGTGGCATTTACGTACTACTATAACGTACGCTATACATTATAATTATAATGTAGGCATATAGGTACCCAAACAACATTAAACATTAACCTCCTAATTCAATCGCTTTATTAATAGCTATTTGTTTTTCTTAGATACGTATCATCATACGAGACGTGGATTTTTGAATTAAAATATAAAAAATATTGGCTAAGTGTGAGTTGGACCTACGCACCAAGGGTTCCTTTCCACCACGCGATATACACTTTACTTACCAAATAATGTGTCATAACTGATGCATATTCGAATCTTTCATTCGAAAACTACCCACCTACTTTGGTTATACTTTAGAGTTATCACTACAAAATTAAATAGATAGTTTTCATTGTTGCAAAATCACACGTAGATTTATTGAATTAGTTTGATTCCTGATTTCTGATATATATAAGTAATTAAATGTTTTTTTCCTATTTGACATAAATCAGGAATGAGACGGGATACCTATTACGGTTATCTTTTGAATATTATACATTATAATATAGGTAGGTATTATTAGTATATTAATATAAGGTTTAAAAATAAACGATTCCTTTCCATCCTAAGGTTGCCTGAAAGAGATCTCTTTTAGCGACAAAGCCACCAATTGTAACACTAGTTTTAAGTTCATTTTTTATTATGTTTTGATTAGCACGACTGTTATCATTAATTTCTTTTGGTGTCTACAATAAAGATTTTATCTATCTATTTAAATTTTTATTAGGGAATGTAACGCTGTGCGTGTTTTCACTACCTTTTTACGGATGAGGGACAAGTTCGAATCCATCCGTGCTAAACTTTCATTTCTAATCTTTAATTTTTTGTTACTTTATCTGCAAAATTATTGTCTTTTTATATTATATTTGATTCACTAGAACTCTTATTGATTTGCTATTTTATGTATTCTACACCAGTAATTGTGGTGGCGTTTAACTTAATAATTTTCATGTCTGGGTTCCATGCAATGACGTTCAGTGTGTTCATAAGTTCGTGTTCTTTGTATAATTTATTCTTTCTGCGCCTCGCAGTTTTACCCGCGATTGTTGTAATAAAAAGTTGCCTTTGTTTCATTCAAAGGTATAAGCTACCACTACATACAATTTCATCCAAATCCATTTGGCCGTTTCAGCGTGAAGAAGTAACAAACACACACCCCCTCCCCTCACACACCGATAAACTTTCGCATTTATAATAAGTATTAGTTGGATTACATAGTAGAATGGGATAAATTAAATTAATTTTAAGTCGCCCTTTTACGGTTCACTTTATGCATAACATGGAATTCAAGGTAGGATTGACAGTTTAGACTTAGTAAGTAGTAGTAAACAGCGAACCTCGCGACAAAATTTGGCTCATATTCGGATATCAGATTTCGGATTTCATTTAGTTTTTCGGGTTTTCATTTCGATAATTTTAATTGCTTATTTTTTATTTTTTTATGTTCGCAAGTCATCGTGGAACAAAATACTACCAAACATACATACAAACGCCGACTTGCCGACATTCGCTTCGCTTCGGTCAAAAAGATCTCACCGCCTTTTAGGTACGGAACCCAAAAAAATATGTTTTTCTCAATGCTACGTAATGACGTAAATGTAATAGAAATTTTAATGAAATAGCTATTCAGGTTATGATATCTCTATTAGCTGTCCTATTCGTGACTTGCAAACTAATTTTAAATGCAGATCACAAATTAGATCAACGCGGTGGATAATGCTAATCTTTAAAAGAGTCACTGGTACCTAATCTTAATTTTTAATTGCATGACGTTAGTAATCACTTAAATAATACATTAGGTAACCAATCACGTTTCAACGGTTAGGGTTCCGTACCAAAATATTATTATTCAAGTAGAAGTTCAGTTTCTAGTTCTATTACTAAATTGGTACCTGAAACAGAGAGAACTCGCTAGTGCCTGCAAAGAACTTATATACAGGGCTAGTTCTAATCAGTTAGCATCCTTTTAAGGGCATATTATGTACATCAAAACAACAAATATATATGTACTATGGGGCCAACTTAGAAATCGCGAAAAAAATATCAGCTGTTCCATACAAAAACTTCATCGACCTTGGGCAAAATGTATGGAACAGCTGTTATTTTTTGCGATTATAAAATACTTTATATTTCTTTGTAGTGAGACCTTGTTTATTTTATTCTATTTTATTATTATTGAAAATAGGTTAACTTTGACCACCTGGGCCCTGTTTTATAAAGCTACAAGTACAAGCTTACAATAGGCTAGATGACTGTTTTTTTTTATTGTCCTATTAAAATGTGGACCATAAATATAGATGATTAATGAAAAGAAAATGAAACTCTCATTAAAAATAAGAAACTTACAAGCATTTTAATATCATGCTAGACAGAGAGGCGAAACAGCAAATCGTGACGTCACTTCTCAGTATGCCATATAAATTCTATTCTGTCAAGTAAGACGTGACGTAATTTTTTATTTTGTGGGAAAGGGACAGAGTTGGCTCTACCAATAACTTTAAACGCTTATATATCAGAACATTAATAACCGATTTAAATTATTTTTTCAATAAACATACTATATTTACTTAAATTCTTCATCAAAGCTATTGGTTTCAACGATTTAAACATCAGTCATCTACCCTATTGTACTAGCTGCTTGTACCAGTAACTAAAAGTTACCAGTTACAGGTAGATGGTTTGTCTTTAACTTATATACAAGTGCTTGTACTTGTAGTTTGTACACTGGTTGTCTTGTAGCTTTAGAAAACGCCGTACTCAATATTTTTTTGCGGTGTTGCCAGTTTTTCACAAGACTGGTAGCTTTATAAAACGGGGCCTTGATGTTACTTAAGCCAGGATGTGGTTAGGGATGGAGCATGCTTACCTAGAAGGAACCTGTTCTGCTCTGCTGTTCTGTTCTGCCTGTCTGCTACTCGACATGTTTATTACTTGTCAATCGTTGATAGAATGCCCGAACAGCGGAATCAGCGGACGATGTCCAATTGTCCATACAACTGACCAAACTACTCTGACGCGTCCGTAAGTCACGGCTGATGGACGCGTCCGATAGTTGTTTTCAACCGACTTCAAAAAAGGAGGTTCTCAATTCGACTGTATGTTTTTTTTAAATGTATGTTACGCGATTACTCCGCCAATTATGAACTGATTTTGATGATTCTTTTTGTTTGGTAGTTAATACTTCAGAGGTGGTCCCATATAAATTTAATCGACATCGGATCAGTGGTTTGGTTTTTAAATCAAAATTACCAGAAAATATGAAGATGTCACCCAGGTATTCGAAATTGTAGACGGTTGTATTTTTTTAAAAAGCGTATCATATTATACTATTATCAGCGTATCTAACTCCTTAATTTTTCATGCAACACTTATAAATAGGTCGTCGTCGTCAGCCATAAGACGTCCACTGCTGGACGGAGGCCTCCCAATAGAGGGGTGTTGCCATAATCCCCACGCTTGGCAGACGGCTTGGGGATCGCAGAATGCTCACCACCGTTAACCAAAAGAACGCTGCTGCCCGTCCTGGTTGCAGTTTAAGGACATACCCAGAGCCAAATATAAAAAATATAGGTATAAAAAGGTACTTGGACAAAATTGAACAACATGGTAGCGTTTACTCGAGCGCTTTTTCAACGTGCACTGAAAAACGTTGAAATGGAACAAACGGATACCTAGGTATTTGTTCACATGGCAATGCTTTTATACCGACAAATTTTTTTTATCGCACAGGCAATGTACTAATTTGAGACGGCATTCCATACTTCCGTTCACACGAGCGCTGAAAAAGCGCTCGTCGTCAGTATTTGGCGCGCTCGCGTAACGGACAGTCGTCTCGATCGCTGTTATGATGTCAAAGTCATCGTGGGTTGTAGATCCTGATTTATTGATTAGAGGTCCAACTATTTGTAATAATTCGTGGAATGTACTTATAGTTAGGTATTATTAGAAAATAGGTAAAAAGATATGAATTTTGCCTACCTAAGTATGGATGGAGCAGACTACAGGCACTAAGTACAACAAAACCGTTGAATACGTTTATTTATAAGATTAATGACCAATAACATTATTATTATAAGCACCTCTACAAGGTCTATCCCACTAGTCCCATCGTGTTGTCCCGTGATGGGACAACTGCCACTATTTTGACCCGGTAGCCCCATGGGACAAGGACATCAATGTTATCAATATTTAAGACCTCACTAGTCCCATCGTGTCCCATTACACTATTTTGACCCAGTAGTTGCATGGGAAAAGAGACACATTTTTTGGTTCCAGAAGTCCCATTACCGTCATCTTCGCCGTTTAAAGTTTATTATTCCTCTATCCGTGTCGTGCCTCTTTAAAAATTAAAGTACCTACTATTGAATATGAATTTAAGCACTGCATTGTATGGTATACTTAAAAAAATACAACGAGAAAGAACACGGGTGTTAGAGTCGCTCAAACCTGGTTTACACATTTTCAATATTTAGTAGAAAAAGATACAATAATAACTAACATTTTGTGACTAACAGCGTGTAAACATTTAATTTCGTATTTTTAGTTAGACTATATTCCAGATAAGTTCATTTTCCAGGAGAAGTATCTCCTTCAACATCTCAATTGGTTAAGTGAGACGAAAATAAAATAAATATTTTTTTGGTGTAATTTTTCCTTGGAGGATCTAGTTCTCTCTCTCCATTTTTCCTATGGGTACTGGGTTAAAATAAAGGCAGTTGTCCCATCACCCTACAAGATTTCATTCTAACAAAATTTTCTGTTTTCTTCTTAGATTATTGGTTAATAATTAGTTGTGAGTGAAAGGGCCTAATCCAAGTCTAAGCATTTATGCGTCCGCGCGGCCAAGCGGCGCGGCCACTTCTCTGTGACGCTTGCAGACGCGGCGTAGTCGCCCTGCTGCCACTCGTGCGAACGTGTTCAGTGAGTACTATCCCTGCATTTGAAGCGGCCGGTCGCCCTTGCGAAATGTTCAGCGGCGTGGTCGGTTTTATATAATGCGCAAAGCAACGCAGCGGCGCCACAGCCGCTGTTTTTTGCGTACGGGACGCATAATATGCTTAGGCCCAAAGAGTAAGCAAGAAAAGGCAGCAAGCCTACATTAAGGCCTGTTCAGACCTAAGCGTTAAAAACGAGCATAAATTACCGTTGCAGGTTTCGCTCTGGCCGTGGAACTTCATACAAAGAGCGAAATCCACGCGATATTTCTCTCTACCCACACCGGTGGCGAATAACGCTTAGGTCTGAAAAAGCTTTAAAGCCTACTTTTTTTCGATTAAATATCGTTTCACTCCCTGGAAGTAAGTAGGTATGTATTCGTTCCAGTTGATATCTTTTGCTAGGAATGGGAACTGACGGGCATCAGCTGGAGACAGATTCTTGTATAGAGCTTCGGATTTTTCTGTTTTCATTACCCAGGAGTGAGAAGTGAAGTATTCCAAAGCGTCACGCACCATAAAACTTTGAGAAATAAGTTTAATGTACCTGAAAAAAGAAACTTGTATTACAACAGAATAGAAATGTAATAACAATCACAACAGTAAAAAAAAATTAGTAGTGCAAAAATAGCCACTCCAAAAAACTAAAATTATTGAATTTAAATCTAAAACTAAATTTATTGAAGACAGAACAGATAATGTGGTCAATTTTGAAGGTTTTAGTTTGTTGAAGTTTAGTTACTAAAATATGTAATTACTGTGTAAGTTTCTGTATGTCTTTTCACTGAATTCCATAGAAAAAATTAGAGGGATCTTGCTTGATGTCGATCGAGTACATAGAGTATCAATACGAATGGGCAAAACTAAATGTAAAGGACAGTACTTAGGCCGGGTCCTGGAGAATGAGCAGCAGAGCAGAGTGAGCATGTCGGCGACGTAAGCGAAAAAGTAGGTGAGCAGCGTCAGTACTCTCACCAACCAGTAGCGCTGCGTCATCACTATGGAACTGGGACTCGGCAGCACGTCTGTAAGACAAGAGAATATTACTACACAAGATGTAGGATAAAGAAAAGACTGAACGAAATGCGGAACAATATTACTGTAAACCGAAAGATAATCCGGCAATCCGGCAGGACTTGAACCTGCATGCGATAATCTCTGGGGTTTTGGGGTTGGGGTTCCTGGTACAAGTGTTAATTTTTCATACTGTCTTTGCGTTAATAACATAGAAATAACCAAAGTGTGAATATGTATATAAAGATTGACTAAAATGTTATTTAACTACTATACAAGGTGACGCGGAACAGCATTACTACGCTAAAAGGAGATCATTATACTCTTCATTTTGAAAACTTTTTATCGAAAGACTAATACTGAAATTTTGAAACAAAATCAGCTGTTTCATTTAAAAAAAAACATTCTCCCTCGATACATACAAGCTGTTGTTTTGCATACACGCCAAATTTACAGAGGTAGATAGACTAATCGTTATGAACGAGTTTTACTATTGGGCCAAACATGTTATCGCGAAAAAAAAGAAGGGGTTGCCATAATTCCCACGCTTGGCAGGCGGCATTTCGTTTCTCACTTTACTGGTAAAATGGAAAACATCGTCATCAGCCGGAAGACCGTCCACTGCTGGACGAAGGTCTCCCCTTTATATAATAGGGAGGGACAATATAAAACTATTTTAAAATAAGGCGTATGGCATCTTCCTTTTTTATTTGGGGGCAATAAGTATTGGAATGACTTCCCGCTTGGGGTGTATTGTGCATTTCTCCTGACAGCGTCTACCCGAGCTAACCCAGCTCCTTGAAGTACCGGAGCGAGACTCTGGACCACTGGCATAGTGACTCCAGTGGGTCAAATAGTGTATTATGATACCGTAAAGCGGTCAAGCTGTTGCGGTGACATGATAGGAAACGAAGGTGCCTCATGCATTCCGGTAACCATTCTCGTTGCTTCTTCTTATGGCCATGCAATGCCACAGCATGTGCACTACAGTTTCATTTTATAAAACAGTTACAGCATCCATGCATCACGTAGCGATAACAGCTCAGTGGTTAGCAAGTTGGGATCGCACGCTTAAGGTCGTGGTTTCGAATCCCAACCATGAGCTTGAGCTGGTAGTGAAGTAAAATTTAGTAGATATAGTAGAGTTATTTCTAGTAGCCTGCAAGCTAGTTACAAGCCTCAAGCGGAGAATCTACCGCTAAGCACTTATAAAACACACACTTGATGTTACTAGTTTGGCTGTGGACAGACGCTCGATAAGTAGCGAGATAATTGATAAATCCGCCTCACAGTCTCAGAATAAATAATAGTACTCCGTACAGAAAGCTAACTCCGCAGAGGAATTAAAATAAATAAGGACTCTATCTACCAGGCAATAAAGTAGCAATTTCACTCGCACACCGCTGGATACCGCTTGCTATTTTAACCTAGATATACCGTTCTCTTTCGATCACGTAGCTCTATCCCTCCTGACGCAGCACGTGTAACGTTAGGGTTGTCTTCTTGATATTTACACATAATCATCATCATCATCAGCCCGGAGACGTCCACTGCTGAACGAAGGCCTCCCCCTGAGACCGCCGCACTGTACGACAACCTGCCAAATGCATCCAGCTGCACGCGACTAGGTGGACCGACGACATAGTGAATATACACAGAATACTTATTAGTGTTGGTTACCAGTTATGTAGCCTATGTAGTATGTAGTACCTACTACTACGTAGTACTATTATTTATTCTGTGCTACTACCTACCTATTACTATTGGAATTACATATAACCTGAACACAACCCCGCGCGGAGCGCCGGCTGAACATACCTAAACTTCGGAGTGACACCCCCCTGGCACGGTGTCGCCCGCTTCTCCATTATAGCTCGGCGGCGACGACGGCACATTAAGGCATTAAGCGAAGCGCCCTCTGCATCAGTTTGTTCCATGGACGCACCGAGCGCCTCGGCTCTCTCTACCGCCAAGCCTTACGGGAGGCACACGCGCTCTGCTCTCGCCCCGCGGCAGACTGCTCGTCAACCATGTTTCTTATCTAGGTAATTCGTATATGCTACACCGCGCACCGCGAGTTCAATAAGCAGTCGTTTTTACTTGGCGAACCTCTGTCAGTTAGTAGGTAAGTATGTTGCCTTAGCTTTGCACGTGCCAATCACACCACGCCAGGCTATTATGACATACATCTCTAATACCTACAGTCCATTTATCGAAGCAGATCTTTGATTATATAGAGAGAGCTAGTTCCTCCGAGAAGCAGATATACTCGAGATATACGTGAGTAATAACAATTGCTCACGGATAGTAAGCTCGGGTTGGCGGTCCGTGACCGTGACAGCACCAAACGGTTTGTTCTGACAGCCTCACTTGAGAGCCTAGTTCCGTTTCCGGTCTTGGCTTGGCATTTTCGACCACTTCGTCTAAATTGACTATCTTTGATTCTCTGAATTACTTCGTTCTGGACACGATCCCTTATACACAAGCTTCGAACATAAATCTATCTACAACCCGTGGGGATATTTATGATAAACAGATTTTTTAAATCTTCAAAAGTGATGTTTAGTGTTTCCCTTAATACTTACTGAAATTATCCTTGACACCTGCTTCGCAGTACAAGTCCACGAATTGCTTCATAGTGATTGGGTTTGTTGACCCAGAGCACGAGTTATACACCGCAACCTCGGTTTGTCTGAAAGCAAAAAAAACAAACAATCAAACTATCATTCTGTATTCTATCTTCTTTACGTAACACGAGAATCGTTCAGCAGTCTCAGCATTCAACACATTTAGTGTGTCAAAGTCAAAGACAAAGTCAAATCGTCACATTCAATGATATCTATTTGTGATGTCTATGGTAACATTATATCGGTCGCACTCCTGAAGGAGTTCATGCAGGACAGGGAACAACTGTCGTGGCGGCGTCAGGGGAGATAAAGTCCAACCCGATCGTGCTAAAGATAGGGGTGGCTCAGGGGTCTTTACTGGCTTTCAGCCTCCTAATGAATGACCTCCCAGATGCGGTGCCAGATGCTCAGCTTCTCATGTACGCAGACGACGTTGTGGCCATTGTTACTGCTCCACGGGGTGAGATACTAGAGAAAAAGTTGAACGACGCAGCCCACCAGCTGGCGCAATGGTTCAGAGCAAACGGCCTAGCTTTAAACTCTAAAAAAAACAGCATCCTACATTTCAACTTGTCGGGTAGACGCTATCCTGAATTACGCGTAGTCATGGAAGGGGAAAGACTGCGCCAGGTTGACGCGTTCACTATGCTGGGTTTTCAAATAGATAGGTCGCTGACCTGGTGCGGACACGTCGACGCCTTGTGCGACAAGCTAGGCAGAGCCTGCTTCGCCCTCGAGCAGGTGGCGCGTGTGCTGTCCTCGCAGGCGGTGCGCAATTGCTACTACGCGACAGTCCAGTCCCTGCTGGCTTACGGTGTCGATCTGTGGGGTCATTCGGTAGACTGGCATCGGGCCTTTGTTATGCAGAAGCGGGCAGTCCGCGTGGTCGCACGAGTCAAGCCGCGAACACCAGCTAAATACATCTTTAGAGACCTAAAGTTAATGACATTGCCAGCGTTATATATGTATCACTTATGCATATATATTTATAGAAACTTGCTGCCTGGCCAAGTATGAAGACCTCTGTGAGACGCACACTCCTAGAGACGTACTAAAACTAGTTAAAGAAGTGCGCACGGATCTTTGGTGTACAAGTGTTCAACTCCCTAACCAAGCAGATACGAGAGATTAAGTCACTAATTCTTTTCAAAACTAAACTCAAGTTGTTTCTGACTGACATGGCACCTTACACCGTCGAGGAGTTCGTTCCAAAACTACATTAAATAATTAAGTAATTTTTGTTTTTCTTTTGACTAAGGAATTTATACAAACAATTATATATATATATTTTATGACATCATTATTTTTAATAACTGTTTTAACGTGTATTTATAATCATTTTAATTTTATATTTTTATTTTGTATCAAATTTTTGACGTTATTTTTAACGTCATTTTACATTATTTAATGAATTATTTTTGTTTGATACCCACGTATATACTATTTTTCTTTTAAAATGATTGTTGAACCTGACGTGTAATTTATTATTATCAATAAATATCAATATCAATTACGTAGTAGTAGCCAGGTGCGCGCTGGGAGAATTACCTTAGTGAGGTCGTGGGAGTGGCCAGGGCTCGTCCAACTGACAGAAGGTGTCTGACTACTCCAAAACCAACTGGTTCCTTAGACTTAAACACTCACTAGCTACGCCTCGCGGTTTCACCCGCGTGATGATGAAAAACGCCGATGATGATGGTAAAAAGTAAGCTATACGTATAATAAGTGTATAATAAACTATATATTTTATTGTTTTTTTAACATTATAGCCTATGTTTTAAATTGAAATTTTGCCAATTATTTATATAATAATGCTGACCCTGTATATTATTATGTGTTTTATATTTTATTTTATTGTGTGTGGTAATTTATGAGTTAATAAATAAATTATTTGTTAAATAAAATGAATACAAAAAACAATATCCAGAACCGCCAGAAAACGAGCAGCAGCGTCCCGAGTGGTATAAGCATTCTGCAATCCGCAAGCTGCCTGCTAAACGTGGGGATTATGGCAATCGCTTTTCAAGGGGAAGCCATCAAATACCACATACTTACATGTAATTAAAATCGAGTTCAAAACACAGCTTCTCTTTTAGTTCAACATGTCTTTTACACAGCTACTAAGCAGTATATAGAGCAACAAGTGCTTACGGTTTTGCTAGAGCGGCCGCCACTAGTGTGAGATTACACACGTAGTCTACAGGGATTAGGTCCACTATGTTGTCTTCCGTCGTGTAGACCACTCGGCAGATGCCCTCAGCTATGGCGGAGATGAGACCAGTGGCTCCAGACCAGTTGTCCACCCAGCCTCTTACTGGCTCATCCTTGGATGGAGTCACTAGAAATCAATTTAAATTAATTAACCGTGGTAAAGAATAAAACGATTGTTGTTGAATGTCCGGTCTTGATTAATCTACATACAAAAAGGGTACATTATAAATGCCCCATTCCAATCAATTAATATGACAAATTTACTGATAAAGCTCCATTCAAATGGATTGTACTTATCGTAAGTACTTATATAGTTCGTAACAAAAAATAAATTTCACTAAAATTATATTTACAAAAGATCGCATTATGCTTGTTGCATTCTGTATTAGCAAAATTATATATGACTTTACTACATTGTATTTAATTATAATATTCGAACTAATAATAACGGCTATTATTAGTAATGGCCTATCATCGTCATCATCATCAGCCAGGAGACGTCCACTGCTCAACGAAGCCTTTTTCTAATGGCCTATGCTCCCACCAAAATTAAAAATGTATTGAATAGTTTTTGAGATTCAATGAACATACATTTTATTGTACCTACATTCCAGAGTCGAAACCTGAGTGTATATTTTATTGACAAAGGGAAATGTTAGAAAGTCATCCGACTGCGTTAAATGTAGCTGGATTATGACGGAATCTAACCAATAAAGTCCTCCCGGTGCAATGACTAAACTTGTTGCTTGACGAATAGTTCCGGGATCGCTAGTGGAATGCACTATAGCCCTAAGCACAGCGCTTTAGCTCCACCCAGGCCAACATGTGCTGTTCCAAAGAAAGCACCGTTCTATGATAACGGAGGCTACTCACTCAACGTCGTCGTCCTACGTCGGACTCTTGTGATGGAATATCTCCAACCATACCGAGCCTGACCTGGGACGGGCAGCTGCATCCTCTCGGTGGACGGTGGTCACTATTCTGCGGTCCCCGCCTGCCATAAGCGTAGGGATTATGCTGGTAGAAAGGCCACCCCCTTGATGTGAGGGTTCCCATCAAGGGGGTGACCTTCTTCCAGCATGGACGTCTGGCTGTTAATGATAATTGATTGATTAACTCTTTATTGTTCACACCAAGAATTACACAGAAATAACACGATGTATGGTACCGAGCCCATAAACCCCTTATAGTGGGCTATTATTGCAGGCAAAGGATAATCGACACCCGTATTTTGATGCCGCGCCATCAGAGCGAGTCTATGAACTTCCTAGTGTAGGTAAAAAGTTTAGGTACATAAGTATTTACATGCCTGTGGGACGAAAGTTATACTTTCGCCCCGCTATGCGGAACGAAGGTACCTACCACTTTCTCCCCGCAGCGACACGTAAAATCGTATACACACCACGGGAGCAATTAAGGAGATGAGATTATTTACTTTTGCTCCCTAGGTGAGTAATTTACTATTATCTTATAGCTTTAACTATCTCACCAATGGAAGGTCTGATGATGACAGCTGGTATGTCAGCATGCGTTTCGGAGACTAGATGTTCTGCCAGTGCTTTTGTGAAGGTATAAGTATTTGGTCTACCATCTGTAATAAAAACATATAACTATAAAGAAAAAAAAACATTATAATTATAGCGTTAAACCAAAGTAACTTGAGGAAATAATTAATAATTCATACAAAATTAATATCCATGTTCAAGTTTTGACCGTCTATTTCCACAACAGATAGTTAGTCAATCATTTATTTGTGGCATAATAATACAGATAAGACTATTCACCATTTATTCATTATTCAATCATGGACCCCAGATCTACAAGTTACAAAAATCTACGATTTCCCCTCCCTCGCTCGGACGTCAACTTGATTAAAGTCACCGCGTTACCAACTGAGTCGTGCGGCCATAAATCATGGCCGCACGACCCACAAGTGCAAGCAGGACCCACAAGTGCGAGCGAGATAGACATAGTGAATGATTTATGGCCGCACGACTCAGTTGGTAACGCGGTGACTATAGTCTAACTATGAAGAAGGATGCCAGACTCCTATAGAGTTTCAGCCTAGTAGATAGAAGCCGCGTACATGAATGAAACTTGTACGAACTGATTGAGCAAATTAAATATAATATTTAACTAGAGCTCACCCGCGACTTCGTCCGCGTACGAAAGAAATTCGGCCCGCTCCCAAAATTCACCACTTTAAATCACCCCTTAAAAATTTTTTTACCCCCCCAACCCTCCCAACTCTACCGACTCTACCGACTTCTCCAACTACCAAATCTACCAACTCCCCCCTCCCCCCAACTTTCCCCCTTTGAATGAACTACCCAAATATCCATTTTTATCACTATAACTTCAAAAACAAATAACTTTCCATGCAACATTCCACCCCCCCTTTAATTGTCCCTGTCAAAAAAATATTTAAAACAGCATTTTTTTTAAATGAACTATTCTCATACAAATTTTCGTGTTCAAAAGTCCAAAAACAAAGGACATTCATACAAACGTTTCACCCCCTTCCCCCCCCCCTTTTGAAATCGAATGTGTTGAATTTTGAAAAATCCTTTCTTTGTACACCCCTCCGCATCGAGACGAATACACCCTCCAAATTTCAAGTCTGTAGGACCAGCGGTTTGGGCTGTGCGTTGTCTGTCAGTCATTATGTCAGGACAGAGATTCTTATAGTATTAGGTTGTTTATTGAACCATTTTTCTAGAAGTATATAGAAAAAATAAAAT
This sequence comes from Erannis defoliaria, assembly GCA_905404285.2. Classification (NCBI taxonomy): domain Eukaryota; kingdom Metazoa; phylum Arthropoda; class Insecta; order Lepidoptera; family Geometridae; genus Erannis; species Erannis defoliaria. Next base: position 2,740,554 of record FR990073.1, on the reverse strand, counting down.
TTTGGGTTAATGGGTTGTTATCGCGTTCACAGCGCCAACAGCGCTTGACTTGACTTTTTGGTTGATTCCGGAGCATAGACAATAAAATTGGTGCTGTCTTTATGTTCTGGACGCATTTCGGAACGCGGCGATATACAGTGCTGACAACAGTACCATCGTCTTTGTAGCTTGATGTTTTGCAGAAAGTAAACAGATCATCACAAAATATGATTGCAAGTTAAAAACTAAATAGTGCTAGTTAAAAATCTTTCCCTACATAAAATTACAATTTGTTTAACGAATACGAGTGAGCCGCATGCTATTAACTCTGTATTCTTGCTATAGTCCTCCACGACTATGTAAAAAATGCTGCCTCTGCACCATCGCACATGTGCAAGCTGGACTGCCACAGATCAAAAAGAAAACTCAAAATCAGACACAAGCACCCATAAATTAGGTTTTCTATGACTTAAAGACTTGTTAATGAAACTTTTAAACTTTCGCGATTTGAACACATAATTGTTCCTAGGCGTCAAGGTGATGTTAAAGTCCGATGGTTCGATAACTCACTCTATTTATAGGAAACCCACTCACACAGACAGGTACTTACACGCAACGTCACACCACCACCCACGTCATTTGCAGTCGGTGGCCAGGTCTCTGTTGGACAGAGCGGACGCTCTCTGTGGCCCTGAACATTTAGAGGCTGAGATAGCTCATGTTCAGGAGGTACTAAAACGAAATGGCTATAGTGTGACTAAGCAAAAGCGGCCTTGACGCGAATATCAGAGAAGGAGGTTTGACGTCGAAAGGCAGCCGGCTTTTATGCCTTATGTGAAAGGAGTGACGGATAAGGTGGGGACCTTACTGGAGAAGTACTCCATCAAGACAGTGTATACTCCCTTATCCAAGCTAGCAACGCATATGAGGACGCCGAAGGATGTCATTACTTTTCAGACTCCTGGTGTATATAAGGTGGATTGCAGCTGCGGTAGTTCTTACATCGGACAAACTAAGCGCACCATAGCAGAGAGAATAAAAGAACATATCGCGGCTGTCAAAAATCGCCAGACACAGAAGTCTGCCATCGCTGAGCAGCTCGAAGCGGGATCCGGTCACTGGATTGAACTCCACGATCCGAAAGTCCTCTCCACTGAACGACATTATTATCCAAGGATGGTTCGTGAAGCGGTTGAACTAAAAAAACATCGTAATTTCAATCGGGAAGATGGATTTAGATTGTCGTTGTAGCTGCGCGCAACAAATGTGTATTTCATCGTAGAAAACACCAGTGAAGGTAATCGCCCTAAAAAGGGCGTCGTTGTGGAATCCCGTTATAGGCAAGTTTTCATATCGCGGTAGGGTTTCTGAGAAATCTGCTGATACCGTCAGTGTAGTGTGCCGTGGAAACAAACCTACGTTTTAACAAGACCAAATGAGGGTAGGACACCACAACACCCTCATTTTTCACCAAGATGGGTCATCTGCATTCTTCAGTCAGCTCGTGACCACGGCCACTGGAACATGGTCGAAACGTCGAGGTAAATAAAAATAAATTTATTTGTGGTGCGCGATTAAGTCCCGGTGATAAACATAATTAAAATATAAATAACACATAAATAATTTTATTTAACAATAAAACATAAATAAAATTTCAACTTGTTGTTGAAAAGTAGATCTAAAAAGTAGCTAAATAATTTACCTATTACATTTTTGAAAAAGTAGCTGACGGGGGTGCAAAAATAGCTAGATATATAAAGTAGCTAACTTGACAACAGTGGCAATATAACGATGACATTGAAATAGATTAGACAGAGCTAAGATGCAACGTGTATCCGAACCGAACGAAAACCGGTAAATTTTGGCGGGAACACGGAAAAATCCCGAAAATCCCGAAATCATGTCGTTGTATTCTATTATATTATTAAATAAGTACCTACTAACTGAACAAGTCAGTAATTAGTAAATGTGTCAGTAAAGTCAATAATTCTTCAACTTTTTAACAAAAGTCACTCATCATCCACTGCTGACCGAATGCCTTCCGCTTATACAGGTTGTTGTTGAATTCATGAGCAAGTCATTATAAGTACTCATCATAATGAACAACTTGTACTATGAAACTAACACTGAGGAGTTTTGGCGGGAACACGGAAAAATCATGTCGTTGCATTCTATTATTTTCTTAAACTTGTGTTTTTACGCGAATTAATGATTAAAAATGGTGGTGTTTTATTCATTAAGTGTTGAATTACATGCACGACTGTGGGCAAGTGATATCGTGTAGTGAAACATGTATTTTCGTGTTGTTTTCAAAACTCCGTAGAAGCTCATAGTAAAGTCGCCACAACTTTACTAGGGCATGACTTGGACTCGACTATGACTAATTTCGTATGACCAACTATGATTTCATGACATATTTGACTTGATTTTAATAAACTTGAAATTTCATAAACTTGTCACTGGCAGAATGCACAACGTGCGATGCCAAAACCTAAGAAAAACAAAATACAATATAATGAGAAATGAGAGTGTTCGGATAAATTATACAATTAATATTTAAAATAAATGCAACAAAGTTAATTTTAATACCCAGCTTTATAAATTAACCTTATTTTTTTAAACCACAAAAATATAACGTGTGTTTCCACATAATATATAGCAACATGAACGACGTATATTGTTTTTTCTGGATCCAGGCGACTTCTGCCATCCTTCTTTCCATAAAGTAATTATAATAATTTGCAGCTAAAGTATTTCAGTGTGTTGGGAAATACCCGATTTCAGCAGTAATTACGTACATAGAACCAATATTACTGTGGGTAATAAAGTTATACCCACATAACCAACATTAAAAAAAAATACTCATAAAGAAACTGATTGGAACCCACAACCCACCCAAAGGCCCCTGGTAGTTTTGCGTTAGCAATAAACTCGGGATATTATTTCTCGCTGAAATGAACGATTTTTCAAACATGAATAAAAAAATACCAGACGCAGCCGGAAACCGGAAGACGCAGCGTAGTAAGGCCTCCCACAAGGTGGACCGACGACATTGTAAAAGACAAAAGAAAAGAAAAAAGATAAAAGACATCTCGGGCAACCGGTGGATGCAAATGGCAGGTTGTCGTACAGTGTGGCGGTCTAAGGGAGCCTTAGACCACACAGAAAATATTTTTTAAAAGTTCTGGTTTGTTTAAATTATGCTTACTTAAAAACTGAGTAATTTCAGCTGCACTCCGTTCTTCTTCCACGAATTTGTATGCTTCTTCTACTGCAACTGGTGGCGGGTAAACTGTCTCTTCAATCACTGTCTGGTTTGTGTTGCAGTAAGCTGTTGACACGTGGACGTATACCTGGAAATAAAATCGTCAACGTCATCTCCAGGTTGGTAATACCTTCTGCCCAATGCCGTAAATAGCCTTTTATCGGCCCGGTGCAAGCTTCTATAATTGCGCCCTTGAAAAGAAAGCGTCCGGTGCGAGCTTCTATAATTACGCCATTAAAAAGAAAAATATTTAAAATTTGGTCCTGGTGTGGTAATTTTTGCGCCCCTCCAGGACCAGCGTCCTGTAGTAGTTGGTCCTTGAGGAAATTCGGGCCAATTCTCAGGTGGTCAGATTTGTTTAACTTCATGCTGGTCATTTATTTTCGGCATGAAGATTTAACTTCTCTATAAGATTTAATAGAGGTAGTGTCTAGCTATCCAAACTGTACGATAATCTTATAAATAAAAGACAAGGATTAGTTACCCGTAAGTTTTTCATCAAGTGGCAAACATTCATCACATTTCTTGTGCCCTCAAAATTGGCGTTGAGTGCAGTCTTCAGAGGATCATTGAACTTTATCGACGCCGCCGAGTGAATCACCACAGATACCTGTAAAGAAAATTATTTCATTATTATATAATAACACTGAAACACAGAAATACCTAATGTGAAATAAAAAAATATATATAATGAAGTGTGGAAACACTTCATACAAAAATATTCTATAACTAGAGGACGCCCGCGACTTCGGAAGAAATTCGCCTCGCTCCCAAAATTCACCAAGCTTTTAACTGATTAGAACGAACCCTGTATATAGATAACACTAATTATTATTCCACTATGCATATTTTTTTTAGTTTTGTGACAATCTAGAATCAAAGGTACCTTTTCGATAACAGTTTCCAAATCTTCATTCTGCATGTTAAGGTTCTGGTTGCTGATGTTACCTTTCAAAAGCACAACTTTTTTTAAATTTTCTGGTCGTTCTGTACGAAGCCTGGAGAACAACTGAGGACAATAAAGAGTGAAGCCAATGATAAAGGTATAAAGATTATAATAAAATTAAGGTGATCACTATAATATTATAGGGAAAATAAAAAATAATAATACGCGAAATAAAAGAAAATGTGAAAGAAAGAGGTATACTAAGTATAAGAACTTAAAAAATAAAGCCGTCTACTACGAGGGTGGCATACTACCACAAGTACTAGGTAGTCCGTAATAGTAACAAATATTCTGTAATAGTTATCTAAGATACTAGTGCGGTAAGTTGGTATTTACAAACGAGTAGACAAATGTAAGCCAAGCCAAGTCGAGGGCTTATCATAGTCACGAGTTTGTAAAAACCAATTCCGCACGTGTGCAATACAACGTTTTTCAACACATTTGCGAGAAAACAGTACAATAATTAAGGAAACAAACTTTACATTTTTGTTTATAAATATCAGTCTTAAAGTCACAACAATAAAACTGGCAGAATGCAAATAAAGCTACGACAAGAAAAAAAAAGGTATCAACAATCTGTGACGTTTCTAATATGAAAATGGCGCGAATTTGCAAATAGCGCTACGTGCACGTGGTGAAAATTAGAACTACCCTTTCGTCTAATTTTCTTTAGTTAAGAGAACCATATTGACCAAGAGCGCTTCAAAGGAGGTTAGACTCTACCGACTCTACCGACTCTACCAACTCCCCCAACCCCCTAAACCCCCCAAGCCCCCTCAATAATTTGGCACCGTCTGATCTTCCTGAGACACAGAGTGCGGTGCTGGTGCGGCGGCAAATTCGGCGGAGCAGCACAAGCGGCGCAAATATGCTAACCTCGGTAGAGGTTACATATTTGAGGCGTTTGGTGTTGAGACATTGGGTCTGTGGGGACCGGGAGCTCATCATCTTTTTTCAAAAATATATCCGAGCACCTGGTCGACGCGACGCGTGCAAGATGCTGGCGTTTATTTGGCCCAACGCATAAGCATTGCTATCCAGCGTGGCAATGCCGCCAGCATGCTGGGTACGCTGCCGACTGGTAGTGGGTTTGAGCATTTAGATTGTCTCTAGACTTTCATCGGTCCGGACTCCGGATACAATCCTTTTGTTTTTTGTTGTGTAGTAGGCTAAGTAGTCTTTGTAGTTTGTTGTAGTTAATAAAGGTATACAAATGCGTTAAAAAAATACCTGATACCTATTACGGTGCACGAGATATACGTCATTATAGATCTAACAGATGGACTATCATATTAAATACAGGCAAACATAGACGAATTACTTAGTCATAGGGTAGATACAGTTGAACATCCTTTGGGTACGGAATCCTAAAAAGGAGTTTCAATTTTCGTTGATAATTCCAACACGCGCATTCTTACCTAATATATTATACCAACATAGCAGGCTTGTATGATAATGTACAAATCCAAATTCGTTTTAAATGACCGAGTTGTGAGGTAATAAACATTTGAAAAAAAACAACCGAATTGAGAAACTCCTCTTTTGTGAAGTCGGAAATAAATATGGAATCCGGTGCATCGGCTTCCCAGCTACGGCACAAAGCGAACATTTGTCGTAGCCATTCTTTCTCAGATGGCGCGTAAGATGAAGTGATTTGTGCACAAGGTTTCTAAATATAATATATCTTTATCCCTACCATAAGTACATAACTTATGGTTGGGCGGTTGGGATTTGATGTCACGCCTTACGGTGTGCGATCTCAAAGTGAGCCACTGAGTCATCAACTACATCTGCTACAATTTATTGAAGCGAACTTACAGGTAGGTCAAAGATTTTTTGGAGTCTCTGCTCTGCGCTGACATTTTTTTTGTCACGCAGTAACACAAAGACTTTGTCCACCATTGGGCAACTGTACAGAAGTTTCTCCAGCATCACCTGAAAACAAAGTGAAAATGTATAAATTCATGTACAATCCATCATTACATTTTAACTATTTTATTGTACCCCATAAATAGCAAAGCAACTTTAGAAAAATTCGTACCTACCTACATAATTGATAGAAAAATAAATATTTTTTTAAGAAAGAAAAAAACAATAACCGACTTCTGGAATATACCTATATTATTTATGTACAAACTAAAAAAATAGAATATAATATTTTAATTACATAAACGCAAAAAGCAGCAAAATTAAAATCGACGAAATTATTGATACTTACCTATAATATCTTTACCAATTTATAAACAGTGATTAATAATACGAGTATATTAGATAATCGTGAGTCTAACATTTTGAATTTGCCAAAACAATAGAAGAAATATTTATTAAAAAGTGCTATTGTACTCTTGATACATTTTTTAACGACAAAAACTGTCTATTATAATAAATCGGCCGCTCCGCATTACGTTGCCATACCCTTAAAGGGTAGTTATAAAGTACCTACCTACTATAAATAGTATGTGTTATCTAATTATCTAAGACCTGCATATATAATTTGTATAACTTTATAACTACAATAAACAAATTGAGTATTGAATATTGAGTATCAGGTATTATTGGAGTACGTGCCAGCCAAACCGTTGCGCGGTTCGAAAGTTTGTAGCAAAGGGAGGATTTTTCGTCATCAGCCCTAAAACGTCCACTGCTGGACGAAGGCCTCCCTTTTAATAGAGGGGTGCTGCCATAATCCCCACGCTTGGCAGGCGGCTTGGGGATCGCAGAATGCTCACCACCGTTAGCCAAAAGGACGCTGCTGCCCGTCCTCCGGTGGGTCTGGTTGCAGTTTAAGGACATACCCAGGTCGAACTAAAACTAAGGCAGGATTAAACTGTCCTAATTTGGCTGGCACTGACACCAAAAATATCTGATTATAAATTGGTAAGGGTATAATAAGTACTTATCAATAATTTCTTAGATTTTTCTATAACGCTCTTTGCTTTTTACTGTGTAGCAAGTGTGTTTTGTTTACGCAACGCTCCCAGGAGTTTGTTGTGGATGTTGTGGAACAAATTGTGTCAAGCTCTAACCGGGTTAATGTCAAACAATCTCTATAATTATCTCTATCTCTATCTCTATCTCTACATATAATAAAAGTGGAGTTCGAGGACTGTAGTGTAAGATTCCTACTTAATGTGGAAGTAAAATCTAGTATTGGTGAATCAAGAATTAAAAATGTTGCTTGCGCGATGTAGGTAAACTGTCTTATAAACCTTTAATAGAAAAAAAAATTTTGCGCACTTTTTTTTTAACACTATTATTATTAAAGTTATATTATTATTAACGGGATATTTACCGTGTTTTTTTAATATCGGGAGCTCATTTCACAACATAATCACGGTAAATATCCCGTTAATAATAATATAACTTTAGTAAACAACCGTGATAGTTTAAAACAGTGTACTATTATTATTGTAGTAACAATGAAATATTTCTGACGTTTTCAGCTGTACATTTAGTAACGTTTTAGCAATTTTACTATTTTCTACATAATACGCATTTTTTATGCGCCATCTGGTGAAACGTTTTGTCCCGTTTATTCATTTGTTTTCTGTCTGTCTGTCTGTCTGTCTGTCTGTCTGTCTGTCTGGGATAAACTAGAAAACTACAGAACAGATCTTTACGCGGTTTCTATAAATATGTATAGAAAAGGTCTGGTCAACACATAGGGTATAGCAATTGCTGAAAATATAGATCTCATATCGGAAAAATAAAAATTAAATAAACGCCATCTAGGCTCTTTTCAGGAACTGACATAAAAACAATGTGGTCTGTTGGTGGAACTAAACATTTTCAACAAATAGCTGACATTTATGCACAAATAATGCGATGGCAGCTCCCTCATTAAATTCTGCAAATGATTTGGTCGTACTTTCTACTATTTTAGGATATCGTGACAAAAAAAAAATACCTGAACCCTGTTGTACTGATCGCCAGTAAGTCGCAATAGTCAATATTTCATTATTATATAATTTGAAACAAAAAGGATCAACAATACTGAAGGGTATCGTAATCATTATGAACAAATTTTACTATGGGGCCAAACCTGAAATTGCGAAAAAAAATCTGTTGTTCCATACAAAAAGTTCATCGACCTGACACAAATTGTATGGAACAGATGATATTTCTTCGTGTTTTCGGTGTTGGGCCCATAGTAAGAGTTGGTTAGCATACACATTGTAGATAAATTAACGGACCAAGTTTTACTAATAGGCTAGATGACTGGTTTTTTTTTATTGTCCTATTAAAATGTGGCCCATAAATATAGCTTATTAATGTAAACAAAACGAAAATCTGATCAAAAATAAGCAACTTATAAGCATTTTAATATCATGCTAGACAGAGAGGCGAAAAAGCAAATCGTGACGTCACTTCTCAGTACGCCATATAATTTCTATTCTGACAAGTAAAGCGTGACGTAATTTTTTGTTTTGTGGGAAAGGGACAGAGTTGTCTCTAACAAAAACTTTAAATGGTCATATATCAGAACATTATTAACCGATTTAAATTATTTTTTCAACAAACATACTATATTTACTTAAATTCTTCATCAAAGTTATTGGTTTCAACGATATACACATCAGTCATCTACCCTATTCATCATAATCTTCATCATTGGCCCGTTTTTATCTTAAAGTACAAGAGATGATTTATGGAGCGTCGAAAGTTAATTTGCACTTATGGCAAAAAAATCCTGTTCGGGAGTCAAATAGATCCGGTCATATCTGGATCACACAAGATGGCATCTGGTTGTCAGACAAAATGTGTCTTTTCACACGTTTGTGACCTAACCCGTAAATCTAGGCTTTGTCTTGAACAGAATATAACCTTCAGCAGTCACTTTTCTCCATCGATTATTACGATCCTTTGCAACTGGCTCCCAGCTTCCTAATTGTATGTGGTACTTCATTAATTATTAATCGCAAAAATAAATTATGATAATACTAGAGGTCACCCGCGACTTCGTCCGCGTACGGAAGAAATTCGGCCGCTCCCAAAATTCACCACGTTTTTTACCCCGTACACGTGCTCATTATTTGTACTTGAATAAACTTAACAACTTAAATTCAAAATTTCATCCCCCGTTTCACCCTCTAAGCCTTGAAATTAAAAAAACAACGATAAAAGTTGCGTTAGTTTCCAACCTTAAGCCTAAATAATAAATATTGTGATTTTTACTTTGAAAATGAAGAACTTTCCATACACAACTGCATCCCTTTTTTCACCCCTTCGGAAGTGGAATTTTCAAAAACACTGAGTCACTTATAAACTAATTTTAAACCGTCATTCTAAACACAAAATTTGAAGATGCTAACTTCGAAATTGGCGGACTATCATTTAAACTATCATCCCATATTTTGCCCTCTTAGGGATTAAATTTCCAAAAATCCTTTCTTAGTGAATACCTACACTTCACAAAGAACACACCCTCCAAATTTCATGTTTCTAGGAGCAGCGGTTTAGGCTGTGCGTTGATAGCTCAGTCAGGACTTTGAATTTTATATATACAGATTATTATTTATTACTAACATAGTTAGGGAACCCTCCAAAGTGTATCATAACGTGCTTTTGAAGCGCATTTGTCATTTTTCATTTTGCTTTTTAATTGTGTCCTGCCTTGACCAGTGTCAAATGATTATATACGACAGCAAGGAAGTGGTAACCTACCAGTATAAAACTTCCTTGCATAGCACGATGGCAGTCAGATTCCCGCTTTTTATCGTATCCGTGAAATTTATTTAAAACACCAAATAAAGTTTAAGCTTCGAAATAACACACAAACACATAGCTTACTGAAGTTACGGTTAAAGGTTTGACGTTACCACGACCTAACCAAATCAGTTAGTTTTTGAGGTATTCACACATCATCATTACACATCGCCTCTTACCATCAGGTGAGCTGTAGAGAAACACCCATTCTTTAATTGAAAAAAACCCGTATTTCTTTAATTTTGTGGTATCCGAATATCTGTTTTCTTTAGGTACATTACATATGGTCTATTTGAGTTGTTAGTTCCTATGGGTTAATGTCGAAGGGTAGTAAGAAATGGCATAAATCGTTGTTCCACTTGCAAGCATTTTTCAGTAGTAGGTATAAGTCGCGGGTAACATTGATAACCTCCCTTTTTGAAGTCGATTTAATATGTTTTTTGTCCCCGTGCGAAGCCGGGACGGGTCAGCTAGTATACAATATGGAAATGATATCGACATTTCTGAAATTAAGCGCCAGCAAGATGGGGGCGAAATTCGGAACGAGGATATTCGCCAAAGAACCAAGGTAACCGACATAGCTCGCAGGGTTAATTGAAATGAGTGCAATTTGAAATGGCAGTGGGAAGGCCACATCGCTCGACGAACTGATAACCGATGGGGAAGGAAGGTTCTTTTCGGTGCCTCATGCATGCGCCTAAGAATGATTTAAGAGTTGTATCAATTTGATACAACTCTAAAATCCTCTCTTGCCATGAATGAGGCACCGAATCATAGGCCTTCTTATAGTCGATCAGTTTATGCTGGTTATGTTTTTTATCTTGAGTATGGAAAACTAAGAGATTCATGAGTTGTTGTCATGCGATTTTCTAAACATAATATGTGGAATCGGGAGCTTAATATAGGCTATGTTTTATTAATATCGGTCCAGGGATGTTGAAGTTGCGACGCAATTTATTATGACAAATATGTATAGTTGTCCACTATAATTTGAACCCTGGAACATACTGAAACCTTAGGGCCTAAGGATCAGTTTTTTATCATGAGAATTTGTAGAACTAAGGAATATAATAATAGGTTAACACGCGATTTTCTAAAAAATGCCCTAGGGTTTGCTAGGCTACATAATCAACTTTGTTTTATTTAAATCGTTTAACGAAACCTGAAGTTATTATTGTTAGAAGGCAAATCGAGCCGCCCATCGAGGTTAGTTGAGGTAAGGCCGTAGAGGTAGCGCCGCGGCGGAGAGAACCTTTCATAGATATTCGCCAAATTGAACGATACTAGGGGAAGTGTTACCATCTTATTCTGTGGTGATATTACCTGTTGCATCACAAGGCACAAGAAGTGATGAAATAAATGCCTGCTTCCAAAATGTCAAAATAGAAGGGCCAGGCACAGATGATAGACCAGATGCGCAATAGTTTTCTGATTTGCTGTTAAGTATCGGAGAAGGGGAAGTATAGAGAGAGCTATGCTCGGAGTTACTTTGCGCGATAGAATCCGGAACGAGGATATTCGCCAAAGAACCAAAGTTACCGACATAGCTCGCAAGGTTTGCAAGTTGAAGTGGCAATGGGCAGGCCACATCGCTCGAAGAACTGACAACCGATGGGGAAGAAAGGTTCTTGAGTGGCGACCGCGAACCGGAAGACGCAGCGTAGGAAGGCCTCCCACTAGGTGGACCGACGACATTGTAAAAGTCGCGAGCAACCGGTGGATGCAAATGGCAGGTTGTCGTACAGTGTGGCGGTCTAAGGGGGAGGCTTTCGTTCAGCAGTGGACGTCTCCGGGCTGATGATGATGATCGGAGAAGGTACTTACTCGAAGTCCGTATTTTTTTTTCGGTAGGTATGCATTTTATAGGGCAGTTCCAACAAAAAAAAAATGGTTTGTTGTTCATTGCCGAACTAAGGCATATACTCGGAGGGCTATTGGGCCATATCCACCACACTGGCCTAGTTGCGGGTTAGTGAATTCACATATGCCATTGAATTTCTTCTCCGGAACAGGTTTCATCGAGAAAATCTGTTTCGGTGAAGAAAAACATCATATTTCCTTCACCGAACTGCCAGTGGTTTAAAAATATGTGCTAACATGACCCTCGCAGAGATAGTAAAATTAGTACGAGCCCGAACTTACGATCCCTCGATTTCAAGTCCAGCAGTCTCCGAATTAGGCAGCCTTGGCTTATGAGGCTCTGCGGTCACGTTGAAATCGTGATACCTCTTGGTTGTATTCGCCACGGAAGTAGCACAAGTAGGTATTGTATCTAGAATGCTGATTATCCAGAAAATACAGCATAAACTGCATCCCTTCATAATTAAATATTTTTAGAGATGGCCCAATGTAAGATGGTGCGAGAGTGGTTATTTAAAAACGATTTTTTTTGCACGAAGATATCGTTTCAAAAGCACAGCCGACTTTAGACCATCTAATACTTCTCTTCGTTGTAAGTACAATGAGGTAACGTTCATCAAACTATTATTTATTTTATTTTTATTGCAGATTAAGTTTAAGATAACATTAAAATAAATTAAGTAAACCTAGAAAGGAGGCAAATGGCATAAATAAGGAGTCAAATTAAAACCATAACAAATAGCGACTAACAAAAAATTACAATTTGACTACTTATGAAAATATTCCTTCATATTGTAAAACACTTTATCAAACCAGTCTTTTAAACTTTTCTTAAATTTAATGCCATATAACATTTTTAGTTCGACGGGTAAATGGTTGTACACTTTAATTGCATTAATGAAGGTACTATTGTAATACATGGCGCTATTTATTTGTGGAATACACATGTTGTATTTATATTTGGCACGTAGATTAATGGCTCAACTCGACTCGGCGTTGAAGTAGATTTCTCCATTGTTTTTTTACAAATACACATTACACACTTTTCTAATATACATACAAAGAAAATAGCCCGAGTTATGACCGGCCGCGATCTATGTATGGGATAACGTATTTACACACTACTATATAGTATTATATTGTCTTTGCTATGAACAAAGAAATTAGTAACATTATTAAATTACTAGCTGACCCCCGCGGCTTCACCCGCGTGCACAATTTTATTAGTAGCAATAAGTCACCAATAGTACTCTCCTAGATAGAGTAATGAGTGCGTAGTGATGCTTAGTGGTTAGCGAGTTCGGATCACACGCTGTACGGCGCGGGCTCAAATCCTGACAATGAGCTTGCGCTGCGTGTGAAGAAAACATCGTTAGGAAATGTTGAGGTCGGCGTTGACTTTAGAGTAGCTAATCGGCTACCACCCTCAATTTAAAAACTGCCGTCCATCACCTATCAGAATGATCGTGCAGCATCTCTTGAGAGCCAGTTCCAATTCCAGGCTAGGTGAATTAACTACTTATTACGACTACCCAAAAAAGGAATGTAATGTTTTCAGAGTTCATGTGAGTATCTATGTATTGTACGTATGTGAGTTGTTTTATTCCATCAATAAGTTCTAAACGCCTGAACAACTTTGGATGTATCGGGGTATCGTTAGAACTCTTACCCCGATACCGAGTCCTTGTCTATGTTCCCGCGTGACATGCTATTTATTATTCGGTAAAAATGGCTTTATTGGTAGGGCAGTCGGGTTTTCACCTTTTTTTAATTATTTATTTGGACAACCTACATCCTTCAAGTAAGCTGTGGTCAAGGTCGTATACAGCCTTACTATGATCGCTCCGAAAAATTATAATATACACGCACAGTCACACACGCAGAGATTGTAGAAACATATAGAAACTATCGAAGTGCTAGATGTTATAGATTTACGCATAAGTTAGTGCAGATGTAGATAGACGCAAAAAAAACATCTACTCTAAGGTCTCTAACTAAATTAAGACTAAATGATTACATCACTGCGACTTTTTAATTGTTGTCCCGTATAGTTAGACTGGGTCTCATCTACCCCGTTGCCCCTGCCCCGTTACCGGGGCAGATGGGAAAAAGAGTTCGATCCACCCCGGTGTCGGCGCTTAACGGGGAGGATGGCACACATCAAGTGTCATCTCACGGTAGGACAGGCCCTAAACCTAAATCAGCAGGTTCGAGACCACTGACCTTATTTGCCAGACAACTCAACGGGTCGCTTTTTCACTATGCAAGACTTTGTCAGTACAGAATCGATAGCCCTATGAATTTCACAAAATGCTTCTTACCAAAATCCGGAGAATCTCGTCATCGCGATTCTGGAATCGCTGATTATTAAGCAGCGCCATCTGTTAGCACTTGATCGCAACTCTACACGAAAGAAGCGAACTCGATAATATAATTTATTCTTCCCGACACACACGCCCCATTTGGTGAAATAGAACTCGAGAAATCGTAAAAAATCTGCATATTATGTCGCCATCTTTGTGACGTCATAACTACCACTGGCCCCATTTTCGCGAATTACAACTGACTATTTCATGTTGTGAAGACAACAAGGAACATATCCATACCGGTCGTAAGTATATAGAAGAGATGGCTATGAAAACAGAGAAGGAGACGACTTTTTCAACATTTGCCTACAGACTATTAATGCATATTAGTGTATTTGAAATTGTTCTATTATCTATTATATTGGAAATAAACATTATCTTATCTTATTAGGATCAACAAACACAAGATCTATTGCCCTTCTAATACCATAAACGAATACCATGTGGTATTCGTTTATTATCGTAATTAATTTCTATTCCCAACGAATACCACATTTTAAAGTAAAAAATTATGTTCATGTATATCATTATGACTTATGTTGTTTATGACTAGATGCGTATGACTAATGACAATAGGACAAAAATCTGTATGTTAATTCTTAGGACCGCAGTTTACTTGTTTAGTTTTCATCACTATATTTTTTAAATAAAATAAATAAAAAATAGGTACCTTTCCAAGGAACCCCGACCCTCCTGTGATGAACACTGACTTTCCAGCATAAAAATCCGAGACACTCTCATACTTGCTAGCGCCTATCATTATTTGCCAATATTTATTTTTTCAAAAATATACTTTTCAATAAAGTAAAATGAATTTAAAAAATAATTTTGTGCTATAAATTAAAAATTAATTCTTATTCGTAATGAAATGTATACTTTTAATTGGTTTATATAATTTACTTATTTATAAAGGCCAATATTAGAATTTCGGAAACACAGAATCGCAGTCTTATCACAAAACAAAAAACTATTGCGAATCTGTGTTTCTGAAATTGTAGTGTTGGCTATTATAAATAGGTAGATTGAGAACTAGGTACGTATAAAAAAAATCAAGACACTGCTTCTACGTTTTGGATTACAACTGGTGCTAGATCCATATCTTCTATGACATTTTATACGAAACTTTCTGTGGCGGTATTGAATGAACTCTGCCCTTTTTCAAGAAGTGACGGAAACGTCTGCTTTGTGCCTTATCTTGCATTTTCGTCATTGTGCTAAAACATGAACTTTGTGATCTGCTCAGAAGTAGGCGTTTGACTGCTTAAAAGCCGTCACAGACGAAGAAGATGCTATAATATTTCATGTAATCTTAGATCATATTTCAATATCGCTTGTCATACATTTCATTGAAGTGCACAAACGACGACGATAATATATATTTTCAACGCCCGCAACTTAAAATAATGAACTATTTCTGAATTGATGTTTAAATGCCTATATTAATATGGGTAAATATGATCTTAAGATACCACCTTAACATACGTAAATCATTTTAAGATAAATACAGGTTAATTTATTTAGGGTATTCTTTTTGGTGCCTTGCAAAGTCTATGACATTTGACACTCTGATTTTTCTTTAAATGTTGGAAAGTATTATAATTTTATCCATTTCCTAAAACACGTTTTAGCCTAATCTTACATGGTACCAGAGCGGGTTTTTATCTAATAAAAGATGTAGTGTGATTAATTTGCTGAAGTTGAATAAAACTTGCAAAAAGACATTGTTCGACGCGACCAAGTCGCAAGTCGGTCTCCTCACAGACAATGATGAAGGAGCGGCTGAGTCACCTGAGAGGTGCTGGGCGGATTCGACCATGCATTAGTCTGTGGGACAGGGGCGTTAACGAATTTTGACACCTGGAGGGGTTGGGCAGGTTTTGGCTTAGGGCCAGCTGCTTTTGAGCGAGACGGTAGGGACTTTGGTAGGGGTTTCTTGGCCTTAGGGGCCTTGGGACAGCCGCGATAATTCGCGGTATGGCCCCGAGTGCCACAGAGGACACAACTGGGGAGAGTAGGGTCGTCCTTCTGACGAAGGCACTCGGCGGTGCTATGATCGCCCGCGCACTTCACGCACCTGAAGGGTGCGTAGCAGTAGCGGGCAGAGTATCCGTATAGCTGGCAACGATGACACTGTCCTGGAGTGGACTTTTTGTAAGGGACTTGGAAGTCGAGGCCGGAGAGATGGAGAATCGATTTAGTAGTCCAAATTGTCTTCCCTTCCGTAAGGGTCCAGCACCATGTCGTAGGGTTTTTTGGTCCTGCCGTTGTACATCCGGCTGACCGAAAGAACAGGGAGGTCTTGCGTGAGGAGGTCATTGTGGATTGCCAGGAAGGGAATCTCCTTGGGGATGCCCTTTACGACAACTCGGAGGTCTTTCTCCTCATCGAGAGCGTACCTATGGAAGGGTATATTCGCGTCGCGGAGGTAGGTAGTGGCTTTGCGGTAGTCGTTGGGGGAGGCTAGACGGACCAAAATGCCGTCTTTGTTGGATTTGGCGGAAAACTGGATCTGTAGGTCCGAGAGATTACGGGAGACGAGTTCCCATAGTTCCCGGTTTTGGACAACTATGGTACCGGTCTTAGGATGGGGAGCAGAGTCGACTATCGGAGCGGAGTTTGATTGGGCGGAGTCGGAGGCAGGCTTAGTCCCTGAAATGGGGCAAGCGGCCTTGGGAGGAGGGAGGGAAGCAGTGGTGGCGGGGCGCTTTTTACTCTTCTTGGAGCCGACGACTGTGAAGCCGTCGTCCTGGGTAGACGTGTCCATGTCTGGAGTATCGGGGTTGGGAAGGTCGGGGCTGTCCGAAATGGTCGGATGGAGTGGACGGGGGGTAGCGGAGCACGACGAGGCGGACTGAGGGGGCGGCGTCCGTGGCGGGAGCGACTTCGCGACCGGGATCGGCTCTTTGCTGGAGCGCGACCTCTTGGCCGTGAGTGGCTCCCGTCGCGGGCGGAGTCTTTCGGAGGAGGTGGAGGCTTGGGAGCTGAGGGGCCTGGCGCCGAAAAAATGGGCATCAGTTTGCAGGCAGAAGCTGCCTGCCCTCGTGGAGTCTTGGGACGGACGAGAGACCTTTGAGCGTAGGTCTGCGGAGCGCGAACGAACTCCTCCATTTCAGAGGGGTTAGCCTTCAGGTGGTCCAACAAAGTTTTCGCGACGAAGCCAATGGCTTCGTCGAGATCCTTTTGCGAGACCATCTTAAGGCGGGAGAGTTTTGGGGGTTGGGGGAGGAGGTCCCCAACGGGAGGAGAAAGTGTGTGATCCCCCAGCCGGGGGTAGACAGGGGGGTGCGTACCTAGTGTCCTACCTAGAGGCTGTACCAGCTGCCAGTGTTATTTTATTGTGCAGCTGGTTGTGTGCCTGAGATATCTGGTGTCGACTAGGGGTGACCCCAAGGCCGGTGGTTTTCGTTGTTCCCCGGAAGGGGGAAAAACGGGCGCTCCGGGGCAACGCCCGATCGGTTTCGTTGTCACCGTTAGAAGTGTCAGCCGATCGACCACCCACGTGGATTTTATGAATAACACTAGGAGTGGTTCGCTCTGAAAAGAGCGGTTTGAACGAAGGCAGCCAGCCCGGAAGCCCGGCTGCGAAGCGGTGAGAGCCCTGCACTCACAATCACACTCGACTCGTTAGAGTTTACGTTAATAAATTAACGCAAACACCACGTGGCCGAGGTAACGGGTGCTAGGACTCGAAGCTGCGCGGTGGCGGCTTCGGAGGCGGAGGCGTCCCAACCGGCGCGGTTGCGCCGAGCGGAGTGAGTCCGGCGGCGGGGCAGAGCCTCCGGCGGACTGGAGCGGACAGCGAGCAGCGAGTAGCGGGCGGAGATCTCCGTACAGCGCGGCGATGCGGAGGGAAGTGTCGCTGACTAAACTCTTTTTTTAAAATTTTTATGAATGACTGATGCTGTTGGCCTCAGATGGCCTCTACAGCGTCACCGGACTTTAGGCAAGCGCAAACGGCGCTCGGTCTAGGTTTAGGTTAAAGGCGACTAGCTCAAGGGCACCTCAGACGGTACGAACCTCGGCTTGGCCGTCGCCAGGAGTGGGGTCAGACTTGCCCTGGCACCCCAGAAGGGGTATGCCCTGGGGCCCTAGTAGGTTGATCTGGTTGACTATTTGGAGATAATCTAACCGATCTTCTGACAGATCTGGGGAGTCCTCGACCTCGCCGGCGAGGTCGGTGCGTATTTGTGTGCCTCTGGTAACCGGCGCCTATACCAAAAACGGAATACTTCCTGTTGCTAGGAGTGGTCGGATCAGGCGAACCCAGCGCCGCCGAGGTGATGACGGCGATGGGGTCGTCCGGGTCGCCCAAGACGTGTCTGGGGCGTCTACGGAAGGGGGGTGGGTCTGTCGTGTCTGTTGTATAGTTCGAGGCTTGGACTATGAGTGGATTGGGATGGTGAGGGGCCGCATCGAAATAGCGGCGCGAAGCGTACTTAATGTACTGACGGATGGAGGGGAGTTCGAGATCGCAGTGCAGGTCGGATAATCGTATGAATCAGCTAACGCCGACTGTTCTGCGGATGAATCTATTTTATATGACTTGGAGTTTCTCTAGATCTAAGCTAGAGGCGTGAGCAAACGCCACGGAGGCGTACGTCATGACGGGGCGAATACAAGTTTTGGAGATTGATTGTAGTAAATTGTCCCTTATTTCTAAGGGACAATTTACTACGCTCGTTGAGAAGGGGAGTGAGCCGGCCTAAGAAGAAGGCTGCTCGATTGCGAACTATCTGAATATGCTTTGAGAACGTGAGTCGACGATCAAGGGTCACACCGAGATACTTGGTCTCGGTAGCCCATGGGATGGGCTGGTCGTGAAGCGTGATATGCTTCGAAGGAGGTCTTTTGGACGGATGAAAGTACACGGCTGCACTTTTATCGGGGTAACGGTGATAGCCTACTTCTTGAACCAGTCTCCGAGGAGATTGAGGGCTCGTTGAAGGTGGGCTAGCTGAATGACCTTGTTCCACCCTCTGGTGTAGAGGGCGGTGTCGTCAGCGAAGAGAGCAAGCTCCACTTTAGGAGTGCGGGGGATGTCGCAGGTGAAAAGCGAGAAGAGGATCGGGGCCACTGTGGAGCCCTGAGGGACTCCGGAGCCGATGTCGTGGGGGGAGGAGCGTTGTCCCTCGACGCGGTATCGAAAACTTTGAGCCCTGAGAAAGTCTTGTATTATGAGTACAAGACGGTCTGGCAGCCCGAGCTGATACAGCTTGTATATCAGCCCGTTATGCCAGACTTTATCGAATGCTTTCGCGACGTCGAGGAATACCGCTACAGCCCCTTGGGGAACGGCTTGTGGGTGTAACCATGGCCGGGCTTCTTGTTGACTGACTAAAATCAGCGCGCGGCCCGTATATATCCCTCTAGCTACTCCCACGCGACGTTAGACGCGCGGCGAGTACTGGCGGGGGTGTTAGTCAATCTGGAGAGGCGTGTGTGTGAGCGAGACGGCGATGTCTCGCTCTATGGGCATCGGTGTGTGAGCGCGGATAGCGACGTCGGTGTCGCTATGACGGCGATTTCCCACACTCACATCCCTTTTCTCCAGTACTTTATCATATACGGGTCGATTGCCTACCTAACTGTCCTAACTATGTCTGTCTCTCGCCTTCCTACCAACCAACACCTTATTTATTTACATAAGTCTTAAATTTACTAATATATAATATAAAGTAAGTAAGTAAGTAAGTAATGTAATATAATATAAAGTACTTAAGCTAATATAAGATGAAATATTATAGCATCTTCATCGTGTGTGACGGCCTTTAGAGACGTAATTAAGTTTCATGCGAAATTTTTTTGGTTAGGTTCAACGATATTTATTTAAATATCACAAGAAACATTACGCCTCACTTAGGCGATTTATCTTAAAATTATACATTATTAGTAGAATTTTGTGTTCAGTGGGCACTAAATACAATTTTGGAAATATTTGCATGACTGTAAATAAATGTGTATAAAAATAAATGTGTAATTATGCTTTAGTAGGCAAGTAAACTTCTTATTTGAGATATTATTGTACATGTAGCTGTAGGTGGTATGTCGTATTAAACAAAATATCAAGTAAATTAAGAATAACCTAGGATAGTTTCTAGTATATAACATTACGCATCATATCATACCTACATATTATCTTATTAAGCAACGTGTAATGGTATATCTAAGTCGAAAGGAGGTCATTATGAACAACTTTAACGTTAGGCCAAACCCGAATTCGTGAAAAAGCAAAAAAATCTACTGTTCCATATAAACATTTTTATCGTCGACGAAATGCTAATTTGCGGTATCAGGGTTGGTCCTGCAGTTGTTCATAATGATGAGTACCTACTTACAATGATCTTCTTTTGGCTTACTAAAACCATTCCGCGAAAACCTGTGTAAGAGAAAAAAGTATTTCAAGTCAATATTAAAGTCCTTAAATATTTTTCCAGTTGTACTGTGTTCTGCTATGCAATTAATACAATATTTCAAGAGTGTGGTAAAGAGAAGAGTAGAAATGGGATGGGCCGCATTCAGAAAACTAAACTCCAGTCTTCTTGTTATACATCTCGCAAAGCTATTGAAACAGACAGGACCAGCGACGACGGCCACGGTTAGGCCTACCCACACTGTGGCTGCTTGTGGTGGCAGACACTTTAGTAACAGTGAAGTCTGCCGCTACCGCAGACAGTGCCTGTGTAGGCACGGTCTGCGGTAGCGGAAAAATCGTGGCCGTAGTGGTGCCGCTAGTTTAAGGTGCTGAAACTTGAACACTCGCAGCTAGATCGGCTCACAAAATCTATAGACGCTTATCGAAAATAGGATCCTTAATTCTCCTTTGATTGTGAATCCTTTTGATTTTGGAACTCATACTAGACATAACGATCTCCAAGTCACCTGCCAAGCATGGGAATTATGGCAACCCCACTCTATTAAGGAAGAGGCTTTCGTTCAACAGTGGACGTCTTCGGGCTGATGATGATGACTATAGTTCGCGCCAGGAAGATTGGCAATAAAGTGCATTGACCCCAAAAGAGGGGGGGGGGGGGGAGGAAGGGAAACCTTCAGTTCTTGACGTGTTTCTCCTTCTACATATACAAAACCTACAAGCATGCCAAGTTTCATACTTTCTGCCGAATGGTATCAAAATTCAACTTTTTTCGTGCTAAGAAGCCGTAACTACTAACAAGCGACATCTAGCAGAATTCGTGTTCCGTGTTTCGTGTTGCTAGGGGAAGGATCAATAAAGTTCGTGTTTGATTCTATAAAATCTTTCAAAAATTATACCTAATGCTTACGTATTTTTTTATTTTGCGCTAGATGGCGCTAAAGCTGTATTGCTTCCAAACCTTTTTAATAAGTCCATAAAAAACTGCGTATTCTTTTGCAAAGAGTAATTTCAACTAATTTGTAAATTTTGTACGGAAATTATTTTGTGAAAAAGGTTCTAAGTATGTTTTTTTTGGGCCTTTAGTCGCTATGCTACTTGGAGGCACTTGCTCTCTCTCTCCTATGTGATTATGCCAGCCCCGTTTTACAATCCATGTCACAAATCAACAGGAATTGTCGTCCTTACGCTGAGCTATAGTACTAGCATACAAGTCGCGAAACCTTCGCGAAAAGTTGATGCGAACCTCATTTGGTATTGTTAAAATTTTCAATTTCATTTACATCATCTGTCGAATTTTGACAGGCGGTAGTAGGTACACAAATAGCTATGACTGTTAGTTAACTATATTTTTTGTTAATTATGTCGTATAATTTTCTTGTCTATGAAACTTCTTGTATAGTAATCTCTGATAGCAATATTACACAATATCCTTGTCTATTATTAATAACTTTGATTATAGACCTAATTAATATTAAAAAAAATACTGTTAAAATTTTAATAAATCGGAAAAAAATATCGATATAAAGTGTTTCGAGGTACTGATATTATTGGGGACTAGCTGACCCCCGCGATTTCACCCGCGTGCACAATTTTATTGGTAGCAATAAGTTACCAATGGTACTCTCCAAGATAGTGTAATGAGTGCGTAGTGATGCTTAGTGGTTAGCGCGTTCGGATCACACACTGTACGGCGCGGGCTCGAAGCCTGATAATGAGCTTGCGCTGCGTGTGAAGAAAACATCGTTAGGAAATGTTCGGTTGGCGTTGACTTTAGAGTAGGTAATCGGATACCACCCACAATTTAAAAACTGCTTTCAATCACCTATCAGAATGATCCGGCAGCATCTCTTGAGAGCCAGCTCCAATTCCAGGCGAGGTGAATTAACTACTTATTTCGACTGCCCAAAAAAGGAATGTAATGTTGTCAGAGTTAATGTATGTATATATGTATTGTACATATTAATGTCAGTTGCTTTATTCCATCATAAGTTCTAAATCCCTGAAGACCTTTGGATGTATCGGGGTATCATTAGAATTTTTACCCCGATACCGAGTCCTTGTCTATGTTCCCGTGTGACATTTTCAATTGTTTTTTGGAAAATTTGTCTTTATTGGTAGGGCAGTCGTGTTTATCACCTTTTTTAATTATTTATTTGGACAACCTACATCGTTCTTATAGATAAAGTATAAAATATAATAGAAAAATATAATTAGTACCTACTTATAGAAAGGGTGTGTGTGTGAAGTGTGTTAGCCTTACTAAGATCGCTCCGTCAAATAATAATATACCTACGCACAGTCACACACGCAGAAATTGTAGAAACATACAGAATCTATCAAAGTTCTAGGTGCTGTAGATTTACACATAGGTTAGTGCAGATGTAGATAGACGCAAAAAAAACATTTACTCTATGGTCTTTACGACATCACTGCGACTTTTTAATTTTTGTCCCATATAGTTTGACTGGGTCCTATCCACCCCGGCGCCCCTGCCCCGTTGCCGGGGCAGATAGGGAAAAGGGTTTCATCTACCGGTGGACCCGGTGTCGACGCTTAACGGGGTGGATGGCACACATCAAGTGTCATCTACCTCGGTATCGCTTGTAACGGGGGGATGTCACATATCGACTATAATTTACCCCGGTATTATAGGTCAGGCAGAACTGACGCACCTTTTAATAACCTTACTAACATACCCAGTTTTCTCTAACGAAAAAATGCAAAATCAGTAGATTTGTTCTCTAAAACTGGTAAATCCGTACTTTTTTCCTACTTAGGTATTTTTAATAATCGACAGAAAATCAGTCCGATTCGGCTTATCGGTAGGACAGGCCGTAAAACTAAGCCGGTAGGTTCAAGTTCGAGCGAGACCACTGAGCTGACCATACCAACGAAACAACGGATTGCTTTCTCACTATGAAAGATGAGATACTGCAAAGATCACAAAATGCTTCTTACTGAAATCCGGAGAATCTCGACATCGCGATTCAGGAACACAGAGCGCCATCTGTTAGCACTTGATCGCAACTCTACACGAAAGAAGCTAACTCAATAATTTATTCTTCCCGAGTTTTGTTTTGCATTGTATCTCTAAAACTATACAACCAAATAAAGTACTGTAAAAGGCATATTATCTTCGTAATATAATTATGCTAATGAAACGGTTTATATTGATAAAGGTTCATAAGATATTTACATAATTACATCTAAAGATAGTGCTATATTTTTATTACGTAAATTTTACCAAAAACCTGTTGTTGTGGCCCCAATACAAAAGATAGATATATGGTGTCGCGGACTTTTTTGTAGCCATACTTTAGTTTTACATTTTTCTTTAACTTTACATCAATATTAATCTAACCGTTTAGTCAGCGCAAGCCGCTAAAGCAGCCTTTACACCATTTCTTTTCCATCTTGTCTTGCTAAAACTGTTATTTTGTGATGTGAACTTCTATTTATATGAATAAAATATAGCCTATAGCACTCAAGGATAATGTAGCTTTCTATTAGTGAAAGAATTTTTAGAATCGGTTTGGCAGTTTCGGAGATTACCCCATACAAACAAACTTACAAACTTACAACGTTTCCTCTTTATAATATTATTATTAGTGTAGATAGTGTAGTTAGCGTATTTTAGAAATGCAGTGATTAGAGTTCACTTGATTGAGAGCTAGAGTTATCGGGGAAAGCGTTCTTTAGGGATAGCGTGTACTTATTGGGATTTCATGATTAGGGTTAGGGATTACCTACGTAGGTATCGCAGTTGGTGGAGTAGATAATTCAGGCACTACTACAAAAACGTTGAAATATTTATTTAATAGATTAATGACAACATTTTTTTAAGCTAATATATAAAACAAAAACCGGTTATTTATACCATTTATAACTAAAGAACGGCTTGACCGATTTTTATGATCTTTGACTTGTTGGGATTGCCTCCGCCCCGAATAGCAGAATAATTATAAAAATCGCAAAACTTCGTAAAAATAATATAATAAAAGTCGATACGAAGTTTGCCGAATCAGCTAGTATTGCATAAATGATTAATTGTGCGAGAAATGGTAAGCAAAAAGGCAGCAAGCCTGCTATTTCTCGATTAAATATTGTTTCACGCCCTGGACGTAAATAGGTATATATTCGATCCAGTTGATATATTTTGCTAGGAATGGGAACTGATGGGCATCAGCTGGAGACAGATTCTTGTATAGAGCTTCGGATCTTTCTGTTTTCATTAACCAGGAGTGAGAAGTGAAGTATTCCAAAGCGTCACGCACCGTAAAGCTTCGGGAAATAAGTTTAATGTACCTGAAAGAAGAAACTTGTATTAACAACTCGGAAATGTGTAAAAAAACCCAGAATAGAAAAATATCCACTCCACATAGCATAATCTAAATAAAGGCTTAGGACATATCCCATAGCCAGGTGGTCTAGTGGTACAAATATGTCGTTGTATGAACTAGGCCTAAATGTCACAATATGCCTTCAGCCCCCTTAGCACGCGCCGAGGACCAATTGGTATTTCCCCTGGCGGGGACGTGATAAAGCTAGAATATGAATACGCCTGTCTCGTTTTCGCGGGAAAAAAGAGTGGATAGACTTTTATTACGGCTCGGCGGGCTGGTTAGTCAAATTAAAGACTCCACGGGAAAAACAGCGAAAGTTTAAAAATTATTAGTAAGAGAAAGACAAGTTTTTATAGTTCAAAAATCTGTATCTCTTTCATTTTATACAATATATTATAGATATATTATATCTTAATTGCAAACCAGAAATATAGAATAACTTATAACTAATCAGGGTACATTATTCTGCAGTACAAGCGGCAGCCCAATATATTTTTTTTATACATTCAAGTGTCAAGGCGAGCAAGACGTTCGCCTGGTGGTAAGCGTCACGCCTGCCACTAACAGTAGCAGTTTTAAACTTGTGAACTTGCGCACACAATCCTGCGTCGCATTGCACTGCGCTCGTCAACCTGAGATATTAGATGTTAAATCTCTTCATACCCAGTAATTTCTCTGGTCACATTGCACTTCAAACCGGAACGCAGTAATGCTTGCACACTTGCACTTGGCGCTTTGCGCTTTGCACTTGGCGGTTGAATAACTGGGAAAGGTGTGGTACTTCCCCAGGTGGACTCTGCAGTGGAGTCCTACCACTACAAAAATCACATGAAGCAATTTCTTCCAGGTAATGCTTTTTTTATATAAATATTGAAACAATTTATTTCTATAGGTAAAGACTTAGGAAATTTCCCATACGCAGTGGTACAAATTTCCCTTACCTCCTTGCATGATCTAAGCCAACATGTCACATGCCTTTATAAATATTAATTATTTGTAAACTTAAATAATATATGTTATAGCATTAAATATTTGTAATGAATTCAAAAAGTCAACATTCTTAACTACGTTATTGACATTCAAAAGTTTTTGATAATCTTCCCCATTGAACTATAAACAGAGTGATTTTAGTATAAACATAGATAGTATTTACACCAAAAAGTTAAGGGGGCGACTAATGCCAGAAGTAAGAAAAAGGTGTATTTTTTAACACATTGGGAAATGATTAAGAACTTACATATTCAGATTAAAAAAATACTACAGGTAGGGAAAAAACCTAAAGAAGCCGAGTAACCAAATAGAATTTTGAAAAATAATCAATAATAATAATCTGGTTTATTAAAATAAAGAATACAAATTACTAACAAAAAAAATAACAGTTTTAATTCAAATGCTCTAAATTATCAGCGACAACACCACATTATTTTTTACGAATTACATAGCCAATGTTTTAGCAGAGTAACCGTTAACTTTTTTTATTTCATGCCTATATTTTGAATAATTAAATAAAATCCCACCTAAATTGTTCAAAGCCATCATCATCATCATCATTTGTGTCGTGCGATTTTCGACTCTAAACTGATGCAAGACGCGCGGGTGAAATCATGTATTTTTCTGGCATTAGGCGCACTCTTAATAGATGGCATTATAGGGCCAGTTTAAAATAATAAGGGACATTCTTGTTTTCCCGTGGAGTCTTCGATATTAAAGATTCAAGTTGATTCAACGTCGCATGCCATAAATACTAATATATCCAGAAACAAAGAAGCATTTGTAGTCTAAAGCCCAAATGATTTATGTAGGTACCAATGCCCTATTTCGAGTTTAGTTCGGATTTCATACCACTGGCTTATCAGTTAATGAAATAAAACGTGAAAAAACCTGCGTATTAACAATAATATCCGAGAAGAAATTCAATTGCGTAGCTACCAATGGTTGAACTCACCATTCACCAACCCGCAACTGGGCCAAGATGGCAGATATAGTTGAATCACTCTTCAACGGTAGACCTATGTGCGGCAATAATAGACTGATCAAATGATCAGCCTTTAAATGCCGTCTACAAAAACTGTGCTTAAAAAGACAACGAGTTTGTATAATTACTAAAGTAGACAGAATTTGCTTGAATTCATGTCGAGTACATAGGAGTATTAATAAGAATGTGCAAAATTAAATGTAAAGGTCAGTATAGGATTGAAGTAAGTACTTGGGCCTGTTCTTGGAGAAGCCAGTGAGCATGTCGGCGACGTAAGCTAAGAAGTAGGTGAGCAGCGTCAGGACTCTCACCAACCAGTAGCGCTGCGTCATCACTATGGAACTGGGACTCGGCAGCACGTCTGTAAGACAAGAAAATATTACTACACAAGATGTAGGATAAAGAAAATGTCGAACGAAATGCGGAACAACATTACTGTAACCCGAAAGATAGTCTGACAAAATCCGGCAGGACTTGAACCTGCATACTAGCAATCTCTGGGTTTCGGGGTTTCGGGGTTGGCGTTCCTGGTAGATATGTTAATTTTTCATACTTTCTTTGCCTTAATAACAGCACGTCTGTAAGACAAGACTATATATTAGAAGACAAGATGTAGGTAGATTATAGACAGCATTACGCGGAACGACACTACTTTATAAGCCAAAAGAAAGTCTGACAAGATATTCTTTGTATGTTACTAATGCATAGAAAGTATGATAAAAATTAAGACGTCTGGCAGGACTTGAGACAGCTTATGAACAATCTCCGGGTTTCTGGGATTGGGGATCCTGCCATACTTAATAAATATTTTAAAAAAACACTATGATCATTATACTCATCATTTTGAACATCTTTTACTATGGGACTGAAACAGATTTTAACCGGCTGGTCGAAATGTTGTTTCTATGCTATTCAATAAACCTAACAAAACGTTTTTACAGCATTTTAGTAGTGGTATAGTTAGTTTCTCACGTTACTCGTAAAATGCAAAATATAAAATTTAAAATAAGTCTTAAGGCATCTTCTTATTTCGTGTGAGGGCGATAAGTATTGCACTGGCTTCCCTATTGCAGGGTAATGTGCATTTCCTCCGCCAGCGTCTACCCGAGACAACCCAGCTCCTTGGAGTACCGGTGCGAGGCTTTGGGCCGCTGACATAGTAGCTCCAGTGGGTCAAATGATACCGAAAAGCAGTCAAGCTGTTGCGCTAACATGGTTGGAGACGAAGGTGCCTCATACAATCAGGTAACGATTCTTGTTGCTTCAGTGGCCTTTCAGTGCTACAACACATGTACTACAGTTTCATGTTTTAAAACACGTCTACCTCGATGGTTACAGATCTGCGACAGATATGACTAACTATGCATCTCGTAGCGATATCAGCTCAGTGGTTAGCAAGTTGGGATCGCATGTTGGGGTCGTGTTTCATATCCTAACCATGCGCTTGAGCTGCCAGTGAAGGAAACTATAGCGAGAAATCCATAGCGATATACCCAGTAGAGTTTTTTCTAGTACTTGGCAGGCTAGTTACAACCCTCTAGACGAGAATCTACCACTAAGCACCTAACGGTATGTTCCGACAGCCTCAATTAGCCTTAGCCTAGTTCCTATTGCGGGCTAGGTGTGAACCCCATTTTCGAACACAACGAAAAAACAAATGCGCTAAAATCGATCCCATATACAAACTACGAATATAAATGTATTCTACAACCTGCTGGAATATTTTTGGTGAGAGGGAAATGTATTACCTTCAAAAGTGATGCTTAGTGTTTCCCATATTACCAATGATTTTGTATAATATAAGGAGCGATATGTAATATCGTGCCCTCAAATAGCCCCGTGAAAACGGCCCCGACTGTCTCGACTGTCTGCGCTCACTAAGCGAGACGCGCGCTATCCCTTTTGCTCTCTTGTTTTATTACGCAATTGCGCATCTTTCGTAATCTTTGCATATTACTTACTGAAATTATTCTGGACACCTGCTTCGCAGAACAATTCTATAAGTTGTTTCATTGTGATTGGGTTTGTTGACCCAGAGCATGAATTATATACCGCAACCTCGATTTGTCTGAAAACAAAATTTAAAGCAAACAATCAAGCAAAGCAACAATAACACGAGAATCGATGAGCTGCCATAAGCATTTAACAACATTTTTGTGTGTCACACTACGTAGTTGTAATAGTTATATAAGATATACTAGTGCGGTAAGTTGGTTTTTACAAACGTGTCAATGATTTCTATGTCTAGATACGCCTGAGTTAAGAAATCGTAAGACTAAATTCTCGTTGACTTAAACTCAACGCTATCTTTCGGATTTTGCGGTCACTGCATGCTGCGCCAGTAAGGCGTGTTAGAAGAAGCGCAAACTGTACGAAACTATAAACGACTTACCCGTTACCTAAAAATAAAAGTTTTTGTGTTAAAGCAAGTCTAGTTTTACTTCAAATGTTGACTTGCCGGTCATAAGAAACGCCACATTTTTTTACTGCTCTTTGAAATGTAAATCATACAACCCTTCACCACTCAGTTTGGCATTTTGCACCAAGTAATCAAGTCGGACGTGCGTCGCAGAAAGTGCCGGTATAGATGTCAATGCGCTTCTTTGACACCGACTCATGAGCGACATTTCAAAATGGCGTCCAACCCGTCCCTACTATGTGTGTCTATGAAACGAGTATACGAATGTAACCATACCAATGAATGAATGAATAATAATTAATGAATATTATGAATGTTACCATAGTCACGAGGAAAACATCGTTAGGAATCCTGAATAATATGACCGGAGAACACAAAATGGTGTACTGGATTTTATACTAGGTAATTGTCCAACTTATTGTGAGTGCGAAAAAAACCTCATTCGAAGGTGTTCATTGGTTGGGTACAAGTGCATGGTAGTTTTAATTTTCTTTTACAATTTAGTATAATTATTGATAGCGCCTTATATAATAATAAAATGTTAAAACTTTTTTTTTTAAGTTAAACGGTTTTGTCATCGGAACTAATGGTGTGTACCAAATATCAGATCAATCTGTCTTTAGTAAGGTAGTAAAAGGTCAATGACTAAATTTGACCCAAAAAACAACAACAACAAACAGGGAAAGCTAAATAAAACCGTATAAAAAACAATACAGTGCAGTTTGTTTACAACTCTTTGTGTGGTGGCCCCGAACTAAATTAATTATAAATTTTAGAATCAGCACTAGTGATTATTAAATCATTAAAAATGTAAATGGAAGCTTTTGCGGTTGCCCCTGAGTGTCCCTTCGCCACACCTGGCCTACGCTTCGTTCCACTCGGCCTCGTATGGCTCGCTCCCTTCACACCTCCTTTGAGCTTCTGGTTCTCGCGCTTTTCAACCGACTTCAAAAAAGAGGTTCTCAATTCGACTGTATGTTTTTTTTTGTATGTATGTTACGCGATTACTCAGCCAATTATGAACTGATTTTAATGTATTTTTTTTTGGTAGCTAACACTTCAGAAGTGGTCCCAAATAAATTTCAGAAATCGGTTCAGTAGTTGGGTTTTTACATCAAAATTACTAGAAAATACGAAGATGTCATCCAGGTATTCGAAGTTGAAGGCAGCTGCATTAAAAATAAAAGCGTTTTATGTTATTTAACCCAGAAATCCTCACTACTCATGCTACACCATGTATATTAAAGCTCGCTGACAGATCCGACTCGGATAGGTTAGGTGAGGAGTAGAAATGATGCGACTTTAAAAGCCGTCACAGACGACGAAAATGCTATAATATTTCATGTTATCTTAGAACATATTTCAATATCGCTACTCATACAAAACAAATGACGAAGATAATTATATATTTCGAAATTGTAGGCGAGCGATATTTTATCTTAACATGAAAAATTATAGCATCTTCATCGTCTGTGACAGCCTTAAAGTTCTTGGATGATTTTATTAGGATGAGTAGCTGTTATGTTCATTTACTGTAGGATTAGATACTGTTAGGATTTTAAATTTTATGGCTTTTAAATATCATATCCAATGAATATTAGGAGCAGTGATGGTATATGTAGAAATGTTATGTAGATTTACTATTAGGATGACTGATTATTAGGACTTAAAACGGTATGGAATACATAATTAGAATGAAAATTTGTATGGGAATTATTAGGGTCCCACTCTTTATATTTAAAATGCGTGAATGACTCATGTATTCTATGACAACAATTTGAGAGCTAAGACGTGTCGACAGTCACCACATTTAACAAAATAGAATATTAATATAAACGATTTAGGAGATACGAGGGTATATAATTATGGACATTGTAGTGTTCCTTTTCTTTTCATCGTCATTATCATTCATATCATTCTAAGAAAATATGTTAACATTTTTTACCTCACACAAAATTTTTGTGGCTTCGCGTTCGGAGTCCTCATGACAAAATTTTAAAAAAAATGGAATGAAAAGAACTGTCAGCCGAGAAAGAGGACGGCAGTCTTGGGAGATCTCTTAAGACAATGATCTTATGTGGTGTAACATAGAAGATATAAGATCGTCTAAAGAAGGAAGATGAAAAGTTAAAAAAAAGTAGAGAGAGTAGAAAAGTAGAGACAATACACCAGTCGAAGCTAATCACCGACCTTGAAAAGGGGCTTGATTCCTCAAGATTGTAAGCCATAGAAGATACAATTGTGAGTTTACTAAGTCAAAACATGACCAGAGTCTAACAGCTTCTCATCTATATTTGGCCAATCTTTCCTCGAAGGAAATCATTCTGATTATAATCAGTAGATAGTTTTATTTAAACCAAGAGAGGGGACGCCTAGACGACGTATCCAACTGTTTGGACTGTGCCTAATACTTACGCTACACTACGCTTAGCTACGCTACGTTACGCTACGCTACTACGCTATTTTACTGTAATTGATAACATTGGACTGACTTCCGTTAATATGAAAATTCATTTAGGAACTTTTTTATTGAAATCTGTTTTTTATAATTTGTGAATTAAATTTGTAATTACGAGGTAATATTGTCTTTTTTTTCACTATTAGGGTCTTCTTGCCTAGGATAGGTAGGCCCTATATAGTTTCTCAATCACTCAATAATTATGACGGGACTTTTATTCTAATTTTTTAGGATAAACGTTTTGTTACAACTTACATACAAATATATACACACACAACCAAATACCACATACATGTAATAAAAGTCGAGGTCATTAAATTCATCTTTTACACTGTAGTAGCGGTATAGTAGAGCAACAAAGTGCTTACGGTTTTGCTCGAGCAGCCGCCACTAGTGTGAGATTACACACGTAGTCTACAGGGATGAGGTCCACTATGTTGTCGTCGGCCGTGTAGACCACTCGGCAGACGCCCTTAGCAATGGCGGACATGAGACCAGTGGCCCCAAACCAGTTGTCCACCCAGCCTTTCACTGGCTCATCTTTGGATGGAGTCACTAGAAATCAATTTAAATTAATTAAACGTGGTAAACAATAAAACAATTGTTATTAAATGTCCGGTCTTGAATCTGAATACAAAAGCAGATTATAAATGCCCTCGTAAATAAATAAATTATTAAATTAATTAATTGAAAAATGTACTATAAAGTTTCAATTAAATTAACAGTATCTCGGTAGCTTGTAACAAAACAAAGTTTTACTAAGAAAAACTTTGCACAAGATCGCATTGCATTTTTAACTAGCAAAGTTAGCGTTATCTAAGAAACTAGGTACATTGTTGTATTATATTATACTCGAACTCCCTAAACGCCCTATGCCCCACCAAAATAAAAATCTCATAAACGATTGTACACAAATTTTATTATATAGTAGATAACACTGACTGTTTGGACATACTCGTACCAGAGCCGAAGCCTGAGTGTATATTTTTGACGAGGGGAATTCTTAGAAAGATGCCCGACTGCGCTAACATATAAAATCCCCCCGGTGCAATTACTAGACTTGTTGCTTGACGAATACCGGGAGCGCTAGTGGAATGTGCCGTAGCCCTAAGCTTTAGCTCCACCCAGGATAGCCCGTATGCTATTCCGAAGAAAACATCAGCCTGTGATAACGGAGGCTACTCAACGTTGTCGTCCTACGGGACTCTTTTGATGGAATACTCGTACCTACCACACCGAGCTTGACCTGTGTAAGTCCTAAAACTGCATCCAGTTCCACCGGAGGACGGGAAAAATTGTCCTCTCGGTTATAGGAAGTGAGCATTTTGCGATCCTCAAGCCGCCTGCCAAGCATGGGGATTAGTGCAACCCCCTCCCCCTGAATGGGGGAGGGGGTTGCTTAGGCTTTCGTCCAGCAGTAGATGTGTTCTGGCTTATGATGATGTATGATATAATGGGGTTTTATTGCAGGCAAAGGATAACCAACACCCGTATTTTATTGCCCCGCCATCAGAGCGAAACTTGGAGGATTTAGCACCTCTCTAGCTGGAGCGAGACTATGAACTACCTAGTGTACAAAGTGTACCTACTTAAGTGTTTATCTTAGCATTACTATCTCACCAATGGAAGGTCTGATGATGATAGCTGGTATGTCACCATGGGTTTCGGAGACTAGATGCTCTGCCAGTGCCTTTGTGAAGGTATAAGTATTTGGTCTACCATCTGTAACAATAACACCATATAAATAATCATTTTAATTATAATGAAAAAAAAAACCATTAGCAAACCAAAATAGCCAGAAGAAATAATTAATACAAAATGAATAACCATATTAAATTTTCGACCATCTATTTTAGTTCAATGTTGATAAAAAAAAATCGTTTTATTGTGTTAATATTTTCATCATAATCTTTACTTGGTGTGATGTATAAATTAAAATTATATTTTTTTAAGTAAACACGTAGTTCTTCAATAGCTAAGTGGTTACATTTTTTGTAGGCAACAAATAAATAAAATTGCATGACAGTTTGAAAACTTTTAAGGTTCGATTATTGAATATTTTTTATGGTTTTGGAATGAAATTAATTATTATGGCAGAAACCACATTATTTAAAAGTATTGGCAATGATTAAAAACCCTGGACTGTTTTTTTGCGTTTAAGCTGAAATCTTGTATTGAAATGGCGACATTGCTTGCATACATAACAATTCGTTATCAGTCAGAAGTCGTACACTGCTGGAAGAAGGCCTCCCCCTTATCAGAGAGGTGTTGCCATAATCCCCACGCTCGGCTGGTGGATTGGGGCTTGGGGATCGCAGAATGATACCACCGTTAACCGAGAGGACGCTCTGCTGCCCGTCCTCCGGTAGTTCTGGATGCAGTTTAAGGACAAACCCAAGTCCACATTATTCAGTTCACATCAATTAATACATACATTAACGTGTTTGCAATATAATACAATAAAATTTTGCGGCTTACTTGTATTATTACCGTTGTTAAGACGCCTGTGGTCGATTTATAAGGTTTTAGTTGACAGAACTAAACTAACTAAAGTATTGCTGTCTTTAGCTAACATGAAAAGCCTGCAAGCCATGCCTGGTAAGAAAGTGACGGCGATATTTTAATTAGTTTAGATCTGTCAACTAAAGCCTTCAAAATTTACCACATGGATTAAGTAATTGTGTTAGGAAATCCACGCATATTTTATGAAAATTGCTACTAGTTACCTACCTGCTA
The DNA here is from genome assembly GCA_905404285.2 of Erannis defoliaria. NCBI lineage: Eukaryota > Metazoa > Arthropoda > Insecta > Lepidoptera > Geometridae > Erannis > Erannis defoliaria. The sequence goes on along the minus strand of FR990073.1, from coordinate 2,706,128 downwards.
CGAGTTGGAGTTACAGACAAATAGACGCTATAGGTGTAGTAGATAAAAGCACCAGTTTAACCAACTTCCTAGAACAGAACCTAAAAAATTGAGAGAACAAAAAAGTGGCTATTTGTCTAAGTTGAGACTGCTGTACTTAGCAAATAATTTTTAAACATTTTGGATTGTCTCAATGCTTACTTAAAAATTGAGCAGTTTCAGCTGCACTCCGTTCTTCTTCCACGAATTTGTATGCTTTTTCTACTGCAACTGGTGGCGGGTAAACTGTCTCTTCAATCACTGTCTGGTTTGTGTTGCAGTAAGCTGTTGACACGTGGACGAATACCTGGAAATAAAATCGTAATCGGTATCATCAGATAGGTACCAGTGACCGGCAGGGCTAGGATGCGCACTGCGAGAAAATTTTGTCGTGTCTTTATGTCGTGCGAAAACGAGACTTATACAGATTCGTAGCCTTGTCCTGTTTTTAAGAATCGAGTAAATTTTCTCGCTGTGCGTATCCTAGCCCTGCTGGGGCCGTACCATGAACTCTTATTGCGGGACCGAATAGGCTCAGCTGCCGACGCTGCGCGACCGTGAACCGTATTGCGGGGCGATAAAGTTCAGTTACACAGTCGCGCATCGTCTGTTAACTTATCAGTTACCTTCTGCTAGACTATTATGGACACCATAATAGACGATCGTAGGTATACCCGGGATACTTGGGGCCTGGTGCTCTATTTGAATCATTTGAGTGTGTTTTCGCATATTATTTTTTATTACAATATTTTTATGCGAAAAGTCATATCTTACGCCTGAGTTTTCCTACAAAAATATTGCTGTAACGTAATAGAACGATAGTATCTTGGTTGTACCGTGTTTTCGAAAATCGGTCTTACTGCCGATAGTTTTATCGATACTACCAACTCCTGATATCGATACCTATCGATAGTACCTATCTTTAGTCAAAAATATTGAAAACTATCATTAAAACACAATACTATCGATAGTATCGGCTGTAAAACCATCGAGACCTTTGATAGCACGATAACCGATGGGATTGGTAAAATATCAATGTTTATCGATACAATTTTTTGGTATTGATGGTATCTCTACGATTGATATTTTTGTCAAAGTAAATAGTTTATACATTGATAGTACTATGGATAGTAAGACTGATTTTCAAAATCAAAAACTATCGATAGTTGCGCTATCGATAGTTTTCCAACAATAAGCATATTGCTGACTTCAAAACTAAAGCTCCTGTAAAATTGCTTTCCGTCGTTATTCATTGGTGATTTATTTTCGGTATAAAGGTTTTATCTTCGTTATAAGATTTAATAGAGATATTGCAAACTGTACGCTAGTCTTATAAGCAAGCATAAGTTACCCGTAAGTTTTTCATCAAGTGGCAAAGATTGAGTACATTTCTTGTGCCCTCAACATTGGTGTTGAGCGCAGTCTTCAGAGGATCATTGAACTTTATCGACGCCGCCGAGTGGATCACCACAGATACCTGTAAAGAGGATTATTTCATTTGAAGAGGAAACATTGTTTTATATTATACCTGTAAGTTAAAATTAGGACAATGGTGTCGATTCCGTTGCACCTCTCACTAAACAAAACGAATCTGACAGGCCTAAAATTATACGCGTCTCATTTCATTTCAATATGTTAGAAAAGGACGTGAACAGGTTTCGTCCTGTCAAATTAAGTTTAGTTTAGTGAGCGGTGCAACAGAATTGACACCATCTAGTCAAAATGCTCATAATATTAATAAAATATATGAGAAGATGGCCAGTGGAGTTTAAATTTTGTTTAATATTAGATTCATTACAGACGTGTAGTATGTGCAAATCAATTCAGTTACAATGTTTTTGGTAGTGCAGTTAATACGCAGACAGAGAAAGCATGTTGTCAGGCTAGGTTTACCAATAAGGATATTGATGTACTTATTATACAATAAACTGACATAAACGGACTATAAAGCATTTAATTGAAAGTATACTCATCCATTTGACTAATTATGTGAATAAATAATTAAGTACATAGGGCGCACTATATGTTTCCGGAACTGGCCACTTACATAAACATAAAAAGTAATTACAACATTTACAAATGGAACTCTTTGGCTGTTGAAAACAGTTAAGTAGTTGTTTTATTTTTATATTGTAGCGTCATTTTAGAAATTGCGTGTGTACATTTCTATGGATTTAAGTGTGAATGTTTTCGTAGTATGATTTTCTACGATTTAAGTAGTAATTTGATTTTGATACGTAATTTGACAGCTCAGCAGTGCTTCGGTACGTGCCTCTAAGTGGATGATTGCTTCTTTTCAACCGACTTAAAAAAGGAGGATCTCAATTCGACTGTATGTAATTATTTTTTTGCATGTATTTTACGAGCTTATTCCGCGTATTATGAATTGATTTTGATGAGTCTTTTTTTTTTGGTAGGTAATACTTCAGAGGTAGTCCCATACAAATTTAATCGAAATCGGTTCAGTAGTTTGGTAATTAAATTAAAATAACTGAAAAATATGAAGATCCAGGTAGGTTGTCGAAATTGATGTCGGTTGTTGCTTATTTTTAAAGTACGCCTTTAAAAAAAATTTAAGGCATGATTATTTAAAATAAAACTAGACACGTGACTACTGTTTGTTTTGGAGAATCGTTATGAAACATCGCATAGAAATGTCATTAAAATATGTAATGTACACGAAATTGCGTATTTTGCTTTAAAGTCGAGTTTTTTAATAGGTTGTTTATAGATTCAGAAAATGCGCCGAACCCTTATCTTTTGGCGATACACGCGGGCGAAGGTTCTACCACAGAATACATATAGTAGTGCGGTTCTACAGAGACAACTATTAGGTATATATAATCTCGGAAGGTTAAGGATAAATGCAAAGGTACCTTTTCGATAACAGTTTCCAAATCTTCATTCTGCATGTTTAAGTTCTGGGTGCTGATGTCACCTTTTAAAAGCACGACCTTTTTTAAATTTTCTGGTCGTTCTTTACGAAGCCTGGAGAACATCTGAGGAAAATGAAGGATAAATCCAATGATATATGATGATACATATGAATGATATATATCCAATGACAAGCAAAACGTATTGTGGGAGAAGCTTCAAAAACCAGTAAAAAGTTGTATCGATAACAAATAGGTATAGCAGTATGCATGATTAGCCAGAAGACGTTTACTGCTGAACGAAAACCTCCCCCTATTTTAAAATCTCTACGTTTGTTCCGAGAGAACCTTTAAAGATATAATAGCACAGGCCTAATTGATCCCACGACCCCACGAATCTGACGCGCGTTTTGTACCTTCTACTTAATCACTATTACGTCGTCTTAAGTAATTAGGTAATAGGTCATCATCAGCCAGAAATCGTCCACTGCTGGACGAATTCCTCCCCCTTAATAAGGGGGTTGCCATAATTCCCGCGCTTGGCAGGCGGCTTGGGGATCGCAGAATGCTCACCACCGTTAGCCGAGAGGACGCTGCTGCCCGTCATCCGGCGGTTCTGAATGCAGTTTAGGACATACCCAGGTCCAAGAATATAAAATCGATTATACGTGCCTGCGCGTCTAAAGTTAGCACGTACCAGTTCCTCCCCGCAGCGGCACGTAAAATCGTATACACAGCACGGGAGCAAGTAAAGAAGCCTCAGATCTCATGCTTGTCACCCTCGGCTTCGCCTCGGGATACATAAGTTCTGAGACATTATTAACTTTTGCTACCTAGGTGAGTAATCTACTATTTCACTGTAGTAGCTTGGTTTCTTCGTAAATATTTTTCTTCGCCAGTAACTCAGTAACGTTATTGGGATTTGAAGCCACGCCCTAATTGCAACGTGCTAGCCACTGAGCTATAAACCTACAAAATAGTGCTACAATGAATAGGAGATTACAGAACTTACGTATGGAATTTGAACTTACAGGTAGGTCCAATATTTTTTGGAGTCTCTGCTCTGTGCTGTCATTTTTTTTATCTCGCAGTAATACATAGACTTTGTCCACCTTTGGGCAACTGTACAGAAGTTTCTCCAGCAACACCTGAAAACAAAGTGAAAATGTATACTCGTAAGCACCATCGATCATTTCATCTCATTTTAACTAATCAGCCACTGTACCCCCTAGCATCATTAGACGTACTTTTACTACGGGACCAAGACTAAAATTTAAAAAAACAACTGTTTCATAGAAAATTTACATTCACCATCGTCGAAAGTGAATGTTTTTTTTTGCTCACAAAAATAATGTTCTGGTTAGATTCATATTAAATTAATCAATTTGTTTACGTACGTCATATGATTAAGATGCTGTATAGGTACAGATGAAGATCATTCGAGTGATAAAGCCATTGTTAACCTATGACAAGTTGTTGATTATTTATAAGTACCTACTGTTCATTTGATTCATTGTGTTTATTTCATGATTGTATTTTGTACACTAGTGGTCGCCCGCGACTTCGTCCGCGTACGGAAGAAATTCGGCCCGCTCCCAAAATTCACCACTTTAAATCATCCCGAGCAATTTTTTTAGCCCCTCCTCCCAACTCTACCGACTCTACCGACTCCCCCAACCAACACCCCCCCACCCCGAATTCCTTCCCACCCCCAACTCGCCCCGCACCTCCCCCCACCTCCCCCCTTGAATACCCCGTATACCTACCTACCTACCCTACCCAAATATCAATTTTCATCACTATAACTACAAAAGCAAAAAAAATTCCATCAACATTCCAAAAATCCTTTCTTAGTACACCCTTACGCATCGAGACGTATACACCCTCCAAATTTCAAGTCTGTACGACCAGCGGTTTGGGCTGTGCGTTGTCTGTCACTGAGTCAGTCACCAATCAGTCAGGACAGAGCCTTTTATATTTATTGATTGATTGATTGGTAGATTGTATGCTAAGAGTCATTATTTAACAATTGTGTTGTGAATTATTGGCAGGGCCAATAATTTACAGGGAATATAGCTAGCTATTTAGTCGCTCCAGGCAAACATTATATTCGCCGCCCTTTACTCTAACGCCATTTATGTCGCTAGAGGTCACCCCGTGACTTCGTCCGCGTAGGGAAGAATTTCGCCACGCACCCAAAATCTTCCATACCGCTGGGTTATTAAATATTTTTGCTCTCCATTTTTACCCCTCAAGGTCAAAAATATGAATGTATTTGCCGCCCCTGATTTTTGCCGCTCTGCGAATTTTCCCGGCTCGCCCTCCCCTAAATCGGGCCCTGATTAATAGATGCACTATTGCCGTAGGTTATAATTTTGACAGGGGTAAATTAGCCTAGGGTTTACAGTCAAAAGGAGTATAATAGACTAGATGACTGTTTTTTTTTATTGTCCTATTAAAATGTGGCCCATAAATATAGCTGATTAATGAAAACAAAATGAAAATCTGATCAAAAATGAGCAACTTATAAGTATTTTAATATCATGCTAGACAGAGAGGCGAAACAGCAAATCGTGACGTCACTTCTCTGTACGCCATATAAATTCTATTCTGACAAGTAAGGCGTGAGGTAATTTTTTGTTTTGTGGGAAAGGGACAGAGTTATCTCTAACAAAAACTTTAAACGCTCATATATCAGAACATTATTAACCAATTTAATTTTTTTTTCAATAAACATACTATATTTACTTAAATTCTTCATCAAAGCTGTTGGTTTCAACGATATAAACATCAGTCATCTACCCTATTGTCTTCATCATTGTATGCCACTTTTCTATTTTAACCATAAATCGCGAAAAAAACTGCAACAATACTGAGGACAATACCTCCTTCCTTTTTGTACATACCAAGCCTTTGGGTTTAGCTTTGTGTCTTTGTTATCCTGTTATACTTAAAAACTATTTATATAATTGCTATAGCATAGCCTGGGTATGTCGTAAAACTGCATCCAGAACCAACGGAGGACGTGCAGCAGCGTCCTCTAGGTTAACGGAGGTGAGCATTCTGCGATCCCCACACCGCCGTTAGATTGTGACGATTATTATATTTTATGTGGATATATATAGATTAAAATATATAGCAATTTATTTTTACCGAGCGAAGCGAAGATAGAGTATTCTAGAATGAATCAACTTTTGTAACCTTTGTTACGGTAACTTGAGAATCTTCCGTTAATCTGGTCTTTCATGACAATTGTTTATTTTTTAAGGATGACAGGCTAGGTCTAGGTTTAGGTTTATTAGTCCATATCTCACTTGATGCTAAGTGATAGTCCGGATGAAAATAAATTGAGAAAGAGCTGTAAGTAAAGGCATGAGACATTTTGGCCTGGTTCATACAAGGAAGTATGGAAAATTTGTACCACAAGGCCGCCTGCGCATGGGAAAAAAATGTCGTAAGCCTTTAAAAAAATTCAACAATGTATGCCAGGCGTTTGTCAATTGTCAACTATATACTACATCCAGCGTGGCAATGCCGCCAGCATGCGCACGCTTCCGACTGGTAGTGGGTTTGAGCATTTGGATTGTGTCTAGACTTTCATCTGTCTGGATACAATCCTTTTGTTTTTTGTTGGGTAGTAGGCTAAGTAGTCTTTGTAGTTAGTTGTAGTTAATAAAGGCTTAAAAAAAAAAAAAAAAAACTGTATACGTAATATAAACGCAAAGTAAACTAATTAAAGCCTACAAATTAATTAGGTAAATTACTTTATAATTTTTTTGTGTCAATAAAATATGTAAATTTTTTTCAAGGCTTGGGATTTAAAAATAAATGTTACAAAGACGAGTATATTCTTGACTATTTTAAAGTTATAATTAAATAGGTAATACGTAAATACAAAACAAGACTTGTCAAGACAAAGGGTTACTTACTACCCAAGGAACTTTTTCAAAAAAAAAACAACCGACTTCAAATCGGGACCACCTCGGAAGTAGGTATATACCCATTCAAATAAAAAATATATTTTCATAATCGGTTCACAATTGACGTAAAAATCCGTGAACATACATAAAAAAGAACATAGATACCGTCGAACATAGAACCTCCTCCTTTTTTGAAGTCGGTTAAAAATAGACAAATATCTGAGTGACAAAAGTGAACAATATTTAGTAAAAATAAATAAGGTTAGTTAGGTAATTATTTTCATAAATCAGATTTGTTTTATTCTAATTCCTTGATTAGGTACTAAATACATACTAACTTATTAGTTGTAATTAAATCTGTCATTTTTGAAAATATTGTATATCCCTGTTGAAACTTAACATTGTCACACTTCACAGTTCAACAGTTCAGAAAACAGTTCAAAAAAAAATTGCATGTGTTCCACCATGGAATTTGGCAATGGAACTACTGCAAGTGTATCATATTCGAAATTGTTCCATAGTCTAGTTTCAAGGAACTATAGCGAAAACAAAAATTCGCCTTGTTCCATGGTGGAACTTTTCAATGGAACTCATGCGAGTGTACACATGAACCTATCATCATCTGGTTTTCGTTACCAGAAAGACCGTATTATGGCAATGTCAATGAGACGTATCAATTTAAAAAATGTGATAACAGATCAGATGAATGGTACCTATTATCATCGGAACTACATATCTCAAACCTCATTCGATGGTGTAGTTTTCTTTAATCTTCACACGTGGAACGTAATAAAGAAGAAAGAAAGAAAGAAAATGTTTTATTCTGTGACATCAGTACAAAATAATAATACAAAGAAAGATCAATTAACAGATTCTTGAGTGATGTCACAAAAATGTTCTCAACTCAAAAAAACAACAGTAAGTATAATATACCTTAAAACAAATAAAACAGAATCTTGTAGTTGTACCTACTTAATAATAACATCAATCACTACCTTTCCCAGATATCCGGCACCTCCGGTTATAAACACAGATTTTCCCGCGTAAAATTCCGGTACTGGCACATAAGATTCAGCCATTTCACTTTTATTTCACTAGATTCAATTTGAATATCGAAAAAGATTTTTTCGGACTACCAGGACTGTATTAAAAAAAAGTTAAGTCTATCTTTATAGTTCACATTTATTTTAGTAGCAATTATCGTGGCTATTTAGCAACGGCTTTTGTAAAACTCGCGTACACTGCAGTACAGACGGCCGACAGCCAATCAGTAATAATTATGCGAATGATTACTTTTATAAGGAAACATCCATACGGACGCTTGGACGTGTGTGGATATTTTCATAAAAACCTTCCGTGTGTGAAAATATTGTGAACTTTGTCCCACGCGACTTCATCCGCGTACGGAAAAAAACGCCCCGTATTCCATACCGCCATTCCATACCATTGTCATATTCAGACGAATTTTTGGCTATCTAAGTTTTGGCGGGAATGCGAGAAAATCATGTCGCTGCATCATTGTATTATTTATTAAGGATTAACGAGCAAAAGTGTGGGCAAGTGATATAATGTAGTGAAACGTGTCATTTCGTGTTGTTTCCAAAACTCCGAAGAAGCTTGTAGTAAAGTTGCCACGACTTTACTAGGGCATGATTGGACTTGACTGTGACTTACTGTGTTTAACTTGGACTGTGACTACGACTCATTTAACTGGAGAAAGGAGGATCGATGAAGAAACATGTATTCGGCTAAAGGACTAGTATCCATGGCCAGGAAATATTAAAAACAACAACATAACACACATCGATGGTCGTCACATAAATAATGACTCCAAGTCAACTCCAAGTCCTACTTGCTTTGGATTCCGGCGAAGCACAAGTGCGCATTCCTCTCGCCAGATATCCGACCTAAGGGGCTGGTTTTCCGACGCTACTGGGAAGCGACACTGACAGGAAAATCTCAGCCAAAGTAAGTAGTGTTAGTTAAAATTTATTTTAATATGTATGTAAGTCTGTAAGGTATTTATAATAATGGGCCGGTGTGGTTATTCCTGTTGCCTTAATTATGTTGTTTTATTATTATATTATTTGCTTGTTCTGGTTGGGAATAGAATCCACGTTCTACAGCTCGGAAGGCAGACATACTGCCGAGCTATAAGGCAGCTATTGAAATTAAATAGGTAAATATTTTAAACGCACTCACGACTGATGATTTAAACATGTCAGGTAGGTACGTAGGTATCGTAATGACGGAAAGGTTATGTAGCCATGTAACAAATCATCATCATAACCCTTCGAGCGTATACCTACCATTGGATTGGAGATGCCAATGGCGATAATCTGTCTACCTACATATTATTCTGCCACTTTGCGCGGGGACCAGGTATACACGCATGGCACAGTTTCAAGTAATTTTTCACACTAAAATAACAAATTCCTGTTCGAATCATCATCATCTAATACTAAATTTGTTTGTTCTGTCCATCCAAAGGTTGCCTGGAAGAAATCGCTTAAGGTGATAAGGCCGCCCTTGTACTGCCGATGTCTGTACCATTATTCGTTTTTAAGATCATTTACTGTTGGTGTACAATAAAGATGTATTGTATTGTTTTTTTTTAATTTTGCCGCGCGACTTTCTTTGTCATACAGCATGTGACTTGTTTATACAATGTTCGTGGTTGATCTCTATAATTGGAACTTTAACTAAAAAAGATCTACATTCCAAATTCAAATCATTTTTCGTCCCTAGGCTATTTTGTTCCCTGTTTGCTAGAAATAAACTACCTCTTTTTGAATAGATGTGATAAAATAGTAGATTACTCACCTAGGCAGTAAAAGTAAAGAACGTGTGTTTGTCAGCCTCGGCTTCGCCTCGGGAGACAATATACATGAGATCTGAGGCTACTTTAGTTGCTCCCATGGTGTGTATACGATTTTACGTGCCGCTGCGGGGAGGAAGTGGTTCCTTTCGCTCCGCATAGCGGGGCTAAACTAGCCACTTTTTTTTTCATCAGAGGGTGTTTGAATGTTGGTGATAGACTTGACGAAACTTGACATACCTACAGGCTCTACAATTTCATAGAATGTTTTGACGTCGGTGATTTTGACTGGCTGGGTATTTCCCACCAAAAAGGGAGAAGCTGCAGCGCTATTTGACAGCCGATTTTTATAACATTTGGTACTCCAATCTCAACAAGAATGTCGAATTTGTGCAAAATCAGCGGGCAATCGTGCTCGCATGGTTTGTTTTTTATATGTATTGCTTCTTTGCTTGGATTTATTATTCTCAATTATACTTGTTTAGACACCTAACACCTTGATCTGGGTATGTCCTAAAACTGCATCCAGAACCACCAGAGGAAAGGCAGCGGCGTCCTTGAATTATTATAATTTATTTTCTTCACTCGTCCGGAATGTACTCTTGACTCATCCACTGCTCTTTCTAAACAAAAAAAGTTAAGGAAAAGTATGGATTGCAGAAAAACTTAACATTATTTAACTTTCTATTTCTATTATATTTTAGCCGTGGTATTTATAAAAATATTGAAGTCGGATGAGATAATTATACAAAATGGATGAGTTGAGAGTAATGGATAATAATAAAATAGCTGACCGATGAGGTGAGAGTAGAAAACGGATGAATTAAGAAAAAAAATTACGATGGATGAGTCGTCATACGATGAGTGAGGAACAAGACATTTTTTAAGTGTACTAATTAGAATATATGTTTTTAGTTATTATAATATAATAATGTTATAAAAGAAGTACCTACCTACCTACCTATAACAATTAACTATGCACAATCAAAATACAGATTCCGTGGAGCCCACAGACCCAGAGTCCCACAGTCCGTGGAGCTAATGAATAACTAAAAAAACAAAAAAATAATACAGATTATATAAAAGTTGAACAGCAGTTAAATAGTTTGAGAATTTTAATTCAGTATTCATTAAAATTAAAAAAAAAAAATTAAACAAATTAACCAATTGTATCTTTTTAAATAAAATTTTGATTGTCTGAACATTATAAATGAATATACTGACATGTAAATTGAATCGATCCATGAAATGCCTATAATGAGCTGAGGAATTTTAGGTATATTTTAATACTAGATTTTGTATAGTTTCCTAGCTAAAAAACATAATTATGGTATACTCAAATGTTTTTTTTTTGTTAAATCATAAACGGATTCAATTGTTTCACCGCACAAAAACCGTTACCTTTGTATGCCCTAAAACTACATCCTACCTACCGGAGGATGGGCAGCAGCGTCCTCTCGGTTAACGGTGGTGAGCATTCTGCGATCCCCAAGCCGCCTGCCAAGCGTGGGGATTATGGCAACACCCCTCTATTGGGAGTCCAGTAGTGGACGTCTTTAGGCTGACGACGACGACCTAAACACACATTTTCAAGACTAAAAGTTCAAAAACAATGGAGTTTCATACAAAAGTTTATACCCATTTTCACCCGCTTAGGGGTTGAATTTCGAAAAATCCTATCTTAGTACTTAGGGTGTATGTATTTGTCTTGATGCATAGATAAAGACAAATACATACACCCTCCAAATTTCAAGTCTGTATGACCTGCGGTTTAAGCTGTGCGTTGTCTGTCAGTAAATGAATCAGTCGTAGAGATAGAGATTTATAGATTTATAGATTCTTATAGTAGTAGGAAGGATTATGGCAAATTAAAGGGAGATAAGAACTGAAGAGCAGACCGTGCCAACATTTCATATAATTATCTAAATGGCTCCACCACACTGACCCAGTTCTTGTCCGAACTTATGCAGGTTTCTCCACGGTGTTTTCTTTTACCGAAAAGCTAGAGGTATAAAACGTACCTCAACTCCACGGCCCTGGATTCGAACCCACGACCTCACGCTTTCAAGTCTAGCGGCTTCCCATCAAACTACCATTATTATTCAAAGTGGCGTTACAAGTTATCAGTTCTGCGAAAGATGTGACCGGGTAACTACCACTTTACATAATAATAATTTTTTATACGATGGATTGAAGGAACGAGCGATACGTTCGGCTGGTGGTAAGCGTCACACCTGCCCATAACAGTAGCAGTGCCAGAATTGTGAACTTGCGAACAAAGTCCTGCGCCGCACTGCACTGCGCTCGTCACCCTGAAATATTAGTCGTTAAATCTCTTCATGCCCAGTAATTTAATTAGGTAATTGAATGTGTTATCTAGGCATGATTATGGGACCTTAGTTCCTGATTTCACCCATGTGCCCCTTGCACTCTCGTTTATAGAGTAGTTAGAAGAAACCCTTTGTATTGGCCTTTATAAGGTGTACATGATTTTATAGCACCGTTGTTGTTTAATTCTTGTATGCAATTTTGAATTGCAGATTTTTCTGTTTTACCAAGGCGGTGTTTTTTGTGTTATACATTTGGTAATTGAAATATTGTAGCCATATTTAATCCAATTTAAATAAATGTTATTGCCAAATACTATTTCCAATTATTGGAAAATAACTTCACTAATGAGGTCCAATTTATTGTTAGTTTTTTTTTACTTTCTGGAACTCTTGTGCCCTTCATGATGTGGGCCTTCCGCCGGCACATTAACATTGATTTACTGGCCACTTAACATATACAAACATTTATTATTTCCTCGTCGTAATTATCATTTTCACAAGTTACATTGGACATAAAGGTGTAAAAACTTTATCTTCGTAGTACTTATTATAAATTGCTGGTTTAGGGGGTCTATACATAATTATTTATAGTTCATGGTTCATCTTTGCGATGGCATAAAATCCTCGAGCTTGATGCATGTATTTTAAGTACCACTGTTTCTCCTGTTTTACAGGAAATATATTACCTATACTTAGTTATAATTATATTGGCTAGCGACTGTAATATTAAATATAACACCATAAATATGTATTTCGTCTATTGCTAAGAGATTTTCTAGTAAAAATATGCATAGCATAACCGTAAAAAGCATAAAATACTAAAATAATTAAATAAACCTTTTAGCTAAAGAGTGTTTTATCAATTTCTTTCGAATTATGAATTGAATTTGAAAAAAGAAGACGTCTTTACCTAAAATAGATATTTTCATTGTTTTAGTGTTATATCTTGGAGGATTTAGTGCCTGTTTGGATCTCTGGTTTATGTTGGTTTTATGCATAATGCGATTAGTATTTATTTATTAAGTTCGTAAGATCTAGTGTAGGTAAATAAATAAATAAATAAAAGAAACGATGGAAATTTTTCACACAGCGCCATCTAACCCCAAACTAAGCAAAGCTTGTAATATGGAAACCAGGTAGCTAATGGAATACTTCTATAATTTTTAGAACACCATTGCTCGAAAAATGCTTTTACGACGCCTGTATACATCGTTCGAAAGTTGAACATTACGCACCATACAACGGAGCGTGCGGTAAAATAAGTACTCTCAGCTATGTACCTATTTTACCGCACACCCCCTTGTATAGCGCCGTGCTTTACGGTTTAAACTTTACGGTATTTTTTTAATTTCCATAATAATAATAGGCTAGATGACAGGTTTTTTTTTATTGTCCTATTAAAATGTGGCCCATAAATATAGCTGATTAATGAAAAGAAAATGAAAATCTGATCAAAAATAAGCAACTTATAAGCATTTTATTATCATGCTAGACAGAGAGACGAAACAGCAAATTGTGACGTCACTTCTCAGTACGCCATATAAATTCTATTCTGACAAGTAAGGCGTGACGTCATTTTTTGTTTTGTGGGAAAGGGACAGAGTTGGCTCTACCAAAACCTTTAAACGCTTATATATCAGAACATTATTAACCGATTTAAATTATTTTTTCAATAAACATACTATATTTACTTAAATTCTTCATCAAAGCTATTGGTTTCAACGATTTAAACATCAGTCATCTACCCTATTAAAGAACTCCACCAAAGAGTTTCACATTACAAGAATAAATAAGCCGAATGACCGAACCCTGGAAGCGGTTTAGCTCAGTACGTTTCTCTTACTTTAATACTAAACTGAAAATGTGAGGAAATAAATTCGCACCACAAATTTTTTTTCTAATTGTCTCCACGCGCACTTTGCGCCATTTGTTAATTCGCGCCATTTCATCTTTCCTCCTAGGAGGATTATGGCGTCGCACTTTGTGCATTTGCCAGTGTCAAGTATTTATTTGTATAAAGTTTTTGATCATTTTCAAGTCGAATGAGTCTAAATCACAGTGATGATGAAGTGAAGTCACAGTCAAGTCCATTCATGCCCTAGTAAAGTCGTGGCAACTTTACTATAAGCTTCTACGGAGTTTTGGAAACAACACGAAAATACACTCATATTAGAAACGTTTTAACGAAGACGAGCTTTAGAACGAAGTTTTTTTTCTTCTTTCCTCCTAGGAGGATTACGGCATTGCACTTTGAGCATTTGCCAATGTCAAGTAGGTATTTAGTTGCGCTTTTCCATCCGATATAATAAAAACAAAATAATAAAGTTTGGCTCATTATCTGTTGTAAGTACTTCTGTTATCTGTTTTCTTGCAAATGTGTTGTAAAACGTTGTATGGCACTCGTGCGGTATTGGTTTTTACAAACGAGTAGACGAATGTAAGCCCGAGACGAAGTCGAGGGCTTACCATAGTCACAAGTTAACTTACCGCACTAGTATCATAAATAACTATTATTTATTGGTACCTACTAGTTTTATTTAATACTACTAAAACCATGATTGGGATCCGACCGAAATCGACCATTAAGTAAGTAAGGATCAGACCGGAAATTTTAATTAAAATTAAATAGCGTGGGATCAGTCCTTGGGATCCGAGCGGAATACAACTACTCTTATAGTCACGGTAAATATCCCAGAAATAATAATAGCACTGTAGTGAACAACTCTCACAGTTTAACACAGTATTTTAGAAAAGGTATCTAAATCGCTCCAGAGCAAATTATTTTGTAATCATTTGCTAGCAAAATTCTTGAACTCTGCATTATAAACTTACATATTTATCTTAAGGTCAACGAAACAGATAAAGGCACATTTATATGCTTATGATCAGTGTTTACTTGTAATTTACCAAGCTACTCGTGATTATTAATTATTATTTAATACAGTTTTTAACTTACCCGAACTTCAAATAGTTATATTATACTATACAAAAAGAATTAAGTACCTGCCTAATTATTTTTTATTTTATTAAATGCGTGCCTATTTCTAGATACATATTAATAATTATGTTAATGTTAATGTGTTTAACATTACTGGCAGTGAATATTTTGGCTGAAAGTGTGAACGATGAAGACATTGACCCTGTCATAGACTTTTTGTTGAATGGAAAATCTTACTCAGATGCCAATGTAACAGGTATTTTGTGATGCTATTTTTTTTTACTACGCGAAAACCAAGTATATTATACGTTGTATTCTTTATAAATATCGTATTATTCGTTTCTAAGCTTCCAACTCTTATGTAGGGGGGTGAAAAGGCAATGCGAACAAATCGTGCACTACTAGTGGGTGAAGAAGGCGGGTAGACGGAGCATGATTACCATGGCATGATTCCATGGCCCAATTTTTAAAATGTTTATTCTTTTCTTTCTTATTCTTTCTTCGCCTATACGAACTTACTTACTTTTTTAAGGGGAGAAAAAACCCACTTCTATAGAATACTTTTTTATGTTAATTGGCATTGAAATCTTTGTATTGGTCCATGGGGACCTGAAACAAAAAATAAGAAACTTTTGGATTCTTTTCCATCGTAATAATCGAATAATCGTTGGATATTTTTATAACAAAGCATTATTCGTTTGATATTTTAGTTTAGTTATTAATTTTAAAAGGATATTTATGATTGTGCCAGTCTATGCATAGAACACCTATAATATGTAATAATTATATTCATCTGTTAAAATTATTAGAGTTAAAGGTTCGATGCAGTGTACAGTACAGTTATCTTGTTATATTTTTTTAGATAATTCAGGAAACCTCACGGCGGGTATATGGAAATGTGGCAACTGCACCGATCTAGACGATTCCAAAATAGTGTACAGCGAAGAAAATTACATCGAGACTGACGATGATAATGACGAAGATGTAGAGACAAAGGTAGGTATTATAATTATATACTTTTTTCATATTTCCGGTCACGACCTGAGACCTGGACCTGGGTGCAGTAAGTGAAACACAGGTTCGAACAAGACTAAGTTTTTACTCTACCCACAAACTATTATTAAACAATACACGTCATCTTCCCCTAAAAAAAGTTTACATTAACATCAAAATTTAGTTCCAAACATACTAATCTATACATATAAAAGGCTCTGTCCTGACTGATTGGTGACTGACTCAGTGACAGACAACGCACAGCCCAAACCGCTGGTCGTACAGACTTGAAATTTGGAGGGTGTATTCGTCTCGATGCGGAGGGATATAATAAAAAATATTTTTTCGAAATTCGAGAGTTTGTATGAAAGTCCTTTGTTTTTTTAATTTAGTCACGAAAATTTGGATTTGGATAGTTCATTTAAAATATTGGCCACTCAGCCTATACGAACTTACTTACTTACTTTGTTTAAAATATTAAATGCTAATTCAAAAAAAAAAATACAGGGACGATTTAAGGAAAGGGGGGGTGGAATGTTGTATGGAAAGTTCTTTATTTTTGAAGTTATAGTGATGAAAATTGATATTTGGGTAGTTCATTCAAAGGGGAGAAGTTGGGGGCGAGTTGGTAGAGTCGGTCGAGTCGGTAGAGTCGATAGAGTAGGTAGAGTCGATAGAGTCGGTAGAGTCGATAGAGTCGGTAGAGTCGATAGAGTCGATAGAGTCAGTAGAGTCGGTAGAGTCGATAGAGTCGGTAGAGTCGGTAGAGTCGGTAGAGTTCGGGGAGTTGGCTAAAAAAATTGCTCGGGATGATTTAAAGTGGTGAATTTTGGGAGCGGGCCGAATTTCTTCCGTACGCGGACTAAGTCGCGGGCGACCTCTAGTCTAAGATATAGGTAGCCTTCACATTCATTAGTTCTAAATGAAAGTAGTAATAAGAAGCAAAAGATTCCTAGAAACTTGTTATCAATTGTAGATAAGAAAAATAAAAGTTGAATGAATGAGCTAAATGCAACTACACAATTTGAATGCATACAAAAGTTAGTTATATTATAAACCAATTCAAAATTAGTCGCTCTAGCTTCTAGGAACCACCGGAGGACGGGCAGCAGCGTCCTCCCGGTCTGTCTGCGATCTCCAAGCTGCCAAGCGTGGGGATTATGGCAACCCCCCTTATTAAGGGGAGGCTTTCGTTCAGTAGTGGATGTCTTCTGGCTGATAATGATTTCCGGTCACGATTTTGAAGTTCGATGTTCATTGACTTTGGATGCAATAACACGTCTTCAGACATAAAACGTTCACTGCTGGACGAAGCCCTCCCCTTAATAGAGGGGTTTTGCTATAATCCCCGCGCTGGCAGGCGGATCGGGGATCACAGAATTCTTACCACTGTTAATCAAGAGGACGTTGCTGCCCGTCCTCCGGTGGTTCTGGTTGCAGTTTAAAGACATCATCATCATCATCAGCCCGGAGACGTCCACTGCTGAACGAAGGCCTCCCCCTTAGACCGCCACACTGTACGACAACCTGCCATTTGCATCCACCGGTTGCCCGCGACTTTTACAATGTCGTCGGTCCACCTAGTGGGAGGCCTTCCTACGCAGCGTCTTCCGGTTCGCGGTCGCCACTCAAGAACCTTTCTTCCCCGTCGGTTGTCAGTTCTTCGAGCGATGTGGCCTGCCCATTGCCACTTCAACTTGCAAACCTTGCGAGTTTAAAGACATACTCAGGTGCAATCACAGATTACGTACACCATATTAAAGACACTAAATCTATAACATTTTAATTTAATTCTCACTGCTAATAATTTTGATCAAAGCTTTGTGTCAAATAAAGCCTTATACTATACATTTTAAAAAACGAATCATATTATGATACGGCGTCTTCTGCAATTCAGCTGCGAGGCTGTGACATAATACAGGGTGATATTGAATTCATGGGCATTATCTTGGTCATTCAACTCATCGTAATGAACGTCTCTTACGTGCTTTTAGTACGAACTCAAAACGTAAATCGCGAAAAAAATAACTGCTGCTACATAAATTTTTTCGTTCGTAAAAGCATTTTTTGTATGAGACAGCCGATTTTTTTCCGCGTTTTCAGCGTTTGTTTCATGGCGCAAGTTGATCATTATGATGGTTGTATTACCTTCTAAACTAATGCCCATGAGCCTGTATTATCCTGTATCAGCCTGTATTATGCCACAGACACGCCGCTGAATTGCAGAAGACGCCGTATCATAGATAAGGCTTCTTCAGCAATTCAGTCTTCTGCAATTCTTCAATTCAATATGAATTATATATATTATATAATATATGAATCTGAATATGATTCGTTCTTTATATATATATATAGGCTATAATGCCTTATAGCTCATTTGGTAGCATGTCTGCCTTCAGAGCTGTAGGGCGTGGGTTCGATCCCCACCCAGGACAAATAGACAATAGACAAAGATATACAGATATGTATTATTATTATTTAATATAGACGTGATACTGATACCCTGACATTCCTTTCTCAGATTGAGCTGGTGTTGGACGGCATGCGGTGTGTGACGGTATCCGCAGACTCGCCCGGCGCGGTGCAGAGGCTGACGGGCGCCTGCGACGGAGTCGTCACTCTGCACGTCGCCCCGGGGCGACACTTCCTCGTGCATGTTTATGTTTAGCAAGAAATACACATTGCCAAACAATGGAGTACAAAATTATTTGCTTGTTCTCCCTTAAGGCCGGGTATTCCACGTTTTAAGCACCTTTTTAAATGAGATCAATCATTAGTCTAAAGCTGTATCAGATAGGGTTACATTTAGCGGAGCAAAAATATGGCGGTTACGCAGATTCGTGCGTGTCAAACTTCGATTTTTGAAGATTTTGTCAGATTTCTTGAAAAGTATAGAAATTAATAACTTTTGAACCACAGAATGCTCTCCAAAATACTATTAACTTATAATAAAAAAAAAATATGTGACTATGTGCTGTAATTAAGACACAAAACTGAAAATAGTTTATAAATAGACAATAGACAATTGACAATATTTTATTTGTAGAAAAAACACATTTTGTACACAAGACAAGACAATATAAACTCATAACAAATTTAAACAGTACAAAATAGTTTTTCGCCACAAACCGGTTCCAACTCAGCATAATGCTGGCACTGACACACTGCTTCGGTATTTTTTTCTATCGAGGAAAGTATAATCAATCGTGTTTTCAACCACAAAACTTACTAAGACGGATGTTCTTCTGTAACATTTTTTATTTTTGGGCTTGAAATATAGTAATTTGACTAAATAAATTTTTCGATATCGAAATTTTTAAAATAGATTTTGCGAGGGTCAATTTGGAAAATACAAGCCTTAACAAAGAAAAACGTACCCTTTAGAAAACTAGTACATTATTGTACACGGGAATAAAAACCGCCACAAACGATGAAGATGCTATAATATTTAATGTAATCTTATAGCATATTTCTATGTCGCTACTCATATATAATAGGGTATATGCATGTATTTTTTTATTGACTCACAAAAAACTGACTGGCAAGAAAACAAATCATCGAAAGTATTTTTTTTATATGTGCACAAATAACGAAGTTATAAACATTTTAGTTTCATGTTAGACAGGGACACTATACTAGGTTAATGACATCAAAGTTCACGATTCCAAACAAATTCAATACTACGCACGTGTTTTGCTAGAAAGAGACAGATGACTCCCTCCCAAATACTTGGAACGCTTATCTTATGTTTCAGATCTTTAGCCGATTGCAATTATTTTTTCGACGTAAGCATCAGATTCAGATCCATGCCGAGGCGCACGCTCTCAGCGTCAATGCAGTCATCTAATCTTTGCGATTGGTCGAGCAGGTGGGATGGTAACAAAACTTACTTTTAACTGTAAAAGTATCGGTAACACCGTTGTTAACGTTAAGTATATTTAACGATTAAATATTTCAGAAATAACGTTATATTTGATAACGATACTTTTTAAATAACGTTATCTTTATCAAGCCACTGGTAACGATACTATTTTTACCGATATTTAAAACCTTTCAGTTATATTATATCCTGTGATATGAATCCTGCCATTGAGTACAGTTAGATAGTCAGTTAGTTATTTAGTTCTTAGCATCGGTGATCTTACCCCACGTTTACCGATGTTATGGAACAGATGATCCGATCAGTCTTCGGATGGGTGACCGTGAGTGGCATTTATAACTGAGCGCTACTGTGGGTCGGATGATACGTTAAACTCTTGCTCCCAGTTGTTTTGTTTTATATTTCTGTAACAATCGACCGTCAAGCCGCTTGTCAGTGGCCTCAGGCGGTACATTAACTCTGACTCTAGGGCTGGCCACTCAGTTTATATGAACTTATTACTCACTTACTTTAGTAGGTTACCTACCTTACCTAAATTGACGATTACATTTTAAGCAAAATTATAAACTGCTGATGATTACTGACTAGGAGTCTTTGGTTGACAGCTTGTGTAATACCTAGAGCCATCACTCTAAAATAGTTATTAATTATTATACAGTCATGAGATAAACCACAGAAAAGCGAAGGCCCAATTTACTTCTCTCTTCAGTGAGATAAACCTACTGTTTACTGACGTCTTTCTTTCGGCGGAAGGATTTCAATTGTTAAAAAAACAACCTGAACCTACTGTTGTTTAACGTCTTTCTGACAGTGGAAGGATTTTATTACCTCTTTACAGAAATTAAAGATAAAATAAGATTATTTAATAAGATATATTTTTATGTATAAAACATCGTTTAAATTAATGGAAGGTTAAATTAATTTTTATAAGACCTAATTGAAACATTCCTAAAATTAACGTTGATGGAATTTTTAATTTATGATTGATTTTATATGATTTTATTCTCGAGAAATAAAGTTCTTTGATAGTAGAGAGAGAGAGCTAAATCCTCTGAATTCGCGTGTCAAATGCGGGCCTATGCTAGCTCTTATTTTTTCTTGTGTTTGTCCTGTGTGAGCTCGTAGTAGTTTACGTACGAATTTTCATGCCATTGGCTTTACGCTGAAGAAAAAGACCGTGAAAACCAGCATAAATCCGAAGAAAAATATTAGTGTACCTATTTGAATCCATCAACCCGCAACTGGGCCAGCGTTCTGGATATGGCCCCATCTTCTATCTTTTAATACTAATACTAAAACGACGAATCAACGATGGGGAAGAAAGGCTCTTGAGTGGTCAGAAAGACATGGTCAGACTAGGTCAGATTAAATCTATTGTTTTAATAGATATTATAAATATTTTGCACATAACATATTTAGTTAAACCGGAACGAATATCTAACGAACCGGAAGACGCAGAATAGGTAGGCCTCCCACTAGGTGAATCGACGACAGTGCATAAAAGTCGCGGGTAACCGGTGGATGCACAAGTATGGCAGGTTGTCGAACACTGTGGCGGTCCTCCGTTCAGCAGTGGACGTCTCCAGGCTGACTATGACGATGAGGAATACTAAATCATTCGCACTAGATGGATTTCTGGCGAAATAGGTTTTTTTTATATAACTACATAGTGCGTCCTTGATCTTTCACACGAAGATTTTTAAGGCTCAGAATGCTGCGCGCCGCTATATCAAACGCGTATAACTATTTTTTTAGGTATAAAATCACTGAATATAGTTAAAAATCGCAGCCGGTAAAATTACCTTCCCCGTGGTCCACCTACGTGGTCCACCTACGTGGTCCACCTACGTTGTTCACCTAGGTGATCCATGAGTACCTTTTTTATTACCCGTGGTCCACCCAATAGGTAAACCAAGGGGAAATACGTAAAATATATTGCCCATGGTTCACCCAATAGGTGAACCGAGGTAAAATTCACAGAAAGGTAAACTGAGAATAACATTGCAAATGTTTAGAAATAGTAAATACAAATTCTATCCAAGCATGTTTTCATTCATAAAACTAGGCATAACCTACGAGTATATTCCCATTTTTTGGTTTAAAAACTTAGAACAAAACATATTAGTTTTGTAGTGGTAGGACTCTACTGCAGAGTCCGCCTAGGGAGTACCACACCTTTCAAAATACAAAAAAAAAACAAAATATAAAATTATTTATTTCCCCAAAAAGTAGGTACAGTCAGTTTATTTGTGGCGCTTCTCCCCAAACTAGGTACGTAGCACCCGTATCTTGGGAATTAGGCCTTCCCGTTGAGAGACAATTAATAGGTACACTACAAGATACAATGTATTGTGAAACATTAACAATTACTACTACAACTCACAGTAAGAGGTAGTCGCATCAAAATTTGTTACAATATGGTTAATTATAAGTAACCTACAGTGAGTCAAATTCTATTGTATTGTAATAAGGTTAACATCAAGATAATAGTAATAGGATTAAATGCAAGTTATTTCAATTCTAATTAGGTACTACTAGATAAAAATTATTTGAATTTATGTATTGTATATAAATATTAAAATGTTATTTAAATGTGTAACTGAAACTTTTAAACTTTCGCGATTTGAACACATAATTATGGACACACATTACACACACACACACACACACATTTTACACATTATTATTTTTCGAGGTAAATAAAAATAAATTTATTTGTGCGCGATTAAGTCCCGGTTATAAACATAATTAAACATAATTATAAATGTGTAAACGTTTTTGTTAGTAAAATGTAATAGGAAATTAAGGATTCAAACTTACAACTTAGGTAATTGTGCATCTGTTTGTGTGTGTGTGTGTGTGTGGTATATGTACCTTCAGTTATTCAACCGCCATGCAGTAGTTTGCAAGCATTACTGTATTGTATATAAATATTAAAATGTTATTTAAATGTGTAACCGTTTTTTGTTAGTAAAGTTTACTAGGAAATTAAGCATTCAAACTTACAACTTAGGTAATTGTGCGTCAGTGTGTGTGTGTGTGTGTGTGTGTGTGGTATAATATGTACCTTTGCCAGTTATTCAACCGCCAAGCAGTAGTGTGCAAGCATTACTGTGTTTCGGTTTGAAGGGCAATGTTAGCAGAGAAATGACTGGGTATGAAGAGATTTAACATCTAATATCCAGCTTCTAGCTCAGTTGGTAGCATGTCTGCTTTCAAAGCTGTAGGGCGTGGGTTCGATCCCCACCCAGGACAAAAATTTATGTGACGAACATAGATGTTTGTTCTGTGTCTGGGTGTAGTATGTATTATAAGTATGTATTTACGGAAAAAAAATTGTATATAAGTATTCTATCAGCTATCTAGTCTCCATAATACAAGCTTTGCTTAGTATGGGGCTAGATGGCGCTGTGTTTAAAATGTCCCACAATATTTATTATTTATTTATTTTTTTATCTCAGGGTGACGAGCGCAGTACAGCGCAAGATTGCATTCGCAAGTTCTCAATTCTCGCACTGCTACTCTTATGGGCAGACATGACGCTTACCACCAGGTAAACGTCCCGCCCGCCTCGTCATACGAAAGTATATAAATATGTATTAATAGAAAATATGTAATAACAGCTCATCGTGTTCAGTATTTTCACAATTTACAATACACAACCATTACCAAGTTCTGAAGATTTTGTGTTAACAAATTCTGGATGCGGAGAAAAAAGTTGCAAAGAAACTTTTCTAGGCCTTCTTTTGAATGAAATCCAAGAATAGAAAGGGCTTTTGAAGTCTTTATTAAGGTCAAGCTTACGAAACCAGGACATGCCTTGTATTTAAAAGTGACTTCCCTTGTGTGAATTTGTATGCGACTAAATAATGACTTTGTGTGCGTGTGATTTATTTGTAGGTACTTGATATTTAAAGCAAAAACTTTTCATAATTACTTGACGGCAGAATGGCAAAACAACAAAGAAAGTAGTAGGTATAGAAGGCAGACAAATTACTTGTTTGTCTCCCTTATAGCTCAGTTAGTAGCATGTCTGCCTTCAGAGCTGTAGGGCGTGGGTTCTATCCCCACCCAGGGCAATCATTTATGTGGCGAACATAGATGTTTCTTGTGTGTCCGAGTGTAGTATGTATTATAAGTATGAACTTACAAAAAAAAAACAGTTTATAAGTATTTTATCAGCTATCTAGTTTCCATATTACAAGATTTGCTTAGTTTGGGGCTAGATGGCGCTGTGTGAACAATGTCAACTGATATTTATTTATTTAACGTGACGGCTTTTAAATAAACACTTTGGCCTCTTAAAAAAAGATACCTTTATTTTCAGACACAGATCAGAATGGAGCAGAATGTGACAATCAAACTTATCTGACAAGGCTCTCAGAATACTGTTGCCGCTCGCACGCATACATAAGTAGGAGTGAGGCAACTTTCTTATGCATTTCATAGCTATAATGACGAGTACAATGGCATTTTAGAATATTTTCAATTGTCTAATCAAACACCCGTTATGCAGGAACGTTTACATAATACGAACTGCAAACGAATTAGACTACTTCGTTTGCACACGAGATTAAACGCCTAGAGAAATTTGTATAGCAAAAAGACATTATTTTACTAGGTTTTTGACTCGGTGCGGTAGATCTACTTTGCAGGTGTTGTCTAGCTCTAGGTATACCGCAGTACAAGATATTCCGCCGCCATATAGGTAGTATAATAATTACTGCGTTTCATTTTGAAGGGTAACTGTAACTGGCAAAATTGCAGGGCTAATGAGATTCCAAATCGAAAATCTGGTGCTAATGTTTTTCCGTAGTAAACTATAGGTACAATCTGTAACAAAAAGGTTCAACTATACTGAAGGGTGCCTATGTATGTACTCATCATAATGAACAGTTTTTACTATAGGACCAACCTTGTAATCACGAAAAAAAAACCAGCTATTCCTTAAATTTTGAACCAAGATCAATGGACTTTTTGTATAGAACACCAGATTTTTTTGGCGACTCCAAGGTTCGTGCCGTATATTATATGAATAGTTATAATGAAGATTTACTTATCTAATAATAACGTCGCTTCAATCCACGATTTAAAGTTTTAAAATAAGTCTGCGTGCGCTTGTAAAACGGTTATTTATTTCCATAGTGTTACACTAGGATATTAGGAACACTTTCTGTATGTTTCTCATTCTTCATACATAATTATGTTCATATGTTCATACATTCATGTTCATACATGTTCATACATATGTTCATTATTGTTCATATATGTTCATTGTTCATACATATATATGTAGATGTTATTGTAATTGGTTTTTTTTGTCGAAATTATAAGTAGGTATAGAATTAATAATTATACCTAGTACTTTCCACAAATTTTGATTGTATGTAACTGATGTGGAATACCTAATACAACACCTCATTGAGTTGCAAATGTGCAGGAATATAGATGTATTCTGCAAGCGATAGCTAATGTAACATCCGGCTTGGCGAGCACAGATCTCCCGGAAATATCCCATCAGTTATCAGACTTGGCACGCCTCGTGGCAGTACATACTACTAAGTTTCCTG
Source organism: Erannis defoliaria (assembly GCA_905404285.2). Lineage (NCBI taxonomy): Eukaryota > Metazoa > Arthropoda > Insecta > Lepidoptera > Geometridae > Erannis > Erannis defoliaria. Next base: position 2,680,788 of record FR990073.1, on the reverse strand, counting down.
TGGTGCCAGTTTGCAGATAGATATAAATTATTATAGAACTACAAGGGATCTAGACCTCGGTATGTCCTAAAAATGCATTCAGAACCACTGGAGGACGGGCAGCAGCGTTCTCTCGGTTTACGCTCACCGCATTCTGCGATCCCCAAGGCACAAGCCAAGCGTAGGGATTATGGCAACCCCTCCCTATCTAAAAAAAACACTTTAGAGGCATTATCCAGGAAGAAAATAAGGGAATTCCCCCATAACCCCATCACATCATGACTACCGCCGAACTATTTAGGTATATACTAGAAATATTTGGGTATGTACCTGACTGCCCATTCCATCATTTTATTGGCCATTTTATTTAAGACATCGCTTGAGTATTTTTTGTACTGCGCTGCAAGATAGAACGACTAATTTGATTTTAACCGCTCTTTTTTACTTTACTTTTTAGGGAGGGGTTGCCATAATCCCTTTAGGGGAAGCCTTTGTCCAGCAGTGGACGTCTTGTGGCTAATGTTGTGATGTGATAAGGATCTGAAAGAAACAACAAGTCATAAATATTTTGATAACATTTTTAATGTTCAACAAACTCCTAGGTACTAAAATCAAATGGCACAAAATTAATTAAACCCTATTTTAATATATTATGTAAATTAATTATGGTATAAATAATAATTATATTTGGTTACATCTATCCTATTTTTCTACTAGGCTACTACATATGGCACGATGATATTTAAATTTACAATAATATTTCACAAACGTAGTACTAAAAACCAAAAAGTTGCCATTGTTGTGCCAAAGTTGCAGTTAACAGCTTTGTACTAATTTGGGTTAAAAATTGTAACGATATTTTTTTTAAACAAAGTTCCACATCCACCTGATTTTTTTAATGATATCGTAGGCAGGTAGGTACCAATACTATCGTACATTATTATTATTATACAATCAATTTTGAAAACTATTTAATTACGTAGTGTAAAAGTGAATATAACATATTGATATTACTGTCGGTGTAACATTATTTTTGTTAGGTATGTTGTTATTGTAAGCAAAAGAGTTCAAAGAGTAACTTATTGCTAGACATTTTATCTATTACACGTCCACGTAAGATCAAGCAGGCACAGTTGTAGATATAACCTAAAGCAGTAGTTTTACTTCAAACAAACGCCCGGATCTAGGTACGCGAATAAAATAGCCCCTTTCCTGCCCGCTACGATATTTCACGGTACGCTCAGAACACAGAGTAATAGAATATTATAGAATATAGAGTAGGTAATAGAATAATAGAAGGCTCAGAGCGACAGACGCGCGCACCGCGTCATTGAGATTAGTCGCGCATGTGTGTATGTGTCGTCGTCAGCGTAGAATGCTTCAAAGCTGAGATATTACAACACAATAATGAAAACTGACTGACAACCGATGGGGAAGAAAGGTTCTTGAGTGGCGACCGCGAACCGGAAGACGCAGCGTAGGCCTCCCACTAGGTGGACCGACGACATTGTAAAAGTCGCGGGCAACCTTGGATGCCTTGGACACCGGTGGATGCAAATGGCAGGTTGTCGTACAGTGTGGCGGTCTAAGGGGGAGGCCCTCGAACAGCAGTGGACGTCTCCGGGCTGATGATGATGATGATTATGAATGAAAATGTTAGTAACCCTATCTCTCTGACTGACAGTCAGGTGTCTTTGGTGTTATCAATTAACTAGGTACCTATTGTATTGTACGCATTGAATTCAAGGACACATACGAGTCAAAGTACTGCTTTAGCTTAAATCTATATTAACAATGACGGAGGTGTTGCGGTCAAATGTTATTAGTAACACTTTCTGTAAAAGTACCTCAAAATAGTTGAGCTATTTGTACATAACTGAATCAACCAAATTCCAAGCCAGTCTTTTAAATCAGTTAACATTACACAATGACAGATTCAATTAATCAGTAGAGATCACACGGAAGTTCCAATGTCAGATTCAATAAATCAGTAGAAATCACATAGAAGCTCCAACGTTCAATTAAATAAATCAGTCGGAATCACACAAAAGCTCGTTTGTCGAATCATCAGGCTCAATGGAAGGTGGTCCGGTAGAGGAACCCGCGGCGTCATATTCGGCTAACGGCTGGGTTTGTCCATCCTTCAGATCTTTAAGCATTTCACGCTGCCGTCGGGAGAAGAAACCAAACTGAAAAAGAAGACAGATCTATTTTAACTAGTCGAACCAAAGTTGTTTTTTCTGTTAAATTGCTAACCCTAATAATCGCGAGATAAAAGAGGGGGTCCTCTTTCATGCAACAACGAAGTAGGAGAGTGGCATAGGGTTATATTCCCGGAAAGACGTACCATTGAAACTGCCATCGTGGGTTAATGCAATTTTCGATGAAAAATCAATAAATCAACTAAACCACAGGATATAAAATGATATTTTTCATATTTTCACTTACCCTATACAACAAATATACTATAACTGCCAGTAAAATGAGCCCAGCTACCACGCCGAGTGCTATAATGTGCCATATTGGAGATGCCGGGTCCAACACTAGTGTGGTAGTGACGGAAGCGGTTCTGAAAATTCAAGAAATAAAATTACAACATCGCGTTGTTTTCATACAAGTGTACAAACTTTAGCAATTTTGATAAAATAATAGTTTGTATACTGAATTAAATTAGTAGTATGAATTTATGAATGTGTAGTGGAGAACATGAATCGGCGAACGCAGCTTATAGGACGCCCTGAGACTCGACGAAGTGAATGTTATTATTATTAGCCTATTCCGTCCCACTGCTGGGCAAAGGCCTCTCTATCCTCCTTCCACTCTTCTCGGTTTAAAGCTTTATGAGCCCAGTTGTTACAATAGGAGTCCAGTTCATCCCGCCATCTCCACCTGGGCCTGCCGGTTCATCTACCGGTCTGTGGAGCCCACTGTGTTGTGAGTTTTGCCCACAGATCGTCTGACATGCGGCTGACATGCCTGGCCCAATTCCACTTCAGTTCGGCTGCTTTTTGACCAACGTCAACGATTTGAGTTTTGGAGCGCAGTATGGTGTTTCTAATGCGGTCTGACAGTTTGACTCCTAAGATACTGCGCTCCATGGCTCGTTGGCGTACCCCGAGGGCGAACTTTTGATCTTTTATCAAAGACCAGGTTTGAGCACCGTAGGTGAGGATAGGGAGAATGCGCATGTCCATGAGTTTTTTCTTGAGGGTAAGAGGGAGGTTGCCTTTGATAGGTCTTTCATGGACCAAAAGCTCTTCCAGGCTCGTTCGGTGCGTCGTGCAACTTCTTTTTGTCGTGCCTGGAAGGATACTAATTGGCCCAGGTACATATACTCATGGACATATTCAATCTACACACCGACGATTGCTAACCTATATAATATATACAAGTATAAGACAGCTGGCAGTCAAGTGGCTAGAAGCAAAGCGCCAGAAGATCTGGCTGACAGGCCTACTAGAGAGGTGTAGGTATGTCCAACAGCGTACTATGATACGCTGACTAAGTACGTAAAAAGGCTAGCTCATCATTCATCTTTCTCTAGTACCACAAGCCTAACAGTTGGAACTAGAATAGGCTGATAGGTACTTTCTTATAATAGGCGTGTGGCCTAATGTTTAATTTTTGACAAATAATAGGCTTAGTGATGAATATAACTAAATACATTACACATACTGAAAAAATAAATTGTATTGGCTGATAAATCTCTGAGATATGAGCGTTTAAAGTTTTAGGTGGGGATAGAGAGGGGATGCTCTATCCCTTTCTCGCAAAGCACGTGTTAGTATAGCATTTGTATGCCGCGCCTGAGGCTTGACGTCATAGCTCAGTATAGTGCGCTCTCTGTCTAGCTTGAAATTAAAATACTTAGAACTTATTTATTTTTGAATTATTTTAAATTTTGTTTTCGTTGATAGGCACTATTGATGATCAGCTTTTTAATGAGGTAATAAAAAAATTGTAGTCATCATGCCTATTATTCATAAACTACACATACCTATTGCCATCTCTCACGTTAGTTAGTACGATTTCAGTTGTAATATTCAGAGTGCGGTTCTGTTCCAATAGATCCCCTGAAACAACAGAAAAATGTTTATTAATTATTACAAGCATATATATTCAATAAATATCCATACAAGGCACAAATTGTGGAAAAAACATCTTGACCCTTGTATTCCTCGCTCCGCTCCGGGTTCGATTTCACTTGTATAATCTACTATTTTGCTCTGGAAACTCACATAGTGTTGTGAGTTCAATTTCTGATGAGCCCTATAATAATTATAATTCTATATAAAAGTATACCTTCTAATGATAAGTATAAACATAAATAAGTCTCACCGTATCTAGCCAAGTCAAAACGCAACGGCAGAACTATTGAATGTGAAACTTTGGCAGGAATAGTCCAGACGCAGTCTAAAACAGTTCCGTTCTCCTGTATGCATCCCTTGATAGAACTTGACAAATTTACCTGCGAAGTTTAGAAAAGTTTAGTACAAAACATATATGGCTCTCAAACTCAGGAAAATAGAGATAAAGCACAGCATGTCGTGTTTAAGGTAAACAAAATTAAAGGTGAGTACAAATCCCGTATATATTAAACAAATGATTGTGTCACAACACAAGTCCGTTGACGCTGTAGAGGCCATCTGAAGCCAACAGCATCAGTCATTCATAAAAAAAAAACAAAATAAATTCGTTTTTTTTTGTAGGTTATAAGGGGATCTAAAACCATATTTATCAGAATTACTCTAATAACCCAAGCTATCACAAGCTTCACAGATTTGTAGGAATAATGAATAAAATTTATTTTTTGTCTGTCTAGGAAAAAACAGTACTTATTGTGGTACATACCGTTGTTGGTAACGCAAAATTAAATTCAGTGTTTAGCCAGCTTGAAGGACCAATATTTGAAATCTGAAAAATAATCATAATTTAGATTAGATCACTACAAACCAAAAACTGTAATTATTTTGGGATTTTACTGAGATTTACCTCAAAATAATGCGAAAATGTGATATCATCATCCTCGTACAACTTTTCTCTTGTGACAGGAATAGTGTCGTTTGGAAGAGGTTTACTAAAATAAAAAGATTTTTAAAATATCTACAAATAATTATCTTTCAGGAATAACAAGCTTCGAAAATAATATCAATGTCGCACGGAGTTGATAAAAAAATGTGATTTGATTAAATATCTAACTGAGATTATCAATTCCTAAGAGATGTGAAAATAACTAGTCGATATTAACATATTGGCTAAAATTTAGATGTTTAGATCTAAATGAATAGAGATATTAATTCAGTGAAATTCCGAAAATAGAATTGTCATGTTTTTTTAACAAAAAGCTAGGCATGCTTTAGCCACGGTACCAGACAAAAATACTTACTCCTACATACATTTACCTTTTTAGTTATTTAGTAAAGCAGACTTGAAACATGGCCAGTTAAAACACACTTACGGCCTTACCTAATATAATCTCGTTTCTCTTAGTCACTGCTTAAACTTCTCTGTCCTTTTCTAGCACGTGCGACTTCACATCAGAGAGAAGATGGCAGAGCATCTTAAGCAGTGACTAACGGTTGAAAAGTTTTTTAGGTAAGGCCGATAATGTTTAAACAAATTATTTAAATATAACTTAAGTATCGAAAGTTACATAAAAATAGAGCTTCAAATCTTTCTTTGTATTTTGGAACGACGTTTTGGATTTGTTTATTTCATATTTTCACTACAACAGTTTAGATATTTAATCAAATTACTTCATATTTGTATTTGTAGTAATTTACCCTCTCCGGTAATTTATTGATCATCTCCCTTAGAGATCCTATATAGAGAGAAAGAATATCCTCATTTTTATCATGCGATATATGTATTATATTCGCTTTAAAAATAAATCAAACTTGCCCAACAACATTAAATACACCAATAGGCTTGATTTCTATCGTTACTTCTGCAACAGATGCTTTGCTTATATTCCTGTTATACAGCGGATCATCTAACTCAGCTATTATCTTCAAATCTCTCTCGCTGCTTTCTTTATATTCTAGTTCTATATCCCAGGTTACTTCTTCATTACGGAACAAAGGTGCTGGAACATCGCAGGTCATCACCAACTCTTCTAAAGTGCAAGGACTAGGAAGTCTCTTTGGGATCAAAGGTAGAGTAATATTGACTCTTGCCCCATATGCTGGCTCTTCAGTATTTAGGATGGTAAGTTTTGCGCCAAGTTTTTCACTGAGCCCTGGAGTATACGAGTACGAACTGAAAATAAATATTGAGATAACGACGGCGTACGAAGTCCTACATATTATTTAGTAAGGTGAGGATTTGATTCCCAGCCAGGACAAACATTTTTATGATGATCATAGATGTTTGTTCTGTGTCTGGGTGTTGTATGCATTATAAGTAGGTACATATAAAATATGTATTTCGAAAAAGAAAGTATAAGTACATTAAGTATTCTATCAGCAATCTGGTTCCCAATCCCATAGTACTCCGCTTAGTTTGGGCCTAGATGGTGCTCTGCAAAAATGGCCACCCAATATTTTTTATTTGTATGAAATTTGGTACAGAAGTAGCTTATTCCTTGTACATGAGCTGGTTTTTGTACCAGGAATCACAACACTGAAACTGTGAGGCACTGCTAGTCCTATAATCCTACTAATATTATAAATGTCAAAGCTTGTAGGTATGTATAAATGTTTGGATATTTGGTACTCAATCAGGTTAACTTGGACCTGGGGGACATTGGACCTATTAAGGGGAGGCCTTCGTCTAGCAGTGGACGCCTTCTGGCTAATTATGATGAATCAAGTAATTGTGGGCACTGCTAGTTGAATTCATTATTATAAAGTCACATCATTATTTTATAAGCCAAAATAATTATAATCTGTCGTTTTAAATCCTTTTAGTCTTCTTGGTCTAATCGATCTTGGAGTAATTTTGCATAATAAAAGTGGAAAAGAGCATCACAAGGATGGACATAGAATAAAGGAAAACCTCATTAGAAATATGGGAAAACTGGAAAGTCATTACTCGTACTTAATAGTGTAAAAGGTTCAATTTAAACGATTTCTACTTACTTTTCAAAAGTTTCCAAGCTCATCTCTAGCCACGGAGTACAGATCATGTCTTCGCCGCAATCTCTTAATAACTGGATAAGGAATGAAGATTCCAGTACAGAGTCTTCTGAAACCCTGGCTGCGTGGTGGTTGAACGTAGTGGAATCATCTGAAAATATATTTTCAAGATATTACAGATATAACAAACATAAAACAAATTGAAGTAAAATGTAACAAAAGAATCGATGAAATTCATGAAAACGTTTTCCACTTCTAAACAGTTGTTAAAATAGATGAAAAGTAATAAACTTGGGAGTTATTAGTTTTCATCTATTGTAATACTGAAAAGTAATGACTTGCGAGTGTGGACCTGGGTATATCCTAAAACTACATCCAGAACCACCGCAGGACGGGCAGCAGCGTGCTCTTAGTTAACGGTGGTGAACATTCTGCGATCCCCAAGCCGCCTGCCAAGCGTGGGGATTATGGCAACCCCTCCCTATTAATAGGGAGGCCTTCGTCCAGCAGTGGACGTCAACTGGCTGTCGATGAATAACTTGCGAGCAACTATCCTGTGCTGTACCTATTAAAAATAAACATTCAAAGAATCCCACAGAGGAAATGTAAACCTGATTATCTTATATTTGGATTTCGTTACGGTGACTATGTTTTTCTATGACTAGGGTAGTACTTACTTTTTAACAGTTCTATTGGCTTCAAGAAAAGTTTCATCGAAATCGGCTTGGACAAATCTGCTGTTGACTGCAAATGTAAATTAATTTTATTAACAAAATGAAGTGTCTCGAATAAAACAATTTTTCAAATCAAATACCCAACTTTTAGGCCATGGACTCCCAAATTCGTCTATGACTGACACCTGGTCAAATTGAATTCATTATTAATATCTTAGGAGGTCAAGAAACTCATCAAACTCATTCTACTCTTCTTTGGGGTAATTATTTCGCGATTTAACTTGTTTATTTCGTAGTAAAAGTTGTATATTACGGGGGTATTTGTTTATTATTATTATTATAAGGGGGAGGCCTTCGTCCAGCAGTGGTTGTTTTCTGGCTGACGAGAGAATATATTGCTAAAGAATTCAATTTGACCTTGTATACCTAATTATGACGTCTTCATTAACGTGAACGCGCACAAAGTCAATTGCTTACTTTCGTAGCACGTAAAAATAAATAATAAAGCTTATCGAGTGTTTATGGTAAAAAAACTTTAAGCCTTTTAATAAATCCACTACATATTTATAAATTCAGGTAATCTGCCTTGTATAAGTAGTACCTTTACGTCCACTGTTTGTTCATTGCACCGAGTTTCTCCTGGTGCGATGGTTACATTGTTTTGTGAGTCTTCAGATATTGTTGCGCGGTTTTCTTCTGGATCTATTACAATTTTTGTTTGAAACCCTAAAAAAAATGATGATTATTTAGCCTTTGTATAAAAATCTTTAGTATAGAAATCAGAATTAATGAGCAACTTTTATCACAATTTTAAATTCATGGCAAAATGGTCACGTTAATAAACCATGAAATTTTAGTTTGATAATACAATTATATATTTTTGTTTTATTTATACGGGAATACTCACGTTTAATTAAATCGGATACTTCGACTATAATTTCGTCAACATCCGGTAACCTTTTTCAAAGAGTGAAAACAATGCACAACGCGCATGCGGCTGCGTCCAGCTTTGAAACTATAGTCAGAGTACCCGATTTAATTAAAGTGAGTATTCCCGTATAAATAAAACAAAAATGTGTCAAAACCACGTCAGTTTTCATAATAATGATAAACTTAGCTGATGTAATAATAATTACTGTACCGTTTACTTAGTTTATTTTACGTAAGAGCGAGTGATTTGTGGACAATATAACATGCATTTTCGGTACAACGTAGTTATTGTCTACATTATACTTATTCCATAACATCGCTTTTACAAAAGGAGTTTTGTTTTAAAGTGTAAGCTTATTTTGTATTTTTTTTACATCTGTGTGGACCTGGGTATGTCCTTAAACTGCAACCAGACCCACCGAAGGACGGGCAGCAGCGTCCTCTTGGCTACCTTGGCTTGCTTGGTGACCTTTCTGCGATCCCCAAGCCGCCAAGCGTGCGGATTATGGCAACACCCCTCTATTGGGAAGCCTTCGTCCAGCAGTGGACGTCTTATGGCTGACGACGACGACATCTGTGTGACGAGTCTGGCTGGACATTCGTCTGGTGGTAAGCATCACGCCTACCTTTGTTAGTAGCAGTACCAAAATCGTGAACTGCGAACAAAATCTTGCCCCGCACTACGCTACACTCGCCACCCTGAGATTTTGATGTCAATTCTCTGGATGCCTAGTAATTTCTCTGGTAACATTGCCCTTCAAACCGAAACACATAATAACAGTAGTATACAACCACTTGGCGTTTGAATAACTATTAAGGATCGACAAGTTGACGGCTCGAAATCATCGGTGGGCGCGGCTAAAAAGCATGCTCTCTTCATCAAACTAACTGTGGGAAAGGGAGAAAGAAAGATAAATGAGCGCGCAAATTTTTTTTTGTCGACCTTTGGCTGCAGAGATGTGGTTGAATAAACTCTGAGTTAATTTATTCCAACTTAAGTTATTTCAAATGTTTATGGACTAAACTACGCTTGACGCTTGATAAATTATTTTAGAGTTTTCGTATTCCTTATGTTATTTATTTACGTCCAATGTGGCGTTAAAATTGAGCTAAAATACAAGAAGTCTCCTGACTCATAACTTTCATGTTTATTAGCTTTTTACTTTCGTAATAATTTACAATCCTAGATAATGAAGAGATTAATCGATATAATACTTAGTCTTGGGCCTACAATTACATAGTGGAGTAGTAATATTACCGCGTTTCTATGGAGAAGTGACCAACTTTTCTACTCTTAAAGTAGTGGTATTATCCCAGAACTGGAGTATTTCTTACCAGCTTTTACATGAGGCCATTGAGGACGGGCAGATGCAGTAACGCAGAATAAGGCGGTGAAACCAGTAGCGTTGTGAGGAAGGTTCATCGCATCAGGCACCTTGATCGAAGCGTGCACGGCGATGGTCGGCACACAGCGGTACAAATATGCTGTATTGCTTAATGCGGCTCCTATCGCTAGATCTATATAAGAAAACAAAACCATACATTTATGTGTAGCCCAATTCAGAGATAATGGCTATGAGGTTTGCACAATGGCTTACGTAATAGCAAGAGGACAATTTATACGAGTACCTATGTATACGGTACGCGGATCCACAAATCCTTTCTTGCAACATATTTCAGTGCTAACTAAGTTTGAATCAGATTAAAACATGTAAACATAATAATTATACAACTAATGAACGTTAATTCTAATTATATCGTTAACCTAAATTCACTACCCAAACACGAAACAATTCTTCGTATAGTCGACGCCGCTGGTGACAAGACAGCTGGATCATTCCTCGCGCAGATATTTTCTTGGCAATTCAACGCGGGAATGTAGTCGGCATTCTTGGGACCCTATATACCACGTGGACATCGATTCCTTATTTATAATCGTTTTTCAGTTTGTTTTTGGGTAGTTTTTACAACATTATAGCATTAGTGGTTTTATACGTATTAATTTTAAGTAATTTTTAGATTTTTTACCAATTAAATACATACAATGTGGCCAATTCTGAAGGTTTAAGTTGACAGAACTAAACTAACTAAAGTATTGCTGTCCTTAGCGAACATGCCAAGTAAAAAAAGTGACAGCAATATTTTAATTAGTTTAGAACTTTCAACTAAAACCGTCAGAATCGACCACAATAGCTGTTCATTGTTGTTTTATTCTTCTAGCTATGATCTGGCAGCACTAAAACAATTTTAAGTTTTTCAAATAAACATTTGAAAAATATGGCAGCTCTATTAGACATGAAAATGTATCTAAAAATCTATTGCTAGACGCCATTATCTACAAATTACTTCAGTCTATATTTAATTATACTTTAACTTACCGTTACAGTTATTATGATCCACGTCGATCCCTTTAGGTAAAGATATGCCAAAGCTTTGTGCCCCTTCGGCTTCTATCCTCTGTGTATGCTGACTTTTAAGCCCGTTAGCAGAACCTCTGTAAATGTATACTGCTCCCGATCCACCATTCTCCCATGGGGCTGCTATGGCAACATCTGAAATGATTAAATTAAATGTTTTTAGAATGGCTATCCATATCGAAAGAAATCAAAGTCGTCACCATCATTGGCCTGATTCCATTACAAGAGATGATGTATGTAGGGGCCAAAGGTATATCTGCGCTCATGGCTAAATAATTTGGGAGCCACAGACGTGGCCACTTTTTTTCTTAATAATGACTGTATTACGACGAGAGCAGCTGATTGTCAGCATGAAGGTGTCCTTTTAAACGTTTGTGAGCTAATCCGTCAATTCATGCGTTATGATGGATTTAAATGCCGTGCACAGTGACTTTTTTCCAAGGATTGCGATCTTCTGCGACTTGCTTCTAGCCGTCTGCCTGAATAGTGAAGGAGGACAAATCGACGCCGACCAACCTGGTCGCGTGGCATGTGCCATGCAAAATATAAGCAACAGAACAGAGGTTTAAATAAGTATTTAGGAATGATGTGATATCCTATACTTAATTTACTATAGCTGATTTTTTTATTCCTATATCTGTTTGTGAGAGCAGGGCGCTGCGGCGCAGGATTTTGTTTGCAAGTTCACGATCCTGGCACTACTACTACAGGCGTTATCTATAGGCATCAGGCGAAAGTCTAGCTCGTCTCGTCACCATTGCATAAAAGTAAAATAAGTTACTGGCTAGGTCATCATAATCATAATCAGCCTGTCATAGTCCACTGCTGGACATAGGCCTCTCCCAAGGCACGCCACTCAGCCCGATCTTCAGCTATCCGCTTCCAACCACTGCCAGCTGTTCTACGTATATTGTCACTCCATCGAGTCTCAAGACGTCCCTGTCGGACGTAGCTGTTTTTTTTTCGTGATTTCAGGGTTGGCCCCATAGTAAAAGATTTTCATAATGATGAGTACAATGATATCCTAGAAGGATAACGGTGTTCAAACTAACACCCCGTATACCTACTGGGTAAAGTAAAACGTGCTTGTTGGTTTAGCAGCAAAAGAAACACGAAACGACGTGATCTTTGAAATGGCGTCGAAAGTGACAATTGGCTACTTTTAATCCTTAAACTTTAACGATTTCTGTAGGATAGAAGGTGAAACTAAGGGGCGCTGCTTATATCTTATAAACCTACTCATAGCTATAATTAGGTATTGTAGTTGTTTTGTTTGAATTCAAGGACTTTTGACCTTTAAGATTTCTGGGATGTTGAATCACGAGATAAGGACAACCGGATGCATGGATGATTTTATGGCTGACGACGGATGCATGGAACTCGTTGCAATCGCGTCTAATGATAAAAAAGGTGTAATATAAAATTTATTACAATTGCACTTCCTGTGATTAAAAATGGCTAATAAATAGAATTAACTCGCACAGAACAATGATAACAACATAGGCAGATTATCGCTATTAGCATAATTATACAATATGTAACAAAAAGGTTCAACAATACTGAAGGGTATGTCACATCAAGGGTATGTATGTACTCATCTTTATGAACAGCTTCTACTGTTCCATACATTTTAGGGTTGGCCCAGTGTAAAAGTTGTTTGTAATTATGAGTACATTTATATACCCTTCAGTATTGTTGAACCTTTTTGTTACACATTATAATGTACCTATAGGTTCTAAGCCACTATATTAGCCGGGCGCATTTTTAGCAGCTACCGCAGCAACATCATTAATGACAAACATTGTACTTATTTACCTCGAAACCCGTCTCCGTCCACGTCTCCAAGGTCCGCTATACTTGTTCCAAAACGAGCGCCACTTGCACCCGATCCCATCACATGGCCAGACTCGGTCAGATTAAATCCATTGTCCTGGAATAGACATTATAAATATTTGGCCAATAACATATTTAATTAAACTAAAAACCGGAAGAATAGATTAAAAGGTAGGGCCATAGATGAATCACGAGCAAGCGAATGATTGTAACGACTGAATCACGACCGTAGGACTGAATTACGACTCGCTACGCTCGTGATTGAAGTGCTAGAATCCTTCACTTGCTCGTGATAAATATATGACATTCGCTTTAAATCCGTCCTTTATTCACAAATTGCATAAATATAAAAATATATAAAAATCAATCATAGTGCGATAGTCTCGAAAAAAGCCTCGGCATATTTATTTTTCTTTTTGTTTTGTACTCCTCAATACTGGTGTGGTTTAGGGAAAAAAATGGTGGCACGAAGTTCATCGGTCATCTTGTTTTCAATAAAAAATACTGTCTATTGTTTAAGTATACTGTATACGTATACAGTCACCAGGCTCAGTAACATCGCTTCACATTCAGACGTAAGCGAATGACCTCAACCTCACGCATAGTAAGTTTGAATATAAAACAGCTCGCAATCATTGCATGTATGAATGTCATTCATATATCACACTATTACATCTTATTATATCTTACCACTTTACCATAATCTTATCAATAAGAGCTCTTTGTATGGATTTTCATACCACTGCGGCTTCTCGGCGAAGGAAAACATCGTGAATTAACCTGCATACGTCACTGGGTCACCGTGGTGGATGGTCCAAACTCCCTTAGTCCGCTCCACCAGCTAATCATGTAACAGCGGGGCTATCATGTAACTTTTTGGTATCGCGATTCGACTCGCGATTTGTCATAATTGTCACTTGTCACTGTCACAGCTTCACGGTATCACGGAGGGATTTCTCTCGCTATCGTTAACGAACGAATGCATTGATTTCCTAATTAAGATAAGCAAATCCGTCGTTCTTTTGGCGTTTCGTCCTGCCCTGCAGTGTCAAATGAGTTTTGGCAGGACAGTGACAAGTGACATTTATGACAAATCGCGATCCGAATCGCGATCCCGAACAGTTACATGATTAGCCCTGCAGGCCTAATTAAAGCAGTGGACTATTAAAAAGGCTGATTATCTATCTATCTATTCATCATCATCAGCCTGGAGACGTGCACTGCTGAACAAAGGCCTTTGCATTAGACCGCCACATTGTACGACAACTTGCATTTGCATCCCCCGGCATCTATCTACGAGTATTATCTAAGTCTTATAACACATTTCGAAGTGTGTGCTTCGGTATTGTATGATCTATCGGACGACGAGGACCTCGAAAAAGCTACACCGTTTCATGGTTGATATATACCCAAAACTCGTATGAAACGGTTTGGTTCTATTTTCTTTGTTTGAACTGCTAAACAGTGGAATGCGCTGCCCGAGTGGGTGTTTCCCGATAATTATAATCTGAGTGTCTTCAAGGCGAGAGTGAATAATTTCTTGGCAAGAAGGAAGCGTACTTCATCGTAGGCTGGATGGGAGTTAAACGCAATCCTTTAATACAATGTGTAACAAAAAGGTTCAACAATACTGAAGGGCATAATGTAAGTACTCATCATTATGAACAACTTTAACTATGCGGCCAACTTAGAAATCGCGAAAAAATAATCAGCTGTTCTATACATTTTGTCCAAGGTCATGTTTTTTTTATGAAACAGCGGTTTTTTTCGAGATTGCAGTGTTGGCCCCATAGTAAAAGTTGTTCATAATGATAAGTACCTACATAGTACATATCTTAAACTTTTTATTTTTTTGCACTTTTTGTATGGAACAGCTTTTTTTTCAATTTCATGGTTGGCCCCGTGTAAAAGTTGTTTGTAATGATGAGTACATTATATGCCCTTCAGTATTGTTGTTTTTTTTTGTTACACATTGCATATTAAAAAAAATACTTACCATTTGCGTGGTCATGTAAACGAAGACCGCCCCCTGGTCGTACGGTAAGCCTCCATCTTTCGTCACGTAGGTAGGGGCTCCAACTAGTACGTCTGATAAGCCGTCTCCGTCGATATCCACGCAGCAAAGGCTAGCTCCGAAGTACGCGCCAAGCTGTGGGCCTCGGAGTTTTGCGTGGATTTTCAGAGGGTACTGCTCGCGAATAGCAGGTTCGAATATAAGAACCTGCGAAAATAAGAAGAGAAATAGGATTTGTTAATAATTATTTATGATACTAGAGCGGTAAGTTGGTTTTTACAAACGAGTAGATGAATGTAAGCCCAAGACGAAGTTGAGGGCTTACCATAGTTACGAGTTAGTTAGAGAACATAATAAAATCATCATCACATTATCAGTCAGAAGACGTCCACTGCTGGACGAATGGAGGGGTTGCCATAACCCTTACGCTTGGCAGGCGGCTTAGGGATGCTGACCAACTTTCATATGTAACTAAATATAGCGTAATATGTATTGAAATATTTAAAAAAAAACCCTCTATAAAAGGGGGAGGCCTTCGTCGAGCAGTGGACGTTTTATGGCTGACGTCACAGTCTTGAAAATAATTAAGAAGATTTTTATATATTTGCTTAAAAAAATTAACCTGTCCATATCCTCTTATAGATCGCGGCGCTCCTCCAACGAAAAGTGTTTTAGCTGCGTGTTGGAAAAATCCCGCTTCTACGCTGTATCCTACAAAAGAAAAGAAATAAAATGAAACCAATACAATACCTTTTTATTATGAAAACTGACGTGGTTTTGACACATTTTTTGTTTATTCATACGGGAATACTCACGCTGCAGTGCTAAGCAGGATGCAGCCGCACGCGCGTTGGGCTCTGTTTTCACTCTTTGAAAAAGGTCACCGGATGTGATCGAAACTATAGTCGGAGTATCCGATTTTATTAAACGTGAGTATTCCCGTATAAATAAAACAAAAATACAATACCTAAAAGAAAATAGCAATGAAAGTTTTCTAATGAGGTTACACAGCCAAAAGTTTTCGCAGATGGCGGCAGCGGCGGTCCAGGTGTGGCAAAATCAAGTGTTCTTGTTAATCTTTGCTTATTTATCTATGTGCTCTTGATGAGGGCGATGTAGATAATTTATTCCAACGAAAAATACTGGGTACTGTGCCTTGTTTTAAGAATCTATGTAGCTGATGACGGCCTGAAAATTGATTTGTAGGTTAGATGTTTACATTCTATGTTGCACAGAGATTTAATTAGCAAGGCAAAAGATTGCTGTACAAACCAGTATAATGCAGATTCTTCCTGGTAATCCGAGTCTATTAAGAGTAAAACCATTAAATTGTGTGCGCTACCATACGGAAAAAAACACAGTGTGGATCCCTATTGTAACAGAATCTCCTTCTGCACCAGCCTTTAACAGCCTGCTGTTGGGCGTAGGCTACCATCGGAGGGCCCATTTACAAAAAAAAAACAAAATAAATAAACTTTTCACCGTACAAGCTCGGAAAGATTCTGTTTATCACTCGAAATCTGAATGCAAAAGTGCATTTTGTCCGCAAGCGTGGAAAGAGTTTTTAATATTCGAACCTTAGATTAAATATACGTCTATATTTATCCTAAGATTCGAACCTTTCTATTCAATAATTTTCAATACCGCCAGTCTACTATCCCATCTATCACATCTCATCTATTCGAAAAGGACGACTTGGTTCGCATTTAAGTGCACCCAAAGGTGGTGTTTTCTATAAGAAAATTTAAGAAAAGCGGGCAGTAATGAGTTTTTAATCCTCTTTATAAGTGCGCCGCAATTATCTTTGCCGCGCACTTTTTGAATTTGGAACATCTTAGTATTCAGCGCCAAAGAAATCGAACGCAAATATTGTTTGAATAAAGACTGGCTGGTACGACGGCCCATAGTCGCGCCGCCAGCTGAATAAAAAAAAAGAGATCGAATTAAAAACGCGCGAACGCCCGCGTTTTCGTAAATTTTCACGGATTGTTAGAAATTCATGGTTTTGTTTTGAAAAATGAGTTCTTCAAGTGACAGTGAATAAAATATGAGGCGCCTTTTATTTTCTCATAGTGGGTGATGAAAAGTAGAGTGTATCACTTGGGCGCAAAATATATATTTGGCTCGGGCGACGTATTTTGAATCCCTCGCTACGTTTAGGAGTCTACTAAAGAGTCCCTCACTTCGCTCTGGATTCAAAAAATCGCACGCGCCGTAAAAATATTATTTTGCTCCCTTATGATACAATCTACTATTTTAGAAAAATCGCACTGGCCAGCACGAAGACTGCATGAAAAAAACCTCTAGCATTTTCCTCGCTGCTATGAATGAAGTTGAATGTTTCGCTCGCCAGCAAAGTTATTCTGCGTCTCGTACCTTTGAAACCCTAAAACCGAAAAGGTACGTTCAGGATTCTACTTTTGATATCCGCTAGAATCTGCTGCTCAGGTTTTCAAACGCCAAAAAACAACTTTGCAGCTTTAGATTAAATATACGTCCCCATATTTATTCTAAGTTTGCAGACTTGCATAACAAATAACTATTATTGACATTATAATTATTACTTATAGTAGAATATTATAGCTAGGTATATTCCGATGCACTTTGTTTTCTATCAAACAAAGTGCATCGGGCTCTGATGACTTCATAATATCTAATTATCAGAGTAATATATGTAGGTAAATGAAGGATATAAAAGGAAATTATATGATCTTTAGGCATTTGTCGGGGGCGTGACTAATATATTTGCCTTTATTTGGGGCAGAAAATCGTAATCCTGGGGGCAACGCGGCCATCATTTTGGGCACATGAAATTAGAGATCGTTTGAACAATCTATAGGTTTGTGGCTAACATTTACTTGAAGCAAT
This sequence comes from Erannis defoliaria, assembly GCA_905404285.2. Taxonomy (NCBI): domain Eukaryota; kingdom Metazoa; phylum Arthropoda; class Insecta; order Lepidoptera; family Geometridae; genus Erannis; species Erannis defoliaria. The sequence continues at coordinate 2,662,997 of FR990073.1, read as the reverse complement.
CACATAAATCGATTATTTAATTTTAAGTAAGTAGTTTAAACAGTCAGAATAATTAAGTACATGTTTACCAAAGTAGTCATCGGGTCCCAATTCATGCGTGTAGTAGGGGTTACTGATGATTTGTTTACTGAAGTAATTGCTCCCTTCGCGAGGGTTGAAGCGGAAATTTATGATGCCACCTGAAAATGAAAAAATACTGGTGAGATATTTGTATAATATAAGAATAAGAATAAAAATATATTGATTGCCAAAAACACGAGGAAAACACTAAAAATAAAACATAACAGTCGTTGTTTGGCAATAGGGGTACGCTCAGCGCTGTGCTGCGTGCTCCCGGAGGTTCACGCAGGGCTGGTTTTCAGCGTACTCCTATGCTCAGATAAAAGGTGTATGTATGTAAAGGGGTATGTTTTTTTTTATACAACCGAATTCAACTTCGACTACCTGGATGACATCTTCATATTTTCTAGTAATTTTGATTTAAAAACCAAACTACTGAACCGATTTCGATAAAATGTATATGGGACCACCTCTGAAGTATTAACTACCAAACAAAAAATAATCGTCAAAATCAGTTCAATCAATAATTGGCGGAGTAATCGCGTAACATACATACAAAAAAAGAAAATAACATACAGTCGAATTGAGAACCTCCTTTTTTGAAGTCGGTTGAAAAATGTGTTAAAATAATGTTCTTCTTTTCAACCGACTTCAAAAAAGGAGGTTCTCAATTCGACTATATGTTTTTTTAAGTATGTTACGCGATTACTCTGCCAATTATGAATTGATTTGATGTTATAAGTATTTTTGTTTGGGAGGTTCATACTTCAGAGGTGGTTCAATAAACATTTTACCGAAATCGGTTCAGTAGTTTTTTTGAACCAAAATAACTAGAAAACGATATCATCTAGGTAATCGAAGTTGAAGTCAGTAGGTTTTTTTTAAAGTATTATCTTGTATTGTACTTTGTGAGGTAGAGTTCTACCTTATAGCTCAGTTGGTATAGTAGCTTTTTTAGGGTAAGTAAGCGTTCGATTCCCGTCAAAGATAAGCATGAATTAACGCAGTTTATCACATATTTAAGCAGATTGTCACATCAATTCTTACCTATTGATACACATAATTTAAAATTTACGATAAATACACTAATTTTTTAATGGTTATGGAAGAGTGAGGTCTTCTGTCACAAGTATTTCTCTATGCTTACTCAAAAGACTCTCTTCTCTATACCCCCACAATTTTTGTTTAAAATAGTGTATTCTAATGTATTATACATTTTTTTTATTTCCATTATCAACGAATGTTTAAAAAAATTGTTTCCATTTTCCATTTTGACGAACGTGAATGTGTTTTATGTTTGGGTGTTTAAAAAAAAACAAATTCAAAGTACTATTATGTATACTAGCTGTGCTCCGCGGTTTCACCTGCCTGACGATGAAAAAAGGTGACGATGATGATATTAATAATTTAAATATGTTCTGCCGGGAAATAAGCAATATCCAATTCGAGTTTCATCCAAATCCGGACAAATTCATTAGTAGCATAGAAAATGTGTTATTTTATATCTGTTTACAGGCTTGCGTTTGTCCACTAAGTCGCCTAATTATTTAATAATAATTAATAACTAATAAAAAACCTAATAATAATATGTAATTTTTATAATCTGAATGTTGTTAAATTAATTTCCATATAATATAATAATAATATTAGCATGATGAAATATTAATCAAATGTAATAACTTTATATATTATCAGCAATAAAGGCTATTCTATTCTATTCACTAATAACATATTATTTAATAACTATGTGGCTATAACAATATAGTAGGTACTATAAAATCTAAAAACAAAAACTGAAATATTTGTTTGTAAGCAACATTGCGTGTATTTAAACAAATATTTGAGATTGTTTTTTAGATTTTGTTTACAACAACAGCAAATATAGCATGATCTGGTAATTGTTGTACTTGTATTTGTGCAACAAAAGATAATTTAATAATTTACTAATGTAAACCAATAAATGTTAACCCTTAAAGTAGTTTTGTAGAGTATATACTAGGTATACATGTTTAAAAAAGATGGTTGCAATTTTTTGGGCTTTACTTGGCATTATTTTTATTGAAAATAATAACTAGTACCACATCGAGTATGATGCATCATAATTAAAAAATTAAGTGTCATTAACATTGACGGTTATATAAAATAGGCGTGTGGCCTAATGTTTAATTTATGACAAATAACAGGCTTAGTGATGAATATAACTAAATACATTACACATACTGAAAAAATAACTTGTATTGGCTGATAAATCTCTGAGATATGAGCGTTTAAAGTTTTAGGTGGGGATAGAGAGGGGATGCTCTATCCCTTTCTTGCAAAGCACGTCTTAGTATAGCATTTGTATGCCGCGCCAGAGGCTTGACGTCATAGCTCAGTATAGCGCGCTCTCTGTCTAGCTAGAAATTAAAATACTTAGAACTTATTTATTTTTGAATTATTTTAAAGTTTGTTTTCGTTGATAGGCTCTAATGATGATCAGCTTTTTTATGAGGTAATAAAAAAATTGCAGTCATCATGCCTATTGGCCAAATTTGGACACCAACGGTGGAGCTGTAAAATGTTCAAGGTAAAATAAAACCTACTAATGTAAATTAACCATTTAAATTAGTAAATTTTGCAGCAGACTATTTACGCACATCACCAAAAATCTTGTCAAGCGGTGCCAAGAAGAAAGCAAATAGATAAGTACCTGTCCACTGCAGGAGACCGGGCGCTCCAATGATGACGTTGCTACTCTCAATGACTTTCACGGAAATGCCAGCTTGCCCATACGCATAGAAATTGAGATGAGTGCCGTACTCCCCGTACTCACGTCGCTTGCCGTCCGTCATGAAAGCTTGCCGTCCTGAAACAGTGAACCACGTACTAAGCAATGCCACCAGCATACTGGGTACTCCGCCGACTGGTACTTAGTGGTTTTGAGTATTCGGGTTGTATCTCCATCCGTCAGTACATTAAGTACGCTTCGCGCCGCTATTTCGATGCGGCCCTTCACCATCCCAATCCACTCATAGTCCAAGCCTCGAACTATACGACAGACACGACAGACCCCCTACCGTAGACGCCCCAGACACGTCTTGGGCGACCCGGACGACCCCATCGCCGTCATCACCTCGGCGGCGCTGGGCTCGCCCGATCCGACCACTCCTAGCAACAGGAAGTATTCCGTTTTTGGTATAGGCGCCGGTTACCAGAGGCACACAAACACGCACCGACCTCGCCGGCGAGGTCGAGGACTCCCCAGATCTGTCAGAAGATCGGTTAGACTCTCTCCGAATAGTCAACCAGATCAACCTACTAGGGCCCCAGGGCAGACCCCTTCTGGGGTGCCAGGGCAAGTCTAATCACACTCCCGGCGACGGCGAAGCCGAGGTTTGTACCGTCTGAGGTGCCCTTGAGCTAGTCGCCTTTAACCTAAACTAGGCCGAGCGCCATTTGCGCTTGCCTAAAGTCCGGTGACGCTGTAGAGGTCATCTGAGGCCAACAGCATCAGTCATTCATTTTAAAAAAACGGGTTGTATCTCGTCTTGCCCACTATTTCTATGTACAGGAAATCCCATTGGTTTCAGGAAAAAAAATATTCCTTGGACTATCGACAACGCTCTCATCAAGAGCAGATTTAGTATAAGTAACGATTAACAAGAAATCTTGATTTTGGAGTCTTCAGTCAACTGGACCCGCGGGTCCACTCAACCTAGTCACATTTTGAACAGGTCGACTGGACCCACTGTCCAATTTCATTATTAGTACAGTCAGGGAGTAAAGCCGTATCTTTTAATTTTATTTTTATGTCTTAAAATATACCAATATTATTTAATTCTATATTTACATATTCGAACCGCCGCTGGCGTCATCTGGGTAAAGTTTTGCTTGTGGCACCTCATTGAAAGTATTAATACGGCTCTTACTCACCTCTGTCATTGAGAGGATAGACAGTGTTGTGTCTATACCCTTTGTCAGTGGAGATCAGACATACTCCGTGTGCGAGCAAGTGCTTAGAGCTGTAGGGCTCGGTATACCTCGGGGCGCAGTACTGAAAGTTACAATAGACATTCAACTAAAATAAAATGACAAGTACTTCAAAAAAACTAACCAACTTGAGTACAGAAACGCGAAATCCCTAATATGAGAGTTGAATTGAGAGTATAATACTCCAGTCAAGGGCGGATCTAGGATTTATTTCGGGGCACATGGGCCATAGGCCAAGTTGCGCTATAGTACCTATGATCCTATGCTGTCTTTCGGATCGTTTTTTTTATGACATACAATCACTTTTAATAAAGAATAACAGAATGAGTAATTACATGTTTATTATGCAAATAAATCAAAAATATTAAAAAATATCTCCCAGATCTTTGTTATAAATTTAAATCGTTTTGGGAGGGGGGCCCTGTGCCACACCTCTGGATCCGCCCTTGCTATAATGGATGGTTGAGAGTATATACTCATTTAGACAAAAAAATAATTGCTAAATGTGTAAATAAATATAAATAAATAAATTGCAATTGACGGAGAAATCGGTGAACATACTTATCAAACAATCACTGACAAACCATTAAAACCAAGAAACCACCGACTACAAAACAAATTTAAGCAATTTTGCTTTGCAAGGAAAAATTAAATAAAACAAATTTACGTAAAATCTATCAAAATTATTGATGGAGCTATAATTGATTTCTTCGTGCTGCCTGCCAAGCGTTGGGATTATGGCAACCCCTCCGTATTAAGGGGAAGGCATTCGTCCAGCAGTGTCTTTTGGCTGATGATGATGATGATGATGGATAAAAAAAGGCAACCGACTAAATAGTCTTATACGCAATTTCAATTGGTTGGATAATAATAAAAAACAACTCGAAACAGTGAATTAAAATACTAGTTGACCGAGGCGAAGCGAAGGTCTCTGAATCTAAGGAGAGAAGTCGGCGCTTATTGTATATATGTGTCGACGATAGCTTGCAAACCATTGATCCGATCTTTACGAAATTTTGTATGCAAGTACTTCTTTCAAATACAATTATCGACCTTAATAGGTAATAGCTTAATAGGCTTGAAAGAGGGGTCACGAAGTCTCGGTATGCTACAAACTACACTAGTACACATTACACATTACAGTTAGGTACTCTAATAAAGCGATAACTCAATTATATTTTTACCCCAAGTAACTTAGGTTTACCTAAATGATAATATAAAGCAAATTTTAAAATGACTGGTGAATACCGCGACAAATAAAGAGAACTGCAGGAAAATACTAACATAAATAATAAAACTTTATCTGGGTTAAAGTACGGACCTAAAATAGAAGCAATTGCTAAAATGCAACATAATATTCATTATTTAATTACCTACTCACCAACGCTTTTCCATCGGTCAAAGAAGCTACAGTGGCTCCAAACCACATGTCCTCTTTCAAAAAGCCAGCTGGAAATATAACAAAAGATTAATCACAGACTTTGTTATAAGGAAAAGATTTGTTAAGACGATCTTCTGTTCGCAGAGTATTAACATTGTAAGTCATCATCATCAGCAGCCCGGAGACGTCCACTGCTGAATGAAGGACTCCCCCTTAACAAACAACTTACTAAGGGGCCAATATTGAAATCGCAAAACAAAAACAGCTGTTCCAAACATTTTGCCCAAGATCGATGAAGTTTTTGTACGGAGCAGCTGATATTTTTTTCTCGATTTCAATGTTGGCCCAGTTGTTAAAGTTGTTTGTTTTGATGTACAGAATATGCCCTTAAAATGATGCCAACTGATTAGGACATTTAGGACTAACACTGTACAGTTATACAAGAAAACTGGGGAAGATTTTATATCTACAAGTGTTCATTTTGTATTAAACTTGTGTTCACAAAGTTGTTCACTTTGATGGATATTTATATAACCCTTGAGTCATTCTATGATATTACCATTACCATATACAGAATAATAATAATTTACAATATGTAACAAAAAGGGTCAATAATACTGAAGGGTACGTACATACATATCATTATGAACAACTTTTACTATGGGGCCAACCTGGAAATCGCGAAAAATTCAGCTGTTCCATACATTTTGTCTAAGGCAATGAACTAGTTGTATGGAACAGCTGATGTATTTTTTTTGTAATTTCAAGGTTAGTAAAAGTAAAAGTAAAACTTAGTAAAACTTAGTAAAAGTTGTTCATCATGATGAGTATATACAATAGGCGTGTGGCCTAATGTTTAATTTATGACAAATAACAGGCTCAGTGACTACTAACTAAATACATTACACATACTGAAAAAATAAATTGTATTGGCTGAAAAATCTCCGAGATTCAGAGCGTTTAAAGTTTTAGGTGGGGATAGAGAGGGGATGCTCTACCCCTTTCTCGCAAAGCACGTGTTAGTATAGCATTTGCATGCCGCGCCTGAGGCTTGACGTCATAGCTCAGTGTAGCGCGCTCTCTGTCTTGCTTGAAATTAAAATACTTAGAACTTATTTATTTTTGAATTATTTTAAATTTTGTTTTCGTTGATAGGCTCTATTGATGATCAGCTTTTTTATGAGGTAATAAAAATTTTTAGTCATCATGCCTATTATACAAGATACATACCCTTCACTATTGTTAAACCTTTTTGTTACATGTAGCAACCAGATAGCGGCCAGGTTACCAACTTTTTTTTTGTAAATACGTTACTTATAATACATGCAACACCCAGACACAGAACAAACGTCTATGTTCATCACAAACATTTTTGTCCTGGGTGGGAATTAAACCCACGCCATAAAGCTCTCAATGCAAACATACTATCAAACGAGCTATTATGGCAGTCGTTTTCATGCCGAATGAGATACGAACACGTAGATACCTATTTCTCCCACGCAGATGTGCACAAACTACGCTACTCAGAATCAGATTCAAACCATAGGTCGATGACATGTATTTTATCAGTCCCGTTTGTACTTTAACTGATAATTGTTAACTCGCCACAAAGTAATTTCCCCACACTTTTGTATATTCCATACATTGAAAATAAACTTGCCACAAGCATTAAACATATAATATGTAAATTCGTCACAGGTACCGTAGCTATGGGTTAATAAATTATTAATTTCGTCACAAGTCTCTATTTTGCAGCAGACATGGTTCTAGGGATTGTCTGGTGTTTTAGAAAGCCGTCGAGCAGCACTCACTAAAACACTGACATTATTTTTCTATAGAAAAGCTTTAGTTGACAAATCTAAATATTAACCCTTAAAATAGCTGTATTTTTCATCTATATTAGAAGGCCTGCAACATTTTTAGTAAGCTTAGATCTGTCAACTAAAACTTGCTTGAATGGGGAGGCACACTACTTATTTATCCCAATAGGTGGCGCATTTATCGCTGGTGTTGTTTTGCTGTCAAACTACAAATATTTAGAACATAAACAATAAAGTTTCTGTAATAAATTATAATTATTTTTTTAAGTGATGTCTGTACAACTTATTGTAGGCTCTGTCGGTAAACGAAGTTAACTAATTTTTTCAGGCATATTAGTGTACCTACTTATATAATATAAGTTTTAATTGATTAATTAACATAATTATCAGATTATTACAAGATCTGAATATCAGAACTTAACAAAAAAGAAACAAGAAATCTATTAGAAAACCAGGAGATCATTTAACGCTGTGTTATTCACGATCAAAGTTTATAAACTCAAAATAAATAATGATAACCACCAGCGATGGTGGCGCCATCTGAGATAGCTTTTTCTGTGTCATCCCATTAGTAGAATAACTGGAATAGCATTGAACGAAGGACTATAAACCCAGATCCATGCAGTAAGAATGATTGGCCGAGTGTCATCCCACCCATGGTATAATAATATACTCCGCCAGGTACGACACTCCCGAGCGACAAAGGTCACGTGGGTGACACAAGCCTACGTCATCGACGTGAAATGACCAGTAGCGTGAAATCATAACTCCCCGTTCTCCTTATATTACCTGTGGGAATCCTATATGCAACCTCTGGGCTGATTATACGCAAAGATCTTACAGTGCCCTGCGCGTCCAGTTTAATAACGCGTTCAGAATGTTGATGGGGCTCCCACGCTACTGCAGTGCGTCGACAATGTTCGCGTGCCTACGTGTGGATTGTTTCTACACCACAATGCGCAAGCGAGCAATGTCACTGGTGCGGCGCGTGCGTGGGAGCCACAACAGCATGCTGGCCGTGATAGCAGGTAGGTTAGAAAGCCCATACATTAACCATTGTTGCGGCCTGCACACTGCACACTGCAGACTGTAGAAGCTCAAATGTAGTGGAGGTAGGTAATTTTAATTTTAATTTTAATTTTAATTTTAATTTTAATTTTAATTTTAATTTTATTAATATGTTTATTGCGTTGACATCATACAATTGAATTGTCATTTTTATAATTATTTATTATTTTTATTATTATTTTAAGTTCATAATTTTAATTTCAAATTCAATTTTAATTTCAAACTCAATTTTAATTCCAAATTCAATTTTTAATTTCAAGTTTAATTTCAATTTCAATTGTGTGTATGGTACTTATTAATGTGACTACTAAATTGATGATTAATAATATGAGTCTATGATACTTGAAATAAATGATTATTTAATTTAATTTTAATTTATACGTATTTTTACGTTTTTTTTGTAATAACTACGTTGTTTTGTTGGAAAATATGTTTATTTGTGTTTAACTTGAATCATTTTACATGAGCGGACACGAAATGATTTGTGTATGTAATTTAAAAAATATTAACAGATTTGATTCCCAATTTTCTAATTATGTTGCCATAAAGTGGCAACTGGAGTGACGTAAGCAAGTGTCACTCCCGGAGTAGCAAACCTTGTTTTATTGAATCATGATCTCACCAAGGTCACGGCGCCCGACCATCTAATCAGTTGAACAGTCAGATTGGTGGTCTGACTCACCGAGGTCGCACGCGCGCGCCCTTCGGCTAAGGTTAAGTCAAAATTTCTAGCGCATACTACCTGTCCACACTGTCAATCGGTCGGGGACCTTTGAGCGTCTATCGGGGACAGTGTTGCCAACTCAGCACTTTCAGTGCTAGGTTTAGCACTATTTTCGTATGTTAAGCAGTGAATTTTAATGTACTGCGCCTAGAAACCAATCTAGCACTACATGGCATTACCAAAAATACAGTACATTTTCTCGCAATAACCTCTTAGTCATTGTGGTAAAGATACTGGACAGCCGACAGTGCTGTATGGGTATACACTTAGTATTAACTACCTATTAGGGACTACTTGCAATAGAGTGTGCATCGATCTCTTGCTAATATTTTTTTTCTAAGTATCTTAATCAAAAGCAATGGAATTTGCAGTAGTTATTTTTTTATACTGTCAAGTGACGAGACGTAAAATACGTTATACGTTCGCCTGGTGGTAAGCGTCACGCCTGCCACTAACAGTAGCAGTACCAGAATTATTGTGAACTTGCGAACACAATCCTGCGCCGCACTGCACTGCCTTCGTCACCCTAAGATATTAAATGATAAATCTCTTCATACCCCGTAATTTTTCTGGTAACATTGCCCTTCAAACCGGAATACAGTAATGCTTGCACACTACTTCTTGGTGGTTGAATAATGGTAACGGTGTGGTACTTCCCCTGGCGGACTCTACAGTAAAGTCTTACTTTACTAAGATACTTTTTGTAGTAGTAAGGCTTTTTGTTATTTTAATTAGTGAATTTAGTATGTTTATTTCAATTTAGCACTGTCACCTTAGCGGCTGCGTGTGTAGTATAGTATAATATAATCTTAGCAAACTAGCACATTTTTAGATGCCATGTAGCACCAGTCCGTAGTATCGAATTGGCAGCACTGGCGACCGTCGAAGCGATCTTGATGGGTGTGAGAAACTTATATTTGCATGGCATTTTTATTCATTTAGGTGTGAGTGATAACACCGACTACTTACATAAATCGCTGGGTCCCACAGCCGGCGCGCAGTGCACAGTCTTGGAATGTGCATCGGTGATGGCATCCAAGTTATCCAAGCTACAATTAAACACAAGTCCCGTTTGTCCAGAACGGGTCTTAGTTTTTGGTGCTCCGACTATAAGCCTGAATCAAAATATTAAAAATACATTTAATCAAAGATATTATGAGATTAATTCAGGCGTTACTTTGCAGAAGTTCACCAAACGTTACAAACACCACGAGAAGTTTAACAAACCGTGATATTATACCTACTAAAATGTGTAGTGTAATTCCGCTGTACATATCCTATCGAATACCAATAGAAAAAGGGCCGCAAAATAACCACTGTGTATTATATTTTAGTATAACACGGTTATTTAATTTAATCAAAGTGATAGATTTAACAAAAAGAAACGATTATAATTAATACACAACTTTTTTTTTTATAATATAGCATTTTAATTACCCTGTTAATATTATAATCCACTGCTAGACGTAGCCCTACCCTCAAAGGGGCTAGGCTATACACATAAAAATTAAAATAGGATTAGACAAAAAAAAACATACTAGTCAATATATAATCAAGAATATTTAGCTACCTACTATATGCGGAATTCTTGGTGCGAGAATATTTGTAAGCGTAATTCTGGGTGCGAGACCGACTAGCTCTTAGCCATATTTTATAAGGTAAGTAGGTGCTTGTACTTTACATACCCATAGCGATTCAGCACTACTGAATAGCCAAAAAACTCAGCATCAGCATCAGGATTGAAAGTAAGCTTCGTATTCTCGTGATATATGCCACTGCCACTCACACTAATAACGTACACTACTACTATGATGATTTTGTAACACATGTTCACTGCACTTTATAAAAATAATGTTTTCTAGGCGTTTTTACTATCAAAACATTATCATACCGTCACTCTGAAAAAAAAATTACACTAATGGACTCTGTCCACGATTAGACTAGATGAAGAGAAATTATAGTTTTGTTAGTAGCTATTTCTTAATTTACAGACTGATATGAATTCTTTAGGATTAGGACTAGGTGCTAAAAATATTCAAAAAAATATATCCTTGTGTGTGTATTTATTGAATAATAAATGTATTTAATTTAAAGGCTTAGGACGTTTCCTATAAGCAAGTTGCCTAGTGGTACAAATTTCTCTTACTTCCTTGTATGAACTAGGTCAAAATGTCACATTCCTTTAATTATTATTTTTATTGTTTTCAATAAATTTTCTTACTGAATCGACCAGGGGGCCAAGCATGTGGACCGTGACAATATTTTCTCGATTCTTAAAAACAGGACAAAGCTACGTACACAGAAAAAAAAAACAAACAATAGTTTTTTTTCTATAACTATGACTGACTGACTATGAAATGACTGTCTCTTTTCCGCATGACTTATAGACACGACACAATTTTATCCATCAAAATTTAGACGCATCGACGTATCGGCATGACAAAACGTTCATCGACCTTGGACAAAATGTATGGAACAGCTGATTATTTTTCGCGTTTTCAATGTTGGCACCATAGTAAAAGTGGTTTGTTTATATGTACTTTTTTTTATATTTGTAAGCGAGCATTACTGTTTAATTAAGTCGGATGCTTCGACAATTTTTTCTATTACTTCCAGTGACCTTTTTCCAGAAGTGAAAACAGAGCAGGACGCATGTGCAGAAGTAAAACCACGTTCGTTTTCATTGTGAATATACAAGATAAGTAATTGTTAATTGTATTTCATATCCTGTTCTTTTGGTTACTAGCTGTGCCCCGCGGTTACACCTGCGATATTAAATGGTGATGATGATTACAACAATCTGTAGCTTGAAAGTTATTTTCCAGAGTCTTACCTATCACCATACAAAATTTATCAATATTGGCTAAGCAGTTTGGTCTCGAAAAGGTGATAAACGGACAGACATGAAGACCGAATTACTTTCGAACCTATGATAATTAGTAACAATTTGTAGTATATCCTATAATTATATTACGTTAGAACAGAGTAGGAGTAGAATACATCTAATATTGTAATATTATTATCTCAGGATGACGAGCGCAGTGCAGTGCAGCGCAGTTTATTATTCGCTAGTTCACCATTCTGGCACTGCTACTGTTATGGGCAGGCGGTAAGTAAGTAAGTCCGTATAGGCTGAGTGGCCAGCCCTAGTGTCAGAGTTAATGTGCCGCCCGAAGGCCTCTGACATGGCAGGCGGTGACCACAGGCCGTGACGCTTACCTCCAGCAGGGCTAACATGCGCACCGCGAGAAAATTTTGTCGTGTCTTTATGTCGTGCGAAAAGAGACAAACTTATACAGATTCGTAGCCTTGTCCTGTTTTGTATAATCGAGAACATTTTCTCGCGGTGCGCATGTTAGGCCTGCAGGCGAACGTCTCGCCCATCTCATATCATATCATATAATATATCTTTTATTATGAAAACTGACGTGGTTTTGACACATTTTTGTTTTATTTATACGGGAATACTCACGTTTAATTAAATCGGATACTCCGACTAATGTTTTCACTCTTTGAAAAAGGTCACCGGATGTGATCGAAACTATAGTCGGAGTTATTTAATTAAACGTGAGTATTCCCGTATAAATAAAACAAAAATATAATATTTCATTAATTTATTAAATTTTTCATTTATTCTCGTCACTCGATCCCATAAAAAAAGGTACATTTCCCGTGATTTTTCCTGTACAACTCTGCAATAGGTACCTACTACTTAGGAACAACTACATTAGGTACACTTACTTATTTTGTATTATTAATAATAATTATATTTTATTAATTGTTCGTCAATCCGCTCTAAGTTCACTTCACTTTTAAGCCTTTTTTTTAATACTTACATGAAAAAACAAAATCACAGGAATCACAAAATATAAAATCACAGAAGCACTACACGTAATTAGTATATACGGTTATCGTATGTACACTATTTTCTTTACTTCTTCAGTTAATCACATTTCTATAAACCAACCGGCATCATGTTGAGATGGGGCTGGATGATAGGCTGTTGGTAAACAACGATTAAGAATATTTTATTATGTTTCCTAATTTCTTTTGTTTGTTTTTCTTTTTTTGTCGCTAATAAACGATTGTCTATTGTCTATAATTATATTATTTGTTTCTATCTTGTCCTTTAACAATATTTTTATTATTACACCAGCTAACGTGTTTTGAATATTTTCAATTTACACTTGGCGATTTCGCTAAAGAAAAAATTACGGGGTTACGAGGAACGGCACTAATAAGCCAAAAGGAGATCTTGTATTCATCATTGAGAACAACTTTTACTAAAAGACCAAAACATGAAATAACAGAAAAAATTCTTCTATCCAATGCCTGAATTCTGAAAAACTACATTTAGTACATATTTTTCGCGATTTCATGATTGTCCCATTGAAAAAAGTACTTGTAGTTTACAATGGTATTTATAATAATTTACAATGCCTGGAAGAGATTGCTTTTAGCAGTAAGGCCACTTGTTACACTAGTTAAGTTTATTTATTTATTTCTGATTTATTTTAGAACAATAAAGAACCAATCAATCAAAGTTAGGTACAATAAACTACTGCCGACTAAGTACTACCGTTCCGCATTATGAATAAACATTATAAATAAATAATAAATAAAACTAAAATTATAATTATATCGTACAGAACCGTATCCCAGAACGCGAAACGAAACTGACTGATAAATTCATTGGAAGCGCTTATACAGTAAAAGATAACTAAGTACATACGTACTGACCTATACAACAATAATAATTACTTAATGATAATTATAAGTACAAAAGATTCATGACTAATTATCGTACAAAAGTTAGTTTTAAGTACCTATGTGTCTCCACCGGGCGGGATGGTAATAAAATTATTACGTAAACATTGGCTAAGCTACCAAATATCTACTATACTTTTTATAATTAGAAAAAAAATATTTAGAAAAAAGGAAATTTACTTAAATAAACATATAATTATCTATATTTTTTTCTCATCAGGGTTCCTTTATTTTAAATAAAATAAAAGTGCGTAATATTTAAACATTGGCTAAGCTACCAAATATCTACTATACTTTTTGTAATTAGAAAAAAGGAAATTTACTTAAGTAAACATATAATTATCTATATTTTTTTCTCATCTGGGTTATAAAATAAAAGTGCGTAATATTTAGACATTAAATTCAACTAACATCAAATGAATCGTGATTTTGAACTCTATTGTGTTGCGTCTTAACTATTTGCCTAGCAATGCTAAGTATTACATTGTTCATTTCTGAATATCTTTTTCAGGTCCCTAATAATTCCAATACAAATTTTCATCCCAATTATGTATTCCATACCGTTTTAAGCCGTAATAATCAGTCATCCTAATGGTGAATGTACATAACATTACTACACATACCATCACTGCTCCTAATATTCATTGAAAAATAAAAAGCCATAAAATTTAAAATCCTAACAATATCTAATCCTACAGTAAATGAACTTAACAGCAACTCATCCTAATAAAATCATCCAAAATTTTTAAAGTCGCATCATTTCTAGTCCTCACCTAACCTATCCGAGTCGGATCTGGATTTCTGGGTTATCATAACAAAAAGGCTAAGGTGGGAAAAGGGCTTTCCAATATGTGTAATTAGTTAGAGAGAGAAATAGAGAAAGACGGGAACCTCTTCCTGAAAGAGGGGGAGTGCGGATTGCGGAAACCTGTAGTTTTCGAGAAAACAATAAAAATGTATTTTGAGGTTAAGTATGGGAATATGTTTAGAAAAGTACTTTATCGACTGATTTCTTGATGTAACTTTGATATAACTTGAGTCAGGTACTTCGAGTCGCATCTGTCACTCATTTTGAACCTAACCAACTCAAATTCGACTCCGGGTGGGCTCCCGCCATAAGCTCTTGCGGTCGCCCCTGAGTGTCCCTTCGCCACAGTAGCCGGTTTGCTTCGCTTGCCCCCCTTCGCTCCACTCGGCCTCGTATGGCTCGCTCTCCTCAGGACCTCCCTTGAGCTTCTGGCTCCCGCGCTTATTATATACACTCTAGGGGTAGGGACCACAAGACTAGGTGGAGTCGGGATTCACTGATTCGGATCTGTCAGCCATTTCAAACCTAAACAACTCAAGTTGGGGTGCACCATGGAGGTGTAATAATGCTTAAATTTAATATACATACAGTGTTGCACGATTGATGAGGATTTTTGGGTTGAAATAAAAAAACCATCGCTTCGCTCCTGCCTTAGCCTAACCTGTCCGAGTCATATCTGTCACCGGACTTTAATAAAGGTACATACTGTATGTTCTATTTTCCATTGCACCACTGAGCTTACAAAAAAAAAACTAAACCAAAAAATCTAATACCACTAATCATTCTTAGGACCAATAACTCTATGAACAAAGAAATTAGTGACATTACTATTTATGACAACTAATCTTAGGATGTATAACCATTATGTCACACTAGTAGGATCGACAAACACAAGGAGAAAAAATTATGCCGGTAAAAATTATGTGCATTATGACTACAGTAGTTTATGACTAGATGCGTATGACTAATGACAATATGACAAAAATCAGTTTGTCAATTCTTAGGACACCATCTTTTTCCTATGTTGTAATAAAAATTAGTTTTATAACATGTGTTTCCCGAAAGTTACGAAAAATTTCATTCATTTATGTTTTTTTCTACTATTCTATTTGTTTATATTATCAATTATGATAATTGCCAAAATAAAAAGTAAGAAAAATATTCACTAAGTACATAAACTGAAAATTCCCAAATATTTTGGTGATCACCTCTTTGCACTGGTGTTACACGCGTGTGTTACATGCACACAAACGTAAGCGCGTTAAATACACTCGTGACTGGCGGCGCTAACTCACACACGTACAAAACCTTGGCTTCATAATGAAAACTGTGCTTTGTATTTGAACACGGAATCTGGATCTCGTAGTCTAAGGAAAATAACTGCAAAAGGAAAGGAACTGCAGCAGTAATGTGCAAGCAACAAGCAAGTAATTTCTCTGGTAACATTGCCCTTCAAACCGGAACACAGTAATGCTTGCACACAGCTGCTTGGCGATTGAATAACTGGCAAAGATGTGTTACTTCCCCAGGCGGACTCTCCAGTAGAGTCCTACCACTACTAAAGGTAGTAGTGCTTAGTTTGGGGCTAGATGGCGCTGTGTGAAAAATGTTTGTTATATATATTTATTCATTTTATTTTGAACTATCGAGCGTTGGAACCAGTTTAACTGAAACCTTTCCTGCCGCCCGGCCCAGTCAAAGGGACGGTTGAGCTGAGGTAGGGTACACTTTTAATTCTAACCATTAAGTTCCTTAAACAAATAAGTTTAGTACGATGAATAACTGGTTAGATCCTAATTGACCTTCTGAATCCGAATGAGTTCTCGAACGCAGCATGTTATTATGAATCATTACCTATTATATAACGCGTACCGATGAGCGGTGACCCGAGCCTCAGATATTACATAATTGAGTTGACTTGACCTGAATGCTATTCTCCGACCACGGTTATTGGTTAATATACTGCTGTCCTGCTCGTTATTGGCGGATATCGCTCTATTATGGCGCGCGCATTATTTCCAAGCCTTCATCGATCAATGTACCCGTAGAGTTTGCTAAATTCTTGAACTAAAAATAAGCTACGGTTAGCTTTGGTTATTAGGATGGTGGCTCCCTCATGTAACTCTATAGATAACTTAGTTGTAGAACTGTGGGGCAATATCGTTAGTCCTTGTCTTCAGTGTTGCCATATACCCAGATGTAAGAGATTTATATGTATTTATACAGGGTTTAGGCTACCAATACCGATACCGGGTTTAATAGACTGTTTGATTAAGCTTGATTTACGCCTGCTTCTAAATAAGTAAACAAGTTTTCATCTTATTTTAGAGGTGCGTTTTTTTAAATTGAGTTTTTACTACATTTACAAAATTTTCTTGTCGTGCCTTCATTAAGCATAGGTACAACGGTTTTTTTCAACACAATGATTTCTGACTCAAGACAGTTATGACGAATTCTCGATAGTATTCTAATAATTAATCTATAGAAATATAGTGGTTTTTTTTCTAATAATGTATTAGGTATTTGGTTTTGGAAATGTCTATTTCATACACAACTGTTGGTCTATTTATCTCACAAAGAAAATACAACAATAAGCTATCAAGAACAGCTTTATAGCGTTTAAGATTTAGATGTCTTTATAGGGTAGGAGGTGGCAACACCGTTTCTCCTTGTTGTGCGCAGTTGCTCTGCGCGTTATCGCAGCTTGTGTTGTAAATAATTCTGCTTTGTGATACCTGTTTTGGCTATATACGTTTGCGCTTAAGAACAACGAATCTTTCAAGTGAAACAACAACAGGAGGTAATAGTCATTTTAAAACAATCGGAAATAACAAACCGTGTGTGTAGATAACAGGTTACATAAATGCCGGCATACACTGAATTGGGTCGACCTCAAACTGTGCCTGTTATACAAGAGGAAAAGGCCCCCGTGAGATGGATCCTAGCATATACTGACCGAGAGTTCTACTGCATGTGTTGTGGGTTGAGTTACGAAGACACATTGGAGGATCCACGGGAGGCTAGCAAAGAGCGCCGTCTAATCCGCACACAGCGCATAACAGAGGCGTTGACCCACGCTTGCCGTTGTCGCTATCCTCAGTGCTATCTGCCTTCCTGCAGGAAGATAAAACGTTTGATACGGCATGCGCAGACCTGTGGCCGCAAAACTCAAGGCGGCTGTTCGACTTGCAGGTATTTGCTCACTCTCTGTAGCTACCACGCTAATCATTGCCAGATGATCGAGTGCACAATACCATTCTGCATACGTAAGAAACTTACGGGGCAACTAATATAGCAGCACGTCGCAGGATTCGCAGCCAAAGAAAAGATTCTACGAAGAGACACGGACTCAGCGAGAGTTAGCTGTATAGAACCGTGGTATTTTTAAGCCAAAAGGAGCACTTTGTTTTCACTATTGTGAACAATTTTAACCAAACCAATTACGCAATCGTGAGAATAAAAATGTACCTATATTTTTCTATGGGGCAGCTCCTCGCAAAAAAAAATGTCCACCCTCAAGAAAATGTATGGAACAGGTATTTTTTTGCGGTATTGTGGCCAGTAAGTTGTTAGTAATTAATGAGTAGGTATACCTACAGTGAGGTTTGGTTTCTTTTTTTCCATTGGAAACCTTTGCTATTATTATAAGTACATGCATTTTGCGTCTAAAGCTGCCTTGTTGCGTACGCCTTTTTTATTGTTTTTGTTTAATTTGGCTGGCACTCTTATTTTTAGCTAGTTTATTAGTGGCTATTTTAGTTAGTTATATAACTATATTTTAGCAGCTGTATTTAATGTGCATGTATTGACACGGTACTGTCGCAAAACGTCTCTTTCGAAAAAAAAACGAATGCACGTAAAACGCCTCGTTAATAAAATAACGTAAAAGTTGACAAAAGGCACGGACCCACCGTCCGTGGAGTTATTAAACTATTAATAAAAAAAAATCTTTTGTGTAATGTCTCTTTCACAAAACATATAATTTGATAGTGCAAGTCGTGCTAACACTAAATAATTTAAACTAAATCAAAAACCGTAATCCCAGGAAAGAGTTCCGTTTTAAGTTAATGTTTATCTAGGATCAAAAGATACAAACCTTGAAGCTGCTCTAAAGTTTTGACTAATGGTCAATCAGGCAAACAGACAGATAGATAAATTCAATCAAAGACACACGATTGACTGACGTACAGTCGGACGAAAGGCTGAATGGACGCACGCAGAAACCATAAATAAGGTACTGGGGGACGGACGGACTTGGAAAGCTTGTTATGCTTGTTAGTAATACGATCCCGTTTTCATATACGGCACGCTAAAATACAATGAAACAATGGTAACAAAGTACTTATTGTAACCTACTTAAATAAGAAACCAAGGGAAAATGTTCATTGTGCGAAAGAGACATTTTGCGAAAATATCACGGTGAAAACAGATAAGGGATTTAATACAGTTATTAAGACTGACGACAAACAGGCGGCGTAAGCTTAGTAATATACCTAGTGTC
The DNA here is from genome assembly GCA_905404285.2 of Erannis defoliaria. Classification (NCBI taxonomy): domain Eukaryota; kingdom Metazoa; phylum Arthropoda; class Insecta; order Lepidoptera; family Geometridae; genus Erannis; species Erannis defoliaria. Next base: position 2,643,899 of record FR990073.1, on the reverse strand, counting down.
CCATTGGACACAACTCATGTATGAAACCCTAAAAATAAGACTACACAATCGAGTTCTGTAACATTCAAAATGTTACAAAAACATACGAACAACAGTGCTTGAAGAAACGTTCTGGAAGATGCAATTATATCGTAAAAAGTTGAGTCAAGACTTACCTTACCACTTAATAAAAAAAATGATGGTAATTTAATCTTAGAATTTATTATTATTAATGAAACAAATACTCATATATTTTTTAATTAATTATTTTTCATTTATATTATTTTACTGAGTTAATTATAAAACATGTAAGTAATGATGGTGTAATTATCATTTCCGTTTCCTCAGATGCGATAACGTAACAAAATGAATCATGCCATTCTGCTAGTTTGTCTTATCATAATTAATGTTTGTACTTTGTGTTATTATTTATAATACAATTAATAAATGGATTTATCAGACAATTCTTGTAGCTCATAAAGCTCTTATTTTGTAAGTATATCTTGGTAAAAAGAGTAGACATTAATAGGGATGTCACTATAGCAAATAGTTCTACATCTACATGCTAGCAACCCTAAAATACGTGGGAGGAAGATGAATAAAATTCAGCCCGAGTTTTGGCGGGAACATGAAAAAACATGTCGCACTTTGTGCATTAAACCAGTATTTGTACAATTATAATATCATTTTTATGTATGTATATATAATTATGTATATTAACTATATAAAAATAGAACCGTGACATATTGGGACTGTGAAATGGGACATATTTTTTGTGTGTGGCGTAAGTTTGGGGCGAGTTTAAGATGAGCCAATGATAAAGTCAATTAAGTCTTTATCACAGTCATAGTCGTACATAGCGAGTCATGGTCAAGTACAAGTCATTATGTCCCGGGTGGTATACAGATGGCGCCTTTACTAGAACCTTTTACAGTTTTGAAACAACACGACAAAATAATGTCTTTTCGTGTTGTCTTTTTCTGATACTTGTTGTAATGTTTGTAAGTAGGTATACGCTGTCTATCGTTAATCGCTTTTTGACAGCTCGTCCAAAATTGACGACATAACTAACTTTGTAAAGCATCAAGCAAATAGGCTAGATGACTGATGTTTAAATCGTTAAAACCAATAGCTTTGATGAAAAATTTAAGTAAATTTAGTATGGTAATTGAAAACATTATTTAAATCGGTTAATAATGTTCTGATATATGAGCGTTAAAAGTTTTTGTTAGAGACAACTCTGTCCCTTTCCCACAAAACAAAAAATGACGTCACGCCTTACTTGTCAGAATAGAATTTATATGGCGTCCTGACAAGTGACGTCACGATTTGCTGTTTCGCCTCTCTGTCTAGCATGATATTATAATGCTTATAAGTTGCTTTTTTTTGATCAGATTTTAATTTTCTTTTTATTAATCAGCTATATTTATGGGCCACATTTGAATAGGACAATTTAAAAAAACCAGTCATCTAGCCTATTATATCCCATTGCAATGAAATAAATACGTTTGATCTAGCATTACCTCTTCACAATGTTACGTCGACATTGACGTAACATTGTAAAGAAATAATGTAGGTCATCTAATTTTTGACGCATTACCTTACATAATCAGTGTTGCCACCGAGGATGTTTATAATGATTGTAACCAACTTCTTTGTTATGTATCTACTTGTTTGTAAAAGTAAATACCAAAAAGAAGTATCAATATGTAATAAGTACGTATATGCTATAGCAATTTCCCATGTCCAAATGGCTTAGCCGTTTAACTTACTGGCAAATAATCTATGCTGTTAGGACATTCTGTACATAATTATAAATAATTATATGAATTAAACGTAAACTCGCTCATGAAAATCCTATATATAATGCTCAAAGCTCAACAACCTTCATTTAATTTTCACTAAAAGTACCTTCTGACAATATGTATACCTTAGTTTTACTTATTTTTCCGAGGGTTGTCTGGAAGTGATCGCTTTTAGCGATAAGACCACTTTTGTGCCTACCTATCTTTATCTGTAATATATTTTTGTGATGTCTTCTATATAGTCTATTACTATTTAAACTGACTTAGTCTTGACATAAATCTATTGGAATCTCTTGGAGGAGCCAAAATGTATGATACGACTCTGTTATAATTATAATATATATTATCGTAGTTATTGTATTGTAGTCGTATATGTGGTGTCAAAGAGTTATTGTATTGTACCTAATAAGCTATTTTCGTACGATATTAAAATATTAGCAACATATATTGTGGTAGGACTTTTGGGAGGGTAACACTGTTAAGAAATATGTGTACAGGCTGATTCAAACTTAATGGCGGCTGTGAACTTAGGCGCGAGACGCTGCGTAGCAAAAATGAGGCGTGCGGTGTGCGTACAATCGCAGTCTCGCTTGCAGCGCACTTCACAGCCGCCATTAAGTTTGAATCAGTATGTACCTATGGGTCATTATGATAGACACTAACGGCCTTACCTAAAATAATCTCGATTCTCTTAGTCACTGCTTAAACTTCTCTGTCCTTTTCTAGCACGTGCAACTTCACGCCAGAGAGAAGATGGCAGAACATCTTAAGCAGTGACTAACGGTTGAAAAGTTTTTTTAAGTAAGGCCGTATAATAGGAATTTAGTTTAACGACCAATAAACTATAATCCTAATCATACACAAAAAAAAAATTACTTTAGTATATAACTATGTAGATTATACAAATACCACGTACCTAGTATGTGAGGACCGAGATCTCAACTTATTTAAAAAAAACTGTGCTCCTGGGCCACGGGTGATCAAAATGCTAGCATTGCCATTCGACGTGGCAATGCCGCCAGCATGATGCGTTTCTGCCAACCGGTAATTGGCTCGGCATCGATCTGTATTTTTTGTATTCTTGACTGGCTAAGTGTTTCACCACAGCTCACCTGTACAATCCTTATCCTGTGTTGTGTATATAAGTACAATCCTTTTGTGTAGTAGGTTAGGTAGTTAGATAATACCTATCTATGTGCAATATTTGTATCTGTCTCTCTGAACAACTTTTTTCAGTCAATAAAGGTTCAGAGTTTTTCAAGAAATGTTGTTTGTTTTTTTATCTCTACTTACGTTGGGGATCCACGCTGCGTTTACTTATCCATATTGTGTTGTGATACTCTCGAAGTTGTTGACCACTACAACTACCTTGGACAGATTGTTCAGTTAGGTAGGTCCAACTTCGACAAAGAGGTCGCCCGAAGAATCCGACTCGGATGGGCAGTGTTCGGAAAATTGCGTAATATCTTCTCGTCCAAAATCCCGCAGTGTCTGAAGACAAGGGTATACGACCAGTGTGTGTTGCCAGTGATGATATATGGAACTGAAACGTGGTCTTTAACTGCTGGCCTTTTGGAGAAACTTAGAGTCACGCAACGGGCAATGGAGAGAGCTATGCTCGGAGTTACTTTGCGCGATAGAATCCGGAACGAGGATATTCGCCAAAGAACCATATAGTTACCGACATAAGGTTACTCGTAAGGTTTGCAAGTTGAAGTGGCAATGGGCAGGCCACATCGCTCGAAGAACTGACAACCGATGGGGAAGAAAGGTTCTTGAGTGGCGACCGCGAACTGGAAGACGCAGCATAGGAAGGCCTCCCACTAGGTGGACCAACGACATTGTAAAAGTCGCGGGCAACCGGTGGATGCAAATGGCAGGTTGTCGTACAGTGTGGCGGTCTAAGGGGGAGGCCTTCGTTCAGCAGTGGACGTCTCCGGGCTGATGATGATTGTGTTGTAGAACGCCTCAAGAGTTGATAGGTAAGGTACCTATTTAAATTGTGCCTAAGTCTTTGAGCTAATATCTAAAGAGACAATCTCTGAGTAAAAACAGTCAAAAAACGTCCGAGTGCCGTTGTACATACCTGCATTATACAGGGTTAGTTCTAATCAGTTAGCATCCTTCTAAGGGCATATGCTGTACAAACAAACAACTTTTACTATGGGGCCAACATTGAAATCGTGAAAAAAAACAGCTGTTCCATATATGTGTATGGTATGTATGGAACAGGTGCAAGAGAGTTCTAAAGTACCACCCACGGTATGGTTTTACGCCAAATTCTAATATCGTATCTACCTGTAATGTAGCCCAGGTGGGCAAAGCCGCGGGCAACAGCTAGTACGAGGGCGGCACTGAAAATTTCGGGAATCAAGGAAGTGACACAACATTACTATTTAAAAATATATTTATTGCTTTTCGAAGTATTCTCCGCGAAATTTGACACATTTTTCCATACGATGGAACCAATCATTGAAGCAACCATTCCATTCGGAAGTTGGGGTCTCCAAAATGGCCGTTTTGTAGGCGTCCACAGCTTCTTCAGGTGATGAAAATCTCTGTCCACGCAATTGATTCTTTATTTTAGGGAAAGTATAGAAATCATTAGGGCTTAGGTCGGGGCTGTACGGCGGATGGTCCAATAATTCTATGTTTTCTTGCTCTAAAAACTCTTTTGTTCTGTGCGCGGTGTGAGAACTCGCATTGTCGTGATGGAGGATGATGCGGCGGTTGCAGTTCTCTTTACGGAGTTCAGAAACGACCTGTGGCAAACAAATGCTAGCATACCATTCTGCATTAACCGTTCTTTGTCCCTCAAGAGGAATAGTCGTAACATGGCCGGTTTTGGAGACAAACGTGGCCACCATTTTTTTTGCAACACTCCGTGAACGAACAATTTTTGTTGGCTTTAACTAATTTTCGAACACCCAAACTCGTGACTGGTTTTTTGTTTCGGGTTCGTACGCGTATATCCAGGATTCGTCACCTGATACGATGTTGTATACAGCATTTGAGGATCCTGCGTGGAATCTTTCGAGAGTTCTGACGCACCAAGTAACGCGAGCCGCTTTTTGCTCTTCACAGAGCGAATGCGGTATCCATCGGGAAAACAACTTTTTTACACCTAATTTTTCATGCAAGATTATTTGTATTTGACTCATGCCAATGTCTAAAGTTGCCTGAATTTCGCGGTATGTCACATGTCGATCTTCCTCAATCAGCTTACGCACAGCATCAACGTTTTCTTGGGTGACTGCAGTTTTTGGACGACCTTGACGGGGATCATCACTGAGCTTGACACGTCCACGTTGAAATTCAGCAAACCAGCGATAAATTGTGGTTTTGGATGGGGCTTTATCACCAAATGCAGAAATCATCCGGTCAACACACTGTTTTTGTGTTAAACCACTTCGAAAGTCATAATAAATCATCGCTCTTGAATTTTCTCGAGTCAATTCCATTTTCTCAACGACTAAACAAGTTTGACAAAACCTTGTGACACGACCGAGAATATTTTTTTGAATAAATAAATGGTATTCGATTTTTAAAACCAAGGAGTTTTCAATTAAAAAGATTTTAATATGACAGAAACAGTGGAAATATTCCATTCCCGATACTTTTAGTGTAGCCCTCGTATTACATATTTATCACTTTATATTTTAGGGGTAGGTATATTTTAAGAGAGCTTAATTATGTTACTTTTTAGGAACTCTGTCGGTATGTCAGCAGCTGCAGCGTCCTCTCGGTTAACGGTGGTGAGCATTCTGCGATCCCCAAGCCGCCTGCCAAGCGTGGAGATTATGGCAACTCCTCCCTAATAAGGGGGAGGCTTTCGTTTACGGACGTCTTCTGACTGATGATAATGAAAATGCGCTCGACCCCGTATTCATTCCAGTGCTTTTTTCTAGTACCGAATAATACTTACTTCATATTTCTAGTAGGTACTAGAAGATAGTGTACCTAAATAAAATAATTGTATCTGAATAAACATCGAAATAGCTAAAAATATATTTTACGACCGCTTCTTCCCAGGCGCGGATACAGGCGCGGATACATACCCCCCCTTGCGTGCGCGACTGAAATTCACCGAGTGCTTGGAATCTATATACGCACTGGTTATCTTTGCCATTTTTGGCAAGGCAATGCAATATATCTATAGTTTTCTGATAGTTTATTTTGCATTGTGTGTTTTAATATATTTTTTTAAAACAGACTAGCTGAATAGTTTTTTTTGCTTGAAAACTTACGGAAAGCGGAAAACTTTCTGTTATAATTATGCTTTTTTGTATTGAAAATTTGACGGCTCGCCATACATTCACTAGGGGCGCTTATTTTTTCTCCATACAAAAAAAAAACAAGTGTTGGAACGTTATCCAGTTGCCAGTCAAATCGTTGTCAAGTTCTGAACAAAGCACTGGGATTGTTCAAAGCCAGTTCTGATTAAACTTGACGACGACTTGACGATGATTTGACTAATTACGGAAACTGGATATGGCACTGTTGATATTCCAGCCATTGTTCTGAGGACATGGAAGTTTGCTAACCTGCAACCTGTGCTCAAAAAAGGTAGTTATGCCGACCATGCCAACTACAGGCCTATCCCAGACACGTCCACACTCTGCAGGATTATGGAACGTGTTCTCGACAATACGCTTCTGGCATACCTAGAAGCTAATAACCTCTTCAGAGATTGGCAGTATGGGTTTCGCCAAAACCAGTCAACTGGAGATCTTCTAGCGTTTGCTCTTCGCATCTGGAGTGAGGCCATCGAGAAACACGAGGAAGCGGTTGCCGTTTCCCTCAAAGTCTCGAAGGCCTTCGAGAGGGTATGGCATGGCAGCCTAATTAGCAAGCTCTCCTCATATGGCTTGTCCACTGGTTTCATTACTTGGATTTCGTATTTCCTGATGGACCGATGGATCTGAGTGGTTGTTGATGGCCGCTCGACCGTACAAACGGCTTTCAGTGCCAATTCAAATTATTATTATTATTATAATGCCGGTGTTCCTCAGGGGTCGTTGCTCTCTACGACTCTTTTCCTGCTGCACATTAACAATCTGCTAAAGCACGGTAGGTACCTTTGGGTACGCACACGACAGCACTGTTGTAGAGAGCTCTACAACAGTGCAGTCGTGTGCGTACCCATACGTATGCGATGCACGAAAAAGTGGGCTAGAAATCCAGTGCGCTTGAATTTGTCTCTTAAGGCAGTCTCGGATTGGGGCGATGCCAACCTTGTCAAGTTCAATGCAGCTAAGACCCAGGCGTGACTGTTCTCTGCCAAAAAGAGGCCATCTGATCTGGCTTCTACTTTCCGAAATGAGTATCCGTGCCGATATCAGAGGGCTTTAACCACTGGGCATTAATTGACTCCAACCCTCAACTTTGGATCCAATATTGAGTCAAAGGCTCAATTGGCTGCTAAAACGCAAAAAGTACAAAAAACAGGTTCTCTCTAAGGTCCTTCTTCACGCCAGAACAGTTGCTCAAATTATATCAAGCACAAGTTCGGTCGTACAAGGATTACTGCACGCACCTCTGGCCTGTTTACTTGCTCCCGTGGTGTGTATACGATTTTACGTGCTGCTGCGGGGAGGAAGTGGTTCCTTTCGCTCCGCGTACCGAGGCTAAAGTAGCCACTTTAGCCCTGCAGGCACGTAAAAATACAAGTACTATAATAAAAGTTTTTATTTTTATTTTGAACGAATTTTCTGGAAGATAGGGGGGGGGGGGGGGGGGATTTTGTGTGGTTTTATCACCACCCAAAAATTGCCCCCCCTCAACGAAATCCTGGATCCGCGCCTGCGCGCCTGCTTCTTCCCACTACTCAATTAGATTGCTCAACTAGTTGAGCAACTAGGGCATGGTTTGTATTACCGAACATTGCTCTAAAGCTCAATTTTTATGCTCAACTTAGTTGTCCAGTAGGTCATCTTGTTATAAAATTCGCTTCTTCCCCTAAACTAAATTGCTCTAAGACGCCTATCAGAAACGCAATAGCAGCAACGCATGCCGGTATAATTATATTCGCAGGCACCGCTATGTTTATGTGCACACATTACACCTAAAGCATATTAAGTGCACGAAGGAATAAGTAGATAGCAATTCAATTGGAAAAGTTGTTAGATAGAGAACTTGTACCGGTGCAATGATATAACATCCCCCGTATTTTTGATTGGACCTGGGTATGTCCTAAAACGAACCTGGGTATGTCCTAACGGAAACTGCATCCAGAACCACCGGAAGACGGGCAGCATAGCGACTTCTCGGTTAACAGTGTTGAGCATTCTGTGATGCCCAAGCCGCCTGTCTCGTGTAGAGAATATTAAGGGGCAGGCCTTCGTCCAGCAGTGGAGTCTTCTGGGTGATGATGATGATTTTTGATTGTAAAACGAAAATGTTAGATAATTATATTCGTTCTTTTATCAATAGAATAATGATGGTAATGAACGCAGTTATAGCTAGTGCAGGCTAGTTGTCTTTCGGTCTAACATAAATTTTTAACATTCATTTATTGACAATAGACAATTGACAATTGACAATTGTTTATTTATGATGTCGGGATGTCCTAAAACTGCAACCAGAACCACCGGAGGACGGGCAGCACCGTCCTCTCCATAAACGGTGGTGATCATTCTGCGAACCCCAAGCCGCTAGCCAAGCGTGGGGATTATGGCAACACCTTCCTATACGATATTCCTACCTGGACGATGGGAGGCCATCGTCCAGCAGTGGACGTTTTCTGGCTGATGGGGAAATTGAAAAACCAAGATGGCGTGTACATAGAATATTTGTTAGGAGTTCAGGTACTAATATTATTAAAACAGAAGTACTTTATCACTTTCAAGGTTTCTCCATTGTGCTAAATAAGTAAACAAGGAGTCTTAGAATAGTTCGAACTCACAGTGAATATAAATTTTGATTATAAAATACAGGTGTTGTGGGCCTTAAGAGTTGGCACAGAACTTTTAACTACTACTCTAAATATCAAATAGGGGAATTATGCCGTCAATCTGATCCTCATCGTACTACACATGAGGGGGCCTCACTCTACGCTGGGTAATTCTTTAATAAAACAATGTGTATTCATATTCAATGTGTATTCTATTCTAATTTTAATTTATAACCACGTTCTTCAATTAATTATTTTTGTGCTATATGGATTGATGTAATCTGAAATAAATGATGATGATTTTGATAAAACGACACTAGAAAAATATTACACACTGCCTATAATATTTATTTGCTATAAGCTTGCATTTGACTACCATCTTGGCGCAGATGCAGTCAATACGCAAGCGTTGATAATAATTTAATTTTTTATTTATTTATTTTATAACCAAAAATAGAACGTATAGTTATTTTATTATCTTATTAGAAAAATATTATTTGTGATTTAATTCAATCAAAACATCAACAATTTCATATTCATAAATTTAAGTTTGACAACTAATAAATGAGTAGAATATAAAAGCATAATAATTATAGCACAAGATAAATTAAAATAACTGATTTGTGAACCTAGCTCCCACAGTAGGATAGGTACCCCGAGTTTGTGGGAGCTAGGTCTCTTCTGGTGTGCTAGTGAGAATGAATGTACATGTACAAGTACATGCGTGTTAAGCGTGGTACGTGAGTGAATTTTATTGTACATATTGTGTCAGAGCGTTAATGGCGCGCGTATATATTATACATTATATATGAGTGTGTGTGCGTGTGTGTGAATGTGTGTGTGCGTGTGAGATGAGAAGGACATTCTACGCGAAGTAGGTAACCAGGCTCAGGGTTGAGCTCGCAGAGATTCTTCCAAATATATTATGTATTATGTATGTGTGTACATTTATGTGTATGGTGAGGTTGATGCAGAGCAGCCTTGCCTAGAAGAAACCAATTTACAAGCGACTTTAAGACACTCAGATTATAACTACACTCGGGCACTGCATTCCACTGTTTAACAGTTCGAACAATGATAGTGGAATCAAATCGTTTCGTTCGGATTTTTGAGAACCGGTGTCACTTTTTTGAGGTCCTGAGCATCCGATAGAAGAGAGGGCAGGAAAATGTGAATAAAAAAGTTAATATTGTATAACTAATAATTTAAAAAAGAAGATAACTATCTTTTTTTATTGAAACTAGTGAAGAAACGAGCGAGATGGTCATCTGGTGGTAAGCGTGTAGCGTAAAGCTTAAGCGTAAGGCCCATAACAGTAGCAGTGCTAGAATTGTAAACTAACATTACTGGGCATGAAGACATTTGATATCTAATCGAAACGAACGCAGTGCACTGGGGTGCCTGATTTTGTTCGCAAGCTTACAATTCTGGTGGCCAGTTCAATTCGTCATTACATTGCAATAATAAAATTAATTAAAACAAATATCGGTGGACATTTTACACACAGCGCCACCTAGCCCCATACTAAGCAAAGCTTGTATTATGGAAACCAGATAGCTGATAGAATACCTACTTATAATATGTAATTATGTATGTTCTTTTTTAATAAAATAATAAGCCCTTTTTCTGCGTAATTTTTGGTATTGTAATTAATTCATTATTCAATCCCGTTTTAGACGAAAGTATCATTATGTTCATAATGTTTTTCTATGACTGATTTTATAACTGACTGCTGTCTTTAATATCCCACTGCTGGATCTACCCTACCCTTGAAGGGTGTATGGGCTACACTCCTCTTAACAACGCTGTATCGCTGGCTCGGTGCGGGTTGGCGGATTCACATACGCTATTGAATTTCTTCTCCGGACGTATGCATTTTACCGAAAAGCCAGTGGTATGAAAAACCGTACATAATTTACAAATAACATATTGGTAAGGGCCCAGGATTTAAACCCACGACCTCACGCTTGCGAGGTGCGTGTTTTCCCAATGGGCTACCACAAGGTAGTAATGTTATTTTATATCTTCAAAACAGAGTTAACAAAACAAATTTAGCGGTGCACCGTAATATGATGCCAGGCGACAAAGTTCACAAGACATGTATATCAGAGGAGGTACCTCTTATAAATAACGAACATTATTATATAAACAGCCTTTGTCAACGTCTGTTATGTTTATTATATTATACCATTAGCTATTCTTGGTATTTTTATGAAGCTAAAATAATAAAACAAGTCAATTAGAATAAGAGCAGCCGCACACTGTTCCGGTCCGGCGCCTGACAGGCGCCGCGCCGAACCGACCGTAAAACAATGCGCACAATTAACAGGTACGAGCGAGACGGCCGTCACGAGATTTTTTTTACGGTGGGACCTAGTACAAATTGTATGCACGGAGCGCCTTCGAGCGCGACCGTCCGGTTTTGCTTATAATGTGCGGCCGCTCTTAATCACGCGTTAGTGGGTTTTGCCTCCTCGCCCTTGTGGTGAAGGTACCTAGAGAAGCGGTCTCGAGGCTTACCTCCTTAGTTATATCAAACATCCACTGTGTAACAAAACACCGTGTTTTAAAAAATACGTATTTTTTCTTTGGTGCAGAATAACCCCGCAAGTATTTAGTTTAATACCGAACACTAGGTCACTGCACATGGCTCCTAGTTGTGATCTGTTAGATTTCTAACATAACATTGTGAAAAACTTTAGTGGCTTAGTGTATAAGTTGTGTCTTCTCAATATTTTAAATAAGATGGATAGATCGTAAAATCTATGATAAGAAGTGGTTGTGAACTACCACTGGTAGTGGCTGACCTATATGAAGATATCGAACTACTCTGGTATTTTCTTGCGGCTATTGAAATAGGGTAAGTATATAATTCGTATTTATAATAAAACTAAAGGTTAACCGCGACTTCGTCAACTTACGGAAGCAATTCGGCCCGCTCCCAAATAGCTTCCATACCGCTGCTGGGTTAAATTACTAATTTTTCCCCTTTTTATTCATTATTCACCACTTTAAAATACATAACCCTGGCAAAAAATCGGTGTTGTTTTTGTTTTAAAAAGTAAATCCAAATATCAATAACATCTTTATAACTTCAATACAAAGAACTTTCCATACAAAGTTTCACCCTCTTAAAATCATCCCTGTCAAACTTTGATTATATGAGAGAGCTAGATCCTCCAAGCTGTCAAAACTTCGATAACATAATTTTTTATTAAACAAACTATACCAAATATACATTTTAACGACAATTACAGTTAAAAAACAATGGACTTTCATACAAAAGTTTTCACCCAGTTTTACCCTCATAGGTGTTGAATTTCGGAATACCCTTTCTTAGTACACATGTACAGATCAAGACTTAAGTTTAAGCTGTGCGTTGACTGTCAGATATTTTTGTCGAATACCATAGAGCATACTTCGTTCCCACCGAGTGTCATAGTATGACACCCATTTTTATTATTTTATAATAGAAATGGGCGTCCCCCCCATATACGCCCATGGGGTGACTATACCTATCCGTTTAGATACCTAATAACAACAATCATTGCTAAATGGTACTTAGTAGCTTCCTAGATACCTGTTCCTGATCGGGTGGTCATGATGAAAATTTGGCCTGCGTGGAAACTGGCTCACAAATGAGGCTGTCGAAAATTGCTATTCATGTATGCTGATAGTAAAGTGCCTTTTCCTAGTAAAAAACGCTCTGGTCTAAGTTTTGGGTTTTGGTAGTTGAAAAAACTACGTAATCAAACTTTTACGAAATTCTTTCTATCCAACGATAATAAATAAAAAATAAAATAAATATTGGGGGGACATTTATTACACACAGCGCCATCTAGCCCCATACTAAGCAAAGCTTGTATTATGGAAACCAGATAGCTGATAGAATACTTATATACATATTTTTTTCGTAAATACATACTTATAATACATACTACACCCAGACACAGAACAATATGTACGTAACAAACATTTTTGTCCTGGGTGGGGATCGAACCCACGCCCTACAGCTCTGATGGCAGACATACTGCTAACTGAGCTATCAGGCTGTCAATAGCAGCAACCTCGATACTTATCGATAAACACAAGCAAATAAATATGTAGGTATGCAATGGAAGGCGTATGGTATGACACGGCATACAAAGCAGGATGAATGCAGATTTTTTAATGTGGGACGAACTTTCTTGGGACGAAAATGGCATAAATCGAAAAAGAGGATAGCGCAATGAAGTCTGGATTAAAATTTTGATTTTTTTGTCTATTAAATAATTTTTGTTACGTAAATAGGCAATTTAAAGGTAATTAATTATCTACCTAATTTCGTTAATGCGATTTTTTCGATTATTTGAAATTAGGTAGGTATTTGAAACTAAGTAGGTATACTAAATAAATAAAACTATACCTAAGTATTTTTTTTTAAACAATAAAGTGACGAGACGAGCAAGACGACCTGGTGGTGAGCGTCACGCCTGCCACTAACAGTAGCAGTGCTAGAATTGTGATCTTGCGAACACAATCCTGCACCGCACTGCACTACGCTCGTCACCCTGAGATATTAGATGTTAAATCTCTTCATACCCAGTAATGTCCCTGGTAACATTGCCCTTCAAACCGGAACACAATAATCCTTGCACACTACTACTTGACAGAAGACTAACTGGCAAAGGTGTGGTACTTCCCCGGCGGACTCTGCAGTCCTACCACTACAAGAGGTATATACTTACATTGTTTTTGGGTAAATAACAAATCTACTTTTCTATCTACTAACAGTCTAATTTATTTCAATGAATTATAAACTAATATAAATGAGATTTAGAAACGCACATATTCCTTTATAACTGTTTGTAAAGCATGCTTTAATAATTCTCCATCTTCCCAACTAGGAAACGTCGTCTGTACTAATCGAACCAATGACGCTAAATAAAAGTTCAATGCATCAGTCGGCTGCATGATTAAAATAACCTTGTGAATGCACCAACTATTCAAAGCAGTTGCCAACTAGATACCTGCCTAAATACACAGACGGAAGTTACCATTCTATCACATTGGATGTTGCCTAATTAAAAAAATAAAAACATTGACTGAAATAATTTAAAAAAGAAAAGAACGTTGCCAGAGATTTTTTTGTCATTTAAATGTAATAAATTCTGGCCGAATAGATTAAAAAGTAAATGTTGGCGCGAAAACAATAAAAGCACTTTTTTCTTGGCAAACTGATCAAATGAGTTCAATCGCTCTATAACCTTTGTCCGTCTGTGTTTATTGGTTTATTTTATTTAAATTTAAATTGTGTGTACTATCTATTTTGTGTGGAACACAGCTGCCAAAATTAAGTATTTAAAAGGTAAGTTTAGTGTCCATTATGGTTTGGCTTTCAAATGTTGTATTGTTAGTTGAGTTGCTACCTATTATTTAGAAAAGTGTTCAGGATAATAAACAAAAAATATGACTGCATAAGTTTTAAGAAATACCTACGCAGGACATTCATTGGAAAAGTAAGTATCTATAATAATACTTGTATAGCATCTTTTTCGTAAAAACACCGAATTCGGAATTATCTAAAACTATGTTTAAAATATTTAAGTCGCTGAAAAAATTCAAATAAACTTCACAGACTTTGCTTAAATCATATTAGTACTCGTGGTAGAACTTAACTAAATAAAAATACCTTGAAATATAGATGAGAGGGCCACGGCGAAACCGGGTTCTTTCTTATTCTTTATGGCATGGGGTGGAAATTATTAGAATATTTAATGTAATGGTGCAGACCTTGTCTCCTGTTCCATGGTGCCTGCAGCCGTAAAAACCCGCAAACGGGTTTCAACATGAATTGCTAAACAGTGAAAGTAGTTGTTTGGATGAATCAGCATTTTTAATAATAGATTATTCTACAAGAGGCTAAAATGACCCATTATAATACGAGGTAGTTTTGAGATAGTTTTGTAAATAGAAAAAAAACAAGTTATAATGAGTTTTTAGCGCCATGTGTTAAACTCAACTTTTCACAAAGACTGCGAGAAAATAAAATAATCCAATACAATATCAAATAGTTTCTATTCTCACTAGATGATGACATTTTTACTATTGTAATATAAATTCCGGTCACCGTTTCAATTTGTGCCAATGCCTTCTTTTTCTTTTTTTCAACCAACTTCAATAAGGAGGTTCTCAATTCGAATGTTTTTTTTTGTATATTTGTTACACGATTACTCCGCCAATTATGAACTGATTTTGATGATTCTTTTTTTATAGGTAATAAATACTTCCTTCAAAGGTGGTCCCATATACATTTTTCGGTTCAGTAGTTTGGTTTTTAAATCAAAATTACTAGAAAATAATGAAGGTGTCATCAATGTATTCGAAGTTGAAGTCAAACGGTTGCATTTAAAAAAAAGTGTATTTATTTCTGTACCTACTTAGCTGCAACGCAATGCACGCATTCTATCAAAGAGATCACCCGCTGATCTCATTTAGTCTAGTTTCAAAAATAAAATGTTATTTTTTTATGAAACAGTAATTCCAATTAAAATTCGAATTAAATTTATTTCGACATAAGTCATATAGGCAAAATATACAATAATAATTAAAAATAAAACAATTTATAGTACACTTCAAATCACAATAAAATAATACTAATTTACAAATTAAAATACAATTAGGTACACATTAGATTGTTGTTCATGTACTGACAGTCAAACCTATTCGCAAATAATAATAATAATGTATAATATAATGTAATAGTATATAACGGAGCCCCTGCCTCATCCGAGTTTTTAGAAATAGTGACGTCAGCAATGCTGACGTCACCAATTCGATCCCCTGCATCGCCCATCACAAATAACTCGACACAACACACATTCAATCAATTAATGTTTATTCTTGAACACAATTTTATAAAACCAATCTTAGCACAAATCAAACTACCCGACTTCTTATTAACTATAACAATAATTATCGAAGGTACTCACAGAGCAGTCCGCACACCTCAGGAATCGCCACCAAAGTGACTAGATTCCTTTGCGAGTATCTTGAAGTTCTCCCTCCACCGCCATAGCGGCCATCTTTCTTTCCACAACAACTTCACTTCAAAGTACTCGCATCAATATTACAATTAATTAATAACGACTAATTGCAAACATTACTCCAAATCATAATTCTTAATTTAATTTAAAAGCCGTTTCAAAACAACTTCTACATTGAATTTCGATTGAATCAACAAACCTTAGATTTTGCTGTTTCAACCGACAGAGTGCCGATCATATTAACAACTGTTTATAATTTTTTTACGAGTTATAATGATTATTAACTATTGCTTGAAACTTATTAATCAAGATATGAATTTACAATAGTTTACAAGTTAACCAAACACTTTAAAATAATCTCTAAGTATTACCAGCTACAAAAACAACCATCTTATAACTGTCTATAACTAGTATTTACGCAATAACCTGACTTTGTTACTGTTTCTTGTACTGATGTGTACTTTGATCAATGACAGACGGACTAAAATCATAATTAGATAAACTTCAAATCATTAAATCAACTTAGCATACGTTCTCGCGTCGACACGGCCATACTGCGAGGCGGTGCGCGCTCTGCACCAATCTCGGGCGGATCTGTAAAGTAATATTTGGTTTTGAGCTAGGTATCCATTCACCGGTACACTAGCCGATAGCTAAATTTGTTTTTGAAACTCAATAGCTTTCTTCTATGTAATTTACTAGTATAAGCAATACTAGTAGCCATATTAACCAGAAAATCCTAGCTATCGGCCTTAAGTACTTATTCTCATCAATCATTCTTAAACAATAATGGATGAGTTTGTTTTTGTTTATTACATTTTCTGTATAAAGGAATGTGAGTACGGTTATTAGTGTCCTTGTCACCAACAAGGTTTTAGTTGTTGAATCAATTGTCAAAGCAAATGCTCCACGCATAATTGCTTATAAACTCGTAGACGGGAATGATGCTGTGGTCATGAGCGGTCTCGTACGCCGTGGTCCACAGGGGCTCTAAAGGAATTGGAAACTAGGGTGATGCTGTGGTCTAGGCCTTTATGTATTTGACCGTGGTCCACAGAGGCTCTAAAGGAATTGGAAACTAGGGTGATGCTGTGGTCTAGGCCTTTATGTATTTGACCGTGGTCCACAGAGGCTCTGCAATAAAAAATTAAACAAAAACACTATTTCTGTGTTGTCTTTGTAATATAACTCACTAGGATTTGTTGCTGTGGTCATGAGCGGTCTTGTACGCCGTGGTCCACAGTGGTTCTAAAGGAATTAGGAAGGACGATGCTATGGTCTAGGCCTTTATTTTGACCGTGGTCCATAGAGGCTCTGTAAATGACTGAACTTAGGAGAGGACATGAGGAATATGAAGGATTTGTAGCCTTTCTAATACTTCTGTGAAGTTTAATCAACTCATCATTCTAGATAGATGTATTGTGCAACCTATAATAGCCTTGCACGGTTTTAAGAAATCAGTTATGGTATTGACTCACCAGTTTGCTTCGGCATCTTCTTGCTGGACCAACTGTGACGTGGACGGAGACGGCTCGTACGGTGCTTGTGGCGGGACATCAAGAACAGTTTCCTGCTCTTGGTCGTCTTCAATAAAGCTCGTCGACATGGCCGCTTGGTCGCCTGGTTGTGGCGCTCGACGCAGCTGGTCGTGAGCAACCTTTCGAGGTCGCCCTCTGCCCGTCACACGTTTTACCGTGTAACGATCGTTGTCTAGTAGTCTGAAGATCTCATAAGGTTCGCTGTACTTAAGGTCTAGAGACGTCTGATTACGTGGATTATTCTTTATGAGAACATAATCTCCACGTTGAAATGGTCGTATCTTCGCTTTCTTTTGATCAAACCGCCGTTTCTCATATTCAGCCGCAGCAACCATTTTCTGTTGTACCTGTTGTTCAAGAATGTCAAAGTCTATGCATTCGTTTTCAAAGTTTACCAACCTTAATAGCTCTGGCGGGACAGTGTGTTCTCGGCGTGTTAATAGTGACAGTGGAGCGACGCCGGTCACGCGATGTGGAGTACAATTGAAGGCCAGTTGTAGTGCTTCAAGTGCTGTTTGCCAATTTACAGTGTCGTAGTTTTTTATCATGGTGAGTGCGTTTTTCAATGTACTCATCACTCGTTCAACCTGACCGTTTGCTCGGCTTACTCCTGGAGCTATTGCATGTAAATTGATGCCAAAACGATCGCAGTAGGCTTTAAATTCGCCTAGGAATTCTCTGCCTCCATCCACGACAACTTGCACGGGAGCTCCAAATAGATGAACCGTGCGTTTCAGTGCTGCGAGGCTGCTGCTTTGGCTCTTGTCTGTAGAGTAGCCCAGTAGTATGTACTTCGTGTATGCGTCTATCGTCACGATGACGTACTCGTCTCTTCCTTCAGAGTCTCTAGTGCCCAGCTTACCCGTGATGTCCATGTGTATTACCTGGAATGCTGCGGTGGGTTTTTGGATCGGGTGAAGCTCTGCTTGTATTGCACCCGACGGACCTTTCGACGTTCTGCATACTACACAGTTATCGACGAAACGTCTGATAACCGTGCTCATCTTGTCAAACCAGTAAGACTCTTTTAACTTCTGTAAGGTTTTCTCCCATCCTGGATGTTGTAGCGTGTTGTGGTAAGTGTTTATTAGACTCCACTGAAATGATCTAGGCACAACTACTAGTTTATGAGTAGCTGATGTGTTCATGAGAGTTTTCTTTAGTACACCATCTTCTAGAACATATCCAGGTGCTGGATCGTCGGTGGTCATGCTGTCAATCAATGGACGGAGGGTATCGTCACGTCGCTGTTCTATTTTTAACCAGTCAGTATTCCCAGTTATAATGTTTACGGCACTCTCAGTCGGTGGATTTCTGCTAAAGAAATCAGCGTGTTGCAGTCTTTCCCCTTTTCTGTACTCTACCTCGAAATCGTAATTCTGGAGGAAGGCCCACCACCGATGGATTCGGGGAAGTAAGTCCTTTTTGTGCGCAGATGCCTTCAGAGCATTGCAGTCTGTCATCACTTTGAATTTTCGTCCGTATAAGTACTGCCGGAAGTGTTTGATGGCCCTCACCACCGCCAGGGTCTCGAGCTCGTATGAGTGGTAACGGCTCTCTGCGTCAGTGGTGCGTAGACTCATGTAAGCAACTGCATGATGTCTTCCGTTGATAATCTGTACCAAGACTGCTCCGTAGCCGAGACTGCTTGCGTCTGTGTAGAGCACGATTGGTGCGTTTTCCTGAAATAGCGTAAGGGTAGGCGCAGTAGACAATTGTTTGATGATATAATTGCGTGCTTGGTCATGTCTTTCGTTCCATTCCCATTTGGCGTCTTTCTTTGTTAATTCGTAAAGTGGTACCATGACACGCGAGAAGTTGGGAATGAAACGTCTAAAGTATCCCGCTAGACCGTTAAATTGCCTTACTTGCTTAGCGTTTGTTGGAGTTGGTGCCCTCGTTAAAGCCTCTACTTTTCTTGGGCTTGGACCGACTTGTCCGTCTGATATAACGTTCCCCAGATACTCAATAGAGCGTTTAAAGAAGGCAGTTTTCTCTACGTTTATTGAAAACCCAGCTTCTTGTAAGGCAACCAGTATCCGCTCGACATGTGAGAGTCCCTCGGAGAAATCTCTACATTTCGAGAGGACGTCGTCTACATACACTTGACATATTTGTTCACTTAATAGTGATGCTAGCGCTCTATTAATACACCGCTGATACACAGAACAGGCATTACTAAGACCAAATGGCATGGCTAAGTATTCATAGAGACCGTCAGGTGTTACAAAGGCAGTTCTTTCGATAGAGGTCTCCGAGATTGGAATTTGGTGGAAACCTGCTGCCATATCAAATGTAGAGTAGTAAACTCCACCTGCCAGTTGGTCTATTTGGTCTGAAATTATTGGCAGTGGGTAGTGGTCGCGCAGAGTGTTTCTGTTCAGCTCGCGGTAATCAACGCACATGCGATCATTGCCATTTTTCTTTTTAACTAAGATTATTGGGCTTGAGAACGAAGACTTGCTCTCCCGGATTATGTTATGCTCAAGCAACTCGCTCACTATATCACGTACTTTCTCTCGTTCGACCGGGCTTAAACGATACGGCCGGCGCTCAACATATTTGGTCGGGTCTTTGAGCCGTATCTCCAGCTCACCGGTATTAACTCGTGTGCTTGGATATCCGTGGATGAACAAGTGTTCGTATTTATTCAACAATATTTTTAACTCTGCAATTTGGTCGTCGTTCGTCAAATCACAGTCTAAGTTGTCAAATTTTTGGCTTTGCGATCGCACGTGGTTGACCACCGGTTGATGAAACAGAGTAGCGCCTCGCGAAGTTACCAGTACTCCAAGGCTTGTGTTTTCGATGAGATTCATTCCTATTAAAATATCTGCACATACTTCATAGTCTGGTACAACGTGAAACAGAAGCTCTATTCGCAAATCATCGACAACACACACCGTTGTAAGTCTGGCCAATGATACTACCGTGAATTGACCAATACCTTTCAGGTAACTTACGATATTGGTCCTTTTTCCGGGTAGTTTAGCCGCCACTGACTCGCGTATCAATGAACATTCCGCTCCACTATCGAATATCGCATGTAGTTTCAAATCCCCAACCGTAACCAGCATTGAAGTTAATTTCGGATCACCCACACAATTAATTTTTGAAACCACAGCGCGCTCCCGTTTATAACAAGTTTCGTAAGTGTGACCAATTTTTGAGCAGAATGTACATGACGGTTTGTCAGTGTTTTGTGGCAATTTATTCTCATGGTGACGCGGTTGAGTACTATCCGCTTTATTACCGAAGCGACAATCCCGTGTATCATGATTAGATCTTTTGCATATCTGACAATAAAGCGTAGGTTTATCCGAAAATCGTGGTCGCTTGCTTGGACCTTGCTGTGCATTTGATGTGCTTGGATTTGATCGCTTTACGCGGCGTATGGATGATGCGACTGAAATCAGTTCCGGTACTGAAGTAGCCCGCGCATTAAGTAACTCGATTCTCAGTCTCTCATCCGTGACGCACCCTATTACAGCCTCAACTGCGTCATCGTCCGACAATTTGTCTTTAGTTATACGTCGCCAAAGTAGCCATGCTTGCGACAAAAACTGCGCGATATCTTTCGTATTATCATAGTTATGTTCTCTGAATCGAACAATGTCACGAGAATATCGATTTTCAGGTTCAAATGTCGTTATTAACACATCACGCAATTCCTGCCACGTAGCAGTGCAAACAAGCCAATTGTCAACCCATAACTTTGCACGACCTTTTAGCAAACTACCTGCTTTCATTCTGATTTCATAGTCGGTAAAGTTATAAGTTTCCTTGGCTGTGGTTATATGTTGACACCACTCACGTACTCCGATATTGGCATCTGGATCATATGACGGCAAAAATATGTCTTTGATTTTTACCTTAGGCTCTGGTTTGTCCGCCATTCGATCAGACACGTGTTTCATCATTTGCAACATTTGCGAGAAAAACTCAGCCGGGACACCGTCAACAGAAGTGTTCATATTACTTTTATTGGTTAAGCCAGGATGTTCGCCAGAAGTGGGTGAGAATCCCACTTCTGATAACGGAGCCCCTGCCTCATCCGAGTTTTTAGAAATAGTGACGTCAGCAATGCTGACGTCACCAATTCGATCCCCTGCATCGCCCATCACAAATAACTCGACACAACACACATTCAATCAATTAATGTTTATTCTTGAACACAATTTTATAAAACCAATCTTAGCACAAATCAAACTACCCGACTTCTTATTAACTATAACAATAATTATCGAAGGTACTCACAGAGCAGTCCGCACACCTCAGGAATCGCCACCAAAGTGACTAGATTCCTTTGCGAGTATCTTGAAGTTCTCCCTCCACCGCCATAGCGGCCATCTTTCTTTCCACAACAACTTCACTTCAAAGTACTCGCATCAATATTACAATTAATTAATAACGACTAATTGCAAACATTACTCCAAATCATAATTCTTAATTTAATTTAAAAGCCGTTTCAAAACAACTTCTACATTGAATTTCGATTGAATCAACAAACCTTAGATTTTGCTGTTTCAACCGACAGAGTGCCGATCATATTAACAACTGTTTATAATTTTTTTACGAGTTATAATGATTATTAACTATTGCTTGAAACTTATTAATCAAGATATGAATTTACAATAGTTTACAAGTTAACCAAACACTTTAAAATAATCTCTAAGTATTACCAGCTACAAAAACAACCATCTTATAACTGTCTATAACTAGTATTTACGCAATAACCTGACTTTGTTACTGTTTCTTGTACTGATGTGTACTTTGATCAATGACAGACGGACTAAAATCATAATTAGATAAACTTCAAATCATTAAATCAACTTAGCATACGTTCTCGCGTCGACATATATAATAGTAATAAGTCGAGACTTTATTTATCAACCGACTTCAAAAAAGGAGGTTCTCAATTCGACTGTGTTTTTTTTAATGATTATATTCTATTCATGAATAGACTTATTAATTTTTGTAGGCTCGTTGGTAAAAGACAAAAATTTAAAATAAAAACTTTTTCCCCTAGAGGAAAATATGTTATTTTATCCCCGAACATGACGGACGCCACAATGCGGAATTTTTGAGCAAGACGAGTGAAAAAGTCATTTACGTGCCTGCGGAGCTAAAATAGCTACTTTAGCCCAACTACGTGGAGCGAAAGGAACCACTTCCTCCTCTCAACGGCACGTAAAATCGTATAAGTAGGTACACACCACGGGAGCAAGTAAAGAAGCTTCAGATCTCATGTTTGTCACCCTCGGCTTCGCCTCGGGATACTTGAGATCTTAGTAATTCTTTGCATTTGCTCCTAGGTGAGTAATCTAAGGTTTCTTTAAAACGGATTTGCTCGTGCACTTTTTTAAATTTACGAATCTCTCAATCTCCCAGATCAGAGCTCTAAAAATTGAGTCCGTCGATCGATGTAGCGCATGTTGGCTTGCAATAGACGCACGTGACGATGTATTTATAACTGCACGGGACATGTGACATACCTAGATGACGAGTTAAAAGTACTCTATTTGGAATAGACGATGTATTTTTGAGAAATTAGGCTGCGTAGTAGCACAGAATAATAATACTACTAGGCGGCAACAAAATCGCAGTCTTAGTTTTAGCTTCACATCACATCACATCATCAGCAAGAAGACGTCCACTGCTGGACGAAGGCCTCCCTCTTAATAGGGAGGGGTTGTCGTAATCCCCACGCTTGGCAGGCGGCTTGGGCATCGCAGAATGATCAGATGCTCACCACCGTTAACAGAGAATACGCTGGTCCCCGTCCGTGCTGAGATTTAGCTTATAAACGCTTAAATTGTTAAGTTATTTTTACATATTATAAAACATATCTATAGGTAAAAATAATTTAAAATAAAATTGAAACTCATTTTATCTATACAAACCCTAATACACAATGGAAATTTATTCTTTGTGAAAACTAGAGTTTAACACACGGCGCTATAAAAACCCATTACTTATAAATCGGTTATTTTTCTATTTACAAAATTGCGTCGTATCGTCGTCAGCCATAAAACGTCCACTGCTGGACGAAGGCCTTCCCCTTAATAGAGGGGTGTTGCCATAATCCCCATGCTTACCAGGCGGCTTGGGGATCGCAGAATGATCACCACCGTTAACCAAGAGGACGCTGCTGCCCGTCCTCCGGTGGGTCTGGTTACAGTTTAAGGACATACCCAGGTCCAAACTGCGTCGTATAATGGGTAATTTTAGCCCCTTGTAGAACAATCTACTCAAATTAAATACTACTGTTGCTACTATTTAAAAACGCTGATGCATCTAAACAGCGAATTTCAGTGTATTCTGTTTTGTGTATCAAATATATTATTGACTACCTTATAGCTCAGTTGGTAGCATGTCTGCCTTCAGAGCTGTAGGGCGTGGGTTCGATCCCCATCCAGGGCAAACATTTATGTGACGAACATAGATGTTTCTTCTGTGTCTATGTGTAGTATGTATTACATGTATGTATTTCCAAAAAAAAAAGTATATAAGTATTCTATCAGCTATCTGGTTTCCATATTACAAGCTTTGCTTAGTTTGGGGCAACTAAGCAAATGGAAAAGCGGCTAAAATGCTAACGCCATTGCCACGTTGGATGGCAATGCTAAGTTTTAGGCCAAAATATACGCCAGCGTTCCGGTCATCTGACACCTCGACCAAACATATTTGGCCATGTGCGGCCGGCCTCTAGGGGCCTAAAGTATCGACCCCGAACGGCACAAACATGGTACATTCTATCTATAAGTACCCCTGTTTGTGCCATTCGAAGTTTTCAGCATGCGGTTATTTCGTTTTTTTTTTTCAAATCATATTAGAAATAGGCCGAAAATAGGTAAAATGTTTGTCTTCTTTTTTTAATTAATTATGATAACATTAATAATTGTCATTTTAATAAGTATGCCCGTTGAGGGTACTTAGTTAGGCCTAAGTCCAGCAGTAGACATTTAAAAAAGGCTGATTATGCTTATGCTTTATGCTATAGTAAATAAGTATACATTTCAAATAAAAGAGTGCATTCCGGAGGTTCCATGAAGATAAATGGACCTTAAGAAGACCACCTCGAAGATAATCTTGGTCTTTTCAACCAAAAATCAGAATAGTAGATAGCCTAAGTTAGGTCGTGGTAGCCTAATAGAGAGACCGCTTGACTTGAAATCGCGAGGGTACAAACCTGGGCTACTCAATACTTAATACACAATCATTTATTGCAACATGTGGCTACATGCAGGCCTTAAGTAACATGTTTATATTACAGTAATACATATGACCCTTGTCAGTGTATGGCAACATTTGGTGCAGAACGCTCTATTTTACTAGTTGATATTAGAATTTTGTCGTTGAAAAACTTGTCAAGGGTGTAATAGCATTTCGCTTCTAAAATAATTTTTATTTGTTTATTGAAACAGTCGTCATTTCTATTTCTTTGAGAGAGTTAGGCAGTTGATTGAAGATTTTTACGGCCATTGAGTTGGGGCTAGAACTGCGTATTGCAAGATTTGACTTTGGTTCAATGAGGTCATATTTGTATTAGGATCTCGAGTTTGGCTGTCGATCAATAACTTTTTTTTTAAATCGAGGTATTTTCTTACGAATTTGCACATTTCAAATATATATATAGACACTAAAGATAAAATTTTGAATTTAATAAAATAAGGCTTATGGAAGTTAATTATGGTAATATCAGGAGCTTTCAGGTTTGCTAGAATTCGAATGCATTTTTTCTGAGCGGGAAATAGGTCCGGTGCATTTACACTGTTTCCCCATAGTACGATTCCATATCTTAGCCAAGAGAAGGCGTATGCGTAGTAAGCCGTTATAGCTGTATAACGCTGCGTTGTAGCCGTTGTGGCTCGCACCGATGAGATCTTTGAAGGTTTTGTACATATTGTTATACCACAGGCTTTTCGGTGAAAGAAAACATCATGAAGAAACCTGCATACGTCCCCAGAATACAATCATTGGTGTATGTGAATCCACCAGCCTGGAACTGGGCCAACGTGGTGAATAGGACCAAATCGCCCTTCGAGGTTAGGCCTAAATCTAGCGTTGGGCTAGGTAACAAAAGGCTGATTATGCTTGTAAGGTAAATTTAAAAATTTCATCTTGAACTGGGGCAAACGAAATATTTTATTATCAGTGTATTTTTTTAGATACTAAACTTGGAATCACTTGGACTAGCGCAACTGTAAAAATATTTGCATTTAAATTTTACTTCTGATCAGACAATGGGAAAGACTTAATAAATATTTTCTCAACTGTGGGTACTTTTCTAAATACAATAAACTGCATGCGTATATCCAGGACGCTTGTACACGATTTTCATCTTGAGATAATTAGGTATTCATAGATAATAAAATTATAAAATCTGATTTAGGTTAAACTTGCACAAAACAATATCGGTTGCGCGATTCAGGACTCAAAAAAGCTTATTATATTTTTAAAACGTGAATCCGTCATTCATGTTATTTTTGTAATTATTGAATGAGTAGTTATTTCTCTTTTCAACCGACTTCAAAGAAGAAGGTTTTTTTAAAGTTTGCGATTACTCCGCCAATTATTATGAGTTGATTTTGTTAATTATTTTTTGTTTGGCAGGTCATACTTTAGAGGTGATCCATTATACATTTTATGGAAATCGGTGCATAAGTTTTTTTTAAAAAGTAAGTTTGGTTTTATCATAAATAGATAATCAAAATAAAAGATGTCATTCAGGTAACTAAAATTGAAGTCGCGTTGTTTAATTTTTTTAAAGTACTTATTTATAGTTATAAGTCACGCTACAGATTAGAATATTATAGTAAGGTTAAGGTACCATCGCTATCTAATGCTCATAATTTAATAATCTATTTATAGATAGTTAATAAAACTAAGTGAATGAAAAGAAATCAATGACTGCGCGCGCACTACAACATGGCTTCGTGCAACTACCACCCCATTTCTATGAACCTCCCCGAACAACACCATACATTGCGTTGCTAAAAACATAGCTACTAAACCCTACGTGACCAAACTAGCATTGGTTACCACGCAAATAGATTAACACGAGGTCGCTACACAATGCAAATCAAGTGGTAGCCATCTCCAATAGAACCTGTAGGCTGTAGGCTAGTGATTTCTAAGCAAAGGGAAAGAACGCCGCGCCGGTTTAACTAAAAGCATGGGTTATCGGCAAAAATATACGACAGAATAAATTGGACTTTATTGAAACAACTGTTTTCTTAATTGGACTGATGAATACGATTTTATGGCAAGACAAACACTGAACATGTGAATAGAGTTATTCGAGTTAAGATTATCGCTAGCGACGCACGTGTGGGTTGGAACTAGAAGACCAGTCTGGGTCGATCCGTTCTGGTGCAAAGATAGCTTGTAATGGAGAGGAGTGAACGGTTTTCAGATTACCTGTTCGCGAAGATGGGGCCGGCAGATAGGGGGCCGAAGACCACAGAGGACCGGTCGGCTCCGGTCGAACCCACTGGCTGCAGGAAGTGCCTTGCAGACAACACCATGTTGGTGATCACTTTAGCTGGTGTGCTGACGGGGATTGTTTTTGGTAAGTTTAATTTATAAACTAAAACAATTATTATCTAGGTAGGTATTAACTATTCGTAATATCTGAGCTAGTTTAGTTTTTTTTACACTTTTAACTTGTTATATTTTTACATTTAATATTTACGTAAAGACTCACTTTTATTATAGACTTTAATTGAAGTTTGGTACCATATTTTTTTTTGCCTTTTCTTAAAAGCTTTGCTTAAAGTTAAATTATGTTATTTAGTACCGCGCACTTCATTTTTGTATAGCGCCGACGTTAAATGAAGTAAAAAATCTACTGCTAATTATATAATTATGACATTCTGGGATTCCAGACGGAAAGGAAAATTTAGCTCACGGAAATTTCATAGTTTTGGGCGCGGAAAACACCAAAAAAATATATTTGCTATGGATGTTGATATTTTATATTATTATTTACAATTTAAATGAATTTTCCAGAAACTAAATACTTACCGTCATATGCATAAAACGCTAAAACGTATTTCAAACTTACTTTAGATAAAAAGTGTTTTGACAAATTTCTTTCGAATTACGATTTGAGGTTGAAAAAAGAAGACAAAACACTTTTTAACCAAAACAGGTTTGAAATACTTTTTAGCGTTTTATGCAAAAAACGGTTAGTGTATTGGAAAACCTCAATTGTAAATCAGAACGGGACTTTTAATTGAGTCCCGTAACAGTTCGCGGTTGAGGTTTGAGGTCACATCTTCCATGAATACAACCAGAATAAAAAAATAGGTTCATTTTACAGGTTTCAGCCTCCGCCCCTACAACCTTGGCCCGGACGCTCTCGTGATCATATCATACCCGGGAGAGCTATTCATGAGGGTTCTAAAGCTGATGATTCTCCCTCTAATCATCGCAAGCCTCATCGCTGGCTCTGCTAGTTTAAACGCCAAGATGAGTGGGAAGATTGCTGTCAGGACTTTACTTTATTTCATCCTGACTTCGATGTTTAACGCCTTGCTGGGGATTCTACTGGCAATGCTGATACATCCAGGGCTGCCAGAACTGAAGGATAGTGTAGAGAGTCCAATGGAAGGAAAGAAAGACCACAGCATTCTAGACAGTCTTTTGGATATTGGCCGGTGAGCTTTTTTTTATCAATTGTACCTATTTTTTAGTTTGAATTAGAAAAGTAAAAATTAACTTATACTAAAAATTAATTTAGAATAGGGTCCAATCTATACACATTGAATCTTTATCCTACATAATTTATTATATTTATTAGATAGTCACTCTTTATGAGTTGATATTTATATTCTTTCTCAGGTATACTTTTAAAAATCAAAACTAAGAACGTATACTTAAAATTTTGAGTGCTATATAAACTACCTAGTCAAATAATTTACTGCGCCAGCTTTAAAGACGTTTTTGTGGGAATTAGGCCAATACTTGAAAGGGGAATCTCGCTGTACTAGCAGGCAGCTCAGGCACGGTTCAGTAGCTATGACATTTCTTCAACACATTATGTAGCATGCAGGTTTTCTCATGATGGTTTCCGTGTCCAAAAAATCTATTGTATTTGTACTGTATTGTATTTTATAATCCGTGTGTAAATTTCTGAGAAGCTAGTGTACAATGCATTTACTCCCAAGTCTTTAAATAAACTACTATTGTAAAGCCAAAAAGGCCAAATAAAGCAACAAATCAATTCAAATTATATAATTTATGATTTATAATTCGGTCCGGTCAGTCTTCGGATGGGTGACCGTGAGTGGCATTTATTTCTGATTGCTACCGTGGGTCGGATGACACGTTAAACTGTTGGTCCCGGTTGTTTGTTCTAGTTTCTATAACAACAACCGTCAGCCAGATCAGAGGCCTTCGGGCGGCACATTAACTCTGACACTAGGTCTGGCCACTCAGCCTATATGAACTTACTCACTTACTTACTTTATATAATTTATTTGCAAGAACACAAGTAGCAGTGCGAGTACCGTTCTGATGTCGCTAATTTGACGTGCTGTTTAGCTGGTTTGTTGTTGATTTTGAGATAATACCGATTTTTATCGTATTTTACCGATTTAAATGTCAAATTTAACTATCGTTTGGAACGATACTCGCGCTCTATATCTATCGTTTATCGTTTAGTATAAGTACTTAGTTACAAATAAAACAATTTCAGGAATATTTTTCCCGACAATATAGTTCAAGCTGCCTTCCAGCAAGCCCACACAGTGTATGTCGAGCCACAAACCATGTTCGGGAAGAATAACTCAGAAAACGAAACGCTGGCTTTAGTACGAGTGGTTTCATACCGGTATGTACAAATAAACATTTCAAACACTAATTACAAAGCTTTATGAATTACCTCCATGTTGTCGTAATCATAAGATGGCTTTCAGTGGACGTCCAACGATAGCTCGTCATGAGATCGTTAGTCGACAGCTATAATTGGACGTCTGCTGATTGCCACAACATACCCCTGATCGTGTCCATTTTACCTTGTGATAATAAGCTCTTCATCAGCCAGAAGAAGTGCACTGCTGGACGAAGACCTCCCCCTTAATAGGGAGGGGTTGCCATAATACCCACGTTTGGCAGGCGGCTTGGGGCTCGCAGAATGCTCACCACCGTTAACCAAGAGGACGCTACTGCCCGTCCTCCGGTGGTTCTGGATGCAATTTTAGGACATACCTAGGTCCAGGCGACGTTGATTCATTGTTTGCATTCAACATTTTTTATTTTTTATTATTTATTATAAAATCAAGAGACGAGACTTGCAAGACGTTCGCCTGGTGGTAAGCATCCCACCTGCCACTAACAGTAGCAGTGCCAGAATTGTGAACTTGCGAACACAATCCTGCGCCGCACTGCACTGCGCTCGTCACCCTGAGATATTAGATGTTAAATCTCTTCATACCCAGTAATTTATCTGGTAACATTGCCCTTCAAACCTGAATAAAGGAATGCTTGCACACTACTGCTTGGCGGTTGAATAACTGGCAAAGGGGTGGTACTTTCCCAGGCGGACTCTGCAGTAGAGTCCTACCACTAAATAAATTTAAACTGATATATATTTTAACAGAAAATATTACTTATATTGCTAATAATACGGAGAATAATTATGGATTTTTATAACTTGATATTGATAATGACCTACGCAGTTACGTAGGAAATGGCTTAAGAACCAGAATTCCTATCGTGTAAACATTGTACTTACGCTTATTATGATGAAAATTCTTCCGAACTAGCTAAAATGACCTATCGTTTAACATTTTATTAGAGGTCGCCCGCGACTTCGTCCGCGTACGGAAGAAATTCGGCGCGCTCCCAAAATTTACCACAATAAATCATCCCGAGCAATTTGTTAGCCCCTCCCCATCTCCCCCAACTCTACCGATTCTAAAATTGTTGAAAACAGCATTTTTTTTATTCTAAATGAACTATCCAAATCCAAATTTTCGTGACTAAAAGTACAAAAACAAAAGACTT
The DNA here is from genome assembly GCA_905404285.2 of Erannis defoliaria. Classification (NCBI taxonomy): domain Eukaryota; kingdom Metazoa; phylum Arthropoda; class Insecta; order Lepidoptera; family Geometridae; genus Erannis; species Erannis defoliaria. Next base: position 2,613,646 of record FR990073.1, on the reverse strand, counting down.
TCATACAAACTCCCCCCCCCCCCCTTTCTCCTCATCTTGGGCGTCGAATTTAGAAAAATCCTTTCCTTAGTACAGCCCTACGCATCGAGCCGAATACACTTTCCAAATTTCAAGTCTGTACGACCAGCGGTTTGGGCTGTGCGTTTTCAGTCGGCCAGTCAGTCAGGACAGATCCTTTTATTATATTCGATTTTTGTTTCGTACACAACAATATCATCATCAGCCAGAAATGTCCACTGCAGGACGAAAGCCAGGGTATGCCATAATCCTCACGCTGGGCAGGCGGCTTGTGGACAACAATATTATTGAGACTAATGTCATCAGTCAGTTTAAAACAAAAGTGTAGTAGGTACTGATGTCAAATTTTTGATTTATTTATACGGGAATACACACGTTTAATTAAATCGGATACTCCGACTATAGTTTCGATCGCATCCGGATTATAATACTGATGTTAATATTTCGGACCAGATAGAAATCATTTAAAAAATCATACCTAAGTCTCATGCCTGTATCTTTTAGTAAGTTAGTGCGTATAGTGTAAGCGGCCGATCCAAATGAAAGATTATTGTTTGCACTAAGTGGATTTAAAAAATCCCAATTAATATATCTGTTGCAAAAGCCACGCTAAAAAAGATGCCCAATTATAGCATTGTTTTTGTCGCATCGACCACTAAACGAATCACACCATTTTCTAACCACTGTCTTACGTAAGCCTAAGCTACACGAACCGACTCCAAGGCCAAGGTTCGCATCATGGTACGATTGACTGCGATTAAATGTATTCTGAGCTCCCTTGGGCGCATTGCGTGCTACCTTTACCCAATGCTGAACTGCCGAGAATACTTCATACTTAGCTGCAGAGGGTTATAAATAAACGAGTTTATTTTCAACCGTGTCTCTGTCGCTTACTGAACACTTTGTAATTTACTAAAGGTTGCATTAATCGAAACAATATTCCCACATGCCAGTTGGTCAATAGACGTAGGTATCTTTTAGCGCCACACAGTGACACTGCCTCTCTTTCCTACACACTTATTTTCCGTCCCTCATCTTCCATGAACGACGACTATTTCTGTTATGGCCTTTACTCAGATCAGTCGTCGTTCTGTTCTATCGTCAAACCCCGGTGTTGGTCATATCGCTTAGTGGCCGCGCTAGCACTTTTCTTCCTTCGAGCCGGATTCTTTTCGTTATCCCCATTTTCCGCGTTATAACCAGAAACATCTCTAACATACTCCTTTCGGTATCAAGATTTGAATATATATACGGCAAAAGATCTTCGAAGTATATCATACCAAAACGAATTATTATTTATTAATTGTAGTGGCAGGACTCTATAGCAGAGTCCGCCTGAGGAAGTACCACATCTTTGTCAGTTTTTCAACCGTCAAGCAGTATCGTGCAAGCTTTGCTGTGTTTCGGTTTAAAGGACAATGTTACCAGATAAATTACTGGGCATGAAGAATGTTCACATCTAATCTCAGGGTGACGAGCGTGTTAGAGTAGGGTTTGATTACTTTATTTAAGAACCCTAATTAACTGCGAATTAACGTGTAATACACGTGAATACGTGTTAAATAATTATAATTATTATTATGACCGTTAACATTGTTAAGCATTGATAAATAAATGTTAAAAGTATTTAAAGTCAATGCTACTACTGTGTCCGCCATTACTAGCTTGTGATTGGTTAGTGAAGTTATCTGTCATTACGAGTCTCGGAGGAAGGATTTCGCTCTTGGTTATGAGTGGTGGCGTTTTGTGTGAAGTTATTCAGTCATCAGTGGTGGCTCTTTATATACGATCGGTCGACTCGGATTCGAGGCAGGCTAAATCACCGGAGAACCTTGAAGTTTCTGAGTTCCCTGCCAGAGAACGATGCTTCAACCAAATAAAAATGTTCTACCTCGTTTGGTACTACACCAAATGCATTGGTGGCTTCAAAATTGTCGTTTGTCACCTCCAATGAGCGATTTTTCAAACATGACTCACATAAAAAAAATAGTTTCCTTCAACATGATAGATAGACTTTACGTGCTAGTCAAAAACAGCATACTTAATATTTTTAGATCATCATCAGCCCGGAGACTCCACTCCTCTGCTGAACGAAGCCCCCCCTCACCCCGCCCCTTAGACCGCCACACTGTACGACAACCTGCCATTTGTATCCACCGATTGCCCGCGACTTTTACAATGTCGTCGGCCACCTAGTGGGAGGCCTTCCAACGCTGCGTCTTCCGGTTCGCGGTCGCCTCTCAAGAACCTTTCTTCCCTATCGGTTATCAGTTCGTCAAGCATTGTGGCCTGCCCATTGCCACTTCAACTTGCATGCACTGCCATGATAACTATATCATAGTCAAAGCGAAGGTGAGCGAAGGGGAGGTGATTTTTATGTGTGGCACATGAAATAAAAAAAAAAATACACAATCCTGTATTTAATGAAAAAACAAAACCCTGGCTGGGCTAGGCTGTCATGTCACGGGTATAGATAAAACAGAACCTGTTATACCCTGTCTACATGTTTAGCTGTTTTGTGTTCTTGCGCGCATTCGTAGGTATCATGACTGATAGATTGTTAGGTATTTAATAAGTAATACGTGTTTAGTAAGTAGGTACTCTAAATACGATTGTCGAGAACTTGTTGTCTAGACAAACCTGAAGTAGGTTTTTAGACAATAGATATACGATATACCTGACCTGGGATCTGGGTATGTCCTGAAACTGCATCCAGAACCACCAGAGCACAGTAGCGTCATCTCGGTTAATGGTGGAGTTCTGCGTTTGCGATCCCCAAGCCGCCTGCCAAGCGTGGGGATTATGGCAAAATCCCCTTTTAAGGGGGACGCCTTCATCCAGTAGTGGACGTCTTCTGGCTGTTGATGATACGATATATATTGTTTTAATAATTTTTTAAGATAAGATAAAGTAAAAAAAACTTCGACTTTCTGGATTAAATCCATAATTTTTGTGACCGAGGGAGGGTAATTCAGGAAAACGTGGTCGGTTATCGCTCGACACGTTCTCGATTCGTCCAACCGCTTCGCTTATCTCTAACCGCGCCGCTGTATCTGTGTGTGCCACCATTAGGTTAGTCGTTTGTATTTTACTTAAATTTATCATTCGTCTCTCAAAATGGCTAGTCATTCGAAAGTCAAAGACGAGTGCAAAGGTGACGTATCTCTCGTTTTGCAGGTCAAAAACTTAACTTTAATTGGTAAAATAAATGCAGTATTTTCTCGTTTACAACAAATTTATAATCGCTTCTTAGGCTATCACTGATGATACCGAGAAACACATATTTTTATGTGGGATTATTACGCTCGATCGTTTACAGTCCGAGTTCAGTGACATTGTGAACGAATGAAAAATCACCGAGTTGACAATAAATCCTACGTACAAAGTAAGTTCATCATCGCGAATCGCAAGCTGTTCCCAAGACCTGTCGCCACTTCATCCCACCTGCGATTATCCGGCTTGTAACGTCTCGGTCAATATTACCGTCGTTTTGGTTGACGGAGCCTAGGTATCGAAAACCAGAGCGAATTGGGAAGGATACACCATCTAAGGATTCTAAGGCAATTGGGGTGAAACTGGACGGATCCCTGAAATCACAGAACAAATGTTCCGTTTTGGAGTTTAAGTTTGTCGTTTCTAAAAATATTGTATGAATCGTTTACCCATACTATTCCCAAAAATCCTGATCTGAGCGATCATGAGCGCATTCGATACCTAAGTAACAAACTCAGTGGTCGTGCATTGTCTGTTTTTTTTGGCATCGTTCCGAATAGCAATAACTACCGCTTAATTTACTAGACGCTTGTCGATAAACACAACGATCCGCATTCATTAGCTACTTCTTATGTACAACTGCATAGGTCATTTAAAATAAAATAATATAAATCGTGTTTGTTTTCGAATAAAAATTGATGAAAATTGGTATTCAATAAAGTAAGATTTTGACAGGCATGATTTATTTTAATGCCAGGTCAGGAACCAATACATTGGGTCTGGTTTGCTTCTGCCTGGTCTTCGGCAGTTTGCTTGGCACGCTCGGAGCTAAAGGGCAAGTGGTGGTCGACTTCTTCCAAGCTGTCTTCGATGTCATCATGAAGATGGTGACCGGAGTCATGTGGTTCACCCCCGTAGGGGTCAGCAGCGTCATAGCTGGCAAGATACTTGGTGTTGAAAATGTAGGTGAGTTATAAAATTAGCAATAAATATGTACCATACGACCTGGGTAAGGGTATGTACTAAAACTGCATCCAGAACCACCGGAGGACGGGCAGCAGCGTCTTCTCGGTTAAAGGTGGTGAGCATTCTGCGATCTCCAAGCCACCTGCCAAGCGTGAAGACCCTCTCCCCCTATTGTGTGTTAAGTGTTCCCCCTTCTTCCAGCAGTGGACATTTTCTGGCTGATGATTATGTACCATAATAGTGTTTAAGTATACAGGCTTGCGCGACACGGTAGCGCTAAGAAGCTCATTATGCTTATAATTTTGAATAATTTTTGTTATGGTGCCAACCCTGAAATAACAATTTTTTAGCTGTTTTCTAAATTTTGTTAGGGTCAGTCATATTTTTCTATTATAAAACAGCAGTTTTTTTCGACATTTCAGGTTTGACCCCGTGTTGAAAAGTTAATTGTCACAGTGATACTCATCATTGTGAACAGCTTTTACTAAAAGGACTTTCTTTCGGGTTGTTATTACCGTTCCTCTTAACTCCGAATAAGTAGCTGTTATTATCCATGTAGGTGGATGACTAACACACCTGTAGAAAGCCTTGAATACTCCAACTCCTACTCTCGGTTGGATGATTCCAGTAGAACTAATAAAAAATATATAACTTGCGAAAGTAATTTTGTAGCCTCACTGTGGTCAGACAGGTTGTAGTCCACCGTTGTTAGACGCTTGTACTTTCAGAGTGGTTAAGGTTGCCGCCATCTGACGCTTCCAGCTCGCTAGCTGACTTGTGCTATACCTTTCGTAAACTAATAATATGATTAATATGTTTTTGTTCAATGCTTGTTACTAAAGTTTTGATAGATGGGGTGGTGAGTTGTGCCATAACAGTAGAATATAGTGATGTTACTTTAAAGATTAAAATGCATAAAAAGATTTACTATTTAATTTCAGCGCAAGTGATGTCGCTGCTGGCATGGTTCATCGCCACGGTCACGCTCGGCGTGTTCCTGTACCAGCTGGTGGTGATGCAGCTCATCTACTTCGTGTTCCTTAGGAAGAACCCTTATAAGTTCTACTGGGGACTCTCGCAGGCCATGCTCACGGCATTTGCCACAGCTTCCACGTAAGTAGGGAGAAGAACTGATTACAAAGCTCCTTTTTTTCACTTTAGATTGATTAGGCGCAGAACTTTTCAACGTAGTCAAAAGTATCTTTTTGTAGTAGTAAGACTTTACTGCAGAGTCCGCCTGGGGAAGTACCACACCTTTGCCAGCTATTCAACCGCCAAGCAGTAGTGTGCAAGCATTACTGTGTTCCGGTTTGAAGGGCAATGTTACCAGAGAAATTACTGGGTATGAAGAGATTTAACATCTAATAACACACGGTGACGACTTTAGTGCAGTGCGGCGCAGGATTGTGTTCGCAAGTTCACAATTCTGGCACTGTTACTGTTAGTGGCAGGCGTGACGCTTACCACCAGGCGAACGTCTTACTCATCTCGTCACTTGGATGTAAAAAAAATACAGTAAAGATCCCATTTTAAGCAAGAATAATTAAATATTTAGAATACAATTAGATTGTGCTTATAAAACAGCTCTTTGTTAAATCGGTTTCAAGTAAATTTCCAACCAACTTTACTTTATTAACTACACCAACTACATAGTACCTAATAACTATTTAAACTACATAGCCTAAAACACAAAAACGAAAAGATTGTAGCCAGACCGATGAAAGTCTACTGAAAATCCAAATGCTCTTGTTTCCTCGGACCAACTAAACTCTGTCCATTAATGTTAATCGCTTTTTGACAGCTCATGCACTTTTGGCGTCATGAAGCGTCTAGCAAATTATATCTCATACAAATAGATTCGTTTCATCCAGGATTACCTCCTTATAAGTTTATGTCAACTGTCGACGTAACCTTGTAAAGAGGTATTTATTTGTACGGTAGGTATGTAATTTGTTAGACGCGTTACGATGTTATGTCGTCCACTTGTCAAAAAACGACTACTATAATGGCCAGAGTATAGGTCAAAAAATTATATGCTTTTTATGCAAACACTTATAAGTTGCCGTTTTTTTAGCCTTATTAAATACTCAAGGCATTGCCTAAGGCCTCCTCCTTATAGGGTTGCCATAATCCCCACGCTTAGCAGGTGGCTTGGGAATTGCAGAATGCTCACCACCGTTAGTTAAAGAGGACGCTGCTGCCCGCCCTCCGGTGGTTCTGGATGCAGTTTTAGGACATACTGGTCCTAGGTTATTTTTGTTGTGCACTTATATTACAATAAACCCACCAAACGTACCAACTCGTAAAAGCGAGACGCAGATTCTTGTAACTTGGCTACTACATCAAATTCATATTTTGACTTAGTAATTAGCACATTTGCTTGTTATTGCTCTGGAAACACATAATTTTTAACATGCCATGGCGCCATGAGAAGAGAGGATGACTAATTGACTATGTAACAAAAAAGGCTTTATAGATTAAGATTGAAGCGGTAAAAGAGAAGGAAGTGTCCTCAAAAAGTAATGGATTAACTCTGTTAAAGATGTTATGCGTATAAAAGGAAAAATGTAGAGATGACAAATGATAAAGTCAAGTAGTGAGATAAAAGCAGGAAGATAATGATGGTTTTTTTTTTCAGTGCAGCCGCCCTCCCCGTGACGTTCCGTGCCATGGAAGGGCCGCTCCGGATCGACCCCCGCATCACGCGGTTCGTGCTTCCGATCGGCTGCAACATCAACATGGACGGCACTGCACTGTTCGTCGCCGTCTCTAGCGTCTTCATCTGCCAGATGAACAATGTGCACTTGGGATTTGCTCAGCTCACTACTATATTGTAAGTTACAATGTGTTTAGTAATAATTTAGATTCAAAGTACCAAATGAGACAACATTTGTAAGTGCAGTTTCTCAATACATAGATCAGCTCATTGTTTTAAATTGTATACCAACTGTAACACGTTACTTTAAAAAAAAAACAACCGACTTCAAATTAATATGGCACCACCTCGAGAGTAAAGTCTTACAAATAAAATGTTTTTTTTTTTATATTGGTCCATAATTGATGGAGTAATCGGAGAAAATACATAAAAAAAATACAACTGAAAATAGAATCTCCTCCTTTTTTGTCGATCAAAATAATTAACCATATTCCCAATTCACAAAGTCACGTAAAATTCTTGTAATCATCCGTAATGCACGAGTTCCACTTGGTTAAGTACCTAATGATTGTTGTTTGTTTATTGTATCCTATTTATTGTTGTTTGTTTCATCATCATCATTATGATCATAATCAGCCTATCATATTCCACTGCTGGACATAGGCCTCTCCCAAGGCACGCCACTCAGCCTGATCTTCAGCTTTCCGCTTCCAACCACTGCCAGCTTTTCATTAGGTTTTGGGAGGTTGTTGGGGTTGTTTGTTTGTTTATTGTATCCTAGTTATTGTTGTTTGATTATTGTATCCTACTTGTTGTTGTTTGATTATTGTATCCTATTTAGTTATTGTTGTTTGTTTAAAGTACCATAGTTATTATTGTTTCCTTATTGTATTATAGTTATTGTTGTTTGATTATGGATCCTAGTTATTGTTGTTCTTTCTATTCAAGCCTTACGTCGACTGCAGCGTCGGTGTCATCCGCGTCGGTTCCGTCGGCAGCGCTAGTGCTGCTCCTAGTGGTGCTCGCGGCGGTGGATGCGCCCGCGCACGACGTCTCGCTACTCTTCGCTGTCGACTGGCTTGTGTGAGTGTTTTTCAAATAGGCGTTTATGTCATCAGCGTAAGCATACTCTTAAAACTAATTTACAGTACATCATTATTAATTAAATCCTATATACGTAGGGCGTTCAATAAAAAGTGAGAATGAGTATGTTGCCCGTAACTTTTATTAAATCATTTTATTTTTCGTTATAGTCGCCTTTTAGCGTAATACACTTGGTATATATTTTTTCTAAGCTTAAAATTCCTATTTTAAAAAACTCTTCATCCTGAGCACCTAAAATCTCCTGTACTGCAGCGACTACTGCTTCATCATTTTCGAACCTGTGTCCTCTCAGAGACTCCTTCAACGTCGGAAATAGATAGAAATCACTAGGGGCAAGGTCGGGTGAATATGGAGGATGCTCAAGTATTTTGAAGCCAGCATCATGAATTGCAGCCATAGCAACGGTGGACTTGTGAGCCGGGGTATTATCTTGATGGAACAAAACAGTTTGTGCTAGTTTGCCTCGCCGTTTCTCGCCCATTTTGTAACGTAATTTTTTTATTTGTTCTGCATACAAAGAGCTCGTTACAGTAGTCGAGATATTCTATCATGACCACCTCTTTACTATCCCAGAAAAGAGAGCCCATGATCTTTCCGGTGGAACGACTAGCCTTAATTTTTTTATGAGTTGGAGATGATGGTATTTTCCAAGTCATAGATTGTGATTTTGTTTCAAGATCGTAATGATGAAGCCATGTTTTATCCATTGTTAAGAATCGAGACAAAAAACGGTTAGGGTCTTGTTGTAACATTTCCAATGAAGCTCCAGAAATGTTCAGTCTGGTTTTTTTTTGTGCATCGGTAAGCATTCTGGGGACCCAGCGCGCGGATACTTTTTTCATCTCCAAGCGTTCGTGTAAAATGCTAGGCACACCAGTGGAAATCTTTGTTTCGTCGGCTGTAAAACGTACCGTGAAACGACAATCTGCTAAAACAATGTTCTCGACTTTTTTACTATTTCTTCGGTCACTACCGTTATGAGGCGGCCCGGGCGAGGGTCATCTTTGGTGGATGTTCTTCTCCGTTTAAATTCGGCACACCAACGAGCAACTGTAGAATAAGGTGGTGCATTTGGGCCTAAAGTATCTTGCAAGTCTAGATTAGTTCGTTCCGTAGTGAAGTTTTTCAAGCACAGATATTTAGTTTTTTTTTCCATTTTCCGACAACACGTTACGACAGACTGCAAACAAAAGACTTCCATTTTTTTAATACAAAAGATATTCAAATTATTTCCTTGTTCTAAATCTTATCAATATTCCTCCAGCTTTACCAGCCGGTATTTACTTTTTTCGGTTCCAAAGAGTTTGTACCTCATTCTCACTTTATAATGAACGCCCCTCGTAACACAAAGCAGTGAACATTACCTCCTTTAAAGGATATACATAAGTTAACTCCTTATACAGGAGGGTTTTTTTCTTTGTTTTTTTAATAAATGATTTTTAAGCATACAGAAAAATTACTATCTATATTTAATTTTAATTATAAATGTATTTAATTGCGCGTGTAAGAGTGGGGGACTTCTAGTTATCAAACAACAAAGAGCTTTGGTTAAGGTTAATTACTTAGTAAGCAAAGTATTATTTGTAATTATGAAATATATAAAAAATTCTGGAAATGTCATACAGCGCCATCTAGCGCCAAACTAAGGCAAAGCTTGTGCTATTGAAAACGCATACTGATAGAATAATTACACAGGTACATACTTTTGATAAAAATGATCTCTCATTTGCAGAGACCGGATACGGACTACGAACAACATGTTGGGCGACTGTTACGCGGCTGCGGTCGTCGAGCATCTTTCTAAGAACGAACTGATGGCGTGCGATGCTCTCGTCACGGTGAGAAATTTTTTCTTCATTTTTGGCATCGCACGTTGTGCTTTTAGCCAGTGTCAAGTATATCAATGTTTTCAAGTTTTGTTATACAACAACAACAAACACAACAGCCAGAAAACGTCCACTCCTGGACGAAGACCTCCCCTTAACAGGGCCATAATCCCCACGCTCGGCAGGCGGCTTGCGGATCGCAGAATACTCACCACCGTTAACCGAGAGGGCGCTGATGACCGTCTTCCGATGGTTCTGGATGCAGTTTTAGGACATACCCAGGTCTGAAATTTATGGACGAATTGTAATACCACTGACTTTTTTAATGGCGTATCTGAATCTTCCAAACCGCAACTGGGCCAGCGTGGTGCATAAGACCCTTGGAAGGTACGCCTATATCTAGCAGTGGTTTATTAACAGGCTGATTTAGTCAATCAGATCAACCTACTAGGTAAACTAGGTCTAGCGCCGTTTGCGATTGCCTAAAGTCCGGTGGCGCTGTAGAGGCCATCTGAGGCAGACAGCATAAGCCACAATTTTTTTTTATCAAAAAACAGGCTGACGCTTTATGAAGCTTAAACCAATCCTTACCTCCAGGAATCAGCGAACGGTATAACTCCAACCTCGGAAGGAGAACTCAACGTTAGTCCCGGAGACGAGTCACTCGCCTCCGATGACGTCATCATCGACATGCATTTACACAAACAGAACCGCGATTCCATCAAGCGAATTTAGTATTTAACACCTTGTTGTTTAAAATTATTTTGTAACTATCTTTGCTAGGGCCTGTTTCACGAATGCTATTATAATGATAAACTTGTGATTAAAGTTAGTCCTAGACATTAAGATTACTAAATGCCATCCCTACCTTGATAAGAATGTCGAGGATGTTATGGATGGTGTTATCTTGATAAGGGTGTTATGTAAGGATTGATTGATGTTAAGGTCACCGTGGTAAATATTGAGCGTCGACAGCGCTCAAGCTAGCATTATTGTAAAATTGTAAAACCACTGTAAGAATGTAATACCTAACATTAACGCGTGCTATTTTGATTGATGTTATTAGATGTTTCTGAACTAGGCCATAATATTTGTAGAATATTTTCACGTAAATAATAATGTTTGTCCACTGAAAAATGTCTACTTACAGTGACAGGTAATCTTACACATACCTAGTTGCTAAGAGCAATTTTAATTTAGTAATTTTGTTTAGCCGTGCTAGATAGATTTACTATACAATATGCAGCTCGCGCAGCGTAAGAAAAATCGTAATCTCGTTACATTATTATAATTCATTTCATAATTCGTGTGTTTGTGACTGAACTCTTCCTAAACGGCTGGACCGATTTATACTTACTTGAGTAAGTATGGACGTACGTAGCGATGGTTTAGATTCGCAATTGGGCCCGGTAGGTGGCGCTGCAGTCGGGTTCCAGGATATTTTTTTTAATTTCAAGGCAGGACGACGTCTGCCATAGGTCCGCTAGGAATTATATATACTTATAGGTATAAAGGTATAATTATATTACAGGTATATAACATTTTTATAATTACGTTGATACATGTAACGTTTTGCCATTAAACGTGTCAATGCCGCCAGCATGCTGCCGACTGGTAGTGGGTTTAAGTATTTGGATTGTCTCTAGACTTTCATCGGCCTCGATACAATCAGTTTGTTTTTGTTTAATAGGCTAAGTACTCATAGATGTAGTTTGTTGTAGGTAATAAAGGCTTATGCCAAAAAAAAATTATAACACAACATTAAGTTTAAAAATATTGTATACTTTACTACGAACGTATATAAAGCAAACGAATTCTATAGCGCCTACTCATAGGTACTAATTTTGTAAAAAACAATGTCAATGTTAATTATTTTTACAGATCATTCTGAGCAAATACATTAGGTATTTTAAATAAAAAATCGGCATCAGCGACCAAGAAAATGTATCGGAAATGGTCGCAATTATCGTTTAATAGTTAGTTGCTGTGAAACTCAACACTCGATGGTAAATGGCCCGCAGAAGTTCAGTCACCGAGAATTTTAAACTTCGTAACAATGTGTGATAATATATAAAATTTGTGTGAAAATAAAATCTGTAATCTTTTGTATCTTCGACAGTTACGTATTTGAATGTTAAAAACTGAATTGGCAATATCTTAAGAATGTCAAAAATCTATCTTAAGACAAAATTTTAGAATTTTTGACATCTATCAGGTATCTTCAACATAATCATGAAAAACGTCAAGTTTACTTATAAATATTGTTATTTAATTATAAACGTGCTTTAGTTTGTAGGTACAAAAGCGAGCAATCATAGAATGTAGTATATCAGGCACATCTGTGATATTCAATTTTGTAATGTTTTTTTTCTAATAAATTTCGTGTGAAAAATAATGTCTTATAATGTAGTTACATGAGATTTTACAGGTAAATTTAGAATAAGGACAAAACGACCACTTATAATAATGTTATTTAGTTATCTGTAATCAAATAATAATAATGTATTACATTAAAAAGTTATGTATATGGAAAGAGTGGTCCTCTGTCCTGTTTGTTTAATCTTTTTATTTAGTTTCAGTTTCATTCATGCTTGTTTGTGTGTAATACTTGCACACACTACACAGTCAAGTCTTCGTCATACGAAGATTTTGACGTTTTCGAATGCGTCAGTGTTCTAAAGGTAGATTAGAATTTTAGATGGTATTTTGTGTGTCCAACTTTGACTGTACAGTTGCCTTATAACAGATAAATAATTATTATAATAAGTAAACGTAATAAAACATTTCCATTATGTAAAGAGCATTTTATTATCTAAGAAGAAGTATTATTACACCCATTATTTACATTATTACGACAGCCTTATAGCTCAGTTAGTAGCATGTCTGCCTTCAGAGCTGTAGGGCGTGGGTTCGATCCCCACCCAGGACAAACATTTATGTGACGAACATAGATATTTGTTGTGTGTCTGGGTGTAGTATGTATTATAAGTATGTATTTACGAAAAAAAATGTATATAAGTATTTTATCAGCCATCTGGTTTCCATAATACAAGCTTTGCTTAGTATGGGGCTAGATGGCGCTGTGTGTAAAATTTATATATATATACATTATTATCATTATCTTTACTCACGAAGAGGTCACCAAAGTTTGATCGAGTATTTCTGCCCAGACTACAACATTTTTTATAACTTAAATCATTGAGCTAATATCTAAAGGGTCACAATCTCTAAGTGAATACAGCCAAAAAAGTCCGGGTGCCGTTGTACATAGCTATACGTGCATTATATACTTCACAATTGTTCGAATTTAGACTTTACGTCGCTTGTATAGTGTTCAATGTATGCTTGAGCCCTTGTGTCATATCGTAGTTCAGTTCGTTCAAAAAGTCGGCGCACTGAATAGCGTGCGCCGAGTTTTGAAGCGGTTTTTTTTTGTACGTTTGTGACTCTATACATATTAGCTCAATGACTTAAGTACGTGATTTGAATACAGGATCTGCTTAAATTCTTGCACTGAAAGGATTTCTGGGTATTTATAAACATTGCTTAGAGCTGCTATTATCCCGCTATATCTATTATACCAGTCAACGTTATGGCCCTGATAGATTTCAGATAGCAAAATCACTATGTTAGCCCTTGCTTTGGTCATATCTGGCAGTGGTCGGCACTATAGGCGCAGATTTACCGCTGAGCAGACGTGTTATAAGAGTAGAGGCTACTAATCGGCAAACATAGTGAAGGACGCCCTGAGACTCGATGGAGTGACTGCATACAACATCTGGCAGTGGTTGAAAGCAGATAACTGCACAGTGGCGTGCCTTGTGAGAGGCCTATGTCCACAAGTGGACCATGAGTGATTATAAAAAGGCGGAATTTATATTTTAGAGTAATAAAGCGTTATTCGTTTCATATTAAGCGGGACTACCAGTACAAATGTTTATTATCAATTCCTTATTTTAATATAAAAATGTAAAAGTTTGTTTGTTGGTTTGTTTGTCCTTCTCACACGCTGCAACGGAACAACGGATCGACGTGACCTTTGACAAGGATGGACTTTTTGGATGGACTACGTGCCGTACTTAAACTCACTAAGTACTTACTTCATGTAACTTCTGCACAATACAAAAATTAAGCACGCAGTCAATAAGAGGCTTATAAAGTAAAAACCTAAGAGCGTTTGTCCACTGCCGCCGTCACCGAGAGTCTCCGTCTCGGTGATGGCGGCGGTGGACAAAAGACGTAAAGGTCTTATCAAAACTTGGATTAGCCTCGGCATAGTTAATCCGTCTTTTATCTATTTACCTTTTAAGGACGGGGTTGTATAACTGTCCCAAAGCTACCCTTTGTTTATAGACCTAAGAGAGTAAAGAGAGTTAGGTAATAGTAGGGGAAGAGAGAGTTCTCGCTTCGGGTTAGAAGGGAGAATAGACTAGAAGACTGGGTTTTTTTATTGTCCTATTCAAATGTGGCCCATAAATATAGCTGATTAATGAAAAGAAAATTAAAATCTGATCAAAAATAAGCAACTTATAAGCATTTTAATATCATGCTAGACAGAGAGGCGAAACAGCAAATCGTGACGTCACTTGTCAGGACGCCATATAAATTCTATTCTGACAAGTAAGGCGTGACGTAATTTTTTGTTTTGTGGGAAAGGGACAGAGTTGTCTCTACCAAAAACTTTAAATGCTTATATATCAGAACATAAATAACCGATTTAAATTGTGTTTTCAATAAACATATTATATTTACTTAAATTCTCCATTAAACATGTTGGTTTCAACAACTTAAACATCAGTCATGTACCCTATTTCTTCTCCAGGCGTATGCAGTTTCCTTACGATCCTTTCCTCGTGGAGAAAGAGTTTCCTTCGCTGAAAAGCTGGTATGATAGGAAGAGGAGAATACAGTGTAGTATAGTGTGTTACAGGCCTGGGCTTGATCTCGCTCCCTTCACAATTTTAAGTCGAGCGGTCTCCCAATATAATATGCATGTGTTTCAATTATTAAAAATAATAAAAGAAACGGAGAGTTTAACTGAATCTGATGCTAACGTCGAAAAATAATTTGAATGGGCTGGTAAAGTTCTGATATATAAGCGCTCAAAGTATTTGGGAGGGGTCATCTGTTCATCTGTCATATAGAATTTGTTCGGAATCGTGAACTTTGACGTCATAAACCTAGTATAGTGCCCTCCATGTCTAACATGAAACTAAAATGTTTATAACTTCGTTATTTGAGCACATATTAAAAAAAACAGTCATTTATTTTGGGAGTCAATAAAAAGACGCATGCATTTGGCTACTATGGCTTTTAACTATGGAATTACATGACAGTAACTAAACGTAACGTGATACAGCGTGTACGTGATGTTACATTAACCCATTTGAGTTAATTACAGTAGGTACAGCTAGGCCCATTAAATACCTATACGGTTGGTATATCTAGGTGTAGATATATTTAGAACTATAAAACATTTTCTATTTTTTGGTGACGTTTATGGACCCTTAGGATTCGTAGGAATTTTCCTCTGTTAGGGAAAAGTGAGACCCTTCATGACACATTTCTAAAATCCCTATTAGCGGGGTAAATTCGTCCTGTGTACCTATCATACTTTCGGGAATGTCTTAACACGAACTATAGAAAAATACGTACTACCTACCTGAGTGTAAATAAAATAAATAATTTAAATTTTACATTTTTATTTTTCTTGTAAACACTTTACAGAAAGTCTCGCTGAGCTTACACAAATACACATTACAAGAGTTATTTACAGTTTTTGTGTTTTCATATTACTATGAAATATCACTTTTAGATTTGATAGAGGAAATATTTTTTTAAGAATTATTGCAGTAAGTAAACGAAAAAAATTTTTTTTTTTTTAATACCATAATTTAAAAATTAAGAATGAACAATTCGTGATGCGACGAAAATTTTAAGTTTTTATACATAGAGGTAAAATCACAGTACAATTTCTACTACATAGGAAGAATAATATAGAATTACTATAAAGGCACATTTTGTTGGCATTCAGTAATGATAACGTTTGTAACTGCATTTAATATGAAATGTACAGAAGCTTAATAATAAAATGCTAAAATACTTATAGCTTAGAGTAAAGCTGATTTGTTCTATAAAAATACAACATGGCAGTCTTGATTTAATTTTTCACAAGAACCTAGATATGTACAAGGTATGCTAGTATTTACAGATTAAAGTTAAACCCGAGATAAGTTATATACAGTTACCGCAAAAACCGGTAATAAACACTTAACGAATCACTTTGAGCACATCACGAGACAGTCAAGTACAAAAGACATGCCCAAAATGATAATAAAATACAAAAGTGTAACCGATTTAATCGATTTAATAAATACAATAAAGAATACTCATAGGCAAATTGTCTTTTATAATATTTACATAAGTACAAGTCTAATAATTATGCTAAAGTTAATCTAGATACAGTTCATATTCTCATAGTGGAATGTGGAGGTTTTCTACCAGCAGCTGTAGGCGGTAAGCCTGGACCTACTAATGGTGACATTGATGGCGATCTAGTGGCTAAAGGTGATAATGATGGCGAAAAAGATGGTGACATAGCCGCAGCGGCCGAGAAACCTCCAGGAACATCGTGGCTTATAGGAGACCTAGGTAACAATAATTGTGGCTGTCTACACGATAACGATGGAGCAGGACAGCTCCTTGGTGCAACCGTTGTCAACAAAGGAGGAGGTACGCTCTTACCACCCGATATTGACGTCCCTTTACTTTTAGCACTAGAAGCACCGCTGTTACCACTTTGAAGTGATACAGCGTCGTCTTTTAATCGAGCAATTTCCGAGAATACATGAGCTAGCGGTTGATATTGGGGACCCCAATCAAGTAAATAGTCCCAGTTATAACTTCCGGTTAACTCTTCTTCTGAATGAACAATAGAACTGAGACTTCCTGTCATTGAAGGTCCTGCGGTGGGTACGGCTGTGTTATCGCCTGGAGCGCTAGGAAATGCTCCTAAGGCCATTGCTCGATCAACTGCAGCGCTTGCTTCATCTGCACTACTTGCTCTTTCACTGCCCGTTACTTCGTTTAGTTTTGCATAAATTAAATTTGTGATATCATTTTCGTGAGCACCATCTTCATCAAACATATGCATTGAATCTATAGGAGCGTGATGTAACATTGCATCTTTGGTGCCTACGTTTTCTGAGCAACGTCTAGATGAAGTTGAAGCACCACCTCCCGTTCCAGTATCTACGATGCCAAGCCTCGCTAAATATTCTTGTGTATTATGGACAGAAACATCAGATAGGTTGTCGTCGTCAACCCCATTAGACGGCCTGTGCAACCCTTCTCTTTGCAAGGGTCCTTCATTAATCATCCTAATTTCTTCATCTTCACCATCTTCACCATCTTCAGCAGACCCGCGACCGCTCGATCCTGATTGATCAGATCCAGAAAGTTCTGACGTAGTAGCTGCTCCAGAATTTGAACTGGCGGTATGTGGACCATACGGTGGAATTTCGTCATACTTTGGTGGAGCAAATTGATTTGGAGGAACATTACCAGTATTTCTTATAGGTATTGTGTCAAAAGCACTTGGGTCTACGTAACTGTTTGTAGCTCCTACACCTTCAGAGCTAAGACCTGGTTTGTTTTCTTTTTTGTGTCTTTTGTTTTTCAATTTAATAAATACAAATGCCGCTGCAAATAAAATTATTACTATAATAAATGCTATAAGCAATCCTAATGCCCAATCTGATAGCCCACCACTAGGTGCCGTTGCTGCGTCTGTTATTTGTTCAGTATCAGCAGCCATAGCTAAATCATTTAGGCCTATTTCTACAGCAGTCTTGTTTGTCAATGAGCCTTGTCTTCCTGAACTGGCAGTAACTACCAAGCTGATGGATTTGTCTCCTCCAAATAGATTAGGAACTGATTCAATTTTTTTCTTCACTATTATAACGCCCGTTGTTCGGTTTATTTTGAAGAACGGATGAGATGTAGAAAGTTGGTAAACGATACGTCCATCGATACCCTTATCACGGTCAGTGGCAGTAGCTTGACCAATAACATATCCGGTGGGTAATGATCCTGACTTAGGAATCCGGAACTTATAAGTTTTCTGCGTAAATTGAGGGTAAAACTCATCTCGACTTTCAATGTCGATTCTTACTTTTACCGTAGAACTTTTACCACCAGCATCAGAAGCTTTGATAGAAAATTCATATTTATTTTTGTGTTCGTAGTCAAATACTGCATTTGTGTTTACCAAGCCTGATGACGAATCAATAAGAAACATTTTCCACGAGTCATCATTCCTGTTGTAGTTGTTTGAAGATTGAACGATTGAATAGTTTAGCATTCCATATTTTCCTTTATCCAAATCCGTGGCTCTAGCTGTGAATATTGAAGTGCCTACACGCTCATTTTCTGCGATAGTCTCAAAATATTCATTTACTGGAAATGTCGGAGCGTTATCATTTTCGTCTAAAATACCAACTTTTATGTAAGCTGCGTTGCACAGTGATGGCATTCCTTGATCACAAGCTACAATAACTAGCTTATATTCTGTATTACCTGTATCGTAATCCAAAGTTTTATTTACAGTTACGATTCCTGTAGTCGAGTCTATCAAAAACAGATTTTCGTCATCCCCAGAGGTAATATTGTAAGTGATAGCAGCATTTGGAGTCCCAAATAGGTCAGCATCAGTAGCAGATAGCTGAGTTAGTGTATATTCGATTTTCACATCTTCACTGACAGTAATTTCAAAATCGTTTATGGAAAACATAGGCGCATTATCATTCGCATCTGCTACTGTTACAAAAACTGTTATGGATGTCTTATTTTGACTGTACCCGAGCATCTTTCCTTGCTCAACAGCTGCTAAGCCGAGTACGTAAGAATCTTGAGTTTCTCTGTCTAAGTTGCTTATTAAAATTAAAGCACCTTCGGCAGTGACGTCAAACATGTCACCTTCGTTTCCAGATGTAATGTGGAAGTCCAAATTGTACTTTTTGAGCACGTCGTTGATGCCCCCAATTTGAAGTAGTGAAGAACCTTTCTTTGTGTCTTCGTTCACTGTGATCCTGGAATTGAGAAAATATAAAATTGAGTTTACGAGTACATTAATTTATATACCAACATTACATAAAATATTATCTTAGTTGCCAACACATATTTTATTCAATAACGTATTATAATAATAATTGATATCCCTACTAATCAAAATAATAATTTAATTGGAATTATAACAAAAATATGTTTATTTATAGGAAATGTAAATAAATAACGCTTTACATTCATGTCTCCTCGGTCGGATGGGTTGGATATGTCATGAACAACACACACTCAACTGATACACTCATTATGAGACCTAGAACTGATATTTAGATTAAGCTCATAATTCTAAATTTGGCCAGAAATCAAACCTTCTGCTCAAAAAACATAAATGTGCTATTATCATAATAATAATAATAATAATTTGTGGCAAGCCGTCAGTGAGTGGCTTCACCGCGTACCCTGATTCCTTGGGGCTAAATGAGACCCCAGACGTCCGGCTTGCCTTAACCGGCTGGTCCGGGGGTGGAAAACGCAAGAGCTAAGAACCTAAGCTCCAGGGTGGAAGTGTTAAAGGGCATAACGCCGCGAGTAGCGTTTAGTGAAACACCTCTCGACACCCTAAGCCATCCACGCCAATGTTGCCCCTCCGGCGCCGATATACGGTAGCCTTCATGTGGGGGCCCATTTAGTGGATGGCGAGTCATCACCTGCTTAAGTATTTTGATAATGAGACAGAATTGGCTGGTGCCGTTTCTCATTCCATAGACCAGTCCAATGTTTCATCAAAAGTTCACCAAAATAGCCCGATTATTTTTCAATTTTATACCTTAATGTTAAAATAGTGTATCATAATATTATTCTATTCACACCCATTTAATAGTTTTATAATGTTATTTTTGTATCTAACATGGCCTCTTAGTGTTGGCTTCGGCCCCACCAATGCCTCTCAAAGATCCTTAGATTAAAGGCTTAGACCCGAGTTTCAAATTAAATAGAAGAAATAATAATAATAAATATTGGGGGGACATTTATTACACACATTTATTTATACAATGTGTAAACAAAAAGATTCAACAATACTGAAAGGTATGTATCACTCATCATTATGAAAAACTTTTACTATGGGGCCAACCTAGAAATCGCGAAAAAAGCTGTTCCATACAATAATGATATTGACCTTGGAACAGCAGCTTTTTTCCGCGTTTTCATGATTGGCTCCATAGTAAAAATTGTTTATAATGATGAGTACATACATGGTACATACCCTTCAGTAGTGTTGAACCTTTTTGTAAAACATTGTATAAACGTCGTCTAATTTGCGTGTAAGTAGTAGTAACAATTAGACTATAATTTACCTGTACGTGTCTTGTCCAATGAAAGGCTTGATCTCAGAAGAGGCACCCGTGCTGATCCTCACTGCAGCCACAGCACTTCTATTCGGCTTCCCGTGGTCAGTAGCTACGATAGCGAGCTGAGTGTCTCTCTGACTGCCCGACAGAGCGCTATAGTTGACAAAGATTGCCCCAGAGATGACGTCGATGTAATAGCCCTTAGCGGGACGGAGAAGAGAGTAAGCAATCTTGCCGTTTTCCCCACTGTCATTGTCTCTTGCGCTTACAGAGCCTATTTCCTGGGTGTCGGTGCCTTCTGAAAATTCAAATAAAGTAAAATTAATACATCATACTACTTTTTGTCCCGAAAAATATAATATTTTCTCTCTA
Organism: Erannis defoliaria; assembly: GCA_905404285.2. Classification (NCBI taxonomy): domain Eukaryota; kingdom Metazoa; phylum Arthropoda; class Insecta; order Lepidoptera; family Geometridae; genus Erannis; species Erannis defoliaria. The sequence goes on along the minus strand of FR990073.1, from coordinate 2,593,079 downwards.
GGATAGCGTAGGTAGCGTAGATGTAAACACAAAAAGCAGCCTATAATGTAAATTTTAATTTTATTTTAAGTAGGTGTATTTATTTTTATTGGTCATGCTATGTGCCTTAATATCGAATTAGAGCCATTTTTGGTAAGCTTTACTAGTGATTAGTAGTGAGTGTGTCGCCATCTAAATTGTTCCAAGTTTAAGCGTCAATACCAATAATTTTATTTTTGTCTTATAAAGCAACTGTTAACAAAACAAGATAATGAATATTATATTGGCAGCAGTTTAGTTTATGGCACCTATTTTCTATTTACTTGACAAAGACTTACACCAAAAAAGACAGAGAGGCTTCGTTAAGCCCATAATTTCAGCAAAAATAAATGGAATCATCGCTAACAAGCTAAGATTTTTGTATTATTATCAGGTACAGAATAACCTAATAAAACTAAGGTTACCTGGTAGAATTCTATTGTAGGAAATATCGTCGAACACGGGTGAATTGTCGTTGACATCCGTAACTTTGATCGTCAATGTGGTTTTAGCTACATGCTCGCTATCTGATGCGGCAATATTTACTTCGTAAAGTTTCTTAGTTTCAAAATCTAGTGGCCTGATCAAGACTACTTTTCCGCTGTATCTGTCTATAGAGAACCTATTGTCTCCTTGCATTATTGAGTATTTCAAGGCTGGATATGTATCAACGTCATTCGCAGTCACAGAAGTCAGCACCGTCCCCACTTCCGCTCCTGTAACAAGCAAAACAAAAAATTACTAAATACGAACTCTCTCGTTTGACTGCCGTTTTAAATTTACAAAATGAAACAAAAACTCGATCGACTTACAATGATACAAAAACAAAGAAATGAAAAAACCGTTAACGAAACGCAAACCGTAGAGGAGGCACCGCTAAAACATGCACTCGGAAAAAATTTAATACCATCCAATAAATATTGATCCCGATGGACTCGCTTTATTTAATCTCAGCACTGGGATCGAAAAGTCGCAATGAAACTCGGCCGCGGAGTCAAGAATACAAATTATGTAAAATGCCTCCCTCTTTGTGAAGCGCTTTTTATTCTACCAATTTATTTTGAGGAGTCGATAGGCCGCCCAACAGCAATTTGGGGCCAAATACGCGGTGAAATAAAAAGTGAACGGTACCTTCCGAGACTGAAATTTGGTGTGGTGGCGGGAAGGTCGGCTGGTTGTCGTTCACGTCTACTACATTGATACGCAACGTAGCTGTGCCGGTCATCTGCGGGTTGCCTTCATCGGTCGCGATCACGGTCAGCTTGTACGTCTCCCGGATCTCACGGTCGAGCACGATGTTTGTCTTTACCGAACCTGAGAATGCTGGCTCTATGATAAACGCATTATCATGGTTCCCGTCTACGATGTGGTACAAAATCCTAGCATTAGCTCCGCGGTCACCATCCTTAGCTGCAAGCTGTACTACAAACTCGCCCTTAGTGTTCCCCTCTAGAACGTTTGCGATGTATTGCTGCTGCGTAAATCTGGGAGCGTGGTCATTTTGGTCGAGCAGATTTATTATAACGTCGCAGTAGCCGTATAAGACCGGCGAGCCTTCCGTGCGTGCGACGACAACGAGCTGCCGCCGCGGGCCCGGGTACGACTCGTAGTCCAGATTATCCGACTGGTTGACCCTTATTACGCCGGACGAAGGATCAATTTCGAATGCGTACTGATCGTTCCCGTTGCCAATTTCATAAATGATCCGCTGTCGGCGTCCGTCGCTCCTCACGGCCGTCACTTGCAACACGTCTTTCCCGTACTCCATATTTTCTTCTATAGTGACGTTGTATGTTGCATTTTGAAAATTCAACGTCGGCGTCTGATCGGAAAAATCTCCGACGCGAATTTCAATAAGGCCGACTGAGCTCTGCGGCGGGTTGCCTTTATCTTTAGCCATTACTTTTAAATGTATGAGTTTTCCGTTTTCGCTCGCCAAGCTCTGTGTAGCCGTTAGTACCCCAGTTGTAGGGTTAATGCGAAACTTGTGGTTGGAAGTATCGAGCAGCTCATAGATCACTTCCGTGTTTATTCCAATATCATTATCTGTGGCTGACACTCGAAGCAAGCTTTGACCTGGTGGTGTCAGTGTGGCTACCTGTTCCCTGAAGGGATACTTTGTGAATATTGGCTTATTATCATTTACGTCGTTGATGGTCACTTCAACGGATACCCTCTGCGACCGAGCAATATATCGTCCCTCGTCAGTTGCAACAGCTTCAAAATGGTATACATTTGTTTTTTCCCTATCAAACATTCTGAAACAAAACGAGGAAATTAAGTCACCGTTTGAAACACAAAATATTTTCGCAAGGCCTAAATCCAATTAACTCACCCAGTAGTAAAAATAATTCCAGTTTTGTTATCGATCCTGAACAGTCCTTGACTTTCGTTTGCCAATGAATATACAATGCGCTTATTGAATCCCAAATCAGCGTCTGTTGCTCTCACTTTTATAACTGAAGTATCAATCATGGCGTCCTCGGGAATCGCGGCTGAATAATGGCCAGTATCGAAAACAGGATCGTTGTCATTCTGGTCTTCGACTATTACTGTTATGTTGCAGGACCCCTGTAGAGCTACCGGTGAGCCGTGATCAAAAGCAGTAATGGTCAAGTAGTATTTCGATTGTGTCTCTCGGTCTAGCATTCTAGCCGTCAACTTTCCCGTCGTAGAATCGATGGAAAATTTATTCCCATTATTCCCAGACGTAATACTGTAAGTTATAACCCCATTGGCTCCGATGTCTTTATCTGTTGCAGCAACGGTGTGTATAACTTCTGGCTCGTTATTTTCAGGGATAGCTAAAGGATAGCAGGAACCAGATTTAAAAGTTGGAGCATTATCATTGACGTCCATGATACTTATCGTCACAGTTGCGACATCGAAGTTTGACGTTGATTGGAATGTGCTAGTATCTGTCACGTATACAGGAAACATGTAGTTGTCTGTCTCTTCACGGTCTATGCGCGTTTTTACCGTAATTGTGCCCAAGCGCTCGTCTATGGAAAATTTATCATCAGCCACACCAGCTGGTATTGTGTATGTTAGATTACCTGAAATAGAAATAAGAATCAATAATTATAATATACCAAATTTTCTGTTGATCTTAATGTCATAAAGATTCATAATTCTATACACATTTCTACGTTGTATTCATTGTTACAATTTGTGAATAAATAAGAACTTACTTGCACTTCCACGAGATGACTTCGCCGTGAGTCTAGTAACAAAACTTCCTGGACGAATATCTTCACTAATGTTTGCTCTGTAGTAAGAATCAGTAAATCTTGGAGGAATGTTTGTAGACTCTTGCAAGTTTAGCACTAAAGTCACGTGGCTCTGTCTTGGAAACGGTACCCCATGGTCTGAAGCTGTCAAATTCAATCTGTACTGGCCAGGTCGTACTCTCGAAATATCATTCGAGTATTTATTAGAAAATGTTAACTTTCCGTTATCATACTCCATAGAAAAATACGCGTGGTCATTTCCGCTTGAAATGTAGTAAGAAATTTTTCCATTGTTTCCTGAATCAGCATCTACAGCTATAGCTTGATATAACGTGCCCGAAAGAGTGTTCAGTGATACAGTGACTTTATTTGATGAGACGAAAGCAGGAGCATTATCGTTCGCATCGACGACTGCAATGTGAACTGTGGCAGATGTTGCCATCCTGTCCGACTTGTTAGTTGCTAAATCTGTTGCTTCAACAACTAGCCAGTATTCTCTTAAAGTTTCGTAGTCGAGAGTAGATGTTAGAGTTAGAGAGCCAGTTAAAGGATCTAAATTGAAAATATTTTTGGTTAAGGGCAGTGAGGAGACTATACGAAAATTAAGTTCTCCATTTATACCAGAATCTGCATCTTTGGCTGTAAAATTGTACACAGTTGTGCCAATAGGTGTAATTTCAGATATTTCTATATTAATTGGATCTTGAGGCCACTGCGGAGCATTGTCGTTAACATCAACTATATCAATTTTGACAGTGACCGCACTACTTTGAGGATTGTTGGTGGCTGAAGTATCTAGAGCTCTTACTTCCAATCTGTATTCTTCTTGGATCTCTCGATCTAACTGTCTTGCAACTACCAATGAACCTGTTCTCCTGTCAATTTCAAAAGTCCCTGGTAAATGGTCAGATGTTAATGACATGAGCAAGTAAGAAATTTGTTTTTCTTCATCATTATTTATAGAGTTATCATTGATTTCACTATCACAGCAAGCCACAGTTCCAACCACGTGGCCGATCTTGGCATTTTCCTGTACCTGAAACATAAGTGTTAGTTATTATAATAGAATCAAGAAACAAAACTTTGAAGAAACCCAAAATCAAGAAACAAAACTTTGAAAAAATCTGGTCCCTATTTTTACCTTGAATGACAAACTCGAGCTGGTATAGGTTGGCCTATTGTCGTTCAAATCTAAAACTTCTACTTTCAACTGCCTCACTGTCTGTTTAGGAGGCGTACCTCCATCTGTAGCTGCTACTGTTAGCCGATAAATTGACCTCTCTTCGTGGTCCAGTACTGTAAGAAAGAGCAGTTTAAAATCGTAATCGCGTTTTTGTTCAATACTAATTTTAGCGAAAATTATGTAGTTTTGTACCTGTACTAGTTTTAATGACTCCTGTATGAGAATCAATAACAAATACTCCAAATCCATCCATATCTCTTTCATTCAGAATAGAGTAAGAAATAGAAGAATTCACTCCATTGTCTCTATCGATTGCCTTTACTCTAGCTACTTCAGCGCCTGGTTGCTGTTCTTCCCTGACACTAACCACATCTTCTCTGGGGTCGATGATCTCAGGTGGGTTGTCATTAACGTCAGTTATTTTAATGGATACAGGAACCCGAGTAGACTTTGGAAGAGAGCCTTGGTCTTTTGCTTCAGCGAATAGAGCGTAGGATGACTTGAATTCACGGTCTAGAATTTCTTTAGTTGTGATTATACCTACGAACAAAAGAATTATAATTGCATTAATGGCTTGGATATTGATGCCTTGATGGTGGAAATATTTAATAACAAAATAAAATGTACTAAACTTAAATTTAATTATAATGTCAGTATAAATAAATAGTATCCACACCTTTAATAAATTTAAAAGCCTATGTTCTGTAGGCCTTGACTTTAAAACAAAGTCCGTTCGTGTCGTAAACAAATTATATTTTGATAAAAACTTTTACTTCAAGTACTGCCCCAGGGGTCACAATTTTTCTTAATAATTAAACTTTAAAAACATACTTTTACTTCTTTTAAGATTTTGTCAGTTTAACCTAAGACGATTACCATGGGTTTATTTCTTTTATGAATGCTTAATTTTGGGTTTTGAGGGGTCAATACCCAAAATTAAGCATTCATAAAAGAAAGCTCTTGACAGAAACAGCGGATTGAAATAACTTGATTTTATGACACAACTTCAATCGAAAAACACCATAAAATCTCCGCAGATAAAGTTGAAATTACAGTAAAATATTTAACTGTTTTCATAAAGTTGTATTCTGAAGGAGACTGTAAAAAAAATGATTTTTATAGCACGTTCAAAAGATTTGTAACGTTTTTCAAAGATTCACAAATTATTGTGACATGGTTTCGAACTTTTGGTGAAACATAATACGGAGTTAGGTGTTTGTATAAAGATAAATTGGTGCGAAAAGACGAATCACTAAAATAACTTTCCTAAAGGTCGAGAAATTGGTATCTGCAAATTCATTTACAATGGCGTCACCTCGTCCCTTGAACGCAATTACCTTTTTTGTTTCCACGGCCGGTATTATTGCAATTTATAGTCGCACAGTCGAGAGTCAGATTCCAACTACATTTTACACCTATAATTCATTTGCGAACATATGAAAATAAAAGGTATCAGTCAACCAAACGGGTTGTAGAACCATGAAACGTCCTACACGTACATTTGTAACGTATGAGCTTTAAATACCCGACGACAGTATCTGGCCGTGGTAAAGCCTGTAATAAAACATGGGAGAGAATAGCGAGGCTCCTACATAGCAATATTTTAATAATGGTTAATGGCGGGTCACGACGCATGCGCGCGCGACGACGTTTATAACTCGCAATTGACGCGCATAAATTCATTGTGTGCAGCCTCCCGGTGCGGGTATCTCCACTGCTTAGCGGCGTGACCTTTCCAATAAAAACTGCCATAAACGATTAACAGCCGCGAAGTGTTTAGAAACGAGAGATATGTACGATCGGCCTTAATCCGTCTGATCTTGGGGTCGCCGCCAAATAAAATCGACGAAGCGATTAAACTCATAAAAGGATCCAAGTTTTTGCTACCGAAAACATTGTATAAGCATCTGTTCAAATCTGAATCCGCGATTGGAGCCGATCGAGAACACATACAGACGTCGTTGCGAATGATTTACGAATTTAACTGCACCGCGCTTAAGGGTGAGCTCCCGGTAAAGATTCACTAACTAGCTCGTGGGGTGTTGATCGTTGATAACCGAATTGAGACGAAAAGATCCACCATTCATCAGTCAGTTATCGGCTCGATAACGAACTGCCAACCCCCCTTTTTGCGAACGCCCATATTAAGTAGCGAAAAACTCACACGATTCCGGCGATAAGCATCAGTGCGATTAAGAACCGGTGAATCATGCGAGCCCAGATTATGCCCATTTATGAATAATAATCCAATCGAATCGAGCGACAGCATGGCCTTTATAATACCCGAAGTGTTTTATTATAATGGCGTTTTTATTCCTGTTGAATACGATCAAGGAGTACTGAAAAATGATATGCATAATATTTGAGAATACTGCTGATCTTATTACTGGGTGGAATGCGACAGATGGCCGTAGAAAGCCGTTCATGGGAAGGCCCAAAAGTAAATATATGCGCCATCGGATCTGCTCCCTATCCATTTAAATTGTGCAGGTATTAAAGGTCTTGTTTGAGCAAACTGTTTGTTCAGTCGATGAGTCTTAAGGCACGACACACTTTGGGTTTTAGCTTTCAAAAGAGCCGCCGGACTAAACAAAGCTTCAAGTGGCCTGTTGGTCACTGGAATAGTTCCTCGCTTGATCAAACATAAGACTGGAGTCGGCATTACGGTAAAATTGCATTGTTCTAAGTAAGTACGTGTTGTAATGACGCGTGTAGCGCCGGCCTTATTTGGATTTTTAAGAAGTAACGTAAACAGAAATTCTGCTGCCATAAGTGAAAATAAATAACTACAGCAGTATCGATAAATAAACTGCCTTTTGAAGAAGCGCTGTCGATTTAAATTTTATTTGACGACCCAAATGAAGCCTGCGACGTTCCGTCATTTAAATTAACAAGCCAAACTCTCCCAGTTATGAATGAATTTCGACACTCACCAGTAACAGAATTGACGGTAAAACTTGTATTGGATGGAAAGAGACTGTATCTCACAATAGCATTGTCTCCTAAATCTCCGTCAGTTGCTGCTATTTTTCCAACAAATGCGCCTATTTTTCGATTTTCTTCCACTTGAAAGTCATAAGCTACTTTTGAGAACACCGGATCATTGTCATTTGCGTCTATGACGTTGACAACCAGGCTTGCAGTGGCTGATAATGGTGGGAGTCCGTTGTCCATAGCAGTGATGATCATTTTGTGCTTGGCAACCGTTTCTCTATCAAGCACTTTAGCCAGGTAGATCCATCCGGTAGTAGGTTCTACTTTAAAATTTTCGTCAGTACTGTTGCTTATAATACGATACGTGATTCGTGCGTTGTTTCCAGTGTCTTTATCTATTGCTTGTATTTCTAATATCTGCAAAGAAAATTTTCATTACATAGATGGCTTGCAAAGGGAATGCGACACCCGCCCATATTGGGAAACTCGATGCCGAGATCTAAACCGATGGTTGTAGATTGTTATCGTCGTTTGTTCAACCATCTAAGTAATAGATAGTGTTACGCATTTTATATTAGCTGTCAGATAGGTACAAATTAAGTGTCGCATTATTCATCATTAGAAAAACTTAACGGCCAATTTGAATTGCTTTTTAGAATTGGCAGAATACATGCAATGACAAATAGCCCGGAGTTTGGAGACTTACGTATAATAAAGCGATAGATTAAATATATGCCACAAAAAGATTTGATTTAATGTCTTGTTTTATAAATTAACTTTTTAAAAGTGCTTGTAGAAGCATCCATTGATGAATTTATTATTTGTCATACCATACTTTTGCAATTAGGGCATATTAGTATATACGTATTGACTTACTTTGGTATTAACCGCTTCGGACTCCAGTACATTGGCTGTATAAGAGTCATGCTCAAAGACTGGTGGATTATCATTGAAATCTTGGACATCAACGGCTAAGGTCAGGTTGGAGCTGAGAGGAGGTATCCCATTGTCTCTGGCTGTGATAACGAGGTTGTGCCGGACTAGATTCTCGTAGTCAAGCGGTCTGAGGAAGGATGAGATTAAGTTAGTTAGGTTAAAAACTAGTCCTTATTTGATATATTATCAATCTTCAAGACAGACGTAACGTTTTGATTATTTATTTTTATGTGAACTTTGATTTTATTTTCAGATTGAGTTAAATAAATTGAAGCATTTTCTTAAATTAATAAAATACAAAAATAAAAAGACAAGGTCTAAAATGAGTACACTTGTCCATACCCTTTCTAGTTGAACATGCACTTAAAAATTACTTTAACTCATTGATTAGCAACGGGATTTGGTTCCAATATCAGCTTGCGGGTTACGCATGTTACTGTTTACTAGTTACACTGTCATAATTGTAGAGAAGTCGGTCTTGATATCAAATCACCTTAGTAATGTGACCAGTCCATGCTGAGGATTCACTGCGAACGTGTTGGAAGGCCCACTCGCTGATACCAGATGGTAGCTGATCTGTCCATTCTTGCCATCATCCTCGTCAGTAGCCTTAGCTGCGTATACTACAGACCCAATAGCAGCTGACTCCGCTACTGACACCCGCACAGACGATGTTCCAAATTCTGGTGCGTTATCATTCACGTCTATAAGGGTTATCTGGACCTGAAAAGACAATTTGAGATTTCAAAACCAGTTGTAGTGAGAAAAACTTTCGGGCATATCTAATTCCTACGTTATATTATTTACTGTGGAATAGCCATGAGCTCAACGGATTTCATTACGTGAGCAATTATTAAAAAATGCGAACGTGTTAATACACCACTTTTGTTATGCAAGTCACTAAACACCCAAGTCCTGGATGCTCTGCCATAATGGATACAATTTTTGCTTCACAAATAGATTATAATTCTTTTTAAACATGCCATCACAAAACTTTTACGTAAAATAAAATTATGGTATTAGTCTAAAAATTTTATAAAATCGGTTTGCTTTTTTGCCCACTAAACAATTGCAAGCTACTTATAGCCACGTTTATAACTAGTATTTTAATACTACTTATTAATTTGTCTGAGTTTGAACAAATATTAGAAATAGGCAGTACAATTTATAATTTGAATATTTTTTTTCATGTTGGCCAGATTCTAATACAAAAGTTAAATGTTTTTAGTATAATTTTATTGTAGACGTAGACTGTATGTCACAAAACTAACCTGAGTTTGGTCAAAATTCAGCGAGTTTCCATTGCCAGCTCTCACGTTGAGGAGGTACGAGGGTGTGGTCTCTCGGTCGAGCTGGGCTGCCGTCATGATGGTGCCGCTGGCCGGATCCAGCGTGAAGTGGTGATTGGGGTCCCCGGAGACGATGCTGTAGCGGATCGGAGGTTTTCCTGGTAAAAGGGTAAAGAAAAGAAGTTAGAATTAGTAAATTGGTAGATAACCTAACCTAACTAATTAAGACCATCAAAAATATGTTACTTTTAATTGACAGTTTCAGAAACTATTATAAATGCGAAAGTTTGTCGGTATGTGTGTTACCACACAAAATATTTCACAAAACGGCTAAACAGATTTGGATGAAACTTGAAATGGAGCTTATTTCCCGGAATAATATATAGGCTACTTTTTATCATCATCATCATCATCATCATCACGTGGGTAAAACCGCGGGGCACAGATAGTTTATACAATAAAACTTGAAGACAAACTCAACAATAATCTTAAACAAATTTAATTTAATAGGAGTACGAGTAGGAGTATTACACTTGTAAATAAAATTAGGCGACTACCGGCTGTCAGTAGAAAACGCATTTAGTTATAATATATATATATATTCTTAGTTATTGGCATCGCACTTTGTGCATTTAAAAGAACTATGATAAGAATAAGTCTTCAATAAAAAAAGTAAATAATTTAATGTGTAATAATGAAATGAAACTATGTTCATCTTCGTCATCATTATCGGCCAGAAGTCGTCCACTGCTGATCGAGAGCCTTTAACCGCCACACTGGATTTACAACAGGAAATAATATACCCTTTTTCTTTTGAACACTAACCTTTCTTGAATAATTGCATCTTTCAAAGTTTTTCACCAAAGCTTTTTAAATTTTTGACACCATCTTTGCTTTCGAATATGCATGTGGTTTTATATAATTTTGCCTATTTGGACTACAGGTACGTATGGAGAAAAAAGTTAGTATTCAATAAAAACATTATCGAGCTAATCTCAAATTAAATTAAATTTGTTTTAAAAATTACCAAAAAAATGAATTTTATTTCAATTTCATGACCAAAATTGTTAACTATTGTCCCCTTTATATCTTTGCCTTTGTTTTGCAAAGCCAAGTTACAAAGTTCCACACTATTATACCTACTGACATTAATCTGTACAGGCTTCACATTCTTATTAAGCAAAAAAGCCAATAAGTCATTAATTGCAACGTTCGTAATGGAGTTCATTATAATAACGGGCTTCCAGAAGAACTTTGCTTCAATAATTACTAGGTTATTTCGAAGTAGTCTATCATTGGGGATGTATGAAATAACCGGCAAATATTTCATTACTTTATATAACAATATCATAGTTTTTATAATACAACGGTGATTTTAAAGTTTATTTTAAATAAAAATATAATCGTAACTTAAAAATATTCAGTGAAGTTTTGAGTATCGGAGACATACTGCAGTAATAGCTATGCTGCTATGCGAAACTATCACACTTTCTTTGGTACATTTATGGCTTTGACTTTAGCGTTTACTAGTAGAAAATAGGATTACCCGTTTAAAGAGATAAAATCAATTTCTAGACTATATCGCTAGTATTTAACTTTATAGTTACATAAATAAAATCTTAGATTTTGTCCTTGATCTGTCCGGCCAAAACGAGACGCACAACATCTTTACCCTTGATCTATTTCGTACCTGTCTGTGTTTATAGATAGATAATTACACCTTTTCTCAGATTAAATTAATACTAGGCATGTCTTCCACGTTCCTGGTCCGCCATTGTTACGTCCCTCAATAAACTGTTTTGGTCTCTTTAAGTGCGTTTGTTCTTATTGCTAATTGTGTCTCGATCCTAACTCGGTGCTGAATTAGCATTAATTTGATTTACATTGTGAATATTGTTTATGGGTTTGAATGAACTACACTGCAGGTTTTTTTAGTTTGCCTAAAGAGGGTTCATACAACTGTCATAATTCTATAGCTATTAGAATACATGGGCTTGGACAAAATAGAACAGGCTGTCTTCTTTTTAAGATCTTCCTGTTAATTTTTGAATGACGGTGTGGAAAGCTGCAAGTTAAATGTGTGTGGTAGCTGAAAGTGATTTTGAATCTATCGATTTTTAATTGGCAGTTCTCACAACGATTTAAAGGGTTCATTGTCGAAATATTTTTTTGTTGAGCTCTCAGTTTTTGCGGTCGTTTTTTCGCCGGTCGTTTTGGGCAGATCCGCTGACGGGAGATTGATATACAGTCTTATTCGTGGACATGCCCGGCAGTCTTTGTTTGTGTAACAGGTCCCGGCCTCCACTTCCCTCTCCCCGCCTTCACCCCGCATCCTCCCTTTGTCTCTCCTCTTTATACTCTCGGTAACGCGCAGCCTCGTCTTATTTCGGCAGGATTCGGCATCCTTGTTCACTCCATTTTTGTCCACTGCATCGCTATTTTCAGGGTTTTTTTTAATTTATGTCCATCATCCGATATATTGCTGTTTATTATTCGCCCTCCAAACACTATCTCGATAAATTTCGCGATGATCTCTTAATCCCAGTCACGGTAAATTGTAACTTTATTTGATTTAGAGTTACTTAAAGGTGGAATCTCAAATTCATGAGCATTAAATAACATCGGGCTCACCCTCGAGAGGATTACCGCGAAACATTGGCCGGCGTCCATATTTCTTTAATTCGCCGATAGCAATAAAGTAAAGATGTCAATGGTGATCAAGTTCGGGGCCGGGTGTTCGTTCAATTCATTAGAGCCGAACGGCCATCACGCGGCCCGTGGCGTACCGGCCCGCAAAACAAAATAAATTTGCATCTCGCCCTTCTAAATTGAAATCATTAATGGCGTTCCGATTATCTCACTCACGAAGACTGAACTGTGCTTCAATTAAGTGTTGTAAAGATTTCCCTATGTGAATTGTTAGCGATTCCCGATTTAATTTAATGAATTAATTTATCTAATGCAATGAAGTTAGATTATCTGGGGGCATTCAGAATAACACGGCCGACGCCGGACCGCTTTTAGAAATCCTATTGTTTATCGGATCGGGACCTCGGGTTGACTTTAATGCGATGTGAAAATAATTTCAATGTTTATCACCTGAGCTTAAAATAAATAATTGCTTAATGTATATTGTTGATTTGTATCAACAATAGCACGTTCGAATCGTTTAACTTTAAGTTTAACTACGTATGTTTTTAGCAACCGAGGGCTTTTTTGCATTGCAAATGATTGACAACGTGGTTCTCGTTAAATCGAAGGGACAAAGATAAGAGATTCAATACTGTGGATATAACGCCGATAAAAGAGGACGAAAGTCGAAGATGCAGTGCCAGTACCGTTCTGTATGTCGCTAAATTCGACGTGTCGGTATAGCTGTATTATTTGACGAATATGAGAAAATACCGATTTTATCGAATTTTACCGATTAAAATGTTAAATTTAACAATCGTTAAGAACGGTACTTGCGCTGATGCCTACTCTTTTGAATTTTCTCCGACTTCCTAATCTGGTGTTATTTATTTGATCGCTTAATTTAATGTCTTCGCACTATCTCCGCGATTCCGATGTCCGACACGACAGTCAAATGTCACGGCTGAAATTACGCTTATTACGTGTAACAACACTTAAAGTTTTAACACATAAATCGTGTTAACTCACAGTTGAAAAAGTTGAAAATAATTGTGGTAGGTACCGACTGAGCGGACTTCCAAAAAAGAAGCTCTAAAAGTTTTGGGGGCAAAAACTGTCGCGCGGGGCGAGGTCGACGAACCAAAGGATTTATTCGACTGGGATGCGCCCGCGCCTCTCTTCCAAAAGCTCCTTGGACTCGGATTCGAATTTCAAATTTTTTCAGTTACTATACAATTCTGCGAGCGTGAAATAAAAATTGTTTTTTTTATGCGGATTGGGTCGAAAGGGTTGTTGGGATCGCTTATCGACTGATCTAGTCATGAGTGATTCTTACTTCATGATATTTTATGCGACCTGACAAGTTTGTATGCAGCACCCAGATATTTTTTTGAGATGCTTTAGAAGATTTCATCTCTGCGGCATATACTTAAATGATGTCTAACTGTAAACTAAGATTAACGTTTTGAAAGTAAAAAAAATAAGTAAAATTTACTTTAATTTATTATTTACCACCAACACACGCGAGTTCATCCTTTATTATGTGATTAAAATTTGTAGGGTACAAAAGTAGCTTCCAAGTACACAATTTACATATATATCGATTTAGTTGTGCTATTACTGATCTGAGTGAGACCAAACGTACGTACTCAAATTTCACGTACGGTTTGATTCCACTTTCTTTCGAATTGCTAAACAGTGGAATGCACTGCTCGAGTGGGTGTTTCCCGATAATTATAATCTGGGTGTCTTTAAGTCGCGAGTGAATCGGTTTCTTCTAGGCAAGCGTGCTCCATCGTAGACTGCATTTTCGTTTAAGATCAGACGAGTTGGCAGTCAAACGCAAGCCTAATTATTAATTTTAAAAAATCCGCAAGTATAGTAATAAAATTGAAATGAAATGAAATTATTATTTTTATTTTAGGAACATAACATTTCATTTCAATTATAAGTATGATGGTGTGATTTAAAGGTTTCGACTCACGTATACAAAACGTTTTTAAAGTGTTCGTGTAAAAATCTTAGAACATTTCAATACGCACTTTGCCTGGTGATGAAACTTCCCCAAACATATTGGTATCCACTAAGACAAGAACATGTGCTTTGGCACATGGCAGGTCCTTGGACCTGGGTATATCTTAAGAAAGCATCAACGAACATCGGAGGATGGGCATCAGCATGCGCCTAGAGCGGATACCGCCATACGTCGGGTTTATGGCAACCTACAAAGGGCCTTAGTCCAGCAGCTTACTTCTGGTTGGTGATGAACTAAGTCATGTTGACCTATGTTATTATAGATATCAATGTTTCAATGTTTGCATTTTTAATATTACTGCGAATCATAATATTATTCATAAACAAATTTTTTTTTTTGGTAAACTGAGCGCCTAACTTGCCACCGCGAGAAATTTTTCTCGATTCTACAAAACAGGACAAGGCTACGAATCTGTATAAGTTTGTCTCGTTTTCGCACGACATAAAGACACGGCAAATTTTTCTCGCGGTGCGCATGTTAGCCCTGCAGGTTATTAAAAAAAGTTAAGTATAAAAATAACAATAACATATTAAGTAACATTAAGTTTTAAACTTCTGATACCTCACCAAAAATATAAATAAATTAATCGAATCAAAACAAGGAAATTTGTGATAATTTGTTTCTATTCAGTTAAATATTCAGTACATGTGTACTAACAAGTTATATTAGTAATTATGCTTAGAATAAAAATACTCTCTCAGTCTTCTAACGGAAAATTGTAGAGTATCTCCAACGCATATTCCGTCATAAATGATGAATAGCATAATGCGTGTGGTCCAGCTGACTACACATTAATACACGTTATATTAAGTATTTATAATGTTGTATATTATGGTTATTTGATTCGACGTCAATGAATTGGTAATTATGGTAGACTAGTCGCTGCAGCTGAATTGAAAGCTCTGATGAATAAAGGTGTTACTTCTAATAATAAAAATTGATTAGTGGTAGGATAATATTTAGTTAGATATCACATTGGTTAGGTACAGACAGGCACTGGCCAAAAATATGTAAATTTAAAGAGTTATCGTAAATATTTAAATTTGAAATAACAAATATTTTTAGTTTAATTTTAACTGAAACTGTCAGAAATACAACGACTTGATTTTATTCAATGTTCTGTAAGAAAAGTTGGCAAATGCTGTAGAGCTGTATATTTTAGTCTATATAAAATATATCTATTAATGTTGTTCGTAACTAACTGACAGGACTAAAATGTAGATATTAAGATCAAGACAATTCAAAATTTGCCACAGACAGCATTAGATGATATTTGAAACGTATATGGCACAGCTGAAAGTTTTAGCATTTTCAGGTTAGATCTTATATTATAAATTTTACTGGTTCGTGATAACGGGTAACTGCAATGAAAATATAGGAACTAGGATACTGTCCATCGTCAAATTTAATCCTTTATGTATACATAGATAGATAGATACAAACTCTTTATTGTGCACACCAAAACCATACAATAGAAAAAGATACAAGAGATAGTAATCAGCCTTTTAATAGTCCACTATTGGACAAAATTCTACCTTGGCGATTGGGCCACACTGGCCTATAGTAATGCGGGTTGTGAGATTTAAATAAGCCATTGATTTTCTCTCCAGATGATTATGTAGGATTTTTCACGATGTTTTCCTTGAAAATTTTGAAACAGATGATTATGTAGGATTTTTCACGATGTTTTCCTTGAAAATTTTGAAACATGAAAGCCAGTGGTATAAAAATCTATGGGTACATAAACTCCAAAGAACTCATTGGCACAGGCCCGGGATTGAACTGATTATCTCCCGCAATTTCGAGTCGAGCGGTCTCCCACTAGACGTCCACAGCTCCTTAACCTAACCAAGTATAAAAGTAAACGAATTAAACTCAAGTGGTGTTGAAAACATACTTTCTACAGCTCGTTTCTCGCCCAATTTGCCCAGTCGACACGGTGAGCCAAAACAGGTACACGTTTAATATTCCCCTCCAAATATCGAATATAATATGTATTTTTTAATTAATGGATGTTTATCTCGGGGCCGCAGCTATAAATCTGGTAGGGGCGTGCGTTTGTACACCGCACATAAATGTTACGGACCTCTTTCTAATTAAACTTGAGAATGGGTGGAAGACTCATGGCAAAAGAAACCAGCGAATTTCAATAAAATACTTTTGTCAAATGTTAATGTTGTAAAAACATAATATACAGGTTGTTATTGAATAAATATCTTAGGGGGTCAATAAACTCATCATAATGGATAACTTGTACTATGAAACTATCACTGAAAACGGAAATAAGAACAGTAACAAAAAATATATTAACGCAGGACGAAATGTATAGAGCAACTGTTTTTTTCATGATTTTCGCTTCTATTACATAGTAAAAAATGTTCATTATGATAAGTTCGATGAACCCCTACGATTTTGCTTATAAATTCAATAACAACCTGTATACTTAAAACAACTATAACTTGTATAACTTAATTAATATTTAAATGCAAAACTTAATCTTAAAGTCCCACAGTGGAGGGAAAAGTAGACAGAATGCCGGCGGCACTATACGGCGTTGCATGGCAATACTGTTTTAAATGTATTATTTTTTATAGCTTACTTTTTAGATTAGATATTTTAGATTATGTTTTATTAAAAAAGATTGACAAAATCAACACTAAATTAATAATTCAAATTAAATTACAACAGATCCTTAAATCAATGTCATAATATTAACTCTCGCGCGTAGCACCCGGCCCAAAAGTACCCAACCTAGCCTTACAAATATATAATTTATTATTATGTTTTGCGAATAGATGAGAAGTATTCATCTTCAAATAGTTATCTTGACTTCCGCTTGGCTATTGTTTGCTGCAGTGTTTGAAACTTAAATTCTTTGATTATTTACTCATTACCCAGAATTTCACAACAAAATGTAAATAAAAACAGATTTCCTTTGCATTTTTTAAGATACAAGAAAAGAAAGCGCAGAAATAATATGTCGCATAATATTACCGGTAATAAGGCGTCCTGGGAACTTTTGTGTGGAACCCTAAAAATGAAATCGCTATTCTCTCTACCTTACACCAATCACAGCAACCACAACGTGATTTTTAAACGCGCTATCTTACAAATCTAAAGATTTGGTTCGCAATACTAATCCCGGCAATATAGCTATTGTTGGCTTGCCTAATTACTTTATAATTTATTTGCAATGGAGTTCTACCAAATGGCTTAGCTGTGGTCACGAGTGGGTCTAAATAATATATTTGAGCTATTATGAACAATCAAATACAGAAAAGCTTAGGTGACAGCGGTTGAGTCCAGAATGATGCTACCGCACCAGGAAGAAGGAAAAGGTCGGGAAGTACCACACCTTTGCCAGATATTCCACCAAAGCAGTAGTGTGCGGACATTACTGTGTTTTGGTTTGAAGGGCAATGTTACCAGAAAAAATACTGGGCATGAATATATTCGTCATCTTACATACCAAGGTGACAAGCGCAATGCAGTGCGGTGCAGGATTTTGTTCGCAAGTTCACAATTCTAGAAACTGCTACTGTTTTGGGCAGGCGTGGTAAGCCAAGTATTACCAAGAATTCGTCGCTGGTCTTGTCACTTATATGTATGCATTAAAAAAAGACCAGTCCAACTGTGGCGCGTTGACATTCGGAGTTCAGTGGAAACACCTGGACTATACCAGGAAGATTGGCGGAAGAGGCAGGAACCGTATCCCTGCAGTGGGTTGATTAATCTGATTATTTGTACAAAATAAGCATTAAAAAAAACTGCCAATGTTGATGAAATTCGTCAAGTTCGGGCTTGTGTAAGCTAAGCACAAAAAGCGTGTTTTTGTAATATGAAATCAATTTTTTATCTCATCAGTTACAGTCGCTCAATTTCTTTATACATAATATAATTTTGTACTAGTATTAATCATAGCTTGTATTCATGCTCGCGATGTCTGGCAGCACCTACACTAAGAATTACTTGAGTCGTAGGTGTCTGCATAATATCTTCGTAGTTTTTAATTATTACTACACACATGGTATACATTTATACAAACGCACATTCATATCGATGTAGATTCAACACTTCAACAGGTTGAGTTTGATCGAGTCTACACAACAGAAGATAGGGGTATCTATGTAGGTTATAGAAAGAAAACCCCATCGATCTTCCGATAGAAACAGGGATGTCTACAGAATCCAGTAAACGTGTCCTTTCCCAACGTTGCTGTTTAGATGTAGAGTCAATAAACACGTTGGTTATCTTCGCACAGAGCAGTGCGTTTGCAAATATTTATACAGGACGGCTTTCTATTTCAGTGGCTGTGACACCGACGTGTAAAATTGATTAGAATAGTGGTAATAAGACTTCTGTAAACATAGATAAGTGCACATTCAGATACGCCAACGAGCTAAATTCACAAGCAATTGCATCTCACTGGCTCGGGTGGGGCGGACGTAAGTATTAATAGTTTTTCATTAGTAGGAATACCGTCTATTCAGAACTGTTACTGTCGACGTTTGTGATTGGCGTGCTTTTACAATAATTTTTCTTTATCATTAACTTCAGTATGTACCACCAGTTAATGTGATTTAAGCTGAAAACAACCTATTGGACGCGTTACGATAGATCGCACCAGATAGCCTTCGGACATCCGAGCGTTCAAGGTCACGTTTGCGACCTTATGAACCATAATAAACACATTACACAGCTAAGTGTAAATGTACTACCTAGATCACGTCCGTCAGCTGCGGCTTACGGACACGTCCTATGGTTAATTTGCGGCTTTATTGTCTTAACGGTGTGATAGGCACCCTCACCACCAGCCGGCGCTATTCTGTAGCGAGAATCGAGCAGCACCGCTGTAAATCAAGAGATCGCAAACCTTACCGTTACGGCACTTGTCCATGGGAATAGTACCCTATGACTGCGCCATTGTTACGGCATGCAGATACCAGTGAATGGACGGGGACACAGAAGTTTAGCTTGCGAGATTCCGGGAGATCAAAAATACGTTTTAACCCTGAACCAACAACCTTACCCCTACGATACCTGTTATCAAACGAACCTTATATTTTTCTACTACTATAAAGTGTCTATATTTTAAATTGGCACTTTATAGACTTTTGGTCTACTTGTCACTCCTACTTAACTCCTAAGCAACTTTGCAGCCGAAGACGAAGCAGTAGTGCTTACCAGGTGAACATAGTGGAATAAAACTTATTTATTTAGCCTTGAAAACGTCCCCATTTTCAGGAAGCAATGAAGATGGTTTAACATTTATGTCTTTGTTAATTTAGTTCCTTACGTTTTTATAGTTTAGTCTTACTTTTTAGTATACTTCTATTAGTTTAGTTCGTTTCTCTTAGTTCTTTAGGTATTTCATTCAACGTCGATATCTTCTTATTGTCTCCCAGATCCTACAGATCCCTGATTCTATCCATGAATAGGGTGATGACTGATGTTTATATCGTTGAAACCAATAGCTTTGATGAAGAATTTAGGTAAATATTGGTTTAGGTGTTTATTGATATAATTATTTAAATCGGTTAATAATGTTCTGATATATGAGCGCTTAAAGTTTTTGTTAGAGACAACTCTGTCCCTTTCCCACAAAACAAAAAATGACGTCACGCCTTACTTGTCAGAATATAATTTATATGGCGTACTGAGAAGTGACGTCACGATTTGCTGTTTCGCCTCTCTGTCTAGCATGATATTAAAACGCTTATAAGTTGCTTATTTTTGATCAGATTTTCATTTTCTTTTCATTAATCAGCTATATTTCAGGGCCATATTTTAATAGGACAATAAAAGAACAGTCATCTAGCCTATTGATTGGGTCATGCGATTTGATTCTAAGAACAACAAATTTAAACTTTATTTTTAATAACTTTATCATTCGAAACTATAAACGGGCTATTTAGCAAAACTTACATAACTGTTTCACAGAACGCTAAGGCCGAGAGATTCATAGTTTGTCTTTCGTATACATTTAATTGTGAAATGTAGCTATGTTTTCAAATATAACTATGTTTTAGAATTATAGTTATGCCATCTTAGTAATGTGTCTGTGTAAGGAAGGGAATTATGATATAGATAAGAAATTGTTGCAGTGTTTAGCAAGTGCGTGCATAACAATCTCTAAGCAAGATATGAATAGGTACATATTTTAGAGAAAGTGAAAAATTATGACCCATCTACAAGTACACAATAGAGTAGTGGTAGTACCTACTCTTTTGCAATGTCCGCCTGGGGAAGAACCATACTTATGCCAATTACCAGCGAAATTACTGGGCATGTAGAGATTTGATATCTAATATCTCAGGGACATAAAAACATAAAAACACGCACCCATGGTGAAATTAAACGCAATTAAAGGGTTATTGGACCTGGGTATGTCCTAAAACTGCAACCAGAACCACTGGAGGATGGGCAGTAGTGTCTTCTCCGTTAACGGTGGTGAACATTCTGCGAACCCTAACCAACCAAGCCGCCTGCCAAGCGTGGGGTTTATGGCAACACCTCCCTATTAAGGGAGAGGCCTTCGTCCAGCAGTGGACCTTTTCTGTCTGATGGGTGAAGAGGTTAATTAGACTCATCATCGAATCTTTCAAAGTAATAAGCGCTAATGTGGTGATATCCTAGATTTTTTTGATACTCAAAGCTTTGCAGGTCCCGCTACTAACAATGGTAAGGTTATATCGAGGTGTTGTTTCTTACCCCCCATCACTAAAGCTTCTCGCTCTGTTACAAATTTTTTTTTATACTATCAAGTGATGAGACGAGCAAGACGTTCGTCTGGGGGTTAGCGTCACGCCTGCCTCTAACAGTCCCACAAAACAGTGCATATTTAACAACTTAGCCTGGAATTTTAACCCACAAGTTCGAGTTTGGAAGCTGCCTTCAACACTACGTAGTTGCGATATTAAGTAATACAAAAAAAAATGAACCTTCTTTTTTCTGAGCCAAAAGCTCTGCCTTAACAACAAATCCCAATTACATTTAAAAGTGTTTTTATTCATCTCTTATCTGGATGATTATATGATTTCAAATTATGTCATTTGCACGTTCAGGGGCCGTACCATGAACGATTATTCCGGAACCGAAAAGGCTTAGATGCCGACGCTGCGCGACTGTGAATTTTATCGCCCCGCAATACGGTTAGCGGTCGCGCAGCGTCGTCGGCAGCTGAGTGTATTCGGTCCCACAGTAAGCGGTTCACGGTACGGCCCCAGGTAACAAAAACAAAGATAATCGAGAAATACTTTATACTATTAATATTCTGAGAAATGGACTTTGGTAAAACACAATCGATGTTGGTAGAGTAAAAATATCCCACTACGCCCTAGTGATAAAAACTACATAACTTCTCCTAATTTTACAGTTTCACTTAATTTCGTAAAGATTGATTTAGTACCGAACAAACAAGACCGATAGGGTTAGTTTTTTTTTTAAATGGTTACTGAGCTCCACAGACTCCAGGGCCCTTACCTTTTGTTAAAACTGAACAATATTAATTTCTCAACTTGTACTTAACTTAATAATAGGTTATTTAAAAAAAATACAATCTACTTCAACTTCGAATACCTGGATGACATCTTCATATTTTATAGTAATTTTGATATAAAAACCAAACTACTCAACTGATTTTGAAATTTGTATGGGACCACCTTTGATAAAACATCAAATGATTTTGATAAAACATCAAAATCAGTTCATAATTGGCGGAGTAATCGGGTAACATACATACAAAAAAAAGCACAGTCGAATTGAGAACCTCCTTTTTTGAAGTCGGTTAAAAAACGAATGACTTTAGTACCTATTCTTATTTATGAGGATTATTTGATTCATGCTATTTTCTTCCCGAGAAAGTTCGTTGCTGGTTCTTCAGATAGGTGTTTAATCTTCTTCGCCACAAACCAGGAAGTGAATAGGCAATAACTCGAATTTCGGACCGTAAAATGGCAAAGTGTGGAGAGTTTAACTTTAAATCTGATTTGCTTAATTGTGGCAAGTCAGACTATTTTCATAATCTGACAAAAGCTATGTCCATGCATTTCCATGAAAGATTTATAATACAACAGAACTGCGATACCTATCTCACATCAGCCGTTAATTATGACGGCAATGAGCGAATAGATTCGAAATTGGAATGCGCATGGGCATGGGCATAGCTTGAATGGTTTTCCGCGTCTATATTTTAACTGTCAGTTGCGCTGTTACGCAACGGTGTGAAAGAGGCTACTTACGCTGTGCACGAAATGGATGTGATGAATTTTAGTTTTAGCTAGCGAGATTATTGTTAAATTCGTTTTAAAACCACACATTATTAGACATTAAACATTATTCATTATTGGTTCTAGACATTATTTTTGAAATAAAAAATTACTGAACCAAAGACTTTTCTTTGGTTCAGTCATTTTGTATTACACTTAAAAAGTAGTGAGTGCTAGTAATTTCTCCGTCATTCATCAGTATATTAATTACGTGAAAAAAGACTAGGACACCGCGCTATGCCACTCCTCGAAGAAAATCACTCCATTATACTTAAAGTAAAAAGTGGTTTCTGGTTTGGCGTGAATATTTACGAATAAATAAAACATTTTATTGTATACAAAAATCATTTATGTGATTAAATTATTTTAGAAAAAAGTAGGTAAATTCTTATTGGCTATAATATACCCCGAATGTCAATATATTTATCTGATAAGGCTTAGATAAATTGTTTAGACAGTAGTCACTCTATCAAAGTTGAACAAGAATCCTGGTAAGCTCACCGTTTAACATAGACCTAAGCCGTACTAGTAAATCCAAATAATTTAATATTATTTGCAGTTAAGCGCTGCCAAGAACTCACGAATCAAAATCTATGAAACTGTTAACTTCGTATCCCAATCTCTTGAAAATAGTCTCCAAGAAAATAGAGAAAGGAGGGAGTCATAAAGACGAGCGTGTAGTGGAAACGATGGCTGCATATCAGATGGTCGTGATCTTACCGGGACAATGGCCGATTACTATTGTTCATAAGTATGCGTTCCTCTTTATGGCTGGCGCAAATTACAAGATGTAGACGCTCGGTGGCAAAATGTTGGTGTTCATTTTTGAAGTTTGTCAAGAGTCTCGAGACCAGTCCGACTTGGGGGGGACTCGATTTTATCATGATGCATGTTTCTATCTTTTTTCGCGTGAAGTTGAGACGAACGAAACGAACATAGACAGAACGCAAGGGATGCAAGAGAGGCATTGCCACCAATGGCAACGCCATGGCCACGTGTTTCATACAAGAGTCAAGATTCATTGAGTTTTTACTATAAAACCATTATAAAAGTTGTCCAAAATGATGAGAGCAATGACCTCGTTTCGATTTAGTGTACCACTTATACTTAGGTACTCACTAATCACTAGAAGCTGATTCCAGCTTGTGCATTATAATGGATGTCGTACAGAATTTTATCATCATAATTGAAGGTCATAAATTTCACAAGCAATTAACTGTATTTAATTCTAACCACCAATACTAATGTCTGCATAAAAATATTTTCGTGGATTCATAGCTAATCACTTTTCTATCTGCCGTTCATAGTCTCTTATTTGAATACAAATAGTCCCACCACGTTTTCAATAAATTTGTTCAAGCAAGATGAAGCTTTAAGGTAATTTCGTACGGTAGTTCCCGTGAACTACCGCCTGACATTCATATTTGCTCTTTTAGTAAGTATATTTTGATGTACGTAATCTATAACTATAAAAGGCTATGTCCTGACTGACTGACTGACTGACTGACTGACTGACATATAGACAACGTACAGCCCAAACCGCTAAACGTAGAGACTTGAAATTTGGAGGGTATGTTTTTGGAGAGGTGTAAACGCCCACTAAGAAAGGATTTTTCGAAAATCAACCCCGAAGGGGGTTAAATGGGGTGTTAAAGTTTGTATGAAACTTTTTATTCTCTGGTTCGATTGATACAAAACTTGGTATACATATTCTACTATAAAAATAAGAAGATACGGGTGTCACAGTTTTTTCAAAATCAGCTCCCGTTAGTATTAAAAAAAAACTAAGTTTTAGTGATAGTACGTTTGTTTCTCTGCTTAACTTTGTAACGGCTGTACATATTAAAATGAAATTTGGTATAGGGATGGGGATAGATGTGGGGATGGGGGTGGGGGTGGTGATGATACTGGGAACGGAGACGGGACGGAGATCGGCATTTTAATATTAAGATTACAATTGGTATCGGGATGGGGATGGGGATGGGGTGGGGATGGGGATGGGGTGGGGATTTGGTGGGGACAGGTGGGGATGGGATGCGGATGTGGATGAGGCTGGGAACGGGGATGGCCGTGTCCATAATAAGATGAAAGTTGAAATCGGGATGGGGGTGGGGATGGGATGGGGTTCGGGATGGGGATGAGAGAGGGAACGGGGATGTGGACGGGGATGGGCGTGTTCATATTAAAATGACATTTGGTATCGGGATGGGGATGGGGAAGGGGGCGCTTATAGGGATGAGGCTGGGAATGGGGACGGGGATGGGCGTATTTATTGGTCGGCTGAACAGATGGAGCTGCATTTTTGGATAGGTAGTTATAGCATAAGGTTCGGAAACGGACATAGGCTATTTTTTTGTAGGTCCACGCAGACGACTGTTTGACGGACATAATTATTATAGATACTGTACAGCCTAAGCTGCTAAATTAATTTTTAATATTAAACTAGCTTTTGCCCGCGGCTTTGCCCGCGTAGTAATGTTGAATACTGGAATTCGGTTAAATCGGGGCCCAACTCAATTGAATCACTAAAATACGTATATTATTGCATTTTTTCCAAGCCGCTTGCAAGTCTTTAAGTTTTCTTGAGGATGACCAAATTTGGCATGTCGCGTTTGCAATACTTACTTCAAAACAAAGCCGTCTTGTTGAATTTTAAACAGACAGACAGATGGACATGACAAACTTATAAGAATTCCTCGTAGTACTACGGAACCCTAAAAATGTCTGCTAATGACGCTATAGTTGCCGGGGCCTTTGACCCGAAAGATTACAATATTTCTTTGTAGACAACGTTTTTGATTTTTTTGTTGGAAGGTGCTAAAATAGCCAGGCTTTCAGGGGAGCTAACTCGCGAGCAAGCCACATAGAACTGACCATGCGAAAAACAGTCCTGCCTTAAATCAATACCATCGTATTTTAAAGTTTGACCCTGAGCCTTATTGATGGTCATGGCAAAACAAACTTTTAGAGGAAATTTAAGCCTTTTGGAGTCATAAGGTAAGTCACTGGGAATCATGGGAATACGCGGCACAAACACTGTTTCGCCATGGGCACACCCAGTCAAAATGATGGCCTCAACCAGATTACGATGCAGCATTTTTACTTGTAACCTGGTTCCATTACACAATTTGGGTGGTCTTAAATTCCGAAGGAGCATGACGGGTGTACCTTTCTTCAGGATAAGCCTCTGATATGGTAGCCCCGCTGGTCTTAATGAATTTAAAAACTCAACTGGATAGTTTACAGCATCATCATTATTGCATACCGTATCAACAGAGTCAATGAAATGAAATAAGCTTAAGCAGAAAAAGTATGATAACAAAGAACGTAAAAAAATTACCAAAATATCGCAAGAATTACGAAACTTCGATAAAATACAGTGCTGCACTGATCGCTTAGGTAGACTCGGTGTGGGTTGGAGTGGGGCGCGCTCGAGGTACAGCGCGTCATACTCGGGTTTTAACGTATCTGAGCCGACGCGGGATGGACGTTTCGAAAGCGCTGTGCTTGGTGCGTGCACCGGATCAAGTACATGTGTTTAAAATATTTATCTTCTTACGCATAAACACTCGATTAGCTAATCTATAAATATAACATTTTTTTTCAAATGAAAAACTGACCCGTGGCCTTCCAGTTTTGAAATTGTTTGAAAATTCTGAAACAGTTTATTTTATCTTATCTCTTAAGTCAAAAAACTTAACAGCCTTAAATGAATGGTTTCGGCAAAATGGTATTTTAATGATACATTGAACCCCTTGCGAATTTTTCATAATCGTTGCTCAGTGTGCGTTTCTCTGCATCAGCCCTTAACACTAATGGTATATCGGCCTACCCTGATTGGGCCATATTCACTACGCTGGCCCAGTGCAGGTTGGCGGATTCACATACACTATCGTATTTCTTCTCCTGAAATATGAAGGTTTCCTCATGATGTTTTCCTTCACCGAAAAGCCAGTGGTATTATCCATGCGTAAGTTTCAAAGAACTAATTGGAACGGGCTCACCCGAGTTCGAACCCGCGACCCCAAGAATGTGAGTCGAGCTTGATCTCACTGAAGCTACCACAGCTTGAGCTGAGTGTAAGTTTACACCACTCAAAATTTAGTTTAGGCATTTAAAAGTAAGTTAATTTAATCGTTACGCATGGCTAATACCACTGGCTTTTCGGTGAAGGAAAACATCATGAGGAAACCTTCATATTTCAGGAGAAGAAATACGATAGTGTATGTGAATCCGCCAACCTGCACTGGGTAGTAGCCCAGCGTACCAGCGTAGTGAATATGACCCAATCAGGGTAGGCCGATATACCATTAGTGTTAAGGGCTGATGCAGAGAAACGCACACTCAGCAACGATTTTGAAAAATTCGCAAGAGGTTCAATGTATCATTAAAATACCATTTTGCCGAAACCATTCATTTAAGGCTGTTAAGTTTTTTGACTTAAGAGATTTATTTATTTATTTATTTATAAATAGAGATAAGATAAAATAAACATAAACATGTTTCAGAATTTTCAAACAATTTCAAAACTGGAAGGCCACGGGTCAGTTTTTCATTTGTTTTTTTTTTTATATTTATAGATTAGCTAATCGAGTGTTTATGCGTGAGAAGATAAATATTTTAAACACATGTACTTGATCCGGTGCACGCACCAAGCACAGCGCTTTCGAAACGTCCATCCCGCGTCGGCTCAGATACGTTAAAACCCGAGTATGACGCGCTGTACCTCGAGCGCGCCCCACTCCAACCCACACCGAGTCTACCTAAGCGATCAGTGCAGCACTGTATTTTATCGAAGTTTCGTAATTCTTGCGATATTTTGGT
The DNA here is from genome assembly GCA_905404285.2 of Erannis defoliaria. NCBI lineage: Eukaryota > Metazoa > Arthropoda > Insecta > Lepidoptera > Geometridae > Erannis > Erannis defoliaria. Next base: position 2,565,732 of record FR990073.1, on the reverse strand, counting down.
AATCTTTTTACGTTCTTTGTTATCATACTTTTTCTGCGTAAGCTTATTTCATTTCATTGACTCTGTTGATACGGTATGCAATAATGATGATGCTGTAAACTATCCAGTTGAGTTTTTAAATTCATTAAGACCAGCGGGGCTACCATATCAGAGGCTTATCCTGAAGAAAGGTACACCCGTCATGCTCCTTCGGAATTTAAGACCACTCAAATTGTGTAATGGAACCGGGTTACAAGTAAAAATGCTGCATCGTAATCTGGTTGAGGCCATCATTTTGACTGGGTGTGCCCATGGCGAAACAGTGTTTGTGCCGCGTATTCCCATGATTCCCAGTGACTTACCTTATGACTCCAAAAGGCTTCAATTTCCTCTAAAAGTTTGTTTTGCCATGACCATCAATAAGGCTCAGGGTCAAACTTTAAAATACGCTGGTATTGATTTAAGGCAGGACTGTTTTTCGCATGGTCAGTTCTATGTGGCTTGCTCGCGAGTTAGCTCCCCTGAAAGCCTGGCTATTTTAGCACCTTCCAACAAAAAAATCAAAAACGTTGTCTACAAAGAAATATTGTAATCTTTCGGGTCAAAGGCCCCGGCAACTACTTCGACTGCCATATAGCTCAGCAGTAGCGTGTCTGCCTTCAGAGCTGTAGGGCGTGGGTTCGATCCCCACCAAGGGCAAACATTTATGTGACGAACATAAATGTTTGTTCTGTGTCTGGGTGTAGTATGTATTATAAGTATGTATTTACAAAAAAAATATGTATATAAGTATTTTATCAGCTATCTAGGTTCCATATTACAAGCTTTGCTTAGTTTGGGGCTAGATGGCGCTGTGTGAAAAAATGTCCGTCTATATAATATAGCGTATATAATATAAAACTATAGCGTCATTAGCAGAAATTTTTAGGGTTCCGTAGTACTACGAGGAATTCTTATAAGTTTGTCATGTCCATCTGTCTGTCTGTTTAAAATTCAACAAGACGGCTTTGTTTTGAAGTAAGTGTTGCAAACGCGACATGCCAAATTTGGTCATCCTCAAGAAAACTTAAAGACTTGCAAGCGGCTTGGAAAAAATGCAATAATATACGTATTTTAGTGATTCAATTGAGTTGGGCCCCGATTTAACCGAATTCCAGTATTCAACATTACTACGCGGGCAAAGCCGCGGGCAAAAGCTAGTCCTAAATATTTGCATTGAACGCTTATTTTTCTTAGAAATTAGTATTGGCTGTAAAGTATACTACGAAAACGAAATACGTAAAAACTTCAAATTAAATTATTGACATCTGAAATATGATTTGAAATGAGTCAATTATTACTGTTTTACTAAAATAAAATTTCATAGTCACTCACCTCTTTCCCCGACAGTAGCATTCAAAGTCCCGACTACGGTTCTGACTCGCACATCTTCCTTTACGAGAAAGTTGTATCTTGATTTGTCAAACAGCGCCATCCCTGCACCGGCTGGCATCACAGTGACATGGACCACAGCTGCTCGAGGCGCTGTCAACCCTCCGCCATCAGTCGCGGAAACTTCCAGATCAAACTTGGCATTATTCTGTACTAGAGCCGGCTTTGTCACCAATATCTCTCCGGTGCTCCGATCGATGCGGAATATATCATTGTCATTGCCATTTACGATTCTGTACGTAACTGTTCCGAATCTCCCTGAATCTGCATCAGTCGCCGAGACGGCAATTATTGGCTCGCTCGATATCCTTCCTTCTTTCAAGGACACGTTGTAGTCCTTAACAGTAAAAGCTGGTACGTTGTCGTTTATATCAAGCAGTTGGATCTTCACCATAGCCGTTGTTGAGAGGCCCCCTGTGAATAAATAAATAATTGGTCGTTTGATTGTTTGTATTGTTGTAATGCTATGTTTAATTGACAGACACTTGATTTATGCGGATGTCAGTGCTTATGCCGACAACGTTGTGTCGATAATAATTGTTTGAGCTTTGTTGCTTTGCATGTATTTATTCTCTTCCTGTGGTGTATTGAAAGGTCAAAGAGATTGTTGTTGCAATAATTTGTTATTAGTTAGTTTATATCAGCATTTAATCTAAATAAGGGAAACATATTAGAAGATATCTTAAATATTTTATATGCAATAAATTTTGATGAAAGTTGCTGGCAACGTCGGATGCAATTGGTATAATATTATCATACAGGGTGGCGGTCTAGGGGGAGGCCTTCGTTCGGCAGTGGAAGTTTCCGGGCTGATGATAATACAATAGGCTAGATGACTGGTTTTTTTTTATTGTCCTATTAAAATGTGGCCCATAAATATAGCTGATTAATGAAAAGAAAACGAAAATCTGTTAAAAATAAGCAACTTATAAGCATTTTAAATTCATGCTAGACAGAGAGAAGAAACAGCAAATCGTGACGTCACTTATCTGTACGCCATATAAATTCTATTCTGACAAGTAAGGCGTGACGTCATTTTTTGTTTTGTGGGAAAGGGACAGAGTTGCCTCTAACAAAAACTTTAAACGATCATATATCAGAACATTATTAACCGATTTAAATAATTTTATCAATAAACATACTATATTTACTTAAACCCTTCATCAAAGCTATTGGTTTCAACGATTTAAACATCAGTCATCTACCCTATTAAACATGATGCTAAAGAACTTTAAACATAACTATGTGGAAATATTGTAGGATTTTTTATGAAATTTATTCTTTATCGGTCATGACTTATATTGTTATGCTGGCAATCGTGTTAAATTAGTAATGCAGGAATATACATATACGGATATAGAAATATAGAATACAACTCGCTAAATTTGATAATACAAGAAAGAACTACACTCCTTTTGTATATCAAGATAATATTTAAATTGCAATTTAGATTTGAATAAAAGATTTTAAGCCCATAAAAATAAATTACTTGTAGGTAACTGCACTCGCTGACAAACTGATATGCAATCCTTAAACATTACATTACTTAATCGTTTAATAACTTGATATCCCAATGTCCCAAGTCAATCGATACGATCATTCGAATGTTTTCTCTGAAATAAAATCCTTAAATCCCGCCAAAACTTCTTTTCCCATGCGCGGGCGGCGACACAAAGTTACCATCAGGAGTTTGGCAAATAAAAACGAGAAGTAATAGTTGCTCGCTTCTCGCCCCATAAATCAGGTAGGGCTGCCGACAGACATTTTCGGAATTTATTTCGGCCTGGCCAATCGCTTCAGTCTTATTTTGAGCAATGGTAGTTCTATAGCTACTTCTTCTACATATAGCATCGATGCATTGAGTACCGGAGTACGTAGATGACGTACTGGTTCCTGCATTTGACGCATCACATCTTGCCAATTAAGGAAGGAAAAGGAGAGCCAACGAAAAAAGTTGAAGATCCGAAATTGACTGATGCGACTCAAATTACGACTTTACATGCGCAAATACTTTGCTGGTTATATTATCGCAACGGATACTTTCTCTACTTGATTATCTAAAAAGTATAGCAAACAGAAGGCTAACTAATACTGTGTGATAATTTTGTAATTGCACAAAATAAAATATAATATATATACTGTATCTAACAGTAATTGTTTTGAGGCACACTGATTATTATTGATTTAAGAAGTGTATTATATTTTATTTTATATTTCCTTAGCTTTTAATGGTCACGAATAAGAAAAGGGTGGCACTGTTAATATCAGTAATTATGTGCTTGGGCTAAAGGTTATTTGATTAATTTGCGATAATGATCATTTAGATTACCGTATAAAGGAATATTAATCGACCATTACGCATTAAAATCATGAAATCGTGCCACTGTTAATTCCATCTAATACAGTAATTAATTATGGAGTAAATAAATCTGGATAATTCGCCTAGAATAATATGGTTTACGTATACAAACTAATAATTTCGAAAATTAATAGAGGTCTCTCAAATATTTTACCTCCTAGGTATAAGAATGCAGTTTACCTAGTTTGAGAATAGCAGACAACGTAACGCGTAGATCTAGATATATAACAGCTTGTTTGCGTACCTCTATCAGTAGCGATGACCGGGAATTCAAAGTCACGGTTGGCTTCGTAGTCTAAAGGGGCGGCGACACAAAGCTCCCCAGTATCAGGTTTCACAATGAACTGTGCTCTGGTGAAGCTGTCTCCGAGGGTGTAGTTGACGATTGCGTTCACACCACAGTCTGGATCTATTGCTGACATCTGGGAAAGAGATAGAAGAAACATGTTAAAAAAGTTAGAGAGAGACGGAATATACAAGTTTGAATGTCGTCGAATAGCAAGATGTTACGAAAAATTATAACATAATATTATGGATATTTAATTGACTAGTTTGATTTTTACGGTTAGAATCCTAAATACAAGCAAATAACAATTCCCAGACAATCTGCTCGCAAGGAATTTCTACTACTAGTTAACCTTTAAGCATGGCGTTATCTAACAAACCGTTTGAATGATTTATAAGTACAAATCAAAATTCCTATCTTTAATGCTACTCGTAGAAATAAACGCGAAACAAGAAACTCTATCTATAAGATTCTAACGCAACAAAAGCTACTTTGTAGCAATAGTTAAAGGACTCGGCGAAACTAATTGTTTGCGCCTACAGACTCCAAGATTGCCATCGTAATTAATTAGAGGTATTTAATCCAATGTGAATTGATCAGCCCATGTGAGGTCCTCCAACTTAAACATAAACAGGAAACTAAATGGCTTTTGCTAGAATCTTAAGAAATTCCAATACTTCAACAAATATAAGGAAACCCAGTGTCCTCAATTAGAATCCAATATTTTGTCACAAAAATGATCGATCGCTTAATTGAAAAGAGATTTCAAGGCGATTTCCAATATCACAAAACTGATATCTCGTAAGAAGGAACGTGTAAGGGAAAGGACTAAAAGAAACAAAATCGATACTGACCTTTGCACGAGCTCATTATAAAATAAACAATCTAAATGCATCCGATATACGATGATAAATGAGAGTGAAAATGCCGACCAGAAAATAAATCAACACTGTATAAAATACTCTCGCGAGTGTCGGAGTGGTATGCACAGATAAAGCGGTTTACAGCCGAAATAATACAGAGCAAGGATTTAAAAGACACCGAAAGTTTGAATACCAAAAGAGAACAACCGACAAATTGGCCCGGTAGGTGTTAAGTGGCCAGTAAAAAAAGGATCATACAACATCGCCGATAATTAGCTCGAAATCATCTTTTTCTCTTTATCTTCTGTATATTACGTACGTGACAACGGCACTTGATTAATTGCGGCCACGTCCAATGCCAAGATAAATGGCAACGAGGATACTGTGCGTATACTCCTTTAGACTGGGGTTTTGTATCTTAGACGCGTTAATTCTATGGTACAAATTGGATTGAGAGCTTTTGCAACTTGAGTGTTAGTTTTAGTGATTTCGCTAATGGCTTCATTCTTGTATCTTGCCTTATTAACATTGTTGGTCAGTCATTGATATAAATTGCTTTAGTATTGAGGTCTATAGGAGTTAGTTAAAGATCATCGCCAAATCGGTATTTCAATGGCGATGACCATAAAATCAATGGCTCATTGTTAAACGTTTTGTATTGTCCAATAACACTTGCGACTTCATTATAACGACTTTAAATGCTAACTCTTATGGTAATTATGAGGTTTTATCGTGGATCCGGGCCCTTTTCAAAAATATACGATGCGAAATCATTATTCTGTTCCGAGTTTAACATTCATTAAAACAACTTCACTTCACTATATCATTCATCTACCGCGTCGCTACTGCGTTTTTGTTTTGTCAATCATTAAATACGTACACGCAACGGAATTGAATACCGAGAAACACATTTGTAGGTTCGATTCCCGAATCAGATTGGTTACTTTATTATTATTGGGAGTTTGGAGTCTGATTGATGCTCGATCGAGCGCAGCATGCAAACCTCGCCGAGCCACTATCTCTGTCGTACTGGTTCCTTATTAAGAAAAAACTCAGTCTTACGTCGCCACGACCCCGTATTTTAGTTTTTAATGAAGAGATCTTCGATAAGTGTAACCTTTCGTTTTGGAACCACACACGATGACTCGACGTTTAGCGCATTTAATGACTTAAGAAATTCTAATTCGTCTTTATCTATGTCCATGATCGCTTTCTCTTCAGTTATAAGCATTTGTACATAAATATCATAATTTCGAAACTTCCCTCGAGATCCAAGAATGTCCTCATTTCAGAGATATCAATAGTCTTAGTGATCTGGGAAACATTACATCGCTAAAACTTACAACACTGACGATGTCGTGACATTACCGTAAGTAGTTTATATAAAAATTCAAAATGCTCCCACTTTTAAATATGAGTGCTCGAGAGATACGAGTTATCTCTGACAGTCAGTGTTGGTACTTAAGATGTTTTGTATTTAAATTTCTCAATCAAGTTGACACAGGTTGTATCGGCTACTACGGTGAAGCAGATAAGAATGGTCAAAGGAAGATTTATTGCAAATCCTCGACAACACGATACTAAAACGCGTCTTTATCACATACTGCAGGATTGTAAGAATATCAATTTCCTAAGAGACTGTATTAAAAAGTGGTGCAGTAATTGCTATAAGATGCAAAACCTTTCATAATAGGTACTTTTTAATGCCTTTTCAACTAAATATTAAAATGTAAATCACCCCTAAATTTCAAATAACCATATAAAGAAGTCTAAAAATGTTATGAAGAAACTCACTACATAATAAGCAGCAAATAATTTATAACCGTAACGTAACCAGCTTTTAAACTTATCTTATGGTAAAAAAAACTTGACTAAACAGAGTTCTAAATGCTAGATTTTGTTAAAAAATATACTTACAGATTAAAATACGACATTCAACATTCAGAATCCAGTAAACGACTATTTTCTGAGTCTACTTAAATTTACAAATGTCAAACAAAAGTTATTTAAATTCAAGGAGAGCCTCATCTAAATAAACCAGCTGCCTTGTTTACTCGAATAAAAAAATAAACAGAAAATAAAATGATTTGTTACAAAAAATAGAGAAGATTCTTACTGAGTTCGGCCGTTGGTAAAGGACATTGTAATTCAACCTGATTGGCACACAATAATGGTATCAAACGTAAACCATTTAAAAATTGTCCGCGTAAAAAGGAAAAAGGTAACCGGACCAGCGACAGTAGTGCAAAGAGCAAATAAACTTGGCGGCGGACAATACCAGGGCTCGACTGCGAAGGATTTGTAGGGCCATTAGTTGAACAGCTCCAACTTCATCACAGACAAAAATGAACATTAACCACCTAACATTAAAGTAGAAGATAAAGCTTCAAAGCACTTTGTTGATAATAATTAAAAAATAAATCGAAATTCTGACCTGCATACCGATGCGACTATCACTTTCTTTGTAATTGGTTTTAATTGAAGATATTTAGAGCATGTTTTGTGAGATTATTTTTATATGCGCCTTCTTTGAAATCAAATTGGCCATAAAATAAGAAACAATAAAGATTATTGAGTCAATTAAAATTGAGACTCAACCATTACTTTATTAGAATAGAAATTGGTCATAAAATCATTTCAATTATGATGTTTTATTTTGCCGAATATGTATCTAAAAGACGGAATAAGTTGATTAACGAAAAACCAACGTTATTAGTAAACAACCGGGATAGTTTAAAACAGTGTTTTAAGTTGATTAACTTTGTATGTTCAATGAAGTTTTTCTTGTTTTCAACATAATAATAAATCTCATAAACGTTATTACGACAATAAATACAATTACTGAATCACTGTATAAAGTACAATCAGCAGACAAAAGTTTATCGAGAATTTCTTTAATTGAACTTGAAACCACATCGTATTTGACCTTTGCATTCTCTTCCTTTTATTCATTATACTCTTTATTGTGCTGTAGTTTATTTCTCTGCTTCACTTTAAAGAATTAAAAAGATAATTTGATTTTAGCCACAGTTAATAGCGAGCTTTAATCTGATTTCGCATGGGATTTTATTGCTTCTTTTAATTTAACACTTGCATTATCTTCACGATTGAATTTCATTCTATAGTTTGCTACCTTAAATAAATTATCTTTGTTTACTGTATTATTCATGTAATCTAGAGACTCATACAATTTTCTAGTTTAATTTCCAGTGTTTAAGCTTGAATTTACATGGACGTCGTAAGGTCACCGTAAGCGCCGAATAACTAATAAAATTCTAGTACGGCATAAATAATTATTAGTATTTAAAATCAAATGATGTTTGTCTACAAATCAGTGCATCTTATATCATCTTATATCAGATAACGGGCTAGTTGCATTCAAACGATGCAAACTTGCTCTCGCAAGCTACACTTAGCTGTAGAAGGTTAGCTATTTAAGCTTCTAAATTTTATAAAATGTACGGTAATCAGCCGGTCTTCAATGTAAAATGATACGTCCTTCCTGAATCCTTGTCCTTCGTGAATAGACTCGCTAAGATCATTTGCTGCCGTGAGTATTTACACCAAGAATTTTATTCTAAATAGATAGATCGGGATTTATATTGTATAAAGAATTGAAGACACCGGATGTTAGTACGATGTGTAAGCTCACAGGAATGTTATTTTGCACCGGACAGTTGCATATTTTTGATTTGGTTTTATAAGCTACTTCCTCTATAAAGGAGTTAGCTATGCCAATTACTTATTAAAATGTTTTATGGTTGTTATTTTGTTTTAATTGATTCAGATTTCGCAATTAGACTACTTTATTTTCCGGCCTGTTCCATTCATCCTATCAACACTTTCCTTTATAGAATGAAAACGAGTTGAATCAAGTTTTTGATTTAGTTGCGACTTCTAAGGCTCAATAGTATCGCGTCTGATTTTAATAATCAGAAGATCTACGTTCTATTCCTGGCTAGGCGACTTCAGATATTGACGATAAACTCTTTTCGACTTAGTGCTATCCTTCTGGGTAACCCTGTATGCTAGTAAATTGTGTTTTTGTGTTTTTTTTTTACTGTTTGATAGAAAAAAAGCAAGAATCTATTAAAGTAATGCAAGAGGTTTACAAAGTATAGGACACGAAACGAATCTTTGTCGTACTGAATAAAATGATTTGACATCTACCGATTTAAATTCAATGTAAACTTGTGGAAGGCGAATAAAAAGCGATATATTTTAGCGAAACGACCCGTGTGGGAGTACGGTGGGGATAAATACACGAATTTTATAGTTGTGCTGGTGTGAGGTGTCAACGCATGTCAGCGGACGCATGCAGCGTGTGGAAAAATGCCAGCAGTAGGTACGCTTTTTTGGTAAAGAAAATAAAAAAAAAAAGTAAAAAGAGACTTTATTCAACTATCTCACAATTACATTATTTAACCGTTCTTTATTATGATATTTCTTTAGTTTCAAGACATCTATTATCGATGTTTATGATGAATATTTCTACTGTCTATTTTTCATTGTTGATTTACTCTTCACGTTTAATTGTTGCGTCAATAACAAAAATATTTATAGTTGTCCATATTTTATTGTGTGGTTTAGTCGTGTTATATACCTAAAGGCTTATATTAGGGCATTACCCATAGGCAGTGGCCTAGTGGTCCAAACTCCCCATACTTCCAAGTAGGAGCTAAACCAAAATGTCACGACAAGGTATTTATACCTTTATTCTTAGTGTCATTTCATATCATTCAGCTAGCCCACCTCATTCAGCTAGCCCACCTTCAACGAGCCCTCAATCTCCTGGGAGACTGGTTCAAGAAGTGGGCTATCACCGTTAACCCCGATAAAAGTGCAGCCGTGTACTTTCATCCGTCCAAAAAACCTCCCTCGAAGCATATCACGCTACACGGCCAGCCCATCCCATGGGCTACCGAGACCAAATATCTCGGTGTGACCCTTGATCGTCGACTCACGTTCTCAAAGCATATTCAGATAGTTCGCAACCGAGCAGCCTTCTTCTTAGGCCGGCTCACTCCCCTTCTCAACGAGCGTAGTAAATTGTCCCTTAGAAATAAGGTTACAATCTACAAAACTTGTATTCGCCCCGTCATGACATACGCCTCCGTGGCGTTTGCTCACGCCTCTAGCATAGATCTAGAGAAACTCCAAGTCATACAAAATAGATTCATCCGCAGAGCAGTCGGAGCTAGCTGGTTCATGCGAAACTCCGACCTGCACTGCGATCTCGAACTCCTCTCCATCCGTCAGTACATTAAGTACGCCTCGCGCCGCTATTTCGATGCGGCCCCTCACCATCCCAATCCACTCATAGTCCAAGCCTCCAACTATACGACAGACACGACAGACCCACCCCCCTTCCGTAGACGCCCCAGACACGTCTTGGGCGACCCAGACGACCCCATCGCCGTCATCACCTCGGCGGCGCTGGGCTCGCCCGATCCGACCACTCCTGGCAACAGGAAGTATTACGTTTTTGGTATAGGCGCCGGTTACCAGAGGCACACAAACACGCACCGACCTCGCCGGCGAGGTCGAGGACTCCCCAGATCTGTCAGAAGATCGGTTAGATTCTCTCCAAATAGTCAACCAGATCAACCTACTAGGGCCCCAGGGCATACCCCTTCTGGGGTGCCAGGGCAAGTCTGACCCCACTCCCGGCGACGGCCAAGCCGAGGTTCGTACCGTCTGAGGTGCCCTTGAGCTAGTCGCCTTTAACCTAAACCTAGGCCGAGCGCCGTTTGCGCTTGCCTAAAGTCCGGTGACGCTGTAGAGGCCATCTGAGGCCAACAGCATCAGTCATTCATAAAAAAAAAAAAAAAGAAAAAAAAGTCATTTCATATAGTCATATGATATGTATGTCATCAGAACAAATTAAAACATGTACTCCGTTTAAAATTAGCTCATCATATTTTTGTAGTCATTGATACTCTATTGTAGAGTCCGTCTGGGGAAGTACCACACTTTCGTTAGTTACTCAACCGTCAAGCAATAGTGTGCAATCATTACTTTGTTTCGGTTTGAAGGGCAATGTTACCAGGGAAATTACTGGGCTTGAAGAGATTTGACATTTAATGTCTCATGGTGACGAGCGCAGTGCAATGCAGCGAAAGTTTTCGTTCACAAGTTCACAATTCTAGCACTGCTACTGTTATGGGCAAGCGTGATGCTTACCACCGAACGTCTTGCTCGTCTCGCCACTCCAATGCGATACCTTCGAAGCGCTATTGGGTGACAGCAAGCACGCTGGCCAAGTAGCGGGTTAGTGGAGTCATATACACCATTGAATTTCTTCTCCGCATTATGATTATGGACTTCGTATTAACAACAAACAAAAATACAACCTCAAGTTGGATTGACGCACCGAGAAGAGAATCTATTTATAATATACCTACTTAAGGTACCAGATGCTTGTAAGTAATTTCGTAAACGATTGTACGAAGTTTGTTCAGAATCCACAGAGAGCCAGACCAATCATTCGTCGTTCGTCGTTGTCGTCAGCCATAAAACGTCCACTGCTGGACGAAGGCCTCCCCCTTTATAGAGGATGTTGCCATAATCCCCACGCTTGGCAGGCGGCTTGGGGATCGCAGATTGCTCACCACCGTTAACCAAGAGGATGCTGCTGCCCGTCCTCCGGTGGGTCTGGTTGCAGTTTAAGGACATACCCAGGACCAAATCATACTTGACCGTATTTACGTAGGTATAGCCTAGTTTTCAACCGACTTAAAAAAAGGAGGTTCTCAATACGATTGTTTGTTTTTTTTTTTTGTTTTTTTTTTGTCTGTTACGCGATTACTAAGCCAATTATGAATTGATTTATCAAAATCAATTCATAATTGAATCATCAGATTCTTCTGAAAATAATTATTTTTTAATATGGTAGGTGATACTTTAGAGGTGGTTCCATATTATTTTATCGAAATCGGTTCAGTAGCTTTGTTTTTAAATCTAAATAACTGGAAAATATGAAGATGTCCAGGTAGTAAAAGTTTAAGTTTTTAAGTTAGTTTAAGTCGTTTGTTTTTGTAAAAGAGCATTATTTTAAACCGAGTGACGAGATCACGAGTCACGAGAGAAGGTAATTTCCTTCGTCAGTAATTCTCAGTCTGTAGTCGCCTGACAGTAACAGCTGATGTATACCTATAACAATCTAATTCAGCAAAATTCAAGATATTAGTAAGAACATGTATAACTGACTATTGTTTGACTGTGGTGTGAATGCATCTGCGGAAGGGACACCCGATAGCCGATACGCTGCGGTTATGCTGCGTACACGTTGCGGTCACATGGCCAGTGTATAATCGCTGCGTGAGCTTTCATTAAATGTTTATTCAACTATTCGAGGGATTTAATCAGCTGGTTTATTTTACTAGTTTTCATTGAAGGTTTTTTTTTGTATTGTATGACGTATTTGTATTGTATGTATTTTATATATATAGGACGAGCTAGAAATTGGTCTGGTGGTAAGCGTCACGCCTGCCCATAACAGTACAAGTATTTTAAAAAAAAACTACTTCAATTTCAATTACCTAGATGACATATTTTTATCAGTTATTTTGATTTAAAAACCAAACTACTAAACCGAATTCGATAAAATGGAATTCGATAAAAAAGGGAACACTTCTGAAAAAAAATTTATGTCGATTTAATTAATTTTTAATTTTCTTCCTATATACCAAAAAAAATGTCATCAAAATCAATTCATAACTAGCAGAGAAATTGCGATACAGACATTTAAAAAACTCCCTTTTGTGAAGTCGATAAAAAAGTAGGTAGTTGGAGTTAACGTGTGCGTACTACCAAATACCTATTTATCCGAATTCTAGTACCGTTGAGTGGTAAAAATCATTTTTTCACTCAGCTGGTAATTTAGGTACCTACACCAAAACCGCGACCGGTCGAGATGTCTTCGTACATACTTGTTTATTTTGCACCAGATTTATACAGGGTTATTAGTTATAATGGACCTGACTATGACGTAAAACTGCATTCAGAACCACCGGAGGACGAGCAGCAGCGTCCTATCGGTTAACGATGGTCAACATTCTGCGATCCCCAAGCCACCTGCCAAGAGTGGGGATAATGACAACCCCTCCCTATTAAGGGAGAGGCCTTCGTCCTACAATGGACATCTTCTGGTTGTTGATAATAAATAAAAAACAAAATAATTGGCAACTAAAATTGTTTGTTATTGTTACATTGTTACTTAACTTTCATACATAACATGCTCTAAGAAGTTGCTCGCTAATTATAACTAGTAAGCGAGCAACTAATAATAATAATTAGCGAGCAACTTCTTAGAGCAAGTTATGTATGAAAGTTAAGTAACAATAACAAACAATATTAGTTGCCAATTATTTTGTTAAGTTGCTCGCTAATTATAACTAGTTATAATAATTAGCGAGCAACTTCTTAAGAGCAAGTTATGTATGAAAATTAAGTAACAATAACAAACAATTTTAGTTGCCAATTATTTTGCTTAATTTGTTATAACCCCTACAACAAATAAAAATATAGGGTGATTTATTCATATCATAATCATAATTGGTTCTAAATGAGAAAGAACGCGGAAGCTCAGAATCTGACTTGAATCTGTACAAAACACAATAATTTTTTTCTGAGCCTATTTAAAAAAAAATTACATAGAACAAAATAAGTTAAGTAAGGTCTAGAAAAACTGCCTGGAATTAGCTTACCTATCAACAACTAGTAGCACTACAAACTACTACAATTTTACAAATTTCCCTAGAGAAAATTTCCGCGTGTCTAAAAGTAACTTTTTTATTAATTTAGGTTAAGAGTTATTTTCTTATCAAACTTTTCTTTTCTTAAATCCGTTGTTACAGTGAAAAAAAAAAACCTAAATGAATAACCCTGTATTAGAAGTCTGACCCTTTCCAGTCTTCGGAACTTTGGGCAAAAGGACGACCAATTCATTTGTGAAGTTAAAACCGGAGCTACCATCGTATTTAGTGAACAGATTCCGTTAGAAATGTTAGTTTCTTCCTTTGGCCACCTGTATAGATAAATTTTATCAACCGTTCTTGATACTTTGATATTTTTAATATGTTCTCAAGTTACATCAACGCGTCGAAGTGTGACGAAGCATTCTCGGGTGTGTTAGAATAAAATAGAGATTATATTAATACTTTATTACATAATTTTGACAGGTTTTAGTAAATGCAAACGTGGGTGTTGGCAGGTTATTAATTAATTATTCATATTTCTGGCATAAATTCTGCTATTGTGTCACTTTATTGTAGCAAAAATGTTTCAATGTGTCAATAATAAAAATAAATATTGTATTTGTAGGCGAATAGAAATGCTTTGGTCATAGGTGGTCATTCCGGTCATAGCCAAAATTAGAAGTATTCACTTCGAATAAATTGTACCGATGACAATAAATTATTCGATACTAGTAACGCCCCGCGGTTTCACCCGCGTGATGATAAAAATGGTAATGATGATGATGATGATGATGATAAAAGTAGCCTATATATTATTTCAGGAAATAAGCTGTCTCCGTTCTGAGTTTAATCCAAATTTGTTCAGCCGTTTTGGCGTGAAGAGGTAACAAACATACCGACAAACTATCGCATAATGATATTAGTGAAATATGTCAATATATTTAAGCAATGTAATAAAAAATACTTTTTTGTTCAAAGCAAAGAGTTTATATGAAATAATGCTACAACACCTATTTTTATTTGGTTCTAGTGGGTTAAAAGCCTATATAGATATGAAAATTAATTAAAATATTTCAGAGTTAAGAATACTGATTTAGGACGAGTTGATATTATTTTTTCAATAGGATTAGTTAACCAAGGATCAGTAAGGAACAACCCATATTTTATTTATATTAATCTATTTTCTGTAAGCAGTGACGATAACAGTAGTAAAAAGTCCTTTAATAAACTAAAACAAAACGTTGCAGATGTCCTGTGGCGAAAACTCGCAAGAAATATCAAAATGGCGACTACTAATGTTCGCTGCGCACTTTGTTATTATATTGACATTTACAAACGATATATTCAGGATGTATAATCTGCGTTAAAACGTATATGGACTAGAATATTTTATTTTATTACTCTATTACAACCGCCAAGCCAGGCCAGAGGCCTTCGGGCGGCACATTAACTCTGACACTAGGGCTAGCCACTCAGGCTGTACGAACTTATTTATTTTACAACGGTTTAACTAAGAACTAAAAAAGAGTGCCTACATATGTCATATTACCATACGAACACTAGTCTGCACGAGTGAGCTAGTGTGGATGCCATGGTTGACTTGGATGATGTCTTCGTATAAGCAATGGTCAAGCAAACTGTCATATTTAATTTACAAAAACAAATTGTCGTTAGCCTGATTATAATTATTTGATTTGATCAAATAATTATAATCTGGGTGTTTTTAAGACGCGAGTGTATTGGTTTCTTCTAGGTAAGCGTGCTACATCTTCGTTTAACATCAGAAGAGATGGCAGTCAAGCGCAAACATAAAAAGTAAAAAAAAAATATGCTGCCCCACACTGTTTCGGCCGTAAAAAAGTGCCCTCAGTACTGGTAGCATTATCACGCTGAATGGCCATGGCTATCCTTTGCACCAGAAACGGCTTGAGCGGTTCGCCACCTCTGTCCCGAAAAACGGTAAAGACAACAACGGTTACGGTTGCCAAGAACGCTGGTAAGGTCATCATCTAGCTCACACTTTAGAACGTCATTTTCACATCGCACTAAACACTGAGAATTGGATTCTCAAATTGTACGTGGGTGTGGCTGTAATTAAAAGCGTCAGCACCAAATATGTGATTTAAAATTCGAAACGCAGCCTGATTCTAGAGCGATTAGACAATCATGCGGGATTACTGTCGAGTTTATCAATCGAGATTATTATGGGCAAGTTCGCGCTTGCGCAACGTGACAATAAGCCGGCTTGCGCAAGCACCGCCCGGGAAATAGATCATTCTGACGATAGAGTTTTTTTGTTTATTTTGTGTGAGGTTTTAAATTGATTTTTTCATTAGATGCGATTCGTTGTCGTCATTCGTGTAAGTTGAGTGACCAGGGGATATTAGGGTGCGTTTCCAATGTGACGGAGACGAGCAAATAGAAGAGGAGATGTACAAGAATGGAACAGTCACAATAAATGACATTCAACTCGACCAAAGTGATTGGTTAATTTCAGAACAAGTAATCTCTCTGCTCCGCTTACATCTACCAAACGCACCCCTACAATCTAATAGCTAACCGCCCACTACTTTGCTGGCGAAGTTGCCTTGTCGAAGTTCTGATAAAAGCTGATCGCAGTCAGAAGTACGCGACCACACACTCGCGTGTAGCGTTGCGAAGAGCTCTGCTAGTCATTTGATCGGCAATTTTGATCAAACGATCGGAAGTCTTCTCTATACTTTGTTTCCCGCCCAACCCAGTAATTTCTCTGGAAACATACAATTAGTGATTTTGATGACAATCAAAAATGAAATGAATAACTTTTTTTTATTATTTGCTCGTAAAGAAATCACGACACGTTTTCGACCTCGTCAACAACAATGCGTTCAAAAATGACGTAGGCTGTCGATATGGCTTTTACCAGATAATAAAAAACCCATATAATTTTTATCATTCAATTTCAATTTCTGACAACACCATATACGTTATCGCTACCTGACTCAAATTAGAGGTGTAGATGAAATTCAAAAACTATAATTCAAGCTATAAAGGTCAAACAAAATATGAGTTTAATAGGTGCTTATCTACGCAATAGCTCGCATTCTGAGTCCGTTACGCTCCCACAGAACTGGTATGCGCGGCTACAGATTACGAAGGTGGACAAGGGAAAAGCTGAAGCGGACAACCAAACGCTTCATCAACAGCCGGAAGACGTCCACTGCTGGATGAAGGCTCCCTTAAAAAGAGGTGTTGCCATAATCCCCACGCTTGGCAGGCGGCTTGGGGATCGCAGAATGGTTACCACCGTTAACTGAGAGGACGCTGCTGCCCGTCCTCCGGTGGTTCTGGATGCAGTTTTAGGACATACCTAGGTCACCAAACGCTTGGATCTCACTAAGCGCCTTCTTCACCCAAACAAAACAGAAAAATAACTTTGTTACCTTTTCATGACTAAAAGACGATATGACTTTACTTTTTTATACGACTGACCAAAATAGGAGTGTAATGTTTTCAGGGTTCATGTATGTATGTAAGGTATGTGAGTTTATTTGTTCCATCATAACTTTTTGATGCCTGATGAGATCGAGATGTATGGAGTATGGTTAGAGTCCTTACGTCATCTCGAGTGACAGGTTACATAGATATATATTTTTTCAAGTCTATATGTCGGCTGTACAAGACCAACGCCATTTCAAATGTGAAAAAAAAACTTTTTTTTAAATTATAAATTTATTTATGATGTTTGGTAGGATGTTAATAGGTATCACGAAAAACGGTATAAAACACTTAACTTTTCACTTAGAAAATGCGAAAAAACTACATAATAACGGGCGAAAGCTACCTTTCTATAGAATTTGTACCAAGATTCTGAAAGCACGTAGTCAGCCTTTCTTCAACTCAGTGTGTGATGATTAGTATCAGCAAAAGCTAAAACGGACCGTGTCCCAAAGACGAGACGAGCAAGACGTTCGTCTGATGGTAAGGTTCACGCCTGCCCATAACAGTGGCAGTGCCAGAAATGTGAACTTGCGAACAAAACCCCGCACTGCGTTCTTCACCCTGAGATATCAGATGTTAAATCTTTTCATACCCAGTAATTTCTTTGGTTACATTGCCCTTCAAAGCCAAGCAGTAGTGTGCAAACATTACTGTATTCTGGACACAGCTTGCACAATACTGCTTGGGGTTGAATAACTGGCAAAGGTGTGGTACTTCCCCAGGCGTGCATCTGTAGTAAAGTCCTACCACTACAAAATTATAAATTAATATAATTAAATACTTTCATTACCAATCAATGTAATGTTGAGAAATTCCTCCGCTGTCGCTACCGCCCTTGTCTTAGACAAGAAGTGAAGCGTAATTTTGAAATGAACTCTTGTGTCAATTAGCGGAGTAATGAGCAAGTCTCATTATCATCACTTTTCGAGGTTTATTGCTCGGGTGGGTTCTACGGCGGCCAATTTTGAACGGTCCACTTGCGGTCAGCGCGTAGATTGCCTTGGTAGGGCTGAACATAGCTACCGATTGTCATTCGATTTAAAATGTCATCTATAAAGCCCGTCACACACGTAGCTACTATTTATTATATTAATATAAATCATAGCATGGCATATTACGATATATTTTCTGTACGTATTTTCGTCTGCCCGCACACGCAGCTATAATATTATTAATATAATATTTATATTTTTAGAAAACCTGGTCAGCTGGGGCTTCTCAAATCAGGAGGAGTGTGACTGTGGTGCTGCCGCCCAGACAATGGCACATCTTTTGGCTTGTCCGTTGTGTACCAAAAGTTGTACACAAAAATACGTAAATCTGGCCTCAGAGGATGCGGTGGAAGTGGCCAGATTTTGGTCAAAAAATATAATAAACTTAAAAAAAAACACAAAAGATTAAAATACAAAATATAAAATTGAAATAAAAATTAAAAAATTCAGCCTTGAATCGAAAAGATGATGATGATGATTTTTGTATAGAAAATTATATCGTAATATAATATGCCATGCTATGATTTATATTCATATATAATTATTATAGCTACTTGTGTGACGGGCGTTAGTGTAGGAAAGTAAATTAACCATTCGTGTGCTTTAAATAGGAAATTTCCGAGAGTTTCTGGGGTAACGTGTCAAAAATAATATCTCCTGTGTCCTCTACGCAACTCGAGTTCATAGGGTTCACAGGTGTAGTTGTAGCAATTAAATGTAATTTTTGGCTTAGGACGTCGTGTTTGTTGACCCTAACTTGTTAATTAAGAATGATTACTTTAATTAACTTGTTTAACTCTCGGCTAGATGTATTATTTATTTCATACAAATAATTTGCTACTAGCTCATTAAATTTAATCGTTTCGTATGTATTTAGTGCAGTAATTTTACTGTTATACTGAGAATTAAAAACTAACTTATCTTTACGTATAAGCTGTATTTAATGATGACCATACATCAGCTGTCTTCGAGCTACATTATTAAAAGTTTATTCACATAAGCGTTTAACGATTTTTCACAGGCAAACCCTGCTAGAATCGTTCTATTAGCATCGTAAACTAAGGGAGCCTTGCGATTTTATCAGCAAAAAATAATAATTAAAAAATACATACGACTGGCTTTTCCGTGAAAGAAAGCATGGTGAGAAAACCTGCACACATCCGGAGACTGAATGGTGTATGTGAATAGACCGACTCGCAATAGGCCAGGGTGGTGTATTAACAGGCTGTTATTTTTACCCATATTAGTTCTACATACAGGGTGCTAGATTTCCAGCCATAACCTTTTAAAGTATGCCTAAATAAAACTGATCCCATGTGGTATGTCTTCGTGGGAACGGACCGGAATACACCGCATAATCAGGTTTCAAATGATGTTTTTTTATTATCATTATTATTTATATACATTTATATATAAGTTTCAAACAAAACTTAGAACAAAACTTGTTAAGAGGGAATCCGGTCTGCAATAGGCTAGATGACTGATGTTTAAATCGTTGAAACCTAATAGCTTTGATGAAGAATTTAAGTAAATATAGTATGGTAATTGAAAACATTATTTAAATCGGTTAATAATGTTCTGATATATGAGCGTTTAAAGTTTTTGTTAGAGACAACTCTGTCCCTTTCTCACAAAACAAAAAATGACGTCAAGCCTTACTTGTCAGAATAGAATTTATATGGCGTCCTGACAAGTGACGTCACGATTTGCTGTTTCGCCTCTCTGTCTAGCATGATATTAAAATGTATATAAGTTGGTTATTTTTGATCAGATTTTAATATTTTTTTCATTAATCAGCTATATTTATGGGCCACATTTGAATAGACAATAAAAAAAAACCAGTCATCTAGCCTATTATCCATACAAATGTATTTCCCTATTTTCTTCCAGTATGAATGAAAAAAATATATAACCCTTTTAAAATCTTCATAGTGATTATTGTAAGGTTATATTTATATTTTCTTTAGCAATTAGTTGCTGAATAAAAAAGGAAATGACAGAGACATGACTACAGTAGACCTAGAAATTACAAATAATGATAGGTATAGTATAGAGGATTATTATTTCAATTGTGTTTATATAATTTATTAATGTGACTGCTACTGCTATAAATTTAATTATATTATATATAAATATATATATTATATTTTTATGATTTTATTTATTTTATTATTATTATTATTTTATACTTGATGAATAAATTATTATTATTATTATCCAGGATGTTTTTTTTTTTTTTTTTTTTTTTTTATGAATGACTATGCTGTTGGCCTCAGGTGGCCTCTACAGCGTCACCGGACTTTAGGCAAGCGCAAACGGCGCTCGGCCTAGGTTTAGGTTAAAGGCGACTAGCTCAAGGGCACCGCAGACGGTACGAACCTCGGCTTGGCCGTCGCCGGGAGTGGGGTCAGACTTGCCCTGGCACCCCAGAAGGGGTATGCCCTGGGGCCCTAGTAGGTTGATCTGGTTGACTACTTGGAGAGAATCTAACAGATCTTCTGACAGATCTGGGGAGTCCTCGACCTCGCCGGCGAGGTGGGTGCGTGTTTGTGTGCCTTTGGTAACCGGCGCCTATACCAAAGACGGAATACTTCTTGTTGCTAGGAGTGGTCGGATCAGGCGAGCCCAGCGCCGCCGAGGTGATGACGGCTATGGGGTCGTCCGGGTCGCCCAAGACGTGTCTGGGGCGTCTACGGAAGGGGGGTGGGTCTGTCGTGTCTGTCGTATAGTTCGAGGCTTGGACTATGAGTGGATTGGGATGGTGGGGGGTCGCATCGAAATAGCGGCGCGAAGCGTACTTAATGTACTGACGGATGGAGGGGAGTTCGAGATCGCAGTGCAGGTCGGAGTTTCGCATGAACCAGCTAGCACCGACCGCTCTGCGGATGAATCTATTTTGTATAACTTGGAGTTTCTCTAGATCTATGCTGGAGGCATGAGCGAACGCCACGGAGGCGTACGTCATGACTGGGCGAATACAAGTTTTGTAAATTGTAACCTTATTTCTAAGGGACAATTTACTAAGCTCGTTGAGAAGGGGAGTGAGCCGGCCTAAGAAGAAGGCTGCTCGGTTGCGAACTATCTGGATATGCTTAGAGAACGTGAGTCGACGATCAAGGGTCACACCGAGATACTTGGTCTCGGTAGCCCATGGGATGGGCTGGCCGTTGAGCGTGATATGCTTAGAAGGAGGTCTTTTGAACGGATGAAAGTACACGGCTGCACTTTTATCGGGGTTAACGGTGATAGCCCACTTCTTGAACCAGTCTCCGAGGAGATTGAGGGCTCGTTGAAGGTGGGCTAGCTGAATGACCTTGTTCCACCCTCTGGTGTAGAGGGCGGTGTCATCGGCAAAGAGAGCAAGCTCCACTTTGGGGGTGCGGGGGATGTCACAGGTGAAAAGCGAGAAGAGAATCGGGGCCACAGCGGAGCCCTGAGGGACTCCGGAGCCGATGTCGTGGGGGGAGGAGCGTTGTCCCTCGACGCGGTATCGAAAGCTTCGAGCCCTGAGAAAGTCTTGTATTATGAGTACAAGACGGTCTGGCAGCCCGAGCTGATACAGCTTGTATATCAGCCCGTTGTGCCAGACTTTATCGAAAGCTTTCGCGACGTCGAGGAACACCGCTACAGTCCCTTGGGGGAACGGCTTGTGGGTGTAACCATGGCCGGGTTTCTTGTTGAAACCTTCTAGGACGTACTCCGTGATGCGGTGTACTTGTTGGACGCAAGAGTGTCTGGCTCTAAAGCCGAACTGTTCATCAGGGAGGAGGTTGTTGTCTTTGACACAGGACCAGATGCGTTTCAGAAGGACGCGCTCGTAGACCTTGCCCAGGGTACTGAGGAGACTAATGGGACGGTAGCTAGAGGGCTCGGAAGCCTTCTTGCCGGGTTTGTGGATGCCGATGACGTCGGCGGATTTCCACGCGTCGGGGAAAATGCAATTGGCGATGGCCGCATTGAAGATGCTAACTAGAAGGTGAACTAGCGTAATGGAGAAGTGCTTGAGCACTTTGTTACTGATGCCGTCCGCACCTGGAGCTTTCCTGGTGTGGAGGCCTTTAATAATCGACTCAACCTCGGAAGCTGTGACAGGCTCGAGTTCATCAAAGGGGGGAAGTGAGGATCTGTATTCGACTTCACTGTTCACCTTATCGAGGTGAGCAGGGTCGACATGTTCTAAACTGGGGCTGCACTGCGTTTCGAGGCTGTCGGCCAGGCATTCGGCCTTTTCCTCGTCGTCAAACGCGGGGGGGAGGTCAGGTCGGGTGAGAGGGGGCATAGTCGTAACAGAGTCTGATTTCAGGGATCTAGTCAGCCGCCAGAATGCCAGGTGGGATGGCTCGATCCCCGAGAGTAAGTCATCCCACCGTTGATTACGGAGTTCACTCATGCGGTTTTTTACGGCACGTTCGTAATACCGCAGAGTGGCTCTGTTATCCTCGGTGCGAGCTCGATCGAATGCCCTAGTGGCAGCGTGTTTCGCTCTCAGTAGGTCCCTCGCGTCCTCAGGCAGGGCCCAGCGTTGGTCTCCCTCGGCTGGAACCTGCTTTGAGGCCTCACCAACGGTGGTGCGGAGGTGGCTAGTGAGAGCGTCAATGGAGGTAGAGATGTCGTCAGGGGTAACAATGTCGTCAGGGATTCTGTCCAAGTCAGGGGAACTACAAGCTTTCAGGGCATCGCCTAAGTGCTTCCAGTTGACCACGGTCTTAGTCAGAGGAGGTCTGTCAGTCAGATCGGGGCCTAAATGCATGAGGACGGGTCGGTGGTCACAGTCGAGTTCGTGTAGTACTTCCAATGAGCGTAACTGGAGGGTCACGCCCTTTAGAAGCGCTAAGTCGAGTACGTCAGGTCTGTAGTTCAAATTCAGGGGAAAGTGGGTCGGAGTACTGGGAGGAACTATGTCAAAGTTGAGGTCGTCAGAGAGGGAGTTCAGAAGGTTTCCCTTCGTATTGGTCGTGTTGCAGCCCCATAAAATGTGCTTGCTGTTGAAGTCGCCAGCCAGAATGACTGCGCTTCCGAGAGAGAAAAGAGCCTCGAGGTCACTCCTGAGGAGAGTCTTGTTACCGGAGAGATAGCAAGATACTAGGGTAATGGGTTGATGACCGGTCATCGAAAGGCGGCAACAGGAAGCTTCCATTGCTGAGAGAGAAGGGGTGTCGATGGGAATGCAGTGAAGGGACCTTTTGTAATAGATGAGAGTACCGCCTTTTATGGTGGTAGTCCTATCATTACGAAGGAGCGAGTAGTTTGCGATCCTGGGATCCCTCTTGCTAGGTTTTAGAAAGGTCTCGTTCACTAGCATAACATCGGCCTGGTGGGTTGAGAGGAAGTGCCGAATCAAGGGACGCTGGTCCCTTGATTCGGTGGTGATGCCGTTGGCATTAAACCATGCCAACGAAAGGGAGCGGGGTCTAACGCGTTTAGGTGTACTATACATGTTGGTTCCTAAGGACGTTGGGGGCGAAGCGCTGTAGTGCACCGAAGAGCCTATAATGCTCATCGAGGATGTCGATGAGATTATGGTTCTCCCGGACCTTCTGGGCTACATGTCGAACCTCGTCGAGGTTAACCGACATCGCAATTTCAGCGAGGAGGAGTAGATCCGCTTTCGGGCTGGAGGAGCCAGGGGCGGATCGTTTGGAGGTGGAGGGCTTGGGCGGAAGGGCAGGGCGGGCCTGGGTCTTGGCATGAGCGGGAGATGGCGCAGGGGCGGGTGGGAGCGGTTGAGTCGCCTGAGGAGTGCTGGGCGGATTTGACCATGCATTAGTCAGTGGGACAGGGGCGTCAACGAATTTTGACACCTGGCGGGGTTGGGCAGGTTTTGGCTTAGGGCCAGCTGCTTTTGAGCGAGACGGTAAGGGTTTCTTGGCCTTAGGGGCCTTGAGACAGCCGCGATAATTCGCGGTATGGCCCTGAGTGCCACAGAGGACACAACTGGGGAGAGTAGGGTCGTCCTTCTTACGAAGGCACTCCGCGGTGCTATGATCGCCCGCGCACTTCACGCACCTGAAGGGTGCGTAGCAGTAGCGGGCAGAGTGTCCGTATAGCTGGCAACGATGACACTGTCCTGGAATGGACTTTTTGTGAGGGACTTGGAAGTCGAGGCCGGAGAGATGGAGAATAGATTTGGTAGTCCAAATTTTCTTCCCTTCCTGGGTATTCGTAAGGGTGACCAGCACCATGTCGTAGGGTTCTTTGGTCCTGCCGTTGTACATCCGGCTGACCGAAAGAACAGGGAGGTCTTGGGTGAGGAGGTCGTTATGGATTGCCAGGAAGGGAATCTCCTTGGGGATGCCCTTTACGACAACTCGGATGTCTTTCTCCTCATCGAGAGCGTATCTATGGAAGTGAATATTCGCGTCTCGGAGGTAGGTAGTGGCTTTGCGGTAGTCGTCGGGGGAGGCTAGACGGACCATAATGCCGTCTTTGTTTGGTTTGGCGGAAAACTGGATCTGTAGATCCGAGAGGTTACGCGAGACGAGTTCCCATAGTTCCCGGTTGCGGACAACTATGGTACCGGTCTTAGGATGGGGAGCAGGGTCGACAATCGGAGCGTCCGATTCCGAACGGAGCGGAGAGTCCGATTGGGCGGAGTCAGAGGCAGGTTTAGTCCCTGAAGTGGGGCAAGGGGCCTTGGGGGGAGGAGGGAGGGAAGCAGTGGTAGCGGGACGCTTTTTACCCTTCTTGGAGGCGACGACTGTGAAGCCGTCGTCCTGGGTAGAGGTGTCCATTTCTGGAGAATCGGGGCTGTCCGAAATGGACGGACGGAGTGGACGGGGGGTAGGGGAGCACGAGCGGCGTCCGTGGCGGGAGCGACTTCGCGACCGGGATCGGCTCCTTGCTGGAGCGCGACCCCTAGGCCGAGAGTGGCTCCCGTCACGGGCGGAGGCTTTCGGAGGAGGTGGAGGCTTGGGAACTGAGGGGCCTGGCGCCGAAAAATTCGGCGTCAGTTTGCAGGCAGAAGCTGCCTGCCCTCGTGGAGTCTTGGGACGGGCGAGAGACTTTTGAGCGTATGTCTGGGGAGCGCGAACGAATTCCTCCATTTCGGAGGGGTTGGCCTTCAGGTGGTCCAACAAAGTTTTCGCGACGAAGCTGATGGCTTCGTCGAGATCCTTTTGGGAGACCATCCTAAGGCGGGAGAGTTGCGGGGGTTGGGGGAGGAGGTCCCCAACAGGAGAAGAAAGTGTGTGATCCCTCTGCCGGGGGTAGACAGGGGGCTGCGTACCTAGTGTATTACCTAGAGGGTGTACCAGCTGCCAGTGTTATTTTATTGTGCAGCTGGTTGTGTGCCTGCGATATCTGGTGTCGACTAGGGGTGACCCCAAGGCCGGTGGTTCCAGACCCAGCCGGATTCTGTTGTTCCCCAGACGGGGGAAAAACAGGCGCTCCGGGGCAACGCCCGATCGGTTTCGTTGTCACCGTTAGAAGTGTCAGCCGATCGACCACCCACGTGGATTTTATGAAAACACTAAGAGTGGTTCGCTCTGAAAAGAGCGGTTTGGACGAAGGCAGCAGGCCCGGAAGCCCGGCTGCGAAGCGGTGAGAGCCCTGCACTCACACTCACACTCGACTCGTTAGAGTTTACGCTAATAAATTAACGCAAACACCACGTGGCCGAGGTAACGGGTGCTAGGACTCGAAGCTGCGCGGCGGCGGCTTCGGAGGCGGAGGCGTCCGAGCGGCGCGGTTGCGCCGAGCGGAGTGAGTCCGGCGGCGGGGCAGAGCCTCCGGCGGACAGGAGCGGACAGCGAGCAGCGAGTAGCGGGCGGAAACGTCCGTACAGCGCGGCGATGCGGAGCGAAGTGAGTGAAATGTTGTTGTATCCAGGATGAAAATAGGCGAATATATTTGTATGGAGAATCTGACTAGATTCCATCTTAAGTATGAATTATAGAAACTGCCAAGTGTTAAGTAAAAAAACAGTCTCTGAGAGCTTTTGCATTTGCAATCAACCTCCATCTCGTATTTATTATTAATCAAGGTATGGCGTAAAATGAAATTAACCCCGTATATTCATTACATTATACTTAATTTCCATAGCGAAATAAAGCGTTTAGCGGCGGGAATCCATGGACATTGGACACGCTGAATCATTAGCCTTATCTTATTATTCAGCGCTAGGTATAAATCTCACTAATGCTTCCATATCTTATAAATCTCCGGCTGCCTGCTTAATTAGAATGAGCGGGGTTGCGCGCGCGCAGTGTTCGGATGTGTGAAAATGTATGCTCGGATGAGGCGCCATCTGTTTTTGAAGTGGGAACCTGTTATACGAGAAACGGCTACATCAAGAACTTTAAAGTACCTAAATGGTGTATATCTTATAAAATGCTTTAGCAACTTGATAAATTAGAACATGATATACATTTTAATAGTACTGATATGTTAAATTTAAAGCCTGACCATGTGATTCACCGGAGGAAGGGCAGCAGCGGCCTCTTGGTTAACGGTGGTGAACATTCTGCGATCCCCAAGCCGCCTGCCAGGCGTGGGGATTATGGCAACCCCTCCCTATTAAGGGGGAGGCCTTTGTCCAGCAGTGGACGTCTCTTGGCTGATAATGATAATTAATATGAAAATGTACTCGAATGAGGCGCTATCTATTTTTAACCAACTTAAATAAAACTCTAAGTATGTTTTATGTTTGTTATCTCATAACTCCGTCATTTATAAACAGATTTGGGAAGTAGTTTTTTTTTATTTGAAAGATCAGATTGGTTCATTGAAAATTTCATTAACCTGCCCAGTATTTTGCTTTATTAACCGAATTTCAAAAAGGAGGAAGCTCTATGTACTACGGCATGTTTTTTTAATTTTTAATTTTTGTTCATGTATCAAAATTACTGCAATAATAACTGGAAAATATGAAGATGTCATGCAGGTAGTCGAAATTGAAGTCGGTTTTTTAAAGCGTATTATTTTAAATAACTTGACTTGTGGAAATGTGGAGCCTGTTACATCTGAAACTGCAAGAACAGAAATGTTTATCGTATTTTTTTCCAAATCTTATCAGAAAGACTTCCACGCACATTCAAATACAATACCGCATCCAAAAATATTTACTTCGAAAGATGCTTTTACAATGAAACATTACAGATGAAAGAACAGCGCGTTGCCACCATCACACGCGGAAAACTAATAGATTGTGAAAAGTTACACGTAATGGCATAGGGAGCGGACACGGCAAGGGCTCCATTCAGAAATCATACTAAATACATTGCAATAAAGCACAATTTAGAAACACACTGAACGACGTTCATCGGGCGAGGAAACGCCCGATCGACGTCATTCGGTGTATGCCTTATTTCAATGAGTTTAGTGTGAAATTTGAATGCAGCGGCAAGCCGCCCGCGCCATGTCCGCGCCCGTCGCTGTTTCTGTGTGGCTTGCGCCTGCGCCTAAAAACTCTCTGATTTTATTTTTTCTGTGTATATAGGTTCTGTCGGTGAAGGAAAACAACGTCCGAGTATTATAGTCATAATAATATTATGGTGCTTTACTACTTTCTAATAATTATTTAAATTTAAATTTAATTTTAATCACAAATTGTAATTTCCTCTAGTGACTATTTAATTCCGATATTTTAATGCACCTAGACATACATAGTTTTGGAATGTGATACAGATCTGCAATATGTATATACAATTTTAATCTAATGTTATTACATTCTGTTTTGTATGATTACTAAATAAATAAATAAATAAATAAATAAATTGACTAGATAGATAGATAGAAACTCTTTATTAACCGACTTCAAAAAAGGAGGAGGTTCTATGTTCAACGGTAAGTATGTTTTTTTTTTGTATGCTCACTGATTTCTCCGTCAATAATTGTGAACTGATTTTGTTTTTTGTTTAATTTGGAATTAACTTCCGAGGTGGTCCCATATTAATTTGAAGACGGTTGTTTTTTTTTTAATAGTTACTTGTAGCTAAGCATTTGAGACGGCAATCTGTCGCAAATATCTAACTGTGTATTCCGGTAGTCACAATTGATCGCCATGTCAAAGTTGTAGGCAAATACCTAGTTAGTTGCTCGTGGTAGTACTTAGTGTATTGTTAGCTGCTCCGTAAAAATGTTAGGATCGATTAAATTTAATAATACATATCGCACTGGACCTGGGTACGTTCTAGAACTACCAGATGACGGGCAGCAGCATCCTCTCAGTTAACGGTCATGAGCATTCTGCGATCTCCAAGTCGCCTGCCAAGCCTGGGGATTAGGCAATCCCTCCCAATTAAGGGGGATATCGTCCACCAATGGACTTCTTATGGTTGATGGGAGACATATTGTACTTAATTTTATTATTATTCATACATATTTACATTTATTTTGGTGTAGGTATAAAATATGCATCTCATGCGTTGCAACTTGATTGCAACAATTGAAAGTAAATTATGACACACCTTTCACACGTCAAAATCTAGATTGATCACTTTGGCCGTCAATAATATTGATTAGTTAAAAAGTTAGAACTGGATTAGTCGGAAATGAAAATAAATTTGCAATTAAGAACTACCCACGCAACTAGGTGCACTCGCAAAAACACCTAAAGCAGCGTTCTTATTGACACAAACAAACTATCAAATAACTTTGTTCGTTCAAACTTGCCATCATGTTAGTAATGAAACTATTTCCGTATTACTACAGACTTACTGGAACGTCAGTTTTTCAATATTTTAGACGAAGATTTTCACATATTAAAAAAAACGCTTCAACTGTACTGAAATAATCATAATTATTTACCTATTACATAGAAAAAAACTTGGGCCGAATGTGGAGTTGCAAAGAGGGACGAAATGAGAATAGGCGTGTGGCCTAATGTTTAATTTATGACAAATAACAGGCTTAGTGATGAATATAACTAAATACATTACACATACAGAAAAAATAAATTGTATTGGATCATAAATCTCTGAGATATGAGCGTTTAAAGTTTTAGGTGGGGATAGAGAAGGGATGCTCTATCCCTCTCTCGCAAAGCACGTGTTAGTATAGCATTTGTATGCCGCGCCTGAGGCTTGACGTCATAGCTCAGTATGGCGCGCTCTCTGTCTAGCTTGAAATTAAAATACTTAGAACTTATTTATTTTTGAATTATTTAAAATTTTGTTTTCTTTGATAGGCTCTATTGATGATCAGCTTTTTTATGAGGTAATAAAAAATTTGTAGTCATCATGCCTATTATAAACTTATAATATTTTTTGGGTCGAATACGGCTTTGTGATGTGATGTTATTGTTGTGTTTGTTATGTGAAAGAAATACTTGAGTGATTCTCACTATATGTGCTGCTTAAGTTTCAATGTTGCAATCTTAAAGTGAAGAAACGACAATGAAACTTGTAGCATTATTTGTTCATTAGTGAATAATGATTATAAATGGCATTGTTATTAAAGTGTCATAAAGTTTTACAGCTCGTACAGTCATGGATGAAAATGGTTAGACTGATATTTTAGATACCAGTCACCTAATGATCAATGTTAACTGTTTTTATTCTTGTTATTTCAAGTTTACTTAAATTAATGATAACAACAAACATTACATTTTAATGATTAATAATTAATTCTAAGGTGACTAACATTAATCGTCAATGCTTCGTGTTATATATGTTAACGAGATTATTGTTTTGACAAGTTTTTGTAATAATATAAAAGAAAACAATACTGGATATTGTAATACATCTATATTACTTACTTTCACATTTACTTATAATAACTGTGTAATAATAATTAGTAAGTTGTATCATGTGTTATGATTTCATAAATATTGTTACGAGATTATTGTTTTGATACTTTATTGTAATAATATCAAGGATAACAATACTGCATATTGTAATAATACATCTATGTTACTTACATCTACTTATAATAACTGTGTAATAATAATTAGTAACTTGTAGACATGTGTTATGATTGGAGGCTACATGTCATGATATTTTACTTATAATTATTTTAATTTTGATGTCTATAAAATCTTGGAAAATATTAGACATTCTTACACATTATCGAGATCAATTTGAATGATCTAGACTTAATAAAGTCAGGTAATAAAATGTTTGCTTCAAATCTTAAATAGCATTTGACAATAAAATGTGTATTTTACGATTCAAAAGTGATTTAAATGCATAATATTTTTAAGTATAATACAGATCGTCAAATTTTTTTTATTATATTATACTCGTCGAAGTCATAAACTTAGAATAAGGAACCTGCTGTTCTTCGTTAGTATTCAATGATTAGGCTTAACAATAAACACAAAAAGCTAGCAAGTTTTGCGTAAATGAGCTAATATAAAATTTATAAATTCGTGTCAAATAAAACATCGTAATCATTTTGATTATGGTCATAAATAATTACCTAAATTAACGATTGCCAAATAAAAGACAAAACTAATTTTTACTCTTGTATTTTTAGGCTTGGCGTTTTTATAAGTTGTAGGTATAAAATATTTCCAGTGACCGCCGTTTCTAATTTTTTTGCATAAATATTATTATATTTTTTGTTATATATTATTATAATTTTTGTCATTGAAATGTCATATCACATTTTCAAATACAAAAATATTTACTGATCATAGTTCGTATTTTATTAATTAACGATTTAAAAGATAATGATGTCTAATGCAGTTAACTGTAAAAAATGTGATGATATAAGCATTTTCAATGTACTCGTAAAGTTAATTATATATTTACACGTAGACTGTTCATATATATATACATGTACATATATATATATAGACTGTTCGAAATGATGAATGAATAAACAATCTATATTTTTATTTATTTTGTAGTTACTAAATACAGTAAGTTCAATGTGATTGAGACTACTGCTGACTGTTCGAAATGATGAATGAATAAACAATCTATATTTTTATTTATTTTATAATAAAATTATCTTATTAGTCTTATATTAGTTTTATAATAAAATTATTATAAAATAAATAAAAATATAGATTGTTTATTCATTCATCATTTTGAACAGTCAGCAATAGTCTCAATCACATTGAACTTTCTGTAGAATATACTTCATCCATTATTAATCCAAGCGCCTACAATGATATTTAAAGTTGTATGTCAAACCCTGCCTATTAAGGGGAAGGCCTTGGTCCAGCAGTCTTCTGGATGATGCTGTCCTAAATAAGGTTATTTCAAAAATATCTGAAATAACATTGATATCGGAAGCAATTCAATTTTGACCAAAATTTGAGGCTAGAGACCGCTGTCCGCAATTTTTAATCTCATTAATAATGCATAATTGTGATTTAAATTAATTCATCATAAAAAAATATTGATCTGAAAATTTACTAAGCCTTCAATCTAAATCAGTACCCAACTCGTAAACCATTTAAATGTATATAAATTAGAATCTGACACTTTCTCATTCGTCCATTTTATTTCGCAATAAGCAGGTATCTGCTTCAGGTATTGCGCTGTATCCCACGACGTCTGAACTGAACACTCAATAAATGGCTACTTTAACATTTAATTACTGTTTCTTAACGTAGAAATCCGTTTTAAAGTCGAATGTGGGACACTGAACTGAGTAACAGCTAAACCATTTTAATGCATGTACATTTTTGAATAATATCATTTAAAGGTAAGTTCATCTAAAAAAGTTTCTAAACGGCAATATAGGCCAGTCAAAATGCGGATAGATGCAATCAATAGGACACACTATATTTTGTGATATAGACACTTACAATACCAAACAATTGATTAAATGCATCATGAATCACAAAGAGCCACAAAACAAATACACAAAAAAAATATGCCACATTTTTTTATGTAAGTTAATATATAAACACAACAACAAACACGACAATTTGATAGTTGCATTATTATCTACTAACTATAAAAACAACAAGGGTTACTTTCAAAGTTCTCCAAGATTTTTTTCAATCTATTCAATGAAAAATAAAAAATAAATTATCAATGAAGCTGTCAAAAAATAGTTAACTGCATAAAATAATAGTAAAAGCAAGCAAAAGAGAACTATAAAAGCGATTATCAATATAATTTTAACGATAATTATAATAATAACTGGCCATTATCGGATATATTAAGTCGTAAGCACTTTTTTCACTGTCTGTACATGAATAAGTCACCCTGAGGCGACAAAAACATTACGCCTGGCTACCGTTCCGCATAACTAGGCCACGATGTATCTATCTATGGAGCCACAGTATAGCGAGGAAGCCTAGTCTAGACTGTGGACTTAGATTAATTTAGTGCTAAGACGTAGAGTTCTAATGGCAGGTAATTGAGACTTCCTGTATGATTTTAGTCAGTTGTACTGGTAGGTAAGACTAAGAAGACTAAGTGAAATGTAAAACAAAATCAAACAAAAAAAATATATAACTTTAAAAAAAACATCACAAAAAAAAAGCTAACAAAACACACACACTTATATATTTTTTTTGATCTGCTTAGATTTCGAAAAAAGAAAAAATCACCCATTTTGAAGTAGCATAAAGTTTTTTTTAAATTTTTTTTTTTTTAAGTTGCGTAAACATAAAATAGGTATTGAAAAAAGTTCTTGATCGTTTACGAACGGGAGTACGGAGGTATAAGTGTTTTTTTTTCATAGTTAGATAATAATTATTACGGCAACGTAGGGCGATATTGATAAGTCTTTTTTTAAAGTAGCTGTGGCAAACACAAAATATTAAAAAGGTTCTTGATCGTTTACGAACGGGAGTACGGAGTTAATATAACGTGACATATTTTTTTCATTGTTATATAATAAATATTATGGCGCAACGCAGGGCGATCTTAATAAGTCTACGCTTTCTTACTCGAGAAATTAGTCACGATCTATATAAGTACACCTTATGTGTATGTGTGTATGGCGTTTTAAATTAGAGTTTCCGTTTTTCTGTAAATATAGTTACGTACCTATGAATATGGATACCTACATTTAGATTTACTTCAGTCTATAAACCAAGTTTGACTAAAATAAATACCAAAAATACACTTATAAAATTCGCTACATAAGTACTTATAAATTTTCCGATTTCTATCAGTATTTATTTTTATTATTATTCATAAAATCTTCCAAGTTAACTGAATAGTTTAAAAAAGTATCATGGTATTATAACCTACAGACAAAGGAGAGCTTTATCTAATAATACGCTTTTAAAAAAAATACAACCGACTTCAACTTCCAATAACTTGATGACATCTTCATATTTTCTAGTAATTTTGGTTATAAAAACCAAACTACTGAACCGATTTCGATAAAATTTATATGGGACCACCTTTAAAGTATTACCTACAAAACAAAAAAAGAATCATAAAAATCAGTTCAAATACAATAAAATAATATATACTTACTTAAATTATAATACTTTTTAATTCTATAATACATACAATTTATAGTATGTATTTACAAAAAAACATTGAGTATTCTATCCAGCTTTCCAATTTCCATATAACAAGCTTTGCTTATTTTGGGGCTATAAATTTATATTACCTCTGAAGTATTACCTACCAAACAAAAAAAGAATCATCAAAATCAGTTCATAATTGGCGGAGTAATCGCGTAACATACATACAAAAAAAACATACAGTCGAATTGAGAACCTCCTTTTTTAAGGCGGTTGAAAAAATAATTGGACATTTTAATGCATAGTTTCAATGAGGATAATTATGATTGTTTTCACTTGAGCTTAGTACTTAATGTAAAGAGCGAAAGTATTCGTATAATAGACCAGAGACCACGTTCGTGCCAAAGCACGTCATAAAGGTTTAGATAGTACTGTATGATAAATAGCTTTCTGATCCCAGACAAACCTTCCAAGAGGGTTTCTTAAGAAAATTACATAATAAATGTCTTCATATTATTTTATGGCGTACATTACCCTACTTAGACGGGAAATGCGGAGTATTTTGTTTAATGTCACCACTCACCAGCGCTGTTCATAAGTTGTTACTGGATGGGCCCCAGTTAGAATCTCGTTTAACTTAGTTTATTCTGCTTAGAATAATGGACTTTTTTTTCTATGACATGTATCTTTTTTATCTTAAATCTATAATAAAGTGGTCGTAATAAATACATCTCAAATGACCAAAAGAAGCTTTGTCGTGTTATCATAATAATAATACCTTTTTTTTTAATACAACCGACTTCTACTTCGAATGCCTGGATGACATCTTCATATTTTCTAGTAACTTTGATTTAAAACCAAACTACTGAACCGATATCGATAAAATGTATATGGAACCACCTCTGAAGGCCTACCAAACAAAAAAATATCATCAAAATCAGTTCATAAATATACAATCAAATAATATATAATACTTTTTAATTCTATAATACATACAATTTATTGTAGGTAATTACTTAGAATTAATTGTATGTATTTACAAAAAAAAATATGAGTATTCTATCCAGCTTTCTGATTTACATAGTACAAGCTTTGTTTAGTTTGGGGCTAGATGGCGCTGGGTAAAAATGTCCACACAATTTATTTATTTTTTATATTAATGCGAAAGTTTGTCGGTATGTGTGCATGTTTGTTGCTTTTACGTCAAAAAACCTAAACGGATATGGCCGAAACTCGGAATGAAGATAGCTTATTTCGCGGAATAACATTTATACCTAGTCTACTTTTATCATCGTCATCTCTCGTCAGTCAGAAGACGTCCACTGCTGGACGAAGGCCCCGCTTATTAGGGAGGGGTTGCCATAATCCCCACGCCTGGCAGGCGGCTTGGAGATCGCAGAATGCTCACCACCGTTATCCAAGAGGACGCTGCTGCCCGTCCTCTGGTAGTTCTTGATGCAGTTTTAGACATACCCAGGTACGAGGTTCATCATCATCATTATCACCGTAATTCATCATCACGCGTTTGAAACCGGATGCAGGAAAAAATTCACGGAATTCAAATCAGTTAGTAGTATTCCTAGCTCCGTTTTTTTTCCGAACTGAAACTATACAAAGTCAGCCAGACAAAATGTACAGTTGAGAAAATGGGACAAACAAGAGAATCCCGTGTAAAAAAGAAAAACACGGCTAGTGACTTAATAAATAACTCTTCATTTGGTGTTGGACTCCGGGCCAGTTTAGTGCAGATAGGCAACTGGCAATTGACTGAATTTAAAACGACTGTTTAGCATTTTGATCAGTTAACAAAAAGTTGTACCTACTATTTCTTACCTGACTAATGACTGTGTAATCCACACGGGGCTTCGTAGCTCTTGCTTCGTACTTAACCTTTCGTTTAAACGAACGTACTAATTAGTGCTTAGTATTAGTAAGATACAGTGCAAGTGAATAGAACCCGATCGTATTTATTAAGCGACAACTGTCAAATTGATATTAACTGCTTTGAACTAATGAGAAGTACGAAGCCCGTGTAGTCTTGGTATAAGCCGCATGCACTTTTACATTGTATAATTAAAATTAGTTATGCATTTCTTAACAATTAGCTATTTGTCTAAAGTATTAAGCATAATTTATATTTTTTTAAGTTACTGGTATAGATTTATTTTCAGACATTGTAGCGTTTGCCTAACAAATCTTTAAGGATTGCCTTAAAATATACATAACCGAAATATCCTACCATCAGACTAATTTAACAAAATAACAAACTCTATCACCCATGAAGTTTGCTGATATGTTTTGTTTTTCATAAATTATAAAGAACGTATTAGCAAAACGCCTAACTCAAAATCACGCAAAAACAAAATAAGTTCAACAAAAACTACGCATGTCGATAATGAGCTCAATACAAAGTTAGTATGTAAGCCCACGACTAAAAATAGTGCAGACAACTTTCAGCACAATATAAACTGGTTAAAACACGGTTTAACGATCAATTTGGTACATTAACATTTACATAGTATTACACTTATGGACAGATAATTTCACAACATACCTAGTTATAATAGCCTGCATGCGCTTTACTTGCGGAATGTACGAACTTATTATTTAAAATACAATGAAATATTTATTGATTCGACTAAAAATAGAGCATAAAATATGACTGTTATATTTTAAAATAATACCAGTGGCTATTCGGCGAAAAAGAATAGTCTTGAGAAAACCGCATAATATAATTATCTTTATTAACTAGTTCATTTTTGTTTACATGCCTGTAGCACGCATATTTTGACTTGACAAAATTTCAGCCGGCTAGCTGTTACGGTCCGGAAGATCAGAGCATAATAGGACAGACAGACCACTGAAGAGAGAAGTGAATAAATAGAACGGAAAAGTGACGCGTCGCGGTAGCCAGACATACGTGCTTATATTATGTATACTATAATTTTAGACTGGGAACACTCAAAAAGATAATTCAAATAGGCACGCAGAAAACTAAACCACATTGCATCGAAATTAGATCTATTTCAAAATTGAACAAAATCGCATTTCGAGCGTTTTACTTTAAATGCGCGACCGATTATTGGCATTACGTCTTATGTATTTCTCTTTTCTGTGAAGCAGACAGACGAAGTAGGCTATTAATAGGTAATTAGTGCACTCGTTAGGTACGGAACTCTAAATATGTATCAAAATATAATTATAATTATGTAGATTCCAAATATACAGATTTCTAAGAAAACGTATCAAAATTGTTTCCACGTACATTTCTAGAAGCCTATCCCTACTGTCAAGTAATTTACCAGCAGAAAGGCTTTCAAACTGAAAGGCGGGCGCGCCATATCCTTATGGTAATCCCGTTCGACATTTTTGCCTGTTCGTTTGCATCTAATATTTCAGTAGACTCCAGCGCATCTTATTTATGCTTCTCCGGTTGAATAAGACGTATCTGTCGCGTATACAAGTTTCGATCACTAATGATGTGACATAGGCCCTTTTTTGCCGGGTCTAACTAAATTATGCCGACGTGCTGCGTTTGCTTAATTTTGTACGTTAGCGTAACGATGGGTTTTGTGGGACGGTTGGGAATGGAGGATTCTGGGAGTAGAGGAGTACTAGATAAAGTTATTTCAGTAGAAAGTCACTCTTAGGTTTGATTTTTGTAATAATTTTCTGTTTGTATAAAAGATGAGATAAGATATCATGATAAGAGGACAGGACAAATGGAGCAAAAATGTCACACAATGGTACCCTAGAGAAGGTAAAAGGAAAAGAGGTAGACCACAGAAAAGGTGGGAGACGATATCAGACAAGTGGCAGGAGTGATGTGGAACAGAGTAGCACAAGAACGGCATGAATGGATAAGGTTGGAGGAGGCCTTTGCCGACTGGCAAACAGATCTACAGAAAGTAAACAAGACACAAATACTAGACTAGAATAAGTATGTTTTAAAATAAGTTTAAATATAAAAATCGGGTCTAAATGTAATAGAACACTAAGATGATCTGAATAAAAGGCTTATATTATTATTATTATTATTATTATAAAAGATGAAGAATATAAAAGATATCGTGAAAGAGACACCAAGCGTGGTCGGTCCACAGATAATATAGCCTGTTGATGGCTCGTAGACATAATTTCTCCTACAAACACGACTGTTGCGGGCAGGGGGCGAGGTAAGGAGGACGTTCTATGCTTGCGATTGGCCAATCACTGGTATGACGCAATCTGAGTTATGAAATTCTAACGTACTCGCAGAGGCTAGCAGTGGTTTTTAAACTACTAATTTTCGTATGAGGGAGTCGGACGATCAGTCAACTGGGCTTATAGCGTCTTTGGGTCGGTCAATTAATATAATGGCCCTATAGAGAGTTTTTAAGGATAGGAAAAATGTGCTTAGTTTCATATTTGTTATAAAAACGAGGCTTTAGTATATGAAGAGATAATCAATTAACAAAATAGTATTCTGTTGTTATAACAACTTCATCACAAATCATGGCGAGCAGAAAGCCTGTTGTTATTTTTTTTGTGATATTTTTTTTTTGACAAAGATAGATAGATAGATAGATAGAAACTCTTTATTGTGCACACCAAAAAAATACAATAGAGAAATATACACCTTATGAGCTAGTGCCACAATTGTCGGCCTTATCGCTAAAAGCGATCTCTTCCAGGCAACCATAAGGAAGAATATACAGATGAAAAAAGACGGGAGATGCTACAAACACTTTTAAATTATAAATATAATCTACATATTTATATATACATAAATACACACACATATATATATATATATATAAACTTACTAGCAAAGCAACATGTATCCCTAATGATTAACCGTAGCCATTGGATAGATCACTGAAATCAACTGGGAAGATGGACTGTACCCGTAACTACCTGGCAAATGGAAGAATCGTCTGGTTTAGTCTCATTATTAAAGTTATAAGTAACACTTGTATCTTAACACGTGTTGTCCACATTATATACATGGAAAATTTTGTGATATTGTGCTAATATGACGTTTTAAGATAGGGATATTTAAGGAATGGGACGTTTTGCGAGTGTTCATAAATTTTCGAATGAATATGCGACTAGACCATGCTGGCTTAAATTATTTTACGTATTATTATTTTATACTAATCTGCAATGAATGACAGGGCAGATCCCCGATCGCCACTCGAAAACAGCACCGTCGAAACAAACCATAGATAGTGTAACGTGCCTTGTCTTGCTGTCAGTCGCGTGTGACCGCGCCAATCGTGTGACGATGACTACGATGTCGAATGTTGTACACGAAATATTTTGCAACACTATTACAGGGTGTTAAGGTTCATTATTAAAATGAAATAATATCCGCTTCTGGACTTTTTTTTATTAACTGGAGAGGTATTATGTCTGCTTTGGCGTGGGGCCAATTTGAAGTTTGATTTTCATGGAGACTGTGTATCTATAGTATATTTGATCTAAGATACTAAATCATAATATACCTACTTAAACAAAACTCTTCAACATTTGCAGGTAACTTCATGCTTACAACAAAAGCAGTTAATTTATAATGCGAGAACAAGAAAGCCGTAGGTGGCAAGTCTCTAGGTCATTCGATTACTATTTATGATTAATACCCAGAAACTATTCGGATGTTTTAATTGAAATACGAATGGGCAATTTTGATTTACCGCGAGTGCCCTTAATTGGAATTATTTGCTTGAAATTAAACGATAATTGGGAGTATTGAAATTGAAATATCAATTTAAAATTAACGGTGATGTTGCGTTTGTCAACAAAATTAATTCAGGCAACGGTATGATTTAGAATATTGAGAAAATTACAACTCATCGTAAGCTTTAACCAGGATATAATATAGGATTCTATGGCGGTAGGTTACCAAGTGAACTTTGAAATGAAAAGCTTGATCGGAAGCATGGCTTCGTCCGATTTAATTGAATTTTGAAGGTACATACTAAGCGTTTTTAAAATATACAATCATAGAAGAAAGATTCAACAATACTGACACAAAGTCACATGTCAAAGTTTAGTTATTGTAACAAATTTGAAAAGTCTATAATATACAACGCGTAACAAAAAAGTTCAACAATACTGAAGGGTATATATGTACTCATCATTATGAACAACAATTAATAATAATTATAAGAAATAAAATGTTTAATTAATAATAATTTACCATTTTACAGAACAAACAAAAACGGTTCTTGGTAGCTTAAACTTTTCAATAATTCAATACTTCCTCTTGTATTAAGTTCGTGCTTAGTCTATTGATGCATTGCTGCCCTACCTTCCTCTGGTCCTATTCTACTAAAATCAATTCATTGCCTGCTCCACAAAGCACTTTCTATAAATTACAATATAAATTCTGTCTGTTAACATTGAATATCATCTCGGGGCGGATTCGTCCTACTAACCGTCCCACGGACCTTTACAAAGCCTAGAGCCAAACTTGCCCCGCTTTCCTCACATTAGGAATTATAATAATACGGTCTGGCTATAACAAGTAATGTTATTAATGGTACTCGGGTCGGTAAGGGAGTACTAATTTGATTAGATTCGTTTTGGAAGGAATTAAGTTTTAATCTTAATATTTAATTTTACAGTTCCATGATTGATTATTTTAGTTTTTTCCATTTTGTGTTTTTGTTGTAAACATTATCCTAAAACTTGTGCAGAAAAATCTTGGGATTCAAGGGCGGTGTCTGAGGAAAGAAGAAAAGAAAACATGTGACTTTTTATTTACGAACCAGCTATTGAATTCAGCTAGATTTAATAATCGCAAATTGAATATGAATATAAGACAACAGACTAAAAAAATATACATAACACTATAGAACAATAGAAAATTTGTCATAATTATTAAAATAGGTGCAGGCAAATGACAATACTTTTAAGAAATAAAAAATAAGAAAAAACGTACCTACTCTACACTTGCGATATACTTACCTACGAGTACTAAGCAAATAACTTTTTAGTTAGTGGCCAGTATCTTTAAAAGTAAACTTTTGTATTGTCAGCCAGTGACTAATCTAGCAAAAAGTTTTAAACTTCGGTAAATATGTTTTTAATTCCTAATACCACTGGCATAGTCTAACATTTGTTGTTTTTTACGAAACGCGCATAGGTAATTACAACATTAATTTCTTTCATCTCAATAACTGACGAACAAAATAGTATATAATGACGGTACGCAGTTCAGAGAAAGTAAATGAATGATACCTATTAAACTCAACAATTATATCTAAGCGTTACAGGACAAAAGCGTTAACGGGTAAAGTCTACTCCACTATGTGAGTAGGATGCACATGGTTTCGAATATGGGAAGATACGCCGTGCACGAATGGTAACACGCCATTACTATTCTAGTTATCAGAAATGAGCGAGCATCGTATCGTACAGCTTGCATGTCGCAAAGGCAGAGTATGACTGAAGCGAGTGGAGAGCCGGCGCTCAACATATAGTCTTGAAAATCCGTGCGATTATTTCCCGTCCATTCATCTTATCATTGTCGCTGGTTACAGTCAAGGGCGGATCCAGCTTTTAAGTCGGGGGGGGGGGGGGGGGGGGGTAACTAGAAAGGTATCAGTAGTCGACCTACACCCCATTATTTATTATCATGGGGGCCAATATCTAGTACTACAATAAATTAATAGTAAGAAAAGTTGTGGTTTTATTTGCAAAAGTTCTAAGCGTGCAAGCATTGAGCTAATATCTATAGAGTCACAAATGTGCAAAAAAAATGTCCTCAATCCGTGCAAGTCATAAATCATAAAATCAAATGCGTTATGGCACTGGCTGCATTTTGTTACCGAATAAACATGCCAAATTGACTAACTGTCAAACCATAAAATCTGCAACATGTACCAACAATGATCATTTGAATTATTTATGAATATACCTAGAATAAATTAATAACTAAATAGAATAGATCATAAATAAATGTGCAATGCTTTAATTTTTCTCTAGGGTTCTTTACAGTAAAGTAAATGCATAAATAATTGACTTTATTTTTGTATTTTCAATTCTTGCCTGTAAATAAATCACTTACTATAAATTGTCTTTGCATTCGAACCTAATGTTTTTATTAAATTATGTATAAACAAAATTGGATTTACTAAGAATAGTGTAGTTTGTCGGTTATAATTTAAATGCCATCAATCATCTGCTGTTTTTTTTTTCATAAAATT
The DNA here is from genome assembly GCA_905404285.2 of Erannis defoliaria. NCBI lineage: Eukaryota > Metazoa > Arthropoda > Insecta > Lepidoptera > Geometridae > Erannis > Erannis defoliaria. The sequence continues at coordinate 2,524,126 of FR990073.1, read as the reverse complement.
AATTAGATTCTGTGTGTAATTTAATTAATATAAAGAAAATAATTAAAGTTAGCCGAGTATATACACAGTATATTTTTGCTTTATTCAAGACATTGATATTATCTTAACGTCACTTTAAAAAATAAATACATCGAATTATTCTTTATTGCTCACAACAAAAAGAAAGGAAATATACCAACGAAAAAATAATATGCTATCCTTAAACATTGTTATAGCATGGTCACCTCACAAACTAATGCGAGGGCGGCCGACTACCGTCGTCTCCGACCCGCTTTCTACGCCACGAAATAATGGGCTCCAATTAATATTACAGTACATACAGTGTTACAGAAGAACCAGTGTAAGCCGACCCCTGTGGGTCGCAGACCTAGGCTGGGAAAGGTTCATAGTGGAACTTATTGATAAGAAAAACATTTCGTTCCATAGCTGCGACTGTTTTCACTGCGATTGGTCTCTTAATTTGAAGAAGATTCTCAATCTTTTTGTAAATATTTTAAATTACGTACTTATAAAATAATCGCTAAGATTTTCTGTCACAATGGGGTATTATTCCCGGGAACACGTAAGGTAAATAAGTAATAAAGGTAAATATAGCTGATTAATGAAATGATAATGAAAATCTGATCATAAATAAGCAACTTATAAGCATTTTAATATCATGCTAGACAGAGAGGCGAAACAGCAAATCGTGACGTCACTTCTCTGTACGCCATATAAATTCTATTCTGACAAGTAAGGCGTGACGTAATTTTTTGTTTTGTGGGAAAGCGACAGAGTTGTCTCTAACAAAAACTTTAAACGCTCATATATCAGAATATTATTATCCGATTTAAATTTTTTTTTAAATAAACATACTATATTTACTTAAATTCTTCATCAAAGCTATTGGTTTCAACGATATAAACATCAGTCATCTACCCTATTGCTTCAAATTATCTCGGAATATGACGCAAGTTTGAACGTTACTTATTCATGTATTCATTGAATAAACACGCTGGTTAAAAATCTAGTCTTAAACAAATCAAAAATCGAGACAATGTAAAAAAAAAAAAAAAAAAAAAGAAGTAAAAAAAAACAATGTTTTTTTCGTGGTTTCATACCATTTCTTCATTCTGAATTTTCTTTTTTTTCTTTCGTTTTGTAATTACGCCTGTTATTGCAATAGAAACCAAAATCAACTATCTGTCAAAAATAAAATCTGCAGTGTACCAACATTGATCGATTGATGGATTTCTAGCAGATGCAAATATCAATGAAACGTTTCTAATTAATTAAAAATATCTGCCTTCTTACTAAATGTAAAATACTCGATACAAAAAACAATTTATTACAACCCTTTTATTTACACTTTACTTTATTACACTTAACTTTTCTCATAATCATATTTATTTGTACAAAAAAGTTCTAATCGTTCATTTCATTCTCTATACCTACACTAGTAGCAGAAGTCCTACACCCACCGGTTATTCTAGTGATTAGTACTTGAGTTTGCCTTCAATGTGCATAATATCCATAAAGAAGCTATAAATTTCCATGATGCCACGTTCATTATGGCATTTTAATACATTACAGATGTCAATGAGAAATATGAGAGATACTGTAAACCTTTACACAGTTGATCAGTAATAGAAATACAGAATAGCATCTTTCATGAAAACTGAAACGCAAGTGTTTTATTAAACAAATGCAAAGTCTTTTTTATTGATTCCTTTGATTATATTGAAAATGATCCTTTAGGCGGGTTTTGTAGTAGATTCCATGTTTAGGAAAATGTAGAGAACCACAGTATAATTCATATTAAAACGTACAGATTTTCATCACTCTCATGTAAAGATCTTCAAACTCAAAGGGAAGGTCGTACAGACTCCAGCTGCCAGGACAACCCTTTCATTTTGGTGTCGAAGGAAAACTTCTAAAGAGTTGTGTATACAACCAGGTTAAGTAGGATTGCACCTACTATAATCTCCTCTGTAGCCTGCCTCTACGCATGACAGAGGGCACCAGAATCTCCATAGGAACGCACCGGTATCCCCTAGCACTTTGCTTTCGGCAACACTCCCGGGACAAGCTGTGAGCATTTCCTCTTCTCCCCTCTACAATGGTGCGGGCCACTCCGTGCCGTTATTTTCACTAGGATCACTTGACTTGGAAATCAAATCCCCTAGTCTGACTTTCCGCAAGCTCACTGATAGGACACCCTGCCTCCCGGTCCAATGACGACGTGCGTAAAGCAGCGTAAAAACTGACTGCAAAGAACTGCCGTTCGAGCTCAGTATCATACATTTACTAGAAGTCTACGTCCAGCAGTGAACATTTAAAACCTTCTCTCTGCCTAGCGACATCGCTCGAGTTTGAGTTCGCTGAACAAAAAAAAACTATGCAAGAACTAATGATTATTCTGTGAGATACAGAATAATTAGAGTTACATACAGAATCATCAGTTTTGTTATACTTATAACTTTTATTACTGATGTTATGTTTAAACCAGCCAATAGGGTTAGATAGAGCTGGCTTAATAGGCCCGATGAACGTCCCTCGTTCCAGATCGGATTTTCGCTTCCAGTTACCGATCTCTTACTCACTTTAGGTATAAATATCGTGCGCCATCGAGTTTCTACCGATTTTACGCTTCGCATTAATACTATATACCGTGCCTATTCATTAGGTACCGAATAAATCGTATCCAGGAAGCAAATTAAATAAGAATTAACAAATTGAATGAAAAAAGTATGATACGCGACTGCCGAGGCCCATCCATTACACCGCAAATTAGGAGTTAATATCTCCTGATTCCCATGATTGGACAACGGTATATATCAGAAACTCAATTTTAGGGTCAAAGCCCACAGCCACAGTAACTCGCAACTTTATCCTAATAACATCGCGCATGTTTATATTCCCAGCGTTACATAATATTTTGCGCCTAGAAATATCGCAGGATGCGAATGTTATGTACCTATGTGTTGTGCTGGCATTTGTCTTAGAATTTGCTTATATCTAGCATTGGACGTGTAGGCTGATGATGATAAAGCTAGTATGAGAGTATTGAAGTAATCTATAGCCTTCATCTACACTAATAATTAAATATTGGTCGAAATTTCACACAGCGCCATCTAGCCCCGAACTTAAAAGCTATCTGGATCCCATAGTACATATGGGATCCAGATAGCGACTCAAGTTTGCCTAATAAAAAATACGTTTAGCCGACTGATACAGACTATGTTTTATCTACAACGTGGATTAAAAGTTAGTCAAATATTATATTATTTTAATTCTCAGTAAAATACACATGACTCTATTTCAGTTTATTGCTTTCAATTACTGCACAATAAATTAATAACTTACGACACTTTTCCATTGTATTGTAATATAATTGCATAATATATTACGCGTACTGTCTATATAATATGACTGTCAGTTTAGTGGGTTTCGATCCTCAAGTTGGACCACACACACACTTACGATACTCTACGTAACATAATTACATCGTATTAGTGTGAAATTACAGGATTGATGTAAGTTAAACTACATTAAATACATGTGTTTACGGATCGAACTATGGCCGAGGCGATGAGAAAAAAATATTATGCAAGAAAGTATTTCGAATACGAGAACATTCTAGGATATTAAAAATAATGTCTCCCTAAACTATAATTACAGCAATAGTTAAATTATGTACATCTAAGATCATAGCAACAACAAATGGAAATGGATGCAAATCGCAGGTTTGTCTGAGGGGGAGGAAGCCTTTGTTCAACAGTGGACGCATGCAGGCAGATGATGATCTTGACTACGTGAATCTACTATCTCGCTGAGATAGCGTGAAAATTTCCAAAAAATTGTTTTTTTTTTATATCTGTATGTACATACTTCATAGAAGTAATTTTTGATACATTTTTAATTTGGTGGAATAGAGAGAAAAAATTATAAATACTTTTTTTGCAAAACTGTGTGAAAATGAAAGTAAGAGGTAAAGTCCTTACTTAAATCTAGAGCTTTAAACGGAAACTAAACATGATAATACTTTTAAAAAAACAACCGACCTTAATTTCGACTACCTGGATGACATCTTTATTTTTCCGGTTATTTTGATATAATATATATACCACCAAACCAAACTACTGAACCGAATTCGATATTTTTTTTAAGTGACCACCTCTAAAGTATAACCTACCAACCAAAACAAACATCAAAATCAATTCATAATTGGCGGAGTAATCGCGTATACATAAAGTAAGTAAGTTCGTATAGGCTGAGTGGCCAGACATGGCTGACGGTTGTTGTTATAGAAACTAGAACAAAAAACCGGGACCAACAATTTAACGTGTGATCCGATCCACGGTAGCGCTTAGAAATAAATACCACTCACGGTCACCCATCCGAAGACTGACTAGACCGTCCGTTGCTTAACAACGGTGATCGTTTAGAATCACCTAGACAAGCTACACCACGAGCGCTACGAGAAAGAAAAGAAAACATACAGCCGAATTGAAAACCTAAAAATGACGTGGTTGACACCACTCATTGAATCAAGCCCTCACTTATGACACCTGTTCCATTCTAAGCAAAAACTAGCAACTTCAAAGCAAACAAAACCGCAATTAACCGCACAAAAACACCCATAAAACATAGACAAAGGAAGCTCAATAATTGTTAACAAATCTCAAATCCTGATTAATATCGTACGTTTTTGAATGCGACCTCAACACCACCTATCATTTGCTTTTTATCTTACCATGTGAAGTTTTTTGAGCAAGTTATGAATGTAATTGGGTTGTTTTATGGCATTGTTAGATAATTAGGGCTGGATGTTTTTTGATGCGGCGTGTGAGAGTTTAACATTGAGATCGTCGCGCGATAAAGTATGAATTCTCATGGTGGGCTGTAAAATTTTGAGTGTTTCTACTTGAATATCATTATATTCTGTTGACGTAGAAAAACTAGCGAAAATACTTTAAAACAGATGTCAAAGAATCCCAATCAGATATTTAGATGCAATAATATATTACATTATAGCTCATATATTTTAATTTTTATTGTTTTTGGTACTGGTTCAAATGTCTAGCTGGTCAACCTTACAAAATCTCTTCCAAGAAACATAGATTACTTCTCTATGAAACAGATACCAATCATTATTAATTACTACTAATAAAATACACAAAAACATTAACATTACAATCAATTTCATAGCAATTCGATTGCACCTAAATATTACCCAGGCTACCTTGCCTCCCATTACATCACACCGACCGATCTCTACCGTTCTTCTATCAAAATAATTACCACACAACGGTACCAGCGGAAGTCTTAAAGAATATTTAATCTGAGATTCAGACACTCGATCCAGCGTACCGTGTAATTTAGTGCCTAACCACCCCTTTCCTCTGTGAGGCTTAATTGAAACAGCTGGCTAGCTCCGTTATGAGTGGCTGTCGTCGGTATGCGATTCATAACATAAAATAGGCAAGGAAGATGGCTCTGATAGGTTAGCTTTATGATTGTGTTCTGTACAATTTGTCGATCGGTGTTAGATCTATTAATAAAAACCTTTGGCCAGTGAGCATATTCTTTAAAAAATATTTTTCATTCCTCTTGCTCAAAAAGTCCGTCATTAAACCACACCAGCAGGGCTACTGCTTAGGACTTTTTGAGCATTTTACTTTTTGCATGCGCACCGCGAGAAATTTTTATCGATTCTTAAAAACATGATGATATACGATATTCATATACATATATATAGATATAGATAGATGATATTCAAGATTCCCAAACGTACTTATAACTTAACCCCATACCAGTTTACAAAAAAATTATATTTATAGACTAGACTGAGCTAATAGCTTATCTCACCACTAATCAAATTTTTACGAAAAAAAGATTAAAAAAAGAAATGTAAATTTGGTTGTTTGTTGTTTGTTTGTTTTATTTATTATAATTATTATTATATTATATTATAACATATTATTCGATTTTCTATAATTCTAAAGAATTATAGAAAATCGAAATATCGTGGGTAAATAGGATATAGTTAGTTTAATACTCGCTTTAAAGACAAATTGGGTACTTATCGCTTTCTGAAAAATTATCTTCGCAGCGGTGGCCTAGCTATTTTTAAAGAGGTTTTATTCAAGATTTTCTCCCAGTTTCTCGCGATGATCGATTCTCCTTGGTTCAGATGATCGATTCAAGCGACGTTGGGTCTTCCTGTATCATTTTTCTCAACTCTCTTTAACCGCGGTTTAGCTCAGTAAACTTGGCTTTGATAAATAATAATAACTGGTTAAGATACAACTGGAAATTTACACGATTTGTTACGTACTGGCTAGGGTTGCCGCGATTTACTATGATGGTTAGCTACTCTCGCAGTGAAATTTTTACTTTCAGTTATTCGCTTTGTTGAAATTTTGAGAAGTTGTGACATAATATCTTTCCGCACAAAGCATACTACTATGCTACCTTTTAACGGCTAATCAGCTAAAATAACCGTGAAGAACCTTAGCAGTTCATTAAAAAAATATAAATCTTTTTGTTTCAGCATTAAAAGTTACTTTTCACCGACTTCAAAAAAGGAGGTTCACAATTCGACTGTAGGTAGGTATTAAAAAAAATATGTTTGTATTTTACGCGATTATCCGCCAATTATGAACTGACTATGATATTTTTTTTTGTTTGGTAGATAATACTTCAGAAGTGGTCCCATACACATTATATCCAAATCGAACAGTAGTTTGTTTAAATCAAAATTAGTATAAAATATGAAGATGTCATCCAGGTATTCGAAGCTGAAGAAATCGGTTTTTTTTAAAAGCGTATTATTTTATGAGAGCTAAAAAGAATACGTAAAAAGCATTTATGGATATAGACCATTTTTTTTTCTTTTTATTATTGTTTATAACCTGTTGAGACTACTGCTATGAAATGATCTCGAAAATATTTTCCAGTGTTAGCACTTGAGATGCTAATATTATATTTATCAAAGCATTATCTCGGCATTTCTTACAGTGTTTCTAAAGTGAGTAGGTACTTAAATTTAATGAGGGCAACCCTGGTAGCAACATCTTGGACCGGACTACTCTATGGTGTCATCAATATCCATTAGGTATTATTGGAACCATTAGTGATTTCGGTACTTGCGTGAAACTCCGTTAATTTTGAAGATAACTGGTAAAAGAGACATTTTTCTTCGACGTCTCAACTTAGAGGGTAAATCCGTTATTCGATTGAAATTTAATCAATTATTCTTATAGTTCAATGTTTTGGCTGAGTTTCTAGCAATCATCATCAGCCCGGTGACATCCACTACTGAACGAAGGCTTCCCCCCTTAGTCCGCCACACTGTACGACAACCACCCATTTGCATCCACCGGTTGCCCGCGACTTTTACAATGTCTTCGGTCCACCTAGTGGGAGGCCTTCCTACGCTGCGTCTTCCGGTTCTAGCAATAAAATAAAGTAAATAATAATAAAATTACAACAATATAAAATACATTTTGTGTATCGATCCAATTTCAATTATAAATTATGCCTGTTCCCAAATGATTTTCTGTAAATGAAAAAAATATATATATCATTGCCATAATTCACAAAAAAAATTATTAGGAAGGTAGCACTTGGATTTTATTAATGTAATAGCTATTTATTTGTTTAGAAATTCCGGTTTTCCATACAACTTTTTGATACAATTTTGATTTTTGATCCAGTTTTCCATACTACACCTACAATTTTACCTTTTTTTTTACTTACCTACTGTTTTATATTATACTTTTTTATTTATTTTTTATTTATCGAATCTTAAAATCTATCATACAATATTTTTTCTATTGTCTAAAAACCAACTTTAGGTTACAATACAATACAATACAAAAAACAATACAATACAATATACTTACAATTTTTTAATTCAAATAAATACTTAATTCTAACAGAAGTTAAACGATAAAATGGCTCATAGACACAGACGATATTAGAACTCAATACAATTACAATCCACAAAGTTAAAATATTAACATTTAAAATGACAAACATCCAACAATTTTATAAAAAGCCGCGTGGGGCGGTGACATCTTCAAATAAATAAATAAAAAATAAATTCAAGCGATATTGAGGCGAAGTGTCGGCCCGGTCGTGTCGCGTTATCTCTACTTCGAAAGCAGATCAATCAACGCTACGTTTAAAAAAGTTTGGTTAGAAAATTAACTTAGGTATTCAAATTTATTTTGTACAATAAAGGTGATGACAAGAGGAAGTGGGTAGTCAGTTAGGCTGCTATCACACTAGCGATTTTCGAACGAGTTTCGAGCTAGGTAATAGGGATCCACACTGCGACTTTTTCCGCTGGGTGGCGCATCGTCGATGCAGCCATAGTCAACTGTCAATCTCATACATTTTATTATTTTGTTTTGTTTTTGCAGAAAACATTTTAAAGACTCGGATTACCAGGGATAAGCTGCAAATACTGGTTTGTACAGCAATCTTTTGCCTTGCTAATTAAAGCTCTGTCCAACGTAAAATGTAAACAAGTTTCTAACCTAGAAATCAATTTTCAGGCCACAATTCTAGAAACAGTGTTTCCGTCCGAATCCATTGTGTAAGAGTGGTCGCACATTGATTCGCCACGGCATCCGACAGGCGCTTGACCGACCGAAACACACTGCGCACAATTAACTGGTGCGAGCGAGACGGGCGTCTCGGGAAATTTCATACGGTGTGCGAGACCTAGTACAAAATGTATGCACGGAGCGCCTTCGGGCGAAACCGGACGGTTTTTCTTACGGTTTTTCTCGTCATGCGCCCGGCCTTATACTGACTGTTGATTACTGTTCAAAACGCTGATACTTATAATGTTGCAAGTTCGTCATGCACACGCGGCGACTACGTCCAATAATCGCTTCGCGCGAAACACGTTCGCAAATCGCTAGTGTGATAGCAGCATTAGCAGCCCATCGCAATGAAAGAAGAATAAGAGCGTAACGAAGAAAAATATTTCGAGAAAAAATAAAATCTAAACTCAAAATCTTGTACTGTACGGAAATGGCAATAAATCATCTGAATCTGAATCTGAAAAGGTTGAGAATTATTATTATAATAAAATTACTGTATTATTATAATAATGAATGTATTGTAAGATAATACTTTCACTTTATAATTAAATATACACCATTCAATGTGCAAGGTACCATTCAATGTACAAAAGATTCATAATACAGAATTTATTAACCAGAAATTATACAGAAATGAATTAAACAAACTACCTAATTAACAAAACGAAAGCGCACGCATTTTTACGCGGCATTCTTTCATCGTCATGGTTTTTAAACGAGTCAAAGACACGTCAAAATTATAATACTATCACCCGGGGCTCTGAACGCAAAAACAATGACAAAACATTCCCATCGTAACAATTTAAATAGTTTTCATAATAAAACGCAAAATTTTAATTAAAAGCGCGTGCTTTTGCCGCCTTCTCGGACGAAAGCGCGGTAAAAGAGCGGCAAAAAAGCGCCGGAGTCGGGAAGCGGAGATGCCCGAACGTCAGCGGACGCGGCCGAGCATGCTGTTTTGATTGCACGTAATCACTCAATTGGCTAAAAGTGGAATGCTTTCGAAAAACTCATATTTTCCAATAGACTACATTTTCTAAGAGCTCATGATCCCAGCAATTATTATTATTGCAATTAGATTGGGTTGAAAATTAATTGTGGCCTATTGTTCTTTTTTAACTAAATCTATGGGCCCAGAGGAAGGCCTGCTAAAACTCCAAAATTCAAACAAAAGTAGGTTAGTATACATTAATTTACATTTGGACATACCTATATGAACAGAATGAAATAATTTCATATTTAATTCCGTAATGTAAGCCTAGTGTAGACATTGTAGTTAGGTAGCGTGTTTTTATAAATTATTTTCTTTTAAAAGATTTTTTAATACATATTATATTTCTTTTTCCATCAAGAACGTTATTGAAAAAAAAATGTTGATTGATTGAATTACTCTTTCATTGTTCACAGCAAGAAATGCACATTATATATTTTGCTTAGAATTTTGTTCTTATATTTACCTATTTAATGAAGTTCTTTAACTTATTTTTTATTCCTAACCTCATTGTTATCGTCTTCATTGCCTCATTATAAGTTAATAATGGAAAAATCAGACTGTTATCTCGTCTTATCTGTAACATTGACATTTTCGCTGAGTGAGATATCCGGCTTCAAACTTCGTCGAGAAAACGTCAAACATAATCAGGTTAGTTCGTATTTGGCACAATAAACACTTTACTTTGTAAATGTTGATATGCTGACAAGTGTTCGTTCGTTAAACCCCGAGATACGATCAAATACATGCAAATTAATGCGAATACTTAATTATTCGATAGCGACCGAGCTAGTTTTCAAGTTAAAGATTTGTTCCAACTAAAGCCAAGCGGAGAGAAACGTCAGCAACGCAGTGTATAAACGAAAGTCCAGTATCGAGCGAATTTACAAGCACAATTAGGCTGATTTTGCCCCTTTTACAATTGTTTCTATTACTTTATCGTTCTCTTTAGGACATCATGGGCATGTCCTAAAACTGCATCCAGGACCACCGGAGAACGAGCATCATCGTCCTCTCAGTTAACGGTGGTGACTATTTTGCGACCCCCAAGCCGGCTGCCAAGCTCGGCAGTCCCTCCTAGGGGAGGCCTTTGTCCAACAGTGAACGTCTTTTGCATGGCTGGTGATTATTTGTTCTTTTGTTGTGTCCGTATCACCGTAGGCTCTTTATGTATAGCTTGTTAATATAAATACGGCTATTGCTATAGGTAATGTTATTGCATGAATGTCGAGTATTATGTTTTTTTTTTTGGCAATAAAGTTTTTTTATTTTTTATTTTCTTAGGTTCATTAGGTACGGTAATGGCCTGCATAACAGGATTATTAATAAAAAAAGACGCGCCGCAATTTTACTTGCAAGGGAACTGCTAATTAAGTAGGTACACATCGGTATTTCTCGAACAAAAACTAGTTAAGTCAATCATTGGCCCTTAAACTTTGCTGCTCCGGATAACAGCCCCCTGAAAGCGAGCTCGTCAAGGCATAGTCAATCTGTTATTATGTTACTACGTGAAACAACGCATACATAATCTAGGCTGGTTAAAAGCCACGCAATGTGAGACGAGCAGAACTGTCAAAATGGTTGTTACAAACAATCATTTCAGTAACAATCATTTTGACAGTTCTGCAAGCTAAAAGAAAGATGCACTTATAAAGTTATACTGATCCGGGCGTATATTTATATTATGTTATTGGTGGATCTTATAAGTCGTATCGCACGGGCCTGCGTCTAAAATGTCGCGTCGCTTGCAGTGTAGCGGAGGCTTAAAGGTATGAAATCGTCGAATGTATTTTGTCATAATTAAAATACCGCATTTTTTAGTTCCTTTGTAATTATGTCGGTTAACTCGTTGAATATTTTCTTTGAATTTTGCGATACCTTAGAATAACAGATCATAAAATCAAAGATAGAAATTGGTTACCCATCACTTCCATCAGGTGAGAAACGCATGCCTAGCCCATTGTAAAAACATCCTATTTCCGTCCTCATGACTGTCATGCCAAATCTCTCACCAGGATCGGTTTAGCCTTTAAAGCATGAAAAAGTACAAGACATACAGGGGACACAAATGTAACTTTTCTATTTATAATTTCAAGTATGATTACGTATCGTAATATGTAATTGTTTCTTTTCCGGTGATCTCAATACCTATACTTACCTACTCTTAATCTAGATCCCAGTATTATTTCCATAGAGACTATTTCTAATCTAGTTACAGAAATGCCGACGTTACTACTACCCCCTTAGTCTTTTTTTTTAGTCTTTAAAGTAAGCACCTGATTATAAAAACACATTATAGTCCAGCAGTGGAGTCTTTTGGCTGATGATGATATAAGAGTAGAATCTAGACCTATCTATTATTATTTTAGCAACCTAACAAAAACAAAATAAGTATGCATACAATTTAATTACTGACCCGCGATGATATCGTAACAGGTCGATAACAAAAACAAAGATATGAAACCGCTAAACCTAATTCAAAGACATAAAATACCCGCCCACTTCGTTTAGTCCTTCCATTTATCACCGCTAAGGTAAAAACGATTATACAAACCCTTGCAGTACAAGTAATCCAACTGAAGCGCGCAAAAAGGCATAATAGAAGATACGACATACCGCCTTATCCTAATACCACCATAAATCAACCGGAACAAACAGGCCGATGCATTAAAATAGTACAATCGGATATAAACATTCACTTAGAATAACATTAGATCACTCTCCGTGGGATAGTCACGAAAAAACGCTTCAAAAAGCCCTTAAAATGTAATAATTCTACTGCGCATGCGACGCCTAGTATGGGCGGTGGTAAAAAAAAGATGGCGGCCGCATTTCTATATTTACGTTGTAAATGTGCGTTTTTACGAGCACTTACGCTTCGCTACTGCTTGAGACTGGGTTCATGTGATAAGTGATAACGGTTAAATATTATGAAACAGATATAATGCCCGCAGTTTTCGGCTTGGCAAGTCGCTTGGAGTCAGCCTCGTCTCATTCACTTGAAGCCTTTTGTTGTGCTCACATGTGTCTTATACAGAACTCCCGTGTATTCTTATTATCATAATCCTATTATTAGTAATTATTAGCATTATTATTGTCCGCTTTGGTTCGGATTTCTCTTTTCTATGGGTTAAGAATTTAAGATTGTGCTGTGTTGTCTGTTTGTAGGTAAGAATTTAATCAAATATTTATTTAGTCTATTACTACTTGATAACTATTTAGTCCCTATCTTAGAAATACGAGTACATTCATGCCTTGGGGTAGGTACCTAGCATATTTTTCCACTTACTACGATCGTAGGCACAACTTTCATTAGGACAGGGCACAAGTAGCCACGTCCGACGATAATTTAATATGAAAACCCTCATGAACGAAGAAGAAGCGAAAAGTGTTACTTAACATAATGGTAATTTTATTATATAGATCGCTGGAACGCTGATGACCTCGCGACATGCACATTATCAGACGAAGGCCTTCCTCTTAATGGGCGGGTTTGCCATAATCCCAACGCCTGACAGTTGGCTTGGGGATCGCAGAATGTCCCGAGAGAACGGACACTGCTCCCTGTGTTTCTATGGTTCTGGATACAGTTTTAGGACATACCCAGGTCGCATGCAAACGCCAATAATTAAAACGCTATCTCTCATCCCATACGCGTCACCATAAATGTGCACGGCATTGACATTGCAAAATGGTTCTGTGAAAGCCTTATTCAAGCACGTATACTTGAACTAAACTATTTCTAATACACAATACTTGAGCAGCTACCTACTATGCACTCTCAACTGACATTGCGAACCTATTTATTTGTTTAACCTTGTACTTACCTCTTTTTAGATTCTTCAGATACACAAGTTTGCGCACTGCTGATTGTTCAGCCTTTCCTTGTCTAATCTTCCATTACGCGATTTTGACCAGCTATATGATAGAAGGAACCCAAAAGGCTAATGTTCTTGGTACCTCGCTTTCTTCTTTGGTAACATGAAATGCGATTAACAAGACGCCCTCGTGATCGAGAGAAATAAAGCCTGATGACTATTGCAGTGTGACCGTAAGCATTAAGTCACAAAACAAAGTCCAGCTCCGCTGCATTGGTGATCATTAGTATGACACGTTCGATGATGAGTTACATTAGCGATGTAACTTTGTTAGCTTCAGTAGGTAACTCCACAAATCGGAACCGTTTGAAGGCAGAATATTTGATACTACGATGGTAGTGGAACCTGAGCGAGGTGAGTGCTACCACCAAGAGGTGCATCTATAGTTATTTTAACACAAACGGTCTCTTCTTCTTCAAATCACAACCCAAACGATACTTGTACTAAGTTATCTGTTTTATTTTTCAGTCATTGAACAAAAAATATGATGTAACATCATCAAAGAGTTTCCAAATATCCAGGCGAATGAGCAATACATCCCAAATGAGTAAAGTGGGCTTTTTTTTATTAATTTCTAGTTTATCCTAAATTGTATTATCATCACCATTGGCAACTTATTCAGCTCACTGTAGGGCTTAAGCTTCATCCCTCTTTCGCCAATCTTCCTAGTTTAACGCCATTCTCGTCCAGGTGCTTCCAAAATAAGTTATCCGTACCGTTGGACCAGTCTGTCAAAGAGTTACTCCACCTGACATTATCACATCAGTAGCCACAAGACGGCCACTGCTGGATGAAGGCCTCGCTTTGAATAGGGAGAGGTTGCAACAATCCCCACGCTTGGCAGGCGGCTTGAGGATCGCAGAATGCTCACCACCGATAACCGAGAGGACGCAGACCTGACATTACCACTTCTGGTCAAATGTCCAGCCCAACTCTACTTGACGATAGACATACGATTATCCAACTATTCTTCATTTCTAAGCACACAACATAATGGACATTTATATAAGCCATAATATTGTCCGCCAGGACATGGTAGGAATGCAAAAAATCATTTGCATAAGTGAAGTTTGCTCAAGCAGCGGAACTCACAAAGTGATCAATTAGCATTTTCTTCGTTGGAGCCAAGTTATATGAAGGATGCGGATGTCTCGTTGACTTAAGTAATAGAACTTTGTCCGTGGAATACAGCGGTGAAATATATTATTATAATTATTATGCACATATTTAAATAAATTGTTTGATTTTTAAGTTTTTTATAATTAATTTAAAAATATATACAATGTGTAACAAAAAGGTTCAACAATACTGAAGGGTATGTATGTACTCATCATTATGAACCACTTTTACTATGGGGCCAACCCTGAAATCACGAAAAAAAACTGCTATTCCATACATACTGCTATTACATCCAAGGTCAATGAACTTTTTCTATGGAACAGCTGTTTTTTTAGCTGTTTAGTGCGGAACCTCCTGACAATGCGTGCCGTATCAAGGACCACTGCTTTTTGTATCTGACCCTTGACCCAACCCCTGTGTGCGATTTTTAGAGATTCTTGAGTTAGGTGTTTGTCCTCAGCTCTATGTTATTCTTGCCTATACAGTATGAAAAATTAAGAAGTCTAGCTGGCAGGATTTGAAACTAACAAACAATCTTGGGGTTTCCGTCCTGACTGCGTTTTTTTTTCAGTTGAGCTACAGAAGTCTCTACCATAAAGCCGTCACACACGATGAAGATGCTATAATATTTAATAGTTATCTTAGAATATAATTCAATATAGCTACTCATACATTTCATTGACAGCACAAATAACGAAGATAATTATAATATACTAGCTGAGCGGCGGTTTTACCCGCGGTTGTTGGGATAAAAAGTAGCCTATGTTTTATTCCAAGGTATAAGCTATCTCTATACCAAATTTCATGCAAATCCGTTCCGTAGTTTTTGCGTAAAAGAGTAACAAACATCCATACATACAAACTTTCCCGTTTATAATATTAGTAGGAGTCATCATCATCATCATCATCATCATCATCAGCCCGGAGACGTCCACTGCTGAACGTAGGCCTCCCCCTTAGACCGCCACACTGTACGACAACCTGCCATTTTCGCCATACAATATTGAAATCATTTAGTAGGAGTATGATTACAATATTGTATGGCGAGCGATATTTTAATATTATAGCATCTTCATCGTGTGTCACGGCGTATGGCCGCCATAATTCTCTAACTTTAAATGCTAATCAATCAACGAAAGCGTTGATGACTTCAGCTCATCTGATCTTAAGAGTTAGTGTGGTATATCTTTAAAACCGCTGGTAATTAGTAGAGTATTTGCTCACCGTTAAATACTGCATCAAATGTTAATTATTTCATACATAAATAATTGAAATGACCTAAACTTTTAGATTTAAATATTACGAATGTACAAATTTGCATACCTACCTAAATATATTTTTTACCAACAGCTTTATGTACTTACGATTCTATACGTCTTATATTAGCTAATTAAGACATTATTTTTATAAATCGCTCCTACGTTTTTTGGCTTCAAGTATAGATAAGACACGTACAACGTCGTCAAAGGTGCCGGTGACTCAATATATCTTTGGAAGGCATATTTATCTCACATGTCAAATTTGAAATAGGCCGATAAGAGTAGGTTTGAGTACTATAATTAACATACATGATACGTCTGGTTTTTATTTAAATAAAAGTCCTCAACATTGACGACAAATTTTTCGCGTTAATTGCATAATTACCTACTTTTTATGTAACTAACACCCCACTTGTATTTAGGAGGAAAGTAGTTTCTTGCTTCCAAACTCTGCGGCAATGCGCAACATACCTGAAAAAAGAAAAATATCGTTAGTTACATCGAACAGATAAATTAACAACGCAATGCATCTCGGTACAATTTTCAACTTTACGAACTAGGTATATCCAGCTCTATACAAAAAAAACTAGTTTCATTTTATGAACATTGATATTTTTTATAGCGGAAAAGATTTACCGCCTAGAAAAATGGAGACAAACCCCGGATTGCTCACAAATGCCAGTAATAAATTTCCTAGCCGATTGGCGATATCTACAGCGATTCGATTAGTAGCTGGCTCCGCACTAGCGCAATCTAGCACATGAGACAACACTACAACTGACGCCAGCAAGATGGCGGATTCAAATGAACTTGTGATAAGCGAATAATATTTTACAAAAACTTAGAACACATAAATTAATAGTAATTGAGTTCTAGTCGTAATATAATCTAATCGATATATAATTAATATTTTACCTATAATATCTTACATTAATGTCTAAGAAACAAAATAGCTGCGTTATTCTGCAGATTTATTTATTTAACCTCGCCGAGACACATAAAATTCGTAATAAGCGAATAGTATTGTAACATGGCCTCCATTTCCACGGGGTTAAAGTTGAGTCATATTTTGCAGTGCACCCGTGTAGAGTCCAGCCAGATTTCACGCTAATATACTTTCAATGGTAAACAGTTCAGTACCTCAACACTTAAGCGCAGTACTCATAATATGGGGGCTTTGTGGACATTCGTCTTTTAGTAGGCCTTATAACCGGTCATTGCAACTTGAATAGTTACTTATAATTATAAACTAGGAGCCACGGTAATTCAAAATATTCTATGTCATAACCATCCCAATGTGGTCTAGGAGAAATCCCTGTTAAATACGTATCAAGGTTAGTTTTAAGTTTACTATACTTTCTGGTGTACACTGAAGATTCTATAACCCGCTTTGCCGTTGCTAAGTGCAGGAAAATGAAACTTAAGAAAATTGGCTGTAGCGTCGAAATTCTTATGACAAAAAATTGAAAGTACTTTAGTTTGTCACTGGCCGGAATAATTTCGTTTCAGTCACAAAGACCAACTGATAGCTCTTGCTTGAAGTTGCTTAGGATTCTGCTAAGTTTGTTTAGCGTGACGGGGTATAGAAAACTTAGTGTGTTATTTTGATAAATTTTAACAAAATTACCGTTAAAACAAATGAATAAAACAGAGTTCATCCTTTGATTGCCTGAGTTAAAGAGGTGACTCAACCAAGGAATTAATCTGGTCAGCTTGCGAAATACACTACAACACTTTAACATGCATACTACAATTTGCAGTGATAGTAACGCTAGAACCATTTAGATTAGACATTCCATAAAAAAAATAAAAAATTGTCGGGCATTTTTTCACACAGCGCATCTAGCCCCAAACTAAGCAAATCTTGTAATACGGAAACCAGATAGCTGATAGAATACTTATATACTTTTTGTTTTGTAAATACATACTTATAATTTAAACTACACACAGACACAGACCCTTTGCCCTGGGTGGGGATCGAACCCACGCCCTACAGCTCTGAAGGCAGACATGCTACCAACTGAGCTATAAGGCAGTCGACCAAAATATATGAGTACCTGGCTTTATAGAGCCCAGGAGTCGATAAAATAGTATCGATCGAAACTCCCATTTCGACGATGAAGTGCGCTCAGAAATCTCTAGAACTCTTATGTTCGTGGAGTTTTACGGGTATTTTATTAACGTTACCGGGAAACCTACTGGAAGTTTACTAAGAATACTGACTTAAATACTGTCTGGTTCAACGAAATAAGAAAATTCATTTTTAACTGAATTCAAAAAAGGAGGTTCTTAATTCGATTGTATATTTTTTTTTTGTTACGTTTTTACTCCGCCAATTATGTCTTTTTTTGTTTTGTAGGTATAATAGTATATAGTAGTTTCTATAGTACAAGATGTCCAGAAAGGGTATCGGGTATTTGTAAGTTCAATAAAACTTCCTAATGCTATCGTCACTTGGCGCGTGGCGTGTACGATATTCCGCACGATACAGACGTTGAGCAGTCACTATTGAATCACCATTACGATAATACGCTCATACGCAAAATGCGTGATGCGTCCCCGAGTACTGTTCCATCGTGACTAAAACTCCACAAAATGGCGGACGCCATGAGCCCCTCCCCGCTCCCTTTCGTCGCCCCGTTTCGAACATGGTGCAAAAACAAATACCCGAAATACTTCAGAGGTGGTCCCATATATATTTTATCGAAATCGGTTCAGTAGTTTGGTTATTAAATTAAAATTACTAGAAAATATGAAGATGCCATCCAGGTATTCGAAGTTGAAGTCGGTTGTATATTTTTTTTAATTAAAAAGCGTATTATTTTAAACGACATAAAGGCGTTACTTAATGGAAGTTCATTTAGAGCCAATAGGCTAGATGACTGGTTTTTTTATTGTCCTATTATAATTTGGCCTATAACTATAGGTGACGAATGAAAAGAAAATGAAAATCTGATCAAAAATAAGCAACTTATAAACATTTTAATATCATGCTAGACAGAGAGGCGAAACAGCAAATCGTGACGTCACGTACGCCATATAAATTATATTATGACAAATAAGGCGTGACGTCATTTTTTGTTTTGTGGGAAAGGGACAGAGTTGGCTCTACCAAAAACTTTAAACGCTTATATATCAGAACATTAATATCCGATATAAATTATTTTTTCAATAAACATACAATATTTACTTAAATTCTTCATCAAAGCTATTTGTTTCAACGATTTAAACATCAGTCATCTACCCTATTGTTATTATACAGGGTTATTTATTTATTTATTTGATACACAAAACAGAATACAGTCTTTACATTTGCATTGTATAGGTTCCAATAATTTGTTCTAGATTGCATTCCTTAATAAATGTGTAGACAACATGAACAACACAGAAGCAGTAGGTACCTACATCTATAAGTCAATCAAACATTAAGTAGTATTGTAATTACACAATCAAACATAAGCAGTTATAGTAAGTAGTTAAAGTAGTTAGTTATAGTATACAGGGTTAGTTCTAATCAGTTAGCATACTTTTAAGGGCATATTCTGTACATCAAAACAACAACTTTTACTATGCGGCCAACATTGAAACCGCGAAAAAAAAATCAGCTGTTCCATACAAAAAGTTCATCGACCTTGGGCAAAATGTATGGAACAGCTCCGATTTTAAAGTATGGTCCCATAGTAAAAGTTGTTTGTTTTGATGTACAGAATATGCCCTTAGAGGATGCTAACTGATTAGAACTAACCCTGTATACTACATATTATAATATCTCTAGTACTGCTGCTCTAGCGTGTTTTGTTTGCTTTACTGTCGTATCGAGAACTAATAGAAAAAGGGGGGCAAAATTTTCAATCTGGTCATAATATATATTTGACAATATTTTGTGTAATAATAAAGTGTTTTTATTCAATTAACATTTTCTGTGCTTGCTTTATTATTTTTCTAATATCAGTCAGTTATCTTTTGAAGTTTAGTTTCCGCTAAAACATGAGCCGAGCGTAGCGATGTTCACTAAAGCATGATATTATTAGGTATATTATTTACTAGAGGTCGCCCGCGACTTCGTCCTCGTACGGTACCCAAATATAAATGTTCATCACTATAACTTCAAAAACAAAAAACTTTCCATACAACATTCCACCCCCCCCCCCTTACCTCAAAAACAAAGGACTTTCATACCCCCACCCCCCCGGAATCAAATCAAATCCCGAGTTAAATTTCGAAAAATCCTTTCTTAGTACACCCCTACGCATCGAGACGAATACACCCTCCAAATTTCAAGTCTGTCTGACCAGCGTCTGACCAGCGTTTTGGGCTGTGCGTTGTCTGTCAGTCATTCAGTCAGTCACCAATCAGTCAGGACAGAGCCTTTTATATGTATATATAGATTTGCACTACTTAGTTGCAAATAAATAAGCATGATTTATCTTAATCTTTAAAATCAAAATGAAGTTCAGTCTGTTACTGCATTGACGCTCATTCTTCTGAGACATTTGATAGAGTGAATCGCATAAGGTCTGTAAATTTGCTAGCTTGAGTACCTTTCCCGGAACACACTACTGCTTGATTGATCTATAGGGATCAGGAATTCGATTTATTTACAGGTTATCAGGCAATAAGATTCACACTACATAAAACAAGGAAATAACACAATAAATTCAGTTAACAACGCCTATCGATCAACAATAAAATGGAGGGACTTAACAATGGCATGCCAATTATTAGGGAAGATCCAGTATCCACTATTGCTTAATATAAGCCAATGTTTGATACTAGATTTAACAATTCAATAAGTGCTATTTGATTGTGTGGTACAAGTTGTGAGTTATTGCGGTTTGATGACAGTGGACCTGGTAATGTCCTAAAACTGCAACCAGAACCACCGGAGGATGGGCAGCAGCGTTCTCTCCGTTAACGGTGGTGAACATTCTGCGATCCCCAAGCCGCCTGCCATGCGTGGGGATTATGGCAACACCTCCCTATTAAGGGGGAGTCTTTTGTCCAGCAGTGGACGTTTTCTGGCTGATGTGTGAGTGTGTGTGTGTGTGTGTGTGTGTGTGTGATTGAATAAATTGACCTTAATCTCTTATTATTTTGGAAATACATTATAATATTAATTAAGTAAAGCCGTTTCATGTGTGTTTCGAAAATGAAATGAAATTATAGTAGTTTTATAATTATTATATTAAAGATTTACGAATAGATTCAAATACATGGAGCGATAAAGTTCAGACTTTTGTCCGTATTGGTAGAGTACATCTAATTAAACGAAGTTTACCTGATATAGCAAATAAGTTTAGTTAAGCAGGCGGCTTGAGGATATCAGGATGTTCAACACTGTTAACCGAAAAGACGCTGCTGGACATACCCAGGTCCAAATGTTAAATTATAAATCCATGATATTATATGTCAATTCAATTTATTTATTACCAAAAAAAAACTTAACTAACACTTTTTTTCCATAACACAATATACCTCAAATAATATAGTAAACACAATAAAATTACATAGACATGTTAGGAATTTCGTTGGCAGCTGTACTAGGTAACCCTGTATTACAGCTACCACGATTCCGGCTACTACCTCCGGCTTATGTCCCTAAAATGATATAAAGTTGTTTTTGGCATATTTTTTTTACAAAAAAATGTAATAAGCATCGCCTGGCACATCCAAACAACACAAGAAACAAAAGGTAAACAAAAACAAGGTAGGGGAAACAATAGTTATAAGAGCGTTGTTATAAATAACAGTTATAAGTATTAAAGTATCTCTGGGCTTAAGCTAGGAAATTGGATCTATTTATAAATTTTAATCGTTTTATAATTTTTACATTGTTATTTTTGATAGTAATTTTAATGACATATTATGTGGGTATGTGCAGCAAGGGTACAGTGTTATGGTGAGTGGTCCAAGAATAAGTTTGGCATTGATACCATTACGTTATCGGGCAGAGAGAGTGCTCGAGATATTAAATGTTTTGTTAGTTTAACTATATTAGAGTTTTGATTACTATTACAGGTATAATAAATAAATAATAAGTGATGTTCGTTATTGCATTGTGAATATTCATTTGGCTATTTTATATATGTATAGGAGGGAGATATGTCATATCGTGCCCTCAAATGACCCCGTGAAAACGGCCCCAGGGACTGCCTCGCCTGTCTGCGCTCACTAAACCAGACGCGCGCTATCCCCTTTTCTCTCATAAAAGTACTATCTTTCATTCGTACTCCGGCGCAACTCGTAAACATGACGGTTTGTCAAACGTTGTTTTATTACGCGATGGCGCATCTTTAACATTTTATATCTGAAGGTCAGTGACGTGTCTCTTTCAGCGCTATTAGATTATCGCTTGTATCTTAGGCCATGGAATATTAGGTGTTGTACAAACGGAATGTGTTTTAATATTTATGCCTTTAGACAGTTTAAATTATTCTCTCTGTAGTTTAGCTCGCTTGACGTTTATATATTTGAATAAAATAATCTGACTAAATCGAGTTAAGTCTAGTTGCAACTATAAGTGCGCCATGAAATCGAAATAATCGTGACGCAAAATCGATATTGAATTACGGGTTTAATATCGATTATGCGTCGAGTTTCGTCGTTTTTATTTCTATTGTACTTAGTGGTTATTTAATTTTAATAAAAGTAGGCACTTGAATAGTTACTATCTAAGCTCCAAAGGTTTGCCAGTGATTTTGTAGTTTTCCTTTGTTTTACGGGATGAAAATATCGATTGTCCGCACTTATTAACCGCCGGTTAATCGACCTTGTTTTTCTTTAATATAATGCTACTTAAGTAAGGGCCCAACCCATCAGTTTTAGACAATTTTAGGTATGGGGGTTCAAAATAAATTCGTTTAAGTGCGAGTTGAATTCGCAAAACGATGGTACTAGGTACAACATTTTATATAGTATTTACCTACCAATTTATTTTTTCTTGGGTTCAAATCGTAAATTTTTCGAATGCAAAAAACGATAAGTATATTTGATTAAATTGAGCAACACTTAACATTATAACAAAAGGCTTATTAGCTTAGATCGACACATCATTCCTAGCATTTAATAACCCGCCATAATGTCTTCGTGTTAACATTTATTGCTAACATTTTCATAATCTATTATCATCCACAAGGAAAATGTTATGAAATTTTGCTGGGTTTGTTGCCTCTCGTATTTTAGTGCTTTTTAGTATAAAAAATAGCTTTAATACGTTATTAGCTTATTCGTATTTTTTGGGGATAATTGATTTAGGAGTAATTACTAATAAATATTATTTATATGTATGTATTATATTATGTGCTAATCTCCTTTATAATAAGTTCAATTAGTATTTTGGATACTTTCACTAAAATTATAGTTAAGAATGATTTCGTGCAACATTGATACAACAGACTAGAAAATTACAGAAGGGTTGTCTTATTATAACTTGAGAAGTCGGGTAATAACCGTTTTATGTTATAAAATTATAATCAATTTAGCTTAATTTATAAGTTAATAGGTTAAAGTTTTTTTTAATACTGTAGATCATAATACGGTTATACAAGTACGCTCGACTAAATATTGTCTAAGAAATTACAGTCTTTTTTTGTGCTGATTTAAAGCACCCTTTCGAGCATCTCCGGTACTAAAATTGACATTTAGTATTACCACAGAATAATAACTAGTAACAGAAGTTTTTTTTAGAAGAGTTTACTTCGCAATGGTTTTCAAAGAAATATGACTCAATCTGATAAACAATATGATTTAATTTAGCTCGCGGTCCAGTCGAGCACGTGTTCATTTACATACCTACCAATTTCTTTTTGAAGGAATATGGGCCTTAATTCACTATACTACGGTTCATAATAAGTTATACATGGTTATACGTATTGAAAGAGCCGCCGAGCCGAGCCTACTAGATTGGCCCTTGCGCAATGGCCGCCGCCCGTAGGTATGTTTTTAATACCTACACGCGGAGTGACACAGGCCTGGTATTACGTAATATTAGTTTCGTGGATGCTCACACTGCTATCAATTGGCTATTCGCGCCAAAGTGGCGAAAATCTAAGGGCTTAAATTTGCTATCGACAATATGAAGTCCAGCGTACTTGTATAATAGTACATCACTTCAGACTTAAACAACTATCATTGTTAGATTACCTACTTACGCCAGGTTTTCATCACCCATTCAGAGTTGACCTTCTGCCTTATTGTGTTCTGTAATGTTATAGTCACTTAAGAGAGAAGTGAATAGAACGGAAATGTGACGGGTCGCACTAGCTGGCATTAAGTCTATTTAGATTTAATGTCAATTCTTCCAATATACTTGTTTTTAAACTGAGAATACTCAAAAAACACAATTTAAATAGACGGGTAGGAAACCAAACCACATTGCATAGCAATCAGATTAATTTTAATCTATTGCAAAATGGTATTTCGAGCGTTTTACTTCAAATTCGCGACCAATGATTGGCATTTTTTCGTCGTAGTTTCTATACAATTTTTTGTTAAACTGGCGACAGCGGCTTTCCACACAATTGCTTTACAGCATTGTTTTGACAGCCGTTCTACCTAGCAAATAGGGCTTTCGGTTTTCTGTGGTTATAGTCATACTTGCTTGTATCGTGGATATTGTAGGAAAGGGTCTGGCCTTTTCATTTGTAATCATAGGAGTAACGCGAAGTACTATAGACTGCGGTCTAAGTGCCTGCGCCTGAACCTATTGCTTTAGCGATTTAATATACGTAGCAACTAGAAAAGTAGGTATTAACTAAAAGCTTATAAACAAGAATAAAAATATCAGTGTATTTCTACAAACTTTTTAAACGACTGCCCAAAAAAAGGAGTGTAATGTTTGTATGTATGTGTGTAAGTTTCTTTTGTTTTTTTAAACGACTGCCTTAAAAAAGGAGTGTAATGTTTGCTAGGGTTCATGTATGCATGTATGTATGTGTGCGAGTTTATTTATTCTACCATAACTTCTAAACGCCTAAAATGCATGAGCAGATTTGGATGTTTAATGGGGTATTGTCAGTGACAGTGATAATGGAGTGGACGGGCCCAGCGCTTGCAAATCGATCAAAATTAACAAGACAGCACAATCAAGCTACCTAGCCTAGCTAAAAGTATAAGTATTAACACATTTTTTTAATGTATCTACTTGTTATTTTGTTGCAAGGAAAGTCGGCAACATCTTTGATTCATTTTTCCCGCAAATATACTCCTCGTTTTTGCATCTTTCCGACCAAATAAAAGAAGCAAACAGAAGCGTCATTTTCAAAACCCCAGGTAGCCGGTTACTCACCTAATTACTACGCCAAATATTGGACGCTAAAGCACTTTCACATTATACGACAAGGAACAGAATTTTCAACTTACTTTTAGAAACTCATAGATCACAGAAAAAAAATACATCAAACTAGATAGGTAGTAAATGAATAAATCCGTAACTAAAATTAAGTTTATAAAATACAAATAATAAATTATGGTACTGTAATGCTATAGTTATTATCCCAATAAAGTATTGTATAGTCATTGTTATTTTTTTTTCTTTTTCCTCGTATACTAGGCAAGAAAAGCACCCCATTGTGTGTTAATCCAAAGCCTAGCATTATTGCAAAATATTAAAGTTTTATTCAAATTTTCTCAGTCGATTGCGCGTTGCCAAAAACCAACGAACATTTTTCAATTAATGTTTAACATTTAATTTATATGCCACTAAGTCACTAGAGCATAAATAAACAGAACTCAGAGCCAAGCTTTGATATAATATTTTCAAACAATTCTAGTTAATGCACACACAGGCAAATAAAACTTACATTATCGCATCAGTTCAGAATTTATTTCCTGCATAATTGTTAATCAAGAATGTTGGTAGGTCGGCGTCGTCAGCCAAAAGACGTCCACTGCTGGACGAAGGCCTCCCAATAGAGGGGTGTTGCCATAATCCCCACGCTTGGCTGGCGGCTTGGGGATCGCAGAATGCTCACCACCGTTAACCAAGAGCCCGTCCACCGGTGGGTCTGGTTGCAGTTTAAGGACATACCTATGTCATGTTGGTAAGTAGTTATAAAATAAAGCTGCAAAACTCGTGTGTATGTTGTTTTTCTAAGCTACTACGCAACGGATGTTGATACAGTTTCGTCACATTTAGTTTCTTCCGAAAGGTTTAGTTAGATAATACATTTAATTTAAAATATACTTAGAAGCCAGAGCGGATCACTAACTAGCTTAGAATAACACACTGAATGTGACAGAATTACATCATTGGAATCTTGACGTGAAGAACGATTGTCGTGTCGCTGTCGTCGCCTGTAAATAAAATTAAACACTCGCTCACCGCTAACAGCTTAGACACATCTTTAGGTCCAAAATATCGCGGTCGTGCTAACAGCAAATGCCGGGACCAATCGCGATGTGTTAATATTATTTACTACATTGCACTTTCGCAATGCAATATATTGCAATAGTTTACTACTTAAGTGCATAGGAATTGGGCTGGTAATGTTCGACATATTTCGGCCGGGTCAACTATTAGGTTCAATTTATGTGAAGGTTTCCTTAAAGTTATATTTATAATAATATTTGCGTTCCAGTAACTCTACTACTTAAAAACGACTCATTTCCAACTGTAGAACAATTTACTTGTCTACACGACTGCGTTTCTGCCATAGCGAATATTTATAAGCCCTGTCCTTCATACTTAATATGTCAATGTGTTAAGTACAATTCTTAAAATGATAGTACTTGTTGACATTTTCAAGCATCCGCGATTTGAACACATAATTATAATTATTGTAATGTATAAATTACAATAATAATTATATATTATATTATCTAATATCTGTCTGGCGACCCCCGCTCCAACTCGTACCTGGTGCAAAGATTGGCCATAGCCATTCAGCGTGGCAATGCGGCTAGTGTGATGGGCACCTTTGCGCCAGGTGCCGTTAGGGGCGGGCTATTTGATTGACGAGCGTATAAGTTAATTTTGACATATTATTTATTTTATGCGTTGTGACGATATATATTATTATGTCTTATTTGATTATACATGTATAAAGATTTAAAAATATAATATGGGTAAACAATTCAAAAAGCAACAAAATATTCATAAATATTTATAATGTGATAAGCGTGACTAATATATTTTTGTTATTTTTATATACACAGATGTATATTAGATAGTCTAACCTATATAGTTCAATTGGTAGTATATCTGCCTTGAGAGCTGTAGCCCTACAGTAGGGCGTGGGTTTGATTCCCATCCAAGACAAACATTTGTAGTTCTGTTATCATTTACGGGATAGTTTAAAACACTGTTTTAAACATTTATGTGATGAACATAGATGTTTGTTCTGGGTATCGAATGTAACATTCTATCAATTATCTGGTTCCTTTGCTTAGTTAGATGACGCTGTATAAAATGTCCAGCAATATATTTAATAAGTATATATTGTAGTATTGTTTTATTGTAGGTAGTAGTATTATTAGTATTGCGTACTAGGAAATAGTTTTTACGCAATGACAGTTAATATGCAAACACCTGTCTTTGCTTATTGTGTGCAATTAAAATTATTACAGTCACTTTGTAAGTTGAAAAGGAAATTACTAACTTCACCGTCATAATATCTATCTTCACAACGTTCACGTGGAAGTGATAAATTTAATGATTAACCTTAAAGTTATAATTACATACAATATCGGCACCTGTGCACATTAAAATCTGCAATCAAAGTACCGTTCTGCGACCAAAGATCAAACGAGAAAAGGGTTGTACCGCTTTTATCAGTACCCGTGGATTGCGGCAACTATAATTCTGGCCGGATTAAGTATTTAAGAACATTCAGATATATTTGCATGTGTATCTCTAATTCACTACGTGTTGTACGATACGGCATCACTAGATGATTTGACCCCAAGAGGATAAAGCACTGTCTTTCATCAAGGGCACCATATTTTTAATAAGCGCGTAACGATGGACTCCTAGATGGGATTGATTGTTCTGCAGTATTGGACTCTATTTAGATGCCTGGATACTATTTGACACAATTTTTTTGATACAAATATGTGAATAGTCTGACTATTTGCCTATTGGTAAACATCATGATTTTGATAACAGTTGAACACAAAGAATTTAACAGTTTAAAATTCTGCGCAGTACCTAATTATGCCATGGTTGCCTGAAAGAGATCGCTGTTAGCGATAAGGCCGCTTGTGGCACTAGTTCTTAAGGTTCTTGTTTCTATTGTTGTTTTATTTTTGGTGTGCACAATAAAGTGTTTCTATCTATCTATCTAATCATAAGTAAGTATACTCTACGCTTATCAGCCTGAGGTATTAAATGTGTATTGTTATGCCTTAAAGAGACGAGCGAAACGTTCCCCTGGTAGTAAGCATCACGCCTGCCCTATAACAGTAACAGCTAGTGCTAGAATTGTGAACTTGCGAACAAAATTCTGTGCTGCACTGCACTGTGCTTTTTTTCTCTGGTAACATTTCCATCCAAACTGAAACACAGATACGCTTTCACACTACTGCTTGGCGATTGATTAACTGGCAAAGATGTGGTACTTTCCCAGGCGGACTTTGCAATAGAGTCTTGCCACTACAAATGTATAGTATATTTTGTAGAGCGGAATATTTATAAACTAATAATATAAATGTGGATGTGTTTCGCAACGACCACGGAACGCCGCTTTCTGAACAACAGAAAAATAAATCATCTCTTTTGCTCTCGTTGGTTTATCATCGCCTAAAAAATCTCCTAGTATAATAGGCATTACATTCACACACCTAACCATTCGCGTAGCATAAAATAACTTCTTACCGAAAATAAACTCTTTATTACATCAAGAACAAAGGTAAAACCGATTTTGATTGATGAATGTCCAACAATAGCCGGCGGACGCCGACGTCTAGTTTACAGTTGTACGTTCTAGTAAGTTATCAGTGAATACTGTAATGTAGCCAGCATTGTACGATTGGAGATTAGGAGAATATCCTTAACGGTACAGAGGCACGGCCGGCCCACACGGGATAGCGAAAGGCTTAACGCAGACTGTGCGACTGGCTGCAATCAAGGCCGCGTAGAATATTTTTGTCGTAAGTCGCGTATAATTTCTTGTGGTAATCAAATACACGTAGAATATTCTTTTTGCAATCAAATTCACGTAAAATATTTCTGTGGTCACATGCTAAACGAATGAAAACTCAGAAATCATATTTTTGTAGCTATCAGAATTTAAACTTTTAAAATAATCCTACAAATCTTCTTGAGCCTGGGTTTCGTAATTTTGGAGCTGACAGTGGTTGAAAGTGGAATGCCTAAGGCCGTTTGTCCACTGACGCCGTCACCGAGACGTTAACGAGAAGGAGATGACGTCGCCAAAGTAGCTGTACACAGATTACTATAGCCTCGTGTCCACCGCACGTCCGTCACGGCGCTCGGGTGACAATCGGCCTTAGATTGGGCTATGACTATATCCAGATGTGGACTGTGATAAACTGATCAGGATGATAATAATGAGCTACATCTGTTGCTTTAAAATGCATTTCTATGTCGCTATAAACATGCGCAGAAAGTGCTACATACATAATTAAAGGGTAGATAATATCATGTTTTACAGTTGAGTAACATATTAAAAGCAAAGAAACTCACAGTTTGAGTACACATCGACTCCTATCCAGTCCACGTCCATAATTCATAATAATGATTTGCGATATCTTATAGGCGACCAACTATTTTGTACGCAAGTTTGCGGTGCGCCTTACCCAAATGAACTGCCATCTACGGGACGAATCATCGAGTTTATCACCGATACTTGACGTTACCGTCTCCAGGCTTTAACGAGGATAAGACTCGTTAGGCGGAGGATTAAATGTATTGAACATATAACCTTTTTATGGCTTATAGGGCAAATGCTGTTCTACTAGTTTCGTAGAAATTATTGCGACAGATTTTTGACAAGGTTGGTAGATCAGCTACACACTATCTTCATGTCAAGCTTTTCTTATGATTTTGTTCTTCAAGCAAGAGCTGCTCAAAGCTAGAATTTGAACCCACACCATTTCACGTGTGAGCCGAATATACTTAGCACTGAGCTAAAAGTGATTCTTCATACGGCGTGTTATCAGAGCCTAAAAGGTCGGCAACATATATTTCGTTCCCCTGGTTTTGCAGATATCCATAGTCGACAGTACTTACTTACTTGGTACCTACTTGGT
Source organism: Erannis defoliaria (assembly GCA_905404285.2). NCBI lineage: Eukaryota > Metazoa > Arthropoda > Insecta > Lepidoptera > Geometridae > Erannis > Erannis defoliaria. Next base: position 2,494,071 of record FR990073.1, on the reverse strand, counting down.
GAGCGGGCTATTTCCGCACGACTTGTCCCTCATGGGCTCTCGGTACGTAGTCCCGGTGCAGTTAGTCCAGCCACCCGGTGTCTTCGACGAAAGCCAACAGCTCCTCGGTAGTTGCAGGATACTCGATAGTAATCGGGCAACCTGTCTGCTTGTTTGCACCTATTGCATTTTTTTATCATTATTTTAATAAATAGCTTGAATACTGAATCTTTTATGATAAGACTGCCCACAAAACAAATACTACGAGAGCAGAATGACTTAAATGCAGATAGACTATAAATGAAGAATATACTAAAATACAGATTGACTAAAATGCAGAAATGAATAAAATGCAAAACGACTCATATTTTGTTTAAAAAACCAAAATGTTCTACCTACGTTTTTAAAGTAACTGTTAGGACTAAATAACTCGTGTAGATGCGAAAACCAATCAACAGTACCTAGTACCAGTACCACGTTATCATTTTACTAGTTGTTTCTCTAAATACCATTACATCTACGGATACTAGTACAAATCGACTGAAAACTCGATTCCTCGATCCGTCAAACTATCTGACACCTAGGGAGCTCACTACCAATCTTATTTCCAGCTCTATCTGTTTACTCGTAATGTATTATAGACCCTATTACATTGGACTATGAGCCATAAGTCATAGTTAATGGAGATAGACAGGTGTGGGAGTTAAGTTGTTGATGGGAGATTGACGGGTCCCGTTATGTAGGGTCGATTGGGGCACTGCTCGCGTCTGAAAGCGAATGTGGAGGTTTACACAATGCGAGTTCGTACGCGAGTAGTAGAAAATGTTAACGAATTAGAATTTGGAACTGTTTTTCTTAATCGAGTAGGGTAAAATGCTTTGTAATAATTTTTGAAAAATTATGCAGCTGTCAACATTCATTATGTTATTGGTAAGGTATCATGTAAAGACTCTACAAATTTACTGCGACATCTCTGTTGGACTTGGTCGTAACTTGTTTCGCTTCAGTTTGCTTGGCAGTATAATTACATAATGCTCATAGTATTTACACAACAACTTTCAAATACTTGACACTGGAAAATGCACAATCCAGGAACCTCCTCTCAGAAAAAATACATCTTTAACTAGTGCATTGGAGGTGGACATCGAATACTCTTACTTCAAACGGATTCTGTGCTGAACATTTGCTACGTTGCCTGATGTCTTATAAGACATAATAATTTCCCGTTTCTCTCATAATATCTTCGATATCAAACATTTTAAGTCGACCTTGTTAAATATTTTTCTGAGAAAATCTTACCATTTTTTCTTGTCGGTTGACGCTCTTACTAACACACTAAAAAACGTTAAACTACTGCTGTACGCTATCAGGTGCAACCTGGTAAGATATATTCACATAGGTTTATTTAAATTTCAGGACTTGAAACTAAATCTACTTGCCCGTTCACTGGATGTACGCGATCCAACACAATCTTATCGATAATACGCACATCACTACGTGCGGAGAGCGCGTTGTTTCAAAAATGGAATGCGGTTTCCAAATTGGGAAACGTGTTCGTTTCGTGATTTCGAAAAAATAAATCGATCTTTTGTTTTAGCACTGGCTGGAATGTGACTGACAACATTTTTCAACAATTTATTTTAAAAATCGAAAACATTACACTAAAAAGATTTAATACGAGAACCGTCAAACTCTAACCACTCTTAGCTAGAAAACTGCTTCAGTTCCAGACAAGGTGTGTTACCATCTTTGTAGCTGTCGTTCAAAAGTTTACTAGCTATTTCTTGTATTTTAATCTATTTGTCAGACTTAGTGCTTGACCACAGCTCATTTGATGTTAAATGATGTTTTGGTCAAACACTTAGAATTGAACAGATTAAAATACGAGAAATAACTAGGAATCTTTTGAAGGCCAATTAGTGGGTTTTCATTTACAAAGTAACGGTTTTCAATGGACCATACCATCAGTTTCTTATTTACTGTTAATCAACAGAATTCATTAATCAAACCGAAACAATGAGTCGCTCCATTTGTCCAGAAATGAAGTGAATCGTCTAGAAGGAGAGTTGATGGGTCGAGACCATTTTCTCACTGAACTTTAGGGTCCCTCGGCCTAAATGAAAACTCGTAGCGATTTCATTCGATCCATCTGGTTTTAATAGTTATTTTCGAATATTATCTGCGTATTGCATATTTAGCAATGTTATTTCATAATATTATTACTATAATTACAGCTATTTTGTTGAGAAAATATAACAAACATGCAACCAAGATAGAATTACTCTAGCATTCTTAAGGTAAAAATGTATGAAAATACATAATTAGTTTTATTTGAACTCTGATTTGTTTTATAAATATTTAGAATGATTTTTTGAGAAAAATACTAGAGGAACCCTTTGCCTTGATTTGAGCTCACACTTGGCTAGTTTTCTTAATCATTCGCGCATATCGAATGTTGATCGTCCGCACGCTTGGTTCTAGTTCAACTAATAAATTACTATTTATTGCCTGGTGATAAAGAACATATTCGCGTTTCAAGAGATTGAAATTTGCTTTGATAGAGGCTTAGGCATTATTGATACTTGACTCTCAAAGATGTTTACTTTCTTCACAAAATCGGTGTTTAATAGCTTAAAACAAAAGCTATTCACGTCCTCAGAGTAATAATTTAAAACTTTGAATTTGTTTATGTTTTCATAATAATTGCCTATAATTATTAGCAAGTTGTTTTTCGGATCAAGGAAGATTCTTTATCTATTATTATTTTACATGATTTTTGAGTATACCTACTACTAGCCTACTTTATCACGTTTTTAAATTTATTTTAATGTAGGTAATGACTTTTCATTAAACTTATCATTCTTGCAAAAGTGTTCAGTTTTATCGTAAGATCGATTATTGCCTCTAAGCGAGTAATACTTATGATCTTTCCAATTTGGTTTATATTTGACTACTACGAGTACAACTACAACCTGAGTCGTGCTAGTTGGCGTACCGCGTCATTGCCGCGATATCAATCTCTCAGAGAGGTTATTGAATAGTCGTGAATTGCCGACTCATACACAATTGGCTAGCGCATATTGACGCGACGGGCGGTAGGAGTAGTGTTGCGAAATGTCGATAGAGTTTTGATAACTAAAAAATTATAATATCAATAAATGTTTATTTTTTTCAAAATGTTGTCATTGTTTTTAAATAGATATAGTTAAAATATTTTTGCGCTATAATACAATTGTCAATGCCTATGCGGCTTCATATACATTGAAAAGTGCGCTTTATTTTTAATATAATGGATGTACATTTAGGAAAAAATAGGATAAATTATATAGCAATAGCATTAATTATATATTATAATCCTTTTTAAACGATATAATTTTGCCAGCGATATTACCTGGTAACAAAATCACTAACTAAAAATCTAATCAACTCAAAAATATTATGACCTGCATAATGCGTGCAATGGTATTTTATTGATAATATTTCGACAGGTATCCCATCTCTAGCATCCACACCACACATTAAGGTACCTCATAGTAACCTCAATAGCATGCCAGCACTCATCTCATTTCGCTCAGATCTGTATCTGGTAACCTTTAAACAGCTGTTCGTCATACTTCCATGATTTACTCGTACTGTAATAGAATAGTTTTTTATTCCAGCCTTGTGAATGGGGCCCCAATGAATTTTTCTTTGTAATTTAAATATCATAATAACCGAGTCCGAGTTCTATCTAGTATTCTATCTAGTAATTATTTGTATAAATAACGGTTTCAATGGTTTTATACACTGAATAATTTGCTGAATATTTATTGACTTTGACATAAAAATAAATCTCATGAGTGCATATTCACTCATAAAATCTCTGCAATAAATTTCGAACTAAATTACAACTTTATCAAAAAGGTAAAATGAAGAATCAAGAAATGTGTATTACCAAATACAAAGGTTTGCTAAATTCGTTTTGAAAAAAAAATACGAGTAAAAACTTTTGTATAAAAATCATACTCATAATATACCTGGCTATTGTAGATCATAAATTATTATTACATAATCTATCCAGAGAGTAATAATGTCAGTCATAGGTGGCAGTTGATAAAACCTAAGGAACAATCCCGTTAATATCTATAATATCAATTTTCTCATGATCCCCACGCTTGGCAGGCTGCTTGGGGAACGCAGAATGTTCACCACTGAGATGAACCTGCTGCCCGTCCTCCAGGTCTATTCCCACTAGTTCTACGGGGTTCTTCCATTTATAGAACTAGTTTTAATTTTGAAGTTTTGGTCCAAGTAGTTCCATTATTTTCTTTTTCTGAAGAATGGAACTAATGAGACCATTTTGTCAAATTAGTTCCATTGCTAGAAATGTGCTTAATCAGTTGAACGTTTCATTGCTAGTATAGTGGTTCTGGATCACTGAAGAGAGAAGAGAAAAGAACGGATATGTGACGGGTCGCGCTAGCCGGCATTATGTGCAAATGCGCTTAATGAGAATATACATGTTTTTTAGACTAAGAATGCTCAAAAAGACAATTTAAATAAACACGTAGGAAACCAAACCACATTGCATCGTAATTAGATCAATTTTAATCTGTTACAAAATGACATTTCGAGCGTTTTACTTCAAATGCGCAACCAACGATTGGCATTTTTACGTCGTAGCCTTGATTGTAGTGACAATACAATTATGTGTGAAATTGGCGACAGCGATTTTCCGTACAATTGCTTTACAAAATTGTTATGACAGCCGTTCTACCTAAGAATTAGGGCTTTGGTTTTTCTGTGTTCTGGGTGCAGTTTTAGGACATGCCCAGGTCCGCCCCTATTTCATCCAACAACAATGAATTCACAAAACATGCTTCTCAAGTTTATATTATTCAAAAGTAATCTCCATGAAACGAGATCGCGATGAAGATGAATATAATTGTTTCTGGCGAAAGCGATAACACTAACAATAGCTTTAGTTGTCCGTTACCAGATGCCATTTAACCCTGGGAACTGTTCAATTTATCTACCACTATTGTCTAGTGTACTCAATATTTTTGAAAAAGATTGCTAAGATGGACAACCGTACGTTTCCTGAGAGATATGCAAATAATAAAAATAGTATAGAGCTGTAAATTTAAATCGAAAAGTCATGTCGCTAGGCTTTATTCATCATCGTCATCAACCAAAAGACGTCTACTACTGGACAAAGGCCTTCCCCTTAATAAGGAGGGGTTGCCATAATCCCCACGCTTGGGGATCGCAGAATACTCACCACTGAGGTATATATATATATAGAGGTAATTCTAATCTTAATCTGAGTCACATATGTATTACAATTACGATTAACTATTTAAACGTTTATGCAAGAAACCCGTTTACGTTATATCTAAAAATGAAAAACAAAACTGCCTAGGAACTACTAAGACAACAAAAATAGCAAACAAATATAAGAAAATAAAAGTAAAAAATCCCCTATAGGTACTTTAGGTACCTCTACCTATAAAACCCTAAATAACCGCAAGAACAGTCATAACGTTATTCAAAAATTCAGCTTGTCCTCACATGATAAAGCCATTTTTTCAGATAAATTAGTTCTCAAAGATTGTAAAATATTCCTGTCTGGATAAAGAATAATAATCGTGAATAATTACATCTCTCATTATCCGACATTCTTCAATATTACAGCGAAATTTTAAGACTAAAATGGTTCAAAATAATTTAAAATAACGACTCTCAAGGTTACGCGTTATAATATATTAATAATAGTTTTGTGCTTGAACAAAATGACCCATAATCATATGGGATAGAAAATTGTTTTCAAAATGATGCCGGTGGTTTAAAAAACATTGATGACGGTTCGCATTAAGTCGGCCTGATGAGACGAAAAACTGGTGCGAATACGAATTCGAACGAACTCCGGCCGTGTAGATATTAATTATGATTTTGTGAGTTTCTTCGATTAGTGCACTTGTAATGGTCACTGAACCGGAGAGACATTAAAATAATATCTCAGTTATCTGATGCCATGGATTCTAATATATAATTGTAGCTACGATTCTCAACATATATTTATTTAGCAATCATTGACTATACAGCGTCATCAAATCGCACACAAAATCAATTACGAAATAATACAAAACTATTTTCTCGACAAACAAATTGACAATTCTATCTCATTTTTCACCCGACAGGTATCGTCGGCAAATTGATTAACGTATGAAGACCTTCCAAAGGGTTGAGTTCAGAATCTGGTACAGCACGACTAATTTACTTATACATGGTGGCAAAATAAAGGAATTATAATTGCGAAACTAAAACCTGTCACTTTTAAGAAAAATACGAAAGTGGCTCCGCCACGCAACGCTGTAAACAAGTTGGCAGACTGTAACCCAAAGATTAATTGTTTTGATCCTGTCCGGCTGTGACGAAGCACCTCCCGTGAGTCGATTCGATCTTTCGAGCGGGCGCATTTTTTATCGATATCGATAAGAATGCGATTGTGATTGTTTCGTCACTAGTGTTTGTGTCAAATAATCTTTGACATGTTCGTTTTATGTGTTACATATTTGGAGAAAGAGGTAAATTCTCCAAGCATATTAGTATATTTATGAATGGTAATTGTAACGGTCCTAACTTCTTACTGTAGGCTTTAACAGTAAATATTGACGTAGGTAATAATTAATATACTTACTACTTAAAATGTTAACAATTTATTTTTTGTGCAATTATCTTTATTAGCTACTTTAGTATGTAGTAATATAATACCTACTGAAATCGTTAAACTGTCTAATAAATTAGAGTAAAATATTTCAGTTAGAAAACTTTCATACATCTAAAAATGCAGGTATTATAACTAACACGTTAAAAAGTTAAACCTAGGTAGCAATCAAATCTTTTTACTTTTCTATAAAATGAAACTGTTAAATTACCATCCATGTTTAATTGCTAATCAATAAAGTCGACGAACTTCGGTCGAGCGAATTGAAACGATCGAAATAACGCAGATGGATGTAACGGCATGTTCCATTAGAAGTGGAATATGCAGCTATTATCGAGGAAAAAACAGACAATAACAACACAAACGGTCAGAATGTACAGCTACCGAATAAACAATAGCCTGGGTAATATCTAATCTTTGTTAAGAGAAACAAAATGATCTTTTTAAAATATATAATAATCGAATAGCTGACAAGCTTTTGTCTCAGTTTGTGACGTGTTTTGTTTTTAAAATACTAAAGATTGTTTTAGTGTATGACAATAACAATTAGGTATACTATTCCAAATACACTATGATACACGGACCTGGGCATGTCCCAAAACTGCACCCAGAACCACCGGAGGACGGGCAGCAGCGTCCTCTCGGTGGTGAGCATTCTGCGATCCCCAAGCCGCTTTCCAAGCGCGGGGACTACGGCAATCTCTATTAAGGGGGAGGCCTTCGTCTAGCAGTAGACGTCTTCTGGCTGATAATGACTACGATAAAGCATGTTTATAGTTTATATTAGGTTTGTAACGGTAAAGTATCTTGCACATCCTAATTACTACAAGCATTAATTACTTAGTCTACGGATAAATCTAAACACTCGAACCATTATTAGTTGGCCAGTTCCACACAATATTACCCAGTCACGACGTGAATGAACCCATTCATGAGTGAATGAACTAGTGAAGAAGTTATCGATAAAAAATCATCGACAATACGGCGGGGCAGCGTTGATAAATGATCATCCGAAAATTGCATGTCAAAAGGTAACCAGCCGTCTCAAGCGCACATTTTAATACTTCATGTCGACAGGACCTTAAAGGCCAGTTAGGCAATCACCGAGGGCAGTTTTTGGATTGACTGTTTGATTTTTAATTAGTTTATTTTGAAAACTTCATTAGCATACGGTGTGGATGTTTTCGAAACTAAAAAGTTTGATTTAATCAATTGGTTATGTGGAAATTCATACCAGAAATAATAAGAGTACAATTTTAATTTCAATGATTTTTTTGTTTCGGTTCAGTTTTTTTGTTAGTGCAAATTTCCTATTATAATATCTAGACTAGAAATTACGGTGACTAACGACCATTAAAACATATATCTCTATGTTCGTAATGCACAGAATATTATATTATAATAGTCCTCCGGTTTTATATAGCACAAAACACCGTTTTAGTAAGATTTATATCGAACTCGGCCTGAGGAGTTCGTGCCACAAAGCAACTATTTCGATTCGTTCAAGTATATACCCATAATTTAATGATTTGACTTATATTCTTTAAAAATTAATCAATTAAGATCCATCATAATGTTTTATTAATTAAATAACACGCGATTTTTCGATCAAGCACCTTTCAGATTCAATCTAAACTTGATATTTAAAACTTGAATTTTAGCTTTAATTCTAAGAAACACCGCTGAGAGGAAGCAACTGCAATCCATAACTGCCCTTTTAGTGCTGGGACAACAGAAACAACATAAATTCGCATAGTCTTGAATCCTGGGCCCTGTCCTGTTATGATTTAAATGTTACAATTAACTCATAGCTTTTAGGAATGCAGAACAGTGCGTAGATGTCTTAAAAAAACTGATTTTCTATTAACTGAAATTAACTTTGAAATTAATACGAGAGATACCTTATCTGTGTTCAAGTTTCTCATATATATATTTTTTATTCGCTTGCGTTTGACTGCCATCTTATTGTTATTGTGCATATATTATTATATAAAGGCGCAGATCACAGAAAATAGGCTACAAAAATAGGTGTTAAAGTATAAACCTAAAAAATATACAAATAAAGTAACAAGTCTGTTTATTGAAGAGGATCAGTACCTACAGTTTTTTTACAAATAGCAGTGCACACAATAGCTTAAGGGTTAATAAGTTAATATTGTACATATTTTTTGCTGTAGTATTATCCCATCAATGTGATCTGATATTTTTAAGGCGTGAAACAAGCCATACGTCTAACACAACAAAACATGTTTTGTGACAAAAAATCAAATAAAATACTTCAACGTTGTTGCGTTGTTGTGTTTTGGTGTCAACAATTTCAAAAAGGACTACAAGAAGGACTGGCTCGTGTCGCACATCTCTAATCTCTAGAAGTTAATATTTTCTGACGCGTTATGCGTCCGCGCACCAGCTTGCTCTGCGTTTAATTAAAAACGGGACTCGAAATACGAATTTAAGTCTCGAGCTTTATTTGTAAAATCGAATTATTATATAATAAGCTTTGTAAGGAGGAAGCTTACAAACTTTATAAAAAAAAAGTTCTTTTAACAAAAATGGTACACCCCAACCTGAAATATCTTTACCGTGGAATAAATTATAAATAATAAGTACACAAAAATAAGTTTAAAAAAAAATGTACACACAGTTACTGTATTTTATTTCTAAGGCTAAATAGAAAGTTCCAAGGTTTCAAACGCTGGGTATCATCTTATACATCATCACGACAGACGACAAATCTCCATTTCCATTGCAGTTGCCTCGTAGATAGCGAATCTTGCATACATTTGGCGCCAGAATAAAATCTAACCTCCAAGTTTATACGGAAAAACATGATTTTTACTTTATTTTTTAATTCTGCTTAGGTTCTTTTACGTCACGACTTGAAACTCTGCATGCTAATAGTTAGAGAAAGAATGTTGTTTGATTTTGTCGCGAACTACTCAGAATGTTTAGTTAGTAGGTAAGTTAAAGCCTGCTTATTTTAGGGCTCTAGATGTGTGAAATATTCACCAATATTTTTTTATTTACCTTTATCAGCTATTTATTATATATATATATTTATTATGAAAACTGACGTGGTTTTGACACATTTTTGTTTTATTTATACGGGAATACTCACGTTTACTCACGCAGCGGCCCGTAGCGCTAAGCAGGACGCAGCTGCACGCGCGTCGGGCTCTGTTTTCACTGTTTGAAAAAGGTCACCGGATGTGATCGAAACTATAGTCGGAGTACCCGATTTAATTAAACGTGAGTATTCCCGTATAAATAAAACAAAAACTTTATCAGCTACCTAAACGTAGTATGGATTAGTTAGTAAACTAAACGTTTACTATTCAATCCAAAAGACAGTAGGTACTTTAGCCAAGTTTTACTTTACTTAAACCAAGCAGGTCTTGTAGTATTTGAGCCATACAAGTCAAATATGTTTTTGTAAAATAGTTACATTTTAAAACCATTTGGGTATAGAACAAACATCTGTATTCGTCACAGGTCACAATTTTTTGTTCTGGGTAGGGATCGAATCAATATCCAAGACTGAGGCGAGTCTACCAACAGAGCTATAAGGCAGTCCGAGTACTTACATCGTAAAACGCAGATATTGTAGTTATACAGCGACAATGATATCTTATCATTGTCGCTGTATAACTGGACAGGGCGGGAAATAACCGCAAGGATTTTTAAGACTATATGTTGAGCGCCGGCTCTCCACTCGCTTCAGTCATACTCTGCCTTTGCGACATGCGAGCCGTACGATACGACAATACAAACTTCTAATACATGTATATGTGTTCTCTTTTTGTCATGCAGTAATTAGATTCGCTTTCTCTATTTACTGGCAAATGTAATATGGATAGTTTTAGCTAGGTATCCTTGATTGTGTTGACTTGTTAATTTTGATCAATTTGCAAGCGCTGGGCCCGTCCATTCCATTATCACCGTCGCTGGTTGTTATAGTTTATACGATTATATCTTATTATATCTATTCAGCCCGAGTCTACTCACTGCTAGATATAGGCCTCCTCTGATATACGCTCTACGTCTACGTCTTTTCCAATGTAAGTAGATACGTTACCCGTTTCTCGGATACCATTCGGTAACTGCCTTGATCCGTCTGTTGAAATCTAGCCTAGCCTAGTGACCTGCCCATCTTATTTTTAGCTTGGAAACCCATGTACCAATTTCTACGACTATAACGCGGCGTCGATTTTCTGCGTTTGGGACACGAACGATCTACCAAGTGAGATGCCTAGCATGTCTACGGTTTGTGCTGCACGTAGCTTACAGATTAGCGTATTAGTGTACGTTTTTTAGTTAGTTTAGTTAGTTAGTTAGTTTAGTTAGTTACTTAGTTTCTCCACGAAATAAAGATATTATACAAACAAAAATCTCAAAGTACGCCTCTTCAGTATTATATCAAAATGTAAGACCATAATCGATACGTTTGTACCATTCATCTTTCTCACAAGCATAGTAATGTTGTAGAAAATAGATAAAACATTGAAGTCTTGTAGTCGTACACGGGTAGGTCGTTAATAATGTAGGACTGTGTCGAAATAACAGATGAATACAGTACGTCAAGGCTTGTATTGAACTAGTAGCGATCCACAACCCGCTATCCTGGCAAAAGTATACAATATATCATTTATTGTGTATTTGTACACCAGTGTTGTGTAACAACTTACAACTAATGACTGTCATCCCTATACCAAATTTGTACAAAATTTAGGGAATTAACTTGATCTCCTTTTGTCTTTGTCATTGGTAAAAATAAGGCGTTTCGTCGGTTTCTGTTTGTTTACCATTTATTTAACCGTTTTTTATTTAAAAAAATACAACCGAACTTCGTATTTTCTAGTAATTTTGATTTAAAAACCAAACTACTGAACCGATTTCGATCAAATGTTCATGGGACCACCTCTGAAGTATTACCTACCGAATAAAAAAAGAACTATCAAAATCATTTCATAATTGGCGGAGTAAACGTGTAACATACATACAAAAAAAAAACATACAGTCGAATTGAGAACACCCTTTTTTGAAGTCGGTTGAAAGGTAACTAAAATAGAAACAGCATTCAACTAAAATATTTTAGTTGATTGCTGGTAGGTACTTTTTTACGACATACTTACTAGAGTTGTATCCACACGAAAAAAGATAATGTAATCGATAAATGTGGTTGAATGGGTGATTTGATGGCTTGAATCAGCCATCAAATCACCCAGGCCTTCGTTTAGCAGTGGACGTCTTCCGGCCGATGATGTGTGTGACGTGGTTGGTTTGTATGAGGACATGATTTTTTTCTCTTCGAAATCAAATCATCGCAAATATTTTTTCTAATAGTGGTTCACTTTGATGGGTAGATCAACACTCATGTGTTGTTCTACAATAGGCATGTGGCCTAATGTTTAATTTATGACAAATAACAGGCTTAGTGATGAATATAACTAAATACATTACAAAAACTGAAAAAATAAATTGTATTGGCTGATAAATCTCTGAGATATGAGCGTTTAAAGTTTTAGGTGGGGATAGAGAGGGGATGCTCTATCCCTTTCTCGCAAAGCACGTGTTAGTATAGCGTTTGTATGCCGCGCCTGAGGCTTGACGTCATAGCTCAGTATAGCGCGCTCTCTGTCTAGCTGGAAATTAAAATACTTAGAACTTATTTATTTTTGAGTTATTTTAAATTTTGTTTTCGTTGATAGGCTCTATTGATGATCAGCTTTTTAATGAGATAATAAAAAAAATGAAGTTACCATGCCTATTGTACGTAACACGTTGTGTAACATCCTTGTCGCAGTGTATCTCCGTCATTGAAGGTAGTTTATGTTTTATTTATTGTGATAAGTGCGTAAAGTGTTAAAATATTTGTCAGATCACTCGCTTTCCAAACTGTATGAAGTAAATTATCGACACTTTCAAAGATATCTGGTTGAAATATTTATTTTCTGGGATTGGTTTTGAGGTGTCGAAGGACCAATTTAAACTTTCTCTGTAAGTAGGTAAGAACCTACTTACGTAATCATATTCAACTGATTGGGTGGTTCAAAGTTTTAAATAGATCTTTCACTTGGACATTAACGGCCTTACTTAAAAAAACTTTTCTCTTTTCTCACTGCTTAAACTTCTCTGTCATTTTCTAGCACGTGCAACTACACGTCAGAGAGAAGATGGCAGAGCATCTTAAGCAGTGACTAACGGTTGATATTATTTTAAGGTCGTAACTAACCTTTCTGAAGGATGTATGTTTCAGAGTGATTGAGTGTATAATATGTAATAATTGCGGTCAAATCTCATAACTAGTCAAAATGACCTACTTTTAACTGGAAAAAAAACAGGCAAAAGTAATTTTGACTGAAAGAAAGAAAGAAAGAAAGAAAGAAATGTAATTTATCTGAACAGATAAATCTTCTTCTTCTTCTTTTTTTTTCTGAACAGGTTGGTCAAAGATAGTGTTGTCTTAAAATCATTGGTTAATAGTAGTTTTAACTACAAATTTGCGGTTACTTTGTTGGATGGTCACTGTCAACTAAACGAACCTACCGAGTTCTATGTAGTAGTTGGGCTTTAAATAGTAGTATGCAATCTCTATGCCAAGCCGCCTGCCAAGCGTTATGTTTATTATGGCAACATCATAAATCCCTTTGAGGGAGAGGCCTTCGTCCAGCAGTGGACGTCTTTCGGCTGTTGATGTGGTGTGAATCTCTATGCACTACTTTTGACTGTTATTTCAGTCAAAACTACTTTTGACCAACCTGTTCATGTTCACTTGATTTTGCTAGTTAAAAGTACTTTTGACTGCAACAATAGCACACTTTCAAGTACATTTTAACACTAATAAAAAAAACCTGTTCGTATGAACGCACACTAACACAAAGTCACAATACACAGTAGGGGATTTTGGTCAGTGACCATATATTTTGAGATTTATTGTTTAATCAAAATAAGTACCTATCTTAAATGGGAAGTGACAATTTCTCCTTTAACCGGCCTTCTGTTTCGCTCAAACTCAGTAATTTTTTTGTAATAGTTAGTATTTTAAGTATATGTGATTGATTCAGGCGTTACTTTGCGGAAGTCCATTGTTACCAAAATTTGTTTTAATTTCTAGTGTTTTTCCGCTGTAATACACACAACACCAAACACAACAACACACACAGCGGAAAAACACTAGAAATTAAAACAAATTTTGGTAGTATTTTAAGTAATTTTACCGATTGTGATTTTTCGAATATCTTATTCCGCGAGCGAGATGTATAATGGACCTTAAAAACCAGAGTAACACTTAACTTGTATTTCTGTCTATTTTATCCGGTTAGTACTAGCTAAGTATCTAATTCCATGTAGGCGTTTCGTACTCTACTAAAACAAGGCTTTAAGTGTAAGCACTAATACGGTAAAGTGGGTAAATCTAAATCTGGTCAATGTAAAGATATCAACCAACACAGCTAATACTCACCAACATAAACCAGGCTTACATTACCCAGATTAGTACATAGGTACCAGAGTTACATATCGTAGATAATCAATATTCTCCAAGCCGATACAAGCAAGAGTTGGACTAATTCTGCCACATCATTTGCTAAGCATCGTGAGTAATGAATCTTAGGTATAGTTAGATTCAGACTCATTTTCAGATATTTATTGCTTCCATAGTGTACACAGATATTGTCAAAAAGAAGTTTCATATGGACCATGTCGGTCGGTCGGTTTTCATCGCAGCAATAGAAGAAGAGAGGAGGACGACTTCATTTAACAATAAGATGCCTTATTAAATAGAGGTGGTTGTTTAATAGAGGTGGGTGGGGGTTATCATTGAAAGAGAGCTTTAGTGTAATCAGTTTGTAATCACAGTAATATTGTAAATACGAAAGTAAACCCGTACGTAAGTAGGAATTATCTCAACTTGGAACCAACGTACATTTGTACGTTTTAATATTAAGTATAACTTAAGTTGGAACATAAACTAGCAGCTTGAACGATCATAACTTTGTCATCACATATCACATTAATATAATAAATGCGTAAGTTTGTCTCTGTGTGTGTATGTATTTATGTTTATTACTCCTTCACTCTGAAACAGCTGAATGGATTTGGATGAAAAAGAGCTTATAACTTGGAATAAAACGCTTTTTATTCCAGAAATCGCGAGTGAAACCGCAGGGATTAGCTAGTTGTAATATAAATGTGCATTATTAGATCATTATCTCTTTAAAAAGCAGAAACTGATAAATTGCGGGCCAAACCACGGGACACGTCTAAGTTCAAAAGTTTCAGACAAATTGAGTGCCAAGCCTTAGCCAACAGACACCTTTGAAACTAGAGCACCTTACATTAGGTATGTATCCGGCTCTACAAAAATACTAAGCACTTTTATATTTATAATTATCTTGTACCGCGGCTACGTAAAGATAACAATAATCTCGATAATAAGAAACTCCAGATAAACCAACCGTTAAGGAGTGGAATGAGCTCTCTGCCAGTGTTCCTCAATCAGTACAGTCTGGGTATCTTCAATGCATACAGTGAAAAGGCTCTTCATAAAAAAGCATATCCGCGGCGATGAAATATAGGGTAGATACCCGCGGCGCGGGACACTTTTGAGGTTTGATTTTCATAGAGACTGTGTATCTATAAATGTTCCATTTGGACTACTTGAAATCTAGCTAACTAGTCTAACTCCTTCAAGGACTACACTAACCATCAAGCAAGTTGTGGCCAAAGGCAGATTCTAAATTTATTATAAGTATGATGTACCATAGATATCAGTACATTATATCACAGTAAATCTCCATTCTAACCTCAAAGATCAGTGTTTAAATTAAACAACACAGTTAAATCCTTCAATAACGTCCAATGCAAAAAGGTTTAACATGCAGATAGCATTTCAACAGATCCAATTAGCCCGCCACAGACAGGAGCTAGGGTTGTCGAACTACACGATTTACATTGACACGTAAATTCTGAAGGTTGGGTAACTTCACGGACACTTTACTCTGTTCGCTGAGAATGTCTAATATAGGGCGCTCTCTCTCTTGCACAGTTGTATGTAAGTGAAAAGGACGGTACTAGCTATGACGGTAGCAACTATGTTCATTATCTGCGACCAATGTTTTGCATTTTGATGATTTGCCTATTAGACGAACTAATTGTGTAGTGGTAGGACTCTACTGCAGATTCCGCCTGGGGAAGTACCACACTTTAGCCAGTTATTCAACCGCCAAGCAGTAGTGTGCAAGCACTACTGTATTCCGATTTGAAGGGCAATGTTACCAGAGAAATTACTGGGTATGAAGAGGTTTAACATCTAATATCTCAGGGTGTCAAGCGCAGTGTAGTGCGGCGCAGGATTGTGTTCGCAAGTTCACAATTCTAGCACTACTACTACTGTTAGCGGCAGGCGTGACGCTTACCACCAGGCGAACGTCTTGCTCGTCTCGTCACTTGAACGTATAAATAAATAAAAAAAGACATTCTCAGCGAACAGAGTATAGGAGTATAATTCTTCAAATTAAAATACGGTTGTTGATGAAATATTCTCAATAATATGAAATACTTACGGATTTCACTACGTAGAGATAATTATTTTTGTTATTGTACATAGTGAAATTGAGTTTATTGTTATTACGAGTATCCAAAATTGTTTTATCTGTTGATTTCTGAACAAATTGATAATTCATTGATGAAAATGAAACAATTTTGGTTACAATGGACTTCCGCAAAGTAACGCTTGGATCAATCACAAATATTACGAGTATCATGTAAGTTCATTGAACTCATCAAAATAAACAACTTTTACAACAAAATCAACGCGGAAATCGTGAAAAATATCAGTTGCTCCATACATTTTGTCATGCGTAATTGCATTTTTTGTGTGTGACAGCCGATTTTTTTCCCGTTGTCAGAGTTGGTGGTTGGTGTACCATGAAGGTACAAGTTGCCCATTATGATGAGGTAAATGACTCCCTTAGATAATGCCAATGAATTCAATGTCAACCTGTATAGCATAGCTACGCTATCTAAAACTTAGATCTTTCTCCAGTGACTGAGTGGTGATACTTGCACGTAATCGATAAAATTGGATCAGTTGTTTCCGCAATGTTTATCTAGGAGCTCGGCATGTTTTTATAAAATGTTTATCGTTCAGCGGCACTTTAATAATTATTAAACAAACATTAGAAACCATTGTTTTCCTAAGTGACAACCCTAGCTGAAACAAATGTATGAGTCAGCTCATAAATCTCAGCTCCAATGTGGGCCACAGCCATCAAGTGGCAACAGACGTGTTTCGATGCACTTGCGAAAAGGTACTTTTCTTTAGCTTTAAGAAAACTACAATACAAACACCTTCCGTTTGTAAATAACCACACTTGATTACCTTGTTCAGAAAGTAAACTGAAATAAGCAAGGAGACGAGAAAACCTTATGCTTAATAAGGAATAATTGTTCACTTACCCCCACAATATTGAACTCTGTTAACGAAAAAATAAAAGTTATTTATTTTAAGATTTACTATCTGGACACGCGTGAAAATTCTAGCGTGTTCGGATAACGAAATAAAAAGATACCAATTCTGATTTTCACCAACTGGACACACGCGTGTCCAGCCCTTCGAGTCCAGTTGGTGAATAATCCAATTATTACTCTATTCAGAGTGTTGAACATCAGCATTATATGTTTTTTGTTTTATTTATACGGGAATACTCACGTTTAATTAAATCGGATACTAAAACAAAAATGTGTCAAAACCACGTCAGTTTTCATAATAAAATAGCATTATATGTCTATTTTTGTTTTAGTTATACGGGAATACTCACGTTTAATTAAATCGGATACTCCGACTATAGTTTCGATCACAACCGGTGACCTTTTTCAAGGAGTGAAAACAGAGCCCGACGCGCGTGCTGCTGCGTCCTGCTTAGCACTGCGGGCCGCTGAGCGTCGCACGCGCGATGACAGCGGTTGTTCTGCGGGCGAAAGGGGTGGGGGCGGGTAGAGTGTCGTGCTGCGCCGGCGCTCTCTGGAGCTCTTCATCACTGGAATCGTCTCGTGCGGTGTCGGGAATATTCCAGCACGCGGAGCTCACCACGTCGCCTTCAGATACGCGTCCACTCTCGCGGGCCCCATGAAGACAGGGTCTCCAATTCAGTGGCAGATTCCATCCCCCGTTTCAATTTAAGTTAGGGCGCTTGCTAATCTCTATGGCCTCCCTAACTTTACGAGGCACATAAAACTTTTCGCGTGCCAGCACTTTTGCCTTGTCAAACCGGATATAGTGCTGCGCGTCTGAGCCGAGAGAATGTTCCGCCACCGCCGACCAGTCACTGTCCAGGTTCTTCATGGAGCGTATATGTGTGTCTGCGAGTCTAGTGGACACGTTCCTTCTTGTATCCGATTTAATTAAACGTGAGTATTCTCGTATAAATAAAACAAAAATCTATCGGAACCACGTCAGTTTTCATTCTATGTCTAATTGCAACTCCTCGAAAAATGGAACCTTTTGCGAATGAGGAGTTTAGAGAATGGGACGTCCTCGTCATTTGACATTTAACAGAATAGGATGTGTTGATAACGGGACATTTTGAGAATGCTAAGTTGAGCGAGCGAACATTTTGCTAATAAAACATTTCGCGACTAAACCGTCAAAACTCGCAAGATTAACTCCAAATTTTACAATGCCCTGAATTTTGGTAATATGCTTCATTTAACCTAATGCTACGTTAATCACCACCACGCCTGTTTTGTTATTTTCGATACTATACGGGGTGTTAGTTTGAACACCGTTATCCTTCTAAGGTATCATTGTACTCATCATTATGAACAACTTTTACTATGGGGCCAACCCTGAAATCACGAAAAAAAAAACAGCTGTTCCATACAAAAAGGTTCATTGATCTTGGACAAAATGTATGGAACAGCAGATATTTTTTCGCGATTTCAAGGTTGGCCCCATAGTAAAAGTTGTTCATAATGATGAGTACAATGAAGTCCTAGGAGGATAACGGTGTTCAAACTAACAGCCTGTATACGTGCATTGGAACGAATGTTCTAAACCCTAGAGCTTAAATTATATTATGCCTATAGATAAATGCATGAGAATTTGCATGAAACGTCTGTTAGTCCGCTACCTGCTTTATAGATTCGAGCCGATAATTCGACAAGTGGTATTCGTAAACTAGTGATTAAATCAAAGGACTTCGGCTACTGTGTCGTAAAAGCTGTAATTGACAGCGTTTACAGTGACAGGTGTTTGGAATGAAATAATTCGTGTATGGGCTATTATTATAGCTTTACTTCTTATTTGTGTCGGTAAATAATAGGCAAGGCTAAGTTTATTTTTAAGCGGGTAAGTAGAGTGCCAACGAAAAGTAAGAAATGCCCCCCTTACAAACGAGTTGTAAGGGCACATCTGACTTTTCGTAATGACGAAGTATTTAACGCTTTTTTTAATATTTTATATGGAAAATGTGGCCTAATTTGTAATAAGAACCTTGATATTGTTAATTTGTTGTAGTAGTAGTTTAATTTAGCCTAGTTTGGAGTGGTTTGTGTTGTATTGAGTGGACGTCTTATGCTTGATGATGATTGGGGTGTTGTTTATTTAAGAAAGCATAAGTACAATTTGCCAAACTTAATTTGAAGGAAGTGAAGGTCTCTGAGTCTACTGGAGCAGGTCGGCTGAGTTATATGTTTGTATGTATATTTGTTCGACAATAACTTGCGAACGGTTGATCTGATCTTTATGAAATTTTGTAAGCAAGTAGTTCGTGCACATGCAATTACAAAGTTTGAATATGAGCTAAATTGGTCAAGGGTTTGGAAGATGTGGGGGTCACCAGGTCTCAGTTCGCTGCGAACTACTAGTTTAAAATATTTTCTATTTTAATCACTCAGATTGACACTGACCGTTCGACATCTTTTTACACATATAATGAAGATTTGGCTTTTATCATTCGACATTTATACTTTAGACATGTAGTTAAACATTTAGCTAGCCGTTACTCATTCCAGTTTTTGACAAGCAAATATGTATTTTTGATTAATTTATACAGGATTAGTCACGTTCCGACTATAGTTACGATCACATGCGGTGACCTTTTTCAAGGAGTGAAAGTCCAGTTTTTAATTTCACACAGTTTCAAATTTTTAGCTAATTTATCAGTAACCCTAGATATTTCAAAAACAACCACAGATAATTTGTTATATAAATTTAACATATTTAACAAATTTGATAAACATTTATAACGGTTCCAAAAAATAGCCATCAAATAAGTGTATAAGTGCGCGATGTATCGAATTTAATGACCGAATTCCTAACTTTACTATCGATGTGTAAACTCGCTCCGTTAAATTCTTTATCTAATTTATGGGTTTCCGAAGGTGTGATACCCTTTAACCTATAAAAGTTAAGCTTTAGCGTATAAAGACAGTACGGAATCTAGAACATACTTGTTTTCCCGTACTGTTTGTAGTGGTAGGACTCTACTGCAGAGTCCGCCTGAAGAAGAACCACACCTTTGCCAGTTATCCATTCGCCAAGCAGTAGTGTGCAAGCATTACTGTGTTCCGGGTTCAAAGGCAATGTTACCAGATAAATTATTGGGTATAATGAGCCTTAATAATGGGCCTTCTCTACAACTTAAACTTTGAATGTAGAGATAATCAAATGCGAATCAGGCATTGCTGATATTGCAATGTATTTTTTTATTTTTTATTTTAGATTTTATTAGTAGCCAAATTCAAATTTAAACAATAGCAGTGCCAGACTTGCATATATGTTTTTTTAAATAAATTATTATTATTATATTAGATGTCAAACTTCTTCGTGCCCAGTAATTTCTCTGGTAGCATTGCCTTTCAACCGAAACATAGTGTAATGCTCGCACACTACTGCTTGGCCGTTAGATAACTCGCAAATGTATGGTATTATCTCTATCCAGTTTTTTTTATTGATTGGCAGAATTAATATTTTTATCTATAGCTCACCCAACGCTTAGGGACATTGTTGTCGAAGATGGTAAACAACCACAGTAAACTAGAAACTGGTCTTCAAGTTAGGCTATCGGAAGACACTGGTCTCAACTGGTCGTCGTCAGCCATAAGACGTTCACTGCTGGACGAAGGCCTCCCAATAGAGGGGTGTTGCCATAATCCCCACGCTTGGCAGGCGGCTTGGGGATCGCAGAATGCTCACCACCGTTAACCGAGAGGACGCTGCTGCTCGTCCTCCGGTGGGTTTGGTTGCGGCTTAAGAACATACCCAGGTCCAACAAGGTCTCAACTGGTAGATATATCTAATTAGATTTGAAATAATTATAATTATGTTCTTCCATGTAATGCCTCAAAAATTAAACTTTCTTTGGGTATTTTTTTATTTTTTATTATTATTATATTTTGTATATTTTTTTTCATTATTGGTTTTTTATATTTTATTGTTTTATTTCATTATAGTATAAAAATGTGTTTTTTATCAAACTCTTATGAATTAAACTTGTATTTAGCAGATTTGTTTTATTCTGCTGCTGGTCAAAGCTCTTCCTTAGCTAAAATTTCTCCTACATCAACTCTTCTAACTGTCCCACTAATAACTATTTACTTGTAAGTCATATTGAACTTAATTTCATGACATACGTACACTGCTAATACGAATATTTTATTTTACCGGAAAGCTCAATCCACGATATTTCCAAATTGATTGATAACGTTCTTAACATATGATTTATTAAGCTGATTTTCGATTACTCCGTTGACAGTTACGTTTTTATCAATATCAAGAATTTCAAGTTTAGCAGGCAACACCTTGTTTTGATTTAGTAACAGTCTTTCTCTACATTAAATTTAACGTTGTATACCTACTATGTTTCTTTGGTCTGGGCATTCCAAAATCTATCTTAGGATCCTTTACTTACAGACGAAGGTCCAATCTTGAACCAGTTCATGCTATAAGTATCGATTTCAAGTTCCCAATGATTTGCCATTTCATCTTTCCGTCTATACTTGGAATGGTCGACGCGCCTTTGTAAAATTGCTTGTGCTATACCGATTTTTCAACGCGTATAAGTCTGCATTTGACTACGAATCCACCTGTTTGTTAGCGACAATGAGGTCATAGATAATCGCAGTCTTGGAAGATAGATAGTATTAAAAAAATCTTAACAAACATGTTCTAAATTATACCTCTCAAAAGCAAGGGACGCTGGTCAGTTGTTTCGTTTCTTGGCTTCACAAATTAGGAACGTAGGATAATAACTAAATATAAATATTATGTATTCAAAGAAAATCCACAATATTAAGAAAAACATACCACCTTGTTATGAAAAAAATATACACGAATACGAAGTAAAATTTTAGGTAATACAGTTTTAGTCAATGCCAGATATTTAATTGTCAAGTGGTTATTTTATATATCAAAAACAACTCGCAAGAAAAAGTTCCGTGCTTAGCATATTACAGGCTTAAAATGATGATGACGATGTACATGCTAGTTAAGTACTCGTACCGCATTCGAGATTTCAAATTAATTTATTTATAAGAAGAATTTGGAAGAAAGAAGATTTGGCTACTTTACAATCAAGAATACATATCCCTATTGTAACATTCACTAAACCCGTCTCTATATCGCTTTACATCGAATTTTAAAAGCTCGATTACAAAATCGATTTCCAATCAATCGATTAGAAAGGCACCTAACACTGCCTTCTAAGATAACACTTACGAAAACTTCCTTACTAGGTAATAAAGTCCGAATAACACAAATCGGACCTACTGACTAACTAAATCAGTAAACTAGAGAGACGCGTTAAATATGTTTAGCCGGCAAAATGGTTCAATGGCCGATTCTAGATATCGGATCTCAACATGGTCTGATGCTGGCGATTCTTGTTTTTTCTTAGTCATAAAATAAATAAATAAATATCGGTGTTAATAATCAATATTTAATTGAGTCAGATTCAAAGTCGAGCAGATGTTTAATAGTAGACGAAACCAAACCCCACGGCCCCCTCGGGAGACAATATACATGAGATCTGAGACATTCTTTACTTGCTCCCGTGGTGTGTATACGATTTTACGTGCCGCTGCGGAGATGAAGTGGTTCCTTTCGCTCCGCGTAGCGGGGCTAAAGTAGCCACTTTAGCCCCGCAGGCTCGTAAATATATTATTATCACATAGGATCTATGTGTTAGTTGTTGGCGACTTTGTGCGTTACATTGCCTTTACTAAATTGTAGCTACTGACACTACTGTACCACAGAAAAACGAAGGCCCTAACTTCTCTCTTCAGTATACTACACCTACCAAAGAAAGAAACCCCTATATTATTTTTTCTTTTCCTTTGACGTTAGGTGACAATATTGTAACAACGAAAATAGGAACTAACTTCTCAGGTTTATGCAACATAATACACCTGCCAGAAATCATGCGATAGCGAATGGACTATAAAGTCAAGTAGCAATCAAACGTCACAAAAATACTTACCCTACTCAAAGAAGAGAGAGAGAGACCCTACCCTACGAGTTAATCTATCTATCTACTCTTCGAATTTGACTTCAAAGCTTTGTCGGAATATACCTCATCTCTATTATCGACTCGAACCTCGCATCAATTATTCGATAACGTGTATCGATACATCCGCAACACCTGCCTTACTTTATTGGTTTGCTTATGTAATTTTAGAATAAATACTGAACCGAATAACTAGTGACTAAGATTAGTACAATTCCGTTGATTATAGAATAGTGGTTTAAGAATTATTAAGACCCGTCGGGCGTCACCTCGTCCACAATGGGGATTTTTTCGCTAGGTGGTGCATCGTCGATGCGGCCATAGCCAACGTCTATCTGTCAATCTCATACAAAAAATACAATTTAATGGTTTTACACTTATTACCAGGGAGAATCTGCATTATACTGGTTTGTACAATCTTTTTCCTTGCTAATTAAAGCTCTGTCCAACATAAAATATAAACAACTATCTAACCTAATAATCTATTTTCAGGCCGTCAACAGCTACATAGATTATATTATGAAAACTGACGTGGTTTTGACACATTTTTGTTTTATTTATACAGGAATACTCACGTTTAATTAAATCGGATACTCCGACTATAGTTTCGATCACATCCGGTGACCTTTTTCAAAGAGTGAAAACAGAGCCCGACGCGCGTGCAGCTACGTCCTGCTTAGCATAATGCATAATGCTTGCTTGCTGTATCCGATTTAATAAAACGTGAGTATTCCCGTATAAATAAAACAAAAAAGCTACATAGATTCTTAAAACAAGGCAGAATACCCAGTATTTTTCCTTGGACTAAATTATCAACAACGTCCTCATAAAGAGCAAATAGATAGAAGCAACGATTAACAAGAAAACTTGATTTTGCCACTGCCGCTGCCGTCGCTGACGCCAACTGCGAAAAGTTTTGCCTGTGGAACCTCATTGTCTTGCTCACACACAACTTACAATATTATAAGTCAAATGTATTTTTACCGGCTTGATTAAAAGTACGACCCTGACTTTTAACAGTCTAGAAAAATGAAAATTATCTTTCCCGTTTTCATGTGATAAATTGCTATACCAAGGGTTTCACAGGATTCCAAACTTTGCGTGTCTAGTCAACTGCCGTTAGTCGGCCATCAGTCGATCGTACTATTTATGTTTTCCACCCGATTTAGAATCAATTAACTAGGCAAAGTAGGCAGCATCTTGATACCAATTGACGGATGGTCAGCGCTAGCTGATCGAATACGTTTGCCTATCTGTCAGCACTGATTCGAATCTACCGGGGGAAGCCGCACTAGTGAGCTAGATTTCACTGCACTGTGCTGTGCCAATAAATGCAGGATTCTACACTATTCATCAGTACGAAAACCGTTGGTATGAGTCACAGATCATATAGCCTGTTGATGGCTCGTGAACATAATTTCTCCTACAAACACGACTCAGCGTTGCGGGCAGGGGGTGAGGTAGCATTCTATGCTTGCGATTGGCCAATCACTGGGATGACGCAATCTGAGGTATGAAATACAGTGAGGTACTGACGTACTCGCAGTAGCTAGCAGTGGTTATTAAACTGCTAATTTTCGTTTGAGGGAAAGTCGGGCAAGCAGTCAACAGGATTTATAGTCTTTGGTATGAGTATTTGAAAAGTTTCCGATTCCGACGATTTCTGCCGCGTATTTTTTTTTCTGTTTATTTGGAACAATAACTTAAAGAATCACTAACAATGAAGATTGATGACACCTGAAGAAGTATAAACTGTGTCGCAGATATCAACGCCCTCCGAAAAGTTCACAAGTTCCGTAATAAAAGTAAATGACAATTCAAGTTTAGAGTAAGAAAAACTAGGGACGGTGATAATGGAATGGACGGGCCCAGCGCTAGCAAATCGATCAAAATTAACAAGACACAATCAAGCATACCTAACTAAAAGTATGCATATTACATTTGAGATAGTGATATAATAGAGATAGCGAATTTAGTTACTGCATGACAAAAAGACAACACATGTATTAGAAGTTTGTATTGTTGTATTGTACGGCTCGCATGTCGCAAAGGCTGAGTATGACTGGAGCGAGTGTAGAGCCGGTGCTCAACATAATTATAGTCTTCAAAAAACCGTGCGCTTAAATCCCGTCCATTTATTTTATCATAGTCGCTGAAGAAAACTACAAACTTCACTTCAAACATACTACTACAAAATTCTGTTATTATTCCGCAGAAAAAAATATGTCTTCTGGAGTCTTAGATACAAAAGTTTTATAAACTATGTAATACATAAAGATTTAAAACTATATTAATCTTTGACGTCTCACATGACAGCAAAACAATCTCTTCCAAGGTTAGGACATTTTGTGACAAGTCACTCATAAAAATAATTACATAGCCATTCACAAAATATCGAATAGTTTCGAGACATCGGTCATTAGAACATCGGATCCGTAGCTTTTTTTCCGTTTAATTTGGAAATGATATGTACATTTGTATATTCTCACAATATACTAAGCCTAAGATTACACTTTGTACCATAAATCATTACGCCGGGAAAGCTGCGCCTGTAAAGGATTCTAGGCCACAGTACCTTCTAGTTAATAAACTATAATTACAACTTTACAGCTGAAATTAACTCTGACTGTAACCGTGTTTTACTAACGAGCTTTCTTCTTGTAGCTTTCCTTCTGTAGCCTTCAAATCAATTTTACAATCAAACTTGATTACTCAATAACTGTACACATTTCGCTTTATACTTTTTATGGCATTTTGATCTAACATTTGTAAATGATGATGGTCATTGTTTTAAATTGAAAGTACTAAGTAGAACTTACTACACTCCTTGTTTGCTGACGCTACTTTCTGTAAAATTGAGATTTGTGACGAATTATCAATAGCTCTGACGTCTTTTTGACCTGGGTTTGTCCTAAAACTGCATCCAGAACCACCGGAGGACGGGCAGCAGGGTCTTCTCGATTAACGGTGGTGAGCATTCTGCGATCCCCAAGCCGCCTGCCAAGCATGGGGATTATGGCAACTCCTCCCTCTTAAGGGGGATGCATTCATCCTGAGTGAACGTCTTCTGGCTGATGATGTGAACAATAGCTCTTATTACCTATGTTGAATTTACAGATATTTTTTTATGACTGTGGCAAGTATACTTTAAATGTATGGAATTGAAAAAAGTCTGGCGAATTAACTTTGGGGCAAGTTTACAATGAGCCACTATAACAACGCAAGTTATTTCAATGTGTAATTGAATAGTTCGTTGGTTTTTACGTTGGTATAATATTAGTTTTATGTTCTCATTTCTATAATATCTCCAGCCAATTACCTGAATAAAGTAGGTAACACAGGATTATAATAAAAATGTCGCTGGTTTTCAAACTGTGGAGATAGTCCGGTGCAAAATTAAAACAATACTGTAGCACTATCAAAAGCAATCTGCACAAAGAACTCTTAATTAACTCACTTGCATGTAACTTATCGTGTGTTGTCATACCGGTAAAGGCCAGTCTTCACTAGAATGTCACAAAATAATTAATCTTTTATTTAGGCTAAGATATAGGGATATAAGCCTTATTATCTTTCATATTTAAATTTTAAGTGTTTTTCAGTGTCATGCATGGCTAGGATGCGCACCGCAAGAATTTTTTCTCGATTCTTAAAAACAAGACAACTCTGAGTATAAGTCTGTCTCGTTTCGCACAACATCAAGACACGACAAAATTTCTCGCGGTGCGCATGCTAGCCCTGTAGCCCGCCTAGCACGCGAGCCGCGATAAACGTCTATCCACTCTTTTTTCCTCGCGAAAACGAGACAAACGTATCCATACTCTAGCTTTATCACGTTCCCGCGCGGGTAAAGACCAATTAGTCCTCGGCGCGTGCTAGGGGGACAGGAGTTCTTATACTGGACAGGATAAGAGGTTGAAAAGTTAAAAGAAAGTGTAGTTGACGATCGTAGACGATCTTATAAGACTAATGAGTGAGGAAAGAAATACGCTGGGATTTGTACCCGCCCTCCGTACCGAGTAACTCGAACACGCCGACTACTGAGCTATAATATCCATCATAATAACATGCAGCTACGTGATTGACCTCGGCGGAGAGTGAACGACGATATCAATCTTAAACTTTATCTAAAATTATAATTTTAAAAACAAAATATCAAACTTACAGTATACACTAAAACCAATTAACAATTTCGGCCTTTATCGGCCGCTTAAACTAGTTATGAAACAGCGAAGAAAATTCATTTTTTCGTAGCTATAGTTATGAATTTTTAGTGACAAATGTGGATGAAGGGTAAAATTAAATGACGACGACGTTAGTCAATACTTAGTGCGTACTTCAGAATTATAAGTTACGTCTAGCATCGTCACTCCATTGGACAAAACAAATAGGTAATTCTTGGAAGTTAAATGACGTTTATTAAAGTCAGCAGATAAAACAAGCGTTTTAAAGTTAGGCCTTTTACTTAGAGGATCTAGCTCTCTCTCTCGCCTTTTATGTTGTAGTTTTACCAAAGAGTAAGTTTGTCCTAATGCGGTTGCACCCTATACCCAAAGAGAAACTGAAAGCAGGCATATAATAATAAATTGGCAACACAGCAGTGAATATACACTCTGTGGGACGGCACTGGACGATAGCATCTCGACAGACAGAACTTACGTGGAACGAGCTGTAGGATTGTTGTACAAGTGAGGAAATGATCTTACTGACCTTTGAAGTGTAAACATTTTAAATTATATTTCGGATTTCTATTTTACTTGTAAACATGACAAAAGAAAGACTGATACTTGCGGCTCTAACCTATTTATAAATAGCCCATCCGCCCAGTCGTTATAGAAAAACGAGGGAAGCTAGGTGGAAAATGACATACCTATTTATTTTATTGTACTTCGATGAATGAAATGAAAGATATACAATTGAATTATTGATAATCAATTAATCTATGTTTGGGCCTGGGTATGTCCTAAAACTACAACCAGAACCACCGGAGGACGGGCAGCAGCGTCCTCTCCGTTAACGGTGGTGAAGATTCTGCGATCCCCAAGCCGCCTGCCAAGCGTGGGGGATTATGGCAACACCTTCCTATTAATGGGGAGGCTTTCGTACAGCAGTGGACTTTTCTGGCTGAAGGCTGAATTTATGTTTAATAATAATGGTTACTTACGTTTATATCTACCATTATAATTATTGTAGTTTAGTATATTTTTGTTTACTTAAATATTTTTGTTTCACTAAGGATGAACAAAAATCACCAATTTTTTCAGTCAAGAGGCTACGTTTTGGCAAACAAAACTTAATAAGGACGCCTTGTAACTCGATGAAGTAATGATAGACTTAAGTCAAATGGCAGTGGCTAGAAGCGAATAAACAGATATAGAGCTAATGGCGTGGCTTGGGGAAGGTCTTTGTCCAGCATTGGACTACGACAGGCTGATATTGATGATGAAAGAAGAGCAAGAGGTTTCTTACTAATTGAAATCAGCCTTTTTTAAGTCAACACGAGCTACACGATCGATAAAATTTGCTTAAAAGCATAATTATAAATAATGATGCTACAAATGTCTCTAAAACAACCTTATACCAAAGCAGTAAGCCATAATTTATGGCCAATCAGCACGTTCCGTCAATTCTGAGCCCCATTCAGCAATACCTAGGCAATTGAGATTGTATCTAGTTATTTCACGTAAGGCGGTCACATGCAATCACTGAATGAGGTGGTTCGGGGGAGTGTCGGCTTATTAATGCAGATGCCCGCGATGATAACTATAAATGCATTGCATATCGCAATGGAATAAACGAAGCACCTGCTATAAAGATCGTAATAATTGGATGGGTAGTCCGCGCGTACACTATTAATGATAAGGCGGTGATAGTCGTTCATATTGGCTGGGTTAATGCAGGCCCCTCCTTTCTCGGTCCTTGCAACATTGTAACTTAAGGAGTGTCTCTAAAAACTGGTGCTGTAGCTCAAAACTGATGCGAGTTAGACTCACGTATCATCAACAGCCAGAAGTGCTCCACTACTGGACGAAGGCCTATCCCTGAAAAGTTGGCTGGTTTGCCATAATCCCTACGCTTGGCAGGCGGCTTGTGGATCGCAGAATGCTCACCACCGTTAACCGAGAGGACGCAGGTGTCCATCCTCCGATGGTTCTGGATGCTGTTTTAGGATATACCCAGGTCCTCAGATTCACGTATACAACGTGTTAAAAAAGGTGTAGTAATACGGAAGGGTATGTATGTACTCATCATTATGAACAACTTTTACTATAGGGCCAACCTTGAAATATACCCAGGTCCAATCCAGGTCCAGTAGTATTACTATGTATACCATAAAATCACGAAAAAAATCAGCTGTTCCATACAAAAAGTTGACCTTGGGCAAAATATATGGAACAGCATATTTTTTTTCCGTGATTTTATGGTATACATAGTAATACTACTGGACCTGGATTGGACCTGGGTATAACCTTAAACTGCAACCAGATCCACCGGAGGACGGGCAGCAGCGTCCTTTTGGTTAACGGTGGTGAGCATTCTGCGATCCCCAGCCGCCTGCCAAGCATAGGGATTATGGCAACACCCCTCTATTGGGAGGCCTTCGTCCAGCAGTGGACGTCTTATGAAAAAATGAAAATGAAAATAAATTTATTTACATAAACATAAACCTATATAACAAATAAAATTAATAATTAGATATTCGGTAAGTAGTAGTAGGCTTATGTATATGACAGAAAATAGTATGCGGCTTTATGGCGATTCCCGCACTAGGCTACGCCTGTATCGCGGGAACCAGGAACGATTTCCTTAAGTACGTGTATTGCGCCTCTGGTAACTTGTACATATATTTTATGCCTTGAAAAGGTGCTTATTATTATATATAAAATTAAATTTTACAAGTACATAAAACAAGGACATAATTATAAAATGCTTAAATTAACATAAGTAAAATAAAAATAATCTAATATATATTACGTATATATACATAATATTATAAATTTGTGTGTGTGCGTATCTTTTATCTTATTTATTATTATTATGTTATACAATATTATCTATTATTCCTCCATGCTAAAGTGTTTATTAATATGAGTAATTAGTATTCATATAGTATCACATTATCAATATCATAATATTCAGTTATCTTAAAAACGAGGACACACTCAGGAATTATATGTTTAATATACAATTTTTAATAAATCTTCTGTCTCCTTATAACTAAGTGTAGTTAGAAATTTGCATAAAGACTTTTTGGCATCGTAAATACTTTTCCCTTTCAGTTTACAATATTTGTATACTTATAGCTGACGACGTTAGTAATACTACACTTTATTTAACATTGTACATTACTAACTGCGGGGCCCGTGGTTGTATCCGCGTGAAAACATCGATGATGAAATAAAGAAGTTCCACTATCCCCACCTCCGTGCTCCTTCATCAGATCCTTATCACTAAGTTATTATTACGGGATTCGTTGAAACAAAACAAATAGGGCAAAAGCTGGGGCTACACTACACATGCACTACATGCACTACACATGCACTACATGCACTACACATGCACTTATTGAGGGTGGTTCATAAAGCAAATTTTTCCGGTTATTATGGTTTCCCCTTGCGAGTGCATTTCTGGTGATAATCTTTGAAGATTAGAATACATGTAAAATCGCAATTTTTATTTTTTTATTTTTTATTGCTGTCGAAAGACGAGACGTGCGAGACGTTCGTCTAATGGTAAGCGTCACGCCTGCCTCTAACAGTATCAGAACCGGAATTGTGAACTTACGAATACAATCCTGCGCCGCACTGTACTGCGCTCGTCACCCTAAGATATTAGACGTTAAATCTCTTCATACCCAGCAATATCTATGGTAACATTGCCCTTCAAACCGAAACACAGTAATGCTTGCACACTACTGCTTGGACAAAAAGTTCAGTTCAGGTCAGCAGTTTCTTCAAGTACCTAATCTTTAAGCTAGAACCTCCACGGTTTTCGTATACTCATCATGACTAGAAAATATCAAACCAAATTATTATCATTACATTATCATTACAGATCTCTTTGTGCTGCAAAATTATTTTCAATTAAGGCAGCAAGCGTATTATTAAAATTAAATGTATCCGGGCTTGGAATAGATCTGCTTAATTGATTTTTTAGCAGCAACGGGATAAGAAATGTTATTTATGTGCGAAGCTAGACTCAAATACCGATCTCTACATAACTCCACACTATAAATTTGTTAATATTATGATGAGCATACAATAAGTCATAAAGTTTCAAGTTTAATCTTAGCATAATTAGCTTATTCTTAACCATTTAAAAGTTTGGATAATTATATTTTTTTCCTGAGAAAGATTATGTTTTATGCGATAATATTCCTGGTATTAATAAAATATACTACAGGGTTTAATCCAAGGCTATTCTAAGAAACCAACACTAATATTGCATAAAATACGTATTACTTACTAAGTAGGTAACTTAGGCATAGACGATTAACAATCACTGTACCGGTACACGTTCTACGACGTGAAATAATTATGTACTATGTAAAAATACAAATGCTGGTAGCATTACTTGAGAAAAGTTTTTTTTAATGTTCGTACTGGTTCAAATTCGGTTATTATGGAACGAACGAACAAATGAATTAATTCTTTAGAGCAATTCCTACTGCAACATATAAATAAAACAAAATATACTGTTTTAGTAAACAGTAATAAATGTTGTGTATCCAAACCTATCATTTTAAAATATAGTCCACCGTGAGTCCACCTAAGTTTCAGTTTACTCTAGTAACACGACTCAGTGATACATGGTCCGACACCGCTAAATTACTGTGCTTTACTTAAACGCGGCAAAATTCTACAAATATTTAGCATGATTTGCAAGTGGCGACCAATTACTTTGATAACTAGTTGTATAGTAACTTCGTAAAGCACTTAAAGCTTGCGTAAGAGAGAGGGATGGCCTGGCCGTAAAGATTATCTTCCACTGCAAGCATGGCGATAGCAATCTTTCCAACCATTTTGTCAAACAGTGCCTATACTGCTAGCGTCATTAACGTAAGTAATCTCTTGACAGCTAAATACAGTAGGTAGTTTGTTTTCGAATGTTGTGCTGCGTTAAGCTAATTTAGACGTATCATCTCTTATTTTTAGCTAGAGGTATCACGTCTGAATAGCAAAGTGGCGTTTCATCATCATCATCACCAGCCATAAGACGTTCACTACTGGACGAAGGGGGAGGGGTTGATCGCCCCCGATGCAGTTTTAGGACATACCCAGGTCCAAAGTGGCGTTAGACAGGTCTAAATTAAAATTAGAGAAATTATAGGACAGTGTGGCGCCTAATCGCCACCAAATGTTTGTTTCGCATAGATTTAGTAGATCTATGTTGTTTCGACTTTATGTTCAGTTTAAACGTCTACACACTTGGCTTTAATTTACATCCGGGTTTTTTTTCTAGCACTAGTTTATGTTAGGACTTTTATGTTATGTACGTTTTCAGTATAGCAATGTGCGTTTTTTTTATTAGATTTATATTACTGTGGAAAACAAGCATAACTGTCCAACTAGACTGTAAATTAGTATCGTGGAAAGTTGCGCCTATTTATATTGATAATTTGCTGGCCAACAAATTATCGAATTGATTGGCAGCGGAATAGGACAAGATAAAATGTTTTATGTATTTTATCAGCATTCGAGATTAATTTCTTATTTGTGGGAAACGAGGAAATGTGCTATCAAAACCACAGAAAAGCGAAGGCCCTACTTATATTATAGATATTTTGGTTAGAAGCGCACAATAAGGTTTATTTTATTATAAAGGTACAAGAAAATGTATGTATACTTACTTATCGATATTTTAAAGGGTAATTAGCTGGATACAGGACAAGGAAACAAAAGCCAACGAATGTGTTGCTGTCTTGTTTTCTTACAATGAATGGAACGAGACAGAACTACAATCGTTGGCGTATATTTCCAGGTTCGTAACCAGCATTAGCTCTAGCATTAGCTCTCTTGCTTTTGGCAATGAGAAATATGATAATAACTACAAGCTCACGACCAAAACCATATGAAATAGTTCTACGGAAAAATCGCAAAAAACAAAATGTTGTCGATTTTGTTTTTGTAGTGGGCTCTCTAGCTATTAACAACTTTTTCATACATAAAAAAACTCATAAAACAATCGGGTTAAAATGTGCGAAGCGTGTTCGAACTCTTATGCAGCGGCCTTACCTTTTAGGTTTTTTTTCTTTACACCCTTCACACATTACCCTTGCTATAAGTGTATTCAGCATTTTTATAGTCCTGCCCGCCTAGCACGCGAGCCGTGATAAACGTCTATCCACTCATTTTTCCCCGCGAAAACGAGACAGGCGTATCCATATTCTAGCTTTATCACTTTCCCGCGCGGGGAAAGACCAATTACTCCTCGGCGCGTGCTAAGGGGGCCTGTTGGCATTTGCATATCCACCACGCTGGCCCAGTTGCGGGTTGGTAGATTCACATACGCTATTGAATTTCATCTCTCGTAAGCAAGTTTTCTCACAATGTTTTCTATCCTCGAAATAAGTATCATATATATATATATATATATATTATATATATACTACATTATATATATATATATATATAAGTGGTATCAAAATCAGTACATAATACACCCAAAGATTTCATTGGTATGGGCCCGTGATTGGAACCCGCGTCGTCTCCCAATTAGGCTACCACCTTCCTATATTGTATGTTAAAACAACTAGTTCTTCATACAACTCAAGATTGATAGGGAATCACAAAGTTTTGACACATAACAGTTCTCGTGTGACAGAAAAAGGTCACAGGAATCTTAACGAGAAGTAGACCGAGCGTAAAAACCTAGATCAAAACTAGCTACGGTTTATAAAGCCTGTTAGTGTTTGAATGGGGTTCTAAAGGCTCCTAAGACATCTTAAGAAAAACTAATGAGATTATTAAAGATCGCAAAATAGGGATAATAGCTTGGTAGTTAAGCGGGTTTCACGTAATAAGATTTGTATCAATTGATTTGATATGATATAAATCCTAGTTCTAGCCTTCTAGCAAATGCAAAAGAAGACTAATTTAGCCTATTAGATTATTTTAGCCTTTAATATCCCACTGCTGGACATAATCCTACTTATGGAAAGCGATTTTGCGTGCGCGTTGGCGTATTTACATAATCCATTTAATTTCTTATCCGTACATAAATGCAGAATTCTTTGCGATGTTTTCCGTCACCAAAATGCAAATAGTATGAATTTCAAACCATAAGCAAATTTCAAAGAAATCATTCGTTCCCGGAGTCGAAGCCTACCTCATGATACCTCATGATTCCGAAACACGTCTTATTCCCAAAAGGCTAGCACGACTTAATTTTTAAACGTACAAGAAACTATATTCCAAGGTAAAAGTCAATCATCAACATTTATATAGGTGCTAAAATGTATGTTATTCTACTTAGTCAATCCTAGTAGGTAGTCAACTTGAAAGCGAATCCATATTCTCCCAGCGAAAGTCGGGTCAAACGTTCAGGCGATATGCGTCGTTGCGTCGCACTGCTACAGGGTAATTTACGCCTGCTATACGCCTCTAAATCATTGCTGGAAAGTGATAGTAGTTTAGAAGGGATAGACGGTGGATGATGCGGAATTAGAATCGATGAACTCTATAGCTCAATGGCTCTGTTTAAGACCCGTATCAAAGCAGCCAGAGGTCTCAGGTTCAAGCACCAGCCCCACTCGGACAACTCTTTTATGCCTAGGTGTTTGACCTCAGCGCACTTGATGTTAATTGATAGTGTAGTCGAAGATGTTAAACATCATCATCATTATCAGCCCGGAGACGTCCACTGCTGAACGAAGGCCTCCCCTTTAGACCGCCACACTGTACGACAACATGCCATTTGCATCCACTGGTTGCCCGCGACTTTCACAATGTCGTCGGTCCACGTAGTGGTAGGCCTACGCTGCCCCTTCCGATTCGCAGTCGACACTCAAGAACATTTCTGCCCCATAGGTTGTCAAGTCTTCGAGCGATGTGGCCTGCTCATTGCCATTTCAACTTGCAAACCCTGCGGGCTATGTCGGAGACTTTGGTTCTTTGACAAATATCCTCGTTCTGGATTTTATCGCGCCAAAGTAACTCCGAGCATAGCTCTCTCCGTTGCCCGTTGCAGTTGTTAAACATGCGTAGCGGGAAATAGGAACGGGCTCCGTAAGTGAGACTGCTAGAGTACACAATAGATTTTAAACTTAACATCGGTAGCTAGTCCGCCAATTACTAGAAAGTATTCTACCGACATGACATGGTTTTCTCGCGATGTTTTCCTTAACTAGCGGTTCTCCAACGTATGAGAAAAGATCTGTTAAAGATACCCGCTGTATTGGAGTAGAAACGAGCTATAGAGTGTACCCTTTAAAAACACTCCGGTTACTATAGTGTGTCTGACGGAAGACACTGAGATTTCCCGAACACGCTATGACAACAATCCTGGGGAATGCTGGGAGCATTATCTTCTTGCTTGCTCTACTTACGCCAATAATGACTGCCTTATAGCTCAGTCGGTAGTATGTCTGTCTTCAGAGCTGTAGGGCGTGGGTTCGATTCCCAACCACAGATTACTCACTGCCTAATATTCAACAATATTAGCCAGTGAGACTTCTCTCGTCAGACCTTGGAACCTATAACGGTTCCGGTTTGGGTAAATATTTGTATTACAACAATTTACAGATGGCGCCACCGACGCTTTAGTTGATAGCTTAAACGGTTTGATAATTATGACACGTAAGGCAGAGACTTCTGTAGATTAATTGGCAAAGCAGGTGGGACGGACACCCTGAGATTGCTCGTATGCAGGTTCGAGTCCTGCCAGAGGTCATAATTTTTCTTACTGTTTAAGTTTTAAAAACATAGCCTTACAATTATGTTTGGAAATGACAGTTTGCATCTTGCTTGATCGAACTTCGTGACGTGCCATGGGATTAACCATTCAGGGGACTATGATAGGCTGATTATGATGATGAATAAGGGTACAAATAGGTACAACACAATTCAGGCACTCTTAATAATTATATTTAAAGTCAAACTAAGTACTTGCTTTGATATCTGAATACTATAAACTAAAGGATTGCAGTCCTACAAATTTTATAGGCTCACGCAATGGTTTACGCAGTGAGAAAGTGGCTCTATTAAGTATGTACTTGAGATGTCTATGAAGCACCAATAATCTTAAATTCTATGCACCTTTATTTCCTTGAATCTGCTGTTTAATGGGAAATGTACTTTATTCCCATTGGATAAGAATTTATTTCAATTCTCTGATATTAAGATCTAGTTGGAACCAGATTATTGTGACATAAATGACAGTTTAATTTCGAATGTGGAAGGTCTGCTATTGGCTGAATGGCCATCAAAACTTGTAATAACCGTGTATTTATTTTATTACTTTTTTATTGAAAGTTTGGAATCTCAGTGTGAAAGTGAAAATGTTATTGTTACGAGGTTATAAATACGAATTATTTTATGATTTTTATTAGTTTATGTTATTCACAGATTTGTTCGCACATTAAATATCGTTGGTTTCATTGACGTTATTTCTTTATTGCAAGAACATGTCTTATATTGAAAAAGTCAACTGAAAATCATTTTTTACGACAATCTATCAATATTTAGTTACTCAAGCTTTATAAAAACTTATACATATATTATGTATAATAAACATTACTTATAGCTATAAAACATACTTATGAAGGTAAAATTACAAAAAAGCATCGTTAATTAAAAATAAGCAAAACCTTACATACCTTTATAATTTAGGGCCTTTCTTAAAAACAGTACTTAACCTAACAAACGTCATTTAGCTTCTGCGCAATGCAAAACTAATGTGCGCAATATTAACTTAGGTACGTCATTTTAACTTCAAGCGCAGTTTTAAAGTTTATGTCAGTCAACCTCTTTTTCCGTGCCATAACCCGAGTTTTTTAAATTAATTCCTCTTAATATTTTAAAGGCTTATATAGGACATGTCTCACAAGCCCGTGTTGATTTTTATTTATTAGTATATACTTGTACGCTCTAGCTTGTTTATATAATGTTTGCCTACATTTACAATTATAACTTTCAAAATATATTATTGTTATAATAAAGTTTACAACTACTATTTACCCTTGGAGGATCTAGCTCTCTCTCTCTCTCTCGTATCATCATCATCATCATCAGCCCGGAGACGTCCACTGCTGAACGAAGGCCTCCCCCTTAGACCGCCACACTGTACGACAATCTGCCATTTGCATCCACCGGTTGCCCGCGACTTTTACAATGTCGTCGGTCTACCTAGTGGTCTTTTCTTCCCCATCGGTTATCAGTTCGTCGAGCGATATGGCCTACCCATTGCCACTTCAACTTGCAAACCTTGCGAGCTATGTCGGTGACTTTGGTTTTTGGGCGAATATCCTCGTTCCGGATTTTATCGCGCAAAGTAACTCCGAGCATAGCTCTCTCCGTTGCCCGTTGTACGACTCTGAGCTCTCTCTCGTATATAATCAAAGTATTTACCTAATGTATAGTGACGTCTTACCGTAGAGCCGAACTCCTTTAACTTGTTTCAATTCTATTTCACGACAGTTCGGACTTCTTAGCAAGTCGCGAATAGTGTTAGCTAGATTTGAGCCATTGATAGCGGGAGTATGACGCCGGGTTCTACCGCGAAGGCTGTAAATATTGTTACCATAGCATGGCCACCTTATTCATAGAATAGGAAAACAAACAGATGTACAGTTCTAGAAAGTTATAACAAAATAGATTAGAATTAACCCAACTGAACTTTAGTGACATGTTAGTCGTCGTCAGCCATAAAACGTCTACGAGTACTGCTGGACGAAGGCCCTTTATAGAGGGGTGTTGCCATAATCCCCACGCTTGGCAGGCGGCTTGGGGATCGCAGTATGGTCACCACCGTTAACCAAGAGGACGCTGCTGCCCGTCCTCCGGTGGGTCTGGTTGCAGTTTAAGGACATACCCAGGTCCAGGTCAGTGACATGTTCGTGACCTTATTTAAATCTCCCTTTAAAGTTAATAACGTCAAGGCTGTGTATTTTTTTTTGTCCCTTGGAGGATATAGCTTTCATTTGCCTAGAATTTATGACGTTTGTTGACTTAAGCAACTTTTTAAAGTAACGCCCTAATTGTTATCGGCAAGCTTCAAGTCAGCAATAAGGAAGCGATTGGTCATCCCATTATTTAATAGCAAATAAAATATTCATCACTCTTACTTGTAGAATATTTTATTGTATTTGGGATTTTTTAAAGTCCTGTCAGAGTAGATTTTTTCTTGCTTTCTATGCATTAAAAACATACTTACTTGAAGAGCCTATTTAATAAACTCGTTCTTTAACGAACGAGACGTTCGCCGAATGGTAAGCATCACGCCCATAGTAATAGGAGTGCCAGAATTGTGATCTTGCAAACAAAATGCGGCGCCACACTGCACTGCGCTTGTCAACCTGAGATATAAGATGTCAATTTTATTCATGCCTAGTAATGTCTCTAGCAATTTCTCTGGTTTTCTAGCTTGCTCTAATATACCAACTATAATTACCGTAAAACAGTGAAAAAAACATAATTGTCATCCTGTTTTCAGACCGAGGTAGTTAGCAGAACCTGTACACCTAGCATGCAAGCCGGGAAAAAAATCTATCCACTTTTTATTCCGCGAAAACTTAAAGAAACAATATCGCATTTTCTGGCAGTCTATTCCTTACTGATCACTGCCGTAGTTTATAGAAAACGTTGTTTATTGAAAAAGTCGTGATCTTACAAAACAATTTCACGATTTGTCTCAGCGATATCCCGGTGAGCGGTAACAGGGTCTCTAGGTTAGGGGTTATTTATGGCCTAGTGCACCGTTTTGAGTACTAGGAAGTTACGAGAGAGACAGTTTTGATTTTGTTAACATTTAGTACTTTACATCAGATCTATCGCTCATCAGAATGATGAGAATAGACCGTGACAGGAAACATGGCTCAAGGGAGACGAGGGGCACACAGCTATCGGTCAATACAGGCTGACGATTATGACTAAGCTCTATGTCTACCTAATGCGAGGAACGCTGTCTCCTCCTAAACTGTAGATATAATATTTGTAGAGATAATATGTCGTCGATTATTATAAATTCGTCTTGTTAGGATTCACTGTAATAAAAATTCTTAGCAATATTAAAAAAAGATTGAGTAACGTAAGAGAGCCCGCCATCTTGCGGCGTCCTCGCAATAGTCCGTGTAGTGATGTCCCATGTCGACAGAGCTGGGACGAACGGTTCAGTCAATTACTCCTCGCTCATCTTAGTTACAACATGTAATGATTTGGACTTGTCTGTAAATTACGTGTTTAAATTAAATAAAGAATTGAATTGAATTGAATTCGCACAGATAAGGCAAATCGTCCTTACTACAGAAGGAAATTTTACACCAACACAGACATCTATGTATTACTATGTATGACTATGTGAGACAAAAAAGATAACGCGATAAAAAAAAGTGGTGAATTTTGGGAGCGGACCGAATTTCTTCCGTACGCGGACGAAGTCGCGGGGGACCTCTAGTAC
Organism: Erannis defoliaria; assembly: GCA_905404285.2. Lineage (NCBI taxonomy): Eukaryota > Metazoa > Arthropoda > Insecta > Lepidoptera > Geometridae > Erannis > Erannis defoliaria. The sequence continues at coordinate 2,454,267 of FR990073.1, read as the reverse complement.
TATAAGAATCTCTGTCCTGACTTAATGACTGACAGACAACGCACAGCCTAAGCCGCTGGTCGTACAGACTTAAAATTTAGAGGGTATATTTGTATTCGTGCATAAAGGTGTACTAAGAAAGGATTTTTCGTAATTTTGTCCCTAAGGGGGTAAAAAAGGGTGGACACTTTTTTAAGAATCTCCTTTGTTTTTGAACTTTTAGTCATGACTATTTGTATTTGAATAGTTCATTTAAAATAAAAAAATACTATTTTCAATATTGTTTTGACAGGGATGATTTAAAGGGGTGAAATAGGGGATGAAACGTTATATGGAAAGCCAGTCCATCCAGCATATATATACATATATAAACTTATTGAACTAGTAGTAAAACATAAAACTATTAATTTGAAACTTTTACTTTCGCGAATTCTCGATCACTGAGCCCGGTATGAACCAAGTCTCATGATTTCGTATTCCGCTAGAAGTCCTGCACGCACCAATCTACATAAAAACGGCGTAGACTCGTATAAATATTCAAAGATTCTGTGCCAATGCATAATTTCCCATTTTATCGGCCACAATATTGGACGCTTGTTACTTTAGATCGTATAGGGTTTCTTATTGAAGTGCCTTCGTTTAAAATATTTTGTTTTATACAGTACTGTGAGTAAAATTCTCGTAGGTAAGGACTGTGTAGGTACCAACGTTTATTATGGTCACTGGGCGGTTGTGAACGAAACTATGGTCCCATCTTAATCAAAAGTAAGTTACCCCACATTATATTATAAAAAAAATATGTATATACTAAGAAATGGCTGACTATGCAATCAGCTGAGATAAGGATAAGTTTTGGGTGAGTGAATATTTTATGCTTACGTAAAAATATGATATTATCTAGGATGAGAACGGAACAACCGGATCTTTGTTAAATTGGATTACAATACAATAACACTTTATTGACACCATAGAAAGGACAATACTTGTATCGATAGACTTGTACTCGTCTTGAATGGATTATGCGATACTTGTATTTTTTTTTAAATAAACTTTACTAGTCTATGCATATTTGCCACGAATGCCACGAACTTCATCACGATCGTAATCATAGATGTTAAATTTGCATTATGAATGTTTTTATCTTGCAATTTTTACAACGACATTTATCAGTACACAAAGATATTGTCAAAAGACTAAACTTTTTTAAATAATTATGTTTCATTCGTGACAATCAAAATATAGTCTCAACTCTAGCATACTAGAGACACAATGGAATACGCACAAAAACACCAATAACTAACAACCTACATCAAGAGTCTTGTTATAATATAGTTTCCGAAAGAAAAAAGAACCTGATACATTTATATAGCTCTAGGAATACCTTTAAAGTTTGAGCAAAAAAGAAGTCTCTTTAACCAAACCTAACATTTCATAAAAATTTACAACTTACGTGTTGTAGGTACTTTGCATTATAAAAGGCAACTGGTCCTGGTTATTGTGTCGTATAAGCAATTTGAGCTTAAACATAGATTATGCGATATTATGAGTTAAAAGTTAAAACAGATCATGTATCGATTTCTTGGAAAATGTAACAACTTTGCCTTTTATGCTGTTATGGACTCACGATGTCGTAAAAAGTAGATAATTGCTTGGTTTCATTTTGAACGATTACTATAACGTGATGGATTATAATAATTAACATAATTTTTTGCTAACATAACGTATTGCATATAGCCAGCCTACTTCTTGAACTTTTTTAACATACAATTTTGTGGATATTATACTTTTTTGGTCCTTGTAGTGCTTATAGATTAATACAGGTACTCTGTACATTATTTTAATCGCTTTTTGGCAAGTCATTTAAAGTTGACGACGTAACTTTGTAAAGCGTCTAGCAAATTATATCCCATACAAATAAATACGATTGATTTACAAGCCTCTTTACAAGCTTACGTCAACTGTTCAAGTAACCTTGTATTGAGGTAACGATAGACAAAACGTATTTTATTTATAAGATTTATTAGCATCTAGATTTTTTTACTTACATTTGTTGATGTATGGTATGCTATCCTTTATTTATTGGGTTAGTACCCAGTAAAGTAAAGTCGCCACAACTTTACTAGGGCTTAGACTCGACTGTGACTGTGACTAATTTCGTGTGACTGACTGTGGTTTGATGACACTTATGTATAACTTGATGCTATATATATATATATATATATATATATACTTCAAAATGCATAATACTTGACACTGGCTGAATGCACAACGTGCGAAGGCAAAAAAAAAACAAAAAGCAAAAGGCTCTAATTATATTTATAATGACAGGCCAAGGCTTTGCCTGGAATAATATTATAATCTAAATGCCTCTAAAGAAGGAGTACGTTGGTGTGTTTTTTTTTACTCAATTATGTCCAGTAGTAAAATTGCTAATTTAAACACAAAACAACTTTAACAGTTCATAAAGTTCTCAATTATATTTATGTACGTAAAGTCAAAGAACTGCGTGGAATTCAACCGTAAAGCCAACTTATTTAGCATGCAACAGAGAACTTGATTGTGCATCCGTTAAGTTTTTGTGATTTAGACGTGACAAGATCAATTTGAAATTTGGCAACTATTTTCGAGTGCCTAAAAATTATTTTCTTTATACTCAGTCGAAACCTCATAATTATTATTTTTATGTCATTTATTTTTCTGTTTGATATAGGCACATCAGCATAATGCTGCTCGCCTATCATTAAATAAATAAATAAATAAATTTAACTCAGATAGAAGCGTTTCATACTTGAAATAAATATTCTATCGTCATCAGCCATAAAACGCCCACTGCTGGACGAAAGCCTCTCCCTTGATAGTGGAGTGTTGCCATAATCCCCACGCTAGGCAGGTGGCTTGGGGATCGCAGAATGCTCACCACCGTTAACCAAGAGGACGCTGCTGCCCGTTTTCCGGTGGTTCTGGTTGCAAATTAAGGACATCCCCAGGTCCAATACTCTATACTATAGGAAAATACTCTATAAGTCCTATTTATTTATAAAAAAATTACACACTCATTCAATGTGTCGATTCAGTCATACTTAATAAACTAAACTAAACGAGACCAAAATTATCTGCGTCCCAATTTGTTTCATAATGTGACAAAAAGATACCAGAATTTTTAGTCCTGTAAAGCTAAGTTTAGATTAGTGAGTGGTACAAAAGAATCGACACCATATTTCTGCTACCTAACTAACTAACTAGCTAACTAACTACCTCCATCATGATATCGGGGAAAAAAATGATATTCCAAAGAACAATTTAACACGCCCTCGGATAAATGTATTGAAAGGCAGTTTTTTTTTGCAATTTTATGTTGTTTTATTCTATAGAATCATGAGACGAGCCAGACGGTCGTCATCCATCTATTGGGGGATATGTTTGGGGAAGGCCTTCGTCCAGCAGTGGACGACTTCTGGCTGTTGATGTGATGTGAGAACAAAATCCAGCATCGCACTGCATTGTGCTCGTCACCGTGATATATTAGATGCTAAATCATTTCATGCCCCGAATAATCTCTCCGTAATTTCTCTGGTAACATTGCCCTTCAAACCGAAACACAATAATGCTTGCACACTACTGGCGGTTGAATATCTGCCAAATGTGTGGTACTTCCCCAGGCGGACTCTGCAATTGAGTCTTACTTACACTCACTGACCTTTGGCTAAGGTTTTCCTAACCACGTATCTGTTTATCCCGTAAATAAATGAACCATTTTTTTATTTTTCAAATTAGTAGTTTACAAATTTTGTAGCGATATTATTCCAAACAGTCTAAAGTAAACCATCCTTATCTTGGCGATTAGACCTTCCCACCAATGCAAATATATTTAATCATTCAACTATTAAATAGTCTAGAGACCATCCAAATGCTTAAATCACACCTAACAGTTACTAAGGCAATTCATCATTTTATAGGTACGAACATACTTTTTATTTCAGTGTAAAATTACGTGTCAGCAATTTCACACCGAGGCTTCTTTAAACGAGTCCAGATGCACATATCAACTCCGCGCCTCGCTCACGACACAAGTAACCTGAGTTCACGACGTTTTTTTTTACTTTTAATAATAATAATTCAATTGTCAGACCCGGCCAGCACACAATGGCTCCGTGTGCTTGCATCCAACCTATGCTAATTCATATGTTTAATGCATACTTTTATGAGCGAACTGTCTTCGAGCTGAGTTTACAGCTTAAAAGATGCCGAGAGAACTCGGAACACTTTTCAATCAGTATCTGACAGAGTCGCCAGAGCTATTTTGTGGTACTGGTTTTTATTGCTGTATTTTAGTGGCCGTAAACGGAAATGTGGTTTACTATGTGTATACTTTTACATGACAAAACAAAATAAATATTGTTGCATGGACAACAGCGCCATCTAGCCCCAAATTAGGTAAATCTTGTACAATATGAATTAGATAACTGATCGATACTTTTATAAAATTATAATTATGTTTTTTTGTATATAGATGCTTATATTGTAATACTTATAGCACCCAGATATAGAGAGACACAGAACTATAACTTTGTTATCAGATACTTAAATATTTATCCTGGGCGGGAATCGAACCCACGCCCTACAGCTCTCGATAGAGACATACTCAACTGAGCTATAAGGCAGACTAAAAACATTTCAATCTGTTTCTAGTACGCCTAGGCTAATATTTTAATGCTATATTTTGAAAAAATAAATATTTTTGAAAATTATGTGCACTAACTACTAACTTATTTTTCCATACATTTAATTAACAATTTATTAATTGTTACCAATTAGTAGAATGTATGGAAAAAGACCCTGTTAGACGTCGGCGGACCGCTGTTCCTTCATTTTTATACTATCGTTTACGTATTCCGTAATTCTCGCGAAAATGTATGCTAGGCTCTCAATATTCATACACTGCCATAAAATATTATGCACGATGTGTGAGGTCACAATCTTCAGAAGGTAAGACGAAGCCAAAACCCCTTCATCCACATTCGTAACTAAAAGTTCGTAACTAGCTACGAAAAAAGACATTTTCTTCGCTGTTTCATAATTAGTTAAAAAACAAGACTCTTTTTTTTCGGTTTAATAATTACGAATCCTTCCATTTTCATACCCTTACTGACGAAAAAAAACCAGACCATAATAAACGACTAAAAACTAAACGACTTACGAATAAAGACTTTTATAAACAGTTAAGTCTCTCACCCCATGTCCTTAGTGTTGATTATTGCTTACCTGGAACAAAAAATGCATTTGAAATTAGAAGAACGTACGGTTTACTTTCCTGGCTGGTTATGTGATCGAAGTTTTTTTTTAAATATCGTTATCTAGAGACTGGAAATCTTTGGACAGTTTGAATTAATTTTTGCCTTTTTATCGTATCGTGACTCTACAAAAAACACAAATAGCAATATTAACTGCTATTTTAGGTCTACTTTTATATATTTTTCATTTTTCACTTGTGACGTAAGCATTTTAAAAGGAAGAGGTCACCATAACAGCTCTCTGTTTTAAACTTTGAACTACATTATTATACAGAGTGTTAGTTTGAACACCGTTATCCTTTTAGGATATCATTGTACTCATCATTATGAACAACTTTTACTATGTGGCCAACCATGAAATCACGAAAACAACAGCTGTTCCGTACAAAAAGATTCATCGAAAAAAATGTATGGAACAGCTGTTTTTTTTTTCGTGATTGGGTACAATGATACCCTAGAAGGATAACAGTGTTCAAACTAACACCCGATATATAAGTTATATTTTCTCTAAAATATATTTAGTCTCTGCCAGTTTGATTATTTTATACTAACGGACTATTAAGAGAAGATAGATGATATATGATGAAGATGGCTTCATTCACAGATGTTAACATCCTGATGCTGTATTGGTATGGTGTACAGCTACGTGCGAGTATATACAATATCACTGACTCCGCCACTTTCGATAGCAAAAAAAGAGTGGATATTAATAGGGACTGTCACAAATAGTTCTAAATACTGGCACCCCGCAGTGCATCCAAGGAATAATCTTCCTTGGATGAATTATCCCCACTAACGTAATTATATTCACAGTACTGCCAGATACAAGACCTTTTCGTCAAAATAAAGGGTTATACTTTTCTCACAGATCTCCTCGGTGAAATGTCACCGGATGTCGCACACAAATAAAACACCGTACGTACATCTACAATTCATATTAGAGGTGAAGTATAATTAATCGCAATAGGCGTGGACTGCGAAACGACACAACCACAGATTAAGTAATAGTTTCTCGCAAAGCCTTTGTTCAGTGCCAACTTTTAAAGCACCTCAGTGTGGTACAAATACAGAATAAGCGTGTGGTTATAAAATTGATGTTAGGACAGTGCCCCAAAAAAAGATCTTTTTATGTGTCTTTGTAAATTCAATGTTTTACCGGAGGACGGGCAGCAGCGTCCTCTCAGTTAATGGTGGTGAGCATTCTACAATCACCAAGCCGCCTGGCAAGCTTGGGGATTATGGTGACTTCTCCCTATTATGGGGAGGCCTTCGTCCAGCAGTGGACGTCTTCTGGCTAATGATAAAGTATGCAGTAAATATACTTTTTCTGTTGACGAGGAATGCTTCAAAAACGTTTTCTGTGCGCAATCAGGTTGTGTAGAATTGCATCCACTGATAGAGCCGTTGGGCATCGTCCGCTTTATTTTAATTCATGAAAAAAAAACTGATTATGAAAAAATACTCTAAATTTAAACATTGTGCACCCAGTCTAGCCTCATATATTTTCAGCGGATAATCGCCCTAAGAGGCGTTATCAAAGAGTCTAGCTTTATAAGGCGCAATGTCACGCTCGAGTTCAACACTTGCGTCTTCCGAGCCGCACTCATCTGCAAATCAAATTGACGACCACGCAGAGCGGCGGTTCGTTCAAGCAGATGTTGGTAGTAGTACTTTCAGGGCCTCGGAACTTAATCTTGTATTCTGTTCTAGAAACTTCCCGGGTTTCCCCTTACCTTTTATATAACCATATCAACAATTATAATGACTATTTATTCATTTCGTCTCTCATAAAACGGAATGTTTTTTTTAGATATGAAAATTAGACAACACTCTATATATAAACTAGATTTTATCACAATCTCCAAAGGCACTCCAATTATACAATCCAATGTCACCTAATCATTCCAGTGCTGCTCAACCAACCAAGTACCTGTAAAGGCGAATAGAGGAGCCAATATCGTATTTTCTGAACTAACTGATAGCCTCTTGCGTTAAATTTACTTCCATCGTTTGACCGTCCGTACATAAGTTGGAATCTTCTTTATTCCTACTTATGCGCTAGCTATCGCATTCTTCCGCCACGTTCGCGACTCGAGCTTGTTAAAATCACTTGCGACTTGCCAATGACTGCTTGTTAAAAGTTTTCACTTGCAGCGTTGCTTTCCATTGCCGCTGCTCTCGTCACGACGCATCCCTAATAACAATAATATCCATATTTCGTTGCGGATAAGGGAATAAGCGGACGAAACGGGAATTAAACGTGGCCATGAAATCAGCGGTCAAAACATGTAGGTACATTTCACTTGTTTAGAATCAACGTTTCGTGATTTTTAACTGACTTCAAAAAAAGAGGAGGTTCTATGTTCGACGGTATGTATGTTTTTTTAATGTATGCTCACCAATTTCTCCCGTCAAATGTGGATCGATTTAAAAAAAAAAAAAATTAAAGGATATCCTCCCGAGGTGGATATTAATTTGAAGTCGGATATATTTTGTTTTTTTTTTAATATTACTTGTGTTTTGCACAGTTATGAAGTTTAGTTCACATTTATAAGTTTGCGTTTGACCACTAACTCGCCTTTGGTAAGTGGCGATGTGGTCGTAAATCAAGCAAGTAGACTTTGAAGATATTCACTCTGAACTTGAAAAGGTCTAGATTATATCTCTCACGAAACAAGAAATCCGGCAGCTTGTTGCAGTTCTTGGCTACAATAGTTTGATGTTGCAATAGTATGATGTTGCAATAATTCGATGTTACCTATATGGACATAGATCTTATTTAAATCTTGACAAAATAGAGTAAAAATTATTCAAGAACCAATCTATTTAATTTAATAATAAGTATTTTTTGTTTTATAATTATTATTTTCTAGGGAATTCTATTATGAATAATTCCCATCTGAAATTGAAATGAATGGAAGAATCGTAGAGGTAGACGCAATATTGATTAAATTAGAATAAGGCCGTCGATTTTTTGATCACATTAAAAGAAAGAGATGGATCACCATGGATTGTATCTCTGAATGTGAACAATAAGGGCATTTAACAAAAAAAAAACGCATAATATATACATTTTAGTGACGTTCTTACGAATGCAGAGACTCTAGTCACCAGACATGAGAATTTACATAAAAATCAATATTGGCGAGTTGCCAGCACCGCGAATCATGAAGAGCACTAAAATCATAATTACAAATATTATAAAGCTATTACAGAACATTGCGTTCAAAATAATGCAATAAATTGAACTTGTAATTGTTTTCCAACCCAGAGAGGGACCTATCCCCTTCTTAGGAATAAGGAACTCTGTGGATGATGACGATATCAAGAGACCTATTACTCTTTATGAGATTATTATTTCGCTGCGCGTGATGTAATATTGATAAGTATATACAATTACAGGCTGAAAACTAAAAATATTACGTGAAAATTAAACCCGAAGCTTAGGCTGAGCAACGCGCATTGGGAAAGGCAGTGACTAGAGTGGACATAGGTGTGCTAATGATAATGATGATACATATACTTAAATAATTGCCGTATTATGAATACAACACTAAAACAATAATAAACCTATTTTTTGCTATAAAGTAAAGTGTTATGTATTCTTTTTCGTAATTAGCTCTCTCTCTCTCTCTTCGAAAGGAATGTACGAAACAGTTTTTAACTAAATACGTTTATTAATTGTTTTAGTGTAAAAGATATGTTATATTGTGTTTATAAAATAAACACAACATAACAAAACTTTTGCTAAAATTGAATTGAAAATATATAAAGTAACAGCTTGAAAAAAGGTGTTATCTTTTAAAGTTGATAGAAAATAAAGCTGGCTATAAACCTTGAAGTGCATAACCACGTCAAAACTGTCAGAGCAGTCGTATTTACGATTCATGTAACATTTACTGGAGTCATAATTCAACTAATCACTTGTAGGTCTGACATAATTCGCGATTCGAATGCATAATTACTGGCCAGTTTAAACAGAGAAAGTTGCTCACGCAGGGCTTGTTTTTTATCCGACTTTATTCGATTTTAATTCGGTTGTGTTTTTAAATATTTGTTACCTCAGAACTCCGTCATATATAAACCAATTTTTTTTAATGGATTTGAATAATATGGAGACGTCTATTGCTGAACGAAAGCCTCCCTTAGACCGCCACACTGTACGACAATCTCCCATATGCTCCACCGGTTACCCGCGTTCACAATGTCGTCGGTCCACCTAGTGGGAGGACTTCCTACGCTGCGTCTTCCGGTACGTGGTCGCCACTCAAGAGCCTTTCTCATATTCAGATTGCTCCCACACAAATTTTCGCTTCCGTATCAGAAGGACTATCAGTAAAGGTTTTAAATCAAAATAACTGAAAAAACATGTCATTCATGTAAACGAATTTGAAGAAGGTTGATGTTTTTAAAGTATGCTTTATCAGATGCAATTCAATTTTAAAACTTTATTTACTGTTTTTTAACACTGGTGGACAGATGGTACGTTTTTATCACACATTGAAACTCATGAAGCGGATTCATTGCATTATTTTTTTAGTTACCACGTAAGAAACTCAATGCACAAAACTGTACATGTACTTTACCTACATATTTTTTTATGGATTATTTTTCTGTGCTTTCCTGTAATACATTGGATTTACAATATGATCATGATACACTACACAAACAAGACAAATACTAAATGCAGGACATTATAAATTATTGGTATTCTAAAAGGCCGATAATGCCTGCTCAGTTATTTGATAAGGTAACTGCGCAGCACTAAACAATAAAATTACCTACACCTTGTCCTCTAATGCGAATCCAATGTCTCCAGTTCCGTGGCCCTACAACTAAACTTTGTCGGCACACCGATTATCATACAATGCTCACTTGCAATGCGGCTCTGGTGACAGATACGCGTTTCCTGTACCGAAATGGGTGGCGGCCATTTTGTTTTGCTCTTTCACAAAATGGCGGACGCAAGGTGCTGCGGTCGCAATTATTTGTAACTAGCTCGGACTGATTTGTTGATAGTATTCCATGACATCTTTTTTAAAACGAAAAACTTTTCAAAGTATTTTTTTATATCTCTACTATACTCTTCAGGTTACAGGCTTATATGCACACTACGTAACTTGACGACAGCAAATTTATTGTAGAGGCGAATCTACAATAAATTTGCTGTCGTCAAATAAAATTCATATTTTAATGTAATGTAATATGGGCATTTATTTGTGTAACCATTGCAGTGTAAAATAGAGAACTTGCAACATGCTCGAGATCGACTCAGTGTGAAGTCATTCCCATGGTGATTTTGCTAGTGAGCTGAGCATTCGTCGAGCTTGAGAGAAATGAATCGTATTTTCTAGAAAATCGAGAGGTCATGAGTTCAAACTCAGGGCCGTACCTTCATACGTCGCGTCTGGAGAAGAAATTCAATGGCATATAAATAAATAAATACTGAGGGACATTTTACACACAGCGCCATCTAGCCCCATACTAAGCAAAGCTTGTATATGTAAGTGCACCAACCAGCAGCTTGGATAACGTGGTGGATCCCCTTCGATCCCCAATAGTCCTCCGAGGGCATGCCTAAGTCTAGCAGTGGACTGTTAAAAAAAACAAATTATGCTAGTAGAAAATTAACGATGTGGCGATGGTGAGGTACGTGAAGGTTTTGACAGAAGACGCACATTTTTCAAGTAATAAACGTAATTCTAGAGACACTACCTAATATTTGAAAGAGCATATCCGTACTTTAGCACAGATATATCAGTTCGTTGTTTATTATGACATTAGTTAGAAGAAATAATTTGTAATATTACGTACAGAAGAATCACTCACTCAGAAAAATCCCGGCTGGCCGTAAAAACTCAAATCCATTGTCACATGCTTTACCTTGCATACTCACGCCTAACGTTAGCACACCTGCTTATACCCTGGACTTGGACCTAGATGTCCTAAAACTGTATCCAGAACCACCGGAGGACGGGCAGATGCGTCCTCTCGGTTAACGGTGGTGAGCATTCTGCGATCACCAAGCCGCCTGCCAAGCGTGGGGATTATGGCGACCCCTCTCGATTAAGGGGGAGGTCTTCGTTCAGCAGGGGACGTCTACTGGCTGATGATGATGATGATGGCCTGCTTATAGGACTGACTATACGGTTAGTACAAGGAAGAACATTAAGCATAGCCAAAAGTAGCTCTAGTATCTGTGCTAAACATATTTTCAGAACTGAACGGCTACGTCAATGCTCAATTTACGAGATGGCAGACAAACGCAAGCCTTAGCCTAGATAATTATAAAATAAATAAAAATGACCTCAATACAATTATTATAAAATATACGAAGGTAGTTTTACACAATTTAATGTCAAAATTATATTTTGGATACTGCCCGCCTAGCACGCGAGCCGTGATAAACGTATATCCACTCTTTTTACCCTCGAAAACGAGATAGGCATATCCTTATGCTAGTTCCCGCGAGGGGGAAGACCAATTAGGCTTCGGCGCGTGCTAGGGCCTGACGTAGTTTAACAGGTTTTGTTTCATCCATTTAGTGGTTCCTTATGAATTAATAGAAAGACAATAAAAATGTTATGACACTTTAAGAATATTGCAGGGAAAACCTTAAAACTTTGAATAAAACCGCATGGCGCCAGTGCATGTGGTAAGGGTCACATCGGGGTAAAACCTGGGGGCGCAACTATAATAGAATAAATAGATGAGGCATGGCCAGCACACCACGCACTTGTTATGAGGCGCGCGTACCAACATTATGTTATACGTGATTCCCGTAATCCGTGACTGGAAGTTACGTCAGACCTGCACTGACCACGGGGAACCTGTCCGACCACCGGCGTTTAGCGATAAGCGAATAGCTAGCGATAAGAAACGAGTCAGCGAGGAACGAGTGAGTAGTCTAATAGTTTTGCCGCTAGACTATAAGCGCACCGAGCGAAGCGAGAGTTTTTCAGTTCTGCTTTTTTCTCAGCGCAGTTTTTAAATAGCCCTAGTCACTACGTCAAAGTAGTTTTCACCGGTAGTGTAAACAGGCAGCGAACAACTAATGTACCGTTACCGTCACGGGTCCTTTTTTATGCATTGGAATGACAAAACAAGCGAGACGTTTGCCTGGTAGTAAGCTTCTCTCCTGCCCATAACAGTAGCAGTGCCAGAATAGGGAACTTTTGAACAAAATCCTGCGCCGCAATGCACTGAGATTAGATGAATGTCCCAGTAATTTATTTAAAATTTATTTTCAAACCAAAACACATTAATGCTTGCAAACTGCAAGCATTAATGTGTTTTGGTGCTACTTGGCAGTTGAATAAGGTAAAAGTGGACTTCCCCAGGTGGACTCTGCAGTAGAGTCTCACCACTATTAACTGACATCTATTGTGCGTTTAAAACTTGAGCGACAAACTAGTTAATAGCTAATAAGTTAAATACTTCCTCTCTGGCGGGAGACAGCGGTGACTAGGCTCGTTTCCTAAAGTACGTTATAAAGAAACTTTGCACAACAGTGTAGCATGTAGGTGGTACGAATAGTCGAGTAGGTAGTCATATTAGCTTGAAAATGGGGATCCTACATTTTCCTTAAATTAATAGAAGTTTTACGGAGGCTGTTACTTTGTTTAATCCTGTTATACTCGTAAAAAGATAATTTATTCAAGTAATTGTATCCAATCATTCTGAGGAAGGTCAAAATTACCTTTTATAGCATCTGCCCTGTCAGTAGGAATCCAGCAGACTCTACTGTTTGAAGTACTATTAAAGCGCTGAATTACTAGGTAATTTCGCATTGTTTTCTGTTAACTACTACGGCGTCAGAAGTACGACAACTACTTTTCAACTAAGTCAGTGAACGACTGAACTGAATTCGTATTTGAGAAAAATACCTTATCACATATCCTGTTATTTCATTTTTATGTCTAAGGTGACTGGCCTAGGCCAGTCAGCTAAGACATCTTAGGTCGCAAATAATTACACCGTACTGATTTTTTGAGATGTTGTTAGGACAGATAGCAGTAGTGTAACAATGAGTTTGCAGCTTCGAAAGACATGTGCTATGAAATAAATTTATAACACATGTCATTTCTGTTATCTACTATGAAAGGAATTTCAAGCAAGTGTAATACGAAATCTTTATTGATGCAAATAAAATTTCTTTATCAACATCGACTGTGCAATTCCTATTGGGTAAGCAGACGATAGAAAGGTCGATATGCTTAATATTTTTATACGATACGAGTGACGTAAGATGCCAGCCATGCATCAGCCCTTCTGTTTTCCCGTGCCTATTACGTAGACCACCCGATGTGATCGAAACTATAATCGGAGTATCCGATTTAATTAAACGTGAGTATTCCCGTATATTCCCGATCCCCAAGCCGCCTGCCAAGCGTGGGGATTATGACATCACCCCTCTATTAAGAGGGAGGCCTTCGTCCAGCAGTGGACGTTTTATGGCTGACGACGATTCCCGTATAAATAAAACAAAAATTACGTAGACCACACTTTACTTTCAATCTGGGACTGCAGAAAATCATGAACATCATCATCATCAGCCCAGAGACGTCCACTGCTGAACGAAGGCCTCCCCCTTAGACCGCCACACTGTACGACAACCTGCCATTTGCATCCACCGGTTGCCCGCGACTTGTACAATGTCGTCGGTCCACCTAAGTAGTGCCTACCTACCTACCTAGTAGGTAGGACGCAGCGTAGAAAGGTACTACTACTACTACCACCCTACCTACCTACCCGGTTCTGCAGAAAATATGCATAGCAAAATAAGGAGTCTATAGTGAGCAGCGCCAGCTTTTAATATTCGACACGGCTTATTAAAGAAAGCAGACGGAAACCGACGAAGCGTTTGTACCGCTCGCACCATTGTTGCACCTCTAATTTACGGTCAGGAAGTCTGTTTGCAGAAGCGGGCTGTAGGATTGTAAGGTGATGTGTAATCACCAGCTTGGACGCCTGTGGAAACGTACACTACACTAGTAGTAAAGCATATTGAATGAGTATTTTTGTACTTGGAAATAGGCTGCATTTGACTATCTTATCATTGCTATGTTATGCGAAATGGCTTTTGCATGAAATAGCAATGATACGGTTTATGTTAAGACACACGTGTCTAGAAAAAATACTATTACGAGCATTGAGCTAATATCTAGATATTAGCTCAATGATTACGAGACACAAAAAGATACGAAAACGACGTAATATTTTAAGGTATTTTTTTAGTTTACGTCCTATACTTTAATTAAGTTGATGGTTCTCTTGGACACATACCTACACTCAAAGAGCGTATGAACCTTTTATCCACCATGGCGGATACACTTACGCCATTGAATTTCTTCCCGGACGTAGATATAAGTGGTAAAAATTCAGGAAAGTACCAACTTGCTGTATTTTTTTGGATAAAAATTCGTGAATCTGCTAGCTGGTTCAGAAAAAACTTTGATGTCTCCGTATTGAAGTAACAGGCTGGTTACACTGTAGATTGCCTACTGATTATACCAAAGCAATTTTACTACTGTGTCCTTTCAATCTTAGTAGCTCCCTGTCAATTTATAACTTTACGTTAGTGTACAAACAAGGACGTTACATGCAAAAATATTAGATACCTGCCTATTAAACGTGCAGATGTGAAGTAAATCTTGCAAGAAACTAGCCTAGGCTGTGAAAATAGATTGTAAGCGACGTTTTCCAATTACCTTTAATATTATTGATAAGCTTAGTGTGTGGTGTGGTAAACAGGGTTACGCGGAGTGGAAATACTAAAACGAAAGGAGGTCGTTCTACTTATCGTTGTTGACAACTTTTACTATGGGGTTTACCATGATGATCAAAGAAATGTATACATGATAAATATGGGGTTTTTTCGTGGTTTGTTTTTTTTTTTGATTGGCCCCATTACAAAAGTTATTCACAAAGGTGACAGTGACTTCCTTTTGATTTAGTATTACTACAGTTCAGTGTAACGCGGTATATTTCAAAGTATAAAACTTTGTTCAATGCTATAAGCAAATAATATGTGCTTGACGAGTAATCACGTTTTTCGTCACAATTGAAATTACAGGGCCAACGAGGCTCATTGATTTCATCATCAGCCCAATAGACGGCCACTGCTGGAAGAAAGGCTTCTCCATTAATAGGGAAGGATTGCCATAATCCCCACGCTTGGCAGGCGGCTTAGGGATCGCCGAATACTGACCACCGTTAATCAAGGTGACGCTGCTGCTCGTCCTACGGTGGTTCTGGATGCAGTTTTAAGACATACCCAGGTCTAGGTCTAGGATTGCCTTAAATTAATGAGCGCCAAAGTATTGATGCCCTGGATTTTGTCATCTACTGAACGTGTTGGGTAGCTATCGCTACGGGGCAGGCTCTACTGGCTATTTCTAGTCATCAAGAGAGCGCCTCGTTAGTTTCATTGTTTATTGTCCATTGCTGGACATATACCAGCCCTCGATGGGCAACTGACACCACTACACAAACACGCGGGGGTTGCGGGTTGGTGATTTCTCATACGCCATTGAATTCCTTCTCCGCACTTACGCTGGTTTCCTCACGATGTTTTTCCTTCACTGAAAAGCCAATAATATGAAAATTCGTTACATAAACTCAAAGAGCTCATTGGTACGGGCTGGGGTTCTGAACCCGATTTAGTACGGTCTCCTCATAGATCACCAAGAAATTAATATTCCTTACATCATCATCAGCCAATAAACGTCCACTGCTGAACAAAGGCCTTCTCCTTAGACCGCCACACTTTACGACAACCTGCCATTTGCATCCACCGGTTGCTCGCAACTTTCACACTGTCTAGTTGGAAGCCTACCTACTGCGCCTTCCGCTTCGTGGCTCATTCCGTTTCCATATTCCTTTCTTGTCTTTGAAAAATATGTTGATCCAAAACATTACGTCTGAACTCCCACGTCCAACAAAAAGTCCCCTAACCACCATTACTACAATAAGTCCAACCAAAAAACATCTCTTTTTCATCTTATCTCAATAAAAATGTAAGATTTGACCATCGCGCTTTACCCTCCACTTATAATATCGTTAAAAGTCAATGTCTTGGTCATAATCAAGTGAAATTCACCCGACTAATGACTTTTTATGGGTCTGCGGTGGCTTTGGAGTGGTTTGGGATTTCGGGAAACAATTGTAGTGGCTCTTTGTGTGGGATTAGAGAGTCATCGACACTGGTGGACGTGCCTGATGAACCAGAGAAGATTGTTTTTAATGAGCAGAAACCAGGAAGCCTGTCTACTTTATGGTAAATGACTGCCGCCTATGGACAACTAAAACCTCTGTGACTACCCTTTCAAAATACTCCATAAGGTAGCTCTGCGGAAAGATCTTTAGAGAAAGGTCTATGCCTTGAAAGTCCATGGAAGAAATGCGAATCAAAACCGTAAGATGTGGATTTGCTAAAAGTAACTTTAACGGACTCCATAAAACTAGAATGGTCCTCAATTGGATTTTTATTATACGCCAATTACTCACACATTTGTGGACTGGTTTGTGTTACTTTTTTGGTCCCTTACACTGAAATTTCAACAACTTTGGTAATCATATTTTGATTCCTATATTTATGCAACTGCTATAGGATCTACAGAAATGTCCCCCACATGGAACTGTTACTTAGTAATATATTCTGTGACTTTGTGATCTCTACACGTTCAATTCTAAATTTCTTCCAGAAAACATTGAATCATTCAATCCAAAATCCCCATTGAACTACGATCCCTTTCTAGCTCTATGAAACCAGTAGATCTACTGGCAGACCGATTTATATCGAGTGTTACATCTTCAGTGAATATTCCATACGTGGAGTCGTTTCATAAATATCATGCTAGCGTCATGGGAACCGAAGGAGTCGTGACAGATGGACACACAACATTTTGTATAATATTTTCCGTTAAAGAATATATGGCGGTATAAGTTATTGTGGTGTGAAATTTTCTACTAATCTTTGGTCTAACTACTACTTGGACTAGATTAGCATAGGGTAGGCAGACAGACAGGTGACATAGAAATTAAATAGAAACCTCTACCCAGTTGTGGAACACGGTCTTTATCAATTATCTAGAGCGATACGATAGCCAAGAAGCAACTATTTGTTAACTAAACTAATACAAATGTATCTAAACAATTTGCTATAAAAAAAATACTAGTATCGTCGGATATGAAACCTTTAAAAGCCCTAAAAATATCCTTTAGACCCCCATTGTAACTTTGCTTTGTTACCCATTACCAGAAGCGTGTTTAGCCTCTTCTTGTTATCAGTTTATCAATGTCAAGACTTACAGCTTTGAAAACACGACAATCTATTTTGAAAAATATACAGCACAGAGAATAATAATATGTCAAAATTGTGTGTTGAAAACATTGAGCTAATATCTATAGATCAGTATAGGTCAGTCACCCGCACGCCGCGGTCAAGGTCGGCTGTGTTTACGTTGTGCTCCCGCGCTCGGTGCGTCGTTGCACAATCGTTGTGAATAAGCTATAATAATGGCGAATACAATTAAATGTATCACCTGTAACATTGTGATCGACGAACTACTCGCGTACGTTCATAATAAGCTATCTGTTATGGACGAGGAATCGTTGAAACGAATATGTGTGTCAGCGTTTACTAGCAGCGAAATTAGTCGATCGAAGTCGTTGTTGTTTGAATCGCTACCCACAGATCAGCGAAAAATTGCAAGAAAAAGGAAAGGAAAAGAAGAAAGAGACCTGGATGACATCATTTGTGTGCTCAAAAGTGTAGATCCAGACAAAACTCCTATTTTTGTGGCGAGGGAACTAGATAAACTACCTCCCATTTTATTTGACCATCTCGATTGTACGAAACTGTTAAAAGATTTAACACGGCTAAATGCGGAGATCGAAGAGGTCAAAAACACTTACGCCACCGTAAAACAAATTGAAGAACTGCGAGCTTATATGGATGACTTGAAGTACGCCTCGCTACCTCCGTCATTAACTCCTGCCGCGTTTGTAAACATGAGACGCGGAGGCGCTTGGAATACCGATAGTGGTCCAATCGGGTTAACTTTGAGCCATAATAACACATCGGATGGACATGAATTGCAACAATTGCGTCATGTCGTCCTAAGCAACAGTGAAACCGATGTGATAAAGTGTAACGATGACGTCATGGTATGCACGCCATTATCGCGCGCGGTGCGCAATAAACATTCGAACAAGGAGGTGCCTGCGCCGCCGCGGCCGGCGCTGGGCTCGGCGGAGCGGGTGGCGGTGCCTGTGCCGGGCACGACGGAGCAGGAGACAACGCCGATCAGCTCTGAAAGCAGCGTGGAGACTTTGCAAGTTGCACCGTTATCTCCGATTACTGGCCAAAGTACGTCCACAGAAATAGTATCTTCTGCGCCCGTACCTGACCAAGCAACGTCGAATATTCAATCCCGACTTGAAAACGAAGTTAAGAATGACTGGCAGACAGTGAGTAAGCGGAAGAAAAAACTGAGATATAGGTATTTGGGAGAAAGGGGTAAAGCAGAAGCGTCTGTTTCGTCGTTTAAAGCCGCCGACAAGAAAATTCCTATTTTCATCACCAATGTGCATCTTAATACCGTGGAGTCTGACATTGTCAATTATGTAAGGGCGAAAACAAAAGAAAGAGTGACATTGGAGAAAATAAACACGAAGAAAGTCATAAACCACAAAGCCTACAAATTTATGGTGCCCGAGTCGAAAGTTTCTATATTCCTAGACGAGAAAATATGGCCGGAGGGAATAATATTTAGGCGATTTGTGCATTATAAAAATAGACGAGCTGGCGCAGTGACGTCACCAAGCGGCCCTTTGCCCTCCAGTAATGTGTAGTACGACCTACAAGTTTGCTACCTATAACTGTAAATATGTCAAGAGGGCGGTCAGCGACATCCGTCGTTTATGTGACGAGTGCGCGGTCATAGCACTGCAGGAGACGTGGCTGCTCCCGGATGAGCTGGCTTATCTGAGCGGCATAGACAGCAGATTCAGCAGCACTGGGACGTCGGCGATTAACACGGCCGAAGGATTGTTGCGCGGCAGACCGTACGGAGGAACAGCGCTGCTGTGGAATACCAGTGTTTTTCCTTGTGTTACGGTAATAAGTTGTAATAATCCGCGAGTGTGTGCGATTCGTGTCGATACGCCGGCGAGTCCTTTTATTGTGGTGTGCGTATACATGCCGGTTAATAAATCGGCTAACCTGCCTCTTTTCACGGATTGCATGGGAACTGCAAGTGCGATTAGTAACGATTATAGTAACGAACCTATTTATGTGTTAGGGGATTTCAATGCTCATCCTAATGAATTATTTTTTAATGAACTGAAAAGTATATGTAATGAGCTCGAATGGGTACCTGTTGATTTAAAAATGTTGGGTTTCACCTCGGATACTTTTACCTACATAGATCCAGCGAGTGGGTCAAAGCGTTGGTTGGATCATTGTGTGTTGTCACAATCTGCCGAGGCTTCTGTGTGCAATGTGTATGTTAAGTATGATATACTGTGGTCTGATCATTTTCCTGTGATATGTGAATGTAATTTGGGATGTCTGACTCCTGTCAAAATTATTTCTGTTGATAATGTTAATAAAGTTGGTTGGGGAGAAAGAACATCAGACCAAGTGGCATTATATAGAAATGAATGTCACAAACGTCTCCGGTTAATAGATTTCCCGGTTGAATTTGTAAAATGTGCGGATCAATACTGTAATGACCCAAATCACTTATGTAGCATTGATAAAATGTACTCTGACATCGTGCTCGCCTTATCACAAGCCGCCGTGGAGGGTCGGGGGAGCGAGCATAAACAGAGTAAGCGCAGCCGCCGGTTTAAACATATTGTTGGCTGGAATAAACATGTTAGTGACAGTTACAGGAAGGCCAGGGCGAGTCTTCAGGAATGGTTGTTGTGTGAGCGTCCAACCACTGGAGATGTTTACAGTAAGATGTGTGAGTGTAAGAAAATATTTAAATCGCGTTTGAAGTGGTGTCAAAACCACCAAGACCAAATAAAAATGGATATACTTGCCACTAAACATTGTAAGAAAGACTTCAGTGGTTTTTGGAAAAATACAAATCATTTGAAGAGTCGCCCTGGTCTGCCGGTGACCGTGGACAGCACAAATGACCTCAGAGGTATTGCAAATAAATTTAAAAACAATTTTGTTGTACAATCACCTTTGGGACCGTCAATATCACAGGTTGTGGGAGGGATGTGCGGGGAATATGTGAATACCAGAATAAAACCCAGAGATGTATTAAAGGCAATAAAATCGATTTCTAAAGGTAAATCTCCCGGCCATGACGGGTTGAGTGTTGAGCACGTGCAGTCTGCCGGGCCTCATATATCTAGGGTTTTGTCCATGTTGTATAATCTCTGCATATCTCACTCATACATGCCGCCTGATATGATGAAAACTGTTGTGGTCCCAGTGGTGAAGAATAAAGCGGGGGATTTATCAGACATATCTAACTATAGGCCGATCTCCCTAGCAACTATAATTGCAAAAGTGTTTGACAGCATTCTCAATACACATCTAAATACCTACCTACAGTTAAAAGACAATCAGTTTGGGTTTAGACCGGGACTGTCCACTGAATCTGCTATATTGTGCTTGAAAAATGCTGTCAAATACTACACTGCAAGAAAAACATCTGTTTATGCTTGTTTCCTTGACCTTTCAAAGGCATTTGACCTTGTGTCATATGACATTCTTTGGAGAAAGATGAGAGAATCCCAAATACCGGATGAACTAGTAAATATTTTCAAGTATTGGTACGGGAATCAAACGAATTGCGTGAAGTGGGCCGGCACTATGTCAGACCCGTATAGGTTAGAGTGTGGAATGAGACAGGGGGGGTTAACCTCTCCCTCTATATTCAACCTGTACATTAACGGGTTGATCGAGGCGCTCAGCGAGCGGCATGTCGGTTGTCACATAGATGGCGTCTGTTTTAATAACATTAGCTACGCGGACGACATGGCGCTGTTGAGCGCCTCGGTTTGTGGATTGAGAGAGCTCCTAAAAATTTGTGAGGGTTACGCAGCTAATCATGGGCTGATTTATAACTGTAAAAAGAGCCAGTGTATGGTTTTTCAGGGTGGGCCTAGAAAAGTGACGGAGATGCCACCTCTTTTACTCAATGGGACACCGTTGGATAGAGTAGAGGAGTTTAAATACTTGGGTCATATTGTCACCCCCACCCTGAAAGACGACACTGACATTGAACGGGAGCGGAGGGCGCTGTCGGTCCGAGCGAACATGGTGGTCCGGAGGTTTGCACGGTGTTCGGAGGAAGTGAAAGTAACTCTTTTTAGGGCTTATTGCACGTCCTTCTATGCCTGCAGCCTCTGGGCTGATTATACGCAAAGATCTTACAGTGCCCTGCGCGTCCAGTTTTAATAACGCGTTCAGAATGTTGATGGGGCTCCCACGCTACTGCAGTGCGTCGACGATGTTCGCGTGCCTACGTGTGGATTGTTTCTACACCACAATGCGCAAGCGAGCAATGTCACTGGTGCGGCGCGTGCGGGGGAGCCACAACAGCATGCTGGCCGTGATAGCAGGTAGGTTAGATTGCCCATACATTAACCATTGTTGCGGCCTGCACACTGCACATTGCACACTGTAGAAGCTCAAATGTAGTGGAGGTAGGTAATATTAATTTTAATTATAATTTTAATTTTATTAATATGTTTATTGCGTTGACATCATACAATTGAATTGACATTTTTATAATTTGATTATTTTAAGTTCATAATTTTAATTTCTAATTCAATTTTCATTTCAAACTCAATTTTAATTCCAAATTCAATTTTTAATTTCAATTTCAAAATTAATTGCAAATTTAATTTCAATTTCAATTGTGTGTATGGTACTTATTAATGTGACTGCTAAATTGATGATTTATAATATGAGTCTATGATACTTGAAATAAATGATTATTTAATTTAATTTAATTTAATTTTATAGAGTCACAAACGTGCAAAAAAAATGTCCGCGCCAAAACTCGGCACACGCTATGGATTTCGCTGACTTTTTTAACGACTTGAACTACGATAAGACACAAGCGCTCAAGAATACTTTAAACACTATACAAGCGACATAACGTCGAAATTTGAACAATTGTGAACTATATAATGCACGTATAGGTATGTACAACGGCACTCGGGTGTTTTTTGACTGTTTTCACTACGAGATTGTGACTCTTTAGATATTAGCTCAATGGTTGAAAAGCATGATTTCTAAACACTTGATTGGCAATCTTGACTTTATCAATAATTATTAGGTAGGAAACCCAAATGACATGGTTATTATCTTTGTAATGAATAGCCAGAAACATCAAAGGTAAATAGCAGACTTTCATGGCGGTTTCTACGGCACACAATCCCGTGCTCTTACCGTGACTTCCATGTTATTACCAACATTACATTAACTTTGTCCCAGTTTGAAGTTATTAACATTACTGTCTTTGGAATTAGAGGAAGCTTTCTATCCGTGTGTTTCTATGGCCCTACATATATATTCATCATCATCATCATCTTCAGCTCGGAGACGTCCACTGCTGAACGAAGGCCTCCCCCTTAGATCGCTACACATATATATTACAAGTATGTATTTATCAAAATCAATTGTATATAACTTTTCTATTAGCTATCTGGTTTCCATAGTCCATTCCATTCCATTATATAAGCTTTACTTCGTTTGGGGCTAGATGGCACTGTGTGTAATGTCCATCGATATTTATTTTTTGAAATATTCCGATACTCGCAAGAGAGGTTCGTAGATTACGCTACTAAAAACAAAGATTTCATAATTCGGATCAATATCAAGTCGTACAGATATCGACATTTTACAATTTCTACAAGTTTTACATTGGACTGCTGTTCCGTCGCCATTTTGCCGAGATTCGTAGGAGACGCGACGCGCGGGCGCAGGAAAGAAAATGAAAATGTTAAACAAGTAACTAAGCTAAATAAATTTCAGTCACCCATCCAAATATTGGACCAAAGCGGTTGAGGCTGTAAGGCTCGAACGGTGCCTTCGAGTGAAATGTAATGCAAGATGAATATTTCAGTACACCGTTCGAAAGCAGCATTCAGTACGGTCGTTGCTTCTAGTTACTTGTCTCTGCGCTTGACCAACATTAAGCCAAGAAAGGCAAGATTCTGTGATATTTAAATCCTAGCCTCAGCAAAGTATATCTAAAATATTGATTTCTAGTTCTAAAGATTATTCTGATAATTATGTTATATAATGTCTTGTTCTAAAGATGTGTTATCATTACAGCAAGCTTTTTCCACTTAAGTACTGCTTAGTTTAGTTATTGCGCAATACCTATTGTCTATATTCTTCAGCGCGTCTTCTTTTCCATTCCTGTGGCAGTCTCGTCAACGCTTTCCTGCCGCCTTAAGGGGGCGACTAATGCCAAAAGTAAGTAAAAGGTGTATTTTTAAACACATAGTTTAATGATAAAGAACGTAAATATTCAGATAAAAAAAATACTATAGGTAGGGGAAAAACCTAAAGAAGCCGAGTAATCGAATAGAATTTTGGAAAATAATCTGGTTAATTTTTTTTTGTTTAAATATTTAACAAACTTCCTGTTCAGATTAAAGACATTGAAGATGAGGCTAAATTTGTAAAAGTGCTTAAAGAAATACTAGTCAAGAAATGTTACTATACATTAGACGAATTCTTTACAGATAAATGTATTAACAACGGAATAGAATGAGCCGCTCCGCACAATATTGCTATACCCCAATGGGGTCATTATGTCGTTACGTCCATAAATTGTGCTAAATAAGATCTGCATGTATTGTATAAGTTACATAATGTTTGCAATAAAATATTGAGTATTGATTATTGAGTATTAAAAAAATATACAAATTACCAACAAATAAAAACTGTTTTAATTCAAATGCACTAAATTATCAGCGACAGCACCACATTATTTTTTACGAATTACATAGCCAAACTAATGTTTTAGTACAGTAGCCGTTTATTTTTTTTATTTCATGCCTACATTTACATTACATACATTTTGACTAATTAAATAAAATCCCACCTAAATTGCTCAAAGCCATCATTATCATCAATTGTATCATGCGATTTTCGACTCTAAACTAATGCAAGACGCGCGGGTGAAATCTGTTATTTTTCTGGCATTAGTCGCACTCTTAACAATGTAAGTAAATATTATTCCAGATAAAGACATTTCTACATTTCGGCAATTCTGACAGTTTTAGTTGACAGTTCTAAACTAATTAAAATATTGTTGTCTTTTTTACTAGGCATGTTAGCTAAGGACAGAAATACTTTAGTTAGTTTAGTTCTGTCAACTTAAACTTTCAGAATTGACCACATTATCCAATCTCACACCTTAAAAGAGCAAAAATGATCACAAATTGGTTAAAATCATAGCGTAAACTGGATAAGTAATGTCTCCTTTCCAGGCAGATGCGCTTTTCAAGATGGTGTTTCCCGATAGATTTAAACTAGGTTTAGACTATGAATTGTGTAGAACGGATTTCTAGGCAAATGTGCTGCGTCGTAGACCCTTAATCAGACTTGATGGCGGTCTACACAAATATTATAAAAAAAGAAGACAAACACCAAACAAATACACAGGAAGGGCGACCAAGTCTTCGTTCTAGGAATTAAAAAAAAGAACGTGGTCAAATGCGTGTCTATACTCTGTAGTAATTAAAACCAGGCATTTTCACAAGTAGATACCTAACATATTCAATAATGTAGCAGAGCTAAAGGGGTCCTCACAGCTTTTTTTCCTCTAGGTCGCGCATCGTTGATGCGGCCATAGTCAACCGTCAATCTCATGCATTTTTTTGTCTACAATTTAATGGTTTTGTCTTTTTTCTTATTAGAGTCGGATTACCAGGGAGAATCTGCATATACTGGTTTGTACAGCAATCCTTTGCCTTGCGAATATAATAAAGCTCTGTCCAAAGTAAAAAAAAAAACACAACTATCTAACCTACAAAAATCCATTTTCAAGCCATCAATAGTTGCATAGATTCTTAAAACAAGGCACAGTACCTTATTTTTGCTTTGACTAGATTATCGACAACGCCCTCATCAAGAGCAGATAGATTTAAGCTACCATTAACAACATAACTTGATTTTGCCACATCCTGACCGCCGGCAGCATCTGCGAAAAGTTTTACCTGTGGAACCTCATTGTAGTTACTAGTCAGATACAACTACGTTGGTACCTGACTCTCGAGCGCCGATAAACGTACTTTACTGGCGGACCTGCTCCAAGGCGCATTGTGAGACAAAATATTATAATATTTTACCTCCAACATTTCCTTTACAGTAAGTTCTTGTTGGGGAACTCGCGTCGAATCTCACGGTCGTTGGGATCACGATCATATTTTTACAGATTAAGCATAGATAAAGGTTTATCTGTAGTCTCGAATGATGATAGGTAAGTTTTATGACAACTAAGTAGCGTCTTGAATGGGTGTCGCCAGGGGCAGCTGCCCCTCCCTGCACCCCCTACTCTAAGTCTTTAGTCCACACTAGACTTGCTTGACCGATAATTCCCGTACTTTGAGACTTGAGTGAATTCACTAATTCTTTTCCAAGTAAGTAGTATAAGTATTTCGCGCTGCTATTATTCTATGAATTTTTTCGCCAATGCAGTCCCTTTCTCCATTTATCAACTTAGCCCTATCCCCCCCCCCCCCCCCCCTACAGTGCCATTTTCCTATGAAGCAAACTCACTTTTTCAAAACATACTTATTATGAAATGCATACGAGTAGTAGACGTAGTAACTATCCTCTTAGTAGTAACAGTAACTATCACCGTATATCAATATCGTTGTATTACTCTTAGAGAGTAGATATTGCATAATATCCTGCTACACATGTTGACAATTACCAGATACATCCTGCATACATTTGATAATAATTAATCACATACCGACATACGGCTTTTCTCTTTTATCAACTTTCAAATCATAAAATCGATCAATCAATCTTCTAACTCTGATTACGCCCAATACCGATAAGAACTTGTTTAAATTTAATAATCTCCGTCTTTGTTGATATTTATTTTGGAACTGGAAGCCGTCGTTTAGCCATTATTGCTTCAAAATTGATACTCAATATGCTAATTTTAAAATGTTCGATTAAATTAGTATGGACCAACGGATCGTGGACGAGTGTTGATAAGCGAATGATTGGTAAAAACTTCTCAAAAGCGGAATGTCGAGAGTTTAGTGCGTTGATGACACACCGATGAATATTCAACCGGCGACCTTTATTCCTGGCGTATACATATTTATTCATTCTTTTGTAAACTTAAATCACCTAATTATCTATGAGATTGAGATGAGGCTTCGATTTTTAAGGAATACTAAAAATTTAAGAAGAGGGACAACATTCAAGAGATATAAAGAGATAAATCATATTAATCACGAAATGTTTGTGTTCCGGTTTGAAAGGCAATGAAACCAGAGAATCTACTGGGTATGTAGAGATTTAACATCTAATATCTCAGGGCGACAAGCGCAGTACAGTGTGGCGCAGGATTGTGTTAACAAGTTCACAGTGCTGGCACTGCTACTGGTATGGGCAGGCGTGACGCTTATACCACCAGGCGAACGTCTTGCTTGTCTCGTCACTTGTTTGATTGTAAAGTAGGACACTAATGACCTACAAAGCTGAAATTTAGATTCCTCTAATAGACTTGAACGCTCGTAACGAAAACTTGTCGATGAGTTTACCATTGCGTGTTCCAGTTTTTCCCGGTCCAAATCAAATCACGCGGTATTTTTTAAATACGTGTTTGACCACCACCAACTTGCCTACTGGTAGTCGAAGATAAACCACGCAGACCTGAAAATTACCTTTCACTCTGACCTTGAAACGATATATATTATATTTCTCAAGAAATCCAACATTTTGTGCCATTCCTTGGCTGTAAGAATAATATAGAGACAAAAAGTTTGATTCACATCCAAGGAAGGTCCAAAATGTTTGTGGGATATCTTTCTACTTGTCCTGTTGTTGACAATTTAATGCTACCACAATTATTGACTATCTTTCGAACCACACATCGCAGATCTCAGCTTAATCGGACCACCAGAAATTGTCCAAAAATTTAAGTACAAATAACTACTACTTATCTATATCTATACTGTGAACAGTGACAATGATAAGATAAATGGACGGGAAATAAGACCACGGATTTTAAAGACTATATGTTGACCGCCGGCTCTCCACTCGCTTCACTTATACTCCGAATTTGCGACATGCAAGCCGTACGATACGACAATACAAACTTCTAATACATGTACATGTGTTCTCTTTTTGTCATGCAGTAATTAGATTCGCTATCTCTATTTT
Organism: Erannis defoliaria; assembly: GCA_905404285.2. Classification (NCBI taxonomy): domain Eukaryota; kingdom Metazoa; phylum Arthropoda; class Insecta; order Lepidoptera; family Geometridae; genus Erannis; species Erannis defoliaria. Next base: position 2,426,598 of record FR990073.1, on the reverse strand, counting down.
CCGGAAAATGTAATATGCATACTTTTAGCTAGGTATGCTTGATTCTGTTGTCTTGTTAATTTTGATCGATTTGCAAGCGCTGGGCCCGTCCATTCCATTATCACCGTCGCTGACTGTGAAAACAAAAGTCGTTTAGTACGAGTACAAATTAAAAGCTTGTAATAACTTTCAATACCTAATGGTGAAAGACAGTTATTTTCTTTTCCATCTTACATTTATAAAGTTAACAAACAACAATATATAATACTAATGCTCATAGAACCAACACTAAATGAGTGAATGCACGACGCGACGTAGGGTATGACGGATTGATGGCTTGATGAAAGCAGGTTAACGAGCGAGACTTGTAATTTGCTTGATTGTTTCGAGCTCGTGAGACTTTGTGCGATTGTTGCAACGAGAGTGACGAGTAAGGATTAAACGGTTATTTGATTGAAGTGTAGATACTTTGATTAAGATACCAAATCTATAAGGGAACATAATACAAACCTATTCAGGAATAAATTGAAGATATTATTGTAGGCCAAGTCTTTTTATTTTTTATTTTTTTATTATGCATAAGTCTTTATTAACTAAAACAAACTACAAAGACTACTTAGCCTACTACACAACAAAAAACAAAAGGATTGTATCCAGACCGATGAAAGTCTAGAGACAATGTTATTATACAATTAATGACTTTTTAAATGACTAATTTTAATTAGTATGGATTTTTTTGACATTTGGTATTTCACTATTAAGACATTGGTATTTACGAAAATAGAATATAATAATGATAATTTATTGGTATTTTGTTTTAGTTTTATTTTGACTGATATATTCAAATTCAAATTCAAATAATTTATTTTCAGACTTAGTCCATAATAAGATTCACACTAAAACATTATATAAAATACATCAATAAATTCAAGAAAATAAAATACAATAATATCGGTACAAATGTCAGACAAAATAAAATGTCAGAATAAAAATAAAATGTCAGCGAGTCAAAATAATAATAATCATTAGCAGAGCATGTCCGGAATAAATTTCTCTAAATTCAATTAATCAAATTCATTTAATTCTAAATAATACTTATCTCTAAATCAAAATAGTTTATATGACTATGATATGTTTTTATTGATATATGTTTTTATATGTTGACATTATAATATTTTTTTGTTAATTTTCAGTTCATTAGATACTTATAATTTTTTTATTTGTTTTTAATAATTATTCTTATTTTTGACGAGCATAGTGCCATCTATCTGACATTTGTACGCCTAATCGGCACAACATGCTAGCTCTGTAAGACACTTTTATGTTGTCATCTTTTGTGCACAAATTGTTTAAGTACAAACCAATGTACAATAAATGTTCTTTATCTTTATCCTTGGCTAATATTCTCATTTTAATAGTACTTAACAAGGTACGTAATACGAACGACCCACTATCGTGATGGCAAAAGTTAAAGTCTGTCTATGATCGAATTGGACCAACGGACCGGTAAGTCCTAAAACTGCATCCAGAACCACCGGAGGACGGGCAGCAGCGTCATCTCGGTTTACGGTGGTGAGCATTCTGCGATCCCCAAGCCGCCTGACAAGCGTTAGGATTATGGCAACCCTTCCCTACCTTCGTCCAACAGCAGACGCCTTCGGGCTGATGATGATGATGACCAAATTACAGCGAACCCCAGAAGTTTGAGTCAGAACTTAGAGTTTTCTTTTTGTGATCGAAAGTGATGAGGTGTTAAAGCGTTTTCGTGATGATTAAGATAACATCTGCCCATCACCATTGCAGCGATACCCGGGACTCAAAGTAACAAAACTAAACTGTGTCTTACTTGGGTGTCTTCAAGTCGTGAGTGAATCGGTTTCTTCTAGGTAAGCGTGCTCCATCGTAGACTGCATCTTCGTTTAACATCAGAGTGTCTAGTGCCAGTTTTTCCAAGAGCGTTTACGTATTCGTTCACATTAACGTAAACTACAATTTGTATGAAATAAGAGCAGCGCCACCTACTGTCAAACATATCAAACATGTTTGACACTAGGTTTACGTTAACGTGAACGATTACGTAAACGCTCTTGGAAAAACTGGCACTAGACACTCAGACGAGATGGCAGTCAAACGATAGACTAATAAAAAAATTAATTTAAAACTATGTCTAGGACTTTAATGCATTGTCATTTTGTCACTCATTTTGTCGTCATTTTGTTTCATTGGCCCGGTATTGTTTACATACTACTGCTTGGCGAAAAGATCTGATCGTTTTTTTTTTACTAAATACCTTCAGATTTTTTCAAGTTTTATGAAAAAAACAGGATCCCTTAACTAACTTTAACTTTCGGAACATCGGGAGCATTATAAAAAAAAACATTTGCAAATGCATAATCTCATAAAACATTATTTACGCAAACGTAAGCCCATTCACATTTTCATAGACCACACGTTGCCTTTCGTTTCACAACTAGATAACAACCCAAAGGAGATTATTATGACAACCGACAATAAGGATGAAATACTGCCACGCAAACATACAAATACATTTACAATGTCCAAGCTCCAAATTTCAACATCTTGTCCCGTAGAGATAAAATTCATTTCGGCTCAGCAAGGAGTGGTAGAAGTGTTATGGAAAAAAGTATGCCATTGCCTGCCTAGACTAGTGAATGATGTAACTTATAACTTATAGTAAGCAAAGTGACAGGTTAAGTTACTATTGTGCTACTGATTGTTAATGTATTGATAAGAAGTTTAAAAGTAATTGTTTAGGAACTGATAGTAATTGGACGTGTTATCAGTTGTTCATAAAGATTATAATGATGTAAACTTTGTGTAAAGATAAGGTAAAGATAATAGCTAGATCCTCCAAGCTTCAAAAGAACGGGAAAATGGATTATGGAATATTTTTAATGGTGATATACACGAGTACCTATATCGCGCTCAAGCTTAATTCCTTAATTAGTTGCATAATATCGACGTTGGTGGTGAGTAGTCGACGTGTTTGACAGAGATATGATTTAGATATATCATCATCGTTTTGATTTCTATTAGGTAATAATAAAAATAAATAGACTTGTAAAATTACTAGTTTTAAAAAGTAGTAATTTTATTTATAGGTTTAAAACCAAACGATTCAATCGTTTTATGTTAGAAACACAGTACATAGAGTTAATTTAAAAGCACTGGATGTAACTAAACCTCATTCCCTCCCAAGAATGAGAATAACAACAGGTCATTATCCTGAAGCAATCATCTTCATTAAGAAAAGATCAAACCTCAAACTATAGTCCACTTTAATAGCATCACGCTTTGACAAGAACAGACCTGTATCGATAACCACCACCCCGTTAAATAATACATAATAACCCAGAAACCCTTCGGAAAACACATAAAACCAATTTGAATCCGGTGCCGGGAAAAAAAACATTTATTTCTTACGATTGTCGGCCGCGATGATTGCGCCGCGGAGGCGGAGGCTTGGCGGTTTCCGCCACCGACGCTACCCTACCGACACGACACAAAACTCGACACGGTGTCGACCATAGAGCTGATATAATGTGGAGCTGGCATAGTGGTGCAGAGTTATTCACAAACTAGCTGCGCATGATAATGATAAAAAAGTACAAATCAGCCAGAAGACGTCCACTGCTGGACGAAGCTTTCCTCTTTTTAGAGAGGGTTTCCATAATCCCCACGCTTGGCAAGAGGCATGGAGATCGCAGAACGCTCACCACCGTTAACCAAGTTTCTTACAATTCCGTTCAGCCGTTATGGTGTGAAGAAGTAACAAACAAGCACACACACACACATACCGACAAACTTTCGCATTTATGATATTAGTGAATATGGCAATTATTAATGGGGAGGCCTTCTTCCAGCAGTGGTCGTCTTCTGGCTGATGATGAATGCCATCTTTTTCTGAAGACTATAATGACTAAAGTGCGGATGATGACATCATATTTGAATTGCGGTGCGCAGTTGCTCATGCCACCTCTTTATATTACCTCCGTGGTGCCGACGACGTCGAAGCACCGAGGAGCACACCGACAAATGGAATACGAGCTAATGACAGTCCGGGCTGCGGTTAGTCCATCATTAACTCCGTCTCGCTCGCACTCCCAAATTAAAGTGAGAGGTGTAATCAGAGATCGGGCTCTACGTGATCTCCATTACACTTTGATGCGTTTTGGATTCTTTTGTTCTTTCATATTTTTTGGTTTTTAGATTAGTTGCGTGGTTTTGCCGCAATTTGGATTGTTTCTGGAATTACTAGCGGAGTAAAATTGTTACAAGTCTGGTTTTTTATTTTGGGAAGTTTGGTGGCTGTTTGCATAGATGTCTAAATGGCTAGCCGAAGTATAATCACGGAATGTCTTTCAAATGACCCGGAACGATTCCGGGAGAAGACTCAGTTCCAGTGATATTAATAGGTCATCCTACTGTCACTCTCATTTAAATTGTCTTATAAACGACGGGAACAGACACATATTATAATCTAGTGCTTGATTAGCAGTTCGCGTAATTAAATAGAAGTGTAAGCATCTCGTTTGGGTTCATCTAGAATGGTAGGAAATCACTTTTTCGTGCTCCTGGCCATGCGATATTAGAAAGGATAAGAGAACCTACACCATGCCAGTTCGATGCATAGTATATTATTCACCTAAATAATTCTTAAGCATGTTTATGACTAAACCTAAAGTCTTAGTTCTTTCATCAACTTTACAGATAGACGGTAGCGCAGTAACTCGGCAGACTTCTATAACAAACCTATCGATTCCTTTGTTTGTAAATAAATGACATTGGGTTCGCAAGTACCAAATATTAATAATGGCTGGTATCATGATTTGAATCCTTGAGAAAAACCCGCGCGTTGCGCCGCATGACAATTGAACCTAAAGTTTTTCAAATTCCTTTAGACACTATGCCATTGGAATATTAAAAAGGATTTAGACTTGGTTAATAGGGGTTTTCTCTATGTAAACGTCTCATTGTGTCATGGGGTTTTCAAATGAATTTCTAGGCTTAAGAGAATTCTTTAGGTTTTGGTAAACTTGTAAATAAAGAAGTAGGTACTCTAAAATTTGAATAATTTCTATTTAAAATCCGCATCTTTAGCTGTAGTAATTTATATCAATAAGTGGTAGGTACATACTTACAAAATAGTGGATTATGCACCAAGAGGATAAAGCAGTGTTTTACGTCACTGGCGGCATATTGGACCCGGAGCGTAACAAGAGACTCTAGAGTTAAGTAGAGTCCTGGGTAAAGCGCGGGGGTCTAGCCGCCCAAGACGAAGACAGGCTATATCCTAAATGTGATCATACTCTTATACTTTTACTTTTGATACCCGCTGCGAGACAATAAAAACACAGTCGCGCATATTTCATATTTTTTGTGTTATGTGGCCACCACTTCGATTTTTAAATAAACTTTCTTTTCAATACCCGTACGAGTATCAATGCTAAGTAAGGTTAAGTAAGTTAATGCTAAGGAGTTTTCATACGAATTTTAACGTTCTAAAATCGAATCACATTAAAGCCTCTGGGATCACTGAAGAAAGAAGTAAATAGGGCTTTCGCTTTTCTGTGCTTGGGATATAATGTTGTAGGAAAATCTCTTGAGATATAATGCCTTGCTTTACGATGAGATTGCGATATGTAATTGGACATTGTCGATCAGGTGGTATGATAATATAATAATGCCGGACTGCTTAGACCTCTAAAAAGCGAAACCATTAAATGTTTTATTCCAAATACCAGAGCGTAGCGGTTTGATTAAACTTTCATTATGCGAAACTCTAAACAGTCGCAGCTGTCATCTCGCCTGGATGTTAGGCGAAGATGCGGTTTACGATGGAGCGTACTTGCCTAGAAAAAAACAATGATCTCGTGACTTGAAAACTACCAGATTGTATCAGTTCTATTTCAGGTAAACTTCCACTCGGGCAGTGTATTCTATTACTCTTTTCAACCGACTTCATAAAAGGAGGTTCTCAATTCAACTGTATGTTTTTTTTGTAAGTATGTTACGCGATTACTCCGCCAATTATGAACTGATATTGATGTTTTTTTTTATTTGGTAGGTAATACTTCAGAGGTGGTCCCATATACATTTTATCGAAATCAGTTCAGTACTTTGGTTTATAAATCAAAATTACTAGAAAATAATAAGATGTCACCCAGGTATTCGAAGTTGAAGTCGTTTTTTTTTTAAACCGTGTTATTAGCCGTGTTAGCTTTTTAATTTCGCTAACCTTAAACTTAAGAAGCTAAATACGGTTTTTGTTGTGTACACATATTTTGAATTGCGATCCAGGTCATAACTCTTAATGCTGTTATCATATTTATTAATAATTGTAATTTGTATTGTGTGCTTATAAAATAAAATAAAATAAATTAGACTAAATTAAATGATCCACTGAATTACGGACTATTGTAAATAATTCTAGTTCATATTCAGTATTTCTATCAATAAATTAAACCTAACCAGTAAATCCAGCATTTCAAGTTTCTTGTAACTTATTATTCAAAAAATGCTCATACGATTTGGGAAATCGAACCCATTTAATTTGTTTCAAATTATAGCTTTGATTCACTCTTCTGGATATACCGAGAGTTCAGGTTGTAGCTTGTACGTGGTGTGTTCCACGGGGTATATGTACTGCATGCCTTGGCATCTGACCACACCCTGGCACTGCCATGATGATGGTACATTAAATACCACTTCCGGTATTTTGGTTTTAAGAAGGTCCTATACAGATTTATATTTGCATTCATAGGGTTACACGGATGGGTAGTATTTGTATAAGGCCGAAAGGATGTATTAGAACTCGCCAACGTGAACAATGTTTACTATGAGACTAAAACACTAGTCGAAAAAAAAACTACAAATTTTTCTACAAATGATCAAAGTTTTTGTACAAAATAAATGTTTGTAAATATTGGTATTTATTAGATACTTAGTTATGCCTTCCTATCTGGTCCGCCTGTAGAGCCTGCTTATTCAGCATCCAATGTAATTATTTGGAAGCACAAGAGACTGCTGAATAAGCATCTTCGGTGGTCACGCCACCCATGTAGATGTAAGCTAGCTTTAAGATGTCATTTAAAATAATATAGTGATTAATAAAGCCTCGAAATCGGTTACACCTTATTTTACTACTATTGTACTCCCGAAATTTGACTACTTACTTAATTTTACAGTAGCTTTATTAAATGATAAAAATCAGGGGATTTTTACACAATAGGCTAGATGGCTGTTTCTTATATTGTCCTATTAAAACGTGACCCATAAATATAGCTCATTAATGAAAATAAAATGAATATCTGATCAAAAATAAGCAACTTATAAGCATTTAATATCATGCTAGACAGAGAAAAGAAACAGCAAATCGTGACGTCACTTCTCTGTACGCCATATAAATTCTATTCTGACAAGTAAGGAGTGACGTAATTTTTTGTTTTGTGGGAAAGGGCAAACTTTAAACGCTTATATATCAGACATTAAATTACCGATTAAAATTATTTTTTCAATAAACATACTATATTTACTTAAATTATTCATCAAAGCTATTGGTTTCAACGATTTAAACATCAGTCATCTACCCTATTCTGTTATTATTAAAACAATGTTTCTTGTTATAATACGTATTATAATTTGTAATAGGTACTTATGTAATAGGTTATTATTTACATAATATTCACTTACAGAAGTTCCTTATTCATTCCTCGTTTATATTTTTTAATATATAAATCGTACAGAGCAACAGATCAACCTGCTTCTTATAATCTGCGAACCCTTTAGATCTACATCTATGATTAAAAAACATACTCAACCTCACATGCTATCAACTTACACCCTTGTTAAATACCACAAGCTCACTTACTCCACTGAGCCTTAATAAAAAGACTAAAAGAGACTCTTACACTTCACTTACGCCGTACTTACTAAAAAAAACTGTGTGGGAAGTGAGTAAATGAAAAATATAATATATAGGTACTCTTTTACGTTTTTTATAAACTTACGAGGAGCGTTCAAAAAAAGTGAGGTTGACTATCTTGCCACTAACTTTTATTAAATGTAATTTTATTTTTCGATATAGTCGCCTTTTATCGTAATACACTTGGAATATTTTTTTTCTAAACTTAAAATTCTTATCTTAAAAACTCTTTATCCTGAGCTCCTAAAAACTCCTGTACTGCAGCGACTACTGCTTCATCATTTTCGAACCACCGAAACTCTCCGAGACTCCTTAAATCTCGGAAATAGATAGAAATCACCAGGGGCAAGGTCGGTGAACAAGACAGCACAATCAAGCATACCTAGCTAAAATTATGCATATTACATTTGCCGGAAAATAGAGATACCTAGCGAATCTAATTACTGCATGACAAAAAGAGAACACATGTACATGTATTAGAAGTTTGTATTATCGTATCGTACGGCTCGCACGTCGCAAAGGTAGAGTATGACTGAAGCGAGTGGAGAGCCGGGGCTCAACATATAGTCTTCAAAATCCGTGCGCTTGTTTCCCGTCCATTCATCTTCATTGTCGCAGACTATGGTGATGATTTCAGCATAGTCAAATCGGGAACTCTTTATTACTCGCTATGAGTTTTATCAAGTAATTTATTTTATCAAAATATATAATTATGATGTTGCATTCTGTAATTCGGATGCGACCACTCAATTAAGGGGTGGGATTATTAAAATAATTACGCGCCGCCCCGCGACCAATGAGCGAGCACGGACATGCGCCACCCAATTAGACACGCAGGACGCTGCGACGCGGCTTTTTGCGCGGGAACATGGCGGGAGCAATGGCGGCGGGTAAATTGCTTTTGGCGGGAAAAAAAATTTCAGAGTAAAATGAAATTAAATAATATTTACGACGAAGTTTAAAAAAAATGCTGTAACGTCGCTGGCTAAAAGCATTTCTTGTCCTCGTCATTCTAATGTTAATTTAAAAGAGAGTAAAAAAAAAAGCTTCGCAGGTTCAGCATTATCTAGCCCACGTTTTATATAACATTCTTAGGTATTAATATATTCGTAGTAGAAATTCGGGCGCGATGCCCAGAAAATAATGTAATTTCCTAGAAAATATTCATGAATCAAAATGCTCTTAATTATCACTGCGATTAACAACAACCGTCAAGCCACGTCAGAGAAGATCAGGCGCCAGAATAACTCTGACACTAGGGCTGGTCACAAATCCTATTAACTTATTAGTGTAATATTGTAAAAATATGATACTGTAAAAATGGTAAATATTAATTACGACGATCGAAAAATTACAGGAGCATAATTTTAGAAACGATCACAATAACTTGTAATGTAGGTAACATTAGACACTTGGTACAGGCCGATTCAAACTTAATGGCGGCTGTGAACTTAGACGCGAGACGCTGCGCAGTAGCAATAATTAGGCGTGCGGTGTGCGTACAATCGCAAAGTCTCGCTTGCAGCGAACTTCACAACCGCCATTAAGTTTGAATCAGTCTATATGCATGTAGTACATACCTATGCAATTTAGTCCTCGCTTTTCCACTCATAGCTGCAAAACTTTAGTAGCTACAAGGTAAAGGTCCACAACCACCAGGCCACTCGACTGTACCTATGTGTGACACAACACAGCTGAGGTTCTTACCAAGTACCTATTTAAGTAGATACCAAAACTCTACCTATATATTGTGCCTATATTAAGACTATTTAAGCCCTGTTAGAGCCCTGTTAAAGTACACTTATCGCCAATAATCAACGTCAAAAATAACGAGACGAGTCGTCTCGATATCCTTTCAACATCTTATCGATACATCGATATAGCAGTCCATCGGATCGCTCAATCGGTGGTCACTGTCAACTCTAAGCATGGGACACTTTCAAACTACATGCAAAACTCAGCGTTAACTCAGCATTAGTAAGACTGATTTTTGTTTTTAACAACTAGATAAGAGAGAGAAGATTTGAAACTTTGCCGAGATAGAATCGAGAATTAAATTTTAAACCCTATTTCGAAGAGATTAAAAGTTGTTTTACCGTGATGTTAGAAGATAGTATAGCTATTAAGAACGTGGTATGTAGTTTTAAGACTTTAATTAGGATCATGTTAATGTCAAATCAACGCCTTCAATGAATTATACTTTAGAAATAAGTAAGATATGGGTTTATCAGGTTCAAAATCTAGCTTGTAGAGTATTTTATCTCCCTTCTTTTAAGGCCTTAATCTTATTTTTATTAAAGTGAAAATGGCGAAACATTTTTCTTATGCTATAAGTAAGTCATAAATCGAACCATTTTAAGTTATTGGATAGATAGATAGAGAGAAACTCTTTATTGTGCACACCAAAAATGAAACAACAATAGAAACAAGAACCTTATGAACTAGTGCCACAAGTGGCGGCCTTATCGCTAACAGCGATCATCATCTGTAAATGAAAAATAGATATCTACCAATAAAGAATAAAAAACAATAATTATATGTCTTTGTAGACTTCAGATTATTGTGTAGGTAAATGACCGACATAAATTATAATATGACTACACATAGCCTACATTAGCCTGAGTTTTGGTTCCAGTTTTCAGTCATTATAAGTCATCAAAGTATAAGCTATAAGTTTTGCCTGGAAACGAAGACCCTGTACTGTACCTAGCTTTGATCATAAGGATTCGATAAGTGATAGTTAAAGTTATAGTTCGATAAGTGATAGTTAATTTTGCTAAATAATCTCTCTGATAACACGAGCGGATATTGGACCTCCCGATCAAAAGACCTGATCGAGTTTGAGACTTCCGTACTCGTATAATCATATATTTTAAAACATAAAGCTGCGTGCAGAGAGATACTCTACAACATTCCCTAGATATATTACAACAGTGTTAGCAACAGCGAAAAAGGCTGTTGCTGTAGATAAATCCATGTATATTCTTGTGTTAATATTTTTCATTCTTAGGTTAAGGTTTTTGCAACTTGAACATAAAAATAAAAGAAAATAAAAAGAAAATCTAAAAATGCCAAACCGGCTTTTACGTTCCCGTGAAAACTTCTTCAACACAAAAATGACAAGCTTTTATTTTCTTTTTTCCTCCTAAGAGGATTATGGCGTCGCACTCTGTGCATTTGCCAGTGTCAAGTATTTATAATATAATATCAAGTTTTTGATGAATTTCAAGTCAAGAAAGAGTCTTAGTCACAGTCAAAGTCACACTTAGTAAGTCACAATCAATTCCAGTCATGCCCTAGTAAAGTCGTGGCAACTTTACTAGAATCTTCTTCGGAATTTTGGAAACAACACGAAAAGGCATGTTTCACCACATTATATCACTTGCCCACACTCGTGCGCGTAAATCAGCACTTAATGAATAAAACGCCACCAAATTTATGCATTAACACTTGAAAAAACACAAGTTTTTGAAAAGAATACAATGCAAATAAACATCATTTTTTCGAGTTCCCGCCAAAACTGGTTCAATATTTTTACAATTTTTGAGCGATTTTGCTTTCATGGGTTTTAGCATCGCACTTTGTGCAATGCATGTTTTTGACACTGCCAGTGTCAAAAATTTGAAACCTTCTTGATATTCGCGTTGCATTGCAGACTTTGTTGCTGTAAGTACACGTCTTTATGTTATAATATTAACCTGTAATATAAAAGCAGTTACTGCTAATGCTTTAAGCATAAACTGAGCCGGAGTAGCTGAGGAGTAATATTTTAACAAGTACATTTTTATAGACACGTTATTATGTTATAACGCAACAGTGTACAAGCGCACCTTAGCGGTTTTACTTGTTGCTGTTTATTTATAGAAACTCTTAATTGTGTTCACCCAAAAATATGTACTTTTTTTTAAATAAAAAATTGGGTAAATAACTTAAAAAGTAATAAAATATTCAAAAATACTTAGAATGTGATAACCACGACTAATAATGTTATTTAAAAAAAATAAAAAATTACGATTTGTGCCAAAACATGGTTTTTATTTTTGTAAAAAAACCCTAGAACAAAAATAGTTCAATCAAAATCATACTAGGGGGCTTTAATTTGATGTATGTTATCCCCTATTTAGTCCCTTTGATTATATACCCAGCCAGAGAGCTAGTTCCTCCGAGTTTAGTCCCGCCAAATACGTCGACTTACCAGTAACCCTGTATGCGTTATAATAGTTATATATAAATACATAGTTTTACTAATAAAAAAAATCACTTGTCTTTGGATTTAAAGGCGCTGCTGCTGCCAAATAACTTTTTTTTTTTCCTTTATGTACCTATACAGCAACACAGTACATAGCAAAGTAATGCTGACTTATCAGCTGAATTTGTCATTATCTAGAAAGGAGAAATATTTTTTTCTTCACATTTGCTCAATTAAATGCATTTACGAAGCCTGTATACATTGTTCGAAAGTTAAACATTACACACCCTACGACGGAGCATGGAGAGTTTTGGCGGGAACACGGAAAAATCATATCGTTGCATTCTATTATTTTCTTAAACATGTGTTTTTTCGCGAATTAATGATTAAAAACGGTGGTGTTTTATTCATTGAGTGTTGAGTTACATGCACGAGTGTGGGCAAGTGATATAATGTGTTGAAACATGTCTTTTCGTGTTGTTTTCAAAACTCCGTAGAAGCTCATAGTAAAGTTGCCACAACTTTACTAGGGTATGACTTGGACTTGGACTCGACTATGACTAATTTCGTAAGACTAACTGTGATTTCATCACATATTTGACTTGAAGATAAAAAAAAACTTAAAAATTCATAAACTTGACACTGGCAGAATGCACAACGTGCGATGCCAATAACTAAGAAAAAAACGGAGCATGCATGCGGTAATGGGTACTGTCAGATAAGTACCTATTTTACCGTACGCTCCGTTGTATAGCGCCGTGCGTAAATCTCACTTTTTTTTTTAATTTCCATAATAATATAAGAACTCTACCAACCTGAACCTCCTTGGAAGTCCTTTTGCTAAATACGTTTGTCTCACTTTAATACTTTTCACCACGTGCACGTCGCGCTATTTGCAAATTCGTGCCATTTTCATAATATAAACGTCACAGATTGATGCGACTTTTTTTTTTCTTGGCATCGCTTTATTTGCATTCTGCCAGTTTCAATGTCTTTCCGAATGATATTAATAAACATAATTGTAAAGTTTGTTTCATTACTTATTGTACTGTACTGTTCTCCCAAATGTGTAGAAAAACGTTGTATGGCACACGTGCGGAATCGGTTTTTACAAACTAGTGACTATTGTATGGTTGCATTCGTCACGGTTGGATGGTTACTCATTTTTGTTTTATTTATACGGGAATACTCACGTTTCATTAAATCAGATACTCCGACTATAGTTTTGACCACATCCGGTAACCTTTTTCAAAGAGTGAAAACAGAGCCCGGTGTGCGTGCAGCTGCGTCCTGCTTAGCTTTTCATAATAAAATTCCTCTACTCGTTTGTAAAAAGCAATTTACCACACTAGTATCATAAATAACTATTTTCTCTCTTCTTTGGCCACTGAACGTTTGTGAATAGTGCCAATTTTTAAGAAAGAAGGAATAGAGTTGCTATTAAAAAATCGTAACGTTAGTCCGCTACTTGGCCGCTACAGCTCTCTTTCTGCTAACTGTACTAGTATCAAAGTTAAAGCGAAAACTGAATCTCAAGACTGATATATCGTATGTACCAAGACTGTTGCAATGGAATGCATTTACTCGATTACTCGAAGATCGATTAAAGCTAATGAAGTTGTAAAGATTGCAAGCCTGCAAGCCCAGTATGATATGACGTGTAACTTTGGTGTTATCAATAAACTATTTGTATTTGTATTTGATCGGTGTTCTTTGATGCGCTGTCTTGTTTGATATGGGTGTAGAGGTATACAATATCTTATGTTATCAATGAGTAAGATGAGATTACAATTAGGATTGAGGGTAGCGACCAACGTGTAGTAGTAAAGCTAGAAAATTTTACCCGACTTCGCAAGTAAGATTATGTTTCAGGAGTTTATAGAGAACCTACAGGTACTCTATAAACTCGACATAGATATATCTATGTAAGTATTTTCATATATTATGTTATCTCGTATTTCCTAAACTACTAACAGCCATATTTTAACAAATAAGGTTTCCAATCTAAGCGTGATTATGACACACTTATATAATAAAATAATAAATATTTATTTCTGGAACATTTTAAAAGTACAGTATTGCTTAAGGTTAGTACATAATTACAGACGTTTTAACCGACACTGAGGTGATATCGCGGTGGGCCCCAAACTAGGCAAGCTTGTATCTTGGGCATACAAGCCTATAAACAAGTTTAGTTCTAATCAGTTAGCATTATTTTAAGGGCATACTCTGTACATCAAAACAAACTACTTTTATTATGGGGCCAACAGTGACATAGCGAAAAAAAACAGCTGTTCCATACATTTTGCCCAAGGTCTATGAACTTTTTGTAAGGAACAACTGATATTTTTTCGCGATTTTAACGTTGGCCCCGTAGTAAAAGTTGTTTAATGTACATAATATGCCCTTAAAGGATGCTAACTGATTAGAACTAACGTTGTTTATAGTCTGTTACCTATATTTATCTACTCGCTAACACAAAATGTACTATTTATTCTTATAGAAATAAATATCTTTAATCTTATATAAGCGTGTTATAATTACGCTTGGATTGGAAACCTTATTTGTTAAAATATAGCCGTTAAAGTAAAGGTATATAAAGGATGAATGCTGACTGAGGTGGGAAGAGATAAAATATTGTCTTCGAAATCAGTAAATCTTAGTAAGGTACTTCGTTATTTATTTACAAAACCACAAGTATTTGAGAAAACTATAAATATTTATAACGTGAAATATTTCCATACAAGAATCTAGTCAAGAGTATTTGACAAAACTATTTTCAGAAAGCATAATTATTTATAATCTTTCCTCGTTCATCAATGAAGCGTTTCTTGATGACTTAGAAAGTATAGTACTTGTTAATTGAATGCTATTTTTGAGCGTGGTTTACACGGCAAAGTTGTTGTTGACATTATACCTCCCTCAGAATAACAATTTTGTTAGCGATTCTTGCGATGTCACCGGCCCTCGGCCTCGGGTTGGCCTTCGTTCAGCAGTGGACGTCTCCGGGCTGATGATGATGACGATGATGAAGTAAGTTCGTATAGGCTGAGTGGCCAGCCCAAGTGTCAGAGTTAATGTGCCACCCGAAGGCCTCTGACATGGCTGACGATTGTTGTTATAGAAACTAGAACAAACAACCGGGACCAACAATTTAACGTGTCATCCGACCCACGGTAGCGCTCAGAAATAAATGCCACTCACGATCACCCATCCGAAGACTGACAGTACCGTCCGTTGCTTAACATCGGTGATCGATTAGAATCACCTAAACAAGTTATGCCACGAGCGCTACATGATTATACTTACTCAGTGATTTTACATCTTCAAAAATGGTGGAATGCGCGAAAAAATGGTGGGCAAAAAAATTTGTGAGCTAGATAGCGGCCTGCAGCAGCACCTTAAAGGTTGCCTTTTCCCGGCTTAAAATCAATATCTCTTACCTATATCTTCCCTGAGACGCGGACGACGGAGCAGGCTTGCCTAGAATAAATCGATTCACTTGGGATTTGAAGACTCCAAGATATTACCTATCGGAAAATCTACTCGAACAGCACACTCCACTGTTTGGCGTTTCAAACAAACAAAACGGAATCAAAACTTTTTGTTCGGGTTTTATTTAATCCATTTTTCGATAAGTTATTCTTTTATTTATATTTTTATATAATAGAGTAGCAAACAAGCATGCGGCTTGCCTGATGGTAAGCTCACCGCCGCCTATGGACACCTGCAACATTAGAAATGTTGTCGATACGTTGCCAACCCAGAGAGATGTGAGTAGATGCCTTTTTAAAACGCTCCATATTGTAATTCCTCGGAAAGACCTTCGCGGGGAGGACATCCCACATTTTGCAAGTGCGCGGAAGAAATGAGCGCCAGAAACGAACGGATTTCCAGATTTGCAAAAAGTTAAAAAGTTATGTGAATTATCACGACGATTACGATTTTTATACTTATAAAAAGGTACTTCGCATGCTTTCTATTAACATGTCAGCAATAAGATTGAAAAGGCAGAAATTTTGATAGAAAACATATTCGAGTTAGTGTGTCTGTCGATTCGATTCGAATCGTCAAACGATCAATAAAACTTTATCAACAGAACACTATCGTGTATCACGGGGCTTAGTTAAAATCTCACACTCTTAAACGTCGGTTTGTAGTTTCTAAGACTTGCTCTTCAAATTTTGTCGTATAGAGGGCGTTTCCGTCGCCGTAAAAAAGTCGTAAAAGTACAGTTGGTCGCTTATAGGCTTAGGAATAAACACAACAGTTAAAGATGTACCATTTATTCAGATTTAGTGGGTAAAAGTTACTTTGTAGATAAGTGTGGAGATAGCGCGGGACGTGGAACCCATCGTTAATGTTGTCATGGAGGTGTGACGAAGTGAGAATGCTGTAGTTATTTCTATTAGGAAACTATAGCAGATAGTGCCATGAATCAGAAATAAGCTTAGATATGCTGATTTTGCATATTTTGACGGGAGATCTATGCTTTTTGGACTTTTAAAATACTTCATCATTCAAACTTCATACACATTTAAATTCATACGTTTCTTTCGTTTTTAAAATATGTAAGTGTCGCCGATTTAATAAATAAGTAAGTAAGTAAGTTCGTATAGGCTGAGTGGCCAGCCCAGGCCAGTGTCAGAGTTAATGTGCCGCCCGAAGGCCTCTGACATGGCTGACGGTGGTTGTTATAGAAACTAGAACAAACAACCGGGACCAACAATTTAACGTGTCATCCGACCCACGGTAGCGCTCAGAAATAAATGCCACTCACGATCACCCATCCGAAGACTGACCGGACCGTCCGTTGCTTAATATTGGTGATTGTTTAGAATCACCTAGACAAGCTACGCCACGGGCGCTACAAAAAAAATATTTTAATAAATAAAATGTAGTATATTAAAAAAAAACTATCTCACACAAACATAACCACTTTAATCTTGTCTCATTCACACACATCACGTGATTCAGTAAGGCATGCAAATGTGCCCCTGGTGAGTAAACTATTAATTTATCTGTGTCTCTAGTGAGTCGGAGTTATTGCATGGTCTTAGCTTTTCTACATATAAACTATAGTTCAATCTGCGTCGCTTATGCTTATCTCGCCCCCTGCTCGGCTTTATGACGGACAGACGGACAAGACACAGTACAAGCCTACCAACTTAATAGTAGAGTTGTTCATACTGTCACACTAAACATTTTCAATAAGTTTTGTTCAGGGGATGCGATAGTGGCTCCTTCATCGGACTGTAATATGTTTGTTGTGGTGGACATGCGTCGTACAGACTTGCAGTGATTCATCTATAGGTATTGTGAGGTCTGTGCTAGGTGCGACATGACTCGAAACTGCCTGTGTAGTTTTGTAGTTAAGGAGTGAGGGGTTGGTTTGGTCACGGTTGAATACAAAAAAATGTAGGTACGCTGTGGATCTTTATTTCATGCTTCATTAGGTTTTTTTTGAGAATAGGTCTAGTCAAAAGATTGATCACAAGTTTTATTTGTCCTCAAATCATTTTCTAAGACTACTTTTTAAATTTGTTTTAGCTATAAATTATTTCGAAACTGAAGAAATCTTTGAAGCAATTGAAAAACACGAACGCTTCTGGATATTTTTAAATTCCGCGTTTGCAATAGCCAACTTGGCTGTTAATAAAAGTCGGTAGCAGTCGCAGTACCTATATGACAAAGCACGGAAAAATAAAACGAGAATTCACTCAGATCTTGAAAAAAATTAATCTATACAAATACGATCCTCCCTTATCATTCACAAGACATCCACTGCTGGACGAAGGCGGCCCCTTAATAGGGCTTGGCAGGCGGCTTGGGGATTGCAAATTGCTCCCCACCATTAACCAAAAGGACGCTGCTGCCCGTCCTCCGGTGGTTCTGGATGCAGCTTTACGACATACCCATTCACAGACAGATTCTATGGAAAATTAATTATGGATGGATTACTTGTGTAAGAATTAGGAACACAGACTCCAAACTTTTTTTTTTAGTTATAATTTTATTCCAATCGTAATGAAACACCGCAGTAGCTCCAGCAAAATTACAAATGACAATACAAGGCGGGTAGTTTTAATTCCTGCGGTTGTTAGGCAGTGCCTACACTGTCCACCCGCTGCGCTCGTTGACGTTCTGAGAGGATTTATTAGTGTCAGCATACCCTTATGTAAATACCCTGATATGGATAGTGATCTAACGTTGTAAAGCTATGGTTTGTTTTTGCTAGCGAATGTTTTTTTTTGTATATTAAGTATTTATTTTTTTAACAACAGGAAAGAGTGTCAAAAAGCACATTGTATACATTTTACGTAACTACTCAAAGTAAAACTAGCTAGGAGAGCAATCTCTTATTAAACTAAAGAAGATAAAGAATGTATTATTATTTTATTTTTATAGGTATATTTATTATCTTGCGTTTGACAGCTAGCTCACCTGATATCAAGCGTTGGCGAGAGAGAAATAAAAAAAAACAGCGATGCATACGCGCATAGTCTTCGTGTTTCGGTACCGACTGGTTACATAGAAACTGATAAAAATATTATCTGATGACATCTAATATAATAAAAGGCTCTGTCCTGACTGACTGACAGACAACGCACAGCCCAAACCGCTGGTCGTACAGACTTGAAATTTGGAGGGTGTATTCGTCTCGATGCGTAGCGGTGTACTAAGAAAGGATTTTACGAAATTCCACCCCTAAGGGGGTTTAGGAAACGTATGTATGTAAGTCCTTTGTTTTTGGATTTTTAGTCACGGAAATTGGATCGATTTTTATTTTCGGTCGATTTAAGGGGGGGGGGGGGGTGAGTTCGACCGATAGCCAGCCACATGATACCCGCTATCACGTGGCTGGCTGGGCACAGCTAGTAATAAATAAAAGTCATATTCTGATAACATAGAAATACCCAAGCGTGGAAACACTTCTTTCTTCACTAAAACGAATAAAATTCAAAACTATTCCCTAAAACCTGCCTTTTCTTTATTCCAATATTATAACGTTAGGTTCAAAATGAATTTCTTATGTCAAAAAGTCACCGTTGCCAAAGATCTTACAAATCAGCATAATGATAACCAAGGCACCTCACCGTCGCAGTCAGAGGTCACCGTCAACGACTGCGTGTATCCGCGGATGATGGGACGTGTCGTTACGATTATCGTCAGCTAACATGGTCTGAAGATGGCGTGCTGTTTAGCTGTAGTGAAGGGAAATGAGAACCAGTCTTGAGTCCTTCAGTTTTTTTTGTAACATGTTAAGATGAACACGCTTTCGTAATAAGAGGTATTCCAAAGAAGAATGAAAAAATTATGAGAACATCTCATCAACTCGATAGATGGCGCTGACTATACTAGACAGTCATAAACAGCTTAATATTTTTGATCTGTGGAAAAAATTGGACAATTACAGGGCACATCTAGTTAGCGCAAGGTCACGCCATCTACAATGAGGTTATTATTGTTGTTGTGCCGAATATCCTCCGTAGTACTGCATAATACCTGTCTCTATGCTACCCAGAAATTTGATTAAATAATAAAACACTTTTTTAAGTGATGGAAATTTTTGATGACATTCATTTTCTTTTCTCAGAGACGAGTTTTCTATTAAAAACAGGCTCTAGTAAACTATAAAAGTTTTACGTCATAATAATAAAGTAAATGCACAGAAATGTATATCAAATGCTATTGCATATGCTGACGTCTAAAACAGTTGAATGAAGAGAAATTAAAAAATAAAAGATTGTTACTTCTTTCTGAAAAAAGTAACATACATTGTGAAAGGGAATGTTAAAAAGGTATCTTCTTAATGACTCACAAAATATCAGTAAAACAACATCACCATACCAAGAAATCAACTTACTTTACAAGACTGAGACTCTCTAGACTTGGTCGATGACTAGAACATTCCTATCCCTATCTCAATCTGCTCAGTGCAAAGCCGCTATCCGTTAGAAAAGATTAGCATTAAAAGTCTACGACAGTCATGACTGATATTCCTGATGTTTATGACTACAACCAAAGGATAATCTTGGAGGAGCTTCAGTGGTCTCAACATCGTTGTAGGCCAAACTGCACTAAAATAGGGAGAAATAATAAGCTTTGTGCCACGGAACAATATTTCTGTATTAGTAGCGACAATGCAAATGTATTTTCTTAAAAAAAACCTCTTTTCAACCGACTTCAAAAAAGGAGCTTCTCAATTCGACTGTATGTCAATTCGACTGTATTTTATTCATGTATCTTACGCAATTACTTCGCCAATTATGAACTGATTTTGATGGATTCTTTTTTGTTTGGTAGGTAATACTTCAGAGGTGGTCCCATATAAATTTTATCGAAAACAGTTCAGTAGTTTGGTTTTTAAATTAAAATTTCTAGAAAATATGAAGATTTCATCCAGGTATTCGAAGTTTAGTCGGTTGTATTTTTTTTAAAGCGTTATTAGTAGTTAGTCAGAATTACGTTATTCTATGAAGGAGTCTTTGTTATATATGTAACCGAAGATAAATATAATTATTATACAAACTAGTAAGTACTGTAACGTACAATATGGGTGACTTCAAATCTAGAAGAACTAAGTTTTTTCTAGGTACGAGTAAGCGTGCACCGTTGCTTAACATAAAGCCAGAAATATAAAAAACTGAATATTTAAGATTTGGTAAAAAGTATACTATATTACAGAGAAAGAAGGGTTTTATGATTTACTGTATTTCCGCTGTACTATAAATATGTATTGTATTGTATATTACGTTACCTTTACCACTACCTGCCAGTAGAAAGCGCAGTTTCACCAGAAGATTTACGTTGGAGCAGCTCATTGTAAAGCTCAGTTCACACCGGTCCATTACACGTACTTTAGGGCCAGCACCCTGCTATTACTAAATATTTATTATCTATAATCCCTCGTAAAGACTTCATTTAACCCACTTTTGTCACAGATTATCAAAACTGACAGAGAGTCAACTCTGCGAATGAACTCCTATTCTAAAAATGTGTTAGATAAACATACAAAAAAAATTACAGAATTAAAAGAGCTACACGCTTATTTGTATCAGTAGGAATTATAAATGTTGAACCTTTAATACTCGAACTTCAATTAAAAAGCAGTGAGTTAAAATTCAGAAAAGAAAAAAGTCTAACATGTAATGGCGGCACTACTTTGCAAGGCTCACCATCGCCAGTTATTCCAACGCTAAGCAGTACTGTGCAATAATTATGTAGTCGTAAAAATAAAGGCTGATTTTCCAATAAAATTACTTCTTAGTACTTCTTCCTATAAAGCGAGTGATTTACATTATAAACATTTATCATTCAGTTGCACAAAATAAATATAATAGAATATTACTCATAAGACTCATTATTCTACATAGAATTTGTTTGACTTACGTGAGATATGTAGACTATATTGTAAGCTATACTACACGTATTTAAACAAGGCTACATTATTATTCTTCGCGTCGTCTCTTTGAAGTTGACTCTCTGTATAATTTTTCAACTCTGTGTAAACGTTGCAAGTGCGTAAACGGTACATGGCAAAATAGTCGACGATAGAAAACGAGGCATCTTGATAGCAACGCTTAAAGGTCACAATAATTCGATTATAGCATCGTGCAAAGAAAATCGCGCTAATAATACCGTCTAATAGTTGTAAAAAATAAAAAACATGTTAGAAACATGCAAGCTTAAGCTGTAAAGGCGCATTTATTTGACGCGAATTATTTTTCGCCGCTGATTCAACGTCGCCACGCAGCTACACGATTCCGAGGAATTTAAACGTTGTTGCCTATGAAATAGAATTCATATTTACGTGAGAGAATGGTAGCTAGTCTTTCGCGTGATGAGGAAAACTTTCGCATCGTCTAAGTGCAGCATTATTATGAACCAAATCCAGTAGTTTTTTAGTATCTATTAGTACTTTACCGTCATATTTTTTGCTCTTCCTTTTTAAATCGTTAGTTGTTACCTGTAACAAAAAATATTCACTAATTAGAAATAAATTATAATACATTAATTTTAAGACAATTAAGCACCCGTCCGTAAACCTTCGTCCAGCGGTGAACGTTTTATGGCTGATGATTAAGCACTGAAATTTACTAAATTTGACCTTGTGTATTCTTTATTTTAAGTACATTATTACTAGAATTATTATAGTTTCCAAGCGGAAAAATTCAATTTAACTATTTAAGCATTAGCTAGATTTATCATTCTATGGGCCAGCGAGGTGGATATAGTCTTTTGAAATGGCTGATTATGCTAAACATTCACTTTACATGTTTACTTCAATTTCTTATCAAGTTCCAAGTAATAAAATGAGTACTTATTGTAGAAACAAGCAAGGTTATGTTTAGAACGGTGGTAAACAGTAGACCTTCCTTAGCAGGTAGCTACAGTATATAGATTATACGAATTAAGAAAATTGCATCGCCGACTCGACGCGGTGCAACCCTACAATAAGCTTTGCTTATAGTTTAAAAGATCAAAGGAGAAGAATATGAAGTATTTTTAGATTAAAATGATCCCAAAGCAACTAACAAAACAAACAAATGGTCACACGTAGACAGGGTTGAATGAATTCGACAGTAAGTAACGTTGATTCTCTTAACTAGAAGATTCTAAAATGATTCCATCCATTTTTCATTTACTTGGAGGATCTAGCTCTCTCTCTCTCTTCATTTGTCATAATAAAACGAGACGAATAGATTTTTAGTAGTTTTAGTTTTGTAGATTAGTTTTAGTCTATTAGCAGACTTTTTTCTTTCTTTCTAACCAGCGTTAAACTTAAGAATAGTATAGACTGATTCAAACTTAATGGCAGCTGTGAAGTGCACTGCAAGCGAGACTTCGCGATTGTATTCGTACGCACACCGCACGCCTGTTTTTTGCTACTGCGCAACGTCTCGCGCCTAAGTTCACAGCCGCCATTAAGTTTGAATCAGCCTGTAGTACATTGGGAATCTGTATCATTGTTTAACGTCTTTCACATGGCATTACTTCAAAATGTTGCAAAAATTACAGTCTTATTATTAAAAAGGATGCGTTTTGGAAATTTATAGGATTCGAGATAGAGACCAAGATGAGAATGATATTGATAAAGATAGATTTAATTATAGTTGTGTATAAATTGAATCGTAGTGTGTACCGTAAATAACGAATGTGCAACTTGGAAATATAATGATTATAAACTCTATCTAGTAACCTATACCGAGAGAGAGAGAGAGAGCTAGATCCTCCAAACCTATACCGCATCTACGTTTATTAATTGATTTGTTTAATCCATGGAACCGTTCCCGAGTTGTCTTGAAGTACGAAGCCCTTTTTAAATAAATAAATAAAATATTGGTACATTTACACAGCGCCATCTATATACTAAGCAAAGGAAATCAAATAGCAGATTTTTTTTCTACTTATATTACTTATTATACATACTAAACCCAGACACAGAACAAACATAAATGTTCGTCACATAAATTTATGTCCTGGGATCAAACCCACGCCCTGCAGCTCTGACGGCAGACATGCTTCCAGCTGACCTAATAGGCAGTCAAGCAGGCTGTAACGTTTGGCCTATGAAAATACAAGTTTTAATAGCAAAATTAATAACATCAAACGTTTATTATAAAAGCAAATAGCACATGATTCTATCCCCATAAAAAATCTAAAACAAAACTTTTACAAGCATCGTCGTTTATAGGCTATTAAAATTATACTTTAACACTCATCAAGGCCATAGCTGATTTAGATTTACTTAGAAAATAAATATTAAATCACTCACATGACTAACCATTTGACATAAATTTTAATTGGGTAGTAAATTTTAATCATTTTGTAGTAATAATAAATTATAGAAAAAATTACAGTAGGTTATATTTATGGCATAGTGTGCTTGTGGAGATTCAACATATCCTTTTGAATCTGATGTTCATAAGTAACATCTAAACTCGTTCTTTTTAACCGACTTAAAAAATTGGGTTTGCAATTCGACACATATGTAGGTATGTATGTATTATTGTAACATCAAAATATTCACAAAATTATGATAATGTATTTGGGCTCCCAACGTTTTTTTTATAGGTGTATGTATGTATTTTTGTATGGATGTTGGTATGTATGAATTTAGTCCACGCATTTCTCCGAAATATTTAATCGGATTGTGACCATTCTTTTAGCCAATAGCTTTCTGTTCTTGTGATAAAAGTAGTCTATGTTTTATTGCACTTCCATACCAAATTTCATCCAAATCCGTTCAGCCGTTACAGCGTGAAAGAGTAACAAACATACACACACTCCGACAAACTTTCACATTAATAATATTAGTAGGATACTTAATTATATCAGTTATTTCAATTATTTCAGATTCTACAAAGTTACGAGAATTACTGAGCCTAAAGGAGACCATTATACTCATCATTGTAAACAACTTTAAAAAAAAGTTGATCCCAAAACATTTGTTCAGCAAATAGTGTCGCCAAAGAGTGGATAATTTCAGTAGACAGAACCAGTTACCCAGGTATATAATTAAACTTGTCATTGCACTGATTTACCTACCATACAATAAACACGTTTCAAAGCGAATAAAGGACACAATTGTCATGAAGTGCAAAAGAGCTATTGTTTGATTTAAATTTACATGAAATGGCTAGTAAATCTTTGGAGCTCTAACTGTAGCTAAGAGTACAGTAAAGTACGGATAGAGTAACAATAGACAACTGTCGGGGCCTGATATAGGCTTACTGGTGATTTTGGCTTCTAAGCTTATACTCAGTTGGGCACCTTTAATACTTTGTAGCACAAGCAAAAGTTCGGTCGTGCATGGAATACTACTCGTACTTTTGGGATGGATCTGCTAGGTAGCAGCTTGAATCAATCGAGAAACGTGCCAGGAGAATCATTGGCTACGACTGTCTGGTTCGGACCATGCTACAAAGCCTTGATCATTGACGAAAAGTAGCTAGCCTATCCGTGTTTTATCGGATACATTTCTGAGAGTGTGCTTCGGATCTGCATGATCTTACTCCCCCCTGCCCATTTTTCTATCGGACGGCCAGGACCTCGAAAAAATGACACCGTTTCATGGTTGATATACCAAAAGCACGTACGAAACGGGTTGATTCCACTTTCTTTATTCGAACTTGAAATTGCCAAGATGATAAATAAATATTGCCTAATATCTTTACAAATTATTATGGCCTATGTGTTATTCTGATGTAT
Organism: Erannis defoliaria; assembly: GCA_905404285.2. Classification (NCBI taxonomy): domain Eukaryota; kingdom Metazoa; phylum Arthropoda; class Insecta; order Lepidoptera; family Geometridae; genus Erannis; species Erannis defoliaria. The sequence continues at coordinate 2,401,270 of FR990073.1, read as the reverse complement.
AATCTATATTATTGTAAAGATTGAATTGTTATTTTTACTTTACAATCCAAAAAGTATACAAAGTATTCTATGATCATCATCATCAGCCCGTAAACATCCACTGCTGAACGAAGGCCTCCCTCATAGATCACCACACTGTACGACAACCTGCTATTCGCATGCACCGGCTGCCCGCGACTTTTACAATGTCGTCGGTCCACCTAGTGGGAGGCTAGTATTCTATCGGCTATTTGATATCCTAAGTACAATATTTGCTTAGTATGAGACTAGATGGCGCTGTGTAAAAATTTCTTATTACCGATACCGATTATTTATTTTTTATTATTTATTTTATACGAGTAAGACATATTTTCGCTAGGAAAATTCTTGATACAAAACTGTTACGAGCATACGTCAAGCTATATTTCAGGTAGGTGTCCAGTATTTCATCAAATTGTGATAATAAATCCATGACAGCCTTAATTTCCCAAAACGCCCTCTACGATGACATTTAAGGCATGATAACGAATTGCGAACATTTGATAAAAAAGTGAGGATGGCCCTAAATCTGATACTCGCCAATAAGATACGTTACCACTCCTTATACGATTATTGTACAGAAGTATAACAGTATGAGCCAAGACGTAATGCGATGTAACAAAGTGGCAACAAATTGCAGCTGGGAAATTAAGATAAAGATAAAGATAAAAAGAACTTTATTGCCAAATAAAAAATATATATATACGTGAATGCTATATAAACAAGAGAACAATAATTAAGCTTAACATTTAAAATTACATTTTTTCTTTTTCTTTTTTGGGTAATACTTGTGGTTGTATGTTTTTTTTGACAAAGGTCACAATCTAAATCGGTTGTGATTAGTTGTGAATTATTATGGACCGGAAAGAGACAGAAAAAGTAGACATTTGATTTCGTTTTTATTTAGCTCATACCAAGTGAAAACATCATAGAATAATTCTGAATTCTGATAAAAAATTGTAGATGTATAACAATAATTTAATACGTGTTGTGCAATATTTACTGTATATTTTTTGTTTTGACAATGTTTTGATATTCTACTATGAACATTCTTAATCGATATAAATCTTTGTGATTCCCTTACTGCTTCTATATTGCAAAGTGGTGAATGTTCAAATATATTATTTTTTATCCGTGACAGTAATCTCTAAAAATATTGTAATAATTATTAAATCTGCGATATGGGGCCGTTGCGTGGTCGCAGAGGTTTTTGCAATCTGTCACTCACTTTGACAGCAAACGCTTCAGCGTTTTTTGTGCAAACTTTGTTTATAATTTTTAATCACAGCTCGAAATACATTGTGGATTTAGAAATGAATAATTGGTCATGCACCACGAGCAAAAAACAATATAAAATGGATAATTTACAAACTGTTTTATAGCTATTCAAATTGAAACTCGCAATAGTTAAGATACTAGATACAGTTAGCAGCAGGGAATATAATTTTTGTCTTTGTACATTGTACAAAGTACCTACTTTAACAGCCGGAAGACGTCCACTGCTGGATGAAGGCCTCCATCTTAATAGGGAGGGGTTGCATAATCCCCACGCTTGGCAGGCGGCTTGGGGATCGCAGAATGCTCACCACCGTTAACTAAGAGGACGCTGCTGCCCGTCCTCCGGCGGTTCTGGATGCAGTACCTAATCAAAGTACCTAATCTAGATAATAATAATATATAATTTTTTGATGTCTTTTGACGAAACACCTATAAATATCATCATCATCATCATCAGCCCGGAGACGTCCACTGCTGAACGAAGGCCTCCCCCTTAGACCGCCACACTGTACGACAACCTGCCATAAATATAATTCCGGTGTATTACGTACCAGTGATTATCATCTGTCAAATTCTACATCCACTGTTTAAAACTATAACTATAATATTAATATCACAAATTAATTAGTTGAAGCTATCATAGCTACGCTAAATATTTTTTGCCTTTTAATATAAACACAATAATAATATCTCATAAAAATAACCTTTTCGCATAGGCATAACAAAAAAATCCTATCAATCTTTGATATAATAGCTCCATATTTATGTGTACCCATAAAAAACCGGTTTCGGAAGAACTTTTCCTAAAACGAAAACAGTAAACAAAAACTTAGCTAGATTAAATACCGAGTTTAGAAAAGAGATCAGAATAAAAAATCTTTGTGATAAAAATTTATTTCGCAACGTTACATAATTATGTTATGCTATGCCCAAGGTTACGCGTAACGGTATTACTAATCTTAAAGGAGTTATTGTACTCATTATCGTGAACAACTTTTAGCATGGGGCTAACCCTGCAGTCACAGAAAATAAATCGGCAAAAGTGCCATACTTTTCATCATGGGCCTATAATATAACGAGAGGCAGTCCGGATATTGTTTTTTATTATTATTATAGCCTACATATCTTATGTCACTGGGTATGATGTTAGAATTCTAGCGATACCGCTTATACCTAAATCTATTAATTTAGACGTTATGGTGGAACAAAGAAACTCACATACATACATGGACCCTGAAAGCATTACACTCCTTTTTTTGGGCGGTTGTTTTTACTGAAAAAAAACTATTTTTTATAATGCCTTGGTCTTTCGTTTCCTCACGTAAAAACTCTGTCATCTCAAGATTAACCTAGTGAAGTCTTGAACAGTAAAGCACTTTTGACTACATTTTCTTGTAGACAGCAGAAAATATTTAACCCCCGTCGTCCAAAAATATCTTTGTTCCCCGATGATGTGCTCGTAGCATAATATCTTTTCATTCAACCTAACGTACTTGATTCTAGAACAGAATAGCAGCAGATAGCACATTTGCGCTGGCGCGTACCATGATACTCTACATCATCTGAGACATAGAGTTATGCACGTGTGAGAGTAGATATGAGCACTTGTGTGATTGTGCTAGCCTTTTTATTTCGTTAAGAAGATGAGTCTTACATATCTATGGTTATAGATTTGATTTTGGGCTAGTATAGGGACTACAAGGATTTTCGAATTAACGTATAGTTCAAAAATCAACTACTACTGACTTTTCGGTGCAGAAATTTTCAAGCCGCATACAAAGCATAGTCAACCTTTTTATTGTCCACTGCTGGACTTAGGCCTACCCTCGAAAGGCGAATAAGCGTTATTCACCGCGCTGGCCCAGTTGTGGGTTGGTGAATTTACATACGCCATTAAATTTCTTCTCCGGACGTACGCAGGTTTCTTTACGATGTTTTTCTTCACCGAAAAGCTAGTGGTAAGAGTATCCGTACATAAACTCTAAAGAGCTTATTGGTACGGGCCTGGGTTTGAACCCGTGACCTCAAGATTACAAATCTAGCGGTCGCCCTATTACGCTACCACAACTTGCTAGGCTACGCCAGCTTGCTGGAAATTTCGAGAAGAAACCTGCATAACTATGTCAGAACTAGATATATGTCCAGATTTGGTGAATCTTGCCTAATCACCCTACGAAGGATCACGGATTTACCGTGTCTTAAACTTAAACAGTGCAGTAGGTACTTGCATAAAACGCCGTTAATGAATAAGTAAGGCAAACATTGTAGTGTTCTTTTCTTTGGCCGTCATCATCAATATCTATCCTTTATAAAATATGTTTCAACCTATTTAATTCTGAATTAATACATTTTGTTTATCGCGTCTCGTTTGGCAGTCTCAAAGTAAAACATTCAGAGAATGCTGAATGCGAAAAAGTTGAAACATATTTTATAAAGCATGGATATGGATGATAATTATGGTGAAAACAAAATAACACTACAACATAGGACGCCTTGAGGCTCGATGGAGAGACGACATAGGTAAGACAGATATTCGTTCGGCAGTATCTCAAAGCGAAAAACCAAAGATCGGTCGACCTTGAGAGAGTTCTGTCAGCAATGCACTATGAGAAAATTATAACAACGGTGAAGTAAAGCATTGACAGTCACGTCCACTCTGCGTATATATAACTCTTTGTAAAGTTCAACGCACGGATGGAATGCCACATCTCGCGCGCGCAACATAGAAACATAATTAGTGTTCTCATCTCTGCCACAAAATGTCTACACCACTGTGTATTGTACTTATACACTGAGGGACGTGTTTAGGCTACTTTGGATTAGGTAAACTAAATAAAAACAAAGACTTGCGTTCCATTTTTCAAACCTATTCATAAACATGACAAGGAAGACCTAATATTCAGTTTTTATTTACATATAAATACATTTAGGTATAAAACATTTTAAAAGTATTTTAAAAATACTTAAACTAAAAGCCAAAGTTGATGGAAAAGTAGCCAGCATGCTGGCGGAATTGCCACGATGGATAGAATGCTATGTTTTTGGCCAAAATACATGCCAGTATTACGGTCACCTGAAACCTCGACTAAACGTTTGGCCAGGTCCCTATATAAGTCATGTGCGTCCTTATTAATAATGTTTATTTTAAATCCAATATTACTGTTGAAAAGGCTATTAAAGGAGACTCGACGGAGACGTAATTATGTAGATAACTCATTTATCAGGTGTTAAGATAGCGTCGATATAATGTTCTTAAAAGAAATACGCGAGTGTCAAGTTGGCTCCAATATTTAGACATCCGCTAAGTTAAATAGACGTAAGATAAATTAGTTTTAACACTTATCGTAATTAAAATTACTAGTATTAGCTACTCATAATTTGAAACAGCTTAATAAAAATATTCTTTAAATTTAATCGAATCATTTTATAAAAATTAAAAGATAAAGTTAAAGAAAGAACACGGAACCCGGTGTCCATGAAGTGTAGTTAGTTTATTTGTAATATTTATTACAAAAAAACTTGAATTGTACCGAGCGCGCGTTGAAGTCTTTTGTACCTACACGTATACGACATTGAAACCGCACGACGACGGCGCCCGCGCCGACGACACGGTTAGAATTGATCACACGTGACTATTACAGTGGCGAAACAGTAAAATGATACTAATTTCGGTGGGCGAGTAGCATTTCATACATATATTTTTCAGCCAATGGGTACAAAAGATCTTAAGAAATAGAAAGGCAAATATTGTCATGCGGGAAGCACAAAATACTTTTTAATGTCGTGGGCCGAAGACTGAATGTTTTATTTATTTATTTGCAAAGGTCTTTAATATTAATTGAATTTCAATATCAAAATTATTCAATAAAAAGTAATGTAGGATTTACAATTCAAAATTATTAACTAAATCACACGTCTCTACTACTACTATCTACTAACTAAACAATATTATCGATAATTAAAGCGTTAAGTAAAGATCACTAACTGTTTTAACATGCAATTTTCTTTTGATAAAAATAAAAACGACTTGATTGACTTGACGCCCATTTTGCTTGAGTGGAGTGTCAGTTTATGCAATGATTGAAGAAAATAGAATGCAGAAAAAATCTGTCCAAATAAACTGATTTTCAAGCACTTCCACACACAGTTGAATAATTAACGAATATAATTCGCTTTAAAAAAATATACCGATTTCATACTTTCCAGTTGCCCAGTAATTTTGATTTAAATCCAAACTACTGAACCAATTTCGATAAATTTAAATGGGACTACCTCTGTAATATCACCAAACAAAAAAATAATCATCAAAATAATTTCATAATTGGCGGAGTAATCACGTAACATAAAATAAAATAAGTATTTTGATGAGAAAAATTATCACGAGGACACTAAAGCAGCGCCTCGCTTTGTTACCCACACTATTATTCTGGGATAATAAACTTGTGGGTTAATTCCGGATATCAGGTATCCAATCAAACTTTTCGACCGACTTCCAAAAAGGAGGTTCTCAATTCGACTGTATGTTTTTTTTTTTGTATGTATGTTACGCGATTACTCCGCCAATTATGAATTGATTTTGATGATTCTTTTTTTTGTTTGATAAGTTTTACTTCAGAGGTAGTCTCATATACATTTATCGAAATCTGTCCAGTAGTTCGGTTTTTAAATCAAAATTACTGGAATAAATCAAAATATCTGGAAAATATGAAGATGTCATCGAGGTAGTCGAAATTGAAGTCGGTTGTATATTTTTTTGAAGTGTGTTATACTTTAATCTACTATTTTGTTGCAATGTGAAGAAGTAACAAACAAACACACTCATACGTGTGTAACGTGAGCGTGACATAATATTTCAAATATTTTAAAAATAATCCACATTGGGTGGCATTGTAAATAACTCTCGACCAATGTCCATCCGCCTACTTTGCCTTACAAATTAAAGCCACTGCCAAAAATAATTTATCAAATCGAAGCTGATTATTCACGCTTATGACAAATGGGGCAGGGATGTATATTTCACGGATTTGCGATTTGCCATTCGTATTAAGATTGTATTTTAGGGTTCCGTGATAACACAAAGATCAGTGAAACCATATATGAAGTTATCAATCGGCAAAAGATGACATACTGGCCAAAAAGCAATCAACTAAAATATATTTTAACACATACCACGGAGTCCATAGCATGGACATGGACCTGTACTTGGATAAATGTACTAAAACTGCATCCAGCACCACAAGAGGACGGGCTGCAGCGTCCTTTCGATTATCGGTGGTGAGCATTCTGCTATCCCCAAGCCGCCTGCCAAGTTCTGTGATTAAGGCACCCCTCCCTATTAAGAGTGCGCTTTATGCCAAAAAAATATATGATTTATCCTACGCGTTTTGCATTAGCTTAGAGTCGAAAATAGGACGAGACAATTGATGATGATGATGGCTTTGAGCAATTTAGGTGGGATTTTATTTAATTATTCAAAAAATAGGCATGAAATAAAATAAAATGGTTACTCTGCTAAAACATTAGTCTGGCTATGTAATTCGTAAAAAATAATGTGGTGTTGTCACTGATAAATTAAAGCATTTGAATTAAAACCGTTTTTTTTTTTTGTTAGTAATTTATATATTTTTTTAATAAACCAGATTATTTTTCAAAATTATATTCAGTTACTCGGCTTCTTTAGGTTTTTCGCTACCTGCAGTATTTTTTTAATCTGAATATATACGTTCTTAATCATTGAACTATGTGTCTAAAAATACACCTTTTACTTACTTCTGGCATTGGTCGCCCCCTTAAGGAAGAGGTCTTCGTCTAGCAGTGGACGTATTCTGGCTGATGATGATGTTTTATCAATCAACAACGAGTAATGCAACTCGAAATGAAAGGGGAAGTTCCACGAAACTTCATAAAATGGTCAAATCGGTCCATTGTCTATCGTTTTGATAGTATTAGATTAGCCTTTAACAAACGGAGTTAGGATATATTCTACGCAGAAACTAGATCTTTGAACCAGATAAACCAAAGTAGTTCCAAACATAAATCATCAACAAAGACACTTGGTTTTCAGCTGTACTTAATTGTTGAAATGCTAATAATGTGACTTTGTAGACTTTACTTACAAGTTTCGTTTGCTTTTTTTGTTATATGATAATTGATTTTTAAGGAAATAGGTCTTAACAAAAAAAATACTAAAAACCGTGAAGGAAACTCCAATAAAACTTTTCCCCGTTAAAGGAAAAACTAAAAATTACAGAACAATTGATTCCACGACACGACGTGAACTTGGCTGTTTTTATTTGGTTTATACTTAACCTTGTCTGTAAGTGTAATGTATGTATCGACGAGTTTATTATGAGTCATACAACCATACATGATGTATGGGTACTTGATAAAACGAAATAAAAGGAGCTTAAAGTATTGAAATGAATAATGTCGCTTACAACAATTTGAAAAAATTACGGTCTTAACAATATTTCCATTATAGTTTGCAACTTATTGATAAATAAAAAGTACATTTGTATGTAGATATTAATACATACTTTAAATATAATACATATTTTATATATAAAAAAAATACTACAGGGAAAAATATTCCTGAATTCGAAATGACGAAGATGATAAATTTTGTTTCATGAGTGATGCGTTGATAGGTTGGTGTTTTATAGCTTTTTTATGCAAAATAAGCAAGACGTTCGCCTGGTGGTAAGCATCAGGCCAAAACAGTAGTAGTGACAAAATTGTGAACTAGAGAACAAAATCCTGCGCCGCACTGCACTGCGCTCGTCATCCTGAGATATTATGTCACATCTCTTCATGCCCAGTAATTTATCTGGTAACATTGCCCTTCAAACCGAAACACGGTAACGCTTTCACACTACTGCTTGGCGGTTGAATAACTATCAAAGTTATGGTACTTCCACAGGCGGACTCTGCAATAGAGTCTTGTCACTACAAAAAGCTTTCTTTTGAACCGCTCCGACCTTTGGCACTGCATCAACATTTATTATTCTGCTGTTTTAAGTCCTATTGTCTTACATAATTTATTTCTAAGTAAATAATATATTACAAAACATATTTATACATATGTGTTTGATTCAAGCGCTACTTTGCGTAAGTCCATTTTGACCAAAATTGCTATAACTATTTATTTCTAGTGTATTTCCGCTGTAATATCGTTTCGAGTACTAATAGGATGAAATATCTATTAGTACTCGAAACGATATTAAAAATTTAAAATGCTTTAACTGTTTATTTCTAGTATATTCCCGATGTAATATTGTTTCGAGTACTAATAGGATGAAGTACCTATTAGAACTCGAAACGATATTAAAATTTTAAAATGCTTTAAATGTTTATTTCTAGTATATTCCCGATGTAATATTGTTTCGAGTACTAATAGGATGAAGTACCTATTAGTACTCGAAACGATATTAAAAATTTAAAATGCTTTAACTGTTTATTTCTAGTATATTCCCGATATAATATTGTTTCGAGTACTAATAGGATGAAGTACCTATTAGTACTCGAACGATATAAAAAATTTAAATTGCTTTAACTGTTTGTTTTTAGTATATTCCCGATGTAATATTGTTTCGAGTACTAATAGGATGAAGTACCTATTAGTACTCGAAACGATATTAAAAATTTAAAATGCTCAACCGTTTATTTCTAATGTATTCCCGATGTAATATAGTTTTTTTTATAATATCGATTCGAGTACTAATAGGTACTTCATCCTATTAGTACTCGAATCGATATTACAGCTGAAATACACTAGAAATAAACAGCTATGGCAATTTTGGTCATATTTAAACAATTCAAACTAATAAAAAAATGAAAACAAATAAACTAAACATAATATTGAAATTCATCTTCATATCATAGTACCAACGCTTTTTACAAGAACAAATCTTCTACATTCCTGGGTTACTTATCATGGTTTAGTGTATTCGTCATATCTCAGATAGAAAATGTACGATTTTTCAAATAGTTTCTGGTTTGCGACAGGTAGCGTGCGTGACTGAGGTAACAATGTGTATGTGACCGACCACTGTGCGTGGCCGTTCATTCAAATCATCTTATTTACTGTATGGGAAACCTCTAGAATACGCATTAGGCCTATGATATTATTTTTTGTTCTAACTTACGGTCAAAGCTAGTATTTTTGTAAATTTTTAATCGGCGGTGAACTGGTGATCTTTGGCGTCATTGGAGATGTATTTTTTAACAAAGTTTAAACTTGTCTATCGGTACCGGTATTTCTACATCAGTCTTACTGTTGGCTGGTGTTTTGCTAGTTTCTGCCAAAAGTTTTTTTTGTATAAATGCAGCTAATTAAAATATATCTTGGCGTTTTTGCCAAGAGGCGCCACTCTCGCAAATAGTGTTTAAGAGTTGATTTCATTTGAACAACATTATGTACTAATTTGAGGAACATGATGAATGAATTCATACGTTGCGCTGATATGATGTTTGTTTTTAATCATTCCTGGCCATGGATACGAGTCCTTCAGCCGTATATATATTTCTTCATCGATCTTTCTTTCTTTTCAGTCAAATGTATCTTAGTCACATACATCAAGTCACGGTCAAGTTCTATCATGCCCTGGTAAAGCCGTGGCAAACTTTAGTACAAGCTTCTTCGGAGTTTTGAATACAACATGAAAAGACATGTTCCACTATTTATTATACCACTTGCGCACACTCGTGCACTTAAGTCGGTACTCAATGAATAAAACGCCACTATTTTTAAGCATTAACACCCCAAAAAAAGCACAAGTTTTGAAAAATAATACAATGCGGCGGCTTGATTTTTTCGCGTTCTCGCCAAAACTCCGCGCTCATGTGATTATCCAGAGTGTAGCCAGGAGAGACACAAGAAAAAAAAGTTTCAAAAAAGACCTGCCAAACTATAATGCTTCCTTATTTATTGACGAAGACCAAGTACATTATTACAACATAAATAATATTTTAAAGCAGATTGTGTAACTCGCAAAACAGTTAACACGTTCAATTGAACAATCACAATAATAAGTAATTCCTTGCGAGCTTAGTCGAAGCCCATCAGAAACACAAAGCAATAATTATCAAAGTTTCATTATACCACAGATTCCTTACATTCAATTATACAGGGTGTAACTAAACTAATGTAACTATTTATATTTAAAATCATATAAAAGTCATAATTTAAATACGTATAGTGAGTTTTTTTTTCACTATTTTCTTTACTGAAGAAGTGCTTCTATTCATTAAAACAAAATACATTTGCATTGTATCTAGACTTTCATCTGTCTGGATACAATCCTTTTTGGTGTAGAAGCCTGAGTAGTTTAAGTAGTTCGTTCGTTGAAGTTAATAATGGCTTATGCCCGAAAGAATATATGTAATGTTTAATTTTTATTAACATAGACTATCAATACATTAATACATCGGGAATCATAGCATTTATTTTATTGTAATGTTTCGCTTCAGTGGGTGGTTGAATTGAATAGTACAAATATAGTATAAAAAAAAAAAAAACTCTGTTTACAATTTCTGATCTTTGAATGAAATAAAAATCGATTAGTTTTAGGGCTTTACTACCTACTACTACAGAATGACAATACATAATTTAAAATATTGAATTTAATTTTGATTACCAAATCAGTGTGAATTCTTCTTAATTCTTTGCTATACACCCTGTATGATTACAAGTTGATAGGTTACATTATACGTTAGAAGTAACGGGGTTTGTAGCACTCAATTAATCTTACAATCGACCACTTAGGGGACGCCAGATTAGGGAATAGTTTGTGTATAGTGCATTAAATAACAGTAGGTCAGGTTGGCATGAAATAGAGTAGAACACTACATCGTAACGAAACGTACTGTATCGATTGGTCAAATTAATATACTTACATAATTATCAAAAATGATTTACTTTATCACAGCACACAAATAAATAAATTTACTGCTTTCTTAAGACAAGAAAATCATGTCGTGGTTAAATTTTAATTTATTAAAGCGAGTATAGAATAGCTTTTTTGCAATTAATTGCGATTTCCTTAGATCCTCTCTTTCATATGCACTGCCAGTATGTATTTTTAATTTTATGTATTTTTTTGTTTATTAATGTTATTATAATAATATGTAGAAAGACTTTTGATAACGAAAACAGTGATCCAAAACTTGTTTGCTCTTCTGAAAACCAAATATCCCAAATTGACTAACTGTTTGCTTTGTACTGTGTCGACGTGAAGCCTCATAGAGGACTCACATATTGGTCTGTCAGTCACATTGACGGTACGATTAATGAATTAGAGATTTACCTTTAACTCCTACCAGTGTTAAGTAGATATTTTACAACGCTCTCTTAGACCGAAAAATTTGATTTTGTGGTTAGTAGTACTAATCGTCAAAACTCGCGATGAAACTTATTGCTAACGTCATTCGTTTCCATGGAAAATGTTTTAAGTACATGTTTTCGTAGGAATAGTGATTTTAAACTCTTTTCAACCGACTTCAAAAAAGGAGGTTCTCAATTCGACTGTATGTTTTTTTTTGTATGTATGTTACGCGATTACTCCGCTAATTATGAACTTTTTTTTGTTTGGTAGATAATACTTCAGATGTAGTCCCATATAAATTTTATCGAAATCGGCTTTGTAGTTTGGTCTTAAATCAAAATTACTAGAAAATATGAAGATGTCATCCAAATACACGAAGGTGAAATCAGTTGTATTTAAAAAAAGCGTATTATTAGGTTAACTAGACTTTTGGAAATACTTTAATGGACAGATGAAAACGCCGGTCCAATGATCTCTACTTTCTCCTATTTTTTTTGTACATGGTGCAAAAAGAAATGCAGTAATGTTTTCAGGGTTTATTGTGTAATATGTAACACCATATGTAACGAATCAGGGTATGTCCTAAAACTGCATCCAGACCCACCGGAGGATGGGCAGTAGCGTCCTCTTGGTTAACGGTGGTGAGCATTCTGCGATCGGATCGGTGGGGATTATGGCAAAACTCCCCTTTTACCAGCAGTGAACGTCTTCTGGCTGATGAAGTGTGTATTTAATATGTATGTGAGTGTGTTTATTCTACCATAACTTCGAAACTCCTGAGCAGATTTAGATATCTGGGATATCATTAGAATCCTTACATCATGTAAAGATACACTGCCTATTTATTTTAAAAAAAACTTCTTTTTTTTTTCATGTTACTGGTTGATCTGAACACAGAATACACAAAAAATCTAATTTAAAACAAAATACAAATAACATTCATTGAACACATTAATTAAAAATATTATTGTCTCTAGACTTTCATCGGTCTGGATACAGTCCATTTGTTTTTTTTTTGTGTGTAATAGGCTAAGTCTTTGTAGTTTGTTGTAGTTAATAAAGGCTTATGCCTAAAAAAAATATTATACAAAATTTAAGGTCAAGAACGAGGAAAATAAATAAATGAAATGAATGAAAAATTGAATGAATGAACAAATGAAGTGTTTTTTTTTTTGGCTGAGCAGTATTTTTATTAGTTGTTTTGTTATATTTTCTCTGAGCTTCGAGACGACTATACGCGATGTATGTAGCCATACATTGCAATAGTACAAACATATTCGTGATATCATGCATGAGTGGAGGCTTAGATAATAGATAGGTTCGCAACTACTGATTTACAAAATGCCACAATATTACTCAAATCCTAATAAAATGTCTGATTAACTTGCGGTTTCATCAAAGCTAGAACCTATAGCATTGCCATTCAGCGAAGCAATTCCAATCCACAAACATGCTAGGTACTTGCAAGCTGGTAGTGGATTTAATCATTTGAATAACTCAATAGTTTAACGGTGTAGGGTAATTCGTTTGATTTTATGTACTTGGTTAATAGGTTAGTTGGTAGTTCGATTATATTTTATGTACTTTACTAAACACTCTTCCTCATAAAGGCATTTCTGTCTAAACAAGTTTTAGTTCCAAATATATTTCTAAAAATGGGATAGGTTACGCCCAGTTACATGAATGAAAACTTGCTTGGGTCGTAATTTTATTTATTTCTAAACCCTTGTAAAAATGTTACTCTCAGTAATTTCTCCTACTCCGATTTTTCATAACTATATTCAATGATTGTATACATTCAAAGATGTTAAAATGCACGAGCTAGATAGCCGCGTGCAGCATTCAGAGCCTTAAGTTTTAAAGTTAGTCATAGTTATTAGAGCAAAAAACAAAACAAATAGCTTATACATTGAACATAATAATAGTACATAATCAATATTGTCATAACCTACAGCAATAAACACCAGCTTTATATAAAAGTTTAGTAATGAAGCCATCTCATATGACTGCATAACCAATAAACACCCAATTTAATCGATTAAAATTATATTCAACATTATTTAAATTAAACATTCATCGTATTCGCTTTTATACACACTTATTATAGTATAATAATATCACAGACTATCGTAGGTACCTACATTCGATCAGGGCAATAAAAAACCAATAAAAGATGTCTTAAGACAATTTTTATGTCTCCAACAGATACATAGGTAGTGGCCATGTGTTATCTACCGAACATATCGAATTTAATGTATGTGATTTATAAGAAACTAGTGCTTTTATTGTTTTATAATAGGTGTGTTCAGATGGCACGCATGATTGCGTACTGTTAGAATTAATTTATGGTGGCTTATGTGTTCTGTGTTAAAAATATTATAGGATGGCGTAAAATACTTTGTAGCAAATGGAATGTACGCGAAATATTTCATTTTATGAGATTTTTAAATGGAATTTAAGTAAAATATTTAGGATTCTTTTCTCTCCACGATTAAGGGCATCACCAACGATGAAGATGCTATATTATTTCATTAAGATAAAATATCGCTCGTATAGGATTTTGAAATATATCTTATTTTTGTCATATTTTGTGGTTTCAGTAAAATATGTGAGTAGCGTAGCTCTATAGAAATATGTTCTAATATAACATCAAATGTTAAAATATCTTCATCGTGTGTGACGGTTTTAACCCTTTTTAAATTTTTCTGAAGGATGAAATAGTTATCGCGACTCAAGGCTATGATTCTTTATTTTATGTGGCTTTGCTAGTTTAGGGAGGCAAGCAAGATAAATACACAAATCATCTCAAGCGGAAAGTCAGTTTCTCCTCTTAGAATTATGTGAGTATTTTCATTTCTAGATAACAGATTTTAGTACTGATGAAATTTGTCAACAAAATCGTGCCAAGACTGACAAGCGCTTAATTTATTCTGGAAAATGTTTAACTAAAAATCTGTTATTGCTTTAGTTGCTTCTTAGTTACTCATTTATTCAATTTCTGTTTTTTCAGTTTTTTACAATATAAATACAAAAATTATAAATAAATTTAAAAACTAGGTTGCCGCCAGCAGCGGGGTAGGGCTCAAGCTGCCGGTGGTTAGGGCTGCAGAGAGAGGAACCTCCTGACAATGCGCGCCGTGTCAAGTACCACTGCCTTTTGTATCTGACCCTTGACCCAACCGCCTAGTGAGAGCCTCTTGAGATACCTATTGGTCGAGGCTCTTCACTATAAGACCGATGAATTGTTAATGATTAATTATTTATGAATTATTCGCTATAAGATTATAAATTAGTAAAAGAAAAAAAAACTATTAAAATGAAACAAAATCGATTGATCTATTCAGAAGGTGCATAAAAAGAAAACAAACCAATAAAAGACGAAAAAAAAAATTGTTGCTTTTCACACTTTTATTAAATAAATATTATTTTTATCGAATAAAAAGAATACTTAATGTGTATGTGTCTTTTTGTCAACATTTTTAAGATAATCCTTTCTTACCATTATCCATCTACCAAAACCGTACATTAATAAGAACCCAAATTAAGGTCCAGTCAGTCATTTGCTATGCATCAACAGTTTCACTTTATAGCTGTCGTTAAAGGAGCCATAAAAGTCGAGGTTTATTTATAAACTCTACTATTATTTAAGATGGCTTTAGATATCTGATTGTCTGTGAACTTTATACTTCTTATATACGATGAAAACAAAGACCCTGGAGAATTGATACGCGATTTTGACTTCTTGAAGTTGTGGCATTTGTAGAACTGGAAAGCAAAAGTCAATGAGTTTGTATTTAAAGAGTAAACATAAACAATACGAGTATAGAATCAGCATGTTGACCGCTAGTGATGAATGATGCCGTCTCTTTTATTACACATTAACATAAAAGAAATAGACTTAGATCTGAACTCTAAGAGACACAATGACCAATATAGGATACATAAGTGGTAATCGGACCTGGGTATGTCCTTAAACTGCAACCAGAACTACTTGTGGACGGGCAGCAGCGTCCTCTTGGCTAACGGTCGTGAGCATTCTGTGATCCCCAAGCCGCCTGCCAAGCGTGGGGATTATGGCAACACCCCTCTACTAAGTGCAGTTGGCTTCGTCCAGCAGTGGGCGTTTTATGGCTGATGACGAAGTGGTAATCGAATGGTTTCGGTGGTTATATTTTGTTTCAATAGGCACACACATTAGGCCATGGTAGCCTAATTGGTAGACTGCTCGACTTCAAATCGTGAGGTCGCGGGTTCAATTCTCGGGCCCGTACTAATAAGCCTCGAGGGTCCAGCAGCGAACTATTAAAAAAAGGCTGATTATTCCCACACAATTGACCGCCATCTAGCTTGCTTTAGCTTATCATCATCATCATCAGCCCGGAGACGTCCACTGCTGAACGAAGGCCTCTCCCTTAGACCGCCGCACTATACGACAACCTGCCATTTGCATCCACCGGTAGCCCGCGACTTTTACAATGTCGTCGGTCCATCTAGTGCTTTAGCTTATATTAACTAATAATTATTATTAATTGACTAACTATAATCAATAATGCAGTACCTAAATAATAAAGCAAGTTAAACCAATTATACATATTATAGTATAGATAAGATAGGTATGTATATTACATACCTTCGTAGTTGTTCGTAGTTCATTACGAACAATTTGTACCAATAAAAGTTTGAAAGACGTATTGGGCCCGGTTCCACTGACGTCGGCTAGTGTATCTTAGGGGTATCGAATCGATAATGGTCAGCTTTAGTGCCAGTTAGATGGATTGATTGATATCAGGTTTGGTTAAGGGGACGTATTGATTTTTTGTTAAATAAAAGTGGTGGAAAATGTCAGTGATGTTATTCGGGTAAAAGTACATTATCTTTTGCCAAATAAATAAATAACGTAGAATCTGGAGTCCACGTGTATTGTTTTTGAGAAAAGTGTAGAATTCTCGGTATTCCCGGTACAGATAGCCCGGTACAGATAGGACACAAAGAGGTCTGGTATTACTCAATTTTTTTTGTATTATTTGTGTTGGTTTATATAATGATTATCTGCACACAAATAAATGCATTACCACACATGATCTGTTTTACACAAAAAACTAATTGTAAATTAGAACAAAAATGCATGATTCTTCACAATTAAACTACAGTCACTTTAAAACCGTATTAGAGGAGAATATCTAAAGCATTCGCCTTAACACCACATAAGCAATATCAAAAATAATTTGGTTATAAAAAAATCAATCGGTTAAGTTACCGTTAACCATTGATTGGTGGTCAAATTAAAGATTCTGTTTCCCATGAAACAACTGTTTGTACACATCGAAAAATGCTGAAGCAAATGCCATGACTAAAACGATAATACCTATTGGTAATATTCTGTTTGTATTATTGTCTAGAAATACTTCGGTAATTATGAGATTTCTTTTTGTTTCTGTCGACCGTAAAAAAGAAGAATAATATTGAGTTTAGAAAATTATGGTTTTAGGATGTGCGTGTTTCTATTCTTTGGATATGGATAATTATTTGTTAGAATCAATTATGGCGTTTGATACGCAGAACGTATCTATATACAATGTGTAACAAAAAGGGTCAACAATACTGAAGGGTATGTATGTACTCATCATTATGAACAATTTTTACTATGGGGCCAACACTGAAATCCCGAAAAAAATATTAGCTGTTTCATACATTTTGTCCAAGATCGATGAACATTTTTGTATGGAACAGCAATTTTTTTTTTCGTGATTTCAGGGTTGGCCCATAGTAAAAGTTGTTCATAATGATGGGTACATACATACTCTTCAGTATTGTTGAACATTTTTGTTACACATTGTATATAAAAGGTTCTGTCCTGGTCCTGACTGATTGACTGACTGACTTACTTACTGACTGACTGACTGACAGAAAAAACGTGGTGAATTTTGGGAACGGGCCGAATTTCTTCCGTACGCGGTCGATGTCGCGGGCGACCTCTAGTTAAGTAATATGAGAGAGAAAGCTGTATGTATTGCGATGAACCTGCTCTCTCTTTTTAGGGGTGTATTGTATGCATGTACACATCACTTATTCGTATTATTGTGTATCGTTTAATGTCTCAATGTAAATAACTTTTATAATCACATTTTTTACTCCAGTTCAAACCATTATGAAAGTGACTGAAACTGATGTACCTAGTTTTCAAAATATATAATTCACTTTGATTATAATACTTTTTTAAACAATAATAATTATAATAATACTTTAACAATAATAAATAATAATACTTTTTTAAACAAAAAACTGTAGTTACATTTTTTTTTGTTCCTTTTAACTATTTTTAACTATAAGGGTATAAATCAAAAACGCTGATCAATTTAAAATAGCAGCGTTCAATACCAACTAACTGACATTTAACCTAAAAACAGCGTTTTCAAGTAAGCCTTTAAAATTCTGAAACCAATCCCACAACTACACTATTTTATGTAGATCTTAAACATTACGATACAAAATTCGCGTTTTTAATATTCGAAAATAGCTCTACTTGATTAGCTTAATGCTTTAGTTAAATGTTTGCACAAAATCTATTGAAGGACGCAGTGACGTCATTTACAACGTACAATTGGACTCAACATCAGCTCATAAAAGCTACAAGCCTAAAAAACTAATTACGAATTTTTTACTAACAACTTTTTTCTGATCTTGCGCAAGCATTGCCATAAATATCTTAACATATTAGATCAGAAACAAGTTGGTAGTTTTAGGAATAGTTTCGACGAAGTATGTATAATGAATTTATTATGTACCCTACACGGGAATATTTCAGGATTGCACCTACAAATCAAAACGGAGTACTAAATTAGTCGAGTAGGATGTCATAATACAGTATTTGAAAAGTATTAATTTAGTTACTAAATAAATAATAATAATTTAGTTTTACATATATATATATATCTATATATATAAAAGAAAGTCGTGTTAGTTACTCCACTTATAACTCAAGAACGGATGAACCGATTTAGCTGAAAATTGGCAGGGAGGTAGTTTAGAGCCAGGAGAAGGACATAGGATACTTTTTATCCCGTTCGACAGCATAGTTTTTTTTTTTTTTTTTTTTTTTTTTTTTTTTTTTTTTTTTTAATTTTTTTTTTTTATTTTTTTTAGAAATAATTATGAATGATTAATTTAAGTTTTTTTTTTTTTATTTTTTTTTATTTTATTATTATTTTTTTTTTTTTTTTTTCCAATTATAAAAAAATTATGCTTATATATTGCCTTTAAGGCGGAACAAAGTTCGCCGGGTCAGCTAGTATATATATATATTTAAATATTTTGTTACTTTGACTTTAGCCACTTTTCCATCGACCACGCGGCTTTTATTTTAGGTTATGTAAATATTGTATTTTAGGGTTTGTTTTGTATATTATTTTATAACTTAATTTGGATAATTTTATTTTATTTAAATTAAAAAAAATTTTTTTTTGGTTATAATTATAATATAAATGTTAAAAATCATAATTAGAAACTTAAATATGAAAAAATATTTTGTTACCAGTCATATAAACAAAATACTAGCAGTGCCTCGCGGTTTCACCCGCGATGAGGTACAAATATGTATCTATATAAAATTTTATCCAAACGCATACGGCGTTTTTACTGTGTAGAGTAACAAACATCCAAAGGTGCAAACCTTGACATCTATATTATTAGCAGGAAGAAAGATTAGTAGGATGATAATTGCTCATTTAGACAGTTTATTTTTTCTATAACTCCTAAAAAACAATAAACTGGTTAAGTAGTAGTTCGCAGCGAACTGAGACCTCGTGTACAAGTCCCTTAACCAATTTGGCTTATATTCGAACTTGATAATTGTATTTGCACGAACCACTTGCTTACAAAATTTCATAAAGATCGGATCAACAGTTCGCAAGTCATCGTCGAACAAATATACATACAACAGCTAATCTGCCCCAGTAGACTCAGAGACCTTCGCTTTGCTTCGGTCAATAACGAGTTAGACTCGTACAAGGAGAATCCCGTTAAATATACTGATAGTACCTAATTAGTAAAAAGTTTTAAAGTACTTGCCTCAGCTCAGGCAGATAGACAAACTGCGTAGGTTTAGTAATAGTCCCATTGGATACCTTTTGGGTACAGAATCCTAAAAACAAACTCAAAAATGATTCGAAGGCGCCGCAAATTCCCAACCCATGTAGGAGCCACCATAATTCCAGTAGAAACAAACCCTAACCCTTAGGCGTGACTTCCACGCTCCACGCGAGCCAAATATGGACCAGATTGGCCACACGAGGCCCGTTTAGTGACAATTAAAGCTACCACGGTGGCTGCCCAGATCACGAACACTATTAGCATGTGTGCAATACCCTTTAGGACGTGTCAAGTGTGGAAGCCCCTTTAGCTTTGTTTAGGAGATTTTGCTCTTACGTAAGGTATTGACAGAAAAAGTTTAATGTGGAACATTATGTTTATTTATTTTGGTATTGTGTGCCGAGACGAGCGAGATGTTCGCCTGGTGGTACGCGGTTTGCCTGGGTCCTGTTTTATAAAGCTACAAGTACAAGCTTACATTATCGTACTAGCTTTTTGTAACAGTAACTACAAGTTACCAGTTACTACAGGTAGATGGTTTGTCTTTATCCTAAATACAAGTGCTTGTACTTGCACTGGTTGTATTGTAGCTTTAAAAAACGCCGTACTTACTCAATATTTTTTGCAGTGTTGCCAGTTTTTCACTACAAGTACAAGACTTGTAGCTTTATAAAACAGGGCCCTGGTGGTAAGCGGTATCCCTGCCTATATCAGTAATAGTACTGGAATTGTGAACTTGCGAACAAAATTCTGCGCCGCACTGGACTTCGCTCGTTACCCTGAGATATTAGGTGTCAACTCTCTTCATGTCCATAGTAATCTATCTGGTAACATTGCCCTACAAACCAAAGCACAACACAAATAAAAACACACACAATAACAAAAGTGGTTTGACACATCAACATCATCAACAGCCGGAAGACGTCCACTGCTGGACGAAGGCCTCTCCCTTAAAGGGAGGTGTTGCCATAATCCCCACGCTTGGCAGACGGCTTGGGGATCGCAGAATGGTTACCACCGTTAACTAAGAGGACGCTGCTGCCCGTCCTCCGGTGGTTCTGGATGCAGTTTTAGGACATACCCAGGTCCTTTGAGATTTTGAGGTTTTGACACATTTTTGTTTTATTTATACGAGAATACTCACGTTTAATTAAATCGGATACTCCGACTATAGTTTCGATCTCTAAAATCTTTTCGATTTTTTCGATCGAATAAAATAAAATGTGTAATGAAATTTTATTATTATTACCGAAAATTGCGACAGTTGCGAATCCTAGATTACAATCTGAATGTAGCTTTAGTTAAAATAAATACTACATGATATTTATATATATAATAATAAAATTTCATTACACATTTTATTTTTATTTTTTTATATGAACAAAATGGATACCAAAGTGTATTCACAAAAATGTGGGTTCTACAATTATGTCGCCATAAATGTATTACTATAAAAATGTCTTTACCCCATCTTGGATACATAAATCGCGATATTTGCGTTAATGTGATTATTGTGGCGACGGCAAGGATGAGAATACCATGCCGCCACGAATGGGCGGCAATGGAATGGAAATGATATATATACATATATATATATTATACAAATGTATTCGTTCATATTATAAATATGTCCTTAAATGATATTATATATATAAATAAATACTAATACTTTTATTTTATGCTTATTTACCAAGAGGAGTCGAAGCATTTCGGGGTTGAGGAAATAAACAGACAAAAATAAGAATTCCTCACGTGAATCAAACAACGTCCATAATTATGTATATTACCCAGAAATACCTACATACGTACAGACTGACCGTTTCATCACATGATGATTCGAGTCGTTTCACAACAGTCGAAACTCTACCTTCATCATTGCCAGTTAGAGTCCAATTTCAATTGTTAAAACATCGAAACGGACGAAACTCACCATTGGCTGTAAAATTATAACTTTTTTTTGTTCGGTGAGGCTTTTTATAAGGTCGGAATAGTAGTTAATGGTCTCTTAGTAATTTTGGGAGAGAGACGGGGTAATTATGGCTCTCCGTGTGTCATTGTCGGTACCCAGTTCTAATTCTGAGCCCAAATTGAAATAAAAAAATCGTGATGATGTGGTAGGCTGCCGTTGGGTATAAAAAGGTTGATTTTGCATCGACGATCGTGGAATTTGGGTAATAGATGACCTTATTTTTTTATTTTTTTGTGGTGGGCTGGTTTTTTTTCATGTAGGTACTTAATCTACATGGAAAAAAAACAATTTTGCCCCGTTGGAGTGTATACAATGTCTAAGGTGAAGTACGACTTGCTAGCCTAGACAATAACTCTCTATCCAGTTTTCGTTTTTAAAATCCCCAGATAGAAATTGATAAAATAATGCTCCAAGAAGAATGTTCAAAATGTTGCATTACGAACTGTTTGCATTACGAACAGCGATAAAATATACAGTAGATCCCCGATCACCGCTCAAAAACGTCACCGTCAAAACAAGGCATAAATAGCGTAATATGCCTTGTTTTGCTCTCAGTCGCGTGTGACCGCGCCAATCGTATGACGTGCTACGATGCCGAATCTAAAACGCGCTCCCAAATGTTTTACAACGCTATTACAGGGTGTTAAGGCCCAATAGTAAAATGACACCATATCCGCTTGTGGACTTTTTTTAGCTGGATAGTAGCAGTATGATATTTTATTGTAGCGGGCCACTTTTGAGGTTTGATTTTCATAGAGAGATTTTTGATTACTTTTACATCATTCGTTTTTTTTTTTTTTTTAACAGGCATAAGCCTTTATTAACTACAACAAACTACAATGACTACTTAGCCTACTACACAACAAAAAACAAAAGGATTGTATCCAGACCGATGAAAGTCTAGAGACAATCCAAATGCTCAAACCCACTACCAGTCGGCAGCGTACCCAGCATGCTGGCGGCATTGCCACGCTGGTTTTATTTGATCAAATATACTGTAGATATACAAAGAGCTTTTTAGGTATGTAGGTAGTATAGGTACAAATCACGGGCAAAAGGATGCAAGATTGACCACAGCACATAGATGTTAAATGGCAGTGTAGTCGATCGAATGGTCAATCGATTCTTATTTGCTTTTGATTGTAGAGCAGTATTTTTTTCTGTCTACGTCACACCCGTGCTCAACGAGAGCGACATATTACTAAAATATCTTTTACTTGAGAATAACGTGTTAAGGCTTTTAAAATGTTTGTTTTAGTAAGTTCATAAATATATTTTCCACCTCACAAGCTCGGAAAGATTCTGTTTGTCTTTGGAAATCTGATTGCATAGGTGTATTTTATCCGCTAGCGTGGAAAGAGTTTTAAAATTCGAACCTTTCTATTCATTAATTGTTTATACCACCAGTCCACTGAAAATGCACAAGTGATAATTATTTCATGTCAATACGCCAACATCATTTTTAGAATAATCGCACTGGCCAGCACGCTGATTACTCTAGCATTTTCCTCGCTGTAGTGAGATGAAAAGATGTGTGTTTCGCTCGGCAGCAAATTTATTCGGCGTCTCGTACCTTTGAAAACCTCGTTACGGTCGCTTCGCTCGTGGTTCGAATGTAGAATCCTGGAATCCTTCGCTTGTTCAGGTTTCAATACAAGTAATTGCGTAAAAAAAACATTTTGCAGCCTAGCATAACAAATAACTATTATCGGTCTAATATTTTTGCCATATCATTTTCGCACTGCAAAATAAGTTTTTGTTAAAGTAAGTAAGTAAGTTCGTATAGGCTGAGTGGCCAGCCCTAGTGTCATAGTTAATGTGCCGCCCGAAGGCCTCTGACATGGCTGACGGTTTGTTTGTTTTTGTTGACTGAATTCTAGTATTTTTGCCTTCAGTTTAGCGTTGTAGAAATGAGAATGATTACTTTGGATTGACACAATAGTTTTATATTTTGTAAATAATAAACACTTTGAAAAACTTGACTACATTCTTTAAATAACTATCGATGACTTAACTTGAGTAACACTCGCACAAAATATTTGATTATAAATCTACATATTAATCAAACTGCATTTCTTCCAAACACAGAGCAATAAAGAACCAAAGCATAGAAAAAAACATCAAAATATTCATCTTCCGCATAAAATACAACACTAAAGTCTCAAAGATTAAAGTTTGATGAAACTATTTTTAAACTAACGCCCGAGGCTTGTACCCCAGTTTTTATCAAGCTACGGTCATAAAAGGTTGAGTAATGACTCTCTGTAAACTCGGATTGATGCTGACTGATGTGCATTAACATTCTTCAGAATAAGTGATATAATATTAGGCCCGAAAACACTAGGCACAGAACTTAGACATAGATTTACCTTTACTCGATTGCCTTAAAGCGTAGAATTGTTTTGGGGATTTGATTTCCTAGAACTATTTACTTTGTTTCTCAATAACCTAGGTTTTATAGAATACATTTACATACAAATCATCATTATCGTCATCATAATTTTATTATCCAATGATAGACATGGGCCTCTCCCAAGGTACGCCTCTCGGCCCTAAGTTTATTATTATTATATTGAGGTCAATTTTGAAGGTTTTAGTTGACAGTTCTATACTAATTAAAATATTGCTGTCACTTTTTTACTAGGCATGTTAGCTAAGGACAGCAATACTTTAGTTGGTTTAGGTCTGTCAACTAAAGCCTTCAAATCGACCACATTCTTATACTAGCCTGTCTTGTCCCATTGCTGGACAAATGCCTCTCTTCCTTATTTATTTATTATTAATTGCTTGTCACACTTACAGCTACGCCAAGGCGTGTGACACGCCAGCAGTACATACAATAACAATAATCGATTACATAGAAAATAAACAAAGTAATATTTCTTTCCATGTTTCTCTAAGTTTAATACACAAAAATAATCAAGTCATTTTCCGTCACTGTGAACAGAGAACATAATATTTCTACTATTTATGTTCCATCATCTTTTGTATTCCATCATCCAGCATCTTCGCTCAGCATCAAGCATGATGGCAGTCAAACGCCTATTAATAAAAAAACAAACACACATCATTACTATTTTTTCCTATTTTTAAAAACCTTTTGATATTACCTAGCTTTTCTTTAAAACATGTTGGAGTCCATACATCTTCAGGAGCTAGAAACCTTTTTCTGTCGAAATGTTTAGTCGACGTCAGCGACCGATCTCTGCTTAAGGAAAAATCTAGCCTAACGTGTGAAATCGCTCATACAGCTAACCCCTAAGTTTACATTATAGAATGCTGATTTAACTCATCAAGTTGACGGCGACAAATACCTGCAATCCTCAAGCCTTGCTCGAAATGACGGTTAACTACCTACTAGCTAGTATAGTATTATATTATCTGTGCTAAATACTAGTTATTTACACACTAGTCACGCAATGCTTGCATTGAGTTAATTATTAGATAATATAACTTGACGTTGGTTTCATTTAGTTTTCATTACAAAACT
This sequence comes from Erannis defoliaria, assembly GCA_905404285.2. NCBI lineage: Eukaryota > Metazoa > Arthropoda > Insecta > Lepidoptera > Geometridae > Erannis > Erannis defoliaria. The sequence continues at coordinate 2,376,105 of FR990073.1, read as the reverse complement.
GAAACAAATTAAAAAAAATGTAGATAGAAGAGGTCAGAATGATTCAGAACGTTATTGATTTGCGTTGTTTCCATTTAAGTGCTTTGTAAGTTTATTTTTTAAGACATTTAAAGATTCATGAAATAAATCAAGATCACTCAAGGATGCATTGAATTCACATATTCTAGATAGATATTATAGTAGGTACAGGTTTAATTCATCTAAGCGAATTAGTCCAGGTGAGTTAAGTCTAAGGCATCCAGGTCGTCGCAAAGTTTATGAAAATATTAATATAGTGAATAGATAGCAACATAATTTTTATGTAGACGTTATGTGCTAAACTCAAAATAGAAAAGGGTACAAAAATATTCTAATTCTTCCTTTGTCTTTTCCAGTAAGATCCTTCCGTTGTCTTTGATAATCTAACCAGTCCGTCCATTCTCGAAAATGTCACAGTGTCATCTGAAAAATACTGGAAGATGTCGGAACAAAATTGGTCCCAAATACTACCTTTATATATCTAGACGTATCATTACAGGCGGATTAGAGGAAAATTATACTTGGATGAGGTTTCTTGGTAATGATTTAAATTTTTTGTCGAATTTAGACGATGCGTCATTTTGTAGTTTGTAGGAGGATGTTTGATTTGTAAAGTAGGTTTTATTTAAGTAACTGATTATTGCGACTTTTTGGATAAATATGAAGTGAAAATATTTTTTCAAATTAAGTACCTACTATTTTGTGTATCAGAAAAAGGTTCTTCGTCATGAAAAATAGGTTGGGAAATATTTTTTTGTTTTTTTACATGTAAATTGTAATTATGATTAGAATTTCAACAAGAGCTTGAAAATGTCTATCCAATATGTAATGTAACTTTTAAGATTTCAACGCTTTCAACGTTCGAAGACCCAAAACTTTTGCGTTTCACGTTCTGTTTGCGCTTGATTATTTTTACCTGTCATCTTTGCCCTAAACCCAGAGCACTACCCATAACAGAGTTTACTAGACAAATATGGCGGTGCGTTTTTTCCACCGTCATTATAGTCCATTTTTTCGGGCGAGGCCATTATCCGATCCCGCTCGGGTCGTAATGATACGAACTCAAATTACACGGCGAGGTTTGGGGCCTATTAACATACCTAGTCGTGCGGATGTATCATTGGGTTTGGAATAATGCCTGTGAACGCACGATGGTTGGCGATTATGGGGATATGATTGTGTGATCGAACTTTACCAATCCTCCTTCTACATACTCAAGGGTCAGGCCAAAGTGTCAGTTTTGGCTGGTATTTAGAATGGGTTGCAAGGGGCAACTATCCCGTTCACTGCCCGGTTCTATTCGGAGTCCTAGGCTCATTTTGAGTCACTGCACCATTAGGATAGGGTAGATGACTGATGTTTATATCGTTGAAACCAATAGCTATGATGAAGAATTTAAGTAAATATAGTATGTTTGTAGAAAAAATAATTTAAATCGATTAATAATGTTCTGATATATGAGCGTTTAATGTTTTTGTTAGAGACAACTCTGTCCCTTTCCCACAAAACAAAAAATGACGTCACGCCTTACTTGTCAGAATAGAATTTATATGGCGTACTGAGAAGTGACGTCACGATTTGCTGTTTCGCTTCTCTGTGTAGCATGATATTAAAATGCTTATAAGTTGCTTATTTTTGATCAGATTTTCGTTTTCTTTTCATTAATCAGCTATATTTATGGGCCACATTTTAATAGGACAATAAAAAAAACAGTCACCTAGCCTATTGCGGACCAAGGTGGCACGTAATGAGAGAGAAAGAGAAATAAAGTATTAACCTCTCTTTCGCTCTAATTAGTTATTTGCAGGTTATTTGTATAATATACGTGCCCAAAAGTCTGTTAAGACATTCGTAAATATCCTGTGCATAAAGAAGATTTCATTAATAAATGCAAAATCTCCACTTAACGACTTTCCTCGTCCTATTTATCTTTCCTCCTTCATACCTTGAAGCCGTCAATAATATCACAACTATAAAATTAATTGAATCAATTAAGAAAGCTGAATATTTACGCCGAATGCCTGGAGGGGCGCCATTCGCGTCAAGGCGTCAATATAAATTGAAAATATAATTCGCACTCCTGGCGCACGTATTTGTTTGTCATTTGTTTTTACGGTCCTTTTTAATTTATCTTACACGCATACGTATTATTCTGGCCTATATAGGTATTCAGTAACAGGCTTCCTTTGAGGTTCTAAAGCATAGCGCTTAGGTGTAAAAAAACAAAGGAGTTTTGGCGGGAACACGGAAAAATCGTGTCGCTGCTTTATATTATTTTCTTATTCTAAGGGGGAGAGGTCTTCGTTCAGCAGTGGACGTCTCCGGGCTGATGATGATTTTGTATTCCATACATCAACAGTTCCAAAATGTACACTAGATAAACGGAGTAGGTATCTGACCTAGCATCAATTAATTAACGGTACTTTTAATTTCCACAAATTAATTTATACTAGTATCCCGTTATCGAAGCGACCCTTAAAAGGCTCCGGGAATGGGATCCAAACGCCTCGTGTGTTTGTCGCATTAGAGCAACTGGCGCATGTAACGCGCTCTCTATTGCTGGAATTCCCTGGGACCTCCAATTACAGCCTTATTGGGCTGGCATTGTCACAGAGTAGAATATGTACAAAGAAGGTATTTTACTATCCTAGCCTAGGCCTTTCACAATTTCTTAAGCAATTATGTTTTAAAAAAAAAGGTCTATTTACAGTTACAGAGTGTGAATTATAGATGGAGCCAAGTGTAATTGAAAAAATATTGGTATAATTAATATTGTGGTAAGTTGTCCTTGTGAGCAAAACTTTAATAAATAGTGCGCGTGACTCTGTGGCTACAGCACACATTTGATAAAAATACCCATATCTAAAGATATTCAATTCAAACTCAATCAATTCAACTCAATTCAATTCCATTATGGCCCTCCTCCCTACTTTTACCAACACTGGAAAGCTACTCTATCGACGTGATTTCCGCCGACTATATTCGTTCATTACTTACACTACTTGGTATATAAATTACTTTCAATTATATTACTACTTTTAAGTTTTAAATGTTTCGTTGAATGGAAGAGCCTAATTGAAGAGCCTGGAGCCCACGACATAGGTCACCCTACACAGGTGTGGGATCTAGGGTACGCCGAATGTTATTAAGGTTTGTTTTTTTCTGTTGTCTTTTTTTTGTTGTTATCTTTCGGTATGTTTTAAATGTACATTTCATGAACAATAAACTATTATTATTAAAACTACTACCGTCGAGTACGACCACAGAATAAATAATAGTACCTATATACAAAAATTACACACTAGCAGAATGTCATCGTGCTCTTAACATAATGTCAACAAGAAAGTAGAATAATAATAATAGTCTAATGTACGTTCGTACGTAATTTCTTACTCTTGGAGGACCTAGCTCTCTCTCGCTTCTTAGTTGAAACTTGATATGTCTCGTACGTACAAACAATCCGTAATGTCAAGTAACACAACATCACTGCGCAGTAGAGTGCGTTAGATTATAGTGCTCATTGGAGCAGTTTCTCTGTAGATTTTATAATCTGTAGTATTACGTCCTAGTCGAGTTGAGAATGAGGAACCGATTCGCGCGATTTGCAATTTAGTTTTGATTGGAGGCATTTCTGGTTTTCTTCTTTTGCACAAAAAGTTCACAGGGCAGACATCAGTAAGTATATGTAATATTGATCGTAGTTAAAATTAAAAAAAATGTAATACAAAAGCTTTACCTTATTGATGCGGATTTAACATAGCCACACTAGGACCAACCATTTGCCGCGCGTGTTAGCAATTACTGGTTATTTTATTATTTCTTGAGAACAATGCTAATACAGGTTCTCTTTAAACAATAATTTAATAGACTGCATATACAAATTATTTTACTAATGTAATTATGGTCTAATTTATAAAAGCTTTGTGACATTAAAATTGTTCACTCCATTATTTGTGTAGAATTTAAATAACCTTTTAAATGTCTTCAAGTCGCAAGTGAATCAGTTTCTTCTAAGCGAGCGTGCTCTATCGAAGCGTCTCTTAGAGATGACAGTCAAAAAAATATTTGTGCATTTTCATAATATCTTAAGTAAGAACTCTGGACATCCCAATTTACAATACGTACGGTTTTGATGTCATTTCTTATGCGCATACGTAAGATTTAGAATATTCTTCTTGCGAAGGTTTTATTTGTAGACATAGAGTTAGAAAGTCATTGAAAGCCTCAAATGATTTGTTCGTCGTGGTGCTATCTAAACGCCAAGCGACAACCCTAACTCGTTTTTAAAGTATTTTTTTTATACGGTCAAGTGACGAGACGAGCAAGACTTTCGCCTGGTGGTAAGCGTCACGCCTGCCACTAACAGTAGAAGTGCCAGAATTGTGAAGTATGATACAATCCTGCGCCGCACTGCACTGCGCTCGTCACCCTGTGATATCAGATGTTAAATCTCTTCATACCCAGTAATTTATCTGGCAACATTGCCCTTCAAACCGAAACACAGTAACGCTTGCACACTACTGCTTGGCGGTTGAATAACTGGCAAAGGTGTGGTACTTCCCCAGGTGGACTCTGCATTAGAGTCCTACCACTACAACTGGGCATAATTATGATACATATTTCCCCAGAATCGGCACAATTTATTGCCAAGACCCTGCAGTAATCTGTCAACATATCCTGTCATAGCTTTTAAACTAATAAATTATCAATGATAATCGACCACCCACTATAAATATTAATTGAATCGAACTTAATAAAATGACGAATCGGCAGCAAAGCATGTGAAACATGTCGGCAAAGACTTTAATATACACTTTAATTGCCTGTCTTTTTTATCCAAATCATAAAATGTCCTTTAAATAAATTTACTGCGAATAATAAACGTAATGGTTAATACACAGAACTGGAAATGTAATCAAAAGAATCGGAAACATTAAAAGTTTGCCCGACTTTGTAACGATCGGGCAAAAACTTTTTTTTTGTAATATAAAATGTATTTAAAGCCAGCTTAACAGTTATGGAGTATGCTTCTTAAAATTATGATAAAAGATTGCACGTATTTTATACACAGTTTATAGGAATATTATGTAAAATGTTCGAACTTCTGGAAACCGAATTCAGGTAATTAATTAATTGACTTGACTTAATTTATAAGACGGTCACCAATCGGAATTATTTTATGTCGCAAAAAAAAACGAAGCTACAACATTAGTAAAATCATGCTTTATTTTATAGTTACCATTCTATCCGTATCTACTTTATTCACCCGGGTTACGATACATAATGAATAAGCATAATTAAGCGTAATGTTACAAATGAAAAGGCAATCGTCCTTACGCTGAGCCAATATGTCCGAGACACTGGCATACAAGTCCTACGCTGCCTCACATGTAGGTGCATTCAAGATACCATGAGACATGCCAACGTATAGGGGTGTACCTATGCAGTGCTTGGTCAACAAAAGTTTTCTCATAAACTCGCTGCGACCACACTCCATCAGTAGGTAAGTTTTTTTTTTTATAGTTCCAAGTACTTGTAACTATGCCTCTTGATATTAATAAATACCTAATAATAGGGTTCCTGACACCTCTATGAAACAGCGTATCGCAAAATGTATTAAAAAACTATTAAGCCCAAGCATCTAAAAGACACAACACTGGGTCGCAAAAAGTTTGCCTCCGCCTGTGACTTCCAGGCTATTATGAATTATGGTGATGATTTCAAAATTATCATGATTCATGAAACACAAAGAAGAATTAAATTAGATTTGAAGTTTCCAAGACACGCTTGACCGCCATTAATTATTCTAGGTAGCCATCAGACATAGTTACTGGGCATTTCGTTTACATCGCACATCTAGCTACTGCACGTTGGGATAATTTCGATTTAGACGTCAAAAAGCGCCGCCTAATGGCATCATTTCCTAGACTCGGTTTTATTGGTTTACTTCCCCCTTTGGCTGACGCAATATATTCCGTAGCAGTATCTCAACTTACCACATTTTCCGTATCTTCATCAACTTATTAAGATGGCATATAAGGGCACACGGGGCCCGTGCCTAGGGGCCCGCCCTCACTGGGCCCCCGGAAGGCCTATAAAACTCTTGCATTCAATACCGCATTTTAGTTTCATTCATACGTAGACACTCACAAAGATCAGAAAAAATTGTTTATAACAATAATAATATTCACTTTTTTTCCAAAGGCATTTATGTTTTTATTTAGTTACAAATAACAATGTCTACGGCCAAACCATTATTTTACATTTAAATTTAATCAAGTTTTTTCATAAATTAAACATAAGTTTCTTCAGAAACTTTCAACTTTTAACGCAAACAAAACTAAGGGAATAAACATAATAATAGAGTGTTAGAGTGGGGTAGTTATTCTATTTGTGCAGAATTCCATAACTGAGATACTGGTCACATTCCGTATGAACTAACATGAGAGCAGTGCAATCTGTCAATGCGGTCGGCATAAAAAATATACCATCGTATTGTGGTAATAGTCTAGTTTTTGTCAATAGGAAAATTGCTATCGGAATTATTGAAAATCGATTTAGATAAACGCAGGACATTCGAGAGGTAAATGTTTTGAATTATGCGGTTTGAATTTATTACTGTTTATTCTAAGAATTAGCTTGAAAACACTTTTTGCTAGATTAGCAGAGAACTGGAGTATTATATTTGTGGAGAAATTTAGTTTTTCTCGGCAGTTAACGTAACTTGGTTGTTGGTTGGAGGTTGGGGGGTTGGGGGGAGGGCGGAGAGTTGACGTGGTGAATTTTGGGAGCGGGTCCAATTTCTTCCGTACGCGGACAAAGTCGCGGGCGACCTCTAGTAGGTACTAAATATTGCAGACGCATCATTCACTTCAGTGTTTACAACTCTATTTAGTTACTGTGATTGCTTACTAGGAATCCATTAGGCATCAAAGCGTAACACAAAAGGCTGAATTCAGAAGTCATCGTTTCACACATTATACTAAGATTTATAGGTGCGGGAAACTTGGGTCAGTGCTTGCCTTTGAAAACTTATAACGCAGTATATTTGCAAACAGTAGCTGTTCTAAGATCGTTATTGAACTCTTCATCCCTTCAAATAAATATATATTTTTAAGCTGAATTTTGTTTCGACATAGGTGTTTTTGTTTTTATTGTACCTATTTGTCTATGTTTATAGTATTGAATAAAAGTTTTTAGTTATTTTTTCTCCAAGTATTAAACCCAGTTTTAACTAGTTTTTGGGAGGTCGTATGTAACAGAAAGGTGTCTAATGAGACCCTAGTACTAAGTTCAAACTGACTTGCGATTGCGGTGGCGGGTGCAGTAACAAAGTATGATATTGTAATTTCAAGTCGTTTCCAGCCCCCTAAAACCCCTTAAGTAAAATTTCTACTACATACTAGGGCTAGACTTTGACTGTGTCTAGTTTAACAATATTTAAGTGAAAACTGGCGTGGTTTTGATCTAAGGGCCTTCGTTCAGCAGTGGACGTATCCGGGCTGATGATGATGATGATTCCCGAATAAATAAACAAAAAAGTCAAAAAGCGTTAAACCCCATAGGTCCGGAGAAGTTATTTAATGGCGTAGCCACCTCGTAGCGAGGTGGTGTATAGTCCAATCGTCCGTCGTGGGTAGGCGATATTCGCAGCAATGGCATGTTAAGGCTGAAGCAGTACTTACATGATAGCTTGATCATTTTAACATAAAAACAGACAAATTTGAATGTGCTATTTACGACGACATAATCCCCTCATAAAGGAAACCCATACTGTAAATATCAGTAAGCCGCTTGAAGTAAGGTGCCATAAAATCGTGGTCGCTTTCAATGCTTCTGAATATAGGTAGCTCTCATGTGTCCATACAAGATTTTAAATGTGCAATTAGATGATTTCTTGCATTTCTTAGAACTATAAAAGCTTATTGCAGTATAAAGTGTCTGTAATGATTATATTCAAGAGATATTAAGTGTGAAAATTCGAAGTATAAATAACGATTGGTTTCTATAGCAACGAATAGAGAGAGTTATGGCTTTAATTTATCGAATAGATGAACTGAGTTGAATTCGATTTGAATTATGGGTAAGTTTGATTACTTTTAAAAGGTCTAGTGTGGCTGATAAAAATACATCTAATAGCGTAACGTAGACAAAAAACCCCTGTTTTATAATACTATATTACTAACCTATTTAAATATATATGGTAATTGCAGAAGCAATAATCGTTAAGAATAATATATTTTTTGTCTTGAGCATTGCTAAATCTTGGGATATTTTAGTTTGGTAATTATATTTTCCCGCTGGGCCCCGTACAATAAGTTTTATTTTAAGTTTGTTACTTATAGTCGTGGGGTTTTTTCCACTCTTAAACACCGGATAAATTGCAAAGTCGTACAAAGTCTTGACTGAATGAATAGAATAGCCTTTATTGCTGTTATGGTATATCAAATTATTAAATTCAATTAAGTTTTTATCATGCTAAGAATTATATTATATTAAACATTTTTTTTAAACAGTCATATTAAAATAAATTACTTATTATTTTATTACTTATTGTTTTATTTTATTTTCATGCATTCTTCACAAAACAGCTTGTCCTGAGACATAGGCGTACTCCAGAGATTTCCACCCTGACCGATCCATTGCAAGTCGTCGCCAGCTCGGACCTGCCATTTCTTTGATGTCATCCTCCCATCGCTTTTTCTATCTACATCTTGTGCGTTTGCCTTCCCGTGGGTACCATTCTGTTACCACTTTTGTCCATTTCTGGTGTTGTGTTTCTCTCATTGTGTGTCCAGTCCATCGCCATTTCAACCTTTTATTATATTCTCCTTTGTCTTATTGATTTTAGGCTGTTTCTGTCTTTTCTTTTGACATTGATCATGCTCCTCTCCATACCATGTTAGCAAACTTTCAGTATTTCTATAAACTAAATCTGGAGAGTTATTCTTGATACAATACAAAAACACGTAACTTTTTTTTTTTTATACTTTCAAGTGACGAGACGAGCAAGACTTTCACCTGGTGATAAGCGTCACGGCTACCATTAACCGTAGCAGTGCCAGAATTGTGAGCTTGCGCACACAATCCTGCGCCGCACTGCACTGCGCTCGTCACGCTAAGATATCTGATGTTAAATCTCTTCATACCCAGTAATTTCTCTGGTATGTGTAATTCCGAACTTATTTGTTACGTGTGCCTAATACTCATAGGGCATAACCCCATAAAGTCCTAGTTTTACTGAAAGATTCTACGGAGTTTCGGATACAACACGAAAGCACCCGAGAAATATCTAGATTGTCCTTTTGTTTTTGTGTAATAGGTTAATAAGTATTTTTCAAGCTGATTAATCAGCTTTGAAATACTCGACAACGCTAAGCGAAAATGCAGTCGAAGATTTAGCACGACAACTTAAAATATAGTAGTTTGTAGTAGTTAATAAAAGCTTTTACTCGTCAAAAAAACTAGAATGACAATGTTTGTGTGACTTTGACCGTCACTAAGACTACAAACAAAACACTGCTCGTACCAGCTCAATCTAACCTCGCCAATGTCATCAAGAACCCAATTCATCAGCACAGTCGCTGTACGCTGTGACATTTGCCTGCAATCTGCTAGTGCATCTACTGAATACATTAGACTTAATAAAGCGAACTCGGTGCTTTTCATTAGAGCTCCCGGACTATCTTGATGGGGCGGACAGAAGGCCTGCACGGTAGTACAGGGCTGCCAATTAATTTCACTGAAATTCTAATACAGAATACGTGTATATTGTTTTATTGGTCGATGTTGACAGGATGTAAGGTTTTACTGTATCTTTTTTTACTTGGCGGGCGTTTGACTGTCATCTGCTGAATGATAGTGCAAGTTACGATTGAGGACATTTAGTTAAAAGATTTGTACGGCTCGAATGAGCCAAGGCATTTGATAGAACTTACCTAGTGTAAGTTCGGACTAATGTCATTTTGTATTATTTTTTATGATCTTGAAAATTCTTGTGATCAGGTTTCATTCTCTATCAAAATAAATAAATGTATTTAGCCATGCAAAAGATAAAAAGTAAGTAAGTTGAAAAGTTTTTTTTGCATAATTTCGATTTTTTATGATCTAACTCATAATAATTATGCTCGTACTAATCGTAATATACGTGGAACAGCCTTACAGTAGTAATTTCGTTTATTCATCTTTTTATCTTTAGCTTTCTTTCAAATTTGTAACCCGATGGATAAAGACCACATGGATTTACGAAACCACAGTTACGTCTGTTAGTGTTTATGTATTAAATCTTTCCATTAAAATTTAGAAAAATTACGATATAAAAACTAGGGGTTCCAATACAAATTGTACTTAATTATAGCAAAGCTTCAATCACAAATATCAGCTTAAATTAATTTATAAGTCATAAGTATAATAGATTAGGCAAACTTTTCCAAAATCGTGGCAGCCCTGTAATTTACTCGGAATAGTTCAGGAGACAGATCGACGGGTAGTTTTTCTCACTAATTAGACTAATGAGATTTATTTTTTTGGCTGTGACGTTTTGTGCTAATTGGAGCTAGGTTTAGCAGCTCGTTTGTTATGGTTATCTTACTTTTGGTATCGGGAGGTGGCGACACTGGCGACGTTCTTGTATTTAAGTACCTGCTGGAAAAGGTAGCGCCCGTGGTTGGTGATAATCTGATAGATCAGCTAAGTTTTTGTGTTTTAGGTGGCAAATAAGCTGACGGATTCTGGATGATTAGCAAACACTTAGTTGTGTTGTGTCCTCACCACGTTACACGTTCAAGGCTGATAAAAACTTTTTGAAAAACGATTTTGTTACTTCTCGGAAATTCTATTTTGCGGAACTGACTTGAATATGATCTCGAATGACATCTGCACTATCTTGGTAAAGAAGACACGACTACGCCCTTCATGCATCCGACACACATTTTACGGCCCTTATACCCTTTCCTTATACACTTTGTTCGACTACATCGTCACTTAACTGTGGTCAAACACCTAGAATCTAGATTTTTAATTTACCTTTCTGACATTAAACTCTTATTTTATGCTGGACAGGCTAGGTCTGTTGCTAAAAATCGATGTTAAGCAACGGACAATCCGGTCACTCTTGGGATGGGTAACCGTGAGTGGCATTTACATCTAAGCGCTACCGTGACAGCGTACTGTAGCCGTGGGTCGCACGTTAAATTGTTAATTGCTATAACAACAACCGTCAGGCCATGTTAGCCATGTTAGAAGCCTTCAATCAGCTCATTAACTCTGACAGGGCAACCCTTTTTTTTTTTTTTTTTTTTTAACGTTGGGAAATGCATTTACGCATACCCTCCCGCCGGGGCGGTAGGAGGGTTATGTCGGGCTCGGCACCAGAGTGGCACCACTACCGACTAAAAACCCAACGGTGCTCCATCACTGCGCCTTGCGCCGAGGCCACGGGTACGCTCTCGCATTCGTCCGCGACCTCGACAGCGCTGCCCTTTCGGGCCCACCACGGGGAGCCAAAGCTCCTCCCGCACCGATGACGATGTGTCGGAACACCCAGACACATCGTGCATCCACCTCGGAGACCATGCCAGCGAGATGGGCGCCGGACGGCCCCACGTCCAACGCCCTGGCCTCCATGCGGCGGGTCAGATGAGTGGTCCCGCCGCCTACCACTTCGGCTGTTGGGGATGGGGAGCTCTGGCCCCTCTGGCCTGTCCCCATCCCGCAGCCCCACCACAACACACCCGGTGTGTGCCCCCTCAAGGAAAGCCCTTGATGAGGCCACCACCCGGTTGTCCCTCCTCACTCTCCACTGTGCCCTCTGCTAATCAGAGGGACACGCGGAGAGCCGGGTACCTCCTTCCGTCACGACACGCCATAAATGACATGTCGCGACCCACCTCGAGAACAAAACCAGTATTGGCGTCAGACGACCCTATATCTGACGCCAGAAGTTCCCATGCGACGGGTCAGGCAAGTGGCCCCGTCGCCCGCCATTTCGGTCGCAGAGGACAGGAAGAGCGGCGCACCGTGATACCGGCACTCCTCTTCCCCTGCGACCCCACCGCGTCCACCATCTCACGGTGGCAGCCCCGTCGAGGCCGCGGAAGGCAGGGAAAGCGGCGAACCTCACCACCGACAGTCCTCTCCCGCCACGGCCTCCAGCCTTCAGCTGCGGTATCTCCCATACGACACCGCAGCCCGCCTCAGTTGCGGTACCGCCCATACAGTACCGCAACCTACTTTGGCCGCTTCAACCAGACTTCCCCGGGTATGCCCCCCCCGGATGGCCCGGAGAAGCGGCCCCACCTCGGGTACCTCTTAGCTTCACCATGGCGACCAACCCACGGCTACTAAGCCCCCCCGCCCCGACAAGGCGGGTACCCACGGGGGGGTGACAGGGCAACCCTAGGGCTGGCCACTCAACCTGTACGAACTTATTTACTTACATCTGTAAAACATAATTTAGCAATTTTTGATTGCTCTACTAAAATATAAAGAATTTATTTTTATTGCGTCACGTAAGTACCTACAGCATTACATCCCCCTAGCACGCGCCAGGAACTAAATTGGTCTTTCCCGTGCAGGAACATGATAAAGCTAGAATATGGACACGTCTGTCTCGTTTTCGAGAGGTAAAAAAATTTGAGTGGATAGATGGCTCGCATGCTAAGCGGGCAGTATGCAAATTAGGGACATTTAGCTGCGACATCATCATCCCGGAGACGTCCACTGCTGAACGAAGGCCTCCCCCTTAGACCTCCACACTGTACGACAACCTGCCATTTACATTACTACCGGAGGCTTTCCTACGCTGCGTCTTCCGGTTCGCGGTCGCCACTCAAGAACCTTCAACTTGCAAACCCTGCGAGCTATGTCGGCGAATTTGATTGATTGATTGATTGATTAACTCTTTATTGTTCACACCAAGAATTACACAGAAATAATGTAATAAACTTAAATATTGGAACAAGTGGCGGCCTTATTGCTAAAAGCAATCTTTTCCAGGCAACCTTTGGATGGAGAGGATTTATAGAATGCCTAGAAGACGGGGCGTGCAAGAAAATAAAAGTGTGTGAAATCATAAACATGTACCATAATGTTATTCTAACATAATATATATACATTTATATATATATATATATAATAGTAAAAATACATACTAATACTTAAAATGCCTACAATATTTATAATAAACTAAATTATAAAACATAAATATATATATATATGTACAATCAAAGTATATGTATGCCAACACATTAGAGATATAATTATGAGACATTTCTAGCATCAACGAGGGGGCACTTGCATAAAATATAATTGCTTAATTTGCTCCTAAAAAGCTGGCTTTGCTGCAAGCTGGGTTGAAAATATCATCACCATCAAGTTCAAACCAGGACTGGATTAGTACAGGATCGAGACGGGACCGACGCATATCAAGAGAGTAAGTAGCGAAGTGGTTATTCTCGACCTTAAATTATACGATTGGCATGAAAAAGTGTGATTGAATTAACAAAACAATTCATGCCACAATAAAAAATAAAAAAAGTACGGTCAGCAAAACAGTAGACAGATGTTACGCTATTAATGCGAAACGACTCCGTTCCGAAAACGGATAATTGCATCGGAATTCCGAATAAAATTTAACACAAGAGAGTAGTATTACATAATCTGTGACACAAGTAGGAATCGAGTTTTTAGCCGCGTATTTGGTAGTATCATAATTTCTTGTCCAGTCTTGTGTTCGTTTTGGCTTTTTTGCGCTTTAGCCGAGGCGGCGTTTTTTGATACTCCCGCAGATAATTCGAGTGCTCGCCATTCGGAATAATGTTGGCTACTTAATGGTAGGGTTGGTACTTGCTACTTACTTACTGCTTTGGATTTAGTGAGGGCTAGAGATTAAGAAATCTAGCATCTCAAGGTTAGTCATAGAGCGAAATGATTCGCTTTCTAAAGTCAACTTCGAATTCACATCTTTTTTGAGTATTAGTGAATTGCATTTCATGAATTTCAAAAACCATTTTATAAAAACACTTACCATGATAAAATGTGTCTAGTTTACTAACATATTATTTCAATGCCTTAAAATAAATATTCTATTTAACATTCGCTTTATCTTAAAACTATCCACATAATCACGACGTAATATCGTACACCCTCAACCAAAAGAAAAATAACATTTTGGCAACGTGGTTAGCTATAAAAACAAGAGAAAAAAATTACATGTGAGACTGTTATAATAACACAATATAACATTTAGCTACTTGCATATTTTAAATTTTCGTTAATTTTAATTTATGGTTTCAAATTTAATATCGTATTAAAAGCATGGCAACCCTCATTATAGTTGCTGACGGTACTCTCACGGTTTATTTAAGAAGATTCCTTTATTCTTTGACCACTTTTTACCGAAGTCCAGTTATTGTACAGTAATAGGGTGTGATGAGGCATTTTTACGAATTCACTTGCTCGCACTGTTTGTATCGTGTTTGTTGAGGCACAATGGGGAATCGTGACGTCACTGTTCACAATCAACTTTTTTTTAGGTTTAGGCCTCGGGTTACTAATTTTTTTGAAGTTTTTTATTCAAATCGAGGTAGGTTTACACCCACATCAGGCAAGACTAATGTTAAGCAATGATGCGGTCTAGAATGAAGCTCTAGGTATCATATTGTTTTGCAACGGAGTTACGAGACGAGTGTGACGTTCGCCTGATGTTAAGTATCACGCCTGCTCATGACTGTAGCAGTGATAGAATTGTGAACTTACGAACAAAACCCTGCACCGCACTGCTCTGCGCTCGTCACCCTGAGATATGAAAGATGTCAAATCTCTTTGGCCAGTAATACTTGCGGTTGAATAACTGGCAAAGTACCAACAATATCTAGGCCTAGAAGAAACAAATTATTCATGGACTTGAAAATAATGTATTTTGCACTGTTTTAAGTTATCTGTGTCTTTGATGACTAATTTTTTTACAAAGCGACGAAAGAGATTTACTTTTACTTTAATTCATTAAAGTATTATTTACTCGAAGTAGAAATAAAAAAGTTAATATGTTTTTTAAAATGTTTTACTTATTTTTCTTGCAGACTACACTTTCACCACAAAATTGCGTAGATCACTGTAATCCCTTTATCTTTCTCTTTTAAATGTAATCAATCCAATCTAACACAACTGTCACACCATAACGGAGACGGAAAATAATTTTCTTTCGTTTGAGTACGAAATCAAAGACTACGTTTCTCTAAATAAATAAATATGTACCTATTTATTTCTGTACAGTACTGTATTGTTTATTTGTAACAAAATAAAATATTAAAGTACTTATTCAAGTTGTATACATTTTAAAGACTCGGATTGCCAGGGAGAATCTGCGTGTACTGGTATGTACTGCAATACTTTGCTATACTAATTAAAGCTCTATCCGACATCCAACGTAAACAACTATCTAACCTACCGACATAGCTCGCAAGATTTGCAAGTTGAAGTGGCAATGGGCAGGTCACATCGCTCGAAGAACTGACAACCGATGGGGAAGAAAGGTTCTTGAGTGGCAACCGCGAACCGGAAGACGCAGCGTAGGAAGGCCTCCCACTAGGTGGACCGACGACATTGTAAAGGTCGCGGGCAACCGGTAGATGCAAGTGGCAGGTTGTCGTACAGTGTGGCGGTCTAAGGGGGAGGCCTTCGTTCAGCAGTGGACGTCTCCGGGCTGATGATGATGATGATCTAACCTACAATCTTATCTTGCCAAAATCAAGAACTAGTTATGGTCAAAAAAACATACTATTTAACGGGGCACAATATTATAATAAATTACCAAACAATATTAAGGATGCAAAGTCTATACAAATATTCAAAAGTAAATTAAAAGCTCATGTGTTCGATAAATATTCATAGCATAATGCTTAATAAGATAATGTGGTAAATTCTGAAGGTTTACGTTCACGGAGCTAAGCTGACTAAAGTATTGCTGTCCTTAGTTAACATGCCTAGTAAAAAAGTGACAGCAATATTTTAATTAGTTTGGAACTGTCAACTAAAACCGTCAGAATCGACCACATTATGTAGGTATAATATGATGCGTGTAATGTTTTATACTAGAAACTATCCTAGGTTATTCTTAATTTACTTGATATTTTGTTTGAATACGACATACCACCAACATGTACAATAATTTCTCAAATAAAAAGTTTACTTGCCTACTAAAGCATAATTATACATTTATTTTTATATACATTTATTTACAGTCATGCTAATATTTCTAAAATTGTATTTAATGCCCACTGGCCACAAAATTCTACTGATAATGTATAATTTTAAGATATCGCCTAAGTGAGACGTAATGTTTCTTGTGATATTAAAATAAAGATCTTTGAACCTAACCTACAATTCTATTTTCAGGCCGCCAGCAGCTGCATAGATTCTTGAAACGAGGCACTGTACCCAGTACTTTCCCTTGGACTAGATTATCGACAAAGCCCTCATCAATAGCAGATATAAGTAAAGATTGACAAGAAAACTTGGTTTTTACACATCCAGACCGAAAACCATTGCCTTTTATGGAACCTCATTGAGAACCTCCTTTTTTTAATTCTGTTGGAAAAGGACAGAAATATTTTCAGGGTACATGTATGTATTCTATGTATGTGTGTTTCTTTATACCAACATAGCTTCTAAATACCTAAACAAATTTGGATGGGGTATCGTTAGAATTCTGATATATACACTACTACAATGTCTCTGTTTTAAAAAAAAAAATTTTCGACTTCTTCGTTGCGAATTCTTCAGTCGTGTTTTTCATTTTGCTAAATTATGGTTTGTTGCTTATTTGCCGAGGCGCATAAATTTAATTGTAAGACTGTTATCCAGAGAATTATCCCCAAATTTATGTGTCCTCGTACTTCAACATTGTTGCAGACTTTAATTTATCTCTCTTTTGTAAATGAGCCGCCATGTTATTATCTTATCACGTCGTGCGACACTCGCCGATAAATTAACAACTTTTTTAACCAACTTTGTTGCTTTATTGCCATTAACATGTTCTGATATGGTTTTAGAGATTCCGCAGGCAAAAGTTTTCGCAGATGGCGCCGCGGCGCGGCGGTCCGGATGTGGCAATATCTAGTTTTCTTGTTAATCGTTGCTTATATCTATCTGCTCTTGATGAGGGCATTATCGATACTCCAGTCCAAGGAAAAATACTGGGTACTGTGACTTGTTTTAAGAATCTATGCAGCTGATGACGGACTGAAAATAGATTAATTGGTTAGATAGTTGTTTACATTTTATGTTGGAAATAGCTTTACTGAGAACAATGCCATTTTAGAGACAGGCTAGAACACAGCCAAGACGTTATTAAAAATGAGTTAAATTTATAATTTTATTAAACTGGAGGGTTTAATAAAGTTATAAATTTAACTCAATCTAACTAAATTTCAATTCAAATCAGAGTACCTACATTAGGCAGTCAACGGCTATAATTCCTCAAAAATAAACAACCTTAGAACCTGCATCACATCAGTCTATGTCAAATGCAACTTGCCGAATTACAATACAACCCATTGTGAAGTCGACTCTACGCCGAAAATTCCCGAATAAATACCGAATCCGACCGACCTGTCACCTTCGCTTGTCTTTTAAAACGATACCGCATTGTCTCTGGTTCACTTGACAAGGTATCGGCACCTGGATTTGAACTCTATGCTGTGGTCGATAGGATTAAATGTTGCTTCGCAGCAATGGAGCTTTAAGCTTGTCAATGTGTTGATAGCTGAATATCGGCTTTAAGTTAGAAGTTTTTAGGTTTATTTTTCCGGTTGCTTTCTTTGTGCTTGTAATGCAGTATTTATGCAGTATACCGGACCGGACTTTCGTCCGTTGACAGCGCCTATTTATTGCGCATTGCCGAAAATCGACTGAACGAATTAATGGGTTTAATTCATTTGATTTAGTGTAGAGTAAGAGAATGTTATTTTTGTGGAATTCTTTCGAGGTAATGGGAGAATATTAATGGTAACCACAGGCAGACGTATCTTTTATCGAATGTAAAAGAAGATATCGTGTATTTTAGTGTTGAAAAGGTTTACGTTTGGCCTGCCCGATAAGTCCGATTGATAGTAAAGGTTATATTGGTGCATTCGTATCACAAAAAGCTAAACAGGTGCAAAACCTTAACAATATCTTCTTGAAACACTACACTAGAGTTTTGGTGGAAGAGCGAAAAAACATGTCGCTGCATTGTTTTATTCTCCAAAACTTGTGTTTTCCTTTATGTTAATGCATAAAAATAGTAGCGTTTTATTCATTAAGTGCTGATTTACTCTGATAAATGTGGGCACGTGATGTCATGTGGTGAAACTTGTCTTATCGTGCTGTTTTCAAAACTCCGAAGAAGCTTAAGTTGTAGAAGTAAAGTTGCCACGACTTTACTAGGGCCTGACTGGTCCTGACTGTGAATCACTGTGTGACATTGACTGTGACTATATAAGACTAATTTGACTTGACATTCATAAAGAACATAAAATATTTAAATACTTGACATTGGCAAATGCATAAAGAGCGAAGCCATAATCATCTTAGGAGAAAAGAAGGAAAAACTACACTTTGGTCTCTCATAAAGTCTAGGGACAATCTCAAGTCAATGGACTCTCGTAAAGTTTAGGGACAATTTAATTTCATTATCTGTGCTGTTTTATAGCCCTTATACAAACTATATAACGGCTATACACTTTGTATTTTCGTTCAGAAGTACGTACTATACTAAATCTCGGTCCCATTCTCAGCACCAAACTTCAATTAACCCTGTAAGCCAAACAAACGGTGTTTCCTGATAAATCACAGTATTCACCGGTAGCGGGAGTCGAACCGGCTATCCGATAGCCCCGGGTCACGAGATACCATCGCATCGAGAAATTCTGCCTTACGTTAATTGTGCTCGAGCGCCTAATTGACGCCATTTTGAAACCTTTATGCTCCATGGTTGATAGACATTTAGAAATATATACTTACTCTACATGTAATTGAAAACTTAGATTTAAAAAACTTTGTTTTCTAAATTGTCGCTTACCGACAGGTGATTAGGGTATAAAACGCGAGTTTGAACGGCATAAAAACCGAATCATACTATATTATATATATCTAGACGTATATACACATGCATACATACTCTATGATTGACGAACTCTTTAAAAACTTTGCATTATATTCAACATTAAAAAGTTTCAAATTCATAATGAAACGGACTAAACTGACATTTCGAGTGTTGCTACTTTTTGGCTGTACTTTTTCAAAATATTAAGCTTATTTAACATGTTAAGAAACTAAATTACATTTTATAGTGGTTTTATAAAACTTAATAATTTTACACCAGTGAACTGTTTCGATATATTGATATTAGTCTTTGTAAAAGGTGTAGTTCCTCACTTATGTATGATTTCAATCATAAATAACGCGAAACAAAGCATGTAGCCGAAATCAGCATGGATAGCATCATCATCATCATCATGATTTCAATCTTTTCAAGCTTATAAATCATGAAAATAATGTTACATTTCCTTGTATCAATTTACAGAACAACTTTTTAACACAATATGTTTTCTATTTTCTATCTGCACTTCCACTAGCAGCACTTTAAATGTTTGATGGCACTTAATAATTATTCGATAATTCTTTTGAACTCAACTATATCCATCACTACGGATTTTTAGCAGGCAGCATTATATTGAAAAGTTTTAATTCAAGCTGTCAGTTTAGTCCGTTCGATTATGAATCCGAGTATAGTTGTAGTAGATACGAATTTCCCTTACCATCAGGTCAGTACTTAATTTTACTAACTAACATTTGCAAAAATAATATCGAAATTATAAAATGCTCTACTACGATAATTATCAATGTTAAACCAAAATCGATATCAAATCCAATCGGAAAACCCGTTTATAAATATTATAAAATAGTTCTCGTTAGGCGGTTTATATAAGCAATAACCATTAAAATAACTTTTACAAATCAAGCCAGCGTGGATGATTCACAAAGACTCCGATTTTCGATTTTATATTTTCACCGCGACCACATCAAAATTGTTTTAGTATTCCTCGAAAATAGTAATAATAATTAAGATCATGCACAGCCAATCTTTATTATGGTATGTATATATATACCTAGTGAGGCCGGTTCGGGGCCAACGGCCGCTAGCTCGTGGGTGCTCACCACATTTCATAATGCATTTTTTTACTAAACGCAGCGAAGATACGACTATCAGATAAACTTCTTGATACCCGATGATTTAAATAAAACTAATGACAGATTTTTCTTTTTTAATTAACTTAATATTGCCTGCCAGTTGGGCGCTACAATCTTGTCCACCTGTATTAATTAAAACATATTTTTGTCTATGGTCAGAAATTGTTTGTTAAATTTGGTAGAATTCCAAATTCGTAATTTGCTGTGATTTCACGGGAAACGTTCAAGTTCAAATACTTCAAGTTCGTTTTGTTTTGTAACTTTCTTTTCGTTCTCAGCTCCGCTACCTACACGGCCGATCGTTGTAAAGTTTTATTTCTGTCACTGAATCAATTACATTGGGTCCATTATCGAATACATGCTAACAACAGCATTCTAATATGTAATAACTATAAAATTATTCCAATACAAAACTACTTGGCGAAAGGCAGACTGTATCACGTACAAGCTGAATCTTAACACTATTTACAGTTTCAATGGATTATCGGCTTTACTGTATTTCAATTTAAGATTAAAATTCCTCGAGCAAGCCCAGGAGTTGGAAGGGCGACGCGTTATAGGAAATTACGATTTATTTTATTGTTTTAAAGTTCTTTATTGAATGTGTTGAAAGTACGAAGCGGGGTATCAAGTTTCGTTCTCACTTCGTCAGGTGTCGCTGGCGGCGCGGCATTGTTTTGCTCACTTTTGTCCTATCGAGTGTGAACCCGACAAAAACTCGATGGGAGGAAGCGGGCGGCTTTCAGAATAGGCACCTTTTTGGTTTTTTGAATGTTCGTTTGTGGAATATGAAAAGGCATGCGTTGAATGTTTGGGGGTCGATTCCTGTATGCTGATTTCGCTTTTTTTGTGTCTGGGCGAAAGCGGAGGATGCATTTTTAGATGCGAGATGCATAAGTGTCTTTTACGAAACAGACCAGCAGGTCAGGTTTTTAGGGTTCTATACTTGAAGAGTATCCAAGGAAAACCCTTTACTAAGCCGAATTTTTCTGTCTTTCTGGTCTTTATAATCTTAAAAAACTGACTTAAAAAACGATGTAAAAAATATAGATACTTATGTTTGTGTTGTGTTATGTTGGTTACCGGGTTGTCAAAACCTTCACCAAGTGGATCCCACTACAAAAATAGCAAGAGAAAGACCGAAGAAGCTGTGTAAGGACTGTGTCGAGGAAAACTTCGGGAGTATGGGTTAAAAAATTACTTGGAGAGAGAGACAGAGCCAGACAGAAGAAAGTTGTTGGGGAGGCCAAGATCCAGAAAAATTTGTAGCGTCCTAAGAAGGAAGGAAGGTTGTGTTATGGCGGATTTCTTATTATATAAAAAAATAAAGGGTACCCCATTGAAAAAATTCAAAAGAATCAGCACATCAAATTACAGAGGTTTAGTAATAGTGTCCCATTAGACTCTCTTGGAATACGGAACTAATAAAATAACAAATAATTGTCTATGCCACAGATAATAATTTTATCAAATAGGTCTGTGACATTGGGGTGTACGCGTCGAGGTGTGACGTCATCGATCATCTGTAGCGATGTTATCCGATCCGGCTGCGATAGCGACCTGTTAAATGGGACCTATTGTGACAGTTTTACTTTGGGCACTGCATAGCATAGGCGTATACGGTACGGATAGAAAAGAAACATTTATTTTAAACTTAGAACATTATTTATATGGCCAGCTTCTTTATTCTCGAAGACGTTTTAATTTTTTTTTCTGTCCTGTTGCACTTTGCCCGCCAATTTCAACTTCATGGAGAGAAAGCAATGATTTCTATGTCTATATACGCCTGAGTTAAGAAATCGTAAGACTAAATTCTCTTTGACAAAATGTCAACGCCATCTCTCGTATTTCGCGCTCACTACGTGCAACACCAGTAAGCCGCGGTAGAAGTAGCGCAAACTGTACAAAACTAAAAACGACTTACCTATTACCTAAAAATAAAAGTTTTTGTGTAAAAGCAAGTTTAGTTTAACTTTAAATGTTGACGTACCGGTCATAAGAAACGCCACCTTTTTTCACTGCACGTTGATATGTAATTCTTACATCCCTTCACCACACAGGTTGGCATTATGCACTCAAGTAATCACGTCGGATTTGCGTAGCAGACTGAGCCGGCAACGGTGTCAATGCGTTTCTTAGACACCGACGAATGGGCGACATTTCAAAATGGCGTCCAACCCGTCCCTACTATGTATATCTATGAGAGAAAGTTTTTTTTTCGCACAGAGACAGACTTTTAGAAGCAGCCCATTTCTATATTTTGTCTTAAAGTTCAGTTGTGCGTGGGTTCTATTCCCAACCAGGCGGGCAAATATTTATGTGGCTATCATAGGTTTTTGTTCTCTGCCTATGTGCTGTATGTATTATAAGTATGCATTTACAAAAAAGTATCTAGTCCCTATTGTACAAGCTTTTCTTAGTTTGGGGCTAGACGGCGGTGTATGAAATTTCCACCTACATTTCATTATAAGAGTTTTTGTATGGTTTAAATAAAGATTTAATCATTTATTATATTATACTATATTTTGCTCGTGGTACCATTAGCAAATAGCAAATAGCGCACACACGCAACAGCACTTGGCTGTTTAGCGGTCCACAAAATCATTGTCAAACTGCTTCGTTCGAGTTTTTGTAGTAGTACCTACTGGAACCCGAACATTGTTTCATTCCATTCATGAGTTCTTATCCTTCTCTATTTAAACAACTGTCATGTAAATACATTGTTTTTTTTCTTGCAGAACTAAGGATAATTTTTAACGACTGGTATTAGTATTTCTTGTTTATTAAGTTGAGTTTGTTGTTTTTTCTATCGGTACACGAAAAGCGACATTCAAGTTTTAATCCTCATCCCGTGTAAGTATTTCAACACGGTCTTACTATACCAAGATCTCGTCAAACTAGCTGCATCTACTCCTTGCCTCCTTGTTGTGCATGCTGAGATTAGTATAGGTTAGACAGGGATAGAGGCACAGATACCCCGGAACAAATGTCGCTTAACGTGGTGTATTGCTACAGACAGTACGTAGGGTTTAGGTAATGTTTCTGTTGGAGTTTACGACATAATATACATGATATGTTCCTCTTCGGCATCCCTTCTATGAGAAATTGTGTAGGAGACAAATTCTATCGTCAATTTCCTTTTCATTAAAACAAATTTTAAAAAAGGTTTAGTAGGTTTCCATTATTATAACTTTTTCTTTATTCTCTGTGAGTGCAGATTATTATAATAATATATGATTGTTTAACTTTTTTTTTGATCGTATACTTCAAGTGCTTATTGCTCTTTATTTTTATATTTGTTCTATATTAGTTTATTTCTATAATAACTATCCAAATTTTTATAGCGACTTGTTTTTTATAATACTGCCAAAAGTGGAAACTCCTAATGGTTTTTTTTGTGTTCTATCTAAGTTTATATTATGTTATTTAAGACCGCGAGTTTCGCAAAAATTATAAATATACATTATACAAAACTTGGAATTTTCGAGTAACCAAAAATAAAGTTTTTCCTTCTAAAGAGCGCTGCTACCCCGAATGTACATAAAGCGTAGTTACAATAATCCAAAAAATCTGTAGCACAAAGCCCAGCGAGAACTTAATTATAAATAAATGATAGAAAAAAAACTAATAAAAAAACTTTATTTCGGACAAATTATCCATAAGTACAGTGTAGTAAAAGTTGTAGTAGTAGTAGTAGGTAGTGTTAATGTGTGTGAATAGATTCAAGTTCCGCCAGACACCAAGCATTTCTCCGCTAACCCAGTTTTCAAATAAAAATCTACAGTTTACGTACAATGTGATTTTAAAAAATGCTTATGCTAAGTTTCTGGTTACTGCCGTGTTTACACGAAATTGTATATAAGAGTTATTTTATTATGAAAGAGTGATTTTGTTTAAATAGGTGCTAATATCTAATCACGATAATTTTTATACGCGTTTTTACCATTTGAATGCGATTATACACACACACACGATTCAAAAATTAGTAAAAAAAAACATTTTTTTATTATTATTGGCGCATTTAGTTAAAAACGCAGGGTTAAATTGGAACAGTTATATACACAGACATAGGTACATAATCGTTAGTTATATAGTGTAGTATTTATAAAGCTAGTGTGAAATAACAGACTATGTTGCAATCTCAGGTACTGCTTCCCAGTTTCCACGGCACCATTATGATCTCATTAGCATCGAAAGAATAGGTGTGGAATAATGCATTTAATGGACGAACATCGGGCACTGTGGTAGGTAACGCCTTATCTTTATAATAAAATTGGTATAAAATCTAAGACAAGAATAAATGAATAATATCGTTAAGTATTAGACAGAATATCTCTGGAGACTAGAGTGAAAATCCGGGAATCTGACCGAAGTAAAAAGAACATAATATTTAGCTTATACAATGTCGTGTTACTTCATGGGAACCGAGTGGAGTACACCTAATTATAAGTTGGTTCTAAAGATTTAAAGATTAGCCAACCGTGGTAGACTAATGGGAAGACCGATAGATTTTGAATGGTGAGGTCGTGGGTTCAAGTACCGGGTCCGTACCAATGAGCTCTTTGGAGTTTATGTGCGAAATTTCATACAATTGGCTTTGTGTGAAGGAAAACATCGCGTGCCTGCATACTTCCGGAGAAGAAATTCAATATTGTATGTGAAACCACCAACCTGCATATGAGACAACGTGGTAGATATAGGCCAATTATCATTCGTGGGTTGGTCTACCTCTATACCCAGCAATGAATTATTAACAAAGATAGAAATGAATCGAATCGAGTGAATCGGTTTCTTCTAGGCAAGCGTGCTCCATCGTAGACTGCATCTTCGTTTATCATCAGACGAGATGGCAGTCAAACGCAAGCCTATATCATATTTAAAAAAAAAGATAATAGAATACTATACTAGTTATAATAATAAATACCTTTTGAATGATCAATTATTTTACAGTCAACTCTAGGACGTACCTGGAATTAAAAATAAAAATATTAATATAGAAACATGAACATATAATAAGGATATGAAATGGATTAAATCAGTAAATTATGTCGAAAGCTTAGAACATTTAAAATATTTTAGGGGCCTAGTAGGGGCAAGTCAGTAGATTTAGATCTTCAGAAATCATGTTTAACAGAGTTTAACTTTGGAGCAACAGTGGCAGGAAGTAAAAAGTCACATCACACATCATCAGCCAGAAGACGTCCACTGCTGGGCGTAGGCCTCCCCCTTAAGGAGGGGTTGCCATAATCCCCACGCTTGGCAGACGGCTTGAGGATCGCAGAGTGCTACCACCGTTAACTGAGAGGACGCTGCTGCCCATCCTCCGGTGGGGTATGGGTGTAATTTTGGGACATACCCAGGTCCGACGTAAAAAGTGGTTAGGGACAAGCAATTTTCCTTATCATAAGCAAATACGAGTATAAGTTCAGTCTTCTGTATCATTTTGAATCGTCCATTGTGCAGTTGCGAATCCTGAAGTTCTTTGGGCACATCTCCAGGAAGGAAACTTCGATAGTGCGGCTTGTTGTGCTGGGCCAAATGCAAGGCAAGCGTAGTCCTGGTCGATCCCCAACTCGCTGGACCGATTTCATAAAAAAGGCCACACAGTCAACCGTAGTGCAGTGTGCTCGCGATGCAACTAGCCGCCAGAAATGGAAAAGCATTGCGAGACGAGCGGCAGCCCTGGGGAGGGAAGACGACGGCGAGGAGTCTACCTGTACTATCGGCGCAACCACGACCACTCTGCCAAGAGTGCACGACTAAGAAGAAGATCAGTTTGAATACCTTACAATACAAACAATACAATTCTTTATTCATAACGCCTAGTTATAAGTCATTGGTATCAAGAAAAAAATACAAAAATGCAAAAAAAAAAACAATTACATCGACGTTTTTTAAAATTGACGTTCAATATATGAGACGCCCCATACCGGACAGTGGTCGTTAATTGCCTTTGCAATCTTTTAATGGTAAAAGCTTCGGTTTTACTGCTACAATATTGCTGTTGTAAATTTTGGGCTAATTGACGATGTACATGAGGAGGTGTATAAGGTTCAGTTCCAGTATGAAGAAAACAATTGGTTTTTTTTAATGTACCATAATCATATTTATTTTACTGGCAATAAATGGCTAAAATATTAATAAACACAGGGTTAAAAGCTTGGGGTATATTAAACCGAAAGGGGATCGTTGCACAGTGTACACATCATTGCGAACAACTTAACAACAGGTGGTCTATTACATCCTTGCTAATTAGACATTATAATATTTGAAAAAAAACTTTTGAAATGGAACTAGCACCGAAATCTCGAAAAAAAATACTGTTCTATACATATACATTTTGTGGAAAGGGAACGAAATTTTTCTACGGAACAGTTTATTATCAAGATTTTAGGGTTACATTAACCTGCTTTCGAGTTAACTCGGTATGTACTGGCATGCAAATATTTAGAAATTACTTCATATAAAGATATTTGGCTCGGAAGCCCTCATTAAACCAATTTCAAAGTTAAAATTAAACTAGATAGCGAACCTATCACTTTCGGCCAATCAGTAGCCTATGTTCCATCATTTAATCATTCCGAGTTGTTTCTTAACATTATTACTAATTAGTAAAGTTTTATATCAGGAAACTGTTACTGATTGACTAATAAACCGACTCCATCATAAGTTTATTATTGGAAAGCTTTTAGGGTACTGTTAATACTTGATTGATGGAAGGTTTGGGATCGCTGATGCATAGCTTAAGAAGGAATACTGTTAGAATTAAAAATGTTTCGAAATTATATCTGTGGACGTTCTATTGTTTTAATGGTGGCAAGGAAGCAGACGAGTTTTTCTGAAAGCACTTCCTCAGAAAAAATATATTTGGAAAAAACATGGTGGGAGATTAGAAATGAGGGATATTTGTGAGGAATACATATATTTTTTTAAGTGACGATATGTGCAAGACGTTCGCCTGGTGGTAAGCGTCGCGTCTGCCACTAACAGTAGCAGTGCCAGAACTGTGAACTTGCGAACACAATCCTGCGCCGCACTGCACTAAGCTCGTCACCCTGAGATATTAGATGTTAAATCGCATAAACACGCGTGATCGAGTAACAAACTTCCAACATCAAAACATCCATGTATTAATACAAACTTTGACATATAATATTATTAAGTAAGTAGGTATATACTATTTATTATAATGTAGAAGGATTGTAGGAATCACAAAAGATTTTAATTGACTTAGTCTCTATTCCAAGCATTGATCGCCGCTATAAATTACATACGCCTATTCTCTCCCATTGTCAGTGAGAAAGAATTATCATGAAGACGTACTGCGATTGCGAAAGAAACACGAGTCAAGCGAGCTTCTTAAATAAAATTTAAATATTAAATCCACATTAAGAAACTCGACGACATTTTTATTATCTCGAAATCGACATAAGGCGTAGGCTATGCAAAATTAATAAAATAATAATGTGCCTCTCCTTTTGTTTGCTAAACGTTGGTGAATAGAATCCGGGCAAAATAGCATAGTTTACATAAATTAATTAGGTATTTGAACAAAAAACTATCGTTAGTTTCTGTATAATGTCGATGACATAGCTACTTTATGGCGAAAGGAATATATCACTCACATTTTGGAAACTGGTTCCGTATAGACTGAAATAGATTTTGTTATTTAATTCTGAACATTAGTCTTTAAATTAGATGTGTCATTTATACCAGGTGATGTAGTGGCCGTTCCTTGTGCTAAATGATTCAATTCCTCGGTCTATTGCTAAATAATTCAACTTAATTTCGTTTACCTGGATGACATCTTTTTCCAGTTTTTTTAAATTTAAAAACCAAACTACTTAACTGATTTTGATACAATTAATATGGGGCCACCTGTGAAGTATGACCTACCAAACAAAAAATAAGCATCAAAATCAATTCACAATTGGCGGAGTAATCGCGTAACAAATACAAAAAATACATCCATCGAATAGAGAATCTTCGTTTTTGAAGTCGGTTGAAAAGAAAATAATTATTTGCTAGATCTTTTTCTGTCTGGAAACTCTCTATTTGAGAATATAAAATTAATAATAAATATTGGTGTACATTTTGACACAACGCCATTCTAGCTCCAAACTAAGCATTCAAATCTACCTACTCGGCAAATAAAAGTAAAATATTTTATTTATCGAGCGAAAAATAAATCAAAAAAAAACAAAAAACAAGTCAAACAAGTCTCTATAAAAACTGGTAAATTTTGATTTCATCTGTCCGGATGAATGGAAGATGGTACTCGGTTACAGGTCGTATTTTCAACTAATCTTGACGAAACTTTGTACAGGCTTTTTTAGGATTTAACGGGTATTTTTCCGAAAGAAAGGAGAAGCTGGCTGCGGCGCATTTTTCAGGCCGATTGCAAGTTTGTGTGCGCGAGGTATACTGTTCGAAGAATTACTAGTTATACTTTTGATATTTTCAAGCTTACTGTCAGACGTAGACAATATTTTTAATCTAAAAAAATGTTGTCTATTTTCTTCTCGTTTTTATACGCGGACCCCTAAAACCAGTCAATCGTCCTTAATGGAGCCTAGTTCTTATCTCTTGCCTAGACCACATTTAAGGTGACTAATATAAATCGCGGTTTTTAATGTCCAAAGAGTGACAATAAGAGATATAGCGTAGTGCTACTGAATGTCAAATGTCACTCTTACGGAAATAAGCTCTAAGAGCCAAAAGATTAATAGCTACATTAAAGAATCATTTTTAAACTAGGACGAAATATATTAGCTATTTTATATCTATTTAAGCACACAGAAATGTTTTAATATTTTAATGCTTGAGTACAGGAAAACAGTTGTGGATGCACGTATAGTTACATGAATAGAGAAATTACTGGGTATGTAGAGATTTAACATCTAATATCTCAGGGTGACGAGCGCAGTGCAGTGCGGCGCTGGATTGTGTTCGTCGTCAGCCATAAAACCCTCCTAAGAAGGCCTCCCCCTTAATAGAGGGGTGTTGCTATAATCTCCACGCTTGGCAGGCGGCTTGGGGATCGCAGAATGCTCACCACCGTTAACCAAGAAGACGCTGCTGCCCGTCCTGCGGTGGGTCTGGTTGCAGTTTAAGGACATACCCAGGTCCTTATTACCACACATACCCATAACCAGGACATAACCAGGGGTTGTGTTCGCAAGTTCACAATTCTAGCACTACTACTGTTAGTAGCAGGCGTGACGCTCCACCAGGCGAGCGTCTTGCTCGTCTCGTCACTTGATTGTAAAAAAATATTATATGGTTTTATTCGTGATACACACACAATATATTTTTTTAAGTAGTTTCCTTCAACTCGATAGATAGCGTAGACTATTCGTGCCGGTCAAAAACAGCATAATATTTATGATAAGTGGCAGATGAAATAAAATAAAAAACTTGACAATGGCACGTCTGGTCTGTGCAAAGTCAGAGCCATATGTAATGGGGACATACTTTGTAAAGGCTTAGGACATTTTAAATACACAGGTGGCCTAGTGGTACAAATTTCCCATACCTCCTTGTATGAACTAGGCCAAAATGTCACATGCCCTTAATGTGAAAGAATAAACATAATATGCATTGTGCAATCTAATATAATAAAAGGCTCTGTCCTGACTGACTGACTGACTGACTGACTGACTGACAGACAACGCACAGCCCAAACCGCTGGTCGTACAGACTTGAAATTTAGAGGGTGTATTCGTCTCGATGCGGAGGGGTGTACTAAGAAAGGATTTTCCGAAATTCGATCCCCAAGGGGGGGGAAAGTTTGTATGAAAGTCTTTTGTTTTAGTAGTTTTAGTCACGAAAATTTGGATTAGAATAGTTAAAAAAAAATGCTATTTTCAAAAAAATAATACAGGGACGATTTAAGGGGGGTAAAGGGGTGGAATGTTGTATGGAAAGTTCTATGTTTTTGAAGTTATAGTGATGAAAATGTTTATTTGGGTAGTTCATTCAAAGGGGGGAAGTTGGGGGGAGGAGTTGGGGGGGGAGGAGTTGGTAGAGTCGGTAGAGTCGGTAGAGTCGGTCGAGTCAGTCGAGTCGGTAGAGTCGGTAGAGTTGGTAGAGTTTGCTCGGAATGATTTAAAGTGGAGAATTTCGGGAGCGGTCCGAATTTCTTCCGCACGCGGACGAAGTCGCAGGGGACCTCTAGTAATAAATAAATAAACTGGTTGAAATCTTAAAGTTTAAAAGCTTTTTTTACTCTTTCAAGTATCATCATCATCATCAGCCCGGAGCCGTCCACTGCTGAACGAAGGCCTCCCCCTTAGACCGCCACACGTACGACAACTTGCCAATTGCATCAACCGGTTGCCCGCGACTTTTACGATGTCGTTGGTCCACCTAGTGGGAGGCCTTCCTACGCTGCGTCTTCCGGTTCGCGGTCGCCACTCAAGAACCTTTCTTCCCCATCGGTTGTCGGTTGTCTTTCAAGTATACAAAATGTTTATTACATATTTAAATAGATTATAAAAAAAGGTACAAGTAGGAAAACCTACTGTGATGTACCTATTCATATTTGACAAGCCAAGTAACAAGCCAAGAAACAAAACCATGTTCCCTCTTAAAATATGTAAATAACATTGAAAATCCTAACTAAAGTGAAAGCCTATCCCCTATAAGGGCTAGGTCACAGTAGGGTCGCAGACGAAACCTCTAAGTGTCAACTGCTCAGCCACTGTAACCAGAGCTCTGGTTCACTCACTTTCATTAGGGGATAATAGTACTCAAGGGGTCATGTTAACGTTACAGAGTGTTGGCGCCTATTGAAACAAGTCTCATTGAATGTTTTCGTAGGGTGTGGATAGAGTAGCTATAAATAAGCACTTGACTTGGTCAGGAAGCTTATGTAAATTAATAACTTGTCTACATATTTATAAAGGTCTAAAACGAAACTAAACTTTCTTAAACTAAGAATAAGATCGCTATTTAAATTAATTTTTTTGCAGAGACTAAAAATATATGGCATGCAAAAACTGTTTGTCATCAAAAGTAATTAAAGTTTTTACATGATGTTTATTTATTTATTTGTGTCCTTTATATCAATGTAACAAACAAAAGACGCAATTTTAAGTTAGCATAGAGAAATGTTTATAGCCACCAAATTCCTTCACATCGTCCTCATAATTACAGATTACACAATATTATTCATAATATACTATTTCAATATCACAGATTACATCATACTGTTAACAATAGCCTCGCTTTGTTCGAAGTTTGAACTAAAGCTCCAATCCGCTACGCTGCACGCTACGCTTGTCACTGACGTCAACCTGTCAACATCCCGTGACATTATGGTAATGTAAATTTATACTTATGCATTTTCTACATTACAGTAGAGTTGATATTACGCGCCCGGTAGCATTCCTGATTCGGTTTGGACGTTGTGATGGTTCTGTTGATTGTTCAAATATGTTACTTTGAAGTATAGGCATACTTTTTCCTATTCCAGTACGAAATCTTATAAAACACACTAATAATAGTGTAATGCAATCGTAGGCGTCCAAATACAAGGTTTTGTCGTTTAAACGATAACTGTTGTAACTATATCGCGGCCGATGCGATCTGACCATTCCGAGGTCTGGATTATCTGGGAAAAGGGTGCGTGTGCGCGTGGTACACACGGCCCAGTACGATAGAGAGCTATAAATGTTGAAATTTTGAACTAATGTTAATTATGAATAAGTTCTACTGCAGTGATTATATATCGTAGATTTAATGATAAGGTTTTGTTTAAAGTCGCTGCTGATGAATTTTCAGAAAAATACAACCTCTGTAAACATTAAAGTATTTTTATTTTTGCTTATTTATTATTTTCATGCTGGAGGGAAAAGCGGACTTTGTTCAGCAGTGGGGCCACTGCTAAAGTCCACCCTTTACTCCACATTAACACACTAAAACGAATGATAGCCAAGAAATTATATATATAATTACTTCATATAAATGTTTTTTGTTAGCAATTTTTTTTTATAACGGTAGGACACACAATTAAGGGCATTGAATCAGGACTAGGTTTAGTCAATCAGTACTAACTATAAACGTGGGTGAACATTTTGATGGCTTTCGTCTTTTGCAAATATTACCATCTCATACAGTCTGTGTGTCGCATCCACACGATCAGAGCCACGGGGATGTGTTCCGGAGCAACAAGCTCTGTGGTACATGCTATACCCTCTATATCCCTTATTTAACGACGTATTTGTTCTAATGTCTGTGAGACCCGATGCCATTATAGTCCTAACGTTCACGCAATTCGCAGAAGAGTTCCATTCGAAAACAATTGAAATCGGAATGCATAGGAAATTGTTTTTAGATATCTCGATCTACGAGTATGAGGAGACTGGAGTCTATTTTTAGGGCCTAGTGTCCTGATCTTTATGGGTTTTTTTGTATATTATGAAATTCAAAAATATACATTAAGTGCGTGTGGATAGATTTTTATTCGATAATTTATAAGTGTTGGTTCGTACCGTCTTGTCTGCACGTTTTTCTAGAAGAAACCGATTAATTTGCGACACGAAAAAACCGACATGTAAAAAAAAAGAGGCTACGTCTACGAACAAGTATAATCTAAATTGACATCAATTCATTAAAACCATAATTTAAAAAGAAATCTAGATCAAATGAATTAAAGAATTATCGATACATAGCTAACAGAACGCTATTTAAGGAACTTCAGATACTGCCCTTGCCATGTGAGTTTATTTACCAGATAGCCCTATTCACCCATGTAAACCTAGAAACGTTCCAACGTAGGGGCGTTCACAGCTCGTTATCTTTACGAAGCAATAAAAAGAAAGACCAACTGATAACCCCGACGCACCGTCTCGTCAAGTCGGAGAGGTAAGTGTATATTTTGGGGCCCGCGATCTACAACCGTATACCAGCTTCCATTCGGGATGCTCCTTCCACCGGGTGCTTCAAAACTAAGCTCAGAGCGTGGTTGCAAGAGAATTTGTTTTATGACATTGAAGCTTATTTTAAAATAAGAGATTATTAACATATTTTTTATAATTATTATTTCATTTTATTGTGACATACTTAATGAAATTTGACGTGTAACTTTGGTGTTATCAATAAATTATTTGTATTTGTATTTGAACCAAAAAAATATATCGTTCCGCAGTCTACAGTCTTGACGACAATAGTTTGCCTGGGTTGGTGAAATACGGCTGTATTCGCACTTATTTTCAAAAAGAATTCCTCCATACATGGTCACAAACTTGCATGCCTCCAATCAGACACCTCGCGGGCCGAGCAATTACATGCGGAGTCTTGTTGGATTTCGCGACAAGTAGAGTCACCACGCGATGGAGAGACAACGGGATTCTTACAAAACAGGATAATCCCAGAATTAGTCATGAAATCGTCCAGAATTTCCCCCGACGTACAATATAAGGGTGTATTCAAATCTAGAGTGTAGCATGACGAGAGTAGCGCCCCTATTAATTTATTCATCATCAGCCAGAATACATCCTCCACTGGGTGAAGAATACACTCCAGCATCGGTTTATAAGACTCAAACGCTAGCTTCTCGAACATACTTTATACAAAACAGTGTTTTATACTTTATACAGCTACAAAGAATTTTGTAATATAAAATAGTAGTTTTTTTTTTTCTTCTATTACTATGAATTATTTTGTCACAGTAAATTATAATTGTTTACACTAACATAATTAAATTATGTTATTCATTCGTACTCTTATTAGTACGTAGGTATAATTATTATTCTATTGATGTTCTCTTGACTTGTAACAATTTGTTATTAATAAATTATGATTATGATGATTTTATGATTATAACTATAATAGGGTAGATGACTGATGTTTAAATCGTTGAAACCAATAGCTTTGATGGAGAATTTAAGTAAAATGTTTATTGAAAAAATTATTTAAATCGGTTAATAATGTTCTGATATATGAGCGTTTTAAGTTTTTGTTAGCGACAACTCTGACCCTTTCCCACAAAACAAAAAATGACGTCACGCCTTACTTCTCAGAATAGAATTTATATGGCGTACTGAGAAGTGACGTCACGATTTGCTGTTTCGCCTCTCTGTCTAGCATGATATTAAAATGGTTATAAGTTGCTTATTTTTGATCAGATTTTCATTTTCTTTTCATTAATCAGCTATATTTATGGGCCACATTTTAATAGGACAATAAAAAACCAGTCATCTAGCCTATTAACAGACTTCAATAAATAGGAATATTTGCAATTCGTTTCTTTTTTTTTACGTGTGATTACGCAGTCTTTTGTTTACAATTTTAATATTCTTGTTTCTTCTTCTTAGTTTTTTTGGTTTTGTGCATCTAGTGGCCCTACAAATTTTGGAGGAGTTATACAATCGCAATACA
This sequence comes from Erannis defoliaria, assembly GCA_905404285.2. Lineage (NCBI taxonomy): Eukaryota > Metazoa > Arthropoda > Insecta > Lepidoptera > Geometridae > Erannis > Erannis defoliaria. The sequence continues at coordinate 2,341,473 of FR990073.1, read as the reverse complement.
AAAAAATAATTAAAATTCACTTGCTTGGTTGCTTTTAAGTTGTTTTTTAATAAGATAACATAATAACGTACATCCTAGATTCAAAATGCTAAGACTGGTAATCCTACAAAGTCCAGTGTTGGTATAAATCTGTCACCGCGAGTAACTATCCCTGTTTTGAGTTATACAGCGGTAGTGAACTAACAAGGTACTAGTGACATAGGTTCTACTTATACACTTACCTTTCCTGGTGAGGATGAGCTTTTGACTCTGTTTTTTACTTATGGTTGTCCGACTTGGACGTGATTAGATTTCATCATCATCACCATCAGCCCGGAGACGTCCACTGCTGAACAAAGGCCTCCCCCTTAGACCGCCACACTGTACGACAACTTGCCAATTGCATCCACCGGTTGCCCGCGACTTTTACGATGTCGTCGGTCCACCTAGTGGGAGGCCTTTCTACGCTGCGTCTTCCGGTTCGCGGTCGCCACTCAAGAACCTTTCTTCCCCATCGGTTGTCAGTTCTTCGAGCGATGTGGCCTGCCCATTGCCACTTCAACTTGCAAACCTTGCGAGCTATGTCGGTAACTTTGGTTCTTTGGCGAATATCCTCGTTCCGGATTCTATCGCGCATAGTAACTCCGAGCATAGCTCATTGATTAGATTTAGTCTGTGGAAAAGGGTATCGATGACATACTTATGTGTGCTCTAAGATCCAGGATAAATTATAAACCACTTCCAGACCAAATTTTATTCTGATAAATACCACCAAACTAAAAGCATCAAAATTAAGTTAAGTATTGTTAATAACACCAAACTTACACGTCAAATTTCATTATGAGTGTCACAATAAAATACATCTTACTGAAATAAAATAATCATAAAATTATCTCTTATTTTAAAATAAGCTTCAAATACAAATATGTAATAATATCATAAAACAAATTCTCTTTTAACCACGTTCTCAGCTTGGGTTTGAAGCACGCGGTGAAAGGGGGAACATCCCGAACGGAGCTAGTGTGCGGTTGTAGATCGCGGGCCCCAAAATGTACACTGTCCTCTCTGACTCGACGAGACGGTGTGACTGGGTCATAAGTTGGACTTTATTTTAATTACTTCGTAAATCTAATCCTGCGTAGACAACATACCTATGTAGGGTTAGCGTGATATTGCTGCCAGATATGTGTTTGTAGACAGATCTTTCTTGTAGAAATCCTACGAATATAAACGCGAAATTTTGTAAGTATGGATATTTGTTATACTTTTCACGCTGTAACGGATGAACGGATTTAGATGAAATTTGGTATAGAGGTAGCTTATACCTTGGAATAAAACATAGGCTTTTTATCCAAAGAATTGCGGGTGAGACCGCGGGTCGCAGCTAGTATAACTATAGTTATGCACCATGAGGTCACAGTTTGGAGCTGACGGCTACTTCCTACTGATATCATACGTATTTATAAAAAATATTTCCAACACAACATACCGAGCATCACCGACAAATTATAATAACACACGTGGACCAAAACAATACAACCGAATAATTTTCGACTTTAATTTTCTAATAAAAATGCCATTCCTATACATAAATAATGACAATAAACAAACGACTCATCGGTGGTCGCTCGCCTACGCGTTAACGGTTTGTACAAATTTCAACACAAGACACGTGGTCGGTAATTGTAGCGTCTCCATTATATATATTTACTTAATATAATTATGTTTTGCGATTTAGATTATATGAGAAATACATTTAACAAAGGCGTTAGCTATAGCAAATGTGTGAATCTGGTTGGTCTGTGGCTTGTACTTTGTTTCTTTTACAATATGGAGCGTTTTAAAAAAGGCATCTACTCACATCTCTCTGGGTTGGCAACGTATCGACAACATTTCTAATGTTGCAGGTGTTTACCATCAGGGAAGCCGCATGCTTATTTGCCATTATATTATATTTAAAAAAAAAATATACACAGACTTAATGATTTAGTTTTTATTATTCAATATTATTTTGCATAAATTCAGTCAGTCACAGATGTGCGTTTTTATTTGGTTATTACTAAATGACCTAAATGGTCTGTTTGAAGGAACGCCACCCTGCGTCTAAACTGTCTAGGCTACGTTTATTAACTCCTGATCCAAATATCGGTTTTGTATGTTTAGGAGGGAACACGGAGAAATTACTGGGTATGGAGAGATTTAACATCTAATATCTCAGGGTGACGAGCGCAGTGCAGTGCGGCGCAGGATTGTGTTCGCAAGTTCACAATTCTAGCACTGCTACTGTTAGTGGCAGGCGTGACGCTTACCACCAAGCGAACGTTTTGCTCGTATCGTCACTTGATTGTATAAAATATATATATATCGGGTTAGTTTGAACACCGTTATCCTCTAGGATATCATTGTACTCATCATTATGAATAACTTTTACTATGGGGCCAACCCTGAAATCACGAAAAAAAAAACAGCTGTTCCATACATTTTGTCCAAGATCGATGAACCTTTTTGTATGGAATAAAACAATCATATTTTTTAAATAAAATCTAGGTCTACTGTAGACATGACCCGGTCATTTCCTATTTTTCAGCAACTAATTGCTATAGAAAATATAGCCCTTCAAAGTATAATAAAATACCTTCGTAGTGATTTTTGAAGGTTTCAGTAAGATAGTGGCTGTAGTAGTTTTTGAAATTAGCAATTAATTTATTCTCGGTCTCTTTCTTTCTTCAACCTCTTTACAAAACATTTTGTAGAAATGTATGACGCTCTCGGAATTCGAATTGATGTTCGAAAGTAATTTAAGTCTAGGCTCGTTTCACCGGGCTATAAAATATACTACTGCAATATTGAATCTTGGTCATGCAGTCTTAGAATGTATCCTGTTTTAAAATGTTTTCAAATATGACCTAACGTATCTTCGCTCTGCATTGTACTGGAGAGTTATTATCAGCATAAAGCAAGTTTATTTTTGAGCTGGCCAAGTCTACAATGAGCACTAACTCATGAGTTGTTTCGTACCGTTAACCAGTAAAGTTTAACTACCGTTTAACTGCTGGTTGCTTTGCGACCCATAGTTTTTTTAACGGCCTTGAAAATTTGTTCATAATTTATTTGCGTCTGATAAATATATCAATAAATAAATATCGGTTGATATTTTTAACTAAGCAGAGCTTGTTATATGGAAACTACATAGCTGATAGAATACAATTTTTTATTTTTTTGTAAATACATGCTTATAATTCATAGTACACCCAGATACAGAACAAACATCTATGTTCGTCACATAAATGTTTGCCCTGGGCGGGGATCGAACCCACGCCCTACAGCTCTGAAGGCAGACATGCTACCAACTGGGCTATAAGGCATTCAAGCCATGACTCTGCTAGAGTTGGAAATATTTTGACAGATTAAGCTGAGGTTTTCTTAAATTAGAAAAATTCTAAAGGCGTATACACTAGGTTACACGTAACAGCATTACTGAGCCGAAAGGAGGTTATTGTACCCATTATTGCGAACAAGTTTTACTATTGATCCAAAAATGAAATCGTGAAAATATCTGCTAAAAAAAAAGACATTCACCCTTAATTAAATATATGGAACAGCGTGTCAATAATAAAGCATTTTGCCGTTGTTCCATAAAAAAAAACAACTTTATTTATAAGAGTATAATTTTGCTAAATTCGAGTTTTCTTTTTGTCTAGGCAGGCCCGGATCTAGCGGCAAACTGGGGCACCCGCCTCGGGCGGTAGTTTCAGGGGGCGCCTAATATAATATAATATGGTTGAAAATAAAAAACTTGCTCCACAAAGCGCCTAGCAAAAAAATGCTGAAACTAGATTGTGAATGTCTTGTATAGCAAATTTATTTAAAGAGTTGCTTTTTATCCCACCATTATAATAATTATATATTTTAGTTTGTATTATCTACTCTAAAAAACCAGCCACCACCTACTATCTTCTATTCTTGTAGCACCCCGTATAAAGAAAAGCTCTGTCAAACGGCTAGCGATCATTCAAACCCCGCCAGAGTTACCACTGTGCGAAATTCCGCGACTTCGGCGATTACAGCTCGCAGTCGCTGAATCCATTACGAGCGAGCACGCAGCTCGCAGGGCTTACGCATTCATATTTCCACGTTTATTTGGTATTGCCAATTAGTGGGGTCGTAACATCCAGTCGTCATTACGGGAGGTCCTTTTATAAAGCGCGAACATACGGCACCGAATTACGGCAAGTGATTGCGGCGAAGAAATACTGAACACAGGAATCTAATACTATAAGAATCTCTGACTGACTGACTGATTTAATGACTGACAGACAACGCACCACTCAACGCACAGCCTAAGCCGCTGGTCGTACAGACTTGAAATGTGGAGGGTGTATTTGTCTTGATGCGTAGGGGTGTACTAAGAAAGGATTATTCGAAATTCGACCCCTAAGAGGGAGCAAAAAGGAGGAAACTTTTGTATGAAAATTCTTTGTTTTTGTACTTTTAGTCCCGAAAATGTGGATTTGGATAGTTCATTTAAAATAAAGAGGCTGTTTTCAATATTTTTTGACGGGAATGATTTAAAGGAGGGAAAGGGGGGGTGGAATATTGTATGGAATGTTCTTTTGTAGTTCATTCAATAAAAAAAAATTGCTCGGGATTATCTAAAGTGGTGAATTTTGGGAGCGGGCCGAATTTCTTCCGTACGCTGTCAAAGTCGCGGGGGGCCTCTAGTTGCTGTATAAATTGCTTAGCATAGGGTAGGTGAATTGCTGTCAATGGCAGTGTTGGGCATAAACAGGTTTCTGATTTTTATTGCAACCTGCGGTATAAGGTATTAAAGTCGTGTTGATTAGAATACGGATTTGATTATTAGGTTATTCTCTAAGGTCAAAGTTCTGTTGTAAGGATGCTGTAACATAAATGTGTGTTTTATGGCATTGCTAATTACCAATGAGGGTATTCGTGTATATCATCAGTATTGTATGCATGGCTTATTTAATAGAGAAATAAGAAAATGTACAAGTAAGAATTGCTAAGTAAGAACTTACAGTTACGCTAGTTATTTATGTAAATGACATACGTCTTATGGTAATAAATCTAATCTGGACGAATCTTATGGGTTATTCCCGATTGAGCACCAATTACTTGAGCACCCATGAAATTAGCACCTAGCATATTCCCAAAATAGCACCAATCAAAACTTTGGCTTGGTGCTATTATGGGAACAACAAAAAAAACTGATTGTATTCATTCCCCTTTGAGCACCTAGTAGCACAGCTTCTAGTGATGAGACACTAACAAAACTTTGCAGTTTTATATTAACTATATGCTATACGTACTTACTACACGATAATATAGTTTCACAAATTGAACTCGTACCAGCCTTTGTTCAACGAAGTTCGTTTGCCAAAATACTAGTTTATATATTTCGTGTATGTTTTTGGTTCTCCAAAGGGTTACAAGATCTCGTTCAAAAATGCAAAGCATTGTTATTCCCAAGTACACTTTCAACTCAAGCACCGATTTTACAGTTGTATTTAATTAGGTTTTTGATTGATTTACGATAATATCTTTTTAAACTTTTGCCCTCTGGTGCAGAGATCAAATGAATGCGAGGTAATCGATTTATGTATTTGCTTTGAGTTTCCGCAGAATTACATCGGTATAAGTATAATGTTTTGTAGGTTCGTATTTGTTTGAAATGATATGTAGATAATGGTATGATTTTATTAAAATACATTTAAAGTCAACGTCACGTTTTTTATGCCATAGCTGGTAAACATGTGGACAGTTTCCGGTCGTGAATTTAGATTCTCCGGCTAGAGAAACTATACTTTGTATGCATAAGGGTAATTCTCATCGCCACGATTCTTATCGTCATCTTCGTAGCAAATTTTATTTTGCTTACCTGAACTATTATTGTAAAAAAATTATAGCGAGTTACGACGAGTAAATCATCTAATACTATAAAAAATCTCTGTCCTGACTGACTGACTGACAGACAACGCACAGCCTAAACCGCTGGTCATACAGACTTAAAATTTAGTTTGTATTTGTCTTGATGCGTATATAGGGTAATATTGAAATTCGACCCCTAAGGGGGTAAAAAAGGAGGGAAACTTTTGTATGATACTCTTTGTTTTTGAACTTTTAGTTATGAAAATGTGTATTTGGATAGTTCATTTTAAAAAAATGCAGTTTTCAATCGTTTTTTGAATGGGATGATTTAAGGAGGTGAAATGGGGGGTGGAATGCTGTATGGAAATTTCTTTGTTTTTGAAGTTAGTGAAAAATTGCCAGGCCGAATTTCTTCCATACGTGGACCTCTAAGTCCCCCGCGACTTTGTATGTGAATAAATCAAATCGTGAGTTTCGTTTGGAAGAGTAATGGTTCCGAAGTCCTAGATGCCACGAAAGTGACGCGATGATCCAAGAAAGTGACTCATAAACTGTTCGCATTCAAAAGTAATATGTAATATCAAATTATCGACTGTTATTTTGACAGTAAAGTTCCGTCCTATTATTTTCCATCATCATCTCTTTCAGATAAATATATTTGTTTGTGTAAGTGATACATTTATTTGTCTGGACAATATTCTTATAATCCTTCATTTTTTTTGTTTTTTTATTGGTAATAATTTACAAGTCAAAATCAGCCCTTTTTTTACTGTCCACTTCTGGACTTAAGTTTAAGGGCGAATGGGCCATATTCACCGCGCTGGCCCAGATCCGGGTTGGTGAATTCACATACGCCATTGAATTTCTTCTCTAAACGTATGCAAGTTTCCTCACAATGCTTTGTTCACTAAAAGCCGGTTATGAGTATATCCGTATATAAACTCCAAAGAGCTCATTGGTACAGGCTTGGGTTGTTTGTTTTGATCTACGAATATGCCCTTAAAAGGATGCTAACTGATTAGAACTAACCCTGTACATATACGCTGTATATAATATAAGTAATAAAACATGTTAAAAATTTGAAGAACACTTCACTGTTGTTACCTCTCCCACACACTCACACACCACACACTCAGTCAACCCGTCCACCCAAAATGATGTAAAAATTTATTTGCTGAAACACAATTAACTTTGGATACCAAAGATGTGTACCTATTAACAATAAACTTAAAATGATTATTAATTATATGTGTTATTGTGGTATAAAGTAAGTAATCGTACTGTTGTAGGCATTGCGTGTATACCCGGAGCACTCACGCTCACTAAAAAGCTTCTTCTTGCGGCGGCGTCGTGTGTCGGGTCGCCCTCTTCCCTCCAATATGGTCGAGGAGAGCGATGGCTGGCACATGCGTCAACTCGTGAACGGGTGCTGCTTGCGGGAGCTGGACTGCTCGGAGTATACACGCAATTCTAGCAATAATTAGTAATACTTAGTTAGGTTCCTTTGGTATATTCTTTTTGTAAAGCCTTCAGCTTTTAAGTTATTAAGTGTAAAATTTAGTTTATAAAAAAATGTTAAAGTTGACTAAAGGCACGGACACACAGTACGTGGAGCTAATAAATAATTAAAAAAAAAAACAAAAGAACTTAAAATGATTAAAATTTAAAAAAATATATGTATGATACATTTATAATTTTAAAAAAAATTCATCGCCTTAAAGCTCGATACACATTAGTGCAGACATCGTTGTAGCTTATATGAATCATGCTTAAAAATAATACTACTCGTACTAGATGATGGCTCAAAGGCCTTGGCAAAGAGATTTACAACCTATCTGTCAAAAGTTAATGGCATTTTTTTACAACAAGAAAGTTAAAGTCGCTTGTGTTTGCGTTTACGATTATTCTTCAAATTATTTAACTGTAAACTCATCCATGGGGGAATTAAACCTTTGTGATTTATAATTGCCAAAATATTTTACGTGATTTTTAAGTATTTTTGTTTTAGTGACAATAAAAGACTACAATTATTCTCAGTTTTGAATTTAGTGTTTGGGTCACAACTATGGATGGGAGGATGTTTATAATGAGGTTGCAACCACGGATCCAATGAAAAAAAATATTTTTTTTAAGTGTGTTTATGTGCAAGTATCAAATATACAGTACGGTTACACAAACATGCGATTTTGTATCATTCCATGTAATTTTTATTTTTAATATTGATTCTATATTTAAACAATAGTTTCTACCAAAAACGTAAGTAAGTATTTAAAATTATTTTGAATCTAACAAGGCTTTTTTGTTGTTCCTAGTAAATAAAAAGAAGATAAACGTCCAAAAACTTCCAACCTTAATATTATGCTACCTACATAAATATGTACGTTTGGCATATTTATTTTATTGCTTTTTCAATTAATTAACCAAATCATTAACTCAGACCCATAAATATCTTACTTTCAAACATAATATAAAACCAAATCTAAGAATCGAGAATCTAAAACTAAACAGTTTATCTAACCATATTTCTTAAAATCAATGCCATAAAATATAAAACGTCCATAGATTAAAACTAAATCCTATTTAAATTATTAGAAATAGTGATTAACATTTTGCCGTATTCCATGGTCGAATGGCGGTTAGATTGCCGTATGTATTTTGTGTACGTAACTCAACTATCGCGATTATTTAAATTTGGAATTCCGAAATCTATCCGTACGGGTTCGAATGTAAGATCTTCCACGGAGATTCCCGGAGCGGCAGGGGTCCAGATTTGGGGCCACTAAACGAGAGATGGCGAACTTAGTTTTGTGTGTGGCTATAAAGTAGCGATTGAGCGATTTTTTTGTTTTTGTGTGTATTATGGCACAGAATAAATAATAGTACTACGGACAGAAAGTTCACTCCGCGAAGGAATTGAAATAAATAAGGACTCTATCTGCTAGGCAATAAAGTAGCAATTCAACCCGCACAGCGCTGGATACCGCTCGCTATATTCACCTAGATATACCGCTCTCTTTCTATCACGTATGCTTAGTTACGTGCGACGAGGCTAACGTGCGGGCGCCCACTGACCTCAGCCTTGCATTGTCCTCTCGGAGCGGAGCGCCGGCCGAACATACCTAAACTGCGGAGTGACACCCCCCTGATTATGGTACGTGATTTTGTAACAGCAGCAGCTTTGTTGTGCAGCTTTTGTTTGTTAATATTTTAATTTAAAATGCTCAGTTACTAAACTACAAAACTTTTTTTTTGGGAACTTTTAGTAAGGAATGTGAGGTAGAGGCTGTAATTTTTATGTTGCATTAAAAAAACATGTTTTTATCAGAACTAAATTCAATTAAAATATTTGTTATCCTTTCACATACAATACAACAATGTTATTTTTTACTTTAATTTATCGTCCGTACGGACGATAAGGACGTAGTTGACGCATTTCCATTCTCCATTTGCAGTTAAATAGAACCTTGATCTCTACAGTAATTTTATATTATAACCACACGCATGTCCTTACTTATAATAACAGTTTGATTAATTCCCAGTTGACAAGGAAAGGGCGGATAGCACAGAATAATGAATCTTGTTCGTTATATTGTAATCGAACTGCATTTACTTATGTTGAGTAGGTGTTTTTATAGAGTGTGGTGCTGGTGGTCTCGTTGTGCTGCGGTTTGCAGTTGTCTCATTGAATTTTTGCTCTGAATATTCTGAAGACAAATGGAAAGGTTTTAATTCGGAAAATTGCTAATTCAAAAATGCTATTATTCCATACAAGACTTTCTTAACGACACAACTTTATGAAGCAATCAACCATAAAACAGATCGGACCGCACCACACTAAATTGCCATACCCTCATTTGGGTCATTGTGTTAGTTAATGTTATTAAGACTTTGAAACTACACTATCTGTTGCAGTTTGGTAAGAGTATCAAATCCGATTCGATTGAGTAATACGGGGTTAGAACCAGCGCTACTATTTCCGTCATCTATATAATAACATTTCTGGAAGAAACTGCATTAGGCGATAAGGCTGATCATGTACTTTCAAAGATTATTGTGTGTAGTAAAAAAAATATATTTGTACCATTGATGATTTTAGTCAATTGTTGTCATTCTTTTGTATAGAATGACATAAGTACGAAGATGGCATAAACTACGAGTATACAAGGTTACTGGTAACCAGTTAGCATCGTTTTAAGGGTATATTCTGTACATCCGAAACAAACCCATACAAAAAGTTCACCGACTATGGACAAAATGTATTAAACAGATGGCCTTTTTTTTGTCGATTTCATAATCGGCGCCTTAGTAAAAGTTGTTTGTTTTAATGTACACAGAATATGCCCTTAAAAGGATGCTTACTGATTACTAGTAACCCTGTATAGCATACTCACACTATACACACCAGTAAAATACTGTTTTAAACTGTTACGGTGATATATCGAAAAAAACCAAAATATCGGAAGCTCCACAACATAAATTACGGTAAATGTCTCGTAAATAAATCATAGTACTAACACACCAGTACTTTGACCGTCTTTAAATTATTTACCGACTAAATTTTACGAACACACGTTGATTAATTAATAATTAATTTATAATAAATCTATTGATATAATAATGCTAACAACCGGTATCTTAATATTAAAAAATATTTTTTAAGCAATTGCGATGCGTAATCTCGCACCTCGCATCCCCTCTCTCTACTATCGCGTTCCTTAACTTTTTCTTCTAAAAATAATATGATTTCCCGCTTCTACTGCTTGCACCACCGCCAATTCCCTGGCCCCAAGCTAACGGTCCATTCGATTTATGACGTCGCGGGTCCCGCCGGCGACGCGCGCGCTAATTGGTGCGTGTTTGCGGACCGTCGCTCTACACACACAAGCGTACATTTGTGTACTGTTTATGTGTTGACTGATAAGAGTTTCACAGTGTTTTTTCATAGTATATTCCACTTTTCAACCGACTTAAAAAAAAGGAGGTTCTCAATTCGACTGTATTTTTTTTTAAATGTATATTATGCGATGACTCCGCCAATTATGAATTGATTTTGATCATTCCTTTTTTGCTTGGTAGGTGATATTTCAGAGGTGGTCCGATATAAATTTTATAGAAATCGGTTGAGTAGTTTGGTTTTAAAATTAAAAATACTGGAATAAATAAAATAACTGGAAAATAATATGAAGATGTCATCCACGTAGACGAAATTGAAGTCGGTTGTTTTTTTTTAAACCTGTTATATTTATATTCGTTATTATTAATAGTTTTTACTATGAGACCAAAAAAGAAAAAGGGAAAAAAACAGCTGTTTTATAGTATTATCATTGCCTGCCGAGGCTTGCGATTCTTGAGGTTTGGCTCAGCAAGTTCAGCAATACCTTTTGTGCATATCTGTAGTGCCAACATCATTAACAGCCCAGGAACCCCTTAATAAAGGCCTCCGCCTTAATAGGGAGGGGTTACCATAATCCCCACGCTTGGCAGGCGGCTTGGGGATCGCAGTATGTTCACCACCGTTAACCGAGAGTACGCTGCTGCCGTCGATGCAGTTTTAGGACATACCCAGTTCCGGCATTTCTATAGTGTATTCATTTTATAATGTCCTTCCTATGTGTCAATGTTTTTTTTTATAATGTTTTATAGAGTTGGCAAGGAGTGTTTAGGCACAAAGAGCCAGAGTAGAATCAAAACCGGGACCTATGGTTTTCAAAGCTACCACTGAACCGCTGAGGTCGTAAAACTTTTCCAATACTCACGTAAACTATAATACGAGATAAATGAGAATGTATAATATGTGTCGGATCGTGCTTTAATTACCTCCTTTACACTATTAGTATCACGCCACCTAGTTTAGTTTTTATGGAATAGAGATGGAAGTGGCGCCAACTCCGCTGCAACCAATCAGCATTTAGTGGGTTTTGCATACCGTCCGACAGAGGCGCTGGTTGGGAGCGCACGGACAAGTTCCATCCGAGGAGCTCGGTTTTTATTGAGGGTGATCGTTGAGAGCGGTCACATTGGTTACTTAGCTGAACGCCTTGTCCCGAAGTTCTAATAGTTCTTACTTAGTAATAGTCGAGATCATATGTGAAGTGTGTCTTAAAGTCGATAATCATTAAAAGAAAACTACGTGTGGTATGTTACTCTCCTCGGCCGCCAAACTTACGCCACCAAAGTACCATTATCTGATACGGTTCGTACCTAGCCAGATCCGACATATGTATGTATAAATTTACTATAATAAATGAGATTACAATTTTAAATCCACGTTAAACTGAAAAAGATTGAAATTATTTCACGTAGCTTCGCCGCGTCTCGATTCATTTGGCGTCAACACGGCAGAGAGCACTTGGTTCTAGGACCACAGATCGAGTCCAGCTTAGGGTCCAGAGTGGGACACCTCTGTATTGAAGTATCAGTCTATGAATTGATAAAGGTCTGTAGACTGTCACCAACCACATTGATTAGCCTGTTGCCACAGCCTTCATCTCGATAAGGAATGACAAGTTTTTTGAATTACTACTTTTTGTTCTTGATTGACGTACGAGTCATATAGAGACTAATAACTAACTAAAAAGATAAACGTGGGTAATGAGAATTTTCACAGAACCATTTTTTGGTAAATGTCACTAGATGGCGTTCTTGCATATCATACTGTTCATGTGCTAAGACAGGACGTCAGTATCAATTTGTATCTTAGGCAACAAAAAAGCTTATGCACAAAATCTCTTGAAAAAATATTACTTACAACAGTTGAGTTCTTAAAGTGTGTGAATTTAGTTGTGCTTTATTGGCTGCTACCCAATTATTAAAAAAGAATGACGATGGAATCCGCAATTATAAGTGAACAGAACATTTCCAATCGGCAAACGCATAATTATTGCACAATTCTGTTGTTTCTAACTAAGGTGGTAAATCTCACTCAATGGACAACACAAACAAACACACCTTAGCGGTCACGAGACGAGTTTGCATTTAAAATAGTTCTGAACGTGTTGGAATAAGGGCTATTTTGATTTAGCATGTTATTTTCTGAGTGACTGAAGTTATTAAGATCAATGGGGTGAGATACTAGAGCATTTCGTCTTAAATCTAGAAACACCTTTATTTAGATTCTTGTAGCGTTTGTAAGGACCGTTATTCTGCGGATTCCAGCTGAGCGAATGTGTCCTACAGATAAACATGTAAATAAAAGATGTTTATATTCTAATGTTTATATTTTCTGCATTCAAATAAAAACATACATTGTTTTAAATGTAGAGTATACCTACTCATAACGGTAACATGCGTTGATGTCTTTTCTTTTGACGGATTTTTCAAAAATGTACTTAGTGCGAAACTATAGACGTTGAAATATTATGTGTAAGTCATCAGCCATAAAACGTTCACTGCTGGACGATGGCCTCCCCCTTAATAGAGGGGTGTTGCTTGGCAGGCGACTTAGAGATCGCAGAATGCTCACCACCGCTAACCAAGAGGACGCTGCTACCCGTCTTCCGGTGGTTCTGGTGGACACGCCCGGGTCCATAATATGTGTATGTATTCATTACAGCAAAAGTCATTCGTTTTTTTTTTGGCAAGTGGCTGTAGTAACTACAAGATACTACAAACTACTATAGTACTGTATTGTATGTACTACTTAGCCTACAGCACAACAAAAAGTTAACAATACGAATCCGAAACATTTCGACATTTATACTGCTTTCAATATTAGAATGTGCACAATTTTTAGCTCTCTAATATAATAGTATAAGTAATAGACTGTCGGAGATACCAATAATATATCTAAGCTCTATGAAATATGTAACCAAATATAAGATACGTAGGTATTCTTAAATTTAACAACAAAACGAGCTGTTATTGCGGTCTCTTTCTTTTGAAGTACTTCCGTAACAAGTGAAATATGAGACAAACGATTTCTGGCAATAGGGGCGTCAATTGCTACCCTAATTTTTTGGCAATTTTCCCGACTACAACTCACCTAACCTAAAATCACCAAGGTAATTCTAAAACTTCACACCGCCTGAGCCTCTACCCTTATTCTAAGAACATTTCTGCACTAAAATCCTATTCAAGAAGTATGTTAAGGCTGTAAATTACCACTTTCAGCCGAAGAGTCCATCAACAACCATTTTTAGCATTCGACGGAGATCGAATACGTTTTAATACGTCATTGTTTTTGCATTTCTACATAATAATTAAGACAGAAACACCTTCGCTGAGCCGCAAATTACGTTTTCTAACTTTATCCCTCAAAGGGTTTAACTAAGCTTTGTTTCAAGATTCCGAGAAAAGGTTTGGTGTACAATTTTATGCATTTCTAGGGACTTGCTTAATTACCTTGTTTTAGTTAACGTAGTCAAAAGCTAATCTATGCTGCGAATAAAATAAAATAATAGAAACTAGAAGCTGGAGACGTAGGATATCTGCACAAGTAAGCATTGGCGCGGGGCAACTTTTGAGGTTTGATTTTCATAGAGACTGTGTATCTATAGTATATTTGATCTAAGGTTCTATGCGATACAAAAATTAAGTCATCAGCATTATAATCAGCCTATTATAGTACACTGCTGAACATAGGTGTCTCCCAAGGCACGCCACTCAGCCTGGTGTTCAGCTTTTTGCTTCCAACCACTGCCAGCTAACCTACGTATATCGTCACTCCATCTTGTCTCAGGGCGTCCTACGCTACGTTTGCCGATTCGTGGTCTCCACTGTAGAACACGTTTTAACTTAAGAATGAAGTGCGCTGTACGCTGTTAGTTTACTAACGTCATTTAACTTAAAGCGCCGTTTTTAAGTAAGGCCGTTAATGTCCACATAAGAAAGATTTATTCATCATTATTAGTATATCAAAGTCTCCTGCTAGACTGCTGCAATGCAGGGCTGCATATGCTCAGTATATTCTCCTCTATTACCATCTTACGTATATCGTCACTCCAACAGGTCTCGAGGACTCTAACTAGAGGCTTATGTTCAACAGGATTAGGGTAATCCAGCAGTGGACTACAAAAGGCGATTAAGACGCTTCTTTCCCACTGCTCAAATAGATTGCTCAACTGATTGAGCAGTTGAGCAGTAGGACATAGTTTGTGTTACCGAACATTTTATGATCTATAGGTCAACTATTGTTTTGCTCAACTTAGTTTATCAGTAGGGACATCAATGCTTAACTATACTCTGTTCGCTGATAATGTCTAATACATGGAGGATACTCTATTACTCTGTGGTCTAATATAAGGCGCTCTCTCTTGCACAATTGTATGTAAGTGAAAAGGACGGTTTTAACTATGTTCGTTATCTGCAACCAATGACGCGCATTTTGACGATTTACGTATTAGACATTCTCCGCGAACAAGGTATATCAGCGAACAGAGTATAGTTGAGCATTGGGTAGATCAGGGTATTACCCACTGCTCAACTTGATGCAGTTGAGCAATTTAGTTGAGCAGTGGGAAGCGGATTAAAACCGTAAAGCTGATACTAGTACTATACTGTAGTACTATACATGTATTATTTCAATCGTTTTCCTTTTAATACCTTCTCCATACTAAGAGAGAGTGAAAGCAATTTGTAATATTTTCGTTAATAAAGCTGATATCGAAATCGCATGAACCGGTTCCACCAAAAAAACACGTAACTTGCGCTTATAATGACCTTAATTTGTGGATATTGTTATTGGGCCGCGTTTGCGTGTAGGGTGTTATTATATTCAAGAACAATCTGAGGAGGTCATTAAACTCATCATTATAGACAACTTGTATTAAGAAACACTGAAAATTAGAAAAAAATCGGCTGACCCACACAAAAAATCAATAATGTATCGAGCAACTGTTTTTTTTTCATGTTTTCCGTTTTGTCTTCTTAGTAAGAGTTGTTCATTATGATAAGTTCATTGAACATATTGCATAGAATTCAATAACACCCTGTATAATATAGTCCACCTCATCGTTTTGGACGGCGACCCTTACTGTTTTCTAACATGCGGCCTAATGTGGCTCGTTAGTCCCATGGTTTTAAAAACTCTTTTATAGATACTGCAATACAGTTGACCCTCAGAGTTGTACGTATAAAGTAAATCAATGATTTGCGAGGTCGATAAAGGTCCGATAACATAAAGCAATTAAAACACCGGCTATTTCTTTACGGCAGAAAAACAAATATACGTGTTGAAATACACATTTCCAAAACAATCACTTCTTCTTTTTTATTATTGTGATAAAAACCTTGGGCTAATAGTTCGAATTATTGTTTAAGTAACAGTTTTAGTGTTGTGTCTTAAACTGGAAAATTCTCCATATCCAATGAACATTTCATCTGGCTAACTGTTACAGTTCGAAAAATAAAGTTCATCACATGTATGTACAAGACAAACAGTAAATAGGGTATGATTGGACTCCCTTCGCGCACGATATTTGAAAAATAACTTATAATAATTAGTAGAGAGCCATCATAACTAAGAACGTATAGGAACTTTCTTCGTATTGTTTTACCTTTATTACATATAGGTGCGTCTTCTTCACCATTATCAAGAATGCAATCTTCATTCGGCACCCACAGCATATTAGATCCTAAGCTATTTCACGAGTATAATATAATAAACGCAAGTATTCCTGGCTTCAAACGTCCAACGAAGTTTCACCGCGCCTTCACGCGCGCGATTCGACCACAAGACTATAACGTATAATATAGCGCAACACAATCGCTTATGTGCCACAAATGGTTCCCTAAATTGTTTCAATATACTGGAGCGGGCTGGCACAATGTTGCATTAATTTCCATTCTACTGTAGGGCTGATAAATGTGGAACGGGGAAAAAACCCTCCTCGGAGTAGGAAACCATAAAAACGTCGAATACTATGTATTTTTCAGTCTTGAGTATTTATAAAGTATCAAGTTATCATGTACAAAATATTGTCAAACAAGTCACCGTCAAAGGCGAGCAAAGAGTATGTGATTTCAAGACATATTTGACTAATTATACTATTAAAACTTAAAAATTCATAAACCTGACACTGGCAGAATGCGTAGGATGCTAATAACTAAGAAAAAAAAAAAGAAAAAAAAAAGTATGTTTTAGTCAAATCCAAGCCACGTCTAATAAACTAGGCGAAGTGGCCACTTTACTCAACGCAATCTAAGGTAATATGTTACAAGAAATTATTATTAATGTATAATTATATTAAGACTGGTTTTGTTACAACCCTGAGCAGATGGTACCGAGATGATTCAATTGTATTGTGTGTGAAATTGAGTAAATTACAAAGTTGCACTCCTTTTTAGTTGTTCAATACCCAATATCGAATACATTTGCATTTGCAGTATGGTAGATACCGAGGTTATCTAATACGCATATTTAGTTTAGGTACTAACTAACTATAGAAATACATTTACGATATTCTAATCTTCATTAACTTCATTAGAAAGCTACTTGTAGATACAGAAATGTCATCTAGAATAACGGTATGATAAACAAGCAATAATCTTCAATTAGTTTCACAATTCAAAACCGTTTTACATAAACACGATACGATGATATCTCGGAATTGCAGTACGCATCATGCCATGCATCTAAAATTTTAGTGATGCACACGTATCCCCCGCAAAAATCGATAAACTGTATCGATAAAACACGATTACGCTCGCACAGTGTCGATACTCTGACGAGCGAGATAATCACATTAAACACGTATCAAGCGAACCTTCGGAAGCACGAGAATAACAAAATCACATTAGTTTATGTAAATAAGACCAGTTCTGGTCGTAGATTATAGAATTATCCGTCGCCGCCTGTGTACAAATGTATAGAAAATGCAATGGACTGTTTTATGGCAATAAACTTTACAATTAAGATGGCATTAAGTAAAACGATGGTGATGGTCGATAGCAATCATGAAATTTATAATTTATATACATAGTAAACGGCAACACAACTGAAGGTTAGCATCTTTTCAAAAACGCCAATTACACATCAGAGTACTTTTCTAGAAAATGGTTGCTATGTATATCAATTATACATCGATGTAAATGATAGATGACTAATAAGCAGTTTATAATGATGCAAATAATATAGTCATTCAAAGACAAAGCTACTAGCGATCAACCGTGTTCTCGTGTAAGAAACGTAACCATTAGATCAGAAATAAAAAGTTATAATAAAAACCGCTTAACACCCGTCAGCGGGGAACTAACACCAATTAAAAAAGAACTAGAGTTGCGCCAATCGTAATATCGATAAAAAATTACTTCGTACTCCTCTGGTATAACAAGAGGCGACTGCCGTGAAGGCATTACTGAGTTTCCCTTTTAAGAGGCGGCTTATAGTGTCAGGTTACCGGGAGGAAAAAAAAACAGGCAAGATTAGCAATTACTATATGAGTACTGCGAAACGGGATAAACGGATGCCTCCCAGGATAAAATCGAGACTCTAAAAGCAGGCGTAATTATCCGTGAACCTAAATAGGCAAATGGAGATCGGCATTACGAAGAGGCAATAATAAATTTATTTTTTATGATATCATATGTTACTTTTGTGTTAATTTGAGACGGTGCGCAATAGCTTTTTGTTTTTATACGCTGTGGAAATTATAGAGTATGTTTCAGTTCAATTATAAACCATGATAAAGATTGAAATCGAAATGTTGTGTGCAAAAACTATAATGTTATTTTTAATGGATTCTTTTGTAATTTTAATAATGTGGTAATCGATATAGGAAGTTGACACAAAAAATTATGTTACTTTTTTGACAGTCGATTCGCATAATTTATGTCAGTGTTGAATTTTTAGGAAATGTGTTTACTATGAACAAGACAAGTAAGATTATTATTCTAAATTTATCACATAAATAATATTCACCAAAATAAATATTATATTAGGAAAGTCGCGGGCAACCGGTGGATGCAAATGGTAGGTACAGTGTGGCGGTCTAAGGGGGAGGTCTTCGTTCAGCAGTGGACGTCTTCGGGCTGCTGATGATGATGATTAGGTCAGATTGTCAGAAATGACAACATAATGACATTTTAATTAAAAGCTTATGCATTTTGTTTGGCAGTTAGGTTATATAATTTACAAAAAAATATACAGATATTTTAGTTAGTTATAATAAATTATTTTATAATGCTGAAAAGCTTATTCACAAACTAGGTCACAATAACTTGATATGCGATAAAAACTGTATGCACAAAAAAGTGTTCGCGACCTGTCACACATCTCGACATGAAAGTGATGACAAACATTGGAGCGGGGCTGATCTATCGATATTAACTCGATCGATCATAAACGTTACACAACACTTTATTGATGACTTCAAAAGTATTGTCATATCATTGTAAGTGTATTGGTAAAGAAAACGAATAATTAAGGATTGTACGAAGAAATGTACGGCGTAAAACACCTTATGCTAAAGAACTATTCTATTATAGAAGAATATTACAAAAGCGAAAGAAATACTCTGTATGTTTGCTACCTGCCTATCTACGTCTTGGACTAAACAGATTGCAGTAGTGTAGTACGTACCTACAATACAAAAGCGGACTTAGATAGTTTCCTCCGAAAAAGCCGAAATATAACCTGGCAAATCTAAATTAAATCAGCGAGAAGCATATTAAAGTTCGAAATTTATGAATCAATGAAATAAGTACTTAGCTATCTATCTTGTTAATATTGTATCCTGTTCTAAAACCATCATGTTGCTACTATTTGCTTAGTGCAAAAATTAACTCACAAACACCGTTTTTAGACAAAAACACGGTCTAAAAACCCTATCAACGAGGTGACGTACAAAAGTGAACGCATTAATTAACAAATCAAATATGTAAAACTACCAAAGGCAAAAACTCATCCGACAAAAAAATACGCTAGATATTACAATAAAATATAACGTAACGACGACGCAGCCGTCCAACTGATTTCTTATTCATGAAGTCTTTAGAAATAAGATATCTGGATATACATTTGAAGGATGGGCTCAGAAGCATGCAGAAGGTTAATTTTACACTAGTCCTACGTAAACGGTTTCAACGACTTGATGAATATTCACACATAAATATCGGAGCGAGAATAATTCTTACGTTATATGCAACTTTTTTTTCTCTTATTTATTGGCATCGCACGTTGTGCATTCTGCCAGTGTCAAGTTTATGAATTTTCAAGTTTTTATAGTAATATCAAGTCAAATTTGTCATGAAATTTATTTAAAACAAGACGAAAATACATGTTTCACCACATTCACCTGCCCACACTCATGCATGTAATTCAACACTCAATGAATAAAACACCACCATTTTTAATCATTAAATTCGCGAAAAAACATTTGTTTAAGAAAATAATACAATGTACTTAGCTACATGATTTTATCGCGTTCCCGCCAAAATTCTATATGCAACTTATAGACTAGTTGCGCTACTTTTTATTATGGATGTCTTTATATTAAAAGTCCAATGTGAAATAATACCAAATTTTATTATTGATTGTCTTTGAGTACCAGTGAGCCCTAAATTCATCTTTGCATGTCTGTTGAGGTAATTAGTTTCAAATAGTCTTAAGGTAGTGCACTAGGTATGCACTTACGATAGTGTTATATGCAATGGGACCAAAAAACATTGACAAAATTATATTTAACAGTTATCCGGAAAACTAGCAATGACTTAGAAGCAGACTATCAGGCCGATGGTCAGATAAAATTGTCAAGCATGTCGGAACAGTGGATGAGGCTCGCACGGGACCAGGGGCCGTACCGTGAATCGCTTATAGCAGGACCGAATAGGTTCAGCAGCTGACACTGTGACACGCGACTGTGAATTTTATCGCCTCGCAATAAGGTTCGCGGTCGCGCAGTGTCGGCAGCTGAACCAATTCGGTCCCGCTATAAGTGGTTCACGGTAGGGCTCCAGGGGCCTTATTTTTGAACAACACACAACGCCATCTAGCCCCAAACTAATCAGAGCTTATAAGTACAATGGAAGACAGATAGCTGATAGAACTTATATAATATTTTTTTGTTGTAAATACATACTCCTAGATATAGAACAAACATCTATGTTTGTCACATAATGTTTTCTCCTGGGTGGGGGTCGAAACCACGCCCTACAGCTCTGAAGGCAGAAATGCTACCAACTGAGTAGTAAGGCAGTCGAAATGTATAAAAATGCGCAATTCAAAAATCAAGTGCGATTTATTTGATTTGACATATATATTAGGAGGAGGCTGAATCAAGTTAAAGAATTACATTAAGGCTGAGCCCATCTATTTTTTAAGCACTTTTTTTACTGCGATCAATTATTATTCTAAAGCTTAATGAGATAGGGCCACATTTAGCGGAGCAAAAATATGGCAGTAACGCAGATTCGTGCGTGCCAAGATTAGATTTTCGATTTTTTTACCAATTTTTAATTTATTACAAGCATAATATGAAAAAAAGAAACTAAGACCTACAAATCGTGACAAACTATATTATTTACAAGTGAGTAAATTTTCGTGCAAAATTTGTAAAAATTTAATGATCAAAACTTTTGTAATGTGTAAAAATAGAGGAGTTTTGTATTTTTTTTTCTTTATATCTATTTTTTTTTAGAAAAATTACAAAAGCGTTTTATCACTTCTCACATCTTATAGTTACAAATATATTTTTTGGGAAATCACAAACTCATAACTGCTATGACTGCACGTGATTTTTTAGAACAGACCCCTTAAACAAACAAATACAGCTAGTTTTAACATTAAATGAATATGCAGATATATTATGCAACGTCATTTTGGTTGTTTCTTCCTTATTATGTGTTTTGTATCTACAAAAGACCGTAAAGTCCGGTTCCATTCATAATATTTCATGTTCCAGCCACGATACCGAAATTTCCCAACCATGAACCTTACCATGATAATAGCCCGTACATTCCTAACGTGTCACCCTTTCGTTCAGCCGACTCTTCAATAATTCATATTTCAAAACGTGCTAAGACTCTAACACTCACATTAACACTTCAACAGCTTATAACAAACAAACAAACACACGGACATGTATTGCTATTCCCCAAACGTTTATGAATCCATTTTTTATTCTTCTTTTCGGTATATTATCACACGACAGCACCGGTCCAGAACTTTTAACTTATTCATAATGAACTTCTTGAATAATGTTTTTGGAGCGCGTAAAATGGAATGTAGGGGTCTTATTATATTGGATGTTATGGTAAAAAGTATCAATAGAACAGCTAATAAAATTATGTTTACACAATTGGCTCCATATGCATATAACTATGACAATAAGAGATCTTGTATGGTTTGTAATATCAACATTCGAATATGGGACAAGTTACGCCTCGTAAACAATGTTTCCCATCATGTACATTACAGTCCATTCTTATAAACTGGTTTCTAATACGACTGATAAAAAAAGAATGCAATAAATCAGCTACAATAAAACCATCATGTAAATAATTTGAACTCCTACAATCCTACTAATATTTCATAAAATTATAATGTCGATAATAAAATGAGTTTCATTTTATTGCAATTTAATCCATGAAAGGATATTATTACCCATTAATCGAAATAAGTCTGTAAACTTCTATACGAGGCTTTATCTCTTAATTCTTTACAATAAAGTTGAAGATGGCATGCGAAAGAAAAGGTCACGCTCGGGTAAGTACCATTCGAGATAATATCATCGATGAAAGGAAAAAAACAAATACGTTAGTGCTGTAGCCCGTCGGCACTTATTATCGCAAATATCGATATTGCAATCACGTAAGCTTTTATCGATAAGTCGGTAAAATGTAATAGTTTATTTGTCAACAGCACTTTAAGGGGCATGTCTTTGCTACGGATATCTTTGCGATCTCGACTCTTTTTGTGCTGAGCTCCTATTAAATCGGACTTTCACGATTATTATCTGTAATTCTGTAGTCTCTATACAATTTAACTGTCTTTAGTATCGTCGAGCGTGTGCTTTGAAAATTGATAAACAAAGTAGGACCAACATGACGTTTAAAATAGGGATTATGAGATATTAAAAGATGGTCGTGTAGGTGATCTAAGTCAAAGTGAGCTAAAGTTTTGCAAAGTGCATCGCCTTAATAAAATGCCTTATTAACTCTAACAAAAGGGTCAGTCTTGCATTTTAGCCTTGAAGAACTTATACTACTAAGAACTATATTATTATAGTTAAAAAGTGTATTTACACGACTGCCCAAAAATTTTAATGTTTTCCGGGTTTATGTATGTACTCGTATATAAATTATTATGTACGTAAGTATAATGTGAATTGCTTTATTCCACTATAACTTCTAAATGTCTGAACATATTTGGATGTATGGGTTATTGTTAGAATCTTTACATTGTCTCGAGTGATACTGGCTATAAATAAATAAAAAACAATATGAACAAAAGGACAGTCGTTTTTTTTTAGTAAATTGTTTGTTTAAAAAATGTTCTATGTTACCTGAAAATCTTTCGTGAATGTA
The DNA here is from genome assembly GCA_905404285.2 of Erannis defoliaria. Taxonomy (NCBI): domain Eukaryota; kingdom Metazoa; phylum Arthropoda; class Insecta; order Lepidoptera; family Geometridae; genus Erannis; species Erannis defoliaria. The sequence continues at coordinate 2,318,145 of FR990073.1, read as the reverse complement.
CTAAAGGTAAATTCGTTTAAAACAGGATTCGTTTTCGTTTTAGGATGTAAAACAAGAGTCAGCCACAGAAGTAACATTCAAATAGTCTTAATAGATAATTCCTTAGAAGTTAGTCGATAAAACTCTAAAAGGACCTACTGTTACTCATCCTACTGAATAAGTTTCAAATGGGAACCAGCAAAGTGCGCCAAAGTCCCTTTTCTCCGAACTTTAGTGGCATTCCTAGTTTTATGAGAAAGCAATTTAGGCAGAGTGTCCACGAGCTTGGACTATCGCTGTGATCGTTTAATGCTTGTTCATTTGAACGATGGACATATTCTAGGATATACCCATCATTATTAAATACTTTTACTATGGGACCGACTATGAAATCGCAAAAAAAATCTGCTGTTCCATTCATGTCGTCGCGAGTGAATGACATTTTTCTATGGAACAGCGGATTTTTTTCAAGATTGCAGAGGTTAAACGATTTCAAAAAAGGAAAGTTTACAATGATATCAGGTTTTTTACGTTCTTGTGCATGTACGTGTATTTTTTAATTTACTTAAAACTTAAGAAAGCCTTCTAAGTGGTCCTTTCAAAACATTAATTACTTTTTACTTTTATAGCTAATAGAATAGACTAAACCGTGTACAAGTTGTACTAAACTTTCTGTCCCCGTCATTTATAAGTCCATATCGATAAGAGTGACACGTGATAGCAATAATTTATGTGAGAACCAACTCTCTAGAACTTGGAGGATCTAGCTCTGGGTACATAATCAAAACTCTAGAACGTCTAATAATTTCGCGAGAAATATAATCTTAAACTTATTTAAATAAGTCAAGTGACGTCACATGTGATCCACTTAATAGGAGCTTTGATAATTCCGCGGCTTATTTGCAAATAATACACATTAAAATCTATATATACGAGTATAATAAAAAGCGAGTTTAATATATGCCAGTATTTTTATTAGTTTCGCGAGGACGGGCGAAATTCGTTGCATTTTTGTGAGATTATTCGAGAGATTCAAGTTATTCAACGCTCGGGTACGCGAGCCGTTTATATTGATTCTTTTATTGTCTGACTTTAATAAGTTCTTTAAGCAATTACTGGGTATAATTGACTTGGTGATATGCAAAACATGACGCTCGCACACATCTATCTGTCTTTTGTTGATTGTATCGGTTGAGCAAAAAGTTGTCGTTGTGTTATTTTATAAACAGTAATGAATACAAGACACGTTTAGTTAACGTGAGATTTAATTTTTTTCATTGATTGATTCGAATAGATTTGCAGTTTAGAGTTTGTACTACAATATGAGCTTGCATAGAGTTGCTCCACAACGCTTTGGTTCTGGCTTCTCTCTTATGACATCTGTCTTAAAGGAAAAAACAAGCAAGATAGTTTTTTTTATTGGTACACGAGTTTATAGGGTAAATTTAGTAAGTAGTTAAAAGCCTTTTAGTATCAGCTTCTGTACAGCAAAAAAAAACATTACTTTTAAAATACGCCAGAAAAAGAAGCTGTCGCGTACCGAGTGTGCATGGAACAGCAGATTTTTTTTCTCGATACCCTGTACAAAATTAAAAGGCAAGAAAAATGATACTGGCACTCATGCATGGTGAAGTAATACAAAGTATTTAGAGTTCACTCTATGGCTCACGTTTCGACTTTAATATGCGATAACTTTTCTCTTCATCGTCCAGATTCTTTTTTTTTCATCAAAGATTAGAAATTTCCGAAGCCTATGCTATGTCAAATATTAAAAACAAGTGCTGTAATGTAACCACTAAAATAAAAAGAATCGACCTATGTAATAAATCCTACGCTGCCACAATAAAGCAATATTTCATCGAAAATAATTAAGAAAGCTTTTCCATTCTCAAAGAATGAAAACAAAAAATCCCTTACAAAGAAGCGAGTCATCGTCAAAACTTGTATAGAATACACAATGAACGCATTTTTTCCTCCATCTCTTGTCATAATAGGTTTTCTGTAGCTTAACAAGAAATTATGTCGTAAATTTTACCTTCCTGATGATATCGCGCCTTACCTGAAAATAATAAACAAGTTTTAGTAAAACAAATAATATATAAAAAAAATTTAGTAAGGTACCTACTAAGTCGTTTTGGTAAGTTCAGATTATAAATATAGATACCTGCGTTATTTAATAAGTATACACAATTGTATTTTTTGCACTGAAAAAATAATAGGTAGGAAAACAGCTCTATTTCTCGAGGCAGATCTAAGCTTACTAAACACATAGCTGTCTTTTTTATTTCAGTCTATTAGATAAGGACTGCAACATTATTACTAAGCTAACTTCAAAATGTATAAATGAATAAATATTGGTGGACATTTCACACAGCGCCATCTAGCCCTAAACTAAGCAAATCTTCTAGGTAATTTGTAATACTTATAGACTTTTTTGTAAATACATACTTACCAACGACAATCAGAAATAGAACAAACATCTACGTACGGCCTTTTTTTTTGACCGGGTGGGAATCGAATTCACGCCCTAAATCTCTCGAAGCAGACACTGCCGATAGAGCTTTAAGGCAGTCATAATAAACAACTCAATATAAATAAATTAGCCACATTATACATAACTTATTGTTTTATTTAAATATTTAGTTAATTTTAAATTCCTAGTTGCATGATCTCATCATCAGCCAGAAGACGTCAGCTGCTGGACGAGAGCCTCCCCTTAATAAGCCCCGCCTTCCAATCCTAGGGATTATGGCAACTGGTTGCCATGATAGCCACGCTTGGCAGGCGGCTTGGCGATCGCAGAATGCTCATCACCGTTAACCAAGGGGACCCTGTTGTCCTCCGGTGGTTCTGGATGCAGTTTTAGGACATACCCAGGTCCCCAAGTTGTATGATCTATAGTTACTAAAAACATAGCACTCGTTTACATTGCAGTAGGTATATTAGACTAGTGATATTTTAAGTATGTTTAGACATGTCAACTAAAGCCTTTAAAGGTTGTCAATGCATGTGCTGCATGTGTTGTGTTGTTGTGTACGCGTTGCCTTTGCTATTTTTACTTATTATATATTATTGTCAGGACATGGAACGAAATGACGTCAGCTTCCAAAACACAGACATCACATCCTACATTCTCTCATAACCCCTAGAAGAGGCTGAAGTACACGAACTGAGATGAACGTGGATGATAAATTCAGCAGATACGGCTTACTGAGAACTATGGACGCGTGGTGGCAGGTATAAGCGAGAGCGGTAAAGCTGCTTAAGAAGCTGACAATATAGCTGATCCTCCGCGTCTCAGCGGTCTCTGTCTAACTACATAGGTAAAAAGAAAAGCAAGATGTCGTCGCCGCGCTTGCGGACACTTTTCGTCCATTTTTTTGGAAAATAATTAATTGCAATACAGTTATAGATTAAAAAAGAGGTCAATAGAAAGATATATTAAAGTATTACTCGTAACCTGCACTCATTTCATTCGTGTGTCTTTATACAATAATACAAAAAAAATACATAGAAATTAATTTTAGAGGTTATTTTTCTTTTTTTTCTATCTAGAACATTATTCGCAAACGTGTTTTCGAAACAATAGCCAAATATGATCTAGATTTGCATATATTATTACTTGTACATTTGGCAAAACTTTAACCCGAATTCAATTCCAATTTGGGTGTACTCGTCGTCTTAAGTGAGGTCTAAAGGGGAAGTGCTCTTGTATTAGCTTTACATCTCACTGCTGGACATAGGACTGCTACCCCAGGAACTATGGCGTGCAGTGGCTCGCGCGCTTGTAGAGGGAAGAAGGGGAAATGCTCTCCCGGGAGTTTGTCCCGGGCGTGTTGCCGATGGAAAAGTTCTAGGGGTATCGGTGCGTTCTTTTGGAGATCCCATACCCTCCGCCATAAAAGGACAGGCCGTCGAGGGGGTTTTATAAGAGGACGCCTAAGATATAAGGGATGAGACGAAATGTAGCATTTTATGAATGTTATTGAATGACGAAACGAGCGAGATATTCGCCTGATGGTAATTTTCATGCCTGCTCAAAACAGAAGCAGTGCCAGAATTGTGAGCTTGCAAAGAAAATCCTGCACCACACTGCACTGCGCTCGTCATCCTAGATGTCAAATATCTTTATGCCCAGGAATTTATCTGGTAACATTGTCCTTCAAATCGAAACACCGCTTGCACACTGCTTGACGGTTGAATAACTGCCAAAGGGGAGAGTTCTTCCCCAGTCGGACTCTTCAAATGTAGCATGAAACGAGTTAAAAAACAGAGTTCAACCAGATATGCAATAGGAGTATCCAATGTACTCCTTCATCCGCCAGCTCTCATAGCATAGGGCTGTCAAAAACATTGTCTTAATAAAAATACTTGACGGGCACGATGCGCCTGCGCCGTTCCGTCCACATTTCGTCGAGACGTAACGAAACTCTGCATACGTGCGCCGCACGGACGTGGGATGATTTTTGATTTCCTAAAAACGGACTTTTTACAACCTACGGCGGGTACAACCCTTTTGTGGAAGTGGTAAAGTTACCCGGCTGGATCTCCCACACCCGTAAATAAAGTAAGTTTAATTTCTAGGTAGAAATTTCCAACTTTATTAGCTTTTTAATGTAAAAACCTTTGCGAGCAAAGTTCGTTTTGGTTTTTTATAAAACATTAATTTAACAGTATTGAAACTTTAGGAAATTCTTTGTTCTGACTTCTGTCTTTGCGAAATTAAGTTAAGGTTTATTTATCAGCTACAATTTATAAAAGGTACCTATACAAGAACAAGAACTTAATTATTAAAAAAAAAAACATTTATTTAGTCATGATTACTTTGACTAACTTATCATTTGATATAGCATAAGAAGTAACTAACAGAGCATTCAAAAATGTAAGATTACATGCGTAAGCACGATGGCATGTCCACTGGAAATATTGGTCGCACGCAACACACTTCACAAATTACTCGAAAACCCAATAATTAAAGCACCGCACAACGGAAGCCAACGTTTAGACTCTTTAGTTGTTCGAAATTAGAAGATTTCTCTAATTAGTTCCATTTCTCCCATTTTAAACTGTAATACCAATATCATAAAACAGGTAAGCCGGCTTAGGGTCTAAGACAATGACTCCTACGGTTCAAACTGTTTTTATTGGTCATCGGCTCGAAAGGGAGTGTGTTTAGACCCTACAGTGTTAATGGTTGAGTCAACAGTGAACGCTACTGTTTGGTACAGCTAGTTTTTTGAGATTCCTGTGATCAGAGGTAAAGGTACGTATTATATAGTTTAAAAAAATCGGTAGAGGTATACAACGTTTTTTAATGTATAGACCTTAAGAGAACTGGCTCAACCTGTAATAAAATTTATTTTTGAGTTTATGTTCTGAGTACAAAAATACTACTAATACGACGCATACGGTCTATCTAAGTGCAATAATTCTAATTTGACACTTATGTTCTATAATAGTACATTATGATACGAGTGTGCTATGTTCGTCATTACACTAGAGGCGGTATTATACGCGCGAGCCGCAGACGAGCGCGATAAGGAAGCCGAGAGCGTAATGACTAATAGCACAAGAGTTCCATACGACTGATTTCGTCACACTTGCGAAGAAAAAACATATTTTTTTTTATAAAAATCAACCACACAGCGAAAAAATCAACAAACATTTGCGGAAAATGGCGCCCAAATCAGTAATGCGCGCGCAGGTTGACATTTACTTCAGCGGCATAAGAACTCTTTGTTGGTATTACAAAAAAACTGTAAGTATTACCCGGCTATATTAAGAGTGCTTCGTATACGTACCTCTAATTGCAGTCACGTACAAACTTGACTTTACCGGGTTATAACTATTATAGCACCATGTGCCGTAATGTAAAGTAAAAAGCACGGGTGCGTAATAGCTTGGATTATGAGCCTAAAACCGATGGATTAAGATCCACTTTACGAGCAAGTGTGATGAAAACACAATAATTCTAACTTGACGCTTACGTCCTATCTAAGCACAATGATCTTAATTTATTTAGTGCTTATGCTTATATCCGAGCATAATAATTATATATATACATTTTGTAGTTATCTATAAAACTACCACTGCTGTTGTACCAGTGTCATGTAGTTTTAGCTAATCACTTAGTTACTTCACTGCTACTAAACACCCTATTGTTACACGACTACCAATAAAAAGGAGTGTAATGTTTTCAGGGTTCATGTATGTATGTGAGTTTTTTTTGTTCCACCTTGACTTTTAAATGCTTGAACAGATTTTGACATACAATACAATAACACTTTTTGACACCATAGAAAGGACATACGGGGTATTGTTAGAATCCTTACATCACAGCGAGTGACTTAAGTTATATTAATTTCAAATCCATATGGTGGCTGACAGCGTCATTTAAAACCTGAAAAAATAATTTATGCTTTTACACATTCGTTATTGGCAGAGCAGTCGTGTTTTTTATTATGAGTGAATGCAAATATTCTTGCTTAAATCTTTTGATATCTTTTATGCAATTGGAATCAAAAACGTGTTATTTGATACCAATAATTTCAGATATCAGCGATGTAATTTTTGAATAGTAATAAATTAGATAATAAACTAAGTAATTTTTTTTTATGCGAGTGATGAAGTTTTTACTGAATACTACTAAGTAACGTGAATAATTTCACTATCTATTCTATTAGTCTATTTAAAGCTAGGTCTCAAAAGATATTATCTGCGAATCTGTCACCCTGTATAATGATGCAAAACTCTGAAAGCTTCACAGTCAGTTCTGCAAGAGTAAAAAAGGCTGGAATTAAAAAGGTTCATGACTGGAGACACCAGAGCGCATGCGTCACGCAACTCGGAGGCGACGCGAGGAATTCCGAGTCGGTCGACTTGCCGGCTCGTACCGCTGTCGACGCCATCTGGGAGCTAGTGGTGGGACGTTGTCGGTAGTTTTGATTTGTGTCATATCGATAAACACTATCCGCCGTATCTTAATAATACACGTAAAATAGCTTTGAATTAATCCGTTTTTAGTCTTTATCCGCCGAGTTAAATTTTAAAGAAAAGAAAAGTCTAGACGAATCAACTACTCCGAGGCTAACCACTCCTCAACTAACGTATCTATTTTAATAATAAATGAAGCCTTATTCTTATTTAAAAATGACTCGAGTCACATGTCTTAGGGTTTACAAGTCTTAGATGAAGTGGCAATGGGGAGGCCAGGTCACTCGAAGAATTGATAACCGATGGAGAAGAAAGGTTCTTGGGTAGCGATCACAACCCGTAAGACACAGCGTAGTAAGCCTCGGACTAGGTGGAAGTTGAGAGCATCCGGTGGATACAAATGGCTGGTTCAGCTGTCGTATGCTGTAGCTGACCAAGGGGGCAGTCTTTCGGCAGTGGACGTCTTTTGGTTGATGATAATGAAGTTCTGATCAATATTAAATAACGTTACTTAACTTTTGCAATGTGGTTGCAAATACCAAATGATCCCTAACTCATCGGCTTTACCGGTAGCCGTTGAGAATTCCACTAATCTATCTAACTCCTACCTCCATCATTGCTCCTGGTCACTAAATGTAATGTATGGGACTCATTATATCCTAGCCCAAACTCGGTTTACGATTAGCTATTGCAGAATACCACTATCCACCTTCTAGTTCCATCATCAGATTAGCTCGATGATACTGAACTACATTATTTTATTGTCATTTTGATAACACCTGTAAAGTTTTAAAGTCAATAAGGAGTAGGCTAAAAAAATATATAAAGTTCTATACAAATTCCCATCACTTCCAAAAAGCACGGCAACATCGTCATCTTCTCTCCTTTTTACACTCCCATCACTATTCTTCCTTCTCTCACGCCGACTACCTACCTTATTTAAATAAGACTGCGCAGACGCAAGTATTAAACATTCGAATTTGAGCTTTATCTTTTTCGCTTTAAAATCTAAATGACGAGTTAAGTGTAAAAAAGAAAAAGGTTTATAGGCAGGTTATCCCGCGCTCCCTCTAGTGTAAGTTACTCGAGTTAAAAGAGCGTTGTGCCGGAAATATGGTCCAATTTCTGATAGCCTTGACCTATCGCTTATTTTGTTGGAATTTAAGGACCACAGACACCGAATCTATAATTTGTTTATCGAACTTGAATCCGCACTAATTCGAAAATACTGATAAACGTGTGAAGTGTTATTGGATTTGTTGGAGTGTACTAGTAGTACATGCATAGCTATTTACCTACTCGGGCATGGCCTTTAATAAATAAAAAGTTCTATTACCTACGCTTTTATTTTGTTTGTTAAGTCGATAACGCCGTTATTTTACAAACTGCCGGAGGAGTGTTGGCGGGAAAACAAAAAAAACTTGCCGCCGCATGTTGTAGTTGTAGTAAACTTGCCACAACTTTTTCTAAGTCATGACTGGACTTAGTGGACTTAACTGGACTTACTAAGTGTGGTCTTGACTGTGACGAAGACTCATTCAACTTGAAATTCATCAAAAACTCGATGTACTGATATATACTTGACACTGGCAAATGCACGAATTTCGAGGCCATAATCCTACTAGGAGAAAAGAAGAAAAAAAAAGATAACTAAGTATATAAAAATAAATTGTTTATTGAATACAATTTTAGTATGAGCTCAGTCAATTTATAAATAACTGCCAAGTACCTACTACGAAACGAAATAGTACGAAATAGTTCAACGTATTTGTAAGTTTTTTTCTTTAAATATTGTAGTTTTAAAAAGTTACTTAGTATATAAACAAGCGGCACGGTAGCACAAAGAAAAATCACCGCCCAAGCCGCGCACAGTAACTTAAACGTAACTTGTGCATAATTCACGCACGCCCACTAACTTAAAACCAAGCACAGTTGACACGGAACAAATGGACCTCGATGCTTCAACTTAACTTTAACATAACTTAAGTCTAACTTAGTAGTAATGTGCATTCAGGAGATACCCAGTACATTGTCAGATAAAGTGTATTTATTTTATTTATTTATTCATATCTAAAGCTAAAGGACTCATAAAATACAATTTGTATTTAAATAATTTATACCTAAATAACTGCACATTCTAAAGTAAGCAGTAGGTACACTTAATTTTCCAGCTGCATAACATTTTCATTTATTTTTTTAATTCATCGGAGTCCGTTTCGTACTTTCAACCGTCAAGATCAATTCAGTAGTAACTCGTAACCACAAAGACGACAAACAGTAAGGTATTATTAACGTAAAAATTGCATTGAATAATTTGAAAAACGTCGAAACTTTGTGGCCACTTTTTTCTTTCCCAACCTTTCCCTTTTCAACCAGTGTTGTCTTTGAGTGAATATTTCTCAAGTTTCAAATTTTTTGGAACAGAATGGACGATAGGAAAAAGTCGCTCGCTTGGTGGTAAGCGTCTTGCTTGCACATAAAAGTTGATTTCTTATCCTGGTTCTAATCAAATGTTCACTTGATATCAGTTCTCAGCCCCGTACGGCTACGCACTGCGCTCGTCACTGGGATATAAGTACTTAGTACTATTATTTATTCTGTGATATAAGTGTTAAATCTCTTTATGCTATGTCTAAATTAATTCTAACGTAAACAGGAACAGTTAGTAGTAACTTAACACTATGCTGCGGTCGGGAGTAAACGATTCGTCGCCCGAGAGTAACTCAAGGCGTCACTGGGTTACAGAGAAATTTAGAGCATTCTGACAGATCGAATCTCAAACCGAGAGGCGGTTACCAAGCGGTTACGGTTTCCAATTTAAGGCGGCCCCGGAGTAGTCTAGGCTTTTTGATATTTCTCTAGCATACAAATGTAGTTTAATTTATAGGATTCTAATACTAAACGTGAAATAGTTTAGGAATTGTTAATCCGTGTATGTCCTTGTCCAGCGAATTACAAAGAAAGAAAGGAAAAGACAAAAGACAGATTAACTATTCAACCACGATTCAATTCAATTTCAAAATATCTTTATTAAACATAAAACCTTACAAAACAATGAGCATTTCTAGTGTAAGTACTTATGTCCTAGAATGTCAACAAATGCGATAATAGAACGTTTTCAAGTTAAAACTTATATAAACTTTTGGCTGGAAGAATGGCAAATAAATTAGATAATACATATTTTTATAGTGTGGTTAAACATTATTAAATTGGTATATTATATACCCTTTAGAATAAGAATTATATTTATTGCTGCTATATAATAACGAGAATTAATTAGGGGAAAAAACATGTCATAAGAGGGTAGGGATCGTATATAGTTAGCACCACACAATGCGCCGCAGTATGAAGTAAACAACTCGCAACAAGCGAGCCAAGCGTGCGGTGAGTGACGCGCAAGCGCGCGCGGTCCGGACCGGCGCCGCGCGCGCCACTCCGTTCCTCATATCACTAGATAATAGGAGCGGGTGTGGCGCGCGCGGCGGCGGCCGGCGGAGGCGCGCACCTGCGCGGGCCACTGTACCTATTCATCGCAGTCGAGAAACCAGTGATGAGGTAATTTGTAGCGTTTGTATTTGTCGATGTATTCCAAATGAGATCTGCGGGTTCTGCCAATGCTTCTTACTAATACATTTTTATTCGTTGGATTTTTGTACAGGTAAAAACTTTTAGACAGCTTAAAGATGTATTCAGATATACTAGGTAGGTTTATGTTTGTGTGAAATTTGTTGAGATTAGTGTATAAGGGGGTATTAAACGAATATTTTACTGCTTTATTTTGAACAACTTGTAATTTGTTTAAGTTAGTGGGACAGGTGCTACCCCAAACTGGGCAGGCGTACGTTATGCAGGGCCGGACCAAGGTGCAATAAATGTTTAGTTTAGTATGGCTACTTAGGCAGGATCTTCGATTAAGTATTGGACTTAGTGCATTGAGGGCTTTAGTGCCTTTTAATCGTAACGAGTCAGTGTTTTCAGACCAGTTGAGCTTATTATCCAAAACGAGACCTAAGTATTTGACAGAACGACTCCATGGAATTTGGTAACCGACAATAGACAACTTGCGAGAAGGCAATGAACGCTGCCTAGTGAAGAGTATAGCTTCCGTTTTGGCAGAGTTAATTTTAAGTTTCCACTTAAGGAAGTAAGACAACAGCACTTCAATTGATAACTGAAGTCTGCCAATTATCAGGTCGATGTCATCGGAAGACGTAAATGATGCGGTGTCATCTGCAAAGCAAGCAATGCTTGTCCGCGGTTGAACCGGTATATCATTGAGGAAGTCCACAAAGAGGTCGGGCCCTAGGATTGAACCTTGGGGTACTCCTGCATGCATGGATTTAAGGGTCGAAATTGAGTTATTTAAGTAAACAAGAAAAGAGCGATTTGTAAGGTAAGACCTGATCATTTTTACTAACCAAAATGGAATATTTAACTTCATCAATTTGTGAAGCAAAGCATCGTGCCAGACTGTGTCGAATGCTTTTTCTATGTCAAGTAAAAACATTCCAGTAGATCGTTTCAGGTTTAAGTTATGTGATACAGATTCAGCAACTCTGGCTAGTTGCTGAACTGTAGAATGACCTGTTCGAAAGCCAAATTGCTCATCAATTAACATTTCATTAGAGTAGTGAGACAGTCTGAAGTGGATTATTTTCTCAAATAATTTACCCAAGCAAGGCAATAAGCTGATAGGTCGGTAAGATGTAGGGTCGGATGCATCTTTACCTGGTTTGTGTATAGGTATCACTTTAGCAGTTTTCCAAATCGCAGGGAAATAATTCAGCTTCAAGCAAGCGTTGAATATTTTTGTCAACAAAACAATGCCTTTTTGGGGTAAGTTTTTAACAAGCAAGTTAGTTACATGGTCTGGTCCGGGAGCTTTGCGACTTTTTAGTTTCTGAACGACCTTTTTCACTTCAGCGGGACGAGCCAAATAAATAACATCGCTCTCATCAGACGTATAGTTGTCGAGAGCTGTTATGGAACGGGCAACTGCATCTTGCTCGTCGCTGTTCCAATCATGCGTCAGGAGCATATTTCCCAGAAAGGCATTCGCAAGAGCATCACACTGCTCTTGTTCAGTAGATGTTAAACTTCCATCTCTCGTTTTAAGTGCGGGAATGGAAGGGGAAGAATTTGAACGAAGCCCTTTAACTATACGCCATAGGTCACCACCAGGATTATTTACTTTCATTAGTTTCTGATCCCATTTTTTGTCGTTATAGTTTTTTAGAGCTGAGCTAATCTCAGACTGCAGTTTGTGGACTTTCTGAATCAGCTGCTTTCGTTTCAGAGGTATTGGTTCAGCTGCGGCATAACGGCGAAGGCGGTTTTTCGCTTGTATTAATCTCTTAATGCGTCGAGGTAATGGAGCGTTCCAAGGTTTAAACGTCGAGGTCGGAATACATGTGTTTCTGCAGTTTATAATGGAATCTTGAAAGTGGGCAATGGCCGAGTCAACTTCTTTTACAGTTTGGTAGGTTCGAGTTGAAAGGCAAATGTGACTATTTAAGCTTTGGCGGTACTTTACCCAGTCAGCTTTAGAGTAATTAAATGAAATAACAGGCTTACGAGTGATAGTTACATTAAAATTGGCAAAAACAGGTAAATGATTAGAGGATAAATCTTTGATAGTTACAATTTGGCTCAGATTATGTAAATTTTTAGTTAATAGGAGATCTGGGGTAGAGGGTTTAAAATTAGGGCAATAATGGACAAGGGTTTCGTCTTGGGGGCCGTGGATAAAATATTCACTACCCAACATATGCTCGTACAAGCGTTTTCCATGCTCGTTCATAGGCCCAGGAGACCAGTAAGGGTGTTTAGCGTTTAAGTCACCCATTGCTAGTACCGAGTTCCCGGATGCCATGAGCGAATCTAGGTCACTTTGCTTAAGGGGAATGTTAGGTGACTGATACACCGCAAAGATTAAGATTTGACTATTGTAGAGATTTAGAGAGACTCCTATGACTTCAAGGTTAATAGTAGCTGGACAAGGAATAACGCTGTGGACTAGGTCAGATCTGATCAAAATTGCTACGCCCTGGCCTGTGCCATCAGAGCGTTTGTCTTTACGATAACATGCAAAACCCGCAAGATTGAAATTAGAGCAATCAGTTAATTTGGTTTCGCAGACGGCGACTACATCGACGCTGAGCTCACTTACCAGGAGGTTTAGATCATGTTGTTTGTTTCGTACGCCATCGGCGTTCCAATAGAGAACTTTGAGTCCTGTTGGATTACTAGACATAGTGGCCCAAATGTGTCAGTATGAGGGTAACTTTGTCCGTGAAAGTTTTACATCTGGAAAATTCTTGCTTGAGCAACTTGATGGTATCTAGTATCTCTAAGATTTCAGCCGTAGCTAAATCATGTGTAGGCTTCTTGGCAGGAATTTCATGAGACAACATCCATTCAGTACGGATCGTTTCAGGCAACGCTTGTACAGGAATGTGCAAGTTGGTATGTTCAGCGGGGAGCTGGGTGTCCTGAGGGCTTATTACCGGTCTTGGAGTCGGCGGTCGATGCTTGCTGGTGTTAGTTATTTGGGCCCAAGTACTTTTCGTGTGGCTGGAGTTAGTGGCAATTACTTCTGCTCTCTGTGCATGTTTTTCGTGTAAATTATTACGTTTTGTTTGTATGCGTTCAAGATATTTCAGCCTTGCCGGACATTGTGCATAGTTGGCTGGGTGATTTTGCTGACAATTGCAACAGATGGCTGGTTCATCTCGGTTCTTCTTCTGGCATTCCCATGTGGGATGTGCTAAAGCGCATTTAACACATCTGGCAGGTCTGTTGCAGTTTTTTGAGGCGTGCCCAAAGCTTTGGCAACGGAAGCATTGGGTGCCTGCTTTGTTGTTAGGTTTAAATCTTTGAATATCAACCACGCAGTTTGAAAGATATTTAATCTGCTTGAACTTGCCGATATCACTACCGCTCGGTAACTGGATAAGTAGGGGAGGACATTCTGTGGTGTACAGTGTCTTGAGCTGAGTTACAGTTGCACCCGAAAATCCAATTGAAGCTAATTCGGCCGGTATCGCGTCTTGAAGGAATTTAGGAAGTCCTTTTATTACAACTTTAGGTAGTTTCTCATCCTTGCGAGAAAATGTGTGAAATACTACATTTTCTTTTAATAAACCTTCTTTTACTGACTGATGACCTTTCGCCGAGTAGCATTGTATTTTGACTCTGTTCCGCCCTCTGTATTGCAAGTGGAAACCTTTTTCGTACTTTTCAATGACTTCTTTGATGTAACCACGATTAGTAATAAGAAATGAATCGTATTTTCAAGACCTGATGACACTACTGAGATCTTCAACGCCATCGTTTTTTCGCCGACGTTTTTTATCCAATATCAGTGTTCTATTCAGCACATGCTGGCGTTGTACTGCACTCATCACATCATAAGCCATAAGACGTCCACTGCTGGCCGACCGACGGCTTATTAGAGGGGATTGCCACAATCCCCGCGTTTGGCAGGCGGCACGCGGCATAGGGATTGCAGAGTGCACACCACCGTTAACCGAGAGGAAGCTGCTGTCCGTCCTCAGGTGGTCACGGATGCAGTTTTAGGACATACCCAGGTACATTGTACAGTGTAACAGTCAAACAGTCGTACAATATAAGTTTTGTGTAAGCGCGTTAGAGAAGTTGTTTTTACGCACGATACATCAATGTTTGAAAGCAAACGCCCGAATTCTCCAGCCAGTTCGTGACTTCGGCTATTAAAGCTTAGCCATTGGATTAAATAATGATATTGTTTATGCGCGATTAAGTCCCGGTAGTGTAATATACAAAATTAGTTTTTTTTTTTACTATTAGTCGATTTAAGGTGCCGATTAGAAACCTTTCGTATACAGAACTAGAAAAAAACAAACAGTGAATAAAGTCACGTCAAAATGCCTAGCTACGTTCGTCAGTCATAGAAAACTAACCATCCTTCCAACATTAATGAAACAAATGCTTCTACCGAAAGCTATCAACCTGCTATCAACTACCTGGCTGTCAAAGGCGGTAGTCATTAATATTACCACAAAACGGAGGCCCGATGTAATCTGCACAGTAGAGAGCGTCATCCATCTAGCCATTCACAAATCCGATTTAAGTCTGTGCTAGACTTTCTGCCTAGGTCTAAAAATTAGGATCCGAGTAGCATATGCTCTAGTCAAAATGCAGGTGGTATTTCCATTCCAAATGTGAATTTATTGACTCCACACTTTTCGTCGAAACAAATGGATACCTACTATAAACAAATTTTAAAGTTAGGTACTTGAATAGAATAGAATAGAATAATTTATTGGCCTTATAACATTTTGGTTACACTGGGCAAGTCAAATTTACAAAAAATGTGATTATGACACAGAACGTTATGTCAAACTTAAATTAAAAAGAAATAGAGAATTAAAAAAGAATGTAACCAAGCAATAAAATTAGTAACAAAATCAACAAGGTGTAATATTTATGTCAAACGATTAATTAATTATTATTATTATAAGTTTAATGGTACTTGTAGGTAGATTATTAATTAAACTGTAACTTGTCTGTTGCGTTTCAACAATCAAAAGGCTCGGTCTATCTTGATGAAATTTGGTGTTTATGTAGTAGACATTATGGAAAAGGACACAGGATATAATAAATTCTCATATTTGACGATCTTAAGTATTCTACAGCCAAAATGCAGGTACTCGTACACCTAACTTTATCCGATTTAGTTGCAACACACATTGGTGCTACATTACGAGATGTGATCAAAGACTAAAATTCCATGAAAATAACATTTTATCCTCACAACTTTACATCTTAAACGTCATGTACACAGCTTAGCTTGGAAATAAACATCCGCACTCGACAAGCGGAAATAATAATAGCGAATTCTTCAGTGTGGTTGTCAAGTTGCGTCTAAGTTAATGCTAAGTTAGGCAAGCGAAGCGTGGGTGGTGGTATAATTTCACAAGTAGGCATAACGAGGGACTTGATGTGGTTTGTATCGGTGGATAATGGAGTTTACAGCTTTATTTTTAAGTTACTGATCAACAACGAGAAACGATGCGACCGCCCTCCTACTGGTGAGCAAACTATTTCAATCAAATCAAAATCTTTAGGTATCTATGAGAGAGAGCTAGTTCCTCCGAGGGTATCTATACTAATCTATACTTACCTTTATGTCAGATTCTATTATTATATACATTATGTAACAAAAAGCTTCAACAATACTGAAGGGTATGTATGTACTCATCATTATGAACAACTTTTACTATGAGGCCAACCCTGAAAACGCGAAAAAAATATCAGCTGTCCCATACAAAAAGTTCATTGACCTTGAACAAACTGTATGGAACAGCTGATATTTTTGTCGCGAATTCAAGATTGGCCCATAGTAAAAGTTTTCATAATGATGAGTATTTACCTACATACATACTTTTCAGTATTGTTGAACCTTTTTGTTACACGTTATATAGGTATATATATAAATCGATGTTTGTATTTATGTTCTCAAATATTTTAGTGGTAAGGACTCCAAAACAGCTGGAACGAATTGGATGAAATTTTCAGGAAAACTTCAGATTAGCCTAGCGAGTGATCCTTGGTATCTGTGCGAAGCCGGGGCGGGTCGCTAGTTAAGTATAATAAAATTATAGTACAGATGTAAAATGATGCTACATTGAGCATTAGGTTTGAATTAAAGTAACCCAAAGGTTGTATCTTAAAAGAAACCTTATTATTTGTGATTCAACCAAGTGTGAGTTCTCGAAATAACGCGTCCAACGAATTAATGTGGACCCGAACTTGTGCTCGGTTACTGCCGGCTCGAATATTATGTTACAGCGCTGTAAAGCTGGACAACATTTTGGGTAACACGAAAAATAAAATTTGACCGGTACCAAACTCTTTAGATTTTATGTACGGATACCACAGACGATTATACAAGTAGGCTGGACTAAATATTGTCTAGGAAATCACAGTTTTTTTTGTCGATTTGAAGCGCCTCTTCGTGCATCTCCGGTACTAAAATTAACATTTGTGTATTACGAAATATTAGTTCCATGGACGCTCACACTGCTATCCGTTGGCTATCCGCGCCAAAATGGCGAAAATCAAATGGCTTCAATTTGCTATCGACAATATGAAGTCCAGCGTACTTGTATAATAGAGGTCAGTGACTCATACCACTGGTTTTTGAAGATAAACTTCGTGAGGAAACCTGCGAACTTCCGGCGAAGAAATTCAGCGGCATATGCAACCCTATATAATACGCTTTTTAAAAAAAAACAACCGACTGCACAGGAACGAAAAATTCTACTACAATTGTGCGCTAAAAAGCAAGAGCTTAATTTTATTCAGTTCAAATAGAATCGATCCTTGATTTCCTCAGTAGAATGGTGAGTATATTCTCTGTAAAATACCAACCGGCTAACTATTACGGTTCAAAAGATGCAGGCCATTAAAATCAAATAGAAGGACAAACGACGTAGGCGTAGTAATAGGATCCCGTTGGACATTCTAGCCAAAACCAAAAATAAAGGTTACGTGAATAAAGCGAGAAACTAAACTTTGCACAGTTTTTTACATATTTTTTTTGCATCGTGTTTCGAGTATTGTGCCGGGGCTAAAATCCCGATTATTACAAGTTTTTAATTTAAATGGGTCAAATAAGTACTTAAGTCACACAAAGTAAGTCACGGTGACTTTACTAAAAGATTTTGGGGAGTCACAGTTTTTTAAACTTAATCAATACCATATCTAACATAAAATTAACAAACTTTTTAAAATCAACAGCTTTGTAGCTCAGTTGATCGCATGTCTGTCTTGACAGCTGTAGGGCGTGGGTTCAATCCCCACCCAAGGGCAAACATTTATGTGACGAACACAGATGTTTGTTCTGCGTCTGGGTGTTGTATGTATTAAACGAATATATTTACAACAACAAAAAAAACTAAGTACTCTATCAGCTATCTGGTTCCCATAGTACAAGCTTTGTTTAGTTTAGGGCCAAGGACCAAAAAAAATGACGCTTCTTTCTCTGAATCTACCAAAAATCATAGATTCTCGTTACACGCCTATTAACCGTTATAAAATCACACAACTTATATTTGCAGATGACATACTTAATATTTAAGGCTACTACGATTTTCCACTACGATATTGTTGGGGGGATATAATTTATAAGCTAAGTCGGCTGGCATCGCTTTTAAAGCCACTGCAGCTATTGAGTAAGAAATTAGCAGAGAAAAAACTCCTAAGTCTCAAGGCTATTAATCAAAAAATGCACTAACGATTTTAGAGCGAAAATCATCATCGGCTAGAACACGTCCACTGATGAACGAAAGGCTCCCAAAGGCTCTAGGACGTGACGTGATCATGACGCTGTTATTTAAAAGTTATGGTATGTGTGTAGTGTTACTTACAGCTAAATATTATGGTGCAAAAACAATCTGCCGTCGAGCACTGTTATTCAGCTGAAATTCAGCTCTAGTAGCACGATTTAGAGTTTAACATATCGATTCATATTTCCATCGCCCGCGCGATTATAAGCGAAGCCTAGTTGTAAAATACCGGTAAGTTATGAATAAACTCAAAACGTAGGCCACTTACAAAACAAAAAGGTACTTTACATATAGGTAAATAAATAAAAAAACAAAAATCAGTTATCCGTTTCCCATAGTACAAATTGAATTTGGAACATATATGCCAAGATTAGAACGTGCTCCTGAGCGTGTTTTATGATAAAAAAGCAATCTCCAAGGTTTTACTCGAGGTTTTCTACTTCCAGTTGATAACTCGTAAACAATAACAAGTATGCACAAAGAGAGAAACCTGGACCTGGGTATGTCCTTAAACTGCAACCAGACCCACCGGAGTACGGGCAGCAGCGTCCTCTTGGTTAACAGTGCTGAGCATTCTGCAATCCCCAAACTGCCTGCCAAGCGTGGGGATTATGGCAACACCCCTCTATTGGGAGGCATTCGTCCAGCAGTGGACGTCTTATGACTGAAGACGACAAAGAGAGAAACAGTATTTTTCATATATTGTATTACGCGCGCTTGGTAAAGCGTGGCACGCACACATACACACACTTGTACACGGATTGTTATCATTGCGTATGTAGTAAAGTACTTGCATTATAATGCCTCGCAAGACCTGTATCTCTGGTTTTACTCAATGACATAGCATCGCATTCAAGCACAGCAGTAGACACGAAACTACCCGGACAATATATTATGTCGTTACGTAGGAATAAAGTTCTCTTCCGACTTTCATTTTGATATGTTTACGACGCTGAGTAATTTGAATATCCTGAAAGATTTACAATAATTTACATAAAACTATATTTTGCGATTCTGTCATCTTTCTTTGATGAGTGATAAGATGGATCTAACATAATATTGTAAAAGCATATTTTTTTATAGTTTATTTTGTGGATATGTGATTAAATGAGAGAGTTACCTCTTAACAGTGAGTATGAGCTGTAGCTAAATGTTTGGTGTTTACCTGCATGCAATTAGAAACAAATAATGCAATTTATATTCTCTATCGAATCACGTTTGTATTAAAATACTCCTCTCACCCCGCAGCAAAGGTATTAGTGGAAACTTTTCAAAATCGAATTATAATTAGAAATGCGAAAGTTTTTACGTGAGTATGTTTTTTCCCAATAAACAATGTAATATCTGAATAAAATTTGGACAAAACTTAGTATAGAGCTCCTGCTATCCTGAATTAACATACAGGCTACATTTTATTCGGTTTTTTTTAAATTATGATAATGTTAACGGCAATACTCGCTAGGCGTTACGTCAGAAATAAATTGTAAATGTAAATGGCTGCTATTATCTAAAAACACTATAATAAAACACTAAAAATTAAATAAATACTAATATAAACTACTGCATCGGTGCTTTACTTTGTCCCGAAGTGTATAAAAGCGGGCAGCTTAGAACAAAAGGCTCGGGCCAAAATTCTAAGCATGTATAAATAAATTGACAGGGGTGAGCCCTCGCCAATCGACTTTTGATATTCTTTGGTGGTCTGCAGCCAAGCTTGAGATCTTTGAGGAGATGACGTGCGAGCTCGATGGACTCTGATTACAGAAACATGTACCTATGTAACCAAAAACCACAATCAACAAGACGTCAACAAGACTGCTGGACGAAGGCCTCCCCCTTAATAGGGAGGGATTGCCATAACCCTCACGCTTAGCAGGCGGCTTGGGGATCGCAGAATGCTCACCACCGTTATCCAAGAGGACGCTGCTGCCCGCCGTCCTCCGGTGGTTCTGGAAGCAGTTTTAGGACATACCCAGGTTATCAGTTAACATTTCCCTTCAAACCGGAACATCAACGCTTGCATACCGCTTAGCCGTTGAATAACTAGCAAATTGGGGATCGCAGAATGCTCACCACCGTTATCCAAGAGGACGCTGCTGCCCGCCGTCCTCCGGTGGTTCTGGAAGCAGTTTTAGGACATACCCAGGTTATCAGTTAACATTTCCCTTCAAACCGGAACATCAACGCTTGCATACCGCTTAGCCGTTGAATAACTAGCAAAGGTATGGTACTTCCCCCAGGCAGACTGCAAATCCTACCACTACATACCTACGAATGATAATCTATGCATAAGCCCGGCGCGCACTAAAGGTGGTAACTGTACCGTGGTATCTTTAGATCGGCGGCACAATACTCCGGCTGCCGGTATGTTTGCTGCGCGCATCTGTTCCGCGATGCATGCCACTAGGGTTGCCACACTAATTAGCACAATCCGAAAAGTTGTCTCCCGGTGATGGCAGCTCTCTCTGCGATCTATTTTACGACTGAAGCGCAGATGTTTCAATATGGCATTGTTAGTTTCCATAATTATAGTAGTAGTAGTAGTAGTATTATACTAGTAGTTCTGCGAATAGCAGACCTCACGAACGGAGAACTCACGACCGTATTAGCCTTGAGAACCTCTTCACCGATTTTGCTCGTATTCGAAACACTTGTTTAAAATTGCGTATCAAATTTTTATGCCAAATATTAACAAAATTGGCCGGTGAATGACGCCGTAGGAAACTTATTATTGGGGAAAATATCCCAAATTTTAAGGAAAAAAAAACAAAAGAAATTGTAGAATCTGTTTACTTAATTGTTAATTTGTTGAAAAATACGACCCATGGGTAAGTTGCTGAAAATACTTCGCTCGCTAGGTTAATTACAGACTTAGGTACATGACATTTAGATACGAGTAGGTATATTAATCAAGTATGTGTTTAAATCACAAAATCTGGCCACTCTGCTGACCATCTATTCCGTTACATGAATCCGTATGATAAGCTAACAAACAACACTTTGTAGCCTTGATTTGGTAGATTAAAAGTAGGTAACAAGAAAAAACGGATGCTAAAATATATTAGTATAGTTCGGAATATAAAATAGTACAATACGCATGCTACAATTTATACGGTTGATTTTATTTTCGTATAGAAACAATGGGGAATATTCATGTTTTTTTTATTATCTCACAAAAAAGCTGATTCGCAACAAAACAAATCATTGTAAATAAATTTTTTATACCTGCACAAAATAACATAGCTATAAATATTTTTGTTTCATGTTAGATGCAGTGTAGATTAAGACGTCAAAGTACACGATTCCCAACAAATTCTATACTAGCTGCTAGTTTTGCTAGAAAGGGACAGATGTCCCCTTCCCAAATACTTTGAACACTATATTTCAGAACTTTACCAGCCGATTTTAATAACTTTTTCGATGTTAACATCAGATTCAGTTAAACTCTGTTGAAACTCATGCATATTCTCTATTCAGCAATTTACTAAAAATATGATTATTTAACAAATATTTTTAGGATTAAATAGAATACTTTATTTTCAATATTTAGATGTCAAATTATTATTCTTGGTTTGCCTTTGACAACCCTACCTCAATAACTGTGCGTCACTGGCGTCCAGTGCGGAGTGGAGTGGACCATATACTGCTATTTATGAGGACTCACTTATTTTCTTACACGCATTGCAATGTTGCGCCACTATTGTGGCCGGTGACGGCGATTAATCGCGCAATTGTTGCTAGTCACCTGAATGGTGTTTTATCCAGTGCTTACTAGGGTTGGTTATTTCTGGAATTTAGAGGTCAAAAGTACCTTATATCCATCTTAGTAAAGCACACAACCGCTTTGACGAATTTCGTCTAAATCAGTGGTCAAAATCGTATTCATCATCAGCCCGGAGACGTCCACTGCTGAACGAAGGCCTCCCCCTTAGACCACCACACTGTACGACAACCTGCCATTTGCGTACACCGGTTGCCCGCGACTTTTACAATGTCGTCGGTCCACCTAGTGGGAGGCCTTCCTACGCTGCGTCTTCCGGTTCGCGGTCGCCACTCAACCTTTCTTCCCCATCGGTTGTCAGTTCTTCGAGCAATGTGGCCTGCCCATTGCTACTTCAACTTGCAAACCTTGCGAGCTATGTCGGTCACTTTGGTTCTTTGGCGAATATCCTCGTTCCGGATTCTATCGCGCAAAGTAACTCCGAGCATAGCTTCCATTGCCCGTTGCGTGACTCTGAGTTTCAGAGTCAACGTTTCTGAGTAAAATCGTATTAACCATTTGATTATTTTTATTAAATAAATCTAGTACTATAAGAATCTTTGTCTGTCTGACTGACTGATTTAATAACTGACAGACAACGCACAGCCTAAACCGCTGGTCGTACAGACTTGAAATTTGGAGGGTGTTCTTCTTGATGCGTAGGGATGTACTAAAAATGTGGGGGGACTTTTGTATGAAAGCCCTTTGTTTTTGAACTTTTAGTCATGAAAATTTGTATTTGGATAGTTCAATTAAAATAAAAAAAATACTGTATTCATTATTTAAAAAAAAGTAAAAAGTGGTGAATAAAAAATAAAATAAAATTACAGGTACTGAAAAGTATTTAGTAATCATAATCCATTTGAAAACACAATAGGTCGGTGAGTATAGTTTGTAGACACCCAAAGCCTAATGAAGACCTAAATCACGCTTCTACCTGCTTTATTAGACTCCATCAAAATCCTAAGCTCATTACTATCAATCTGTGCGATCTACATAGAAAATTTACACGTTCATTATAAGGCCGTGTACACACATAGGTAGCGACGGGCGACAACGCAGTAACTGTAAAGTAAGGTAGCGATCGGTATCGGAACTATGCGCCCGCTCTTCCTTGACTAGCTTGCTGGCGGCATTGTTTGAATGCACCTGTTAATATTATATTTATTTTAGGTTATTATTATGTAGGTATTTTGTAGGATGTTGAAGTGGCAATGGGCATGCCATCGCTCGAAGAACTGATAACCGATTGGGAAGAAAGGTTAAGGAAAGAGAGGCCAACCGGAACACGCAGCGTAAGAAGGCCTCCCACTAGGTGGACCGACGATATTGCAAAAGTCGCGGGCAACCGGTGGATGCAAATGGCAGGTTGTCGTACAGTGTGGCGGTCTAAGGGGGAGGCCTTTGTTCAGCAGGGGACGTCTCCGGGCTGATGATGATGCTTCCGTAGCATCATGTTATGGAACGGTACTATCACCCTTCGAGGGTAGGCCTAAGTCCAGCAGTGGACTATAAAAAGGTGTTTTTTTAATAGAACTGGAACTATGCCGAAAGTGCATTGAACGCTTTTTACAAGGAACCAATCCTAGAAAAAAATAGTTGCTTCACAACACAAAGCTTCTTACAACCGAATCAATCTTTAATGCAGTAGAAAACTTATTATATATATATATATAATAATTAAAAATTAATTAATTAAATTTATAATTATATTATTATATATATATATATATTGTAAACGCGAAAGATTGTGTGACCGTGTGTGTATTTGTGTTTATTTTTGTTACTTACTCATGTTGTTATACGGCTTGACGGATTTGGGTGAAGTCTGAAAAAGATTTAGCTCATGACCTGGGTTATGGTGTAGGCTATTTTATATTCAGGAAATATGCAGTTTCTTAGAAAATTGGATGAAACCACGGGGCACTGCTAGAAATAAATCTATGTTTTTTTTACGTCATAATACACAAATCTGCGATAAAAAATGTCGAGTTTAAAACCAGCATAAACAATAACTGGATATCTATTATAATCGGAGTGAATAAAGCAAACCAAACATCACTTAAGCGAATCCAATTTAATAATTAACACAATATCCTTCCATGTATCTACGAGCTTGAGTAAATAATTAAAAACGCGCACTGAATGGCGCACTAAATAACCGCAGCATTGTACGCGTGGGCACTAAAACTGGCGCGGTGTCAACGCTTCCGCGCTATTGAGGAGGCACTAGTGTGAACTAGCCCTTATATCCACCAAGTACAACATTACATAAATCTAATTAGCTACGCCCCGCGGTTCACCTGTGATGATGATTTAAAGTAGCCTATAATGTTTTTCCGGGAATTGAGCTATCTCCATTCCGAATTTCATCCATATCCATTTAGCCATTTCGAACACTACAATTTGATATCTTGCTGAAGATAAATTATTTCTTTCTTTCTAAAACAACATGTTATTTTTTGAATGAAAAATTTATGTTACCTTGTGATGTTAAATAGTGACCAACAAGCAGGTGGGTTGCCTAATGGTAAGTGTTTACTGCCGACTATTACGCAAGTATGTAAGTATGTGTGTGTCTACGTATTCCTACTCAGTGTACAAAGCAGTGATTTCGCTTTCATATCCCCTTATTTAACTAAGAGTATGTGACTATATCTTTCTGTGGAATTGATCGAAATTTGGTATGATGTTGTGAAGCTTGTGTGTTAGGCCGTTTGTCCACCGCCACCGACACCGAGACGTCAACAAGAACGAGATGACGTCGCCGAAGTAGCGGTACAGAGGGTCTAGACAAGAACCACTTTCTGTTAGCGTTAACGCTTGCGGAAAGATAAAATTTTATGAAAAGACATTAGCTTGAGAAATGTCACGTGACTGCTAATGTCATACAACAATTTGTAAGTATGTACTTTTTATATTAAACCAAGATGTTTGACCAGCTCATCTAATTTTAAGTGCCGGTGTAGTTGAAGATGGTAAACCCACCCAGCATGGAATAAGAACTGGATCCCGAGAGTGGCTACTGGAACTCATCGTCAGGAGATTGGCGGCAGATTTTCAACTAGAAGGCAACAATTGAAGTTTCACTTCAAAACAAGAATTATTATAACACTTAGCAGCCATAAACATCGATTCTGCATCTTTGCCTCTAGCTTTGAAGCTCACAATCTGGAGCGTCGAGCCTATTACGTTTTATAACGCTGCATCTCGGATCAAGATCCACCGTTATTAATATTTTATACATTTTCACTGGAGCACGTTAGAAATCACACTTCACTTGATTCGTTGCAACTGTGACAGGAGGCAGTGCTTTCGTTTTGATTAGGAAACGTGTGGAAAATAAGTTTTATATCGTGGTTGACTTGTTAGGAAAAAACGCGAGAGATTTTAAATCTCATGTTACTGGCTTCCCGGTGAAGGACACCATCGAGAGAAAGCCTACACAATTATGTATGTCCAAAGATAAAATTCTAAGGCGCCTTGTACATTAACGTAATTTTAAATATTACTGCAAAATTCAAAAAACACCGTTTCTGTTATCCCCTGAGGCACTTTGTCTTTAGCGAAATTGATACACTTCATCCAGCTGTAAATATATTGCAAAAACATTATCTTAGATCGTAAGATTGCTAGTGAAAGCCGGCTTTCTAAGCTGCGAGGGACAACCGCTTCCCATTTACTTAATCGCCATCAGACTTGGACAGAAGATTATTTGTCAAAGCGAGGCCAAATATTCAACGATAAAATAACAGTAATACGCTGTATTCCAATTATGGTGTCAATTTTCTTTATTTAAAAGTTTAAAATTCAGGAGGACGGGATATTCGCAACATTAAGGGTGTAGCAGACCAGCTACGCAAAGAGAAGCCTTTTCAACCGACATCAAAAAAGGAGGTTCTCAATTCAACTGTATGTTTTTTTTTTTGTATGTATGTTACGCGATTACTCTGCCAATTATGAACTGATTTTGATGATTATTTTTTTGTTTGGTAGGTAATATTTCAGAGGTGGTATAAATTTTATCGAAATCAATTTAGTAGTTTGGTTTTTAAATCAAAATTACTAGAAAATATGAAGATGTCATCCAGGTATTCGAGGTTTAAGTCGGTTGTATTTTATGCTAAAGCGTATTATTAAAGGTTTTTTAATACATTATTTGGAAATTGACTTCAAATCACCGCATTTATACAAAGACTATTATAAAACACAAAAACCGAAACAAAAGCAATTATTTAAAATAAAGAAAGAAAAACTAAAACTTTAAAAATATTAAAAAGTATCGTCGCCAACACAGTGCTTAATCTTGGAACTAATAAAAAGACACCTACATGAAAACCAACATTCATAAAAGACATATTCAATGGAACCCAGATTGCAGAAATTGGGTTCGAAAATAACTTTTCACCTCTTTCTTACAATCTACCAGCATACTGTACTTAACCAACTATACAGGATAAGCTATAAACCAAAGAGGGTCTAGAGATAATCCAAATAATCAAGCCCACTAACAGTCTAGTCGGTAGTGTACCCAGCATGCTGGTGGCATGGCATGCCAAGTCAACGACAGGATTTCGGCAACGTCACTCGCCGCGCCGACCCATGAGAATTTAACTATGTTAGCAAAAACCCACGTAATATTTTAAGCAAATAAGTGTGTCAAGCCACAGAGAACAATAGCAATTATTATCGCAGTCAAGCTGCCGAGAGGAAACTTAAACTTTTTCTATGTTTTCACATGTTTATCACCATAGATTAAGTGTACGTAGTACATATATCTCAATGTCTATCACTGATTCCAATGAATGATGATTGATGCTGAAGTTATCTGTTATGAGAACATAATGATAATGTTAGAGTTTATTTAATACTAGCTTTTGCCCGCGGCTTTGCCCGCGTAGTAATGTTGAATACTGGAATTCGGTTAAATCGGGGCCCAACTCAATTGAATCACTAAAATACGTATATTATTGCATTTTTTCCAAGCCGCTTGCAAGTCTTTAAGTTTTCTTGAGGATGACCAAATTTGGCATGTCGCGTTTGCAATACTTACTTCAAAACAAAGCCGTCTTGTTGAATTTTAAACAGACAGACAGGTGGACATGACAAACTTATAAGAATTCCTCGTAGTACTACGGAACCCTAAAAATGTCTGCTAATGACGCTATAGTTGCCGGGGCCTTTGACCCGAAAGATTACAATATTTCTTTGTAGACAATGTTTTTGATTTTTTTGTTGGAAGGTGCTAAAATAGCCAGGCTTTCAGGGGAGCTAACTCGCGAGCAAGCCACATAGAACTGACCATGCGAAAAACAGTCCTGCCTTTCAATACCAGCGTATTTTAAAGTTTGACCCTGAGCCTTATTGATGGTCATGGCAAAACAAACTTTTAGAGGAAATTGAAGCCTTTTGGAGTCATAAGGTAAGTCACTGGGAATCATGGGAATACGCGGCACAAACACTGTTTCGCCATGGGCACACCCAGTCAAAATGATGGCCTCAACCAGATTACGATGCAGCATTTTTACTTGTAACCTGGTTCCATTGGGTGGTCTTAAATTCCGAAGGAGCATGACGAGTGTACCTTTCTTCAGGATAAGCCTCTGATATGGTAGCCCCGCTGGTCTTAATGAATTTAAAAACTCAACTGGATAGTTTACAGCATCATCATTATTGCATACCGTATCAACAGAGTCAATGAAATGAAATAAGCTTAAGCAGAAAAAGTATGATAACAAAGAACGTAAAAAGATTACCAAAATATCGCAAGAATTACGAAACTTCGATAAAATACAGTGCTGCACTGATCGCTTAGGTAGACTCGGTGTGGGTTGGAGTGGGGCGCGCTCGAGGTACAGCGCGTCATACTCGGGTTTTAACTTACCTGAGCAGACGCGGGATGGACGTTTCGAAAGCGCTGTGCTTGGTGCGTGCACCGGATCAAGTACATGTGTTTAAAATATTTATCTTCTTACGCATAAACACTCGATTATCTAATCTATAAATATAACATTTTCTTTCAAATGAAAAACTGACCCGTGGCCTTCCAGTTTTGAAATTGTTTGAAAATTCTGAAACATGTTTATGTTTATTTTATCTTATCTCTTAAGTCAAAAAACTTAACAGCCTTAAATGAATGGTTTCGGCAAAATGGTATTTTAATGATACATTGAACCCCTTGCGAATTTTTCAAAATCGTTGCTGAGTGTGCGTTTCTCTGGATCAGCCCTTAACACTAATGGTATATTGGCCTACCCTGATTGGGCCATATTCACTACGCTGGCCCAGTGCAGGTTGGCGGATTCACATACACTATCGTATTTCTTCTCCGGAAATATGAAGGTTTCCTCATGATGTTTTCCTTCACCGAAAAGCCAGTGGTATTATCCATGTGTAAGTTTCAAAGAACTAATTGGAACGGGCTCGCCCGGGTTCGAAACCCGCGACCCCAAGAATGTGAGTCGAGCTTGATCTCACTGAAGCTACCACAGCTTGAGCTGAGTGTAAGTTTACACCACTCAAAATGTAGTTTAGGCATTTAAAAGTAAGTTAATTTCATATTAAAAATTAATTTAGCCGCTTAGGCTGTACAGTATCTATAATAATTATGTCCGTCAAACAGTCGTCTGCGTGGATCTACAAAAAAATAGCCTATGTCCGTTTCCGAACCTTATGCTATAACTACCTATCCAAAAATGCAGCTCCATCTGTTCAGCCAACCAATAAATACGCCCATCCCCGTCCCCATTCTCAGCCTCATCCCTATAAGCGCCCCCTTCCCCATCCCCATCCCGATACCAAATGTCATTTTAATATGAACACGCCCATCCCCGTCCACATCCCCGTTCCCTCTCTCATCCCCATCCCGAACCCCATCCCATCCCCACCCCCATCCCGATTTCAACTTTCATCTTAATATGGACACGGCCATCCCCGTTCCCAGCCTCATCCACATCCGCATCACATCCCCACCTGTCCCCACCAAATCCCCACCCATCCACACCCCATCCCCACCCCATCCCCATCCCCATCCCGATACCAATTGTAATCTTAATATTAACATGCCGATCTCCGTCCCGTCTCCGTTCCCAGTATCATCCCCACCCCACCCCCATCCCCACATCTATCCCCATCCCTATACCAAATTTCATTTTAATATGTACAGCCGTTACAAAGTTAAGGAGAAACAAACGTACTATCACTAAAACTTAGTTTTTTTTTTATACTAACGGGAGCTGATTTTGAAAAAACTGTGACACCCGTATCTTCTTATTTTTATAGTAGAATACGTATACCAAGTTTTGTATCAATCGAACCAGAGAATAAAAAGTTTCATACAAACTTTAACACCTCATTTAACCCCCTTCGGGGTTGATTTTCGAAAAATCCTTTCTTAGTAGGCGTTTACACCTCGCCAAAAACATACCCTTCAAATTTCAAGTCTCTACGTTTAGCGGTTTGGGCTGTACGTTGTCTATATGTCAGTCAGTCAGTCAGTCAGTCAGTCAGGACATAGTCTTTTATAGTTATAGATTAATATAAACACGCCCATCCCCGTCCACATCTCCGTTCCCTCCCTCATCCCCATCCCGAACCCCATCCCATCCCGATTTCAACTTTCATCTTAATATGGACACGCCCATCCCCGTTCCCAGCCTCATCCACATCCCATCCCCACCTGTCGCCACCAAATCCCCACCCCATCCCCACCCCATCCCCACCCCATCCCCACCCCACCCCCACCTCATCCCCACCCCATCCCCACCCCATGCCCATCCCGATACCAATTGTAGTATTAATATTAACATGCCTATCTCCGTCCCGTCTCCGTTCCCAGTATCATCGCCACCCCCACCCTCACCCCCATCCCTATACCAAATTTCATTTTAATATGTATAGCCGTTAAAAAGTTAAGGAGAAACAAACGTACTATAACTAAAACTTAGTTTTTTTTTTATACTAACGGGAGCTGATTTTGAAAAAACTGTGACACCCGTATCTTCTTATTTTTATAGTAGAATACGTATACCAAGTTTTGTATCAATCGAACCAGGGACTAAAAAGTTTCATACAAACTTTAACACCCCATTTAACCCCCTTCGGGGTTGATTTTAGAAAAATCCTTTCTTAGTGGGCGTTTACACCTCTCCAAAAACATACCCTCCGAATTTCATGTCTCTACGTTTAGCGGTTTGGGCTGTACGTTGTCTATATGTCAGTCAGTCAGTCAGTCAGTCAGTCAGTCAGTCAGGACAAAGCCTTTTATAGTTATAGATATCAGCTTTTAAAATTCTAATGGCTATATCCCACATAGATCTAGTGCAAGTTGCCGGTATAATATATATACGAGTGTACATAAAATATGCAGGTTTTCACTTGGTGATTTTATTCACCGAAAAGTCTGCCAAAACCGAAAATGTTTCTCAGTCGTATGGTAATAATCTTGCATGGATCTGGGTATATCCTAAAACTGCATCCAAAACCACCGGAGGACGGGCAGCAGCGTCCTCTTGGTTAATGGTGGTGAGCATTCTGCGATCCTCAAGCCGCCTGCTAAGCGTGGGGGTTATGGCAACTCCTCCCCTTTAAGGGAGACGCAGATGTGATGGTAAAAATTGTTGGCTGTAACTTAAACGAACGGAGGTCTAAGTTAAGGTCGGGTATTTTCTGTGTGGTCGTCCAACAGCAGTTCAATCGTCACTTTCCACGGCTCGTTTAATTTAAATGCTATAAACGGCTAAGGACATGTAATTTGCGACAAAATCCCAAATGCTACGTAGAAGCGTCGGCTGACTGGAATGCTGGCCTACTGGTTCCTACGTTGGCAAAAAATCATCTTTGCAAGCTAACATGGCAAAGCTACTGGCATTTTGGCTACATTATCTCCAGCAAGGATCTATAAAAATGTTCTACAATAGCTTGATGAGATGACATAGAAGTTCTAGTAGGGTAATAAGCATCACGCCAGCCCATAGAAGTAGCAGTGCCAGAATTTTGAACTGCCCAACAGAGGCCTGCGCCGCACTGCACTGCGCTCATCACCCTGAGATATTAGATATCAAATCTTTTTATACCCAGTTATTTACCTGGTAACATTACCCTTCAAACCGAAACACGTGGCCTAATTCCTCAGGCGGACTCTGCAATAGAGTCCTACTACTACAAAAAAGTTAATAAATGACGCTTCAAACTAGCTCCCCACTTATATGGAATACATAGAATACAGACCCGGGATATGTTAGATATCCCGGGTCTGTCTGTGTTCTACCCACACCCAGATCAAAATCTAAGATCAAGATACATCTTCAAAGTTTGCGTGCTTCTTCTTTTACCGCAATGTCCAGTACCATCAGACGAGTGATAATCGTAAAGAGTTGATCGTCAAAAGCGTAAAAAACTTCTACCTGACTGGAAACCAAATTTGGGACAATGAGCTCCTAAAATTAACGCAAGCGGGATACCTTCGACTGCCTTATAGCTCAGTTGCTAGCACATCTGCCTTCAGAGCTGTAGGGCGTGAGTTCCATCCCCACCCAGAACAAACTTTTATGTGACGAGCATAGGTGTTTGTTCTGTGTCTGGGTGTAGTATGTATTTACAAAAAAAAATGAGTATTGTTTCAGCTATTTAATTTCCATTGTACAAGCTTTGCTTAGTTTGGGCAGGGGGGTGTCACTCCGCAGTTTAGGTATGTTCCGGCCGGCGCTCCGTCCGGGTGGACAATGCAAGGCAGAAGTCATTTGCCGCCCGCACGCTAGCCACGTCGCACGTAACTAAGCATACGTGATAGAAAGAGAGCGGTATATCTAGGTGAATATAGCGAGCGGTATCCAGCGCTGTGCGAGTTGAATTGCAACTTTATTGCCTAGTAGATAGAGTCCTTATTTATTTCAATTCCTTTGCGGAGTTAACTTTCTGTACGTAGTACTATTATTTATTCTGTGGTTTGGGGCTAGATGGTGCTGTGAGAATAATTACTACTGATATTTATTTATTTATTATACCACTAAGCACAAAGGCTGCCAAGTCCACGAAAGTTTCTATGCCTTTCATGACCCATAAATTTCAATAATCTCACGTTCAATATTTATTCAGTTATATAGCCAGATAAGGTATGAATAGTCCCACTCCCAGTATAATCATTTACCATCAGATAGCAATCTTGCAGACCTACTTACCTAGTAACAAGTAACGCGAGCTTGTTACTACTAAAATAACTATAATACTCGTAACTCCGTAAACTAGCCGTATAACCTCTAATACTTCTCAAACTAGACGGATTTAGATCGCGCCACCCGTTTACGACCAACGAGAGAGAATGTATTCCCCTCTCTGTTTCTTGACTGTCCGCTGTAGTCGTATTATATAACGCTTACCAACCTATTTATTATGTTTCTCAAAAATTCATCAGGTCAGTTTATCAATAATTAATAAATATCGGTGGACATTCCACACAGCGCCATCAAGTCCAAACTAAGCAAAGCTTGTAATATGGAATAGCAAATAGAATTACTTATATGCTATTGTTTTTAATACACACACAGTATAGAACATACTACACACAGTATAGTACATACTACACTCAGACACAGAACAAACATTAATGTTCGTCACATAAAATGTTTGCCATGGGTGGGGATCGAACCCACGCCCTACAGCTCTAAAGGCAGTCATGCTACCAACTGACCTATAAGGCAATTAGTACTTACAAACTGAGCTATCAGGCAGTCAGTAGACAAACTGACCTATAAGGCAGTCAATAATTACGATTGTGGCTCCGCTCATCTGTAGAGATAAGTTAGTCGGACGATAGCTAAAATAAACGTACATACATTGTAGATCTGTATGGGAAAACTCTTCGATATCAAAACTTTAAAGTGGCTTCTCTACAAACAAGCATCAATGGCCCCGACTCCGATTATTAGTTTAGTATAAAAATAACCTGTGAGGGTCCTCAGAGTTAAGTAGTTAAGAGAGGACACTTGTCGGCTTCCCTTTGATCCTTCATAACGCATAATATGAAACGCACCTGCCCGCATATACAGGGTTAGTTCTTATCAGTTAGCATCTATTTAAGGGCTTATTCTGTACATCAAAGCATACAACTTTTACTATGGCGCCAACATAAAAATCGCAAAAAAACCCAGCTGTTCTATACATTTTGCCCAAGGTCGATGAACTTTTTGTATGGAACAACTGATATTTTTTTCAAGGTTTCAATGTTGGCCCATAGTATACGTTGTTTGTTTTGATGTACAGAATATGCCCTTAAAAGGATGCTACTAGAACTAACCCTGTATATATTTTACTAGATATCTGAGAATTATCATATTTACTGTTAATAGCTTTCAATCACCACTTATCGAACCACAAGGACGTCAAAATCTTCGTGGTTCGATTGATCGAACTACGCGATGAACCTCGCGGCCGGAGCGTTTAATTTGTACTAAACATAGAATTATTCGATAATTTTATAATGCGTTTATTGTAAACTTACTAGGTTCAAATTGAATTACATTAATCACATTAAACGTAATAAAAGGATGTGTTTACGCTTTTTCAAAATGCAGATTTAAAAACAAATTTAATTAAGGTGAGAGTAGTGAGTTCTAAATTTGCGTGCTCTATCTTCGACCACATCTTCGCGTACCAACAGTGGTGGTTTGTGGTAAAATACGAACTTAAAAGCGATATAAAAATCAACTATGATAAAACTACTTATTGCAGTAGGTAGGTGCCTCAAAGTATTGTTGGAGATCAACTTTAGAAAGATGGAATAAAAATATAGTTACGTTTCCCGCAAATCAATCTCTGGTCTGTTAAAATCCTGGATATTCCTCCCCCTTTTCCCAGCCGTATCCTTATCTATTTTTCTAGATCTCTTGGTGTTCTCCGAAATAACTCACTACTAGTCAATAAGCCATATAAATCAATCCATACCTATACTCTGTTCTCTGAGAATGTCTAATATAGGGCGCTCTCTCTTGCACAATTGTATGTAAGTGAAAAGGACGGTACTAGCTATGACGGTAAAATAACTATGTTCGTTATCTGCCACCAATGATGTGCATTTTAACGATTTCCCTATTAGACATTCTCAGCGAACAGAGTATAGGCAAGTTAGCTCCATAGCCCTCTTATACGTTTCTCTATTGAGCCACATTCCTACTCTAGAATATCAGTAGAGCAATAAATCGTTGTAGACGTGAACTTATCATGGAGATTTTTTGTATGAGAAATGCGAAAGTACCTACTAGTAATGAGCTATGAACCGGCTTTTTATGTGCACATTGTGATGGTTTTACAGAAAAGTGTAGCACTTACGTATAGAAGTGACGTAGTATGGTGAAAATTGTTTGCATAAGATCAGTCTAGGTATTTATAAAAATAGCGTAAGCAAATGTATCTAGCCATGATGTTATGTCGAGATGCCACAGTCATTTAGTTGAACTTAAACATAGGTATCTGAGGGCATAGATCTATTTTTATTTTATTTGTAGCAATTAGTTGTACTTAAACATCTGTATGGTAGGTATGTGAGGGCACTGAGTTTTTTTATTTTATTTGTTAGCAAGACTTACTTTTGATCTTTCATTCGTCCAATGTAGCCAGTTAATAAAAAAATACTACACGGTGATGTTATAACCGTCCTTACTATAATGACTGCAAACTGACATTGGTACGACTAGCAAATTTCGTAGCCAGGTAAGAAGTCACCAAAGTCACCGTGTTAAAGCACTCATGATCCCATCGGCTTTTAAAAACTAATCAAACTAAAGAGCGCAACACTAATCAAAAATATTTTTTTAAAAAAACAGCCATATTCTGGACTAATAAAATAAATAAGGCCATAGATTTCCGTCCTCGAGAACGCGACCCAATCAATCACAAACTCGGATATGGTATAAAAAGCTCACCTTATCTAGATACTTTCCACGGTAAACGCCCCTAGAATGCATAGTTTAATTGTGGAGAAAAGTTAATAACATCTGTGAGTACAGCAAATGGTCGCCGACAGTGAAACGCGGCTGTTAATAGATGGAGGAGGCTTTTTGAGCACAGTTATTGATTGTTGATGCGTAAAATAAACATAGCAATTATGTAAATTGGCAACAGTTTCTCTAGCTATGCCTTGTATTGGCTTTAATTTAGGTTAATTATAGTATCCTAGATTACTGTTTAAGAACTACCAGATGGACAGACTCAAAAACCCAGGCAAGCGGCAAGAGTTAAGAAAACGTTATTGTTTTTGCGTAATAAATTAAGATACCATCATTACTTGAAAAAAAACAAATATAAATCATTAATACATAATCAATTTAGACCAGGATCATTACTATAAATATGTTTATATCGTAAATGTAAATACCAGTAAAAATCTTTACGTATGCGCTAAATCGGTTAAGCAAAATGGTTGAGTTTCAGTGTCTCTTTCCTAAAAACAACTTATTTATGTATGATATGCGAAAGTACATACATATAAGTATATAGAAGCATAGATTAGGATACACACAGTTATGAATAATGTGTACTCGTAACACTTCCTCCCAGAGAAGCTACGAACCGAGTTTTGGACGAGAAGTTGACGCCGCATCAATAATTCCAAGATCCTTGTTTTATCGCACATGACTCCGAGTGAGTTAATGGTAACTGGTAGAAACTAACCCATAGCAAAAAGCCGAGTTTCAATGGATGGCTCTCAACTCTGCCGTGACACATTTACTGCTTTTTACCCGTTTATTTCGCTAGTTTATGTCCGGATTCAGGTCTACGCGATTTATTTGTCATGGACGACTTTATTTAACTTGAATTTATCTGCATCCATCACGAAGCATGGCGTCTAAAGGTGATTAAAATCCAAAGGTTGCTAGACCTTGTGGTTGTGTGACTCAGTGAGTCAGTGAGTGAGTAGCACAAAGAGCTATAAAAAAAACATAGTAAGATACCTACGCAATTTCGTTTAATTACTTTGACATTTCTTCCAGTTTTATTAAATTTCAAAACCAAACTACTTACCCGATTTTGATGAAATGTCATAATATAATGTCACAACAAACAAACATTTAAAAAAATATACAATGGAATTGAGAACCTCCTCCTTTTTTGAAGTCGGTTAAAAGCTATCAAAAAATACGCAGTACAGGTTCGAGGATGTCTAAAAACTGGCATCTCCAACTTAAAAATTCAAAAATATAAATACTATTTTACCAGTTGCATTCCAAATGCCAAGTCAAGTCACACATTTCAATTTATGCGTGCTGTCTTAAGAGAACATCATAAATGTGTATAGGAAAGGCAACATCCACCCTCGCGGGTTAAAAACTACCCCTTTGTCCTTAAAGGCCGCATATTAACACATATGAAGCTCTTATTGTACTGTTAGCAAGAAAAGGCATCAAAAATGTGTATACTTTGTTCAGAAAGAGTTATGGAATTCGAGGGCGCTGCTGTTCTAAATTACCTTTTTTTGTTAAGGTAGCAATGTTGACGTAACAATAAACTATTTTCAACCGACTTCAAAAAAGGAGTGTCTCAATTCGACTGTTTTTTTTTTTGTTTGTAACGCGGTCAATCCGCCAATTATGAACTGATTTTGATGATTATTTTTGTTTTGGTAGGTAATACTTCAGAGGTGGTCCCATATAAATTTATCGAAATAATAATAATAATTTATTTATTTCATTGCAAAAAATATTTACAAATTACATTATATAACTTCTAAATTTAAAACAACTAAAAAAAAAACAAATCTAAATCGGTTCAGTTGTTTGGTTTTTAAATCAAAATTACTAGAAAATATGAAGATGTCATCCAGGTATTCGAAGTTAAAGTCGGTTGTATTTTTCTTTTAAAAAGCGTATTATGTATTTGTATTTTGTATATTTGTCAGGAAGAAGTAATTCGGTTGCCACTTACTAAACTAACGTTACTAGAAATAATAACGTTAGTTTACTTTTAGACCACGGCAGTTCTCTTACACAAGGTATAGTATAGTCAAATATTTTATTTCTTGCCAAGCTGTATATAACTACCTACCTAATACCTAATACCAAATTTGATTTTAAAATTAATTTATAACACAACAGATCCATCAATATGAGGATCGTTAAAATATGTAAAAAAAATGATTTATTTGTTCATTAAACCATCATTAACTTTTGTTTTAAAACAAATTACGTAGAAAAAAACATGGTGTAGGTACATGATTCAAATAAAACAGTAACTACAGAGCTGTTAGTTTGAATTATGACAAGACCGCATCGTTGCTTACCATCACATGGTAACATTTTTGTATGCCCGGAAGGTTAGAAAAATGCAAATCTATTCTGAATAATAAAATAAAAATTCTCAAAAAGGCCACGGCTGGAACGACCTAAGGAATAATTTTCTCATATTTCCACACCAACCACTTTTGGACTCAACCATACATTCCTAGGTGTAGTCCGGCCCTGCCTTCGAACGAAGCGAATTGAAATCAATTAAAAAAAACTCTGCGCAGGTATAAAAGGATCCTGTACCATGACAAAATATGTTTAGCTATACACAAAAAAAAGTTCGTCATTTTCGAATATGCGCGAAATGGCACACCGATGATGTTGTGATTTTTGAATCGATTTTTTATCGAGTCAGATTTCTGAATCGATTTTTTACCGATTCTACATGAATTGGTATTCAATTTAGCTTGGTCTTAG
This sequence comes from Erannis defoliaria, assembly GCA_905404285.2. Lineage (NCBI taxonomy): Eukaryota > Metazoa > Arthropoda > Insecta > Lepidoptera > Geometridae > Erannis > Erannis defoliaria. Next base: position 2,280,451 of record FR990073.1, on the reverse strand, counting down.
TTCTTTGGTAAGATAGGTGTGAGCTATTTTTTGCGAGCCAAAAAACTAGAGAATAGAATTCAGACTGAATTTAGATTGAACTTGTCAGAAAGTAATTTGCTTTTATTTGATGCATTGAAATAAAATGTGGTAAATAGTGCGATGTTATTTTTATTATATCAATAAACACGGTAATAGAGACTTTGATAGAGACATTAGTAGTGATTATGTAGCACTATTGGCAGCTTGTGTAATTTTCAGCACAAGATCTTACTCACAAAATCATAAAAATTTTGAAACGTGTTATACAGGATCGGTTGTATCAAACCAACAACGAATTAACAATTAAGTGTCTGAACCAAAGTACATACGGCATAATTCGTTGCTGGTCATACTTACTTTCAAAGAACCTTTAATCGTGTTACGGTTGAAGCTGATAGTGGCGCTAGTATATCGGTTTTAATGCTATCGAGATGTATATTTAACTAATAAGGCAAAAGTAGTACTAAGTTGATCTTATAGTTTCTCAGGACGCGGAGGAGTTAGAAAATGGGCCATTACCATTCTCCCCCAAGCGGCAAAGCTTTAACCCAAATTACCACACGTACACACTCACACATACAACGTCAAAACATCATCCTTCACCGTCCAAAACAAAAATGGGCTACGGACTTGACGATTTTATAATAATACCGAAGGGAAGCGTCTATGCCTTATAACTACTAAAAAAAGTTTATTCCTCTATCCGTTGCCCCTACGCCCATCCATGTACTTTTATTACAGTCTATCCGACCGCCTACACAGTAAAATATACTTTAAAGTCGACCTTTTACGTAACATTTTAGTCTGATATTAAATGTGGAAGGCAATCTTTGAGCTTCATCAATTATCTTCAGTCAGAGTTAATTACTTTTATAGAGCGGCCAAAGATTTTTTAATAGCAAAGTAGGGTTTGGACTCGACGGCCAGTTTAGGCCTGATTGTTTCTCAGAAATTCTTGGTTATTCACTATTGGTGCTGTGGCGTTTCCAAAGTTAGCGGCTTGTTTGCTTCATTCCAAGTTTAAAGATTCAAGAAAAGAGAATTCAACCCTGTGACTTGTTAAAAATACTTTATCACTTAACACTGGCTGAATATAATTTTCATATAAAGTAAATTTTAAGAAATAGTGCCAACGATTGGCTTTGCACTTTGATTATATACCCAGCCGAGCTAGATCCTCCAAGGCTTTGCACGATTTGTGCATAAAGCCAGTGTCAGTCCATATCTCTACATTGTCGATGCTTTCTCAGGAGTGGTCTGTGAAGTTACAAAACCCATAAAAACTAGGCCTTAAATAATTCCCAGCCATTACGTCGCAATCTGAGCACATAAATAAATATTTACTACTTTTTTATCAATATTGACCATTGAGCTTTACCAACAATCAGCGAGCCAGCTTCAAGCCAACTTTATGTATTTACAAGCCTTAATACGCGGCTCTTTGAGTTCTTCGATCATTAGCACTAATAAAAATCTATTTACAATGTAATGCAAATTATTTTCTCAAGTTTTACGATGTTTAATATTAGTTTTTTCCGACTTCGTAGATGTCTAGTTGAGTACGTCATTAAATGATGTCGTTGTTATTTACGTAGATAGTGTTTCCTTAGATTATTCACCGGTAAATAAACCTAGTTTGTCACATTTATTCATTCATGTATAGGTCGCATCATGTAAAAAGAACGCTGGAAGAAAGTAGAGGGGGTGTGTTTGCGCATGTGTACACTTGCGCACAAAAGTACTAGGCCTATTGTTTTAAATAATTATTAATTAGCCTTTTGCTCGCAGCTTCGTATATTGGTTATTGCTAGGTACATGGCAAAATATATTAGATATCGCCTAAATCGCCTACTGCGCAGATTAACCGCCAGCGTTCTTTTTACATGACGCGCCCTATAACTGTCTTACATGACTGCCTTATAGCTTACTTAGTTTGGGGCTAGATGGCGCTGTGAAATAAACTGGTGGGACCAACGGCAATTTATGCTTAATATTCGTTCTGATTTTTCCCACGCATAATGCATTATGTGATAGCACTGTTTCTTTTTATTATTAATTTATACTATTACAAAAAACTTGATGCGAACATTGACGAAGATATGAACATGAACTAAAAACACCATAAGATGTACACCAAAAGTACCTACCAACTATACATAAAATAGTAAACATCTATGCATTATAGCCGTATCTATGACAAAAAAAAACCCGTCACAAAGCGATAGTTATGGCATGATACACCATTTGTGCCATTCAGAATAGTTACTCGAAATTTTCAAAGGAAATCGACAATGATACCTTGAAAAAATTAGTCTGGCGCCAATGTTCTCAGTGTACCTGCCATTGGGACAGCGGCTCTCAAATGTTTTAGAAAACACTTTTATTTTAAGTAGGAGTGCTCTGAAACTAAATTTGGTTACTATTTTACGTGACTTCAAAAAAGAAGGATTCCTTCAATACAGACTTTTTTTTTATATTTGCCACTTTGGCACTCCTTCGTTTAAATACCAACTAGACTAGAGGTCGCCCGTAACTTCGTTCGCGTACGGAAGTAATTCGCCCCGCTCCCAAATATCTTCCATACCGCTGGGTTATTAATTTTTTTTTTTCTCCCCATTTTCAGCCCTTTATATATCAACCCTAGCAAAAAATTGTATTCCTTGTTTTATAAGTATTCAAATACCAATACAACTACAACTTCAATAACAAAACTTTCCATACAAAATTTCATCTCCCATTTCACCCCTTAAGTCATCCCTGCCAAAATAAATTATTTAAAATATTATATTTTAATTTAAATGAACTACTCAAATACCAATTTTCATCAGTATAACTTCAAAAACAAAGAGAACTTTCCATACAAAATTTCGTCCCCGATTTTACCCCCTTAAATCATCCCTATCAAAAAAATATTGAAAACATATTTTTTTAATTTGAAACTAACTATCCAAATAGGTTCACGACCAAAAGTTCAAAAACAAAGGAGTTTTATACAAAAGTGTTTACCCTTTAGGGTTTTTATTTCGAAAAATTATTTCTTAGATTCTTCTTAACCTCTACCATAGATTAAGTGTACTAACACTACGCATCAATACAAATACACCCTCTAAAGTTCAATTCTGTACTACTACCAGTGGTTTAGGCTGTGCGTTGTCTGTCAGTCAGTCAGGAGAGAGATTCTTATAGTATTAGAAGAAGAAAAAGAAGATAGAACATTAGGAAAATTATTTTTTAATTGAAAAGATATACATACTCATTAGTCCCATACAATTTTTTTTAGTGGTGTTTACGGAGGAAGCCCTATAATTGTTTGAAGACGATTGTATTTTTTTTAATAGATTATTAGCATACTAATATTTTTAAATAGGTATCAGAAATTTTGATGTAATAAAGTGTATCCACAAATCTTTTAAGTCCATTAAATTCATTAACATTGAGTTCCTACCTTTACAAAAAAAAAGTATTTTAACGACTATAGATACTAAATGTAAGCAGGTAGCTATTTTATATTGTAACTAACGCATTATTATTTTTATCAAGGATCCGAAGCGCTTTACCTAAAAACTGACACTGATTGATATTTATACGCACATTCAAAGTCTTAATGAATCAATTTTCCCATATTTTATATTACGCGAATATCGTTTGACGAATCAAAATCATAAAAACACAATTAAATTCAATAATTAATTCATTTGGCCGCGTAACTAGTTTTAAAAGGTAGTAAAAATTAGCAATGGAGCGGGAACGTCATGACTTTTGAACGATTTAACTGATAAAGCTCTAATGAATGTTTTTTATACGTGAGCACTTGCAAATCAAATAGCTACCGAAAAAGATCAGAAGATCATAAAACATTTAAGTGTAATAGCTTCCGTGACTATGCCTAGGTTAAAGTACCTACGTACACTAAGTGTGTTCGGAACACTTTTAAATTTGCTCATAGTTTTTAATTATGCTCATACTCGTGTATGGTTTAATTTTGGCAATTGGTATATTTGATACTAAAAAAATAATTACTATAAATATTCTATTACGCAATCAACGCTAAAACAATAAATTTCATAATTTTTATTTATTGAAAATAACGTTATTTACATAAGCTGCATCAAATGTTCAATTGTTTTTCAGTTTATTTATCCGATATAACAACATTTCATAGCGTATTTAATGTTTTAAATCCTCAAAAATATTTAAATGCACGAGCAAGGTAGCGGCTTACGGTATTCTAGAACTTAAACTTAACTATGATTGAACTAAAAGTCTCATTTACTGAACCTGTTAATTTATAAGCATAAACAGTACGCTTCACTGCCAGGCATTTTTAAAGATTAAAACGATTACATTCAATATAAAGAAGAAAAAAACATATGTTATAATATGTCAATAATTATGTTGAATTTTATCAATGTGCTCGAATTCTCAAAGCGTTCCCAAAATAGATGTCGATTTCCAAGTATATCATTCTTATCACTAAACTTTTTAAATTAATCTCTGGTAGAGATCCTTGCTGGATACCTTAACAAATCACTTAAGCAAACACACTAAATATTTAAAAGACGAACCTAAAATTTCGTCCCTATACGCTTAATGACTTCATGACTGATCCATCATATGTTACCATATAGCTTATTATATAAATCATATAAATGTATATTTACACGTAGGACTTACACGCATAACATTTTTGTATTCTGTAATGTATTTATAAAAAAAAGTAAACTCGAAATGAAATAAAAGAAAAGTATCCAAAGTTTGAGCGCCATCGGTCCATCAACCGCTCGGTCACCCTACCTGACTTCAATGCCCTATACCCAAATTGTGCCAGCATAATTGCCATTATTACGTCTCTACCTGCCTCTACCTCCATATAACCACGGCCCTACTCTATAACTATCGCATACCGACACACCGACATACAAAAACTTTTTTGATTACTAGAAATTGTCAGTTGCGTGTAGAATTAGTTAACTAGCACCGGCCCACGGTATTGCCCGCAGACGCTGTTTTGCACGGAAATCACTTATACTCAGTTACAATAAAACGCAGTAAAATCCGAATATGAGTACAATTACGAACGAATATGGAATGAATTTCACGCGTTTAAGGCTTGTATTTTCCAAATTTTCCCCTCGCAAAATCAAATGTATTTAGTCAAATTACTATATTTAAAGCCCAAAAATACAAAATGTTACAGAAGAACATCCGTCTTAGTAACTTTTGTAGTTGAAAACACGATTGGTTATACTTTCCTCGATAGAAAAAATACCAAAACAGTGTCTATTTTTAAACCATTTTCAGTTTTATGTTTTAATTACAGCACATAGTCACATTAAAAAAATATGTATTATAAGATATTAGTATTTTGGAGAGCATTCTGTGTTTCAAAAGTTATTAATTTCTATACTTTTCAAGTAATCTGAGAAAATCTTCAAAAATTGAAGTTTGACACGCACGAATCTGCGTAACCGCCATATTTTTGCTCCGCTAAATGTGACCCTACCTGATACAGCTTTAGACTAATGATTGATCTCATTAAAAAATGTGCTTGAAACGTGGAACACCCGGCCCAAACTCTCTTTATCATTCAGTCTGTTTCCAAACTCCACCTCGGGATCAGCACTATTTTATGCTCGAGTGGCGTACTTTGAATTCCTTTGCTGAAAATCCTTCGTTCTGATGTGGATTCAAAGAAACACACTCGCTTAAAAATAGTTGTTTACTCCCTAGGTAAACAATCCACTGTTATACTTACCTTGTTATGCATACAACACTAAAACGTATTTAAACCCTATTTTAGTGAAAATGTGTTTTGTCTTCTTTTTTTAATCTCAATTTAATTCGAAAGAAATTGACAAAACACTTTTGAACTAAAATAGTTTTAAAAGAGTATTTTCGCTTTTATTAAACTTGAAATCCACAAAATAACACAGTTTACGAAATTTCGTAGTTACTTTGTGTGCGGTAAAAATATAGTTAAAAAAACCTTACCTTGTCATTTAGTTGATTGAGTGTGGAAACGGGCACAGGTTTATTTTTTAATTGATATGCTTACGATAATATTTTTGGTCAAAAGCACCACCGGAACGGAACATACCTGAAAATAAAACAAAATAACAATTAGTTTATTTTTTTCCTAACCAGTCATAGACAATTTTCAAAATGTTTTAATGGCTTGTTATACTTGTGTTTGATTGTCTATTCCGGCGAAGATGCAATCTACGAAGGTGCACACTTGCCTAGAAGAAACCGATTCACTCGTTACTTTCACCTAATTTGACCAATTTATTCAACATCAATCGTACCTACCTACTAGACATAATTTCACCAATTACATTTTAAAGGACAGCTAATGTTCTTTGTAAACATGACAGGTCCATAGTTTTCCCACAGGTCCATGAATTTCCTTCCATTGTTTGAGGTACTCATATTTGTTGAAAGCTTTTATCCACGGTGGGAAAAGATGACAACTGAGGAAAAGGAAAAGGTACGACATGCCTTCATGCCTTGATGTAACTAAAGATAAGACGTATTTTGTGCTTCATAATACGTGATTTGCGACAACAAACATGAAAACACTATACATTAAAAACAGTTATTTGCTACAAAATTAATAAAAATATTGTTAAAGAATAAAAAATTAAGTAAGGGTGTAGAGACGATGACATTAGATGCATCTTTCGGGGAAACCTGGAAAAGCTTTCAATAATGTATATTTTTTATTCATTTCATATCATGCTAAGCTGATTGCCTATCATAGTTCACTGCTAGACATGGGTCTCTCCTAAGATACACCGCTCAACCCAACCTTTATCTTTTCACTAGTCTTTGCCAGTTGTCGTACGTATATACGTATATATACGTATGTCGTCAATCAGAGTCTCAGGGCGGCCTACAGTAAGTTTCCCGATTCGTGGTCTCCTAAGAAGTAGGACTATCGCTTTTCTGTAGTGGTCTCCATTCTATAACATATCTACCCCGATGTTTATTAGTTATCATTTTCATAAAGTTCTAACGCAAAATCTATAAAAAAAAAAAAAAACGGACAAATTATCCATAAGTACACTGTAGTGTGTGTGTATAGTGCGTGTGTGTGTGTGTGTGTGTATAGTGGGTGTGTGTATAGTGTGTGTGTGTGTGTCTATAATAGCAGTAGCTACTGCATGCTCCAGTACATTCCAAAGGTAGTGTAAAACATAGAAGATTGATGTTAAGGAGTTAAGAGGTGCTTTCAAGAGAGTTGCTGATGTTTAAGATATTACGCTCGTATAATAGGGAATATGATGTGTTTTTTTTAATGACTCACAAAAAAGCTGGCTGGTAACAAAACAAATCATCGAAAGTAAAATTTTAATATGTGCACAAATAACGTACTTATAAACATTTTAGTGTCATGTTAGACAGGGAGGGCACTATACTAGGTTTATGACGTCAAAGTTCACGATTCCGAACAAATTCTATACTTGCATAGTGTACTATACGTGTTTTGCTAGAAAGGGACAGATGACTCCCTCCCAAATACTTTGAACGCTTATATTTCAGAACTTTACCAGCCGATTTCAATTATTTTATCGACGAAGTATCAGATGCAGTTAAACTCTCCATTTATCCTATTATTTTTTTTGTTTAACCTGAGATATCCCACTGCTGGGCAAAGATCTCCCCCAATTTCTTCCAGCTGTCTCGATCTTGTGCCTCATTTATCCTATTTTTTTTAAATAATTGAAACACATGCATATTCCCTATTACAAAATGAGGTTATCTATGATTGCAGGTTGTAACTTTAAAATAACCTTTGATGTTGTAATAAAAGATACTTCGTAGCGTAGTACCCCGATTCTGCCTGTAATCTCCCGAACAATAAAATCTACTGACAATCGCGATTTTGCATATAATTACACACATACATCGATACAACTTGGATCATTAGTCGTTAATTTAAGCTGACCTCTCCATTCTTCACGCACGAACGAGATCAAAGTCCAGTTTATAATAGTCATTATTACCGCAGCAAAGAACCCAACTTAGATTGATCTCTTTACACTTTACACATCAAAAAAAGTAAGCTCTGTTTAAAATGGCTGTTAAATTCTTGATACTTGAAGTGCCAATTTCAAATGACCTGCATTTGTTCTTGATCAGAATACCAATCAGGTCAGGTTATGCTGGTGAAGTATCAATAAAGTTGTTCGTCAGGAGAGATTGACAGACAATACGGGCTTAAGCGAGGTTTGACTCTATATTCTTTAAGGTCAAAAGTCAGACATTCCTAATACCTTAGTAAATGGTTTACATGGTGACTGGCCCGTTTGTGATGTGATTCATCGTGAGATATTGAATGAAATTATTCTTATACCCGTAAAAAACAACTACAGAATTACTGGGAAGTTATTACGCGTTAGGGTTGTTTTAAGCGCCACGTTTCCTGAGTGTAAGCGAGAATTGACCAATCTTAATGGTAAAATTGAAATGTATTTTTTTTGTAATTTTTCGACCTTATTCGCTTTAGTGTAAACGCGCCTTTATTGTAATCAAGCTCCGTTTAGATTAAACCACACAGCATTCTCAAAAAGTTTTTTTTTTATTCAACCGACTTCAAATCATAATACTTAGGTACGCTATTTCGATATATTAATAAAGAATTTTCAAAAACGTTTTATAATTGACGGAGTTCTGAAGTAAGAAACATTTAAAAAATCGGTTGTAGAATTGAGAACCTTCTCCTTTTTGAAGTCGCTTAAAAACCAACAAAAGCTATTTAATGGTTTTGATAGAACAGTATATCCTCCGTTACTCGCGTGTCATGGAATAAGGATGTAATCTATACTGACGTTTACAATGTTAATAAACGGCTATAAAACGAACGTAACATGGCTATTTCGGCGACATCAGAAGGTAATATTAAAACCGTTAATACTCCTTACTACAGATCCGACAATTTCCACTTACAAGAGAAAACGACGGCGCGATATATTCACTCTCTCCCTCTTGCTCTCTCACTCACTCGCTCTCTCCCTCTCTTGTTTTCTATCTCTCTCTTTCGTTTGGTTAAACGGCGGTCTGCGACAAACCAATCCGCAAATCTATGAACATTTCCGTTAATATCATCTTCACAAACGTTTAGTACTCATAATCCTTCACGAACTAAACATGACTCTAACTTGTAACTATTTACGCACAGTGATGTTCTCTCAGTTGAAGTCAGCGTTTCCCTTAATTACAATTGTTAGTCTTCTAATCAACAGTAAATAAGCTCCTTCTAAGTAACTGTGCTTCATCTTAGACTACATCATTACTTAAGATAGGGCAACCCTACAAAACATTTTTTTTTATTTTTTACCTTCAAGCATATACCAAAACCAATACAAACCAATACCAAACTAACCACCCAACCCGGACCGGGTCGAAATTTTGTAACCGCACAAAATTTCATGTCGCGAAATTTGCTAGTTTTTACATAGATATACTTTAAGACGTTTATAAGTAACTCGAGACGACCATAGAACCTAGAGTACCATTTTAACCCTTTTAGCAACTAAATTGCTAAGCCCCTGTGTCGTTAAATCGCAGTATCGTTAAGCCGCGTTCTCGTTGCTGCGCTCGTTTTTGTCGCTCTGTCGGACTTCAATCACAGCGCCCACGTCGCAAGACGCAAGGTTGTTAATTAAAATAAATTACTGACAAGGCAGTTACCCTTACCTTTGGTTTACGCACGAAAATTGTATCAGACTTGGAAAGCTGTTGCTGTTTTTGATGTCATGTTTTTGATCTTTTCAACCGACTTCAAAAATGGAGGTTCTCGATTCGATTGTATGTTTTTTTTTGTTTTTTTGTTATGTATGTCTACGCGATTACTCCACCAATTATGAACTGATCTTGATGATTTTTGTCCGGTAGTTAATACTTCAGAGGTGGTCTCATACAAATTTTACTGAAATCGGTTCTGTAGTTTGGTTTTTAAATCAAAATTACTAGAAAATATGAAGATGTCATCCAGGTATGCGAAGTTGAAGTCGGTTGTTTTTTTTTAAAGCGTATTATGATGTAATTATAGTTTTACAGTACTACTACTATTATTTATTCAGTGGTACTACAATGAAACTTTTGCGCTTCAGTAATTATATAGGTATTCTTTATTATCTTGTTCTTATCTCGGACCAAAATTACCGAAGCATATAATGGTAGTTTTATTAAAATTGTTTTTTCTGTTAATTTCTAGTGTTTTTCCGCTGTAATATCGTTTCGAGTACTTATAGGATGAAGGGACAAACTAAAATCTACTGTAATTATCAACGTAAATTGATATTGAACCTAACCTGAAACAAAAAAATAATTAAACCTGAAACAAAAAATCAATTAAACCCGAAAGTAATTATTAATAAATTCTGAAAACAAATAATGATTTTAAAACAGACAGGGTTTTTAAAATCATTATTCGACGGGGTTTTTTTTGTTTTTTTTACTAGAAATTAACAGAAAAAACAATTTTGTAACAATGGACTTCCGCAAAGTAACGCCTGAATCAATCACATACAATAGTAGTTTTAGTAATATACTACGAGTCTGTCTTGTATCTGTCTATGTATTCATCGTGTTCCACTGTTTTGCGAAGTATCTACGACGTTGATATAATATTTAACAGTATTGCATACAATTACACCCAATTTAATTTTTAATTTTGATTTTTATTGTCGCATGTGTATTGAGTATGTACTTTTTATAGTATAAAATGCTTGCACATCTTTTTATAAGATTGTATTCTTGCGTTTTACCATTATCTCAGGATGCGGTTTACGACGAAGCACGCGTGCCTAGAACAACTGATTCACTCTTCGACTTCAAAACGCCCGACTAGTCCTCAATTCCATTGCTAGCTACGATCGAGTATGAAACCCGTCGTAGTCCATTGAGCTATATTACTACGGAGTAGTATAGCTCAATGTCGTAGTCCCGATATCGATGACGGCAACTTAGATCCTGTGATAATCAGAATGCTAATAATGGCGGCTGTCTATGGCGAAATATCGCGAATCTATCGCGATATTTCAATACGAACCTGGGCTAGCTGGGATGCTGGGAACAAAAAGAGAGAGACTTGCTTATGCAACAGTAGATTTTATGAAAGGTCTTTTTGAGACGTAGCCTTTTGAGAAATAGCCATTTTAGAAGTAGGTACAGTATGACTTCTTAGAAGGTTATTAAGGCAAAATAAATGGTAGGTGTTGACACTGGTCTTGTAGGGAGAGACCACTAAAGTGCAATCACTGTGTTCGGGTTCTAAAGGTACTTTAGCTATCGAAACTACAGGGCTAATAGCCTTGCAAATACAACAACGAACATGGAGTCTCTGGTTCGTATGGCAAAGTTTATACAAGTAAGCCATAACAACCGTCAATCACTAATATCTGGCAGTTTTTTACTGATAACTGTAGTACAAAGTAGCCCGATTCAATCGGTCTTTTGCGAAGAATTGGATGCCTACATTCAGAGCCTAACTGAGACATTTTTACTCAAATTAGAAACAGGTTCAAAAGAGAGGGTGCAGTAAACGTCCCGCTAAAAAGATGACGACAGTTTTCTAATTTGCACGATTCTTCATCATCAGCCAGAAGATGTTCACTACTGGACGAAGGCCTCCCCCTTATAGGGAGGGGTTGCCATAATCCCCACGTTTGGCAGGCGGCTTGGGGATCGCAGAATGCTCGTCCTCCGATAGTTCTAGATGCAGTTTTAAGACATATTTAGGTCCCACGATTCTTAGCTTGAAGAGGTTTCTGTCGCGAAACTTTCACGAACAAGATTTCTTCATGTTGCGAAGTTTTCTTCATAAACATTATCAAGGATAGCTATATATTTTGTCTATGATTTTCCGTCAGTCTCAAATAACTCCATAATCGTAGTCAAATGTCTAAGAATTCTTGATTCCGAGCTTCTCACGACTTGACAGCAAAATGCACAGATCTTTGATATGTTACGAAGTTTTACGGAATTATTACTCCGGAGTAACTACTGTATCGTGTTATCTGGGTTTGTATTATAATGAACTGTATGGTAATAAGGATACAGATGAGATAAGTCTGATTTGGAAGGCCACGTCGAGGCTTGAGATGTTTATAGAGGTAGAAAAGACACGCGACCGTCCAAAACTAAGCATATTTTTTTTAAGAACTTGGCAGTTAGTATTCTGGCCTGTCCCTATCGGACAAGGCAAGGCTACTTTATAAAATGTTATTAAAATAGATAATTATGTATTAGTGTAATGTAGATGTACCTTAGTTATAAAGGGACTGACATGCTAGTGTTGGCCAAAGTTCCAATAAAATATTTAAAAAAAAGAATTAAAAAAATAAAAATATAGAATAGGTTCTAAAATAGTTTTGTTGCATTTATTAACTTCAAAGAATTAAAGTAAAATAAAAGGAACCACATTCGACAAACTATAGGAACTGATAAGTGCCTATAGACGATGAAAGTCTAGAGACAATCTAAAGTATCTTATTTTTGCAGGAAATAAACAGGCAAGCAGGCAGGTTTCCTCCTACAGGTTGGCTACCAGCCTCATGGTAATAATCTGTGATCAAGTACTAAACAGTGTGTTCCAAAAGCCGTGTTGTTGAAAGCCAGTTTCCATTCCAGGATAAGTGTGTTTGTAATCTTCGCCCACACCATCACTTACTATCAGGTGAGCTGTGGTCAAACAACTAGCCTGTCAAGAATAGATAAATGCTCAAACTCGCGCAGTTAACAGTGTCGACAGCTGAATGACAATTACGGCTTCTTTTATGTTTCACTTCTCTCTGTTTACGAGGCTTAAAAATAAGAGTTCGTACTTATAGGCTGATTGGAAATCCTAACCCAGCCATACCTATCCGAAGAATGCGTCGCCCGATGGCCTTTGACATAGCTTAATGGTTGTAGTGATAGAAATTGTTTTTTTCTTATAACATTGGGGATATACATTGCGTTTTTTTACCCGCTAGGTGGCGCATCGTCGACGCGGCCATAGTCAACTGTCAATCTCTTACATTTTGTTATTTTTTGTTTTGTATTTGCATTATTCTGGTCTGTACAGCAATGCTTTGCCTTGTTATGTCCAACATTAGATATAAACAAACTATCTACAAATTATATTTTCAGGCCGTCAACAGCTCTATGCAGCTGCATTCTTATAGCATTCTTAAAACAAGGCACAGTACCCAGTACTTTTCCTTGGATTAGATTATAGACAACGGCCTCATCAAGAGCAGATAGATATAAGCAACGATTAACTAGATAACTTGATTTTGCCACACCCGTACCGCCGCTGATGACATCTGCGTTTTTTTTTGTCTGTGGAACCTTATTATTTGAGTTTTGTCTAAAACTCAACTTTAGAAATGGTTCACCTTGTCTTCTTTACACACAGATCACAAACCAGTACAGTTCACAGTTTAACTGCCAGTTAGTGTGGTGAGCAAACAGCAAAAAGACTTGGACAATACTATAGCCGGTAAAAGCTGTATTTATGATTTCACGGTATCGGGGCCCGTCATCGGGACAGACGGCTGCTTGGGAGCAACGAAATACTAGTGCTTGGATGTGGCAGATCCAAAACTTAGCTGAAAGGTCGATACGAAAAATTGTGATGGTGATTATGGGAATATTGACAGAGCAACTTATCACATTATCAACAAACTTTAAAAAAAAGTGTTTCTCAATTCGACTCTCTTTTTTGTGAATTGATTTTGATGATTATTTTTTGTTTAGTAGGTCATAATTTAGCGGAAGTGTCATATACATTTTATCGAAATCGGTTCAGTAGTTTAGTTTTTTAATCAAAATAACTGGAAAAAAGAAGTCATCCAGGTAATAGAAATTGAAGTCGGTTGTTTTTTATAAAGGTATTATTGACATGAATCTTTTTTGTTTTAGGTATACATCACAGTTGTGTATGAATATATTATAATAGTATAGGGATTATTGTACTCTTCATTATGAACTTTTTGGGACCAAAATTGAGATCGCGAACAAAACCAGCTGTTACATTTGATTTGTGTGACATTAGGAACATCTTCATTCCTAATTTGACACACACTCAAAAACATACGAATTTATTGTGGTTTCATTATCGTGATGATGTGTATATTATGTTGTCTTTATACCTCATTTAATTTAACATTAGTTAGTCAAACGCTTGACTAGCAATTATAAAAATCATCTAACATAATGTTGCCTATTTTATTTGGAAAAGGCAAGAGTATTCCATCACACATTTTTGTCTTCAATAAAAATGCCCTATCCAAACAATTATTTTTGTAACTCCTACATTGATTTACATACTAGGCGCGGGTGAACCCGGGAGGGCGTGCTAGCGAACATACAACCGCATACTTTTATATGTAGAATACTTGTAGAGCATTGTTATATGGTAATTGAATTCTGTAGTGGGAAATAAAACTCGAGTCGATGATAGAATGTTTTATTGGAATTTAGTGCAGTTTAAGGACTTTTGTAAGCCACACCACACGATGTTATAGTACATGTTTAGATGGGTGTGTTAATATACGATCTAGAATTCGCGTCATGTAAGAAGGCGATCGTTGCTCAGTGCTTAGAGCATTGGGAACGAATATTCGGATCTAGCTGCGCGCAGTCAAACCCTGATGGTCTGTGAATGTGTGATTTGTAATAATACAATATGTCTTGATGGCTAGACGACGCCGACGTCAACAAGGTGTACAGTACCGAGCTACCAACATCTAAAAGCCACAGCATTGTATTGTAAGAAGTTACTGACCTCTCTAACATCTCTAACTCTCTATTGCTAAGACGTTATTCACTTGAAAAGACACATTTTTATTCACTTTTAACAACGTTTCGCAAGCCTAAATTATTATCATCTTAGCCTTATTTATTGACTCGACAGGCGTTGTCCACTCTCAATTTATTTTTCCCTAAAACCTTATTATTTGGACTGCGTAAAGATTTTTAAAACAAAAATAGCCTTATATGGGTCCAGCCATTATGTAGTGATGCGCTTACCAACGATATTTTTTTAAAGCATTTTATTTTTAAGATAAGAAGATAAATTTATTTTTCTAACTTAGTTACTAAATACAACCTCTAATACGACTCATAAATATTTCCACAAAAATATATAATGATCCAGGCTCTCATACTAGTCAAGGACTATATTATGTCGGACTTCTAACAAAACATTAGGTATGTATGGCAAAACAAAACTATACAATATTACAGACTGTACGTAAATCTATATAATAAAAGGCTCTGTCCTGACTGATTGACTGACTGACTGACAGACAACGCACAGCCCAAACCGCTGGTCGTACAGACTTGAAATTTGGTGTATTCGTCTCGATGCGTATGTACTAAGAAAGGAAAAAAGAAATGAAAGGTAAAAAAAGTGGTGAATTTTGGGAGCGGGCCGAATTTCTTCCGTACGCGGACGAAGTCGCGGGCGACCTCTAGTTATGATTATAAAATTATCTATAGAATTTAGAATAAGATTGCCAAAGAAGTATTATTTTCGTGTCGTGGTAGGTATTACATGTAATCTGTGGGATTAGTAAAGAGTAAAGTAGACTTTTACCTAATATTTCACAGCATACAACTATCTTTACAAATGCAAATTCTTGTCCAGGTAAGCCTTATCTCCGCAGTAGGTATACAAATAGAATAACAGGAAGTACGTACTAAGTATAACTTAACTTCAGCTAGAGCATGTAGAGCGTACTTTCTAATAGCTATAGTACCCAACAGGAGTTCTAATAAGTATGTATAGACCTGGGATCTTACATAAAATGCCGGTTAATGGCTAGATTACACGGGTTTCGTACTTCTCATTAGTACTAATCGGTTAATATTAATATGACATCTTATCAATAAATGGGATCGAGTTATATTCACTTGCACTGTCACTTACTAATACGAAGCACTAATTAGTACATTTACACGAAATGTATTAGAACTAAGCATTAGCTACGAAGCCTCGTGTAATCCAGTCATAGAGTTAAGTTACGACATACAAAAGTACTGAATAAAATACTTTCTTCATTTTTGCATAGTAAAAGATGAATTCAGTTTAAGTTTAAAGCAGCATTTTTAAGTAAGACCACTAGTGATGAGTGGCTAATAATATACTGATTGGAGTTTTGGCGGGAACACGGAAAAATCCTGTCATTGCATTCTACTATTTTCTTAAACTTGTTTTTTCGCGAATTAATGATTAAAAATGGTGGTGTTTTATTCATTGAGTGTTGAATTACATGCACGAGTGTGGGCAAGTGATATAATGTGGTGAAACGTGTATTTTCGTATTTTTGCATAACTCCGTAGAAGCTCATAGTAAAGTCGCCACAACTTAACTAGGGCATGACTTGGACTCGACTATGACTGGTTTCGTGTGACTGACTGTGATTTCATGACTTGATATCTATAAAAGAAACTTGAAGATTCATAAACTTGACACTGGCAGAATGCACAACGTGCGATGCCAATAACTAAGAAAAAAAAACTCATCCCTTTTTTTTTTTCTTAGTTCTTGGCATCGCACGTTGTGCATTCTGCCAGTGTCAAGTTTATGTTTTTTTCAAGTATTTATATGAAAAGCAAGTCAAATATGTCATGATATCACAGTCAGTTACACGAAATTAGTCATAGTCGAGTCCAAGTCATGTCCTAGTAAAGTTGTGGCGACTTTACTATGAGCTTCTACGGAGTTTTGAAAACAACACAAAAAGACATGTTTCACCACATTATATCACTTGCCCACACTCGTGCATGTAATTCAACACTCAATGAATAAAATACCACCATTTTAAATCATTAATTCGCGAAAATACACAAGTTTAAGAAAATAATAGAATGCAACGACATGATTTTTCCGTGTTCCCGCCAAAACTCCAGCAATGTGTTTTCAAACTCATCCCTTATTCTTTATTGGTTCAATTTTGTTATTCAGCGCGAAATTCAGTTCATTCCAATTTCCCTGAAATATAGTATGTCCGTATCTATCTCATATCCCGTCATTAAACTTAATCGATTTTTCAACCGACTTCAAAAAAGGAGGTTCTCAATCGACTGTATGTTTTTTTTGTATGTATGATATGAGTGCGATTACTCCGACAATTATGAATTGATTTAATTGTTTGTTTTTTGTTTGGTATGTGGTACTTTAGAGATGGTTCGATATACATTTTATCGAAATCGGTTCAGTAGTTTGGTTTTTAAGTCAAATTTACTGAAATAAATCACAATAACTGGAAAATATAAAGATGTCACCGAGGTAGTCGAAATTTAAGTCAGGTGTTTTTTTAATTTGTATTTTCTGAAGGTATTAAATGTTAAAGATTTATAAGTAAAATAATCTAAGTTTTTAATGAAATTTTACAGCGCACAATACAAATAGCTCTGTACCAGTAAGTAAATCTTGCGGCCGCGCCGTACAGTCTGCGACGGAGGTCACTGATTAACTAAATTTATAGACCGACTCCACCCGACCCATGGTTACTGGGAATTTGTAATTATTTGTGTTAGCTCACAGTCTATAGGTATATTATACAGGATCCGCGTAGGATCGCTAGTGCTAAGTTGGAAGAAGCTCACACACTTTATCATCATCAGCCCGGAGACGTCCACACTGTACGACAACCTGCCATTTGCATCCACTGGTTGCCCGCGACTTTTACAATGTCGTCGGTTCACCTAGTGGGAGGCCTTCCTACGCTGCGTCTTCCGGTTTGCGGTCGCCACTCAAGAACCTTTCTGCCCAATCGGTTGTCAGTTCTTTGAGCGATGTGGCCTGCCCATTGCCACTTCAACTTGCAAACCTTGCGAGCTATGTTGGTAACTTTTGTTCTATGGCGAATATCCTCGTTCCGGATTCTATCGCGCAAAGTAACTCCGAGCATAGCTCTCTCCTTTGCGCGTTGCGTGACTCTGAGTTTCTCCAAACGGCCAGCAGTTTCGTTACGACCATGTTTCAGTACCATATGTCATCACTGGCAAGCATACACTGGTCGTAGACCCTTGTCTTCAGACACTGAGGGATTTTGGACGAGAAGATATTACGCAATTTCCCGAACGCTGCCCATCCGAGTTGGATCTCCCGGCTCTCTTTATAATTGTAAGCAACGTTTACTTTTGGATCAACCCTGAAATCCCAGAAAAACTTTTTTTTATTTTTTTTTATTTGTAATAGGTTTGCCTTTGACCACATCCTGCCTGATGTTAAGCAACGATGTGGTCTAGGATGGAGCACGCTTACCTAGAAGGAACCTGTTTACTCTGGATTTGAAGACACGTATAGTAAACGATGTTGAATGAGCAATGTACGGTGAGCTCCTTTCGACATAGTACTAACACTCTGCTTAACCCCGTATTAATATTGAAATTTAGAAATATGATTTCTATTTTATACCTAACTAAACCAACTTTGTCTATTTATTGAATACCTTTTTACGACAAATACTGACTCATTTTTGATGAAATTTGGTATTATTGAGTATCACGAAGGAGACAGGATTCAGAAAATCCCATACAATGTAATTATATGCTTGCAAAAGTTAACAAATAATATTTTGAAACCAATCCAATGTATAAAAACATACCATTTGCTATTGTTACAGTAAAACGTATGCCACCTAGCTTGCAAAGTTTATACACTTTGAAGTGTTAAAACATTTTACCCAAACAATTTTACCTTTTACCTAAACACCGTCTCAAAGTTCCGAGGTGTATTGAAACAAGGAACAAGTTTGTCAAACAATGCCGACCAGTCAATATGAACACGTTGCTAATATTAATAGAAAAGGAACCAACAGAGAGATAACTAACGACTTCAAAAAAGGAGGATCTCAACTCGATTGTATTTTTGTTACTCGATCACTCCGCCAATTATGAATAGATATTGATGATTCTTTTTTTGTTTGGTAGGTCATACTTCAGAGGTGGTCCCATATCAATTTGATCGAAATCGGTATTTAACCATACCGATTAGTAGTTGTATGGATAGTAGTAGTTGGTTGGATAAAGAAGTCATCCAGGTAATATAAATTGTAGTGTGTTGTTTTTTTAAAGGTATATGTATTAATGGCTTAAATCTTTTTAGTATTATTTACGAACGTATATCTGAAAAGTACCTACGGCTATTATTATAGTTTAATAATTAGTATCGATTACTACAGTCATCGATATAGCTCAGAGTATTAGCGCATGCTGAAATGTCAGTGGTAGACGGGTTCCAGAGTGGAGACACAGAATAAATAAGTAGTAAATAAGTTAAAGTAGTAAAAGTAAAGTAAGTTATAGTAAATAATAAGTTAACTCCGCAAAGAAATTGAAATAAATAAGGACTCGATCCACTAGGCAAATAAAGTAGCAATTCAAATCGCACAGCGCTGGATACCGCTCGCTACATTCACCTAGATATACCGCTCTCTTTCTATCACGTATGCTTAGTTAAGTGCGACGAGGCTAGCGTGCGGGTGGCGACTGACTTCTGCCTTGCATTGTCCAACTGCACGGACCGCCGGCCGAACATACCTAAACTGCGGAGTGACACCCTGGTGGAGACCACGAACCGGCAAACTTAGCTTAGGAATGACGATATACATAAGGCAGTGGGCAGTGACTGGAAAGGAAAAGCCAAAGATTGGGCTAAGTGGCGTGCATTGGAATAAGCCTATGTCCAGCAGTGACGTAAGTAGGCTGATGATGATGATGAATTTATTTAATACGTAGTACTTTTGAATTATTGAATTAAGATAATAATTAAATAACTGAAATAGAAAAAGACTTTCTCAAGAGTCGGAACTTTGTTATTCTGTGATAATACTAATCATAATTGATATGTAGTCAACTCAGCCTCGGACTGGACCTACTAATAACAAATGATTATTCCATTTGCCACTTCTGTATCACTGTTTAATCGTGTTTTAACTAAAATCAAACTTAATTTATGTTGTAATCAAAAATTAATGAAATCGTACACAAATCCGCATAAACATTTTTGGATTTACCTACCTGTATTCTAAGCCTACACAACACCTTGTATAATGTTATATGTAAATGTTAAATAATACAAACTCTCATTAATTTCCTGAAAAATTACACAGTGTTACTTTGCCATCGGGAAAATAATAACAAACTGTCATTCATTGCCGACAAAATAATTATATAGTGTCATTTATTACCGGGAAAATGATTACAATGTCATTTGTTACCGGGAAAACCAGGAAAACTGAAAAATCAAAGCAAACATATACAAGCGGCTACTAGTTTGTTACCAAAGCGTACTCTTATCATCAGTATATAAATACATACAACACAATTATATGGCATTCCAAAGGTTTCAGCTTCAAAACGGTATTATTTTTAATAAAAGTAATTGTATAATTACATCAAGGACGATTTACATCGCAATAAATTCCCGCATAACTGGCAAATACAACCAAACCTCAAGGTATATCGGCTAAATCATTTCCAATCACACTTCTAGAGGCAAACAGACAGACAGCCGGACAGCTTACATTGGCAACAAACGAACACTGCTTGAGGTACTGTTGCGTAACTGGTACCTAAGTTACTAAGTGTTGGGGCCGTAAGCGCAATTTGTCAGTTACCATTGACTTATATTTAACTCTTTGTAAAGACAAGGCCACTGCTACCACATCAGCCTTTGATATCTGGTCTAGCGTCGAATGGTGATTGGGAGATACTTCACCACGCTGGCCCGGTGTGAATTGAACTCCTTGGTACGGATCGGGATTGAACCCACGATCTCAACAATGAAACGTCAACGAACCAATGACAGGACAAAGAAGAATATTCTAAATGGGTCCAACACAAGTGGCGTGCATTGATATTTCTCTTCAGTTATGAACTCAGTTGTATCAGGCGTAGTACACTGTAAAGTTTACACGATCTTGCGCGCGGCCGGCTGTGCCTATAGCTATAGACGCGGCGACAACCGCTTGACATCAACGAGCGAAGCGGTACATTGAAATGTGGAAGCACTGTTATACAAATAGAGTACAAGATAGTTTGCACTGAATATGAATTATGGTTGTAGTTATAGTATAGGTATATTGTGATGCTAGCAGGTTTAGACGTGTTTTTATATGATGTCTGTACGGGAGGGAGTGAGAGGAAATTCTGAGAGAACTTTTCTAAACATACTGGGAAACAAATTTGAAAAAGGGCATATCCTCATTTATAAGATCTTTGGTTGGTAGTGGGACTTGTGGGCCGCGCTTATAATTCGATGCACAAGGCCATGCGATTGGAAGTCCTGTTTACGATGCTTTGTTTTGTATGTTAGGTATTTATTGATTGCAAGCGATACTGCTTAGATTTTAGCAAGTACTACCTAGTCAAGTTTTGGGAGCACTTAAACTATTATTAAATAAAACTAATGTGTTGCCGATTTCGAGGCTTTAATACTAATGACCAATAAATGAATGCAATCTTAATGCTAACTTACACTATCTGGGTGGTTAGACCACCGGAGGCCCTTATTCAGCAGTCTGTATACACAGAACTGCATCGGATCTGCTGAGCAAGACGTCTCTACTTACATTAATGTACAGAGCCGTCTCTAGGTTGATACAGAAGGGCGAGGAGGATGCTTAACTACCTACTAAAGTGTGGTCGAAGACGTATATCATGTTGTGGCGGAGTGTGTCCGGACCGAGGCGGAAAGGTCCGATTTTTATTTGTACACCAACATTAACGTGAGAGATGTGGGGTGGTGTAATACTGTTCTGGCTTATCCCTTGTCGGACGAGGCTGGAACTCTGTTCAACATCGTTAAAAAATGTTTACAACGTAGAATAATGTAGTAGTTGGTAAGAGGCCTATGAGGGTGGCATGGTCATGTCTGACCAAACCCTCAATAATATTAAAGAATAAAAAAAAAAAAAAAAAAAAAAAACCTACTAAAGTAAAGTGTACAACAACAACAACAGTACTTTTTTTTTCGTATATTATTTAATGTAGGTACTTATAAAATCAAATCACATTGTTCAGCTAATCGCTTTATTCGTGGTTACCAAGTTACAATCTAGGTCATAGAGTAAGATCATGTAAGATGGACCTGTTATCTCCGATCGATCCGATCTGGCCTCGAATCCGGACCATATTAGGGCAACCAGCTGGCTCGCCAGCTTTAGCGGTACCCCCGTTACGCTTTATTAATTTGTGTTTTATTAATAATGCACTACACCTCACCCATCAGCCAGAAAATGATCACTGCTGGACGAAGGTCTCCCCTTAATAGGGAGGTGTTGCCATAATCCCCACGCTTGGCAGGCGGCTTGGGGATCGCAGAATGTTCACCACCGTTAACTCAGAGGACGCTGCTGCCCGTCCTCCGGTGGTTCTGGTTGCAGTTTTAGGGCATACCCAGATCCATTTTATCAATATTACACTACAGTAAATACAAAATAACTTCTCATCGTTGTGAACGACTTCTACTACTATAGGGGCCAACCGTAAAATAACGAAACAAAGACAGCTGTTTCATAGAAAAATCAAGAGTGAAGTGGTTTCTTCTAGGCAAGCGGGCTTCTAAGCGACGTGAGAGATGCCTATTAACCATAAAAAAATATTTTGAATAATAAAAATCTCTGTGTCGACGTCTTCGGCTCCGACACAGAATTAGCTGGGTTTTTTCATTGATTTCCCATGGACCTACCCCCATGGTGGTGGCACTACTCCCTCTGTAAGAACAAGGTTTTCCCCGTAATGCTACTAGTAGTTTTATGGCAAATTAGTTTTTTCCATGGTCCAATAGTATCAAGGGCAATTTTGGTTGCAAAAACCTTAAAGTGACGTTACACTGGCAGTTCCACGGGTAATAAAATATTAATTATAACTATTATTTTTAAACTACATTTTTTATTATTAGAATACCTAAATTACACCCTACCAGGACTATGGGCAATCAATGTTTTTCTGCGATTTCAGCGTAAAGCGCTTATAGAGTTTGTGGACGGTACAATTATAGTCAATGGAAATCTTTTAGGTTTTCAAAGACAACTTACCAGCTTAATTCACTTAAATCATGCCCAACAGATTGCCCAAATTCTGTATCAAAACAAAAACTACCGTAAAACACGTCCACCTCAAAACCAGTCCATAAAAAACAACCGCGTGTTAATGGCCTAGTGAGTTTCCTTCAACAGTTTTCAATATGTGCCCGCATTGTATCGAGGTACATCAAATACCTTAATCTATGGGATCCACTATTCAACCATAAAAAACAATATCATGTCGAATCGACGAACACGGTCCTTAATTACGGACATTCTAGCGAATATCAGTTGAAAATCAACTTTGGGATTGGAGGAATAGGGTTGAAGGTTGGAGGCACGGATGGTGTCCATAATAAGCTTTCTAAAAAAAATGATTTGGTCGGCGTAAGAAGGAATGTGGCCGCCTCGCGAGCAGTCGAATGTGTGCAGCTAATGCATTGGTGTTATGAAAATTTTGGGAAAATATTTTAAGTGACATTTTGGAAGGATTTTATTGCTCTTTTACCATTCATTTAAGGTTTTAATTAAAAGGCTAACATTTTGTTTCAATGTTTTCGACGAGACTGAACAAGACTAAGTTGATATTGTTTAAGATGAAATATGATATTATTAATTGAAATGCATTTAAAATACAAAACAAGTCATTTTCGAAAAATATACTCAGGGTTACGCAGAACGGTATAATTGAATCGAAAGGTGGTAATGTGGTGGCACTCATCATTGTGAATCACTTTCTAAGTGGACAACCTTGAATTTGAGTAAAAAATCTACTATTCCATACATTTTGTCGAAAGTGAATGTAATTTACCTGAATAGCTGTTTTATTTTGTTGGCCTAGTTAAAGAAAGAAAGAAAGAAATGTAATTTATTTTGTAACATCAAGTTACATCAAGTTTTGTTTTGTAGTTAGTCTTTTATTAAAAGTTGTTCAAAGTAATAAGCACATTGACCTCCATTCGACTTAGTGATACCGTACCACGTAATCCTGTATAAATCATAACCTTATTTTTTTGCAAAAACTGAGAATCCTAGAAGTGTACGAAATTTCCTATCCTACGCACAAAATAGAGATGAAATGTCACGTATATACTTACATATTTATTTATTTTTTTCTTATTTATTGGCATCGCACGTTGTGCATTCTGCCAGTGTCAGGTTTATAAAATTGCAAGTTTTAATAGTATAATCAAGTCAAATATGTCATAAATCGCACTTAGTCATAGTCAAGTCCAAGTCATGCCCTAGTAAAGTTGTGGCGACTTTACTATGAGCTTCTACGGAGTTATGAAAACAACACGAAAAGACATGTTTCACCACATTATATCACTTGCCCACTCGTGCATGTAATTCAACACTCAATGAATAAAACACCATCGTTTTTAATCATTAATTCGCGAAAAAACACAAGTTTAAGAAAACAATAAAATGCAACGACATGATTTTGCCGTGTTCCCGCCGAAACTCATGTACTTGTACATTATAGATAATTTAAGGTATTATTTCTAATTTTTTTTTGTATTTTTTTTTTCTTAATTATTGTCATTGCACGTTGTGCATTCTGCCAGTGTCAAGAGGTAGATACTTACTTATGTATAATTTGCATCTGCCTACTATCGCGCGGCCTAAATCATTTTACTACTGCTAAAAGCCCCGACATATATACATCTTCCACCTCAAATTCTATGTCAATAACATCCCAGAATATACGGTTATGGTAATTTCAATACTTCGTGACGGATTCCTATCATTAAATACCTAATTAACGGCTTCTTAAACAAATTAATACGATCTTTATCTATTGGCCTACATAATAGAGATTATACGAAAAAGGTGCCTCGAAAAGACATAGTCATCGTAAAACTTTGTCACAGTAAACCAATGCTAGAAATTATTGAGGCATCAATGATTTCGGTTGTAATGTTAATGCGATACAGTCCTACTACGGTTTGCATTACTGTGTTGCTATCAGTAAAAACTACTCATTAACCTAAAAATTAAGGAAATTGTTAAAATGACTTTAGAGTTTGCGTCCGCTCGTTAAAGTATCTTAATATTAAATACTGGTTGTTTATTAATTATAAATGCATGAAATAATATTCAAATGAAAGCTATAAAACGTTGAAACATGCGACATCTGTCACTCCGCTTTGAGCCCACCAATTTAGGAAACAGCCGTACAACCAATGCGTGCAACACTTTCAAAATCAAGTATAATTAATAAAATGTATAGTTATTCTTCAAAAATCAGAAAGAAATGAAACTACTTGGACAAAAAAGTCCAAGTTTTATCAATGAAATTAACTAGTGGGTGCATGGGAACATTGGGAACCGACCAATAAGCTTTCCACATGATTTGGCGCCAACGTGAAAAAACTACACAAATCAAGTTTTTTTTTCAAATCATCTTTTTCTTGGTTATTAAGAATTCTATTACGTGCATGAGTATGCCGCAGGTAGTTCATCGTGGGTTTTCGTGTTCATGGAAACCCTACGTAATGTAACCTCCTTGATAATTAAAATGCCTGATAGGGGCTTATGCGCACTGTGCGATACCATCATAATTATTTCAGTAGAAAAGAAAATTAAGCTTTCATTTTCCCAACTGGCCAGTATTATTGAAGATACTCGTAGTTTACATCAAGTTACTGCGATTCTAACATAAGATACGAGATATGTGCTTTTATTTTTAAGAATATCGCAAGTCTTTACCTATCAAGTGACATAGAGTAATTTAAAAATCTTTGCGGTACGTTAACATACTGAATTCGTTTGTAGTGGTAGGACTCTACTAACTGCAGAGTCCGCCTGGGGAAGTACCACACCTTTGCCAGTTATTCAACCGCCAAGCAGTAGTGTGCAAGCATTACTGTGTTCCAAGGGCAATGTTACCAGAGAAATTAATGGGTATGAAGAGATTTAACATCTAATATCTCAGGGTGACGAGCGCAGTGCAGTGCGGCGCAGGATTGTGTTCGCAAGTTCACAATTCTAGAACTCCTACTATTAGTGACAGGCGTGACGATTACCACCAGGCGAACGTCTTGCTCGTCTCATCACTTGATTGTATAATAAAATAAAAATTAAAAACAACATACTGGTCCATGCCATACGGACAATAAAGAAGTATTTAGAGACAAAATTGTGAAGAAGTTATAGATAGATCAATATCGTACCTACAGTACTGTAATATAGTATATCTACATTTATTTAAGCTAGCTAGATGAACAGCTGCTATTCAACATAAAATATACTTTTTACTGAGACACTGAGCTGAATTCTAAGCCGAGGAGTGCAGAAACTATAAAACAAAAAGGACCATTTTAATTCTAGTCTATTTATATAACATGAAACACTATTATAGAGAAAGTTGTACGCTACGTGCCTACTCTCGTAAGTTAGATGTAATTTAGTACCATGACGGTTTTTAATATGTTATCGCTACCTAACTAGGCGAATTCTTGATTCGAAGAGACTGAATGACAGTGAAAGTTATTACTACGTAAAGTATACGTAGAGTTTAGTAATTATGTAGCTAACTTTTTTAAACAATTTTTTGGAAGAATGTTGTATGACAGGGGCTATGATTTGAAGAACTTCGAAAGAAATTGGTATTCAGGACAGGCTGATTCAAACTTAATGGCGGCTGTGAACTTAGGCGCGAGACACTGCGCAGTAGCAATAATTAGGCGTGCGGTGTGCGTATAATCGCAAAGTCTCGCTGCAGCGTACTTCACAGCCGCGATTAAGTTTGAATCAGTCTGTTCAAGTATAGTACTATATTATCTTTGGTACTAGTATAGTATTATATTATCTTTGGTATTCAGTTAGATCTCACTTCTTTTATTAGCCAAGCCGTAATCCGAGACTTGTTTTTTTTTTGTTGCTTATTTGGCTTTCTTCACACACTTAGGTATACTGTTTTGATGGGATGTTATGCCTATAATTTAATCGAAAAAGTTTATTTTACAAAAACCCGACTCGTAAATATTATAGACTCTAACTTAAATTTCGAAATATAACTTTCAACTGGCAACACCGGCTGCCCCGAGCGTCAATCAAATAAATTTCGGTAAAATCGAGCATAGAAATTTAATTTCATACTAAATATTTATCGCTACAATAAATCCAGAAGCGTACTGGGAACAAAACCGTTACAAAAACTAGTCTGGTGTGCACCCGGGCTCCCGTAGAGATGTCGCCCATGTGCTGTTTTTGTTTTCGAACCTGGCAACCTTCTACGGACCTGCATAATGTATATTTATGAAAGTACAAGCTTTACTTCTAATGATGATAATGGTAAAGAGAGATAGGTATTTATTGACAGAGGATTGGTACCTAGTCAGATGATTCAAATATGAATTTCTATTATTTTAATTAAATAAAAAGGCTAAATATGCTTATGAGTCCCTACGAGTAATTTATGTGGAAGTCGAATCAAGTGAAAGGCAGCATCGTCATTTTCTGGAGAAAAAACTTATAGACGATCGTGGCAAATTTGAATTAAATATTTCCACCATCACACACCCAACCCCACCTTTACATAATAAGAATATAATGATATAACTAAGTAGTTCACTCTGTGATTATACTAATAATTTTCTGGTAGGTTCAACAAAATGGTTGTATTTTATGTGTAAACTAGAGGTCGCCCGCGACTTCCTCCGCGTACGGAAGAAATTTGACCTGCTCCAAAATTCACCACGTTTTTTACCCCCGATACACGTGCTCATTATTTGTACTTGAATACAAAATTTAGAAATTGACAACTTAAATTCAAACTTTCATCCCCCGTTTCACCCTCTTAAGGCATGAAATTAAAAAAACAACGATAAAAGTTGCGTTAGTTTCCAACCTTAAGCCTAAATAATAAATATTGTGGTTTTAACTTTGAAAATGAAGAACTTTCCATACACAACTGCATCCCTTTTTTCACCCCTTCGGGAGTCACTTATAAACTAATTTTAAACCGTCATTCTAAACACAAAATTTGAATATGCTAACTTTTAAATTGGCGGACTTTCATATAAACTATCATCTCTATTTTACCCTTTTAGGGTTGAAATTTCCAAAAACCATTTCTTAGTGGATACCTACACTTCACAAAGAACACACCCTCCAAATTTCATCTCTCTGGGACCAGTGGTTTAGGCTGTGCGTTGATAGCTCAGTCAGGACTTTGAATTTTATATATACAGACTAGTATTTCGCGTGGGTGCGCGGGCCGCGAGCGGCCCGCGGGGGGGGTGTGTACCCACTTGGGTGTCACATAGATTTCAGTTCACAGTTTAAAAAAAAGGTAAAAAACCGAAGAGGGAGTATGGAAAAGGTAAAGAAATCAGATTCATTAGGATATAGGCTGATGATGATGATGAATTTAAAAATCCGTGAGGCGCTCTCCCTATTGCAGTAGGAGCGCATCTGGGAATGGTGGTTCAGTTGTGAAAAGGGTAAAGACTCGTTATTCATTAGAATAATAGAGGCTGATGATGATAATGATAAGTTTTTTCGCGTGGGTGGGAATCACGTGTAGCCACTTGATGTTCAGTTGAGAAAAAAAGTTAAAAAATCGAAGAGAAAGTATGAAAAAGGTAAAGAAATCAGATTCATTAGGATATAGGCTGATGATGATGATGGATTTAAAAATCCGTGAGGCGCTCTCCCTATTGCAGTAGGAGCGCATCTGGGAATAGTGGTTCAGTCGTGAAAAGGGTAAAGACTCGTTATTCATTAGAATAATAGAGGCTGATGATGATAATGATGACTTTTCCGTTTGGACGCGTGTGAGTGCACGCCCTTGTCCACACTGCTCGGCCTGGCGGCCTCGCAGTGTGGGGCTCGGCCTACGGCCTCGCCGGCGTGAGGCTCGGCCTACGGCCTCGCTAGTTTGAGGCTCGGCCTACGGCCTCGCCACGTAGGCTCGGCCAAAGGCCTCGCTAGAATGACGATATATTGCCTTTGGGTGGGATGAAAGGTACGTCGTTCACACTGCTCGGCCTTTCGGCCTCGCAGTGTGAGGCTCGGCCTGCGGCCTCGCCGACGACGTAAACTCGGCCTTCGGCCTCGCTAGTTTGAGGCTCGGCCTAGGGCCTCGCCATCGTTAGCTCGGCCTACGGCCTCGCACGCTCGGCCTGCGGCGCTAGTATGACGTGGGCTCGGCCTTCGGCCTCGCTAGAATGACGCTATATTGATTTTGGGTGGGATGAAAGGTACGTCGTTCACACTGCTCGGCCTTTCGGCCTCGCAGTGTGAGGCTCGGCCTACGGCCTCGCCGACGACGTAGGCTCGGCCTTCGGCCTCGCTAGTTTGAGGCTCGGCCTAGGGCCTCGCCATCGTTATAGCTCGGCCTTCGGCCTCGCACGCTCGGCCTGCGGCCTCGCCGGCCACAGCTCGGCCTTCGGCCTCGCATTACGGTATTGGCCTTTGACTTTGCCTTTTGGCCTTTGACTTTGATCTTGACTTTGATTCAGCTCGAGGTCACGACCAACTTTAGTTCGAGGACCCCCTACCTAGGTCGAACCGTTGTCGAGTTATGACCGCTTTAAATTTGTATGACTTTTTTTTTTTTGTATGGGACCCGGTTTTTTTTTCGATTTTCCAGAAGGATCCCAGGGTTCTAGGAGGAATTTGTTCGAGAACATCGACCCTACCCCCTACCGTTTCCGAGATCCCATGGGGGTCGGGGACCGGGAGACGACTTTTTGGGGATTTCAGATTTTTCCCGGGGGCTGTGGTCCACCCCCTACATATCCCCATTTTTAGTTTTCCCCCCGTGTTCCCCCTTTTATGAGATCAGTTTCTGTCAGTCAGTCAGTGAGTCAGTGGTATTGGAGCTTTATATAGTGTAACTAGTATTTCGCGTGGGTGCGCGGGCCGCGAGCGGCCCGCGGGGGGGGTGTGTACCCACTTGGGTGTATTAGAGATTTAAGATACAGTTGAAAAAAAAGGTAAAAAACCGAAGAGGGAGTATGGAAAAGGTAAAGAAATCAGATTCATTAGGATATAGGCTGATGATGATGATGAATTTAAAAATCCGTGAGGCGCTCTCCCTATTGCAGTATGAGCGCATCTGGAAATGGTGATTCGGTCGTGAAAAGGGTAAAGACTCGTTATTCATTAGAATAATAGAGGCTGATGATGATAATGATAAGTTTTTCGCGTGGGTGGGAATCACGTGTAGCCACTTGATGTTCAGTTGAGAAAAAAAGTTAAAAAACGAAGAGACAGTATGAAAAAGGTAAAGAAATCAGGTTCATTAGGATATAGGCTGATGATGATGATGAATTTAAAAATCCGTGAGGCGCTCTCCCTATTGCAGTAGGAGCGCATCTGGGAATGGTGGTTCAGTTGTGAAAAGGGTAAAGACTCGTTATTCATTAGAATAATGGATGCTGATGATGATAATGATGACTTTTCCGCTTGGACGCGTGTGAGTGCACGCCCTTGTCCACACTGCTCGGCCTGGCGGCCTCGCAGTGTGGGGCTCGGCCTACGGCCTCGCCGGCGTGAGGCTCGGCCTACGGCCTCGCTAGTTTGAGGCTCGGCCTACGGCCTCGCCACGTAGGCTCGGCCAAAGGCCTCGCTAGAATGACGATATATTGCCTTTGGGTGGGATGAAAGGTACGTCGTTCACACTGCTCGGCCTATCGGCCTCGCAGTGTGAGGCTCGGCCTGCGGCCTCGCCGACGACGTAGGCTCGGCCTTCGGCCTCGCTAGTTTGAGGCTCGGCCTAGGGCCTCGCCATCGTTAGCTCGGCCTACGGCCTCGCTTGGTTGAGGCTCGGCCTACGGCCTCGCTAGAATGACGATATATTGCCTTTGGGTGGGACGAAAGGTACGTCGTTCACACTGCTCGGCCTTTCGGCCTCGCAGTGTGAGGCTCGGCCTACGGCCTCGCCGACGACGTAGGCTCGGCCTTCGGCCTCGCTAGTTTGAGGCTCGGCCTAGGGCCTCGCCATCGTTATAGCTCGGCCTTCGGCCTCGCACGCTCGGCCTGCGGCCTCGCCGGCCACAGCTCGGCCTTCGGCCTCGCAGTACGGTATTGACCTTTGACTTTGCCTTTTGGCCTTTGACTTTGATCTTGACTTTGATTCAGCTCGAGGTCACGACCAACTTTAGTTCGAGGACCCCCTACCTAGGTCGAACCGTTGTCGAGTTATGACCGTTTCAAGTTTGTATGACTTTTTTTTTTTTGTATGGGACCCGGTTTTTTTTTCGATTTTCCAGAAGGATCCCAGGGTTCTAGGAGGAATTTGTTCGAGAACATTGACCCTACCCCCTACCGTTTCCGAGATCCCATGGGGGTCGGGGACCGGGAGACGACTTTTTGGGGATTTCAGATTTTTCCCGGGGGCTGTGGTCCACCCCCTACATATCCCCATTTTTAGTTTTCCCCCCGTGTTCCCCCTTTTATGAGATCAGTTTCTGTCAGTCAGTCAGTGAGTCAGTGGTATTGGAGCTTTATATAGTGTAACTAGTATTTCGCGTGGGTGCGCGGGCCGCGAGCGGCCCGCGGGGGGGGTGTGTACCCACTTGGGTGTCACATAGATTTCAGTTTACAGTTATAAAAAAAGGTAAAAAACCGAAGAGGGAGTATGGAAAAGGTAAAGAAATCAGATTCATTAGGATATAGGCTGATGATGATGATGAATTTAAAAATCCGTGAGGCGCTCTCCCTATTGCAGTAGGAGCGCATCTGGGAATGGTGGTTCAGTCGTGAAAAGGGTAAAGACTCGTTATTCATTAGAATAATAGAGGCTGATGATGATAATGATAAGTTTTTTCGCGTGGGTGGGAATCACGTGTAGCCACTTGATGTTCAGTTGAGAAAAAAAGTTAAAAAATCGAAGAGAAAGTATGAAAAAGGTAAAGAAATCAGATTCATTAGGATATAGGCTGATGATGATGATGGATTTAAAAATCCGTGAGGCGCTCTCCCTATTGCAGTAGGAGCGCATCTGGGAATAGTGGTTCAGTCGTGAAAAGGGTAAAGACTCGTTATTCATTAGAATAATAGAGGCTGATGATGATAATGATGACTTTTCCGTTTGGACGCGTGTGAGTGCACGCCCTTGTCCACACTGCTCGGCCTGGCGGCCTCGCAGTGTGGGGCTCGGCCTACGGCCTCGCCGGCGTGAGGCTCGGCCTACGGCCTCGCTAGTTTGAGGCTCGGCCTACGGCCTCGCCACGTAGGCTCGGCCAAAGGCCTCGCTAGAATGACGATATATTGCCTTTGGGTGGGATGAAAGGTACGTCGTTCACACTGCTCGGCCTATCGGCCTCGCAGTGTGAGGCTCGGCCTGCGGCCTCGCCGACGACGTAGGCTCGGCCTTCGGCCTCGCTAGTTTGAGGCTCGGCCTAGGGCCTCGCCATCGTTAGCTCGGCCTACGGCCTCGCTTGGTTGAGGCTCGGCCTACGGCCTCGCTAGAATGACGATATATTGATTTTGGGTGGGATGAAAGGTACGTCGTTCACACTGCTCGGCCTTTCGGCCTCGCAGTGTGAGGCTCGGCCTACGGCCTCGCCGACGACGTAGGCTCGGCCTTCGGCCTCGCTAGTTTGAGGCTCGGCCTAGGGCCTCGCCATCGTTATAGCTCGGCCTTCGGCCTCGCACGCTCGGCCTGCGGCCTCGCCGGCCACAGCTCGGCCTTCGGCCTCGCAGTACCGTATTGACCTTTGACCTTTGACCTTTGACCTTGACCTTGACTTTGATTCAGCTCGAGGTCAGGTCCAACTTTAGTTCAAGTACCCCCTACCTAGGTCAAACCGTTGTCGAGTTATGACCGCTTTAAATTTGTATGACTATTTTTTTTTTTGTATGGGACCCGGTTTTTTTTTCGATTTTCCAGAAGGATCCCAGGGTTCTAGGAGGAATTTGTTCGAGAACATTGACCCTACCCCCTACCGTTTCCGAGATCCCATGGGGGTCGGGGACCGGGAGACGACTTTTTGGGGATTTCAGATTTTTCCCGGGGGCTGTGGTCCACCCCCTACATATCCCCATTTTTAGTTTTCCCCCCGTGTTCCCCCTTTTATGAGATCAGTTTCTGTCAGTCAGTCAGTGAGTCAGTGGTATTGGAGCTTTATATAGTGTAACTAGTATTTCGCGTGGGTGCGCGGGCCGCGAGCGGCCCGCGGGGGGGGTGTGTACCCACTTGGGTGTGACATAAAATTTAATCCAGTTGAAAAAAAAAGGTAAAAAACCGAAGAGGGAGTATGGAAAAGGTAAAGAAATCAGATTCATTAGGATATAGGCTGATGATGATGATGAATTTAAAAATCCGTGAGGCGCTCTCCCTATTGCAGTAGGAGCGCATCTGGGAATGGTGGTTCAGTTGTGAAAAGGGTAAAGACTCGTTATTCATTAGAATAATGGATGCTGATGATGATAATGATGACTTTTCCGCTTGGACGCGTGTGAGTGCACGCCCTTGTCCACACTGCTCGGCCTGGCGGCCTCGCAGTGTGGGGCTCGGCCTACGGCCTCGCCGGCGTGAGGCTCGGCCTACGGCCTCGCTAGTTTGAGGCTCGGCCTACGGCCTCGCCACGTAGGCTCGGCCAAAGGCCTCGCTAGAATGACGATATATTGCCTTTGGGTGGGATGAAAGGTACGTCGTTCACACTGCTCGGCCTTTCGGCCTCGCAGTGTGAGGCTCGGCCTGCGGCCTCGCCGACGACGTAGGCTCGGCCTTCGGCCTCGCTAGTTTGAGGCTCGGCCTAGGGCCTCGCCATCGTTAGCTCGGCCTGCGGCCTCGCTTGGTTGAGGCTCGGCCTACGGCCTCGCTAGAATGACGCTATATTGATTTTGGGTGGGATGAAAGGTACGTCGTTCACACTGCTCGGCCTTTCGGCCTCGCAGTGTGAGGCTCGGCCTACGGCCTCGCCGACGACGTAGGCTCGGCCTTCGGCCTCGCTAGTTTGAGGCTCGGCCTAGGGCCTCGCCATCGTTATAGCTCGGCCTTCGGCCTCGCACGCTCGGCCTGCGGCCTCGCCGGCCACAGCTCGGCCTTCGGCCTCGCATTACGGTATTGGCCTTTGACTTTGCCTTTTGGCCTTTGACTTTGATCTTGACTTTGATTCAGCTCGAGGTCACGACCAACTTTAGTTCGAGGACCCCCTACCTAAGTCGAACCGTTGTCGAGTTATGACCGCTTTAAATTTGTATGACTTTTTTTTTTTTGTATGGGACCCGGTTTTTGTGTACCCACTTGGGTGTGACATAAAATTTAATCCAGTTGAAAAAAAAAGTTAAAAAATCGAAGAGAAAGTATGAAAAAGGTAAAGAAATCAGATTCATTAGGATATAGGCTGATGATGATGATGGATTTAAAAATCCGTGAGGCGCTCTCCCTATTGCAGTAGGAGCGCATCTGGGAATAGTGGTTCAGTCGTGAAAAGGGTAAAGACTCGTTATTCATTAGAATAATAGAGGCTGATGATGATAATGATGACTTTTCCGTTTGGACGCGTGTGAGTGCACGCCCTTGTCCACACTGCTCGGCCTGGCGGCCTCGCAGTGTGGGGCTCGGCCTACGGCCTCGCCGGCGTGAGGCTCGGCCTACGGCCTCGCTAGTTTGAGGCTCGGCCTACGGCCTCGCCACGTAGGCTCGGCCAAAGGCCTCGCTAGAATGACGATATATTGCCTTTGGGTGGGATGAAAGGTACGTCGTTCACACTGCTCGGCCTATCGGCCTCGCAGTGTGAGGCTCGGCCTGCGGCCTCGCCGACGACGTAGGCTCGGCCTTCGGCCTCGCTAGTTTGAGGCTCGGCCTAGGGCCTCGCCATCGTTAGCTCGGCCTACGGCCTCGCTTGGTTGAGGCTCGGCCTACGGCCTCGCTAGAATGACGATATATTGATTTTGGGTGGGATGAAAGGTACGTCGTTCACACTGCTCGGCCTTTCGGCCTCGCAGTGTGAGGCTCGGCCTACGGCCTCGCCGACGACGTAGGCTCGGCCTTCGGCCTCGCTAGTTTGAGGCTCGGCCTAGGGCCTCGCCATCGTTATAGCTCGGCCTTCGGCCTCGCACGCTCGGCCTGCGGCCTCGCCGGCCACAGCTCGGCCTTCGGCCTCGCAGTACCGTATTGACCTTTGACCTTTGACCTTTGACCTTGACCTTGACTTTGATTCAGCTCGAGGTCAGGTCCAACTTTAGTTCAAGTACCCCCTACCTAGGTCAAACCGTTGTCGAGTTATGACCGCTTTAAATTTGTATGACTATTTTTTTTTTTGTATGGGACCCGGTTTTTTTTTCGATTTTCCAGAAGGATCCCAGGGTTCTAGGAGGAATTTGTTCGAGAACATCGACCCTACCCCCTACCGTTTCCGAGATCCCATGGGGGTCGGGGACCGGGAGACGACTTTTTGGGGATTTCAGATTTTTCCCGGGGGCTGTGGTCCACCCCCTACATATCCCCATTTTTAGTTTTCCCCCCGTGTTCCCCCTTTTATGAGATCAGTTTCTGTCAGTCAGTCAGTGAGTCAGTGGTATTGGAGCTTTATATAGTGTAACTAGTATTTCGCGTGGGTGCGCGGGCCGCGAGCGGCCCGCGGGGGGGGTGTGTACCC
Organism: Erannis defoliaria; assembly: GCA_905404285.2. Lineage (NCBI taxonomy): Eukaryota > Metazoa > Arthropoda > Insecta > Lepidoptera > Geometridae > Erannis > Erannis defoliaria. Next base: position 2,244,837 of record FR990073.1, on the reverse strand, counting down.
ACTTGGGTGTGACATAAAATTTAATCCAGTTGAAAAAAAAAGGTAAAAAACCGAAGAGGGAGTATGGAAAAGGTAAAGAAATCAGATTCATTAGGATATAGGCTGATGATGATGATGAATTTAAAAATCCGTGAGGCGCTCTCCCTATTGCAGTAGGAGCGCATCTGGGAATGGTGGTTCAGTTGTGAAAAGGGTAAAGACTCGTTATTCATTAGAATAATGGATGCTGATGATGATAATGATGACTTTTCCGCTTGGACGCGTGTGAGTGCACGCCCTTGTCCACACTGCTCGGCCTGGCGGCCTCGCAGTGTGGGGCTCGGCCTACGGCCTCGCCGGCGTGAGGCTCGGCCTACGGCCTCGCTAGTTTGAGGCTCGGCCTACGGCCTCGCCACGTAGGCTCGGCCAAAGGCCTCGCTAGAATGACGATATATTGCCTTTGGGTGGGATGAAAGGTACGTCGTTCACACTGCTCGGCCTTTCGGCCTCGCAGTGTGAGGCTCGGCCTGCGGCCTCGCCGACGACGTAGGCTCGGCCTTCGGCCTCGCTAGTTTGAGGCTCGGCCTAGGGCCTCGCCATCGTTAGCTCGGCCTGCGGCCTCGCTTGGTTGAGGCTCGGCCTACGGCCTCGCTAGAATGACGCTATATTGATTTTGGGTGGGATGAAAGGTACGTCGTTCACACTGCTCGGCCTTTCGGCCTCGCAGTGTGAGGCTCGGCCTACGGCCTCGCCGACGACGTAGGCTCGGCCTTCGGCCTCGCTAGTTTGAGGCTCGGCCTAGGGCCTCGCCATCGTTATAGCTCGGCCTTCGGCCTCGCACGCTCGGCCTGCGGCCTCGCCGGCCACAGCTCGGCCTTCGGCCTCGCATTACGGTATTGGCCTTTGACTTTGCCTTTTGGCCTTTGACTTTGATCTTGACTTTGATTCAGCTCGAGGTCACGACCAACTTTAGTTCGAGGACCCCCTACCTAAGTCGAACCGTTGTCGAGTTATGACCGCTTTAAATTTGTATGACTTTTTTTTTTTTGTATGGGACCCGGTTTTTGTGTACCCACTTGGGTGTGACATAAAATTTAATCCAGTTGAAAAAAAAAGTTAAAAAATCGAAGAGAAAGTATGAAAAAGGTAAAGAAATCAGATTCATTAGGATATAGGCTGATGATGATGATGGATTTAAAAATCCGTGAGGCGCTCTCCCTATTGCAGTAGGAGCGCATCTGGGAATAGTGGTTCAGTCGTGAAAAGGGTAAAGACTCGTTATTCATTAGAATAATAGAGGCTGATGATGATAATGATGACTTTTCCGTTTGGACGCGTGTGAGTGCACGCCCTTGTCCACACTGCTCGGCCTGGCGGCCTCGCAGTGTGGGGCTCGGCCTACGGCCTCGCCGGCGTGAGGCTCGGCCTACGGCCTCGCTAGTTTGAGGCTCGGCCTACGGCCTCGCCACGTAGGCTCGGCCAAAGGCCTCGCTAGAATGACGATATATTGCCTTTGGGTGGGATGAAAGGTACGTCGTTCACACTGCTCGGCCTATCGGCCTCGCAGTGTGAGGCTCGGCCTGCGGCCTCGCCGACGACGTAGGCTCGGCCTTCGGCCTCGCTAGTTTGAGGCTCGGCCTAGGGCCTCGCCATCGTTAGCTCGGCCTACGGCCTCGCTTGGTTGAGGCTCGGCCTACGGCCTCGCTAGAATGACGATATATTGATTTTGGGTGGGATGAAAGGTACGTCGTTCACACTGCTCGGCCTTTCGGCCTCGCAGTGTGAGGCTCGGCCTACGGCCTCGCCGACGACGTAGGCTCGGCCTTCGGCCTCGCTAGTTTGAGGCTCGGCCTAGGGCCTCGCCATCGTTATAGCTCGGCCTTCGGCCTCGCACGCTCGGCCTGCGGCCTCGCCGGCCACAGCTCGGCCTTCGGCCTCGCAGTACCGTATTGACCTTTGACCTTTGACCTTTGACCTTGACCTTGACTTTGATTCAGCTCGAGGTCAGGTCCAACTTTAGTTCAAGTACCCCCTACCTAGGTCAAACCGTTGTCGAGTTATGACCGCTTTAAATTTGTATGACTATTTTTTTTTTTGTATGGGACCCGGTTTTTTTTTCGATTTTCCAGAAGGATCCCAGGGTTCTAGGAGGAATTTGTTCGAGAACATCGACCCTACCCCCTACCGTTTCCGAGATCCCATGGGGGTCGGGGACCGGGAGACAACTTTTTGGGGATTTCAGATTTTTCCCGGGGGCTGTGGTCCACCCCCTACATATCCCCATTTTTAGTTTTCCCCCCGTGTTCCCCCTTTTATGAGATCAGTTTCTGTCAGTCAGTCAGTGAGTCAGTGGTATTGGAGCTTTATATAGTGTAACTAGTATTTCGCGTGGGTGCGCGGGCCGCGAGCGGCCCGCGGGGGGGGTGTGTACCCACTTGGGTGTGACATAAAATTTAATCCAGTTGAAGAAAAAAAGGTAAAAAACCGAAGAGGGAGTATGGAAAAGGTAAAGAAATCAGATTCATTAGGATATAGGCTGATGATGATGATGAATTTAAAAATCCGTGAGGCGCTCTCCCTATTGCAGTAGGAGCGCATCTGGGAATGGTGGTTCAGTTGTGAAAAGGGTAAAGACTCGTTATTCATTAGAATAATAGAGGCTGATGATGATAATGATAAGTTTTTTCGCGTGGGTGGGAATCACGTGTAGCCACTTGATGTTCAGTTGAGAAAAAAAGTTAAAAAATCGAAGAGAAAGTATGAAAAAGGTAAAGAAATCAGATTCATTAGGATATAGGCTGATGATGATGATGGATTTAAAAATCCGTGAGGCGCTCTCCCTATTGCAGTAGGAGCGCATCTGGGAATGGTGGTTCAGTCGTGAAAAGGGTAAAGACTCGTTATTCATTAGAATAATGGAGGCTGATGATGATAATGATGACTTTTCCGCTTGGACGCGTGTGAGTGCACGCCCTCTTCCACACTGCTCGGCCTGGCGGCCTCGCAGTGTGGGGCTCGGCCTACGGCCTCGCCGGCGTGAGGCTCGGCCTGCGGCCTCGCTAGTTTGAGGCTCGGCCTACGGCCTCGCCACGTAGGCTCGGCCAAAGGCCTCGCTAGAATGACGATATATTGCCTTTGGGTGGGATGAAAGGTACGTCGTTCACACTGCTCGGCCTTTCGGCCTCGCAGTGTGAGGCTCGGCCTGCGGCCTCGCCGACGACGTAGGCTCGGCCTTCGGCCTCGCTAGTTTGAGGCTCGGCCTAGGGCCTCGCCATCGTTAGCTCGGCCTACGGCCTCGCTTGGTTGAGGCTCGGCCTGCGGCCTCGCTAGAATGACGCTATATTGATTTTGGGTGGGACGAAAGGTACGTCGTTCACACTGCTCGGCCTTTCGGCCTCGCAGTGTGAGGCTCGGCCTACGGCCTCGCCGACGACGTAGGCTCGGCCTTCGGCCTCGCTAGTTTGAGGCTCGGCCTAGGGCCTCGCCATCGTTATAGCTCGGCCTTCGGCCTCGCACGCTCGGCCTGCGGCCTCGCCGGCCACAGCTCGGCCTTCGGCCTCGCATTACGGTATTGGCCTTTGACTTTGCCTTTTGGCCTTTGACTTTGATCTTGACTTTGATTCAGCTCGAGGTCACGACCAACTTTAGTTCGAGGACCCCCTACCTAGGTCGAACCGTTGTCGAGTTATGACCGCTTTAAATTTGTATGACTTTTTTTTTTTTGTATGGGACCCGGTTTTTTTTTCGATTTTCCAGAAGGATCCCAGGGTTCTAGGAGGAATTTGTTCGAGAACATTGACCCTACCCCCTACCGTTTCCGAGATCCCATGGGGGTCGGGGACCGGGAGACGACTTTTTGGGGATTTCAGATTTTTCCCGGGGGCTGTGGTCCACCCCCTACATATCCCCATTTTTAGTTTTCCCCCCGTGTTCCCCCTTTTATGAGATCAGTTTCTGTCAGTCAGTCAGTGAGTCAGTGGTATTGGAGCTTTATATAGTGTAACTAGTATTTCGCGTGGGTGCGCGGGCCGCGAGCGGCCCGCGGGGGGGGTGTGTACCCACTTGGGTGTGACATTAAATTTAATCCAGTTGAAAAAAAAAGGTAAAAAACCGAAGAGGGAGTATGGAAAAGGTAAAGAAATCAGATTCATTAGGATATAGGCTGATGATGATGATGGATTTAAAAATCCGTGAGGCGCTCTCCCTATTGCAGTATGAGCGCATCTGGAAATGGTGATTCGGTCGTGAAAAAGGTAAAGACTCGTTATTCATTAGAATAATAGAGGCTGATGATGATAATGATGACTTTTCCGCTTGGACGCGTGTGAGTGCACGCCCTTGTCCACACTGCTCGGCCTGGCGGCCTCGCAGTGTGGGGCTCGGCCTACGGCCTCGCCGGCGTGAGGCTCGGCCTACGGCCTCGCTAGTTTGAGGCTCGGCCTACGGCCTCGCCACGTAGGCTCGGCCAAAGGCCTCGCTAGAATGACGATATATTGCCTTTGGGTGGGATGAAAGGTACGTCGTTCACACTGCTCGGCCTTTCGGCCTCGCAGTGTGAGGCTCGGCCTGCGGCCTCGCCGACGACGTAGGCTCGGCCTTCGGCCTCGCTAGTTAGAGGCTCGGCCTAGGGCCTCGCCATCGTTAGCTCGGCCTACGGCCTCGCTTGGTTGAGGCTCGGCCTACGGCCTCGCTAGAATGACGCTATATTGATTTTGGGTGGGACGAAAGGTACGTCGTTCACACTGCTCGGCCTTTCGGCCTCGCAGTGTGAGGCTCGGCCTACGGCCTCGCCGACGACGTAGGCTCGGCCTTCGGCCTCGCTAGTTTGAGGCTCGGCCTAGGGCCTCGCCATCGTTATAGCTCGGCCTTCGGCCTCGCACGCTCGGCCTGCGGCCTCGCCGGCCACAGCTCGGCCTTCGGCCTCGCATTACGGTATTGGTCTTTGACCTTTGCCTTTTGGCCTTTGACTTTGATCATGACTTTGATTCAGCTCGAGGTCACGACCAACTTTAGTTCGAGGACCCCCTACCTAGGTCGAACCGTTGTCGAGTTATGACCGCTTTAAATTTGTATGACTTTTTTTTTTTTGTATGGGACCCGGTTTTTTTTTCGATTTTCCAGAAGGATCCCAGGGTTCTAGGAGGAATTTGTTCGAGAACATTGACCCTACCCCCTACCGTTTCCGAGATCCCATGGGGGTCGGGGACCGGGAGACGACTTTTTGGGGATTTCAGATTTTTCCCGGGGGCTGTGGTCCACCCCCTACATATCCCCATTTTTAGTTTTCCCCCCGTGTTCCCCCTTTTATGAGATCAGTTTCTGTCAGTCAGTCAGTGAGTCAGTGGTATTGGAGCTTTATATAGTGTAACTAGTATTTCGCGTGGGTGCGCGGGCCGCGAGCGGCCCGCGGGGGGGGTGTGTACCCACTTGGGTGTATTAGAGATTTAAGATACAGTTGAAAAAAAAGGTAAAAAACCGAAGAGGGAGTATGGAAAAGGTAAAGAAATCAGATTCATTAGGATATAGGCTGATGATGATGATGAATTTAAAAATCCGTGAGGCGCTCTCCCTATTGCAGTAGGAGCGCATCTGGGAATGGTGGTTCAGTTGTGAAAAGGGTAAAGACTCGTTATTCATTAGAATAATAGAGGCTGATGATGATAATGATAAGTTTTTTCGCGTGGGTGGGAAGCACGTGTAGCCACTTGATGTTCAGTTGAGAAAAAAAGTTAAAAAACGAAGAGAAAGTATGAAAAAGGTAAAGAAATCAGATTCATTAGGATATAGGCTGAAGATGATGATGAATTTAAAAATCCGTGAGGCGCTCTCCCTATTGCAGTATGAGCGCATCTGGGAATGGTGATTCGGTCGTGAAAAGGGTAAAGACTCGTTATTCATTAGAATAATGGAGGCTGATGATGATAATGATGACTTTTCCGCTTGGACGCGTGTGAGTGCACGCCCTTGTCCACACTGCTCGGCCTGGCGGCCTCGCAGTGTGGGGCTCGGCCTACGGCCTCGCCGGCGTGAGGCTCGGCCTACGGCCTCGCTAGTTTGAGGCTCGGCCTACGGCCTCGCCACGTAGGCTCGGCCAAAGGCCTCGCTAGAATGACGATATATTGCCTTTGGGTGGGATGAAAGGTACGTCGTTCACACTGCTCGGCCTTTCGGCCTCGCAGTGTGAGGCTCGGCCTGCGGCCTCGCCGACGACGTAGGCTCGGCCTTCGGCCTCGCTAGTTTGAGGCTCGGCCTAGGGCCTCGCCATCGTTAGCTCGGCCTACGGCCTCGCTTGGTTGAGGCTCGGCCTACGGCCTCGCTAGAATGAGGCTATATTGATTTTGGGTGGGACGAAAGGTACGTCGTTCACACTGCTCGGCCTTTCGGCCTCGCAGTGTGAGGCTCGGCCTACGGCCTCGCCGACGACGTAGGCTCGGCCTTCGGCCTCGCTAGTTTGAGGCTCGGCCTAGGGCCTCGCCATCGTTATAGCTCGGCCTTCGGCCTCGCACGCTCGGCCTGCGGCCTCGCCGGCCACAGCTCGGCCTTCGGCCTCGCATTACGGTATTGGCCTTTGACTTTGCCTTTTGGCCTTTGACTTTGATCTTGACTTTGATTCAGCTCGAGGTCACGACCAACTTTAGTTCGAGGACCCCCTACCTAGGTCGAACCGTTGTCGAGTTATGACCGCTTTAAATTTGTATGACTTTTTTTTTTTTGTATGGGACCCGGTTTTTTTTTCGATTTTCCAGAAGGATCCCAGGGTTCTAGGAGGAATTTGTTCGAGAACATTGACCCTACCCCCTACCGTTTCCGAGATCCCATGGGGGTCGGGGACCGGGAGACGACTTTTTGGGGATTTCAGATTTTTCCCGGGGGCTGTGGTCCACCCCCTACATATCCCCATTTTTAGTTTTCCCCCCGTGTTCCCCCTTTTATGAGATCAGTTTCTGTCAGTCAGTCAGTGAGTCAGTGGTATTGGAGCTTTATATAGTGTAACTAGTATTTCGCGTGGGTGCGCGGGCCGCGAGCGGCCCGCGGGGGGGGTGTGTACCCACTTGGGTGCATTCATAATTTAAGGTCACAGTTAAAAAAAAAAAGGTAAAAAACCGAAGAGGGAGTATGGAAAAGGTAAAGAAATCAGATTCATTAGGATATAGGCTGATGATGATGATGAATTTAAAAATCCGTGAGGCGCTCTCCCTATTGCAGTAGGAGCGCATCTGGGAATGGTGGTTCAGTTGTGAAAAGGGTAAAGACTCGTTATTCATTAGAATAATGGAGGCTGATGATGATAATGATGACTTTTCCGCTTGGACGCGTGTGAGTGCACGCCCTTGTCCACACTGCTCGGCCTGGCGGCCTCGCAGTGTGGGGCTCGGCCTACGGCCTCGCCGGCGTGAGGCTCGGCCTACGGCCTCGCTAGTTTGAGGCTCGGCCTACGGCCTCGCCACGTAGGCTCGGCCAAAGGCCTCGCTAGAATGACGATATATTGCCTTTGGGTGGGATGAAAGGTACGTCGTTCACACTGCTCGGCCTTTCGGCCTCGCAGTGTGAGGCTCGGCCTGCGGCCTCGCCGACGACGTAGGCTCGGCCTTCGGCCTCGCTAGTTTGAGGCTCGGCCTAGGGCCTCGCCATCGTTAGCTCGGCCTACGGCCTCGCTTGGTTGAGGCTCGGCCTACGGCCTCGCTAGAATGACGCTATATTGATTTTGGGTGGGACGAAAGGTACGTCGTTCACACTGCTCGGCCTTTCGGCCTCGCAGTGTGAGGCTCGGCCTACGGCCTCGCCGACGACGTAGGCTCGGCCTTCGGCCTCGCTAGTTTGAGGCTCGGCCTAGGGCCTCGCCATCGTTATAGCTCGGCCTTCGGCCTCGCACGCTCGGCCTGCGGCCTCGCCGGCCACAGCTCGGCCTTCGGCCTCGCATTACGGTATTGGCCTTTGACTTTGCCTTTTGGCCTTTGACTTTGATCTTGACTTTGATTCAGCTCGAGGTCACGACCAACTTTAGTTCGAGGACCCCCTACCTAGGTCGAACCGTTGTCGAGTTATGACCGTTTCAAGTTTGTATGACTATTTTTTTTTTGTATGGGACCCGGTTTTTTTTTCAATTTTCCAGAAGGATCCCAGGGTTCTAGGAGGAATTTATTCGAGAACATTGACCCTACCCCCTACCGTTTCCGAGATCCCATGGGGGTCGGGGACCGGGAGACGATTTTTTGGGGATTTCAGATTTTTCCCGGGGGCTGTGGTCCACCCTCTACGCGACCCCATACTCAGTTTTTCCCCCCCGCCCCTCCTTATATGAGATCAGTTTCTGTCAGTGAGTCAGTCAGTCAGTGGTAATGGAACTTTATATAGTGTAACTAGTATTTCGCGTGGGTGCGCGGGCCGCGAGCGGCCCGCGGGGGGGGTGTGTACCCACTTGGGTGTGACATAAAATTTAATCCAGTTGAAGAAAAAAAGGTAAAAAACCGAAGAGGGAGTATGGAAAAGGTAAAGAAATCAGATTCATTAGGATATAGGCTGATGATGATGATGAATTTAAAAATCCGTGAGGCGCTCTCCCTATTGCAGTAGGAGCGCATCTGGGAATGGTGGTTCAGTTGTGAAAAGGGTAAAGACTCGTTATTCATTAGAATAATAGAGGCTGATGATGATAATGATAAGTTTTTTCGCGTGGGTGGGAATCACGTGTAGCCACTTGATGTTCAGTTGAGAAAAAAAGTTAAAAAATCGAAGAGAAAGTATGAAAAAGGTAAAGAAATCAGATTCATTAGGATATAGGCTGATGATGATGATGGATTTAAAAATCCGTGAGGCGCTCTCCCTATTGCAGTAGGAGCGCATCTGGGAATAGTGGTTCAGTCGTGAAAAGGGTAAAGACTCGTTATTCATTAGAATAATAGAGGCTGATGATGATAATGATGACTTTTCCGCTTGGACGCGTGTGAGTGCACGCCCTCTTCCACACTGCTCGGCCTGGCGGCCTCGCAGTGTGGGGCTCGGCCGAAGGCCTCGCCGGCGTGAGGCTCGGCCTACGGCCTCGCTAGTTTGAGGCTCGGCCTACGGCCTCGCCACGTAGGCTCGGCCAAAGGCCTCGCTAGAATGACGATATTGCCTTTGGGTGGGATGAAAGGTACGTCGTTCACACTGCTCGGCCTTTCGGCCTCGCAGTGTGAGGCTCGGCCTGCGGCCTCGCCGACGACGTAGGCTCGGCCTTCGGCCTCGCTAGTTTGAGGCTCGGCCTAGGGCCTCGCCATCGTTAGCTCGGCCTACGGCCTCGCACGCTCGGCCTGCGGCGCTAGTATGACGTGGGCTCGGCCTTCGGCCTCGCTAGAATGACGCTATATTGATTTTGGGTGGGATGAAAGGTACGTCGTTCACACTGCTCGGCCTTTCGGCCTCGCAGTGTGAGGCTCGGCCTACGGCCTCGCCGACGACGTAGGCTCGGCCTTCGGCCTCGCTAGTTTGAGGCTCGGCCTAGGGCCTCGCCATCGTTATAGCTCGGCCTTCGGCCTCGCCGGCCACAGCTCGGCCTTCGGCCTCGCAGTACCGTATTGACCTTTGACCTTTGACCTTTGACCTTGACCTTGACTTTGATTCAGCTCGAGGTCACGTCCAACTTTAGTTCAAGTACCCCCTACCTAGGTCAAACCGTTGTCGAGTTATGACCGCTTTAAATTTGTATGACTTTTTTTTTTTTGTATGGGACCCGGTTTTTTTTTTAGTTTTCCAGAAGGATCCCAGGGTTCTAGGAGGAATTTGTTCGAGAACATTGACCCTACCCCCTACCGTTTCCGAGATCCCATGCGGGTCGGGGACCGGGAGACGATTTTTTGGGGATTTCAGATTTTTCCCGGGGGCTGTGGTCCACCTCCTACATAACCCCATACTCAGTTTTTCCCCCCCGCCCCTCCTTATATGAGATCAGTTTCTGTCAGTGAGTCAGTCAGTGAGTAGATCAGTGGTAATGGAACTTTATATAGTGTAACTAGTATTTCGCGTGGGTGCGCGGGCCGCGAGCGGCCCGCGGGGGGGGTGTGTACCCACTTGGGTGTATTAGAGATTTAAGATACAGTTGAAAAAAAAGGTAAAAAACCGAAGAGGGAGTATGGAAAAGGTAAAGAAATCAGATTCATTAGGATATAGGCTGATGATGATGATGAATTTAAAAATCCGTGAGGCGCTCTCCCTATTGCAGTAGGAGCGCATCTGGGAATGGTGGTTCAGTTGTGAAAAGGGTAAAGACTCGTTATTCATTAGAATAATAGAGGCTGATGATGATAATGATAAGTTTTTTCGCGTGGGTGGGAATCACGTGTAGCCACTTGATGTTCAGTTGAGAAAAAAAGTTAAAAAACGAAGAGACAGTATGAAAAAGGTAAAGAAATCAGATTCATTAGGATATAGGCTGATGATGATGATGGATTTAAAAATCCGTGAGGCGCTCTCCCTATTGCAGTATGAGCGCATCTGGAAATGGTGATTCGGTCGTGAAAAGGGTAAAGACTCGTGATTCATTAGAATAATGGAGGCTGATGATGATAATGATGACTTTTCCGCTTGGACGCGTGTGAGTGCACGCCCTTGTCCACACTGCTCGGCCTGGCGGCCTCGCAGTGTGGGGCTCGGCCTACGGCCTCGCCGGCGTGAGGCTCGGCCTACGGCCTCGCTAGTTTGAGGCTCGGCCTACGGCCTCGCCACGTAGGCTCGGCCAAAGGCCTCGCTAGAATGACGATATATTGCCTTTGGGTGGGATGAAAGGTACGTCGTTCACACTGCTCGGCCTATCGGCCTCGCAGTGTGAGGCTCGGCCTGCGGCCTCGCCGACGACGTAGGCTCGGCCTTCGGCCTCGCTAGTTTGAGGCTCGGCCTAGGGCCTCGCCATCGTTAGCTCGGCCTACGGCCTCGCTTGGTTGAGGCTCGGCCTACGGCCTCGCTAGAATGACGATATATTGCCTTTGGGTGGGACGAAAGGTACGTCGTTCACACTGCTCGGCCTTTCGGCCTCGCAGTGTGAGGCTCGGCCTACGGCCTCGCCGACGACGTAGGCTCGGCCTTCGGCCTCGCTAGTTTGAGGCTCGGCCTAGGGCCTCGCCATCGTTATAGCTCGGCCTTCGGCCTCGCACGCTCGGCCTGCGGCCTCGCCGGCCACAGCTCGGCCTTCGGCCTCGCAGTACCGTATTGACCTTTGACTTTGCCTTTTGGCCTTTGACTTTGATCTTGACTTTGATTCAGCTCGAGGTCACGACCAACTTTAGTTCGAGGACCCCCTACCTAGGTCGAACCGTTGTCGAGTTATGACCGTTTCAAGTTTGTATGACTATTTTTTTTTTGTATGGGACCCGGTTTTTTTTTCGATTTTCCAGAAGGATCCCAGGGTTCTAGGAGGAATTTGTTCGAGCACATTGACCCTACCCCCTACCGTTTCCGAGATCCCATGGGGGTCGGGGACCGGGAGACGATTTTTTGGGGATTTCAGATTTTTCCCGGGGGCTGTGGTCCACCCCCTACATAACCCCATACTCAGTTTTTCCCCCCCGCCCCTCCTTATATGAGATCAGTTTCTGTCAGTCAGTGAGTCAGTGAGTGAGTCAGTGGTATTGGAACTTTATATAGTATAACTAGTATTTCGCGTGGGTGCGCGGGCCGCGAGCGGCCCGCGGGGGGGGTGTGTACCCACTTGGGTGTGACATAAAATTTAATCCAGTTGAAGAAAAAAAGGTAAAAAACCGAAGAGGGAGTATGGAAAAGGTAAAGAAATCAGATTCATTAGGATATAGGCTGATGATGATGATGAATTTAAAAATCCGTGAGGCGCTCTCCCTATTGCAGTATGAGCGCATCTGGAAATGGTGATTCGGTCGTGAAAAGGGTAAAGACTCGTTATTCATTAGAATAATAGAGGCTGATGATGATAATGATGACTTTTCCGCTTGGACGCGTGTGAGTGCACGCCCTCTTCCACACTGCTCGGCCTGGCGGCCTCGCAGTGTGGGGCTCGGCCGAAGGCCTCGCCGGCGTGAGGCTCGGCCTACGGCCTCGCTAGTTTGAGGCTCGGCCTACGGCCTCGCCACGTAGGCTCGGCCAAAGGCCTCGCTAGAATGACGATATTGCCTTTGGGTGGGATGAAAGGTACGTCGTTCACACTGCTCGGCCTTTCGGCCTCGCAGTGTGAGGCTCGGCCTGCGGCCTCGCCGACGACGTAGGCTCGGCCTTCGGCCTCGCTAGTTTGAGGCTCGGCCTAGGGCCTCGCCATCGTTAGCTCGGCCTACGGCCTCGCAGGCTCGGCCTGCGGCGCTAGTATGATGTGGGCTCGGCCTTCGGCCTCGCTAGAATGACGCTATATTGATTTTGGGTGGGATGAAAGGTACGTCGTTCACACTGCTCGGCCTTTCGGCCTCGCAGTGTGAGGCTCGGCCTACGGCCTCGCCGACGACGTAGGCTCGGCCTTCGGCCTCGCTAGTTTGAGGCTCGGCCTAGGGCCTCGCCATCGTTATAGCTCGGCCTTCGGCCTCGCACGCTCGGCCTGCGGCCTCGCCGGCCACAGCTCGGCCTTCGGCCTCGCATTACGGTATTGGCCTTTGACTTTGCCTTTTGGCCTTTGACTTTGATCTTGACTTTGATTCAGCTCGAGGTCACGACCAACTTTAGTTCGAGGACCCCCTACCTAGGTCGAACCGTTGTCGAGTTATGACCGTTTCAAGTTTGTATGACTATTTTTTTTTTTGTATGGGACCCGGTTTTTTTTTCGATTTTCCAGAAGGATCCCAGGGTTCTAGGAGGAATTTGTTCGAGAACATCGACCCTACCCCCTACCGTTTCCGAGATCCCATGGGGGTCGGGGACCGGGAGACGACTTTTTGGGGATTTCAGATTTTTCCCGGGGGCTGTGGTCCACCCTCTACATATCCCCATTCTCAGTTTTTCCCCCCCGCCCCTCCTTATATGAGATCAGTTTCTGTCAGTGAGTCAGTCAGTCAGTGGTAATGGAACTTTATATAGTGTAACTAGTATTTCGCGTGGGTGCGCGGGCCGCGAGCGGCCCGCGGGGGGGGTGTGTACCCACTTGGGTGTGACATAAAATTTAATCCAGTTGAAGAAAAAAAGGTAAAAAACCGAAGAGGGAGTATGGAAAAGGTAAAGAAATCAGATTCATTAGGATATAGGCTGATGATGATGATGAATTTAAAAATCCGTGAGGCGCTCTCCCTATTGCAGTAGGAGCGCATCTGGAAATGGTGGTTCAGTTGTGAAAAGGGTAAAGACTCGTTATTCATTAGAATAATAGAGGCTGATGATGATAATGATAAGTTTTTTCGCGTGGGTGGGAATCACGTGTAGCCACTTGATGTTCAGTTGAGAAAAAAAGTTAAAAAATCGAAGAGAAAGTATGAAAAAGGTAAAGAAATCAGATTCATTAGGATATAGGCTGATGATGATGATGGATTTAAAAATCCGTGAGGCGCTCTCCCTATTGCAGTATGAGCGCATCTGGGAATGGTGATTCGGTCGTGAAAAGGGTAAAGACTCGTTATTCATTAGAATAATGGAGGCTGATGATGATAATGATGACTTTTCCGCTTGGACGCGTGTGAGTGCACGCCCTCTTCCACACTGCTCGGCCTGGCGGCCTCGCAGTGTGGGGCTCGGCCTACGGCCTCGCCGGCGTGAGGCTCGGCCTGCGGCCTCGCTAGTTTGAGGCTCGGCCTACGGCCTCGCCACGTAGGCTCGGCCAAAGGCCTCGCTAGAATGACGATATATTGCCTTTGGGTGGGATGAAAGGTACGTCGTTCACACTGCTCGGCCTTTCGGCCTCGCAGTGTGAGGCTCGGCCTGCGGCCTCGCCGACGACGTAGGCTCGGCCTTCGGCCTCGCTAGTTTGAGGCTCGGCCTAGGGCCTCGCCATCGTTAGCTCGGCCTACGGCCTCGCAGGCTCGGCCTGCGGCGCTAGTATGATGTGGGCTCGGCCTTCGGCCTCGCTAGAATGACGCTATATTGATTTTGGGTGGGATGAAAGGTACGTCGTTCACACTGCTCGGCCTTTCGGCCTCGCAGTGTGAGGCTCGGCCTACGGCCTCGCCGACGACGTAGGCTCGGCCTTCGGCCTCGCTAGTTTGAGGCTCGGCCTAGGGCCTCGCCATCGTTATAGCTCGGCCTTCGGCCTCGCACGCTCGGCCTGCGGCCTCGCCGGCCACAGCTCGGCCTTCGGCCTCGCAGTACCGTATTGACCTTTGACCTTTGACCTTTGACCTTGACCTTGACTTTGATTCAGCTCGAGGTCACGTCCAACTTTAGTTCAAGTACCCCCTACCTAGGTCAAACCGTTGTCGAGTTATGACCGCTTTAAATTTGTATGACTTTTTTTTTTTTTGTATGGGACCCGGTTTTTTTTTCGATTTTCCAGAAGGATCCCAGGGTTCTAGGAGGAATTTGTTCGAGAACATCGACCCTACCCCCTACCGTTTCCGAGATCCCATGGGGGTCGGGGACCGGGAGACGACTTTTTGGGGATTTCAGATTTTTCCCGGGGGCTGTGGTCCACCCCCTACATATCCCCATTTTTAGTTTTCCCCCCGTGTTCCCCCTTTTATGAGATCAGTTTCTGTCAGTCAGTCAGTGAGTCAGTGGTATTGGAGCTTTATATAGTGTAATTGAATCATTTGGGTTAATTTTTTTATTTGCATTAAATAGTTTATCTATATTGCCATGTGTAAACGCTATTAGCCTTACACTAAACAAAGAGAGTTATTCAAATATCATATCTCAAATCAGTGATACTGAACATTTTATAACACTTGACTTGTCAACACTGGCCAACGCAAAAAGTGCCTTTCACGGGAAAATACCTAAGCCTTTACAACTGCTCGGAATTTATTTGTGTCTATACAATAACAACTTAATTTCATTTTTCATTAGGTATATTTATTTCAGTAAACTTTATCATACATAATAATACGTACGTGCATAAAACATAAGTTTTATGGCATATCAAATTAGCAACAAAGGTATCTGGTTCACGGAGTCATTTGAAAATCGGACAAGGGTACACCCGCAAGCAAAAGCTTATCACTTACAAACAGATTAATATTGCCACAGTAAAAAATACCAGCCCGTAGGCGGGATCCTTAACCGAATTAAAAGTACCATTCATAAGAATTAGCCTAAACCGGTTCCGGACAAAATCGGATGAAATGAAAAAGAAGATTATTAATAAAGAGGTATTGGTTAGTGCAAAGCTTAAAATACGTTTTTGAGGCTAGCAACATTATCCCTAATTCTTATTGACAGCGTCGCCCTGCTTTGTAACTTGTTCAGAGTTATTTTATTTGGGTCACTTAAGAGGCCAACGATCTCGAAATTAATCCTTTTATTTTTAAATCGTCGGTTGTTTAATTTGCATTTTTATCAATACTATAATCTAAGAGGGTAGGGCAACAATCCTGTGAAATATTTGCCGATGAAATTCAAAACTGTGTGGACGAGGAAGATTGTAATCTGCAAATGCAAAGGATGCGCAGAATATCAAATATTATAGCTAGTAAGTACGCTCAATAATAAATAAATATATCACAACAAAAAAATGAGTACAACTTCACATCAACAGCCGGAAGACGTCCACTGCTGGACGAAGGACTCTCCCTTAACAGGGAGGGATTGCCATAATCCCCACGCTTGGCAGGCGCCTTGGGGATCGCAGAACGCTCCCCACCGTTAACTAAAAGGACGCTGCTACCCGTCCTTCGGCGGTTCTGGATGCAGTTTTAGGACATATCTATGTCCAAGTGTTAAGTTGTTATTGGAAAACTATTATTAAACAAAACAATAATATCCTACACTAATATTATATTTAATTGTAATTTATTTCAATAACATGTCTATGTTTTCGTCGTTTAAGACTGAGAACGATAAACACAATTATTAAATTACGTTACTTGTATAATACAGAGAGATATAGATTAGAGATAACAATTTTTATTACTCCAAATCCACAGCTGCAATTTTTTCCGATAGGTGGCGCATCGTCGTTGCGGCCATAGTCAACTGTCAATTTCATACATATTGTTGAAATTTTGTTTTGTTTTTGCGAGAACATTTTAAAGAGTCGGATTACCAAAGCTAATCTGTATATACTGGTTTGTACAGCAATCCTTTGCCTTGCTAATTAAAGCTCTGTCCAACACAAAAAATATAGACTATAGACAATAGACAATAGTTTATTCGTGGCAAAAGTACAAACAAAAAAGCAGTTACACAGAACACGGAAAAGTAAAACATAAATAAAAAAATTGTTTACCTAAACAACTATCTAACCTACAAATCTATTTTCAGGCTATCAACAGCTGCATAGATTCTTAAAACAAGGCACAGTACCCCAATATTTTTCCTTGAACTATCGATATCGCCCTCATCAAGAGCAGATAATATAAGCAAAGATTAACAGAAAAACTTGATTTTGCCACATCCTGTCCGCCGCTGGCGCCATCTGCGAAAAGTTTTGCCTTTGGAACTTCATTCTTCGTTTAGGTACTGTTCGTAAATGATGGACTAAGATTTATGACAGACAAAATTTAAAAAAAAATTTTGCTTTTTGTTTTACAATCGAACATCACTATTTCACACGTAATCGTTGTAAAAAAAGCAAGGCGATAATTTCTCGGTCTGTCTGAAATCGATTGCGTGTAACATTGATTGTTGTTACGTCGATTGACTCGATTTTCGTTTTTCGATCGAATCGTTTTGTTTCATTATCTGTTGTGTGATTGTTGGTTGCGCCGAACCGATGCGAAATTTATGATTTAATTGCCGCTTGCCAGTTTTTACGGGTTCAATGCACTCTCTAACTACCTGGTAGTGTGCGTAAATATGATACTGAGATATCATCAGATGCTAGTCAAGCGTATAGTTAATTTTATAATACGATATCTGCGTGGTTTAAGACTTCATGACCATCGTCATGGGAAATGTTCGACTAATAGATTCGGTAGCAATTGTAGGTACGTACTAAATTTAAAGGTTTCATACCTACATTTACTTCTTGATTCAACTTGCATTTGAATATTATTTTATTTATTCAAATGTCAACTGCAAGATGAGCTTTTATATTTACTTTAACATGCATTAAAATATATTCAAGCGCACCCAAACCGTCAAATAAAAATACCAATAAACATGAAGCTCGAAACAAAATAGTTGTAATTTAATACAGTGTAGGGCATTTATTATAATGGCCAGCCAATAAAATACCTACATGAAGCACCAAATGTGCTATCACACCGTGAATAAGGCGCAACTTGGCAGACATTATCGTAACACGATAGTACGGGAACATAACGAACGAGCCCGGGTTCTATTCCCGTGATAAAACTTAGCGAAACAATATCGACTCGATACCGAATATCGACTGAGTTAATGCTCGCCGACCGTCGATAAATCGAGAATGCCGATATGAATGCGCGCATCACTAGATACTATACGTTTTATTTTTATTCGCCATAGATTAAATTACAAAATGAGGCTGACTCGGAGCTATTTTTGTAAAACTGGACAAGGGTAGGACGACTGCAAAGGAACAATGGTGCAAGAGAAACATAGAGCGAAAGTCAAATTATAGAAAAGAAAAAAAAGATTATTTTTCTTCTTCTTTCACAAGTAGGTGAATAGGATTTTGAAAAAAAAATAAAAAAAGTTTTCTGATGAATATTGATTTTCAAATAAGATCTTTAGAACATGTTTTTCAAAAAAGGCTTAAGTCATTTCCAATATGCCGTTGCATAGTGGTACGAACTGCCCATACCCGTCGTATGAACTAGGCCAAAATGGCACATGCTTTTACTTTGTAAATACAAAATAATGCATTTTTTTAATTCTATGTAGCCCCACACAGCAGGGGGCAGTGCCCCGTCGTTTCACCCGTGACTCCTGAGATAAAAATAGCCTATGTTTTTTTAATTTAATATTATGAATTAGCTGACCCGGTGAACTTGACACAAACCACCTATATTATTTTTGTGATTTTTTTGTATTTTAATCGTTATTTTTCTATTCGGGGCGGAGACAATCCACCAAATCAAAGAACATTCAAATTGGTCCAGCCATACTTGAGATATAAATGGTGTAACTAACCCGACTTTGTTTTTCAGATCTATTCATATCAAGAAGTTAGGTTTGCGATATTTTTTTATTAATTAACTATGTATGTATGTGACATTTTGGCCTAGTTCATACAAGGAAGTATGGGAAGTTTGTACCACTAGACCACCTAAGTATGGTAAATGTCCTAAGCCTTTAGTCAGTAATCAAATCTTGCTTCTACTAGACATATGAAACCTATATTACAGATATGGTATAGGCCCATAAAACTAGTCACATCATAAAAGATGACTGGATATCCAAAGCGACGTAAATGCGCCGTAAATCTGGACGAGGTACGTCAATATCCTGATTCAGTAAACTTTAGACTCCCCAACGTTTCAAAGATCTATTATTTTGCATCTATTTACGATAATGTTTTATAGTATTCGACGTAAAAGCATAAACAGCAAATCGAAATGTAAAATTATATATAATTATTTCCGGAATTACTATATAATGTTATTATTTACCTTGTGCGTTTCTTGTGGCCGGAAGTACAATTTTGCAATCGAGATACTCGTACTGGTCCGCAATGAATCCAAGTTTATTTTTATAGTTACAGAAACTCATAATAGCTGTCGACATGCCCATAACGTGGTGAAGCCATAATTTCAGGGATAAAAAATTTAAATTTCGTTCCATTAATATTGCAAGTAACAAAAACTTAATAAAGTTGACGTATAAGCCTATTAAGTTTATAATAGGTTGAATTAAAATAGGAACTATGTGCGCAGGGTTGCCCCGTCCTCATTATAATGATACCACCTGACTTCAAAAATGGTCAAAAAATGGAACTAAAAAATCATATGATATCTGTTCCTCTTGTTCGGAAAAACGGATTGAGGCTCCCTCGTTGAACGCTACAGGTAAGTTGGCCGAACTGTACTGCGGCCGGTGAGCCGTCATTCGCCATCCATCATTAAGGCCCAGCGATCGTGGACAGCCCTATAATTTCCCCCGCCCCCACTACCCCGCACGGCGTCCCTCTCGCACCCGCGTAAACGCCCCGGCTTTATTAAAAGAAGACGTCGAAACGAAATGAGTTTCGACGAAAAACACTCTACTTACCCGCGCATTTTATGTTCAGTGGCTTTAATGTTTGGTCTGTAATAAACACGTGTTTTTTTTAAAATTTCATATTACGTGAATAATTTCTAGATACATTAAAAACTACAAAAAAGCTATGTACTTGTACACGTACTTCTCCTATCAATAATTACAAGCAAATATTATCGAATAGTTATTCCCAATAGTTCGAGCCAAAAACGAGAATATAAATTTACTAATAACTAATAAATTGTACACTGTGTCAATAGTCAGTTGTACCAGAAATCGGCATCTGTAGGCAAATTAAAGTGACTCAAAATGGCGTTTCTCTACTTATTTGCATACTCTATGTCCCCACTTAGAGCTGCATAAATGGCAAAATCATGCGTTTCGGTATTTCACAAAAGGTCAACGATGAATAAATTACGTATATGCTGATAAAAACTATTCAATTCGATTGCTTCTGTTGCATTCTAGTGAAGCTCGCTAAATAAGCTTTTAGCTGATAATTATCTGTGGCGGTTCCCTTCGTTTTATTTAAATAAATTGCCGTGAGCATTCATCACTTTACAATAAACTACTTATTACAATTTTATTTTGGTTAATTGTTAATCGGGTCTGAGTACAAAAGTCGATTTCAGCTTCCTTTTACAAGATAAACGCCCTTATAAGTACGTAATTGTATTAATTTGATTGCAACTGCACCAAATGCCTCCTTTTATATTTCTATAAACTGTGAATTTTGAAATTGCATTTGAATTGTTGCTTCATATTTTTTGACATAATATTATAATGATGATGATATTATATTTAATATGACTTGAAAGGTTATTCGAAATAAAAGGATTTGAATTTAAGACCAAAAAAATTTTTGTCGGTACGTATATTTATTGGAAATTAAAAATCTGAACTGTAGGTATAGGCTAGTTTTGGAAAACCAATCGTCGTCAGCCGTAAGACGTCCACTGCTGGACGAAGGCCTCCCAATAGAGGGGTCTTGCCATAATCCCCACGGTTGGCAGGCGGCTTGGGGATCGCAGAATGCTCACCACCGTTAACCAAGAGGACGCTGCTGCCCGTCTTCCGGTGGGTCTGGTTGCAGTTTAAGGACATAACCAGGTCCAAACCCAAGAAAACCAATGGTTGATTTAATTTCTTCATCATCATCAGCCCGGAGACGTCCACTGCTAAACGAAGGCCTCCCCCTTAGACCGCCACACTGTACGACAACCTGCCACTTGCATCCACCAGTTGCCCGCGACCTTTACAATATCGTCGGTCCACCTAGTGGGAGGCCTTCCTACGCTGCGTCTTCTGGATCGCGGTCGCCACTCAAGAACCTTTCTTCCCCATCGGTCGTCAGTTCTTCGAGCGATTTAATTTCCTAGAAAGTGTTAACTACCTAGTACACTTGCAAAATAATGCCATATTATATATTTTTTTAATATTTTGGTATGAAGTGATTCCACACGTTGGGACGGAAACCCAT
The DNA here is from genome assembly GCA_905404285.2 of Erannis defoliaria. NCBI lineage: Eukaryota > Metazoa > Arthropoda > Insecta > Lepidoptera > Geometridae > Erannis > Erannis defoliaria. The sequence continues at coordinate 2,224,190 of FR990073.1, read as the reverse complement.
AGAGACTGCTCGTATGCAGGTTTGAGTCCTGCCAGAGGTCATAATTTTTCTTCCTGTTTAAGCTTTAAAAACATATATTTATTTTACTAGAATAACATAGACTGCGATTGTGTTAGACCACTATTATGTCTAAATACAATAATGTATAAAGGTATATATATACATTATAATAACGTAACGGTATTACTAAGCCCAATGGAGGACATTTTACTCATAAATGTGCACAATTTTTAATGAGGGGCTAACACCGAAATTGTGAAAAAATTGCTTCGTCGAAGGTTAATGACATTTTTCAATAGAACAGCTGTTTTTTTCTGATTTGGACCAATAAAAGCTCAGAATAAATAATAGTACTGTAAAAATAAGTGTTTTTTCGCGAATTGTTGATTTAAAATGGTTTTGTTTTATTCATTATGTGTCTAATTACATGCACAAGTGTGGGAAAGTGGTATAATGTGGTGAAACATGTATTTCCGTGTTGTTCTCAAACCTCCATGAAAGCCCACAAGTTTACTAGCATCACTTAGATTTGACTGAGACAAATTTTGTGTGACTGACTATGATTTTATGACTTATTTGACTTAATAGTAATAAAACCCTACATTATAGGTGCGTTCGGATAGCCCCTTGGTAGCAAAAATAACTGTTACAAACGCCAATAATGATCACATGTAGCGTTCGTTTTGGGAATGTGTGTGCAAAAGTTGCATTATTATCTGTTTTCGCTCACCGTTCGGATAGGTCAAAAACAGCTAAAAATGCCATCGTAATCTGCCACTCGTTTTTTGACATTAAGATTTTGACGTTTGGTTTTCGCGGTGTTTTGTTTGTTAGTTCTTGGCATCGCACGTTGTGCATTCTGCTAGTGTCAAGTTTATGAATTTTCAAGTATTTATATTAAAATCAAGTCAAATATGTCATGATATCACAGTCAGTCACACGAAATTAGTCATAGTCGAGTCCAAATCATGCCCTAGTAAAATTGTGGCGACTTTACTATGAGCTTCTACGGAGTTTTGAAAACAACACAAAAAGACATGTTTCATCACATTATATCACTTGCCCACACTCGTGCATGTAATTCAACACTCAATGAATAAAACACCACCATTTTTAATCATTAATTCGCGAAAAAACTCGAGTTTAAGAAAATAATAGAATGCAACGACATGATTTTTCCGTGTTCCCTCCAAAACTCCTGGTGTTTTGTTTGTCAAGTGCTGTCCCTGTGACATTTGTTTGAACTCACCGCTAGACCCTAGTGACTGTAGCGTTCGTTTCGGGTGGGGACAAAAGTGGCAAACATGGCAAAATTCTCTAACCGAACGCTTTACGTCAACACCAATTTTGAAAATGCTAATAATGCCACCATAGGCTATCCGAACGCACCTTATATAGGTACTTGACACCGGCAGAATGCACAAACTGCGATGCCAATAAAGAAAAAAAAAACTTGCATGGTTATCAATAAATAACAAATCGCATTGGCATATAATTTGCGTACTGAAGCTACTATAATACGAGTGAGATCGACCGACTTACAATGAGGGTAACAATAGTATAGCATGGGGGCTAAATACTTTGCCAAGAAAATACAAATGTGTAGTATATAAAATCAAAAACCACTAAAACATAGTTTTTATGATAAAACTGACAAACGTATAACGCCCAATCAGGTTATGGCGGAGTCGGAGTAAAGAGCTAATTTCGCTGCACTGTTTAATTTCATTGGGAATTTATAAAGAAACGTTTACGGAGTGAATCGAATGAGAAAATTATTTTAATGCGGTTGAAACTTAGCACGGCTGCAAAAAATCCGTTATTACAAGACGAGCTATCAACTCGAATGGTAACCGATCGTTTACATGTATATAAACTCGAATAAATGTTCGATGGTACTGTGCGGTCAGCGGGAGCGAGTGATGTCGGACATTAAAATTTTTACGTATTTATGATAGGTGCTTATGCGAATTTATTAGGTACTTACTGCAAATATAGTTTTCTTTTCTGTGATAAAGTCATGATAAAGTAAAACACTTCTAAAACATTTCTAACGAACATAAATTGTTTAAGACATTGCGCCCTCACTACTAAGGCAACAGTGTAAAATATATAGTAATTGTTCTAGGAATCATTGGTAAAAAATTGCACATAGTACTTTGCATTGAATTTGAGACCGAAACCGTAACCGTGTCCGTAATACGGACACGCCCCAAGCAGTTGATAATCGAGGCACCCCGTCGATTTACATCAAGATAATATTTAATGATCGATTCCTCATTCAATACTGCATCACTAACCGTTACAATGAGCTACCAAAATCAAAACGCTACGTAAAAAATGACACTTTTTCACGCTGAGCTGAGATGTAATTTGTCACGTTATCTATAACATAGTGGCTAATTAATCAAGTTCACACGCAATTTATTTTAACATCGTTATTTAATTCGTTATTTTTATTATATAAGAACAGCGTTATTTTAAATGCTTAATACATAATATTTATCAAGCCTGCGCTCTACGATGAAAACCGGTGCACAAAAGGTAAATAAATCCCATAAATCAGTAGCTTGATTGTTTTGCTGATAACAGCCGTGTTTCTAATGACCTAGCTATTTATCTAAGTACATATCTCTGTACTAATATCACCTAATTTCACAAACGTTAAGCTTTACTCGGGGGCTGATAGTGGCACTCAGCGAATCAGAATTTTATCCGAAAATATAGCAATAAAAAATTACAAAATTAACTTCATAGCAATAATATCCTATACCTAACCTATTACAGTATAAAATCATATTGTACAAGCAAGCAATGTTCATGTACTAGCTATCATAACGAAATTAAAAAGTTGCATTGCGCTACCATGGGCTAGACACTAGTAAAACAACTTTTTTCAACATGGCCACCAAGTTTTCCCGCCAAGTCAAGACGTTGACACGGAGCCACGGATGGCCACGTGCGAAGGAACGTAACTGATGGGTCCGGACTTGAGATTTAATAGGGATACTCCTTTTCGTTTCAAAGATAAGTGCAGACTTTTTATGGTCCTATTCATGGTGATATAGAATTGATGTGACAGGTATTAATTTAAAAGTACTCTGTAAGAAAACCGTTTAAAATATAATTTCTGTATTTTTTATGGTGCTACTCGTAAGAGTTTAATCGTTAACTGATGAAATTTATAAGCTTCTGATGATACTGATATGAGCTTGGCTTCAAAGTCACTCTGACTTACATCTCAAGAAATGTTTTGCATAACGAAATTGAGCGATCACACATACTCGAAAACCTACCGAGACATTATACACAAACTTTTTCCAAAGCCCTTTGATAGTTTTAACAATTTATGAAACTTAATGCATAACTTAATTTATTCACGTCTCTGGAAATTTATTGGAAAATCGATCGATAAGGATTTCTTCCGCGATATCCTATTAAAACCTTGTTCATTCGATAGCTCAATTAAAAACCGACCTACAATTCTCATAGCTCTACAAACAACCAACTAGTCCAACTCACGTTGACTAAATGATGGAACTAGAATTTTTCTTAGAGTTATCTGTCAATTTTGTTCAGGAAATACGATGGTGGCTCCAACTGTACGGGCTGGTAGGTCTATGTACAATTCCACTTGTTGCAAAAAGAAGCTTCGTCTACTCTGTGGGAATGCACTCTGTACTTAAATGCTTCTTTTTTGCTACATATATTACTGGCCAGACAGATTGCAAGATCCACAATTCTAATGTATTTAGCAATAGGATAGAGATACTCGTAGAACGGAACGTAAAGTAACGAAATTTTTGAGCGATTGAGACGAATGGCTGCCGATTGAGTTTTCGGGAAAGAATGCGTGTCTATTTTATAATGTTAGTAAATAAAAAAATAAAAAACACGTAATAGTCAGTAGCTATTACGTAGTATTTACTTACTCTATGTCAGTAGCGAAATTAGGTGTGTAAGGTGTGTATGTGAATAGAGATTTCGGTGAAGTTTGTGGGCTTAAAACCTGGAATTAATCCTGAACTGTGAAAAATAGGACGATGAAAACTCTGAAAACGCATAGCGCTGCCATTGTACGTGTATTTATCAAGCAAGCCTAAATAATAAGTAACTCGGTATCGGTAGATTCGGTACCACTATAAAGCTTGACGAAGTATCAAGCAATCTTTGAATTTGCTAAACAATACAAAAGCCAAAAAAATAATTCAAAATCCTCACTCATTGTTAACATCATCATGAGTATTCTTTGAATCTACTAAACAAATAAATGAACCTTCATGTACGAATCGATATGGCAATATGCATCGACAAAAACTTGTAATGGGAGAATGGACATTTTGTTTTCGCCCTAGCTCGTAGACCTAATTAAAATACGGTCGTGAGAGGTATTCAACGGTAAGACATGTTTTAATTCAGGGCTCATTAACTGTACTTTGCCATAAATGAAATGAAACTGAGGAAATTTAAACAGGACTTAGGCAGAACATGTACCAAGCAGTAGTGATGGCAGGAGGAAATACCTAGGTGGTCTTGGACATAATAGAGTGGTGGACGGGGCAGGAGTATAGGATGTTAGGAGTAGATCAGTATTTTAATAAAAGTCGTCAGCTTACAAGCTTACCGCAGAGCAGGCGAATTCCGACCTGTGATTTTACGACTGCTTGCCCGAATGGGCCAACAGTTACCTATCTCAAGTACTGAGTCTTGTGACAAATCTATAGAAACTCATCTCTCTGATTGTCACTGCGTTTAAACAATACCGCAGAATTACTGTAATACATAGAATTAAAAATCGATTAGCAATGTTTTTTTTTTTCGTTTGTTCTGTGTCCACATCACGTTTGTGCATTGTGCCAATTCTCAAGTTATCAAATTTACATTTTTTTAAACGGGTATACGGAATTTTATCAAAAACCCCCAATGTTTAGTGATGATATATTGATGTTTCTAATATGAAAATGGCGCGAATTTTCTAATGGCGCCGTGCGTGTGGTGAAAATTAGAACTACTTCTTTCGTTTCATTCTCTTTAGTATTAAAGTTAGACAAACGTATAGAGAAAAAGCGCTTCCACGGAGGTTCGATCATTTAGCTTATTTATTCTCGTAATTTGAAACTCCTTAGTGGTTTTTTTTTTTTTTATGGAAATTTAAAAATACCGTAATGTTTACGCACGGCGCTATACAAATGAGCGTGCGGTAAAATAGGTACTGAGCTGAGAGTACCTACTTTACCGCACGCTCCGTTGTATGATGCGTAATGTTTAACTTTCGAACAATGTATACAGGCTTCGTAAATGCACTTTTTGAGCAAATGTGTTGTAAATAACTATCAGGTCATAATCATTATGATCATCATCATCAGCCCGGAGACACAACTGGGCCATTGTGGTGGATATGGCCCAATGGACCTTCGAGGGTGGGCCTAAGTCCAGCAGTGGACTATTATGTCATCCAGGTAGTCGAAATTGAAGTCGGTTGTATTTTTTTTAAAGCGTTTCTTTATGTCATAAACATTGTATAACTTGTCCAGAAAGAGAGCTGACCTGAAATTTGAGGACGCTACAGTCTGTGCAAAGTTAACGTATTAGCTGAGTTGGATATTTTCCAGAAGAAACCAATAGGTTGAAACAAAACCAAAATTACTATAACTATTGTTTCTAGTGTATTTCCGCTCTAATATCGTTTTGAGTACTAAGAGAGGAGGGGGATGAGGGGTGGAGAAATACACTAGAATCAACAGTTATAGCAATTTTGGTCTAAATGGACTTCCGCAAAGTAACGCCTGGATCAATCACATAATAGGTTTAAGTAAAAAATCGTAACTACGAGTATTATCTTTCTCTCTATCTAACCATTCACCATTTCTTTAACTTTTTTTGTGTTGTTTTTTCTTTCTTTTTTTCCTTTTTTTGTTTTGTTTTTGCGCGATAAAATCAGAAACGAGGACATTCGCCAAAGAACCAAAGTCACCGACAGCTCTCAGGGTTTGCAAGTTGAAGTGGCAATGGGCAGGCCACATCGCTCGAAGAACTGATAACCGATGGGAAAGAAAAGTTCTGGAATGGCGACCGCGAACCGGAAGACGCAGCGTAGGTAGGTCGCACTAGGTGGACCACGGAGGGGTGAACCGACGACATTAAGAAAGTCCTGGGCAACCGGTAGATCCAAATGGCTGGTTGTCGTACAGGTTGGCGCTGCAAGGGGGAAGCCTGCGTTCAGCAGTGGTCGTCTTCTGGCTGATAATGATGATGTACTATATCTTTTTCAGCACAAACTATAGATTATTTTCATATCAAAAACATCAGAATCAAATTACATAACGTTACCTATCGTTACGTCTGGCTGCGTTGCGTGCTATAATTATGCGTGTTCATGTAACAGACGATGCTTTAGAAAGAGAAAATTTCAGTGAAATAGAAAACGCAGCATTACGGTAATTATCTGAATCAATGAATACATATTGTAAATTGATTATTAATTGCATAATACGAAATAGACTTGGGTGGGAAAGTGAAAACACAAGATAGCAAAATTATTTAATTATACTTGGCTATATACACAGACTGTCCGGAGCCAAAAACCAGACTTTAGTAGTTAAAGAATCATAAAAAAACCTCTTTTTTTCTCCGTTTTTTGCATTCTGTCAGCTTGATTTCGTTGATTCGAACCTGCGAGTTTACATGGTATTTCAGACCTGTTTTGCTTTTAGGAAAAAGGGGCGAAAGTATCAGAAAAACATGAAATAGAAATAATGGCGCCAATACAGACATTTGTTTAAAAAAACATATTTTTTCTAATGCTCTCAATAATAAAATAACCAAATCAGCCTGAGAAGCCTTCGCTTAAGTTCGATTCGGCCACATAAATTAAATCTGTTACAATAATTAGCAGAATCGCGTGACTGTCGGCCATAAGGGAACTTGTCCTCTGGGTGTTTAGAATCTATCTAGCTGTTCTCTCTAATATATTGTTCGGATAGCGATATTATTATAATGATTGAGTTATTATCTGTGGAAGTAGTTATTATCTGTGGAAGTAATAATGAAGATTTCTTGTTGGATTAGAAGCGGGAAGGCAATACGAGTAGGTTAGCGGTTTATACTTATGTTTACATGTAAAACATTCAAGAAAGGTTCTACCAAACAGAAGCTCTGTTAGTCGTTTGCATGAAACTTTGTAAGAAAAATGCTAAATAGGTAATACAAAAATGAAACAGACAACAAGTTTTTTTTTTTAAATATGATATAGGATTGCGTTTGACTGCTATCTCGTCTGATGATAAACGAAGATGCAGTCTACGAAAAGACTAGGTCGAATTAGCTTGTCAGTTTTTACTACGTGGGTATCCTAGGTAGTGTTCTTATTTTTGCTGGTAGCTAGGTACCAAGTAGAAATGAGTAAATATTGAGTACGGAGGTACATAATAGTACCTAACTTTGACCTCTGCAGGCCGTTCCTTGCGAAATAATATAGCAAAACATGTTCATGAATAATACCATTTAAAAGTATGCATTAATCAGTTCAGTTTTTGGCCAGGATAGTTTCTTTCTGCACACAGGTTTCATTAAGGGTGATTTCGATTACATCGTTGACATTTTGTATAATCGCATCATACGCACGTGATGACGTGGTAACCATGGCAACGCGCGTAATCCAAGATGGCCGCCATCATCAGAGTATTGAAAACCTCGCGAATCCCGCTACCTTCATACTGAGTAATCCACAATCAAAGAAACAGTTCGCGTGATTGAAAACCGTGTCTGCAGTGCAATGAACACATACTTTCAAATAGCTTTTTTTCCTAAGCAACACAAAGGTCATAAATTAAAGCATGATCGCTTGTTCGCATAATAGTTCCCTTTTTGTTATTATACTTCCCTGGTTCAGGGTTAGAAGTACTGTAGACCTTTGCTTATTATTTGTAATAGGTAACTCTACCAGCGGTAGAGACGAAAAAAATATAACCAAAAATTTTCATATGATATAGGGCCTCCGGCCTAACCCTGCAAGAGGTTTAATTAGTTAGGTTTAATTTTTTATTTTAATTTAATTGCAATTTTAGCATTAGCTAAAATTACACTTTTCGACGTGAATGCTATTCACACAAACGCTTCAATTTTGTTTACCTATCTAGCAGATCTTTCTCGTTTTACTCTGTGAGCGGAGTAAGTGGTGGCAGCGGTAAGGATTACTATCGATTACGCGATAATCGACTATTGAGATGAATCGATTCTAGATTCAAAGCTATCTTATCGAACTAAATAACGGAAGCTTAAGATACTGCCAAGTCTGGAATTACACATAGCTGACTGTATACCATAGTTTCTGTTACCCATCCTTGATATTTATTATCTAGAATATTTAATTTTGTATGCAAGTAGTGTGCTGCACTTTTATAACGCATTTTTTTAATTATTTGTTGATGTGCAAATACTAGCAATTTTGATAGCAGCTTGATAACTTGGTTGGCACACTACGCAATTATAATGTTGCTTTAAACTTAAGACCTAAATTGTTCCGACGACATGACGTAACGCAACTTTAATGAATGCCATATTAACCCAAAACTCAACTTTCCACGTCGAAAATGCTTAATAGACGTCTTTTTATACGTAAACGTACCACAATACAAGTTGCAGTCACAAATAATCGCAGTGGTACGCTAAATCGTGAGCTACTGACACGAAGTAAAGGCAGGTGACGAAAAATCATTCGATTGTTTGTGGATTTCGAATAACGAAATGAATCGAAACATTTTGTCTGCTTGAAAAGGTCTATCTGACATTTTAGGACTGATGGCTCAATTCACGTCAAATCAATTTTAATTCCAATGTTTACGTCCTACAAGCTTTTCAACTTAGGTTAACAAGATCACGACTGCTGTAGAGATAAGGATCAACGATTCAACATCGAATCGATCTAATCGACTGCACCGCACATCTAAAATTGTTTAATTTCGTGGAGTTACGCGCAGAATTTAATTTACAAATGTGATATAGTTTAATGCATATGATGGTAATCGTCATATGCATAAAACGCTTAAACGTATTTCATTCAACCCTATTTAGTTAAAAAGTGTTTTGTCAAATTTCTTTCGATTTTAGTTTGAAAAAAGAAGACGAAACACTTTTTAACTAAAATAGGTTTGAAATACTTTTTAGTATTTATGCGTAAGTTCAGAGAAAATTGACAAGCCAGAGGGAAATCCTTCCTCCGAGCATATGACAGTAAGAATTCAGTCTCATTTTGAAATAGGAACACGATATTTGAAATGTCATCGACTACTAAAGTACATATCCCTTTGGTTCTTTTGGGTAGCTTATTTAATTTTGCAGGTGCAGACTGCCTGCGCACCCAAAATGATTGAAAAATCAAGTATCTGCTGATTTCAAAATAGGAATACGTAACGCTGAAATGCCATTGCTCATCGGGCTTGCATAGGTTGCGCGGGCCGCGGGCTGAAGCGAGCTCCCTTGCCGCGCATACACTGTTTAATTTTCAATTTAGATCGCAATTTCCGATGGGCTCGCCACACGCCCAAACTGGCATCACTTGGTAAGATTGATTTATGTATGGACTGGTAAAGAGTGTTGCCAGATGAGATTATTTACAAGGAAAGTGCTGCATCTTTCTATTATTTTTTTACGATTATTTTTATTTATGTAGTGATTAGGGCTACACATTTGTGTTTACAACCGACTTCTAAAAAGGAGGTTCTCAATTCGACGGTCTTTTTTTTTTTTAATGTATGTATGTTACTCGATTACTTCGCCAATTAAAAACTGATTTTGATGTTTCTTTTTTTGTTTGGTAGGTAATACTTTAGAGGTCCCATATAATTTTTATCAAAATCGGTTCAGTAGTTTGGTTTTTAAATCAAATTTATTAGAAAATATGAAGATGTCATCCAGGTATTCGAAGTTGAAGTCGGTTGTATTAAAAAAAAAGCGTATTATTAGTAATACATTCGGCTTATTACTATTTATGAATTAAAAAGTCTTCAACAGTATGGCGACGCATGGTTTGATGAATAAAGGCCCATTTTAAACCAATTTTAGTCAAAAAGTGTTATATGTCTATTCCTTTCGAATTACGAATCGAGTTTGAAAAGAGAAGACAACACTTTATAACTAAAATAGGTTTAAAATGGGTTTGAGTGTTTTATGCATAAGACGATCAGGACATTTTCTCGTTCGCAGGTGGCCCAAGGGTACAAATTTTCTATTATTTCTTATGAACTAGGCCAAAATATCACATACCGTGGCCTTTTTTTAATGCTATGTATATCTAACATAATAAAATAAAAGCGAAAAGGTTTTTATAAAAAAAAAGAAAACATACATTTGTTTTTTAGTTGCGATGCGAGTGTTTTTCACATGTTGGCAACCCTACTATCAGTGGCTTGTGAGAATATATTATAAGATATTAACTCCCGTAAGTTACGAGCCTTTACAAGATAAGAATTAATGAAAATTCGGCGTTTTTTAACAAATTCGTCAATAAAGCCCGAGATAACTGTAATTGATCTGTCCCGGGGACTGATTGGATCCAAACTTGTATTAAATTCAGTAAAAATATTTAAGAATGGACGTCCCTTTCAATAGTAAGTAATTATATTTCATCATCATAATCAATTTGGTAGATATTAAATTTTATTTATATGTGGTACCTATCTGTCTGACTGCCTTAGCTCAGTTGGTAGCATGTCTGCCTTTAGACCTGTAAGGCGTGGGTTCAATCTCCACCCAAGGCAAACATTTTTGTGATTAACATAGATGTTTGTTCTGTGTCTGAGTGTTGTAGCTATGTATTGTAAGTATGTACTTACATTAAAATATGAATATAAGTATTCTATCAGCTATCTAGTTTCCGTATACAAGCTTTGCTTAGTTTGGGGCTAGATGGCGCTGTGTGAAAAATTTCCACCGATATTTATTAAATTTATTTATTATTATCTCTTTAAACAACTATAATTATACATGTCAAACTAATCAATCACAATTAAAAGCGGAATTTACTTACGTCTATTAAAATACTATCTCTTGAAAACAATGAAGTACTCAATGCGTGTGCGCGTGTCATAAGCTATGTTAAATATCGTAATCACTTGTAAAGGTAAGTTCCTAAGCACTAGGTGCTATAAATTGTAAACTCATAACATTATCATAAGATCAGCAATTATTACCTCGAGTTTATTGGTTGTTCGTTGTTAGGTCTTGCAATCTCGCGATTTCAAGCGAAATAAGACACCTAACGCGCAGAGCTTGGGAGGTGACCCGACCGACATACCCATAAAAGGAAGGGTAACAAAGCTAAGGATAGAATCGTCAGATACTATGTTTACTTCCTGACATTTGGCTCGAATGCCTCCTACACTCCTACTACTCCTGCAATTGAAACCAATTTAGCAAATTGGCCGATCTCACGCGATTTCAGGCTACGTAGTTTTACTCAACATCACGGCTCAATTCGCCACCTATCATTTCCCACTTCCTCGATGCTAAATCTGACTTTATCACCCCACACAACGCATAAAAAAATAACTTTATTGAGTAGTTATAATCTCGAGAAATATGGAACTTATCAATCGGTTAGTTTACGATTAAAAGATTCAAATCCTAATTTACATACATATTGATGCTTTCAATAAGGTTTGGTTTTGATAATTTACGTCACCTCGAAAATTATAATCGGACTATAAAATGTTGATGGTTTGAATAAGACATTAGATGATAGAAATCGAAAATTATTCTAGACTCACCTTAAGAATGCAGCTGCCGATGGCTTCGCTCTCGGACACCGTGACGTTGTAGAAGGACTGATCGAAGATGGGTTCATTGTCGTTCACGTCAAGCACTGTCACTAGTAAGGTCGCGGTGGAAGATAGAGGAGGATTACCGCGGTCAGTGGCAACCACTTGCAGGCGCGGCATGGGGTTGGTCTCGCAGTCCACCCGCGCGCGTGTCGTCACCAAGCCAGACCGCTCGTCGATCGCAAACCAGTCCGACTGCGGCGTCGGCAGCAGGGAGTATCTGATGTCAGAGTTCTCTCCCTCGTCTGCGTCGGTAGCCGAGACTTGCACGACCGGCGTACCAGGCGCCGCCGCCTCGGGCACGCTCGCTCTGTACTCGGACTCCGCGAACGCGGGCGCATTGTCGTTGACATCGGTCACCCGCAGGCTGATGATGCGCGACGCATGCAGCGGAGGAGACCCCTTGTCCGTCGCCACAACGTTCAGCGTGTACGTCGAGCGGGATTCCCGATCAAGCGGCAGCGCGACCACCACCAAGTAAATGATGTTGTCGTGCGTCCGCAGGTCGAAGTGTCCGTCGCCCCCGCTCAGCGTCACGTTCACGTTTGAGTATTCCGTTTTGGAGTCGGGATCGTGCACCGATATTCTGGCGACGAATTCATCGAGTTGCGCGGATTCTGATATTTTTGGGGTGGCGTCATCGCTCAGAAAGATCACGTCTATGGTAGGCTGGTTGTCGTTCACGTCCGTGACGTGAATCGACACGAATGCCGTCGTCTCCAAAGGCTGCGCGCCTTTATCTCTCGCTACGACAACCAGCTCGTGCAGCTCTTTCGTCTCAAAATCCAAAGCCTTGTTTACGGTGATTTCCCCCGTGTCTGGGTCTATTTTGAACATGTTCTCTTTGTCGCTCTGTCGCCTGTTGATCGAGTACTCGATTAAACCGTTCTCACCCGCGTCGGAATCCGTCGCGGACACTTTCAGCACTGTCGTGCCGACTGTCGCGTTTTCCGGAATGTTCGCCGAATACACACTTTCCGCGAAAACCGGTGGGTTATCATTAACATCTAAAATAGTTATATTCACAGTCATTGTCCCTCTCAACGGAGGCGTCCCGCCGTCCAGCGCTTCTATCACTAGCTCATAGTGATCTGTGGTCTCTCTATCTAAGAATCCGTTTATTTGAAGATCCAAATACAGAACACCGTCTCGTTCCCTATGAGACGATAATCTAAACGCATTATCCGTGTTCCCCGACACTATATTATACCTCTGTGTGTTGAAAATCCCCAGATCCTGATCTTTGGCAGGATTAAGTTTCCTCTTAACATCTCTTGGAGTGTTTTCGGAGAATTCCACATTCATGATTGGGGCGGGAAATGTGGGGGCGTTATCGTTTTCGTCTAAGACTCGGACCACTACGCGGATGTTGTCTCCACTTGCGGGGATGGCGACTAAAGCGTAGTGGTCTCTGTGTTCGCGGTCGAGTGGTGCTCTGGTGCGGATTTCTCCCGTGTGCGGGTCTATCCTTAGATCATCGTTGACGGCGCTGCCCGGGACCGGCACGATTGTGTAGGGAGGCGCTGCATCCGGCAGTTCGTCCCCCAGATGGCCGACGAGGGTGTCTGCGCGAGCATTCTCACGGACCGTGAATTCGCGCACGTGTTCTGTAGCGGCCAGAGTGGCCAGCGCGAGCCACGCCACCACGCGCCACATCGCGACACGACGTATCACCGCACGCACATTGTCACTTGCACCTGGAAAATAAAATGAACAGGTTACGATAGAGCTTCGATAAAGTAGAAACTGTACACTGGCTGTTTCGCTAGCACTTAGGGAGCTAGCTTTAGTACACGAAAAAGAAATTGAGTGGTGATTATAAGTGATCAAGATAGCTGGGTACTAAACATACAAAATGGTTTTACTGCATTGACCTGTCTTCCAAGTTAGATTTTCATGATGAGGGCATTTCTCATAAGAACGTGGCCGTGGCCAGTGGTGAAATTCTCAGATACCTTCTGGTACCTGCTAGGCCAAATGTCATCTTGTATTGAACACCCACATTTGTACCCGACACCACATTAAAATCGGTCAATAACTTTGTACTACACATGTTTAGAATATACAACAGTATGGGCACGTGGATCAAGAAAAAGTTTCCTATATTGAAAAAACAACAAAAATTGTACAAATAATTAAAGCCCTATGACATCTTAACAATTTTTAAGGACTTAGGACAGGTCGCCTAGTGCCACAAATTTCCTATATATCCTTGTATGAACTAGACCAAAATGTCACATGCCTTTAACTTTTTTTCATTAGAATAGGGTTTAAATTTGTCGATATATCTATACACGTTTTTTTTAGCTTGCTTGCATCTTACAGCAGGTGTCAAAATGCACACGTTACTACAATAATTACCATGGTCTTAGGGCTATTTTTCAAACAACTTCAAAAAAGGAGGTTCTCAGTTCGACTGTATGGTTTTTTTATGTATGATACGCGATTACTCCGCCAATTATGAATTGATTTTGATGATTATGTTTTGGTTTGGTAGGTAATACTTCAGAGGTGGTCCCATATAAGTTTTATCGTATTCGGTTTAGGAGTTTGGTTTTTAAATCAAAATTACTAGAGAATATGAAGATGTCATCCAGGTATTCGAAGTTGACGTCGGATGTATTCTTTTTTAAAAGCGTATATTATATTATGATGTGGTATTTTTTTAGCGCTTATCCAAAATACTTCTTTTATGCGAAGCATTTATCGGTTCATCGTACTGACAGTCTTTATAAAACTTCAAATAGGTACTACCAAGAATAACCTCCGCCTTTAATTTCATCTTAGTTATGGCCATCTATAGATGCCTTTTTCATTACAACAAAGGGCTTGACATAAAAACTTACACATTTCAAAGCATGCATATTCAGGTGGGCATATTTAAGGGCGGTATACTGACGTGAGATGTGCAAAATGCTGGCAAAAACTGGTGACGGATAACCGAGTGTTATGGAAACTAGACTGTAAGATGCGGCGAGTATTTGAGTAGTTGATTCTAGACTTTTTATTTGAAAGTACGCTTGTGTTTGGCCGATCGAGCTACGTAGAGCACGCTTGTCAGGATAACCGATTTACTCGTGGCTTGAAGACACCCAAATTTTATTTATTGGAAAATTGTACTGGCGCCGCATTCTACTAACTTACGATTTGTACAATGAATCAGCATTTCTCTCGGATTTTTTGAACAACAATTATTATGATACGTAGTCACTTTTGCGTGCTCCTGGCTGTCCGACAGGGTAATATTACGTGGTGAGATTTAAAGGATCAGATCTAGCAGGATCGGTCAAAGTACCAAGAATGGCTGGGTAGTAGATAAACTTACAAAACCTGGTCGAATATTACAATTAAATAAAATACTATACCAAGCAAACACGTGTACTGTATTGGTACTGTTTATTTTTTATAATCAATTGTAAAATAATGAAGTCTAAATTCATTCGACACGTGGTGAAGTTTCTTATTCAAAGTTTCAAATACAAATACAAAAAAACTTCAAGTTAAATATCGAAATAATTAAGAAGCGACAAACGTTTTTACAAAAGTGCAAAAATTAGCATGAAGCTCATAAATGCGCTACTGATTTCAAAAGCATAAATAAAATATTTAGATATTTTATTAGGTATATAATAATAATACAAAAACAGCAAAAAGTTCACAGGTCAAAAAGTGTCAATCTAGAAAACTAGTTATTATACTTAATCATTATTGAAATAGATTTACATGGTTTTAAGATAATCCTATTTTTTCATAAGTTGATCCAACTGATCGGATTAACATTTGTCATTAAGGTATTGACAGATTTTATAAAATTGATTTAGTTAAAAGAAAAAAAATATAAGTCGATTTGTATGGTGATTGTTTCAATAGCTTATTTTAATCGTCAATATAATATATGGCTAGGTCATTTCAAATTTGAAAAACAAAAAACAATTTTGTTGACGTGTCGATACCGATTGCCGCGTAATTGACGATCTAGAAAATGTATTTCTGTTTAGTTTTTTAACCTTTTACTTATACTACTCAGAGACATAGTATAGGTACAGAAATACACACGTTAAACTTATAACATCCATCTGTTTGCGTCGACGGTCAAAAATAACTACCAAAAGATGAATCTCAAATGTTTATAACATTACCTACAGTACCTTGAATGAGAAATGTCTCAAATGTGTTGGAAATATTTATTATTGATTTATCTAATACACCAATATCCAGTTTCAATCAAATCAAATATTATCTAAAGATAATCAGATCTATTATCATCATCATCCAGAAGACGTCCACTACAGGATGAAGGCCTCCCCCTTTAGGGAGGGGTTGCCATAATCCCCTCTTAGCAGGCGGCTTGGGGATCGCAGAATGCTCACCACCGTTAACCGAGAGGAAGCTGCTGCCCGTCCTCCGATGGTTTTGGATGCCGTTTTAGGACATACCCAGGTTCAGCGACAATGATAAAATTAAAATAGACGGGAAATAAGCGCACGGATTTTGAAGGCTATATGTTGAGCGCCAGCTCTCCACTCGCGTCAGTAATACTCTATATTTGCGACATGCGAGCCGTACGATACGACAATACAAACTTCTAATACATGTACATGTGTTCTCTTTTTGTCATGCAGTAATTAGATTCTCTATCTCTATTTTCTGACAAATTTAATATACATACTTTTAGCTAGGTATGCTTGATTGATTGAAGAACTGATAACCGATGGGGAAGAAAGGTTTTTGAGTGGCGACCGCGAACCGGAAGACGCAGCGTAGGAAGGCCTCCCACTAGGTGGACCGACGACATTGTAAAAGTCGCGGGCAACCGGTGGATGCAAATGGCAGGTTGTCGTACAGTGTGGCGGTCTAAGTGGGAGGCCTTCGTTCAGCAGTGGACGTCTCCGGGCTGATGATGATGATGATGCTTGATTGTGTTGACTTGTTAATTTTGAACGATTTGCAAGCGCTGGGCCCGTCCATTCCAATAACACCGTCGCTGCCCAGGTTAAGGATTCAAAGATCAGATCTATGTAAGTATCTGTTGTAATTCCTCTCGTATTTAGTTGATACTTGGTTTAGTAGATGCCTTGAATACGAATGAGTGTCAGTCTAATTTTAAGTACCGAATATTAACCCATTCAACTTTTAACCAATTTTTTTTTTCTTTGCCTTATCTGCGGTGAAAATGGCTTCAAGATGAACATAGGTATTTTGGTTAAGATAATAGAATCAATGTAATTGTTTTTAGAGTTTTTAACAATTAGTAAATAGAGGTTAAAAAGTACTAACTTACTGAGATAAATATTGTTTCTCAGATTCCTTTAGACTCACTTCCATTCCACGGGAGCGAAATAAAAAATGCTCATCAAATGCCATCAAAGCAAATATTATGCTAACTAAACCTAATATTACTAAGCTTATCTTAGCGCTGATAAGCGAGTTCCTTCCTCATTATAAGGCAAATAACTTCGTGGATACGGCTAGCTAACACTTTTCCATAAAGTTAAGTTGGCAGAGCCACAATCGCATTTTATATACAAAAGCAATAAAGAAAAAAATGTTACCAGATTTAGCCACCTTCTTTGATAAGTTTGGTTGGGCTATTATTTTTACAGTCAACTTAACACAAGTGATGCCTTTGTTAAAAGGGTGCCGGTTTTTTTCCACCGCCTTTTTGTTAGCAGGTATCCGCAGGTAGAGCTCTAAGATAGTAGTTTTAATTTTTATCTATGGTTTTGATTATAGAGCTAGGCATTGTTGGATATTCTTCTACATGCTGTTTGTTTTATGGGAATATGCGGTCTACGATGAGGCTGGCTTAGAAGTAAGTGATTTACTCGCGGTTTGGTTATCCTCAGATTGTATCTATCGTGAAACAGCTACTCAAGCTGCGCAAATCAGGTACTTAGTTCCAATTACAAAATCTAAACGAGTCTACCTACTCTATCTTCCTGAGAGCTCGTAATTAGCCTTTTTTTATTGTTTTGGCCTCAGGCGAAGGGTGAATGAGCCATATTCACCACGCTGGCTCAGTTTCGGGTTGGTGAATTCCAATACGCCATTGAATTTCTTCTCCGGACGTACGCATCGATGTTTTCCTTCAGCGAAAAGCCTGTGGTATGATTATCCGTACATAAACTCCAAAGAGCTCATTGGTACGGACCTAGGTTTGAACCCGCAACGATAAGAAATCAAGCGGTCTCCCGATTAGGCTAGCACGGCTTTATGCTACCTTGGCTTGATTAGGCTACCACGGCTTTCTTTCACGGAGAGCCCAATAGACAATAATAAATTTGTTTTAAAGCTTAAAAAGTAAGAAAAATGATCACTGGCAGGATAATACAGCCTGTGCGACATCTTTCGTCAGAACTTGGAACCTGTAACGGCTCCGGTATGGGTAAATATTTATGTTACAAAAATAAATATTACAGATGGCGCCATCAACGCTTTAGTTGATAGCTTAGACGGTTTGAGAATTATGACGGGTAAGGCAGAGACTTCTGTAGCTTAATTGGCAAAGCAGTTGGGACGGTAACCCAGAGATTGCTCGTATGCAGGTTCAAGTTCTGCCAGAAGTCATAATTTTTCTTACTGCTTAAGCTTTACAAAATATAAATACCCAAAGTGTGGAAACACTTCATATAAAATATTCATAATTAACTTCAAACATTCGGGACTTTTGCCAAGTGGAAAAAACGACTAGTATCCAAGAATCCCGTCTAGTCGTCCCGCGCTATAACTCATTCTGGGCCGCATACTCGTGTCGACATCCAAAATTTCAAATTTCCCGACCGGCCAACAGCGCATACGCTGCATTTTTGACGCTAATTTGTTTAGAAACTCCCCGTTTTTATGCGCCGACACTTATTAAAGCTTTTTGTAATTAATTCTGGTCTGATTTCACGTAATTAATTGTGAGACTTTTTGTTGTACATTTTCGTTTGACAAAGATATAAATTTTCACCCTAATTGTACTGATATTAAATATTGTTTATGTTAGCACAGATAACATGATATTACAAAGCTAGGTATTGTAATATTTGCAAATAGTAAATTATGTGTTTTGTAGCGAATGCGTTATTTTATGGGATCATTATTCTGGCATTATTTTCGTTTGACTTGTGGTTATAGTATACGAAAAAAATATCGGTATAGAAATTGATCCTAATTTATATTAGTTACTAAGGAAGGATTTAACTGCAATTGCAGACCGTAATATTTCTGGCTGAAAAGCGCAATGTGTAGCGTTTAGAGAGCGTTAACCAAAAACATTTATCCTTACTACATTATCTTAAACTAAGTCTCGTTTTCTGTGCTACGAGCCTTAATTAAGTACAAGACAGAGAGTGAGACCAATTTCAAGTACCACAAATACATTGCCGATTTTTTACTCAGAAAACGAAAGCTCACTCCACATTTTTCAGGTTTTACGGTGATAAACAATAATTCTTCTATTCATCAGAAATACTATTTTTCGTATGACAAATTTCTAATATATACATACATAATATCACAAATTATCACATCACATGTGAACAAACTAACGCGCATGCCGCGTATCAGCAATATTACCATATTGAGTTAAGTTCTCGTCACAATAAGCTCTGCAGTAGAGACTAAATAATAGATGCATAGTACCTACTTATTATATACTGCTTTGCATTCAATGAGCTATTGGAAAGATATCAACAAGCTTGACACGCGCTGTTGTCGGGTACACCAGCTATAATAATAGTACCTACCACATATTACCATATACCTACCACATGTTGGTACCTTCTTCATTAATTGCTTCCCAGAAACTTAATCCAATTTTAATTTCTCAGAAATATTTATTACTAAAAAAGGAATTTTATATAAATAAAATCAAGAATATAATATATAAGAATGTAAGAATAATAATTATATACGCTGCCGACTGGTAGTGGGTTTGAGCATTTGGATTGTCTCTAGACTTTCATCGGTCTGGATACAGTCCATTTGTTTTTTTTTTGTGTGTAGTAGGCTAAGTAGTCTTTGTAGTTTGTTGTAGTTAATAAAGGCTTATGCCTAAAAAATATATATACTAATAATAAAATTTATTCTTAATTCTCGATTCTTTTTTTTATTCGTAATAGATTTACATTTAACCACAGCCTGTCTAGTGTTAGAAAACGTAGTCTAGTTTTGATTACGCTTATCTAGAAAGAGCTAATATACCTAACTAAGCTAACCTAGCTAACCTACTATATGTTTAAATCTGGCTTTTACTCATTTAAACTTAATTTCAGCAAAAAATCTTATAATTATATAAAATCTACATTTGTATTTTTAGTTATAGTCAACTACCGTTAATATCAATGTTTTTTTTCTTGTATAGTTTGTGTACGGTTTAATTGGACTTTAGATTCACAGTGCTCTATTTACCATATTATTTTCGTAATATAAGATAGCCTTTAGTCTGTAACTGTCTGTACCTTATTAAAAAAAAAACTCTACTCTAGTCACTCTAGTTTTACGCAACCCATAATTATTATCCTCTAATTGAAATAAAATTCAAAACACTTGATAATTTCTCGGGAGATACAAAAAAGATTTACCTACCTAAAGTGGGTTTTTGTCATATCTGGTGTTACTGAGGGGAGAGAGAGATGAAAGAGTTAGAGAGGCTAGTTTTAGTTTTCTTTCAAAATCTTATGTTTACTTTGTTTAATTTATTCATTCAATGAATGATTTAATACTTAAGTAGTATGAATTAGTTTGGTTTATATTAAGCTTATTTTAGTAGAGACAGGAATCGGAAATATGTTTACAAAAAAAAAAATTTTAAAGCAAATTTTCCAGCAAAATACCTACGTAGTTTTTTTACAAGGTATTTAATTACCTATCTAATAATCATTTCTCATGCTAGTTGAAAAGCCTAGATGTTTTGTACTCTACATTGCCATAGTGAAACAAAACTCATTAAGGTTTTACCTACTTAACCTACCTATCTAAGAACTTTCCCACGGTATATACATTTAAACTTAAAATTCTTAGTTTTCTACACATTATTACGCAAGTATATTTTTACCACGATTTCATTTTAGTTATTGTAGTAAGCCGCAAAATACTTAGAGCCGTCTCCAAGTATTTTACTCTTTGTCCACAATTCTACAAGAATTAACTTGAAATGTTATAGATAAAGTGGTACCTACCTACATACATAATGCATAATAATATTTAATTGCATAGACCTAAAGGTATATTATGCTAACTTATATTATATTAAGATAAATAGATAACAAAAATATTTAGATAAACAGAGAAATTACTGGGTAGGTATGAAGAGATTTAACATCTAATATCTCAGGGTGACGAGCGCAGTGCAGTGCGGCGCAGGATTGTGTTCGCAAGATCACAATTCTGGCACTGCTACTGTTAGTGGCAGGCGGATGCTTACCACCAGGCGAACGTCTTGCTCGTCTCGTCACTTGATTGTATTTTTTTTTAAATGCTAAGAGCGCTGAGTGAATATTTTTTTCTTTAAAACAGCAATGTTTTCGTTCTCTTGAAGTGGAATTCAAAATGGAAATAATAAATTTGCATTTAAACTTTATGGGAACTTATTTATGCCAGTCATTAATCGCAGTATAAAATATTGCATTGTTTTTTATATAGAGAAATAAGATACTTTGGTATGTATACATGATTGTGATGATGACAGATGTGAAAACAGTTAATTTATCATTCTAGCATTTAAAATATTTCATTAACTTTCCTATTCCGTTAAGCCGACGCAAGTTTTTCTTATTAAACGTAAGTTAAGAAGTAAAAGTTAAATCATTTTTTGCAGTTTAAGTATAATTTACATGCTTAGGAAACTTGCTTTAACTTGTAGGAGTAGTTTTAAAAGGATTTCCGTGTTTTACGGAAGTTTAGAACCTAATGCCTTTTTAGTCCTATTATATATGAAAGTAGTTCTTCTACTGAGGTTGGTATAACTGAGACATAGTATTTAAATTTAAAACATTAAGTAAGAAGGTACTGATCCGCTTTTGATTATAGTCCAGTAAAGGCACATAAGTACAGAGCTAACCAAATTTAAGCGTTACTGTATTTTTTTAAGTATTCCGTTAAGGCTGTGCATTTTTGTAAGAGTTAGCTGTAGGTTTATAGGTATTAGCCAATTTCTCTACCCTTAAGGGGAAAAAGGGTGAGCGTTTCTCCATACAAACGTATTCCCCTATTTTGTTCCTGGATAATGCCTCTAGAGCACTCATTTTTTTTATAAAATCTTGGTCTACTGTAGACGTGTGTCTGTGTTTTCCTTTTTTTTTCAGAAACTAATTACTAATGAAAATATAGCCCTGCAAAAGTCACTATGAAGATATTTAAAGCGTTATATATTTTTTTCTATTACTTTCTGTAAAAAGGAAAACACAGAGACATGTTTACAGTAGACCTAGACTTTATAAAAAAAATGATTGCTCTAGAGGCATTGTCCAGGAACAAAATAGGGGAATACATTTGTATGGAGAAGCGCTCACCCTATTCCCCCTTAACTCTACGGACAAGTATATTCTATACCCTTGTCAATGAGTCATCTGTGTAACGACTACTAGTACTTACATAAAGAAAAACGTTGTCCTGTCTTATTAGATTAATTTCTTTAGTAGTGATTTATTATAGAAAAAGTTTTATAGGTACCAAATTTTAAAACCATAATATTATGATAAATGAGGCAGTAAACAATTTGTAGCATCAATTTCTAAAACACCAAAGAATTTGTAGAACCGCCTTGAGCAAAGACCGTTCTATGAATTTAGAAAAGCCGGTTCATCTACAGGCTTCAACCATAACCGAGCAACCTGTTTTGGCCTTTAATATCCACCGGCATATCAAAAACTAATTAAGAGGAGCAAAGATATTAAAGTCCGGGTGCCGTCGGGGCGTTCAACTAGTGGCTACGTTGCTTTTATGTAAGACCAGGCTAGGCCTACGCTTCGAGCTTCCAGTGAGCTTACACTGGGCAACTAGATACCTTTAATGCCTATCCACTATCTAGGCAGTCCAATGTTATATACACCTACAAAATGTTTCAACGAATGGAACTGTTCAAAAACGTCTTGAGGCTTTTAATAAAACAAACCGATCCCGATCCAAAGCAAGCTTTTAGTGTAAAAAACGTGGACCAACCTCCAAAATCCTTTCAACACAACACAATTTCGGTCACAAACATAATCAATTCGTGTTTTTCATAAAAAGAACCAAGTTGAAAGGCACCGAGTTTAACACTGAATTTGTACTGTTGGGGCACGACACTTCACTGCAATCCGGAATGCACTGTTTTGTTTTTGGAAAAGGTTTGTATTTAGAACGTGTGTGTTTAACGTGCGCACGCGCGTTCAGCCACGCCGGAGGCTGGGAAGGCACTGGCGGAGAGCCGGCGGGGCGGGGGCACCTCCTCCTTGGAAACAGGTTGGCTCGCATACCGTTCGACCGCCAATTCTGCATCTCCAGAGGAACGCCGAACGCCGCGCGAGCAACTTCTGTCCACACTACGCTATATTATACAATTTGTGCAGAAAGAGAACTCGTTGGATTTGAAGTAGCTGTTGTGTTTAAAGGCTTAGGACATTTCCCGTACGTAAATGGCCTTGTACCACAAAATAACCCTCCTTGTACCAGATTACTCTCTTTTCTCATTCTCGTTATAGATTTACGAATACATTTTAGGTTTTTGCATTTTTCCGTATTGATTGATACAGGAATTATTGTAGGTCAATTCGTATGGATGTTCGAAGTTGAAGTGGTAGGACTCTATTGTAGAGTCCGCCTGGAGAAGTACCACATCTTTGCCTGTTAATCAAACGCCAGGCAGGTGTGCAAGCATTACTGTGTTTCGGTTTGAAGGGCAATGTTACAAGAGAAATTACTGGGTATAAAAGAGATTTCACATCTATTATATCAGGGTGACGATGCACTGCACTCTCAGTGCGGCGTAGGATTTTGTTCGCAAGTTCATTTTTCTGGCACTGCTACTGTTATGGGTAGGCGTCTTAACGCTTACCACAAGGCGAACGCCTCACTCGTCTGGTTACAAAATTACATTAAAAAAACACTGCTCAGCCATGACTGATGACAACAAACTCAACATGGTCAAATGACAACTGACTGTGGTCCAATGAGGTGGCGTGAGGCTAGGCCAATTGGTAGTACTGAGGCGAAAGGAGCTCAAACAGTTTGTTCCCAATTATGATTACACTGAGAACAATTTTTGCTTATGAGACTCTACAATCACGAATAAATATCTGCTCGTCGAAAGTACAGAAATGTTGTTTTTTTGCGACTACAGGGTTGACCTTATGGTAAAAGTTACCATAAGTTAGTTATGTACCTAAAATAACTACTTTTACTGTGGGGCCAACCCCGAACTCGCAATAAAAAACATCAGTTCCATAGTAACATAACATTCGCCCTCGACAAAAAGTATTGTTGGACTAGTCAAGGAATATGTCGCCCAGGGGCTATTTGAACTAGTTTATTAGTAGGTATGTCAAAATGAAGCTATGATCACGATGAAGAATGCTATCAATGTATACTACATTCTACATCACACGACTACGCGTTAGGTGTAGCTTTATGAAATGTAGAACCAGGCGTAGCAAACGTAGCGATCAACGGTTCATAGAAAAGACATCAACGCGCGCGCGTTCGCAGGCCTAGAGATAGATATTGGTAATTTATGGGAAGTACCAACAAAATTATTTTGTATTTCTGTTTGATTATATAGCTGCTCTTTTTTTTGACCTTTTTTTGTAAACTGTGTTTTCGCTTAGTGTTCTAAATAGTTCTGAATTAGAAACGGATATTTATCGCGCAATAATCCTACGCGCATGAAAGCGATCTGCACGGATTTTTGTGATATGACCCGCTCCGCTGCGGTCCAGCATAATATGCTCGAACCGTTAAGGGACGCCCTGCGATTCGATAGAGTGACGATGTACGTAAGACTGGCGCTAACTGGAACCAAATAGCTGAAAATCAGGCTAAGACTCGGACTCTACTAAGGCGGAGACGGATGTGTTATAAATAACCAATTTGATTTCGTTATTTATGCATCTCGTCTCGGCTTAACTAAGGTAGATACGGCCAGATCGAGGCGATATGTCTCTCGATTAATTAGCGCAACCAAAACAATGATCTGTGCCTCGCAAGCAGGCTATGGCCTGCAGCGGAGACGAGAGGAGATATTTTATGAGCGACGTGCTGTGAGCGGCATGCGGCAGTTGTCTCGTTCCTACCGATTTTGGGCCTGTCCTACCGATATACTGATTTTTGAAACAATATAAATAGGAACGAAAATATTATTAAAAAAAAAAAAAAAACCGACTTCTAGACTATAAGTACCTATATTATGTACAAACTTAAACTAAAAAGTAGAAAATAATATTTTAATTACTTCAAAGCAAAGCACATTATAGGATAATCGACAAAATTATTGATCCTTATAAATATACTTTTACAATTTATAATCAGATATTTTTGGAGTCGGTGCCAGCCAAACCGCTGCGCGCCGTCCCGTCGCCGCCGGTGTGCCGTTCGAAAGTTTGTTGCAAAGGCAGGTCCATCTTGGCTGGCACCGACGAAAGTATGGATTTTAACTTGGAAAGATTTAGAGGGCAAATCTACTGGTATTGAATTAATTTATTTGTTCGAGATTACCCCGTCATCAGGCCAAGCGGGATTGGGTTTGATTTAGATATACTTACCGACTTTTGGTTAGAAAAACTACAGATCTAACTATTTTAGGGCAAATCTACCGATTTCGCATTTTCTCATTCGATTACACTAGCGTGCGGGGAACGACGAGCGGCACGTCCTCCGCGCGAGTTCGTCCATTTCAACTTCCAACGCTCGCCGCACTGCTCTAAGGTGCCTACATATTTGTTCGATTATTTTTGATCGCACGTGTCGTTAAAAATCGGTAAATTATGTAGGCAACAGACGATCGACACCATATTTTTTTGTTGATAACCACTATGACTATCTTTTATCGTAAAAAAATGGAGTCAGGCCACGCGCACCAAGGGTTCCATACTCACAAGCCCTACTATTAGATTGTTTAATCCTGCATGTTTTTGGATTCTGTGCAATTTCCCCGTTTTGCACTATAATCATTATACAGCGTGGCGCTACGGTCGTTATCGTTATCAGCCATAAAACGTCCACTGCTGGACGAAGGCCTCCCCCTTAATAGAGGGGAGTTGCCATAATCCCCACGCTTGGCAGGCGGCTTGGGGATCGCAGAATGGTCACCACCGTTAACCGAGAGGACGCTGCTGCCCGTCCTCCGGTGGGTCTGGTTGCAGTTTAACGACATACCCAGGTCCATACGCAGGCGCTACGGTGCCGACATTAAATTAACACACGATAAAAATAATGTTAATAGAAAAACGCGAAAAAAAAATTGTGCCACACCTTATTTATAACCTTTTACTATGGCACCACATCTGAAATTTATGAAACTTGTTATGTACTTACACAGAAAAGCGAAGGCCCTACTCTTAGGTCTCTTCAGTGAGGCACTTACATATAAAAATTTCATATGGTAACTCTTTAAAATTTATATATTGGTGGCACAGAGCTGTAAAAACCTACTACGTAGGTAAACTCTATGATTGGTGGACATATCGCATCCTCGGTGACCGGAGGGTCGTCGTACCTACATTGTTGTGCCACGCTGCTGCATTCGAACAGCAAGTGCGCAGCCGCCCTTCATGCAACTTCTGTGTGGGTTCTCAATAAGTCACGCCATAACTCAATGGGAAGAATAATCCCAACAAGTCACACTGTGACTGGTTTTGGTGTGACTCATTGAGAACCCACCTGCACAGTGGACTGTCTGTAACCCTAATAGTGAATAGGTGTTTGTTCAGAGAGTAGTGTCCGGGGACCACTGCAACTATTGTACCGAGGTGAGATTGAGAAGATGACTTGCTAAGATTGTGCTAATCTCCTAATAATTGTAAGTTTTATTCGATTTAAATAGTTCCTGCAAAACAGCTACAACCCAAAGAGTACGGCCATTAAATAAAACATAACACACAAACATTTTATCAATGTAATTTTCACAATTTGTGAGTAAAAAACCTAAAGACCATTTTCATCAATTTATGGGAACCCGTTCATACATATATACATATGTATGAACTATATACATAGTTTTTTTATGTATAAACTTAAGTAAAAGTTAATTTGTACATTGATCCAGAGGCATCAATTCATGATGTACCATAAAATACCCTGAACTGTCACCTGCCCACCCCCATTATACCTTTTAATTTTGTATGGACATGTTTACACTATAACAAACATAATAATAATTATGTGAGCAGGCAGGCAGGAAGAAGTGCAGACAGACCTTTGCAAGTATAATATTAGAGTCTGAAGTGTAACACACACTCGATACTACAATCTCAAAGGTATCGTAGGCCAGAACACTGGCTTGTCTTTGTCACAATCGGAAATAAACTGACTCTGCATTGCCATCTCGAGGGCTGCGATTCTCTCCCAATTAACTCCATAAAATTTCTCATATTCTGCTTTTCGGTCAGTTGGACCGACTGGGCAGGATTCTAGTAACCTCATGGGCATTTCTTCTTCAAGTTTTCTTATTCTCTCGCGCTCCTCTCGCATCTTCCTGAAGCTAGAGTTGCTTTTGAGAAAATCAAGAAATTCTTCACTAATTTCCATTTTTAGTTCACCTGCTTCTTGTTCAAGTTCTTCCTTTTCTTTTTCTTCTTCTGTGACCTCTTCAGAATCACTTCCACTTTCAGCACTCATTGTTACTGCATTGTCATTTTTGTCAGTCTTCTCAGGGTTTTCAGAATCTTCGCCTTTCACGAAATTCTGACGAAGCATTGTGCGAAGAATATTGTTTTCATATTCTAATGCCCGCGCTCTGGACTTCCAATGAGCCACCTGATGCTTTAGTTGCCAAGTCGCAGCCATCGTGAAGTTTTCGGCCCATGAAGACATTGTGTTTGCGAAACGTTGTTTTTCTTTCTTCAACAATTTTGACTTGTTTTTGAATTTCTGTTCTAGTTTTCTGCGTTTTCTGCGAGCAGATTTAAGTGCACCGGTTGATTTAGCACTGTTTGTCGGTTCTTCTTTTTCGGGTGGTTGGAAAAACATCATCAAGTCAATTCAATACCGTTCCGTCACATCAAAAAATAATCAGAAAAAACAAATAAGTTGATGGATGACAATTGACAAGACAAGAGAGTTGCCAATTGCCAATGCCTGTTTTTCCAATTCCCTGAAAAGTAAGGACAAATGAGGCGTTTTCTATTAAAAAAAAGTGTTAGTTCCAAAAAATATAATAGATGGCGTGAAGTCGTTTGAAATTGTTTATGTCAAACTTGTCAATGTGACATTGATTGTAAAACAGTTCATTTCGTTTAAAAACATAAAACTCTTTATTCATTGCAGTTTGCAGTTTGTTTCATAGGGAAATTAAACACTACGTTTTAGTTTGTTTGTGTGGAATATTATTGTTATTGTTTATTGCGCTTTCCAACGCCTCAGCTTTGTTTTCTGGACCCATCGAACGCGACCCCTGCATATCTACCTTCGATTCGGCTTCGATTTGCTTACGTTTTAGGAGCGTTTACTTTAAGTTTTATCCAATATCATACCTCAGGGTGATAAGGCCGTAGTCCAACAAACTGGATAAGGCTAAGTGCGGATATGTAGATTAAAACGCCACTGAGTTTCTTCTCCAGACATAAGGCCGGTTTCCTCACTATGTTTCCCTTCACCGAAAAGAATCCATTGGTACGAGTCGTCGGGTTGTGAACCGGCCAACTCATGAATGCGAAGCGGCTCGTCTCCTACTGAGCTATCGCTTCACCGATATTGTTAATTTCGTCCAAGGTAAAGACAACATTTATTAGATGTTTTCTTTAACTTTGACGCAAAACTGTTTGATCAGCTATTAATGTAGGTAAACCTGCAAAGTTTATTCCAAACCGAAAAATTTAAAACAACAAACAAAACATTATGTTGATTTGATCTCCTGGTTGTATGTTGTTATAAAATTGTTCATGGCCATGGATGTATTAACAATCCATTATGGATCGATGGATCAAGGATGAATCATGGTTGTTCATGTTCATGGATGGTTCGATTGGATTGTGAACTAATCCTTGAGGCAAAACATATTTCTTCATCAATTCTTCTTACTCTAGTTAAATGAGTCTTAGTCACAGTCCAAGTCACACACAGTAAGTAACGGTCAAGTCTAATCATACCCTAGTAAAGCCATGGCAACTTTACTAGAAGCTTTTTCGGAGTTTAGAGATCTGACTCGATGGGATTCGATTCTTCCCATCGAATCCCTGTTACAGATGAAAATTTTTTTTCCAAAAGGTTTTCCCAACAAGTCTTGATGGGAAGAAAAATCCCAACGAGTCAAACTGTGACTGGTTTTGGTGTGACTCGTTACGAACCCACCACCATACATAATCGGTTTAACCGTGTTTTCTGCCGAAGGACCATGTATCCAGGCCAGGAATAACTAAAAAAGATTAAACGGGGTTTAACAGAACAGTTTTGTGCTTCTTACGCCGTCTAGTAAAACATCACGAACTATTCTTTTTTTTAAAACAAACGCCTCATTCTTCAAATTTGGGGAAAAAAAATTAAGCAGATTTTACAATACAATCGTAGAGCGAGAAACAAATAGAGGAAGTGACATAGTTCTGCCTCACTCGCACAATAAAGAGACACCTATACACGCAACAAATGTATCAGAGAGAGACACAGCAACACCATTTTTTGTTTCTCCAGCTTTTTTTGTGGCGTATTTTTTTCACATTATTTGTTGATCATCATCTTCATTTCCAGTCAGAGCTGCATTGTTATTATGGAAACAAACGTGATTTTGACACATTTATGTTTCACCAAAGGTCACCGGATGTGATCGAAACTATAGTCGGAGTATCCGATGTAATTAAACAGAGCTGCATTATTTTGTAATTTTTTTTTTGCGATGTAATTTTTTGTATTTACCTTTTTTTATCTGTTTTTACCAAATTCTGGCCACTTCCACCGCAACCTTGGATTTAGGTCGCTTTGCGTGCAATTTTTGGTACGCAACGGGCAAGCTAAAAGATGTGTCGTGTCATTGTGTGCAAGTTGTGCAATGGGCCACCCATTGACTGGACGACAGCATCATAGTCACACCTCCTGATTTGAGAAGCCCCATACAACGGTCAACCCCAGCACGGGCTACGTGACTTCCAGACTGGCAATTGTAAGTCACAGTGCTGCCAACAGCGTGGGGCCTGATGCTGCCATTTTTATATACAGTATAACTGCCTTGAATTACAGCATTTACCAAAAGTAGCCTAAAGTAGCCTGCCTAAACGCCAAAATATTGCTACACAACTAAAATTAAAAGTTGTTAAAATCAGCTTATTTATATAAAATTACGAATAAATGGCTTGTCTCAGAAACTTAAGGCAACCAGTTGCCTTTCAGATTATTTTCATCGTCGTTTCTAGTTCTAAGTAGCCTAAATGGCAAAAAATCGCCTACGTTGGATACGTAAGTACTGTTCAGTAGGAGTATTCACAACTCAATCGGAAAGGTTTCCGTTCGGATTCACATTATCCGTCCTAGTCATACACATTCAGGATGACAGAGATGGAGATTGTGGATCCGAACGGAAAGTTTTCCGATTGAGCTGTGAATACCCCTGCAATACCGTTACCGATTTTATTGGACCTAAAATCTAAAATTTAATATTCGCCACATTCCCCGCAATTCAGGGAATTCTCCACAAATTGGCAACGCTAAAAAAAGTTTTGTCTTGTCTGAGTCAAGACTTTTTTCGGTTCCAGATTGGTGCCTTCTGCCATATAGAAATACTACGTAAATTGGTGCATTGCATCAAGTATTTACTTACTCTATGCATTGCATGTTGAAATACGCTAAAAAGGCCCAACATTGAAATGTTTTATTCGTTTAAAGAGAGGATCCTCCAAGCTAGTTCATTTATTTTAATGAAACTTGAGTCAAGCTTAAATCCATCTTGGGTGAAACTTCTCCAACGGTAAAACATATCCCATTAAACGCAGTAAGGAGTTGAAAAACAGCAGCAAAGACGAGAAATCAAAGAATACTTTACTAGGAGCGAGAAATGTTCTCATCTCAAACTCTGTAATAAAGTAACCAAAACCACATTACCATGCTGTTACCGAACGATACTTGATACAGTGGCAGCATGCACGTAGTGGGCCGCCAAAAACGCCCACCAAGGAAAAAAACTGCATCAATGCATCGTCCATCTCTCACATAACGTTGTGTTGTGAGTTTTGGGGGGAACACGGAAAAATTATGTCGCTGCATTCTATTATTTTCTTAAACTTGTGTTTTTTCGCGAATGAATGGTTAAAAATCGTGGTGTTTTATTCATTGAGTGTTAATTAGATGGACGAGTGTGGACAAGTGATATAATGTGTTGAAACGTGTCTTTTCGTGTTGTTTTCTAAACTCCGTAAAAGCTCATAGTAAAGTCGCCACAACTTTACTAGGGCATGACTTGGCAGACTTGGACTTATCTATTACTAATATCGTGTGATTAACTGTATTTTCATGACATATTTGACTTGATGATACTATAAAATTCTGAGAATTCATAAACTTGACACTGGCAGAATGCACAAAGTGCGATGCCAATAACTAAGAAAGTAATTATAATAACCTGATAAACTTGACACAGGCAGAATGCACAACGTGCGATGCCAATAACTAAGGAAAAAGAACATAACCTGCGTTGATTGTAAACGTATTGAGTGTTTAAATTCTCTTTGCAAATTTTTTTGTTGTTTTTTTTTCTTAATTCTTGGTTTTTTTTTCATTCTGCCAGTGTCAAGTTTATGAATTATCAAGTTTTTATATTAAAATCAAGTCAAATAATGTCATGAAATCACAGTCACTCATCAGCCCGAAGACGTCCACTGCTGGACGAAGGCCTCCCCCTTAATAGGGAGGGGTTGCCATAATCCCCACGCTTGGCAGGCGGCTTTGGGATCGCAGAGTGTTACCACCGATAACCGAGAGGACGCTGCTGCCCGTCCTCCGGTGGGTCTGGTTGCAGTTTAACGACATACCCAGGTCCATACGCAGGCGCTACGGTCCCGACATTAAATTAACACACGATAAAAATAACGTTAAGCAGTGACTAACGGTTGAAAAGTTTTTTTAATTAAGGCCGAAGGAATTCATGTACGTATACATCAACGGCCTTACCTAAAATAATCTCGTTTCTCTTAGTCACTGCTTAAACTTCTCTGTCCTTTTCTAGCACGTGCAACTTCACGTCAGAGAGAAGATGGCAGAGCATCTTAAGCAGTGACTAACGGTTGAAATTTTTTTTTGGTAAGGCCGCAAATATCTGTCTGTACAAAATCGGGGTGTGCATTATTGAGCATAGCCGATAATGTACGGCTTGATATTGCACAGCATGATATTCGATGTACATGTACACCAATTATCATGCTGTGCGTTATTTTCCGTACACTATCTGTGTCTGTGTCGTACATTATTGCCTCCCGTTTGGTTGATTGATTGATTTTTCATTTCATTATTTTGTTTTTATTTTATAAAGTTGTTCTGCCTTTTGTAAAATAATTCGCTTTCTTAAAATTTATCATAGATCGGAAAATCTTTTAGTAAAATGAAGTACAAAGATTGCTGCAGAACATGTTTGGAGAATTCCAAAGATATGCGACATATAGATTCAGCCGTAACAATCGCTGGAACTGAAATTCGTCTAACAGAAATCTTGGAGAATTTCTACGATTACAAGGTAAAAATAAATATAGGTCTTTAAAAACATTCTCACAATGTATGTTCATTAATATTTGCTATTTCTTTACACTTTAATATATAGGGCTATACGTAAGGAAAAACAATTGGTTATTTCGTTTAACCCACAAGATATCTTTAAATCATTTTGATTACAGGTTTCGATCCAAGACTCCTCATATCCAGAGAATATTTGCATCAATTGCGTCCACCAGCTTACCATTACATACTCATATAAACAGCTCATAGAATCTAGTTTAAATACACTCACAAACACTGCAAATGAAATCGAAACCCAAAGCGATACTAATTATGACTGCAATTATGAATCTGAAGACGATAAGCCCATAGTAAAGCTGAAGTATAGTAAACGAGACTTCAAACCAATGAATAGACAGAAAGAGGAAA
Source organism: Erannis defoliaria (assembly GCA_905404285.2). Classification (NCBI taxonomy): domain Eukaryota; kingdom Metazoa; phylum Arthropoda; class Insecta; order Lepidoptera; family Geometridae; genus Erannis; species Erannis defoliaria. The sequence goes on along the minus strand of FR990073.1, from coordinate 2,191,140 downwards.
CTAAGACCCTGTTTTGCGTTGAGTGCAAAGCAGAATTTGAATTAGCATCATTGCTGAGTGACCATTGTCAAAGCACACATCCCATCAAATGCTCAATCGGCAGGGACTGTGAATATTGCAATGAAAAGTTTGAAGACTTTCGCTCATTGGTTCTCCATAGAAAACTTCATCTTAGACCTTTCTTGTGCCAGCATTGCTGGGAAGGGTTCTTCACAGATGACGAACTGAAATCTCACACCTGTCACCCGAGTCTTTTTAAAGAGAGAAAGAAACCTGAACGAGTGTTACGCCAGTGCGATCAGTGTGGTAAATCATACCCTCCAGGTTATATACGAATTCATATGCTAACTCACAGTAGTGAACGCCTATACAGTTGCAAATACTGTCCCAAAAAATTCAAAGTGCCTGGTGGTCTACATTCTCACATACAGTGGAATCACAAAAGAGTGAGAAATCACAAGTGTGAAATTTGTAATGCTACTTTTATATCATCCAGTTCTCGCAGCACACACATTCGTAAAAACCACCTAAAGGAGAAAAAATATTCATGTGATAGCTGTGGTAAAAGATTTTTCTCCAAATCTGAGCTGCAAAGGCATTCGCTAACTCACACAGGTGTGAAGAATTTCCATTGTAATATGTGTGATAAATCTTACCAAACTAGATATGGCTTGAACTGTCATTTAAAGTCACATTATTCTTGAATGAATCCAGTGTACTTGAGGATTTAGCAAATTCCATTATTGTATTCCACATTTAGGGTACACTTTGCAATTGCTGCATTGAGAGATGTTCCAAGAATTTCCAACAGCAACAGGGGCACATGTCACCTAGCCTTAAGGTGTTTAAGATCTCATAATAGTTATTTATCCAATAAGTCCTTGAGTTTTGTGTCCTTGTTTGTGGTCTTCAGGTTGTATTTATTTTATAAACCTTGGACATAAGAAATGGACTAGTAGTGGTACATGTACAACTAGCCATTCTTATTTTGCAAAGGTTTCAATATAATGTTTCACAACATTTGTTCTACAAAAGTATTATATGGCAATGGTCAGAGGACAATATAATATACTTCAGAAAAAATAGAAACATGAGTCACAAGATATATCTACAAGCTAATCTGACACCTAAGATAGTTATATTATTATTTTAACCATAGTTGTCCCACTGCAGGGCAAAGGCCTCTCTTCACTCTTTCCATTTCTTGCGGTCGAGTGCCTTAGTAGTAGTCCAGACTAGATCGTCAGACATAAAACCTAAGACAATAAATCAAAAGAAAGTGACTAAACTTCACACTGCTGCATGCTGCAGAAATAAGGCAAAAAACTAAATTCCAACACTATCACATGTGCAATATTAAATAGAACTGTGTGGGATGTATGGTCTATGTACAATTTTTTTTTGGTTTTTAAATAATTTTTAGTGTACATAAATTTGAGAAATGTGTAACTATTTACACATTTCTCAAATTTACGAGTGCAGCAAATCAAATGTATCAGTTACCAGAAAATTAAATAGTTCATTGAACTTGATCTCATGTATATAAGTATTACATTTTAAGTACTACTAGAGAGTATTAAAATATAACAAATACAATTATTTATGAATACTATAATGTTTGATTTTAGAATTAAAACACATTCGTATAAGTGATAATAAAAAACTTTAATAAACCAAGTTGATCATGCCAAACTTGCCAAAGGTTTGTAGTTTGTACAACAGAAAGCCTTGTCGATAAATGTAACAAAACTTTAACAATGTCTAATTCATTTCACACTACTAAAAGTCACTAGTAAGAGTCAGCTCCATAAACCTCGACTATAGTTATATTTACTGTTTGGAGAATGGTACTTTGGAATCTTGAGAATATTTACTAATTTCCTAGTAGCAAATAACAACAAAACCCACATCAGTACCCCTTAGCATAGAAACTAAAATAAATAGTATGTAAACGATGCTATAAAAGTATGTTTTCATTTTATGCCCAACAGTTTTCAAAACTGCTTTCTTACCATATGCTATTATTAACATTACATAGTACATTTTTTCTGATACTTTGTGCTTGGAATACGGTAAAATAAAATGTTGCTGTTTCCTTTTGTTAATGTGAACTTTAAAAGCCTATGCATGTCTCACGTTAAGCATGATGTTAATTGTTATGTAGCTGACTAAAAAAATTAGCACGAAAAATGATGTGCGTCTAAAATAAAATAATTGTTTAAATTCATACTAACCAGGTATTCATTTTTATTATTGTTTACCCTAAAGTCGGTGCTTATGAGGTCATCGATATCGGGAACAAAGAATATTACCAATATCCAGTTAGTAATAATTTAAATGCAGTTCAACCACGAAAAATAGGTTATTTTTACATTAGTGCATATAAATAGGTACAAATATAGTGGATATTTACAAATGTTCATATGGATAAATTAAGAAATAAATTGACATGTTGCCTGTTTTACTCCTATTTGAAAACATAGCACAGTCATCTGGACAAGTTGAAGGACTGTTTAATTTATCTAGGCTAGTCAAATAAAATGTATTTTCTGTAATATTTTACTAACACTACTAGCTTCTTAAACAAATACAGGCTGGCCGGGAAAACTTTTTTCGTCACAATGACAAAGTAACTTATGATAATTATGATCACCATATAAAACTTAAAAAATGAAATGTCAATAAACTACAATAAAATTAGTGCATGATAAAGTGTGGTCACTCTAACGAGACTCGTGATTTGTACTGGCAAGTGGCATACACGTGCCTTGTCGTGTGACATTATACATTATTTAATGGCAAATTATTCAAAACCTAAAGATCAATTTTATTTACATATTTGGAACAAAAATCGAATACCGAATACCTTTCCCAATATACCTATCCAACCGTATTCAATATATAAAATCTACCAGTCAGCTTGTATAAAATATGCATTTGAAATGCTGCATCTGGCACACAAGCTTATTTACACAAACATCGTGAGTCTCAAAATTAGCCACAACCCCATAGATAAAAATAAATGGCTTCCACCATATGCTATGATTTATACAATGTGTAACAAAAAGGTGTAATAATACTGCAGGGTATATGTACTCATAATTTACTATGAGACCAACCCTGAAATCTAGAAATAAACAGCTGTTATACAGAAAAAAGTTCATTCCTTGGACGAAATATAAGAAACAGCTGTATTTTTTCGATATCAGGATTGGCCACATTGTAAAAGTTATAGTCGGAGTATTCGATTTATTTAAACGTGAATATTCCCGTATAAATAAAACAAATTGTAAAAGTTAACTAAAAAGTTATTTAAAAAAATTTAAAGTTAGTTAAGTTATTAAGTTCATGATGTTGAGTACACACATACCCTTTAGTATTATCACATCTTTTCGTTACACATGGTATACCGTAAAAGATAAAAACAAGCAAGTAAACAACATAACTTTTTAGAATAATCTCTACCTTATTGAATATTGCGTTTCCTATTATACAAACTACAACACCCTTGACGGCCAACTGGAAGCTGGGGGATCGCAACCACTGCGGCCATACTAAATCTCAAACACATGTATTTTATCTCGATACCTGAACAGTAAAAAGAGCGAAACAAAAGTTAGATCCCTACTTCTACCCTACCCTACTTCGAATAACCTCGTTCCGATTTCAAAAGAAACTCTGAGCATAACTTGATGTTTGTGAACGATATGCGCATAGAAATGGTTTAGTTTACAACACCAAAAAACCGAAATGATGGTCTTCAGATCGGGAAAGGGACCCCAAAATGTGCCAGCAGTCCGGCTTAATGGACAGCCGGTAGACATAGTAAGCAGTTTCAGATACCTTGGCCACATTGTGACATCTAGCCTTTCAGACAACGAAGACATAGAAAGACAGAGAAGGTCTCTCTGCGTAGTTGGCAACATGGTTGCAAGAAAGTTCTTTAAGGCGGCGCCTGACGTGAAACTTACTTTGTTCCGATCCTTCTGTCAATCGTTTTACACGTGTCAACTCTGGACTAAATACACCCAGAAGGCGCACAGCGCGTTACGTGTGGCCTACTATAACATTTTCAGGCACCTAATGGGCCTGAAATGGTATTGTAGTGCCTCCGAGATGTACACGGAGTCGCGAGTGGACTCGTTTAACGCAATACAGCGCAAACGAATTGCATCGTTTATGTCCAGAGTTGACACGTGTAAGAACACGATAATAAAAAGCTTTGCTGACAGATTGACCCTGACTTTTTTGTGTTTTTATATGGATCATGTGTCCGAAATAAAGAATTATTATTATTATTATTATAACTCTAAAAGTTGTTCATAATAAGTGTATCTCTAGGTGGGCCGACGACATTGTGTAAATCGCCTGCAACCGGTGGAAGCAAATGACTGGTTGTCGTACAGTGTGACGGTCTAAGAGGGAGGCCTTTGTACAGCAGTAGATTTCTCCAGGCTGATGATGTTGACAGCTTCTACTATTAGGGTATTAGGCCATAGAAAAACATCATTCAACCTTGACAAAATGTATGGAACAGCTGTTTTTTTAAATCGCGGATTAAGAGTTGGCCCCATAGTTAAGTTGTTCATAATTATGAGTATAATGACCTTCTTTAGGCTTAGTAATACCATTCCGCATAAACCTGTATATATACAGGGTCTGTCGTAATGAATGGGTAATCTTATACCTACAGATAGGTGAAATCGTACTGATTCTCCAAATAACAAAATTTTAATTCTATAAAAGATTCACAAAATTTTCGACTTGAACCGAGACAAATATTTTTTTAAACATTAATTATACGCGCGACACAAAAAATAAATTGTAAATTAGATAGCACATCTGACCAAGACTACTCACCAAAAATCAGATCGAGAAAATTCGTTAATTTGGAACGTTACTCGAAAACTATGCGACTTATATGGAACCCAATTTTTTATTTTCTTAACCACAATAACGTTTCCCATCTGTTGGTAGCAGGTTATCCAATCATTACGCCACAACCTGTATATAAATGTATCATTTTGTGAACATTCAAATTGACCTACTGGATAATTATTATACAAAAACTGATCATCATTTTTTTTTATTGCATCGGTGGGTATAAACTCCAATTATAATTATTATTTTCAATTAATTCTTACTCTCTATGGCAATAAATTTCAGCAGCAAATTTTTGTGCTGGTTCACTAAATTTTATGCACAAAGAGAACTGCATTGGCGTTTGAGGGCATTGTCGTGTTTGAATTTCGTTTTCGTGTAAATGGCAACATAATGTGGTCGATTTTGAAAGTTTTAGTTGACAGTACTAAACTAACAAAAGTATTGATGTACTTATTAACTTAATATCTCTGATAATAACACGCTTTTTGAAAAAAATAAACAATGTCTTGTCTGTCTCATGTCGCATTTCAGTGGAATCACCCAACCGACTTCAATTTTGACTACCTATGTGACATCTTCATATTTTCCAATTATTTTGATTTATTCCAGTAATATTGATTTAAACCCTAAACTACTGAACCGACTTCGATAAAATTTATATGGGACCACCTCTGAAGTATTACCTACCAATCAAAAAATAATCAACAAAATCGATTCATAATTGGCGGAGTAATCGCGTTACATACAAAAAACACATACAGTCGAATTGAGAACCTCCTACTTTTTTAAAGTCTGCTAAAACAGGGACAGCGATATTTTAATTACTTTAGATCTTTCAGCTAAAGCCTTCAAAATTGACCACAATAGTGTTCGACTTAACAACTGAGCCTCATATTTGTCAGAAGGTAGAGGTGAGTAGCTATTTAGAAAACGTAACGTCCTGGATCAATTTAATTTTTCACCACGTCATGTCTCTTTATGCAGTCTCAAACATTCTCAAATAGGCGTCTTCATTGAATAAAATGAAGAATTACGAAACAAAGGTACCCAACTACAAAAAAGTCGTTATTCAAGTAAATAATATTATACACAGATTTTTTATCTACGGCCAGATTTCAACTTTACTAGTATTTAAAAATGCATTAATAATGCAATTTTTTTCTCAAATCGAAATACTAATGTTAGCTCAAATTTGTTCTCTATACCATCGCAGCCTCATTTATAAGCATTATAAAAATATCAAATATATCACATTCTCAATCCAGTCCAATACATATCGAAGGATGATAGAAATATACCTACTATTATATTATACATTAGGCAAGAAATATGGAACTCGGTTCTGGACATCATCTGTTAAAATAATAATTTTCAATTACCGTTCATAAAAAAACGATATGTCGTAAGTTTATTCTAGTGGTAGGAGTCAATTGCAGTCTGCCTGGGAAAATACCACACCTTTACTAGTTATTCAACCGCCAAGCAGTATAGTGCAAGCAGTACTGTGCTTCGGTTTGAAGGGGAATGTTACCAGATAAATTACTGGGCGTGAGGAGATTTGACATCTAAGGCCGGCCGCATACGACGAGAAAAACCGTCCGGTTTCGCCCGAAGGCGCTCCGTGCATACATTTTGTACTAGGCACACCGTAAGAAATTTGTCGAGACGCCCGTCTCGCTCGCACCAGTTACTTGTGCGCAGTGTGTTGCGGTCGTACGGCGCCAGACCGGTGCCTGACGGAAGCCGTGCCGAATGCGTGTGCGGACAGGCTTAAGGTGATGAGGTGCGGCGCGGTGCTCACCACCAGGTACAACGACTCGCTCGTGTCGTCACTCCATTGCATTTAAAAACTTGATATTTTCTACAACGCACCATATTTCATGCCCAAAAAATTCACAATTTTGAGTGTTCAACCGAGCAACGCCCAAACAGTTTTTGTTACTACAGATATTTCCAATCCGTTATATTCGAGTGTAATCTGAAAGGGAAAAATAATAACATTACTTAACTATAAAATCTGTACATGGTAATAATTATATTTGCAACCGGCAACACTGGCAAATAAAAAGCGTGAGACGTCAACTCAAACAAAAAAACTAGTTGTCAAATGTTAAAAAAAATTGTCAATAACTAATTGTAAATAGTTATTTTTAACTAATTAGAGTGAATAAGAATTTATTTATTTACCCACACATTAATAATTTCAATTTGACGCTCGAGTTAAATTCATTTTAAATCTAAAATTTCGAGGGCTGCAAGTCATACACTTCAAATTAATAATTGACATTGCTTATCATTAAAAATAATCTATAAAATTATTATTTTTAAGTAATTTGTTATCACAACCAAAAGCCATGCATTTCTCTTTGTCCAAACGTTTAATTTTAAAGATAGGCCGAGTCCATTGTACCCACAACCAATGAGAATTTATGAATCGCTCATAAAAGTTGAAAAAGAGATAGATGTGCATCAGGGTCGTAGCAAGTGGAAAATGTCTGCGTAAACAGGTAAAAGGCGTGGTTCAATATCTATTTAAAGGTATACATTAACGGTCTTACCTAAAATAATCTCGATTCTCTTAGTCACTGCTTAAATTTCTCTGTCCTTTTCTAGCACGTGCAACTTCACGTCAGAGAGAAGATGGCAGAGCATCTTAAGCAGTGACTAACGGTTGAAAAGTTTTTTAAGTAAGGCCGTAAATGCTGTTCGTTGGTAAGCGCATTACTTGAAAATAACTGAACCGATTTGGCTACTTTTTGTTTAAAAATATACATAACAGTCCGAATTAGATTATTACCATTCTCATTTTTATTATCATCTCATTTTCATTGCTAATATCTAACGAGTCACAATCTCTAACTGAAAACAGTTGAAAAACGTCCGAGTGCCGTTGTACAAACCCATACGTGCATTATATAGTTCAGAATTGTTCGAATTTAAACGTTATGTCGCTCTTATAGTGTTCAATGTATGCTTGGGCGCTTGTGTCTTATCGTAGTTCAAGTCGTTCAAAAGGTCGGTGCACTGCATAGCGTGCACGGAGTTTTGGCGCGGACATTTTTTTGCAAGTTTGTGACTATAGCATGTTAGCTCAATGATTATTACAGAAATTTTACTGGAAAATTGTGAAATTCGAGAAAAACTGAAAGGAATTTTCCTGACAAGACATTCTGTCGGGTTTGCTATAATATAATATAATTACTTAATTTAAAATTTCGAAACATTTATAATATCTAGTTACCAAAAGTAGTGTTAAAATTATAACACAATATTAACAGTAAATCAACCATGACATGTTACGAATATTATGCTCAACCAATAATTTTGGAATATAAAAGGTCAACATAATAGGTATAATACGCAAACCAAGCAGGGAAATTATGTATCAGCTAGCTAGTTAAATGATGTGAAGCCCGGTTTCTCGATAACCGATTGTTGAAATACTAATCCGTTTGGCAATAATATGCTTTTAAAAAAAACAACCAACTTCGACTAATTGTATGACACATTAATTATTTTTCAACCGACTTCAAAAAAGGAGGTTCTCAATTCGACTGTTTTTTTTGTATGTATGTTACGCGATTACTCCGCCAATTATGAACTGATTTTGATGATTCTTTTTTTGTTTGGTAGGTAATAATTCAGATGTGGCCCCATATAAATGTTATCGAAATCGGTTCAGTAGTTTGGTTTTAAAATGAAAATTACTAGAAAATATGAAGATGTCATCCAGGTATTCGAAGTTGAAGTCGGTTGCATTTAAAAAAAAAGTAATTTTGCTTTAAAAATCAAACTATTGAACCGATTTAGATAACATTTATATGGGACCACATCAGAAGTATCACCTACCAAACAAAAAAAATAAACATCAAAATCAATTCATAAATGACCGAGTAATCGCGTACAGACTGATTCAAACTTAATGGCGGCTGTGAAGTGCGCTGCAAGCGAGACTTTGCTACTGCGCAGCGTCTCGCGCCTAAGTTCACAGCCGCCATTAAGCTTGAATAGGCATGTGGCCTAATGTTTAATTTATGACAAATAACAAGCTTAGTGATGAATATAACTAAATACATTACACATACTGAAAAAATAAATTGTATTGGCTGATAAATCTCTGAGATATGAGCGTTTAAAGTTGTAGGTGGGGATAGAGAGGGGATGCTCTATCCCTTTCTCCCAAAGCACGTGTTAGTCTAGCATTTGTATGCCGCGCCTGAGGCTTGACGTCAAAGCTCAGTATAGCGCGCTCTCTGTCTAGCTTGAAATTAAAATACTTAGAACTTATTTATTTTTGAATTATTTTAAATTTTGTTTTCGTTGATAGACTCTATTGATGATCAGCTTTTTTATTAGGTAATAAAAAAAATGTAGTCATCATGCCTATTGGCCTGTAACATACATCAAAAAAACAGTAGGTTTTTAAAGTCGAAGCTATACTTGCACGGGTGAAAAACCGTGCAAGTACAGCTTGGTGTAATAGTTATCATTCGAGAAACCGGGCGTTAGTATTAAAAACAAAACTACTGCAAATAAATACTACGCGTTATTAACAAAAACTGTATCTATCTACACTACATAGATTATATACATACACTTCAACCAACGTGCCTCAGAAATTCAAATCTAGTCCTATTTGATACATAACTTCGTCCGGGTCCTCGTAACTCGCAATAGGTTCGGTCGTACCGTTCGGCTGCACCGTTTGCGATGTGGTCGCTTCAGTCTCGCTGTCCGAGTGGGTGGAGGTGGATGTGTTGAGTGTGGGAAGCCCTAGGATTACTCTGATTTGGTCGGTGAGATGTGGCGCGGACACTATCTGGTGGTATATGCCCTCCGCTGTGCTCAGTATTGTGTCTACATTTAGAAATGATGACAGGTCGTTCACATGCTGTAAAGAAACAAAAGGAAATTAAGTTGTTTTCTGTTTCAATGGGAAATTTTCTGACAGACAATAGGGTAGATGACTGATGTTCAAATCGTTGAAACCAATAGCTTTGATGAATAATTTAAGTAAATATAGTGTTTATTGAAAAAATAATTTATATCGGTTAATAATGTTCTGATATATGAGCGTTTAAGGTTTTTGTTAGAGACAACTCTGTCCCTTTCACACAAAACGAAAAATGACGACGATGAAATATTCTGACAAGTAAGGCGTGCCTTACTTGTCAGAATAGAATTTATATGGCGTACTGAGAAGGACGTCACGATTTGCTGTTTCGCCTCTCTGTCCAGCATGATATTAAAATGCTTATAAGTTGCTTATTTTAGATCACATTTTCTTTTCATTAATCAGCTATATTTAAGGGACACATTTTAAAAGGACCATATAAAAAAACCAGTCATCTAAACTATTAAAAAAAAAGCTCATTATGAGAGATGGCTCTGACTTTGCGCAGACCAGACGTGGCTATCATTGTTAAGATTTTTATTTCATTTCATGTTGCCACATATCAAAAATATTATGTTGTTTTTGGCTGGCACGTATATATAGTCAGCACTATCGAGTTGAAGAAAACTACCTTTTTTTTATCGTGTTTGAAAAATCACTAATTATTTTATTTTAATTCGATACGTTTAACAATACGCGTTTGCATGGTTAAATTGGTCAATAAATAACTAATCTCATTACAATCTAATGAAAACTTAACAAACCGTAAAAATACTTTAAAATGGTAAAATCTATTTTTTAAAGCACGCAACGTAATGTTGCCAAGTATATGTAGTCGTAGTCTAAAAGGTACAATAGACTTAGTAGAAATAGAAAAGTAAGTCTTAAAATCGAATAAAATAAAAAATGTTGAGCCTAGCATAAAGCCAAAATTATAATCTGGGCTTTATGCGTAATAAATCTATAGATTTATTACGTACATAATTTTCTACCGTATGACAAAACTCTTAGAAAACAATGTGGGCTTTGGCAAATAATTGCCATACTAAAACAAAAGTCAGCTAACTTACTTTGAAAATCCCACGAGTTATTCATTCTTAGGATTAAATACCAAAATGGCAAATAAGAAGGGTTAGACTGTGGTGTCTGTCCGCTTCCAGCCCATATTACCATATTATATATTACGTGACTTTTTATAGTATTGTCATTGCAATGATCAATACAAGGCCCGCCTAAAAATAGGGTTGGAAATAATGAAATTAGGGTTGGATAAATAAATAATACTCACTTTTAATATCTCAGTGAATCCATAATCTTTGCTAATTAGCAAATCTTTTTCCGCGTCGAGGATGGCAACGCAGACCAGTAAATGGAAGTTAGCGCACGGCAGCCCTGTCCACAGCACCTCCCATAGCCTAAAACATAATAAAATGCAATACCTGAATACTTTGCTCCTGTCCATCTAAAGGTCGCTTGTGAGAAATCGCTACAGGCGATAAGGTCGCCCTTGTGTTGTTGAATATTTACACAGATTAGTTCTAAGATTTACTACACTTTTGATGCACAATAAATGTATTGTATTACCATAGTAACGCTAGGCCAGTGCGGGTTGGCGCATTCATATACGCCACTAAATTTATTGCAATTTTTTTTTGCTTTGTGGCGGTCTTTGGGGAAGTCCTTCGTTCAGCAGTGGACGTCTTCGGGCTGATGATGATGATGATGACTAAATGTATTTACTGGACGTAATATTTACATCTCCCCATCCTGCCTGAGTTGCCAATTTGTGTATAACCTCCTAGTGTTAGTCATAATTGTACGTATCAAATAATTTTGTTAGTCGCGCTCAACACTACTGTTTATAACCGGAGAACTGGGCCACCAAGATACAGGCCTAGCCTAGTTTGGGGCCCAATGGTACAGCTCAGACAATTTATCTTTAAGAGTCATTAGATATTCCTTAAAAATTATTTTTTTTACAAACTCAAAGGGAAAATAAATTATTATTATTATTATATTATTAATATGCAGACTTCCTAACGATGTTGTCTTTCAAATAAAAACGATGAAAAGCAAGTGGTATCAAAATCCGTACATACATTCCAAAGACCTCATTGCTAATTAGTACCGAAATTGCGTGTAACTTTGTGCACAAATCTCGTCCTATTCTGTTGGAGTAGCACGTGGTTGCCCGTGCGGCCACCCGAGCTGCCCCCCCCCCCCCCCCCCCCGTACCTCATGATGTCGTCGTGCGAGAACTCCCGCTTGAACCAGACGAGCAGCCAGCGGAAGCAGAAGTACAGAGTAGCACGTGGTTGCCCGTGCCCACCCGAGCTGCCCCCCCCCCCCCCCCGGTACCTCATGATGTCGTCGTGCGAGAACTCCCGTTTGAACCAGACGAGCAGCCAGCGGAAGCAGAAGTACAGAGTAGCACGTGGTTGCCCGTGCCCACCCGAGCTGCCCCCCCCCCCCCCCCCGGTACCTCATGATGTCGTCGTGCGAGAACTCCCGCTTGAACCAGACGAGCAGCCAGCGGAAGCAGAAGTACAGAGTAGCACGTGGTTGCCCGTGCCCACCCGAGCTGCCCCCCCCCCCGGTACCTCATGATGTCGTCGTGCGAGAACTCCCGTTTGAACCAGACGAGCAGCCAGCGGAAGCAGAAGTACAGAGTAGCACGTGGTTGCCCGTGCCCACCCGAGCTGCCCCCCCCCCCCCCCCCGGTACCTCATGATGTCGTCGTGCGAGAACTCCCGCTTGAACCAGACGAGCAGCCAGCGGAAGCAGAAGTACAGAGTAGCACGTGGTTGCCCGTGCCCACCCGAGCTGCCCCCCCCCCCCGGTACCTCATGATGTCGTCGTGCGAGAACTCCCGCTTGAACCAGACGAGCAGCCAGCGGAAGCAGAAGTACAGAGTAGCACGTGGTTGCCCGTGCCCACCCGAGCTGCCCCCCCCCCCCCGGTACCTTCATGATGTCGTCGTGCGAGAACTCCCGCTTGAACCAGACGAGCAGCCAGCGGAAGCAGAAGTACAGAGTAGCACGTGGTTGCCCGTGCCCACCCGAGCTGCCCCCCCCCCCGGTACCTCATGATGTCGTCGTGCGAGAACTCCCGCTTGAACCAGACGAGCAGCCAGCGGAAGCAGAAGTACAGAGTAGCACGTGGTTGCCCGTGCCCACCCGAGCTGCCCCCCCCCCCCGGTACCTCATGATGTCGTCGTGCGAGAACTCCCGCTTGAACCAGACGAGCAGCCAGCGGAAGCAGAAGTACAGAGTAGCACGTGGTTGCCCGTGCCCACCCGAGCTGCCCCCCCCCCCCGGTACCTCATGATGTCGTCGTGCGAGAACTCCCGCTTGAACCAGACGAGCAGCCAGCGGAAGCAGAAGTACATGTTGCCGGAGTCCTTGGCGGCGAGGTGCGCGGCCAGCGCCGGCAGCGCGAACGTCAGCAGCTGCTGCAGGCTCAGCAGCTGCTGCTTCATGCCCGCCTGGTCCATGTCGAAGTTCGACGCCTGCCACAAACGAATATTTATCACTAAACAACTCACTTTCAAAATAAATATTCAACAGACTTCAAATGAGTATGGGACCACCTCGAGAGTATGCACGTTCAAATAAAAAAAAATATGGAAAAATGGGTGAACATACATTTAACAAAAAAAAAACATGCATACCGTCGAACATAGAACCTCCTCCTATTTTGAAGTCGGTTAACAATAAACACTTACCGTCTTATGCATAAAGCACTAAAACGTATTTTAGTTAAAAAGTGCTTGTCTTCTTTTTTCAACTCAATAAGTAATTCGAAAGAAATTGACAAAACACTTTTTAACTAAAATACGTTTTAGTGTTCTATGTATGAGATGGTAATATTATAAAGGTATGATATGCACGGGCGTAGCTACACGCCCCCGATCCGAGAATACAAAAATGAACAAAGAGACTAGTCTGTGCGTTGGGTAAACAATGCAAGCTGGTAGCATGAAGATGATAATTATATATATTTGTCGAATAGCTTATGGAACTTCGTTCCCACACCGGGTGTCATAGTATGACGGTTTATTTGAAAGTTTTAATACATGTTTTATCTGGGTGATTAAAGTCCACAAGAATAATAAAAAAAGTCGCCCCTGTTCACCCGGGTGCTTTAATTCCAAGGTGAACAAAGGCCACCAATAATGTCGAAACAAATCACCTAGGTGCAATGAGTCCGAGGTGAAATGAAGAGACTTTAATTTCCCACATTCCATTTTATTCCACATTCCACTTTATTCATTCTCCTGGGTGATTTCACCCATTTTATTATTTTATTTCGTCATATATTTTATTAGTCCGAAACACCCCTGCATCTTAGTTCCTACTAGCTAAAAACTATGGTAATAGAATCTAAACAAAGCTAAAAAAAACAACAGCCGACATCGAATTTTATATGGTACCACCTTAGACCATGTAAAACCATGTAAAACAAAATCGGTCCAGCATTGAAGGAGAAATAGGTGAACCATAAAAAAAACATGCATACCGTCGAACATAGAACGTCCTCCTTTTTTGAAGGAGACCTTCGTCCAGCAGTGGTCCTGGTCATGTTCCGGACGATGCAACTTACGATCTTGTCCATGAAGCCGACGAAGCACCAGAAGGCGTCGACCTCGTTGTCCAGCAGCAGCAGCAGCGGCGCCAGCACGTCGCTCATGCCCTGCACGTAGCCGAGGTCGAAGTTGTACATCACGTACGTCAGCAGGATGTCCTGCAGCGTCGCCAGGTGCGGGTTGTGCTCGCCGGCGTAGTACGCGTGCGTCCTGGCGAGCGCACCACACATGTCACTACGGTACTCACCTAGGGACCAAGGGTAAATATTGTCTCCGGAGGCGAAGCTGGGAGTGACAAACATCAGATCTGAGGCTTCTTTACTTGCTCCCGTGGTGTGTATACGATTTTACGTGCCGCTGCGGGGAGGAAGTGGTTCGCTGGTGGAAGTGGCCAGTTTAGCCCCGCTACGCGGAGCGAAAGGAACCACTTCATCCCCGCTCCGCGTAGCAGAGCTAAAGTGGCTACTTTAGCCCTTTTATACAGCACGTAAGTATTGGGTGGACTTTTCACACAGCGCCATCTAGACCCAAACTAAGCAATGTTTGTACAATGGGAACCAAATATCTGATACAATACTTATATACTTTTTTGTTGTTGTAAAGACACACTTCAATTAAGTAAAAAACGTTTTTTGTTTGGAATCCGTACACTAAGGGATCTGTAGAATTAAAAATATGTAGAAAGGGGAATCTGTAAAACTGGGAAACTATGGGATTGGAATCTGTAATGGAAATCTGTAGAATTGGGAGGCATTGTAATGAATTGTTACCTGTCGGTCCTGTTAACGTCCTTCTCGACGAGGCTCTTCCTGTCCCTGTAGTCCGCGAAGCGCGCCTCCTGCCCCTCCGTCATGGAGCGCCACTGCAGCTTCATGGAGAAGTACTCCTCGGTGCGCCGGCGCAGCAGCGCGCGCAGCTCGGCGCGGGACGCGCGCCACGGGAGGTACTCCAGGATGTACTTCCACACTTGGCCTCGGATCTGGTGCGATACGCCCTGACAAATACGTTTTCATGGTAACTACCATACATTGAGCTAATATATATAGTCGCGGTCAACGAGAGAACCTTTCTTCCCCATCGGTTGTCAGTTCTTCGAGCGATGTGTCCTGCCCACAGCCACTTCAACTTGCAAACCTTGCGAGCTATGTCGGTAACTTTGGTTCTTTGGCGAATATCCTCGTTCCGGATTCTATCGCGCAAAGTAACTCCGAGCATAGCTCTCTCCATTGCCCGTTGCGTGACTCTCGAGTTTCTCCAAAAGGCCAGCAGTTAAAGACCACGTTTCAGTTCCATATGTCATCACTGGCAACACACGGCACACTATGGTCGTAGACCCTTGTCTTCAGACACTGAGGGATTTTGGACGAGAAGATATTACGCAATTTCCCGAACGCTGCCCATCCGAGTTGGATTCTTCGGGCAACCTCTTTGTCGAAGTTGAACCTACCTAACTGAACAATCTGTCCAAGGTAGTTGTAGTGGTCAACAACTTCGAGAGTATCGTTCCCAACGACAACCGGTACGGGCACAACATGGACATTATCTTTGTCTTGTCCATGTTCATTTTAAGACCCACCTGGTGGGAAACGTTACTGTTACGTTACTATACAGGTTACCAGTGTAAAATTACAAGTTTATGACAGGCTAGGTGTTTGACCACACCTCACATGAAGAGAGGGTGCGATCGAAGGTTGTAAACACACCTAGCCTAGATAGGAATTGGCTCTCAAGTGACGATGCCACATTACAACGTTCATTGCTTGGACGAGATTCTCGACTTGAGGTTTTTAACCATCAGTACAACGGTACTTACTCCAAGTTTGATTCCAAGATAAACCACGTCGCATGCGACTATTTGCCATGTATTTGTAAATAGGAGATAAACCTACCCCTCTGAATATCAGTTGCTTTACGCCTTCAACTTCTGTGACTCTTCCCTCGGTGTCTTGTAAACCGTCCCACTTTTCTTTCGATAGCGGCGGACCCCTGAAAAGCGTAAAGACAGCCTTTGTAAAGACAATATTTACAATATGATAATAGATAATATTAAAATTCTAGGCCCTAGCTAATGCACAATGTGAGACGCCAAAAACCACTCATGACGAAAAAAGATAATACGCTTTAAAAAAAAGTACAACCGACTTCAATTTCGAGTACCTGGATGACATCTTCATATTTTCCAGATATTTTGATTTATTCCAGTAATTTTGATTTAAAAACCATTCAACTGGACCGATTTCGATAAAATTTATATGGGACCACCTCTGAAGTATCACCTACCAAACAAATTAAGAATCATCGAAATCTATTCATAATTGGCGGAGTAATTGCGTAACATATATAGTTACATACAAAAAAAACCATGCAGTCGAATTGAGAACCTCCTTTTTTGAAATCGGCTTAAAAAATAAGAGTTTTTTGTGGGGACGTGAATGAAATCATACGACAACTTTTTAAATTATTCTCTCTTTCATTGACTCCTCCCTCACTGTTCCTAGCAAAGTTGCTCCTAGCGAAACGGGGCAGAAGCAACTAATAACAAAAAAAAACTTATGGCAAGTAATGCAATGCAGTGTAACATGTCTTTTCGTGTTGCCTCCAAAACTCCATAGAAGATTCCAATAAAGCCGCCACCAGTTCGACTTCAAATTGACTGTGAGTATGACTACGACTATTGGCCCCACATCTTAGAACGACAAGGGCGGATACAGCTTTTAAGTCAGGGGGGGGTCATAGAGTCGAGTCGAGGTCTAGTAAGGACAGTCTCCAATTCGATTACAACTAGAAAAAATATCAGTGGTCGACCTACACCATGCCCCCTCAAACCCAAAAGTTTCATTCGTCGTTCTACAAGGGCGGATCCAGGGGGGGGGGGGGGGCATGCCCCCCTCACCCCTGGATCCGCCCTTGTAGAACGACGAATGAAACTTTTACTTGATGCAATTTACACACGTAAGTTGGAGTTTTGGCGGGAACGCGGAAATAACATGTCGCTGCATTGTATTATTTTCTAAAACTTATGTTTTTTAGCGTGATGTTTAAATATTGTGGCGTTCTATTCATTAAGTGCCGAATTGCGTGCACGAGTGTGTGCAAATGATATTATGTGATGAGACATGTATTATGTGTAAAAAACTCCCTAAATGCCTCTAGTAAAATCGACACAACTTGATTAAGGCATGACTTGGTCTTGACCTTAACTGAATTTGTGTGATTGGCTGTGATTTTATGACTATTAGACTACACACTGTCAAAATTTTAAATAATACATTATTTTATATATACTTGACACTGCCAGACCCCCCTAGCACGCGCCGAGGACTAAATAGTCTTTCCCCGCGCGGGAACATGATAAAGCTAGAATATGGATACGTGTACCGTTGTCCAGGGGATAAAACAGTGGATAGACGTTTATCACGGCTCGCGTGCTGGGCGGGCTGAACACAAAATGTGCGATTCCATAAACGATGAAAAAGAAACATGAAAGTTATTAAACCTGCCAGTGTCAAAATTCGCAAAAAACCTATGCCAAAAAATTTTAAGAAAAAGAAAAACTCACCGCGGTATACTGGGGCGTGGAGGTAAGGTAGGTTTGACACTGATGACCTCGTACTCTTCGTTCCTTGTGGTACTGGTGGTGGTGCTGTCCTCCATGGCGTTCATGCTCTTGGTCAACAGGTCCGCTACCTCTTCCGAAACGTCGCGCTTGCCGTTTAGTGTGTCAGCACCATAAAATACTGGAAATTGCAAAAAAAAAAATACTCTTTTTTTTTTATTACCCTTATCATTAATTAATTAACTTATATTGCTAAAATTGCGACATTGTAAAAGTCGCGGGCAACCGGTGGATGCAAATGGCAGGTTGTCGTACAGTGTGGCGGTCTAAGGGGGAGGCCTTCGTTCAGCAGTGGACGTCTCCGGGCTGATGATGATGATTGCTAAAATGTCAATACCTACTCGTACATATCGTAGTAAATAGTAATGAATATGTTATGCAGTTTGGCAGAGTTATAAATTGAGCTATGTAATCATTTCTCTAAGACAAAATAAATAAATAAATAAAAAAAAACAATCCATTTTATTCATCACGCCTGACGTTAAGAGGATACTGCACTGTAAGTTATAAACATTTTAGTTACATGTTAGACAGGGAGGGCACTATAGTGGCTAATAACGTCAAAGTACATGATTCCAAACCGATTCTATACTAGCATGTGTTTTGCTAAAAAGGGACAGACCCCCAAATACTTTGAATGCTTATATTTCAGAACTTTACCAGCCAATTTCAATCAATTCAATTCATTAAATCCTATTATTTTTAATAATTGTAATACATACATATTATATTATGTAGCGGATCATGCTATACATAATAAATTATATGTATAGCAGTTTAGAGCTTGGCATAATTTTGTACATTTCCAATTTTTTTATATCCATCCTTGCGTGGAAATTATTATCTAGTAAAAAAGTAGAAAGTCATAATATCTCACCAATATCAGTAACCTTGGAGAACGCCGTCATAGTGGTTTCATACGGCCTCTGCTTGAAATTGGAGACCAAGTTCCAAACAACATCCGTAGTATTCTCTTGAAAGATATCCAACTCTGCAAACGACTTGTTTAGGACTTGTGACTCGACATTAGGTTCCACGACCATATACGTGTTTCTGTCATGTCTAGTTTTAGCAGTTTTGATGTGGTTTTTCAGGTGAGCAACGAATATCTCAGCGTTGCCATGTTGGAAGTAGAATGTGGTCTGCCAGACTCCGGGTTTAGTTGAGAATTGCATCTGTTGACAGTTCCGGGTTATTTTGAAAGTTTTCAGCTCGTCGAGGGGAATTTTGACGATCCGGGCGCGAGCTGTGGCGTAGTCTGATGTTAAGTTGCCGCTTAGTGTGCGCTGACGACGACCTGGAGTTCAAGGAGAAGCTAGTTAAGAGATTGTCTGGAAGTCAGGAAAACTGTCTTCATGTGATAATCAAATGATTATAAAAAAAATACGGCTGCCTAATTTCCCATCAAAAATGTTATAAATGCAAGTTTGTCGGTTTGTGCCAAAAGGCTGATCGGATTTAGATGGAACTCGGAAAGGAGGTAGCTTGTTTCCCAATAGGCTACTTTTTATCATCATCGTTATCGCCGTTTTTAGAACGCGAGTATTAGAACGACCATACCACCGTGCTATGGTTTCCTCGTGATGTTTTTCAGACAGCATTTCTAATATATGGTGTTTGACAGCGACAATGATAAGTTGAATGGACGGGAAATAAGCGCACGGATTTTGAAGACTGTGTTGAGCGCCGGCTCTCCAGTCGCGAGTCAGGCGAGCCGTACGATACGACAATAAAAACCACAAATAGCAATTTATTTGTGGCAAAAACAATGTCACCTTAATGGTTGTTGATAATTATGATTATCAACAACCTTTTTAAGAAATTATGAATTATGATTTAACTAAGTAGACAAAAATTTGTTTTTAATGTTCCCAAAATATTTTAAGTATCCGATTGTTTGCTATCAGATAAATATAATATTCAGTATTAAAACAGAAAAACTACATAAATTAAACAATCAAGTAGGTAAGTGGTTAGGTAGTACAGGCTAAGTTTCTTTGTATGCAAAGAATTCACACACTAAAAAAAATATCAAGTAATAAAACTACTTGGTTTAAAAAGTCCTTCATTCGCTTTGCCTTTTTTTTGGCCTTTTTTAAATTACTAAAAGACTGTTCCATTATTATCGATAATACATCTGTGGACATTTTCACACTGCGCCATCTAGCCCCAAACTAAGCAAAGCTTGAAACCAGAAAGCTGATAGAATACTAGTTTACATGCATATTTTTTTAATATGTACTACACCCAGACACAGAACAAACATCTATGTTCTTACACATAATTTTTTGTCCTGGGTGGGGATGGAACCGACACCCTACAGCTCTGAAGACAGACATGCTCCCAACTGAACTAAAGGGCAGCACAATATAGCAGTTCCAATTATTAAAGTGGAATCAAATCAAGTATTGTAACACTAGTCACCCAGAATTCACAAAACTGGCAAACCTTTTTCAATTGTATTTTTCAACAATATGAGATTATCAGCCTGCTTTAATACAATACATTACAATAGGAGTTTTGGCGGGAACACGGAAATTAAGTCGCTGCATTCTATTATATTCTTAAACTAGGGTTTTTTCGCGAATTAATGATTAAAAATGGTGGTGTTTTTTGAAAGTTGAATTCCATGCACGAGTTTGGGCACGTGGTATAATGTGGTGAAACAAAGTCTTTTTGTGTTGTTTTCAAAACTCCGTAAAAGCTCATAGTAAAGTCGCCGCAACTTTACTAGGGCATGACTTGAACTCGACTTTGACTAGTTTCGTGTGACTGACTGTGATTTCATTACATATTTGACTTGCTAATACTACATAAACTGGAACATTCATACATACTTGACTCTGGCAGAATGCACAACGTATCGCACACCAATAACGAAGCAAAAAAAAATACAATAGTTTATTGACAACACCAAAGTTACATGTCAAAATTCACCACCTGAGTTTCAAACTCTTCTATTATGCTATTGGTCTCTATGTTAGCAATGTCTAGATTTTGACGTGATCATGATGTATCCTCTGAGCCAGGAGCTCAGAGGTGTTGATATCCAATGAGCTGCTTGCCTATCTTAGCCATGTACAAATTCTCACCAATAGTGTTGACGACTGCCCACTCCTGGTCCTGAGTGTCAGAGTCGATGGTGATAAGGTCGTTGGGCCGCCACTCAATACACTTGGTGTTCTCAGGGTTCTGCACGATGCAGAGCATCCCGATGGAGTTGAGATCCGAGACAGGCCGCCCGAGGCATGCCTTGAGCAGGACTCCATCTTGGGTGAACAGGTCCTGTGGATTTACAAATCCTAAATGTTAAAGTTATATTATTATTTATGGAATTTATACTTCGGATTATGTTGTGAAACAAGCTCCCGATATTTCGGCGCAGGCGCAGGTGCATGGGCAGAAACAACATGGGGCATCCAACAAGTGCGGCACTTGTTTGTCACTCTATGAATTAAAAAATATAATTTTAATAATAGGCCTCCCACTAGGTGGACATTGTAAAAGTCGCGGGCAACCGGTGGATGCAAAAGGCAGGTTGTCATACAGTGTGGTGATCTAAGTGAGAGGCCTTCGTTCAGCAGTTGACGTCTCCGGGCTGATGATGATGATGATTATGATGAATGATATAGCCATTTGATGATGGACCATCCCATCCCCTATACAAGTTTTTGTTTAGCGTCCTTCCTATATTTACAGAGGTCTACCTCTCATCGTTATGAACAACTTTTACTAAAGCATCAAAACTGAAATTGCAAAAAATATATCTGCCATTCCATACATTTTGTCATGAGCAATGAACTTATTATATGGAACAGCTGTTTTTTGTTTTGCTTTTTCAGGTTTTATGCTGTAGTATTTTTTTTCATACCTATTGGTATAGATATTTACCTCCGTAAATATGGCGAGAATGCAAAACAATAGCTAGTCAAGATTTAGGGAGCGTCGCGATGACGCGGTTTCTTAAAGTATAATTAAAATAAAAACCGATTTGAGGTCTGCTCTTAAGGACATGAGCTTATTTAATGCCTTTAAAATATTAAACTAAGATACAAATAAAAATGTTAACCTACTTAAAATAGCTGAGGGGTTGAAGCTCTCAAGTGGCTCCCAGCCCATGGTGTTAACAAAAAATTGGGTATGTCGCGCAAGGCATCTACCTGCTTGGGCTGGTAACATAACTAGCTTGTATATAATTGCTTAGTGTAAATTTTTTGTATCCACATTACAAATTTCATTAAAATCGGCTTAGTAGTTACAGAGGTACGTGGAAACAAACATTTACACTCACAAACTTTTGCATTCTTATTCAATGTGGGGGCGATAAGTCCTGCACTGACGTCCCGCTTGGGGTGTATTGTGCATTTCACCCGCCAGCCCCTACCCGAGCCTACCCAGCTCCTTGAAGTAACGGAGCGAGGCTCTGGGCCACTGGCATAGTAACTCCAGTGGGTTAGTAGCTCCAACTTTTGCATTATTATATTAGTAGGATTTACATTTACACATATACACATATTTACACACAGGAAAGATGACCTACCAAAAGGGTGGCGCAGAATAGATAGATAGATATTATTTATTGTCATAACCATAATCTACTATTATAGCTAGGTATAGTAACGACTTCGTGCTATGTACTCGTCAGGGTTTACAAATTGATTTATTTATAATAGAAATGCAGTGTAATTAAACAATAAATACCTATAGCTCTAAAGCTCTACCTACTTGCATGTTTAGAAGTTTGTTTATAGAAGTAATACATATTGAGTGAAGGTTTACCAACATACAAGAGAGATTATATTATTTACAAGAAAGACAGACGTGACAAACTTTGAGAACAGGCGGTGTCTTAAATGTAGGGTAGCTAAAAATAGAGTAAAAATTGTTATCAACATTGAATGCGTAGTAAGACACGGGGCGCCTCCGTCCGTAAGGCGTAATCGGCGGTATTACTCATTAATGACGCAATAGAACACAATTTAGGCATAGCGGGGACCCTGTTTACAACTTAAACAATTGCTCAATTAGTATGACCACGTACAAAGGTCATGCGGTACCTACAATGATCAAAACAAAGAGAAAACTCAACTTACTTTACATTGATCGGGTATATCTTCCACTGAACTCGAAGACATGTCTTCGTAAGTCACTACAGCACAAGCGAAAGGAGCTATCTTATGATGTAAACAATACGAATTTACGCCATAGTTTCCCAATTTTTCCCAAAACAAAACAATATACCTACATACGCGTGACGTGAAAATGAAAACCGAAATTAAATTTGTTGTTTTTTAGTTCCTGGCCATGGATACTAGTCCTTCAGCCGAATACATTTTTCTTCATCGATCTTTCTTTCTCCAGTTAAATGAGTCGTAGTCACAGTCCAAGTCACAGTCAAGTCCAATCATACCCTAGTAAAGTCGTGGTAACTTTACTACAAGCTTCTTCGGAGTTTTAGAAACAACACGAAAAGACACGTTTCACTACATTATATCACTTGCCCACACTCTTGCTCGTAAATCAGCACTTAATGAATAAAACTCCACCATTTTTATGCATTACAATTTTTGGAAAATAATACAATGCAGTGACATGATTTTCTCGCGTTCCCGCCAAAACTCCACCGAAATTACAAGACTTCTAGTGCTGCTACTACCTCCCAAAAAGGTACGAAATCCGAAGTAAAAATAAAACAAACTGGATTAAATCGGCATAATCCAGTTTGTTTTATTTTTACTTAAAGCTTCTAACCAAGGTTAGAAGGTTTAGGTGCCAATTGCTGCCACAAAACTAAAAAGAGAAAGCCTTACCTACTTTGGTTCATAAATTTTCTCTTTTCAGTGAGTTTTGCCGCTTTTCACACTAATTATCATAAATGTGAAAAAATATATAACACAGAATGTTAAATTTACCTATATAAAAATGTTTCAGCTTTTATGATATAAAAATATAATGTCATAAAAGCTGAAACGGTTGAACGGATTTGGATGAAATTCGGTATAGAGCCATGATGTACCTTGGAATAACACATCGTGTTACTTTTAATTTCAGAAATTGCGGGTGAAACCGCAGGTCGTAGCAAGTTATATACATGCACTAGCTGCGCCCAACTGTTTCACCCACGTGATGATGAGAAACGGAGATGATGATGATAACAAGTAGGTTTATCCGGGAAATAAGCTATTTCCATTCTGAGTTCCATCCAAATCTATTTAGCTGTTATGGCTTATAGGTACACACACACGTACACTTACCGACAAACTTACGCATTTATAATAATAAGTGTGATTCAGTCTTGTTTAGTGAGTATTAAATAATAAATATATTCATTATTAATCGTTTTTTTGTGTAACAGCTCATAAAATGGTTAAATGTACCCCGCGGTTTCACCCGCGTGCTGATGAAAAACGGAAATCTCCATTTCGAGTTTCACCCAAATCCATTCAACCGTTTTGGCGAGAAGAGGTAACAAACACAGACACATACCAACGCTCCCTTTATAAATACAACGAGTGTATTTTTTATATAAATAAGTTGCAATAAATTTGTAAACCCCTATTTACATTCTGCAAAGTTTCAAGTGCGGCAGATGCTAAAAAAGGATCTGAATGTTTTGAAATAATTTATATGGCAGCACCGTGTCAGTAATGTCAAAGTCATAACATCTAGTTTTTTTTTCTCCTTCATTCTTGGCATCGCACTTTGTGCATTCTGCCAGTGTCAAGTATTTGCATTTCCAGATAAAGTATCAAGTCAAATCAAATGGTTATATATACTTAATGTGCTTAATAGGTAATAATCACAGTTAGTCACACGAAATTAGTAATAGTCGAGTCTAAGTCATGCCCTAGTAAAGTTGTGGCGACCTTACTATAAGCGTTTACGGAGTTTTGAGAACAACACGAAAATACACGTTTCTCCACATTATATCACTTGCCCACTCTAGTTCATGTAATTCAACACTCAATGAATAAAACGCCACTATTTTTATGCATTAGTTTTGGAAAATGGACGGGCCCAGCGCTTGCAAATCGATCAAAATTAACAAGACAACACAATCAAGCATACCTAGCTAAAAGTATGCATATTACATTTGCCGGAAAATAGAGATAGCGAATCTGATTACTGCATGACAAAAAGACATCACATGTACCTACATGTAGGTATTAGCAGCCTTACCTAAAATAATCTCGATTCTCTTAGTCACTGCTTAAACTTCTCTGTCTTGTTCTTGCATGTTACACTTCACGCCTGAGAGAAGATGGCAGAGAATCTTAAGCAATGACTAACGGTTGAAAAGTTTTTTTAAGTAAGACTGTAGATATATTGTCGTATCGTACGGCTCGCATGTCGCAAAGGCAGAGTGTGACTGGAGCGAGTGGAAAACCGGCGCTCAACATATTGCAGTCTTCAAAATCCGTGCGCTATTTCCCGTCCATTCATCTTATCAAATCAAATTCTTTATTAGCATGACAGATATAACTTTACAGACTACTCTAAGGTATTATATCTATCCATTCATAAAAATTAAACACTTAAGTATAAACAAAACTTAACTTTGTTAAGTATACAACAATTGCCAAATAGCTAATTCTAAGAACCTAAATATTACATACAACTAAAAACAAAAAACTTAACGTTAAAATAAAATAATTTTAAAAGAAAAAGAAAACATACATTAACATATTCTCTAATAAATTCTATTCAATAAGCTCACAATATTGGAGACTCCTTTTTATAATTATGTCCCATCTGTCGGCGAAGACATCTGTCTGAGGAAATTAGTTAAGGAGCTTATTGAGGTGCCTTTGTGCACGAAACACCGGGGATTGCTGGCGCGCTGCGGTGCGCGCCGGACTCGGTGCGAACCGTAGACGGAGAAACCAATGGACCCAAGTACTTTGTAACCGGTCATGAGATAGCGATATTTTCGACATAAACCTTGTTCTGACAACCCAAAATACAACACTGCACCATTGTAAAGATGTCCAAAACTCTTCAACACGCGGGAATAACAATTAGATTTAAATATAAATGATATAAAACACTAAAATCTCTCAGTCATGGGTAATGTTTGACACCACACTTTCTAAAGAAGCTTGGAGTCAACCAGTTACAACGACAAAGAGAGAAAATGCATAAACTTTTCTCTTTCACGCATGCTATTTTTCCATATCGCTGGTTCACTGCGGAGTAAAAGAGATGGAAATGTGATTGCGTCCATTGTTTTCTCTGTCTACGGTGCGAACAGAGGCACACGACCACAGCGGAAACGCGCACGCTGTTCCGGTACACTCAGGCGACTCACTTCGCTCAACAACTCGGGGCAGCATATTTTCCCGCGTAATATTTGCAGTACTTACTGTTATCAATTGTTCTTGTAACCTGCGAGTCTGAAGAGAGTTAAAACCAAGGGTGCCCAGTAAGAATTTTGTTGGATATAAGAAAGGATAGTAGCAAAATATTTTTTTGTATAGAAATCTCAGAAAACGTTTTTGTACACTACACTACTACACTTATATTATGTTACACTAAGATCGTTGATCTTATCATTGTCGCTGCCATTATCACCGTCGCTGCATGGTTCTAATAACATATCAAAAACCGTAGGTAAATTCGATTTTACTTACCTTGATTTTTAATTTGTGTTCTGTATTTTACGGATCTTACAGCTAAGATGTCTTACAGTATTTAAAATAAATGATTTGAATTCCTCGTACTTATTACCTATACAAAAATAATTTAATTTTTTACCTACCTTGGGATCTTGTACCTAATCTGAGTTTTATTGTCATACCCAGACCCACTAGTGATGGGTTCCTCACTTGTGGGCTACCTCGTTCGAGGCTATCAAATATCGAAATGAGTTAGGTGTACGATCGTAAAAAATATCCTTCTTCCGAGTACAAAATCGTTGAAGCACCAAACTATCCTTTCCCTCACTTCATTCACTGCAACACGAATGCTTCGCTGTGTCGCTGCCTCGTTTACTTGAGTAAATAAATAAAAAATATTGTTTCATTTCTTCTTCCCTCATTTCTGTATATTGAGTTTAAAAGATTTGATCTCTAACGCTATAGTAATATTATAGGACAGCATGTGTTTTGCCAACGGCACTGTTTTGTTGACAATAAAAAAGCGGGAAAAGGAAAGCCTGTGCGTGGCGCCAAACTATCAAGTGCAATGTAAGGAAAAGGAGCTCCTTTTCTTGGTAGTACGAGCCGAACGACAACGCCGCACCGCATTGCATGCGAGCGAGCGCGAGGAAGTGTCGCGCGAATTGACGATTCAAGCAAGGCGTTCGTTGCGGTGAAGTGCAACGTACACCTCACCATCAGAAAAGCAAAAGCGCTACTTCTTAGACCTCACCTCTGCTCATTTGAGGAATGAGGGGACGAGGCCCTCATTTGGCATTGAGGCATCCTCCCTCATCCTCATTCAAAATATGTGAGGAATCCATCACTAAAATACCTAAGGCTACTTGATTCTATTATGCAAAATCTCGAGGTCATTTTAATTTGTTGAATATTTAGATACAAGTTATAGAAAGGCGAAGGCCGAGGCGTATACATAATAGTTCCATATCTATTTCTAATAACATTAATACAGTGATTTCCGGGCAAGGAGTTGGTTCTGTCGATGAGCATTTTTATTGAAGGTAAATAGATTTGTAGATTTATCTACTATTTTTAACAGCTTATTTTTTTAATTTATTTTAATAAAATTATGTATATAAATTTAAATTTTATATAATTTTTTTTAAATTATTATAATAAATGTAAGTCCTGGGTGGGGATCGAACCCCCGCCCTACAGCTCTGAAGGCAGACATGCTACCAACTGAGCTATAAGCTGTGTGTGTGGGTGTGTAAGGGTGTGCAAGGTGAGCTGTAAGGTTTGGGTGTGTAATGAACTGTTGGTCCCATAATAAATCTATGATTGGTCCCTTATTTCAGGATGGATCTGTATTCATATATTGTCGATGCCGTGGTGAAATCTGAGCTGGCTCTGACGTCACCGCTCATAAATCAGATGCAGACTATCTTGGCTGCACTTGCTGTTATGAACATCACCTCGGACAGATATCCGCGACAGGCAGACGTTTATGGTGCGTATGTGGAAATCTAAGTGTTTGTCTTCAGTGACTGACTGACTTACTGTCGGAACGACGCGACGGCAAGAGATGGATGACAGTAGAGTGTCACCAATGGCCAGCAGGGAGATAAAAATGAGCATAAGTGTATCCAACCACATAAAATTGTCTTTGAAGTCAGGGTTCCACAGGGGATTGACGTGCTCCGTTTTATAACAACACAAATGAACACTGTCTACTATTATCCTAATCGTCATATTAATTGTAACCAATGTTTTGCAGACGGACAAAGCTTTGATTTTATAATAGTCGGTGCAGGATCTGCAGGGTGTGTGCTCGCCAACCGCCTCACTGAGATCTCAAACTGGAAGGTCCTTCTAGTGGAGGCTGGTGGAGACCCGCCCATCGAGTCCGTGGTGAGGATTCACTTTATTTTGTTCGCTAGATCACACTTCTGGCACTACACTGCTATTACTGTTCAGGCAGGCGTGACGTCTCGCTAGAGTCAATCCGTTCCATAAAAAAAACTTACTTTACAAAATTATAGTACCTACTTAATTAATTTAGGTTAATAGCTAATTAATATTTATACAGAAAATAAATTAGCAGACGAAAGCAAATATTAACTCAGTTGAGTTATTGTAGGTAATTGTCCCATTGGCCATCATTGGCTTACAAATTATGCTCGTTTTTGGTCTAAGCTCGCGTTTCCTTTGCGATTACAGATTCCTGGATTATTACTTTTCTTGGATTATTCATCGTATGCCGACTGGAATTATTACACAGTCAACGACGAATATTCATCTCAAGGACACAAATCGAAGAGAATCCACCTCACTCTGGGTAAGATGCTGGGTGGTTCTAGTGGCATAAATTATATGTTCTACGTGAGAGGGAACAAAGCAGACTTCGACGGCTGGGCAGCGCAAGGCAACGACGGATGGAACTGGGACAACGTAACATATTACTTCAAGAAAAGCGAAAATCTTAACGATAAAGCCATTATGTTGAGCCATTCAGCCCCATTTCATGGTCGGCATGGATATTTGGGCGTAACACGTCCTCAATGGGGTCATAAAACAAAAAAGTATTTAGACGCGTTTAGAGAAAGTGGTCAAAAAATTATTCTCGATCCCAATGGACACGAACAACTCGGGTATGCTGAACCAGCATTCACAGTGAATAATCACGTTCGCCAGAGTACAGCTGAGGCATTTTTGAAACCCATCAAAAGTCGTTCAAACTTGTATGTCCTCAAAAACTCTATAGCCAACAAAATAATATTCGACAATGACAAAAGAGCGATTGGTGTCGAAATTAAATTACCTAATAACAAAGTTATAACGCTCAGATCGAAGAAAGAAGTCATTTTGTCAGCTGGTGCAATCAATAGTCCGAAAGTGCTGATGTTATCTGGTGTCGGCCCTTCGGAGCATTTAAGAGAAATTGGTATTAGCGTCGTTCTAGACTCGTCTAGAGTAGGTGAAAATCTGCATGACCATACTACGATTCCGATTGTTGCCAGAGGACAGAAAGGCTTCGAAACATTACATGAAAATCTAGACTTCTTTAATAATTTGGACAAATTACCTTTGCCGGCTATCATGGGCCATGTGGCTCTTAATAAATCGCAGATATACCCCGATTACCAGACGTTTGGATTCGTGTTTCCCCCCAAAAACGTATGGTACACCGCATTCTGTAATTTCGTTTTCCAATATGATGATGATGAATGCTTGGATGCTCTTAAGACAGTGCAAACAGGAGAGACGTATGTTACACTGCTCTCTTTATTGCACCCTGAGTCCAGAGGACGAATAAAACTAAATAGCAAGAACCCTGAGGACAAGCCCTTGATACAAGCCGGGTATTTTACTAACAGAAATGACTTAGAAAAACTCACTCGATACGTAGAAGATTTTTTGGGCGTATTTAATACGAGTTACTTCAGAAAGGTCGACGTGGAGGTGCAAGACTTCGGCAAGAAAGTGTGTAAGGGCTTAAAGCGTTTCAGCCATGAGCATTGGGCTTGTGTTGTGTTGAATTTTGCCACGACTCTGTGGCACCCGGTGGGGACATGTGCAATGGGCAGAGAAGGCTGGGGCGTGGTGGACGCGCGGTTGCGCGTGCACGGAGCGCGTGCTCTGCGCGTGGTAGACGCGAGTGTGATGCCCACCATCACTAGCGGGAACACTAACGCGCCCACCATTATGATTGCCGAAAAAGCAGCCGATATGATCAAGAATGATCACGGAGTTTCCTGAAAATACCTCGTAGGACGCCTGGTAGAAGCATTGTAGCAACCTTAGAGTAATAACATTTAGAGTGATAGATTCATTCAAAATTCCGTTCACTTGTAAAGCTGAAAATCTATCAATGCGTGTGTGAAAATTATCAATGTGTGTATAATTATTTTCTTTGACACCCACACAAGCGTTAGTAAAATGTTGTAAAGAATTAGACATTTTCGCCATAAGTCGAAAATTTAACAGAATCCAGTAAAGAAAATATGTATTGTCATTCTAAGAAAAATAGGTCGACTACTGTACTTGGCTTTATACGGCTTAAGTACATGAAATTGATTCACTTAGCTTTGGCCGTCTCGAGTTCTAAAAGCCTATTATTTCTATGGTAGCAACTTGATACTATATTCTGAGCGAAATATTATATTGATAACTGATCCATCGTGGATCTGCACCCTTATCATGGACGTTCGTGATTCTGATTGCGAGCGCGAGCTATCGCAATCGGAATCGCGAACGTCCATGATAAGGGTGCTGGTCCACGATGGTCTGGTCTGGTCTGGTCGTGGTGGTGGCCCTGGATCTACTGAGATTGAACCGATTATATCTAACAAACAGACACCTACAATAGTACTTACCTACTACTACTACACCCTCTGTACGAGTACGACGTATAAAAATAATCTAAGAGCACGTACGTTTATTATTTTACAACACATTTGCTCGAAAAATGCATTTACCTGTATACATCGTTCGAAAGTTGAACATTACGCACCATACAACGGAGCGGGCGGTAAAATAGGTACTCTCAGCTAAGTACCTATTTTACCGCACATTCCCTTGTATAGCGCCGTGCGTAATCTTTACGGTATTTTTTTAATTTCCATAGAACTTCACCAAAGAGTACCACATTACGAGAATAAATAAGCTGAATGATCGAACCTCCGTGGAAGCGCTTTTGCTCTATACGTTTGTCTTACTTTAATACTCGTACTCAGAGAAATTTATAGCTCGTAGGTACTAAACAGAAAATGTGACGAAAGAAATTCTCACCACTAATTTCTTCTTTTTTTTTATTTTCACCACGCGCACGTAGCGCCATTTGTAAATTCGCGGCATTTTTTCTTCATAGGAGGATTATGGCGTCGCACTTTGTGCATTTGCCAGTGGCAAGTACTTATTTGTATCAAGTTTTTTGATAATTTTCAAGTCGAATGAGTCTAATTCACAGTCAAAGTGATGTCACACTTAGTAAGTCACAGTCAAGTCCAGTCATGCCCTAGTAAAGTCGTGGCAACTTTACTACAAGCTTCTTCGGAGTTTTGGAAACAACGCGATAAGACACTCCTAATAGAAACGTTTTAACGAAGACGAACTTTAGAACGAAGTTTTTTTTTCTTATTTCCTCCTAGGACGATTATGGCATTGGACTTTGAGCATTTGCCAGTGTCAAGTAGGTATTTAGTTGCGACTTTCCGTCCGATATAATAAAAACAAAATAATAAAGTTTGCCTCATTATCTGTAGTAAGTACTTCTGTTATCCGTTTTTTCGCAAATGTGTTGTAAAACGTTGTATGGCACTCGTGCAGTATTGGTTTTTACAAACTCGTGACTATGGTAATTCGTCTACTCGTTTGTAAAAACCAACTTACTGCACTAGTCTCATCAATAACTATATTATTCTGTGCAATAGTTTACATTTATGTATACGGCATGTTAAATTGTAAAAAAAATACTGTACAAGGTTATATAATACTTAATAGGAAACACAATGTAATTATTCCGCACATTCCCAAGATTTTAAATAATTCTTTGAATATAATAAGATGTATAACATGTAATAAACTTAAACAAACCAAGTATTAGGTATGGACCATGAGAACTGCCGAAGCTAATTAACAGAAAATAATAATAATGACCTCACCCAACCCTGCCTCCAATATGTAGGTACATCATTATTCAAATAATTAAGTATACTTTGTTAAAATAATAAATAAGAAAAGGATGTAAAAACATCAAAAAAACTAAAATGAGCCTTAGTAGGTAAGTACTAAAATAAAATGGAAAAGTAATAGGACTATATACTATAGCCGTCATTATGTGCATAAAACGTTAAAACGTATTTCAAACCTATTTTACTTAAGAAGTATTTATTAAAAAAAACTTTTTAATTACGATTTGAGTTTGAAAAAGGAAGACAAAACACTTTTTAGCTAAAATAGGTTTGAAATACTAGTGAAATATTGATAAATTTGAAATACCTACTTTTTAGTGTTTTATGCATAGAGATACATATAACATCATTGGTTTTATGCATAAGACGGTAGGACTATAGGACTAAAAGTAAGAAGACTATTTACTTAAATAATAATGGAACCAAATTTGCGGGCCCTAAGTGAGCGTATTGCCTAAATGTATTAAATTCAATGGATGTTTGTATGTGTATAGTTTGATAGTTTATGTTTTTGTAGGGCGTAGCTACCGTGGCGTAGCTTGATTATTTTAGGTAGGTATTTGTGTTCAAAAAGGACGCCACATAGATAAAATACCGATAGGCTAGCTACTTTTCGACGATGATCGAGGCTTGTTATTATACCGTTTAAAAATTTAAAGCTAGGATTACTAGAACGTTTAAGATTAATAATTTTTGGTAAGAACGATAGCTTTAAAGTATGTTTCTATGATGTTACGCCCAAAGTGAAAATTAGCGTAATGGTAACAAGTAAAACTTAGGAAATAAATGTCGATTTATAATTCCATCCAATGGATTTTTAGCCAGAGGAAAATACAGAAAGGAAAATATAAGAAATTTTCGATATAGTGTTGACCTTACCAAACCTTACCTTTCATGGTTTAGTCGCGAGTGAATCGGTTTCTTCTGGGCAAGCGTGCTGCATCGTAGACAGCATCTACGGGCGTGTTAGCAGTCAAACGCAAGCCCATTAACCAATATAAAATTTGGTGAAACATTTAAAATTTATTTGCTCTTCGTTTTATTTGTATAAACACAAAGTTTTCTGAAAATACACTTATTTCTGAACCAGTTTTTGACTCTTATCACATAACAGGAACCTTACAAACAATAATTTAATCTTAATTAACGACAGTAGGTATTTAAATACTGCATCAAAAAGTTATTTTCGTCACACTTGCTCGTAAAGTAGATCTTATTACATCGCTTTTAGGCTCATAATCCAAGCTATTATACACGCGTGCTTTTTACTTTACATTACGGCACTTGTACTATAATAGGTATAACCCGGTAAAGTCAAGTTTGTAGGTGACTGCAATTAGACGTACGTGTACGAAGCACTCTTAATATAGCCGGGTAATACCTACAGTTTTTTTGTAATACCAACAAAGAGTTCTTATGCCGCTGAAGTAAATGTCAACCTGCGCGCGCATTACTGATTTGGGTGCCATTTTCCGCAAATGTTTGTTGACGTTTTCGCTGTGTGGTTGATTATTATCAAAAAAAATTGGTTTTTTCCTCGCAAGTGTGACGAAAACATTCGTATGGAACTCTTGTGCTATTAGTCATTACGCTCTCGGCTTTCTTATCGCGCTCGCCTGCGGCTCGCGCGCATAATACCGCCTCTAGTGTAATGACCAACATAGCACACTCGTATCATAATGTACTATTATTTTACTTTTTGCATATCCCGAACAGAAAGTGTTTTTTTCTCGATAAGTTGACAAAATTTTGTTTCCTGTAAAACATAATTAAAACATCTTTGTTTCAGTGGCTTTTTAGTGTGGTAATTATTTTGGATAAAACAAGCATTGTAAATATAAGGTCATTAAAATAGGTTCTCTTCCTATCAAATCATTAAACCGTCCACATACACAGTATATGTAACAAATCCTGTTTCAAGTTACAAAACAGGAGTCAGGGAGATAAGAAACGCAATGAAAACCCGTATCTTTGTCGAAAGGTTCCTTGCTCCATCCTAGATCGCGTCACTCATTAACATTTTAGGCATTGGTATTTAGATAGTTCATTTAAAATAAAATATAGTCATTTCAATCTTTTTTGACAAGCTTGACTTAAAGTGGCGAAAAGGCGGACTAAAATCCATGGTTTTTTGACGCTAAACCCATTTAAACAATTAATTCAACACGTACTTTAAGTACACGTACTAGGTACTTTTCAACCGACTTCAAAAAAGGAGGTTCTCAATTCGACTGTACGTATTTTTTTTGTATGTATGGCGATTACTCCGCCAATTATGAACTGATTTCAATGATTCTTTTTTTGTTTGATAGTTAATACTTCAGAGGGTCCCATATAAATTTTATCGAAATACGTTCAGTAGTTTGGTTTTTAAATCAAAATTACTAGAAAATATGAAGATGTCATCCAGGTATTCGTACCAAAATTTGTTTTAATTTCTAGTGTTTTTCCGCTGTAATACTTGTGCTTTTGTGTTTAATGGACTTCCGCAAAGTAACGCCTGAATCAATCACATACAGGTATTCGTAGTTGAAGTCTGTTGTTTTTTTAAGCGTATTATTAGGTAGTATACTAGGTTTATTCTGATTGATGTTGTATGGAAAATATTCATCTTTAAGCATGGAAGTTGAAAGGTCTTTTTAAAGATACTTAAATTGATCTCAGTTAGAAGTGTTTAATAATGGTAGTTATTGCTGATTTAAATAATATGTTTTTAATCTTATTTACCTTCAGTTTTTATTTCTACCTAACTCTTATTCCTCAGTTTTAAACTATCACGGTTGTTCACTACAGTCCTATTATTATTTACGAGATATTTACCTTGATTATGTTGTGAAAAT
Source organism: Erannis defoliaria (assembly GCA_905404285.2). NCBI lineage: Eukaryota > Metazoa > Arthropoda > Insecta > Lepidoptera > Geometridae > Erannis > Erannis defoliaria. The sequence goes on along the minus strand of FR990073.1, from coordinate 2,156,031 downwards.
AGTGCATGCAACTGAGCCAAAACGTCGCAAGCTCATTTCACAACATAATCACTGTAAATATCCCGTAAATAATAATAGGACTGTATACCTTTGTTTTTTTTTATTCCTCTGGATACTAAAATTCAAATGCGAAATAACTTTTAAACAGTTAAAATAAATGTTCTTTAAAAAAAACTTTCATAATATAGTACGCAATTGCTAGTTTTATGTTACAAAAAATATTCCAGAGAAATAACGAATGTATATGCTGCGTTAGAGTAAACATCTAATATTAATTATTTATAATGTACCTTACCTATAGCCTATGTACCTACCTACTTATACACTTAGTTATTTTCTTTTATCACCCCACTCATTATAAAATATTATTTGTTATTATTTTATTTTAGACGTATACAAATTCATATATTTGGGTCGAACAATACAAGTTTTATTCTTCTATTTCTATAAAACTGCCTGCGAGGTGAGTTGTGTATATTTTTTACTTTGATATGGCGGTAGGAGCACGTCATACCTATCAGTTTTTGATACCTAGGACTATCTAAGCAATAAATATACTTATTAAAGTAAGTTAGTGTGCAATCAAACTAGTGTGAATATTTATCCGGAGTAAAAAAACGGTTAATTATTATGTAAAAATATCTGCTTTTATTATTAAAAAAATATCAAGTCTTTGTTTTCTAATAACAAATGTGAATGTTTTTGTGTACAAAAATAATATTATCCGGTACGTTCCATTGGATATCCTGGAGTCCCATCAAGCACCTAGGCAGGCTACTGGCGGCACCGGGTAGTTTTAGCTGGTGCAATCCTGCATAACCCATTGCACTCCAATGAAGTCTGGCATCTTTTGAAGATACCCCCCACCGTAAAAAAAAAGGTAAAGTTCTATTTATTTGACGCCGAAAATCATGTCGCCTCATTTTATTATTTTCTAGAACTTGTAGCCGTCACAGACGACGAAGATGCTGTAATACGAGTATATGAAATATATGTCTCTTAGAACATAATATTTAAATATTGCTACTCATACATTTCATTGAACCTGCACACATTACGAAGATAATTTATATAGTATTTTCATAATAGACAATAGACAAGATTTTATTTATGGAAAAATTTTGATTGAGATTTAAGATTTTATTTTGTCTCAACGTAATACTTGACAGGTGATACAGGAGTACCTACTCAAAATACAATTTAAAAGTAAGTTCTGATATCTCCCCGGCCTGGGGGAGACATAGGACTCGTGACATATCGTCTCATAGAGAAATAAAATAAATACTTTGAGTATGACTATATGGCAAAACACATCACATGCGCGAATGACACGCATAATAATATAATGTTTTACCTGAAAATAAAACAACTATTATATGCGAAACCTGATTCTAGACCTATATTACAGTGAGACAGCATCGCGTTCAGATCTGACGTCACGTCCTTCTTCCGTTTCCCCTCCACCTAACTACTCCCCACTGGAGCTAGGGGAGGGGGGCTTGAAGCTTGCCGCATGGCGGGCGTTCTTCACATTGAATCTCACTTGCAGTGGACAAAATGTATTAAGTCCAACAGGCAGGATTAGAAATATAGGTCTAGAATCAGGTTTCGCATATAATAGTTGTTTTATTTTCAGGTAAAACATTATATTATATGCTATGAACCGTGATTCTAGACCTATATTACAGTGAGATGTGTTTGTTATCGCCTGGTGGCAAGCTAACATGATACTAATGTGTGATTATAAATAATCAAGCTAATAAGATGCCAATGTGTGACTACGAATAAGCCAGTTAGCAAGATGCTAATGTGTTTATGAATAAAGCAGTATGAATTGTGTGACAATAACTAAAAATGTGGGAAGGTAAGGTACCGTACCCGATAAACTTCTACCTGAATAAGCTTAACTGTGTAAGCTGTATTTAGATGCTAAAGTGACAATGTAAACTAAGTCTTCCTAAGTTTGCAGGATAAGTAAAAATCTTGAAGACAAGTAAAGAAAATCACGGTAATTTATTAATATACACCACCAAGTAATTTGTAACAAGTGAGATATCAAAATAGTTATAATTAGGATAAGCACTTTGTCAAACAAAATCATACCATTTACATAGATTTGAAAATAATCGTATTTTTCAATTGTTACCCTTAGGTAAAACGAAATATGTTGACAACAATTACACAAGCTTAAAAATACATTGTGTTTACCTTAAATTATTACCCGTAGGTAGGCAATCTAAACTGTTAACATTTACACATGTTTATAAACATGCTTCAAATAATTGTGATAAATTATGAACACTACTAGATTGATTTATCTCGGCCGAATAAAACCGCGCAAACGTGTTTGGGACGCGCCAGTTTCCTTTAGACATGATATCATCAATGTTGTTACTCTCGAGCCAGTTCAGGGATGATGAAGCACTCCGGGTGCTTCCTGGGGAAGCATCTACGCCTGCCGCTTTAAGAATGGTTTTTACCCAGCCGCTAATCACTGTACGAGACGCTGCTTTGACAGTACCGCGGGTGGATATAAAAAGACTTTCAATACCCGATCGTCGTGTTGATGAAAGTTTAATCAGTTTTCGCACCCACGAAACTGGGCAAATGGTCCTATCCGAATGTGAATGTAACTTCCATGAAGATTGCCTGTGCGTATAGTTATCAGTCTTCGAGCCAAAAGCTGGATGTAAAACTATATGATCAGAGTTGTCTTCAAAGTGCGCTCCATCTACTCGTAGGAGCGTCAGATCATGGACTCGGCGACTTGATGCTAGAAGCAAAATAAGCGCAGTGAACCGGGATACCTGAAACAAACTGTTGTCAGATGGCTGGTTCGAACTTAGCCAGTTAACTACGAGTCTTGGGTCCCATACAAATGACGATTTAGGACAATAACTTACGTTTGCTAGTGAGATAGCTTTTAATATTCTCTGAACAATTGGATCACCACTCAAGGTTTGTCCGTCAGGGCACGATAAAGTGGCGATTGTAGATTTATAGACCAGAATAGTTTTGTAAGAGAGTTTACGTTCTAAATGTAAAAATGCAAGGTACTTAGCTAACTGGGCGCCGGACGGATTCGTATGCTAAAGTCCGTTAAAAGAGCACCAGTTCAGCCACTTCGCCCATATACTGGAGTATACCTTCTTTGTAGAAGGTCTCCAACTAGAATTTAGTAACTCGATTTCACTATGAGACCAACCTGTTATATGTTGACGCCACCCTTCACCAGCCATGCTTCCAGCGACATCTGGTCCACCTGCCCTGGAGGTAGTTGCGTACGTGTGTCCAGCAGCCGGTGACGGAGATTGGTTATCGGAAAGGGTGCCCTTATCGCTCTTTTCTTGAGGTCTGGCCTCCAAAACACTTTGGGCCAGCGTGGTACTACTAGTATGTACCTGCCTCTGCACGTGTTGAGGTGCGACAGTACCCGTGGTACCAGGTCCGGCGGAGGAAACACCCATGCTCGACGGTATACCCATTTTCTGCTGAATGCGTCGTGAAATTCGGCGTTCGAGTCTCTGCAGTCTCGCGAGACGTAGCGAGCAAGCACGTGTGCGCTCGTCGAGGCGAATATATCTATTTCGGGCGTCCCGAATACTTGAAATACCTCTTGACACGCGTCTACTGATAGCGTCCACTCTCCCGATTTCTTTTGTCTTGAGAGAAGGTCTGCGTCGGTGTTGAACTGGCCTGGTATGTACTGTGGGATCGGATGTATGTTGTTCCATTCCAATAGCTTGAACAATTTGCATGTTAACTGGTATAGGCTTCGTGAACGGAGACCACCCTGGTTTTTTTATATAGCTTACAACGCTCTTGTTGTCGGACTGTATCAGCACTGTCGAGTTCTTCAACGACCTGTGATGAATCGTAACTGCCTGTATAATAGCCCACATTTCTTTGAGATTGCTGTGCCATTTCTGTTGCTTTATAGACCATATTCTACTTAGATGAGCATTGTCTACTATTGCGCCCCAAGCTTTGACTGACGCATCGGTCGTGACGTAATGTGTAACAGGATCCGAGTGAATCGCTGTTTGTGTTCGCAGCGCCTGTTGCCACCATTGTAGTATTCGTGATATTTCCAGGCTTATCGTGTATCTTTGGAGCTTCTGGTGCTTTGGCAGCATCCTGTAAGCTATCTGCAATGGGCAGCACTGAAGACGACCTCTGGGAATTACGAAGGCCGCGAAGTTTAATATCCCTAATAGTCGCTGGGCCTCCTCCGGGCTCCACTGATTTGCATCTAGGGTGCGACTTATCGTGGCAGAATACCTCACGGCCTTGTCTTCGGGTAAGTACTTGGTATTTCGATTGAGATCCCAAATTACGCCGAGATAGTCTATGACTTTGACAGGGGTCAGAGTGGACTTCTGACAGTTGATCATCCAACCTAGGCGTGTCAAGACACGAACAGCTTCCGCAGCTTGGTTTGTTAAGGACTGGTGACTTTGATTTGCGATTAAAAAATCGTCGAGATATACTATGATCCGCATGCCTTTGTCGCGCAACAGTTGTGCGACCCAATTTGTCACTGTCGCAAACGCCTTGGGTGCCGAGGACAGCCCGAAGGGTAGACAAGTGATTTGGAGCAGTTCTGGCATCGAAGCCGAGCCTTGCTCCGGCGCATACAAAACTCGCAGGAATGGCTGATGGGCGGGTGACACCGGTAAATGAAAATAGGCCTGCGAGAGGTCTATTTTGATCACCCAGTCCTTGGCTTGTAGGAAATCCGGGACCCGGTACATATTTATCAAACGAAACTTGGTTCGTATTACATAGCGGTTCAAATTTTTTAAATTGAAAATCGGACGATCGCTTGTATCCGATTTTTTTACTAAAAACATCGGTGATACAAAACTGGGAGTTAGATCTGCTTGAACCAATATTTTCTGTTGTTTTAACATTCTTATCTGATCTGACATTTGTAAACTTGTTGGAGTTTGATATTGTTCCAGCAAGTGTGGTTTTTGAAGCGGGGGTACTTGTGAAAAAGGAATTCGATAACCTTCTAACATCATTAAAATATGCTTTGGAGCACCTAAACTTTTCCAAACCTGAACGTAATTCATTAACCGCCCGCCACAAAAACAATCTTGAAGCGAGTCATTTACGATACTTCTCGGAATATTTACGGCTGCCGGAAGGGCCTTTCTTATTATCATTGCGTGTCGGACCAGATTTGTTTGCCTGTTTTGTGTTTTGATTCTTGCTTCTTGAGCCTGTGCCTTGAAAGCTCGTTGAAGGTTGGGGTTCCTGCCAAGCGCTGCCACCGCGAAATTGTTTGCGCGGGCGTTTAGCGGGTGTGGCGCCTTGTCTATTACGCATAGACATAGAATGCGACTCTTCTGCAGAGCGCTTCGGTGGACAGAACAACGTCCTATTTGTGCTACCAGCTTTCTGCAAAAAAGACGCCAGTTCCTGTGGGTGGAAAAGGCTATCCTGCGTTGGGGGGATCTTACGCAGGTCCTCCTTAACATATTTATCTTTTATCCCGGCTAATATTCCATCACGGCGTCGCTGAATAATGTCGGCTCGCCTACCGCAACTTAGTTGCAAGAGGTCCTCCGATACTTTCATATACCGGGAGTTTTCAGCAAAAAGAGTACTGATTTTTTCAAACATGCTGTCGGCATTCAGTGTACTGTTCGGTGAGTTAGCCCACTCTAACATATGTTGGAAATTACTTTTCAATAACTCATTTTGTTGTATTAGCCCATGAGTCAGCGCCCCGAAAGATCTGTCAAGCGATTTAAGCCAAGTGGCGTTTGGATCGCAATGCCGGAACTCCGTATTAACCTCGAGTTCATAAAATCCCGGCCTAGCTACGTACTTTTTCTCCGTTTCTATGTACCTAACCCGTTGCCAGTCGTTGGAACCAAAATGATGCAATCTATTTAATGCAAGCAATCTACCCTCTGCGGCATTTTCTACGTTTAGCTCCTTTAAGTTTGTCGAGACTGAAAACTCAAAAACTTTAGGTGTAGGAGGCATGGGCTTGCTAAAAAATGGTTCTGTATCGCCCAGTGACACTCTTAACTCTTCAGATGGGTGCAAGGAGATATGATCAAATCGATCCGGTTCAGAGTCGTGCTCCGTTTCTTGGTTTGAAAACTTAGACAGGTCATTATTTTTAAGGAAATTCAATATCTCGCTTACTTGACTCGTGAGCACATCTAACCTCCGACCATCCTCGTTCCGCTCTCGGTGAATCCGTTGCCGGTGATCTGGAGCTTCGCTACTCGATGACGATGACGATAACGAAGGTGAATCCTGCGGAGGCGGGCGGCTCCGCTCTTGCTGCTCGTGCTCTTTCAATTGCACTGAAGAATTTTCCATTATATGCAACTGAAATATCACGAACAATTTAAATTAAACTGATTTGAAATATTTTTAAAATAAATATTAAAGAAACAGCAACGCTGTTACCCGCACTCGAATTGAAGAAGTGTGATCACACCGAAATTCGATGCCAATGTGAAGAACGCCCGCCATGCGGCAAGCTTCAAGCCCCCCTCCCCTAGCTCCAGTGGGGAGTAGTTAGGTGGAGGGGAAACGGAAGAAGGACGTGACGTCAGATCTGAACGCGATGCTGTCTCACTGTAATATAGGTCTAGAATCACGGTTCATAGCATATAATGTGCTGTTTAACTATAATTGATTATAATATGACACGCCCCCCCATGCCCCCCACCCCCCCACAAACCTGACTTAAAAAAGCTAGATCCGCCCATGGAAGGCATGAGAAGATTTTGTAAATTATCGTAGGTATCATCTTAATTGTGTGTGGTAGGTAGATTAAGTCTTAAGTTAAGTAATTAATATAATGTAATAAATTTCTTCATCAGCTAATATAAAATGAAATATTATAGCATCTTCAACGTATCTGACGGCCTTTAGAGGAAATCAAGGCTCAGGTGTCCGAGTCTAAACTTCTGAATAGATTAGAAACTAGTGTGCTTAGAAATTAACAAGATGTCAACAATTTGATTAAACTATCTTTGAATTTGTGAATTTGTGACTGTCTGGTTGACTGTGCATGCATATGTAATAAGTTTATGTACAGGACTGACCGAATTCGAGGATGCCTGTCCAAATCATCACTTCCATCATCCAAACGCTGCAGATGCTGCTTGGTATCCTGTCTCCTTACACGGCTACCACACACTTCTACCCTACACCTGCTACTGTGGTTGGTGAGTGAGTTAAGTAAAGCATAATAGGGAATACGCATGTTTTTTTTATTGACTCACAAAAGAGCTGACTCGCAACAAAACAACACTTCGAAAATAATTAATTTAAATAATTTGTTTACAAGTAACGAAGCTAGAAACATTTTAGTTTCATGCTAGACAGGGAGAGCACTACTAGCAAATGACGACGATTCCAAACAAATTCTATACTATAGTCGCCGCGTTACCAACCGAGTCGTGCGGCCATAAACGTCAATAGGGATAGTGCGAGTGCAAGCGAGATAGACATAGTGCGAGCGTGCCCGCAAGTGCGAGCGAGATAGACATAGTAAAATGATTTATGGCCGCACGACTCAGTTGGTAGCGCGGTGACTATAGCACGTACGTGTTTTGCTAGAAGGGGACAGACTACTCCCACCCAAATACTTTAAACTAACTAATTAAACTACTTTAACTATTAACTTCAAGGTAGCTAATTTATAAAACTTGATTAATCCAAACAAGTAATTAAATATTAATATAGGTACCTGCACTGATTAACCCGTAAAAACAACACTTAATTAAAAAAGAAACGCTTAATAAAAAAGAAACGCTATAATAAAAAGAAACAACTGACTCCAATTTCCACTATATTATATGGATGACATCTTCATATTTTCCAGTTGTTTAGATTTATTTCATTAATTCTGATTATACTGAACCGATATCTATAAAATGTATAAGTAGGTATGTTTTTTAACACACCACAATTTTTTATTAATGTCTAAAATGTTAAGGGGTAATTTTACTCACCATTATGAACAACTTTTCCTATGGGACCAACCCTGAAATCGCGAATAAAAAATCAGCTGTTCCATACAAAAAGTTCATCGACCTTGGGCAAAATGTATGGAACAGCTGTTTTTTTTTCGCGATTTCAATGTTGGCCACATATTAAAAGTTGTTTGTTTTGATGTACAGAATATGCCCTTAAAAGGATGCTAACTTATTTAGCACTAACCCTGTATCACCAACAAACTAAAAAAAAAACATCAAAATCAATTCATAATTGGTGGAGTCATCGCCAAACTGTATACAAAAAATTAAATAAACATACTTACAGTCGAATTGAGAACCTCCTTTTTTTAAGTCGGTTGAAAACGTTGAAATCTACGACACAAACGGCCTTAGTTAAAAAAACTTCTCAACCGTTAGTCACTGCTTAAGATGCTCTGCCATCTTCTCTCTGACGTGAAGTTGCACGTGCTAGAAAAGGACAGAGAAGTTTAAGCAGTGACTAAGGTAGAAAAGTTTTTTTAAGTAAGACTGTATATAGACAAAAAACAGTAAGGTGTAAAAATGTCCACTGTAAACATAATTATTATGCCTGAGATGTATCTGAGGTGCTGCCACGAAAACCTACATTCTTTCCTTTCGCGTAATTTTTTAGGGTTATAGGTTATAGGTGTTTGAATTTGACCACACTTTGCCTGATGTTAAACAAAGACGCAAACAAGCTAACCTTTAAGGAACCTATTTCATCTAAATTCGAAGACACAACGGGAACTTACGGCCTTACTTAAAAAAACTTTTCAACCGTTAGTCACTGCTTAAGATGCTCTGCCATCTTCTCTCTGACGTGAAGTTGCACGTGCTAGAAAAGGACAGAGAAGTTTAAGCAGTGACTAAGAGAATCAAGATTATTTTAGGTAAGGCCGACAGAGTCTGGTAAAGAGTTCCACAACCTCGCTGTACGATTATAAAATTATACCTATGTGGACATTGTGGAGTCGAAAGCGAAACATTTTGTGCGTACATGTGGAATGTCCACCATTTACGGTTGGCGCTTTGGACGTCCTATAAACAGGGCCGATCAACCTCTTGACACGTCTCTCGATTGACTCCAGCAGGGCTAACATGCGCACCGCGAGAAAATGTTGTCGTGTCTTACAGCCTTGCCTAAAATAATCTCGATTCTTTTAGTCACTGCTTAAACTTCTCTGTCCTTTTCTAGCACGTGCAACTTCACGTCAGAGAGAAATGGCAGAGCGAGCATCTTAAGCAGTGACTAACGGTTGAAAAGTTTTTTTAGGTAAGGCCGTTAATGTCGTGCGAAAACGAGACAAACTTATACAGATTCGTAGCCTTGACCTGTTTTGTAGAATCGAGAAAATTTTCTCGCGGTACGCATGTTAGGCCTGCAGGGCCTCGGGTTGTGGTGCATCTCATACAAATGCCGGTTAGTGTACTAATATTAAAAAAATTGTCTCGTTCTTGGTATTTTTATCTACCTACCTATCAACGTCGATATATACAAGTACAAGTACTTGTATATACCGTCGTTGCTACCTATCTATTTCTTCTTATGTAACATCGTATCTACGTATGACTAGTGGTCAGCGATAGGAACGTAGTCAGACCACGTACTTATCACTGATTTCGAAAAAACCGGATAATTTTTTTAAACATGCCGTCGGACATCTACCTGACCTTACAAAGTTAGAGTCAGAATGTTTATTCACCATAAAACATTGTTTTAGTTGTATTAGCGGTCAAATGGTAAAATGTAAATTGAGTGCAATAATACAGCAAAGGTAAAAAAACATACCTACTTACAATAAACAACTTGAATTTTTGGACCGTTTTATAACACAAAGCATATACTAAGCTAAAAATATATCATCATCATCAGCCCGGAGACGTCCACTGCTGAACGAAGGCCTCCCCCTTAGACCGCCACACTGTACGACAACCTGCCATTTGCATCCACCGGTTGCCCGCGACTTTTACAATGCCGTCGGTCCACCTAGTGGGAGGCCTTCCTACGCTGCGTCTTCCGGTTCGCGGTCGCCACTCGAAAACCTTTCTTCCCCATCGGTTGTCAGTTCTTCGAGCGATGTGGCCTGCCCATTGCCACTTCAACTAACAAACTAACTTCACTAACTTAAAAATATATAGGTACTTATATTTACCAGGTGTAAGGGAACGGTCTCCCGAAAACGAAACCAAGATACGACTGTAACCACTTCACGATTCAAGCTTTGCCGATATTGAAAAAGCCATAACCACCAAGATCAAGATAGGTAGCAGAAACTATAGGCAATGGGCTACATTTTATTGTTATCAACCTTAGAGCATAGGTATATTATATTGGAGCTGGTAAGCAAGGCGTACCGCTCTGCCAAAAGAAATGTTGTTCGTGACCACATACCTCTTGGCAGTGTTGTGAGTTGTGACTTTGTTTTTGTGTTTTCATAATGAACACGAATTTGTTTTAGTACTTATGAGAGTATTGTGATAATCAACTACAAACTTTTTGTCACGTACATGAACCTAGAAAAAAAGTAGGTTCATGGTCACGTAGATCATAATTATTTAATCCAATGTTTTATAAGATCCCAATGCGTCTTTGATTATATAGAGAGAGAGCTAGATACTCCAAGCCAAAGCTCCCAGCAATGCGTAGATTCCTTAAAAAAATATGTTTTGACTGGAAGTTATGTCTGTTATATTAAACAGCAAAGAAATACAGGGGTCGTCAATAGAAGAAACCCGAATTTATTACGAAAATAGTAAACTGTTATAAAATGAATTTTATTTTACTTGCCTATCTTTTTATCGTCTACAAGTTTACTTGGAACTTTCAACCGGGTCTTTCAGCCGGGACAACAAAGTTGAAAGTGAGCTGCGTGTTTACCTCGTCTCCCGCAAAAAGTGGTACCACACTCACACAGCTAGTGAATAAATAAAGAACTTATGAGTGCGACTAATGCCAGAAAAATAACAGATTTCACCCGCGCGTCTTGCATTAGTTTAGAGTCGAAAATCGCATGATACAATTGGTGATGATTCAAATTCAAATTCAAATTCAAATTCTTTATTAACATGACAGATATAACTTTACAGACTAATCTAAGGTATTATATCTATCCATACATAAAAATTAAACACTTAAGCTTAAGTATATACAATTGCCACATAGCTAATTCTAAGAACCTAACTATTACATACAACTAAAAACAAAAAACTTAACGTTATAATAAAATAATTTTAAAACAAAAAGAAAACATAAATTAACATATTCTCTAATAAATTCTATTCAATAAGCTCACAATATTGGAGACTCCTTTTTATAATTATGTCCCATCTGTCGGCGAAGAGATCAGTCTGAGGAAATTCGTTAAGGAGCTTATTGAGGTGCCTTTGTGCACGAAACACCGGGGATTGCTGGCGCGCTGCGGTGCGCGCCGGATTCGGTGCGAACAGAGGCACACGACCACAGCGGAAACGCGCGCGCTGTTCCGGTACACTCAGGCGACTCACTTCGCTCAACAACTCGGGGCAGCATACTTTCCCGCGTAATATTTGCAGTACTGTTATCAATTGTTCTTGTAACCTGCGAGTCTGAAGAGAGTTAAAACCAAGGGTGCCCAGTAAGAATTTTGTTGGATATAAGAAAGGATAGTAGCAAAATATTTTTTTGTATAGAAATCTCAGAAAACGTTTTTGTACTTTTTCCAACATCAAAATGTAATTATTTTCGTGTGGGTTCCATATACAAGCACTTGTTTCGACTTTTGACCTTATTAGGGCTGTGTACAACAATTTAATGACCGTGACGTTCGAGAAGTCTCTGCAATTGCGTGTTACGAAGTCCAACTTTTTTAAGCAATCTGCTACAAGTGCTCGTATATGGTCATGGAATGTGAGGTTTGTATCGAACAGTACACCAAGATCTTTAACTATTCGGTTCCTAGAAATCTCTTGTCCATCGATGTGGTATTGCGCAATTATACAATTTGATGATCTAGTAAAGCTCATTACTGAACATTTTGTAATATTCAGGTATAATTTGTTTTCATTACACCAAGACTGTATAGCATCCAAGTCATGTTGGAGAGCTTCACAGTCTTCAGCAGTCTTTATAGACGTATAAAGTTTTACATCATCGGCGTAAATTAGGCATTTTACGTGTTTTAGTACTTTAATCAGGTCATTGATCATGATTATGAAAAGAAGTGGACCGATAGATGAGCCTTGGCTTACTCCAGACGGCGTATGATACAGCGACGAATCATAACATCCTAAGCGCACAAATTGCTGGCGATTTTTCAAATAACTCGCAAAAAATGTAAGGATATAAGGCGCAAGTCCTACTACGCTCAATTTTTTAAGAAGAACGTCATTGTCTACCCGATCAAAAGCTTTTTTAAAGTCGAGATATATGACGTCCACTTGATTATGACAATCAAGATTTCTAGAAATATAATCAACTAAGGTGAGTAAATTGGTGTTAACTGATCTGCCTTTTCGAAACGCATGTTGAGAGTCATTTAGCTGTGGTTCTAACTGCTTATATATTTTTCTGTGCAATATACTTTCGAATAGTTTGGCGAACGTGGATAAAATAGCTATAGGCCGATAATTTTCGGCGTGGGTTTTATCCCCAGATTTAAATACAGGTACTACCCTTGACTTTTTCCAAAGACTAGGATAGACACCAGTTTTTAGTGACAAGTTAAAAATATATGTCAGACATTCAGCCATCTGATCTTTAAAAGCTTTTACTACATATGCTGGAACGTTGTCCGGTCCCAGTGAACTTTTAGGTTTAAGTTTTTCTATATAAGATTCAATTTCTTTCTGCGACAGATTCGAAATATGTATTAATCCATTACTACCTGGGGTTTCAGCTTGTTTCGGGTCTAATGTTGGTATGTCTGGGAGAAATACGCACTTAAAATAATCTGCAAACGCTGCGGCTGCTTCCCGGCCATTATAGGCTATGCCTTTGTAAATAATATTAGGTTCGAAGCCCCCCTTTGTCCTCAAGGTCGCTATGTGTTTCCAAAAAGCACGTGGATTAGAAGTGAGATTTTCTTGTAGGTTTTGTATATGGTTGTGGTATGCGATTGAAATTTTACGTTTTATACTGCATCTTATGGCACTGAAAAAGCTGTATATATATTGATCTCTAGTAGATTTCCAGATTTTATGTAGTTTGGCTTTTAACAGAATATTATTCACAATTTCACCTGAGTACCAAGTAGGATATGTCCTAGTAGGCTTCGAACACCTAACCTTTTTTGGAACACACTCATCAAAACACTTATATAATAGTGAGTATAAACGCTCCACAGCATTGTTTACATCAGATTCTTTAAGTACACATTCCCAATCAGCATTATTTAACTGATTGTACAGTGCAGAAAAATCAGCTTTATTGAAGTTCCAGTCAGTGTGCTCATCAATATTGCTAGAATCCACCGTGATGTTTCTGTGTATTTTTTCTATGGCTAAGCTTATATACAAAGGTGGGTGATATATATCTGGGCGTTCCACAAGACTTTCATCAGCGATACATACATTCACCTTAGTCAAGATTTTGCTAATAAGAACAACATCTAATTTACTACCCTTATCATTAAAAATATCGTTACGTTCTAGAATATCACAATAGTTTATAAAATAGCCCATATAGTTATTGATATATACATTAGCACTATTGAGATTTAAATCACCAAGAATTACAATTGTTTCGTTATGTAGTACAGTTGAGGAGTTTTCTTCAACTTTACTAAACCAATTCATATAATCCTGATCACTAGTTCCAGGACGCAAGTATACGACACATATGTATAGTGACTGACCATAATATGATAAACATGCCCACAAATCTTCACCATCATCCGTCTCTAAGTCATGGCGACGACGTAATTCTAGGCCAGGTCTCGCAGCAAGGAGCACTCCACCACATCTTCTAGTAGTTCTGTCGCGTCTAAGGAAAGACCAACCATAGGGAGACACTTCTGCATCAGTTATGGAAGAATCGAGAAATGTTTCTGTTATCGCTATTATATCTGTCGGTAGAGATGTAGTAATTTGCTGCCAGTATTTTAATTTCGTTTTTAGTCCTCTAACATTTTGATAGTTTATATTTAACTTAGCTTTAGAAGTGTTATTTTGTATAAGACATGCTTCCGACGACTTCGTCACCCTGCGTTGTGGGGCTTGGCCGAGAGTATTGGGGTGGCGAGATTGTCTGGTACTCCCGACGGTTCTGCGAAACCATTCTCTAATTTCTGTTCCAGTTGGCCAGGACTCTGGAGCCATACAGATATTGAATACACTCTCAGGTACAGACACGACAAATGACGAATAATGCTCATGTTTGAGTGATGATGATGGCTTTGAGCAATTTAGGTGGGATTTTATTTAATTATTCAAAATGTAGGCATGAAATAAAAAAAATAAACGGCTACTATGCTAAAAAATTAGTTTGGTTATGTATTTCGTAAAAAATTATGTGGCGCTGTCGCTGATAATTTAGAGCATTTGAATTAAAACAGTTTTTATTTGTTGGTAATTTGTATTTTTTTTTTTTAATAAACTAGATTGTTTTCCAAAATTCTATTCGGTTACTCGGCTTTTTTAGGGTTTTCCCCTACTTATAGTATTTTTTTAATCTGAATATTTACGTTCTTTATCATTAAAATATGTGTTTAAAAATACACCTTTTACTTACTTTTGGCATTAGTCGCCCCCTTAATGTTCATGTGCAGATGGCCAGAGTTTCGACTTCATCGTGGTGGGTGCCGGGTCCGCCGGCTGCGTGCTCGCCAACCGACTTACTGAAGTACCCAATTGGAATGTACTGCTCTTAGAAGCTGGAGACTACCCTACTTTTATTGCAGACGTAAGTTTATTGTCTAGCTACCTCATCATCAGCCCGGAGACGTCCACTGCTGAACGAAGGCCTCCCTTAGACCGCCACACTGTACGACAACCCGCCATTTGCATCCACCGGTTCCCGCGAGTTTTACAATGTCGTCGGTCCACCTAGTGGGTGGGAAGCCTTCCTACGCTGCGTCTTCCGGTTCGCGGTCGCCACTCAAGAACCTTTCTTCCCCATCGGTTATCAGTTCTTCGAGCGATGTGGCCTGCCCATTGATTGCCACTTCCACTTGCAAACCCTGCGAGCTATGTCGGTGACTTTGGTTCTTACTAGCTCTAGCTCTAGCTACCTGCCAAGTTGTAATATAATAAGTATATTTATGGTTTTGTAGTGTTTTTTTAGCTCTTATAATATGCGCTTGACCACCAGCTCGCCTGTTGGTAAGCGACGATGTGGTCGAGGATGAAGCACGCGGACTTAGAAGGTACCTTCACTCAGACCTTGAAGAGGTCTAGATTATATCTCTCAGGAAATAAGGAAGCCGGCAGCTTGTTCCATTCCTTGGCTGAACGGATTAGAAACGTGGCGTCAAAACTTTTGGTAACGTTAGGATTCTATTGCAGTCCGCTCGGGGGAAGTACCACCCCTTTGAAAGTTCTTCAACCGTCAAGCAGTGTGTGCAAGCATTACTGTGTTTCGGTTTGAGGGACAATGTCATCAGAGACATTACGGGCATGAAGAGTTTTGGAATGTAATATGTCAGGGTGAGGAGCGCAGTACAGTGCGGCGCAAAATTTTATTCGCAAGTTCATAATTCTGAAACTGCTACTGTTATGGGCAGGCGTGATGCTTGCCACACGGACTTTTGCCAGCGTATTTCTCGGACGTCAATTCATTTCATATTTTTTTAAAATATAATAATTTATTCTTTGCTGCTACCAGGGGCCGTACCGTGAACCGCTTATAGCGGGACCGAATAGGTTCAGCTGCCGACACTGCGACATAGGATAATGTGACATAGCGTGAGCGTAGCGCTCTTATGAAAAAACATCGACGCCGGCGCCCCTCTGGCTGCCATATAGAATGGTAGTAGTATAACGAACTAATTCAATCAAAACCTCACAAGATTTTCTGTATTTAAAAAAATTAAATACATTACTGCCATTCCGCGTATATTTGTAGAGGCAAGGGAAAGCTGGTGTCAGCACGGTGGCCGGGCCTGGTGTTCCAATCTTGAATGTCTACTTGGACGGTTTGTCGTTTCAACTGGAACTTATGCCTAAATATGTCTGGACCTGGGTCAGACCTGGACCTGGGGACCTTAAACTGCAACCAGACCCACCGGAGGACGGGCAGCAGCGTCCTCTCGGTTAACGGTGGTGAGCATTCTGCGATCCCCAAGCCGCCTGCCATGCGTGGGGATTATGGCAACACCCCTCTATTAAGGGGGAGGCGTTCATCCAGCAGTGGACGTCTTCGACTGATGATGTGATGTCTGACTTTGTTCTCTGGCGATGTGTCTCATACAACCCAGATAAATAACGAAGTCACGAACGTCTACAGATATGTATACACAATTATTATATCTAGCTGAACGACAATTTATAACTCCTTGTCGAAATATTAAAGTAAATCTTTTGTAAATTAGTAGGTAACTATCTTTTTCAGGCACCTGGATTTTTCACATTAGTAGCCACGTCAACAGCTGACTGGAATTACACATCTGAAGATGATGGATTCACTGCACAGGCTCACAAAAACCAAAGAATCCATGAAACCCGAGGCAAGGCAGTGGGAGGTTCTAGTAACGCTAACTACATGGTATACGTCAGAGGGAACAAAGCAGATTTTGATGGCTGGGCTGCTCAAGGCAATGAGGGCTGGGACTGGAACAACGTTACCCACTATTATAAGAAGAGTGAATTGTTGAACGATAGCATTTTGCTAGAAGGAAGCACAGCTGCATTACATGGAACTAACGGGTACCTTGGAGTCACTCGTCCATTATTCGATAAACAAACTAAGCCGCTATTTGAGGCATTCAAAGAAGTTGGTCATGAAATTCTCTCAGACACAAATGGTTATCAACAACTTGGTTATGGCCCACACCAGTTTACAGTAAACAATGGGCTTCGACAAAGTACAGCTGTATCTTTCATCAGACCTATCAAGGACCGTCCTAATCTACATATATTAACTTCAACTTTAGCGACTCAAGTCATCATTAACGAAAATAAAGCGGCAATTGGTGTGAAGGTGAAACTTCTTAACGGAAACATTGTTTGTCTCATGGCCACTAAAGAAGTGATTTTATCAGCAGGTGCTATAAATAGTCCTCAACTGCTTATGTTGTCTGGTGTAGGGCCGAATGATCACTTGAAAAAAATGAACATACCCCTGGTAATAGATTCTCCAAATGTTGGACAAAACTTACAAGACCATTTTGTGACTACTCTTCTTATATCCGGTAAAAAACATAAGGCATCGGAAATTGCTGACGGCGATCCGATTGTTGATAGTTTTAGCTTCCCCGGGCCTAATATTGGTGGACACGTAGCTCTTAAAAAAATTCAAACCTACCCCGATTACCAAGCTAATATATTCCCTTTCCCTCCAAATGCTCTTCTGCCGACGATAATGTGTTCACATCTCTTCAATCTGAACGATGAAATTTGCGAAGCTGTACTCCAAGCAAGTGACAAAAGGGAAGTCATGTACGCACATATTTGCCATTTACATCCCAAGTCCAGAGGCTCTATAACGTTAAGAAGTAGCAACCCAGAAGATCCTCCTCTCATCAACTTAGGATACTTTACTGATCCGTCAGATTTGGACGACCACGTGGCGTACATTGAAGATTTTCTAAAAGTCCTGAATACTTCATACTTTAGGAGTATGAATTCGTCAGTTATAGATTTGAATGTAAGTCATTGTAGGCATCTAGAGTTTAACTGTCGGGAGTACTGGGAGTGCTATGCTTTGAACACGGTGACGAGTCAGTTTCACGTATCTGGGACGTGTGCGATGGGGCCTGGGATATCGGACGTGGTGGACACTCGGCTGCGTGTACGTGGCGCGCGGGGCCTGCGCGTTGTGGACGGGAGTATTATGCCTACCCTCACCAGCGGGAACACTAATGCACCCATCATTATGATCGCGGAAAAAGCTGCTGATATGATCAAAGCTGACCATGGAGAATGCGACATATTATAAAATAAAGTTCCTCACTAGTTGTATCACAGAAAACTTAATAGTACCTAGTAATATATTATCTTTGATAGTACTACGTATTTATTTTTATCAAATTATTTGTTATTTTCGTACACCTTTAGCAAAATTGTATTATGGAAAGCAAATATAAAGTTTTACATGATCAGAAATCTAACCTTCAATGTATTTTTACTTTACAAATCCATCAGGTTATTATGGATAAAATATTTTATCGCCACCCATCACTAAAGTTGACATTATTGCCCCCGGTCCAGTCCTGGACAATCACCACGTAAAGTTTGCATTAAATTAAGTACCATTTGGATAGGTTTTTAATTCCGTCTCAGTGTTTAATTGTAAGAGGTAGAGTTTTAATATTTTTTTTGTGATCCGGACCTGGGTATGTCGTAAAACTGCATCCAGAACCACCGGAGGACGGGCAGCAGCGTCCTCTCAGTTAACAGTGGTAAGCATTCTGCGATCCCCAAGCCACCTGCCAAACGTGGGGATTATGGCAATCCCTCCCTAATAAGGGAGAGGTTTTCGTGCAGCAATGGACGTCTTCCAGGTGATGATGTTCTCAAAAACGTTGAGAGTGCGCTTAGCCATAGCAAGGCCCAGAGCCAAAGACTGAGTCTACACAGTAGCTATATAACTTTAGCGTATATCAAATATCTACTGTGCCAAAGTTGTGTAAAAATCAAGTGCTCAGAGCTATATTTTACGTAAACAGATAAATATCTGAGGGGCACAATAAGAAGTGAATGCATCTCTACCTATATATAATTATAATTTAATAGGTACTTTATTGCATTACAGTCAGTGTTATTTATTTATTGTTTGTTGTTGAACGGTACCTATAGTGCTGGACCTGCGCCCTGTACAAAGACAAGAGCACTGGCGAGGACAAAAATCGTGAAACTTGTTAGAATATCATTTTAAGGTTGTTAGGATGTCTATTGTAAATTTTGTGACATCTCTTGCTCAAACACTTCAGCTGATTATTGGATTGAGCTCACACGATACGGGCACTTCTCAGTTATACCCGGACTCAGCTTCAGTCTACGGTAAGTAATTAAATAAATTCTCAAAACCAAGTACCTACCTTTATTGCATTTAGACGATACTGAAATGATGAGACCAGCTTCATAGACGATCAATTGATCTTAAAAGTAAAATTATTATGCGGGCAATAATCTCTTTTAGCTTTAGAATACAGTATAGGACACTCTAGAGATTGAGCAATTCAAACTCCTTTCAAAATCAATCCGGCTTGCGAATCTCTTTAGAAACACTGTACAACAGTGAGGCAGCCCAAACACTTTACTCATGGGTGCTCCAAGGAGTAAAGTTTTTGGGCTGTCTCATTTAATCTGAAATTCAGATTTATTTCATCATCAGCCCGGAGACGTCCACTTGACCACAGCTGAACGAAGGCCCCCCTTAGACCGCCACACTGGTCAGATTTATATTCCTTGATAATATATAGATAGATAAACTCTTTATTGTACACACCAAAGAAATAATTACAGTCATGATGAGTTAACAGTAGGTATTCAAAATTAAAACTAAAATATGAAACAAAGTTAAACTTACATGAATTTACTAAATAATAATTTAATTAAATGTGTTATTAGTTTACAGAAATAGGTACACTTTGCCCATACCTTTTCCTTCAAGCAGGTACTTACAAGAAAAATCATGCAAAGCTACCGATTTGTTTTTGCTACATTCACCAAAAACCAACATTTTTACATCGATTCTCAAAGTATTCCAAAAAATATCGGTAAGTTTTCGTGTGCCTCTTTTCCAGACGGTCAGGTTTTCGACTTCATTGTCGTGGGTGCAGGATCCGCCGGATGTGTGCTCGCCAATCGACTGAGTGAAGTGGCCGACTGGTCTGTCTTGCTTATAGAAGCAGGAGATGACCCTCCTATACTTTCAGACGTAAGTTAACCGAAATAAGCTACTTCTCATGTTCTCATAAGATTATACAAAAAAAAAAACAACTAATAACTGTCTCTTTCTATTGCTTGCAGATAGCCAACTATTTAACGCTTATACATGGTTCAAAATTTGATTGGAGGTACACTTCTGAGGATGACCACTACAGTTCTCAAGCTCTCAAAGATCAAAGGGTACATCTGACCAGCGGAAAAATGCTTGGTGGAGGTAGCTCTGCCAATTTTATGTTTTATGTTAGAGGAAATAAGGCCGATTATAACGCCTGGGCTGACATGGGAAACGTTGGGTGGAATTGGGAAAACGTCTCTTACTATTTTCAAAAGAGCGAACGTCTCATGGATGCTAGTTTATTATTAGAAGAAAATAGTGGAGTATTACACGGTACTCAGGGCTACCTCCGCGTGACTCGTCCTCTCTTTGAAGAGACCAATCCATATTTTGAAGCCTTCAGCGAAAACGGTCGTGAAATACGTAGCGACTTAAATGACTACGAGCAACTTGGCTATGCTCCACCTCAATATACAATTTATAATGGGGTACGCCAAAGCACGGCGGTTTCTTACATCAGACCAATTAAAGATCGGACTAATTTGTACATATTGAAGAATACTTTAGCAAAAAAGGTGATTATGGACGAGAGCAATCGAGCTACTGGTGTGGAGGTTACTCTGTCAAATGGGAACGTTGCTAGTTTAAAGGTGGCTAAAGAAGTAATTCTCTCAGCAGGTACGATCAGAAGTCCTCAATTATTAATGCTGTCAGGAATAGGACCACAAGAACACTTAGAAGAAATAAATGTCCCTGTCTCTGTGAACTCTCCTAATGTCGGGCAAAACTTACATGACCACTTAATAACAGAAATACTAATAACTGAGAAAAAATATTCAATCTCAACCGATAAATGTGATCCAGATCCGGATCCAAAGGATCCATCGTTGACCCAAAACTGCAACTATACCCCTGTTGATATAGGTAATAGCTTCAAATTCCCAAATCCACAACTTATGGGTTTTGTGGCTCTTGATAAAACGCAAACCTATCCCGATTACCAAACATTTGTCTTTATAATCCCCGCTGGATCCCTTTTCACAACAATTTTATGTGCACGCACATTTTCTCTGGAAGATTACATCTGTGAAACGATAGCCAGAGAGAGTCACGATTATGACGTTACAATGAATGTTATTTGTCTTTTGCATCCAAAATCTAAAGGTTCCATAACGCTGAAAAGTAATGACCCAGAAGAGTTTCCTTTCATCAATCTAGGATACTTCTCAGACGAATCTGACATAGAACAATTTGCGCTAGTCATTGAAGATTTTATTTCAGTGCAGAATACTTCTTTCTACAGAAGTGTCGACTCTACGCTCGTCGACTTGAGAGTTACACAGTGCAAGGAATTGGAGTTTGGTAGTCATGAGTACTGGAAGTGCTTTGTCGTAAACACAGCTTCGACTATATTCCACCCTACGGGCTCGTGTGCGATGGGGCCTGAGGGAGTGGGAGTGGTAGACGAGCAGCTGCGAGTGAGAGGTGCGTCTGGTCTTCGCGTGGTGGACGCCAGCATCATGCCTTCCATCCCCAGCGGGAACACCAACGCACCCACCATTATGATTGCTGAAAAGGCAGCCGACATGATCAAAATTGACTATGGATATTTCTGAAAATAACATTGTCACCTTATTTAAAACAAAAAAAAAGGATATTAATATTAAATATTTTGTTTTCAAATATTATAATTAGTTTTGTATTCAGAGTTTTGATTATATACCCAGCCGAGAGCTAGATCTCCAAGCTTCAGAGAGGGTTCAAATTACTTGGTTCGAAATTGGTGGAAATTCAGGAAAGATATTAGTGGCATTGGCATCTTGAAATAAGTACATATGCCTTGACCATTATGTAGAATATAGTTAATAAAATAAAATCTAAGAATCTACTTCCTTATTTATAAACTGTTAAAGTACCTAATTAAAACTAAACTATATAATAGATAGATAGTTAAAACGGTCTAGTTAAATAGTAGTTAGTTAGTTGTTTTTTAGGCATAACCTTTATTTTAACTACAACAAACAGTAGTTAGTTAGTTCTTTAGATATGTATGTCTTAATATTTCTTGAAAAAGATACTAAAACCGACTTCTAGACTATACCTATACCTATATTATGTACAATCTTATATTAAAAAGTAGAAAATAATATTTTTATTAGGCAAAAGATATTTTTCCTACTTCAAAGCAAAGAGCATTTTAGGACAATCGACGAAATTATTAATACTGATAAACCTTTACCAATTTATAATCAGGTATTTTTGGATTGGTGGTAAGCAAAAAAGTTTTACCCACAGAATCCAAGGAGGTAAAACTTATTTTTTTTCTCCTAAGAGGATTATGGCATCGAACTTTGCGCATTTGCCAGTGTCAAGTATCTAAATATTCATCAAGTTTTCGATCAATTTCAAGTCAAGTCAAGTTAGTCAAAGTCACAGTTAAATCCAGTCATGCCCTAGTAAAGTCGTGGCAACTTTACTACAAGCTTCTTCGGAGTTTTGGAAACAACACGAAAAGACACGTTTCACTTCAATATATCACTTGCCCACACTCGTGCGCGTAAACAGTACCTACATAACTAAAAAAAAACGCCACCATTATAAGCAGTCGGAAAAACACAAAAGTGGCGATTTATTATTATGCCGGCTGTACATTATCGCCGAGTCACCGCCGTAACCAAAGAGACAGTAATTAAACTAGCCAAAACCACAGAATCAATAATAGTACTCCCCGAAACCCTATAACTTGGCAAAAGAGTTTTTGGCGGGAAAACGGAAAAATCATGTCGTTGCATTCTATTATTTTCTTAAACTTGTGTTTTTTCGTAGTTGAAGACGGTTAAAAAGGAAGGACATGGGAGTGCACGAGTAAACAATAGGTATTCTACGGGTACATTGAATTAAGCATAGTCCGAATTGAGAACCTCCTCCTTTTTTGAAGTCGGATAAAAAGGAAGGACATGGCAGTAAACGAGTAAACAATGGGTATTCTGCGGGTACATTGAATTACGCATAGTCCGAATTGAGAACCTCCTCCTTTTTTGAAGTCGGATAAAAAGGAAGAACATGGGAGTGAACGAGTAACCAAATGGGTAGTCTACGGGTACATTGAATTACGCATAGTACACCTGGGTGTTCCACGAGTACACTCTTAATTCAGTGTACTCGTGGAACACGGATACAAAAAAGGTATACACATAAAAAGTACAAACGGCCACATAAAAGGTTCACATGTTTAATGTGGACCACAGGTAAGAAACCCTACCTGCTTTATTTTTATATTATTCTCACATAGTTTTTCTATGGTAAGTATTCATCAAAAGTTATTTTCAATGACTTACTCTACGTTTAATCCCAAAATGTTTAAAAAATAATAGTCCACCCGTGCGAAGCCGGGACGGGCCGCTAGTAATACATAAACTTGAACATGACTTGACACTGGCATATGCACAAAGTGCGACGCTATAATCCTCATAGGAGGAAAGAAAATAATAAATAAGCTTGAACATTCATATAAATACTTGACACTGGCAGAATACACAACGTGCGATGCCAATAACAAAGAAAAAAAACCCTGCCAATGATCTGCCAATATGCCCAACGTAGGCGATTTTCGCCATTTAGGCTATTTGGGATGGGAATCGGCGACGAAAAAGTCTGAAAGGCGACTAGTCGCTTTTAGGCTACTTTAAGGTTTAGGCCATTTATTCGTAATTTTATGTAAGGTTAAAAATAAAATAAGCTGATATAAACAACTAATAAAAAATATATATAAACATATTGATGATTTGGCGTTAGGTTGGCTAACTAAAACTGGCAAAATTTGGCTTCTTACTTTGTGAAAAATGGCGACATCCTATACCTACCCTGTTAGCAGCACTGCAGACTGGTTGAACCAGTGCTACTAGATACACGATAGTTACCGTAGATGCACGGTATTTTTGACCAAAACATGGTCTACAGTAATGATCTATTACCGTGTCGTTTACTACGGTATTTTTTAATATAAATTACCGTGAAATAATAGTTGAATGGACCAGGGGCCGTACCGTGAACTGCTTATAGCGGGACCAATAGGTTCAGCTGCCGACACTGCGCGACCGCGAACCTTATTGCGAGGCGATAAAACTCACAGTCGCGCAGCGTCGGCAGCTGAGCGTATTCGGTCCCGCTATAAGAAGTTCACGGTACGGCCCCTGGGTATGTCCTTAAACTGCAAACAGACTCACTGGAGGACGGGCAGTAGCGCCCTCTTGGTTAACGGTGGTGACCATTCTGCGATCCCCTAGCCGCCTGCCAAGCGTGGGGAATATGGAAACACCCTTCTATAAAGGAGGCCTTCGTCCAGCAGTGGACGTTTTATGGCCGACGGCAAGCACAACAGTATCGTTTAAACGGATTAGATCGTTTAGACTGTTGTGCTTTATCATCATCAACAGCTGGAAGACGTCCACTACTGGACGAAAGCCTCCCCCTTAATAGGGAGGGGTTGCCACAATCCCTACGCTTGGCAGGCGGCTTGTTGTGCTTATGGGTGTTAAAATAAATAAAATAAAATGAAGAAGAATGAATCGAAATGATATATCTTTTAATTGTGGAAGATATTGATATGTAAGCTATTTTGTTCTATTTAAACCATAACATAAATACTCCTGTATTAGGTGCATAATGAGAGCGAGATTGTTATACATAGGCAGAGGTAAGCATTATAAGGTGTCTGAAGGAATGAATAGTACTGTGAAATACTATTATTTCTTCTGTGCCTGAAGGCGCCATTTTTCAAAGTATAAGAAAAATGGCGCCTTCTGGCCCTACGCTGTTGGCAACACTGCTGACCGCCGACCGATTAAAATTTAGATTAGAAAGCAAAAGGAAGAAAGAATAAATGCATTGCATTATTTGCATTGCAAAAACACTTCCTACGTGCTTTATGTATTTGTTTTGCTTTGGACTAAAAAGTCTAAAACCGCACGAAACAAAAAAATATTGTCTAAGTTTGTCCGAAATCCGAAACGAAGAAATATTAGTGAAAACCGTACAAGTCGCGTTGGTTGTAAGATAGTTCGTGCTTTTACTTTTTGCACCTTTGGTTTGGTTGGTTATTAGCATTTATTGGGTACCGTAGACATAAAAGACAAGACATTACAAGGAGATAAAAGACATTTCCAAAATGACGCACCTCGATGTAAGTACATTTTAGAACATACTTATTAGAATAAAAACTATTATATAGTGCAGTACTTAGTTATTTTCTGTTATATAAAAAAAAACAATTTTGTATCTTTACCTAGACTTTATTTACATGTATTTATGTGTAAGAAAGATATAGTGAGTTCTAAAAAAAATTTCAGGTCAGCAATAGCAGTACAGATAGTAGTTCAGGCTCCACATCAGACTCAAGCAGCAGTGAGAGTTCCTCCTCAAGCTCAGGGTCTGGATCTAGCAGTTCCGATTCCGAGTCATCCACCTCAGAAACTCCGGCCACCACTGCTCCACCCCCAAAATCACCGACAAAACCAGAAGAACCTAAAAAGAAAGAAGAGCCTAAGCAAAGGAGGCCGTCTAAAGTCAAAATATCATCATCAAGTGAAGATGATGCTCCTAAAACTGCCAGTCCATTGCCACCCCGGAGA
Organism: Erannis defoliaria; assembly: GCA_905404285.2. NCBI lineage: Eukaryota > Metazoa > Arthropoda > Insecta > Lepidoptera > Geometridae > Erannis > Erannis defoliaria. The sequence goes on along the minus strand of FR990073.1, from coordinate 2,130,325 downwards.
AGGGCCTCTGCTAAATCGAAAACAGCCACGGTTCTCTCAAAAAGCAAGACTGGGCCTAGAGTACCGGCAGGGGCTAAGACTCCCAAGTCAAACTCTAAAACAGTACCCAAATCTAACTTATCAGATTCCGGATCTCATAAAAAGAAAAGTATATTCTCCCCTGTCAACAGTTCTGAATCTGACACTGAGAGCAAATCATCTAAAAGCACAAAGGATTCTCCAAAAAGTAAAAGAAGTTCTCATAAATCCAGTGAAGAAAAAGAATTAAGCACACCCATCCAGTTAGACAATGACGACTCTAACTCTAAAGATTCGAACTCTAAGGACTCTAAAGTATCCAAAGAGTCAAAAGATTCTGTCCGGTCCAATCATTCTAAAGATTCTGTTCGGTCCAATCATTCTAAAGATTCTGTCCGCTCTAATCATTCAAAAGACTCTCACCGGTCTAATCATTCTAAAGATTCAAAATATTCTAAAGATTCTACCACCCTGTCTAAAACATCCAGTGTTCATTCTAAAGCATCGACTAGTGCATCAAAAGCATCAACAGTCAATTCTAAGGCATCCAGCTCTAAATTGAGTACATCTAACTCAAAAACATCAACTTCTAAAGACGGCACTAAAAGGAAGAACGGCAACAAGCCTAATGGGCCGCCTCCTAAAAGATCTATAGAAGACAAAAGTGCTTCATCATGTACCTCGAGTCAGTCTTCTGCAGAGTCTGTGTCGGATTCAGATAGCGATAGCGAACCCACTCCTAAGAAGGAACCAGTTAAAACAGGAAAAACAAAACCACCATCCAGTTCAAGTAAGGTAAGATGTTTCAGTTTTATTTCTTTAAGTAACTGAGTATAAGTAGAAAGCTCTACTGTCTCATTTTGTTTTATCACCATCATGCCACATGAGGGGTTGCCACAATCCCCATGCTTGGCAGGTGGCTTGGGGATCGCATGTTCACTACCGTTAACCGAGAGGACACTGCTGCTCATCCTGCGATGGTTCAGGATGTAGTGTTAGGACATATCCAGGTCCAAAAATTCAAATTTATTGTTAAAAATATTGTAGCTGAAGACTAAAGATTGAGCTTTTTTTTTGGACATTTCATTTAAAGCACTATCTACACTTGACTTACATCCTTTTATGACATTTGATATGTAACCTTGGTGTTATCAATAAACTATTGTATAGTGAACAAGATTGGTATTATGGGAACTAGATAAATGATAAAAAACTTCTTTTTTTAAATACTTTGTAAATACATACTTATAATTTATAATACATACACAGAACAAACATTTATGTTCGTCACATAAATGTTTGTCCTGGGAATTTGGGTTATTCACCAAAATTCAACCCACTTATTTGACAGTGCTACAGTTGTCAAAGTAGATAGCAAAGGAGCTACTAGTCAGTTGGTTTAATTTCAGGAAGCAACAGGTAAAAGTGGAGACTCTGGTGACTCCCACGGCACGATGACACGTAAACTAACACGCTCGCTGTCCGCCCGAGTGTCGAGGATGGCAACAGTTACCAGGACCACACACACAGACACCGATTCTGAAGTCGATGAGAAGCCTAATGCTAACCATGTTGATAGCAAAAGGTAAAATAATGTATGTTCACATATATAAATATTACGTGAGTGATTTCTTATACATTCTATCTTTGCCTTCCTTTTATGAATTCCTGGAGATTTTACTGATAAGGTGAAGCGGAACAGGTTCCAAGACTATCGGGTAAAACCTGGTTTTCAACAGTTTTAAAGTAGCAGTCCAGCGGTGGACTAAGGTTCCTAAAATACCTCTATTTAATAGGCATCTTATTGTAAAATGAAGTCGTCCTCCTGTCTTCTACTATTAGTACTATTGCTGCGCTCGACAGGGTCCATATGATACTTCTTTTTGACAATATCTGTGTACACTATGGAAGCAATAAATATCTGAATCTGAATCTGAAGGTGGGCTGATGACGATCATGAAGAGTACCCAACATTTTGTTCATAATGATGAGTACATACATACCCTTCAGTATTGTTGAACCTTTTTGTTATACTTGTAAAAAACTAACAAAAAAATATTTTTTTAATATGTTCTTGAAGTCGAAATATAAAAAATAAAATTTTGAATTTGTGCTTGAAGTCGAAAAATACCCATGCTTGTATTATCTGAATATATGAAGAAGGATAAAGCTTGGTCTGAAATTGGATAAAAAAACAATTTGAAATAAAATACTTAACACTGGCGAATCCACAAAGAGCGACGCCATAATCCCCTTAAGAGGAATGAAGAAGAATTAAAGAATAAAGTCGAATTACGGTAGCGTCGTGTGCGGAAACCACGCCGATAGAGAAGCATTCCAGTAGGGGATGTACATATCACCGTTAGCGGAGGGCCTAAATCTTCTGAGGCCATTCAATCCGATCTTCCGATTGTCCAGTCCGTTCTTAATATAGTCACTCTCTTGCCCTTGGTTATCAATTTTGATCATTTATGAATAGTTTTTTACTACCTTTTTCAGCAAAGACTACAAGAAGAATATATTTAAGGGGCGCGGCGCGGTAGGCCGGTCGCCCATTAAGCCACCTTCCTCGCCGCCTGACATCAAACCATTTGGAGAGAGAGAGTGCCCTGTGAGAGGATGTGATTCGAGCGGACATTTAGGTAATATTTTTACCTCTTTTTATTGAAGGGGATGCTACATTGAGGCTTTCAAACCGGAACACAGTGATGCTTGCACACTACTGCTTAACAGTTGAATAACTGGCAAAGGTGTGGTACTTCCCCAGGCGGACTCTGCAGTAGAGTCCAACCACTACAAATTCGTTCCTTTTCTGCTGCGCAACATTCAGTATCATCAATCATCTTTCTTCCATTGATAAAGGAACGAATAGGTATAGCTAACATGTTCGTTATACAATCAAATAAAACCACAGGCAAACGTTCAATGTGCTTCAAACAAAATGGCAATAAAAAACCCTTTGGTTTGGTTGGCAACGCTGGATTGGACCATCCCCCTTAACAACGTAGATCAAATAATGAGGAAGCTAAGTGGTAAAGGTGGGCAGGCGATTCCAAGGAAAACCTTTTGAAACGTCATCGAGAAAACCGTCTCCGCCTCATTAGAAATACACCGTATGTAAGTGTTTGTGCGTGTTGTTGCAGGCGGTAAGGCGTCGCGGCACTTCACGTTCGACGCGTGTCCGCTGTACCACAACGTGACGCCGGCGGCGTGCGTGGCGGCGGGCGAGGAGCGCGCGGCGGCGGGCGCGGCGCGGCGGCGCGCGCTGCTCACGCTGCAGCAGCGGCCGCGCGCCGTGCCCAGCCTCGACCAGCGCGCCTACCAGCTCAAAGTGAAGGTAACATCACGTGGCGGCGGTGTGCGTGGCGGCGGGCGAGGAGCGCGCGGCGGCGCGCGCTGCTCACGCTGCAGCAGCGGCCGCGCGCCGTGCCCAGCCTCGACCAGCGCGCCTACCAGCTCAAAGTGAAGGTAACATCACGTGGCGGCGGCGTGCGTGGCGGCGGGCGAGGAGCGCGCGGCGGCGGGCGCGGCGCGGCGGCGCGCGCTGCTCACGCTGCAGCAGCGGCCGCGCGCCGTGCCCAGCCTCGACCAGCGCGCCTACCAGCTCAAAGTGAAGGTAACATCACGTGGCGGCGGCGTGCGTGGCGGCGGGCGAGGAGCGCGCGGCGGCGGGCGCGGCGCGGCGGCGCGCGCTGCTCACGCTGCAGCAGCGGCCGCGCGCCGTGCCCAGCCTCGACCAGCGCGCCTACCAGCTCAAAGTGAAGGTAACATCACGTGGGGGCGGCGTGCGTGGCGGCGGGCGAGGAGCGCGCGGCGGCGGGCGCGGCGCGGCGGCGCGCGCTGCTCACGCTGCAGCAGCGGCCGCGCGCCGTGCCCAGCCTCGACCAGCGCGCCTACCAGCTCAAAGTGAAGGTAACATCACGTGGGGGCGGCGTGCGTGGCGGCGGGCGAGGAGCGCGCGGCGGCGGGCGCGGCGCGTCGGCGCGCGCTGCTCACGCTGCAGCAGCGGCCGCGCGCCGTGCCCAGCCTCGACCAGCGTGCCTACCAGCTCAAAGTGAAGGTAACATCACGTGGGGGCGGCGTGCGTGGCGGCGGGCGAGGAGCGCGCGGCGGCGGGCGCGGCGCGTCGGCGCGCGCTGCTCACGCTGCAGCAGCGGCCGCGCGCCGTGCCCAGCCTCGACCAGCGCGCCTACCAGCTCAAAGTGAAGGTAACATCACGTGGCGGCGGCGTGCGTGGCGGCGGGCGAGGAGCGCGCGGCGGCGGGCGCGGCGCGGCGGCGCGCGCTGCTCACGCTGCAGCAGCGGCCGCGCGCCGTGCCCAGCCTCGACCAGCGCGCCTACCAGCTCAAAGTGAAGGTAACATCACGTGGCGGCGGCGTGCGTGGCGGCGGGCGAGGAGCGCGCGGCGGCGGGCGCGGCGCGGCGGCGCGCGCTGCTCACGCTGCAGCAGCGGCCGCGCGCCGTGCCCAGCCTCGACCAGCGCGCCTACCAGCTCAAAGTGAAGGTAACATCACGTGGCGGCGGCGTGCGTGGCGGCGGGCGAGGAGCGCGCGGCGGCGGGCGCGGCGCGGCGGCGCGCGCTGCTCACGCTGCAGCAGCGGCCGCGCGCCGTGCCCAGCCTCGACCAGCGCGCCTACCAGCTCAAAGTGAAGGTAACATCACGTGGCGGCGGCGTGCGTGGCGGCGGGCGAGGAGCGCGCGGCGGCGGGCGCGGCGCGGCGGCGCGCGCTGCTCACGCTGCAGCAGCGGCCGCGCGCCGTGCCCAGCCTCGACCAGCGCGCCTACCAGCTCAAAGTGAAGGTAACATCACGTGGCGGCGGCGTGCGTGGCGGCGGGCGAGGAGCGCGCGGCGGCGGGCGCGGCGCGGCGGCGCGCGCTGCTCACGCTGCAGCAGCGGCCGCGCGCCGTGCCCAGCCTCGACCAGCGCGCCTACCAGCTCAAAGTGAAGGTAACATCACGTGGGGGCGGCGTGCGTGGCGGCGGGCGAGGAGCGCGCGGCGGCGGGCGCGGCGCGTCGGCGCGCGCTGCTCACGCTGCAGCAGCGGCCGCGCGCCGTGCCCAGCCTCGACCAGCGTGCCTACCAGCTCAAAGTGAAGGTAACATCACGTGGGGGCGGCGTGCGTGGCGGCGGGCGAGGAGCGCGCGGCGGCGGGCGCGGCGCGTCGGCGCGCGCTGCTCACGCTGCAGCAGCGGCCGCGCGCCGTGCCCAGCCTCGACCAGCGTGCCTACCAGCTCAAAGTGAAGGTAACATCACGTGGGGGCGGCGTGCGTGGCGGCGGGCGAGGAGCGCGCGGCGGCGGGCGCGGCGCGTCGGCGCGCGCTGCTCACGCTGCAGCAGCGGCCGCGCGCCGTGCCCAGCCTCGACCAGCGTGCCTACCAGCTCAAAGTGAAGGTAACATCACGTGGGGGCGGTGTGCGTGGCGGCGGGCGAGGAGCGCGCGGCGGCGGGCGCGGCGCGGCGGCGCGCGCTGCTCACGCTGCAGCAGCGGCCGCGCGCCGTGCCCAGCCTCGACCAGCGCGCCTACCAGCTCAAAGTGAAGGTAACATCACGTGGCGGCGGCGTGCGTGGCGGCGGCGTATGTAGCGGCAGCGTGCGTGGCGGCGCACGTGGCCGCGTGCGGCATGTAGTACCTAGCGCGCCTTCCAGCACAAGTTAATAACTTCGCCGGTTCGAAAGTACCGTGCTCACCGATATAGGTCACCTTATAACTTAGCCAGAGTTTGCCAGGCTCATTTTTGCAGAACTATTAACCAAAATAACATACCACTTCTGAGTTTCAAAAATCAGGTGTTTCCGTGTGCTGTCTGCATTATTCAGTTTCTGAAAAAAGTCCTGTAAAACTCAAAGCTCAAAGGGGGGGTTGTCATATCCTGCCCATTGCCACTTCAACTTCGCCAGTGTGGAATCCTCGATATGAACTTTATATTGACAAGCTTGAAAGAATTCAAAGAAAATTTCTGTGTTTTGTAAATTACAGGCACAGGCTAAAATTTGTCGACTATAGCTCAAGCTGCAAGCACCACCATCTGTTACCTTTGTCGCAGCGAAGGCAGGTGGCAGATTTAACATTCCTCCATAAACTTATTCTGAATAAATGAGATTGTAGTTACCTTCTGTCAAAGATTAATTTCCAAGTGCCTACTCGAGCTGCTACCAGGCGTAATTTCCTCATACTCCGTGCGGATTCATATGTGACCAACTTCAGGCAAAATTCCTTCTTTGTAAGAGTATGTAACAACTTTAATGCAGATTTTTCTAAGTTCACTGATTTATTTACTACGAGACAAAACTTTAAAAAAAATATTGTAGTTTCAACTTATTTCAGCAATGAATAGTTCTATTTATATATTCTAATAACAGTACTATATGTTTATTTATGATATACATATTAACATATTGATGTGGTACACCTTGGTATAATGGTACATTTCGTTATTGTTAATGTCTTTTCTTTCTTTCTTGTGTTTTTATGTGTTTTGAATAAAATTTTGTTGCGTTCAATAGCAATCGACTTTGTACCTACTAGATTTGTTTTCTATCGTTACTTTCAACTGGATTGTATGCAATCTGTTATTTGTGAAAACTTTTTTGGCTTACTTGTTTATGTTTTTCTGTGTCCTATGTTTTTTTTTGTAATAGCTGTTTGTTTTCCAAATAATAAATAAATAAATACACTTGCAAACCCTGCGAGCTATGTCTGTGATTTTGGTTCTTTGGCGAATATCCCCGTTCCGGATTTTATCGCGCAAAGAATCTCCGAGCAAAGCTATCCATTGCCCGTTGTTCATCCTATCAGTTAAAAATAAAAACTCGTCCCCAGGACATGCGGTCCAAATGGAAAGGCAGCCAGGAGCTGAAGGACAAGCTGGCGGCGTCCGGCAACGACGAGCTGAGCGAGGACCGCGAGCCCATACTGGACGGGTTCGCCCCGGACTACGACCTCAAGCTGTTCCGGGAGGCGCAGGCGCTCGCGGCCATCAACATCGAGGAGGAGCTGGGGGACCTGCCTTCGGACAGGGGCACTAGGTACCTGTCAGATCTAATCATTGAAAACATTTTAGACATATTTTTTTTAGATATCTACGTAAAAGTAAGCATGTTCGTGTGGGCTTAGTGGCTAGCCCGAAGTCAGAGTTTTGTAGTGCCTAGATGGTGCCTAGAATATGCAATGATTAGCCATATAATTTTGAGAACCAATTTATAAACAAATCTACATTTAAATAAGCCTTGAAAAAACTACTGTTAAATGGAATATCTATGTGAATAACCTGTGTACCTATAAGTTAACATATATTGAAGGATAAGCTTACTTATATCGCTAAAATGGCAATACCTACTCCTACATACTCGTAGTAAATAGTAAGAGTGAGAGTCGATGTCTGCCTACAAACTGCATAGCAGTTTGGTAAAGTTATAAATTGAGCTATGTAATTAATTATGTAAGACAACAAAAAAATATATGCCTCCTGAAGACCTCTGACATGACTTGACGGCTGTTATTAAGAAACGTAGAACAAACAACCGGGACCAACAATTTAACGTGTCATCCGACCCACGGTAGCGCTCAGAAATAAGTGCCATTCACCCATCCTAAGTCTTACTTTTTTTGTAGTTCTAGGACTCTACTACAGAGTCCGCCTGGGGAAGTACCACACTTTGTCAGTTCTTCAAACGCCAAGCAGTAGTGCGCAAGCATTACTGTGTTCCGGTTTGAAGGGCAATGATACCAGAGAAACTACTGGGTATGAAGAGATTTAACATCTGATATCTCAGGGTGACGAGCGCAGTGGAGTGCGGCGCAGGATTGTATTCGCAAGTTCACAATTCTAGCACTGGCACATTTAGACGCAGACGTGACGCTCACCACCAGGCGAACGTCTTGCTAGTCTCATCACAAATTAGCATTTAAAAAAACTGACCGGACCGTCCGTAGCTAAACGTCGGTGATCGTGTAGAACCACAGAAAAGCGAAAGGCCTACTTCTTAGATAGAACGGCTGTCAAAACAATGTTGTAAAGCAATTGTATGGAAAACAGCTGTCGCCAGCTTCACATATAATTGTAGAAACTACGACGAAAAATGCCAAATTTGGTCGTATTTGATGTAAAACGCTCGAAATGTCATTATGCAAAAGATTAAAATTGATCTAATTACGATGCAATGTGGTTTGGTTTCCTGCGCGTCTATTTAAATTGTCTTTTTGAGTATTCTCAGTTTAAAAACAATATTGGTAGAATTGTCACTTAATGCCGGCTAGCGCGGCCCATCACTTTTTCGTTCTATTCACATCTCTCTTCAGTGTGTAGAACCAGCTAGTCAAGCTTTGCCACGAGCGCTACCAAGCTACGTTTAAAAAGTGTAGAATAGGCTGGATTGACTTCCCCTTGAGTGCGTTACGCAGTACGTCCGGCGTAAGCGAATGTCTGCTATTGGTCCTCTACCATGGATATTAACCGACTAAATTATATGACTTTTTTGTTACTAGCTACAGTCACTAGACCATTAACGCAATCACAATTTTAGCCAGTAAACGTCCACTGCTGGACGAAGCCAGCCGCGTGTAATGAATGTCCTAAGTCTTTAGTTTCCCGATGTGCATCATGTTTTGAAACAGTGCAGTTAATATGTATATCAGTTTCCTGTATCACAGGTTCGTCGTGATGGGGAAGTACATGATGGAGGTGTGGTACCAGTCGCCGTACCCGGGCGAGGCTGCGCGTGCGCCGCGGCTCTTCGTGTGCGAGTTCTGCCTCAACCACCACAAGAGCGCCGCCGGCGCGCAGCGGCACAAGGACAAGTGCGCCTGGCGGCACCCGCCCGGGGACGAGGTCAGCGCCTTATTGTACACAAAACTCGCTTACATTCACACTCAATCACTTGTATTTACACTCTTAACCACTTACATTCATACACAATAACTTACATTCACACAATCACTAACAAGCGCACAATATAACACACATTTAGAGTTAATCAATCAATTACATTCACATTTAATCGTATATAAACTCACTTGCTTATCTGACTGATATATATATATATAGATATATATAGATATATATAGGTGGACCAACGACATTGTACAAGTCGCGGGCAACCGGTGGATGCAAATGGCAGGTTGTCGTACAGTGTGGCGGTCTAAGGGGGAGGCCTTCGTTCAGCAGTGGACGTCTCCGGGCTGATGATGATGATTCCCACTTTTTGTCAAGTTGCGTGGCGATTACTGTACCCTCTGTGGTTCCCGGCGCAGGTGTACCGGAAGGAGAGCCTGAGCGTGTGGCAGGTGGACGGGCGGAAGCACAAGCAGTACTGCCAGCAGCTGTGCCTGCTCGCCAAGTTCTTCCTGGACCACAAGACGCTCTACTACGACGTGGAGCCGTTCCTCTTCTACGTGATGACGTGCGCAGACGCAGAGGGCTGCCACGTCGTCGGGTACTTCAGCAAGGTACCTCGAGCGCCGATATACAATGTGTAACAAAAAGGTTCAACACAGGTTCATACTGAAGGGTATGATGACATACATCACCCCTCATCATCCCTTCAGAGACACTACCACAGAATAAATAATAGTATTGAGTACAGAAAGTTAATTCCGCAAAGGAATTGAAATAAATAAGGACTATCTACTAGGCAATAAAGTAGCAATTCAACTCGCACAGCGCTAGATACCGCTCGCTATATTCACCTAGATATACCGCTCTCTTTCTATCACGTATGCTTCGTTACGTGCGACGAGGCTAGCGTGCGGGCGGCCACTGACTTCAGCCCTGTATTGTCCTCTCGGAGCGGAGCGCCGCCCGAACATACCCAAACTGCGGAGTGACACCCCCCTGACACTACTCACAACTTTAACTATGGGGTCAACCACAGATCGCCTGTTGATGGCTCATAAAAATAAATGTCTCCTGCAAACGCGACCCACCGTTGCGGGCAGGGGGCGAGGTAGCATTCTATGCTTGCGATTGGCCAATCATTGGGATGACGCAATCTGAGATAAGAAATTCAATGAAATTCTGACGTACTCGCAGTGGTTAGCAGTGGTTTTTAAACTACTAATTTTCTAATTAGGGGAAGTCGGACGATCAGTCACCAGGGTTTATAGTCTTTGGAGCCAACCCTGAAACCACGAAAAAAAACAGCTGTTCCATACAAAAAGTTCATTGACCTTGGACAAAATGTATGGAATAGTTGTATTTTTTTCGCGATTTCAAGATTGGCCCCATAGTAAAAGTTGTTCATAATGATGAGTACATACATATTTCAGTATTGTTGGACCTTATTGTTACAGATTGTATCTGAAGCTAGTGTAGAAGCAGAATCTATAATGTTAAGCCACACAGACGCGGGACGGAACGGTTTTTTTGTAATGTTAGAGTAAATTATGGGCCATTCCAAAGTGACGGGTGGGACATTGTAACTCTTTTTTGATGAAACTTTGAGTCATTTCTCTCTAACGATTAATGTAATCAGTTTTAAAATTATTGCATAACAAAGCCAGATAATTACTTTAAGTGAAAGTAATAAATTAAAAAACTTAATAGCATTTCACACTTAATAGTTGTCGTTTTTGGAAGTGTGACGGGTGGGACACTCTTGACACCCGCCTATCCGAGTTGATGGCTTTGCTTCCTAAATCAAGACAAAGTATAAATATTTTCAGCAGTTTTTCATAATGTTACTACAGGAGCGACAAAGTACCATAATATATTTTAAATAAAATTATTAACTGAGCAAATTTTTAAGAAAATACAGCTCTTAGCTTGTGACGGGTGGGACATCATTTTGTGACGGGTGGGACGAGTCACTACTGAGGAGTCATAGTTGTGAATAAAATGCATTTTATTTATTTCACATGAGAATTTACTAAACTGATAACTTAAGAAGATTACTAAAATACAAAGGAATTAATAAAATCTGTTAAACAACGTAGCAAATAATCGAAAAACTGCGCCTTAATTTTTTTTCTTTAGCGTTAGTACTTTTCCTTGTCTCTTAAAATCTCTTTCGTTTCTTCACTTTTACTTGTATATTATTTGGTTTTACCCCCTTTTGGCATCTCTTAATTTCTTTTTTTGCTTACATTTTTATTTTGTTCTTTTCTTTTATTTTTCTGTTGATTTTCATTTTCTATTGCTGTATTGGTGTCTCTGACAGTAACAAACAGCAAAAAAAGCAAATAAGCAGCAAAAGCAAGTATAACTCTGTTAAAACTAGAATTCATCAAAACTGAAATTTTTCCCATTCTCCACTGTGACGGGTGGGACACACCTTCAGCCAGAAATATTTCCATGCTTATTCACATGATCAATGCCCCACCAAGCCTAAACAATTGCCCGTAACATAATTGTTACTTTTACAAAGCCTTAAACCAATAGGTTACGTATTTTTAGGTCAGGATAGAAAAATATCTGTTTTGCAGTGACGGGTAGGACATGAGTTAAGCGTTTCTTTAAATGTTTACAACATCTCACAATAAATAATTCTTGGAAATCACTTACCACTGTTTTAAACTCTACAAAATGTATTTTTTTCTGGATTAGTTAGTTTTTAACAATCGCACATAAAAGGCACGGAAAAGTGTTGCCAACTTGAAGAAAAAATATTACACCACATAGACAAACGCACTACAGCTGCGTTAGAAATAGTAAAAAAATGCGAACATTTTATTTATTAAAAAAAAACTGTTGTTTTCCGATGAATTGGTATTGTATTTGTCGTTTCCAAACGTAACCCACTTCTCAACCTAACCCGAAATAACATTGAATTCGGGTTATGTTAGGAACACCATTTCGGGTCAGGTTAAGAAGAGGGTTACGTTCGGAATGAAAATTAATCACTTTTTGCTTTTCCTAACCTAACCCGCTACCGGGTTAGATTTTCGGGTTAGGTTCGGAATAAGCCCTAGTTTTTCCCTAAAAAAAGAGAGAAATCCCTAAAAGTGGAAACACTAACTGCAATTGTTATGGGCAGGCGTTACCACCAGGGCCCTGTTTTTAACCGACTTCAAGAAATTAAGTTTTTTTTTAATGTTTGTTCGTCGATGTCTCCGTAAATTGTGGACTGATTTGGAAAATATTTTTTTTTAATTTGAAAGTGTATACTCCCGAGGTGTCCCATATTAATTTGAAGTCGGTTGATATATATTTTTAAAGCTACAAGTTCAAGCTTACATTTGTACTAGCTTCTTGTACCAGTAACTACAAATTACCAGTTACAGGTAGACGGTTTGTCTTTAACTTATATACAAGTGCTTGTACTTGTAGTTTGTACACTGGTTGTCTTGTAGCTTTAGAAAACGCTGTACTCAAATTTTTTTGCCGGTTTGCCAGTTTTTCACTACAAGTACAAGACTTGTAGCTTTATAAAACAGGGCCCAGGCGAACGTCTCGCTTGCCATTTAAAAAAAATGTGGTACACATTTGCCATACGTCCTTATATACCAATTAAGCTAAATTGTCAGGTGCCTTCATCGCAATCGTGGGATTCCAACTAGTAGTAGGTCACTCAGATTTATGCCCGAACCGTTAACGGAATGCCTATTGCCTATGACAAGCTCTGGAATTTTATCTTTATTACTAGAATTCTTATCGTTACCAGACGGTTTTTTAATGTATATATATATTGATATACCTACTCAAAAGCTTTATTTAGTAAAATAATTATTTTATCCAACACACGATTTGAATCAATCGATTGAAAAAAAACTAAAAGAAACCACATTTTAAACATTTTTTTATTTCAGTTTAGTTAGACCCTCTTTTCTTTATTCATGATTAAACATCCAAAGAAAAAAAAATTACTTAGCACCCGGGCAAAGCAATGTTGTCAAACTTAGCTATTATTTATAATTATATATTATTATATTATACTAAAATCGTAACGTACACTTTAAGTTCACTTTTTAGCCAATACAATGTAAAATTTTTTTCTGCCTAAGTTCTACTAATATAAATGCGAACCCTGTCTCTCTGTTTGTTTGTTTACGTATTCACGATCAATATCCGACGGCTTATCTGACTTAGATGAAATTTGATATAGAGATAGTTGAAACTCTGGAAAAGAACATGGGCTACATTTTACCGTCATCATCATTACTGTTATTTTTATTGCAATTTTTCGTCGCAAGTGAAACCGCGCGCGGCACCGACTATATCACTAAATCAGATTCTTTGATATGCTTATACACAGAACTTATTTATAACCCACTAGTTGCTTCTTGCGGTTTTACAAATTGAGTGTCTTCAAAATATGTAAATTGGAAAATCTCCCTTCATAAGCGCTTGCATGATCCAGTAGGTTTTTTTTTTCTTAGTTATTGGCATCGCACGTTGTGCATTCTGCCAGTGTCAAGTTTAAGAATTTTCACATTTATTTGTTACAATCAAGTCAAATAAGTCATGAAATCACAGTAAGTCACACGAAATTAGTCATAGTCGAGTACAAGTCATGCCCTAGTATAGTTGTGGCGACTTTACTATGAGCTTCTATGGAGTTTTGAAAACAACACAAAAAGACATGTATCACCACATTATATCATTTGCCCACACTCTTTCATGTAATTCAACACTCAATGAATAAAACACCACCATTTTTAATCATTAATTCGCGAAAAAACACAAGTTTAAGAAAATAATAGAATGCAATGACATGATTTTTCAGTGTTCCCGCCAAAACTCCTCCAGTAGGTTATCCATAGGCGTTGTCTGTACGCCGACCAATCTCTTTGTCATGCCTGGGGCCGTACCGTGAGCTGCTATAGCGGGACCGAATACGCTCAGCTGCCGACGCTGCGCGACTGTGAATTTTATCGCCTCGCAATAAGGTTTGCGGTCACGCAGTGTCGGCAGCTGAACCTATTCGGTCCCGCTATAAGTGGTTCACGGTACGGCCCCTGTTGTCGAAAGAAAGTCCTTGGCTCAAATATTATGTGTATTCGTCGAATTACCAATGTACCATGACCCTGCGCTCATGTGACCATACAATTTCAGAAGAACTGCCAATTCGAGACTCGCTCTGTTCAGATCTTGAACCAAGGCGACCTCTGTTCCGGCGCCGAAAAAGCAAAACTAAAGTTATAAAAAAATAGAACAGCTAAAAAGTCAAGTTTATAAATATAAATCGACCGCCGACGCAATCACAACTCACGTCTTAAAAATAAATTTACATAAAATTCGGAGTTGCTACAAAACAAAAACCCTAAAAGTAAAAATTAGCCGCACAATGAGTTACGAACAGCCGTACTACCATTGAGACGTGTCGCGTCAGCTGTGGGGTCACCGACCTCCCCCCACCGAGGGTTCCTGGGGGAACGGGTGGACACGCCCCTAAAATGCACCCCCTTGCGTGAGACTGGCCCTATAAATATTGCTAAATGTATGCGGCTGAGGTCGCCTAATGTTGGAAGCCTAGGGTTTGGGGCAGGTTAGGGTATTACGTACCCAGGCTCCGCCGTATAGCGAATAGCCTACAGTTGTCTTGCAAAGTATCCTTTACAAAGTAAGGATTTTCTCGTGCTACGCAAGTAATAGGCTAGATGACTGGTTTTTTTTATTGTCCTATTAAAATGTGGCCCATAAATATAACTGATTAATGAAAAGAAAATGAAAATCTGATCATAAATAAGCAACTTATAAGCATTTTAATATCACGCTAGACAGAGAGAAGAAACAGCAAATCGTGACGTCCTTCTCTGTACGCCATATAAATTCTATTCTGACAAGTAAGGCGTGACGTCATTTTTTGTTTTGTGGGAAAGGGACAGAGTTGTCATATGTTGTTCTCATATATCAGAACATTATTAACCGATTTTTTTTGTTAATAAACATACTATATTTATTTAAATTCTTTATCAAAGCTATTGGTTTCAACGATATAAACATCAGTCATCTACCCTATTGTTGCGAACATAATATACAATGTGTTACAAAAAGTTTCAACAATAGTGAAGGGTATGTATGTACTCATCATTATGAACAACTTTTACTATGGGACCAATCTAGAAATCGCGAAAAAAAAAATCAGCTTTTCCATACATGTTGTCCAAGGACAATGAACTTTTTGTATGGAACAGCCGATTTTTTTTTCGCGATTTCAATGTTGTGCCCATAGCAAAAGTTGTTCATGATGATGAGTACATACATACCCTTCAGTATTGTTAAACGTTTTTGTTACACATTGTATACTATAATTCAATACTGTTGTCCTACTAATACCTATTATAGATGTCAAAGTTTGGATGTTTATAATGTTTGTTACTCAATCACGCGAAAACGGCTGGGATTTGGATGAAATTTGGTACAGAGCTAGCGTATACCTTGGAATAACACATTTTATCCCAGGCATCGCTAGTTTTCAATATATTAAGTTCTTGTTTCAAAATAATTTTAAATAATTGCTAGTTGAGAAAGTGAAATTCTACTTTCTTTGATCCGTTTGATACTATGTTGCGTGATTTCGTTTTAGTATAATTTTTCATGTTTTTTTGTTAACCTTTTTTTGATTAGCAACCGTGAGCGTTTTTTATGGTTTAGACTCGTAAATGTCTAATTCTCAGGAATAAATTTTCTCGTGGGGTCTTAAAAGGCCTAATTCTACAAATGCCAAATTCTATAAATGTCCAATTCAACAAACGCCCAATTTCAAATATGGCAATAAATGTAGATATTAAAAATATCTAATGTACTTTACTATTTCTTTCGAATTAAGAACTGCCAGGTTGTACTAAGGGCCGGTTTTTTGATCCGTGGTCAAAATCGACATAACCATTTGTTAAACTGACTATAGTTATAGCTAACCATTTTTGACCATTGGTCATGCTAACTATGAATCAAAAAACCGAATTATTGGGATTTTAACAATTTGTTACCGTTTTTAACTATTACTTGTCTTAACTATACGGATCAAAAAACCGGCACTTAGTCGAAAATACAGTCGCAAGTAACTACACGTTCTCAGTAAATTTTAAACTTTACTCATCAGCCAGAAGACGTCCACAGCTGGACGAAGGCCTCCCCCTGAATAGGGAGGGGTTGCCATAATCCCCACGCTTGGCAGGCGGCTCGGGGATCGAATTTTAAACTTCGTCATCAGCCCTAAAACACCCACTGCTGGACGAAGGCCTCCCCCTTAATAGACTTATTACATAATAATTAAATCCAACTTTTTGGGATTCTTTTAAGGGCTTAAGAGCTATGGGCGTGCCGCTCACTCATTCAATGTTTTTAAAGATATGAAATGACAGAACTGTCAGAAAAAAAACTTCCATACAACATCTCTAGACGTCAATGAATTAATTTAGTTTCGTAATCATATTTTTCTAAACCCCACTTGTTTTAACTAACATTATTTAGACGTATTTGAGTAACGAGCTAACAAGCTATTTATTTAATTAAAACACCCGAAAGTGGCTCGTTACATTTGACATTGTGAAAACAGACTGGCTTTGTTATAGTCGTCAGGACGTGACCCTAGGTCATACAGTAACACAGGCAGAAGGTAAACTGTAGGAGTTCTTATACGACAAATAAAGTAGATCTTATAGGAAAGAAAGGAAATGTTTAATCTAAACATTGAACAAAAATCTACACCAATTCTAAAACAAAAAAAAAATGCCGAATAAGGCGCAGGCCACCTTAGATCAAATTATACTATAGATACACAGTCCACAACCGGATATTGTTTCAGTTTAATAATGAACCTTAACAGCCTGTAATAGCATTGTAAAACATTTGTGGGCGTGTAAAATCGTAGCATCGTAGCACGTCACGCGACTGAGAGCAAAACAAGGCATAGGAGTTTTGGCGGAAAAATCATGTCGTTGCATTCTATTATTTTCTTAAACTTGTGTTTTTCCGCGAATTAATGATTAAAATGGCGGTGTTTTATTAATTGAGTGTTGAATTGAATGCACGAGTGTGGGCATGTGATGTAATGTGGTGAAACATGTATTTTTGTGTTTTCAAAACTCCGTAGAAGCTCATAGTAAAGTCGCCACAACTTTACTAGGGCATGACTTGGACTCGACTATGACTAATTTCGTCAGAGTTAGTCACTCTGATTTCATGACATATTTGACTTGATTTTTGTAAAAAAACTTGCAAATTCTCAACGTGCTCTGCTCTCAACACTGGCAGAATGCACAACGTGCGATGCCAATAAATAAGAAAAAAAACCAAGGCATATTACGTTATTTATGCCTTGTTTTGACGGTGCCGTTTTCGAGCGGCGATCGGGGATCTACCCCATATTTAATGCAGAGTTCCATGGTAAACTTTAGTCTTACAGTTTTATACCCCGGTTAATTTATTGTCTAATCCTTTATTTAGCTTGCCCTTGAGCCACCCTCCAGTCTTTAATATACCGTACCCCAGCACTAGAGGTCCTATTGAGGTTATAAAAACTAAATTGGCAATTTATTGTGATAAATGTACAAATAGAGAAATAACAGTCTTCGAAATGTTTATATTGTGTAGGCTTTTGTTTTTCTAGACTTACATTTTATTTGAGACTTAGTGGGCGAGTTTTCTGTTTTATCTTTCTTAGAAGATAAACATTGGAATATAATAGAAATTTATATTTTTACACAAACAATAGTGCCTAATTAAAAACAAAATGTTATTATTATATGTTAAAATTACATTGAGTTCGATATGAAAACTGAAGTGGTTTTGACACATACACGTGGTTTTGTACGCACGTAATCACTTATAAATAAAAATAGAAAATTAACAAAATTATTTTCAAAATTAAAATATGCAGTAGAATTGAAAATCTTCCCGTTTTGGTTGCAACTGGTTTAATAAGAAAATTGTGTCTACAACATACAGTATAAATAAGGGGTGTTCTACCACTGGGGCCTTATTTTTGAATCGTACGCAAAGTTGCGGATGCGAGAGGAGCCGACTTTCGAACGATATTGAACCTTATTTCTAAGAATCGTTCGAAGGTCGGCTCTGCTCGCATGCGCAAGTCTTGCGTGAGATTCAAAAATAGGGCCCCTGGATTTAGGGTGCTTCGGTGAATATTAGAAGTATGAAGTACCCTCAACAAGCTCGGTTTATTGCGTTTCATCCAGCGCGGCGCGCCGGCATGGTACTTGTAAAGGGTCAACACCGCTGTAATGTTCATACTTGTATATAGGTTTGAGAAGTGCATATTGTTTCTATAAGCTTAATTTATTTAATAATATGTAAAGCTACAAAGTCAGTTTCGCAAGCTTTTACTTGCTGCGAATCTTAAGTTATATATACAGCGTGGCGCTAAGGTGCGGAAATTAAATTAACACACGTGTAGGGTTAATGATCAGTAACCATAAAAATAAAGCAATTTAATTTTTAAATCGCGAAAACAAAAACAGTTGTTAACATTTTGTCCAACGTCGATGAACTTTTTGCATGGAGCATCATTCCTGCTGGCGCTGCCGCCGGGGCTGCACACTGTCCACGCGTACAACGCACCCACACCGCGGTTCATACAACTTATGAATTCCATACTCTCTCAACGACCCGAACTTGATATCTTCTTCGATAAGCTGGGCAGATTCAGTGCTATACTCCTCGCTCATCTTAGTTACAACATGTAATGATTTGGACCTGTCTGTAAATTACGTGTTTAAATAAAATAAAGAATTGAATTGAATCTGATTTTTTTTCGCGTTTTTTTTTTACTTTATTTTTATGGTTACTGATCATTAACCCTACATGTGTGTTAATTTAATTTCGGCACCGTAGCGCATCGCTGTATAGTAACGAATAATAAATTATAAATAGGTATATTTATAGTTGCGGTTATAGGATCTCAGGCTGAATGTACATGTACAGCATTAGAATCAACTACTGAAACATAGGAGTACGTTTCAACACTAAATTAGCCACGGAAGACCAATTTTAACTAGTACCACCTGTACCATAACAGGTATAAATGGGACAACTTAGTATCATTTGTACCTTTAATGGTAAAACTCAATGGTATAACTGGTCCGAAGCGCATTTTACCCGCAGCGTACAATAAATAAATAAACGTACAATAAATGCGAACTATATCTAGTACTACAATTTAGTTTACATAATAAGATACGAATTACGTTCGTAGACTATAGGAACGTAATTCGTAGCTCCGTCGTAGGCTACGTGACGTGCTCATAGACGGGCTACAGCGTAGTAGCGCAGTAAGCAGGTCGCCAGATCGCTACGCTACTACGCCAAAAAAAAGGGATTCGTATTCGATGAGGGAGCGATAAGTCCTGTACTGACGATAACGATATCCCATTCATCTAAATCTATTCAGGAATTTAGAAATTATTGTGGAACAAAGAAACTCACATGCATATTTCATACACACATAAATGGACCCTGAAAACATTACACTCCTTTTTTTGGGCAGTCGTGTAAAAACAAACGGGACGTAGAATAAAAGCACCCACTCGTTAATAATAAGCAAGAAGAAGCGACGAGACGAGGCTGCACCCCCGAATAATATTGCGTAGAATTATTATTAAGTCGTCTAGACGTCTCGGGGGCGTGTTTACACAGGCGCGATGTCACGCAGGCCATACGCGGGCTTGAACATTCGGCACGGTATAATAGGCTAGATGACTGGTTTTTTTATTGTCCTATTAAAATGTGGCCCATAAATATAGCTGATTAATGACAAGAAAATGAAAATCTGATCAAAAATAAGCAACTTATAAGCATTTTAATATCATGCTAGACAGAGAGACGAAACAGCAAATCGTGACGTCACTTCTATGTACGCCATATAAATAATATTCCGACAAGTAAGGCGTGACGTCATTATTTGTTTTGTGGGAAAGGGACAGAGTTGTCTCTACCAAAAACTTTAAACGCTTATATATCAGAACATAAATAACCGATTTAAATTATTTTTTCAATAAACATACAATAGTTACTTAAATTCTTCATCAAAGCTTTTGGTTTCAACGATATAAACATCAGTCATCTACCCTATTATCAATGCGAAAGAGTGTGGATGTATTTGCACACACGTATTTATTAACCGCCTTTTTTTTGACAGCCTTATAGCTCAGTTGCTTGCATGTCTGCCTTCAAAGCTGTAGGTCGTGGGTTCGATCCCCACCTAGGACTAAAATGTATGTGACGTACATCGATGTTTGTTCTGTGTCTGGGTGTAGTATGTATTATAAGTATGTATTTACAAAAAATATGTATATAAGTATTCTATCAGCTATCTGGGTTTCATAATACAAGCTTTGCTTAGTATGGGGCTAGATGGCGCTGTGTGTAATAAATGTCCCCCAATATACGACGTTTTTTTTTTTAATGTTTGTTTACCGATTTCTCCGTCAGTTGTGGATCGATTTTGAAAATTCTTTTTTTATTTGAAAAGATATACTCCCGAGGCGGTCCCATATTAATTTGGAAACGGTTGTTTTTTTTTAAAGTTACTTTTTTATCGCAATGTGTAACAATTGAACAGGTTTGAAGGATGATAAGCAGGTAGCACGTTATCGTCAGCCAGAAGACGTTCACTGCTAGACGAATGCCTTCTCCTTAATAGGCGGGGAGGGGGAGAGGAAGGGTTGCCACGCTTTGCAGGCGGCTTGGGGATCGCAGAATGCTCTCTGCCGTTAATCGGGAGGGAGCTGCTGCTCGTCCTCCGATGGTTCTGGAAGTTGTTTTAAGGACATACCCAAGTCCAACTGTAGCTGACATACGTACAAAATACATTTTGATTGCAGTAAATGAAGGATTGCCTCGCCTTCGCCTTTAAGGGATGAATTAGATGTTTATATACATCTTTGTATATCTAATACTATACTATAAACCAGTATAGTGTAGTGTGGTGTAGTGTATAGTGTAGTAGAATCTTTGTCTGACTGACTGACCGACAGACAACGCACAGCCTAAACCGCTGGTCGTACACACTTGAAATTTGGAGGGCGTACCTATTTTTCTTAATGCGTAGGGGTGTACTAAGAAAGGATTTTACGAAATTTGACCCAAAAAGGGGGGAAACTTTTGTATGTAAGTTCTTTGTTTTTGGACTTTTAGTCCCGAAAATTTAGATTTGTATAGTTAATTTAAAATAATAAATACTGTTTTCATTATTTTTTTGACAGTGATGATTTAAGAAGGGGTTGAATGTTGTATGGAAAGTTCTTTGTCTTTGAAGTCATAGTGATTAAAATTGATATTTGGATAGTTCATTCAAGGGTTAGAGTAAAAAAAATTGTTCGGGATGATTTAAAGTGGTGAATTTTGATAGCGGGCTGAATTTCTTCCGTACGCGGACGAAGTCGCGGGGGACTCTCTCTTGGAAAATGTTTGGTCTTACATGCAGATATACGGTGTATGATCAGTGAGTGAGGTTCATTAATGTTTTCCCGTAGCCAGAATAACATTAAATTGACTGCGGAGATGTCTAGACAACGAGGCGTGGTTACATGGACGCATTGTCACGCTCGCGGTTAGAACACGTCGCCGACGCCGCTGCACTGAAGAATGAGATTTATTACGGAACGTCTAGACGTCTAGCGGGCGCGCGTACTGTTTACATCCTCACACCGTCACGCGAGTAATACGTTTGTCACGTTTAGCAATACCCACACATGAGAATAAATAATACGGTTTTTTTTCCTGGATGACATCTTCATATTTTCTAGTAATTTTGATTTAAAACCCAAACTACTGGACCGATTACGATATATGAATATTGGACCACCTTTGAAGACAACCAACCAAACAAAACAGAACCATTAAAATCAGTTCATAATTTTTGTTTTATTTATACGGGAATACTCACGTTTAATTAAATCGGATACTCCGACTATAGTTTCGATCACATCCGGTGACCTTTTTCAAAGAGTGAAAACAGAGCCCGACGCGCGTTCAGCTGCGTCCACCCAACGTGAATATTCCCGTATAAATAAAACAAAAATGTGTCAAAACCACGTCAGTTTTCAGTTCATAATTGGCGGAGAAATCGCGGAAAATACATACATAAATAAATAAATAAAACAGTCGAATTGAGAGCCTCCTCTTGAAGTCGGTTGATAAATAAATATCGGTTGACATTATTCACACAGCGCCATCTAGCCCCAAACTGAGCAAAGCTTACAATATGGAAACCAGATAGCTGATAGAATACTTGTTAATACATACTACACCCAGACACAGAACAACTATAATAGTCACTTAAATGTTTGCCCTGGAGTGGGGATCGAACCCACGCCTTACATCTCTGAAGGCAGACATGCTACCAACTGAGCTATACTAGTCCAATAAGAATCCAGAATCTTGTGATAGTCTGTTGTACTTCGGTAATAATGATGAAGTTTGATGTTTTCTTGAAATAAACCCGTGAAAGAAAGAAATTATGTAACATAACTATATTTATTAACAATCCTTGAGTGAGGTCACAAAAATGCCTTGGACTCAGCATATAATGCTGTTTATCTAACCGCGCTTATCTTCCGTTGAGGCCGATTAAGTGAGGTCACGAACGGCTTAGAACAGTAATAAAACTTTACAGGGTTATTGGTAACTTGCGCATAACCTCTTAAAAACGTGTTTGCTACGTCAAGACAAACAACTTTTGTTCTACGACTTTTGCTTATTAATTGATAATAAATAATTGCTAATAATTGCTAATTAGTTAAATTTTTAAGCAAGGTACCTACTACATGACTTCCGTGCCATTATTAGATAGATCCCTAAGAACTTGCTCACACACGTGCTGTCCGCCAGAAACAGAGGCCACGACTCACCTAGTATTAACCGTCGGTCCGCCCGAAGCTGGTATACACCACAGAAAAGCGAAAGCCCTACTTTTTAGGTAGAACGGCTGTCAAAACAATGTTGTAAAGCAATTGTATGGAAACCCGCTGACGCTAATTTCACACTTATTTGTATAGAAACAACGACGAAAAATTACAATCATTGGTCGCGCATTTGAAGTAAAACGCTCGAAATGCCATTTTGCAACAGATTAAAATTGATCTAATTACGATGCAATGTGGTTTGGTTTCCTACGCGTCTATTTAAATTGTCTTTGTGAGCATTCTCAGTTTATAAACATGTGCTTTGGTAATTAACATTAAGCGCATTTGCACTTAATGCCGGCTACCGCTCGTCACATTTCCGTTCTATTCACTTCTTAGGTATACACATCTGGACTGGGTTTGTAGTAGGTGTAATTTTAAAGAACTCTGTTGTTCTACAATACAGCCTATATGTACAGGTATCTCTGGAAGATTTCCTTCTGTTCAAAAGGTACGGCATGAACGTGAGACTGCAGGTATAACGGATCCGGTTCTCACACCCGGAACAACCGGGGGCAGCCGGATGCAGCGGTCGTCGACCCCGCCGTCTCGACGGTGTAACTCCTACGTTTATTCACGGTGTTGTAGACAGTACTCGAGGTCACACCTGAACGTTGGGGTTTAATATATTTTTGAAAGGTTTTTTGATGTTTTTTAATGTAATTTTTTTTTATTGATCTCATTCTATTTTTTCTACAATTTAATGGATTTACTCTTATTAAACTCGGATTACCAAGGAGAATCTGCATTATAATGGTTTCTACAACAATCATTTGCCTTGCTAATTAAAGCTCTGTCCAAGATAAAAAGTATACAACTATCTAACCTACAAATCTATTTTCAGGCCGTAAACAGCTGCATAGATTCTTAAAACAAGGCACAGTACCCAGTATTTTGACTAGATTATCGATAACGCCCTCATCAAGCAGATAGATATAAGCAACGATTAACAAGTAAACTTGATTTTGACACATTCGGACCGTCGCTGGCGCCATCTGCGAAAAGTTTTGCCTGTGGAACCTCATTGATGTCGGTGCAAATCTCATTAGACCAACACTTTCATAAAATCATTTTAAACGAAAATATATCAAGATCTTTGCAAAAGCTGGACGATTATTTCTGGTCTACTGACTTAGCAGCTTGACTATTACTTATCTTGATTCTCATAGAAACGCATAGTTCTTTTTTAGGGTTCCGTACCTCAAAGGAAAAAAAGAACCCTTAAAGGATCGCTCCGTGCCCGTCTGTCTGTCTGTCTGTCAATGCCTTTTTTCTCTGAAACGAGTTGAGGTATCAAGTTGAAATTAATATCCAATGCGTAAATCCATTAGAGCTGTAAAAAAATCAAGCTGCTAAGTCAACGCAATCAAAAGCTACATCCCCTTTTCTAGTGTAGACTCGCAAGTTAATCAAAATTCATAGGGTACTTCCCGTTGACCAAGATTCACGAAATTTGGCAAGAAGCAATAGGTTATGGTTAAAAAAACTGAAAATTGATAATTTGTAGATTATCGTCATTTCTCAAGCCAAAACTTGAATGATTATTCCGTTCGGTAGGGAGGGTTTAAAACTTGAATGATTATGGCCGTTCTTTAGTTTCCAAATACTGAACTACACCACAGAGAATATTAGCCACACGACTCTTTTATCACAACTTTTTCATTCGTCCTTGTGGTGGCACGTGCTGCGTACATAAAACTTGTACTCCCTAAGGCTGAAACGTGGTTTCTCCTGTCTGAGGACTGGCATCAATATGTAACCCTAGCACATTCATAGTAACTCCAGAAAAAGACGGAGTACGTAAATGATTAAATTGAAACTCCTTTGGTTCCTTACTCAAAGGGTGTTCAACTGTACTCTATGACTAAGCAATCCGCCTCTGTTTGTCTATAATATTAGTTCTTCTGTTTTTGATCTATAACGACGTATATCTCGTAAATCGTAATAGGTAGCCGGTTGTTTTCATTGAAATTTCGTTAGATACTGTCGCGGATTTCCTTTGTAATTTTGGTGGTACGGAACCCTCTTTATCTGAGTCGCAAGTACTCGTACTTGACGGCTTTATTAACTGCTGAATAAGCTGATGTCCCTCCCTTTAAGGGAGAGGCCTTCGTACAGCAGTGGACGTCTTCCGGCTGTTGATGTGAAGCTGATGTCACGTTTGCTGTACGCTACTCGTGTCACTCTCTCTGTACACACGCACCCCCGCACAAAGCACGCGTAACAATATCGAACTTCTTTTTTAAATTGTTTACTCACGCACTTCTTAACTGTCACGCTGTCTGCAGTTCAGTTTAACGTAGACGTGAGATGCCAATTTTGCAGTCTACGGTGTTATTAACGATCGATGGGAGGCGGCAGGGGAGCGGGGGGTGTTGTGTTTAGTGCGCCGCTGTGTGCGTGGAAGTCTAGACTACACACACGCGAGCAGGATTAATATTAGATAGGAAATGTTGAGTAAATACTTTGATGTTGGTTATTTGGAGGTGGATTTGCGAGTCTTTGTATTTTTAAAGTTTTATATGCGTAGCATACCATTTTCATTGGAATAAAAAAAATGCCTATCTGTATTTATTTATAGATTCTATGGTTTCTTCGTTTACCGATAAATAACAACGTTTAGTCATGGCTAGAAAATATTAAATACGAATGTTTTTTTTAAAGTCATAAGATTATTAATATATATTATTTATTTATTTATTTATTTTACATTTTTAGGAATACTAACAGCCTAAATAAATGAATATTAACACTTGGTACTATGACTGGGCTAATTATAAGTTATACAGGGTTAGTGCTAATCAGTTAGCATCCTTTTAATGGCATATTCAGCACATCAAACCAAACAAGTTTTACTATGGGGCCAACATTGAAATTGCAAAAAAAACAGCTGTTCCATACGTTTTGCCCAGGGTCGATGAACTTTTTGTATGGAACAGCTGATTTTTTTTTTCTGGATTTCAATATTGGCCCCATAGTAAAAGTTCGGTCCCTGCCCGTGGTCCACCTACACTGTTCACCTGGCTACCAGTAGTAAGTTTATATATATATATATATATATAAGTAAATGTGTATATGTATATATAAATATGTAGATTATATTTATAATTTAAAAGTGTTTGTAGCATCTCCCGTCTTTTTTCATGTGTATATTCTTCCTTATGGTTGCCTGGAAGAGATCGCTTGTAGCGATAAGGCCGCCAATTGTGGCACTAGCTCATAAGGTGTATCTTTCTCTATTGTACTTTTTTGGTGTGCACAATAAAGAGTTTCTATCTATCTATCTATCTGGCTGTACCAGGGGCATATTTTTCTTCCCGTGGTCCACCTGAACGTAACTGGGTGTACCCTGGGATATGTTGTTTGTTTTGATGTACAGAATATGCCCTTAAAAGGCTGCTTACTGAATAGAAATAACCTTCGGTTTTAAATAGTACTCTTTGGTACTCAGCATCACTGGTTACGCTACGATTTATAAAAATCTAAATATCTGTGAACATCGCGTACGTACTATTTAAATATAGCAAACAACCGCGAAAGCTCATAACTTTATTTTTTACCAAACCAAGCTTTGTCATTTAACTCTAGCAAGTGAAAAGGCTTTGTACTGTAACCTATCTTAGCTATCTTCCGCAAAGTGAAAAGTATCTCTTTATTCATAGCAAAGATCTCGTAAAAATGACATCGCAACCGTAAGCTTCCGTCGTAGCAACCGTAAACCGTAGTAAGCTGCAGCGCTACGCTACTACGCCGTAGCACGTCTACGAGCTACGTCACGTAGTTTATGATAGAGCTACGTTCAAGTTGCGTAGTGCTGGAATAGTTGCATCTCGCTTGTGTTAATGTGTTTGTGTGTGTATTACTGTTCGATTCTTTTTTCTATTTCTAGATTTCTAGAGCGTAAACAAACATTTATACGATTACATTGAGTAAAAAAGCAAACTTCCCCTAAAAGTTGTATACGTACGGTATGATGGATAATGCTTAGATGTTATGTTTAACATATGTTGATTGAGACTCGAGGCGGACGATAAGGGAGCCGAGAGTGTAATGACCAATGCAAAAGCGGCTCATACGACATGTTTAATCATGTGTATTGTTAATAACTTTTTTAATCACACAGCGAAAACGTAACACATATATTTGCGGAAAATGGCGCGCAAGCCAGCCATGCGCACGCAGGTGAGTTTTCTGCGTTTGAGTGAGTTTGCCGCGTAAAAACTCTTTGTTAGTATTACAAAAAAAACTGTGTTACCCGGTTAAATTAAGAATGCTTCTCATAATATATACATATAACTTACAGTGACGTAGTAACTTAACGGGGACATAGTGGTCAATTCTGACGGTTTTGACAGTTCTAAACTAATAAAAATATTGCTGTCACTTTTTTACTAGGCATGTTAGCTAAGGACAGCAATACTTTAGTTAGTTAAGTTCTGTCAACTTAAATCTTCAGAATTGACCACATTATATAACAAGTGCTGTAATATAAAGTAAAAAGCATGCTTGTATTATCATAATGTCCTATTATAGGTTCTAGTAAACGCGAGCAATTCTTCATAAGGCGGTTTTAAGTTAAAGCTGTCATCGAAAGTAAAGTCGCAACCTCACAAAATAATTATATCGATATTACAGTTCCATTCGATCTTCGGTATATTTACCGTCAGAGTTTAAAACAGTGTTGTTTATCGATGTTTTAACAAATAAACTCAATTAGCAACATGAAGGCTCTCTCAAAAATAAACTTGAGAATCTGGAATGGCGTCTTGTCTAGACGTCCACTTACTTACCTTGATATAATTATAAGCAGCAAACAATTTTTTAAACTTCATAATTCTAGAAGTTTCTCTGAAAAAATCTCTCAGTCTCTTTTAGATAATTACTTTTTCAGGCCTTCTGTATCTTAGAACCTTTTTCTCTCGCTCAAAGATAAAAGATAAGTGCTTTCTTTGCTAAGTAGCTTTTCTAATATTACAGCAGGTTTAGAGCTTAGGGCTGACAGTAAATGTAATAAAACTCCCCCCTACTCTCTCGACTCTCCCAACTCTCCCGACTTCCCCAATTCTCCCGACTCTACTGACTCTACCAACTCCCCGCCCCCCCCCCCCAACTTCCCCCTTTTAATGAACTACCCAAATATGAATTTTCATCACTATAACTTCAAAAACAAAGAACTTTCCATACAACATTCCACCCCCCTTTTTCCCTTTTCTTTTTTGAATGAACTACCCAAATATGAATTTTCATCACTATAACTTCAAAAACAAAGAACTTTCCATACAACATTCCACCCCCCCTTTTCCCTTTTTTTTAAATCGTCACTGTAATTTTTTTTTTGAATTTTGTTTTTTTTTAAATGATTTATTAAAATCCAAAATTTCGTGACCAAAAGTAGAAAAACAAAAGACTTTCATACAAACTTACCCCCCCCCCCCCCTTTTTGGTGTCGAATTTCGAAAAATCCTTTCTTAGTACACCTCTCCGCATCGAGACGAATACACCCTCCAAATTACAAGTCGGTACGACCAGCGGTTTGGGCTGTGCGTTGTCTGTCAGTCAGTCACTCGGGACAGAGCCTTTTATTATATTAGATTAAAAAATAAATGGCTAACTTACATTTTCTATTACATAGTATCTTATACTTATTGAGATTGTAGATCTCGCGGCGTAGCTCAGCCAGGTTTTCCGAAAAGATCACCAGAGTTATACAACGGACGGTCTGGTTACTCTTCGTGTGGGTGACCGTGTGTGGCATTTATGTGGCTTATACATATTATATTATATATTTGTGTGTCTCCGATGACATTAAATTGGCGGTTCCTGGTGTTTGTCCTATAAAACCGCCAAACTACGTCAGAGGCTTTCGAGCGGCATATTAACTGTCATTAGAGACGGCCACTCAGCTTGTGAACTTATTTACTTTATTATGTAGAATTAGCTGTGATTTTGCTACTAAAAACAAAAAACACGTAGTACGTAATCGATAGAAAAATGTATGAAAAAAGTTGTTTATGTCCTGGTCACTGTCCCAGTTTTCATATAAATATTTTTATATCGAATCAGCTGTGCCCCGCGGTATCACATACGTTACAAACAGACAGGTAGGTAGATATGTATAAAATACAGTAGGTATGTATAAAATACATACCTACTACGTCTCTGTAGTACTACTACGTCTTTTTCCATATTAGATAGATATAAACTTTATATTGTAGACACCTAAAATTAAAATGGAAAATACCTATAAAATATCTAGTGCCACAAGTACAAGGCGGCTTTATCGTTTTTAGCGATAAGGTTATACATGGTGCATATATATGGGGGTGCATATTTTTTATGCTAGGGCTACAGTATTCAATTGTTTGCATCGAGCTGGTACGTAAGTATTTATCGATCACACATTGGGTGTACCTTCAGGGTTTTATTTTTAACGATTGGGGAAGCAGACGCATCGCCCCCCGCCCTGTCTGCGGGTCGGTGACCTGATGCTGCAGCGAGCAGACATGGCCCCCGCTGTCTAGATTTAAGGCTCGAGATGCTCGTGGAACAGTAGCCGGGCTCTGACGAGCTAGCCACACTAATAACCGACATAATGTACCACTACTGCGGGAGTTTCATACAGACTAAGACTAAGATGTATTGATCTACCCATCAATGTGAAAGCTTCTAAATCCTAATTCCAAAGAATGCATTGGTACAAGTACAAGCCCGAGATCGAACACACGACCTCGCTATTCGGACGAATGGAGGTGCGTCTTCTCCTAATACGGTCTATGTACCTCTTCGATAGCAAAAATGCCAGTATCTCCGTCGAATCTCGACTATTCTGCGCCGTTCTCTTATAGTTACGAAGCCATTCCAATATCCACGAACCTCTGGTACTGCGCGCCATCTATTGAGCAGTACCTAAGTTGTAAAGTTTGGTTTAAACGTGCATTAGTTATAAAGGGTGTGCGGGGTGGCAGCCGGCGTCTGAGACGCTATTGTCTGGATCTAATTGAGTGTCAATGTGAACAGGTTTACTGCCAACCTATTGTCTAAAGGTGGAATAATAAAAAAACTTTTTAAAACAAAATTGATGGGAAAAGTTTTGATGATCGTCGACGACTGAAAACGATTTTAATTCAGTTTGAGTTGTACCTAGTTAAACAATGAACCTGAAACGAGTTTGAGTGAAAGGCGAGCCACCTGTACTGGACTATGAGGAAAAATTATAGGTAGGTGGTGACATAGATTAAGAATAATTAACACTTAATCTATGGTGGTGATTAAGTTTTGTTAACATTATAATTTATTGTCAGTTACCCTTTAGTTTTTTCCTTTGGATTTATTTTTCGTTCGTGTTGGCCCTTCTTCCTATTATAACTCGATACGTTATTAGACCGGAACACTAGACACTATTACACTAGAGATATAGCATAGAAATATAGGCTTAGAACCCGAGTAGGCCCAAGCTAAGCTATTTTAAGTAAGCCTTAAAAGGCTTAGTACGGTACTTGACCTGTTTTTCATGATGACAATGCTTTCCGTACTCCCTTCCGTTAAATTTCCAAACGTCTATTTATTTGCAACATGTTTCGAACGCTTGTGTGCGACAAATAAAGTAATAAAGTATTATTCACGCACACATTGATTGTTTTTCGTCTTCACCAGTGAACGGAATTTTGAATGAAACTCACTCTAAAGTGTTATTTTTATTTATATTTTTATTATTATCTTACTCTGAGAGATAATAAAGTATATACATAACAGTTAGGTTATTGCTAGGTCGTTGGTTGACCTAGTCGATCGTTTTAATAAAGAACTGACTAGCAATCTTTGATATTGCCCTCTTTGACAACGGAACTTGTCCACGTTAGTCGTGCGTGATTAAACATAGAATTAGCAAAGCGCTCGTATAATATTCAGCGTTACAGACACAGCGCCCATTACTTATACATTTGAATTTTAAACAGTTCGATACCATGCGCGGCTAAGCGTTGCGCACGCGTCACTCGAATGGATCTAATATTATTCTCGTATTATTCTTTCCTCGGTGTTATTCCTTTCACAGTAGTTACGTAAGACTAGGCACAAAGAAGTTGCGAACGAGCTTAAAATAAAAAATGACATTTAGTCTTGTTTGACAGCTTTTTTTAAAGTAGTCGGGCTGAAGACCGACCATGACCTATGATTAGGTTTACACGTTGTAATGGCATGCCACTAGCGTGGAAGTTCCGTCTTAAACTGATATCAGACATAAGTCAATAATTAATGTTGCATGTATGTTATTCGATCGATCTCTTTATAACTCTACTACTTCAGCAACGTTAGCAACTTCTCTGTGACCTCGTGTTTGTTCCCCCATAGAAGAAATTATCGTACACAGTCGCGGGGCCTTAGTAGGGACTCAATACGATACCAAAACTTCTGCAAACATTATAAACGATCCGCTATCCAAACCTTAGTATGTCCTAAAACAGCATCTAGAATCACCGGAGGACGGGCAACAGCGTCCTCTTGGTTAGCGGCGGTAAGCATTCTGCGATCCCCAAGCCGCCTGCCAAACATGGGGATTATGGCAACCCCTCCCTATTAAGGGGGAGGCGTTCGTCCGGCAGTGGACGTCTTCTGGCTGACGAGGAAGAGTTTTCATTTTAGTTTGGTTTTGCTAATATGACATTGTATCTTTTGTCGCAGGAGAAGAACTCATTCCAGAACTACAACGTGTCGTGTATACTAACCCTGCCGCCGTACCAGCGACAGGGCTACGGAAGACTGCTTATAGATTTTAGTAAGTACATTTTTGTTGGCACAGAGATTATGTTCTATAGAAGTGCCAGATTCGGGAGATTGCGTTAAGTTGAGCATTACTAAAAAGTGTATGTACTTTATTTGAGCCATTTCTATTGTCGAGCCTCCGGTTTCGTACACGGCCGAAGGGGTCACATAATTACCCCAGAAAGCTAAATTAAAAAAAAAAACGTCCGTTTACAAGCTTACCGCTTACTTTAAAATGTGCATATAGTTGAAGGAAGCACTGAATTTTTAGTCTCGATAGATCGACACATTTACTTTAAGGCGGATGGTCTAATCCAGGATTGCCAAAGTTAATAGAATCATTTATATTGAAAAAATATATTTTCTAAACGCAAATTGCAATGGGAAGATTTCTGATAGCTCTCAAAACGCAGTTCTACAGCCAAAGGATAGATGGCGCTGACGAGACATGATTATCTTTTTTTAGCATTTGTTTAATGAAAAAGCAAAAATACTACTAATTACTATAAATAATAAAGCATAGTAAATACCATAGAAATAAAAAAAATACAACAGTTATTTCAAAAAACCGCCCTAGCACTTGAGGTTTGATGCACGAAGCTACCATCACACGGACACAGTTTAGCCTGACGAACGGATTCGTTCCCGCATAAACAGACCGCCATCTAATCCCTCCCAATTTTTCCAAATCGCGAGCCTTTATTCACCTGCGCGGTCAACATCGTAAAGTGGAGGGTTTGTTTTGCCGGGTCGCGGGGCCGCGCCCCCGGGCCGGCCGGCGGAGTCGTCGACCGCTCGACCGATCGATGGCTGCAGTATGGATCGGTCTGCCGTCTAGACCGACCCTTGCGAGCGGCACCCCCGCCCCGGGGGCTCTGCCCCGCGCACGCGAGACGCGACCAGTTTTGATGGAGCGGGGGACCCTTAATTATTTGTTTTAGGTGTACAACGATTGACGCTTTGAGTTTATCTGTGAATATTTATAGATCTTTGATGTTGAAAGTTGCCACTTTAATCGCGATTTAGAATCGAGGCTTTGCTCTACGGTGAAATTACTATCGTCGGTATTTTACCGCATAATTAGTATGCTAGCCTGACCACTGGTCTACATTTTAAGAAACTACCAGTCCTTGATAAGGACTTTCATAATCCCATTTTGTAAAACATACTTAATGTTTTCCAATGGAAAAAACTTGAATGTTTATATGTTTATATATCTCGCCCAAAAAATTTGATAACTCAATTATTTTAGATACTAAATGTCACGTTTAGTAAATTTCTACAAACACGCAGTGTGGGTTTTACATGCCGACTTTACCACGTATGTAAGCGATTACCTAGAAATTCAAAGGGAAAAACATTAGACAGGTTATACACTTGCGAATCCTATATTTCTTTGTATTTTTTTTTACCACGATATAATATCACAGAATGGAACTTACTTAATAGTACTTACTGATATTATAATTTAACATTGGTTTTGTATTAGACTGTTAGCAAAATCAGTTATTAGTTATTACCCTCTCTAGATTCCAAGGGCGTATGTGCCCTGATATGAAAGGTGGTTGTAATAACAACTTTCTCATTGAAATTTTCGTTACGTACGATTTATTTGTAGTGGGCCACGGGGTGGGGTGCGATGGAAACAGCGTTTTGCGTTGAGGCAGGTTATGGGGGCTACGCTTCAGCAAAGGCTTCGTATGCATGAATAAATAATGGATTTATCGCCTCAATGTATTGTAGACTAATCGTTCCTTACAAAAACACTTCATTGTGTCAGATATACTTGTATTATAATCATGTATAATCGGTGCTATTATTTAGTTCGTTTAGTTTAGTTCGACGTCAATTATTTTAATACCAGTGAGGTGATTCTAGATAATCTTTTTTGTTTGTTACACCAAAATTAGTATAAAAGTAGAATCTTTTTAAACCAAATGTAACCCATTTATTTGTTTGAAAAAGATAAAGAACCTTAAAAAAACTAGGAAAAGAGGGAGGAAAGAGATCGCCGAAGTATTATAAAATTGTGCGCATGAAACGCTCCGGTGATAAAGACATCAAAGAAAAAAAAAACAAAGAATCTAATTTTAAAAAAACTTATGGAGTACCCCGTACCCGTGAAAAGAAACCTCGAGCAGCTCAAGAGCCCTTTGAAAAATCCTAGCGATGATGAGCCTTAAGTTTGACTCTAATATTAGAATAGACAAAGCTGCCAATACTAACGATGCTAATATTTTTATCCCACCAGGTTATCTCCTAACAAAAGTGGAAGGCAAGGTCGGGTCCCCCGAAACGCCGCTCTCCGATCTCGGGCTAATATCCTACAGATCGTACTGGAAAGAGGCCCTCCTCAAAAGACTATGCTCCGCCCCCGGCTCCACTCTCTGCATCAGAGACCTGAGCAAAGACTTAGCGATAGCGTCTTCCGATATAGTGTCCACGCTGCAGGAGAGAGGGCTCATGAAGTACTGGAAGGGGAAGCATATAGTGCTCAAGAAACAGGTGAGTTGTAATAGCTCTTTGTTTTTTTCCAACCGATTTCAAAAATGTTGATTTTGATGTATAATTATATCCACAATATTTCCAAACAAGTCACTTTTACAAAACTAAAACAACCGGCTTCAAATTAATATTCCTATTCAATTTGAAAGCTCCACCTCGGAAGCGTACCCTTTCAAATAAAAAAAAAATTTTCAAAATCGATCTTCAATTGACGGAGGAATCTGAACATACATAAAAAATATAAAAAAAACCTTCACACCGTCGAACATAGAACATCCTCCTTTTTTGAAGTCGGTTAAAAATAATCAATTTGTTACAAACTCGTGACGATGCTCTTTCGCATTCAATGAATCTAATCGTTTGCAAAAACCAAGCTACCGCACTTGTATTACAAATAACTATAACGTGTGATACGGTTCGTTCGTCAGGAGGTGCTGGAAGAGGTGTCGCGGCGGGCTGCGCGCGCGCGCTGCGTGGACCCCGCCGGCCTGCGCTGGTGGGGCGGCGCGGCGCCGGCGCGCTGACGCCGCGCGCGCGTGCGGCGCCTGCGCCCCGCGCGCCGCCCGCCCGCCCGCCTGCGCAGGAGACCCCCCAGCCGGGACACCACCCGGACTCTCTTCTAGCCTTCTGTACCCTCCTGGCTTGTCGACGACTTCCAACTGTAAAGGTGATACATACTTACGTTTTGATGATAGGACAAGTGGAAAAACAGAAAAGTGGTCAAGTGATATTTTTAAAATATCGATAAACATCATTCTGATATTTTAAAGCAGTGTTGACATGTTTTACAAGCCTACTTGACGTCCCAGGTCTGAGTGTTTATTATAGCGAGAGCTAATTAATGATACGCGTGATTTTCTGCAGAATATAACAAGATAATGTCTGTCTAGATTTTGCTGATAGAGATGGATAAGTGGAAAAAAACATCGATAAATATCGTATCGATATTTTCAGTGTTGTGATGTTCATCTTTAGTAAACCTATCAATGCAATTTTGCAGGTTTACTCAAGTTCGGGGTGATTTAAAGCAAGAACAACTTAAGAATGGGATGCTTCCTGTTGACTGTACCTATAACGCCTTCCCCACACAGACACGCGAATTCAGCTGCTACCGCTGATGTGTTGCTGTGGGGCCGGCTTTATTAGTGTCTGGTAGCAGATAACCTACCTACATATTGATATTAGATATGGACAAGTGTAAAGCAATTGAACTATAAAAATAGTTATTAGGTATAGATTTTTATGTTAGAGATGGACAGTGATAAAATATCGATAAATATCGTATCGATGTTTTCTCTAATCCATCGAGGCTTATTTTATAAGTTGACTGAAGATCTGAGCGTTTATAGTAAGAATCGCTGTAGGTTGTAACCGCTTGCTTTCTTCGTTTTTTTTTTAAATGCAATGGAGATGAGACGAGCGAGACGATCGCCTGGTGGTAAGCATCATGCGTGCCCATAACATTAGCAGTACCAGAATTGTGAACTTGCGAACAAAATCCTGCGCCGCACTGCACCTCGCTCGTCACCCTTGATACTAGACGTCAAATCTCTTCTTGCCAAGCAATTTCTTTGGTAAAACTGCCCTTCAGTAATGCTTGCACGCTTGGGGTTTAATAAATGACAAAGGTGTGGTACTTCCCCAGGCGGACTCTGCAATAGAGTCCTACCACTCAGAAACTTCCTGATTTCCTGCGGACTTATACAATAAATAAATAAAAAAAACCCCTATTGGCCAGTCAACAAAATTTTCAAATTGTGTATAAATACACCAGCGACCCTGCCTTATCCTAGCGTAGAGGTTAGCTAACCGTACCAATCACGAAGGACATACTCCTTACGACACACAGCAAATCAAATCAAATCATAATTCGGTCTCGTAGCCAATGAGCTCACTGAATTCCTACTTTAGTTGACACAATTGTAACACACGAATCACATGCCCATGTCTTACTCGGGGATACAATTAAATATTATCTACGTACAATACTATGTGTAGAATAAGATACAAATACTAATAGACAATTTTTATAATTAGAAGTACGCAAGTTATATAGCAAATGACTAGCTTAAAATATAGATTAGGGCGCAGTCATGTTTGCTTTTAGCGTTGTAAGTTTTATGAAAAATATCTACCTCAAAGCTACTGCGTGTTGGTGCTGCTTAGAAAAACGCTTAGAATACGTGTGTATGCCACAAGCCTAGACAAGAACCTATTGAAAATGTACCTAATAATTAATGAATACAATTATATCTAAAAAACTAACAAAGCAATTCAGTACATTGACATACATTTTAAAAGAATTTATTAACATTTTGAATACAATAATTAACCATTTGAACACATTGGTTAACAATTTGAACACATTGGTTAACAATTTGAACACATTGGTTAACATTTTGAACACATTGATCAATTTGAACACTTTGAACACATTGATTAACAATTGGAACACATTCATTAATATTTTTAACACATTAATTAAAATTTTAGGATATTGTTCAACAACTTGAACACATTTACAAATGATTTAAATAAATTGATTCACATTTTGAACCTTAATGGACAGTTTTAATATTTGTACTGGTGTGGGCATTATTGCATCGTTTTAGGAATATATTATAGAGAAATTAAGTGTTTTATCGCGACTGTTGTAACTCAACATTATCTACCGAAATAGTTTTTTTTGTTTTTAGCATTTTTTTAGGTATTTTATAGCGAAATAAATGTTTTTCTCTAAATTAAGATTTAAGATTTCACAACAACAAGTATATTTTCGTAAATAAACAAGACTTCCATTGCAAAACATAACCTTCGGGCATTAAGATATAATCGGGGCTAATCGGAATGGTATTACTAAGCTGACAGGAATTCTCAAACTCATTTTAAATATGTTGTAATATGGAAACATTTAAAATTTAACATTTAAAATTTGAAAGTCTCGAAAAAGAAATCAGCTGAGACTAAGATTAAAAAAAAATATACAACCGACTTCAACTTCGAATACCTGGAGGACATCTTCATATTTTCTAGTAATTTTGATTTAAAAACCAAACTACTGAACCGATTTCGATAAAATTTATATGGGACCACCTCTGAAATATTACCTACCAAACAAAAAAAGAATCATCAAAATCAGTTCATAATTGGCGGAGTAATCGGCGATTTGAGAACCTCCTTTTTTGAAGTCGGTTGAAAAATGCCATGTGTAATATTAGCCTAGTTCTTACAAGGCAGTGTGGGAAATTTTTACCACTAGGCCGTCTGCGTATTGGAAATCCTAAGCCTTTAATTCACACTCAAGAAAATGTATGACACAGCAAATTGTTTCGAAACCTCTGGGATTGGGCTTCGTACCATTCTTTTTAATCGTATTTCTCACGTCTGATCGGAAATTTATATGATTCTATGAACAACTTACATTTCTAAAGGCTTAGGACATTACGCAGCTAGACTAGTGGTACAAATTTCCCATACTTCCTTATATGTACCAGGCCAAAATGTCACATGCCTTTAGACAAACCATAATAATATGTTACAAGAGGTCATATAATTAAGAACACACCAACTCGCATATTTACTATTACCTACTTACATACACAACACGCATATTATTTTTTATTACCTACTTACGTACATCTGAAAAACAATAATATCAAATTTTTGGGCAGTCCGGTAAAAATACTGCCCAATAAGTATTCTATGACCGCGAGAGTCTTACTACGACTACTATTACTGAAGTTTCTCGACTTGCCATAACGATTACGATTGCGGGCACATCCTCCCATAATTATGGGAGATCAAGAAAGTCAAAGCATGAGCCGAGTGGCGTGCTCTTAGAAAGGCCAATGTCCAGAATCCAGATGTGGTAGATATGATGATGACTCACGTATAATTACGTTGAGTTCTCCGAATATAGCTTCGATTACATCCGGTAATCTTTCTCAAGGAATGAAAATAGTATCGCGCGCGCGGCCTCTATCTTCGCTCTGTAGCAGTGTAGTCAAACTTTACCCGGCTTGATTAAACATATATATTTATGATACCCACGTCTCATTCCATAGGCTAATCTAATTATTTCAAGACGAATAAACAACATTTCGAACGCGTCGCACCCTGCTTTGAAGTGAAGAATTTACAAAAAGTAGCTACTGGGTCCTGTTTTATAAAGCTACAAGTACAAGCTTATAATTGTACTAGTTTCTTGTACCAGTAACTACAAGTTAGCAGTTACAGGTAGATGGTTTGTCTTTAACTTATATACAAGTGATTGTACTTGTAGTTTGTACACTGGTTGTCTTGTAGCTTTAGAAAACGCCGTACTCAATATTTTTGCAGTGTTGCCAGTTTTTCACTACAAGTACAAGACTTGTAGCATTATAAAACAGGTGTCGATTCCGTTGTACCACTCATCAAACTAAAGTTAACATGTTGGTATCTTTTTCTCACATATTGAAATGAAATAGACTTAGGAAATTTTAGTCTTGTCAGATGTCAGTGGTGCATCAGGATCGACACAATTGTAGTTTAGCGAAATTTTGTGAATACTTTAGTTTAGAATTTAGATGATAATAGCAATAATTTTCCTAATGCAATACTAGATAAGTACCTAAACGAAAATAAGCAATAATTAACTGTAAATTTTTAGCTAGTTACTTGTATTATTTAATATTAGACACGAAGAAAACAGATTGATACTCGAAACATTCTTTTTTCGTACAATAAGGAAGTATACAGGCTGACTGGTTGCACTCAGCAGATATTGTTATAGAGTGACAGGTACTTGGTTCTCGTTCTATACAGGTATAAAAGTACTAATAACAATAATACATATTTATTTATATGTATTATTTATTGTGCACTATCTTCGTTTTTAAAACTATGTATTAACAATGTCACTAAATATCGATATATAAGGATCGAATTTTTTGAAATTTAATTCATTTTACATAAGGTACAAAATTGACATTAATGAATGAATGTGAGCGTGTGTGCGTGTGTGTAAGAATATACGTATACAAATAAAATTATTTTATTTATTCAATTATTGTTTGTAAAGACCACTAACTTTAAAAAAATATAATTTACATAATTATTTATTTGTTATAGTATTGTTTTATTATTATTGTATTTTATTTATGAATAGGTAGTGTCTCTGAAATTAATGAATTAATTTATTCCGTGCATGTATAATTATTAAGTAGACAGAAATGAATTCTAAATTATTAATAGGTAGATGTAAGTAATTTTAAGATAATATGGCAAGGAATGTAAATATTTTTTAATACTTTAGGATAAATGACAATTTTGAAATAAAAATTATGACGTTATAGAATACTGCTACGTTTTATTTGTCAATCCTTATCTAACTAAGGCAATCGTATTCTTCTAGTATACTTGGTACGTAACTGATTTATAGATTAGTAAAAAAGTCAAGAAACGAAATCTTTTTTCTTCCGGAAAAGATGTCACCAGTGGGATAATTAAATTTCATCCAATCATCGTTCAGGAAAACGATAGTGGCTCTGAGGCTTTACATGAGTAAATCGCTCTCTGTTATCACCGCGACTAACGAGAACAAATGAAACGGGAAATATATTTTGTCTCTTTCACTCTTGTTGGTAAAATGGCGGATCGAAGTGGTTTGCGGAAACCAATTTCGCAGGTCTATAATAGTGTAGATGACTGATGTTTATATCGTTGAAACCATTAGCTTTGATGAAGAATTTAAGTAAATATAGAATGTTTATTGAAAAAAATATTTAAATTCGTTAATATTGTTCTGATATATGAGCGTTTAAAGTTTTTGTTAGAAACAACTCTGTCCCTTTCCCACAAAACAAAAAATGACGTCACGCCTTACTTGTCAGAATATAATTTATATGGCGTACAGAGAAGTGACGTCACGATTTGTTGTTTCGCCTCTCTGTCTAGCATGATATTAAAATGCTTGTAAGTTGCTTATTTTTGATCAGATTTACACTTTATTTTCATTAATCAGCTATATTTATGGGCCATATTTTAATAAGATAATAAAAAAAACAGTCATCTAGCCTTATACCATAGTAGTGGTTTTAATACCTCTTCGTCATACAACTAATTTGCAAGTCGTTATTTCCGGCAAAAGATTGTTATGATAGTCGTTTTGTGCGGTAGACAGAAATTATAAAATTGCCCTCAAATATATTTATTGTGAAACCTGTGTACTAAACGCCCCCACGCGGCCTCTAAAAGGAAATAATAGCATCGAGCTTGACACAAAAACATGTAGATATTCTATAATTAGATACTTTACTCACCTACTTATAGGTTCTACTTGGATATCTATAAGTGAGATGAGTAAGAAAGGAAATAAGAAAAAGAACATCAGTTTTTTTTTTAAATTCTATAACAGCTATTAAGTACGTATAATTTTGTTTTGTTTAATAAAGTAATACACCACAGAAAAGCGGACCCCTTACTGTAAATGGAACGTCGATTGGTCCTCTAATGACCGATTAGAGTAATAATTATGAAAATTAGTTATGTATGTAGAAAAAAAAGAAGTTTATTAGGTAGGTATTTACATACTTATTTTTCCCATAAAAAATATTTCGGCGATTTTATTAAACTATCTGATCTATTTTATTAAAATAGTAACTCTTCACATAATTTAAATTAAAGAGTTAGTACATAATTAAAATCTAAAAACCCATAAAATTTCACTAAGTCTCGCGTGATGGTGGCAGCGATTTTTAACCTTATATTTCAGAGCATTTTGGTTGTACTCTGTGCTTGTTACAAAAGCAATTTGTGTCAACCCAAAATGTCCATTGTCCAAGACTCGAAAGGCACTGTCTCCACAAATGTCCCAATCTTTAGTTCGTCACAGAGCGTCGGTTTACTGTTACCTACCACTTATCAGAGTCCATTAGCAGTTAGCGTACCTACGTACGTTTTATCACATAATTGCCGTGACGTCAGCTCAGGCCGATGACCTCCGGCAAGGTCTCGATTTTAATGTTTAGACCATTTCCAACCGACGTTTTATATTTACTAGACCAGACATGGCTGACCTTGTTACAACGTTGCCAGTTTAAATGATATGACATTCGAGCGAGTGTCGGCTTGTATTTTAGGTAGAATTATGTTTTTAATAGTGGCAGCCGATCCGATGGGTTGTTCAAACATTTTCCACTTGATTTGTGGGTAAGTACTGTCAAGGCGACGCAAGACTCATAGCCGAGTTCATGATCGGTTAATCATGCGGTTTTGGAGGGTCTCTTAAATAAAATTAAAACATTAACCCAGTATATATATCCCTTAACACAAAGAGTATTGAAAAATAAACTAGACCTACGCATTAGATGAAAACGTAGGTTGTAATGTCCTTTCTATGGTTTCAATAAAGTGTTATTGTAACGATTGTAATCACATGTCCTTTATCCACTTTCTCAGTTTTCTTAACAGCGTAAAAAAACTAATTAGGTGCTAATTTATACATTTTCTATCAGTGAGTTGAAATAAAAAAACATCTTAGTTTTCTATAGAATGTGTGGGTTGGTAATTAGATAAGCTACCTACGTGTTTTGCGATAGTTTTTTAAAAGTTTGTGCTACAGTTATATAGGCATTGCGTAGTACTTGTATTTCTTCTGTGGCATTGCCTTGATCAACGAAACTTATCAATAGATATTGCGGTAATATTAACCATAGGTATAAAGGGATTTAATTATACCCATCTACCTAAGATATTTCTGTAACTACCTTTTATGAGTAATAAATAGTGGTAGACATTTCACCCACCGCCACTGTAGCCCCAAACTTATAGCTTAATATGGGAACTAGATCGGGTTTGTTTTTTGTAAATTTATTCTTGTAATACATACCTACAACACCCAGACACAAGAAACGTTGACTCGTATTTTTGTCACATAAATGCTTGTCCTGCAGGGCTAACATGCGCACCGCGAGAAAATTATGTCGTGCGAAAAAGAGACAAACTTATACAGATTCGTAGCCTTGTCCTGTTTTGTAGAATCGAGAAATTTTTCTCGCGGTGTTCATGTTAGGCCTGCTGGATGGGAATCGAACCCACGCCCTACAGGTCATAAATGCTTGTCCTGGATGGGAATCGAACCCACGCCCTACAGGTCTGAAAGCAGACATAGATACTAGTATACTACCAACTGTCAATCTAGTTGAATATCTAAATATAAATCTATATAGGTATAATTATTTAAGGTATTTATGTCCATTTAACCTAGCTATAGATAGCTAGGTTATAGCTTAGATATTCCTAGAACCTGGTCACAAAGAAGCAATGATACCGGAATAGAACTCTATATAAAAAAACTGGCCATAAAAGTAATAAGCTCTCTAAACTCAGACTAAGAAAAAACACCGAGCGAAATAACTGACGAATCTAAGCCTTATACCAATTCGTTAATTTTTTACCCGACTGGGCAAGAAGGAGGGCATGTTTTTTATTCGTACATCTCTACGTTTGACCACAACTCAAGCGATAGTAAGCGACGATGTAACATTTTCTCTATGTTTTACTGGGCTAGTACCTACCGTTATTCACTAAAACTAAAGACACAATCGTAAGTACTTGCCTAATCTATACGTAACCGACTATACAATAATAAAATAAATTGTTTTAGACACATAACAAATAGTAAGACTAAATCCAAATGCTCATTAACAAGCAGTATCAGAATTCAGGGTACAAGGGGGAAAACGAGACTAATAAAAAAAAGTGTCACTGTCCACCAGTGGTGGATACGCAGGTGGTGGACAACGGGAACAATCGTAACCCTCTACCAGCCGGCAGCATACACAACATGCTGGCTATGCCAGCACCTTTGTTTAACAAAATGGGCGCCATATTGACCTGTTAATCTCCTCGATAATAAAATTATACACGATCAAGGACACGAGGTAATTTACCTACCAATGTTAAAGACCTGGGGCCTTATTTTTTAATCGTGCGCAAAGTTGCGCATGCGAAAGGATCCGACTTTCAAACGATATTGAACCTTATTCCAAACAGTATCGTTCGAAGGTCAGCTCCTTTCGCATGCGCTACGCTTGCGTACGATTCAAAAATAAGGCCCCTGTTCTCGGAATGAACCCACGTAAAACGTACCTATTTGTTTGTTTTACGGTTGCACGGGCATGGCCGTGACGTAGTGTGTGAAGTGGACTGTGCTGTTTGGATGAATATGTGTTCATTTTGAATCCGTTTACCGAGGTACTCGATATTTCAGCCCATAACTACGACCCTATGTTTTTTTAATTTGTTCTTCACAAATTTATATTAATGTTACAATACTTTAGTACCGAAAAACCAGCATGGGTTGTGTCTGTACCGCTCACACCGTGCTGACAAATCCTTAAGTATAGCTAATTACATGTAAAAAGTATTATAAGTATCTAGAAAGTACAAAACTCGAGATGGCATTCAAACGCCGATATAACAGCCAATAAATAGCAAAAAAATAAATAAACTAAATGACTATACTAAATGATAATTAACTCTACCTATCAAAGGATAGAAATAACTTCTATACACAAAACGACCTGCCTAATATATGTGCGATTATTCAGATTAATAATTAAAAAAAATATCGGTGGACATCTCATTGTAATTTTTCACATAACGCCATCTAGCCCCAAATTAAGCAAAGCTTGTGATATGGAAACTAGATAGCTGATAGAATACTTATATTTTTTGTAAATACATATACTACACCCAGACACAGAACAAACATATTATATATTCGTCACCTAAATGCTTAGATCAGATTAGACCAATGTCTAAATATGTATACTTTTTTGTAATTTAACATCTGTAAATGCAAATAGAAATGCAATGTGTTTTGGATGAGCCATAGCTTTGGGGCCATCTCTCTTCCCAACGCACCGAGACCGAAAAACAACATAAGGTCTATTAATGATTAAATATTAAAGGTCTATTAATAATTAAAAGGTCTAGTATTATTTAATGCTCTTGTGTATTGCTTTAACAAAAAATGTGATTTTAGTGATATTATTGGGTATGTTAAAAATTTGTCGTGTCAGCAATATTACCTAGATTATCATACATCATCAGCCAGAAAACATCCACTGCTGGCTGAAGGCCTTCCCTTAATAGGGAGGGGTTGCAAGGAGGGTTTCCTAAACATCATACATCATCAGCCAGAAAACATCCACTGCTGGATGAAGGCCTTCCCTTAATAGGGAGGGGTTGCAAGGAGGGTTTCCTAAACATCATACATCATCAGCCACAAAACATCCACAGCTGGACGAAGGCCTTCCCTTAATAGGGAGGGGTTGCAAGGAGGGTTTCCTAAACATCATACATCATCAGCCAGAAAACATCCACTGCTGGATGAAGGCCTTCCCTTAATAGGGAGGGGTTGCAAGGAGGGTTTCCTAAACATCATACATCATCAGCCACAAAACATCCACAGCTGGACGAAGGCCTTCCCTTAATAGGGAGGGGTTGCAAGGAGGGTTTCCTAAACATCATACATCATCAGCCACAAAACATCCACTGCTGGATGAAGGCCTTCCCTTAATAGGGAGGGGTTGCAAGGAGGGTTTCCTAAACATCATACATCATCAGCCACAAAACATCCA
Organism: Erannis defoliaria; assembly: GCA_905404285.2. Classification (NCBI taxonomy): domain Eukaryota; kingdom Metazoa; phylum Arthropoda; class Insecta; order Lepidoptera; family Geometridae; genus Erannis; species Erannis defoliaria. Next base: position 2,085,618 of record FR990073.1, on the reverse strand, counting down.
CAGCTGGACGAAGGCCTTCCCTTAATAGGGAGGGGTTGCAAGGAGGGTTTCCTAAACATCATACATCATCAGCCACAAAACATCCACTGCTGGCTGAAGGCCTTCCCTTAATAGGGAGGGGTTGCAAGGAGGGTTTCCTAAACATCATACATCATCAGCCAGAAAACATCCACTGCTGGATGAAGGCCTTCCCTTAATAGGGAGGGGTTGCAAGGAGGGTTTCCTAAACATCATACATCATCAGCCACAAAACATCCACAGCTGGACGAAGGCCTTCCCTTAATAGGGAGGGGTTGCAAGGAGGGTTTCCTAAACATCATACATCATCAGCCACAAAACATCCACAGCTGGACGAAGGCCTTCCCTTAATAGGGAGGGGTTGCAAGGAGGGTTTCCTAAACATCATACATCATCAGCCACAAAACATCCACAGCTGGACGAAGGCCTTCCCTTAATAGGGAGGGGTTGCAAGGAGGGTTTCCTAAACATCATACATCATCAGCCACAAAACATCCACAGCTGGACGAAGGCCTTCCCTTAATAGGGAGGGGTTGCAAGGAGGGTTTCCTAAACATCATACATCATCAGCCAGAAAACATCCACTGCTGGATGAAGGCCTTCCCTTAATAGGGAGGGGTTGCAAGGAGGGTTTCCTAAACATCATACATCATCAGCCAGAAAACATCCACTGCTGGATGAAGGCCTTCCCTTAATAGGGAGGGGTTGCAAGGACGGTTTCCTAAACATCATACATCATCAGCCACAAAACATCCACTGCTGGACGAAGGCCTCCCCTTAATAGGGAGGGGTTGTAGGGAGGGTTTCCTAAACATCATACATCATCAGCCACAAAACATCCACTGCTGGACGAAGGCCTCCCCTTAATAGGGAGGGGTTGTAGGGAGGGTTTCCTAAACATCATACATCATCAGCCACAAAACATCCACTGCTGGACGAAGGCCTCCCCTTAATAGGGAGGGGTTGCAGGGAGGGTTTCCTAAACATCATACATCATCAGCCACAAAACATCCACTGCTGGACGAAGGCCTCCCCTTAATAGGGACGGGATGCAGGGAGGGTTTCCTAAATATCATTAATCATCAGCCACAAAACATCCACTGCTGGACTAAGGCCTCCCCTTAATAGGGACGGGATGCAGGGAGGGTTTCCTAAATATCATTAATCATCAGCCACAAAACATCCACTGCTGGACGAAGGCCTCCCCTTAATAGGGACGGGATGCAGGGAGGGTTTCTTAAATATCATACATCATCAGCCACAAAACATCCACTGCTGGACGAAGGCCTCCCCTTAATAGGGAGGGGTTGCAGGGAGGGTTTCCTTAACATCATACATTAAAGTCTAATACGCAAACGCAAAAATGTGTTAACCTACTATTCCTACTTCTTTAAATTCTTACTTAAAGTATGTATCTCAAAGAAAATAATCAAATTGTGAAGTCTGTTAAAACACGGCGCAGGGTGCAATCAAAATTCTTTGTTGTCTCAGTTCAGTACTAAACCGTTGAACTCGGGGCTGACTCACTAGGCAGAAATAACGACGCACTCTATACTTATTAGATAAAGGTCTACCTACATGGAATGAGTGGAAAATTTTCAAAAAAATATTCGGTGCCCTCTAAAATAGATTCACGAATCAAATTGGATTTGGCCTTAGTAAATACTTGTCGATAGGGCTCTTTCTTTTCTCATCTCATGTTATCTGCACTGCGTATTATTCATTGACGGTACTTTGGTTTTGAAAAGGCAAAGTCCAGTTGTCCTAGAAAAAAGCAATGTACGACGTGACCGCTCGTAAATCAGGTCAGGGGCCTTATTTTTGAATCGTGCGCAAGCGTAGCGCATGCGAAAGGAGCCGACCTTCGAACAATATTGTTTGGAATAATTCAATGTCGTTTAAAAGTCGGCTCCTTTCGCATGCGCTACGCTTGCGTACGATTCAAAAATCAGGCCCCAGGAGCCTTATTTTTGGTTTCCTGTGAAATACCTAGTGTGTTCCGAAGGAGCCGACCTTCGAACGATATTGTTTGGAATAAGGTTCAATATAGTTTAAAAGTCGGATCCTTTCGCATGCGCTACTTTGCGTACGATTCAAAAATCAGGTCCCAGGTCTGGAACTCCATTCCGTTCGAAAACTCGCTCGCCCTGGACAGGTTTTAAAACCTAGAGTCGTTCACGAAGCCTAGCAACAGGATTATAAGGTCTCTGTCCCCTAACCTTAGGGTTAAAAAAACATCTTAAGGTCATCCGTTGTGCCCTTGGTCGCGACCATTGTCTTCTCAATGTGAACGGGCGCTTGAACCGCTAGGGTTCACCCTTTGCCCTTAACTTAAGGTGACATAGTCTGTGGATATTTGTAAATATTTTTGCTATATGTCTCGCCAGGGGTGCGAAGGTACAAGATAAACATGTCTGGAGAACAAGTAATGAGATTCGATTGGATAAGTGTATCAGATGGAACGTTATTTGCCAAAGTGGAGATAATTAGTGTTGTAGATCATACAAAGAAAAACAGGTCTAGTTATTAACTTAATGGATAACCAACAGCAGTGTAACTTATAGATAGAGTAATTAAAAACAGAAAGCTAATTATAGGTTTTCACGTATAGTGACATCGATGAAAACAAAGTAAAACATAACAACTCACATAACAAATAAACATAACAAGTGCTCGACTAATGCTAGGGCTTCACCTGCGTGACGCTTTACGTCAATTATCGGAATAATTAACGTGCAATAAGTGATGCAATAAACAATGCGCTACATGGGTGGCCGCACTATCATTTGACTTGACTATCGCCTAACCTCTATCGACGTTAATAATGTCACAAGCATATTAGCGCGCTAACGCCCGGCCATATTTGCGTACCTACTGTATCATATTATACCTGGATATTGGACCTGGGTATGTCCTAAAACTGCAACCAGACCCACCGGAGGGTGGGCAGCAGCGTCCTCTTGGTTAACGGTGGTGAGCATTCTGCGATCCCCAAGCCGCCTGCCAAGCGTGGGGATTATGGCAACACTCCTCTATTGGGAGGCCTTCGTCCAGCAGTGGACGTCTTTGGCTGACGACGACTGTATCATATACCGCGCTAAGTAAAAGCATTACACGCAGGTGCCCTAGCATAACACAGTATTGAAGAGAAATATATAGTTACTAGTAATACCTTAGTACCTACCTTTAAAGAGACGTATGATCAAATGGTATCAGTGGTTTCACTTATAAAATAAAATAAAAATATAGGTTTTTATTGTTTTTATTATTGGTTTGTTCACACCAAAATAAACACCGTAACCACTAGAGTAACAAGTGGTGGCCTTATTGGTAAGTGCAGTAACAGAAAAACTATGTGAATTGAAAATAATATATACATCATCTTCAGCCCGGAGATGTCCACTGCTGAACGAAGGCCTCCCCCTTAGTCCGCCACACTGTACGACAACCAGCCATTTGCATTGACCGGTTGCCCGCAACTTTCACAATGTCGTCTGTCCACCTAGTGAGGCCTACCTACGCTACGTTGCTTCTTCCGGACCATCGAGTAATGAACGATAAATAATAATACACAAAAGTACATAATTATATTTAATACATAATAATAAAACTTAGTGACATTTTGGCCTAGTGTACTAGGGAATTATGGGAAATTTGTACCACATGGCCACTTGCATATGGGAAATGTCCTATGCCTTTGAACCTACACTATATCCGATGCTCCCGCCCCGCCAGTGACGACGCTAGTGACAGAAGATGGTACCATGGGCCAACGCACGGCGCAGGCGCAGATAGCTCCGAACATGCAGGCCTATGTAGTGACGCCTAATATTAGCACCAACCGGAATTCGCGAAACCTAAACATGTTTTATGTTACTCGTGTCTCGGCCGGTGATTTATGAGGATCTGAGACAGTAGATGATGTAAGTACCTAGCTATTAATAGTACATAACTCACCTAGGGAGCAAAAGTAAAGAATGTCTCAGATCCCATGTATATTCTCTCCCGAGACGAAGCCGAGGGTGACAAACATTAGATCTGAGGCTTCTTTACATGCCCCCGTGGTGTGTATACGATTTTACGTGCCGTTGCGGGGAGGAAGTGGTTCCTTTCGCTGCGCGTAGCGAGTCGCAACTTTATTTAGCCACGTGACGCAGGCACGTAAAAGTCATTTGTCCGGCATGCCTCATATCTTAAGTCGGAAACGTATCGAAAAACCACGGCTATGACATATTTGCAAAAAAAAAATCCCCAATTTTGTGAACCTGAACCTGTGATAAGTGATAAAAATACTTTTAGGGATCGATAAGTCACGCCAGTCTGCTTCGTAAGGTTTCATCAAGAGATTTCCTATTTTCCTAAAAATAATCGTAGTTTTACACTTAGAGCTAGTTCAAGATAAACCTCTCTCTGATGGCGTTAACATCAAAGATTAACAAACATGAGCTAGGTACTTACTTACCCCAAGATTATCTAGATAAATGCGTAGAGTGAGTAGGTATTCCAGTGCAGATGAGAGAGTAGACCACAACGGCAAACGTATTGTAGAATCTGTCTGTGACGCGATGTAATGAAATGACTAAAATACGGCGACAAACCTGAGTGTATATAAAAAGCCTTATGTATGTATAGAGAGTCAAGTCAAGATGATCAATTGCAAATTACAATGGTACGTCGTTGTCCATTGCAATTGATCGTTTACCAAAACGATTGAAGTCATTGTCAATTGCTTTTTGCACAGAAGCAATAGACAGTGGCTTTAATTGGTCTCGTAAACGATCAGTTGCAATGGACAATGACGTAGGTACCTAACGATTGCTCAATGCAATTGATTGGCTCGCCACGCCTAAATGGCAACTGCTGACTCATTAGGTATATCCACCTGTGGGCTTATGATAACGATGAATTACAAACGAGTACATAAGTGATTTATGTTAGTAATTAAGCCGTCGTATCGTTCATTATTCGATGATTCCAGTTTCTAGTCCGCGCGGTCCGGCGACGGGCAAGTAACCGTGACTAACAAGCGACGACTCGCCGCTTTACCAGAACGTATTGTTTAAAACATCAAATAAAATAGCACTTTCTGAGTGAGCTTTATCTAAGGACTAGACTTTTTAATCCGAAGATAAGACTGCAACGGGTGGCGCCGCGTCACTGCGATTATCTGTACTGGATTGTGTAATTATTGCGATTATAAAATCATTAATCGGTTTTATTGTTTTAAATCGTTGCCATATGATGTTTCAATAAAGGCTGCAAATGAAGATTGGCGGATTGAAATTAGCCGGGATAAGTGGACAAGCTTTCCACTTATCGCTACCGGTAGATCTAAGTGGATTTTATTTCCACTTATCCCTACCGGTAGGGATAAGTGTACCAGGCCAATGTTTCGGTGAGGTAGAAAATGGGGAGACCTCAGCTCATCAGTGGTGTAGTGATTAAATGGAATGGAAACCACGATACGATAGGTGTAAACAGATGTTTACACCTAAAACAGATAAACCCGGTGTAAACAGATGTTTACACCTATCGTATCGTGGCATTCTAATTAATCTTGGTAGTCGAGTAATTCATGGTAGTCTAGTAAGTCGTGGTAGTCTAGTAAGTCGCGGTAGACTAGTAAGTCTTGGCAGACGAGTAAGTCGTGGTAGAATAGTAAGTCGTGGTAGAATAGTAAGTCGTGGAGTCTAGTTGAGACAAAAAGCGGCTCCCATTCTTGAGGTATTAGTATTCTGGGTCGTGGGTGGTTCCAATGGGTTCTTCGGAATTAAGTATGGACTTTATAAATCATAAATACATACCTACCACAACGTTTTACTTGACGCAAATTTAGTGAAAAATTCAACGTCTCACGAACAAGCACCGGGTCTGCGTGGTTGTCAAAATTATTGGTAAAAGAAGGTAAAAGATTAAATTTCCTAGATTTCGACACGGAGTTCGGTACTTGCGCTACTGTTTAGGTAGAGATTCATCAAATTATTTTATCTTCAAAAGTACTTAAGTATGATTCCGGAAATGAGATGGTTTGCGAGATGTTTCTCTGACATACTAAACACTATTTGCAGAAGATAAAAACACTACAGAAAGAAGTGACAAGCCCGCTGAAAAAAACCGTGACGCGACTTCAAATCCTCGATATCGCGATAAGGTAATCACAGTTAATAATGACGATGGAACTTATCATGATTCACTATCTGAAGTCATTAGGTACATATTTCGAATAGCGCGATGTTCCGATATGATGAACGCAGGTCTTATAGTACCAATAACTAGCCATCCCGTATTTGCAGGTAATTATAAACCATGATCCCAAGCCGCCTACCAAGCGTGGGGATTATGGCCCTCTATTGGGAGGCCTTCGTCCAGCAGTGGACGTCTTATGGCGGACGTCTTAAGACGATAAACCATGCATTATCTGGCTAAGCATAATTATATGGTAATGTTGCTCAAAAACTAAAATGAACGGCTGGTAAAGACACCAAATTTTTCATGATATCTTATATAAGAGTATACTGCAAAATAACGTAGAATAAATTTCATGTTATACATGATGTGGCGTAATGTTACCATATAACTTTTAACTAACGATAGGTGACATCAGGTTGGTTCGGAACATAACAAAATTTCTGTAAAAGTCACGTAATTTTCGAGTTGAAATGAGGTAAAAAACAAACAAAAATTATACTCGCAACGCAATACGAAAATAGCAGTGTGAATTCGAAAGCACATCTGATCAAGACTGCTAACTGCTTGTTTTGCAACTTTACTCGATTAACTCGAAAATTATGCGACTATTGAACACAATTTTAGATTTTCCTGACCACCATGATGTCTCCCATCTGTTTGTGTAAGGTTATCCACTTATTACGCCATACCCTGTATGTAAGCAAGTCTACAACTTAACGCTAAGGCGTTGGATTTGGGTACAAACCCTGATGTCAAGAAGTGATACAGGTAAACGCGCTACACTACATCGTAGACATCTTCATCACTTAACATCAGTAGAGATGACGGTCAAACGCAAGCCTGTTGTCAAATAAAAGGTTTTTTTCTTTATCATTAGGTACCGCCAGGAATTAAAACCTTGTATAAATTTCCCTTTGTTGCCCGTGGTTCAACCGTGTGGGTCCTACCTGTAGGATCACGTGCAATTCAGCAATAAGGTCGTAACGTCATTATCGACGAGAGCGGCATGTAGTATAGTGGGCCTCTAACGGTCGTCATTATGCGAGCATGACATTGGCACGGCACGCGTCTCCTTCGGCCGGGAGTCGCATCCGGCGCCTCTGTTGCGAGTCGGGAGCCTGGTCGCGAGCTCAGCCTCTCGCCGGCCCTGGCCCTCGAATGTCACCTCGCGGCGAGCGGGGGCGGGCGGCGCGGCAGATTCGCGAGGAGGCTTCCGCGGGCGGGGTCAGCGACCGCCCCCCCGCGCGCCGGCGCGCCGCCGCCAATGTCAGGGCCGGTGCAGCCGCGGTCAGCTGACGTCTGGCGGCGCGCGGGGGCCGAGCGCCGGCTCCGAGCTGCAGTCGCACCGCGCTCCTCGCTGGAGACGTACGCGTCTCCTCGCGCACTCCGCGCCGCTATTAATAGGAGAGAGGCGGCGGCGGCGCGCGCTACTCGGGCGCCGGGGCTGTCCTCACGAGTCAGGTACCTGAAGTAGCGCGCGCCGCCGTCGCCGCCAGCGCCGCCCGCCGCCGGAGCAGCTCCCTCGCCGGACCGCCGCACGCCCATTGTACTTCATCAGGTGCTCTGGTGGTCATGGTTCCAGGCGCTTGTTGGAGTACACTTACCGTGTCGGCGGTTTTCGTCCCGTCGTCCGTCCCGAGCGAGGCCGCTCGCGCCCGGCACGTGGTGTAGTGAGCACGTGGTGGCCGGCGTCCCGGGGCTCCCGCGGAGGTGAGTACCGGACCTCGGTGACGGCCGCTGGTGAGTCACGACGCTCGCCGGTTGATGACCGCCGCGTCGGCACCCTCGCGCCCCGTCCCTTGCACCGCACCCTCGCACCTAAATTCGCAGATCCACCCACACATTTGCATTGGTCATCGAACTCCTGCCGAAAGATCTGAACAAAAGCAGCTCAAACTGGTTTTCGCATATTTTTCGCCGGCAGCCGCCGGGCGCCGGCGTCGCCGTTTTCCTGTACGATTCTCGTTAGTCCGCGTCCGTTCTGTGGGTTTTGATGACTATTTTCAGCGTAACCGCCGCTGGTAACCAGAATCAGACAAAGACAGTCTCGACGCGACCCATCGATGTTATTGTGTTAATAGGTCTCCGCCCGCCGGAGTTACCTCGATTCGAAAATTGATTGAGGACAGAGTATTTCATGGTATAATAATGCTAATGTTAGTCGTTTCACGTTCACGATTACAATTGGCTTTTTATGTTTGTTAGACAAAATTCGCGTGACGTCAGGTCGGCGCGTTGATATTTCCACCGGCCTCGTCATTACCAAGGTGATTTCGAAACGGTATTACTTTCGAGTGCGAAATGGCCGCGTGTTCGTCGCTCGCTCGATTCCATTCCACCGCCATATTGGACTCTATGCGGCTCGCGATAAAGCCACCGATGCGTGTCGTTTCGCGAATAAATATCTTTGTCGAGATATTAATGCAAACAGCCAATAAAAATACAAGTCTCGGGTGGATGACTCACAGGAATGCGTCTAATTATCGGAGTGAACGCGAGGAATTCTTCGTGTTAGATTTCAAATTAAAGTGAAACGTAATCGAGTACCTCTGGTACGAGCTGTTCGTATTTTTTACGACTCCTTTCATATTGCGGCGGAGTCGTTTCACCGAGGCGGACTTGCAAAAGGCCGAGTTAATGCCTAGTTTTCACGACAGCCAATCACCAACGCCTCCAACGAAAACTGCGATTCGCCTTCCAGTGGCCCGACAACAGCGCCACTTGCGAAGATAACATGCGTAAAATGACTTCAAAAGTTGGCGAATGAATTGCGAAATTATACACTGCAAGGTTTAACAGACAACACTGTTCGCGGATATCAAACAATTCATATTCCGGTTGACTTGAGAAAATGCAAAATACTTCTGTTCATGTCTCGTCTTGTTTCTTAAAAGATTAATGAGACTTTGCCAATTTGCCAATGATGTCACTTACTTTCTTGACCTCATTTTCAAGCTAAACAGAAATTCTTTTAACACGATTTCTGTTTTGCTCACATCAGATATTTTGGATGCGAACCAAGTAATGTTTCTAGTAGTATAGTTTCAGTTTGGAAAACAAACCGACCTGAGGTGTGGTGCCACTTAAATCACAAGTATTATAAAATACTAACAAAACATGTCAGAAGCCTAACTCTAGTCAAATGTTCATGTAATGCTTGATGTCGATGTGGAACGGTAGCAAAGCAAGTCTGATAAAGTTACTCCTCGACTCACAAATCTCACAATCATGAAACTTTTTATTAACCAAATGGATTCGATAACATCAATGGATATGCGCTCCAAACATTTTATTTTTTTCTTTCGTTTTAACCTTTTAACTTAACCATGCTCTGACAAAATAAATCTTTAATAATGTATGCACGGTAGGCTTAAACTGCGAGGTATAAAGACAAATGACATAATGCAATCTTCAACAAATTCATATCTGCTGCATGCTTGTTCCCCGGATGCTGCTGTAGACACAATGTAGACATGCAACAAAAGGTCTTAAAGTAGAACTCGCCAGACATTGTTCAGTCCTGAGGTAACTATTACGGCCTCCTCTATCTCGAGATCTCTTTAGATCAGCTATCTTCTGTTCCATATACGTTCACAAAGCATTTTTCATAAGTGTTTGCGTTGAGAGTAAACGCTTGGAAAGAAACACCATCTAGCCCTAAACAAAGCAAAGCTTGTATTATTTTTTAATTATTATTTTCTTGTATACTTTCTTATAATGCATATACAACACTCAGACACAGAACAAACATCTATTATGTTGTTCTAAAGCAGACATACTACCAACTGAGCTTTATGGTAGTCGAATTTTCCCATACGCACGTAGCACGTGGTAAAACTTTCCGCATAATTACCGCACTGTACATACCAGGTATTACCGTAGGTACCAGGTATTAGGTAGGTATTGCCCTACGCTCTTATCTGTAGGGAAAAAGCTTTGGAAGTCATGGAACTTTTTTTCTTTATCTCGTCCTTTCTTACCCTACAATGTAAGTCACCTTGAAGATGGGGTCGTCGGTTCGGCGCTCATTCCGATCGCTGCTCAGGCTGCGCCAGCGCGCCCGCCGCGCCGCTCGCTGAGTGCACTGACTCGGTGACTCACGGCGACAAACACCCGATAGCCGAAGATACTCGCTCATGAACGGTTTTCCTTGAACTTCGTTTAGACGCGCTTTGTAATTGATATCGGAATTGTCGCGACAGTCTTTGGAATTTATACCCTTAAATAACGTGATTTTAAATGACGCCTTAAGAACGGTACTCTGGCAAAGGGAAGCAGGGTTGAATGTGTATTTTTACAAGACGGTTACCATAGGCGTGTGGCCTAATGTTTAATTTATGACAAATAACAGGCTTAGTGATGAATATAACTAAATACATTACACATACTGAAAAAATAAATTGTATTGGCTGATAAATCTCCGAGATATGAGCGTTTAAAGTTTTAGGTGGGGATAGAGAGGGGATGCTCTATCCCTTTCTCGCAAAGCACGTGTTAGTATAGCATTTGTATGCCGCGCCTGAGGCTTGACGTCATAGCTCAGTATAGCGCGCTCTCTGTCTAGCTTGAAATTAAAATACTTAGAACTTATTTATTTTTGAATTATTTTAAATTTTGTTTTCGTCGATAGGCTCTATTGATGATCAGCTTTTTTATGACGTAATAAAAAAATTGTAGTCATCATGCCTATTACCGCAAACAAAACGTATTTTAGCGTTTACCTTTGAAAATAAATGAAACATTTAAACCTCATCCGCTTTACATAGCTTTGATGGACACTAGTCCTTGTAGATATATCAAATTCTTCTTTAGTGCACAACCATGTCTCTGATGTCTACCTCCTGAAGCTAAGACGCCAGTGTTGGATATTTAATATTTTCATTATAAAATGAAATCAAGTTACGTCTTGATTGCTATCACATGTTATTACGATAAACGATGATTTTGCTAAATTCATTACTGAGCGCATATTTTTGTAAAGGAGGAGGTTAATTGACGAAGGTGTCAAAACTGATTGAAATGTAATGTGAACCATTATCATTTGCGTACGCCAAAACTTTAAATATAAATCCCGGCGTGCTTGTTCATCATAAATCTGATCTGCACCTAGGGTTACCATCTGTGTAAGGGAGGGAGGATGCCTGTCCAGGACGTACAAAATGCCTGATTTTTCAGAAAAATGCCTGTCTATTGTAAAAAAAAACTGTAAGTATAAGTGTGCTGTAACTGTTTTTGCGTGACACTGCGGAAAAAATGCCTGTTTCTGCTTAGCGCCGGCCGCACGCCTGTCTAAACCGTAAAGTGCCTGTCAAATGAGGCAAATGCCTGTCAGATGGTATCCCTATCTGCACCTGACACTACATCTTGCTCTACGTTTACATTTATTTTCATTCGTCTTCGCCTCAACGCTTAGTCAATATGGAATATGCATGTGTTTTGATTATTAAAAATAATAGGATAAGTGGAGAGTTTAACTGAATCTGATGCTTACATCGAAAAAATAATTGAAATTGGCTGGTAAAGTTCTGAAATATAAGCGTTCAAATTATTTGGGAGGGAGTCATCTGTCCCTTTCTAGCAAATCACGTGCGTAGTATAGAATTTGTTTGGAATCGTGGACTTTGACGTCATAAACCTAGTATAGTACCCTCCTTATCTAACAATACACTAAAATGTTTATAACTTCGTTATTTGTGCACATATTTAAATTTTATTTTCGATGTGTTGTTTTGTTGTGAGTCAATTAAAAAAAAACATGCATATTCCCTATTAGCGTCAGTCCTAAGCTTGCGTGTTGTATTATAGCGTTGTTGTTTTATCAGATTCATCAAAATTTGAAACCGTGTTAGTCATTTGCATTACCTAGTCATCAGTTTTATTAGGATCATTCGGGAATGACGTCAGAAGCTCAAATTATATCGAAACACTGGCTTATATTCACCGTGAGGCTTTAGGAGGGTAAAACAGGGCACCTCGTCATTAGTCTGTTACTTTTTTGTACAATTCTTCCAAGGAAGACACTAGTAACTTTTGCACACTTATTACTCGGCGTAGGCGCGGCCTCCCACTAGGTGGACCGACGACATTGTAAAAGTCGCTGGCAACCGGTGGATTCAAATGGCAGGTTCAGTGTGGCGGTCTAAGGGGGAGGGCTTCGTTCAGTAGTGGACGTCTCCGGGCTGATGATGATGATGATTACTCGGTGTTATGGATTAAAAATCAATGTTTTTAATGCAATTCCAGAGCATGAAGAGTTTTAACTGCTAACACCTCAGATGACAGACCGCCAGCTGCAGTACGACCTACAGGTAAATACCTCATGTTGAATGCTAGTGCAGTGTAGAGTTGCTTAACTGTTGAAAAAACATTCTGGATGTTTAGGTACAAATAAGTACCTACTGTTATTGGCAAGCGTGGCGCTTAGCAGCACCTATATCTATATCTAATATCATATGATAGCATTCTAATATAGATTTCGAGTCTAACCAACTCATCAATAATGTATACCTATAAATACTTTCAACATCACTAGAGTCATAATTAAAAATTAATTATAATTAAATAAATAAAAATATTTGCAATTTAATACGAGTATAAATTAATAAATAAGCATCACACAGCCAAATTTATGTACTAAAATATACAAGCAGTAAACAGGGAAATGTGCGTACGTACGTACCTTTAACTAGTACCTCTGTTGTATGCGCTCTAATGTGGAGACTGAAGTTTATTACATAAAACAAGAAAGAGTTAAGTAAATTATAAATTAGAAAAGTACTTCTAATTAAATTAAAACTAACGAATGTTATTATTTTATTTTACATGCAATACTGACTCTAGTAGTTCTTCATTTAATTACTTACAAAAAAAACCTATTTCCTCAAACTCTATACCAATAATTACGATTTTCCGAAATGGTCAATTTCTTGATTATAAGTATGTGTGGTCAAAGATATTATGATATTGGGATTCTTATAGGGTAACATACTAGTGGTTGGACACAACTATTGATGGGACACTTTAACTTTCGACAAATTTTATGAGGCTTGTGTATTATCTGTATTTTTGTACGACCCCAATTATTTCTGCGTTCATTGGGATGTCATAAAAGTGTTCAACTTTCTCAAGAGATGGCAGTGGTTGCAAAAAAAAAAGATTTGATGTGTTCAGTCAGTGTTTACATTTTGTGCTCAAAAATAATTATTTGGTTAAGAACAGAAGTGAAGAAAATCAAAATAAATAGTGTTTTATGCTGTTTAAGAGACGTGTCATCGGACTAATGGTTTGTACTATGAAATAATAACTCTTTGATTAAGTAAACGATTGCTACTTTACTCATTTGTAGGTCATGTTATCAGTTGTCCAACGATTATTATTGTTTATGTTCCGAGGCTAGTGACTGGACAGCTGTCCAATAACTAATAATATAGAAAGTACACACATCATCACCATACCTTCATCATCATCTTCTTTCATTTTATACCTTAATTTCACATTACTTAGATTCAAAACCACTTAGTTTTCACAGAATTTAATTTAACGTTTATTTTACTGTCACTGGACACTGTCCAACGACTAATATTTTCTATGAAAACTAGTCTTTGGACGCTTATTACAATATAACTTGTTCCACAAATTTGTTTCTTTGTTTGCTGTATATTTTTTATTGTATTTGTCCACAGTGGTTATCAAGATGCCTCAAACGGTAATTCCATATAGTGCTGACAATCTAGATAAAGCTTTTTATTTCAAATTAGTAATTCCTTTTTCTCATAACTTTAACTTTAGCCCATGACTATGTTTTTTCTTCCCTGTCATGCTCAAACAATAAACGATTTTGATGAAATTTGGTACAAAGGTAGCTAAGACACTGGCAATCACACGTAGGCTATTTATAAACGTGCTAGTAAAGCAATAAGTCGTATCAGGAGAGTTTCCAATAACTATCTGATAATTGTCCCATAACTGACATTTCTGTCCAATTACTATAAATTTACGAGTATTTTTGAAAATGGCTTTTTTTCGTAGGTTTTATTTAACATATTATGATAAAATGTTGAAAACTCGATAGATCTACGATTAAAGTAATATAAAACACGTTCAATTCATTATAAAAATGGATATGGTAAGAGTAAAAAAATTATATTCAAAATAAAATGCTTAACTGTCCAATGACTAGTCATTTACCCTATATATATTGTTTTATACTGTCAAGTGACGAGACAAGCAAGACTTTCGCCTGGTGGTAAGCGTCACGCCTGCCACTAACAGTAGCAGTGCCAAAATTGTGAACTTGCGAACACAATCCTGCGCCGCACTGCTCTGCGCTCGTCACCCTGAGATAGGTATTAGATGTTAAATCTCTTCATACCCAGTAATTAGTTCTTTTTAGATTAAAAGAATGGAGTACTTTGGGAATAACCCCATTAGTAGTGTGGTTCTAGTTCATGACACACAAAATAAATCACTATTGTTACGATTTATCCCAAACATACCGTCAGAGCAGCGAGCTGGTGGTCTGCCCGGAGTAGTCGCCGTTTTGATTAGTAGTTTTTCGCCGTAGCTTCTCCCTAGAACAAAACGGAACTACCGTTTATTATTACTAAAATACTTACTTATTATATGTACTTGCTATTATTATCTTTTCTGCCGTCCTTCTTTCCTTCAGACACAGCATCTTGCTCTTCTCCACTTGAGTCTAGCAATCCGTATAGTAAACCACGTGCTTGACTTTCGCTCGTTGGACAAAATGTTATATAATATTACGTAGGTACCTAAACGGAAATGATTCAAAGGAACATTGTTAAACATTTTTGGTCGTAACATAAAAATCGTTTAATTTTGGTTCATTCGGTTTTCAGCTTCAGGTTTTTCATTATATGAATAATAGGTTATATTCGTTTATTCGTTCATATTATAAATATGTCCTTAAATGATAGAACAGAGTCAAAATAGAAATAAAGCTGAACTCCGCAGAGTTCTTTGTCAATAATTATAAAATAGAATGTCGGATCGTGCCCGGCCCCCCGACCAAACGTGCCCATCAAGCCAGCGGCATTGCCACGCTGAATCGCCAAGAAAATGACCAGAACGTGGGTCCCGCCCTTTCTCCCTCAAACGACGACCTATTTCGGCTACCAATTTCTTGGCGTCGGAGCCCCACGATCCCGCGGTCTCCACGGCGAACGGTATGAATAATTGTATTTAGATGTCTTTTAATTTGAAGGCGATTTTTTTCTAAGGTGAAACCATGAAATCTTAGAAATATTTGCCAGTAAATAATAAAATGCAATGTGCATATAAAATTTTACATTTCCACCACCTACACGTTGCCAGCTCACAGGTATGCTATGACACCGAATCAAAATACTTAAATTAAGCAAATAAACGTAACTTTGGGTTCCAAACCCCAATAAACACATCAAAGTAACGAAGCTCGCTTCTACATTAAGTGGTGTTAGCAAGTCAATGGCTATTAATTTGCATTTATATGGTTCTATAAGACCTGAACTGAATCTAATTATTCCGGGCCGAACGGTGGAATAGCAACTATGTTTGGCCTAGGTGACTTGGATAATTAGGATAAAAACCATTTATATTAGGTAGATCAAATTAGTACGTACTAAGGAGAATTATAAATAAACGAATAAATAAGGAAAATATACTATTATAGCTAAGAGCAGAAAAAAACAAAATAATGTTTGTTTAAATTTCATTTTCAAAGAATTCGTAGGTAAACATTCTTAATTTTCCAGTAAGCTTATAAACGGTGTTTTAATTATAGAAGGATTAGGTAATAAAGAGGTCCACATAAATGAAGGAAATACACGTTCAAATTCAAAGTACAAGAAGGAAGTCCTTCCACCAAGTGTTAAAAAAAAAAATTATACCTAGAGGTCCCCGCGTCCCCCCGGTCTCCGTACTTCGTCCGCGTACGAAAGGAATTCGGCCTGCTCCCAAAATGCATCACTTTATATCACCCCGAGCAATTTTTTTATCGCGTATCAAACATAAAAAAAATTACAATGGAATTGAGAACCTCTTTTTTTGAAGTCGGTTGAAAAGTATGACACTATTCCCACTAGACCGTTCCGTCACCGACCAACACCGTAGCGTGCTATGCACGGAGCGTCAACAAATTGGCGACGAGAATATGTCGATCTGTTTCATTGGGCATAGTAGAGCGTATCGTGTTCTTTCGGTGCTTTATATACGTTCATAGCACGGTAAGGTATAGTGGGCAGACTCCTTTATACACAAATGAATGACATTCGTTAGTTTCCGCTTTTAGCGCCGTAAAAGTTCAAGGGTTTTTTAATTTTTATGATTTGTAGTTCGCCGCGAGATTTAACCTCGCTACTACAACGGTTGCGAAGTGAAGAGTACTAAAATCAAGTTGATTTACATTCTAGCTTCATCAATATCTAAGACGCGAGAGAATAACAAGGTTTCCTTAAATAAAATTAAGTACCTTTTTCTCATAAAATTCTATTCAATCTCCATAAAAATTACGTAGCTAGCTGACCTGAAAAATATACCTACATAATGTAAGTATTGTTCGTGGTATTACGAAACCTATCTTATTCGAGAAGCTTCTAATTTATTCGTCTGGAATGTTCACAAAGAAAATAATCGAGGGTCGAGAACAAATTTTAAGCTAGAATGCTTAGAAAATCAATAAGATTATGTACTAAGGCGTGACGCCCGTAGGAACTACGAGGGCGTATTTTTGTGAAGCTTTAGGATATATTTTTTACATTTCGCACAGTGCCATCTACCCCTAAAAGCTTATACTATGCAACCGATAACTGATAGAATACTTACCTTTATTTTTCTCCTGATTGGGAATCAAATCCACGTCCTACAGCTCTCATAGTAGAGATACTACCCATAGAGCTACAAGGCCATCGAAAGAATAATTTATTGTAAACTTTTCAAAAATTATATTGATAAGTTGAATTCCCTACAACCCGAGTAACGCCCCAATTAAAGATGTCTTTATTATTAAAACGTCATATGTTTAATAATACTTATTTATTTATCTACTACTAGCAATCAACAAAAATTAACTGAAGTACGAGACTACTACCTAGTATCTACTACCACAGAAGAAATAATAGTACTAAGTACGTACTACGCACGCTCAAGACATTTTAAACAATTTTGTTTTACTGAGTTTTTTTGTCTGACTGGTTTACTGAATTATGTGTAAGGTTTCGATCATTATACGTCGGCTAGGTACTCGAAGACATATAATGCTTGTAGTTTAGTGAAACAGTTGGATGTGCTACGACCTGTAGCTAATTTTATTTGGATTGCTACGGGCGCTACGACCTTAGGGCCGGTAATCGGCATCCACGAAAGCTATGGAGCAGGTTGCAAAGCAAGTATCTTATAGAGTTTTGGCGGGAACACGGAAAAATCAAAAACTAAAACTTCACAAAATTACGCTCGCTTAGCTCGAAGGACTGTTTTCGTGCGTTTGTGATGAAAATTCAAAATAAGTAAGCATCGGTATGGCTATTTTTGTTTATAGACTGTAGACCGTTTAAAAAACAAATACGATTAGTTTTTGAAATGTCGAGATCATTTCAACCAATTATTACCCAGGGTAATACGGAACGGTTAGCTAAAAAGAGCTCATTGTACTCTTCATATTGAACAACTTTTCTTAAGAGACCAATTCTGAAATCGTGAAAACAAAACGCGCTAATCCAAACAAAAATATTATATTCAACAAAATGAATGGAAAAACTAATGTTTTCCCGCGTAGACTCGTTTATTTGTATTTCTTGTATTGTATACATTTTCATAGTAATGTATTGTATTGTATTCATTTTCATAGTAATAGTTTTTTTTTTTAAATCTTATTTATTATTTATAGAGGGTTTTAATCAGTGATAATGCCACCCTCGATCAATCTCTCTCTTACTATCCACATTAAATTATCTACGGCTACGTTTTATACCTAGCCTAACTAACTTGTATAGCGTTCTGGCTTCCCGCGACAATGGGACAGCGAGAACCCTATTATACAGCCCTACGTTCAATATAATAAAGTTAAACTCTAATAAAAAAAGATCCCTCTCTGCTCCGTTCCGAACACACTCCGCCAGAATATGGGTAACGTCTTCTACCAGGTCGCACTCTGAACATTTTGGAGATTCAATTTTTCCCATTAAATACGCAAACTTATTCAAGGGAATGTGTCCGGATCGAAGCCTAAAGGCTGTAACCAAATCAGTTCTGTGCATATCTGCACCAACGAACCAAGGAGAACGGGAAAGGTCTGGCTGAATGGTTTTGTACCAAATGCCCTTAATTCGTGATCTCTCATTGAAGTATTCCTTCCACATATCCACACACTTAATACGGACCGTTGATATGAGGTCACTGAAATACGGTAAGCAGTTTAAAAATATTCCATCTGTGATGGCTTCTTTTGCAAGACGGTCTGCTTTTTCGTTTCCACTTAATAGTAATAGTTATTTATGATAGTAGTACGGTTATTTGTTTTTAAAAACGAGTAGACGAATGTAAGTCCGAGACGAAGTCGAGGGCTTACCATAGCCACGAGTTTACGAGTCACGAGTTCACGAGTGGCATACAACGTTTTACAACACATTTGCGAGAAAACAGATAACAGAAGTACTTACAACAGATAATGAGCCAAATTTTATTATTTTGTTTTTATTATATCGGACGGAAAATCGCAACTAAATTCCTACTTGACATTGGCAAATGCTCAAAGTGCGATGCCATAATCCTCCTAGGAGGAAAGAAGAAAAAAAAACTTCGTTCTAAAGTTCGTCTTCGTTAAAACGTTTCTAATATGAGTGTCTATTCGGGTGGTTTCCAAAACTCCGAAGAAGGTTATAGTAAAGTTGCCATGACTTAACTAGGGCATGACTGGACTTGACTGTGACTTACTAAGTGTGACATCACTTTGACTGACTTAGACTCATTCGACTTGAAAATTATCAAAAACTTGATACAAATAAATACTTGACACTGGCAAATGCACAAAGTGCTACGTCATAATCCTCCTAGGAGGAAAGATGAAATGGCGCGAATTAACAAATGGCGCTACGTGCGCGTGGTGAAAATTTGAAAAAAAGAGTAATTAGTGGTGAGAATTTCTTTCGTCACATTTTCTGTTTACGATTAAAGTAAGACAAACGTATTGACCAAAAGCGCTTCCAAGGAGGTTCGATCATTCAGCTTATTTTATTTTCGTAAAGTGAAACTCTTTGGTGGAGTTCTTAAATGATTATTAAGTTAATTAAAAAAATACCGTAAACTTTACGCACGGCGCTATACAAGGAAGTGTGCGGTAAAATAGGTACTTAGCTGAGAGTACCTATTTTACCGCACACTCCGTTATATGGTGCGTAATGCTCAACTTTCCAACGATGTATACAGGCTTCGTAAATGCATTTTTCGAGCAAAAGTGTTGTAAATTATTTTAACAATGATGCGTACGATTAATTCCTTTCCGCTTAGTACTGCCGTTCCGTGTATCCCTATTATCACGTATCAGTTAAGATTTTGCTGTTATTTTCGGGATTTTTTAGGCTTTTTTTTGGGTTCGGTTTTGTATAACTTTTAAAGATAAAACATTAATAGAATGTAATAATTTTTTTGTGACGCTCTCATGTAGGGACAGTAGAAACAGAAAGACTTTTCTAGGCGTTCTATGGTCGCTATCGACTATCACGTCGTGCGTAAAATGAGTAAGGGCGATAGCTGAGATAACTGCCGCCACACCGCCGAGTTATCACATTGTTTAACTTGATAATAATTAGTTGGCCACGTGTTTTTACACGGTTTTGTGTTTCTTTAAAAAAACAATAGAAAGCGTCATGTTGATGTATTTAAAGCTAAAGGAATCGGGCATGATATTAATAGGTATCTAAAACACACATTAAACACACACATACACATTTCTGGGTAATTTTTTTTTCGCGGATTTGACCATCGTCACGCCGTCATTATCTACTTCTACTAAGTAATAAAAGTCAACGAGTGTACCGCCTAATTTTATGTTAACGATTTATATTCTTATTTAATGTGATCTCATAAAATACAAAAAAGATTTCAAATCTCAAGTTACAGTCAAGCATCAATTCCAAAAAGACCACGCAAATGTTCCAAACAATACTAATCCTCGATATCGCCAGCCTGGCAACAGAACTCATTTCGAGGGCGTCTCGAGGTGAACAGTAATAGAAAAATCTCCTTTAGGTACGTCGCCCTCGCGGGGGTGCGGGGGTGCGGGGGTGCGGGGGTGCGGGGGCCAGGACGCCCTCCGTCTAGGGAGGCCGACCTTCCTCAACGTCCTTGCCAAAGCAGAGGTCACGTTGTAGACAAGACAATACATCGGATGAACAGTTTATTTAATTTTCTCGATATTTGTGTTCGACCTAATGACGATACGGTGTCCGTTTAAAACTTCTAGCTTAAGACACATTTAACTCGATTTTCACGCCTGTTGGAGATGACATAAATATAACGCACAAAAAAAAGATTAAAAAATAATATGTTTTTTTATGGCGTTCCACAGGCAAAACTTTTCGCAGATGGCGCCAGCGGCGGTCCGGATGTGGCAAAATCAAGTTTTCTTGTTAATCGTTGCCTAAATCTATCTGCTCTTGATGAGGGCGTTGTCGATAATCTAGTCCTAACTAAGTTGCCCGAAGTATGTGACCCTATAAGATAGACTGTAAGTAACAGAAGAAGTTATTTTATTATATAATAATAATTTATAAATATTAATACTTATTTTATATTGTTGATAATGTTAATATAATTCAATATAATTTTTCAATATATTTTTCATAATTTTAAATGACATGTAACAATGGAGTTATCAATAAAGAATTGTATTGTATTGTAGTCCAAGGAAAAATACTGGGTACTGCGCCTATTTAAAAAAAAACTATGCAGCTGTTCACGGCTTGAAAATAGATTTGTAGGTTTGATAGTTGCAGTTTAGGTTTGCGGTTGAATGACATACCCAGGTCCAATCCAGGTCCAGGATTCTCCCTGGTAATTCGAGTCTAATAAGAGTATAACCATTAAATTGTAGAAAAAAACAACAAATTGTATGAGATCGACAGTTAACTATAGCCCAATGATATTATATAAGGAGACTATAGCCGCATCGACGTTACGCCACCTAGCCGAAACAAATCGCTGTGTGGATCCCCAGAAAACAAAAGACGCATCAACTAATATGTACCAACCTACTGCTTTTATTTAGGGCTCTACTCCATGATTCCAAATGCTGGAGAATAGTAACCACATTCAGCTCCTTCACACCTTGGCTGTTTTTTTACACCATTCGTCATAATTACTGGACCCCGCAAAGTCGTAGGTGCTTTTTTCAGTAACAAGCTCATACTTTTTTGGTCTAGGTATAAACTAGCTACCCTGTCCGTACCACGACATGCATTGGGCACCCGGCACAATCCCCGTTGCTTTATTTAAGTGCCGAGGCCCTCGCCTCCTGCTGTTTAAGCAAATGGAGTGGCGTCAGACCCAGGATAATGTCTAGGGCTGCAGATGGTGTGATTTTTATACTTCCGCCATTCTTTGACTTGTGTAGTTTGGATACAAAAAAATATATATAAAATATTGGGGGACATTTTACACACAGCGCCATCTAGCCCCATACTAAGCAAAGCTTGTATTATGGAAACCAGATAGCTGATAGAATACTTATATACATTTTTTTTTCATGAAGTCACCAAGTTGGTTCTGGACCACTAAACAACACCGCCGTATGTGAGAACTGGCTTGACTATTACGGTGTACAGCCAGGGACATAGTTTTGGTTTCAGTCCCCAGTTCTTGCCCACCGCTGTGGTACACTGCCATAGTACATTGGTAACTTTGGTGGTAACGTGTTCAAGTTTTTTCCCCCACATAAGCTTAGTGTCCAACCATATACGGAGGTATTTAACTTTCTTGCTCAGAGTTAATTCGGTTCCGAATAGAGTAGGCATTTTTTTTTTGTTTAATTTTGCGCGTAATTTTCACGTCCACTATTGGAATGGCGTTTGCATAATCCCCACGCTTGGCAGGCGGCTTGGAGATCATAGATGCGTTTGGCAAATATGAATATAGTTTTAGAAGTATGCTTTGATGTCCTGAGTCCTGGATATCTCCTAAAACTGCATTCAGAACCACCGGAGGACGGGCAGCAGCGTCCTCTCGGGTATCGGTGGTGAGATTCTGCGATCCCCAAGCCGCTTGCCAAGCGTGGGGATTATGGCAACCCCTACCTATTAAGGAGGAGGCCTACGTCCAGCACTGGATGACTTCTGGCTGATGAGTGAGTGAGCGTTGATGTCTTTTGTATGGACTGAAGTGCATTTTCTGTTCTTGTCATTGATATGATTGAATATTTAAGTTGTATGTTGTTGCTGTATGTATTACTATATTGGTTAAAATTATCTTTAATTAATGTGTTTTTAGAATCTGTCAGCTATACCTACTGCTTTGTTTCCATGTCATCCCAAGGAGACCTAGAAGAGCTTCACTGGACCTTGGAAGAAACTGCAAGATCGTCACTTGTGACACTAGATCTTAGGGTTCTTATTTGTATTTTAATTTCTGATGGTCATTATAAAGAGTATACAGGGTTACGCGGAAAGGTATTACTAAGAAGTCTGAAATGAGTTTATTATACACACATTTTACTATGGGATCATCTCCGAATTTGCAAAAATTGCTGTTCCATAAATTAATTTGACGAAGGTGAACGAAATTGTTCTATAGGAAATCTGTTTTTTCGCGATTTTAGGCTTGTAGCCCATAAAATAATTTAAAAAAATATTATCGTTACCCTGTGTAATTTCGAGAGTCATACCTAACAGCCATTATAACTCCGGTTTCGATACAAGGTTTAAATAATTTTAATGGCAATGTTTGATGCGGCGAGGTCAGACCAGTTTCGCGCACGCGCTCCGGCCTTCTGTCTGCGTAGCAACACGTTACTATCATGGTTTGTTAATCGCAATTTAAATCTACGTCATCTGGCAGGTTATTTTGGCATATACAGTACAGGCCAAAAACAGCAGAAATAAAGCTTGGACGCCAGCAGGCACGGTTTGAGCAGCTCATTGTCAGGAGGCTGATTTCGCTGCAGCCTTACTCTACCATATATCCTACCCTGTTGCTTGCATTGTATTTTTATATCATCGTCGACCATTTTCCCCACTGTTGAGTGTAGGTCTGCTCTTCAGCGCGCTATACTTTCCGTTCCTGCGCCAGTCTCGACCTAGAGCTGATATTTGCTCGGTAGACGATTTCTGTTCTGAGGCCACAATAAATTAAAACAAAGAATATACCTATAAATATTAACAGAAGAGATTTTGGTAAGTAAGATATTAGTCTGGTTTTTGGTAAGTATTGGCTTATTAGTTTTTATTAATTTGTAATAAATAGGTTCGTTTTTTACACAGGTAATGTATTTAAAGAAAATAATTAGATATCGTTTAGAAGAATTTTTCGCAATTAGGAATAATACAAAATAAAACACAATAATACTTAATTATATTTATTAATTATTATAATAACACATAAAAAATATTGTATAGGTGGTCAAATGCGAATCTAAAAGTGCTAAAAAAGTACTTAAGTAATAAAATAAATTATATTAATTACATGAGTAGATTATGTAGTTTATATGCCATGCTTTATTATGCTTTTATACAGTTAGCAGAATAAATTGCATATAAATAACAAAGATATATGTTTTTGATAAAAGTCAATAATATACTTTTCATCACACTTGCTCGTAAAGTGGATCTTATTAAATCGGTTTTAGGCTCATAATCCAAGCTATTACGCACGCATACTTTTTACTTTACATTACGGCACTTGTGCTATAATAGATATAACCGGTAAAGTCAAGTTTGTACTTGACTGCAATTAGAAGCACTCTTAATATAGCCGGGTAATACTTACAGTTTTTTTGTAATACCAACAAAGAGTTCTTATGCCGCTGAAGTAAATGTCAACCTGCGCGCGCATTGCTGGTTTAGGCGACATTTTCCGCAAATGTTTGTTGACGTTTTCGCTGTGTGGTTGATTATTATCAAATAGTATGTTTTTCCTCGCAAGTGTGATGAAAACAGTCGTATGGAACTCTTGTGCTATTAGTCATTACGTTCTCGGCTTCTTTATCGCGCTCGCCTCCGGCTCGCGCGCATAATACCGCCTCTAGTGTGATGACCAACATAGCACACTTGTATCATAATGTACTATATTATATCTACGTGTTAAGTAATATTAGGTGCATGCAGAAATATTTTATCTATGACAATATACAAACTACACAAAATTAACGGTCCCTGTAGCTCGGAGGCGACTATTGGTAAATCCACAAGGCACACGTTTTTAGTTTAGTTTTAGTTTATTTATATCAGAGTAACATTAAGCTAATATCTAAAGAGTGACAATTCACAGTCACAAAAACTTCCGACTGCCGTTTTACATACCTATATGTGCAGTATATAGTTCACAATTTAGACGTTATGTCGCTTGTCTAGTGTTCAATGTATGCTTGATGGCTTGTGTCTTATCGTAGTTTAAGTCGGTCAAAAAGTTGGCGCACTGCATAGCGTGCGCTTAGTTTTGGCTCGGACATTTTGTTTGTAACTATAGATATTATCTCGATGCAGAGTAAGTATAAATACGTATTTGTATAATTGAAATAGGTGCCTACGTGTACCTACAATGAGTTTATAAAGATTTCTGAAGTCTGAAAGAAGTCTGTCGCTACTTGTTAGTAGCGTAAGTTTTATTAGGGCTAAATCTAGAGTTGTTCAGACTGGGAGGTGTCCGCTCCCGCTGAGACGCCTCGCTCCAGGAATAAAGGGAGTCGCCACGCTGTTGCTAGCTCGTCTGGTTTAGAACACCTATTGGTATACATTCTTAGGATGTTTAATTTAATATTATTTATTCGGCAGTAACATAATCTTAGCATAATTTAATCTTGATTGTGAATTCCTCAATTGTATTTTGCGTCAACTGGAAAAGGAATGTTTTGGACGTTCATGTTATATTATTTGACTATGGTTTATATAAACTTTCATTTGTATTTTATGACTTTAATTCTTGAAAAGGAATTTAAGAGAGTTAGTTAATACGACAGAAAACATATTAGGACTACGTTAACAACACGTTGTTAATACGTTTATAGTGTAAAATGATTGTTGGGTTTTCAGTATGGAATTAATAATATCGCCTACAATTTTCCATAGGCTATCAAAGCTCCATTTCTTCTTGGATTATAATTATATTCTCTTAAACAGAATTAAGAGCAAAAAGTTACTAAATTTCATCTTTACATAGCTGTGTATTGAAATTGAAACTATACATGATGACAAAACCACAAAAGCTCGGAAATAGTAACCCTGGAATGCCAGGGTCACTATTGGCGTAGTACTATTGGTTGGTTATTCCTTCTGTGCTATTGGGAAGCTACTAATAAATGTCTCTAAAGTTTATCTTTATAGGCATGTGACATTTTGGCCTACTTCATACAAGGAGGTAGGTACAGGTTTGTCCCACTAGGCCACCTGCGTATAGGAAATGTCCTAAGCCTTTAGACAAAGAGAAATAGAAGTAGGTAATAACATGACCGTCTGAGACAACGCAATGTCCTGAATGTCGAAAGTTCGTCCGATCGCGTCTGGGAATGCGATCAAAGTTTTGCGACCCAGGTGGCGTGATCGAGCAGTTCAAGTTTTTGTTATAAGGCAGAGACTATTATAACAGTTGTAGTAGTTGTGTTTGTAGCATTGACATACGTTAATGACATACAATAATTTTACTAAATTTAATTAAAATTAACTAATACGATACGTAGGTACCTACTAAATGTTTCAAAAATAAAATCATGAAAAAATGGTTTAAATTGAAAAAAATAATGGTTTCTTTGTTATTTTTTCTATCGATTGCAATAATTTAAATCGTGTAATGGTTAAATTATTTCACTTACTACTTAAAATGTATGTAATGTATGTAAGTACTTATATGTATTTTCATCACACTTGCTCGTAAAGTGGATCTTATTGCATCGGTTTTAGGCTCATAATCCAAGATATTACGCACACGTGCTTTTTACTTTACATTACTGCACTTGTGCTATAATAGGTATAACCCGGTAAAGTCAAGTTCGTACGTGACTGCAATTAGACGTACGTATACGAAGCTCTCTTAATATAGCCGGGTAATAATTACAGTTTTTTTGTAATACCAACAAAGAGTTCTTATGCCGCTAAAGTAAATGTCAACCTGCGCGCGCATTGTTGGTTTGGGCGCCATTTTCCGCACATGTTTGTTGACGTTTTCTCTGTGTGGTTGATTATTATCAAAAAAAGTTTGTTTTTTCCTCGCATGTGTGATGAAAACAGTCGTATGAAACTCTTGTGCTATGTTTCAATACACTCTCGGCTTCCTTATCGCACTCGCCTGCGGCTCGCGCGTATAATACCGCCTCTAGTATAATGACCAACATAGCACACTCGTATCATAATGTACTATTATCGTATGACTAGTTAAATTGTTGGTCCCAGTTGTGTCTTTTATATTTCGATAACATTCAACCGTCAACATTTCAGAGGCTTTCAGGCGGCACATTAACCCTGACACTAGGGCTGGCCACTCAGTCTATACGAACTTGCTTACTTTTAGTCTACCATATAAAATATTTTTCCGTTTGGTAGCTATTGGAATTCTAATAATACAATTATAGGTATGCCGTGAATGGTCCGGGGCGCGTGGGTCATTACTATGATTAAATTAACATGTCATATCATGTGGTGATACCCACTAAAGAGAGAAGTGAATAGAACGGAAATGTGACGGGCCGCGCTAGCCGGCATTAAGTGCAAGTGCGCTTGATGACAATTCTACCAATATACATGTTTTTAAACAGAGAATCGCCAAATAGACAATTTAAATAGACGCGTAGGAAATCAAACCACATTGCATCGTTATTAGAATTAGATCAATTTTAATCTGTTGCAAAATGGCATTTCGAGCGTTTTACTTCAAATGCGCGACCAATAATTGTAATTTTTTCGTCGTAGTTTCTATACAATTTTGTGTGAAACTGGCGACAGCGGTTTTCCATACAATTGCTTTACAACATTGTTTTGACAGCCGTTCTAACTAAGAAGTTGGCCTTTAGCTCTTCTGTGGTGATACCTGTCTGCTGGACGGACGGCCGGCGTCGGCTGCAAGGTCGCAGGTGAACGGCCCTCCGCCCGCCAGCCACCCGGGACTGCGTCCTCTGGAGCCTCCCGGACATGCTGCAGACACTCATTACCATTAATGAGCACGACTCCAGCCAGGGCCGGCTCTTTTTTTTATGGAATTTTTTGACGTGACGAGCAAGACGTTCACCTGGTGGTAACCGTCACGCCTACCCATAACAGTAGCAGAGCCGCATGAGCGTATATATACATTTTTGAACCCTCAGCTCAGCTTTTTCAAGGTTTAGTTGATAGCTTAAAAAAAACAAAGTTTGAGCATTTTGATGGGAAAGGCAGATACTTCTGTAGCTTAATTGCCAAAGCAGTTGGGACGGAAACCCAGAGATTGCTCGTATGCAGGTTCGAGTCCTGCCAGAGGTCAATAACTGTTCTTAATGTTTAAGCTTTATAAAGATAATTATTTATATTTATTATTCAGACTTTATGTCTTTCCATCACGAGACTATCTTATCCATCTCATAACCTTATATTTTTTTTAATACTTAGTTAAGATAATAATAATTATAATATTTTTTATTATAGGTACATTTACAAGTACGGGGACAGGAATTTAACGGGAAAATAATTAAGAAATTAAATGAATACCGACTGATAATGATAATGAGATAATTACTTATTCGTTGAATTTATTTTACGTTTTCCATTTTTAATGCGTTTGACAAAAGTATTTTTTTAGTCTTTTCATGATACCTACGTTATCGAATTTCAGCATCAGGATTCTGCACCGAACACCACCTGACATGCACCTATGTCGGTTTATTCCGGAAGCCTCACTTGAGAGCCAGTTCCCATTCCAGGCTAGGTGGGTTCATCATGTTCTAACGTTCGTCACTTAACATCATCAAGTGAGTTGTGGTCAGGTGCCTGTCAACCCTATAAAGGTGGAGGCCTTTGTCCAGCAGTGGACGTTTTCTGGCTGATGGGTGGGTGGGCCTGTCAACCAAAAAAAAAATATTGTGCTGGTGTTCGACATGGAACCCTCAGTAGGTTATGCTTGTCTCCCAAGTCGAAATGGACCTGTTTTATTAGTTTCCCACAGAACTGAACTAGTGCTAGTGCCTTTGCGTGCGCTGCGTGAAGACGAACATAGTTCCTGTTTCAACAATAGTACCTGGAGCCAGTTACCTGCCGCCGTGAATCATGCTCCTGAGTCATGCTAGGGCGGCGCGCGTTTGGTAAAAGTGAAAGTTTTCGGCAGTTTCAACTAATGGCGGTGACGACAATACACCCACTAGGATTACTAATTTGGTGTAGTTTTCTTTTATAAACTTTTAGTGGCGTAACGGAAGCTGCTCTGCAAATTCTGGGGCCATCTTGATTTAGTTTAATTAAATAGCTGAAAGTCATAATAAGATAAAAAAAAATTAAACGTAATCTTTATATTTAATCTGCTAGAAGAATAAACATAGATTAATGAAAACAGCACTGTTGTTTTGCATGCAAAAATCTTATTTCGTTTTTAACATATAAGTAAAAAATACACAACATAAATTGGAGGAGCCAGCCACAGGCCACTCTCTCCAACATAATAAAGGCCAACCATGTCAGACAATACTTCTTCAAACTAATGAGGCCACAAAGGTTATTAATCAGTAGTTTCATTAAGCCATCGACGACAACTGTCTGCTCGAAAGTCACACTTCTGAAAGTTCTGGAAGTTACCATAGAGTAAGTAAATACTACGTAATAGAAGTTACCGTCGATATCAATGATATTATATGTTTCACATAACCAAAGACTGTAGTCTTTGGTTGTATAGAGTAAGATTTAACTAGAAACAGAAGGAACAGTTTGGTGGAGGGTGAAGGATGAAGGATGCTGAGGCTATCCTTGAAGAATAATTGGATCGTATTCCAGTTTTCCAGCGCGGAGGCCCATTTCGAGTTGGTGGATTCAAAGACACCATTATTTTCTTCTCCACTGCTGAACGAAGGCCTCCCCCTTGGACCGCCACACTCTACTGTCCTGGCTGATGATGATTATTATTTCTTCTCGGGTCTGTCGGAGCTCGAGCTCATTGTTAGGGTTTGAAGCCACGCCTACCTAACGCGTAAGATCCTACCTAACGCTTTAAACACTGAGATCACTACAAAAGATCGCTACAAAAGCTTATACTTTAGGAAGTTTCTATCGATCGGTGTAAGCACATAATAATATAGTATATTATGAAACAAGTGTGTTATGTTTTTAAAGCTTAAACAGGAAGAAAAATTACTTGAACCCATAGAGGTAGGAACTACCTCTATGCTCGAACCAAACACGAGCGAGGAAACACTTCATACAAAAATATGCAGAGTCCGCCTGGGGAAGTACCACATCTTTGCCAGTTATTCAATCGCCAAGCAGTAGTGTGCAAGCATGACGAGCACAGTGCAGGGCGGCGTAGGATTGTGTTCGCAAGTTCACAATTCTGGCACTGCTACTGTTAGTGGCAGGCGTGACGCTTACCATCAGGTGAAAGTCTTGCTCGTCTCGTCACTTGACTGTATATAAAAAAAACAAGTGTGTTATGTTCGTCATTACCTACACTCCAGGCGGTATTATGCGCGCGAGCCGCAAGCGAGCACTATAAGGGAAACGAGAGTGTAATTAGCAATAGCACACGCGTTCCATACGACGATTATCATCACACTTGCGAGGAAAAAAATAACTCTTTTTGATAATAAACAACCACATCGAAAACGTCAACAAATATTTGCGGAAAATGGCGCGCAAACCAGCGATGCGCGCGCAGGTGACATTTTATTTAGCCGCATAAAAGCTCTCTGTTGGTAATATAAAAAAAAAATCGGCTATATTCTTAAACATACATTATAACTTGCAGTCAGGGACAAACTTAACTGAGTTATACCTATTAAAGCACTAGTGCTATAATGTAAAGTAAAAAGTACCCGTGTGTAATATCTTGAATTATGAGCTTAAAACCAATGTAATAAGATCCACTTTACGATCAAGTGTGACGAAATAGTGGATTGTTTACCAAGGGAGCAAATAACAACATGTTTCTTTGAATCCAGAGCGTAGCGAAGGATTCTAGAGTAGAATCCTGAGAGCAGTGATGGATTCAACGTAAAAGTAAAATGTAAATTTTTAACATTTACTTAGAGGTATTCTCAGTGTACCTTAAAATAAAGTAGATTAGTATTTAATCATTATTTTTAAACTTATACAATGTTATTACATAAATATTATATAGATAGGTACCTAGTTATATTTATGTTACCTATCTTACTTTTACCTATTTGTATTATATACCTTTTATTTTTTAAATGTATAATGATTATGAGATTCTAATGTAATTAATAGGCCTGACCGTTTTAAAACTCAATAAATACAATTTAATATAAAACCGATTTCAAATGAGTACGCGCCCTAACAAAATTAATCATATATTTTTTTAGAGGTGGTAAAAAATACGGTTCTAATTGAGAATCTTTCTCCTTGTTGAAATCGCTTAGTAAAAATACCGGCTAATCATCAATTTGGTCCATAAAAGGCGAGTTTTTTACTTGTTCAAATTAATGTATTTTTTGCTAAAAATATTATACAAAGCCAACAAAAAATGAGACAGTACGGCTTATTGGCGAGCCTTGTTACACAAGAAGTTGTCAACAGCCTCACGTGCGCTCCCCCGTGTTCCATGAAGCTCTGACAAAACGTGACCACACTCCTAAACGATGCCTCCTAGCTTACATCTAGTACTAGGTATACTAGGTGTAAGCTAGGAGGCATCGTTTAGGAGTGAAGATATATTGAGATATCTTCATAGATGGATCGCAGATATATTGATATGAGAGAATATATTTTTACCACATCTATTACGTTAAACTACGTTAGGAGTTCACTTCTTAAAGTACCTATCTCTACATCTCTATGGCTCGAAGGACCAACTGGTCTATGGACCAACTGATCTATGGACCAACACCCCCGTCTCAGTGGCGCCAACTATCACAAAAGAACCTCACGCATGGTCATTGAACATTGACATTAAACAACAAAGGATAGAAACCGGTTCAAGAAACACCTGAGGTAATCAGAATCCGAGCTAGATATGAGAGCTTGAGACAATCATAAAGGTTCTGTCGATACGAGAAAACAGGCTATAAAACGAGCTACTGAAACGAGATCGAAGCAGTTTACGAGGTACTTCAAGTAGCGAATCCAAAAAAACGACACTTTCACGGTTCAAATTCAGTAAAAATAGGTTTTTCGTAGAAATGAGATCGATTCCAAGCCGATCAATCCAAACGCGCACAGAAGACAAATCAAAACGAAGCTTCGTCACAGCGCAGTTAATAGTTACTACGTAAACTTTACATACAACGGGCACACATATTAGGGCACATAAATATGTTTATGTATCACATTTTTGCATGTCTGCGTGTATTTATAGCTGTGGGCGGCGAGCGCGCGACCTTGTGGCGGAGACGCTCTCGTTACCACGAGACGCGATTTCACTGGATCCTGGCTCGGGGAACAAGATCCTTCGTCATGCATCGCTTATTTAGCTTCCTTGTTCGTGATAAACGTGGCGCATGAGCCGGCGATGTATGTCATGCGATTGTGTGGACTTGTCGGTAAGCGCTAGTGGTGCGCAGGCGGCGGACTCGCGCCTCAGGTCTCGTTCGCCAATTTCGCACACTGATAAGTTCATCGACTCTTCACAAGGATGTATGAATCAAGCGCTGTAAAGCGACGCGGCAGTTTCGGATCTGTTTGGCGAAATCAAGGACGCTGCGTCATTGTTATCCGAACAAAGAGGGCGACGATTTTATTTCATTTTTTACGCTTTAGAATTCTAGTTGGGCTACTTTATCCTTATTTTTATCGTTTAAAGAGACGTACAAAAGAGCTACAGAAGTGGTAAGATAAACTAAGTGATGTTAGCTTGAGCTTATACGAGTATTCACTTTTATCACTTTTATAGCAAAAAGTGTGCTATGGGCCTAGAGAACATAAGTAAACTAGTAGAAAGACTACGATTATGAACGATTTTGAACCGCTCTAGCCTATCTACTACCAAGAAAATATTGTTTTAATGTTAATTAACTACTTATATAAGTAAGTTAGTTACAAGTTCATCCATATGAACTAGGTGTGTAACGGAGTAGTAATTGTTACTTTTCGGAACCCAATTTTTTTTATGCCCAATAGATAATGCCACATTGAAGTAGACTCTAAAACTGGATGAAAACCAAACGTGACCATATCTAAAGGTTAAAAAGATTTTTCATTAGCATTTTCCTACCAAAATGTGCTTTTTAGGTTTTCTATGTTGGTACTTGGTAGTGACTAAAGCAGCAGTAATACCTACATATTCGTTAGCATAGAGTTGGGTAGAGTTCTACCTTAAGTGAACGGTAGCCCCCGTCCCTCCCCTAATCGTTTCGAACCTCAAAGCACTCGTAACCAGTAGATAATCCCGTATAGTAACAGCATCATCAGCGAAATGGTCCACACGTGAACGCCGTTCACTTGACCGAATTTTTATTTTATTTTTTGCATAATATATTCCACGCTGCACGATACTGGCCGACTGGCCTTTGTCTTCGTTTTATGGTTTTATTTTATTTGAACTTATTTAGACTTGAAACTTTCTAGTTCATAATCTTGTTAGAGATTAATAAAACGAGATGTGAAAGAAAATGTAATTATTTAATATAATGAGGACCTTACTTAGGTTGCCTAAATTAAATGCCATCTGTGAGCTTGCACTGAAGTAAGAAGGTAAACTTAATGACGAAGTAGGTCATCGTGGCTGTAATTTAAACTGTTTTGGTGAGCCACCAATAATACCGGGTAAGTTCTTGTAAAATAATTTATTACTGAGTTCATACATTGCTCATTATTACTGAAACTGTACAATAAATCAACACAAATGAAAACAAACCATAAAGGTAATCCGCGAATTATTTGGGGGTTTAAAAATATCAGCTGTACTACACAAATATTTCTTTTTTGACAGCTGATGTATTTTTCGCAATTTTAGAATAAGTAGATTCCATAGTTAAAGATGTTCCCGTTGATGACAATGACAGCTTAGTGTTACCGGCCTTGGCTACGACCCTCAATTTTAATCCATAATAGCACGTGTATGGAAAGCCCGCACGGCCGCGCGTCTAATTGCCTTATCCATTCGTCCGTTAATTACCGCTTTCTGAGATCGAGACGAGACGACCGCGACACGCGCACACGCAGAGTCAATTGTATTGTCACGTCACACACATCGGGACGCGATCAATCCGTTGTTGTTTGTCTTACTGGCAACTGATACATACCGTAGCCGTTAATGTTTATAAATTATTTTTTTATGCAATGGACGAGACGAGCGAGACGTTTGCCTGATAGTACGCATTACGCCTGCCAATAATAGCAGCAGAGCCAATATTGTAGACTTGCGAACAAAACCCTGCGCCGCACTGCACTGCGCTGGTCACCCTGAGGTATAATGTCAAATCTCTTCATGCCCAGTGATTTATCTGGTAACATTGTCCTTCAAACTGGAATACAGTAGTGCTTGGCTGCTTGCACACTTTCGCTTGGCGGTTTAATAACTGGCAAAGGGTGGACTCTTCAGTATAGAGTCCTACCACTACAAACTAGGATCCCATGCTATATGACTCTACTAGTGATTGCTTTCAGAGAAAAAAACGGACATAGTTAATAGAGCAGAGGAAGCAATCGAACAGCAGAGTAGAGTTAGTAATCGGATCTATCATTGTTGTAAGTATTGTGTGTATACCCAGAGCACTCACGCTTACTAAAAGGTTCTTCTTACGGTGGCGTCGTGTGTCGGGTCGCCCTCTTCCCTCCAACATGGTTGAGGAGGCCGATTGCTGGATTTGCTGGCACTTGCGATTACTCGTGAACGGGTGTGGCTTGGGTTGCGGGAGCTGGACTTTCCATATATTACAAAGTACTCTGTGAGCTGGACTGCTCGGAGTGTGTACGCAATTCTAGCAATAAGTTATTTGTAGGCAAAGACTATTAAGTGGCAGAGACAGGCTATATGATCTGTGTTAGTAGGTAATAGAATTAGCTAGGTAGTATACTGTAATAGAATAAGTTTCATTGGTATGTTTGTTTTGTAAAGTCTTTAGCTTTTACGGTGTTTAATAGTTGATAAACATTTTAAAGTTTTGATGAAAGTGGCCTATTGTATGTTAAGCTGATTATAACGATGATGATGATTATGATGATACACATCAACGGCTAGTACTTACTGGAGTTACTGGTCTGGCACAACATTTTAGTAACACATTGATTGCAACGCACGAGGCCGCCCACTGCACGCCCGCCGCAGGGTGCCTCGCAAGCTCGCAACATTGTAGCAGGTCGACGGCGCCTACTGACGTTCCGGCCTCCATAGGGCACCATAACCTTTCCAGTGCCGTAACTAGCCTTTTATGCGCCCAGTACGATATACTATAAATGCGCCAACGAAAAAATACTTGGTCTTACTCTGGTAATTTTTGCCCCCCTCCAGGGTCTGTGCCCTATGCCCGGGCACCGCTGGCACCGCCCTATTTACGGCACTGCTTTTCGACAAGATACCGTGTGCTGACTACTTCGGTAACTGCGGTCTTGTCAATGGATCTTGTAGTTGCTTTGTCAATATATATAATCATGATTAGATATGTCTGGCATGCCTACAGTTCGTGGTACCATCTACAATACATCTGAAGGCTTGGCGCTGTCAGTCGTATTGTTAGCGTTTGAATTACAGCTGCGCCTGCGACGAAATGTAATGTTTTCGGAAAATACATCTCGCAGTAGTTTTGTAAGCGTTTGTCTACTATCTGCTGGCAGAGCGTCTATCGCAGGCCACCTCCTATACTAAGTCTTTTCACATGCCTGCGGGGCTAAAGTCAAAGTCAAAGTTATTTATTGGTAAATATTTAGATTTACAGGTCACATAATAAGATCGATATTCAATAAATTAAAAATAAAACAATAAATTATTATTACAATTTTTGTCAAACAAAATCTACAACACTACTTTGCCCCGCTATGTGGAGTGAAAGGAAAGAAACCACTTCCTCCCCGCAGCGGCACGTAAAATCCACCACGGGAGCTAGTATAGAAGCTTTAGTAGCTTTATTACATGAGATCGGAGACATTCTTTACCTTTACTGCCTAGGTGAGTAGTCTACTATTCTACTTATAAAACACTGTTTTGAACTATCGCGGTTGTTCATTTCACAATATAATCATGGTAAATATCCCGTGAATAATAATAGAACTATTCTACTTATCACTATTTCCTTTTCCCTTGCGTCTTTCTTCACTATCATAGTGTTTTAGTTATTTAGCGCTCGTAACATGGCTGACTAGGTGATTCTAAACGATCACCGTAGCAGTCCGGTCAGTCTTCGGATGGGTGACCGTGAGTGGCATTTATTTTTGAGCGCTACCATGGATTGGATGACATGTTAAATTGTTGGTCCCGGTTGGTTGTTCTATGTTTCTATAACAACAACCGTCAAACATATCAGAGGCCTTCGCGCGGCACATTAACTCTGACGCTATGGCTGGCCACTCTACCTATACGAAGTTGAGAGCTGGCTCCTCCAATGTTATTTAAGAGGTACTTAATCTAGCTTTAGTATGTTTTTGTGTAGCATCGTTCTAGCTCAGTTCTAAAGGTATTATGTATTTTTTTGTAATGAAAACTGACGTGGTTTTGACACATTTTTGTTAAAACAAAAATATTTTTTTGTATATTATAGATAGGTAGGTAAGTATTATGTAATAAATAAATCGTAACTATAGTAATCACAATATTTTTTTGTTTATTTGCATCTTCAGTACAATTAAGAGGAAATCTATCTAAGTATTATGATCATCAGCCTCGAGACGTCCACTGCTGAACGAAGGCCTCCCCCTCAGACCGCCACAGTGTACAACCTGCTTTATGCATCCACCACCTGCCTGCCGCTGTGCCTGCGACTCACGCAGACCTTCCTATACGCTGCTTCTTCCGGTTCGCGGTCGCCACTCAAGAACCTTTCCCATCGGTTGTCAGTTCTTCGAGCGATGTGGGATGCCCATTGCCACTTCAACTTGCAAACCCTGCGAGCTATGTCGGTGACTTAGGTTCTTTGGCGAATATCTTCGTTCCGGATTTATCGCGCAAAGTAACTCCGAGCATAGCTCACTCCATTGCGCGTTGTGTGTATCGTGAGTTTCTCCAAAAGGCCAGCAGTTAAGACCACGTTTCAGTTCCTATATAACTGGCAACACTCACTGGTCTGGTCTTCAAGCACTTATGTATTATCATCAAAATATCGACTTCTGTACCTACATAAATATTCTACACACTGTACTGAACTGCTACATCGTTTCCTAAGCCGTACAATAATTTTTGTTTTATTTATACGGGAACACTCACGTTTAATTAAATCGGATAATCCGACTATAGTTTCGATCACATCCGGTGACCTTTATCAAAGAGTGAAAACAGAGCCCGACGCGCGTGCAGCTGCGTCCTGCTTATCACTGACTAATATAATTTAACAACTAAATCAATATAATTTTTCAATATATTTTTCACATTTTTAAATGACATGTAACAATGGAGTTATCAATAAAGTATTATATTGTATGAACATTTCCAAGACTGGGTGACAGAATCGAATCTTTAAATTTTTTAAGTAGGTGCCTTTGACCACAGAAAAACGAAGGCCTACCTCAAGATTTTGACCGAGGACAGAAAAAATATAGGTACTTAAGTTCTCACTGAATTTAAGAGATGGCCATTAAAATTAAGAAGTACCTCTATACAAGCAAGTATTAATTAGGTACCTACATCGATATAGTTTAGTACATAACTGTAAACAAGACTAAATAAAACAAACATACATTACTGTATTTTATATATCACCAAATTAGCTCCAGACAAAACATCAAGCTTTCGAACGCGAAAGTCCTCCAGACATAGGGTTACCAACCGCGCTATTTTTTCCGGACATATCTCAATCCATGACTTTAGAAATACCTACTCATTGCATTCAACAGGATCATTACATAACAAAACAAAGTGATTTAAAACATATCTGTGTGCTTATGCTTTTATTGCCAAAAATGTTGTATGATATTGGCCAATGACACATGTGATCCGACTATTTGAATAATATTGAGAAAGTCCTACTTTACAAGTTGACTTTTTCCTTCGAGTTGGTAACCCTATCCAGACAAGACGCAAAAACTGGAGTCTCAAGTCGGCATTCGATCGTCAGAGGACGTAGGCTTACGATCTATATTTAGTCTGGGACGACGTATAAGTATTAAGTAGGTTATGTATATTGCATACAGGTCACACTGTTGCCATCTGAGGGGGCGTGCACTGAGGGCGGTTTGAATAGCCTTATACAGTAGAACAACTGAACTGTAGAATAGAAGGAGTACTTAATATTATTCGAATAAGAAATTTCGATATGTACGGCCTTACTTAAAAAAACTTTTCAACCGTTAGTCACTGCTTAAGATGCTCGGCCATCTTCTCTCTGACGTGAAGTTGCACGTGCTAGAAAAGGACAGAGAAGTTTAAGCAGTGACTAAGAGAATCGAGATTATTTTAGGTAAAGCCGATACAGTCTTACCTAAAATAATCTCGATTCTCTATGTGATTAACACCTGCTGGCCTGTCAATAATAAAAAAGCTCGCTTTCGTAACGGAAACATCGAGGTGAGGAAAATAATTGAAGCTTCGATAATGAATAACTATTTCTAGTTGTTCACTATGAGCAAAGATAATGTAATACTACTAGCTATGAGCTAACAATTATGATGATGAAGTTGTTCAGTCTCTAACCTAATAACCGTATTACTTACCTAAACAGGATAGTTAAATGTCGTCGTGTTTTGTATTTTCTTATCGGTATACGATAAGTCAGGGTTTTACTGTCCGAGAATTACGGTCACATCTATCTATTCTTTTAGTATC
Source organism: Erannis defoliaria (assembly GCA_905404285.2). Classification (NCBI taxonomy): domain Eukaryota; kingdom Metazoa; phylum Arthropoda; class Insecta; order Lepidoptera; family Geometridae; genus Erannis; species Erannis defoliaria. Next base: position 2,047,176 of record FR990073.1, on the reverse strand, counting down.
TGTCTCGTTTTACGTTTTCTATAATATGATCATGAACTAATATTTTTTACACAAGGGAGTAACGTGGCGAGTGTCCACAGCCTTTAATTCCGTCTTTCTTTTCTTGGTGGATAAAGACGCAAAATGGATTATAACTATTTCGAAGTTCTCTCTCACTTATCAGCCAGAAGACGTCCACTACTGGACGAAGTCCTCCCCCTTAATAGGGAGGGGTTGCCATAATCCCCACGCTTGGCAGGCGGCTTGGGGATCGCAGGGTGTTACCACCGTTAACTAAGAGGACCCTGCTGCCCGTCCTCCGATGGTTCTGGATGCAGTTAGGACATACCCAGGTCCGAAGTTTCGGAAGTTACTTCACGTTTATTACTAAGGTCCGTAATTAGGATTTTTATCTGAAAACCCGTTTTTATTTAAAAAGGTGTATCTTAAAAGTATGACAATGAAACAATATTATAAGGTGGCAAGAAAGGAAAGTATAGATAGTCTTTACAGAAAAAGGTTAGCAAGGATAAATTTCTAGCAAAAAAGTCAAAATACTGGTACAAATAAGAATACCGCAGTTTTTTCTATAGGAGGCAAATTTTTAAGAAAATAATGAAGAACTTTTACTTTGTCATGCAGATACTTCCGTGATCCACATTAAATTGACTAATACAATACGCCTTAGCGAAAATCTTGATTAAAATTGTACAAAAAACTGATCCCCATGATAAAGCAAATCGACCACAAATCAATATCAGGTCCATCTTCCCGGTAATGTCTATCAATTGAATTTTTTCGACGCACTCTAGTGACGCACCTCACGTATCACGATCAACATACCTGTAGAATTGAATGAGAGAGCCACCGTCGTACTTTCTAGCCAATCTGGAACTCATCCGTTGAAAATGTTTAGTTTCTCCAGTTACCCAACTCCAGAGCTCAGCTTGTATGTACGTATGTTTAGCATTCGGGTTCAGTGAACCCTGTTAATAAGAGTTACAAACGTGCAATTTTCTAGATCGCCTGAGCTAGATTAGGCAATATAGAGGCCTTCGATTAGGTTGGAAGCGCCAATGACTAGCCCGCGAGAGACCAATGACGTTACCCTGGGATAGAATGACGTTTGAACGTCATCATTGAGTCTGAATAACTATTTGACGTCGGTCGCCATTTAGTATCTTATCTTGGATATCTTTTGGTATATAGTATAATAGACATTAAATTATCAGCCTATGTTATTAATAAATTCAAAATCTGTGTGATACCCTTTCCTTCCACCACACTATGATTTGGGTCCATCCGCTGAAGGCCTGACATAATTTAATAAATAAAAGTAATTTATTTCATATTAAACCCATATTTGTTAGTAACAATTAGGGATTGCAATCCCGCAAAAATGTATATGTATGTATCAATGGTTGTATTATTATTTTGTGCTGATGTCACAGAATAAATTATTTTCTTTCTTTCTTTCTTTCAAAACGGGATCACGAATCCCGCGGGATCCCGGTGCTTTTATTAATCTGCTGGATCCCGCAAATAAAACATTTGAAAACTTTCGCGTAAATCGCGAGTAGCACGACGCTCGCCTATGAATATATCCTGACGGTTCAGCCTACTAGCGTAGAAGCCGAGAGAGCGTTTTCAGCATCAGGATAAATTTGCAGTTCACTCAGAAGCAGGCTCGGAGATGATACAATAAATGCCATTTGCTTCTTATGAGCGTATTTTCAAAATTTATCACCATAGGAAGATATCATAGTAATAACATCTAAGAGAAAATTGTGATTTGATTAGTAGTCATTATACGAATAAGACTGAATTAAAAATATAACCTGGGTATGTCCTAAAACAGCATCCAGAACCACCGGAGGACTGGCAGCAGCGTCCCCTTAGTTAACGGTGGTGGTAATACTCTCCGATCCCCAAGCACATAAACAGGAAGAAAAATTACGACCTCCGGCAGGACTCGAACCTGCATACGAGCAGTCTCTATGGGTTTCCTGTTTAAGCTTTAAAAACATAGAAATACCATGTGTGGAAACACTTTAATTAATAGAAAATAAATAATTTCTGTTGCTTAATGTAAGAAATGTTTAATAAAAGTTGATTTTTACACAAAAATCTGAAGTTTAATTTAGATTTTATAACACAATTTCAAAGATACGGGATCCCGCGAATGATCCCCCGCGGGATTGAGTAATCCCGCATATCAATCCCGAGGGATTGAATGAGCTGCGGGATTGCAATCCCTAGTAATAACTCATTCTTACGTCCTATATTATTAGTATTCGTTTTAATTCAATGTTTATATTGTTTCAGTCTGGCCGTGACAATGTCCATTCAGTATTTCTGGATGGGACAGTCGTATCGAGATTATTCTAGATGCAATCATTTTCAGAAACTGTTGGCTACCTCACAGAAGGTGGAACATTGATGCGACCTTTTCCGCGTAATAGCATTCTCAACTGTGCTCTGAAAGCATCGTTATACCTATTGCACTCGAAGGGCGCTGTAGGCTTGCAGGGCTGTAGGCTTGCAGGGATGTACGCTTGCAGGGCTGTAGGCTTGCAGGGCTGTAGGCTTGCAGGACTGTATATAGGCTTGCAGGCTAAAATAATGGCTTTGAACGTCTGAAATACGACACAGGAAAAATAATTATTATAGCACAACGTACTTTTAATAGAATAAGTACGCATTTTATAAGGTGGTACCTACTCTGATACTGAAGTATACGTATCAAGTATAGTGTAAATATAATAGGTATGTAGGTACACTGAATTGGTAAAATTACCTACAGTTAAAGAAAGCCCGTTTCACACGATGCTTTAAATAGTTTAGGTACGTACTTGCGCCAGTGACGCCACAGTAAACAAGTGAAAATTCACAAATTTACTAAGCTAGTTTTGACTGTACGTTTTGAACAACCAGAGTGACCATGCATAACACGGAACAACTTGTTCTCTGTTCCATGATGACATGGGCCTTTCGGTCATCCAAAAACACTTGTAGGAACTAGAATTGGTCACTCAACTTACTTATACAGTCTTAATAGCTGCCTACTTATTTACTTACTAACTAAACTACTATCTTACATCCAGGTGGCAATCAAACACTACTGAAATAGTAGCTCCATGTATAATACCTACTAATAGCGCAAGTTGTAGTGTTTCGGACTCTATTATAAAGTCCACCTGGGCGTATTCGCCAGTTATTCAATCGCCAAGCAGCAGTGTGCAAGCATTACTCTGTTTCTTTGAAGGGAAATATTACCGGAGAAATTACTGGGCATGACTAATATCTCAGGGTGACGAGCGCAGCGCAGGTTTTTGTTCGCAAGCTCACGATTCTGGCACTGCTGCTTTTACGGGCAGGAGTGATGCTTACCCCCGTCTCGCTCGGCTCGTCATTCCATTGCGGTAAAAGATCTAGTGCTTACCGTGTGCAACGAGCCTTAGATCACAGCAAGTACACAATATGTATTCGAGGAACAATAGGCGGAGCACATGGGTATAGTACTATTATTTAGGTATTCTGTGACATGGGTACACGGCGTGACGTCACAGCGGCGCGTGTAACCTAGATCCAGGCGACAGGCTAGCTCGACTGAAATAGCCGCTCTATCTAGTATCTACCAGAAGAACTGCCGCCGCTGGCTCCACGGCACACGGGGAGGTGCCACAACAATAACGAAAAAACCGTATCCGCATAAAATCTTTGTAATAACTACAACTTGATTACATTTGACTCAAACAGCACTTGGGGCACTAACTCCGGTTTTTAGATTCTTTCTTTGTATTTCTCTTTAAATTTCTGGTGAAAGATAAACTCGCTTTGTACACCAGAAATTAAAATTTATCTGGTGTGTTCGGAGTGGCAACCTATTAATTGTATTTACAACCCAATCATACCTATTTAGCACCTGATTTTGCTAAAAAATTGTTTTTGGTTTATTGATTGAATAAAAGTTTTCTAAATATGTGGTTTGTTGTAAATTGATTGTATTGAGAAAGGTTTAGGACATTTTCCCATAAGCAGGTGGCCAAACTTCCCATACTTCCTTGTATGAACTAGGCCAAAATGTCACATTTATGATAAACCATAACAGAACTACCGGACCTTTTGTATGCTAACCCCCTTTTTTGGCCTCTTTTTACTGGATCACTAGGTGAGCGCGGGGAGAAAGAGTTGATACACAGGGTTACGCGTAAAGGTATTACTAAGCCTTTGTGAACTCGCCAGTAAGTATGTAGTGCAGATTTCTAGGTTAGGTTGGACTTGAAACAACACAACGCGCGGACCGAGCGAGCGCAGTGAGCGTGCCACGGCGCGTGGCCGGCGAAGCGGTAAAAAGTATGTAACGCAGATCGTTAGATTAGGTTGGATTTTTGACAACACAAGAACTGAACCCTTGCTCATGTGTAAATTACACTGTTTAGTTAAGAAAACTAGAACTTTCGCTTACACTCATTACAAACTCTACACGAGCAGTACGCAAAAGTCTTGTATGTAATGTAATTATAAAATGTGAACAATAGCAGTAAAGACAATGTATATGCGAGCGGTTTCCTATGGATGCGAACTAGCCTTGTATAGAATGTAAATACGCAGCAGCGCTAGAATTGTGAAATTGCGAACTAAACCCTGCGCCCGCGCCGCACTACACTGCGCGCATCACCCTGAGATAGATAGATAGATAAAGCCTTTAGTCTCTGACCAAAAGTTACGTTACTAAGTATTTTTTTGTAACTTATTTATTATATTATATTATCGAATTAATTTTATAAGTAAAAACAATAAGTAAGTATATGATATACATTTCAGCAACCAGTTTGTTTGTCAGTGTCAGGTTGTCTTGCGACATAGGCCTCCCCTAGCTCCTTCCACACTTCCCTATCGGGAGCTATTCTTCTCCATCCCATTAGTAGATCATCTTCCCATTTCTTTATTTGACGTCCTCTTTGTCTTTTCCCGTTTCTGGGGTACCATCCCATAATGTAACGTCCATTTGTCTCTGTTCACCCTGAGATATTAGACGTCAAATATCTTCATGCCTAGTAATTACTCTGGTAACATTGCCCTTCAAACGTTACGTTAACGCTTGCACACTACTGCTTGGCAGGTGAGTAACTGGAAAAGGTGTGGTTCTTCTCCAGGCGGACTCTGCAATAGGGTCAACAAAGAACTGATTCCCAATGATGAGTATAATGACGTCCTTTCGGCTCTTCTCTCTCTGCAATAGGGTCAACAAAGAACTGGTTCACAATGATGAGTATAATGACGTCCTTTCGGCTAAGTAGTAGATTTACGTGTAACCCCGTGTACGCGGGTATGGCGGTGTGTGGGATCAATGGAGCGTAGTATGTGTGCGCGGTGGAGCGAGCCGCGAGCAGTAGAGATTCGTTACATTACTTACTGGAGTTTAACACACTGCGACCCGGGTGCAGGCTGCTGTGACCTGCATCTTTCGATCAATAAACTAAGTTCGTAAAGACTGAGGGCCAGCTCGTGTCAGAGTTAGTGTGACGTCAGAAAGCCTTTGGCATGGCGAACAAGGCTTGACGGTTGTTAAAGAAATAGCTGCGCCCCCGTGATGATAAAAAACGATGATTATCTTGATAAAAGTAACCTAGTTTCCGGGAAACAACCTATCCCCATTTCGAGTTTCATTCAAAACACACATCGATATACCGATAAACTTTTGACAGTTAGAAGTTTGACAGTGTGAAGTAGTGCTATAGCACAAATAACTGGGGTTAGCAGGAGAGCGAGAGCTAAATCCTCCAAGGTTAGCAGTTTAACGGGTCATCCTACCCGCGGTATTGGTAACGTGACATGTGACTGCCACCCACGGTCACCAATCAGAAAACTTACGTTACGCCTATACAGGTGACATTTAATTCATTGGCATTATCTAAGAGAGTCATTCTACTCATCATAATTTAGCAATATTTATTTTTTGTTTCATCATCATCATCAGCCCGGAGACGTCCACTGCTGAACGAAGGCCTCCCCCTTAGACCGTCACACTGTACGACAACCTGCTATTTGCATCCACCGGTTGCCCGCGACTTTTACAATGTCGTCGGTCCACCTAGTGTAGGCGCGGCCTCCCGGCCGCGCTACCGGCTACGCTGTGTGATTTTTTGTTTACAACCTGTAAAAAATCAGCTATCCCATTTAAAAAAATGCAATTAAGCACGACAAAATGTATAAATAAGTAAAAATATAATAAATATCGGTGGAAATTTTCACACAGCGCCATCTAGCCGCTGTTTTTCTTTTCACGATTTCCTCATTGGTTTCGTAATAAAAGTTGTTCATTTCGATTAGCTTAATATCTTAAGATCTCGATAAATAATATGTAAATTTATCAAAGGCTAAGATTATACCAACGTAATATGTCTCCACTTGGTTAACGGTGGTGAGCATACTGCGATCCCCAAGCCGCCTGCCAAGCGTGGGGATTATGGCAACACCCCTCTATTAAGTATAGGAGGCCTTCGTCCAGCAGTGGGCGTCTTATGGCTGATGAGGATATGTCTCCACTGATATATACCGGGGGTCGGACTGAATTGGCCACGGATATCACGGAGAGTTGTTTCCACTGATACCGTGACCGATATTGTATTTGCCGATCACGGCCACCCATCCGAAAACTGACCGGATCGTCCGTTGCATAATATCGATGATCTTTTAGAACCTCGTAGTCAAACTGCGACACGAGCGCTACTGACAATCAATAATACATCTAGGTATGTATTGATCGAATCCTGCAGATAGAAAGAGAGAGCTGTTAAATCTTCCAAGCCTGCGTTGCACTTCCTACGCGATAAGAAGAAACAACTTTTTTGCGTTTAGTTTATTTATTTATTTATTGGGTTCGCGTTGCAGGGCGTGGGTTCAAATTCTAACAATGAGCTTGCGCTGCCGGTGAAGCATTGACATTAAAATTATTACTATTTTTTTTAATATTTTACCTTAACTGTATTATTGCATTCAAATCTTTATTATAGTATCCATTTGACCTACCTAATATAACGCAACGTTGTTATAAGGTGAATAAATAATCTGAATCTGAACCTGTAGTCCTGGATTTGTCAATAGGCCGTATAGGCCGCGGCCTAGGGGCGACAGCGTCCTAGAGGCGGCAGATTTCAGAAGATGCTGCCGCCCCTATTATTTTAGAAAGGTAAATGGGTGGCGGAAATAAAGTGGCCTAAACTTATAAAAAATACTAATCCGGTACAGCGGTGAAGCAAGAAAACTTCGTAAGGAAATCATGATGGTAGGATACTTTATATATTACTAGAGGTCCCTCGCGACTTCATCCGCGTGCGGAAGAAATTCGGACCGCTCCCAAAATTCTCCACTTCAAATCATTCCGAGCAAACTCTACCAACTCCCCCCCCCCCCCCCCCCCCAACTTCCCTTCCTTTGAAAGAAGTACCCAAATATCAATTTTCATCACTCAAATTGAACATCATTCAACAACATTCAAAAACATAGAACTTTCCATACAACATTCCACCCCCCTTTCCCCCCACCTTAAATCGTCCATGTCAAAAAAATTGAAAACAGTATTTTTTATTTTAAATGAACTATCCAAATCCAAATTTTCGTGACTAACAAAGGACTTTCATATAAACTTCCCTTGGGGATCGAATTTCGAATAATCCTTTCTTAGTACACCCGTCCGCATCGAGACGAATACACCCTCCAAATTTCAAGTCTGTACGACCAGCGGTTTGGGTTGTGCGTTGTCTGTCTGTCAGTCAGTCAGTCAGGACAGAGCCTTTTATATATATAGATAGAGAGATAGTATAGTCGGCTAGCTAGCTACCACACCTAACAACACACAACCTAACACACACCTAACATATTTGTGTTACAAAAATTTACAGATGGCGCCACCAACGCTTTAGTTGGTAGCTTATAACAGGTTCGGAAATTTGGCATCTAAGGCAGAGACTTCTGTAGCTTAATTGGCAAAGCAGTTGGGACGGAAACCCATAGCGACTGCTCGTATGCAGGTTCGAGTCCTGCCGGAGGTCATAATTTTTCTTCCTGTTTAAGCTTTAAAAACATAGAAATACCACACCTAAGTCGAAAACTTATATCGCCTAGTGAACTGTGTGTTCCGGCAGAATCACTTGAGAGACAGTCCCTATTCCAGGCTAGGTTCGATTACCTATCATTAGTAGTCATCGACCACACCGTTACATAAAATCGTGTGATTTGTGGCGAAGTATCTAGCCAGTCATCCATAAAAAAATCTTGAGCAGTTCAAGTTCGAATTCAGGAATTACTTATAAATTATCAATTTCGATCCCATGTTGCTTCATAGTCGGGAAACACATCTGTAAACTCAGTAAGTATTCCATTTTCGTGCGCAAGAGAAGCAAGAGTGTTGTTTGGTCCTACGAGCCCTAACACTAAGAGACGCCGCACTCAGAGACGTTTAAGGGATACTTAAACTATCACTAAGTAAAGATTTCTAAAAGTTGTCTCTCAGAGTCAGTTAATGATTCATTAGTGTGTTTAATGAACCCTTAACTTTAAGTAGCGCCCAACCCTTACTTAACTATTTAAGGAAAGATTTGAGGTTTACGATTGAGGTTATCTTTCTGTTTTCGTGGTGAATTTGTGTTGCATTGTTGTTGTTTTTTAGAAAAATGTCTGATTTCGAAGAGTTTATTGAGTTTGTAAACTATGCAAGAAGGGACGTAGGACCGAGGCGGTATTTACGAGATTATACTGATCCCTTTACAAAATATTCAGTCCAAGAATTTCATGCACGATATAGGTTTACACCTGAAACTGTAAAAAGTGTGATATTAATCAAATGATCAATTTGATATTAATTTAATTAGATTTTTTATTTAACTATTTTTTTTAACACTTATTTATCATTAAAATTTTTTGCATGCAAAATTTTTATGAAATTTCTTATTTTCCTGGAGTGATTGGTTGTATTCATTGTACCCACATCAAAATAAGAAGCCCCGGAGGAATAACTTCAGAAGTGTAAGGAATAGAAAAGGGTGGCTACAGTTCGCGCAAAACTTTATGAGCTCTCGGAACACGCACGCTAGTGGCTGCGCAGTACGCATATTATAGGTACGCGTACTGCGCAGTGTGCGCGGTTACGTACTCGGGCCTAACTTCAGAGGGCTCATAAAGTTTTGCGCGAACTGTACTCCAGACTTGTTTGACATGACAATGACAATACATAATTTGGAGTTTTGGCGGGAACACGGAAAAATCATGTCGTTGCATTCTATTATTTTCTAAAAACTTGTGTTTTTCGCGAATTAATGATTAATAACGGTGGCGTTTTATTCATTGAGTGTTGAATTACATGCACGAGTGTGGGCAAGTGATATAATGTGGTGAAACATGTCTTTTCGTGTTGTTTTCAAAACTCCGTATAGAAGCTCATAGTAAAGTCGCCACAACTTTACTAGGGCATGACTTGGACTCGACTATGACTGGTTTCGTGTGACTGACTGTGATTTAATGACATATTTGACTTGATTTTAATAAAAGAAACTGGAAAATTCATAAACTTGACACTGGCAGAATGCACAACGTGCGATGCCAACAACTAAGGAAAAAAAAAACATAATTTGACATTGGCTGAAAATAATGCCATAAAGAAAAATGTGGAATGATATATTATATTTGTACGCAAAAAAGTCCTTTAACTTTGTCTTATAATCAAATCTGATAGTAAAAGAACTAGTTGTTACCCTAACTCACTGTTGTTACCTAATAATGCATTGAATGAGGATTGTGATGTGTTTTATTGTATATTTGTACTAATTGAAATTTACATTTTGTAGTGCGGCAACACAAACGCTATATCATTATTCTATCGATAGAGTTATTTAGATGTTGCCTCGCCTTACGGATACTTAAATCTGTCATTAACTAATGAACACTTAAATTCTGTCTCTGGGATGAAACGATAATTAATACACTTAAGGTTACTTAGTTAAGTATAATTTAGGACTAATTTAAGGAACCTTTCTGAGTGCGGCTGTGGTAGACAACATGCGTTTCAAAGCTTCAACATTCTTCAAAGCTGCGTGCTTTGAAGAATCTATCTACAAAAAACAAAAGCATGAAATATAAAAGTAGTGAAACAACACAAATAACTTCAAGTTTAGTGTCGCCAATAAATTTACGGCCTTTAGACAGTCTAACTGCATTCCCAGTGATTCAGCTCTCAAGTACGGAGCGCCCAACTTTAACTGTAGAGTGGTCCGAATGAGTGAACTAAAAATATTCTATTAGAGGCTTTCGGTTTGGTTCGGGAAAAACAATTGTGGCTCCCTCATTATGTCTTTAGATAATTTGGTCGAACAGATGAATCACATCCGACCGAGCAGATTCCTTGAGGCCGACTGCCCGATGACGTCACGGGGTGCGCGCGCTCCGCAACGCTATTCCTGCCACATTCCTTATTTGAATTGCGCGCCTTAATTGGACAGAGATGAGGAAAACGTTTCAATAAGACCAGTAAGGCGTCATTAATTTTAAACTCGTACTTTTAACTAGCTTCACGGAGTTCTATTTAAGTAGTAAAACAATATTGATTCATATAATTTTATTTTAATAATACAAAGGGCTAATAATTATTATATTACCATATTCATATTAAGAAACTCTACAAACTATAGTGAACCTTTTTGTTTTGATATTCACAAAACAAAAAGGTTCCCTTTATATTATAGTTTTCAAGTTAATTAAGGCGGCCGGGTACGATTATTTATACAAAGTAGGCAACTGGAACCCATAATAAGAAACAAGAAAAATTTTCTGGTAGTACGTACTACCGCGTAACTACCAGAGGTACTACAGGGTGCCCTGTCCTACAAGAGAAATAGTGTTTTGAGTCAACAATCATATCTAAGCTTGTAATATTATCTACCAAACCTATGAAGCTCAGAGCTTAGATATCAGCTGCTATAAGTATTAAGGATTTTGCAAAAGGAAAAAATTAAGAGAGTTCAAAAGTAGGTGGAAATTTTTAATGAAAGTTTATATTCAACGTCGAGGAGAACCGCTATTTTAAGATATAACCAATGATTTACTATGTATGTCTATGGATATAACAGATTCCACGTTTCCAATAACACCAGTAAAGTAAAAGGCATACACCACAGATCGGATTAATTAAAAAACGGGCAACGCTCTCGTATTGAAAATTAATGCAGTGGAGGGTAGAAAAAAACCGTGCGCGTGCGCTTCCTACGACGACGGCGCAAAAACCCGTGCGCGCCGGCGCACGCCGTGACGGGTTTTTATCAGTAATTAATGGAGTAAACTGTTCACTGCTTAGTTGTAGCTGGATACTCGCCACCGTGGCAGCCGAGAAGCCAGGGCGAATGTTTATTGGAAGAGAGCATAGGACATTTTCCACCAACCCGCAACTGGGGCCTTATTTTTGAATCGCACGCAAGAGTTGCGCATGCGAGCGGAGCTGACCTTCGAACGATATTGTATGGAATAAGGTTCAATATCGTTTGAAAGTCGGCTCCGCTCGCATAAGCAACTTTGCGTACGAAACAAAAATAAGGCCCTTGTGGTGGATATGACGAGCGACTTGCATCGAGGGTAGGTTCCATATCCAGAGGACTAAAGGCTGATTATGCGTGTAGGGGAGGGGGCGCAAAATAGGCACCTTAAAAGAAAGTTTTTTTTTTTAATATGAGTTTTCATGCAAGCACTACATTGCCAATTAAATTAGCAAGGGACTACATTTCATAAAGTTTAACATTGCATAGTCAAATTTATCATAAGTTATGAAATGAGAAATCGCGGAGAGTAAACATACAACCCTCACTCGTGACCGCTTTGCCCGAGCGGGGGCCTAAAGCAGGCATACTTAGAACAATATCTTACGGTATGAAAAAGTGTAAAATATTATTATAGTTTTTTTTAGTAAGAGAGACACATACTATTCGTCGTCGTTTATAACCTACAATGCTTTGAAAGAAAGCTATAACATTTGATGATACCGCATACAGGATACAGCATGCACGATGCAGTCAAAACCTGTGTAGTAGAAGTATAGGTTTATTTTCAGCTGTGTACCTACTTATATTATTTTATTTTCTTACAAAAACTTACAGCTAGGCTAAACTTACAGCTTATATAACTATTATCTTAACCATACGCAGTTCCACCTATTTTACCAATATTAAGACAAAATTAGGCAACTCTTCTAATTAACTGGCTTGGAACTTAAATGAAAAACGAATGAGCATGTTAGAGTTCTTCAGTGTGTGTCGGGAATGAGAGCCTATTTGGACTAATGCGAAAAATATCAAGGTACTCCGTATTTGAGCAAAAGCAGTGATTTATTCGTAGTACAGAACTAAAATAGAGTTGGGAAGGACATGTTATCAAAATGTACCGTGGTGATCGCGCACCGGCAAAGCGTTGGAGTGAACACCGAGTCGCTGGGTCGACAGGCGACCATATTGTACCTACAAATAGCGGATCCATCCTGAATGAGATTGGCACAAGACCGGGATAAATGTCGAAAAAGTATCTGGAGTGGTCTATGCCGGTTACGGGCTCAAAACGACGAGGGCGATTTATAGTTTCCTTGTAGGCTTACAAAAGGATCCTCCAACTCGCTGATGTAGTAGAGGAAGAGTATGGCAAGGCTTTTACGTAATCAGTGTAGCGTACTGTGTACTGGTTCTTACGTAAGTATCTACCTACACCATCGTGTACCAACCTAAATTTTACATGAATGTTCAATTATTCTAATGGCAGTTAACATTACAACGAAGTACTAAGTACGCACACCAAAGAGGCGCAGCACTACTCTATAGGCAGTTATCAGAGGGTCGAGTCGTCGAACCGGCGACATTGGCGCATCAAGGTGCCCGTGCGATTACCCACCGCGCCTCCACTGTTAACTCATTTAGAACTTGCTAGAATAGATGTTAGTTGCAGTATAATCGTACGAGTAGGTACGTAAAAAGAAACGCGAACTGCTCTAGTCTAGGTGGTTGTCTTCAAGGTGCAGTTGAATCGGTTACTTCTAGTCAAGCGTGCTCATATAATCATATATCGCATCTCAACAAGGCGGCCAATTTTTTTAGTAAATTAAAGATTTAGAAAAGTATAGGTATAGGTATACTGGCAGTGGAAAAGAAACCAAAAGTACTTAGTTACTTTTGGGAAATCAATTTTAATGTTTTATAAATCATTCTCTTAAGTTTTGAATCTAAATCGATTAATTTAAAATATTTCTCGCAATGTTTATATCTCGGTGCAAATATTTTTTCCCGACACGCCTAGGATACCTGCCCCGCACTAATTGCTATCATAGAGAGGTCCATAATGCATCCACTCATAATTGTGGCTCGTATCGTGTAGCACGCGAACGCATTTTTTCACAAATGCAGCGGACCGAGTGACGGCCAAGAAAAACGCGGAACGGCGCTCCGAGAACGGTATACGATAGCAAAAAATGCTGGGTCAGCGCCCGCCGCCGGAATGGGGAGGAACAGCGTGGTTGTAAAGCGGTCGTATATCCATCGACTTAGTTAATACCTAATTGTAATCAGACACTTGGTCAAAAGGGTAGACTTACGGTGGACCAAAGCAGTTACAGGATGGACGATAGCCGCGAAGCGGGGAAAGCGACTACCGGGCAGCCCGGCAGCCCATGTGCCAGCTCTCTGGTCGGATTACAGGAAAGCGAGGCAAGCGAGCGACGAGACTGGCACAGGATCGGAAAAGATCGAGCTCAAGGAAACCTATTCCACTATTTATAAAAGATCGAAAAGATAATAATAATTACCTACATTATGCCTATACTCAGCAGTGGCTTTGAATATGGAAATTTTCTGTTTCTGTGGCTTTCTAATGTAGTATTTATTTAGGAAAAATATCAATGGGTTGTAAAGATTATGGTCAGACAAAGAGATTCACCCCCCACTAAATCATCTACATACACACTACGTAACACGTCGTGTTTCAAGTTCCAAAACAACAGTCAGGCAGATGAAAAACGTTAAGAAATGCCTTAACTTTAGTCTAAAGGTTCCTTCTAGGAAGCTTACCTATCACCTATAACTAAAAACAAAGAACTTTCCTTACATAGTTTCACACGCCCTTTCACCCCATTCATCCCTCTCAAAAAATATTGAAAATACCATATTTTATTTAGAACTGCCTAACGTGTAGCAATGATGCGATTTATTAGGATGCAGCAAGCTTATATACATAGAAGGAACCTTTCGACTTAAGGTACGGCTTTTCTTACGTTTTTCATCTCCCTGATTATTTTTTTATTTTTATATAGGGTATCCGAATAATCCTAATTTAAAACTTTTTTGTGTTTGTTTAGGTACACTAAGTTCTATCAGAGCACTTCTCCAAGTCTATACTTATCGAGAAAAAGGTAGCTAAGTGTACACAGAAGCTTCGAAATTTGTGTGATTGTTGAGCAATTACAATTAAACCTAATCTATTGTGCAAGCTCTAGAGAGTGATAATATTTTTTAAAATTACATAGATATATCTATAATATAATGGCTAAAAGCGAGTCGGGCTTGCACGTACAGAAGTAGGTAGGTACCTACATAATAATTATGACTGATAATAAAGTTACTGTTAGGCACTTATCCAATAAAACCTACACCAAGGTAACGGAAAGGTGAGATCTAGTGAGAAGGGGACTTGGGGGGAGGTGGCTTTATAGCTAAGTAGATACGAATTTCTGCGAAAAAAACCATGTCGCTGCATTGTATTATTTTCCAATTTTTTTGTTTTTTTCGAGTGTTAATGCATAAAAATGGTGGCGTTTTATTCATTAAGTTATGCTGATTTACAAGCACGAGTGTGGGCATCGATATATATTATGTACTACGTAGGTACAGTGTGGGCAAGTGATATAATGAAGTGAAACGCAGCGACAGTGATAATGGAATGGACGGCCCCAGCGCTGGCAAATCGTTCAAAATTAATAAATCAACACAATCAAGCATACCTAGCTAAAAGTATGAAAGAAAGAAAGAAAACATATGCATATTACATTTGCCAGAAAATAGAGATAGTGAATCTAATTACTGCATGACAAAAAGAGAACACATATGTACATGTATTAGAAGTTTGTATTGTCGTATCGTACGGCTCGCATATCGCAAAGACAGAGTATGACTGACGCGAGAGGAGAGCCGGCGCACAACATATAGTCTTCAAAATCCGTGCGCTTATTTCCCGTCCATTCATTTTATCATTGTCGCTGGTGAAACGAGTCTTTTCGCGTTGTTTCCAAAACTCTGAAGAAGCTTGTAGTAAACTTGCCACAACTTTACTAGGGCATGACTGGACTTGACTGTGATTTACTATGTGTGACTTTGACTTGAAATTCATCAAAAACTTAATAATATATTTAGATACTTGACAATGGCAAATGCACAAAGTGCGACGTCACAATCCTCCTAGTAGGAAAGAAATGAAAACTAATTAAAGTGAAAGTCATTGTCACTGTCAAACTGTCAATAGTCCAGCTGTTGCACGTAGTATTTACTTACTCTATGGCTGTTGTTGATTTTGCTTTGTTGTTCGATTCATCGATATTTTTTGCAAAAATGCAAATAAATCATATGTAAACTTATTTTAGCTCCAACCAACTTGGTTGTTAATTGTTCAGCAAAAAATATTGACTGGTGTCATAAATATTAAAATTTTGCCATTCATTCTGTATTTGTCACAAAACAATGTGGAACATCAACTTTATCCAGCTAATGTTCCTCTTTTCATGGTGAGTTTCATCTAAGGTTTTTTTCTATTTATTGTTAGTACCATTGTATTCTAAAGTCGCACGAGTGCTCAACGCCTATCATCATATCAGCCTATCAGCGCTCATACCTATTTCATTTTTGTGGATAAGTAATTACAAAATAATTACAAAAATCGTTATTTGTCAGGTTATCATTAGCTGAACCGAGAGCCAACAATATTTTGTATTCTATTATCGAGAACAACTTCGTTCAAGAATGGGACTATCTGATCTTCACACAACACTGGCCACCTACCGTGTGTGTAGACTGGGAAAAGAAAAATCCCTCTCACTCATGCTCCATGCCATCGACGCCGGACTCCTGGACCATCCACGGCGTCTGGCCATCAAAGGACCACTCTATGGGCCCGCAGTTCTGCAATAAAACCTGGCTGTTTGACCCGGAAGAAGTGAGGCCCATTGAGCAGCAATTGGAGCAGTACTGGACTAATATTGAAGCAGGTAGAGACTTTAAAACTGTTTAGAGTTTAGAGATATCAACTCATGAGATTTGTTCGAAAAAGTCACAATAACATTTACAAACAAATCTCACAGCTACCTGTAGAATATTCCTTCATTAGTCGTTATACAGAGAAGTTGATTTGCGCTTTTATAGTGTATATTCTTTGCGTAGACATATGTATTGTGATTTCGTTATCTCAGAATAACAAAAGATAAACAACACAAGTGTATGGTTCACTATAAGATAGCGTGAATTTGTTAACCTGTAAGTTGACCTTTATGTATCAGATAATCTTTAATATGTAATAATTAAAATGTGAATGCATACTCACCATCTAAAGGTATATTCGAATGAATAAATCGGTGAATTCACCCAGGAGAACAAAGTGGAAATTAAATGCCGCGTTCCGAATTGAGTCAAAATCGCTGTTGACGCTGTGAGCGCGATAAAACCCCATTCCGAATTGGCGTTAGCGCGTCTACGATAGCAGTCTCGACGTCATGGATGACGTCATTACTGGCGCCATCTTGCGTTCACAGTGATATTGCTTCCCGGCGTTATCACTGTGAGCACTGTCAAATCTGACGTTTAACTCGTACAAGATAAGTATGGAAAGTAAAAGGCGACTTGTTTGTAAATACTTATATGGAGAAGAAGAACTGTTATAGAAGAGAAATAATGTTAGTTGTGATTAATGATGAGACTGCTGATAACCAAATCCAGTTATATTTAAGTGCAGACTAGTTCGAAAGAGGTTAGTTTATTAGTTTCCCATGTTCAGCCATTCCGAAATGATAACGCGCTGATAGCGCTGTCAGCCCAATAATCAAAACGGAACGACATTTATCGCTCACAGCGCCAACAGCGATTTTGACTCAATTCGGAACGCAGCGAAAGTGTCTTTATTTCACCTTGGACTTATTGCACCTACGTGATATCACCTGGGTGATATCTTTCGACAATATTGGTGCCCTTTGTTCACCTTGGAATTACAGCACCCAGGTGAACATTTTCGACTTTTTCTATTAATCTTGTGGAATTTAATCACCCACATACAACATGTTTGAAAACTTTCAAATCAAAGCCGACTTAACTTTTTAATCAGTTTAATTATAAAATGTACGGAATGGTTATGGAAGAGCGGGACTTTCTGCCTGCAGCTACCCTCATACGTTGTTACTCATACTCACCGTTTTTGTATTTGTTTTTAGTTGTATAAACGTTGAATTTACATAAAACTGATTTAAAAGTTAAGATGGCTTTGATTTGAAAGTTTTAATACATGTTGTATGTGGGGGATTAAATTCCACAAGATTAATAGAAAAAGTCGCCCCCGTTCACCTGGGTGCTTTTATTCCAAGGTGAACAAAGGACACCAAAAATGTCGAAACAAATCACCCAGGTGCAATGAGTCCGAGGAGAAATGAAGAGACTTTAACTTCCACTTTGTTCACCTGGGTGAATTCACCCGGGTGAACAAAGTGGAATAAACCCATCTAAAGTGTGGTTTTTGAGGCACTGTAAATTAATATTTTTAATAGTTGACAGACATTATGAGGGCAAATGGAGAATAGTCTCCAAGAGTTAACATCTGCAGAAAATTAACCAGCCTAAATTTTAAGAATTGTTTAGAGTTGTGTACACAAGTAAATCTTTTAATTAATTTCCAGGAACTGGCTTGTACGACCTGTGGGCCCATGAGTGGAACAAGCACGGCACTTGTGCAGCGCAGATAGATCCACTCAACTCTCAGCTCAAGTACTTCAATAAAGGCCTCGCCTGGCTCCAAGAACTGTCCATGTCGAGAATCCTAGCTGAAAGCAACATTGTGCCCTCTGATGATAAAGTATATGCCCTTAGCGACTTTTCTAATGCTGTCAAAGCTCAACTACATGTGGAACCTCAAATAGAATGCCGATCTGAAAAGGGAGGGAAGCAGTATTTGTTCGAGATTCGTCTCTGTTTCACTAAAGCATTGAAATTGGTAGATTGCAATATGGCTAATCAATTGGACATCATGGCGGCCACAAACTGTGAGCCCAAGGGCATAACATACCCAGCAACATACTACCCTCCAAAAAAATACCTTATCCATTTGTACAAATTGGTCAATTATCTGCAATGGTTTACATTATAGATTTTATGCCCATATTTGACCTAGCGTACAACTGTCAGTAGACCTAGACTTTATTAAAGAAAATGATTCCCTCTTAATCATTGCAACATCAAACTGTGTTAATCTAGGAATTTGATAAAATTCTATTTAGCTGTTACAAGTGATGTAAAAACATAACACAACTCTGCAAAGAAAATAAATAAGGGCCTTATTGAACACTTACAGTGACTGATCTAAACTTAAAAATATAATACTGGTTTTTTGCAGTATTAACAAGGACTACACCAGTTGTTAAGTCAACTTATTGTCAGTCAGTCTTCATTATTGGTTGTTCAAATTACATAAATTGACAATCGACATAAATCAGCACATGACAAAAAATAAGTTTAAATTATGGCCTTTGCCCTAAATGTCTAAATAATACTCCCTGCCTCTAGAATATGAAGCGCTATAAACAAAATAGTCATAATATCTTGTAAACACATAATGTTATGCTATGTTACTTTTTTTTGTAATGATAAAATATATACTACTGATATAGAAATGGTAGGTAATTCCTACTATCGGAACAAAATTATATTTCTTAGTTGAAAGAAACAATTAATTAAATATATTAAAATACATGGTTGAAGAGCATAATATTAGGCATAATTTTCTAACTGATCATGTACTTAAACGGAATGTTAATATGTAGGATAATCCTCACTTTCTTTTTAGTTTAAATAATGCTAATATATTAATTTAATAAATAGATTTATTTTTTCAGGTTTCAAGATGATCCATTTGAATTAACAGTTTTATTTGTATATTTGTTTTGTGGAGATGTAAAGATTGCTCACCCGGGGAGCAATGAGTGATGAGTTGTGAATTTTTTCGTACTTTTTAGTAGCTTGGAAATGGAATCTAGTGCCTTTGTCACAGTCTGATCTTTGAGTAAAAACTAACATTTTACCAAGACTTTTTCACCCAACGTTAAATTTTTTTGTGGCACAATCGCCCTTCGAGGGAAGGCCTGCGTCCGATTTGAATTCGAGATAATAATATGTACACTATAATGAGTAAGGCATTATCTTGTACTGTTTTAGACCAACCAGATAAATTTATCAAGGGTAAATACTTCCTCCAAAACACCAACGGAGTATAATAAAGACAGCCTCATTCATGGCTGTCAATGTCAAGTGCTTTAATCGTATTGTCTGCAATGTCTTTAGTCATTTGTATAGGTCTTGGAGGAT
Organism: Erannis defoliaria; assembly: GCA_905404285.2. NCBI lineage: Eukaryota > Metazoa > Arthropoda > Insecta > Lepidoptera > Geometridae > Erannis > Erannis defoliaria. Next base: position 2,027,566 of record FR990073.1, on the reverse strand, counting down.
TTAGCTCTCTTTCTTGTATAATTTTATCACCTAGGATTCCGCAGGGGTAAGGGTTGACTCGATGTCGAGTTATGTCCTTATGTAATTTTCTTGGACGTACATCTACATCATACTATTTACATGTGTGTTTAATAAATGAAATACCTCCATATACAATTTTTTTTCTTTGCCGATGTTAATTATTGAAATAAAAAAATACGTTAACAAAACCAACATCAACATCGTCTCGTTCGTTTTAATGAATAGGGCTGGCCATTCAGCCTATATGAACATATTCTTTTAATGATTTAAGTAGAGTAGCTGCGCTATTTGTTGAACTGAACCATGATTCATAATCTATTTAAGGACCTATAGGAATTGTTTCTCTAATACAAATAATATTTTCCTTCAGTGCATGTCAGTTTCCGAGTTTGGTCGAGGAATTTATTTCACCAACCTGTTAGCGCTGGATCCAGCAGAAAAGCGAGTAAACCATGTGGTGCTGTTAAGCATAAATTCTAATGTTAAATAAAATTATGTAGGTCTTTATTACAATGAAACAGTATTTTGCGACACGAGTTTAATTATTATTGTATTCCTTCACATTCCCTCATCCATTCCACAGTACAAATACAAAACACATTGATCAGTTCATGAGAATCCACTAGCGATGAGATAGAGCTTACCACCTACTGGCCTTTCGAGACGATGATCACAGCCGACGGCACCAGACCTGAAAACAAAAAATATAGTCACATAAAAAAAAAACTCATCATCGTTTTTCATCATCATCCTCAGCCATAAGAAGTCCAATGCTGAACGAGGGCCTCTAATCTCCACGCTTAATTGGCAGTCGCTTGAGCATCACAGCATGACACTGCTGCCAATCCTCCGGTGGTTCTGGATGCAGTTTTGGGACATACCCAGCCCCGCGATTGTACTATAAAATATTTTAATCATCATCATAATCAGCCTATCATAGTCCACTGCTGGACATAGGCCTCTCCCAAAGCAACCCGATCTTCGGTTTTCCGCTTCCAACCACTGCCAGCTGTCCTACGTATATTGTCACTATTTTTAATTACAAGGAGTAGTAGGGTAACATACTAGTGATTGGACACTTTACTTTCGACAAAGTTTATACTGATTGTGTATTATATTCTGTATTTTTAAACGACACCAATTATTTCTGCGTTCATTGGGATGTCATAAAAGTGTGAACACTTTCTCAAGAGATGGCAGTGGTTGCAAAAAAACAAAGATTTGATGTGTTCAGTCAATGTTTACATTTTGTGCTCAAAAATAATTATTTGGTTAAGGACAGAAGTGAAGAAAATCAAAATAAAAAGTGTTTTATGCTGTTTAAGAGACGTGTCATCGAACTAATGGTTTGTACTATGAAATAACTCTTTAATTAAGTAAACGATTGCTACTTTACTCATTTGTAGGTCATGTTATCAGTTGTCCAACGATTATTATTGTTTTTGTTCCGAGGCTAGTGACTGGACAGCTGTCCAATAACTAATAATATTGAAAGTACACTCAATAGTTCATTTTATACCTTAATTTCACGTCACTTAGATTTAAAACCACTTAGTTTTCACAGAATTTTTGTTAACGTTTATTTTACAGTCACTGGACACTGTCCAACGCCAAATATTTCCTTTGAAAACTAGACTTTGGACGCTTATTACAACATAATTTGTTACACAAATTTGTTTGTTGGTTTGCTGTATGTTTTATTGTGTTTGTCCACAGTGGTAATCAAGATGCCTCAAACGGTAATTCCATATAGTGCTGACAATCTAGATAAAGCTTTTTATTTCAAATTAGTAATTCTTTTTTCTCATAACTTTAGCCCATGTCTATGTTTTTTCTTCCGTGTCACGCTCAAACAATAAACGATTTTGATGAAATTTGGTACAAAGGTAGCTAATACACTGGCAATCACACGTAGGCTATTTATAAACGTGCTAGTAACGCAATAAGTCGTATCAGGAGAGTGTCCAATAACTATCTGATAATTGTCCCATAACTGACATTTCTGTCCAATGACTATAAATTTACCAGTATTTAAAAAAAATACTTTTTTTTTCATAGGTATCATTTAAAATATTATTATAAAATGTTGAAAACTCGATTGATCTACGATTAAAGTAATATAAAACACGTTCCGTTCGTCATTAAAATGTATATGGTACATGGCTTCATGGGGCCCGCGAGGGTGGACGCGTATCTGAAGGCGACGTGGTGAGCTCCGCGTGCTGGAATATTCCCGACACCGCACGAGACGATTCCAGTGATGAAGAGCTCCAGATAGCGCCGGCGCAGCACGACACTCTACCCGCCCCCACCCCCGCGCCGGCGCAGCACGACACTCTACCCGCCCCCACCCCCTCGCCCGCAGAGCAACCGCTGTCATCACGCGCGCGACGCGCAGCGGCCCGCAGTGCTAAGCAGGACGCAGCTGCACGCGCGTCGTGCTCTGTTTTCACTCTTTGAAAAAGGTCACCGGATGTGATCGAAACTATAGTCGGAGTATCCGATTTAATTAAACGTGAGTATTCCCGTATAAATAAAACAAAAATATATGGTAGGAGTAAAAAAATAATATTTAAAATAAAATGCTTAACTGTCCAATGACTAGTCATTTACCCTATGTCTAAAGAAAAAGATTGGACAAATTGACCCGCTGACATGTTTATCAGTATTGCCATAAGTAAAAAAAGTTTCAGTTTGAAGACTTTTTTGCCAAGTTATATACAAAGTGTAACAAAAAAGTTTGACAATACTGAAGGGTATGTATATACTTATCATTATGAACAGCTTTTACTTTAGGGCCAACCATGAAATTGCGAAAAAAAACCAGCTGTTCCTTACAAAAAGTTCATCGACCTTGGACAACATGTATGGAACAGCTGATCTCAATTTCAGGGTGGGCCCCATAGTAAAAGTTGTTCATAATGATGAGTACATACATACCTTTCAGTATTGTTGAACATTTTTGTTACACACTGTATAATAATTATATACATGTAGACTGCTAATAGCGTAACCATTTTAGTTATCACTAACCATCATTGAGCGCTACAAGCTACGAGTTAAATGATGTCAGTATTGAACACTTTATTAAATCTGCTCTCTTTTTTTAACGATTTGTATTTTGTTAGTTTAAATGACGTATGTTAATTTATGCAGCGCTTTTAAGTAAGAGCTACAGTGAGCTTGTAGTGTTCTAACCTAAAGCCTCGAGCGGCTGGTCGTAGTCGTCGCTGGTGAAGATCTTCTTGGGGAATGTGGTCATCAGCTTGAAGTTGTCCTGCGCCGTGAACTCCGCCGCGTGCAGCTGCAGGTACAGTCTGCAACGTACACGCTACACTTTAAATCGGGACTGGAAACCCTCACACAAGGTGTAACTAGGGCGCTGCCAGCGGTGCCCAGGCACAGGGCGCAGAAATTATATAAGTATAATAAGCTCGCACCGGGCGCATGAAAGGCTACTCACGACACTGCACAAGGCGTGCGCACCACACAAGCGAGGGCGTCGCCAGCCTATGGCCTAGGGGGGGAGGGCAAGTTGATATATGGAGGATGGGAAAAGCCTCATTGTCACGCTCGCTCCGCAGCTGCCCCTCCCTGCCCTCCCTTGCCGACGGCCATGCACACAAGCTATAGCAAAATAATGACAGGGCTAATGGGACTCAACATCGTATGTCTCAAAGTAATGAAAGGCATTGCAGCAATACCTTGGACTTATTTATTTAGGCTTCACATAGATAATTACATTCATACACCATAAGCATGTAATCTATTTTTTTTGTCTTTGTTGTCACTTAAAATTTTGGGTCACGGGCAGACTTTTTAATGCAATAGAGTGACGAGACGTTCGCCTGGTTGTCACATCTACCCATAAACAGTAGCAGTGCTAGAATTGGGAACTAGGGAACAAAATCCTGCGCCGCCCTGCACTGCGCTCGTCACCCTGACACTTTATCGCTATCAGTAAAGCATTTTCTGCATCTCATTTAATACAGACTAGTCTCGCAACATCCAGACGAGACAGGTCTCGTGATTGCTTTGCTTGCAGGTCTTGGCAACAATCCATAGTGAGCTTAAACTGCCAGATAAGGAAAAATATAGCGAGGAAAGGAAACCATGGTAGAGTACTTCCTAATACTCAACTGGCTAGCTAGCATCCTCAAGTTAAAAGTTGGTTCAGTATTAGTTCGCATAAAATTCAATGTATTTCATAATTAGGTATATTGTACCTGTTTAATGATGTGTAAGCATAATAATAATTAGGCATAAATGTTAAGCCATATTTTTGCACATAACTACAGTCTATATAATATTAAACCAGCAGGCCTAACATGCGCACCGCGAGAAAATTTTGTCGTGTCTTTATGTCGTGCGAAAACGAGACAAACTTATACAGATGCGTAGCCTTGTCCTGTTTTGTACAATCGAGAAAAATTTCTCGCGGTGCGCATGTTAGGCCTGCTGGCATATTATTCTATTGAATAATATTATAAACGCATAACGATATAGTTGTAATATTTATTTATTTATAGTTCGCTTAATTTTTATAGTTATGCTTACTCTAAACTTGAATTGTAATTGGCTTTTATTACGGAACTTGTGAAGTTTTTGGAGGAGGGCGTTGACATCTGCGACACAGTTTTATACTTCTGCAGGTGTCATCAATCTTCATTGTTTGTGATTATTTATGTTATTGTTCCAAATAAACAGATTATTATTATTATAATGTTAATGGGCATACAGTGGCGTGCACAGATTTTTTATACAGGCAGAAAAAGTCAATACACAAGTGCATCGGCATACCAAGTATGCCGAATAATCTTCGAAATTTAAAATCATGAGCTAGATGCACCTTGAAAAAAGCTAAGTTTTGAAAATGTTACGTTGGGTCAAATAGCATTTACAATAACAGTGACGTTTGTACGTAAACGTTACGTTTATTGTAAAAACATGTTCGCGGCTTAGGTTAGGGCCCCGCCGCACCATAACTTACTGTCACAGTATAATATCAAAGTTGATAAAGAAGATGTTGAAGTTTAGTTGAGTTATTGAAGTTTTTGATATAAGTGAGAACAAAAAAGTAAAAAAAAACTATTAGACAAACAAAAAAATATGGCTAGTAACTTTTATGGGAGTCAAAATATTCTGGACGAAAATGTTATTATTAATACCCTGCTAAACAGTATGCCTACAAAATAAAATGCAAGGTATTTTTATGTAATTAACAATTATGCCACACTCATTATGCCAAAGTAAATTAGGAATTAAAACAGTATGCGAAACAGAGGGATTCGAGCCCTTTGTTATTATATCAACTTCAGTTTATTCATACCACTACTTAACATCCAGATGGTCATAAACTATCAATCAACCAAAAAAAAAAGTGTGCAGTGTAAGGATGTGGTGCTGTTGCCTCACCTGACAGCGGCGAGCTGTTCCTTGGCGGAGAAGGTGTGCGAGAGGGAGTTGCCGTCGGGCAGCCGCAGCTGTATCCGGGCCTGGTCGTAGGACGCGCGCGTGGCGGGGGCGGCGGGGGCGGGCGCCGGCGCGGGGGGCGCGGGCTCTGCAGGCGCCGTCTGACCCATAGCCGCTAGTCTGGAACGTCATGTAGTATTATGAGCAACTTTTACTACGAATAATAAAGCAGCTGTTCCATACAAAAAGTTTATTGACCTTGGACAAAATCTAAGGAACAGCTGATTTAAGTTTGAGATTTCCGGTTTGGCCCCATAGTAAAAGTTGTTCATAATGAGTTGTACATACATACCCTTCAGTATTATTGAACCTTTTTGTTACAGATTTTATAATTCTTAAGTACGTATGTTTGTGACTGAACTCCTAAATGACTGAGCCGATTTTAATGTTTTTTTTTGGTATGCTTTCTTGTTTTCTTGTTGGTTTAGAATCACATTTGGGCCCAGTAGATGACGCTGCAATCGGGTTCCAGAATTTAATTTTATTTTTGAAGTATGTCAGGTCCACTAGTGAAGTTTACATTGTTGATTTTCTTTCAATACACACCAAAATTTGTTTTGATAGTACATTCCTAATGCCAAGGAATAGGAAATACATGCTGGCATCCCTGTTTATTTTCAAGGTCAGAGTGAATAAATATCTAAGTCTGCAAGCTTCATTTTCAGCGACAACGTTGCCGTACCTACAGGCGAGCAGTCTAGCACGGATTAATCGGCAATAAAAAAAAAAGTTAGCTGTGCATTATTTCTATATTCTATAGCTGTAAAATTGCCCGACCTACTTTTTCACTGTGTTACTCCACTACTACTGGCATTACTGTAATGAACTAAGTGCTGATAAAATATTTAAATCCCTAATCCTTACTTCCTAGCCTGCTTATCGGCCTCGATCTGTGCTCGGACGCGCTCGCGCGCCTTTTGGTCCTCAACCTTCTCGCGGCGCCGCTGCTCCACCAGCTTCTGCATCTCCTGTTCCTGCAGTCGCAGCTTGGCATCCTGCATGTCCTTGCCTGACTTGATGCGAAGCCGTTCCCTTTCCAATGCCTCTGCCTGCAAAAATGGTTAGGCAGTTACTGCGACTGATTAGGAGACAAATTCTTTCAACAACTTCCTTTTCATTAGATTGAACTCAAATATTTCTCAGTAGTTTTTTATACTTACTATTTCTAAATGTGGAAACTCCTAATGGTTTTTATGTGTTCAATCTAAGTTTTTACTATGTTATTTAAGCCCGCAAATGTCGCAAAAATTATAAAATAAACTAAATAAATATTTATTACAGCATTATCTTTTTATTTTAAGGTTGATAGGCTAGGTGTTTTGATTACTTGATGTTAAGTAACCGTGTGTTCGAAGACGGCAATCACACCTAGCTGGAATGGAATCTGTTGAGGCTACCAGAGCACATAATTAAGTGCTTCTTGAGGGTAGTTGCTAGCTGGTTGAGTCGTAAGAAGTACCCTAACACTATAAAATGGTTTCCTCACCATACATTATCAGTTTTGATCTAAATCCAGGGTTAGCAAGGAATTTATGCTTCTGTCACTAGTGGTTTACCTGAACTAGGTGACATAATTTATTACCTTTTCCCTTTCCTCTCTTTCCTTCCTCTTCAGCTTTAGCCTCTCCTCGAGCAGGGCTAGTTGAGCTTGCTTTTCCTCTTCTGTCAGCGGTTTCTTCTCCTCCGTGGATTCTGAGAAGCTGCTATGATTAGTTTTAGCAGCATGGAACTCCACTTCATCCTGGTTTTTGAATAGCTTTCCACATTCGTCGCACTGGAGGGATTTAGCTTCAGGCTGGGCGTCAGTCTGACTGGATGGTTCCGGCTTTGGTTCCGTGTCGGTGGAAGGAGCAGCGCTACTGGAAGTGCCACCGAGCGTGTGTCCTGCCGCCGGCCCGAGCTCGTCTGCATGCGCCAATAGCCACTCCATAGCCGGTTCGACCCCCTTATAGTTAGTCACGGCTAAAGCTTTCTCCCTGCAAAGAAACAAGCTGGAGTTTTACACATATGAAATAAACGAGTTGTTCTTACTTTAATAGTTATCGATAACCTTAAGATAAATTCGTTAAATAAAAGTTCTACGGTAAATACTTACGCTCGCTCTTTGGAGAAGCCCATTTCCATTAGTATCTGTATTTCTGCCATTGTATTATGGAATCCCAAATCTTTATAATGCTGTAATCTGCAAAACACCACTAAATCACCAAATTATGTATCAATTTTCATTCATCATTCCAAAATTCACATCAGCTGGTTTGGCTGACATCAAATTTTTGAAATTTATGTCGGCTTGACTGACATTGACAACAAATAAGTTTTTTTTCTATCATTTCTTATTATTGGCATTGTACTTTGTGTAATCTGCCAGTATCATGTATATTTTATCAAGTTTTTGATAACATCTGCCTTCACAACTCAATCGGAAAGCTTTCCGATCGGATACACATTCTCCGTCTCTGTCATCCTAAATGTAGGTTAGTGGGACGGATGGTGTAAATCCGAAAGCCCTGCTGAAATCTTCTCACGAGAAAACGGTTTTTTTAATAACAATTTAACGTAATAAATTACAGTGGCAGATTTAATTCTTTACCTCTTTAGTGTCAGTCACGAGTCAGTCGTCTTCGTCAATGTCATTACAATGACAAAGTCAGGCGGTAAATATTCAAACCTCGGAGGAAGGATTTTCCTCTGGCTTGATATTACTATAATTTCGCTGATTCAAACAATATTTTTACGTAACTATCAAGAAACGGACATTATTATTACGTAGTATTTTACTTACTCTATGACGGACATTGTGGCAGAATTGTGTCAATAGCTTGGACCTTTGGTTAGAAGGTCAATAGTCAATAGTCGCAGAAGCCGCAAAGCCAAGAAGTTAATATTCTAACAATTAGCAATTTTAGTAAAGGTCTATAACATTTTGAATCTAACAAGTACCCACATTATATAATCATAATTATATTAATGGCGTCCCAAAAGAAACACAGACGAAAGAGCATTCAGTACAGTGATCCAGGGAAAATATTGGACTTAGTAATGAGTCTAGTTGACGGCAACTGTGCTCAGCTACAGAATAAAATTAATGCATACGTAAGATTTGATTATACCTTCTTTTTAAAGCAATTTGTTTACCAGCCCTTGTTTATCTAAAAACAATGAATTCTAGAACAACAAAACAGTTGCGCGCTAATTCTTATAATTTTTTGTTGTTATTTTGCCCATAGGCCAAGCTAAAGCCATAAGGCCTTACTGCAACATTTCTACAAGCTCTTTCGTAGTTTTGAAGACAGCACGAAAGTAATTTTCCACCAAATTATATCAGTTGCCTTGCCCACACTTACGCACGCATATAACGGAGCGGCGGCGACATGATTTTTTCGCGTTCCCGCCAAAACTCCCTAATGACTAATGATTATTTGAATATTTTCGGGGCTAGGTACCTCTAAGCCCCAAACTCAATCTTAATACACCTATGCCCGTTTTCACCAACGATCCTTAAACTTAGGGAGCCACCTAAGAAATTTTAAGTGTTAGTTTCGTTTTCACCATCACTTAGGGGACACCTATGTTGTTAAGGTAGCTCTTAAATATAAGGGGCCAATATTCGGCAATTTAGAGCTAAGTAACAGTTTCATATTGTTGTTGAACGTGTATTACGTGTTAATTTTACGCGAAGTGAATAGAGATATATAGATAGTGGACGATTTTATTCAGAGCTTAGAAGCTATCGAAAATGTGGATCTAGTTTCTAATCAAAGTTTATTCAGACGGGCTCATATTTATCGCAAAAGACACGATTATTAAAAAAAAAATGTGGTCAGAATTTAATTTTAAATTAATTAAAAAGATATTCTGAGTTTATTTTTTCTTTAAAAAAAGTATACTTATTAGTATTCTATCAGCTATCTGGTTTCCATAGCAGGTACAAGGTTTGCTTAGTTTGGGGCTAGACGTCAACTGATTTATTTATTTAATTAGGTTAGGGTAAAATCTGCGCAAACATCATCAAAATCGGTCAAGCCGAACCGGAGATATATTTTTCAAATTCTATTTCGTCCTAAGAAGTATATTTCAAAACGGACAATTATTACGGAATTGTCGTTATAGTATTTTTTTGTTCCCTTGAAAAGAGCTGGTCAACTATGTACGAGTTATCTTGATTCGACATGAGTACCAAAATGCCCATCATCCTTTTCACTTATTTAATAAAATGGCATTGGCATCATATGATATTCAACCAGCAAATATGAAAATAGCATGATATTTTTTTCCATTTTAAGTGTGTTTTTTATGTATTTATGATTTATCATCATGTATTTTCAATAAAATGCAAATCATGAATATTATCGGTAAATGTACGGTTTTCGGAAACTCGATCTACGTCATAATCATACACAATCTGTCACCTAGACAAGTGGCCCATAATTAGGTATCCCTCATCTTGGTGAAAAAGAATTTAGGTATGGGGCTGATTTAAGGAGTCCCCCAGGTTAAGGGACCTTTAGTAAGGGGGTGTTTAAGGGTTCGTTGGTGAAAACGGGCACTAGGCACCTACCGCCAGCGACGGTGATAATGGAATGGACGGGCCCATCGCTTGCAAATCGATCAAAATTATACAAGACAACACAATCAAACATACCTAGCTAAAAGTATGCATATTACATTTGCCGGAAAATAGAGATAGCGAATCTAATTACTGCATGCCAAAAAGAGAACACGTGTACATGTATTAGAAGTTTGTATTGTCGTATCATACGGCTCGCATGTCGCAAAGGCAGAGTATGACTGAAGCGAGTGGAGAGCCGGCGCTCAACATATAGTCTTCAAAATCCGTGCGCTTATTTCCCGTCCATTCGTCTTATCATTGTCGCTGCCTATCGCAGACTGTTACAAAAATCCCCTGTTATTTCGAATATAGTCAAACAAGTCACAGTCACTGTTTAGATGAGCAAGCCGCAGCCCGAGTCATACTCCAGTATTTACATGTTTACAGATTTTTTTGAGAAGATAATGTTCTGTATATGTAGATTAGAATTACGAATTAGTACTTACATAATAATAAGCATTTAGGCTTACCTAATTAAATAAAAAGGTTGATTACCTCAATCAGCCTTTTTAATAGACCACTGCTGGACTTAGGCGTATGGTACAACGATATTATATGTTATGGTAGGCCTATAATATGGCCCAGTTGCGGGTTGGTGAAATTACATACGCCATTGATTTTTTCCAGGACGTATAGGTATTGAACCCGCGACCTCACGATTACAAGTCAAGCGGTCTCCCGATTAGGTACTATACCACGGCTACATAATACTTAATAACATTTTGTTATTTGTATTTTGTTAGGATGTTTGATTATTTACAAAAAACTTTCTTGAAATGGTAAGTAAATTTTATTGTAATCAGGAGCACGGGTTGCCTTTATACAAACTTTGCCTAGCAAGACAACCAGCAGATATTGTAATTTTTTTTATAATTCAATGTACCTAATTAGATTATTTTAAAATTTCAGCAAAGTGGAGAACTTCGTAAAGCTTCTATGGAGTTTGTAAATAACACGAAGATACCTAATAGTTTTAGTACAACACCATATGTCTACACATGCATGTAATGATACTTTATAACAAACAATATTCAAACACAATTACATACTACCTACCTACTAGGTATTCGAGTACAACGTGTGGAAAATAAATATATGCTGCGTTCCGTAATGCGCTAAAAGTGATAATATCGCGAATCCGACCAAAGTCAGAAGTATTACTCAACCAAATCAAAGCCCTTATATTTTGTGACTATTAAATTTGGTCGGATTCGCGATATTATCACTTTTAGCGCATTACGGAACGCAGCAATAATGTGACTTTATGTGACTGTGACGTCAAGAGTCATGCGGCATGACTCTTGACGTCACAGTATCGCGAATAGGCATGACTCATGCCTATTCACAATGGCGGCAAAACTACCCCTCTCCTTGCAGCTAGCGGAGGAATGCGAAGCGGAGCTGGCTCTGCAGATCATCGTTCACAAGGACCGCATGGAGGCGTACATCGAAGCTGTGGGCATCGCAGCTCTGCCACGGAAACACAAGATTTGTGTGAGTAGCTGCGTAAGACGCTATCGCCCTTATCTAACCATGGCGATTGCCAACAACCAACAACACACAACAGGCAGGACGTCTTATTCATCTGCCACCAATCAATGTTTATGTTTTATTCAGTCGGGGTTACTCCGACTACCTATAGTTTCGGTCACATCCGGTGACTTTTTTCAAGGAGTGTACCTACACAGATATCGACGCGTGTGCGGCCGCGCTCTGGGGCCTATGCTATGAATCGTACGAAAAGTTGCGCATGCGAGCGGAGCCAATATTTTTGGACATAAGGTTCAATATCATTCGAAAGTAGGCTCCGCTCGCATGCGCAAAACAAAAAATTGTCAAAACTAAGTACCACCGACGTCAGTTTTCATATTGTTTCTGTTCGTAATGTGTGGCATAATAACTCCCAAACGAATGAACCAATTTTATTAGGTTTTTTTGTCTTGACACATGATTTAGCCTGTCCGCACACGCATTCGGCACGGCTTCCGTCAGGCACCGGTCCGGCGCCGTACGACCGTAACACACTGCGCACAAGTAACTGGTGCGAGCGAGACGGGCGTCTCGAGATTTTTTTTACGGTGTGCAAGGTCCCCTTGTACAAAATGTATGCACGGAGCGCCTTCGGGCGAAACAGGGCGGTTTTTCTCGTCGTATGCGCCCGGCCTTAGAGTGGTCGCACATTGATTAACTGGTGCGAGCGAGACGGCCGTCTCGAGAAATTTCTTACGGTGTGCGGGACCTAGTACAAAATGCATGCACGGAGCGCGTTCAGGCGAAACCGAACGGTTTTTCTCGTCTTATGCGCCCGGCCTTAATCTAGTAGTCTACATTTACTCAAGAGTCGGTTTTTTTTTTTTTTTTTTTAAATTTGTACATGCTTTGATCTTGATGCTGATCTTGACACACAGACAGACTGACAACGAAGTGATCCTATCCTTTTTTCCTTTTAAGTTACGGAACCGTAATAACGGAGCTATTTGGTAAAGGAGACCCAGCCACTGAACCACATACAGGTTATCAATAAATATGTTCCCTCCATTACAGATGTTTCACAGGCTGACTGAAACTATAAAGGGAACCGTAGAGCAAACAGATCACATCAGCAACTTTCCGAACGATTTCCTTACTATCGTTACACCGGTAAGTATACGTACCTACATATAGTACTGTTGACAGTGGAGGAGTGGCTTTGTGTAGAGGCAATGAGGATCCACACGCAAAACTTTTCGCAGATGGCGCCAGCAGCGATCTGGACATGTCAAAATGTCAACAAAACCAACTGTCAATATTATGTTTTTCCTTTTTATTTCGCGTTATTCGCTTCGTGCATTCTGCCAGAGTCAAGTATAGGTAAATGTATTTTTTAAGTTTTTATTGAATCAAGTCAAATACTCAATTTGTTTACTGCAGATAAAAATAATAAGTGATAAAATCATAATTAGCCACAGTCAAGTCCAAGTGATGCCCTTGTAAAGTTGTGGCGATTCTATTATAGCTTTCACTGAGTTTTGAAAATAACACGGAAAGACATGGTTCACTACATTATAATGATCACTTGCCCACACTTTGTGCATGTGATTCGACACTAATAAAATGAATGAATAAAACACCACCATTTTTAATCATCAATTCGCGAAAAAACTCTATTTTAAGAAAATGTAATCTAAAGCTTTGTTGTAAGTGTCGCGTATTTTACGAATACGAGTTTTGTTTGGCTTCTTTTTCCACCGTCTGCCACCCTTTTTTTCAACTTGGAAGGTTGCGAAACTCAAAGAAGAGTTAAAGAAACGAGGAGGAAAAGCAATGATCTTTTACATGTAGCATATACTTAGACCTAAGGTCTAAGAACATATAAGATCATTGAGGAAAACTATCTGGAAAAAAGCGGACCTTGTCGAACTGTTGGTAACTTTGATACAAAGAGGATTTAAACACTACGTTTTACTCTGATATTTCGTGCTTTTTGCGTATTTCAAAGTGGGGTTCTTTGGGAACAGTTGGTAACCAAGATTGGAACATCCTGGTACAGAACACAAAGTCATATTGAATTGTAATAAGAGTAAAACCATTAAAATGTTGGAAATAAACAACAAAATGTTTGAGACTGACAGTTGACTATGGACACACCGACTGTGCGCCACCTAGCGGGATAAATTGCAGTGTGGATCCCCATTGTATAGCTTATTCAGGCGCTTGGACCTGGGTATGTATGTCCTAAAATGCATCCAATATCACCCGAAGAAGGAAGGGCAGCAGCGTCCACTCGGTTATCCGTGGTGAGCATTCTGCGATTCCCAAGCCACCTGCTAAGCGCGGGGATTATGGCAACACCTCCCTATTATGGGGGAGGCCTTCGTCCAGCAGTGGACGTCTTCTAGCTGATGACGATTCAGGCGCTTCTGAAACTGTAGTGGTAGGATTCTACTGCAGAGTCCGCCTGGGGAAGTACCACACCTTTGCTAGTTATTCAACCGCCAAGCAGTAGTGTGCAAGCATTACTGTGTTCCAGTTTGAATGGCAATGTTACCAGAGAAATTACTGGGTATGAAGAGATTTAACATCTAATATCTCAGGGTGACGAGCGCAGTGCGGTGCAGCGCAGGATTGTGTTCGCAAGTTCACAATTCTAGCACTTGCTACTGTTAGTGGCAGGCGTGACGCTTACCATCAGGTGAAAGTCTTGCTCGTCTCGTCACTAGACTGTATAAAAAAAAACTCGAGTATAATATTCTACTTTGATATTTGTGTAAAATACGTTGGATCTTAAACATTGCCCCCCTTATTAATAAACATTAATTAGCCTCGGAGTAGTTAATCCGTATTTTGTCTTTATACGTCGATGTAAAGGTAAAAGAAAAGCAAGACAAAAGACAGATAGTACTCCTAGCTATACCAGGTGACCACAGCCTCGTTAAAAGTAAGGGTGTGTGTCCAGTTTCTAGAGAAGAAGGACCTGACGAAGACGAAGGTGGTGATGTACCCGATCGCCGGCAAGCCGTTCTCGGCGCTGGTGTGCGTTGTCGCGCCCAAGATACTCGACGAGCACGTGGGAACCCTCATCCAGGAGTGCTTCTTGTATGTATGGCCTATCTACTCGAAACTCCGGACAATAAACATTTCAAGAAAGTTCGGACGTACCCAGGAAAGTCTATTTAGGTTTTACAACAAAAGTAATTTTAGAAAGTACTTTAAGTAACTGTATTTATGTGCGTGTGGGCAATTTATACGGCGCTATAATGTTGTCTTTATATCTACGTATTCTTTGAACTTTCGATCATATTTTCTAATCGTAACATAGAACAATGTTACATCAATCTCTTGAGATCGATGGTTTTTCACACACTGCCACAAATTACCAAGTGATTGTAAGCACACGATACATTTTTGCAGGTTTACGTGGCCCACTATAAATAAAGCCATAGCATTAGAATACGAATGCACTTTGAAACAGAAATGTCAGCAACTTCTGCGGGTAGCTCGGAGATTGTTCACTCAAGTGAGTTGGTCACTATATCATGTGCGTTGCCGCGGTTGTCCTCTTTCGTGTTCTAGAAGTTGTTCATATGTTTGAAACTCTCATACACGTGAAGAATTTTTGGATCATAAGTATACAAATTTCGAGAAAACGAAATTGGCTCGCCATAGAAAATAACCATGCGGCCATTTGTTATAGGGTTTTTTTCTCGGCTTTACCTAACTTATTTTCTAAAAGTTGTTCTCTTTGATGGGTCAACACTCTTAGATATTGCTATATTCGCCTGAAACATTCTGTAGTACTCTATATAGGTTTAGATAATATAGCCCCATACTCTTGACTACAAGAAATAGTCAGAGAAGTGTTATTATAACATAAGATCGACGTGCAGGTGGCGTCTTTAGAAACCCTCCTCCAAATAGCGATGGACCAGGCGAAGCAGCTGACGAGAGCTGAGTACTGCAAGGTGATGTTGGTAGACCTGGACAAAATGGAGCTCGTCGACAACTCGCCTCTCAAATCTCAGGTATGTAGTGTCTCTGTCCGTCTTATCTTAGACCAGCATTAGGTATGGGACGGGCATCGATTACCTAGCTAGTGTATTGATGGGATCTTCGAAAAAAGAAACAGATGATTTCACTGCATCTGCCAGACTGTATCTAAAACTCCGCCAAAATACGCTGGAAAATATGTGAATATCTAATACACTATTATTTTCGCATTACATGTAGGTCCGGCGTGCGACACCCTTTTTCTTTGATACGATGGATAGGTTATGCAATTCATCTTTCAACGCTGTTTCAACGATTAAAACAATAATTACCAAGGTATGATTGAGAAATCAGACGTATTTATCTACTATGTTTATAGATTTAAAAAACGCTAAAAGAAATCGGCTAAATTCAGAAATATTAGAAAATTAATTCTGAATTTTGACGTAATGTTTCATATATTTACACCGCCCATACCCTACTGGATTATTACCTAATAGAAGCACAATGTGTTTATAAAAAATGTCTCTTTTACTCGCATGAAATGATGAATAGGTATCTTTTTGCCGCATATCAGATCGGTAGGTAAGAGGCCGTGTCGGCGTGAAGTGACGAGCCTTGCTCCCCAGGGGGACGGCAAGGGAGACAAGGGCCCGGAGCGGCGCTTCGCACTGAGCACCGGCATCGCAGGCCAGGTCATACAGACCGGCGCGCTGGTTAACGCCAAGGTCGCCAAGGAGCACCCCGCCTTCGATCCCAACATCGACGGCTGCCCTGATGGCGAGACCAAGTAAATCAACGTTTAGAAGTTTGGAGGTGTGGAGTGTGGGTGGGAGTGGAGTGTGGTAGTTCTTAAGTACCTAGTAGGCCCTGACGGGTGCGATGAACGTGTATTATTGTATTGAACTAACCGCACAAACATACTCTCGAAATTATGATTTAATATTGTTCTCTTTAGTGATAAAGATAAAGATAAAGTGATCATCTGCACTACACAGAGTTACGCGGTAATAATGAAGAGTTCTGGACCTGGGCATGTCCTAAAACTGCAACCAGACCCGCCGGAGGTTGGGCAGCAGCGTCCTCTTGGTTAACGGTGGTGAGCACTCTGCGATCCCCAAGCCGCCTGCCAAGCGTGGGAATTATGGCAACCTCTCCCTATTAAGGGAGAGGCCTTCGTCCAGCAGTGGACGTGTTCCAGCTGTTGATGATGATGATGAATGAAGAGTTAATTGAGCTCGTTTCGGCTTATCGACTACCACGTATCTTAATTAGAACGAAATGATCTTTCATAATCTGGAGTGGTAGGACTCTACTGCAGAGTTCGCCTGGGGATGTACCATACCTTTGCCAGTTATTCAACCGCCAAGCAGTGTGCAAGCATTACTGTGTTCCGGTTTGAAGGGCAATGTTACCAGAGACATTACTGGGTATGAAGAGATTTAACATCTAATATCTCAGGGTGACAAGCGCAGAGCAGTGCGGCGTAGGATTGTGTTCGCAAGTTCACAATTCTAACAATGCTACTGTTAGTGGCAGGCATGTTGCTTACCACCAGGCGAACGCGTTGTTCGTCTCGTAACAAGAGAGCGAGAAAAAAAAACTTTCCTAAGCCGCCTGCCAAGTGTGGGGATTATGGCTACCCCTCCCTATTAAGGGAGAGGCTTTCGTCCAGCACTGGACGTCTTCCGGTTGTTGATGTCTGTGTGTGTGTGTTCGTGTGTGATCTTTCATATATTGATTTGGACACTACATTCTAGAACCATCCTCTGCTTCCCTATCCGTGAGCAAACAGGCATCATAGGCGTGGGCCAGCTGGTAAACAAAATCGCGGACCCGTACTTCGACGGGATGGACGAGGAAATGGCGCTGGCCTTCAGTATCTACTGCGGCGTGTGTATCTTGCACTCGGTGGTCTATCAGAAGATACAGGAGGCGCACATCAGGAACGCGCTCGCCAATGAACTCGTCATGTACCATATGAAGGTGGGTGGGCACTCAATAAGGACTCAATTAGGACTCAAAGGACTAAGTACGTAGAGAAGGCCCAAAGAAAACGCATCAAAACTACTACAAATATACTTGTGTAAAAACACATAATCAGTGCATGCCGTGGTCTTCGTAGCCTAGTCGGGAGACATCGACTTGACATCGTGAGATGTTAAAAAGCGTTCAAACGCACCCCTATCATCAAATAGCCAATGATGTAAAAATCCGTACTTACGACTCTAGACCACAACACATATGTGAGGTCAGAGGGTTTAAACCCTGTGTATCTATATGTATTGTGGTCTATGGAGTCGTAAGTACGGATTTTTACATCATTGGTTTTTCGATGATAGGGGTGCGTTTGAATGCCGTATGTTGAGCGATGACAATTCTATTATGAAGCAGCGGTTGCCCAGAAGAACCCGTTTCATTTGATTATTAAAGAAAGTCTGATAGCATTATATAGGGAAACACTCGTTTAGCGCATTCCCCTATCGAAGTGGTTTTAAAACCTTTTTCGTTCGGCTTTGTTGGTTTTTCATTCGGCTTTGTTGGTCTTCTTTTTTTAGGTTAAGTGGAATCTCAAAGGAGAAGTTATCCATTTGTCTAGCTCCCAAGCATTAATTCCAGGTGACGGAGTCGGAAGTGAGCCGGCTGCTAGAGTGCACGGGCTTCCACAACCACCTGCACCTGGCCAGCCTGCACTTCAACCCGCGCGCGCTGCCACTCCGCGAGCTGCCCTGCTACGTGCTGAAGATGCTGTCGGACCTTGGGTTCGATAAGAGGTAAACGCTGCTAGATTGGTGGTCCACTGGCACTCACCTCTGGTGTTTGCTATAGAGTATGACATTTGGGTAAACACTGGCAGCACACGAAATACCATGAAGAGATTTATCTCAGGGTGTGGAGCGCAGTGCGGCACAGGATTTTGTTCGCAAGTTCAAAACTTTGGCACTGCTCCTGTTATGGGCAGGTGTCATGCTTACCCAATCAACCAACCAATAGCAAAAAAACTTTTTCTGCTTACGAAAATCTACGGAAATCGGTGCAAAACAGAGCATCGGAGGCGGCTCAAACAAAGGATCGCAAGACTTCGGCCGAATTAGCGGACTACGCTCGTCCGCTACTGTTTTTTTTTTTTTTTTTTTTTTTTTTTTAATTTATTTATTAGCTCCACGGACTGTGGGTCCGTGCCTTTTGTCAACTTTAACATTTTTTTATAAACTAAATTTTACACTTAATAACTTAAAAGCTGAAGGCTTTACAAAAAGAATATACCAAAGGAACCTAACTAAGTATTACTAATTATTGCTAGAATTGCGTGTATACTCCGAGCAGTCCAGCTCCCGCAAGCAGCACCCGTTCACGAGTTGACGCATGTGCCAGCCATCGCTCTCCTCAACCATATTGGAGGGAAGAGGGCGACCCGACACACGACGCCGCCGCAAGAAGAAGCTTTTTAGTGAGCGTGAGTGCTCCGGGTATACACGCAATGCCTACAACAGTACGATTACTTACTTTATTAATTATACTATACTGTTTTACTCTAGTATTTTTTTTTCCTCTTGTCAATTAAAGCAATCACCAGTAGATCCAGTCTTTGCTTGACTCTATCAGTGGTCACTTTAATATCGTCTGATTCGTCGCCTCCTCCCGGCCCAGAGCCTCCATCACCGCCACGTTCCGATCTTTTATGGCCATTTGGAGGTTGTAGTCCTTGATGGTCTTCGGTGACGTAGCCGACGCTCGCCGCACGAATCGACTGATGGCATCGTCTTCGATGTCGTCGGCGTAATAAATGAAGGTCCCGGTGTGCCGTGATATCGCAACGACTGCGTGCGGGACGCTTTCGTGCAGCTTCATTTTGGCCTTGGTCTTGATGGCGATTACCGACTCGTACGTTAGTCCTTGAGCTTCATGAATGGTAAGGGTTCGCGACCCAGTGCCTGTCCCATATCCCTGGCTTATGAGGGTCTCCTTTTCTTCCTGCGTGTGCACTAGAAAAAGGGTGTTGGGGAGGGTGCTAGGTATTTTCGCTCCTTTGTACCGTTTCTGCTCAAGAGACCTAATACGGGTAGCCGAGGAATATATACCGGAATATATTTCCCTCAGCGCATACGCGACGTCCATTGGGTTCCTATGTGTGCAAAGCAACTCTTGGCTGATGTTTGTGACCAAATTTGGGCGATGGTACCTCATTTCGAAGAGATTTTCTCTGTCGATGTAAGGTAGCTGATTGACGTCTCCGATGAGGACAAGTTCGCTGGCACCAGACAACCGTACGGCCATTACTATGGCTCCAAAATGGTTCATGAGAGCTTCGTCTACCAGAAGGCGACTGAATCTCTCCCTTCCGAAACCATTTACAAGAGAAGAAGCCATGGTCCGCACCCTGGTTTTCACCAAGTTTCCGATGCGGTGCGATAGCTTTTCCCTCAGATCTTTTGCTGCCTCTGTTGTTGTGGTGATAATAGCGTCCCAGTCCACATCGAAGTGTCTGATCACCCATGTTGTCTTGCCACATCCTGGAACTCCGTTGACCCATTGTATCTTTGGTACCACCCAGTTCTCCCATTTTGCCTCGACATCTGAGTTCCCTTCGATAGGCTTAGCCATCTCGAGGATCTTGTCGTCCAGCATTATCTTGGTGCACTTGGCGGTGACTACAATTGGGTCATTCGATGATATCGCGTATTTCGGTCTGCCTGTTCGCCCCGTCTCAGTCTCGTTCAGAGCCACAAAACCACTTTCTGCGCTGTAAGCTGCCATATATTGTCCTTTCATGGTTCCTCTGATGACCTGGGAAGTGACGTTATTATATATGACTGCTTCGGCCTCCTCGAGTCCCTCTTTTAGAAGACTTTCGCTTCCTAGCCTGAAGGACTGCAGGATGTTTTGGCAGTTCCTAACATTGACTTGTCTTGTCGCTCTCAATGTGGCTAGAAATTCAAGAAAGGCGTTTCTCGCGTGGCCCTGTGGCTCCTTGGCCGAGATGTAGCGGGGCGGGTCGACCTGTCCCATGTCGGCTCTCGTCCGGACTGCCTGAGCTTGTGAAGCTGCTCTCGGGGACACTGCTGTTGGAGGAGGTGGTGACTTGTGCGTGATTCGGAACAAGCTCTGCGCCGCAGCACTAAACGCCGTTGCAAAAGCCGCTATGTGGCCTGCCCCTTCCCGGCTGCCACTTGGATGGGCTGCGGCTTTTTCGGCGGCTGCTTTTTGTTGTGCTCTTTCTGAACCAGATTGAATGTTTGTACTCGGAATGGGGTGTCCCCAGCTATCTGTTGCACTTGTGGGGTCGTCTGTTGGAGCTTTTAGGAAAGTTAAATTTTCTCCTCTGTCTTCATACACGACAACCTCATGGTGTTCAGAGGCATTGGTGCAACCCAGCCGGTCTCCGACTTCCGCTTTCGAGTATTCAACCATCATCGCATCCACGCTTATCACTCGGTTCGTGCTGTCTGCTTTCCTGCTCAGATACTCGAGCAACGAGCTAGCTTGCGCAAAAGGTGTCTGTGCATCCCACTCAAATAGTGCGATCGTTTTGTTTTTCGATCGCACTAGTCGGAATCGGTGCCCGTCTACCTCACACACTGGCATAGCGTCGTACGATTTCCGCTTCATGGTCACTTTGGCGGTGCTTCCGTTAAGCAGACATGCCAGTCCCGGCGACAAGCGTACGCGTTTCTGGATGCGAGCAAGGCAAAAGCTTATTCCGAATCTTTCTCTGTTGCTGTCCATGAAGAGAGCCACACCGCGAATTCGAATTCCTGGCACTCCTTTTTCTGCGTTTTCCAAAAGCTGGTTAATGGATACGCTTTTTGAGGAAGTTTCTCGGCTGGGGATCGTTCTCTGTGGGGCTTCAGTGGACTGTGTGTGTGTTACTAGAGGGGAGGGTAGTGCATGGAGGGTGGAATTTCTCTTGGCCGCTATGCGGAAAGACCTCTCTACGAAAGACAAGAAGTGTGGCCTGCTATCTGGATCTGCTAAGATGTTGGGAAGATCCGAGACCACTAACTTTCTATCTATCTGTGTTTCGAGGTCCTGTCGTGCGGCCATGAATCTAGGGCAATCGATGAGCACGTGCCAGACCGTCTCGGGCACATCAGGGTCGCACCCGCAGCCAGGACTGCTCTTGAGCTTGAACCTGTACAGGTATTCTGCTATTCCTCCGTGTCCCGTCAAGGCTTGTACCTGGAAAGGAGTCAATTTCGTGGCTCGCGTCACCCGATATGCGTTTGCGATATCAGGGAGGAACGTCTGTGTTACTCTTCCTTTATCCGATGTTTCATACCGGTCCTGCCACTTCCGGACTGATTCCTCGCGGATTTTCCTTTTGACGTAGGACAGGGGGATCCCTTCGTAGTCACTGGGGGAGCCGGTGAGTGCCGCCGATTTTGCGAGTTCATCAGCTCTCTCATTACCAGCGGTGCCCACATGCGCTCTCAACCAGAAAAGACGGAGAGATCTCCCTTCTGCGGTTATCGTTCCAATGTTTTCCTTAATACTTTTTACCAGGGGCTAAGGGGCGTCCGCTACTGTTTATCTGCCCCAGGTATCAATAGTACAACATAAACTAGCAAGTGAATATTACCTGAACAGGTACAACCTGCGGCCGCAGAAGCTGGCGTGCTTCGTGCTGTATGTGAAGCGCGGGTACCGCGACGTGCCGTACCACAGCTGGCACCACGCCTTCAACGTGGCGCAGTGGGCCTACGCCGCCATGATGAACTACAAGCTCGTCGCCAACGGATACCTGACGTTAGTGTTGCCACCTTCACCAGAACTCCACCGCGACTTTGGAGATCATTTCGGAAACTGAAAAATGGGTACAAGGCTATGCCATGGGTTTCTACATCATGTACTCGTTAGGCACATCCTTTTCGGTAACAACGTGACGGTCTTTTGATGTGTTCCACAGAGAACTCCAAGGCTTCATGTTCTTCGTGGCTGGGTTGATGCATGACATAGACCACCGTGGGACAACCAACAACTTTCAAATCCAAGGACGTAAGCATTACCGAAAAATTATCGTATCCACATAGAATATGACCAGACACGTGATCCGTTTTGTATGGGGACTAAGCTTGAATTTAGCAATTTTAATGATGATGTTCTAAAGATGGCTCACGTCGATGCGTAAATCAAATAAGTATTTCATCACACTTGCTCGTAAAGTGGATCTTATTACAAAACCGTTTAGGCTCATAATCCAAGCTGTTACGCACGCGTGCTTTTTACTTTACATTACGGCACTTCTACTATAATAGGTATAACCCGGTAAAGTCAAGTTTGTACGTGACTGCAATTAGACGTATGTATATGAAGCACTCTTAATATAGCCGGGTAATACTTACAGTTTTTTTGTAATACCAACAAAGAGTTCTTATGCCGCTGAAGTAAATGTCAACCTGCGCGCACATTGCTGGTTTGGGCGCCATTTTCCGCAAATGTTTGTTGACGTTTTCGCTGTGTGGTTGATTATTATCAAAAAAAGTTTGCTTTTTCCTCGCAAGTGTGATGAAAACAGTCGTATGGAACTCTTGTGCTATTAGTCATTACGCTCTCGGCTTCCTTATCGCGCTCGCCTGCGGCTCGCGCGCACCCGCGCGCTCCCCTTCCCCTTTGGACCTCTAACTTGAGTAGACGTGTGCAAAAATATTGCTCTTTTATATAAAAAATCTTATAAAAACTAAAATGTAAAATCGATTGTAATATTAGGAGTGCATAACTGACCAACACTAAGAGCCATTATCTGTGTGTGCCCGCAGCCTACGCTCACACGCGCATAGTTCTGCCTGCTAGCACATGCATACGTAAGTAATCATACTCAAGACTCAAAGTCGCACGCGCGACAACTGCGCGCCGCCGTACTTGCATGTGTGTCTTCACGTAACCTACTGTACTAAACCGGTTAGTAAACCCCTACCACCGCGCTGGGAGCCTGGTATCGGAAGGAAGCATAGACGAATCCACCGCTGTTTGCAGTCGCTTATACTCACTTGTCGCTGCCATTACATGTTCAGACTGTCTATAACGCGTAGTTATGCCGCTCAACCGCACCCCGCCAGCGACCCCGCTGCCGTCTGTTTATACAACTCCTATGCAGCTCTTACAGAGCTATCCTTCTGATTCAAATGTATCTGAAGTCGGCGAGGAGGCCACAATGAGTGCTGCTTCATCGCATAGTAACATAACCACAAGAATCAAGCGCAAGCGAGACGACATTACTAAGACCGAAATAATGGACTTGTTTACTACACTACAGAAACACCAAGATGAAAAGTTAGACATAGTTCTGTGCTCCATTAATGATGTCAAAATGTCAGTTAACCTCATGTCCACGAAGTACGACGAAGCGCTAACCAAGATTGATTTTTTAGAAGAAGAGAGAAAAACTCACAAGAAACAAATTCAGCAGCTAAAAAAACAAGTTGACACGTTGCAACACTACATCCGTGGTTCCAGTATTGAGTTGAGAAATATTCCTCAAAGCTCTAATGAAACTAAGAATGATATAAAAGAATGTGTGTATAAATTAGCGAATATCTTTAACATTGCGATCCAGCCTTCGGACATTAAAGACGTATACCGCACAAACACTAAAGCAGCCGTTAAGCCAATAATAGCGGACTTTTCAACAATTGGAATGAGGGATAACTTTTTGAATTCTTATAAAAGGTACAACAAAGAGAATAAACTGGAAAAATTAAGCACTGCCCACCTTCAAATTGGCGGAATAAGTAAGCCCTTATACATATCGGAAAACCTGACTCCACAAGAACGGATGTTATTCTACCACGCCCGGGAGTTTGCTAAAAACCAAGCCTTCGCCTACTGCTGGACTTCGTTCGGCCGCATATTCTTACGTCAGGCCGAAGGATCCCCGCAAATTCGTGTGTCCTGCGAAAGTGACCTTGATGACATACGAAAACAAGAACAGTGACTAGATGTACAGCGTTCTACTAGAACCGGCTCGCCACCTCGTGAACGTCTAATAGTCGCCAGTTATAAGATTTTTTTCATAGTTATCCTTATTTATCAGTTACTTATAAATACAATGTACTCTTTTAGTTTAATATCTTACAGTTACTTAAAAGGTATGCCTATGTTTTGTGCTTATATTCAATACAAAAATCTTAAGTATAATAAACTATTACTCATACCTCCAACACCGATTTTTTTGACATACTTCGCATACCTAGCTGTAATACACAATAACAACACATTACACACACCTAACACTACCAATACTCCACAATCACATCTTTATTATAATTACTGCTACAAAACACACAACAATCAAGCACTCCCAAAAAAAACGTGCGACATTGAACATATTGTTCAATATCGCACCCTACCGAACATAATATCAAAATCATTATATTATATTCATTACGAATCACAAGTCTATCTAAAAATGGATTACGGGTATTCCACCGGCATTCAGCAAATATGCTACGCACTAGCACTAATTATAGTGTACATGTATAATATAAACATCACACGACTCACTATTCCCACAATGTGTAAACATGCAATCCTAAACGTAATGCACAATAATCAGCACTTAAGTTTAGCGCTGATTTTGTTAACGTGGCGAGCATTCGAGGGCACGGGCGCGTGCGTTCATAACTGCCATGCAACTGGAGCATGCCCGCTAACATTCCCTCTAGAGATGACCTTGCAAATGATTTCTTGGTTAACTTGCTTAGCGGACATACACATAAACAAACGTAGGGTTGTTATCTTTGCGAATTACGACTTATTTTCGGAAAATTCTTACCTAGGAAACCATTTCTCGAGAAATTATAATTGTCTATTAAAGGAGTGTCATCAATGCTTTAAATCATACCACACATTTTACAATACATACAGGATTACCTGTGCTGTATTTAAATTCAATTTTAATATACCGTAACAATGAGTCACAATAAAGATTTAATTGATAGCATCGATGACACTGTATTAATAGACAATTATGCTGTAAACGCAGCCGAGGAATGTAAGACTAAGCTAGTTAACTACTTGGAACAGACTACTATAATAACGCAAAATATCAGAAGTGTCCGCCATAATTTTGATAAATTCATTATATACCTTTCCCGCCTACAATTTCTTCCAAAAATTATAATTTTTACAGAGTGCTGGGGCAGAGATGTAACACAAACATTCACTATACCTAACTACGAGTGCCATTCATCTGCTACATTTAGAAACCAAAATGATGGCCTTATGATATTTTACAAAACCGGACTTAATATTGACATCCAAGAACCCCCATTTAATGATGCAAGTTGTTTAACAATAACACTGGGCTCTGAACTTACTGTTATAGCAATTTATCGTTCTCCAGCGAAAGATAACATAAGTAATTTCTTGATATCGTTAGAAAAAACTATATCTGCCGTTTCTAGTCACTCGTGCATAATAACGGGAGACTTAAATATAGACATTAAACCAAGCAATAAAGACTCTAAGTCTCCTGATTATCTTGAGCTCACTACCTACTATGGCTTTATCCCGGGACATGTACTGCCTACGCGGATCAATAACTGTCTCGACCACGCTCTTATCCGGTCGAAAAAAGCATCGTGCATTGTAATATGCAACTCGGGCGTCACGGACCATGACGCTGTTTTAATAGGTATTGCCAGTTCTTTACCAAAAACCTCCCCTAGGCACAAAATGAAGATAAAAACTAATTATACTGATGTAGTAACTAGCCTAGAGAGCACCGACTGGAAAACCTTCTATACGGAAACTGATGCCACATTAGCAACTGAAGTTATTATTGATAAAATTGGCAAAGCAATAGATACCCACACAGAACAAAAGAAACTTAAAAGCTCCGAAGTGATCACAAAACCCTGGATGACATCAAAACTAGTCCATTGCGCCAGACGAAGGGATTCTCTGCACTTAAAGCTCAAAAAAGCCCCTAATGATCAGGCCCTACAAGAAAAGTACAAAAAAAATCGCAACAAATGCAACTTACTGCTAAGAACGGAAAAAAATAAATTTGACTCTGACCTTATAGCTGCAAACAAAAACAATAGTAAGAAGCTTTGGGACACTATTAAAAATATGTGTAACATCAAACCATCGAAAACTGACACTAGTGATCTCCTTAAAATAAAACCTACTCCTTCTGAGTCAGTTAATTCTGTTAACGCTATTTTCTCCTCGGTTGGGCAAGTTCTAGCTGAAAATATTCTATCACAAATTGACACAACTGAGAAAGATCTAATGAACTCGACTATAGTAAACAATTCCCCTGTAGATTCGCTCTTCCTAACACCTACGGACGAATTCGAAATTGGTAGGATAATTTCCGGCTTAAAATCAGCATCTGCCCCAGGCAGTGACCAGATCAGCAACGAACTCCTCAAACGTGCTAGTCACGTCCTTGCATCCCCGATTGCTCATATATGCAATCTAAGTATGTCACAAGGGGTAGTTCCTAACTGCTTGAAATCTGCTGATATTTGTCCGATTTTCAAATCTGGTTGCAAGTTGACTGTATCGAACTACCGTCCTATTTCGCTACTGCCTTCCTTATCCAAAATCCTAGAAAAAGTGGTAAATAAACGTCTCCTAGGCTTTTTGGAAAGTAACGATCTTCTGTCACCCAATCAGTACGGATTTAGACCAAAAAAATCAACCGAAGATGCAGTAGTAGACTTGGTTGATCATGTTACTGCCAACCTAGACCAGAATAAAAAATGTATTGGAGTGTTCCTTGATTTGGCCAAGGCGTTCGACACGGTGTCCTGGCCAATCTTGCTCCGAAAGCTTGAGCTCCATGGTGTGCGAGGATCAACCCTAAACTGGTTTCAATCATATCTGTCCGAACGTAAGCAAAGGGTCCGCATATCAAATCATTACAGTGATTATACAAATGTCTCGTACGGTATCCCCCAGGGTAGCGTCCTTGGACCTACACTCTTTCTGGTCTACATAAATGACCTTTGCCAGCTCAAGATCGATCAGGCTAAAGTGTATACCTTTGCAGATGATACTGCCTTAGTTTTTCATGGAGAAAGCTGGACAGAAGCTGTTGACAGCGCTCAGCAGGGTTTATTTAAAGTGGCTCAATGGCTACAAAATAACTTATTGACCCTTAACACAACCAAAACGAAGTACATGACCTTCTCCATTACCCAACGGACTCACCCAAGCTCCACTAATCTTAAACTACACTCGTGTGGATCACAGTTCTCGCAGCCATGCACTTGTCCAGAGCTAGAACGAGTTAACACCATTAAGTATCTGGGTGTCTCTATTGATAATCGATTAAATTGGGAGTGTCAAATCAACAACCTATGTGTACGTTTACGCAAAATGACCCACATTTTCAAAAAAATTGGCTCTGTGGCAGATCCTCATACTCTTAAAATTATATATCAATCTCTATGCCAATCCTTACTAAATTATTGCATAGTGTGTTGGGGATCTGCTACAAAAATCCTCTTTCAGAAGATAGAACGCGCACAGCGATTTATAATAAAAATTGCGTACAAGAAGCCAATGCTATTTCCTACATTTAGACTTTATGACGAGACAAAGTACCTCACAGTCCGGCAGTTGTATATTCTGGCAGTGACACTGCGCTTCCACAAAATAGCCCAGAGGGCGCTAGTGCCCTCCAAACGACCTGTGCGACGCAAACGCAATGTCTGGACTCTTCCATCAGTCAGAACAACGTTTGCTCAACGCTCTTATCGCTTCAAAGGGCCGTTCTTATATCAGCAACTTAACAACTCTCTTAATTTACTAGAAACGTCGCGATACGTGTGCAAGAAAAAAGTTGTTTGTTGGTTATCTTCGATGGACTATGCTGGCACGGAAAATGTACTCGTAATTACTAAATAACTTTAAGGGACCTGCTCTCTTGCTTTCGGGTAACTGCTGTTGAGACTTAGACCATAGTCTTAAGTCTTAGACCATACTAACCTAAAAAGCTTTAAATATATATATATATATAAATGCATACCTACACATGACACAAAAAAAACATTAAATCTAATGTCCTTCATGCATGTTTGAGCGGCCATAGAGATCAGGTCCCTAACCAAATCTAATATACTCGTATTTGAATTAGTGGCATCTATTATCTATTATTTATTTTAGAACCTATTTGTTATATACCAAACTACTATTACTACTACCATCACTACTACTTTTATTATTTTACTTTACCAGGGCTGCCTATAATCCCCCAACTCCTTCTACCCCCTATTATATATTTCTTCTTTCTATAATAGTCAAATACAACCACTCCTCTTTTTGATATTATGCTGACGCATTACAAAGACATTCCATACACACGCACATACACACACATGCACACACCCGCACTCATTTTATATTCGTATTTTACAATCATCCCACACACACCTTAAAAACAAGAGGTACTTGAGATTTTTGTACTTAACTATTTAGACACTTACTTAGATTTCTACTATTAACAACCCTAAAAAACTACTTTAAAATTAAAACTAAAATATAAAGCTACTGATGTGATGTTTTATAGCTGTAAGAACATAAATATACTGTGTAAAACGAATAGAAAAAAAAAAAAAAAAAAAAAAAAAAAAAAACAATTTATTATTTACTACTTATTACTTTAAGTAAATGTAAACGGAAGGCACTGAGCCTCACGACACAGGACTCCCCTAGTGTGAGACTCAGGGTTCATTATGTATAACGAAGTTATTTTATCTACCCACTAACATTAGTTTAAACTGTAAATCCTACCTACTAACTTCAAATGTCTATGTTTGTTATGCTCAAATAAAGTTTATTATTATTATTATAATACCGCCTCTAGTGTAATGACCAACATAGCACACTCATATCATAATGTACTATTGCCACACCTGTGTAAAACATGCTGTATACACATTGAGCTACAGAACACAACAAAAAAAACATTGAGCTAAGTTGTGTCGTTTTCCACCACTGGTGGACCACGCAAGTGGTGAACAGCCGGAATAATCGAAAAAAAAAACACAGATGTTCCGTACAAAAAGTTATTTGATCTTGAACAAAATGTATGGTACAGCTGATATTTTTTTCGCGATTTCAGTGTTGCCCCTTAGTAAAAGTTGTTCATAACGATGAGTAACCTCTGTAAATTTGGCGTGGATGGAAAACAACAGCTTATATATACAATAAAAGGCGGGCTTGTAGCAATATTGTTTTTTTTGTAATGTGAGAAAAATCCAAAATATTAGATATTTTATTAAAATTGATTATAGGTATATTTTAGCTTTTTGTTTTTTAGAAAACGTGATTTTGAATGTTTGACTCAATAGATAAAAATTACAAAGTAGACACTAAATTGGTATTTCGATTAGCTAGAACTAAGAAAATACATTATGAAACGTGAAATGTATACTAATAGATATTATTATAATAGTACTATTTAATTTTTTGATTTTAAAGTTTTGTAGTATATGTTATATTATTAAAATCAAAGAAAAACCTACAAAAGTTTGCAATTCACGTGCTCGCGCCTACCGTGTACCCGGCAGGACGTACATCGATACGAGCGCGCTAAGCTTAGAATGTCCCATTAGAGACGACCCTGGCCGCGCTGTACTCCAGCGAGGGCAGCGTCATGGAGCGGCACCACCTCGCGCAGGCCATGTGCATCCTCAACACGGAGGGCTGCGACATACTGGACGCGCTGCCCCGGAAGGACTACGACCGCGCCATCATGCTCCTCAGGGACTACATCCTCGCCTCCGACCTGGCTACCTACTTCAAGTATGAACGTATCGATCGCTCAAAGAATCAGTAAGCTGGCGTGGCGATGGGCTGATCGACGAGCAGCCACCAGCTCAGTCCACTTCCATTTTTTATGTGCCCATATTTATACAACAAACGATAACCGTTGGCAGTGGGGTGTCACTCCGTTTCGTCAGTTTAGGTATGTTCGGCCGGCGCTCCGTCCGGGAGGACATTGCAAGGCTAAGGTCAGTGGCCGCCCGCACGATAGCCTCGTCGCACATAACTAAGCATACGTGATAGAAAGAGAGCGGTATATCTAGGTGAATATAGCGAGCGGTATCCAACGCTGCGCGAGTTGAATTGCTACTTTATTGCCTAGTAGGTAGAGTCCTTATTTATTTCAATTCCTTTGCGGAGTGAACTTTCTGTACGTACTACGTAGTACTATTATTAATTCTGTGCCGTTGGGGTTGAGTTCTGAGTGGAGACTGCGTATAAGCAAACGTAGGATACCCGACGATCTAGTAGTATCTTACTGCATAAACCAAAACTATACCAGCCGCGGTAGCCTAATTGCGAGACTACTTGACTTAACCGTGAGGTCGCGGGTTCATACTCAGGCCCGTACCAATGAGCTCTTTGAATGTTATGTCCGGATACTCAAACCAATTGCTTTTCGGTGAAGGAAAACACAATCCGGGGAAGAAATTCTATGGCCTATGTGAATTCACCAACCCGCAACTGGGCCAGCGTGGAAAGTATGGCCCATTCACTCTCCGAGGGTATGCCTGAGTCCAGCAGTGGACAATAGGCTAGATGACTAGTTTTTTTTAATTGTTCTATTAAAATGTGGCCTATAAATATAGCTGATTAATGAAAAGAAAATCAAAATCAGATCAAAAATAAGCATTTTAATATCACAGAGAGAAGAAACAGCAAATCGTAACGTCACTTCTCTGTACGCTATATAAATTCTATCCTGACAAGTAAGGCGTGACGTCATTTTTTGTTTTGTGGGAAAGGGACAGCGTTGTCTCTAACAAAAACTTTAAACGCTCATATATCAAAACATTACTAACCGATTAAAATATTGTTTTCAATAAACATATGTACTATATTTACTTAAATTCTTCATCAAAGGTATTGGTTTCAACGATATAAACATCAGTCATCTACCCTATTGAAAATGCTGAATATGCATACACTATAAATACCGTTATGACGAATTTTGTGAATGAGGGATTACATGGTCAATTATTGTTATCAATGTTGACAAACCAGTTAGACCGCGAGGATGCCGGTTTGATCGAGTTGTTCTGGTGTGCAAGGAACCTGAACGAGTACAAGACGATCGCGCTGGACTACCAGAAGGGGAACCGCGTGCACTCGAGCGCGCTGCAGGCGCTGCTCATGAACGGCGCCGACCTCAGCGACCAGCTCAAGGAGTGGAGCAGCGTCAAGAAAACTGCCGTGAGTCTACTACACTCACGCGGACTATAGTATTTGCATCGTGATAGGTTTTTTAGAACTGGGCTGGTTAGCTATCACCTTCCAATTGAATATCTGCCACTAAGCACCTAGTAAATGGTGTTCCGGCAACTTCACTTGTGAGCCAGTTCCCATTCAAGGATATGTTTACTATTTTCGAGCACAGGAGATCGACGGTTTTCTTAAGATCAGATAAGTTGTGGTCACCACCGAGATTAACGTAATAAAAAAAGCCAAAAAAAAATTATCGCTAAAAAAATAAGCCGTTCCGTCATCATTCATGGCTTTGCTTATTCCTCTTGCGGGTCTACGCTCCTCATTTGCTGCGCTGCCTGCCTGCCCTGAACCGGGACGGGCTTTAACTCGCGATGATGACGATGCCGTCGACTCATCTTGTAGTTGTTCCATAGAAAAAAGTAATTCACCCTCGACGACATTTACGAAACGGTCGATGTTTTTCTCGACTTTAGGGTTTGACACATTGTGATGCCTAGGCAATATGACACTACCTATAGTGTCATCTTGGAAGTGGACAAGGTCATAGGTACTAGACATATTAGGACACTAGATATCCCGAGAATAGACAGAGAAATCGGTCCAATTGGTACAGCAGGCAACCCGTCGCTCTAGTCAATAAAACCCTGAACAGTAAGGGTCAACCCACACGTACCACAACCACGCCACATCGCAGCGGCAAAATGTGGTGACGCAGTGGCTACGTGTGAATAGTGTCGCTGCAGTTATTTGCAGTTGCGTTGTGGTACCGACAAAATGTCGATGTGGATGCGTTGTCGTTAGCAGTTGCGATGTGGTTGCGTTGTGCAGACACAGTTCGACTCTGGCTTTCATAGAGCGCGCACTGTCGTTGCGTCGACGCAACGTTGTATCTGCAATATGGGCGGCGGCTATCACTGTGTAGCTGGTGGTTTGAGGTTGCGATGTGGTCGGTATCAACCACGCGGTCGATAACGACGGCATAATGTGGTACGTGTACTCGTAAATTCTACTATTCATTTTGAATACAAAATATGCGCCCGACCACGTGTTGTGGTTGTTGTCTGGTTGTGGTACGTGTGGGTTGACCCTAATACGCCTGATAGGCCCTGCCTGGGCTGAACGGTATCGATGTCGGTACAGGCGGCAGTGCTGACCGAGTTCTTCAAGCAGGGCGACGTGGAGAAGAGCCGCGGGGACCTGCCGCCGATGATGATGGACCGCGACAAGTGCTTCATCCCCGAACTGGAGATCAACTTCCTCTCTATAACTTGCATCCCGCTCTTCGAGTTAGTAGCACGTTATCAGTAACCCACATCAACAGCCGGAAGACGAAAGCTGGACGAAGGCCGCCCCCTTAATAGGGAGGGGTTCCCATAATCCCCACGCTTGGCAGGCGGCTTGGGGATCGCACTGTGTTACCGCCGTTAATTAAGAGGACGCTGCTGCCAGTCCTCCGGCGGTTCTGGATGCAGTTTCAGGACATACCCAGGTCTATCAATCATTAGTAACCCAATCAAAGTTAATTTGACATATGTTACAGAAAACTTTAATATTTTTCAAGTTTAACTTAAATTGTCAAATAGTTGGTCAATATTTTCACTTCAATAATGAAAGATTATCAGAATAACGATGTTCTGTCCAGCCTTAGAAAATGTATCTGTGTCCAGCATTAGTGTGAACTTTCGGACCAAAATCTTATCTTATTGTGCGAACAAGTTTTGGGGCAACTCCGGTTGACCGGACAACTGAACCGACCATTGGCAAAGAACGGTATTTTGGACAACATTTCTGTCGTGACGAGTACATTGCCTGTATTTCAGATTGTTAGGAAGAATTTTACCTCGAGCCTCAACATGCGTGAAAATAATAGAAAATCATATCGAGAGGTGGGAAGCCGCGAGACCGATCTTTGCGGAGGTATGGATTATATTGTCGCACTATACTATAATGCAGGTATATTATATAGGTACAGTGTTACACACCTATTAATGGCAATTTCTTGCATTCAGTAACAAGGTCATTTCACAGTCTAGTCACCATGGCCATCGATGGAAATCAATCTAAAACCGTTCGCAACAAATATGTTTTTGGCACGGCAGGTGCCAGTCGCGGCGGGGCTCTCCGTCCTGCTCAGCCCTGAGCTAGACAACCTGATCGAGATCAATCTGAAAGAGAAGGAGCGACTCCGTATAGAGGCAGAGGAGGCGGCTGTGGCGGCGGCGCTGGCGGCGGCCGAGGCGCTCGAGGCCGAACGTAAGGAGAACGAACAGTAGAAGTGGCCCTGGCTGCCCCCGGGCCGGCTGCCCCCAGCCCCGGCCCCGGGGCAGCCGGCCCCAGGCAGCAAGCGGGCTGTATTGTTCGTTGGTCGGTAGCTATTACTTGCTGACTACGTTGAGGAATTTGGCTAGCCATGTTGAGCCATTTTACTAGCCATGTTGAGCCATTTTACTAGCCATGTTGAGGCATTTTACTAGCCATGTTGAGCCATTTTACTAGCCATGTTGAGGCATTTTACTAGCCATGTTGAGCCATTTTACTAGCCATGTTGAGCCATTTTACTAGCCATGTTGAGGCATTTTACTAGCCATGTTGAGGCATTTTGCTGGCTATGTTGAGGCGTTTTGCTGGCTATGTTGAGGCATTTTGCTAGCTATTTTGAGCCATTTTGCTGGCTATGTTGAGATACGTTGAGGAATTTGGCTATTTATGTTTTTACACTAGATATTTTTATTGAGTTATTATAAGGTACTGTTGTTGTTGTTGTTTTTTCCATTTTGAGTATTTGTGAAGGTTGTGGTCTCTTTAGATTTGTATCTGAGAGTGAGTGAATCAATATTTTCAAATTGTGACACATACTTAGATGATATTCATTATAAAGTTAAAATAAATTAAATTAAAACAAGTGACTTCAGATAATTTGTTTTATTCGTTTATAGATATTTATGCATAAACAATATTAAGCAGATCTTATGGACCTTATATTTAAATCACAAACGACACAGATCGATTATTTAAACCTAAGGCCTTGACGTAAATGCAATCTTGCTAAACAGTGAAGATTTAACGATCTTTGCTTCCAGCTGTTCGTTTTAATATTATTTAATAATAGAAAAACTTTTTTCGATTGTCTCCACTGCTCCTTTAAATCAATAGGTACCAAAGTACCAAGACCGAAATGTCCTTAATACATTTGTAATGCTTATGATAGACAAATGCAATATATAATTTGGCAAAAAAAGTCTTGACACGGAAGCTTTTTTCTCTCCTGACATTACTGTACTGACTGTACTGTGAACAATCACCCGACGGCTCGACATTCAACCCACAGAGAATAAAAATCTATGATTCATCTTCCTCTGACCTATTCACTACAGTGTTGCTATAATTTAGAACTATTTGAGATAGTGCGCTGTTTTCTATTATTTTTTGCCAAGCTATACTTACATTTTTAAACGCACTCAGGTTACAAAAGCTTGCAAAAATGCAAGTGTACAAGTGGCCGCTATAATGCCCTTAAATAACCGATCAGTACGAGGTTCCTCCCTATCACAGTACGGAATGATTCTTGTTCTTTGGTACATACGTTAAAAATAAAGAGATTATTTACACAACAATTTTCTAAATGTTTTTGTTCTAATGGCTTGGGACATTTGTTATACGCAGCTAGCCTAGTGTTACAAATTTCCCATACTTCGTTGTGCGAACTAGGCCAATGTGTCCCAAAATGTGCCATGCCTTTAATAACTGAATGTAATATTAATAAAAAAGTACTTATGGTCAATTTGAACGCGACATAAAATCTTTTTAACTACAAAAATATTTGTGGCCGGTGATATATAATCTCAATAGGTACCTTACACCGCGGAGTGTACGCGACCGAGTTGTACAGCTACGACTATCTGCAGACACAACACTGCTTCGTTATCTGATGACAACTAACAGCTAACGAGAACAGCATAAAGCTGAATAACCAAACCACAGTTTGTTTTTTTACAACACATTTGCTTGAAAATGCATTTTGAAACCTGTATACATCGTCCGAAAGTTGAAAATTACGCACCATACAACTAGGCGTGCGGTAAACCTATGTTACCGCACGCCTAGTTGTATAGCGCCGTGCGTAATCTTTACGGTATTTTTTTTATTTCCATAAAAATATATAAGAATTCCACTAAGGAGTTTCACATTGCGCGAATAAATAAGCTAAATGATCGAACCTCCTTCGAAGCGCTTTTTCTCATTACTTTTGTTTCATTTTAATACTAAAGAGAAAATGAAACGATAGATATAGTTCAAATTTTCACCACGCGCACGTGGCGCCATTTTCATATTAATAACATCAAAGATTTTTCTTCTTCTTTCCTCCTTATGGCGATGCACTTTGTGCATTTTGCCAGTGTCAAGTATTCAGTTGCGACTTTCTGACTGATATTAACAATAAACAAAGTAAAGTATAAACAAAATAATAAAGTTTGTTTAATTATTACTGTTTTCTCGCAAATTTGTTGTACATTTTTGTATGTCACTCGTGCGGACTGGTTTTTACAAACGAGTAGACGAATGTAAGCCCGAGATGAAGTCGAGGGCTTACCATAGTCACGAGTTACCTTACCGCACTAGTATCATAAATAACTATTTACCGTGGACGGGCTAAGTGTTTGGTCTCAGCTCAGCCCAGCTGAAGTGAGCTCTTCTTTTAGTTCTCAGACCGTAAGCGCTCGCTTTTAATGTTGTGGCAGGTATTTTCATTTCATTCCTTGTGATATCGCTATTGTTAAGAGCATAGGATATGTATGTCTAGTGCGTACAAGAGGCCACACCACGTCCGTACGGGACGTTACCAATTATTTTATCACGCCAGTTTTATGAACATTTGAGATTGTTTATTCGTCTAGTCTACTATTTAACGTTATCCTTTTGTTTGGTCATTTTTGTACGCTGGTCATCTATGTGTATCTACATAGATTATGACAGATAACGAATACACGGAAGTTATTGATGTCAATATGAGTACCTTAAATTGTATGCGCGTATTGTATCGAGGTGATGGTCTATGATTGGCTGATGAGTCCATTTAGTTCCGGCTGGAGGAGCTCTTCCACGAACTCCTGCACCATCTCCTTCAGTTTGTCCTTCATTTGCTCTTGTTCACTGAAAATGAGTTCGATAGAGTTAGATAAATAAATAATAAATATTGGGCGGACATTTATTACACACAGCGCCATCTAGCCCCATACTAAGCAAAGCTTGTATTATGGAAACCAGATAGCTGATAGAATACTTATATACATATTTTTTTCGTAAATACATACTTATGATACATACTACACCCAGACACAGAACAAACATCGATGTACGTCACAAACATTTTTGTCCTGGGTGGGGATCGAACCCACGCCCTGCAGTTCTGAAGGCAGACATGCTACCAACTGAACTATCAGGCTGTCATAGATAAGTAATCCTTGCGTTTCTATTTTAAATCAATTTGTAAACCCTGACGAGTACACAGCACGAAGTCGTTACAATACCTAGCTATAATAGATTACGGTTATGACAATAAAAAATATCTATCTCTCTACCTATCTATCTTGTTCTTCTTCGTATTCTAAAGTGTATTCGTCGGTTTCAATGGCATGCATATAAAATAAACATCGAGAGCCTTAAGGTACTTTTTCACTATCACTCCGTTTCATTACCACGCAGATAAAACAACGCGAGCGCTAGTATGGAATAAAGATATAGAGGCAAGCTGGCTAACGTTCGCGCCAGTCGTCCTTTTATTATTATTATTTGCAGGCTTGCGTTTGACTGCCATCTCGTCTGATGTTAAATGAAGATGCAGCCTACGATGGAGCACGCTTACCTAGAAGAAACCGATTCACTCGCGACTTGAAGACACCCAGATTATAATTATCGAGAAACACCCACTCGGGCACACCTGGGTATCACCCTGAGATGTTAGATGTTAAATCTCCTCCTACCCAGTAATTTCTCTGGTAACATTGCCCTTCAAACCGGAATACAGTAATGCTTGCACACTACTGCTTGGCGGTTGAATGTGTGGTATTTCCCCAGGCGGACTCTGCAGTAGAGTCCTACCAGTACAGGTAGCACACTCGAGGTACACCGTCATTGGGGCCAGCAGGAACAGACCGTGCAGACCGAAGCGAGTAGAGTATGGCAGTACAGGTACCTGGGCGCGCTCGGGTGACAGACGAGCTCGGTGTAGTACTTGAGCTTGGGCTCGGTGCCGGACGTGCGCACGGTGACGGCGAGCCCGCGCGCCGTGCGGAACATGATCATCTCGCCGCTGCTGTACTCCTGGTCCAGCCCCGTGCCCAGCACGTCTGGGCGAGCGTGGTGTAAATATAAACATGGGTGACATCTTATTTCCAGTTATTTTGATTTAAAAACCCCCGTAACTAAGGTCCCGAGTCTCTAAGGTGACTCCCGCTCCGGCTCGTATCTGGTGCAAAGGTAGCCATTGCCATTCAACGCGGCAATGCAGCCAGCGTTATGGGCACCTTTGCATCAGGTACAGTTAGGGGTGGGTTATTTTCTTAGTTTAAGTATGACTTGATTAATTATTATGTATCTTAATTTAATGTTTATTTTTTTGGTTTTAAATAATATTATATATATACAGGCTGTCCACAGGCGTATTATATATACCTGTCCGCACACGCATTCGGCACGGCTTCCGTCAGGCACCGGTCCGGCGCCGTACGACCGCAACACAATGCGCACAAGTAACTGGTGCGAGCGAGACGGGCGTCTCGCGAAATTTCTTACGGTGTGCCGGCCTAGTACAAAATGTATGCACGGAGTGCGTTCGGGCGAAACCGGACGGTTTTTCTTACAGTTTTTCTCGTCGTATGCACCCGGCCTTAAAAACCAAACTACTGAACCGATTTTTATGAAATTTCTAGGGGACCAATCTGATAATTAGTATAACAGTACGGGAGGGAGGGATAGCGTCGCTATTTTCATGTGTCGCATTTGCTGGAGTGGAAAGGCAAAAATCACACGGAAAACAAAATATCAAGACAAACGCAGCAATGTATTCGAGGTTCTAATAGGGAATATGCATTTTTTTTATTGACTCACAAAAAAGCTGACTCGCAACAAAACAAAATCATCGAAAGTAACATTTTAATATGTGCTCAAATAACGAAGTTATAAACATTTTAGTTTCATGTTAGACAGGGAGGGCACTATTCTAGGTTTATGACGTCAAAGTTCCCGATTCCAAACCAATTCTATACTATGCACGTGTTTTGCTAGAAAAGGATGGATGTCTCCCTCCAAGAAACTTTGAACGCTTATATTTCAGAACTTTACCAGCCGATTTCAATTATTTTTTCGAAGGAAGCATAAGATTCAGTCAAACTCTCCATTTATCCTATTATGTTTAATAACTGAAACACATGTATTTCAATTATTTTTTCCATGTGAGCATCAGATTCAATTAAAAACTCTCCATTTATCCTATTATTTTTAATAATTCAAAACTTATGTATATTCCCTATTGTTTTTTATTTCAAGCTAAGATATACTTATATTTTCAATAAATTTTCTCGAAAAGTGAACAATACTCGTGACCTGTTCGTTTAAAATTTTGCCGCAAATGTATCACAAATAAATAACATCTATCGGGAAGTATGCCCGATCTGTCGCCAACCTAGTTTAGCTAAGACCGCAGCGCTTGGTACTCACTCAAGTGCGCCTCCCCGTTGCGGCTCTCCGGCACCTTCACTCCGGCCGTGAAGTCGTTCATGTACACGATCTCCGACGAGCCCACCTCCTTCGGGTACTGGACATGAACACACATAAAATACATTGACATAAACACACCAAAAACAGATATTGGTGTCGATTCTGTTGCAGCACCGCTCACTAAACTAATATGACAGGACTAAATTTATACGCGTCTCATTTCATTTCAATATGTTAGAAAAGAATGTCAACAGGTTTCGTCCTGACAAATTAAGTTTAGTTTAGTGAGCGGTGCAACAGAATCGAAACCAATGACTATATTTCGCACACCAAAATTTAACAAAAACTATTAAATAACTTATCAACCGGTGAGACAAACAATGGCCTTATCGATAAAAGCGACCTCTGTCAGGCAACATTAAAACGGAGAGAAATCATTAAACTAGAAGACGGGATGCTGTGTCTAGAGAAGGGACACAGACTCCGGCAGAGAATTCCACAAATCTCGCTGTACGAATAAAACATGTGGAATCGAAACGCTTCGTGTGTAGTGTACGGTACGTGGGGAATGGATCCGACGGTCTACCATGATCTGCCGGATGACGTCACAGCAGCCGTAAGTGAGTGAAAACTAAACTTAAAAAATGCCTTATCGAGCAATCTTTTTACAAATTTTACGAATTTTATAAATTTGAGATTTAATATTTATTCAATTGACATTTAATTGTATAATTTATGCATTTGTATTTTTTAATTTTGTAGGTAGTTTGACTATTTATTTTATAAAATATCAAATACAAATAGTTTATTGATAACACCAAAGTTACACGTCAAATTTCATTAAGTATGTCACAAAAAAAAACAGAACTTAATAACTTAATATCAGTATGTATGTAGACCTATTTGACTTGTAAATGATTACCAATAAAATAATCATGAATATGAATGTGCACTCACTTCCCCGGGGCCGGTGTAGTTCCGGATGCGGCGGAATATCCTCTGTATGGTGGCGGGCTCGTGGCAGATGTAGTACGAGTTGTGCGACACGTGGTACCCCACCTGCGCGTACAGCGCCTGCAGCTGGCCCTGCAGGCTGCCCGCGCGCGAGTACAGGTGCGACGCCAGGGACGCCACCTGCGGGGGCTCTGCTATTAGCGCACTAGAAACAAAGCTGATCGCAGTGCCCAAATACTGCCTATGCACTGCGAGCAGTAAAACGAAAGTAACGTTTTTTTCTTATTGGATATATCAATGGAGAAGACATTGGCGATAATCTGTTTACATCGTTTTCTGCCAGTTTTTGCGGGAGACGAGGTAAACACGCAGTTTGCTTGAAGGTGGCACACCTTCAAGCAAACTATCACACTAATAAAACAATTTCCTGTTATTCGTATGACGGCACACTTTAAGAAACTGACAACACATACAAGGGCATGGTCATTGAACAAATACATACTTTTACTCTTATACTTTTGGCAGAGGGGTCAGGCTTGGCGTACCGCGTCAAAGTCAAAGTCAAATCGTTTATTGCACATTATAGATTATGTAAAATTAATAATAATAACATAAACATAATGACCCAAATGAGGGTATGGCAATTAGGTGTGGAGCGGACCGATCTGTTTTCTGCTTGATTCATTTATTAAGTTTTGTCGTCTAAAAAGTCTATTAAGGAATAATAAAATTTTTTTATTAACAAGTTTTTTAATTTAATCGCAAAACTATGTTCAATAAATTACCTAACGACTTAAAGAGTGTTTAAGTCGTTAGGTAATTTATTGAAAATGTTAATAGCCATTGCATGAGGACCACTACTCTGCATTTCTAATCTTGATTTTTGAACGGCTAATTTATGTCTGAACCTGGTCGGATATTTTCGAGGTTGGTCTGATACTTTTTTAAAGTATTCAGGGTACTTTTTTACAAAATTACAAATTTCTAGAATATATATTGATGCTGTTGTTAAAATCTTCAATTTAATAAAATATGGTTTGTGGAATTCTTTTTTGGTGATATCTGGAGCTTTTATGTTTGAAAGGATACGAATACACTTCTTTTGCGCTATGAAGAGTTCATTTACATTTACGCTGTTTCCCCACAATATAATACCGTAACGGAGCCACGAGTAGGCATAAGCGTAGTACGCCGATAAAGCTGTTTCAAGGTCGGTAGCTTGTCGTAGTTCCTTAAGTGCGTATATAAAGCTAGATAATTTGGACTGTATTTTTTTAATATGATTTTTCCAATTTACATGAGAGTCAAGTTCCAGGCCTAATAATGTTGCCGCGTCAATACATTGTAATTTATAATTATTATAACTAAATTGAATGTCTAGTGGGGTTTTTTGGTGAGGTCTAAATTGTATTAACTTAGTTTTTTCAAAATTTAAGTCCAGATTGTGGTCAGTCATCCAATTTGTAATTGTATTAAACATGTCAGTGAGATTATTATTTAAATTAGAATTATTTTTACAAGATGTCAAAACTGAAATGTCACCTGCGAAAAGTACACAGGACTCGTTTATAATTTTCGGTAAGTCATTTATATATGTATATTAAAAACAGGATACATCCCAGCACTGATCCTTGAGGAATCGAATTATTTATTATTAAGTGGGTAGATCTTATTTTAGTTAGTGCTCCAGTATCGCTATCGAAATTATCTATTTCTACGTATTGTTTACGGTTTTCTAAGTTCGATTTAAACCAATCATGTGTTTTCCCGCGTATACCTATTGTTAGAGGAGAGACGCCATTTTGTGTCACCTTACGCCGCCCCACCGCTCAAGAATGTATAAAAGCGGCCGCACAAGCAGCGCCGCCCTCTTTCTGCTTTCCGACATCGAAGCGTGCACATCGCTCCTACCTTGTATTTGCCTCCATTTTGAATTATTTATTGAATTTGTGTAAAGTTATTTCATTTGTCAATAATACTGTTTTTCGTGTTAATTAAATTAGTTTTTTTTAGTAAAATATTTGCCTATCCGCTAAAATCAGAAGTGGGATAGGCTCCATAGCCTATCCTAGCTCTGGCCGTAGCGACAGTAATTTTGTTAAAATCTGAGTGATGTGCTAAAACAATGGCCAACCGCTCCACCTCTAATAATAGAGGTCGGAACCGGCGCGGTCCAACCACGGACGCAGAAGGTATTCAGGATCAGCTTGGCGCCATTCTCGCGCGCCTCATCGCGTTGGAGAGCAGCGGCCAACCGGCCGCGTGCGCAGAGGCATCTCCGTCAGCAGTGCGCGCCATCGTGGCGTCCGAGGTTGCTGTACCCGCCACTTCAACACCATGCGAGGCAAGGACATTCTCGCCTCTGCCACCGGTGCCACCCGAGTCTTTGGCGAGTACATCGATGTCCACTGACGTGACAGAAAGGTTTATTGGAGCTTTGCACACGTTGACAAAGGTACGATCCACCCATTATTATATTTCGAACTTTGATCCAAACTTGCATGATATCGATTCTTGGTGCGAAGAGGTTGATAGGGCTCGCGATATCAATAAATGGGACGATAATGAGTGTTTGTCCAGAATAGCGAACTGCCTAAAAGGTGACGCGCGTAGCTGGATGAACGATTGGGTCACTAATGACCGTTCCTGGTCAAATTTTAAAGCGGAGTTTAAACCACTCTGCGCTCGTAGAATCGATATCGCCCAGATTTTATTTGATGTCATGAGCACTAACTCTGATCGTTACTCCACGTATGCCGAATATGCAAGACGTTCTATTCTGCGATTGAATATCGTAAAAGGGTTGAGCGATGAGCTGGCGACAGCTATTGTCATACGAGGCATAACTGATCCGCAGATTCGCGCGACCGCAACGAATGCTCACTTGAGTACTAAAGAACTTGTTCAGTTTCTGTCGATTTATACCAAACCAAACTTAAAACCATCTAACACATCGACAAAATCTTTTCCAAGTAAGAATAATGACCGCAATCTACGTAAGCGCGTGTTTAATAATGGTAAAAATGCGGGTGAAATGAAATGTTTTTCATGCGATTCTGTCGGGCATGTTGCCAGGTTGTGTCCGAAACGACTAAAAGTAAATACGTCACAAGACGCCTATAAAGCGGGTAGTAGTCCATGCACGTTTTGTAAAAAGACCGGGCATGACGTCACAAGTTGCTTCGCAAAACAACGATCAGAGGAACGTAATAAAAATAATGTTAACTTCTGTCGTGAGTTGCAAGGCGCCCCAATAGACAACGACGTCACAACTGCGGTCATACAAGGGGTACCTACCGACGTATTGATAGATAGTGGCTCACGTGTTTCGCTAATTTCCGAGTCGGTCTTGAAACACTTTAAACATTCGCGACTACCCACTTTTCAAGCGTTGCGCGGTATCGGTGACCAAAGTATTGAGTGTACTTGCTCTGTTACGTTGGTTATAGAATTTCCCGAGATTGCGCTTGAAGTAGACTTTTTTGTGGTTCCGCAAAAATGCTTGAATGTGCCGGTACTGATAGGTACAGACGTTTTAAACCGTGAGGGGGTAGCATATATTCGTGCGAACAATACGCATCGAATAACTCGAATTCCTACTACCGGTAGCGAAAGGGACGTGATGCTCGTTAACAAAAGTAACCAGTTAACTGTCAACTCGCCTCTCGAGGGTGACGACCGATTAAAATTGCAAGATATTGTTGACGAGTTTAGCGATTATTTTATTGAGGGTACTGCTACAAGTACTGTGACGACCGGTAGTATGAATATTGAGTTGACAAGTAACACGCCTGTATGCTATAGGCCGTATAGGTTATCTTCAGACGAAAAATTAAAAGTACGCGAAATTACACGCGACTTGCTCGAAAAAGGTATTATTCGGGAGTCTACGTCACCGTATGCGAGCCCGATCATTCTCGTCAAAAAGCGTGACGGAAATGATCGCATGTGCGTAGACTACCGCGCGTTGAATGCCATTACGGTAAAGGATCGTTATCCTTTACCTTTAATCGAAGATCACATCGATCGCCTCGGCAAGAGTACCTATTTTAGTTGTCTAGATATGGCAACTGGTTTCCATCAGATTAAATTATCTGATGACTCAGTGGCGAAGACAGCGTTTGTGACGCCCGAGGGTCATTTTGAATACCTCAAGATGCCCTTCGGATTA
Source organism: Erannis defoliaria (assembly GCA_905404285.2). Lineage (NCBI taxonomy): Eukaryota > Metazoa > Arthropoda > Insecta > Lepidoptera > Geometridae > Erannis > Erannis defoliaria. The sequence continues at coordinate 1,982,948 of FR990073.1, read as the reverse complement.
GCTAACGCTCCAGTAGTATATCAGCGAATTATTTCAAATACGCTGAAGCCACTGATCGATGCAGGCAAGGTACTGTGCTATATCGATGACGTCATCGTACTGGCGTCATCCATTCCTGAGGCGCTGCAAAACCTTCGTGACGTTTTGACTGTATTGACTACTGCGGGATTTTCCGTCAACACGAAGAAGAGTACTTTCGTGGCCACAGAGGTTGAATATTTAGGGCGCATCATTTCTGGAGGTCAGGTTAGACCGAGCCAGCGTAAAGTTAAAGCTTTGATCGAGTCCCCTGTGCCCACGAACGTAAAACAAGTTCGTCAATTACTTGGTCTTGCAGGCTATTTTCGTCGCTATATAGCGAACTATGCATCTAAAACGACTTGCATAGCCGGGCTTACACGAAAAGGAGTATCTTTTTATTGGGGTGAAGATCAGGAGGCCGCCCGTAGGTACCTCATCGAGTGTCTAACGAGTGAACCCGTGCTGGCTATTTTCGATCCTTCGTTACCGACAGAATTGCACACTGACGCAAGCTCCGCCGGTTACGGAGCCGTTCTCATGCAAGTTCACGAAAATAATAAAAGAAGAGTAGTGGCATACTTTAGTAAGTCTACACAGGGTGCCGAAGCGCGGTATCACTCGTATGAACTCGAGACACTTGCGGTTGTTAAGGCCTTACAGCACTTCCGTCATTATTTGTTGGGCATTGCTTTCAAAATCATAACTGATTGTAACGCTCTCAAAATGACTGAACGAAAGAAGGATCTTCTACCACGCGTTGCGCGTTGGTGGATATATATGCAGGATTTCAACTTCAATATTGAATACAGGAAGGGTGTTATGATGCAACACGCTGACTTCCTTAGCCGAAATCCTGTAGATGTGTGCCACATCGCGAGGCCTAAAAACTGGGCTCAGATTGCTCAGTCAGCGGACGAGGAAACTCTTACGCTGATTGACAGACTTAATAACAACGAACTTGACCGAACTAACTATGTTGTCCGTAATGACCTTCTCTACCATAGGTATACCCCTACTGGGGAAGAGTCAAGATTACTCTGTTATATTCCCAAAGGTCACCGACTAAGCCTTTTGAGAATATTTCACGATCAGCATGATCATATCAATAGTGAAAAAACTATCGATTTGATATTGCGTCATTTTTGGTTTCCTGGGCTTCACGCTTTTGTTAAAAAGTACATAAGGCATTGTTTGATTTGCATTTCATCCAAAAAGGTCCCCAGAGCTCCACATCAGCCAATTTCATCATGGTCAAAACCAGATCTCCCATTTGACACAGTGCATGTTGATGTACTCGGTGTCCTACCCGCTTCAAACGGACATAAGTACGTTTTACTTATGATCGACGCTTTTTCTAAGTACTGCCTGTTTTATGCTTTAAAAAGGCAAGACTCTGATGAACTCCGGCGGGCGTTTTCAAATGCTGTCTCTTTGTTTGGAGCCCCTAAAGTTATTGTGTGTGATCGAGGACGGATGTTTGAGAGTACTAGTTTTAAGGGATGGGTATCTCAGATGGGCAGTAAAATTCATTTTATAACACCCGGAATGCATGGCGAGAACGGTCAGGTTGAGCGCTATTGTCGCACGCTTCTGAATATGTTACGTATCGAGGCCGCTAACAACGAGAGTAAGTGGTCCGATGTCCTATGGCGAATGCAGCTCGTTCTCAACTGCACTAAACAAAAGACCACACAAACATCGCCAATTCAGCTATTAATGGGCATCGAAGCGATGACACCAGTTATACGTAACTTGGTTCGCGATGTCGCTGTAGATGATTCGCGACCGAATCGCGAAGCGCTTCGAGAATTGCAGAGACAAAGAGCTACCGAGCTTCTGGATAAAAATAGAGGTAAACAGGACGCGTATGTCAACGAAAATCGAGAAGTTTCGCGGTCTTTCCAGCTAGATGATAAGGTCTTTGTTATTAAAGACGCGCAAGTTACAGGAAAACTAGACTCGAGCATGCGGGGCCCGTACCGCGTGACACAAGTTCTACCTCATGGTCGGTACGCGCTACAACTACTTGGCGGGTCGTATGGCAAGACCACTCAGGCTGCCTCCGAGCATATGGTTGCTTGGCGAGGAGAGTGGACCCCCGAGTCGTGTGCCGCGTTTTTTGAGAGTAAGTTGACTTTGCTTGTTATCGAACAACTTAGTTAATGCATGCCGTTTGTCCCTCCTAGCTTGCCAGTACGTGCGAACATACTGTCATGCGCTTTGTTGATGCCCACTGTGACAAACGACTTCGAGTGCTTATGTCTGCCATAAGTTACTCGTGCGTGTTGAACTGAGCTCCACTTGGATATGCGAACTTGGTGCCTATGTCCTTTGCGTGGTGTCGAGCTGTTCATTCGGATATGCTAACTTGGTGCCTATGTCCGCTACGGGTTGTGTCGAGCTGAGCTCCACTCGGATATGCTAACTTTGGGCCTATGTCCGCTACGGGTTGTGTCGAGCCTAGCTCCACTTGGATATGCTAACTTGGTGCCTATGTCCGCTACGTGTTGTGTTGAGCTGAGCTCCACTGGGATATGCTAACTTGGTGCCTATGTCCGCTACGGGTTGTGTCGAGCCTAGCTCCACTTGGATACGCTAACTTGGTGCCTATGTCCGCTACGGGTTGTGTCGAGCCTAGCTCCACTTGGATATGCTAACTTGGTGCCTATGTCCGTTACGTGTGATGTGTTGAGCCAAGCTCCACTCGGATATGCTAACTTTGGGCCTATGTCCGACACACGTCGCTATTATTGTTTTGTTCGTGTCTTATATTCATGTATTAATAGGATGTGTTTTCCTAATGGTTTGTGTTTCTACGTCCTCAGCTGAAGACGAGGTCCTCGAAGACTCGTCTACCGGCGGCCAGGCATCACCAGCTCCCCTTCGGTCTGCCGAAGCTGGACAGGGTCCACCAGCTCCTCAAGACTAGCAGCACCAGTGAAGATGTGGCCGGGACGACCACACGTCAGGAGAGGCCGTGTTAGAGGAGAGACGCCATTTTGTGTCACCTTACGCCGCCCCACCGCTCAAGAATGTATAAAAGCGGCCGCACAAGCAGCGCCGCCCTCTTTCTGCTTTCCGACATCGAAGCGTGCACATCGCTCCTACCTTGTATTTGCCTCCATTTTGAATTATTTATTGAATTTGTGTAAAGTTATTTCATTTGTCAATAATACTGTTTTTCGTGTTAATTAAATTAGTTTTTTTTAGTAAAATATTTGCCTATCCGCTAAAACTATATTATATAGTTTGTCTAGAAGTAAGTTATATTGAACTTTATCGTATGCTTTTGTCATGTCTAACAAGACACCAATGGCGTATTCTTTATTATCTACTATATTTAGGATTTTTTGGACGTATTTACATACAGCTAGGGTAGTAGAACGGTTTTTTCGAAAGCCGTTTTGGGATTCATCAAATACCTCGTATTTTTCACAGAAGGAGTTTAAACGTATTTGCATTACTTTCTCAAAAATTTTAGATGATGTAGGTAGGAGTGCTATTGGTCGATAGTTCATAGGATCTTGTTTAGATTGTTTTTTATGCACGGGTTTAATTATTGCTGTTTTTAATAAGTCTGGAAAGACACCTTCAATAAATGATTGATTGATTAATATATAATAAGGTAATGTCAATTCTTCCGCGCAATTTTTTATTAATATAGGGGGTATTTCATCCACACCAAAACTATGTTTGCTTTTCAAGTTTTTTATTATATAATAAATTTCGTTTGGTTCAGCAGGGCTAAGAAACATAGTATTATCAGTACGCGCGAGCGCAGGTCTGCCGCGCGCCCCTTTTCTGTTTTACCGACGCAAAGTACTCGTTGAAAGTACTAGCTACTTGCGTTGGCTCAGATATCACTTTATTATGAATTTTTAATTTTATGTTGGTTTTAGGTTTTTTAGAAGTTTTATTTGTGCGCTCTTTTATTATTTTCCACATACATTTAGTTTTATTATCAGAGTTTTTCATTTGGCGTACAAATTGGATTCTTTTAGATTTTGTGACAGTTTTTTTTAGGATTTTTACGTAAGATTTGTAGAATTTAGCTAATACTGGATGTTTAAGATAAGTTACAATTGATCTTAGTAAACGTTTGTTTTTACAAGAAGTTCTAATTCCTCGCGTCAACCAATCACATTTTTTCTTTGTTTTTAACTTTATTACTTTTTTTGGAATACACCGATCTAATAGTTCTAATAAAACAGTATCAAATATGTTATAATTTTCGTTCACAGTATTGTTTTTGCATAACATATTTTGCCAGTCTATATTTTTTAGTTCGTTTTTGAAATTACTTATGTTTTGTTTGTTAAAAAACCTTTTTTCAGTTTGCCAATTTTCTTCATTTTTATTTTTATTTTGTAGTGCATTTTTAATTTTTAATAATATACCTAGGTGGTCAGAAAAGTCTATCAACGTATAAAACGTATAAAACGTCTATCCTATGTTTACAGCGGTTTACAAATACCAAATCTATACATTTAGCTGTAGTACTAGTAATTCGAGTAGGTTCATTTACCAACGGGATATAACTATGTTCTCGCATTAAGGTCTCAAGCCTAGTGGAATCTGCATTTTTACCCAACGTATCTATGTTAAAATCTCCGGCTATTATTACATCTAATGTATTATATTTTTTCCTAAGTAATGACATTAATTTATTTAACTGATCAAAAAACAAATCGGCGCGCCTGCTATTCCAATAAATGATAATTAATAATACATTTAGTTTGTTGATTAATATTGCACAAATTTCTATAGAATATTCAATTGACAGATTGGCTATTTCTTTAATCTCTTTATATTGAATGTCGTCTCGTAGTAGTATAATTGTTCCGCCTCCTGCGCGATATTGTCTACAAAATGCTGCGGCTTTGTTATATCCAGTGAAGTCAATCAGTTCGTGTTTGGCCTCTGATAGCCACGTTTCTGTTACACATAACGCGTGCATCGTTTGATAGTCATCTTGTAGAAAAACTTCGACCGTATTTCGTTTCCCGAACAGACTTTGCATGTTTTGAATAATTATATTAAAATCAGTACATTTAGGGACGAAAATTATGTCTTTTTTGTGAGGCTATGTCCGGCACGTCCATTGGTATGCTCGAGGTTTTTGGATCTTCGACTCGGACGAAGAACTACACTAGAAACGGCCATAACAGCTATCGTATTATGTGTAAATCCAGGTAATCGTCATCAACATCATCAGCCCAGAGACATTCGCTGCTTAACAAAGGCCCCTCAGAGGTAATAAGATGATCTCAAATCACAATTACATTTAAATCAGTTTAGTTGAGCCGTTATAGTGTGATAAAGTAACAAATATACAAACACACAATAACACGCGTGCGCGCACGTACACACATACATACAAGTGTGATTAAATATTAGTAATTAATCAAAAAAGGATAAGCGATTCTAAAAAAAGTACTCCCTCTCTCTCTTTTCAACCGAATTCAAAAAAGAAGGTTTTCAATTCGACTGTATGTTTTTTTTTACTCCGCGAATTATGAACTGATTTTAATTTTTTTTTTGTTTGCTAGGTTATACTAAAGGTGGTCACATATAAATTTTATCGAAATCGAAGTTTATTTATCTATAATTTATCGATATGAAGATGTCATCCAGGTATTCGAAGTTGAAGTCGGTTGTATTTTTTTAAAAAGCTAATAGCTTATTATCTTTAGAGTACGAGTAGTAGTTCGTGTAGGTGCTAGTATTGTGTAGGGCGACCTGCACGGCGGCGGAGATCCCGTCCTTGTCCGGCACGCGCGGGTCGCACATGTACCCGATGGCCTCCTCGAACGCGAACACGGGCACCTTGCTCTGCTGCTCTAGCAGGAGGGCGCAATTACCTGAACAACAACAATAATAGGGAATATACATGTGTTTCAGTTATTAAACATAATAGGATAAATGGAGAGTTTAACTGAATCTTATGCTTCCTTCGAAAAAATAATTGAAATCGGCTGGTAAAGTTCTGAAATATAAGCGTTCAAAGTATTTGGGAGGGACTCATCTGTCCCTTTCTAGCAAAACACGTGCATAGTATAGAATTTGTTTGGAATCGGGAACTTTGACGTCATAAACCTAGAATAGTGCCCTCCCTGTCTAACATGAAACTAAAATGTTTATAACTTCGTTATTTGACCACATATTAAAATGTTACTTTCGAAGATTTGTTTTGTTGCCAGTCAGCTTTTTAGTGAGTCAATAAAAAAAACACATGCATATTCCCTATTATCTTCATCAGAATACAATCAAAACAAAAAAACAACATTCAAATTCAAATTAAACGTTGGGTTGAGTTGATACAAGTTGAGATTAGAAGTCTTAAGCTCAGCATTCAACAGAGACAACAGGGACTCAACACGTTAACATTAATAGAAATGCAATATTAAGAGTATTATCAAGAGTGAATCAATCAATCAATCAATATTATGTTCAACTTAATATTTGAATAGAAAATGTCTAAGAGTAAATATAAAAGTATTACGCGCAATCCGGCTCGAAGGACCACAATTGTGAAATGTATATCTGGCGAGCTTTTGGATTCGTTTGGTATCTCAATTTAGAAGGAGTTCAATGTTGGAGGTTGGACACGAGGATCTACAACACTGAATACTACACGATCTATTTGTTATTTTTTGGCATTCGCTGAATGCTCACCACCGTTAACCGAGAGGACGCTGCTGCCTGTCCTTTGGTGGATTTGGATGTACTTTTAGGAAATACCCAGGCCTATCTATATTTATTTTTTTTATAAAATAATTGACTCACCCATCCACTTGAAGCCAGTGAGGGTTTCGACGAACTCTCCCTTTCCTTTGACGATAGCCCTCAGCATCTTGGAGCTGACGATGCTCGCCAGCACGTACACGTCCTCGGGGCTGGTGTCGGGGTGCCGCATGTAGTAGTGCCTGATCAGCCACCAGCCCAGCAGGGCGCCCATCTCGTTGCCCGTGAACACTTTCCACGATTGGGTGCTGGATACATACACAACATGTTACCTGCGCTTAAAATATACTCGAAGGAAAAAAACACATGCATATTCCAGCATCCTGCATATTTAGCAGTTCCGCAAATAAGAAAAGTTATAGATCTAGAGTTTGTGACTCGAAGTATGGGGAACTATCACATGTAGCAATCTATGAGTGTTTAAAGATCGTAGCGAGAGCTTGTACCTCTACCGTCCCCAACGGGAAAATGCGTGACTGTTTGTATGTGTAAACGGTACAAATCCCACACTCGATAAATCCTAGGTCGGCTAAGTCTACATAGTCACACTCAGAAACACCTTTTCATCACACTTGCTCGTAAAGTGGATCTTATTGCATCGGTTTTAGGCTCATATTCCAAGCTATTACGCACGCGTGCTTTTTACTTTACATTACGGCATATGGTGCTATAATAGGTATAACCCGGTAAAGTCAAGTTTGTACGTGACTGCAATTAGACGTACGTATACGAAGCACTCTTAATATAGCCGGGTAATACTTACAGTTTTTTTGTAATACCAACAAAGAGTTCTTATGCCGCTGAAGTAAATATCAACCTGCGCGCGCATTACTGATTTGGGCGCCATTTTCCGCAAATGTTTGTTGATGTTTTCGCTGTGTGGTTGATTATTATTAAAAAAAAAGATTTTTCCTCGCAAGTGTAACGAAAACAGTCGTATGAAACTCTTGTGCTATGTTTCAATACACTCTCGGCTTCATTATCGCGCTCGCCTGCGGCTCGCGCGCACAATACCGCCTCTAGTGTAATGACTAACATAGCACACTTGTATCATAATGTACTATTACGTCACACTTATCAATGTACCTAGGTGACTTATTCCGCAACAGCGAGTCTATCTGCATTAGCACCAACGAGATCCCAACTCTTGCGAGGCACATGCTGAACTCCAAGCGGCGGTGGCGCCTCACTGTCAGGGAACTTTCCTGTAGGCGAACTCACGGCCAGAGTCACCTACATTATGAATGTCACAAGGCAACTTCAATATGTGACACTGTGCATCAGCGAAATGTCATACGCCGCAGCTTCAAAATGTCAGATTCCGCAACTCAATCTCATATTCGGCAACGCCTCCAAGTGGAGTTTTGGCGGGAACACGGAAAAATCATGTCGTTGCATTCTATTATTTTCTTAAACTTGTGTTTTTTCGTGTATTCATGATAAAAAATGGTGGTGTTTTATTCATTGAGTGTTGAATTACATGCACGGGTGTGGGCAAGTGATATAATGTGGTGAAACATGTCTTTTCAAAACTCGGTAGAAGCTCATAGTAAAGTCGCCACAACTTTACTAGGGCATGACTTGGACTCGACTATGACTAATTTCGAGTGACTAACTGTGATTTCGTGACATATTTGACTTGATTTTAATATAAAAACTTGCAATGTCATAAACAGTGTCAACTGGCAGAATGCACAAAGTGCGATGCCAATAACTAAGAAAAAAAATAGATAAAAGAAAACGCCTCCAAGTGACAGTCGACATCATTACCTAGCGTCATATTCTGCGACGGCCAGCCTGTCCGCGTCGGGGTCGTTGGCCAGCACCAGCGACGCTCCGCGGGCTGCCGCGAGGCGCTTGCTGAGCTCCAGGCAGGCCGGCTCCTCCGGGTTGGGGAACTTCACCGTGGGGAACTCGGGGTCGGGCTCCTGTTGCTCCGCCGTGCTGATCGGAGGCTGGGAACAACAGATTAACTTTACTAGCAGTATAGGTATTTCGAAGCATGCGGCTTGCCTAGTTAGGAGAATAAATAGGCGTCAAACACTTGAGACGCATTTTATGCGGCAACCATAATTTGTATGCAATTTGCATGGAAATTTAATATGTAACAATAATACTTGACTTTGTTGACACAACTGTATTATTTAAGAGGCAAAATTCGGGTTTGTTGCCGAGTTATACTATTAAAATTGCTTAGCAAGGTACAGAATGTAATGTGATTGGTACAACACTGTACCAATAATATTAAATAAGTTGAATGTAATATGTGAGCTGTAAAGAATGTTTTGAATAAATTTATTATACTTATGATTACAAAAGCGAAAGCTTGTATTTTGTTTGACGCTTTAGCTTTTTTTATCGGTCCCTTACTTAATACACATTTCTCATAAATACATACATTTCTTTGGATTTTTCTTTTATTAAAATTAGTACCGAATCAGAAACCAAACCTTTTTTCAAACACACATTAACAAGCTACGCGACTGAGATCTGAAACTTGTGGAAGAAGGAGCACATAGATCTATCATGGAAGGGGTGTTCAGTTTGAAACACAAACTACATTCTTCCACACAGGTTACGCGTATCGGTATTACCAAAGATAATAAATAATGTATTACTAAGCCGAAAAGAGGTCATTGTACTCGTTATCAATATCGTTGAACAACTTGTGTAATAGGGCCTGCACTAAATTCACGAAAAAAAACTGCTATGCCATTTTTATTTATTTCCGCTATCAACTTTAATAAATTACATTTATTACAAAATTTCGGCACATAGGTTCATTAGATAGCCACATATTTTTTTTATACTGTCAAGTGACTAGACGAGCAAGACTTTCGCCTGGTGGTAAGCGTCACGACTGCCACTAACAGTAGCAGTGCCAGAATTGTGAACCAGATTGTGATTTAGACCCGATCGATTGATTTAGGGCGATCCCCAAGCCGCCTGCCAAGCGTGGGGATTATGGCAACCCCTCCCTATTAAGGGGGAGGCCTTCGCCCAGCAGTGGACGTCTTCTGGCTGAAGTGTGATTGGAAGTGTGTGTGCGTGTGTTAGACCCAGTGGTGGTAGTAAAAGAGTCCGCTTGACCTAAAATTGTTTTCCTCGTTCAAAACCTCGTGAACTTTGCATTATTATTTTTAGAATGCATATAAACTAATTGTCTGCAAAATAAATAGACGTAAAAGTTAATAAAACCACCCGCTTCAAATAAATACAATCCCATTGCTCTGTTTGCGTAGCATTATTACAGATTAAACAATAATTACAATGTAAGCATGATACTGTTTGCATAACTCCTCGACTTTTATTGCGACAAAGTTCACCGAAGCGGCGCCACCTTTTACGATATTATAATCCATTGTAGACAGAGGTTTTTCCAAATCCCGGCCCACGCAGTTCCGTTGTCATGTTTGAATACAATTTTGGTAGAGTTTAGCATTTAGGCGAGAGATATAATTTAGTCACTACGCATTGAGATAAGGAATCTTTTAAACTGGGTTATCGTAGGGCTTATCGGTATCTGATTTCAGTGGATTTTTAAGAATTAAGTCGTTTTAAAGCATCATCGGCATCATCAGTCTATTTAATTTTCTCCTACTAGGCTTTAGAGAATGCCACATGGCAACATCTTTTGCTAGCAGCCGCATTTCGGTGGTCATCACTTCGCCTGTCCGCAGGGCTCTTCCTGTCCGCTGTATCTTTACCGATACGTGCTTACCACTCAAGAACCCGTCTATCCCAGCAGTTATATCGATTGTTCTACAGACGACGTAATCGATTCATCTTGCTAATACTTTGAGACAAGTTGGTAACCACTTCTTTTAAAGATAATCTCATTTCTGATTGAAAGTATCTTTCAAAGAAACCTCGAACATAGCTCGCCGCACGTCGCTGAGCGACTACTGGCTCTGGCTCTGGCTTCACAGGGAATTCACAGGCGTCTTCTTTTTCTGTTAGTGACTTTTAGACTTATGTAACAAATATATTATGGTATTCATATTTTATGACGTATTTAATTTTATGCTACTTTTAATCCCAAAAAATACGGTAAAGAAACAAAAAGACACTATTAAAAACCAGTGCGTAATCATATTTCGTCAGAAAGTCAGTGACTTTGATTAATATAATATTCGTCATCATCGCCAGCCATAAGACGTCCACTGCTGGACGAAGGCCTCCCCCTTAATAGGGAGGGGTTGCCATAATCCCCACGCTCGGCAGGCGGCTTGGGGATCGCAGATTGTTACCACCGTTAACGAAGAGGCCCACCTTGCGGTGATTCTGGATGCAGTTTTAGGACATACCCAGGTCCATATAATATTAGGTTTGATTAAAACCCACGGACCATAAAATCGTCAGCTTTATTTTTAGTCATATGACTTAGTAAACACACATTTCGCACAACTATTTAAACATGTTTAGTTGTAATAATTTTTACTACGAACCTACTTTTTGTGTTTGAGAAACATTAAAAAGATTTTTTTAATATCCCACCATTGTTTACGATACACTTACCTTATTACAATATCTAACGTACCTACATTTTTACGGTTGACTAACATCACGCATGTTTTTTTTAGTTATGCGTAGGTGCAGTTTACGATGGAGCACGCTTGGCTAGAAGAAACCGTTTCACTCGCGACTTGAAAACACCCAGATTGTACATATCTATCGGGAAAAAACCCACTCGCGTCGGTCCACAATCGATAGAGACATCGGTGAATATGAATATGAGAGTTGAATATAATTATTACAACCTCCTCCTTTTTTTAAGTCTGTTAAAAAAACATATTCGATAAATTGTTTCTAGCGTCATCCCCTGACAACGGTTAATGAAACATTGGTTTCAAATGCGACACTTACCAACAAATTAGATACTTCGAACGCCTTCAAGATGTAGTTATACCCCACTCCGTGCATGGCACTGTATACGATCGGAATGGCAGCTTTCCTGTTGTCCGCCAAAACGTCCGGATGTAGGCTGTCCTTTATGTAGGACATGTACGATGACGTCACTTCATCCGTGCAGTCTTTTACGAGAGGATGGCTGCGGATGCCAGATATGTCCCAGTGGTCTTCAGGAATGCTGGAAAACAGGAAATTTTTGAGTTTTATTATTAAAATCAGAAGCTCATGTAAATCTAATAGCAAAAGAGCTTTGATTCAAATTACCACCGAGTAGAGTGCTAGCTTAGCACGGCTTGCTTGTAGGGTATACATGAGAGGGGTCTATGAATAAAGGTTCAAAAAGAGAGTTCGCGTATAACAAACTAATTGTAGGACCTTGGTGGGTCCTTGGACCACTCATGTTCTGAAATTAACAATGATTTTTTTAACAGACTTCGAAAAAGGAGGAGGTTCTCAATTCAGTAGTATTTTTTTAAATATTTGTTGCCTCAGAAATTCGTCATTTATAAACTGATTTGGATAAATCTTTTTTTATTTGAAAAGATTTACTATCAGACAGGTCGCATAGAAATTTCATCAATTCTGGTTTAGTCGTTTGGTTTTTAAACGAAAATAACTTAATTTTTTTTTTTATTTTTTTTTTAATTCTAACTTACAACTAAGAACAACTATGTCATCCAAGTAAAATAAATTGCGTATTTTGTCTTGAAGTCGGTTGTTTTTTTTTTTACACCTGTAGAGATTTTAGTACTTTGCAATTCTATTAAATCACACTGAATATAAAGGAACTCACTCTAAGCACTGGCTGATCTCCTCCAAGATATTGTTATCATGCGGGGCTATGATCTGCGAGCCGTTTCCCCAGTACACCTTGTACCCGTTGTCTTCCTTGGGGTTATGCGAGGCGGTGACCATCACGCCGACGGCCGCTCGGTACTGGATCGTCGCGAACGACACCAACGGCGTCGGGCACACGGAGAAGAACAGGTGGACCGGGACAGACGACGATATGAACACTTTTGCAGTTAGTTCCGCGAATCTACGGACGAAATCAATAAAAGCGTTATAATGGTCTGGCGTACTGTGCGCAGTTTAGGTGCGAGTTTGTACGACGAGGTTGTATTTTGCCTTTGAGGTTGTATGGCCGACCGGTATCTTTCCAAGAGAGGGAAATTTCTGTATGTAGAACTATTATTTTTTCTGCAGCAATAACTGAGTCGGTACTGTGTGATTGTTTTCACTAGCAGCAAGATTATTATTTATTGATCAGAATAAAGAGATTGACACCGCAGCTCTGGTTTTGAGAGTGGTGAACACAACTGCAGTTTGCAAGAGACATTTTTTTTTATCGCTTAACAAATAAACCACTAAAATTAAAAATCGCCAAAGAAAACACAATAGGCAATTTTCTGACAGGCAATTTAAAAAGAGAAGCTCATTGTAGATGGGGCTGACCAGACGTGGCTGTCAATGTCAAGTTTTTTATTTTATTTTAGTGCCACAGATCAAAAATATGATGCTCACCGTTTTTAACTGGCACGTATAATCTCGGCCGTCTATCGAGTTGAAGAGAACAATTTTTTTTTATTGCCTGTTAGAAAATCGCCCATTAGAACAAAAATATTAGTCCCAGGATCTGGGAAGGACGATTGCAATTTGATACAATCAATCATCTCCGATCCCGATCGAAAAAATAATTAGTGACAATTTGTTAATGGTTATAATGTATAAGTCACGTAATGTTAGCGCACTATACTGCAACAGTCACACAATTTAGGACGCAGATTATGTACCGTTTAGGAGGAGTTCCGTGACATTACACACTCACAGAAGAACCTTACTAATATTATAATAGCGAAAGTTTGTCGGTGTGTGTGGGGGTCGATGTTTGTTACACACACACGCACCCAAATTCGTTCAACCGTTTCAGCGTCAAGTAGAAACAAACATACACACACGCGTGCACCCCCACACACCGACAAACTTTCGCATTTATAATACTAGTAGTGTCACGCGTGTCAGTGTACCAAGTCGGCTCTTCGTCGCATTATGTGTACCATTATAGCTGTGGGCTCTATATTATGGAGTAGGATGTTGAAGAAAGCGACTACTTTATTTAGATACGGGGAATGAAAACACCGAAAACCGTATTGCGGGGCGATACAATTCACAGTCGCGCAGCGTCGGCTGCTGAACCTATTCGGTTCCCCAATAAGAGTTCATGGTACGACCTTGGACGATAATGTCCTCTATATATAGAATTAGACAATCAGCGTGCTATTCAAAGCTCTCTGATTGTCTAATTCTGTGTACCTTCCACAGTATCTTCCTTACGAACGTAGTAACACAATCTAATATATAAGATACTAAGTTTATTTTTACTAACAACCTGGACCTTCGTTGTCTGAAATAAAGAATTTTGAATTGAATTTGAATTGTAGTACTATTATTTTTTGGACCTGGGTATGTCCTAAAACTGCATCCAGAACCTCCGGAGGACGGGCAGCAGCGTCCTCTTAGTTACCGGTGGTAACACACTGCGATCCCCAAGCCGCCTGCCAAGCGTGGGGATTATGGCAACCCCTCCCTATTCAGGGGAGGCCTTCGTCCAGTAGTGGACATCTTCCGGCTGTTGATGTGAACTATTATTTAATCTACTCTACTCTCCTACGTTACTGTAGATAATATCACATCAATATTATAGTAATGACAGATAAACAAGTTTGTTTACCTACACGAATGATAAAAACACATCGGCGTAAATTACTGTAAGTGCCACTCTGAGATTAAATTCTTCGATATTTTACGTTGATAAATAAAATCATAACGTATCACTACAGGATACACTAATAGTACGTACGAGTATAAAGCCCTATAGGTAATTATCATCGCCATGAAACGAAAATGTTTATTACAAAATTATTGTTAAAAAAAATATCGTTTGCAAGATTTTAGACTATACCATTTTGCATATGAAGACGTATAAATAGGTATTAACGCTAGTCGTCGTTCCTCTTCAAACATTATGGCATTGAGCATTTGGCAGAGTCGACTATTCGAGTCTTAAGATTCTCAAATTATTATGTAAATATTACGTGAGTCAAAATCAAGCGACGTAAGTCAGGCAAGATCAATCTTCCCCCAGTGAATTCCAATATAACTCCTTCCTTCTTTCCTTGTCCAGTATAATTTCTTTGACAGACATGAGACTTCCTTTGGAGTGTTCTAAATAACAAGTAAAGATAGGTACGTCACACAACATTTGTCTACACATCATCGGCCTTACCTAAAATAATCTCGATTCTCTTAGTCACTGCTTAAATTTCTCTGTCCTTTTCTAGCACGTGCAACTTCACGTCAGAGAGAAGATGGCAGAGCATCTTAAGCAGTGACTAACGGTTGAAAAGTTTTTTTAAGTAAGGCCGCATGTGTCTCGTGAAACATAATTATTATTATCACGATGATAGGAATGTAACAGGATTCGGAACCAGTGATAAGGCACTCGAGTTTATCGGCTGATAAGTTATTTGTCTCCGATTCGTAATCTGAACACGACGGCTAAGTTCAACGGGGGGTCATCGTATGACGCAAACTTTACCGCCATTTTACACACTTTCGCATACGAACACGATATGAATCATGTTTATTGATTCGAAGAAAACATGGCATTATTTGCGTATACTTTGAAGAAAAACCTTCATTCTTAAGTGTCTAGCAGTTGCTTAACTAAAGGAGTTCTTACACTAGATACAAACTTCTTATTTTTTCACACGGTCTGTTTGTCTGTTTTTGGTTTTCCCTATTAATGGTTCAAACGCAACAAGCGTTTAGTAGTATAGTAGGGGTAATTTTGTTTGCACCATTAATGGTGCAAACGATACAAACCAGTTGCATATGCACCATTGATGGTGCAAGTAAATGGTGCATACGGTACGAGGTGCAAACGCTAGTTGCGTTTGCACAATTAATGGTGCAAACAATACAAAGCAGTTGCATCTGCACCACTGATGGTGCAAGGCAATGGTGCAAAGGGTACATCGGGCTATCACTTTGTATTTCTAGAAGTTTTTGAGGGAAATGAGCGAAAACTGAGATCTCTATTATCTTTTCTCTGATAAAAATTAAACCATGTATTGTAATCATGGAATGTTGTAGATTTGTTTGCTTCTTGTGACATTTTTCACGGGGATTGCCAAAACCTACTGGAAAAAAGGAAAAAGAAAACTAAAAGACCAACTGGTCTTACATACATAATATTTATTTACAGTATTCTGCAAGGTAAGAGTGGATGTTGGTCGTTCGTTTGTGTGTTCCGTCATGGCATCCCCAACAAAGAAAATCCTAGTAGAAGCTATGAGCATAAAGCGTTACCTATTTATTTACACTTAATGCGGCACTTAATGAGGAACATACGACTCCAGAGACACTAAGACTGCAGATATGGACATTTCAGGCTTTAGTTATTCAAATACATCATCCTTAAACATCTGCCCCGTCAGAACTCTCTGCAACAGAGCTAGATATAGAAGTCAACCATGATTTTAAAGTGTGAAATTACCTTTTGCTATTGTGTCGGCCGTCGTACCCGATTACGACTCCATTGCGCAGCTGTCCTTGGTTGCATACTTTCTGCACGTACGAACATAAGCCCTGAAAACATAAAAAACACAATAGGGTAGATGATTGATGTTTATATCATGGAAACCAATAGCTTTCATGAAGAATTTAAGTAAATATACATACTAAAGTATGTTTATTGAATCATTTAAATCAGTTTTAATGTTCTGATATATGAGCGTTTAAAGTTTTTGTTAGAGACAACTCTGTCCCTTTACCACAAAACAAAAAATTACGGCACGCCTTACTTGTCAGAATAGAATTGATATGGCGTACAGAGAAGTGACGACGTCACGATTTGCTGTTTCGCCTCTCTGTCTAGCTTGATATTAAATAACTTGACCGTAACTGGAAGCTTTATATAGAGAGTGCGTTTCCGGTTCCGTCGAGTATTCAAGCGTTTTCGTACTTTTATTCACCTTGTAACAGGAAGCTAGGTGGCGCCACTGGGCAGTTTTGCGCCATTTTGTTTTCTTGATAAAACTGGGCGCTTTTTAGAATCATTGGCGTTTGAGTTTTCGTCGAGGCAACCCGTCGTTAGCTGTCCTAGCTGGTCGACGTCTGTTGCATAATCATTTTATATTAAGTGGTGATATAAGTGGTGATATTATTTCTTAAAATAACTTCAGTGTGAACGATAAAAAATTTCGCAGTAAGTACCCACATTATTCTTGCACCACGAGTGTTAAAACACATATTTAAACGGTTTTTACCGTTCGATTCGAATTAAGGAGGCGTTTCAAATACGCCTTGGCGTTTTTCGTAAAGTACCCTTTTAACATCGATTTATTTCCTGATGAGTGAGAAAGCCTCGGCTTGCGAGCCAAGGGCCGTGGCCGGTCCTAGTAGAGAGGCGCGAAAGCGGAAAAGAAGCAGCTCTAGTGACAGCACTAGTAGCAGCTCCTCGAGTTCATCCTCTTCAGCTGGCAACCGGAAATCTCGTCGCAAGCACAAGAATAAGCGTGCTAAGCGTTCCAATTCCAAAATGGACAAACTTATGAAGGAAGTAGGCGAGCTCAAAGCTATTATTAATAGTTCAAACAAAAATTGTGACTCTTACGATGACTGTTTGTCGATTTATCCAGACGACGAGTTTTACGAACAAACTAATCTTGAGCATGAAAGACAAAATAGCGACACTTTCGCTTTCGCAATTGAAACAAAGTTAAAGGAACCATCTGTTCCTAAAACCCCGGATAGTTTTTTGAAAATGTTGTCAGATGTTCAGCATTTAGGCAGTAGCTCATGGTCTGAAATTAGATACGCTGAAACCCAGAAACTTTACAATCATACTCCGGGTTTCACAGACTTGGAAGCGAACGAAGAAGTAAAAATATATGATACCTTACGTCATATTTCCAACGCTGACAAGTCCTATGCTGCCATAACATTTTGCATATTAAAACAAAAGGTCGTACTGCTAGAAAGTATTCGCAACCTTCTCTCTTGGGCAAAGAATACTGATGTTAATGCTGAGAATTTAAGTGGCAAAGTTGAAGAGTTGTTTTTGAAGGGCGATTTTTTCAAAATTTCCTCTGATCTTTTGCAATTAGCATGTGGTCATAGGGCCGAAAGTATTGAAATGCGGCGCGATAATATTATAAAACAAGTTCGTGACCCTTTAGTTAAAGCATCGCTTAATAAAATTCCACCATCGGTGACACATATCTTTGATTCGGAACCCTTTATGTCAACACTAGAAAAGTGTGGTGGAGTCCGTAAATCCTTTTGGCCCCCAAAATCTCAAGGGGCCTCCAATGTAAGGGCTAACCAATCAAACCACCGCCTCTCGAGGGGGAAAGGTGGACTAAATGCAACAGTTCCATCGCGTGGAACTCCCTGCTTTAGATTTGAACCAAGCAGTCAATGCAGAATGCACATGCATCCTTGCAACGATCCACTCTCGAGGGGTGCAGATCACTTGACTAGCAACCTTTCTCAAGATCAAGCGCCCTTTGTTGACCGCTACATTGAGAGAAAGTCATTTCAGAACAGAGGCTCGAGACCTAACCGTGGAAATAACAGAGGCCGTGGAAATGCTCGAAGAGCTTTCAGAGGAGGGCAAAATTATAATAGAAAACAATGACTCGAAGCGATTTCGAGCAGGTCAGTTAGCGCAACATTACCAGCAATGGAAAGAAATGGGAGCACCAAAAATCCTATTAAAATTAATTCAAGGGTACCAGATACCATTTTTTCAAAAACCCCCTCTTGCTTATCCAAACTTGGTTCAAAACCCTTTTCAAACTCCTGTCTCGGAAGAAATGTCTGCAGTAGTGCGCAAAATGAAAATTCACGGCATTCTAGAATCAGCACCGCACACACCAAGTTTCATTTCCCCTCTATTTCTAGTGCCCAAGCCCGACGGATCAGCCCGTCCTATATTCAACCTCAAAGCGCTCAACAAGTTTGTACTGACCAAGCCTTTTCACCTAATAAACATGCACAAAATACCAGACTTCCTTCAACCAAAAGACTGGATGTGCAAAATAGATTTGTACCAGGCCTATTTTCATCTGAAGATAAGGAAATCCCAGAGATGTTTCCTACGTCTCATATACAACAAAGAAATGCTACAAATGACATGCCTGCCATTCGGGTTGAGCACCGCCCCAAAGACCTTTTCAATGCTCACGAATTGGATAGCTCAAATATTAAGAGAAAAATGGCAGATAAGGATCATAGTTTATTTAGACGATTACCTAATAGTAAATCAGAATGCGCAGACGCTTATCAATCACGTCAGAATCACAATCCAGACATTGCAAAAACTAGGGTGGCAGATAAATTCCGCAAAATCAATTCTGGCTCCTCAAAAAAGCATAAATTACCTAGGAATTCTTTGGAGACCATGGACAAATTTGAAAACCCTGCCAAACGAAAAGATAAGCACCATAAAAGAAAAAGTAAATCGCGTACTCGAAAACAGAAAAGCGACGGTAAAAGAGTTGCAAAGAGTAATAGGCCTCATAAATTTTGCCAGTTTTGTCGTTCCGCGAGGTCGACTCAATCATCGGCATGCGCTAATGTTTTTGAACTCGCTACCACAACTGTCATTGAAAGCCTATCCACTGACACAAAGTGTCTGCAACGATTTAACTTGGTGGATTCAGAACTGCCAATTATCAACACCCTTGCATTACCCACCTCCAGTACACTTTCTAGCAACCGATGCGTCGGATCTAGCGTGGGGAGCGCAACTGAACGACAAAACTCTCTCTGGCAATTGGTCCCCAGAAGAATTACACCTACATTGCAATCGGAAAGAGATGCTAGCTATACTACACGCTATCCAGAACCAGGCTCGCTCGCTTCAAGGCAGCTCGATCCTGATACAATGCAACAGCAAGACAGCGGTAGCTCAATTACGCAAAGAAGGAGGTACGAAATCAATATCTCTAATGAACATAACTTATCAGATTCTATCATTATTAGATCAATACCAAATACACTTCAGCATACACCATATCCCGGGCAAGTACAACAATCAAGCCGATCATCTATCGCGCCATCGTCAGCCCCCGGAGTGGCACCTGCTACCGTCCTGTGTGGAAATGGTGTTTGCAAAGTGGGGAACCCCAGTGATAGACTTGTTTGCATCGGAGACGGCTCATGTGGTATACAATTATGTATCTCGAGATTTGAGAGACCGACAAGCCTTGTTTCACGACGCGTTCAGTATTCCATGGCACTTCCGGCTAGCGTGGATATTTCCGCCGCCATTTCTCATTCCCAGAGTGCTGGCTCATCTGAATCAGTCATCAGGCATATATCTAGTAATAGTCCCCCGCTGGAAGAGGGTCTTCTGGCGAGCAGATTTGAAAGCCCGAGCGCTCGAAGCGCCGTTAACTCTGAACAAATTACAGAAACATCTAATAGACACGGTGACGGGACATCCGCCACCACAAGTCCAAGACATCATTCTCGAGGTTTGGAAATGTGGGGGTGGACCGAGGCGGTAGAAACATGGAATACTGAACAATTATCCTTACTGAAAAATTCTTGGCGTAAGTCTACCTTGAAAACATACGAAATAGCTTGGAAACGTTGGATTTCATGGTGTGAAAATAAACACACTAACCCAAAAAATCCTACTGGTTCTCAATTAGCCCAATTTTTATCAGATTTATATTTGGTTTATAAGCTATCGTACAATACTATACTCTTACATAAGTCAGTAGTTTCTACCCTATGTAATTCTGAGACATCAGGCCGGTTAAGCTCACATGTACTTGTTAAGCACATTCTAAAGTCGATAGCTCTGAAAAATCCAAAGATCACTAAAGCTCCTATTTGGGACGTTAGTAAATTAAGCTCATTTCTAGCTGCTTACAATGTAGATTCGAATAATTTATTTCAGACATCTCGTCACACAGCAGTATTGTTATTATTGTGCTCTGGAAGACGCATACATGACTTGACATTACTAAGAGTAGATCCCAATCACTTTAGAAAGATAGATGATACTATAGTACTTTTACCTGAATTTGGTTCTAAAACTGATACTAGTAACTACAGACAATCGAGTTGGAAATTTCTTCCCAACTCGAATAATAATAACCTAAACCCTACATTTTGGATAGATAAAACTGTGTCGTTATTAAATAAAAGACGTAGTGCTTCAAAATCTTTTAATCCTCTTCATCACAGTGAAAGGAGCTGCTAAACCCGCCTCACGCACGGTAATAGCAGGCTGGATGAAAACTATTTTTAAAGAAGCTGATATCACTGCTCCACCTGGAAGTGTCCGGTCAGCGGTAGCTTCAAAGAACTGGCTAGATAATGCCTCGATCGAAGACATCCTGGCGCGAGGTAATTGGCGATCAGCAAACACGTTTCACAAATACTACAGACGCGAAGTGGTAAAAAACGTTGACTCGCAGAACATGACACGATTATTTGAACCAGTATCTTGATTTAAGTTAAGATGAATATTACTCAAGTTCATGAACAGGAATTAATCATAATTTGTTAAATTACGTTATGTGAATGATTATAATTGCCTTGATTCTGTATTATTAAAATTTAGATGTTATATTCGAGTAAGACAATTATTTTATTTTACCGTTCTTATATTATGATACATTACAGCTCACATTGGCGTTAAATCAGACTTTTTACTATAGTACACAAAGTCTGTGCCTTAGATTAATATATGACCCTAATCTAGGTGACGCCACCAGG
Source organism: Erannis defoliaria (assembly GCA_905404285.2). NCBI lineage: Eukaryota > Metazoa > Arthropoda > Insecta > Lepidoptera > Geometridae > Erannis > Erannis defoliaria. The sequence goes on along the minus strand of FR990073.1, from coordinate 1,961,471 downwards.
CGAAAACAAACAGGCTCTCTATATAAAGCTTCCAGTTACGGTCAAGTTATTTAATAGCAGCGTTTTACCTGAAATAAAACGCATATTAAAATACTTACCTAACTGGAAGCTTTCCCTTTAATTCCTGCCTGGTGGAAACTGAGCCAATGATTCTAAAAAGCGCCCAGTTTTATCAAGAAAACAAAATGGCGCAAAACTGCCCAGTGGCGCCACCTAGCTTCCTGTTACAAGGTGAATAAAAGTACGAAAACGCTTGAATACTCGACGGAACCGGAAACGCACTCTCTATATAAAGCTTCCAGTTAGGTAAGTATTTTAATATGCGTTTTATTTCAGGTAAAACGCTGCTATTAAAATGCTTATAAGTTGCTTATTTTTGATCAGATTTTCATTTTCTTTTCATTAATCAGCTATATTTATGGGCCACATTTTAATAATCAATAAATAAAAGAGTCATCTAGCCTATTCAGACAAAAAAATAATGTTGTATTTGAATTAGAATTTAAAAAAAATACCAGCTTTTGCATGCTACTTAAATAACTTCTAAAATCACTAATAAAAAAGAAATCATTTTATAAATGAAAGCTAGAGGGAAGAGAGGCCTTTGCCCAGCAATGGGACAAAACAGGCTAGTGTAATAATAATAAATGAAAGCTAGATTTTTTTTTAGTATCAAGTAAGGATACAAACGAGGCTAGGTCAGGCTGAAGTGTGCATTATGGGAACCAATAATATAGAAATACATTTTATTTTGGTTAGCTTGAGAGTAAAAAATTTAAAATAAGATATGGCAGTACATATGTTGTATTGTACAATTTTATAGTAACTAGTTGTAGCAGTAATAATGCAGTAAGGGCAGTATGACTATTATTTACATCCTTATGATTTTAGCAATAATTTACATAGAATTAAGATTATTATCATATTTAATTATTAATCATAGCAGTAGTCTGTAAAATTATGAGTTATACTGGTACAATATACAATATCTACGCAAAATGATCACATGTTACCTGTGCAGTCTCCAATATGATCACATGTTACCTGTGCAATCTATAATATGATCACATGTTACCTGGGCAGTCTTTAATCTGATCACATGTTACCCTGTACAGTGTACAGTCTGCAATCTGATCACTTGTTACCTGTGCAGGCTGCAATATGATCACATGTTACCCTGTACAGTCTCCAATATGATCACATGTTACCCTGTACAGTCTCCAATATGATCACATGTTACCCTGTACAGTCTCCAATATGATCACATGTTACCTGTGTAGTTTACAAATAATTATGATCATGTGCTACCTGTATAGTCTGCAATATGAACACATCATACCTGCGCAGTCTGCAGAATGACAACGTCATTCATGCAGTTGTACCCAGCTCCCATGCGCCCACGTAGCCCCGCTGTGCCAAACTTCATGCGAGATAGCATAACCTTCGAAAGCTCCTTCCATCGTTCGGCCGAGATGTAGTCCTGCACCTCTTGACGAGTTGTTGGATTCTATAAATTGATTTGTAGATTGTATTTAAATAAATTGGTATTTTATTACTGATTATAAATAAATTATTATATATACAGGCCAGAAAAAGTATATTGAGTTGGACATGGACTTGGACAGGCCAATGATATGACTAGTGATACCTAAGTAAAAAAATATTGCTTTAAAATATGCTTCAAGTTTTGATTCTGAAAGAATCAAAATTAAATTTATTTAATTATATGCAAGTAGCATTTTAGAAATTATTTTTCAGATTCAGATAATAATTAATACTTATTTATTTTTTCTACACTGGTACACCTACATTACAGATTTCTGAAATGTTGAAAAATATGATTATTTCAATTTTAGTAAAAATGAATGTAATGATGTAGTTGTGGGAAATGAGAATTGTAAACATTGTGTGGATTTTCATTCAAAGGAATGAAACTGAAGCTGTAGGGTACTCCACACTTTCTTACATAAAATGGATAGGTACATACTTATTTTTCAATTTATACTGAATATTGTCTTAGATAAATAAAGTAACTAAAATACTTAATTGATGACAAGGATTTATTCATGCGGTAGGTAAATCAAGGTCGCAAGTCTTGTGATGCAACTAGAAGCTCTAATTTAGTCAATGAATACCATTTACATAGCACAGTTACCTTGTCGAGTTTTAACCAGCCGGAGACAGCATTCTCCAGCCTCGGGTCTCCGTTGTAAGGGGTAGACATTTCTTCACAGAAAACTTTAAAACGACTACTGACAAGCCACTAGTAATTATTAATTAGCGAGTGATTAAGCCGGAATTTGTACCTAATTTTAGCAATAAATAATATTATACCGTCAATGTAAAACCTAGATTTAGTGTGAAAGATCCTACTCTACCTATCACACACTTTATTCAGAAACAGGAAAAATCCAATAGACAAATAAAACTAAAAAACTTCTACATGAAATTCCAATAATTATTAACTTTATGATTTTTTTAAACCATAACTGAGAATGAGAAGAACCAAAACGAACCAGTCGCGTAAAAACTCAATCCAATCTATCGTCGGATTTGCTACTCTATGTAAATATGATAAAGCACAATATGGTTGCAATCATTTTTGCTGTTTTGATCTATTTGTCATCTACTGTCAATGTCAAAGTCAATTTACAGAGAACTTTATTTTTCACTTCATTTTTGGCTCCGCATACATTTGTAATACCGCGATAAGGTAGGGTTCAATATCACATACAAAGTTTTAGCACTTACAGTAATAATAATCAACTTATTTACATTGATATGAAAACTTGATTAAGCTTATTATGATGACATTGAACAATGTGTAATTGTTTTTCTAGCTGCACTATGTATTTATTAGTTGCAATGTGTAGCCTCTGTTGGAGATAACATACTGCAATGCCTCGCGGATCGGCTTATTGGTTTCACCGTATAAGGGCTTAACAGAGCCCTAACCATGCAGTTATAAGAAATGATAGCAGGTATTTTAACCGTATATGGTCCGAGGTATACGGTGGTCGGTTTTGAACTTTGATTATATACCCAGGAGCTAGTTCCTCCGAGGTTTTGAAGGTTTAAGTCGACAGAACTAAACTAAAATATCGCTGTCACTTTTTTATCAGACATAAATACACACACAGCAGTATACTTTAATACAGCTTTAGATAATTCGGCCACGGAAGTGGCAGGCAGAGGGGGCCAAATACCCCCCCTAAAATTAAGCTCCAATTTGAATACCTGGTAAAGAATGATTATCTGTTCTTCGCGTTATGGCTGCTCGATTATCTTCAGCGCATTCACTGAAGCGGGGTCTAAAAGCACACAAAGGCTGACGCCCTTTAACCTGCAGTCAAGCGATGTAATGAGCCAGAGGCCAGCCAGAGAAGCTTAATTTTCCCAGCTACTTATTTAGGGTCTGGTCGTCAGGTGGAAGAAAATATATTTTTTTGTCCCTCGAGAGTTTGTACTATGCATGAAACAGAGAACAAGCTCCGTGGTGCTTTGCTCTGATACAGGAAACTCTATTCATTCCCCCCTCAAAGCTACTTTGTGCTTTTGCTATGACCTGACGCCTGCTTAACATTGAAGAGCATTTTCACATAACTGATAGAGTTATTAAGCAGGCGTTAACTATTTTAATGATTGTTACGAACATAATTCATTTAATCGCTTTACTTTTATTGAATAAATCATTTACACAGCGTAAAAAAAAAATCGTCGTACGCGCAAGTAGACTGCGTCTTAATCATATTATTCGATAGGCACCAAAACAAATCCTTCACCTATATCTCGCGCGACGTCACGCTGGGCCGCCTGCTTTATTAGGAAATGGTTGAGCAATCAGCGTTCCAATCATATAATTGTAATTGTGAGCGGAACCGTCCACTCCAGCATGGAGGGGCTTCCTTCTTGACTGCCCGTTTGATGGACCCATTAACTGCGATTCTCATTGCGACCGTTCTGTATTGCTGATAGCAAAATTATAGGAGAAGCCACCAAGAATGAGATGAAAACAACGATTTGCATCACATCTAGGTAGGTACTGACAGGTAGCCAGTGATTAAGTAACCAGTAAAAGGTAGGGCAGGGTAAATAGTCAGCTCAGCAGCCTTAAAAAATTAATTTAGGCTAGTTTCCAGAAAAATAAAAACCTTCTTGTTATACTTACAACTTTTTTTAATTCAATATTAATTTTTCTATTTTAATTATTGCTACTTGACGCCACTAGCGCTAGTAGTTTCCGGCAGAAAGATTGGAAAAACCTCTTTTCTTGAAACTTTTTGAGTTTATCAAAGTGGATTCGTAAAGGAGTTGTTTTGTTGGCATTTTGTTTTTGTCCTTTTTTGCTATAACGTTGCCCTGGCTAGCACGCGTCGAGGACTAGGACGAGGAAGTGGTCTTTCCCCGCGCGGGGAAGTGATAAAGCTAGAATATGGATATGTCTGTCTTTTGTTTCGCGGGGAAAAAATAGTGGATAGACGCTATCACGCAGCTCGCGTGCTAGACGGGCTGGCGTTGACGGGAAACCAAAGATTGTTTCTCGGTCTACGTTTGCTAGTCAGTTTCGTCATGTTTTCGTCACACACATTGAATAAACAGGAAACTGAAAACAGGAGCACGCTAAACTCATCGAAGACTAGCTAGGACTCCTATAACTCCTAGTCTAGGAGCGCTTGAGTGCATAAGAATTGTACACTTTACATTCTCTTTGGCATGAGTAGTGGAGGTCTACATCTTGCTTGCCCAGCCAAAATGTAGATAGGCTTCTATTTAGCACATTTTTACCCGCAATGTACATCTACGATGTAGGCCGGAGGATGTGTGTATGTATTTAAATAGCACTGAATGTTTTTTAAATACATATAATATCATTGGTTTTTCTTGCACAAATGTATAAGTACTTAATACTACAAACACACAACAGAAACAGACAGACGGATCCAGATACAGATACAGAAAGTCAATTTGGCTGCCATTACGATACTGATTTATTTCCTTCTTGTCTGGACTAAAAGCATTTATGGTACCGACCTACTATAGTCCATTCGATTACTGACGCACTTATATTAAGGGCACCTCGATGCAACAATAATTATAGCCACATATTGGTGGCATTTGGCAACGTTTGATACTCGAATTTGCTGTTTTTGGCCAAATATTCGTGAGACTGCAAAGTCCAAACATCATAATATAAACGACGCGCGACGTCCACACAAGATGACATGTTTTGACATGCACTTGCTTGGCGTCCTTGTGACTTCTAAAATTAATTAATTCCTTTGTTATAATGTGTGGCGTATTCATTCCTCTGTATCCTTCGAGAATTTATACCGTTCGAGTCCGAGGTTCCAACCCAATAGGCGTATATAACCCTTCTGCTAAAGTCAGTGAGCTACTTAGACGTTCTATACCCTTTACGTATATATCTCTGCTAGTCAGTAACCATATACCTACCCTTTGCGTATATACGTGACTATATACGTACTGAATTCTGTTTGTCTTTTATTAATTTACCTACATTTTTACTGACTTTAATTTTGACTTTCCATTTATGACATTTGATTTTTAAATTTTATTTTATTAATTTTATTGTGATTTAATTTAATATGTCGTTTAAATTTAAGGGTTTAATTTGCCTGAATAAATAAATGAATTATTATTATTATTATATACTTATCCTTTGCGTATACACCTCTCTGCTAGTCGGTGATCATATACCTACCCTTTGCGTTTATACCTCTCTGCTAGTCGGTGATCATATACCCACCCTTTGTGTATATACCCATATCTGCTAAAGTCAGTGACCATAAACCGCTGCCCTTTGCGTGTTGTAAGTTTGTTGTAATGTGCGTTAAATTGTTAGTCCCGGTTGTTTGTTCTTTATTTCTATAATAACAATAATCGTCAAGCCATGTCCGAGACCTTCAAGCCACAGTACATCAACTCTGACATTAGGCCTGGCTACTCAGCTTACACGAACTTACTTAGTATGTGCGGTCATAAAAACAAGATTTTGTTTTATTAGTGTGTCATGCGAATTTACCTCGTTCCCCGCAATAAGTGGCAGAAAATGATCTAAGAACTATCGCCATTGGAATCTCCATTGGTATAATTATGCTTATAATTATGCTTAGCTTAGTCTATCATTATCCTATCATTATTCATTATATCATTAGTCTATCATTATATCATTAGCCCTAGCACAATACTGTCGAAAAATACGCTAATAAGAAAGTAATTATTATTCGATAGTAAAGCTGTGAAAAATGTAATTTCTGCTCAAGCCTTTCGAAAATTACCTTACTTACCTATTTCGAAAGTTTTTGAGCTAGGGGTAGATACCGATTAAAAACGGACGAAGATTTTATTACCTATCTGATTTTATTACTAGAGGTCCCCCGCGACTTCGTCCGCGTGTGGAAGAAATACGGACCGCTCCCAAAATTCTCCACTTTAAAACCACTGTTCCACTGTAAGTTTATAGCAAAGATAATAAATATTACTATTAAATACTATTATTAATACTATATATTTATCGTATTAGACTTTAGACATAACTTAATTTTTGTTTTATTCATACGGGAATACTCACGTTTAATTAAATCGGATACTCCGATAAACGTGAGTATTCCCGTATGAATAAAACAAAAATGTGTCAAAACCACGTCAGTTTTCATAATAAAATAACTTAATTTGCGAAAAAAACATAATACGCACAACCAAAACAAAAATTAAAAAATTAACATAATGTATACTCAAATAAATATATACACACTTGGAGGGTCTAGCTCTCTCTCTCTCGTATATAATCAAAGTATAAACACTTAAACAAATCACCAGTTTTTGCTACAAAAACTAGCGATTTTGTTTTTTTGTATAGGTAACTTAGATGTTTAGTATACAATTTTCTTGATAAAGACACAATAAGAAAGAAAAAAACGATGTAGTTGTATTGGTTGGTGTACCTACGCCTAATAACGTTTGGTGTACCCTACAACTTTTACTAAAGTTTAAAGTCTTTTACATAGAAAAATATAAATTTCATTTTTTTATTTACAGAAGTTTAACTTCACAGATATTATATTGGTCGTAATGTTAAATTACTTTTTCAATGCAATACCTTATGGCTTATGTTTAAGATAATAGCGACGCCGCAACGATGACATTACGCGCAGCCCGCCCTGGCGAGAGCAAACCTTGGGCGGGCAAGTATCCGGCAGCATTCACGCTTGGGCGGGCGCCGATACCGCCGATACCGCTTCGATATTGTTTACTTTTATTTTTTGTTTTTGTTGTAACACATTTAAGAGTGAATTAGTGATGGGCTCCGGGGACCCTAACACGCTAGCTGCGGTCGAGTTTGAAGTTTACGGACTGGTTCAAGGTAAGTATTTAATCCGATAATTAAGTGTCATAACAACAACTGCAAATTAGTAGATACCTATTCGAACAAGTTATTCATGTAATTGGAGCTTGTTTAAAAAACTTCTGAATTGAATATATCTGAAAACCACCTCTTGAGATTTTAGGGGGTCATAGAAACTTTTAGTACGAAATCAACGCGGAAATCATGAAAAAAAAAACAGCTGCGCCATATATTTTGTCGTGCATCATTACCAGCCAGAAGACGTCCACTACTGGACGAAGGCCTCTCCCTTTATAGGGAAGGGTTGCCATAATCCCCACGCTTGGCAGGCGGCTTGGGGATCGCAGAGTGTTACCACTGTTAACAAAGAGGACGCTGCTGCCCATCCTCCGGTGGTTTTGGATGCAGTTTTAGGACATACCCAGGTTCAGGTATTTTGTCGTGCGTAGGTACCTAATTGCGTTTTTTCTTTGGGACAGCAGTCTTTTCTTTCGTGTTGTCACGGTTGGTGTGACTAGGTATAATATCATAAAGATTCTATTAATTATCTAAATATTTTAAAGGTGAAAGGTATAAGTTATTTGCTTTGGGAGGCGTAAAATGTCGTGTTGGCCAACTGGCCCGCCCTAGAGTTTAAGCCAAGTGTGAAATTGTGTAGATAATTATATGATGGATATTTAGGTAGTGTTAGAGTATAAATAGCTTAGTCATGAAAATGTAAGGAAAAACATGTGTCAATATTGAAACAAGTTAAACAAATAAGTGAGGAGAAGTATATGCACAATAGTATATGCTAATCGCATATTAATCTCACTAAAATAAAATAAACACATTTTGTTTAAAGACGTAGTAGGTCTGTCTAGATCATTTTTAAATGAACAATGACTTGCCTCGAGTACCTAGTGCATTAATTAGCGCGGTGCAATCATTGATCCGGCTGATCTGCCATCACGGCGTGTAAATATAGAAGAGCAAATGGGTCGATGTCATTGAGCTATTTGGACATGAAATCGGGCATAACAAAGAATCAATGCATGTTATATTTATCAGACACATGCTACCAGCACGTACAAACTAATATTATACTTTCAAACTAATATTATAAACAAAATAAATCAAAGTACTCGACTTTGATGAATTTCAGGTATCTAAGGAAGTTATTAATGTTTAATTTTATGTGTGTTAGTGTGCACCACGAACAAATCTTATCTCGATACTAAGGGTCAAACAAAAAAGGGAGCACAAAAAGTGTTATTTTATGACTTAGACACTCAAACTCAGGTAAATATTTTTTATATAGTGGTAGAACTCTAAAGTACTCTGAAGTACCACACCTTTGCCAGTTATTCAATCGCCAAGCAGTAGTGTGCAAGCGTTACTGTGTTCCGGTTTGAAGGGCAATGTTACCAGATAAATTACTGGGTATGAAGAGATTTAACATCTAATATCTCAGGGTGACGAGCGCAGTGCAGTGCGATGCAGGATTGTGTTCGCAAGTTCACAATTCTGGCACTGCTACTGTTAGTGGCAGGCGTGACGCTTACCATCAGGTGAAACTCTTGCTCGACTCGTCACATGAATGAATAATTTTTTTTTTAAAAAAACTAAGAAAATAAATGAACTAACCCTAATATTAAAAATAAATTAACCCTTAGAAATATTATGGTTAGCGGTATGACCGTAATGGTGTGCCCTAAAAAAGCGTGGATGAACTGGGTTAAAATTATATGTAGGTAAGTAAGTACCTATACAAATTAAACTTTGAAAAAATTATATGACCACATATTTTGTCACTGAATTAATTTATCATTTTTTTTTCCTTATCCTTTTTTTCCTTATAACTTATAACGATAGAATGTAGTGGATAAAGGAAGCTTGCCGTACTGACTCCACCTAGTTGAATAATATGGGCATGAAGATGATGAATAACATACCCATAATTAAAAACTTTAGTATCCTACCACACAATATCTTGTAAAACCCCCTATGCCTACAATACGAGTATGTCCCTGATAGCACCGGGTTTGGGCATGGGGCGTCCTATCTTGTCATTCGAATTTTATGAAAAATGCTTTAAAAATTTAGGGTTAGCCAAGTTCCTGGAGCTCTGTACAAATACAACAGCAGGGTAATATAACCAACTGTGTACATGTTCTCAGGCTGCAACTTCATAAAGTACTGCAAAGAGCTGGCGGAACAGCTCGGCGTGTGCGGCTGGGTGAAGAACTCCAAGAAAGGCACCATCGTCGGCAAGATACAGGGATACAAGCCGGAGCTCGATCACATGTCAGTTCTTCTTCTTCTTAATGTACCTAATGGAGGTTGGCTTTGTGTATTTTCTCTTTTCCTTGGCGAGGCTAAAGAGTTCGACTGCACTCTAGGTTCTCGTCCATTGTCGGATGTTTTGCAGCGACGACTTTCTGCTGCTGCTTTTTCTTTATCATGGCGAAATAATAACTGATACCAATTTTGAGTTTTACCAGCTGGACACACGCGTGTCCAGCCCCTCGAGTCCACTTGGTGAATAACCCAATTATTCGAGTCCACAGTAGCATTCGAGTCCCTATTTTCAACCAACTTCAAAAAAGGAGGTACTCAATTCGACTGTATGTTGTTTTTTTGTATACATGTATGGTACGCGATTACTGCGGCAATATTTTGGCGAAATTGGGTCAGTAGTTTGATTTTTAAATCAAAATTACTGGAATAACTCATATAACTGGAAAATATGAAGATATCATCCAGTTAGTCGTAATTGGATTGAAATCGGTTGTTGTTTTTTTTTTAAAAGCGTAGGTACTTATTAGCTTATATCAGCACATTATAAGTAGCATACAGACCGAAACCAATTACCACTTTAAGCACCTACCCTAAAAAGGTCTTTAGGTGCTCTTTCAGGTCTTTTCTCTCAGCTACGAGTATTATTTTTGACAACCTTCGTAATGGTCTCTAAAAAGCAATATTATTTAACAAGTGGTTTACGATTGCTTTGGGAGATTGACATAGGTTATGATATTTGTCCATCTATATTTTTCAATGCCAGATTTTGGGGTAAGATTGTAATGAAGTGCAGTTTTAAAATAAAAGATAGTATAGGTTATAAGAATTTTAATCTCTCTCTTGTTGTTAAAGATAATTTTCCTACAAAGATTTACAAATAAAACGGATGTGCTACCTAGTGATTTAAAGAATTTGCCTATACTGATAATTTCCTATATGGAAGTGGTAACCTTACGGATCCCTAATATTGAAAGTCAAAAGAAGAATATTTTATTAGAGAAATCTAGCCACCATGAAGACTTCCGCAGTAGAGATTTGCTTGAAGCTTCCAGAAGCCGACACGTTCACTGGAGAGCTTCTGTACCAGATGCAGACACAACCATGGGACACCAGATTTACTTGTAATTCTCGCAACCAGAAGTAGGCACGACATAGGACACCAGGGCTGCTCGGAATTTCAGCTCCCCGAAGCAGAAATACGGGTCTTGGGGCAGAGTTTCCCAAGAACTGGAGCTGGCAACCGTCTAGGGAATCTGAAATAATTTGTGGTGAGAAAAGAAAAGGAACAATGAAGGGCCTAAGGTTTGCCTAGTAAGAGATCAAATCGGACCAACTCGTCCAAAATTAAGACTGGGTTAAATTTAATCACGATAACCCCTAGGGCATAAGTATCATTGATCTCAGTAGTAGTTGTAGAATCAGAATCCAAAAACAGAATCCCGCACCAGGGATGGAAGTCTCCCTTATATACGGATTTTGAAAGTATTCTAGAGCCATTTCTAAAATTCTCTGCAGCCTGAAATTTTGTTCACAGAGCGGAGAGGTCCTATTAATAATATAAAAGACCTTACCCAAAAATACTCCATGTAGTCGAGATTTCCAGGCAAACCTCTACTCACGAAACTACATGGAGACTACAGACGGTCAAATTTGACAACTGTCAAGATTGACAGCGCTTTGTTTACCTAATTTTAAACCAATATTCAAGCAAAACCAATAAGTTATTTCACAATCTAACTACACCAGAAGAATCACAAAAATTCGCTCTCCGATCGATGTAAGTTTCATGCAGATCGAAGAGGTACCAGGAAAATTTATTATTTCCAAAATTAATCCGAAAGCGTCGATCCCGGCACTAGAAGAGCATGAAAGATTCAGCATACGGACCCAAAGAACGCCCGTATGCCGACAAACCAGGAAAACATTGGTTCCTAGCAGGAGAAATCGTGTGAACACGAAAGAAGGAAAATTATAACAACTTGCCCTAAACATACAAGGTAAAAGAAGGCACCTAACTTTCTACAAGGGCCTAATCTAAGACGAACATCATGCCTCAAAAACGAGATGTGAGAAACATTATCCAAATAAAGAAAAGTAATACATAAAAGCAATGATGTTATATGTTTCACTAGATCTGAAGTTTCCGCTTGAAGGAAGCCTCGCCTGAAATAAGCTTGACAACTAATTCAAGCTTTGACGTCTATCATTCTCTATTGCCGATGAATTCGGTTCATATGTCTAACATAAAAAAATATAAAAAATTAGTAAAAGTGTCGTAAAAAGCTGTGACTCGTGCTCCGAACACACAACAGATGCCATGGAATTTCTTTCCACATGTTAGTTTCTATTAATATCCGTATTTTACTGCAACTTATTGCAAATTTTCGTAAAAATATTTTCGAAATTATGTGTCATATCATTTTGCTTTCGGTTCTGCCAGGAAATCCTTTTTTGGTTTTCCCCATATATGTAGGAGTTTTTTTTTAATTTTTTATTTGCTTAAATTGCATTGTTAATTGGTTTACCTCTTAAATCAAAGTGATGTATAATAAGTGGTGTAGCCTTTCTTCGCAAGTATTTTAAAGTCAAAACCTATTGAATTCGAGTTCATTCCAGTTAAATCAATACATTTTGCGCTTATATTTCTGAAAAACCAGATGATTTCAATTATGGGTTAGTATTAGAATGGCTAGATCGCAAAATGACTACATTTCATTTAGGCCACATCTCTAAATATCCGAGTCGCAATTTGACTAAATCACATCTATTCCACATCTTAAAATGGCCAATTCGCAAAATTACCACATCGCACATCGATTAAGTTAAATTGCTACTCGGATACTTTGAGATGTAGTCATTTTGCGATCTAGTCAGTCTAATACTAACCCTCAGTTATTTTTCGATGATCAGATTCAGCTTAACTCTCCACTTATGTTATTATTTTTAATAATTGAAACACATGCATATTCCATAATAAACAATAGGAAAGTCTTCGACTCTTGAACGATGAGGCATTTGTATGTATGTAAATTATGTTTGTTTGTATTAATTTGTTCGATGACATTATGATGATGATGATGATCATAATAATGTTTAATTATTTGTTCGATGATAGCTTGCGAACCGTTGATATTCGACCTTAAGATATTATTGGCTATAAATTTTGTTGAGGCACTAAAATGGTGATCGGTCACATTACATACATACATTTTGACCTGGGTATGTCCTTAAAATGCAACCAGACCCGCCGGAGGACGGGCAGCAGCGTCCTCTTGGTCACGGTAAGGTGACCATCCCGATCCCCAAACCGCCTTCCAAGCGTGGGGATTATGGCAACACCCCTCTATTAAGGGGGAGGCCTTCGTCCAGCAGTGGACGGTTTATGGCTGACGACGAATACATTTTGACTTTATGGTATGTACTGAAAATATTTTGTAAACTGAAAATGTTTTGTTAGTTATTTTTTTAACATTGATGATCCAAAAAAAATGTGGATCTTTTTATTGTACTAAACTTCAATATGTATTCGATATCATGTTATATCGTAGCAGAAGTGTTAGGGAAAATTTTCATCAGGTAGGCAACATCGATTTCGATATCAAGTTTGCGCTAATACTGGCCAACGACAAAAGAAAATAAAAACTTTTGAAAAAACGGCTCCATATTTTTTTGCGCGATCATATGACGTTTACCCCTCTATGTATTTTACTCTATGCATAAAAGTGTGTTATTCAAGCATGTTCAGCTATTAGGAAGCTAAACACAGGAATTACCTATAAAATAGTAAGTCAATAGGTACCCGTAAGGAAGCATATCCTTACAAGATATAGCATTTTGTCTTCTGTATACATAGTTTTTTTTAAAATAATTAGTGGTATGTATGTACTCATCATTATGAACAACTTTTATTATGGCGCCAAACCTTAAGGCCGGGTTATTCCACGTTTTAAACACATTTTTTAATTAGATCAATCATTAGTCTAAAGCTGTATCAGGTAGGGGTCACATTTAGCGGAGCAAAAATATGGCGGTTACGCAGATTCGTGCGTGTCAAACTACGATTTTTGAAGATTTTCTCAGATTACTTGAAAAGTATAGAAATTCATAACTTTTGAACCACAGCATGCTCTCCAAAATACTATTAACTTATAATACATATTTTTTTTATGTGACTATGTGCTGTAATTAGGACATAAAACTGAAAATGATTTAAAAATAGACACTGTTTCGGTATTTTTTTCTATCGAGGAAAGTATAATCAATCGTGTTTTCATCCACAGAAGTCACTAAGACGGATGTTCTTCTGTAACATTTTGTATTTTTAGGCTTTAAATATAGTAATTTAACTAAATAAATTTGATTTTGCGAGGGGCAAATTTGGGAAATACAAGCCTTAAATCGCGAAAAATAAAACAGCTGTTCCTTACAAATTTTTTTTTCGCGATTTCAGTTGGCCCATAGTAAAAGTTGTTTATAATGATGAGTACATACATACCGTTCAGTATTGTAGAACCTTTTGTACGTCAAGTCAGAAAAAAAAGTATGACTTTAATTTCACGAATAGTACACATAAAATAAGTAATTATATTTTATCTTGTTTAATACCTGTTATTTAATCTTATTTTTTTTTTCCATTGATTGATGACTAACTAATTAGTAGTTGATATTATAATTTGGATCGATTCCAGAACGGTAGGTACTCTATTACAGCCTATTTTAGTCATGTCACTATCACCAACGGAGTAAAATACTTGGAGGATTTAGCTCCTCTCTCGTAAAATATACACATAGAGCCAAATTATCTGGATACCTATCTCACCTGATGTGAAGCGAAGATGCAGTCTACGATGGAGGACGCTTGCCTAGAAGAAACCGATTCACTCGCGACATTCATTTATTCACCAGTTGAAGTTCTGGATGACATTTTGAACCAGACTGGTATGAACTAGAGTATGTAAGGGAACGTACCCATACTACGTGACCCGTTCAGGGTCATCAATCCGTAGTCAATATTCTCTAGCATACACATGCCCATTTCAGTATGTTTTGTTCTAAGTATGTTTCTATTATACAAACTGTTGTTTTGCTTTCCCGCCAAATTTACAGACGTTGATGGACTCATCATTATGAACAACTTTTACTATGGGGCCAAATCAGAAAACGCGAAAAAAAACAGCTGTTTTGATGCAATAAGTTCGTTGACCTTGATTGATTGATCAGGGCGAATGGCGGGAATGAAAAACAACAGCTTTTAAACTTACTGTTATTTTGTTAAAACCTCATTTCCTGGTTCCAGGATAGATTGGCTGAGCCACGTGGGCTCTCCGGGATGCAAGATCGAGAAGTGCGACCTCACCAAATGGGAGTATATGGTTAAGCGCGGATACACGGACTTCACCATACGATTCTGATCCTCTGCGTTCTCTGAATCTATTTGTAAAATAAACTTATTTTTGTACACGTGTATAGAATACCTACTTTATTTACCAAATTCAATTGCATTTTTATTTAATTTTCTTATATTATCTTAAATACTCAGAGAATGTTAAATAAATGTGTCCAAAACTTGACCCTTGTGCAACCCCTTTTTTCCTGCTTTCTTTGTAAGAATACAGTCGACGAAAGAAGTAAATTTAGTGTCCTTTAATTAATACGACTATTTCTGTCTTTTTGGTGATTCTCAGTTTAAAAACATGTATATTGGTAGAATTGACATCAAGTGCATTTGCACCTGATACCGGCTAGCGCGGCCCGTCACATTTCCGTTCTATTCACTTCTCTCTTCAGTGGGTATTTCGCCCTAGATAAATACCTAATTGGCACATTTTATTCCAATACTGGACAAACGTTAACACCTAGGTAGGAATATGGATATCTGATTTGTGTTTAAATTACCCTCAATGATAATATGACGGAGTCTAGACTAAGCAACTGAGTACAAGTTACGTTAAGTTACAAGGTACGTTAAGTAAGTATAGTAAATGAATTACCACCCACATTATTTCAGTTACGTATATCACTGTTCGTAAATTGACACAATCAGTTTAATTCAATAATAGAATTATCAATAAAACACAAGATAAAATTGCAATAACAGTTTAATTGTACGTCGTCAAGTATAGCTAAGTTACTTATAACATTACTTACAATAACCTGTACTATAACTTATGACTACATAATTATGTACATCTTTTCTTAATAGATAACTTCGTCTTTGATCTGTTTGACTTAGATTGTTCAATAACTGTCTGTTCCGTCACAAAACTGATGCCATACTAAATTATTATAGGTCTATGAATTGTAACATTAAATAAACTTGGAAAATATTAACACCACATTCAAAAATAAACACATATTGCATATTTTTTACCGAAACTATTATATAAATCGCAATATAGGTATAACTAATAACATAATGTCCGATATAATTTTTATGTTTCCATTAAGAATAAATAAGGTTTATTAAATTACACAATTGACCAACGACGACCTATTGCGACGAATCAGGCCTTCCAAAATAATCATTGAAGTTATTTAAATAAATCATACGACATTATTACTAATTTTTATAAAAGGCAAAGACGTGCGTATAGCTATAGTTACAGAGAAGATTATCGGAAAAACTCAATCTCCTTTAGGATAACCGATAAAGTGATCCATCCAACACTAGATCATTAATCACTTTAAAAAATTATAGAATGTATCTGAAGTCTAATAATTATAGGTAGGTACTGACTTTAAACTCATTGAAGTTCAATTTAAAATATTATACTTAGTCACAAATACTGATATTTATAATTTTATATACAAATTATTTTATTGTGTCTACTATACTACCTACACTAAGCTTATAATCACTAAGTATTCGATTGACTCATATTTTTTATTATATACAAAATTATTCAGTTTTAAAAACGGGGAAGACTTTTTCAGAAGCACCAATAACGTGCTAATAGTTCTAATAGATCTTTCGATCAACTGCAAAAGTGCAGAAAATTAACAAAAACGTACAAATCCTAACTTCCTAACTCACGAGACAAGGTCTTAAACAAGATAAGACGATCAGAAGTGCTGACAACCTTGGATAAAGCTTCAGAAAACTGCACAGCCCTGAATAGGGCAAAAGTCTTGTCTTCAGTTCTATTAAGCAGACCTTGCACTATACCTTTTCCTCAGGTGTTTGTAAAGGTACGCTCGCATCTTCTGATTTTCTGGAGGCCGTGGCGGCAGCGGTAGCAAGAGCCTGTTTATGTCTCTTTTTGGTTCTCTCTTTGTGGAAGTATAGCCGGAGATAGTGGCAGGGGAAGACAACGCACTCGCCCGCGGGCTCCTCGGCGTCGATGTATACGCCCCTCACCAGCACTGAGTTGGAGCAGTTTAGCAGGATGAGCAGCGAGATGCTGATGATGTGGGAACACCAGTTGCTGAGCTTTGGCGTTTCTGTGGAAAGAATCGTAAATTAATAAAAGTTTGCTAGAATATCATGAATTGTAATAAAAACACAATATGCGTACATTTTATTATTCAAAGTCAATGACACATTTCAAAGAGCAAAATATTAGTATCATACATTAAAAAAATTGTCACGATGCATGCTGAACCGCAATAGGTCGACCTGGGTATGTCCTAAAACTACATCCAGCACCACCGGAGGATGGGCAGCAGCGTCCTCTTAATTAACGGTGGTAACACCCTGCGATCCCCAAGCCACCTGCCAAGCGTGGGGATTATGGCAGCCCCTCCCTATCATAGGAAAGGCTTCCGTCCAGTAGTGGACGTGTAATAGGCCGATGAAGAGAAGATGCTGAACTGATTTTATTCCAAAACTCCATTTAAATAATCCACCCGTTTCGAGTCAGTTTCGAGTCAAAGTTGCTGAAAACGATTTGCATGGTGCTAGTTAAAAGGCATACAGCTCATCTAAAAACTTTAGTCTCAAATAATAAGGTGGTCTACTCTTGGGTAAGAAGAGCTAGCACAGTGTACTTACTGGTGAAGCGACACTCACCAGGGAAGAAGTATACGTCGAGCAGACCCCAGATCCCGCGCCACACGTTGACAGTGGCGAGGAAGGACAGCAGGTGGTACACGTCCGCCAGCAGCAGCCGGGCGGCGCCGTGCAGCCGCGCGGCCGCCCAGCGCACCGGCGCCTGCAGCGCAAACGTCACCACCACTAACGCGTACCCGGCTATCTGTTGGGACAAGAAACTGCTTTAAGATCGCTTGTTGTCATAAGCCTGCTAAACTCTGTACGATCTTATGCGGAAAGACGAAAAATACTATATGTAATTGTATGTGTATGTTCTTTCTAGGTAAGCTTGCTACATCTTAGACTGCATCGTTGCTTAACATCAGGCAGGATGTGGTCAAACGCAAGCCTATCACGAGTAAAAAATATTATAAAGAATTCAATACTACAATTATAATACTACATTTATGTATACGGCTGACAGGAACAAATCTATATATGCTCTACAAACCCAAATAAAAAAACAGGTTGAACAGGTTGTTGGCAGGTTGGTATGAATGATGACAAGCTTAACACTGTATTTAAAAACAGACCACATCGACCAAAATGAGAGGCATCTAATAATAGACTTCAAATACTAATTTTCAACTGCAACAAACTACGATACGAACGGCTACAAAACGACGACTGACTGTTTACGGTTGGTTCTGAAAAGCTAAAGTCGAGGAGTTTGTAAAAACATGGAGAAAACAAGGCAGAAATGTAAACTAAGTCATATTTACTTGCGTTTGTGAGAAATTAAACCGTCCAAAAGTAAAGAAAAGTATGGTACCTAGCCAAATAAATAAATGAATACGAGCGCGTGTAAACCTACGAGTCAAGTGTATCTTCCATGCTATCGACAGGTGATGCTTTATTTTATCAGAAATCTCAGTCAACTCAAGTAATAAACGCACCTTGTCATATTAAGCAATATGAAGCCCGTTCCTTCTTTCCAAGATTTGTTTGAACTTAGTAGAGAAGCGTTAGATAATGACAAGGTACCAGCAACCGAATGCGAGCGGCGCCTGAATTAATCCTCTACAAACCCACGTAATACTTCCTTATCTGTGTTTAACCACAGGCGTCAAGACTAAACCCGATATTAAAGGCTTTACACATAAAACCTTCAGTTAACTTTATTGTTAGTAAATAAAAGTGAAAATAGACATTGTTTGAACTAGCTATGGAAAGCTCCGCTCGTATTACAGGGTGATGAGATATACGTCATGTTATACAAATAGATAAGAATAGAATTCTTTAATTAAACAAGCATTTAATTGTATATACTTAAAATAGCATTGTTTTGTAATATAATTGGTTCCGTCTCATACAAGGATCGCATCGTTGCCATATACAATAGCACGTGTGTATCAAGTGGGGTATAATTTAGGTAGGTAGTTTTGGGAGATCCCGGAACCCAGTGCACAAAGGCAGGTCATCGAGAGGGCCTCTAAAAGTGCAAACTTAAGTACAGCCTACCTGTACTCTGAAGCAGCCGAGTACTTACCTATCTCTAAAATATTTTTAAAGTAACTTGTAAATAACTGCCTTTGTCTATACTAAACTCAATCCATTGGATTTTTGGCGTTACTTAATAATATTATAGTATTATAAGTATTTGTATCTTTGGTGATACCAAGCAAGCTCGCAAGTTCGGAATCTCATAATTATTCACGATCTCTACATTACACCGAACTTCGTATCACCAAACAAGATCCTGTATGATATAGCACTGTAGTAAATCCAGTGATCATCGTAAGAAGATAATGTTCGGCACTAGAATTGACGACAAAAACCATAGTAGGTATATCTGCTTTGATACTGTCTGTTCAATATAATTTGTGGTAAATATTGTACAATAGGTAATTGAACCGTTGCGTCGGCGGCTGATACAGCTTGTCAATACTGCTATCTAGTGAATGGAATCGTATAGGAATTGTTTGTTATTGTTAAATCAAGGGATGTGGGATAAGGAAACTGTGTTGACGGAATTTATCACGACTTTCTAGAATACTTGAACGTTTCTCGTAATTTTAGCTAAACAACTTAAGTAGCAAATACGTGCTTATATTATACCTGTTGTTGTATACATTAATTTTATCATAAATATTCATAATTTATTATGAAGAGCATCATGAAAACCTCTACACCTAGCAATACCCACACAAACAAATCAGACGCACTAACTAATCCAAGTAAAAATACAGAATTAAAAAAACACGACATTGTTATGAATCATTATTTCTAGAAGCTTCCCTTAAGACTCGGCTTATAAATTTTAACCTGTTTATACGGATACGGATACAAGGATGGCCAGAAGACGAAGTCTCACAAACTGTTATCCACACCATTTTACTTTATAAGCTCGGGTTCTTATAGTTCATCAGGTAAAGCGCGTGATTTTTCCGCAAATGGGTCATTACGTGGCGCGCCATTGAGTCAGTGACCAGTTTAGTTCAGGCCGCAATTGGCGCATCCTCCCGCTGCCGTCTTGTCCCCCAACCGGCGTAGTACGGCTCCTAGGGTCCCCAATGTTTGTAGAAAATTGACTAATCTATGAAAATACGAGCTATTTACCTTTTACTAATGTCAAATTAGATGTTTTACCATGGCTGGTCTGTCTGTCTTTAAAGATAAGATATAGTTAATGGGTAATCCCCAAGATCCCCGATCCCCAAGCCGCCTGCCAAGCGTGGGGATTATGGCAACCCCTCCCTATTCAAGGGGAGGCCTTCGTCCAGTATTGGACGTCTTCCGGCTGTTGAAGTGAAGTGAATGGGTAATGGGCTAATGGGTGAGATTGATGATGGTTCATCATCATCATCAGCCCGGAGACGTCCACTGCTGAACGAAGGCCTCCCCCTTAGACCGCCACACTGTACGACAACCTGCCATTTGCATCCACCGGTTGCCCGCGACTTTTACAATGTCGTCAGTCCACCTAGTGGGAGGTGACTAAAATTCAAAGAACCTGGTCCGTGTCCTGATTATACTGATGCTCTTGGCGAATGGGTATTGGTATTGAAACTATATACGAGTGGTGGGGAGGTAAGCCGAGGAGCCCGCAGGTGTAGTCCTGGTGGTAGACTACACATATATAGTTTCTTCCTGGTATGTTCCTTAACTGGTACCCCTAGTTTACTACGCTTTAGTATTTTAGAAGTTCGAGTTTAAATCCACATTAAGTAGGTACCTAATTAGATTTTTTTTAAACGAGAGGCTCACATGCTGATTAAAACACAAATGACAAAAAAAAATTATATAAAAAATTATACCTATCGCATTTAACGCCACTTACCTCTCAAAAATATTATAGGTAGAGGATTCACGAGACGTTTTTTCGCACATTCATTGATACTTTATCAATATTATTATTTTTATAAAAAAGTACTGTGTCCGTAGAATATAAGCAAGAATGGCAAACCAACATGCGACACACTATTCGATTTTACAGTGACGCCGCGAATTAGATGACGAATCGTTATTGAGATGGATGAACACGAAATTGACGGAGAAAGTCGCATACAAAATGCACTGCCAGCGATCTCGACAAACAACAACGTTGGAAAAATAAAATGGTTTTCCTTTCGAAGTTCAGTTTCAGATAGGGTGTAGAGTTTTCTTCATACCTTCAATCGTAGTGGGTATATCTTTCGTTTTTTTTTCGTACCTATACGGTTTAAAAACTTTGTAGGCTGATTGAAATGTTTAGTTCCATGGCATCAAACGTTGAGCTGAATAAATTGTTTTTATGCTTGACAGGCTAGGTGTTTGACTACATCTCACCTGTGATCAATGGTGACAATGGTCGTTGTCAGCCACACAACGTCCACTGCTGGACGAAGGCCTCCCCCTTTATAAAAGGGTGTTGCCATAATCCCCACGCTTGGCAGGCGGCTTGGGAATCGCAGAATGGTCACCACCGTTAACCAAGAGGACGCTGCTGCCCATCCTCCGGTGGGTCTGGTTGCAGTTTAAGGACATACCCAGGTCCACATTCCAGGTCCACAGGTGACAATGGTCAAACACATTTAAATAATAATCTGGAATGCGATGAAATGGGTAGCTACTCTTGGTTTGTGCGAGGTTAGCCTTTGCGGGCTTCATCTTTATTGAGCTACGTGAATCGTCAATTGTTGCCGTGGTTTAGCACTCGTCTAACAAGAATTCATTATATTACGATCATCCCTTCAATTGCAAGATCCCGGAAGGTGAAGGACAATGGCTCGCGTTCGACACTATAGCTAGTTGACATTGGCACAATTGACCCTCGCCACGTGGGAGGACATCTAGTTGACGGACATAAATACATGCGTTTCAAACGTGAAATGCAACGTTTACTTCATTTAGCAGTTCCTGAAACGGGCTCGATTTAAGAAGCTAATGGGATAATTCCAGGCTATTTCTGGAATCATGACGATGATCCTGAGAAGCTTGTTTTCCTTGTTAAATGTTAAGTCACCAGCGGAAGGCAGTAATTTTAGGAGCTCATTTTATAAAGAGGCGGGCGAATGTAAGATGCTTCCGTGAATTGCTCCTTTGAACCCGTGAATTGAGTTTGTAATTTTCTCATTTAAATCTGAGTTTGAGTTCTTTACACATTGGGCAGGTCACGCCGTCGTGACGTGCCTTCATGAGTCGAACGTGTCAACAACTCCGATGGTAGGTAATCTCAGAGGAAGGATTTCCCTCTTGGACATAGGTAATAGTATTGGGCGATTTTCTGACAGGCAATAAAAAAAAACGCACGACATCACGAAGTTTACAAAACACTACTCATTTCGGAAAAATGCAAAATCAGTAATAAAAGAGAATAATTGCAGACACATAGAAAAGAAAAAGACGTATTCATGTGCAACAAATTCAGACAGATGGACATTTCAAAACTATTGGCCGAGTGATGAACCTTTCATATCTGGAATTATAATGTTATGTGCTTTTAGATATCTCTACTGGGTCAACATTTTATTGCCCTATGCTCTTTGTGCTATGTTGGGAAAATAGACGAAGAGGTATAATTTGTGAGCGTTTAGTTTGAAATTAGATAGAAGTATACCTAAATGTGAGTCTAGAAGTTACAATGTGAACATGGTCCAAGTCCGACAGCTTCTTCTGTTACGACAGGACTAAGTAAACTGTATTTTTTTCTATGGACGGAGTATTTTTAGTTTTTTTTTTACGTAAAAATAAATGTTGGGTTAGGGGAAACAAGGGATTCAAATCATTTAGTAAGAGCCTTTTGCACGGTGGTGGGTACTTCCTAGTACCTACTAAATACTATCAAGTTGAAAATCTGTAGGCAAGCACCTAACGGCGTGTTCTGGCAGCCTCGATTGTAAGCGAGTTCCCACTCTAGGCTAGGTGTCCTTATTTATCTTCAATCACACCGTCACTTAGCATTAAGCGAATTGTTGGCTAAAATTTGGTCCGTAATATAGCATAATCAGCTTATTACTAGTGCTGAACATAGGCCTACACTCGAAGAGCGACTGGGCCATCCCATCACGTTGGCCCCAGTTGCCATGATTGCAGTTGTTATGGTGATTTCACATAAGCCAAAAAAAAGCGGACGCAAAGAGCTTTCCTCACGATGTGGTCCTTATGCCTTACGACCGAAAAGCCAGTGGTTTGAACATCCCTACTGAAACTACAAAAAGCTCATTGGTACGGGCTCTCACGATTTCCAGTCGAGCGGTCTCCCTATTACGCTAGCAAAGGCTTGTAATATAAAAAGCAAGAAATTAAAGCATAGAGCACTCACGAGTGATATCCAGCAGGACTTGACCTGGTCGCCAGGGTAGAGGAAGATGTCGAGCAGCGCCCAGGAGCCGCGCCACACGAACACCACCAGCGAGCCCACCGCGCCCACCGAGAACACGCAGTCCAGCACGTACAGCGCCGTCTCGCGGCTGTTCTGTAACGACACACATCTCCTCCAGTTACCCACGGACACGCACATAGTCGATCTGGGGCCGTACCGTGAACCGCTTATAGCGGGACCGAATAAGTTCAGCTGCCAACACTGTGCAACAGCGAATTTTATTGCGGGCCTATAAAATCCACAGTCACGCAGCGTCGGCAGCTGAGCCTGAGCTGAGCAGCGGTTCTGAAATAAGCGTTCTTGGTACGGCTCCTGTACTCAAACCGCGTTTTATTTACAGTCGAATAACTTGAAACTTCGTGTGTGCCAAACTTGGCGCAATGTTAAAAAATGTGCTCCAAGCACAGCTAAAATGTATATAATATACAAGGCTCTTGAAGCCTAGAAGGTGGAAGGCTTCAAGTTGAACTAACCTGTGTGAAATATCCAACAATATTTACTTTATAACAAATATGTTTGAGCAGTAAGGCCCCGGCCTGGCTGACGAGGAAGACACTAAAAGACCATAATCATAGAGAAGAGTAATGACCATATTTCTGTGAGTTCTGAGTCATGATTTTTGCATCGCGTGATAACTAGTCGAGTCAGGGCAGCAGAGAACTCATATTGCGTTGTTGTATGACACAAATTGAACAATGATATGAATACAGCTTAAACGCAACTTAAAAATGCATTACGCACGTTTGGCTTCAGCCTAAAGGGCCTGTCTTTTAAGTATGTAATTAATTTAACTAGATTTGTTGTATCGAAGTCGAACTATCTTATGTATCACCTTTCGTTTCTCAAACCTGATATTTTGTCAGGAGTCGAGTATCAATTTGCTCTCGTTATGTTATTATCTCGCACGGTGCAGGTTGGCGAATTTACTTGCTTCCATTTGGGGAAGAATCAATTAAATAGCGCAAGTAAATTCGCCAACCTGCACCTTCACCTTCATGCATTTGCATGAAGATTTTCTTGCGTTATTTTCCTTCACGGAAAAGCCAGTAACATGATTTTAATAGACCACACGTAAAATCCGACAAGCCACTTCGATACAGCAGCGCGAGTACCGTTCTTGACGATCGTTCTATTTCACATTCAAATCGTATATTTGTCATTTAAATCGGTATAATTCGGTATATTCTCAAATTCGTCTAAGTAAATCTGCTATACCGACACGTCATATTTAGCGACCTAGAACGGTACTGGCGCTGCAGGCCCGGCATCGAACGCACTACCACAAGAATCTAACAACTATTAATAGAAGTAACTATTTTATCTTTTAAGCTTGTTGAACCGAAGGGATTTACTTGTGAAATCCCACCAGCTGTCGACCGTCGCGTCGCGTTGTTACCTATAGGCATCATAACTAAGAAAATAACTCAACCCCCTCTGCTATACTTACGCTGTGTTGTGCTGTGTGAAAATCATGGGATTAAATAGGACTACCATTATATTCAATCCATTTCGTCGATAATTGATCACGGTACATATAAAATAACAACAAAACAATAAACATAAACATTCAATAAAATTTTACTTCCTGGAACCTGGTGGGCTCTTGTTCAGAAATATCGTCATTATACATTTAGAAAACTGTCCAAATCGATCGATTACTACGAAATATGAATGAGCATGTAAAAGATCGAAGGGTAAGTCATGGAAAAGCAAAAACTGTACTTTGACCTACTTACACTGACCTTTTCAATAGATATAGTAAGATTCGTTTAACTCTACTAGTAAGAAAGATTAGCTGTTCCTTCGATCGTAATCCGTGCAGAATTTAAATTAATATGAATTAAATAATTTATCTTCTGTTAAACTGTAAACTATTAAAACAGCGCATCTTTTTAACCCTTTTAAATGATTACCCTAAAAATACTTTATAAAAACACTTTTATATTATTACTTATATGTAGAGGAATATATGGCTCTACGGTAGTTTTAGACATACACGTAGTTATTTTCCTAAATATACAGATTTTTCTAGTTTTATAGAGTTATCAGTTTAATGTTTATAATTTGCCGAAAAGAGACGTCCGCTTTGCACATTTTGGTATATGGTTATTATGTCCTGATCCGGAATGCTGACATGTGAACAATCCCCAAAGCAAGACTCGTAACTAATATTTAGTATAGAAGTTGAAATCATAATTGATAAGGATGGGTTTAGAATAGAAAGTAGGAACGTGCATAGTTTAGAGTTGAGTGAAGATTGTGTGATGCAAAAGGGGTAAGCAAAACCTTTTAAGTGCGTTTACAAATTTCTCGTACCAGAGACTAACCGATACTGGCCATGAAGTGTGTTTACTTACACTTACGTAAGTATAAGATTAGAATAAGGTATTTTTTCAAAGAAATCATTTCGCTATCAACTCGGATAGAGCTTTTTGTTTCCGTGCTTGGAGGAGTTAGCTCTCTTTATCGAGTAAATCCTTGTTTTCGTGGCAATGCGCAAGAGTAAGCTAGGGTATTACTTACCATACAATTTTACAAATCATCAACACTTTAACAACGCCAGTAACAACTATACTGTGCACTATTTATGACACCTTACCTGCTGTGTGTCATAAATAGTGGCGGAGAGTAATCAAATTTTGGCCGACAATGACGACACACTTCACAGAAAGAAGACTGAGTTTCTCCCATTTCAGAAGTTAAGAGGAAAGAGATAAAAAGATACGTCATTTATTTCCGGATAAGTAGAGAAAAAAACACACTTCTTACGAACTGTGGGATTAAGATCCTCACTCCTCTCTCGGCAAATCCATCGATTGCCTCTTGACGGGAAGATCTACTAGTGATCTTTCTATGATGGACATCTCTTGATAGCTGGTTTACTTTTCTAATTAAACTTAAAATTATATACCACTGGGCACTACCAGATGCGTTTTCTCCTTTATAATTGAGGGTATTCAGAACTGCTGGAACATCCTTTGATTTACACTTTGTCATGACATTTCCTCGCGGAACGAGCAGCAACTAACCGTCCTGAACATGGTGGGCACGTCGAAGTAGTCCTG
This sequence comes from Erannis defoliaria, assembly GCA_905404285.2. NCBI lineage: Eukaryota > Metazoa > Arthropoda > Insecta > Lepidoptera > Geometridae > Erannis > Erannis defoliaria. The sequence continues at coordinate 1,934,928 of FR990073.1, read as the reverse complement.
TGGCGTGTCGAGCACGACGGCGAAGGGCGCGGCGCAGATGTTGCGCGCCGCGCGCAGCGCCGCCAGCGACAGCGTGGCAGCCGCCGTGGTGGACAGCAGCGTGCGCGCGCTGAGCCCCGTGCACTCGTTGAGCAGGTTCCACACGCCGCGCCACGCCGCCACGCACGCCACGCCCGCCACCAGCGTGTACGCGCGCGACAGCACGCAGTATGCGAGCCGCCCGCGGTCCGGGTGCAGCGTGCGCGCCAGCCACGTCTGGCACAGGCACGCGGCCAGGTTCGTGAGCAGCCCGAAGGCGGCACACGCGGTGGCGCTGCCCAAGGCGTCCCCGGGCAGCACGTACAGGTCCATCAGCGACCAGGTGGACTGCCAGTAGGTGACGACGGCTGGAGCCACCACGCACGAGGCGAACAGTGCGTCGGCGCACTCGAGTAACGCGGAGTAGGCGCGCGAGCCGCCCGCGAGCGTGTCGGTCAGGCCGGCGGTGCTGCCGCGCATGGTGCCGGGGACCGAGTGCCGCCCGGAGCCGCGCCGACCCACGCCGACCCCTAATTGCATTATCTGCGTGACGTCGCCCGCGCGCCACTCCACGCGCGCCCATCGCTCAGGTTTACCTTACGATCTGACGAGATCGGTTTTATTGCGCGGATCGAGATAGTGGAGAAAACGCATCTCTTTTGTTGAGTTGCTAACGCCCGTGTTCGAGAAGGAAGTGTTTCGTTGCGTTTCCGGTGCAATGACGAGTTACTGCAAGGCGTGAATCTCCCGCGAAGGCTGTTTTCATAATCCCTACAAGGTGTCAATATCTGCAGTGGAAATTTTACAGAAACCTTGAACAAGAGCTCAAGCCAAATAAAAGATAACCGCCCCACTAAGCTCGGCGAAGTGCGTTACGCTGAGATTTTGTAGATGATTCAATTCGAAGAGTGGTTGTTTACTCCTGGTGGGCACACGCGGGGCCAGGGCTCCGTAATGTGTGACCTTAGAACTAATCTGCGTAATGGTCAGCAAATCAGTAGGGACGGGACGATTACCCGCTTCCTTCCTAGACTGACCGCTTGCTCGCCGTGGGGCGGCAGCTGTGGCGTTGTTTCTGTGTTCTTGTGTTGACCCACCTTTTTTTTTAATTCGGAATAGGTTTGCGTTTGACTATACCGTGCCTGGTGGTAAGCAACGGTGCAGTCTAGGATGGAGCACGCTTACCTAGAAGGAACCTATTCACTCTAGATTTGAAGACATATTGTACGTTACGGAAAACACAGACTCCGGCAGAGAATTCCTCAACCTCGCATTAAGAATAAAAAATGTGGTATCGAAACGCTTTGTTCGTTTGTGTATGTGTATGTCCACCGGGTATGAATGGCGCTTTGGTCGCATTTACCTGGCCGTCCCATAATAATAGAAAGGGGCAGGTGGAATCAAGTTGTGCAGTACCAGGGCACACTCACCGAAATGTATCCGATATAAAACCGACAAGCAAGTAACCCTACGTCGATGCTCTGGCTTTGCAGCCGAGACTTGACCAAAGTGTCGTTGCCTATCAGCCTCTTGGCTCTTCTCACAATCGACTCCAGTACCTCGAATTGGTCCTTGGCAGAGCCGTCCCATAAGTGCGAACAGTACTCCATACACGATCTTACTTGCGCGTGGTATAGGCTGAGCAGCTGCTCAGGCGTGAAGTACTGTCTCACTTTAGAGAGGATGCCAAGCTTCTTTGCGGCTAATTGAGCTTTTGTCTCAATATATGAGCCTAAATTAAGAGTCGACGAGAGAGTAACGCCAAGAAGCTCGAGGTTGTCAGTTATCGGCACGGATACATCTCGGAAAGAAGGTAATAGAGAGAAAGGCCTTTGTTTTGGCGGAAAATATCCAATCTTAGGATATTTTAAAATGTTCCGTCTTTCAGATAACATCTACATGGTTTTACAGTAGATAGTGATAGTGTTGTTATATATATTTTTTACATAAACGTTAATATTTTTTATACGTATAAATAAATGAAAGGGCTTATTCATAAACGTTATACAAGCTATCAAAAAATACTTTACCCATATTTTCAAATATTATGATAAAGGGAAAAATGAATAATAAAGGTACGTAAGTGAAACCTTACATTTTCATGCATTTGCCATCGAATACGTAAGTGAAATACTTATTTAATTGATGTATTCTTCGAAAGTTTTTTTGTGTGAAGTGCATTGTAAGAAGTGAACATACCATGTTATAGCACGTAGATTAGTCAAGGAATGTTTTTTGATGCAATGAAGTGACGAACGAGCAAGAGGTTCGCCTGGTGGTTAGCATGTCGCCTGCCCACAACATTAGCAGTGCCCTAATTAAAACTTGCAAACAAAATCCTGCGCCGCAATGCATTGCGCTTATCACCCTGAGATATTTTGATGTCAAATCTCTTTTATGCCCAGTAATTTCTCTGGTAGCCGTGTTCCGTTCAACCCTACTTGGCGGTAGAATAACCGGCAAAGGTGTGGTACTTCCCCAGACGGATTCCTACCACTACAAAGTTAAAGTGTTAAGCTTCAAATACAACGTTTTGATTACAGTCAATGTCTGTAAAAGTTTTCATAATCAGTACCTCAACGTATCCATTTTCCGTGTTTCTAAGAAAATATTCCGAAAAGATGTTACTTAACTATCGTAACATCGATCGTAAGAACCATTCCAATCTTTGATTGCAGAGAGAAAGAGAGAGCTAATTCCTCCAAGATTCCAATGCACCACTAGTCGTTACGCTATTTATTTTGGTTTAGTGTGAACAATAAAGAGTTAACATAATCTATCTATTTATCTATATATATATAGTAAGTTCATAATTATAGTTAGTTGTAGTTCACTATGCAAGGCTGAAATTAGATCCAGCAAGGCTGGCCGAAGGCTGCAACCAAACAATGTCTGGGTAAATGGCTGAATAGAGCACAAACAACTTGAATAATAATTTATTAAAGGCGGTATAACGCATCATAGTATCCATATTAAATACTTAGCTAAGAAGTGCCTTAAATAACTACAACAAAATACGTACAATGTGGCTACCTAATCTAAAATAAAGTTTGATCTCCGGAACTTCTTCAACGATCGCTTTGAAATTGTAACAATGAATACGACCTGGAACAGCATTCGAATACCTGTTCTTATATCGTTTTTTTTTGTTTAACCACTGCAACGCTTCGCCTGGGTGAAGCTAGCTCAGTATAAAAAATAAGTAGGTAAATACTTGCCTACGCCAGGAACTTGGATATATCCTAAAACTGCATCCGGAACCACCGGAGGACGGGCAGTAGCGTCCTCTCGGTCTGCGATCTCCAATTCGCTTGCTAAGCGTGGGGATTATGGCAATCCTCACCCCCACCCCCCATTACTGGGGAAGCCTTCGTCCAGTAGTAGACGTTTTCTGGCTGGTAATAAAAGACTTACACTAGTTTGGAAGCGTGTGGTAAAGATGTAGGTGGGCTCCTTGCCGTCGGTGACCAGGAAGTAGGGCGAGGCGAGCAGGTTGCGCGACGAGCGGAGAGTGACGGCCGCCAGGTAGAACAGGACGGTGAACGCGGCGATCACCACCGGCCTGGGGAACATGCGAGAGCCGTCGTTATAGGTCACAGGCCGCAGCAGGTTTCACCACAGTATCAAATATTCTACCGCCAATTATTTTATACCACACGTCGCAGTGAAGAAACTTCTCGCGTCATCTGTACTGAAATTATCATAATTTACCTATGGAAAAGAACTTGGGCCGAATGTGGAGCTGAAAAGTGAGACGAATTGAGATTTTTTAAATATATATATTGGGCCAAACACGGCATAAAAAGCGGGACGTAAGCAGTTTTTTTTGTGGACGAACTTTCTCAAGACGAAAATGGCATAAATCCGCTGGTCATTATAATAATTATCTGGGAGTTACAAATGTGTAAGAAAGTACGAATGAACTGCTCCGTGGCTAATCCACTTCTAGTAGTCAGCTGTTTTTACTAATTCTCGTTTAATAAGGGGTTATTAAACTCCTTATTTACTACTTACTGGGTGTATAGTATGTATTATAAGTATGTATTTACGAAAAAAAAATTGTATATAAGTATTCTATCAGCTATCTGGTTTCCATAATACAAGCTTTGCTTAGTATGGGGCTAGATGGCGCTGTGTGTAATAAATGTCCCCCCAATATTTATTTATTTATTTTATTTACTCCTTCCTTATTTATTTTACTCCTTTCCTTCTTCTTATTTTAAGATTATAGTGACCTGTGTGGGTCGAGTGAGTCCGGCACCGTATAGGCGACGGCAGCATCGAAGAGTCCCCAGCCGCCGCGCCAGTGCATGATGTTGGCGAGGGTGAACACGTAGGTGTAGCTGCGCGACAGCACGCGCTCGCGCACCCACCGCGCGGGGCGCGCGCCGCCCGCCGGGCTGCTCGACCGGGACAGCAGGTGCGATCTGTACACCGAGGTTTTATATCAAATCATCAGCCAGAAGGAGTCCAATGCTAAACGAAGGCTTCCTCCTAAATAGCGGCTTGATGACATAATCTGTTTTACAACATTAGAGATTAACAAGCACCGTTCTAGAAGGCTCTCACCTGAGCACAGCGAAGCAGACGTGCAGTATGATGCCGAGCAGAAATATCTGCACGTAGGGGAACAGGTTGGGGTGCAGTTCCATCAGCCCCCACGTGCCGCGCCATACGCTCACCACCTGCGGAGCCACCACCAGCGACGTGAACACCGCGTCCGCTGGAATGAGAGTCACAATAGTAGATTGTTATACAAGGGGCTAAAATAATTCGGTTTATTTTACTCCCTCGCTAACGCTCGGTCCTAAAACTACCTCGTATATAATTGTTTTTTAGCGCCGTGTGTTACATACGCTCTACTTTTCACTACGATTACGAGAAAATAAAATAATAAAATTACCAAAATAATTGCTTTGTGACTTTGACGGCAACAGAATGAAAATTATTTCTTTTCCTTTCTCTTCCATCTCCAAATTATGGTCTCACTAGACAATGAAATTTTCACAATTGTAAAATACATTACGGTCTCTCAATTCAATGTTTAACTAAAGTAAATTTTATTTCGCGCCAATGCTTTTTTTTCAACCGATTTAAAAAAAGGTTGTTCTCAATTCGACAGTATGTTTTTTTTATATTTTTTTTGTATGTTACGCGATTACTCCGCCAACTATGAACAGATTTTTATGATTCATGATATGAAAATTAGGCATTTTTTTCAAATGTAAATATTTCGAAATCTATTGAACTTGTATTTTGGAATAATTATCTTTTCACAAATGGCTAAATATATATTTTGGAACAATAATGATACTTGAAAATCTTGAAATACCTATACCATAGCTAACGTAATCGCAGCTGCTCTCTTGGTACTCGTCGTCTTCCTGGACGTACTCCAGAGAGGGAGTTTTCTCCATTTTCATTTTCGGCGCTTCTGGCAATAGCGTCTCTGAGCAGTTTGGAGGCATCTGTAAGTTGCATTCATTTTGTATCGCTTCAGTAAAAAATTAAGCCGATATATTTCAATAGTATAGTTGAAAACGTTGAAACACAAATCTTTTACTAACTGTAGAGCTAGCTAACGCAAAACTCACAGGCGTTTAATAAAACACTGTCATTGACTGCAGATGAGAATTGAAAATGCAAATAAATAATACGCTAATAATAAAATAATAACCTAATAACTAATAGCTAAAAAAATATAACGCTTTAAATATCTTCATAGTAACTTTTTCAGGGCTATATTTTCTTTACCAATCAGTTTATGAAAAAAAAGGAAAACACAGAGACATGTCTACAGTAGACCTAGAATTTATAAAAAAAATATTTTGCTCTAGAGGCATTATCCAGGAAGATAATAGGGGATTACGTTTGTATGGAGAAGCGCTCACCCCATTCCCCCTTAAGTACCTAGTAAGCTAAGTGCTCATGAAATTTCATTACAAATATTATTACACACATTTGTTATGACACAGAATTCTTCAAAACTCTTGTCTGTATTATTTTTATTCGACGTTTTGATTAATGTCACAGAAGACATAATAGTACTCAATGTCGAATTCGAAAACAGCGCAACCCACAAGCTTGACCACTTTCCCCTGGGCTTTCACCGCCGCCACCATTGTCCTTGGTAGAGCTACGTCAATTGTAAGTTTGTAACAGTGGTAAAGGTCAACATGTTTATTGATTTAGGCACATCACTCACAGGGAAACAGGGAAAAGAAAGGTAGAGATTTTTCACCGCCATATCGAATTCAGAACGAATTTAAATAATATAAACTACGGCCGAATTTACCAGAAATGTTCGCGTATATTTTTTTCACTTTTCATATATATACAAATACAAATTCGTATTATATTATGTGTTTTGGTAAAAGATAGTTTTCTCCGCCGAAGAGAATTTATTAGATATGCACTAACCACATAACACTATCTTCAGTCTCAGTACCGTAGAGTTCGATTTCTCGTAGAGAGAGGCGAGTTAAGGCTCTACAAAGCTCTACGCTGGCGAGGCCGCACTGTGTCTGCGTGACCTGCTAAGCCGCGGAACTGATACTCACTGGCCCATAACACGAATAAATCGTATTTAAATATCCTTCATATTGTAAACTGATTGCTTTTAACGTGATTCATCACACTTCATCCTTTTTCATTGATAGAATTTCGGATAGTGTCGAACATTTTAGTATCAATTTTATAGTAGGCTGTTACAACTAGGTAGGTGCTTTGATGGTTTGATTATTACTAAATATAATGCACTGTGAAATAAATTAATAGTAGGTACTTTACCATATTTAAAAAAATATATTATACAAAAATAATAATCGTTATAATAACATGATGTCCGGACTAAACAGAAAGTACTTTTGCATAGATTTTTTGCCGTAAATGTTACGTAGTTTATTTGATAGTGTTAATGCTAGAATGGACTAATTTCTTCTATGATGCTAGCATGTTCTACTTGATTTAAGTATTATTACTTATAATTTATTATCATAAGTAATTATTAACTTTATGCCAAGTACACGCCAAAGACGGTTTTCTAAATCATATTTTATGTTTGCCCGAGTTTATGTTTTTTTTATTATTCTTAACGGATTTCCCTGAGACCACCCTGCCTGATGCGGTCTAGGACGGAGGACCTAGGAGGAACCTCTTTATTTCGGATTTGGTCTGCACAGTTTTAGGAAAATATAGACATACTAAACAGTAAAATAAGTATGAGATAAGTATCTAGGTAGGTACTTTCTTACCTTATTCACATATACATGGGTTTCCACTTCACCGTTTTCCATTTTAGCTTCATCTTGAGTATACCTCTCTTTGCACGACGTGGTTATCTCAGCTGAAAGTTGCTCCGAAGTTCGGTCAGATTTCCCCAACTCAGAATCAGGCTCGACTCGATCTCTCATATTGAGGTTCATCTTGAAGTCTGACGAATAAAACGCAATCGTAATACTTATAAAGTGCAGATGCCCTACAAGTGTTCAGATGAGATCGGTGATCGAAATAGCCGAGCAGTAGCTAAAAACAGACGATCTTGGAAGATAATGATTGAAGCCTTATTTCGTGTAGCAACACTTGCTAATCACATACCACGTGTAATGTATGAACAACAACTAACATTTACAAAAAAAACGACTTCAAATTAATATGGGACCACCTCGGAAGCATATCAAATAAAAAAGATTTTTTAAATTATGTTCACAATTGGCAGAGAAATCGGTAAAAATACATTTAAAAAAAGCATACCGTCGAACATAGAACCTCCTCCTTTTTTGAAGTCGGTTAATAAGACAACGGGGTAGATAATATAAGGTTAAGGTGTACGACGTTACAGTGGACAACGGGTGCTTACCGTTACCTGGCCTGTAATTGGAACTGGCTCTCAAGTGAGACTGGCCAATATTGCTAAGTGCTTGATGACAAATTTTAATCTTAAGCTTAGCTATATAGCTAGCCGATTACTAGATCATAAATCACGATGTTTCAAGCTCTCTAATGCAGCCAGCTTGCTTGGAGCTTGCTTTCCGCTATTAAGGAATGATTTTTAATACCTGCATTATGTCGTAATACTAACCTCTAATAAAACTCCGGTTCAAAATTTTATGCTTCCAGTTTTTTTTTGTGCAATGCGTTGTCGGTCAGGCAGTGATGATATAAATTTTGCTATAACTATGTATTATCTAAAGCTCCAATAGAGAAGCTCCACACTTTAGCACTTACAACTTCAAATGATCACCAGATTATATTGCAATTAAGAGTTTTATATCTTTCTGTGATGGTATTACCACAAATGGAGAATAAATCTTTATGATCTATAAAATCCATTACGATAACTATCTAATCGACAATATTTCTAATATTTCTAATGTGTCTAATGTGCCTTTTTATGGCAGGCATTTAGGTAAAAAGCTAGGAGAATTAATCTTTAGAAAATGTGTCAGCTACTTTTATAGTTTTAGTATGCAATATTGTTACAGTAAACAACAATTATGAACAAATACTTGATAAATTATATTTATTTTATTAACACCTTCATTATCTGAGATTTCAACATAATATGCAGTCTTACGTGTCTGATTGTCACTGTTTGCTTATGACTTTGGTCAAATCATAAAACTTTATTGTAGTTTTTTTTATTTAGATTTTACATTACTAATAATACGCTTTTTTTAATACAACCGACTTCAACTTCTAATACCTGGATGACATCTTCATTTTTTCTAGTATTTTTTATTTAGAAACCAAACTACTGAACCGAGTTCGATATAATTTATATGGCACCACCTCTGAAGTATTAAAACTAACCTACCAAACAAAAATAATCATTAAAATCAGTTCATAATTGGCGGAGTAATCGTGTAACATACAAACAAAAAAAAACATACAGTCGAATTGAGAACCTCCTTTTTTGAAGTCGGTTGAAAAGAAAAGAGATACACCGTAGCAGCCATGTCGTGATGTTGTTCAACGCGGGCTATCACAATTAAATGTATTTACAAAATTTCGTGTCTGTTCTGTGCACCGTTTAGGAGTTCCACTATCCATCTCCTGACTCCATCATCAGATCAGCAACAACAAACTACAAAGACTACTACACAACAAAAAACAAAAGGATCGTATCCAGGCAGATGAAAGTCTAGAGACTATCCAAATGCTCAAACCCACTACCAGTCGGCAGCGTACCCAGCATGCTGGCGGCATTGCCACGCTGGATAGCAATGCTTATGCTTTGGGCCTAACAAACGCCAGCATTTTGATCACGCGTCGCGTCGACCAGGCGCTCGGATATGTTTTTTTTTATCAGCTTGGTGGTACCAGATTGTTGCATTATCGAATGTCCATACTGGACATAGCATCGTCTCGACTGCGGAGTCAGCATCGCCCTAGTTTCAGTGGAATCCGCGCGTCATCGCATGTGCAGATTGTGCGGCGCCCGGTGAAACCTTAGACTTAGAGTTATAGTAGAGATTTAAATTTATGAAATTCGGTGGAGAGGTAGCTTATACCTTGGAATATAATTAACTTTGGCAACTTTTTATTCCAGGATCCGCGGGCGAAATCGCGCTGGCAGCAAGAATTAATATATAGAATGTGTAACAAAAAGGTTCAACAATACGTAAAGAAGGGTATATGTACAAAATAATGAAAAATTTTTACTATGGGGCCAATACTGAAATTGAGAAAAAAAACAGCTGTTCCATACATTTTGTCCAAGGTTACAGCTTTATGGGACTTACGTACTTTTTTGATAATAGAGGTCGCTCGCGACTTCGTCCGCGTACGGAAGAAATTCAGCCCGCTCCCAAAATTTACCACGTTTTTTACCGTGGCGTCAGCCCATCGGTATCATGGCGGCCGTTGAGTTTTTTTTTTTTCTAATTTATTTAGAGATGATGTGACTTCTAAATAAATGATACAGGTATAATATACTTAACAATCATTCTAATTAGTTACTCACACGTAAGCATGTCATTCTTGAGGTAGCCTTACAGGTTTTTATATTTTTTATGTATTTGTTAACAGCACGGTACATGACAGTTTTATGTGCTTATTTATTTATACCAATAAACTTGTTAAACCGGAACATCACAATATAAACTAGTTATGCCAGGACAACTAAAGTAATAAAATATTGCAAAAAGGAATATTCCTCACATTTTACTAATAAACATTTAACTATTATTTATGTACATAAGACATAAGTCATTTATTGATAAATTGTCAATTTACATGTCAATTATTTAAACCTATTTGAATAGGGTTTCCTATTACGAAGTATTTACTTACTCTATGGTTTCCTCATACGGGAATATAATAAAATTATTATTTATACAATGATGAATTAAAAATATAAAATAATCATAAATTAAATTAAAATAATAATAATACCAATGATTAAATTCATATGTTAAATTTATAAAATTCCTGCTATTATTATTATTTTTTATAATTTGTACTATACCTGTATAGGCATGAAATCATATTATCAGCCCGGAGACGTCCACTGCTGAATGAAGGCCTCCTCCCCCTTAGACCGCCACACTGTACGACAACCTGCCATTTGCATCCATTGGTTGCCCGCAACTTTTACAATATCGTCAGTCCACCTAGTGGGAGGCCTATATAACTACAGTCTTCCGGTTCGTGGAAAACGGAAATTAAAAAGAAGGGATTCCTACGCTGTATTTCCAAAACGACGTCCCATATTTTTAGTCTCCGTCTCGGTATATAATCTGTGTTCTGGGCAATATTAAACCTGTAGTCGCATCGTCACACCGCGGGTCAAACCAGAATCAGACGAGCAAGGACTGAGGTCGATGGCATACTTACCTAAATGAAAGAGTGCGATTACGAAAGCTGTTGATGATGATAAATTGCATCTCAAGAGAAAAAAACAATGTAATATACCTGGGTGTGTCGTAGTACACAAGCCGTCATTTTGCTTACGACGAGTTACCTACCTACAGTCTGGACACGTAAAGATATTGAGAAAGAAGCAGATTGATGAAACAGGTTTATAAGGTAAGATGTGAATTGGGTACTCAGCAGGAAGGGTAACTTATCACGACCAAATTGAAGAAATAAATAGAAAAGCCAGGTCAAAGGTCCCCCAGCGACGAGAAAGCGCGGAAGCGGTTTCTTCTAGCCAAGCGTGCTCCATCTTAGACTCATCCGGTTGGATCGTAGACAAACGCAACCCTATAATATATACATTAAAAAAACCATCAAGTAATTAAAATAAAAGAAGCAAAAGATGTGTGTCAGGATCTTAGCAAGTGGAAAGATAAATATTTGCCTAAACGGGAAAGGAGTAACTGCAAAAAGCTATCTCCATTTCGAGTTTCATCCAAATCCGTTCAGCCATTGTAACGTGAAGATGTAATATACACATAGCGACAACTTTTCGTATTTTTAATATTAGTGTGATAACTGTTTCAGCAGTTCCACATAGACACACAAATAAAGTAAAGAAAAAGATAAAGTATTGTGTGATTTGTGCTTGAAATTTTCAGATTCTTCATTGGTGAATAAATTCGTCGTGAAATACTAAGGCAATTTGTGTAGTGTTAGGACTCTACTGCAGAGTCTGCCTGGGGAAATACTACACTTTGCTACTTATTCAATCGCCAATCAGTAGTGTGCAAGCATTTCTTGTGTTCCGGTTTGAAGGGCAATGTTACTAGAGAAATTACTGGGTGGTATGAAGAGATTTAATATCTGATATCTCAGGGTGACGAGCGCAGTGCAGTGCGGCGCAGGATTGTGTTCGCAAGTTCAAAATTCTGGCACTGCTACTGTAGTTAGTGACGCTTACCACCAGGCGAACGTCCTGCTCGTCACGTCACTTAATTGTAAATAAAAAAAAAACAGGACGAGATGTGATTTATACATATAGAAGGTTTAATAACACAACAGTTAGTTTCACCATTTATATAATTGTAACATATCTAGCCACTAACTGGTTCAACAAACGAATAGCGCAAACTGTAACATGGATATAATATTTGACTAACACATAACATCACTTTTAAGAATAGACAAAGCATTGCACAGAATTAGGATTGTATAGAAGCTTTTGAAGTATGGAATGATGTTTGAGAGAGATCTATATCTTCCAAGGGAATGATTGACCATCGCTTCTAGCACCCTTGCAACACCAGACCGACTATATGAGGAACATCTAAAGATGACAAAGCAAAATCTGTATTGAAACTACTGCTGCACGATTGAAAACTGTATCTTATGGGAAAAACATATTTCACTAGATCCATCATAATTTAAAATAATATTAAAATGGATCTATCGGGAACAAAAAAAACTCATCAGATACATTTTGTATCACATCTCTAGAAACAGATTCAATGAGAAAATAAAGTCTCACCTAATCCATCGTGCATCTGGTTCCTCTACTGAGATTGATCCACAATAGCTCCCATATAACAATGATTTAGGTATACATAGTCGTTCCAGTGCCGAATTACTTTAATTTATATATAGAAGTGTTATTACTTTAATTTATATATAGAAGTGTTACGATGTTACTAGTACTTCTCTCAGAATTCATTTCACAAAATGTACATGCAATAAGACGAAAGGCCTGAATGTATCGATTACACACTAATGTTATAAAAAAATTGTCCAAATGTCCATATACTTACTTAGTTTTATCAGGCAAGTCTGTTAAAATTAAGTATATGGCTACATAAGTATATTTATAAGTAGAGAAAGTATTTTGTACGTTTAAGTAACATTAGATATGAGTACGAGTAAATTTCAAAACACGAGTCAACCGTAAGGTAATAATCTCAGACCAAATAAAAAAGTTAAGAGGGAACTCTACGAACAGCGAAATGAGGCCGGCAAACGATGCCTCGCCGTGTAACTGTAGATACACAATTACACGCACACATGTACAACCAAACTATGCCTTGACTATTCTTTCCTATCGACTACCACCACTACTTTTTACCGACACCTCTTACAACGGAGTAGCTAACCAGGACTCTTGTTACATCATGTGATAACATTATTTTTGGAATTTTGGGGTAATTTGAATTTTCATGGCAACACCGGCCCACGCACCTATTGTTTAGAAAACCGGCCTCACTGAGAATGTTTTTATTTGGTCAGAGGATAAAAGTATAACTCCATAATTTACACTAACGTACATTTCACATAAAAAATGTAGAGCCCGTGCAAGAAGAGTTAAGGTAGGTAGTCCTAGCGTACAAAGTGCAAATATTGCGTTTTAATATCCAATCGCAAGCCAGGGCAATCTTTTATGGGTGCAGAAGATGGTCCTGATTGCTGGAGAATTGCCCTATTTTAGACTGCTGCTTATGGTAAAGAGGGTACTGACTACTTCGCAACTATATACAGATAAACAGTGAGATTGAGCTGCCATATTCCACACCAGACTCTTATTGCACAGACTCTGTCACATCATAAAATATATAATGAAATCAAGTCGTGTGGTAAACCTACACAATACAATATAAAATGAAAGGCACAAGTTTAAACGTATTTAGAGATGTTGAAGAAAAGTGTAGTTTCATTTATTACAGTATTTATAAATATAGATTATAGGTTATTAGCTAAGATACGATCATTTACAATAAATCTACCATTTACATAGGTAATGTGCGAAGGAAATAAGCGACACGCTTACAAATATTTTAATTATTTGTTTATTGAATGCTATATCGGGTTTTACCAACAGAACCCTTCTTTTAGTCCTGTGTCGATCGTGATTGAACGAATCAAAACGACCGAATCGCGCTCTCTGCGTGACCGACCGGGTCGTCAATCGCTAAAGACCCGGATCGTGATTGATCGACGCGCGGTCCAAGATCTGCGGCACTTGCCTTCCAATCCTAACGAACTGCGTCCGACCGAGAGACCGAGACCGAATGAATGACCGGCGATTGATACAACACCGACCGGCTTCGTCTCGGTCACCCGAAATCAGCTATGAGCCCCGATTAGCCGCATCAATCAAACTCTGTAAAATTGAGTTACGCAATTCGACTCTATGTTTATAGCCTTAAGCCATATTTTTTATTTTTAGGTTTTCGACACCGATGACCGACGTTTCGATCGAAACTTTTGCTCGGTCATTTGGCTCTTTGATCCCGATCGACCGAGATCTCCGAAAATGACCGACCGACAGGTTCCACAGGACTACCTTGTTTCTAAGCTAGCGGTTTATACTAGTTTGTGTACTTGTTGGTTAGTACAACTTTTTCATTTTGAAAAACAAACTGTTACGACAAAATTAAATCGGTTGTTTGTAATTTTATATTTCGTTTTTAAAATCTTTTTATTATACAGGATGTTATATTTATATTTAATTCATGGGCAATATCTTAGAGGGTTTTTAAACTCATGTATAAGGGACGACTTATACTATGTAACGTACACTGAAAACGAGAGAAAAAAACAGCTGCACACAAAAAATTCAATAGCGCACGACGAAACAAAATGTATGGAGTAGCAGATATTTTTTTTCATGATTTGCGCTTTGATTTCATAGTAAAAGTTGTTCATTATGATGAGTTCAAAGAACTGCTCATGAATTCAATAACAACCTGTTTAGCTGATTCTCGTTACCATTAATAGATAAATTTGAACGTTGAATTGAAAAATATATAAAGCTATACTGTCTAGTATAAAAATGTAGATTACAAAGTACCAACACAGATTGCTTGTGAGTGGCTTCAAATCCCGTAGATTGTCGAAATTTTAGAACTCTCACCGGAGGCGAAGCGAAGAAAAACTGGTTTGCTTCCCTTACAAAAATTATACAACACACTTAAATATATTGTCATGAAATGCAAATTTTTTATACTATATGATGTACTTTACTTGATCATATAAAATCCTGAAAACGGGCTCAACTAAAAGTCTGAAAAGAGTTATTTAATAATAAAATTACTAACATTGCATATAATTTTCATATGCATATATATCTCTTTAAGTAGGTACTAGAGAGAACCTGCAAAATTTTAATCCATAATTGTATACGACATATCTCGGATACTGTTTTTATTAAAATCTATTTTATTGACCAACTTCAATCTAATCCTTGAACTTGACAAAAATACCGATCGTCTATCACAGGACAAAAACACCGAACTAAATTATTTGCTAATCTTTTCACATAATGCGGAATTCTCTAGAAGTTGCAGAAAAAAAACTATTGTTACGTTATTCCTACGGTCTATTGTCGTTTTTATACCTTCTTACAAAGCATTTGTTCAAGTAAGTACAAAAAACTGTTCACTCAAAACTCGGTAAAATTTCTTTAGGTACATAAACTTAAATTAAATCTACTGGAAAACTGCAAAAACTTTTTGTTTCATTCTTGATTGAATATTTTCTGCAACAGGGCACGAAAGACATGTCACCTACAAGCATGTTTACAACCTACTAATAATAATAATAATAATCTGTTTATTTGGAACAATAACATACATAATCACAAACAATGAAGATTGATGACACCTGCAGAAGTATAAAACTGTGTCGCAGATGTCAACGCCCTCCTCCAAAAATTTCACAAGTTCCGTTTTAAAAGCTAATTAGAATTTAAGTTTAGAATAAGAAAAACTATAAAAATTAAGCGAATGATAAATAAATAAAAGTAACTGTTGAACTATATAAAAACACGTAAACTAAATAAATATAATGCTAAATGCGAATTTGGGATGAAAAAATAATAATAATAATAATAATTAGTTTGGTATGAAGTTATTTAATTTTCTTAAACATGTCTACATATACGTTCATTTTTGTTGTGGTACCTACTTTTTTTGTTGCCCGGCTTTTATAACAGTTTATTTATCGACCACTACAGTAATTTGGGTTAAATGAAGAAGGAAAGAATTGTTGATATAAATGTAGGTAAATTCGTAAAAGCTGTGTGGGCAGCCCTAATGTAACAGCAATCAGCCACAAGAAGGAAAGAGCAGATACTCCATAGTTTAGGTAAAAGTACACAATTGTGCGCTAAATACTCAGCTACTTCAACATTCAATTTGATACAACAATTAAGTATACCTACTTATTCTAAGGGATCTAGTATGTCAATCTCTAAGTATACGATACAAAGTCTTTGTATACAAATTATACAATTAACAATCTCTCTCTTTTCCATTCTTATATTTATCCAACAAATAATGTACCTATCTTCACTTAATTTTAGAATTAAGTTTAAATCACCTTTTGAAGATATATTTTTGGTAAATTAAATTAATCACAGCTAGGCGCATTCCATTACTGAAAAGCTTTTTACAATAATGGTATCTTTAGGTATTATGAATCTGATAAAATATTTTAAACCTTTATTATCCGAGTTTGAAATATTAATAGGTCACGTTTAAAAAAAATCTACTCGCTACAATTAACAAATGATTTGAGAGTTTAGAAAATAAAAATTGACGATACTAATTCGGGGCTGCATCTTATCTGTACTTAATAAACTCTCCGTTATTCTAATGCCAAAGATATTTATTTATACAAATATCCTCTAAATGTGATACTCAGTTTAATAAAATCACACAATAGGGAATATGCATGTGTTTTTTATTGACTTAAGCTGACGGGCAAATTAAAAAAAACAACAAAAAAAAATCATCGTAAGTAAAATTTGAAAAAAAAAATTAGTTCCATGTTAGACACAGGGACAGGGAGGCACTCTTCTAGGTTTATGACGTCAAAGTTCACGATTCAAAACAAATTCTATACTATGTGTTACGTGTTTTGCTAGAAAGGGACATATATGTCTCCCTCCCAAATTCGTTGAACGCTTGTATTTCAGAACGTTACCAGCCGATTTAAATATTTTTTTCGAAGTAAGCATTAGATTCATTTTTAAACTCTCCATTTATCCTATCTCTATTTTTACACATGCATATTCCCTATATATAACTATTAAGAAGTAAATTAACAACAGTCACCAGCATTGTAAGCTGATTTGCCTTGTTATTTTTGGCATTTTTTTCTCAATAAGTCTAAATAAGTTATAATTCTCAATAAGTTATCCTATCTTTGTTCACAATATCTAATCACCAAAGCTTACATTATCTTTCTATGGCAACACATTTTATTCCCGATTAAATTCAATTAACGCAACACCTCTCGGGCACACCTCTCGTTTCGTACAAGACTTTCAACCATCTTTCAACTATTAATTTGCTTCACAGCATCTTTTAAATGCTTTTTAACATTTATAGTTCCTTTTCCTATTTTCCTTTGATTATTTATGGAATATCAACTATGATTATTATGTTGAGAATCGAGCTCCCGAGCTCGAATCTCGCTTTTTGGATTATCGGTCTCTCGATTACTTAACAACCGTGCCGGAAGATAGATACGTTTGTTCTTGTACTTAATAAAGAATAGTCTTAGGAGTTAAAAAAGTCAAGAAACCATAATTAAACTTAGATATTTAGTATAGTATTATTTATCTTTGATAGATATGAAAAAAGATCGCATAAGATAGACATAGAATAAGAAGTAATAATGTATTTTGTATAGGTACATTGTACTTATTGTAGACCTCCCGTAGTGCTTGGCCCTTGATTTGTCCCACAATGGAAATAATATGAAGCCAGGGAAACCCATAATAACCGATTAACCAGTGACACACAGAGATCGTCAAAATGTGGTTAAAATGTTAAAGTTCAATCCTCCCTGCCTCTACTGAGGCTGAACCTCCGATGGAACTTGAACCCTTTCTTCTTCTCCTGCTTGTCTTCGAGCGGTTTGTCGGCGAGGTTGTCTGCGCTTTTCGCCACTTGCACGCTTTTTCGTCGGTTCTTCATGGACTTCACTAGTTTGTAGAACTTGCCGCGTTTCTTAATGGGATCGTGGGAGTCAGCTGTGTCCTGGAATGAGAAGGAATGAACGCTTTAGTAATATAGCTTTTTTTGGGTGATTTTTTTCTGGGTGATGGAGGATCTGGAAACCCCTTTGACAAAACTTAAAAACAAAATAGACGTAGAAAACGTAGAAAGTAAAGTAAAATGCTCAAAACAACATGTTGAGATCGAATGCTAACCTCCTCGACTTCCACGCTGAATTCGGAGGAGAGATCTCCGAGGTCCTCGAGGCTGTGAGACTCGGCCTCCCGGGCCGGCACCTCGAGCCGCGCACCGCGTGAGCTGTCGGCACGGGGCTCCGCCGGCGGCCGGGGCGCAGGCGCTGGCGCCGGCGCATCCGGATCTACGCACTGCAACCATTAACAAATATATTCAAAGCACACGGGCTCGATACATTTTTCATAGGCAGGAACTTTCGCATAAAAGACCACAGAAAAGCGAAGGCCCTACTCTTCTCTCTTCTCTCTTCAGTGTAAAAGACTAACTTTCGAACGACAATTTTTCATCGATAGGGCATGTAGGTTCTAATGGGAAATGTCTTGAGCTTAACGTTGGTTTAATAGACGACTAGTTGGGTTATGTGTACGTATTATTATGTCTGTAGTCGTAATTAAGATACGATAATATGAGATTAATAAGATTGAAACTTATTTTCTGACGCTGCGCTGGTTAAAAAGCTTTTAAATTACCAACTCAAAAAAAACATGCGATCAGGATCTGCCATTACTTTACATACGTTTAAAATCTAGAAGAGGTCACCCGCGACTTCGTCCACGTAAGTACGGAAAAATTCGGCCCGCTCCCAAAATTCTCCAGCAAACTCTACCAACCCCCAATTTGTAAATAGTTAGGTACAGTATGGTGTCAATTCTGGCGGTTTTAGTTGACAGTTCTAAACTAATTAAAATATTGCTGTCACTTTTTTACTAGGCATGTTAGGTAAGGACAGCAATACTTTAGTTAGTTTAGAACTGTCAATTAAAACCGCCAGAATCGACCACAATGTAGCCGTAAAAGTCTAAGATAACTTTTTTTAAATTGCCGCCTGCTCGGTAAACGAAATGATCCAGCACTGCGTTTTTTGAGTAGGTAGCCGCTTTAACTTCTACAAATAATTCATCGAACGGCCGTGGTGTTGCTCTCATTTATTTCTCCGGAACCGGAAAAAATACTCTTACTTAAAAGTACCTTACGAAGAATAAACATATTCTAACAAAACAAAAGCACTCAAAACAAATCCGTCATTCCCTGATGAGCTCTTATTCTGTCAGAAAAGAAACAATAAAATCAATACGCGGCTGGGTTTGGCGAGCTTTCCACAACTCGTCGGAAAGTTAGGCGGATTATCGGCCTACTGACTGCCTCAACTCGGGCCATGTTTGTGTAATGCGCCCAGTGCCGGGACAAGGCCAGAATTTGCTGTGGACAAAAATAAAGGCCATCTTTTCGGTTAGCCTAAGATAAGTTTACTAAAATATTTTTTTTTGTGTGACCACATAAAAAAAGAAGGTTATGATTTTAAAAGTAGGTAAATATGTCTTTAATACTAGACACGTACCGCGGTTTCACCCGCGTGATAATGGAAAAATATATTATTTCGGGACATAAGCTATCTTCATTCCGAGTTTCATCCATCCATTCGTATTATTTGTTGAGACCAGCTCTTTATGAAGCGCCTATCAAGGTGTCTGCACTCCGTGTCACTATAACTTTATAACGTCGGAGTCAGTCAATCATTCATATACACGGCTAGCTTTATAATTTAGATTCGCGTCACGAAAAATTTTTGAGCCAAACATGACGAAGACGAAACCACCCGTCGTGTTTTGTATCGATAGAAATGGGGCAATCATTGTATTTAAAAAATGTGGCGTGACGTAAAGGAGTAGGTAGTTGGGTTTTATTTTATACCTTGCTTGCTTGTTTTAAGATCGTAAAAAATCCATACTCAAAGTCAAGGCATAAAAGAAGCGTAACGTAATTAACTAAATAAGATTAAAGAGTTGAAAGCTGCATTCGTTCGTACTAACTTTCAAAGCCGCATGGGTATGCCCCTTGTCTGCGAGGCTGAAGACAACGGCGGCGGCCCTTTTGCGCCTTAAGCCGCTCCTGAATGTCGCTAAGTCTCCCAATCAGAGAAGCGTGAATATTAAAGTAGATATAGCGAGAGTAGAAAGTAATGGAAGACATTTGTTAAAACTTCTAAAAGGTATTTAGCTACTTTAACAGGTACCTAGATATTTTGAGGAATAGGACGCTAACTAATTCAATTGTTTAAGAGTTCCAAGTTTGCTCTATGAGACGTTTGTTTTGTGAATAATACTTTTTCAGTACGACGTGAGACCACAGACCGACCAGACCAGATGTAATACCAGTTTAAACTGTATACAGCCTCGACACACATTTCCATTTTCATTTCATTTTCAAAAAAAATTAGATTTTCATTATAACATTCATAAACAAGCTAAATACGTGCTAACTAAATCAAATACGTTAGATTAATTAGGACATAAAAAAGGCAATCGCAACAGTGTCAGTGTTTTTTAATTTTATTTTAGACTTGACGTGCCTGACGGTTACTCCCACTATTCCTGGGATTAATAAAATAATAATAATAATTTATTCCAAAATATAAACAAGTCTGACAAAAATACAAAAGCTATGTAAAATACTTAGGTATATAAATAACACGTGAGCCTGAACTAGGTAATCCTGATTTCCAGGCGAAAAAGCAAAATTCATGATAATTACTATAGACGTAACTATAATATTATAATCTAATTTAAAAATAAAACAAACAAATCAATTGCTTATTTAACACAAAGTAATTACAGGTAAAAGTATGGTGTAGGTCAAGATATGAAAACAAACAAAGAATAATAAGTAGGTATATCAAATAACAATGTCAAAGTCCGCCAAGAGTTTTGTCAAGTATTAGTATTTTATTAGTATTTTCAATAATGGAGCACATACACTGGCTATCAGTGGGGTATTTACAATGAGCATACTTTTGAGGTACTTTCAGTTGACTTTATTTTGCGCATGGAAAAGTTAATAAAATTTGACTTTGCAGCATTTAATGTGTGCTGAAGCCATTTGTTTACTATATTGAATCTGGATTTCCCATGCTTGTAGACTTAGAATAAATATAGGTCCAGAAGTATAATTCAAATACAAAGCACAGCGCTCAATAGGAAGCCATGGTGTTCTACGCGTGTGAATTAGCTCCGCCCATCGCGAGTGTATTAGTTACCACGCTTACGTTTGTGTGCATGACGCGTGTAATGCCAGTGTAAAGAGGTTACCCCAAAATATATGGGAATTTTTAGTTTATGTTATGAATATAGTTCTTATACGCGGTGTATAGTGCGCGGTCGAATGAAGTAGCCAGACTGTCTACTTTGAATTGGAAACAATTACGGTGCGCGTACTGGGGATCTGGACCTATATTTAATCTAAGCTTGTGGACTTAATTTTCAGAATCAGCCGAAAAAGTAGGGAAGTGTCATCAGTGTAAGAAATGATTATTCAATTCAATTCAATTTATTTATTTCAATTGGGTACATTTAACAGTACACTTATGAATGGTCACATAAATTATGTCATGTTCTAGCTTTATTTCATACAATTAGAGATTACAAAGGTCAGTTACGTAAATGAAAAATAGGGTAGGGCCTAGAATACTTCCTTGTGGGTATTTTCCAGCTCAACACTGAGGATAATATTACCAATCCTTACGCTTGGGCATAGATTAATTTGTTAGTATACTTAATCTATGGCTTGGGGTACACTCTTCTAAGTAGTTTGGAAAGAGTATCAATTGAATGCCTCGAATAGGTACCTAAAGTTTCAAGCTTGCGCAATAAAATATGGATGGAAACGGTGTCAAAAGCTATTGCTAGGTCTAGGAAAATGCCTATAGTGTGGTTAACCTTGTCAATTTCCTGTGCAAGATAGCTATCATAGTCATTTGATGTACAGCGTCAGCAGTCGACAATTTGGGCCTAAACCCAAACTGATTCATTGACAAAATCTTTTTTTTTCGAATATTTGACCAGCCTTTTATCAATTTTTTTTGTAGTATTTTAGATATAGTAAGAAATTAGTTACCTGATCCTTGCTGCCAGATGTGTACACACTGGTATAACAACAGCTTTTTTAAGAGATTTGGGAAGAAATCCTGTTGATAAACAGTACCTACCTAGTTGAAAATATATAAATATTAATGGTGGAATTAAAATGTGCATTAATTGTAATTGTAATTATTTTAGTTGAGGTATTATCCCATCCAGCTGCACAGTAATTTTTCAAGCCCATAATTTTCGATTCTACCTCTGCTTCATCGGTATTTAGTCATACAAAGGAAGTCTGGATAGTGCTACCCGTAAAATAAGTTATTTTGTCTAGCCTTGCACTTTTTCCGCCAGGCGCTTACAAATATTAACAAAGAAGCTATTTGTGGTGTTAGCACATGCCAAGTGTGATGAGCTAGGTAGTAATATACCTAAAGATGATTTATGCAGTTTCGAGGTATGACTTACATTTTTAATATATTTCCATATCTTTTTGCTGTTCGTTCCAGCCTTTTCTAGAGATTTATCGATATTGATCTACTGCTATGATCCATGGTTTTATGTCATAGTTTTTGTTACTCAAACTAATATCAAATGTGTCGTATCGTCGCTTGTCGCAGTTTGTTGCTTGGGTAAATGGCCACAGAGTTCACCTTTACCGGCTTCATAAAATTGTTGCCCTTCTTTACTATGTCCATTCGCCCTTCGAGGGTAGGCTTAAGTCCGGTAGTGGACAATTAAAAAGGATGATGATTATACTTTATTGTTATGTTGATACTCACGTCTTCAAGCGAGATCCTGTAGGAAGGCACCTGGTCAGGGTTCCGCCAGGGCTTATGGTGGGGCAGGTCGGTAAGTGCCTTCCAGCCAGGGTAGCGGCGCGCAGCCGCGTGCAGCTGCTGCACCAGGCGCGGCGCCAGCTGCGCCGTCACCCTGCCGAGACACGCACGTCAGTATACAGACGTGGACAAGCCAACTGCCGGCCGTCGCGCCACGAGCCCAATTAGTACACACACGTGGCCGAGCCAGCTGCCAGCCGTCGCCCCACGAGCCCAATCAGTATACACACGTGGCCGAGCCAGCTGCCGGCCGTCGCCCCACGAGCCCAATCAGTATACACACGTGGCCGAGCCAGCTGCCGGCCGCCGCACCACGAGCCCCGTCAGTACACACACGTGGCCGAGCCAGCTGCCAACCGCCGCACCACGAGTCCCGTCAGTACACACACGGGGGCGAGCCGGCTGCCAGCCGCCGCGCCACGAGTCCTGTCAGTACACAGTAGTGGAGCGGTACCTGTTGACGAGCCAGGTGGGTAGCGCCGCGCACGGGTCGGAACGCGACACGTAGCCGAGCCATATGCCGGCCGCCGCGCCGTACCACGAACCCTGACGGGGTTCGTGGTACGGCGCGGCGGCCGTAGGCGGCGGTACACACATGAGGCCGAGCCAGCTGCCGACCGCCGTGCCACGAGCCCGTTAGTACACGCACGTGGCCGAGCCAGCTGCAGGTCGCCGCGCCACAAGGCCCATCAGTACACACACGGGGGCGAGCCGGCTGCCAGCCGCCGCACCACGAGTCCCGTCAGTATACAGTAGTGGAGCGGTACCTGTTGACGAGCCAGGCGGGCAGCGCCCCGCGCGGGTCAGAGCGCGACACGTAGCCGAGCCAGCTGCCAGCCGCCGCGCCGCCACGCCGTACCACGAACCCCGTCAGCAGCGACACCGCCCTGAAAAACAATGGGTTTTTCTAAGTAGTTATAAAAAATTTGGGCCGTAGCTCGCCAGGCGAATGTAGACACCGCTAGTACCTATATATTCAGTATTTAAAGCTTTTGTTATATACGAGTAGGTACTGAGATGGGATGCTATCTTAATGATAAGAAAGCGCAGAAAACCAGCAATAACGTCATATTTCGCGACTAATAAAGGCAGTATTTTTTCTAAATAAAACTTTAACGGATATAGCTTAGTATCTAGCATAAATCATAATCAGCCTTATTTTAATTGTCCACTGCTGGACTTAGGCCTACCCCTCGAATAGGCCATATTCCCCACGCTGGCCCAGATGCGGGTTGGTGAATTCACATACGCCCATAGCATACGCCATTGAATTTCTTCTCCGGACGTATGCAGATTACCTCATGATGTTATCCTTCCCAAAAAAGAAAAGCCAATGGTATGAGTATCCGTACATAAACTCCAAACAGCTCATTGGTGCGGGCCTGAGTTTGAACCCGAGACCTCACGATTACAAGTCAAGCGGTCTCCCGATTAGGCTGACACCTTAGGCTTAGTATTTATATCATCATCATCACCAGCCCGGAGACGTCCACCGCTGAACGAAGGCCTCCCCCTTAGACCGCCGCACTGTACGACGACCTGTCATTTGCATCCACCGGTTGCCCGCGACTTTTACGATGTCGTTGGTCCACCTAGTGGGAGGCCTTCCTACGCTGCATCTTCCGGTTCGCGGTCGCCACTCAAGAACCTTTATTCCGTATCGGTTGTCAGTTCTTCGAGCGATGTGGCCTGCCCATTGCCACTTCAACTTGCAAACCTTGCGAGCTATGTCGGTAACTTTGGTTCTTTGGCGAATATCCTCGTTCCGGATTCTATCGCGCAAAGTAACTCCGGGCATAGCTCTAGTATCTATATACGAGCGAGAGCTAGATCCTCCAAGCTATATACCATTAAATATAATAGATCCAAGCGTGAATTGTACTATTTGTGGCTGATTCATTCCAAGTGAGTGCCAAGTAAAGGGCACTCTCATCTAATTAATTTCAAGATAAGGGATGCCAAGTTGGCTAATTGCCTGTGACGTCACTTGTTTGCTCTACCACGTGCTAACGAGATTAATGTCGTCACAGTGACGTCATTGCTGATTGACAGATGACTCGGCAGATTAAATGATAGGTTTCGCTCTTAGATAAAAATGTTTCGCATTTGACGGCCTCACAGCTTGACCTTCAATGATATGAACTCTACTGGGAGTAATTGTGGCCTCCGAATTAACTTTTCTTCGAGTGCTACATCGTTCGATTACCTGTATAGATGGTGAGAATAGAAAAACGCAAAAGAACTGAATATACAAATGTAAAAATATTTATTTGTCCGTATCCTGGGTAAGTCCCAAAACTGCATACAGAAACACCGGAGGACGGGCAGCAGCGTCCTCTCGGTTAAAGGTGGTGAGCGTGCTGCGGTCCCCAAGCCGCCTGCCACTCGTGGGGGTTATGGCAAAACCTTCCTATTAAGGGGAGGCCTTTGTCCAGCAGTGGACGTCTCCTGGCTCATGATAATGATGATATTAATAATAATAATACCGCCATGTAGGATGTTGACTCGACGATTGTTGTTTCGATAGTCGTTTCGGCAAACGGTCTTATAGCGAAGAGCCTCGACCAATACCTCAAGAGGCTCTCGCTAGGCGGTTGGGTCAAGGGTCAGATACAAAAGGCAGTGGTCCTTGACACGGCACGCATTGTCAGGAGATTCGTCACTCTGCAGCCCTAACCACCGGCAGCTTGAGCCCTGGCCCGCTGCTGGCGGCACCCTAGTTTTTAAGTTATAATTTGTATTTTTGTATTCTTATATTTATTGTTAAAAACTTAAATAACTAAGAAATGAAATAATTCGTGTATAATAATAATAATAACAACAATCATCATCACCAGCCCGGAGACGTCCACCGCTGAACGAAGGCCTCCCCTTTAGACCGGCATACTGTACGACAACCTGCCATTTGCATCCACCGGTTGCCCACGACTTTTACAATATCGTGGGGCCACCTAGTGGGAGGCCTTCCTACGCTGCGTCTTCCGGTTTGCGGTGGCCACTCAAGAACCTTTCTTCCCCAACGGTTATCAGTTCGTCGGGCGATATGGCCTGCCCATTGCCACTTCAACTTGCAAACCTTGCGAGCTATGTCGGTGACTTTGGTTCTTTGGCGAAATCCTCGTTCCGGATTTTATCGCGCAAAGTAACTCCGAGCATAGCTCTCTCCATTGCCCGTTGTGTGACTCTGAGTGTGTCTGTGTGATTTTAACACTAATAATACTGAATCTCGCACCGCACGGGTTTGGCGCTCATTTCTCCCGCGCACTTGCACAAGGTGTGGAACATTCTACCTGCGAAGTTCTTACCGCAGAGATTTCTTTTTATTGGCTAACTATGCCCCATTTTGTTAGGATCAACTTTGCCAGGAAGAGTGAGAGAGAAGCCAATCGAAAAGGACCTAAAAGAAGATTAGTTCTAGTTGATAATAGACTGAACGCAAAAATGGAAAGCTATAAACGAATATTATTTCTAGTGGATTCTATGAAATTAGCTCATGCAAAAATTACTTGTTTGTTCGGAAAATATAGTAAGCAGTAAACACAGAAAAGCGAAAGCCCTACTTTCAGTGGCAGTAAATATCTATCGAAAGTGTAACATTTTTTAATTGCTTCTACCCTTTTTTGGGAGCAACTTTGCCAGGAACAGTAAGGGGGAAGTCAATGAAAGTGGACCGAAAAGAAAAATAATACTAGTTGATAAGAGACTGAACAGAAGAATGAAAAGCTAAAAACTAATATTGTGGTCGATTTTGAAGGTTTTAGTTGACAGAGCTAAACTAACTAAAGTATTGCTGTGTTAACTAACATGACATAAAAAAAGTGGCAGCGATATTTTAATTAGTTTAGATCTTTCAACTAAAAAGCCTTCATAATTTACCACATTATTAGATTGTATGAAGCACAGATATGAAGTTAGCTAATGCAAAAATTACTTGTTTGATCGGAAAAGATAGCAAGCAGTTAATGTCTATCGGAAGCGGAGCTTTGCATTGAATAATAGAAGACTAAAGCGATGATTTACTATGCAGAGGACAACTAAAAAAAATTAGATTTAATGAGCCAAGCCCTAACCCCAGGGACAAACACGAGAGTCTAAAATTTAATAGTTGAATCGGACTACATACGTGACCCAATCTCAAGCGAATCAGTACAGAAGTTACAGATTTAGAAAAACTATGGAATTTGAAAAACCTCGGCCGGGAGACAACGTAGGGCTGAATTGAAGAATATTTATTTAAGCGTTGCTGTACTCGTATACAAATTTACACAGCAACATTAGGTAACATCTCTAATGTTGCAGTGTCCATAGGCGCTGGTTTGCTTACCTCGGCTTGTTTGTCACACTTAAAAAAAAACTAGAGGGCTTAAAATTTGTAGTTGAATGTAGAATAAAACCAAAATGAAGTCGGTTTAGTGATTCATACCTATTTGAAATGGGTAATCATTCTTGTATCTCTAACTATCAAAATAATAACTCTCAAATTACTTACTCGGTATTAAATAGTCGGTGAAAAAAACATACTTGCCATCCTTTATGTCGGAGTTAGAAAAAACAGAACAAATGGACATCAATCGAATCTGGTGACAAAGCCAGGGCAAGCCTTTGACCCTTCCCTAAGCTTGTTTTATCCCTCGAAAGTAAATCAAAGACAGCCGCTCTATCTATTCTGTGCCAGTAGGTAGGTATAGCTGTTTGTTACCGTCAAGTTAACGTGGGTATTTATGGTTCCGTACCCGAAGCATATCCGACGGGAACCTTAAAAAAGCCTACAGCGAGATGCCACCCTCTGACCGTCTTACTTTTAACTCATCACAAAATTACCAGAGTATCTAATGGATTTCTAAACAAAAATAATAGGTAAGTAAAAATATGAATCTGAATATGAAAAAAAAATAAGGGCACAGGGCTCTCCGGGTAACAATCGTTGGGGCTCTCGTACTATCTCCCTGGGACGGAACGCGTTCCCTCGGAAATACGCAATCCAAGCACGTAATAT
This sequence comes from Erannis defoliaria, assembly GCA_905404285.2. Lineage (NCBI taxonomy): Eukaryota > Metazoa > Arthropoda > Insecta > Lepidoptera > Geometridae > Erannis > Erannis defoliaria. Next base: position 1,907,114 of record FR990073.1, on the reverse strand, counting down.
ACAACATCCTTGACCAGACAAGACCAACGAAAGTCTAGAGAGAATCCAAATGCCGAAACTCTGTTAATTTTGACTTTAATGTATTAGGCCTCATTACCTCATATCCAAAAAGTGATTCCTCCAACTGGAAGCTGCATGGTAGCGCCGCTGGGTGGTGAGTAGCGGAAATATAATCTCTTCATCCAAAAAGGTTTATTACAATGAGGTTGCTTCTACCGGAAACCAGCAGCGTCGCTTTTTTTATACAATCAAGCACATACAAGTACTTGTATAATAGACTCGGAGGAAGAATTTCCCTCTTGGATAACATTTCGCTGATAATAGAGGCTAGTGGAATCAAGTGACGAGACTAGCGAGACGTTTGCCTGGTGGTAAGCGTCACGCCTGCCCATAACAGTAGGAGTGCCAGAATTGTGAACTTGCGAATACAATCCTGTGCCGCACTGTATATACTCGAGCTCGTCACCCTGAGATATTAGATGTTTATTATTTATTTATTTATTTAAGATACCCAGAAATTTATCTGGTAACATTGCCTTACAAACCCAAACCCTCAATAATATTAAAGAATTTAAAAAAAAAACAAAAAAAAAACGGAACACAGTAACAGTGCTTGCACACTACTGCTTCGCACAGTAATGCTTGCACACTTCAGCTTGCCGGTTGAATAACTGGCAAAGGTGTGTTACTTCCCCAGGCGGACTCTGCAGTAGAGTTCTACCGCAACACTACACTCGCTTAGTGGCGAGTAGCAGAAATTTAATGTCATATCCAAAAATGTTTATTACAAAGAGGTTCCTTCTACCGGAAACTAATTGCGTCGCTTGGTGGTGAGTAGCGGAAACGTACTCATATCCAAAAAGGTTTATTACAAAGAGGTTCCTTCTACCGGAAACTAGTAGCGTCGCTTGGTGGTGAGTAGCGGAAACTTAACCTCATCCAAAAAGATCTATTGCAAAGAGGTTCTTCGCCTATAGGACACTGATAGCGTCCCGTGGTGGTGAGAAGCGAAGACTTTATCTCATATCCAAAAAGTTTTAATACAGATTCCTCCTACTGGAAACTAGAAGAGTCGCTTGGTGGCTTGGAGGATCTAGCTCTCCCTAGCTCTTCTTGATGGTGAGGCAGATAGTGGAAAAGACGACGAGTGGACGTTTTTTCTTCTTTTTTTATGGTTTCTGCCCTATTTCGTTAGAAGCAACTTTGCAAGGAACAGTGGGGAAGGAGCCAATGAAAGAGGACCGAAAAGAAGAATCATTCTAGTTGCTAATAGACTGAACAGAAGAATGAAAAGCTATGAACTAATATTATTGGATGCTGTAGAAAAACGTATGATGATAATGTTTGTATGTGTTTAGACTATTCTTAGGCGCAAGTCACTTGCTTCTTGGTCAGCACCATATTACTCGCTAGCTGCACCCCTAGACTAGACCAGAGTGTTCCCGTGCGTGGTAATAGGTAAATAGTTAGTGTTCATAATGGAGGCCTTTAAAAGCAGTCTATCTAATTACTCTCCTACTTAAGAGAGATCATCTATATACCCACGTCAATAATCTCGTCAATCCGTCGCTGCGTAAAAGAAGGATAAACAAATCCACTTTCCTATTTTTCATAATAATATTAATTCCTTAATCTATGATTATAAGTACCTAAGTAAAAATAAGGTTAATTTTGCTAAATTATCTGAATGTGATCAGCCTTATGTCCTACCTCGGATATCTCGCTAGACGGTAAACGCATTAATATTAGCAAGGCACTACGTTATTTACACAGAGCAGCGAAATCCTTCCTTTCTCTTATTTCAACGTATATTTCACTCGGTCCCCTCTATACGTAGAGTTCCATTGTAGAGCGGTCAGACCGACAAGGTCGCCTCTCGTCACGGATTGACGCACCGGCTTATCTCATCTTATCACTATCAAGTGGCCGTTGCAAATAAACTAATGACATCAATCCATGATCCGTGACCATGGTAAAGTATCAAGGGTACTTTACGAAAACATTTAATGGTTATTTTTCTCCTTTGTTACATTTTTGACCCCCTTTCCTACGATTAGGAAAGATACCATTATTTGACCATCATCCAGAGATGTTTTTCGATCAAAAGGCATGGTGAAATTTTGGCCTAGTTCATACAAAGAGTATGGGAAATTTGGGCCACCCGCGGGAAAGGAAGGAAATGCCCTAAGCCTTTACTCTGTTAGCTATCATTTCGTTTTCCGTAAGTCATTTTGTATTTCTTTGTGTATTTCTTTGCTTATCTCTATACCTTTCTTTCTAACTATGAGCGTGTTACCTTAACAAAACAGAACATCTGGATCAAAACCGCTAGGATAAAGGAATCTGTATTAACAGGCAAGTCTAGGTACTGGGCAATCGTAACTGCGACTCCCCGCTGTTTCCATATATTTTTTCATAGTTCTCTTGATACACCTACCTAGTACGTATCATACAATCCTGTAACCGAAACCTACAAGTACTCAACGCCAACGTTCACGGTTATCAACCCATTTGTAAGCAATACACATCGAGCGGAAATTGCTCGTACCTAGTACGTACTTAACCCAATTCAAGTAGGAACTTAACAAAATGGCCTAAAACATATCTAGATATAGATATGGTTTAGGCCATACTGGATCAGTTGTAACGGTAGTACTGATACAAAAGGAACTCAGAGTCATTGTAAAGTACTTATCATTGAGAACAAGACATCTGATTTAAAAAAAAACACGACAGCCTTGCCATAAAAAATAATAGTCAGTATCACCCGGGATAATGTAAGGATTCTAACGATACGATACTTACAATTTGTTTGTTCAGCCGTTTAGAAGTTATGGTGGAATTGAACCCTGAAGAAAGCGGTTTTTTGCCCTGATTTAAATTTTTACAAGTGTTTAACTTTGCAATGAAACTACTGCGAATTTATTTTTTGACGCCATAGTCTAGACCCATGGAACTAGCGCGAATGGCTCGATACCGAAAACATAAAACTCTATTTTTGGGCAGTCATGTAAAAAGACAGCTGTTCCATACAAAAATGGCATTTACTCTCCACGAAATGTAAGGTAGGTACAGTTGATATTTTTTTTGCGATTTCAGGGAAAAGTTGTTCGCAATGATCAGTACAATCACCTCCTTTCGGCTTCCATACTAGTACTACCAATCCGCGTAAATCTGTAGAACTAATAAGATAGTTTAGTCTGAGTGGCCTCTTTTAATGTCAGAGTCAATATGCCGTCCGAAAGCTGAATACATAAGAGTCCTAACTAATACAATACATTCAAAAGTATCTGTCAGTTACATTTTAAGTCAACACGAGCTACACGATCGATAATATTTGCTTAAAAGCTAATTAAACATAATGATATCACAAATGTCTCTAAAACAACCTTATACCGAAGTAGTAAGCCATAATTTATGACCAATCAGCACGTTCCGTCACTTCTGAGCCCCATTCAGCAATACCTAGGCAATTGAGAATGTATCTTTACCTAGCCTAAAAGGACTCGATCGATCCCGATGAAAGCCACGCTTGCAGCTACGTTTCAGTCTATAACACAAAAAATAAAACCTCGTGAAATCCCATCTTGAAATAAGCTGTCGTATCAAAGGCATTTTTAAACCGAACTCTCAGACTTTCTTCAGCGGAAACTTCTCGAAAACTTCTATACCTACCGTTTTCTTATTTAGTATTTTTTCAAGCCGCGAGGGAAACGCAAAGAACTTTATGAATAAGTTAGCTCTTGGGACGCATGAGCTGGTTTAAAATGACATTGAAGACGCCAGGTTTTACTAACAGACGGATTTTCAGATGAGTTTTAGAGCTTTTTTGGCAAGTAGCTGGCTGGCTTGACTTAGCTGTCTGCGCTCGGTATTTTTACGCCTATTCTTTTTCTGGGATTATTATAGCTTATCAACATTTATATTAATTAATGCAACCAGTTATACATTTTATAGTAATACATTCAACCTAAAAGGGCAGCAGCAGCCATAATAAAAAAACGTCAGCTGTATCGGAATGGAGATCCACACTGCGATATTTTTCCTACTTTTGTGCTAGATGGCGTTTGTTGTTTTTTCTACCTCAGATTACCTACCGCAGGGAGAGCCTACATATAGGTACTGATTTCAGTCAGTCCCGTTTTTCTATAAGCTAACAAATACGTCACTTATTGCTTTGCTATTATGATACTTTACAAAAAAAATACACAGTAGTGCCCTCAAATCACAGGTATAATGGAAATCTCAAATGTATATCATGTAAATCTCATACCTATTCTCGATAGGTATGAGATTTACAAAAAAAACAGCCCGAAATAAGTTGATTATTTTGTCATTCCCAAACGAAACTTTATTCCATCAGGCGTCACTTGTTCATCAAATTAACTTGAATCTGAACACAACATAAATCACAAAGCAAAGTTCAATTTCAAACTGGCGACTTTGATAAAGTGCGAAGTGAAAAGTTCCGGATCTCATCCATCTACAAAACCGGACTTTTTTGGAATGAATAATATTTTTATTTCCACCGCTTTTAGACTAAAGGCATTTATATGTGACATTTTGGCCTAGCTCATACAAGGAGGGAAATGTGTACCACTAGGCCACCTGCCAATGGGTAAAGTCTTGGCATTCATCACGCAAGCTATAGCGTAAGGTTTTATTTTAGATCTCATTGTAACTTTTATTCTATTTTAAAAGTTGCTCCTAAAGAAAAGTGACAGATAGCCATTAAAAAAATAAAACTGATGTACGTTTAGGTAATCAATATAAAGTTTCTATTCTATTGGCTTCAGCACAGTTTGTATATTATAGTAATAAATAGCTTCAGTAAATCAGCAAATATTTTTTGTAGTATTTTTTATTATTATTTTTGTTTTACTTACTTATATTGGGTTGTTCACGACTAGATTGAAGTAGATACTTACTCTAAATATATTTTTTGGGTGTTCTGGCTCAAAAAAAGTGTGTATTCAAAAGTATCGATCAAAGCATATAATTCCGTCAGGTCATAGTAGAATACCTATATTTTCTTCTACGGGATCCCAAGAATCTCAGAATATTCAATTTTAATACCAAAAGTGGCCGAGAACCTCTCGAGAGCCATTCGAAGGGACTCCCGAGTGCCCTTTTCATTACCCGACTTAGTTCTAATTAAAATTCGCTCTTCAAGTGTTTCAATTTAGGTAGGCGTAGCACAAAATTTTTGGAACTAATTATTTTGCGGGTTAGCCGGCATCTTATTCATTATGTTCTCAGTAGATTAATTGTCTTTGCAAATTACATAACGAAGGTTTTAATGCCTGAAAGGGCTGTTTAAGACCTCTGTGTTGGTTTTTGTATCAACATTACAAATAATTACTTAAAATCAAAGATAAGGTATTTATGATACTAATGCGGTAAGTTACAAACACAAACTCGTGACTATGGTAAGCCCTCGACTTCGTCTCAGGCTTACATTCGTCTACTCGTTTGTAAAAACCAATTCCGCACGTGTGCCAACAAAATTTAAAACACATTTGCGAGAAAACAGATAACAGAAGTACAACAGATAACGAAACAAACTTTATTATTTTGTTTATAAATATCGATCGGAAAGTCGCAACTAAATAACTTGACACTGGCAAATGCACAAAGTGTGATGCCATAATCCTCCTAGGAGGAAAGAAGAGAAAAAACTTCGTTCTAATGTTCGTCTTCGTTAAAACGTTTCTAATATGAGTGTCTTTTCGTATTGTTCCCAAAACTCCGTAGAAGCTTGTAGTAAAGTTGCCACGACTTTACTAGGGCACGACTGCGACTTACTAAGTGTGACTTTGACTCATTCGACTTGAAAATTATCAAAAACTTGATACAAATAAATACTTGACACTGGCAAATGCACAAAGGGCGACGCCATAATCCTACTAGGAGAAAAGGTGAAATGGCGCGAATTAACAAATGGGAAATGGCGCTACGTGCGCGTAGTGAAAATTAGAACTACATTTTAGTCTCTTTTTCTATGTGAGGCAAACGTATTGAGCAAAAGCGCTTCCAAGGAGGATCGCCTAAACCTATATATAGATAAACCTATTTTACCGCACGCCTAGCTATTTTACCGCACGCCTAGTTGTATGGTGCATAATGTTCAACTTTCGAACGATGTATACAGGCTTCGTAAATGCCTTAAATATATAATAGTGTAAAATGAAACCAAGTACGTTTATGAAATACGATACGATTGAAATAACATCAAAGATCCAGAGCGACAAACATAAAATCCAGAGCCGATTCAACAGGTGAAATTGAATTAACATTTTAAACATCTAGGTCACCAGTTTTACTTGGTAACACCTTCATAAAGAGCGGTATCCAAGCATTCAGTACGTTGGAAGGCAAACTAAACCATCTAAGTCACGCGCTGCATTCTAGAAAATGCAAGGAAAAGATTGCTTCCTCCTAGCAAACCGTATTTGTTTAGTCAGCCATCGTACCCGCACTTATCAAGTTTCCGTTGGCTGACATCTTCGTGCACTCACCATTGGATATGTCAATGGAAATTATCTGCCTGCATCATTTTCTTAATTTTTTTGCAGGAAACGAGTTACTTAACATGCATGGCACATTTAGAAGTAAACTTTCACTCCAATGAAGCTAAAACCAATCCAAACCCAACCAAATCCTTCAAGGATGCCACAGACAGATAGATACACAAAGATATAAAACCGAGCAGTTTGCGTCGGGGTTAGAAATGGAATAGACATAATCCCATAGTCAGTATGGAAGCGACCCCTCACCTGACGAACCCTTTCCTGGGCGGGTAGTCCTTGTGGTAGACGGAGTGGTTTAGGATCATCTTCTCGTTGCCGGTGTCCAGCCAGGAGCGCTGCAGCACGAAGTCGCGGTTCTTGAGCGGCGCCGGGCACGACACTGTACAAATATACACTCGTTACTGAAATACTAACCAGCTGAATAGATATACCTACGCTCTGTGTTATGAGCCGGGCTGTTATTACATTGCTAGAATACCTATAGGCTCTTTTTTACCAAAAAAAACCAGCTCTTCCATAGAAAAATTCAATGAAATTAAAACAGAGTTAATTTCAGTGTTTAAATGTTAAACTTTTACAGTTCATAGTTGACCAAGCGAAGTGATGGTCTCCGAGTCTACAGGGGCAGATTGACGTTTGAATGAATGTTTGTGTACCTATTTATATTTGTTCGCCGATAACTTGTGAGCCATTATCCGATCTTTATGAAATGTTGCCTGGAAAGATTATGGAGGTCGCAAGGTTTTAGTTCGCTACGAACTACTAGTTTATGAAATAGTATATATACATTATACCCAGTTGAGTGTTGTGCATTCGAAAAAGTTGGTTATTAACTGCCAATTCAGACTCCAATCAAAACGCAAACAGATTGAAAATTATCGATCCTTGGTTCATTCAGCAGCCAATCAGCTTTTGAGCGGGCATCCCGGCTGCGAGCCATCCTCGGCCTATTAACGTTTGCATTAGCCGTATAGAAATATTCCACCGAAACTGCCGCTACAGCCGTTTTCATAAACGTTAATGTACCTTCAAAGAAGGCTGAAAACTGCGACACAGTCTTTTATGAAAATTTAGGGATGATAATGGAACTAAAGCGCAGATAAGCTCAATTTTATCGATAATGAAGATTATCATTATGGAGGCTTTAAAATCTTGCTGTTGGAACCCTTGATTATATATTTTTTTTTTTTTCAGTTCCGGGAATATGCAAAGTATTTTGGCAGAAAATCGTAAAAGCAATAGCTTTCTACCAAGCAAACTCTAGGTTTCAATAGGTATGTACAAATATTATTTTAAATAGAAGTTTAATTTTAATTGGCTTTATCTGGCTGGCGGCTGCTGGCTGTAAACCGCGGAATCTCAGAAAATAGTTCAAGAAAATACACTATAAGTATCGGTGTCTAAAATGGCAAGTACCAATTTACACAATGAAGCACTGACCAACAAAAAGTTTTAATTACTTAGCGCAGAGTGGAAGCCTTAGTTACATTACAGAAGACAAGATGGGCTACACGAGTTTGATCTTTAATTAGGTAGTAGGTTTTTTTTTACAATTGGTCTAAAATTCAAGAGTAAGTATAAAAGCAAAAACTATTATAATAAAACTGAATAGTTTTTTGCCAATCTATAAGTACCTAAGTATTAGTATTATTGTCGTTGGTATTAGTAAAACTTCTTTCAATGTTAACTCGCTTGAAAACAATTTCGCCAAATTACAAAGTGCTCACTCAGTTTGAACCTCCCTATAGATACGTTGTTGTTATTATCGATACAAATCGTGCACCGATTACCGGCACGTGTTTTCACGCCACTCTGGCTCTGGTTCCGCGAATGTATCGATTTTTCAAGTAACCATTCGCAAGATCGAACCATGATGATATGGCCCCATTCTATTCAATTTATTAAATCAAGCCTGCCACGACTTATAAAACTATTTTGTTAGGGTTCCTGATATCCAATGGCAATTATCTAAGCTAATACTTAAGGTTATGCCCGAGCAGCCGGCGCCGTCTGTCTATGCTATCCTTTAGAAAGCATATACTATTATGATAGGAACTTCTTATACCTACCTACAGAAGTTTCACAGACCTTTCTAACAAAAAAAATCTTAGTTAAACATGGTTAAACTTTATTTTTGCTAAAAACTGTAATGCACGTCGTCAATCATAGTATTATGGGTATTATGAAAATTCGTATGGAAAGTTCTTTGTTAAAAGTTGTAGTGATGTTATTGGTATTTGGATTTAATTTTTAAAAGAAAAACAATAATATTTTTTGCTAGGGCTGATCTAAAGTAAAATATGGGGAGGAATTTTTTTAGTAAATACCCGAGCGGTATGGAAGATATTTGGGAGCAGGGGCCGTACAGTGAACCTCTTATAGCGGGACCGAATAGGTTCAGCTGCCGACACTGCGCGACCGCGAACCTTATTGCCAGGCGATAAAGTTCACAGTCGCGCAGCGTCGGCAGCTGAGCGTATTCGGTCCCGGAATAAGCTTTCTTGGTAGGGCCAAATTTCTTCCGTGCGAATTTAATTACTAGAAATATGAAGATGTCATCCAGGTATTCGAAGTTGAAGTCGGTTGTATATATATTTTTTAAACGTATTATATTATCATTCGTTTTTGTAGTTAAAACTAATTTTGAAGTCATTCAATATTTTATGATTATATTTATTGTAAAAAATATATTCGTTTATTAATTATTGATTATAGTACATTATGATACGAGTGTGCTATGTTGGTCATTACACTAGAGGCGGTATTATGCGCGCGAGCTGCAGGCGAGCGCGATAAGAAAGCCGAGAGCGTAATGACTAATAGCACAAGAGTTCCATACGACTGTTTTCGTCACACTTGCGAGGAAAAAACAATATTTTTTTGATAATAATCTACCACACAGCGAAAACGTCAACAAACATTTGCGGAAAATGGCGCCCAAATCAGTAATGCGCGCGCAGGTTGACATTTACTTCAGCGGCATAAGAACTCTTTGTTGGTATTACAAAAAAACTGTAAGTATTACCCGGCTATATTAAGAGTGCTTCGTACACGTACGTCTAATTGCAGTCACGTACAAACTTGACTTTACCGGGTTATACCTATTATAGTACAAGTGCCGTAATGTAAAGTAAAAAGCACGCGTGTATAATAGCTTGGATTATGAGCCTAAAAGCGATGTAATAAGATCTACTTTACGAGCAAGTGTGATGAAAAAATTATTATTAAATGCACTTAAGAAAGATAATTCCCTACTTCAATTAAATTAAACATTAAAAAAATAAAGCTTAAATCTTATAAGTACAAAATATTCGTAAGATTGAATTATGCAGAACACTTTCAAGAACTTCGAGATATGCTATAAACTTCAGTTACACTTTAAGTCGGAAACGGAAATTTTAAGTCAGCTAGAGAATTTGTTTGGGATATCAAAATTTAAATAAGAATTCAGTTTGTTCGACCAAATGAAAGCATTCTCTCTTTAATTACAAAGCGTAAATATGACTTACTATTAAAAACAAACGCCATAATACTATCATAATATATGGAAAGTAATCATATCATATTATCTAAAAAATATTTGAAAAGTGTCTGATAGTCAAAAAGTATGGTATAATAAAATAATCCTATCACATTACAACACTATCAAGTAAATATCAGATTCAGTATTCAGTAATTTTATTGCACCAAGTATTTAAAACGCCAAATTAAAGAAAAGTAAGATCGAAAGTAATGTTTGATTGATTTTGAAAGTAATGATTCTTTTGTAACCGTACAATTAAAAATAATGTTGAAACAAGGTTAATTGGATACGATTGAATGAAGATTATATTATAACTTTCCGAAATAAGTTCATTTATTTAGGAGTACAACGAAATAATAATAATAATAATATCTAATCATTGATTCGGATGTAATATCAAGTTTAACATAAAAACAGCTGCTATGATTAAACAATTCTTGGTCTATGGATGATAAGACCTGCACTGGCTAGGAGGTTTTGTGCTAATTTGAGCATTATATGACTAGAGAAAGATATTCATAAGAAATGTTAATAACTTGAATAAATAAAGGATAGGAGCTCTGCAACCCAGGATATGAGTTTCCGAGTTTCCAACGCATAGATTCAATTGCAAAAATCCATTCTAAGAAAACGCCGCCTTGAGGAAGTCATCATTTATTCATGAACACTCAAACCGCCGATATATAAATTCGCTTTCAGAATATAATATCATTTCACAGTAAATTTTGTTAAGGAAATCCTTACACACAAATAAAATTTGAAGCTTAGACGTGGCGGCCTTGGAGTGACTGTTCGAGCAAATTCAGTGTCAATTTAAATTCAAGAAAGGTGTTAGGAGCTTTTCTAATAAATGTTTATCCTGGTAAAATGTACATAACTAAATCCGCCAGTCAATTCTTTTGAAACCATAGTAAATATAGGTATGTAAATAAGTAAGTCTGTTCATGTGAAAAAACAGTTTTTAGAAGACTTGTACTTGAATCGATTAAATATTTCTAGACGCTTATTAAAGAACACTGAACCGCTGAAACTGTGTACCTATATTGCAAATGTTTCAAGCAATTTTTATTATGAGTTCCTATGTCGCGCACTTGGCTGCACATCACTCCGGCATTGGTGTCCTTAGATACGTACATATTTTACTTAAGCTGAAAAGATAAGTAAGTTCTTCTGATAATAATTTCGAATAATTATTATCGTTCGCGTATTATATATGTCCTTATACGCTTACGCAAGTCTTTGTCTGGTTCTTTGCTCTAAACATATTCCACTATGATCAACGATGCGAGACATGTCCTAGACGAAATATCTCCGTCGCATACTTTTGTAATACTTAATAGTCCAGCATTCATAACCTTTGGAATCAGTATTCCTCTCCGCAAGCTTCATAGTTTCACGTACGCTCTTAACTGCAATAATACTCGCACGCTTCTTGATATTTTGCTCTTTAAAGACGAAACGATAAGGTTGATTATCAGGATATCGAAGATACGTTTCGTTTCATGTGCGACGATCTCCCGAACTATTTTGACATCTTGAGTTTCAATCTGGAAGCGTCTCACGTTCTTCATGAACAGCAGAGGAAGGTACGTTGGAAGTTATATAGGAAGATATCACTTGGTGATATCTTCCTATATAACTTGACGACCTCTGCGACTTAAAGGATACTTTTGAATGACAAATTTAATTATCTGGTGAGGGGCTGGATATTTTAGTAGTCTTCATCTTTTTGTGTGTTCCATGTCCCCGACACAGGAAATTGGACTAGCTAGAAGTTATGGTCTGTCTGTCTGTGGTAAGTGGATTGAATAGAAAACTACTACAATAGTAAAAGCCTCCTGAATCAATGAATCAATCAATCATCAATGGATGAATCCTGTGTGAAGCTACTCTAACAGGAACTGAATTAGAAAAGCTGAGAAGTGGTGTGTTGGACATTTACCATTCTCTGCTCAAAGTTAGCGAACTAATACAGGTACGGATGAAAAGTAGAGAGATACCTACTACTGCTAATGGCATTTTCCACTATGTTTTTTCCAGTAAACCAACTTCTCACTTGCCAGAAATACTTGCTATTCAGTCAGTTTTCGGCTTAACGCATTCTTTGTTGCCGCACAATGAGCACAGGGGACGGTGGTCGCTTCATTTCATTGGCATTTTTAATCCATTTTCTAGTACTGTTGAGGTACTGTGTATAATAGATTCCTGTGTCCTGTGTTCCTGTGTGGTTCGCATCTTATTATGTAATTGATTAAATAACGCGCGGTAGCAACAGACAGACAGGTCGGGGTCTTTATCTTATTTCAAAGCGTAACGTTTATTTAACTACGCTTTTAACCTCCGTTATATGCCCAGAAATATTAAGTACACGAGTAATACAATTCTTTAAGCAATGATTAAAAAATATGTTTCCATCTCATACTCAGAAATATTATTTCCAGATCAAATTGAATGCTTACTTATTACAAACAATTTTATTTTCCTTTTATATGTACCCAAGTTGTCAAGCATTTACTCTCCCTAAGGGTTTATGTAGTTAAGTCTCTAAGAACTAGAATAAGTAAGAATAAAAGAGCTCATTGTACCTAATAGCTTGTTTTGTATTTATATTTCCCGCATAGTCCCGTATAGGTCACCGATATTATATCGTATATATGTCAAAGTACTTCATCAATAAAATACATCGTTATTTGTTTTAAATACCAATAAAATATTAAAGAAACGGTATGACCCGCAGCTGTCAACACGCTGGTGTCATTTATGTATTGCCGTGCATACTCTTTATATACCTACGGAAACTGATTGGTTGGTAGGTAATGTTTATCACCTGGCTTTGATTATATACCCAGCCGCTAGATCCTCCAAGTCACCGAACTTGGGGAATCGCGCACAAAACAATAATAATAATGTGTTTATATTGTCAAAGTTTCATTGATTGTTTTCACTGACGAGGAGTAGGGCCTTCGCTTTTCTGTGATTATTTTCCATTGTTTGTTCAATATTAGCAACTGTCAAGCTTTCGGGCCGAATTGACAACCACACCAGTGCTTTCTATTCTAGTGAGGAAGGAATCATTCGGTTCCTTAAATACATCTTGTATGTCTTGCCCCAATCTGGCACATATTCATCACAGCTTCTTCGTATTCCTAATATTTCTGAACAGTCTATTGGCGGTTCTCTTTATATTGTCGATACTTGTCACGTCCGAGCACGCCTCGAGACGTGAGGATTCTATTCAGTGTTCAGAGGAACATTGTTTTGTTTTACTTCACGCAGTCTATTGAGGCGGAAAAGCCGAGCTTAGTGTGCGGATTTTCAAGTAATTGAATAGAGGCAGTAAGCCACCAATTTGAAAAGACTTTACGCTTGTAGGTACGTGCACTCAATATAGAAATAGTCAATTAAACAACTGTAAATTTTCGGGGACTCTCAAGTTTGTACGTGATTTTCATTGAGCATGATGTTGAACCTCTTCTACATATATTAGCACCAGCTGTATCAACGTCAATGTTGACGTTGACTGTTAGAGAACGGTCTCCTCAACGCTTCGATCAAGCCTCCAAGTTGACTATACACAGCAGAGATGGTGGTGTGCTCACTGGCATACATTGACATCATATCGACGTTCATATCATTGCCATATTCGACGTCATTGTTGACGTAGACTATACACAGAGATGGTGCTGCACTCATTGGCGTAGTATCTGACGTCATTGTTGACGTACACTACACAGAAATGATGGTGTACTCACTGGCGTAGTATCCAACGTCATTGTTGACGTAGACTATACATAGAGATAGTTGTTTACTCACTGGCGTAGTATCCGACCTCATTGTTGACGTAGACTATACTCACTGGCGTAGTATCCGACGTCATTGTTGACGTTGGCTATACACAGCGATGGTGGTGTCTTTATTGGCGTATGTTATCCGACGTCATTGTTAGCGTAGACTATACACAGAGATGGTGGTGTACTTACTGGCGTAGTATCCGCCGTCATTATTGACGTTGGCTATACACAGAGATGGTAGTGTACTCACTGGCGTAGTATCCGACGTCATTGTTGACGTTGAGGTGTCCCGCGTCCTCGGCGCACAGCATGTGCGTGTCCCACACGGAGCGGTACTCGGGGTCGTGCAGCACGTCGTACAGCGCGTCCGGCTCCACGTCCTCGAACTCGGACACCACCTGACGAACAACAATTCAAACTTACTCGGTGAAAGTGTCCTTTGCAAGAGTGCAGTGAGTCATGACTGATAGCGATAATCACACTTTATTTAAGTATATTTAAATGCGTCGGCTTGTATATGTGTGTGTGTTTATAACCTCTTCACGCAAAACTACTGAACTGATTTGGAGAAAACTTAAAATAGAGAGAGCGTATTTTCCGGAAAAACATATAAGCAATTTTTATCATCATGATCATCACCGTTTTTCATCATGACGCGAGTCACGCATGACGCAGCTAGTGAATAAATAAATACCTCCGCAGTATCAGATATTCTGTCGCCAGGCAGTATCTTATCTAGTGTGCCAACATTACAGTGTGCAAGTTTGATGCAAAATTACAGGCTGCTCGTTGCTATAAACATTACAGGTTGCTCGTTGCTATAAGCATTACAGGCTGCTCGTTGCTGGCGACATTACAGGTTGCTCGTTGCTGGCGACATTACAGGGGCTCGTTGCTAACAGGGTGCTCGTTGCTATCGACATTACAGGGTGCTCGTTGCTATAAGCATTACAGGATGCTCGTTACTAACGACACTACAGGGTGCTCGTTACTATCGAAATTACAGGGTGCTCGTTGCTAACGACATTACAGGATGCTCGTTGCTATAAGCATTACAGAGTGCTCGTTGCTAACGACACTACAGGGTGCTCGTTACTATCGAAATTACAGGGTGCTCGTTGCTAACGACACTACAGAATGCTCGTTACTATCGACATTACAGGGTGCTCGTTGCTATCGACACTACAGGCTGCTCGTTACTATCGACATTACAGGGTGCTCGTTGCTATCGACACTACAGAATGCTCGTTACTATCGACATTACAGGTTGCTCGTTACTATCGACATTATAGGGTGCTCGTTGCTAGCGACACTATAGGGCTGTCACTATCCAGTGTCTCATAGAAATGAGCGCTAATGCCGTGACGCCCTGACTTCGTTTTGTTACTCAAAGTTCTGAGTACCGCCTACCTGCAATGGCTAAGGGTAGACTTCTTCTCTTACCATTATGAAAGCGTCGTATTCGTCTAATCGCTAATTGTTTCCTAATAATAATACGCTTTTACACAAAAAAACTGACTTCAATTTCGACTACCTGGATAACATTTGCATAGTTATTTTCCTGTTATTTTATTATATTCTTGTAATTATGATTAAAAACCAAACTACTAACTCGATAAAATTTATATGGGACCTCCTCTGAAGTATCACTTACCTAACAAAAAATAATCATCAAAATTAATTCCTAATTGGCGGAGTAATCCCGTAACATACTTTCAAAAAAACACAGAAATGTGAACCTTCTTTTTTGAAGTCGGTTGAAAATAAAACTCTAAATAATAGGAAAAATAACAAATGATTGTCTCCAATACTTGTTATTGCAGTGGAGAACGCAGTATATTCAAAGGCAAAGTTTTTAATTGTCAGCGCAAAAACACATAATTATATAAACAAAGATATTGCCCCCATGTCTCGCGCAATTACGTTACTGAACAAGATTGCTGAATCTCACGATATTTTTCTCTGTGGACTGGCAGAATTCACGGAAGCGGCTCACAGAGTTAGTGAAAATGTTTATATTATATAATTAAGTATATAATTTACTTAATAATTAATAATAATATATATTTAGTGTAGCATCGATTTGGGCGAACTGTTAAGGTGTTACAACTGTTTTTAGTAAATAAATAAAATAAAAAATATTGAAAAATAAAAAAAATAAAAAAATATATTATAATACAACATTATTTTTTTCTTAGCTATTGGCATCGCACGTTGTGCATTCTGCCAGTGCAAGTTTTTATATTCAATTCAAGTCAAATATATCATGAAATCACAGTTATTCACACGAAATTAGTCATAGTCTCATAGTCGAGTCCAAGTCATGCCCTATAGTAAAGTTGTGGTGACTTTACTATGAGCTTCTACTGAGTTTTGAAAACAACACTAAAAGACATGTTTCACCACATTATATCACTTGCCCACACTCGTGCATGTAATTCAACGCTCAAGGAATAAAACACCACCATTTTTTATCATTCATTCGTGAAAAAGCACAAGTTTAAGAAAATAATAGAATGCAGCGACATGATTTTTCCGTGTTCCCGCCAAAATTCATATAATACTATTTTTTTATATTTTTTTTGCTTTGTTCTGTGGCCACAGCACTTATATAATACTATACTATTAGATATAACATAATTACCAAGGAGGTTTTGAAGATACGCTCACGTATAATTTCCTGTTTCAGAGATAATTACAACTGTCACGTATGTAGAAGTAAGACGCTATGCATACTGAGCAACTTTGAGCTCCCCGTTGCGGCAACCGGCAGCTCGCAACTAGTATGTTTTTAAGATTTTCATAGAATTTGGAGAAACTGCACATAACGTAAACTGGGCCTTATTGTAGCTGCAACTGGCAACCGCTTTAAAAAGTTTATAGTTGCGTCAATTGAAGTTGCTCCGTGTGCATAGCGCCTAAGCTATTCGTGGCCGCTGCTACAAACAAAAGACAAATGCGAATTAAATCCACTTGTAATGCATTGGACATTAGGTACGTAGCGTAATTTAATTTAATTTGCTACAGTAGAAAAAGCTGGCTATCTTCTTAAGTTGTGGAAGGATATATAATATATACCCTAAAGTATATCTAACGTAATCGTAAAGCTCGCTGAGCTGAAGTGCCTGTAAAAGCTATAAAAGCTTTTAGGTGAGTGTGCTGAAATCCCTAACTACGTAAGCGACGACATTCGCGAGATGGTCACGCCGTTAGCGTTTAGGGAGCCACGTACACAAAACTTTTAACAAGCGTCGATACTTTGGCCAACCAGAACAATATTATAACATTGTAATGATCGTGTAACTTACGATATGTAAGTGGCTACGCGAATTACGTGAGCTTTACGGTAAAGCCTTTACCGCGCACGATTGTTTCTGCTAAAAATATATATGATACTAGAGGTTGCCCGCGACTTCGTCCGCGTACGGAAGAAATTCGGTCCGCTCCCAAAATTCACCACTTTAAATCATCCCGAGCAATTTTTTTAGTCTACTCAACTCTACCGACTCTACCGACTCTACCAACTCTCCCCCCCAACTTCTCCCCTTTGAATGAACTACCCAAATATCAATTTTCATCACTATAACTTCAAAAACAACTTTTTAAAACAGAACTTTCCTTACAACATTCCACCCAAGGGGGGAACCCTTACAACGTCCCTATCTTATTTTGAAAATAGCATTTTTTATTTTAAATCATTCAGTCAGTCAGGACAGAGCCTTTTGTATATATAGATAGATACAGATACAGATTTTTATTCGAAGACCTAGGTTTGCAGTACTGTTTTTTTTTAACAATTCACAAAATGTAGACATTCTAAAAAAACATTTACCTGTATTTTTAAATGATTTTGAATTCAAATTAGTGGCGAGACGAGTACATTTTCTTCTCTGTAAATTTTCACTTACTGTAAATTCTAGAAAGTCATAAAATGACATTTAGGCACAACGTGATTAAGGCACACTGCGTTATAGGTACGCAGAGAGCAAACGGTCTCGTAAAAATTCATAGAACTGTTACGGATAAACAGCTTTAGTTAGCTTCAAGAGAAATTTCCTATAAATACTTATTTCAAAAATTTAATATGTTTACTTTGATCGTCCCTGCATTCTGCACAGGTTGCAGACAGTTACATTTCCAAGTTTACTCCGTCGCTTGCTCTATTGCCAGTTCTGTGGAAGTTTAACTAAAGCGCAAAGCGGCAGTTTGTGTCGGCTAACGATCGGTAACGGCCAACAAGCCTCGACACTTGCTAACGTTGCATCAATACAATAACTATGGCGTAGCAATACAACGCTTATACAACTCTTGTGGCGTTACAATTATAATTTATTCGGAATTCTTCCATGTCACCAGCGATAAAACTGTTGTACAAATAATAAATAAAGTATGAATTATAAAATAAATAAACAGCCCGACTGCATAATATGGCCCCGCTGTCACGTTTAGGTATGCCAATATTGTAGCAACATTTTACTATATTAATTCAATATAAATTTATATATTTTATTTTTACTTTTTTTGCCATTATGGTTTGTTTATATTATAACACTCAAAGATCACCTTAATCATAGACTGCTAGTCTTTTCAAATAAAAGCTAATAAAATTATACACGTTTTTATGTGTTATTATAGTTTTAAAACGCTAAGTGTAACCATTTTATTAAATAACTAACATAATATCAAGCATTTTATTCTAACTTATGCCAGTTGCTTCGTGATAATCGCTTTACAAGCGCGTTTTAGTACCAGCTAAAAACCGGAGCAACGCCTTCTTCACGAGGCGTTTCAAAAGGTGCGAACCTGGCGCGCTTCCAACAACGCCACACAATACACACTACTACCTGTACTATACCGACTACAAGCTGCGGTATTGTGGAGCTAGCTCGCTGCTAATACGAATAATTACTACTCGCGGAATTACTGTTTTTGTTTTTATTTTCGCCAAAATCGTAGGCTGCTGCTAGCTACGAGTACGTAGTACTATTATTTATTCTGTACTACTAGTTCCAAGGTTCGTAGACTAGAGCTACGAGTTTGAGCATTTATATTCAAATGCTATTCGAATGCATAGACCATAAAAGTACTTAATTTATTTTGACTGCCTTATAGCTCAGTAATTGGTATCGGTAGCATGTCTGCCTTCAGAGATGTAGGGCGTGGGTTTGACTCCCACCCGAGACAAACATTTTTGTGACGAATATATGTTTGTTCTTTGTCTGGGGGTTGTATGTATTCACAAAAAAAAGTATTAACTATTTTATCTGGTTCTCATAGTACAAGCTTTCCTATGTTTGGGGCTTGATGGCGCTGTGTGAAATGTCCAACAGTATTTTATAAAAGCTGCTACGAGGCCCCAGGTTGCGTAGACCGGTGCTACGCCATGTCTACGACATGCACCATCTGTAGGCTTTTGAAGATTATTTTAAATCTCTGTGAACTATCTACGAAAACTTTCAGATCTTTGCTGAATCTGATTTCACAATTTAAGATTTATGTAGGTAAAGTTTCAGCAGTTTTCAACAGGTGCTACGAGATAGCTACGAATTTTTGCGTACGTAGCCCATTGCAACGAACTTGGCGTGCTCATGTCGCGTCGCAATAACTTTTCCGTCGCAGAATAATGAATAGTGCTCGCGCAGCGACGAATATAGCACTACGTAATTTGCATACATTAAAATGGCTGTAGAACTGCGCTGTATAATAATTAATATATAATTAATTCATTCGTGCTTATTCAGCTTGAAAAATATTCAGCACAGACTAATGCTTTCTGTATTTTTGCCATCATCATCATCAACTGGAAGACGTCCACTGCTGGATGAAGGCCTCCCCCTCATTAGGGAGGGGTTGCCATAATCCCCACGCTTGGCAAGCGGCTTGGGGATCCCACAGTGTTACCACCGTTAATTACTAAGAGGGCGCTGCTGCCCATCCTCCGGTGGTTCTGGTTGTAGTTTTAGGACATACTCAGGTCTGTATTTTTGCGTTAAATTAAAATTAAATGGAGAAGTTACTGTTGTAGACAAAAAAACTGGACGCATTAACGTTCCAAACGCAACCGAGTATGAGGTTCACTCATAAAATACGTAGAATTACCGCTAAAACTTGTAGGTAGGTATATTTATAAACAAAGCGACGAAATTCAAGGCAATCCTCTTCATTATAATTTCATAGTTGACTGGTAGACGTAGGCAGATTTCTAATGTATATACTTCCAGCCTGGACTACGATAAACTGATTATGCACGCCACTCATCGCAATCTTCGTGCCTTTTGCTACCATAGTTACTTACTGACCACCGTTTTACGGCTGTATCAGAAAGAGTAAAAAAAAATGGGGGCGTTACTCTCTTTGCAAACTCTTCAAAATGACGTATAACTTGGCAACACTGAATAATATTTTGTATTAAAAACTTTTAGTTCCATTTTATTTAATTTCTACTCTTTCTGGTACAGCTGTGCATAGAGCCTCGCTGACATGACAGCATATCTCAAAGGATCCAACTTCGTTGATCGATTCAGTCACCGAAGAGAGAAGTAAAAGTAGGGCCTTCGGTTTTCTGTGGATTCAGTCCATGCTCTAGAACACGAAATACCACAATAGGCTAGATGACTGGTTTTTTTTATTGTACTATTAAAATGTGGCCCATAAATATAGCTAATTAATGAAAAGAAAATGAAAATATGATCAAAAATAAGCAACTTATGAGCATTTTAATATCATGCTAGACAGAGAGAAGAAACAGCAAATCGTGACGTCACTTCTCTGTACGCCATATAAATTATATTCTGACAAGTAAGGCGTGACGTCATTTTTTGTTTTGTGGGAAAGGGACAGAGTTGTCTCTAACAAAAACTTTAAACGCTCATATATCAGAACATTATTAACAGATAACATACTATATTTACTTAAATTCTTCATCAAAGTTATTGGTTTAACGATATAAACATCAGTCATCACCCTATTATAATTGATTAATATTCTAGCAAAATAGACACCTACTTACAAACGAATATAATTAACAAATAAAAAACATAAAAGAGACACTAAAGTTATATTATTATTAACGGGATATTTACCGTGATTATGTTGTGTTGCATGCACCATGTTCACGAGTAG
Source organism: Erannis defoliaria (assembly GCA_905404285.2). Lineage (NCBI taxonomy): Eukaryota > Metazoa > Arthropoda > Insecta > Lepidoptera > Geometridae > Erannis > Erannis defoliaria. Next base: position 1,886,148 of record FR990073.1, on the reverse strand, counting down.
ACTGAAGAATGCGGGTGGTTCTCAAAAATATTCGAAAAAACATTAAGGGCATTCATAACGAACTACCCTCTTTCTAAGTCTTTTACTACGATTACTGGAACTCGAACTCGAACCCAAGTCTCGACAAAATACACTCACATACCGTCTCACTGTACTGTCATACAGTCCTTAGCTAACATGCCTAGTAAAAACTGACAGCAATACTTTAGTTAGTTTAGAACTGTCAACTAAAACCGCCAGAATCGACCACAATATCACTGCATGTGTTGTTTTGAACACATTTAGGACCTGACTTAGTATATCCCGTTAATAATAATAGAACTTAAGTAAACAACCGTGATAGTTTAAAACAGTGTTATATAAGAGACAGTTTTTTTTGCATTATGCTTCATAAAATGTGTATAGAAGTTCATAATGCGGCCTTGCAGCCTCACACGCTGGCCCAGTTTCAAACTTAGTTTACGGACCGGGGACATTCCGAAACAGTTATGCGACCTCCATACAAAGCAGACATCCTTGCATCCCCGTAAATTATCACCAGCAATATTCACAAGGAAACTCTGATATTAATTCCAAAAGTATTTGATTCAAAGCACGTTTCCGTTCGTTATTTTAACATATCTCACTAACATCTTTCTAACTATTCTTTCTAACATCTAACTCTCATCTTTTAACTAGTAGCCTATCATTATGTTATTCCGGGAAATAACTCCATTTCGAGTTTCATATTTCATTTTTCATTTCAAATCTGTCCAGCTGTTTTGGCGTGAAGAGGTAACACACTCTATAGGTACACCCACACTTACCGACAAACTTTCATATTTATGATGTTAGTGTGATTAGGTTCCATTAAAAATGTCAGTCGTCCTCGACAACATTTATCGTACAGGTCTTTTTTATACAATCAAGTGACGAGACGAGCAATACGTTCGCCTGGTGGTAAGCGTCACGCCTGCCACTAACAGTAGCAGTGCTAGAATTGCGAACTGGCGAACACAATCCTGCGCCGCACTGCACTGCGTTCGTCACCCTAAGATATTAGATGTTAACGGCCTTACCTAAAATAATCTCGATTCCCTTAGTCACTGCTTAAACTTCTCTGTCCTTTTCTAGCACGTGCAACTTCACGTCAGAGAGAAGATGGCAGAGCATCTTAAGCAGTGACTAACGGTTGAAAAGTTTTTTTAAGTAATGCCGTTAAATCTCTTCATACCCAGTAATTTCTCTGGAAAAATTGCCCTTCAAACCGGAACACAGTAATGCTTGCACAGTACTGCTTGGCGCTTGAATAACTGGCAAAGGAGTGGTACTTCCCCAAGCGTGGTGTAGGTGGTTCATGACTTTATTTTATTCTATTACGAGCACAATTATTTCCTTACGCCTCAGTAATTCCGCTCCGCGTAATACCCCTGTATAAGATAAAATCCAAAATGATATCTTTGGCTAATTCCGCGTTGAGTATCCGTAGTGGCACAGCTGCGGCGGAGACCAGCGATTCTTTCCCAACTTTGCTAAGCTAAAGGTAAAAGTCGAATCAACGTGAATTAATTTAGGAAATCCTTGAAACAACTTTAATTAGGTAAGGTGCTCTGCGCTTGGTTTTACAAATAGAGAAACTTCGTTTAAAACAGATCTTGGTTTTATTTTCCTTTGTTATTGTAGGTTCAGAATAATAATTATAACGGAACTATAAAAACTAACTATATCAGAAGCCTTCAAGCTTGGAGGAGTTGGCTCTCTTAGGAGGATCCAACTACTTAAATCAAAGTCTTTCACGCGATCTAAATCTACGCTATTAGGATGGAGAATATAATGCTGATTGTCAATAAAAAATAATAGTAAAGTGTATATATTTTTATTATTAGGTAACAAGGATATATTCACGATGTCTTTATTTATAAGAATTCTGAAACCGGTTTTAAATCTATTAAAGTATCAACGCTTGATCTGTTTATTTAGCATAATAGAAGATTTATTTAGTATAAAGAAATTGAAAAATAAAATTAAAAATATTTTTAAAGATATTTTGTAGTGGTAGGACTCTACTGCAGAGTCCGCCTGGGGAAGTACCACACCTTTGCCAGTTATTCATGCGCCAAGCAGTATATAGTAGTGTACAAGCATTACTGTGTTCCGGTTTGAATGGCAATGTTACCAGAGAAATTACTGGGTATGAATATCTCAGGGTGACGAGCGCAGTGCAGTGCGGCGCAGGATTGTGTTAACCACTTCACAATTCTGGCACTGTTACTGTTAGTGGCAGGCGTGACGCTTACCACCAGGCAAACGTATTGCTCGTCTCGTCAATTGATGGTATAAAAAAAAAGAAAATAAGGTTCCATGACACCAGAAGGTAGAGCTGACATTTAATTCTTATTTTTCTTTAGATCACAAAGAAACTCCAATGGTTCTCTCTTAATAGGTACCTAAGGGCAAAACAAATAACGACTTTTACTGAACAAACCTAATTGGATTTGTCAGAAGGAATATTTATTCTTATAGGTTCCGGTATCTTTGCTGGAAAAGGGAAAATACGAAAGAAAAATATAACAGATTACAAAGGTGGTAGAGTAAAGTAAATAAAGCTACAGGGGTAAGAACTTATCGTTTTTCTGTATCATTCATCATCACCATCACACTTACAGCCCAAAACGATTAACTGACTTATTATATACTAGAGGTCGCCACGACTTCTCGCCCGCTCCCATATACTCGTATCTTCCATACCACTGGGTTAATTACAAATTATTTTCCTCCCCATATTCACCACTTTAAATCATTCCGACCCCCAAAGCCATGCCTCCTCCCTATTGTTTTTCTAAATGTACTATCCATTTATGTTTTTTCATTTCAACCCCCATTTCACCCCCTTAAATGATTCCTGTCGAAAAAAAAAACAGCATTTTTTTTATCAAAAGAACTATACAAATACAAATTTTCACGACCTTTGTTCAAAAACAAAGCACTTTCATACAAATCATTCTTAGTACACCCCTACGCATCAAGACAAATACACCCTCCAAATTGTATTTCTGTACGACCAGCGGTTTAGGCTGTGCGTTGATATATCAGTCAGTGAGTCAGTCGGGACTTACTAACTTTCACATGACTAACTTATGAATTTTCTACATAAAGCGAGCCTAACGGCACAACAGCGACACCAATCCATCTGTCCCGACACACACCTGCTCAGTGTAGACGACCATTCCACTCTCGGATTGATTTATACAGTCACCATAAAAAGTGTCACTCTTAAAACACTGTTTAAATCGATAAAGGCTAGGTTTGTAAGGTTTGTATATGTTTTTTTTTTTCTTAATATAAAATTAAAAGTAAGCAAAATTATGTTTGTTATCTTGTTTCTTCTTCTTTTACAGAATATTAGGTATATTGTTCGCAATTTATTAAAGTATTTAATTTTAGTTTTATTAGTAATACATATTATACGTTTACCAGCTCAGCTGATGTTAAGCGATAACATAATAAAAATAGACAAAGAAAGAGAGATAAATAAACAAAGATTATATACTAAAAAAAAGAAACACAGATACATTTTTTATTTGACATTCATGGGTGGATGTACGAGTATATCATATACACACCGATGAACATATATTTGAGAATAAATGAATTGAATTTATAAAATTAAGTAAGAGTCGACGTCCTATATCTACAAAAAATGCGGATGAACTTATCGCTTTCGCCCACAAGAATATAGTGTAGTGTTAATCCGGTAAATCCGGCAAAAGGCGGGCGCTCGTAGGAAGGAAGTGGGAGAAAATCCCGAGGAAACTACTCGAAAATGTACTGCAAATGTCACATGTATTACGGAATGACATCAATAATGAGCTGAAAACATACGTAAATTTCACAAATATCTACGTATCTACTTAGCTAGTTTTAAAAATAATTTGCTAGCTGCTTTTCAGACAACACTTATCTTAATATATTTTTTAATATCATTCCAAGATATATTTTCAAATTAGAATTGAATAAGACAAAGAATATCGATCCCTAGAGCCAACCCCTACTTGCCATAGCAATTAGGCAAAAGCAAATTCAAAAAAACAAGGGCAAATTCAACACCCACATCACATCATTAATCAGTTGGTACGTTGAGTCGTCGTCGTCAGCCATAAGACGTCCACTGCTGGACGAAGGTTTCCCAATAGAGGGGTGTTGCCATAATCCCCACGCTTGGCAGGCGGCTTGGGGATCGCAGAATGCTCACCAAGAGGACTCTGCTGCCCGTCCTCCGGTGGGTCTGCTTGCAGTTTAAGGACAGACCCAGGTCCGTTGGTACGTTGAGTACTTGCCCTTTATACTTATTTATTGCATGAAACCTTACCCTCAAGCGAAGCCATCCGTAATATGGATAGCAATATATTTTCAACTCTCATGCATGTGATAGCTAACTAATCGTATTCTCTATAAGTCGTATGTTCTTCACCGCACAGCAGCTCTAGGATCAGAACGCACCAGTCCCTAACAAGTTGTTTTTGTTGACCGGTAGCTCAGTGGTCTACGTCAGTGGTTCAATGACGTACACCACTGAGCAAACACTGGTGGACAAATTCTGAAGATATTCCAAATGATGTTTATGCACTTCGAACATATACTGTTGGACATGTCAATCATCATTATCTGTCTACGTTATTTTCTGTCATTTTGCAGGCTACGTACGAGGTCCCTAAGCATGAATGGCACACATTTTCAAGTACTTACATACTAATTAAACAAATTCTTGTTCTAATGAACAAACTCATAACCTGTCAAAAGGTATGTGGTCACCAACCACATTCGTTTTGGCAGATGGCTTAGCTTGCCTCTTCCAAAAGTAGGTATATGCTCGAAGTTTATGCAATATTGGCAGCCGTACATACTACCGTACCTTATTATTAGATCACTTCAAAACAAAAACAAACAATTCGTTAGCCAGGAACAGAAGTAGGCACGTGATACAGAAACAACCAAACATAATACACATTTAAAGGTATATATATATATATATGGTATAGTATATGGAAGCAAAGAAAAAAAAAACGATTTTGCTTTTCTAATCAATAATAATAACTCCTGAATATAAAATCATAAATCAACGTTTGAAACAACACCCCTCCCCGTATCAGTCATTATACGTTTCCCCGGTCTCGTATAACCGTATTTATTATGGTAAACGATCAATTCCCGGCTATTTATGTGTAGTGATGCGCGGTACGATATCGATATTATACTCACCTATACTTATGGATATTGCTTTCTACTCCCATCTCGCCTTTTCATTTTAGAACGCCGTTTGATTTTCTCATATTTTTTTATTAGATCGAATCTCATTAAGTTATGATGTTTCATTTTATTTTTTGCAAGTCCCTGTAATATCCAAAACAAAATTACATGTACTTACCTGTATTGAAATTATGCCTAATCATTTGTTTATATAATTTCTACCTACATACATGGGTTTTCAATAATATGTTACATATATAGAGCATTTGTATAAAAAACAAATTTTAGTTTGTTTTTCTATGAAGTTATAGAAAACAATCTTTTACTATTATTTATTATAAAATACGCAAGAACTTTTTAAAAATTGGTTAGCTATGGACTGACTCTGGACAAAATTGATTAGAGCAGTAAAAATTAAGCATTTAAGTTTTAATACATAGGTGAACGTAATCTTAAGATTCGATACGATTTGAAATCTTTCTATAGTACATTAAGTTCCCAAATCCTTTTAATCTTATATTTCAATACACTGTACCTTAACTACTTACTCATAAAGACGCAACATTTACTCCCAAAGAAACACATAAGTAAACACCACCTTTCACTAACATGAATAGCCTTCGCGTGACGTCCAATTACCCGGAAGATGAGACGTGTGACGGGGCAGCTCGAGTGTAAGCTGTGGTCACTGGTCAGGTCTGATTGCTCGGGCCCTGGAAACATCTGGGATACATCGGTGGATCCGGCTGGCTGAAGGTCAATGAGCGTCTAAAGTTCAAGGTTACTTGGGAAACTGCCTATTTACCAATCCGCAAAAATATATGCTCTGTTTTCGATAAAGAACTTCAAGATTTCAAATAAATTAGATTAAAGAATGGCGCATCACATAAGAGATTGATTGATTGATTTCTTGAGCAAAATGGGTCATTTTCAATGACGGAGAAACTTTATTTTGTCTCTGCTTTTTGTGTAGCCACCCCAAAAACTAACATTTTCCATGGAAGTAGGAACGAAGATTTACGTGCACCAAATTTCAATGCGGTAATTCTTTGAGTCACGGCATAAAGTAGGCCGTGACTTATAGAACACAGCGATCACGGTTAGCTTTCCTTAGCTTGCTATATGATCTTTACTTTATTATTAACAATAACCCTGAACATACAATGCGAAATAGGGAGACATTAAACTCATCATAATGGACAACTTGTACCATGAAACAAACCCTGAAAACGTGACAAAAAAAATCGGCTGTTCCATACAAAAAATGCAAATAACCACGACAAAATGTATGCACAGCAAGTAACAATGCGTGTAATGTGTTGTAATGTGTGTAGCAGCTGATATTTTATAGCGATTTCCGCTTTGATTTCCTAATAAAACTTGCTCGGGATAATCTAAACTGGGGAATATGGGGAGGAAAATAATTAGTATGGAACCCAGCGGTATGGAAGATACGAATATTTGGGAGCGGGCCGAATTACTTCCGTACGCGGACAAAGTCGCGGGGGACCTCTTGTTACCTTCCTTCCTAAGTCCTTAATAAGTGAATATAAAAACAAACTTACATTATCGATAATAACAAATGGGCGTTTCCCATCTCTAGGCCATGATATTGGAGCGTGGCGAGGGCTTTATCTTATCACGTCGCGTTTTACGGCGGACGTAACAAATACTATTAAATAAACCACTTCTAGTATCGCAAATCCAGCCCGGCGACCGGGGACGCGCAACTTTATTTATTGAACGCCTATTATATTGAACATCCACTTTTTTATCGACTTTTATTTAATATCAAGAACTATATATTCAATCAAATTCATCTAAATACCTTGTAACCTGTGTTGTAATGATTTTTTCTGATTTTGATATACTTACCTGTTATTTGTAACTAAAATTTGTGTAAATAAATGCAACAAAATCTAATACTATAATAATCTGTCCTGACTCAATGACTGACAGACAACGCACAGCCTAAACCGCTGGTCGTACAGACTTGAAATTTGGAGGGTGTCTTGATGCAAAGAGGTGTACTAAGAAAGGATTTATCGAAAAAAACTTTACCCTTAATAGGGTAAAGAAGGAGGGAAACTTTTGTATGAAACTCCTTAGTTTTTAAACATTTGAAAAAAAATGCTGATTTAAATATTTTTTTAAAAGGATTATTGAAGGGGGTGAAATGGCGGGTGGAATGATGTATGGAAAGTTCTTTGTTTTTGAAGTTATAGTGATGAAAATTGCTATTTGAGTAGTTCATCCAAAATAAAACATGGTATTTTCAATATTTTTTGACAGGGGGTCGGGATGATTTAAAGTGGTGAATATGGGGAGGAAAATAGTCATCATCATCATCAGCCCAGAGACGTCTACCGCTGAATGAAGGCCTCCCCCTTAGACAAAATGTCACATGCCCTAAGTCTAGGTATACCTACGGAACTCTTTGTCTTTGAAGGTGTACGTGATAGCTATGTGTGTGTAGGGCCTCGTTTTTTTTATCACATGAGCTTTCGCATACGAATTATTATTTTTACAGACCCTTTTTACAATTTATCATCATCATCATCAACCCTTAGACCACCACACTGTACGACAACCTGCCATTTGCATCCAGCGGTTGCCCGCGACTTAATAATTAGTAATTCAACCTAATTTTGGACAATAAATTAGCTATAAAAGTAAGCCAGATATGCGTTTCGTATCTATATACTTATTGTCAAATAGGCTTCAAACTGTTCATATTCCCCACACCTACTCTTTGTCGTATCTTCTAATGATAGAGTGTGACGCCGGTAACAATCTTAGTTTCTAAAATGCGACTGTGAATGTTCTACTTTTTATGATTGTATAATAAAGATATACCTACGATTAGACATGTGTAATTTTTCCGCTTTTGCATTGCTTTCCCCTGCACTGTTTTAAACAGTCCACAACCACTCGGAGGGCTCTCGGCTCTAAATTCGCAGCCCTACGTAAAATTGCGGAATGACACCTGCGTAATCTCAGAAGGGGTCGCGTTGCCCCACTATGGCTGCAAAAGGAGCACTCATCCGAGCTCACCTCACAAAACCATAATAATACTTCCCATCCACAGAGTAGGTATGTTTGTCTCCAGATTATAGAGCAAAGGATGTGAATTTGAAATTCATATTTTGTAAGAGTAATACATCCCAGCACGATGCGATGGCATGGCGGCTCACTAAGTACGCTAAAATAGCAATGCTAAACTTGCGTCTCTATATGATTCGACTAGTCAAATCTATTTGTTTATTTAGAATATTGAATTACGTCCAAACAGATAATAGCACTACTGGTAGGAAGCCAAACTGAGAAATAAAAGTTTACATTTTTTTTTTTTTCTCTTAGATATTGGCATCGCACGTTGTGCATTCTGCCAGTGTCAAGTTTATGAATTTTCACGTTTTTTGTTATCATCAAGTCAAGTAAGTCATGAAATCACAGTAAGTCACACGAAATTAGTCATAGTCGAGTCCAAGTCATACTCTAGTAAAGTTGTGGCGACTTTACTATGAGCTTCTATGGAGTTTTGAAAATAACACGAAAAGACATGTTTCACCACATTATATCACTTGCCCACACTCGTGCATGTAATTCAACACTCAATGAATAAAACACCACTATTTTTAAACATTAATTCGCGAAAAAACACAAGTTTAAGAAAATAATAGAATGCAACGACATGATTTTTCCGTGTTCCCGCCAAAACTCCCAAAGTTTACATTGTGGTTCATAATAACCGTCTGATGCATAAAACACTAAAACTTATTTCAAACCTATTTTAGTTAAAAAGTGTTTTGTCTTCTTTTTTCAAACTCAATTCGAAAGACTATTCTAAAGAACTATTCTAACATTCGAATGAAATTGACGAAACTCTTTTGAGGGTGGATTTCCCATCAGCAAAATTTACGCGGCTCGGATGAAATCGGTAGTGGAGAACACTGAAGAGTGTAATAGGGCCTACTTTTTTCTGTGGTGCAGAATGTTAATAAACAGTTCTAACATTTTTTCTAGGTAGAAGAGGTTACCTATATGGGGCAATAAATATTTCTTGGTTAGGATTTCAGTTAGTTAGTGAGGAAAAAACTGGTTAACAGTCAAAATATTAATTTCGGTGGCTGTCCCACACACTTTTCAGTGTAATTTCCCTCGTATAACAAAATCTATTGGTTATTTAGATTTATGGCTTCTTTTATTGAAATTGTGTATATAATAGTCTTAATTCCCATTAGTGGTACCACAGAATTGTTTTATAACTTACTATTTTTCGTTAAACTCATACTATTTTAGTTCGTTCCCGCGCAAGTTCTACTAAACCTTAGTAAAACTAGCGCGGGAACGAACCTTTTATGCAGCGCACAAACAAAATTCCTTCATTAGATGCCATTCAAGGGTTACGAGTTATGTTATAGACCATTCCGCATATTGTAAGCGAAGGGAGATTCTGTTGAACATTACAATTTTAACGTTCCTCACGCACACACGCATTAAACCTCTAATGTTACTTCAGCCACAAATATAAAACGGGATGGTTTCACAGGACTATATATATTGTAATCTCTTTGGTGGATATAATTACTTACTTGAATAAAAATCTCGAACATAATGTACTTACCCACTCAGTACAAGAAAAATGTAATAAATAAGTTCGTATAGGCTGAGTGGCCAGCGTGTCCAGAGTGTCAGAGTTAATGTGCCGCCCGAAGTCCTCTGTTTTTTTTAAATCTTAAAGGCTAAATGGCAGTTTCATTTAAACTACCTTTTATGTTCCCGCATGCAATCATTCATCAAACTTAAGGCTATTTACTATATTAGTTTATCGAATAACAGCAATCTTCCCTCCCCCCTTTTTGCTGGAAATCCAATCAAAAATCGCCGGTGACAAAAAAATATTTGAAATCAAGTTTCAACAAGATTACCTAGTTGAAAAATATGACTTTCATGGGAGTACCAATACTCATACAGCCGGGACAGATAAACGTAAAGTTTGCCAGTTTATGCAAAGACTTCTCTCGCTTAGCTTGCTCTTTCAACTACTATTTTAGAAATATCTATTATTGTACAACTATAAGCTCTACTTTGGGTCGAATTACGAATTGTCAGTCCCAGTTGTTAGTCCTCCGCCACCACCATGAGCTTTCGGGTAGGTTTACTAGATCTTTACGCCGACTTTAGGGCTGACCACTCAGCAATAGTAAATTGCTTTACCTACTTACTTCAGTACTTTAATCAAGTCTGTGCAACAATCAACCTTACTACGATTTTTTCTTTATTTTTATATAAAAGTGAAAAAAGCGAATGTAAAAATATTAGCATCTGAAGGCAAATCAGCGCGCCAAACAAGATTTTATCGTGTACTTTCGTCCGACCTAAGTAATAGACCTTACCCACGACCAATACCTAATACCCTTGATCAATTTAATGAATCCGATACCCAAAGGTTCAATATGGAAAGGTCGGTTAAAGACTGTCAGCGATAAAAATCGCAAGATGTAAATAGGTGGCTACGTATAGAGAGTTACGTTTAGCTTAAACGCCAAATAAGCGACCCAAGTCTGTTCGAAGCTTCTGACGAACGTTGCGCTGACTCCTCGCATTTTCCAATAACGCTGAGCTATTTCTTCATTATTTTAAAGTGTTGACAACGGTTTCATTTAACGTAACAAAGGGACAACGGGAGGGAAAGGGGGGGGGGGGTATTTTGGGGAATAAGAAGACTTTGTCAGTGTATCTTGCGTGTTTGCAGTTTGTAAAACTGTTCACGGATATGATGGATCTGTGTGCCCAGCCGTGGCGCCGAAAAGCTTTAACTTTAACGGTTCTTTGTGTTATCGTTATTAGCAAGTTTTTTTACATTGTCTGCTTCGAGAAGTAACGTCGCTAATTATGTAACGGCTGTAATCAGTAGAGTGCGAGCAAACTTTGAACCAAACAGAAAAACTTTTTTTCTATATTTTCTTATTTATATTTTATATACTTCGTGGAGAATACGTAAAGATATCACACCATAATAGTCACTGCCCCACAAAATAATAATACCACACAAAAGTTAGCTCAAATTTTCGGGTGACATTTCAGGCATTGGAATCGAGTGGTACAAAAAGATTGGTTGTTGGCTCCAATCTAAACTAGATAAATAGCCCACGATCCTTAAAGAATTTCTTGTAGCCAGTGTTCCCAGCAAGTCAGAGTCAGGTCATATAGTCGAGTCGAGGTCTAGTTAGGACAGGCTCCGATTCGATGACAACTAGAAAAAAAACAGTAGTCAACCTACATTGCAGCCCAGGGGGAGGTCATGACCCCCATGATCCTCCCCCTGGATCCGCCCTTGGGTCCTAGTTAATTTCACGTCATTTTCAGAACTCTCACTTCAGTGGACAAACTCGCTGAGGCTACACCGCGGGCGACACCGCAAGCTCGGCTAAGCCAATAAGTAAGAGTTAAAAACGTATCAGGAGTCCATTATCGAAGAATACGTTCGAGCTTCCGTAATATCCCCTAGGAGTTGTGGACGCAATAATTCACCTACAGGTTAAATAATAGTTAGTACGCGTCGGCTGGCCTCGGTGAGCCAGGCGTAATAGTTTAACAGTCGGGGGATAGGATGGCGGTTTTCAATTACTACGCCAATAGCAATTTTATTCGTTGTACAAGATCGCAGGTCTTTCGTTTAAAGATAAACTGGTAGGGCAATTAAGTTGTGAGATAACATGGTGTAATTAAAAGAAGCAACATCGTATACCTTTAATCTTAGGTCTATAACTAAATTGTGTTGGGTCTTTAAATTGGTAGGAGGTAGGGAACCTACTTACCTCTCACTTGATGGTAAATTGATTTTAACAAAAATATACAAATCTAAAACTACTTTTAATTGTTTACCTACAAACGAATAGGTATATAGTTATGCCTTCCTATCTCGCCCGTTTGTAGAACCTGCTTATTCAGCATCGAATGCAATAGGGTAGATGACTGATGTTTAAGTCGTTGAAACCAATAGCTTTGATGAAGAATTTAAGTAAATATAATATGTTTATTATTTATGTTCTGATATATGAGTGTTTAAAGTTTTTGTTAGAGACAACTCTGTCCCAATCCCGCAAAACAAAAAATTACGTCACGCCTTACTTTTCAGAATACAATTTATATGGCGTACTGAGAAGTGACGTCACGATTTGCTGTTTCGCCTCTCTGTCTAGCATGATATTAAAATGCTCATAAGTTGCTTATTTTTGATCAGATTTTCATTTTGTTTTCATTAATCAGCTATATTTATGGGCCACATTTTAATAGGACAATAAAAAACCAGTCATCTAGCCTATTCTTTGGAAGCACAAGGGACTGATCGCGCGACCCATGTAGATGTAAGCTAGCTTTAAGATGTACGTAATTCTAAATAATATGACCAGTAGTAATAAAGCCTCGAAATCGGCTACACCTAATTTTTATTTTAGTATGTAGTGCTCCCGAAATTTGACTATATATACATAATAATAATACACATAAACAATCTATTATAAACAAATTAAACTAATCCAGTAACCCGCTACCGAGAGGAATCACGTTGAATGGCAATACTGAACCTTTGTGGAAAGTATAAGCCAGCATTTTGGTCAGATGTGGCGTTGGCCAGGCGAGTCCACAATTCTTTGAATAAGCTTTTGGCTCCAGGTCCCCACGGCACCACAGTTTCCACCCCAAAAGACTTTAAAATGTATCCACTATTTAGGATACTACATTTGCGTCTTTTATGGTCTTCTGTCGTTTCAGCCGCTGCTCCAGGCTTAATCTGCGTTCTGGGAAGATGTAACAGTGCAAAGGCATCGACGCAAGTAGCGTCCCATACCAATGGCCGTCCCATCTTCCACGGCATCAGTGTCATCCCGGCCTTTTACCATCACTGCTTACGAGACCACTCGATTCAAGAACAGCCGCGCAGTTGGCGGTCGTATAAAGCCCGTGGTAGGGAACTATAATGTACATACTTGAGCAAAAGAAGTTTGTAACTTGTAAATGTTTTTATTCTTAAAAAATTTTTTTTGGTTTGTTTAACGCTGGGTCTTAAGGTAGATACTTCACTAGAAGTATTTCTAACGCATCTCTAGGCACCATTTTATTAAAGCACCCAGCAACAGAAAATAGAGCAATCATGCTCTCTACAGGGTGTCCCGTAGGCGGTGAATTATCTACAGACGCAGTTAGAACTCAAGGCTACACCAATCTAAGCTAGTAGACGTACCCGGTTGTTGGACATAAGATAGTAGTTACCCCTTTTCATTCTGTCATTTGAAGTATAAGATAAAAACGTAGAAGAACGTAGTTTCAAAGCAAATGCTGTCAATAACATACCTTAGCTCGTCAAAAAATATAGTAGGTCAACAACTATCTTTTTTTTTGTTAAATACAGGTTAAACAAATATTTATATATTTAAGCATATTACTAATAATTATTAATCAAGTCATACTTAAACTAAGAAAATAACCCACCCCTAACTGTACCTGGTGCAAAGGTGCCCATAACGCTGGCTGCATTGCCGCGTTGAATGGCAATGGCTAACCTTTGCACCAGATACGAGCCGGAGCGGGAGTCACCTGTCTTCTCCTTCAATCTACTCCCTACTTCCTTAATTAAACCCTTGGCCTCCGTGCCCCAACAGCCCATGGTTTCTACGGCGATCGGCACAAACAAGTAGTGAGGCTCCATCGCTGCATACTTTTGCAGCGCAGGTGGCAGGCACTTGCCATTTGCCAGCCAGGCACTTGCCGTTCTTCCAGGGCACCAAGGTAAGCCCGTCCGGCCTCTTGCCGTCCGACCTGAACAGACCAAGTGGCTCAAGCACGCACGGGACGTTCGCCGACACAAAGGCTCTCCGCACTATGTCATTGAGGGCATGGTGACGCGGAAACCTACCTGTGCAACGACGGCAACTCAGTGCGTGGTGGCCATCACTCTCCACCATGGAGCCGCAGGTGCATCTGTGAGGTTCACACACTCTGCAGCCCAGACGGAGGGCCACTGCCACACGCAGAGAGTCATCGTCAAGCAAGGTGCCCAGGTGAGGTGAAGGTAGTGCGTGCAACCATGCCCCAGATTCTGACTGTGACACTGCGCGGAGTCTGGCGAAGTCCGCTCCCACGGCGCCTTCCAACGCCCGCTCATGAACTTGCCTGGCTCCAACATCGTCCCATGCTCGCTGGACCTGAGGAGCCGCAAGGTTAACCGCACCCGAGTTAAGGGCCGACCAAGCTGATATTGCCTCAGGCACAAAGGGTATGCTCGCCCCGTCACCATTCGAACGAAGGATGAAAGCAACCAGATCTGCAACCCCATGCGCCAACGCAAGAAAAGCCGGCAGGCCCACATCCCGTGCGCGCCGCAACCCTAGACCCCCATACCGAATTGGGATTGAATTGGTTAAACAATAAAAAATAAGATTAGTCAACTAAAGTCTCAGGAATATGCATGAGTTTCAATTATTAAAAATAATAGGTGAATCTGATGTTTACGTCGAAAAAATAATTGAAATCGGCTGGTAAAGTTTAGGTGTCCAAATGTTTGGGAGGGAGTCATATGTCTCTTGCTAGCAAAACACGTGCTAGTATAGGTAGAATTTGTTTTGAATCATATACTTTGACGTCATAAACCTAGTATAGTGCAAACTAAAATCCTTATAACTTCGTTATTTGTAAATATATTTAGATTTTATTTTCTATGATTTGTTTTGTTGCGAGTCAGCTTTTTTGTGATTCAATAAAATAATACATGCATATTCATTATTGATTGTAACGTTGAGTTAAAACATTTGGAATTTAGTACTGTAGCGCTTTTAGGTCAATTGGTAATCTTTTAGGTCAATAAAAATTTGCAACAATGTGGGAAACAGTTAACATTATACTACTTTAAACATGTACAAGTAACTATATGGGGTATTTCATGCAGTTGCTACAAATGTTTAATTTTAATCGCGTCATACAAAATTACCAGTCTCGTGATTATATTTTTATGGGGAAAAGTTGTTTTACTCGAACTAAGCAAACTTGTGTTCTAATCGTTCTTCACTTTGCCACACCATCATATATTTGTATATTCGAAGCCAGATTTATGCATGGCACGACTAAAAAAGATAACGAAAATATTTCATGATGTAATTCTGTAAAAACGTGCGTATGTAACTAAAAGGGAATTTTGTAGCTACCAGCCGACCTTTTTTACCCCTCCTAAAGAAGGCAGTTAGGCAGTTAGGCTAATGGTCTGCCTACGTTCGGAGAGCAACACACGGCCAGGCAATTTACAGAGGACCTAAACAAACTGTTGAACGAAGCGAAGTGACGGTCAAGCGGGAACCGTTTGCTCATTTTATTAGAGAACATAATCGATAGGTACTTTTGTCAGCTCATACTCAACACTTTCCTTAATTTTATTCAATTTTAAAAGGACCCATTTATAGCAGAGTAGGTATTTGGTACATGACACGTACATAACGCACCGTGTGTAAACAGCGCGGTGATGAAAAAATCTAAAAACGTAATTAAAAAACAACAAAGAGTTGTAGTTGTATCCAAGGAGGTTAAATATAAAACAAAAACAGACCTTGACCGTCCGCAGTGCACCGTGCGCCGCGTCCTCAGCCCACACTTTGACGCCGTCCTTCTCGTACTGGAGCGTCCAGCCGTCTTCGGACGCCAGCAGGTTCTTCAGGGTCTGGAAGTCGGAGTCGTCAGCGACGCGCGCCTCGCCGCGCGCCCAACCCGCGCCGCCCATCCGAGAGCGCACATCACAACGATGCGACGCGAACTGACTTCCCTCGCCTCACTAGTCACCGCCACAGCACCAGCGCTCCCGTCGATGCCGCAGCACGCATGCGCGAGCACTCCGGCCGACTCTGCCGGCTTGCCGAGCCTGGGGGGGCTATTAATCACACGGGTGGTCTGCGGGACACCTCGCAAAACGGGACTACAGACCCGGCCGGCAGGGACGATAGCCTACGGTTAGGATTGAGGGCAATTGCTTATAACGTTTGTACAATGGATTCAAATTGGTTTCAATAGAAAGCTTTTACTTAAAATGGAGAGCTCTGCGATTGCACAAAGCACAAGAATATTTTTTTTATTGAAAACTTACTAATTATTTCGTTTCAAAAGGAAGTTGAGTCTCGTAAGAGTTTCTCTATATACCTACACAGTCTGTCCAAAATCTACCATGATCATCCATCATCGTAGCCGTTTAATGACTTTATGTTACAGTCTTGTATTGTGTATGTAGATTACAAAACCATTTTAAACTGTATGAAATACAAAGGTAAAATATTTGTATCACTTACAGGTCTGTGTCGTGTTCGAGGCATGAGATAGGGACCTCCCCTATAGAGGCATGAGATAGGGACCTCCCCTATAGAGGCATGAGATAGGGGAGGTTTTAGGGGGCCCTTAGCATCAGATAAAAATAATAAAAATGGGTGTCACATATTATGACACCGTAAGCTGCAGCACGAGCGCTGCTTCGGACGATTACAATACCATAATACCATAGGATTATGTAATTAAATGAAATGGCAGCATTGGGCATACTAAATCACAAAAAAAAAAAAAAAAACAACTCTAAATTTTTTTTACTCCAAGCAATTTATTCGGACATAAATGGGAGCATGCTGTATTGAGAACGAATCGCGCGCTCACTGCGATGGCTGGAGTAGGCTGTCATAGGTGGAATAGAAAAAACCGGTTATAGTGTACCCTGCCTACCGTAGCTGTTTTGTGTGCTCGCGCGCATTCGTAGGTAGGTATCATGTTTTTATTATTATTTTGTAAGTTGTTTACATGTTTAAATGCCTTTTATACGATTGTCGAGGATTTATTGTCTACACAAACCTAAAGTAGGTTTTTAGACAATAGAAAAAATATTGTATGATAGATTTTAAGATTTGATAAATAAATAAATAAATAATAATGCATTGTAAAATAAGGCACAATTTAGAACACACGAAACGACATTCATCAGGCGTGCATCGGGCGCGGACCCGCCCGATCGACGTCATTAGGTGTGTGCCTCATTTCAATGAGTTTAATAAGAAATTTGAATGCAGCGGCAAGCCGCACATGCCGTCCGCGCCCGACGCCATTTCTGTGTGGCCTGCGCCTGATGGAGCACAGGGCAGGTCTTACATGTTATTGAAACCATTTACGGAATCATTTGAACCCTATTTATTTCAGAGTAAAATTTTACAATAATATAAAATAATGTAAATAGGTAAATGATACGAGTATTCTTAGATTTAGTGACTAAAATATACCTAGTCTGTTTCTTTTGAGATGTTTTAACTATAAGTTAAGCAATTCAATAAAGAGTTTTATTTTCTCCAACTATTTTTAGAGTTACCGAGCAAATAGTTCACACCATGGGGGACAGGTAGAGCTAGTTTCCATATAATAAAATCCGAGCAGGTCCCGAAGTCTTTTTTTTTATACATTCAAGTGACGAGACGAACAAGACGTTTAACTGTTGGTAAGCGTCACGCCTGCCACTAACAGTAGCAGTGCCAAAATTGTGAACTTGCGAACACAATCCTGCGCCGCACTGCACTGCGCTCGTCACCCTGAGACGAGCGCAGTGCATTGGTTTGATTGAGTGCGCCTGATTAGATGTTAAATCTCAGCATACCCAGTAATTTCTCTGATAACATTCCCCTTCAAACCGGAACACAGTAATGCTTATAAGTAGTATAGTTCTAGAAAGAACCTACCATGCGGCAGTCTGAAGCAGATCTCTAAACAGTGAGGAGGAAAAGTCAAGGTGAAATTTGAACATAATACCAGTATAAACCTAATCTCCGATCTTTGAAAAGGAGCTTTTACCACGACACTGTAAAGCCATATGTAGAAGATGAAATCGTGAGTTACTCCGTTTACTATAATACTAAACATGACCAGAGTCTAACATCCTCCCGTCTATATCTACCCAATCTTCCCTCGAGGATAATCATTCTGCTTAATGGTAATGAATTACATCTAAAACCAAGAGAGAGAACGCCTAGACGACTTTATCCAGCTGATTGGGCGATAACGCTATACTACGCTGCGCTACGCTGCATTGCGCTAGCAATTGCGATTGATTACTTTGGATCGACTTGCGTTGATAACGAATTTCATTAGGAACCTTTACTTTTTTTTATTGAAATCTGTTTGTTTTTTTTATAATGCATTAATTAAAAATTGTATTTGCGAGGTAATTTCGTCTTTTTATTCCTCACTATTACGGTCTTCCTGCTAGGATACTAACCACTTGATAATTGTGACGGAATGTTTATTTTAATTTATTTAGAATAAGCGTTTCGTTACAGCATGTATCATTATGACTACAGTAGTTTATGACTAGATGCGTATGACTAATGACAATAGGACAAAAGCCAGAATTTATGTCAATTCTTAGACCCCGTAAGTGATAAAGATACAAGACAATATAGACAATATAACAAATATAAACAAGAGAACAATAATTAAGCTTAACATTTAAAATTAGTATTAAAAGTGATCTTTTACACACGAGATACCAATATTTCGGGGGTGTAAAAGATCACCCACTCGCGTGTGTAACTGATCGGGGGATCCGTGGCGACAAACCCAAACAATCTACCTAGTGTAGGGTACGGTAACACAAAAAAAAACTTGAGAAAAATCAGCTTCGCCTCGGGTAGCAATATACAGGAGATCGGGGACATTCTTTACATTTGCTCCCTAGGTGTGTAATCTAAGATACTACTAAGATAAAAAATAAAAAAAATAAAAATCTGGGGGACATTTATTACACACAGCGCCATCTAGCTCCATACTAAGCAAAGCTTGTATTATGGAAACCACATAGCTGATAGAATACTTATATACATATTTTTTCGTAATAACATACTTATAATGCATACTACACACAGACACAGAACAAACATCGATGTACGTCACGAAATTTTTTGTCCTGGGTGGGGATCGAACCCACGCCCTACAGCTCTGAAGGCAGACATGCTACCAACTGAGCTATAAGGCAGCGGCTGTGTGGCTGTAGATGCTTCAGTCTCGTCTTTATTAATACCCACGAGAGAATACCAAGAATATTATTACACACAAATCTTAACTGCGTCCTACTGTTTAATCTGAAAGATGAGAGATGATGAGAGAAAGATGAAAGATGATGCAGGCAGAACGCTGCCAGCGCAACAAATACTGCCAACTTCATCATCTTGTCTTCCCTGCCAACTACACGGTCGCAAGTCTCGGGAACTTATGGCTAAATATGGCCAGAGGGACCGCAGCCTTCATACCTACCTATATCGAGTCGATTACGTACGATATTACTTTTAATCTGTTCTGTGTTTTTTAAACAATGTATGAAAATTTAATTGTACTAGGGGAATCCTCGATATCGGCGACTGTAGTTATTTTGTAGTATCTTGCGTGATGGTTACGGGTCATAGCGGTCAAGCGATTAAAGACATTATTTAGCGCGGTATTTAATACAGTACGCAGATATGGCCGGGTGTTAGCACGCTAATAGGCTAACGTTAGACGTTAGCCGATACTCAAAGTCTAATGATAGTGTGGCCACCCATGTACCGATTTGTTTAATGCATCATTTATTGCACGTTAATTATTCCGAGAACTGGACGTAAAGCGTCACGTAGGTGAAGCCCTATAAATTAGACTATAAACTTTAAAGAGAGATTGTATTGTTTGTACAGGATTATTCTCGATAGATATCTATCTATCGATGTCGTAACCATCCCGCAAGATGCTACAAAATAAATACAGTCGCCGATATCGAGGATTCCCCTAGTACAATTTAGTTCACACATTGTTTAAAGAACACATAACATCCGTATATCCCGAGATCCTTGAGCTATAAGAACAAAAATGTCAAGAAGATCAATGATTTTTGCAAAACATAATAATATGATAAGGAGTTGTCATGTTTGCAAAATCATTACATGCTTGAAATTGATAACATTATCGATATTACACAATTTTATAATTATGAACCATAGCGTACTCGAGGTCTCAGGGCCTATGATAATCAGCTAGTTTGACAAGTTTTAGGCAAGTATATAGGTACCTAATAGGTCTATGCTTCATGCTAGGTACTAAGGTTTTAGACCTTATACCCATTGAGCTAGTATCTACTTATACCCCAGTTGGGTGCACCAGTCGAAGTCAGCCGTGATAAAATTGTATCCTATTTTATTTCGCGAAACCGTGTCCCGCGAGTTAAGAGTACAATTCCATCTCGACGCGAGCTGTGCTAGAGCTGAAGGTCTTAAAATATTATGAAGATAAAAACCCGGATAAAACATAGCCTGTGTTATTCCATGGTATACCTAAGCTACCTCTATACTAGATCCAGATTCAGCCCTTTGTAACAGCCATCCAAACATACAAAGGTTCACATTTCTGAATTAATGGATAGCACCATTAAAAAAAACTTAGGACATCGCACCGGGTGGACACTATCGGGCGTAAAAGTAATTATTTTTATCAATTATATAATTTTACTAGCTGCTACCCGCGGCTTCGCCCGCATGGGTTGTAAGGTATATCGTACCTACCTTTAATAGGTAGGTATGATATTAGAATTTGGTCTATAACCACACCGTTTTTGAGATAGAGCGCGAAGAGTGCGGAGCACTCAGCCATACATGCCCTAGCGCAGGGTCAATCGCGAATCCCAGTCCTTACGGTTTCTTTATGATCATCTTGATACGATGAAGCGTTGTCTATTACATTAGCCGCAAGCTAAAGAGCATTTCAACCCTGATTTTCGGCATACACAGCGCGACCCACAACCATTATTGACTCAATATCACATTAAGCAGTTCGCCTGGTGCAGGTGGTATAAAGTTGTTAATTGGTTCCAGGGCTTCATTTTGCAGCACCCGACCCCACGTCTGGGGTTCTAAATCATACCTAAGTTTGAATTTGCCAGTAGCTACGACTGTTATGTTGATGAACTGCTGAGCTCGACGGTAGGAGAGTTGATAACAGAACAGTTTTTTTTTTACTAAACTGTATGTAGAAAAGATAAACCGATACTGCTGTCCTCAGATTTTGGAGCATTTGCCAATTAGCATTCCATTTTCAAATACTTCGATCCTAATCGGGTAGTTCAGAGGTGAAACCCCTAGGTGACTGCACTACGAGTATATTAATAAAACGATTTACGGAATGATTTCAAGCCAATTTATTTCTCAACTTCATCATAACCATAAAGCACCCGATGTGAAAATTAGATTAACTAAAACTAAACTATAAAATACTGTAAATACAGTGATACGATACGAGTAGGTATTAAATAAAAATACAATATAATCGTAGGCACGCACGTACTCTAGTGCTTATTCATAAGCTGAATGAGTTTTAAAAAGTAGCTACGTATTAAAAGCACTAGACGATTCTTATTATACAAGCTAGTAGGTACAGGTATGAAGATTCATATGAAGACTTATGTACCTATATCGTGAAGATAGATAGATAGAAAGGGGAAATCTTTGGTTGACCTACTGCTGGATGTTACGCCAACAAAAACTATAATACCTACCTACACTAGTTTTAGTAGACCAAGTCCCTATTATTGCTATATTATTGATCGCTACTTAGTGTCTATTTCTTTTGCGATGTGTTAACTATGTAAGCAATTCAAAAAAACGTTTTTCAATCAATGATAGCTCAAAATTTTCTCGCTAGTGGTTTTTATTGGTCTGGTATCAGTCCGCCACATCTGTTTACAATGAAACCGACTAGTACTTAATCGTCTTAACAGTTAGGTCGCTGGAAATTTTGTGGTCTACCGCATCGTCGGTCAGTCACAGAGAGCCTGTCGCCAGAGTAGTTGGGCTGTGTGAAGGCCTGCGACTCGACTCGCACACGATGCTTAGCAAGAGCTGATGTCAGGCAGAGCGCCGGGAGTTTGGCAGTGGTTCTTCCAGCCGTACCACGCTTGGAACTTGTGGCGCTTGTATATCTTCTTTGCGCATTTGGACGCCTTAGTGATGTCATCGGTCAGAAGGTCTAGAAGACAACAAAAGACATAAGAGTAAGTTCGAATAGACTATGAAGCCAGCAATTGCGAAAAACCCAGTCAAGTGCGGACTCCAAGGGTTCACACAAGATAGTACATTTGTGTTACAAAAAAAATTACAGATGGCGCCAACGGTTTAATTGTTAGCTTGAAACAGTATCAGAACTATGACAACTAAGGCCGAAACTTCTGTAGCTTAATTGGCAAAGCAGATGGGACGGAAACTCAGAGGTTGCACGTATGCAGGTTCGAATCCTGCCAGAGGTCATAAATTTTCTCGCTGTTAACATAAGATATCACATGATTCGCGATATGAAGGACTATAGAAAAACGATCCATTGCAATATGTGTAATGATTAGTCTTTTGGTTTTAAAAGGTTAAGCCTGCACGTAACAGTTCCTCTGATACCCAGAACTTTGAGTAATAAAACAAATATCTGGTCCATCATACACCCCCCATAGAATAAATAATATAGTAATAGAAATAGAAATACACGTTCTGCTTAGCTTGGGGACTATATCGCCATCA
This sequence comes from Erannis defoliaria, assembly GCA_905404285.2. Classification (NCBI taxonomy): domain Eukaryota; kingdom Metazoa; phylum Arthropoda; class Insecta; order Lepidoptera; family Geometridae; genus Erannis; species Erannis defoliaria. The sequence goes on along the minus strand of FR990073.1, from coordinate 1,863,331 downwards.
TCAGCCCGGAGACGTCGAACAAAGGGCTCCCCCTAAGATCGCCAAAGTGTACGACAACCTGCCACTTGTATCCACCGGTTGACTTTCACAATGTCGTCGGTCTATCTACTGAGACGCTTGCCTACACTGGGTCTTCAGTTCATGGTCGCTACTCAAATGGCAACTCATGTCGCTGTTAGTTTCCCGAATAAAAAAAATATATATATAAAAAAAATAAAAATATGCGCTGTCTAAGTACTACAGTTCGCGTACCCCTGTACCAGAAGTGCACTGTACCATCTTGTATTATTCTTAATCTATGGATGTACTCACCGGCACAAGTGACGTTGCAGTCCTTCCCGGGCGAGCTCGTGTTGCTGCACCAGTACTTGTCGTTGATCTGGAACAGCCCGTAGTCGCGGGACCCGTTCCTGTTGGTGTTTGTCTTGTCAGTGTATCTACTGCTCTCGTTCTCGACCAAGCACACCCCTGCAACGTAAAACATATGTTTAAAACCTAGTGTATTTTATCAAAGAGAATATTTCATTGCTACTGCGCAAACGTTAAACGGATTTCAGTAGATATTTGTCGGGGAGATAACTGAGACATAATTTTCAAAGAAACGTACCGGATATTTTGGATAAACCTGAGTATGTCCTAAAATTGCAACCAGACCCACCGGAGGACGGGCAGCAGCGTCCTCTTGGTTAACGGTGGTGAGCTTCTTGCGATCCTCAAGCCGTCTGCCAAGCGTGGGGATTATGGCAACCCCCACGTAAAGGTGACCTAGAAACGTTCCAACGTAGGGGCGTTCACAGCACTTTAGATTTACGACGTAATAAAAAGAAAGACCAACTGATCACCCCGTCGCACCGTCTCGTCAAGTCGGAGAGGTCAGTGTATATTCTGGGGCCCGCGATCTACAACCGTATACCAGCTTCCATTCGGGATGCTCCTTCCACCGGGTGCTTCAAATCTAAGCTCAGAGCGTGGTTACAAGAGAATTTGTTTTATGACATTGAAGCTTATTTTAAAATAAGAGATTATTGACGTATTTTTATAATTATTATTTCATTTTATTACCTAAGTAATTATTATTTTTGACTTACTTAATGAAATTTGACGTGTAACTTTGGTGTTATCAATAAATTATTTGTATTTGTATTTGTGAGCCCTTCAGCAGTGGACGTCCTTCTGGCTGATTATGTGTCGGATATTATTGCGGAGAACTATTTTTTATTCGATTCATGATAATACTGCTGTATTCACAGCAAATGTATTTATTCCGACTTGTCTAGTATTTATATCCACAGAATACCAAGAATATTAAATCACACATAAAATTTATTGAATTCAAATTATGTGTATTTAATAAAAACACATAAAACCAAAAATATTATTTCCCTAGGTAAGTATATTTATTGACTCCGTTTTACTGTTTCATCTGAAAGTTTTGATTTGATATTTTAGACATGAGATTTAAGTAAAACAATAACAAGCAATTAAACAATAAATGCGATAATAGTATTATACAAGTGTGCTATGTGGGTCAATACACTCTCGGCTTCCTTATCGTGCTCGCCTGCGGCTCGCGCGCATAATACCGCCTCTAGTGTAATGACCAACATAACACAAGCGTTGCATACGACTGATTTCATCACATTTGCGAGGAAAAAACTAACTTTTTTTGATTACACAGCGAAAACGTCAAGAAAATGGCGCCCAAACCAGCAATGCGCGCGCAGGTTGACATTTACTTCAGCCGCATAAAAACTCTTTGTTGGTATTACAAAAAAACTGTAAGTATTACCCGGCTATATTAAGAATGCTTCGTATACATACATCTAACTTGCAATTACGTACAAACTTAACTTTACCGGGTTATACCTATAAGTAAGTAAGTTCGTATAGGCTGAGTTAATGTGCCGCCCGAAAGCCTCTGACATGGCTGACGGTTGTTGTTATAGAAACTAGAACAAACAACCATTGTACCAGTTATACCTATTATAGCAGTAGTACTGTAATGTAAAGTAAAAAGCACGCGAACGTAATAGATTAGATTATGAGCCTAAAACCGATGTAATAAGATCCACTTTTCGAGCAAGTGCGAAAAAAAAAGTTTAAAATAAACAAAACAGTACTCACAGTCCCTCATCTTGTCCTCGGGGAAGCCTTGTCGCCTCAGTTCTCTGACCAAGCCGCACCGGTCGAAGTGTTTCGCCTCACTCTGCAGGCAGAACGCTGCCAGCGCAACAAACACTGCTAACTTCATCATCTTGTCTTCCCTGCCAACTACACGGTCGCAAGTCTCGAGAAATTATGACAAAGTATGTCGGGACCAGCCTTTATATACCAAATCGACTACGTACTGCAATACTTTTATCTAATTATGTGTAGACTGTAAGCAATTCATGAAATGTACTAGGGGAATCCTGGATATCGACGAGTGTAGGTAGGTAGGTAGTTATCTTGTAGGATGGTTATGGTTCATAGCGGTCAAGCGATTAAATACTGATTTGGCGCGTCACGTTATGCGGTTATGGGCAACACGTAAGAAAAGCACTTAGTACTTTAAATATAAACTATAAAGATAGAAAACGACTGGACATGAAGCGATTTGACATCTCAGTGTGACGAGCAGTCATGGGTGATGCTTACCACCTCTTACCACCAGCACCTCGGTATTTTAATGGTATACGCATATGAAATTCGGTAATATTCGTATATTATGCAAACTAGGCACAAAAAAAATACAATTGAATAAGATACAAGAACCTTATAAGCTAGTGCCACAATTGGCGGCCTTGTCGCTAAAAGCGATCTCTTCCAGGCAAGTGATTGCCTGGAAGAGATCGCTTGCCTGCAAACTCTTGCTATAATTCATAAAAGGAGGCGTGTAACATGTCGCTTTTCATGTCACTCCATCCTGTCGGGTTAGCATTGTAACCAAAATGTTATTTTATCAGTCTTTAGAGAGATATACTTCGATAATTTAATTTCCCCCATAAGTCTGAAAATATAATCGCAAAAAAATATTTGCAAGATATCAAAAGTAGAGAAATGTAGAGAATTGAATAATGAACAACTTTGGTCCATTTGATTTTTCCCAGTGAAGAGAGAAGAGGTAGGGCCTTCGGTTTTCTGTGATGTTTCCAGAAAAGTTGAAAATGGCCGAGATATCCGTCCCGTTCATCTCAGGTGCTCGGGTACATATTACTATAAAAAAATTAAGTCATTACGTAGGTAAACTTTGAATATAAGCCACGTGACAGTTCTATATAATCATACCGTGACATAATCACGGTAAATATATAGTAAATAATCATAGAATTTAATGAACATCCGTGAGTTTAAAACAGTGATAGACCACGTGGTAGGGAACAGACGGTATATCCTGAGCTACAAGGACAACAAAGTCAAGAAGTTCAATGATTTTTACAAAACATAATAAATGATAAGGAATTGTGAAGGACTACTTAACCATTGCATGCTTTAAATTGATAAAATTATCGATATTACACTTCTTTTACTTTGCGATATTACACAGTTTTATGTACTAACCGATAAGCACTTACTCGGGGTCTCAAGACCTAGTTAGCTTGTCCAACAAGTTTTAGGCGAGCACTAGGTAATCGTTCCACGTTCCTTATGTAGTTGGGTACCTTATATCCCAGTTAGGTCCAGTTAGGACCGTCCGGTTAGGACCGCCAGCCGTGATAAAATTGTATACTTCTTTTATACCATAATCTTTTTCAAGTGTCTCGCGAGTATGCCTGGGCCCTGTTTTATAAAGCTACAAGTCTTGGACTTGTAGTGAAAAACTGGCAACACTGCAAAAAATATTGAGTACGTCGTTTTCTAAAGCTACAAGACAACCAGTGTACAAACTACAAGTACAAGCACTTGTATATAAGTTAAAGACAACCCACCTGAAATTGGTAACTTGTTAGTTACCTACTGGTACAAGAAGCTAGTACAATAGGCTAGATGACTGATGTTTAAATCGTTGAAACCAATAGCTTTGATGAAGAATATATGTAAATATAGTATGGTGATTGAAAACATTATTTAAATCGGTTAATAATGTTCTGATATATGAGCGTTTATAGTTTTTGTTAGAGACAACTCAGTCCCTTTCCCACAAAACAAAAAATGACGTCATGCCTTACTTGTCAGAATATAATTTATATGGCGTCCTGACAAGTGACGTCACGATTTGCTGTTTCGGCTCTCTGTCTAGCATGATATTAAAATGCTTATAAGTTGCTTATTTTTGATCAGATTTTAATTTTCTTTTCATTAATCAGCTATATTTATGGGCCACATTTGAATAGGACAATAAAAAAAAAAACAGTCTCTAGCCTATTGTAAGCTTGTACTTGTAGCTATATAAAACAGGACCCCGATTTACACTGTGAAACGTGTACACGCTGAATTTACTGATTACTACAAAAATAAATTTGTCACTCGCACTTGATACTTAACAAAGTGTAACGGCGCAATAAAACAATTCCATCTCGACACAAGCTAGACCTACCGATACAGGTCTTAAAATAAAACCCGTTAATTAACACTAGCAGCGGCCCGCGGTACCTCCCGCGATTTTGGGATAAAACATAGCTTGTGATATTCCAAGGTATAAACTACCTCTGTACCAAATTTCATCCAAATCCGTTCAGCCATTAATATTTATAACCTTTAACATGTCTAATATTAGTTGAATATGTTATGAATTTAGACATGATTCGTCATGGTACTAAAATCGCCGTCAATTTTGAACCTTATCTCTACACACTACGGCCTACTTCAGCCCGTTCGAAGTGAGGGGAAGTCCTCTAGGATTGACCTCGCTTCACTCACACACTCAGTTTTCCTTATGACGATGACGAAGATAGGACATCTTTGTTTAGGAAACAACTCGTTTGTATTTCAACACTTTATTTCTTATCATACAATACAATACAATGAAAGAAATGTAATTTATTTTGTAACACGAAACAGATATGTATATAAAAATATAACCCTACTTATGTCTAATATCTGTATCTAAATTTATTCTACGTATCGTTTGCTCGACTTGAAATCTTGAGGTCGCAGGTTTAAACCCAGGCCTCGTACCAATGAGCCCTTAAGAGTTTATGTACGGATTCTCTAATCACTGTCTTTTGTTGAAGGACAACATCATGAGGAAACCTGCATACGTCCAGAAATAAAACAATAGCGTACCTATGTGAATCAACCAACACCCCCACAGGGCCAGCGTCATAGATATGGCCCAATCGCCCTTCGAGGGTAGGCCTAACTCCAGCACAGGGCTATTAAAAAAACTGATTATATTAAAGCTTAAAGTATCGTTCGACGTGTTTAAAGTTGTTATAAGTGTCTCTAGTTCGCAAATTAAAGCCACGTTGACAATATCCATTGTGAAATAAGTTTTCCACCATCCGGAGACTATACGCCCCTACCCATCTATGTGATGTTATTTTTTCTTCTGCTTCTCTTCAACTTGTTTGTACAAATCGACCATTTGTTTCATTAGCATTTCTTCGCAGGATTGCAACTGAAACAACACATCATTCAAATTGTTAGAGAACTCGATAACAGCAGTAAGGGCTTCGGACAAGCTCCATAACGCCGTGGCCTAGTGGTGAATATAAGGCCATATATATGCCACGTGGGGTATACATATGTATATATATATTTATATATATATATATATACAATGTGTAACAAAAAGGTTCAACAATACTGAAGGGTATGTATGTACTCATCATTATGAACAATCTTTACTATGGGGCCAACCTTGAAATCGCGAAATAAAAGTCAGCTGTTCCATATAAAAAGTTCATTGACCTTGGAAAAAATGTATGGAACAGCTGACATTTTTTTTGCGATTTGAAGGTTGGCCCTATAGTAAAGATTGTTCATAATGATGAATACATACATGCCCTTCAGTATTGTTGAACCTTTTTGTTATACGTTGTATATATAGTGGGAGGCCGCGCCTGCGCTGCGTAGGACGGTTCACAGTCGCCACGAGAGAACCTTTCAAACCCATCGGTTATCAGCTCTTCGAGCGATATGGCCTGCCGTTAATGTTAATTAAACCAAAATTAAAATAACACTATACGATCAAGTATATTATACGTTCTTTGCTACGTGAAATGGAAATTTTCAATGTTTCGTGAACTGCAGTGAGCCAGAATTGATTGCAAATCACAAAAAAACAAAACCCAAACCAAATCAAGTATTGATTTCACATGTGGTTTATTGACTGTCTTAATCCTCTGCTGGCTGCCTGTTCCACACACCATCATCATCATCTGTTCTCATCCCGATCTTGGGATTTTCGCTTCCAGACACTGCCCACTGTCCACATCATCCCCTGCCCACATCATCCGTCCACCAAGTCTCAGGGCATCCTACACTAAGTTTGCTAACTTACCTTTCTTATGACAAATTCGTGATTCTATATCGATCGCCATATCGTAAGCTGCTATGAAATATAGGGTAGATCCCCGATGGCCGCTCGAAAACGGCACCGTCAAAACAAGGCATAAATAGCGTAGCATGCCTTGTTTTGCTTTGTGGCGCGTGGCCGCGCCAATCGTGTGACGTGCTACGATACCGAATGTTTTACACGCTCATAAATGCTTTACAACGCTATTCCAGGGTGTTAAGGTTCATTATTAAAATGAAACAATATCCGCTTATGGACTTTTCATTATTAGCTGGAAAGGTATGATATCTGTATATTATGTGAACTTTGACGCAGGGACACTTTTGAAGCTGTGTCTCTATAGTATACTAGAGGCCGCCCGCTCGTTTTTTTACTTCATAAACAAAAAACTTTCCATACAACATTCCACCTTTATCCCCCTTAAATCATCCCTAGCAAACAAAATATGAAAACAGCATTTTTTATTTTAAATGAACTATCCAAATCCTAATTTTCATGACTAAAAGTCCAAATACAAAGGACTTTCATACAAAAGTTTCCCCTCCTTAACAATTAGGTAGAATTTCGAAAAATCTTTTCTTAGAACACCCCTACGCATCAAGCCGAATACACCCTCCAAATTTCAAGTCTGTACAACCAGCAGTTTGGGCTGTGCGTTGTCTGTCAGTCAGTCAGTCGATCAATGAGTCAGGACAGAGCTTTTTATGTATATAGACTAGAGGTCCCCCGCGACTTCGTCCGCGTGGGGAAGAAATTCGGCGCGCTCCCAAAATTCACCACTTTAAATCATCCCGAGCAATTTTTTTAGCCACCCCCCAACTCCCCGAACTCTACCGACTCTGCCGACTCTACCAACTCTATCGACTCTACCGACTCTATCGACTCCCCCCCCCCCGAACTTCCCCCCTTTGAATGAACTACCCCATATACAAATTTTCATCACCATAACTTCAAAAACAAAGAACTTTCCATACAACATACATTCCACCCCCCTTTCCCCCTTTTCTTTTTTTGAATGAACTTCCCAAATATGAATCCCCACCCCCTAAAAACGAAAAAAAAAACCCCCCTTCCTTAAATTGTCCCTGTCGAAATAAAATTGAAAACAGGATTTTTTATTTTGAATGAACTTTCCAAACCCAAATTTTCGTGACTAAAAGTCCAAAAACAAAGGACTTTCATACAAACTCCTGCCCCCCCCCCCTTGGAGATCGAATTTCGAAGAATCCTTTCTTAGTACACCCCTCCGCGTCGAGACGAATACACCCTCCAAATTTCAAGTCAGTCGGTCGGTCGGTCGGTTTCCACTCACCCTATCATGCAGGCTGTTCTGAATGTTGGATATCTCCTGGAACCCGCGTGACTTGTCCTGCTCGTACTGCAGGGTCAGCTGCTTGATCTCTTCTGTTCTCTGGGCCGCCTGCTCGCACCGCTCGCGGTCCTTCCGCTCCTTCTCGGTCGCTTCACGCAACGCGCTGCACAACAATACGATACAACTTGAATACTTGATCAGGCGTTACTTTGCTGGAGTTCATCTAACATTTAAATTAATATTATAGTGATAACCGCTCCTGAAAACGAAGCCGGGGATATTACTGGTGATAACTAAATGGAGGTAATTCCTTATCGTACTTTTGTTATAAATATGAATTCGTTTCACAATATATTTTTACGCTTGCAGTTTATTTAACACACTATAGACTAGAATTCGTTTTTCACAATATATTTTTACTAGTCTATAGTGTGTTAAATAAACTGCAGCAAAATATATTGTGAAACGAATTCATATTTATAACAAAACTTAGAATAAAAATCGCGTTTTTGGGTTCCGTACCTCAAAAGGAAAAGAGGAACCCTTATAGTATCATTTCGTAGTCCGTCTGTCTGTCTGTCAAGGACCTTTTTCTCTGAAACGAGTGGAGGTATCAAGTTGAAATGAATATCCAATGCGTAAGTCAAAGGTCCCTTGAAGTTGTAACAAAATCAAGCTTCTAAGTCAATGCAATCAAAAATTACAGCCATTTTTTTGTGTTATTAGTGTTTTTTAGACTCGCAAGTAAATCAATTTGAAACGGGAAGTACCCTAACTTCCCGTTGACCTAGAATCACGAAATTTGAGACATCACACAAGAAGCAAGGTCACATAACACTGGTTATGGGAATAATCTGAAAATTTATAATTTTGTAGATATATCGTCATTTCTCAAGCCAAAACTTGAATGCGCTCGTTTGGCTTCCGTACTTTATTTATTTAATTTATTTTTATTTATTTATGAATTGTTCTCAACTAAAACGGCTACAAAAAGCCAATTACATTAGTTAATTAGATTAAATTAATACATAATTAATTAAACAATCAGGTACAAATAATGTCAAATAAGTTAATAAAACTAGTCAATATAAAAAAAAATATACAACAATAGGCTAGATGACTGGTAAATTTTTATTCTCCTGTTAAATTGTGGCCCATACGAGGGCGGCACTGAAAATTTCGGGAATCAAGGAAGTGACACAACATTACTATTTAAAAATATATTTATTGCTTTTCGAAGTATTCTCCGCGAAATTTGACACATTTTTCCATACGATGGAACCAATCATTGAAGCAACCATTCCATTCGGAAGTTGGGGTCTCCAAAATGGCCGTTTTGTAGGCGTCCACAGCTTCTTCAGGTGATGAAAATCTCTGTCCACGCAATTTATTCTTTATTTTAGGGAAAGTATAGAAATCATTAGGGCTTAGGTCGGGGCTGTACGGCGGATGGTCCAATAATTCTATGTTTTCTTGCTCTAAAAACTCTTTTGTTCTGTGCGCGGTGTGAGAACTCGCATTGTCGTGATGGAGGATGATGCGGCGGTTGCAGTTCTCTTTACGGAGTTCAGAAACGACCTGTGGCAAACAAATGCTAGCATACCATTCTGCATTAACAGTTCTTTGTCCCTCAAGAGGAATAGTCGTAACATGGCCGGTTTTGGAGACAAACGTGGCCACCATTTTTTTTGCAACACTCCGTGAACGAACAATTTTTGTTGGATTTAACTCATTTTCGAACACCCAAACTCGTGACTGGTTTTTTGTTTCGGGTTCGTACGCGTATATCCAGGATTCGTCACCTGATACGATGTTGTATACAGCATTTGAGGATCCTGCGTGGAATCTTTCGAGAGTTCTGACGCACCAAGTAACGCGAGCCGCTTTTTGCTCTTCACAGAGCGAATGCGGTATCCATCGGGAAAACAACTTTTTTACACCTAATTTTTCATGCAAGATTATTTGTATTTGACTCATGCCAATGTCTAAAGTTGCCTGAATTTCGCGGTATGTTACATGTCGATCTTCCTCAATCAGCTTACGCACAGCATCAACGTTTTCTTGGGTGACTGCAGTTTTTGGACGACCTTGACGGGGATCATCACTGAGCTTGACACGTCCACGTTGAAATTCAGCAAACCAGCGATAAATTGTGGTTTTGGATGGGGCTTTATCACCAAATGCAGAAATCATCCGGTCAACACACTGTTTTTGTGTTAAACCACTTCGAAAGTCATAATAAATCATCGCTCTTGAATTTTCTCGAGTCAATTCCATTTTCTCAACGACTAAACAAGTTTGACAAAACCTTGTGACAAGACCGAGAATATTTTTTTAAATAAATAAATGGTATTCGATTTTTAAAACCAAGGAGTTTTCAGTTAAAAAGATTTTAATATGACAGAAACAGTGGAAATATTCCATTCCCGATACTTTTAGTGTAGCCCTCGTAAATATAGCTGATTAATGAAAAGAAAATCTGATGAAAAATAAGCAACTTATAAGCATTTTAATTTCATGTACTTCTTACTTCAACACTTCTCTGTACGCCATATAAATTCTATTTTGACAAGTAAGGCGTGATGTCATTTTTTGTTTTGTGGGAAAGGGACAGAGTTGTCTCTAACAAAAACTTTAAACGCTATTAAATCAGGACATCATTAACCTTCTTCTCACAGAACCTCAAACATTCAGACCAGACATCCTTCCATTCATCCGCAAACAGATCACAACAATCAGGTGTCATGGACAGGAGACGGTTAAGCGCAATGAGAACGTGCGGGATTGGAGAAGCACCACGTGCGATGGTACGACAGGGAGGGACAGCGAACAGACGATGGTTCTTACGACGGGGACAGTTACTAGGGTCCGGTACTACCAGCCGCACCAACTCATTGAAGCCCATTGAAGCTCATTGTTACGCCGGACCTCCAGAGAGTTGTAACCCAGGCAACCTAGAAGAGAACTGGTTGGGTACAAGTAGGGATAGTAAAAACGGTTAAACAGGAAGCGAAGGAAAGCCTTCTGGACCTTTTCAAGGAGGAGTACGTAGGCACCCTCATGTGGATTCCAGACACAGGCGCTGGCTTCGAGTTTGCTGCGCACAAGGATTTCAAAGATTAACCTAATAACACAGGTCTCTTTAAAATCCCTGGAATTCCTGATAACAAATCCCAACCTTCTGTATGATTCCCTGGCCACGTTTGCAATGTGAACATAAAATGTAAATTTTGCATCAAAGGTAACACCCAAGTCCTTCACAGAAGTGGATCTGGCAATTTCATGATCGTCCAACTTGTACGAAAACTGAATTGGTTGCCTCCTTCGACTGAAAGTCATAACTTGACATTTGGATGGGTTGAACTCCATTCCGTTTGCTGCACTCCATTCGCAGATGGCGTCAATATCTCGCTGGAGGCTCAAGCAATCTTCTTCAGAGTTTATCTCCATAATTAACTTTAGGTCATCTGCATACAGTAGGCACTTACAATGCTTGATAACGGTGGGGAGATCGTTAATCATGAGTATAAAAAGGAGAGGTCCAAAAATAGACCCTTGACTAACTCCAGAGCGTGTATGATAACACTTTGAATCATACACGCCCAGTCTAACGAATTGCTGTCGATCCCTGAGAAGGTCAGCAATTAAACTAAGCAATCCTGGAGCAAAACCCAGAGCGCTCAACTTCTTGAGCAGGTGGTCGTTGTTAACCCGGTCAAACGCCTTGCGAAAATCGAAGTAGAGAATTTCAACCTGGCTACCCCGATCCAAGCTGGCTGAGATAAAATCGACTGTTTTTAATGATAGGCGAGCAGCATTACTCTGATGTGCCTATATCAAACAGTGTTGAAATTCAGTATTTGTCTGTTAAGTCTATCTTCTCCTTTTTTATCCATTTATCCAGACTTCTTAAATGCGTTTAAGGATTTGGATGAAATTATATCCACAGGCAACCTGTTCCAATTATAAACGACGCTATTGCCGAGGATGTGGCGTGCAGTGTTGGTATGTGATGGAGCTGGCTGCAGAAGAATTTTATGGCGTCTACTTTCTCTTTTTTTTTATCGTTCCCAAAAACTGAACTTGATGGCGCCACAGAGAAAATTAGCCCGCGCGACTCTTTTACTGCTTTACTCTTTACTTATACTGCGCGCGGCCTGCAGCTCGCGGCGCGCGGCCTGCAGCTCGCGGCGCGCAGACTGCAGCTCGCCCAGCTCCCCCCCCCATATCCTCTGAACACGTGTACAGTACTTGTACCTATGAGCGGCGGATTGTTCGCGCGTGCGGCGCACGCGCACGTCGTGCGAGCGCGCGGCGAGGTTCGCGCGCGCGGCCTGCAGCTCGCCCCCATATCCTCTGAACACGTGTACAGTACTTGTACCTATGCGCGGCGGATTGTTCGCGCGTGCGGCGCACGCGCACGTCGTGCGAGCGCGCGGCGAGGTTCGCGCGCGCGGCCTGCAGCTCGCCCCCATATCCTCTGAACACGTGTACAGTACTTGTACCTGTGCGCGGCGGAGTGTTCGTGCGTGCGGCGCGCGCGCACGTCGTGCGAGCGCGCGGCGAGGTCGGCGCGCGCGGCCTGCAGCTCGCGGTGCGCGGCCTGCATCTCGCCAAGCTCCGTGTGCAGCACGGCTAACTCGCCCTCCTGGCTCTCCGACTCCAGGTCACCGCACTCCAAGTCCCTGCGCCAAAAAAAATTAAATTAAATAATTACTCGGCTAATAACGACAATCGAACGCTTTTTTTATGCAATCGAATGTAAAACTAGGGAGAAGTTCGCCCGATCGATGATTTCTTTCACCGAAAATCCAATCGTATGAAAATTCGTACATAAACTCCAAGGAGCTCAAGTCTGTCCAAAACAAGTAACTTAAAAAAAAAACAACCCACTTCAAACTATTATAGGATTACCTCGGGAGAATACAATTTCAAACAAACAAATTATAAATAAAATCGGTCCACAATTGACAGAGAAATTGGATAACAAACATAAAAACCAAACATACGTAAAGTTGAACACAGAATCTCCTACTTTGTTGAAGTCCGTTATAAAGTGAAGTGTTCTCACATGAGGTTCTCCGCCAGCTTGGTGATGTCGCGCAGCAGCGTGTTGGCGGCGTCCAGGCTGGGCTTGGTGGTCTGCAGGTTGCGCAGGCTGTCCTCCTTCTGCATGAGCGTGGCGCGCGTCGCCGTCAGCTTCTCCTCCAGCTGTTGCACCTCGCGGGTCGCTTGCTCCACCTGCACCACGGGACGTTACATAACCTACCCGCAGCTATACCAGGGCAGAATCATCAGCCAGAAGACGTCCACTGCTGGACAAAGGCCCTTTAATTTAATAGAGAGGGGTTGCCATAAACACCACGCTTGGCAGGCTGCTCGGGGATCACAGAATGCTCACCAAAGTTTACAGAAAGGACGCTGTTGCCCGGCTTCCGGTGGTTCCGGTTGCAGTTTTAGAACATACCCAGGCCAGGGCAAATTCACTCTCATAAAAAAGTGCGCCTATACTTGCATAACATATACCTATAACAATGTCATATTCAGTGCAAGGTTAATACGTGCTTTATTTGTATAAGACAGTGTATCGATATCCCACTGTAGCACTTGGCTCGTTGACGTCACGCGGCTCCCGCCAACTGCGCGCGCGCCTTAGCGCGCGTACTACCGTGCGTACTACCGTGGAATATCGACACTATTCTATACAAATAAAGTACGTATAAAGCTTGCACTGAATAATGACATTGTTATAACTATGTTTAGACGAGTTTTCGAAGGGAGTGAGTCTTCTGTACGTACTTCTGCAATATTATATTTTCTGTGATTGTACGTGGTTACGCGGAACGGAAGTGCTGAGCTGAAAGGAGGTCATTGGTTCAACCCTGAATTCGCGAAAAGATGTGCTGTTCCATACATTTAATCAGGGTGAATTCGTTATATCTCATGGAACAGCTAATTTGAATATTATGTAGGGGATATTTTACGGCGATTATGTTCTGACAAGAACTTTCACAACATAATCGCGGTAAATTCGAAATTTTCAATTGCAAACACCGTACTCATGTACACATGATAGCGGTTGGTCAGCAAAAAAAGCTCGAAAGTCAAAGGCATTCAAAATGAACTACACTCTTTCAAAAACATTTAAACATTGGCACTCAATTTTTTTGACAGGTTTTCTATTGGCTTTACATTCCCCGTGAATCATGAGCGAGGCGCTGCACAATAGCAGTATATAAAGGTTCTATAGAGCCGGGCTTGCTCCACTCTTCAGAGTTTCAAGATGAATTCACCATCCTCACCTGAGCCTTAACATCCTCTGCATCGTACACCCTGAGCGCCTTCTTCCTCTCCACCTCGGTCTGTAACGCGTCCCGGTGGCTCCGCTTCTGGTCGAGCAGCGTCTCCAGCTGCCGGTGCTGCTTGAGAGCCTCGTCCAGCACTTGCTGCTCTGCGTTGCACGCTGCGGTCTCCTCTTTCAACTCTTCTTCTAGTACTTTGGTGTTGTGTTCTAGCTGCATTTTTAATGGTAATGATTAATGAGACGGGTCCCTATATTGTACAGCCAATAATCCAAATACATTTCTCAAATTGACATTTAAATAAACCTAAACTTAATTGCTATACAAAAATAAGGAAACAAGATCATGTACACGCATCAAAAACCAAAAGGTCATGTTACTGGCTGTACATTATCGTCCCAATAAGACGAGCAAGTAAGTGATGAAGTCCTGACAGTAAGTGATATTCTTCTTTTCGAGTCGAACATGTGTACAGTGATAACGTCTGCCCATGACCAAAGCAGCAGTACCCAGAATTTTCAGAGATTAAGCCCAGGGCAGCACTACTTGGTTCTCATTACTTTGAGACATTTGATGCAATTATTTTTTTTTGTTTTTGCTAGCTTTTAATGTTTTTCAGTAAACACAATACAATCAGAAAATTATATTTCTATTTTTCATGGTTTGTAAGGTACCAAATGTTTTTAAGGTACGCAAAGTACCAAAAACGCAACCGCCAAAGCACAAATTTTTGACTACGCGAATGACCTATAAAAGTACCATTTTCGCGAAAGGCCAAAGCTCAAATGTTTGGTCAGGCGCGTATTTTACTAATCATCAAAAAAGAAGAAAAAAACTAGAAATCATAAAAAGCTAGTTTTTTTGTTTCATGTAAAAAGAAGAGAATATTATAAATAAAAAATATTTGAATTTTTAAGAATACAAAGATTTTTTTGCTTTGTTTGCAAATATAGAGGACTATGTTTTGCCAGTACTTATACAACAAAAGACCAAGCTCTTACTAGTAGTGAAATACATAATAGTAGAATGTACTATTGTGTATTCTGTGCCTAAGCCTCCATGTTTATTAAGTAAACTTAACAAGATGTTGCTATTTCAAGTCTTAATATATATATTTTCCTGATTTAAATAAACATTTTTTATCGGCAGTGGATTTTTCACGAAATAATACTCGCATAACTAAAGTCGTTTGTAACAATTCTATGGTTAAGATATACCTATTATACAGAGAGCCCTTCAAGAATGGCTAGGTTAGAATTAACCCTGTATAGTTAAGAGTTACAATATCCCTTAATAATCTTAATTATTTATTTATTTCTTTACCAACAATAGATCATATAGTTATTTTATTAATTAATTAGAATAATGTTATTTATAATTTAATTCAATCGAGACATCAAAAGTTGCATATTATGAATACATTTTAGTTTAATACATTTGATATTTGAATCATTTAATTGTGAAATGATTAAAATATCAAATGATAGTATAGCACAAGATAAATTAAAATAACTGATTTGTATTTGCATACATAAGTATGTGTAAGTGTATATTAGATTATCTTAGATTACCTTTTCTAATCTGCCTGCTCTCAATGCTTTCTCCTGCGCCTGTATGTTGAGCATTTCTTTCAGCTTGTGTTTCTGCTCCACCAGCTTGTTCACCTGAACACAATACACAGAAAAAAGCTATAGCTACACCAGTGAGTGATCATGCCATACTGCATTAGCCTTTGACAACCCACTGCTGGGCGTAGGCATACCCTTGAAGAGCGGTTAGGCGTTCCTGTGTTTCAGTTTGAAGGGTAATGTTACCAGAGAAATTACTGGGCATAGAGATTTGATATCTAATATCTCGGGGCGACGAGCGCAGTGCAGGATTTTGTTCGCTAGTTCACAATTCTGGTACTTCTACTGTTATGGGCAGGTGTGACGGGTACCACCAGGCGAAGGTCCCGCCAGGCTCTTCTCGCCAATACACTAAATAAACACTTGATCACGCTGACCTGTGGTGGCTGACCTGTATTTTTCTTTGGACTTGCACTTTCTTTATATTTCCTTCCTGAATAGCCAGTGATCCATTGGTCAGTGATGGTGGAGACACCCTTTTAATGCCTAGGACACCCCGGAACCATAGCAATAAGTTCATTACAATTCACATACCTACCTGGACCTGGGTATGTCCTAAAACTGCATCCAGAACCATCTGAGGATGGACCTCTTAGTTAACGGTGGTAATACTCTGCAATCCCCAAGCCGCCTGCCAAGCGTGGGGATTCTATTAAGGGGGAGGCCTTCGTCCAGCAATGGATGTCTTCTGGCTGATGAGTGAATTCACATACAGATCGTACATCATGCCATACCAGCATTAATTGTTACCTGTTCGGATTTAGCAAAGAGTTCCTCCTCGAAAGGCGCGATGTCCCGGAGCTTGCCTTCATTGAACACCATGAGGTTGAACAGCAGCAGCAGGATGGAGTGTGACGTCATCACCGTCGGCTGCAGGAAGTGCGTCATGTTTATGGTGGCCACCTGCAAACGGAATAGAAACATTGGTGATTTGGCAGACAACCTTATTGAAATAACCTGCTGGCCTTCATCGGGGAAACCGGATTGCTGGAATTCTGGCACCGGGGTTACCGGGAAATAGTCTGTGGGTTAGAGCTCTTACCTTATTGGATCTGGATAGTTTTGCTAAGGTCTGTAGAATATAGTCAAGCCAATAACAAGGGTGGACAACCATCTTCACCTTGGTCCTAAAACTGTATCCAGAACCACCGGAGGATGGGCAGCAGCATCCTCTTAGTTAACGGTGGTGAGCATTGTGCGTTCCCCAAGCCGCCTGCCAAGCGCGGGGATTATGGCAACCCCTGCCTATTAAGGGGAGGCTTCGTCCAGCAGTGGACGTCTTCTGGCTGAAGAGTGAGAGAATAACCAGGGTGAAGATGAAGATCGGGATGAATGGCATGCCTTGGGAGAGGCTATGACCAGCAGTGGACTATAATTGACTGATGATGTTGATGATGAATAACCGGGAACCGTACATGTTAAATGCATTCTCATTAGATGCAGCTGCCGACATTATGCAACCGACCGTCATATTAATGCTAAACTTCACAGTTTCTCAGAGACAGCAGCTAAAAATCATGGTTTTTAGAGTCCATTGTATGGCCCCCAGGCACTGTTAAGTACTTCATTCTGACCAGATTCCAAAATAGTATGATGAGAGTACCTGTGGCATCACAGACAGTAAGTGGTTCACCACTCGGGTCATGTCGATCACTGGCAGAAGATCACGGTAGTATGGCACAGATTCGTTCACGTTGTCTTCGGGACACTCCTGGAATATGTAAAAAGCACAGAATAAGTTGTAATAAGTATTATATACAGGGTATTTGGAAATATTTATAATTTTGGCTTCAATGAAATAAAATACAATAAACAGATATCATTTTATTAAGTGGTAAAGTAAAAGTAAGCTAATCTTTATAAGATGTTAGGAAAGTAATTCATATAAATACAATTACTTAGTGAGAATTACTATTCAAATATGGCAATGCCACCAGCTCGCTGGGTAAGGTAGGTTGTGAAAGACGGCTAACAGTAGTAAGTGTAATACTTACAGCAAGCACGGCGCGGTCTATCCCCAGGCGGTCGAAAACTTGCAATAGCGCGCCCATCAGCGCCTGTGGTTCCTTCAAGTCAGCCGCTTTCAACTCATAGTCCGGAAAGTCGCCATTCCAATCACTAATGAAGTTTTCTACGATGTGTTTATCTGCAACATGGCGTTTAAAGAATTTTGTGTAACGCGTTTAAGGCAAGGGGATGTTTATGTTTTGGTATTCATGTAGTTCCTGCTACTCCTAGAATAAGTATGATTTTTCTAGTTTCAGTATGTTTACCTCTCTCCATTATGGACGAGATGGTAAGTTGTATATTTTAACTATCCTCGTCTAACTCGTCTGTCAATTCAATTAATATTTTTCATTCACCACAAGCACAACACAACGAGAACATCAATAAAATAACAAAGATTATAAAGTTTCGTTTTCGTTTCGTCCAAAATTTCAAATTCAAAGGCAGGTGAAGTGTGAAGTGAAGTGGACGTTAAAATTAAAAAAGATTTTTTCTATAGGTCTGGGAAAAGTCGACCATAACGCCATGCTTTTTTTATAGGTTTCACGCCAAAAAGCTTTCATGAGTAATACTTACTCATAAATACCTTTTTTGAGTTTTTTGTGTACTGCTTAGGTATTAAAAATAATAGATTCTACAGTATCGATTCCGTTTTTGAAGTTTGTGTTGCGTTTGCGTAAACAAGTGCAAAGTGCAAAGCAAACCATTGGAAAAAGTCGATTAATCTATTGAATGACTTCCTTTTAATTACCCATTTTTTACATCCCTATAGTTGTGTGAATGTCACATCATAGCTAAAGTCAATGTCAGCCAGTACGCCGCGTTCCGAAATGATTCAAAATCGCTGTTGGCGCTGTGAGCGCGAAAAAAACCCATTCAGAATGGTTTCGCGTGTCGCGCGTCTGCGATAGCAGTCGATCGCCATTCCGAAATGATTTCGCGCTGATAGCGCTGTCAGCCCAATAATCAAAACGGAACGACGTCTATCGCTCACAGCGCCAACAACGATTTTGACGCATTTCGGAACGCGGCGTAGTCGGCACTCTGCAGTGACCGAAAAACATTCATTAAACATCGAATAACATAATTATAATTTTTTTCGTCTCTCTTACCTTCCTCAATTTTCCATATCCTACTTTCCTAATCAATATTATCCTTTTCTAAAACGTATTTTTCTCATTTATTTATTTTATATTTTCGCTTCCTAAGGTTTCCCCGTTTTGTAATACATACATTATTACCTAAACATTGAAACGGGCAGAATGCATATAGCGCGATACCAAGATAAAAACCAAAAAAAAGACACTCGTTATAGCAGTGACAGCCTGACAGCTGACAGCAGCTCAGTGCCACTCAGTGCCTCAGCAATTCATTTTCATTTTTTTTGTTGTGCTTGCGATTTGTCGCTCGATGCAACGTCGACGGTTTTTATAAAATTTGATTCAGTGAAAGTATAGTATTATTTGTTATGAAATAAGCCTACAAGCATGAGGATCACTAACGTAAGACGCGGTAGGATCATCCGTATGTCCGCTGCATGCGGCATTCTAATAGTACTGTTATTCGCTCTCCACAAATGGTCCAGCGATAATGTTGCCGTAAATTCGGAAAATGCAGTGCTTTCTGAATCACAAGTTGGCTATTACAAGTCCCACCACGATGTTTACCCCGTCATAAAAACAGGTAAGTTGTATTATATCGTAGTTGTGAAGTAAAGAGCGTTTGCTATGTGAACAGTTATGTGGCCTACACTGCCGGCGTGCCTCCCTGTGTATTGGTTTTTTCAATGCACGGTCCGTGCGCTTACATAGTGCATCTACTTACACGATACCTTTCGCACAATGCCGGTAACATTTTGAAGAACCATCTGAGTAATGACATTTTCTGAAGCTTTTTTTTTCTTATATACCTGTTTAATAAACTGTAAATGCTTCAAAAATGCAGTTTTTAATAATATTTCAGTACGTAATTAGCTCTTTTCATGTTGTAACCTTCGTCATTTATATTAAAATACCTAAAGGGTCCATATTATGGTTGCAATGGATCAAAATGGGTATACACTAAAGAAAACTAAATCAATCCATCCTTAAATTAGTTTATGTGAAAAGAAATACCTCTACAGTTTATTTAATATTACATGGTTAATGTGAATGAATTTACAGTGACAGGGCTCATAAGTCCCAATGTGGATCCCCATGATTATTGGGAGAACTTTCATGGTAAATATTGAATTTCCACTACCTTGGATTTTCTTCAACTCATCAGTAACAAAAATAACAACATTTTAATACGTGAGCAATTACTATAACTGAGAAACACACCTTGTACGGTAATTCCACTGAAAATATAGTTCACAGCTCCTCTCAGTGGGAAAGGTGATAGAAACTACTGGCAGATGGCTTGCTTAGCACTTAGAACCTAGTGAGAAGCCCGACTACCTGATTATAATTAAAATTAAATTGCTGATAAATGTACTATAATACCTTGGGTTAGCCACACTCTGTGCCTAGGCATTTATCTTAACAAAGCCCTGTTCTATGATTTAGTAAGCCAGCCAGACAACATAGAATAGGGTAGATGACTGATGTTTATATCGTTGAAACCAATAGCTTTGATGAAGAATTTAAGTAAATATAGTATGTTTATTGAAAAAATAATTAAATCGGTTAATGATGTTCTGATATATGAGCGTTAAAAGTTTTTGTTAGAGACAACTCTGTCCCTTTCCCACAAAACAAAAAATGACGTCACGCCTTACTTGTCAGAATATAATTTATATGGCGTACAGAGAAGTGACGTCACGATTTGCTGTTTCGCCTCTCTGTCTAGCATGATATTAAAATGCTTATAAGTTGCTTATTTTTGATCAGATTTTCATTTTCTTTTCATTAATCAGCTGTATTTATGGGCAACATTTTAATGGGACAGTAAAAAAAACAGTCATCTAGCCTATTAGGTTCTAGACACTAATTAAGTCAGCCACCAGTGTAGTTTGGATGATGTGATTGATCCATTAACAGAGTTGTTAAATGAATTTGTTTAACTTTTCACAATATTAGATTTAGTGATTCAAAAACTGTCCTTATTTTATTTTATGTGTGAGGTATGTTGTAGAGCTTATAACTGTTGTCTTAGCGTCATGTGCCTTCCTACTATGGAGAGTAGAAGTAAGAAGTACTGCTTCTATAGTATATGAAAATGTGTCAGGTGAAACGCATTAAATTAGTGACTCAATTGTAGCAGCAGGGTACATGTTCAACTTGCCCCCCATGTAAGATAGTACTCCTTATCTCTACCTTCCATTCTTCCTACCATGAGAAAACTTGAAAGTAACAAAAATAGATGGTATTTTTTTGTATCTGTTGTGATTCATTTAACTATATTACCAAACTTTTAACAATTCAAATGGTGTAACAAATATTTGTAGGCATCACTCACTCGAAACAAAGACTATATTGTCTATAAAGACTAGTGTTATTTATTATTTGGTGTCAGAGTCATCATCGAGATGAACATGAGTGCTAAGCTTTCCTAAATCCCTAGATCAGCCTTCTTATAATTTCTTGAAACCAACAACATGAGTGACTACTTGCTGACAGTAATAACAACTGACCAGTGATATATCATTTATGTTGCACCAACTGTAGCCACCAAGATGATCACCTGCTATATCACCATTCTTCCTGGGACAAACTTTGGAACTAGTTACATTTTAGTTTTCTCAAGGGAGATTTGTTCTTCCCCACAGGTAATCCCTTAAGGGCTTATTAAATATTCCTCACTTTTATCCCAGGTACCTGTAAAATTTCAGTTGAAGATCCCAAATTCTGCAACTATCCCTTCACCCAAACAGGCTAGTTACAAAACATTACAAAGCAATGATTGTTGACAATCATAGTTCACTATTGGATGACCACTTACAGTACAATAATGATAAAAAACAACCAATCACTTAAATTTTCAGTAAACTGGCTAGAATTTAGGAAACTATAAAACTATAATTTTCATAAAATGTATAGTTTTCATAAATAAGAAAACTTTACAACTTTCTTTTTGTTTATCAGTTACTTTAAAAATTAACTCTTGTTGTCAGAGATCATCTGATAGCTAATAGAGTGTAATGATCAACAATCATAGAGAACAAGGTAGATAGTGAATAAGGTAGCTACAGTAATGTTAATTCTGCATACATCTGTTACAGTCATCAACTGCTCAAACAAATTAGAAATTACCATTGAACTATTAGTTCTGCAGCTGTTATTATAGTAATTATGTATTATGTACTTAAATTTACATAAGTGTACACTGAGAGGTTTCACAGAATTATTTTTCCATGACATTCAAAAGATGGCATATTATTTTACATACATACTACTCTATGTTTTATAAAACTAGGCCATTGGTGGCAATTTATTTCTTTTGTCTCTCATCATCATCTCATTCAT
Source organism: Erannis defoliaria (assembly GCA_905404285.2). Lineage (NCBI taxonomy): Eukaryota > Metazoa > Arthropoda > Insecta > Lepidoptera > Geometridae > Erannis > Erannis defoliaria. The sequence continues at coordinate 1,841,198 of FR990073.1, read as the reverse complement.
CTCTCAAAAGTGCTCACATCAATAAGGACCACACAAACTTCTTTGCCAGTATCATTCACAGCAGTTCAGTTAGTTACACACTGTGTTTGTTCTGGATATTCTAGGTCAACCTCAAAGAACTATATAGTAGCAATAAGTCAGTCGAAAACATTCAGTTTGTAAATTATCACTGAAAAGCTCTCATTAATATGGTTATCTGAAGTAGATCTACTACGTAAATTAGATAGATATATAAACTCTTAAAATTACTTATTAAATTACTTAGTTGTGTAATTAGTTCTTGTAATAATTATGATGATAATGTTCCATACATTAAGTATGTAGTACTCTTGTGTAGTAGGTATGTTAGAGTTATAGTAGTGTGTAGTGTTATTCTGCAGCACAATATCCTCTATTCTATGCCAATGTTGGTGTACAATCGCCGAAACGCCAAGGACACCTTATTATTTACTGACTATTATTTCATCAGTTAGATTTGTATTTTTTTCTGTTCCCCAAAAAAAATTTTAAAGTATGCCATAAAAAGTAAGTCTGATTAATGGAATGAATGAAAATTACAGGGCATGAAGAGATTTGAGATCTAACATATCAGGATGACGATCGCAGTGCAGTGCGGCGCAGGATTCTGTTTGCAAGTTCACAATTCTGGCACTGATACTGTTATGGGCAGGCGTGACGCTTACCATCAGGCGAACGTCTCGCTCGTTGCGTCATTCCATTCCACAAAAAAAAGTTGATTGATATAATTATTTATTTTAAAACCACTCTTAAGCTGACAAACCTCACCGCTGTGGTAGCCGTAGTGCTAATGTAATGTGGTGCTAAGGCGAGAGGATTGTGAGTGACTCCTGGAGCCGTACCATGAATGCTTATTGCGGGACCGAATAGGCTCGGCTGCTGACGCTGCGCGACCGCGAACCGTATTGCGGAGCGATGACATCCACAGTCGCGTAGCGTCGGAAGCTGAGCCTATTCGGTCCCGCAATAAGCATTCATGGTACGGCCCCAGAACATAGAGATAGATCAAGAACAAGATAGATCTTACAATTATCATCATTTTTGTTCTATATACGAACCCGACTAAAACTCACATGTCCTTCGCCTCATCCCTCTGCTAATCTATAGTTTCATCCAACTGCCATAGCTTGTGCAAGACAGTAATGTTCTACCTCCATGGTTGGAAACAAAGATCGCTCTCAGCGACAAACTCGCCTTTCGTGCCCTTTAACATTTTGTCCTTTCTGGTGTGTCAATAAATTGTTGTGTTTTCGGTAAATATAATAATGTAGTTCATTATTCCTCACAATGGGCAAGGTGACTGTCTTTTTTTTATTGTCCTATTAAAATGTGGACCATTAATATAGCAGATTAATGTAAACAAAATGAAAATCTGATCAAAAATAAGCAAGTTATAGGCATTTTAATATCATGCTAGAAAGAGAGGCAAAACAGCAAATCGTGACGTCACTTCTCTGTACGCCATATAAATTATATTCTGACAAGTAAGGTGTGACGTCATTTTTTGTTTTGTGGGAAAAGGACAGAGTTGTATCTACCAACAACTTTAAACGCTCATATATCAGAACATTATTAACCGATTAAAATTATTTTTTCAATAAACATACTATATTTACTTAAATTCTTCATCAAAGCTATTGGTTTCAACGATATAAACATCAGTCATCTACCCTATTGTCATATTATGTCATTAATGTATTTACCTCACAGCTTTGATGATATACCCAGGAGAACTAGATCCTCCAAGACCTCACAGTCAACTTTTTCATTAAATGAATTTTGAGTACCCATAACTTGGTTCCTAAATCACATTCATCGCATCATACGTTACTAAGATCATACTATCCTATAAAATGTTGCATTATGCCATTCCCTGCACTGTCATAGATGACTTATGAGCGATGACCCATTGTCCAACGAGCCGTTGATCCCTGATTCCTGATCAAGCATATACTGAAATCATGAATTTGAATATCTGCACTGAGTGTGTGTGATAATAAATTGTCCATGGAAGTGAAACCTACCCTAGCTCTAGGGAACCCTAGAGCTATGTGCGTGATATGGAGTGTTACATCAGAACAATTCGATCAAAGAAACAGCAGATTTGGCACGCATTGTCACTGACCGACCGACCGTGTTCCACCTAAAGTTCCACCAAAATGCACCGGTGCAGTGCAGTACATGCAATTCGGCCACGTTGGGCTGTCAATCCAGTTGTGACCGGTTGTGACTAACTTACTTTGTATTTGTAACTTCATCCTCTTATTAGAGAGTTGCTATCTGTTTGAGTAGCAAAAATATACCATTATTTTCGCATAGCATCCACGGCCTGTTTCTTTGTTAGATGATGTAACATAATTATTTTAATACTAGTTTGAAAATAATCATAACTTACACATTTTCTGTACCTACTCACTCATAGCACCACAATGCCACCACAGACGACAGCTTTTATGTCAAACTCTGTCTCTCTTGCCCAACTAATGATTTTTTATCTTGCCCTTCTCTCTCTATGAGTTTCGTGCGCTAATCTTATATGTCTCCTTATTCTGAATCGGATCGGGAAGGTTTCGATTCGGAAACTACCCCAGCTGTCTCCATCATTCTGAGAGATGGTAAGCAGTTTTGGAATCGTAATCTTTCCGATTGATTTCAGAATAATAATATCGGGACTGCTCTTTTGCAATACTATGTGGTTTGTGCTTTATTGTGATGTGTGTAGTTTCATGATTTAGATGTGCCGGGGTTAATTCCCAGCCGAGTTAATATATTTGTTTCGGGTTGGGTGATATCTTTCTTTAGGTGTTCCACATCCATCATCCATCAACTTGTAAAGCATTCGCCATAGTTATCAAACATTTTCCTCCCACTTCTGAGTATAGGTCTCCTCTTCAACGCGCCATCGTTCCCGGCCCTGTGCCAATATCTTCCACCGCTTTCCTGCCGCCTTAATATTACTCAAGTATTTATTTAACGAACCAGAAAGCCACGCTGTGACTGTACAGGATTACGCGAAACCGTAGTAGGTACTAAGCCGAGTGGGTCATTTTCAACAACTTTTACGAAGCTAACTCTAAAAACCCATTGATCTAATATCTATAGAGTCACAAAAGTGCAAAAAATGACCGTGCCAAAACTCGGCGCACGCTATGCAGTGCGCCGACTTATGAACGACTTGAACTACGATAAGACGCAAGCGCTCAAGCATACTTTGAACACTATAAAAGCGACATAACGTCTAAATTCGAACAATTGTGAACTATATAATGCACGTATAGCGGTATGTACAACGGCATTCGGACATTTTTTGACTGTTTTCACTTATGCTAGGGCTTCACCTGCGTGACGCTTTACGTCCAGTTATCGGAATAATTAACGTGCAATAAATGATGCATTAAACAATGCGCTACATGGGCGGCCACACTATCATTTTACTTTGAATATCGCTTAACGTCTAACGACATTAATAATGCCACTAGCCCATTAGCGAGCTAACACCCGGCTATATCTGCGTACTGTATCAGCATTAAGCCCTAGCATTAGAGATTGTGACTCTTTAGATATTAACTCAATGCTAAAAACGAGTTTTTTAATTGTGCAATACAAAAATACCACTTCCATTTTAGAAAATGTATTGAACATAAGATAATTTTGTTTTCGCTATATCAAAGTTGGTTCCATTGTAAAAGTAAAAGTCGTTCTCAATGATGAGTACAATGCGCTCTGTTGGCGTTAGTACTACTGTTCCACTCAATCCCGTAACGGCATCCGTATTACAGCGAAGTATGAAGAGGTCAGCCCCTAGGAGGTTGTACTAACCAGCGTGTTATTGCAGAGCTGGGCAACTTTGAGCCAAAGCCGCACGAGCCGGCGCGCGGGCCCGGCGAGGAGGGCAAGGCGTACCACATGGCGCAGGACCGCGCCAACGACATCGCCGAGTCCGAGAGCGACTACGGCATGAACATCGTCGCCTCCGACGACATTGCCATGAACAGGTAACCTTAAACCTTTCAGGTAACCTAGACTAAAGGCGCTGAATGGCGAATTCTTAAACATGTCACATGAATCAGGACATAAATCTCCAAAAAAAAAAACTACGAATATCCAACTCTTGCAATGGCCAATTCTACAAATCAGATTCGTTTGGCAGAGGGGCACCTTGGCTTTCCATCTCCAATGTTATTTCCTCGAAGGTAGCGATAAATACTTGGAGAAGCTCTGTGGACCGGTAGCACAGTGGTTAGCGAGTTTAGGTCGTACGTACGTATTACGTTGCAGGACGTATGCTCAAATCGCAACAGTGAGCTTACACTGCCAATGAACGAAACCAAGCCATGCAGATAGGCTACTTTGTAGTTCACGTCTAGGGCTAGCAAACAAACTTGAACTCTATTCAAACTCATTATATTATGCAAACAAAAAATAACCGTTTGCTCGCTGCGTACCTATAACGTGTGCCTTAATCGCGTTGTGCCTAAACCAAACGCGAGGTATGGTATACTGGCGTGTACTGGTATAGCTTGAGCGAGGAGAGCTCTTAGCGATAAGGCCGCACGCTGTTGCCCAAGATTTAAGTCGTTTTATTCAATGTTTGTAATGTCTGCTGTCTGGGGTCTGGCTTTTCTTATCTTATACAGAAAAACAGCTTAAGTGACTATTTCAAGACTGGTTTTGCCAAATCATTTACACTGGTTCTATTTGCAAATGCAAATCAATTGATTGGCGCGCCATTACCATTACTCACTATTAAGTTATTTTCACTCTGATAACGTTTATCGAACCAGTATTTGTTATTAGAAAATAACTTTAATATAAATGTAACACTCTGTTTTTAGGGTTCCGTACCTCAAAATGAAAGAAAATAACCCTAATAAGATCACTTCTTTGTTCATCTGTCGGTCTGTCAAGATCATTTTTCTCAGGAATGCGTGAAGGTATCAAGTTGGAATTAATATAAAATAGGTTCTTAGGTCTACGGTCCCTTGGAGCTGTAATCAAGCTTCTAAAGCAACGAAAATGAAAAAGTATCAAAAGGTATTAATAGAAGTGTTTCTTTTACGGTTCCTTATCCAAAACATTCCAACTGGACCCTGTTACTAAACCGGTTGTTTTCACAGAAATATTAGGTCTTACACAAGAGTAAGTACCAAAAAATGCAAGGTAAAACGCACCTATGGTATTTATGGGTAGTACGGAACCCTGGGTAGGTACGCGAGGCTGACTCGCACTTGACCACTTTTTATTATAGTGTAAAAATTACCAAAATCACATTGATTGGACGCTAGTAATCTCGACTTTAGCACTGGATTGTCAGTGGTTGGCTGGACTGGGGTCCGGTGTAGTGGCCGCGAACCAAGCGGGGTGGTCTGTTAATAAATGGTTACTTTCAAATAAAAGTGACCATGCCTACATTCTTTAGACTACCTTTCATTGTACTGAACTCACGCGCTGTTTACTTTTTGTTCGTAAACATTCCAAATGCTCTTTGTTTCTGTGGGGATGTTTGCGACATATTGTACCAACATCATGTGTTTATGATACAAAGTATAGTATTCAAAATCTGGTTTTTGTTTGCGGCATTGTGGTTACAATAGATAGGCCTATTATGCAGGTCAAGTCTGTTTTTTCTCTCACCTAAGATCTGTCATGGTAGTAAACATTATTTTTAGAAGCGACGTTTCGAACGGTCATAGTAGAATGCTTGAATCATAGGGTCTCCCTATAATCTAATTATGCCGGCTGCACATTCTTGCTGAGACTCCTGCTCTATCGTAGACTTCCAAAACCAAAATACTGGCTAAAACACCAGTATAGTTAGCGGCCAACGCAAGCCTATATTACAAAGGCAACCTCTGAGCGTGTGGACGTGTTGCGCAGGTCGATCCCGGACACGCGGCTGGAGGAGTGCAAGTACTGGCACTACCCGCCGGAGCTGCCCAAGACGTCCGTGATCATCGTGTTCCACAACGAGGGGTTCTCCGTGTTGATGCGCACCGTGCACACCGTCGTCGACCGCTCGCCGCCCGACGTGCTGCATGAAGTCGTGCTGGTAACCTCCACACTCCACTTTTTATACAAACACATCAACTAAAAGTATACAGGTTGTTCATTTGATATGACTGATGCAATACTTATACAGGATAAGCATACAAAACAATACAATACAAAAAATTATAATTCGAGCCAAATATCTGTTCCCATAGTACAAGCTTTGCTTAGTTTGGGGGTAGATAGCGCTGTGAGAAAAAAAACAGCCTCATATCATACTATAATCACATCACTATTTTATTTTATAAAATAAAATAAATAAATAAACCTGCACGACGAAGAGGTTCTACCACCTATTGGTGCAAATCAGAATCTTTCTAGCGTGGCAGTTTTTTTTATTGGGAATAAATTGTTTTTCCAAAAATATTTTTGTGCATTTTGCGGATTTCCGTGTACTTTTTCGTTTAAGAACGCGTACAGCTATAACAATGAAAGAGTCCTAACTTAAAAAAAATGTTCCTGGTAGGGTAAAAAAAGTAGAATTACTAAAAATCTTGGAACAAGTTGTTCTGTATGATGTCATTAAGCGGTACTTACGAAAGGTGGCCGGTTAATTTAAAATTACCCTGTATAAGAGGTCATGCCGCCGCGCCGTCACCGTTTGTAAAATCACGAAACTTCATGACACACAAAATTTCATGACTACGATTACCACTGTTTCGGAATCGAACGAAAATCTCAAGCTTAGGTAGCTAATGCCAAACAAAAGATTAAAACTTTGCTGATAAACGAAATTACTGTGAAATGCTCGATACGATCTCTACTCAGTAAGCTAATGATAATTTTAAGTGTACTGTCTAATTAATTGAAATGTTATACCTATCTGTAGTGATTGTGGTAGTATAGTGGATTGAATTCAACCATTCTTTGCAACAACGCTTATCTCATTTCCTGTAGGTCGATTATAGTATAACAACATAACTCACGTAATCTTGATATGTACGTAAAAAATACGTTAAAAACAAAACAACAATTTGTGTATGTAGGCACCTTACGAGTTTGAATGCCTAGTAGAGTGGAGTATGATTGCGATATCAATTCCTATTAACTACTATTTATATTCCGATGGAGAAGAAAGGTTCTCCAGTGGCGACCGCGAACCGGAGGACGCAGCGTAGGCGCGGCCTCCCACTAGGTGGACCGACGACATTGTAAAAGTCGCGGGCAACCGGTGGATGCAAATGGCAGGTTGTCGTACAGTGTGGCGGTCTAAAGGAGGAGGCCTTCGTTCAGCAGTGGACGTCTCCGGGCTGATGATGATGATGATGATTTATTTTTTTACAATTAATTGCTGAAAAATAGGAAATTACAGAGACATGTCTACAGTAGACCTAGATTTTAATTAAAAACAATGATTCAGATTCAGTTTTTTTTTTTTTACATTTTTTTTTACTATGATTGATTACTACTACTTGCTTTACATATTTTGGGACTAGATGGCGCTGTGTGAAATATTCACCAATATTCTCTAACTAATTGAATGCGATTAAATTCGAGTGAGTGGCTAAAACAAGAACAGCAAATTCATTTCCTTTTGTTTCATTGTACGTCACACGTGTTAACCTATCGACACAGGTGGACGACTTCTCCGACAAGGACAACTTGAAGGGCAACCTCGACAACTACATCAAGCGGTGGCGCGGCAAGGTGCGCCTCATTCGGAACACGGAGCGCGAGGGGCTCATCCGGACGCGCTCGCGCGGCGCGCAGGAGGCCACCGGAGAGGTGAGCCCTCTACTAACCTTTTTCATTTGATAAAGCAACGTAGCACAAATCGGCAAACGTAGCGCAGGACGCACTGGGTCTAGATGGATGGAGTGGTTGGGAGTGGAAAGCTGAAGATCGGGGTTAGTGGCGTGCCGTGGAAGAGCCGTATGTCCAACAGTGGACAATAATAGGCTGATGATAATGATGAGAATTTTGGCTTCGCATGAACTGTGTTGGTCTGAACTTTTTCTTTTTTTTTGCAATTATTTGGTATTGTAGGGAATACCCGCCACCGCAAAGCTCACTCCGCTCGCTCAGACCCTCCTGGAGCGAACCCCTATTGCGAAAGAACGAATGTTATGTTTTATTTTAGTGTTGTTCCTCGTGTTTTTGGCAATAAATATATTCTTATTTTATTGGAGAGCCATTTCTGCTTCTTTGCCTTTCTATTATTGGACAGCCAGAACCACGAAAAGGCACCAAGTTTCGTCATTTGATATTCCTAATGTCTAAAGGAAGTGGTTTGATTCTACTTTCATTGAGAAATATGATAGATATAATCAGGGTGCTTCCAATCGGTTTCTTGTCGGAAAACGTACTCCATAGTAAACTGCATCGTCACTTAATGACAGAATTCATCATCAGTCAAAAGACGCTCGCTGCTGAACGAAGGCCTCCCCCTTAATAGAGGGGAAGGGGACGTTGCTATAATCCCATTGCTTGGCAGGCGAGCAGGAGATCGCAGTATGCTCATCACTATTAACCGAGAGGACGCTGCTGCCCGTCCTCCGGTGGTCCTGGATGCAGTTTTGGAACATACCCACACCCAGGTCCCAGATTAAACAACGGCTAAACGCAAGATCATATTCTAATTCGTCGTCAGCCATAAAACGTCCACTGCTGGACGAAGGCCTCCCTCTTAACAGAGGGGCGTTGCCATAATCCCCACGCTTGGCAGGCGGCTTGGGGATCGCAGACTGCTCACCACCGCTAACCAAGAGGACGCCGCTGCCCGTCCTCCGGTGGGTCTGGTTGCAGCTTAAGGACATACCCAGGTCCATGTTCTCATTATACACACATTATTTTCCAGGTGATCGTGTTCCTGGACGCGCACTGCGAGGTGAACGTGAACTGGCTGCCCCCGCTCCTGGCGCCCATCTACCGCGACTACCGCACCATGACCGTGCCCGTCATCGACGGCATCGACCACAAGACCTTCGAGTACCGGCCGGTGTACCAGCACGGCACCAACTACAGGGGCATCTTCGAGTGGGGCATGCTGTACAAGGAGAACGAAGTGCCCGACCGAGAAGCGAACCTACACAAGCACAAGTCGGAGCCGTACAAGAGCCCGACGCACGCCGGAGGGCTGTTCGCCATCAACAGGAGGTACTTCCTCGAGATCGGGGCGTACGACCCCGGCCTGCTGGTCTGGGGAGGAGAGAACTTCGAGCTCAGCTTCAAGATCTGGCAGTGCGGGGGCAGCGTCGAGTGGGTGCCCTGCTCCAGGGTGGGGCACGTGTACCGCGCCTTCATGCCCTACTCCTTCGGCAACCTGGCCAAGAACCGCAAGGGTTCCCTCATCACGATCAACTATAAACGAGTTATCGAAACCTGGTTCGACGAGGAGCACAAGGAGTATTTCTACACGCGAGAACCGATGGCCCGCTTCTTGGACATGGGAGATATAAGCGAGCAGATCGCTCTGAAGGAGAGGTTGCAGTGCAAGGACTTCAGCTGGTACATGGAGAATGTGGCGTACGATGTGTACGACAAGTTCCCCAAGCTGCCGAAGAATGTGCACTGGGGGATGGTGAAGAACAAGGCCACCGGAGCCTGCTTGGACACGCTGGGGAAAGCTGCGCCGGCGTATATTGGTGAGTTTGGAAAATAACATAGATCACTAGGTACATGTCTGATTCCCTAGATTACTATACAAACATATTTTATTTAATTATGGACTACTAGTACTACTATTCCACGATATCACGATAAATATCGACTGTGTAAATAGCACTTGCCAATTATGACGTGATTTCTCGACTTATCGAGTTGCCGATTAGTTTTTTCTCGACGAATAAGACAAAAAAGCAAGGTTTGGTATAAAATTCCCCTCTCAACTGACGTCATTCCTCTTTATAGAATGCTCTTTGTCCAGCATGAAATGAAAATATATACTGTTATTATTACACATGTACACACACACACATGTGTATGAACTTGCTTCATAAATAAATAAAAAATCATTATTCGCCTCAATTATGGTCAGATTTTTATGTGGCCAAAAAATATCAGTAGTTTTGTATATTCTAATTATTTTTCTAATATTGTAGTTTTTTGCTAGAAGCTACTTTTCTATCACCGTAAAGTGATACCAATCTCATTGATAATAAACAATTAACCTAATTGTGTAATTAATATGTAACAGTGTGTCATATCAGATAGGTGCCGTATCGATATAATCTACTAAGACATTAGAGTCACAATTTATATAAGGGTACCATGTTATGTGCCGGCTCGGCTACCGCCATCACTAATGACGACGGTGGACGAATTTTCCAAGAACATTCATATAGTACTTTATATACCGTCTTTCTAGTTTCCTTAGAACTATAATCTAGGCGTTTGTAAACCTAGAATGAATATATTGTTTCTTGATTTTCTTACTTGCCCTAAGCGTACTCATTATCTTATACATATATTTTATCTACAAGCTGTTGTTTTGCATCCACGCCAAATTTACATAGGTAGATATATTCATCGTTATAAACAGCTTTTAATATGGGGACAACCTTGAAATCGCGAAAAAAAAACAATGTTTCATACAAACATTTCATTTTCATCGGGCAATATGTATACGTATGGACAGCCGATTTATTTGTTCGCGATTTCAGGGTTGGCCCTATGGGGCCAACCCATACCCATTACTATGGTAAATGAGTATATCTACCTCTGTAAAGGCGAGGATGAAAAACATCAGCTTGTATAATAATAAAAATAAATATCGGTGAACATTTCACACAGCGCCTTCTAGCCCCAAACTAGGCAAAGCTTGTATAGGAACCAGATAGCTCGATACATGTACTTTTTTAAATTTAATTTCATACTTTTAATTATTTACTCATTACTCTACTCACTCATTCATTACATAATCATCATTCATTCATTTATTATTCATTACTCTATTTACTCTTATTTATTTATATTTATATATATATATTTATTTATTTATTTTTTATTATTACGGTTATACGTGTGTGTTGGACCGGTGCGTGGCGCGAGTACAGCGGCGTGTGGTTGCAGGCACGTCCGCGTGCCACGGCTCCGGCAACAGCCAGCTGTTCCGGCTCAACGCGGCCGGCCAGCTCGGCGTCGGCGAGCGCTGCGTCGAGGCCGACTCCGACACCGTCAAGCAGGCCGTCTGCCGCCTCGGGACCACGGACGGGCCCTGGACGTGAGTACTGCCGCTGCGGCGCGGGGATCGCGACCGGCGACCGGCGACCGAGGGGACGCTGCTGCCCGACCTGCGGGGGTTCTGGGTGCAGGTTTAGGACATACCCGGTTTCCTGCTACGTGTTGTTACCTTGCACCGTCCCACTTCCAGTCTTCTCAACATCAATTAAGAATCGAGTTCGTCCCTCCATATCCGTCTGGATCGTTCGGTTTTCTATGACTAAATGGAAATGTTACTCTGCACAGGCTTGGTTACATGTGCCAGGGTTCTGGTCTCATGTCTTTGGGCCAGGTGAATATGCATCTCACGACGTTCAGCTATTAGATCTTTATCATTTGAGTTTTTTTTGTAACAAGTAATCAGACGAGAAGCAAGCAGCGTAGGCGCGGCCTCCCACTAGGTGGACCGACGACATTGTAAAAGTCGCGGGCAACCAGTGGATGCAAATGGCAGATAGTCGTACAGTGTGGCGGTCTAAGGGGGAGGCCTTCGTTCAGCAGTGGACGTCTCCGGGCTGATGATGATGATGATGATGAATCAGACGAGAGAGACTCACTTGTGATGCTAAGAGCCGCTGGTAACACCTGCCCAGGGTCGTAGTAGTGGTACCCAGAACTTTTAGTAGCAAAACAAAGTTTAGGGCATCACTGCGCTGGCCATTACTTTGAGGCATTCGATAGTGAGTTTCATTAGCCCTGTTATAATGCTAGCTACATCAAATACCCTTCAAATCACAACTCAATAATGTTTGATTGGCAGTAATATATCGCATTTTGTACCAACCTAAACGATCTACTACAAAGGACAAGGACCACGTAGTAAAACTGGTCCAAGAAATCTTGAGCATCTTTGGTAGCATATCCGTATCAGAACTGACTGTATTCGAGCATCACAAGCATCATGGCTACCCCTCCCTAATAAGGTAGCCTTCGTCCAGCAGTAGACTTCATCTGGCTGATGATGGTGAAGCATAACTTTCACAAGGTCCACATGACACCGGATGTTCGGGGAGATCCGTTGGACCCTTATTTACGTCCACAAAAGCCACGTTTCCCCCCACATGAAAGCGTGGAACAAACGTAGCATCAGATGTAACGTGCAGTACCGTTTTTGCCATAAGGGCACACGGGGCCCACATCCTCGGGGGCCCCGAAAGGCCGACAATTTCTCTCACATATTTATTCTCAAAACATTTTTTCGGGCACAGTACAGTGACCACCCGGGTGAAAATAAAACTTTCATTTGTCTTAAAATTTAAGTCATATTATGTCGGATTTTATTTGACCATTTAAGACAAAATCAAGTCAAACATTGTCTTTCTTTTAGAAGTATAAAATATCCATAACATTTGGCTTGGTTTTTAGTTAGGATCGATTTAAGACAAAAAAAGCAGTAGAACTTACTTTTCAAAAGAGCCCTTATAGTTGTGTGCCCAAGGGCCCCAGCACAGTTTAAGACGTCCGTCCATCACTTCAACCGCGGGGATGACTGGTAGAAAACGCTTTAGCATTAAGTCCTTCTTTTGTACATTGATGTATTAATGTGTGCAATAAAGAATTACATAAATAAGACGGCCCCGGTAACGTGACCCTCCCCCAGGCTGGAGGAGGGCCGCCTGGTGCACCGGCTGCACGGCGACTGCCTCACGCTGCAGCCGCACTCGCGCGTGCTGGGCCTGGCGCCCTGCGACCCGCGCAACACGTACCAGCAGTGGACCGTCGAGCACAAGAAGCCCAACTGGTGAGCGAGGGGGCCGGCGCGGGAGGCGCACGCGCAGGACGCTCTAACTGCCGAGGTAACCGATGCCGCGGCTCCTGATATTTTCTGTTTTGACGTTTATTTCCTCTAGCGAATGCCTCCAACGGATTAGTTATAGTTCAACCATCGAGTTAATGTGTACTACGAACTAAAGATGACACCGCAGTTCTAAATTATGATCATTATAACTGTGGCGATATAGCCACGCTACCGGGTCAATTATTGAACGCAGGCTTTGTGATCGTGTGTTGTGGTTTGTTATTCATATAATTAAACTACAACATGTCCAGGTTTTTTTTGCGTAGAAATATTTTTCTCCATTATGCCAGGGCTTCACCTGCGTGACGCTTTACGTCCAGTTATCAGAATAATTAACGTGCAATAAATGATGCATTAAACAATGCGCTACACGGGCGGCCACACTATCATTTGACTTTGAATATCGACTAACGTCTAACGACGTTAATCATGCCACTAGCCCATTAGCGTGCTAACGCTTGACCATATCTGCGTACTGTATCGAATACCGCGCTAAATAATGCCATTAAACGTAGGTGAAGCCCTAGCATTAGTGACTGTGTAAAATGCAGTGTTAGCGCCACAATTAAAAGGGGCATAGTCTTCAAGTGCGGTGGCAGATCTACGCACGTACGTAGACTTAATATCTTAGTGAGTAGGAACGAAATTACCTTGTCGCCGTCGTGTGTTCAAGCAATAACGTTATATTAAATGGTGTATTTGGTACAAACACGAAACCGATATTGGAACTGGTGTAAGTTCATACTGCAAAGACTTTTTGCCTCTACCGCGACATAATAACTAGTGTCACGGTAAAGGCAAAGGTAAAAATTAGTGGCGCGTCTCTTTCAAATCATATTATGTAACGTTCGTAAAAAAGGCTGCATATTGTGAATTCGATGTAGTTGATATATCAATTTAGAAACACGTGGTAGATACATTTTTGTGTTTTAATTTGTATATTAAATAAAATAGTAGTAGACAAAATCTTTCGTCCATTGTTTCATAACAATTTTTTATCTGTCTCAAAAATCTATGGCAAACGATTTCATATTGTTATTTTTTTAATTTTAAAAGGTTTAGTTGTTTTGTTAGTTCTGCACATTTTTGAAATAGATGTTTCTAGATAAGTAATGAAATTAAATCCTTTCTTTTATTATAGTAATAGGCTAGATGACTGGTTTTTTATTATTGTCCTATTAAAATGTGGCCCATAAATATAGCTGATTAATGAAAAGAAAACGAAAATCTGATCAAAAATAAGCAACTTATAAGCATTTTAATATCATGCTAGACAGAGAGCCGAAACAGCAAATCGTGACGTTACTTCTCTGTACGCCATATAAATTCTATTCTGACAAGTAAGGCGTGACGTAATTTTTTGTTTTGTGGGAAAGGGACAGAGCTGTCTCTAACAAAAACTTTAAACGCTCATATATCAGAACATTATTAACCAATTTAAATTTTTTTTTTCAATAAACATACTATATTTACTTAAATTCTTCATCAAAGCTATTGGTTTCAACGATACAAACATCAGTCATCTACCCTATTGTACTTTCTTGTACAACATTTTCGTATCTATTTAAGTAGTTAACCGAGTTGATAATTTTTGATAATAAATTAGTTTGAAAAGTGTGCCGTTATGAGTATTACAAAATATTACATAATAATTATTGTTTCAACTGTTAAAACATTGGAGTCATTGTTGATTTTAAAAATATACTTATTCAGCTTAAGTATATTTTTAAAATCAAAATCACTGTTTAAAAAAACCCTGACTGAATTTTCTATGCAACCACTAATGAATCACAACATGAATTAATAATGTTTATTAAGTATACAACATCCCCTCCCACACAACAACAACATTCCAACATTTCCCTGTTTCGTCTTATGATTAAGGCCGGGTTATTCCACGTTTCAAGCACATTTTTTAATGAGATCAATCATTAGTCTAAAGCTGTATCAGGTAGAGTCACATTTAGCGGAGCAAAAATATGGCGGTTACGCAGATTCGTGCGTGTCAAACTTCGATTTTTGAAGATTTTCTCAGATTACTTGAAAAGTATAGAAATTAATAACTTTTGAACCACAGCATGCTCTCCAAAATATGTACTATTAACTTATAATACATATTTTTTTAATGTGACTATGTGCTGTAATTAGGACATAAAACTGAAAATGGTTTAAAAATAGACACTGCTTCGTTATTTTTTTCTATCGAGAAATGTATAATCAATCGTTTTTTCATCCACAGAAGTTACTAAGACGGATGTTCTTCTGTAACATTTTGTATTTTTGGGCTTTAAATATAGTAATTTGACTAAATAAATTTGATTTTGCGAGGGGCAAATTTGGTAAATACAAGCCTTAAAATGATCAAGGCGTAGGTCGTTAACTATAAAGGCGCACATTGAATAACCCCTAAACTTACATTGAATTTCCAAATATTTTTGTACTTAATAACAAACATTCCTTTACTTCAAGTATGTTTGGTAACTTCCAACGCTAATTAAGCTTGAATCATTACCTAATAACATTGTATTATTTATTCATATACAGTGTGTAACAAAAAGGTTCAACAATACTGAAGGGTATGTAAGTACTCATCATTCATGAACAACATGAACAACTTTTACTATAGTGCCAACCTTGAAATCGAGAAAAAAATATCAGTTGTTCCATACAAAAAGTTCATTGACCTTGGACAAAATGTATGGAACAGCTGATTTTTTGTTCGTTATTTCAGGTTTGGCCCCATAGTAAAAGTTGTTCATAATGATGAGAAAATACATACTCTTCAGTATTATTGAACCTTTTTGTTATACTTTGTATACATACAGTATATAGGTTTTTTTAGAAATTGCGGATATCGTATGTGTGGTTTGATAAACTGTGCTTACATTTATGTTTTAATTTAGTATGTCTCTCGAACGGTGATCACCTGTAACATTTGGCAAAAATCTAAAATCGATAGTCGTCATGATGACAAGATAGTCACCAATGATAACTGTAGATAGTCACCAATGATGACTGTAGATAGTCACCAATGATGACTGTAGATAGTCACCAATGATGACTGTAGATAGTCACCAATGATGACTGTAGATAGACACCAATGATGACTGTAGATAGTCACCAATGATAACTGTAGATAGTCACCAATGATGACTGTAGATAGTCACCAATGATGACTGTAGATAGTCACCAATGATGACTGTAGATAGTCACCAATGATGACTGTAGATAGTCACCAATGATGACTGTAGATAGTCACCAATGATAACTGTAGATAGTCACCAATGATGACTGTAGATAGTCACCAATGATGACAATCGAAAGGCCCAGAAAATTGTTGAAATCCTAAATTTCGCTTGTCTTACGTGAACAACAGGCAAGTCAAATAATAAAAAGTTTGTGTGCGTTAAGTTCGCGTACCACTAGCGAAATTGTGACTGGGTAACTTAATTATTTCTACACAGGATTTTTTATTATATCTGATATTATTTTATTTTAATTGTGTATATCAGATTAGAATTAGTATAAGTATTCGTAAACCAAGGCGTACGTTAGTGTGCGTGGTAGCCAGATTTTGTTAATTTATCTGTTGTATACATAATTATATATGTATAGATACAATATACATTTTGCCTCTGACTCACGGGCTTAGCTAAAGCTTTCAAACGGGGGGTCCGAGGGTACGAAAATGTACAAAGATAGGGGGAGGGTGCTGGTAGCTGGTAGCACGAAGGCGATAATATATATATTTGTCGAATAGCTTACGGCACTTCGTTCCCATCGGCTGTCAATAGTATGACACCCATTTGTATTATTTTCAACGGATGCTAACGGGAGGTCCGGGCCCTCTAAACCACCCCTATGTATAACTATGTATCTGACTCATAAGTACTTATTACACAGTTGAAATTAGGCGTAAAGAATCTCGTAATAAATGAATTTATTACAAATTATGTTTATTTTATCTATGTAAAGGTATATGAAGCATATGGATAGTGTCTTAGATATAATAGTCTTTATTTGTGGGTATTTTCGTAAAATATACGAGAAGAATCAATGTGGACGTGAAATTAGAGATGCCTTCTTTTAATGTTAGGGTGCAATGGCAGTAATGACCTCTCATTGTAATGTCATCCTTGCAATGTCACTAGCCAGAGATTGAAAATGCATTTAGTTGTACTGTATTAATAATTCATGAGTTATATATTTTGTGGAGATTACAAAAACAAAAGACAGTTGAAATTATACAATTATTATTTGTTATAATTATTTTTAGCGCTGCGCTGTAGATATTAATAAGTATTTAGTTTTAAGAGTATCTGTTTATTATACTTGGAGGCATAATGAGATGCAAATTGTGTTTTTTTTTTTGTTTCATCTTATAATGTAATTGGTTAATTTATACTTACCTATATATTTTATCTATGAAATAACTTATTTGTATTTTTAGTTTTTAAGTAAATGCTCAAATCGTCTGTGTGATCTTTATTGGGCCGTCGTCAATTTATAACGATGGCTTAACGAAACGCGATGGCAGGAGTGTCGCTTTTCTCTTGGAAAATGCGTTATGACTTTGGCCCTGTTCTGGTTTTTCCCTATAGTGTGACTCATCGATATTATTATTACGATTTACGAGGAGTCCTTTACCGTAGTACTATTATTTATTCTGTGCTTTAACCCTTCCCCCTTGATATCTTGAGCGGGAATCGGCCGTTTGGGGAAATTGACATAATAGTAGTTTATGGACAAGCTTATGACTCGGAAGCTTCCCAACTATAACAAAATGTTTGTTATATCTAGTTAACATTTTAATATTATCTTCCTGAACGTAGGTATAACGGGCGTTCATGTAAATAAATCCTGAAAAAGTGTCGCGTAAGTTGGGATGTTTTGTCTAATTATGTATTATTTGTGTGCATTACTGTGATTTCTTGGTATCTTGGAAATTTTATATATTTCTAACGAACATAGAAATAAATGATATTTATTGTTATAGAGGATTTTATTTTTAGCCTCTACATCAAGAAAAATATGGACTTGGTCCCATCCACCCCGGTGCCTGCCTCGGCTTCGTTACCGGGACAGACAGGAAACAATTTTTCATCAACCCCGGTAGCCTCGGTCTAGGCGCTTATGGGGGTCGATGGCACACAAAGAGGATGATAGCACAAAACAAGTATTATTTACCCTAGTATCGCGTATAAAAGGCTAGGTGGCGTGGCGCGGATCACGTATTTTTCGCCCTTGCATTAGACAAGTCTAAACGGTATCTGTTATGTGGTAGAATATAAAAAACTTGATAGGTTTTTACTATTTGCATCATGTAATAAAATAACAAATTGATTTTCTACTAAAATCCTTTATTACATAATAAATTACATTGAATAAATGCTATATTGTTATGCACTAAGCAGTTACAAATTATGGCTCAAATGATAAGTAAAAATTCCTCATTGTGCAAAATTAAAACAGAGTATTTTGATCCTTAGGATATAAAATAGAAAAGTTTGCTTTGATATAATAAAAAATAAGTCAAAATGTGGCAAATGCACAAATACTTATGGATGTTGCTCTTCTATGTAGTAAAAAATTAATTGGTTATATTTGTTATTCTATCTATTATTGTGTTACATGAAACAGAAATTTCGCTTTAAAAATTACTAGTAAATACTAGGCAATTTTGGACCACCAGCTGTTCCAGGATTTTACTCTTTGTTCTGTTTCCAGCACAGACCAGTTAGGAGAGGGAATGTCTGGAGCTAACCAGTTGAAGTCATCCAATCGATCCCAGTTATTGACACTTTTATTAAGTGATGATGTATTCAAATGCTTCTCTAAATCATCATATTGCAAATTATAGGGAGCAGTCCGAATGTTTGTACAATCTTCAACGATGCCCTTACTTGTGACATGCAAATATATGTCACATCTGCTAGAGGTATGCATCCTCAGTTGCTGACAAGCCGTAACTATTTTGCAATTTGTACATTTCTCCATAAAAACCGACGAAGTCACCGGCCCAGAGAGAACTATGCAGTTTTCCAAATTAATCAAGTGCAGAGTCCCCATGACACCTTTTAAGCCAATTGTACAATTTTTTAAATTACGCAAAGCGACATCTCGTTGGAACAACTCGTCATTTTCTAAAAGCAGTATTTTGCCTTCTTGAGAATCGAATCCGAACAGCTTTTCGTCCCATTTATTTGTCTCTTTCTTGCTGTTTCCATCATTTTCATCTATCGAGTTCTGTTTCTGGTTTTCAGATTTTGGCAGTTTCTTTTTCGAAAAACCAAACTTCTTTCTCGGCACATATTGTTCTTCTAATTCATAACATTGTGTCTGTAAATTCTGAACTATACCTAAGTACTTGCGCATATTGAACTCTTTAAGAAAGAATGATGAAGTGACGACATATTTCTGTAACTCATTGAGTTCTTTTTTTATGTTATCAAAGTGTGATGGCAGTATGTTTGTCTCTAGAGTGGGAATTTGAGATAGCATATCTTCAACATATTCAGATTTTATTTTGAAGGCCCCAGAAAAGAAGTCTTCATTTTCGTCAGAGGCGTCCACCTCTTCCCTTGCCTTATGAGCCTTTTGTAATTTCTCTAAGCGTTGTGCATCCCTTCTACTAAGCCTTTCTAAAATAGAGGTTTTCTCACTCATTTTCCTTTCTTCAGTAACTCTTCTATTTTCTTGTTTAGATCAGAATTTTGGTTTCCGGCGTCTTTAAGGACTTCTACGGTTTTATATGCTAGTTTTCTTGTGTCTGTGTGTTTGGACCCCTCATCCAACTGCAAAAATATTAGCTATTAGACACTGAGAAACTTGAGTTGTGTATTACAATAACATGACATCAACACAGATGGGTCAAACTTGATGATCAGCAATGATGAATGCAAATGAAGTTTCCTGACTTATAATGATGTATCTATATGATTCACAAAAACTATGTGCAAGGTTGTTTGCAGCAAAATTTCTTAGAAAATTAGTCTTCTAACAACTCTACAGAAATAGTTTCAAAACTTGTGAACGGTTCCCCAGAGCATATGTTGTACAAACATACTAGCTAATTTGTTTTAGAAATTTTCTAGTTTCATTATGATGAAACTTCATAAAATGTTTTCAAATTGATATCAAAGATGCTTTGTTTAAAAGGTAAAATAAATTAGAAAGGAATAGGTTGAGAATGAACCAAAAAATATATTTATAATGACCAACTTGCTATATTAACTATTTAAACATAAATACCATGTTTCATTAATATTGGACAAATAATTTCCATCAACATTTTTGTTTGTATGAAAGTGGTTGGAGCTCTGAGGCCGCCTTGATTTATTACAACACAACACATATGCACACTGATTAGTTACAAATTCCAGCCAAATACTGTTAACTAAACAAAACAAACAGTTATAATGACCTTCTTGAGGAGTTCATCATCAGGTTTGACCAACTTGAATAGTGCATAACCGATGGATCCAAAGGTGACCACCCAGAATGCTGATCTAATAGCTACACTCATCTCACCAATGTTCTAAATCTGTCCTTCTTTACTCCACACTTTGAGGTCGAATTCACGGGTTTTCTGGTCGGCGATCTTTTCTCCTAGTGAGTAGTAGCTTTCCAACACCCAGTTGTGGTTCTTGAACATATACAAACGAAAATCTGGAAATCAAACAATAATAGTTAAAGAAAAACAATTTGATGACTAGATCACACACATAATCACTCTATGCTTTCACTTTTAAAATTGTGTGGATTCATGTATCTATATCTATAAAAGGCTTTGTCCTGACTGACTGACTGACTGACTGACTGACTGACATATAGACAACGTACAGCCCAAACCGCTAAACGTAGAGACTTGAAATTTGGAGGGTATGTTTTTGGTGAGGTGTGAACGCCCACTAAGAAAGGATTTTTCGAAAATCAACCCCGAAAGGGGTTAAATGGGGTGTTAAAGTTTGTATGAAACTTTTTATTCTCTGGTTCGATTGATACAAAACTTGGTATACATATTCTACTATAAAAATAAGAAGATACGGGTGTCACAGTTTTTTCAAAATCAGCTCCCGTTAGTATAAAAAAAAAACAACTAAGTTTTAGTGATAGTACGTTTGTTTCTCCTTAACTTTGTAACGGCTGTACATATTAAAATGAAATTTGGTATAGGGATGGGGATAGATGTGGGGATGGGGGTGGGGGTGGGGGTGGCGATGATACTGGGAACGGAGACGGGACGGAGATAGGCATGTTAATATTAAGATTACAATTGGTATCGGGATGGGGATGGGATGGGGTGGGGATGGGGGATGGGTGGGGATTTGGTGGGGACAGGTGGGGATGGGATGTGGATGTGGACGAGGCTGGGAACGGGGATGGGCGTGTCCATATTAAGATGAAAGTTGAAATCGGGATGGGGGTTGGGATGGGATGGGGTGAGGATGGGGTTCGGGATGGGGATGAGGGAGGGAACGGGGATGGGGACGTGGATGGGCGTGTTCATATTAAAATGACATTTGGTATCGGGATGGGGATGGGGAAGGGGCCGCTTATAGGGATGAGGCTGGGAATGGGGACGGGGATGGGCGTATTTATTGGTCGGCTGAACAGATGGAGCTGCATTTTTGGATAGGTAGTTATAGCATTAGGTTTGGAAACGGACATAGGCTATTTTTTTGTAGGTCCACGCAGACGACTGTTTGACGGACATAATTATTATAGATACTGTACAGCCTAAGCTGCTAAATTATTTTTTAATCTATAACTATAAAAGGCTTTGTCCTGACTGACTGACTGACTGACTGACTGACTGACTGACTGACTGACATATAGACAACGTACAGCCCAAACCGCTAAACGTAGAGACTTGAAATTTGGAGGGTATGTTTTCGGAGAGGTGTAAACGCCCACTAAGAAAGGATTTTTCGAAAATCAACCCCGAAGGGGGTTAAATGGGGTGTTAAAGTTTGTATGAAACTTTTTATTCTCTGGTTCGATTGATAAAAAACTTGGTATACATATTCTACTATAAAAATAAGAAGATACGGGTGTCACAGTTTTTTCAAAATCAACTCCCGTTAGTATAAAAAAAAACTAAGTTTTAGTGATAGTACGTTTGTTTCTCCTTAACTTTGTAACGGCTGTACATATTAAAATGAAGTTTGGTATAGGGATGGGGATAGATGTGGGGATGGGGTGGGGGTGGGGGTGGCGATGATACTGGGAACGGAGACGGGACGGAGATAGGCATGTTAATATTAAGATTACAATTGGTATCGGGATGGGGATGGGATGGGGATTGGGTGGGGATGGGTGGGGATTTGGTGGGGACAGGTGGGGATGGGATGTGGATGTGGACGAGGCTGGGAACGGGGATGGGCGTGTCCATATTAAGATGAAAGTTGAAATCGGGATGGGGTGGGGATGGGATGGGGTGAGGATGGGGTTCGGGATGGGGATGAGGGAGGGAACGGGGATGGGGACGGGGATGGGCGTGTTCATATTAAAATGACATTTGGTATCGGGATGGGGAAGGGGCCGCTTATAGGGATGAGGCTGGGAATGGGGACGGGGATGGGCGTATTTATTGGTCGGCTGAACAGATGGAGCTGCATTTTTGGATAGGTAGTTATAGCATAAGGTTCGGAAACGGACATAGGCTATTTTTTTGTAGGTCCACGCAGACGACTGTTTGACGGACATAATTATTATAGATACTGTACAGCCTAAGCTGCTAAATTAATTTTTAATATTAAATTTGGTCATCCTCAAGCAAACTTAAAGACTTGCAAGCGGTTTGGAAAAAATGCATTAATATACGTATTTTAGTGATTCAATTGAGTTGGGCCCCGATTTAACCGAATTCCAGTATTCAACATTACTACGCGGGCAAAGCCGCGGGCAAAAGCTAGTCTTTTATATGGAAGCAGTGTATAGGCTGGAAAGTGACAAAGGCTTTTTTATCAAAGAAAAACTTTCAGATTGGTTTTGTGTTTTTCAGTCTCATAACATACTGCATGCCTATATTGCCTATGTTTAATACCTTTTCACAACTCAGTATGCAGCTAAAAATACGGGGAGCATACTAGGTTACCGAAACATGGTTACTTGGTAACATACAACATATCCAAGCATCTGTGCATAACAGAATACATTTTTAAGGTAGGTATCCTAGTATTACTAAAAACCTATAGCAGAACGATTGGAAAAATGAAAAAATTAAAGAAGATTACCAACTGTTCAGCAAAAGAACGTTTTAAATAGGTACAATTTGGAGTCCAGATGAAACATTACCAATTTTTATCAGGTCGATTAATTTTCCTTTAAGTATCACAACAGGCCACTAAGCCGATGGTCTCTTGGATGATTCGTGATAAAACGTGGCTAAATATAGATAGAAATATGTAATGTATAAGGTAAAAAAGATATTTACCTCGGTTGGTGTTTAATTTGTACCACACACCGAATGAAACTGCGAAGGCGGTCGCCTCGAACAAGAACACTGCTTTCAGAGAATTATTGAAATATCTCTTGAAAGTACTGAAACCTGATCTCGGGCTTTTTGTTAACATAATAAAACAAGATTTTTCCTAGACTTTATGGAGTTATTCAAGAATTTTTAAAATGATAGCGCTACCTTTAAAGAAAAATGTCTGCCTGGCCTAGATTTGACTCATTGACTTGACGTTGACTTCATTGACTTATCATTTCATTATTTTTTAGTTCGTGGCATCGCACCTTGTGTATTCTGCCAGTGTCAAGTTTATAATAATAATAATAAATCTTTATTTCAGATCCAAGATCCATAGTGGTATTAACATTGCACAGATTACAATATTACAAGTATTACTAACCTAAAAACAACGAACACGATACACAAGTACACAAGTTAAAAGTTTTCAAGATTTTTAGTATCATCAAGTCAATTATGTCATGAAATCACAGTCGGTCAATTAATTTATTTACTCTTCATTTTTTCTATCAACGTCCAGTACTTTTTCCATGCAATGCCAATTCTTCTATTTATTTCTTTTTTGGTGTGATCTTCGAAAGATATTGACTGTCCTAGATAGATATATTCTTGTACATATTGTATTTTATCGTTATCTACTGTTACTGTTATTTCTTCTCTGTTCGTTAATATTTTAGTTTTTGATGCATTAAGTGACAGGCCAACCATTTTACTTTCTTTTGCTAGGTTTTGTAGCATGCTTTCTTACGGCCTTACCTAAAATAATCTCGATTCTCTTAGTCACTGCTTAAACTTCTCTGTCCTTTTCTAGCACGTGCAACTTCACGTCAGAGAGAAGATGGCAGAGCATCTTAAGCTAACTAACGGTTGAAAAGTTTTTTTTAAGTAAGGCCGTTAGTATTTACTTACTCTATGCTTTCTAGTTTTTAAGGTGAATCTGCAAATACGACGATGTAATCAGCGAATCTTAAATGGCTTAGATATTCACCACTTATTAATATTCCTTGCTCTTGCCAGTACAGTTTCCGGAAGATCATTTCTAAGACTGAACAGAAGATTTTTGCGACATTGGGTCCCCTTGTCGGACTCCCTTCCGGATTGGGAATTCGTCCCCGTCTCTCTCTAGCCTTACCTTGGCGGAGCTCTTGGAATAAATGTTGTGTAAGAGGTTAACGCATTTTGCAACGATTTGTGTAACAAGTTGTTTATGATCAGTAGTCGAATATATTTAAAAGATGGTAGCTTCTTTCAAAATATCGGGTCTTTTAGATACCAGTACGTCTTTTTTTAGGACCTGGGTATGTCCTAAAACTGCATCCAGAACCACCGGAGGACGGGCAGCAGCGTCCTCTCAGTTAACGGTGGTAACCATTCTGCGATCCCTAAGCCGCTTGCCAAGCGTGGGGATTATGGCAATACCTCCCTTTAAGGGAGAGGCCTTCGTCCAGCAGTGGATGTCTTCCGGCTGTTGATGTGATGTGACGTCTTTTTTGGCCATTAAGTTTGCTGTCCACTCTGATTTGTTACTCAGTTCTTTAAATGCTTTTTTGACTGCTCCAGACTTTCCTATAAATGTTTCAAATAACTTCTGTCTGTATTGCTTTCTATCTCTAGTAGTATTCCTGTTTATTTGTTTACTGATGTTAGTGATTTTGGTTTTATTTTCCTTGGTTCTTGTTTTACGGTATAATAACTGTTTTCTTTGTTGAATGAGGTATTTGGAAGATATGCTAATTTTAGCAAGATTTCCTTTTTTCTCTTGATGTAGGCCTTTCAGTGTTGTTTTTATTTCTTTTTGGAGATAATCAAAGAGAATTTAACACTACGTTATAGAGATTATCGTATTGACTTTGAATATTTGTTGTACTTTTTATGGATTGATTTAGCTTAAGTTATATATCCTTCTTTTCTTGGTTCAATATTCCTGTTACTAGTCTAATTTTGACGGTGTTAGATGTTATAAACTTTCTCTGAACTGTCATGGACAAACGGCATCGTATCATCATGAACCTAGAAAAAAACCTAGAAACTTTTTTTATAGGTTCATGCAGTGAGTTGAAATA
Organism: Erannis defoliaria; assembly: GCA_905404285.2. Lineage (NCBI taxonomy): Eukaryota > Metazoa > Arthropoda > Insecta > Lepidoptera > Geometridae > Erannis > Erannis defoliaria. Next base: position 1,815,634 of record FR990073.1, on the reverse strand, counting down.
AAGGTTCATGCGTATCATTTGGTGAACGGTATAAAAGTTGGGATTATTTTTTAATGGACAATGATTTCTTAACAGTTCAAATAATTGTTTATTTTTTTACAAGTATGTATTAGAATGCCAATAAAATATTTGTACACCTAATTTAGGTAGAATATTTGGTACATAATTACAATTAAGACCTAAAATGAAGACAATATTCCAACAAATAAACTGATTTTGATGAATAATTTCAAAATGTTCTATTTGCTGAGGTTTGTCTGTGAGGATATATACCTAAGCTATTTCATTCCGTGTTTTGCCATCGGGTGACTTCCATGTCAACAGAAAGGCGAAGGCCCTACTTTTAGATTTAGTTTTTTGGTATCATTATTGAGGTACTTCCTCGATTATTGCTTGAGGGTGTTTGTATATTGTTGTGGTTTGCTTGTTGACTAGTGCTTGCGTTGTGCCTGTAGTCTGAGATCTTATTAAATCTGTTTTTCTTGTATGGTTGTTGATTCTGAGTTGGCATTCCGTTACTTTTATCTTTATTGTATAAGTATATAAGTACTAGTGGCTGGTCATATCTGTTGCAGAACCGATAACCGCTGGGGTAGACGTGTTCTAGAGTGGAAGCCACGTATCGGCAAACGTAGGGTAGGACGTCCTGAGACTCGATGGAGTGACGATATACGTAGGACAGCTGGCAGTGGTTGGAAGCGGATAGCTGAAGATCGGGCTGAGTGGCGTGCCTTGGGAGAGGCCTATGTCCAGCAGTGGACTATGACAGGCTGATTATGATGATGATAAGTACTACAATAAACCGGTCTTATTCACTACTCAGGTACCCACTCTACTCTTACACCTAATCACTACGATGTAGATGCTACGTGATGCCGTCTACTTAACAAACTGTTACCCCTGTTTTGTAGCCCGTATAGTATATAGGTGCGACTCCCAAGTACATAATGAAAATTTTAATAATAGGTAAGTACCTTCTAAAAAGTAAAACATACAATTCCATACGAAAATTTGTTTATATTATTAAATAAATATTTAATTAATACATAGCATAATTTTCACTTCCTGCCCCTGAAATTTTTCCATATTCTGCGGGATGCTGTAAACAAAACAATGAAGTATTTAGAAGATATGGAGTGTCTGGGTAGGGAATGCACACAAACACACATAAAAAGAATGTCATAGAACTTAGTAGCAGGGCAAAGTTTTACAGTATGATTCTCGCAAATAATTATTAGGTAGGTACTTAATCATTTATTTCAGACCATTAGTCGATCCATACGTATTAAACAATATTAAAAAAGCAAAATTTAAAACAATACAATTAAAATTAGAATATTTAAAACTAAATAATACGCTTTTAAAAAAAAACAACTGACTTCAACTTCGAATACCTGGATAACATCTTCATATTTTCTAGTAATTTTGATTTAAAAACTAAACTACTAAACCGATTTCGATAAAATTTATATGGGACCACCTCTGAAGTATTACCTACCCAACAAAAAGAAGAATCATCAAAATCAGATTGGCGGAGTAATCGCGTAAAATAACATACAAAAAAACATACAGTCGAATTGAGAACCTCCTTTTTTGAAGTAGGTTGAAAAATAAAATAGGTCAGAACTATAATTATAACACAATAAGAAATACATAATAACCAATACAAAGAATAACAATCAATTATGGAATATGTAGTAAATCTTATTTTTATTCTTGGAGTCGTTTGAGAACATTTCTTGGAGTACTTTGCAAACAACCCTTTTAATGTTATTATCCTATTAATTGTTATATTCTACGAATATAAAAATCATAAATGTGATACTTTGTATGTTTGAATGTTTGTTCCCCATCAGCCAGAAAACGTCCACTACTGGACGAAGGCCTCCCCAGGTGTTGTCATAATCCCCACGCTCGGCAGGCCGCTTGGGGATCGCAGAATCCTCACCACCGGAGAGGACGCTGCTGCCCAACTCCGGTGGCTCTGGATGCAGTTTAGAGACAGACCCAGCGGGCTGATTTCGTAACTCTTGTGTCTCTGGCAATGGCGTTCAAGCCGAACCCCATTGATGAATTTCATCTCGCGATTACTAGGAATTTTGTAACTATACTGGTGACAATGGCCTTGGAACGAATGATAAAAAGTGAATCCAATGGACCTTTTATACGGTCTTTTTTGCGTTTCGTTTTATCAAATTTGTAGTATAGAGTTAAGTTTCGACGCACGCTATTACAGTGCTGATTAACATTAAAATGTTATAATAAGGCGTCAAAAAATGTATTAGGGATTTATTCAGTTGTAAAAACGTTCAAAATATCATAAACAGTCACTATTGCCAAATTTATGTGAAAAAAACTGCTGTTAATATCATTATTATAGTTACGTAACGAACAAATAACTAAACGCTATTTTATTGTCGAATTGACATTGACATGACGTTTTTGCATTTGCCAACTGCGCCAGTGTTGCCAACTCAGCCCCTTCGGTGCTAGATCTAGCCCTATTTCGACTTGTTCAGCTCCAAAAATAATGATTTAGCCCCTAGCCCCAAATCTAGCCCTCATTTGACCTTAAGAAAAATATACATTTATTTTGAAAAAGCCTCACGAGGGACGCAGCGAATTCAACGAAGACTCATCTGATGAAGACGCCAACATATAAACTGCTTAAAATAAACATGTTTTCCAGGTTTTTAAAAAACAAGATAGATAGATTAACTCCTTATTGATTGATTGATTGGTTGATTAACTCTTCAAGTTGGTTGTTAATTTTTGAAATGTCAATAAACATTAACATATCCGAAATTTTGTATTTAATTTTTAAACTACACACAAAAATTATAAATTATTTTAAAGAATCAAGTTCTTTTCGTAATGAATATTAGTTGGCTATTTAGCCCATTTTTATTTTTTTTGGGCAAATTTACCCCTTTTTTGAATTTGATCTAGCCCTAATTCCTGATAACCAGTTGGCAACACTGATTTGCGCGCTAACATGAAAAGTAAAAAAGTTTTTAAATAGAACTACGTACCTAATTAAACATTTAATTCTATTTAATAACTTACATACATTATAAAAGTGGAATATAATGATAGTGTGAATACTCTTAGCAAGAATTATGTGGTGTGAATACTCTTAGGAAGAATTATGTGGTGTGAATATTAAATCAGTATCAAATATATCAGAATGCCGGCTCAGGCAGCTCGAACGCCTAGTGGCAGAACCAACAGAGGCCCGATGGCCAACAAAAACAAGCGACCTCACGGCAGTGAGAACAGTTGGCAAGCGCTGCAGGATACAGCACTGGCCCTGAGCCCTCACTGAAAATCTAGAAAAAGGAGATGGTTTGGACGAAAACCAACATTAATTTTCTTCGCGGCGAGTGATAGCCATATCAGTGGAGTGCTTACTACTTAGTGACATTTACATTCAGTGCCATCAGACAATTTTATAAATTAATAATACTGTTTTCTCTGCGTTTGACTGCCACTTGGCAGTAGGAAGGTGGAGGTAGAACTGAGTGGCGTATCTTGCGAGAAGCCTTTGTCCAGCAGTGAACTAAGGCGAGTGATGATGATGAAGTGTAATCTGTGGTCAACGTTCCTGGTTGCTACTTAGCTTATTATTAATACTACTTTAACCAGCGACGGTGATAATGTAATAGACGGGGCCAGTGCTTGCAAATCGTTCAAAATTAACAAGACAACACAATCAAGCATACCTAGCTAAAAGTATGCATATTACATTTGCCGGAAAATATAGATAGCGAATCTAATTACTGCATGACAAAAAGAGAACACATGTACATGTATTAGAAGTTTGTATTGTCGTATTGTACGGCTCGCATGTCGTAAAGGCTATATATGGCTGAAGCGAGTGGAGAGCCAGCGCTCAACATATAGTCTTCAAAATCGGTGCGCTTATTTCCCGTCCATTCATCTTATCATTGTCGCTGACTTTAACATTATATTTTGCTGTGTACTGTTTGTTGCAACGTAAATAAAAAAAAAAATGTGTATCTCACAAGTGAAAGATCATGATTATATGTATGACTCAATTCAGCAAGTTAATTTTAGTTAACAACAACCGTCAGCCATATCAGAGGCCTTCGGGCGGCACTTTAACTCTGACACTAGGGCTGGCCACTCAGCCTAAACGAACTTACTTACTCAAAGCAAATGTATCAGTCATCGTCATCAGCCCAAAGACATCCGCTGCTGAACGAAGGCCTCACCCTTTGACCACCACACTGTACCATTTGCATCCACCGGTAACCACCGCTGCTGCTCGTTGGTTGGTCTACCGGTAATGTATCAGTAACTCACTTCATTTTAAACTTCATTATATCGGTATCACACCCAAGATAAAATTCAATTTGTATACTGTGTGATAATATGTACACAGTACAGTATATATACAGCACATGGATATGTATAGGGTAGGATTTATACTTGGTGAAAAAAATAAATAAAAGACTGAAGTTCCTCGCAACAGAACCAATCCGTTATTCGTTTGTTATAAGTTATTCTGTTGTATTGTATTGTAACAGTATCCTTAATGTATAGTATTTCTAGGTAGGTTTTATACTTGGTGCAATAAATAAATGACAAAAATTTTGCATGTGTTCTTTTTATTGTTTCTTATATTTAATACACAACTTTAATAACACACAATATTAAATACTGTTTTTGTAGGAAAAATAAAGACTGTGCGACTATAACATACCTAGTTATAATAATCATCAGTATGTACACATAACCATTGTTCATAATAAATGCATTGAAAAAAAAAGTTTTTCTTTCACTATTATTTCTTGACTAAGGGTGATAAAAGGCCTGCCAGGAAGACTTGTGAAGGCATGCAGTTGAAGGTATCTTCTAGCTAGGCAGTTCAGTCAGATGCACGGTGACATGGTGGAACCTGAAATGTATTTAACACACAGTTAATAAATTAAAGTAGGTAGTAGTGTTGTAGTGGTAGGACTCTACTGCAGAATCCGCCTGGGGAAGTACCACACCTTTGCCAGTTATTCAACCGCCAAGCAGTAATGTGCAAGCATTACTGTGTTCTGGTTTGAAGGGCAATGTTACAAGAGAAATTACTGGAGAGATTTAACATCTAATATCTCAGGTTGACAAGCACAGCACAGTGCGGTGCAGGATTGTGTTTGCAAGTTCGTAATTCTGGCACTGCTACTGTTATGGGCAGGCGTGACGCTTACCACCAGGCGAATGTCTTGCTCGTCTCGTCACTTATTTGATTGTAAAAGTAGGTAGTTTGTATTACAGTTATGCTTAATAATTATAAATTGTATATTAATTCTGTTTATTTATTTATACCTGTTACTTTTTGGCAAACTAATATTGCTGGCAGGATGATCTTGCCTCAATTAACATCAGGTAAGTGTGCGATCAAATGGGCCAGTCAATCAATCATAGGAAGAAAATTAGAACAGTTTTTCAATTTACTTTTTTAATAATAGAAAACTACACACCTGTAAGACGATAGGCATTGCCAGCGGGTTTTGACCACACCAATGCATCTCTCCACCACATTAAAGATTGCACACATGCATTGAAGTGTAGTGGACTTCAGGAGAGTTTGGCTCTGTGTTGAGGAACGGGGTCATCAACCAAGGCCTCGGAGCATAGCCATAATCACCTGAAATACATTAATTATTTAGTAATACCTAGTTATTCAATGATTTGTTAATCTTACCTAAATGTAGCCTACTTAAACAAAAACTAACACATTGGTTGGCTGGTTCCCCCTAAATAGGGAGGGGTTGCCATAATCCCCACGCCGCGCTTGGCAGGCAGCTTGCTGATTGCAGAATGTTCACCACGTTTAACCGAGAGGACACTGCTGCTGGTCCTCTTATACTTTTAGTTATTAAAATTATTTATGCCAATTAGGTGTAATTATTATGATTTATTATTGAGGAACACATCAATGGTATAGTATGCCTTGTTAATTAGGAACTTCTTAAGTCTAAATTTAAAACTGTCACTATTGTCTGTTTCTTTTATAGATAGCGGTATTTTATTATATAATTCAACCCATTTGATAAAAACACTCTTTTTGAGGTTTTCTGCTTTTTGGCATAGATAGCAAATTTTTAAGTTGTTTCACCTTCAAAGTAGGTATAATAATAATTTAAATTATTTCTAATTAGAATGGCAGCTTAGTATATATTGATGCATGTGTCAGCAGTTTTAAGTTTTGGAAAGAGGGCTTACATGATTGTCTTGGGTTTAATCAACATATTGCCTGAATGCATTTCTTTTGTGCTCCGAATGCAGATTCCCTTTGTGCAGCGTTTACCCAGACAAGTGTACCGTGCACCTTAGTGTAGATCCTACATAATGTATGATAAGCATTTAAAAGAGCTTTTCATTAGCTATGTACCTTGTGTAACATATTAAGTGCGTATGAATACCACTCCATGGAATCCGTTTTTTTCCATAAATCTACAACAAAATTGTTTTCTAAAATCTTCCAAACTTAATACATTACTATGCTATCATAGTAAACATGCCTCATCAATAGGTATAATAAGTATATTGTAAAAATTAATTTAATCATCGTCATCGCCAGCCATAAGGCGTCCACTACTGTATGAAGGCCTCCCTCTTATTAGGGAGGAGTTGCCATAATCCCCAGACTTGGCAGGCGGCTTGGGGATCGCAGAATGTTAATCATCTGAAGCAGCACATCTAAAAATTTACCTTTATTTCCGGCCGAACACTACCAAGTGCGCTGTTTTGACGGCAAGAGAGGAATTAGCTCTTCACGCAACGCCTCGTACCTACTCCGTTTTGCGCAGACGGCCAACGAGTGGCCAATATACCTCTCCGTATGATCTGATGACATGAGAGGCGTATTAGCCTCTCTCAGAATTCGTCGATTTATTCGCAACAAGCTTCTATATCGCACTGGCAGTCTAGTTCAATAACTTAGTAAATTATTAACGAAATGTTAAATTATATCGAATCCATTAGCATAAAAATCTTAGAGACTCTGAGGCTTATTACTTAAACACTGCTTTTTTTCCATAGTATACGTTTTTTTCACTAAAACTGTCTGCAAAGGCGCGATTTTAATTGATCTCCATGGCGAGAGACTAGCCTGTTTCATTTGACATTTAGGAATGGGTTTCAACCAAAGTTCAACCCCATTTCAAGTTAGAAAATTCGAATTTTACGTCATTTCGTTCATTCAATCGGCTTGAAACCGGTGAAAATGAATTTCATTAGACGAAAGCCACTGTGACGTCAGACTGGGCTTAAAGGAACGTCATAGTGGGCATGAGCAACGTCAGACTGAGTTTCGTCAAACTGAACTTCATATTCATTGTAGTTACGAAATCAGGCCGCGGGTCCGGATGTTTGTTAACATATCGGTAGGTGCTTGGCAAGAGATTTTCTACTTTAAGGTAGGTCTTTGTGGGTAAACCCAGCATTGGTCATGTGAACAATTAGGAATATATTAATTAAGTAGGTACCTATAAATGTAAAAATGTGTGAAGGTATGCGTTTGTTTTGTTGTTGATTTTCCACTCCATAAAAGCTGAATGACTTTGTATGGAAGGTAATGTATTAGTGCTAGTATAGTATTATATTATCTGTGGTATTATAGGTACCTAAGATAAGCACGTGTCGCACCGTGATTTCTTATGGTAGCTACCTTGCTAGCTTCGCCATTCTCTACATGATAAGAAATCACTAAGGTCACTTTGCTAACGACACTGGTAAGCTCTCCGTCTCATATGGGCTCGATTTCGAAAAACTTAGGAGTGAATCACGGCTTTAGACCTTCTAATCACGGTACGCTGCTACGCAGTAGTACACCACGGGTACATTGAATTAGCCATAGTACACCTGGGTGGACCATAGGTACAAACAAGTACCCGTAGCCGTAGCACACCCAGGTGAACCACGTAGGTGGCCCACGGGTAAGAGACCGTATTACCAGCTTACCAAGAGTGCTTGACACTTTCGGTACAATATATTTATGTTTGACTACCAACTTGTCTGATGTTAAGCGAAGACGGAAGACGATGCGGTCTACAATGTGCCTCGAGCACGCTAGTTCAGAATAAACAATACAATACCTTCAGCTTCGGTCTCTTCTAGGACTTCTTCCGCTTCTTCTGTATTTTCCGTGCAGGAATCTTGACACGGCTGGAAGTCCATGTCTGAGTATTCATCTATACAGTGCTGTGATACTGGAGAATTCTGAAAACATTAATTACGTCAATGATATAAAAGTATACGCCACAACCACACCAACATACATACCTACCCACGCACACTCAACCCCATGCATACCCACCCACACACACACATACCCTCGCAATATTATTATTATACATGTATTTATTTCAATTCATAGTTATTTAAGTTTTTTACAATAAATATAAGAATACAAAAATACAAATTATAAAAAACTAGGGTGCCGCCAGCAGCGGGGCAGGGCTCAAGCTGCCGGTGGTTAGGGCTGCAGAGTGAGGAACCTCCTGACAATGCGTGCCGTGTCAAGTACCACTGCCTTTTGTATCTGACCCTTGACCCAACCGCCTAGCGAGAGCCTCTTGAGGTATTGGTCGAGGCTCTTCGCTATGAGACCGTTTGCCGAAACTACTATCGGGACAATGATCGTCGAGTCAACATCCCACATGGCGGCTATCTCGAAGGCCAAGTCACTCGCTGAGCTTGTCCTCCTCGCCCTTCACGAGATTCTCGTCATGTGGGATGGTGACGTCGACGAGCACTTATTATATTACCCTCGCAAACACGCTGATATACAAAGGTAAGTACATGATTATTGACAAGAGACTGACGCCATGATAAGTTGCGGTGAAACGCGTCATCTAGTAAAGCTTTGGTAGTAGGAATGCTTACGTTTTCAATCTCCTTAATAACAGCACCATCCACGATGTGGAAGCGCAGCCGAGTCTGGAACCCGCTGACCGTGCCGTTGACGCAGGCCCCCTCGCACGGCTGCCACTCGTCCCAGCTCGTCATCGGACACTGAACTGATGAATCAGGATCTACTGCTGGCGGTTCTTCACTGGATACAACACAACTCTCATTTTACAGCGTGTAGCGTAAAAACATGCGTGAATTAGGTACGCAGTACGTAAACGACAGAAACTTCTATGAAATAAAATACGTATTTTCCATTCGATAAGTGCGTACTTCTTGCATAAATGTATATGCTAGGAACATTGAGCTAATATAACAATAGTCACAAACGTGCGAAAAAAATGTCTGAGCCAAAACTCGACTTTTTGAACAACTTGTACTACGATAAGACACAAGCGCTCAAGCATAGGTACATTGAACAATATACAAGCGACATAACGTCTAAATGTGAACTATATAATGCACGCATCTATTTACAACGGCACTCGCACGTTTTTTGACTGTTTTCACTTAGAGATTGTGACTATAGATATTAGCTTAATGGCTAGAAAGTCTAAATCATTCATCTTTGCAAATTAATTGTACCTACATATTTGCATGGTTTTCAACGCGGCCCCGAAATCTATAGCCCTACCTCGTAACATCGGATTGCGAAGTATCGAAATACCACCATTATCGACGATCACCGATGTTAAGCAACGGACGGTCCGGTCAGTCTTCGGATGGGTGACCGTGAGTGGCATTTATTTCTGAGGGCTACCGTGGGTCGGATGACACGTTAAATTGTTGGTCCCGGTTGTTTGTTCTAGTTTCTATAACAACAACCGTCAGCCATGTCAGAGGCCTTCGGGCGGCACATTAACTCTGACACTAGGGCTAGCCACTCAGCCTATACGAGCTTACTTACTTACTTACCACCATTATCGCGTCTACCGAACTAAACGAATATTATTTGGTGGAGTTAGATTTAGATTACCTATATGTATATAATTGTATAGGTACATATAGTATACATTTGTATACTTCATTCAGAATATGTTTACAGTTGTTTACTTTGAGCAAACTATGCGATCTAGGATGTAGCATGCTTACGTTGTCGTTGTAGTAGTGGTACGCGTGCGTTGGGGTCGGTGCGTGGCGTACGTAGGCCTGACTTCCTTGTGTACTTCTCGTTCAGTATCTTCGCTGCTGCTGTCTTCTCCGTCCGCTTCACTTTCACCTGTAATCGTTTTTTGTAAACTTTTGCACGCGACTTTACTTCCCCTAGGTGTTCCTACAAAATATTTGAAATAACTTCTTGCTTACAAATTCAAAGTAGATAATTATTAGCATTTCTTTACACTTCGCCCTCTTTGATTTCAGCTAGCATCATAAACTCATAAATATTTCAAACAGTAAACCAATGTGCATTATGTGATATGCCTCTTTGATGTGTCTCACGATAATACGATTTTTAAATAAATAATACGTTTTAAAAAAAATATATACAACCGACTTCAACTTCGAATACCTGGATCACATCCTGACATCTTCATATTTTCTAGTAATTTTGATTTAAAAACCAAACTACTGAACCGATTTCGATAAAAATTATATAGGACTACCTCTGAAGTATTAGCTACCAAACAAAATTTTAATTACCATCAAAATCAGTTCATAATTGACGGAGTAATCGCGTAAAATATATATATATTCATTCATTCGAATTGAGAACCTCCTTTTTTGAAGCCGGTTGAAAAGACGTTTTATAGCAAACCTTCAGTCTGAGTGTCAACTGCCTCCGCCAAGCACTGCGGCGTCGTGTATGTCCGCACACGCCTCACTATCAGCCTGGCGAAAGGTTTCTCCGGCTTTATTTGTTCTTTTCCGATCCCAGACAAAAGAGTGATGGGTTGAAACGGTGACTGCTCTTCATTCGAAGACTACACAAAAATTACGTTTTAACAATCAACAAGACATTAATCTCTAGTTATTTTAGTCGAAATCAATTTAAAAATTATTACAATTTTATATTTCACGCATACGGTTTATCATCAGACTACATTCCAGAAGTACACTATTCTATAGCCAAATTTAGTTTTAAGCCAGATTAACATTTAAAAAAGTATTGTCTGATCGGTCTGATTCTCTGGTTTGAGTTATTAACTGACAGACATTATGGAATCACATACACTGTCAAACATCCTATTACATCCTGAATTAAACAAATCCTTAAATATTTACAGTATGAATCTGGTGAATTGTAGAATGGCGCTTGAGAGATGGTTAAAGAACTTAACTTACAATGACACAGAGAGTCTGCTGACAATCGTCACTTAACACACATTACGAAATAGTTATCACACACCCACTCAGAATTACCCGCGTCTTCACTCAGCCACTTGTTCACTCACCCACTCATTCGCTCACCTATACATTCATATACACCATGTACTCACTCAACTTCTGGACCACATCACTAACGCATGTAATTCTAATTCTAAGACTAACACTAACATTAACGGCCTTACTTAAAAAAACTTTTCAACCGTTAGTCACTGCTTAAGATGCTCTGCCATCTTCTCTCTGACGTGAAGTTGCACGTGCTAGAAAAGGACAGAGAAGTTTAAGCAGTGACTAAGAGAATCGATATTATTTTAGATAAGGCCGTAAGACACTAAGACTAACATTAGGTATAAACTACATTCTTAATCGACTTTACTATTGATAATTATGACATCAAACTAACATTATTGCTGTTTTAATACTATAACATTACATTCTATTATAATAATATTCTGAACTAAATCTTATCTTATATTTATAATCTTAAATTTAATATGCCCTTATCTGTTAACTTGCATTAATTGTATTATATGTATAACCCTAACTTTAGATTGTAGGTAAATAACTATGAAATATAAATTTACATTCAATAAATAATAATAATAACTATAACTAAATGACGAAGTGTACATAAAATTGTTTTATAAACGGGTAGGCCTAATTCCCAAGATACGGGTGTATTCCACACCTAGTTTGGGCATTAGTGCGATATACGAGTGTAAATGTACCAATCCCTGAAATAAATAATTTTGAGTTCTTGATTCAAGCTAGAGGCATGAAATTTTAGGGGGTAATTTTTTTAAGGGATAAAAATAGGAAGGTGAAAGTACGCACATACAATATTAACAGACAAATTTTACCATACATTTTACCTCTTACTTTTTCTTGTTCAGTAACTGTAGCAAAAACAAACAACATTACCTCAAAGCCTAATCCTTTGTCGGTACCAGCGTCGATGGGGTACAAGTTGAGCCTGATGCTGTCCTTCCAGTACTTGGTTTCATCATCACAGAGTTCAAGTTGCGTGACTCCGAGGAACCAGTCAGGCGAGGGTAGGATGCCCACAGCCATCGATAGCCGGTGATGCTGGGGACTCGCCCTGAACGAGGTCACAGTCGACATGTCTGTCTTCTCAGGGCTGATGGCTTTTATCACCGTCCGCACTGTTGTTGGTAACTGAATAAATATATATATATTTAAGTTTTGTATAAGTAATATGTAAATGAAACTTTTAAACTTTCGCGATTTGAACACATAATTATGTTTATAACCGGGACTTAATCGCGCACAAATAAATTTATTTTTATTTACCTCGACGTTTCGACCATGTTCCAATGGTTCAGTCAGCTCGTGACCACGGCCATTGGAACATGGTCGAAACGTCGAGGTAAATAAAAATAAATTTATTTGTGCGCGATTAAGTCCCGGTTACAAACATAATTATAAGTAATATGTAAATTTGAATTTGAGATTTCCGGAGCATATTTTTATCTGGATGTACATAAGTACAGTAGTAGTAACAGACGTACCTAGCGATTTATTTAGTCCGTGCTGGCTGACCAGGTGTGACACTAAGACTACTGAGACCCAGTTTATTCAAACGGAAAGGAGGAAATCAACCACTCACATTAGTTAAAATAGTTTTTGTGATTGGTGAATTGCTGCACGTCTCCTGTCCGCTCCACACACTCGCGTCTCAGTGGAAACGTACCCTTTTGTATAAAACAAAGGCCACTTGTAGACTCTTCCCCTTTATTAATAAACATAGAGTAATGTCGCAAAAAAAATCATAATGAATCCGTCTTTTGTCTTTAGGTGAAATACTGAAAAGGTTAAAGTCACTTCGAAAACTATAAAACTACTTATATAAGAGGTAAATCCTTCCTCCAAGATAAAACTAAAATTTCAAACTCAAAATTCATACCACTGGAACACATCAACATCATCATCATCTGGTGTTTCTATCTATCTATCTATCTATCACCTGCAAATGTTTAGGGAAGAAATTCTATGCCGTATGTGAATTCGCCAACCCGCACCGGGCCAGCGTGATGGTGTATCGAAGTATCGCCCTTCGAGGGTTGACCTATTCAACCAGGGGCCGTATCATGAACGTTTATTGCGGGACCGACCACGCTCAGCTGCCGACGCTGCGCGACTGTGAATTTTATCGCCTCGCAATAAGGTTCGCGGTCGCGCAGTGTCGGCAGCAGAACCTATTCGGTCCCGCTATAAGTGGTTCACGGTACGGCCCCAGGATGATGCATTTAAGTCTGACAAAAAGTGACTAACCTTATTCTGTATTTCGATCTCAAACTGCGTGGTGTTCCCCTGCTCGGCCAGCATCTTGATCCCGATGGTGGCCTCGGAGGCATACGAGAAGAGCGAGGTGCCGGGGCTGTGCGAGGCGCCCACCACGTCGCTGAACCGAGCCAGCTCCGCGGCGCTCGGGAACATGTCGTGGTGCGTGTTGTACGACCACAGCCCCTCGAACGTCAGCTGGGTACGGAGGACTCATATCGTTATTACCTTTTTTTATGAAGGGACGACACGAGCGAGACGTTCGCGTGGTGGAGCACGCATGCCAATAACATTAGCAGTGCCAAAATTGTGACTTGCGATCAAAACCTTCCGCCACGCAGCGACAATGATAAAATGAATGCATGGACGGGAAATAAGCGCACGGATATAGAAGACTAGGTATACAGGGTTAGTTCTAATCAGAGCATCCTTTTAAGGGCATAAAATTAAAACCAAAATTGATTACCTATATACTTGATTCGTTGTAAATTATATTTTATATATCTAATACTTAATTACTATTCAACTGGATTGTATCCAATGTTGCTATTAGTGAAAACTTTTTTGGCTTATTTGTTTATATTATTCTGTGTCCCAGCAAATGAGTTTGTGATAGCTGTTTGTTTTCCAAGAAATAAATAAATATTCGGTACATCAAAACAAAACAACTTTTACTATAGGGCCAACATTGTAATCGAGAAAAAAACCAGCTGTTCCATACATTTTGCCCAAGGTCGATGAACTTTTTGTATGGAACAGCTTATTATATATGATATTTTTTTCATTCAAAAAGTTCAAATATGAATAATGATCTCATTAAATCTGGCAATATGATTCGATCAATGGACAAAACTTAACGGTACCCAAAGAAGACATTTCTTATTTGATTTTTAAATAATTCACCTCTCGCAGGCTGCTGAAATGATTAAAAAATGTATGAACTACGAAGTAAAGTTCAAGTAATTGTTATGTTTATACGATGATCATTGCGAATAATTTAAGCTGTTTTTATAATAAGTAAGACTCTATTTGAGTTAACGTTCATGTGACAATCTTACTGGTATATACTTTGAGCAGTTTTTTTAATATTATTTATTTCATGTTACTGAGACCCATAATGTAGAAACAGAATATACAAATAAGTAACATTTTCAAAAAAAAAACCTCCGACTTCAAATTGATATGTGACCACCTCGGGAGTATACACTTTCAAATAAAAAAATAATTTTCAAAATCAGTTCACATCATGACGGAGAAATCGGTGAACATACATTAAAAAAACATACATTCTGTCGAACATAGAACCTCGTCCTTTTTTGAAGTCGGTTAAAAAATACACAACATTCATTAAAAATAAAAAGTCCAAGTTTCCAAAGTTTTGACATATTTTGTTGCTCTATCTTTGGTGGTTCTATCTTTGGTCGACTCGTATAGAAATCATAATACTATGTAGTCGTACGTAAAAACACGTATATAAGTACCCGAAACCTGGCGTCCTCGCAAGTCCCGCAGTCCCCGTCCAGCTCGGGCGGCGGCATGTCGTCCGACTTCCTCGGGTCCTCGCACACCTTCACGGAGAGCGGCGGCTCGTAGCTGTACCACACGTCCCGCGATATCGCCACCACCGCGAATATAGACACGCATTTGTTGTCCTTGCCCGGGGCGGACCATTGCACCTGCAGATATTGAGGCTTGTAAGGGTGTAAGCCCCACAGGAGCTGGGGCCGGCACGTGCATGGCATGGTCTTTCCATTTCATTCAAAGTTCGTACAAAATGGCACGGATATAAAGTAGCAATTTGAATACAACGAAAGGCATAGAATGGAAAGACGCCCGTGATTGTGCCCGCGCCGGCGCGGGCGCCAGATTCTGTGTGGCTTGCGCGGTTACGCCTTAGTCATAGGCCTTAGTGAGGCCTATGAAACCAAGTGAGGTTATAGCCCGTCTACGCAACAAGACATTATCTGTTGACAACTTGGAAGATCTAGCTCTCTCTCTCGTACTTATAAAGGTTTAACAAACCCACCTTAGTAGTACTTATGACATGCCACATTTTTTTAATATCTTTTATACAATGTGTAATAAAAAGGTTCAACAATACTGAAGGGTATGTATGTAATCATCATTATGAACAACTTTTACTATGGGGCCAATCTTGAAATCGTGAAAAAAACAGCTGTTCCATACAAAAAAGTTCATTGACCTTGGACAAAATGTCATACAACAGCTGATTTTTTGATCGTGATTTCATGTTTGGCCCCATAGTAAAAGTTGTTCATAATGATGAGAAAATGCATACCCTTCAGTATTGTTGAACCTTTTTGTTACACATTGTATATGTCACGTCACTTTTTGACTAACAAATTATGCAAACTTCCAGAAAATATTTGGCCCCATACAAAATATTTAGATCACAAGCATGGTCATTTTGTATGGGGACTTTTTTTCTCCCAGCATACTTTTCAAAGAGAATTTAACACTACGTTATAATACTAAGATGTTGACTTTGATACCCTGAACACATTATTTGCCTCTAATGTATCCTAATTGCGCCTGTTCATTTTATGCCTAATACGAAATTGTTGCGATCCCCAAACGGCCTGCTAAGCATGGGGATTGGGGCACCGTGGTGGATGGGACACACTCCCTATTAAGGGGGAGGCCTTTGTCCAGCAGTAGACGTCTTCTGGCTAATGATGATGACGGTGAGCCCGTACAGATGACGAATTTTTAATTTAATAAAAATGTAGTGCCCATATTATGACGGAAATATTGGACTTGGCATAATGCCATTTATAACCTAACTATACGACTCGCGGAGCGCAAGACAAAATATGATTCGTATTAGGGCTTACAAGTATACTTACCTCAACTTTAGTTTTAGCCGTCACATCGGACTGTATGATAGTGTTCTCGCAGGCCGGGCTGAACTTGGCCACCGTGGAGTTAGGGAACGGTTCCAGCCGGCCGGCCTGCAGGTGTGTAGGCTTCCTCGGGTTGGCTTTGTTGGCCAGCGTGTCTTCTTTCAGCGAGATCGTGAATGCTATGAACGACGCATTATTGTACGTCGAACGTAGGATCACTGGAATTCGACATAAACGGCCTTACTTAAAAAAACTTTTCTACCTTAGTCACTTCTTAAACTTCACTGTCCTTTTCTAGCTCGTGCAACTTCACGTCAGAGAGAAGATGCCAGAGCATCTTAAGCAGTGACTAACGGTTGAGGCCGTAAAGCTTTAGGTTCTTCCCAATCTTTAAAACTCAATAGGTAAGTACTAAAAAGCTAAAGATTAAAACTAAAAACCTTTGTCAAGCACGTCATGGACGTCTTCTGGCTAATAATGATGATGACGAAAACGAAAGCTTGCACCAACCAAAAAATGCTGTATCGATACGTAAAAATAAAACAAAGTTCTAAAGTAAAATAAATAATTATCATACGCAGAGTTCTAACAAGACCTCACAACTTTGTACACAACGGTGTTTTTACAGATGTAACTATAAAATTAGAAAAACAAAAAATCATCCAAGTTCATGTACTCATGATAAAATGTAAAGATATACGTAACTACACCGTAGTCCGTATATATCCTATACTAGAAACATGTTTTTCCGAAAAATTCGTGTATGCCCCGGTTGCGGTATGACATTTGATTCATTATAAATGATGTACTCACCTGTGTACGTTCCGCCTGGTATGTATTTATTGTCTTTTATTTTATCTACTTCTAAAACAAACTGATTGTCAGGACGTAAAGCCTCGGCCTTAGTGCCAAGGGGCCTTCTGTCACACACCTCATCATCACAAGCACATCTTATAAGTAAAATGATAAAAATACCTGAAAAAAACGACTACAAATTAAACTTAGTAAAAATAATATTTGATATAAAAACACATTATTCTGTAATATAGATGAGCCATTGGCAGAATTAATTGGCACTTACCAAGTATCTTAGCAAGCCATAAATTCTCCATCGCAGACGAAGATCATTGATGTTGTCTAAAATTATCTCTAACACAATAATTTAAGAAGACATTTAATCGCAACATATTTTTTCAATGTACCCATTGGTCAATTGCTGGTCAGAGACTAAAATTAGTGTTGAATTACGGTGTACTTTTAATTGTAACTTGCATATGATATGACTAATAGAGCGTAATTAATACCGCGTACTTCAATTACCTATAATTATTGCGCTAAATTAGCTCCTAGAGCTTCGTATGGTGTGTGAGAACCATGGAGGATAAGGAGTTGCGATGACCGCCTTGCAGCCGCAGCTCCTATTTTGCGGACGGAGTGTGTGACGTCACACTTATTTGCTCAGTCTGCTAACGCCCGCCACGCGTAACGGTCATTCAAACTTACATATTAGACGTACGATTTTTAATGTTTAACCCAGTAAAAGTAAAAATTAAATGAGTTGTTTTGTTTCTTTATGTAAAAATGACGGAGGGAATAATTCAGATGACATGATTGGCATCTCATTTCATTTGTAAGTAATTTTATTTGTATATTTAGTGATCTGTTCAATAAAATTTAAAAACGCGACATCTAGCGTGACATTAAGAAATTAAGTGTAAATTCAGCTAAGTGTTAGTTCACTAGGTCGATTCTCAAAAACTTTTCGTAAATACCGCTAGATGGCAGTACAATTTGCCACTCCTCCCACGAACCTACGCCTCCCCGCACACTCACGCGTCTTCCTAAGGAAAAAATCCTTTGATCACATCTCTGTATTACTCTGTGGTGAGAACTGTAACGAAAGGCAAGGTATGATATATTATACTCGTAGCTGCCTAAGTCTAAACGTACTTTGCAAATTAATAAACGTTTAGAAAATACATGCAAATAAATTAACGTTTAGAAAATACACGGGACGCAGATAGTTTCGTTATTGCAATAACTAAACTATCTGCGTCCCGATTCGTCTGCGTTTTTTCCCACAAAACTAATAAAAGCAAAATTTTATGAGTAGGTATAGATATACTAAACAATAAAATGTTTGTATAGAGCAACTCTAGAAGACCTCGTATTCACCTATTGGAGTAATAATCACTAAAACATGCTCTAGGATTTGAAAGACAAAGCGAATAATGTGTGTGCAACAAGGTCTTTTCGGTGATGTTTTCCATCAACGAAATTTCATTTAGGCTGCGATTCCACTGTCGCGGAGCTGTGCGGAGACGAGCAAGAATCAACCAATCACAAAAAAAAACTTCTATGATTGGTCGATTCTTGCACGTCTCCGCTTCACTCCGCTCAGCTCTAGCCTAACTTAAGGCTCCAACCTCATTGGAAACTTGGAAAAGCAGATTTTCCAGATTTTCTATTGAAGAATAGGCTAGATGACTGATGTTTAAATCGTTGAAACCAATAGCTTTGATGAATAATTTAAGTAAATATAGTATGTTTATTGAAAAAAATATTTAAATCGGTTAATGATGTTCTGATATATGAGCGTTTAAAGTTTTTGTTAGAGACAAGTCTGTCCCTTTCCCACAAAACGAAAAATGACGTCACGCCTTACTTGTCAGAATATAATTTATATGGCGTACTGAGAAGTGACGTCACGATTTGCTGTTTCGCCTCTCTGTCTAGCAAGATATTAAAATGCTTATAAGTTGCTTATTTTTGATCGGATTTTCGTTTTTCTTTTCATTAATCAGCTATATTTATGGGCCACATTTTAATAAGATAATAAAAAAATAACAGTCATCTAGCCTATTGGTAGGTACCTACTAGGTAGATATGCAAGAGGATGATCATTGAATTGGACGTCTGTGGGGTCAAAAATCATAAGGTAATTAGCCTAAGATGTTTTTATTTCAACTCACTGTAATTAGCTACATATTTTTACAACTAAGTAGGTATACGATAAATACCTACCTAATGCTTATATTTTTCAACATAAAAATTAAAGACATGTTATCACTTCAAGGCATGAACCTAGAAAAAAAGTTACTTAAGTAACTTTTTTTATAGGTTCATGCTTCAAGGTTTATGCCTTCAAGAGGCAGAACATTCAACTACGCACATCATACCTCACAACAACTTAAATCACATAGGTATTAAACAGATTAAAACGACATCTAATTTATGTAGGTACTTACGTACGTAGGTAGGTAATATTTATCTTATATTTATTTGATATTTTTTTAATAAATATAATTATCATAACTTTCACAATTAACTAATAATTAATATCATACAAAAATAAACAACATCAAAAAAAAAAGGGAATCATAAATTCTTGTCAAATAATAAAATTAGTCACTCCCGCGCGCGGCACCCGGTCCAAATATTTATTACATTTTTATTGCATTACTTAAAAGCTTAGACGAATTATTTATACGTTTGTATAGCTAGCGGCACGTATCTTTAGCGCTGAGCGAGGGGTACCTCTCTTTCACTCACCCCACCCTTACCCTATGCGAGAAAGAGAGTCACCGCTCGCTCACCGCTAGACTTACGTGCCGCTACTTATATTGTAGTAGATATAGGTACGTTTTATTCTTGATCCTAGACAGGCGTCTCTTTTTAGAGTAGTACCTATTACTAAGTATTTAACTACATATATCCAGGTTTAACTCGGCCCATGACTCTCCTCTCAGCTAAAAAAAACAAGTATATATATATAGCTATATTAGAAGCAGAGAAATTACACTAGAGACCTCTACACTGAGATTAGAAGAGAAACAAAAATTGGACGAAGGCATTGAATTTTCTAACCAATGTGAACAACTTTTAGAACACAAGTTTCAAGAAAAAATACAAAAGTAGGTAGGTTTTGTAGGTATAATACCAAAGATCTACTTATTATTATTTCTTTGTACCTACTTATAATAATAAAATATCAAACCTGTTCCATATACTTTTTTTCCGTTGCTAGGCCTAGTTCATACAATGAGGTAATGGTAAGTTTGTACAACTACCTATATATGCGTATGGGAAATGTCCTAAGCCAATACACATGTATTTAAACAGGCTTTTTTTATATAAGTACACTTTTTTAAACAGGTTTTTTATTGCGTTGACTTTGTATGAACAGGATTACTCACCGTTTTCTTGGCTTTGGCTATCTGGGCAATCTTCCTCACAGTCGCTCCTTTCAAAGTCGTCGAAGTGCTGCTTGCAGTATTTTGATACTTCCTTTCTACGCATGTGTCTGGCCTGATAAAATATTGACAAATATGACTTGTAGCACTTTTGTTACTATTAGCTATTTATTTAAAATTCATAATTAACAGCGGAAACATTAATGTTTTTGCGGAATGGGCAAAGCTGTAAAAATGGGTAGTTTAAAAAAATACTTTTGGGGATGTACTTTTTGATATTTTCGTTTAATTATTCCATGCAAAGCAGTACCTACAAAGACGATTTAGCTAGAACACGAATTAATATCAATGATATGAAATCAAATAATCAACACTGATTTTTAAATAAAAAAGAGGCAAAGTTGTAAGGTTTTACGGTGTCTAGATTAGTGTTACGTACATTCGGGTCGTATTTTTCGACAGCAACGCCGTCAACCAAGTGGTACCGTTCCCTCCACTTGTAGCCCTTTATCTTGTCGTCCTCGCAGGACCCCTCGCATGGGCTCCACGCGCTCCACGGAGACATGGGACAGTCTTCCGACGACTCTGGGTCCGTTATGACGGGCGCTTCCGTAGTTCTGCTAATGATAATACATAGGAGTAGTCCCTTTTTAGTAGAATAATTTTACGTAAGGCTATCTATAACTTTAACATAGGTTAAATATAGGTCCAGATGTATAATTCAAATACAAAGCAAAGCAGAAAGCACAGCACTCAATTCTTATTGAGTGCTGTGCTTTCTGCTTTGCTTTTTTTTTTCTGCTTCTTAGCCATACTTAGATTAAATACAACCTACGCACTTTATAAATAATCATTATTAATTATTTTTTATCGTTGCTCGGCTTAGACACGCCTCCCGCCTCGGCAATAATTTGTTAATACGCCTCAGAAAAGCTCTGGAGGTCATTCTAAAAAACATCAAATTTCATCAAGATCGGTTTTATAGCCGTAAGGCTTTCGCGTTCAGATCCGACGATCCCTTATAGATCTCATAATACAACAAACAAAACGTTTGCGTGTTTTAAGACGGTACAGCGCCATCTAGTATCTTGCGCCTGAAACGGGTACGCCGATAGGTGATAGTGGTTGGATTGTGGTATATTTTTTTTCTTTCTTTGCTTCTAGGAGGATTTTGGCGTCGCACTTTGTGCATATGCTAGTGTTAAGGATTTATATTTTTATTTTATTTGATGAGTTTCAAGTTGAATTAATCTTAGTCACAGTCAAGGTCACACTTAGTAAGTCGTCGTCAAGTCCAGATATGCCCTAATAAAGTCGTGGCAGCTTTACTTTATACAAGCTTCTTCGGAGTTTTGGACACAACAAGTAAATACATTTTCACTACATTATCTAGCTAGCCCACACTTGTGCGCATATATCAGAACTTAATGAACAATTCGCCACCATTTTTATCCATTAGCACCAGAAAAAACACAACTTTTGGAAAATAATACAATGCAGCGACATGATTTCTTCGCGTTCCCGCCAAAACTCCCCGACCATCGACCAACTTTGTCAGCAGAGCAGACCCGTATTCACAAGTCAATCGGAAACGTTTCCGTTCGGATCCACATTATCAAATCAAATCATTTATTATGCAAACAGGGTGGTATATTACACAGAGTTGAAAATTACAAAATAGGGGCGCCATGTTTTAACGTATTGATAAATTGGAATATGCGAAACTAGTAGTAGTCACTAAGTCAGTATACACACAGAGCGCGACTAAATATTTCTAGTATAATTTGCGCAACAGCCACCAGAACAAAATTTTAAAGAAAACTGAAAAAAAGTTTAAAATAAAGTTGCCACTACTTTATGGCAAGTATCGGGAGTAGGATTGACGTATGACCAAGCAGTATGGCCTACCACTTACGAGGCTCTGCCCTAAGGGCAAATGAAAACAAAATTACTGATATCAAAGTTGGCGTTTAAGAAATGTAAGAATTTTTGCATTAATTAAAAAGCAGAAAGTAGATAAACTAAATACCTAGTAATTTAGGTATGTTTAGAATTGCGATTGTGGTTCCCCTATTCCATTGAAGACGACATTGATATTCGATTATTCAATAATTTGTATTTGGCCATTTTTTGTTTGTTCTACCTATAGGGTTCTACTGTCCCGTTTCTTTGGGAGCACTACACAATTTTGCCAGGAACACTCCGAACACCAAATAGTAGCTGTAACCTCTAGTGTATGTTATGGTATGATTTTGCGTTACGAACTTTATTATTATAAATGGAATGAGACTTACAATATGCCGATGTAAATGAAGAATATCAACTAAGCCTCACCCCACGAAGATGCCGGAAGCAATGTCAGGGGTTTGGTACCTGGATGGTTCTTCCGGCTCCGTTTGCCTTGTATCGGTATTTCCGGTTTCTTCTTGTTCAACGGCAACGGCTTCCTCGCCTATTTCCGTAGGTTCTTCTACAAGAAATGTAAAATTGTCATCAATATAGTCTGATGAATTTTCAACAAATTAGTATAACCTACTCGCCATTCAAAATTTGTTTATAACTTATATACCAACTATCCCAATGTTTGATGGATCTCTGGCGAAATAAACTTATAGTATTTTCTTTTTGCATTCAAATAACAGCAATTTGATGCAAGTCTTAAGTCAACTTAAATAAACCTAATGATATTTTAGGGGATTGGATAGATTAATATTTTGTTTGGTTTTGATTTCTTTGAGTACCTACTTAGTACTTATATTATTATACCATTGGAGGTTTATATGCTCGAAAGATAAGCCGGTCTATACCGGGTGTAAAGGAAGCGCGCTCCCAAAAACTATAATTGCTGCAATACGATAGGTACCTACATAGAAAATACAATATTCATCATCTTTTTTAAATGCATTTGGTATTCCGTACATCAGAAACACTATCTTTTAGGATATCATAATATTTACCTTTTTTTTTTTAAATTCGCTGTGTATTGAATACAGGTGCGTGCCTACTATACAAAAGAATATCAGCTGATGCGTATCATTTTAGTAAAGTTATCACAAATAGGTACTAGGTATATATCACTCGAATTTCTTTTTATGAGCGGACAACCGATATTGACCGATATGCATGTAATTATGACAATTTATCTTACCTGTAGCTTCATTGCATTCTCTGTGGTATGTTCGAATCAACGTAATGTGCAACTTTCCGAAAGGATGCATGTCCTTCATGTCCATTTCAAAAAACGGCGACTTTTTGTCATACGAACTCATCTGAACTCGAGCCACCGGGTCTTTTGGAACTGCAGGCATGTTTGGTGACTAAAACAATATGGAGACTTTAGATGCTCATCAATCGGACAGGTCTGTGGCAAAAAAGAAAGCTCCATAGCTTCTGAGGAATTGTCTTTCAAAATGCTTTTAAGTCTTCGAAATTGGATATGCTTGAAGTTCTAAGCCAATAAGTTAGAACGGGCGTTTTAACAATGTTTTTTTCTTAGTTATTGGCATCGCACGTTGTTTATTCTTCAAGTGTCAAGTCCATGTATTTTCAAGCTTTTATATCAAAATCAAGTCAAATATGTCATGAAATCACAGTCAGTCATCAGTCACACAAAACCAGTCATAGTAGAGTCCAAGTCACGCCCTAGTAAAGTTGTGGTGACTTTACTATGAGCTTCTACGGAGTTTTGAAAACAACACGAAAAGACATGTTTCACCACATTATATCACTTGCCCACACTCGTGCATGTAATTCTACACTCGATGAATAAAACACCACCATTTTTAATCACTAATTCGCGAAAAAAACCCAAGTTTAACAAATAAATGAATGCAATGACATGAGTTTTCCGTGTACCCGCCAAAATTCGATGTTTATAAAGAATTACACATAACGGTAAACTAAGTTGAACGGAAGTCTTTGTACCTACCCATCATTGCGAACAACTTTTACCATGACGACAAGCCTAAAACATTATGAAGGCGAGTTACATTGGAACAGCTTAATTGTTTCAAAATTTCAGGGATCCCTCTGTAAAAGTTCACACAATGACCTTGGCTTAGTTATTGGTACCGTCATGCGCAACTTCGGATTAAAATGACGTGAAAAAGTGGAGCTTCTAATTCCAAGTTTGCATCAATTTAAGTATGTGGCGGGGAAGACTTATCAGATTACAAGATTAAAAAAATGTTTCTGCAGAATTAATATCTGAAACTTGTCGGTTCTGTTCTGTGTCGTCGTCACAGCCCACCTCTTTCAACTGCATAATCATTATAAAGCAGCTATAGTCTGTGTTAGCTGGAAATCGCCCTGAAAAACGTAGGTGTTAGGCAGCGACAGTGATAATGGAATGGACGGGCCCAGCGCTTGCAAATCGTTCATAATTAACAAGTTAACATAATCAAGCATACCTAGCTAAAAGTATGCATATTACATTTGCCAGAAAATAGAGATAGCGAATCTAAATACTGCATGACAAAAAGAGAACACATGTACATTTATTAGAAGTTTGTATTGTCGTATCGTACGGCTCGCATGTCACTTAGACAGAGTATGACTGACGCGAGAGGAGAGCCGGTGCTCAACATATAGTCTTCAAAATCCGTGCGCTTATTTCCCGTCCATTCATTTTATCATTGTCGCTGGGTGTTAGGTACATAATAAATAATTTAACGACCTCATATGAAACGCCATTATCAGTCCCTGCATCCCAGGGGTACAAGTTGAGCTCCCTCTCCGGCAGCCAGGCATTATTTTGGCACAACTCGAACCTGGTTACGCCCAGGAACCAGTCTGGGGTCGGGTGCATGCCCAGGGCGACCGAAAACAAGTGGTTTTCTTTGTCAGCACGGAAGAACGCGTATGTAGGCTGTCCCATCTTACGGTAGCCGTGACCTTTGCCTTTTATCATTGTCCGGACACCATCTCCAATCTAGTAGATAGAGAGTTTTGGATAAAATATTCTCTGAATTCTTAAAACATTATATTGATAAATAATTGAATATCAACAACATAATATAATTTTATATTGTTACAAATATTAAGCAGTAAGACATTGGCACTTGTGATTTTCCACCGAAGCGGTGACGGGCCGGGTACAGGAATCGAACAATATTTTTTTTATCACATCTATTCAAAAAGACCTACTTTGTTCCTTGCAAACAGCTCTTTTCCGCCCTAGGTAGGAAAAGATGTTTTCCTGCCTCCGGGCGGTGATTTGAATTTGGAATGTGTATATTGTTAGTAAAAGTTCCAATCACCAAAGAGATCAACCACGGACATTGTATGAACAAGTAACAGGCTGTTAAAAAAGGAAAGGCGCGCGAAAATATTAAAAAAAATAATTTGTGAAAAACACAAAAACGCGCGAAATGCATTCCGCCTTCGTTAGTAATTGTTTACTCATATTCGGATTTTACTTTGTTTTTATTTTAACTCAATGTATCTTCCTCAATAAAAAGTGAGAAGTGAGAGTGAGTATTGAGAATTAAATAAACGTAGGTACTATTCTTATACATAAGCTGCACTTACTTATTTTCTCATAGAGGGTGATAAAAAGCAGAGTGTCCACCTCGGGATCAACACTATTTTTAAGCTCGAGTACTTTTGCTCGACTACTTCGCTACGCTCTGGATTCAAAGAAACACTCTCGCCTTAAAAATTGTTGTTTCCTCCCTTGGTAAACAATCTTAATATTCTTCCATTATGTGAATTCTGCATGTTTCCGCTCCACTCCGCCCAACTACGCTTCAGTGGAAACGCAACCTTAGTTTGTAATATTAATTTCACGCTAGACAGAGGAATGCACTAAAAACCTTGGATTGTTAGTTACTTGGTGAAAATGTGTGTTTCTTTTACCTTTTCTCTGATTTCTTCTTCGAACTTGCTAGTATTTGCGTGTTCTGCTAGTTCCTTCAAGCCGTCTGATGCCAAAGAGCTTGGAGTCCACACTACTAGATCTGCCGAATGCGAGGCTCCTACAAGGTCGCTGTATCTGGGTACCCAATCGTTTTCAGGGTACAGACGGGGGTGGGTGTTCCTGGACCAAACTCCCGTGAATGATACCTGCAGGATCAATTCCGAAGTATATTAAGTACTACCTATTAATAACCAATCATAAACCAACATATATACCTCACAAACTGCATAAATGTGATTTTCCAAAACAAACTTCAAACATCAAAGCATATACATTCCGTATATTCCGTTTCCGTATTTTTGCAATAAATATCTGAATCTGAATCTGTATTGTAATGTTTTACACATATCAGAAATTGAGAGAACGCAAACCCATTCATCCTAAAAAATATCGGTAGGTAGCGTACCTATTGTGTTAGCTACAATAAAAATGGTAATAAAGTTGAACCTCATATTTAGCTTCATCACAAATATCGCACTCGTAGTTGACTTGCGCCGCAATATCGTCAGGTTGCCTCATGTCTTCGCAGAGCTTCTGAGTGAGTGGGGCGCCGTCCTCGAACCAAACCTCGTCGTTCTCCACCACCATGGCGCGGAGCGTCACGCACCCATTCCCAGACAGAGGTGCTTGCCAGTACACCTAAATAATCGTACTTATTACATTTCATATCCGAGAGAGCGCTGGCCGTTTACAGTGATTCCCCACTGTGCACTAAGCGATTCGATTCCCCATTTTCTATTCACACTCTCATGGGGAACTCTATGCCGAAGTCTGTATTTCCCGAAAAGTACAATATAACCCAACAAAAAAGTAATAATAGTGTAGTAGTAGTAGTTCTTTAATTAAGTCTTCAAATCCAGAATGAACAATTTCCTTAGCATGGTCCATCCTAGACCACATTTATCAGACAAGATGTGGTAAACGAATAACCAATTACAAATAAAAAAAACGTTTTTAGACTAAACATTATTTCAAATCAAAAGTAACGAAGTTATCCGACACAGAACAGAACTAAAGAAATTGACAAGTTAAGTTGTTGGCTCAAGTAGTAGGTATACTGAACGCTGACGTGGTAGTGAGTCAGTCCACATTTCCAAAGAACCGTTAACCGCCGGGTAGATGAGTTCTAAAGTAGATCACGTGTAGTAAATAAGTCTGAAGCATAATGGAGTGACAAATTTTGTAAAGCGGCGCCAAAATTGGATGTCGAAAACTCGGATCGAGCTGGTGGCTAAGTGGCTTAGAATTATTTCTTCGTTTAACTGGGGATAATAAGACTGTAATGATGGTGTATAATAATACGAGGTATAATCCGAAGGTTATTTCTTAAATAAGTGCGCGGGTCAAATCTGATTAAGTTTTGAAAACAATGGCGAAGGCATCCAATATAAAGAAAAATGCCTTACAAGACGATCCTAACCTAATTATCATCTCATTAAATTTCCCACAGACTCAAAATTTTACGATAAGATAGCACGAAGATAAAGGTCAAAAAATGAGGTAGGACTCCGAGCTCATATTTGAAGAATCAAGAAGTTGTTCATAATATTTACCTCAGCAGAAGATTTGATAGAGCCCATGGCCTGTTCGACGGAGTACGGACACCTGTCGCTGAACTTGGCGACAGTGGGGTTGGACGGCCTTATCTCGCCCGGTAAGAGGGGAATAGCCTTCCGAGGGTTGTGAGGGTCCGGTTTGGAGTCCCCTTCCGCAGATATCATGAAACCCGTGAAATGGGACTCCTCAGCTGTTGCTGCTAATTGGACTGTGCATGAAAATAGTATATGTTCATAGTAGCATAGGTAAGTTCTACCATACTGATGATTCCATAGCAGGTTTTAAGCAAGCATATTTGTGTAGTTTTTTATCGTAACAGCAGGGCGAGTACGGTTCTATATCGATATTATATCGTCTTCGTAACGACTTGACTCAATGCGAAGTTGAACGTATTTAATGTCAAAATGACAGCTCATCGTTATTATATCGGGGCTATAACGATTTTAGAAGATCCGTAACTTGCACTGCTGGTTAGCACCATCCACCTATCCAACCGACTTCAAACATTCTATAATTATGTTTGTTATGCGATTACTCTGCCAATTATGAATTGATTATGATGATTGTTTTTTTGCTTGGTAGGTCATACATCAGAAATGGGTGTCCCATATATATTTTATCGAAATCGGTTCAGTAGTTTGGTTTTAAAATCAAAATAACTCGAAATTGAAGTTGGTTGTCTTTTTTTAAAGTAATTTTTTGGAGTCGAATCATCCTACTTGTAATTATAATATAAATGTTTATAAGTATGGATGTTTGTTACTCAATCATGCAGACACAGTTGAACGGATTTGGATGAAATTTGGTATGCTTACCTAGAGTAGAGGTAGCTTCTGCCTTGAAATAGCACTAAGGATATTTTTTGTCTCAGACATCATTGAAACTACTACTACCTACTGCTAGTTATATAATACTAATGTAAGTAGGAAGTAGGCACCTATTACTTATTTAGAGCAGTAGGTACTTACCGATATAGAGTTGATCAGGAATATAAGCATTATTATCAGCACCTACAACAGTTAATTTAAAACGTCCATCAGAGGCAGAAACTTGGAATTGAGAGCCATACGGCCTACGATCACAACGGAAGCCTGTACTCTTGTCTAAAAAGTATAATAAGTAGCTAATTACGAATTTTACGAATATAGTTTTCATTGTGAGTCGCAGATTTAGTCGCGTGGTTTTATTTGTATTTGAATGCCTTTTTTATATATTGCTAACTTTGTGGAATATAATTTGACTCTGCTATAAATGAGCCTGTATAAGGTGGCGGGTATCCCGCTCAGTTTATTTATATAGAATGATGTCAACAGACTATCTGCAGTCGCATAGTTTTAATAAGTGGAACATGAGCGTATGGTAGATATTACATTTCGTAGACTATTAATGCGCCCTTAGACATTAATAATTAGACCTTGTTAGCGATACTTATTTTATGTGGCGTGGTATACTTTAAAAAAAAAAACGTTTGACATCGTTGGACGTGGCGGTCCGTAAGACTTTAGGCTGGCCTTAACGCAAAACATTAAAAAAAAACTTTGACAGTTATCTGACATTGACAGCAGAGAACAAGTGTTGTGTCATTTTCATTTTATAAATTCTAAATTGTGAAAAAAGTAGAAAAAAGCCAAAATTTTACGAGGTGTGGTGTGTTGTTGTGTTGATCGTTTACGTATCAAATGTTTACTTGATGTCTAACAAACCAATAAAAATGCCGTCGGCAACGAAAGAGAAAGATTCCACGATTCTCAAAATCGCTGTGGAAATGCTAAATGCATCCGACAAAGTGCCACAGTTGATAGAATTCGACCAAAGTCAACCTTTGTCCAGCATCATTCAGCTTCTCTGTAAGCCATGGGGTCTGCCGGACCCCGAAAACTATGCTCTGCAATTCTCAGAGAGCAACAATCAGAACTACATCACAGAAAAAAATCGCAACGAAATAAAAAACGGATCCGTCTTACGACTTGAACTATCTCCCGCAAGGACCGTTCAAGACACCCTCACTAAAATCAACTCCGGGTTGGAAAGTGACCAAATTGCTGCACTCACTAAACTTTCTACTCTTAGCAGCGACTTTACCTTCGCTCTAGAGTTCATTAATAAAAAAGGCTTGACCCTAATCATTAACAACATTGAAAACGGAAGGTTCAAAGGAGATTCGCTCAAATACGCGCTCATCACTTTCGTGGAGCTCATGGATCATGGTGTAATTTTCTGGGATATACTAGAAAACCAGTTCATAAATAAAGTGGCAAGTTTTGTCAGCAACCAGGCCAGTGCACAAGACCCAAAAGTCATTCAATGTTGTCTATCTATTCTAGAAAATATTGTCCTGAACAGTTCAAAGAACTCACATGTAGAGAAAGAGATTACCATTCCAAACTTGATATCTCATTTACAGAATTCCTACCAGGACAGAATTATCATTCAGCAAAACGCTATTGCTCTCATCAATGCCATATTTTCTAAAGCAGATTTCACCAAAAGGAAAACCATTGCAGCTACACTATGCTCGAAACAAGTCAGAAATGTGATTTATGAGAATTTGATTGGAGCAAGTGAATTTTCCAAAAATGGCACTAAAGAGACATTGGGTACGGAGCTAGCACATCAGCTGTATGTGCTACAGACATTGATACTTGGTCTGCTGGAGCCTAAAATGAGATCGAGAGCAGATTCACAAGAGCAGGAGTCACAGGAAAAAATCAAAGAGCTCAGAAAAATAGCATTTGAAAATGATAACAATCCAACTCTGGAAGTGACTATGAGACGACCTGTCGGAAGCTTTTCCAAAGATTTCAAAAAATTAGGCTTCAAATGTGAGATTGACCCCATCAAAGATTTTAATGAGGTTCCTCCTGGAATCCTAGCTCTGGAATGTATGCTTTACTTTGCAAGGAATTATCCAGAGGATTATACAAAGATAGTTTTAGAAAACAGCTGTAGAGCAGATGAACATGAGTGTCCGTTTGGAAAGACTAGTGTGGAGTTGGTGAAGACACTCTGTGATATACTTCATGTCGGAGAGGCACCCAGTGAGCAGGGACAGACTTACCACCCTCTCTTCTTTACTCATGACCATCCCTTCGAAGAGCTTTTCTGCATTTCCATAGTTTTGCTCAACAAGACTTGGAAGGAAATGAGAGCTACAATCGAAGACTTTGTCAAAGTATCCAGTGTAGTGCGCGAACAAATAAGCAGAGCCTTATCATCATCACCAAGAGGATTGGACAAGTTCAGGCAGAAGATAAACCAGTTGACATATGCTGAAATATCACAGATCTGGTTACAAGAGCGAACAAATAGGGAAGTCTGGGAGTCTCATGCCAGGCCTATTGTCGAGTTGAAGGAAAAAATTACTCCAGAAATAATTGATTTGATACAACAGCAGAGACTGAGCGTCTTAGTTGGTGGAACACGATTCAAGAAATACTCCAATAGAGGTCAGAGGATAAAAGACAAGTTCTGGTTCATCCGACTGTCTCCTAATCACAAAGTTTTGCATTATGGCGATTGTGATGAGAAAAGTACCCCAAGCCTAGAAGAGCTTGGAAATAAGTTAGCTGTTTCAGAGATAAAATGTGTTATTACGGGCAAAGACTGCCCCCACATGAAAGAGGTAAGGGGAAGGAAAACAACACCACATCTAGCATTTTCATTGATACCAAAATCTGCTGAAGTTACGTCTTTGGACTTTGTAGCACCCGATGAACAGATATTTGACTACTGGACAGATGGCATCAATGCTTTACTGAAAGAGAAAATGAACAGCAAATCCTTTGAGAATGATTTACAAACATTGCTATCAATGGATATAAAAGTGAGACTGCTTGATGCGGAGGGCATTGATATCCCTCAAGACCCACCGCCAATTCCTGACGAACCGGAAGACTATGACTTCTATTATGATAATAATTGATATCTGTTGCCAGATGACAAGCTTTGATGTACATAAATGTAGTAAAATTATGATTCATCACATATGTTAAGGCCCCCGGCTAACTGTTTTATTTGGCTAGCTAGGTTCAGGAAATATCTATATGTATAAGAGTAATGGTGACATTTTTAGCAATTATAGACAGTATTTTATTTTGTATAAGAATGAAAGTGGCATTCTAATGAATGTTTGAATCTATGGAGGATGTCACTTGAGACAGTACTGGCATACTGATGAGGTAGTCTTAAATGGTGAACTACCTGAGTAATGTCTTCTAACTTGTATTCCATTAGTTTATGAGGATTTAACTTATATTTTTTGTATGTGTGTTAGAAAGGATTTATTTTATTGAGATAACGTGATCAATTTTGAAGGTTTAAGTTGACAGAACTAATCTAACTTAAGTATTGCTGTCCTTTGCTAACATGTCAGATAAAAAAGCCATCAAAATTGACCGCATTGAGTATTTTATTAATATCAAACATATATTTTTAAATCTTTAACCTGTATACTAGATTATATTTGTGCTGCAGTGACTGAACTTCATAACTTCCATTTTATGTATCCATGTTGGCCATATACCAATAATATATTTTATATACCAAAGATCATGTCTAAAGAACAAAATATAATAAAAATGTAAGTACATGTATAAATAAAAACTTTAAATATTTATTTTGTTATTTATTAAGACACTAAAAGCGAGATAATTAACATTTATAATAATTATAAATAAAAGTCAGAATCACAGTTTACATAATACTTTATACACTTATTTAAGTAGTTACTGCATTTTGGAGACTTCGAACTTTGTGTTGATGATTTCCTCATCCGAGTCGAGGAGTGGCAGTGAGCTTGTCGGTATATTCTCCTCGACCCAGCGCAGGTCCGAGTCCAGGGAGTTAGTGTTGGGCTCGGGCAGGCCGCTGTCTCGCCCTTCGCCCCCGGGGTCTGCATTCAGGCTGCTGCTTCGCATCTTCACCCCATATGCGTCGTTCACAAATTGTTCTTCCTCTTCTGTAATGTTATGGCTATATTTTATTTGCGTATTTTGAATCAAGTTCAAAGAGCTCTATAACCTAAGGCTAACACAACAGCTGCACCAGTCTTAATTTACCAATGAATGAAGTGTTTTTTTATTGAAGATCTACATTTCGGTATCACCTTGCCTGAAGGAAAGTGACGATGGGGCTGGGAACTGTAGGATGGTTTGGATTCAAAACGTAAAAACCGCGGTACGTAGGTATTAAATTAAACGATATGAAGTCAAAGTCATGTGTTGATTTATTCAAGTTTAAGTACGAATGTGAGAGTTTTGGCATGAGTGTGGAAAAATTAAGGTTTAATTATTGTTTTTCCGCTTTTTAATCTTTAAAAAAGGCAATCTTTAATTAAGTGCCAAATTACGTACACGAGTGTGGACAAGATTGTAATGTGTTTTTTCAAAACTTCGGGATAGCTTAATAGTATAAAAGATTAAAAAAATAAAGTCGCCACCACTTTACTTGGGAATGACTTGGACTCAGCCAGAAGACGCCCCCGGCAAAACGATCGCCTTTATAGGGAGGGTTTGCCACAATTCCCATGCTTGGCAAGCGGCCTGGGGGATCGCAGAATACTCGCCAGCGCTAACTGAGAGGAAACTCCGGTGGTTCTGAATGCAGCTTTAGGACATACCCAGGACACAAGGATAAAGACTTGTACTTGACTGTGACTGACTGCGATTTATTGACTAATTTTATTGACTTGACACTATCAAAACCTTGCAAAAATGCATATACACGACACAGGCAGAATGAACAAAGTGCGATGCCAAAAATGAATAAGAAAAACTCGAACGTGACTGCAAATCAGGTTATTGTATCAGAATATAGGTGATATATTTTGTTTACCGTCATCGTCTTCAGCGTTGTCCAGAAGCGGCGTGAAGGCGTACCGCTGGTTGTTGTTGGTCGGCCGCCACAGCACCATGATCACACTGAGCACGCTCGCGAACAGGATGTGCCAGTACGCCTCGTCCATCCACACTTCCTTCCACTCCTGGACAAGGATAACGGACCACACTATAACTTAATAGGTAGTAAACTAATACGCTTTAAAAAAAAAATACAACCGACTTCAACCAGGGGGGTGTCATTCCGCAGTTTAGGTATGTTCGGCCGGCGCTCCGTCCGGGTGGACAATGCAAGGCAGAAGTCAGTCGCCGCCCGCACGCTAGCCGCGGCGCACTTGCGTGCGTGACTAAGCATACGTGATAGAAAGAGAGCGGTATATCTAGGTGAATATAGCGAGCGGTATCCAGCGCTGTGCGAGTTGAATTGCTACTTTATTGCCTAGTAGATAGAGTCCTTATTTATTTCAATTCCTTTGCGGAGTTAACTTTCTGTACTTAATACTATTATTTATTCTGTGCTTTAACTTCGATTACTTGGATGACATCTTCATATTTTCTAGTCATTTTGATTTAAAAACCAAACTACTGAACCGATTTCGATAAAATTTATATGAGTCCACCTCTGAAGTATTATTACCTACCAAACAAAAAAGTATTTATCAAAAGCAGTTCATAATTGGCGGAGTAATCGCGTAACATAAATACAAAAAAAAAAAAAAGAACATACAGTCGAATTGAGAACCTCTTTTTTTGAAAAATATGTATGGCTCGGGGATGTTAACTTGACGAACATTGTCCCGATAGTCGTCACGATGAACGGCCTCTTAACGAAGAGCCTCGACCAACATCATAAGAAGCTCTCTGTAGGCAGTTGGGTTGAGTGCTAAGCAGGACGCAGCTGCACGCGCGTCGGGCTCTGTTTTCACTCTTTGAAAAAGGTCACCGAATGTGATCGAAACTATAGTCGCAGTATCCGATTTAATTAAACGCGAGTATTCCCGTATAAATAAAACAAAAATCAGTTGGGTCAAGGTACAGATCTAAAAGGCAATGATTCTTGACACACGCGCTGTCCGCAGTCCTATCTAGCGGCAGCTGGAGCCCTGACCCGGTGCCGGCGGCGCTCTACTTTACAACAGCTGGCAATGTATTGGATAACCATTTAGATTTAAAAAAAATAGCAGCTGCAAGTAAATAATAACTTACAGTAGGAGTTTTGGCGGGAACACGGAAAAATCTTGTCGCTGCATTCTATATATTTTTTCGCTGATTAATGGTTAAAAATGTTGGTGTTTTATTCATTGAGTGTTGAATTACATGCACGAGTGTGGGCAAGTGAAATATAATAATAATTTTCGTGTTATTTTCAAAACTCCGTTAAAGCTCAAGTCGCCACAACTTTACTAGAGCATGACTTGGACTCGACTACGTTTCGTGTGACTAACTGTGAATTCAAGACATATTTGACTTGATGATTTGATACTATATAAACTTGAAAATTCAACTAGTCTCTGGCAGAATGCACAACGTGCCATGCCAATAACTAAGAAAAAAATACTTACAGTAATGCAGGGCAGCACCCTGTACGACTTGATGGAGTACAACATGAAGACGACCGAGGATATCACAGCGAATATCAGCGTGTTCGTGAAGTGCCGGTACAGGGACAGCTTCACCGTGTTTCTGGAACGATACGAAACTTAATACATGTACGATTTTTTCAATCCGGGTCAGAAACTGGATAGTGGCGCCCTATCTGCGAGTGCGAGTGTTTGCTCGGCTGTGGAGCGAGATAGCGGACCGCAGTAGTCCTCGACACGGGTGTTCCTAGTGAGGACTGCTACACAAAGTTTACTAATTGTTCAATTGTTCCGTTTTAGTAAGTGTATTATTATAGATTACCATGCTAGTAATAAGTGAAATATTTAAGACCTGTTTTTAATTTTTTGTTAAGCGTGTGTAACAAATTAAAAAAAAAAAAAAAAACTTACAAAATAAATGTCTTCCATATTTTTTTTCAGAATGATTTTCTGTTCCAAACATCTAATAGTTTTTCTTTTGTTGGTAATTACGTAGAATTACTCCTACCTTTTTTTAATTTGGTTTTACTCCGAGGTGTAAAAAAAGTTTGAAAAAGAAGAAAGATGGGAAAATCCAGAAGTGCACGCCTCATAACGCTCATTCAATTTTAGAGAAGAAGTTATAAAGTTGACTTTTTGCAATTATTAATTAGAATTACCGCTCAATCCGGTCCACGATCCCCAAGCCGCCTGCCAAGCGTGGGGATTTTTATTTTTATTTATTTATTTTACATTTTTAGGAAAACTAACAGACTAAATAAATGAATATTAACACTTGGTTCTATGACTGGGCTAATTATAAGTTTCCGCCAATAGAATAGTAAATTAAAGATTAAATACATCATAAACTGCGTAGCAACAGTATGTAGTAAGTATACATAAACAACGGAACTGGAAGAGTACAATATTATGAGTCAAAAAATAATTTAAATTCAGTCGCAGTCGAGTAGTTATTTTAAGTCGAGGTGTCAGGTGACCGGAATGCTGGCGTATATTTTGGTCAAAAACTTAGCATTGCCATCCAACGTGGCAATGCCGCCAGCATTCTGGCCACCTTTCCATCATCTACGGGGCTTTTAGTTTAAATTTTAAGTTTTATATTTTTATTATGTATGGATAACTATGTTATGGGTTTGTTTTTACTAGGTAGGTTTTATTTAGTTGTTAGTTAGTTATAATTTAATTTTAGTGTATAATTGTATTTTATTTGTAAATAAACTTAACTTCTCATTTAAATTTGGGAATAAAAAAAATCGGAAGCTAAATGTGAGCGTATAACATTTACGCTATCGTTAAATACGTCTATATTATTATTTAATAATTATGGTAACACCCCTCTATTGGGAGGCCTTCGTCGAGAAGTGGACGTCTTATGGCTGACGACGACCGCTCAATTCGCCCGCAGCGTTAGTTAAAATATCCGCGCAAATAACATCTACAATGCAACAAAAAATCTTTATCAATTTCTTCTACGAACCACAGCAACATATCTATAAAGTTACGCATGTTATCTCTTTTGCTCTTGTTGAGCACTTATGGAAAAATTGAGACAGAACTACGAAACTTCATAGAGATTCATATTGATTAGAGCGAGAAAATATTTATGCGTATCCATTTATGCTGAACTAACACACACAAATGTGACCACCTGTGACAAGGAGGGGGGAGGGGTCTAAAAATCATGAATTTGTGTGACGTACTTTATGGACGGCCCCTTAGCCAAAAGACGTCCACAGCTAGACCAAAGCCTCCGTTTAAATAGCCGAGGTTGCCATAATCCCCACGCTTGGCAGGCGGCTTGGGGATCGCAGAATGCTCACCACCGTTAACCAAAAGGACGCCGCTGCCCGTCCTCCGGTGGGTCTGTATATAGTTTTAGGACATACCCAGTAAATGTGTAATATACCACGTATCTATTATATACGTGTATAATTATATGTTTTTAAAGCTTAAACAGGAAGAAAAATTATGACCCCCGGCAGGACTCGAACCTGCATACGAGCAGTCGCTATATACAAAAATACAAAAATATTCAAAATGTGTATAATTATGTTAAATACTTTTATTATTAATGCAGCTAGGCAGTTTTTTTTTTAGTTTTAGAATGTAGTTTAGATCTATAAATCTGACATGTACCAAGGACTGACCTGCGCAGCTGTAGCGTGCGTTGCGTGTGCGCCAGCGATACGAACACCCACCAACAGATGGCGCTGTCCAGCAACGACAGCGGCACCTGGGAATGACATCATATTCTTATTATATCCGAAAACACGCTTTCCACGTGAAAGTCCACTTAGGACTATAAACAAATTTCGGAGTCGTAAATATTAAAAAGTAGCTAAGAGTGACATGTCAAATTTTATTACATCTGGTATTTTTGTGGTAGACTGCAGTCTGCTGTGCGTGTGTGTGTGTGTGTGTGTGGGGGTGTGTGTGTGTTTGTGGGTGTAGTGTTAGTAGGAATTAAGAGATTTGTAATATTTTGAGCGCGCAAGGAGCGCAGTGGATATCACTGCAGGATTTCCAACTCCTTGTGCTCATATTGAACCGATATGAACGAGCGCTTACCATCAGCCAGCAGCCCCCGCAGCCTACATACCTCCGACAGCAGCAGGTCGCGGTTGGAGTCGAGCGCGGCCAGCAGCCCCCACATCCACTACATACCTCCGACAGCAGCAGGTCGCGGTTGGAGTCGAGCGCGGCCAGCAGCCCCCACATCCACTACATACCTCCGACAGCAGCAGGTCGCGGTTGGAGTCGAGCGCGGCCAGCAGCCCCCACATCCACTACATACCTCCGACAGCAGCAGGTCGCGGTTGGAGTCGAGCGCGGCCAGCAGCCCCCACATCCACTACATACCTCCGACAGCAGCAGGTCGCGGTTGGAGTCGAGCGCGGCCAGCAGCCCCCACATCCACTACATACCTCCGACAGCAGCAGGTCGCGGTTGGAGTCGAGCGCGGCCAGCAGCCCCCACATCCACTACATACCTCCGACAGCAGCAGGTCGCGGTTGGAGTCGAGCGCGGCCAGCAGCCCCCACATCCACTACATACCTCCGACAGCAGCAGGTCGCGGTTGGAGTCGAGCGCGCGGTGGTGCAGCCGCAGCCAGGCGTTGAGCGCGGCCAGCAGCCCCCACAGCAGGCCGGCCGCCAGCACGCGCTGCAGCGCGGGCCCGAGCCGCGGCCGCACGATGCCGAACCCCAGCGACACGATGACCACCAGCATGCGCGCCAGCGACCGCTTGCAGATGGACACGCACTCCGCGAACATGTACACGTTCACGCCGAAGTGTCCGCTGCGGTTGATGGCGGAGTAGACGCCGTAGTAGGTGGCGCTCTCCACCATGCCGAGCAGCGCCACGCCGCCGATCCAGTACTGGATGCGCAGCAGGTCGCGCCACTGCAGGCCGCACACCGCCAGCCACAGCGCGCACAGCACGCAGTACGCGCCGCACATCGTGCCGAAGAACTGGAAACCGTTCACTTTTATTGCGACGGGTGTACCTAAGCCGTGGTAGCTCGATCGGAAGGTGGCACGACTCGAAGTCGCGGGTTCAAACTCGTACCCGTACCGCTGAACTTTTTAAATTTGATGTACGGATTTTCAAACCACTGGCTTTTCGGTAAAAGAAAACATGGTGAGGAAACCGGCAAACTCTGTGTCCAGAGAAGAAATTCAATGGCGTATGTGAATCGACTACACCGCAACCGGGCCAGCGTGGTGGATAAGGGCTAATCGAGGAAAATCCTTCAACGGTAGGCCTAAGTCCACCAGTGGACTATTACAAAGACTGCTTTTTCTAACCGGTCAGACCTGGGTCCACCAGAACCACCGGAGGACGGATGCAGTGTCCTCTTAGTTAATGTGGTGAGCATATTGCGATCCCCAAGTCACGTGGCAAGCGTGGAGATTATTAAGAGGGACGCCTTAGTCCAGTGGTGGAACTTCTGCTCATGATGAAACAGTTTTCACACGGTTTATTTAGTCTCCGAATACTCAGAATATAGAAGATAAAGTAGCCATATTTATGTAATGTTGATCTTCCCATCGAAGCGAACAACTCATAAAGCACAAGTATGCTAAATACGGAAAAAATATGATTTCTTACTAAATTATTCTTGTTACTGGTTATTTTCCAAGGGGAATCATTTGTTTTAAACTTTGAGAAACAAAACAAAGACACTTTGTAGTGGTAGGACTTTACTGCAGAGGCCACCTGGGGTAGTACCACACCTTCACCAGTTATTCAATCGCCAAGCAGTAGTGTGCAAGCATTACTCTGTTATTATTCCAGTTTGAAGGGCAATGTTACCAGAGAAATTACTGGGTATGAAGAGATTTAACATCTGATATCTCAGGGTGACGTGCGCAGTGCAGTGCAGCACAGGCTTGTGTTCGCAAGTTCACAATTCTAGCACTGCTACTGTTAGTGGCAGGCGTGACGCTTGCCACCAGGCGAAAGTCTTGCTTCTCTCGTCACTTGATTGTATAAAAAGAACACTGTATTCGCAGTTAAAAAGACATTCAATGGTGATAGCCTCATTAGCTTTAAATATCACTGGCTACAAGTGCCCTTGAAGCTGGAACACAATGAAACACTGTTTTAAACTATCACGGTTGTTACTTCACAACATAATCACGGTAAATATCCCATTAATAATAATAGAACTTTAATGGAACACAATGATCTTGACACACTACAGCTCAGCGGCATATTATCGAGTACAGCAATGGCAGGTGGTACCTACTTAGGCGACCTGTAGCAAAGGATGCTTCCCACCAAGTAATTGTTGAAGTAAACTCCACTTACAGGTAAGAGCGGCCAAAGCGCAGCAGAGAGGTACCCAGATGGCGCCACCATCTCAATATGCACGCTGCCGTTGAACGGCACCTTGCTCTGGATCGTCATGTGCAGCACGTAGATACCTTCATGGTCAACTTTCAGTAGCGGCGCACGTCGCTGTTCACAAACACAATTTTTAATAAGTAAGTAAGTTCGTATAGGCTGAGTGGCCAGCCCTAGTCAGAGTTAATGTGCCGCCCGAAGGCCTCTGACATGGCTGACGGTTGTAGCACTCGTGGCGTAACTTGTCTAGGTGATTCTAAACGATCATCGATGTTAAGCAACGGACGGTCCGGTCAGTCTTCGGATGGGTGACCGTGAGTGGCATTTATTTCTGAGCGCTACCGTGGATCGGATGACACGTTAAATTGTTGGTCCCGGTTGTTTGTTCTAGTTTCTATAACAATTTTTAATAGGAAACAGGATTTTAACGGGTTGTGTGTGTTATCGAAATAATCTTTTACTTTTCTTGCCTCCTGAGAGGAGATGAGAGATTCCATAATGTGCTGTTGGACACTTTTTGGGTAAAGAATCCTTGAAAGACAGCTAGAATCTCTGAAACTGTTAGACCGATCCAAAATTGTATGCCACTGGTTCCAATTCAAAAGATTGTTGGAAAAATAAAGGCAAAAGCCTGCCGTCATCTTTATAGATAGCCGATATTCAAAAGTGGGATTTGTATTCAAGCTGGTTAGGTAAAACATTCTCACCTTTGCCGGCACAGCATTATTTTCTGCATCATCTCCGTCAGCCTTAACAACCGCGTTGCTAAGGCTGGGATCATCAATAGTCTTGGTCTCTCGTCCATGGCAAGTCTTCTGTAGCGTTACGCTCAGAGGTTGGCCGCCCGTGCTGTTGCCTTCGGTTATTATGACGGGCCGGTTTGAGCATTGGACTACTTCCTGCAACCAAGAGATGGTACAATGAGTGAACTTTGTTCGCATAGCCTTTACAAATGTTTGCTGTACAGATGTTTTTTAATTATATCAGTAGTTCCGAGGATTGTGCTGTGGGCGTACGCTAAAATTCTCTCGCCCAGGCTTGTGCCCGTTCACCCGCCACGTGTTTGAAGACCAGATGCACGCGCCCGCGCAATTTAGCGAAGTTCATACTTTTCAACCGACTTCAAAAAAGGAGGAGGTTCTCATTTCGACTGTTTTGTTTTTGTATGTATGTTACGCGATTACTCCGCCAATTATGAACAGATTTTAATGATTCTTTTTTTGTTTGGTAGATTATACTTCAGAGGTGGTCCCATATAAATTTGATCGAAATCGGTTCGGTAGTTTGGTTTTTAAATCAAAATTACTAGATAATATGAAGATGTCATCCAGATATTCGAAGTTGAAGTCGATTGTATTTTTTTTAAAGCGTATTATTTCATTAGAGACACGCGAGCGTCCATCCGCACGAGCTTTACCTTACACCAGAACATCCGCAACATCAGGCCGATGCACGCGTCAACCTTTTATAGTTTTAGCGTACGCCCATAGCACAATCCCCGGAACTACTGATATAGGTCGCGTCATGTAAAAAGAACGCTGGCGGTTAAGCTGCGCAGTAGGCGATGTATCAGTCTATTTGGTGGTATGAGGTGGTACCTAGCAATAACCAATATACGAAGCTGCGAGTAAAAGGCTAATTCATAATAATTTAAAACAATAGGCCTAGTACTTTTGTGCGCAAGTGTACACATGCGCAAACACACCCCCTCTACTTTCTTCCAGCGTTTTTTCATGACGCGACCAATACCTCGAATTTTAAAAATTGTTTCAGAGACAAAAAACTACACTATTTCTGAGTGAAGTAAGTAACGCGGGCGATGTCGTGGGACATGTGCGATCATCTCATATACGGTCCGCTGTCGCCCTGCTTTCCGCTACCGCCAAAAACGCAGTCTTATAAGATCGTCACAACAGCGACAAATGTGGGCGCGATATTTTAAAAAATATATATTAGCTGGTTTTAGCTACTATAACATTCAAAACATTGCAACACACACTAGTGAATATTCATCATCATAATCAGCCTATCATTACTATTAATTACTATTAAACATAGGACTTTGCCAAGGCACGCCAATTAGCCCGATCTTCGGCTTCCGCCCCGGTTCCAAATACTGCCAGCTGTCCAGCAGGCCTAACATGCGCACCGCGAGAAAATTTTCTCGATTCTACAAAACAGGACAAGGCTACGAATCTGTATAAGTTTGTCTCGTTTTCGCACGACATAAAGACACGACAAAATTTTCTCGCGGTGCGCATGTTAGCCCTGCTGCAGTCTACCGAGTATATACATGCGTTAGAGCGGAGATCCATGAATCAGGAAACATAGCATATGAGTTTATATGCACGTAATAAAGCCAGGGCACTTAACTTAAGATTATAATACATTAGATTTAATTTAGATTGCTTATTGATTAATTTGAATTGTTTTTTAGTTAAACAATCTATTTTAAAGAGTTGTCGAGCGCTTGCTATTTTGGATCATGGGATCGTTCTGTATTTTTCAACTTGTTTACTGTATTATGCAATTTCTATGATCTGTTGTAAGTGCCTAATAAATAAATAAATAAATAAATCTACCTATCTTTTATACACATATTATTATTTATTTATTTATTATGCCTGTAATAGACCTAAAGCTGCCTCAAAGTGTTGGTTACCAACCTGTTCAATATAGTGCATGTAATCAGGCGAGCAGGGCGTCTGCATCCACCTGTATTCGATAGTGATATTCGTGGGCTCCGACACTCCACATTGCACTGAAAACAAACCGTTATTATGTAATGTTAGTTGCGCCCCGCGGTTTTACCCGCGTGGTGATGAGACCTAGAGAGAGATGAGCATATATTATGTTTTCCGGAAAATAAGGTATCTCCATTCCGAGTTTCATCCAAATCCGTTTTGGTAATTTTAGCGTGAAGAGGTAACAAACAGACACGCATACCGACAAACTTACGCATTTATAATATTAGTGTGATAACAACCACCAGCCTAGTGAGAGTTGGAGTCGTGTACTAAGCATTCTGCACCCCACAAAGTACATTGTGTTTACAAGGAATTCGCCATAGTGCCAAATATTCTAATGCAAATTTCAACACATTTTTTTTATACATTCAAGTGACGAGACGAGCAAGACGTTCGCCTGGTGGTATGCGTCACGCCTGCCACTAACAGTAGCAGTGCCAAAATTGTGAACTTGCGAAAACAATCCTGCACCGCAATGCACTGTGCTCATCACCCTGAGATATTAGATGCTAAATCTCTTCATACCCAGTAATTTCTCTGGGCACATTGCCCTTTAAAGCGGAACACAGTAATGCTTGCACACTACTGCTTGGCGGTGGATAACTGGCAACCAACATAGGTAATTATGATTCAAAGATACAGGTCACCAAAGACAAGACAGACTATGCAGAATCAGTAATAGGGTCGCATTGGATACCCAATTGAGTATCTCAGAGATTGGTAAGGTCACAAAAAATGATTTTTTTTTACATAAAATTCAAAAACATTGTCAATAAAATCAAATGATGTCATTAAAGTTGATATGAATCTAATCTCATTTTTTTCCAATATGTTTAATACACACAATGATTCAGTATGCAATTATGTTAAATGTTACTCCATGGGTAATGCTATCAATACTGATAAGAGATGATATGAAGTGTGGAAGTGCCTC
This sequence comes from Erannis defoliaria, assembly GCA_905404285.2. Lineage (NCBI taxonomy): Eukaryota > Metazoa > Arthropoda > Insecta > Lepidoptera > Geometridae > Erannis > Erannis defoliaria. Next base: position 1,771,605 of record FR990073.1, on the reverse strand, counting down.
CATAGATAAAAATAGTAGTTACTATGTCGAGTCAGCCAAGTCCTATCCAGTTTTTATTACCAGTATTCCCAGATGTCCAATGAAAATTAAGAGGGGTTCCCCTTATAAGAACCCTAATTTTAAAATTGTAAAATTAAAAGGGCATTTTTCCTTTTTACGAAATTTTATAAAAATACTTTAAGCCATAACAGAGTACAGTGGAAACCGACACCCAACTTTCCCATTTCGAATTAATGAGATAAATCATATGATTCAAAGAATAAAAAATATTATAAGACCTTTAATTCATAAATCCAATAAAATACAATTTTATTTTATCTTATAATGGACACAAGGGCGGATCCAGGGGGGTCATGGGGGTCATGACCCCCCCCCCCCCCTGGGATGGGTATAGGTCGACTACTGATAGCTTTTGTAGTTGTAATGGAATTGGAGCCTGACTGCTAACTAGACCTCGACTCGACCCCCTGACTTAAAAGCTGGATCCGCCCTTGAATGGACAGTGTCTGACTGTTACATGGGTTCATAAACCACTGGTTTTATGGAGCCTGTAAGGCTCCATAAGGCTAAAATACAAATTGATGACAAATGTTTTTTTTACATACCAGCACAGAAAACAATACGTAACAGAACTACAAAGAAAAACATAATAAGTACAAATTAGCACTGAATATGATATTGTGGTAGTTGTAGGTATATGTAAATCTAAGTTCAGACACATTTTCTATAGATATGAATCTGCCCTAATACCAGTGAGTATTTAATTATTTTAATTTCATCTTAACACCTGATATAAGAAAAACATATGTTCATATTTCTTCATAACATGTAAATATTACGGCTATTCCATAGTGCGTGCACCATGCATGCGTGCGTGACGTCACCTGCCGGGGCCTAACTGAAGACCAGCGCCTTGCAACCGGCTCCTAGCCGAGTAGACTCTGGTTTGTGTCAAAAATATATGTTCAACGTAATATTTGTATTGTGTTATTGTTTTCTGTGTTTATTTATTTTTGCCTCAAATAAACGATTGGCTATTGTCTAAATTAGTGGGACATGGGTAGCACCGTTTATATTAATGTACTTACAATGTATGAATAACTTGGTGTCTTTGAACAAGGACTTGGCGACGGAATAAACACAGCTTTCCTGTAAACAATAAACACCATCAAAATTGCATTAAATCATTGGATTCTTGTAATATATTCTAACTGGCTAATTAAAAAACCCTGGCCCTGTAATTACTATTTGTGGGCTCCGAAAAGCTTCCGACTTCTAACATGGACATGGATTCAGTCATTCACATTAAAACAGCATATCCTGATAGTTCATTGTGAACATGGACATTGTCATTCCCAGGGCAGTTACATTATGTTCTTACCACAATTTTATAATGCTTAAGTTCCAATCATCATCATCCCTAGCCTTCCTCATCCCTTAGAGTTTATAAATATGTATAGTGCTTCTGTTGGTAACAAATATGTAGCTTTGCTATCAATTCATTTTTGCCTGCTTTTCCATAACTATTTTTATGAAATTTAAGCCAAATTTAAACTGCTGAGACGCAATCTGTTATAGAAAATAAGGAACACACTTTTAAACCTTACCTTGAAGAAAGTATGATCTAATAAAATAGAATAGTAATACCTAGACACTACTTTTATGGGAGTAAAATAAACATAATGATAAGCTTGTGGTTTGTTTCTTTTGATGATTTGCAATCCATGTTTAATTAGCTTTTAATATGAGATGCGGCTATAGATCATAGTTATCATATGTAGGGCATAGTATGTGACCTTTATTCCCTAGATAAAAAACAAAGTTATAAATTTAGTATGTACCTACCTTGAAGAAAGTTTACCGAATTTATTTACTTCTATCTACTGTTAATTTAAAAGTCAGTATAACTGTACTGGCAGTACATAACGACTATCGTTAACGCTATTAATTGCTGATTAAACACACTACACCGGAATAATGAGGAAAATACCTATATAAGCAATAGGTGGAAGGTAGCTATATCGTGGGTGTTTGATCGATGTTTCTCTGCTGCTAACGTCTAAAAATCTTGTGCTTTGTAATAAGGGCCACAATACAGTCTTAAGAATAATAAACAATAATTGTTTTATTCACTTACCCCGCTGAGTGGCAAATCCCAGACACCTATGTCCGAAAACCCATACGATAGCTCGATCGCGGCTATCACCAAAACTATTAGAGTTTTATACATTTTATGTATCCCACTATGATATAGTATTGTTAATTTTTTTTACATTGAACAATACAAAGATCACTGTGCGTCATAATTCCTGTTGCAAAACCAAGGAAAACGAATGGTAATGATTTTTATATTTTCGGAAGTTCGATCCTACACAGTTCACACGCTTTTACCATTTTTCTAAGAATTTGATAACTGTTTTTGACTTTGATTTGACATTTCGTTTAGTTTGACACTAGACTTTTTTTTTTTTTTCTTAGTTATTGGCATCGCACGTTGTGCATTCTGCCAGTGTCAAGTTTATGAATTTTCACATTTATTTGTTATCATCAAGTCAAATAAGTCATGAAGTCACAGTAAGTCACACGAAATTAGTCATAGTCGAGTCAAAGTCATACCCTAGTAAAGTTGTGGCGACTTTACTATGAGCTTCTATGGAGTTTTGAAAACAACACGAAAAGACATGTTTCACCATATTATATCACTTGCCCACACTCGTGCATGTAATTCAACACTCAATGAATAAAACACCACCATTTTTAATCATTAATTCGCGAAAAAACACAAGTATAAGAAAATAATAGAATGCAACGACATGATTTTTCCGTGTTCCCGCCAAAACTCGACACTAGACTTGACAGCCCCACGGTCGTTATTTTTAACTTTTTTTTTCTCTTTTCTTTGTTATTGGCATCGCACGTTGTGCATTCTGCCAGAGTCAAGTATATATGAATGTTCAAGTTTATGAAGTATTATGAAGTCGAATATGTCATGAAGTCACAAATAGTCACACGAAATTAGTCAATCGAGTCCAAGTCATGCCATAGTAAAGTTGTGGTGACTTTACTATGAGCTTTTACGGAATTTTGAAAACAACACAAAAATACATGTTTCACCACATTACATCACTTGCTCACACTCGTGAATGTAATTAAACTCAATGAATAAAACACCACCATTTTTAGTTATTAACTCGCGGAAAAAACACTAGTTTAAGAAAATATTAGAATGCAACGACATGACTTTTCCGTGTTCCCGCCAAAACTCCATAATCTCCATATGTGTATTTATCGACTCACGACTGGAAGTGTTTTTCGTAGTAAGGAAGTAAGGCCGTACATGTGGTAAAACCATAGACTTTTCATATAAAACATGTTTCGTGCTGTTTTCAAAACTCCGTAGAAGCTCATAGTAAAGTCATCACAACTTTACTAGGGCATGACTTGGACTCGATCATGAATAATTTCGTGTGACTAACTGTAATTTCATGACATATTTGCTTTGATCATATACGAGAGAGAGAGCTAGATCCTCCAAGCATATTTGACTTGATTTTAATTATAAAACTTGAAAATTCTTAAGCTTGACACTGGCAGAATGCACAACGTGCAATGCCAATAACTAAGGATTTTAAAAAACCCCAAGTTTTTTTGTATTTTGCATAAAGTGTGAAGCCAAAATTAAGAATAAAAAACTATTAAATAATCAAATTATTTTGTTTGCATTGCAGTCAGTGCTGCCATGTGCACCGTAATTACGGTAAATACACCGTAATCAGCGCTAATTTACCACCTACCGTCGAAGCATGACAACGGTGGTGAAATCTACCGTAATTTGCAGTGGATATTATTTTGTAAAAAAAATACTTACGAGTCACCTCCTGAACCATTTTTACTTACTGATAGTTTATTTTTAATTGAAAAAGTTAATTTCAATGCTCTGAAACCATAATCAGTTAAATTAACAATGATATCTTGGCAACATCGTGTCATTTTGCCTTTATTTATTTTTGTGAATGCGAAATACGATCATAGATTCAATATCAACGAAATTGGCGAAGTAATCGCATAACAAACATAAAAAAAACCACAGTTGAATAGAGAACCTATTCTTTTGAAGTCGGTTAATTAAAACAGAACATTTTCAAAAATAATGATATGCTCGTATCAGCACCCCTATTCAGAATGGCGTCGGGAACTTCTGATTCGAATTTTGCTTTCCCGTCTTTGACATGTAGAAAAAAAATGTAGATGAGTGGGACGGATAGTGTGGATCCGAACGGAAATTTTTCGATGGAGTTGTGAATAGGGTAATAATAATAATGATTCAGACTTTTTGTTTTTTTTCTTTCGTTTTTTTTAATCAGTATCCATGTAAATATTGTGAATTAGAATAATATTCAATAACATATTTATTGTTTTTTCTAATAAATAGTGATTTGAAAGATGAACTTGTTGTTTTATTTAAAAAAAAATACACAGTATTTTTCACCGTATGTATATCACCCTAACGCAGTTACCGTGATTTCTTAGAATCTACCGTTATTTTTACACGGATTCACCGTATACCTAAATTCAGACATGGTAACACTGTTTGCAGATTTCTTTGCTTGAAAGTTTTGGCGGGGAGTTTTGGCGGGAACACGGAAAAATCATGTCGTTGCATTCTATTATTTTCTTAAACTTGTGTTTTTTCCGCGAGTTAATAACTAAAAATGGTGGTGTTTTATTCATTGAGTTTAATTACATTCACGAGTGTGAGCAAGTGATATAATGTGGTGAAACATGTCTTTTCGTGTTGTTTTCTAAACTCCGTAGAAGCTCATAGTAAAGTCGCCACAACTTTATTAGGGCATGACTTGGACTCGACTATGACTGGTTTCGTGTGACTGACTGTGATTTAATGACATATTTGACTTGATTTTAATAAAAGATACCTGAACATTCATAAACTTGACACTGGCAGAATGCACAACGTGCGATGCCAATAACTAAGAAACAAAAAAAAAAGTTTTGGCGGGAACGCGAGAAAATCATGTCGCTGCATTGTATTATTTTCCAAAACTTGTGTTATTTCGAGTGTTAATGCATAAAAATGGTGGCGTTTTATTCATTATGTGCTGATTTACGAGCAAGATTGTGGGCAAGTGATAATATGTAGTGAAACGTGTCTTTTCGTGTTGTTTCCAAAACTCCGAAGAAGCTTGTAGTAAAGTTGCCACGACTTTATTGGACTTGATTGTGACTTACTGTGTGTGACTTGGACTGTGACTACGACTCATTTAACTGGAGAAAGAAGAATCGATGAAGAAAAATGTATTCGGCTGAAGGACTAGTATCCATGGCCAGGAACTATTAAAAACAACAACAACATTTCTTTGCTTTTGATTAGCTTAGCTTAGGCTTAGCTTAGTAGTATTTATTACTGCTGCGTTCCGTAATGCGCTAAAAGTGATTATATCGTGAACCCGACCAAAGTCAGAAGTATTACTCAATCAAATCAAAGCCCTTATATTTTGTGACTATTAAATTTGGTCGGATTCGCGATATTATCACTTTTAGCGCATTACGGAACGCAGCAAATGTAGTATTTACTTACTCTATGTATTACGTTACTTACTCTATGACTCTATGCTTAGCTTTGTAAGTTTGCAAAAATATTATGATTATTTATATCGTAGATTTAGATTGACCTTTAGATAAAGAGTATTTTCTTTGAGGGAAATTAAACACCAACCATGGAAAAGGTTTTTGAAAATCCAGTGCAACTGGCCAAGGGTGTGAATCTAAAGTGAGTGCCAAACTTTTTGTAAAGGCAAAGCGACTTCGCCAGCTGGTAACTCCCAGTAAAAGTATTCTTTGGCTGCTAAGCTCGGATCGAAGATCTAAAATAGTAGTATCTGAGTTGGGTTTGTCAAGGTACTTACTATATTTTAATATTGTGTCTAGGGAACCCACTTTTAGGTATTTTATTCGGAGAGCCCTAAAGGTGTTCACTAAAACGCATCCTCGACCACTCACATCAATTTTGATACCTCTGACATTTGCCGGCTTCAGGGCTCGATAACAGATCATAACCTTTAGATCAGTTTGTGTATGTACTTATTATTTGTGTTGATGTCTATGTCTACTTACTTTACTTACTTGTATTCTATAATACAACCAAACGGCCTTACTTAAAAAAACTTTTCAACCGTTAGTCACTGCTTAAGATGCTCTGCCATCTTCTCTCTGACGTGAAGTTGCACATGCTAGAAAAGGACAGAGAAGTTTAAGAAGTGACTAAGAGAATCGAAATTATTTTAGGTAAGGCCGTAAGTAAGTAGGTAGGTAGACACCAACGTAGCATAGTTTCTCGGCAATACAGTCAGGCTCATTTAAATATTTTACTTTACATGAATAAAATAAAACATGTTACTATCAAGCCAGTAAAGACAAAGTCAAATAAAGAAAAAACAGCTACACCCAGTATTTTAAATAAAACTTTATTACTTTTACAGAAACCTTCTGTCCTCTGATGCGGAGTTCCAAATTGATCTTGACTTCAAGCAGACACCAAGTGGGTTAGACTTGCTGACTGAGGATAATGTTATTCTTGATGCTGATGACGACAGGTGAAGGCAGACAACATTTTCAACTTTTTTCTAATATTTTTTTTACCATACTGCAGCTTTTCATCGTCATCCAATAGGAAACAGAGTAAGATAGTCTGTTTTCCAAAAATATACAGGTTTACTAAAGATTATAAAAGGCACAATAGTAATTCTATACTTTAGGGAATTGTCATTTCAAGGAGTGGTTTTTTTTTGCCGTCCAAATTGTTGTGTGTAGTGTTGTGCCTTGGGAGAGGCCTATGTCCAGCAGTAGACTAGGGTAGGCTGATTATGATGATGTTGATAAACTAATTGTAATTATAACATACCTAATATGCTTATACAAACTGGGAGCTACGGGTAGTCCTCAATGCCGTGGCTGCATGCAGAATAATGAAATTTTAGAGCATGAATTTGAATTCTATAGATATTATATATATTATAATAATAATAATAAATTTTTATTTCAGACCAATTACATCCATATACACAAATTACACATAGAACAAAAAATACAAATTGGAAAAGATTTAAAATGAAATATGTTAAATAAAAAAACCAATTATTATTATGTTTAATAAAAATATTGCCCCCCCAAACCCCCCCGAATTGCTTTCTGTATCCGCCACTGTCTAAATCACGTCAGTTTCACTACAACAAAGATAGGTAATCAACTTGAAAAAAATTGCAATAGTTTTTATTCTTTGCAGTGACTCGGAAGATGTGTACAAACATTTGGAAGAGAAGACTGAGAAGATGATGCTTGCTTCTCCTGAATACCACTCCTTTGAAGAACTCGAAAAGAAAATGGTGGAATGTCGTGCCATGAACATACCAAGTGGGGCTGTCAGAATACTTGTCATGGAAGAAGGTAAGTTCAGTACCTGTACTAAGCATTGTGTTAGCAGATAGCTACAGGAACTAATTGGTGTTGTGTACATCACTGAAGAGAGAAGTGAATAGAACGGAAATGTGACGGGCCGCGCTGACAATTCTTCCCACAGAGTAATAGAAGCAGAGATGTGATCAAAGGATTTTTCCTTAGAAAGACGCGTGACCGTGCGGGGAGGAGTAGGTTCGCGGGAGGAGTGGCTAATTGTACTGCCCTCTAGCGGTTTTCAGGAAAAGTTTTTGAGAATCGAACTGGTGAACTAACACTCAGCTGAATTAACACTTAATTTTTTAATATCACACTAGATGTGGCGTTTTTAAATTTTATAGAACGTATCACTAAATATAGAAATAAAATTACTTACGAATGAAATTAGATGCCAATCAGTCATCTGAATTTTTCCCTCGGTAATTATTACATAAAGAAACAGAGCAACTTATTTAATTTTTACTGTTACTGGGTAAAACATGAAAAATCGTACGTCTAATATGTAAGTTTGAATGACCGTTACGTGTGGCGGACGTTAGCAGACTGAGCAAATAAGTATGACGTCACACACTCCGTCCGCAAAATAGGATCTGCAGCTGCAACTCGCTCATCGCAACTCATTATCTTCCATGATTCTTCCAATATACATGTTTTTAAACTGAGAATACTCAAAAAAGACAATTTAAATAGACGCGTAGGAAACCAAACCACATTGCATCGTAATTAGATTAATTTTAATCTGTTGCTAAATAGCATTTCAAGCGTTTTACTTGAAATGCGCGACCAATGATTGGGTTTTTTTTTCGTCGTAGTTTCTAAGCAATTTTTTGTGAAATTGGCGACAGCGGTTATCCATACAATTGCTTTACAACATTGCTTTGACAGCCGTTCTACCTAAGAAGTAGGGCTTTCGCTTTTCTGTGGTTTACATACGTGTACATGCGAGCGTGCACCTCTGCCGCCAGTATGAATGCGCCTTGCCAAAATGTGTACTTGTGGCACGCGAGGTATGAACCGCATCGGATACGGTACTTTGGCGTGAGTTTGGCGGGCCAGGAGAGTAACATATTGCACTTACTATGAATTCACTTGATTAAGAGACACTTCACATAGAATCTTGACTATTACTAAGATGCTAAGTGAGAACTATTAGATCTTGTAGACGAGGCGTTCCAATATGTAATTAATGCTACCACTCTCAACGGCTACCCACAGTTGACTGCGGTTCTCGATCAATTGTCGGCGCCGTTACACCAGCGTCCCTCTATTGAGCTCTCGCAGAAATCATTCTAATTATTGTTCGCTGTCGCTGCCCTACTCATCGACCAGCCATAAACAATAAGATGCAGGCTACAGATGTTACCAGGCGGGAGACGACAGAGTTTAAGTAGATTAGATAGAGAGATGAAAGTGGCGAGAGGCGCCATCTCTAATCCACTAAAACTAGAGGCATGTAACATTTTGGCCAAGTTCATACAAGGAAGTATGGGAAGTTTGTACCACTAGGCCACTTGTGTATGGGTAATGTCCTAAGCCTTTACATGGCGCGATATTAAATAATCAAGTAGCTATTTAGAGCACACGCCGTATGTAATTTAAGTATGTAACTGCGTAAATGCGTGCTGCTTCTCAGCGCTGTAAATCTGTAAATGCAAGTACTTGTACACGCTAAACCTTTGGGTGCCCAAGATACAGGCCTTGCCCACCTTGGGACCCACTGCAAATTACTTAGTCAGTTATTTAATTATCTACTCTCTAACACAAAATGTACTATTTATTCTTATAGAAATAAATATTTTTAATCTTTAATCTTAAATAAAGTTTACATTAGGCCAGTGTCACTGGCGAATTTATGACATACGACTATACAATCCTGCAAGCCAATTCAGCTAACCAAAGCCGAACCTCTTCCCATGCGTTTCCGCTACTTTTCCTGTCTGACAGCGGCCGACTAACGATCGTGGTCCGGCCAAGCGTACCTAAACAAAGTTCATCGAAACCATAGACAAACTGCTCATCGACATAGACATCGTACGTTTACTTTAAGTACGCGTGGCCGGACCAAGATCGTTAGTCCGCCGCTGTCAGACAGGAAGAGTAGCGGGAGCGCGTGGGAAGCGCATCGGCTTTGGTTAGCTGAATTGGGGCCCTGTTTGTTTCAGGCGATGGGCCACTGGTGCCCCCCGACGCTGAAGTGACCGTACACTATGCAGCGTACTGGGAGAAAGGAAAGATCCCCTTTGACTCTACACTCACCATGAACTGTGGTGTCACTATGGTAAACTTTTCTAAGAGCATAGAACGCATTGACATAGTAGTTCCAAGCAGTTATGTGAAACTTTTACCAGGCCAGGCCTCCAATCTTGGGAAACGTCCAGTAATAGATTTCGCCTAATGCTGACTAGGCCCGGGCCTATGGCGGCCAGATGGACGAAGGCCTTTATAGAGGGGTGTAGCCATAATCCCCACGCTTGGCAGGCGGCTTGGGGATCGCAGAATGCTCACCACCGTTAACCAAGAGGACGCTGCTGCCCGTCCTCTGGTGGGTCTGGTTGCAGCTTAAGGCCATACACAGGTACAGATTATTAAGGGCGGCCAAACATAGAATAACAAACAAGGTTGACAAGAAGCGACGCTAGGTCGGCCAAGACTGCTAGTCTGGAAATGTAATTTACTTGTCACGTATTTGTTCGCGCCGATACAACGCGGCTGGCGTTAACATTAACCAAAAAAAAACAAAAAATTATATAATAAATACGGCAAACGGCACATTAACTCTGACACTAGGGCTGGCCACTCAGCCTATACGAACTTACTTACTTTTAACGCGGCTGGCGTGCGGTTACATGACTCCGAGAAATGTAAACTTTATTTCTTAGGCCCTACCTCTAGGAAATAGAGTTCACATTATATTTGCCATTAACATGCGCGAGAGCGGTAGCTGAACGGGTATCGCGCGGCGGCCGCACGTAACTTCACCTCGTCTAAACGCAGCTGGCAGTAATCCCGTAAAGAAACAACAATAAAAAAAAACAATTGTTCCCGAAAAAAAACCTTGTTATATTTTGCCATTTGGTTACTCGACAGAGGCTCCGGCTGGGTGGCAACAGGTTCCTGCCGGGGCTGGAGATAGCCCTGACGCACGTTCGGGGCCCCTCCGCGCGGTTCCTGGCCCTGCTGCGGCCCGAGGTGGCGTGGGGGCCCCTGGGCGCGCCCCCGCGCATCTTGCCACAGCCGGCCCTGTTTGTCGTCGCGCTCTACGCAGTGCATGAAGTGGACATTGTACACAGGTAATAACGTTATTATATAGCATACGATAGGAGTTTTGGCGGGAACACGGAAAAATCATGTCGCTGCATTCTATTATTTAATTAAGGTCTCGTTTTCCGCAAATTAATGATTAAAAATGGTGGTGTTTTATTCATTGAGTATTTAATTATGCACGAGTGTGGGCAAGTGATATAATGTGGGGTAACATGTCTTTACGTTTTGTTTTCAAAACTCCGTAAAAGCTCATAGTAAAGTCGTCACAACTTTACTTGGTCATAACTCGGACTCGACTACTTTCGTGTGACTAACTGTGATTGAATCACATTTTATTGACTTGATGATACTAGACTTGAAAATTCATTTAATCGAGACTGGCATAATACACAAAGTGCGATGCCAATACATAAACATAAAAAAGCATATGATAGGTTTTTTTTTAACGTATTGGCACTGGATACAAGTTCTTTACCCCTTCATTACACCAATCTAAAAACTTAAACTAAATCTAAATAATATTTATAAATTATAGGTTCACTTAAAATTGTTTTTAAGTCAGATGGCACCTCAGTTTGGCAGCTTTGTAGCCGAGGCCAAAATTAAATGAAATCCGTATTTTCCATACTATGGCCCTGGTGTGGCTATATTTAACCATGAATATGAATTATAATGTTCTCATGTTCCAAAGTTTTTAGCCAGACAAAGAAAAGTGAATGGAAATGTTTGACTTTTTCTTGCTCTTGTCTATTGCTCATAGTTTTTCTTTCATTTCTAGATTCAATGATCTGCCTTCGGATGAACAGTCTAAATTCGAGACTACCCTACGAACGGTCCAAGCCATCCGCAACCAAGGCAAAGATCTATTCGCCAGGAAAAAATTCCACAAGGCTATCAAAAGCTACCAACAAGCAACAAATGTCCTAACAATGTCACGACCAGAAAACGAGACTCAAGAAAATGAACTGAAAGATTTAAAAATAAGAATATTTTTGAATCTGGCAATCTGTTACTACAAGTTAGAAAAACCAAAGTACATTCTAAACATGCTCGATCATATTGATACACTCGTCGACGTTGAGAGATTACCCAAAGCGTTGTTTTACTATGGACGCGCATATGAGATGCTTGGCCAAACGGATAAGGCCATAAAATATTACAAAAAAGCTTTAAAATTAGAACCTAAAAATAAAGAAATATGTAACACGCTATTTCAATTGGATATGCAATATAAACAATCAGCTGAAAATGAGCAGTTAATGTGGCAGAAAGCCTTTAGCGCTGTCCCTACAGAGAAAAAAATAACATATTCGGTAGATGAGGATTTCGAAAATGGAGTCCAAGAGATGTGTGTGGATTTGGCGGGAAGAGACGAGTACTCGAAAATCGATTTGCCTACTGGATTATCCAATGACGAAGTCTTGTGCATACAAACTTTAGCTAACCAGTTTGATAAATTGATCGTAGCGGAAGACGGGACGGGAAAGAGAAGAAAAGTCACAATTATTAAAAAACCTTGATTCGTCTGATCTGACATTACGCGATATAGGACTAGACGTCGATTTCATAGGAGGAAAAGAGACTGACGTCTACCCACCCCTTTCTCTTCATAATGGATTCTTCGAACAATGAAACAGGATCTTGCACCAGCTTCTCGACCGCGGCACACCTGAAACTCTGCTGCACTAGTTTGCATACAATTCGGCGACATTCAGCTGTTGGTCGAGTCGTGACAGTCACTAACATATCATTTATTGCCTTATCCTCTTAACTTAGAGTTGCTATTTGTTTGACTACCTAAAATGTGTCCCACCTAAGTGTGTGGGAGACACACTGCTTACTATCGCTGGTGTTGTTTTTCTGTCAAACTACTTAAAACATTCAGAAAATAAACAATAAATATTCTTTGTAATAAATTATAATATTTTTTATTTTTTAAGTTATGACTGTTCAAATAACTATAGGCTCTGTCGGTAGACTGAGTTTAGTTCTTTTTCACGCATATATTGTACTTACATATTTGTTTAATTTCTCTATGAAACAAACTGCAAACTGAGCAAAAAAGAGACTTTTGTTTTTAAATGAAAAACTGTTTTACAATCAATGTCAAATTGACAAGTTTGACAGAACAGTTTCAAACGACTTCACGCCATCCTGACGCCATCTATTATAATTATTGGAACTAACCTTTTTTTTTTAAAGAAAACGCCTCATTAAACAAATGCAAAAAAGAGAATCATGTCTCGTCAGTGACATCTATCCTTTGTCTGTAGAACTACGTTCTGACAGCTTCAGAAAACCTCCCATTAGCGTAGGAATCGCAACAAACATAAAGCCGAATGGGGATCCACACTTTTTTTTCCCGCTAGGAACTTACTTATGTATGCCACAGCTCGATAGGACATCAGCACCCCTATTCACAACTCTATCGGAAAGGTTTCGATTCGGCTCCACACTATCCGTTCCACTCATATACATTCAGGATAACAAAGACGGAGGAAACGAAATTTGAATCGGATGTTTCCGACGCCATTCTGTATAGGGGTGCAGTAAGTGGTCTAAAATTTGTTTGCGAGATTTGATTACATAGACAGACACCGGGACAGTTGAAGCCAACTTTGTAAGAAAAAAGCTTACGCTGTGAAAATAACTAATGACTTTTTTCTGGGTCACATCAACAGCCGGAAGACGTCCACTGCTGGACGAAGGCCTCCCCCTAATAGGGAGGGGTTGCCATAATCCCCACGCTTCGCCGGCGCCTTGGGAATCGCAGTGTGTTACCACCGTTAACTAAGAGGACGCTGATGCCTTTCGTCCGGTGGTTCTGGATGCAGTTTTAGGATATACCCAGGTAGGCACCTGGTATTTCTGGGTGGTCTGGATTTATGGGCACTTTCGATGAATGGCTATCTATGACCAAGCAGTATGGCCTTACGGCATTGGCTAGCCCTAAAGGCAAAAGAAAAAAAAGTTTGACATTGACATTTGACTGACAGGTTTAGTTGTCGTTTCTTTCTGTTCTGTCGTGTCAAACAAAATATTTTTGTTTTGTCCGTGGCTTTGTGGCATTATTTCCTCAAAAATAGAAAAATAATGCTTTAATTCTAATGTTTTGTATATATTTTAACGATAAACTTCATATAATAGTGATAATAGGGCGAAATATATGTGATGGTTTTACGGTGGTTTCGTCATAGCTGGGGACCGAGATAGTCATGTCAGATTGCGCGCTGGTAGCCAATGTAAGCGAACACGATGCTAGCATGGACGTGGGGAACGATAAGTCTCTCTTCGAGCCCACTGTTGATATGATGGTCAATGACTTCGACGACGAGAGAACTCTAGACGAAGAAGAAGCTTTGGCAGCGGGCGAGCAGCACGACCCTAAGGCGGAGCTGAACAGTTTGCAGAAGGAAGGTGATATGCCCTTGGAGGAACTCCTGGCGCTCTACGGCTACGACAAAAACATGGACCGACCCGCGCCTGAACCGGTGCCTGAAGTTGTACCAAATATTGAGACTCACAATGCTTTATCAACGTCTGGCTTGCAGCAGTTATACATTGGACAGAATGCTGATAATGATAATAACAACCCGACCGAGGCTTCACGACGGCTCCGCTCGGGCTCACGCTCGGAGGAAGAAGACGACTATGACTACAGTCCGGATGAAGAAGAGTGGAAGAAAATTATTATGGTTGGTAGCGACTACCAAGCTGTGATACCAGAAGGCTTGTGCAGTTACGATGATGCACTTCCCTATGAAAATGAAGATAAACTACTGTGGAACCCAGGCATGGTAGATGAAAGAGTCACTGAAGATTATATGAGAAAAGTCTGTGCATTGAATACTGGAACTGGGGTGGATGCTATCCCTCAGGGGAAACAGCTTCGCGATGATGAGGAGGCATTGTACCTGCTACAGCAATGTGGCCACAATATGGACGAAGCACTGCGGAGGAGGCGCATCTCTTCACAGACGCCAGCACATGCTAGCCTATGGTCTGAAGAAGAATGTCGCAATTTTGAAAATGGACTCAAAGCCCACGGCAAAGACTTTCATTTGATCAGACAAAATAAAGTGCGGACTCGATCCGTTGGAGAACTAGTGCAGTTCTACTATATTTGGAAAAAAACTGAGAGGCATGATATATTTGCTAATAAGGCCCGGTTGGAGAAGAAAAAGTACACTTTGCACCCAGGGCATACGGATTATATGGACAGATTCCTAGAAGAGCAAGAGGCTTCAGGCCCTGGTGTGATGAGGCAGGCTTCCCCAATGCCTATGATGGTTTATGCACCTTCACCGGCGACCCAACCTGATCCTCTAGCTTTAGGGGAGAAGGAGGTGTTTTCTCAATTGAACACCCACACAACTCCCCCCAGAGCCCTGTCTATAGAGGAACAAGAACCAGAGCCAGGCTCCTAATATATGTATTACTGGCATTTTAGCCGTTTGTCGAGTAGAAATGCACTGTTTGTACAATACATAATAATAATTTCTTATATAGATGTAAGTTAAAGTAATTCCCCTATTCACAAATCACATGATAATGTTTTAAATAATGCTGAAATATTTTATACAAATGAAAATGACTGACCTATAAAACATAGAAATAATTTTATACCTATGTCTGAATGATAATTCAATGGTACCCGCAATGTAAATAAAATTAATAAAATTGTGTTGGATCATGTGTTTGTGGATATGGGTCTCTTATTGTGTGTGCCTGTCATTGTGCGATGGGTGGTGTAAAATGGTGAGGTATTGATTTATGAATAAACAATGTACACCAAACAGTGCAAAAAGTGTTTTGATTTATTTCTTCCTTTTGCTCAATAGATCTGGTTTAAATGAGTATTGTATGATGAGTCATTGTGATGATGAAATTACCCTTCTTGAACTCCTTAAAATTGAATAAAATTATGATGGAATGAAGTGTAATAACCTTATTTTACCATTTTACTAACTGAATTAACGTCGATAGACGGTCAGCGTGGCCACTTATGCGCAGTGCGTACAGTGCGTGTGCTGGCTAAACCAAACTGGCTCTCTCTCTTTAGGTTTAGAAATGAACCTGCACCCATTGCCGCAGCTCGTGGGAGCAGACCAAAGTGCGGACACGGTAGCAAGTTGTCAACTGTCAGTGCTGAGCAGGCTTTATTACACTTGCCTTTGTTTTAGGTAAAGGGAAGTCTATATCTTGATTAACAGCATGATATAATATTGATGAACAGTGTTGTTTCCACACGTCCATAGATGTTTTTTCTTTATGCAACTGTTTTGTAAGCTGCTAAGTGTTTGAAATGGGAACTGGCCCTCAAGTGAGGCTGCCAGAACGTACCGTGTTTGGTATCATATTTTGAACTTGAGAGTGGTAGCTTGCCAGCCAAGTATTTGAAAGTATCTTACACGTACCAGCATGCTTCATGACTTTACTCAAAGATTGTTGATTACCTAGAGTCACATTACCTCACTGATGTTTCTTTAAATTTTTCCCTTCACTGGCAGCTCAAGCTCATCTTTGGGATTTGAATCCACGCGCTTCCGCGTGCGATCCTAGCTCGCTAGCTTATGAGCTATCGTCGCGTCAGCGTCGCTACGAAGAATTCGCATTATTTGTACCTACTGTTATCATTACATAGTTGCTTGTCTTAGATTCCATTAGACTGTGACCTGTGACTAATTTGACTTTAATTTATTATAATCAAAACGCTAGAATATGTTATATAATCATTTCAATTAAATAAAAATAAACTAGGAGAAAATGTGTGGTGCTCATGCCAATTGCCATCATTTCATAGAAAGAAAAAAATATATTCAAAAATGACACTTACATACAAACAAAATAAAAGTGTTGCCACCTTGGGTTTTTTCAATCTAGATCTAGCCTTTTCTTAGGAACGTTTTCGCCCCATAGTTTGCAGTAAATATCCTGAAAAGGGCAATAGCCATTTATATATTAAATATATTATGCACTTTGAGACTTAGTTGCCCTTGTCCGGCATTACAAAACATAGATACTTTTTTACATAGATGAATTCTTAAATCTTAGATAAATCATTAGTTAGATAGCTTTTCTTCCTGAAGTGAGTTAAGTGGTAACACTTTAAAACTGAATTAAAAAAAAACTCCTTTTTCAAAGAAAATAAAATATGTTTGTTTTCTTCATTTTCTTCAACGATTTTCTTTAGAGAAAATACATTTACTTATTTGTCTACAATCTGTATTTCTTGATTTATTGTTGACTGGAAGTTTAGCGTTTTAGTTTAGTCAATAATTACCTAGGTAATTACGTCTATTGATTTTCATATTTTTCATCTGCTCTTCACGAAGACCGACCATGACGGTGACTGCAAATATGACCGCAAAAGAAATCCTCAATGATTTTAAAGAGAACTACAGTAAAATTCGTAAACTCCTCGATGAGGATAGCAAGAATGATCCCGAAACTGAGCCCTACCTCTCCAAATACAAGGCGAAAGAAATTTTGTGTAACATGCACGAGTCTCTAAAGAAGTTTCTGAATTCTGAAACTGTCATCGAGAGAATCAAGTTGGATGCTATGTTGGGCGCTGTCTTACTGAACATAGGCATCATAGACACAGAAACTGAGGAATTAACAGCCAGCGAGAAAGTATTGGTAGAAGCAATGGAGCTTCTGTCCCCAAATGCTTCGAAACCCGAGGTTGTTATAACTTTGATCAACATTTACAACAACTTAGGGATCCTGTGGAGTAACCGTGACGAGCCAGACAAAGCTAAAACATATCTGCTCCAAGCGAAAGACTTGTACGAGACATTCAAATGTACCTTGCAGCTGCCATTGCCTATTGAGCATGTTATAAACACTACAGGAGAGACCGATGTTAACGACTTTATGATCTTGGAGAAAGCTTACACTCTTACATTGTATTACTTAGCTCAAGTGTATGGTTCTCTGAAAGAGAATCTAAAGTCTGCAATATATTGTCATATCACGCTAAGAAGGCAGCTGCAGTATAATGATTATGAGCCAATCGACTGGTCATTGAATTCTGCAACACTATCACAGTTTTTTGCTGAGCACAACGGGTTTTTCCAGTCGAGGCATCATCTTGCTGCAGCCTCAAAAATATTAGAGCAATATGAAGAAAAGTTGCAAGAGGTGGACAACAGCGATGAAGCGAACCTGGCTAAGTGGGAAACATATAAGCATAGATCAGCAGATGTCGCTCGCTGTTGGGCTAAATATTGTATACTGCTCATGATGGCTTCCAAGAATAGGCTGATGAATGATGCGGAAAGGATGACTGAAGCCATTACTGGTAAACAATTTTATCTAAACTTTGAATTATGCTTGGGTTTGAGTTGTCATCTTAGCACTCCGAATGATTTATCATCAGCAATAAGACGTCCACTGCTGAACGAAGGGCTCCCCTGTAATAAGGAAGGTTTGCCATAATCTTCACACTTGGCAGACAGCTAAGGGTTCTCCTAATGCTCACCACCATTAACCAAGAGGATGCTGCTGCCGTCCTCCGGTGGTCCTGAATGCAGTTTTAGGAGTATTTTTTATTATAACCATTTTTTTTTTAACACAATCTTAACTTCCTTTAAACAATTTTCAGTCGGTACAATGACAGTGACTGTGATAATGATGACAACGTCCCAACCAGGTTCTTTAACAATATTAAAATATGTCAACTTTTCTATTTTCAGACATGTCTAACATATCCTTGGAAGACCATGAAAACATTTGCGGTGGTGACATGAAAAGCCTCATTTTCCCAGACTCGGACGTCAGCACTTATGAAAACAAAGTCACTGATAAGTTCCTACTAACTTATCAGGATGCCCGTGAAGTCTTTGTGTCCTGTCAAACTTGGTTAAACAAAGCTAAAGAATACTACAAACTAGAAACTTTAGCCTCGGATTACATAGAGCTTGTGCAGGACAGCTCCTCATCTTACAGCTATTTGGCATTCTTTGAAGAAGACGAAGAGCGGAGATCTAAAATGCACAAACGGCGCATCGATATGCTAGAAGATCTCATCAAAGAAATAAATCCTTTATATTACCTACAGTATTGCAGGCAGCTCTGGTTCGAACTCGGGGAAATTTACTCTGACATCTTGAACATAAAATTGGATAAACTGAAAACCAACGAAAAGCCTACGGCACATGCATTGAAAAAGATTAATAACCTATGTGAAAAAAGTATTGAAAATTATGACCACTTCTTAAACTCGGTTAAAGATAAAAATGGTGAAATGCCAGCGAAGCTTGATTACGATGTTATAAGGCCAGTAGTTAGTGCTTACGCCTTCATCGGTAGGAATAGTATGAAAAGGATCGCAGTAGACAAGACTGTCCAGTTAAATCATGTGATGAAGAGCTACGAATCTTATCAGGCAGTCGTAGATCTATGCACAAAAGATAAGGACGCTGCTAAAATGATGCAAGAAGAGTTCAGTCTTTGCCAGGAGATGGTCAATATTCTGCCTATTAAGATAAAGAAGCTACAAGCTGAGGCGATGGCTAGTTCCAGATAAAGATCTCAAATACATAGCATAGTACGTATATTGCTTAAAGCTTCTGCTGTCGAGTTTAATTATTAGAGCGCCTACAGCGCCCAACACGCTGCTCTATCGTCGGCCGCGCATTCGAGTATCGATTCAACATCTACATCTGTTTTGTAACCTTTGTGCTGTTTGCTCAATTTAGTTGATGCCTTAGGTCCAAGATCTGATATCGAAGGGTGACAAGCGCAGTGCAGTGCGGCGCAGTATTGATTTCGCAAGTTCACAATTCTGGCACTGCTACTGTTAGTGGCAGTCGTGACGCTTACCACCAACGTCTTGCTTGTCATCTCACTTGATAAAAAATAGCATAATGAGGATCAGTCACAATGTCGTTTTGCCCTACACAAAACTTTGGGTTAATTGAAAACTAATTCGTACAGTGGTTGTTTTGTTTAAGGTCACTGGATGTGATCGAAACTATAGTCGGAGTATCTGACTTAATAGGGTAGATGACTGATGTTTATATCGTTGAAACCAATAGCTTTGATGAAGAATTTAAGTAAATATAGTATGTTTATTGAAAAAAATATTTAAATCGGTTAATAATGTTCTGATATATGAGCGTTGACCTGGGCATGTTGTTAAACTGCAATCCAGTACCACCGGAGGACGGGCAGCAGCATCCTCTTAGTTAACAGTGGTAACACTCTGCGATCCCCAAGCCGCCTGCCAAGCGTGGGCATTATGGCAACCCCTCCCTATTAAGGGGGAGGCCTTCGTCCAGCAGT
Organism: Erannis defoliaria; assembly: GCA_905404285.2. NCBI lineage: Eukaryota > Metazoa > Arthropoda > Insecta > Lepidoptera > Geometridae > Erannis > Erannis defoliaria. The sequence goes on along the minus strand of FR990073.1, from coordinate 1,751,580 downwards.
GGACGCCTTCTGGCTGATAATGATGATATGAGCGTTTAAAGTTTTTGTTACAGACAACTCTGTCCCTTTACCACAAAACAAAAAATGACGTCACGCCTTACTTGTCAGAATAGAATTTATATGGCGTACAGAGAAGTGACGTCACGATTTGCTGTTTCTTCTCTCTGTTCTAGCATGATATTAAAATGCATATAAGTTGCTTATATTTGATCAGATTTTCATTTTCTTTTCATTAATCAGCTATATTTATAGGCCACATTTTAATAGGACAATAAAAAAAAACAGTCATCTAGCCTATTGTCTGAGTAATCCCGAATAAATAAAACTAAAATGTGTCAATACTTCCTCGAGCCTTCTAGGCTAGAATGAACACTGCTCTTATAAATGCAGAAGACCATAATAAAAGGACAGTTTTTTGGCTCAAGAATATGAGTTGCTCTATGAACAGAGGGTGTTATTTGTACCCATTGTCTGGATGGGAAGCAATTATTTACGGTCGCGTATTTGAGATATGAGTTGTAACATTATAACAATGTTATATTTTTTAAATTGATTATTCGAATGTCTGTGAATATGTTGCTTGAGAGTATAGCTGATCTCTTTCAATGTAAAATGTGTATACATAATAATTCTGAACACTCAATATTAACATGATGTCAGATTTCATAAAGCCTAGATGTAAAGGTGTGAAATAAAGGACTAATAATTTGTTATTTACTTTTATTATTTATTACCTATAAATAATAACCAACATTTTCATTACATTTTAAATATCTTTGCCTACCGAGTGGTTTCAAAGTTTTCAAATAGTTGGCAATATTAATTCTTACTCTATTTAAAATTATTTACATCACACTCGTCAATACTGTGTAAATTCGTCAAGCCAAGAATTTACAGTAATCAATAAAAAAATTGTAGGTTTGGCGAATACGCGTATTGACGAGTGCGAAGTAAATCTAATGATATATTTTTTTGTACAAAATTATCTGTGGCACAAACAGTACCTACGAACATTAATATATCACGGATATTGAAAACTTCCATAAACACTATCAGTCTTACCTAAAATAATCTCGTTTCTCTTAGTCACTGCTTAAACTTCTCTGTCCTTTTCTAGCACGTGCAACTTCACGTCAGAGAGAAGATGGCAGAGCATCTTAAGCAGTGACTAACGGTTGAAAAGTTTTTTTAAGTAAGGCCGTATGTACATAATAAAAAATAATACAAATTAAACACTGTTTTAAACTATCACGGATGTTTACTAAAGTTCTATTATCGAGAGCTCAATTCACTACATAATCACGGTAAAAATATCCCGTTAATATAATAATAGAACTTTTATAATACAATTAAAATCTTTGTTTTAATGTTTTCCACATGGTGACAAGAACAAGAAATAAGTATAACTATGTTATTATGAAAACTGACGTGGTTTTGACACCTTTAATAAATAACAAAAAAGAAATATAACAATTTGCTACTTATACTATAATAAACTACAAGGTGTCCCTTCCATTAAGTTACTATCCAGAAGACCTCTATTCGCAATTCGAGTTCGAGTTATTCGAGTTCTATTCGCAAGCGGAGAAAGTTTTTAGTTAATTATTTTTTTGTCTTGTTTGACATTCAATTAATATATAATATGACATTCGTTTTAATTTTAATTGTATACTATTGTATATACCATGGTTTTGTTTTTGACGTGTAAATTATGTATTTATCAATAAATAACTTTGACTTTGACTTTGACTTAGACCTACTCAGTTATTTTAAGGCCACATTATTACTTACTATTAGGTTACGCAGGACAATATATAACTATTAACGAAAACAGTTCAATAGGCTAGATGACTGGTTTTTTTAAATTGTCCTATTAAAATGTGGCCCATAAATATAGCTGATATTATAGCTGATTAATGAAAAGAAAATGAAAATCTGATCAGAAATAAGCAACTTATAAGCATTTTAATATCATGCTAGACAGAGAGGCGAAACAGCAAATCGTGACGTCACTTCTCAGTACGCCATATAAATTCTATTCTGACAAGTAAGGCGTGACGTCATTTTTTATTTTGTGAGAAAGGGACAGAATTGTCTCTAACAAAAACTTTAAACGCTCATATATCAGAACATTATTAACCGATTTAAATATTTTTTTCAATAAACATACTATATTTACTTAAAATTCTTCATCAAAGCTATTGGTTTCAATTATATAAACATCAGTCATCTACCCTATTGTACCTACTCATCATGAACAACTTGGAACAAACCCTGAAATAAACAAAGAAAAATCTGCAACATAGACAAATAAAATTCACTCAACACAGGTGTTTTTTTTTGACGATTTTAAATAGTGATGTCAAAGTTGTTCGCAATGACGAATACCTAAACTCTGTAACCCTGTATGTTTTATTGGTCACTGCGAAATTTATCTTTCCTTACGTTATTTATGCTTTAGGTACGTGACCTCGTTAATTTAAAATAATCGGAAGTTACTAAATAATATTATAAATTTGGCAGTCTGTTTCCTTGTCTGTTACCATATAACATCTAAATAGTTCCACCGGAGTTCTAGTGCAGATATGTATTAATGATCTGTTTTTTTTTATTCAATCAAGTGACGAGACGAGCAAGACATTCACCTGGTGGTAAGCGTCACGTCTGCCGCTAACAGTAGCAGTGCTAGAATTGTGAACTTGCGAACACAATCCTGCGCCGCACTGCTCTGCGCTCGTCACGAGACATTAGATGTTAAATCTCTTCATACCCAGTAATTTCTCTGGTTACGTTGCCCTTCAAACCGGAACACAGTAATGCTTGCACACTACTGCTTGGCAGTTGAATAACTGGCAAAGGTGTGGTACTCCCCCAGGCGGACTCTGTAGCAGAGTGCTACCACTACAAATATATTATTAATATTTGTATAGATGTTTTAACAAACAGTGACTCCCAGTTTTGGCACTTAAATCAAATCGTTCCATAATCTAGGGCTAGGGATAAAGTATTAATAACTGTTTAGGAATTTTCGTATGCACTCATAATACTTAAGCCCACTCGAGCATTGTACTCGATAAGTATCGATTATTTATTTAACATCTATTATATAGTTATGAGGTCTAAATCGTCTTATCAACAAGTCAACAATACGAATAGGTTTTCACTAACTTGCCCTTTGCTACTTCGAATAACCTACATTCTAATAATAGTTTGGTATTGTCTGGAACCGGGCCAGTTGCCCTTACAAAATACAAATCTAGTGCCACCAACGTAGCCGTAGTTTGAAGAGGGCGCCACCGTGACCATAAACAAAACAGAGCCACATAATAAATAATAGTACTAAGTACAGAAAGTTAACTCCGCAAAGGAATTGAAATAAATAAGGACTCTATCTGCTAGGCAATAAAGTAGCAATTCAACTGGCACAGCGCTGGATACTGCTCGCTATATTCACCTAGATATACCGCTCTCTTTCTATCACGTATGCTTAGTTACGTGCGACGAGGCTAGCGTGCGGGCGGCGACTGTCTTCTGCCTTGCATTGTCCACCCGGGACTGAGCGCCGGCCGAACGTACCTAAACTGCAGAGTGACACCCCCCTGGCAGAGCCTCTATTGGCAAACGAAGTACCTCGTATGGGCACTTACGGATAATTTTTGGTCGCACAGAGATGACTGACGTTCAGGAGCGTCGCCAGCAGTGGCCCAAGCGGGGCAAGTTGATATATGGACGATGGGAAAAGTCTGCATTGACGAAGAACTATAGCAGCGCGAAATAGAAATACTAAACTTGGAATGGAATTAGTGAATTCACTCTTGCGACGTGCGGGAATTATCGGTCAAGCAAGTCAAGGCTTTCAAGACTTAGACCTTTTGCTTTGCATTTTTTTGAATATCTAGTGGGGTGCTCCCTGCACCCCTCGGCGACGCCCATACTGATGTTTAATTTATACGACACAGTGCCGTTCTTGACGTTCGTTATATTTGACATTTAAACCGGTATAATTCGATAAAATTCGGTATATTCTCAAATACGTCTAAGTAAATTTGCTATACCGGCACGTCAAATTTAGCGACATAGAACGGTACTCTCTCTGCAGGTAGGCTTAGTGAAGAACATGATTTAAAATTTAAATGACTTTTGCTTAATTTTAGTTGTTTTTGGTTGATCGACTATTTAAGGTCGGGTCGGAGTGTAATGACCCAAGAAAATCATCTTGCCTATTATGATCAGTCCTCTTACCTATTTGGTAATGTGGTATACTCTGTAGCCGTATCCCTAAAGTAGCTTCTCTTTAGTGTTGTACCCGCCGCTTAGAAGCCGCAATATAACCGTTAGGATGTACTTTAGAACTATGAGAAGGGTAACTAGAGCAGTAAGTATAACAGCTGCGACATCTAGCAGCATGTACTGGTAGAATGGGAGGTCTCTAGCGGTGGAGTGCAGCGGGTCTCGGTGTCCCCAGCGGATCACTCGTTCTGTCCAGTACACTGCGGTGTCCAGGGGGTCGTTTTGTCGGTCGCGCCATATCATCGACGCTTGTCGCGCGCTCTGTCGCATTCTGTTGATAAAATTTAGAAATTAGCTTAACTAGTTCATATATACGTCAATGGAAATGAGCTATTTATTTTGTACTGAATTTACATCAATTGAGATTTTTCTCGTCTTAATAGGTAATTCTGAGTGTGGGTTGTAGTATCTTGGTGATGGTTGGCGAACAACAGGGCTGATTGACGAGAGACTGGCCTACCTACCTAAGTATAAGTATTTTCTCAATCTCAGAGCGTTTTTACTGAAAGGGAAAGAAGGAAAAGCTGCCTAGCAGTGTATTGAATGAACTAGGTAGGTATAAGTACCATTGATGACGATGTAGAGTTCATGTGTTTTTTTATTAAGTTCTGCCACCATTGAGGCTTATTTATACAGAAAAGTATACCTATAGACATAAGCGCCGGCAGCAGGGTGCAACGCATTTTTTTCGAATTATTTTACTGTTTGAATAAAAACTGATACGTGATTGACTCTGGCGTTACTTTGCGGAAGTTCATTTGAATTTTTTGTGATTTATAATTATTTCTTATGAATTTTGATGGATATCTGTTTACAGGCTCAATTAAATTATCTGTTTCAGGTTAAAAATAATATTGTTTTAGCTTAATTAAATACAAATACTACTTGGGTACAGATTAAAATAAATTATTTCAGCCAATATTCATTATTTGGTTACAGATTTAACAATTATTTGTTTTCAGATTAAATGAATTATTTATTTCAGTTTTAATGTTTTTTTTTTTTAATTTATCTATACACTTCCCTGAAAGTACCTAATCCTGGCGGCGCCGATGCCTATAGACATGAACATATACATTATGTTCCCTCGGCACACACATAATAATGCAAGCGATAAGACCGTTAAGTTTGATTAGGCGTACTAACTAACTACATACTATAACTGACTGATTACTAAAATTGATACTCGTGGAACCCTTATCGTACTTTCTCTAAAATTTTGGCAGTGGAATGTTTGTGCAAAAAGTTGCACTTTACTTATAGCTACTAAGTATAGGTAGGTATATTTTTATTTGAGTAAACATTTTGCTTTGTGAAAAACAAAACACATTGAATTTCTTTGAAGAAACGTGATCTGCTTGTCAATAAAACAATTTGTTGTCCACGATGCATTGAAATCAGAATGGAATATCAATAAACTGTGACCACTTTGTATTTGCAATTTTGTTGGATAATTCGCTGCATGGAGGCCGCCCCTTGTACTGCCAAATAATGTACCCACCCTGATTAGTTGTAAGTTGTTCTATATTTCTGGTGTGCAATAAAGTTGTATTGTATTGTATTGTATGGATACATTATTTGAAACTTTGTCGCTTTTATTATTATTCATACCTGCAAGTTGTTTTCAGTTACAGTTAACAATAGCAAATTGTAGAATTAACCAAATCAGTATAAATACCAAAAAAAAAACCGTCCAAGTCTGACTCGCTCTTGCAACTCGGACAACGAGGGTCCCGTACCACCACAAGTACTAGGTAATCCGCGTTAGTAACGAATGTTCAGTGAACATTTCAACCGGCTATCTATTACGATACACGAGATTATAGGTCAGTAACGACCGGAAAGACAGATGGATTGGGTACGGAACACTAATAGACTTTCTACTTTCGTTCAATATGCTAAATTTTTCTGCGTAATTAAAAAAAAATTTTTGGTGTAAACTTATTACGAAACGTTGTTTGTGAGTTTTAACACCCAGCGCTGCTATAGGTGTTTTAGGCAATTTTAGGGCATGACTTGGACTTGACCTTGAGAAATGACGATATATCTACAAATTATCAATTTTCAGATTTTTCACGTAATAACGGCTATGATAGATAGATAGATAGATAGATAGATAGATATTCTTTATTGTCATAACCGTAATCTATTATTATAGCTAGGTATAGTAACGACTTCGTGCTATGTACTCGTCAGGGTTTACAAATTGATTTATTTAAAATAGAAATGCAGTGTAATCAAAAAATAAATACCTATAGCTCTAAACGCTGTATAGAAGCAGAATAAATTCAAGCTTATGTGAACTTGCTTCTTGCCAAATTTCATGAGTCTAGTCAACTAGTCAACGGGAAGTACCCTATGAATTTAGATTTAGTTCACTCTAAAAAACTTACAATAATGGCCGTATTTTTTTATTGTATTGACTTACAAGCTTGATTTTAAAACAGATTCAAGGGACCGTGGACTTACGTATTTGATATTAATTTCAAATTGATATCTCCACGCGTTCCAGAGAAAAATGGTCTTGACAGACAGACAGACAGACGGACAACGGAGTGATCCTATAAGGGTTCCTTTTTTCTTTTAAGGAACGGCACCCTAAAAAACAGTGACCATAGATTATGTACCTAAATAAGACATTTATTTTATTGTTTATTGTTTCTTTCTGTAGTTAGTTATACTTAGGTACCTACGTATAGGACCAAAATAGGTAGGTCTGCTCAATAATTATGTACCTATATACATTTTAGTGTGGTTGCTGTGGGTAGGTATGCTTTGCAATCTATTAGGTAAGTACCTGAATGGAAAAAGCGGAGATTAAACATTTTTAATCTCAGTTTTTTGTATTTTAAATGATAATACAAGCAAGTAAAAGCTCGTCTGATGGTAGGTAAGCGTCACATTTACCCCTAATACCTCGCTGCCCTGCCCTACAATGTCGTTGAAAAGGGAATAATTATACCCATTTTTGTTTTATTTATACGGGAATACTCACGTTTAATTAAATCGGATACTCCGACTATAGTTTCGAGAGCCGCGCTAAGCAGGACGCAGCTGCACGCGCATCGGGCTCTGTTTTCACTCTTTGAAAAAGGTCACCGGATGTGATCGAAACTATAGTCGGAGTATCCGATTTAATTAAACGTGAGTATTCCCGTATAAATAAAACAAAAATGTGTCAAAACTACGTCAGTTTTCATAATAAAAAATTATACCCATGTTTATATAAATATTACCTACCTATTGGCAGGTAGGTAATATTATTTAATATAATATTAAGGTACCTGTGACTGAATATGTGTCAAGTCTCTTTATGAGTTGTAATTTTCTCCTTGATACATTTATTTCTACTTCCTAGATATATATGAAAAGTGGACAGCCGTGAGTTGCAATAACTCTGTAGCAGCCACGTCATGCGCAGTCGAGTCGTCGTATGGTGCATGGTCACTGCACCGCGATAGCCTATCTCTTCATGTGCAGCGAGATAACGATACTGCCTGTACTTGCCTAGCTTGTACACTTTAATAAACAAAGATGACACATAGGTTCATTAGTATGGCCAGCCCTTAGAGCAGTAGCTCTCTACCGGCCAGCTAGATGATAAAAATATGTGCTTATATAGGTACATCCAAGATTGACAACAATATTAGGTAGGTATATTTATTGTGTTTGTCTAGTAGGGTAAGTAGTTATATAGATACTATACTATGTAGTTTGTTGTAGTTAATAAAGGCTTACAGACGAACAATAGATAAAAATAAATATTATGAAGGATTTAATATTTCTAGATTTTAGGATTAGGTTTTTAGTTTTTTTTTTTTTTTGTTCAGCATTGGACGTTTTATGGCTGACGACGAATATTTCTAGGGTACTGTATCCGACGGGTGTACCTGTAAAACACTCTATTACCACAGATAATATAATTATATACTCGCGAGCATTCTGCGATTCGCAAGCCGCCTGCCAAGCGTGGAGATTATGGCAGCACCCCTCTACTAAGGGGGAGGCCTTCGTCCAGCAGTGGATATCTTATGGCTGACGACGATACTCGCACTTGTACGGTTTTATTCATTATGAATTACAGGCTAGGCTGACCATAACTAGGCGGCGGAGCTAATGCGGTCGAAGATGGTAAACACACCACACATAGCACGAACTGGGTGGCTCTCAAGTGACAACGTTAGGTGGTTGGCGACAGATATTCGACTGAGCAGGCTATTAGGCCAAGTGCTGATTAGATAAGTGATCGGCCATTTTGTATGAGGGCACACTTTTGTCTCGAAATCAGCACCATCGTCAGTTTTTTTAAGAGCCCGGCTTTGTCGATGGAGTCCATCTTTCTCTATCTTCTGCCAGCACCTTGACCTCCATGTACGACACGACTTTTGACCTCTCCTTTACTTGATCCACGAAATAAGTAGTTTTCTAAAAGCTGTTCACTTTGATGTGTTTCAGTCTGAAGGGCAATATGTTACCTACCAGAGAAATTACTGGGTATGAAGAGATTCGACATCTCATATCTATATCTCAGGGTGACAAGCGCACTGCAGTGCGGTGCAAGATTTTGTTTGCAAGTTCACGATTCTGGCACTGCTACCGTTATGGGCAAACGAAGCAAGGCGAACGTCTCGCTTGTCTCATCTCTTCGTTGCATAAAAAATACTTTATGGTTTGTTGAATTCGAGAAAAAGATTGTGTCCTCATACAAAATGATCGATCACGCGATCTATAGTATACATTGGCCGCCCACTCACCCTAAACCACTCTTTATTATTATGAGGTCTTACTTTAGGGGTTAGATGAATTTAGTTTTAGATGAGACTTACTCTGGACTGAGCACGCTCTGCAGCGCGTCGTAGAGCGAGTGTTCGGTGAGGTCTGCGTACGACAGCGTCTTCCCGAAGCCGATCTCCTGCGCGCGGATCCCGTTGAAGGGCTGGTCTCCGAAGAACGGGACCACCAGCATCGGCTTCCCCGCGGATATGGCCTCCGTCATGCCGAGCATACCGCCGTGCCCGATGAACGCGATCACTTTGTGGTGCTCTGGAATCAATCATGTGGGTATGGTAAATACATTTTGAATAATCTTTTTTTTTTAAAATCCAGTGGCGTTACGAGATAGACGTTCGCCTGGAGTGAATGAATCGGGAAACTCGTTCGTTCAAAATAAAACAGGTCGCATAAAAGTTATCCTATGTTGATGATGATGATGAAGGTCCTGTACTAGTACGTATAGTATCTAATCTGTTGTTATACCAACTCTGTCCCAAATAACATAATATTTTAAGTCCAAAAAAAATCTCTATTTACACAAAAACATTGATAAGCATACCTAGTCGTACTTACCTAATTGAATTGAATTACATGTGCATAATTATGTACACCTTGAACGCTGAGCAAGTAAAAATAAATCCACATAAATAGGACAGTCTGCACATAAGCCGCTTATATGCAAACGTGGCTTAGGGCTAGAGTTATTAGGTAAAACCACAGAAAAACGAACGCCTTACTCTTAAGTCTTCAGTGGGTAAAACGTTCTTTAGGGTTAGCGTAAATAAATAAATAAATATTGGGGGACATCTTACATACAGCGCCATCTAGCCCCATACTAAGCAAAGCTTGTATTATGGGAACCAGATAGCTGATAGAATACTTATATACATTTTTTTGTAAATACATACTACACCCAGACACAGAACAAACATCTATGTTTGTCACATATTTTTTTGTCCTGGGTGGGGATCGAACCCACGCCCTCCAGCTCTGAAGGCAGACATGCTACCAACTGAGCTAGAAGGCTGTAGCTCAAGCTGTGCGTGAATTGAATTTAACGTTTAGGCGCTATGCATCGTAGCCAATTAAAATCCACTGGCGTTCTTCCATTGCAACTGGGATATAATAGTCCCCCCCTATTACTAACATTACAATTACATTCACCTATCGTCATCGTGAAAAGGCTTCATCGGTTGCGTTTCCATGTCCCACTCATCCTTACATTTAATCTTATGGCTTCCTTCCCACGTTCATTATCATAAGTACCTTACGGTAATGTTGGGCTCGGAAACAAATGTTGCAGGCCTCAAGTTCAAAATATACAGCTCTCAAGGGATATATACTACAAACTGAGCTATAAAGCAGTCAAAAGACAAATAAGACTGTATAAGTAGTAAAGCTGGAAGCTAAAACAATGGACTGCCGCCGTATCCGGAAAGCGACCTAGGTTAGCTCTGAATAACATATCAGCTTTTTTAATAGCCCATTGCTTGGCCATATCCACCAAGCTGACCCAGTTGCGGGTTGGTGGATTCACATATGTCATTGAATTTCTTCTCCGGACGTGTGCAGGTTCCTCACACTTACTTACTAGTAGATAGATAGATAGAAACACTTTATTGTGCACACCAAAAATAACATTACAATAAAAGAAAGAACCTTAAGAACTAGTGCCACAAGTGGCGGCCTTATCGCTAACAGCGATCTAGTGGACGACTAACGCTCCGCAACTTTACAACCTTATTCCACCTTTTTTGTTTTATTTATACGGGAATACTCACGTTTAATTAAATCGGATACTCCGACTATAGTTTGACAAAAATGTGTCAAAACCACGTCAGTTCTTATTCCACCTATCATCACTGTGTCTACTCATGAACCTAGAAAAAAGGTTTTTTTTTTTTTATAGGTTCATGTGTCTACTAGTGTTTTTTAACGAGGGAGTATGAAAGATAGTTTGAAAATTGGGAAACAAGTTGGGTTCGGTCCCAGGAGCGTACCAACTACCAAAGCATATTTCAATAGCTTTTCGCCAAAGGAAGGCGTGAGGAAACCTACATAATTATGTTTTGAGAAGAAATTTAATTTAATGGCTTAAGTAGGTGTTTGCCCGGCAAAATTGATTAGACAGACATTAGTACAAAGATTCTCACAATACAATAAAAATCGCGGGTAAAACCACAGGACGTGGTTAGTAAGTATGCCGTGATTAGGCGAAGGTACTTATCGATCTAATACTAGACTCATTTCAATAACAAGCTTCCCTGATAACCTGATAAGACTACTTTACCTTGGCTTATATTTAATCAGGTACATAACTACAGCGTCAATCCACTGATCTCAAAGTAATAGTTGAGTAAACCTACTAAAAGTATTAGTGTTTAATCACCTGTGTAGCCCAGATAAGAAATGCCCATTAGACGTGTAGACATCAAACGATAAAAATATAATTCTTGATGCAACTGTTTTACATAGAAATATCCACTAGGCTTCCGTAAAATGGATTCCTTCGACGTTTAGATTTTTTATCCATTAGTCATCTTGGGGGAATCATCTAATAAATAAATCACGATCAAATAATTGTGCCGAACTATACTATAATATATTATGCAAGAGACGATGGCAAGAGACCGGACGGTATGAGTTTGATTCCATGGAAGGTGGGCCGGGTGCTGGTATGGGATGCAACCTGTTCAGACATGCTGGAACCAACAACAGAGCTGGTGCGGCTTGTGAAGCGGCTGAAAAAGCTAAAGCATGCAAATACAGGGGTCTAGGCTCCGAATATGATTTTGTCCCATTCGGTGTCGAGACCCTTGGTCAATGGGGTCCTAGCGCTTCAAGGGTTTTTAAGGAAATAGCAAAATGGTTAGTCGACATCACAGGAGACCGAAGAGCTGGCAGCTACCTCGGACAAAGAATTAGTCTAGCTATTCAAAGGGGGAACGCTGCCAGTATCTTCGGAACCTTGCCTAAAGGGACTCCTTTTAATAATATATTTTAGTTATTATATTATATATTTTTTAAGGTTTTTAGTTTTAGGTTAATTGTTCTAGTATATTTTACTACATATATATATTATAGATATAATCTACGGTAAACACAGTTCTATAATGTTATATATTGTCTACTTTAACAACAATATAGAACAATATAGTATGTAGAAAATATCAATTAAGAGTGATTATAGTACCTATATATAGACTACTTATCTAACTAACAATTAGTTTGTTAAATGACTTAAAAGTGAGGACACGCAAACAACATAACGCCCTTATGATTTTATCATAAACGCATGTTTATAAGAGGAAGTAATTTTCTTGAACTGTCTATTCTAGGTTGAGATAATAATCTAAGTTTCTAGGTAACTACTGCACTTATGAATTCAAATTCAAATTCAAATTCTTTATTAGCATGACAGTATATCTTTACAGACTAATCTAAGGTATTATATCTATCCATTCATAAAAATTAAACACTTAAGCTTAAGTATATACAATTGCCAATTAGCTAATTCTAAGAACCTAAATATTACATACAACTAAAAACAAAAAACTTAACGTTATAATAAAATCAATTTTAAAAGAAAAAGAAAACATAAATTAACATGTTCTCTAATAAATTCTAATGAAGTGAGCATAGGTACTTTATCTTTGTGATTCTTATTTTGTGCTACAATTTACTTCTAAATTTTCTGTTACACAAATGTCTATGCTTCAATACAATTTAATCAGGGCTAAAAAAAACCTCTATAATTTAGTTGCAGCGCCCTAACAATGAACCGTGCTCTATTCTAACTAGTTATTAAAACTTTATGTAAGTATATCTAATACGTGCAATATCAATTCAATAATGTACCGAGCAGCTGGATTCGAACCTGCATTGATTTGTGTAAACGCCGCCATTGCTCTAGCCAAATTGCTACGTTATGTCAGCGACGATGATAAGATGAATGGACGGGAAATAAGCGCACGGATTTTGAAGACTATATGTTGAGCGCCGGCTCTCCACTCGCTTCAGTCATACTCTGCCTTTGCGACATGCGAGCCGTACGATACGACAATACAAACTTCTAATACATGTACATGTGTTCTCTTTTTGTCGTGCAGTTCGCTATCTCTATTTTCCGGCCAATGTAATATGCATACTTTTAGCTAGATATGCTTGATTGTGTTGTCTTGTTAATTATGATCGATTTGCAAGCGCTGGGCCCGTCCCTTCCATTATCCGCTGCGTTATGTAGCTTTCTATTTCCCGCGAATTCTAAATTGTCTTTTTTGTACAAAGTAGTGTTTTTACAATACACTCAACAATATATGCAAGTTGGAGCTAAAGAGAGCTTAGACGAGCTGATTAGTTATACATAGTTGATTTACAATGTTGTGCATACTATAAACACAGAATACATAATATAACCAAGTACTATAACCAAGCTATAATTAACAAAGTATAAGTTACAGCTTTAGACTACCTATATGATAACTATATTGGCCTTGGCTCTTAAATAGTAGACAGTAGTAGGTACCTAAACATAAAAAGAGATTATCGCTATAATCGAACTTTCGTTTTAAATTGTGCATACTTTCATAAGCTACCACCATACTTAATCCATTATACAGGTTGCGTACCTAGTATAGTACCAATGTGTCTACCGTCTACGCGAGATCTTTACCAAATTATAGAGTTTCTAGAAAAACAGACATATTTAGTGGAAAGATGCGGATGTACATAGTTTCAAATATGCTGCCTTCATAAAATTCAGACTACAGTAAAATGACCGTGTAAACCGAGACGTTTGGTAAACCATATTGTACGATGGCGAACAATATGGTTTACCAGTTTAAAATCGAATAAAAGCTGGCATTCATGGTAGTTAAAAATTCAAATCAACTATTGAAATCGACAGCAAATTTTATTTTCCATACTTAGATCTACATAATTTTAAGCGACCGTAAAATCCGATTAACAAAAGGCTTGCTTATTGTTTAATTTTACAAGCTGCTGTGGCTGATATGTATTGTGTAGAATGTTTGTACGTCATCATGATTTGTGAACAATAGGATCAGGCTTGTGAGGAAAGGATGACTGAAAAATACTTCGATCTTGTTACAGCTCCTCCAACGAAAATGAACTAGTAGGTTGGCAATACTGCCATTGACTATACATCCAAAATTTCGCATTTTAAATCCTGCTTTTCACGTAGGTACTTTCAGATAGTTCTTTCTTTCAAGTTAGAGAGGGCTCGCCCAATAGTCCAAGCTCCATTGGGGTTTTCGCCTGCAAAATATGCAGACCGCATCAACGTCTTTTAATGTTAAACGATGATGGTGTTCCAGACCGTATCCTTTCATAGGGTATGCTTAAGGACTTTTGGACTATATTTTTGGTGCAGTTTTTTAACGCTATTCAGTTGTTGTAGGTCTCTATTACAGAGTCCGCCTGGGGAAATACCGTGTGGTATTTCCCCAGGCGGACTCTGTCATTTCTTCATTTCTTCTGTCTTTGCCAGTTATTGAACCGCCAAGCAGTAAGGCGCAAGCTGAGCTGCGCTGCGCTGCTGTGTTTCGGTTTGAAGGGCAATCCATCACCAGCCAGAAGACGTTTACTGCTGGACGAAGGCCTCCCCCTAAATAGGGAGGGGTTGCCATAATCCCAACGCTTGGCAGGCGGCTTGGGATTCGCAGAATGCAATGTGAAGAAGGGAATGTGAAGGGCAATGTTACCAGCGAAATTACTGAAGAGATTTGACATCTATAATATCTCAGGGTGACGAGAACCGTGCAGTGCGGCGCAGAATTTTGTTTGCAAGTTCACAATCCTGGCACTGCTAAAGTTATGGGCAAGCGTGACGCTTACCACCAGGTGAACGTCTCGCCCGTCTCATCATTCTGTTACGGGCAGGCGTAATGTTTACCACCAGGCACCACCAAGTCTCGCTGAACTCACTCGACTCGTCATTAAATTGCATTTAAAGTCACATGCAAAGTACTCACGCAATAGTTCAAACTGCGGCAGCCAGCGCACCTTCAGGATGTTTCCCTGCAGAGTGCCTTCCTCCCCGCTGTCCTCGTACTTCCAGAGCACTCTCTGGTTCAGTCGGGAGAGAGCCCGCACGAAGATCTCCTCCTTGTACCGCGGGATGGAGGCGGTCTTGATGAGGGAGCCGAAGCTGAACACCACCACGCCATGCTCCGACTCGTTCAGGAACCGCTCCATGTACTGCAATCAAGACAGAAAGGACATCTTTCAGTTTAATGTTTTCGTGAAGGCTGTAATTATTTTTACTGCTATAATGAGGGGAACGAGAGGTAGCACATGCCCTAGCTGTTGCGTGGTGAGATAGCGCCTGCCCATGAACAATGCAGAGCTTTCATGAACTTAGATACAAAACAAATTACAAGGTTCTTTGAGATAGATAGATAGATAGATTAATTCTTTATTGCTCACACCAAAAAAACATACATACAAAGGATTAAATAAATTAAATACTAGTGCACAAATAATAGAATAGTGAGAATTAAGAGGGAATCTGGTGAGCGATTCTCCAAACAAACGAATTCCTCTATTTTCTTCATGGATAATGCCTCTACAGCAATTTTTTCTTTTTTACAAACTCTAGGTCTAGGGTAGGGTGGTCTAAGACTGCGCAGTCGATAAGAATGCGCACACGTCATAACTCAGAAGCAGAGTGAAACATACAAACATACATAGTATTCAGCGTTATTTTGAAGAGTTATCGACACTTGACCTTTCTTTTTTCAATTTGAACGTTTTGATACTTACTAGTTTGAAGTAATTAGAAAGTTTTAATGTTTGTTTTCGCAAGCGATATTAGTCGCGAGTAAGGGCCGGTGACATTAGTTCCGTTCGTATGGCATAGGTGGTGATACTAGTACAGGTAAATGAAAATGAGAGATTGTGTAAGAATGCGCATGGTACGAATGTTTAAGAGTGCGCGTGCAGACTTACACAACTTTTTTCTTTTTCATTTAATTAATTTGGAAAACGTATTATAGTTTAATATTATTTGAATATGAAATGATGATCTATTAGATCATCATTTCATCCAGACGAAAAATAACATAAAAACAAACGTTTTTATGTTTTGTTTGCCCTCAACAAATAATAGAAATAGCCCGCTAGAGGGGTGAAAATGGCGAGAGTTAAAAGGTCTGTAGCGAAAGAACTTATTGTGTCTCTACTTCTTGGGAGTCTACTTTACGTCTTTACTTGAATAGATCTCACTCAGTAACTAAGTAGCCTCAGAAGATTCGACACTACTTTTTCAAAAGAAGCTGAGGATGAATTTTGTAAATATCTAAAAAAAATATAAGACGATATTTTTTTATTGTTCTTTGGATTATATGCGTTGTTTCTAGCGATAGTGGCATGAACAATACACAGCATATAGGTACTGGCTATTTGAATTGTGATTTATGTGAAAAAATGCATTTATTAGCAACTGCGCAATCTTACAATGCCAGCGCAATCTTACCGATTGCGCTGCGCAATCTTACACAACCAGTAGTGTAGTGGAAGAGTAGTGTAGTTTAAGTGTAATGTAAAAGTGCGAATTTCCCATTTTCTTTGTTTACTCTAATAACTCAAGAACTATTAATCTCATGTGAAAGAGTCTTTAAAATATTGTTACTTAATTAAAAAGGCATAAAAATAATCGAAATTGATTTCTGTTATATTATTAGTTTTTGTTCTATGCCCTCTGAAACGTTGAGTGCGCAGTTTTAGATCACCCTACCCTACTGTAGACATACCTATCTCTGTCATTTTGTTTTTTCAGCAACTAATTGCTAAAGAAAATATAACCCTCTAAAGATTACTATGAAAATATTTAAAGGGTTATATTTATTTAAGGCAATTAGTTGCTAAAAAAAATAGGGGAATACATTTGTATAAAGAACCGCTTACCGTATTCCCTCTTAAAGTGAGATCAAGGTATATTCTACATAGGGTATTTGATTAGATTATATACTCATGCAATCAATCAAAGGGTATGAAGAGAGCCCAACATTTTTGTTGTGCTAAGTGTGCCGACTAAAACGATGCCTAATTAGTAGATACTTTTCGTATAAAACGGATAGACATTCGTCGGTTGATGGCCGACGACAATGATCTTTGGACTTGGCTAATAGAAAACAATTTGTGTTGATGCTCTGGCTACCCACTTCTATTCTTACGAACGAGTAGCTGACCTAGTTATTGTGCTCAGATTGTCAATCGTTGCTTACACGGTAATATTACTAGAGTCCTTGCCGCCAAGCAGTAGTGTGCAAACATTACTGTGTTCGACTTTGAAGAGTACCAGATGTATTGTAACTAGAGAAATTACAGAGCTACTCAGATAATAAAATCTGTAGATTAATTTGGAACAACTTATTGGACGGGTTCGGTTCGGATCCAAGTTCTATCGAACCCTTCTTCGAGGAGCTATCATGGCTAATAAGCTGGTAAGGATGCTCGAAATCTTAATGTGTAGCACGCATTTATTAGTTATGAGTGCAGTTTATATCTTAGGGGGTCATTAAACTAAACGTAATGAACAACTATTACTACTAATCAAAGCAGAAATCGCAAATCTCTATACAGTTTGTCGTGCGTAATTGTATTTTTTGTATGGAACCGCCGATAATTTTTTCGCATTTTCTGGTTTGGTTTCACAGTACTAGTTGTCTCTATGATGAGTTTAATGACCCCTTAAGATATTACCAATGAATTCAAAATCAGCCTGTATAGGTTTTTTACCCCGCTAAATCTAACGGTAAAATTGCGGGGCACAGTATGTATGTAATCAATCGACCTAGAATGGACAGCGATAAAAAATCTATTAATTAAAGTAGTTTATTACGCCTTCCATAGTTTGTATATTTGTAGGTAGGTAATATAACTATAGATAATGCCTACCTATGTATGTAACTATAGATTTATTTCCGTACGCAAACGCACAGGTATAGATAGACTTATAATATTACGCGGAAATTCGGCGGAATGGTACAAGAGTAAGAACTAAAGTCAATGTTCATTAAATTAACTCATCATTTTGAACAACTTGTATGAAATCCGATCCTGAAATAGCGAAAAAACGGTTGTTCCATACATTTGAGCCGCTATCGCGCTCTCGCATTTCGTCATTTTTGTATATGTAAAATAAATGCACCACCTCCCCACCCCACCGCACCTACTTAGTTATGAAAAATAGCTGTCGGTGAAAATACTGAGAATAGCATTACAATGGTTTAGAAAACCAAAATGATATTTTTGCTGAACCTTTGTGATATTCTCAGTCATTTCACCGGCTGCGATTTTTCTTAACAATATTGAGTGATTTTAAATATTTAAAATAAGTACACGATACCCGAGCGCGACAGCGGCGCGCAGCATTCTGAGCCTTAAGTGTAAAAAGATATTTATGATATGGAAAACAGCAAAATATGGACTCAAAACGCTTTTAAAAAAAAATACAACCGACTTCAATTTCGACTTCGTCGACCTGCATGACATCTTCATATTTTCCTGATATTTTGATTTAAAAACCAAACTACTGAACCGATTTCGATAAAATTTATACGAGACCACTTCTGAATGTATCACCTACCAAACAAAAAAAGAATCATCAAAATCTTTTCATAATTAGCGGAGTAATCGCGTAACTAACATACAAAAACAATACAGTTGAATTGAGAACCTCCTTTTTTAAGTCGGTTGAAAAGGTACAAATTGTTGACAAGTTCCTATAAGTGGTACAAACAAGCGTTCAGCGTAGCTCCGTACGCTCCGTATTTAGATTTCTAGGTACGCTATAAATATAAGTAGATATAAACGGATTATGTATTAAATCCGAAACCTTCAAAAACATATCAAAGAAGGTAGAGACTTCCTATGATAAGACACTAGTCACAAAAAAAAAAACATTACGTGAGTAGGTAACTAAAGTTCTTATATTTTGCCAGAACCACAGAATATATAATAGTACTACGTACCAGAACTCAGGAAGATAGCCTTCTTACTATTCGTTCCTGATAACAATAAATAAATGGAATAGTACCAACAAATCTTTTAAAAAGAAAAAACAACCTACAAAATGATGCCTTAAACAACTTTGAGACCACCTTTGAGACTTTGAGAGCAGGTACCTTTACCTATACTTACAGGGTTAGTTCTAATCAGTTAGCATCCTTTTAAGGGCATATTCTGGTTATTAAGGGCATCAAAACAAACAAGTTGTTTATTTTGATGTACAGAATATTCCTATATATAACTGATTAAAACTAACCCCCTATACCCTTTCATACAAAACAATATTTTTTAAATCAGTCCACCATACGTAAAAAAAAACATACAGTCGATCATAGACCTCCGCCTTTTTTGAAGTTGGTTAATATTACGAGACAATGGGGATTCGTAGAAACACAGATTATTCAATACAAACGTACTATACTCGTAGCAAGTGAATTCGGACACCAAATTTAACTTTACAATTTCTTGACACTTGACCTGTTGGTATAACCGTGGTTAGATTTTAATTATTTAAATACGATACAATACATCATTATTGTAAACCTAGAAGTGATTAAGGTTAGGAAATTTTCTTCCAATGTGAAAGGTTAGTGTCGATCTTAAAAACTAACCAGGGTAGGTACTAGGTAACTACATCTGTTTTGGCAGAAAATTCCGTTTAATTATCACATCACCATTCACCAATATATATTATGAATTTAATGTTGGATCGTAGAACAAAAAAAACATTTAAAAATACACAATAGACAATTTATTTGTGACAATAAATAAATACCTATACAAAGATAACAATAATAGAACTGATCATCATCGGATCTGATCATTTGTTTTCCTTAGCAGTCTCGTTGGTTTTGGTAAAGGCATTTTGGCCTAGTTCATACAAGGAGGTATGGGAAAAATGTCTAACAAGGCCACTCGCGTATGGGAAACGTCGGAGCCAATTAATAACGCTTAATTTTTGTCATTTTTATCAGAAGCTATTGTAAACCTATTACCATATCATATTAGTCTATGTCAAAGTTGCCCTCAAACCGAGGGCCAATATGAAACCAGAACTCGTCTTTTCTAGAGTGAGGCCCCGGGAGTTTGTCCGTTGTTGCCAGGCTGACGACACTACGAACAAATTGAATTTTTGTATGGAGTTTGTGTCGCAAATAATGGCGGCCTGCAGGCGGGGTGGGACGGGGGTAGATCCATCCGCCCGTCGTCGGTCATCAGTTCATTCGCTCATTCCCAGTCATTCGCCGTTCTTTGACCGTTTGTTTATTTTATTTTTTGCTTGTGAATTTAATTACATTTTTAATAGTTACCCGAACAATCTAATAACTTGATACTGTGAACTAAGAGTGTGGGTGAGCTTGGAGTGAAATGCCGCCAAAACCGCGGAGTGTTACGTGCGAAATTTGCGGGTTTAGAATCTGCCGCATTGGAAACAAAACATGGATTTTTATGGCCAAGTTTCCTTTGGATGAGGCCCGGTAAGCATCAAATTACATTTTGTAGCCGCATACGGCAGTAAACGTACATATAAATTAGAACTTAAAAGATTGCTTACACTAAATAAACAAAGATAGTGATGTACCAAAATTATCGATAACTTAGAAACCGATAATTTAGTGATTATTATATATGGTTAAACGCAAGCATACTTTTTATAGAAAAGGATTTTTGTTTTATTTATACGGGCTTACTCACGTTTTCAAAGTAATAATAATAATGTAATAGTGCTAAATAGTGTTTTTTTTCATTGCATTTCATGAAAGTGAACTGTTAAAACCCCATGAACAATTCGGTCAATAGACATGGCCCGAATCGTATCCAGCGGCAGCGCCCAGCAGCAAAGATTTATATCTCGGATATTAGAGTAAAAAAGTTCTGAATTTTTACTATTGCCCAAACATCTTTTTTTTGCATAGAGATGTACATAAATTATATTGTAGGCATTCGATTCAATGTTCACCAAAAATGATCATTAAATAGGGACAACAGCAACAACATACATAATTAACAAACAATAATAATAACTATAGCTAGATTTCTACCTAAGCATATTTTTCGTTAGCATAAGCTTGAGGATTATTTATTACAAGCTTCTTCAGATTTTTGAAAACAAATTGAAAATACATGTAACACCACATTAACAGTTACGGCCTTACCTAAAATAATGTCTATTCTCTTAGTCACTGCTTAAACTTCTCTGTCCTTTTCTAGCACGTGCAACTTCACGTCAGAGAGAAGATGGCAGAGCATCTTAAGCAGTGACTAACGGTTGAAAAGTTTTTTTAAGGAAGGCCGTAAATCACTTGCCCACACTCGGGTGCGTAAACAGTGTTGCCAAGTCAGCCCCTTCCGGGCTAGATCTAGCCCTTTTTCGACTTGTTGAGCCCCGAAAATAATAATTTATCCCCAAGCCCCAATTTGACCTAAAGAAAATACACATTTATATTGAAAAGCCTGCGCCTCACATCAACGTCTCCAGCACAAGTGAAATACTGTGCAACGAATTCAACGAAGACTGATGAAGACACCAACATATATACTGCTTAAAATAAACATTATTTTAGTTTTTTTTTAGAGAGGCTGCCTTCACGTCCATAACACAATCGTATGAAAAGAACAATCACCACCCCATAATATTTATTGTTTTTGTTTCTTTCAGGGCGTGCGCTGAAGATAGCCCGCTAGCATGGTCGCGTGTTGGTATTGAAAAATTGTATAAGCGGTGCAAAATGGCGCGGGTACGCGCCTTCGGATTTCACACGCGCGACTGGCTACTATATTTTGTATTTTAATGTTACCTAGATAAATAGTTTTTTTAGTTTGAATATAAAATTGCGTTTCATTTTGCTTACATCTAATTCCAACGTTACAGTAATATGGATTATCCGGTAAAATATAAAAAAGGGTTTTTTAGTCTGTGCATTAGCCGGTACATTTTATCGATAAAAGCTGGACTGTTACAACCCTATTCGTTTGTTTGGTTGGTACCCATGTGGTGCGAATGAAGTACTTACTTGTTATATTGGCTACAAGATGCGACACAAACTCTTAAAAAAAAATGAAATATTGACTCGATTAAATTGACTCGATGTATGGAAGTCCCGTCTCTTCTAGTTAAATGCTCAATGGTTGTTGCCGTTCGGAAGTCGTCTACCCTACGACTTTTACTTTTGCGATACGTCGACTTTCCACTTGTGATTTCATCGACGTGAACTTGCAATATCGCCGCAGGTTCGATCAACTTGGTGAGTAGGTAGGTATAGTGTTGAATGAGGCAACCACCGATACCAGCCATTGTCCTTTCTACATCAAAATATCTTATTTCGAATTGGGAAATCTTTATAGATACTACAGCAGGGGTATTCACAACTCAATCGGAAAGATCCATATTCTCCGTCTGTCATTTTGAAAGTACTTAGATGACTAGTTAGGACGGATAATAATATAAATCCAAACGGAATTCTTGCCGTCTGAGTTGATACCCCTGCAGCCTGATGATACAGATAAATTGGTCGTTCTTTCATCTACGCAAACTACAATGATGACAGTAAATGCTTGTGTTTACTCATTTTATGTCTCTAACTTCGTAAGAAAAGACAGGACAGTGAAGTCAATAACACAAACAGTCAAAGCATCCTGCGCACACAAAATGTCTCTGTATTTGTATCACGGGTTTGATAACCTGCTGGGTCAGATATATTATTGTACGCTTGTACAGTTTGCGGAATTTATAACCTTTACTTGAATAGCAATAAGTTCAACTGGATGATTCAACATGTCAAATAAATGATTCTTTCAGTTGGAATTCTGAAAAAGAAGATTAACGCAACATACAACAAACATATTTAGTTAGGTAGGTCTGATGGCTGAATTCTCGGGCTACAGGGACAATTAAATGCGGTAGTTTTAAAGCTTTTTTACAACATTTCCTACATTATTCTATCATTGTCTTCATTATGTACATGTTTAAAGGCACTTGACACAAAAGGGTGATTAATGGAAAATGTTCTTACTATGTTATTGCAGATGACACGCGGAAGGTCTATTTGAGTTAGGTATGTATTGTGTAGGTAATTATACAGTTAGCGAATAAATACACATTTTCAATAGCTCACTGGTACTCAGTGATAAATTTTGCATCATATTTTATCATTCACTATTTATTCTGCTAAAGACAAAATTGGATACAAAATCATTCCTTAGAAATTCCAGTTCACAGTCTGACTAAATACTAAATTGACTGGATTGACTGGTAATTTTTGCATTTGTCCGATGATCAATAAAATGGTACACATTGGTACCTAATATAGGCATAAAGGATAATACCAAGTCGATACAATTTCATTTTCTACTTCCAAACCAATAAATTCGTTTTACGATTGAACATCGCTATAATTTTGTGATTATAATCACTAAGCAGTCTCATTTTAGTCTGTTTGTACGCTTAGATTTTGTAAAATACGCAACGGATTTTTATACGGTTTTCACTACCATTGCTCCCACGACGTCCGAAGCCAGAATGGGATATAATTAATATTTCTCTTCATCACAATTTGTGCCGAAGATAACACCTTCAATATCTTGCATTTACTAGAGAAGGACTTACCGCTGGTATGTGTTCAGGCTTCCTGCTGTGATCCAGATGCATCCCGCCGACCTCCACTATGCCCGGTAGAAGCGGCCTCGCGCCATTCAGGCTGTGAAACGAATTCAGTAGCATCAAGCTAATGTTCTTCCCCAAGTCATTCAGGTCAGGGACTTTCCTGCCGAAATGCCTCTCGATGATATGTTCCTCCTTCAGCTGAATATCGTATCGGTACCACACTTTGTAGAAATTGAGCAGGACGGTGTTCTCGAGCCGCTGCCAGAACGTCATCTTGGAGGAATAGTTTCCGCTGATGATGGGCACGTGGGAGGGGTTGTCTGAAGCGCCGATGCGGTCCGCGGACCACTGCATCATCGAGCTGGACAGCAAGGCGATCACCGGCGCCTCCACTCCGTGCACGTGTGCCAATCCGAGCATGCAATCACTGTTAAAATTTTCCACCAGAACCACATCGTAGCCTTTCTTCAACGTCTCAGCCAACGGCATAAAATTCACTAACTTCGAGCACACTTCCAACGCCATAGGAGCCAACGGCATGAACTCCGAGATCTGTTTTGCAATTGCGTCTAAGTGCAAAGCTTTCAACATTAAATTCGGGTTTTCGTATTGTGACAAGTCGATGCATTCGAGGCCCACATCTGCGATGCCTTCGAGGCTGACGTCGGTGTAGTTGGCGGGCGGGTGCTGCAGCGGGAAGAAGGAGACGACGGTGACGTGGTGTCCGCGCTCCGCGAGCCGGCGCAGTAGCGGCTCGAACACCATCTGGTGGCTCTTCCCGGTGTGGGGGAAGAGGCCGAGCACGCGCGCGGAGTCGCCGCCGCGCGCGAGCGACGCTACCGTTACCAGCGTGAGCAGGGCGAGCATGGCGTGCTAGGTGTGCCTCGCAGCGTGTCGGCTGGAGGACTGGCGCCCGTTGCCGCTCTTGCCGGTGAGTACTAACCCTCCGTCGGCCTATTTTCAGCACGGCACGGTTACGTGAGGGTGACATCTAAAGCGTGTAAGGACAAGGTTTTATGATCAAGTTCGTTACACAGACTAAGGAAATTTCAATTCCGTTAATCTAAGGTTCGTACATATTGTAAGTAAATACATGTGTGTTTATTTTGTAGTGACAAAATAACTACAATTTACCGATGTGCCTAGCCAATGCCACAGATGAGTTATGGTATCTCTCTTATCTGCATGTAATTGTCATTATTTTGAAATGTAGTTAGGTTTACGCTTATTTCCGAGTTTACTCGTGCTAATAATATTTGCATACTTTCCCATTATACTTTGTTTTTTTCAGACGAAAAAAATACTATTAATTTACCTAAGTATGTCATCGATATCGACACAATAACCGTCAACATACCTACAGAATCTAGTTACAGGATAATTTACGTACCAAAATGAAAACTAGGGTTTTACACAGAGGCACGTATATCGTACTGAGTAGATGATTTAATCTATATATATAGGTAAGGGAGTTGGGGGGGGGGGGGGGGGGGGGGCAACTATTGCCTGTAGGATAGGACATTAAACCATATTGTCTATATGATATCATAAATAAAAAATTACAAACATCCAGTGCAACTTAGTTATTTTTTATCAATAGGTACGCGCTCTACAATATTGTGTATATTTACCTACCACGCAATAAGAGAACGGATATTATTAATCAATATAAAAACGAATAAAGTAGCAGCAATAGGTACTCAGTACCTATTATTACGATCTTGGGTAACTTCTCTAGTAGGTACTCGCCACTCTTAGGCTTACCTAATACTTACATTCATTCATTAAAAAAGTCTAGTGAAATTGTATTGAAGTTGAGACAGAAGTTTATATGTGATATCAGAGGAAGTTCATCTTTATCCAACTGTTGAATACTGTATCAAAACACTTAAGGACTATCGTACTCCTAAGGATTAAGGGTGATATGTTTATATTTTTTCTTTTAATTCATTTTTGTTCTTTATTATTATTTCTTATGTATTTTGATGGTTATTTGTTTTCAGGATTAATAAATAATCTGTTTCACATTAATAATAATATTGTTACAGCTTCATTAAATACGTATTACGAATACTTGGTTAAAGGTTAAAATAAATTATTTTGAATTTATTATTTACAATATATTTTGTAGTGGTAGGGCTCTCTGCAGAGTCCGCCTGGGGAAGTACCACATCTTTACCAGTTATTCAACCGCCAAGCAGTAGTGTGCAAGCATTACTGTGTTCCGGTTTGAAGGGCAATGTTACCAGATAAATTACTGGGTATGAAGAGATTTAACATCTAATATCTCAGGGTGACGAGCGCAGTGCAGTGCGGCGCAGGATTGTGTTCGCAAGTTCACAATTCTAGCACTGCTACTTTTAGTGGCAGGCGTGACGCTTACCACCAGGCGAACGTCTTGCTCGTCTCGTCAGTTGAAAGTATAAAAAAAAAGTTTCAGCCAATATTAATAATTTGGTTAAGTTTTAAACAATTATTTGTTTTCAGATTAAATAAATGATTTCATTTAGATTAAATTAATGAAAATAAATTAAATTAATTTATGTTCAGCCTTAATTACGTGGCAATGCCGCCAGCATTCTGGCCACCTTTCCATCATCTACGGGGCATTTATCTTAAATTTTAAGTTTTGTATTTTTTATTATGTAGGGGTTGTTTTTACTAGTTAGGGTTTTAGATGTTAGTTAGTTTTAATTTAATTTAAGTTCGTTTCTAATTTAACTCTTTATTTTTGTTTTATGTTATAAACAATTCCTTCGATTAAATTTATTTATTTATTTAAGATACACGAAACAGATAACAATCGATTTCTTACTAAATAAATGGAAACAAAAATCTGAACTGGATTGAAACCTAAAGTATATGTACACAGAAAAATAAAATAACAAGACGCACGCCATGTGAGTGGTCATCCGCAAAGCAATAAGCTTGCAGCTAGGCACCCCCAAGACGGCACAATATTTCACTAAAAACTAAAAAAAAAAAAACTATCGTCATCAGGCATAAAACGTCTACTGCTGGACGAAGGCCTCCCTCTTAAAAGAGGGGCGTTGCCATAATCCCCACGCTTGGCAGGCGGCTTGGGGATCGCAGAATGCTCACCACCGTTAACCAAGAGGACGCTGCTGCCCGTCCTCCGTTGGGTCTGGTTGCAGTTTAAGGACATAACCAGGTCCTATCCTAGAAACTATCGATGGGATAGAATTATTTGTTTCAGGCTTAATAACTTTTTATTACAGATTATATTATTATTACGTCACACAGACTAAGGAAATTTCAATTTCCAAGGTTCGTACGTATTGTAAGTAAACATTATGTGTGTTTATTTTGTAGTGACAAAATAACTACAATTTACCGATGTACCTATATACCTAGCCAATGCCATTAAATGAGTTATGTAGGTATCTCTTATCTGCATGACATTTTCATTATTTTGAAATGTAAATAGGTTTACCCTATGTTCTATACATGAATTATCGTTTAAAATAAGTTACTATTTCTGAGTTAACTCGTGCTAATATTTGTATACTTTTTTCCCCCTTATTTTATTATACAAAGAAAAAAATATACAACTAATTTACCTATGTCATCGATATCGACACATTAACCGTCAACATACCTACAGAATCTATTTACGCCTACAGGATAATTTTCGTACCGAAATGAAAACTAGGGTTTTTACATAGGTTAGGGAGTTGTTGAGTTGTACGAAATCGCGGGCGACCTCTAGTTTCAGAATAATTTATTGTCTGTAGGATAGGATAATAAACCATATTGTCTAAATGATTTCATAAATAAAAAAATTACAAACATCCAGTGCAACTTAGTTATTTTTTATCAATAGGTACGTGTGTTACCTGGCTATATTAAGAATGATTTTTAAAGATACATTATAACTTGTCAGGTAAGTACAAACTTAACCGGGTTATACATGATTATAGCACTAGTACTGTAATGTACGTAAAGTAAAGAGCACGCGTGTGTAATATCTTGGATTATGTAACCCATAACCTCTGATCCTATAATATAACCGATGTAATAAGATGCAATTTACGAGCAAACGTGATGAATAGAAATGTTAAAAAACACTTTGCTTTTTTTAACTGACTTCAAATTAGGAGGATGTTCTCAATTCAGTTGTATGCTTTTTTATGTTTTTTACGTTTGCGCCATATTAAGCGGATTTAGAAAAAAAAAATACGAGATTTATGTAGGCTTTCAGATTGGTCCCACTCTTGTTTTTCTCGTAACCCTATTATACATTTTGTTGGTGAGTGACATTTTTATATGTAACAACAGTTTTTCTTCACGAAGTCAGCTGTTGTAGGCCTATATATAGACTTTATTATGAAAACTGACGTGGTTTTGACACATTCAAAGGTCACCGGATGTGATCGAAACTATAGCCGGAGTATCCGATTTAATTAAACGTGAGTATTCCCGTATAAATAAAACAAAAATATATAGTCTTTGTTATTAATCGTTACGCGTAACCCTAGTTTTTGATACTAAGTACGTACAATGCGGAACCCGTGTTGCGCCAGTCCTACTTGCACTTGGCGAATTATCAACAAGCAGAAATAAATTTTTGAACAATAAAATTATATCCAAAAATATATTAACTTATACACGATATCCTCTCGGCCAAGCCATAGATTAAATTATTCTTAATCTATGGCCAAGCTAAGACTTAGGCCTGATTTAACCATACCATGATGTACTTGCACACGTTTGTTAAATCTTAATGAGGCATTGGCTAATGGGTGTTTAAACATAACAGGGTTGTTAGAACAAGAACAATGCAGAGAATTAACAAACCATTAGCGCGTCGTGGGACACTCAATAACAGTCTCTTATTACTTGATACAAAGCATTAAATAATTTACGCCGGGCCTTCGTTTTTTTATCGTTTGGGTATACCTATAAAGCGCAGATATATATATATTTCAACCTCGTATTATAAACTGGAGGATTCTATGATAAGTAATCGATAATGTTTCCAAGGCCAAGAACACTTACCCACTGCTGGCACTGTAACCTCTTGACATCAATTAAATTAATCTTATTCCGTATTATTTATTGTAGGTATTGTTTTCTAGAACTGCGAAAATGAGAAACTTACCGCTGGGATGTGTTCAGGTCTTCTGCTGTGGTTCAAGTGCATCCCTCCCACTTCCACAACCCCCGGCAACAGGGGTCGCACTCCGTTCAAGCTGTGGAACACGTTCGTCATTATCATTGTGATGTTCTTCCCCAACTCCCGCAGGTCGGGGATCTGTCTGCCGAAATGCTTCTCGATCATTTCTTGCTCCTTCACCTGGATGGCGTATCGGAACCACGCTTTGTAGAAGTTGTTGAAGAAGGTGTTCTCTAGCCGCTGCCAGAACGTCATCTTCGCTGGGTAGCTAGTGCTGACGATGGGCACGTATGAAGGGTTGTCGACGGCTCCGATGCGCTCTGCAGACCAGTGCATCATGGCGCACGACGACAGCGCCACCTTCGGTGCCTTCACTCCATACACGTGCGCCAATCCCAGCATGCAGTCGCTGTTAAAATTCTCCAGCAAAACCAAATCATACTCCTGCTTCAGAGCCTCCGCCAACGGCGCGTAACTGACAATCTTAGAACACACATCCAACGCCATGTACGCCAACGGCGAAAATTCCGACACTTGTTTCACAAATCTATCCAACTGATGCAAAGATAACGTCTTAAAAATTGTGCCAGGGTTCTCGAATATGTTTAAATCAAAGGTCTCCACTCCGGGTTTCGCGATGCTCTCGAGGCTGACGTCGGTGTAGTTGGCGGGCGGGTGCTGCAGCGGGAAGAAGGAGACGACGGTGACGTGGTGTCCGCGCTCCGCGAGCCGGCGCAGCAGCGGCTCGAACACCATCTGGTGGCTCTTCCCGGTGTGGGGGAAGAGGCCGAGCACGCGCGCGGAGTCGCCGCCGCGCGCGAGCGACGCTACCGTAAGCAACGTGAATAGGGAGAACATTACGCGATCTGCTTCCCAGCGAGGCGGCTGGAAGACTGCCGGAGCGAGCCGGAGTTCGCGACTACACGATATACAATAACCTATTTTCAGCATGCCATGGCGCGGTTACGTGATCATTACCAATCTCGGTGGAGTAACTCTCACTGTCATTACGCACCTACTAATGTGATAGTTATGGAACCTGTATGTAGATCTTAAGTATGAATATTTCTTCAGTTGGTCAGTAGATATCTCATTTGATTTTTGTTTTTAAAGTTAAAGTAATTGAACAAACTTTACTTACTTCTCGAGTAAAGTAACACTATTTAAAGTGTGCTAAAGATTCAATAAAAAAATGTTCCTGCAAGCGTTATAGCACGCTTGTGCATGCCTTTTACATCATCGATAGCCGGTAGCGGTCAAGCGTTATGTACATTGCCAAATAAAAAGTTTCGGAACCATGAGAAAACTAATAATTTGAACGCTTAGTAGCCTTAAAAAAAATTATACTCTATTTAAATTCGGTTGTTTAGATATTCCGAGCGAGTTAGCATCAGATAGTTTAGAAAGTTTAACAGATTTCGCACGGTTTCCAATAAGTAGTTGCCATAGCGCGGAAGTGCGTGACGAACGCCATGCATGATCTTTTTTTAAATATTGTACTTTTTTCGATTTGATCACATTTTATTATTTAAGTACTTACGATAAACTTCTAGCCAGCGGGGTTCGTCATATTAAGTATATAAAGTTTATCTAACGTACCAATACTATAATACATGCACAACAAAACAAAATACAAAGACTAACTAACCTACTAGCTTTACCGAAAATAACTAACGGCCTTACTTAAAAAAACTTCTTAACCGTTAGTCACTGCTTAAGATGCTCTGCCATCTTCTCTCTAACGTGAAGTTGCACGTGCTAGAAAAGGACAGAGAAGTTTAAGCAGTGACTAAGAGAATCGAGATTATTTTAGGTAAGGCCGTAAGTACATAACATAGACGTGATTTTATGGAAACCTCGGCGCGCGAGTCTTGAGTCTAAATATACTTTTATAATCTAGGTTACATAATACCTACAACTTAAAACTTAACCAAAACATGTTAACGACAATAAAGGTTATCGAATTAACGATCATATTAAGACACTATTGTAATTATGTAATAAGTAGGTAACTAAAGTGACAATATTCGCTGTATAGGTACTAATCCTTATAGATAAATAATATTTTAAACGGGAAACTAATGATTTCTTCTTGTTTGAGTGGGTATACAGTATACAAATAATAATCCTACCTAAGTCCCTCTTTATGTTGTAGTAACGACTCAACAGGTTTGTGTGAGGAATGGGTTAAGGTTCAGGACCTGGATTAGGACAGATTTTTATTCCGGAAAAATAAACAGTTCCCGTAGGATAGCGCGTGAAACAGCGACCAGGAATATAGTTTATTTTCTATGCTTATACTGTGTTACGCCTGCCCTCCTCACCTGGTGCAACATCGAGGCAGTATACTTGGAGGATCTAGCTCAAGCCAGTGGCGGATTTACCAGCAGGCTGAGTAGGCTGCAGCCTAGGGCGGCAGATTTTAGGGGCGGCGAATTTGGAGCAATTTTTTTTGTTAAAAGATTATCTAAGTATTTCTTGTGCACTCTAAATGGTTGGGTTGCAAAAATAATCTAGGAACTGACACACATATACCCTGGTTCAGAATAATACTAATTACGAGAAAAGGGTGGTGTAATTAGGATTTACAATTAGTGCACAATTTCATTAACAAAAAAAATATATAATTTGATTGTGATAGTTGACTGGGTACCGAATTATATTTTTTATTTAAATAGATTTTAAAAAAAGTCACGAGGTGCGGCAAAATTTGAATAGCCTAGTGGCGGTAAATGTGTAAATCCGCCATTGGCTCAAGCAGTAATTACCTAGCTAGCTTTTGGTAGCTGCTCAAGTCAGTGTATTATTTTAACGTGTTTTTTAAAAATATTTTTATATGAAGTGTTTCCACACTGGTGTTTTTTTTGTATGGAACTTCGGAACCATCGGTGCGCGTGTCCGACTCGCGCTGCCATTTTGTTGGGCACCTTGGATCAAGACACTCAAAGGACTGCACCTTCTCGTAAACCTTGTTATCTGTTCCGTGTCGTAAACAACCGCAAACTTGGCCGCCTCCGCCGCGGTGACGCTGCGTTACGAAGCTTTGTACACGCTGCACGACCTTTTCTGTAGACTTGGCTGGCGGAGCTATGTACACGTATGTCTGATTCTTTAAGGGGGCGACTAATGCCAAAAGTAAGTAAAAGGTGTTTTTTTAAACACATAGTTTAATGATAAAGAACGTAAATATTCAGATTAATAAATACTACAGGTAGGGGAAAAACCTAAAGAAGCCGAGTAACCGAATAGAATGTTGGAAAATAATCTGATGTATTTAAAAAAAATATACAAATTACCGACAAAAAAAAACTGTTTTAATTCAAATGCTCTAAATTATCAGCGACAGCACGACATTATTTTTTACGAATTACATAGCCAGACTAATGTTTTAGCACAGTAGCCGTTTATTTTTTTTATTTCATGCCTACATTTTGATTAATTAAATGAAATCCTACATAAATTGCTCAAAGCCATCATCATCATCAATTGTATCATGCGATTTTCGACTCTAAACTAATGCAAGACGCTCGGGTGAAATCTGATATTTTTCTGGCATTAGTCGCTCTCTTAACAGTCTTTTTTCTCACGGCTGGACTAGCGGTCCTGCCATCCTAGGGCTCGTAGTATAGGGTAGCTTAGCAGTGTAAGGCTTACACTGCTATGCTACCCTACACTACCTGCATCGTTTCTTGTAGTTTGGACGTCCTCAGTCCGGGCCCTACTTAGTTGGTAGGGAAAACCAGGGCATAGACCTACCCCCGAAGGACGCTCGGACGATTCTCCACCATGCTGGCCCTGCGCGGGTTTGCAGTTCACATACGCCTTGAATTTTTTCTCAAAGTGGCACTTCACATTTGCCTAATAAAACGGGGCGCATCTTTGCAGCCTGCATAAGGTATATTCTGCAACTTGCGAGCATAGGTATGGTATGCAGGTTTCTTCTAGATGTTATCTTCAACCAAAGGCCAATAGTATCAGCATACACCGGATAACCATCTCTACGAGTATGAGGTTTTAAAATCCGTAAGTACTTATACAATATTACAAAGAACTTATTGGGCGTGGTAGCCCGTTGGGAGAAGCGCTTCGTAATCGTGATGATGTGGGTTCGATTCCGGATCCTAACCTAACCAGTTCTGCTAATAATAAGCGTTTATTTCAGGCAACAGGAATTACTTTAAATAACGGGCCCAATTGTAATAGATACCTTATATCCTTACAGGCTATAACATAGGTAGGTTTATTATTGTTATAAAAATAATCTTTAGCCCAGTATTTAATTGGAAAAATAATCATAGATCATTTCTATTTCAGTGTCAGTAAAATACCTTAATATGGAGTAGGTAGGTCGGTATGAGCTGAAAAAAAATCCAGGAGTTCCAAAACGATCCGAAAAACGACATTTTTGTTTTATTTAAGTTGTTCACTTTTAGAGAGCTGATATGATGTAAATTGGTCACGCGCAGCACGCACGAGATTTTGCCAATGTGGCGCAGCCCGCAGTGGTGCCAGTTATAACCTCTGTTCGTATGAAACTGGGCCAATGTTACCACGCCGGTGTCAAGTTCAATGAACTTGCGGACTGAGGTCAGCACGTTTCCTGATATTGGATAGAATTCATTTAAATAAATGTATTATGCGTAGGTACTGAAACAGCTTTTCATGGGTGGCGACTCAGTCTATAAAAATATTAAACAGCTACAGTTCTAGCTGCGCCTTTATAGCGCGGCAGCTACATATTGAAAATTTACCTACCTACAGGACTATTCGATTAACAATGTCGACAAAATCGATAAGATTAAGCAAATTAGTCGTATATATATCTTGATTTTACTAGATAAAAATATATCGAATTTATCGATATAGCGACTGCTACGTCTTTAAAATCTGATGTTTTCATAGTAATCTTTAATCAAGCTTTTCGATCTTACAACATTGAGAAAAACAATCGGCCGTTGAGTATTTGTATATTTCTGAGTTTTCGGAAGTGTATAAAGCAGGTTCTGTACATTTGTATATTGGTGCTGTATTTGGTAGGTAACGTAGGTTACATTGGTCCATTACAAAATGTCATTAAAAGAACTCTGCAATAAATGTTTATTAAGCAGGTAGGTACTTAACTCTCTCTAGCGTTTTTTATAAGCCGTGGACGAAACTGTTCCAATTTTTTGCAGGTATCGAGTTTCTCATTTGTTGATTTCTTTTCATTTGAGTGGAAGCAAACGTACTTAAAGTAGGTAATAGTTTCGAGGAAAATGAGAACCTAACTACTCGTTCAGTACTTTCTATAAGGCGCTCCAAATATAGTCTGTTGTTGGCCACTATTTATAATGATATTAAAATTCTCTAAGGCGCGCGGCAGTATTGTTCAGGAAATACGACGGTGGCTCCCCCAGTAATTGTACGTGTAGTCGTTTTTTATTGAGCATGCTGGGTGAACTTTTAATACCTATGTAACTGGGTAAAAATAAAATTAATTTAATAAACTGGGTATAAGTTTTCGATAAGTTAATTGGATCCCATAATACAAGCTTTGCTTTATTTGGGGCTAGATGGCGCTGTGTGAGATGTCTACAATATTTTTTGTGGAGTGTTTTCGCAATTGACCATTGCTCGTCTTGCCTCAGGGCTCGGCCATATCTCAATGGTAGATATGTGCACCGTGCACGTTTCAGTGCGGTTGCGGTCGCAGTCGCGGTAGACAGCACCGTCCCGTTCTATTAAGGCCCGCCGTACATCATAAGAAAGTTCTAATAGAAAAATACTAATAACTACATAGCTGGACCACGGTAAGAAATAGAAACCCCTGGCACACCCAGTTAATCTGAGGTGGACCACGGGAAGACCAAATGCCCCTGGTACAGTCAGATGAACTGTGTAGATGGACCACGGCAGGCAGGGACCAAAAAAAACTGATAATGTGCGGCCGGCCTGCGGCTTCGCGTCGCGTCAAGTACTCTGTGGTCGCGTCAGTCGTGTTGCGGCACGTCAACGTACAGTTGCATGGTGTCAACGCCGCACCATGAAAAAGTAAGATAATAAGTCCAAAGAGCATTTAAACACTACGTTTGAATAAGAGCAGCTACGGCGGGGAGGATGGAGCTTATTCTTATACATCATTGGTTGTAAAAAGATGTACAATTACTGGAGGGCCACGTAGTTTCACGTTACGGACGCCGCACCGTTGATATGTGCCCGAGCCCCTTAAATAGGTAGTGTGAAGCTGTGATGAGTCTTAGAGTTAGGGGAAGGGGTAGCACGGCAGAAGAAAGGTTTACGCACTAGTCGCTACTCCATGAGTCGCTATTACCTATCTTAAATATCTTGAACGCACTACCTCACATCAATCTGTGCAAACTTGCTTATCTTATCAGAGCCCATTGAGAAATAATTCTGATAGTGTGAATCTCTAACATGTTTACATAATCTATCTATGTTACCATAGAGAAACTAAAAAACACTATGTATGTTACCATATCAGCTATTTTTTGTTGCAGCAATAAATCCACAATATTTTGAAAGTGTTGCTTTGATTGAATGAGGTTCCACAGGCAAAACTTTTCGCAGATAGCGCCAGCGGCAGGTCCGCATGTGGCAAAATGAAGTTTTCTTGTTAATCGTTGCATAAAATATCTATCTGCTCTTGATGAGGGTTTTGTCGATATAATGTAGACCAAGGAAAAATACTGAGTACTGTGCGTTGATTTAAGAATCTATGTAGCGTTGACGGCCTGTAATTGATTTGTAGGTTAGATAGTTGTTTATATGTATTTTATGTTGGACAGAGCTTTAATAGGCTAGATGACTGGTTTTTTTTAATTGTCCTTTTAAAATGTGGCCCATAAATATAGCTGATTAATGAAAAGAAAATTAAAATCTGATCAAAAATAAGCAACTTATAAGCATTTTAATATCATGCTAGAGAGAGAGGCGAAACAGCAAATCGTGACGTCACTTCTCAGTACGCCATATAAATTCTATTCTGACAAGTAAGGCGTGACGTAATTTTTTGTTTTGTGAGAAAGGGATAGAGTTGACTCTAACAAAAACTTTAAACGCTCATATATCAGAACATTATTAACTGATTTAAATTATTTTTTCAATAAACATACTATATTTACTTAAATTCTTCATCAAAGCTATTGGTTTCAACGATATAAACATCAGTCATCTACCCTATTAGCAACGCAAAGGATTGCTGTACAAACCAGTATAATGCAGATTCTTCAGTCTTTAAAATGTTCTTTGCAAAAACAAACAGCAAAGATTGACAGTCGACTATGGTCGCATTGACGATGCACCAAAAAAAGCTAGCGGAAAAAAAAACGCAATGTGGATCCCCATTGAAAACCTCCTTTTTAGACATCGGTTGAAAATATGGGTAAGTTCCCTAAAGTCCAGATTAATAGATATCTATTTTGATTATTTATTTCTAAAAACTATCTGAATGAAATATTAAAACTTTATTATCAAAATACTGAATCACATCAAAACTGACACATCACTTGTCGTGTGCACTGATACACTTTACAACCAAACGTTTGGGAACAATAAATAAATTATGACTTATTGAGTTACAAGTTCCGAGTAGATCCCCCTTCACAAACATTCCATATGCTATTCTATGCTAGTGTTTTGTCAGCATCTCTCCGACGAGGTATATCACGAGGGGAAATGAGACAAAACCAATTTTTACTTAACGGGCCGCACTATGAATAAGTAGATGTGAATTAAGTGAACTACGCCGCAATTAACACCACAATCATTCTGAAACAAACAGAAAACAATTAAAGTATAATAGACAATCATTCTTAATTCATTCATTGCATTTAAGGGTACATAAATGGAAATGCACACTTGCACAGTAAAATGAGAATGTTACCTTTCGGCATGCAAATAAAACTGTATAAATAAACAAGTTAATCAAATTAAAACTCCCCGACTCTCTTGAGTTGTTAGTAATAGGGTAGATGACTGATGTTTAAATCGTTGAAACCAATAGCTTTGATGGATAATTTAAGTAAATATAGTATGTTTATTGAAAAAATAATTTTAACCGGTTAATAATGTTCTGATATATGAGCGTTTAAAGTTTTTGTTAGAGACAACTCTGTCCCTTTCCAACAAATCAAAAAATGACGTCACGCCTTACTTGTCAGAATAGAATTTATATGGCGTACAGAGAAGTGACGTCACGATTTGCTGTTTCGCCTCTCTGTCTAGCATGATATTAAAATGGTTATAAGTTGCTTATTTTTGATTAGATTTTCATTTTCTGTTCATCAATCAGCTATATTTATGGGCCACATTTTAATAGGACAATAAAAAAAAACAAGTCATCTAGCCTATTTGTATTCACCATCAAGTCACTTTTCAAACTGTATTTCGGAAAACTGTGTGTTCTCCCATTTCTAGAATTTAGATTGTCTCAGGTTTCACCAGTTTAAAATATTGTTAAATTGTAATGTGTTGCACTACATCACTAGTTTTTCACCACCATCAAAATTCCGGAAGATATTGACAGGTAAGTACTAATTACCAATATTTTGTTGTATTTATATACCTAGGTAGCTATTTCTCACAACTATTCATTCCTATAAACGGCCTAAAATACTTACTTATGCCTATGAATAACAATCTCGTTCTCATTATGCACCTAAGTAGGTACTACAGTTTCAGTGTATTTATGTTAAAAGGTTTAGTAGATTTTGGTATTATTCACAAATAAAATTCCATTGCTTATTGATTGAATACTGTTTTTAAACTATCACGATTTGAACACATAATTATGTTTATCACCGGGACAAAAAACATCGTAATATCAATCGGGAAGATGGATTTGTCGCCGTCGTGGAATCCCGTTATAGGCAAGTGTTCGTATTGCGGTAGGGTTTCTGAGATATCTGCAGATACCGCCAGTGTAGTGTGCCGTGGAAACAAACCTACGTTTTAACATGACCAAATGAGGGTAGGACACCACACCCTCTTTTTTCACCAAGATGACCCACATTCTTCAGTCAGCTCGTGACCACAGCCATTGGAACATGGTCGAAACGTCGAGGTAAATAAAAATAAATTTATTTGTGCGCGATTAAGTCCCGGTGATAAGCATAAATTATGAATACTGTTTTGTTTACCTTAAATTAAACGCTCTAGACCCATTTTAAAACAAATTACAATTGCATAAGTAAGTAGGTACCTCCTTAGGCAAGCCGCCTGCCAAGCTTGGGGATTAAGACAACCTCTCTATAATAAGGGGGAGGCTTTCGTCCCGCAGTGGATGTCGAATTGCTACTTTATTGCCTCGTAGATAGTGTCCTTATTTATTTCAATTCCTTTGCAGAGTGAACTTTCTGTTCATAGTACTATTATTTATTCTGTGACAGCGCCATCTAGCCCGAAACTAAGTAAAGCTTGTACAATGGAAACCAGATAGCTGATAGAATACTTATTTATATACTATTCCTTATTTTTGAGCGATTCAATTTTTTTTTGTTAGATTGTTGCTTCAACATGAATGTAACTTTTTCTTTATGGTAACAACTGACGAGATGAACAAGACTCGCATAACCATAAGAGATAGCAGTGGTAATGATACCCAAAACTTTGAGAAAACAAAGTTTTTGCAAGCAATGTGTAAAAGACATTATACTCACCCATAAAGATACAAGAAGAATGATAACAAGTAAAACGCCAGCTTGATCCAGCCTTCTCGCTGGCATG
This sequence comes from Erannis defoliaria, assembly GCA_905404285.2. Lineage (NCBI taxonomy): Eukaryota > Metazoa > Arthropoda > Insecta > Lepidoptera > Geometridae > Erannis > Erannis defoliaria. Next base: position 1,713,022 of record FR990073.1, on the reverse strand, counting down.
TGGTCAGCACATCGGCATTCATTATGCTTGTCGGGTCATACAGCCCAGGGCCTGACATCACTGGCCTTGTGTAGTATCTGAAACGATAATCAACTATAATTGTCATAATGACTTCACTGTTTTTAATGAACAAGCATTGAGCTACTATACTTTCAATACTTTTATTACGATACACAGATCCGTATTGACATGTGTCCTATGAAAGAGGACGAAGTCATGTTTCTCTTTAAACAACAGAAAAAAATATGACAACTGTGGGGCTTCTTTTGTGGCCAACATAAGATATCCATATAGAAGATAGCCATAAGCCATTAAGAATAATGTAACTTTTATTGATATTTGATTTCGTGAAATTGTTAGTAGTATAAAGATGAGTAAGCGGTAAATAAGTTAGTCTGAGGTCAAAAGGTACCTGTGAATGTGATACAAGATTAACGGAATGTTTATCAGCAATGAGAACCATTCTCCAGACAACAGGAACAATACGTTGATCAGTAGATGCAATAAATACTCCGGTAAAACCAACTGAAACAGTAAAAATAAGAATTAATTCGGAACAAGCGATACTTGCCTAGGTTATGAAGTCACTTACCGGATTTAAGCTATTGCACTGATCTATTGGATTTTTATAATCGGTCTTGAGTTCATCGAAGGCTATTACGTGGAATATTGAGAAAAATATAAGAAATGCATCTACAATTAAAGCTATAATGTAGGAAAAGGCAGGAAAGCTAAACGCCATTTTTCTGTCCGTGCCGTTTATTGAACTTGAATCGAATGAAAATGACTCAGGGTGTGTGATGCGAAATTTAATGAAAGAACCAACGAAGCTAATGGCGCAAGCAAAAATTTACATGACGATCAGCAATTCTTATAATATTTTGTTTAGCTTTTCAGTAATTCTGTTGACATCGTAGGCACTGTTAATATATTTCGTACAGAAAGCAAGAAAGAAAGCTTCTCACATGTCATATTTGGTACAATAGTATGACACTGACAGTTGAATCGTATAAGCTGACACTGACTTATTAGAAGAAAAAATACTCATTTGCTGTTGACAAATGACAGCAAACCAGCTCATATGTTATGTTAACCGATAAAATTAAGTAGTCGGTTCTTTTTAAATAATCCTTTAGTGACTAGCTGTTCTTAAAATTTTCCATCTCATAGCTGTAGTAGAACTCGAACACAAACAGAAAACTTTTTGTTTTCATTTTAGTTTTTGTGATAAATATTAATTAATTGCATATTGCATTTTCCCGTTACTCTTAGATTTTCAGCTTATTATGTACGTGTAAATAAAAAATAATGGGACATTATCTAATTCTGTTTTTGTCTGCTATAGGAATTGTCTTGTGTATAGAACATGATTTCAAAGGGTTTGATGATACAATTTTGTTCGGTATTAATTGGCCGGGAAAACTAGAAAGCCTTGATAATTTAGTAGACGGAGAGTCCGCTGCGCCTCAGGTAAACAATCATCATTATCAGGTATATATTCTTCACCTAGTAAGTATTCAATTTTCAAATGTCATGTTGTTTGTAAAGTTGCAGAATAACGAAATCCTTAAAGTAACCACCTCCACCAAAGAGAAGTATGAGTGCAGTATACCCGAGCTCAAGGTAGAAGAATCGGCAAACAACGCAGAGTATGATGGTCCATCACCAATCAATCTGTTAAAGCCTTTGTTCGTTCAGAAGATATGCTCATACAGGCTCGAGAGCTACTGGAGCTATGAGGTCTGCCATGGGAGGTATATTAGGCAGTATCATGAGGAGAGAGAAGGTAAATAAATACCTTCAGATTTTGAACTGGAGCAATAAATTAAGTTGATGTTAATAATGATTAAAAATATCACTACTTAAATATAATCATAAAATCAACATGAATATTACATTACATTACAGGAAAACAAGTAAACACTCAAGAGTATTTCCTTGGCCACTGGAGTACTGAGAAGCAGGCAAAGCTAGAGGCAGCAATGAAAGAGATAGAGGACACCAAGCTAACTCCTCCAACCACTAAAGTGGATGGCGGGGCTCTGCCTTATGTTGAAATGGCTATGGACGATGGTAAGTACCTTATGTCTTGCTCTCTCTGGTGTATTTATTCACGCTGCATTTTTTGAGTTGCAAAAATTAAAAGTCAATAACCAGAATTAATAATAAGAGTTTATTCATGAGTGGTGAACAAGAAAAACACCCTCTTGATGGTTAGAGATAATGCCTGCCCAACACAGTAAAGCTTACAAGATACTGTTTGGCAATACATTTTAACTGATACTGCTGTGGAGCCTGTACCTGCTGAGTACCTGCTGAGCAAGTGCCTGCAAATAAGATCTACCGCCTACTAAATTACTATGCTCTACTGATATGATGCTAGTATGCTACAGACTGCGTTGTAGCTCAGTTGGTAGCATGTCTGCCTTCAGAGCTGTAGGGCGTGGGTTCGATCCCCATCCAGGGCAAACATTTATGTGACGAACATAGATGTTTGTTCTGTGTCTGGGTGTAGTATGTATAATAAGTATGTATTTACAATAAGAAAAGTATATAAGTATTCTATCAACTATCTGGTTTCCATATTACAAGCTTTGCTTAGTTTGGGGCTAGATGGCGCTGTGTGAAAAATGTTCATTGATATTTATTTATTTATTTATAGCTCTAAAAATTCTACATTTCAGGTACAATCTGTGACTTAAGCGGCAAGCCTCGGCTAACCCGAGTTCGCTATGTTTGCTATCCACACGGCAAGCACGAAGTCTATTCCTTCAAAGAAACGTCCACCTGCGAGTACGAGATCATCATCCTATCGCCGCTCCTTTGTGAACACCCACAGTTCAAGCCTAAAGACGTGGGAGAGAATATTATAAATTGCCTGCCAGTTGACGATGCACCAAAGAAACCAAGGAATTTGCTTAAAATGGAAGTTGATAGCTTACGGTTCCATCATCAGACCATCAGGTTGATGAATAATGTAAGTATTCAATACTATGATATTGAAGATCCAGATTATTTGTAGTAACCACAGTTTGATGTTTGGCTTTCTTGAAATGTCTTATGATTTACAATTGTTTGAAGTAGTGTTATGGTAGATGGCATCTGACAATGAGTTCTTTCTATTTTGCTATTGACTAGAATATTAGCCACTTAACATTCTAACCTCCTCACAGACTGCTAGAAATTTTACTGAATACTCTAATTATTGTGTCCAGTGACAGTAAATGTTTCACTAATTTGTATAAAACCTTTATCAACCAATTAAAAGATTTATGATTTTCACCACTCATTTTGGTATGAACAATCAGTGCACTCCATGAATAAAGTTCTTGTATTCGTGAATTATTAATGAGTCCAGAGAATCGAGGGTTGATAGGGGATGGTCCAATCCAGCACTCCTAAGAGATGACCCTAGAATATTTATTATTGAAAATATTTATTTACGTCATAAGTAGCAGTTCAATTTGAAGTCAATCTTATAACGCGAAATCGCTCATTGATCCAGTAAATAGAGGCCAGCTATGTAAGGCCATCCCACAGAAGGTAAACAAACATTTTTAGTAAAAATGACAAAAAAAAGTAGCCATACAAAATTTCAACATTATAGACTTTCGACCGGTTAGAGATGGGGGGAGTGTTCAAACCACATTTCAAGTAATCGTAGAAAAAAACTTACTAAAAAAATATTGTATTCTGCAAAGTTGCATCAACATGTTTTGCTCTAAATTACACTGAAAAGTTGGTTTTTCCAAGATGGCGGAAGAAGCACAGGATGGGGGGTGACGAAAAGTTGGTTTTTTCATTACTATATCGAGCTATTAAAATATACAACATATAAAAAAAACAGAACTACCGAATAGTTCTGATTGTAAAATAAACATGTTAGCTATATTCGTTGCTTTATCGATAGGATGAAGATGATTACGGTACTGAATGTTGCACAGCAGAAAAGGAATGAATATTATGGCTAATATACATTTATAGTTGTTTAACTATCAAAATTATCGACTTAGGTACACAACTAGTTTACAATCACTGTACCCGTATAATAAATGAGCGATTTAAGGTCTACTTCAAATTGAATTGCTATTTATGATTTTTAAAAAAATTGCATTAAAATGATTCTAGTGACTTGTCTTGGCAACACATAGGTATTATATTGATACCTGACAATGCTATATTATATAATGTTAAAATAAAAAATAAAATAGCATAACCAACTTTTCATCACACTTGCTCGTAAAGTAGATCTTATTACATCGCTTTTAGGCTCATAATCCAAGCTATTACACACGCGTGCTTTTTACTTTACATTACGGCACTTGTACTATAATAGGTATAACCCGGTAAAGTCAAGTTTGTACGTGACTGCAATTAGACGTACGTATACGAAGCACTCTTAATATAGCCGGGTAATACTTACAGTTTTATTGTAATACCAACAAAGAGTTCTTATGCCGCTGAAGTAAATGTCAACCTGCGCGCGCATTACTGATTTGGGCGCCATTTTCCGCAAATGTTTGTTGACGTTTTCGCTGTGTGGTTGATTATTATCAAAAAAATATTGTTTTTGCCTCGCAAGTGTGACGAAAACAGTCGTATGGAACTCTTGTGCTATTAGCCATTACGCTCTCGGCTTCCTTATCGCGCTCGCCTACGGCTCGCGCGCATAATACCGCCTCTAGTGTAATGACCAACATAGCACACTCGTATCATAATGTACTATTTCATCACACTTGCTCGTAAAGTAGATCTTATTACATCGCTTTTAGGCTCATAATCTAAGCTATTACACACGCGTGCTTTTTACTTTACATTACGGCACTTGTACTATTATAGGTATAACCCGGTAAAGTCAAGTTTGTACGTGACTGCAATTAGACGTACGTATACGAAGCACTCTTAATATAGCCGGGTAATACTTACAGTTTTTTTGTAATACCAACAAAGAGTTCTTATGCCGCTGAAGTAAATGTCAACCTGCGCGCGCATTAATGATTTGGGGGCCATTTTCCGCAAATGTTTGTTGACGTTTTCGCTGTGTGGTTGATTATTATCAAAAAAAAATTGTTTTTTCCTCGCAAGTGTGACGAAAACAGTCGTATGGAACTCTTGTGCTATTAGTCATTACGCTCTCGGCTTCCTTATCGCGCTCGCCTGCGGCTCGCGCGCATAATACCGCCTCTAGTGTAATGACCAACATAGCACACTCGTATCATAATGTACTATTACATCACTAGTTTTAGTGTGACCAATCAATCCCTTTAACACTTAGTCTATCGGTCCAGTTTGTCACAAAAGTGTTATCATTCCGTCGTGTTACCACTATTTGTGATAATTTTGTTTTGTTGCCACTAATTTAGTGATTAGTTCGTATTGTTGCCACTAGTTTTAGTTTGTGTTCTCGCTAATTTTGAATTTATTTTGTAGTAGCACTAGTGCTTGAATAACTATTCCGTTGCCTTCAGGATCAGGATCCTAAGGACTCAGTTCTAGCTGTCTTGAAAGTTGAGAAAATCGATAAGGTAATTTAGCTTTAGTTTTATATTTTGATGCTTATTGCCTAAACAGTAGAAGCCAGTTTTGAGTGCAGGCAGCCTATTCTACGAGCCGTGTGAGCTAAGATAATGCGAGAGAATGTTTGTTGGCGAAATCTCGATTACAAGTATAAGGAATTACAAGTCAAGCATTTGTCTCATAGCAATAAGAATTAGAAATTGTAAAAAAAAACAGATTGCTCTTATCATACCCAGTGTTCACTTGCTTGCAGAATAGCGGCCTTACTTAAAAAGTTAGTTTTTTTTGTCCAGCGTTCTTGTATAATAGAGGTCGGTGAGCTAAGTTCACAATCTCGATTTTTCACATCATTCCTATTAGGCGATATCGAAGCCTAAAAGAGAAAAAAATTAGACCCCAAATGATCACTTGTAGTAAGTGGGTATATGGAAGTAGGGTGGGTGGGTTTATCTGGGTGTCTTCAAGTCGCGAGTGAATCGGTTTCTTCTAGGCAAGCGTGCTCCATCGTAGGCTGCATCTTCGTTTATTATCAGACGAGATGACAGTCAAACGCAAGCCTATAAACATATCAAAAAAAAACTTAATTTGCAGCGAGATAACGATACTGCCTGTACTTACCTAGCTTGTACACTTTAATAAATAAAGATGACACATAGGTTCATTAGTATGGCCAGCCGTTGGAGCAGTAGCTCTCTACCGGCCAGCTAGATGATAAGAATATGTGCTTATATAGGTACATCTAAACTGACAACAATATTAGGTAGGTATATTTATTGTGTTTGTCTAGTAGGGTAAGTAGTTTAAGTAGTTATATAGATACTATACTATGTAGTTTGTTGTAGTTAATAAAGGCTTACAGCCTAAAAAAAGACAAAAATAAATATTATGAAGGATTTAATATTTTTAGGGTACCGTATCCGACGGGTATACCTGTACAACACTGTTTTTTCTGTTTAACATCAGACGAGATGGCAGTCAAACGCAAGCCTATAAATAGTAAAAAAAAAGAAAAAAAAAAAGGAACAAACAACCTTTTTTATACAATGGAGTTATGACACGAGCGAGACGTTCGCCACGTGATAAGCATCACGCCTGCCCGTACCAGTAGCAGTGCCATAATTGTGAACATGTGAACAAAATCCTGCGCCGCTCTGCTTCCATTACAGTTAGTAGGTGGAACCCAAGATATAATTATGATTTAGTCATTTGCACGGGTCTGGTAATCAACAAGGAGTATGGGCATTGCATACGCTTTCTGGGGATACAATTTTCAGCCTTATACAATCTAAATAGTGTCTAATATTGCAGGACGGTGAAACGCACCTAAAGTTCGAGCTACACCCGCTGAACAACGAAGATGAGGATCTGACCGAGAGCGCGACGAAACCCGCGCAAATCGGCGACAGCAGCGCTCCCACTCCCGCGCCTATTACCGACGACTCGCCTGTCAGAGCGTTCCTCAACGGAGAGAACTGTTTGAATGGGGTAAGTGTACATTTCACATCAGAGCAGTACATTTTCACTGAGTCTCACTGAGTAACAAATCGGTGACAGCTCACCAACCAACCACCAATCACCGCGTCAATTACCAAAGACTCAAAATTATCAAAGATCAGAGTGATCTTCAAAAGAGAGAACTGTTTGAATGGGATGAGTGAAACATTTGACAACGGCTGCGAGAATGCACAAGGCCGCATAAGGCCGCAATCATCCATGTTTCAAGCATATTTTTTACTGCGATGAATCATTATTCTAAAGCTGAATGAGATAGGGCCACATTTAGCGGAGCAAAAATATGAAAGTTACGCAGATTCGTGCGTGTCAAGATTCGATTTTAGTTTTTTTTAACCCATTTTTTATTTATTACAAGCATAATATAAATATTTTTCAAAACTAAGAGCTACGTAAATAGTGACAAACTATATTATTTACAAGTGAGTACATTTTCGTGCTAAATTTGTAAAAATTGAAAACTGTTGTAATGTGTTGTAATGTTGTAATTAGTTTTTTCTTATCTATTTTTTTTAGTAAGTTTACAAAAGCGTCACATCACTTCTCACATCTTAAAGATACAAATATATTTTTTGGGAAAACACAAACTCATAAACACCGTCTAAAAACTGCTATGACCGCACGTGATTTTTGAACAGGCTCCTTAAACTCGTTGCAAGAACAATAGCACTCCCACTCCTGCGCCGATTGCTGACTATTCTATACTCCTATGTATTTGCAAGTTCTTGGTAAAAAAGTGATGCAGTAATGATGTTGTGTGCAGGGCACGGGATGGTGGAAGTACGAGTTCTGCTACGGGAAGCACGTGTCGCAGTACCACGTGGACCGCGACGGCGGCAAGAGCACGCTGCTGCTGGGCGAGTTCCACGAACACGCGCACCTGCTGTGGCTCAGGGAGAACAAGGGCAAGGCGCCCAAACCCGTCGGTGAGTCGCCGTCTCACTGCCCTCCTCCCATCAGGTGGAGTCGCCGTCTCACTGCCCTCCTCCCATCAGGTGGAGTCGCCGTCTCACTGCCCTCCTCCCATCAGGTGGAGTCGCCGTCTCACTGCCCTCCTCCCATCAGGTGGAGTCGCCGTCTCACTGCCCTCCTCCCATCAGGTGGAGTCGCCGTCTCACTGCCCTCCTCCCATCAGGTGGAGTCGCCGTCTCACTGCCCTCCTCCCATCAGGTGGAGTCGCCGTCTCACTGCCCTCCTCCCATCAGGTGGAGTCGCCGTCTCACTGCCCTCCTCCCATCAGGTGGAGTCGCCGTCTCACTGCCCTCCTCCCATCAGGTGGAGTCGCCGTCTCACTGCCCTCCTCCCATCAGGTGGAGTCGCCGTCTCACTGCCCTCCTCCCATCAGGTGGAGTCGCCGTCTCACTGCCCTCCTCCCATCAGGTGGAGTCGCCGTCTCACTGCCCTCCTCCCATCAGGTGGAGTCGCCGTCTCACTGCCCTCCTCCCATCAGGTGGAGTCGCCGTCTCACTGCCCTCCTCCCATCAGGTGGAGTCGCCGTCTCACTGCCCTCCTCCCATCAGGTGGAGTCGCCGTCTCACTGCCCTCCTCCCATCAGGTGGAGTCGCCGTCTCACTGCCCTCCTCCCATCAGGTGGAGTCGCCGTCTCACTGCCCTCCTCCCATCAGGTGGAGTCGACATAGCATTTTTCCTTTTTCCTCTTCACACTATCATTCGTCATCTATACCTACATTCGTATCGCACTGTGAGGAGTGGACCCATATCATCTTATAAACGGTTTATTCACATCTTTTTATGGCGCAACGGTGCTTTTTCTTTATGGATCCACTGCATCCAGAACCATCGGAGGATGGGCAGCATCCTCTTGGTTAACGGTGTAGCATTTTGCGATTCCCAAGCCGCCTGCCAACATAGAAATTATTATTGGTATATTATTATTTTGTACTGATGTTACAGAATAAATTATTCTCTCTTTCTTTTCTTACAAATTTTGCTTACCAATAATTATTATAAAATTAGGTACAAATCAAGTAATATAACGAAGAGTCGATTTGTTATTTTTTTATCTGATCGCTACATAATTATTATGCGCTGACAACACGTCAGGGGAGTTGGGAAAGATCACAGGGGCTCCCAGTGACCTGTTGGGGCTCCACTACACTACTGCCGGAAAAAAGGGACATTGTGCGAAACGGACATTTTGCGAAAGGCACATTGTCATTGTGCGAAAGGGACTTTTTGAAAAAGGCACATTGTGCGAAAGGGACATATTGCGAATGGATCATTGTGCGAAAGGGACATATTGCGAATGGACCATTGAGCGAAAGGGACATATTGCGAAAGGATCATTGTGCGAAAGGGGCATTTTGAGAAACGGTCATTGTGCGAAAGTGGCATTTTGAGAAAGGGTCATTGTGCGAAAGGGACATTTATTGCGAAAGGGCCTTTGTGCGAAAACGACATTTTGTGAAAGGCCCTTTGTGCAAAAGGGACATATTGCGAAAGGAACATTGTGCGAAAGGAGCATTTTAAGAAAGGGTCATTGTAAAAAAAAAATGTATGTTAGAATTCTTTCAGCTATCTGGTTTCCATAATACAAGCTTTGCTTAGTATAGGGCTAGATGGCGCTGTGTAACATGTCCCCCAATATTTTTTATGTGCGAAAGGGTATTGTTTTGCGTGCAGTAGACATTTTAGGAAAGGGTCATTCTGCGACGGAGCCTCATCAAGTATATCAGTTTTGAATACACCATATACTTGCACCTATGTATAACATCGGCAATATTTTAATTACAATTTCGGACATATTTTTCAATTGAAAATTGCGTTTTTCTTTCAAAACATTGCAAAAACATATTGTTCAATTACGTCTAGAAAAAAAAGCTGCGTCCTATATTCTAATGTCACATATCTCTTCGCAGAACAACGCACTTCAATCTCTCACTTCTACTCCGGGGGCGACGTTTGCGACAAAACAGGGAAACCGCGACAAACGGAAGTCAAACTCAAGTGCTTGGAGAACTCGTCGAGCCCTGCACAAGTGTCTCTGTACCTGCTCGAGCCCAGAACCTGTCACTACATCCTGGGAGTGGAGTCGCCGCTCATCTGTGACGTACTGCCGCTGGCGGACGGGGACGGGCTCATCAAGCCGGCCAAGCCAATATTGCAGAGGCAAGACAATGTCGTCGAGTCAAAAGAGGAAGGTAGTGATTATAAACATAAGAGTGTAGTGAAGCACGGTAATGATTAGGTTAATAAATTAATATTAATTTATGTTATTTCGGGTATATTATTTATTTGGACCTGGGTATGTCCTAAAACTGCATCCAGCACCACCGGAAGACGGGCAGCAGCGTCCTCTTAGTTAACGGTGGTAACACTCTGCGATCTCTAAGCCGCCTGCCAAGCGTGGGGATTATGGCAACCCCTCCCTATTAAGGACCAAGGAGGAGGAGGGCTGGCTTTCGTCCAGCAGTGGACGAAAGCCCAGCCCTCCTGATGTTGATAAGTGTATGTTATTTCGTTTGTTTGAGTAAATCGACACTAGAGCAGTCTCATTTCGCTTGTTTTTTGTGTGCTTAGTTCTTCTAAAGTGTGCAACGGAATTTGATACCGTTTTAGATCATTTCTTCCGAAAGTTATATAATATACACATAATATATAACTTTCGTGTATATAATATAGCACCATGTACTCATACAAAAGTATTGAAAACCTATGTTTAACCCGTTCGAAGTCGAGGCTGGTTGCTAGTATGATAACTAAAGCTTAGCTAATTCCAATGTTAATGGAACTTGTCGTTTTACTTAGGACATGCGACGGTGGCTCCGTCCGTCTCCTCCACTAATCAGAATCGCCACGTTCAGTTAATTCTGTATCCTACTGTACCTACCTATAGTGTCTATTTTCTTCTGTTGGTGGTGGTACAACTATTATGTTTTCTCTCTGCTTTAATTCCACTTTGAATAGTACATAATAGTAGGTATAGTTTTTACAGTAGGTACGTATCTAACATTCCAGTAAAAGTACTTTCATCATGTTTGTACCATTGTTTACTATCTAAATATCAATATAAGATCTAACATAAGTTGGGGAAACTAGAATAAAAACCATACAACATTTTTTAAACTTGACATTTATTTACATTCATATCAACAAAACGGGTGTTGTATAAAACAGTTCTTTTATATTAATTGTCTCCACCAATCTGTATAAATAATATAAACGTGCGCCTCGATTTTTGTGTAAAAATATTATTTTTTTGCTTTTGTATTTTATGGATATGCTGGTTAATGCTTACCGCGACTCTTTGTATAAAGCATGGTTTTTGAAAAACTAAAAAATATCTTAATCAATCATAATTACATCGACTAGAATTCATGATTATCAAAACTTTTTGTTGGAAACAGCATTTAGGTTGTTACAATGCCATAATTAAGACGGTGTCTAGCTGGAGTCACCTAGCCGGCCACGTATCGATATATCGATAACTTTAGATAGTGCAGGACTTTATCGACTCTAATGTTGACTTTGGTAGTAAATATCAACGTATTCGATACCAAAAAAGGTCCTTTAAAAAGCGCTGCTAATGCTGCTTTTACATAAATCCATAAAAAGGTACCTAGTGATATTCAAAAACCAGCCTTATAGCATCGAAAATAAGATAACATTAGCAACAACAATGAGGTTCCCGTCTAATATACCTAGAAATATGTAGGTAAAAAATTCTATTCACATTTATTTTGATCTTTATCTAAAATCACACATTGTCAAGAGGCGTTTTGCGTTCCTGTGTCTATGATCTTAGTTTTATTCTGTTTTATTTACATTATATTTCCAATGTCCTTTATTAACAATACGTACATTCCTTTATGAATAATTTATTACCTTAATTAACAAAGAAAAAAATTAAACATCGACAGACGAAAGATGTTACACAAGAATCACTAAATGAACTTACTAAAGGAATCACAAGAGGTTTAAAAAACCATTAGATACATTTTCGTCCTGTAACAACTAAAGGAAACTTATTCAGTCTAGATATTGTCTTTCATTAGACATACAAAAACTTTGACTAAAAATTAAACCTTTGAAGCCAAGTCCATATTGCGTCCAAGGTGTTATCGCAGTCAACATTGCATCGATCTAAGGCGTGTATTCATTAGGGGACAAATCGACGCAACACAAATGTCTCCAGCAGGGCTAGCATGCGACCCGCGAGAAAATGTTGTTGTGTCTTTATGTCGTGCGGAAACGAGACAGACTTATACAAGTCGTAGCCTTGTCCTGTATTTGAAAACGAAGAAAAAATTCCCGCGGTGCGCATCCTAGCCCTGCTGAGTACATAGAAATCGCTCGACTTCGTCTGACTTCGTAGAATGACCGGCGAAATCGCATGACTTTGTGTCTTATAGCTGCATCGTGTTCAAGAATATTGTAGAATCAACTGCTTAATGAAGAGTAAAAAGGCCGCGACACTAAATGTCTGGTGACGTCGGGTTAAGTCGCACAATTTCCTGCAAATCGGTCGCGATCACGTGTTGTAGGACATTTTGTCCCCTAGAGAATACATAGGGCTTTAGGATACCGTATTTGCCTACGTGATGCGGAAGATCGGGCGGGTGCACATTAAAAGTAGTGTTTGCGTGAGAATTTCACAGTGCTTCGTTCGTTTGCTACTTTTATAGATGTGGACATGACCTTACCTCACCATTTCGATTTAATAATAATACAATATAATACTCGAACGAAATGTTTAAGTATAAGATTGATGTCTACATCTTTTTTTATTGACGAAAAAGTAAATTTAATTTAGTTTGGTCGTGTATTGTTTTTCTTCAACACAAACGCATTGGCACACGTCGTTAACAAAAACATTAATATTTAAGTTCCGCAAACTTATCTGACCCGGTAGCGCTACTATCGAATTTACTATTGAATACGATGTGCTTTGGATAGTTACATTTCAATATGGCGCCATTAGTAATCACTAGCTTGGGGATATACCTTACCTTAACAACATTTTTCAATGTAGTTATTACCTGTAATATTTTTACACTGAACATTGTCTCGCTCTCTCAACAGTAAAGAGAATGGGACAAAGTTCAAAGTAAACTATTATACGTAGACCTAAGAATGTCTTTGTGATTCTGGTACGGCCCCTGCATTGCATATTTAGCTAGGTAAAGGATTTACTAATGGCTAAAATTTACATTTGCCATCAACAAAATCAGTTTTAATCTAAATGTCATGTTTGACATAATTATGTCAATGTCAACATAATTATGTCGACGAGTTTTCTTTTACTTTGATCGGGGTCCCAAAGTTTGTCAAAAATCCGGTAATTACTTACTTTCTGGTCAGATAAGATACTAGGACTGTAAAATGAAAGGCTACTACGTTCACATTGTAGCACAACGATCTAGCGACGACTAGCAAACATAGACGACTTAGCTATACATATGCATTTTATATTGGCGGTGAAACTATTGGACCATTATCTAAACACGCAAGCTTTAAAATTGTTGCTATCCTTTTCTCGCATAGTTAACTGAGAAGTGAGACAGACAATTTTAATTCTGCCAGTTAAGATACTATATAGTGCGACAACTTGTTGATTTAGTTTGGTAGCAATGAATAAGTTAAAGGCATAGGACATTTTGGCCTAGTTGATACAAAGAGATGGGCATTTGTTATCACTAGGCCACGTGGGTCTGGGAAATGTCTTTAGTCTTTAGCCAAGTTTCCCCACCAGAGATGTGCGAAGCTAAGCGGTGTGCGAGGAATCCACCAATAAGATCGCGATGCTAGGAAAATAAAGCGATCTATTGGTTGATTTTTCTTCGTGCACAGCTTTAGCTAACTCTGTAAAAAACGCACTCGAAGTGTTTGGTTTGACAATTGACAAAGCCATTTTTGTTAGTGTTGAATTGCTGATGTTAGTTTTCGTCAAGGATACTTGCCGTTGGCTGTTATAAGCTAATATGACTAAAACATAAAATCTGTAAAGGTTTCAGTCACCCTTAAAACGTCTGAAGCCCGTTGTAGATAACGCGGCGTAAAGTTACTAACAAATACTTGCGCAAGAAGTATCATCGTGAGTAGGTACACACACGTAATTATGATTATTCCGCTAGTCAAAGCGGGACAATTTCACCAAGAGTGATCAAAATTAACACAATTTAACACTGGCGCGAGTACTATAATCAGTAAGCTATGCGCATGCGCGTCTTTTCCGCCATTTTAGTGCCCATTACGTTTGACTGTCAGTTCTACTTCGTCCCATGTTCCATTTTTTTAATGTACCTTAACATTTCAAATAAAATAATAACAAATCTTTAAGATTCTCCCAAAAGATGTCTTAACATTTTCTTCATTATTGAGCTTTTATTTAATATTACACAACACTAAAAGTTTTAGAACCATCTTCGACGAAAAACCTAAGTAGTTGTAGGTCATTATGTTACGGAAAATTATTTGATCAGTAGTTTCTTATGGTACAAATAAGTGTGAATTTTGATATGTATCCTTTATGATAAGATAACAAAGTTCAAATTCCTGTTTTAAAAATATAAATTTTTGTTTCTGGTATTGATGAAATACATAATAAAGTCAAAAAAACATTGTTTTCCGTATCATAAAATACCTTAAGTAGGTACATAATTATATAATAAATAAAGGTCCGTAAATGTGCCCACAGTGACGAATAAAGTGATATAAGCTTTGACATAGACAAGTTTCTACGTCGATGGATATAAGAAAATGTTTTAAATTTTAAACAATGAATTACACGGTAAAGAATACCAAACTTACACACGAAAATATTCACTAAGTATAATAATAATTAAATACTTATTCGCTAAAGAAAAAACATTTTTGACTAAACGGCCAGTGTTCGATGTGTTAATAAAACTGTATATGACTGTGGTAAAATATAGATACGTTAATATACACAAAATAAGCACAATGAGAAGTTAGAAAGACGAAAGAGATGCATAGATATTTCAGATTTAGAACGAAAAGTATAAAACGAATACTCGAAAATTCGGCATTCGAGAGGATCGGAACCGTAAGCAACGATACGCGTATATACCTGCATAACTAAACAACCAGATAGAACCATATGTAGTTAGATAGGTACATGTTGTCAGCGAGTTTACAATGACCCAGGAAATAGACCGCTGTTCAGTAGCAAATAAATAACAATGTCGTTGTAAATATTATTTAATGTGGGGACGTTTATCCGCAGGGCCGAATTATGGCCGTACTAGTACTTAAAATGTTCTAGACAGACAGATCTGTCTAGAACATTTTAAATACCTGGTTCCCTAGCAAGAAGTCAACTTTCATGTGGAATATAACGTGTTTTAAGAAAATCTTTGTATTGAGTTAGCATAGTTGTATTACCTACCAAAGGCAGAATATGACGCATAAGAACGCCATATTTATTCAAATGGATAAAATATGTTGCAGTAAAAAATTATTCTTCAGTTCGTCCTAAATCGCGCAAATGCGCAAGCGAAACGTCTGAGGAATGGCTATAGTGTCACCTCGTTTGTGGTGAAATATCTGGAGGCAATAAAGTTGCTGACTGCCTTCATAGAAATTCACAATATTGGTAACTAGATTCATACATAGGACTTTGTTGATTTGATATGTAAAATGTTTTAAAATATTCTGAAATATCTATGCGGCACTTGTAAGGACTCTACGTTTCACGCACCGAGATATCATTCAAAGTTTTAAGTACAGTATTGACAACAAATAATGTAAACAATAAATACACTGATCACTTTGAGATCATCTTCTTTAATCTAAACACCTTATTAATTTTAAACAAAGACAGACTGACTGTAAATTGACAATGGCCACATCAAATATTCGTAAAATATATTTTAAATTAACTATCCAAGTGGTAACATAAAATAAAGAACTTGTAACAAAAAAATAGTTATATTTATCGAACGTTAAATTAATCTACAGCAATACTTGTGTGGTACTAGGTATGATTGCACCAGTTAACTTTGGGATGTTACAAAATGTTTTTATTAAACATTTTACCACATAAAACGTCCTAAGTACCGGCTCTTTGGTAACTACAATACAGCACTGTAGTATCGGTTTCCAAAAGAACAACTTACATCTTATATGTGACTAAAACTTAATTAACGCAACATTTTATTATAAGAAATAATAAAACAATTTGGGGAATACTTTGGAAACGATAAATCCTTTGACACATACCTTAACCTTATACTTATTAGTTAACAACTGTGCACGTGGACTCAGGTTTTCGAACGCACCTCGCGCTCGTGTCATGTGCACCGGATACATCACAAGTCACAACAAACGTTCTTACAACCTCTTTGCAGTTTCTATTTTTTTTTCTTTTTTTTAAATATTCACTAGGAACGATTGGAATTTGTTCTAGTATGGTCGGGAGAGTTCCTTAGAACGTTTCAATTGAACTTTGAGTCTCTTTGTACCTATTTGAAAGCCGTTCATGGCTTGTATGGCGGCCTGGGCGGAGGCCGCGTTGTCGTATGAGACGAACCCGAAGCATTTGGAGAGGTTCGTCTGCTTGTCTATGAACACTTTGGCCGATATTACGTGGCCGAACGGCAGGAACGTGGACGCCAGGTCCGTGTCCGTGAACTCCTGCGGCAGGTGATAGATGAACAGGTTCCCGCCTTCAGGACCTGGAAGCGGAGAGGACATTCCATTAGAGTTAGTGTATTTGACATATACCTAAACGATAATTAACAATTGAAATCTTTTTGAATTTCCCATACGCATGTGACCTAGTAGTGAAGCTTTTACATATTAGAGAGAATTAGAAAATCTGCTAAGCCAAAATATAATGTTATAGCACAGATGAGGCTTTCATAAATAATCTCTAGTATTTTACTAGATATGAGCATCGATCAGTAAAACATTTGCGTGAATGGGTTTCCGTTCTCCACTCCACTTTACTTCATCGTAGAGTGCATCGTTTAATATTTTAAGCAGAACCGCGATAAAACGCAAGCATATATAATAGCAAAATAGCCCTACAAAAGTAAGGTTGTAACTAGACTTCGATCGTAAACCATAAGCTAATATTATTATACCGCTCAAAGGCCTCCGAACATCTGCCATCACCCGTCTGAAGACTGACCGCATCATCAATTGCTTAATATCGATGATCGTTTAGGGAAACAAAGTCGACCTACGCCTACGTCACGACTGTTACACGAGCGCTAATAAAGGCTTTGGACTTTTCCCATAAGCAAGCGGCCTAGTACTTAATACGAATTTCCCATACCTCTAAAATAGCATATACCTTTAGTGATTGATATGATTAGATAGATAAGTACCTTCGACCTGCTTGCCCGCGGCCGCGGCCGCCGCCGAGCCGAGCACCGAGCCGAGCGGCGCGGCGGCGAACGCGCTGCCGAACTGCGCCGCGTACGCAGAGCTGAGCGGCTCTGCAGTGGACCCTGCAACATTACACCACACGCTCACATACAACCATTCAAGCTGCAAACAAACTATCGGACGCATACGTCACGGCTCGCGTACCTAACCTACACGTCCATCAAAGATACAGACGATATCGTACCCTGGAGATGCAATGAGAAAATAGTGGCACATGTTAGCTTCCAAATATAGTATAATTATAACAAGAACAACAATTGTATTTGATCGAAGCGCAACATATCATTCGTTATGGGCCAAAGTATATACTCTGAGTTCGGACGTCGCCGTCGTTGGCGGCAAATTCGGCAAACCAAACTAAACGAATGTAAAATAATGTTGACATCATCCTCAGGAGATCCATAAACCTTTGCATAGTGCTCATCTATGTAATATAAAGAATGTATGTGGTACTGGGGCGTTTTTAACTGGTTTAGATTGTACGTTGTCGGTGAGTCAACGTTACGTAAGATTTAGGATTTTTGGAAACTATTACAGGACACACAAAATGCAAGATGTGGTGGTAATAAAACGACGATGTCGATGATTTTCCATTATATATTACAGCCACAATCTAATCGTATAGTTTTGGTATTCCTATATAGTACGTGTGCAGCCCCAATTATCTTAGTCTTACACATTCTAGTTCAGTTAGACTACTCTTAAGTTAGAATAAATACAGCGAACAAATACCTACTAGAGGTAAAACAAAGCAGGCTAAGGCTAAATGATTTAGGTAGGCTATAGTACATACAATATAATTTTAATTGAGTCTGCTTTTGTCGCTGATTTAAAATTGTGTTTTTTTTGTAATAAACCTCGGTAAAGACTTCAAAATTAATTGAAAGACCTAAGATAATCAATGTGATAATTCTATAGCTAAAATAAGGGTTAATTGTTGTTTTCTAGTTCAAAATTGAATAAAAAGAAATCATTAAAACATTCAGAAACATTCCATACAATGAACAAAGTAAACATTTTCTCACGATATGTCGTAAATATACAAATTAGTATTTTAGCACCCATGCAAACACAATCAAACTCTGTTAACAATCTACACGAAGTGGCGCAATAAAGAATATATTTTTTTTCTTTACAAACGTGCTCGCAATATTGACATATTTATTTTCCATTTATTTTATTTTAAAACAAAATGAATAAAAAGATTTTGATGAAATGTCTATGGGACCAATCTGCTGAAAGTATATTCTTCTAAATAAAAAAAGAATTATCCAAATCGGTTCATAAATGATAGAGTAAATTGAGAACCTACTTTTTGAAGTAGGTTAAAAAGAGCTACATAATGTAGCTTGTTATTTATATCGATAACAAGTTCTAAATACATAATTGAAAAAAAAACGGGAAAATACTAGGTACCTACTTTATGATTTCGAAGTTGTTTAAAATTGCTTTTTTTTGTAGAAAATAATACTTAATTATTGCGATAATGAAACATAGAACAAATAATGGTTAGGTCAAGAACACATTTAAAGAGAGATGAATAAATAGCTCAACAAATAATCTTATTTTAATTCGTGTACCATCAATATTCGATGCATCCAAAAAACATTTACATTTCGAGCTGTTAATTATCAGTAAAAACAAAACATAAACCAACACTAGTAAGTACATGATAATATAGCTATAGTACATTTTATACGTACTAGTCAATATGGCGCTTTTAACGTTGCTCAAACAGAGGCTATGCAAAGCCAAGCATTAGGTACCAGGCAGACTACAATAGACGTCGACATAAAATTAACTGAAATTGTGATAAATGAAGAGTGCCCTTAATTTACATGACCTATAACTTAGGTAATTCGTATGCAGCGGCTACATTACCGGAATTCGGCGAATATTCGCACTGTCCCTGCCTGCCTAGCACGCGAGCCGTGATAAAATTATATCCACTCTATTTTCCCCGCGAAAGCGTGACAGACGTATCCACATTCTAGCTTTATCACGTTCCCGCGCGGGGAAAGACCCCCGAGAAGTCGGCGCGTGCTGGGGGGCTGTACGTGATACCTTCCATTATTTCTTCTGTTTTCTAATACTGATTAAGTCGCTAAAATCTGTCACTATATCGTGACGTACTAAAGTTTTGTTAATTTTTCATCAAGATCGCACCGACCGTTTAGGCGTGATAAGACAGACAATCATCATCATCATAATCAGCCTGTCATAGTCCACTGCTGGACATATAGGCCTCTCCCAAGGCACGCCACTCAGCCCGATCTTCAGCTATCCGCTTCCAACCACTGCCAGCTGTCCTACGTATATCGTCACTCCCTCGACTCTCAGGACGTCCTACCCTACGTTTGCCGATTCGTGGTCACCACTCTAGAACACGTCTACCCCAGCGGTTATCGGTAAACACAAACGGTTGTGTTGTGGTTAAGACAGACATCAAGGGTTTCTATTTTAGCATTTATAATAAGTACATATTAGAGTTATGATTAGCACCCCGCAGTTTTAACTGCTATTTCTGATTACCCCACTTTTTTCGTGAGGAAAATATTCATACCTACTCTTTTTCGTCACGATCGGTCCAGCCGTTCAATTAATTTTATTAACCGACTTCGAAAAAGGAGGAAGGTCTACGTTCGAAGGTATGTATGTATTTTATCTTTTTTTTTCTACGATTTCTCCGTCACTTGTGGACCTATTTTGATTAAAAAAAATATTTGAATGGTACCACCTCGGGAGTATACTCCGTGGTGGTCCCATATGAATTTGAAGACGGTTTTTTTAAATAAGTTACTTGTTTATTAGTTGTGAACGGTAACAAACATTGTTTATTAGTTGTGAACGGTAACAAACAGCAGAGAGAGAAAGAGAGAGAGGTAAGTTTGCATTTATTATAAATATTATGCATACTTAATTATGCTAATTAGTAACCATACTTAGTCTGTGTAATCTCTGTTGAAGTGGATTTTATCTCTCTCCTCAATACTATAATCACGTCAGTGAGTGAATTATGCATCCAATTATCGTTCTCAAACGTACTACAGGGTTCCTAGTATTTAGAACTATTTGCAATACTGGCGCCCTTATGATATCTACTATTATTTTGCCAACCTATACATTCTAAATATGTTAGTAGCATAGGTAGGTAAGTAACTACGTACAAGAACCTAATTAGTATACTAAAGTTACACTACCTACCTCCTTGATATCGTATACGTAGCGGTCATACCCGCATAATGTTTTCCTTTTAACTCTACAATATTGTCACGTAGGTATACCTACTCCATCCATATAAGAGCCATACCATATTTAAATTTAACAATGGCTGACTGTTATGTATTAAAGAGAACTTTTTTATGAACCATTAATCACATTTTGAATAGTTTAGTAGCACCTATCTATTAATAGAGTATCTAAAAATATGTAGTCATTTGTTCTATTGTGAATAGATAGGTAGTATTGCGTTTCTAAACTTCCAAAGACATCGATTGACTTAATGTTACGAATTTTGAGGCCTAGCATGAAGCTCAAAATATAATTGGTACATAGAACGCATTATCCTACTCATTGTTTAAAGCCAATATTTTATTCTTTATCCTTAAAAAACTGCAAGAATAAATCCCATTTTTTAAAGATAAGTGTCTTTTCGTATACCTCAGTGTTTCTATAAGTTTTCAGAGTTTCTATAAGTTTCTAAATATCTGCTAAAAAGGAAGCATCATGCAATGTTTACAGCATAAAATAAATTAGCACGTCTTCATTTATCACATTCATATATCAGCCATACCTACTATACAAACCCAAAGAATTTCTTTGGAAAATACAATCGTGTAAAAATAAATCGACTGTGTACTCCACAGAGAGTGAAGAAACAAACATAGTCAACTCATAGTTTGTCAATTTTACTCCCGTCGAGTTTTTATCTCCCCAAAGCGATAGCTAAATTTTATATAATCGAGAATGATTATATAAAAAAAATACATTATTAAGTAATATTTTTAATATTTTTTTGCGTTAATTTAAAAGTCGATTATAATTTTTCACAAAATGTATTTTCCCGCGCTTGTCGAGTAATAGGCAAACAATGTCAAAGCCACAATAAGTTTATCAATCATTCCAAAAAAACACACTGCGTTCGTATCGAACTGTTTACCTGTGAGGTTAGTCTTCCCGAGAAGACCTGAAGTATGAAAAATGTGCATCGTTAATAACCATTTTAACTTTTAAGTCCAACCTGAAATAGGAAAGGTCGGACTGAATGGTTCGTTAAAAATTTTGTCCTACATTCCAAATAGATTACGTTGGAATGATATTCATAGAAACTATTGAGTTATGTTTTGCAGTCTGAAGGAATAACTACTTCCTGCTGGCATACAATAATTGAAAACAATCTTCGTGACGTATCCAATGGAAAATATTTTATGAAAAATTTATAGTTAAACTACCTCTGATATCCCATTTATATTTATATATCTATACACCAGCGCGAGTACCGTTCAATGTCGCTAAATTTGACGTGTCGGGTCGGTATAACAGATTTACGTTTGAGAATATACCGAATTTTATCGGATAATACCGATTTAAATGTCAAATATACGGTTTAAATGCCAAATATAACGATCGTCAAGAACGGTACTCGCGCTGCTGGTCTAACATACAGATGAAGCAAAATTTTACGGTGTAGATCTACCCATCAATATGAACAACTTTTAGAATACCAGCTTTTACTGGAAACATTTTTTTTTTGTTTTTTTTTATCTTTGCTAAATTCGAAAACTAAAATTTGACCCCATATAAAACGATGTATTTATATGAAGACTAAAATTGTGATGTGAATCAATTTTGTATGAATATTTAATCTTTTCATCGAGTTTAGCAAACTTTTCCTACTTATGTAAAGTTTATACGTTATGTTTTCATTTTTTTGGTAGGTAGATCAATATCATTCCTACACTCGTCTGAAACATCCTGTATATTTGTTTCATACGTTACTTGTCGGATACATGACAAAGATTTTTAAAATTTTAGTCAAAATAGATGTTTGTTTCAAGTTCAACCTCGTAAATCAGGACACACCTAAAAATCCACTATTTTGAGTAGGTACCTTATAATCAACGTCGATCGTCTAAACGCTATTGTTTGTTCAGAAAGGGAACTGTCGTGGCCAAAAAAGGAACTAATGTTACGATTTGAAGAAAAAGCAACTCAATCTCAATTCCAAAAGGAAAGATTGAGATGCCTTTTAGAATTACCGAAAACATAATAGTTATGGTAAAGAAGACTCACTATAGCAACCGCGTTTAAACATAGTTGGACCACAAAATATTTATTACTACAATCATGTCATATTCAGTGCAAGCTAATGTGTTCTTTATTTGTATAAAACTATATCGCTATCCATTATCCACTGTAGTCCTGAGGCAGGCGCGCAGCCGCGGCGGGAGCCGCGTGACGTCAGCCCAGCTGTACAGTGGAAAATCGACAGTCTTATACAAATAAAGTATCCCAATGCTCCCCAATGCACCAATTACCTTGCACTAAAGGTGATATTATTGCATTTATTGATATAGGTATCTACGTTTAGACGCGTTTTCTATGGTCCAAATTTCACGACAGTTCTGTCTGCACAAACGCTATCAGCAATGAAGGTGCAAGATTTAGAAGTGGGGTACTCACATAACTGCGGCGCGGTGGGCTGCGGCGCGGCGGCCTGTTGCATGGGCGCCGCCTGCGTCACCACCGGCGGCTGCGCAATGGCCGCCAGGGCCGCCAGGTTCTGCACCGATACCGGGGCCAGCAGCCCCCCCAGCTGCTCGCCCCCAACCCCGCTCATCGTGCCCCCGCTCAGCCCTGCGCCATTGAAACCGATATCTTGATAGTTTACACCTGACGGGAGGACAACAAAAGCGCGTGTAAATAAACAAAAATGGATCAAAATAAATAGGGATCGGGGCTAGGATAGAATAAGCTTAAAACAAGATAAAACTAGATAAGGAGAATAAAATCAACATTTAATTATTAATTTCATAACCGAAAAATAAAAATAGGATGATTCAAGATTAAAGGAGATAGGTTACCAAAAAATATGTCTATTCCCATATGGAAGGGTTTGCCTATGATCGCACGCAGGGCATAGAAAAAATCAACCTACGCGAGATCCATCAGGTTGGGTTCCAATCGAGCTCCTGAGCAGTGGACTGATGATTATGAACCAGACCAGAGAACTTATGCGAATATTAGGTACCCAAACGTGCATTACTAACAAAATTGTACTCGTAAAAATTCGCAAGTAAATAGAAGAGCGATAAGCAAGGACGTTTAAAGTACATGAGACAATTATTAGCTGTTAATGATTCATTAGTGTTATTCACGGTGAGGTCATACCCCGGACACATTGTCGCTGGCGCGTTTGCATTCCCTCGCATATTTCTTCGTGAACAAAGACAAAGACTTACGCTTCAATATTTTTGCCAGGTAGATAAGACTTAGTACATTATAATTTATAAGATAGGGAAAAAAAAAAATACAAATAGCCGTTAAAGCCTACATCATCAGTCAGTGTAATATTTTTCTCTGCTGGATTCTTTCCCATCCCTAAGAACTCCACTTATAAGCTAGGTACGATCTTCCGCAACCTTTCGCCAACATGTCACGTCTGCAGGCCGTTGTTTCACCTGGCCTTATTTTATGTTTACCTGTAAAACCAGTTTACACCAAAGTTACTATAAGCAAAAATAGAAAAAGAAACCTTACCTTGCAGCAGGTTGGAACTTTGGTCCTGCATCAGTTGCTGCTGATAGAGGGCAATCTGTAGCTGGGTGGTAGAGGAAAGCTCGGCCTCCGAAGCCAGGAAACCAACTGGAGTCTTCAGCGCAGTCAGCGTCCAGTCGCCTGCATCGCATATAGATTTATTACCTGGCAATTGAGTAGAGTTCTGGACCTGCAACTGCTGCAGCTGCCAGCCTTTGGCTTATAGCCGTTGGAGTAGCTGAAAATGCGTGGCGGTTTCAGACGCAAAATACGCGGCCAGAGTTGCAGGTGGTATCAGCCCCCTATAACGCTTATAGCTACCATACTTTGCAGCAGAGCAGAGCCCTGGCCCTGCCTGTTGCTGCTGCAGTCCGAAAGCCTGCAGCCTGAAGCTGCTGTGGTATCAGTTACAGCTGCGTGCTCGGTGACAACACGTATTGCAGATACGATAGATGCAAGATATGATGGCGAATGTCAAACGGTATCGGTCCCATGCTCCGCACACAGCTTCATTACCTTGCAGCAGAGTGGAGCCCTGGCCCTGCAAGAGCTGCTGTTGCAGCCCGACGGCCTGCAGCTGCTGCAATAGCTGCAGCTGCGTAGCGGGCGACAGCGCTGCCTCGGACGCGAGGTACGCGGCCGGCGTCACGGGCGCCGTCAGCCCCCACAGGCTCGCCTGCATCGCCTGCAGCTTCTTCTGCTCCTTCTCCTTCTGCGTGTCCGCGAACTTCACTACTAGCGGCGCCGAGCACCCCTCCATTGTCTGACTGTGGTGTAGCGTCTGGAAGTAATCACGGAGCGCGGGTTAGTACTGTCATGGAAGAACATTTAGTCGATATTACTACTGTTCTGTAGTAGATAATATTTATTTAAACTTTCACAATAAATCACCACACTTCAACAATCCACAACTTCACTCACACAAACATCTTGTGAACTTCAGTCACACCAACCTATTAGCGACTTTTTGACATTACCGTCTTGAGTTTGTGATACCATGTTTCGGTCAACAATGTTAACATGAAAATTATCACACTAATCACGTTTAATGAAGTAGGCTTTTCCGACTATATCCTGTATAGTCTGCCGCTGCTGTCAGCCATTGTATTCTATTTACACTCCTTGAAAAAGGTCACCGGATGTGATTAAAACTATAGTCGGACAAGTCGGAGCATTCGACTTAATTAACGTGAGTAATCTCGTATAAATAAACCGAAAAAGGATATTATTCTAGTATAAATGTACAGTTTCTCGTAATGTCGAATTACGTACACAATTTATACACAATAATCACACTAATATAAATGCGAAAGTTTGTTGGAATATGTGAGTGTGTATATTTGTTACAAATTCATGACAAAACGTCTGAATGAATTTGGACGAAACTCGGAATAAAGATTTCCCTGACTAACATGTATACCTAAACTACTTTTTGTCATTATCATCATCACCGTTTTTCATAATCACGCGGGTGAAACCGCGGGTCGCAGCTAGTACCTACATAATTGTTTGGTACCTTGATGGCCGCGATGGCCGCCTGCTTAGAGACGAAGGTGACGAAGGCGCAGCCCTTGCTCTGTCCCTGCGCGTCCCGCAGCACGGTGCACTCCTCGATGGCGCCGTGCCCCGCGAACAGCGCTCGCACATCGTTCTCCGACAGCTTCTTGTTCAGCATGCCCACGAACAGCTTCCGTTCTGTCAACAATCGTGAAAGATCTTAACAAGCAGCTCATAACACTGTCACAATTCACAATATTATTATTATATCAGTTAATAGGGAGGATCCGCCCTGTTTTTTCTAAATATATTTATATATGACTTTTGCTGTTAGCCTCGGACGGCCTCTCCAGCGTCATCGGACGTTTGGAAAGCGCAGATGGCGCTAGACCTAAAGGTATCTGACATTTTGGCCTAGTTAATAAAAGGAAATATGAGACATTTGTACAACTAGGGCACCTCGTATGGGAAATGTCCTAAGCCTTTAGTTTTTACAGGCGACTGGCGCAAAGCTCAAGGGCACCTCCGACGATACGAACTTCGGCATGGCTGTCGCCGTGCGTTGGGGTCAGACTTGCCCTAGCACCCCAGAAGGGGTGTGGCCTGGTGGTAAATCGCGTAAATGTTTTTTTACGTATTTGGCACTATACGTATGAGGCTTAATGCGTATTTTGGCCTTGTGCGTTTTTGGTCATATGCGTCGAGCCCCCCTAGGTTCATCTAATCTAAAGAATTCTAATAGATCTGGGGAGTACTTAAACCTAATCGTTGATATAATTCATAGCATTAGGCTGAACGCTTTGACGTTCTAAGTGATATTTAATGCAACAAAAATTGACGTTAAATTATTTTTCCACGCAGTGAACGTCCCGTTATTATACCCAAGAGAACATTTACGAAATTCGCGTGCGCTTTGCGCTACAGAGGAAGTGGGTTTCCTTTATATCGCTCACGACTCACGACCGAGGCATTGAACATTTATGTCAAAGAGACGGTCGCAGGCGTTCGGCAGTCGCGTCACGTATGCAGGCCGTATTACCGCCGGCCGCGACTGTCACTCTATCTACAGAAACGTCACGCCGACAGTAACGTTCCATACGCCAATACAAGATCCTGAAATACGGAGTCGAACTCCTGATCTCTGCGCTAACTGTGAATTTACGAGCCCCGAATCGCCAGCGCCACACCCGACATAAAACATCCTCGCTTCCCTGCATACGAATATTTTATGCCTTTTTAATCTCGAAAAAATCGAATGTAGGTCATTAAAAAGGAGGAAACGAGGAAAATATTTGCAGATATTTCAACGTCAAAGGTGCAAAACAAAACGCAATTTCGCGTATTACGGACGCGTAAAATTCAACATTCGACGGTTTCAATCCCCCGCGGGGTGCGCCGCGCCCAAATTGAAAAGGTACCGGCGTAGCTCACGTCGTATGGCTGCAAATATTTCATGCCCGCAGAATCAGGACTCTCTCGCTCTCGGAGATTAGCATGAAAATGGAGCGAGAAAACGACCCGATGAAAAACACTAGTGAGCGAGCGAGCGACTGTAGGCAGCCTAATTTCCGTCTGTTCTCTCTGCACACACGATGAATGTTTAAGCTTAAGACCGACGCTCGCAGAGGCGCTCTTTGGAAGCCGTGACACACGCTCTGCTGAATGCCTTCGTGTAAATTAGTCTGCTTGATTGCTTGACGCGCATTTTCCGAATTTGATCATCACTCAATCGTGCGAAGGTTCATAATTCATTAGAAGCGTCCCTCGGCTTTATTTCGATATTTATTTAGGTACTTTCTTAGAAGGTAGGTAAGGCAGATAACAATACAATACTATATGTATACTAATAAAACCTATTTATGGCTGCACTTAAAAGAGGTACTCAGTACAGGAAGCTCTGTCCCCTATATAGACTAGGAATAACTGTATTCTGAGGTCACAGCGTTTCAGCCCCGGACGCTACATAATAATAAATAAAAATATGGATAATTTGTCCGAAATACAGTTTTTTTAATTGTTTTTTTAATACTAACGATATTAGGGTTTATATGCCTTCTAGTAATTGATGCAAGTTTAATTCATCCAACTAATAAAACAAATGATGGGGAAACGATGGGGGAAGAAACGTATTTGAGTGACGACCGCGAACCGGAAGACGCAGCATAGGAAGGCCTCCCACTAGGTGGACCGACGAAATCGTGAAAGTCGCGGGCAACCGGTGGATGCAAATGGCAGGTTGTCGTACTGCGTGGCGGTCTAAGGGGGAGGCCTTCGTTCAGCAGAAGTTTTGACAAGGTTTAGCTGACAAGTTAGTACTCAGTAGTATTGACAGATGGAGCAATTTGTATTTTCAGCTTGGACCTGATATAACAGTGAACTTGTGATGAACTCGTAACCTCGTATGGTCCAAGATTTTCAGAGTTTTGCGTTTCGGTTTTGCATTTTGGCAGTTTCTAGGTAGGACGTAGGTTTTACAAGTACATTTTTAGGCATTGTTAGGTTTGTTACACGATCGTACGGTTAGGTACGGTCGGTGATCACCACCGGGAAGATTGAGATTTAAGAGGCCGAAACCGAACAATATAGATTGATCTGTTTCAAGGGAAGAATAGAGTAAATGTGGACATTTGGTCGCTACATTAAGGGAGTTTCGAAACTTGTGTTGTGTATGTGTTTTGTGTTGTGTCTTAAAGTGTTAGCAAGTGTAGCTGTGCGTGATCATGGATGATAAGCTATGAATGTAAATGTGCAAGTAAATATCCTTCAGGAACAGCAATTTTTTGATTAAGTATTACAAAATGTGTCCTAATGTTGCTAATTTAGGGTAATAAGTATGTCCGTAAGTATCACATTTCATTCAAATCAACATTCGATTTTTACGGAGTTGATTGCGACCAAATAAACATAGGTAGTAGTAAAATTTACATGTAGTAATATTTATATGTTACACTCAAACTTACAAACATTTGATTTTAAGTATTCATGTGATGGAGCTCGAACACAATTAATTTTCTCATTCCATTTCTATTCTATTACCTATTCAAAGTAAATCCGTAACTCGGTGGATAATCAATTCAATCGTCGGAGTACCTAATTGTGCGCATTGTAAATAAGGCAGTAAAATGTAAATGCGTTAAGTGCGCCATCTAGCCAGGCAGTAACGGCATCGTTTGTTAAACAATTTACATATAACCTCCAGGAGAAAAGGGCGGCACCTGGTCTCACAATAGCCCTGTTTATTTTTACGCAACTCCCTGTAAATAGGTTTGCTTTGTTCCCCTAAAGATGTTTAACAAGATGCTATAATGTGGAGCTCCACAGACTATATCCCGACCGGATAAACACGTAAACATCTGTAGCGTTTTTATTCAAATCCTGCCAGCCTTTTGTAAATTGTTTATTGCGACCTTCGTTTCAGTTTACTTTTTAATAGTCTCATTTTGTAAAATGTTAGAATCGTTGAAGTTTTGTGTAAGTGAAAATGAAATGAAAATGAAAAATTATTTATTTACATAAACATAAAGCTTACATATAATTTATAATTAATAGTTTAAATTAGGCTTATGTTTACGCGAGGGAAAGTTATTCGACATTATGGCAATTCCCGCACTAGGCCAAGCCTGTATCGCGGGAATCAAATACGATTTCCAGGCTGCGAGTATATAAATGCCTCTGGTTAGCTTATTTAGATGTATTTAAACGAATTAGAAAAAGGTGCTAATTATACCTATTAATAGAGTAGGCTATACTTAATGTTTTATTTTATATGTATGTATAATATTTATTATATGAATATATATGTACCTATATCACAAATTATGTATGCGTAAAAATACTACTTATAATTATATTATAATAAAATTTATAATTATTATTCTTACTTGTATATATATATATATATATTTAAATGTAATATGGCATTAAAATGGTATTGCATTATTATATTATTTTGAATTGAATGTGTACCTATATAGAATTACAAGTTGAATATAAAATCTTTAACAAAATCTTCCGACTCCTTGTAGCTAAGTGTAATCAAAAAATTGTGTAAGGACTTTTTGGCTTCGTAAACGGATTTTTCTTTTATATTACAATATTTTTCTACAGCATTGTAGACATGCGCCCTGATGAATTGTCCAAAACGACGAGCGAAGCTAGTTTAACGCGCGGAGATGGTAGTTTATATGACCTTTTCTTAATAATATAATCGTAGTCCTCAGCTGATAGTAAATACCTGTGTACGGGGATTGATATTTTGCAGTGCTTAGCAGTATGCAGTATTTTGATATTTGAAGTGCCTAATAAGTAGGTACATGTATTTTTGGGAATGTATTTTATGAATACATTTTTTTCAGCCATGATTTTAATGCCATAGTGGCAAACAAGCGGCCAGTCTCTTGATGGTGAGCAATGAACTTCGCCCATAGATACATGAAACGCCAGGAGCACTGCAAATACGTAGCCGAGCTTTTAAATTAGTATTCTCACTCTATAATGTAGCTCTTCGGAAATAGCGCGGGAGGAAACTCATTCCACATTTAGCAAGAGTAAGCCAAAAGGAACCGCGTGATCGCATATAATTTATCAGAATCAAATATACCTAGGTAGGTAATGAGACCATACATAATTATGATTACATACATTGCACACTTATTTTCGTTCATTTCGAATATTTCTACAATGCTCTTTTCCTTCACTTGAGCGGGAAGTGTACGTTTCACTCGAGCCTGTTGGCTGTCTTCATGTTCGTACGTCGTCGGCTTTGTGATTGACGTCTGTCTTCTCAGATTGTCCCCGACTTGATGTTGACTATCGGTGCCTAGATACCTATGTTTGAACACATTATTTTGAAATATTTTACCATAATGCTTATTTAACAGAAATAAATACATTGTCTACAATGTATTTTCTATGTATTAATAAGAGGGTAGATGCACCTACTAGGTCAAGTTTTCCTGTGGTCATATTAGATAAATATTTATTCATTTGTGTATTTTGATTAGATATATTAGATAAGTACCTAATTAGCCAGTTCATAGCCGTTACATAAGCTTCGTACTTACTTGATTTTAAACTTGATAGTCAGCATAGCATTATCTAAATTAGAATAGACTAGTATAGAATAGTTTTACTATAAATCCTAAATTGTTCACAACTGCATAACATTTCAATATGATCTACTCGTAAAACCAGCATTGCGATACATTTTTATGCTGCGATAAAAACAACAAAATATCTACTGTATTATATAATCAGAAATCAAAATCTCAGCGATATCCATTTTACAACAAATAAAAACATTCTTGTATGTACAGCAGTGTATATTTAACTACGGCTACAAATAGGTATGTAATTACTCAGGTGGCGTATGTATGAGTTTTAAGCCAACTAATGGAACTTCAGCAATGAGCTGCAATTTCCCGTGAATTCACAGAAACTGTCTGTGACTCTGAGAGGGAAATCATGCTGCACTTAGCTTACACAGAGCAAGTACCTCCCAAGTATACTTAGACGTCAACTCCGAGCGCGAGATGGGGACAAGAAACTAATTTTCTCGTCACTAATTGAGTAGCTAAGTAGTTATAAAATTGGTTAAAACTCATTACAGTCTTGGAACAGTTTGCTTTCTAGTCAGACAGCGGCTTGCATACAAATTAACTCTAGATAATAGTGCACGATAAAACTGGATAAAGTTTTGTGTTCGTTTAAAAAGTGGGACTTTTTCCCGATGAACAATGCCGTTTGAACTCGGTATCGGAACGCACGGCGAGGGTATATAAACGCGTCGAAAAATTCCGCTACTCTCAACAAACAGATTCCTGTGAGGTTCCAAACTCTGCGTGGAACGGAGCGGAGCTTTTCAAAATTACCGTGCAAACAGTGCACAATGGCGTGCATTGTTCCGACGGTACTGCTCACGGCCGTATTTATCTCTACCACGGTACGTATAGTGTCCGGCTTTTTAGTTGGCACGTCGGGAAACAGAGCTGGAGGCGTATTATAAATGAAATAATAAAGTATATGGATTAATTTATTAAATTATTTTACATGGTATTAAGGGCGTTTAATCTTCAGTAAGCAAGATTTCATAAAAGAAAGAGAAGCGATACTATAGCAAGTAGCGACGTCCAACCTGTATGCCAGGCATTGAAAATATGTACGGTTAATATATGCAAACTTTTATTTCGTAGATCATTTTCTATATTACTTCATGCGCCGCTTATCTGATAAAATCACACTCATATTACAAAAAACTATTTGAGTGTTAGTCTATTTGTTCCATTCAAACCCATAGCAAAACCTTTTTGCATCAATTTTGGCATAGAGCGCATGGAGCGCTGATAAGAGAAAAAAAAATGGTTTAAAGCATTTATTTTATCAAATGCCAATGCACCATAATGTACTATTATATACTCTTGCTTCGATTACCAAACCTATTATAGGTACTATAAGTATGTTTTTTAAGTGAATGCAACCAACGTGTGTATCAAGTGTAATGTGACTCACGATACATAACATATCGTCCATTAACAGATATTGAAAACCTATATTAACCAGACACTTAATTGTATTTTATGTATTATTATTATTTAATTCTTTATTGCACACATAAATACATTAATGTACAAAAGGAGGACTTAATGCTAAAGCATTTTCTACCAGTCATCCCCAGTATTATGCGTGTGTATTTACAAAAATAAGTATTATATCAGCTATAATATAATTATCTGGATCCCATAGTACAAGCTTTGCTTAGTTTGGGGCTAGATGGCGCTGTGTAAAATATTCAACAATATTTTTGTTATTATTATTAAAGTATTTTTGTTCCCGGCGGCGTGCCATCTAAAAGCCAGGCACTGTACTTATTTGACGAGACTTTATTATTTACGCTAGCTTTTCAGTGGAACGAAAATATACATCCTGTTTTGTCCCTCTGTGTCTGTATTACAACAAGGGATGCTACAACCGACTCGTATAGGTCCCAACGATTAATTTTAAATTGCACCATCCCTATCCACCCATTAACTTTAGAATTTGCTTTACTATTTTGCTAGAAATTGAGGGGCTTACTTAAAAACGTTAATTAAGTTAACTAAACGTAAGGCAGCGTTTTTAAGTAACTGTTTATGTCCAATATTAATTTACTAACCGAATCCGTATATAGTGAATATAAATTATAAGTCCCTAAGGCCTATGCAAGAAATCTCTGATAACTTGACTTATGTATCATATTAATATAATAAAAGCAAAAATTACTATGGTTTACTGTTGTTTGTTGCAATTTCACGGCTATGCGGCTGGACCCATTTTGATAAAATTTGGCAAGAAAGCGTATATTACGAAGGTGGAAATAGAATACCTTTATTCCGTTAAATGCGGGAAAACCAGCAAACCCTGAGATACGATGCGGGAAGAAACTAAACATTTATAAATATGCCACAAATTCTGGGAAAACCATTCAGTCAGTTATATAAAAAAAGTGAAGTTCATGAATCCATCGATACATTGGCGAGAGTTGGTAAAATATTGATGTTTCGTTTTAGTCGAACAAGATGCCTTGGAATCGTGACGAGAAATCGAAATCAGGCACCGCGGAGGAAATTCGACGTCAATCACATTGTCAAAGTTTTCTCAAGTGTGTACACTTTGATGAACACGCTTTCAGATACAAACATGTTCGCTAAAGTATGACATGAACCTCCTGGTAATGACAATCTCTAAATCTTATACATAAATATATAACAAAGTCTTGTTTTCGGTTTCAGAATTCTAAATATAGATATATTGTGGTAAATTTTGGAGGTTTTAGTTGACAGTACTAAAGTAACTAAAGTATTGCTGTCCTTAGCTAACACGCCTGGTAAAAAAGTCACAGCGACATTTTTATTAGTTTACATCTGTCAACTAAAGCATTCAAAATTTACCACAATATTATAATATAATCTGAATATAATGTAAGCAACATTCCTTTACAATACGGTTTACAAAGTTACAGAATTATTATGAAAACTTACAAACAATAAAATTCGGAGCAAGTTTTTACATCTTAACCTGGTTGTAAAGTACAATGAAAAAACCTTTTTTGTGCCTATCGCTAAAAAAAGCTTACGGCAGCAGAAAATATTCTGTCTCCCCCAGCGTTCGTGCCCCACACCACACCCCTTCAGGTACATTTCACAGGCAGACAATCTCAAGAGCGGCAAAAAAAAGCAGCCACTTGAAATCCAAGCCCGTGCATCCAACTATGAGAGAACGAGTCAGCACCGAATGTTAATAGAGTAGGAACGGAGTAGGAAGCGGCTAGGAAGTGTTCGCCACACGCTGAGACGTTTCATTTCACTCAGAATCGCTTCGTCAAATTGAATAAATTTGAATTCAGAGGGACGCCTACGCCGCGGGTGTAGATTTGATAGTAGATATAGTGAACTTTTTGCACTCGATTGTCGGAACTTATTGTCTGAAATTGCTAGGAATATTTTTTTGAAGATCAAATAGATTTTTGTTGGGGTTATGTAAATTCAAAAAAGAAAAAGGGGCACGATAGAGTAGCGTTTTTTAAATAAGTAAAGGTTTCATGCCTTGTGCAGGAAAACTGTACCTTCACTCATATTTTAGCTGCTCGCTGAACTACCTGAAACATACTCTTCACCAGTCACCTGGTTATGTGTGTGGTAATGTTAAAACATGAGACAATTTACCTCATAGTACCGAATGATTGAATGGCATGTCCGTATTCTATTTCCACATGAATTTTGACAGGTCCCATTTATTTCAAATAAGTTGATATTTTTTATCACATCGATCACGCCTATATTCGGAAATAAAACAAGATAAAAAAACAATTTCACCTATATTTCCCGCTTAATACATCTCGATGTAATCCATCTATCATCTCCGTGCGCCGGCAACAAATGGAGAACAGTTTCATATTTTTATTTTCGCTCAAATAATAAATATCGCTCGATCCGCTTCTGCCGATGCCGACGTAGTGAATCGATGTAGCAATTTCATCGTAAATTGGAAATGCCGTATGTACCTACAGGTGTCTAAGTAACTACGTGAAACGGAACGCGCAGCCTCTTTTGTCGTTCTTTGATGTGAAAAGAAACGAATTTGCGTGTAATACAATAAACGCGCAATATTATACCGTGACACTTGAATGCCCCGGGGAGAGAATTACGCGCGAACGAAAAGAGAAATAAGCCTTTTCATGTCAACAAAGCAAGTGGAGAGGTAATGTAATTTTATTTACATGTCACTTGTAATTTGGATGATTGCTCGCATGAAATAAAAGGATTAAAGCTTTGTCTCTTTTTTATTTAATAAATATTTTTAGAGTTTTCTTGTACATTTATTATAGCGGTTTTTGACAGGCTACATTAATGTTAACGAATTAATAATACATTTTGACATAGGTACTTGGTTTAGCGATCAAATCTGTCACATCGCCTTTACAAAAAAAGGAAAGTAGCGCAGGTAAACTCTAATCCTATTTTTATGTCTTTGTTTCGTTTTCAATTTCTAGGCAAATGCTTACTATACGTAAGAGAAAAAATAAGCTAATACAATATGCTACAGAGCCACTAGAAATCCAAGCCCGCTACAGAGTATGCCACTGGGATTTCGTGAAGAAAGTTACCTATTCTGAACATTAAATTATAAAATCCGCTTGATATTCCTTACGAAATTGCCTGATACAACTAACTATTATTTTAGAACAAATATATTTTAGAATTTATCCTTATGTAAAAGTACGTACTACAATGTTCGAGTTTCGATGTTAGTTAGGTGTTCATTAATGTCGTTTAAACTCTCCACGATTTGATATTCACACATCACACAATACGACACAGCGGAGTGAAAAAATATTTAAATCGAAGTAGCATAGTTTTATTAAATCTTGTGTACGTCAATTTAAATAAAGTATTGCATAAAGTTGTTCTGTGATAATTATCTAGCCAAGCAATTTTTCTATCCAAACTTTTTTTTTAATGGAAAATTTTATTGCCTTGCCTTTGAGTGCTATCTCGCATTGTGTTCAGTGGCGATGTAGCCTACATAGTTAACGTAGTTTAGTAATTCTTATTAAAATACGTAACAATTAACATAACTATTTGTTACTCATTTAAAAGAATCCTCTCACAAAATCTACAAACATTATATTATATTGAATTTTAAACTTGACCTTAGCTCACGGCGAAGCGGCACCACATTTGTTTTACAAATACTGCGCGAAGACAAATAGACAAAGACTCATTAACATTAACAACACACAACTCGAAAACGCGTCAAGAATTTTACAAGAATTTATCAAGCTCACGCGCCTGTAGAGTTGGAAATCCACAGAGTACTAAGTTGAAGTGCCGCACACTTACTCGTAAGAGTCACAAATGCCGCCGCTACCTAGTGCTAATTCGTTTGGATGACCGCGGGTAACCACCGCCGGTTGCCAACGTCTGTGGCTAGTCCATAATATAAAACGTATAAAATCTAATTGCCACCAGCTCGGTGGTAATATTTTGCAGTCGCATAACAAGCGACAAAATCTCAGTATTTGACACAGTAGCGATGTGTCTAATGCGTATGGCGACTGGTTCACGTTCATGTGCCTGGTTATTGGCACCGTTTACGTCATTGCGCATTTATTCAAGTACCTGTAACACTATGTCAAGATTTGTTTTTGTACGGATTTCCTACTCTGTGCCAGACGCTCCAAACTGCCTATGCGTCGTTAGAAGTTAATGAATCACGTGCGAACGCAATAACCATTGCTGTTCTGACAACGTAGCCCTCGACGGGCGTCTGTCAAACCGCAATGTATGGCGAAAATTAATTAAATTCGCGCCGTAGGATGCTAATAATAATCTGTAGATACTCATGCGTGGAAATGTCTTCGCGAGAGCACAGAATAAATAATAGTACGTGGCGAATGCCACCAACAGATTACAGCAACTCACAGTACTGAAGCATTAGGCAAAAAAACATCATTTAATTACGTCAAATGCACATTAAGTAGAGGCGTTGTTATTACCAATAATATAAAAAAACATTCAAATTAAAAAAGATAGAGAAAGAAAGTCTTCCAAGATTAATTACTTAGCATGTTTCAGGTAAGAAAAAGGTCTAAGAATATCTTTAGTAAAATTTTAGAATGAGTAAAGATTTTATTACCTAAAAAAAGATGGCAAAGGTTGAGTACTTAACTAATAAAAAAAAAGTTACGCTCAACTCAAATTCACTTCTGCTGAATGCTAAAAAGTTTTGAATCAGTAGGAATCATTCAAATTGTAACAATAAATAAGTGGTTTGTCCTAGAGAAAACAACTGAGATGCGCTACTGCTAATACGGCGTGTGTTATAGCTGAGAGTATAATGCGTGAGAAAATTAAACAACGCCGTCGCAGCTTTCCATTTCACTTGACTTTATGTCACCCGCTTTAAGTGCGTATACCTGCTTAGTACAATAGGTTACAGGGTTCACGTTACAATATTAGCGACTTGTTTAAGTGATTACGTTTTTGCTTTACATTGGCGTTAACATCCCACAGCAGGCCAACTTTCGAAGGACGATTGGGCAGCAGGCAATCCAGGCAGGCCCAGTGCGGGTTGATGAAATGTTAGTTCTGGGTATCGCTGAAATGGCCGTGGGCAGGCTCTAGCATGTTCTACAAATTAACGGTAACGTGTGATAATTTATGTACTTAAAGCTATTGAGTTTTTTTTATTCTATCTAGTGACGTGACGAGCAAAAAGTTTGCCTGGTGGTAAGCGTCACGCGTGCCACTAACAGTAGCAATGACAGAATTGTGAACTTGCGAACACAATCCTGCGCCGCACTGCACTGCGCTCGTCACACTGAGATATTAAATCGATTAGATGTTAAATCTCTTCACACCCAGTAATTTATCTGGTAGTATTGCCCTTCAAACCGGAACACAGTATTGCTTGCACACTACTGCTTGGCGGTTGAATAACTGGCAAAGGTGTGGTACTTCCGCAGGCGGACTCTTCAGTAGAGTCCTACCACTACTAAAACTGTTACAGTTACTGTTAGGTACTTCCTTATCCTGACCATGTTGAACCATTCCAATCATTGACAGCTCCTAAGGGATCAGTGCACGCGTCCGCGCTGCCGCGTCGTCCGATATCAAGTGTCAATATTTGGAATCACCGGCGTTCCGAGAGACTATCGAATCGATTCGATAATACCAGGTATCGAGTGCGGCTTAATTGGGATCGAGTCGCAATCGAATCGCGACTCCGACGCGTGGTGTCGCTCACAACAACGAGCGTGGCGGAAACAGATTTACACAAAAAAGGTTTATGGATATAAAATTATTCATATTCATTTTATTTTAGTATTCCACAATGAACTAAAATAAAATTAATATGAATAATTTTGTGCTTATAGTTTTGTTTGGACCTGGATATGACCTAAAACTGCATCCAGAACCACCGGAGGACGGACAACAGCGTCCTCTTGGTTAACGGTGGTGGTGCGATCCCCAAGCCACCTGCCGAGCGTGGGGACTATGGCGTCCCCTCCTTCTCAAGGGGGAACACTTCGTCTAGCAGTGAACGTCTTCAGCTGATGATGATTCCACAATGCATCTTTCTATATGGTAAAAATCCACGGTTATAATCGGCGATGTGTGTGATGAAAAAGTATTTTCATCACACTTGCTCGTAAAGTGGATTTTATTTCATTGGTTTTAGGCTCATAATTATTATTATTACGCACGCGTGCTTTTTACTTTATTACGGCACTAGTGCTATAATAGGTATAACCCGGTAAAGTCAAGTTTGTACGTAACTGCAATTAGACGTATGTATACGAAGCACTCTTAATACAGCCGGGTAATACTTACAGTTTTTTTGTAATACCAACAAAGAATTGTTATGCCGCTGAAGTAAATGTCAACCTGCGCGCGCAACGCTGGTTTGGGCGCCATTTCCCGCAAATGTTTGTTGACATTTTCGCTGTGTGGTTGATTATTATCAAAAAAAATTTTTTTTCCTCGCAAGTGATGAAAACAGTCGTATGAAAGTCTTGTGCTATGTTAGTCATTACACTCTCGGCTTCCTTATCGGGCTCGCCTGCGGCTCGCGCGCATAATACCGCCTCTAGTGTAATGACCAACATAGCTCACTTGTATCATAATGTACTATTATTGATGTAAAGCAATAAATATTTTTCTCTTGAAAATATTTCAAGTTCATTCGTTAATTCCAGTTAAAAAAAAACTGAATTATGTCCTTACACATCTACGTATATTCATTATAACAGCGCCAAAGCCACACAAAAATAGTATTCGCACATACGTGTGTCGTATTTAACAAGACCGCGTGACGTTTATTGGTAAACTTTTAGTTTTAACGGCACAATGAGACAGATCCATTTAATTAACCGTGTTAAAGCCGAGCGCCGAGGGAGTCCGGTTTGTTTGTCCGTGTGTACGTACCTATACCACCGGTATGTATACACCTGGCCAGAATACACGGAGATATAAAGGGAAAAGTCGCTGTTTCAAAAATAAGAGAGATATTAGCGCCTTACTTCAAAATGTTTTCACATGTTCAATTAATTATTACACAATTTATTTTTGTGTTATTCAAAACCTAAATGACGTTTGTTAATTTAAGCAGCGTTTTTAAGTAGGTATAATTCCTAATGGTATCTTTTTACAACCCCGTAGTAGCACCTGTGGGTCATAGCGAAAAAAAAAGGAGTGTAATCTTTAGTATTTACTTATTGTGAGTTTCTTTATTTCACTATAACTGCTAAATGCCTGAACAGATTTGGATGTATGCATTATCGTTAGAATCCTTACATCATCCCGAGTGACACTAGCTATTCTGCTTTCGCAGGGCGGTCTTACTTAAAAAAAAATTTTTTTTCTTTTTTTTTTTGTTGTTTGATTTGTTTTACAGCCTGATAGCTCAGTTGGTAGTATGTCTGCCTTCAGAGCTGTGGGGCGTGGGTTCGATCCCCACCCAGGACAAAAATGTTTGTGACGTACATCGATGTTTGTTCTGTGTCTGGGTGTAGTATGTATCATAAGTATGTATTTACGAAAAAAAAATGTATATAAGTATTCTATCAGCTATCTGGTTTCCATAATACAAGCTTTGCTTATTATGGGGCTAGGTGGTGCTGTGTGTAATAAATGTCCCCCCAATATTTATTTATTTTTATAATAAAATATTTGTTACAGTACATTTTTTTTTTAAACCGGAGGTTTACACGTTTTAACAAATAAATATCGAGAAAAGTCTAGTTACAATACTATATTAATATGATACAAAGCAAATCCACTCAGCACCTTAACTGAGTTCATTTTAGTTCCGCGTTGAATTAAACCGGAGTAGGCGCCGGCACGTGGCTACACCATAAATAAACACAAAATGCAGCGGAAAAAGCGAGTTCAGTAAAGTATTTTCGATTCATCGTCTTTGTGCGGTTCTAACTAGATTATGGCTGCGAGATCTTGTACTAAATACTTAGATTTTTATGAATTATTCGAGATATCAAGCCTATCTCGCACCTGTACCTTACTAATTGGGTAAGACAGATAATAAGGGGTGAACCTTAACAATGATAGAGATCATTGTTAAGATTCACAAAAAGATTTTTTGGGTTGTTGACAACTGACTTATTAAATAAAATACATAAATAAATAAAATTAAATATTTGTTTTATTATTTTTATTTTTATTATTCTTTGTTTTAAAATAATTTTATGGGTTAAATATTCCGTCTTTTTCGTTTTCATAATTATGTAAAACGGATAGCATGAGAGTAACAAGAAAAAAATATTATTCGTAAAACGGCCAGCAGACATTCTGTCGTAAGCGCTACAAGTGCTACGCCGCTTGTAGCACTGCTACGAAACGACACAAAAATCCGTGTGTCATTGATAAAAAATATTCGTATTTATGATAACTAAAGAAAGTTACTAAACTAAACTAAAGTTACTAACTAAACTAAACTAACTAACTTATGATAATAATTAAAAAAAGCGTATTTTTTTTTATAATTCATGCCAAATTTCACAACTAGTTACAGCGTAACTTTTTACTTAATCACGCCAAATTTCACAACCAGTTACGCAATGTCGCCAATCTTACGTAATTCTGAACAATACTAAGTTGGTATTCTGCAATGCATTATCTGAAGAGTTCTCACGTTCGCGGACAATAGCTCAGCAAATACGTGGGCGCTTATTTTTAAACGAAAGTGATATAAATTACCCCTCCCGGTGCGAGCACATTTGTAAACACCTTGTATACTTGAATACTGTGCTTATAAAGTACTCTGCGCAAGTGGAATAAATTTAATTTAGCTATTGAGCACTAAGCGGTAGACTGTTATAATGAAGTACCTACTCATTCGAATTTCTGACTTTCATTGGATTTCATTTAAAGTGAGCTTGGGCATTTGAGCATTTAGGTTGTGATTACATTAATAATTATCATCTTTCCTAAATACGCTTTAAGTTAACTGACGTTTGTTAACTTAAGTAAGGTTCTAAGTAAGGCCCTCTAAGTCTAATCGCTTATAGAATCAATGCAATTGTTTGCATGTAGGTAGGTAGTATTAGTTAGTAATAGTATAAAAACTTACCCGAAGGACGCAACTGTGACATTATTAGTTACAAAAGTAGCGTATAAAAGGTTACATTGAATATCAGTGAGATTGCAAAGATCTAATCTCTTCTGGGTAATGCCTCAGTAGGTACCAATGTTTCAAGCCAAAACATTAGTATCGACACCGTCTTGAATATCATTTATATAATAATATACCATTATAATAATTCCTTTTAATAATACGTTCGCCGAATTCCGCAAACAATATCCCTGTGTCGAGTATAATTCTATCCGCTATATCCCTACAATCCACTGTCATTCAAGTATCCCTGAACGCAGGTGCTTCGTTACGTGTATATTTGTACCATAGATTAGGAAAACAACAGAGATCCCAAAAATAACCAATGAGAGGTCTCTTCCTCTATTTATCGATGTTCATACATTACGCACTAAGTTACACGCTAATGATGTGTGCGTGCGTTTGGCGCCTGTCCTCCACGCATCTTGTAACCTATTTTAAGAACATACAATTAACTTATATACTGTTTTTTCTTTAATACATCTTTATAATTCATACAACAGCCAGAAACAGAACAAAAATCTATGTTCGACATATAAAAAAAAAATTCGTTGTTGCAAATCAAAGATACTGACTGCCTAACAAAATAAAATATCTGATGTATAAGGCAGTCAACCTGCAGTGTTTGATAGAGTTGTTTTTCTGTACATATTCTCCTCTACGACTGTACACCTCTAATCCTCCATCGGACGCCCTTAACAGGATCGTCTTAAAGGGTATTATCGGTTATTAGTGGATATCATCCGGCCGTGGATATAAATCGCCTTTCGAATCGCCCGACTGAAGAGTCCAATTAGTTTGTTTAGTGGAACTGAAAGGGGTGAATAGGAGAGTATCGAGTTTCTTTTCAATTGGATGTTTTGTCAGAAATGTGTTTTTTTTTCAATATAATATTACTTCAGATTTAGATAAAAGTTGATTGTTTATAAAAAAAACTGATACTGTTTTTATTTCAGCCATAAATAGTTTAACGTCAGTAATAAATTTCGACACTTATTACTTATCTTAATTACACTTTTATTTCGTGTAAATAAGTAAACGTCAAGTTTCAGGTTAACAAATTCAAAATTATTCAAATTGGTTATGACAGTACTGGTGAAAAAACGAGGAAATGAAAAATAAAACGAAATTGTCGCCTCAAATTCGTGTCGCCGGGCAGAGGTAAAAGGTAATACCGCGTAAAATCGGAGTTTAATATTAATTAGACCTTGCCGCGGGCGGGACCGCAGGCCCTTTGAATATTTCACCGATGCGGCCCTTCTTGTCGGATGACACGTTTATTTGCAGGTAGATAGAGTACGCGACAAGCTTTATGGCCGCTCTAAACATAGAAGCAGTGTAAGCAGAAAGATTTATGAATTTGTTTGAGCCACATACCTATATCTACACAAAAGACTGAGACGAAGCATTCCTATTGGCTAATTAAAGTTCACGCCAAGCCGTACTAAGAAATGTACCACCTTACTAACGAAACGAATCGATAGAAAAAAAACACGTTAATGAAGTAATCAATTTTGGCAAGAGGTCACATGCTTATTACACCATAGACCGGTCATAAATTTTGGAGTCGATTGTACAATTTGTTGTGAAGGATTGGTCCTACTTGGTCGGTTTCACTGCGGCTTTACTTACGAAATCACCAGAGTTTGAGCGTATTGATTATTATTATTTCAGCCCATTAGTTTAGAGTAAGGCTTCCCCCTTCCTTCTTAGATCTCCCATTAAAAAGATTAAAAATAGACTGATATAGAATATTAAGGCAAATCAGATTTTACTAAGACAAAGCCATCATCATCATCATCACCCCGGAGACGTCCACTGCTGAACGAAGTCCTCCCCCATAAACCGCAGCACTGTACCTGCCATTTGCATCCACCGGTTGCCCGCGACTTTTACAATGTTGTCGGTCTACCTAGTGAGAGGCCTATCTACGCTGCGTCTTCCGGTTCGTGTCCGCCACTCCAGAACCTTTCTTCCCCGTCGGTTATCAGTTCGTCGAGCGATGTGGCCTGTCCATTGCCACTTCGCCACTTCAACTTGCAAACTCTGAGTGATATGTCGGTGACTTTAGTTCTTTGGCGAATATCCTCGTTCCAGATTTAGACACAGTACCTGTTGGTAGTATTCGTGGTGCACACTTCATTGTCGTGGAGATCAGTGCACCTTTTTTTGGCATGAAAAGAAGACAGGCAGTTGGTTGGTTGTATGGTGTTGGAGTTGGATTCACACGCGTCATACTACTGTAGATGCGTACCTATATAATATGTACATATAGATTTGGGTCACGTGTAGCATACGAGTTATTGGTAGGTAGATAATGCGGTTATCCTATTGAGATATCATCTAATGCGGGTCAGGGGGCCTACTACGAACAAAAATACATTAATTTAATTTAAGATCATTTAGTATGATCTTAGAAGGTACTTGTCGCTTGGCTGTATATTTAATTGTCGTATAATCACAGTAATAGTATAAATGCGAAACTTTGTCGGTATGTGTGTGTGTGTTACCTCTTCACGTCAAAACGGCTGAACATATTTAAGTGAAACTCTGAATAAAAAACATAAAAATATTATAGGTTGCTTTTATCATCATAAAACCGTGGGGCGCAAAGACATCTTTACATTTCATTTAAATTGTCAGTTGAGAGTTAAGAGTTTAATGTAGGTATTTGTAATATAACTTGATACATGATAATATTAAGTTAAAGTTAGAAGGAAAAAATCCTACGAATTTTAACGTAGGATCATTGAGTTAATATCTATAGTCACAAAAGTACAAAAAATATGTCCGCGCCAGAACTTGGCGCACGCTATGCAGTGCGCCGACTTTTTGAATGATTTGAACTACGTTAAGACACAAGCGCTCTAGCAAACATTTTACACTATACAAGCGACATAACGTCTAAATTCGAGCAATGGTGAATGATGACTGACTCTTGAATGACTCTTTAGATATTAGCTGAATGCGTAGGATACACAATGCGGTGCGGCATACAAGCATACATTCTACCTGATGGTATTCATATCTACAACCTGTAGTAGTTTTCTCAAAGCATTGGAAAGCCGTATAAATGATTCAAACGTCATTTTTAAAAGCTTCTTGTTGTTTTTCTTCAGAAACGCCTTTCGAGGAACGCCACGTGCGCGAAGTCTGCGAAATTTTGCTTTTAAAAGATAAGATTGAGAGAGACACGAGACTGCGGTAGTCCCCCGGGTCGCGGCGCTGGGTATCTATTGGTGTTTCCTCGCATTGTTCCGTGAGGT
Source organism: Erannis defoliaria (assembly GCA_905404285.2). Lineage (NCBI taxonomy): Eukaryota > Metazoa > Arthropoda > Insecta > Lepidoptera > Geometridae > Erannis > Erannis defoliaria. The sequence continues at coordinate 1,668,434 of FR990073.1, read as the reverse complement.
TTCGCCTCCGAAGGCATTTCGGCTTCTTCAGAGATATTATGTTGCTGGCTTGAGATCGTTTGAAGATAAGTACTGACTAATATCTCAGAATTTAATGTTATTGGAAATAGTTGGATTCTGCTGGTAGATTATTATTAAATGCCCAAGTTTAGATGAAATGAAAGGGATGGCAAACTAAATTTATGTAAGTCTAGTTGCGCCCCGTGGTTACATCCGCGTGATGATGAAAAACGGTAATTACGTTGATGAAAAAGTACTATAATATGTTATTCCGCAAAATAATCTATCTCCATTCCGAGCTTCATCCAAATCCTATCAGCTGTTTTTGCGTGAAAATGTCACCAACAAACACACTCGCACACACTTTTTGGCTAGGTTCGGTGAAAAACACAACTTATATGATGTTAGTGACAGTGTGGTCGAAGATGATAACTAAAGGCTAGTATTTGGGTTGATTCCATGATATTTTAACTGAAACTGTGTTATTATGTAATCATGACTAATCTTACATTCCATTCCAGCCTAATTTATACCTTACATAAGAATACACAATAATATATTTTTTATTGTTATTAGCCAGAGATAAACTGCAGTGTCTTTGCTAATTTAATTTAATTTTATTACTAGCTAGGCCGGTTATTTGTGCGCAAACAAAAGCTCTTATTTTGTAAATACGCCCGTCCCTGTCCCCAGATGGCAATCAGTATACAACTTCAAAATTACACAAGCCCTCATGTTATCATCATTGTCCCAATATTCAAATCAACGAGTAGACAATATTACAGAAAGAAAACTCTTTAGCGTTGATTGAGGAGAGTCTGTCGATGACAAGAGGTGATGAGAATAGAGTTTTTAGCCACGTCTTCTATTTTCTCTGACAAAAAGCCATATTCAAAATCCAGAGAAAATACTGGGTATGATGAGATTTAACATTTAATATGTCAGGATGACGAACACAGTACAGTGCGGCGCAGGATAGTATACGCAAGTCAACCGAAAGCAATAAAAAAAAACTTAAAAAAATATATTACCAGCTAAAGCAATGAAGTGACGCTGTTAATTAGGCTAAGAAACCCTTAATGAAGCTATTGTCTATTTCAGGTTTTTTAATAATAGTTAATCAAGTTTTTTTATAATAGTAACAACGATCTGCCACAAATTGAAAAAAATATGAATAAAATGACAATTTAATGGTGTGATGAATAAATCTGAGAACGCTGTTCCGAAACCCTAAATTACTTTTCTCACTTTATCTAATTTCGAGGCAACGAAAAACTGTTTACTGTGAGATTGGAACAAGATTGTCCTCTCTCTGTTACTGTCCCAGAGTGCTTGTGACTTTAGTGATACCGTTTACGCATATGATGCTAGTAAACTGGCACAAAAAAAAAGTGATTGGCATGCGCTCAGTCATATAATGCTGCAGTGAACTTAAACGGTATTGAATTGATTCTCTGTAACAATTTTCTCTTCTTTGCTGGTATCGCAGGATTGTCAGACGTTGACGCTCGTCCTCCGTCCCCACGTTTACAATAAGTCCCCGACGCGTACAATAATCGTGTCAACCAAGTACTATTACGAGAACTTATCAACGAGGGCCCCTTGACAACCGTAGTATTATACACGACGACGGTCCCCGGTAACTATAGAGAGGCTGGCGGCATTCTAACGGCAGATAAGCGTTTATATAAAATTCATAAATTAAATAATGGGGTAGATGACTGATGTTTATATCGTTGAAACCAATAGCTTTCATGAAGAATTTAAGTAAATATGGTATGTTTATTGACAAATAATTTAAATCGGTTATTAATGTTCTGATATACAAGCGTTTAAAGTTTTTGGTAGAGACAACTCTGTCCCTTTCCCACAAAACAAAAAATGACGTCACGCCTTACTTGTCAATATAGAATTTATATGGCGCACAAAGAAGTGACGTCACGATTTGCTGTTTCGCCTCTCTGTCTAGCATGATATTAAAATGCTTATAAGTTGCTTATTTTTGATCAGATTTTCATTTTCTTTTCATTAATCAGCTATATTAATGGGCCACATTTTAATAGGACAATTAAAAAAAACCAGTCATCTAGCCTATTGTGCAAAATTAAAAACGTTAGTAAATAACTAGATTGTACAGCAGAAGACGAGTAAGTTTGCAACAATTGTTAAAAACTCCCACCAAAAATCTATCGAATATGGTATCAATTCTATTATTTTTGTTAAACTCAACTGCTTGAAAATTACAGTTTTTTCTTAAATTTTTGAAATAAGTAGCATGAATATTTTACTATTGAAAATAGATCTACGTTTGTCTTCTAATTCTCCTGATGGTGAGCGGTATGGCGGTGGCTGAACATTGAGGATAGAACACGTGAACCTACATAGAATTACTTTACTATTCACTATAGCTTTAAAAATTCTTGAAGACAGAGTAAGCAGTAGGCAGTTAGTTCTTTTCTCAGAAAGAACGCATTAAGAATGTGTAATTTAATCGTTGCGTACAAATGTTTGACACGTCCACCAGGAACGGGTGGTTATCTTTAAGACCACAATTCCGACAAGTACCTCTTGATCATTCAGTGACTATATCTTCTATAAAATATAACCAACGGCTCTCCCGCTACACCGCAGAGGTATCGCTAAACAATGAGTGTCACGTCACACACACAAACAGACACGGAAACGCAACACACGCCTGGGGACATATCAGTACAATTGGAGGTGCGAAGCGGCATAACAGCTGAATTGTCGCCGCCTGCGATGAAATAGGGCTACCACCTTGGCTTAAAAATAAACCAAGATACGTATTTATAATTATATATCTTTTAATAACACTTTTTTCCCTCACTGAACTAATTTCCACTAGTGGTTGAGTTACCACTAATAATAAAATAATATATCATTCAATAAAAGGTGGCGAATCGACCACTTGATCGAGTTTTTCGCGGTCGAGATGACTATCAATTTCTGAACTCGGTAATAATATACCGGCAGGTTGATGTGCCCGCAACAAGAACCGTGTTAACAATATATATAAAAAAATAAAGCATTACGTCTAGATACCTGAGAAAAAAAGAAAGAAGAAAGATAATACAAGAATAATTTACGTCCATGAGAAATGCATTAATAATTTCACTAGTCCTCGCCAGTCATACAACCCTACGTTTGGAGCGCATTATATTCGTCAAATTACAAACACGCACAGCACACATGTACAGTTTACCTGTCAACACATACTCACACTTTCTGTCTCAAAGTGCCGTGGTTGGCAGTGACGAAGCTCAAACGATTTACCTAAACTGAATAACGCCACAAGCTGACTCGCGCGAGATAACATTAGGTGTGAGTATTGACCGTCACTTGACATCAGGTGACCTGTGACCCAACCTGTCAATAATACAAAAAAAACAAAACATATCAATATTTTTTATTACAGCAATACAATCAATAAGTTCATAAATAGGTCATCTACTTAATAATTAACTTTTTACCTAAAATTGGCAAACTAAATTGATAATAAACACTTAATTGCCATACCCTAATTTGGGTCATTATGTTATTAATATTAGTTTTACATAATCCATAATGTGCAATAAACGATTTGACTTTGACTTTAAATATATTTTGAAATAATAACAACTGAAAACATTTTATCAGTCAGTCAGTTAACCAGGGCGGTTTCAGGGGTGTTCTAAGTTCAGTAGGGGACTAACTAGTCTAAGAGTAGGCCGACTACGATGACAATTATGATTTATGCTAAGTACTTGTCTATTTGTGTTAAGCTTATTTACTGTTGAACACTTACCCTAGATCCACATTAGCGAAACAATGTCCCGGGCGGTATGACACTCACACACAGACACTAGGAATGTATTTAATATAACACTTATGCATTTGAGACGGCAATACTTGGGGAGCATAAACGCGAGCATGTCGTAGATATGTTAGAATTTTAGCAGTTAATATCTCATATAATAAGCTCTAGTACATGTATACAATGTATTGAATTAAAATAGAAAGCAATCGTAGGTAAATTAAAGCTCTGTATAAAGCTCTGTAAACTAAATTATGCTGCTGGATCACATGGCAGCAAACGCGCCTCAAGCTTGCGGGGTAGTGTATTCGGTTCGGGGCCCGTAAAAATGGGTGGGACACCGTACTAGTGGGTGATTCCCGATAGATAAAATCTGGGTTTCTTCAAGTCGCGAGTGAATCGGTTTCATCTATGCAATTGTGCTCTATTATAGACCGCATCATCAGACATGAAGGTGGTCAAACGCAAACCCAGAATTACTCTAAAATTTGTCAAAAATTTCAAACCAGAATTACTCTAGAAAATAGGCAAAGATAAGAGTAAAGTTAAAGCCAACTGAAATATTGGCAACAGTAATGAGTAGCAGGCGATGTCCTAACGTCACGCACCGCCATTAATTCAAGTTGTTTTCCATTTGGGCTAATTACAATGGCCAACGTTGCCCGGCCAATGAGATTGTTCCGTTGGTTTTAATTTGGAGCGCCGTACTTTAAGTAGTCACATCTATTAGCGTTTAGTGTTTCGTTAAAAACAAATTATAGGCGTAGATTTAAAAAGTAAAATTAATGTAACCTATAGTTAAAGTTAATTGATAATACGCATTTAAAAAAAAATTACCGACTTCAACTTCCTAAAGTCGGTTACCTGGATAACATCTACATATTTTCTAGTAATTTTGATTTAAAAACCAAACTACAGAACTGATTTCGATAAAATTTATATGGGACTACCTCTGAAATATTACCTACCAAAAAAAAAACTATCATCAAAGTCTGTTCATAATTGGCGGAGTATTGCGTAACAAACATACAAAAAAAAACATAGAGTCGAATTGAGAACCTCCGTTTTTGAAGTTGGTTGAAAAGGGATACCAATATATTTTTTTTTGGTAGCTATATAAATATGATCAAGATTGCATTTGCTTCAATTCAATATTCCATTGGTGAGCATTGCGCCACACTTATTTTCACCATGCAGCCCGGTGGTCTTTGAAGAATTCGTTTGTTATGCCGTCGTATTTTGCTTCTCCGACGTATCTCATTTCGTTTCTTCTTGATTCGTTGATGTTTCCCTTCACCGGTAAAATTCCAAAGAACCCAGTGGAAATCCACAAATGCAAAGTGCTTCTTCATCCAATTCGGCTATCACGACTTACTTATTTTTTTTTTTTATACAATCTAGTGACGAGACGAGCAAGAAGTTTGCCTGGTGGTAAGCATCACGCCTGCCATTAACAGTAGCAGTGCCAGAATTGTGAACTTGCGAACACAATCCTGCGCCTCACTGCGCTGCGCTCGTCACCCTGAGATATTAGATGTTAAATCTCTTCATACCCAGTAATCTCAGGTGACATTGCCCTTCAAGCCGGAACACAGTAATGATTGCACACTACTGCTTGGTGGTTGAATAACTGGCAAAGGTGCGGTATTTCCACAGGCGGACTCTGAAGTAGAGTACTACCACTATAGAAACTTATGTCCTTTTAAAGTAAATCAACATATTTTTTCATTCTAAATAGCGTTTGATTTAACTACATCCTGTCTTCAAATTTATATATTTATAGCATATTTATAAAGCCTTTCGTGATCTCACTTGAATCGGCCTCAATGTAATATCAGCGCTGTTTGCTAAACAGCATTATGAGTTGAAGCCATTTTTGTAACATCACTCCTGGATTGTCAAATAATTGTAGTTATATTACATTAGTGATAATACAAAATAAATTATATTTCTTTCTTTCTTTCTTCTAGAAGTGACCTGTTTAGATTTTAAGACTAACGATAAACATATGCAGATTCCTGTAGAATAACTCATCTTCATTGTCTAATAAAAATGTAGAATCGAAGTGTTTTGTATGCTCGTGGAAAATACCGACCATGTACGAACGATGATTTGGTTGCATTTGTCTGGCCAACGGTAATAGAAATGGTGGACTAATAACCTGACATGTTATCTGCTAAAGGTCTAAAGTATCTTTGACATGTCACTAAAATACTGCCTAAGTATTACGGTTACAAATCTCACCAACAAAAGCGAGGGGATTTTTTCCCATCAGCCACCTTATTACTACCAAAACTATACAATATTTTATATTCTACGGCCCTAGTAAAACCCGGTAGCGTCACATATCGCACATTTCCCGCTACACGGCCACTCATTCAAGTGGAACAATAGGTCGCTCCCGGGACGTACGTACTCGTAGGTGTCGAGTTGGCCACGTAATTGTGTTGAATAATAAACATACGCTTTAAAATAGGTTTGAGTGGCACGACGAGATACGGACGAGAGTAACGCGTTATCTACAGGAATCCCCTTAGAAATCCAACAGTTAATAAATTCTACGGGAATGTAAAACCCCAACCAAGTAGTTATACTATTATTTTACAGGAAATAAGGAATTCAGCAAAGATCATGTCCAATGTCCATGTTGTGCCCGTACCGGTTGTCGTTGGGAAGGGAACGATACTTTCGAAGTCGTTGACCACTACAACTACCTTGGACAGATAGTTAAGTTAGGTAGGTCCAACTTCGACAAAGAGGTCACCCGATGAATCCAACTCGCGTTGCAAAATGCAATTGTTGCAATTGCAAATGGGAAGCGTTCGAGAAACTGCGTAATATCTTCTCGTCTAAAATCCCGCAGTGTCTGAAGACAAGGGTCGTTAACCAGTGTGTGTTGCCAATAATGACATATGGAACTGAAACGTGGTCTTTAACTGCTCGCCTATTGGAGAAACTCAGAGCTACGCAACGCAATGGAACGAGCATAGCTCAGAGTAACTTTGCGCGATAAAATCCGGAACGAGGATATTCTCCAAAAAACCAAAGTCAACGACGACGAAGGGTATGTAAGGGTTTGTGAGGTAAAGGCTTGGAAGTGGCAAGGGGCAAGCCACGTCGCTCGACGAACTGATAACCGATGGGGAAGAAAGGTTCTTGATGGCGACCGCGAACTGGACGTCGCTGCGTAGGAAGGCCTCCCACTAGGTGGCAAATGGCAGGTTGTCGTACAGTGTGGCGGTCTAAGGGGGAGGCCTTCGTTCAGCAGTGGACGTCACCGGGCTGATGATAAAGGAATTCAGCAGGTTATTCTATTCTCAAACTGTAGGAAAGAAACGTAAATCCAAAACGTTTTATACGTGTTCAAGGAATTATTTTTACTCTGGCACTAGTGCTGGCCAACTGGCCACTCAGCCTATACAGACTTACTTGTTTACTTTTAGTACACAACAAGTTTCTATGGACAGAAATATCGACAAAATAATCGCCCCAGTTAAGGCCGTCACATACGATGAAGATGCTATAATACTAAACTTTTACAAGATATTTCAATATCGCTATATTCATACGTTTAATTGACAGCACAAATTCCGAAGATAGTAGTATATATTATGTTTGTAATGTCCTTTCTATGGTGTCAATAAAGTGTTATTGTATTGTTGTACTGTATTGTATATTTCAAAATTGTATAGCGAGCGATATTTTATCTGAATATGAAATATTATAGCATCTTCGTCGTGTGTGACGGCTTTAACACATAATTAATTACCTTGTGGAAATGTCAACTAACTACTAATAAAGTTAAAAACAAATAAATGCTAAATACTCTCTCGTAAGGAGAGTATTGATTTTCTATCTATAATTCTATAGGTAGGTTAGGTAGGATTCACTCTAATAGAGTTTATAAAGTAAATTATAAACGTCAAATAAATCCTTTTTAATATTCTCATCTATCATAGAAAATAGCTTCAAATTTGGGATAAAGCCCAAATGGTGTTGGAATCTAGCAAATTGAACAAAGTTTTGTGTTAAATTAGTTCAAAACTAAAAGCTATAAATTCAATTTTCATGGGTTATTAAAATAGTGGAAGCGTATTATTTGTAAGTGTATCAATTATTCTCTTTATAATACCCATAAAAATACGATTTTTACGCACTTTGAAGAGCCGTATTAAATAGAACAATAGAGAGGAACTTCCATATTAAAATACTAACAGATCATAATAATAATCTATATGGGTAGATTTGTACGTTTACACCTCCTATTATAATTTAAGAAAATAAACTTGCTGTAGGCAGATTCACATCAGAAAAATACTAGAAAGCTAAGGAGAAGCTTTGCTTGGTCTACTAACTTTTATTCGCAAACAGTGATTTGATACATTATATGTTTCCTTTCAATTATTTTTAACAACAGATTTATGTTTCAAATATAATTTCTCTAAACCAACAACTCAGAGAGTTGATCTATTTTCGTTCAGTAAACAAGAGCCATTTATAATGTGTCAAAACATAGTTGCAAGAAGCAAAGTCCGGAGTTGACACGTTTCATCCATCGTCAACTCACTCTAGATATTGATGAATGGGGCTTTGGCTGCTTGAGCATTTCAAACTCGAGTTTATAAGGAACAAGGTAATTTCACCACCCTTCTGTTTCAACAAGTACCGACACTATGCATGAAATAACACGATATATCATAATGGTCGCTCAACATTATTAAAGTTTCTGTGACGGAAAACTGAGCCTCGACCCAAAATAACGCATGGTACGATTCTACATCTTTCTACACTCTTGTATGGTGTAGAAACATGGACTCTCACACAAACATAATAAAGGAGCCTTTTCTATAATTTGGATATAGTGTCGCATCTTAAAGGTTTCAGGGCGTGACTTGTTATCCACGTAGATGTACTGGACGGGTTTAAAGAAAAAACTTATGCATATCAGCAAACGCAGAAGCTTTTTTCTCGTCATGAGGAAAATTAGTCCACTTCATCTGGCTAGAGATGGACATATAAATGTAGATCCTACATATTATTTTTATAATCCACTAGGTGTTTGATCATTGTCCACCTGATTTCAAGGGATGGTGAAGTATAATCTAGATTAGATAGCAGCAAAGCAAGAAGTGTTTGCTTAGAAGTGGAACCGATTCTCAAGTGAGACTACCGGAACACACTATAAGGTAGTGTCTATAGAATAGTGAGTATAAGATTTTCTACTTAAGGACTGGACTGCTAATTACTAATTAGAATACCCAACCAGCATCCCATGTGTACCAAAAAATTATGGCTCGCTCATAAAGTATGATATTGAAAATTTTTTTAGTTCCTTGAACTTTTCGTTAAATAATTTTATAAGTTTAATTTGATTTTTAATTTATAGTTATTAGTTTGACATTTTATAAAGCATTTTTATGACATGAATTGACATTATTTTAAGATATTTTTATTTCATTTTGCAGTATGACTAGTTTTTATTTTATTTTATTTTTTATTATTTTTTGTTATGTGTACCTATTCACTAAACTACGAAACTAAGTTTATAACTTTTTTATTTTATACAATTTCTTTGACTTGGCAACATTATGTTGCATGTGTGTTTAAAAAATTATATTTTACAATTTCTTATGTATTCATTTATAATTTTTATTGTTATTATCAATTGTGACCATTCATAAGTGTACTGTTAAATGTACCCAATTGAAATAAATAAATTGAATTGAATTGAATTGATAATATGGTGATTACTTTGACATATATAGAAATTTAATATAGCAATAACAAATCAGTAATCGTGTACAAAAGTCAACAAATACAACTCCTCTAAGTTGATAATTGGGAAGCAAATGAACAAAAGCGGTGATCGCCGCGAGCCGCCATGAAATTTATTAGACAGGCTGATTTCAATCAGCTGCCAAGAGCGCGCTAATAGCACAATTAATGGTTTTATTTAAATACGAATTAAACTAGCGGTACACCAGGAAACACTGGGCTCGGTGAAAGTAATGAGAAAAGCTGCCGAAATAAAAAGCATGTTTGATCGTATGTTTGTTGTTGTCAATTTGTCTGTTCATGTATGTGCTCACTGTATCAGTGTTTTCATGTTTTGCTTATTGTAATCGGTGTAAGGCTGACACGGTGCACCAATAATACGCTTTTGAAAAAAGAAATTCGATAAAATTTATATGGGTCCACCTCTGAAATATCACCTACAAACATAAAAAAAACCTCAAAATCAATTCATAATTGGCGGAGTAATCGCATAGCATACATACAGAAAAAAACACATAGTCGAATTTATTGAGAACCTCCTTTTTTGAAGTCAGTTGTAAAGGCTACTTGTTTGATACACTATCAGAGCTCATTTACTTTGAATGGAATTCAATGAGAGCATTGGTGGCATGGTGAATGGTTTTGAGATTCACTAAAATTATTACAAGGGCATTTTTTTTTCGGTCGCCTTTGTGCCAATTTTAATGTACACTCAGTTTTAAACTTTATACTATTTTAAACAGAACTTAAAAACTGTCATACATCCCTACAATACTTGTAGACTTAGGTATAACTTGGTCTGCTGATGGGACCCCTATACTGTACTACACAAAGAAGTCCAAATGTGAGTTGGCGTCGTCGGATTTCCGGTAGGTTAGGTATAAGTAGGTGTCTACCAGTGACAGCGGCACATTTCCTGGGAAGGTATACCGTGTTGAATCATCAGGGTAAGTACTATACTGAGGATTTACCTGACACACACAATAGAGTATTAGGTAATAGCTGGTGTATTTATTGGCATCATAGAACTTCTTAAACTCTGTATTAGGGATGGAGTAAGAAAGCTTTCACTTCCGCATATGAACCGATTGACAGTAAGCGTTATATAAGCATTATATGATGCTTTTGCATTAAAGTTTAATGTTACCCAAATAAAGTTATAGGACATTTACGCCTTGTTGATACAAGGATTATTAGAAATTTGGAAAAGAAAATAACTATTCAGTAGAGCAGTAGAACAGTAGTCACAAATGTACGATACTAATAATTTATTGATAACACCAAAGTTACACGTCAAATTTCAATAAGTATAAAAAAAACCTCGTCGTAAAATCGTATCGGATATGTCCAAGACTTTAAAAAATACTATTCATGATAATAGAAAATTAAAGCATTGGATAAAAGATATATGTTTCCTGCTCTAAAAATCATAAAAAGCTTAGTAGAAAAAAAGGTCTAAAATATATTAAGAAGTACCTATTAAATGAAACACATATCCAGATTCTAGGAAACGAATATAAAGTCATAATATCGTCATTTACAGAATATTACCACGCCATGATCGGTATTGCCAGTCATAGTTCAACAAAATTCCACCCGACAGAAGGCTTCGTGAATCAATTAAGCCGCATATAGGGAATGTTCCCGCTCATAAAGGATCCTATTGTTCATTTCGGCTCCAAACGCACGTACTAGTTGACAGACCCGAATTAAGGTTGTTCTTGTGCCTAAGGTTGGCCTTCGCATAACGTACCTTAGGTAGGTTCTGGCCCTCACGAACTGTATAATAATTTATTATATAAGATCAGAATATTATGTTTAACAAGAATAAAGCATCCTCAAAAATGTATACTGAAAAAAAGTGATAGTTAATACCATTATGATTCCATCTTTAAACGATTAAGACAAGAAAAGACAAAACAGAGAAAAGTGAAAAGACTTTTTTGTATTCTTGTCATCTCAGTGTATATATTGTATTATAGATTAAGTAAACAAAGTTATTATCTCGTGTGTATAAAAGTGCAGTGAAGCTTAACATTATTTATATGAAAAGACTTCATAAAATTGATGCATGGCTTTCTTGTGTTTTAAACGCGAATCAATCTGCATTGTTGGAGAAACTCAGAGTCACACAACGGTCAATGGAGAGAGCTATGCTCGGAGTTACTTTGCGCGATAAAATCCGGAACGAAGATATTCGCCAAAGAACCAAAGTCACCGACATAGCTCGCAGGGTTTGCAAGTTGAAGTGGCAATGGGCAGGCCACATCGCTCGAAGAACTGATAACCGATGGGGAAGAAAGGTTCTTGAGTGGCGACCGCGAACCGGAAGACGCAGCGTAGGAAGGCCTCCCACTAGGTGGACCAACGACATTGTAAAAGTCGCGGGTAACCGGTGGATGCAAATGGCAGGTTGTCGTACAGTGTGGTGGTCTAAGGGGGAGGCCTTCGTTCAGCAGTGGACGTCTCCGGGCTGATGATGAATCTGCATTTCGGCAAATGCCGATGAGATTGGTGAATGATGCCCCTGTAGCCCGCTCCTTGTTACATCTCTGTGCACAAAACCCACGTATCTACAGAATACTGATGAGTGAAGGAAAAAACTCTTTATTCATGATTCCATCGGTTTTTATTCCACCACGAGACGATATTGAAGATAATGCCTTTTGGGAGATTTCGTCTCGAATTATTGTATTATTTCGAAATCTGTTATTGGTTCAAAGATATATAATATACTTACGTACTTGGTTGTAATAATGCGCATTAGGGAGTTTCTGTCTTATAATGGTTGCTAAATTGGGGATATACTATATACGGATGGGTGTGTTTTTTTGTTGTTTTTGTGTTATTAGATGTATTGTAAAAGTCTATATACTATAGTCATCTATAGTATATAGACTTACTAGCTGTTGCCCGCAGCTTCCCCCGCGTGGGCTATTTTGCAGGAATTTGGTCTTATGATCACACCGTGGCTTTAAGCTTATTATAGGCTACCGCCCAAGCCGTGGTAGCCTAATCACCTTGGTCGTCAGACATTGATCTTGCACATAAAGATCAATTTTCCAAACGCGGATGTTGAGACTTTTGAAAAATCCGTTCTTATTGTACAGCTAGACCCTTTGAGAAATATTGGGTTTAAATTTTACATCCCTACAATAAGGGGTGTAGCCTAGGCGATGATTGCTAAGAAAAAGCGACTTGCTTTTATAATATTAAGATAGACTTATAGACATCTAGTCTATAGTCATTAGCACAAAATAGCATGAAACTAATTTAAACTTTTACTGATGTACTTATTGACTTAATGTATCTGAAATAAATTAATAATAATAATAACAACAATCTAAGTGTATAATTATGGTCGTTATGAAATGTTGTGCCAGTCATATATGAGAAACCTAAAATTGTAAAGGCTTATATTGGTAATTTTGTGTAGTTATCATTTTTAAATTTTTTTTATTACTTTATAGGCTTGCGTTTGACTAACATCTCGTCTGATGTTAAACGAAGATGCAGCCTACGATGGAGTCTTACTTACTTTGATTCACCTTCTATCCTAAACAAACGGAAGTAAGTATCAACAAACCAGCCAAGTAAGCGTTCAAAGTAACCCCTCCATTTGACTGATAGGCGTTAATTACCACCCCAATCGCTTGTTATTCCAATTTGCTTGGGCGACATCAAAGACGACTGATTTAGGAACATTCGACGAGTCGATGTGCGCAATGGAATGCAAAATACTTACGAGGACTAATATCGTGTAGGTACAATTCCGATGGTGATATTACATAATAACATTAATCGTTGGTTTTTTCGTACAACAAATTGGTAGATCACAAATTACTATCTATTTGAGACTGTGTGCCTTGTTTTTATGATGGAAAGCTAATGTAAAAGTAGCAAACAAAAGTCTTTTGTGTACATTAGCGTTCATTTCATCATAAACCATCAGTAGTCCATGAATAGTCCACTGGACAGTGGACACAACCCTTTCCTATTGCCTGTCATCCCAAAGTCCAGCCCGTTATTCGGCTCTTGTTTCTAATCAATCACATCCCTTATTTATATAAATCCTCATTCTGTCGAGTCTTAGGGAGTTCAACACTACAAATATTAACCTCATTCTGTCGAGTCTTAGTGAGTTCAACACTACAAATATTAACCTCATTCTGTCGAGTCTTAGGGAGTCCAATACTACAAATATAAAAAAATACTTTTTAAACTCGTTAAAAACGACTGCCTTGCCAAAAACGAATTTAAATGTAAATAAAAGAATTACAGATTTTTTTTTCTCATTTGCAAATGGCCATATTGCCATATTGGTTAAAACAAAAAATAACGCCTATGTCACTCGGGATGATGAAGGATTCTAACGATATCCCATACACCTAAATCTGTTCAGGCATTTTAGAAGTTATGGTGGAACAAAAGAACTCACATACATACATAGATACATGAACTCTGAAAACATTACACCCCTATTTTGGCAGTTGTGTAAAAATCTATGAAAAGAACGGTGGCTTTTCTGTGAAGAGTTCTGTTCCAGAATAAGTCTTATACCAATATACGATATAACCACCTATAGCTACACTATCTCTGAGTGCTATATGCTTCATTTTATTGTAATGCCAATAGCTGGGTTCAGTTAGTAAAGTTGTTGATATAACTTAGCTTTAGCTAGCTGAAGTGGCCCTTATCTATCGCAGGCCCGACATCTATTGAAGTAGTCGAGTTATAGAGTCAAAACGCGTCTTCATTAACTCGTAAAATCCTGCTTGCAATAAGTCTGTAACTTGATTTCATCCTCGTATAATGTGACGCGGCTCTTACCTACAGCATTGGAAGATTTCCACCATTTGTCATGCGACTCTCGCCCCCATTTCATTTAGATGCTTCCAAACTGAATAAATGAATGAATTGAAACGATTCCTTTATGTGAATAATTGCGTAAATACGAACACTTTTGACGGATCCCGAGAGATTTCAAAGTTTCGCTTTTCATTGAATTAGATAAACAAAGAAAGCAGGAGTCATGAAGCTTTAAAGACCCTCGGATCTTCAGTTGATTTAATTTGTAAAAGATAATGATAAAGTTGAAGGGGTAAGTACATTCACTTCGTAACGGTTTGAAGACGTAAAGCAGTCTTATATAAGTATAGTATCATCCCATTGCATGACGTCTAGGGTCCGGACCTCTAACCCCCCGCCCCCCAGTACGCTCTCGCTATATATATATAGCGATGTATATATACGCTCATGACTTTACTCTAGAGCTTGATTGTTTTTCATCGTTATCTACACACTCTTCTAGGCTACTGGAGCTATTATGCCAGCGTCTCTCAGCGTCGCTCCGATATTTTGAGGAGCTAATGAAACAGGCTATAAACTTGTAAAAACTGTGACATTTATGTGAGTACCTACTTATTTAAATTATCATAACGTAGTTATGCTCATAAAGTTTCTCAATAACGGCCGTCCAGGCGCACACTAACGCACTTATTCTCTACTGTTCCTTATAATAATGTTTGTTTATTTGGCCTGTCGAGGTAATGGACCGAATGTGAACAGTTTTTCAAACGACTTGTCTGTTTGTTTGACAGTTTTTACCGTCTCATCATAAAAATAATGATCTACAAGTTTATTTTCGAATACTTATACGATTTTTGCTTCTGTACAATTTAGACATTTGAAAATTTATGGAACAGCTGTTTTTTTCGCGATAAGTATCTAGGTTGACCCCATAGTAAAAGATGTTCATAATGATGAGTACATACATACCCTTCAGTATTGTTGAACTTTTTTCTTACATTACATTATTACATTACACATTGTATAAAGCTCATTGGACATGTACTTCTTAAAAGTGTCAAGTGAACGGCACACCTAAGTGTGTAGTGTGCGTCACTCGACACGGATTCCCATCACCATATCGTAAGTACTCAGGTTGTTGATCCTTCGTTGTTAATATTCTATGCGCGCGCGCTCACGACGGACGAATACGTCCGCTCGGTGCGTGCGTCGCTTGCTCGCTCGTGTGGACGTGGCTTTAGATGTGGGCGCTGGAGGCCGACCGATATCTTTTATTTTAACTATGCATTGTAAGTACCTAATCCATACACCTATCTAAAATATCACTTCTTTTCGAGGGATCTCGGTCTGCGATTCTCCATACAATAATGCCTCTAGAACTAACTTGTTTTTTTATACAATCTAGGTAGACAGACATGTCTCTGTCATTTCATATTTTTCAGCAACTTATTGCTAAAGAAAATATAACGTTATATTTGCTTTACCAATTAGTTGCTGAAAAATACTCTACTTTACTCTAGATTTGAAGAAACCCATATTGTACGTTATACAAATTGTATGTACTATGTATACAAAATACGGTTCCTGTAGGATATAGCAGGTGAAACCGTCGGGCATCTCTAGTATTATTAGATCCTACCTTTGTTCCGATGGCGATAAGGATTTATGGTGGTGAATGACCGACCGCACGAATCCGTTTTTTTTGTGTCACTTCGATTTTCAATAACTTAAAATCAGTTAACAAGTAAGAACAGATAGGAGAGAGGCGGTCGTCCAGCATTAGGGGAACTTTTTTTGACCTGGGTATGTCCTAAAACTGCATCCAATATCAACGGAGGACGGGCAGCAGCGTCCTCTCGGTTAACGTCGTGAACATTCTGTGATCCCCAAGTCGCCTGCCAAGCGTGGGAATTATGGAAAGAAAGAAAGAAAATAATGTATGGTAACCCCTCCTTAAGGGAAAAATTAAGACATTCGTCCAGCAGTGAACGTTTTGGCTGATGAGTGCGGCTTTACATGCGCAAAGAAAACTAGTATTTACGCTGTTTCGCGGGGTCCGCAGTTACGGTGGCATATATTTTGAAAGCTATAAGATATACCCAGCTAAAATTAAGCCAAGCAAGTAACGGCCAAGTCCAAGTGATACAAGTTCTACGAAACGATAGTGCTCAGCGGAAAAGAGGATCATTGAACCCATCATTGTGAAGCACTTAGAATTAGCAAATAAATAAAATAAATAAATAAATGTCGGTCGACATTTTTCACACAGCGCTATCTAGCCCCAAACTAAGCAAAGCTTGTAAATATGGAAACCATATAGCTGATAGAATACTTTAAATACTAATTTAAAAAAAACAACCGCTTTTAATTTCGTGTATCTGGATGACATCTTTTTTCCAGTTATTTAGATTTAAAAACAAAACTACTGAAGATATTTTGAAGAAATTTCGTTTAACAAACGTAAAATAACATACAACCAAATTGAGAAACTCCTCTTTTTTGAAGTCCTTTAAAAATTCAGGACGTTATTGAATTCATCAGCGATATTTTAGAAAGTCGTAAACTCATCATAATGAACAACTTTTGCCATGAGACACTATTTTAAACTATCACAGTTGGTCATTAGAATTATGATTATATTTACGGGATATGTCAGTCCGCCCGAGAAAATTGTGCATGCAACTACGCCGAAATATCGGGAGCTACAAAATAATCACGGTAAATATCCCGGTAATAATCGTAGAAATATAACTTTAAAATCGCGGAAAATGAGATGCTTTTGAATTTAATTATACATCTTTTCGTGCGTAATTAAATTTTTTGTATGGGGTTTCATTTCATGTTGGTGCCCTAGTACTTGTTGTTCATTATGATGAGTTCAATGACCCCTAATATATTGATCATTAATTCAATGACAGCCTGTATAGAATGTTAATAAAAGTAATAGAGCCAAAGCGTTAAATAATGTGGGCACCGGCGATCCGCGCTCACCCGCGGCTTAATTCAATTTGCACTAGTTAATAAGCTATAAGTAAATTGATATTAATCCTATATTTTTTCTATTTTTATTAAAACTATGAAAAGATAAGCCGCGAATATTGCGCGTCAGCTTGTTTATAATTTCTATCCCAATAAAAATCATTTACTCCATTTTTCTACTCTAGGGTAAATTATTATAATTTTCTGCTGAGCACAATGATCAGAGTTTAACTATTTAGCATTACACTCATGTTACTTACAGGAAGGCTACGTAATACTTTGTAGCTATAGTTTTTCTCTTTTAACAGCCAGGGAACTTACCTGAAACAAAAAAGATAACAACATCAAAATAATGAAAATTCGAAGCTATCGAAACACGGGTTACTTCGCAGACGTTCAACTTTACCTGAATTTTTAATGTTTTGACATAACTTGAAATTTTATTTTTATGTCAGCTTATTTTGAAAGAATTTGCGGAAAGTCAAAGTCAAAGAAGTAATTTATAATACGAATTTGGCACTACGAGTATAGGCAAATTTTTGATGCCTAACTTTTTACCAACAGCCGTTTTTGTTTTTTAGAGTAGGTAACATTTTCTTCCAATACGCCGTCTTTTGTTTTTTAGTGTAACAGAGTTAATCTACTCGTGTGTGTGAGTACGTAAGTCTGAGAAATGTGTCTGTACTTATTTCAGTCTAGAGTTTTGAAAACCAAATTCTCAGCAGCGAATGAAAATAGTTTAGTGTAAAGTATAGGGATTGCCGGCTGACCTATACGCCACGGTTTATGGCCCATAACCGCCGATACGTACTCACACACTATTCAACTAGCAAAGTCCGTTAAAATAAACCAACCGTCAGTAGTACAGTCAACCGCAGCAATACCAACGTGTCTGGTATATTTACCGGAGAACCAGCTCGCACAGTATGTCTATGAATATACAGGCAGTTTTTGTAGTTATCTAGAAACAATGCTGGGCAAATTCAAATTTATGTGCAATAAATACAGATGGAAAAACGTATGGTGCACGAAAGCAGTCACAGGGTGGTCGTGGAACGGAAAGCGACTACATGACAGACCTCGCTGGTCGGACAATATTGATAAAGCGCTAGTAAAGCTGTCGAACAATTGAGTCATATCGACTCAATTGTTCGAAGTTCGAAGGACTCTACTGCAGAGTTTGCATGGAGAAGTACCGCACCTTTGCTAGTTATTCAAGCGCCAAGCAGTAGTGCGCAAGCATTACTGTGTTCTGGTTTGTAGGGAAATGTTACCAGAGAAATTACTGAGTATGAAGATATTTAACATCTAATGTGACGAGCGCAGTGCAGTGCGGCGCAGGATTGTGTTCGCAAGTTCACAATTCTGATTGATCTATTGATCCGTGGTGGGTGGATTGGGGGCAACCTGTAATGCTCACCCAAGGAAATGTATATATAAATAAAATAAAACAAGTTGCAAAAAAATCTATTAGATAGGCAACAAGTTGCGAAAAACTTTTTCTCAACAATGCGTTTTGCAAAGCCCTGAGATTCCCTTAACCTCAAAACCATAAAACCTTGCTGTTTCTGCGGTGTTTTCGTGGTTTTTCCAGTCACGAGTAGAGTGAGCTTTAGTGTAGAATTGTATTCATTATATACTCTGACATTTCACGTAGGTTGAAACATCATAATAAAGATGTTGTATCAAACAAAATCTAATGTAAAAATGCTGTCTTTTCTGTTCTTTTCTGTTCTTTTCTGTTCTTTTTCTGTCTGTTGTAATCATGATATTATTATGTCATTCTCTCTTTTAATTTGTCAAATGCAAATTTTATATTTACACGGTTGCTTTGCGTTTGTTTATTTACATTAATAAATTATGCTTATTTACAAAACGGTTGCCAGTCTGCCACACAAAAACTAATGCAATAAAAATGTGTAAGTTTGCGTGTCAGAATCTCAAACTTAACCACCAGTATTTACACTTTTTAGGCTAAGTCAACATACCTCTACAAACTAGATTAATTGCGTAATCGTTTACTGTAAAGCAAAAGTTTAATTGATCCCTAATTAATTATTGTATCTTGTAATATACTCACGGGGCTGATACGGCTTTATATATATATATATATATTTATAATTAAGTACCAAATTTATATAATAGTAATCTGTTCGGATATTGTTATCAATGTAAATCTCTGTTTTTTATGTTATAGAATATTGGATGTAAATATTTAGTTAGTTTCTATAAGTGAAAACTCTTTTTGGATATTGCCTATAACCCTCTTACTATTTTTTTATTAATTATAGCTGTTAGTTTTCCAAATATTGTAAAATACAATAAAATAAAAAATAAAAATTACTCCTTATCTAAGATGAAATATACGAAAAACATAGCGTTACATAAAAATATCTGTTTCGGGGCTTTACGTGGTATAATTTTCTAGTTCTTTTACGCATTTCCGTTCAAAATCAAATGCAAAATCTGGTTAGGTTAAGTTAGGCTGGTTAGTAATCCCCCCCGTGGGTACCCGCCTTGTCGGGGCGGGGGGGCTTAGTAGCCGTGGGTTGGTCGCCATGGTGAAGCTAAGAGGTACCCGAGGTGGGGCCGCGGAAGCGGCCACAGTGGGGGGCTAGGCCACTGCACGGGCCTGAGGGATGGAGACAGGTCAGAGGGGCCAAAGCTCTCCATTCCCAAGGGCCACGGCAGGGGCTGGGCCCGTGAGTCCGGACCTGGTCCGGACATGAGGGCTCTCCACGTGTCCCTCTGATTAGCAGAGGGCACAGTGGAGAGTGAAGAGGGACAACAGGGTGGTGGCCTCATCAAGGGCTTTCCTTGAGGGGGCACCCACCTGGTGTGTTGTGGTGGGGCTGCGGGATGGGGCAGGCCAGAGGGGCCAGAGCTCCCCATCCCCAACGGCCGAAGTGGCAGGCGGCGGGGCCACTCACCTGACCCGCCGCATGGAGGCCAGGGCGTTCGGACGTAGGGCCGTCCGGCGCCCATCTCGCTGGCATGGCCTCCGAGGTGGATGCACGATGTGTCTGGGTGTTCGGACACATCGTCATCGGTGCGGGAGGAGCTTCGGCTCCCCGTGGTGGGCCCGAAAGGGCGGCGCCGTCGAGGTCGCGGATGAATGCGATAGCGTACCCGTGACCTCGACAATAGGTGCAGTGTGGGAACACCGTTGGGTTTTTAGTCGGTAGGGGTGCCATCGAGTCTCACTCTGGCATCGAGTCCGACATAACCCTCCTGCGCCCTGGCAGGAGGGTATGCGTAAGTGCATTTCCCAACGTAAAAAAAAAAAAAAAAAAAAAAAAAAAAAAAAAAAGGCTGGTTAGTAATAAAAGAAAATAAACAGATAAACGGAGATAAAGTTACTTTCGCATTTATTGTATTTTGTGTAGGTAATTCAATTAACAATAAGATGTGCAAGTGAAGCTAGTGGCGAAAACTAGTGATATCTGAAGCGATAACATTAGATGCAGTCGAGTGAGCGTGTGCTGGCGTTAACTAAAATAAACTAAACTAATAATAAATCACGAAAACAACGCACCGCTCGCGCATTGTACGATCGGGCGAGTTTGCGCTATGAAGAATGTTTTTGTTAACAGGAAACTATGAAATTTTATTAAGGCAATTTCTAATACTTCTTGAACAGTAACTTATAACGTAAAACCTAAATTACACCAAAAACATATTGAATGTTTGTAAAATAAAGAATCTAGAGTTAGTAGCGCCAGACCTACTACCTACGTCTTAATGAAATAATTAGTGCGACAAAAAGCGCATCACTATTCGAGACTAATACAGTCCATTCTTTTAATTATGTAAACATTACGAGCGAGAAGTGTCTACTAACTCGGGAATTGGGTAGCACCTCCACTGGATGCGGCCATCGAAATGGCGGGATACTACGGGATACTACTCGTATTAAGGATGCTTTACTAGAACCTTAGTTCTTATCCAAAAATTTAAGTATTTTTTACAAAATAAAATAAATCCGTTACCGAAGTAAATTAAAATAATTATTACACAATTAACGTGAGAGCTGGTAAACAGTGGAATGTGCTTCCCGAGTAGGTATTTTTCGATGGATACAATCTGAGTGTTTTCATGTTGCGAGTATATAGATTTCTTCTACAAAGCCTGATCCACTTTAGACAGTATCTTTGCTTACCAACAGGAAAGTTAGGGGTCAAGTGAAATCCTTTATTAAAATAATAAAACTAAAAACAAAATTAAAAAGCAAAATCAAAAGTATAGATTCGAGCTCTACTTTGTATGCATTTTGAACTCTATTAGGTATAAGTTCAAGTGGGATAATTATTTATTCTTTCATTAATCTGTGTCAGTCTTTAATGAAACGATCAGCAAATTTGTTCGGTACTATTAAGTACTTAATTTTCTGTTCTCTGTATGACTGTCACTTCATAATGGCCAAACTAATATTTATTTGTTTAATAAAACGCGCCATTTCTAGCTTTGAATAGCCTCATAAATGGTATGTCGACAGCCGTATATGCATTAAAACTTGTGTAAAACCATAAAAATATTTTGATAGCTATTTTTGTAGAGTTGCGTATCTAACTAAATCTATGGAAACAAAATAAAAATAATGTATCATGGACACCTCCGCAATTCACAAAATGTTTTGAATATTTTAGCTATATGTAATTAACATTCTGTTATAAAATGAGGTACTCTAGGCTATTTCTAGCAACTCTATGTTGCAAAGCAAGCAGTATGTCGTAGAACAGCTGGATCCTTTTCATTGCTGTGTTTGTGTCATTGAGAGCGAAAACGCAGCAAAAATAATGTTTGACATACAACTTAGGTTACGCAACTATTTTAAGAAGAACGTATACCTAACAAAGAGTAATTTTCGCGGATGCGATAGCCCAACACCTCACACTATGTTTTGGCTCCAACTTTGACCACTTCTACAAATATATCAAATTTCTAGTCTATTACAAATAGCTTTACCGTTTCTGTATGAATGTATTTTTGACGTTTTTCTAATACGTTTCCGTAGTTATTTGTAGAATATGGCAACATCAAAGAGGGCACTGTGAAATTGAATAATGAAAGACTGTATCCATCATCGCCTCACTAAATTAGTACGTTAATGATTCAACACGTAGTTTCGTAATGTATTATGAATTGTTTTAAAACTGTTATTTATAAAAGTAGTTCTTTCTGTAACTATTCAAGCCATTTATTGGGTGAAAATATCGGTTACAGTTCAGTAGTCGATGCGTTCTTTCCCACCACATGCATTGGCGTGCATTTTCAGGTCATTTAGGTAGGTAGGTACTCTTCCAGGTTTTAAATGACTTAAACACTGAGCATAGTTAGAAACATGGAATATTACTGCGGTAGTTCAGACTACCTCGTACAGACATGCTGTCTTTATTTCTTTGCTGTAACAGATATACGGGCTGTTAGTTTGAACACCGTTATCCTTCTAGGATTTCATTGTACTCATCATTATGAAAAACTATTACTATGGGGCCAACCCTGAAATAGCAACACAAACACCTGCTACTCCATACATTTTGTTCAAGTTCAATGTGTATGGAACAACTGATTTCTTTTTGCTATTTCACGGTTTGCCTTATAGTAAAAGTTGTTCATAATGATGAGTACAATGATATCCTAGAAGGATAACGGTGTTCAAACTAACAGCCGGTTTATATAGTTATTAGTTACTACATAATTATAGTAAAATCATCCTTAACCTACTCAAAACTTGTTAAGCTGGATACTCAACAAAGATTTTATACAATAATTAGATATGATTTACATTGCCAGTTGCAGACAATAAATCAGGGATATTATAATTCTACGAGGCATAAATATCATTAAAGTACATTTTCAATAGCTCATCCCGAAAGGTCGTCCCATACGTTTACAAATTCACGCCCGATCGAAATCCCAATCATCCGATCAGATAAATAACATGGTAGCTCATTGTGGACCAAGAGCTGTACGGCCTGTTTTACATTATTACATTTTATTAAAACGAGCACTTTATTACACAAGGCACTTATAATCGATAATAAACTTGAAATTCGATTCGATATTATGTCTGTGTCTTAAAATATAAGAACATTTTCACCACTGTTTCAATGATAGATATACTACAACACAGCTAACGCTAAAGCTGCAGGCAGTGTTGTTCAAATTCTTTGTTCGTATTATGTTTATGAAACAATAAACTATTTTGTTTTTGTATTTTGTATACTAAAAAGGTTGGCAATACATCAAACTTAACAAGATCGATTTAGCAATTAAATAAAAATAAACATGACACACAGAATACTTTTGAAGCTGGAATATTGTGAGAAAACTTGAAACTTGAGGATAAATCTCCGGGTTGCAATGCTTTGCTTTTCAATAATACTCTAGCTGCTAGTAACAAAACTAAAAAAAATAACGCATGGTTGCAAAATATTAAATAAAAAGCAATTTTTTTGCATCTAGGTATGCTAAATAATTAACTTATCTATCGTGGGCCGATTAGCTTATAACTATTAACTTCTTCCTCTAAAATAAATGATAATAAATATCTAATGAATTTTACCTATCAATCGTCTTGGCGTCTAATTGAATCTAGATTTTATTGACAGCTAACCTAACTTTTTAAACCACCTCACCAAAACCGACCGCCGTCTGCCCTCACCTGACACACATCGCCCGAATATCTATCAGCTGCCAAGCTGGCGAGTGACAGCGACGTGTCAGTTTGACAGGTCAGCGGCGGCGAGACACCAGCCACGTGACGGGAGCCTGCATTGCGATGCGATGTTTGTGTAATCGTCATTGATAATGCGGTAATAGTCCATTATGATACAATTGTGCTATGTTGGTTATCACACTCGAGGCGGTATTATGCGATAAGGTAGCCGAGAGTGTAATTACCAATAGCACACGCGTGCCATACGACGATTTTAATCGCACCTGCGAGGAAAAACAAACTCTTTTTAATAATAATCAACCACACAGCAAAAACGTCAATAAATATTTACGGAAAATGGCGCGCGAACCAGCGACGATTTTATCTTGCAGTCAGGTACAAACTTAATGAAACTTATGAGCTATATCTATTATAGCACTAGTGCTGTAATTTAAAGTAAAAAGCACGCGTGTGTAATATCTTGGAATATGAGCCTAAAACCGATGAAATAAGATCCACTTTACGAACAAGCGTGATGAAAAACTTATTAAGGCAACATCAAAGAGGGCAGTGTGGCATGCAGTGGACAGGTTAAGGGAAGCTGTAATTCGCGGGCTAAGTGGCATAACATGTGAAAGGCCTACTACTACTTGGCTACCTAGCCAACAACTGCTTAGGGTCACATTTTGTACATCAAATCAAAATAACTTTAGTTCTATGACTTTTAAAATGTGTGACTTATTATCGTCGCGAGTACATAATTATGCATTTTTCTTTGACCTGTCCTAAAACTGCATCCAGTACAACCAGAGGACGAGCAGCAGTGTCCTCTACGTTCTGCGATCCCCAAGCCGCCTGCAAAGAGTGGGGATTATGGCAACACCCACCCCTTCATTTTAAAAAGGAGGCCTTCGTCTAGCACTTGACGTCTTCTGGCTGATGTGTGTGATTGCCTACGCTTATATACAGGGTTACGCAGAACGATATCGCAAGCCAAAGGTAGGTCATTGTTCTCTTAATTTTGAACAAGTTTTACTTCGACACGAACTAAATCTGTCTGTCCCATACAAAAATGCAGCTTTTGCTTTTTTACGGTTTGGTGTCAAAAAATCATAACAATATGATGACAATGAAAAATATACCGTGCTTTGCTGGTAACCAATAATTCCAACAGTAAATTGCTCTACAAGCTCTTTTAAGAAAGGATTAGAAGCTAGTCAATCAAGAAGCTATAGAATTAACTTGTTCACAGTGAAAATTGAAGTTCTAGCTACACTGGTGGTTAACTGTGGCGTAGATACAAGATCCGCCCTGATTACCCAGACCTTGACCGCGGGGCCTTGAGCTACGCTTTTACACAACCCGACGATAATGACAGTAATACTACTCGTATAGTGCTCGTAATTTACCTATTTTGACATAGATAGCCCACATTGTGTAGGCTTCATTATGTTGTATCATAAGCTGCTAAATAGGACAGACCGAAGATGTTATTAGTTTCAATAAACTTATTTAATGAATAAAAAAAAAACACAAGGTTTCGTGTTATACTTATCTACCTAATACAAACTCGGTCCTGAGAAAGGACTGAAACTTAATTTTGCATAAAGCATTATATATAATGTATTACCTATACAATGTGTAACAAAAAGGTTCAACAAAATACTGAGGGGTATGTAATGTATGTACTCATCGCTATAAACAACTTTTACTACGGGGTCAAACTAGAAATCGCGAAAAAAATATCAGCTATCCATACATTTTGTCCAAGGTCAATGAACTTTTGTATGGTGATTTTTATTTAGAGATTTAAATATTGGCCCAATAGTTGTTCATAATGATGAGTATAAGTCATGCCCTTCAGTATTGTTGAACTTTTTTGTTACACATTGTATATATACAATATAAATATATGTATATATGTGTATTATATTCAAGTAGTTTGTTGTACGTACTCAAGGACAGCCGTTTTATGTCTCATACACTGATGATTGTGTTGCGAAGATTTCCACGCAATCATAGTCGGTTCAGATATCGATCTAATTAAAGTCATAACCCTTTCTTTCTGATAGATATCTAACTTGAAATCTCTACATAAATGATTTAGCTCTACATATCCAACAAAGCCCACAATTATAATAACCAACTAAGTATTATGTAATTTTGCCACATCAGTTAATACATTGTGGATAGATCATATAAAATATTAGGTCTTTACCTATGAAATTGCCGTTTTGTATGGAATAAGTGAAAGTACTTATTTTTTAAACTTTTTTATTTCTGTTATTCAAAGTAATCACCCATGCAATCGACGCATCTTTGCCAACGAATTGGCAGTTTATTGATGCCCTTCTTGTAAAAATTAGCTGGACGGGGAGGCAACAAACTCTTCAAAGGCATTTTGTACTGCCTCTCGGGAATTGAATTTTTTACCCACTAAAAAGTTGTCTAAATTTTGGAAAAAGTAATAGTCGGTAGGTGCAAGGTCTGGTGAGTATGTCGGATGAGGGAGAGCTTCCAACCCCAGCTCTTGCAGCTTGGAGACTATCTGTAGCTGCAGCGCGAGCACATCTCGACGCGTACGTTGCGCTGGCGATCGTTAAGTCCGTGGGGGCACCCATCTATCAAGTTTTTTTACCTTGCCTATTTGTCGCAAATGGATCAAAATTGTTTTGATGCTAACATCAAAAGCTGCTGCTAGCTCAGCTGTAGATTGAGTTTCGTCAGCTTCCACAATCGCCTTTAATTCATCATTGTTGACCAAAGTCTCCGGACGACCACGAGCTTCATTTATCAAGTCAAAATTTCTAGAACGGAACCGGGAAAACCAATAACGGGTTGTGCGTTCGTTTGTACAGTTCTCTCCGTAAACATTTTTGATGTTACGTGCCATTTATGTCGCGTTGGTGCCACGACGGAACTCATATTCCATAATTACACGAATTTTTAAAGTATCCATTATGACGAAAAATGTTCAAATGTAATGAAAATACAACGCTAATAAATAAACAAAAGACTGAGTTTGTAAAAATAATGTCATGTTTTTAAGACAAAATTAATTTGATATCAGAATACAAAGCCATTCCAAACTTTTTTTCTATTTGATATAACCAGTACTGAGAACGGCAATTTCATAGGTAAAGACCTATTAATTATGAAGATTGTGGAAAAGTAAGGCTACCTCACTTTCTCCAACATTGCGATCTTTATTCGACAAACTGCTTTGTTATTGACTATGTCGATTATCGGCTTAACAACGTGGATCCAGTCTTTAAGCGCTACAAAATCATAGAGAATCTTATGCATAGACAAACTGGATTTCCGTAAAGGATATTTATTTTTCAAACAATTTTAAAATAAGTTTTAAGATAAAATACAAGGTTTCTTAGTTTCTATAACAACAACCGTCAGCCATGTCAGAGGCCATCGGGCGGCACATTAACTCTGACAGGCTGGCCACTCAGCCTATACGAACTTATTTACGTTTTAGTGCTTAAGAATACGAACGTCGGGGGGTTGATATGATCGGTTGAAAATGTTCATTATGTTTCATTCGAGTCGCATTCTAAAACTTAAATTCCGAATCATTATTATGATCCACAGTCGCTAAATGAATTGACCGTCGTTGTCTACTAGAGGACGCTTCTAGCGGCCGGAACACTGTACAAGAATTATGGCAAGTAGTAAAATTTGTGCAATCTTATTTCGCAACTCACCACGCTGATAGATAATAGCGTTCGCGCTTCTTGATTTATCTAACGACGGGTTTGTAATGTAAACTATAGGGTTAGAACAGTAGGAAATCTTCTTAGATGGTACATATTTATTGAATCGCGTGTACTAAACAAGGCTAGAGAAAATAAGCTTAGCGTTCATCCCAGGACCTGAGTATGTCCTAAAACTGCATGCAGTACCACCGGAGGACGGGCAGCAGCATCCTCTTAATTAACGATGGTAACACTCTGCGATCCCCAAGCCTGCCAAGCGTGGGGATTATGGCAACCCCTCCCTATTAAGGGGGACGCCTTCGTCCAGCAGTGGACGTCTTCTGTCTGATGAGTGAGTTCATCACAGAGAGAGGCTGATTGGATACAAGGTTTTACTCAGAAGCAAAGGTTATTTACTGTTGCTAGAAAACATGGATCTTTCTATGTATAGGAAATTACACCTCATAGTCAAATTCTATTACCTACGGTAAGTGTGACGGCTCGTCAAAGTCGCTATCATTCTGCTTCAGGCACTCGCCACCTTAACAACGCGCATCTTACATTAAAGACGTAAGTAGAAAATAGAAAACAACACAAACAATGAAATCGAAAAGTGTGAAAAGCAATATTTGTGTATAAAAAAATCTGGTAAGCAGCTAAAATTTTACTCGAATTACAGATTCCGGGACTTCAGGAGAACTTCTTTACTGAAAATTCCAGTTATTTTCTCTAGAAGATCCAGTCCATGCTAAAGACTAAATAACAAAAAGATTCCCTACTGAAAATTGGCTGTCAGTGACGTGAAAATAAATTCACCTACTTTCGATATTAGACCAAGACACGAGTCCATTAAACGAACTCATGTATTGTTTCTCCACAGTCCATTGTCTTTAAATACTTAAAAAAATAAGATAACATGACGCATAGGTCATTAGTAGCCGGCACTTTTGGGCGGCCAACTTTCTCTGAGCCGCCGGCGTTTGTGAGCCTAGTGTTTCGGCCAGGTCACGTTATATGGTCGGGGTTATAAATAGTGATGTCAGTTATCGTGCTAGAGGGGTTCTGTTCCCGAATGCCGATGCACGAGTGATGGCGGCCGTCCGACGTCAATCTTCGCGCGCGGACTCGGTCGCGCGAATTGGTCAAGTCGGTTTTATTTTTGTGTCGTTACATTGTTGCCACAGTGTTGCAATGCCGACTGTGATGAGAGCGGGAAAAAACTTCTGTATATTATATTGTTTAGATTATAATCGTATCTATTGGTAATTCGAGAGATCTCACCATTTTGAATTTTGAATCCGGCGTTCGAGAGATCCCCTTTTAAAAGTTCGGGATAGTATAAAACTTCTACAACAGTTGAAATACCTTTTGTAACGATATTTTAAGTTTTTTTTATTAGTTTAATTTATTTATTTATTCATTCATTCATAAGTACTAGGTTTACATTATATGATCATTATCATCTTCTGCAGCCTTCTCCATCTCACAGCTGGATATATACTCCTCTCTTGCTATACTATTACCTCGTCCACATGCCCCTCGTTTATTGGATTGATACAAATTTAAAGTAAATAAACCATTATTATTATGAAAACTGACGTGGTTTTGACACATTTTTGTTTTATTATGATACTCCGACTATAGTTTCGATCACATCCGGTGACCTTTTTCAAAGAGTGAAAACAGAGCCCGACGCACGTTCAGTGCTAAGCAGGACGCAGCTGCACGCGCGTCGGGCTCTGTTTTCACTCTTTGAAAAAGGTCACCGGATGTGATCGAAACTATAGTCGGAGTATCCGATTTAATTAAACGTGAGTATTCCCGTATAAATAAAACATAAATAAACCATTCTTCTCTAAATTATTCGCTACACTATGGTGTAAAGTAAAGATGTGGTTAATCATGGCAAAGACACGTAACTCGTAAGAGGAATCACCTCTTATCTAAGCAAGGCTGCCGAAACAACTCATTAGCCTTGTGGCAACAGATTTCAACTCTCATGTGGTAGCTAGCTAGTTGGATACTAGAAAGTATCCTAACATCTTACTATTTGTTTTTGCACGATGTTTACCTTCACCGACAGTTCAAGCTCATTGTAGAAACAGCATTGAGCCCGTGAGTCAAAATTAAACTACATCGTTATCAGCATTTTGTGAAACTACCAAAGAATACTTCGCAAATTCCTCGCGAGCTGTGAACCTAGATTACGCAGAAGTTACAGGCGTAGATTACGCAGCAGTTCGGGCAGCCAGATTGCCAAGGTGGGCGTGTTCACCAGACGTTGATTGATACGGTACAATGCTCGCGTATTCCGTTGATATCATTATCTGTTTGATGGACTAGACAGCACCGGACGGGAACCGAACGTGGAATTGTTGCATCTAGCGTACGAATAACATCCTTTTCTATGGACCGATGCGGTTTGTAAGAAAACCCACCTGTGTGGTGATTTATTTTTAAATAAAGTAAGAAAACACGCCAGTTCTTAGAGCCCCTTGATATTAAAAGGTTACCGTTGCTTATGGACAACTGCAACACCTGAAATATACGGACCGTTTCCTTCTTTTTAATAGCTTAAAACGAATCAAATAATGGTATTATTACTACCTATTGGTATTATAACTATAGTGGGCAGGTTACTCAACTCTCAATTAAAATAGTAAATCACTCGTCACATTAAGCTACGTGGGGTAATAACACGTGGTTGTTAACTCTTAATGAGCTCTATATTTAACCACGACTAGAAGTAAACTCTATACTGAGCCAAACGTTGAAAGTCTAAACGTCCTAAACGTCTAAAGTACACCTCACCTACGTTACCCCCGAGAACCAGAGAGTTACTGGGCATGAAGAATTTTGACATCTAATATCAAAGGGTTACAGTGCTGTGCAGCGCAGGATTTGTTCGCAAGTCTACTATTCTGGCACTGCTTCTGTTACGGGCAGGTGTGGTGCTTACCACCAGGTGTACGCCTCGCTCGTCTCGTTACCCCATCGCTTAAAAAAACCTGTTATATAAATATAAGATATTTTTTTTCATCACACTTGCTCGTAAAGTGGATCTTATTGCATCAGTTTTAGGCTCATAATCCAAGCTATTACACACACGTGCTTTTTACTTTACATTACGGCACTTGTACTATAATAGGTATAACCCGGTAAAGTCAAGTTTGTACGTGACTGCAATTAGACGTATGTATACGAAGGACCCTTAATATAGCCGGGTAATACTTACAGTTTTTTTGTAATACCAACAAAGAGTTCTTATGCCGCTGAAGTAAATGTCAACCTGCGCGCGCATTGCTGGTTTGGGCGCCATTTTCTGCAAATGTTTGTTGATGTTTTCGCTGTGTGGTTGATTATTATCAAAAAAAATAGTTTTTTTCCTCGCAAGTGTGACGAAAACAGTCGTATGGAACTCTTGTGCTATTAGTCATTACGCTCTCGGCTTCCTTATCGCGCTCGCCTGCGGCTCGCGCGCATAATACCGCCTCTAGTGTAATGACCAACATAGCACACTCGTATCATAATGTACTATTATGACATGGATATTACTTAACTTTAAAAAAATACTTATTCACAGTGAAGGAGGAATTGGCCTATTTTGCAAAACTAATAAAAAAGTTGTCGGGTGTATACCGCCTTTAGAAGCACACTTTCGTAGACACTGCTACGTAACCTGTAGCTCTACATACTCTACAATCGTGAAGAAGCCGAACAGTCGTGGTCACGGAGTGCCTGCTACATATTCTGTGTCGACGCGGCACTCGTTCAGGTGGATGAGTTATGGTCGGTCTGGTCCAGTTCGCCGGTCTCTCTAACCACTATCTAAATCATGTATTTAACTCTGTGCTAGATATTGTGTCTACGATATTGGCGTGTTCCTATCTAAATCTTAATGAAGTATTCAGTATAGCGAAGTTTACTGAAACAACATCATCAGCTCGGAGACGTCCAATTCAATTCTTTATTTTATCTTTTGACATCATCACAATGCTCTTAGTTACGTCAATTTGTGTACACTTTCGGCGTCGTCAGCCATAAAACGTCCACTGCTGGACGAAGGCCTCCCTCTTAATAGAGGGGTGTTGCCATAATCCCCACGCTTGGCAGGCGGCTTGGGGATCGCAGAATGGTTACCACCGTTAACTAAGAGGACGCTGCTGCCCGTCCTCCGGTGGGTCTGGTTGCAGTTTAAGGACATACCCAGGTCCACTTTACACTTTTATTTTTTTAGGTTTTTTTACTTTTTTGTGTACACTTTAGTTAGATATAATAAAAACAGACAGGGTTTTTACCAAAATAATCTTAAGATATAAATAACAACGGGTGAATCGCAGCTGTATAGAGGCTTTGACAGACTAGATTGTATAATAGTATTATGCTACATAAAAACATAAACAGAATGCGCGCACAGTGCAGGGCGGCGCAGGATTGTGTTCGCAAGTTCATAATTCTAGCACTGCTACTGTTAGTGGCAGGCGTGACGCTTACCACCAAGTGAACGTCTTGCTCGTCTCGTCACTTGATAGTATTAAAAAAAACAAACACACATTCGTCGTATTCGTACCTAATCAATTATTATTATGTATTAAGTCACTATAATTATATTTTACTTTAAAAATAAAATACACTTAGATTTCGAAAATAAACCCAATGTCTTGACCATTCTAATTTTTTCCTTAGGCGCCATAACTTCGTTCATCTTTTCATTGATTCTTATTATACTAAGTTCCGTTATCAAGGTCGTTAATCTCCGAGGAGGTTCTTTCTAAAGTAATTCTTTCCTGAGTTCGCGTATAATCAGGTGATTTCCCTAATGTCTGGGAGTGACTCGAGCTCTTAACCCAAATTCTTAATGCGACATAATACTTACATTTTTCGTTATGCTAAACCGTGACTAGTTTTTTTTAGACTTCATATGCGAATTCTCGAGAGGGAGCGTATTTTTTGCAGCATAATAATAATTGAAAATAGAAATATAGATCCGGATATTTTAATCAGGTGCATGCTTTTTTCGTGTAACTGACAAACAGCAGGTAGTTAAAGTCATCATCATCATCATTAGCCCGGAGACGTCCACTGCTGAACGAAGGCCTCCCCCTTAGACCGCCACACTGTACGACAATCTGCCATTTGCATCCACCGAATGCCCGCGACTCTTACAAAGTAAAAAATAAAGTAGGAAAGCAAAGCAAAGCAAAGTAGATAAAGTATTTTTTTAAAACTATTTCATTGTTAAATTATATGTATTTTATATGGACAAAAATCGTACAGCCTCCAGCGTGTTTTCTTGCTTCCTGAGTAATAATATTCTTTCCAAGGTCAGAATGAATACGTATCTTCTAAAATCTGCGTGCTTCATCTTCGACCACGTTCTCGCTTACCGGGTGGTCAAACGCGGACTTATGTGAACGAATATGGGATCACCTCATCAGTAAATAACATTTCAAATAAAATAAATATCGGTGGACATAAGTGCATTAAAAAAAAGCTTACATACATTTGAACATAGAACATCCTCTTTATTTTAAGTCAATAAAAAATTGTGAATTCTCGTAGGCTGGAATGGGACCGACCTTCAAGAAATAACCAACAAACCGACTCTACACTTTTACTATAGCACTATTCAAAAAACCATTAAACCTTCACGCATTGTAAAAACACACAAATGTGAAAATCTTAATGAAATTCTACCAACTTAGAAAAGTACTGAAACAAGCGAATATACACTCTAAAGACTAAAAAATAAAAGCGATACCACAGGCAACACGTTTTGGACGTCAAATGAATATCTTAATGTAACTCTACCACATTACACAACAATTTTCACAAGCGATTTTGGTCTCTATATTAAGAAAGATAAAAGTGTCATCATAAGCATGTTGTTGAAGGATAATCCGATCCGACAGCGCGACGACACGTGACGTAAGAGGGCGTCATGACGGATTACATCTGCGTGCTGAAAGCGGCGGATGCGGGGGAGGGGGGTACCGAAACTACGCTATACAGAGTGATGCGAATTGTAAGCGAGTTAGGATAAAATGTGTGGTATTTTAAGCGAGCATGGGATTCATATTAAATCTTTCGAGAGGTAGATCATGCAATTGTGTAAAAAAAATAAAAAAACTCGGTATCATGAGATCGTGAGTTCAAATCCCGGGCCCGCACCCATGAGCTCTTTGGCGTTTTTGTACGGATTTTCATGTTACTGGCTTTTCTATGTAGGAAAACAACATGACGAAACATAACATACGTCCGGAGAAAAAAATCAATGGCATATGTGAATTCACCAACCCGTCACTGGGCCAGCTGGATATGGCTCAATAGGCTAGATGACTAGTTTTTTTTTGTCCTATTAAAATGTGGCCCATAAATATAGCTGATTAATGAAAAAATACTGAAAAACTGATCAAAAATAAGCAACTTATAATCATTTTAATATCATGCTAGACAGAGAGGCGAAACAGCAAATCGTGACGTCACTTCTCGGTACGGCATATAAATTCTATTCTGACAAGTAAGGCGTGATGTAATTTTTTGTTTTGTGGGAAAGGGACAGAGTTGTCTCTAACAAAAACTTTAAACGCTCATATATCGGAACATTATTAACCGATTTAAATTATTTTTTCAATAAACATACTATATTTACTTAAATTCTCCATCAAAGCTATTGGTTTCAACGATTTAAACATCAGTCATCTACCCTATTATATATAACGCAATCTCAACGTAAAGCAATAAGGCATTATATCTTGAGGGATTTTTATACAACAATCCCTAAAATATTTCTTTCTTTTATAAGGTTTTTTGATAGTATTTGAAAACCCGTGTTTTTGTACTCCTAGATCCAGTTTTCCACATCGATTTACATAACAAAGGTGTTCCATACTATTTGCTACAAACTAACGAGAGAGAGAGAGAGAGAGAGAGAGAGAGAGAGAGAGAGAGAGAGAGAGAGAGAGCCTTCAAGTCAGTGAAAAATATTTAATCCACTTTCCATTCTATTTATTCTGTACATTCCCATTACGTGATTCAAGCAAACAGAAAGATAATCATCAAAAATATTGATCCGAAAACACTCGCCATAAATAAAACTTTCATGTTTTTTGCTCATAAAAATTGGATAGAGAGCTGACCGTGATTCATGGCGTTATCCCGGCAGCACACTCTCGCCGGGACAGCGCGGGACCGGCCGAGACCGAGTAGGTAGGTACATAATACATGCAGGACCTAATATCGGTTCTGACTTCCTTACAGCTCAGTTGGTGATACTTCATATTTGTGAGCTGTAAGGGCGTGGGTTCGATTCCCACCTAGACAAATATTTATATGACGAAGGTAGATGTTTGTTCTGTGTCTGGATGTTTTGTAATGCATGTACCTATGTTCTAAAATTATGTATTCAGAGTGCTAATAGTTATCTGGTTCAAATAGTACAAGCTTAGCTTAGTTTTGGGTCTAGAGATGCTGTGCGAAGTACATAATCAATACAGTACATAGTACGTGTAGTATATAGTAAAACAGTACATAATAGGTCAAATAATGGCCGCATCGTTTCTCGCCGAGGGTATGTACAGTAGAATCGGGGCTATAATTCAGACAACCCGCGGGGTCGGGAAGGGGTAAAATGGGGGTAAAAGTGGCGTTATTGCCAATATTAAACCTCGAGAGGCGGGCGTTCTGGTGGATATGAGTATATTTGAGCTATGTCCAGTAATTTTCCAGAATAATCTTGCCAGTAGAGCTGATCTTCCCAGAAGTCTTACTGAGGTAGTATTTATTACGTATTTACCTTTTAGTATTTCTATATTTTTAATGCTTTAGACAACATAGAATCACTATAATCAATAAAAATATTAAAAATGTAACATTGTCTAAATATATATACGTAAAGATATTCATAGTTTTAAAATAAAGTATATATTCATTAATATTCTCTTGAGTGCGAATTACATTTCGAAGCAACTTATTTTTTTTACATGATGTCAAGGTTGAGTTGGATAAAAGTTGTTCATAATGATAAGTAGAACGAGATATTTTTGGTTTATTAGTATCATCGTTCCGAATAACCTCATAAGAAGATTTCAAAAAACATTTGAAATTCAAATCAAATCACTCATTTCACCCCGAAGGGCCGCTCTCGGTTTCAAACATCACTCCCATACGAGTACGACGCAGAAGACAGCATTAACTAAAACAACAAAAACACAAAACAAAGCGTAAAAATATCTGACACGGCGAGCATCCGGTGAATTTATATTCGAACGGAATAAAAAACGGAAGAGAGCCCCGGAATAGATTTAAAGGCATTATTGTAAATATGCGCATAATATCTCGCGATAAGATCGATTCATTTGATTCCATGATTGCTGGGGACGAAACGGGACAAAAAATTTGGTAAACGACTGTTTTTGTTGTCGATGAAATTTTAAGGTACACCCAGAAACTGAAAGGCCAAGTGGAAGGATACTAGGATTCTATTGTATTATGTAACGCTATAATAAACCATCGAAAGTGGCGACCGCGAACCGGAAGACGCAGAGTAGGAAGGCCTCCCACTAGGTGGACGGCCTTCGTTCAGCAGTGGACGTCTCCGGGCTGATGATGATGATGATGATGATGAATTTTTATATGGGACCACCTCTGAAGTATTACCTACCAAACAACATCATAATCAGTTCATTATTGGCGGAGTAATCGCATAACATACATACAAAAAAATAATTACAGTCGAATTGAGAACCTCCTTTTTCGAAGTCGGTGTAAAACTATTATCTACAGTGAGGCCAATTCACATACAAAATCCGTTTACGAAATAATTACTATTCATGCGGAAATCCAATATGAATACCGGAAATAAATGTTACTAATAACGTTAATGTGGTATCCCGGGCGAATAACACGCCCGGTGAATTATTAAAATTTAAAATCTACGCCCGCTAATTAACTTTGACATTGCTGTGTTGCCTGTTTGATTGAACACTGATTTTGGTATTTTATATCTTCGAATGAAATGACTCTTATAATAGTGATCGAACTTCACTTGGAAGTTCGTTTGATCATCTATTATACTTTTTTCTTTTGATACATTGCAGTAAAACCAGCGAAGAGCAACCGGGACATGTCACGGAAGCGTAAACACGTACTTACAATATTTTTACTGATAGGTATAGGTTTTTTTAAATACTTTGATTACTTATTTAAATTTTAATTTCAAATTTAATTTCAATTTCAATTGTGTTTAAGTAATTTATTAATGTGATTGCTACTGCTATAAAAGCGCAATATAAGTAAATGTGTAACACCTAATACCGACCACCTAGTAATTAATGTGTTCTAGATGTTTTATGTATTTTTGTGTATATTTTATTCGATGTTTCTTGTGTATGTTCAGTTAGTTGTTTTCATTTTGTTCTGTTTGTTCTATTTATTTTTGGTATTGTGTATGTTATTATTATTGTAAGAATGTACAGCGTACCGTGCGTGACTTCACCTGCCGGTCCCAACAGAAAACCAGCGCTGGTTGTTAGCAACCAGCATAACGCTGAGTTGGGATCGGTTTCGTGACAAAGAATATGGGTGCTCACTATTTATTTATTATTTAAATTTCTTTCTTTTGTATGAACTTTTGTGTGTGTATCTATTTTTTTTTCTCGAATAAAATAAATTTTCTTTCTTTCAAATAAATTTAATTAAATGATGTATACGAGTCTATGATACTTGATGAATAAATGATTATTATTATTTTTATTATAGGCACTATGGCGGATCAAGATTTTAAATCAGAGGGGGGGTCATATAGTCAAGTCGAAGTAGGCTTAGTAATACTTCCGAATAACCCTGTATATCTACAAATACCTAAATAAAAA
This sequence comes from Erannis defoliaria, assembly GCA_905404285.2. Lineage (NCBI taxonomy): Eukaryota > Metazoa > Arthropoda > Insecta > Lepidoptera > Geometridae > Erannis > Erannis defoliaria. The sequence continues at coordinate 1,630,820 of FR990073.1, read as the reverse complement.
CAGCAATAGATTTTATGATATCTATACCGAGTTATTAGCAAACGATGTCACAAGGCAAGGAGCGTCGCGTACATCACAACATTTAATTATTGTCCGCGCACGCAGCGACGTGCAATAAAACCAACGTTTCAACACCATTGTACTTGCAACCTAACTTAACCTAACCTCACCTCATTGCGTGGAACACTCACCCGAAGCTCAAGGCTCTATTACTAAACAATCTAATAATTTTACAGATATCACTTGTAAATTGCTTGCCATGGGCACTATGAATTTTAATTTAGGTACAAAATAAGCAATGTACCTTATAAATATCCACAGATGCAGTTGTTCATCTGCCTGTTTTGGTAAAAAAGTGGTGAATATTTTGGGAGCGGCCCGAATTTTTTCCGTACGCGGACTAAGTCGCGGGCGACCTCTAGTTACATATTGGGTTGACAAATTTAAAAAGTAATATATTTCCATCGTTTTCATTTACGTTTTCTCAAGTGCGACGACTACTCACTAACGTAGTCTGCGTGTGACAAGTCACATCTGCGTGTGACCTTATTCACATCTGAGTCAGTCGTCAGTTCTACTGCAGATTCAGCCTGGTGAATTACCACTCCTCTGCCAGTTATTCATCGCCAAGCAGTAGTGTGCCAGAATTACTGTGTTCCGGTTTGAAGGGCAATGTTACTAGAGAAATTACTGGGTATGAAGAGATTAAGCGTCTGATATCTTAGGATGCCGAGCGTAGTGCAGTGCAGCGTAGGATTTTATTCGCAAGTTCACAATTCTGGCACAGCCACTGTTAGCGGCAGGCGTAACGCTTACCACTAGGTAAATGTCTTGCTCGTCTCGTCACTAGACTGTATAAATCTGCGTGTGAACTTAGTCACATCTGCGTGTGATTAAGTTGGCACTGGAGATTCTCCAGTCACACGCAGACTACGTTAGTGAGTAGTCGTCACATTTGACAGCGAAAAAACGTACTAGTAAACGATGTGACAATATTCTTTTTAAAATTTGTCAACTCTTTGATATAATTATAAAACTATTGTAATTCAATACCAGGTGTATTTCACCTATTATCCGCTTTGTGATGGAATATTCCTATTTCAAAATGCTTATAGGCTAGGTGTTTGACCACAGCTCAGCTGATGTTAGGTGATGTACTCGTATATTCATTTTAAAATTTTCAGCTATCTCTTTATCGAATATCATCAAGTTCAGTTTAGCGGTTTAATCGTGAAACGAAACAAACACACAAATAGAGAAACTTACTGTAGAAATTTTAATATGAAAGCGAAAGTACCTATGTAGGTAGACATTAACTAGGTCCATTAGGTAGGGATGATAGTTGCGTGCGCGCAGACCTTCCGCATCCATTAGCATATCCTTGCCAAGTGCCAGCGCACGGAGATGTGCCAGTTTATGTAGTTACGGTCGATAATAACATTGTTACCTTATTACCATCTATGCTAATCATTTTAGTATAATAAATCTATTTATTTTTTACAGTTCTATGATTATTTACCTACCGTGATATGTTGTGAAACGAGCTCCCGATATTTCGGAGCAGATACATGCACCATGGGCAGACTACAACCTCTACACTGTAGAGGCTGTAGTTGTACAGTGTACATTATGAGTGTACATTATGAGTGCTGAGTAGCCAGCCCTAATATCAGAGTTAATGTGCTGCCCGAAAGCTTCTGACTTGTCGATGAAGGAAGATATCGTGAGGAAGTCTGCATATGTCCAAAGAAGAAATTTAAGATATTTAATTTAAGGGTGAATTTAACCAGAGTGTTTAACCAGAGTCATCCAATCACCCAACGCTCTTCGAGGATAGGGTCCTGCAGTAGAAATTTAAAGATAGATCTAGTAAACTGTTAGATTTTTATCTTGCGATATGTCCTGTCGTGAGGAAGTCTGCATATGTCCAAAGAAGAAATTTAAGATATTTAATTTAAGGGTGAATTTAACCAGAGTGTTTAACCAGAGTCACCCAATCGCCCAACGCTCTTCGAGGATAGGGTCCTGCAGTAGAAATTTAAAGATAGATCTAGTAAACTGTTAGATTTTTTTCTTGCGATATGTCCTGTTGGATTACGCGATTGTGATCACGTCTAGTTTGTTAACATTAAACCGTCCCGTTTGATTACAGTTTTTTTAAGGAAATTATGAAAATTAGTAATCTGGCTTGCCTGATCACAGACATGTGCCTTCGCATTTGAACAGCACTCTTCGCAATCTTGACACAGATCACTTTTGATGATACACTTCTAACATGACTGTAGTTTGTTTTTACACCTATAAGGTTTATTTTTTAGGTCATGGAGAATGCAATGGATTATAACCATTATTTTATCTCTTGACATCGCTCCTAGCAGATTAATATTAGTAGTCGTAGCAGCTATTGCAAAATGTGGCCATTAATTATAAACATAGACTAGACTATAAACGATAAAATTAATTAAGATTTACTAAATTACACTAAGGTCTATTAGCAAAGTTAACAATTTAAAGTTAGTGTAATATCTAAGTACTTAATTATAATTAAACTATGCGTAATAATTTTAACTTAATAGCCTATTCTGTAAGTAATTACCTAAATACGCGCCAGGTGGAGTTAAGTAATGACTATGTTTTACTTGAATTCGGTCTTGAGCAAAGATATAAAAAGTTAGGACGTCCGTAAAATAAATAGTGCGCATTTCGTCCCAATATGTCTTACTACTTGCACAGTAACGCCATCTGTTTCTGTCAAAATGTCTATTTAGTACTTCGCACCGTTCTCTACTAATGTTGGCACTTAACATCGCCAATATCTGCCAATTAAAAAGAGACGCACGTATGCAGGCTGCATAAGTGCGTCCCTTTTCAACATAGGCGATGTGAAGTGCCACCATAATACCCAGGCATGTGCATAGCTTAGGCAAGAGTTTGTACTACCAGTACGACGACTGGTCACGAACAACTCACTCACTCACTCACCAGCCAGAAGAGGTCCACTGCTGGACGAAGGCCTCCTCCTTCATAGGGAGGGGTTGCCATAATCCCCACGGTTGGCAGGCGGCTTGGGGATTGCAGAGTGTTACCACCGTTAACTAAGAGGACGCTGCTGCCCGTCCTCCGGTGGTTCTGGATGCAGTTTTAGGACATACCCAGGTCCACGAACAACGTCGATTCGCAATTTATAATGTCTGCAGAGGAATACACAACAGCAGTAGTACACAACACTGAGTCGATACCATACAGAAGAGTCCATCATCCTGTCCTCACGAAATATTATTATAAGTCAGTGGTCCTTAGACACATCGCGTCAAGTTATTAATTTATATTAGGAATTACATTAACAATCTAGACTATAGATTTTACGTACAGGTGAGCAAAAAATCGATTTGGAATCCAAATTAAAAATTACTTGTTTACTATTCTTGGTAAATTATATTTATTGTGTAATGGTACCAGATAATGTGGTAAAATAAGGGGGGGCTCCAGGCGGCACGGGCATTCAAAAATAATCATTATCAGTCTTATATTGTCCGTTGGCTGTTGACTGGGCTTATCAATGCTACTGCTATTACTTCTGATATTAAAAAAAAAAACGAAATCACTAACCGCACACAAACTGTAGAAATAACGTTACAACGTAGTTGCAACATACTTTAATGGCTGCTATCGAATAAATCTGCAAAGTTTATCAACCGGAAGTACAAAGTACCGACACACGACTCTAATAACCATAACGTATGGACCATAGACACGAAAGACAATCTACCTCGTGACGTAAGCAAATGCTTGCATAGAGCAACACGACCGCAGTCTCGGCTGCGTAGAGTAGACACAGAGACATCAATAACAGGACATAGTGTGGCCACGATCATACAACAATATTACAAACAAAAACCTTAAGGGGAGGCTGCTGCTATTCTACATTTTTCTTACGTTTTTACTGCAGTGCGTGGTCGGTCATCGGCTTTATGGTTTAACAAGTATACAATTTTAGTGGAAAAAAAATTATTTGGCGTGCGCCAGATAAAATGTTCTATCCAGTCGATCATCCTCAATTACGTTTCTACATTACATTACCCCTTAAATTATATGTTCAGTTTTAGTAACCATTCTTTTTTTCTAAAGTTATATTTTAGGAACTACCTAAAAGTGGAAAAACCGCGTCTTAAGGTAACTAACGTCAATGCAGTGACGCCCCAAATATTGCTGTTACTTAAAGTGTTAATTCCGCTGGAATGGGCGTCATACTTACCTGCCGAGACTTCGAGAGAGAGTATTGCTTCTCCAATTATCAATTATCATAAAAAAACTAATAAGATGTGGATAAACTAAACCCATTATTCCAAACGCCACTCCACACAGTTTCCATATACTTTTATACAACACGATATAATGTTTGGCTCATTTTTTTCAAATATGAGCAGTAAGAAAGGAGTTTTTACTATCACGGTTCTACCGTCCTATTATTTTATCGTGAGCTCATTTCACAACATAATCACGGTAAATATCCCGTAAAATAATAGTATTATCTATTATATACGCCATATTGGATTACCCTGTGATGGCATTATATCTTACAACACAAAGTATTAAGTCGCGTCTATAAACAACTCATTTGTCAAAGTATTATAAGACTTACAGCTCAAGAGACAAGAGGAAACACTTTATAAACGCGCCGCTACTTACATAACGGCTAGATGCTCCTTACATCAGCGAATATTTTTCTCTATTAACAACCAGGAAACTTACCTGAAACAAGAAAGACAATAATAAAAATAATGTTCAATAGATGAAGAAAGTCCCTAATATAAATAGGATATAGAGCAATCTTCGAATAACATCAGGCGAATTAGCGGTCAAATACAAGCTCATATTTTATGTAGAGTTGCTCGTATCGGCATCACTAAGCTATAAGGAGGTCATTGTACTCATATTTGTAAAGAACTTATACTATGATAGCAACCCTGAAAACGCGACAAAAATCTGCAGTTTCATACATTTTGCCGACTGAAAATGACATTTTTCTATGGATTCTACTAAATGAAACTACTAAACAATAAAAGAAATATAACTGATTTAATTATCCTTATTGACCAAGATATTTAGAATTATCGTCGATTTTCAAATACACCTTTCAGTTTTTACGATATCCCGACTCTACTACCCCCTACACAGTGACCAAAGTATCCCTACTTCGGTCACTGTGTCACAGACTACGTTACCAGTGTAGTCAAAGCGATCACAGGGCGCCTAATAGTGAAACCGCACGCGAACGATGTATTACGCGGGAAACGTATATTTCATCTAAGAAATGTGATACAAAATTGGCGGTTTTTTTTACTGCCGCATCCACGGGGAACTTGGAAGATTAACTGCAACCGTCACGGTGCTTGTTCCAGAAGTTTCGTCGGTAGTTCTTTAATGTCATCATGACTTACGGCACTTAGTGGGTAATGTCAGGATAATTTAAAGCCTTGTGAGGGTACATATGTATAAATAGGTAGAAATACTGTAGAACACAGAAAAGCGATGATGTTCAAAGTTCGGTCTTCTATCAAAGATTTCAAGAGTATGGTCGTAAGAGTAATGGGATTTTATCATTGTCGCTGGTAATGGGCACGTTTGGGCGAGGTGCTATAACTTGACATAATCTTTTTAACCGATTTCAAAAAAGGACGAGGTTATATGTTCGACGGTACAAATGTTTTTATTTTATGTATCTTCTCCGATTTCTCCTTCAATTGTGAACCGATTTTGGAAATTCTTAATTTTATTTGAAATTTTTGAATTTGAAGTCGGTTATGTGTTTTTTGAAAAAGTTACTTGTAGATTTTAATTAAAATTGAGTATTAATTACTTGACATGAAAATTTAAATACATTTTATTATTTAGAGTAAAGATATGTCTAACAGAACGTTTGCGGCACAACATGTTTAAAATTCGGCATCTGGCAAAATTTCTATTAACTATGTCGCATCATTTCCTACAAAAAACAAAGCCAGATTTAAAAAAATATATGTGACATTCCAATAATATTCGGTAATATAATATTTAGTCTGCCCGCAAACATAGTGCATGCAACTGCGCCAAAAAATCGTGAGCTTGTATACATCACATTTTTTTATTCATTTATTCACGTGATATTTACATAATCACGGTAAGTTAATATAACGTGAATAATCATGAACTGTAATGAATAACAGATGTGATAGTTTAAGCCGGTCTTTTATTTTTGGTTGTTTTCCAAGGATGCAATTTATGTATCGTAATTAACGCGTGTAAAATCAATTTCATCAATTTCAATTTCTACTTCTAATTGTGCACGTAATTTTGTTGGTGATAACATCTACAAAGTACAAAATATCTAAATTCCTGCTAACAAGCTATTAACACAATTATAAGTTTACCTACGCATCTTTCTTTACCAATAACGTAAAAAGATTCAAATCAAACCTAATTATCATAATGAGAGCAAACGAGTTTATTCTAGCACCATTAAAATTAACCTGATTCCAGAGTGTTTAGTTTTTAAGTCTCTAGTATAAAATTAAAACATTTTGGCCTATAAAATGCAAAAAAGTATTTATGCAAGTCGCACCAAATAATATACGTGTGAACGTGAAATGTCCTAGTCTATTGCAATAACATTTATTTTATGTTCATTGCTGTCATCTGTTGACACTAGATGGCGCAAAAAGTTGTTGTGCGCTTTAAATATTGAACCTAACATCGTTAGGTTATCTAACCCACCCCAGCCTTAATACTGCGGTTTATACTAGTATCGATTTTTCGATTCGAATTGACCTACTTTGTCAATCGATTACGTGGCGGTGCATCCTGCACGCGATGTTTCAACTTATCAGCTTATTGATATCTTTGTTGTTTTTTATCAGCTCAAGGCGAATTGAAACGATTGAAAAAGTTTATTGGTATTGGAGGAAGTCGTTCGATGTCTTTTAGCATTTTTGAGCGGAATAATCGGAAATATTTTATAAAAAATACAGCCAGCTTAATCACTTTTTTTACGTGAACGTAAATCAAGGTCCTGAATTGCACATTCATGAAAGTTAAGTCGATTGCATGAATTTGCAAAACTGTAAAATATTCAGTACACAATAAGCGCAATGACTTAATACATAAAATTGGAAACCTGGAGCCTTGTAGAGTTCAAAGGCGTTAATTAATATTGCGCACTTCAGTTTTAAATTGCGCAGAAGTAAAATAACGTTTATCAAGTTAAGTAGAGTACTTAAGTAAGGCCAAATGTCTTAGCCCATAATGATCAATAGTCAATTGCTTAACCTGGAATTAAAACCAACATGACGCATTGAGGCTCGACGGAGTAACGATACACGTGAATCAGCTAGCAGTTAGTTGGGAAGCGGAATGCCGAAAATCGGTCCGAATGGCGTGTCTTCGGAGAACTTGTGATATGCTGGTTACAATGATGACGAACACAGAAAAGCAAAAGCCCTACTTCTTAGGTAGAACGGCTGTCAAAACAATGTTGTAAAGAAATTGTACGGAAAACCGCTGTCGCCAGTTTCAAACTTATTTGTATAGAAACTACGACAAAAAAATGCCAATCATTGGTGGGGCATTTGAAGTAAAACGCTCGTATTGCCATTTTGCTACAGATTAAAATTGATCTAATTACGATGCAATGTGGTTTGGTTTCCTATGCGTCTATTTAAATTGTATTTTTTGAGTATTCTCAGTTTAAAAACATGTATATTGGAAGAATTATCATTAAGTCTAAATAGACTTAATGCCGGCTAGCGCAATCCGTTACATTTCCGTTCTATTCACTTCTCTCTTCAGTGATGACGAAGATGATTGTTAGCTTTGCCCTTACATGTAAATATGTTAGGGTAATATTATCAGTTACAATAATTATAGTAATTTTCAACCGACTTCAAAAAAGAAGGTTCTCTATTCAACTGTATGTATTTTTTATTTTTTTTGTATGTATGTTTCGCGATTACTCCGTCAATTATGAACTGATTTTGATGAGTCTAGATATTTGGTAGGTAATACTTCAGAGGTGGTGCCATATAAATTATATCGAAATCGGTTCAGTGGTATGGTTTTTAATTCATAATTACTAGTAAATATGAAGATGTCATCCAGGTATTCGAAGTTGAAGTCGGTTGTATTTATTTTTTAATAAAAAGCGTATTATTGTTGTTGTTGTTGTGTTGTATTGGTTTTGTGTAACTTTGAAAAGGATTTCGGCTTGAGTGGTAATGTTGATGGCTGTATTGGCTCCGTTGATGTTATCGGTGTCCTAAACTAAGGGCACGGCATAGGCAGTCTCAGTCTGCATTTTTTATTTCAAATCGAGCCAGTTTCCCATCCGACGACATTACGGCGATGAATCGCGCGATTGGTGCAGCGATGCACGCGATCATACGACATTCTGGATATTGATAGACTCCATTATCCGGTCCAATTGACTCTTTCCTCCACTGGTACGCTGCATAAACTTTTCTACAGTTATTGCGATCTTTGAACATGCTTTTGAATAGTATATTTTAAAAACCTAAGCAGTATTGGTTTTGATTGACTATGACCACTATTTATGTGATGTTTGGGATCATATCGTGAGCTCGTTTCACAATATAATCACGGTAAATATCCCGTTAATAGTCAGATAACAATACCGTCATAAGTTAAAACAGTGTTTGGACTCGTTATTGTTCACATCAAGAATTACACAGAAATAATTATGTAAATAAACATGTTCATTTGCAAGTGTAAATGTAACAAGTGGCAGCCTTATTGCTACTTATTTATTACATCTAAAAGCCGTCACAGACAACGAAGATGCTATAATATTTCATGTTATCTTAGATCATAATTTCAATATCGCTACTCATACATTCCATCGAAGTGCACAAACGACGAAGATAATATATATTTTCAACGCCCGCAACTTAAGATGTTTTGTTTTAAATTATTTCTGAATTCAGATAAATCTATCTAATAGATTTCTGATTGGTAAACATGATCTTAAGATACATAAACTCGTTTTAAAATAAATAAATGGTTGATTAATTAAGGGTATACTTTTTTGAGCTTTGCAAGCTCTATGACATGTGTCATTCTGATTTTCCTTTAACTGTTAGAAAGTATTATAATTAAGAAGAAATATTATAATTTTATCCATTTCTTAAAAAAGGTTTTACCCAATCTTAACATGGTAGCAGAACGGGTTTTTAACTAATAAAAACTAGTGCGTTTAATTTGTTGAAGTGGAAGAAAACTTGCAAAATGACGACGATTACAATGATTATGGTTCCACGCGACCAAGTCGCAAGTCGGTCTCCTCACAGACAACAATTGGTCAACGTGGAAATATAAACTGCGTATTGCATTCTAAGCGAACTAAACGCAGTTGAAGACAAAAATAATAATACAGAATCATCTTCTGAAGAACTGTCAAGTAAATCTAGTAGTGACGTTTGACTCATTTGCACAAAAATAACACAAACTTTATGTAGATTTCCAAGCAAACACGTCTGACACTTTCCTTGAATCTCGAATGAATGAGATGATTTTGTAAATTATCGTACCTTAACCGTGTGTGGTAGTTAAGTTAATATAATATAAAGTTATTAAGCTAATATAAGATGAAATATGATAGCATCTTCATCGTGTGTGACGACCTTTATTTACATTTACTAACTTAAATACCTACACTTTAAAAATAATATATTATTGCATTGATGACGTTTACGTATCGCTCGTAAAGATAGATGATAACTACTTTGACCATGATTAGTTTATGCAATGGTTTAAAGCTAAACAATGAAGTAAGTAAATATAAATAAATAATTCAATGCAGTGTGGGTGTACCTACACTAAACTCGTACAGTGTGTTAGCGGAAGGCTGTATGACCTAGGGCTTATTAACTATGCCAAGGAGGATCTTCTAAGTTAACGTATAAGTCGTGCACACACACATGGACAACTTATTTGTATCGATGTGTCTAATGAAGACTTATGTATGACGATAATACTTCAGTAAAAAATCACATATGGTGACAGCATCTATTAGGATTTAAAGTTTAGTTGTTAGTTCTAATTATTATTATTTTGTACACAGTTGTCCTCTGACCGTATTCCTTGTATTGTTTTTCATAAAGGGTACAATATTGTAAATTTAAATAAATCAATTTGTGAACCCTGACGAGTACATAGCACGAAGTCGTTACTATACCTAGCTATAATAATAGATTACGGTTATGACAATAAAGAATATCTATCTATCTATCTATCTATTGGATAAAATCTTTTTACGAAAGTTGTAGGTATTTCTTGTACTTTGTTGGTATGGGTAAACACGTTTACATTAATACTAATTTTATGATAAAAATTTACTTTGAGTTTTTTTTTAGTGTCATTCAGAGGAATTTTGTGGCATTCAGCATTTTATTTTCACTTCTATCGACAAAAATGTGACCGATGGTTTCTCATCCCTAGTCCACCGCAATATACGACACATAAACCTGGATACGTGCTTTGTTTATTAGCACGATGTATTGCGCTCACCTGTGGCGCTACCACGCTAACTCGACCAATTAGCGCCTGTGAAACTCTACTTCACGACGGATGGCGTGACTTGGAATGGATAACAGAAAGCTTAACTTGACGTACAAGTACCTAGATATTTATTAATCAATTAAAACGGCATATTGCCGGTTATATTAATCAAAATCATTAATTATTGATATGTCTTAGAAAGAGTTAAAATATTGAATTTTAGGCACCAAAGGTGTGTAAGGATCTAAAAAAGTATAGTAGAGTAGATAAATATTTTATTTAATTGTCGGTGAATACGATATTGATTAAATATCGTCTGTGTAGCATACATCGACGGATGGATAAAACTATATAGAAAATTTCAAATGCGTGTAGTGAATACGGGTGTTCTACTTATCAAAGTGAACAAGTTGTAGAAAAAAAGATCCCCATTCAAGAAAAAAATGTCCCCATACTGAATAGATAACGATGCCATTTAGTAATACGTCATTTAGTTTTCATTTCATAAAGAGTTTTTTTTAAAGGGACCGTTCATTGCAAGCATACTTTTGTAATTAACATTTTAGTGATTTGAAATGTGTAAGGTAGAGGACAGTAGACGTGACTTAAATGTAACAATAAAACTACCTACATTTATTTCTGTTGCTTACCTACCTAACCCAATTTCCTTAAACGTGTAATCTATTAATGTAAAATGTATATTTACGAAGTACGTTTAAGGAAGTATGTAGTACTTACCTCACTTTACAGGAAAACCCACTGGCTACTTTATTTTGCCGGTTTATACAAATACACAGTTGATATTTTGTGCTAAATTACATTAGCGTTATATTGTTAACCAGTCTAGTAAACCATGTCTATTGACTTGCGCCGAGCCATGGTCACAATACGTACGCTTCTGTCATTGAGACGCCTATCGTCTGTCACTTACTCTTCTTGTATATGATGATGAGCTACTCAGTAACTGATAGGTATCATACTGTACTATAGTAAAGTTTTATGTCTAACTTGTACCTATACATCAAAAAAATATTAAAAACAAACCGCGGTTTAAACCATGGCGATAATTTGCGATAAAAATTTGCCTAAGTAGAGTAGCTTATGTCATTCTACGATCCTTAATCTATAGCAATGCCAAATATCACTTTATTCCTTCGTGGTTCTTTTAAAGACAGACAAACAAATAAACAAACATACTTCCCAGTTGATAAAATTAGGCATTTATCACATTTAGTATTATATCTATCAGTAATATTGTGCCAGCGCCTCCATAAATTATGAATCTGTGCTCACTCATTCACCGTCTGTTTGAAATACCGCATTCGATAAATGGGACTTAGAGCAGGGATGTAATTACATTTACCACAACTTTGAAAAATATTGCATTAAAATTTATTTTTACATAGTTAAACCAATTATAATACAACAAGATTCCCGGATAGGACCATATATATGGCATCAACTTTTCACGCTAGATTCGGTTGGACGTGGCCAAATTGAAAAATAAAACCGTTAAAATTTAAAAACACCCGCGGTGTCGAATAAAATGATCCGATCATAGAGACGATAACATTCACGATGCCGCGAAACTGGGGACAAGGATCCACTTCTATATATAGTGAACTACTACGTGCAAAAACTAAGTCATAACTTTATAATGCATAGAAAGTTGAACTTATTTTATTGTCTTCCATTTGCTGTTTCATTTGAACTACTGAGCTTATGGCTTATTTTTAAAAGTGAGTGATTGTTTTATTTTTATAAATTAATAATAAGCTTTTCAAAAAAATACAACCGACTTCAATACCTAGATGACATCTTCATATTTTTTAGTTATTTTGAATATAAACCAAATTCCTGAACCGATTTCGATAAAAATTATATGGGACCACCTCTGAAGAAGATATTACCTACCAAACAAAAAAAACACCAAAATCAGCTGATAATTGGCGGAGTAATAGCGTAAGATACATACAGTCGAATTGAGAACCTCCTTTTTTGAAGTCGGTTGAAAACAATTAAAAATCATATTTCACTTGATCAAAGCTAGATTGAGCTGGGACCATTCGCGTCGCTGTCAGTAGAAGAATGCAGATTCGGGGACAAATAGTTCCGCCCCCAGATTACGTTCGGGACGCTCCGCTGAAAGTTCTAGAGTTATGTGTACAAGTTTTTGAGAAAATGCCTGCGACGGCTTTAACTTAGCCGAGTTTTGGTGCTGCGACGAAAAACTTGATATTGGAATATTTTACTCGTATAACGAAAACCACTAGGTAACAGTTATGTGCTGGTAGTAAAATAAATGTAATGGTGTTTTTGGTTACAGCTTAAAATGACTAAGTATGATATCTATGACGTAATTAATTATTTTAATTTTACATTACTTAACGCGGGCATCCATAAAGGATATAAGTTTATCCAAATCCTTACTAGGTAAACAAAAAAAAACTTTTGTGTTTTTTTTAAGACAGTGAGTCAAACATTAAAACCTTCTTAAGGTAAGACACCGTTTTATATGGTCAACTGCTTACCACAAGCATTGCCTTTGCATTAATTGCTCCTCAGGTTCCCTCAGGGTGAAGATTCTATTAACATTGCTTCTTGATTTCTAGCTTTGCGTTGTGTTTCAGTTAATATTGAGAGTTTCAATGAGCCAATGAGCTGAAGTCTACCAAAAGCTAATGAGGTAGTTTCAATGTTATCCATTTTCATAATCATCAATCATAACTCGATCGGGTTTAAAAGTAGCCCTAAAACAGGGTTCTAAAATTGCTGTTATAAAGCGAACATGAAATGTAATAACAGATTATGATAAAATATAAACAATGCATTTTGAAATACCGCAGTAAGATTTAGATGGGCGCGCGGAGCGCACTTCTAACGCTCAACTTCTGTATCGGATTCGGTCGATATTGAATTGTGTCTCCCATCGGGGCATAACGAGTATAGGGCTACCACAATCACGTAAGTACACAAAATCCCAAGATAAAAGTTTTAACAACTTATTTGAATAAAACTAGCATTTTTTTAAAGTTAATTAGCTTCTTTCTTTTATTACAGAGCTGAGATCACTTTGGCGATGTTAGGTAATAGCTTTAAGCCCAGTAGATTGCAAAGTATTATTTACATTGAACTATCTATTTTGGCATTCAACTACTTAACATAACATAACTACTTAGCGCTTACTTAGCGCTTCCTTCTTTTCATAAGCTTAATTTAATATGAGTTTGTATTAATTAAATAGTTTTAGTATTGTTAAGTATTCTGTGGTTTTATGCCTAGGCTGTGTTTTTCATCTTATATTTATATCTATTTGTGGAAACTTGTAATTGGCCTTAAGCAACCTACTCTCTCTTTTTTGTCTTCCTTGGTTAGCTGTTAGTTTTCCTAAAATTGTTAAAATAAAATAATAATAATAAATATTATTTGGGAATAGAAAGAAAAATATTTTATTTAGTGAAAAGGGTCGGACATTATTGATCTATCACCTAATGTGGAGCTCATTAAGTAGGTATTAATAATTATTTATTACACTCAAAATTCGGAAACTATTGATCACTGCTTTTTTGAACAAAAACATAAAAAAAATTGTTATAAAAATGTTGTTTCGCTCATATTACCCGGCAGGATCTTGATAGTTATTTTCAGAAGTGTATAATTGAGTTATCCCAACAGGAATACCAAAACCGTGTCGCCATTGGTCCACTATACCTCTTCCTATGCAATTTTTCCCCAGAGACCTTTAGTAAAAAAAACTTCCAAGACAACCCTACCCTGACCAGACTTGTAATGTGCCAACAGTGTCACAGAAGGAGTACTAGAGGCAGATAAGGCACATCGAGCGCCTAAGGCCGAGACCACACAAGCACGGCCGCGAGGGGGACACCAACGCAACGTGTACTTAGCCTTTATCGGTAGACTAAACTACGGATAAACTGTAAGGCGCCTGCTGATAACATTGGAATACGATGAGAGCTGCATTATGTCGTCATGTGTACAGATCCTTACTTTCACGATAGGAATAGGCACAGCAGCGCGCATAGTATTATATAAATTGAAAGACACAGTCGAGAAAATATTTCCAAAACTTAGGATCTGCTGACAATAAACTCGAATTTATGAACCGTACTAAATAAAAATTAAAACACAATACAATTAAATTTCAATAGAACCACAAGGTTCACAAGACACTTATTAACAATTTCTTCTTGATCACGAGATAAGTTAAAGTGGGATCATTATTCTGTTCGCATTGTGTTATTATTTCGTTTTGATTTTAAGGGATATTTACTTTACAATTATAACTTTGATTGTCGGGCAAGCCTAAATACGAGTAACTACAGACATGTCGTGTCGAAAGTCTAATTTTAAACGGAAAACATACGAAACTAATTAAAGAAATTGAAATGTGTAGAATTTTGTTATTGCCCTTTACAATATGTTTTTCCTAAATATTATCCATAAACTGATAAACGCATCTCTATTATGTGATGAGGAAGTATTCCGGTAGCGATCCGATAACGATCCGATCTCGAGCGAGTGTCGCCGGCACTCGACAGTCCACTGCCGCGACCCGCTGCGGCTCGAGTGCGGCACTCGAAAAAACTAACTCTACGTGGAATGAGAACTTTATATAAGTTTGTATATATACTAGTTGAAAGTTACGTGAATTAAAAATGGACGATTGGAATTACAGAGTTGTTACATGTTCATGTTACACATTCCGAGTTCTCGTGATTAGTTTTTGTATGCTATAGAGCGATAAGAGACGAGCGAGAATTTCGACCTGGTTGTGAGCATCAAGCCTGTCAATAACAGTAGCTGTGCCAGAATCGTGAACTTGGTAAATAATCCTGCACTGAACTGCACTGAAATATTAGATGTCATGCCCAGTAATTAGATAATCGAGAAAATTGGTTAGAGAATCAGTGAGTGGTAATGATGATGATTTATGATTAATGCTCTAGAAAAACCAGTCTATAGACATTATTATTAATAAATTCCTTGTTCTGTTAATTAGGTCATACTAATAACTTACAATTTTCTAGGAATTCTATGATAAATCGCGTTTGTTTATTAATAATATAAACAGAAGTACTCAAACAGTTGACCTATACAGTTCCAACATCTTTAAACATCAACAGTTGTTTAAAGATTTTTTTTTCGTGAATTGCTAACAAGCAATTCACGCTTCACGCAACCCTCGTGTGACCTGGGTCCTAAATACGGTCCAAATAACTCCGTAAGCTAGTTTCGATCCGATAGCAATCCGGTAGAAGCCGCGCTGTCCTGTCGTCTGTCAGAACCACTCCAGCGTCGCACTCCGGACCAGTTGGCAAGTGTCACTTGAAAGAATGGAAACTACAGTTTGTTTTGTGATTTTTATTTACCGCACTCTATTTTGATGTGCTGAGAAGTCTCTATCCGTATAGGTATACAATATCTAATATTCGGTAGATATTTTGTTACAGTAGAAAGCGTAAAGGAATGTAAAAATATTTTGCGAGTTATTATAATGTTTAATCTAAGTTGAAATAGTAGATTATGTACCTACCAAGGGGCATGTAGCATTGTCTTACGTCGCGAGGTGGCATATTGGACCCTGAGCGTAACGAAGGACTCTAGAGTAAGAGTTATATAGAGTCCTGCCTGAATGAAGCGCTCAAGCGTTCAAGCCGCCCAAGACGAAGACTGTACAGGCTGTATCCCAGAGGTGAATATTCTACTTTTCACACCATTTGCTCGACAATGTCCAATTACATAATTATCATGCATCATCAACGTAAAGTAAAGCATTATCTCTTAAGAGATATAAAGATGTATGCAACTCCCTAAGGAATAAAGTGATTTGAATTTGGAACGTCAAATTCGTGTGGAAACTCGTAGAAAACTAAGTAGAAAAATGCCCATATGGCATTGTAAAGAGGCTTGTTCGAAAATCGAACTGGCCACTGTAAGCAGAACTAAAAAAAAGTACGTTTACAAAGAATGTGAAACAAAAGACGGTGTTTGGTCCTGTGGTTGTCAGTGAATTTTAATTTATGGAGCCCTGGCTTTTTATTGTCTCGCAGAAGGTGTGAAAAGTAGAGTATGCTCCTCTAGAATAAAGCCTGTCTGTCTTGGGCAGCTTGAAGTCCCCTCGCTTCACTCAGGACTCTATATAACTATAGACGTTACGCTCGTTACGCTCAGGGTTCAATATGCCGCCCGCGACGTTAGACACTGCTTTATTCCTGTAGTGCATAATCTACTATTTCATACCCTCTGCGAGACAATAAAAACCCAATCGCACCTTTTTTTTTTTCGTGGTGACCGGTTGGATTTTCGAATGAACTCTCTGTACAATGCCCGTTTTCATACAAATTTTAACGTTACAAGTTCAAATCACATTATCCCTTGGGATATTATGCCTTGCTTTACGTTGAGATTTTGTAATGTAATTGGACTTTGTCGAGCAGGTGGTTTGAAAAGAACTTTATACCGTATAATCAAACATCACAGACCTATAGATGCGAATACGACGACGGTCAAAGTAAAAAGCATGTTTATAAAAAATAAAATAACATGTAAGTATAAGTGTCTGATTAGATATACTGCTTTTAATATATTTTACAATTATGATGTATTTACTAACCATCCATGCATAAAGGTCGAATCAAAGTCATATCTCATTTATAGATTAGATATTTTCTTTCAGTACTGTGAGCATTTTATGCTAAACCTAATTAAACAGACAGTTTAACAGTGTAGACAATTAGAGTAGCACAGCATTACATTTTGTTATTAGAGTAAGAGAGAACAATAAAATTATTAAGGCGAACCTACAACAACGACAACAACCAAAAGTAGGTTCGTGCTTGCCTTTTCAATCCCAACATGTACTGCGAACAGGATTCGAACTTATACATATTCCAAACATTATTATTATATTAATTAGGTAGTATAATTTCGTACGTTAAATATCAATCAACCCACAAATCTCTACTCCATATTGCATCGGCATGCGCCAGCCGAGTGGGCCGAACTCAGGCTGTCCGTCTTTTGTTCCAAAACTCAATTAAAAGTTACCGGCTCGCACGGTCGCGCCGGCCCGGCTCGTTAGCAAGTTCCGGAATACACCCGGCACCGGCAACAAACCGGATTCCGGAAGGTGTTACACTTTACAGGTTAACGTTTTAATTTGAAATCGGCGGAAGATACGTCGCTGGGATGTAATCTCTGTTATTAACATTTTTAGCTGAATGATTCAGTGCATAATGCTGAAGATTAGAAACGTTATCTCTCAGATAATATCGGAATGGTTCGATGTGGTTGTAGATCTAGAGTGATTTTTATAAATACTTGTTTCCTTTTAGAATTATAGTGGCTCTAAAACAAGAATTCCACTTTAAAATGAATTATGTTTGATTATGAAAACATTAATGAATATCCATCTACTAAATCAATTATTAATAGGCTATTTGATTGCTACCTAATAATACTAGGTTCGAGATACTTTTCCAGTCAAGGTGGCTAGCAGCCTTATCAAGAATGTCCGTGCGCGATCCGGATTGTAATGCTGGTCGACTTGATAGCGTGTGTCATCCCACTCGTAAGTGTATGTCGCGTGGTAGTTAGTGCAACGCTGGATCCGACACTATGCATAGGTACATTACAATACAATACAATCACCATCTGACTTCACTAATAAGCCAGTCGCTTTACTAGTTCCACTTCTTTCTTTCCACCTGCACTACTAACTACCTGAAGGACCGACACAGATTTGGGCTTGCCCATAACAGTATAGCACTGAACTTGCGAATAAAATCCAGCGTTGCACTGCAATGCACTCGTCACTCTAAAATATTAAATGTCAAATCTCTTCAACCCAAGGACTCAGGTATATTATGATTTGTGCTACATGCCCAGTAATTTCTCTGGTAACATTGCGCTTCAAACCAAAACACAATATTGCTTGCACACTACTGCTTGGTAGTTGAATTACTGGCAAAGTAGTGGAACTTCTCTAACTTTAATGGCTATCTTGCTTGAGAAAACATTTTTCCTTCAATTTAGCAAAATTGTGTTCTGAAAAGTACTGCTATACCTTTATGTAACGTTGTACATATACAATCTAGATATCTGTATTTCCCTGTAACTATTTATGCAGCCGTAAAGTGCAGTAATAGATTAGTAGTCACAGCACAGACTGAAGAGAATAGATGCATCGGCGAACGTATACCGATTCAATTCTACTTCGTTCCCAATAGGGCTGCATACGTCAGATTAGGAATATTTATTAGTTTTTTTATGACAAGGGCAATTAAATTTATTTAAGCACGTTTTACACGACGTCAATCAAGGCCTACTATAACAATTTAAGGATATTAATAGAGTAGACAATAACAATTAATCTAAAGCATAGAAAAAAACACTTTCTACACAAATCAGTAATAATACTTTAAGGCTCAGAATGCTACGCGCCGCAGACACGCTCGCGCATTTTAAAAAACTTCTTTGGCTCCTGATCTAAGTAGCAAAATGTCCAACACTGCGAAACGTCTAATGAGCAGCATAATTACCAAAATGTAGCAACCATGTAGCAAAACGTCCAACTATCAGATGGTCTATATAGCAGAACATCAATTTATCAAATCGTCAGATCCTCAAAATGTCTGGATACCTTGATCAGGAGGGTTTTTTTAAAGATATAAAATCAGTGAATACAGTTATGAAAACTCGTAGTCGTTGAAATTACTGAGAATACCATTTATAACGGTTTAGAAAAAACATAATTTCGATTAAGCAAGTTTTCATTCACAAAACTGGACAATCCCATTTTACATTATAATCCCATGGTTAGGTACTAAAACTTGCTTAGATCAACATGATATATTTAGTAAACCTTTGTAACGCTAATCACAGTATTTTTATCGGCTGTAATTTTTCATAATATTATATTAAGTGATTTTATATCTTCAAAACTGGTGAAATGCGCGAGCAAGATAGCGGCGCTCAGTGATCTGGGGCTTAAACATAGGACTTTTTAGCCCAATATGTAAAATTAAGTGTGAAAAAAAATTCACCCCTGGACTACGTGTGTACTACCTATGTCGGGAATGTTTTAAGGGTCGATGGGATTAAAACTCAAGAAAAAAGAAAACGAAAAAAGCATAATACATTGCTTTACATTTTATTGAAAAGAAATTACTCTATATTTTGTTAGGTTTTATAGGTTGTTTGTTCTAGTTTCTATAACAACAACCGCCAGCCATGTCAGAGGCCTTCGGGCGGCACATTAACTTTGACACTAGGGCTGGCCACTCAGCCTATACGAACTTACTTACTTACTCTATATAGACTTGTTAAACATTAAATAATTGACCTTTGCACTGAATTAACATAATATATAGATTTTAGGATAAAAATATTAATTAATCACTATATTATTTAAGTAATTTAGTACCTATAGAGAGTTTACGTAAAACTTTTGTTCCAAGTGGCTACATAGTTACCACGTTAACGATAACATTTACGGCCTCAGCAGTCGTAAACATTCCAACAAATTGACTTTCTATGAGCGTAAACGGTCCAAAATGACTCTTACACTATAAAATTTACTGTTCAGTAAAAGTAACTAGGGACTGAGACAATATTGTTTCCTAAAGATCTTAGTTTAATAGGCCACATTTATTATAACCGAGCAATGAAAATTGGATCCTAAAGGCTTATAAATAAAGTTTGAGGTAAACAAGTCTGTGCTAAGACAAGACTATGATTACTACCCTTGGGTCTCCCGATAATTTATGAAAGGACACGTCGTACAAAAGGATCTACACTGTATTTAGAAAGCATTATATTAAATCAAGGTTTGTATGAAAGAAAGAGACACATTTTTTTTGAGTTACTTGCCGTAGCACTTTGAACATGCCTTGAAACGCAAAACCTTGTGCTTATCCAACAAATAAATATAATATAATTTTTTGTTGCGCATTTATTTATTAATTTATAAAAAGGCAACCCTATCAAACGTCATGTGACGCGAATCACAGTTCGGGCATGCTCGAACATTTTCCGGATAAGCATTACCACGGCTCGTTTACTCGCTGCTATATTACAACTAAACGGTCACGAGCCAGCAATGCACTTTGAATTTATTGGGGCTCACGTACCGTTTGTTGGCGGAGTGGATGCAGGTAGGCGTTTGAATTGTGTCGCTTTGGAAATTACAGCTGACGCTGGAATAGCGAGATTAGCGTCGCATTTGATGGATGGCGAATAAAAACGTCTAATAAACGTATTGGAAGAATGTTACGTATTTTATTCGCTTGGATTTTTTGTTTATAAGCTGGGTATCGTACATTTGTCCATATCGCACGCACCGTATATTTAGCCTAGTCACAAATGTTACCGCATTTGTCTGATGATTTGATTTTATTTGGTATTTATAATTAAGTGCATAATTATGTGTACCTGAACCTGAAATCTTATTTATTTTATTTTTTTTGATTTGTTTGATACCTTACTAGCTACTTAGGTAACTGTTTGTAATTGATAGCAGTTCAGTTATGTTTGAATTTCAGAAATGCAACTAGCACAAGGGACATGAATATACCACAACCACTAAACGCCGCACCGAGCAGCGGACTCCAGTTTTCATAAATTGGCTGTCGCACGCTACCGTTTCGCCGGAGCCGCTTCAAGGTTCAGGTGGCGGCGTTTTGTAGATGTGCTAGTAGCGTTACTGAAATTCAAAGATAACTTAAGGGGGCGACTAATGCCAAAAGTAAGAAAAAGGTGTATTTTTAAACACATAGTTTAATTATATAGAACGTAAATATTCAAATAAAAAAAATACTACAGGTAATGTCATATAATCTTTAAATTATATTATTACTTTATTTTATTAGCTCCCATTTTGCAAATTGGCGCACAGGATGGCTTGTGCTTTGCTCCATAAAATATATCAGAAACCAACATAAAATGTTGGTGTGAAATTAATTAACAAAATTGTATTTAAATAACAAATTAGGATTTTTTAAGCATTTATTTTGGAATTGTAAACTAGTAATAAAATTAGTTTCAAATTTAGAATCTATCGGATAGCTTTATACAAAATATTTGGTTATCTGTTGGAAGCCGTATTACGACATGACGTCATATACGCTGACTCGCTCGCACTCGAAGAATTCTTCCATAAGCGAGAAAGAGAAGCTAGATCGAGGAGACCATTTTGAAAAATAGACATTCACGTCGGAGCCGCCGTTGCGCGTGTTACGGGGTGAATCACCTTTTGGATTTTTTTACATCTTTTTGAGAAGAGAATGACCTGAGGGAGCCAACGCCGATCCCGCAGGGGACACCAGGTCCATATTTCCGTCTGAGATGACGTAAAACTCCAACTTTCAAGAATTATTTTGTGACGCGCCATGCGGTCACCAAACTAAGGAACTCGAGCGAAATTCTCATTTGAAGCTTTGAAGACAAGGCAATGTCATTTCACTGGAGGAGCTCCATGAAGCGTTCGAGAATCGGATGATCCTGCAGAAGACACCATCAGCAAAGGATCCATCAGATAACCTCCTTTCATTTATTTTATTTTCCCAATTTTTCTCGTTGCCGTCATCCATTGGACTATCGCCATCAGCGTTTTAATATTAATATTGTATTAGGACTTATCAAAATAGTAAACGCATTGTAACCTCAAATAATCTTTTGTTCTTTTTTCTCCCATATAACTTTAGCACAAGATAGATAGGTAAATTATAAATCATCAATTTCATTTTCAACAAGAGGCCCCCTGTACTCCAGAGGTCTGATGTTTCGTGACTGATACGTATCCAGGAACCCTAACTTTTTGTTTTATTCTTTTTGTTATTTGTTTTGTCTTTCTTTGTCAAATCACAATTTTCTTATGACAAATGGCGCCCGAACAATTATTTACTTAGAATTTAACTTAAAAACAAACCAATTTTATCTTGTGCAAAGGTGTATGTTGGAATTTATAAACAAAAGATTACAATTTAATCTACTGTAGAAGTAGGTATTTTCACAATTGTGTTATTGAATTTGTGTAACAATTTTTCTTGTAAAGATGTATAGTACACCGTCTGTTGACCGTAAGTTAACAGCGGAGCAAACGTCAGATTCACCTCAACCAGAACTCCAAAATTCACAGAGCTTAATAGATATACCTGTTTCAGATTCAGAAGAAATGAATTATGTCAATACCGATGTGAGGATGGCTCAAGGAACAATCCAGTCGCCATTATGCAAAAATATCCACACAAATCCTAGCACTAGTGTTATAGATCCAGCCACAGACGGTGACAAGTATATTCCATTTATGAAACAAAGGCACTCGACACAAAACAGTCATGTACCAGTCACCCAGGTAACATATGCAATTAATAACAGTTACAACTCCAATTTGAAGTCCTGGGGACTGAAGTATAGTGGTGATACGTGTGTTGTTGAATTTTTGAATCGAGTGAACGAAATTAAGTTAGCAAGAGATGTGTGTGAAAGTGTACTGTTGAGAGGTTTTTCAGAGCTGTTAGAAGGCACTGCTCTGAAATTTTACAGATCAGTTCGCCATGCGTTACCCACATGGGAATCTTTGTGCGATACATTCAAACACAACTTTGTAGCAATCGATTATGAATACCTAACAGAAAAGCAGCTGCGAGATACAAAGCAGAAGCAATATCAAACCGTTTTTAGCTTTGTCATCGATATACAGGACTTAAATTCAAAACTGAGCATACCTATACCAGAACACTCATTGTTAGAAATTGTTAAACATAATCTATTGCCAGTTTATGCACAATTGTTAGCAAACAACCCAGTAAATTCATTAGAACAATTAAAAGCAATTAGTAAAAACTATGAAGCTTATTCAGGCTTGTTAACAACAAATAACAAACCCATTACACAACCGCAGAAGCAATATTTTGCGACTACTACTTTACCCACAGCTATTCCTCAATTTAGGAAGGAGTTTCGTGGAATACAGTCCACCCCACAAAAACAAGGTGAGACATGTTTAAAGTGTAATAAAATAGGGCATAACTATAAGGTATGTCGTACTATTCCAGGTCCAATATGCTTTAATTGCAAAGCTATTGGAACTACAACTGCTTTTTGTCCAAATTGTTCAGACAAAACTCCAGCTACCAAACAAAAAGGCAACTGGGCAAAGTCCGACACTAGGGGAAATTTAAAAAATTGTAATTTAAAAAAACTAGTTAGTAGGGGAGACCAACTCAAAGTATCTAAGGGTGGTAAATGTGACTTGATCTCTCCTGAAATTCTAGTACTAGAAGATGACAACCGACTATTTCTAAAATTTAAAATTTTCGGTAAGGAGGTCATAGGTTTATTGGATACCGGGGCAAATTTTTCTGTTCTCGGTAAAGATTTTTACAAAGAATTTTTGAGCTCAGCTAGAATGCAAAAGACGTTTATTAACGCCCGCACGGCTGATGGTTCTCCCATATTTATTAAAGGAACTATGTCATTACAGGTTCAATACAAAGATATTTCAAAATCTTTTGATTTTTTGGTCATGCCTAACATATATAATAATATTGTACTAGGTATGGATTTTATTTATGCTTTTCATTTGCTAGATATATTCAAGATTAATAAATTTTGTTTAAGTAACAACAATAACACAGGTTTTTGTACGAATTCACTTGAACTCAATGAAGTAAGAGCAATAGTACCACGCAACCAACTGACAAGTAAACAGGAAGGGCAGTTATCACAAATAGTTGAACAATTCAAGGATATTTCTTCGGATGTAGCTGGGCTAGGTAAAACCGACCTCGTCACACATAGGATCGTTACTACAGGCCCGCCGATAAAACAACGTTACTACCCGCTCTCTCCTGTCAAGTTGAAAGCACTTAATGAAGAAGTTGATCGAATGCTGGATTTAGGTGTCATCGCTCCATCACGTTCACCGTGGGCAAACCCAGTCGTTATGGCCACCAAGAAAGATGGATCATTAAGGTTCTGTTTAGATGCTAGAAAACTTAATGATGTAACTGTGAAGGATAGTTATCCAGTTCCATATATTTCTTCCATATTAGATAACCTTAAAGGCTCGAAGTACTTGACTTCAATCGACCTTTCCAGTAGTTTTTGGCAGGTGAAATTAGATAATACAGACGGCTATTCCCCGAATCTATCCCCAAATTTAAACCCAAATTGCATAAATATGCAAGATAACAGCAATTCATGTCAAAAGACAGCATTTATAGTACCCAATAGAGGATTATTTGAATTTAGGCGTATGCCATTTGGACTGTCCAATGCAGGGGCAGAATTACAAAGACTAGTGGATAAACTTCTCTCCCATCAATTTGGGGAGAAAGTATTCGCGTTCCTTGACGATTTGCTCATCGCGACAGATACGTTTCAGTCGCAGGTTGAAATATTAAAAAGAGTCCTCGTCGCGTTAAAAGATGCTGGACTCACGGTTAATTTAGATAAATGCAACTTTTGTATGCCTGAACTGAAGTATTTAGGATACATAATAAATTCCGAAGGTCTTAAAACAGACCCGGACAAACTTACTTGTATAAAGAATTTTCCATTACCCAGCACCGCTAAACAGTTGCGAGGTTTTATAGGCCTATGTTCATATTACAGGCGTTTTGTCCAGAATTTTTCGTCAATAATAGCCCCAATGACCGCAATGATAGGCAAAAGGAAAGGTAGAGACAAGGTTGAATGGACAGAACAGGCAAAAGAATCGTTTGAAAAACTAAAACAAGCTCTCCTGTCTGCTCCAGTGTTAGCTTGTCCAGACTTTGCCCAACCTTTCATTTTGCATTGCGATGCGTCATCCGTAGGCTTAGGAAGTGTTCTTACACAAGAAATAGATGGTGTTGAACACCCAGTCGCGTACCATTCTCGACTACTTTCGCGACCAGAGCGTAACTACGGTACGACTGAGAGGGAATTATTGGCAGTAGTTGATTCTATTATTCATTTCAGAAGTTATTTAGACGGATTTCATTTTACCGTAATCACGGACCACATGAGTCTAAAATGGCTAAAGTCACTGAACAACCCTTCTGGTCGTTTAGCACGTTGGTCCATGCAGCTCTCACAGTATAATTTTGATATACGTCATAGACAAGGTAAACTTCATGTCGTACCTGATTTTTTATCACGAATTTCGATTGATCTTATAACCTATTCTCAGGGGCCGGGCAATACATCCGACACTTGGTATTCTAAAGTTTATGATGGTTGTAAAAACGAACCACACAATTACAAAAATTTCTTTATAGATAACAATATTCTATATAGGTATAACAAGCCCAAGTCAACTCTCGACAAGAACGAATGGAAAATAGTTATACCACGGGAATTAATCGAAACTTGTATGAAGGAGTGCCACAGTAGCCTCGATTCAATCCATCCAGGAGTCAATAAAACTTATTACAAGCTTAGGCAGTTGTATTATTGGAAAAACATGAATAGGGATGTCGTCAAATATATAGACGAATGCGAAGTTTGTAAGGCGTATAAGCACAGCACATCTGCTCCCCTAGGCTTTATGAGCAAGCAGAAACAAGTCTCGTACCCGAATCATACGCTGTCAATAGATTTAATAGGGCCATTTCCTAAGGCATACTCAGGCCACGGGTATATCCTTTCCATTGTCGATATTTTTACAAAATTTTGCTGGTTGCACCCGCTGAGAACTGCAACAACCAAAACAATTACAAATTTTATTGAGAGCGAAATCATTTTCAAGCATGGAACCCCATTTGTTTTGATATGTGACAATGCCACTGTATTTAGAAGCAAAGATTTCAAGAAATTTACAAATAGGTATAATATTGCCAAAGTTTTTTATAATTGCTATTATACCCCACAAAGTAACGTTGTGGAGAGGTATAATCAAACAGTAGAAACATGTTTGTCGATTTTAGTACAAAATGACCACCGAACATGGTCAAAGCACTTATCACGAATTCAGTTAGCTTTAAATAGCTCAGTTAATATAACTACTGGCTACACGCCCTATTTTTTAGCAACAGGGAGAGAAATTATAGTAGATGGTAATTTACACACTCTTTACTCAAAAACTCCCAAAGACTTGCAAAATCTCCAGGTAGCTGATAGGGAACCAGCTGCCACTGCTTTGAAAGAATTGTCAGATGTATACGTAGATGTCGAAAACGCTATGGTAGAAGCTTTTAGACGCAACGCTGAAAGGTACAATCGTAGGCGTAAGCAAGTAGTCTATCAGATCGGAGACACCGTATGGAGAAGAAACTTCGTTCAATCCAATGCTGCCAATTTCTTTTCAAGTAAATTAGCACCACGTTTCATAAAATGCACGGTTACAAAAAAACTATCAGATTTGGCGTATATTTTAAAAGAAATAGAGGGTGGTAACACCGGTAAATACCATATTAAAGATATTCTTAAACAAAGTTCATAAGTAGCTAATTATTATGTTTTTTTTAATTTCATATTCTCTCATTTTTCTAAAAGTTAGAAAAAATGTGACGAGTTATAAATCACAACTGCATAAAAACAATATGTATTTGCGTACCTAGCAAATGTCAGGCACTCCAAATATAAGCAGAATCATATTAAGGCATAATCATTGGTTATAGAAAAATTATGTTGTTTTGAGTTTTTTTTTATTTTTATCAAAAAAAAAAAAAACTCAAGTGTGAACACACCATTACTTCCAAAAGATTTCTAACATTTTCATTTATAAAGCGGATTATAAACCAATAAAAATAAATTATATTCAAGAAAAAATATCCCTATATACCGAAATTACCCACTCTCCCCTCAAAATTTTTAATAAAATATTTTGTTTACTACCCATAGTAGACGCTAACAGAAGTCAATGTATACTTTTATTGCAAAATTCAGATCAATAGTTTTTGAAATATAAACAAAAACAATATTTATTTATTCAAAGCAATGCAGTATGTAAACACACATATGGCGGCGCTTATAACTTTTTCAAAATTGTAGTTACAGACAATTATTTTTGATTTATCGTACCTACGCATATCTAGCTACCTATAGATACACAATTTTGGCTATCGGTTCAGTATTATTCAAATTAAAATGAAAACCGTATGTTCACAACCAAAATTCTCAAAAGTAAAAAAGAAACACATAAGTTTTAAGTTTGCGTTTTTACCCACATTATTATTTCTACGGATACTTTAGGATACTGTAAATCCATAACAAATACTGATAAAATCATAAAATCAATAATTATTTCTTTACAAACAAGTTTAGAATTTAAACATTGCAATTTTCCTTGTAAACCAACAAGTTCATGTAGGTAAAATGACATACTATATGGTCTATACTCAGACTAAGTATGACTTCTATTCAGACATTGAACTACTTAAGCGTTATTTATACAAGAATTTACTTATTTTGATTTCCAATTTGTATAGAAAAGACGATTCTTTTTCTGTCTCAAAGACAAGTTTCAAGTATTAACAAAGTGTTGACCTACATTCAGGGAAAGACTTAAATACTTACTTTGAATTAACTTAATAACAGTATTCAAAGCTATTGTTTTGTTTTGGACAAGTATCCATTGCTATATAAAGCAAAAGCAGTATATTTAATACCATTTTTTTTGTGTTTTGAGACTTGGTAATTTTTGTTAAAACCAAGTCTGTGAAGCAATTTTTTAAGGTTAATACCATTTTTTTGTGTTTTGAGACTTGGTAATTTTTGTTAAAACCAAGTCTGTGATGCAATATTTTTAAGGTTAAGTATGAGTAATTATTTTTACATTACCAACTATAAACCAAACGTTCAATAATGCATATTTTCGTGTGCTTATTAGTTCTTAGCCTACATATTGGGCAATTTTCTGGAGGATCCTATTTAAAGGCAACCTACCATTAACTATAGCTTATTAGCTAATTATTTGGGAACGATTTAGTTCTAGTCTTTTTGTTACATGCTAACATACATACCGGATTTGACTAACGACAAGTTTATACCTAGTATGACTTAAAATGTTTTCTTATGGCTGAGTTAAAACACTCGGACATGCTAGCAATATTTAGTAGATCTACATACATACATACATACCAAACTTACCTTTTTGTCTTGTAGATACCAAAGGTTGTCTGTGAACCTTCTAAGATTAACAATTAGTCTTTAATTATAGTTAGCAGCATCTAGTGCACGGATTCACTGCGTAGATTTAATTTAGGTTTAAATAATTAAGATTTACCTGTACTTAATTAAAGCTTATACTTAGTTTATCTAATGTTTACAACGATAGATATTTACTTTAAACATTAGAAGTTTTCACTTCATACTATTAGACAATAGTGAGACTTTATTCTCATAGAATTAGGTCATTACTAGAAAACCCAAACTGTAGGGTATAGATTATTATAAGAATTACAAACATACTAACACATATTTACTTACCGTTTAAAACCATTTAGATATCATTGTTTTTCAGATAAGTTTTGTCCGCACCTACATAAGAGTGAATGGATATTTATATTAACAGTTACCTTTTAAGCT
Organism: Erannis defoliaria; assembly: GCA_905404285.2. Taxonomy (NCBI): domain Eukaryota; kingdom Metazoa; phylum Arthropoda; class Insecta; order Lepidoptera; family Geometridae; genus Erannis; species Erannis defoliaria. Next base: position 1,601,738 of record FR990073.1, on the reverse strand, counting down.
ACTTGCTATATACTACTTTTGTTTTATTACACAATGTGTTATTTCTATAGGTATATCCTATACCATCATGTTATGTATGGAGTCATGAGGATTATGAAAAGTGAAGCAAGTATGTCAGAATAGCTCAATTTAACTATGAGATGCAAGGAGATTTATGAAGTTCGATGTAAGTTTAAAGGTGTGAGTGGTGATTTTGTAAGAACTAGGCAGTGTGAATATTATTTGAATTCCTTATAGGTACCTATGTATGAAAGAATGTGAGTGATTTATTTTATGAAAGTGGAATAACAGTTTATTTTGCTAGATGGAATGTAAGAAGCTTGCTGAAGTATCAACCTCACTATATTTCAGGATTCCAACCTATAACAAAAAGTTTCTTTTCATGCCTACCCCGTCTGTTCAGACAGTAAACTGTCTTTTGTTTCAAAAGGGGGATATTGTCATATAATCTTTAAATTATATTATTACTTTATTTTATTAGCTCCCATTTTGCAAATTGGCGCACAGGATGGCTTGTGCTTTGCTCCATAAAATATATCAGAAACCAACATAAAATGTTGGTGTGAAATTAATTAACAAAATTGTATTTAAATAACAAATTAGGATTTTTTAAGCATTTATTTTGGAATTGTAAACTAGTAATAAAATTAGTTTCAAATTTAGAATCTATCGGATAGCTTTATACAAAATATTTGGTTATCTGTTGGAAGCCGTATTACGACATGACGTCATATACGCTGACTCGCTCGCACTCGAAGAATTCTTCCATAAGCGAGAAAGAGAAGCTAGATCGAGGAGACCATTTTGAAAAATAGACATTCACGTCGGAGCCGCCGTTGCGCGTGTTACGGGGTGAATCACCTTTTGGATTTTTTTACATCTTTTTGAGAAGAGAATGACCTGAGGGAGCCAACGCCGATCCCGCAGGGGACACCAGGTCCATATTTCCGTCTGAGATGACGTAAAACTCCAACTTTCAAGAATTATTTTGTGACGCGCCATGCGGTCACCAAACTAAGGAACTCGAGCGAAATTCTCATTTGAAGCTTTGAAGACAAGGCAATGTCATTTCACTGGAGGAGCTCCATGAAGCGTTCGAGAATCGGATGATCCTGCAGAAGACACCATCAGCAAAGGATCCATCAGATAACCTCCTTTCATTTATTTTATTTTCCCAATTTTTCTCGTTGCCGTCATCCATTGGACTATCGCCATCAGCGTTTTAATATTAATATTGTATTAGGACTTATCAAAATAGTAAACGCATTGTAACCTCAAATAATCTTTTGTTCTTTTTTCTCCCATATAACTTTAGCACAAGATAGATAGGTAAATTATAAATCATCAATTTCATTTTCAACAAGAGGCCCCCTGTACTCCAGAGGTCTGATGTTTCGTGACTGATACGTATCCAGGAACCCTAACTTTTTGTTTTATTCTTTTTGTTATTTGTTTTGTCTTTCTTTGTCAAATCACAATTTTCTTATGACAGTAAGGGAAAAACCTAAAGAAGCCGACTAACCGAATAGAATATTGGAAAATAAACTGATTATAAAAAAAATATTACAAATTACCAACAAAAAAGAAACTGTTTTAATTCAAATGCTCTACATTATCAGCGACAGCACCACGTTATTTTTTACGAATTACATAGCCATACTAATGTTCTAGCCCAGTAGCCGTTTATTTTTTTTATTTCATGCCTACAATTTGAATAATTTAATAAAATCCCACCTAAATTGCTCAAAGCCATCATCATCATCAATTTTCGACTCTAAACTAATGCAAGACGCGCGGGTGAAATCTGATATTTTTCTGGCATTAGTCGCACTCTTAACTGCTATCAATTACAAATATAGATACCTAAGTACAAAGTAAGATTTCGAAGAAACGCGGAGCGTTCGGTGGGTATTAATGTACGATCAGCTTTGATTGTTAGTAGCATCTCTACATTGTCTACCTTTTTAACGCTCGTTAGCCTTTTTTAACCATGATAATGATGTGGATGACTGAACCCATTAAAACAGTCCACAAAGTTGATCAGCAACAATCCCAAGTTCATGACGAAGCTTTCTATCCCTTAACACCTATGGAGGTGTTTTTTTGTGTGATATTTTACTGATTGATTGATTTTATACGGGACACTGCTACCTATCCGAACCACCTAAAGAGCCAAGAAAATTATTTACTTAGGGTACAATATGCTCGTCGCGCTGTAATACGCTATTTTCTTCAACCAAATGGTAAAACAAAACGACGAAGGCTATTATAGGTACAGTAAATTAGAGTTCAGAATAAATTTACCTACATTTCAATTCATTTAACAAAGGAAACGTCTCGATTATGCAGGGCATATTAAGAACGATGATTAACTTTTAATTGTTCATTTCGTAATTGGTATCTAAGTCATTGACGTTTTGGTCCAAATTTTTGGTTAAACCTGATAACACAGACTACAAAGTTATCAGATGGGTAACTTCAAACATGTACCTAAATATAAGTACACTATTGTTTAAAAAAATTGTAGGTTTCTAACTCTACTGCACAGTCCGCCCGGGGAAGTACCACACCTTACCAACACCAACAAAATAATATGATAACAAGAGCTGAGAAAAGAGAGCAGAGCTGAATCTGTCAAAGCATAATATTTTTGGCGGCTCTGATGCTAGTGAAAATATTTAGTTCAGTGAATTTCTCAAAATCTTCAAAAATTACATTCTGAATGAGTTTTTCCAGCTGGTTTACCTATTTTTATATAAAATAAAACCAGCACCATCTAGTGTAAAGAAAAGGTGCAAATTTATAAATTAATGTTACTAGGCACGCTGTCCTCAATAATCTGTGGTGATAACGCACCCACCTCGCTCGCTTTCGAGTTTTTACTTTTTAAAACAAACATTACGTTAGCCATTGTTTGAACATCGCTCTAATGACTCACTTGTGAACGTTTATAAATGCTTTAGTGCATTGTCGGCATTAAGCAAGTTCAAAATGAATGACAAATCATAATAATATTCATTGCGATATTAAATATTTATTTTTGAACATACACTTAAAGCTACTGCATTAGGTAAATGAGGATTGTCATTTGAGGTTAATAACCATTATGTGATATAGGTACTCAGTATGCAGTAGGCATGTAGGTAGTTATTTAAATAAGGACGTCGTATGCGCTACCTTCCACCAGTACGCAACTGAGCCAGGGTGGTAGATATGGCTCGATCGCCCTTCGTGGATGTTTGTGTAATGTAAATATGTTTGTTACCTTTTCACTCCAAAACGACTGAACGGATTTGGATGAAACTCAGAATACAGATAGCTATTTCTGGAATAATAATTACAGGCTAGTTTTTACCATCAGACTGCTACATAATGAATTTTTGTATAACTAACAGATAACATATCATAAATACAAGATCACTGAGTTGGAATCTTCAGATGCATATCACTGCTGGGCTGGGCTGGCAGCTGTAGTTAAACAATAATTATTAAGACACATTTTTTTATATTTATCTAGATGTGTGTGTAATTATGTATTGTAATCTAACAATAAACCAATAAAAATAAATAAACAGAATAAAATATTTTTTTTAATTTTTCTTTATAACAAGGTTGCCTGGACGAGATACGGATTACCCTTGGCGACAAGGCCACCATTTGTTACACTATTGTTTAAGTTATTTAATCCTGTGTGAATTTTTGGTGTGAGCAATGAGTTTATTTATCTAGGTAATTTGTATTCGCTCTTGGTAAATAAATTATCATTTTAACTTTATTATCATCCCCATCTCACTTTACCGTTTGACATCTACCTACCTCTTCTAATGAACACAACTTAGTCACTGCCTATTAACTAAATAGGACACCTCGAGAAATCTAAATTCGAACCGATCGATTCGATCGATTTACTCGTATGCATTTTGTATCGATTAATCAACAAGCGTTGTTGATTTGTAGCGAAATTGAAACGCAAGAAACAAGTTAAGTAATTATGTGTGATATTAAACAACACTATAAAAACGTGATTGTGAGATTGGTCAAAAGATTGGATTATGGATGTTCTAAGCTTGATTAGCTTATTATTTATTTACTAAAGCATGTGCTAGGCGGTATATTACCAGTGTATAATTAAATCTTGATGACATAAGTACACTTTTCAGTTTTTCGTAACGTATTCTAACCTAGGTTCAAGTCACGAGTGAATCGGTTTGTTCTAGGTATAGGTACTACTGATGAGATGCGGTGTACGATGTAGACCGCTCGCTCTCGCATCTTCGCTTAATATATTAGGTAAGTTAACGGCCAAAGGCGCCTATATTTAAACGAAAAAAAAACCTGTCCGGGTGCTTCCACAGAATTATTAGCTTTAGTGGTTTTGAACCAAACAGAGTTCCTCATAAAACCGTCGTGTGGCCCGTAGCAATGCAAATGCTTTATTGTAGTGGCTCGCTCCTCAGCACCGGTGCCACCAGTTTACGTAAGGAGCACTTGTTCAAACAACTAGCGACGCGGGCGCAGCCTTCGCGCGATAAACATCTTACATTACCGAGAATAACGCCTATAAAATGGCTTATCCTCTACCTTGCCTCTAGTCGAATTGTGTGTATTCAAAGTGTGACAAACGGTCGGCTTGATAGAAAGAAAAAAACAGTCGCCTATGCACACCTGCAATATTAGTGGTGTTATTAATCCTCTGCCACACCATCGAGTCTATGGGACAAATTGCAATGGTTGGAAGCGGAAAGTCGAACATAAGGCGTCCAGTAGTGGACTAAGATAGGTTGTTTGGTATGATATCAATTTTCCGTATTGACAACACTACTCGTAGTGTAACAAGTTAATTTTTTGGACAGGCAAACGCTTCGATTATGAGTTTGAGTAGGTATTCGCCCTGGATGTGAGTGTTAGTTGTCTGTGTCTTTGTGTGTGTTCTATGGCATTTTCGAAATAATTAATCGTAGTGGCGAGCTATAAGCGTAAAATCATAAAATGCTGTTTATTATGGTACCTATCAATTGATTTCAAATTGTTAAGAGACCCAGCACATTCTATACAATAACGTCGTTTTAAGAATTACAAGAATAAGAGCGAGTCACAGATAGTTTTTACATTCCCCACAGAACCCACAAAGCGTTTTGATTCCACATACATTTTATTAAAGCGAGGTTGTGAAACTCTCTGGACGGTGTATTCTCCGAAAATAATATTAAGGTTTTCTTTAAATCCATAATAAACCAGGAACTTGTTTCTTTCTAAGTAGGCAAGTGAGCTTTATCCTCGAACGCATTATTGCTTAACACCGTGCGGTCAAGCACAGACCATTTTCAAATAAAGGAATTAAATTAAATGGTAAAAAACTCGCAATAAAAACAGTTCACGGAAGTGGTTCAATAAAACGATCCAGTTAACATAAGCTCCGCAAAAATTCTTCGCCACTTATTTTCATACATCCGAAGCGATAATTCCGTCTAGGATCAACAAATACGAGCTATTTAAAATACACATTTTATTGTCTGCTTACTCGTAGGAACGTATAAAATATTCCAGCGATATTTATTGGTCGGTGCGAGTGGTTGAAAGATAAATACACTCGTTGCCAATAAAACGTGTTACTTGTCTGCTTTCGATGAGAGATTAATAATTATTTCACTTGTTAAATAGCAGAGATTGATTCTCAATTAGAGGCTATTGAAAATTATAATATTTCTAGAAAGTTGCTTTTTCCACATTTTTCTTATGCTACGTATATATTTTTGCCTCGTTTACTTTCGTTACATCTATTGTCAGCAAGAACTGGACTAATCATTTTATAGCTTAGATGTGTAAGAAAGGGTAAAAAAATATGTTATCCAAACTGAATGTAAGAGATAATAGAGTTCATGAAGACATCGATAATTTAAACATTAAAAAAGAAAACTGAGAACTGGTTATAGGTGATTGCTCACGTTTGATTATAGTTTTGATTAAACCAATCGACATACTACATAGTAATCGAATCTATAGAACTTTTTCCAAAAGTAAAAATAGACATGCGTGCGGCGCGGCGCGGCGGTGGCGGCGCGGCGGTGGCGGCGCGGCGGTGGCGGCGCGGCGGTGGCGGCGCGGCGGTGGCGGCGGGCTCGTGGCGTAGGGTTGGTGCAAAGGACGTGGTAAGAAAACTTGGTTAATCCCGTATAAATAAAATAAAAGTGTTAACTTTGCCTCATAGATAATTTTGTAACGACATACAAATACAAATATTTTATTAACAAAAAGAAGACAACATGACTGTACTATTCGTGCAGTACTTATTCTATTCCTCTCCAGTTAGTTGGTGAGTTCTCTCCTAAGTTCGCTTCGGATGCCGGAGCTGGTTATAGAAGAATAATGCGGCATATGTCAGAAGATTTCCACTGGTAGCGTTACTTTGTAAAGACATATAATAGTTTCATTAGTTTATGTCGTTTCCTGGTTTGCGACTACGTGGCGCCAATTAGAGCATAGTTTGCACATTTATAACAAGATTCTTCCACAGCGGAAGGTTTGTTTGTTTACAGAGCACAGATGGGAATGGTATACAATACACGTTTGTAGGAATGTTCGATTGTCATAGAATGTAAACAAAGCGGTTGACGACGCGATACTGTATCTGCGGTACGTAATCAGGTATTGTGGCTGATGTGGAACTGTACTGTTTGTTGTTTGTACCAAACATTGTAGGGCCGGTAGTGACGTAGCTCTAATAGCTGTTTCTAAGAGAGGATCAAAGTTAAGCAACGGATAATCCGGTCAGTCTTTGGGTGGGTGACCGTGAGTGGCGATAGCAAATGCTTGTGGTCATGGGATAGTAATGGAGTTTTAACGTGTCATCTGACCCATGGCCACCACGGGAAGCTTTCTGATATTGCTTGGCACGGCATGTTAAACGGACATGGATTTTACCAGGACCATTAGATTCACTTGACATGGCCTACAATAGTTTTCTAGGAACAAATGTATCACTACCAATGTAATCACTTTTTTCTATAACTCAATTATATAATTTTATCACATCGTCACAACTTTAAAAAAAAGGTCGATTAGTAGTCTGTTTTGTCATGTCCCCATTTCTCTATTACCACGTTTATATATTTCGTCTCATTGATTGATAGCTACTGTCAACCCATGTCGGAAGCCTTTCCTCTGGCACAAGCAAATACTATGAAGCCTGGCTAAAAAATATGATCTGTGGGCACAAAGCTGCATCATCATTATCCTATACGAATTTACCAGGTCTTCGTATGAAAAGGTATATTAGGCTTATACTCTCATTATGAAATCTCGTAGGTATGTCTTTCTCTCTGTAACAAAATTTGTCTCTAATTTACGAGTAAATTTTTCAAAACAATGGCGTTTTAGGGTTTAAGATAAAAAGCAGTTTTATAACCTTAATGTTTGCTTACGCTGTTATCTTATCGGGCTCAGCAATTTAACGCGCTAGGTAGAGAGGTAAGTAACAGGATAAGGTTACAGGAAGACAACGATTAAAAATGTTTAACGGTTTATTGCACAGTTAAAGTGAATTATATCCCCGATAATTTATGAAATAAGAACGATGAAACTCTTAACGTAACTTGCTAACGTTGATGACTGTAAAACTATTGAGGGTTAAATTGTGAGATCTTCATAAAAAAAATACTATACTCTGTTCGCTGAGAATGTAGGGCGTATTCTAATATAGGGTGCTCTCTCTTGCACAATTGTATGTAAGTGAAAAGGACAGTACTAGCTATGACGGTAATAACTATGTTCGTTATCTGCGACCAATGACGTGCATTTAGACGATTTCCCTATTAGACATTCTCAGCGAACAGAGTATATAGATTGAAATGAGTAAATAAACATAAACGTTTCTGGGGGGAAAATCCTTCGAGAATACTTAGTCCTCAGAACCATAAGAAGAAAAGAATCCTTTATTGTAAGACCAAACTATTAAATTTTGCTGGATTTTTTTGTTTGCAATTATATATATCGTAGAACTTGTCGTATAGTCAATTAATCATATCAGTTTGACACTTACAAATAAATTAGTTTTTATAGCAGATAATCATTACGATTCACGATCACTCTATGTGGGATAGAAAGGCATTATAGGCCGGACGGAAAGTTAGACAGACATACGACGTTGTCTCCCCGACGACATAGGTGGGGACACCCTTCGAAAAATAAATGAAAAAAATATGTATTAGTAGCGATTGTAAAAAAACCTATGGTACAGTCATATGGTTGTTAAAATTATATAGCTAGGTAAAATATATATTTTTCAGAATGGCAAAATAGTAATTATGAAACTCATTCGTATAATAAAAGTGACGTAAGATCTTTCGTCACGTTACAAATTCTTACCTACTTACTATGAACCAGCTATCTCGCTTGCACATATTGTCCATTCTATGTAGACAGAGTGAGAATTCATAATAAGTGTAAATTGCATCCGATGTAAATGTAGACAAAAATATAACACTGTGTATATACAATACTATATATACAAAGCTACACAAAATTTGTAATTTAGTGTATCTTTGTTACGCAAACATCTTAAGGGTATTTAATCAACTTTGTACCATCTCAAAACGGTTAAATTCAAATTCAAATAATTTGTTTTCAGACTTAGTCCATAATAAGATTCACATTAAAACATTATATAAAAAACATCACTAAATTCAAGAAAAAAAATACAATAATAATCAAATAAAATAATAATAATATCGGTACAAATGTCAGACAAAATGTCAGAGAGTCAAAATAATAATAATCATTAGCAGAGCATGTCCGGAATAAATTTCGTCAAATAATACTTATCCCTAAATCAAAATAGTTTATAAATTATACTTTAAATAATATTATAGTTATTAAGACTCACTTTACTACCAACCAAAGTCTAAAAAAAAGATAAACAAACTAATCAAAACTTTTGTACGCCAATAATCATAGTTTTATTAGTCTAGGTGTTTTTCTCAGAAATCTTATTTTTTTGTGCAATAGAGTAACGAGTTTAGCGAGATGCTTGGTGGTAAGTCTAACGCCTGCCCGCGCTCATAACATCAGCAGGGCCAAAATGGTTAACTTGCGAACTTGCGTTTTCGCGACATGTCCTTTTTTCTTTTTTTTTCTTTATCGAACCTCAAAAATCTGCTAAACAATATTTTTTCTATTGTCTAAAAACCTTTAGTTTCACTAAGTTACACTAGCATTCTAACATTATATATCCAACTTCATATAACCTCAAAAAGGTTAAACAACATAGTAATTATCAAAAAACTTAGTCTGAATTACCGACATCAAAAGTGTCAATTAGTCTAGGAGTTTAACCACTAAGAGACATCAGCGTGCTTCGCGACAAGGCTAAATTTCGCACGCTAAGTTGCGATGTCCGTTAACTTCCCCGGTTAAATTTAACTGTAGTTTTATCGCCAGTGCGTACTATTACTATGTACGTGACATTAAACACATACACTCCCTGCCACTCCAATCTTAGGCATACGTGAAATCCACTACTGACAGTACTTTTAATTATAAATGAACGAGTACAGCTTTGACGACCTACTGTAAAAAGCAACTGGTGCGTTTGGGTACCCAAAAGACAGGCTTTATTGTCTAGTTTGGGGTCCGGAGTGAATCAATTTAGCGATTTAACGCCTAAATTTGTATTTGTATTAATTTTATAAATTTTGCCTCATTTTAATTTTTTTAATTTTTGTTTTATTTCTTAGTTTAGGTTAATTTCTTAGGTTTAATTTTCTACTTTTTATTGAGGCTTGTGTTTGAAATAAATAAATAACTTTTTTAAATTTTTTTAGAAGCATAATCGGTTTAGCGTAAAGGTAAGGAAACAGGTCTCTTAACTAAGTTTGATGCTAAGATTCAATGTATATCCACAACATAGTGATTTTAAATCGTGCGTAAGAAGATAATTCAGAATTCGGCAGGTAAGAAAGAGGAAAGACACCGCTCAGTGTCTAGAGCAAGAAGCGTATAACCTCTCACGCGTCGGATCGTAAGTTTAAATCTTGTAAATCGGCGAATTTTTGAATTGTGTATTTATATGTCGATAAAATATCAAAAATAACTTATATTTCATGGAGCAAATTCCAAAACTTTATGTCATAAATGATAAGACCAATGGTCTCATCATTTATGGTGTTGGAAAGGAATAGCAATAGTAAGTAAAAAGTATTACATAAAATATATTGTGAAAATAGTGAATTAATTATTTTATTCTCATAGCAGTTTGGTAGAGCAAACATAGCACTTCTATCAGAGAACAGCAAGATAATGCCGCTGTTACGTGTCGCAAGAATGAATTTCACACGTTTTGTCGTTTCTACACATACGTAAGAATGGGCGAAGCATATTTTTATACTAAACAGCAAGAAATTACTAACTGTACGCCGGAGGTTAGAAGTGTAAACTGAAATCGCGTTCCATTAGAGTAAATTTAACTATGAGTAAAATAATATTTGAACATTGGAAAATGCAAGCTATGTGATTGTGGCCGTTCTTGCCTCTTTTAGGGGAGACCTCCATAAAGGTCTCTCTTATGGCACACCACTCAGTCTAATTTTCGGTTTTTGTATTCAGCCGCTGTTAGCTATCTTACTTATATTGTCACTCCACTGAGTCTTAGGGCGTCCCAAGCTACTTTTACTCCAGAATAAGCCTATATACCTCAGAAATTATTATCAGAGATCAGTTCTGTGATCCTACTGCCACTGTATATATTATAACTACTATACACTACACCGCATAGGAGATTATGTCCCCTAGTGTTTGACTAGTGTGTGACTAGTTAAGTCTATTGGCGTGGACATTATGGACAAGCGAGATAGGCATTACTCGTACGAAAAAAGTAATGTAGAGAAGGTACCCGTGAAGGTAGGTTACACGTTTTTTTTCTTGTTTATTGGCATCGCACGTTGTGCATTCTGCTAGTGTCAGATTAATGAATTTTCAAGTTTTAATAGTATAATCAAGTCAAATATGTCATGCAATCATAGTTAGTCACACGAAATTAGTCGTAGTCGAGTCCAAGTCATGCCCTAGTAAAGTTGTGGCGACTTTTCTATGAGCTTCTACGGAGTTTTGAAAACAACACGAAAAGAAGTGTTTCACCACATTGTATCACTTGCCCACACTACTACCACCCACAACACTCAATGAATAAAACACCACCATATTAAATCATTAATTCGCGAAAATACACAAGTTTAAGAAAACAATAGAATGCAACGACATGATTTTTTCGTGTTCCCGCCAAAACTCCCTAGGTTACACACTTTATCATTATGGGTATCAATATAGTGATGCAAAATGTTATTCGTGGTAAACATTTGAACAATAAACAAAATGTCTTATTGCAAATAGGAGATCTATCTGGCACTGGTCACACTAACAACGTCTGAAGAAATGCAAGCTAGACGTTCGTAGTAAGTGAACAAAACAACGATAGAATACAAATTGATCAGCTGCGAGTACCTACAGTCGACTCGCGAGGAGGATAAAGCAAAACGAGGAAACAAACAGATTTATTTCAGTCGTCGAGAGAGACAGGAGTAACAATAGTCTCTCATGCTAGTTTATCTAACAGTTCACGCTAATTATGCTTCACTATTTATTAGCACCGACGACCTTCCACATTATAATGAAGCTAAAACTATACACGTTGAAGAAGTGTACCTAGTTTATGAAAAAAAAACATGAAAACTGAACAGTTGTTTTTGTAATTTTTTTCATGTTTTTGTCTTTTTTGCCTTCTGTTCTGGTCCTATAGCTGATTGCCAGCAAACTCGACCGAAATTAGGAGTTTAACCATGCAGCATTTACCTCAAATGACTTTACTGAAGCATTTTTGATACGTACCCTACGAGTTTTTAATCCTTTTCTTAAAGTATCTAGCAAAGTTCAGCGTCGAAATTCGCGTTTGACAAACGAAACGCCCGACAAGCTAAAAAATGCGGCAAGCACAACTTGAAGAAGGCAAAATTATTTGAGTTATAAATTGAGCTATTTATTTCTCTAAGACAAAAAAATATATATTTAGAGAGTATAATTTAGTAAACATTGATAAATATCGTAACATAAATATTCTACAAAAATACAGAGTATGACACTATAATATAGGTAAAGAAATCCATTCTACGAGTAGGTACGCAGGCACATTATGTCTACCGCTATGTGTAAACACGCCACCATAATGGTTCAACAGACGTATGCAAACCATTGTATGCTAATCATTTAACATACGCACCAAGTGACAAAGTCAAAGAAATTTATCTGTTAATATTTTTGAATAAAATCCTAAATATTATAAAGTTTCTTAAGGAGCAATGCTCTGCGTTTCTTTACAGAATTGAAGTAATTTGTCAAGGAGTTGCATATAAAATTATTCGCAGCGTATTAGAAAACTGAAATGACATTGGTTCGCTAAATCAGTCATAGGACTGATAAACCTTGAGGTAGATAGTGTTCATGAGAGAAATGAGATCGCAAATGGCAAACGTAGTGTAGGACTCCTTATTTCTTGAGTCGCGAGTGAGTCGGTTTCTTCTAGGCAAGCGTGTGCATCGTAGACTGCATCTTCGCTTAACATCAAGCGAGCTGGCAGTCAAAACGCAAGCCTATCACTTATCCAAAAAAAAAAGAACGTATGTAGGATAGTTGGCAGTGACCGGAAGCTAAAAGCCGAGTGGCTTAAATTAAGAGAACCTTATGTCCAGGAACTGACTATTAAAGGCTAATTATAGTGATAATCATGACAAGATTTTATGGCAGATTTCATGAAACTTGTACCTAATCATCAAATGATAGCTTTTTTATGAATACGGAAATGTAGCGCGATCAAATGAAATTAACTCACTGTGTTATTATTGCAGTCTTTAAAAACACCATAAAATGTAAATGGATATGATTTAAAAACTGTTCCTACTCATTTAACTAATAAACGTCCCATTAAAGTCATCCTTGACGATCGTAAATTTAAAATATTCTCGCTCAATTTCCCCAGAAGCCGGGCAGTAGCCGAGGTGGACATATTGTTTTTCATCTCGCATATCGGTCAATGTCAGCGCTTTCCATTTCAAATCGGACGAAATCACACAGCACAGCGCATCGCTACGTCTCTAGGCAGTGGAATAAGAAAAATACTTCGGTTCCCCGACAGCGTCATTCAACAGCCATAATGAACACGATGCGGTAATTATGAGGATAATTACGTCTAATGTTGGTCACGGACAATGTTTTTTAAGCGGTTAAAATTACGCGGTTTCAGCCGCTCTATCTGAATAGGTATTTAAGTAGAAATTCAGGTTTTCCTGTGTTTCGAAATTCAATGATCAGCATACGGGCGCCTCGGTCGGCCGCGAAGGTAGTCGTTTTCAGCGCATTTAAACAATAGCTAATAAGTTATGTAAAATCCTTGAGATAATGTTTTTACAATCTTTATTGTATTTTTCCTCTCGTGCATCATCTGTAGTATTACGCTTTTATGAGTCATAAGCCAGGTAACTCATTGCAGTTATCGCCGTCCAAACATTTTTCACGCAAACATATGCAAGTTCATATTCTAAGACATTGAAATATTAATTTAGAGATTGCTTAGCAACCACACAGAAAATTGTAATGCAAAGACCCATTCAGCATGCAATAAATGACCGTGTTTGCGAATTGATAACTGGCTCCGTAAGGTCGAATTTTGCAGGTGATCGCTAGCGCATGCTGCATGTGTCTGCAGTTCCGCGAACCTGGTACATGGTAGGGCGTGGGGTTGGACGGTGGGAGCCAGTAGGCGGCACTGATGGGCGGGTAGTTGCTCCCGTTCCTGGCCGGGCCGGTCTTGCCTCGCGTGCCGCCCGTCTCGCCGCGCATCCTTTACACTTCACCTCACTTCACACATCACATGACGCGTCTGCATTCAACCGCGGCCGCGACACAACTAACTCCTCGGCGGAGACCTGCGCGCGCGCTCGGTGACAGACGAGCGATCAGTCAATCTTCGTGGAGCGCATGTCACGCCGCTTCCACTCCCCTCACGCTAATGAGTTGCGTCCGTTCTGAGCTCTCGCGATTCAATTGCAGTCGCTGCCTACAGCTTACCTGCTGGTACGTGATAACAGATCGTTCGGAAATAGGGAGCTACGATTAAAAAGTTTGAGATGAACTTTGTCAAGGCTGTATTTTGTTTCACGCAAAGCCTCTTGCCGTACATAATTCCTAACCATTTTAATTCTGTGGTTATGAGTTTTTTATCATACGAACGAAATATATTAAAATTATAATTGAACATAAGAATAACGTTCTCCTGCCAAAAAAATGTATAAGAAATAACTTAAAGCGTGTGGTAGCAAACGACAAAGATCGCGGGACAGCCGGAAAAAAATTAGGAGCCTACTCACTCTTTCATAAGCATAGCGCAAAACTTAAAACAGATAAAAAAAGATATTTTGCTTAGACCACAAGCCATCATTGTTGTGCGACCACACACCAACAGGTGAGTGTGGTCAAACGATAGCCCTTTTCATCATATAATGAGTACTACAGAACATAATTCAGAGAAGATTACTTTGCAATCTATACAATCCCGAAGATTCCCCTCAAAACTCTCCCAGTTAGAATAAAACAGGATGCAAAATAAACGCTAAGCGCGCTCGAGAGCTGAACCACGGTTATAATTTAGGCCGTAACAAAAGGCAATTTTTGCCTTTTACGGTTACACAATTCCGCAGGCAGTCGCTGAAAGCCTTCACGGAGAATTAGCGTTGACAAATTAGTACACGGAGTCTAAACGATACCGTCTCTCTGAGTTTGGCTAAGTTTATTACGTCGCCTTGAAAATATTATACTGTTAGCTGTGACCAGGTTTCTATCTCCTTGGCGAGTGCTTGTGGTTTAGATGAGTGAAAGAACACTTGTTATCAGTATTAGTAAAAGTAATTATGTAAATCGTTTTCATGCTATTTGTGGCAAAGAAGAAAACAAGACGCCTCATGGTGAGATGAATACCAGCCTTTAACCCGATGTTTTCAACTTCAGCTAATCAGTTCATCTTTATTTGTAAGATTTTTTACCTCTTTCTTTTTTTTTTTTTTTAATTAATCCTCTTTACCCTATCATACATCATCGTCATCATCACCACCTTCATAATGAATGTCATTATCAGTATCGTTACCATTATCATTATCCAAGCTCTAATAACTACTTACACTGGTGGATGTACCTCTCTTTCATCATTATATCTCCCCGCAATCGTTATCAGTCAAATTTCAATAGAGTTTCAAGATCTAGAATACATAGTGAGATTTCAGTATCTGTCAGTCATGTTATTGGAGAATCATGCCGTGACATAACCTTAATTGTATCAGCCTATTGGTACATCAATTTGGCATATTGCCTCGATATCTGATTAGCTAGACACCTGCGATTCTGATTGTAGCGACGACGGTCAGCTAATGTTCTCTCAGTGTGGTTCGACAAAACCGATATCGATCATGGAATTTGCAAGCGTTATTACCGCACAACAAAGCGATGACTTTGGTATTGCGTCACTCGTTGACGACTCACGCAATATGTGAGCTGGGGGATATTACAATTAAGGCTTTAGTAAGTTTGCTTTACGTTTCGTCTCCATTTCATTCAAGCACGTGTCATTTTAGCTTATGTTGTTACTGGCAACAATTGGTTCAACAATTTATTTATTTATTGGGTACCAACGTATCATACATCAACACATTATCATTAACACATGAAAGCAAAGAGAAACTAGATGCTGATACAATTATAGGCACCGACAACATGCAATAAAGACACGAGCGGTATCTATAACATAATCTTTAGTTATATAAGACAAATACATTTAACTTTACCTACAATAATTATATTAAAAAAAAAAATGGATAAGATAAAATACGAAGTAGCTGCTCTATCTTAATACCAAAAAAACTTTGAATAAAAACCACCCGTTGGACCACTGGCATTGTTTATCGGTACTTAGTTATTATAGGACACAACTGAAACTGTCAATTTACGTGGCGTCTGACCTACCGGCACGGTAGCGATCACTGTTATACCGGTCACCCATCTCAAGAAAGACGTACATTGCTTTTAACTTCGGTGTTTTTTAGAAAGAGATAGTCCCGCAACGCCACAAACGCTACAGATAGTATACTTTACTTCAAAATCCCTGCTTAAAGTAGAGGCAAGTGTCTCTTATTTCTAAAACTCCTAAAATACCTTTGTTTATGTAAAATACTTAGTTATTATAGGACACAACTGAAACTGTCAATTTACGTGGCGTCAGATCTACCGGTACGGTAGCGGTCACTGTTATACCGGTCACCCATCTCAAGACTGACGTTCATTGCTTTTAACTTCGGTGTTTTTTAGAAAGAGATACACGCTACAAACGCTACAGAGAGTAAACTTTACTTCAAAATTCCTGCTTAAAGTAGAGGCAAGTGTCTCTTATTTCTAAAAACTCCTAAAAAACCTTTGTTTATGTAAAATACTTTGACTTTCACACAGTTAAAATAGTTTTGACATTATCCTCTAGCACTATTCTCCGATCGGCATGCTATCATTTGAACTCGAAAAATCGTCACGCGTACCACTCAGGTTCGAGTAGCCAGGTACGTGCTTGGAGTACCGAACATGCAAGCCACAGCCTCCTCTGTATTCAGTAATGTAACTTGAACAAATTCTATTATTTTTCTCGAATTTATTATGATTGCTTTAGTTTTTATGTAAAAATATGATCCGTAAAAATAAACCTATTTTTTCCACTAACAGTTGGCTTCCAGTACGAATAAAACTATAGAGCTTACGGTGCAGCGGTAGTGCTCATTATCATCACAAGGATTATTTTGAGACAAGCAAGAGCAGGATTTTACTTTTAGTAAATTGCACATTAACTTGTGTAATATTAGTGTTAATTTTGAAAAACTTCTTTTCTTAAAAATTGTAGGTAACAAAAATGCAAAAGTTTCTCGGTGTGCGTGTGTGTGCGTGCGTGTGTGTGTGTTTGTTACTCCTTCATGATGAAACGGCTGAACATATTTGGATGAAATTTGGTATAGAGGTAGATTATACCTTGGAATAACACAGAGGCTACTTTATATTCTAGGAATCGCGGATGAAACCGCGGGGTGCAGCTAGTATTATTATATATTTAAAAAACACATCTGATGTGCATAACATATTCCAGTGTGAACTTAGTCACAATTTGTAGGTAAGCGGTCTTGTGTATGCCGCGTGTGCATATGTGTGTATGTGTATGTTTTATACTTCATCACATCACATTATGTTAATGTGCCGCCCATTCAGCGACTCTGACACTAGGGCTGGCCACTCGGCCTATACAAACTTATTTACTTACTTTTACATTATATTAGGTGAATTGAGATAACTAACTGTATTTATATGAAAAAACATAGGTTACTTTTTGTCCCGGGAAAATATACGGCCCTCTTAGAACAGCTAAAACCGCTGCTGGGCCCTGCTGGGTTCCAATGAAAAAATGACTTTTATTGCTTAGTCCAATGTGCCGAGCTCAGTTACCTAACTGCAAGTAGGTATATTAACTGTGGCCAAACGTTGTTACTTAAGGTGGCCGTCGCTTCGTTCCGGCGGCCGGCTCGGCGCGGACCACCGAAATAGGCGCGCATTACCGCTTTTGAATAGACAATGTGTGTATGCACTGCGGAATTCATAAGTTCATCGATTGGCTTCCAATTGAACGTGTTACATTATGTATAGTGTACGTATGTGGCTAGCAGAAAGTTACAGGGATGCGCGGAAAAGTAGTGATAAGCTAAAATGAGCCTATTGTAATCATCATTATGAATAACTTTTACCATAGGCATAGCATAGTCAACTTTTTTTTGAAGTGGACTCTACTGCAGAGTCAGCCTGGGGAAGTACCACACCTTTGCCAGTTATTCAACCGCCAAGCATTACTGTGTTCCAGTTTGAAGGGCAATGTTACCAGTAAAATTACTGGGTATGAAGAGATTTAACATCTAATATCTCAGGGTGACGAGCGCAGTGCAGTACGGCGCAAGTTTGTGTTCGCAAGTTCACAATTCTGGCACTGCTACTATTAGTGGCAGGCGTAACGCTTATTACCAGGCGAACGTATTGCTCGTCTCGTCACTTGAAAATATTTAAAAAAAAACCTTTTTGTGGGCTTCACTGCCGGACAAAGGCCTAACCTCGCAGGCGATACGGCTATATTCACCGCTCGCTGGCCCAGTTGCAGATTGGTGGATTTACCACGGGATCAAGCTTGATGTAACAAAAATATCAACTGTACCGTAACAAAATTTTATTCACGCAATGATATGTGTGAAACAGCTTCGATAAATCTATTTATTCGGTAATCCATAAAAGTATATTATCTACCTATACCTATCGGTATCCTATTGAACCTGAATTACTTATATCGCGATATCGCACAAACTTAACCCTCCATACATAATGTGCCCGACAGCATTGATTGATGTCAGCCGGATAGACGATAATCCATCTCACAATAGCATAAAATGTATGCATGTATCTATGTCACCGGTAATGTAGGCAAACTAGGAAAATCGGAAACTGTTTGGAAGTAGGTATAGTTGAAATAGGGTTAGTTTATAGTTCTCAATTTAAAATAACGTACGGTAGAGTAAGGAATAGGTCCTTGCTAACTTTACAGTGTATGGCATTTTTAAATCTAATAATATTAATCGTCATAGGTGCATAAGATGATTTTTGTACATAATTATGATGAAACGTAATAGGTTAAGAACCGAACAACCAGGTTGACAGGCCAGGTTTTTGTGTGAAAGTTATTCTGTGTGAATGTGACGTTGCGATAGTGTGTGAAAATTCGCGATCATGGCATTTTGCGGGAGAATTAAGCAATTTGGCTATGGTTTAGGTGATGAAACTCATTAGTAATCGAAGTGTTGTCCAAGGTAGTCAACATCGCTATGTGATATATCAACGGTAGTTAAAGAAATAGTTCTAATTAGATGTAATGTAAATAATCATAAGAAATCTATTTAATAAAAGTTTGGCTCTGCTATGAACATACCCTGTAAAATTATTATATATTGAGTAGGTGAATGAGTAACTAGATAAAGTCTACAAAACGGAGGTTAATATCGCGAGTTTGAAATGTATTTATTGAGAATGAGTTGAAACATGTTTTTTCATGATTTTGTAGGTATAAGTATACATTTTAGTTTGTTTGTCATCATTACTATCAAAAACTCTCTGCCACATTTCACAAGTCATGAGGTAGAGCTCTTTGACAGAACATTAATAATACAAAAATGTAACCAAGCACCGTTGAATATCGTATTTGTATATTTATCACACATTTTCTAGTCGTTCCATAAAATATCTACTTTAAATCGAGTACCAGTAACATAATACAACACTCATACATTATGCAGCTGTATTGATTACAATACGTGCGTCTGTGTGCGTGCCTTCGATGTAATACGATAGGCTTTGAATTGATTTGTCATGAGTCCTAGGGCCCTACTGCTAGATCTAGATTCGACGATAGGTATACAGTATTTGTATACGTCACTGCATCCAAATAGAGTGAATCTACAAAGAAACTGCACAATGACTGACTATATTATTGATTATTGACTAGTGAGCTCAAGTGAATAAGATCATGTCGTTGTCACAGTTGTGATATAAAATAAATGCTTAAAATATTGGCAAAAGAGCTTTGAAACTAATTTATACCTGTATCCCTGGCAATACTACGGATAATCACGTCAGTGGATGAATACAGCTAATCATAACCATTTGCCGGACTATATAGGGTTGCTACGTTAGTCATCATCATCATCATCAGCCCGGAGACGTCCACTGCTGAACGAAGGCCTCCCCCTTAGACCACCACACTGTACGACAACCTGCCATTTGCATCCACCGGTGGTTTCTACGTTTGTACTTAGAAATATTAGCGATAGTGGCGCCTCTGTTACTTCTTCTCTTTTTTTTTTTCTAAAAACAAAAACAAGTTAATTTTTGAACGTATAAAAATAAAGATACGAAGAAGAGGAGACATTCACACTACTATTACACATTCGCCTTGTCTTATGTCCCAGGTCACCACGCGCCGCTATCTCCTTCGCGCATTTCACCATTTTGAAGATATCAATCACTGAATAATGAATATAAAAAAACGCAGTTGGTGAAATTGCTGAGAATAACATAAAAGTTCAGCAAAAAAATACATTTTGACCTAAACAAGTTTTAGTATCTAAAAATGGGATAGGTCATGCCCAGTTTTAAAAATGAAAATTTCCTTGGATCGATATTTTATTCATTTCTATACCTTTGTAATGTTTTTCTCAATAATTTGACTGACTCCAATAGTTCATAAATATACATACTTGTCAGATAGCTCAGTTGGTAGCATGTCTGCTTTTAGAGCTGTAGGGCGTGGGTTCGATCCCCACCCAGGAGGACAAAAATGTATGTGACGTACATCGATGTTTGTTCTGTGTCTGGGTGTAGTATGTATTATAAGTATGTATTTACGAAAAAAACAATTATCTGGTTTCCATAATACAAGCTTTGCTTAGTATGGGGCTAGATGGCGCTGTGTGTAATAAATGTCCCACAAATATTTATTAAAAAAATAATAAAAAACTATTCAGGGATTTTATACATAAAATAAAAACGCGGCTAAAAAAATATAGCGGCGTGCAGCATTCTGAGCCTTAACGTTGCAGTAAGTATTCGGACTAATATTATGGCAACTATAGTTTAACCGGTTGATAAGACGGTATCGAGAAACTGTAGTAAGGGCCCGCTTATCACCTTGCTAAACAACGATAGAGTCAACAATAAGTTCTTGCTTATATTGAAGTATGGTCTTTAGCGTGTAACCTTGGTTAGTCGTGGAAAACGTCAACAGTCAACAGACACTCCTTTGCTTGGAAATTTTATAGTCACTTTTGTGTATTGCGTAACTATGTACAAGGCTATAACGTTTATGGTAAAGTACTCACCATTTCTGTTTTCGCTGTCAGCCGGCTTCATCTGAATTGGATGGTGCATCTGTAAACAAAAATAGGGTTTTATAGTTTTATATATATAAGAACGGCAACATATCAGGCGGCTCACTTTGTAGTAGATAAAGTGCGGGAACATTGTTACTTACTGACTCTTTAAAATTATAAAATCATTCGATTAAAGATTCATAATCGAAGATATCATCATTCGAAGATAATGCGCTTTCCACCTAGCTGGGTATACGCTTCCTCTTGTTCACGCCATCCTTTCCTATCCTGTGCGAGCCTCATCCACGGCTTCTCGACATGCTTTAAGGATCGACAAGTTGACGGCTCGAACTCATCGGTGGGCGCGGCCACAGAATAATAACTTATAACAGAAGCTTTACTTCGCAATGGTTTTCAAAGAAATATGACTCAAACTGATAAACAATATGATTTAATTTAGCTCGCGGTCCAGTCGAGCACGTGTTCATTTACATACCTACCAATTTCTTTTTGAAGGAATATGGGCCTTAATTCACTATACTACGGTTCATAATAAGTTATACATGGTTATACGTATTGAAAGAGCCGCCGAGCCGAGCCTACTAGATTGGCCCTTGCGCAATGGCCGCCGCCCGTAGGTATGTTTTTAATACCTACACGCGGAGTGACACAGGCCTGGCGCGGCTAAAAAGCATGCTCTCTTCTCAAACAAACTGTGGGAAAGGGAGAATGAAAGATAAATGAGCGCGCAAATATTTTTTTGTCGATCTTTGGCTGCAGTAATGTGGTTGAATAAACTCCGAGTAAATTTATTCCAACTTAAGTTATTTGAAATGTTTTTGGACTAAACTATGCCGCTTGAAAATTTTTTTAGAGTTTTCGTATTCCTTATGTTATTTATTTACGTCCAATGTGGCGTTAAAATTGAGCTAAAATACAAGATGTTTCCTGGCTCATAACTTTCATGTTTATTAACTTTTCTTTTCGTAATAATTTACGATCCTAGATAATGAAGAGATTAATCGATATAATACTTAGTCTTGGACACATAGTGGAGTGGACACTTACATAGTGGAGTAGTAATACTACCGCGTTTCTATGGAGAAGTGACCAACTTGTCTACTCTTAAGTACTTATGTCATCTGACCAACCAGCTGACTAGTGGTCTACATCTACGTCTATAAAAGATAGCTTAGATAAAAAAATTAGCTAAGTATGAGTACAATTTTTTTTTTTTCTCTTAAAGTAAGTAAGTTCGTATAGGCTGAGTAGCCAGCCCTAGTGTCAGAGTTATGAAGGCCTCTGACATGGCTGACGATTGTTGTTAAAGGAACTGGAACAAATAACCGGGACCAACAATTTAACGTGTCATCCGACCCACGTTAGCGCTCAGAAATAAATGCCACTCACGATCACCCATCCGAAGACTGACCGGACCGTCCATTGCTTAACATCGGTGATCGATTAGAATCACCTAGACAAGCTACGCCACCAGCGCTATGCGCTTTTTTTCGCTAAACAACAGAATTTTAATACAACTTTCATAAGATGAATTCAAATAGGTATGAATTATTTTCTTATGTGTGTGTTCATTCTATGCGTACACAAAAATAATGCACGGATATTCTCATATTCGTATAACAAAACTGTTACAGTTTGTGTTGGTAAACGAAAAATCGAATATCAAAAGCGTACTATACTAGTCTACATTTGCAGCATATTAGGGTAAGTAAATCCTGACGCAATGCGAAATTGGGAACGAGGCTTTGCTGCAGTCTAATTAATAAACTAGTAAACATATTAACCCTATTAGATGTTAATTCGAAATTAAAATATGTGCGGATCGTCGGCGTGTCGCCCGGAATCGATACGCATTATTTACGCAACTCGATCATTCGCAAACAATTCGGATATGTTCGAATTATTCGTAAACATCGCGCCGAAGTATCGGTAAACACGACCGTCTGTGTGACGCAAACCCACTGCATCCAATTCAATATTAAATAAGCTGAAAAAACACTACTATATAGCAAAAAAGTTTCAGTGTAGTATTCGTAAAATGTGTTTAAAATAATGCGCGTCTCACGTACCTACATGATGAAAAACTAATGAGATTAGATAATTTTGTAAAACTGAATAAGTATATTAGAATTATTTGTAATCAACACTACTATCTATTAGAGTTAAACTCAAAATGAACAATCAAGATAAAATAACAAAAAAAAAACGATTTTATTTGTTATATAGGTTTATGTTTATGTAAATAAATTTATTTTCATTATTATTATTCATTATTATCAACGTAAATAATTCACCCACTGACCGTTAGCATTCTCAGCCTTTGGCTAGGGAATTTGGAAGGTGTGTTAAAATTAAAAGTTCAATCAGCAAGCTAAAATACCGATAAGCATCTAATAAAATGCCAAAAGATACTTCGAGTGTAATTTTGAAGATCAGCCAGAAGACGCTCACTGCTGGACGAAGGCCTCCCCATAATAGGTTTGGGGAACGCAGTATGCTCACCGCCACCGTTAACTGAGAGGACGCTGCTGTCCATGATGTGCATCTTGTCGGTGGTTCTGGATGCAGTTTTAGGAAACCAAGGTTCAAGAGGTTTTTTTTTAAGAAATATGCTAAACAAGGCTTTATAATCGCTCGAGAAGACATAAGATACTACGCTTTAAAAAAAAAACAACCTACTTCAACTTCGAATACTTGGATGACATCTTCATATTTTCTAGTAATTTTGACTTAAAAACCAAACTGCTGAACCGTTTCGATAAAATTTATATGGGACCACCTCTGAGTATTACCTACTAAACAAAAAAATTACGATCATAATCAGTTCATATTTGGCGGTGTAATCGCGTAACATACTTACATACAAAAAATACTTTTTTGAAGTCGGTTGATAAAATATATAGATATTTTGTATTTATCAGTTACCAGTATCAGGTATCCGGAGTAAATTTTATAAAGTCGGAATCATAATTCAAATTGGTAATATAATCGGTAGCGAATTTAAGAATATCATAAAGTATGATGGTCTCGGACCAGATCAGCGAGTTTATACCTTAACGCAGTCATACGTGAGCGATATTGGAACGGCACACAGACGACAGCGAGAAGCCAGGCGTCGAATTGCGGTTCGATGCGATAGGTGACGCGGCTCCCGGAGCATTCAAACAGAATTATGGATATAATTTAATACGCAGATTCGACGTTATTCGAATAGCTACAAAATTCGGCAAAAAAACGAGATGAAGTTTGCTGAAAAGTATCTATACCTATAGTATAGGTAGACAATTCCTGTTGAAGAGCACCAAATGTTGGATCTATTTATTTATCGCATGATTTTACATCACAAAAGCACTTGACAGCAGCGTGACGTGACATCGCTAGACTTGGAACCTTGAAGTCATGTGTTCAAATCCCATACAAATAAACCCTTTGAAGTTAATGTACGGATTTTTATACTATTGGAAAAACGGCCATGAAAAAAAATTGTGAGGAAACAAGCATAAGTTCGGAGAAGAAAATCAATGGAGTATAGGAACACACCTACACGCAACTGGATCAGCGTTGTGGTGTTGGCCCAATCGGCCTTTGAGGATAGGCCTAGTTCCAGCGGTGGACAACGGTGTTACTCGCTGAGATTACCTGCATCTTTACCAGCAACCTCACACAAAAGTATTAGTTCTTTCTACTCTCTAAAAAGTATTCGTTTTTATCAATGTATTTTAATTGTAAAAATCTCGTAACACCACACCACACTAAGATATTACCAAGATTAATTTGGTAAAGTCACTGGTAATTTCACGGTGGAGCTGATTGGACACGACTTAGTAAAATGTAACAAGAATCTTCACATTCATTAGCATTGTTAGACAGAGTCATGGAGTCACCATCTCACTTGTGCTCATTTCCAGCATGTATCTTTTGGTCACATAACGAGCTACGATAGAGGAAGTTAGCCATCGATAAATTAAGACAGATACATAGAGATAGAGACGGCAATATTGGCAAATACACGTAGCACGAGTACAAATCCCACTGTGTTCTAGTCGTGTTAGCATTCGGTCACGTAACTCCGCGCGGATTCCGCATCACTCGTCCGTCAACGCGCGGTTATTTTTACAGACACGCATCGGCCCGCGACTCGGTATTGAGTAATGGTCGTACAGACGTATTGGCAGGTTCGCAGAATGGCCGTGGTTGTAATAATATAGGCAGAGGCTTAGATTATCGAGTAAGCGAAAGCGTGAAGAAGACAGCCAACACGATTACACAACAATTAAAAACAATGCAAATTCAGCCACACAGAAGTCAATCGAAATGTAAACCCTACATACCATAATTTGGACCTGGGTATGTCCTGAAACTGCAACCAGACCCACCGGAGGACGGGCAGCAGCGTCCTCTTGGTTAACGGTGGTGAACATTCTGCGATCCTCAAGCCGACTGCCAAGCCTCTATTGGGAGGCCTTAATCCAGCAGTAGACGTCTTATAGCTGACGATGACGACCATAATTTAGGCTATAAGCGCACGGAACCGACCCGCACCAAGGCTAGCGTGATAGAATCACGGTCCAATCACCCTTCAAGGTTAGGCCTAAGCTTAGAAGTCCGATGTTAAAGGCGGATGCAAAAAGCTTTAAGTCGACTTTTGAACCTGTGAGAGTTTGTGAATTTCCAATGCTAGGCAAAGGCCACATTGCCAAGTTTGTTTTTTGCCGCTTCATAATATTATTATGATTACTGCCAGTCTCCGTCAGAAGCGTTAAGACTTTCTCCCCCTCTACAAGATGGTGAACCTACAGAAGAAACGTCTTCATGTTTGAATATACTAATAAGTTTAATAACTTGGTGTGCCTGGGAAGTTTAGAGGCAAATGTTATGATCATGATGCATTTATCTCCTCGATTCCACAATTTGGTGTAAACATAGTAAGGATGTGGAACTTCCCGTCGAAGTCTGTTTTTCCTGAAAAGTAGAATTATGGGTGTCTTCAAATCCGGAGTAAACAGATTACTTCTAGGTAAGCGTGATCCATCATCAGGCAGGATAAGGCCAAACGCTATTATGAATAAAAAAGACGATAGAGTCCGTCACGCTATAGTATCTTCTGACCTCAATAGAAAATGGCAACATCCAGTCCTATTAAAGTTTGGAATCACTACAACATTATCATATTATATCAAAAGTCAGAATGCGGTCTGCATATTTTGCAAACGAAAACCTGTCTGAAGCATGGTCTATTAACAGACGATCGAAACTCTACATGTGTTCTGTCTATGCTATGTCAGATTTGCAGACGTAACATTAAAATAAATAGTTTCATGCACCAAAATGTTTATTTAACTTCCAACGTAACATAATATTTTAAAAGCCCATTCAAAGTTATGGCTGGTCATTGCGTCCAATACATACGCGAATTCGTTAATTGTTTGTTTCAGTTTCCACTGTTGTGAATGAAAACATGACGAGCACAGAGCTTTATGCCAAGTAGCTCACGTATATAGTATGCATGCCGGAACGACCGCGAGGTAGAAAAATAGAATTTCCTGGCAGAACGAAACAAGCTCGCGAACTATTGTCTCGTACCTACAAAAAGTTGAACAAATGTGTAATGCAAGAGAATCGAGCTTTTGTGTGTTGCATTAACTTTGAATCCTGGTATTCAGCTAGAGAATAATTTGGTTTTAGAAGTGGAGCAGGCTTCGTAAATCTTTGTAATGCTACGCGTCTATGACGATGAATATTGCAGTAACACAGCATTCTCTGGCGTAGATATTTAATAATCGAATATTAAGTACTTAGGTTGTTTATTTTAAAGCACTTGTTAGCGCTCTGGTGGCTATAGCTTAATTATTATCATCAAGTAGAAAACCTTTGTCGTATGCTATGGTTTCTCACGATGTTAATATTCACAGATATATCGTGTTCCTATTAAGAAATTGAATCCAAATCGCATATTTGCTCGACTTGTGCCGTCGCCTACAGGCTAGATGCCTACCTGGATTTGTCCAGTAAACGAATCCGAAACATGCATAATGTCAACGGAATCCACGGGTCCGATTCCGGTGGGTTCAGTTGAGTTCACGTAAGCCTGCCAGCTGAGTGTGCTGCGACCTTTATCAGCACTGACCTACATTCCGTGTACCGACTAGTCTGTTAGATACGTACATGTTCGGCACATGATGACAAATTGCCTCAAGTGTTGGATACAGTGTTTGCGTCGGCGCTGGTGTGATGGATCATCACTTACCGCTAATTAGATAAGGCATGTGATTTGCCGAGCCTCTCGGGATGGGTTTGATCATAATTTATGCATCCGGCTTGGAGTAGTATTTCTGGATTACGTATATTATAATAATGTACCTATATGTATCTGTACCTGAACCTTTGTGTACCTGTATATAATATTTTTTTACAATAATAAATCATGGCACATGCTAGAAATAACCATAAAAATGCACCCACAAAAATTAACTCAAAAAGTTATAGTACCATTGACATGTGCGATTACTATGTACCTACCTATACGATTTTTACACGACTGCCCAAAAAAGGAGTAATGTTTTCAGGGTGTAGTCGTTTATTATTATTAATTTTTACTTGTTTTTTCAATAATAAGTACTTATATACTTAGTGCATCCAAATATGAGTTCCAGTATTTCTTTAACTTGAAAATTTGCGCCATCTATCGAAATCTCCACTAACTATGTCGCTTCCTTCTCTACGAACTACCACATCTTATCGCTCTGATAACGAAGTCAGCGTTCGACTGTGCTCACACTTTTTCACATGACTTAGTCAGTACCTAGCATAGAGAATGGTCCACCTGGCCTTGTCCTTAAGCAATAATACATAAGTCAATGATATCGCATGTCACTCCTGAATGTAGTCGGCACAGACTCAATTACACCGCTTCCAATATAAATTCCTGATCGGCGCGAGAGGCGTTTCTGCACGACTGTACATAGTGAAGGATACTAAACTTGTATGTCTATTATATATGGATACTATAATGACGTATAAAAGGTCTATCATGATAATTGCAAGAATGACGTAGTACGTAAACGGTAGTAAAATGTATGAAAAATCATAATTTAATAAGCCGTGCCGTTAAGTAGGCAGCTGTGGCGGCTTAATCAGAAGACCGCTTGGTTTGAATTTGTGACATCGCGGGTTCAAATCCCGGGTCCGTAACAATTGAGCTCTTTAGAGTTTATGTATGGATTTTCATACCGCTGGTTTTCCGGTGAAGGAAAAAAATTGTGAGGAAACCTGCGTACGTCCGAAGAATAAATTCAATGGTGTATGTGAATCCACCAACCTGCAACTCGGCCAGCGTCATGCATATGGCCCAATGGACTATTAACATGGTGATTATGCTATCGACGTAAAGCGAGCAAAACGGCACGACAGCAACACCAACCCATTCGTCGTGACACATAGCTGCTCACGGCGTGGACGACTATGCCGCCCTCGAATTGGTTTATTCAGCCACCAAATAAAGTATCTCTTCACACACTGCTTCAATCGTCTGTAATAGACGTAAAGGCCATGTATGTATGCTATCGAGGTTCGATTCCTGTTTTTATTATGTTTTCGTAGGTTCTACGTAATTTTTATGTTCTTCAGAAGGTCACTAAAAGGTATCCAGCTTCAAAAGAATATACATTGCAGTATTTACATTTAGTATACGTGTCATGTTAATAAACAGCTGATTTAACTTAGCGCCTAATATATAAATGATAGTAAGTTCAAATTATTTTCGCTAGCGTTTAGTCCAACGCATAATCACAGCTAACTGTAAGCGTATAAGTGTTAGAGCTGGAATTCTTTGTAACAATATTGCCATTTTGCTGGATTTGCTGCTAAAATTGGCTTGCGTCTGTTGCGACTACGTACCAGTAGAAAGATTCGTGAGTAATTTGCACTAATTCGGCGACATTTAGTATACTCCATTCCATTGATCCTGTCCTTAGTTTTTATAAATATTCAGTTACAACCATTTCAACATATTGATTTCAAGAAATTGGCTATTGTTTGCACTACAGTAGATTTCAGACTTAATACCGATGGCACTGAATGCGCATAATTGTATGAAGAAACATGACCTAACGCATTTGTACTTCACTTTCCTTTATAATAGTCAGAGTCCCGGGCTATAATTAATATCGAATGTGTTCAATGTACTCTATAATCATTTATACCAATAAAATGAGAACTCATAATATAGCATCAATCAAATAATAAAGTCATCAACAGACTAATTTGTTTAATAGCCGCAAGCGCTTTTCGCTTCCACTGTACCAGCTCGACGGATGGCCAGTTTAAAAATAAATGAAGCGTGACGGTTCGCGCCAAGACGCGCGCTCGGATCATTCTGACACCTATTTAATTTATGGCTTGTAAACCGGGAAGTAAGGCTGGGTATACAAATACACGTAGTCGTAACTGTTACAGACAGCTGTAGCACGTCACATCGTCATTCGGGTTCCTTTAGCGTATTCGCGTAGCGTATCGCAAATTCTTAGCATAGTTGTGTTTGGGCAAATATAGCAAACGTAGGATGTAAAGTGCTACCGAAAAACAGTAACAACGTTTCAGGAACACAATATCCAAGACTATTACAGCTAAAACTAACAAACAACGAACAATTAAAAAGAGGAACAACGAAACGCTAACTATAAGCATAAAGCGCATTGCAGACAGAATGAAGTGTCAAGGCGGCGTCAGCGTCGGAGCGGAGGCACGCCTCTTTTTATAGCTTTGCTATTCAATCGAATTGGTCAGCGACTCCACCTCGACTCTAGCAGTGTGAGCAGTTACATGCCTAAAATAATATTTATATTTTGTTTATTGAAAAAAAAAAAGGGTTAGTGATGATTTAGCCTGTCTGTATTTCACCAAAACTCGAAAGGTTAATTTGGTTTGACTGTAACGATGAGATCTCTATCTCATTTCTAATATAAGCTAAGTAAACGGCTTGCTGAGAATCTATCACGCGTTTAGTCGAAATAAAAACATTTCTGTAAGCAAGCTTTTATCTGCAGGTGACCCTGGCAGCAGCATGAGGTCCAGCTCACCATAATATTGCATTGTCTTCAGGTTTATGCATGAATACCAAATTTAAACCTATTCAGGCTACGAGAGCTGGTTCTAAATTTAGTTGCAGATTTCGACTTAAACATACATACAAACATTACAAGTTAAAAAAAATGTAAAAGATCGAGTACATTCACTTTGATCATAATACGTTAGTCACGTGAAACAGTTACAGTTACCATCACATGGACACTCGCCCTTATATTAAATTTTATTTTATGTCTTGCAACTCGGGATGTAACGAGTATTTCACGAATTAAATCTCAAGAATTACGTTTTTTATTGCAGTTTGAATGCGTACCTATTAAGATATTAGCGAATTGTGCGTGACTGTATCGCGTTAAGAATTTATACCTATTGTGTAGAGATTATATAGTGGAACCATTGTTTCGAAGCTCTCGCATCTCCAAAGCGGCTTTGACAGAATTTTATTTCAATTATACGTCCCTGTCAAAAAAAAAATTGAAAACCGCTTTTTTAATTTTAAATGTACTATCCAAATCCAAATTTCCGTGACTAAAAGTCCAAAAACAAAGGACTTTCATACAAACGTTTCCCCCCTTTCCCCCCCTTACGGGTCAAATTTTTAAAAATCCTTTCTTAGTAAACGCATCGAGACGAATACACCTTCCAAATCTCAAGTCTGTACGACCAGCGGTTTGGGCTGTGCCTTGTGTGTCAGTCAGTCAGTCAGGACAGAGCCTTTTATATAGATAGATAGATAAACTCCATGAAGTATAAAATCTACTATAAATAAACAAAGCGCTTACAAAGATTCGATGACCAGAAAATGCATTACCGAAATGATCAAAACCATTATTCCGACAAAGACACCTAATCTCACTTTGAACCTTTGAATTTGTTTAACCTCACCTTCCTCCTTAAACCCAGATCACAAACTATTTTCTACATCAAAGGAGAAACCCTCAAGGTAAAAAATGACTGAAAAACAAAGACAAAACTTAATACCTTTGTGAATATCTATCTCCGTGAACGGTCAAAGCGGTTTCCGAGATTTGGCATTTTTAGATCGTTAGTTCTTTATAAAAGGTGAACCGAGGACGACATTTAAAAGGGAGTGGAATCAAAGGACCCTTTTAGGCTTATTACGCAGTTCAGGACCCGAAAAAAATCTCTTATTTTGGGTCGAAATGGGCCTAATGCAACGATTACAACCTCGTGTAACAATGGAAATAAATGCGGACAGTATAATGTGCTCTTTGGTGATAATTACTTGGTGGATGTTTTGTTTCAGTTGGTTGGAGCTGGAACGACACTAATGTTGGTAAAATAAATAAAAAATACGAGAATTTTCTGTTCTGAACTTAATTGGATACCGCTACGGAGATTAGTATCCATTACATACCGGGTGAGTTTTTGATGGATAAAATGGATTTTTAATGACTGGTTAGTACTTCACGCACGTAATGGAAACCTAAAAGGTACATATTACTTAACTGCAATTTAAAGAGACCTAGTTAATATCTGACAGGAAGAAGCCATAGGTTGTTCCATTTCTGTTTCTACGAATTATTTGTTGGGTAATCAACCGCTAAGCAGTAGTGTGAGAACGTGAACTTGTGAAGTACGAGATATCTTCAATTAGTGTCCAATACATTAAGAGAGACAGTGAACTCTGCGGACAATCGTGACACTTACCATCAGACAAGTGACTTGCTTGTTTCAACATTGAGGAGCATAACCATAATTCATGGTCAGTAAGATATAGCTATCAAGCAATAAAAACGTAAATAAAAGATAAAGATAAAGAATTCCGACTTCTCTCAGTTTCTCACTACTTTCAATAAATTACTTGCAACGAGATCCTGAGAGCGTTAAACAATCTAACAACAACATTAATATTACAAAGTTTTAGTTAATTGTGAAGTTTGTTCGGCCGACTTCTCGCCGTTGATTATATGAAACGTTTCGCGAGACTCAATGAAGTTTTAATCAGTCGAGTTTTCCTGTTCGGAACAACAATAGAATAACTTGCGCTTACAGAAGTATAACGGTATTTCTTTCATTTGCAACCGACTTCAAAAAAGGAGTTTCTCAATTCGACTGAATGTTTTTGTATGTATGTTACGCGATTACTCCGCCAATTATGAATTGATATTGATGATTATTTTTTTGTTTGGTAGGTGATGCTTCAGAGGTGGTTCCATATACATTTTATCGAATACGGTTCAGTAGTTTGGTTTTTTAATCATAATTACTGGAAAATAATATGAAGATGTCATCGAGGTAGTCAAAATGGAAGTCGGTTTTTTTTAAAGCGTATATTATTAACTAAAAATAACCTGATGAAAGAGCATGTACAGAGAAGACAATTGCCTGCACCGAGATGATAATCACAATAAAATCAATCACTGGTATATTGAACGTTGGAACGGTACCACTAATCTAATTTAAAAAATAAATATATATACTTATATAATATAAAAATATAATAAAAAGTATTTATTGTACTCATCATTGGTAAGAACTTTTACTAGGGCGTCAACCTAGAGTTCGCGAAAAAACAGCTGTTCCATACATTTTGTCAAGGCTGAATGTTATTTATCTATATAGAACAACTGGTTTTTTCGCGAATTTAGTGTTGGTTATTTGGTGTTGCGTAAAAGTTTTTGAAAATTAATGATTTAGCAATGAATTATCTTCGGCTTAATAGTACCGTTACGCATTAATACATTAAAAAAAATTGATACTCTGCTGACATATTTATTTTACAGTACAATAAGTAATAAAGCTATGTATCTTAGATACCGCTCGCGGGCGCGGCTCGAGGTCGCATCCCAGCAGCGGCCGGCGCAATGTGCACTGTGCACCTCACGCTTCGCTCTGCGCCGCAAGGACTCTTCGACACGTAGGACATCACGTTACCAGACCTGTACCCCTATTCACAACTCAATCGGAAAGGTTTCCGCGCGGACCCACACTATCTCTCTCATTGATCTACATTCAGGATGCGGTAGCAAAAAACGTTAATAGGCAAACAGGTCTCAGAACGTAGCCGATGCTTACACAATGCGTGTTGACGCTACCATTGATTGCTACCAACGCAAGAACGACTATTTTTCTCGAACCTATCGATCCATTTTCCATTTAGAAACATACCACAAGACATTTGATAAAAGTACCCCGATAGCAAAGGACATAATCCAAGCATGTTTAAGAAAAGTAACATAACAATTCAACAGTCAATTCTATTTAAGTATGTTCTTTTTCTAACTATAACGTAATGAGATTTTCCTGGAAAAAATCTAACGCTAACGCCTGAAAAAACATCGCACACGACGTAACTAAGTGAAATGAAGCCAATATCATTTTTCGTTGAACATTTCAATATATTTAGCGTAAGAGGATCTTATTTTTACACATTAACGCGTTCGGTTCGGTTCAATGAAGCTCGTTTTCCACGAACCTGTGTACACACACAATGAGTCTAATTTCCACCTGACCCAAAATAAACGCTCGCTCGCAGAGGACAGTCCATGCGAAAGAATCCCTCCTAAAAACTCCTGTGATCCATGTTTATTTTCGATGATTTCGTGAACTAAAGAAGTTTCACAATAGACAACATAATCACATAACATAATAAAAATTTTTTTTTTTATAACATAATAATTTTATATAATGTATAATTTATAAACTATTTTGATTTAGGGATAAGTATTATTTGAGGAAATTTATTCCGGACATGCTCTGCTAAAGATTATTATTATTTTGACTCTGATATTTTGTCTGAAATTTGTACCGATATTATTATTATTTTATTTGATTATTATTGTTTTTTTTCCTTGAATTTATTGATGTATTTTATTTTAATGTGAATCTTATTATGGACTAAGTCTGAAAATAAATTATTTGAATTTGATAAAACTCGGTTGCTATTGATTTTGATGTGTCACGGGAATCAAAGATGTGATTCGGACGATCTGGTCTGTATTCAGATGGGTGACCGCTAGTTGGATTTTATTATATTTGTTTATTTAATAACAGTAACCATAAAAAAATATTTGTCGTATTCGGGCGGCATACATAACTTTGTCATCGCGCTGACCACTAAGCCCATAGAAACCCCTACGCACCAGCACTACTAGTATTATTACTTTTAGCAAAAATATCTTGATACTAGTTTAGTATAGCATTGCTGTGGAGACTATGGGCAGTTGGGGTGCTGAGGCCAAGAGTTTGGTCACAGAAATCGGGCGCAGCATTCAGGACAGAGGTGGTGACTCCCGCTCCACCTCGTGTCTGGTGCAAAGGATAGCCATTGCCATTCAGCGTGGTAATGCTGCCAGTATTTTGGGCACCTTTGCGCCAGAAACAGTGAGGGGTGGGTTATGGGCCTAGACATACATAGTTTTGGAATGTGAAACAGATCTGCAATGTATACAATTTTAGTCTAATGTTATTACATTCTGTTTTGTATTTCACTAAATAAATAAATAAATGAATTATATACTTTTATTATTAACATTTTATAATTTTTATATAGCACAGTCGTAACTAGTATACTCCAGGCTTTATTCCAGGTTTCATTATTATCATCATCATCATCCGCCAGAAGACGTCGACTGCTGGACGAAGGCCTTCTTATTTATGAGGGGGGGTTGCAATAATCCCCACGCTTGGCAGGCGGCTTGGGAATCGCAGAATGCTCACCACCGTTAATCAAGAGGACGCTGATGCCCGTCCTCCGGTGGTTCTGGATGCAGCTATAGGACATCGGTACCACGGTCCGGTAATTATTCAATCTAAGATAATCTTTTCCAGGTAATCATGAGGAATTTAGGTTGCGATCAAACGGTTGGTTATAGCTGTGGTGTGAACGCTTCGCTCGCCTCGTCACTACGCTGCATAAAAAAATTATGATGCTGATGATGATGGCCCAATATTTCATCACAGTTTGAAAGTGTGGAGGTGCCCTTAGGGTCGTGGACACTGAAGCGACCCCCGAAAGTTAGAGGGTCGGAAAAAATCAGCCCGAACTAATGGGCCGGACGACTGGAATGAACTTTTAAAAGTTGCCAACGTAGCCTTTTTGCGTAAAGCTCGGCATTCACCCGCGATTTTACGGTTCGAACGTGACGACTTCTAACAGCTAGTGGCGCTGTAAAATGTGGCTAAAGTTTTAAGAATTTCTCAGAAAATGTTCGTAGAGTACTTTATGATTTTTAACATTTGAGTCAGAAAATGAGTATTTTTATGTAAGTACCTTAACAGTTAGTAGTTTTTAAAACTAACATTAACAAATACAATCATTATATTTTAAAGTATTTTTAATACATGACTACACCAAAAAGTTAATCCTATGTGATATAATGTGATACTACACAGAAATATGCAATTATACTCATCACAAGGAATACATGTGATTAGGAGACCAACGCTGAAATCAGGGAAAAAAATACAAGTAGTTATATATAAACATTTCATTCGCATTCAACAAATAATAATGCGTGAAACAAATAATTTAGTTTCGATTACAGGTTTGGTTTCTTTATAAAGCATCAAGTAATGTCACGAACAAGATGCTCTCTTGATAGTAAGAGGTAACCACTGCAACGGTGCATTTCTGTGCATTACAGCAATGGCACCCATTACTTTGAGATATAGTAAAAGCTATTCAAAGTTGTAAGTAAAATGTAACTCTTTCAGCTAAGTAATACCGATCTATCTATCCAGTATAATATGTGATTGATTCAGGCGTTACTTTGCGGAAGTCCATTGTTTCCAAAATTGGACAACCGAGTACTTCTAAAGGATTAAGGGTGATATAATTATTTTTGTTTTATTACTTATTGATCATATTATTTTTGTATGTTAATAATATTATCAATTTACAGGTTGATCATCATTATTTTGTTTCCGGAAAATATTACATTGAAACAGCTTAAAATCATTGTTTGTTTTCAGAATTTATTAATAAATTGCTTTCAGGTTTAATTGACATTTTGTTTCAGGTTTAATTAATTTTTTGTTTAAGGTTAGGTTCAATTTCAATTAAAGTTGATAGTTACAGTAGATTTTAGTGTGTCCCTTCATCCTATAAGTACTCGAAACGATATTACAGCGAAAAAACACTAGAAATTAAAACAAAATTTGTATCCAGTATAACATTGAAATAATCAGTTTTTCTAAGATACCGCATACTAAAACCATCGGAAACCTAAATTTTCTACACTTTTCTTTTAAAGTAAACGTAATTGGACCCATTTAACAAAACCGGGACATTTTATTCTATTCGTTATTTTAAACCACTAAAACGCGGCACATTCACGTCGCGACAAAGTACTTCTAGGTATTCAGGACGAACATTTGCCGCGTCATAATTTTCCGGACGATTTCAGCAAAGCGTCACAAAGTGCAACGGCTCCGTCGCAGCATGAATGTGCCGCATTATTACGCTTGACGTTCCCAGCTTTTGAACGACAAAATACTCGGTTAAAATAACTATTTTTGTCGTATTTCTAGCTATACGGCGTTTGCAATGACCCGACTTGATTTTTATAGCTATAGGAGAGAAAATAACAATGTCTTGCATTAGCTTTTATGATACCTGTGATATCATGAAGTTCCGCTAAATAAATCCGAAGAAAATTGCAAGCTAGTGTTTTGGGGTTCCGTACCTGTACGGTGCCAAAAATCAGTTTTTCTAAGCCGTTTATGGCTTTCGTTCTTCGCTGTTCGTGCGTTTGTTACCATCCAATGGATTGTGTAGGCTTATTTTAAAACTAATCCGTTGTTTTGTAGTATTTGGTTAAAATAAGTTTTACAAATTATAAAGGAATTTAGGTACTTATAAATAAAAACTTGTCTATTGTTTTTGCTCTTAAATCGGCTAAAATAATTGGCTTTTTAAATCTTTTTAAAGTATTAGACTCGATTTTCTTACTACAATATATTACTTAGAACAAATAATCATATTGTTATTCACATGGTTATTTTTAATAACCTATGTTTGTATATTTAAATAACGATGACAGTATTGATGAATTTTTTGATTGAAGCATTTTAAATTGTATATATTGACTCCGTATTGTAATAATTATTATGAATATTTTTAATTTACTGATGTAGGCTAGATGACTGGGTTTTTTTTTATTGTCGTATTAAAATGTAGTCCATAAATATAGCTGATTAATGAAAAAAAAAAAAAAACTGATCAAAAATAAGCAACTTATAAGCATTTTAATATCACGCTAGACAGAGAGGCGAAACAGCAAATTGTGACGTCACTTCTCAGTACGCCATATAAATTATATTCTGACAAGTAAGGCGTGACGTCATTTTCGTTTTGTGGGAAAGGGACAGAGTTGTCTCTAACAAAAACTTTAAACGCTCATATATCAGAACATTATTAACTGATTTAAATTATTTTTTCAATAAACATATTATATTTACTTAAATTCTTCATCACAACTATTGGTTTCAACGATATAAACATCAGTCATCTACCCTATTGGCGTATTGTGCCGTGTTAGTTATACAAACATATAAAATAAAATATTTATAAAACAATTTCTGAAATCAGCGGGTCCATATTGCAACAGCGGATTTTGCGTGGTTACTTATATTGCTATAACACATAATGATCTTTACTTTATTGATCATACCAAAGTTACACGTCGATTTCCCTATTATACGATGGTAAGGATTTGTAGAACTTCTACGCTGGTTTTACAGGCTTGCTATTCAAATTGCCGAGCGTAATGAATCTAAATTTATAAGCTTATGAGAAAAACCTGTTTAGGGTAACCTTGTAAACGAAATTACAATATTGCCATTCCATCATAGGAGCTTTATTTTCGAATCACATGGGATATAGACCCCAAATCGGGCAAAATTACCGTTCTCTGGGATGACATGATTGAAACATCTCGGTCGAAAGTAATCTATCCCACTTACCTGACCCTACAGTGATTGCAGGTACGTACTCTTAGAAGGATCATAGGATCGCAAACAAGTGATGCGTAAAAAATAACTCTGACCTGGTTTATGGTAGTTTCAAAATTTTACTTCATTACATCGTAAAAATTACCAAATACAGTAGAATTCGCATATAACGACTTCAATTATAACGGCGAACCGTTTTTAGCGACGACTTTGTAGGCTCAAGTTTAGTTTTATAGTGAGCTACTAAGAAAAATATCCGTTTAGTACGACTCCGGTTTATGCGACCAACTGCTTATAGCTACCTATTTTGATGATATTCATCCGGTTAGAACGACGCACAGTGTGTTGTTTCAAAACCTACGTACCAATACCTCGCCGACCCGCCTCGGCTTCTCCCCGCGAGCTTATACCTATTTATTTATGTATCTCTTTGTATATATTACAGTAAACATAGAATTTTATTATTAAAACTGACGTGGTTTTGACACAAACCACGGAGTATAGTCAGAGTATCCGATTTAATTAAACGTGAGTATTCCCGTACAAATAAAACAAAAATATACATAGCATGTTTAAGTCCCATTAAATTTATAAATGTAATTTGTATTAAATGTTTTATTTACCTAAATAAAGAAAGAAAGAAAGAAAATTCATTTTATTCGAGACAAAAAAAAAACGTAAATAGAAACTTATCTAACTATACTATTAGATATGTACATAATTATTAAAAAAATATGTACATAATTATTAAAAAAATATGTGCATAATAGGCTAGATGACTGGTTTTTTTTTATTGTCCTATTATAATGTGGCCCATAAATATAACTGATTAATGAAAAAAAAATGAAAATCTGGTCAAAAATAAGCAACTTACAAGCATTTTAATATCATGCTAGACAGAGAGGCGAAACAGCAAATCGTGACGTCACTTCTCAGTACGCCATATACATTCTATTCTGACAAGTAAGGCGTGACGTCATTTTTTGTTTTGTGGGAAAGGGACAGAGTTGTCTCTAACAAAAACTTTAAACGCTTATATATCAGAACATTACTAACCGATTTAAATATTTTTGTCAATAAACATACTATATTTACTTAAATTCTTCATCAAAGCTATTGGTTTCAACGATTTAAGTATCAGTCATCTACCCTATTATAAAAAAATTAGCTTAAATTATCTGGCCGTTTTGTGCGTCGTCCGGTTAGTACGACGTATTTTGGCCGGTCCCTTGAGGGTTGTTATATCCGGATTCTACTGTATACAATTTTGAACCTAATGTATACAAGATAGAGTTAACTTTTTCTTGTAGCTTGTACGCTCGCACTTCAACGGCACGTTTATACGGCGAGTAGGGGAGATAATATTATACGGTAGCATGGTACGGGCTCTATTATACAGTTACCAGCATACGGTAATATTTCACCGACCTGCAAGGAATATACATTCCTTGGGAAACGTACTCGTAGAACAGTGAATTAGAGAAGTGCAGCTCTGTTCTAATGACGCAATTAAGTCGCTTTACTTACTTCACTTCTAAGATTCCGTTAGTAAATAATTTAAAGTGTTAAAGGTTGTGGGCCAGCAGAGTTAAATAAAAGTGAAGTGACGGACGAACGTAAAAAAATATAATTAATAATTACAACTCACACCGCATTTTGGAACATCGCACGATCGAGACCACATAGTAGAGAGGAGCACTTATTCTAGCCACAGTTTATTGATTATTAACGGGATATTTACCGTGATTATACTGTGTAACTCTAGAGATCTGTGTGCTCTAGATGTGACTCCAACTCTAACTGCGCTCAAAGTGGGAACTCAATTCTAAACAGAATCAGGGTAAATGTTCGCAAATAATCATATAGGTAACCGAAATAGAATACCGTGATAATTGTTTTTTTTATTATTTCTGCGTGTTTTAAAACACTGTGGACTGAGACCTAGTCTATTAGTAATAAAAAAAAAACTCACAAATTATAAGGATTTGAAATTACGTGGTTGTTAAGTATACGCACCTAAATTATGAAGGAGTGCAGTTACCTTTTAACTATAACCTTATCGCTTTAGTAAGCGGTATATGTAACTATGGCATTGTCTCATAAAGCCTTTGACAGTCCTTTAGCAGTCAGATAAGGCCCCTACATTTTATCTAGCTTTCGAGTAGACGTGATAGAACTGGAGTAAGTGCTCGTAGCTCCTTGAGCCCCTTCAAAGGCGCAGGGAGTGCCATTCCCGAGGACTCATACCGTCGAAATTCAATACATTTTCTAATATCCATGCTAGGCAGATATTACTTTCGCGTCGCGATAGACGACTGTTTGCAAAAGGATCGGGGACAGTCGGGGGAAGTAAGTCTAAGAGCTTACATCAAATTCGATGTCATTACTTTAAATATAAATAAAGTAGTTGCTTTCTTGCTTTAAAGCAACGATATAAATAAGCTTTTAGCCTTGATGTCAGAGTTTTTGAGGCGTGGAGAAGAGCCGATGCAAACATAATTTTCCCGAATTGCATCATACACTACATACACACTATATCATCTGATACACTACATAATGGGGTAATCAAAACTTTTTTCGTAGTTGGCTTATAATATACAAGGAGTATAAATAATTGTATAAATAAGAATGTATTAGTATTTTTCCACAAGCGACCAATGTGCTCTTGTGTACTTCTGTTTACTAAAGTAATATTACATTTGATTGATGAAAAAACTGGAACATAAAATTCATCAAGACATGGATAGAAACTATTTATTTACTTTTATCAGGACATCTGAGGTAAATAAGCGGAGATGCGGACGACAAACAAACGAGAAACAATTTTATATCAACCATATTTTTATAACAATACCACGAGCACAGTCATTATTTACCATGATTTTTGACCGTATCAAAACAACGAATTATTTCTGTTACGTAATATAACTGTCAACCAAACTTAAATTGTAAGGCTACTGATTAATGAAACTATTTCGTTCGAATCACAAAGCCTGTCTTGGAATGTTTCGGATACTGCTTTTAAAAATAAAACTACTCGTCGGGCTACTTGACTAGAGCGTTGCGGAATTTCTTCCACAACATGCGGTCAGCACAAAAGCCCGGTCGAGTATTAGAGCCAAAGTCGGGCTACGTCAAGCCATAGCGAGCTAAGTCGAGTCGCATAAAGCCAGCCATGTCGATCAAGCCATAGCTGAGCTGTAGCATGTTTTCCTAAACCTTGCTGATGCTTATGATGCGAGAATAAAGGAAACTCAAAGTGTTCCGTGAGGTATTGGATACGTAATAAAATGTCGGTTAATATCGTCTCGCGAGCTTGACGGGAAACTTTTACACAATATAAGTTTTACACTACAAATTCTTACAATATCTTTTGTTTAGTATTAGGACCTGGGTATATCCTAAAACTGTAAAAAGAACCACCGGAGGATAGGCAGCATCGTCCTCTTGGGTGATCATTCTGAGATCCCCAAGCCACTTGCTACGGGTGGGGTATATGGCAACCCCCCATTAAGAGTGAGGCTGGTTGATAATGTTTAGTATTAAACAACTACTGGGCAGAGCACTAGCTTACTGGTCGGAAGACATTGTTAGGAAGGCAGTTTTTTAGACTGGGACTGAAAAAGTTGTCGTGCTGAAGAAGACGTGTGGTCTAATCAGCCGTGGATGTAAAATAAAATTGTAGTTGATGATACATAATAGTTCCACAGAACTTTGGTTAGAATTACTATTCATATTAAAAAAAAGCAAAGGTCATCTCACCTGGTAGTTTTGTTGTGTGACATTCATAAATAAACGTTTTTCATGTGGTACTAGAAAAAGTTATTTTAGCGAAACAACGTTGTCGGTTCATAAAATTTTCAGCGCAACAGTTTACATTTGAAGTTAAAATGTAACCAGACAGGTTATTTCGTACATCCTGTATGAAAGGTGTCACAACATTTAATTAGTATGGTAGTTTGCAGTATTTATTGCATTCTCTGGCTACACATTACAATTTTACTAAAACCGTTAACGAGAATGTTACGACTGTGTGTTTTATATTATTCATTTGTTTCAGCTGACCGATCGACAGACTGTCTTGAAGTAAAGATTTTTCTAAGTTATGAAGAGCGAAGTATGTTAGTTTCTATGGCCGGCGGGCTATAGGCGTAGGTTTACAATACAATTTCTTTTTTATCTGCACATTTGCGTTTCTAAACGAATACGAAACAGCTGCAAAAATTCTAGAATGCAGACAAGGTTTCATCGGAACCACTTAATTCAAAATGGTGATTTTATTTATATTTCGTCGTGCCTTGTGCATGTTTTAAGTCTGTTGTTTTGTATAGTCTGTGCCTATTCTACGGAGTCGCATATTTGGAGCAACATGTTTTATTTGAAACACTCCTGAGTTACGGTCTTGTTAAAAATGGAAGTTGATGCGTGCTATTTGACGACAGACTGGAGGTTCTTGTGTCAAAAATGATGTCGATTTGAGATGAACCCACTCCGGCTAAAGCTGACATTCGGCAATTTGAAAACTTGACTGGCGCATGGAGTGGTATGCTGGCTAAGGTACGAGATTTGTATGTCGTTTCGTTACTTATCGACTGTTTTAGAATAGGTGTTATTTACGGTTATAGGTAAAGTACGTGATCGATTCTGAAATATTCAAATAACTACTAACCACACATGTATTTAACAAATAATAATGGATTTCTAATAAATACCTCATAAATTGAAAAATCCAGTTACTTAATATAATCTATGCTCGTTAGCTTAAAACAAAAATATTATTATGTAGATTTTTAAAGTTCTTATATTTAATATAATATATAGTCATTCTTTATAATATAATTATTTATCTATGTTATGGTATACTGATTGTTTATCTGAAGAGATTACGATTTATAAATCCAGCCAACCGTTTATATTGTCCGGACAAACTGGTATCCGGTACAACTCTAGTCTTTAACTCTCTTATCGTACTCTTGTCTAGGTGCTTTCTGTTAAAGGTCGTCTGCAATTTCTCTTCACTTGAACGCTTGAACGAGATCCTTAAAATAATGAGTTTCGCTTTTATACCTACATTTTTTTGTTCTCTTTTAAACGCCCTTTCATTTCTTGAAAACCTTTTTTTTATATACAACGGCGTATAATAACTGTCATCTGTCTGTTGGCAACAAAGATATTATTTTATGTGTAATGGTGTTGCTTTTGTAAGAGGAGGCACTAAAATTGCGAGCTTTTAATGAAGAAAAATGTTTTGTTGCGTACTTTTCTTCGCGTTTCTTGTAATTGTACCGCCATTTTTCTTTCTCTTAAAATTGTAATTATAGTTAAGGAACCGCTGTAAGGGTCGGGAAAAATGAAAATTTAATGAAAAATGCAAATATATTGCTGTGATTAATGTTTTAGGGCACTTTAAAGGGACGAAAATTATGGGAATAACTTGAGTGAGATAGGTCGTAAGATATATTTACTCGAGTTTTTATCTTGGAGAATGTTACAAAATGATATAATATACTTCCTTAGAATGGAAATTTCTGGCGTCCAATCTATTTTTGAGAATAACATAGTAAGGTTTAAGGCCAGATTACTGGAAGGCAGCAGCGTCCTCTTGGTTAACGGTGGTAAGCATTCTGCGATCCCCAAGCCGCCTGCCAAGCGTGGGGTTTATGGCAACACCCCTCTTTTAAGGCTTTCGTCCAACAGTGGACGTTTTATGGCTGATGACGAACTGGAAGGCATTTTTAAGGCGAGAGTGAATAGTTTTTGTTTATCCGTCGATTTGTTCCATCCTCTTCTCTTATTATACCGCTTACAAATGGTTGATTGATTTTAATGTTTTGCAAAGCTGACGCATTGACTCTAAAGCCATAATTGGATTCTTGTCCCAAAAAACCGAAATTATGAATAATATCGTGATAAGCCACGCCCACAACCAAGTGTTGGTACTAAAACAATCATAACAATATACATAGTTACTGAACCATGTTCAGCGGTATTACCATAATATCTGGTACTTGCCCCTAGAGATTGGTAAAACTAACACCAAAGTTGGCGGACAGATAGGTATAGATTACTTTGATACAAGTTTGTTTCTAAGATCAGGGCTGTCGTCAAGAATATTGTATAGGGAAACTGGCTTAGAGCATAAATTTTGAATGCCCACAGATAGTGAAGACTTCTCAATGTTTGATAATATTTTATTCATTCTTAGTTCGTATCACGCAGTTTTTCTTTCATTATATTTTGTATTGTACCACATTTACAGTGTCAGCCCAATTATTTTATATTTTGATACAAACCTTTTTTTTAATCCTTTTTGAAAAGGGACCTAATGATAAATGTAGATATTTGTTAGTACCAATAAATTGGCATATTATATAATTATAAAAACTTTAAGCCATATTTTGACCCAAACACGCTTTTTACATGATAAAAAGGGATTGGCAAAGGTATCGGCCAATCCATCGGGGGCACTTTAGCGCCAATAGGTGCCAATGTATAATTAAATTTTACAACATTAGTATTTTATTTTTAGGCCTGGTTTCACTTCCCCCTCAATGTAAATTCTGCCGCCGACCCTGTCAGATCCTCTGATGGGCTGTTTCCAGAACTGAAGTTGATAATACAGCGCTGGCATCTTTGTGATCTCTATTATCAAAGCACAAGTTTCTGTTGCCTTTAATGTAGTGAGATGGAAATCAATCTCTTTTACTACATTGACAAACTACATTGAAAAAAGACGATTCTGTACATTTTTTATATTCCTAAATTATATACATTTGGTTGACGATTA
Organism: Erannis defoliaria; assembly: GCA_905404285.2. Classification (NCBI taxonomy): domain Eukaryota; kingdom Metazoa; phylum Arthropoda; class Insecta; order Lepidoptera; family Geometridae; genus Erannis; species Erannis defoliaria. The sequence goes on along the minus strand of FR990073.1, from coordinate 1,556,909 downwards.
GAGACATGGTATATTAGACGGCAGGTAGCTTATTTTGTTTATTAAAAGTGAAGGAAGCTGCCGTCTTAATACCATGGCTCACATCATCAACCAATACAACCTTCTTTTCAGAAGTATCAAAAGCCAACCTAACGTGTCAGAAATACATCGAAAGAGAGCTCGTTGTAAATCGATAGAATACGATTTCAATCCGCCAGTACGTGAACCGAATGCGATTCTGTCGATACACGTAAATTTCTGTTATATTCGAGAAATGTGGGTCTCGGTAGTGTGCTGCATCTTTGGCGAGCGATTGGAACGGAGATTGAAATCTGATGTGAAAATAAAAGAATGAAGCTACCAAACTCTGATGAATGTCATGATCATCTATTTTGAACTTTATTTCCATATCATAATTATTATGCAATTTTGCAGATAAGCGACACGATAGTGAGAAACCTGTGCGAACTCCAGACCACACCGTAGCAAGAAACTACATAGGACACAAAGAAGTAATATCTCTTATTACATACTATCAGAAGCGAAGACTTATCTTGGATCGAATCATCACCCTATTACGTAAGTCACAAAGAACAGCACCGAGTTAATAAGATTGGACCCCGAGCGTAATGTTTTACTCGAAGAACAGATATCCATTCAAATTTCCTGCAGCCGGCCGACAATCTTGATAAAACGTGTTCGACACCTAACTCCATCCTGAAATATGGGTCATTTCGCACCCCCTACCCGATTCCGAACATCTCAGTAACAGGGTCTCCGTGGCGAAATCTGCGGATTTATTAAAATAACCGCAGAGCGATGTAACCCCGGGCTCCGTGTGCCCGGCACCCTTGTACCCGGTTATTGGTTATCGGCACCGATCGACCGGAGCCGGGCAAAATGATGCATGGCCGGATAAGACAATGTAGCGGAAGGGAAAGGCGCACCCGGTTACCCGGGTCGACCTTTCAATTTCCTTGATTGTTCTGTACGAGGACGGTCGGTGGGTTTATTTCTTTATCTTCACTACCGCGATGATTTCTTATGGTCAGTACACAGTCCGGTTGGAATTGCGGAGTGCTTTTGTCTGACCCGGATAAGGGCAAATGAAAATTGCCACCGTAATGGATACGGGTGCGCTCTTAGCTGACTCTGCTGAGAGCGTTTACTCTAATTCGTTTGCGCCTTACTTCTTTTGTGCTTATAGGTCTTTTTGTTCTTTTAGCATAGACGGCATTATTGAACGGTACTTTGATTCCTTGACTCGAAATTAATTCATCAACCTTGGGAGATAACATTTGTTAATCTATAAATACGTTATTTAAACTATTTTTAATCTGTTTTGTCTGTCCATTAGGTTTCAATACTTGTATCATGATAATTATATATTTATTTATTTTTTTTCTTTATTAACTACAACAAACTACAATGACTACTTAGCCTACTACACAACAAAAAACAAAAGGATTGTATCCAGACCGATGAAAGTCTAGAGACAATCCAAATGCTCAAACCCACTACCAGTCGGCAGCGTACCCAGCATGCTGGCGGCATTGCCACGCTGGATGGCAATGCTTATGCGTTGAGCCAAATAAACGCCAGCATTTTGATCACGCGTCGCGTCGACCAGGCGCTCGGATATGTTTTTGAAAAGATGATGAGCTCCCGGTCCCCACGGACCCAATGTCTCAACACCAAACGGCTCACAATATTATTATATTAATAATAATATTGTCATATAAAATGAGGTGAATCTTTTTTTTCTTGAGACTTAAGAATGCTAAAATGTTCAGTAGATAAAACACGTCCTAGAAGCACATTCGCAAACACATTCTCCTGAATTTCTTATACTGATTTTTACTTACTGTTAAAAATAAACAGAATGAGCATGTATCCGGAGAAAACATTCTATGCCGTAAAACTACCAAACAGCACCAGGCCAGCTTGGTGCAATATAGCCCAATCAGGCTTCGAGTGTGCACACTACCTTGCACGCCCAAGTGGGCTAGCAAGCCTATACCTTCCAATGAGATGTCAAAAGGTGATTTTGGCAATGGAAATTGCCGAGTAGGTTAGTTAAATCCAAAGGTGCAATTTTACTCGATTTCATGGTCAATCCCTGCACTGACAATACAAAAGAGCAACTAAACTTTTATGCCTTTTAACTGGCACGAAAAAAGCTGTGAACTAACTCGTCTTTTGTCTGCCACTTTACAACTATTGCAACTTCACCAGCGAACCGATTCGAGCAATTTCACTGCTCTCGATTCAAATTGGTGCGATTCCTTTGGTTAGATCTTTGTTCCAATTTCACGAATGAAAGTCGGTTCTTCTAGAACATTATTTATTGCATAAATGTGGTAATGTTTCACTTATATTATTATAATATAAGTTTTGTGCTTTTCTAAGTAATAAGACGTATGTCCTGAGTGAAAATTATTTAATTATTTATTATTTTATTAGTGAATTTTATTTTATTTTAAACCATTTAATGGCGTCTGATATGGCTCAATGAAAATTACAAAGTCAACCATTTTCCGCACCCATTTCTACAGATTTTTATTGCAGTAGACTACGAAATCATTTCAAACTGTGTGAAACTCAAGTGTGTTGTATACTTTCGTGCTTTCCACGACGTTACGAGAGCAATGTAGTATTCGACTCCTTAAAAAATATATCTGGTTTGAGACAGCGATCGTGACAATGGAATGGACGGGACAACGCTTGCAAAAAGATCAAAATTAACAACACAATCAAGCATACCTAGCTAAAAGTATGCATATTCCGGAAAATAGATATAGCGAATCTAATTACTCCATGACAAAAAGAGAACACATGTACATGTATTAGAAGTTTGTATTGTCGTATCGTACGTCTCGCATGTCGCAAAGGCAGAGTATGACTGAAGCAAGTGGAGAGCCGGCGCTCAACATTATAGTCTTCAAAGTCCGTGCGCTTATTTCCCGTCCATTCATCATATCATTGTCGCTGGTTTGAGACACAAAATGCAACTCGCGAGGTAGGCTATATATTGCAATATAGTGTTTACGTCTGTCTGGACCACTGCTTTTCTGCCGTTTTAACAATTTTGTCTGACCACCGAGCTGGCAGCCTACTCAAAAGTTGCTTTACGTCACACGATCATCATTCTGTGACTGGTTTGGCCCTTCTGATCAGTCAATACTAAATTATACAAAAAAAATAAAAAAAATACGATCATTTTAGACGTAAGCCAATAATACCACACGTCCAAAGCCAGCATTTTCAGTTGTTAGCCGGTTTATACGAAATATAATTATTATAGTTTGCGTTTGCGTCGTCGACGTCCACTCGGCGACCCCGCGATGATTGATGCCGCCGGGCCGGACCGGATAAGACAACGGGCCGGAAGGAACGACCGGCTGGCGGACCCAGCATAAAGCTCCATGCGAGGGCTATTTGTGACGGACCGACTGTTCCGCAGAATAATATGCTACGACTGCGAGATGGCAGCCGGATAACTTGGCGATATGGACTAGGGCTGACCTACTTGGGAGTGTGTTTTATACTTTTTGAATGGAGTAGGGTATTGGGAATATCATTCAGGAAGATCTAGTGGAATATTATTATGTTTTAAGATGTTGAGGAAGAGCTCATTTATTTCTCCTTTTTACATTTAGTTTCTTTGTACTGAATAGCTACTGCACAATACAACTTAAACAACAAAAAAAATATATAACTAGCTTAACTCTGGATTAAACATTTCAGTAGGTGTACGTAAGAGCTTGGATAGCAGTTTAGATACTCAGGTATGTGCTAAAACTGCATCCAGAACCTCCGAAAAACGGACAGCAGCGTTCTCTCGGTTAACGTTGGTGAGCATTCTGCGATCCCAAGCCACCTGCCAAGCATGCACTGCTCTCGATTCAAATTGGTTTGCTTCCTTTGGTAAGATCTTTGTTCCAATTCTCTGCATTGTTATGGCAACCCATAAAAATGTACCGAATTGAGTAATGAACAACTTTTCACTTTTCACGAAAAGTTGAAGATGGCCGAGATATTGCAGTTCCTCCTCAAAATCAAGATAGCTGCAACGCAGAGCGCGAATTTGCTCGCGATTTTGAATTTACGCTCCCAGTAACCCCCAAGGCTGGTGAAATAAGATTTTGGCCTAGAGTTTTTTCGGGGTTAGGCCCTTTTTTCGACAACCTGACTGGGCTAATTCTGGGCCTGTAAGACTATAGAGAATAGATTTCTTCTAAATCAACGTGTTCCCTCGGCTACACCGTCACGTAGCTTACCTTCAGGCGAGTTGGTGACCAAACGTAGATCTATGATAAAAAATAAACGTAAAGGATTATGACATTTCCCACACGTAGGTGGCCTAGTGGTACAAAATTCTTATACTTACTTGTATGAACTAGGCCAAAATGTCACATGCCAATCCATGGATTACATTAAAGATAGTTTGAGAGACAAACATAATAAAAAAAATACGGTTACTGGTTACTGTCTCAGACGTAGTAAAGTAGAATAGTTTTTTTTCTAAGTACATTACGCGATGCCATAAAAATCACCGTGGATTCGAGTGTTGTTTTCAGTCTCGAAAATTATATTCGTCACAGGAAACGGAGCCGGTGAATCATTAAAGACATATCTAATGTGATATAAAATGTATCTTTACGAATACGCAAAGGGATTTGAACAGGATTCTTTTATTTTGAAACCGGAAAAATGGTTCGTCTTATAGGCTGTTAAATATGCAACGGCTATGGGAAAGGGATAGCAAAGGCTAACGTACAATGAAACGGTTTTATTTGGATGAAGAATGCCTCATCCAAAAATGTGTTTTAATTCAACAACATAATCGGGTCTTTAGATTCTGGATCTTTGTTACCACTTCCGCTTCTCAACGTTCTTATCAATACAAATTAGTAACTGCATACATCTATCTAGTATATTCTGTTAATCAGCTGATCATGATTCGAGTTCTCCGTAATACTTTATTTTATTTTTATATACTTAATATAATACTATAATTATATTAGTCTAAATAATAGCTATTCTTTAAATTCTGTTTGAACATTGAATGCTAAAGATCATTGTTATTATTATACTGGCAACAATTTTTTTGGAGGATAGTAAAACCTAAGAGTAGGGCCTTCTTTTTTCTGTGAGTAAAACCTAGGGTAGGCACAAGTAGAGCACTTTGCGATTTGTACGACTGGAGGAAAGATAGAATAAAAAGATATCTTGAGATTATCTCTTGTTCGCTATTTCACCATCTAAACCTACTTCGTAACACCTTCGGGCGGCACATTAACCCTGACACTAGGGCTGGCCACTCAGCCTATACGAACTTACTTACTTACTTTACACCTTATTTACTCTGAGTTTAGGATGTAAACAATTATGATGGGCAAGTGCGATAAATCTGCAATATTTGCGGTAATAACCTTAAAATTAACACTATCCTTCGCAAACAGCCACAATTTCAATGTTAAACTATGCAAACTTCCACTTGCTCAAACACAATCAAGCTATGAGGTTCTAATAAACATATCAAGAATTGGACGAGCATGTAGAACCCTGAAGGACGGCCGACCCCCCCCCCCCCTACCCCCTCTTATCGCGGGGTAACTGGCCCATTATGAAATATGAGGGGCATTCCGCTCGATATTCGTTTTAAGGGGTCTCTGTTAATCTCAGACTGAACACGGAAATACCACGTTCTGACTCGAGATATGATTATTTCTGGAGGCGTATAACATTAAAATTATAATCCTTCTGACAGCGGGGTTTTTTGTTTCTGTTGAATCTTCCTGTCTGCAGATAATGGTCGTTTTTATCCTTTATTGGAAGGCATAAAGTTGAATTGTTTGGAGTATCTTACAGTAAACACGTCGACGTCGTTATCTCAAAATGCAAAAGAAATGAGGTATTTAAGGCCAGGATATTCCTCGATTCAAGCACATTTTTTTATGCGATCGATCATTAGTCTCAAACTGTATCAGGTAGGGTTACATTTAGCGGAGCAAAAATTGTCTGTCACGCAGATTCGTGCGCGTCAAGCTTCGATTTTTGGAGCTTTTCTCAGATTACTCAAAAACTATCGAAATTAATAATAATTTATATGTCAACCAAAATACTATTATCTTATAATGCATAATTTTTTTATGTGATTATGTGATGTCGTCATCTTCATCATCAGCCCGGAGACGGATCCACTACTGAAGGAAGGCCTCCCCTTAGATCGCCACACTGTACGACGACCTGCCATTTGCATCTACGGGCTACCCACGACTTTTACAATGTCGTCGGTCCACCTAGTGGGAGGCCTTCCTACGCTGCGTCTTCCGGTTCGCGGTCGCCACTCAAGAACCTTTCTTCCCCATTGGTTGTCAGTCCTGATTATGTGATGTAATTGAGACATATTTTATAACTGAGAAAAGTTTCAAAATAGTAACTGTTTTGGTATTTTTTTCTATCGAGGAAAGTATAACTAATCGTTTTTTCAACCGTAGAAGTTATTAAGACGGATGTTTGTATGTAACATAATTATAAATTTTTAGGACTTAAATGTAGTAATTTGACTAAATAACATTGATTTTGCGAGGAGCAACTTTCATAATATAGAGGCCTTAAGATCCAGAATACTAAGCGCCGCTGTCTCGCTCGCGCATTTCAAAAAATTTTAAGATATTAAGCCACTGAATAATAGTTATGAAAATTCGCAATCGGTGAAATTATTGAGAATAACGCTACAAAGGTTCAGCAAAAACATCTATTATTTACTTCCAAACAAGTTTTAATATCTAATGTGGGGAGAATTTTAGGCTTCTCCCAGGCTTATGAATGAAAACTAGCTTCATTAAACATTTCATTTTTTGCTGAACTTTTGTAACGTTATTCTCAGTAATTTCACCGATAGTGATTTTTCATTTCACTGATTGCAACTTTTCATAAATAGTTATGCTAGTTATCCTATTCAGTGATTTTATAAGAAAATATTATCTTCAATAATATTGAAATGCACGAGCGAGATAGCGGCGCGCAGTATTCCGGACCTTAAGTGTTTGAGAAAAAGTATTTACAGACAGCAAAGACGCTAGAAGTTTATATTTATATTGCTACTTATCTGATACTTTTTATAGATACAGTTACCCACATCACACGATACAAATTTGTTTTTGTATATTGCCTACATTGTGCGTCATAATATCTAGTCTTTATTAACTTAGGATTGGAGCAGACAGAATAGCAATAAGTAAGTAAGTTCGTATAGGCTGAGTGGCTAGCCTTAGTGTCAGAGTTAATGAAAAGAGAGTCAAATAGTAATTTCTTTTGGTGTGTACAATAAAGAGTTAATCTATCAATCTATCTATCTAAATAGCAAGAAAGAAGCTTATATCTAGTAGCGGGATAAAGAAGGTTGTGGATAATGTTATTAAACTAGAATCAAACGTAATACAATAAAAAAAAAATGACTTTTGAATATGCATTTCTTGAATATAAGACAGCAGGGCACAAAACACCGAGAGTACAGATGTAAAGCTCATTGTATGGATTTAATTTTATATACCTACACTTAACTCCGCCACAGAGTAAATTAAAGAACTACCCTCCGCGCCCCGCCACACCGTCCGTCGGTCGTAAACAAAAGCTTCTTTTTATTGATTTGTGTATAATAAATATAATAATAAGCTCTAAAATATAATATAGAAAATTGTAAAAAAAAATAACAGTAAATACTGACATTACTGATAACCCAAGAAAATGTGGAAGATTATCATAGTTTGTCTTGTAATAAAATCACAGAAAGAACCTTACCTATATATGAAACTACAAACACATAGCGGCATAACCACAGATGAAAAATAAATATTGTGAATTTATTTTAATGATTTCTTTGTAACCGTTGGCTTCTTGCTGACGGAACCGACACTCGAGTCTCGCTGCTCAACTAGCTCAATTGTAGACTCTGTATCTGAAACTGACTCAGCTGTACTAAGTAACTTTTCACCAGCAATCACAGAGGAGGATATAAAATTATATCAATACTAGTTCGGGTTTGGATAATCTGAACACTAAATCTATCAAATGTGTAAAACATCTAATTGTGGTTGTGATTGTGGTGTGTTTATCAAATTAAATGTCGCGATGCAAAACAAAAGGGTTACGTAAAAACAAGCGCAACCCTATCAAGCTAACATTAAGACAATGATTTCATTTATATATAGTCGGTAGAGTCGGTAAAGTCGGTAGAGTCGATAGAGCCCAACAAGGCTAAAAAAATTGCTCGGGATGATTTAAAGTGGTGAATTTAGGGAGCGGCCCGAATTTCTTCCGTACGCGGCGAAGTCGCGGGCGACCTCTAGTATACCGGCTGTCAGTTTGAACACCGTTATCCTTCTGGATTTCATTGTACTCATCATTATGAAAAATTATTACTATGGGCCAACCCAGAAATAGCAACAAAAAATAACTGCTACTCTATACATTTTGTTCAAGTTCAATAAAAAAATTGTATGGAACAAAGAAATCAGTTCTTTTCGCTATTTGACGGCCCTATAGTAAAAGTTGTTCATAATGATGAGTACAATGATATCCTAGAAGGATAACGGTGTTCAAACTAACAGCCGATATATTATATATAAAGACGTACCAATACCTACCTAACTACTCGTTATACAAATAACAACACTGTGAGTTAACTGGTAGTTTAAAAAACGACGCTACAATAACAAGAAATTAATATTTACATCCCACATTAACGTTTTTTGAACCTTCCGACAATGCAGCAGCCATCCATTAATCATAATTATATAATTTAAATACCCCACAACAACCAACAGAAAAATGTATAAAAACTTTTGTTGCCCTATTTCTACACCAAAAACGTGGCAAAACGCGTGTCTGCAGCGGGTGGCATGGCACCCGAGATTTCGTGTCCGTGAGCGATGTCTATGTGTGCGTTGCTCGAGCGCGCATTACATGAAGCTTTACTTCTGAACAGTCCGTGTTTTGTGAACAGAGTATGGATGGATATCAGAAGAGGCGAGGTGAATCGTAAAATTTTATGGTCACTCTGTTTTATGGCTTTAATTCTTTGCGATTTTATAGCGATTTTAATTTCGATTACCTCTTCGTCGGTTGTTTATCTATAAAATGAAACGTTTAAGGTGTTTCTTTAGAAAGAAAGAAAGAAAGAACGAAAAATTGTTTTTTTTCTAACATGATTAACTTAAGTACTAATATAACGAAGTATAGTTAATTACCAAAAAAATAAAATATAAAGTGATGTCACAAAAATGGCTTCAACTCAGCGTAATGCTGTTTATCAAACAGCGCTGATCTTCCGTTGAAGCCGATTGAAGTGAGGCCACGAAAGGCTTAAAATAACGAAACGTTTTAAAATTAAAACTATGCATGATAATACACTGTTTTAAACTATCACTGTTGTTTACTACAGTTCTATTATTATTAACGGGATAATTACCGTGATTATGTTGTGAAATGAGCTCCCGACACACAACACACAACATCACAACATTGATCGTATTGATCGCTCTTTTCACAACATAATCACGGTAAATATCCCGTTAATAATAATAGAACTTTATGTATGATAATATCTGTACACATTACGAAAAAATTATAAAGGTTTTAAATTTAATTTGAGGCACGCTAAGAAATAGTGATAGATATTGTAAACATGAATCTATCACTCAAAGACTGGCATTTTCATTTCCCAATTTGACTGTGTACGTCACTTTTAATTTTAATCACAAATTGTAATTTCCTCTAGTGACTATTTAATTCCGATATTTTAATGCACCTAGACAAACATAGTTTTGGAATGTGATATAGATCTGCAATATGTATATACAATTTTAATCTAATGTTATTACATTCTGTTTTGTATGTTTACTAAATAAATAAACATAAATATTTGCGGTATCACTGGTAATTTTTGTAGTTGGTACTTTCTATAATGATGTAATGTTCAGCATCATCATTAGCCAGAAAACGACAATTGCTAGACGAAGGCCTCCCCCATAATTGGGAGGGGTTGCAACAATCCCCACGCTTGGCAAGCGGCTCGGGAATCGCAGAATGATCACCACCGTCAACCAAAAGGATGATGGTGTCTATCCTCCGGTGGTTATGCATGTATTTTGGACGTACCCACAATACCCAGATCCAGGATGTAGTTGTAAATGCAGGTCATAAGGTTATATTGTAGATAGATGTAGCTAGATGTCATGAAGAATTTAGCTCAAATTAGTATGACCGTAATAGATATAGGAAACCGGGGAAAAACTTACACATTATGCTGAGTTGAGATCATTTTTATATCATTACTCCAAGATTGTCAATTAGTAACCTATAGTTATTTATTACGTGTGTCTGTGTAGCGCTCGTGGCGTAGCTCGAGTAGGTGATTCTAAACGATCACCGATGTTAAGCAGCGGACGATCCGGTAGGTCTTCGGATGGGTGACCATGGATGCACTTACATCTGAGTGCTACCGCGGGTCGAATGACACTTTAAATTGTTGGTCCCGGTTGTTTGTTCTATATTTAAATAAATTCAACCGTCAAGACATATCAGAACATTCATATACTATACACATATTTATCCACTTAGGAGACTTATCTGCAAAATTTTTGATAGGTTATATTAATTCGCTTAATTCACTATGTTAACTTCTATCACTAACAATCTTACCTTGACTTGTTATTTTTATAAACCCATGTAGTCTGCACCTACAATTGTGGTGACGTTTAGCTAGTACCTAACATACCATGTATCAGATGTGGGAAATGACGTACATCATGTTGGTGTTCTTAATAAATAAATAAATATACATATTCGGGCGGCACATTAACTTTGACACTAGGGCTGGCCACTGAGCACATACGAACTTACCTACCTTAAAATAGTTCTTGCTTCATTCGTAAATCAACTCTTAACAATTACTTAAAATATTCTTGTATCAGAATAGCTTTCAACCTACATCAAAAAAAGAGGTTCTCAGTAAATTCATCTGTATGTGTTTTTTTATATGTATGTTACGCGGTTACTCCGCCAAATATGAATTCATTTTGATGATTCTTTTTTGTTTAGTAGGCAATACTTCGGAAGTGGTCCTATGTTAATTTTATCGAAATAGGTTCAGTAGTTCAGTTTTTAATCAAAATTACTGGAAAATATGAGGATGATGTCATCCAGCCTGGATTACCTGGATGATCCAGGTAATGTGTAATGTGTAAAAAAGTAACAGGTTTTTTTTTTTTTTAAAGCGTATTATTATTATTAACAAAACACATTATCTAGGCAGCGCAGATAGCAAATAAGGTCAGACTACTAAACAGACATGCTTCCGACATTGTACCCAAGTTTGGGAAACAATCGTTAGTGAAGGGATGGGACAAACAACATTTACTCGGCATAAGAAAAGCTTATTATCCGAGTTTATAAAATGCCTCTGGATCATGGATGGACAATATATTATATTATGGACTGTTATATAATAAAAGAATGCATACAGAGTTGCTAGGTTATGTTAATTAGTTAAGTGGAAAAAATTAAAGAAGATTAAAAATACTCGAAAATACTAAAGGCAACCTTCGACCTTCAACCAAGCCTTCAAACAATTATTATTTTGGGACCATTTTAAGCCAGTGCAAACAAAAAAAATATATATAAAAAAACGCTCCACAATCGACGGAAAAATCTGTGAATATACGTGTAACAAAAATTTCAACAAACGAAACCAAAAGGTATGTATATACTCATCATTATGAACAACTTTTACTATGGGGCCAAAATTTCCTTGGACCTTTGACCTTGGACAAAATGTATGGAACAGCTGTATTTTTTCGCGATTTTGGGGTTGGCCCCTTAGTAAAAGTTTCCCCTTAGTAACCCTTTCGTATTGTTGAACCTTTTTGTTACACATTGTATATAAAAAATACACACAATCGAACATCTCCTTCAGAACCTCCTCATTTTCGAAGTCGGTTAAAACTGATTGAATTTCTTATGAAATATGTATGTACCTACCTAATGTACTTCTTTCACTACTACATAACTTGTGAAGTTAACCTTCCAAAAATGTACATACTAACTACTTTATTACAAATTCATGCTTATAATACATAAATCGTAAAAGCAGGCTTTCGAATGGTAAAAAATCACTACCTTCAATATTTTATCAGATAAATTTATCTAAGGCACTGCATAAAATCACAAACCAGGTACGCTTTTAAACATGCTCAAACGCTATTTTGAATTAAAAAAACTTGAAAGGTGATTTAAAAATCGATAATCGATAAATCCCTAGCATCGAGTATCCCCATCCCTACAAACGGAGGTCAGTCGACCACAGAGAGTGGTAACGCGCGTGAGGCGCCCACTAATTGACTAATTGGGTTGCATCCAACACCTATACAGTTATTATACAGCAGAGCATTACAAACATAATTACAAGGGGCATGTAGCTAATGGTTCTCTGGAGACGCGGTGCGATTGGCCCACTGTGTTGCATGAGAATCAGTGAATAGCATATAATTCAGGTTTACGGGACAGGATTATTGTTATGAGCAATATGATATGCAAACAACCTTTTTTGTGGCAACTTCAGTACCTACATCTTATACAAGAGTTTTGGCGGGAACACGGAAAAATCATGTCGTTGCATTCTATTATTTTCTTAAACTTGTGTATTTTCGCGAATTAATGATTAAAAATGGTGGTGTTTTACTCATTGAGTGTTGAATTACATGCACGAGGGTGGGCAAGTGATAAAATGTGCTGAAACATGTCTTTTCGTGTTGTTTTCAAAGCTCCGAAGAAGCTTGTAGTAAAGTTGCCACGACTTTACTAGGGCATGATTGGACTTGACTGTGACTTACTGTGTGTGACTTGGACTGTGACTACGACTCATTTAACTGGAGAAAGAAGGATCGATCGATGAAGAAAAATGTATTTGCCTGAAGGACTAGTATCCATGGCCAGGAAATATTAAAAAAAAAAACATCTTATACAAACAACTTTAAAGTCATGACTTCTAATAATTCGTTGGTGTTTCTTTCGTTGTATTTTATTTAAACAGGCCCATAAATGTTAGGGTAACCGGTGGATGCATATGACAGGTTGTCGTACAGTGTGGCGGTCTAAAGAGGAGGCCTTCGTTCAGCAGTGGACGTCTTCAGTCTGAAGATGATGATGAGTTAGGTCCATGATATAGAAAAGTTCCAAAAAATATATTGACCAGTGGCGATGGTATAAGTACGTGCCTTCAAAGATGACGTCTCGACGATGCTTTGCATAACTTTGGAACTGACTCTCGTACTTAAAAGAACCTAGTTATTTTGTAAGCATAGAGTTTTGTGATATACGAAAGTTGTAAAGTATGATGAAAAATCTAAATAAAGTATGAACCATTATTACATTCTCGAACAAACGAATATAGTCTGTAATGTGTAATACTAAAATAATGTTAGTTTTTACGCAGTCTTGGCAGACTCTAGACATAAAGAAATATTTAAACAAACCTTTCAGTGGCAGCCTTTACTAAGTGTTTGGTCTATGTGGTTTATTTTGGTTTATATTAGAAGTAAGACAGGTCATGGACCAATGCAGCATTTGCTATTGCCCTGTTTTAAACTAATGTTGTATACCTAGGACAAAAATGAATCTTCCACTGTACGTAGAAACTGTAATTCAATCTATGGCCACAAGCACAGTGGTGGTGGTAAATCAAACAAACACAATGCGGCATTTGGCAGTGGTGACGTCGGGTGCCACTTCCGGCGGCCATATCGCACCTTTGTACGTGTTCCGACCAGTAACACCTACCATGCGATATTTTATACTTCCGGTCCCGACTCATATTGGGCGGGAGTACTTGCTCCATTGACACGAAACAGGGAATATTGAAAATCTCGACTCATTTTCATTCATTTAAATGTGAACATAAATAAAATAAATAATTTATAATAAAACGCTTTAAAAAAAATACAACCGACTTCAACTTCGAATACCTGGATGACATCTTCATATTTTCTAGTAGTTTTGATTTAAAAACCAAACTACTGAACCGTTAACCGTAAACTTAACCGTTGGCTTTGATTTGAAAGTTTTAATACATGTTGTAAGTCATAAGTAAGTCATAAGTCATTTATTGATAAATTGACAATTTACATGTATGTGGGTGATTAAAGTCCACAAGAATAATAAAAAAAGTCGCCCCTGTTCACCTGGGTGCTTTAATTCCAAGGTGAACAAAGGCCACCAATAATGTCGAAACAAATCACCCAGGTGATATAACCTAGGTGTAATGAGTCCGAGGTGAAATGAAGAGACTTTAAAATCACTTAATTTCCACTTTGTTCACCTGGGTGATTTCACACAAAGTTGAATAAACCCTCACGTTACATACGTTACGTATACGTTAAAACATAATGTGTCAAAACCACGTCAGTTTTCATAATAAGATTCTAGATTTGTTTCATTTTTTCAACTTTATAAAACAGTCAACATATTCTCTTAACAGATGCTTAATGGTTTTATAGTATTCTTTAAGTATTAATATGTTATCTAAGACCGAGAGTTTCACAAAAATAATAAAATAAATATTCGACAAATTCTACAAATGTTTTATAATTACATACTTTCTCAGCCTAGAAAACATAATACTGAATATCTTGCATTTCACAAAAAGTAGACTAATTGTACAATTAAACAGGTTAATCTAGAGCTTAATTAAAGTGCACAAGGACTCAGTGGCACCCTTTGTAAATTAATTAAATTGACATTTTCAATCTTAGCTATAAATTTTGTCTCGACAAGCTAAAGAGGGATCAGGTTTGATCGATTTTCAGATTAAAATCAAACTAATCAATTGAATTTTGTAGTTATTGATGAGTTTCATTAATGTAGTTGTATCCAACAAAATTGTTGAATTGATCCAACTGTTTATCATAATAATTGGTGATATTTTTCAAAGATAGGTAACAAAACGATGAATTGATTTGTAAGTTTGAAGTTCCAAAGTTTTTATCATTCAGCTAAGAGTTTTGTTTGTCAATTATACAGGGTTAGTTCTAATCAGTTAGCATCTTTATAAGGGCATGTTCTGTACATCAAAACAAACAACTTTTACAATCGTTTTACTTATATATTTAAAAAAACAACCGTCTCCAAATTAATATGGGACCACCTCGAGAGTATACCATTTCAAATAATAGTTATTTATGATACTCGTGCGGTATTGGTTTTTACAAACGAGTAAACGAATGTAAGCTCAAGACGAAGTCGAGGGCTTACCATAGTCACGAGTTAACCAATACCGCACGAGTGCCATACAACGTTTTACAACACATTTGCGAGAAAACAGATAACAGAATTACTTGCAACAGATAATGAGGCAAACTTTATTATTTTGTTTTTATTATGTCGGACGGAAAGTCACAACTAAATACCTATTTGACACTGGCAAAAAAAAAGTTAAAAAAAGTGCGATGCCATAATCCTCCTAGGAGGAAAGGTGAAAAAAAACTACGTTCTAAAGTTCGTCTTCGTTAAAACGTTTCTAATATGAGTGTCTTTTTCGTATTTTTTATTTATTTATTATTGAGATAAAAACGATAGAATCAATTACATTTAACTCACACAATAATACAGAAAAATGTTCATAAACTATAATTGCATAAAAATAAGTAATGTCAGGTTTTTTTGTTTTTGTTGATTCCAAAACTCCGAAGAACCTTGAAGTAAAGTTGCCACGACTTTAATAGAGCATGACTGGACTTGACTGTGACTTACTAAGTGTGACATCACTTTGACTGTGACTTAGACTCATTCGACTAGAAAATTATCAAAAACTTGATACAACAAAAATACTTGACACTAGCAAATTCACAAAGTGCGACGCCATAATCCTGCTAGGAGGAAAGATGAAATGGTGCGAATAAATAAATGGCGCTACGTGCGCGTGGTGAAAATTAGAAAAAAAAAGAAATTTTGTGGTGAGAATTTCTTTCGTCACATTTTCTGTGTAGTATTAAAGTAAGTAAGACAAACGTATTTAGCAAAAGCGCTTCTAAGAAGGTTTGATTATTTAGCTTATTTATTCTCGTAATGTGTTTCACATTTGTGGAGAGATTTGTGTCTTTGGTGGAGATCTTAAATTATAATTATGAAAATAAAATAAATACTGTAAAGTTTACGCACGGCGCTATACATGAGAGTGTGCGGTAAAATGGGTACTTAGCTGACAGTACCTATTTTACCGCACGCTCCGTTGTATGGTGCGTAATGTTCAACTTTCGAACGATGTACACAAGCTTCGTAAATGCATTTTTCGAGCAAATGTATTGTAAAAAAATACTTTTTAAAATCGGTCCACTATTGACGGAGAAATCGGCAAACATACATCGCGAAGAAGTGGCGCAGGGCAGGCCACATCGCTCGAAGAACTGACAACCTATGGGGACGAAAGGTTCTTGAGTGGCGACCGCGAACCGGAAGACACAGCGTAGGAAGACCTCCCACTAGGTGGACCGACGACATTGTAAAAGCCGCGGGCAACCGGTGGATGGAACTGGCAGGTTGTCGTACAGTGTGGCGGTCTAAGGGGGAGGCCTTCGTTCAGCAGTGGACGTCTCTGGGCTGATGATGATGACATCGAAAAAAAGCATACATACAGTCGAACATAGGACCTCCTCTTTTTTTGAAGTCGGCTACGCGTTTTTCACGCCAGCTCTACGCAATGGATCGATTTAAGCTTTAAAGTCGCAAATTCACAGGGAAGTAATCTGTTTCGACGGCAGACTAGATAGCGAACGAATCTGACGTCGCGGTCGGACGCCGGTCAACTTTGTTTAATGGACGCGCACTGTCGACTCACTTATTTTGATTTTACGAACGATTTCATACAATAGAGAGGGTTGTAGTTAAACATGGAATTAAGTAAGCTTTTAGGATTACGCAGTACCCTGAAATTTAGGGATGATGGGAAAGTTGTTTTAATAAAACGTAGGTAGCTGAACACAAATGGGTGTTAAAATAAATTGATCCTTATTTTGGTAGTGTGCTAAATATTGTTTTAAACTCTGACAAGTCAACTTTTCAATAGTTACTTCAACTTTTTGTTATTCACGACAAAAGTTGCATAACACTATTATGGGAGTACGAGTATGTAGGTAATTATTAAAAAATACAATGGTTTAGGGGTCTCATCAAATTAAATGAGTCCAAACTCGAGGGTAGTAGTCGTGGAGGGGTCGCACTATCTACTTCCCGGCTTCATCATCAGTTCCCATATTGTTCCCATAGCAACCTCCTAGTACATACTAGCGATATTTCCAATCAATACGGCAAAGGGAACTTGATTAATATCAAATCCTAATATTTTATTACGTTGTATGAAGCTATTAAAAATAAAACGAACGTTAAAATTAAAATCACCGTCTCATAACATCCGGATGACCGTAAACGTCCAGTCACGTCCGTAAACGTCCAACTATCCAACATAGACGTAACTCAAACATTTGTCCGCGGAGCCGCCGCGCCGGCAGGGGCGCTCGCTAATGGAGCCAGTCAATTACTTAAGACCGGGCCAACTCGATCATAAATCCGGACTATCGATCAAAGTTCGCTGTGTCCGGGGCGGACGCTTCTCGGCACAAGTTACTCAGAAAATCTTGGCGAGGTTTACTTTAATAATACACTTTTTTAAACAACCGTCTTCAATTTCGATTATCTGGATGACATGTTTTTTCCAGTTATTTTGATTGAAAAACAAAACTACTGAACCGATTCCGAAGTTACACAGCTTCGTTCGAGAGATTCTTCGTAAAATTTAACTATAAAATAATAAAATGTCAGGATAAGTCCCACATGAAGGGGTACATTTATAAATTACATGAGGGGTATACGAAATGTGTCAGGCACATAAGTAAACAGACAAAATTATACTATCTTTTCAGAGGTATCTAAAACAATGCAAAAATACCTGATTATAAATTGGTAAAGGTATATAAGAATCAATAATTTCGTCGACTATCCTTTAATGCTCTTTGCTTTGAAATAATTAAAATATTATTTTCTACTTTTTAGCTTCAAGTTTGTGCATAATATAGGTATAGTCCAGAAGTCAGTTATTGTTTTTTTTTCAAAAAAATAATTATTGATTATTGTAGCCACATGTAATCCGCTCGGTTTAGTTTTACCAACAGAATATTCTATAGCAATTACTTTACTTAAAAATCTGTAGACCTTGACTTTCGCAGTGCCCCTCTAGTCCTGGGCACGACTCGACCCACATTATATACGCCTTTGTGAACTAACGCCCGCGTCTTACAAACGAAAGATTGATTTATTACAGCATCGGGGCCATTTTCATCGGTCAGTTATTGAATTCCTTCAGGTTAGAAGCTATTACGTGACGTCAGTTGACAAATTTTGTTGGACCATTTACATGATAAAGTCAGGTAATAGAGTAGGCAGGGCAATATGTGTTGTTCATTTTCACATTATTTTATCTAAAAGGCAGACTTTTAGACAGTTCTATGAGCTTTATCGCATCTCAACGCGTTAGCATTTTGTAGCTATTGCAGAGTCCGCCAGGCCTGGGGAAGTACCAAACTTTTGTCAGTTATTTCACCGTCAAGCAGTAATGTGTAAGCATTACTGTGTTTCGGTTTGAAGGGCAATGTTAGCAGAGAAATTACTGGACAAAAAAAGATTAGACATCTATCATTTTAGGGTGACGAGCGCAGTGCAGTACGATTGGATAAAAAAAATTGCATATCTCTTTTGTAATACTAGATACTGTTAGTGTGTAGCCTGAGAGATGAGATTCATCATTGAATGTCTAAAAGTAATTAGCGCCAATGCAATGATACTTTGGACTTCAACATTGTAGGTCTGTATATAGGGTTACTGGTAACTCAACGTATTCCCGGCGGGACCAGATAGGGGGCTAACAAGCATCAAACTTAAGCCCCGAATGTATGGCCAAAAATTAATAGTTTTCACGATAATCATTTAAAATAGTAATTATATAATTATAGTTTTGTCTGATCCTGCCGGGAATACGTCAAGTTACCAGTAACCCTGTGTAAACACTCAAGGTTCTGGATAGCACAGCAATGGTTATGGATAGGCGTTTTCCAAAATCCGAATAAATGGCAATACTGGCAGTATCTTTAACCGATGTATGGTAAAAACACTTTAATCTAAATTAAACCTTATAGTATCATTATCCAAAGACCAGTTTACTAGTTGTATTTGACAGCATAGCAGGTAAAACCACGGAGCAGTCAGTTGTTAATTAATTACAAAACTGAGTATTGCATGGATTCGGTAGGACTCTACTGCAGAGTCCGCCTGGGGAAATACCACATCTTTGCCAGTTATTTAACCACCAAGCAGTAGTGTGCAAGCATTACTGTGTTCCGGTTTGAAGGGCAATGTTACCAGAGAAATCACTGGGTATGAAGAGATTTAACATCTAATATCTCAGGGTGACGAGCGCAGTGCAGTGCGGCGCAGGATTGTGTTCGCAGGTTCACAATTCTGGCACTGCTACTGTTAGTGGCAGGTGTGATGCTTAACAGCAGGCGAACGTCTTGCTCGTTTCGTCACATAAATGGATATAAAACAACAGTGGTGTCGATTCTGATGGTTTTAGTTGACAGTTCTAAACTAACTAAAGTATTGCTGTCCTTAGCTAACATGTTTAGTAAAAAAGTGACAGCAATATTTTAATTAGTTTAGAACTGTCAACTAAAACCGTCAGAATCGACCACAATATCGACATACAGGAGTTTTCATAGAAATATTATGTTTCACACAATTTGTGTTAAAGAAGTGGTTTTTCCTGTTACATAGTTAGGCAAGAGGAAAGTTACGAAAGCTTATACGCAAAATTACTTCGCTGTCTAATGAATACGATAAAGTTATTCAGAAATAACTACTAGCAAAGTAATCTCATTAAAAGTTGTACGGTTTTCGTTACATTACACGTGTTATCACTTTTTGCTACGAGGTGCTACGCCGTAGCGTTCCTACGTGTTGCCGTAGACTCATTCTATATAATACCTGCGTTAGTTTTTTACGTAAAAGTGACTGGTAACTGGCTTTATAAAATCCAGAAGACCAGACAAATTACGTATTAGAGTCACATTATTAGATTCACTTAAAAAAATTCGTCATAACAGGAATTTATTTTAACATGAAACGACGAAATCCTTGACTTTTAACCTGTTCGTATAGCACATGGTCAAGTGTGTATTCGTTTAGACAACATTTCTGACGGCGTGTATCAAAGAATGAAAGTTATATCCGTAGACCATATTTTTCACATTCCAATGATTATTTGGAACTCTGTGACCAGATATCGCAAACAATCTTATTACCAACATTTTTTGGAAAACTTATTACATGAAGGTAAATATATAATTTTGTACCATGTAAAAATTCTCCCATAAACCGGAGTCAAGGCATTTTATTTAGTTTAAAGTCCAGTCGCCTGTACAGGATAACCATGCAAATTACCGACCACCATAGACTGTGCTCTACATAGCACAAACTATTCCAAAAATCCCTTTCAATACATCACCGCGGACCACGAACATTTAGCCAACATTATAAACTTGTTTTTGGCTCTGAATAACTTCACGACTATGCTTCTGAGAGACGTAAGCGCCCACTTAGAGGTTACCTCTGAAGTTTACACATAATAAGGGACCTGAAACTTTCGGGTGAGGTTTTTGACACGTTGAGCAAAACAATTTACGAGTAGAACTCTTTTAGAAGGCACACGATGTAAATGAAAAGTGTGGACTTGCAACGGCTTACTTAAGCGGGGTTACGGGAAACTATAATCATCACCATCAGCCCGGAGACGTCTACTACTGAACGAAGGCCTCCCCCTTAGACGACAACCCGCTATTTGCATCTACCGGTTGCCCGTGACATAGGTAACCAGTCTATAATACTAAACCAGAATGAGGTCACTGTACTCATACTTGTGAGCAACTATCTGTGAAAAAAAAAACAGCTGTTCCATACATTTTGTTGAGGGTAAAGGATATTTTCTATGGAACAGTTGATTTTTCGCGAATTCAAGATTACCCTTTAATATAAGTTGTTCACATTGATGAGTACCTTTCGGTTTGGTCATCATCATCATCATCAGCCCGGAGACGTTCACTGCTGAACGAAGGCCTCCCCCTTAGACCGCCACTGTACGACAACCTGCCATTTGCATCCACCGGTTGCCCGCGACTTTTACAATGATGTCGGTCCACCTAGTGGGAGGCCGCGCCTACGCTGCGGAACTCGCAGCTTTCTTCGGCTTGGTAATAGTGATAAATTAACTCAGTACACAGTGATGCATGATTTCGTACGCAAAATGTATGTAACTTAACCTGAGCTTTACGTTAAATCTGACAGTCACGCACAAAGTTTCCACATTTTCAGTAACTAATAAATTTATAATTTGTCCTCGGCATTAGTGTAATAGCTCCATTAAGTATAGTGCTCGGAATCAATCATGCACGAGGTAAAGTTGGCGCTTGGCGTTATTATTTATTTAGGAGAGGAGGAGGGAGAAGTTCGGTCAAAGTTTCGCCTCCGATCTCTTTCGTTTGAATTAGATCCTGACGGTGTTTGAATAGGCCGGCAGTGTGGAGGCGTTCTTGAAGTAAATTAAATAGAAGAGCTTTGCTCCACTAAAGAATAATTATAATCACTTTTTAGTTGGCCACTGCTGGAAACAGATCTACCCTCCAAGGGTGTACCGTATACTTTGAATTAATTAATAAGCTACTTTTTATGAAAAAATATTTTTACGCAATATTAATTCTCCTGCCCCTTTTTATTACAGGACGGCTGGAAAAACGCGTCCAAAACGTCACCTGTACATGGCGGACATTCCCCACGCACGCACAAAGCGCTTTGATACCAAGTTTATTATTCGCACAGCGAAGTTGTGGAACTCTTTACCAGAGTCTGTGTTTCCCGAAAAGTACAATTTGCGTGTCTTTAAATCCAGTGATAACAGTTTCCTTCTAGGTAAGCGTGCTCCATCTTAGACCACATCGTGCTTAACATAACATCAGACAGGACGTGATCACATTTCCTATATTAAAAAAAAAAGGTTAATGGCCGACATTCCAACATTTTTGTTAAATCTTTTCCGTAATAATTATGCCCATCGTAGTGAACTACCGGAAATAAGCCTATCTCAAGGCACGCCATCAAGCCCAATATTCAACTTGACGCTTGCTGTCACAGGCAACCATATCCTCATCTACTTTTAAACAGTCGGAAACGATTAAAATGTTAACGTCTGGCTATATCTCAACTTTATAAACAATTGTGGTTAGTCATAGAATTTAAATGTAGGATATTATGTAGGTATTAAAACAAAATGAAACAGCATCGTGACAAAATTGAGAGAATTTTCATCAAAGCAATATGAAATTCGAGCCTCCACCGCTAAAACCTTCTCGCAGGCGTTATCAGCCCAAATATCGCATTACAATTACGTACGCAACTCGTCAAACAAACCGAGTAACAATAATGGTACGTCAATAACTTCCATCGCTCCGATAAACATTTTTATCGAGTTATTTTATCGAGTTAAGAATCGATATCTCCGACGCCCACCTGCCTGTTCCGTCAAAAGACCGTACCCAAAATCAATCGAGAGAGAAAAAACTCGGATAATATAATAGAATTGAATTATCGCCGGGATAAAGACGACTCGGGAAGAAGGGAGCGCTCCAAAGTCGGATAATTCGATTGTGTTCGATAACAATCGGGTATCGAATCTATGTTTGTTTCCTTTCCCACTTTCTTTCGGAGTAATACAATAGAGAGAATCGTTTTCCGCGTTAATCAACAGGTTCTGCTTTAGTACCCTAACTTTTGTTTAGTGCTAAAACAGAATCCTAATTCGTAAAATTTGCGATGAGTTATTTTTTTAAAACATAAATTAAAAATATTAAAACAAACTGGCCTTTATGTGGGGCAGAAAATTAGCCTCGCCATGCAGTGAGGCAACACAGCCAGCGTTTTAGGCCATTGCCTGAAATTAGAGATCGTATGAATTATCTTTAGGTCTGTTGCCTATAGTATACCTAGTTTAAACGGTATCTTATAACGACTATTTAATATAAAGTTAGTTTTAATTAAGCAGTTTAGGTGTTGGATTTGCTGTTTTATTCTTGTTGTATTTAATGAACGCAGATTGTATTTACAGAAAATATTTAGGTAGGTAGTCAAGTAAGAAGAGCTTCACAAGGGTTTATTTATCGAGGATTCAACGGACTATGAAAATTACGCTGTTTTAGTGATTCGTCAAAAATCTACACAATACAAATTTAATGAATTACTTACACTAAGGTGTTAGCATTTCTGTTTCCTTTGATATCCTGCTAAGGTGAAGTGGCAAACTGTTAACCAATGAAAAGCATATTTAACGTGATCCGAAAGACACTTACAAGACACGTGCGAACCAAAAGCGTTCAAATAGCAGAAAATCAATTAAGCTCAGACAATTTTTTGTTTCTGTTATAATAAGTACCATGTTAGTTTTCTTAAACACTGTTGGCATTTTTGGCCTAACTATTTCGGACCGCGTTCAATATGTCATTTTTATATTGCGTTGCCATTTGAAAAGTGTTGCTTCTCACTTGCGCTGTTGGCGTATTTCGGACCACGCATATAATAGACAGTTATGATGTCATGCGATTTCATTGGTTAGTATTTGACCGCTCCGCATCAGTAAGTGTCATCACGAGAAACATAAGCAAAACAGTCGATCTGGTTTGACCGATACATAAAAATAAAGAAATACATTCAAGACGCACTTACCCCGCTCAACGTTTTGATATTGTGCAAAGCGTCTTGCGCTTTCAACGCCGCTTTGCGCGTGAAAAACGTCACAAAACAGCACCCTGGAAACAGAAGCGCACGCTTACATACACAGCACGCACACATTTAACGCAATCACATTATAGCGTAGCATAGCCCAGCATAACACATTCCTCGATACGTAACCCTATTGAGTGGATACTAGTTTCATATTGAATATAATTATAAGAGGTAAGTTGAAGATCAGAGTGTGGAATGCGAGTTTTACCGATTGCGTTTGCGATAACAATTTCGATTTGTTGAAATAAGAGCACCGCCATCTGTGTCAAGGTATGGAACAAGTCTTATTACAAACTATTCTTAGCTTAGTGTCATGATACACGAGATGGCGCTTTACTTAAATCATACAAATTGTAGTTAACGTTAACGCACTCAAATTATACGTAAACAAAATTGGAAACTTACTATTGACCTTCAAGTGTATTTTTTTTTACGAATATTTTGAGAGGTTGGTTTGCATTTGACCACACTCAGCTTTGATGTTATGTGATATCGGGCTGAGTGTGTCTGTATTTTATTTATATGTGAGTATGGCCATATTTTATTTATATTTACTGTTTTAACTTTGTACACTTTCCCAAAGATTGTGTTATTTACGTTCACAGACACAAAGCGAGTCATAGATAAAAACATTGTATAATATCAAGTTGAGGCAAGCGTGTCGCTATGCTATGTTACTCTGCAATGCTACTGCAGCCAAATACACAAAATTACAAATAACATTACAAATACATAAAATAAACGTAGGTACAAGGGCAGCCTATGACACACACAGACGCACGCTGTCGCACTACTCACACTAACAGACACGTTGATACACATACAAACTACAGAATTAAATGGTATTTTTTTTGGTATTTAAAGAAACAAACAAAATAACCATTTCAGTTTTGGCTTGAGAAATGACGATATATCTACAAATTAACAATTTTCAGATTTTTCCCGTAATTACTGTTATGTGACCTTTCTTCTAGCCAAATTTCACGAGTCTAGATCAACGGGAAGTACCCAATGAATTTTGATTTAATTCACTCTAAAAAACTCACAAAAATGGCCGTACTTTTTTAATGTATTGACTTAGAAGCTTGATTTTATTACAGATCTAAGGGACTGTGGACTAACGTATTTGATATTAATTTTAACTTGATACCTCCACGCATTCCAGAGAAAAAGGGTCTTGACAGACAGACGGACAGACAGACAACCGATCCTATAAGGGTTCCTTTTTTCCTTTTGAGGTACGGAACCCTAAAAATACATTCAAATTTATCTATCTCGCCGGTTGGTCATCCCGAAATACATATAATTGTATAGGTAGTTATAGCCCTGATGTAATTAGTCTTATATACTAATTACCGCATTATCAGAACCCCACAATTCTCTATATAATATATTCAAATACGTTTTCTTATTTGCAATCCCTTAAGTACTTAAAATTACTTAACTATCAACCTTAAAAAGTCAATTAGAATTAAAAAAATAATTGCGACGATATTCCAGTGATTGTTAGTTATAAATAGACATATATGTATGAAACTAGTGCTCATTTGATCCCGTGAAACCTGAGATTGCTGCTTTCGATCAATTAACTAAAATATAACCAAAAAGTTAAAAATATATTAAATATGATTTTTACTTTAAATCAACAAAAAAATTATTGCTCAAATTTAAGTTTCATGCGGTGTGATATCAGAGCCCGCCATTTAAAAGCGTTTTTTTTTAAAGCGTGTCCTATATCAGCGTACTAAACGATAGAAGTTCAGAAGGCGGTCAACCACTAACAATGATCCAGTTTCCAATCGGAACGCGCGCGCCGTGTTTCACTGCCTTAATCCGGCCCGCAATGCAATCAGAATAAAATTTCTCTGCACGAACTTGCGCGGAAAAAATGGAATATTCAGGTTCCCAGTTTTTCTATATACCACTTTCCATGCCGTGCGGTCATGTGTGAGCTAATAAGATTACAGGAGGGTATCGTATAACGCTGCGGGTCGTAACGACACTGGTATAATTACTTTATTCACAATTGCACTGTTATAATAATAATAATAAAAGACGTAAAGTTTGCGTGACAGTATGGGGTAATCTCCAGAATTACTGACCGCATTTAAATAAATTCAGTAAACATTTAATATAAAGATATAAAAATACTTCCTTATAGCATTTAAATAATGATTGTGATATAAGTTTAAAAAAATTGCCTGCAACGCATACTATAGACTAAGTCCGAGATAGTGGTTAGTTTGCAGGTCAAAGTTTTATCATACTCAGTCTTTTTTTTTAAACCGTTGTAGCTTTGTTGGGAGACTGCTACTCTACTTAAAAAATTGAGGTCGCGGGTTCATTCAGAGCTCATTGGAGTTTATGTACGGTAAAGGAATACGACGTGAGGAAGCCTACATGCGTCCGGAAACAAATGTGCAAGCTTGCATACCTACTAGAAAGTATTCGATCAAATCACGGATAGTTGTCAAAGTCACCGATAATTTAATGGGAGAAATTTTCTGTCAGGAAGTTTAAAAAAAGATAATCATTGTATATGGCTCAGGCTTTGCGCAGACCGACGTGGCTGTTTCTGACTGGCACGTTCAGTCTGCGCTATCTATCGAGTTGAAGGAAACTACTTAATTTTTTTAAACCATCTTTGGAAAACCGCTCATTGTCTATCACGCAATGTAATAACTCAAAGTGTGGTAACACTAAAAATCAAAAAAACAAAAAAAAAACTTTATTTAGGACTAATTATCCATAAGTACAGTGTTAGTAGTAGTGTTAAACCTATGATATTATTTTAGTAAGTAAAATTATAGATAATATTTAAATATACCCTACTATATTAGTATTATCATAGGGTATATTTTTGTATACATACGCAGGCAAAGACAGTGGCAACGACAACTAGTAAAAAACAAACTTTTCTTTTCATTTTGATGAAAATTTAGCTTAAGTAGAAAATGTTGCTCGCAGTTGTTTACCAAAATATTTAGATACTTGCTTCAGAACTTTGCGTCAGCAAAAAACCTAAATAATGTAAGTAAATATTCACTAACTTAGCAACGTGATAAGAAAAAAAAACAGATAGGTACTAGACGAAGTTGTTTGCCTATTTAGACGAAAATGCTGAGATATTTCGTAGCTCAAGCTAAATATTATAAATCTTCAACACCTGTTTTTAAACTTAGTCCTTGAGTTATTTTTTTAATAATATCTGAACAAAATGAAATTTCCACTTCGCAAGGAAAACTAAATTAACTTAGTTTTCATCACACTTGCTCGTTAAGTGGATCTTATTACATCGGTTTTAGGCTCATCATCCAAGATATTACACACGCGTGCTTTTTACTTCACACTATTGTTATAATAAGTAGAACTCGGTAATTTAGATTTGTACGTCACTGCAAGTTATATGTATGTATACAAAGCATTCTTAATTTGACCAGGTAATTTTTTTTTTTGTAATACCACCAAATACATTTTATGCGGCTAATGGAAACGTCTGCTGCACGCGCATCGCTGCCTTATTGCGCGCCATATTTCGCAAATGTTTATTGACATTTTCGCTGTGTGGTTGATTATTATCAAAAAGTTTATAAAAGTAACTAAGTTCATATAGGCTGAGTGGCCAGCCCTGGTGCCAGAGTGAATGTGCCAACCGAAGGCCTCTGACAAAGTTAATAACAATACAAGTTTGTTTTTTCCTCGCAAGTGTAATGAAAAATATCGTGTGAAACACGTGTGCATTGGTAATTATACTCTCGGCTCCTTTATCGCTTAATACCGCCTCGACTGTAATTACTATCATAGCACACTTGTATATTAATGTACTTACTAATTTTGATCGAACTGTTTTATACCGTGTAAGTCCAAGATTGACCGCCATCTCGCCTGTTGCTAAGCAACAACGTAGTCGAAGATGAAGTATGCAGACATAGACGATAATTGGCTCCTTGTAAAAAATCTAAAGTAGGTATAGATTTAGCTCTCTACAAAAAAATATGCAGGCAAATTCTAATTTTATTTTCATTCTCTGGCTTTATTATTTATACATACGAAGATAAAATGATATCGTGCGCCATATTAATACTATAAAAACGAATCGATTCAAATTCGTAAAAAGGACCAGGCTTGATTCGACTAATTTTCCTCATTCCAAAAGCTCTTCATAAAATGTAAGGCAATCACAAAGGCGTCAAGTCAAACGTCATTTAAGCTTTAACTTTCATGCTTAGGTTTGAGCACGCAAACACTTAATTATCGCAAACTACTACACGTTCGTGCCAAGTAATATTAAAGTTACTTTCAAGTAATAACTGAATGTGATTAAGCAGTTTTCTATAAAAAAAACTATACTGAAGTAGGTACTATTTACTTGTACATGATGAATTATATAAGAATATAAGCTGTATTTTCCCAAGTTAGTGAGGGGAAATTTTCAGCAAACAATTAAAATGTATAACAAAATAATTATCTGAAATATAACAGTTTGGTTTATACACCGTGTAAGTATTATAATATATAATGTACGTAAATGGGCGAAATAATAATGGGCGATGATGAGTGGTTAGGTTGCTTCTCTTTAGCACAAGCAGGAAATAAAATTTTAGTTCCGTTTATCACCACGTTAATACTCGTAATAATTTATGGTGGTAGTGATAAGCCAAACGTCTTAATACATACGTATTTGGTTCATTTTTTCTTTCTTTGATGGATCCGACGCTAATGTAAATACATTATTCATTGAGAGAAAGACTAACGAGAAAAGTCATTTTCCTATCGTTTGCTTGTGTGTCGACGAGTACTTGACTTTTGCGTTATAGGAATTCGAAAGACATTGGTTCAGACCAATGTATTTTTAAATTATTATGTAACTATTTTTTTATCACATTCAATTAAAATTAATTTAAAATTATTTTACAGTTACATTTTCAGTTCCTGGTGTTTTTTGCTGTCGCTAAGTAGACAAAATAATGGTTTAATTATTTTACTCAAAAAATATTACGTATTATTATCCTTATTTATTACGTATACGTATTATAGTACGTTTATAAATGTGGATTAGTTATTTTTATATTAATGTGTTTTTAATCTAAATTATAATAATCAATACACTGCTATAATTTTTTTGTCATTATTTATAGCTATCAGTTTTTTTCTGAACTAGGTGATCCAAATTAAACAAAATGTATAGTTTATTGTTAGATTAGAGATAAAAATAATAATACAATTATTTAGTTAAAAATAATATAAATGCTTAAAGGAGATTCGTTTCAGTATCAGCTGGTAAGACATATTATTAATCGCTGCGATAACAAAATTTAATTTATTAAATAAAAAAAAGGTAAGCCTCGTAAAATTATAACAAATACTGAAGAAAAAAAAACAGAATAACAAAAGCTCTTCCCAAGGTAGAACATCACTACGTGTACACTTACATACAAAAGGGTAGGTTTGCATAAAACTGACAAAAGGAGCTTTTTCCGAACAAAAGACGGACAAAACGGGACAAACAAAAATGTCAACATATATTGTAACATACGGGACCACCTTTTGTTACATGTTTTTGTGGAATTAAACAATGACACAGTGAGCGCCACGACTGCTTTCATACTCTTTTTGAAGAAACAAACCAACATACGAGATAATTAGTGTTATTCTTTTGTATGTTTTTTACTTATTCCATTTTGCGTGTCACTCTTTGTGGACAAATATTTAATGCACTGTTTTGGACTCGCAATAGGGTTTTCATTAATTTGAATTGGTGGGTTTGCCCGTGAGCACGATAGATCTGTACGTCTTCATAGCACAGTTAATTGACACATTTTTGTACGGGAATACACACGTTTAATTAAATTGGATACTCCGACTATAGATTCGATCACATCCGGTGACCTTTTTCAAAGAGTGAAAACAGAGCCCGATGCGCGTGCAGCTGCGTCCTACTTAGCACTTTGCCTGCTTAGCTTTGTGCTAAGCAGGACGCAGGAGCACGCGCGTCTCCTAATGATAAAAAAAAAGAGAAGAGATTTTGTACCTTATCTACGAGTAGGTAGGTATATTTTAATTGATCACACAATACTGACTGGTGAGTGCGGTGCATAGTTTGGATATATTATAAGCAAATGAATCGCTTTGTCAGGCGAGCGACTTCTCGTATGCATTAAAAAAATGTTGCTGAAAAAGCCCCTTGAATGTTGCAAGTATTTTTTAAATCCTGCAAGTTCCATCTATTTTGGCTCGGCTTTGGTCAAGTTATAAAAAATAATTTTGAATTTGTGTACACTCAGAATAGTTTAAATTTAATTATTAAGATAAATTTTCCTTCGAAACAATCATTAGGTAAGTACCTGAGTAAGTTTACGGTCACTGGGATATTAAGTTTAAGCTATAAGTTCGTCCTGCCTTACTACTGAATAATATAATAGAGAGAAGAACTTATAATATACAGTACTAAGCAAAGTCGAGCGTTGCCAATGACTTTCTATTACTACGTATAGAGCAGACGTCGCACATCACTAGTACGTTCCGTTCAAGTGAGGCCGTCCGGCCATACTTCACGTAGTTTCGTTTGAAGAAAACTCATAAACGCTTTGAAAATCACGGCGATTTCGACCTTTTGGTCGCGGCGCTGCTGCCAGACTATAGTTTAAACTGCCATCAAAATGGAGCATGATCTTTCCTTAGGATAGCTGCTCTAGTAATAAAAGTCATTGAGCGTTGCCAAGATTTTGCAAAATTCTCCTTATTTCAATCCTTCTAATAGTTTTCTTGCCTTGATAATGTCTAGAGCCTGAACGCAACAGAAACACGGATTTGGTTCGCGCGAACCGGTGAAAAGTTGCTGATAAGGATGTAAGTGTGTATCATTTAGCTACTTACAACTGTGCTGCATACGATTTCCTAACAGCTGGGTATTAGTCTACTAATAGAAGTGTGAACCAACCACGTCAAACCAAAGCGTATTATATTAAACTAGAGGTCGCCCGCGACTTCGTCTACGTACGGAAGAAATTCGGCCCGCTCGCAAAATTCACCACTTTGAATCATCCCGAGCATTCCATAGGCTGTGAGTTGATATATCAGTCAGGTCTTTGAATTTTAAATATATAGATAATTAACGCCCCGTGGTAAAAACATCTTGAGGAAACCTGCATAGTTATGTTCGGAGAGGAAATACAAAGGCGTATGAATCCACCAATCTGCAACTGGATCAGCGTGGTGGATAAGATACAACGACTCCTCAATATCACTCAAAATAACGCACTATCACGCTCACTCAAAAACTATCGCATCTCCACTGATAGGCATATCTATAAATCGAATCCTTTGCTATTAATATAGATGCGAAATTGCGTTTGGATTTGTTCGTAATTTTGTACGTCTAACACGTAGCAACCGAACTAGATCGACGTAATTTATTAGAATAAATAAGATATGAACATGACATATTCTTGCCATAGATATGCCATGAGTTAAAGGACGGAGAGTGACATGGACTACTTTCATCGTCATCACTAGATCTAAGTTTTCATCACCTGTTTGGATACCGCGGAGTGCAGCTAGTCTACAAGTAAGTATACGTGTGACGGAGGAGTTAAGTCTACCATTTTGAGGAACAAAAAAACTAAAGCTTGATCGAAGATGTGTCGCGCTCCAGAATTAGACCTCCTTCAAGCACACTAATATTATAAATGCGAAAGTTTGTCAATGTGTGTGTGTGTGTGATCTTCAAGCTAGAACGGCTGAACGGATTTGGATGAAACTTGAAATAAAAATAGCTTATTTCCCGGAATAAAATGATATAGGCTACTTTATACCATCATAGTCATCATGCGGGTGAAACTACGGGGCGAAGCTAGTATACCCTATAACTACGTTAATGGTAAGTATCACCTGCAGTGTCTGTTCAAAGACATTTAATACAATAAATACTACGCTTGTAAAAAAAAACAACCGACTTCAATTTGGGACCACTTCTGAAGTATCATCTACCAAACAAAAAAAGAATCATCGAAATCAATTCATAATTAGCGGAGTAATCGCATAATAGACATACAAAAAAAAACATGCAGTAGAAATTGAGTCCTTATTTGAAGTCGGTTGAAAATAGTGTATGCAGGTCATTTGAGAGCACGTCTTCCAGGCTCATTTACGGATTTGCGGAAGATTAGTCACTTTGGCAAAAATCGGCTACGATGACATTAATTTTAGTAAGCGAGTGTGCCACATAGAGAGGCGCCGTACCTTTGCTGGAGCCGGTGATCTTGTCCCGTAGCACGTTGATCTGGTGCACGCGGCCGAACTCCTCGAACATCAGCCGCAGGTCGTTCTCGTCCATACTGCGGGGCACTTGCCCTACGAACATCTGGAAAGTTACCACAAACAAGATAAACGTCTAAGAACAGCTAGGTACGAGTAAGTTTTAAAAAAAAATATTGGTGTAAATTGTACACAGCGCCATCAAGCCCCAAACTAAGCAAAGCTTGATCTATCGGAACCAGATAGAATACTTATATATTTATTTTTGTTGTAAACGTACAGGTATCTACATAAAATACATACAACACCCAGACATAGAATAAACTTGTTTGTCCTGGGTGGGAAGTTGTTTTCTAAGCCTTTTCAAGGTCAAAGTAAATAGATCTCTTCTAAGTACTACTAACGCTACTAAAAAGCTACTTCCTACCAGCTTGCCTGTTGGTAAGCAATAATGTAGTTGAAAATGCGTGCTTTTCAAACACAGCCTTCAGATCTTGAGAATGGAGCTTTTGAGAATGGGACGTTTTGCGAACGAGACGTTTTACGTCTAAATCGACACTTCGGCTTGGCACACCATACCTACCAAGGTATTCATAGCCGTTCTTAGGTAAGGGATGCTAAACACAAAGTTACGACTTTAAAACACACTCATACATAAACAATCAAGCTGACTACATCCAAAGTCAATTGCCTCCCGGAAAATATTCGCGTTGGCACCCATTTCAAATTACATTGCAATATTGAAGCTATATTTATAACAAATTAAGTTTTTATGATGTCTGTACGTAATAAGTCAGGGTTGACAAACGTGATGCGAATAAAAGCAATCATGAATCGTAATTGGGCGGCCGCCGCCGCGCGCCGTCGCTAGAGTTACGAATAGGGTTGCCAAGGGAGTTTTGGGCGAGTATTAAAATTCTTCAAACTTTATTATAAAAAAAATAGTTAGCTTACAATATTTTTACTATTATCGATGAATGACAGAAGAAACATATAAACGCATAATTGTTTATTGACCAAGTGGAACGAAGGTCTTTGAGTCTAAGGGACAAATTGGCGTTTGTGTGCATGTTTGTTTATATTTGTTCGACATTAACTTGCGAACCATTGATCCGAACTCACATTCGATCGATCACATCTCGACATTTTGTAAGCAAGTACTTAAATGTAAATACAATTATCAACTTTGAATACGAGTCAAATCGGCCAAGGCAAACAACGGGATTTGGAAGGTCGAAAGAATGAGGGTCGCAACGTTGAGTTCACTGGAAACTACAACTTTTTAACTAAATAGGTATTTTTAATACCATATTATACATATTATACATAGCTAAATTAAAAAAAACAAATAACGTTTATTAAATTAAAGTTTACGTGATATTTAGAAATCAACATTAATCAGTCAAGGTGCAACCCTAGGAAGATAAGTACGCAGCCAGCATCCGTCGAAGTGGAACCTTTTTAATTACGTCAGTATATCACTTGATTTGCGAATTTAAAACTTCATTGCGTTTGTGTCGAGCCTTTTGATAATTATGGCCGAATACGCAGAGGGAAAACAGACTTTATAAAAAAACGTATAAGAATAGCAGACACATATATTATATTATATTATATAGCTTTTTACTAAAATTTCCTGGCCATAGAACACAAGACATACAAAGATACAAAAGGTTACCGGCTGAATATAACACAAAAAAAAACGTGATTAAATCCAATATCCACCCAGCCGGGACTCGAAACCGGGTCTCTGGTTCCAAGTCAAACGTGCTACCACTAACTTCAGCCAGAGAGAAATTGATTATTTTCAAAAACTGTTCTAATCTTCAAGAATCCCGAAGTCCATAACAAAGATGCAATAGTATACGTATTATGGGCTAGGGCTTCACCTGCGTGACGCTTTACGTCCAGTTATCAGAATAATTAACGTGCAATAAATGATGCATTAAACAATGCGCTACATGGGCGGCCACACTATCATTTGACTTTGAATATCGCCTAACGTCTAACGACATTAATAATGCCACTAGCCCATTAGCGAGCTAAGACCCGGCCATATCTGCATACTGTGATCAATTACCGCGCTAAATAATGGCATTACACGCAGGTGAAGCCTTAGCATTGGTGGGACGTGGAAAGATGCCTCGCTAGGCTAGCGCGTTACTCACGTAACGTTGCGAAAGGGAAATTTTGCGAAAGGGACGTTTAGCGTGCAGTAGACATTTCAGGAAACGGACTTTGTGGGGAGCCACTTGTACACTCAATATTGACAAGCTCATGCGATTTTGCTCTGCAGTCTGCACTATATTATAATGAATTAATCGATTAAAGCATTAAAAAAAAAACATAGCTAAGCGATTGTTTTTCTCAGTGCATAAAATATTCGTCGTTTCTTCTCAGATAAGTAAATCATTTCTTCTATCAGCTACATAAAAACTAAACGTTTATAAAGGCCGAGTGGCCGGCTATGCTACCCAAAGGCTCTTAATAACCGACGCACCCACAGTAAAAAACTACCCACGGACACCCACCCGAAGACTGCCCGAAACGTCCGATGTTAAAATTGTATTTTTTTTTAAAACTATTTCTTCAAGTGTTAGTGATTCAGTTTCATTGAGGCATAAGCTTCTTCTTCTAAACGCTCTATCGGCGTCGTAGAATGCATCTTCATCAGGCGAGATGGCAGTTAAACAAAAGTTTTCGGAAAATTATATATGTCATGATATATACCTTGATGTAGTCTGGGTCCGGCATCTCGGGCTTCTCCTCATTGTTGTTGTTGTTTATACTGACGATGTTATTGTTGTTGATGTTCATGTTCATCCCACTGTGAACAATATAAATAAATCATATTAATTATGTAAAGTACGTAAAATATGACTTAATTTATTTATGTGGCTTACGTTAATTGGTGGCCATTTTACAATCTAGTACTTTTTTACAAGACGAGCGTGATCGCCTGGTGGTGAGCATCACGCCTGCCCATAACAATAGCAGTGCCAGAATTGTGAACTTGCGAACAAAAAACATGCGCCACACTGCACTGCGCTCGTCACCCTGATATATTAGATGTCAAATTTCTGCAGACATGCCCAGTAATTTATCTGGTAACATTGCCCTTCAAACCGAAACACAGTTATGCTTACACAATACGGTTGGGCGGTTGAATTACTATGGCAAAGGCTTACTACCACTAGCTTAGGATAATACTAGAGTACGAACCGGAAGACGCAGCGTAGGAAGGCCTCCCAGTAGGTGGACCGACGGCATTGTAAAAGTCGCGGGCAACCGGTGGATGCAAATGGCAAGTTGTCGTACAGTGTGGCGGTCTAAGGGGGAGGCCTTCGTTCAGCAGTGGACGTCTCCGGGCTGATGATGATGATGATGATGATGATGATGATGATGAGAGTACTAACCACTAGCTTAGGATAATACTGGAGTAACTTGGGTATTTTTTTATGGCTGTCAGGGTAGATGTTTCGAATTTTAAACTTGTAAGAAAATAACTGATTTACTTAGTGGTACTTTTTTGATATATTTAGTTATTGTTTTTGCTTTGATGTTATGGATTACTTTTATTGACCTATTAATATAATACAGTGTACACCATAATGCTTAGCAGCACCACAAAACACCGAGAGTAGTGTTATGTGGTAGCACTTACACAATCTTATCAAGCAATTTAAGTCCTACACTTAAATTGCTTGATAAGTCCTATAGTCTTAGTAAGAGATTGGTAATTATATGAAATTATATGAATAAAGTTTTCTAAAATTGTAAGAGAATGGCGAAACAACAAAGATTCTCGTCAATGGCACGTGCGCGAAACTCACATATTAACACTGTAAACAGTACAGAGCCACTCGGAATTTTGATCTTCAACAGTTCGAAACCCAGCGCGGCAATGCACATACAACGCGCTCATCACTCTCAGACATCATAAGATGTTACATTAATGTTAAAAAAAATAGTCTTGGTAGCCTAGATCACTCGATTTGAAATAGTGCGGTCGTGGGTTCAATCCCTGGCTGTACCAATGAGCTCTTTGGAGAGTATGTACGGATTTTAATATCATTGCTTTTGCGGTGAAAAAAAACATCTTGAGATTCTGCATAATGTTGGGAGAAGAAATTAATTTTGCTTCTATGAATTCGCCAACTCGCAACTGGTTCAGCTTGGTGGATATGGCCCAATTACCCTGCGAGTCACTCAGGTTTATGCTGTAAACTCGTTGTAAAAGTTGGAATATTGAATCTATTAAATTATTTTTCAATAATTCATTTATCTTAATAATTTATTGTTTTATAATCAGTCTGTTAATAATTTCAAAACACAAAGTATCAAATAGATAATGAGGTACAGTTTCGCTTGGCTAGAATCAACAATGTTATTTTCAAGAAAAAATATACCAATCAGTCCACAAATTCACTCGACGAACTCACAGTTTAAAATTCAATCAAATAAACTGAACAAAAAACATTAATTGAAATGAATCATAACATCATTCATAAAATCAAAGAATTTAATTAGATACCTACCTACTCGTATCTATGTTGGAAATTATCACAAGCTGTGTCAGCGTTAAATAGGTTATGTTTTACCTCATTATGCTAGAAAAGTCGAGGTTCCACACTCCATATTGTGAGCACTTGTTTGCCATGGCGTTATCACTGATAAGAGCGTACATCGCTCGATTGGGCCGCGGCTTATCGCCTTATCAGTCGATCAACAAAACGCGGCGCGCCGCTCGAGTTCTGTTCCTGAGGTCGGACGTAACTTGCCAAATGATACTTCGAGAGGGTAAAGGGAAAGTTTGCATGTTACCCACATTTTTCATACGTTAAAAAAAAAGATAGATTTTTAGCCTACAAAAATAAATATATAACGATACACACCAGCTATAATTAAACTAAACGAAATAATTGTTGTGCGCAAATCATGAAAAAAACGTATAATTAATTATTTATCATAATTTAACGTTAGCAACATTGCTAACATGCAGATGTAAATTTAAATGGAAGATTTTATTTATGGCAACTAGATCTTGTCAAAAACCTAAGAATTTTGAGGTGAATGACAAGTATCTACCTAATCATTTTGCGTGACTATACTTACTAGACGTTGACAAAATTTCGACAACACCGCAAAAGCCTCGAATAAAAATTGAAGTTAAACAAGAATTAATGATGACACTAATACTACCAATAGTTAGTAGTATTGGTACTAATAATATCAAAAATGTGTTTAAAATAGCCATAAATAAAAATTGAGAAATGGATAAGACAGAACTAATGAGTGTGCCTTTGATGTTTCAACAATGAACACAGTGTAAACAATGGTTGCATGTTGGCACCTCCTTGCGTTTATGCTCTTGTACCTAGTGCCTATCGTCACGACTGTGTTAAATTTATATCAGTTTTGTTAGAGGTTTCGTTATGTGACGTCAATGACAAAAAGAGTGAAGATTGCACCGATCTGAACCATTTTTTGTGTTCGCGCTAATCTTCAGGGTATCCGTCTCTTTGGCCTTACAAAAGATATTGCTAAATATCCCAAGCAAGCCACGAAGAAAAGTTGAATCCTGAATTGAGTCGAGCTATTGTTACTATAACAGTTTTATAATCACAGAACTGTTAAGAAAAGTTGAAGTTCTCAGTTAATTAAAATGTTTTGTAATTCAATGTAAAACAAAAAACTGCAAGATACTCAATGCTGCAGTTTCTCTGACAACATTGATAGATAGATAATCTCCACGGTCCACAACAACACGGTACGCAAATAAGATTTATATTTCGCTATAAGATATTGTCGGAGTTGCAAAGTATCTTCCCCAAAAACAAATACAATTTCGTTAATTGAGCAATAAAGTGATAGGATGGATACAAAATCGTTAACGTTCACCTATAGTGTTATCTTTTATATCTATAGATCGAAACTAAAAACGGCCAAAATTAGGGCGACAACAATAAAAAGAGGGTGGCAGTTATCATAGCATTTTTGTTTCATCATCTGCCCAGAACACCTTTAGTAATGTTTGCTGTTGGTAAGCACATCGATGATAAAGTTAATAATAATAGCGATTATTAAGGTATTTTTTAAACTAAATAATTTTATTTAATGTTTATTTTATGTAACATACTTAATGAAATTTGACGTGTAACTTTGTGACAAACAATTGTATTGCATTGTATTTTAATACATTATTATCGTCAGTTTTTGTATAATAGAACGCTGCATTCACCGGTTGTCTAATGATTTGGGCGGTATGAGACTGTGTTTTGTAGGAAAATAAGTAAAAGTGTTCATCCATAAAATTTATACATACAATTTCTTCTCTCCTAAATTATCTTTTATAGAGGAGTTTCTTAGATTGCAGGACTATTAATTAATTAACTAATTATAATATACGATTTTATTATTTTATACAATCAATTGACTAAGTACCTATGTTAATACTTAATTATATTATATTATTTTAATGAGAGAGAGAGCTAGTTCCTCCGAGTGTTCGATTTACATTTACTTCTATAAAATATTTAAGAAACAATATTTATTCTTATTACTATTATTCAGAATACAGGAATATTTAGTCATTAATCATACACAATATATAGTTCATTTAAAACATAGTCAAAAATATATAATTAAAAAAAAAAAAAAACAATCAGTCAGTCAGATAATAACCCGCCCCTCACAGTACCTGGTGCAAATATGCCCATTATGCTGGCTGCATTACCACGCATTTATTTTAATTAAATTATTGTAAAATTAAATTAATACCAATGACTTATAACTAGGCGTTATGAATAAATAATTGTATTGTATTATATTGTATTGTGTTGTATCTCTTTTTATTGTCTGGTGTTTGACTAAAACTAACCTGTTTTTTTTGCGAATAGGTCCAATGTCTATTAAACCATTTTAAGTGATCTAAGATGGTAAATACACCTAGCCTGGAGGGTTTAGTCGTGTTTAGTACCTGTTCCCAATATGCCTTATAAGGAAAGTACCCAATTTGTACATAGACTAATCCTGAAAAATACTTTATTATAAAAATAAAATTTGTTCTTAAAACAACTTCATTTGCGAAAGAACTCATTTTTAAAACTACTTAAAAAAATTAGGTTCTCAATCCTACTGTTTTTCGTGTGTTACTTGGTTTTCTTTATTATTATTTTATATACATTTGAAGAAATATAATTAGGGGATGAAAAATTCGTTTTTTACAGTTTATTTATTTTAAACTTAGGACTTTTTGGGAATAAGTCATTAGGCAAACAGGTAATTTTTTTAAATAGGTAATTCAGCGAACAAGCCTTTTTAGGAATAAGTCAATAGGCGAACAGGTCTTTTAGGAATAAGTCATTTGGCGAATATAAGCCGTTTTGCGAATAGGTCCAATGTCGAATAAACTGCCTGGAGTAGGAACTATCCGGTTCTTGGTAGCAGATGATGAATTTGAATATGGTAAGCTACCACCGATAGCTAGCAAGCATTAAAGCACCAGAAAGTGCCCTTTGGTCCACACTTGAACACACCTTGCCTAATATTGAGAAGAATGCTAAATTGATAAGAAATCTGGATCACAAAAGACATATTCAAAACGACACCTCTCGAGACACCTCTCTAATCGTAAAGCATTTTATCACTGCAAAGGCTTTGAAATAAAAGAAAACAACATTATCGTAACATTAATAACCGCACATTTCGAATTTCAGAGTAACCGGCATCTCATTACGGTGAAATCACGTCACACGCAAGCCCCTTCATATCGACACCATGGGGGGGCGACACCACCTAAAAGACGCGAGGGGACACGAGGGGACGCGAGGGGACGCGCGGCGTACTGCCGGGGGATATAGGGAATGTAACGGCACACTCGTACGTCTCACGTACGAATAATACCTAGCCAACATGCTGCCAGGCACCGAATTGATACTTAATAGACATTATAGTATTATTTTTTTGTTTGATTACAGGCTGGCTTGCAGTTTGCCGTAACGCGCTGTATAGTAAAGATGTAGTCTACAATGGACCACCCTAAATGCAATGTGAAAGTTTGTTTGACATAAATCATTTTTATGACATCAGTGACAAAAAGCAGGCCGGTTAGTTGCCTGCATATGGGCACATGCTGGCAATATCCTTCTATTTTCGACAACATCACCATTAATACACAGGTGACGTTACGAACCATTGTTACAGTTTCTCGAA
Source organism: Erannis defoliaria (assembly GCA_905404285.2). Classification (NCBI taxonomy): domain Eukaryota; kingdom Metazoa; phylum Arthropoda; class Insecta; order Lepidoptera; family Geometridae; genus Erannis; species Erannis defoliaria. The sequence goes on along the minus strand of FR990073.1, from coordinate 1,516,523 downwards.
AAATCAACGATATCCAGCTTAATTTAGAAAGCCAAATTGAGCGAGCGCAGAATTTTGAACACAATCGTGAACATGATTGGCAGGTACTGTATGCGCTAATGTGTTAACTGAAAATGTTGTCTATTTTTATATGGTGTCTATGGGGTATTAAGTCGATGTTATGGAGCAATATATAGCCGCACTTGGAAAAATAACTGATAATGCGTCGGGAAAAGTAATAAAAACAGACGTAGAAGCTGTGGGAGAAAGGTTGACTATTGGCAAATTCTTTTCTAGGTGTAACAATTACCATCTTGCCGGAATTAAAACATCGGAGTGGATATAAACATACAAGTAGATACACTCACAAACAGACTAATCATGTAACTGTTCGGGATCGCGATTCGGAACGCGATTTGTCATAAATGTCACTTGTCACTGTCACAGCTTCACAGTATCACGGAGGGATTTCTCTCGCTATCGTTATCGAACGAATGCATTGATTTCCTTAATTAAGTTAAGCAAATCCGTCGGTCTTTTGGAGTTTAATCCTGCCCTGCAGGGTCAAATGAGTTTTGGCAGTGACAGTGACAAGTGTCTATTTTTGACAACTCGTATCCGAATCGTGATCCCGAAAAGTTACATAATAGCCCCGCTCGTCTTGCACAATGGTCTTGAATAAATGTTATACAAATTATACTAACAGCACTCCGAGGTTTCACTCGCTATCTACGGGAACAGGGTATTCTTCCATGATTAAGTCAATGTTTTAATCCATCTGGAGGCCATCTCCATGTGAAGCCGTAGTGGCCTAACGGAGAAGCCGTAATAGCCTAATGGAGAAGCCGTTGTAGCCTAATGGATGTATGTAATATATGTAGTGGTAGGAGTCTACTGCAGAGTCCGCCTGGGGAAGTACCACAACTTTGCCAGTTATTCAACCGCCAAGCAGTAGTGTGCAAGCATTACTGTGTTCCGGTTTGAAGGGCAATGTTATCAGAGAAATTACTGGGTATGAAGAGATTTAACATCTAATATCTCAGGATGACGAGCGCAGTGCAGCGCGGCGCAAGATTGTGTTCGCAAGTTCACAATTCTGGCACTGCCACTGTTAGTGGCAGGCGTGACGCTTACCATCAGGTGAAAGTCTTGCTCGTCTCGTCACGTGGCAGTATAAAATAAATAAAAATGGAGATGCCGTTGTAGCCTAATGGAGAAGCCGTTGTAGCCTAATGGAGAAGTCGTTGTAGCCTAATGGAGAAGCCGTTGTAGCCTAATGAGACACTGTACCGTGACCCGTGACGTGTAACCCGTACCGTACCTATGAGCCTTGAAGTTGATGTAGAGATTTCATATCACTAGCTTTTCGGCGAAGGAAACCATTCTGAGTAAATCTGCCTGCGTATATTCTATTGTATTATGTCACTTTGGGCTAACGACAACACCGTTACGCTGTCCGAAACACGCAGGAATAACTGACAATAAAAAAAACAGTGACGTGATTCTATCTATATATATGAAATTCAAAGTCCTGACTGACTCGCTGACTGATATATCAACGCACAGCACGCACACAGTGTATTCTTAGGAAAGTGTAGACCACTAAGAAAGGAGTTTTGGAAATTCCACCCGTAAGGGGGTAAAAAATTAGTATGAAAGTCCTTTGTTTTTATACTTTTAGTCACGATAATTTGGATTTGAATAATGCGTTTAAAATAAAAAATGCTGTTTTCAATATTTTCTGACAGGGACGATTTAAGGGCGGGAAAGGGAGGGTGGAATAATGTATGGAAAGTTCTTTGTTTTTAAAGTTATAGTGATGATAATTGATATTTGGTTAGTTCATTCAAAGGGGAGGGGGGGGGGGGGGATGCTCGGGATGATTCAAAGTGGTGAATTTTGGGAGCGGGCGAAGTCTCGGGCGACCTCTAGTATAGGTATATAGGTGGACCACTAGGGGAGAGATTCGAATCTGATACAACTGAGACACCTGTTTCACCACGAAAGTTCACATTGTATCCACGTACATAGCGCACATAACTAGGCTATCATAGATACCAGCCGAGTATCGCATCACAATAAGGTGGCTATTTACATTGCGCTGCTGATAAAGCAAGATTACAACGTTATCGCGCCCACTGATGTGTCGTACAGCATTCATATTGTGCAGTTATGTTTTTGTACAACGTAAGGCCACGCTTTTCAACTGACCCGGGGAGGCTTAGCAGCAGAGAGAACGGGATTCTGGCTTCCGTTTGTTTGGAGTAAAGGAGTAGGTACCTGGGTATGTCCTTAAACTGCAACCAGACCCACCCTTGAGGTTACTAATTTTAACGGTTCGAACGACTTGCATTTATTAAAAAACCAATTTGCTCTTCCGCATCGTTTATATATTTTAAAACGGTTCAAACTGAGAGATGGGATAGTGGCATCCAATAAGTACCACTGAAACAATCTAGCTTTTTCACATATTATTACCTAGTTTATTTCTTTACTACAATTTCTTCACAAAAGCAACCAGTGTGGTTGTTTATTGGCGCATTATTTTGCTGCGTTGATCAATATCTTTCGCACAGATATTGATCAATGCAACAATTAGATAAATATGTTTTAACAATTCAAATTTTAGATAAACAGTAATAAACTTTTACAGATGGCGCCATCAACGCTTTAGTTGCGCGGTTTGGGAATTATGACGAGTAAGGCGGATACTTCTTTAGCTTAATTGGCAAAGCAGGTGGGACGGAAACCCAGAGATTGCTCGTATACAGGTTCATGTCTTGCCAGAGGTCATAATTTTTGTTATTGTTTATGCTATAAAACATAGAAATAGGTAACCAAAATGTGGAAACACTTCATATAAAAATATTCAATTAGATACCTACCATGATTGTGTGTAGGTACATAACCTCCAAGATGAACAAATAAGCAAGAAACAAAATGAAATTTTAATATGTACGTATGTATGTATTCGTTGTAGCTATTTTATCCCATAAAACTGGAAAATCACGGTAGCTATCCAATTTCTCATTTCATTTTCATGACCTGGATATGTCCTAAAACTGCATCCAGAACCACCGGAGGACGGGCAGCAGCGTCCTCTTAGTTAACGGTGGTAACACTCTGCGATCCCCAAGCCGCCTGCCAAGCGTGGGGATTATGGCAACCCCTCCCTATTAAGGGGGAGGCTTTCGTCCAGCAGTGGACGTCTTCTGGCTGATGAGTGAGTGAGTATCCAATTTCTCTGGTCCGATATTTATATAAGACAGCTTAGCCCAATTTAGGGTCTATTTTTACTCAAAGCTTAAGACGCATGGCCACTCATCCTTTGGCAAATATTTACAAAGGCGATACACATAGATTAGTCGCTAGTCCGGGTCCGAGGTGACATAGAATATGAAATCACGTCTGACGTCAGGTGATGGCTTGGGTACTCGGTGTCAGTTTGTCAATGGCTAATATTGTATTGTTTTGGAATTATGTATACAATGCAGGTTTACGAGAAAATGATCCTACTGAGTCAAAAGAACTTCAATCCTACTTAATATTATAAATACAAAAGTTTACGTACGACTTACGATTGTACGACAGTCGTACAGTTGTAAGTTCATAAGTACTAGGTAAAGGCATGATTAAGAAGAACATTTTATAATCGCACCAAATCAGTGAGTCAACAACATCGCATAGATAACAATGGAAATATTAAGCTTAAGACATCGAACGCGCGTTTCATTTATCTGTATTACTAGATACAGATAAATAAAACGCGCGAATTGATTGAGGACATAATAATGTGCCTACTCAATTGTATTTTAAGCAGAAATTGAGTATAATGCGCAGTCTCAGCGAAAGATAGTAAGAGCAGAACAAAATTAATTACCATAAGTAATCCTTGATTGTCAATGAACACTGATGGGAATCATTGATGATAATAATTATCGCTCTAATCAAGTCAGTAGTTTTATATCTCACGAGACTCCACAGACTTTAAGACTTTTATTTTGTGAACATAAAGCAACACTGATTGTAAACCGTCAATAGGGTAGATGACTGATGTTTATATCGTTGAAACCAATAGCTTTTATAAAGAATTTAAGTAAATATAGTATGTTTATTGCAAACAATATTTAAATCGGTTAATAATGTTCTGATATATGAGCGTTTCAAGTTTTTGTTAGAGACTACTCTGTCCCTGTCCCACAAAACAAATAATTACGTCACGCCTTACTTGTCAGAATAGAATTTATATGGCGTACAGAGAAGTGACGTCACGATTTGCTGTTTCTTCTCTCTGTCTAGCATGATATTAAAATGCTTATAAGTTGCTTATTTTTGATCAGATTTTAATATTTATTTCATTAATTAGCTTTATTTATGGGCCAAGTTTTAATAGGACAATAAAAAAAACCAGTCATCTAGCCTATTATGTGACAAGTAAAACTGTTGATCATTATATCAAATTAAAAAATATCTCTATAACAGTGTAAACCTTTCTCTGAGTACTTAATTACAAATACGAAAGAAGAAGTAACCTACTTGAGAACAGTAACTGAATCGGTTGGAACAGCTGAGTGGCAAAGTGGAAGTCAATTTTAGGGAAAACACGAGAGACTCAAAAATGAGCGCAGCGGAGTAGACCAAGGTAGCTAACCACAATCTCAAAAACAATCTTACTTTACTATCACGTTAAATTTTGTCTCGCTCTCTTGTCTGCCGAAAAGCAAGACAACGTTCAATACATAGATTAAAAAAACTACATAGTACCATTAGTTTAGGTTCGTATCTCCTGCTTCCAAAAAGAGCCTAAATACTTTAGAGTTTATTGTCAGTGTAAGGTCTGTTATTAGCTCCGCTCCACTCAGCTGCTTCTGTAGCGTGTAAAACGGTAAGCATTAAGAATGTGAGTGACTTACTTCGGCTTGGCGTAGGGTGAAGAGGGCGAAGACGCCTTGTGGTTCCTGTTGGGGTGCGTAGCTCGGTTAGCGTTGGAATCGCAGCCGCCGCCCGGCGATATCTTGCCGGCGAGTGCGTTCAGAGAGTGAAGCATGGCGGGCGGCGGCCGCTCACAGTGCGGCCTGGTCACACCGATGACTCGACTCTCTTTGCCGACCTGCCTCCACCGAGCCACGGTGCCTTATCTCCTGATAAGAGGCGCGGGGGCACCACCGCCCCCCGCCTCATCGCCACCTGACACTGTCACACGCTCACACACACACCACTCGTTGGAAACGTACGATTTTTTGTTGGACACCGGTAGGGGTCAGCGTCCTGTCCGCCTCATGAATTTTGTTGACATATTTTCATCACTGAACCTTTTGGGGATGCTTTTGTTGCACTTTGTCTTTTGCACTGGTCACTTTTTGTTGGCGAAGTGGGGAACTGTTGAGTTGGAAACTGGTTGCGGTTACGATGCGATGTTGAGCGTCTTTCCGAGTAGGTTTTATGTTTTTTTTTGGAACAGTTAATTATTTTCAAATTTCTGCCATGGCAATATTAACAGTGGAAATATATCCTGAAGTTCACCGTGTATGTAGTGACTTACTATACCTATCTCTATCTACTACATAACCTATCCTACCTATCCTAAAAATCTTTGTCATTATTAACGCGATGAAAACAAAAGTAAAACATTGGTTTAACAAAATCTGGAAACCCCAGATTCTATCATTTATACTCAGGAAATTTCGCAGAAAAGATGAGCCGTGGTGTTGAGATTTACAAAAGCGCCTGAACAATAACAAATAGCAAAGCACATCCGCGACGTAATGAAATATGTGACCGCAGGCGTTTGCGTGAAAGCTTTCATTGTTTTTTCGCGGTTTTATTAAATAGCCAGAACGTGAAAATCTGTCGAGAGCCGCCTAAGCTGTTTGCTGGAGGTATACAAAAGTTATTGCTTTGTTCTTTAAATGGCAGGCAAGCAACTTTAGTACGCGCGAAATTGAATTACGGGTTATGTAAGTCATAAGGTAAGTAAATTTTATGGGTAGGGTTACCCAAGTGAATGTAAAAATCACCAGTACATACCTACTTAAATTTATTGAAATAGATGTTGATATATAAGTAAGTACCTATAATAATTATGAAAAGTATCAACAGTCGCAGAACTATCACAACTTTGATGTCTATTATTTTACTTAATTTTTTTGACAAGGGATAGCCAAGTACCTACTTAGGTATGTTTTTATTGGAATGCAAAAAAAACTGGTCCGTTAACTTTCTCTACCGAGTTACCGACTGCTAATGCCGCTACCGCAAGCCGCAATGCCGCCTGCCCACTTTACACCTCTAGTTACGTAGTAACTATAATATAATCTGTGCCACTGGCATCATCTAAGTTTAGCATTTCTACAACAAAGCCAAAATTCAGTGCTTTCCCGAATCAACCATAAACCGGATACCCAATTAGGGCAAATTATCCAGCCACCCTCTAATCAAGTCATTAATACACAACCGCCGTCGACCGCGCATTAGCGAGCCGGGCCCGGGATCCGGACCTCCGGTTACACCCGGAACGGTGCCGGATAAACGGTCAAATTAACCGGGCGCATTAACCGGGTGCGGTACCGGAATTACTTACATCTGAGCCGGCAAAAAACGTGACGGTGCTCTCTAGTGGCCAGTGTTTGCCGGGAATGGGTGCGTAGGTAATGATAGTTTCGCTTTTCCTTTTTAGAGTTCCGTACCCGGAGAGTTTCTAACGGGACGAATGAGACTCTATTATTAACCCTATATCGTCTGTCTGTCTGTCCGATCTTCGACCTGTATCTTCAGACCTGCAAAGATATCAGGTTATTTCGCAATATACGTCACTATGTTTTTAATTATGGAATAAAATACCTGGTACGGAACCATAGGTGCACGATTCCAACTCGCTCTTGGGCGATTTTATTATTTCCGAATTCAAGTTTTTTGACACATATTTCGACAAGTACAAGACTAAATCTAAGTCTGCTTTTTTGATCTTATAAAAATACTTACCTATTGCTTGGTAAAAACATGAAAACTTGTATGTTTTTACTCTGGAAACTCTTAGCAGGCAACGAAAAACAAATATTTTTCAGTGTAATTTTTGATAAAATGTTCTATCGAGTCGAATTGCGTTTCTATTGGCCCAAGGCCCTAGAATATGTTACATTTTAGTAAACATAGTATTTTTAAGTATACAAATGTTATATTTTAGTAGTTAAATTGTCGAACTAAGATAGCTAAAATGGAATCACCGCGTCGTAATGGAACTAATTGGACAAAAATGTCCAACTACTTCATACCAACACTACCATAGTCGAACTAGTGGGAACAGACCGTCCTTATATATGGCACATCATACGGTTATTTGAAGTAAATGCAAGTCAATTTATACCACCGTCCCCGAGTCTCCCCTAACAAGACCAGTCATGACTGTAGAACTAGGACAGACTAGTTAAGTTACGCCAAGTTCCTACAAGTTCTCAGTGCATCTGTTGTGAGTTAGGATTTGCATGTGGGGAAGTTTTCGGGAGTTGACACAATTTTGAAACTTAGTCGGTAAGTTAAATATATTTTCGCAAAAATTACATAAGTTGTGTAGGTAAATATAATATGAGTCCAAAAAATGGCGGAAATTTGAACATCATACTTCCTAATTTGCACTTTATTGTGTCGTAGAAAGAGTCGCTATTTATTTAAATGTTTTTGCAAAGTGAATCTTCTGTACTTGTACTATTATGTATTCCGTGCTCCAAGTTAATTGCCGCCAAGCATCTAATAGTGTGTTCCAGCAGGCTCAGAAGAGAGACGCAGTTACCATTCTAGATTCGATATTTTTATACCATTATCGACCACACGGCCACTTAACATCTTGTGAGCTGCGGTCAAACACCTAGCCTGGCACCATTTTCCATCGGATTATTCTGCGACGGAACGTTCGGGAACAATACGATAAGTCGCAAAAAACCAGCGACGATGATAATAGAATGGACGCGCCCAGCGCTTGCAAATCGTTCAAAATTAACAAGTTAACACAATCAAGCATACCTAGCTAAAAGTATGCATACTACATTTGCCGGAAAATAGAGATAGCGAATCTAATTACTGCATGACAAAAAGATAATTTTGATTTTAATAATTTATATATTTTTGATTTATTTGTATTGTTGTATCGTACGGCTCGCATGTCGCAAAGACAGAGTATGACTGACGCGAGTGGAGAGCTGGCGCTCAACCACGCAGTAGAAGCAGAAATGTGATCAAAGGATTTTTCCTTAGAAATACGCGTGATTGTTCGGGGAGGTGTAGGTTCGCGGGAGGAGTGGCAAATTGTACAGCCATCTAGCGGTTTTGTTTTTCAGAATCGAACTAGTGAACTAACATTTAGCTGAATTAACACTTAATTTTTTAATATCACGCTAGATGTCCCTTTTTAAAATTTTATAGAACGGATCATTAAATATAGAAATAAAAATACTTACGAATGAAATTAGATGCCAATCATGTCATCTGAATTTATCCCTCGGTCATTTTTACATAAAGAAACAGAGCAACTTATTTCATTTTTACTGTTACTGGGTAAAAACATTAAAAATGGTACGTCTCATATGTAAGTTTGAATGACCGTTACGCTTGGCGGACGTTAGCAGACTGAGCAAATAAGTATGACGTCACACACTCCGTCTGCAAAATAGGATCTGCGGCTGCAAGTCGCTCATCGCAACTCCTTATCCTCTATGCGCTCAACATATAGTCTTCAAAATCCGTGCAATATTTCCCGTCCATTCATTTTATTATTGTCGCTGGAAAAAAACAATAAACGAGATTTCAATCTAATTATAAACTAATTTTAAATTGGAAAGTTTTACGAGTAGCTTTAAGGAGTCAAATAAAAATGTTAATTCTACCATAGATATACATAAACCCAGGTAACCGTAGCCGTTTTAACTGCGTCATATTGCTCGCGTTTACGTACATATCGGGACGTAAATAAACAATAAAAATGTTTATTTTTATTGTTGCCAAAGCTGTAAGTGGGTTATGCATTCTTACCGGGGCCGTTCCGCTTTCGTGTCGTCATAAAATATAAGTTATGGGACTTTCGAGTGTGGAATCACATACGTTCAAGTGAACTTGATAACATAAAGCTAGACTTTTTGATGCTCACGATGAAGGGGGAGAAGAGAGTTCAATTGTTTTTAACACTACTAATAATAATGTATTAAGTATGGGTGCTTTTTTTTTAAATATCGTTTGTAACCGGTTTTTATAAAACCGGTTAAAATGTTCAAATATGTATTGTATACAAACATATATTGTTAAAATATGTTTATAGAATATTAAATTCAATATGTAATTGAAAATTATTTTCTAGTTTTCTAGGGGTGCAGTATTTATGTGTTGTCTTTTTTGATAGGAATCAAGAAAACCAGTACTTTTTTGTGACCCTTTAGCAACGCTTCCGGAAAATGCTGCGAGCAATTTTGCTTTCCTTGTGATAGGCGTAAGATACACCATACCGTTATCTCTAGTGCCATAATCCCCACGCTTGGCAGCGTGGCTTGGAGATCGCAAAACGCTTACCACCTTTAACCGACAGGAAGCTACTGCCCGTCCCGTGGTGGTTCTGGATGCAGTTTTAGGACATGCTCAGGGTACCAGGTTTGCGTATCTAATAAGAAGTATATAACTGCTTTTACGATTCCTACATCAAGGTTGGCTTCAGTAAGTATAACTTAGCTCTATTTATCGTAGTTTTCGTAATAAGTAACATAAATAGCAATAAGAGTTGCTATTGTCACAATGCTTATTATCTTCTACCGAGGGTTGCCAAATCACAACCGGGTTGGTTGGAGGGTTGATCCATGTCCCTGTGCCAAAACTGTTCACTTGTTTACACATTTATATTCATTATTACGTGATCACATTTGTGGACGAATGTTAGAGGTTCCAGTCGGCGTGCAATACTTGGTTATTTATTTTTGGATTTTTTGTTTGAAACTACTAAACCTACGTTGCATTGTCAGTCTGAAATCACGACTGGTAGCATGTTGATGGTTTGCTTACATTACGTGTTATTACGTAATATAAATAATTATTTCGAATATTCGTGTGAAACGTTTAATCACACTATATCCTACTTCCTAATAATATTATAAATGCGAATGTTTGTCGGGGTGTGTGTGGACTTCACACACACTTGTGTGTTAGTATATTTTACTCATTCACGCTAACCACCTGAAAAGATTTGGATGAAACTCGGAGATCTTCAACTATACGCTTTCAACCACTGCCAGCTATTCTACGTTTATCGTCACTCCATCGAGTCTCAGTGCGTTCTACAGTCTAATTAGTGGTCTCCACCGTGGTTCGTGGTGTCTTGATAGAGGCCTAACTCCAGCAGTGAAATAGGCTGCTTAAGATGATGATGTACTGTATTTACGACGATACGCTAGCCAAATAACATGTTGTCTGTTAGGCTATGTGCCATAAAAGCAAATAATAACCGTCAGCGAATGAGAACTGTCAGTTCAGATGTAAAATAAAAATTACAACCGACTTCAGCACAACTTTATCGCTGCAAACGTACCACGTTCCCATCTCTGATAATAAACTCAAATTTTACATCTATGCGTGGGAGTTGAAAAATCACTTAGCCTACGTATGAAATCACAACAAAGTATACCTAAAGGCAGTTGAAAATTACATCCCCAGGTTTGCGTTTTTATTACATCGTGGACGTATCTAAGGCAAGAAGAGGGGGAGGGCGACTTACTTACATCTATATACATCTATCTATGAAGCTTAAATAAATGTTACCGAACCATAAACAAACAAAAATAAAGAAGTAAGATCAAATTTAGCAAGTTAGTTAAGTTACTAAACACTAAAAAGTTCACTAAAAAAACACATGGGCAGGTATTATATAAAACGTCTTACCGTGATAAAAAAAAAACAAATAAAGAGTTAATAATTTGAGTTGAATTGTTTAGTTAGGTCATATTTAAATAACAATTTACGTGAAGATTTTTTCATTTTTGATTACATTCATCAACCCAAAAAAAGAGCCTGAATTATAAGGAAAATTTAATAAAGGCGATTCCTTTCATAATAATATAATGCTTCGTCTTTATTAACATTTTACAGACAGACAGTATTTAATACAATCTTATAGAAAGTTTATGACACTTTCAATAAATTATTAAGACCCTGCCTGCACCCAGCCCTCAATCCAGCCCACGCAGAAAGGTAGCATTCGCGAATTACCCGCATTGCCTGCCTATTACGCGAACATAAATTGAGATTTTTTTATTAGGCACGCCAAATCGACGACGTCACGAATAGGGTGTGCTGCGGCCCTTCCTGCCTTTCTTTAGGATTTCTTTGTGGAGGTTATGATGACGAATATCGGCGGAGTAACCTGAATAGTTAGTAGTAGCTGCGCCTCGCGGTATCACCCGCGTGATGGTGAAAAACGGTGATGAAGACAAAAAGTAGCCTATTAAAGTAGCCGTACTAATCCGGGATATAAGCTATCACCATTCCGAGTTTCATCCAAATCTGTTCTTCCGTTTTGGCGTGAAGAGGTAACAAATATTTATACATACACACGTAAGGCAAACTTTCGTATCTATGTATTTAAATAAAAATGAATTGTTCAATTTGTTGCAAAGCGCATAAATCGAGAACGCCTGGACCAATTTAGCATTTTTTTATGTACTTATTCCTTGAAGTTAGAGGAAAGTATTAATAAAGAGAAAAATTTAAAAAAACACCGGAAAAAAGTCGGTTACCCCCGTGCAAAGCGGAGGCGGGTCAGCTAGCTTATAATATTATATTAGTGTGATAAGACGGAAAGGAAGGACACTGCGGATAAGATAAGGCAACATTTTCAAATAGCTTTATAGACAAAAAATATAGAAACAAAGGTAACATAAAGAAGTTTGTTGAGTGTTAAATTGATATGGTTAAATAACGGTGTATAAAAGATTAAAGATTTCATGTACGAGCTTATGTGGAAAACGGGGATAAAAAGCTTATAAAAGCACTCCTGCAAAAGTAATTTCTCTGCATACATTATTGATTGCCGTCTCACCTGATGTTATACGTAGATACAGTGTACCGATGGAGCACGCTTACAGCCTTGAATTAATTAAATTTAGTGAAATGTAGCGAAATATAGTGATAATAGGTAATTTTACAAATCTTCGCTTATTAATAGGTGAGTTGGTACCAAAAATGTGTTATCCGCAATGGAAAAAAGTTTAGGTAACAGGATATAATATTTTCAGTGCTTATTGCCTCTGAATCAAAGTCGCTACCAAAATTGTGGAACTGTTAAAATTCATCACCATCATCATCAGCCCGGACAACCGTACGTCACGACAACCTGCCATTGGCATCCACCGGTTGCCCGCGACTTTTACAATGTCGTCGGTCCACCTAGTGGGAGGCCTTCCTACGCTGCGTCTTCCGGTTCGCGGTTGCCACTCAAGTCGGTTATCAGTTTGTCGAGCGATGTGGTCTGCCCATTGCCACTCAAAGTCGATTGGGATTGAGTGGGATTCTAAAAGTCGCGGGCAACCGGTGGATGCAAATGGCCTTGAGGCCTTCGTTCAGCAGTGGACGTCTCCGGGCTGATGATGATGATGATGATGATGATGATACGAAGCACTCTTAATATAGCCGGGTAATACTTAGTTTTTTTGTAATACCAACAAAGAGTTCTTATGCCGCTGAAGTAAATGTCAACCTGCGCGCGCATTACTGATTTGGGCGCCATTTTCCGCAAAGCCGGTTGCAGACCGAAAGCTAAGCTATTCCAAAGCTAAGCTAGGGAAGCTAGGCTAAGCCAAACTAAGCTAAGATAGAAATAAATGGCGTGCACACAAAGAGCTAAGCCAAAGCTCAGTTAGTGCGACAAAGGACACTGGACAGCACTGGCGAAGGATGTGCGAAGGGCGTGCGGGGAAGGCGGGAGATTTTGGCCGAGAAGATGATTTCCGACGAGAAGATATTACGCAATTTCTCGAATGCTGCCCATCCGAGTTGGATTCTTCGTCAAAATTCAACTGAAGTAAATATTTCTTCAAAGTAACCAGGTAGCTAAGTCTCGCTTCTTGGTGTATGGGTGAAGTTTGCTTCCTCACCGAAACACATGCAATATCCAGTGCACATAATTCAACGGAGTAAGCCCGCGGGCCGGCCCGGCCGAGATATAGAGCTACAGCTGCAATCACTCTACATAATAGAAGGAAACAACACAATATTATACGTACATATAGGTACATAAGGTGACATAGGAGAAGATACACATCAGCGTATCTTACTATCAACCATATTTTTTAGGATTTAAGTATAGTAAAGGGCTTTGTATTATTTTATTAACTGATGACAACTTTGCATAAGACACCCGAAGTCTCGGTGAATTTAGGTAAAAGCAGGAGCTGGAAGCACAAAGCTGAAGATTGGGCTCAGTGGCATTCATTGCCATATTATGTACTATATGTACTACGTACTAGAGCAGACGCCGCACATTACTGCCAAGTTCCGCTCACGTGCGGCCGGCCGGCCGCACTTCACGCAGCTGCTTGCTAGCTCTCGAGCGCCCAACTCTTGTTTGTTTTATACGAAAAAACGTTTAAACGCATTAACAATGCTCTAGTGTGTGTTACAATATTGCACTAATAATTCAAATAATACGGTGAAGTGCGAAGGACTAACTTTCCTTTTATTCACACATAATATTTAGCGGACGGCATTTGTCAAAGATTAACAAAAATAAGATATGGGATTGCGTGTGAAATAGGTGTAGGTAAAGTTAGTTGTAGTTTATTATTTTATCTAGCCGCCAACAATTACCCATGGTTTAAGGGTACCTAAATAAACATGATTATTAAAAAAATACACTAACGTCTTTTATTGTGTGAATGAGACTCCTCTGAACCAGTTTAATACAAGCTGTTGTTTTGCATTCCCGCCAAACCCAGAGGTAGACATATGGGGCCACCTCCGATATCTCAAAAAAAATAATTCAAAATGTATGGAACCGCTGAAATTACATTTTGTTAATTATTACTAAGGTTATTAAGGGGAGGCCTTGGTCCAACAGTGGACGTATTCTGGCTGATAATGATTCAAAATGTTACAGCCTATTCCCAGGTCCGACATAGCCCGCGCCAGCTCACATTGCAAGCCGAAGGGGCGCGCTGGAAAGACATTTTGCGAAAGGGACATTCTACGACAGAGCCTTTCATTAATTTTCATTGGCCCAACTTTCACCACACCCGCAGTTTCAAATAATCCTTGTTTTGCCTATGGTTAGCTAGTGGAGTGACGCGTGGATGGTAAGCGACAATAGACCAAAGGACGTATAAGGACGTCGTCGCCTTAAATAGTTTATCACTGATTAACTAGTAACTGTGAGTGAAAAACATAGCTTGATAGACCCAAAGGCCAAAAATAATCTTGTACTTAATATATTAGCGCTAGTAAAAAATACAAAATTAATATTGATGTAATTTTTGTAGGGCTACTTGGAAAGCTTGCTCTACGAAATAAAGAAAGTAATTCGCGAAACAAAGCTAGTGAAAGCTACTAATAAATATTATTCCACTTCACTGCCATAATAATACCATATTTTTCCCATCACCATGGCAACATTTCATCTCCGCCCTTCAAGGCGCAATTATTTCACGCGTTGATTAGCCGGTAGCCAATTATTGCGTAGAAAATTGCCCTGATTCCACTGTCACCATACATTTTACTATAGTGAGAAGATAATTGGAAGCGATGTTGTTGCCATAGAATAACGTTACTCACAGTAGACAACATAAGAAAAGTATCCGGGAACAGTAATACCTACTATTGGAGCGTCAACTAACCTTAAATACTAGAAATAAGATAACGCCGCAACTTAGGGAAATAGCTTTTATTTTGTATAAAATATTCTTATTATTTTTTGATGTGCTAGAAATTAGGAGTATTCTATCTAGCTATCTAGGTACGTATTGTTCGAAATTCACATCGTATTAATCATTTGGTAGGTTAATATTTTACAAACAATAATATCTATTTGATTTGTTCAAATACTCATAATATTATTATCGTTTGAAAATAAGTCATTTTTAACGTCACAGGTTTTTTAAGCTCATTCGCAGAATGTCCCTTTCCTAAAATGTCCAATGCACGCAAAATGTCCCTTTCGCACAATGTCTCTTTCGCAAAATGTCCCTTTCGCATAATGTCCCTTTCGCAAAATGTCCCTTTCGCACAATGACCCGTTCGCAAAATGTCCCTTTAAAAGCAAATTTTACAATACCTTACAGTTAATTAATGTAAATTCTTCTCACAGTCTTTTTTGAATTAGTTTATTTCACACTTTATAATGTAAGGAAGTCCGTATAGGCATATTAAAAAAAACAGTATCAAGGGGGACAACGCTACTACTTTCAAAAAATGCGTCACCTGTCAGCAGCCGTCATGTGACAGCGAGAATCATTTATCAAAGTTGTGTCGCTGTCACCCACTGGTGGACAGGAGCACAACTTTTTCAAACTTATGTCGCTTTCCACACACACGACACGCGGGTCGTGGACAACTGGAATAATCGGGCTTAGTGTACACTTTATGACGTTCAAAAAGATCAAACTACATTCTACCACAAATAATATTCCTCCAGTATCATACCTATCACTAGGGATCGAATTCAAAGCCTTATCTTAGTCAGCTCATCAAAACCGGATGCTCCCAATTACGACTAACTACATCCCTCCATATACACAGTTCGTGTCGTACACAAATCAACTGTGTTGATGCCCTCTCGCTTCCCTTTGATCCCACTCTTGATACAGGGAACTGCCGGCAAACTTATAAACGCGTACTCTGATTCGGTAACGAGTTTTTCTCCGGATCTCATTTTCGTAATCAACTTTGACGTGCGTCCAGCACGTTATTAGATTGGCGCTTAAATACATTAAGGCCGCGCACATCCATGTTTCAAGCACATTTTTTACTGCGATCAATAATTATTCTAAAGCTGAATGAGATAGGGCCACGTTTAGCGGCGCAAAAATATGGCAGTTATGCAGATTCGTGCGTGACAAGATTAAATTTTTGAGGTTTCAGACCCATTTTTAATTTATCACAAGCATAATATATATATTTTTTTAACTAAGAGCGTTAGTTCATGACAAACTATATTATTTACAAGTGAGTTAATTTTCGTACTAAATTTGTAAAAATTGAATGATTAAAACTGTTGTAATGTGTAAAAATAGAGGTGTTCTGTAATTTTTTTTGAAAGATTAGAAAAGCGTTAGTTCAGTTCTCACATCTTATAGATACAAATATATTATTTGGGAAAACAAACCGTCAAGAAACTGTTATGACTGCACGTGATTTTTTAAAACAGTGCCCTTAACATCGAGTTTGTATAACGTTCGTAAAAAAGGTACGAATGGCTCACATTACACTAGCCTGCTGTTGAATCATTAACGTGATTAAGGCAGAATTTGTAATGACTATAATATTATACTCTCTAAAGTCACACAACGGAAAATGGAGAGAGCTTTGCTCGTAGTCTCGTTACGCGATAATACGCTTTAAAAAAACAACAACCGACTTCAACTTCGAATACCTGGATGACATATTTATATTTTCTAGTAATTTTGATTTAACTACTAAACCGATTTCGATAAAATTTATATAGGACCAACTCTGAAGTAACTACCAAACAAAAAAATAATCATCGTCAATTCATAAATTGGAGTAATCGCGTAACATACATAAAAAAACGCAGTCGAAATGAGAACCCCCTTTTATGAAGTCGGTTGAATAAAATCAGGACACACACAGCTTTCAGGGTTTGCAAGACGAAGTAGCAATGGGCCACAGGCCACATCGCTCGAAGAACGATAGAAAAAGTACTGATAACCGATGGGGAAGGAAGGTTCTTGAGTGGGGTTCACTATTGGATTTTGAATTAGTGAAAAGTCATGAATCTTGACTTCCTCTGACATTTTGTAACGCTACCCACATTTGCACATATACATTCAGGAATTTTTACTTTATTAATGCTAATTATCTATCTGAACGATCTGTGTATGAAACCGGAGGACTTCTTTAAACTGTCCGGACGGAAAAGTTCTATATTTCTCATTTCTAATTATTTCCGGGTTAAACTCTCGAGATTTCTTGCCTAAATAAGCTCCGTTAAAACATCAAGACTTTACAGAATTGAATTTACTTTTGGGATTCGAGAGAATCTTATTTAAGATATCCCTTGAAAGGGCCTTTGAAACAGAATAACTCAGAAAGATGGCCTTATAGATATTTCTAGCAAAATATGAGCCTCCGGGGACGCGATGGGTAAATTTTACGGTATTTTTATTTACATTTTATCGATTTGTCGCGAGAGAGACGCGTATTGTGAATTTGCCGGGCCCATTATCGTGAAAGCTGTTATTTATAGAAGGCTCAACGTAACATATATGTACATCGGTAGAAAAATACTGAAAAATCTGTATTTGATATTATAAAAGTCAATAAAATAATTCATGTTGCGGAATAAGTCAACATGATTCAATTATTTCCAGCTCTTTTTACAATTTAACGATAAGGAACAATACAAAGCGACAAGCATGGTTCATTATTATCTTGTATACATATAATAAAACTGTAACGGCACGATTACTGTACATTGAAGATATATTTAAAAATCAATTTTTTTACGAGTGTTTGAAAGTAACAGAACCCAAAAAAACAGTTTTAATTTTTTTGTCTGTAGTCTGTCTGTCCGGGATAAACTCAGAAACTACGGCACGAATTTAAATGCAGTTTTTTGAAATATGATCTATGAAGTCCGGCGCTTCACAACTTCACAAACTTCACACTTCACACTTGAACTTTGTATAGGTAATAATATTTCTCTGTTTCAAGCCACTAGACAGTGAAAAGCACTGCCTGAGCAGATGTTTTCCTTAAATTAAATCTGAGTGTCTGTATATTGTGAGTAAATCTATTTCTTCTAGACAAGCGTGTCGTCTTAACCTCATGCTCCTCATTTTACGTACTAAACGTATAAAATGAAGACTTTAATTTTATTTTATCAATATCCGCCAGTAATTTATTTCACTCAATCTAGACTAACCATTTTTAAATTAAGTTTTATTCAGACTACCCTCAAAAGTACAAATCTAGTCAAGCGCACCTCCTCCAATCTCTGCCAACTATGGCGCTAGTGCAGCTAGTGATACGGTGACTGAAGTCACACTATGCTGATTAATAATACTACGAGTAAATTATTACTGCATAGCTAAATAAGTTGTCATCAAGCAGGCTGTCAATGATGATGATAATAACGTAAGTAAGTTTGTATAGACCAGCCATAGAGTCAGAGTGAATCGGTGTGCCGATGGAAGGACCTGACATGGCTTAACAGTTGTTGTTACAGAAATGTATCGTAGAAGAAAAACAACCGGGACTAACAATTTATCGTGTCATCTGGCCCACGGTAGTTCAGATTTAATTGCCTGTCACGGACACCCATCCGAACGCAGACCGGATCTGATTGATGTAAGAATAAATGTAATTATGTTTTTTATTTCTTTTTATATTTATTTGTACTTACCAATGCGAAAAAAATGATTTCATGTTGACATGCATCATGTATTAGATTAATACAGACAGCCTGATAGCTCAGTTGGTAGTATCTACAGCTCTGAAGGCAGACGCCTTCAGAGCTGTAGGGCGTGGGTTCGATCCAAACCCAGAACAAAAATGTTTGTGACGTACATCGATGTTTGTTCTGTGTCTGGGTGTAGTATGTATTATAAGTATGTATTTACAAAAAATAATTGTATATAAGTATTCTATCAACTATCTGGTTTCCATAATACAAGCTTTGCTTAGTATGGGGCTAGATGGTGCTGTGTGTAATAAATGTCCCCCCAATATTTTCCCCCCAATAAATATTTTATATATATTAATAATTATGACCTGGGAACTGGGTATGTCCTAAAACTGCATCCAGAACCACCGGAGGACGGGCAGCAGCGTCCTCCCAGTTAACGGTGGTAACCATTCTGCGATCTCCAACCCGCCTGCCAAGCGTGGAGATTATGTCAACACCTCCCTTTAAGGGAGAAGCCTTCGTCCAGGAGTGGACATCTTCCGGCTGTTGATGTGATATATTAATAATTAGATATAAGTAAAACTACTTTTCAGTATTAAATAATATAGTAGTTATATTATGTTGCTTATTGGGACCTGGGTATGTCCTAAAACTGCATCCAGAGCCGCCGGAGGACGGGCAGCAGCGTTCACTTAGTTTACGGTGGTAACACTCTGCGATCCCCAAGCCGCCTGCCAAGCGTGGGGATTATGGCTACCCCTCCCTAATAAGGGGGAGGCTTTCGTCCAGCAGTTTCAGTTTCGTCTTCTCGCTGATGAGTGATATATTGATTTATAGCTACAAATGAAGCACAGAGTATTTTATTGTTTGTCTTCCTGCTGTTATGGCTAAAGCAGTTGCCGAAATCGGTTTCATCTGCTTATATTCGTTTTGAAAAAGTAACAAACAGATAAATTGAATTAATTTTATAATCGTAATTAAATTAGTGTTACCCGTGGTCCTACTGTCGAACCCACGCGGTTGAACCACGGACTGGTAGAATTACGGCAACTGAAATTGTCCGTGGTCCTACTGGTAGGACTACGCGGTTGAACTACGGACTGGTAGAATTACGGCAACTGAAATTGTCCGTGGTCCTACTGGTAGAACCCACGCGGTTGAACCACGGACTGGTAGAATTACGGCAACTGAAATTGTCCGTGGTCTTACTGGGTAGGGCCACGGGCAATACACGATAAAATGTACGCATTAGGAATTTCGTGGTGATCTCTTAGACTGTATCGCACTGCACCAGGGCTGCTTCGTCTAACTTTTCAATCAGAGATTTTAAGTTAAACAGTTGGCAAGGCGCGTCCGGGCAGAATAACTGCCGCCCAGTAACTGGCCGCACTCGGTTTACGGTTAATTACTT
Organism: Erannis defoliaria; assembly: GCA_905404285.2. Taxonomy (NCBI): domain Eukaryota; kingdom Metazoa; phylum Arthropoda; class Insecta; order Lepidoptera; family Geometridae; genus Erannis; species Erannis defoliaria. The sequence continues at coordinate 1,496,532 of FR990073.1, read as the reverse complement.
ACGGTTAATATTTACATTGCAAGGTTGAAACAATTTCTGTAGCACCTGGCTCGTCGCGCGTTGGGCACGGGACTTTTGTCGTTTTGTGAACTTGAGACTGTACAACGTTTTTTAAGAGTTTTTGTCGGAAAACATCATTTCACTGTATTCTATTATTTTCTGAACATGTGTTTTTTCGTAAATTAATGATTAAAAATGATGGTGGATTAAATGATGCTCATTGAGTGTTGAATTACATGCATGAGTTTGAGTGTGGGCAAGTGATAAAGTGTGGACAAGCATGTCTTTTCGTGTTGTTTTCAAAAGTAAAGTCGTCACAACTTTACTATAGGCATGAGTTGGTCGCGTCTCCCACTAATTTCGTGTGACTAACTGTGATTTTATGACATATTTGACTTGATACTTTATAAACTGGATAATACATAATAATACTTGACACTGGCAGAATGCACAAAGTGCGATGCCAAAAAAATAATTTAAAAAAAGTTTTGTAAAACTAATAAGCCGACAGGAAGACATATCTCTTTTTGGCATATTTTTTTTGTTCTAAGTTTTATTTTTACAGGATTACCAACTAAGTTTTTTTAAAATATTATTAATAAGTTTTTAGTTGAGGGATTTTCCAAACACCTTAGATGCTCATATTTTTTTACTATTTAAAATGCCACGTCTGGCGTGTAAATTCAAAATCACGACCAAACTCTATTTTGTCTCATAACAGACACCTTAAAATTTAAGGACGTTTGAGAATTGAAAGTTTTGCAATCGTATTTGACATTTTGCAAAACGGACGTTTTGTGTCTAAACCATAGGTACTATAACAGAATACCTATTTTAATATGATGTGAATTTAGACAAGTTCAGTTTGAAAAACAAGTTGGACCCTTTTTAGTTAGATAACGATTTTTCAGAGCTAAGTTTCCCCAACTCAGCCCTGACTCAATCAGCCGTCCAGTCAGCCCTACGTTCTTATAAAAACGTCACCTCAGGAGACATTGTTCAAATGTCACGCGAAACTGTCAAGATAAAAGTAGATCTATACTATTTTCTTTTTGTCACTCTAAGGGGTGGTACTGTGAAAGTTGTGTACTCTGTATCTGTTGAATCAAACGATCTAGTTGCAAGAAGCTATTACGTTACGCTAAAATGATAATAACACGTGGGGCAAAAAATTGCAATCAACCACGCCGTCGGCACTATCATCTAAGCCGACGAGAAACCTGATGACAAGAGGATTATAAGGAGGGAAAATAAGGAGAAGATGAGGAAAAGAGGAGAAAAACAAAGGCTTTTTTACTACACATGCATTGAAGTTGAGATAGAAATGCATTCGTAATGAAGTCATTCGGTAATGAAACCAACATGCGCGAGGCAATCTCTACAACCATCACAGCAAGTATACTTATAACAAACTAGCTGCTCCTCGCGGTTTCACCCGCGATTCTTGGGATAATAAGCTACCTCTATACCAAATTTCAGCCAAATCCATTCGGCCGTTTTAGCGTGAAAGAGTCACAAACAAGCACACACCACGCATACACACACCGACTTACTTTCATATTTGTAATATTAGTAGGACGACAAAACTTTGAAATCGTAAAAAGAAGATAAGGGTGCGTTCTTTTCGCGCTCCGTCGTAGACTGCATCTTCGTTTAAGATCAGACAAGATGGCTGTCAAACGCAAGCCTATAAATTAATAATATAAATTAAATCAAAAAAACACAATCTAGTTTTCATTTCATTGTAGCGCCTCTCCCAGCCAAAATAACCTCTTTTCTGAGCGAGATTTAGTAGGTAACTCGGCAAGATTCGCTGACATTGCTGGACACAAGCTGGACAGGACAAAAACTTGATGGTTGGCAATCCGAAAGCTATATTTGTAGAAGATATTAGAAATAAAGTTCTATTATTATTAACGGGATATTTACCGTGATTATGATGTGAAATGAGCTCCCAGATGAGCGACTCTGCCGACTCTACCGACTCTACTGACTCTACCAACTCCCCACTAACTTCCCTTCCTTTGAATGAACTACCCAAATATCAATTTTAATCTCTATAACCTAACCTAACCCCCCCTTAACCTATCCCCCTTCCTCCCCCTTAATTTCGAAAAAACCTTTTTTAGTATACCCCGCATCCGCCTCCGCATAGAGACAAATACACCTTCCAAATTTCAAGTCTGTACGACCAGCGGTTTAGGCTGTGCGTTGTCTGTCAGTCAGTCAGTCAGTCAGTCAGTCAGGACAGAGCCTTTTATTATATTAGATTAAATTAATTCATCCTTGGAAAATCGTTGCCTTTAAACGTTTGTGAATGTGTTGATATTTGGACCGAATACGGCATACAATGTGGGGTAAAGCAGATTTTTTTATGTGAGCCGAACATTCTCGGGGTGAATATGGCATGAATCCTGTTTTTCATTTCATCAAACAAATTGCCAACGCGTGCTAGTAAATAAATAAAACAAAAGAACTCGACAATCAAAGGAAATATCAATACAATATTAGTTCCGTTCAAACTCCAAGAAAGCAATAAGAGAAATGTAACCCGAGTACTCAGGTTATTTCATACGTATCCGCTCGACGCACAAGTGGCCTGACCAAACAAAATTCCCCACTAACCCCCACAGGAATCTTATTAAAACTTGCCGTCTGTACGTCCGTTTGTTTAACTTTTATTCCCAGAGACCGGACGAGCTTGAAATTGTGGAATTGTTCCGTTTCACTATGAGCAAGCGACATCAAGTAGGTAAATTAGAAATAGAAATAGTTTATTACGAAATAGAGCAGAAAAATTTGTACTTAAATTAAATTTAATAAGTTTAGTCAAATGTAATTTTTACTTAAATTACAATTGAGATTAGATAGTCAATGGTGTAACGTTTTTTCATTACAAATGCGGCCTTGTGTTTGATCGCACTCAGTTTGACGTTAAATAATCATGCAGCAGAATAGAGCAAGCTTTACTCTTGATGTAAAGATGGACATTCAAAAAGTACAATATTACATATTGTACAATATATTGTACTTTTAGGAGAAACCAGAATTCGACAGCACAACCTCGCTTTACAAGACAAGTGGAATCGAAACGCTTTGTGCGAATGTCCATAATTATGTGCAAGGTCCTACTAACCACTTCGTTCTGTGACATCGCCTCCCTCAAGTAGGTACGACCCCTATTTATGTGATGTCAAATATACAGAATTACGTGTATATTTAGAAAGGAGATCATTGTTTTTCCTCATTGTGAACAACATAAACTATTAATTGGGCGAAAATTGAATTCGAAAAAAAATACTGTTCCGTATATTTTGTCGAGGGTAAGTATCTTTGAAACAGCTGTTTAAGGGTTGGCCCTATATTAAAAGCTAGTCTCAATGACCTCCTTTTAGCTCATCAATAACAATATGTGAAACCCTGTATATCCAATGAGTTCCATTAGCAATGATCCACGAAGTAATATGCAACGCTTACACAACACAAATTACAGAATGTACCGATGTTTATCAGAGAGCAGTTCTTTAGAGCTGGCGTTTATCCCTCACGGAGACCGGTTCCCCTGATTTCGCCCGGTCAGCGGGGATAGCGAACAATACTGCCGGCAATTAATACTGCCATTATACTAACGATCAGCCTGAGAAGGATCAGATCAAATACAAAGGAAAAACTTGGGGGATTTAGTCGATGGCGCTGTGGAGAACAGTTGCTGATGTAGGCTTGATCTGCGGTTGAATTACGTTCATTAACGCATGCTTTAACCAAATGTTTGACATGTCAACTTGAAGTCAGGTTTTACGCGTGTGTTTTTCTAAAATAGACCGAACAAGTAATCAGCTTGGCATTTACCGTGTGCGTTCTGTGCGTACAGGGAGCTCTATTAGTTATTTAATGTCATAAGAAATTTGCATTTTGATTTGTAGGCAGCTTGATCGTAAAGAATCTTCACGTGTCATCATGACCGGTTTTTACACGACTGCCCAAAACTTGTGTAATGTTTTCTAGTGTTTATGTACCTATGTATGAAGGTATTTGAGTTTCTTTGTTCCACCATAACTTCTAAAAGCCTGGACAGATTTGAATGGATATCGTTACAATCCCGAACAAACATCATCCCGAATGACAAAAAGTTTTTTGGCTGGGCAGTCATGTTTTAACTGACTTCCACAAAAAAAGGAAAGGAGGAGGTTTCAATTAGGTTGTATTATTTAAATTATTTTTTTACTTCATAACTCCGTAATTAATAAATTGATTTGGAAAACATTTCATCAAAATCGGTTCAGTAGTTTGGTTTTAAAATCCAAATAACTGGAAAAAACATGTCACCTAAAGTACTTGTTTTATTTTCTAATTTTGGTTTGTTATCTATATTTTGTCTAAGATTGTCCACTGCATAAGTTGACGTACTGTGCGACGGTCACAGCCCGACTGGCGATGGTCGGCAGGGGCTGTGTGAAGTGGTGCTTAGTTTGAAACGTTACTTGTAATGAGGGCGCATCTCGTTCGCTCTCCTTTATAAAGTGCCTGTTAGACAATACAATGTTTACACGACTGCAGATTAGTAATACGGTTCAAGCTATATCAGTAATATTGGTAAAGGATTCTTACAACATAATAAAAAAAACTCGATTGGGACAATTTTTAGAGGCCAGCATCGTAGCCATTTAGAGTACTAGCTGCACCCCGCGGTTAAAATGACCTATGTTTTATTCCAAGATATTCGGTATAATTGGCATGTGGCCTAATGTTTAATTTATGACCAATAACAGGCTCAGTGATGAATATAACTAAATACATTACACATACTGAAAAAATAAATTGTATTGGCTGATAAATCTCTGAGATATGAGCTTTTAAAGTTTTAGGTGAGGATAGAGAGGGGATGCTCTATCCCTTTCTCGCAAAGCACGTGTTAGTATAGCATTAGTATGCCGCACCTGAGGCTTGACGTCATAGCTCAGTATAGCGCGCTCTCTGTCTAGCTTGAAATTAAAATACTTGGTCTTATTTATTTTTGAATTATTTTAATTTTTGTTTTCGTTGATAGGCTCTATTGATGATCAGCTTTTTTATGAGGTAATAAAAAAATTGTAGTCATCATACCTATTATACTACCTGTATAATTATACCGAATTCCATCCAAACCCGTTCAGCCGTTTCAGCGAGGAGTAACAAACATACACACCGACAGACTTTCCCATTTATAATATTAAGTGTGTATTATGTTTATGATTGTTTTTTAATGTAAACAGAGAAGATGAAATAATTACTATGAGAACGAAATACTCGAGTGACTTTCTTGTGTTCTACGAACTATTCCTCATAAAGCTTTACATTTCAAGAACTTCTCCACAATACGTCGGCGACGGAATCCCCCAAGAAAACATTTACATTTCTATCTGACTATAAATCATATTTTTCTTCCATTAAAATATATTTTCCTTTCCTCAACCTCACATTGCCCTAAGCCGATAGAAAAACACGACAAAAAACTAAAAAGAAAGAAAAAAGGAAGTAAAACCGGAATTTTTAATCACAAATTGAATATGAAAGTTAACTAAAGCCAGATGAACCGAGAGAAGAATTAAAAAGCAGTATAATTAACGTTACGTCAAAATTGCTGGATGCGCGTTAAAAATATATGTAAGTTCGTATAGGCTGAGTGGCCAGCCTGAGTGGCAGCTAGTGTCAGAGTTAATGTGCCGCCCGAAGGCCTCTGACATGGCTGACGGTTGTTGTTATAGAAATTAGAACAAACAACCGGGACCAACAACTTAACGTGTCATCCGACCCACGGTAGCGCTCAGAAATAAATGCCACTCACCAATCCGAAGACTGACCGGACCGTCCGTTGCTTAACATCGGTGATCGTTTAGAATCACCTAGACAAGCTACGCCACGAGCGCTACAACAATATTAATAATTTGCGCGTTAATATTTATATGTATTACTTAATTACTAGCAGATTATTAATTATAATAATAATAATATCATCCATGCCGGTTTCGGCTACGGCGACTACTTCTGCGACTCAATCAGGTTAGGAGCTTCGCTGATGATCTCGAATAAACATTTATTAATTATATAAGACAATTAAGAAGGCTACAGTCGAAACAAGGCGGATTTTTATTACTAATAAGCAAGATAGAATATATTTGGTCACAGCTCACCTGGTCAAAAAGCAGGAGGGTTTCTGGCATAAAAAACATATTGGAATAGTATTGTGTTTAAAGTCTTTTCGCTTTAAGTTATTAGCAAAGGTGCGCTCTACAAAAGAGCAGGCTTGCCTAAAAACAGATCTTTTTTGGCTATCAAACACTTCAGTGGGACACAGAACTGACTAACAAAACAAACACTAAAGGTTGATGCCCTGGCATTGGGGCTGATTGGCGCATTAGTGCTCAATACTTTGAGACATTTGATAGTGATTCTCATAAAATCTTTATTTTTGTATTAATTTAATTTAGACCAGTAAATTTACGAGACTTAGTAATGGCGGTTCTTGCAAATTACAAAATAAAAATTATTTGGCTTTATTTGCTGACGGACAATCAGTAAAAAATAAAATTATACAAATATGACTATTGAATACTGAAACGAAGTATTAGTGAATCACGGTCAAAGGAAACGGTTCGCAGTGAACCGTCTATGGTCTATGGTCCGTATATGACATCACACGCGCTGAGGGCCGGCCTGGGGAAATTAGTCTCGGGCGCTTATTTTGAAAATTATGTATCTCGGGAATTTAATTGGGGTATCGAAATATTTTTTTGACGATGTTTTTTTTTGTTTTTAATACAGAATACGAAAAGCTGAAAACGTAAATTGTGTGAACATTCTTCATTATTTACATAAACGCAAAAAAAAAATGTTTTGGAAACGCATTTTGTGTAATTGTAGACTTTTTATACGACAGTTAGGTTACGTTATAATACGTAGAAAACAAAAAGTTATTTTTATTTTATTCTAGGTCCACCCCTAACTTTCCTGGGCTAATTGTTGTTAGGTCTCTCGTGACTAGGAGACACTTGTGTTACATTAGTCGGGCTGCTCAATCTAATGTTTAGCTCTAGTTTGTTTTGTTCACACCGGTTTGTTTGGGTTTTTAGAATATTAACCATGGAAAACGATGAGTGAAATTTGAAAGCAGTTTTTTGATGTGCAATTAAATAGTATCCATTAAAAATGTGTCTGGGCTTCTTGTGCCAGCTCGTGCAGCCCTTTGGCTTCCTTAATTAAAACCTTCCTAATTAAAACGCAGTCCGTCTGAGTTGTATACATAATCGTTCTTCTATGCACCACTTCGACATTATTTTGGTTACTGAGGAAAATTTAAATTTAATATTAAGGTTGTATCGAATAACTTTTTTTTAAATGCATTTTTTTTAAGAGAGTGCACTTAAGAATGATATTATGATAATTATAATTTCTAGCACATTATATTATTTAACAAAATACAAAATATGATTAAGTGAAAAAAAGTATTATAAGACTCTTACTGAGAAACAAAAGAGGTTAAGACAAATTGAAAATATGATTAGATACTTAACCCTACATTCATATTTTTACCCAATAAATAAACTTGAATGAGACTTGATTTCAAAATATTAAAGTATAGATAACTTTAGGTCTACTTATTCAAATTTATTCATTGTGTTACTTAACATCGGTGATCGTTTAGAATCACCTAGACAAGCTACGCCACGAGCGCTACTTTGTTATTGTTGGTCCCGGTTGTTTGTTCTAATTTCTAGGACAACAACCGTCAGCCATGTCAGAGGCCTTTGGGCGGCACATTAACTCTGACACTAGGGCTGGCCACTCAGCCTATACGAACTTACTTACTTATTGTGTTATTTTTTGAATTGCTTTCTTAGAAACTCTGGAACTTAATAAATAGAAATAAGATATTTATTGACTTTAAACGAAAATGATTAAAATCGAGAACCAATTCAAATGTTTAGGTTAAAAACTCAATTTATTTTTATGTTTGGTTTTTAATACATAAAAGTGTTTAAAGAATACATTTTGGCAACATTGTGCGAAAGGGACGTTTTGCGTGCAGTAGACATTTTAGGAAAGGGACATTCTGCGACGGAGCCAAAGTAGTGTAGTTAGTAATAAGTAGTAGTAAGCTAGTGTGCTGTGCTTGATCTTATTTTCCCCTGCCCATTTTAATAACAGAAGGCCAGAAATTTGGCAATGTGACTTCGTTTCATGATTAATATTTTAAAAACTGGAACGAAAGGATTTGATTTCACTTTACTGTACTAACAACCCACCTTTATAACCCGCTAAGTAATCATTCTGCGCTACTCGAGTGCGAATTTTGAGAAGATAGATACGATAGGTAGGTACAATCTGACGAGATGACGGTCAAACTAACACTGACATAATTAAATAGAACAAATTAGCAAATTTATTATTAGTAAAAAAAATATTTTATTTATCAAATGACAAGACGAGCAAGACGTTCGCCTGGTGGTAAGCGTCATGCCTGCCACTGACAGTAGCAGTGCCAGAATTGTGAACTTGCGAACACAATCCTGCGCCGCATTTCACTGCGCTCGTCACCCTGAGATATTAGATGTTAAATCTCCTCATACCCAGTAATTTCTCTGGTAACGTTGCCCTTCAAACCGGAACACAGTAATGCTTGCACACTACTGCTTGGCGGTTGATTAAATGGCAAAGGTGTGATACTTCCCCAGGCGGACTCTGCAGTAGAGGTAGGACTCTACTGCAGAGCAATATAGAACTAAGTATATACAGGGTTAAGCGGAGCGGTCGTATCCAAGCCGAAAGAAGCTCATTTTCCTCGTCATCATTATAAATATCTTTTACTATAATATGGAGCCAAGCCAAAAACATCGGGAAAAAAAAACAGCTGTTCCATGCGTTTTATCAAGGGAGAATGTTTTTTTTCTGTGGAACGGCTTTTTTGTCTTCTCAGTTTTACTGTTGGTCCCATAATAAAAGTTGTTAACAATGATGATCACAATGACCTCTTTTCCAGATTAGAACTACACCATCGCGTAATCCTAAATAATCCTAAGGGTGTAATAGAATTCATGAGCAATATATTGTATGTGGGTTCATTGAACTCATCTTAATTAACAACTTTTAATATGGGGCCAACACTGAAATCGCGGAAAAAAAATCAATTGCTCCATAAATTTCGTTGTGCGTTATTGTTTTTTTTGTGTGAGGCAATAAAAAAAATATCTCGTTTTTAGTGTTAGTTCCATAGTACAAGTTGTCGATTATGAAGAGTTTAATTTAAAAAATCCCTAAGAAATTTCTCATGAATTGAATAACAACCTGTATTAATTTAATAAGTAGCGCTCGTGGCGTAGCTTGTCTAGGTGATTCTAAACGATCACCGATGTTAAGCAACGGACGGTCCGGTCAGTCTTCGGATGGGTGACCGTGAGTGGCATTTATTTCTGAGCGCTACCGTGGGTCGGATGACACGTTAAATTGTTGGTCCCGGTTGTTTGTTATATTTTCTATAACAACAACCGCCAGCCATGTCAAAAGCCTTCGGGCGGCACATTAACTCTGACACTAAGGCTGGCCACTCAGCCTATACGAACTTACTTACTTTAATTTAATAATCATTTTTACATTTACAAAGTCAAGCTAATTTGAATATTATTTTCTAATTATTAATTTTACTATGGACTTATTGTAATTGTAATTATTAACTGAAATTATTAAATAATTCACTTGTACGTATAATTATATTATTGATATCTTGTAACAATTGTTATTAATAAATTATTATTTAACTCTTATCATAATCTTACAATCATACAAAAATCGTTTTAGGACTTGCTTTTTTTTAAGTCGGTTTGAAAAATATATTTTTTCCTAATTTCCATTAAACCAATACCTTTGTACAAATAAAAAGTTTCGTGTTTTTAAACTTCACGCTTCATTAGCCTCGAGCAGCTCACTTTGGAATCTTGTAACAGTATCGTATACTTTGTTGTAAAATGAAATTAGAGTGATGTATCAGTTGAGCAGTCGACTCGACTCGGCAAACTTGAGTTAATATTCATTCAAACTTTATCAATTTTCGGGGCAGCACGCCGGCGGGCCGACTTCCAATCAATTACATTCGGCTTTCTGTTTCAAAACTCTTGTGTTCTACTTGTGCGAGTGTGTTAGACTGACACTCTTGCGTAGTACATGTACTTTATAATTTACATAAATTAGGTAAAATTTAAATCAGTAAATCATAGAATCGAAAGCTAATCCTAAGCAAGATCTTAAGGTTATTGTTACTATTGTTGTTTTATTTTCACAATAAAGTGTTTCTATCTATCTATCTATTTATCTAATTAGACATCGGTCTATTTATTGTGGGTACTTTGTAGTGCTTAGCTCACTACCATGAAAACATACCGTCTAGCACGTATCATGTGTTCCGGTAGCGTCACTTGAGATCAAGCCACCGTAGGCTAGGTTTATTGGCATTTTCGACCATACTGCCTCATGAAACCAGCCAGGTAAGCATCACCTAGTTTGTAAACTTTGAAAAATACCGATCTAAAGCAAAAGAAAATCTTTGAACAATTTAAACTAAAGTCAAACATTTAAAGTTCTAGTGTTCCTGAAAATCCCGAGACACGGCGCGACTTACGACATTCATTCGACACAAATCGTCACCATTGCCTTTGCATCGGTGCTCAATTATTAGCAGTAAGGATACTTTCTTATTTACGATTATTATAATTTAGATTTTGGTTCCTTTAGTAAAGTACCTTTCAGGAAACTAACCGCAATTTCTTAGCTTTGATATAATGTTATAATTAATTATATCAAAGCTAAGTTCTCTTTGACGTAGCATATTTTTTGCCTTTGTCATTTCACTGAATTGTAAAATGAATACCATTGAATGCGTAGCCAAGTTTAGTTCTAAAATTCAGTAGTTTTTAAATTCTTGCAAATAAAAACGATTAAACGATGACCTGTGATTAATTTTAGCATAAGTTTTGTTCGCTAGTAAGTTTTTGCGTATAACACTTACTGTTTGTAACTATACTGTGGCAGCTGCCTCCCGTTCCGCCAAGACTCCGTTACTGCGGGCAACTTTCGCCATAAACATTATCACGGTACCGCCTTTTGGTTCGCGTTTGGTCTAAGTTCATTACTTGTTTGTCTAGAATGGTTTGTTCTAGGTAAGAACAAGTAACATATATGTATATAGTATTTAGGCTAATACAAATGCCTTTCGGTGGCTGTAAATATGACGCTAGTGAAACAGTTTTCTAACTATGAACAAAATATACAATCATAGATCAAAAGATATCAATAATGGTTTTAGTTTTCCTGAGTGTTATGTTTCAATGAGATTATATCACATTCTCATATAAAGAGCGACTGAGCTTACACCGCATAAAGACAGCTCACTATTGAGACTCAGAGTATTCCATTTTATGTGGAATATGGACGTGCAAAGTATAATAATTCATTATAAAATCGAGTTTCAGCAAATCTAGCTTATTTTTTTAGCTAACTTGTAATTTCCCAACTACTGGGCACAAGCCTTCCGAATTAATCCCACATGTTTCATTTTGACGCCAGTACAGTCCTATCTTTTTAAGCTTCTCGAGTTCGTCGCGCCATCGTGTCAAAGGGCGACCTCGGAGACTCTCGACTGTTCAGAAAACCTTCTCTTAGGTAGTCTCTATCTTTGCCCCCTTTCCATTCGGCTGACGTGTCCCGTCCTCTCCCATTTGAGCCTTGCAGAATAAAAAGCAGCGTAGTCCTTACTCTGTCGGTAGTAAAAACACAAAATACCAACAACATACCAATCTCAACGTACAAGTCTCATATTAATGCATATTTTTATACACCTTCCCGGTTTCAAAGCACTCCGTCCACAAAATAAAATAAAAAATATCAAAGAAATCACATAAAAAGACAGCATGAAAACACACTTTCCAGTTCCACCTAGTAAAGGTGAAAAGTTTATGACTTCCACCGAAGACTTTCACCCAGACTCTACATTCGAGACGAAGATTTTTATACGACGTCGCGCTCCGTTTATTGCTTAAATAAGTAATTTTGTAGGACGAATCTGCATAATGCGAAGAGTAGAAAAAACAACTTGTTTACTTTTCTCCGTCCCTTCGACCTCCTCGGCTTTGGCTCTTGTCTAATGTAAACAGTCGTAAGGAGAGCGAATGTATTCGCGACAAAATGTGCCGGAGAAATTTGACGCTAAAATATATGTTGTGAAAACATTAGGCAAGCTCTTTATAAGAAAAATATCAAGTTTTAGATTTGATACCTCTTTTAATATTAATAACGCGTGTTTAATCTGTTGGACCAGTCATTCAACTAAGCCGCTTTGAATGAACTAAAATGCAATATTCAGTCTCTTTTCATTTGGATATGAATGTGATTAAAAAAACCACTGATCGACCGGATTGAACATTCGCAAAATTTTTAGCTAATTAATGCTCCTCTTGTCACGAATCTCTTTAGATACATATCTAAAAATACTAATATATGCAGTGTTTTTATAAATTTATACAATCTATAGGCGTAGATGGCGCCATTTGTAAATTGTCGCATAGTTTATTATTTATTATAGCAATAAAAATATAATACAATAATTAGCTGTAGCAATAATATTTTTTCCTAGTCCAACACCGTAACGAATTAAAACTATAATAATCTCTAATTCCAACAAATCGATATTCAACTAGCAAAAATAGCTAATAATCACCCCAGCAAAATATAGTCATAGGTAGATATTAAAGGTTGCTATAGTAATACCGGGGTAACAAATGGCCTGTCGTTAGTTTAACGGCAGAATTAATCGGTGTTTTGTGTAGTGCCCGCGGCCATCGCTAGATTTATCGGCCGGTGTCACTGGTAAGTGATTAAGCGCGGATAGAACGACCGATTAGAGTAACGCCCATTGAGTTCTTGTTTAGGTTATGCAGTCTATGAAAATACTCTAATACTTTGTCTATCTATAAAATGTCGCTCGCCACCATTGAGCTAACATCTGTAGAGTCACAATCGTGCAAGCCGAAACTCGACCGACTTTTTGACCGACTTGAACTACGATAAGACACAAGCGCTCAAACATACATAGAACACTATACAAGCGACATAACTTCTAAATTCTAAACATTTTGAACTATATAATGCACGTATAGGTATGTACCGGACGTTTTTTGACTGTTTTCACTTAGAGATTGTGAATATTTAGATATTAGCTCAATGATAGCCATACACAGATATGTGTGTCTTATGAAACCTAGCGACAAGTACGTAAGATATGAAAGTGTGTGCGGCACTTGTATGGCACTAGGTAGACTTACGAAAAAATTAAAAGATTTGTCATCATCACTGCTGAACGAAGGCCTCCCCCTTAGACCGCCACACTGTACGACAACCTGCCATTTGCATCCACCGGTTGCCCGCGACTTTTACAATGTCGTCGGTCCACCTAGTGGGAGGCCTTCCTACGCTGCGTCTTCCGGTTCGCGGTCGCCACTCAAGAACCTTTCTTCCCCGTCGGTTGTCAGTTCTTCGAGCGATGTGGCCTGCCCTGCGCCACTTCAACTTGCAAACCTTGCGAGCTATGTCGGTGTAACTTTGGAAAATCTCTGCTCTGATAGTTTACGAGAGCAGAACATCCTACTAATATTATAAATGCGAAAGTTTATTGGTGTGTGTTTGCGTAAGTTTGTTACTCCTTCACGCTGAAACGGCTGAAAGGATTTGTTTGAAATTTGGTATAAAGATACCTTGCCTATGTTTGATTCCAAGGTATCCAAACCTTGGATATCTTGGAATAAAACATAGATTGTTTTTATCTAAAGATAAGAGCGGATGAAACCGCGGGGCACTGCTAGTCTTCTTCTAATACATAAAACAAAGTCGGTCTATTTACACCATTAATAACTCGAGAAATGCTCGACCGATTTATTATTTCTTCGTTGTTATAGTTCCTATTTGATCTTTGATTTATTATATTCGTCTCCGCTCCGAAAAGCAGAATAAATATTAAAACATCGACAAAAAAAACCACGAAAAAGAATTACCGGCGATACAAAGTTCTTGTCAGCTAGTATACCAGTAAAAGTAAAAACAATGATATCAAATTCAATATTCTATATCAATATTCAATATTTTATTTTACATTTAAACACTATGAAGCTGCAAACTAACTCTTAGACAACAAAAATTGGTTTTGTTATTTTTCAAAATTTTTGAATCGGCTTTCACCATATATATATTTTTTGCCGAAAGTTATTTAAGTATAATCTAAACTGAAGCCGTCCAAAGCCAGGGCGTGTCGCTAGTAGTGATATCTCGTTTTTGCTTTAATTCTTAACAATTAGTCGTTCAAGAATTTGGAATTTTTGAATCAAGGACCTGGGTATGTCCTAAAACTGCATCCAGATCCACCGGAGGACGGGCAGCAGCGTCCTCTGCGTTGGGCTGTGGTGATCATTCTGCGATCCTTGAGCCAGCTGCCAAGCGTGGGGAATATGGCAACCCCTCCCTATTTAGGGATAGGCCTACGTCCAGCAGTGGACGTTCTGGCTGACGATGAGTGACGACACGAGCGAGACGGTCGCCTGGTGGTAAGCGTCACGCGTACGTGTCACGCGTGGTAAGCTGCCCATAACAGAAGCAGTGCCTGGATTGTGCTTACAGTACATACTACTGCTTTATTCCACTACCACTAGATGGACGGTCAGCGCCATACTGTGCATTTATCTACGCGTAATAGATTGCGGTCCGCTTATCTTAACTGTTCAGACAATGGCCGCAAATTACTGCAGCCGGTGCAGTTGCCAAATACCCCGCGCTATTTAACTAACAGCTTTAATGGCCAACTAACGGGCTTCATTATGTAAACTAAATTAATTAAGAGAATATTTGGACCAAATGCGAAAAAAACTTTTATTTTCAAAAAAGCCGTTTTTTTAGTAATGCACGTAAAATTATGAAGGGATGTAGTAGTTAAGTGTTCAAGTACACTTATAGTGTAATCAAGTGTTGGTCATGTACTGAAACAAGTTTTTCTGTGTTGTATCTAGAACACAGAAAGAAAAAGAATTAATAACAAAAAAAAAGTAATATTAAATATTAAAAATATGAATCACTGAAGTAAAGTAATGCGTTCCGTCGCAGAATGTCCCTTTCCTAAAATGTCTACTGCACGCAAAATGTCCCTTTTGCACAATGCCCCTTTCGTGGGGGTGAAATCAACAGAAGTGAATTGTTGGGTCTATCTCGTCGAACCGCCTCATTCTTCACCACAAATCTTGAATATGGCGTTAGACTTTAACATGATTACAATAATAATTGAAAAGAAAAGATACTTAAAAACATTATAAAATATATTCATTTTCTATTAATTTCTCTCAATGTGTCCTTTCGTCTCTCCCCGAAATTAGTAGCAGTTCCAAGCTCTCAGAAAATGAAACACCAAAGCTGTGCGGCTACGTGAATCCAGTTAAAAGTTAAATGCAATTATTCATTTCGCGCAAGCCAATAAGCTGCGCTTTTTGTTAAACCAACCTTTTAAATAGTGGTAGAAAAAGCGTCTTTTATTAAACTGCTTAATATTGTAGCGGGAACATCGTCACGAGTTTCGGTCAAGTTGCGACTCAATTGGTTAGTTTTCCTTCTTTGACTTTATGGCGGTTACAACTTACATTGTTAAGTATGTGTGTAGTTAAGTGTGTTCTTCCGTAAATAAGATGATGAAATGATGATGATGATGATGTAGTGCTAAAATTTCGGTGCGTTTGTCCGTATAATATGTCAACATCAATACAGATATTAATGAGCTAAAAGTTTTATTTTGACATGAATATACTTCAAAATGATGATGATGACATGATGATACATGATGACATATGGAACTAAAACGTGGTCTTTAACTGCTGGCCTTTTGGAGAAACTCAGAGTCACGCAACGGGCAATGGAGAGAGCTATGCTCAGAGTTACCTTGCGCGATAGAAACCGGAACGAGGATATTCGCCAAAGAACCAAAGTCACCGACATAGCTCGCAGGGTTTGCAAGTTGAAGTGGCAATGGGCAGGCCACATCGCTCGAAGAACTGACAACCCATGGGGAAGAAAGGTTCTTGAGTGGCGACCGCGAACCGGAAGACGCAGCGTAGGAAGGCCTCCCACTAGGTGGACCGACGACATTGTAAAAGTCGCGGGCAACTGGTGGATGCAAATGGCAAGTTGTTGTTGTACAGTGTGGTGGTCTAAGAGGGAGGCCTTCGTCCAGCAGTGGACGTCTCCTAGCTGATGATGATGATGATACTTCAAAATAAACACTAAATATTTTGGCAACAATATTTCCAGTAAATGTGATAATAAAGTCATACCCAATTAAAAAAAAGCAAACCTAAAAGAATTGAAAAAAATAACTAGTTTAAAAAAACAGTAATAATTATACTCTTAAAAGCGCTGTTTAATACAATATTAATTATAAAAATACACAGTAATTTAACAGACGGGCAAGCTTCAACACGTAGCAGTCGAGAAAGTCATTCGATTTTTAGATTACAACTAACTTAGTTAACCTCAAATGAGTTTAAACATGAAATAAATTATGAAATCGCGTGCCTTTCAACCCCAGGCGCCTTTTTCAGCGCGTACTACACAACTAATTAATTTATACAACTCTTGAATATGACGGTATAAAGTTTTTGCAATGTCATTGTGACATTGAAAGAGTTGTTATTTCACTATCGAAAGTTTATCCTGACTAAAAATATTAATTTATTTCAATTCAATGTGAAGAACAGAAAATAATAATTATGTATGCACAACCTAATCGACCTATCGTTTTATGTTACAAATAATTTAAATGATTAAAATGATAATCCTACGTAAATTCTGAAAGAGTACGGGCTGGAGCCCCGCAGTGTGGGCCGTAGTACGGGCCCGGAACTAAACCCACAAACTCACAAATATGAGGCGAATTTGTCACAGCTACCTCACTACACCATAAAAAAGAACCAAAGAAGTTTCAACCACAGAGTAATAGAAGGTTTCAACGAAGTTTCTTCTTCCCACTTTAATTTCACAATGTGGGCAAACCGATTTGGTTTACAAATTCTTTTATAAATAAGACTTATTCGAAGGATCATTATGAAGAATTATTATTAAACAAATATAATATATCTTTGAAAAAAAAACTATTGCTACTCTCTTTTTTGCCGTCTTGTTTTTGAATGTTATTCAAAGATTCTAAACACGGTGTTTATGTAAAATAAAGCAGTTCTCTTTTCTTGTAAATGTATTGTTATGTTTATTTTAACATTGTGAGCTTGTTTGTAATCGAGTTACTAAAGCTTACTTCCAATTGATAAATAACCTCAGAGCTTCAAAATCCACTACAAACATGACCCCGTTACATGACATTTTCGGCAAACAAAGGCAAGTCATAAATAAGAGAGATATGGAAAGTAAGCCCCTTTCAAATTTACATTTTTTTAGTGCCTATAGATGTCTAAAGCAGAGACGTTGAGAGTTATCATTAAAAATGTAATTCGATTTGGAACCTAAATGCTCTCCCAATAAAGATTCGGGATTTTGTGGAAATATTTTTCAAGACGGTTTACGGGTTTCCAGTCACGCAAACTTGGGCTTAGGTCACACGAATGTCAAATTGTTGTAGGTACGTGAAAATTCAAGTAGGCTTCGCAAAGTTACGCTTTAGCGTAAAATTGGGCTTGGAGGATTTTAATTATTTAAATAAGAGCAGCTGTGTGGTGAACTTTACAGCATTTTTATTGCGTAACAAAAAATAGAAAACAATAAAGAATTTTAGAACATGTATGATTTTTATTTTGTTTTCATTGTATAGCTGTGACAAAAAGTGCTTTCTACAATATTTTCTTGCAATGGCTCCAAAAGAGATAGGTTTAATTTGTATTAAAAACCTTATTTTATCCCGGTTGTACCTCAGACTAACTGATTACTCAGACTGACTGTATTTAATTAGATATCTTCGACTAGATCACTCATTATCGGATGAGGTAGTAAAACACATAGGTTTTGAATCACAAAAAATAAAAAAATAAAAAACAAATAATTTTTTTGAGTTGGTACGGTACAACTATGTAATGACAATCGTACAATTACGTAACCCGAAACAATAGATTAAATTTTCATAAATAGATGTGCAAAAACGTTATGTGCTAAAATGTGAATAAAAAATAATTTCAACATTTTTTGACTAGAACTTGAGTGGATAATTAACTATGTACCTATCATAGCCATAGCCATAACGCGTGTCAACAAACCTCTGTGCAAAACATGCAGCGCGGGCGGTGACGGACGTGCCAGTCTCGCACATGCACGCCGACTTGATGTGAACACGTCACCGCATACCTGTTAGACCGTGTCACGTGGTAGCTGCCGCGCGGGATTGACGATCTATTGTGAACTAGGCTTTATGGCATATGGTTAAAATGAGTTTGTTTAAAAGAACATCATTTTTTTTGTAGAGTTCCATGTTTTAGGGTAACCGAAGGTTTTTAAGGTGACCGCCGAGAGTCAAGTCAATCTGTTTTGAACAATTAAAGATCACCGGATATGAACGAAACTATAGATCGAGAATCTGTCAAGAAAATTGAGTTCGCAATGATTCACAATCCACCCACAAGTATATTTGTAATAGAATATATTATAAATATCTCGTTCAACCCCAAACAATTATTGCTTCTTACAGAAAGCACACCAATATTAAGATTTCTTTCTATCTTGCATGTTTACGTTAAGTAAAATATTTTTTATTTTGTTAAACGTTCTATTTCAAATGATACTTTATTGTCTTTTTTGTGGCACTGAGCAAACAAAAACAAGCAGCTTATTTTAATAAACAGCCCGGCGCTCCGACAGCAAGCTCGGTAGCTAAGTAGCTTTGATTCTTGGTCACGCAAACCCTTAGTTTGAACAAAAACTCTTTAGCGATGACTTTAACTGGCGGTGAAGCGATTTGTTTTTATAACGCCTTTCGTAGACTTTCGTAGACGTGAAACTAGCTTTTTATTTAATTTTACTGTTTAATATTTTAATTGTATATAATGAAGTTAACATTTTATTAGTCATATTTTTAGTCAAATGGCAATGCAAAATAATCTATGAGAAGTGTTTAATTGGTCAGTTTTGTAAAATATTTCGAAGTTTTCATCAAGTAAGGCTACCGAAACACATCATCAGATGGCTCCATCGCAGAATGTCCCTTTCCTAAAATGTCTACTGCACGCAAAGCGTCCCTTTTGCACAATGTCCTTTTCGCAAAATACCTCTTTCGCACAATGTCCATTTCGTAAATGTTAGGCTATAGATTTTTCATCACACTTGCTCGTAAAGTAGATCTTATTACATCGCTTTTAGGCTCATAATCCAAGCTATTACACACGCGTGCTTTTTACTTTACATTACGGCACTTGTACTATAATAGGTATAACCCGGTAAACTCAAGTTTGTACGTGACTGCAATTAGACGTACGTATATGAAGCTTTCTTAATATAGCCGGGTAATACTTACAGTTTTTTTGTAATACCAACAAAGAGTTCTTATGCCGCTGAAGTAAATGTCAACCTGCGCGCGTATTACTGATTTGGGCGCTATTTTCCGCAAATGTTTGTTGACGTTTTCGCTGTGTGGTTGATTATTATCAAAAAAATATAGTTTTTTCCTCGCAAGTGTGACGAAAACAGTCGTATGGAACTCTTGTGCTATTAGTCATTACGCTCTCGGCTTCCTTATCGCGCTCGCCTGCGGCTCGCGCGCATAATACCGCCTCTAGTGTAATGACCAACATAGCACACTCGTATCATAATGTACTATTAACGTATGTGTATTAGCTAACTTTTCGCCTTCAGCCAATAGAAAGTATCCTACTACTAACACCATGCTACTGTTACACGGTGTATTCCTCCACCGGCCAAGCTCATTGTTGAGATTAGAACCCACGTACTGTAGCGAACTACCAACCACTGAGCTATCATCGCTCGTATATTGTAGAGTAAGCTACTAAGACAGGTTTTGTGTAATAATGGCTGTACGTAGAACAAAGTAGAAATTTTGGTAAAACGGTCGTCTTCAAAACAACAACTCGGTAGGATTATGGTAAACTTTGTATCACAAAAATACTATCTTACAAAAATAAAAAGCATTATATTCAGACTGTACCATGGAGTTGTAATATGATTCTAATACTCGTCCAGTTATAATATTTTTTTTCCTATGAGTCATATTGTAAGAGTTGGCAAAAGTACACAAATCATTATTTTTATTTTTGTGGAATTTAATGACTAGACGAGCGAGATGTTCGCCTGGTGATAAGCGTCACGCTGTTCATAACAGTAGCAGTGCTAGAATTGTGAACTTTCGAATAAAATCCTACGCAGCACTGCTCTGCACCCTGGATGTAAGATGTGAAATCTCTTTATGCCCAGTAATTTCTCTGGTAACAATGCCCTTCAAACCAAAACACAGTAATGCTTACAAATGAATGCTTGGCGGTTGAATAACTGGCAAAGATGTGGTACTTCCCCAAGCGGACTCTGTAATAGAGTCCTACCCCTAATATCTGAGAGATCACCTACTCAGGAACTCTTATATTGCAAAATTTTGATTTGTATATCGTAAGATTAACAACGCGTCAAGTCTCTTACTCATTTTGGACACCAACTAAACACTGTTTCACTCTAAGTTGTGTCCATGTATTTAGCCCATTCTAATAATACTCCGCTAACCATTCCCAGCTACATATCGTTATCTTTACTGGTAACTGCTGTATTCCATCCGTACTGTATACAGTATACATGTGTAGTATAGTCGTGTATGTGTATTGGAAACGTGAGAGGGCTCAAATTAGGCTCGACGTGCGCCGGCAATACGCCGAGCGGGTGAATGGACTTAAAAGCTAGGGATGAGACAATACTCACGACGGAAATCAGGGAGAGCTACAAAGTAAGTTTGTTTGCACATACAATCAAATCATACTAGTAGCACAGAATAAATAATAGTACAACGTACAGAAACTTCACTCCACAAAGGAATTGAAATAAATAAGGACTCTATCTACTAGGCAATAAAGTAGCAATTCAACTAGCACAGCGCTGGATAACGCTCGCTATATTCACCTAGATATACCGCTCTCTTTCTGAGATTTCACGTATGCTTAGTTACGTGCGACGAGGCTAGTGTGCGGGCGGCCACTGACTTCAGCCTTGCAATGTCCTCCCGGACGGAGCGCCGGCCGAACATACCTAAACTGCGGAGAGACCCCTGCTAGTAGTTCGAAGTAAGCTACCCTTGCGACCCTTATTTTCAACCGACTTCAAAAAAGGAGTAGGTTCTCAAATCGACTGTGTTTTTTTGTTGTTGTATGTATCTTACGCGATTACTCCGTCAGTTATGTACAGATTTTGATGATTATTTTATTTTTTTAGTAGGTCACACTTCCATATGAATTTGATCGAAATTGAATTAGCACTTTTTGAAGTGAAGATGACGTTACGATTGTTGCTCGCTCCCATCTGCAGGCGCTTGACACAATTTGTTCATTATGCAATACACAACTAAAGTCTTGGGAGCGTTGCGTAAACTAAAATACACATACTTCCCACAAAAATATAAAAAATTAATTATTTTAAAAAAAAAAAAACAAAAACCGACATCAAGACTATAATATAATATAATAAATAAAAGAATATAATAAAAGTAGATAATAATATTTTAAATATACCTATCCACAATTTGTAATCAGGTATTTTCGGAGCCCCAATGTAAAGGCGATAGCGAGGGTCCAAAAATGTACAAAGATAAACTAGATATTACTATTACTTTTAGTCCGGACCCCCTAAGCTCCCCCTTATATACGCCCATGGTTGTACTGAACTATTGACTGAGTACAGATGTCACCCAAAGACCTCTGATTAATTGTGGCCTGACGGTAGCTGTACTAAGACCGGCAATTCAACGTGTTAACCCACCCACGATAGTGCTCAGTGTAAATGACACTTGAGGTCACTCATGGCTTCTTGACTAATTAGTACATGACTGCAGTGGTAAGACTCTGTTGCAGAGTCCGCTTGGGGAAGTACAACACCTTTGCCAATTATTCAACTGCCAAGCAGCAGCGTGCAAACATTGCTGTGTTTCGGTTCAAAGGGCAATGTACCAGAGAAATTACTGCGCATGAAAAGATTTGCCATCTAATATCTTTGTGGTCACTCATGCGAAGAACGTAATGCGACTACGTTGTATGCAACTACGTACCAATTACTATTAGTTATCCCATAACATAGCTACCCTTCAAACTTATTCAGGCAATTACACCCGCATGAGTCCCGTTCTAATATCACTATCACCACACAAGTCACATCCCTAGTTACGATCGTCGAAACGGAATGATGTGTATGAAGAATCAGTGCCAGTGTCCCGGTGAATAGAGGATCGGACGTCCTGATCCCGCGTTCGCGTCACGTGCCGGACGCGGGCCGAGCGCGCCCGTGCCCGGCTCCGTCCGGGGTGTGATAGCTCTTCTTACTGTAGTTTAGGTTTAATTTTCAACCGACTTCAAAAAAGAGGTTCTCAATTCGACTGTATGTTTATTTTTAATGATTTCACGGGCCTTATGATAATAAGCGGAGATGCGGTCTACGATGGAACACGCTTGCCTAGAAAAAACCGATTCACTCACGAGTTGAAGACACAGTTAAAATCTATCAGAAACATCTATTCGGGCAGATACGATTGTTTAGTGGTTCAATGGTTATCGTAATCACAAACCAAATTCATAATCTATCAGCCAGGAGACGTCCACTGCTGGACGAAGGCCTCCCCCTTAATAGGGAGAGGTTGCCATAATCCCCACGCTTGGCAAGCGGCTTGGGGATCGCAGAATGTTCACCACCGTTAACCGAGAGGACGCTGCTGCCTGTCTTCCGGTGGTTCGGGATGCAGTTTTAGGACATACACTGGTCATAAAAGGCCTTTAAAAATACTCTTTTTTTACCTTGGCTGATGTAAAGCATTGATATAATTAAACAACGAAAAAAAACAAAGTAATAGAGATATAAAGAAAACTTTATATAATATCAAGTGGATAATATTATAATGTGGTTATAGTGGTGAATATTATAAAACATGATTATCGTGACTATAGATGATTAAAATCAACTAATAAGATTATTACAACTTATTTTTAAACATTGACGAAGCCTGTTTTCTGCCTAAATATATTTTGCCTTTTGCATAACTTTTTAAAAATTTTGGTATTTATTACATTACACTACATTTATATGCTATATCGACTACGAGTACTTAAGACACAGTCGTTATTATACATACTGATAATAATAGTTTTATGTATAAGGCAATAAAGAATATCTGTCTATCTATAATCTAGGATAGTTGTAACATAAACCTAACTGTTTATCCTGGATTCAAAGGCTGCCATACTGAATTTCTCAGAGAACACAGATTCCAACAGAGAGTTCAACGCGCTTGCAGTAATTTTTTTTCGTAGCTGGTTATGAAAAATTATAAACATTTAAAAATATATCCTGTATAGTTATGAAACAGCGAAGAAAATTTCTGTTTACGTAGCTAGTTATGAAATTTTAGTTACTAATGTGGATGAAGGAGAATCAGGTAGATACAAATGGCGCTTCTGTCGCGTTCATTTTGACATCAGATGACAGAAAAGTGCAGGCGAAATCAACTTTTACAATTCTATTGCATACTCTCCGAAAATAGCCTGGTTTGTCTGTTTATAGCATCGATTTAAGAAACAGAGGATATCTCAATCATGTCATCATTGAAATGCGAAAATAATGGCAATTTATACTTACTCAAACAAATAGCAACACTAAGCTAAGAGGATAAGGCTAAAAATGCTGTGTAAGTGACTGGTTGTCACGACGCGAACAACAGCTGAACGTCGCCGAATTGTATGCAAACTGGTGCACTGGAGAGTATTTGGTGTATCACAATAATCAATAAAGAAGGCACGATATCGATGCCGTTATTAGAACTACGCATCAGCCGGACGAGAGGACCACCGGTACACCAGTAAAGCGTTTAACGTCCGTTAATTATTCATTTATCGTAGCCCGACCGTTATTTACGACGACGCTCCGTTTAACGGTTGGCTGCCTCTACTAGCGCTACGGAGCTACGGTGCTATGCCGCTACACCGTAGCCCGATTGAGATTATTTTTTTTTGTGCTTCAGTTGCTCTTTCAATATTTTAAAAGCTGCTGTAAAAGCTGCTTCATTTACTTTTTAAGTAATTAAATAATAACTACTCGTAGTGCTTTTAAGCTTAGAGTGTTTTTTGGGAGTTATAAATTCTGAAGATTATCGGTAAAATATTTATAGGAATCTTCAAGTTCACCGAAATTTTGAGAGGGTGTTAAAAAGTCGCAATTGTTAAGTAGGTTACCTTATTAATGCTTAAACTTTTATCTTCTTTTTTCTGGGTTTTATTTTGCCAGTTCAAAAGTCTATAAATAATGATTTTGCTTTTATTAATCTGAAATACAGCTTCATTGTTAACTAGAAACAAAATCGAGAGTGAATTTTAACCTAGTCACTTGATTTTGGAATCTAGATGTGATTGAACTAATTTAGCGCGTATGAGCTGATCAAATAGATAAAAGAAAAAAAATATATAAATATAGGCAAACATTTTACACTGCGCCATCTAGCCCCAAACTAAGCACAGCTTATGCTATGGGAACCAGATAACCGATACAATACTTACAATACTTTTTTTGTAAATACATGTCTACTTACTCGGATAATACTAATAATTATAACTAGAGAGAGAGTATAGCGGGTATTTATTTAAATGTTGAAGAAAACTCCTTGATATGAATAAACTCAATTGATTCGTTTGAAGAGTTCAGTACATAAACAAAACGAAACCGAAGGAGTATTTTAGTTTTGTAAACATGTATTTTTTGCGAATACGTACATGACAAAAGATCTATAAAATCATTGCAACACTTTTAACTCCAACATCACCACATCAAACAATTAATGCGCCACTAAAACACGGACACAAGCTGGCGGAGGGTAGCGCAGCCCTCAATTTGGGCAATTTAATTCGTTATCGTGCGCCCACAGACGACTGCGCCCGGAAGTTGCCCCACTGTCTCACGGAAAATTGTTCGCTTAATGAAATAAAGCGATAGGGGTAAACAATGTCATGTAACGATGTGATATGTTATATCTAAATTAAAGTGTGAACTCATATTACAGCCGATAGCTTTCAAGTTAATTATCGTTACTCCAAATATTTACCATAAGAGCACACAGCTCTCTCAACGGGACCTCTGCTTTAGTTGACCAGCTAAGCGAATTTCACCTAAACTTGTAGAAGAAAACCCATGCCCACAGCCTGTCTTCCTAGAACCAATTGAAGAAATCCTGGTGAAGAAGCTGGTGGCGACCTCCCGTGGCCCACGTGGAAGTCGGTAAATCGGCTCCAGACCCAAGTGAGCCACTACAAAAGTAACTTAGCTATTCGGACGCTGAACGAACACAGTGCGACTGTGCAGCCCTACACAGACCATGCCGCACCTACAGTTACTGCTATGTTCCCAGTGTCCAAGCTTCTGTACTCCTGCCTCTGAACTTTATGGTAACATAATATTCGGAAACCAAGATTGGTATTTAACAGGTCGAGAATTCAGTTTTCTGAACTTTTTTTTTATACATTAAGTGACGAGACGAGCAAGACGTTCGCCTGGTGGTAAGCGTCACGCCTGCCACTAACAGTAGTAGTGCCAGAATGGTGAACTTGCAAACACAATCCTGCGCCGCACTGCTCTGCGCTCGTTACCCTGAGATATTAGATGTTTAATCTCTTCATACCCAGTAATTTATCTGGTGACATTGCCATTCACGCTGGAACACAGTATTGCTTGCTCACTAGTGCTTAGCGATTGAATAAACTGGCAAAGGTGTGGTGCTTCCCCAGGCAGACTCTGCAGTAGAGTCCTACCACTACAAAACTTGAAAGGTACTTAAATATTACTCGCATTTACTGCCACTAGAGAGTACCTTCTAACAAGCAGTTGAAAAGTTGTTCCATCCCTAACAAAACAACGGGAGCAGCAAATTCAAAAGTCTTGTTTCCAATGTAAACGTACGAAGTCGATTTCGTCGAAAGTAGGTTTCCCTAATGAGTTTTTTTCTCCACTCTCCTAACATTAATTCTCCCAAAGTTTAGAGGTCCATCAAAATTCACCTCTCGTACGCAATTTGGGTAGGCTGGTTTGTTTTAAACATTTTTTTACCTGTCTATTGGGCGTTTTAAATTAACCTTTTTGCCTGTAATAAGCTTTTATTAACGCTAAGTTCCAAGTTTACTTTGTGAAGTTTTCTAATAAAATTTGACTTATCTACTTTGAAACTTGAGAGCTAAGGTGCTACTTTAAAAGTACTTACCTGTAAATTGAAGAGGCTGGTAACTTTTAAGATTTCTCGGCATTGAAATGCTTTCATAGATTAATTAAGAAGCTATAAAGATAAAATAAAAAGTAGAACTTGCTAATATCAACAAGTAAGCACAGTAATCGATTAATGTAATTGTCAGTGCGCGATAACGAAACGAATGATTCTTAATGTTTCGTACACGGAAGGTACCCAACGGGAAATTATTAATATTAGCCATCTGTCTGTACGCAATAAATGAAAGATGTATAATATAATATTTTGTTGTAAAATATTTCTTACGAATTTTCTAGCTATCATTATTATAAATATATATATATGTCGGAGAAAGGGATGTACACGATTACACTACGTCATTTAATTTAGTACCTAATTTATTTATCAGAATGCGCACGCAAGCGCCATAGACAACGGAAATTGTAGATGTCTAGACGTCTATGGTATATTTCTAGCTGTCAGTGTCAAAGTCGTTTCTGCCAGCTGTCCGTGTCGAATGTAATCTGTTAGTAGAGCGTTTGGTCGAGCCATGAGTTCTGACGTTACTCACTTGCTCCCGAGACAGCGCCTGTGCCGGATGTGCGCACTGACTGATTTTTAAGCAACATGAACGCCGAAAACGTGCATACGGAAAGTAATCCGTTCGAATCCGCGACATATACTATATTTATGTAATATCCAAACACAGAACATGATTTTTGTTAAAATAATTAATTCTCTGTAAAAAAGTTATCACGACACGTCTTAGTACCATCAAATTCGACGTGATTATTATGCAACTACTAAAGTAAAACAAAAAGTTTTGCAAATCGGCCAATTCTCGCAAGTTTATAATAATCTTAACAAATGAAACTTCAAAATTACATTATTTAGTAAATAAATATTTTCATTGTTTAGTATTAAGTTACTCTGTGATAGTACGGAA
This sequence comes from Erannis defoliaria, assembly GCA_905404285.2. Classification (NCBI taxonomy): domain Eukaryota; kingdom Metazoa; phylum Arthropoda; class Insecta; order Lepidoptera; family Geometridae; genus Erannis; species Erannis defoliaria. The sequence goes on along the minus strand of FR990073.1, from coordinate 1,469,119 downwards.
CCTTCGGTTAGCTAATCGGACCCGCTAATTTAGATACCAAAAGAAATAAATAGTTGAAGCATAAATGACGCTCTTTTTAAATTCTTAATATTTAATCTCAATATTTTGATACGATTAAGTAGTTATCTGTTCTTGGATAAAGTAATTAAACTAGTACTCTAACTGGCTGTGTAGTTACGTCGAATGGCCTACCTCTAGTCTTCTACAGCTTAACTTCAAACTTGACTTTAATTATGAAACTTTAGGCACAGAATAGAGCTCCGATCGGAGATGATCAAATATCTCTAATGAACAATCTTACTTATTGTAATTGGTACTAAAGCTGGATCGTGGTTACAGTTTAGACAGGAGACACGATTGAGGCTAGAACATTAATTTTACGTCGGACTCTGTTACAATTAAGTATTTTAGAAGTCACCGTTCGGTCAGGGTTCGGTACGTGGACTTTTTGGGCAGTTATATGTTTGAAATCACTTTGCAAATGTAATTAAATAAATGTAATTTGTTAACACTCGCTCGAAGAACTGACAACCGATGGGGAAGAAAGGTTCTTGAGTGGCGACCGCGAACCGGAAGACGCAGCGTAGTTAGGCCTCCCACTAGGTGGACCGACGACATTGTAAAAGTCGCGGGCAACCGGTGGATGCAAATGGCAGGTTGTCGTACAGTGTGGCGGTCTAAGGGGGAGGCCTTCGTTCAGCAGTGGACGTCTCCGGGCTGATGATGATGATGATGAATTTGTTATTGTACTAAAAAAAACTGTACTTATCATTTATAATCATTATCATCAGCCAGAGCATGTCCACTGCTAGACGAAGGCCTCTCACTTAATAAGGGAAGGTTGCCTTAATCACCACGCTTGGCAGGCGGCTTGGTGATCATAGAATGCTTAGAAAACGCTGCTGCCCATCCTCCGATGGTTCTGATTGCAGTTTTAGGATATACCTAGGTCCCAAATCAAATCAAATCATTTATTTGCGAAGCACAGGTATATATAAAGGTGTACACCTTATTACACCATATTACACCATATTATTGATAATATAATGTTTCACTGTACTTAACCCAGATTTGGTGCGCAAATTTAACATTGTACAAAGGTAATAGAGAATATAATCATTAGTATTATTGTTAAAGTAAAGTTATTATATATTTTATTTATAGTTAATGTAATTATAAATGTACCATAGAGATATCATAGAGTTAATACATGAAAAGAGAAATTATTAATTTAAACTGAAACTCATGAAAGTAATATTTACATAAGAGGCATTAGACACATTAGGCACATTAGAGTCCATCGCACAAATATCTCCTAAAGTAAGCATAATATGGATACTTTCTGCCGATAATGCGGGACGTGGTGCGAGGGCTGTTCACTCAATCTGTCAATTAGTTCGGCGCATTGGTTAAGTTACAAACCAATACTATTTACTCTTGCTACTTTGTCTTGGCATTGGCATACGGGTAAAAGTGTCTTTAGTTAAAAAGATATAAATGTCAAAAATGAGCTTGTTTTTTTTTGTAGAATCATGTTTTTTTTATACATTTTTCAACCGACTTCAAAAAGGAGGTTCTCAATTCAATTACGACGTATTTTTTTAAATTTTTGTTTACTTGGTTTCTCCGCCAATTATAAATTGATTTGGATGATTCTTTTTTGTTTGCTAGATTATATTTCAGAGGTGATCCTATATACATTTTATCGAAATCGGTTCAGTAATTTTGTGTTTTAAAATCAAAATAACTAAACCGACTGGGGTAAACTGGAAAAAATGTGATGTCATTTAGGGAGTCGAAATTGAAGTCGCTTGTTTCGAATGATGCATTTATAAGATCACATAAATATTATGCTACTCAATTAAATACATTATGATAGAAGTGTGCTATGTTGGTCATTACACTAGAGTCAGTATTATGCGATACGGAAGCCGAGGGTGTAATGACTAACATAGCACAAGAGTTTCATACGACTGTTCTCATCCCCCTTGTGAGAAATTTTTTTTTTTTGATAATAATCAACCACACAGCGAAAACGTCAACAAACATTTGCGGAAAATGGCGCCCAAACCAGCAATGCCCGCGCAGGTTGACATTTACTTCAGCGGCATAAAAACTCTTTGTTGGTATTACAAAAAAACTGTAAGTATTACCCGGGTATATTAAGAGTGCTTCGTATAATACGTCTAATTGCAGTCACGTACAAACTTGACTTTACCGGGTTATACCTATTATAGCACTAGTGCCGTAATGTTAAGTAAAGATCCATTTTACGAGCAAGTGTGATGAAAAGATACTTAAAATAATTGCCATTAAATTACGAGAAGAAATATGCCTCGATATGCCTTTGGTGACACTAATATTTTGAATTCTATGATAACATACTTACATAAGAAACATACTTTTTAACTTTCAGGTAGTATAAATCATGACTGTGTCCTTATGTTTACTATTTCTATTTAAACTGGATAAAAAGTCAACATACGAGCTACTAAAACAAAAACCTCACTGTTTACTCCGCGCACTTCTACATTTATAAGCCAATACCGGGGTAAATATAGCGAAGAGCGTCAATTCGCCGCATTTCCACTGGCCGCTGGTCGCTCGGGATGTCAATTAGTGAGTTCCACCAAGTTACAAGCGATGCTTTTATACGAAACTGAGGTTATTCTCGGTATTTGGAAATCAATTCACTTATCACAAAGACTAAAGTACACTTTGTGATGTTTTTTATTGCTCTACCATTACGCTACGTGAAACCCGCAGGACCGCGAGGCATATTTTCAGGTGAGCTATGCCGTGTATGTCCTGGGTCCGAGAGAAACACCCTTAGCACCCGGCGAAAATAAAAAAAAGGGTGTTATTCCATGACACACGGTGGGAACAAAGTGCCATTATTATCACAAATTCGACAAACGTCGTTATTCGACACATATATCGAGTGTTATATTTGAACACCGTTATCCTTCTAGGATACCATTGTACTCATCATTATGAACAACTTTGACTATGGGGCAACCCTGAAATCACGAAAAAAAAACAACTGTTCCATACATTTTGTCCAAGATCTATTAACCTTTTTGTATGGAACAGCTGTTTTTTTTCGTGATTTCAGGGTTGGCCCCATAGTAAAAGTTGTTCATAATGATATCCTAGAAAGATAACGGTGTTCAAACTAACACCCTGTATATATCGTCTTCGTGCTACCACCTTGCATCGTTTACACCAAAACCCCCCCGCCCCCCTCATAACTAGTCTACCTTCATTCATTTTTGGACCCTCGGACCCTCTCTCCATTATGAAAGCTATAGCTACACCCGTGCTTGGACCCTCAATTTCTGTTAAGGTAAGGTCTGGTAAGGTAAAGAGGTAAAGTTGTTAGGTAACATAATATTTAATACAAGAAAAATTAAAACTCTTTTAGTAACTAGACAAATTTGAATTATCTATATCTATCTATCATTCATCAGACTAGGTAGAGCACCAATATTCGTTCGGCCTGTATATTAACTTGAACATCATTTAAAACAAAACCTAACAGAACAAGCGCCTTGACGTCCTATATAATGTTGTTTTTTGAGCACCCAATCACTACATTTATCTTATAAACGACCGATTGAATTGCTTTTTCTTCACCTTGGACCGATACCTGAATAGTTGCTTGGGAAAAAAAAACTCCTATCGCTTCCTGAATGGGACCCGAAACAATATCTCTGAATAAAATACTTCCTTTTAAGAGATGAAATTAGTGTGGTTTAAGTAAATAGAGATCAATCTATCGACAATAACATTAATACTGGTAAGTTTTTTTAAAGGACCTGCGTTTTAAGGTTGCAGGTGTAATTGGTTGCACGTGTAATTTTATTGTTAGAGCAATAAAGAGGGTAGTTCTTTAAGAAAATGAAATAAGTTAATATATTATTATATATTAAATAATAAAATTAGTAAATAAGTTATATTACTTTCCTTAAATTGTAAAATAAAGCGCTAAAAGCTGCCAACACTGGTTTGTTAGCATAATATTAAATGTTAAAAATTTTGTTACGCCACAGAAAGTATCCTATATCTCACGGCAAAATAAAAACTTTTGTATCGCGCTCTCCGTATCTCTGGCATTATATTTAAGTGGGCAGTTTTCGCGAGGACCCGTATTGTTGTCTGAATTGAAAATACACTCTCCCTTCCCGCTTCGGGACGTATGACTCGCTACTAAAGTTAGTCTAAGCTCCTAGGAACAGTACGTTTGCAAAATCCACCGGCCAAAATGTTTTATGAAACTGTTACCTAGCTCTTGGTTTATTAATTGTCAAAGAAACGCAATCATCATCAACAGCCGGAAGACGTCCACTGCTGGACGAAGGCCTCCCCGTTAGGGAGGTGTTGCCATAATCCCCACGCTTGGCAGGCGGGTTGGGGGTCGCAGAATTCTCACCAACGCTGCTACCCATCCTCCGGTGGTTCTGGATGCAGTTTTAGGACATACCCAGGTCCCAAGAAACCAAAGAAACGCAGTAGATGATAATAAATCACATATGATATTGTCTACTCGTCAACATGGTGCATGAAACTGCGCCGAAATATTGGGTGCTCATTTCACAACATAATCACGGTAAATATCCCGTCAATATTAATAGAACTTTATGATTTTAAATGATGTATTTTCCTATTTATTAACGTTTAAAAGATACATTCAACTGAAGATTATAATAACGTAAACAGTATAATATAAGTAATGTTCAAATATCAATTCAATGGCGGATGCAGTTAACTATTCAATTTTCAGCTTAGCTTAGTTAGCTTTAGTTGCTATATAATATACTTATTGTGTTTGTAATGACTTCATCAGTTACCAAGTGACCATAATTAAACCTAAATAGAGGCATTCATCAACCTGCATTTTAGGCGTTGGACGAAACGAATTGCACCTTAATTTGATCATTTCTATTAACTAAACTGTGATAAGTTGCCACAGATTAGTAAATAGTATGACCTGGATTTGGGTTTGTCCTAAAACTGCATCCAGAACCACCAGAGAACGGGCGGCAGCGTCTACTCGATTATCGGTGGTGAGCATTCTGCGATCCCCAAGCCGCCTGCCAAGTGTGGAAATTATGGCAACCCCTCCTTATTAAGGAGAAGGCCTTCGTCCAGCAGTAGACATTTTGGGCTGACGTGCGTGTGTGCATAGTAAGTATGAATTTAAGGAATCTGATCCGTTTAATGCGTTCAATGAGAATTAGTGGATACCTATCCATCCATCTATGATATAGCTTCTAATTGATTTTGCAAATTTCCGATCTAGAGCTATAATGCCATAAACGTATGTTGCATTTCTTTCCTAACTCCTCAACGCTACGACTAATCACCCATTCCAATCACACAAAGATCCAGTTTGCTCAATGTGTAAGCTTAAAGTCCCCATCACCTGGTCTATATCGGTCTCTAGTATAATATTAGGTGCGATTGTGTTTTGTTCCCTTGCCCTTATATCTCTGCGCTGTCGTCATTTATCTCCGGTGGGCACTTTAGGGTTTCGGGTGTCGTGAATGCTGTAAGAAGAATAGGTAATTTATAGGGCTGTTAATGTCATTCGCCGTTCTTTGTGCGTGAAAAATATGCCCCCGGTTCAAGAATTTACTTAGCGCGCTCTTTGAGGTCATCTGATTCTATTATTTTTCTGTTTTAGTGACCATGGTCAACAAGATGCGATGTAATCTGTAATACCATATCCATCATTTTAATTGATATAAGATCAACAAGGACAAAAATAGCGGTGGTCAGTGGTGAGCTATATTAGAGAGGAGCCTACACCTACACAATATACGAATAGGGCACGTGCTAGCAGCAGCTGGTGAAAGATGCAGTGAGTTTTGGCCTCCATTGGTACACACCCACTAAGCCTAGCCGCACATGTGACACACGCTACGGTCACAAAACACTGACACCAAGCTGTGGACTCCAGTTTTCATATATTTTAAATGAATTCGCCGCACATGGTAAAATTGGCTCTCGCACGCTTCTGCTTTTCAGAAGCCGCTAGCTTCAAACAGCTGTGTTTTGTGGTTGTAGCACCTAATGTCCAGTGTGCTAGTGCCGTAATAGACAGAGAAGTTTACGTCTTTCTGATAAAGCATTTCCCCAACAAGTCATGTAATGAAATGAAATTGAAATTGATCTTTATTAGGAACATAAAACAATATATATATTTATAAACACTGGTAGAATGATGTCACATACCCGCAGAAGTTAAAATCTGTGTCACGGGTAACAACGCCCGCCTGACTAATGACTAATAATCCTTGTTTTTGGACGTGGTAGCCAAGTTTGGAAGACACACACCTGACAATTGCGTTATTGTGGGATCGATCCCGGGCTGCGCCAATGAGTTCCTTAGATTATTATTCCTTTTTTCCTTTGGATTAAAAACACGCACACTTCTAGCTTTTTGGGGTAGGAAAATATCATGCCAGATATCATGATTACCCATCTATATTATTTAAGGAGAAGAATTCAATGTCGTATGTAAATTCGCCAACTCGCACTGAGCTTATGTAGTAGTATGTGATCTAATCAATCTTCGAAGGTAGCCTACGTCCATTGTCCAGTAATGTTAAAGACTTGTCGCGAAGATAATAAAAAAATACTTTCTGAACACAAATATAAAACAAAATCTACCACTGTCTGGTATATAAAAACCAGAATAAACTTTCTCCAAAACTCGAAAATGTTCTAAAATATGTTTCAAATGCAACGTGCATAAACAACCCGCCTTTATAATGCACAATACACGTAAACAGCACCGGCTTAATGACGTAAGAAATCCGAGAAGTTCCCGCCCGCCCCGACTATGTGCTCTGATACAGCCCGGGGAGAATGTGCCGCCTTTAAAAATATCCAGCCTTTGTTCATGAATAAAATTGGAAAGGAGAAACGAGAATATGAGGAAACTATCTAATGAGCAGTGTTTTAGAGAGTTGTGGTTGTTTGTGTGAGCTGTGTGCTGTGTTACGTTACATTGTATTATATTAAAATTATTTTAAATTTACATTTGAGATATTAGTGAGCAATCTGGAAGGAAGGAAAGAAAGCCTTTGCCCAGCAGACACACACACGTTAGGCAGATAATAATAATTAAAATTATGAATAAAACTAGAATCTTGCGAAATCAAATAACCGCCGAACGTTTAGTTAAAAATAATATTAGGAAAAGAGTTTTACACTTTACGGGTCTAAATAAACGTAGTCTTGGAATAATCAATATATTATTATCTTTGCCTTTATTTCAAATCTTTGACTCGGTAGAGTAAGACAAATGACAGATTAACTGTTCCTAAACTAATCAACGTTTGTTTTATGACCCCGACAAGTTTTGGTCACCATCTTTTTATTGTTTTACAGAGGAATAAAAAAATATGGTTTATAGAAGATAAAATAAATCGTAATTGTGTGTATATTTGTACGTCTAAACTACAATAACTTGCGTTCGGTTGTTCCGGCTCACAGATAGGCTGTAATTTTACAAGCAAGTAGAGCATCTTATAGCCCAGTCAAAATCGACACAAAGAATAGCAAACATCGCAAACGCGCATGTATCTACGTTTTTTTTAGTTTTTCGAGCATCACGGGAGTAGCACATGGTTTGCAGGGTTGCAAACATGGGTATAAACTACTGTCAGTGGTCCTAAAAATATACCAAAAAATCGTAGATGCGCGTTTGTGATAAAAAAGATAAAAAGAACTGTATTGCCAAATATATATATACGTAAATGCTAGACAAACAAGAGAACAATAATTAAGCTTAACATTTAAAATTAGTATTCAACCGACTTAAATTTTTACTACCTGATGTTAGATGTAGGTATTTACTGGCCTATTAATGCATTTAGATTTTTAAAAAGATGTGAGCATTATTGGGCGGAGCAAATGTTATGCATCGAAAGAGGTTACGAGGTTACAATTCATAGCTAGTCGTTTGCTAGTTTCAATGCTGCTTCATAAAAACATTAATAACTTATTGAATTTCCCGCAAAATCATCATCATCGCTTAACCTTTTTTTACCCACTGCTAAGTATAGGTTTCCTCTTCAGCGCACCATACTTCCCATTAAAAAAAAAGTATTTAAGTGTTCTATCAGCTATGGTTTCTGGTTTCCATAATACAAGCTTTGCTTAGTATGGGGCTAGATGGCGCTGTGTGTAAAATGTCCCCCAATATTTATTATTATTATTATTTATTTATTACTGTACCAGTCTCGTCCACTGCTATATCTCAACTGTGCAAGTTCATATCATTTAGAAAATACAAAAAATATATATAACAAAGCAAGCAAAAACGTCAACAAAACAGTAGAAAGCTTAAGCTAAACTACGACCCGGTCATAACCCTACATCGTACAAAATCATGTCCTAACAAACTTCCAGTATGGAATTCCTTATTCCCCGCTCCCCGAGATGATCTCATATAGTTGATATTAAACCTTGTCCTGTATATGAACCGTGGATGCATTAGGTTAGTTTTTGCCGAAGCTTCGAGACGACAATAATGAAATTCACGTTGGGGAGCGGACTCACGAGATGAGATATATGAAGCTTGAGATAATATGGCGTGGTTAGTTAATAATGTCACCTGGGAAGTTAATATTAACGCAAATTTTTACATAATACCTTTTTAAAATAGCATAATGTAGTTACTTTAGTTTTGAGATAAGAACAGATTAAACATGTGCTTCAGTTATTAAAATTAATAGAGAGATTAGTGGAGAGTTTAACTGAGTCTGATGCTTACACCGAAAAAATATTGGAATCGGCTGGTAAAGTCCCGAAATATAAGCGTTCAAAGTATTTGAGAGGGAGTCATCTGTCCCTTTCTAGCAAAACACGTGCTAGTATAGAATTTGTTTGGAATCGTGGACTTTCTCGTCATTAGCTAGTAGTGCCCTTCCTATCTAACATGAAACTAAAATGTTTGTAAAAAAAAAATATTTTCGATGTGTTGTTTTGTTGCGAGTCAGCTCTATTGTGAGTCAATAAAAAAACATGCGTATTCCCTATTAACCTAGAACTCAGAAAGACTATGTTGCTAGAGTGATCAAGCTAATAGAAGCTCAAAACGTTCAGGATTTGGCTCTACATGTCTTTGCCAATAAGAATAAACTTAACTGAAGTATACATTTCATCATCATCATCAGCCAGAAAACGTCCACTGCTGAACGAAGGCCTCCCCTTCGGACCCCCACACTATACGACAACCAGCCATTGGTTGTCGTATAGTGTGGGGTTGTATCCACTGGTTTCCCGCAACGTTCATAACGTTGCGTTGACAAGGGATTGGTTGGTTTTTGAGAAACTCCGAGTCACACAACGGGCAATGGAGAGAGAATATAAATGTACATAGTAATTATGATTCAATATACTTATTTATACAAATGAGTCTAAATCATCATTAATCATATTGTCTTGTTGATTTACGACACACTGGTAAATAACGGTTATACGTCAAGCTTTCAAAAATTCAATTAAATACTGCAAACTCGTCACGTTCCTTTATCTGCACCCCCGTCAATACTGTATCTTGAGTTTTTTTTTTCGGTTATATTTAGTTGTCAAGCTTTTATCAACATAGAAACAGATCTATGATAATAAATGGTCTAGAAAAATGTGTGTCGAATCAAAGCTTATCACAATTATTTTCTCAATCACATCGAAGATATCTATAGAAACATTGTAATATTATAACTGAGCGAACGTATGGCGGCAGAATCAAAATAACGCATAAGGCATAACGCATTCAGGTAAGTGATGTTGGTTGGTTCTATACTTTCTTGAAGATGTGTACAAGAAACCAATCAGTTTTATCATTTGTTGTAAATAAAGTTCATACTTAGTTTCTGATTATGGTCAAGAAAATAAACTTAAATCAATAATTAAAAAAAAAAAAAAAAAAAAAAAATCGAATACCTTGTTACGCCTCCCAATGCCATAGCCATTCCAATTTAATTCCATTACTTGGCCGACGCAGATCGCAATAAAGTCAGCGCGGCTCAGATGTTAACCCTAAAACAGCTCACGTAATCAGATTATCGCAATTATTTTTTCACCGGGCTCAAATTAAATCAGGCGGGGCTTATCCCTAATCACACACCCCCACTTTGAGAGCGGCAAGCACACAGGGAGCCGTAGATTTTAATGAATATAGAATGGACAAAAGGACGTAATATTTGACTTGAATACATTTATTTATAGGCAAGATCACCTAATTTGGAGTCACATGTACAAAGATTTCAATTTTGAACACAAGCTGCGCCCTGTGGTTTCAACCGCGAATGCTGGAATAAAATAAATAAAAAAAGAAACAAAACAAAATGTATTTATTCATTACTTAAATTAATTTAATTTGATTTGATATTTAATTCATTAAAATAGCCTATGTTTTAATCCAAGGTATAAGCTACCTCTATACCGAATTTCATTCAAATCCATTCAGCCGTTTCAACGTGAAGATATATTTTAGTTAGGCATGCGTTCAGAAACATGCCTAACTAAAATCTAGCGCGCAAATAAAAAATCTAAGAAAACACACACATCTGCCGATAGTTTGTTCTTTTTCCAAAAGAGTGGCCACAGTCATGATCCTATAGCCGTTCTATCTTCAACATTCGTGTAAGTAAACTGCGCTCACGAATTACTGTAATTATGTTCCCCGTGCCGCAGGGGATAATTTGTCGGTTTCGGACCCTCGCGAAATGTAACACCGACCGGTGTGGAGGGTGGCCGGGCCAAGAGCAGGGTCGATACTAAGATGCCTGTTTTTGGAATTCAATTACATATTCTATGTTGGAAATGCCATGAAAAAAATGGCCCATCGTAGGAATGAGATGATTTAAAATAAACATTTATTTCTCTTATTCACTTGACCACCTCTTGGTGTCTAGTAGTAAAGTTATAAAATAGCTATGTAATGATAGTTATTCGACTCAATAGAAAAAAAACCGTTCGAGTTAATAATTATGGTAAAATGAATTATAGTGTTTTAAACTGGGTCTAGTATGTATTTACGAAAAAAAAAATGTATATAAGTATTCTATCAGCTATCTGGTTTCCATAATACAAGTTTTGCTAAGTATGGGGCTAGATGGCGCTGTGTGTAATAAATGTCCCCCCAATATTTATAATAATAAAAAAAAGACATTATCGTGTAATGTTAAAGAACATGCGAGCAAACTAGCTTCCCCATAATGGAGATAATAATAATATAACGGTTATAAGACACATTCTTAGTTAATCTACCTAGATTAACGAAACCTTAAATTAGAACCAAATTACTTATTAGCCTAATCAGGCCAACAAGGCTATTAGGTTAGGATAGGTTGTAAATTTAGGTTACGATTTTAAAAAGTACCTCAAGATCAAGAAAAAGTTGACCAATGATAATGTTTTATTTTCATTATATATGTGTGATTTATGTTATTTTTCAGTGTAAATTTAGATAAAAAAATATTCAAGCAATTATATTTACACCCGTGACCTATGATTCGAGTGATAGTCATTATAGCATACGGATAGATGAAATTCATTGAAGAAGAGTGTACCAAAATTAATAGTTATAAATGCCTATTAATTATCTGGCTTTATTTACATTTAAAATAATAAAATCAATGTGAGATTTACCTCCATAAATTCCTAGTTTAATAAATTCTTATTTGACATTGAGTAGGTACTTAGCCATGTTATAATACAATAGTACATTATGATACAAGTGTGCTATGTTGGTCATTACAGCAGAGGCGGTATTATGCGCGCGAGCCGCAGGCGAGCGCGATAAGGAAGCTGAGAGTGTAATGACTAACATAGCACAAGAGTTTCATACGACTGTTTTCATCACACTTGCGAGGAAAAAAACAAACTTTTTTTGATAATAATCAACCACACAGCGAAAACGTCAACAAACATTTGCGTAAAATGGCGCCCAAACCAGCAATGCGCGCGCAGGTTGACAATTTACTTCAGCGGCATAAGAATTCTTTGTTGGTATTACAAAAAAACTGTGAGTATTACCCGGCTATATTAAGAGTGCTTCGTATACATACGTCTAATTGCAGTCACGTACAAACTTGACTTTACCGGGTTATACCTATTATAGCACTAGTGCCGTAATGTAAAGTAAAAAGCACGCGTGCGTAATAGCTTGGATTATGAGCCTAAAACCGATGTAATAAGATCCACTTTACGAGCAAGTGTGATGAAAAATAATTTATTCAAAATAAAAAGATAAAAGATGGCAAGGTACTAAGAGTACATTCGTCCTTTGAGATTCAACAAAGCGTTTTAATAATACAACGACGTTTAACGTTTTTGCGCTTGGCTGACCTCACACTGGCTTCTATCGCTAGAGCGATGGTTGACTAAGTTACCGCTTTGCCGCGTGAACTATCAAACGGTTGCTTAAGTCTCTGGCCGCTCGGACTCCCTTACTACGCCGCTGTGTAGATGCGGACCAACCACTCAGACGCGGCTCTTGTCGCTCTTACTACTGTTTAATCGCGCAAGCTGCCAGTTGTTTAAGCAATAATACCCAGTGTGCGGTCAGCCTTAATCGTCACAACATGTTGTGGTGCAAAACTACTTATATTCAACATCTTTCGAACATTTACCATTACTGTAAGCAGTAATAGTCATCATCTCTATATAACGTGAACAATGAAGTAGCTTGTCATAATTATGATCTTAAGATTAGGTCAAAGAAAAGGTTGCCTGGAAGAGATTGATTTTAGCAATAAAGCCGCCACTTGTTCCAATATTTGAGTTTATTAAATTATTTCTGTAATTCTTGGTGTGAACAATAAAGAGTTAATCAATCAATCTTAAGATTAACTAAAAGGGTCCACACTGCGGTTTTTTTCCGTTAGGTAGCACATCGTTGATGCGGTAATAGTCAACTGTCAATCTCATACATTTTGTTGTATTTTTTCTACAATTTAATAGTTTTACTTTATTAAACTCAGATTACCAGGGGGAATCTTCATATACTGGTTTGTACAGCAATCTATTGCCTTGCTTATTAAAGCTTTGTCCAACATAAAATGTAAACAACTAACCCACAAATCTATTTTCAGGCCGTCAACAGCTGCATAGATTCTTAATTCTTAAAACAAGGCACAGTACCCAGTATTTTTCCTTGAAATATATTATCAAAAACATCCTAAGAGAAGATAACTAAAAGAAACGATTAACAAGAAAATTAGATTTTGCCACATCCGGAACGCCGCTGGCGCCATCTGCGTAGAGCTTTTCTGTGCAACCTCATTGTTATAACACTTCGAACAATACATATAACAAGCCTAACTATAACCTTCAATTAAATCTGATAGGTACTTACTTGTTAAAAACTGTAAACACGTTCAAGCCAGACCTCCCCAGGTCTGGGCGAAATTAATTAATCTTGAGTGAGTAAATGAATAGTTCAGTACCAGTGTTGCATTGTATTGAATAAGTCAGTATCAAAAACGGGCTGGTTTCAGTCTATGGTTCAACACTTTTAATTTTATGGTATCATTAAGAAATATTTTGATCATAAAACACATACTCTAGTTCAGTAAAGAATGTAACTCCTCGGAAAGCAATAAAAAAAAACATAGTTCTATTATTATTTACGGGATATTTACCGTGATTATGTTGTGAAATGAGCTACGCCGAAATATCGGCAGCTCATTACACACATTAATCACGGTAAATATCCCGTAAATAATAATAGAACTATAGTGAACAACCGTGATAGTTCAATACAGAGAATAAAAAAAATTTTTTTTTGTTAATAAAGTAAGTACATTTTTATTTATTTATTATTATCTAATGTTAAAATTCCGTTTTCTTTTTTCTTTGTGTGTTTTACATTACTTACTAGAAACATTCTACTATTTCACTGGATACTCTACAGAATTTGTATTTTTATTTAAACGTAGGTAGCCCCATTTACCAAATTGCTAATGCTAAATCTAGTTCGCTGCAATGGATTTGGTGACAAATATTTTAAGTATATACTCGTTATTTACAAATTATACAAATTAATTGTCACTTTTATGACATTATAATTGTAACTGTATGAAAATAATTTTTTTTTTGTTTTTTTTTGTTTAACCTTTGTTGTCCCACTGCTGGGCAAAGGTCTCCCCCAATTTCTTCCAGCTGTCTCGATCTAGTGCCAGCGCCGTCCAATCTTTTTTAAACTTCCCGAGTTCGTCGCGCCATCGTGTCGGAGGGCGACCTCGGGGTCGACTGTGCAGGCACCCAATCCGTAGAGACCTTTGCCCATCTGTCTGGGTGCATCCGGCTGACGTGGCCTGCCCACTCCCATAATATAAGTATGGTAAAACCAAAGTTTGAGTACTGCCGACTAAAATAATACTGAAACTAAATGGCGGCGGTCATTGGAAGGGTTCATAAATCATTATGTTAGGTTTCGTGGACTCAGTAGAGTTTACTTAGTACGGGTTAGTACGGACCTTATGTACATAAAGGTAAGGTAACCTGCTAAGAAATGTGTTATATTTCGTTACTTGGTAGGTAACTTTAAAACCTACCTTTTGCCGGAAAGTTACAGAGTACCATGGAAAAGGAAAGTGTGGAGTAATACTAGATGCTAAAGCTATGAGCTATTAGAAAAAGAGAAACATGTACCTAGATGTTAGATACTTTTAACGATGATTATTCATGAAAGTAAAACCAAAATGCCCAACTACTATCTGGCAGAAAATTATGGGCCTTACTTTAAAAAAAACGCTTAGAGTTAAATGACGTTAGTATACTGCACACTTCAGTATTGTATTGCGCGGAAGTTAAATGACGTTTGTTAACTAAAGCAGCGTTTTTAATTAGGGTTCTATATGTCTATAGATAGACAAGTCAAGACATCGAATGAATTATTTATTTAACTTAGGAATTAAAGAAGGTTCAACAACAACATTAATTATACCTACCTGTCTTGTTAAGCAAAAATTTTTTGCATACGATGTATATCACGATCACATCGTTGTTATTGAATATTATAATAGTTTATTATAGGGTGACTAGTGACTAGTGGTGGCTCTCGTCCACCTAGACCCAACGCTAGGCTCCACCGGTGGAGCCAAAAAAATGTATTCTCCTCTTGAAACTTGAAACTTCCAACAGGGGATTCATAGGTATTTTCTTTGCCTCTTTAATCCAAAATCTAAACTTTATTTTTCCTAATAATAATAATAAAACTTTGTAGTGGTAGGACTCTACTGCAGTGTCCGCCTAGGGAAGTACCACACCTTTGTCAGCCCGCCAAGCAGTAGTGTGCAAGCATTACTGTGTTCCGGTTTGAAAGGCAATGTTGTTAAAGTTAATGTTATTAATTGACTTGTAACTTTGGTGTTATCAATAAACTATTTGTATTTGTATTTGTTACCAGATACATTACCGGGTATGAAGAGATTAAACATTTACGGCCTTACTATAAAACGCCGCTCAAACCTTAGTCACTGTTTAAGATGATCTGACAACTTCTCGCTGACATGAAATGTCACGTGCGAGAACAAGACAGAGAAGTTAAAGCAGTGCCTAAGTTTGAACGGCGTTTTATAGTAAGGCCGCTAATATCTCAGGGTGACGAGCGCAGTGCAGTGCGGCGCAGGATTGTGTTCGCAAGTTCACAATTCTAGCACTGCCACTGTTAGTGGCAGGCACGAAGCTTACCACGAAGCGAACGTCATGCTCGTCATGACACTTAACATAAAAAAAAATACATTTATTTATATCCATAATAAATGAATAAATCCACCGCCCACCGTCCTGGCGGTGGACCTAAGTGGACGGGGGCTGATTAAGAGGAATAAGAAATATTATTATACCTACTTGGTTATTTAAATATAAGTTACTATAATATAACAGCGTTTTTATTTTAAGCACTTGAAGACATGGCGGCGTTAATGTAACCAAAAGACAAATTACACTCAAATAATTATAATAAACTAAGAAAACTATCTCGCGTTACATTTAATTGCCATCCAGCTTGCTGAAATAACTTTAAACGCTAATAAATCAGCTGTAGCTAACCGAGTTCACTAACTCAGCGAAACAATAGCCAAGCCCGGCTCGCGGCGCAAATCGAGCGAACAACTTTAAAATTATTACACGTCCAACTTTCACCCACCGCCCCGGTACTAGCATTATCTAGATCTTGTTTACAGGGACTATAAAACTAATTCAGCCATAATGGGAACCATTACCCTGATCACACAGCGTCAGCGCGACACTTATTTATAAGCCAACTTGCGACATTTAAATTGTATCTTTAACGGCGGAGGATAGAGTTTATATCGGGTTGTTGGAGTTGAGAGTTATTATGTTTTTGGTTGATTAAGTTAATAAACTGTTTATGAGTTTTTACAGAGTTCTGTGTGTTGTGACGTACGATAAACGATTCAATTTTGCATACTTATCGTGGTTTATGTCGGGGGGCTGTATTGTATTTGAAATCCACCTGAAACAAAAGGAGAAAGTTTTGTTAGTAACAAGTTTTATTAACACCAAGAGTAAACTTAAATTAAGTAAAAAATATATTTTTGTTTTCTCTCTTAATTCATTTACTAGCGGCGCCTTGCGGTTTCACCCGTGTGATGATGATGATGATGATACAAAGTTGCCTATACGAGTATGCTATTCTGGGAATATGCTATCTACAGCGAGTTACATCCAAATATGTTCAGCCATTTTAGCGCGCAGAGATAACAAATATAAGATACATAATTTACCTATTAATTATCAAATGTTAACGGGCAATGGAGAGATCTATGCTCGGAGTTACTTTGCGCGATAGAATCCGGAACGAGGATATTCGCCAAAGAACCAAAGTCACCGACATAGCTCGCAGGGTTTGCAAGTTGAAGTGGCAATGGATAGGCCACATCGCTCGAAGAACTGATAACCGTTGGGGATGAAAGGTTCTTGAGTGGCGACCGCGAACCGGAAGACGCAGAGTAGGAAGGCCTCACTAGGTGGACCGACGACATTGTGAAAGTCGCGGGCAACCGGTGGATGCAAATGGCAGGTTGTCGTACAGTGTGGCGGTCTAAGGGGGAGGCCTTCGTTAAGCAGTGGACGTCTCCGGGCTGATGATGATGATGAATGTGCTGTGAAGAAAAATTACGTTGACTACGGTGACAATTACGTTGACCGTCATGTTGTGTTGCTTTTTGGAAACACACGATGTTATTGTGTGAAGCCGTGTGTATCCTTTTGAATCAAACGCCTTGATTCGTTAATAGGCCAGTGTCTCCCAGGAAACACGTTTTATTACATTTTATTATGGAAAATGAAAGTATTGGCCTTCACGTATCTACCAGTACCTCTGGGTTCTGTGTATGTAATGTAAATACCACTAATGTCACGGTCACTCATCCGAAGTCTGACCGGATCGTCCTTTACTTATCTTTGGTAAGTAAGTAAGTTGAAAGCTGAAAGGCCAGCCCTAGTTTCAGAGTTAATGTGCCGCCTGAAGGCCGGCAATTAATAATTTTGGCCTAATCTTTGGTAATCTTCTGGGAACAAAGTCAAGTTACGCCACGAGAGCTAAAATATCCACTGTTATATTCAAATTCAAATTCCATAACAACACAATGGTTCATGTACTGACAGTCAAACCTATTCGCAAATAAGTTTAGGATATGTTCTGTTGGAGCTGGCCCGCACCCTGCGCACCAGTGACGTGCACCGTTTCCGCATGGTCGTGTAGAAACAGTCAACGCTGGACTCGGTTACGGGACGGCTATAACCGCTGAAGAGAGAAGTGAATAGAACGGAAATGTGACGGGCCGCGCTAGCCGGTATTAAGTGTAAATGTCCTTAATGAAAATTCTACCATGTTTTTAAACTGAGAATACTCAAGAAGACAATTTAAATAGACGCGTAGGAAACCAAACCACATTGCATCGTAATTAGACCAATTTTAATCTGTTGCAAAAAGGCTTTTTACTAAAAGAGTGTTTTACTTCAAATGCGCGACCAATGATTGGCATTATTTCGTCGTAGTTTCTATACAATTATGTGTGAAACTGGCGACAGCGATTTCCCATACAATTGCTTTACAACATTGTTTTGACAGCCGTTCTACCTAAGAAGTAGGGCTTCCGATTTTCTGTGGTTATAACTAACATCAAATCAAAAGACAAAACACGTCAAATAACAACTGGGAAACTAAGCAATCATCTCCACCCGGAGCGCGGTTGTTTTCCCGTCATCGAGTCGGCACTGTTCGGATTAATGAATAATTAATGACAAGTCGCCATGTTTCCTGATACCTAGCGTTTAATTTTCATTTGATTGTGCTTCCTAGTAGGGTGACCATATTTATTTTAATAGGTATTTTTATTCAGTCATTTGACTCTCAGTTCTAGCCAGGAAATATGAGAGGCATTTGTGGAACCGACAGAAACACCAAGAGATAACCACATAATAATACAAAGCCTATACAATTTGACATTTCTGGGCTAATCTGTTAAACGTTTGATAAATTCGTGTTTTTTGGCATGAGAAATTGGCATTTGCCAATTTTGCCTCATTACATCAATACGTTACGGCGAAGTGTTGGATAAAGATAGGGTTTTTTTGCTTAGCAGAAAGAAGCTATAAGCTAGAAAAAACAGTCTTTCATCGCGCTCAAAAGTATCTCGCAAATTTTCACAACATTGAAGATAAAATAGTTGAATGTTTTTTTTAAATATGAATGTTAAAAATGGCCGCCTTATAAAGTAAGACAAGAAACGTTATAATCATTACTAAGAAGGTCATAATTAGGTAGTCACAGAGAGTAGGTAGTCATAGAGTCATATCGGCACTTGAATTAGGTATCCCTAGAGTCACATCCCTTGACGAGTCTTTCGCCATATTTAAACGTTGGTCCATTAATTAGCTTCACAAGTCTCCTGAACGTGTTAAACGATTGGTCACCCTACTGTCGAGCTGCGTTTGATGAAATCTACGTCGCGTTTGCGGAGTGAAGCGTAAACAAAACCGTATTCGAGTGGTGATTAAATTTCACTAAATTATACGAACCGCTGCCGCTGATACGACAGGCAAGTAGTTTAACAAATATATAGTAATCTTAACGCCCCTCAGAACTATTCCGACTGTCATGATCAACGGGATCCTAATCACCGCGGGAACCAGAGATCTACACATACTTGTTAAATCTTAGGTCTATTGAACCAGTGGAATGTATTCTTTTTTATGCTATGGAGTGACGAGACCATCGTGGCGTTCGCCTGGTTGTAAGCATCACGCCTATCCGTAAACAGTGCTAGAATTGTGAACTAAATCCTGCGCCGCACTGCACTGCGTTCGTAACCCTGACACAATTATTAGATGTCTAATCTTTTCATGCATAGTAATTTCTCCGGTAACACTGCCCTTCAAACCGAACACACAGTAATGCTTGCACACTACGATTGGCGGTTGAATTACCGCCAAAGGTGTGTTTTCATACAGTGAAGTCCTACAGTTACAGATATTCATAAAATATCCTAAAACCTTTATTTTTTATTATTAATCTATAACTAAATGAAATGCTCTATCAATTATATCACTCGAGACTATATTCTATCAATTGAAAATGGCAGGAATGTTTTTATTTATTTATTTTTGTAACACACTATAAACTTACGGTTTTCAATGAAATAAAAATCAGAGAATTTCTCCGGATTTTTTCTACGGGATTATTTAAATCTGCATAGTGCAACGTCTGTCTATTAAGTAAAGAAATAAATAAAACAGTTAAAAAGTGTTATAAACGCTTATGAAAATCTACACTATTCCATTCGTTTCAAGCAAGGTAGCTGCAAGCATCTACATACTTACACACTAACCCAGCATCCATTCAATGGCAATCTTTGTCAGCCATTGAATAAGTCAGATGATTCGTATATTGGACACATTGCTTAGCTCAATAATTCCTGTAAACCTGAAACCTGTAACAGTCCTTTCAACAGACTTCAGCTCGGGTGCAGTTTGAATGGTTCACGGGCAAAGGAAATACATAACGGATTTGAGTAAAAGATCGGTCTCTAGCGATATGGTGTATTCATGTCTTTGGCTCAAGTTTATGAAATTCATGTGTTGTAACTGGACTGACACCTGCATTGATAAAGATTGTAACTAAAGATACGCCCTTTTTGAATTATAGTATAATTATAGGCTTATTGTATAGCTCAAAAAAAGCTCCCACACATCCCACTTAATTTGACAGTCAGATGGACATGTTCCTAGCTAGTAGCTTATTGAATAATATAGCACCAAATAAGGTTGTGCCTACCAGCGACAATGATAAAATGAATGGACGGGAATTAGCGCACGGATTTTGATGACTATATGTTGAGCGCCAGCTCTCCACTCCCGTCAATCATACTCTGTCCTTGCGACATGCGAGCCGTACAATACAACAATACAAATAAATCCAAATGATACCTTCGTGTAAATTCCCCAATTGTTAGAAAACTACTAATATTCGCAATAAAAGTAAATATACTCATTAATCACTGTATTTTGTCACAACTGCAATTAATTTCAATAAATATCAGAGAGACAGAGATACTTCGGAAATCCTTCGTCAATGCTCGTGATTGTTCGAGATTCGAGAGCAATAGACAAATACATGTTTTCTCTTTTTGTCATGCAGTAATTAGATTCGCTATCTCTATTTTCCGGCAAATGTAATACGCATACTTTTAGCTAGGTATGCTTGATTGTGTTGACTTGTTAATTTTGAACGATTTGCAAGCGCTGGGCCCGTCCATTTCATTATCATCGTCGCTGCTGCCTACCAACAATATTAACATTTCCAGTAAGTATTTTTTGATGTTTACATGTAACAACGATTTTTGGTGCGGGTGCTTCCTAGCGATATTTAGGTTTATTTACCGAAGACCTATTAATAAAAAACATGTTTGATAAATAGAGGTATTTTTCAAAGACGGTTTCTTTCATACTCGTCCATCATTATCCATTCAACTTACGCTAATGCCCATTGCCCAGGGGCTTGTTTTTTTAATTGTACGCAATAGTTTGCGTACCTATACGAAAATGATGGAATTTCAAACAATATTGTTCGAAATTTGGCTTGGTGCGTATGCGAAACTATGCGGACGATTCAAAAATCGAGCCCTATACTGATACAGCATGCAGCTAAAAAAAACACTAAACTAAGCTATTCATAAATTTATTACGCTATTCACCTGAACAACCACTTACAAAGCCACTCAACATTCATCCGTGTATACTCTTGACCATTTACGTACCATTAAAGCTCTTACCCCATTACATTATACCCCATAACTGTTCCCCATAACTGTAACAGCATTGTAGCCGCAAGACGTACCGCCGGGATGCGCGATCGATTCCCAATCGCACTGAAATAACAATATAATTCAACTGGCTAGCCGACCATCTCCCCACCTGTACTCCCCTTCCCCCTCACCGTGGAGATGGGGTTGCGTCTTACCGGTATGGTTTATTTGTTTATTATCGAAACTGTTATAGTATCTAGAATGAGCGATTGATCCAGGCGTTACTTTGCTAGTTTTAACTTTAAAAAGAAGGAATAAATAAATATTATATATTTTGTAACATCGGTAAAGTATTATCTATAAATAATTAACTTAAAAAACGCTCTTAACGCTGTGCTTAAGGTCTTAGTGGAGTAGTAAAATAACTTTTATACGAGGGCAGAAACTTGTGACATAATTTTGGGGGAGTCGGTCGGAGTTACCTGTTAATATAATTTATTTGAAACATCGGTAAGGTATTCATCATCATCATCATCAGCCCGGAGACGTCCACTACGGAACGAAGAGCTCCCCCTTAGACCGCCACACTGTACGACAACCTGCCTGGTAATGTATTATCTATAAATAATTAACAATCCTGGGGTGATGTCACAAAAACGGCTTCAACGCCGCATAGTTCTGTTTATCAAACAGCGCTGATCTTCAGTTGAGGCCGTTTCAAGTGAGTTCACGATAGGCCTAATTGTGACAATTTGTGATAAGTGACTAAAAAAACCTATATAAAACTTCGAGCCCCGAACGGATAGTTCAGCTTTCATTATATTTACGGTAGTACTTACTTACGATACTTTAATACTAGTTGCTCGTCAGCAGCCGTCATGTAATTTTGGTAAGTTCTGCACACTAACAGCCTTACTTAAAAACACCTCTCCAACTTAGTCATGCTTAAACTTCTCTATCTCGTTTTTTCACGTGACACTTCACGTCAGTGAGAAGTTGTCAGAGCCTCTTAGGCAGTGTCTAAGTTTGAGCGGCGTTTTTAAGTAAGGCCGTAAGTGTGGACCTCGCGCTTGACGTCAGTCAAATAATGGGCGGCGATTAAGTAATATGAGTTGAATGTGCATCATAATTTATAAAAGTGTCTTCTGAAAATGACACTGCGCTTGAAAATGACACATCAAGTATTATATTTTTTTCTGTGACCAAACTCGAGGACTAAAGAAATATTAAATGAATACAAAATAATTTAGGCAGCATCAAGTGTGGAAATCGAATGATAGAGTTGCATTTTTAGTAGGCGACCTCTGGTTTGCATCTATGCTTAGGTAATGAATATCAGCGAAGGAGAAAGACCAAATAATTATTTAGTATTTTTTCAATCACCCTTCATCGTTCATTTTGCAAAGCCAGCCTAATGAACCTCAAGGTAGTAAAACTCGTCACTGTCGTCTTCAACGTCCTTGTACATTTTCAAATAATATAGCAGTACAATGTGGTCGATTCTGGCGGTTTTAGTTGACAGTTCTAAACTAACTAAAGTATTGCTGTCCTTAGCTAACATGCCTAGTAAAAAAGTGACAGCAATACTTTAGTTAGTTTAGAACTGTCAACTAAAACCGCCAGAATCGACCATAGTAGACGTAGAAAACATTTTTTTAATTTTTTTTAATACTTTTTTTTTATTATGAAAACTGACGTGGTTTTGACACATTTTTGTTTTATTTTTTTGCTTTATTTTTGTCTTAGAGTATTAATTATATAGCTCAGTTTGTAGGCAGACATCGACTCTCATATTCATTATTACTATTTACTACGAGTATGTAGGAGTAGGTATTGACATTTTAGCGATAAGTAAACTTATAACTCAATATATAACTTACTAATTATAAACAGTTATTAAAAGTAATTAGTACTAAGGTTGCGTATCAGACAACAGAAACACAACATGCTTATGTGATAAATCGGACAACGGTTTCAATCCGGCTAAAACACTTTTTTATCCCCACTATACCTGCAATCCCAAGGGAACAGGGAAGAAAGAGTAAAATACGGAAAGTAGGGAAGGTGATAACTCACTATCACGAAGATATGTGGCGAGCATTATGGGCGTAAGGTCGATGAATTTAAATTTATTCATAAAACGCTTGCGTTTGTCAAGACGGCATTTTCCTTACAGGATTTCCTGGATATTTTATACGGGTTAATTCTGAAAAGAAGATGTTACAGCGAAAATTCGGATCTTTCTAGAATATGCTGGTGATTCAGGGATTTACAGAAGAGAGTCAAGGAGTAACCTCTATTGCAGGTGCTATTTAAAGTTTATTTTTTATTTTTATACGCGCGCCGAGGTTGTGGAAATTTCTGCAGTCTTTACTTTCCGCATAGTATCGACATTTTGCTTGTTTAACAATTACTCTGAGAGTCTTACTAAAAACTTGTTTCTCGCTAAGCGTGCTCCATTCTAAACCAGATTATTGCATCAGGCAGGGGTGTACGCAAATCTTCGTAGATCAATTACAAGCTAGGTAGCGTAAGGATGCTTTAAGATTTTAGAAGATACAAGTACTTACACATCCAAATATTAGTTTCAACTAGTTTTTTTTTAAATTATTTCTATTTAATTCCGAACAGTCTTATTGACTCTATTGGTGGAAGATATGTCTTCGTAGTTCGTTATGTCGTAAGTTCAACTCCAGTCTTTAAAATGAGAAATCTCTGTACCTATAGATTAAAAAAATATTTTTTTGAATATTTTTGTATGAAGTGATTCCGCACGGTATTTCTATGTTTTTAAAGCTTAAACAGGAAGAAAAATTATGACCTCCGGCAGGACTCGAACCTGCATACGAGCAGTCTCTATGGGTTTCCGTCCCAACTGCTTTGCCAATTAAGCTACAGAAGTCTCTGCCTTAGATGCCAAATTTTCGAACCTGTTATAAGCTACCAAAAAAAAACGCGTAAAGCGTTGGTGGCGCCATCTGTAAATTATTGCAACACAAATAACCTCCATACCTCTGGATTTTAGTTGAAAGAAAACATCGTGACGATAACAGATTTCATTTGTTATCGGAATAATTGATTCAGAGAATAAGTTAAATGTTTTAAGCTATTGCGGTTGTTTATTATTACACAATATTTACCGTAAGAGTAAGTACAGTGAAACGAACTCCCGATATTTCGACGCAGTAGAATGCTCCACGTTCACGGGCAGAAAAAAAACCCGTAAATAATCATAGAACTAATAAATTCAATGGCAAATGTGAACCAACCCGCATCGGGCTAGCGTGAATATGGCCCAATTACTTATTGAAGATTAGAAAGCAAATGCCTAGCAGTGTGATGCTAAAAGCCGATAAAGTTATAGAACTGTCTATGTAACTATGCCGGGGCGATTGTAATAAAAACCTTTCCAAAAATTCGCTTTACAGCCCTAAACATTTTGCCACCAGAAAAAAAAAAACAGCTACATTTTCTACATACAGCCTCTGTATTTTACTATTATCCCGTAATAAACCAGACCGATCATAATATTTATTGGACGGAGTCTTTTTATTATAATCCTTCATCTCCATTCTGTGCTTAAGGTCTTAGTGGAGTAGTAAAATAACTTTTATACGAGGGCAGAAAGTTGTGACATAATTTTGGGGGAGCCGGTCGGAGTTTCCTGGGTAATCCAAGGCATGAGCTTGTTTCGCCTGCCACACTGTAAACGATTAGCGAGTCAGTTATCTAGTAAAACGCTTTTTATGTTTCTCGTCACATAAAACTATATTACAGATGATCTAATACGTCATACACATTTTAGTAAATATTTTTTTATCGATAGATCTTTGAGTCTGCAATTTATTAAGACAGACTAAGCTTGTGTTTGACCACGATCTTTGATGGAAAGTGGGTATGATCGGACCTGGGTATGTCCTAAAACTGCAACCAGAACCGCCGGAGGAATGGCAGCAGCGTTCTCTTAGTTAACGGTGGTGAGCATTCTGCGATCCCCAAGCCGCCTGCCAAGCTTGGGGATTATGGCAACCCCTCCCCATTAAGGGAAAGGCCTTCGTCCAGCAGTGGACGTCTTCCGGCTGTTGATGTGATGTGATGTGATGATATGATCGAAGATGCATGAGCACGAAAGTCCTCGCTTGCTAAGCTTGCCTGGAAATACCTATTCACGTATTTCTCAACCAACATCAGATTGTGCTTGGTAGGGGAGGCAGACCACGAGAACCACGAAGGAACTCCATAGCACGGATAAGTTCCAAAAAAGAGCAGTTTCGAGAATTAACTAGTTTCTATAACATATTGGTAACGCGGCATCATGTGATATTTAAGTAACCAGGGCAGGGCATCCTGCCTTTTTTATGCAAGGTAATGACGAGATGGGTGAAACTTTCGCCTGGTGGTAAGCATCATGTCTGCCCATAACAGTAGCAGTGCCAGAATTGTGAACTTGTGAACAAAATCCTGCGCCACTTTGCACTGCGATAT
This sequence comes from Erannis defoliaria, assembly GCA_905404285.2. Lineage (NCBI taxonomy): Eukaryota > Metazoa > Arthropoda > Insecta > Lepidoptera > Geometridae > Erannis > Erannis defoliaria. Next base: position 1,443,338 of record FR990073.1, on the reverse strand, counting down.
TAAGTTGTGAAATCTCTTCATGCCCAGTAATTTATATGGTAACATTGTCCTTCAAACCGGGATACAGTTATTGCTTGACACAATCCAAGATGGAGCCCGCTTGTACAGAAGCTTCTTCGTTTAGTTATGAAGATACTAGTTTTGTTTCAATCAGTCATTATTTGTTTAAGATACTACTGCGCCAGCAGTTTCACCGCGATTATTGGAATAAAAATGCTTATTTTTTCAAGGTACAAGCTACCTCTATACCAAACTTCATCCAGATCCGTTCAGCCGTTTCAGCGTGAAGGCGTAACAAAACATACACAGACAGACACACACACACACCGACCAACTTTCGCATATGTAATATTAGTGTGATTAATCCTTACTTAATAAATTAGACTTAATTAATTTATAAGGTTAAATATAGAGGCTCTTTATGTTTTAGTTACCTTGTACTCAGATCACTAGTTTTTAATAGAGCTTAGAAAGCGTGCATGTGGTAAATTGAGGAAGAATGTCAAACGATTGTCGTATTTATCGCTCACAAACACACCAACGCCTTACAAGGAAGGAATCAGAGCAAAATCAATAAATAGGCAATAAATCTCAAGAGCTTGGCATTTATATTTATCCACCTGAAGTATTATTGTGAATAATGGCGCAAGTTTTTTAAAGGGAGAAGTTTTAATGAGACATGAAGATGTTTTCTTGTTATGGTATAATGGGAGCGGAATTAGGTGGTAATGCTTGTTTGAAAACTTTTATTGAAGTTTTAAGGTGTTTTTCTTAAAAAATATTTATGGGGAAATGTTTTTACCCGACTAGAAAGCGATTTTTTGCGATAATCGTCTTAAAATTATACAGGCTGATGGTAAAATAATTATAAATGCTATTCTGGTTTCAAATGCGTATAAAGTAGAGTTATTAATATTTTACCTGAGTTATGCAATATCACTCATCAGCCAGAAGACGTTCACTACTGGACGAAGGCCTCTTCCTTAATAGGAAGGGGTGGCCATAATCCCCACGCTTGGCAGGCGGCTTGGGGATCGCAGAGTGTTACCACCGTTAACTAAGAGGACGCTGCTGCCCGTCCTCCGGTGGTTCTGGATGCAGTTTTAGGACATACCCAGGTCCAGGTCAGGAGTTATGCAATATAATATATAATAATAATATATATGTAATATTTAAATAAATACTCTAGAGTACTAAACACAATAGCAACCGCCGAGTAGAAGAAGAAATGTTAAGAGAAAATTTTGCGGTTTTTTTTGCCTAGTTCGTATAATCTTATTAGATTCAAAAATATTTTTTTGTTATTTATAAAAAAAAGTTTTTCTTTTCGCACATTTTGTTTCAATGAATTATTCAGTCCTTGAATTTTATTTGTTGTTTTACTTTTAAAAGTTACTTGTTTAACACACCAAAATGTTTAACAGTTAGCCTGTATATGCATGTAGCCGCAACTGCTTGAACAATTTCGCGCTTTCCCAAGTTGGCGTTTCCCGATAGATACAATATGGGTGTCTTCGAGTCGCGAGTGAATTGGTTTCTTCTAGGCAAGCTTGATCTATTGTGCGAAGGGGACATTTTGCGAAAGGGACGTTGTTCAAAAGAGACATTGTGCGAAAGGGACATTTAGCGAAAGGGACATTATGCAAAAGAGAAATTGTGCGAAACTGACGTTTTAGAAAGGGCCATTTTGCGACGGAGCCGATCTATCGTTGACCGCATCTTCGTTTAACGACGGGAGAGTAAGAGATCAAACGCAAGCCTATATATATAATAAATAAAAAACACAGCTTGACTCCACATAGTTTTCGGTACGCTTTTTATAGCGCAGTCTGAAGAGACCTTTAATGTTATTAGTCTGCGACAGTTCGACAGTGTAGCCAGTAAATTACTCCGCGCAGTGTCAGGAACTTGCAAACATTTATTCCTCTCAATCTCGCCACTTGCCTTGTTGGAAATAATTAAATTCCGTTGCCGTTGCATTGCTTTATTATTATTTATCGGTAAGTACAAACTCCCTGGGGCTAAAGCACAGAGCGTGGTGATGCAATAAAATTTATCAGAAAACAGTAGGGAATCTTCGCACATATTTTCAACCGACTTAAAAAAAGGAGGTTCTCAATTCGACTGTCTGTAGTCGTTCCAGGTAGTCGAAATTGAAATTGGTTGTATTTTTTTTCAAAGCGTATTCATCGTTCATTATCAGCCAGAAGACGTCCACTATTCGACGAAAGCCTCTCCCTTATTCGGGAAGGGTTGCCATAATCCCCACGCATGGCAGGCAGCTTGGGGATCGTAGTGTTGCCACCGTTAACTAAGAGTACGCTGCAGCCCATCATCCAGTGGTTCTGGATAGAGTTTTAGGACATACCCAGAAAAAGCGTATTATGTTAGTTTAAATTCTGCACGACTGATGGATAAATCACCACTACCATCTGAACCACCGGAAGACCGGCAACAGTGTCCTCCTGGATAACGGTGGTGAGCGTTTTGCAATCCCGAAGCCGCCTGCCGAGCGTGGAGATTACATCAACCCATTCCTAATAAGGGAAGGCCTTCACCCAGCAGTGAACGTCTTCTGGCTGTTGAGGTGATGGATAAATGTACGTAGAGTAATAATATTCATTCGTATGTTTTTGTTTACGTTTATATATTATTAAAAGTATTCTGTAACTTAAGTTTAAAAATCATGATCCGTTGCTCATTTAAATTACTGCAGGGCATAAACCTCGTAAGTAAAATTTTACCACAATGAAAGTTCATACTATTACGCTGTTCACTTGGGCAAACTAACCAAGCACAACATTTTAAAGAAGCTTGAATTGTGTTACTGCTTTCCAGACTGTACTGTGGCACCACTGCGGTCCGTACAACGTTGTTGTTTTTTTTTTTTTTTTTGTTGCAACCCCCGTTTCTGAATACTGAGAATATTTTAATAGTACCAACACTGGGCGCTTGTTTTCGCTATAGCAAATATTTTAAATTGCTTTCGGATAGCAAGAATTTTACACGAGGTTGAAAGTTTTTCGGACTAGTTTTTAATTACGTTGGCTTCGATATTTAAATCATTTTTTTTGTGCTGTACCAAGTAATATAATGCTGTTACTGCAGCATTATGATTCGATATATATTCGAAAGTGGCTCCTCCTTAACTTTTCACGTGCCAAATAAATTCTAAGTACTTTGCACATAATAAGCAACGAATACAATCTATGATTGCACATTAAGAAGGATTCTGTTAGGAAGCAGAAAAAATGAAGACTAGTACTTAAAAAACTAGTAGCAGCTTTCTTTTCTTCAAAATATCTTTCATCTTCATAAACAAAGAGGTTTATTAAAATTTTCTGTTTTTCTATTTTCTTTTCAACCGACTTCAAAAAAGAAGGTTCTCAATTCGACTGTATGTTTTTTTTTGTATGTATGTTACGCGATTACTCCGCCAATTATGAACTGAATTTGATGGTTATTTTTTTGCTTGGTAGGTAGTATTACCTACCAAGCAAAAGAGTCCAGAGTCAGAGAGAGTTCAGAGTCCCATATTAGTTATATCGAAATAATCGGTCCACTAGTTTGGTTTTGAAATCAATTTTACTAGAAAATATGAAGATGTCATCCAATTATTCGAAGTTGAAGTCGGTTTAAAAAAAAGTGTATTATGGTTAAGTTGTTTTCAAGTTTTAGTTAACATCTGTTGGAAAAGGATCTGCGCGTGCTGCAGGCCGTCTCGTGGTAGGAAATTGAGCAGCATAGAGATAAGTGGAAGCTGTTGGTATCTGAGTCACCCTGGTAAAAAAAAAGTGTTTTTCAATTTTAATACTTAAACTTAAATTGGAACCTGTTTGACTTACATTGGAATATGAGTAAGTTTTTTTATTCCAAATTGACGAATAAATTAAGTTTGTCTGAAATATTTGTGAGTACTCCACGTTCTACTGATTTCCAGAGAAAGCGTCCGATGCTCCAGCGGTCAGCTAGCGAGCTGCTCTGTGCGCTTGTACATTTCAATTACGAGATAAAATCCAATGGGCGAGCAATTCCTTGAACGTCCAATGCTGACTCAATACCTACCATTCGGACTATCTTGTGGTAATTCGCATTTACCGACAGATAAAATCTTAAGCTCGAGCAGCTAACGCTTAGTAGTTCTGTAATGGCCCACTGAGCTAGTCATGCCTCCAATTATTTGTAATTGAAAAACATAAAGACCAAATAATGCTTATGATAAAACAATAAAATTATCCACAAACTGGAGAAAATTGTCTTTTTCAAGCTAGATTACGTGACAAAATTATTCTAGATACGACTTTAATTTTCTTCTTAATTTTTTTACTACGAGTTGTCTAGAAAAGCAAGCTTTTGCAAGCTACCAAACAGTGTACACTTGCATATCTGGAACAGTGCTTCATCATCATCATCATCCTCGGAAGCTTTCTTTATCCCACTGCATAGGCATCTCTTATGTTTTGCATCTACCTCGGTCACGCGGCGATCGTTTATTTGTACGATCCACGTTTGACAATAACGTCAACTCATCTACGAAGAAGAAAGAATAAGAAAAAAAATATAGAAACAAACATTCGTCGTATAAGAAATACAGAGTTTTGGCGGGAGCGCAAAAAAATGTGTCGATGTATTGTATTATTTTCCAAAACTTGTGTTTTTTTGAGCGTTAATGCATAAAAATGGTGGCGTTTTATTCATTTAGTGCTGATTTACGCGTAAGAGTATGGGCAAGTGATATAATGTAGTGATGCGTGTTATTTCATGTTATTTTCAAAACTCCTAAGAAGCTTATAATAAAGTTGCCACGACTTTACTAGGGTTTGACTGACTGGACTTGACTGTGACTTACTAAGCGTAACTTTGATTGTGACTAACTTGAGTTGATTTGCAATTCACCAAAAACTTGTTATATAAAAAAAATTGACACTGACAAATGCACAAAGTGCGACGCCATAACCTTCCTATATAATAAAAATAACAAGAAAAAAAAAAGTATAATAAGTATTCTATCAGCTATCTGATTCCGATAGTAGCTAGCTCTAAGCTAAGCGAAGTTAGTTAGACTAGCTAGTTAGTTCAGACGGCGCTGTGTGAAAATGTCCATCAATATTTATTTAATTTTTATTTGTTATTTATCTATCTAGTTGTCAATCGACCAACAAAAGTTGTTGCCTCATATTCTGAAGATTGTCCAGGTTTTCGGCAAAACGTGCGAGGTCGTCTGCGAAACTTAGGTAAAAGAATACACCTCATAGATAAATATCTATGCAAAAAAATCCGTAGAAGAGAGTCATGGTTGCGTAGCATCCGAGAAAGGATTGCTATTGTGAGTCTCGAGTGACTCTTTCAAGTCTTATTCCTTGGCCAAGAATACAACTAAAATGTGAGATGACTCCTAGCTTTTACTTTCTAGAGAGGCACATATTACGTTCTATCACTTTGATAAAACCCGCGTATGAATGAGATAAGAGTTCGGCGATAATGTTTGTACGTATCTCTGCTGAATAACAATAAAATTCTCTATGTATAAATGTTCAATAAACCTGTGTCCATCTATAGAAATATCAAAGGTGCATCACAGTGAACAAGGTGTTATTTAGATTCACTGCAAACACAAAGCTCCCGATTCTTTTCAGTGTTCTAATTAATAAGAAATACTCGTAAGAAGGTAGCAGCAAAATAGCAGCACTTACAGCAACATGCATCGAACGCTCTCGGGCCCGAGGGAAATCCATTTAAAACGGGAACTGAAGTCGAGGCTGTAGCTTCTAAAGAAATTCATTTGGAACACCGTGAACACAGATTCAAAAACAGTATACTATAATTATGTAGGTTATATTGCGAAGAAATTGGTCAAACTGCCTAAGTGTCCAAATTGTGTATATCATACTTTTAGCAATTGGATGATGATGATGAACTAAATGCAGCGCAGCTGTTGCATAAAAATTTGGGCTAATCATTTTCATTTTATATTCTCAAATATAGGCGCTTTATCATTTTTTGCATTTTTCTTATTATGTTCACAAATACATATACATTGAAGAATTAAATTTTTTTTAAAAACTTAACAACATGCGCAAATGTTTACGCCCTACTTGTTGTGAAGACAGCATACTTAAAAAAAATATTAAATTATCGCTCTACCTGTACATGTTCGCCATTTAATCTACCAATATTTGAATGTTGTTATTGACAAAATAGTCGTGTTGTCCGGTAAGCTTTTCATTATCATTTTTCATCGAAATATCGCCGAATAATTTTGTTATCTCACTGTAATTATATGTAAACTCATATCCATACTCAAATGTCTGTATACTTTAGCAAGGTAGAAGCTATAGCTATTATTATCTCTGTTTGAAACCTATGTACTACCTAGTATTACAGACCAATAAATTCATTATATATCATTGTATCATTGCCATTGAAATGCTATCTGTTACGTAAAAAAATAGATTATAAAATATATCTAACGCCATATTTTAGCAGCGCTGCATTATACGATGAAATTAAGGTGAATTATTATTAATTGTTTTAAAATGGGAACTAAAGTCGAGGCTGTAGCTTCTAAAGAAATTCATTTGGAACACTGAACACAGATTGATGATGATGATTAATGGCGGCATTGCCATCCAGCGTGGCAATGCCGCCAGCATGCTGGGTACGCTGCCGACTGGTAGTAGTTTTAAGCATTTGGATTGTCTCTAGACTTTCATCTGTCTGGATATAATCCTTTTGTTTTTTGTTGTGTAGTAGGCTAAGTCGTCTTTCTAGTTTGTTGTAGTTAATAAAGGCATATACCTAAAAAAATAAGATGACATTTAGTATGTAGACCGCGTATACTTTAGTTTAGGCAAATATAATTATTTCATCATCATTAACCATTTTCCACCCACTGCTGTCGTATTATAAGGCTCCTTTTCAGCGCGCCAGCTTTTCCGGTTCCGTTAATAATTATCCGGAAGAAAAAAAAGGCATTGCAGGATAGCGGAACACAGGGCGCGGCTTCATATTTATAATTCAACTCACACTTTCGCAGAACCACCCACCAACTAGGAGTGACACCACCCGTCTAAACAAAACGGGCGCGTCACAAAACCCGACACCTGGTCCTTTTCTCGAGCGCAAAAAGAGACACATAAAAAAGACGCATAAAAAACGGGAACATTAGCCAAACAAAAGGGAGCCGAGAGTGTCATAACTCGAGGCGCATTTTCCTTTGTCACAGTGACGTGCGCAAATCCGTCGGTGACGTTGTATTATTTACGGGCAGCAGAGGTGGAACTGGCCGGGATCTATCTATAGCTGTATATTATACAGGAGGTAGTAGGAATCTCTAGCTGCTTGTACCAGTATGGAATACTGATCAGATAACACAATTTGTTTGTGCATGTCAATTGTTTTTATCAACAAACAATTCTATCATAAGTTAATATTTGAGATATTCAATCGTATTATTACGTACTCATTTTGAGTTTCCTTCCGAGAAGGTTTTTTTATTTTTTTTATTTAATACAATCAAGTGACTAGACGAGTAAGACATTTGCCTGGTGGTAAGCGTCACGCCTGCCATTAACAGTTAGCAGTGCCAGAATTATGAACTTGCCAACACAATCCTGCGCCGCACTGCACTGCGCTCGTCACCCTGAGATATTAGATGTTAAATCTCTTCATTTAACATCTAATTAAAAAAATTCAGACCGTGGACCATATTACTAACTCACACTAATTTATCCACCATAAAGTAAGTTTGGCTGCGTGGCCAGTCCTAGTGTCAGAGTTAACGTGCCACCCGAAAGCTTGGACATGGCTTGACGGTTGTTATTGTTATATAACAAACACACGGGACAAAAAATTCCACCACGCCCTACCAAAAGTAAATAGTAAAAAACCAGTAAAAATTGCTTTATTTAGATTCCTAGGGTTCCGTATCTAAACAGTGTCAATGCTCAATTATTTATTGAAACATAATTATGTAGCTATATGTAGATCTTAGGTAACATGTTCATAGTTCTTCGAGTGGTACGTTTGTGTCCCGTTTCAAAGTACTTATGTCAACAATTTGGTTCAGAGCGCTCTATTTCTTCGCTTCTAAAATATTTGTAAAACTAACCCAAAAAACCATATTACTAAGCCAAGCTAGTAGCCGTTTGAAATATTCATAGAATATTTGTGCTAATTTTATTTAGTAAATTTAAATTTAGTAATTTTTATTTAGTTTATTTAAAGATTATGATGTTATGATGTTAACAACGTTTTTTTTACTCTGCATTAGTTTGCAAAAAAAGAGAGAAATAAATACTACGATGAAGCTACTTGCTACTAGAATATACCTACTTGTTGACACCGCTGAGTGCTATTAAGATATTTTTTATCGCTCATGCGTTATATTTATTATGTTATCTATGTTGGTAAGAATATGATTTTATGAAGTTGCCTTACTGTTTTTATAGCTTTTGCTTGAGATCTAGCTACGAGCGCCGAGGGTTCCATTCAGTCTTAAGTCTAGATGGTACCAAATTTCTGGATCAAATATAATTAAAAAAGTATTTTTGTTATATCAGGCAGAACTTTCATTCATTGCAATAAAATCCGAACGCATTTGTTAAGTATGGATAAGGCATATAGTTATTAGTATTTAAAATTTTTTTTTTAATGTCTATAAATATTCACCGCAGTGCAGTGCGGTCCAGGATTGTGTTGGCAAGTTCACAATTCTCGCACTGCTACTGTTAGTGGTTTGCGTGACGCTTACCACCAGGCAAACGTCTTGCTCGTCTCGTCACTAGATTGTATAAAAAAACCAGCTGTATCTCAAATTTAAGTTGTATTTTTTTATTTAAATTTAAATCTCGAAATACTTTAACATTTTTAGCCTTTTTCCCCAACAACCCTCTTAAAGCATTGCTCAAGGCTACTGTCACATAAAACGCAAACAAAATGTTCCCAAAAACGTTATTTGAAATAACCATTGCTCAATAAAATATCGGTCTGTCGATGAAATACGAGAATTAACGACTGTTTGTGTATTACTGGATAAAGGAGTGTTTTCATTTAGTAATATGAGCAATAATTTTACAAATCACTGCGTTATATAATACAAGCTACACCACGCGGTTTCACCCGCCGTGGTGATGATGATGATAAAAAGTCGCCTACAATAATATTATTCTGTAAAAAATATCTCCATTCCGAGTTTCATTCCAATTGTAATAAGTGTTTTTTTAAAATATTAGTATTACAATAGGACTTATAGCGAAGCTTGACTAAGTGTTGAGCTTGATCTATAGCAATGTAGTAGTAAATATAAAAATCCAAGCTACATCAGATGCCTTCTTAGTTCATACTTTGTAGTGGAAGCATCATCAGCCAGAAGATGACTATAGCTGGACACAGGCATCCCCCTTAAATATGGGAGGGGGGAGGGGGTACTCACAGTCCCCACACTTGGCAGGCGGCTAGTGGATCGCAGAATGCTCGCCACAGAGAGGACAATGCTGCCCGTCCACCGTAGTTATGGATGCAGTCTTAGGACACTGAGGTCCAGGTTAGTGGATGCATCAACAGCCCCGAGAAGTTCACTGCTGAACGAAGCCGCCCTCCCCTCGCCCTCTCTTATCCTTTCCTGATGGAATCACTTATAGTCTGACTGCGTGCAACCTGTTAATTAGGTACTTGTTGTTCCTAATGCAGAAGAGGATCTTTTGAAGATTGACTCTCGTCACAAAAATCAAAATAATTTCAAAAAGCAGAAAATTTATCCCTATAGGTTTTTATTCCAAACTCGTCACACCCAAATTATATCGTTTTTCTAAAAACAGGAATTGCCTACGGAATCCTAATTTGATACAATGAGATACAATTACATCATTTAGTAGTCAAGTTCATATTGCAACCTTCAACTAGTTCAGCAATAAAGAAAGAAAACGGTCGTTTAAGACAATAAACGAAAAATTAACCCATTTTTTGTAGCTTTTATGCCGTGTTTCCGTATTTTCTGTCCGCGGAATATTGCGTGAGCTATTAATACCCGAATATAAAAAGTTCTGACGGAAAACGTACTAAACGTATATTTTGTGGGAAATGTCGTACAAGTTAGGTCTGATTTAGATATTGTAATTTCATTAGTTTGATTTATTTGATCTTTTAGATTTAGGGGAATGAAAAAAGTTGCTTGTATGCTCAGATTAATACAATTTATTACGTATTGTAACTTAAGGTTCCATACCCGAAAAGTGTCCAAAAGGGACATAATTATTACTTCGCTGACGCTATTTGCTTGTTAAACGATCCTAAACTTAAGGTAGGTACAGCTATAAGGTGGTCAATTCTGAAGGTTTAAGTTGACAGAACTAAACTAACTAAAGTATTGCTGTCCTTAGCTAACATGCCCAGTAAAAAAGTGACAGCAATACTTTAGTTAGTTTAGAACTGTCAACTAAAACCGCCAGAATCGACCACAATGTGTATATATCGATGGACATTTTTCACACAGTACCATCTAGCCCCAAACTAAGCAAAGCTTGTCTCTTGTCTTTTTGTCTCTAGACTTTCATCGGTCTGGATACAATCCTTTTGTTTTTTGTTGTGTAGTAGGCTAAGTAGTCTTTGTAGTTTGTTGTAGTTAATAAAGGCTTATGCCTAATAAAAAAAAACCAAAGCTTGTAATATGGAAACTAGATAGCAGATAGAATATTTATAAACTTTTTTTTGTAAATACTTATAATACATACTACCCATACACAGTACAGACATCCATGTTTCTCACATAAATGTTTGCCCTGGGTGGGGATCGCTCCCACGTCCTACAGTTCTGAAGGCAGGCATGCTACCAACTGAGCTATAAGGCAGTCAATCTGTGAGTTTCAATAACACTGCAATTATAATATAAAGCTTTACCTTAAATTGTTAAAATTGATTATGTTAACAATTTTGAAAGGTGGAGGCGTAACATACAGAAATACCACGACTAAAGACACTAGATAGTATAATTTGTGAAAGCACGTAATATTTTTTAGTAGACTCACTGTAGAGTCAGTTTTAAGTGATGTACTAATTAATGCTTATTAGTCAATGTGCGTATAGACGATGGTATCATCTACAAAAGAAAACTTAGTAAAAAACTGAAGTTAAACAGTTAAGAAACTGTGCAAAGTTGCCCTTCTCGCGCTACCGAAATTTTCCCGTTTTATCCGCTGAAAAGTTTATTCCACGGCAAAGGTAACTTAAGCTCTACAACACTTGTTTATCCCCGGCGCGAAACAAAGTTTCAGCGCAAAAAATGGCAGAGACTTGGCAGAGATCATGGTGGTTCTAGCTGAAATGTTCGTTTTGATACTAAGGTTACAGAGTTCGACAAATTCGAAGAAGTAGAGTTAGATAATGTTCGTCGTCAAGAAGTGAGCTATATAACCTAGGTATTTAAGAATAGTGTGACTTAAGTGAGTTACTTTTATTAACACGTTGTTACATCACATTGTAAAATTTTATAAAATTAGGACATATTACTTCATACGCATGTGTTTAGTGGTGAAAATAAAACACATTATTACTTCCTAAAAAGCTTTTAAAAAACTAGATTGACGAGAAAAGCAAGTTGCTAGCCTGGTTGTAAGCTGCATACTTGTCTATGACCGGATAGTGCTCTACGGTTTGTTTTACCACCAACTATTATTTTCAACTAGTTTACTCACTGGCAAAAGACTCTTGTATTATTCCTATCACTTTAATTAAGAGGGATATAAACGAGCCAGCGGAAAGCAAAAACAATAAATAATGTGCATTCACTGCTCTAGGATAGCGCCCTTGTTGATATTATATTACAGATGTATATTTTTATTTTTCAATGTAAATTTTGGATTCCCATGTCGATATCGGAACCCAAAAAAATAACTTGACAAGTCGAGTAACGGCCTCTTTCATATTTGCCAAGTCTGAAACTTGCCTCTTAAATATTACGGGCGAGTTCCCAACTCCAGAGATGAGGGTCTCAATAAAAAGTTTCCATTTTGCTTGTCAAATTTTAACGCCTCGGGCTTGCGGTCGACGCGCAGACTTACCTTCGAAGTTAAGAAAGATTGATTGTTTCATAGCGGTTACGGATTCAGCGGTTGTATTGATTTGTTAAAATGAACTTAAAGTCTACGTAATAGAAGTCACAGAGAGAGCAGGCGATAAAGTTTGCAACATGTCAAGGTTGGGAATAGTTGAAGTTGAGCAACGTTGAAAGGTAGGTAGTAGTTTGATAAATTAACTAGAGATGACAAAGTATTATTTGATCAACAAAAATGTGGCAAAATATTAGAAAATGCTTGGGGGCAGATATTCTTTTATACCGCTAAACAGTAGTATGCAAATATCATTCCGGTTTAAAAGGTTGACTAATAAGACTCACTACGATCTAATAAGCGCCAGCGTTCTTCTGGACTTTGTTTTGTTATTTACAGTTCTGGGTACCACTGCAAAGGTTATCTTAGGACATTTTGAGAAATAGACATTGTGCGAAAGGGACATTTTACGAAAGGGACGTTTTGCGTGCAGTAGACATTTTAGGGAAGGGACATTCTGCGACGTAGCCTATCAAGAAGATACATTTTTGTTCGACCTGTCTTTCATTAGTACCTTTCTCTCGAAGTGAAACGTTTGAATACAAAATATATCAAAAGTGACGAGTGCATTCATTTATGAATCAAATTCAGCCATGTTGGATTTCGGCATTTGGCATAATTCACACGCGCTCCATAAATTAAAATAATTTTAAGGTTCACAACTTCATATGACGATATAATTGAGAAAAAGAAGCGGATGAACGCTCATTTACTATGTGCCATGTGAGCGTCGTGAAATGGAATAAACAAAAACATTTATTCGAGTGAGCATTCATCGAGAGAACCGTGTGATACTACCATTACCATCAGAAGAACCTTGTGAGACCTTGCTAAGATAAAAAAATATAAAAACATTTTATTACCAAGCCTACGCCGTCGGTCTCCGTTACTATAGTTCTACTATACAACTGTTAAGAACCAAGGGAAATACCCATTTACTTTACACGACTGACCTGATCGACGTCGATATCAGGTTAGTGCGGCGGCTGGCGGTTGACTACTACTATACTTTAAAAATTACAAGTCACAATCATGACAATGCGAACATATTTATGTAAGTACCTGTAATGTGAGTCGTACAGTCATAAGTTACGCACTGCTTTTAAGGTGAAAGGGGGTTTAAAGGGGGGCTAAAATCTCGAGCCGCATACGAGATTAACCCCCCTCACCCCTCACCCTTTCGGTACATTTGAATGTGGTGTATTAGTGAATGGTTAGATTTATCGTCGGTGAAACGGCGGCCCGACCTGAAATTTATGGCGGTTGCGTTACGCAACGCGCTGAGAGAGACAGTGGGCCAACTTCCGGATCATTATATCTGAGGAATACTCTTTAAACATTTTGAATAGCTGTAGAAAAACTTCATTAATCCTCATGTTGTAAAGTGCGAGCTAATTAATTATAGCAGCACACAGAACAGCGTAGAACAAACGTAGAGCTGCTACGGCCTGCGTACCAGTACCGTGTAGCAGCAGCTACGAATAATAATATCTCTCTACTAATATTTTTGTCGACGATATTATTAAAATCGCGGGTCGAGCTTGCATATGATTGGCATATGATTGAAGCAGGAGGCATAGCAAAATAGAGGTCTGTACTAGAAGTGGGATCAAGGAAATTCTGCTGATGATGATGATGATGATGATAATGACCGAAGCTCATACATTTGTGTTGCTAGACAGTCATTTTGTTACAATGCGAGAACTCAGAATCCCTAAACATTTCAAAGGTTCTAATGTTCCTTGATCTAACCTATGACCTCACTTACGTAGGGTGTTGCTTCTACGATCTAGTTTTTAAACATACGTTATTATTACTCGTCTTATAAGCGCGATTGGACTAAAATGCCTAGACTACTAACTATTACCAACTAAGACTACCGACTCGACAAGAAGTCGTAATATCCTAGTTAAGATAACAATACTATTTATTTATCTTTGAATACTGTGAAGTCTTCTATCAAACGTAAAAAAACTGAATCAAAATCAGTTCATCCATTTGAAGGCTTGTCACGGACAGATACACGTAAAATTTATAACACGCCTTTGTTTGTGTTAAAAAGACGCACTTAACATTCACAAGTGTGTGAGTTTGATTCCGGGCCCGTACTACGTGACACGTTAATATAAACCGTAAAACGTCATGCTACTGAAAAATTTTACGCTACACCACTACGTAGCGTACAACGCTAGGCTGTGGTGTGAATTCCGTTACTCGTTTTACGAATGTGTTCGCCGATTGCCGTAGTCTTAAAACGTCTCGGTACATTTAATTTTACGGAGATTTATTCGGCAGAAGTACTTTTTGCTCTTTCCTTTATCTTATTAGCTGGGTTCGCGAGCAAAGCCTCGATGGAATTGGGGCGAACCGCTCAAGGAATGTAGTAAAAGCTCTTAGACAATGTCAAAGTCTTAAACAATGTACTGAGGATTTTTTACAGCGTCTAGTTCTATGACATTAATGAGCAAGTAACTGTTCATAGATTTTTTCTGTACAGAATAGATATACGTTACTCTGTTTGGTTTCACTCTTTTTCTATTCATTTGAACTTCTGATACAATCTATAACTGGCTATATTGCAACAGTTAAAGATGGAAATAGAAATAAGATAAACCTTTTCAAAAAAATATGAAAGGAAATATACAAATAAAATAACAGGCAATACCAACGCTTTATAAATATTGCGCATGTTTTAGAAAATAATGCCATTTCAGAAACTTAGTCAAACGTTGCACCATGTCAGAGGTTTTTATACGGATTTAAACCCTGACACCAGGGTTGATCAAGGAGTCAGTTTCTAGGAATTTACTTTTTTGACAATATTCTTCATTATAGCGGTTCAATATAAAGTTTTTACTAGAAGTTGATCGACCCTATATGGCTTTGTGGTAGAGCTCTGATACAAGAATTAGCCACGTAACCTGCATAGCTAACCATAGAATTTTTTTACAAAAAAATTACTAATAATAAGCATAGCAAAATCGTTTCGTTTCCCTTTTGAAAAAGGTCACTGGATATGACAGAAACTACAGTCGGAGTATTTACGTATTAATATAAGAAAAAAGTGTCGAAACCACGTCAGTTTTCATGATAAACTAACGTCGTTTCTGTAATCAAACTACAAACTTTTTTATTATAAAGGCTAAAATATAATACTTGTACAAAAAACCCGTGAAATCACTAACCCCTACATTTTCCAGCTAAAAACATGCCTAAACGAAGTGACCGCGTAACTGCAATCAAATAACTCAGCGTGACACAAAGCGGGACGCAGCGCAACCGCAACGGTCCTCGGAATATATCAACGGGACTGGACGCGTACGACCTGGCTAGGAATGCTTTGCTGTGTTTCAGTGCTTATTGCTCGTCACCATCATCCCTTAACTAGCTCTTTTGATCCGCTTCAGTGTTTTGATATCTTTGTTGTTGTGCCACCTGCCTCGGTTAGTTACCTATCTACCTTTCCCTAGCTTCAAGTGATATGGCAGCAAAACGCAATTATCCACAAAGAAAACATTAGCTCAGCAAAATCCACGAGCCATCATACCGAACCACCGCGCACCGTGGCCGTTGTAGCCCAATCGGGAGACCGATCTATTTGAAATCGTAAGGTACCGGGTACAAAAACACGGTTCACACGGACCTGTGTTTTACACGTAAAACAATGGTGTTCTTTAAAGTTTATGTACGTATTTTCATACCTTTCTTTTCGGTTAAGAATAAAATCGTGCGGAAAATTGCATACGTCCAGAGAAGGAATTCAAAAGTGCATATGAATCTACCAACCAGCAACGCGGAGGATGTATGCGTCTAGCGCTGTAGCTATAGCTATTTACCTACCTATACCAACCGTTCGCGTATATATCTATATACGCGCTGTTACACTTATGTTAATTTTGCCAGTTATTCAACCGCCAAGCAGTAGTGTGCAAGCATTACTGTATTTCGGATTGAAGGGTGCTGTAACCAGAGAAGTTACTGGGCATAAAGAGATTTCACATCTAATATCTCAGGGTGAGAGCGCAGTGCAGTGCGGCGAACGGTTTTGTTCAGAAGTTCACAATTATTCTGGAACAGCTACTGTTAGAGGCGGGCGTGACGCTTACCACCAGGCGAACATCCAGCTCATCTTGTCAATGCGAAAAAAAAACCCGTAAATAATCACGGAAATTGGGTTTAGATATTTTTTTCTCTGCAATATAATATTAACATTATGAGTAAGTATTTAAAGCAATTGCACGAAAAGTTACGTCCCTCGAGCTACTTACCTCACAACATCCGGCACTAGATCGTGATAACACGACTATTCGTAAAGTTATCAACACCCCAAGGTGAGGCCGTGATAGCGTATATTACGGCAATTAAACGCCACAACTGACTAGAAACTGGCAGATGAGGAACTCTATAGAGTCAGTAATGGCATGATTTCCGTATCGTTTGTGTTTTCATTTAAATAAAACTTGTATCTTCAAACACAGAGTAAGAAGGTTACTTTCACGTTAGCGAACTCCTTCCTATTCCCTTACATATTTTTATGTGGAATATTAAAAATACAATCAACAACTGTTGTGCATATGATAGAATGGACATTAACCAGATAAAGTAGCAAACAGAAACCAAAAGCATTGCCAGTGCATTTGTTATTGTTTATACGGGAATGCTTAAAAGCAACTGAGCCAAATACTACGATAAAGGTTACAATCACATTCTGTGACCTTTTTTAAGGGCTCCGTCGCAGAATATTCCTTTCCTAAAATGTCTACTGCACGCAAAATGTCCCTTTCACACAAGGAGTCGGTGTGCTCGGAAGTTATCCATCTAGACTTTTGTTTAATCTGCAGTGCTAAATGTACGTGTACCAACGTTACACGGTTCGTTTATGTAAATTAATGTTGGTTGGTGTATGCTTAGCTACAAGCGGCTTGCTTAGCGCTCTACTAGTTACGTTTTCATGTGTTTTTCATATTTTGCATGCTGTACTAATATACTTGTAGCACGTCGTAGCTTTGCGTAGCACTGCTACGTGTTTGATAGCATTTGTGTAGTACTTTGCGTGTGCCGTAGCACTGCTACGTTTTATTACGTTGACCATTAAACCGGTAAATTAAAAGTCTTATTATTACGTAGATCATTAAATTAAATTTGAAACATTAAATTAAATTCAACAACAATACAAAAAATATATTTAACAAATATGTATTAGTTGAGCAAACAACGGTAAAAAATTGCTTCGTAACTTCGCAGTAGTACTACAGACTGTAACTATTATACTATTCTACTTCTTTGCTTATTTTAGGAGCTCAAAGGCAAAGTGAAAGATTTGTCAATCAAATCAAATTAGAAAGAATATTACATCACACATCACATCATCAGCCGGAAGACGTCACGTTTTTTTTTCGTTTGTTGCCCGTGGTACTACCAGTATTACTACCAGTAGTACCACGGGTAAAATAATGGGTTTGTTTGACCTTTTCTCACTGAAGCATAGACAAGGTCTGAAGTAGAACACGCTTGCCGTGAAGATACCTATTCGCTCTTTCGTTTAAGATCCTCAGATTGTAAAAGTACGGAAATAATGCTGGTAGAGAGTTATAGACATTTGAAGTATGAATTATAAATGTGCTTTCCAAGCGTACGTACACAAACCACGGCGTTCACTGCAAAGGGATGAAGCGATTTGCCTATCTTGGATGTCGTGATTGCCATTGAGGTGAAAGTATTGTACCATAGTCATCATATACCATCATGATTATAGTGTAATGCAATTAGACCTCTCAAAGCTCGCAAGGTTTGCAAGTTGAAGTGGCAATGGGCAGGCAATCGCTCGAAGAACTGACAACCGATGGGGAAGAAAGGTTTTTGAGTGGCGACCGCGAACCAGAAGACGCAGCGTAGGAAGGCTTCCCACTAGGTGGACCGACGACATTGTAAAAGTCGCGGGCAACCGGTGGATGCAAATGGCAGGTTGTCGTACAGTGTGGCGGTCTAAGGGGGATGCCTTCGTTCAGCACGTGGACGTCTCCGGGCTGATGATGATGATGATGAAGTAGACCTCTTCCAAAGGGCGCCAGTCAACAATGAGACTAGATAGAACTCCGTACAGTATACGCAAGACAGCACCTGGCAGTGGTAGAGTAACGCCGAAGATCAGGTTTTTTTTGTATTATTTTATTTAAAGAACCATTTCACACGAAATCCGCTCATACATCTATCTACTCAAACCAGTTTTCAATAATTTATCACATCTCTAGTCAGTACCGTCTTTACCATAAGGGCACACGGGGCCCGTGCCCAGGGCCCCCATCCTCAGAGGGTCCCGAAGGACCGACAATTTTAATCACATTTATTCTCAAAACATTTTTGTCGAAAATTAAACTTTTGTCTTAAAATTTAAGCCAAAATTATGTCGATTTTATTTAACCAAACTAAGACAAAATCAAGTCAAACTTGACTTTTTTCATTTAGAAGTATACAATTTCTATAACATTTGGCTGGATTTTGACTTATTTGGCCTAGTTATGGTCGATTTAAGACACAAAAGACAGTAGAAAAATGTTAGTAAGTATAATTCGCTTTCTTTACTTTCCAAAAAGGCCCCAAATTCTTGTGTGCCCAAGGGCCCCATCATAGTTTAAGACGGCCTTATCTATAGTTTTATACAAAATAATATAAACCTATACGCACGCGCAATCGACAGAACAAAATGACAGTATTCAATTAGAAGTTTTGCCCCAACGGAACACAACCACTCAAAATATTAAGTTACGCATCCTGTTAGAGGCGACCTTACAATTTCCACGGGCGGGAATTCCAGCAGCATTTACACGGCATTCCACTTAAATTTAATTGCCAAACAGGAGTATTCTGTAATCGGATATCGCTCTAGGCTATACTTATATTTGCCCAATATAGGGTCTTTTATGGATTCCTTTAGATTACTACGAGCAGCAGTAAAAAAAAAACAGTCAACTCACTTGATTATATGCAATTGTGGGTATTAATATTATTGTTTTTTTTTGGTCATATTACACTCACTCATAAGCCAGAAGACGTCCACTGCTGGACGAAAGCCTCCCCCTTAATAGGGAGAGGTTGCCATAATCCCCACGATTGGCAGGCGGCTATCCAGCAGCGTCCTCTTAGTTAACTAAGAGGACGCTGCTACCCGTCCTCCGGTGGTTCTGGATGCAGTTTTAGGACATACCCAGGTCCATTTGGTCATATTGGTCTGAGTTAATTATGTTCCATTCTTGTGAAATACGATGATTATGGCTACCGTCAATCCAGACGCAACTGGTTTTGATAATAAACGGAAAAGGTGCACTTAACGACAAATAATGACTGTTTAAGAAAAAATATGAGGCTTTAAAATGTAAGCTAATTCAAATTAATAAATTCAAAGTTAACCATTTTAATTATAATATTCGCATACTACGCTAATATTAAATACAGGCTATGATAATTGAATTTAATATTACATTGTAGTTTGAATAGCTAGAGTTCGCAGTACCTACTAAAAGCTGTGCTACGTAAATGCGAGTTTCGATACTGCCCAGTTAATTGCAGTACTAACGCGGTACATTAAGTACTGGAACTAATGTGAACGTGTCTGTTGTTCGTTTGTTTGAACTTGCATCGTTTTGTACGTATCCTTAAGAGCGCTTTCACATTTCGCGGCTGAGCTGCGCGGCGGTAACGCTCATTATGCAGATGTTTAGCCTTATTAATGTTTTATTCTTACCACGTATGAAGCCGTGTTTGACCACCAACTTGTTTGTTTGTCTTTTGGTAAAGATTATATTTACTAAAAAAATGGCTGCACTATAAGGCGACTACTAAAGATCTCAGGTATTACGCGGAACGTGATTAAATCTTGTTCAGTCCCTTTAACTTGAAAAGCTAGACAGCTATTTCCGCATTCTAGCTTTGTCACGTTTACACGCAGGTAAAGAAGTCGGCGCTAGCTAGGCCCAGAGACGTACTAAGTACTTAAGCAGGGTAAGGAGAACTGCCGTGGTAAACAGTCGTGCGGCTACGATGTCTAAATGTGAATCAGCACTTATTTTTGTTCCCATTATCACAAGTATTTACATTCAGCGCCATTTTATTCCACATGTGGCGATTAAGAAGGCAATTTAACTAGGTACCGTACCTATCACGGGTCATTGTGTGAGTGGCCAATAAAGTTGATGCTTTTTTTCCTGTTTTGTTTAGTAGAAGAAGCTTTATGCCTGTTTTGTACCACAAAAGGGTAATGAGCGGTAAATGACTGGGAAAGCTATTCAGAAACTTTGCTCCGTTGACTTGACTTTCACTTCTACTACGTACGTTTAACCCTCTCTTACAGGTCTTACACACGATGCTACATGATGCAAAAAAAAACAAAAAAATACTAAAATCTCAATACTAAAGTGACGAGTTTAAAATATGCATATCAATTACTAGACATCATACTAAAATTGTACTACAAAACTGAACTACGAGTATCATAGTCCTAGGTATTACGTGTTCTATTTCATCTTCACAATACTATACTCTTATAATTCCATATTTTATGAGCACTATATTTCCAGTCTTATATAGTAGATATAAAGATGTAAATTGCACGCTTGGTCTCGCCGTAAGTAGCCTTTGTCAGCTTGTTCATGTAATGGGTGTCCAGTTTTAATTAACTAAACGCTACCTCTCGGTTGCGCTCGACCAAGCTATTATATTAATAGGGATGAGGCCAGAGCCCGGTTACTTACCTCCTTGTTTATATCGGGAAGTAATCGGACACTGATTAGTAGCGATATATCATTACTGGGTAATAATTTTGTTTTTTACAATTGAGTGACGAGACGAGCTAGACGTTCGCCTGATGGTAGGCATCACGCCTGTTCATAACAGTGCAAAAATTGGTTAAATAATTAAACCAAAGCCCAAGCCCAAGCTTCCTGCCAAACGTGGGGATGATGGCAGCACTTCCTTATTAAGAGGGAGGCCTTCGTCCAGCAGTGGACATTTTCTGGATGGTAAAATAATAATTGTTGCTAAACATCATACATATTATCAGAATAAGACAGGATAAATAATATAGGATTTATGGTCGGTTGACCGGACATAAAAAATAATCTTGCACTAAATACCGTGAATGAATTTTCGCCCGGACAAAAAACCTTACCGGAAAAATCAAACTTCGCACTTCACTAATGTTTAGCTAGCTTCTGTCACAAAATAATGAGCTTCGCGTGTTTCGGTCTACAGTTTCTGGAGAGTTTTAGCAAACAATAGGTTTTATTTTGTTTTAGGTTGTTGGTTATACTCTAAAATGTTTCTTAATTATCATAGAGCTTTTGTCAAGGTGGTTTGTGGTTTTTAAATTTAAATTTCTGGTGGTACTTCAGTGTTTTAAGTATGATGATGACCGCCAAGCGAACGTGCTTTTTCTGCTTATAAGTTTTCAAAAACGATGGCTAAGCAATCCTCTATAACGGAGAATTAGTCTTAACTTTTTTATGGTTTAATGGGCTTGTGTTTGACTGCCATCTCGCTTGATGTTAAGCGCAGATACGGTCTACGATGAGCACGCTTGCTTAGAAAAAACCGATTCACTCACGACTTGAAAACAGCCAAATTGTATCTATCGGAAAACACCCAGTCGAGAAGCGTATTAACTAAACAATGGTATTTAGCGGTTCGCAAAAAGTGAAATCAAATCGCCTTGTTCGAGTTTTTGGATGTTAAACGTTGAAATGAAACTGAAGGAATACATCGTTCAGTGCTTGGCAAGAACCTCAAAACTTGATGGTTCATCATCAGCCCGGAAACGTCTACTGCTGAACGCCCTTAGACCGCCACACTGTACGACAACCTGCCATTTGCATCCACCGGTTGCCCGCGACTTTTACAATGTCGTCGGTCCACCTAGTGGGAGGCCTTCCTACGCTGCGTCTTCCGGTTCGCGGTCACCACTCAAGAACCTTTCTTCCCCATCGGTTGTCAGTTCTTCGAGCGAAACTTGATGATTACTCGCAGCGAACTAGTCGAGTGCAAATCTTCCCTACAACCAGGTCTTCCCTTACAAACTCACCAGCTAAAGACTCACTCCAGTCTATATTGCCATAATAAAGCCCCACTAATTTAGTAAGACAATAAAAGCAGTCGTTTATAGAAGCTGGAGATATTTATGTGGGTACCTGAAACAAGAAAACACGCTCGTTAAATGTGTGCGGATTCCCTCGGGCCATAAAAGTTAATGCCTCCTAGTTAAACGGAAACACATTAATTTTATTTCTTCGTAGTATTGCTTAGATTGTAGCTTAAGAAAAATTTTCAAAAAAGTAAATGTTCAAATTTTACTAATTTTTTCCCCCATTTTAATGTAAATTTTTTACTAGTAGGGACGTAATTGTGCCAAGATTTTCTAGGAATTCATTTTGTAACCTGCAAAAAAGATTGAATTGCGCTCTTGTCTAAAATAAACTTTCCTATGGTCAACAAAGAGATAGCTGAATATAGTTGTTAAGGTTTTATAAAAAGAGCAATTCAGTTAACAAAATAATCTGAAAAGTAGTCACCAATGTTAGCTATTTGACTGGTTTATCGACTAACAATAACATAACACGCTTTAAAAAAAATATATACAACCAACTTCAACTTCGAATACCTGGA
This sequence comes from Erannis defoliaria, assembly GCA_905404285.2. Lineage (NCBI taxonomy): Eukaryota > Metazoa > Arthropoda > Insecta > Lepidoptera > Geometridae > Erannis > Erannis defoliaria. Next base: position 1,420,581 of record FR990073.1, on the reverse strand, counting down.
TGACATCTTCACATTTTCTAATAATTTTAATTTAAAAATCTAACTACTGGAGCAATTAAAAAAAATATATGGATCTACCTCTGAAGTATTGCCTACCAAATAAAAAAAAAGAATCATCAAAATCAGTTCATAATTGGCGGAGTAATGACGTACAAAAAAAAAGAAAAAAGTACAGTCGAATTCAGAACCACCTTTTTTGTAGTCGATTGATAAAATTAAATTAGATTAAAAGACTTAAGATGATCGTGAAGTAACATAGATATCAAACATCATTTTAATGCAAAATGTTTTTATATCTGCCTTTAACTCAGCTAATATTATGTGAATACTATTTTATCTTATGAAAGATAAGAAGGTCCCTATTACATTACTCGAGTAATCTTTTAATCATTTTGATGAAAGACATTGAAAGTCAAAGTAAAGTTTATACTCAGGAGTAGCTATTCAAAAAGCACCTTCCGAATAGATTCCGAAGAAACATCGGAAGCTCTCAGGGCACTTAAACCTTTTTGGGTGAAGTTGTAAATTATATTAAAAGGTTCCATGTGAACTTCTTCACCTGTTTCGAGACGAGTTGGAACAAAATAAACATTCACGTGAATGTGAGACGCAAAGAGTTTTTAAATGCAGAGTGAACATAAACATTGACATTATGTCGACAGCAGAGATTGATACCGCCTCTTTTATAAGACTGAGACAACAATTATTATAAACTATATAGCTGTAAACAATGGGAAGTTTTCTGACAGCTGTCAAAACGTAGTTCTACAGCCAAAGGATAGACGGCGCTGGCGATATATGGCCCACTTTTTTTCGCATTTTTCTTGTGAAAAAGCAGTTCACTCACCTTCACTGCTTTACTTTACAGTTTGAGTTCGTTGGTGAAGTGCTAATCCAAGTTTTCTTGTATCATTTTGTTGAAATTCTGATAAATTGTCATTGTTACGTTACGTTATTGTTATTATGAAAACTGACGTGGTTTTGACACATTGTTGTTTTATTTATACGGACGTTTAATTAAATCGGATACTCCGACTATAGTTTCGATCACATCCGGTGACCTTTGTCAAAGAGTGAAAACAGAGCCCGACGCGCGTGCAGCTGCGTCCTGCTTAGCACTCAAAAGGTCACCGGATGTGATCAAAACTATAGTTGGAGCATCCGATTTAATTAATTGTGAGTATTCCCGTATAAATAAAACAAAAATGTTATTGTTATTATTTATTGTTGATAGTAATTGTTATTTTTATTGATAGCAATTAATTAATTAATTGGTAAGGCGCACTCACTCATTTACGTGGAATAACGAAAGCTTAAGAAATACTCTAGGCAAGTACTTTGTTATACAAAAAATAACCACAAAAATTGCATGATAGATCTGATATAAATGAAATAAGGTTACTTTATATTTTTTTGACCTTTTTACTTTGCTTCATTCGTTCAAAATGTTCAGAACCACAGACAAGATAGTGAAACAGTTCAGGGACATAACTCTTCATAGCCATCGAACGGATTTTTATGAAGTATATTTCTTTTTTATTGGCTGTCAGAAAATTGCCCATTAACAGTACAAGGTTATACAGAACGATGGTACTAAATCTAAAGGAGATCATTGAACATATAATTGTGAACAACTTTTAGTAAGGGACTGACCTCGAAATCGCGAAAAACATTTCTTGTTTTTTTTTTAACCTTAGATATGGGGGTTATGAGCGCAGTGCAGTGCGGCGCACGATTGTGTCCGCAAGCTCACATTTCTAACACTGCTGCTGTTAGTGGTAGGCGTTACGCTTACCACCAGGCGAACGGGTTGCTTGACTCGTCACTTGATTGTATAAAAAGAGGTAACTTTTTCCACGTAGTCCTGAATATTAATTTCTAAAGTTGAATCTCATTTGTTTAAACCGTAGAGGTAACATTTTCCACGTAATCCTGAAAATAATTTCTGAATTTGAAACTCATCAGCACTAAAACTAATGAAAACCAATAAGCGCTTTATAATACGGAGAAATACGTCTACAAAACTGAAAGCAAACTATATGGATCATAAAGCCTAAGTAAAGTCTAGACCTAAAAATAAATCGAAGTCAAATTCAATTAGAAGTCAAATTCTTAACAAATACTTGTAAAAGTATGCCAAGTTAATCACTTAACTTTTTTTATACTGATCTGTATCAAGAAAAAAAAAATACAAAATACATTCACCCCATAAGTTATGAGTTCTTTAAGTCATTTGATTGTGTGGGTCAGATTGAGTACTAAATAATGAAGTCGAAACATCAATAAATGTTACGAAAGGTTACGAAAGTTATTTTGAAAGGACTCAATCGTAATATAGAGTAGTACTGTTGTCTACCCATGGAACACGTTTCCTAATATGAACAAAGGTCAAAATATCCCGTAATACTTTCTTATTTATGCAATAGAGTCACACATATGTATCTAAGCCTTTCGGCGGCATAATTATTTAAATGAGCTCTGCATTAAAGCAATATTTTTCCATATTTCAAGCATAATTCAATTCAATTCAATTCAAATCATTTATTTCAGATCCTATAAAAAGATCCATAAATAACATACTTACAGTCATTATTAAATAAAATATTTGAAAAAAATAAAAATTACGTTTAAAACTATGTCAATTGAAATTAATTAATTAGTTACATAATAAATGGAGGAGCAAAATTCCAAGTTCGTGCACGTCAAATATTGATTTTTAAAGTTTTAGTCGCGCTACTCCTAAAGCAATAAACTATATCCAAATTTCCCAATAAATAAACAATGGCTCTCTGTTGCTATAGAATTTGCATGTTTTTTTTGTATAGACTTTCTTAGCCACAGGACACTAATTTTTATTCTAAGATTAATATTTTTCTTCATTTTTATCCTACAACTAAATGTAAATACTTTTCCTAAGCCTTTGAATACACTAGAGCAATCAATTTTAGACCAATTTTAGGTGGACCTGGGTATGACCTTAAACTGCAACCAGACCCACCGGAGGACGGGCAGCAGCGTTCTCTTGGTTAACGGTGGTGACCATTCTGCGATCCCCAAGCCGCCTGCCAAGCGTAGGGATTATGGCAACACCCCTCTATAAAGGGGGAGGCCTTCGTCCAGAAGTGGACGTTTTATGGCTGACGACGAATCAATTTTAGTAAAATAATATTTTTTTTAATTTAAAAATGAAACCTTAGGTATTACAAAATTTCACGGTAGCAAAAAGTAGGAAAAGGCCGCTTTAATTAAGGCTTCTCTCTCAGGCTTTACCTGCCAGCCTTAAGCGTATTACACTGTTTGCCACAGCCTAATTACTGAGTTCTAATAGGCATGAATGTAACTTCTTTTAAATTTTTCAAACATTCTTTTTAGCAGGGTTTATGACTTGCACAAACAGAACAAACATCAAACCGAGTACACGCTGTAAGCTAATCCTCGTCGGTTGTAAGTCGTAATACGCCAGACCGCTGAAAAGTTCGCTGCGCTAGGCGAGCCGCCCCTCTTGATATTAAACCGGTTTAGTGCGGTTTATACCGACTTTATTATATTAGCGCGCTGCGAATTTGGTGGTTTAATTAGTCGAATACCGTTGCGATATGAATGGTGGAGGTGAGAGTCTGTGTTTGCCTTGCGTGCTTATTAAAGTGGCGTATTTGAGCCAGACGGATTAAGTATATTGTGCATCATTAGACGTGTATCTATTCAAGCTGTGTGAATGCGAGGAGTGAGTATGCAGCTTTATGTTTGAGTGCCTACGTGCTTGTGTTTCATCATCATCATCAGCCCGGAGACGTCCACTGCTGAACGAAGGCCTCCCCCTTTAGACCGCCACACTGTACGACAACCTGCCATTTGCATACACCGGTTGCCCGCATTTTTTATTTTGCATTTGCATACATCATGAGTAAACCTGCATATGTAAGGAGAAGAAATTCATTGCTATATGTGAATCCACCAACCCGCAATTGGGCCAGCGTGATGTAATATCTGGACGTCTTCCAGCTGTTGATGTGTGTGTTGTAATATACTTAGCGCAATAATAATAATTATTTATTGGTCACAAAGAATAGTATTACAATCAAATAGGTAATTCCCTGACTCTTATACTAGGTACTGGCCTGTAGCATATGAGTCAGTTCCTTCTCCAAGATATTGACACAATAAAACAAAAAATAAATAAAGAACTTAATAATTAATCTAATACCTAATGTGTGTGCGTAGGTGTGTGCAATCACTCTTAGGTGTAGCAGCAGAGTATGACTCTGTCGAGCAACGAACGATTAAAAGACTGATTATGCTTTTAATAATGACAACAGGGGTAGACAACAGGGTCTGGGTCGACAACATTAGACCCAACGCAGTCACACGTGATTTGGCCCGAGGCACAAGGGACTTGCACCCAGCTTTACCCAGCAGTGGCTGATGATGATATTAATGATGTTTTTTAGGAAATGGAATGACGAGACGAGCCAGACATTTGCCTGGTGATAAGCATCACGCCTGCCCATAACAGTAGCAGCGCTAGAATTGTGAACTTGCGAACACAATCCTGCGCACTGCACTGCGCTCGTCACCCTGAGATATTTTTAATATCAAATCTCTTCATGCTCAGTAATTTCTCTGGTAACGTGACCCTTCAAATCGAAATACAGTAGGTACCTACCTAATGTTTACACTCTACTGCTTGGCGATTTAATAACTGTCAAATGCGTGGTAGGTACTTCCCGAGGCGGACTTTGCAACAGAGTCCTACCACTAAAATAAAAATGTTAGCAAAACAACCAGACTTGGCGTTAAATTGTCGGTCGGTAGCACCCAGTTGTAAATGTCACACGACCACGTGACACGTGGTCACACACACAAAATGGTCAAATCGACAGTTACTTAAAATTGCAACCGTATTGCGTTCAATTCCCAAAAGGTGTCTAACAGGGCCATATTACTTTTACAATACTAGAGAAATTACTGGGTTTGAAGAGATTTAACACCACCAGTTCACAATTCTGGCACTGCTACTGTTATGGGCAGGCGCGACGCTTACCACCAGGTGAACGTCTCGCTAGTCTCGTCACTAAATTTCTTAAAAAGCCTAGGTTGTATATATGTTTGATATGCGACTTATAAACACCCATAATACGAAATACCACGTACCTACTTAAATAAAATCGCTTCTCTCGATCTTTGCAATCTCGATATAAGAAAACATTTACACTGGGCTAGTTAAAAAGTTTTAAAAAACCTTATTCGCTGACATCAAAGCCTTATCTACATTTAAATCGTTTGACTTTGCAAACTTGATAAGCTAAACGTTGACAATAAAATAATTATTTCTATTTAAGTCTGAATGTCGTCTGTGAACTTTTTATTTTTAAGGTTTACTGCGAGTTGTAATGGAACGAAGGAATCTTAAGAGTCGTCGTAAAAACTTCCAGAAGCAATTTCACACTGTATTTGCACCGCTCATCACCGTTAAAGCAAGTTTTTAGTAGATTTTAAACAACGTCTTCTAGTGACGTCATTAAATTTCGTAGTACTTGTGAATACATTAGAAATTTGATAGCTCTCGCTTGTCTTGATTGTGGGTTTTGGTATTCAAGCAAATTAGTTACGCGTCTATTAATCGGTGATTTATTGCAGGTTTATGAAGTCAAAAGGCATTAAACACGTAAGGCTTTAAGTAGATTCGCCTTGTAAGTTTAAAATATGACGTCTTTGTATTGACACTTTATTTTGCATTGAGCATAAATTAAGTGACGTAAGTTAACTTAAGCAATGTTTTTAAGTAACGCCCTTAATATTATTTAAGATTATTTACTTATAACTTTACGTAATTAAGTGATTTTAAATAAAATTATAATTCTTAAGTCAACCACTGTTTGAGCCATAATAATTATTCTCTAATCTGTTTACTCATAACCTAAATATTTGATTTAAAGTTCATCTCGTCTTTTAGGACTATAGGGTTATTTTTGTACATAAAGTTTTTGCCTAGGTATTTCCTATAGTAGCCCATAAACGATTTTTATAACTCAAGAGCATGGAGGTAGGAACTACCTCTATGCTCATGAATTATGAAACTCAGTTATGGATAATTCAAAGTTATTGAAATAGTAATATCATATTTCGTCTTCAGCCATAAAACGTCCACTGCTGGACGAAGGCTTAATAGAGGGTTGTTGCCATAATCCCCACGCTTGGCATGTGACTTGGGGACCGATAATATTAATAAAATCGTATTAGCCTTTAATTATAAGGAACCAAAACTGCCAAAATTTCATGTCAATTTTCCAAAAAATAAATCCTGTATCTGAAGTGCAGACAGAGTATAATATTATATTTATGCTACCGGCAAAACATATAATTTAGCTATTGTATAGAATGCCTAGTCATTCTATGTAATACCGGGTTTGCTTTGGCAATGAAATATTTAATTTATCTTTTAGCATTGCATAGTTTGACTAGGTATTGTATGTAATACTTAATTATTTTTTATCGCAACTTAGGTTTTCTATTCGCGGAATCGAGTAAGATTTCACATGTTTCCCATTGCTGCTTAGGAAATGAATATAGATTGTCCAGGTAATGTGTACAATAAAATTCATTTACAAAACAATACAATACAAAAAAGTTTATTCATAACAAAAACACAGATAGACACAAAACCAAACAGTAATTACACAGACGTACACAAAAATATTACAAAACAAAAAAAAACAAAATTGACATACTTAGTCACATCTACAAGATACATTCATAAGAAGGAGTATCTATCATTTTTGTCATGAACCCGGTCCCAACTCAGCGTGATACTGATTTCATACTTTACCTATCGATTTTAGGCATTCTAGACATTTTCTAGGAATTCTATATGACGGATTACATACATTGCCGGTATCATAGACACGTATACAGTCAAAGACGAAAAATCCCACAAAACTAATTTAATTATTTCAATCGTGGCGTATATCACGGCCCGGCCCGACATAAAGCGGACCCAACAAATTGAAACTGAGTCGGATTCGCGGACCCGGGGCTTGTTTACGACGACAATAACAGTTACAAAGGTTTTAACTTACAAATATAGCAGGTAATTTTTACTTAGGACAGTAAGTATTTTGTCGCATGTATTGTATTAGTGTGAATAGATCGCCTTGGAAATCATCGGACAGAATGCTGCGCGCCGCTATCTCGCTCGCGCATTTCAACATTTTTGAAGAAATAAAAACACTGAATATAGGAAAAGTCACAATCGGTGAAATTAATGTGAATAAGATTACAATGGTTTAAAAACGACTATTATGTATGTGTAGCACTAGATGACTCAAATTGTAGATAGTGCTATCGCGGTCGAATCATTATCATCATAATTAGCATATCGTAGTTGATTACTGGTTGTATAGGCCTTTTCCTAGGCATGCATATCAGCCCAATCTTCGGTATTCCTGTTTCAATCGCTGCACTGCTATTATCTGTTTTACGTTTATCATCAAGCCCCAGTACCTACAACTTACGCTATTACGCTATTTGAATGATCGAATTTGTTCACCATTTGGTGAAACTTGTCCTCGGCACTTAGGTTGCGATCTAATTCACTGTCTCTGGTTCCAGCGCACGGTACCACCGCCGTAAAAGGCGGACAGTGAATGTGTTTATCGCGATTTGAAGGCGGTCCCTTCCCGCCGGCCCTGCGTCAAACGGACGCTCTGTGACGTGACGGGGGCTAGCATAACAAACTGATTTCTTCTCGCGACTGCCCTTTAAGGCCCAGAATACGGCGATAAGTTCAATATTATAGAATAAAAACAGAATTAATAGAACTTAGGCATTGGCGTACGTTTACTTACCATAGTCACGAGTTTGTAAAAACCAATTCCGCACGAGTGCCATAAAACGTTTTACAACACATTAGCGAGAAAACAGATAACAGAAGTACATACAACAGATAAAGAGACAAACTTTATTATTTTGTTTATAAATATCAGTCGGAAAGTCGCAACTAAATACTTGACACTGGCAAAAGGACAAAGTGCGACGCCATAATCCTCCTGTGAGGAAAAAGGAAATGGCAGGTATTAACAAATTGCGCTACGTGCGTGTGGTGAAAATTTGAACCACATCTTTGGTCGCATTTTCTGTTTAGTATTAAAGTGAGGCAAACGTATTGAGTAAAAGCGCTTCTAAGGAGGTTCGATGATTCAGCTTATTTATTATCGTAATGTGATACTCCTTGGTGGAAATCTTATAATTTTTTATGGAAATTAAAAAAATACCGTAAAGGATACACAATGGATACTCACGGCGCTATACAACTAGGCGTGCGGTAATAGTACATTATGATACGAGTGTGCTATGTTGGTCATTACACTTGAGGCGGTATTATGCGCGCGAGCCGCAGGCGAGCGCGATAAGAAAGCCGAGAGCGTAATGACTAATAGCACAAGAGTTCCATACGACTGTTTTCGTCACACTTGCGAGGAAAAAACAATTTTTTTTTGATAATAATCAACCACACAGCGAAAACGTCAACAAACATTTGCGGAAAATGGCGCCCAAATCAGTAATGCGCGCGCAGGTTCACATTTACTTCAGCGGCATAAGAACTCTTTGTTGGTATTACAAAAAAAACTGTAAGTATTACCCGGCTATATTAAGAGTGCTTCGTACACGTACGTCTAATTGCAGTCACGTACAAACTTGACTTTACCGGGTTATACCTATTATAGTACAAGTGCCGTAATGTAAAGTAAAAAGCACGCGTGTATAATAGCTTGGATTATGAGCCTAAAAGCGATGTAATAAGATCTACTTTACGAGCAAGTGTGATGAAAAATAGGTTTACCGTACGCCTAGCTAAGAGTACCTATTTTAACGCAACCCTAGTTGTATGGTGCGTAATGTTCAACTTTCGAACGGTGTGTACACGCTTCGTAAATTCATTTTTCGAGCAAATATGTTGTAAAGATTATTTCCATCTTTTTCTGTTTTTTTATTTTTATTTTTACCAACCCGCAACTGGGCCAGCGTGGCAGGCTTGTGTTTAATAGTAGACCATTTAAAAGACTAATTACGCTAATATAAATGGTTTTACGTTATGCCCAGTTTTATGTACTTAAGAAAATGTACTAAGGTTAGCTTAGTTATGTTTAATCCTTTACCTGCACTTTTTCATGTTCACGTGTATTAATTTAACTGCGGGCTTAATTTATCTGAGAACACATACATACTTTCTTCTCAGAAAACTGTTGTGTGAGTCCAATCCTTACGTCCATTCCGAAGAACTCAGTAGTACAATCAATCTATACCTCACTGAACATTGCGAGTCTTCTCTCGAAACTTACCGCGACATTTATTTACACGCATCTATTCAAGTGATTAGACTCACAGTTGAAAAGTTCGCCTTGTTTCGCTCCTGTTTAGGTGAAACATTTTCTCCAGACGGCTGTGTTTAGTTACGCCACAAGGCATGTGCGTGAATAGTCAGCAGTACAGAAGGCTTTCCCGCCGGTTTCTTAATTTAACTTGGAAGCGAACACCCGTCGTGGATTACCTAGCGTGTGTGCACGCGGCTTCAGAGCTCCCTTGGGCGAAGCGATCTTACCCTTTGTATGAGCGCAAGTGATAGGCTTTTGAGCGTCCCGTGCAACTATCATGCTAGGGCTTCATCTGAAGTCCAATTATCGGAATAATTAACGTGCATTAAATGATGCATTCAACAATGCGCTACATGGATGGGTGGCCACACAAATGGTAGTGTGACTTTGCCTATCGCCTAACGTCTAACGACCTTAATAATGCCACAAGTATATTAGCGTGCTAACAACTGACCATATCTGCGTACTGTATCAAATACCGCGCTAAATAATGGCATTACACGCAGGTGAAGCCCTAGCATCAGAAAAACAGAGAAAAGAACAACGTGCGCCCTACATGAAATGCAAAAAAATATATGTTGTTAATGCTTTACACTGCAACGAAAAAAAACAACCGACTTCAACTTCGAATACCTGGATGACATCTTCATATTTTCTAGTAATTTTGATTTAACAACCAAACGAATGAAGTTAAGTTAAGTTGATTACATTAGTTGTAAGGGAATGTATATAATAAATAAATTACATAAGTTTGTTGACCTACCAATCAAATATCTATGAACGATTAATAGAGCTTATATTTGCTTGATTCGAAAAAAAATGTGTAGGTACTCATACAAAATTACCACATACGTTATTCTTATTTGTACAAACTAGACTACTTTTATACCAATAAAATATACGGTTCCTACAAGACAAGGGGAGTTGATACTCGCTATCGCTAGGCGAGCTAATTCTAACATGGAGGAGGTATTGCTGACTTAAGATTAAGCCCTACAGATACTTCCCGCCAACAGCTCACACCTCGGCCCCCACATGCTCCCGTCTTTATCCCCGGCAGTGTGCCCGGGGCCCGTATCTGCGCGTATCGGAGCGCTCGCTAATTGAGTCGCGAACTTCTTTGGTGATGCGAGACGTGAAACAAACCCAATTTCACGCATATTTCGCCGCCTCCATTCCAACTCTGAATAGGCGTTAAGTTGTATGCTAATGACGTTTCTTTTGAGATGTCTAGTTGAGAGTGCTCGTCGCTCGGCGTTATTTTCATTTAGGGAATGAGTTTTCACGTTCTGAAGTTTTACGCATTATTTTGAATGTGGTGGGTTGGAGTAGATGTACCTACGCCACAGAATAAATTATAGTACTAAGTACGCTTAGATGCTACTCGTTTATAATTGAAATGTCTTATCTCTACGACAGAGGGCTTGTATCATTGTAATGAGCCCTGAGTAAAATGATATCTTACAGATGTGGTAATATAAACAGAGTTTATTTTTAATTATTAAATAACGTTGCGCAGGCAGTTTTTCTGAATCAAACGTATTACATTTGGTTTTTATAAAACCTAATTACTAGGTAGATAACAATTTATAAATATTTCACTGAATGTTTTTTTTATACGTTCAAGTGACGAGACGAGCAAGACGTTCGGCTGGTGGTAAGCGTCACGCCTGCCACTAACAGTAGCAGCAGTGCCAGGATTGTGAACTTGCGAACACAATCGTGCGCCGCACTGCACTGCGCTCGTCACCCTAAGATATTAGATGTTAAATCTCTTCATACCCAGTAATTTCTCTGGTAATATTGCCCTTCAAATAGGAACACAGTGTGCTTGCACAGTACTGCTTGGCGTTTGAATAACTGGTAAAGGGGTGGTACTTCCCCAGGCGGACTCTGCAGTAGAGTCTTATCACTAGAAAATGTTCCAGTTTTGAAACACAATCACAGTGTCCGGTCGTCATTCCCGAATTGCATCGGAATACTTGGATCAAACCGGATGATTGGCTTCGGATGGCGGATTTTGTTACTATCGCTTGTGTGGATGTATCAAAAATAACTAACCTTTTTAAATTTAGCTTTTTTAAATGATTCACGTTTGTCCTCCATCTGGCCTGATATTGTGTCCTAGATTTAAAAACCTATATTTATTTATTCTTTTCTAAGATTTTTGGGCAGTAAATATAAAAGATGTCGGCCATTTTAGCCGGGGGGCTAAAATGGTCGCGTTTAGCAATTCTGCATATGATCCTATGATGATTCATTTCTCAAATCGTAAAACGGTCACTTAAGCGCCAATTCATACTATGATTTTGCAAATGATTCTATTACGTAATTCATTCGTTTGACAGTTTTCTATAGAAAGTCGTAAAATGGTCGATGAAAGATGAATTGCATAAAGTCAACTAGCAGATTCGTTAGAAGTTACTCGAGAGCAACTTTTTTTAATTCTGCTATAAATCCATAATATGAACTGCTTTTAGGAGAATTGCTTAATGCGCCATTTTAGACCCCCAGATTGCAAATTATTAAAACCTATACATGCAATTGTAACGTCTAAAGAAATTAGTTAACCACTCGGGACTAATAAAAAATCTCAATTTTATTCTGGATACTAGAAATACTAAGTTTGTTTAAGACTGATCGGACACTAGCTACTATTGCTTGAGCGATAGTTGCTTAAGCTACCGCTTTGTCGCGTTTACCAAACGGTTGCTTAAGCTGATGTCCGACCTAATACTAAATTTATTTGTTCTGTCCATCCAAAGGTTGCCTGGAAGAAATCGCTTAAGGTGATAAGGCCGCCCTTTTACTGCCGATGTATGTAAAATTATTCGTTTTTAAGATCTTTTACTGTTGGTGTACAATAAAGATGTATTGTATTGTATTGTATAAAAAAAACAAAAACAGTGGATTGTATTGTATGTCTGGTAGCTGCTGTGTAGACGCGGAGCAACTATTGAAACGCGGCCACTTGTCGTTCTTACTTGAGTTTAATCGCGCAAGCTGCCTGTTGCTTAAACGATAGTAGCCAGTGCGCAGTCACCCTTAGATATTAATATCATTGAAGGTGATAAGCAAGTGCCAAAAGTGGTGATCTTATCGCTAAAAATCATTTCGTCCAGACAGCATAAGGGTCAAAAAGCATAAACGACTTGTATAGACGTGATGCTATTCATACACTATAGGGGTTTACCCACCCTGAACATTGAAATTAACGGCCTTACCTAAAATAATCTGAGAGAGAGATTATTTTAGGTAAGGTGCTTAAACTTCTCTGTCCTTTTCTAGCACGTGCAACTTCACGTCAGAGAGAAGATGGCAGAGCATCTTAAGCTGTGACTAACGGTTGAAAACATTTTAAAAGTAAGGCCGTAAATATTTAAGGTCTTAATAATAACCGTTACTTAAGTTATCAAACGTCAATTAACTTCTGCGCAATAACTAAAATAGTACATAGGACTAACCTCATTTAACTGATACGTTGTTAATTAAGTAAGGTTGCTAAAGTCAAATTCTATAAATATACATCTATTATCAAATAAAATAAAATAAATAATTAAGTTAGTCATAGAACGATGAACGAAATACGTGCAACAAATCTATTTGAGGCAGGTGCAATCAAACTTTCGAACAGCAATTCCTAAAGTTTTCTAACGCAATAGTTTTAAATCAAAACAATATTGTTCTCAAACAAACTTTCAACTCAATTTAGAGTTAGATTAATTTTAATTATAGTTTCAACGAACTTATTAAATCAAAATTTGTCGTTTTTTTTTAAACGTTATTTTTCCTAAAGTTCGGCTTGATTATAGGTCTTTACCTATGAAATTGCCGTTCTTCAGTACTGGTCATTTCAAATAGAAAAAAAGTTTGGAATGGCTTTGTATTCTGAATTCAAATTAATTTTGTCTTAAAAACATGACATTCTTTTTACAAGCTCAGTCTTTTGTTTATTGATTAGCGTTGTATTTTTATTACATTTGATTTTTTTTCGTATATTGGATACTTTAAAAATTCGTGTAATTATGGAATATGAGTTCCGTCGTGGCACCAACGCGACACAAACGGCACGTAACATCAAAAACGTTTACGGAGAGAACTGTACAAACGAACGTACAACCCGTTATTGGTTTTCCAGCAAGTTGGTTAGATCCTGGTTCAGCACCAAATCAATGCCCTAAACCAAAAATGAACCCTAAAAAGGTGATGGTCACTGTTTGGTGGTCTAGTGCGGGTGTGATTCACCACAGCTTTTTACAAAACGGCATGAGCATTACTGCAGATGTGTACTGTGAAGAACTGGAGACAATGATGGAGAAGCTTGCACATCGGCAACCAGCTTTGGTCAATCGGTCGTCCCCACTGCTCCTTCACGACAACGCGCGACCCCATACTGCACAACAGTCTCCAAGCTGGAAGAGCTGGGGTTGGAAGCTCTCCCTCACTCACCAGACCTTGCACCTACCGACTATTACTTTTTCCAAAATTTAGACAACTTTTTAGTGGGTAAAAAATTCTATTCCCGAGAATGTTGCCTCCCGTCCAGCTGATTTTTACAAGAAGGGCATCAATAAACTGCCAATTCGTTGGCAAAGATGCGTCGATTGCATGGGTGATTACTTCGAATAACAGAATATAAAAAGTAAAAAAAATAAGTACTTTCACTTATTCCATACATAACGGCAATTTCATAGGTAAAGACCTAATATTATTATCTTGACAGATTAACAAACGGAGCGTGGGAGCAGTAAAAGCTTCCCGTTGACACTTGACCCTTTGTGTATCATCAACATTTTAAACTCACATGTAGATCAAGAAGTATTGAGCTACTCATATAAATAAGTAGTATAAGTACTAACTGCATGATCAGGCAATATTTATTGAAATTGCAGTTTCCGGAGCCACCGAGCTACAAAATATGCCCTAGTACGTCTGTTTTTAATTAGGGTACATAATTTGAATACGAGACCGAAGAAAAGTAATTTTGTTTACAATTAGATGGTACACCTGGTGCCTGGTGGACCTGGGTATGTCCTAAAACTGTATCCAGAACCACCGGAGGACGGGCAGCAGCGTCCTCTCAGTTAACGGTGGTAACCATTCTGCGATTTCCAAGACGCCTGCCAAGCGTGGGGAAAATGGCAACCCTTTAAGGGAGAGGCCTTCGTCCGGCAGTGGACGTCTTCCGGCTGTTGATGTAATGTGAGATGGTACACGTAACAATTCTTAAAGCCGCTTAATTTTTAACAGACAAAGCTAAACATTGTCAAGTCGTATATCCGATAAGCCCTAACATTATCATGTACTCCAGCCTGGCGGATATACGAACGGTGGCATCGTTATTAACTCCACAGACACGATGCGTGTACGTGACAGATTCTACACGATTGTGAAACTTTACTAGTGACGTAGTACAAAAAACGTAGCAGTATGGGCGTGTCAACATCTCACGCGTCTCGCGGTCATGTTTGCCAAGCCCCCCCATAATAATCATAATATATTCTCTTTAGAGATAGCACCTTAATATTAACAAAAAAAACCTAGATTATTTTTTATGAAGATATCGCCTAACATACATACAAATTAACAGCCGAATTTGGATCATCTTCCACTATACTTTGTTATACATAGAATGAGGTGACGCGCATAAAACCCCTAAGTCCACGCAAGCAAAGCCGCGGGTACAGCTAGTAATACATAAAAAAGTACGAGAAACCTAAATCGATCTATAATAGTACATTATGATACAAGTGTGCTATTTTGGTTATTACACTAGAGGCGGTAATATGCGATAAGGAAGCCGAGAGCGTAATGACTAACATAGCACAAGAGTTCCATACGACTGTTTTCATCACACTTGCGAAAAAACAAACTTTTTTTGATAATAATCAACCACACAGCGAAAACGTCAACAAACATTTGCGGAAAATGGCGCCCAAACCAGCAATGCGCGCGCAGGTTGACATTTACTTTAGCGGCATAAGACTTTTTGTTGGTATTACAAAAAAACTGTAAGTATTACCCGGCTATATTAAGAGTGCTTCGTATACATACGTCTATTTGCAGTTACGTACAAACTTGACTTTACCGGGTAATACCTATTATAGCACAAGTGCCGTAATGTAAAGGAAAAAGCACGCGTGTGTAATAGCTTGTACTATGAGCCTAAAACCGATGAAATAAGATCCACTTTACGAGCAATGTGATGAAGAAGTCCATACTGTTAATAAAGATCGCACAACACACACGTTTGCGGTAGCTGTGCCTGTACAGACACACACAAACATGATCCCAACTCTCGCTGCAAGCGCATGACGAGATTTACGGATTATGATCATTAGTTTTTCTGCTAAGCATCCTGAACTTTCATAATTGCGCTTGTTTGTTCAAGTTAATGTATTTTAATCTGGATTTGAAGTTCAGCTATTTGTATGGTAATGGGGATTGGCTTCTGCGATAAGTATCTGTTTCGTTTTGATATCGTAATATTATTGTTGTTATTGTGAAACTTTTTCAACATAAACGGTTTGGATCTGCTATTATCGAAAAATGGTAAAAGGGTGGTTAATAATTATTCGATAACATGGTAAATGTTCGACTGCTATATAGCTCAGTTGCCATGAGAGCTACATTGGCATGGGTCCGATTCCCATCCAAGACAAACATAAATAAAATGTGACGAACCTAATGATGTTCGTTTTGTGTTTGAGTTGTTATATGTTTTACTAGAGGTCGCCCGCTACTTCGTCCGCGTATGGAAGAAATCCGGTCCGCTCCCAAAATTCACCATTTTTTTTTTTCATTTATTTATTTGTATTCGTAATAAGTTTGTTAACTATAATATTTTTAATGACTTCATGCGAGAGTTTGTGATAATATAAAAAAAAATATGAAAACGTTTGCCCATGACCATCGCATAGGTGCCCAGAATATTGAGTAGCAAAACAAACACCAGTAGGGCATCGTCGCTTTGCGTCATTCAATTATCATCATCATTTCGATTGAAGACTGTTATTTTTTATTATTTTTTGTGACTTATCTGCCACGTAATTATCTTCGCTATTTACAATACATAGTAATTATTTCATATTCAATAAGACCGCAATCCGTGGAGGTCTATGGGAACGAAATCCGTAAGTCGTCTGTTAATACCATAACTATAAGGGTACTTCAACAGCCGGCAGATGTCCACTGCTGGACGAAGACTTCTCCCTTAATAGGGAAGGGTTGCCGTAACCCCACGCTTGGCAGGCGGCTTGGGGATCGCAGGATGCTCACCAACGTTAACTAAGAGGACGCTGCTGCCCGACCTTCGGCGGTTCTGGCTGCAGTTTTAGGACTTACCCAGGTCCAGGTAACTATAAGGGTAACAACTGAAAATATTATTTCAATAGACACACCCGTAAATTATCTTATTTATTTGTTTCTAGACTTGATTATTTTGCAGCAGAAAAACTCTCCACGCGATGTAATAGATCTCCTCTGTCCCGGCATTTTCTTACTGCACGTTTATTAACAGGGCATTCTCGTCTTCATTACGGAGATGACAGCCCCCTTTCCTTCAAACCGACTTGCAGAGCTCATATCTCCAATTTCATTTTTTTTCCTTTATGTGATGTTATGATGAGACATGATAGAAATATTATATGACCATAACCCGTAAAGCTTAGATTTTATATAATCTAAGCTGTAGCTAAGTGTTAAGTCGAGTTTGAACTCCAATTTATCTTTTGGTCTCGTGAAATATAATTTCTTAATAAGTTTTTAGTTAACAGATTTAAGGCGCCTATACTATGTTTGGCATGGCCTATCATAACTTTGGCAGATTTTGTCATCAATTGTTATAAACTTGAATAAAGATCGATTTTATTTGTTGAAAGATCATCAAATAATTGTACGTTTCTAACACAACTTTGCTCTTGACAATGCATAAGTTTTCTTTGCAGAAGTTATCTACTTGTTTGCTTGCTTGGTTATAGCTTGGCTCATTTTATTCCCCTCGTTGAAACGAGAGAGATAAAATGAGCCAAGCCCCGTGGTACATATTAATCTTTCTTGAACAATACCTCGGCAAGTGGCCGTTCTTTGCGCCTGCATTGTTGTCAGATCGGTTTCTACACCATTCACGTACTTACGCAACTGTAGGTAAATAGAGATGCTGCAGCCTGCAAACTTCAGAATACTTTAAAAGACAAGTATCGAGTAAATTCGTATAATTGGCCAAATTTTAATATTATCCTGCCCGAAGAAATTACTTGACAGTTGTTATACAACGGAAACTAGCCAGTCCATTGTTCAGCCTAAGTTTGAAAGCCTTGAAAATCAACGCAAGGTTAACAAGCGATCGTAGCAAGTAGCTATTGGACGACCGGTATTTATCAAAAAACGCAGAGTGTAGCATCGCTTTTGCATGGATTATTTCTCTTTCCCTTAGCATAGCAAAATTAAGCTTTTAATAGCCCAATCCAGTCCTGGACTTGCTACCTTAAATTATTGGACTGCCATTATGCAAAAATCGTTTCATGACTAATATTTTACAAACAACAAAGCCACTCCACTCTAATTATGCAAACTACTAGATAATGGAATGCATTGGATGTTTCTCAATGAATACAAAACTGTTGGGATTGGGAAGCATCTACTCAAAGGGGGAGATATCAAGTTGCGTGTGAATCTGATTCTTTCGGAAAGTAAATACAGTCAGATTATTATGATCTTACCACAAATAAAAAGTAACCGAGATCAGATCGCGTTCTGAGCTTGCACGGATACCGTAACCGTACCGTACCGTTTGTATCCTTGGTCCAAATAACCTTTAGACAAGTCTGCTCCTTTGCATTACCTTAATTTTCTGTATACATTGTTCGAAAGTTAAAAATTACACACCATACAACGGAAAAATAGGTACTCTCTGCTATGTACATTGTATATGTTTTACCACCTACCAATGTACAGCGCCGTGCGTTTGCGTGTCTTACGGATGACTTTTTTAATTTCCATTAAAAAATAAATATAATAATTTTAACTAGGCATTTCGCATTATACGAGAATAAATAAGCTGAATGATCGAACCTCTCTGGAAGTGATTTGCTCAATACATTTGTCTCACTCCAAAGAGAAAATGTGACGAAAGATGTAGTTCTAATTTTTACCACGCCCACGTGGCGCCATTTACAAATTTGCGCCATTTTTATATTAGAAACGTCAAATATTGTTGCGACTTTCCGACCGATATTTATAACCAAAATAATAAAGTTTGTTTCATTATCTATTGTACTGTTTTCTCACAAATGTGTTGAAAACCGTTGTATGATACACGTGCGGAAGTTGGTATTTACAAACTCGTGATAATGGTAAGCTTTCCACTTCGTCTCGGGCTTACATTCGTGTACTTGTTTGTAAAAAACAACAGTAACATAAATAACTACTTATTACCTCGTTATAAAACACGCGTAAGAACTATGCTAAAGATAGATAGTTGTATGCTAAAGATAGAATTAATAAATAAATGTAAAGAAAGAATAAGTGGCTATTGTCCAACGTACTCTTTGTCGTATCGTATAAAGATTCAATTTATACTAGAAATTTAGGTTCTTCATCTCCCGGCATTTAATTAGGAGTAAATTTACTTATTTCCTTTATATTAAAATTGTTGACTAAGCTCGCGGTTCTTAAGTAAAAGTAATTAATAAAATAAGAAAGTGTTCTTTCAAAACAAAGACTTTCACTTTATTTTGAGGCTTTGTAATGGTCAATATGAATGACATATTTTTTAGAAAAGCGCCTTAGTTGGTGTATAAAATTTTGTTTTTTTCTGTTTATTTTCGAGACGTTGAAACCAAAAAAAATGTTATTCTGTGTCTACTACGTTAAGCTTTAAGATACAAAATCAATTTGTACTTATTTCGGTCTACCGCTCGTCTAATAATTTGTTACGTAGACCCAAATATCCCGAACTATCAAATTTCGTAACAGTCATGGATAAATCCTACTGAAATTGAAACAAGAAACGCCCTTGACCACAACCCAATATGGATCATGAGTGACTGAACGTATAAAGTAAGTAGAATCCAATAAGCTCCTTTGAGTTATATTTGTATTGGTTAAAGAGTACTAAATAGATAATTATAATTTAGGATCAAACCATTGTGACAGGCCGTGGTAACCCATTGGAAGATGACCCGCTTAACAATCATAAGGTGTAGATTCGATCCCGACCCGTGTCAGAGAGTTCTTTGAAATATACGTAGCTGGTTTAAAACTCATACCAATTTGGTTTAAAACTCATACCAATTTATACTCATACCACAGACTTTTAATTAAGATAAACCTGTATTATTTCCGGTTTTTTAATATATTTTTTTATGCATGGCTGATGCTGTTGGCCTCAGATGGCCTCTACAGCGTCACCGGACTTTAGGCAAGCGCAAATGGCGCTCGGTCTAGTTTAAGTTAAAGGCGACTAGCTCAAGGGCACTTCAGAATGTACAAACCTCGGCTTGGCTGTCGCCGGGAGTGGGGTCAGACTTGCCCTGGCACCCCAGAAGGGGTATACCCTGGGGCCCTAGTAAGTTGATCTGGTTGACTATTTGGAGAGAATCTAAGCGATCTTCTGACAGATCTGGGGAGTCCTCGACCTCGCCGGTGAGGTCGGTGCGTGTTTGTGTGCCTCTGGTAACCGGCGCCTATACCAAAAACGGAATACTTCCTGTTGCTAGGAGTGGTCGGATCGGGCGAGCCCAACGCCGCCGAGGTGATGACGGCGATGGGGTCGTCCGGGTTTCCCAAGACGGCGTCTACGGAAGGGGGGTGGGTCTGTCGATTTCCGGTCAAGAAATCGAATGACATACTTATGGCGAATCCAGGCAGCGTTATCGAAAATTGTTCAACGACTCTTCAAGGATAGGCATGTGCCCTATAAGATGTTAAAGATGGATGCAGTAGTAAAGTGACAACTATGTGGCTGGAACCAGTCTTATCCAATCTCTTTAATAAAATGATATTGGATGAATCTAGTTACCAAACATAATAATATCAAAACTTGCACATTTCAGACTATTACGATGAGATAAAGTTCTAAATTGGTCTTTTGCGCCTACGCAAAACCTCATTAAGTTCACTCAGTGGAACGACTCCAATATATCACTCATGCTTCCTCCTTCATCATCAAACAACAAATTAAGTTCCGCAGATAGAGTTCCCGAACGTTACAAGCGTATGTGCCAAACTTTCGTCACAAATCTAATAAAAACTAGCCGCAAAGTGGGACAGATCAAAGTTAGATTGACATCAGAATTGCTTGTAACCAAACTGTGGGAGTACGAGATCCTCACTAAACTTATTACCGCTTGATGTTCGGATCATAAGCTGAGAGTAAACCCTCTAATTAGTATTGAACGCGTCACTTTAGTATAGAACCTGCGAAAATCTTGCGCCGTAAGTAAGTAAGTTCGTATAGGCTGAGACGTATAGTGTCAGAGTTAATGTGCCGTCCGAAGCTCTGACATGGCTGACGGTTGTTGTTATAGAAACTAGAACAAACAACCGGGACCAACAATTTAACGTGTCATCCGACCCACGGTAGCGCTCAGAAATTAATGCCACTCACGGTCACCCATCCGAAGACTGACCGAATCGTCCGTTGCTTAACATCGGTGATCGTTTAGAATCACCTAGACAAGCTACGTCACGTGACAAAAATTGATTAGTTAATAAATGCGGGACGTGATCAGTACGACTTGGCGGGTTCACATAACCCGTTGACTTTCTTTTACGGAAATATTCAAATTTTCCCACGATATTTATATTTACCAAAAAGCCAGTAGTATGAATTTGCAATGCATACGTTAATACCTATAATCAGGTAGTCAAACACACGTGACCTTTTTATATTAATTGATATGATAATGATATGATATTCATATAATTAAAATATATCTATTTTTGATTAAAACAAATAGATAGAACTTTTCATGCACTCCTTCAGTTTAACCTTAACTCTTAAGTAAGCGTTACGCAAAGAGTACACGATGACCTATACAATAGAACTGTAATCCCAAAAATCTCGCTTCAAATTCCACGAATGAAAGTATCTTGTTCCACTAAAGCTTTTATAATATCTGCAAAATGCTAATCTACACAAAATTTCGTGCTTTACGTTCTGGAGATTAAAATTACGATCCAACTTCACTCGATGGCCCGTAATGGAGAATACAAAGGATTAATTACTTCGAGATCCTTTTATCTCCTGGAAAACTTTGGAAAGACTTCGCTCTTTCTTTAGGAAAGGGAAATTAGTGTCTAGTACACAGTTTGTTGGTGATTTCGTTTGCTTTATTGAATTACATAATAAAAATAACTCTTGATCTAACATTATGAGTAAGTAAGTAAGTTCGTATAAGCTGAGTGGCCAGCCCTAGAGTGTCAGAGTTAATGTGCCGCCCGAAGGCCTCTGACATGGCTGACGGTTGTTGTTATAGAAACTAGAACAAACAACCGGGACCAACAATTTTACGTGTCATCCGACCCACGGTAGCGCTCAGAAATCAATGCCACTCACGGTCTCCCATCCGAAGACTGACCGGACCGTCCGTTGCTTAACATCGGTGATCGTTTAGAATCACCTAGACAAGCTACGCCACGAGCGCTACTATTGAGCGATATTATGAGTGCAATAGATTGAGTGTATCTGTGTTCGTGCCAAAGATCTGATGTGTCTAGTCCACTCACATGAATTGAAATTTGGCATAAGTATACGTTCTTACTGTCTATGAAAAGTTGTGTCTATTGTGTACATTAAAAACAGAAATACTCAAAGTTTGGAAACACTTCATATAAAATATTCAATAAGTACACGTTATATAATGGTATGAAATGGAGAAAAACAATATTGTAAAATTTTCTTTTCATCACACTTGCTCGTAAAGTGGATATTATTGCATCGGTTTTAGGCTCATAATCCAAGCTATTACGCACGCTTGCTTTTTACTTTACATTACGGCACTTGTGCTGTAATAGGTATACCTATTACACAAGTGTTTTTATTTTTACAGTTTTTTTGTAATACCAACAAAGAGTTCTTATGCCGCTGAAGTAAATGTCAACCTGCGTGCGCATTGCTGGTTTGGGTGCCATTTTCCGCAAATGTTTGTTGACGTTTTCTCTGTGTGGTTGATTATTATCAAAAAAAGTTTATTTTTTCCTCGCAAGTGTGATGAAAACACACGACACTCTTGTGCTATGTTTCAATACACTCTCGGCTTCCTTATCGCGCTCGCCGCTAGTGTAATGACCCACATAGCACACTTGTATCATAATGTACTATTATAAGACGAAAAACCAAATTTTCTCTATTGAGTTGAGTATCGGGAAAAAATCAAATGAAATTTCCGAAGATCAAGCTATGTGGCGTGCATGAGAAATACACCATTTCCATGTCCAGTAGTCTGTAGACTAAGGTAGGACAATTATCATGATGACACTTGCAAAAACCATTTTCAAATTATACAAGGTTTTATTTAAAGCAAATTAAGCTTCGACGTAGCCAATTTATAATCTAGGCGAGCTTTTTGAAAATAAATTTAATGTAATATCAAACTTACATTGAAAATGTATCATAAGAGTAATGTATCATATCAATTCCGTTAACATTCTCGACCACAATTAACAAAACGCAAGCATCAATTCAAAACATGCGAATAATTGAAGACAAACTTAAAGTGCCCACTCACCTCAATACCCCACTCGTTACGCTACACTGATTTAATTTAATTCCCCAAGTTACGGGTAAAATTTTAATAAGCCGTCTAAATATCAAAACATTCAAGACAAGGATGGGGACATTAAGCGACCCTCCCCATCTTGGGGCCACTAAAATGGATTAACGGGAACATTAAGCCAGTTTAAAAGTCGTGCTAACTGCTTCGCGAATGTGAAAAGTGTGATAATGTATTTTTTGTAGAGCAAATGTATTTCAATGTTTAACATCAGAGGAAAAACCATTTTTTTGATGATGAGTACCTAAAAGTTTGTATAAAATTCCTTTCAAACTTTATAGCATACTGCACATTGGTTGAAGTACCAATACCTACCATGTGTTCAGTAACTCCCAGTATTAGGATATACATAGGACCAACATTTTTATCAACAACCTGTTTACTAACTGGCAACAACTAGTTTATGGCAACTGACTTGTACTTTTTAACGTAATATTAAGTTAGTAAAAAATATACCTAGTATAACACCTCGCTAAATTGACGAAACTATCTAAAGTATATATAAGGTCCAGGGTCCGCTATCTCATTCTGTTTTCGGCAACGGTGGCTAAAAATTATAATACTCGCAAGTTTGTCTACACTCATCCTGGTCTACTAGCATTCGAAGTCCCAGATAAGTCTTAACAACTTGGTACTCCTTTATTATTTCTACAAGACCGTGGCAACAGTGTTAGTGGGAGTTTTTCTTGCTAATACCGTAATTCTGTTATAATCTTGATTCTATCACGGATAGAGGTAGTTGGCATAAAGCCAAGCTCAATGGCAAGACTAGAAGTTGGCCTGAGCCTGGTATTGGATGACTAATGGCTGAAAAATAATTATTTTAAGTATCACTGATTCAAGTATAATTTTCCTGTTCATTAGTTTAAATAATGCTTAGCCACACAATCACCCAGTCATAGTTTTACAACAACTGTACCGTTGCCCGATTCGTTCAACTGTTGCAAATAGATACATTGGGTTTGCCGTTTCTCACCTCAATTTCCATCTTTTACATGGATTCGATAACGTCTGGCGCAGCTCCAAGAGTGTGTGCTACAGTTTGCT
Organism: Erannis defoliaria; assembly: GCA_905404285.2. Classification (NCBI taxonomy): domain Eukaryota; kingdom Metazoa; phylum Arthropoda; class Insecta; order Lepidoptera; family Geometridae; genus Erannis; species Erannis defoliaria. The sequence goes on along the minus strand of FR990073.1, from coordinate 1,396,388 downwards.
TGCCTTATTCCCTATCTGAGCCGCGTTGAACCTTTGTTTCTGTGTTATAAACCTGTCTTATTCGAATTATGGAACCGCGCCGTTCGATAGAATCCAGTTCGGAAGACTCGAGCTGGGTATTAACTTAACTTTGTACGGCGTTTATCGAAAATTTACCCTTAAATCAATTTTATAATTATAAGGATTGTTTTTTAATAAAAAATTATTATTAACTTCAAAAGTTTGGGACCTTCTTAAATGGCCTCTACAAACATCACCCTGGGTTGGCAACGCACCGACAACATTAACAACATTAATGCAGGCGTCCATAGGCGTCCGTGAATTTACCATCAGGCAAGCCGTCTGCTTGTTTGTCGCTCTTAATATTAAAAAACTAATTATAATTTATAATAATACTTATACGAAAAAACAATGACGCTCATTATAGTTTGGGCTTTTTGGCTTTCTAGTGTGTATGTGTGTGAGCGTGTGTGTGTGTTTTTACTATATTTGGTTGTCGTAAAGAATGGCGGTCTAAGGGTGAGGCGTTTGTTCAGGAGTTAACGTCTCCGGGCTGATGATAATGACTTGACCACACCGTCACACACCACAACATGAGCTGTGGTCAAACACCTAGCATGTTGACCATGAATATATAAAATTTGTTATTAAAATAATCTTGGATACTACTTACTGCACTTCCAGTTGTTACGGAACAACTGGAAAAGTCAGAGGGAGAGATCTACCCAGCATTGGCAGCTATCATGATAAGACTACAATACATAAAGTATTTGTCTAGAGCATGGTATATACGGGTGTTTAGGGCGTTTAGCGTCCGACGAAAATAATAAAAATGAGTTTCATAACTATAACACCCGGCGGGAACGATGTGCCATAAGCTAATCGACAATATATTATTATGGTCTTCGTGCTGCCACCTTGCATTGATTGCCCAACACGCAAAAATTAGTCTATCTTTGTATTTTCCCTGGTCCCCTCCCCCCATGTGAAAGCTTAGCTTAGCTACGCCCGGGGTTTAGAGTTAGTCCCTTTTTACACAGAAGTGCTCTCATTTCTGCTCCACAAGAATTATGAAGTCAAAAGATTTATAACGCAATTTCATTGGCAACTTCGACCCACCTATTTCAAAAACTCTTGACACTTACAATTTATCGCGTACCTACAAAATGCCATTACAAAAATCAATAATCCCCCGTTCACCACTCGACCGAACATCGCCCTCTAATGGGGGACTTATTAACTTCAACTTTTTACAAAGCCGGAACACTTTAACATGGATCCATATTCATGAAGAGGCGGAGAGATACCTAGTTCCTCTCCACAGTGCGTTTTATTCAATTAATTCCTGATATCGCTGTGTATTCGATCTTAACTGAACTTAGCTGAACCTCTCGAGCTTCCCCTTTAAAAGGATCCTCGATGAATATTCCAAAGTGCTCGGGCTAACAACTTGGCAAGGGATTGTTTAGGAGATCTCGTTCGGTGCAAGTTTCTAAGATTTTTCGAATGATATCGATTTCAGTGAATCTTTTGAGATCCGAGATCTTTCAATTTGTGTTCACGTAAGTTTGCTGATAGCATCAATTCTTAGATTTGTTACTGTAACTTCTTTCCATTGCCTACAAAGGTTTTTTTTTTAAATGGATTTACGTTTGACACTAATTTTACCTGCAAGCGACAGTGACCGAGGATGAATCATTACTTTTTATCCATACTTATGATTAAATAATGACCCATGTATAAATAGTTTTTATGCTAGTATTAGCGACATAAGCGACATAGTAGCGCTCGTGGCGTAGCTTGTCTCGGTGATTCTAAACGATCACCGATGTTAAGCAACGGACGGTCTGGTCAGTCTTCGGATGGGTGGCCGTGAGTGGCATTTATTTCTGAGCGCTACCGTGGATCGGATGACACGTTAAATTGTTGGTCCCGGTTGTTTGTTCTAGTTTCTATAACAACAACCGTCAGTCATGTCAGAGGCCTTCGGGCGGCACATTAACTCTGACACCACTCACCACTCACCTATATAAGAACTTACTTATTTACTTTATTAGCGACATATATCATAAAAAGATGTCTATCTTACTGAATGTGGCAATACTTTGTTATTATTTTTGCAACATTGTAGTTTCGACTTATTATCTTGGTTTGCACTTAGCATAAATAGCTCACACCCATCATTCTTCAAAGGAGACTATAACACATCCGCGACATAAAAGCAAACTACAAACAGCGAGGCCATAATTAATTTAGCATAATATTATCGCACAGGCATAAATTACAGTGAATGCAGGCGGTAGCGTCTTCGGTGTTACATTCCCGCTAATTTAATGGCCCGACCAATTATAGTGATAGGTGCTCTCGAGTCGAGCGTGTATTGCGCTGCGTTACTTTGTGTGCGGGGGATAGTGTGGGGCCAGGATGCGTCAGAACATAGTACTCGATTTTTATTTTGGCCTAGACTTTGCGCGTGCTGTCAAAGAAATGGAGACTTTAAAACTTTGAAATAGAGTATGCTATTTTTAATAGATTGACAGCATAAAAAAGCCTCGTTAGAAATCCTTAACTTTCAGTTCTAATCGCGTATCTATTCTGATGTTGCGGCATCATTCTTGTAAATTTTTATTTTCTAAAATATTTATGTATACCTAGGTAGGTACAATTTGAATAATCTATATATATATATGTCGCAATCGAGTCGTATCCGGGACGCCAGCGCCACCTGGTGGCACTCGATGGAGTCTGTGACGTGCGCGCCGTCGATCGGTGACTTCACTTTCCCATTGGCGAGCGGCGCGTGCGGTGGACACTGAACCATCGCGCGTTCTGTGATACGTACCTACCTACAACTTATTTGTGCCTACCTGATTACTGTACTGTGACTGTGAAGATTATAATTTGATTGATTGTACGAGCTTGTTTTCTTCATCTGACACTACCCACCGACGACGCCCACTGCTAAGAGGATCAAAGATGAGTGCTGATGATGATGGCGAAAGGACCATCCTCCTCCGTCATATATATATAAGACTCTGTCCTGACTGATTGACTGACTGACTGACTGACTGACGGACAACGCACAACCAAAACCGCTGGTCGTACAGACAAAAAAAATGTGGTGAATTTAGGGAGCGGGCCGAATTACTTCCGTACGCGGGCGAAGTCGCGGGCGACCTTTAGTATAAAATATAAATAAACTTCAGTAATTCAGCGTTATGTCAAGAATAAATTACATTAACAAAACAGGTATAGCCAACATTAAATTCCAAAGTTAAAAATAAACATAAAATTTCACTTCTTATCTAATAAATAATGTTTTATTTTTAACTTATAAAATTATTAAATACTGAATTAAGTTACCCAACAGTTTCAACTTGACTACGATTATTATATTTCACCGTGATTATATTGTTAAAGTTTTCACCTATAACTCTTGCCTACTGGGTATCAAATAAAATAGAACAACATACCAAACAAGATGGTGAGACTATCGCGTATGCAATGGCCCGACCAATTATAGTGATTGCTACCGGGTCATGTTTCAGACTTAACATGACTGCAGACAGATATACAAGTACAATATAGTACGGCATTTGACACCGACGACATATTATATATACCATCGTGATAATACCACAAAAGAACCAATCTTATTATGTCGTAAAAAAGCGTTATTTTTCAATCGTCTAAGAAGACGGCGAATACATTTTTAGTAAGTACCTATCTCTATATGTAGGTATAGTTATAAATTAGATACCTATATACTAGCTTGGTAAAAAAGGTAGAATCTAATAGTTGCCTCTATCGCAAATAGGTCTAAATACCAATCCTGTTGCACGTGTCGTCTGAGATAGATGATTGGATTAATTCGCCCACTGACATGATTATTTATCTACACTATTAATCTATTGTTCATGTGTTTGCCGAGTTGGTTTAGTTTCCAGAATGTGATATTTTAATGGTAATGACGACGACATTAAGCATCATTGAAAACCGTCTGTGATATCCCTGCCTAATGAGCACGTTTAACTAGAAGGAGAATTATTTAATTTGGATTTGAAAACTCAAATGGACGTTTGACCAGATTTGAAACATGTTTCAGTTTTTGACATAGTAAGTTGAAATTTGAAAAGTACTTTATTGTATTTTTCTGATCGTTCGTTGCCCGTGGTACTACCAATAGTACAACGGGTAAAAAATTATCCCGTAGAACTACCAAACGATCCAGTAGTAACACGGGAAACTTTTTACCCTTGTTACACACTAAGTTGACGTAGGTTAGGATATTAGAGGGGATTTTTAAACAACCGGCAACTATTCCATCTTTATAATTAAATTAGCGCTCGTGGCGTAGCTTGTCTAGGTGATTCTAAACGATCACCGATGTTAAGCAACGGACGGTCCGGTCAGTCTTCGGATGGGTGACCGTGAGTGGTATATATTTACGGCGCTACCGTGGGTCGGATGACACGTTAAATTGTTGGTCCCGGTTGTATGTTCTATTTTCTATAACAACAACCGTCAGCCATGTCAGAGGCCTTCGGGCGGCTTATTAACTCTGACACTAGGGCTGGCCACTCAGCCTATACGAACTTACTTTTATAATTAAACAACCGCTCACGCCAAAACATCGAGCTAAAACATCGAGTAACTAAAAACAAATACAAAATGGGAACGGTTCCCGCCATATTCATATCACAATTCAAGTGCATAATTTCCGCGTTCATACTAGACGTTGCGCGCTGATTATGATATAATTTATATTCTATGCGTAATAATATAATATATTATACTGTAATGTGCGTGACAGTATATTACGAGTGCGTTGTGAAGTATAAATAGGGGACAAAATGGGTTGCGTTTCCGGTACACAGTAATAATAGATTAAGGTATCTTATAATGTTACAAGAAATGTAAATGGAATATATTCAAGTGAAAGAAGTAGAATATCCTAGAGCAAAATTATTATTATAAATTAAGAAATCATAAGATAGTTTCTCAATGCAGAGAAAAACAAAGATGATGGATGGCCACGGCAGCAGAATTCAAAAATATTCAGATAACTAGTTTAGAGTCTCAGTACATTGGCGCTCATTAGTTGAAACATCGCATACGAGTACAACCGATGTAGGTATACAAAACTTTGAGACTCATAAAATTAGAGCACACTTTTTATCGATCTGAAAATTAAACATTTGAAACATTTGATAGCAAAATTTGTTCGCACCGACGACCTTGTAATTCGTTCAGTCGGTAACCTAATAAATCCATCAGTGAAGACACAGCAAGTTGACGATCCAGAAACACAGGCGCCACCGGTGCAAAACTTTTAATTGGAACGAAATCCGGGCACCGAAGGCGTTTTAATTAGGAAAATTTCCTATGAACAGCGCGGCCGACGGTATAATTTCTATGCAAATCGCGCGTTTAACTTCGCATAACGCAGCCGATAGCGCGGTTGAGGTGAGGACAGTGATTTAGGTTCATTCCAAAATAATAAATACAAATGCTTAAGAACATTTCATGCAACTTCATGAACAAAAGCGTCCCAAACAAAGTAAAACTTATACTATGAGATAATTAGATTATAATATTAGATAATTGCTACTATAATTTATACATATACCATGTTATGCATAAAATACTAAAACAGTAAAATTAACCTATTTTAGTCAGAGTGTTTTGTCAATTACGAATTACTTATTAGTAACGAAATAAAAAAAGACATAACACTTTATACTTAACCGAATATTAAATAAATAAATAAATATCGGTGGACATTTCACATAGTGCCATCTACCCCCAACTAAGCAAAACTTGTACTATTGAAACCAGATAGCTGATAGAATACCTATAAACATTTATTTTTTGTAAATACATAGGTACATATAATAAATACTACACCCAGTCACAGAACAAACATCTATGTTCACATAAATGTTTGCCGTGGGTAGGGATCGAACGCACGCCTTACAGCTCTGAAGGCAGACATACTACCAACTGAGCTACAAAGCAGTCAAAAAATCTCAACTGAACTAAAATAGCTTTATTAATATTGTTTTAGTGATTAATGCATAAGATCGACCTATGAAAGGACATTAATTGTAGGTTTTTGTAAATATACGTTCAAGTGACGAGACGAGCAAGATGTTCGCCTAGTGGTAAGCGTCCCGCCTGCCACTAACTCTAGCAGTGCCAGCATCGTGAACTTGCGAACACAATCCTGCGCCGCACTGCACTGGGCTCGTCACCCTGAGATATTAGATGTTAAATCTCTTCATACCCAGTAATTTCTCTGGTAACATTGCCCTTCAAACCGGAACACAGTAATACTTGCACACTACTGCGTGGCGGTTGAATAACTGGCAAAGGTGTGGTAATTCCCCAGGTGACGGACTTCGGACTCTGCAGTAGAGTCCTACCACTACAAAAAAAAAGCTTACTGGATTTGAATACTTTTAACCAATACTAGGAAATGTATTTAGGCCTAATATCCAGCAGAGGATGTTAAAAATCTGTTGCGCATAACACTGAGCTTATATGTACAATGTGTGTACCTACGTAATCAAGAATGGTAAAAATGCATCGCTTCAAACGAAAACTGGCTAAAATATCATAGATATGCTAACCATTGGTTAACACAGAAGTCAATAGGGTAGATGACTGGTGTTTAAATCATTGAAACCGATAGCTTTGATGAAGAACTTAAGTAAATATAGTTTATAGAAAAAATAATTTAAATCGGTTATTAATGTTATGATATACTATAAGTCTTTAAAGTTTTTGTTAGAGCCAACTCTGTCCCTTTCCCACAAAACAAAAAATGACGTCACGCCTTACTTGTCAGAATATAATTTATATGGCGTACAGAGAAGTGACGTCACGATTTGCTGTTTCGCCTCTCTGTCTAGTATGATATTAAAAAGCCTATAAGTTGCTTATTTGATCAGATTTTCATTTTCTTTTCATTAATCAGCTATATTTATGGGCCAGATTTTAATAGGACAATAAAAAAAAACCAGTCATCTAGCCTATTGCATCGGTAGCTGTGAAACTAAATAATAAGCTTTTAAAAAAAACCGACTTCAACTTCGAATACATCTATATGACATCTATAAATTTTCTAGTAATTTTGATTTAAAACCAAACTACTGAACCGATTTCAATAAAGTTTATATGAAACTACCACTGAAGTATTGCCTATCAAACAAAAAAAGAATCATCAAAATCAGTTCATAATTGACGGAGTAATCGCGTAACATACATACAAAAAAAAACATGCAGTCGAATTGAGAACCTCCTTTTTTGAAGTCTGTTGAAAATGACTGTGCTGATAATAGTAAGGTGTTATGTTTTTTAGTCTGCACAACAAAACCGTTCAAGCCCTATCACAAGGGGGAAAATATCACTGGCTCGAAAGTTAGCCCGCAGTACAAGCCATGAAAAAATACCAGCTCTTACCAATTCTCATTCGATTTGAAGCAACGTAATTTAATCTTTCATCCTATATAAATTTCGTTTTACAAAATTGATCAATATAAAATACTGTTTCAAAATATTCACAACGGATGGTATCTAATACCGTTTCTGCAGACTGATATCGTAGCTTCATTCTGTATTAATAAAGAACTTTCTAATTGATCAAGTTTGTTGGCAGATTATTGTATTCGTTTTTATGTACTTTACGCAGATTTGCCTGACTTTTGATCTCCGTTTGTTGGTATTTTGTTTACAATCTCTGTTGATAAAAGTTCATGTTGTATTGCTTTGTTCTTTGTGTTGTCCTTCTCGATTGTAAAACATTTGACAGTAAGTAACTGAAAGAGAAGCTGAAGATCGGACAGAAGAAAAATCAAATCAGTAGGTGCAATTCTGAAAAAACTAGTATGGATAATAGGTTATTTTAAAAAAAACAACTGACTTTAATTGCGATTACATGGATGACATCTTTTTTCCAAAACCAAACTACTGAACCGATGTCGATAAAATTTATATGGGACCACCTCTGAAGTGACCTGCGCCAAACAAAAAAGAATCATCAAAATCAAGTCATCACTGGCGGAGTAATCGCAAAAAAAGAAATGTATAAAAACATACAGTCGAATTAGAGAACCTCCTTTTTGAAGTCGGTTGAAAACTCATTTTTGGTAATCATTATTGGGTCATATTAATAATCGTAAATCCCAACTTTATAACCCACAACACAGAAGTACTGATAGACTTTTAATTTGTCGGTAAAGATACTTTGATATCATCTGTACCTAGTTGGAAACAAATCTTGTGTTCAATACATAATGCACAGCTTCACCAAATTGAATATCTCGCTGAACGCACGCTTATCTGCCTCAGACGAGTAAATATACCAAAGCGATTGAGTTATACGGGAATACTTACTGCCAAACGTATGTAAGCAAGCTAAATTCAAAAGCGAGAAGACACCGCAGCCCCACGCGACCAGGATTGCTGGATCGAATTGATAGAATTACCGAATATTGCCTGGCATACATAGCAAGCAAGCAAATCAATTCGGCATATTTCGGGGGTATTCGGCGAGCAAATCAATGGTACCTACATCAAGTAGAAATCCAATTATCCGTATTATGCACGGACCCAATTGCATCAAAATACGAATACTAAATCTAGCTTTTATAAATTATAAGAATTTAAAACAAATAATTGACTTCTAGGAATATTACTGGGCATGAAGAGATTTGGTATATAAAATACTATTTTTTGAATATTTTTGTATGAAGTGATTCCACACTTATGGTATTTCTATGTTTTTAAAGCTTAAACTAGAGCCATAGAGACTGCTCGTATGCAGGTTAGAGTCCTGCCAGAGGTCATAATTTTTCTTCCAGTTTAAGCTTTAAAAACATATAAAATACAAGCGCAGCACAGCACATTGCGGCGCAGGATTTTGTTCGCAGGTTAAGATTTCTGGCACAGCTACTGCCGGATAAAAGGGACATTGTGCGAAAGGGACATATTGCGAAAGCGACATTGTGCGATAGGGACATTTTGCTAAAGGTAAATATTGCGAAAGGGCCGTTTTGCGAAAGGGACATTTTGCGAAAGGGACATTGCGCGAAAGGGACATTGCGCGAAAGGGACATTTCGCGAAAAGGACATTGTAATCAAGCAATTGGAATCACTGTAGGCAAGCGTGCTCCATCGTAGGCTGCATCTTCGTTTAACATCAGACGAGATGGCTGTCAAACGCCAGCCTATAAACAGTAAAAAAAAAACTGTGAAAGGGACGTTTTGCGTGCAGTAGATATTTTAGGAAAGGGACATTCTGCGACGGAGCCCTTCTGTTAAGGGCAGGCGTGATGATCGCCTTGCTCGTCTCGTCACTTCATTGCATAAAAAAAGTTAAGAGATAATTAAAGCAATCTAATCTAATCAATATAAACGTCATAATTATAATGTATCATTTGGCCAATCCGATCACCGTAAGCGTATCAGCGTAACATTCGTCGTAACGTAATAGCTCCGTATCTAGTTGTGGACACAGTTTCCTACGTATCATAATCTATATCGTATCTCAAATGACACAATAAGGGTAACAGGTTCACGATCAAAGTCAAGATAAACTTTTAGTATAAAAACACAAGCAAAAAAACTATGCAAACATATAAAAACAAGGCGAGCTTTCACATAATCCTATTTTATAATTCTCAACATTACCACACGTTTGGGCAAAACAGAACTTACAGCGAAAGTTGGTAAATTATCATCAGCCCCTAGTGGTTTCTTCCAAAACTCTCCTTACCTATTATAATGGGACTCTAGAGATAACTTACTAAACAATAAATTCATTAGAGTAGAGCCCGGCTTGGGTTGGACACTAAAAATGATGCCTTGTAACCATTACGAACGATATTAGAGGATACTGGGGTAAGCCAGCCAGAATTGTGGAATTGACTGAGTTATGTGAGTTAGGAAACTTACGAGCATACTTGAGTTGAGAATAAGCGATAAAGAGTAGTCAGAAAGATAACCAAATAATGGGAAAAATATGTCAAGCCTTTATATTTTTTCGTTCTTATGTAAAATGTATTTACATAAGTTGTGTAAAACTAAAATTTGCCTAGAAGAAACCGCTTTGTATGATGAGACAGCCTTGCACTTCCATGTTTTTAAGTTTAGTTTAGTTTCTTATTAGTTGGTGTGCAATATAGACATGTATTTTATATTATCCTACACGATGATCAACTGTAAAAGAGAGAGGGAGAGAGAGAGAGAGAGAGAAACAGAGTGTGTCTACCATAAAAACCAGAGGTCCCAGTTTCAATCTGTAAGCGTTAAAACATTTATTTGTGTGTGTTTCAGGTACTCTTAGTAGGGAGTTACGAATGTGAAGTCTTATTTATTTAATTTATTAAATCTGTAACATCCGAATGGATATGCATAACATTTTATGTGAGTGTAGTTTATAACGTAGTTAATTAAGCACACGTGCTAGAATATTTTCTTATGGTAGAATGGGTGTGCGTTAAATCTTGCCTCACTTATAGATAAAGTCTAAGATATACGAGTACTTACACTCTAAGTTAGAAATAAAGACAGTTTGAAAGTAATAGGTACTGCATCAAGAGTGTTCCACCTTCACAGCATTTTTTTTAAAACAATAGAGCAATGAGGCGAGCAATACGTTCGTCTGGTGGTAAGCATCACGCTTGGCCTTAACAGTTGTGCCAGAATTAATGAACTTGCGAACAAAATTCTGCACTGCACTGCAGTGCGCTCTTCACCTTAAGTTTTTATACTATTGCATGTCCAAAAAGCATAGCCAACATTCTACAAAGTTCACTATATTGAAACCCAAATAGTCCAATAATTTGTTTCATTAAATTTTCCTCTCCCATTTACAAAACAAACTGTTCGGCTATTTTACAATCATTTCAATAATTCACTAAAAGTTTCCCCAGGTCCTAATACCGCTGAAATATAACTTCCTTAAGGGCCGGCTGCCAGAAGCCCTGTTTTTCCCGGACGGCAAAACTTGCAAATTAATATAGATCGATCCTAAACTTTTACCGGAGACAATTGACAAATGACTAAAAAGTTTCCTTTCAACGCTCAATTAAAGCTTAAGCTTAGTTCACACGCAATTTTAGTTGATTGACGTGAATTTGATTTATTTTGCCACTGAAACTTTTTTATAGGCAGTTGTATTAAATTTTATGTATCTACTAGCTGACCCGCCCCGGCTATGCACGGGGGTAAATACCCATTTTTAACCGACTTTATACAAATGTAGGTTATCAATTCGACACTATTTATGTAATATTATTGGAAATACAATATATTCACATAGTTTTGAACTAAAGATAGATGGACTGTAAATAGAAATGATAAAATTGTTAATATTATAATGTTGTTGATTTGAGTGACAATTATAAATCATCATCATCAACCAAGAGACGTCTACTGCTTGTCAATAAAGCTTTCGCTTCTCTTTTTTGTATACATATATTACCTTGAAAGGGTTATTTCAGAGTTGGTTAAATATACATGTAGTGAAAATTCAATGTACACATTCCAAGATGCGAGTGAAATATAATGTAAAATCTGCAACACGGCATTGAATTAGATTTTTAACTTGGTGAAATAATCCCATCATATCAATTTGCAACCTCTATTAGGGTAGGAATTTTGCAATATCCCCTTTTATATAGCAACTATGACATAAAAACAAACCACGTCCAAATATTCGAGTCGTAGCATTTTTGGCAGTTTCTGAGATTTCGCATAGATACATTTTTACCACATAAGCCGCTTCTACGGGTTGATATTGAAAAAAAATTACGTCTATTTCTTCCGGTAATTTAATATGTGTACGAAAATTTATCGCGGTAGCGAAAAAAAAAGTTTTTTCCCATACATACTTGCAACCTCCATTTCACGCCCTTAGGAATAGAATTTCGCATAATCCGTTCTTTGTGAGCACCTAAGTCCTAACAACAGACCACATGTAAAATTTCACAGTCGTAGCTTTGGTAGTTTTTGAGATTTCTTATCCGAAAGGTTTGCGCTTCTCTTTTATAAATATAGATGTACTAGAGGTACCCCGCGACTTTGTCCGCGTGCGGAAGAATTAAATCATTCCGAGCAAACTCTACCGACTCTACCATCTCTACCGACTCTTTTGACTCTACCGACTCTATCGATTCTACCGACTCGACCGACTCTACCAACTCCCCCCCCCCCCAACTTCCCCCTTTTGAATGAACTACCCAAATATAAATTTTCATCACTATAACTTCAAAAACAAAGAACTTTCCATACTACATCCCTTTCCACCCCCCTAAATCATCCCTGTCAAAAAATTTATTAAAACAGTATTTTTTATTTTCAATGAACTATCCAAATCCAAATTTACGTGACTAAAAGTCCAATAACAAAGGACTTTCATACAAACTTCTCCCCCCTTTTCCCCGCCTTGGGGGTTGAATTTCGAAAAATCCTTTCTTAGTACACCCCTCCGCATCGAGACGAATACACCCTCCAAATTTCAAGTCTGTACGATCAGCGGTTTGGGCTGTGCGTTGTCTGTCCGTCAGTCAGTCAGTCAGTCAGCGCAGAGCCTTTTATTATATTAGATAGATAGGCATAAAAGAGTAAATATTAATAAGGCCGCCACCATCACAAATAGTTCAAAATACTAGTAACCCTGTATTTCAGAAAAATGATTGGATCAATTCTCCTACTGACATGATATTCCCAGTATTGTTGGAGAGAAAAAAGTTTTCATATTAAGATGTATTTACCAAGGTACAAACACACAGTACCACAATCTCGACCACATCGTCGCTTACCAACAAGCGAGTTGGTGGTCAAACGCAAACTTATAAGCGTTAAAAAAACACAGTAAATATATACAATACATACATAATTATGCATAAGTGAACAAAAATATGTCATGTACATTTTGTTTATGTTTCGGACATAAGGATTATTTTGTAACGTTTGAAAAATACAGCCAAACACTTTTCTAAATATTCAACTAGCTTTATCAAGTTTAACTGACAATAGGTATTATAGATCATTAAATGTAGAATCACCTGGTGGACCTGGGTATGTCCTTAAACTGCAACCAGACCCACCGGCAGCAGCGTCCTCTTGGTTAACGGTGGTGAGCATTCTGCGATGCCCAAGCCGCCTGCCGAGCGTGGGGATTTTGGCAACACCCCTCTATTGGGAGGCCTTCGTCCTGCAGTGGACGTCTTATGGCTGACGACGAAATGTAGAATCAAGCGATCGCAAAGGATTAGTATTAGAGTTTCGTCAGAAACATACTTTTTAAGTTTGGATCCTTAAAAATCGACCTACACTAATCCTGAAAATGTAGCCTATGCTTAACCTAAGATCTCACTCGAGCTAATTCAATTAGAAATTTATTGTAATTGACACCAAAGGGAATATTAATAAAGTCCTGGAAAGTAAAAGAATGAATATGCAAAACCGATAGAAATTGAATATTGAACGGTAATAAGTCTAGGCAGAAGTTTTACTCGATTTGAATTTATGGCAGAGGCTGTGTTAAAGGTTAATTGAGTCTATCAGTACAGGGAAAATAGGCCACGATGAGGAAAAATTTGGAAATTCGAAACTCTGCAACATTTTTTCTTGCCTCATCCAATTAGTCAAATTCACGCGCACGAGTTATTATTTCTTGAAAAATTCTTGCATCAAATTTCTCTTGTAAATTTTGTAGAACGAATAACGGCTTACAGATGGAATGATAATCATTATTAAAAGGACCAACGACAGAAAGAGTTGCATGTCGTCAGCATTATGAGTGATCGGTATTACGGTTCATATTTTCACTAAGAAAGGGAAATAAGTCTTTTGATTTTATCTTTTATCACGTATCAAAATCTTTTGTTCGTGTCTACTGCTATAAAAAAAAATACTAACTAAAAATTATTCTATCAAAAACAAGTTTTTTTCCTGATAGTTATAAACGGAATCAAACAATTTTGTTTCGAATGCTTATGATTACAAAGGTATTAAATTTAAAAATAAAAACATAACATAATTATGTATCGATAAAATTACTACAAACAAAAATCGTAAAAAATTAGATCACACATTATAATATATATTTTTTATACTGTCAAGTGACGAGCAAGACGTTCACCTGGTGGTAAGCGTCACGCCTGCCACTAACTGTAGCAGTGCCAGAAATGTGAACTTGCGAACACAATCCTGCGCCGCACTGCACTGCGCTCGTCACCCTGAGATATTAGATGTCAAAGCTCTTCATACCCAGTAATTTCTTTGGCAACAATATGTGGTAAAGGTGAATGACTGTGGGATGAAATCTTTTTAGATTTTGGATCTTTTGCATGGGCCCTATTATCTCATCTTAATAGTTAAATTGTTTTAATTTCTACCTCCCAATAATACCGAGAGACAGTTTCAATGCCAATTATAAATTGGTGCGCTTCGCCAATTTGCATGCTAACAAGTACAGGGGATTACAGCGTCTCTGCTGTGCAGTCTGGAAACTTCTCCTGCGCACTGTTCGGTATGCGTGCAGCTTGCCTCTGTACTCATAGATTGCAACTAAGTTACCGAACTCACAATTTTTTATTGAAGTGTTTACACAATAAATTACAACACATCTTTATTTTACACCAAAACTCAATCACTTTTTCTGATCGCGTAAAAACATACATGCACACAATTGGGTTTAATATTATTTTTGATCGAGTGACGAGATCAACAAGTCTCTCACCGAATGGTAAATAATAACGCCTATGACAATTTCAAGCGGTACCCAGAACTGCTACATAGTTGCATTGACTTTGACTTTAATACTTTCGATGATGAGTCTAATTACCTATAATTTTACGATTGCGTACCAAATTCGCAATAAGGCAACCTCTCCCTATTAAGGGGGAGGCCTCAGTGGACGTCTTACTGAAGTGTGTGTGTGTGTGACGAATTCATTGTTTGTAACAATGTGTTAAAAAAGGTGTTACGGAAATGGTCCTGACAGAGATCTTCACAGCCATTGATTTGCCTACCACAACTGAAAAATTAATGCGCGGTGACGTTGCGTAGCCTTCATATTTTTCAGCACAAGAAGTGACCCTTATTTGAAAATAATAATTATTTTACAATGTGTTACCGTAGTAGATCAATAATTGATCTACTACGGTAACAAATTATGCTTTAATTCTATTTGTATTCGCTTTATGTATTTGGTTTATAGATTTCTGGTTTAATAGTTGTGCTAAGTACGATGATAAATGGGAAATCAATTATTTTCCACCCTACTCTACATGGAACAAAATAATTACAATTCAGTGCAAACAAAAGCAAATGTTTAATTAGGTGTAGTATTAGTATTTCACCGTCCATGACCCGACAAATAACGGCTCATCAAAGTTATGTTTGTGATTGTGAATTAGTGATGCAAGTTTGTTACATTGTGTGGCGCTATTTGAAATTTCCTGTTTAATTAGGTACCTGTCTCACTAATTGAACGAATAAGGCCTCGTATCATCAAAGTTTGGATATGAAAGTATATTTTTTATAAACGGAAAAACATACTAATCAACAACGATTCTATGATTATTTACGAATTGTGAAATGAACTTCCGATATTAATTAAATAAAACAATCTTAAACAGATATTTAATTATTTATCTTTAGCGAATAACCATGATAATTTAAAAGACTTAATTTAATAATTTATGATCTCAAAACTAATAAAACAATAAATGTTTGAAACAAATTTAAATCATTACTAAAAAAATAATCTACGAGTGGTCACGTTGTACGATACTCAATCTTAGAGCAAAGTAGAGGCCAGCACTTTGGTACAAGTGGTGTCTACGTATATTGTAGTCTTTTTAGGCGAGCACTGACAAATGCGACAAAAAGCTAAATGGAAAACGTGTTTTCATTACTTGTGTTTTGATTTAGTTGCAACTTATTACTCCAGATTTGAAACTATCAATGTCAAAGAAAAAGATACGATTTTAATTCACAGAGTCCTAAGTTTTTTTCATAAATATACAAAGATAGAAACACTAATAAAATAATAAAAGCAACAAATTGGCAATATTTATTTTACAGCAATTACTGTCTACTGATAAATCATATAAATTGTATGGTTTTAATCTACCATTGATTTCAATATTTTTTTAAACCAACATTAAATGTGTGTATATTTATAGATCAATGGCGTTGTGACATCGAAAATAAACCAGACCTATATTAATAAATAATAACCAATAAATAAGACCAAGTTAAAATATCTAAGAAGAAAAATATACGAAACAGTTTAAGCAGGTACAATTCTCCCACAGTTACTTACCTAAAATAATTAATTTCTCAACATGTTTAAACAAAGTTTATTTGATGAAAAGGAAATCTCAAAAAAATTACAACAGTAAATTAATGAACTAAACTTGACGTTTTTTCCTGTTATGAATCCGTCTTCCGATGTTTCAAACGAAAGTAGAATAATAAGATAAATTTTTAAAAAAGTTACGTAAGAAACACTGAAACTGCAACAAGAAACATAATCGAAACGATTTAATCGAAACTTAATCTAGCCGTGTAAAACTCCGCAGTATCCCAAGATCCCGAGCGTTAATTTCCCGGGGCAACTATGGAGAGCAATCAACTTACTCCTTATAACGGCTGGAAAGGTCTTCGAGCCGCGGCTGGGTTATTACGTAACATGCGACTTGCAAGCGTCAGTTTTAAAACTGCTTGGTACATATTTTTTACACAGAGTTGCAACATTAATGCGAGACGTATTGACTTTCTCAGACTTATCTTCGACGGTACGGCTAGTTAAAATATTTTGTATTGACTTAGTCGTCGTCAGCTATAAGACGTCCACTGCTGGACAAAGGCCTCCCAATTAAGGCTTGTATTTACCAAATTTGCCCCTCGCAAAATCAAATTTATTTAGTCAAATTACTATATTTAAAGCCCAAAAATACAAAATGTTACAGAAGAACATCCGTCTTAGTAACTTTTGTGGATGAAAACACGATTGATTATACTTTCCTCGATAGAAAAAAAATATCGAAACAGTGTCTATTTTTAAACCATTTTCAGTTTTATGTCCTAATTACAGCACATAGTCACATTAAAAAAAAATGTATAATAAGTTAATAGTATTTTGGAGAGCATGCTGTGGTTCAAAAGTTATTAATTTCAAAAATCTTCAAAAATCGAAGTTTGACACGCACGAATCTGCGTAACCGCCATATTTTTGATCCGCTAAATGTGACCCTACCTGATACAGCTTTAGACTAATTATTGATCTCATTAAAAAATGTGCTTGAAACGTGGAATACCCGGCCTTAATAGAGGGGTGTTGCCATAATCCCCACGCTTGGCCGGCGGCTTGGGGATCGCAGAATGGCCACCACCGTTAACCAAGAGGACGCCGCTGCCTGTTCTCCGGTGGGTCTGGTTGCAGTTTAAGGACATACCCAGGACCATACATTGACTTAGTAGTGAGTATTATAAGTAGTGACGGTCAAGTCTCGCATTAATATGTTGCTCTAAGCGATGCGAAAGTTTTAAATTGCGACTGAAATAATATGATATTGTATAGAGTGATCATCTCGTTATATACTTACAGATATTTTTACACTGTCCTAACAGCCCAAGTTATTTTTGACTAAACTCTAAGCCTTAGTGTTAAACAAAATACTATTTTTTTTATTGGAATGCGCGCTTGCGTACGTCTTTGCGTAAGAAACAGTAACATTCATATACATGCTTACTTCGGATCTCATTGGTCATTTTCCTCGGTACTTAATCAAGCTGATACAGGCTGATTCAAACTTAATGGCGGCTGTGAACTTAGGCGCGAGACGCTGCGCAGTAGCAAAAATTAGGCGTGCGGTGTGCGTACAATCGCAGTCTCGCTTGAAGCGCACTGAACATCCGCCATTAAGTTTTAATCAGTCTGTACTAGATTGAAGTTATTGCATCGACTCTTGCGGCACTAAATCCCAGCGTCAGTAACTACAATTTTTATATTAATTCTGCAGCAGTAACGGTAAACAAAAACAATCGTGCGCATATTATGGTTCATCATAATATATGCAAATATATTTTTTGAGAGTTACGATCGCAAGTCGCAAGCTACGTCGGTAATAGGCAAGCAGGCGCCATTAGACTTTTGAAAACATTGCTAACGAGCCACTTTATGGCTCTGTGCTCTGTGAATGAAACACTGGCTGGATGACGATTTGTGTTCTTGTTTTGAATTTGAAAAAGAACATTTTAGAATGTAGCTCTGAATTCTTTTTTTTAAGTTGTTGGTGACATGAACAAATTGGAGAGGGTAGAACAGAGAAAGATTGTAAAATGGATAAAGTCAAGCAGAATGCAAAAACTTTAAAAAAATATTATTAAAATTAATACGAGTAATAGTAAAAGTAATACATAAGTTATGTATGATAAATGTACCTCTTACACCCAAGGGTATAAACGGGACTGTAATTAAAAACCTATAATTTTATGTAAACGAAGAAGTTAATCCTTTATCGTCATTTACCTAATTAGCCTTTACAGCTAATTTTGAAACCTTTAGTCAAAAACTATAAACCCTGTTTACTAATAGTCCGACTTTCCCTAATACGAAAATTAGTAGTTTAAAAACCACTGCTAGCCACTGCGAGTTCGTTAGAACTTCATTAAATTTCATAACTCCGATTGCGTCATACCAGTAATTGGCCAATCGCAAGCAGACAACGTTTCCTCCCCTGCCCGCAACGGTGAGTCGTGTTTGTATGAGAATTAATGTTCACGAGCCATCAACACTATGATCTGGGTGGCTTTAGTTGATATATTTAAATTTACTAAAAATGTTGCAGTCCTTATATAACAGATATAAATTAATAAGATGGCGTCGTCGCTACATAGACCAAACATTCCTAAAAGATCCCTAAAGTTAAACAATGGGCAATCGAGAGTCTGGATGGGTGATCTTAGACGATGACACGTTAATCATTATCTGATTATTTGTCCTATAACAGGAACCTTCAAGCCATGCCAGAGGCTCTTAAACGGGATATTATATCTGACATTAACTCTAAACCAATGAACTTAGCATACATCACTACGCTCTAGTTAGAATAAAAAGCTGTGTATAGCTATCCCCAGAGCTGTAAACAAACGTAGCAATATTGTGGTGTAAATAGCCTTATTACTTGCCGATGTATCTTAAGCTTTCATTAGCCACTGTAAAAAATTCCAAACAAAACTAAAGTTTTTTTTAAAATACTTTCTATTGACGAGACGAGCAAGACGGTGGTATGGTGGTAAGCGTCACGCCTGCCACTAACAGTAGCAGTGCTAGAATTGTGAACTTGCGAACACAATCCTGCGCCGCACTGCACTGCGCTCGTCACCCTGGGATATTAGATGTTAAATCTCTTCATACCCAGTAATTTATCTGGTAACGTTGCCCTTCAAACCAGAACACAGTAATGCTTGCACACTACTGCTTGGTGGTTGAATAACTGGTAAAGGTGTGGTACTTCCCCAGGCGGACTCTGCAGTAGAGTCCTACCACTACACTACACAGTCCACTAAAATAAACTTTTTAGTTCTATATTTGGCCACGTCCACAGTTAGGTTGGTCGTGCTGTACTGTGACAGAAGTGGGTCAGAGAGCGGGCACATCGCCACTTATTCCGTATGTATGAAACGGATGCCAGCAGAGGGCGTATTTAAAAGCCAGCATTTGACTGACCGCGCGCCAACAGAATACCTAAGTGAGAGTCTACGGTGATGTCGCACTAGAATTGAACGTATACGGTTTGTTCATGAAGATTTAAAAAAATACATATCCCGAACGTTTTAAATAAAGTTTTTAGGTAAGTTCTAATAGCAGGTCCTTTTGGGTTGCAATATAAATTGTTGTAGCAACACTAGCACTTTTCCGTGTAACGGTTTACGAAAGTGATTTCGTGCATTGTGGTACAAAAAAACAAGCTGGTACTAAAAAAAAACAATTATTATTAAGTAGTCTACTCAATCATTTCAAACTGTATGAAAACTAAGCTTTTCATAAGCGTTTTGCTTACACTTCAACATAGTCTATAAACTAAACTCAGCCTTTAAAATAGTACAATACTATGTTTTTAAAGCTTAAACAGGAAGAAAAATTATGACCTCTGGCAGGACTCGAACCTGCATAATGCTGCATGCTGTAACGGTTTCGGCTTGAGTAAATGTGATACAAAAATTTACAGATGGCGTCACCAACGCTTTAGGTGGTAGCTTATAACAGGTTGGGAAATTTGGTATCTAAGACAGAGGCTTCTGTAGCTTAATTGGCAAAGCAGTTGGGACGGAAACCCATAGAGACTGCTCGTATGCAGGTTCGAGTCCTGCCGGAGGTCATAATTTTAATTCCTGTTTAAGCTTTAAAAACATAGAAATACCATAAGTGTGGAATCACTTCATACAAAAATATTCAAAAAAAAGTACAATACTAGACTTACTAGGCCTACCTTAGAAGGGCTGTTGGGCCATATTCACTATGCTAGCTCAGTTTTAGGTTGGCGAATTCACACACGCCATTGAAATTCTTCTCCGGATGTACGCAAGTTTCCTCAAGATGTTTTCCTTCACCGAAAAGAGCTAGATAAACTCCAAAGAGCTCATTGGTATGGGCCAGGGTTTGAACTAGTGACATCACGATTTCAAGTCGTCGTCTCCCGATTTGGCTGTGGTAGCCACAGCCTGTGAATGGGACCTAACATTTCGTCACTAAAGACGCTTGTTCCAAAGAATCCTAGTGCGATTTCACCTCTAAGTCAGTCTTTACGACAGTTGAACATCTGAAACTACTCCATGTTTTATGACTTTAATCTTTGACGCATCTATTATTGATGCTGCTTTCAGTTATTAAAACCAATTTAACCTCTTGAGTTTTAATATAAATGCAATGAATACCTAATCAAAACTTCACTTGAATAAGTTTTAAACTAAATTTTTCTCAAAGCTTAAAAAAGTAACACAGTAAACGTTACCGTATTTTGTTCCACTGAATGTAAAAGCATTCATAATCATCATCATCATCAGCCCGGAGACGTCCACTGCTGAACGAAGGCCTCCCCTTTATACTGCCACACTGTACGACAACCTGCCATTTGCATCCACTGGTTGCCCGCGACTTTTACAATGTCGTCGGTCCACCTAGTGGGAGGCTTTCTTACGCTGCGTCTTCAGGTTCGCGGTCGCCTCTCAAGAACCTTTCTTCCTCATCGGTTGTCAGTTCTTCGAGCGATGTGGCCTGCCCAAATGCTGTAAAAGCATTCAATGGAAAAAAAAAAACTCAGTGATCCGGGTATTAGTTTTTTTAAATATTTAGAATAGGTTTGCGTTTGTCAAGGATGGAGCAAGCTTTCCTAGGAGGAACCAATTTACTCTAGATTTGAAGAAATTCATTTTGTACGAGAGAGGCAGAGAATTTCACAAAGTCGTGGGATTGTCTAAGCTCAAACAAGTTTCGTTTTACGATCACATCCTGCATCGTGCATTAATTGGTGGTCTCCTCTCATGACGCCGATCAACTACACAAAAATCCAATGTTTTTTTTTGTGTTTCTATTATACTATTTACAAATAAATATTTCTCTCCAGTGTGTTCTCAGTTGCACGCCAAATTTGTCTACGGTGAGCCGTCCTCGTACCAGTTTTTTTTTTTTTTTTTTCATTAGTAGACATACTGAGGTGGAAAAGTTCGGAAAAGCATACCTATCCCTTGTTGTCTTCCTACTCTGATTATAATATTAGTAAAGTCCTGTCCTCATTAAATATTACTGTTATTATAACACGTTCACATAAATTTAATCACTCAGCAGCAGGACTTAGCAGGAATTAAATCGAGTTAATTAAAACAGTATAGGATTCTTTTAACTGAATTCATTAAGACTCGGCGAGGCTCAGCTATTTTAATAAGTTTGCGTGCTCGAAATAATTTACACCTACGGCCGAGATTCTAATTTACCATTTTTCTTTGCGTTGGGAACATTCCCCGCAGTATTCACATAATTAGGGTAACAAACAGAGGAAAATTTAATGGGCCGAGCATTGCTCAAAGAAAAGTTGCGTGGATTATTTACATTTCCGGTGGGGACAAGACCTTCGTCACAGTGTAGCAACAGGTTTGGAAGGACAAGTTCATTCGATGGTAAAGAACAACAATGTTATTCTGACAGTACTAAGTAAAATTATTTTGGTCGGGCTTTTTGAGTTATTTTTTTTACTTTATATTGATATTGACGTTACGTTAATTTTATACAAACGATAATCAATAATACGAACCAACAAATCACGCAACAACTATGATATAATTTGTGGGACTTAAATAACTCATGCTAAAAAATCTGATTATGACTGGTACTAGTCGATGTCAGATAAAAGAAGCAAAAAAATAATATTTAAATAACTGACCGCGAACTTAAACGGAAAATTCATTTGTTGAAAGAAAGAGCCTGGCCCACGACACAAGTCATCCTAGATCTGGCGCACAGCGATGTAACTGTGGTTTAGGTATTCAGTTATCTGCTAATTTAATGTTTTATGAGTTGTTCTTCGATATATTTAAATTGTAGTGTCTATGTATAAATAAACAAATTTATTACTAAGAAAAAATACAACTCTTTATAGTATTATTCAAAATGCATGTTTTGGAAATAAAATCCTAGATGATTCAGATTCACCCACGTCGGTAATCAATCAATCAATCATTTATTTACTTCAATTTGGTACAGTTAGGTACACTTTTGAACGTCAGATTTAACATAATATTAATTTACACAATAATAATTGTATTAAATAAAATGTCATGTTCTTTATAATATTATCAATCATCTAACGTTATAGATTTCCAGGCACGCTTGTCCTTCACAAAGTCGTCAACAGTATAATATGTACGTATGTGTGTGTGTGTCAAAACCACGTCAGTTTTCATAATAAAATAGTATAATATGCCTTTTTAAGTAGAATTCTTTTAATTGTTGCTTTGAAAAATGTTTCTTTTAAACTAGTTAATCGCACACAGTTATTTTTGAATGATTTATCAATCTTATCTAGCCGGGTCCGGGAATAATGAATTTAGACATAATTATACTTCGTGTTTAGGTTAAGCGTACTTATGTCACATTTTCTAATATAATTATTTAAAAAAGCTGGCATACATAATGTTGTCAAGAATGTACTGGCATGTCATGGTCAAAATATTTATTGACTTAAAAACTACTAACTAGCTAACTAAAATATCTATAGTTAGGTCTTGAGTTAAGCTACTGCCATTATTGTATTACAATTTTGCTGTATCTTACCCATTCTGACCCACAATATGAAAGAACACGTTGTTTCGGTTCCATTTTTAGAAAAGGTATTTTTTATTAACGTAACAACGCGGACGCAACTTTTATGATGCTGATAAAAAATTACATACATTATGTACAGTGCTTGAAATTTTAAGGGGTCTCTACAAAATATATTAATGGGATATTAGTACTAATGCCTGAGCCTGTCTCCAGATTTGTCTGCTCTTATGTAATTTTTGTTATATCCGCTAAATCTCACAATTCTGGAAACATTTCAATCGGCTACCTATGACGGTTCAATTTATACTAGTTATTAAATGTAGGATAAATAGACCGACATACAAATTATTATGAACATAAAACTTAAAATTAGTATGAACAATTACGACGTAAACAACTAACAGCAGTTGAAAGAAAAATGGAAGTAGGTTGAAATCCAAACACCAGGTTGACTACCTGCCTTGGGAGAGACCTAGGTGGACTATGATAGGCTGATGATGATTATTATACCTCCATTAGCAAAAATGTACCATAATCCAATTTTACTAAAACTTACCTACATATTCACTACATTACCTACCATATTTTCAACTGACTTCAAAAAAGGAGTCTTTCGCAATTCGACTGTATAAATCTTTTTTTTTAATGTTTGTTGGTAGGTAATACTTCGGAGGTGGCCCATATACATTTTATCTAAATCGGATCAGTAGTTTGGTTTTTAAATCAAAATTACTATAAATTATGAAAAAGTCATCCAGGTAGTCGAACTTTTAGTCAGTTGTAGTTTTAAACAAAAAGCGTATTATTATTCCTAAGCAACTGCAAATTTTATATTTTATCACACAAAACACGAAGATAACAAGTATTTCACTAGCAATGCAATTTAATTTGAATAAGGAAACAGTCAACACTGTCTCAATAGACCCAATATAAGGGACAGATAGACATAAACTCCTTCTCTTCCTTTGTGCAAGTCCCATCTATTTATGTACATTTTCTTCTAAATTCCAGCGCGTACTGGCAGTCAAAAGAAAACTTCAGGGAAATAATAAGACCGGTAAAAGGCAGGACACACTATTGCACTGAGGTTCCGTATTATGAAAATGTTTCATTTTAACGCTCAAAAATTCAAACCGACGGCATACAACTCTAAAAAAAAAGTTTTTTTTCAAAGCATATTACTCATAGTTGTCCTTATTAAGTCATTGGATCTAAGCAAGTATATCGATATTTTTGTAATCCAAGCAGTAAAACTGAGAACCGTTTCGAAAATAAAAATAATGGTTTCAAGATATATCTAGTAATATTTATGTCTTTTAATATTTCATGCCTTGATAGATCGCTACAAATAATGTCTATTAAGAAAAAAACTGTGTTGTAATCACATGGACTTTTCTGTCACGTCATACCTGACTGTCATTTCCGGACTTATATGTTTGTGGCAACTCTAAAGTTACGTAAAATATCTCGACCAACTCAAGAGATTATTACGTATTTTGCAGTCAAGCTAACCACAATACTCCTATATTATATCGTTTATCATAATGATCATTAGTCCCTATAAGCAAAACGACCGCCCACGTGAAGTATCCACTGGTTTTTTGTAAGTGTTAGCACGGTACCCTAAAGAAAAGAGTGTATTTTCATGAAAATACAACGCTCTTGGAGGCGGCGGGTCATATCGTTTCAAAGTCTGGCGAGAGCGGGACAAATTAAAGAGAAGTCCTTTTGTGCAGTGACCACAATGCACATTTTAAATACAAATCTTACAAAAAGAAAACCGAAGTTATAACAATATTGCACGATAAATGAAAATAATGTGGAGTAAGCTATTCAAAATACAGCATAATTATGCTCTATTCTCCTCTGTATTACTCTCGGTTAACGGTGGTGAGCATTCTGCGATCTCCAAGCTGTTTCCCAAGTGTGGGGACTACGGCAACCTCTCCCTGTTACGGGGAAAGCCTTCGTCCTGCAGTGGGCGTCTTTTGGCTGATGATGATGATGATGAATTAAATATATCAATTAGTAAAAAATGCCAGTTGGCACTTATTTCCTCAAAACGCGTGCAAAACTTACTGACTCAACAACATTATCTTGTTATTTTTAAAGCATAAAGGCGTTTGGCCAACCTTTTAACCTTGAAAGGGTCGGAATTACATCCCTCAGGAATCAAGGATGTCAGGACAGTTTGTCGTTTATGAAGATTTTTAAAACTATCATTGCATGAATGTGTTAATTACTACATTAAAAAAAAAACTTTTTGGTCGCTTACAAAAAACTAATCGGTAAAATAATAAACATAGCTACAATTTAATTTCAATTGCAGCGTTGGAGCCTTTAGTTTCGTTCACAAACTGGCACATTAAAAGAAAATACCACATTTGCTAAAACCCATGGTCACCGTACCGACTCGCGGTTGCTGCAAGGACTTCGCATTCATCCAAGAGACTCTACTTCCCATTCATTGTGATGATTGCTGGCGTCCTCATTACACTACACATAGTAGTTAGGTAAATATAGTAGTATGTGGATTGTAGATCCGTCTCGCGTTCTTTGGAAGGGTTTTTTTTTGTATTATGTAAAATTAAATATGCAAAGCATCAAACTACAACATAAAATAGACGTAATGTTAGTCAGTCTAATGTTATACATGTTAATAACCCGCTTCATGGGTCTCGACGCGAAGACTTTCGGAGGAAGGACATTATTTCACTTACACAGGGTTACTTCTAATCAGTTAGCATCCTTTCAAAATCAACTTATCCATATATTTTGTATGGAACAGCTGATAATTTTTCGCGATTTCAATGTTGGCCCCATAGTAAAAGTTGTTTGTTTGATGTACAGTATATGCCCTTAAAAGGATGCTAACTGATTAGAACTAACCCTGTATATTATGAACATTTATTTTTTAAATTATTTATTAGCTCCACGGACTGCGTGTTCGTGCCTTTTGTCAACTTTAACATTTTTTTATAAACTAAATTTTACACTTAATAACTTAAAAGCTGAAGGCTTTACAAAAAGAATATACCAAAGGAACCTAACTAAGTATTACTAATTATTGCTAGAATTACGTGTATACTCCGACCAGTCCAGCTCCCGCAAGCAGCACCCGTTCACGAGTTGACGCATGTGCCAGCCATCGCTCTCCTCATCCATATTGGAAGGAAGAGGGTGACCCGACACACGACGCCGCCGCAAGAAGAAGCTTTTTAGTGAGGGTGAGTGCTCCGGGTATACACGCAATATTGCGTATTATGAACATTTAAGGGAAAATGAATGAAAATCTACATCAAATTCGATGGCTGGTGGATTGTGGACAAATGGCAAATATGCTATAATGGTGCTTGATTATAGGCTTGGTGAGTTAGTATATACTATTATGTATATCTTATAAAATACCTTTACATGCCAAAAAAAAGACAACGACTCACAGGGAGCAGTGAGGCATACCTTTCCCTTTAGACGTCACACGGCGCAACCTTTATTTGCGTCGAGTTCATATTTTCCTCGTTTAAAGACGTACCGGCGGGCGGTGCCCTTTGATGTATGGTATCAGGTGCCCTTACGGAAAAAAATGCCATGGAATGCGAGAGCAATTTGAGTGAATAGAGGAAAATAGACGTCCGCCATTACGGAAGGAGCGGATGTGACAGAATTGCTTGAAGTATGATCATGCTTTGTGTTGTCGATGATAAAGGATGAGAAAGTAATGGTGTTGATGTTGCTGAACACCACTTCAATCATTTTCATTTCAAACGTTGAAATGGAAGAATGAAGAACAAAGGCTTTAGCATAGACATTTCTAAATATAATTAGTATATAGCATATACAAGTTTTTTTTTGTCCGTCTGGTACTTATTTACTTTAGCCTACAGATGTGGCCTGCCCATGACCATTTCCAAAAAAAAAACTTTTGGGCTGTGCGTTGTCTGTCAGTCGGTCAGTCAGTCAATCAGTCAGGACCGAGCCTTTTCTATCTATAGATATATATAGATAATATTTTTTCGGTAGTAGCAATAAAGGCTTTTTTACTTTTTGCTGTTACTTTACTTTACTTAAATACAAGATTTAAAAAATGCGACAGCGCCCTTAGCGGCCCTAAATGGAAACTCTCGGTTTCCATTTAGGCCCGTTTAGGCTAAAACTCTGTTCTATTCTAGTTATCGAACTTTGCGCTGATCGTTTTTACAAGTCTGTATCACTAAATAACTTCTGTGAAAACAACTAAAAATGTATAAGAATTAAATAGTCATCTTCATCATCAGCCCGGAGACGTCCACTGCTGAACGAAGGCCTCCCCCTTAGACCGCCACACTGTACGACAACCTGCCATTTGCATCCACCGGTTGCCCGCGACTTTTACTATGTTGTGGGTCCACCTAGTAAGAGCACATCCTAAAAAAAAAAAAAAATTGTGCATAAAGTTATATAGAAAAAATAGTGCGCAGTGCAGTGCGAACACAAACCTGCGCCGCACTGCACTGCGCTCGTCACCCGAGATATGCTATTTACCCAATACGTATACACATCATTATAATTTTAAAATAAAAGGTTCGATTCTACTGTTAAGTATATCACTTGGCGAGAGTGTTGTGGCTAATTGTGTATTTAACGGTACGAAATAAAACTTTTTTCGATTTATGGATAATTGAAAAATTTTTAAATAGTTAAATAAGGGCAAGACATTCGTCTCTTAGGGCAAGTTGAATTTGTAGCTAAAGTGGCGTCAACATGTGATCATATTCTATTCTAAGAGTCCTATTATATATAAAAATATCTAGTATTAACATTCTAACATCATGTACACGCTCCAGCACTGCTGTTGGCCTAATTCGGAGATGGCTACACAAGCCCGCTGGGAGTCGACCGAGGTCCCAGCATTTGTTCCTCGTTAGCTTTACCCGCTGCTGGGTATTATGAATAAATTGCTACAAACGCTGGTAAGAAACGTCACTGCTGAGGTTTGGCGCCATTGCTGGCTTTTGTTTACTCGAAATAGGTTTGTCTTAGGATGCTAAGCCATGATGCAGTTTAGGATGAAGTACGTTTACCTAAATGCAATCTGCTTATATTAGCCTGTTAAACACAACTTGAACAATTACCCTCATTCCATGACAGTCGGGTATAAAGCCTAATCGCCACATAGTTAACACTAAAATCTGTTGTTTTTGTGATATTTGTTATACTTTCGATATCGCACTATAATCATACCGCGTTTCTTGCTTCTAGTCTAGGATTATTATAATTGCCTTAGATAAAATACTTAGTAGATTACCAAAACGAAAAATACAATACAATGTGTAAAAAAAAGGTTCAACAATACGGAAGGTATGTACACAAAAAGATCATTGACTTTGGACAAAATGTAAGGATTAGCTGATTTTTATTCCGCGATTTTAGGGTTGGCCCTCTTTAAAGTGTACATGCTCTTTCGTGTTGTTGAACCTTTTTGTTACACATTGTATATACTTATGACCGCTTTTGTTTTTGTTAGCACTCCGCCATAATGAAAATCTGTACTTCTTATTAAGATTCTAATAACAGAAAGAAGTCTTTCTTTAATATTATAAATAAATAAATAAATTTTGATACTTATAGGCAAAAAACACAAAATTTCAGAACAAAAAACAAACAACATCCCAGCACATACCGAACCCTTCACTCAAAACCCTAATTATCACGTCTTGCGCACTCCAACCAACATTATGAATACAAAAACATCTCCGAAAGCTCTCGGACCTCAACAACGAACCGTAACTAAGTCAAAGACACCCGCGCGACCGCCGCTCTAATTCGAAGATGGCCACACAATCCCAACGGGACACGAGACATGCTTGAATTCAGTACTGAAACTCCATTGAAAATATGAAAAAGTTGTGCTAAACTGGCCTAATAGCCTTACTCAGACAATTTTTCCAACAATAATTTAGGTACAGTTAATTTGTAATAGCTCCATTAAAAGAGGCCTGTGTAATAGTAATATACTGAATGTACGCTGGTAAATTGATGTATTCCGTTCGGATCCCAAGGTCTGATCCCACATCTTTTATTTTAAATGTAAATATCCGATCTGATCCCAATAATGTTTTTAGGGCCTTGATTAAATAATAGTTACTCCTTATGTAGGTACGTTAGCAAAAAATGGTTCAGTTCAATGCGGTAGTTTATCTTTGAACACACGTATAAAAGATACTTGGTTTTTGACAGTATATACCATTTATTTATTTACTTTGAGAAAAAACTACTTTACGCTGCGCTAGCAATAGCTGACAAACTTATCATAAATAGCGATCTCTAGCGATAAGCTACCTACATTAGGATTGAGAAATATAAACATGTGAAGTAAATTTTATTTAATATACACTACTAACTTCACGTGACTACAAAATTAACTCACAACAAACCGACAAGCTATCAGCTTCCTTACATCGTGTCTATCAACGTTCAAAACCACTCTTGGAAATATCTCTATCTTTACTCAAGGGAATAAAATCTCTATACTATTATAATCTTACTAAGTTTGGATCATTGACTCGCGAAAAAACAAATATTTTAATTAGTTTAGTTTTCTTCAAAACTTCGAAAACTTTTCCAACATCTTCTATCAAAAGTTTTTTAAATAATTACTTATTATTCCAATCTTGAGTACTGTGTAATGCGTATAGTGAGCTCTCTCGTGTTCTGTTGTCCGTATCCCAGCCATTTGTTGCTCGTTAGCCTCCTCCCGGCCACTAAATATTATGAATAATTGATGTAACAGCCGCGGGCCCGGATAATTATCCCTAGCTTTTGCTACGTTTTTAAGTAGGCCGCCGTAGGCTTCTGTAGGCCAGCGTAGGCCACCGGCTGAGTGTATTGGGGAGTAGCGCCTGAATAAATTATGAGTTCTCGTGATTTGTAAGCGATTAAGTGGGGAAAGGTGTGTGTAGTTTCCTTTTTTTTTGTACTATTTCTAGAGAAATGCTCCTGTCTGTCTCGTAGAACATGTTCTCAATACGACTTTTTTAATTTTGTTTGGTAGGTAATATTTCAGAGGTGATCCCATATAAATTTTATTGAAATCGGTTCAGTAATTTGGTTTTTAAATAAAAATTACTAGAAAATATGAAGATGTCATCCAGGTATTCGAAGTTGAAGTCGGTTGTATTATTATCTTTAAAAGTGTATTATTATCCTATTTACATTTTTCTTTGAATGATAAACAGGAATCTCTTGAATTTGTACCATAACTTTGCGTATTAGTGAGCTAAAGTGGTCTGGTCATATCTGTCGCAGAAAAAATAAGTAAAAGCAAGCAGTAGCTGGGGTAAAAGTTTTCGTAGAGAACATGGACCGTAGTCCTGAAACTCTACTCTAACGAGTCAATATTTAAAATCAAATCAAATATCTGCTAATATTTCATGTTACGTGAAACGTAAGTGTGAAAACTAAAACGGGGTACGTGTCAATTCGAAATGAAAACAATTAGGTGAACAAACGGGTCCGATTTACATAGGGGACGGTCTCCCTTGGCGCCCCGGGCAAGGGGACATCCGATTAAAATCCCTAAAATACACGTCAACGTGTTGACGTTTTGATGAGCAAGAACAGTCGACACTTGCGAGGAAAAATAACTTAACTCACTTTTTGGAAATTTTGAGAAAAAATCTTGTTCACGATTTTTTTCACGACGAGTTTTATGGCATCTATTCAAAAAGAGCTACTTAGTTTGTTCTTCGCAAACAAGGAACGAAATAGCTCTTATTTGCCCTAGAGACGAGAAGTGATTTAATTTTGAAATGTGGATATTGATTGTAATAAAAGTTCCAATCACCAAAGAGATCAACCACGAACATTGACAATGACACATTTTTTGTTTTATTCATACGGGAATACTCACGTTTAATTAAATCGGATACTCCGACTATAGTTTCGATCACATCCGGTGACCTTTTTTCAAAGAGTGAAAACAGAGCCCGACGCGCGTGCAGCTGCGTCCTGCTTAGCACACCTGTAGCACACAGTATTCCCGTATGAATAAAACAAAAAATGTGTCAAAACCACGTCAGTTTTCATAATAAAATTGACAATGACGTTTTTTTTTGCAAAATTAAATATTTTCACGAAGATTGTTCAACTTCTCTTTCAATATTAGTAATAATTATGTAGTGTGTGTGGTATAATAAGGTTTGCACAAAAACCATGAAATAGACATCTTCAAAACGTTTTACCTAGTAGTCTATGATCATAGACTTACTAAATTATAGTATATTATAATTCCATCTAGGAATCATTAAAATTATCAATATTACTTTCCTTCCATAGAGACAAAAAAAGTATTTTTTTGTATATATTTATGTTTTATTTATACAGGAATACTCATGTTTAATTAAATCGGATACTCCAGCTATAGCTTCGATCACATCCGGTGACCTTTTTGAAAATGTGTTAGAACCACGTCAGTTTTCATAATAAAAGGATAGTAAATAGTTTAAATAACCTAAATTAAAACAATTTTGGTAACAATGGACTTCCGCAACGTAACGCCTGAATCAATCACATATATTTAAATAACCTATAAATAATCATTGAACTGTTCCCACAAAGCTGCAAAAAATGAAGTACGGTGTTTTTCCTGGGAAGTGTCGAAATTTCCCTAGCGGTACCCGGGGCAAGATCGTGCCCTAAGAAAATGAAGGCAATCAACAAGCAGCGGCTTTTTTCCCTTCGAAAAACTCTAGTCAAGCGAAAATTTTACGCTACCATTCACAATTGGATCCTGTTGAGTCAATTGGAGACAGACGCAAATTAGAAGACTGTAATTAAAGAATAAATTGGAAGGAAATGCTTTATGTTGTTCTTATTATTAATCAAGGTTATTAGGTAATTTTATTCACTACAGACATTTACAGGTTTACTGAAAAGTGGTGGGATTAGTAGACTTTATTACGGGCCCGGAACCGACCCCACTACCACAGAATATGAGGTACGCCTCTTATTAGCCATGCCTCTACGACTTAGTATCGTACCACCAGCGCTGTATTTGCGAGCCATAATCAACAGCTTAAAACAGTCTTTCATAAGACACGTCACTCATTTCTATCTTCGGTTTTTAAACTCTTTTATGTATATAGCAAACTTAATTAACTATGTTAACCTTTTTATTATTACACCCACCGTCTGGAATACGTGCAAGGATTGCCAGTTCTTGTTCTCTACTAGAAGTAGATTACTCTCTACAAGAAGTAGAGAACTCGTCTACTATAACGGCTATCGGTTCTACGACAGACATGACCAGACCACGGCCACTTCAGCTTGCCAACACGCTGAGCTATTTCAGTGACTGCTTCTCTGGCGAATTACTTCGTTCCGGGTATGATCCCTTACGGCCGGTCCCAATAAACGATCTCAATCAGTTTTTAGCGATCTCAGATCGAATTCTATCCAATTTCATCTAAACGTGTTTCAATATTCAAAAAGTAGATAGCTGTTCGTAAATTTGCAATATTCGATGTTTTAACTTTGATAAATCCATAAGAAAAGTCGACCGGGAGATTGCATTCTATCTTGGATTGAATCGATGTCCCGATCGAGGATTTCATATTGGGACCCACAGTTGGTGAAACGCAAAGCGTGGCTGTTAAACGGTTTAGTGCGGCAACATGCAACTACTAAATATGAGTTTCCAACGTCCTTCCTAATATACACATTAGTGTACGTCACTATTATAGCTAATGGGAACGCTCCTACCAAATATTACAAATTTACGTTGAGAATAAAAAGTATATTATGTTATTCAAATAAATACAATTTTTTAAACGTATCAAACCGGCTCCAAATCAAACTGTTGCAAACATAATGGAGACGTCAAACACCGTCGACACCTCGTCACCAGCAAGGGTGACCATTTAAAACTTTCCCGGACATTCGGTAAATTGCAAAACGGCGACATCGAAAATCAGACTTTACGCGTAAGGAATAGGACGTACAGTCTGAAAACGTGAACACATGTGTCAGTTGCTTGTACCTACCTATGTGTCTGGTTTTTGTGGACAAGAAGGAAAGCAATCTAACTTTAAACAATAGATGCAGCGGAAACTTATAGAGTGACGGGTAGTTGTCGCTTGCCCCGCTCGCTCGCTTCGCTCTGTTCGCTTGACATCGCTCTCTCGGAGCGAAATGTGGAATCCGAGTGATGAATGGACGAGTCTCGTTATGCAAAGCGCTTGTAAATAGACGGTTATTACGCCGGTAATGGGGAGAGCGAGTAAGTTGCATCTGCCGAAATTGGGGCACAAAGTCTGGGAGTTATTAACAAATTTAACAACTTTGCTTTTCAATTACTTTACCTAAATTTGAGAACCATTAAACATTTGTGTTGTTTTAAGAACTGTCCAAGTAAAGGGGATTATTTTCCGAATCATGTGTTGTGTTACTTGGATATATGTTTGAAGTCACCACACCACATACTAACACTATAAATTCATAATAAGTAACTGATTCGTGTGTTTGTGATCAAGATTCAGGCAAGATCCATTCAGCCAAGATTCAAGATTATTCAGCCAAGATTCAAGATTCAGCAAGATCGGCCGTTTAGTCCTCAAAACTTAGCTAGTTTTAAGGACTAAACGGCCAATCTTGTACATTTTAATGACAGGCATAAAACCACTTTTCCTTTCTCACAGAAAAATGCTGAAAATTGGATCTGGAAATCACGAACAAAATTGCGGACTAAAACTAGTAGATCATTTTAGTAGTCGGACTTTGTTTCCTTCTTAAAACATAGTTTGTTTTCGATTACTTGACTCCAAGCAGCAAAATAAAATCCGGATACGTAATAAATCACAGTCATAATAAATTTTCAACATACGTGTCTACGGCTAAAGTATTGGCGACGTTTTCCTCTGACGTGAAATAGGATAACTAAATCATCTATACTCTCTCGCCCTCTGTGAGTTATTACGACCAAGGCAAATGTCAAAAATACTGCCCAGAGGGACGCCGTAGCGCGTGGCCACGCATAAAGAGGATTTCCGCAAGAAATGAACATTCAAACGAACCCCTGAGTAATAATGAAGGGGTAAGGCAGATTTTTTTTGAAATGTTATTTTATTGCTAGAGCTTGAGCAGGTCATTTATGCACCAAGTGCATAAATATAATAATTTATTCAAAAACATAGTAAACAAGTCCGACAAATATATAAAACTTATGTAACATTGGTACTTAGGTATAAACCAAAACATTGTGATATAGCAGTGTCCTATAACCTATATAGCTTGCAGATTTGCAAGTTTTCGTATTTAGTTAGTGTACATTTCTAATAAAACTAACCGTCAAGTGCGAGTTGGAATCGCACAGCAAGCCTAAACTAAAAATAATACGATTTTTGAAGAGAAATCCGCCATACCAACGCATATTGTGTAAATAAACGGTTCGGAAGATTTAAGATATAATAGGAGAGCCAGAGAGACAAGCAAACAGATAGGTCTGTCTCCCTGCCTATCCTGTGATACGAGTAATTCGGTCCCGCCACACACCCGACGGGTATGGAACTCTAAAAGCGTTGTTTTAACCGACTTCAAAAAATAAGGTTAAATGTATAATTTTTTTGAATTGGTGAATTGACAAGACGAGCATGATGTTTGTATGGTGGTAAGCATTACGCCTGCGGATAACAGTCGCAGTGCCAGAACTGTGAATACGCGAACAAATTCCTTCACAGTACTGCACTGCGCTCGTCACCCAGGGATACTAAATGTCAAATATCTCATGTTCATGTCCGGTAATTTCTCTGGTAACGTTGCTCTTCAAACCGAAACACAGTAATGCTTGCACACCTCTGCTAGAGATTGAACAACTGGAAAAAGTGTAGTAATTAGCCAGGCGGACTCTGCAATATTGTCCTACCACTGACTACAAGTTGTTAGTTAGCAGGGACCGATATCGATAAATGAAAAATATCGATACTTTAAAGAAAATATCTATAACTGTACCGACAATTCTAAAACATAATTATCGATATGTATACCACTTTTTCAAATATCGGTATGAAGGTATCGATAATTTTATCGATACGGCGTGGCGGCGACATTGCCAGATTTCTCGGCTCTGCGGTGCGGAGTGGCAACAGCACCCGCAGCGCAGGGATTTTCTTTATTCGAGCGCGGCTTGCCCCTCAAGCTTCAAAGTTTTGTTTGTCCGTCTAAATAATAAAATATTATAAAAAATGAGAAACATAGGGCGCAAGAGACAAAAACATTTTTATAGACATTTTGATATGAAATTGATAAAAATAAACTTAAATCAATGTATTGAAATAAAGTATCGGTATCATTCATTTGACTGCCATATAGTTCATCAGTTGGTAGTGCCTGCCTTCAGAGCTATAGGGCGTGGGTTCAATCCCCATCAAGGGCAAACATTTATGTGACGAACATAAAATGTTTGTTCTGTGTCTGGGTGTAGTATGTATTTACATAAAATAATAATTATGTAAGTATTCTATTAGCTATCTAGTATTCATATTGCAAGAGTTTGGGGCTAGATGGCGCTGTGTGAATAATGCCCTCCGATATTTATTTATTTTTATTTAATGTATTGAAATAAAGTATCAGTATCAATGCTGATAAACAGACACCCAATTATCAGTATTTATATCGATATTACAGTCCCTGGTTGTTAGTGACATTTGTTTTAATCGCTTTCTACAAACGTTCTGAAAAGCAATCAAAATAAATACTGACGGTTTAGAAATAGGTCCAGCAAAACCAAAACTTGCCGCCACGTGCAAGAGGAAATACAATATTTTTCAAGCTCAGGATCGAATTTTATTCGGAAAAATATTTTAACCGACCACAACCGCAGATTTACAAGGGATTATACTGCACACATACACAAGGAATCTCCCTCTGAGCGCCCGGACAAAATTTATTTCACTGGCTATTATTGTTTATAAAACCCAGAAAGATAAGTCTAGATTTTTTCACAAAAATGTGCTGAGGCAGAAACTTTATCCAAAAACCTGGTGACCTTTGTAACGCCATAAACGTAAGGTTGTATGAAATCCTCACAGAAAAACGAATTCTTAATGTTCCGGGTGTACAGAAGTCATAGATGACAATTTCCGCTTAATGTCAAGAATTTTCTCCCCAAGAAGTTAATAAACAAATACCTACATAGGTTCAGAGTTAGTGAGCTGGTTTCCTAATGTTCACTAGCTCACAATAGGGATGATTGATGTTTATATATCGTTGAAACCAATAGCTTTGATGAAGAATTTAAGTAAATATAGTATGTTTATTGCAAAAATAATTTAAATCGGTTATTAACGTTCTGATATATAAGCGTTCAAAGTTTTTGGTAGAACCAACTGTGTCCCTTTCCCGTAAAACAAAAAATGACGTCACGCCTTACTTATCAGAATAGAATTTATATGGCGTACAGAGAAGTGACGTCACGATTTGCTGTTTCGTCTCTCTATCTAGCATGATATTAAAATGCTTATAAGTTGCTTATTTTTGATCAGATTTTCATTTTATTTTCATTAATCAGCTATATTTATGGGCCACATTTTAATAGGACAATAACAAAAACCAGTCATCTAGCCTATTTTTGATCATAAACTTCTGTGTAGACCATAACTAATAAATATAGTGTATAGTTCTGTCATAACCATAGAAAATTACCATTAGAGTAACCTCAGATTAATTAATGTACAGGACTTTTTTCTAGCGAGTTTTAAAATTCATAGAAAAAAATTGCTACGTACGGAAGTGGAACTGTATATACTCGGCTATACATGCCCTTCTGACTTAACTGTACCATTCACATCGGTCACCAAGAGACCCCCCATCCACGGCCATCAGCAATACAGGAAACAATTATTTTTCGCTCAGCATATATTGCGGGGGAGGGTTACATAACGCACGATATTAGGCAAGGGTTGCTTTGAATTGATGCTTGAATATCTTGTGATATGCGCTGTTGGAGATTAAAATAATGACGCTGTAAGCATGTCACTGACTCCATGATAATGTATTTTATCTATGTTTTCAGGTTGTTAAGCGCTTACTTCGGTCAAAACCAATGCAACAGACGGATCATTGCAGCATTCTGGTAATGTTTACCAAAGGGCTTTTAGATTAGGTTTATTATATATTTATTAGATAATGAATTGAGTTTTACAGTAACGTGTAGTTAATTCATTTTATGCAGAGTAACGATGTAACAAAACCAAACTCTAACTATGTAATTGTATACAGTGAATTGAATGAAAAAAGTAATTGTGAATACCTAATAAGAAAAAGTTTTAATAATATTATAATGTTACTTTCACTAACTTGTGTTAATGTTGTGTAATTGTACATTTTGTTGGAATATTATATCTGTGGTTTTACCACCTCCCTATTTAAGTCTTATTAGATTTTAGGACGTCTCTAATAGACTTTATTAATTTTATCTCTTTCCGGTTGATCCTTGTAATGTTCAGGCTGTGTGTTATCAAATAAATAAAACTAATACTAGCAAAGCTTTCTTTAATTCAACTATTAATATTAAAGTTCTCATAAATTTAACGTTACATTCACACCGCCCCTGATTATACATCTCAGTCTACAAATATGCTTTTTATCGAGTACTAAAGATGGCAACAGTTTTTAAAATCGGCTTGATGATAGGCCAAAGAGGTTGCCTTTCATCCTTTTTAACCGACTTCAAAAAAGGAGGAGGTTCTATGTTCGACGGTATGTATGTTTTTTTATGTATGGTCACCGATTTTGAAAATTCTTTTTTTATTTGAAAAAGTATACTCCCGAGGTGGTCCCATATTAATTTGAAATCGGATGATTAATTTTGAAAAAAGTTACTTGTTACAACTTGAAAAGTAGGGAAAAATATTTTTAATTCAAATACTTACAGTTTCTTTAACCAACGAACACAAAAGTCTAAATCATACTCAAACAAACCGGCAGGTGTTGTGATTCAAGGTATGAAACCGCAACGCCGTCTCAGGCTAATGTGTTTACCCCATTACATCTAGAGGTTTACAACCAGCAATTATGGACCCCTCTCGCCTCCCACTCTGCGAATAAATAAGACAGAGGAAGAAGGATTTACGAGAGCTCGAAGGGCCAGCTTATCTGGTTATGTTCAGTACATCCGGTTGGATTTCTCCAAACATCGTCGAGTCGGCGCGTTTGCGTTAAGTTTTATTACTTTTCTCTCTTGTAAATTATAGGTGTAATATACGAGTGAAGGATGTCGGTACAAATGTTGTATTTTCTTTTTGTGGAAGTGATAAAAGTGTTAAATAAGCGAAGGGCGAGCCGAAGTGGGGAACTCGAGTTCGAAGCTATGTGATTTATCAACATTAGGTATATGCGTTCAGGGGTAGCATTTATTTAAATTGTTGGTGCTCACATATCCATGGTATGCGTTAGGTATAGTTATGTGTCACATTACCAGTATATAAGCTACAAAAATATTTGGGCAATTTTCATTGGAACAGTTTATTGGCTCGTGTTTGACTGCCGTCTCGCTTTAACGCGAAGCGAGGTTGCAGCCTACGATAGAGCACACTTGCCTAGAAAAAAAACGATTTACTCGTGACTTGGAGACACCCAGATTGTAACAATCGGGAAACACCCACTTAGACAGTGCATTCCACTGTCTAGCAGTACAATGAAAGAATCAGACCGAAAGGATTTCAGTTTTTCGAGGTGCCAACCATGAGCCTGTGCCGCTTCGCGAGGTCCTGGCCGTCAAATAAAAGAATGGGTAGGGGAAATTAGATCACGCAAATCCGAAGCACACTTTCCGACATGTATCTGATATAATATGTTTTAAAAAAAATACAACAGAATTCAACTTTGAATACCTGAATGACATCTTCATATGTTCTAGTAATTATAATTTAAAAACCAAACTACTGAACCGATTTCGATAAAATGTATATGGAACCACGTCTGAAGTATTAACTACCAAAAAAAAAACCTCAAAATCAGTTCATAATTGGCGGAGTAATTGCGTAACATACATACCAAAAAAACATACATTCGAATTGAGAAACTCTTTTTTTGAAGTTGGTTGAAAATGAGTCTATGATAATCAATCGAATCACATGAAAAATAATCATCTACCACACTCATATCTACCACACGCACACGAAAAACCTTTTTTTTTTCAACGAAAATGTTTGCTTCACCGAGAGCTGGGTTGTCACAAATTCGTTGGGAGCGCGTATGCCGGAACAAATTGACTAGCCCGGGTTACCGGCGTCGATATGTACAAAAAAAGAAAAAATACCCAAAAATAGAATCAAAAATGTTAGACTCCGTATATTGGAGGGATAGACATAAATTGTTGGGCATTGTAGGCGGGAGTCCGGACTCGTGCGCCGAGGGTTTTGTATCCACCAGTGTTATATTAAATGGATCGAATAATACTAAGAAAGAAATAATACTTATGGAATACTAGACCAGTTTGT
Organism: Erannis defoliaria; assembly: GCA_905404285.2. Classification (NCBI taxonomy): domain Eukaryota; kingdom Metazoa; phylum Arthropoda; class Insecta; order Lepidoptera; family Geometridae; genus Erannis; species Erannis defoliaria. The sequence goes on along the minus strand of FR990073.1, from coordinate 1,356,572 downwards.
CACTACTGGCATCACGTTGAGTTTGGGTTCGGTTTGTGGCAAAAAAGCCTAAAAGCCTTCATATATTTCATAATTATTTTGGTACAGAAACTATACGGTGTACTCGCAGCGTAGAGTCATCAAGCACACGGTCGAAGACAATGAAAAGACTTGAAGAAGGATGCCTTCTCAAAAAGTATAAACCTAGTCTTGTAAATCACTGTGATTTATAGTGAGAATATAAGCAATTTTATAGTTGTTTATGTTTTTAGTGGGAAATAGTCAAAAAATATTTTTTGTACTAAACTATTCATTTCAAATACGGAACCCTAAAAATCCAACTGTCTGCGTTAGGTTTTAGTATGGAATGCAATCAAAGCGTCCAACTGCCCAATCAACTAACACCTTCTCGTTGCTGCCGCATTTTATTACTTGCCTTCGAATTTTAAAATCCTATTCAGTATAACAACGGTTTTAAATAAAATACATAATCGTCATCATCGTCAAACACCATTTTCATAATTAACACCCACTGCTGAGTTTGTCTCGTTTTCGTATCTCTGTTAATGCGGTAGGAAAGCAGTGGACCAGGGGGTCTAGACAAGAACCACTTTCTGTTAGCGTTAACGCTTGCGGAAAGATAAAATTGTATGAAAATGACATTAGCAGTCACGTGATATTTCTCAAGCTAATGTCGTTTTCATACAATTTTACCTTTCCGCAGGCGTTAACGCTACAAAAAATTGGTTCTTGTCTAGACCCCCTGACTGGCACAAGAATAGAAAAAAGCGCGCTGAAGAATAGAACTATAACAAAAGTATAACCCATCTAACAAAAACGTCAATTTAAAAGTAAATCAATTTCCTTTCTCGCTAATAACATCCAGTTCAATTGACCAGCGCTTCACAGCTTTTACAAGTAAAAATGTCAATTTTATCCAAATAGATACAAAATATGTTTCAAAAGGGCAAATTAATTGGAAATTTTGAGCTACTAGAGCGAAAATGGCTTTGATTCTGTTAGGTACACAAATTAATGTTTCCCGTTTCACGAAACATTGGCAATCAGATATATGTGTTTATTTTTATTTTATTGAATAAATACGACGCCAATCATGTTTTCGATATTAATTCAAACATTCATACGGATTTTAAAATATAGCAGATTAATATGAAATTGATAGTCTGTAGATAAAATAACTACTTACTGAAAATTCTAGATTAAAAATAAAAAGGCCTTGTTATTCCTTATTAAAAAACTTGTTACAAAATGATGTCTTACAAGTCCGAGAGCTAGATCCTCCAAGCTTTAATTAAATACCTCTCTTTGGTTAAATACCTCTTCCATGTTTTTTTGATTCATGAATCAGTTCAATAAAAAATATATGTTATTAAAATATCCACAGGTTATAATTTTGCAAATAGAATTTTGAATTCAGGGTTGGCCCTATAGTTAAAAGTTGTTTACAGCTTAACTAGGTACTACTGGTCTCCCCCCCGGGTGTACCCGCCTTGTCGGGGAGGGGGGCTTAGTAGCCGTGGGAAGTGTCCCCACGGTGAATCTAAGAGGTACCCGAGGTGGGGCCGCGGAAGCGGCCACAGTGGGGGGCTAGGCCACTGCACGGGCCTGAGGGATGGAGACAGGCCAGAGGGGCCAAAGCTCTCCATTCCCAAGGGCCACGGCAGGGGCTAGGCCCGTGGGTCCGGACCTAGGTAGTCCGGACATGAGGGCTCTCCGCGTGTCCCTCTGATCAGCAGAGGGCACAGTGGAGAGCGAGGAGGGACGGCCGGGTGGTGGCCTCATCAAGGGCTTTCCTTGAGGGGGCACCCACCGGGTGTAACGTGGTGGGGCTGCGGGATGGGGACTGGCCAGAGGGGCCACAGCTCCCCATCCCCAGCGGCCGAAGTGGCAGGTGGCGGGGCCACTCACCTGAACCGCCGCATGGAGGCCAGGGCGTTCGGACGTGGGCCGTCCGGCGCCCATCACGCTGGCATGGTCTCCGAGGTGGAGGATGCACGATGTGTCTGGTGTTCCGATACATTGTGCATCGGTGCGGGGGGAGCTTCGGCTCGCCGTGGTGGGCCCGAAAGGGCAGCGCCGTCGAGGTCGCGGATGAATGCGAGAGCGTACCCGTGACCTCGACAATAGGCGCAGTGTGGGAACTCCGTTGGGTTTTTAGTCGGTAGGGGTGCCATCGAGTCTCACTCTGGCATCGAGCCCGACATAACCCTCCTGCGCCCTGGCGGGAGGGTATGCGTAAGTGCATATCCAAATGTAAAAATAAAAATAAAAAAAAAGGTACTACTGGTCTATATTAGACATTGCACCGTTGCATTTGCTTAACACAAACAAAAGTAAAACAAAAATAACAAATACCAAAATAGTAGCAAAACTAAAACATTCTCGTGTAAATTGTTTAAGTCGACTGCGATATTTTAGTTCCAAACGGCAAACTGTTTTCTTCAGGCGATAAATATTTGTAACGAGCTTTACATAGCTTGTAGATTTATTGCCGCCACTTTACGGGGATAGGATGCTCAATAAAACTATGAAATCGACATTGTTTAGTTTAGCGGCTTCATTGTGAATAATGGGGACCTGGGTATGTCCTTAAACTGCAACCAGACCCACCGGAGGACGGGCAACAGCGTCCTCTTGGCTAACGGTGGTGAGCATTCTGCGATCCCCAAGCCGCCTGCCAAGCGTGGGGATTATGGCAACACCCCTCTATAAAAGGGGAGCCTTCGTCCAGCAGTGGAAGTTTTATGGCTGACGACGGATTGTGAATAATAAATGGCGACTTTGTTAAAACAATTAGGCTTTTGTATTAGACACACGAACAATAAAGTAAGTACTTTTTATGCATACGGCTTATCTCGCCTGGTTTAAGGTAAATATGCGGTCTACGATGGAGCACGCTTGCCTAGATGAATAGCATAGTTTGTATGAACTTACTCATATATACTGGTTGTATATGGTTTGTTGTAGTGGTAGGACTCCACTGCAGAGTCCGACTGGGGTAGTACCACATCTTTGTCAGGTATTCAACCGCCAAGCAGAGTGTGCAAGCATTACTGTGTTCTGGTTTGAAGGGCAATGTTACCAGATAAATTACTGGGTATGATGAGATTTAACATCTAAAATCTCAGGGTGACGAGCGCAGTGCAGTGCGGCGCAGGATGGTGCTCGCAAGTTCATAATTCTAGCACTGCTACTGTTAGTGGCAGGCGTGACGCTTACCAACAGGCGAACGTCTTGTTTATCTCGTCACTTGCATGTATTAAAAAAAATGGCTTAAGTGTCGATTTTTGTTTTATAAAATAAAATATTTATTAATTATTTATTAACAAGAAGCAAATTCACTTACAAATTAAGTCACCAAAATAGTTAAGCCATAAAAAAACTATTTGACTTTCAAGCAAGCAAGCATAACTCACTCCAGCATACTTTATATGCTTGAGGTTCCTGTGAGAATGAACTAGAAACGTAATTATCAGACAAAGATATAAAGTGACCGACATAGATCAAAGTATCAGCAAACTGAAGTGGAGATAAGCTTATTGTATCAAAGAAACGATAATCTTAGACGTAAACACGTAGATGGGTTGTAAGGACTGCGTATGAGCTAACGAGAGCCAAGGTTGCGGTATTTTACACTTGACAGACTAGATGTTTGATCGCAACTCGATTGATGTTAAGCGACGGAGTGTTCGATGATGGTAAGGACACTGGAATGGAAACTATTGCCAATCGACGTTGCCGAAACACACTTTTAGGTGTTAGGCAACCCTGGCCAGCATTGCAGTAAATTACCCTACAACCATACGTTTCCTCACGTTGCTTTTCCTTCACCAACATACAAGCTTTCTGTTGGGATTTGAACCCACACCATTCGGCGTGCAATCCAAACGCGTTAACCACTGAGCTATTATTGCTACGTCGCAAAGCTAAAGCTAGTAAATCCATAAGATAAGGCTACGAGCGTAAATCATCGAGTGGTATATCAGACAATACCTCATTCTATTGCATGATTACAACTAGGGTTGCTACTTGCGACAATCATGTTTCACAAATATAAGCTTTACGTTTACTGCCTTTTAAGTCTACCAAATTTGTTTGTCCATTGTTGGTAGCAAAACGTCTCTATGAAAAGAAAGTGATGATGATTATGTCAGTACAAGGCATGCCTATGTATAACTTCTTTATCTTAATAATGTAGTGCGAACGAAACATCTATCAAGGCGCATTTATTTGAACATACGTAATTGTTGACTACTGGCCCGAACGCCATTCGAGGGTAGACTTATGCCCAGCAGTGGACTATCAAGTAGCTGATTATGCTGGTTATGTTTAATCTTTAGTTTACTATTTTTCAGTAAATAAACATTGAATTTTTTTAAAGCTTAAACAGGATGAAAAATTATGACCTCCGGCAGGACTCGAACCTGCATACTAGTATGCCAGTGCGACTTCTCTCGTCAGGCCTTGGAACCTGCAACGGTTTCGGCTTGGGTAAATATTTGTGTTACAAAAATTTACAGATGGCGTCACCAACGCTTTAGTTGGTATCTTATAACAGGTTGGGAAAATTTGGCATCTAAGGCAGATACTTCTGTAGCTTAATTGGCAAAGCAGTTGGGACGGAAACCCATAGAGACTGCTCGTATGCAGGTTCGAGTCCTGCCGGAGGTCATAATTTTTCTTCCTGTTTAAGCTTTAAAAACATAGAAATACCATAAGTGTGGAATCAATTCATACAAAAATATTCATAAAACATTGAATTGTTATTGAACAAATATTTACCTTTCCAGTTTATACGTGCGACAGAACTGTGCTTGATTAAATTAGCAAATTTGTAAAGATCTATATCAGAGTTCTGCGAAAGCTGTAACCTTCTCCATTCATACCAGCTCAATAGTAGATTAATCGACTTGTTTCCTGTTAATAGATTAAACCGATTATTTACTGTTGAGTTTAGAGGTCGCTTGTGTCCTAGATTAACGCTGAGGTAATTTTTCCTTCAACATGACGGTATGACTTTTATAAAACAACACGTATTTGTTTGATATTACATAAACATGCTTCACAATGATTTACCAATAAACAGAACAGTCTAGAATTCTATTAACCTATCACGCCTTTCCAGTTATGTGACTGCCCTGGACGCGTGACGTCACGCGTTCAGTTCACAAAGCGCACGTAACGAGGGCGCGCCGGAAGCGGTCGGCGCGCGAGCGCAGCGTCCTCCATCCGCTGGCGATATTTCCGTTTTCATTCAACGCGCTCTCCCACACTTAACTACTGGAACGTCCTTACAGAACATAGCTTAGTATTGAACCTGAAAACTAGAACCTGAGATTTGTCATTTGACAGTAAACCTTTACATAACCCAATAGGCTAGATGACTGGTTTTTTTTATTGTCCTATTAAAATGTGGCCCATAAATATATCTGATTAATGAAAAGAAAATGAAAATCTTATCAAAAATAAGCAACTTATAAGCATTTTAATATCATGCTAGAAAGAGAGGCGTGAGAGAACAGATAATCGTGACGTCACTTTTCTGTACGCCATATACCTAAATTCTATTCTGACAAGTAAGGCGTGACGTCGTTTTTTGTTTTGTGGGAAGGCACAGAGTTGTCTCTACCAAAAACTTTAAATGCATATATATCAGAACATAAATAACCGATTTAAATTATGTTTTCAATAAACATATTATATTTACTTAAATTCTTCATCAAAGCTATTGGTTTCAACAATTTAAACATCAGTCATCTACCGTATTCTAATAAATTGAGTCAGTAATATTAAAATAAGAAAACCTTAATAAAATAGACTTTAACCGTTGTTACAGATACCAATATAGTTAGAAAGAGAAGGTTAAATATCTTAATATATAAATAAAAAAATCTCCACTTCTTGTTACATAAGACTTTTCTTGATGCTACCTTATAATTTACACTAATGAAATGTTTCTTTACTATTCTTACTTTGTTTCTCTTACATTACACTATTTTACTTCACTCCTCAGTATTTACTATTTTCTTGTTCCATTTATTTAAAATTAGGTGAAGAGAAACCCACAATTATTACTCCACTCCTCAAAAAGTTATAGTTTTCTTCTCTACTCATAATTGGCAGTTTTTCCACCATTCCTTGCTATTTATTTTTAAAATGTCATGTCGTTGATTTGCTCTCCATTACGTCCTATCGCTCTCAAGTCACGACCGCTCACCAACGAAGACGATGAGCAACTGAGGTCACATTTGAGAGCAATAGAGCTTTTTACACCACTGAGTCAATTCTATAAAAATTTAAAAACATTTTTCTTTGCGAGATAATAAAAACTGAAGGCAATTTTAGCACATCAATTTTAATCCAATTTATACATGCATCTCGATTCGATATTGTCACTGTCGGCCTGCCAATATGCAAGGCAATAAAGTCTATAAAGTGTTATTTTTAGTTACGCGACTATTTCCACCAGCGCCGCTCCAGATTCTATTTCCGCTTTCAGACATTGACATGAATTCATTTTCAGTACGTTGCGGCCTAGAACGTACTGGACGGACGTCTAGGGACGCTGACTGATAGGTACTGAACGAAATTTCATGTCCTCTTAAACGCAAATTTAGTTCAAATTTTGTAAGACAGTGGTTTTCGAAGTATCCAAAAGACAACCATAGTAGATAACCTTACGCACTACCTAAGGCACAACATGTTCGGATGATTACTTTTGAGGTCTTATTTCTGGCCATTATAATTACGTCAAATCATTCAAACCGAGCCTTCTAGAGATCTATTCACTCATCAGCCAGAAGACGTCCACTGCTGGACGAAGGCCTCCCCCTTAACAGGGAGGGGTTGGCATAATCCCCACGCTTGGCAGGCGGCCGAGAGGATGCTGCTGCCAGTCTTCCGTTGGTTCTGTATGCAGTTCAAGTACATACCCAGGTCCATACAGAGACCTATTCACCACGGCATAAAACAAGGGATTTCTAATAGTACCTGCCCGTTATGTGGTCACTTAAACACCTTATTTCAATAAATAGTCAAGCTGTTACACAAAAACATCAAAAAAAGTCAATATCTTGAGGATTTTCTTAGAATATTGTTACTTTTAAGTAAACATTAATTTTATGTTAACGTACATCGGCCCTAGCAGTATAAATACGCGTCTGGGTTTAGAGAGACATTGACATGATTTAATTCCCAAATTATAGTTTGGAACAGTATCAAGAGTAGATTGGATCAAAACAAACCATGAATATTAAAGATAGAGCCAAGTTCATTATAAGAAAAAGCAATTAAATGAAATATTGTGTTTCTAAGAATTATTTAGTTGACCTTAATGATGAAAATTTAATTTTATAAATGAAAAAAATATAGGATATAAGGGATAGGGGGGGTATAGGGGATATTTAATAGGATTTGAAGCTATTCTCCTTAGTTATTTATTATACCTAAGACATTGTAAAAGTCGCGGGCAACCGGTGGATGCAAATGGCAGGTTGTCGTACAGTGTGGCGGTCTAAGGGGGAGGCCTTAGTTCAGCAGTGGACGTCTCCGGGCTGATGATTATGATGATGATATATTATACCTAACAGATACTAGCTAACCAGTTTTATTTAAATAGTAAGTTTTACTAGTTTAGTTATAGGTTACTATCGAAATCGATGAAAATTTGTTCGTGACACACGATCGATACGGTCTATTGCTTCGCTAAGCTTTGCTCCCACCACGTGTCTAAATCTCACACAAAATAATACAATTATTACGACAACTTGTACTATTAAACGACAAGTTACGAATAAAGATTTTCATATTTTAAGTTTTTTCGATCCCCAAGCCGCCTGCCAAGCGTGGGGATTATGGCAACCTCTCCCTGTTAAGGGGGAAGCCTTCGTCCAGCAGTGGACGCCTTTTGACTGATGTGTACGAATTAAGAGCAGCTAGAAGGTAATAATGATGTTCATCATCAGCCAGAAGACGGCCACCGCTGGACGAAGGCCTTCCCGTCAATATCCTATACAATTATCATAATCCCCACGCTTGGCAGGCGGCTTGGGCAGAATCCTCACCAGCGATAACCGAGAGAACGCTGTTGCCCGTCCTTCGGTGGTTCTGGATGTAGTTTTAGGACATATCCAGGTCCATAATATAATTATTCTATTATTTAGTTGTATAACAAGCCAAAATTTCAATTTGAATTTCAATATAAATTATTTCGTTGTGAATATTTCTGTAGATACCTAGTCGAGAAAATTAAATGAGCTTGAATAACTCCAGAACAACTTTTAAGGCTGCTTCATTCATTTCCATTTTCGACATTTTCAGTTACCTTAGTTAATTAAAAGTTGTTTTTTCTATTTAATATTTTTCTTCGTACTGGCCGTCGTGAGATGTCGTGAATGCTGGTCTACTTATTTCTAACTTTATCTGACATTTTCTGGTGGTATGAATATTATTTACCTGCAACAAGAGAATAACAATTAAAATATTGTTAAATGAGAACCCATTATCTAACAATATTTTTTTTTGTATAAATACGGTCAAAACTTTTCAGACATCAAAATATTGTTTATAAATACGGTTTTTTTAAAGACAGAATATGTGAAATATCGTTTTGGAGAAAAAGTTATACCTTGGTATGCGTGCGTGCTCTAGCCTAGACTGCGTTAAATTCAAAATAGAAGAGAAAGAGAAGAAAGAGAAAGAGAGCATTTCCCGCATTAGCTTCTCATCATAGCCGGACATAACCTGCCCACAAAGCATAATGAGCCGTATTCCATAACATATAGGTTTTTGCAGCGATATTGAATACAGGTGTCACTGTATATACTTTTTTTTCTTAGTTTTGGCATCGCACGTTGTGCATTCTGCCAGTGTCAAGTTTATGAATTTTCAAGTTTCTTTTATTAAAATAGATAGATAGATAGAAAAAAAAATGAAAATAAATATGGAAAATGATGAATGAATGAATGGATGAAAATGGATGATGGAAAATAAAGTCAATTATGTCATTAAAACACAGTCAGTCATACGAAACCAGTCATAGTCGAGTCCAAGTCATGCCCTAGTAAAGTTGTGGCGATTTTACCATGAGCTTCTACGGAGTTTTGAAAACAACACGAAAATACATGTTTTACCACATTATATCACTTGCCCACACTCGAGCATGTAATTCAACACTCAATAAATAAAACACCACCTTTTTTAATCATTAATTGGCGAAATAACACAAGTTTAAGAAAATAATAGAATGCAACGACACGATTTTTCCATGTTCCCGCCAAAACTCCCTGTATATATTTATAAGGTCCAAGGCTCCATTTCATACACCAGTACGTTTGCACTAAAATGCAAAGGTACAAAAACGGCAATAACGCCAAACTCCCAAACCAGACGTTCGCAGACACGGAACGGCGCGCCGTGTCGCCCGAAAAACATATCGCGAACCCCGGCCAATGTTGTATTTATTTCATCTCGGGTAGGATTAGGGTTCCCGCATCGAAGCTGGCAACAGGTGCCGCCGCCCGCGCCCCGCGCGGCTACAAAACAAGCAAAACAAGATATACACAAGCACTAAACACTGTTTGTGCAGATCATGTCGGGAAAAAGTATACACGATGTGTACGCGGCCGGCTGTGTGCCGAGGCAGCGGCAGCGAGCAATCTATTTGCCTTTTAAATAAAACCTTGGGATATTTCTCAACGCGCGTGGCCCAGTGTTGATACTTTCACATACTTATTTGTTCCATCTAGACAAAATAATGCTAATAATGTTATTGGGTACGACAATGCTGCCCTAAACGCGGTGTTTCAGGTGTGTGTAGCATTAGTTAGAGTTGTTAATCTGCATTAGCACGATAAACAAGTAAGCAAATTTGCTGAATTCAAGAAAAGAACATTTATTCCTGTATCCTAGCACATAATGGAGAACATGTCTAGTAATTTTGTATGATGTCACTTTTTTTTTAACATACTTGTGTTCAGAGTGGTTCACGTTGACGCAGGCGTTGACTTTGGGTAGATCAACAGCCTTTAGTGTTGCTATACCTTTATGAAACACCCTGTATAACCCTGTATTTATGCCCGTTATAATAATTAATTAGGTAGTAGTATTTTCCCTAATAGTTTTAAAATCTAACTCCTTTGTAAATTAACATTCTTCAGTAATCTATTTTAGTTTTTTTTTTTATTAGGGTTATAAAATAAACCACGACATAACATCAGGCGTAGTTTCGCAGCATCCAAGAATTTAATATTTGGATTTAAATGAAGTTAGCAACTTTGTTTTGAGATCAAATGTTTCAGTTGAAATAAAGGCCCTGTTTTCAATTTCAATATATTTTGATAATGACTTAGCAAAAACTACTGACATTTTACACGGGTTCTGAGTTTTCAATTATGTGCGCGAGTGCGTTTTTCAAATTGATTTTTCTACTCGTATTTCCATCGTTTTAATAGAATTGGGAGCGTTGAAAGGCTGAGCTGTAACAAAATTTTGTTTTTGGGGAAAATAACAAATGGTTTTTATGATGAAAACCCTATAGACACAGTGACAGCGAAAGGAAAACAATGACAGCATTTGAAAGGTAATTCTTTTCTGGTTTCCATAATACAAGCTTTGCTTAGTATGGGGCTAGATGGCGCTATGTGTAAAATGACCTCCAATATATATTTTTTTTTAATTTATTTTAATTGTTATTCGTTGTAGGTACTAGATGATAATTTGTCGAAAGAGGCTTTATCAGGTAGTAGTAGTAGTCTGTTCTGAGCGTATATAGCAACAGCGAATTCAATTGAAACGAGACGTCAAATTTACGCCCTTCGCTTCACCATAAAGAAATATTAAGAAAAAAAAAAAAAAAAAAAAAAAAAAATTACATCAGAAATAACCAATTCAAAAGTCAAAAAGATCCCTATAATACATATAAACTCAAAAAAAAAAAAGAGTTGGTGTTCAAACTAAAACTTATCTGGGTAAAAAAACTGTTGCTCGACTTTTGCATTTACCTTTTATTTTTTCAGTAAAAATACGCAGCTATCGAATAAAATCACATTTTCCCCAATTTCCCCTCTCCTGGTTGCCAACCAATTATTTGCTTATCAAACTAATTAGGTATCAATTTGAAAGGGACCAGACGTCGCATTGTGTTCTTTGCAAAGAGCTTTCGAACGTGCAACCAATTCTTCGAGACCCCTCTTGCATACATGTCGTGGAGATTTTGTTTACCTAGCCCCAAGAAAAAAGGCTGGATACAGAGTAGGTACTATATCGGGTATTACGTAGACTACGTAATTTTTTTTTATCAATCTGTTAGTTTCAGTCAATTAATTAATTTACTTCACAACAATCGTAAAGGACATAGACTTTAAGTCATAAGGTTAGATTTTATAGTCCTTTGTGTTATAGATGATTACTGCATAAATATCTGTAGTGGTAGGACTCTACTGCAGAGTTCACCTAGGAAAGTACCACACCTTTTTTTTATTCAATCAAGGGACTATTATTATCACCTATATTTATCATGTTTACCTAGTTTCACAGACCAATAAAATCATTGTATCATTGTATCATTGACGAGTCAAGCAAGACGTTCGCCTGGTGGTAAGCGTCACGCCTGCCACTAGCAGTAGCAGTGCCGGAATTGTGAACTTGCGAACACAATCCTGCGCTACACTGCACTGCGCTTGTCAACCTGAGATATCAGATGTTAAATCTCTTCATACCCAGTAATTTCTCTGGCCAGCTACTACTACCTTTGCCAGTTATTCAACCGCCAAGCAGTAATGCAAGTATTACTGTGTTTCGGTTTGAAGGGCAATGTTACTTGAGAAATTACTGGGTATGATGAGTTTTAGCATCTAATAATATCTCAGGGTGACGAGCACAGTACAGTGCGGCGCAGGATTGTATTCGCAAGGTCACAATAATGGCAGTGCTACTGTTATGGGCAGGCGTGACGCTTACCACCAGGCGGACGTCCCGCTCGTCTCCTCAATCGACTGTATAAAAAAAAAACTTTATCATATTTAAATCCATCGTCAAACACTGGCCTCGAGCCCATTCTTGGTGTTACTGCTCAAGTAGGTACCTACTGCTTTACTTAATAATATTACCGTCGTCTCATTGAGACACCAAAGCATCTATACAGGGTGTTAGTTTGAATACCGTTATCCTTCTAGGGTATCATTGTACTCATCATTATGAACACCTTTTACTATGGGGCCAACCCTGAAAACACGAAAAAAAAGCTGTTCCATACAAAAAGGTTAATCGATGTTGGACAAAATGTATGGAACAGCTGGGTTTTTTTCGTGATTTCAGGGTTGGCCCCATAGTAAAAGTTGGTCATAATGATGAGTACAATGATATCCTAGAAGGATAACGGTGTTCAAACTAACACCCGGTAGATGGTCCTCAATTATGATGATAATTGTCTTTACTGAGATCGAACCTGTTTACTCTGGATGACTTTAAAGAATACGAGTATTTTTGTTATTTATAGCAGTGCAACTTTCAATTTTGATTTTTCCCTAGTTTGTTGTCAATTTGTCCCTAAAATTCCCTAAAGAAAATTCTAAACTCCTTGATTTAGGGAGCATGACCATATTAAAGAAAATATACCTAATTTGAATTCAAAGCACTTATTTTACAGTTTTTCGCTGCACTTAACATTGGATAGGCACTCTCACTCAGATGATTAATAGAATATTTTGTCGCTATTGCTCTGCAATGCAGAATGAAAAGCAAACTAACTGTTGGTATAATACGACTTAGTTCCTATGTCGGCTGTAATTACGGTCATAGTACAATCAATAGGACAACTAAAACTAGTAGTTTGAGACCATAAACAAGGATCACCACATTAATTTAGATTTTTTCCCAAAACTCCCTAAATCCTTTTTGAAACGATTTGTCCCTAAACCTTACTTAATACTAATATTTTTTCCCTAAGAAAAGGAGAATTCCCTAAAAGTGGAAACACTGATTTATAGCGTAAAGAAGCAAATCAAAGCATAAAACCAAGTTTAGGGCTTTGTTTATACGAACAATAAGCACTTTAACGGTAGTGCTAGATATTTTTAGTCAGAACAGGTCGACATGCTTTCTGGAGTACGTACGACCGTCAAACGTCAGTCGAACTGAGTCCAGCCTAAAGGGATGAGATGGGTCTTTTTATTTCGGACGGGTGTCGGCGCTACGGGTTGCCATTTCGTTATAATTGATTTCCCTTTTTTACGGTTGGACGGGAGTGGCGCGTCACACGCTCGTCGCCCCGAACCGGGGGTGGCATATATGAAGGGCATTCGCGGTGTATTTTGTTTTCTGCTCGAGATACTTATAGCCAGCAGGCAATTTTGGGTCTCCTTTTGTTAGACAGACAACGGAGTGATAAGGTTTTTGTATGATTTGCAAACATTTTCTCCGTATCAAACTGTTGAGGCTTCTTAATGTGGCTTTGTGTTGTTTTTAAAATTCTAAATATTCCAATTCCAATTTTAAGACACGTATCAGTTTTAACGTACTTTAAGTTGGTGGGTGACAATATTTGTAGTAAAATAAGAATAATGTAGACTTAGACAACTCAAATCTAGTGCCTAATTGTTATTACCGCAGCCTGACTCGAGAGCCGTTCAAGTTCCTGGCTAAACGTATTTTCGTCTTCACCACCAGATGTGTTTTTCTAATTAAACAATTCCTGTAGCTTGACTTGAATTTACGTTTTAGCTCCCGTCTAAGTATGTTTATATCATCTTTGTCCACACCATGGTGTAAGATGTGGTCAAACATCAAACCGTCAACAACAAAAAAACGCACTAACACAAAATAACAATATGTTCCGCATAATAATCAGAACTAAACAAGGATGTAGTTACTGTATACTTAAACCTTTAAGGTTCTTTAAAAATTATGTTATACAACAAATTGTACAATTTGAAAATAATAATGTTCTTAATGTGACTTATTTTAATAAAGCCATATTCATCATTGGTTCCTTCCAGACGTTCTATACGGCTCCTATACTATACACAATACAATTTACATTGTAATACTCCACACATCTAGGTCTCAGTCTCAATCCGTGCAGGATCCAATCATCGCGCTCGGCGACGCATACGCGACCCAATCACCAATAATGATTTATTCTAATCAACGCTAAACGCCCGACTAGACATAATCCGCCGAGTAATTGCATCCCCTTGGATGGATTGTGGAGTGATTAGGGCAATTGTATCTAATGTAGCAATAGGAGGTGCAATAATGGATAGCATATTAGAGCGAATATAGGCGCAACGCAAACTAGTGATCATAGATCAAATTGGAGTAGACTGTAAAACTATTTCAGACTGTTTGAATCAAATTAGTTGTACCTTCTGTAATATATCGCCACGATCCGGTATCATTTAATTAAGTATCACAGAATAGAAGTTGTTATTGAACATTTTCAAAAAAAATAACAGTTAAAATTACAGAGAGTCCTCTTAAAAAAAAGGAATTACATTTAATTGAAAAATTTACCGCGTAGAAGCGCTTTTCGTGGTATTACATTAAAAACTCTAACACGTTTAAAAGAATAAAACCAGCCAATTCGCGTTGACCACATTCGCTTACCAACAGGCAAGTTGATTGATTGATTATCTCTTTATTGTTCACACCAAGAATTACACCGAAATAATTTTATAAACTTAAATATCGGAACAAGTGGCGGCCTCAAGTTGGTGGTCAAACACGAACTTGTACGAGTAAAAGAGCAACATTTTGTACAACAGCTGTATGATCTTGACGCGTGAGTTTGCCCAGTACTTGAGAACGATTTTATTTTTATTTACATTATAATTTTTACAAAACCATAATATTGGAAATAGTGATTGATATAGCAACAACGTTCGGTAATAGTAATACGAGTAGTCTTTTTGAAATAATATTGCAGCTGGGCAAGACATGTGGCTCGGAGAAGTGATGTGCACACCTGCCATCTTCCTCTGTCACTGCCTTTTCACTCTGTCACTGCCGTACTCCACCGAGTAAGGCATTGACAGAGTGGTGGCCCAGACTAGGTAACCGGAGCGTCGACCGACCAGTGGTAAGACAGGTCAACGATTAAAGTCGTGAATCAAACCTGGTCAAGATAAGACTTGAAACCACGCTCGCAGCTTGGTTTTGAAGCATACGGTGGAAGGTGCAACCCGAATGGAAGCTGTTACGCAGTTGTAGATCGCGGACGCTAAAATATAAACTGACCTCTCTGGCTTGACGAGACGGTGCGACGGGGTAATTAATTGGTCGTTGTTTTTAATGCTGAGTAAATCTAACATGCTATGAACGATTGTACGCCTCTACGTTTAAAGTTTTCTGTCTATGGCATATCATCAAGTAGGATATCAATCTACGGGTGATGATAATGAGTCTTTTTGATCAATATAATTATACCAGATACCCGATTGTTTGTAATAACATCATGCTTCAAACGTTTTAATGTCAATGTAAATTCCACAAACTCATTCCGCTTGAAGACGAAAACCATAGTACATCTAGCAAATTTAAATGCCAAACTTCAGTAATATGCCGTACAATGTGGAGGAACTGGTTTCTAATAAACCAACTATTTGATGAGTTTCCGATGTTATTACTCATTTTATTACTGTAATTTCAATAGCTCAGAGACGATTATTATACACTTTAGTAGTCTCCTGCACTCTGTAGATGGTTGTAAGAGCTGCCGGTTGTTAATAAATTATGCATGGATTTAATCGAATTAAGACATAGCGTAGACAAGGATATTGAAAAAAGCCTTCGCCTTCTTACTGAGACTTCTATCTTTTAAAATTAAATTTTTTTTTTATGATGAGGGACTTCTAAGTGAGCTTAGAAAGTTATTTCGTTAGCTTTAGATAAAAACATAATAATATTATTATTATTTGGAATTAGGGGAGACTTTTACCCAGTAGGACATTCAGATAAATAAACAAAAAACATTACTTTTTTAACTGAGATGTCTAAATTGTGGACAATGATGAAGAATTTACAACATAATTATAACGGACCGGGTGCCGCGCGCGGGAGTGACCCCTAGGGCTAAGTATTTGACAAGGATTTATGATTCGTTTTTTTTGATTTTTATTAACATAATAATTAAAACTTTCAGTGTTAATAAAATATTAACATTGCGGTGTTAAAAAAAACATAATTATTATAACAATTGTATAATATTCCTTTCTTTTTTCAAATTGAATTATATTAGACCGCCCGGTCAGCGTGCTTGATGATACGAGAAAAATATTATGTTTGTAAATATAACACAAACATTTGCTTAAAAAAAACAAATTTACTTGTTTTAAACTATCACGGTTGTTTACTAAAGTTCTATTATTATTAACGGGATATTTACCGTGATTATGTTGTGAAATGAGCTCACATTCACACATAACATTTCACAACATAATCACGGTAAATATCCCGTTAATAATAATAGAACTTTAAATTTACTTGTGACTTGAAAGCACCCGGATTCTGTATATTTCCTGATAGACATAATCAACCTTAACTTTAACTAGGTGATTGTACGAGTATGGGCCAACCCACACGTACCACAACCACACCACATCGCAGCGACAAAATGTGGTGACGCAGTGGCTACGTGTGAATTGTGTCGCTGCAGCTTTTTCCAGTTGCGTTGTGGTACCGACAAAATATCGATGTTTTTGCGTTGTCGCTAGCAGTTGCGATGTAGCTAAGTCGTGTGCAGACACAATCCGAATCCGGCTTTCATAGAGCGCGCACTGTCGTTACATCGACGCAACGTTGTATCTGCGTGGCCAGCGGCTATTTCACGGTGTCGCTGGTGGTTGCGTTGTGGTTGCGATGTGGTCGGTATCATCCACGCGGTCGATAACGACAGCAAAATGTGGTACGTGTAAATTCTACTATTCATTTTCAATACAAAATATGCGCCCGACCACGTGTTGTGGTTATGGTGTGGTTGTGGTTTGGTTGTGGTACGTATGAAACAACCCTATGTAGAGCACGAATGTGTCACAACTACAAACAAAACAAAATCAGGGCCAAAATTGTCTATAAATTCCATTTCCTCGTACCAAACAATTTTATAACCTCGCTCGTCGTAAGTACTCCTAAGACGTCGGTAAATCCACGAAATTTCCGCACCGTACTTGCAAGAAGCAAGAAGATTATGTTTCTAATATAAGAAGCAATTACTTTTAACGGCAATTTACTTAATTTATTAAATTAATAAATACAAAATACAGGTTGTCCCTGAAAAACGACTAAGGCTGGGCCTAAATTAAAAATCACCAGTTTATTTCCAAATTTACAATCGTAAAGGGGGGCAAGAGGGGTAAAACGGTAAAGTCGCGCGTGTTGGGTGCGTTTTATAGCCGGCAGAGGGCGCTAATGACGTCAAATAATTGGTGCTTTAAATGTAAATGACGACACACGCCCCCCGCATCCCTGTTATGACAAAGCTTTATTAAATTTTGAACGTAGATTTTGGATCTACGTGCTCGGCGACGGTGATAAAAAAACTAATTAATTGTCAGGTTAAAGAAAAAAACAATTTACTAGGGATACAAACTCAGCATCTTGTGTATCAGAATAAAGCAGGTAGCTCAATGCTAAACACGGTTTAAAAAAAGTGATATTCTAAGTTTTTTTTATTTATGAGTTTTCCTACACATATACCCACAGAGTTTTCACTATAGAGTATATTGTGATTGTTTATTATGAGATGATAAATTTCACCTGAAGTATCTGTCTCCGGTGTTCTTATAATGTTAATCTGTATTATATTGACAGGTGTCAGAAATAGTATTATTAAGCTATTTCATAGCTACACAAAAAAAATACATATTCATATTTTTTTATTCTTTTTTCTGTTAGGTGTTTATAATATGGGCCCGTGTTTTTTAAGTAGTTCTTGTTGCCTGAAATAAACGATTATTATTATTTATTTATACAAACAACAAATTAATTTATCTTAAAATGTTAATTAATAATGTAAAAATAATGCATACAATTAAAACCAGTGATATTTAAAATAAGCTGCACAATTTATATGAAACAACAAAACCGCATAGCAGTGTAACGTTGATTAAAGCCACAATTAACTACATACAGACTGTTTCGGAAAATTAACCCTTTGTTTCTTAATTGACGTTTATTAAGTATTTGATTTAAAAATCTTTATTAAATTAACTGTCTTTGCTTTGCACTTTTACCTATTTTCATATTTTTATTTAGATATGAAACAAAAAATTAACAACATTTTTCTTTGTTACCTTTTACCACACCACCACTTGACATCAGATGAGCTGTGGTCAAATACAAAGAATACAAGTTGTTTATGTTTATGTATATTTGATTTGGTATATTTTTGTGTTTTATGGCATCTTTCGTTATTGTTTCAATTTCTTTTGTTTTTAATTTAACTTCTGTGTTTTACATTATATTCTTCTTCTAGCAAACTAAGATTGATTATCTATATACTTGATTCGTTGTAAAATATATTTTATATACCTAATACTTAATTACTATTCAACTGGATTGTATCCAATGTTGCTATTAGTGAAATCTTTTTTGGCTTATTTGTTTATATTATTCTGTGTCCTAGCAAATGAGTTTGTGATAGCTGTTTGTTTTCCAAGAAATAAATAAATAAATAAATTTATCATTGAATGCCTTAATATCGAAGCAGCAGTGAATATAAAAGTAAGGTGATTAGACGAGCTGTCTCAAATCAAGCTGTAAAAAAGCCGTTGAAATCGATTGCAAAGAATAGTATAGGTATTTACGGGAGGGGGGGGGGTGTCATAAGTTTAGCGTATCTAAGGCATCGTAGCTCTAGTAATGGATGGATTGATTTTAATTAAGTTTTTTAAATGAAACTTCGAAAGTGTTTTAGCTTCAACTAAAGACCATCTTTTTGACTCATTCTTTTATCTGTCATGTGATATTCAATATAATTTTATTAAATTTTGTGAGTAATAACAAATGTTTACATCTTTGAAACTAAGAGTCACAGTACTCCATTAGAATAAACCGACAAAGCGAGCTTCTTCACTTTAACTCAATATTCATGAACGAAAAGCAAACTTAACTTAAAATCAGCATCGCTTTTAACGTTCCTAACAATAATATCCCGGGACGAGAGTTTGTTGAAACAAGAACAATAGGTACCTCTAACACACCCGCCTTAACTTGATGCTAATTCCTATCTTACTTGAGATCGGGACTGCTATTTAGTCCATTAAATAATACGAATTTAAATTGCATTCAAATTTCCACTTCGATTAAAAGCTCCAAGGCCTTAAGTGTAGAACAAACATCGGTACCTATACCGACCTGTCCATTGTCCAATTTAACTTGACCTCTCTTTGCCCACTCTCCCCTTCAAACTCCAGCTGAGTGAAAGTTATGAGAGAGGGAGGCAGGGTGTCAAATAAGGATGGTCTCGTCCATGTGATCCCAATTACTATGTGTAGAGCCAAGCCGATTATGCAAATCGCGATTTTCCGTGGACGCATCTAATGGCCCATAGAGGGCATGGGGGTGGTCCGATGCACTTTTAGAATCGCCCCTTATAAGTTTTGGTACACCGAGAGAATGGCAGATGGCATTAAAAGTTGATTTGGAGATGCCATTTTTGGAGCTCTGTCCCTGAAAAGTGCCAAAGAGATTATTAAGCATACGCCGTCTATGTCTATTTGTCTATCCTGCCTATGAGGATTAGTATTTTTTTATTGTAGTAACATAGGTTAATGTTTTCGTAGATTATGTATTTGTTTATGTGTTGAATAATGGGGTCCGTCACAGAATGTCCTTTCCTAAAATGTTTACTGCACACAAAACATCCCTTTCGCAAAATGTTGTATCCTAATTAGATGTAAGTTTTAGCATCCTGATGTACACTATATAATAGATGTATTGTTTCGAAATATTTAAAAATAGTAGACATGATTTAGGACCCTGAAAGTATAGTATACATACTGTGAGCTCACTAACTTATTAAATTGTTTACTACGGATCCGTAGCTAAGCCTACGGATTTCGTAGATCATCTACAAGGCCTACGAGTTCACCGCCTACGATTATTCGTAGCACACGTGCAAAGGATTCGACAGTAATAAATAAAAACATCACGTCAAAGCTCCTGCTATTATTAGACATATTATATAAATACATCAATCGTACACGTTAACCTGCCGCAGCCTGCACAGGTACCGGTCAACCTGTACTTGTGCAGGCTGCGGCATAACTAATTTTGCAAAACTCAGCAAGGCAAACAAGTTAGAAAGTAATGTATAAGGTGATTAATTAAAATCGATATCAATAAACGTGTGTTTTTTTTAAATATTCAGTTCGTCTTTTGTCTGTCTTATTCCAACGAGTCGAGGCTACTCTACGTTAAATACTAAAGGGTTAAGTTTTTTTACGACGAGTTTTCTTTAAGACGCTTAGTGTGTCTTAAACCGAGTCACAAAGTAGATGACAGTACAAGCGTGGTGCGCTACGTGCTAAATCAGGAAGCACTCTGCAAGTGCTAAGTGATCATCGGACGAGCGGCGGACAGCGGTCGACGATGGTATTACAGCAACCTGGGATAACTTTTACAGGAATCAAATCCAGAAGGGAGATTTGAAACAGCTGTTTTTTTTCCAAGAATTGATGACTCATTTTGGCATGGTGAAACCGTTACGTTGCCTTTTACTAAAATATTGCCCAAAAACATATACCAGGTTATGAAAATAATTGCCAAGCAATTATTACTTTGCCGATCAATATACATAAGCCTCATTTCGGTGCGTGACGGCAACCGCATTAATCGCGAACTATTTAAAACTTCTAAATAGTTTCGTGGAACGGTCGCATGTCACGAATCAGCGACATTCTTGCATTCAATCTATCTTTCTTTGACGTAATTTATCGGACAAAGCCAACAATACCAGCGCTTGGCAGACTTACTCGTACCTTATCGGGTAATGAGATTAAAATTTATACGAAAAAGCAAAGCTGGTGTAGTATAAAACGTGAAAGGGCTCCGTAGCCGATTTACGAGATAAAATGTTTTGTTTCAATGTTTTTTCAACAGTAGAAGAGAGGATAATTTTAAAGCACCTTTATCATAATATTTATTTTTTTCGTTTTATCGCAGTTTTAAAATGATCCTTGCAGTAAAAATTTTGCCATAGTGCTTCGATCAAAGAAACAGAGGATATTGCACCATCCACTCAACCGCATCCTACCTAAAACTTGACGTTTTTTGACTTTGACTTTGGTGCAGTTTCTTGACCAAGCGAAACGAAGGCCTCCGAGCCTAACGAAACCAGTTGGTGTTAGTATTTACGTTTGAATGTATATTGTTTCGACAATAACTTGCGAACCGTTGATCCGATCATTATGAAATTTTGTAAGGAAGTAGTTTGGCAAATACAACTATAAAGTTCAATTAAGATACAAATTGGCCAAGGGGGCTTGAAAGTTATGGCGGTCGTTCGACCATTTTCGACTGCTGTTTGGCTCGTGATGACCTCTTTGCATTTTTAGCCTTAACTTAAGAGTTGCTATAGAGTTGCTAGAGTTGTTGTATAATGGGCGATTTCCTGACAGGCAATAAATAAAAAAGAATTCAGTGTTGATGGCTCTGAGTTTGCGCAAACCAGATGTGGCTGTCATTTTCAAGTTTTTTATTTTATTTAATGTGCCACATTTCAGAAATACTATGCTGTTTTTGACTGGCACGTATAGTCTGCGCTATCTTGGGTTGGAGGAAACTACTTTTTTTAATTGTGTTTGGAAAATCGCTCATTTTGTCGTAAAAAATAATGACGCTATAATTTTAAATCCAATGTCAAACAGTCATACTCCAAAACTCAAACTCTTTTCTGAAACCTTTCTAACCAACTAAAGGAACCCCAAAAAGAGGTTGGTCATAAAAGCGAAGTTCGGGAATAGTTCCGAATCGGACATGCGATGTTTACAATTGTACGTTCGAACCCGTCTGCGGGAGCCAAATTAAAAAAGTTGAAACACCCCGGTACAGTATGCAAATAAAAAAAAAGTTTAGGGCGTGTGTTGGCTGCAAAGTTCTCGAAATTAATGATTGAAAATATTTCACATCGTGGGATTAACGTAGCTGGAAAATTTCGTAGGGTTTCGATTTGTGAGGGGCTGATCACTTATAAAGTTTCGGAACAAATTTTGTATTTGTAGCGGTAAACATTTTAATTTATACAGGAAAATAATGCTAGGCAGAGTCGTGAGTTCTATCCTATAGGATAACCGGGTGTTTCATGCAAAACCCAAGTGCTCTTAACTCATTGGGGTCTTTAGACAGCGATGTAGCCGACTTCATAATAACTTAAGTTCCTAATAATATTAATACCTAAAAAGGAATAAATGACAAAAACATAGACTAGAACCTGTAACTATAATAGAGAAGTGTAGTCAAAAGTAAAAAAAATATATGAAAAACATCTTTTGTAAGCTTTATAGGTGTCGGAACACAGGTGCAGTTCGCCAGTTTTTTTAAACAGTTCAACAGTTTTGTGATGGCTTAGTCGAAAATAATAAAATCGTCCGGTACTATACTCGTAGGAACCGTTATATTTTTATTGCATCATAAGTAGCCGAGAGTAAACTGTGTTAATTCAGGATTTGAATTTCAAGTTTCATCCAGATTCGTTTAGTCGTGAGCCCTGATACAGAATTGAGTGTGACCATGCTGTGAAAACAAACAACCAAATAATCGCCAAAGCACGAGGATATTCGCCAAAGAACCAAAGTCACTGACATAGCTCCCACGGAATGCAAGTTGAAGTGGCAATGGGCTGGTGTCATGGCTCAAAGAAGCGATAACCGATGGAGAGTGTGTTTGAATGATGACTACGGACCGAAAGACGCAGCGTAGGTAAGCCTCCCAATAGGTAGACAATAGGCATTGTGAAATTCGCGGGCAATCAGTGTATGGATGCAAATGGCTGGTTATCGTAGAGTGTGGCGGACCAACGGCCATCGTTCAGCAGTAGACGTCTTCTAGCTGATGATTTATGAAGCTGTGAAACATACAAAAGAAATCGGGATACAACAGTTGCTAGTTTCAATATAAATTCAATTCAATTACATCTCGCTCGTGAATTACCGGATATCACGGCAGCCGCATTTGTAATCCAACATTCCAAATTATTCACGAAACCAAACCGTGTGCGCGGTTAGGGGCCATTCTAATCAATACTGATGAGTTGAAAGCATCGCCTCATTGCTTGCTACTAGTTTGTTGCTGTGAAATATTCATCTAGCTTTGCTTCACTATTACCATGTAATTTCATCCTATTTATCCACCAGTAGTATGCAAATGTGTTTCGAAATTAAAAGCAATGTTTTCAGTAAAATTACTAGGTAATAAGGTTTTTTTTATGATTGACAGGCTAGATGATCCTGATTAGATCTCCTGATGTTAAGTGAGGTGTGGTCGAAAGTGTTAAAAAAACAAACTGGAATGGCAATTGGCTCTCTAGTGAGGTTGCTATAAATAACCATGATGCATAGCGACAGTTTGTGTAGGTACTAGAAGGCGGTAGCTAGCCAGTCAAATACTAGTAAGTACTTTACCAAAATGCTATTGCTTCCTCCTTTTTATTTGCCACAAGCTTTGAGGTGTGCTAACCAAAAATTCACAGACAAGAGCTACTTATCATCACACAACCTAATTTGAGCGTTTTAAGTTTTCTCATTCAAAACTACTAGCACGTCATATAATTGCCGCGCAAGGCTTCAAACTATTGAATTTGACACACAATTGTAAGTTGTGAGCAAGTGAATCTACTTTTTAGACAAGAGTATTTGCTAACTTAAACAAAAATATAATGCACTTAATCTACTTAACTTACGACACAGACGGCCTTACCTAAAATAATCTCGATTCACTTAGTCACTGCTTAAACTTCTCTGTCCTTTTCTAGCACGTGCAACTTCACGTCAGAGAGAAGATGGCAGAACATCTTAAGCAGTGACTAACGGTTGAAAAGTTTTTTTAGGTAAGGCCGTGAATGTATACCTTTCACAGACCGATAAAAGTCTAGACTCAATAAACGTTTAATCCCTATAACAGTATCTCCAGCATGCTGGCAGTATATTGCCACGTTGATGTTTATGCCTCAATCAAAGAAACGCCAGTATGTTCATGTATTTACTTGTATCTCCGTACACACTTGTCTAGAACTTTCAAGAGACTTCTTGAGACGTATTGACAACGAGTTTGGAACCCGACTGAGGGGCCAAATTACGAGTATTGTTCGAGTACGTCTAATATTTGCACAGCAATCACATTGTTTGTAAGGCCGATAGCGCCGATGTTTGCGGGCGAATGACGAAAGAGGTCTCTTAGGGTCTCTTTTATGTGTGGACGGAGCTACTTTTTAGTTTTTCGAGAAAAGTTTCAATCTTTTTTGATCGATTATTTTTTTCAAGTCATTTATGCATTGTCATTGTCACACTTTAATATTCCAATGCTGGAAATAAGCAATTGGAAGGTGATGTTCCTTTCCATATTTCTCCCGGTGCGGGTAAAGGCTTCTCAAACAACTTTGAAATTTCCCAGAGGTCTTACGTAAAAAAACTGTCTATTTTGTTTGTCAGTTATCCTATAGAATCACGGCATGTGTCCCGAAAATTCGCAAATGCAAAGGCGACACACCACCGGCCGAAAGTTATATTACACAAACCATCATTATTAAGAATTTTACTGAGCGATTTTTTTTTTTATTTCATCAGTGACCTGAAAAAAACTTACATTACAAGGAAAGTATTTTCTAAGTTTGCGACATTAGTGAGGTTATCGATGCATTGCCAATCCGATTATTTATATGAAAAGTTTTTTTTGTTAATTGGCTTGCGTTTGACCGCCAACAGCAGGTGTCTATTAATTATAAGTAACAGAGATAAAAATATAACCGTTTAGGCTTACGCCATAAAACATGGCTAAACAACCACACAGGCATTAAAAGGAGCAACATAGATTGTGATCAAGCGATTTCACACATAGTGCTCATATTACCCACACGAAAATCACCCTAAATAACCAAAAATTATAGGCCGACGCACTCACAGCTTTCCATAGCTACCGTCCATACATTCATTACAGCCCGTTATTACGCAGGGTGTGTTCATACGTCCGCACGGAAGTATCGAACCACCGCAGATTACATCGGCGAGTTTCCTTGAAACCACCGGTGGCCGTGTAGAGGCGAGCGCGTAATGGTGTTATTATTTTGCGGTGTTATTGTGCTGTGGTCGCGCCGCGCCGGTCTGCCGCGGAGTGAGGGCTGGCGAAACTTGGATTTATTTTATTTCGTGACATGAGAGGGTTCCTTTGACTTGGCTTCTTATGGATTCCCTGGCACGAGTACGTTGCCAATACGCATATATTCACAACTTAGTAAGTTTTTTTTTTTTACTGCCTGCTGTAAGGTAAGTAAGCAAACAGCAAATATTTTTTTTTTGCCCTACAGCAAAATAATAAATGGTTGATAATGTGACGGCGTCAGTTTTATTTCAAAATTATTTATCCCAAAGTGTCTATCGGTGCGATTTAGGTTCGATCGGTTTATCAGCGTAAAATTATGATGTCATAATAAATTCACTACCATGGTGGATTTTATAAAGGGCTACCGGAAAAAATAATGTGGTCCTACTAGTAGAACCACACGGTTAAGCCACGGGCAATAAACGGAATTTATAAGCTAATGATTAGATTTGGGTGTAAACTTCGAAAAAAAATGATACAAACTTATTAACTTCATTGATAATACATTTTGTAAGATACCTACAATATGGCGCGGCTAAGAGAGTAGCTAGATGAATTTTCCAAATTATATTTTCCAACCCCCCCCCCCCCTTTTCCCCTTGGGGGTCGAATTTCGAAAAATCCTTTCTTAGTACACCCCTACGCATCGAGACGAATACACCCTCCAAATCAACTAGCGGTTTGGGCTGTGCATTGTCTGTCAGTCAGTCAGTCAGTCAGGACAGAGCCTTTTATTATATTAGATTGTTATTTTCTTATTTTATCATAATAACGCACATTCTTTAAAATCAGCTAAAAAAATACGATCGACAGATAGTTAAAGAAAATAGCACGTGCTTTGTCGTTTGAATTTTTTGGGTACGGAACCGTAAGAAGTAAACCGATCCTCGGCAGCCCTGTTTTCACCAAGCATCAAATTATTAAAATTGTTGACCGGTAGAATTACGTTATCGAAATATAAATACCAGCCGCGGTGCTATGCGAGCTGTTCCATTTATATTCGTAATAGCCGAGCATGGCGTCATTTTGCTTAAACCTTTGTAGTAGTAAAAGGTTTTTATAGAGGTATTTTCTAAGAGTTCTATTGTAGTGGCAAGTGACCCTGCCTCAGGTACCTATGTTTTTTTTTGGGTTCTGCGAACGCAAACACTCAAAGCGTCGCTATGACTCACACGTGTTATCTCAATGGAAAGTTTAGAAATCACAAACTTTGAGTAGATAAGCAAAACTGACCGCATTCTTGTATCCATAAAGCTCAAAGTTGATAAAGCTCTGGCACATATAATATATGTCGTTTTAAAGCAGGATTTCTACCAATATTTAGAACAAAGAGCGTTTATGGTTCGAAAGACTTTAGTTTTGTGCACTTTCCTAGGAATAGTTAAAATGCTTCCAGATGTCTAGTCCGGGCTGTGGGAATGGAATGTATCTGTCCAATAGATATGAAATAATATTATGTAGCGTGCATCTGATAGAGTTATCATATGATTGCACTGACTGTGATTATTTAAGTCATGTAATTAATCACGGTTAGTAATAATTCATGATTAGACATGATGAGACATGGTTATGTCATGTTTGTACCTTGACAACGGAAGTTAACGGAAAGCTGAATACTCAGACTACTTAACAACAGTACATTTATTACAGGAGGCTTAGTCACAAATTGTTCTAGGAGATAACTGTATATTTGTCATGTTCCATGGTTACGCATCGGAGGTGCCATCGTCCATCTCGCTCTGGCTGTCGGCTGAGACCTATTGCCGTTTCACTAGACCAACGCGGGGGTGGCTTTGCGCAAGCGACGCCGTTTTTCCAGCCAATCAGAAGCTCCCACGAGCTTCCCTTAACCGAAGGAAAAGGCGTGGTTTCATCATCAAGAAAGAGGGGCTCGTTTAGCATTTTTGCGTCCCTAAGCTTCACTCAAGTTTTCAGGATTATAAAGGATGGTCGTGGACCACTTTGGTGGCTAAAAAGTCTGTACTCAGACTATTCATTGTGATTGTGTCATGAAGTCACTCAGATCAAAATGTTAAATCAATTGTGCAAAACAGTTTAAAATCATGGAAGTGCACACTGAGGGTTCCAGGTCACTGTATAAACAGCTAAGTACACTGTATCGTTCAAAACGATTGATCCAATTGCAACTGTGAATAGTCATAACTTTGATCATTATAAAGGGTATCTTATCACTGATTATAAATCGTGTTAATATCAATTAACACTTTGCTATCCTGGCCTGTAAGTTCTGGATCTTATCAACAAATGTGGATAAAGCATTATCAGTGTGACTTTTGGATCAATCGAAGGAATTGTATTTTCTATAAATGTACCTATCCATCTATGCAAAAGTTATTGTCTATTTAAGTCAATCTGCCAAAACTACTGTATCTCCTGAGCGCGAATACATAAGTATATTGTGTATGCATAGATAGTACTGTCACGGTTATCCGTGCCGTTCAATTCACTCGCAACTGAACTATTATCATTTATTATTCCCTTAACAAGGAATTAATATGTATAAAATGACATAAATGATTATCATTAATAATAAAAGTAATTGAATAAATGCCGATCAAACTTCTCAGGATACAGTGACAAATATAATTAATCTTGTGATTAAATAATGAATAAAATTTATAAGGGCAATCACGAGTAATGTAAGCTTCTACGTTTACTACTTTATCTAGGCGCCTTCTCAGTTTTCGCTTTGTACTTTTCGCTTTCTGAGAAGCACGTGCGCTAGTAGACGAAAGGTACTTACTTACTTAATTACTGTATTTTCACGTTTCACATCTGAAGCGAAATACATAAACTTATACCTACTGATTTAGATCTGATCAAGTGCGTCCAAGCACACTTATGTAATTACTCGTTGATTATTGATCTTTGGGAAATATAATTCATTTTCTTGCCCTAAAACCTATTGTTTGATTTTATCTTCTGTTATCTATAAGCCTCGATCCCAGATAGGTAGGCTATGTACTAGGGATGTGATTATATGACTCATTCCACCTACTGACAGAACTATTTCTGATAATTCAATTCATTCGAATTTGAGCTATATATTTACATAGTAAATATGTATACACATATGTACAAACATGAATGTGTACATATATATGTAAATATGTATTGTCAATTAGACAGGCTAATGAAGACGTAGCTTAGATGCTGTGTCAGGCTATTGAGCGTATTATTTGTTGAAGTAGTGTATTGACGTGGATTCGATTGTGGTGATCAACTGGAATATTATACACTATATTCCAAGAACACATCAAGTTATTTTATGTCTCTAGTTAGTACACCTTTAGGTTGGGAATACCGACTCGCCAGTATAAATCACCCGAGCCTGACACTCTGCTGTGGCTCTGGTTGCATACACATGCCCTCCCCTTTGATGTAATGCACAGCAATACATCGCGGACTGTCACTGCCACTGTCAGCGGCCGCTGACCTCTGTTAAATCCATGGTTCGTATTCATACGAAAAGCCCGCACCCTAAGGTGCGCTGCTGTTTTAATGCGTTCTCACGCAGGCTTGCTGTCCGCCAAAGCAGTACTAGGTACTCTCCTTTTTAAAGGATCTTAGGTCTCGCAACAGAGTGAGTCAAGTGAATGTCAGTTGCCGATTGTGTAAGTTACCACAAATCAGTCACTTGTACCAAACCTTAAAATCTCATTGCTCATCTCAACGAGCTCCCTGCTCTGACCATTACTCTATTCTTTAATATTGTTCTATGGTCTACAAGCCTGAATGTATAACTTCACAATTGAGCATAAGCCGCGGTGTTCTATCACTATAGGTGTACTATTAATTATCAATGTCAGTAGACATGCAGATCCTTACGAAGGAACCACCATCTTAACCGCATCCGTGTCAATACAATACAATAAGCCTACTCTGAGAGCAGACGATCACTTTAAATGAATTTACTAGACCATACTTTCACATATAAACTAGACGATCACTTTATAAGAAATAGATTCTGGCTAAGATTTGCTAACTCCCCGTAACTCGGTGGAAATTGGAAAATCACTAGAATCGGTATAGACGAATAACGATTACCACTACAGAAATTGGTGCCGTGACCAGGATGTCAAATTTATATACTGGCTAACAAGGGCCAGAAATTGGTGACGCGACCCGGGATATCTTGGACCAGGAATTGGTTTCTGAGACGCAATGTTTAAATAACTGAAAATCCTACATGCTGGGTTCGAGGCTAAAGATATTAATACGGCAATATAACTACTGGCTTAATTTGGGCCAGAAATTGGTGCATGTGACCAACAGTTTAGCTCCGTGTTAGACAGATATAGCACGAATAAACTCTTGAATTAAAATTAAAATAAAAACACAACGTAGACTTTCAATATTAGACGATCCGACAAACTTATCAAAAACAAATAATATTAAAATAAAAACACAACGTAGACTTTCAATATTAGACGATCCGACAAACTTATCAAAAACAAATAATATTAAAATAAAAACACAACGTAGACTTTTCAATACAAGACGATCACAAATAAATATCATGAGCTAAAAATAAATATGAATGAATTTATATCCTAAATATAATGTTATTTACATTATCTTACAGTATCTTTACTGAGCTATTGAAACAATTGACTTTGTAAAGTACCAGGCGCCGGTGTTTTGCAAGGCTAATTGGCTTTAAGAATGCAGTACTGATCTTATAGTATTAAAATTCTTAATTTTGCATTAAAAAAATGAGCATGATGCTTAATATGGTTAAAGTTTTGCACTTAGGAATCTAGAATCTATTGAAACCATATAAACATGGTAAGGTTTTAACTAGTCGTTATAGTTACAAACGACTTTCTAATCCGTAAGTGCGTTATACTCACTCAAGCAGAGAATTAAGATGTTATAGCGTTATTAAACACTAAACAAAGTAGGTACATAAGTGAACCTAAAGTTCTAAACGAACAAATAAATAATAACCATTGTTTCAACCTAACTGAACAAACAGGTAGCGTTATTCGTAATCCTTACAGGAGAAACTAAAATGATTTAATCTAAATTAGAACAATAAAATTCTAAACTAAATCCGAATAACACAATAATTAATTTATAAATTAATAGATCCATTTAATTGATTACATATGGGCATTTAAATTTATCGTTACTATTTAAAAAACGAGTCTTTTATGACATTTTATTATTTAAATGAATGAACGATACTATAATCGTAAAATTGGAGGGTGGTGCTTTGCACTACTCTAATTAATAATCCCAAATTTAGGATCAAACTCCATGCCGAGTCATTTTAAATATTTTATTATATAAATGAATGAATGATTCTATTATCATAAGATTGGAGGGTGGTGCTTTGCACTACTCTAATTAATAATCGCAAATTTAGGATCAAACTCCATGCCGAGTCATTTTAAATATTTTATTATTTAAATGAATTAATGGTTCTATAATCGTAAGATTGGAGGGTGGTGCTTTGCACTATTCTATCTAATAATCTGAAATTTAGGATCAAACGCCATGCCAAGTATGAAATAGAAGTACCTATTTCAAAATGCTGATGATTGATGCAAGATCAAATAGCGGGTTCGAATCCTGTTGACTATAATAATATTTTAATGTGTATAAATTATTTTATACAGGGCACATTATTTAATTTGAAGCTTGATTGTTGGAGAGGACAAGCAAATAATGATAATTCAGCTAGCTCGAATCCTGCGTGGCTGTTATATGCGAAGAATAACTATGTATACAGAGAATAATAAATGTTATTCTGATGTCTGATTGTTGGCACGATCTTGGACAGCGGATTTGAATCCTGCTGTCTATAATATATTTTAATGTGTATAAGTTATTTTATACAGGGCACATTATATAATTTGAAGCTTGATTGTTGGAGAGGACAAGCAAATAATAATAATACAGCGGGTTCGCGTATGTATGCAGAGAATAATAAACATTATTCTGATGTCCTTTTGCTGACATGATTTTGAACAACGAGTTGGAGTCCTACGCAGTTTTGTATGTATGCAATTAATAATTACCTATGTCGTACGGAACATAATAATAATTATTATAATGTTAATTTCTGATGGACGACACGACTTTAAGCGGCGGAATCAAACCCTGCCTATCTTATTATGTGCTACATAACTTTTCGGGGAAAATCATAATTTTCCCGACTACGCAAGAAGAAGGTCTATTTAATACCTGGTGGTGAATGCTATTTTAAATAGAAGGTGGAGTCCTGCTGAATTTTATGAAACATATGTTTGTCTTCTTACAATATAATTATCATCCTAAAGGGCAGGATGGCCATGATATCAAACATCAGTTTTGAGTCCTGCCTATGTAATAATTGTTCCCAATGTAATACAGAGTAGCGGATAATGAGAGGTTGATGATGATAATGTTACAAATATGAAACGAACGGAAGCAACAACGGAACAAATATTAACGGGTTCGATTCCTGTTACATTAAAATATGACTGTTACGAACACAGAAAAGCGAAAGCCCTATACTTCTGTTACGAACGACCTACAATCTAGATTTATCTAGAGTTCAGCATTGTTATTTTTACAAAAATATAGATTCGAGGCCTACCAATATAATTGAAGAGATGGTGGTTATTATTATGATAATAATAATAATAAAATGATGGACCCGAATCTCATCTGAACTTCACCTGTGTTTTATGGTATAATATGCTAACTACTTACTTATGATTTCACAACTAAAATTGGGATAGGTACGATCCCTATGATGCGGTTGCAGTATATTAACTCTACTCTACATACTTACCAAGCTGGTCAGCTTTGTATGAGAATATAGAGATGATGATGATATTAATAAGGATGACGACGATGATGATGCTGGTGGTGATGATGACGACAATGATGATGGTGATAATCATGACGACGATGATTATGGCGATGAGGATGATGATGATGACGCTGATGATGATGATGATGGTAGTAATGATAACGACGATGATTATGATGATGATATTATCAGTAATTGGGGTAATTCCAATTACTACCTGTATTACGGACGAGAAGATGTTTTCTTGTATAATTTCATCATAAACGTATAATGTTAGAAACTTACAGGCTAATTAAGTGTTTGATTCCCACTTAGGAATGTTGTTGTGATTATATTTCCAACGTATGGCAATACATCTAGGTTTATACTGGTTGGTAGAATATTTTACATAATATAAAAGGGGGATATTTGATACTCCATTTCGTTCAAAGATACGAGTAAGTGACACACTATAGGTCCTCAATAAACAATTGACTTTATTAATTTTGAGACCTAACTATTTGAAGAAATTATATTAGATTAAATATTATTTAATGCGTATCATTGCGAGTAGAAGCGGGTTTTGCTAACGATCGTTAGTCGATCGATAGTCGATGGTCGTGTGATCAAAATATATTGCAAACAAATATCATACAAGCAAAACCTACACGGGCTAAGGCTACGTGTAATGCGTTTTGGGGGAAAGGAAGAAATGCAGATTTAATGTAATTGGGCTCGTTACTTAAACGCAATCACTCGCACAGTGTTCACACATTCCCATTTTACTCTATTCTAACTATCGCTATGTAAAGCCGAATTATTATGTTTATTAACATAATTTATACAGAGTTAGTTACTAACTAACTTAACTTGTTAACTAACTTAGTTACTACTTTAGTACTTACTTTAGTTTAACTTGTATTATTCAAACAAATGGGAGAATGTATGTTTGTTAAATCCGATACTAAAGAATACCTATACTATTATGTGACGGAATTAAGATTGGGGGTTATTACTATGCGAATGATAAATAAGGGAGGATCATAGATTGGTAGACTCTGTATGTAAGTTGATGCATCAACTTAATATCCTCAACTATTTATAACATTTTGTTAATGTTAACAGAAATTTACTAAGTAAACATGAGGCGAACACAATAATAGGGAGTAACGTATTATAACTTTGAATGCGAAAAAAAATAATTATGTACATAGGTACAGTGTTTTTTTGAGAAAATTAATCAATCATATTATCATATTTTATTAATATTATATATTGATTAATTAATTGTCTGAGGGTGGCATGTAGTGGCAAGTGACCCTGCCTCAGGTACCTATGTTTTTTTTTGGGTTCTGCGAACGCAAACACTCAAAGCGTCGCTATGACTCACACGTGTTATCTCAATGGAAAGTTTAGAAATCACAAACTTTGAGTAGATAAGCAAAACTGACCGCATTCTTGTATCCATAAAGCTCAAAGTTGATAAAGCTCTGGCACATATAATATATGTCGTTTTAAAGCAGGATTTCTACCAATATTTAGAACAAAGAGCGTTTATGGTTCGAAAGACTTTAGTTTTGTGCACTTTCCTAGGAATAGTTAAAATGCTTCCAGATGTCTAGTCCGGGCTGTGGGAATGGAATGTATCTGTCCAATAGATATGAAATAATATTATGTAGCGTGCATCTGATAGAGTTATCATATGATTGCACTGACTGTGATTATTTAAGTCATGTAATTAATCACGGTTAGTAATAATTCATGATTAGACATGATGAGACATGGTTATGTCATGTTTGTACCTTGACAACGGAAGTTAACGGAAAGCTGAATACTCAGACTACTTAACAACAGTACATTTATTACAGGAGGCTTAGTCACAAATTGTTCTAGGAGATAACTGTATATTTGTCATGTTCCATGGTTACGCATCGGAGGTGCCATCGTCCATCTCGCTCTGGCTGTCGGCTGAGACCTATTGCCGTTTCACTAGACCAACGCGGGGGTGGCTTTGCGCAAGCGACGCCGTTTTTCCAGCCAATCAGAAGCTCCCACGAGCTTCCCTTAACCGAAGGAAAAGGCGTGGTTTCATCATCAAGAAAGAGGGGCTCGTTTAGCATTTTTGCGTCCCTAAGCTTCACTCAAGTTTTCAGGATTATAAAGGATGGTCGTGGACCACTTTGGTGGCTAAAAAGTCTGTACTCAGACTATTCATTGTGATTGTGTCATGAAGTCACTCAGATCAAAATGTTAAATCAATTGTGCAAAACAGTTTAAAATCATGGAAGTGCACACTGAGGGTTCCAGGTCACTGTATAAACAGCTAAGTACACTGTATCGTTCAAAACGATTGATCCAATTGCAACTGTGAATAGTCATAACTTTGATCATTATAAAGGGTATCTTATCACTGATTATAAATCGTGTTAATATCAATTAACACTTTGCTATCCTGGCCTGTAAGTTCTGGATCTTATCAACAAATGTGGATAAAGCATTATCAGTGTGACTTTTGGATCAATCGAAGGAATTGTATTTTCTATAAATGTACCTATCCATCTATGCAAAAGTTATTGTCTATTTAAGTCAATCTGCCAAAACTACTGTATCTCCTGAGCGCGAATACATAAGTATATTGTGTATGCATAGATAGTACTGTCACGGTTATCCGTGCCGTTCAATTCACTCGCAACTGAACTATTATCATTTATTATTCCCTTAACAAGGAATTAATATGTATAAAATGACATAAATGATTATCATTAATAATAAAAGTAATTGAATAAATGCCGATCAAACTTCTCAGGATACAGTGACAAATATAATTAATCTTGTGATTAAATAATGAATAAAATTTATAAGGGCAATCACGAGTAATGTAAGCTTCTACGTTTACTACTTTATCTAGGCGCCTTCTCAGTTTTCGCTTTGTACTTTTCGCTTTCTGAGAAGCACGTGCGCTAGTAGACGAAAGGTACTTACTTACTTAATTACTGTATTTTCACGTTTCACATCTGAAGCGAAATACATAAACTTATACCTACTGATTTAGATCTGATCAAGTGCGTCCAAGCACACTTATGTAATTACTCGTTGATTATTGATCTTTGGGAAATATAATTCATTTTCTTGCCCTAAAACCTATTGTTTGATTTTATCTTCTGTTATCTATAAGCCTCGATCCCAGATAGGTAGGCTATGTACTAGGGATGTGATTATATGACTCATTCCACCTACTGACAGAACTATTTCTGATAATTCAATTCATTCGAATTTGAGCTATATATTTACATAGTAAATATGTATACACATATGTACAAACATGAATGTGTACATATATATGTAAATATGTATTGTCAATTAGACAGGCTAATGAAGACGTAGCTTAGATGCTGTGTCAGGCTATTGAGCGTATTATTTGTTGAAGTAGTGTATTGACGTGGATTCGATTGTGGTGATCAACTGGAATATTATACACTATATTCCAAGAACACATCAAGTTATTTTATGTCTCTAGTTAGTACACCTTTAGGTTGGGAATACCGACTCGCCAGTATAAATCACCCGAGCCTGACACTCTGCTGTGGCTCTGGTTGCATACACATGCCCTCCCCTTTGATGTAATGCACAGCAATACATCGCGGACTGTCACTGCCACTGTCAGCGGCCGCTGACCTCTGTTAAATCCATGGTTCGTATTCATACGAAAAGCCCGCACCCTAAGGTGCGCTGCTGTTTTAATGCGTTCTCACGCAGGCTTGCTGTCCGCCAAAGCAGTACTAGGTACTCTCCTTTTTAAAGGATCTTAGGTCTCGCAACAGAGTGAGTCAAGTGAATGTCAGTTGCCGATTGTGTAAGTTACCACAAATCAGTCACTTGTACCAAACCTTAAAATCTCATTGCTCATCTCAACGAGCTCCCTGCTCTGACCATTACTCTATTCTTTAATATTGTTCTATGGTCTACAAGCCTGAATGTATAACTTCACAATTGAGCATAAGCCGCGGTGTTCTATCACTATAGGTGTACTATTAATTATCAATGTCAGTAGACATGCAGATCCTTACGAAGGAACCACCATCTTAACCGCATCCGTGTCAATACAATACAATAAGCCTACTCTGAGAGCAGACGATCACTTTAAATGAATTTACTAGACCATACTTTCACATATAAACTAGACGATCACTTTATAAGAAATAGATTCTGGCTAAGATTTGCTAACTCCCCGTAACTCGGTGGAAATTGGAAAATCACTAGAATCGGTATAGACGAATAACGATTACCACTACACTATTATCAAAACCACAAGTTTTTCAATAATGCAACCGCCAGGCAGTGATTTCCAAACATTACGTTTAAGATTTAAAGATTTTCAGTGAAATTACTAGCTATATTTTACTCCCCTTAATAAGTAAGTAAGTTCGTATAGGCTGAGTGGCCAGCCCTAGTGTCAGAGTTAATGTGCCGCCCGAAGGCCTCTGACATGGCTGACGGTTGTTGTTATAGAATCTAGAACAAACAACCGGGACCAACAATTTAACGTGTCATCCGATCCACGGTAATAAAATTAAAAGGGACTCCCCTTAATTAAAAGCGTAGTTCACGCCTTGGAATATTAAAATGCACATTTGAACGAAAGATAAAGACAGAAGACAGATTAACTATTCTGAAGCTGCTTTCCGTGTATTAATAAGGGGTCCACTAGAATTAGAGAGAGAAATAGAGATAACTTTCTTCATCAGCCATAAAACGTCCACTGCTGGACGAAGGCCTCCCCCTTAATAGAAGGGTGTTGCCATAATCCCCACGCTTGGCAGGCGGCTTGGGGATCGCAGAATGCTCACCACCGTTAACCAAGAGGACGCTGCTGCCCGTCCTCCGGTGGGTCTGGTTGCAGTTTAAGGACATACCCAGGTCCAGGAGATAACTTTACGGCCTATCAAAATAACTATTTAGAACTATTTAGGACTAGGAAAAATCTACTTTGAAGTGCATAGTGACAAGTGCAATTCATTGCTGCTCAGGAATTCTGAGAAAGTTCACATTCATAGCAATAAGATAAGATATAAGATAAAAATGCAATGAACAGATATGGGCAAGCGTAACGCTCACCACCAGAAACGGTTCGTTCTCTCTCTCTCTCTCGTTCTTCAGATGAGTGATTTTGAGACAGTTAAAACCATAATAATTATTTATTATTGTACAAAAATATCTAAAGCCTACTAAATATTATTTTAGAGCTTTTCTAATATTTTATGTTTCTCTTGTAGAACCAAACTATTCAACAAAAAACGTACCATAAACGACAGAAGTTGTTAATTCCTAAACACACTAGTTTCAAATCTAATAATCCAAGAAAATCGCGTTTCAATTCAGAATTAAAGACTCGGCTACACTGAGCCTTGATTTCCTGTAACGCGGACTTGCGTGAGACGTGTTTGTACGTTATATTTGGACGTTTGTTACAGCAAACCTCATTATTAAATCGATGCAATAAATTGGGTAGGTATATTAAAAAATATGTGGTTGGCAGACTGTATGTGTTGTGTGTTACAACATTAAAACAGTATGTTACAAAAATAAATGCAAGGAGTAGAGCGAAGCATGAGAAGCCTGTTTTATTGAGGTGTGAGTGTAATTTTTTGCGTATGAACTTTGACCATAAGTACATAAGTTGCATTTGTGCGGTCTAAAATAAACCCTCACCTAGGTGAAACTTATTTACTTCAGGTTAGATAACATCCATAACGTAAGTTATGCGGAACAGATCCTGCACTATCGAGACAAGTAAACAGTTATAAGCAAAACCCAGGTCAAACCCACGTAAAAGTATGAATGCAGTTCAGTGTATACTGAGCACGCCACAAATTTTATTTCGTATTTGCTCTCCGCGCTGGGTTTCGCTTCCGATCCGCTTCCAATCTGACTGAGTCCTTACACCGATAAATTGATCCAACATAATACAGCGAATCCACAAAACGCTGGAAGCATTAGTACGAGTGATTACAAACGCTTTGAGGATCGCTACCAAGTGGCTTTTCAGCTTAATTGAAATCGAACGCCTCAACTTTTCTTTTATCAGCACTTTTATCTCTTGTGAGGAATTTAATTATGGATCTAAAATAGCTTAGTCAAAAGCATTTTGAATGAGTAGTCGGATCTTGCAGCTTTGTACTTTTGCATATCTGGTAGAGCTGTACAATTCACGCTAAAATAATGTTTAAGCTCTTAAGGGTTCGCGCAAATGGAAATTTATGGATCATCATCATCTTTATAAACTTGGTTTTACGACCCTGTATTCAGGACCAATTTTGATCTTAGAAATAGAGCTTAAAATTTATAAACATTCTAGCTGCATAAAAAAAAACGTAAAGATTGCATCAAGGGTACCTACTAAAGTTATCTTCTAAAAGATATAGGTAAGCATGGACCACGGAAAGAAATAAAAACTCCTGGTACCCAGTTCACCTGAGGGGGAGAAAAACATGTCCTTGGTACAGCCAGGTGAACTGTGTAGGTGGACCACGGGCAGGGAGCGACATAATCGCCGATTCAATCATTATTCTGCGAATAGTGTTCAAGTATTTTGAATATTAATACTCAGTCATTATTCATCACATTAAATAAATCAACCGCTGCTTCATCGATACGATATGGCAACACAACAGCAATCTTTAAAGCCTTTATCCAGTCAATCCGTCCCTAGACTCCACTAAACATAATTTATATCGCGACACGACACCGATATCACCGGGCCGTGCAGCCGTGGCCGCTCGCGGCTATCGTGGAATGCAGTTGTTGGGCTTGCCACAAAACCAATTACTATTGTTATAACGAATCATATATATCAGCCCTAAAACGATACTGATTAGTGTGCGGCAATGCTGTTGCAATGCTGGAATGCTGGTAAGTATGCGTTGCAGTATGGAATTTCATAGATTTTTTTAAATACTTGTACAATTCCGTTTTCTTAATATTAGTACGCTTGCACATTTATAGACTTGTTTGCTGCTAAAGAGCGTCATTGCATACAATTCTAGGGCAATGTGGACTGTTATTTGTTTAGTGTTTTGACGCATATTTAAAATATTATAGCATTTCAAAAGTTGTTGGTATTGCGGTCTTACTATGTAAACCAAGTTGCCGTAACATAAGAAATAATAGTCACAAGTTCAATCTCAGTACTGCGATGTTTGTCGGAAATAAATAAGGAGTTTCGAAAGAACTTACAAAACCCAGGCTCCAAATGTTAATTCCACTGATGATTACAGGAACTATCGTAAAGTTATGCTACTGTCACGCGTTGTGTTGTGCAACCACCGCGCCTGTGGGACGCTACAATAAGGCACTCATTAAAGAACACTTAATGAGGGGGTGAAACAGGGGGTTCATGGGGGTTGAAATAAAAAAACCTCCCCTAGCTCCCTAATTAATGTAGTCATGCATTTCCCGGAACCTGACACAGGTTTATTGTTGCTAACAGAATAACATTTTCTTTGTTAACCAGTTGTGCTAATAAACGTTTTGATGGCAAAACCCTGTAGAAAGTCAACAACTGGTATGTGTGGTTCTAATGAGAATGATAATAATTATGACGATGACTGGAAACTGTGTAATGATAGGCCCGTCGAACATGGCCTCATTTGGTTAGATATTAAGAGCAATTATAATTTTTAAATATAAAGAGAAGAGAATAAAAGCCTAATGGGAAGACCGTTATAATCAAAATCCTGAGGCCGTGAGATCAAATTCCGAATCCGTATTAATAAGCTTTTTGCAGTTTATGTACGGATTTTCGTATCATTGGCTTTTTGGTGAAGGAAAACTTCGTGAGGAAACCTGCATAGAATACATCCGGAGAAGAAATTCAATGGTGCACGTGAACCCATCAACCCACAACAGGGCCAGCGTAAATGGGCCAGCTTGGTGGATATGGTCCCCATCCTTTGGGGGTAGGCCTATCTCCAGTATTGTCCAGCATAAGATAATTAAGAGATTCATCATATTATTATTAGATAATTACATAAGATAAGTTTATTTACAAATAAAATACAATTATACACTAATATTTAATTATGATAATTACAAGCTTCGCATTGCATTTCTGTCTTTTAGGTAAAAAGTTTCAACTGAAATCCAAATTGAGAAGAAAAAAATATTGAGAAATGGTATCTATGTTTAAACCCACTGTCCACTACTGGACATAATTATGGGTTTCTCTCCAGACACGTCTCTCTTCCTAAAATAAAGTTGTTTGCTTTATGCCGACTTCAAGCTCTCCTTAGTATATCGTCACGCAATCAAGTTTTAGCGCAATCTACGCTACCTTTTCCTCATTCGTGTTTTCCAAATTTCTGTAGAGTGCGACAACAAATTATGGTTTCTTCCAAATTCTAAAATTAAAAGGAGGCTTCAAATAATA
Organism: Erannis defoliaria; assembly: GCA_905404285.2. NCBI lineage: Eukaryota > Metazoa > Arthropoda > Insecta > Lepidoptera > Geometridae > Erannis > Erannis defoliaria. The sequence continues at coordinate 1,316,034 of FR990073.1, read as the reverse complement.
CGCTTTAAAAAAAAATACAACCGACTTCAACTTCGAATATCTGGATGACATGTTCATATTTTCTAGTAGTTTTGATTTAATAATCAAACTTCTGAACCGATTCCGATAAAATGTATGGGACCATCCTGACCACCACCTACCAAACGAAAAAAAAAGCATCAAAATCAGTTCATAATTGGCGGAGTAATCGCGTAACATACATACAAAAAAAGATAGAGAACCTCCTTTTTTGAAGTCGGTTGATAAATCAATTGTCGGTAACGGAACTCATCAAAACTGAATAATATGCTCTACATAATGTTACGTTCTCGAGCTGCTGCATAAAATAAAGCTCTATACACATCAGCAAAGCAGTAGGCGGAGTTTTGGCGGGAACACGGAAAAATCATGTCGTTGCATTCTATTATTTTCTTAAACTTGTGTTTTTTCCCGAATTAATAATTAAAAATAGTCGTGTTTTATTCATTGAGTGTTGAATTACATGCACGAGTGTGGGCAAGTGATATAATGTGGTGAAACATGTAATTACGTGTTGTTTTCAAAACTACATAGAAGCTCATAGTAAAGTCGCCACAACTTTACTAGGGTATGACTTGGACTCGACTATGAATAATTTCGTGTGACCTACTGTTATTTCATGACTTATTTTACTTGATGATAATAAATAAATGTGAAAATTCATAAACTTGACACTGGCAGAATGCACAACGTGCAATGCCAATGACTAAGAAAAAAAAGCAGTAGGCGTCTGGTCTATCACGTGGAATGACATTTACGGACAAATAAAGCATAATACGGCACTATTTTTTGGAAGTGTGCCCAGGTTGTTGAACTATCCACGTCGGAATGTTGAAGGGTGGTAACGGTTTACTTGTGCCAACCCTTAATGTCATTAGTATGCCACACAAAAGAACACTATAGAGTGTTATCGATTTACAAAAGTTTTTTTTTTTAATAAAAAAAAATTTAGTTTTAATTTCGAAATAAATTATGTTGTTTGTAACATCAACTCAATAATTATTTTTCAAAAAATTAGTTAAAAAATAGACAAGAGGTAGGTAAATACTTTTTCAGAATTTTATTAAAGTGTTTTTATGCGTCATTATTATCATAATTAAGTTAGAAATCAAAAAGTTTTGTAAAACATCCCATACAAACCTGCAAATCTGATCATGGCAGACGAACGCGCAACGAGCCAAAAAAGAGGTAATTTTATATTTTTTCCTATTCTCTAGTTGACTGGACGTTGTTTTACCGTAGTTTGCGAACCAAATCAGTACCTACATAGAAGAATACAGAAGATGGAAGGATCTTAGTTAGTCCACAGTACTTATTGCATTAATTAAACGTCATTTTACTCATTGAGAAAAACCATATAAATACAACTATCCAATGTTATATACCTAAAGGTAATAAAATCAAACATAGATACTCGTAATATGAATTAATGCTTCAATATTTTACTGTAAAATCTTAATTTTAAATATTTTATGCTTTGTTTGATTTTCTGCTAAATATTTCACATCTTAGCTCAAAATGTTCAATATAACCTCCATAATTTTATTCCAAAACATTACGTACAACGTAAATCGACGCTCAAAATATTGATTTGATTTTAGATAGGCAGCGTAATTGGGTCGACTTAAATCTAGATTCAGCTGAACCTTGTTTAAACATATTTGAGGATAAAATGAAACTTATAGCTTAAAGCTAGGATAAAAGTTATTGGATATCAAACGATGCCCGAATTTTATTAAAATCCTGTTTGATTAAACTTGAGTAGTAAATGTTCACAGCTTATCATAGATTGTATATCTATTTTATTAGCTGTATAAAATATCCATATAAATATTTATTTATTTATTTAGTCCGTCTTCTCCCTCCCACTGCTGGGCATTATATCTTCTTGTTCAAGCCATCTTTTCCGTTTCTCAGACCGCGAATCTTATTTACTGGAGTGTTATTTATTTTTTGTCAATTTTTGTTTTATTTATACGAGAATACTCACGTATAATTAAGTCGGATTCCCAAGCCACCTGCCAAGCGTGGGGATTATGGCAACCCACTCTATTAAAGGGAAGGCCTACGTCCAGCAGTGGACGTCTTCTGGTTGATAATGAATTAAATCGGATACTCCGACTATAGTTTACACATCCGGTGACCTTTTTCATAGAATGAAAATAGCCAAACGCGCGTGCGGTTGCGTCCTGCTTCGCACTGCAAAAAACTTGTTACAACCACGTCAGTTTTCATAATAAAATGTTTGACAATGTCGTCTGACTATCAGGCTGGTAGCTAATACTACCAACATCGACTTCGGGCTACCTCAATCATCATCAGCATGTTTCGCGAACACCACAAGTAACAGAAAAAAAACTTCTTGGTCCACCTGTTGAAATCAAGAGTGTTCTGCCCATCCCGCTCGCTCGCTCGATAGATGGTTCCACTTTCTTTTCTCCTCTCTCTCTCTCACTCTCTTCCCATCTCTACCTCCCCCTCTCTTTGTCCTCTCTGTCTTTTATCAACTTATCACTAATATTTTGTAAAATAAGCACTCATGACTTTACTGTAATTTTTTGTTGACTGTTTTTTTTGCAGTTTACAGGCTAAGTTTTGGATCACAGGTTTTTAATGATAGTGTGGTCAAAGGCGGTTTACCGGCTTAGCCTGGAAAGATTGACTGAAATGACTATCAAGGTTGCGTTTTCTCTTTCTCTGCAAGGGATTTGATTTCAAACTACTAGTAAAATTTGCCTGCCTGTTTGTTTATGCAACTGCGCCAAAGTTGAGATCTCCACACTCACGCATACGACGGTAAATACATCGAGAGCACTAATTTAAAGGTAGTAAAATGCAGTCTAGATTTACAGACCGTTTATAAAACCGTAATATAGTTGAGAGTGCTTTTATCAGGTGGCAAGGTTCCAGTGCACTTTATTTATTAAACGTCCCGAAAAACAACGCGAGTTAAGCTTATTTACGATGCAATCCAATGATCGTATAACCGGCCAATTTCAAAATGAGCCAACAGGCAAAGTGTTGTTCAAGTCTGGATGAATCAGTCGTTATTAAGTTTTTTTCGATTCTGAGCCAAATTACATGTGTGTTTGACATAAAACGACTTTGGGAATTAGCGCGTTTTCTCACGAAGCAAGCACGACACGTATAACGGTCACGACACACGACAGACGACACGGTAAAAACGACGTGTCGTGATACGTTTTCTGACGAGGCTACACGACAGCCCTGCACGGCAGTCGCGGCTTGTTATAAAAACGAGTGCCGAATGAAGTGTCGTATCGTAGTCGTGCACGACACCGTGAACAAGTCCATGGTTATTCCTGCAGCCGCTATATCGTGACAGAAAAAAAAGTCAGATAGAGAAACGATGCAAAAACGCACTTCTGCTGACTTTGTGGACATTGATCTCATGATTTTCCGCTGTGCAAAGAAAGAAAAATGTTTTGACAAGCGATGTATATTTTATATCATGGCAAATCGATATACCTATATTTTTGTGGTAGATAAATTAATTAGTTAAATACCGTTATAAATACAAGAAATCGTTATTGAATTCTTTTGATTTCTCACCATTTTTGTGATCCAGTTTACAACGTTTCTTATTATTTATTAGTAGATTTAAAAAACTTGTATAGTATGTACCTAAAATATTTTTTTTTTATATTTTGTTGGTAGATGCCAACAAATTAGAACTAAGTATAACATTAAAATACTAATTCTTTAATAGGGTGGGCAAGCTTCCAGTGCGTTGATGGCCAGTAAAAAACGTATTTTATATGGTTCATTGTGTTATTTAATAGTAGGTACAAATTGCTATTATACGTTTATTTCAAACTGTGTTTTTCGTTTGAGAATTATTTTTAATTATATTTGTATTCAATAACAAAAGAAAGAAAAAAAAACACAAAATTAATAAGTTATCCGACAATATTTTAATCTTATTATATTAGATATTGTCCAATTATTTAGTTACGGAATATTATAGCTTTGGAGGTAAAGGTAATTGCAAAACTTCTGAAGCTTCACAGGATCACCCTATAGAATCAAACAGCTTTATTTCTGAAAATATTTGCATGCCGAATTTAGGTACGGTTATTTTGTATACCGTCAAGCAATGTCAAATGCCCTCGATTGGCATATTAACTCTGACACTAAGGCTGACTACTCAGTTTATAGGAAGTTACTAAATGTTTTTTTTAATCCATACTTATTTAAGAACTTATAAAAAAAAAACAATATTAATATATTTTATATTATACAAAACAAACCCTAAAATATAATATACCTACAAACCTAAAATAAAAGTTACTTATTTATTTTACAACTTCTCATTCAACAACTCAACAACTCATCATTATGAAGAAGTTTTACTATGGAGCAAACCCTGAAATCACGAAAAAAAAAAACTGCTGTACCATACATTTTGTCCAATATCGATGAACCTTTTTGTATGGAACAGCTGTTTTTTTTTCGTGATTTCAGGGTTAGCCCCATAATAAAAGTTGTTCATAATGATGAGTACAATGATATCCTAGAAGGATAACGGTGTTAAAACTAACACCCGGTATATATGAGTGAGTGATTTTCGCTTTTATATATATATAGATTAGTGTGATTTAGTGTGATAACGGATAACGTGATTAAGAAAGTTGTATTAGGCTTCGACGTATTTGATCTAACGTACAGCTACTCGCAGTATATTAGATTGACTCCAGTAACGTCAACAAAAACACCTTCTAAAAAGATAGTCAACGCGTCGGCAGTTTTCAGAACACAATCTTGTTTCCTCCAATCCTTTTCATCAGCCTTATTCGGCTACCTTCGCAGCCATAGCGACTTATGCCCATACCTTTTCCGTCCGTTCTGTATCCGAATGAATATAAACATAACAGTTTCGCCCCTTGAATATTGTATAGCATCGGCACCGATTGGTTCCAATGGTAATTTCTGCCCGTCGCTCGAGTAGCCTACGCAATACAGCTGGAAACAGTAGAGAATCTTTGAAAAGTAACCTGTTATACAAAAGGAAGTTCAAAAAGTGATACAAATTGAGTGAGTTGTACTTGGTTTACTTTTACGTGATATTTTATATGTACCTATATAAAGTAAATTTATTTTCAATCATTCATAATACGTTTTTTGGCTAATTAAAATTCTTAATTGAATTCACAAAGAAATTCAATTAAGAATGCCAGTCATTTGAATCTTGTGTCATTGAAAAAATTATCGACACACTCCTTATTTTTCGCAGAATCAGATGTTATTCTCATGTTGTTTTCGTGCGAATCGATATCGAAGAAGTTGGATACTTAAAAAAAACTGTCTATTTAATAATGCTGTTGTGTGACAGAGACAAATCAATAATTTTAGTAAACATAACCAACAACAACAATAATTTCCTGACGCCTGGCTCATGACACTAATACTAAATTGAGTTACTGCTCAAATGTTATAAAATGTAACCGAAACCCCGACCAGACAATGACTTAACAAGGTTGGTCCTAAGGGATTTGTACTGGGGACCTTAGCTTGGGTGAATTCGATTTCTTACGGATAAGGCCGATGAATATTTTCATAATTTTGCTGGCGGATCACATCTTGGACTGACTTGAATTTTTTGTGGAGGTATTTTTCAATTTCGTCCATGCCGATGGTAGTGAGAGATGTTTAGATATTTTGGATAACTATAAAATATGTTTTCACATTCTTATGTAAAACTATTCAATTACAGCATATGGCAGGGCGATGCTTTCGGGGTTTCGTACTTGAGTTTCGTTTAAATAATACGCGTTTAAAAAAAAAACAACCGACTTCAAGTTCGAATACCTGGATGACATCTTCATATTATCTAGTAATTTTGATTTAAAAACTAAACTACTGAACCGATTTCGTAAAAAATTATATGGGACCACTTCTGAAGTATCACCTACCAAACAAAAGAGAATCACCAAAATCAGTTCATAATTGGCGGAGTAATCGTGTAACATACATACAAAAACAAAAAAAAACATACAGTCGAATTGAGAACCTCCTTTATTGAAGTCGGTTGAAAATTGCCACAATATAATCTGTCGTAGTTTTGATGATCTAGTAACAGCCTAGCCAGTAGATATTTTTACAAAACAAAATTTTGTTATTGTAGCCGATTTCCCTAACAAAAAAAGTAAAAATTAATAAGGTTCCAACTAACGTGTTTTCAAGTAATTTGTGTTTTTATTCTACTCTAAAAAAAGTTTCTGTTCGCTTAGACATTGGTTGATCTACAATTTCACGTCATTATGAACAATTTTAACCATGGAAACACAACATCAGCTGTTTCGTGCATTTCGTCGAATGTGTTTCCTTGAAGTGCGAGCCGGACTTGCATTTAACATTCCGGACTGAATCATTTTTTTTTTTCGCTAATCAGAATAAAAATGTAATAGTACGGAACCTTCAGTGCGTAATTTCAATTTGCGCTTAACTAGTTTAAATATGAACTTGATGAGATTTAAATATGAGGAATATTGAACATTTGACAGGTATGCCACATTTTTAATCAAAACTAAAATCATTAGTTACAAGGCATGACTGCATTATGTATTCTACAAACGCGATCCGAAATTAAAAACAAAACTTAATTAAGAGGTGAAGCAAAGCTCACTTTTATAAAATAACCTATACAAACCCTGGCTTTTGTAGTTAATATTTTCATGGAACTAAATAAGCTTGTTAAGGTGCCGTGCGACGGAAAATAATTTAAAAGATGGTGGATAAAACCAGTGCAATAAAATAACATATTTTTTTACCGGCGCAGTTTTTGTTGTTTTTATTTTTGTAATAACATTCTGTATTATTAGCATGAACATAATTTAAAACGGAAATTGTTTTTTTGTTTGTTCTTTAAGTAAAAAAACAATGATGGTTGAAAATAAAATAAATAAATATCAGTGGTCATTTTTCACACAGCGCCATCTAGCCCCAAACTAAGCGAAGCTTGTACAATGGAAAGCAGATAGCTGATAGAAGCAATTCATTTGAAAGTAGCAATGAGGAAAATTTTAAAAATGTGGATAAGAAAACTTATCCCTTTGTTTGAAGTAATAAGGTCAAAAATGCAACTGATACCACACAAATACCTTTCTCTACAATGCTTTTCTGGAAAATGTGTCGTAAAACATTCATAGAAATATTCTGTGAATTTTTAAGGCCAGGTATTCCACGTTTCAAGCAAATTTTTTAATGAGATCAATAATTAGTCTAAAGCTGTATCAGGTAGGGTCACATTTAGCGGAGCAAAAATATGGCGGTTACGCAGATTCGTGCGTGTCAAACTTCGATTTTTGAATTTTTTCTCAGATTACTTGAAAAGTATAGAAATAAATAACTTTTGAACCACAGCATGCTCTTCAAAATACTATTAACTTATAATACATATTTTTTTAATGTGACTATGTGCTGTAATTAGGACTTAAAACTGAAAATTGTTTAAAAATAGACACTGTTTCCGTATTTTTTTCTATCGAGGAAAGTATAATCTATCGTGTTTTCATCCACAAAAGTTACTAAGACGGATGTTCTTCTGTAACATTTTGTATTTTTGGGCTTTAAATATAGTAATTTGACTAAATAAATTTGATTTTGCGAGGGGCAAATTTGGTAAATACAAGCCTTAAGACACATTCTGATAGCTGATAGATTACTTAAATACTATAAACTGTTATTCGTTAGTACCTATTATTCCACAGCTGTGTTAATAATAACTGTGGAACAGTTCCACAGTTATTATTATTCCGGTGGGTCTGGATGCAGATTAAGGACATACCCAGGTCCCAGGAAATGTATGAGTAGTAACGACTGTTATGTTTTATTTTAGTGTTGCTCCTCGTGTTTTTGGCAATAAATATATTCTTATTCTTAGTAATATTGAAATATGTTCTAAGATAACATTAAAATATTATAGCATCTTTATCGTGTGTGACGGCCTATACGGCACAAATTTTGTTATTTTCTTTGTTTGTAGTTAAGACGGCTTTAATAGCGCAACAGTTAAAATATTGCTATCACATATTTCGTGTATCTAGTATTTAGTTACCTACGTTTACAATATCAACATAATTCATGATACTTATCTGGAGCACTATTGGTGAACCCGGTGTATTAAAATAAAAATAAACACAGTCCTGACTCTACCCAGTGCATACCGCAGCGATTTTAATTTAGACAAGAGAAGCTGGTTTTAAAATGGTACCCGATATCATACTTAGATTACGTACATTTTTAATTCATAATCGAGTTATGGATAATAGGAAGATATCAAAACAATTAAGACTTTTTCGAATTTTAGATTCGCTTAAATTTAAAAAAATCTAGTGTCTTGCATTGTTTACTTAATTTTTAGGGTTATTGCACTGCTTAGCAACCTTGAACTTTCCTTTGACTATTAGAAGGTTTTATATTACTTGAAGGTTTGGGAATTTGCAGTGACCTACACATTTCACGTGAGGAACATAAAAATATACTATTTTGTCATCGTTAGACATAAGTACTTAATAGTATTATAATCGACAGCTTAAGTTTAGACTTGCTTTAAATATTCTAAACTTTTAATAAAGATGCTCTAATGAACATAGAGATGCATTACTATATTATTTTATTACTGGTAAACAAACACGGTTGTCTCTTGGTATTTCGCTTTTTTTCCTTCTGTATTTTAACCTTTAAGAAATGAATTTTAACAAGACAACTAATAAAAATACTACGAATGCCCAGCCAAAAAAATATCTAGTGTCACTCGGGATGATGTAAGGATTCTAACGATACCATAAACATCAAAATCTTTTAAAACATTTAGAAGTTATGGTGGTATAAACTCCATACATACATACAGACATGAACCCAAAAAACATTACACTCCTTTTTATGGGCAGTCGTGTCAAAATCCTTGCACAATGTTCTTAAGATGATGAGAAATTCTTGAACAGATACTTACTTAGACATGTTTCTGCATCTGCCGGCTTAGACTACGGCTATGCATTTCTTGTAAATCAACGTTAACTGTTTTAATAGAACCTTTGTTTGTGTGTACTTGTACGAAAGGGACGTTTTGCATGCAGTAGACATTTTAGGAAAGGGACATTCTGCGACGGAGCCCTACAAATATGTCACAAAATGAATGTGATTATCACCTTTCATGTTAGCAATGTTGTTACAACGTAGCCTCGTAAAGCTTAAACTCCGTTGCCAACACACCGAACCTCAAATCACATTGGATATGCCACCACCCGACCATTAGCAGAATTACATTCAAAAAACAAAACCCCAGTACTCACCGTTAAAAATTACTGTCAAGCCAGCCATGGCAGCGTTTCACACAGACGCATGCCACTAATGAAAACTGTGACGCTCAACATCGCAATACGTGCCGCACAACCAAACAGCTTAGTATAACTTACTGGTGTTATATTATGTGAGAATTGCACTAATACACAATCACGGCGACGGGAATGATTCGCGTGCGGAGCGGAGCGGTCGGCCGGTCTCTCCGCGCCGAAAGCTCGGCTGGTACTGCCGGTCGGACGCCCGCCCAGGACCCCCGCCGCCCAACCGGTGTTTCTTTGTTTCCCTGTAGAACCCCACGGGTTCGTGTTAAACAAATCTCCCGTGCGAATTCCGCTTTATCAATCGACTCGATGCCGAGAATGTGATAATATTAGAATTTGTTTTTTGCAAAATGTTATAATAAGGAATGAATGTTTCCCATCAATATTAACGAGACTTAGGTGTTTGTCTGCCTATACAACTGTATCTATAAAAGTTATGACTGAAATATTGCATAGATTGCCTTTACCAGTTATTTAACCGCCAAGCAGTAGTGTGCAAGTATTACTGTGTTCCGGTTTGAAGGTCAATGTTACCAGAGAAATTACTGGGTTTGAAGAGATTTAACATCTGGTATATCAGGGTGGCGAGCGCAGCGCAGTGCAGTGCGGCGCATGATTGTATTAGCAAGTTCACAATTCTGGCACTGATACTGTTAATGGCAGGCATGACGCTTACCACCAGGCGAACGTATTGCTCGTCTCGTCACCAGTTCGTAAAAAAAAATAAGATTACCTTAAAAGACTATTTTAACTTTAAACTTTAAAGCGAAGAATGGTTCGATTGATAAACTGTTTATTTATTATTCTGTTTTACTGTTTAGTTTTTACAACAAAATTTCTCATAAAAAAAACTACGAGTATGGATATGCAGATTAACGAATGGCCCCAGGATTCGTAGGTACGCAGGTAGGATCGTGATTTTCCCGTCAAGACATTCGACACTCGTCAGATATTTGTAATGTAGGAAACCAGCCAAGTACGAGCCGAAAAAGTGAAATGCACGTGTTCCATACTACCACATCACGTCGTGTTATGTGTTTACTAAAATATATTTTTTATTATGTCTCCAGTATCCTTAGCGTGAGCATGACTTCACTAGGCCAGTTTGTTATTAATAAATAATAATTATTATAATGTTACCCCTAACATTATAACAGCGCCATCTAGCGCCATACTAAGCAAAGCTTGTATTATGGAAACCATGCAGATAGCTGATAGAATATTGTTATAAAATAATAAGCTATATTATATTAAATATTATTGCATGTAACCTTGTACCTGTTTGTTTGATTTGAATGTAGTCTTTATTATTCGTTGTCTATGTGAACGTAACAATAATTTTGTTAGGATTTCGAAAGACAAAAATGTAATTAAATCAAACAAATATCCCGCACATAATAAATGATCGGCACCGCATCACTTGTCGCCGTAATTGCCTAATTTTATTAAAAGCTACGTGAACCGTGTCGGCCGACATTTTCGGCAAAATTTTCGACAAAATTTCGTCGAATATTTTATTATATTCCCGCTCGGTTAATTGATTAACGACGCTGTCGATGCGTTGTGTCAGCGTTTTGCGATAATCGAAGGCAAAATAAGCTCGTGCCGTAGTTCCACTAGGCTATTTATTATAGGGTTTTTAGGTATAAAACCAATTATGGTTGGCATCACTTTGGTATCACCAAAGTTAGGCAACGGATTCAAAAATTTATAATATTTAATACCCAGCTCAGATTTGAACTTGTAAAATTTATTGCGTATCAAATTTCACAGGTATCGGATTATTAGTTCGCAATTTTCTATTGAACACGTACTTCCAAAATCCTGGACCTGGGTATGTCCTTAAACTGCAACCAGACCCACCGGAGGACGGGCAGCAGCGTTCTCTTAGTTGACGGTGGTGAGCATTCTGCGATCCCCAAGCCGCCTACCAAGCGTGGGGAATATGGCAACACCCCTCTATTGGGATGCCTTCGTCCAGCAGTGGACGTCTTATGGCTGGCGACGACTTCCAAAATCAATAAAATTACAAAAAAACATAATATTTTAGATACCAAATATAATAATCACCTAATATTGAGTTGATATCTAAAGAGTCACAATTTATAAGTGAAAACAGTCAAAAAACGTCAGAGTGCTGTTGCGCATACCTATATGTGAATTATAGACGTTATGTCGCTTATATAGAGTTCAATGTATAAGGGCGCTTGTGTGTTATCGCAGTTCAAGTCGTTCAAAAAGTCGGCGCAATGCGTAGCGTGCGCGAGTTTTGGCGCGGACATTTTTTTTGCACGTTTGTGACTCTATAGATATTAGCTCAATGTCACCAAATCTACTTTTTCGCCTACTCCCACCTTTACTTATCACGTTTAATACATCGCTATGCAGATGATTTAAGTCAAGGAGAGTTTTTAAGTTTATGTCGCTTATTTTATAATTTCAGAAATTTGTATCTTAAAATTAAAAATGGATGGATTTTACAGGTAGGTAATTTGTTTTTCTCAAGAATTTGAATTTTCAACGTCGGGCGTTCCAAAATGTTTTTTAAAGCGCCATAGCCTTGAGCGAAAAGTATTAATCAAAATTAACACACACTTGGTTTATTAAAATTACATTACAAATAATATTTTGTGAATCAGCATATCTGCGTGAGTCGTGTCAATTAATACGAACAACAAGCATTCTGGAAATGAACTCATTGTATGTGGTATTTAATCCATGTTTGGTAATGGACTGAAACGTAGGAAATGTTTTACATACGCGTAGCGGTCGGATTAAAACTTTCACGATATACCTATCAGCCTGTAATTTTAAAAATCAACTTTACTTCGCTACCTCTAAAAACTAAGATACAACATTTCTTATAAAAAAAAAGGTGTGTTTATTAAAGCAATGATGATTATATAGAAGCAGTAGCAGGTAGCCCGTCGTAGTAAGATGAGACTTATTAATAAGTGTTCTAACAACTCTCTGATTGTCGTTAAGATTGTTAAGCCTGTAAAAAGTACCTGTGTGTTATTTATCTGGACATTTGTATTCAGATACAAGCATATTCAAAGCAAGATTTTCTTCTTTGCCAGTCTTAGTGTTATGATTTATGAAATCATCAAATGATTCAAAATAATATACTGTCTCAATGAAATTCTACCAATAAGCGCCAGTACAGTGACAATACTAGACTAGACATACTAGTAGTAGTAGTCTGGTATTTAGTTGTATTGTTAGGTACTAAAATTTTGATTACGGACCGACTATATTTTTTACCGTCTACATTTTATTTGTCTCATTACAACACACAAATAATGTAAATTCGAAAATGTGTCGGGGTGTGTTTGTGCCTCTTCACGCAAAAACGGCTGAACCGATTTGGATGAAACTCGGAATGGAGATAGTAGTGGTAGGACTCTACTGTAGAGTCTACCTGGGAAAGTACCACACCTTTACCAGTTATTCTACCGCCAAGCAGTAGTGTGCAAGCATTACTGTGTTCCGGTTTGAAGGGCAATGGTACAAGAGAAATTATTGGGTATGAAGAGATTTAACATCTAATATCTCAGGGTGACGAGCGCAGTACAGTGCGGCGCTGGATTGTGTTCGCAAGTTCACAATTCTAGCACTGCTACTGTTAGTGGCAGGCGTGACGATTACCACCAGGCGAAAGTCTTACTCGTCTCGTCACTTCAAAGTAAAAAATAATAAAAAAATAGCTTGTTTCCTGGAATAAGATAGAGTCTACTTTGTATCATCACGATCATCATCGTGTTTCATTATTACGCGGATGAAACCTGGGAGCGCAGCTAGTGTAACTGTAAAATCAAGCTCCACGTATCCCTCACAATATGAAACAAAAGACTGTTCAATAAAAAAATATGAACATTATTCCCAGTCTCAACACCTAGGAAGTATTTTTTTTTTTTTTTTTTTTTTAAATTAGGGTACTCTATAATAGTATACCTTAATTTAATTACAATCTAGCTTATTCCGCTAAAAAGTAATTTAGTTCTAACTTAATATATTAGGTAATTATAAGTATTTCTAAGAATGTGTCCAATAACACGTTTCTTATTGTCTCTATTAAGGCGAAGTCACTTTGGTCGCGTGTTCTTCAGGGTCAGCACTTGCACTGTTTACACTAATGCTTATTATTATAATACATTTTATTAAACTAACTCGAACGGTTTTGTTCTTTTGAGTCGCCTTACTATATTGTAGTGGTCAAGGAGCTGGATGGCCTCGACATTCACATGATGATTAAGCCTGGTTTCGTGAGCTTCTGCGTACTTTTTTATTACTCTCTCGACGCTATCTACTTGAAGGTCCCGATGAAGATCGCTGTTTCTTATGTACCAAGGTGCATTGGTAATGTCCCTTAGTACTTTGTTCTGAAATCTTTGGATTATTAGCATATTACTCAGAGCGGTGCAGCCCCACAGCTGTATCCCATAAGTCCACACTGGCATCAGGACTTGCTTATAGAGTAACAGTTTATTCCGCATTGACAGCGAGGAATACCTTCCCAGTAGCCAATACATTTGTTTGTAACGTAAATTTAATTCTTCTTTCTTTTTCTTAACGTGTGCTTTCCAGCGTAGCTTGGCGTCAAGAGTCATCCCGAGATATTTGGCTTTATTTCCGTAGGGTACAACTTGGCCGTTAATATAAATTGGACAGACGCAAGTGACGTTTTTGTTTTTTTTGGTCTCAACCCGACGTTCGTAAGTATAAGTAGCTTTCGCAGTTAACAGAATCAGAGCCGATTCGATTCCGAGAGTGTCGCGTAATCCAATACGCGGTTGTTTATTTATCTCTATTTATCTGCACAGAGCTCGCGGGATGCACGTGCGCATAATTAATTTATTCAATGAAACGGAGAGCGTGTCGCGCTAAATGACGAACACTCAGCCTGTGACGCTGGATTTATGGCGGAACTAGCGTTCTGCGTCGGATTTACTCGTCATCATCTGTTTGTTTGAGCAACGGAGAAAGCTATGCTCGGAGTTTCTTTGCGCTATAAAATCTGTAACGAGGATATTCGCCAAAAACCAAAGTCACCAATATAGCTCTCAGGGTTTGCAAGTTGAAGTGGCAATGGGCAGGCCACATCCTCCAAGAACTGATAACGATGGGAAGAAATATTCTTGTGAGCCAACCACATACCGGGAGACGCAGTCGGCATCCAACTAGGTGGAACGACGACATTGTGAAAATCATGGGCAACCGCTGCAAATGACAGTTTGTCGTACAGTTTGGCGGTTTAAAGGGGAGGCCTTTGTTTTGCGGTGGACGTCTCCGCGCTGATGATGATGGTTCTGTTGTTTCATGTAAATGATTTAGTCAGAAATGAGACGTTCAAAGCAAACTTCAGACAAAAGCATGATGCTATCGTGCGGATGGTGCAGAATCCTATTTCTCTACAAGAAGTATTTAAAACTGGCCAATACACAATTCACATAACGCCTTATTCTTTTTAGGGGGAAAGAAAGTCTTGTCGAGCAATAATTTCCCGGCAAACTGCACAGGATTGGCATCAAGTATCAGGTGCATCGCGACGCAGATGGCTCGGGAACGGGCGCGATGCGTCGATGAATAATGTATGGGACGTACTCTTGTAGTTGCGCCCACGGAAAAACTTACATTGCATTAGTAGGACGTAACTCGCGTTTGTTTGTGTCCTTTCAAAGCGACGATCTTTAGATAAATACCATAATAGAAGATGACACATAATGTAAGAGCGTGTTTGAGATGGGTTTATGTAAAAATCGAGTCGAAAGTCTGCCAAGCAACTAACAGTGTGTTCCGGCAGTCTCTCTTGTCACTAACCAGTTCCAATTCCCGTCGAGTTATATTATCGTTTTTATACCAAGTGTTTCGGTGAACTACGTAATTATCCTACGATTATCACAATAGGTACTCATTATTGTGAACAACTTTAACTATAGCGTTAAATCAATGATCGAGAAAAAAACAGCTGTTTCGTAGAAAAATGATATTCAATCTCAACGAACAGCTGATTTTTTTGCGATTTTATAGGTGATCAGCTCAGTGATTGAGTGTTTGTTAGGAGCAACCGGGTTCGATTCCTGTCCTGACAGACATTTAAATATATTCAGCTCTGGGCTTAGCTGTTAGAAGGCAGTATAAATATGTATTGTATGGTCCATGGCAACTCCGTGACACAGAAACAAGTTATTACCAATGACTTTTTTTCGTCTCTAAGTTTGGGCACATTTTTGGAGTTGTCACTTTTACAACGATATACATCAAATAATTATATTAAAATTATACAGCGTTGGCTATAAGTATTAGGTACTATATACATTTTAATCCCAATTTCAATAGCTGATTATAGAGTTTTGACCAAAATCTTAAATTGAAGGAGCATAATATCAAAATCACTAATTCAATCAAGCAGTGTAAGTTTGCTAGACACCACCAAGGCCCCTAAAGGACTAGGCGCTAACCGCTGGTTGTTTAATAAAGCGTTATATTAACGTGCAGGTGTCAAACGAAAGGCGTAATTAAACTAGCGCAGCTACACGGTTGACATGCAACCCGATTGTGTCACAGACAATACGCAGAAGGGCAAGTAACACTTGTAATTTTTCAGGTTCCTATAACCAACGCATTTGTTAATAATTTATCAAGTCCTACGGGATCCTCTTTCTGAGCTTATATTCTAAATGTATCTAAACGTTTTACTTCACCTGTACCACATTATCTACCCATTATCCCATTATCAAATTGTAACTTGCGCTAGTGTCATTTTAACTAGTAAAATTTAAGTGTGTGTTGTTAAGGACGATTTCCTATCGAACTCTCTTCTTTTATATTTTTGCGTTCTCCAAGAATCCTTTGAGGAAAATATAAAAATAACATGCAATGCACTTCTATAAACATTATAATAATGTGAAGAGCATTAGCACGTTTTTTTAATGTTAAACGTAAGCCTATAAAAAAGATCAATATGTTATAAAACTATTTATTATACTTTGCGTGGTGGTACGGAAACTTTGATGTGCAAAACTTATCTGATTTTTTAGTGCTATGTGAAATGCAAGGTTTGTCTTTTTAGTGCTTCGTGTACTACTGTCCCAAATTTTCTGTGACCATGTGACAGTTCCAAGTATTCTGTTGCTACGCAACCGGACGCGTTTGGTGCCGCCTACACTCACTAGACTACACTACAACAGCCTCCCTCGATAGTCAAGTATTACGTTTCAAATATACGCTTATAATTCTTATGTAACATAATATTGTTTGAATATTGTGATTTATTTTAGTAGCTGGCAGCTGTGGTTAAAAAAGGAAAACCAAGGATTGTTGAGTGGCATACCTAGGGAGAGGCATATGTCTTCATTTCAGCAGTGAACGATGATATTCATGACTATAAAACCTAAATGTTTTTTGGAACTTTGGCCAACATAGGCGTTACGAATGTGGATGAAGGGACTCGGTCCATCGTAACTAAATGAAGTCAAATCACACCATTGAACTAGGTATATGAACTAAAGTACAGTAATATAATTATCATGAAAACTGACGTGGTTTTGACACATTTTTGTTTTATTTCTTTTTTTTTGTTTTTTTGTTTCTTTTTTGTTTGCGCGATAGAATCCGGAACGAGGATATTCGCCAAAGAACCAAAGTTACCGACATAGCTCGCAAGGTTTGCAAGTTGAAGTGGCAATGGGCAGGCCACATCGCTCGAAGAACTGACAACCGATGGGGAAGAAAGGTTCTTGAGTGGCGACCGCGAACCACAAGACGCAGCGCAGGAAGGCCTCCCTCTAGGTGGACCGACGACATTGTAAAAGTCACGGGCAACCGGTGGATGCAAATGGCAGTTGGCGTACAGTGTGGCGGTCTAAGGGGGAGGCCTTCGTTCAGCAGTGGACGTCTCCGGGCTGATGATGATGTTTTTTTTTTGTTTTTTTTTGTAGAGTTCGATTTAATTAAACGTGAGTATTCCCGTATAAATAAAACAAAAATATGTTTACGAGTATCTCAATGAATTACGATATACGTTTTCTACTATTTAATTAACATATTATTAAATAACCTGGTTTTGTCAGACAGGGGGCAGGTCAGGATACTGTTACATTCACGATCATGATTTTGATTGTGCTACTATTGTGCATGACTACGTTTAGTTTTGATAATCAACTGCGTTAAACTTGAATACACCACACGCGTAGACATATTAAAAAGCATACTAACTTAGTTACTAATATCAAGCAAAAAAGAGCAAAAAGTTTTGTTACTTGTAAAGCTCATGGAAAGTCGTATTAAAAACTGCTTTAGCGATAAGATGTTGCAAAGTTTCAGGTGAACAATTAGGTCACATAAGTAAATAGGTGCCTAACGTCTCCTATACGTATGTATAGTTAGAAGCTGCCGTTGAATTTGGCGACCGTTCGAGTGCACGGAACCAGGCTTAGCGGGATGAGTGACACGGTTCATAGGAGACATTGTTCCGGGATAGGTGGAGGTGGGTGGGCGAGTTTTACAGGGTGAGTGATGGGTAGTAAATGGTTTAGTGTTTGGCTTACTTACGGTACTAATACTGTTTTTACCATAGTATTGTATTGAAGTAAGCTACAAGACCATTTAAAACTGTTAAAACCAACGTATTGTTTGTACCCTTTGAAGTCACGTGAGCAAATTATTGACACTCGATTTCTGATCAAATATCTGTTTCATATCACGTGCCAAGTAAACTTTTAATAGATAATATTATCATTATTTTTTTTTAATACTGTGACGAAACGATCAAGACATTCGCCTGGTGGTAAGCGTCAAGCCTGCCACTAACAGTAGCAGTGCTAGAATTGTGAACTTGCGAACACAATCCTGCGCCGCACTGCACTGCGCTCGTCACCCTGAGATATTAGAAGTTAAATCTCTTTATACCCAGTAATATATCTGGTAACATTGCCCTTCAAACCGGAACACAGTGATGCTTGCACACTACTGCTTGGTGGTTGAATAACTGGCAAAGGTGTAGTACTTCCCCAGGCGGACTCCGCAGTAGAGTCCTACCACTACAGCTAGTAATATTTTTTCTTAATTATCGCCATCGCCCATATGTGTGGCTAACATATTTACTTCTGTAAGCATAACCTACAGAAGTAAACACAGAAGAAGTATCTTCTACTAAGTGCAGAAGATAATATCTTTTTATAATATTTGAATATGACTGTCGCTCATCCGAACACAAGGAACACCCAGTTTATGTCAATTTGTTAGTTTTATCATCAACTGTCGCAAGACGTCCACTGGACTGCTGGACGAAGGCCGTCCTTAATAAGGAGGGGTAATCCCCACGCTTGGCGTCACGCAGGCGGCTTGGGGATCGCAGAATGCTCACCACCGTAACAGAGAGGACGCTGTTGCCCATCTTCCGGTGGTTCTGGATGCAGTTTTAGAGTATACCCAGGTCCAATGTTATATAATGTTAGTTTATGTCAGAAGGTTATGTCGGTGTTGATGGTATTGTGATGATATGACATAAGGAGATGCCTCATACAATCTAGACAATCCAGGAGTTATTATCAATTTCTTCTGTTTTTTTTTAATCTACTACAATTTTATTTTAATATCTTGGGTGTCGATATTGCTATTTAAAAAAAACAATGTGTCAAAGTATGAAAAATAAAATTCAATCTTCACGCATTTTACGCCAATTTTCTGGTAAGTAATGATTTTATAAAAAAAAAACAAAGTTATACGTGTACTTCGTACGTATATATGTTACACTTTTATATCGTACAGATGGCGACACAAGCATAGCAAATTAAAATTGGCTAAAATAATTATAGATTATATATTATATTATATTTATATAGTCGTGTTTCCAGATTAAAGTTCTTGCTATAGTAATTCTCATACGTTTTTAATCATATTATCCTGGAGTAGTCATGAAGCTGTTGTTTGGTAAGACATTTTTAAATCACTCAAAATATGCATTAAAAATACAAAAAAGACTGCAATGATGCTTAGAAAATAGACAATTATGAAATATCGCGATCAAGCAATATGTTTGAACTATACTGATTTAGCAAAGTTTTAACATGATCGAAATTATTATTAAATAGATTTTATTGTAACAGATGATACCGTGGTTAATTATTATAATATAGTGATTAAAGAACAGGTTTATGACTGGGTGGTAGATTCTTGTAGAGAGAAATAAAATAACAATATTATCTATAATTTCCAAACGTCAGCGTCGTTTGTTTTAACTTATCACTTAAGAGTAAACAAGCCGGTCACTTCTCCATAGAAAAGGGGAAGTAATATTACTCCACTATGTAATATTGTAGGTCCAAAAATAAGTATTATATATTTTTTTCTCTTGATTATCTAGGATTGTATTTTGATAAGAATGTAAACAGTTAATAAACATGAAAGTTATAAGCCAGGAAACATCTATGGTCATAAATAAATAACATAAGAAAACTCTAAAATAATGTATCAAGTGGCATAGTTTAGTCAATTAAAGTTTTCAAATAACTTTAGTTGGAATAAATTAGTTCAGTAGTTTGTTTATTCAGCAGCCAAACGTCGACATGAAAAAAAATTGCGCGCTCATTTATCTTTCTCTCTCCCTTTCCCAAACTTTGTTTGATGAATTGAGCATGTTTTTTAGCCACACCCACCGATGAGTTCAAGCCATCGGGCAGTGCATCCTTAATAGGGAATTTAATTAAAAGAAATAATTCCGCCATAGTGATGCGTTTTGTCTTGGTTTTAATTTTAATAATATTCTTGCGTTTGTCCGCTAACTCGGCTAACGTTAAGCGAAGATGCAGTCTACGGAGGAGCATGCTTGCTTAAAAGAAACTGATTCACTCGCGACTTGAACACACCTAGATTATAACTACCGGGAAAGACCTACTACATGATAATGTGCCACTTCTCAACATAGACAGCTAGTTTATTTTGTACCAAAGCAATATAATGAGACGGTTTCAATTACCAGATGATGTCAATCAGGTCCCATAGTCTTATTATATAGGCCCACATAGAGGGTGTTTCATATGGGCAATACTAAGGATATTAATCAATCTAAGCCACTTTTAGTACACTAGATTAGTTTTTTTTTGTCTACAATCCAAATACAAAACGACCATTCATTTGAACAATCTTGCTGGGTTTTTTTGCCACAGTTAGCACAAAGTTACGCCCTTAAAGTTGTTTCAAACATCCTTAGGTATTGTTACCCCACCCAACCTTAAACAGCTCGTGTACATCTGTGGTAGAACTGCTCGTTGAAGGCATATTTTAATTATATTTTACATAAAATATAATATATATATATATTTTTTCTTTTTAAACTTTTTTTTAAAACTTTTTTTTAGCTTGCAACGCGTGTGTTATCCTATGGTCTATGATGCTTCTATCACCTATGGTAACGAGTGCACGTAAGTATCCAGTAAGGTAAGGTCATATAGGCTGAGTGGACAGTCCTAGTGTTAGAGTTCATGTGCCACTTGAATGTCAGTAGCGTTTGACTGTTGGTTTTATAGAAATTAATCTATTTGCAGCGCTAGTTTTATTGTAAAACAACAAAGCAAATCAAACAATTGTAACCAGTCCAAATTTTAGCAATACTTAGGCATTTTTATCAAAACGGGTAGGTATTTTGTAATTTAGCGGAAACGACTTCGCGATACAATCAGCATTCTGGAACCCAAAATAACAGGTAAATACAGCGCTTCCAGCTGTACAAATACAAAGTTCACGTTTCACGCGTCACTTCCAAGCTTTCTAAAAAATAAACTAGATGGCGTTACTTAACCCTTAAAACGCGCAAACGTTTTCAGTTTCAAAGAAACACCATCGTAAGTGCGGAGATATGCTAATTCGGTCTTATTATACATACATATTATTTTTGCTTGGATCGATATTTGGGTGCTAGCTCGAATTTACGGTCTATAATGAAATTAATTAAGTTATTTCCACTCGATAAATCTGATTTGCTGAGCCAGTCAGATTTTATCCTAAGAATCTCTTTGAAGTAGGTATATCATCATCATCAGCCCGGACCGGAGACGTTCACGGCTGAATGGAGGCCTCCCCCTTAGACCGCCACACTGTACGACAACCTGCCATTTCCATCCACCGCACCGGTTGTCCGCGACTTTTACAATGTCGTCGGTCCACCTAGTGGGAGGCCTTCCTACGCTGCGTCTTCTGGTTCGCGGTCGCCACTCAAGAACCTTTCTTCCCCATCGGTTGTCAGTTCTTCGAGCGATGTGGCCTGCCCTGCGCCACTTCTTGCCACATAACTTGCAAACATTGCCAGTTATGTCGGTAACTTTGGTTATTATGGCGAATATCCTCGTTCCACCTAATGTCCGGTTATCGTTGCTAATGGGACACCAATATTATAAAATGTAACTTACGGTTTCGGTTTGGTTTTATTAACATATTATATTTTTTTGTATAAATTAATTGCTCTTTAAATTGCTCTCGAAACTTGTAATGTGTGGGCTGACTCTCTTCACCACAAAAAAGACGATATGCCATTCTCTTACTTTTTTTTCTTTCCTCCTAGGAGGACTATGGCATCGCACTTTGTGCATTTGTCAGTGTCAAGTATCTAAATATTTATCAAGTTTTCCATGAAATTCAAGTCAATTCAAGTTAGTCACAGTCATAGTCACACTTAGTAAGTCACAGTCAAGTCCACTCATGCCCTAATAAAGTCGTGGCAACTTTACTACAAGCTTCTTCGGAGTTCGAAACAACACGAAAAGACACATTTCACTTTAGTATATATCACTTGCCCACACTCGTGGGCGTAAATCAGCACTTTTACCACCATTTTTATGCATTGTCACTCGAAACAACACAAGTTTTGAAAAATAATACAATGCAGCGACATGTTTTTTTCGGGTACCCGCCAAAACATCGTTCTCTTACTTGTCCTGTAATGAAAGGGAGAAGATGGAAATAAAGTTTGTAATGTGGTCACACAGTCTTGGGAAACTAACATTTAACAAAAACGTAGTCACTAGTGGACAGCTGCGTCACGACTAGGCTTTTAAATATATTTATAATATAATTTTAATATAATATATAATTTTTTTTTTTTTTTTCAGAATGAGATGCAACTACGTTCATTTGTCTTACCAAGGAAGGTGCCGCCCACATGGAATAGCTCCTTAATTATATATATATATAAATATGAAAATAGAGTTGGCAGCGGCGGAAGATGCCGCGATTAGAAAGCATTGAAAGTACTCAACAATGGAGACACATTATTATTTCGTGCCCATTGCTGTAGAGACTATGGGTAGTCGGGGTGCTGAGGCCAAGAGTTTGGTCACAGAAATCGGGCGCAGAATTCGGGGCAGAGGCGGTGACTCCCGCTCCACCTCGTATCTGGTGCAAAGGATAGCCATTGCCATTCAGCGTGGTAATGCTGCCGGTATTTTGGGCACCTTTGCGCCAGAAACAGCGAGGGGCGGGTTATTCGATTAAATGTGACGATATTTTTAGAATTGGATGTTACTAAACCGTCAGAAAACGAGTTAGATTCCTACATTAGAGGGATACCAGAGCGATGTCGCCACCGTTGCATCCAAATTGCATCCAAACATTTTCATATTAAAGCGCTTGAAGGATAACTCACTGGGCAGTTTGGCAACGTCGCCAATTTAGATTGCCGCTAAAATTGCCCCGTTATGGGAAGACTTTAGCGGCTGTTAAATTGTAATGGTGAGCTTAAAATACCAAAAGTAGCCCTGGCTATGTCGCCGGTGACGACGCCTTGGCGCACATCGACGTAGAGTTCTAACTTGGTCATACATTTTACTATGAATTGTTTGTAGATTATATTTGTATTTATAGCACTTGTTTTATTTAAATACTCTATAGGTACTAGTTTCGTAATTATATGTCACAAAATTAAATGTCAGTGACAGTACTAAGTAGTATATTACCAGAGACTATACTTTGAGAGAGTGCTTCGTATGTGAGATACTTAAATGAGTTTCAATGAGACACTTTGTCTAAGTACACCTGAGACCGGGCTATTTTGATAAATTTGCTCTTTACGTAGATACAAAACGAAATGAAGGGCTGCTGTAGCAAGCAAAATAAATTGATAATGAGTAATAAATTTGCTGATTACAAACCCTTTTCATAAAATATTATATGTACTGTTATTAAGTATTACATTTTTAGATTAAACTTTAAGTAGAAAAACGTCGTTTTTAGGGTTTCAAAGGACAACCACGACGTATTAATGAGGGTGAAAGAGAGATAAATATTATCTCTCATTCTCTCTAGAAGAGGTTTAGGAGGACCAAATCCGAAGGTTTATTATTAAAAACAGAATTGTGACACTAGAAGTTTATACAACACTATTTAGAAGCCAAGTCACGTTATTATTAAAGACGAGGTGTTAAATAAATAATACGTATTTAAAAAAATAAAATACAACCGACTTCAACTTCAAATACCTGGATGACATCTTCATATTTTCTTGTAATTTTGATTTAAAAACCAAACTACTGAACCGATTTCGATAAAATGTATATGGGACCACCTCTGAAGTATTACCTACCAAACAAAAATCAGTTCATAATTGGCGGACTAATCGCGTAACAAACATTAAAAAATATATAAAAACATACAGTCTAATAGAAACCTCCTTTTTGTAAGTCGGTTGAAAATGATGACTTTAAAAGGTAACTGAGTGCTTTAAGGTTTCCTGATATACCTAGGTGGTAAAAGCAACGAAAATACAATATTCCAACCCTTTCGGCTTGCCAAATCGCTTAACTGTGTTAATACAAGCGTCATGAAAAATAAATATATGGATAACACTGTAAGACTACCCAGCACAGTAAAACAATAATAATCACAAAGTACAGTAAAATTCCAAAACAACAACTGACAAACAAAAGTTTCGCTTTTCTTATAAAAATAACCAAGTTCATTACAAACCAAACAAGAGTGTAAAACTTAATTAAGCCGCCGACGCGCTCATTTCCGCTCCTTTGTCGCAGACGAACGCAGCGAGTCGCTCTAGATTATTCCAATTGGCACATCTCACGGTTCTAAAGGAATCTCAAGCCTTGTGCTCATTAGGCAATTTGGGCAACAATGTAGCGAAAATATCAGCAAGGAAAAATTCTATGCAAAACCTTAACCCTACAGTCGTTTTGTGTTCCTCGTTTCTTCTGTCACATTCTATTTCGGCACTGCTGGTGTTGCAGGTGTTCATAGGCGATGGCGAACTTACTATCAGGCAAGCCGGATGCTAGTTTGCAGCACTTTACATTGAAAAAATAATTGGGTACTATATTGTCAGCCTTAAGCTCCACTGCTCGGCAAAGACTTGCCTTCGAAGGGCGACTGGTCCGGTGCTCCAATGAATTTCTTCACCATAGAAATATACCTACAGATTTTTTCGCTATGTTTTCTTTTACCAAAATTCCAGCGGAACACATTTTTTAGACAAAAAAAACGGGAATCGTACCTATAAATGCGGGCCTAGGAACCAAACCTCGGAACCACGACTTCACGACCTCAGGATTTCATGTCTTAGCTTTTCCCAATAGGCTACCACGAAAAGTTAAGTAAGTTAAGTCACTAAAAGCTAGGAATATTTACAATATTCGACCATACTATCAAATAACATCTTGTGAATCGTAGTCGAATATCTCTAATGTAAGAGTAAAAGTGGCGGCCTAAGGGGGGGCCTTCGTTCAGCAGTAGATGTCTCTGGGCTGATGATGATGATGTAAGAATAAAACTGAAAATGTTAGAAAACGCAATAACTGGCCTCCCAATCAACTCCACAGGTAGGTAATTGGGCTATTGGGCCGAACGTTTGCATAAATATGGCACCCAACGGAAAAATGAACCGAATTGCATTAATAATTAATTCCAAACATCGATACACTCACACAAACTACTCACGTAAGTCCACCACTTCCAATCAAGCCGGCTTCTATCCACAATAATTACACTTTGTTTAATTTCATCGTAAATCAATCGAGAGTCCCCGAAGAATCACAAAGTCACACTAGCACAAGGTAAAGGCCTACTAAGAAATCTTGTTTTAGATAATATACGACTGACATAATTATTTGAGTCTACGTTAAAGTTGATATAGTGAGGCTACGTTAATGTCGATATTATGAGGCTGATCTGGTTGTTAGAAGGGCTGGCATATCGAAAGTTCTGTATCGCAATATTATAATTATAAATGGTTATTGCGTAACGAAAATTGGCGCATGAAGCTTGCTTAGACAACATTGATATTTATAATTTAACTTAGGAAGTTAATTTTTTCATGTTTCGTTTTCGTAGCTATATCACCTCAAAAATGGACTCTAACGAAAATATAAGTCCGGTTAAAGCACAAACTTTTCATTATTGTTGGAAAAAAATGCAATCCTTAAAACCTTCTAAAAACAAATGATATAGCCCATTGGAGTATAGACGAACAGACGGCCAAGCAGTTTTTATTGTCTATCGGAAACCGGTAAAAATAGTATAGGCTGTAGATTTGCATTAATTTGAAACGAAAATGTAATGAAATCTACAGTATTAATAAGATTCAAATTACAAAAAAAAAACTTAGGGACATTTGAATAATTATTGAGCATAGTTGTTACCTATATAACAAAAAAAACCTAATCATCTACGTCTGATGCTAGACAAAAATACAGATGGCTCCGTCGCAGAATGTCCCTTTCCTAACATGTAACGTTGGCTTAGTAATTATACTCTTAGTAGGGTAAGTACCTCTTCTTGTACGGAATCCTAAAATTACCAATGTTGTATGGGAAACTACCATGTCTGCTGATTTTTAAAAAACTCAAGAAGCCACTTCAATGCGATTGAATTTAAGTTAGAGGCTTGAGACCATGTTTCAAACTACAGTGCCCAGTCGCGACCAGCACTGAATAATTTATGATGAGTCTCCGTCCTCCCGTAATTTGAACAAATTATAAACGCGCTTGGAAATTACACCGGAACAAAATTGACCGAAAAACGTCCAAAAATTTATTCTGAAAGAAATGTGGTCTTAATGAGACGTTTGATTTTTTCCGTGATTTGAATTGTGATTGTCGCAGGGAGAAATGTATTTTGTGTTTTGGGTACTGATTATGACATTAACATTGATTGCGGTGATTGTTTTATAATACTGGATAACTTTTCGTTGTTTCACAAAATTAATCCAAGGAAAATGTATCTAATAAAAAAAAAACTTTTTTCTGAGCGGACGGCGCGTCGGTAAAATTCCGATAGGGTGCGTCCACTGCATTCGGATCAGCGTTATCGACATCCGAATGGCGCGTTCGCTCCGGATGACGTCATCGGTAGAACTACCGGTATCTTCAGAATGGCGCGTACGCTGTGGATGACGTCATCGGCAGAAATACCGGTATCTGGCACGGATTTGCTGATCCAGTGCACGCAGTCCCATAGAAATCAATACAAAGCAACAATCCCGTCCGCACCGATGGTGGCTCAGTGGACGCGCAGCTAAGGCTCAGGGCATTTCCCATACGCATTACGCAGGTGGCCTAGTGGTACAAATTTCCAACCTCCTTGTATACTCCTTGTGTAACTAGGCCAAAATGTCATAAAACTTTAACTCTTTTTCAACCAACTTGAAAAAATAAGATTTACAATTCGAAGGTATGTTTTTTTTTCTATGTATGTTAGTCGATTTCTCTGCAAATTTTGAGTTGATTTTGATGTTCTTTTTTGTTTGGTAGGTCACAATACTTTAGAGGTGGTCCCATATAAATTTTGTTAAAATAGGTTCAGTAGTTTAGTTTTCAAATCAAAATAACTGGAAAAAAAATATGTCTTCCAGGTAATCGAAATTGAAGACGGATGTTTTTTTTAAAGTACCTTTTATCTCATTAGATATTTATATTTTAGGACATAAATAGAAAAACATGTTTCAAAGAAGAATGACATCAATATTACACATCTATCACAATTCCCCGCTCACTACCACTCCCACCGTATGGCCAGTGAGCGGGTCATATCTATCTAATATGGCTAAGCAAATAACGTATCAGGTCTTACGTATATACAATAATTGATACTACTTAATGGTAATAGTAATGGACCTGGTTACTCGTCCTAACGGGCTCCATCCTCTTGGTTAACGGTGGAGACCATTCCGGGATCCCCAAGCCGCCAAGCTTGGGGATTATGGCAAACCCTCCTTATTAAAGGCGGCCTTCGTCCAATAGTGGACGTCTTTTGGGTGATGATGATGATTAATGGTAATAGAGAGTAGTTTGTACACAATATCATGCGCAGTTTCGGTACTATCTAGCTATTGTTTTTAATTATGCGTCAGTTCAATCCATGTGGCACTAGCAACTCACTGCGAAAGCCTCACAGCATCTAGACACACCCTCAGAAAACGAAGTGTTCAAACGCAGTCGTCGAGTCCCGCTCTTTCCATAGCTCGCTAAGCAACTTTTAACATTGAAACCGCAACGAAAGGTTAATAATCCCGTACAAATAAAAAGTAATACCGCTATTATCAAAATTACACCCAGACGTGCCTACACATGATCTAGGGAGTGACAACAGCGCGTCATCGTCACCGGCTCTCGTCCCGGCAATCGATAGGGAGTCATCAATCACTCGTGTCGCGGAGTACTGTCGCCAGCCTGTGCGTTTTATTGTCGATTGTCCTCTGCCTGACCGTTTTTCAAGTGGCGGTAATTACCAGAATACGTTGGTATAGCGTGCGGCAGGCTGATTGAACCCTTCTAGTGTATACCATCGGATATGCCAATGGCGATAATCTGCCTAAAATAAATTCCTTTATTCGATCTTTTTGTTCCACCCAGAAAGTTTCGATTGATCAAAATAAAATAAGTAAATTGGCGTTATTTTTAAATTTTTCAACTGATATCAAAAAAGGAAGAGGTTCTCAAATCGATTGTATGTTTTTTTTTTTTAATATATTTATTTATGTATGTTACACGATTACTCTCTCAATTATGTACCGATTTTGATGTTTTTTTTTTTTGGTACGTCATACTTTAGAGGTGATCCCATATAAATTTTATCGAAATTGATTCTGCACTTTTGGAAAAATCAAAAAAAAAATTATACATTGACGACGTTATGATTTTTGCTCGCAGCAATCTTGAAAATTCTCAAAATGGGATCTTATACCTCTTTAGAGTTTATTGGATGTCATCTAATCATCCGGTTGTATTCTTTTTTTTAAAGCGTATTATATATTATTGTTTGATTTATTTAAACCGCTTTATCAGCGTCCATATTTCTCTTACTTACCTGAAAACACTAAATTAAATCACTAAAGAAGTGTCATATCATAACCTAAAAACATCGCATGGAGCTGATAGAGCTCTTATAATGGAAATAATTCCTCCGTACAAAAGAAACGATGCGATATCAAGACCATGCAAATACAATCGTAAATAACCTCTCGATGCCAGTAGGTAATATACACCTTTAGGTAACATAGAACTGGGGATAATAGAACTAGTTTTCTAGTACGAAGAGGACATTGTGCGGAAGGGACTTTTTGCGTGCAACAGACATTTTAGGAAAAGGACATTCTGCGATGGAGTCTTATATTTTTTGATAATCATAAATCTCAATGTATTTTTTTATAAAATGCCGGAATTACTTTTAAAATCAACTTTTTATCCTGGAAAAATGTAAGGTTTCATTGTTGTGTTAAATATCTACGAGGCGTTACTAGTATAGATTAAGTCATAGTACATGATTACTACTCGGCCTTATACGCTCAGCACTAGTTACCAGTACCTTTGTTCGCCGTGTTCTATTGACGTTATTCACTACTGGCACAGAAATGTTCACCGGTGACATAAAATTGTTCACTGCTGGCTGGCATGATATTGTTCTCTAGCAAATGCATGTTAACTAGAAGTTACCTATGTTATTACATTCTACAGTGGTTTTTCGTAACTTCGACGTTACGACGTTGTTGCTAAACTTATGGAATGGATATTCTATGCACTATCGGGGCAAATTACTACCAAAGAACTTCGCGTACAATTAAATAAATAAATAAATAAATATATTGGGCGGACATTTATTACACACAGCGCCATCTAGCCCCATACTGAGCAAAGCTTGTATTATGGAAACCAGATAGCTGATAGAATACTTATTTACATATTTTTTTCGTAAATACATACTTATGATACATACTACACCCAGACACAGAACAAACATCGATGTACGTCACATAAATGTTTGTCCTGGGTGGGGATCGAACCCACGCCCTGCAGCTCTGAAGGCAGACATGCTACCAACTGAGCTATCAGGCTGTCAATTATAGGGAATCCGATACTTACTGGTAACGATGTTAGACTTAAGAAAAACACACCATTGAAATATATAAATATAATATCATTGTGTGCACCATTCAAAGTGGCAATATCGATGGCATGCTACGTACGCAGCCCACTGGCGGAGAGCTTGAGCATTTAGACATGGACTATCTCTCGACTTTCATCCTCCTAGTAGAGAAGTTGTAATGTAATTTGTCTAGTATGGTAAATTAAATACAGTAGCCGCCAAACAAGTTGTCAAATTGTCGGCATGGAAGGGGTGAGCCGGTACGCTGCGGTACGCAGGTACGTCCTGTACAACACGGAAGAGAGAAGAGGTAGGGCCTCCGCTTTTCTGTGGTGTACACTTCCGTGCAGTATATTTGGCAAGTTCAAATCAAAAGTTATTATTTTTTTATTTCTGCGCATCCCCACTTTTTTAAAACTTGCGTGGCGATTACTATACTTAGTTAGTTTGTGTTTATTGTTTAAGCTTATTAAAAGCACTTGCGCCATTAAGAAAAGACAGGTGTTGAAGTAGCAATCAAGTTAGATAAAAATAGTAATAATTAGTGAATTGGAAATAATTTGATATTGCAAGTGAATGGTAGTTTTTTTTCATAATAATAAGTATTAATAACAAATAGTGTTTGATCTTTTTGGCCATTGGATAAACAATTATTAATTTTGGAACTATTTACAAACAGGGATATCAATTATAATCACTTTTCACGATACTCTGAAAAATATTATTATTATATACTATTTTTTAAGCGAGAAAAGCTAAACAAAGTCCTAAAAAAACATCCCAGCATAAATTGACTGTCAACCTTGACTCAGGTATATTGATCGATTGGTCAAGAGGCGATTGAGTCGAAACTATATTACTTATACACAAAGTATTTTGAAAAACTAACAAGCTTTCTGGACGAATTCAGATAAAAAGCAGCCTGTATAAAATTAAATATCAGGTACGTTTTGACAACAACGTTGCAGACTCAACGTGGATGAAGAAAGCCTCGGTAGTCTGATAGAAAGATCACTAAAAATGGAATCGTGAGCTAAACATTTCAAAGCACAGGACCAATGAGGTTGTTTTTGGAATGGAGTGAAGAGACGACCTAGATGTTTGCCTGGTGGAAAGTAAGCATGCCCATAACTCAGTAGCAGTGCCAAAATGGTGAACTTGCGAGCACAATTCTGCGCCACACTGTACTGCGCTCGTCAACCTGAGATATTAGTTGTCAAATCTCTACAACTAATATCTCAGGTTATGAGATCAAAAATCAAATCAAATCTCCTCAAATCTATTTTCTTGACATACGGGGATATAACAAGTGTGCGTTATTATTATATTGCTTATTATTTATGGCTGTTAGTGCCTGAAATATAATTATTTTTTTGGTCAGCTCCACGGACTCCGGGGTCCGTGCCTTTTCTATTTTTTTTTGTCTACTATATTTTACTAATTACCAGCTAAAGGCTTTATTATTTTATTTTATTTAAACCTAATCTCTACGTGGCGCTCAATAGTTTCTAAATTTGCGTGTGCGTATGCCGTATGTAAATAAATATAGATCGCCGCGATCCCCGAGTGATCTCGCGTGGGTACAACACGCTCAATTTATTGATACCTCGCGTGAATTTTTACGATATTGTTACTTTGACCCGTCTTGTGTTGTTAACCTGGTTCTCTTTACTGTAAAGTCATACCGCAATTCACTATTTGTCTCTTCTTGTAAATAAGTTCGTGTAGTGGTTTGTTTAGTGAAAGCCTGTGATGAAACTGTAATATTGTACAATTCGATAATCGGTTTTATTGTCAACAAGCCAATTTTTGTCGTGTGAAAGAGAAAACGGGGAAAATTATAAATGTTTTTGAGGTTATAGGTTCGATCCCTAGTCTGTTACCGTGGATTCTTTGAAATTCACTTTCAAATAAAAAAAATACACAGTATACTAATCACAGGCACTTCAGTGTCAGTAACACATTGAGGAAACCTGCGTAATGTCCGGTTAATAAATTTGAAGTCGTTTTATCCGTCTACAACCACCCTAAATAGCGGAATATGTCCATAATACAATTTACTATCAACAATGTGTATAGTCCTTCAAAAATAAAATTAAGCTTTTATATGGTAAATTTGATTACTAAAATATCACTCGGAAGCTAAAAGACGCTACTTTTGTTCGCGAATTTCTTATAATACTAACCTTATTATAGAGAAATCATTCAAGTAATCATCCATCCATTTCCTTTCATCAAAAGACGCGACAAATTCAAGTTTGCACAAATTTGAGAAACAATTTAACTTTGTTAAAATTAGTAACGCTCCAATATTGTAACAGTGAATAATTAAATTAATTCTCAAGTTTGCGATTTGCAAACATCAGATTCGTCTTGATCAGTGTTCGTCGGTGACACGTAGACAAACAATATTAAACACATCTTCAAACTACGCTATAGGGACATTGTGCGAAAGGGACGTTTTGCGTGCAGTAGACATTTTAGGAAAGGAACATTCTGCGACGGATCTTATTATCAGCCTCATAACAATATAATACGGCGTTGCCAACCATCTGCAATGGTTACAAAGCAATGCATATCACGCTAACAGACGCATTCGAATATTTCTTTCTAAAACGTGTCACCTAAGTTAAGCAGATCCGGAAATAATCTTCTGACGTGCGAATATGAGTGCCATTATTAACTAAGCAATAGTGGTATAATTATACAACTAAGCGATAATGTACGTTGCAACGATTCGTTAAACTCCAGGCCCTACTTTTTGTGTTACTTATAACAGTACGGTATAAGCCAAACGGCTTTGGATGGTATATTAACACTGGCAGGGATGTCCACTCAACCTATATGCAAGAGGCAAGGGACAAAAAAAATATGTGGGGTAAAAAAAGTGGCGAATTTTGGGAGCGGGCCGAATTTCTTCCGTACGCGGGTGACCTCTAATAATTTATATGCGTTGCTCCAAGTTCGCCGTATCGATGTGAAAGTCCCCACTCTAAATGCATAGGACGACGTTGTGTTATTGCTGTGAAACCTAGGATTTCCTATACCTCTTCTCCTTCTGTTCTTTTCTACTTCTTTTTTAAAATTTAATTTAATTTTTGTTCGTGGTCAGATGGGGAGAGAAAGAAAGCAGTAAGAAGGAAAGCGTAATCTGACTAGGCTTTTAATTTTGTATCATCTCCACGAGACGGAAGTCATTACTGAAATTCCTAAAGTGATTCTGAGATATTTCAGAATTGCTTTCGAGATATTTATTTTTAGATTAATTGCTCTAAATTTGAAAATACTCACCAGTTATAGCGATGGTTGGGAAGGAATATCAAAGGATTTTGTAATTTTACCTGAGTAATAATCCATCTAGAGCAAAATTAAATTCCAAGTTTATTTGTACAAAAACCTTGTACGGTAACAGTGAGTGGCCATAAAATATTAGTGAAAGCTTTTTGATTGTTTATTTGTATACAGTTGACACACTAAGTATTCGACCGTAGCACATCTGATGTTACGTGACAGTACGTACGTATGACGGTATAGTCAAACAGGTAGAAGGGAAGGAGAGGTCGAAGGTAAATATAGGTACCTAACCTAAAATAGGACCTGTTTCTCAAGTGAGAGTGCCGATAGACACTGTTAAGTACTTGGCGGAAAATTGAGGCAGCCATGTAAAAAACAAATAAAATACCTTTGCTATGGTTTTTTCCAGGTTTTTCTTTTTTGGCATTTGAACCTACGCTCTATGGCGTGTGAACCTAATGCGCTAACCATGGCATACTGGCTATCCATACTGGCTATCGTCAATACAACTTCAACGCTACGTCTTCCGCGTGGCTTCTTCTTTTTAACCGACTTCAAAAAAGGAGGTTCTCAATTCGACTGTAAGAATGTAATTTTTTTTGTTATGTAAGTTACGCGATTACTCCGCCAATTATAAACTGATTTTAATCATCCTTTTTTTTTGTTTGGTAGGTAATACTTCAGAGGTGGTCCCATATACATTTTATCGAAATCGATTCAGTAGTTTGGTTTTTAAATCATAATTACTAGAAAATATGAAGATGTCATCCAGGTATTCGAAGTTGAAGTCGGTTGTATTTTTTAAATGCGTATTATTTACATTATCGCTAAGTCATTCTTGTACACGATAAAAATCATGAAACATTATGGAAAACGTCAATATAAATGTTTAGAAAACATTACAACATAATTATTCACAAGCTACTAATAAATCTTGCAAAAGATACAATACTGAGTGCACATATTACAATCGGTCCCCACATATACTGTACCCGCATTATAAAAGTGGCCAGGTAAACCCCATCCTTTCACAAAACCCCGCATGCTCTCATCCCTCAAGGGAGGGGTAAATTACGCGGCCCTTTGAACACAGATTAGAAATAATGTAGAGAAAAAACTTCAAACGGATGATAAATACGACAATCTGTACGTATATTTATTAGGATCTGTCCTGACTCATTGATTGATTTTGGGTAAAAAGTTTGCTCGGGACGATTTAGAGTGGTAAATTTTGGGAGCGGGCCGAATTTCTTCCATACGCGGACGAAGTCGCGGGCGACCTCTAGTATCATAATAAAAATATGATGAAGGCGATAGACTTTAAAAAGTAAGTTCGTATAGGCTGAGTGGCCAAGACTTAAATGTGCCGCTTGAAGGCCTCTGACCTGGCTTAACGGTTGTTGTTATAGAAACAGAACAAACAACCGGGATCAACAATAGACTTTTCATCACACTTGCTCGTAAAGTAAATCTTATTGCATAAGTTTTTTGGCTCATAATCCAAACTATTACACACGCGTGCTTTTTACGTTACATTACAGCACTAGTGCTACAATAGGTATAATCCGATAAAGTTAAGTTTGTACGTGACTGCAATTAGATATATGTATACGAAACATTCTTAATATAGGCCGGTAAATCTTACAGTTTTTTGTTATACCAACAAAGAGTTCTTATGCCGCTGAAGTAAATGTCAACCTGCGCGCGCATTGCTGGTTTGGGCGCCATTTTCCGCAAATATTAATTGAAGTTTTCGCTGTGTGGTTGATTATTATCAAGAAGAGTTTATTTTTTCCTCGGAAGTGTGATGAAAACAGTCGTATGAAACGTGTGTGCTTTTAGTCATTACACTCTTAGCTTACTTATCGCGCTCGCCTGCGGCTCGCGCACATAATACCGCCTCTAGTTTAATGACCAACATAGCACACTTGTTTCATAATGAACTATTACAGTAAATTAAGTATTTATGGTAACGAATAATGAGTTGAGCAAGATGCTTCATGATATTTATGAGATAAATCTTGCCCATAATCATTGCAGCCGTATTTAGAACTTTAGGTGAGAACTATTTAGGTGGCATCTTATTACTCATTCCAATTTCCCATTACTAAGAAGACACTTACAGGAACCTCGTTACGATGTCATCACTGATTTGGTGACGATTTTGTGAGTAAATTGTGTTATACTCGTATTAAGCTCCATTCGCGGGCATTGGGAGCATTTTCGAAGGCCGCACCACGCTGGATGGCCGGTTTCGTGACTAGATTTGTAGATTAACAATAAATTTGTTCTTTTCAACAGAGTTGGTGTCGCGTTTTTTAGCGAGTTGTCTATCTGTCTTTGTTTTATCTGTGCCAAGTCTTGGAAGATATAAATATAAAACAATACAGGTCCTGTCCATTAAACTCCATGCGAAAACCGACATTTATTTCGAAATTTTCGGAAACATTCCGGAATTTTCGTAAACTTTGTGATTGGATTCTGTAAGGCTTTGTTCGGGATTTAGGTATAACTGAACATTATTGTATTTCACTACAGGTATTAGAGTTATGGTAATAAAGTTTGTGGTGCTATTGTAGATTTGAAATGTTCTTCTAAATGTTCCTCTAATACTTTTTCAAAATAGTATTAGTACTGACTTGTGTCCAAAGAGACCACCATCTCGAGTTACGGTTTAAATCGAAAAATGCTTGACTAGGAATAACCGATAAGAAATGAAAACATCAAAATCAACGCGCTTCTCTGTGAAATTAATGACGCAGTATACTACAATTAGCATAGAATTATTATAATTTTACTAAGAATAATCTGTAAGTCTAAGACATGATTTGTCGTTATTTGAAGAGTGCTTAGTCTTGATGATGCCATCAATATCCAAAATAAAATAAATGTTGAAAAAGAGATACTTATCAAACATTTGTTTTTTTTGGCACTGATCATGCAAATGAAAAAAAAAATACGAACCAAAACATTCCGAACATGCGCCAATTTTAATCTTAACAGAACGCATCACTCTTATCAGCGTTCTTTTGGTTAACGGTGGTGAGCATTCTGCAATCCCCAAGCCGCCTGCCAAGCGTGGGGATAATGGCAACCCCACCCTATTAAGGGGGAGGTATTCGTACAGCAGTTGACGCTTTCTGGATGATGATGATCATGCTCACTGCTATATCAAATCTTTGAATATTTCTATTTCACGTCTTAAGAATTATTTTAAACATAATGAAAGCCAGCAGCCGTCTTCGAATCCAGCATTCGAGCGCCACGGGGCGGTCGACTCAA
Organism: Erannis defoliaria; assembly: GCA_905404285.2. Lineage (NCBI taxonomy): Eukaryota > Metazoa > Arthropoda > Insecta > Lepidoptera > Geometridae > Erannis > Erannis defoliaria. The sequence goes on along the minus strand of FR990073.1, from coordinate 1,279,717 downwards.
TTTGATCACTATAACTGCGTTCCAACTGTCGCGTCGCACAGTAACCACTAGACCACGGAGCTATTACGGAATTTGCAATTGCGATCGCCATGTGAACAATAATTTGTATTACTATGTTTACATGCAATAATTATGGTCTTTGATATTTTTGTTTACTGGTTTACGGTGTCTGATCGAAAACCGCTGTTAAAAAAGTTATAACAGTGTTTACAGTTACTGTCATACCGGACGCTGCTGGTTGTTCTATAAAGTTTAGTTATTATTCTTGTTTTCATTCTGTTTCTGTTATCAGTCGTTCATGTTTTTTTAACTATCATGTTGTACTGGTACTGCGATTGCAAATGAATATAATTTCTATAAAATATTTTCAACCAGCACCCATCTAAGTCTTAGCGCACTTGCCACTGTACTCTTTTCATTATATTATTAGCTTTTTGACAACTCATTCAAAGTTGACGACATAACTTTGTAAAGCGTCTAGCAAACAACGTCCTATAGAAATAAATATGTTTGATCTAGCATTAAATCTTCACTATGTTACGCCGACAGTTGTTGAATTTCCTTGTAAAGAGGTAATGCTAAATCAAACGTATTAATTTGTAAGGGATAAGGATATAATTTTCAAGACACTTTACAAAGTTATGTCGTCAACTTTTCATGAGCTGTAAAAATGTGATTAACTTATCGGAGAGAGTATAAACAGTCAATAGATCTGCGACAGCGACGACTTTAAGTCGCAAGTTACGTAATAGCCCAGCTGGTCTACAACCAAGTCACGCAGGGTTGTGGGTCGCTGGTGACAGCGGGAATAATCTCACTGGAATAAAGACGTGGGCATATTTTTTGTGCCGGCAGGATGTTAAAAAGTTCCGGGAAAGAAGCTAGGCATTCATGTAAAAGTAGATGTAGTGATGACAGGTAGGCTTAATGTCCATTTATGAAACACGGCTTTGACACGTGTTTGATGAGTTGTCATGTGCCTGAGAGAATTTCTCTACTTTTGATTTGAAGTAGAGAATATCGTGGTAAATCGACATCGTGCCTAAGGGTTTTAACAAACGGATGAGCTGCAAGTATTGTGTGTTTTTTAAAATAGACTCAGTGTTGCTCAGTTTTTAAGATTTGTTTTGTTTTGATGATGAAGTTGAAAATCTGTTACAAGCCTATCAGTGATTACTTGCGCAGTCTTACTTGAGAATGAAGATCCATTCCTAGCTTAGTGTGTGAACTTTAAACACACTATCTACAACCACATTGTAACTAAGTTGTGGTTAAATATTTAGTCTATTAAATATAATAAAAGTCAGCTGAGTACACAAATAATGATTATTAATTAATATAATTATGTACACTAAAACAAAACTTCTAAGGCTGTATTTTAGTTTATTCTCAGCCTGAAGTATTCCACAGCAGATCCATCCTGCCAAACTACCCAGTGTACCCAGTCTTCGGATTCAATGGATTCCCAGTTTTTGTCGTGAGAGTTTAACTCTTCATTAAGTTGGGTGATATAGGGGAAAAAAACTAGAGAACATCTACCGCTTGCAAGATGACCCGTGGGCCAAAAATGTGGACTCCGTAAGTCTAATTCCCGCCCCCGTGTCTATTACTGACATAGCTCGCAAGGTTTGCAAGTTGAAGTGGCGCAGGGCAGGCCACATAGCTCGAAGAACTGACAACCGATGGGGAGGAAAGGTTCTTGAGCGGCGCCCGCGAACCGGAAGACGCAGCGTAGGAACGCCTCCCACTAGGTGGACCGTCGACATTTGTAAAAATCGCGGGCAACCGGTGGATGCAAATGGCAGCTTGTCGTACAGTGTGGTGATCTAAGGGGGAGGCCTTCGTTCAGCAGTGGACGTCTCCGGGCTGATGACGATGATGATGAAGTCTAATCCCGCTCCGAAAAGAGATGGAGAGTGAATGGTGAAAAAAGATGACTTGATTCTACTGCAGCGACTGAATAACACAAACTCTCAAGGGTGAGAAACGGAAAGAGGAAAAAGAGGCCTTTGCACACGGTCACATCTAGAAAAACTAAAATAAGAATAAAAAAGAAAATACAATATTTGACATTTCTATAAGCATGCTGTTACTCCAGCCAAACCTTTCAGAATTTGCGGACAGAGTTCACTAAGAGGTGTTTGTATTGGAATTGATTTATGGAAATTTTGCGGCAAAGACGTGTCGTGCTCAACGCCACACGAATCGACACGACACGATGCAACGTCTGGAGTGCTAAAACTTATAATCATCATAGTATTTATTCCAAGCTTTTTGGTTTGAAGTTGTAATCGCCCGCATGGGGAGATAAACCTTACCTTCAAGTAATTGTGCAAAAAATCCTGGTGCCGTGTTAATGGGCTATACAAAAATTACGTGATCAAAACAATGACATTGTTTGTTGAATAACATAATGTCCTAACTCAATGGCGATGTTTATCCGTGTATACGCACATTATCTAATTATTCTTCAAAGGAAGGCTTACCCCAATTGAATAGCAATAGGAGGTTAAAATTATTATGTATCTGCAGAAACAATTGAAAGTTTTTCTGGTATTGCATTGATTCACCACACAAAAAACGTTAGCAAGCTAAAATAATATTTTCCAAAAAACCCCTAGAGTTCCTAACTTTATTACGCTCAGAAACAAAAAAGATGATAATGTAGACAGTGTACAATTATTAAAGAAAGAGAACCTTTGATCTTTAAGTAATTTCGTATTCCCGACACGAGTGGATGTAATCAAAATTTATGCGATCGGAGGCTGGTTTTTGACAGTTTGATTGGGTAGGTACCACAGAGATTATTCTATTAGGAGGCTAGTAGCGCAGAAGGCAATCTGGCTAATGGCCTGGCTCAGTAGAAAGATTCAGGGTTAAAACGTTCCAAGAATCTGCTGTAGTATGGGGCCGATGGAAAATATTTTAGAATATTTTTAGTTTTAATTAGGAGAGTTTGGAGGTCTGAGGGAAAGAATTTTAATTGTATAGGCAGTAAAGTCACATTTACACAATCACATCACACTTTCTAAAACCTTGGCGATTATTTTTAGTCTTCGACTTGTTATAGTTTTTGTTTTATGATCTGAACGCGTGAATAAGTTGAGCACTTCCTGAGTTTTTTTTTCTTAGTTACTGCTATCGCACGTTGTGCATTCTGCCAGTGTCAAGTTTATGAATTTTCAAGTTTCTTTTATTAATCAAGTCAAATATGTCATTAAATCACAGTCAGCCACACGTAGCCAGTCATAGTCGAGTCCAAGTCATGCCCTAGTAAAGTTGAGGTGACTTTACTATGAGCTTCTACGGAGTTTTAAAAACAACACGAAAAGCCATGTTCCACCACATTATATCACTTGCCCACACTCGTGCATTTAATTCAACACTCAATTAATAAAACACCACCATTTTTAATCATTAATACGCGAAAAAACACAAGTTTAAGAAAATAATAGAATGCAACGACACGATTTTTCCGTGTTCCCGCCAAAAGTCCTTCCTGAGCTTATGAGCAAGCGCAGCAAGCAAGCAGACAGACGACTTATTCACGTTGCGATAAATCTTTTTGCTATAGAAGATACCATGCTGCATTTTTGTTTTATTTATACGGGAATAATCACGTTTAATTAAATCGGATACTCCGACTATAGTTTCGATCGCATCCGGTGACCTTTTTTAAAGAGTGAAAACAGAGGCCGACGCGCGTGCTTCTGCGTCCTGCTTAGCACTAACTATAGTCGGAGTATCCGATTTAATTAAACGTGAGTATTCCCGTATAAATAAAACAAAAATGTGTCAATTCCACGTCAGTTTTCATGATACCATGCTGTTTAGATATTTCAGGTCTTTTTTTTTGCTGTTGCGGGTCGAATCTGGATTAGATTGGCACAGGATCGGGATGAGTGGCGTACAAGAAGATAGGCCTATCTTCAGCAGTGGGCGATTACGGGCTAAAAATGATGATGATGATTTGCTATTAAAAACAAAACTTCAACATGACCTATGAGGATTTAAAAAAAAATGCTGTCAATCTAAAAATAAAATGTGCTATAGTTCTACAAATATTGGGTTACAGGCGTAAGGTGTACAAACAGAAAGGGGTCTAAAACTGATCAATTTAAACAACTTTTACTCTACCAACCTTAATTAATCGTGAAATAAGATCGACTGTTTCAAATAAAAAAAGTTTGTGGTGGTAGGGCTCAAGCCCAAGCACTACTGCTCAAGCAGTAGTGTGCAAGCATTACTGTTTCGGTTTGAGGGGCATGTTACCACAGAAATTACTGGGCATAAAGAGATTTCACATCTAATATCTCAGGGTGACGAGCGCAGTGCGGCGCAGGATTTAGTTCGCAAGGTCTACATTTTGGTACTGTTACTGCTATGGGCAGGCGTGACGCTTACCACCAAGCGAACGTCTAGCTTGTATTGCCACTCAATTGCATAAAAAAATACAGTGACGTTTGACAAAATGTAAGGAACAGCAGATTTTTTTCTCGATTTCAGCGTTAGGCCTTATAAAAGTTGTTTACAGTGATAAGTAAAATTACCCCATGCCATATCAATTTACCTACCTAGTTAGTCCATGAAGACGCCCTAACGCAGTCTAACTAAAACGATGTTGTTTTTTTTGCTTTGAGAGCAGGCCCAGTAATTAACAGCAGAGAAGCCTTGTAAGAAAATACACGTTCCTTCGTCCAGGGAAGCGTGTTAATTAATTCTAAGATAACCTGTAAGGTAATTAAAGAAGACTATCAAGTGGCTAGAGATAGGCACTGGGAATAGATCTTTGTTAAAATTACACAAATATTTGAAGATTCTTAACATCATACTATTAAAAGTTGTGAATAAAATGTATTGAAATACAAGCTAAGTGAAAACTTCATGCCAGAACAACTCTAATTATCTGGCCTTTCTTATAAAAAAAATCAGAAAGTCATAAATTTTATAAAAAATATAGTTAACTGCCTGCTAGGCAATAAAAAAGCGTTGCTCTCTTAAGGCCGGTTCAAGGGATGATTCCATCACTTTGGCCCGGTGCGGATTCAAGGTTTTCACATACCACTTAAATTTCTTCTTTGGACAAGAGTAAATTTATTTTTTATTTATTTATTAGTAACATTTTGCGAAAGGGACGTTTTGCGTGCAATAAACATTTTAGGAAAAAGACACGGAGCCATCTCTTTAAAACTGACACAAAATAAGATAGGATTTTTCACGACGTTTATTTTCTTCATGTAAAAGCCAGTGGCTTTTTAATGGACAAACAGACGTGCGTCGGCGCATGCCGCCGAAGATGCAGTCTACTACGGAGCGCCTTTACCTAAAAGAAACCGATTCACTTGCGACTTCAAAATACTATAATAGTTACACACGCTCAGGAATAATCCACTGTGTCACAAAAAAAAAGTAAGTTCGTATAAGCTGAGTGGCCAGCCCTAGTGTCAGAGTTAATGTACCGCCCGAAGGCCTCTGACATGGCTGACGGTTTGTTATAGAAACTAGAACAAACAACCGGGACCAACAATTTAACGTGTCATCCGACCCACAGTAGCGCTCAGAAATAAATGCTACTCACGGTCACCCATCCGAAGACTGACCGGACCGTCCGTTGCTTAACATCGGTGATCGTTTAGAATCACCTAGACAAGCTACGCCACGAGCGCTACGTGTGACTTAGCACTATGAAAAATATTTACATTAAAGCCCAATTTTAGCGGTAAGATTCAATAGATTTATATCGATAATATTGTCAAACGCGTGATAAAAAATAAAAGTATGGGTACGAGTAAGCTGTTATAGTACAAAAGCGCCATCTAGTGAACCTCCCCGAAAATAACTATGTAATTTTTTTCTTGTCAGTTTTTTTTAAATATTTTTAGCTAACGGGTAAGACCAGTAAAATAAGCACGAAATATATATACATAAATCACAAAACCAATCATAGTCTCAGGTGTCCTTCACAATGTTCCTGTTAAAGTTATTGAAAGTCAAAAATTTCATCGTGAACTAATTTATCAGAAATGATTTATGTTTTAAATACTTCTCAGCCTTGGAGGTAAATTTACGGGAGGATTCTGGCTATGGCTATTTGTTACATGTCATTCCGAATAATTTGTTTTGTTTAGGTACCTATAGCCAACCTAGTTCATTGGTGATTACTTCCAACACTGTTTTAAACTATCGAGGTTATTCGATCAGTACATTACTGTTATTTATATGGTTTTTTTTAAAGCTTTAACAGGAAGAAAAATGATGACACTGGCAGGACTGTGTTTTTGTTATTGTTTACGTGTGAGTTCAGTCCTACTCGTGAACATGGTGAGTTTCCGAAATATCGGGAGCTCATTTCATAACATAATCACGTAAATAATGATAAGTATTGACATGAACGCGATCTAGCGTTCGAGAGCTATTGTTCCCGGACGCTTCCATTAATAAAATTTGTACATTCGTTGGTCACCGATGACTTCATGTTCACTTGTCATGGTTTAAATAATAACTACTGCCATCATTGAAAGATGTTGGAAGCTTTTATCCAAGTAAAAAAAAGAAAAAAGCGAATAAAAAAACATAATTATTTTGTTTATACAATAAAATGTTTGCTTTCACTGCAACCTGAAACCGATGGATGAAACCGCAGGATATAAGTTGTATAATATAAGTACAGCTTTTGCGTAGTACCTTTATCGTGAGCTAAATATTCAGTATAAAGTAAACTAGGTAATATCGTATGTGTACCTAATGTTTACCTTATACTTAAAACAAACATCTACCTACTTCAGGTTAACCTAACATTACAAGGTATAGTGAAAATATAACATACAGAACGATCACTTTGAAACTAACCTTCTTGTTTTAAACAGGGTTACGTGGAATGATACGACGTCATTGTACTTATAATGGGAAGATTTCTGTCAGCTGTCAAATCGCAGCTATACAGCCACCAAATGATAGATGGCGCTGACGAGACGTCTCTCTTCTCTTTATTTCGCATTTGTTTAATGAAAAAGCAAAAAAACTAATAATTATTAATCAGCACTTACTAATTTGTGTTGTGCAAGAACAAAGGCATAGGAAATACCATGGGTATGTACTTTGTTAGACAAACAATAACCACAAAAAAGCATGACAATACATCAGGGGTATTCACAACTCAATACGAAAGGTTTCCGTTCGGATCCCTGTCCTCTAAATTCCGGATGACAAAGACGGAGAATGTGGCTCCCAACGGAAATCTTTCCTAGTGAATAGGGTCCTGATCCTGGGACCTGGGTATGTCCTTAAATTGCAACCAGAACCACCGGAGGACGGGCAGCAGCGTCCTCTTGGTTAACGGTAGTGAGCATTCTGCGAACCCCAAGCCGCCTGCCAAGCGTGGGAATTATGGCAACAACCTTCTATTAAAGGGGCATATTCGTCCAGCAGTGGGCGTTTTATGGCTGATGAGGAGGGTCGTGATGTAAATTAAATAAGCTTTTTCTTTTTGACCTTTTGATCTTGATTAATTCATTCAAAATCTTCAGAACCGCAGACTAGGTCTTATCATGTGTCAACGCCCTCTAATGGATTTTTATGTTTTTTTTTATTGGCTTTCAGAAAACCACCAATTGTGAATCGCTTACTAAGGGGCTAACCTTCAAAACGCGAAAAAAAACCATCTAAGATACATTAATTTGTCGAGGATGAACGACATTTTTCTATGTAAATGCGGCTTTTTTATGCGTTTGTTAGTCAATAAAATACAATTGCTTTGAACAGATTCACTTGTCAGTACCGTGTCATTCCAATTTAAAAAAAAAACCTGAAAAACAAGCTGAGCGAACTAGGAAATTATCATTGAATACTGGCTACTAAGTTTTTATTTTTTTTCTTAGTTATTGGCATCGCACGTTGTGCATTCTGCCAGTGTCACGTTAATGAATTTTCAAGTTTTTTACTAAAACCAAGTCAAATATGTCATGAAATCACAGTCAGTCACACGAAGTTAGTCATAGTCGAGTCCAAGTCATGCCCTAGTAAAGTTGTGGCGACTTTACTATGAGCTTCTACGGAGATTTGGAAACAACACGAAAAGACTTGCTCCACCACATTATATCACTTGCCCACACTCGTGCACGTAATTCAACACTCAATGAATATAACACCACCATTTTTAATCATTAATTCGCGAAAAAACACTAGTTTAAGAAAATAATAGAATGCTTGCATGCATGATTTTTCCGTGTTCCCGCCAAAACCCCACTAAGATTTACAACTGTTGAACGAAATAGTGAATGCTCATTGAATACTGGCCACTAAGATAACAATCTTTTAACGAAATAGTGTATACTCATTGAACACTGGCCACTAAGTTTACAACCTAGGCCAGAATGCTAACTCGCCTCTGTACACACGTCACATTTATTATTCTTAGACACGTTACGGTGAAAACCGAGTACCTTAAGGGCATCACCTGAGGCAATAAGTTAGTTTAACGACAGTCGAGCCGAGAGGCGTAAAGCGGTGGAACCGCGTAATGGAATAAAAACATAAAGAACGTTACACAAGCTGAGAGCGTACAGCATTAATGCCAGTTACTGAGCTTGAGAAACAGGACTCACATGAAATAAAAATGACATTCAACCTTTTTACAAAAAAGGAGTGTAATGTTTTCATGTGAGTATTTTTTTCTTCTAAATGCTTGAACAGATTTAGATGTATGGGGTATTGTTACAATCTTTACATCATCCCGAGTGGCACCGTGTTTAAGTATGGTCGCAAGTGATGTAATAAATTTGAAGACTGAGTAAATGTCATCATCATCATCATTGACTGCTTATTCAGCCCACTGCTAGGCATAAGCCTCCTTCCACTTTCCTCCATCTCCACCGATTAGCGCCAATCTTGTCCAGGTGTTTTTTTTTAAATAACATTAAAATGTATTTGCTTCCTTGTTTTTTTTAACATGAAGTGTTTCCACGCTTTGGGTATTTCTATGTTTGTAATATAAAAATATCACCTCTTGCAAGACTTCAACCTGCATACGAGCAATCAATGGGTTTCCGTCCCAACTGCTTTGCCAATTAAGCTACAGAAGTCTCTGCCTTACCCGTCATAATTCTCAAACTGTTTATGCTATCAACTGACGCATTGATGGCGTGGTTGATGGATAAAATATTATTCCCTAAATTAAACACAGTCTCGAATCTACATTTCCTCAAGCGACAAAAAGCTAATACGCAGCAAGCACTCGACCTATCGCCCTTAACAGTTTACCACTCAGGCCGTATTTGATACGGTAAGGGCCCTCGAAATATTAGAACAGCTAGCCTCTTTGTTTCACTGAAAAGGCCTCCGACAAAATTCGCCGTTCGTAGTGGTCCTCAACCGCCGTTTAGAGACCTTTCAAACCCGTAAAGAAGGAACTTTCGAGAACACGCCTGTAGAGGTAAAATATCCTGTTCGTATTTTTAAACCTTCCGAGACCTGGAGCCGCAATTGTCCCACTTATGGTTTTATGAAAGCCTTGTACGGCTTCAAAGGGCTTTTAACTTTTGGCGAAGTAGAAAATATTGGGACGTGAGACTAATCTTATGACCTAGGTACTAGTTTTTAGTTCGGTAAGGCTGTTTGTCCACCGACGCCATCACCGGACCGTCACCGAGAACGAGATTATTTCGGTCTCAGTTTTAAGATGACGTGACGGTGATCGTGTGTCCACCGCGCCGATATCGGTGGCTCAGTTGCTCTTAGCTTTGCCGTGCGTGATAGCGGTGCGATGATAGTGTGTGGACAAAAACAAACGTGTTTAGTATTGTCGGTATATAGGGCCGTCATAAAACCGTGCTGAGTTCTAGCGGTCACGCCGAACTACTCGAAAATTCGGTGGCTGGGATGACGGCGCTCTGGTGACGGACGTGCGGTAGACACGCGGCTATAGTAATCTATAAAAGTATCGCTGCTTCGGAGACGTCATCTCGCTCTCGTTGACATATCGGTGCCGGCGTCGGTGGACAAACGGCCCAAGGTCTATTCGCACAGTACCGACACGACAGTGAAAAATTATAATGTAGGATACATTTTGTACGACGATATCCGTACTCGTCAGTAACAGTGACGTTCAGTGATTCTTGGCGCAGCCTTATTGTGTGTTTTGTTTTTCCTTATATATTGGCCTCGTTATTGAGCATTTCGTCAATGCCAAGTTGTAAGAATTGTCAAGTTTCAGTTTCATTAAATGAAAGTTCGATTCATCAACGTCACTATCCTGGTCCAAGTCAAACAAATTTAGCTGCAGCCAAGTCCAACGTCACGCCACGCCTCAGTGAAGTGGTGGCGACTTTATTTCTAACTTATATAGAGCTTAAGAGGCAACATGAAAGGACACGTCACACCGCATTGCAAGTGATTGTGGGAAACTTTAGTCACGAGGTCACGAGTGCGTTTGGAAAATGTCGTAAATCTTTTAAAAAGGTGTGTCTAAAACACAGTTTTTGTTTATTTATGTGCCAGCCTAGAAAAGCGTCAACTCTAGTGATGCAGATATCCATGAAAGATAATATATATATACATTACAAACGTGTTGATCTTTCATATAAATAAAAGCTCCAGCACACAGATTACATACGTAGCTATTTAAGTCGCCAAGCTGTCATGGTACTGGGCTGGCCATTAGGGTGGAGCGTGGTTGTATGTTTTTTTTTTTACATCACATTTGCTCAAAAAATGCATTTACGAAGCATGTATACATCGTTCCAAAGTTGATCATTACGCACCATACAACGGAGCGTGCGGTAAAATAGGTACTCTCAGCTAAGTACCTATTTTACCGCACGGTCCCTTGTATAGCACCGTGCGTAAACTTTACGGTATTTTTTAAATTTCCATAGTAATAATTGAAGAATTCCACCAAAGAGTTTCACATTACGAGAATAAATAAGCTGAATGAGCGAACCTCCTTGGAAGCGCTTTTGCACAATACGTTTGCACTGAACAGATAATGTAACGAAAGAAATTCGCACCACAATTATTTTTTCTAATTTTCACCACGCGCACGTAGCATTTGTCGCACCATTTCATCTTTCCTCCTAGGAGGATTATGGCGTCGCACTTTGTGCGTTTGCCAGTGTCAAGCATTTATTTGTATCAAGTTTTTGATAATTTTCAAGTTTAATGAGTCTAAGTCACAGTCAAAGTGATGTCACACTGAGTATTATAGGCCTACAGAGCAACTTTTCCACTATAGTCAAAACCAAAATTCCGAAAAATACAATTTCACTCCACCCTACTGGCCATATTAGCTGTATGCTGGAAGAGCTCTGGGTCTATGTGACCAACAAGTACCAGCGCAGCGCGGTCACCTGGTAGACCCCGTAAGATAATGTGCGATGAATTGCAAACCTGAACAAAAACTGGGATACAACAGCACAAAGTAGCTAAAACAAGAAAAAGTTGCAGTAGGCTTTTACCGCATCGGGATCCAACTAGCCTAAACACGAAAACAAAATATTCACTAATTAAAATATTTATTTATGCTTATTTGTATTGATTAGGTTACCAGGATGAACAGATGCTTGCTCGTCAAATTATTAATTATATAACAGGTTTGTAAAGGTTTAGGTGTAGTATAGTTATTTATAAATTATTAATTATTAAGTATAGATTTGAAACTGATTTAAGTTTGCGCTATTGTGTCAGTGCGTGTAGTGAAGCTAAGTATCGATTCAAACATCTTAGTGTTTCGATACTTATGGTCCAAGCTATTATGTATACTTATGAAATAAATAAATAAAAAATAAAATTAAAATAAATACGTGTATGACATAACTATGTATTAGAATGTAGTCAGAAATCCTATCCAGTTCAACATAAATCTTTCTACCTCATAACAACTTTACTCGTAGACTCAAGTCATAAAACAAAATACCTACTGTAAGTTACTGAAAGAGTATCTGAATGCTGAATTAATTCTGCAGGCGACGCGACGGATGGTGTATAACTAAACAAATTAGTTTTTCATTACGGTGTACTCGTATTAACATTTTATTGCAGTTGATGCCAAAAATTGACACGCGAGAGACAGGTATTATTAAAAACTATGTTTATCAGTGGGGCTTCACTACGCCTTTATCATATTTCGTATTTTTCCTGAATCTTAAAATGGAGATTATATCCTTCCTTCAACATTTGTATCTACTAGGCTAGCCAATTGAACATTTAGCATCGTTTGTTCAAATCTCTACTCCCTACGTCACATTGATTTGTCATGTCACCTAACTTTGCCCAGTAACACGACCACTAACGAAATCGGCCTCACGCTGGACAGGAACATATTCAAACACACCAAGAGTCGATGTTACCGATGAGAATGTGACAAAAGGCATGTGTCATTTTGGCTTAGTTCCTACAAGGAAGTATGGGGTTTTGTATCACTAGGCCACCTGCCCATGGGCACTGTCTTAAGCATGTAGCAACCAAGTTACAAGAAGGGGAATGGTCTGGCGAGATCACAGTGCAAGATCTGCAAAATGGTATCTCGGGGTGTTCCAAACAAGTGGACCGATTTAGGAAAGCAGGAGTTCCTATTCCCACATTGTAGATATAATGCCTCAGTATGTCTCGGCCTGACTTTGCGGAATATTACAGCTGGCTTTAGGATTGTATACTGTAGAGCCGATATTACTCCTTTCAACCGACTTCAAAAATGACGTAGTTTATGCGATTACTCTGCCAATTATGAATTGATAATTCTTTTTTTGTTTATAGGTGATACTTCAGAGGGACCACCTTTGAAATATCTTATAAATTTTATCGAAATCGGTTCTGTAGTTTGGCAAAATTACTGGAATAAATCAAAATAAATGGAAAATATGAAGATGTCATCCAGACAGTCGTTTTTTTTAAGCGTATTATTTATTAAAGTCTGTTTCAAACATCTTAAAGTGTAATTAACTAAACCTTTTAAAATACTTAAAGAATTTTTTTTTAATATATATTTTTTTGTCATCCAGGTATTCGAAGTTGAAGTCGATTGTTTTTTTTTAAAGCGTATTGTACAAATGTTTCATTTATTACATGAACACTGGCAAGGCTGTATATTCCGTGCAGGCCGTTTCTGCACCAGTCAATGTACTAGTATTCGTGCAATCCGAGGACAAATTCAAACTTTGAAAAGTACAGACTTCGCGAACGTGAGTAATTTACTAATGCATTCCGGCGTAGCGCACTTTCACATCGGAAAATGAAACTCTTAGTAGGTGTGTGACGAGCAGAGCGGTGACAGTAGCGGAAAACTAGGGAAAATTTGAGAATACGTTGTTGTTGGCACTGCCATTATATAGCCGTCTTGCTTATTAAGAGCTCTGTCTCGGTCACAGTGAAAATAAAAGACCGACGCTATCATCATTAATTTAAATGAACTATCCAAATCCAAATTTTCGTGAATAAAAGTCCAAAACGAAGGGCTTTCATACAAAAGTTTCCCCCTTTTCCCCCCCTTAGGGGTCGAATTTCGAAAAATCCTTTCTTAGTATACCCGTGTGCACATCAAGTCTGTACGACCAGCGGTTTGGGCTGTGCGTTGCCTGTCAGTCAGTCAATTAGTCAGGACAGAGCCTTTTATATATATAGATAGACTTGAGGTCGCCCGCGACTTTGTCCACGTACGTAACGTACGTTTTTTAGCTTAAAAGCGTGTTGAAATCGTGAAAAAAACCATTGAGCATTTGACATTAGAATAATTTTGATGGAAAGAACGATTCCGCTACTTTCCCTCACCATATCCCAACCTCTAAGCGTTCGCGCCTCGCCCGAGTATGCTCCCTTGCATCATATTTGCTTTCATTACAGATATTAAAAACTGTGAAGCAGAGATCTGATTCATTAATGCAGGAACGAATGCGTTGAATGTTGAAGTATTCGCGGGATTCACTCCGAGAGAGAGATTGTTAGTTAATTTTGAAATATTGTAAATACATCTCAGGCGAGCTTCAGATAGTTGATGAGATTTAATTTCATCTTACTGGAAAATCATAGCTGCTCTTTATTCTATTTGAATCTAATAAAACAAGAAAGGGTAGCAAAAAAAATCAATTCGTTAAATTAAGCAATGTTATCATTTGATCAATCAATGTTATCAATGTTAGCAATGTAGTAGGACTCTACTGCAGAGTCCGCCTGGGCAACTACCTCACCATTGCCAGTTATTTAACCACCAAGCAGTAGTGTGCAAGCATTACTGTCGGTTTGAAGGAAAATGTTACCAAAGAAAAGACTGAGTATGGAGAGATTTAACATCTAATATCTCAGGGTGAGGAGCGCAGTACAGTGCGGCGCAGGATTGTATACGCAAGTTCACAATTCTGGCACTCCTATAAATAGGAATAGGAATATATATATCCTAGTAAATAGGATCGGATTATATTCACTTGCACTGTCACTTACTAATACTAAGCAATACTAAGCAATAAAGCTAAGTAATCGTACTGTTGTAGGCATTACGTGTATACCCGGAGCACTCACGCTCACTAAAAAAATTCTTCTTGCGGCGGCGTCGTGTGTCGGGTCGCCCTCTTCCCTCCAATATGGTTGAGGAGAGCGATGGCTGGCACATGCGTCAACTTGTGAACGGGTGCTGCTTGCGGGAGCTGGACTGCTCAGAGTATACACGCAATTCTAGCAATAATTAGTAATACTTAGTTAGGTTCCTTTGGTATATTCTTTTTGTAAAGCCTTCAGCTTTTAAGTTATTAAGTGTAAAATTTAGTTTATAAAAAAATGTAAAAGTTGATAAAAGGCACGGACCCACAGTCCGTGGAGCTAATAAATAATAATAAAAAAAAAAAAAAAAACTAAGCACTAATTAATACGTTTACACGAAATGTATTATTAGTACCTACTAAGCATTCGCTACGGATCTTCGTGTAATCCAGTCATTAGTACTACGCATACTTGTTTCGTTTATAGTAGTACTCTTGCTGCAATTTTTTAATTTTATTTTTGATAATTTTACCGATTGCATTTTTCATAACTATATGTAGTTATTGATTTCAACAAAAAAATTGAAATGTGCTTAGTTAACGGTGGTGAGCATTCTGCGATCCCCAAGCCGCCTGCCAAGCGTGGGGATTATGGCAACCCCTCCCTATTAAGGGGGAGGCCTTCGTCCATCAGTGGGCGTCTTCCGGCTGTTGAAGTGATGATGTTGAAATGTGCGAGCAAGATAGCACCGTGCGGTATTCTGGAGCAAAGCATGAATGTCTACGAAGGAAAAATACTTTAAAATAATAACAATAATAAGCCAATAAGCCTGATATCGTGATGGTGGATCGGTCCCAGCGCCGGGCAGTGCTCGTCGACGTCACCATCCCACATGACGAGAATCTCGTAAAGGCCGAGAAGGACAAACTCAGCAAGTACCTTGACTTGGCCTTCGAGATAACCGCCATGTGGGATGTTGATTCGACGATCATTGTCCCGATAGTCGTTTCGGCAAACGGTCTTATAGCGAAGAGCCTCGATCAATACCTCAAGAGGCTTTCGCTAGATGGTTGGGTCAAGAGTCAGATACAAAAGGCAGTGGTACTTGACACGGCACGCATTGTCAGGAGGTTCCTCACTCTGCAGCCCTAACCACCGGCAGCTTGAGCCCTGCCCCACTGCCAGTGGCACTCTAGGTTTAGGTTTTTTATAAAATTTATGTTTTTAAATTTATATAGTGTTACGCCCTGCTTTTTAAATAAGCCGCCTTTTTATACAACACCGGAGGCACGGCCGATTCGGCCAAAAGCCGTGAGGGACCGGCCATCATATATTTTTTCAACCAACTTCACACTTGCCGTCTGTCAGTGTCAGATTGACACCGACAGACTGTCGGGTTGACACTTGACAGACTTAAGTGTTACAAGGGGAAACATTGGACGGGAGAAAGTAGTTTTTCCCAAAACAAGACCCACAGGAAAAAATCACCGTCTAATTTTCTCGCTTCCCTCTCGTTGTCAACGGTGATAGGGAGAATTTTTAGACCCACTCTCTTCCAAATCGGTCGCGCCGTGTGTCAATTCTACTGAACGCGGGTTACGTAAAACATTGGGAGTTTAAGTTGAGCGGAGCAGACAACCCTGGAATTGCAAATCTATAAATAGCTCGCTTCGAGAAGTTTTCGATCTATTTCTGCATTCCTGCGAGTCAACACCTATCGCCTGCCGAATCAAGCCCGAGTTCCGGAAGCCCAGGTAGGCGATGCCTTAATTGTGTCGCATTTCGCAACAACCACGAACGACTGTGGTCCCGGGCCTTCCGTACAGTATTTTGGGGTTGCCCCAGCTTCCACGACGGCCTGAGCCGACTGAGCCGCGTCCTGCCTTCGCTCCGCACGCGTGCCTTCTAACCCGTTTAAACGGTAAGTACCCCACGGGTTACCCATGATCAGTGTGGACGATCATCTCCCCGTTTAAGTTCGGAAAATTAGTGTAGTAGTGAACGTAGTAATCCTGCCACGCGGCTAGGCCGGCGAGACCTCTTCCAGGCCTCGCTACCGCTATCGCGTACCTCCGCCGTGGATCTATTTTAACTAAATCTAACTGGAGCCCCCGTGCTTTCCAGGGTTTTTTTTTATTGGCCGGTATAAACCGTGTACGGGCTTCATCTCGGGGCTGCCGCGTCGCTTCGTGCCTGTTCGTGACTCGCGCACCGGCACTTCACCGGGCGCGTGCTCCGCGGCCGCAGCGCGCCTGCTCCGAGCCCGTCCACCGTGTGCCGACCGTGACCGCGTGTCGTCACGGCGACACCACTCTCCAGCTACGAGCGCCCGCTCCCGCGCGCTCGTGGATAACCCAAGTAACTTCTCCTGTCTCTACGGATCGACAGGTGGCGCCCATTTTTCTTTTATTTACGAACATTCGCGAAGGTTGGAGCACGTTAGAAGTTAGCCTACGCATCTCGACTTCCCGTTCGCTAGCCGGGTTAGTCCTCTTTGTCCATCTCACCACGTTGGCATCAAGTAGGAATATTTTGTAACATTAGCCTCTAAGAACCTAGGTTACCATGACCTAAGACATAGACCTAAGAAAACTGTAAACGGCTTGTAATTGTTAAACCTGAAGTGTTCCTCTTCGTGTGTGTTAAAATGGATTATAAGAATCATTAAAAAGGCAACCGCTACTCAGACTCCTATTGACTTTTCTTTTTAAAGCTGCCCTGAGGTAGGAATCGTAGGGTCTCGAAATAGATTTGCAACAATAGTTTAAAACTTTGATTTAAGAAAGAAAATAAATTTGTGAATAATAATAATATATTTATTTCTCTATTAATATTCATTAAACATGACCGGCCTTACCTAAAATAATCTCGATTCTCTTAGTCACTGCTTAAACTTCTCTGTCCTTTTCTAACCCGTGCAACTTCACGTCAGAGAGAAGATGGCAGAACATCTTAAGCAGAGACTAACGGTTGAAACGTTTTTTTAGGTAAGGCTGGACATGTACAAGTTCTAAATCTCAACAAAATATATTGAGTAAATTCACAAAAAATATTATACTTTTTTAATTTTCATTTTATACTATTTATCGTTGTAGATATATTTTTTAACGAATCCAAAGAGTCCATAAAATTTGAGGTCATATCACGCTGGAATAGAGTTATAAATTTCAAAACCTTTCAATATTTATATGAGCTGAGCAGCTTGAAAATCACAATAAACGGCACATGCTTTCACCGTCACCTATTAATTTCCATTTCAGCTGAAACCTGTCGAAATATCGAACACATTAATTAATACACGTAAAACATAAGCTGTCGCCATCAAATACATTGTGAATACAGAATCTTACAACTACGAAGTTTAATTAAAATCAGGATAATGTTACTTCACGAGGTGAAATTGTAACAATAAAGTATGAACGTGGCGTTTATGTTTATAGCTATGTCAGGAGCTTTTGGTTGGTTTTAGCGAGCTAAAGTAAAAATTGTCTTGATAATGTTTTGTGGCGTTGCGATTGACCAGAAGGTGGGCACGATTTCATGAGTACCTATACCACAAAATCAATAATAGTACTACGTACCTATACATTTTATTATTTATTCAGTTCGTCTTTTTCACTCCATCTACAGTAGAAAGAATGGTTCAATCTCAGTAGACCCAAGGGCCAGATCTACAATGGATCTAGTGAAATTTTTAAGGCAAATTTTGTTGAAACATCTATTTTTGAGTGATCACCGGTAGCTATAGACAATCATTATAGTAGTAATATAATATTGTCTACCTATAGAGTTTTTATTATAATAAGAGTTATCTAAAGTAACCTTTTATTACCGATTTTGACAAACTATTTGTCTGTGCCTTAGTTTTATTTACTAAAGCAAAGGAAAATACCACCGGACTCTAAATTGGCCGCATTAAGCAAATCCCCTAAAAGCCGTTCATCTAAATAAAATTAATTGATTGTAAAAAGTTGCTTTCGAGTAACTTCTAACGAATCTGCTAGTTGACTTTGTGCAATTCATCTTTCAATGGCCATTTTACAACTTTCTTTAGAAAATTGTCAAGATAATGAATTTCGTAATAGAATCATTTACAGAATAATAGTATGAATTGTGAACGTTTTACTATTTTCGAAATGAATCATCATAGGATCATAATGCAGAATTGCTAAACGCGACCATTTTAGCCCCCCTGTTCTGTCAACTAATGCCTTCAAAATTTACCACTATATTATTTTAAAATATAGTGGTAAATTTTAAAATTATGTATAATCTAATTGAAAAATATATTGAGAAAGTTAACAACACTAAACATCTCTCTACCAAATTAATCCAACAAATTAATTAGTAATCATTTACACTAGTTTCCGATTCCGTCGGCCAACAAGTTTTCCAACTCGAGCGTGTCAAGTTTCCTTTACAACGCAATCATTGTACAGTAAACAACACCAACAACTACATCTACTGCAGACCAAATCCAAGCCGTTTTCATCTCAAACGCCATTGTGGGAAAGCCGAAATTAGTGTGTGAATATTGGATGCTGTAATCAAGAGCTGCGCTGGCTAGTGTACATAATTGAAAACTGTCAACGGGTCTCGGGTTTGGCTAAGATTTAATAACAGATAACGAGTAAACTGTGTCGTTTTGCCGTCAAAGCTGCTAAGTTTTGGGTGACCTCTTCATTTAGCTTAAATCCTGAACGGGCAACATTGTTGCGTGATCAGTATTGTATGATAGTGTATTTAAATGAAGATCTATCGAAGCTTGGACAGAATATTCAGGATAGTCTGTTGTGGTAGCCCGGTCAGGAAAAAACGCTTCTTAATATAGCGAGGGTTTTATATAGATCTTGGGCCTCTATCAATTCTTCGGAGTACGTAATGATAAACTCATACCACAAGCCAAAGGCAAAACAACACTTCTTCGTTGTTACAATAAATAAAAACAGACTAAAATAAAAATCAGATAATTCATACATGCCTATTTATTACAATTATATTGATAAAAAAAAATACTTAAAATATTATTCTGTAAAAAATTCAAGCGTCTACATGATGAAAAAAAATTATAGTAGGTCAATAAAAATAGGTCAAACTCATAGATGGTGCGCTACGTAGACTTTATAATAGGATCACGTTGGACATCTTTCGGGCACTGAACTACAACAAACGGTTTTTTGTGTCCGAGTCATTTTGCATCAACCATTTAACATTTCGCTGGTGGTCTAAGTGTACCTCGAAGGGTGATCAGGTAACACATACGCAATTTAATTTCTTCTCCGGACTTAGTATGGTGCTTTCCTCGCGATGTTTTCTCTGAATGAAATGATGATGTGATGATTATGATTTTCTTAAACCCTACTCACACAAGCAGCAGAAAACTGACATTCGAATCCACACTCAGAAAAGTCTAAAAAAAGCTCGTGTTATTATCGTATCGGCCACAATAGAAGCATTCTCCTCTGTAATGCCGGGCTTGGAAAGTTTCAATTGAAATGTCACAGATAAGGAGTAACGAGGGTGTCCGAAGAAACCCTCTGTTCTGTATAAAACTGAGAGATTGCTGGCTAAAAATGTTGGAAATAATGACTGATTGTCAGATGGAAAGAATGGGAGTTCTAGAGATGAACTTTGTTTTGTTTAAAGGTGCAGTTACACCGACTTTCAAGGCAACTTTTCTACTAGCAAGCACGATAGTCGCTTACCATTTCACGGCTATCATTCACTGATTATTTTGGGCAGCCATCTTTCTGTTCTGTCATCAAGTATGTAATTAAAGAGTCCGCTTAAGGACAGAAAAGTTGCTCGTCAAGAACTTTGTATTCTGTCGTTTAAAAGAATAATAGTAATAATTGTTCTCTAAAATTACTAGTTTTAAAAACGATAGATAGATGCCGTAACTCTGCCTACCTTGCATGGTCGAGTTTGGTGTCTCAAACCTGATATTTCGTCAGGATTCGAGTCACAAAAATTGCTCTTGTGACGTAATACGCATAAAAATATTGATATGCTTGGTTTCATACAGTTTTAATGATTTTATAGTCTACTTCAATAAGGTCAGATAATAAGGATCCGAAATAGACACCCATTCCAATAGAATGCCGTCCAGAGCACAGTCCAGAGTTAGAAGTCAACCCCTCTACTCCACTCATAACTCGACGGAGCGACTGCGAAATAAATCGTAAGCAAGAAGGGGAAAGGGGGCGTCGCGTTGTCCGGAACTTGTCAAAGCCATCTTGTCCGGACTTTTCGTATTCGAGCGAGGTCGAGAGCCCTCGACAACTTATTTATGAGTGAACTTGGCAACTGAAGTATGCCGAGAACAATGATCCTAGACTTAAGTCTAGATAGAGTCAAAATAATAGTGACATTCATGTGTACGTTTTTTTTTGTAGCGTGATGAATCAAGCAATACACTCTCTTGAAGTTGTGAGATATGCAGGAGTGTTGCAGCTGTATTCAGAACTCTAAGTAACAAAAGTGAAAATAGAAAGTTTTAAAAACCCGGTCTGGAGAAAAAATCATTAGAATTGTAATTAAGAACACTATCGAACAAACAAAAAATTTAATCAAAATCAGCTTGGGAGCTACGATGCCATAGACAAATACATAGCCAAACACGTCAACTCAAAAAAAGCATGGTTTACACCCTTTGTTGTAAAACATAATGATCGTTTCTAATGTTTTAAGATGTTTACCTGTAGACATGTTTTGAAAACTAAACGTATCTTTAACTTTACGTTAAAATTATAATACGTCCCTCTACGCGTCGGGGGCTAAAAATAAAGTGAGAGACTCTCCATCAGTAGAGTATCTTGTTCGTCTCATGTTCATAAACAAAACATAGACATCACTGCAGCGGCCTTCATTATTTTGAAATTACATTGTGCGAAAGGGACGTTGTGCGAAATGTGCGAAAGGGACGTATTGCGTGCAGAAGACATTTTAAGAAAGGGACATTCTGCGACGTAGCCATTTTATCCTTGTTATTTTGCTAGCTATAGTGTCTTTCTAATTGGAATACCTACAGCAAATTGTTATTATTGATTATTAGCTATGTCAGGTTTAATGCTCTTACAATTTCAGTGGGATGATCTAATTATATAGTCAAAGAACACTAATAATACGTCATCTTTGCCCTTCTTGATAATTAATACTACTATATTATTTAGAAACTAATAATTATTGTCTCATATTCATGAGAGATCCCTGTAATAATATTTCCATTTAAAACTAAATATAGACAAATAGATTAATCTAGGAAATATACTTCTCAGATAGTTTGTGTAGTCAACATAATAATGATGGGGGAATTTATTTATTACTTTCGCTTCCTTCCGACACACGACGCCGACGTTCTGATCGTGTCTTCGTGCCTACAGGATGTTTTCATGATAAAAACATAGCTGCTAATGTTTATTTTTCTATTTCGCGAACAACAAACTGATGTGATCTGGTTGATCATCTCATTTGCTTAACAAATTATTAATGACCGAGTCGTGACACATACTTGATCATTTCTGTCAATCCCAACAACCAATAGATGTATTATTGTTGAAGGTTAATTCTAAACTGTTTTGTTGGGTTAGCTGTAAATTAATAGTTATTTTAATCCTTTTTAAATTGCCCGTAGAATGGCTGCGTCGCAGAATGTCCCTTTCTTAAAATGTCTACGTCACGCAAAAAGTCCTTTTAGCACAACTTATCATTATAATGGAACATAGGAAGTCAATAAACATCTAATATTGCTCTATAAATGACGTGAACGTCCAAGGCAGCTACACTTTATGGACTGTCTAGATCGTAAGATATAGAGAATTGAAATAGACGCGTACGAAATAAATATTGTCGCCACAAGTATGAGCAAAATTAGCACAACGTTTTGAAAGATGTATTAAAAAGACATTTTACTATCAAAAAATAATAATTCATTGATTAAATTATAATATTATAACGAAATGCAAAACTTTTTTTTTTCTCTTTCATACAAGTGCATTTTAACTGTTAAAAACATGTGCATGTATCATTAAGACTACACTAGTAAATGACTGCAAGCATTAATATATTAACGACAAAAAAGTAATAAATAATAAACATAATTATTATTATTTAATATATAATTATTATTTAATATAATAATAGCCTATTGACCTATTTAATTTAGTTTTAAATAGCTGACTAGTTTATTTATTTAATATTAATTTTAATGTTTTAACTTTGCTTTTATTATTATTTTATATTACTATGGGTTATGTGCCTGAAATAAACGTCTTTATTATTATTATTTTCAAATATAAAAAATATTATACTTGGTGGCCTATTTTCATGCGAAACAAAGTTGTGTTGTATGGAATGAAATGAACCGTGATTCTCAACTCAAATTTGTAAACTAAATAATAAAATACTACTCGTACACGGTTTCGACTATTTATCCTTTCCATGTTGGTTGTGTTAGTTCCGTGGTTACGGTGGAATCGGCTCTCGCGGTGAAATTACCTGTTCACCGTAGCTGAGATCTATTAATAGCCGAGACACCCAATCAATACTCAAGTAAGTCTAGGATGCTGTGTATTTTTGTCTTTGTCAAGAGCAAAGTTTATTAATTGTTTATTTTACCTTAAGTTAAAAATCTTGCAAAACAAGTGTAACTCTAATAAGTACTCTACTATTTTCAACCGACTTTCTAAAAAGGATGTTCTCAATTATTAGTTTTGTATGTTTGTTACGCGATTACTCCGCCAATTAAGATATAAAAAGCAATTTATTATAATTGATATAAACATCAATTGAAAAAAATAATCATCAATTGATTTTAATGTTTTTTTTTGTTTGGTAGGTGAAGATTTTTCAGAGGTGGCCCCGTATACAATTATCGAAATCGGTTCTGTAGTTTGATTTTAAAAGCCAAAATAACTGGAATAAATCAATATAACTCGAAAATATGAAGGTGTCATCCAGGAAGTCGAAATTGAAGTCGGTTGTTTTTTTTTAAGCGTATTATTATAGTATTCTTCACCAACAGCTCAAACTGGCGTCATACTTTACGCCCACGTGGGCGCGTTTTTTTTAGCTGCCCAATCATAGACATACATAGTAGGGACGGGTTGGACGCCATTTTGAAATGTCGCGCTGTCGTCGGTGTCAAAGAAACGCATTGACACCCATGCTGGCACAGTCTGCGACGCACGTCCGACGTGATTACATGAGAGAAAAATGCCAAAATGTGTGGTGAAGGGCTGTACAAATTACATTTCAAAGTGCAGTAAACAAAAGGTGGCGTTTCTTATGACCCGCAAGTCAACATTTAAAGTTAAACTAAACTTACTTTTACACAAAAACTTTTATTTTTAGGTAATAGGTAAGTCGTTTCTAGTTTCGTACAGTTTGCGCTTCTTCTACCGCGCCTTACTGGCGCAGCACGTAGTGACCGCGAAAGACATGTTGTCCTTTTGTCAAAGAGTAATTAGACTTACGATTTCTTAACTCAGGCGTATCTAGACATAGAAATAATTGTGCCCAACACATAAATGTCTGTGCTACCAACGCTACAAAACCAAATTACTTTTTTAAAAGAAATAATAATATTTGTAAAGAAACTCAAAAATTTAAGGCAGATTTTCTTAAAACGACTACTGTAACCTTTTCATTTTTATGGGCATCCATCAAAACCAGAAACTAGTCGGTATCTTATCCGGGTGCCAAGACTTCGATCGATAACCAATCAGCGGATCTGCCCGGCAGAATTACCTGGGCACTGATTAGCTGCCGAGAGCACTGCCTTGCCAACTCAATAAACTGTAGCTTTCTTTATTACACCCGGTTATTAGACGGGATACTTACCGGGTCAGCGGGGTTTTACACTTCAAACAGAAATGAGTTTGTTTGGCGTTTATGGTTTTAGATTTATTTGTAGGAACTCAAGAAATTTTATTGAGTGTATATTGTTTACCTCGATATCGAAAAGCATCAGCTGTTCCGTACACTTTGTCGAGGGTGAATGACTTTTTTTTTATAAGTTTCACGCTAATAGTTTTTGCTTAATTATTGGGTTGACTTTGTTGTTAAACTTTGGTAACAACGACCTCTTCTAGTCTCACTACTGTCGTTCTGCGAAACCCCTTATTTAGTATAAATTTTGACAATATTTAATTTCAGTCTTAGGATTTCATTTCAGATAATGTGCATCAGAATTACACGATTTTCTATTATCATCTTTTTTTATCTAACAGTTCAAGTAGAAAGACGGCCCACTACTACCTGTACATAGATTTTGCAAGTAGGTACATGCCCTGCGTTTTCTAGAATGGATATCATGAATCGGCAAACGTATCGTTTTTGTTTGAAATGTATCGTAGGACGCTTTGAGACTAGATGGAGTGACGATATACGTAGGACATTTGCAGTGGATAGATGCGGGAAACTTAAGATTGGACTGAGTGCCTTGTGCCTTTGAGTGCTTTGGGTTTTGAATATTCTTCCTTAGTCATAATTTATCATAGCCTGATTATTATGTCGATGAGTACCTTCGAAGCGAATCAAAATGGAGGTAAAGGACAAAATCACGGCCATATATCCATCAACATGAGGCGAGCTAGATTGAAGCAGAGGGTGCGTGTGTTGTACAATGATAGCACAACACCGTCGCCACCTGGTCTGATGACACCTGAAGCATAAACTGCACGCTTTGTCGGACATTGGACACAGTGGACACCGCACTATACAAACAGTAGCACATCTGCAAACATTCATGTTACAAATTACAATAATGGTGAGAAGCCCAAAGTGATTTTAAAGTTTCCGTTCAACGAGGCATTGCCACGAGATTGCGTTTGGATCATAGCCGTAGGAAATATATTTTGAAGTATGTAGTAGACAACAATTTAATTGAGAGTAGATTTTATACGACGCACATTTACAGGTACAGCTATAGTATAATTGTCCATTATTATTTATTGGTAAACGAATATTTTAGCCATAGTTGTTGCTTTATCAATGACGATGCTGATGCTACTAAACGCAACGTAGCAGAAAGAAACGTGTTAGCACCATCTCACGGTTTTTGAACGAATTAAAGCTTCTTGTCCTTACTGCTCAAATAATGCTTTGATTACGCTCTCGTGAACATTCATCGTAACATGACCAGATACTAACTATAAACGAGGGAGGGACGGGAACCAACTAATACAGATTTTCATGGATAATAATAATTATCTTTTTTCCAAGGACGATTGGGCCATATTCTTTGCATTATGGAGCTTATGGTGTATCACCCTTCGATTGTAGACCTATGTTCAACAGTAGAATGTTAAACATGCACTGCAAGATGGCTCGAACTCATCAGAGGGCATGGGCTAAAAAGCATGCTATTTCATCTAAAAAGTGTGGAAAAGAGAGAAATAAAGAGCAATGAGCAATTTTTTTGTCGTTCTTTGGCTGCAGGGTTTGGTTTGAATAAACTACTGAATTAATTCATTCCAACTAAAGTTTGGTAAAATTTGAAATGTGATTGACGAGACATTGCCGTTTTTTTTAATCCTTTAAGTAACGAGATGACAAGACGTTCGCCTGGTGGTAAGCGTCACGCCTGCCAATAACAGTAGCAGTGCCAGAATTGTGAACTTGCAAACGCAATGCCGCGCCGCACTGCACTGCGCTCGTCACCCTGATATATTAGATGTTAAATCTCTTCATACCCAGTAATTGCCCTTCAAACCAGAACACAGTAATGCTTGCACACTACTGCTTGGCGGTTGAATAACTGGCAAAGGTGTGGCACTTCCCCAGGCGGACTCTGCAGTAGAGTCGTACCACTACCAAAATTGATCGGTAGTGAAATAATTGAAATTGATAAATTATTTAAGAGTTTCCAAACTCCATGTTATTACTTTACGTCCAAAGTGGCGTTAAAATTGAGCTAACGTACAAGATGTTTCTTACATAAACTAATCACATAACATAATCACACATAGTGGTGCAACAGTTCAATCAACAATGTTTACAAGCACCAGATGTTCCAGTATTCACATGCTCATTAATTATCTAGTGCGCCTACAGGTTTGCCGCTAGCGTGCCTATCTATAGAGCGATTAGACATTCATTATAGCTCTATTGTCGGACAGCGGTAGATTAAAATCTGCTATAGAATGAATTAGTAAGACATGTAGCCAGGCAGAGTGACGGCAGGTGGACTAATAAGTGAAACTTTTAAAATTTCGCGGTTATAACACTAATTATTTTGCTCAGCCATGCCATCTTTTAGCAGCTCGTTAAATTTGGCATTAATCTGACATTACTGCTGGCCACTCATTCTAAATTAAATTTTACAAACAACTACCATATTTTATAAGTAGATTAACTTTTAATATAACTTTTAATCCATGAGTATATTGCTTTTGCAAAACTATTATACTTTATGTTTTTATTTTTATTTATTGGTAAATTGGATTCTTTAGATATTTGACCACATAACACCAAGCATGTTGCGTTATGTTGTGTTTAAAATTGTAGATACACCTAGCCCATAATAGAAACTAGTTGGATGTCACCGCTTAGTGATTGGTGATACATTTTAACTTGAGGTTGGTAGTTTGCCAGTCGAACACTAGAAAGTAGTTACCAGTATAGTACCTTTCAGTTCAAATGTAATTGTAATTTGAACCTTAGCTCTACGGCGTGCGAATAACTGCGCTATCGTTTTTAAAAATCAATACTATAATGATTTAGAGCAACTTTTTATTCTTTTAATCTAAAAAAATAATAAAAGATCTACAAATGTATGTAGCATTCACAGGTCATGCTACGTAAGGCCTACGACGTAGTCGTCACCAGTGTCTACGAAATTCTACGCCTTAGCATTCTAAAACATATTGTAGGTATTTAATTCTTTTGTTTTCGTACTGCTGGGCTAAGGTCTTCCCCAATGTCGTCCAGCTGTCTCGATCTTGTGCCAGCACCATCCAATCTTTTTAAACTTCCTGAGTTCGCGCCATAGTGTCGGCGAGTGACCTCGGGGTCGCCTGTTCAGGAGCACCCAATCCGTAGAGACCTGTGCCCACCTGTCCAATATAATTTTATAATTATAGCTAGCTGATACCCGCTACTTCGTACGCGTAGAGCTCGGCATTCCGTCTAGCTACTATGACCCGCTCCAGGAACACAAAATGTCATCCAAATCAGTCCAGCCGTTTAAACTGTTTAAACTTTTTAAACCTTTCCTGGACTATGACAAACATTTCAAAACCAAAACCGAATTTGTCAGTTTGAAATAACCATAAAAAGTTCTAGAAACAAAGTTGAATATAATTATATCCTTGACCACCAGCAACGTCTATACAAAGTTAGTGACACTGTTTGTTACTCTCAAATCATATTCCCCGACAATATCATTTCGTGAGTCGACGTACCATGAAATACGCCGAGAGTGAGTCGACACAAGACGCCCCGCTTCTTACTGGTTAAGATCGTCCGGTACTCGGGGATATCAAGTACCTATGTAATGTAATATGAAAGTCGAACTTTAACACATTTTTGTTCTGAAACGAGCCTCAGTCTTTAACAATCCATTGCTACACAGACCTGCGCTTGAAATGAAAAGTGACGGAATAAGAGGCCAACACAGTCGTGTATTTGTACCATGACGATTGCTCACCAACCAAGATAGTACAGGGTGCGATTGAGTTCACTATAGAGGAACATACTTGTACACAGCCCTGAGGTGGTCTGCACACCACCTCAGTGTAGTCTAGTTTGGTGGGATAATAACTATAGCAAAAAGTTAATTAAGTATCATCATCACCAGTAGGCATCACCAGTGGACGATGACGATGATGATGATGATCATCATCATCGTCATCAGCCCGGAGATGTCCATTGCTAAAGCCTCCCCTTTAGACGCCACACTGTACAACAACCTGCTATTGGGATAGGCCGGTTGCCTGCGACTTTCACAATGTCGTCGGTCCACCTAATTTGAGGCGTACCTACGTTACGCCCACGCCGTCCGGTTTGAAATGTCCACTCAACAACCTTATGACAATAATGATTAAAGTATAATAAAGTGAAGTAAAGTGAATATAAAATCATTTATATCTTCTAAATCGTCTATATTTCCATAGTGGCTAACAACCCCAACCTTCCATAAGGAAACTAACTCGTTGCGATATTTTATCCCCACCCCAAACCCTCGGAATCATGGAACTTCTTTTTCCAGTGATTTGATGATATTGCACTTTGACGGACTCGAGGGGAACCGGCAGTCTTTGAGGAAAAAAATAAGAAAACTCAAGCGCCGTTAGCAAAAGTTACGCTGGACTTGGAGAACAGTTTACCGGTTTCAACCAACGACTTTATATCTTATAGACAACGACATCAATCTTATTCGTAACTCTTGCAACCTGCGTTTATGGATTCACTTTAGAATAAAATTTTGCCGCAAAACGTAACCTGTGAACTCCCAGTTCTTGCCGAACTTTGTCTAAATAAATCGTCGCTTAGTTAGAAAATAATATAAACAGTAGATAATATCGTCATTATTAATTATCGTGATAAAAAAATACGCATGCACGCGCATGGAGCTTTTTATTTTCTAGGGAGATCCATGATTGTGATCTAGCCTAGAATAAGCTCTATGTATTAATATAAATTTATGCTCGGAGTTACTTTGCGAATCCGGAACGAGGATATTCGCCAAAGAACCAAAGTTACCGACATAGCTCGCAAGGTTTGCAAGTTGAAGTAGCAATGGGCAGGCCACATCGCTCGAAGAACTGACAACCGATGGGGAAGAAAGGTTCTTGAGTGGCGACCGCAAACCGGAAGACGCAGCGTAGGAAGGCCTCCCACTACGTGGACCGACGACATAGTAAAAGTCGCGGGCAACCGGTGGATGCAAATGGCAGGTTGTCGTACAGTATGGCTGTATAAGGGGGAGGCCTTCGTTCAGCAGTGGACGTATCCGGGTTGATAATGACGATGATGATGATTAATATAAAGATTATGAGTCCGCTGAAGGCTATGATGGAAAAGCCGCTGTCATGTGCCAAACTTGTTTGCTTGCTACTGTCTTCTTGCCTGACGTTTAGCAGACTTTTCATGCCAATGTGGTAACTGATTTTATTTGGTCTACAGTGTGAGTCTAAGGAATAGACAGCGCTATAACTGGTTGAAACAAAACGGACGTGGCAAAAATGCGGACGATTTGTTTTGACAAACTTATACACGTAAGTTTCCTTCATTAGCTACGTAATTACGTTTTAGCCAGATTCATAAAAAAACGTAGTGTAAGTAGTGTATTTCTATTTTATCTGAGACTGAAAGAAAAAACTAGGTCACGACTCGACTATAATATAACCCCCCTCTCCCTGACTTAAAGGCTGAATCCGCCCTTGGGAAGGAATAAAAATATTTCATAAATTATCGTATTTTAATCGTGTGTGGTAAGTTAAGTTAATATAATATAAAATACTTAAGCTAACATTAAGATGAAATATTATAGCATCTTCGTCGTGTGTGGCGGCCTTACATGGTTAGGTACTACGGATTTAATCAAATAAGACTAAACTGAATATTACAAACTGTATATTTTTTTTTATATTGTACTTTAAACCAGCGACGGTGATAATGGAATGGGCGGGCCCAGCGCTTGCAAATCGATCAAAATTAACAAGACAACACAATCAAGCATACCTAGCTTATGAAGCATAAGCTAAGGATGCATTTTACATAAGAAAGAAGCTAAGGATGCATATTACATTTGCCGGAAATTAGAGATAGCGAATCTAATTACTGCATGACGAAAAGAGAACACATGTATTAGAAGTTTGTATTGTCGTATCGTACGGCTCGCATGTCGCAAAGGTAGAGTATGACTGAAGCGAGTGGAGAGCCGGCGCTCAACATATAGTCTTCAAAATCCGTGCGCTTATTTCCCGTCCATTCATCTTATCATTCTCGCTGCTTAAAACCATGACATACAATTCACTTGAATAAATAGTTGTTTTTTTCACAAAATAATTTCTATGCAATAAATAATAATAAGTTCATATAGGCTGAGTGGCCAGCCCTAGTGTCAGAGTTAATGTGCCGCCCGAAGGCCTCTGACATGGCTGACGGTTGTTGTCATAGAAACTAGAACAAACAACCGGGACCAACAATTTAACGTGTCATCCGACCCACGGTAGCGCTCAGAAATAAATGCCACTCACGGTCACCCATCCGAAGACTGACCGGGCCGTCCGTTGCTTAACATCGGTGATCGTTTAGAATCACCTAGACAAGCTACGCCACGAGCGCTACGTGCTATGCAATCTTTCATACTGAGTACACTAGAAGTGTCAAAAAGTAAACAAACGAGAAGTATGATCGAGAGAGAATGCGAGTTGAATTAGGGGTATGAAGTACCCTTCCTTTTGTAGCCAAGGTTGAGTATTTCTGACAAGCGCTCCGGTAAAGTGTTTCTTTTCATATGAACCGTACTACGGAGCTTTCATGTTGATTGAAGTTTTATTTCTGCCATTGTGTTTACACTGTACCCAGTAATGTGAGTCAATGAACCCTTAAGTGTCATAGGTAGCTAAGGTCCTTAATTTGTCGCATTTTGAACTAACATTGTAGTGTAGGTTCTATATATACTTTTAATGTAGGTTCTCTGGACAATGCAAAAGCTTTTTCCGATGAAAATCAGTTTTTTTAAAATTCATGTTAACCGGAAATACAAACAAAATCTACGTTGATGGTAGTTAGTAAAATGGTAATCAAAAAATATAAATAACCAAAATTCAATGTAGGAATTTGTTTTAAGAAAATTAATCTCAAGAAAAATATAAGATTTCATTTTATTTTTAAGTAATTAAGCTGATTTTCTCTAAAATTCCCCCCAATCCCCAGATTTAATAATATGGTTTAGAAAAATTATAAAATGTAACTAAACCCCAGGACACAAGAAACACTACTAAGAATACAACAGAAATAGAAAAATTGCCCTTAAAAAGTCATTACAAAGTGATTAATTAAAGATGCCGTTACTCGGTTTAAATAGGACTAAAACAAATAAATATCCTATGTACAACCACATATTTTATAAATAGGTGTATACGTCTATACTGTAATTGGAATACGTATTCAAAGCATTATTTATTTTTCTTCTACAATGGAGCAAAGAAACGAAAAGTATTCCCTCGCGGCGTAAACACCTATAACACCAATAAAAAAAACACCTCACCTGTCAGTTCCGCCAGCCATGGTTTTATACTCCTGTATTTCCATGTCCCCTATGAACTGCGAAAAATCTGCAACAATACAACACAAATTTTAAATCCTGGGTTTCAAGTTTAATTTCTTTTTTAGCGAAGCCTTAGGTGGACTTAATATTTGTACCTACTTGTCCGCCCGTAAATTATCAAAGACTCTGTTTTACGCTTTTACGATAATGTTGAATACATCACATTTAGTATGAATTAAAAAAATGAGGAGGTTCTCAATTCGACAGTATGTTGTTTTTTTTTTACATAATTAGTCCGTATAATCAACATTTTGCGAAAGGGACATTGTGAGAAAAGGACATTTTGCGAAAGGGACATTGTGATAAAGGGACATTGTACGAAGGGGGCATTGTGCGAAAGGGGCATTTTGCGAAATGGACATTGTGCGTAAAAGACATTTGCGAAAGGGACATTATGCGAAAAGAACATTTTACGTGCAGTAGACATTTTAGGAAAGCGACATTCTGCGACGGAGCCATTTCCACATGTTGTAATTTCCTATTGATTGGTTCAAATGGAAACAGAAATTACCTGAGCACGATGGGCGAGTGACTGCGAGACAGAAGGCATAGCAAAAGAGAGATCTACACCCATCAGTGGAATAAGGAAGGCTGCGGATGATGATAAGGAAGGTTCTATTGTTGCCAACCGTTCATCCTCATGGCGTGAAAACACGCACAGCTGATAGCAATTTTGCCATAGTGTGAAGCTCGATATTATTCTCCCATGTGAAATAAACTACACCTATCAAGTTAAAAGAAACAGAAGTCAAGCACGCCGTAAATACAATGCAAAAATATTAGTACTCAAACAAATAGCAACCCAAAGCTAAGATGACAAGGCTAACTAAGCAAAGTAAGAGACTGGTTGTAATGACCCGACCGACAGCTGAACGTCGCTGAATTGAATGGAAACCATTGCACTGGAGAGGAAAACATTGTAGGAAAGGGTAATTCTGCGACGGAGCTTTTTAAGGCCCTGTCGCAGAATATCCCTTTCCTATAATATCTATTGCACGCAAAACGTCCCTTACGCACAATGTCCCTATCTCAAAATCCCCCTTTCGCACAATGTCGCTTTCGTAATATGTCCCTTTCGCACAATGTCCCTTTCGCAAAATGTCCCTTTCGCACAAAAATCGTCACGTTTCTTTGATTGGAGACTTCTCCCATAAGTTTTATCACATATTGTCAGTTAAGTTATGCAAATAACAAACATGTATGTTATCAAACTAAGCCCAACATCCCACTCCATTAACGAGCAATCACAATCCCAAAACATAATCTGACGTTATTCTAATGAGCTAGGGGAGCAAAATCGAATGGCAACATCAAAGACATCCGCCATCCCGCGAATTTCTCAGACAGATTGAGAATTATTAATAACGAAACGATTTTCGACTTCGATTGCAACCCCCGGAGGAGTCGAGACGTGATTTGACTATTGTAATACCAGAGGAGGTATTCTGGCTCATTCGATATTATTTCTGTCTTCGTCATTCCTAAAATAATGATTTATAAATAACAGCATTATGTACCTGCTTATTTTTAAAACAAAATAACAGAGTTATCTCGTTACGAGTTGAACATTCTTGGAGGATATTAAAACAAATTAAAAATATAAAACAACACTTTCAAGTCTGTGGTCAACCATCAGGAATACTCATAAGTACACTAAAATTCTTTTACTTAGCACTTATAAATAACCTCGAGATACAAAACTAAACTAACTGGAATCATTGGCCTTCGACGTTGATGGTTTGAAGGTTACATAAGTGACAAAGTGCCCATACATCCCTAAGTAAACGATCTAGTAAAAAGATTTATACCTGATCCCCAAATTACATGGATTTACACATATATACACATACATACCCAGGTCATAACCCACCAGAGGACAGGCAGCAGCGTCCTCTTGGCTAACGGTGGTGAGCATTTTGCGATTCCCAAGCCGCCTGCCAAGCGTGGGGATTATGGCAACACTCCTCTATTAAGGATCCAGCAGTGGACGTTTTATGGCTGCCAACGAGATGATTAAAGATTTTCTAAAATACAAATAAACCGACTTCATTTACGACAACCACCTTGCTGCTAAATATTCGAATAATATGTTGAGTACAATTCGAATATTATTTACGGGATTTTTACCGTGATTATGTTGTGAATTCACAACATAACACTGCCGTAAATAATAATAAAACTATAGTTTTTTTTATACAGTCAAGTAACGAGACTAGCGGAAGGCGGTGGTAAGCGTCCCGCCTGCCCATTACAGTAGCAGCGCCAGAATTGTGATCTTGCGAATACAATCCTGCGCCGCACTTTACTACACACGTCACCCTGAGATATTAGATGTTAAATCTCTTCGTACCCAGTAATTTATTTGGTAACACAGTAATGCTTGCACACTACTGCTTGTCGATTGATTAACTGGCAAAGGTGTCCCCAGGTGGACTCTTCAGTAGAGTCTTACCACTACAAAACAACCGTGATAGTTTAAAACAGTGTTTTAATATGTTGAGTATCTCACTTCTTTAGAAAAACAAGTCTATTGCTTGTATCGGTTCTTGGTCGGTTTGACAAAGTTCTCCTAATAAAATGCTCTCGTTCTTAATTACAAATCATAAAACTCAGTCCAACTGTTGGTAGCCGCTGTCAATATTCGTTTAGTTCGTGTTTAGGGTTACACTCTGCGAATTATCGTGTACTCATCGCTCGTCCGCAAAGCGGTCCCTTCGCGTTCGTGCCGCGAATATTAAACCCGAAGCAAATTCTGATTTACTTTGTGATATTCGGCGTATTTACTATTATAACTGAAATATTAGTAAATCACGTAGTCAATCTATCACTTCCTAATATTTAGTTTTCAATAATAAACATGCTAAATCTCACTAATGCTATGCATCTAGTTTAATATTATTTATTTTGTATATCGATAGAAACTTAACTGTGCTGATCGATAAAATACATAATAATTATGGATATTATATATTTTACAACAGATAGAGCAAACAGTAATACGTTCAATTTTGTTTTATTTATAAGGGATTCATCATCATCATCACCAGCCCGGAGACATCCACTGCTGAACGAAGGCTTCCCCCTGCCCTCGCCCTACCCCATCACAATATGATGATATTTACCGTGATTATGTTGTGAAATGAGCTCCCGTTATGAATGCCCTTAATGTTTTTTCGAACTCTTTTGACAACCACCCGCATTCTTCAGTCTACTCGTGAACATGGTGCATGCAACTGCGCCGAAATATCGGGAGCTCATTTCACAACATAATCACGGTAAATATCGCGTTAATAATAATACAACTCTAATAACTATAATGTTATCTGTGGTACTTCTTTTTACACGAAGCCAAATTTTCTTCAATGGTGAATGCTGTTTGCCATATTATTATTATTTTTAGCCTGAAGTGTCTCACTGCGCGGCCAAGGCCACCCTTCCCTCCGTCCAGACTAGCCTTAGGCTAGACCTAGCCTAGACTAGACTAATTTGGTGGCACAGCGCTATCATAAGAGTTCAATTCGTCGCGCCACCTCCGTCTGGGTCGACCCTTAGGTCGTTTGGATTCTGGGTCGTCTGTTTGGATACTCCACAAAATAAGTAGATAGACGTACAGTTCAACTGTTACAGGCCGTTGTCAATATTCATTTAGCCGGTGTCCAGTGCGGGCACTTCGCGCGTGATTTGTCGTGCTTCCCGACCACGACGCGAAGGGAGCGCACGTGACGCAAATACTAAGCACGAAACCAATTCTGCTTTACTTAGTGATTAACGAACGTATTTAACATTTTACAATGAAAACTGCATTTATACGGGATTACTTACTAGATTACACTGATTTCACAGGCGCCTAGCACTCGAGAATATTAAATATTCTCTTGTACTAGGCGCCTACTACTTGAGAATACTAAATAACTATTCTGCAGTAAATTTTCTGTAACCATCAACGTTTTCGTTAATTAGCATATTATTATACAGAGAATTATGGTGGGCATAGCTGCGACTTAATTGGCAAAGTAGTTAGAACGGAAACTGGTAGATTGCTTGTATGTGGGTTCAAGTCCTGACAGACGTCTTAATTTTTCATACGTCTGTGCATTGGTAACATTGGTTTACTAGTTTAACTAAATCGGATACACAGACTCAGTCTCAGTCACATCAGGTGATCTTTTTCAAGGACTGTGAACGGAGCTTGACACGTGTGCGGCCATGCATGCCCTTCTTCGCACGCAGTATAATACGAGAATACCATTGATTAATCACAAAAAAATAAAAAATAAAATCACAAAATATAAATAGGTTATTTCCAAAGTACTCAAAAAAAACCAAAAGTAAAATAATATTAGTTATAATTACATCGTAATGGCAACTTACTATATTTACTTTTTGGTACAATGGTCCTATTTTACTAGAAAACTCATTTCTCTCATAAAAAAGTATCTAATATTGATAGTAGTAGTAAAAAGCGAAAAGCTGAGTAATAGTCTCAAGAGGCGTGCCAGTGGAGAGGCTTATGTCTTGCAGTGAACTCTAGTAGGCTCATTTTACAGAATCTACCCTAGAGAAGTAAGTATATACTTTTACTAGTCATTCAATGAACCGCATTAGAGATCAATGGTTCCAGTAAAATTACTAGATGTACCCTCAGACGTGCTCGCGGCGTAGATTAACTGAGAAGTTCGAAAAGATAACCCGTGTTAAGAGTGCGACTAATGCCAGAAAAATAACAGATTTCACCCGCGCGTCTTTCATTAGTTTAGAGTCGAAAATCGCATGATACAATTGATGATGACGATGGCTTTGAGCAATTTAGGTGGGATTTTATTTAATTATTCAAAATGTAGGCATGAAATAAAAAAAATAAACGGCTACCGTGCTAAAACATTAGTTTGGCTATGTAATTCGTAAAAAAAAAGTGGTGCTGTCGCTGATAATTTAGAGCAATTGAATTAAAACAGTTTTTTTTTGTTGGTAATTTATATATTTTTTTTTAAATAAACCAGCTTATTTTCCAAAATTCTATTCGGTTACTCGGCTTCTTTAGGTTTTTCCCCTACCTGTAGTATTTTTTTAATCTGAATATTTACGTTCTTTATCATTGAACTATGTGTTTAAAAATACACCTTTTACTTACTTTTGGCATTAGTCGCCCCCTTAAGCAAAAGAGATGATGCGGTCAGTCTTTGGATGGGTGACCATGAGTCATATACATATGAGCGCTACCGTAGGTCGGATGACACTTTAAATTGTTAGTCCCGTTTGTCTGTTCCTTGTTTCTGTAAAAAAAACCTTCAAAAGACCCCAGATCAGATTGGCCTGGGTATGTCCTAAAACTGCATCTAGAACCACCGGAGGACGGGCAGCAGCGTCCTCTTAGTTAACGGTGGTAACACACTGCGATCCCCAAGCCGCCTGCCAAGCGTGGGGATTATGGCAACCCCTCCCTTTTTAGGGGGAGGCCTTTGTCCAGTAGTGAGCGTGTTCCGACTGTTGGTGATGAACCTTCAATCTATGTCAAAGGCCTTCGGACGACACATTAACTCTGACACTAGGGCCGGCCACTCGGCATATAAAACCTTCTTTTTTTATAACCCAGGTTTACGTTGACGTGTGTATAATAGGGTATATGACTGATGTTTATATCGTTGAAATCAATAGCTTTGATGAAGAATTTAAGTAAATAAAGTATGTTTATTGAAAAAATAATTTAAATCGGTTATTAATGTTCTGATATATAAGCGTTTAAAGTTTTTGGTAGAGACAACTCAGTCCCTTTCCCACAAAACAAAAAATGTCGTCACGTCAGAATAGAATTTATATGGCGTACAGAGAAGTGACGTCACGATTTGCTGTTTCGCCTCTCTGTCTAGCATGATATTAAAATGCTTATAAGTTGCTTATTTTTGACCAGATTTTCATTTTCTTTTCATTCAGCTATATTTATGGGTCACATTTTAATAGGATAGTAAAAAAAACAGTCATCTAGCCTATTTATTTATTTAGTTTAGTTTATTGGTACACAAAACAGAATACAGTCAATAATAAATTTAGAAAATTTACACATTATACAATTTCGATCCAAACTATATTCCTAAAAATGTATACACAGCTTATTACTTGACAACATGCAGTAGATAGTCAGTTTCAAGTGGAAAAAGAGTATATTTACAGTATTGCTACTTCGAATAGTAGAATCTCAAAATTCTAAGCAATACTCAACTCATAAAGGCTTACGAAGCGTATAAGGTGAAAGACTCTTTCAATAAAAAGCCACCAAAGAAGAGAATAAAAGTAATACTCCGAACCACTGCATATCTCAATCTTTCGAATCAAAATCCATCACAATGACGGCTCTGATTTTCAACATCCATAAAAATAACAAATACATCTCATTTCAGATATCTTTATCTCAGCGCACCTGTCCAATTTTAAATACAAAAGCCTCCGTATTATTGGGGGAGAGAAAACCGAGAATTTCCATTCAACTGGAATTGAAACAGATAGCGTCATCTGTCTTATATATTTTTCATAATTTCCAAGTAAATAATTTTGTCCGTCCACGAAGAAACTGGGGGAAGGACGGGCGGTTTCGTGGAGGGGGATAATGAACGGCAAAGATTTTGCATAATTAAAAAGGGGTTCCAGAGATGATTGCGTATTTCTATGACTAATGTGCCCGCTGACACCACAACAGTGTCCTTTAGAAAATGCTTTTGCTTTTTGGAGAAAGGAACCATAATGTGCGTTGAATTTTTGAATAAGGACAAGTACTTGGACAAGCTTTAAAAAAACAACTGACTTGAAAGATGGGACATTATGGTATTACCTTGCGAGTATACCCTTTCAAACAAAACAAGAATGTTTATAAGCCAGGCCTGTACACACACGTGTTAGTGACCTTGAATATTACTGAACCGATTTTTATGAAGTTTGCACTGTTCTCTAAGTTAAGTAAATAAAAAAAGTTAACTAAATTCATATAGGCTGAGTGGCCAGCCCTGGTGTCAGAGCTAATGTGCCGCCCGAAGGCCACTGTCATGGCTGACGGTTGTTGTTATAGAAACTAGAACAAAAAACTGGGACCAATAATTTAACGTGTCATCTGACCCAAATAAATGCCACTCACGGTCACCCATCCGAAGACAGACCGGACCGTCCGTTGCTTAACATCGGTGATCGTATAGAATCACCTAGAGAAGCTACGCCAGGAGCGCTACGCCAATAAAAATAATGGTCACAGTCCGATTAACAGTTACGGAGTAATGCGTGGATAAACATACCTACTTACAATCTTACTTTTTTATTTTTATTCTTATTTATTTATTTATTTATTTATTGAGATACGCCAACAGTGAACATATTACACATTCTTAAAGTAGGTACATAACACAAGGATCTGATACGATCACCTTTTACAGGCGTATACAACATTCGCCATAAACAGTGTTTATACAGAGAATTAATGTAAAACTATAAAAACTATGAAAAACTATGAAAACTATAATTTTAGCAGAACAGACAATTTAAAACAATATGTAAGTACTTAATACGTAACTGTAGAATTAAAATACAACCATTATTCGTCTCTGGTTAGAGACTTTACTAATTTGGTTTTAAAAACCAGTAAAGAATCGTTAAATACATCGAGATCATTCAAGGAGACGTTAAATTCATTGTAAGTGCGACACAATCTTTGCGTTGGAGAGTTAAGTGCCAAGTTGGTTCGAGCCGATTGTCGCCAACCAAGAATTCGTGAGATTCTGTGCCTAGGGAAGTGACAAGGAACATGTAAACAAATTTCGTTTAAAATAGATGGACAGTCGGAAAATCCATGGATCGCTTTGTGGAGAAATGTTAGATCACGGATTTTTCGCCTATCACGCAAAGTATGCATTTTAAAAAAACATGAACGATTTTCATAAGGACTTCTGTGGCAAATACCCTGGGTGGAAAAGGCTAAAGATCTAGTAAAAGCACGTTGGACGCTTTCGATACGCTGAGAGTGCACTGCATAAAAGGGATTCCACACTACGCTCGCATATTCCAGACAGCTGCGTACCATCGAATTATACAGTATGATTTTAGTGCGAGGAAATCTAAAACTTTTAGTGTTACGCCTAATAAAGCCAAGCAACTGTGCAGCTTTTTTTACGGTTACGTCAATGTGAGACTTAAAAGATAACTGGCTGTCAATAATGACCCCCAAGTCTCGCATTTCACTAACCTCCTTCAGAGTAGCTCCATTTAGCATGTATTTAGTGTCTATGGGTTTTTTCTTACGTGTGTATTTTATGTAAAAACATTTTTGAGCGTTGAGATGCATTCTGTTTTCATCGCACCATTCTTTAATACCGTCAATATCACTTTGTATAAGATTTCCGTCGTTATTGTTATCTACGAGTCTGTAGATTTTCAGGTCATCCGCGAACATTTTGAAATTACAATGATTTATATAAGTAGCGATATCGTTAATAAATATCAAGAAAAGTATGGGCCCCAGATGCGATCCTTGTGGCACGCCAGACTCTGCAAGAAACGTATCAGACAAGAAACCGTTAATAAATACCACTTGCTGTCTTCTACAGAGGTAGGACTGGAACCATTTTAAAAGGGAACCGTAAATACCGGCTCGTTCCAACTTCAGTAATAGCAATGGATGACTGACTTTGTCAAAAGCGCTACTAAAGTCGGTATACACAGCGAC
Source organism: Erannis defoliaria (assembly GCA_905404285.2). NCBI lineage: Eukaryota > Metazoa > Arthropoda > Insecta > Lepidoptera > Geometridae > Erannis > Erannis defoliaria. Next base: position 1,239,278 of record FR990073.1, on the reverse strand, counting down.
GACCTGACGCCCCTTATCGACTTCGTGAGATATCTCGGATACAAAGGCGGCTAAGTTCGTTTCAACGGAACGACCCTTTTTAAATCCATGTTGATGCTCAGACAGAAGCTGACCGAAATGATGAGATACCAAGGGACATATTAGTGCTTCGAACAATTTAGAAAAACATGACAAAATTGATATTGGCCTATAATTTTTAACGTCATCCACATTCCCTTTTTTGTGTAACGGTATAATCTTAGCCTTTTTCCATTCGTCCGGAAATTCTCCAACAGATAAAGAACGATTTATAACCAAAGTCAACGGCAGAGCCAAGGCAGAGCCACAACGTTTAACGAATAACGGCGGGATGCCGTCCGGACCTGGACCCTTAAGGATATCTAATTGCTTATTTTTTTTTAGAACTTCCCGCTCTGTATATCTGACGTTGCCTATACAATTATGATTATTTGTGGAAATTACCTCTTGAGGACCTTTCTGGGCATCGATGTGTGAAGTAAATGCTTTTGAAAAGTTTTCTGCGAAAAAATCGGCTATTTTCTGACCAGAATCAGCCACTTTATCATTCAAATACATCTCAGCGGGAAATGAAGACCGTTCCTTACGTTTATCTTTGACATACCTCCAGAAGTCCCTAGGGTTTCTCGCTATTCCGTCCTCAGTTTTCTGTATGTACTCAGTATGTAGGGTATTAAATAATTTATGTCCACGCTCCCTTAAAATATTGAATTCAATAAGATCACGGGGATTTTTGTATTTATGGTATTTTATTCTCGACTTATTTTTCTCAGCAAGTAATTTGACTAAGTTTTTGTTAAACCACGGAGGGAATCGATTCTTATTAAATTTATGTTTTGGGACGTAACTATCAATCAACCCCTTAATGATGCTGTAAAAAGTAACGGTCATTTCATTTACTGAGGTACACTCATTGAACACGGTATTCCAGTCAGTATTATTAAGTTCCGATGAAATACCTTCATAATCAGCTTTATAAAAATTCAATTCAGGAGAAACCTGAGGACGGAGATACTTGGGATCGCTATTAAGTAAGGTGCACAACATAGGGGGGTGTTTAGGGTCTAATTTACTTATGTAATCTAATGGTTGTGTCACTGAAATTCCACTAAGTGTGCTAATAGCGAGATCCAAGGTTCGATTGTCTTCATTACACAAATCGCTAAACTGGAACATGTTAGTAATGGAAATAAAGTCTACTAATGCGTTTCCAAAAGAATTTCCGTAATTAGAAGGTTTTGTGAAATTATCACATTTGGTCCATCTAATAAAAGGTAAATTAAAGTCCCCAACTATGACGACTTCATCGACTTGATTTATATGGTTAATAGCGTTATCAAGAAATGCATTCAGAACGTCGAATTTGGCAGGAGAAGGGATGTAAACAACACAAATCGCAACTTTTTTAATCTTGTTCCCAATTTTAATTTGTACAACGACCCAAATATCTTCTGAACTGGATTCCCAACTATGCATCCGGTTTGATTCAAACTTCCGCGATACTGCCAACATCACTCCTCCGCCATCTTTTTTAGCAGTAGGTGAACCAGGACAGCACCAACGATCGCGTCGGTAAACAGCGTAGCGAGAATCGACAATTTCACTACTGCTCACTGTCTCATTAAGCCAGGTTTCAGAGAACGCCAACAGATCGTAAGAGTTTTGAAGTATATTGCTAAAAATCGTATTTGTCTTTGTTCTCATACCACGTACATTTTGATAGTAAAGAGTAGCCATTTTCAAAACATAGTAACACCAGAAACTTTAATAAAAAGAATGGGCAATCAACGAGCCATTGAGAAAAACTTATTGTCCATTGTACGTATCTGAAGAGCTGAACTGTGTTCGTCCTTTCTAGTATACACGCGACCGTCTCTAACCCAGACGAACTTGAAAGCTAATTCTTTCGCCTTCTTGCGAACAGCCGCATGAAGGGATTTACTCGTATTGGCTGGGCTCAGATGCTCGGACACAAAAACTGGGACGCAGTTTCCAGCGATGGCAAGGTGGTGAGAATTCATTTTATTTATAGCATTTTGCTTGTTGAACCTCTGAACTCCGGCAAGCAGACTGTCCCGTACAAGTCGCGTTCGTAGCTTCAGAATTATTGTGCGTGGTCGATCGCTTTCCTTATTTAGCTTAGCCACTCTAGAAGCATGGACTATATCAACGTCGGTTAGTGGATAATCGACCGTCTTCGCCAGTTGTTCAGCTATTTTGACCACGTTTTCGGAGCGACTCTCCGGAACGCCATTAACTTCTATGTTACACTCGCGCTGATATTGTTCCATAAGATTCAACCTGCTCGTCACATCGTTCTCCAACCCGCGAACCTTTGACTGCAGCTCCTCATTGTTTTTCTGGAGTTGTGCTATAACGATTGATTTTTGTTCCAGGTTCTTCTTAAGTTCCTCGTAACAAGTGTTAAAAAACATCAATGATTGCTCGAATGACGATACTTTTTCACCCATACTGTGCAGTTCGCTAGTTACGCTTTTCAGCGCCAGCTTCATTTCCTCTCTTATGATAGAGCGTATATCTGTGTTGTAGTCAGAACCTTCGTCGGGAATATCATCAGATGACTTACGGCGAGGCTTAGCCCTTGAGACATTACGCAGAGTAATGTTTGATTCATCCGACACTTGAGCTACTGGGCGTATAGGCGTATTTGTATTGTCAAATTTAGGTTGCTTACATAAGCAAGTAGGACATTTCCAAGCCTTTTTCTTCTCCGGAGAAATCTTGCTAAAACGATTCGCAGTAATATTGCAACAGTCAAGATCGAACACTGAATTGCAAACAGCGCACCTCATAAACTCCTTAGTCTTAATCAGGCTATGACACCCCGCACAAATTGGCGCCATCGTAGTGTCCTTAACAACTTTCCTTGTGTAAGAGACAATTAAGTTAGGTAGCACTATTAGTCTGCGCCTGGCTAATTTGTAACAGCAAAGATCTCGTATGGATGTTTAGTTTTAGGAGTGAGCCTGTGCTCCTGATGAGTTTTTTTGCGCAATGTAACCGCGAGCACTCCAATCAGGCACCCCGCAAAAGTTAGAACAAAACACTAATAAAACAGATATTTATTCAGCACTAGTTTGTACATAAACACTAATGTAGTGTTTGTCACCATTTGCCGTTTGAATATCTTGAATCGCCCTCTTAAAACACTGATTTTAAAAGTTTATCATAACTTATAATTCCCGACAACAACAAGTTTTAGATTGTTCCAAAAATTATGCCTTACACCGTCCACTCACGTTATGGTGGTTTGCACTACGGCCAATTTAGGCTGAATTAACACTTCACAACAAATTATAACTCTCAATTTATATTTTTAATTCCGAAGATTGTTCGCAGTAATATAAAAACACGTCTTTCACATGTGAGACCTACCCACATATTTATGATGGAGTTCGGTCGATTTTCGACCATGCCACTCCCATAGTAGCCTATTTACACGTAATATTACTATTATGTACGATACAATAACAGCCGTATTAGCTTCTTGGCCTCCTCCGATGACGGTGAAGCCAAGAGACTAATATACATGCCCACATTCTCGTCGTGTGGAAAATTACCGCGACGAATCGCCTCGTTCCGGACACATTCAGTTAAAACATGATGGACATCATCGACCACATCACAAGCTGAACAATTAGGCGTGTCGGAGATGCCCATCAAGTATTTAAATGAGTTAGTTGGAATATGTCCAGAACGGAGCCTCATCAGTGCTACAACATGTTTCCTACTCATCTGTACAGACTCAAACCATCGTTGACGAGGAGGCTCACATTGTATGGTTTTGTACCATATACCGCTACCCAGCGACCGCTCATCGAAATACTCGCGCCATTGCTGCCTACATTGCTCTTTTATTTCACTGAGTGCCTCACTAAACAGAGGCAAATGACAACTTTCAATTCCGTCCGTTAAAGCTTGTTTGGCTGCTCTGTCAGCCTCCTCGTTTCCGATGATGCCGATATGTGCTGGTATCCACTGCAGTACAACTGATTCTTACAATCATTCATAAACCTATTTTTTATATATTTGTTTGGAAACACTAATATCGTATCGTAATTGTATGTGAATATATTGCCGTTTCAATTATATTACATACATACATACGTGTCGAAATGATCAGCTCCGTTTTGTGAAGGCGGTCAAAAAGTTCACGTAACGAATGCTTTTTCCTGCCAGGCTAGTTGTTTTGACCCCAACTCGATATCCAGTTGTGAATTAATTGTGTGGTCGATGACGGTAAATACCTAGTCTGGAATAGGAACAGGCTCTCAAGTGAGGGTGCCAGAACACACTGTTAGTAGCTCCAGCCTAGTACTACCACTGTATAATATTCTTTGCGATGTTTTCCTTCACCGGCTTGACCTCGTCGGGATTTGAACCCACGGCTTTCAATGTGCGATGCGAACGTGCTAACTGAGCTGATATTACTATTATAGATGTTGCAAAAACCTTCAAATAGATTATACTTTATTGAGAATATTTCTGGAAACATTATTTTGGTTGGCGACTATAATATTTTCATTCCATCTATTCGATAAGGACGACTTGGTTCGCCTTTAAGTGCACCCAAAGGTGGTGTTTTCTATAAAAAACTTTTAGCGGGCAGTAATGAGTTTTTAATCCTCTATATAAATGCGCCGCAATTATCTTTGCCGAATTTGGAACAGCTTAGTGTTCGGCGCCAAAGCTTGGAGGATCTAGCTGGCTGGGTATATATATAATCAAAGGCGCCAAAGAAATCGAACGCAAATATTGTTTGAATAAAGACTGGCTGGTACGACGGTCCATAATCGCGCCGCCAGCTGAATAAAAAAATAATTAAATGTAATTAAAAACGCGCGAACTACAGCCCGCGTTTTCGTCAATTTTCAGGGATTGTTAGAAATTCATGGTTTTGTTTTGAAGAAATTCGTTATTCAAGTGACAGTGAATAAAATATGAGGCATCTTTTATTTTCTCAGAGTGGGTCATGAAAAGTAGAGTGTATCAGTCGGGCGCTAAATATATTTTTGGCTCGGGCGACGCACTTTGAATCCCTCGTTACGTTCAGGATTCTACTAAAGAATCCCTCGCTACGCTTGGGATTCTACTTTACAATCCCTCACTTTGCTCTGGATTCAAAAAAGCGCCCTCGCCGTAAAAATATTATTTTGCTCCCTTATGATACAATCTATTATTTCTTACCTCTGCTTCTCTTTTCCTTATCTTGTCAGTGTATTGTGATTATGTGTATATATTTCTATCATTGTTTATCATCATGTAAACCCTCTTAATAGTTTAAAACAATGGTTCAAATCTTTCCATATCAAATGATTTGATCAAAAATTGCCCACCCAAATGACAATCTCCGTGGCCTCATTATTACTGATCGAAACGAGTTGTGCAACTAAAAATAAGTATTCAATACTAATTACTACTGCAATATTATTCAATACTAGAGGTACCCGCGACTTCGTCCGCGTGCGGAAGAAATTCGGACCGCTCTCAAAATTATCCACTTTAAATCATTCCGAGCAAACTCTACCGACTCTACCGACTGGGGACCCCCCATCTTCCCCCTTAATAAACTACCCAAATATCAATTCATCACTATAACTTCAAAAACAAAGAACTATCCATACAACATTGCACTTTTTTATTAAAAAAAATTATTAAAAATTAAAACACTATTTTATTTTATTCACATTTTAATTTTAAATGAACTATCCAAATCCAAATTTTCGTGTCTAAAAGTCCAAAAACAAAGGACTTTCATACAAACTTCCCAGATTCCCCCCCCCCCCCCCCCCCCTTGGGGGTCGAATTTCGAAAAATCCTTTCTTAGTACACCCCTCCGCATCGAGACAAATACACCCTCCAAATTTCAAGTCTGTACGACCAGCGGTTTGGGCTGTGCGTTGTCTGTCAGTCAGTCAGTCAGTCAGGACAGAGCCTTTTATTATATTAGATAACTTCAATAAAAGCGTAAACCCCAAATAGCACAAAAAGCCGAAATGTCAAACTGTACCTGAACTCCATTCTCTACAAACAAAAGCTTGTACAATCTATCACTACATTAAATCATTCACGGACCTAAATCTGCGGCTCACCTAAAGCACATTAAAGAACCCACGACTGGCGGGCTCCTAAAATAATGCAGTCGACGTAAAAAGATTAACAGCTCTCCCACTTTTGTGTCCACGACAGGACAGAATTATAGTCGGGCCTGAAGAAATACGAAGGTGGGACGGGGAAGGTGGTAAACGTAACGGAAGGTGAAGGATATTTGTAGTTTTAGGGTTCAATACCCGAGGGTTTTAGTGGCTTTAGTGTGGGGCATAGTCAGTATGTACCTACTTACTGACTGTACCAATCGATTGGCCAATCTTCGAATGGATGCATGACCACTACTCAGTTGTAACTAAGCGCTATCATGTAGATGACGCGTCATATCGTTGGCCCCTGTTGCATCACGCCAGCCCATAACAGTAGCAGTGATTGAATTGTGAACGTGTGAACAGAATCCAGCGCCGCACTGCACTGCGCTCGTCACCCTGAGACATTAGATGTCAAATCTCTTCATGGCCATTGTTATTTTACTGGTAATAGTGCCCTTCAAACTGAAACACACTAATTTTTGCACGCTACTGTTTGACGGTTGAATAACTGGCAAAGGATACAATTATTGAAAGCCGCATACTAGTGTTTTTTTTGTTTATTAATCAACGGTTTTATTTCACTTTAATACGTTTCCCAAGTGAGTGTTGGATCTGAACACCTGGGTGCTTTCAAGTCGCAAGTGAATCGATTTTTTCTGGGCAAGAGTGCTCCATCGTAGACTGCACCCTATAAAAGACTTCAAGTCAAGGATCATAACATCAAATATAACAAAAGGCAAAACACTCAACAAAAAATCCTATTTATTAAAACCTCAATCTCTCAACCTACAATAAGAAGTCTCAAATCTTCCCGGCTTTCCAAAACATAAACATGTTACGTCAAATCACAACTTATGTTCTGGGTTTTTGTAAATCTGCGCTGACCCAAATGTGAAAGGAAACATTGTTGCCAACAAAAACACCTTTTTATCAAATTCTCTCGAATAGGAGCAGTCAGTTCCTTGCTCCGATGATTTATTTGAACCTTCGCTCCTTTGCATTTGCCTTTTGCTAAGCATCTTAGTACGGTCAATGGAGCTCTTATGCTGAAGTTTTCCTCTAAGTATTTTTATAGTTGACTAGACGTCCCCCGCGACTTTGTCCGCGTACGGAAGAAATTCGCCCTCACTCAAATACTCGTATCTTCCATACCGCTGGGTTAATTACTATTTTTTACCCCCCCCCCCCCCCCCAACCTTTTCGAAAAATCCTTTCTTAGTACACCCCTACGCATCAAGACGAATACACCCTCCAAATGTCAAGTCTGTACGACCAGCGGCTTAGGCTGTGCGTTGTCTGTCAGTCAGTCAGTTAGTCAGGACAGAGATTCATTAAGCATTACATATAAGATATTTAATTAAACCATCCTTTGAAGGATTACATAGAATAGTGGTGGTAATAGTGGCCCATAGATATCACTACTCATTATTATTATCTATTATAATAAAAAATCTATTTCCATGCGTTTGTCTCGCAAAAACTCGAAAATGATTTACAAACTTTGCTTATTTCTGGTGGTTGGAGTCTCTTTTTAAGCATAAAGATGCCTGTGCCAGGAGACTGCGCTTTTTCATAATTGTATAATATATAATGATTACCGCTCATGTACGTAGTTATGAATATTTTATTTATTACGAGACCAGCCAAAGAAGAAAAAGCCGAATGAAAAATGCGTATTAAGCAGCTTTCACTGTAGAGCGAAAACTAATAGAGTAAAATACGTTTTAGTATTTCTTATTTCACAACACACAAAATTGGTGGAAAAATGTGCGAGGATTTTAAATATTTCGCAATAAACAGTGACTTTTGTGCCCGGGCGTTGCGTTGCATATAATTATTTATAAATAGTATATTATTATATTATATTATGAAAACTGATGTGGTTTTGATACATTTTTGTTTTATTTATACGGGAATACTCACGTTTAATTAAATCGGATACTCCGGCTATAAATAAAAAACTCGCATAAATAAAACAAAAATAGTTTATTGTTTATCTTATGGTTCCAGATTCAGATTTTTTATTGCTTCCGTTGTGTATACACTACACAGGTATTGACAAAAAGTAGTTTCATATGGACCCCGTTAAGCAGGGCTAGCATGCGCACCGCGAGAAAAATTTGTCGTGAGAAAACGAGACATACTTATACAGAGTCGTAGCCTTGTCCTGTTTTTAAGAATCGAGAAAAATTTATCTCTGTGTTCATGCTAGCCCTGCATCGCAGCATTATTATAAGAGAGATGGACGACTTAATTTTCCCATTACGTTTCCCATAATTACAAGCAACAGTATTTTGGCTTCTCCAGTTTCCGAGGAAGCCAAAATGCTGTTAAAATTGTATAAGCGTATTATGTATGTATGTATAATTATGTATCTTTTGTCCCACGGGGATGGCATAGTCACTGTGTGACAAAACCCCTTTTCAATAAATAAAGATTTTAAAAAAAGCTCCAGGGCCTAGGTTAATGCTAATGTCTAATGTCCAGGTAATCTTACTTATATCGCTAAAATGTCAATACCTACTCGTACATACTCGTAGTAAATAGTAATGAATATGAGAGTCAATGTCTGCCTACAACCGCTATGCAGTTTGGTAGAATTTTAAATTGAGATAGGTAATTATTTCTATAAGACAAAAAAAGTTGTAAGCGAAACTATAATGATGACGTACGTAGAAAATAATGATAATAGTACTACATTAGAAGACTCACTCCTAAAAAATGCAAACGTAGATTATACTAGTACATATAACAACAACCAAAACTGCTAAACAGTGGAATGCGCTGCCCGAGTGGGTGTTTCCCGATAATTATAATCTGGGTGTATTCAAGTCGAGAGTGCATCGGTTTCTTCTAGGCAAGCGTGCTCTATCTTAGACTGTATCTTCGTTTAACATCAGACGAGTTGGCAGTCAAACGCAAGCCTATTAATAATGAAAAATAAAGATAAAAACCATGGCAAAAGGTTACTTTTAAACAAGATTGATTTATTACAGCCGTGACGTTTACGCGTTCAACGCTCCCCATTACCATTTCAATCAAACTCCTTCTACGAAACATCGATGTCGGGTCTAACTGCATTAAACTTGACAATTGCCAATTTTTCCGCTCGATATTTAAATTATCGCGACATCATCGCAACGCAATTTATAAAGGGGAACGTTGAAGTAATGCATACCTGAGCGGTTCTTGTGACTGCAAGAACAACTTGGTCGGTATCTCTGTTACAAAATGATGTCAGCATTTGAATTAAGACAGATGTAAGTATTACGATTGTATGCGTGATGTTGCTCCGTAATGGTTTACGTAAATCCTCTGTGATCCTTAATTTTTTGCACGGCAAAGGGATTGTTTTCAGCAAATTTTACAAAAGAGACATATTGCAAAAGGGAATCCTTGTGAATAAAATATTTTATCTGATAACATAAGTTAATTATGACGTCTGTTTAAATTATTCACTCGTGTTCCACAGCGTAGGAAGGCCTTCTACTGGGTGGACCGACGACATTGTAAAAGTCGCGGGCAAACGGTGGATGCAATTGGTAGGTTGTCGTACAGTGTGGCGGTCTAAGGGGGAGGCCTTCGTTGAGCAGCTGACGTCTTCGGGCTGATGATGATGACTCGTGGTCCTATGAAAAGGTAATCAAAAATTACACTAAATTGCACAAGTCCTAGTTGCTCCTCTTGCTTAGGTATGCCGGCCGTCACTTCAGGGTGCGAGAGAAAAAAAAAACAATTTCGTAAGGGAATTCAAAAAGTTTGGCAGGTAGGTCACCCCCGCCAATTTACCACGTACGCCGGCAAAGTGAAGTCTGGAAAAAACGATTTGATAATTTCGTTTCTCGAAGTTCTAATAGGAATTCTAAGCCCGCCTACGATTCGCGGCCGAGATGTGGGGTGGAACTTTTATGTGACGGCTCGAGAATTCTAATTTTGTTTTATTGATGTTTCAGTATTTCAGATTGAAATAGAGTTTTGAATCTAATTTTTTAAGTTTCACCCGTAAACACATTTTATTTTATAAGTATAATTATCTTGGTTTTGAAAATTACTTTTCCAAAGTTAAGTCAGTTACTTTAAAATAAAAATTATCTATGAACATCTAAAGAAATTGTCAATGTCAATGAATATCTATGATGATTTATTGCCTATATCTTCAAAATTCATTGAAATAGAAATAAGAATATTATAAATGTATAACGATCACAATATTTTATCCTTAAATATCACTACAAACGCTAACAGCTTTGCTTTTATAAATGTCCACCAGAAATTGTATCATTCATCGTAGTGCAATACAGCAATATCTTTCTGTCAAATACCGAGCGCGCGAAATAAATTTTCTAAACATCATTATTCATCGACTCGGAATATTATGTTGCTAGAATAGATGACTGCCATCAAATATTCGTTAGGGGGTGTCATAGGTCGAAGACAGGTGCGATCTTTTTAAACAATTTGAGAGGAGAGCCTATATAATATAAAGCGGGCAATTATAATCAAAACTATATAGCCTGCGCCCCGCGGTTTCACCCGCGTGATTATGAAAAACAGTGATGTTGATGATGATAAAAAGTAGGCTGTATTCCGAGAGATAAGCTGCTTTCTCCATTCCGAATTTCATCTACATCCGTTCAGCCATTTTTTTTAAACACGTACATATAATCTTTCGAATTTATAATATCAGTGTGGTGTGATGTGATAGTATGACAATAATTACATTAGTGTAGACGAATCTAGCTGAACGATTGGGTAGTCATCAGATTTTTGTTAAGATTTAGATGCGAGTGTTTAGTTTCCGCGCCCTGTAGTAATGGTCGAAGATGGTACGCACATCTTGCGTGGACAATGTCGGGCGTACACTAAAACTCGTGCACGGAGCGGGATCCGAGCCGTCCCGCCATCGCCAGCTAGCGCTTCTCATAACATTTTGCAATATAGACACGCGAGCGTGCAACAGAGTGAGTTTTAGCGTACGCCCTAATGTGGAGTACGCTTGGCAAGAAGATAGCTCTTAGTGCTTGGTGACAGATTTTAAAATCATCAGCTAAAGGTAACCGCAGCGAGTACTACGAAGTAGGCACTCTACCAAAAGGAACCCCATTAAAACCTATAGCTTTTTTAGTGACGAGGCGAGCGATAATTTTGTCTGGCAGTAAGCATCATACCTGCCCTTTTTTTATTTATTTCAGCACATTGTTTTCAACTAGCCATTTAATTATTTATCTTAATTAATTATGACAAAACAAGACAAGAATCTACCACACAATTTATTCCGCCAAATTAAACCTTTCTAAAAACAAAGATGTAACAATTACAAAAAGAACGGAAACATTCAAAGTATTAGCATTGTCTAGTCTGCCTCAATAAACTTGGTGATGGGCGACGAGTAATAAAAAAGTTGTGACGTCACGTCTCATCCCGAGTCACGTGCGGATGACAGAGAAAGGTAGACGTGATTAAACGCCTCGAGGATGAAATAGCCGTGAAAAAGTATTATCTAGCTGAGTATATTTTGGAGAAAGAGATAGTCTATAGTGGGTACTAGGCATATTAATTTCGTGATCAAATCTAACATGATGATATATATTTCATTAGAGGTCGTTTTGTCTAATTTATTGGGCTTTCGAAAGAAAAAATAAAGATAATAATTTATTCTGTGACAAAAACACAAAATAATAATAATTCAACCACTGATACATTTACAGATTCTTGAGTGAAGTCACAAAAAGAGCTTTCGGCGTCTTTATTGACTTTACTTATGCTGTATTATATTAAAACTTGTTCACTTATATCCACGGGCGTAGCTATAGCTTTCACACAATGTCCCCCATGTCCCCAGGTCCGAGGACCAAAAATGTACTAAAAAGTAGACTAGTTTTGCCGAGGGGTGTAAACAATACCGATGACGATAATAGTTTATATTTTTCGTCTAATGGCCGTCTAATGGTTAGCCATTCCCACTGTGTGTCATAGAATAATACCCATTCCTAATTTGGCGGGGGGGGGGGGGGATGGGGGGGGGGGGGGTCCGGACTTTAGTAATATATTTTGTTTTATATAATTAAATTGAGTCTGTTATTGGACTAGCACTCTGCTATCGAAATCGATATTTTTCAGGAATAAAAAAAACCTAAAAAAAAACACAAAGCCTACTTAGCTGGTTTTTAGGCTTTAAGCAACCTTCCTAGTATAATTTAATATTTACTGATATTTTTTTCAAATATAGGATAATGGAGGCTGTCAATGATATATATAATGACAGTATAATTATGTTCCGAAAAAAAACTTTTTCACTAGGAAAAATCCATTACAACATCGGATAAAAGGATTACAGGATGCTACGTAGGTATATATATTATTATAACGTATTAAGCTTAAAAAAATAAATTTAAAAAATAAATACACAAAAAACTCTTTCTAAAATAGTTTTTAGTATTTTATGCATAATTCGGATATTATTAGATATTTATGTTATATTTTTTTTACGTTTTTTACATTACGTCACCATGCATTTTTAGAGTGTGACTCTACCCTCCAGATTAAATTCTTAATCTCTGCTGTAGTTCTAGAACATGAAATTCGGTTAACAATAGTTTCTACAACAAAATCCCAACATGAAACCTCTACGTCGATTTAACTAGCGTCGCACGTCCGTCACACAACTCCAAGTCGGGGGCGCGAAGAAAAAAAGAAAAAAATCAACGCGCAAGTGAATTCCACGACATTACCATAAAGACGCGGCTGAACTGTAATCATTGTGCGACCGCAATGCGAGCTGAATACTGATGAATCGCGGGCGGTACATAATAATGCTAGCTGTACACGATCAGTTCCAATTGACAGTTTTTACTGGGTTCGTATAGTGATAGTAGACTAGAATCATTTCTATAGTCACTAACTAGGCAATGTTTTTGGCCTAAACGAAACGGAGAATACTTGTAGAGGTGCGTGCGTGCATGCGTGTGCTTGCGCGCGCTCGTGTGTGTGCGCTCGTGTGTGGGTGCGTGTGTGTGTGTTAGTACGTGGGTATCATATACTGCAGCGCTCCGAGATTTCACTATGAACTCATAAATTCACGGTTTAAATAGGAACAAATACTCCAACAAACAGTGTCGCAATTATAATATTATTAGTTGAGAATACCTGAACAAGAATATGACATGAAATTAAATGTCCAATGGCTATATTTATTCATACAAATAAGTTTAAAAAGAAAGTTTAAAAATATAAGACCAAACGTGAAAACACCCTAAATAAAAAACTATAAACAAAACTCCTAAAAAAATCTAAAAGAAGCGTAATTTCCAAAGTGTAAACTAGCTTTAAAAGAAGTCAAAATATAAAACGGTGGCGTCAGTTAAGTAAGTTCGTGGCCACCTCAGCTTTGAAACGTCGTATTTTCACTTACCTATTCAGATTTTGTCGCAGTGCCGTATTCCTATTTCATTACTCGTAACTTTTAATCAGCTTTTCCTGTTAATAGGCCGTTGCTGAACATTTGCCTACGCTCCAACGGCGGCTTGGCCACATCCACCACTCTGGCCCAGTTGTGGGCTAAGTTAATCCACCAAGATTCACTTAGGCTTTTCAATTCCATCTCCAGGCGTGTGCAGGTCTCTCCACTATATTTTCCTTCACCGAAAAGTCAGTGGTATGAAAGGCTCCGTCGCAGAATGACCCTTTCCTAAATAGGCTGCACGCAAAACGTCCCTTTCGCACAATGTCCCTTTCGCAAAACGCTTGCAAATCGTTCAAAATTAACAAATCAACGCAATCAAGCATACTCGTACCTAGCTGAAAGTATGCATATTACATTTTCCGGAAAATAGAGATAGCGAATATAATTACTGCATGACAAAAAGAGACACATGTATTTGTCTACTGCTCTCGAATCTCGAACAATCACGAGCATTGACTAAGGATTCCCGAAGTCTTTCTGTCTCGTAACATTACGATCGTCTCAAAATGGCGATTAACCTAACATTTGTTTGTTGAAATTAATTGCAGTTGCGACAAAATACAGTGATTCATGTGTATTTACTTATGGAATGTGATCCCCACATTTTATTGCGAATATTAGTAGTGTTCTTACACTTGGGGAATGCACACGAAAGCATAATTTGGATTTATTTATATTGTCGTATCGTACGGCTCGCATGTCGCAAAGACAGAGTATGACTGACGCGAGTGGAGAGCTGGCGCTCAACAAACTGTCTTCAAAATCCGCGCGTTATTTCCCGTCCATTCATTTTATCATTGTCGCTGCTTATACCACGAAATTATACAAGTAATATGCAAACAAGCATAGTCTGGCAAAATACCTACAAAGCTAGCTGCGTAATAATACTACCTACAATCCTTTGAATAATCTTTTGTATTTATAACTGCGTACTATTGTGAGTTTTTAGGCATGTCAGATAGACATTAATAACTGTAAATCTAGTTTTTATGTAACTTACTGTAAGTTCAATCTAAAACGAACTCTTCGTCGTTAAGTCGATGATTATAAAAAAAAACAGTCTTATAGTAACTTTTACACACAAATTGTTCTTAACGCAACCTTTATAAACATTTTATTTAAAACCGACTTTTTTTATTGAGTGACAAGCGAGACGTTCTTCTGGTGGTAAGTACCACGCCTGCTCATAGCAGTAACAGTGCGAGAATAGGCGTGTGGCCTAATGTTTAATTTATGACAAATAATAGGCTTAGTGACGAATATAACTAAATACATTACACATACTGAAAAAAAATATTGTATTGGCTGATAAATCTCTGAGATATGAGCGTTTAAAGTTTTAGGTGGGGATAGAGAGGGAATGCTCTATCCCTTTCTCGCAAAGCACGTGTTAGTATAGCATTTGTATGCCGCGCCTGAGGCTTGACGTCATAGCTCAGTATAGCGCGCTCTCTGTATAGTTTGAAATTAAATTACTTAGAACTTATTTATTTTTGAATTATTTTAATTTTTGTTTTCGTTGATAGGCTCTATTGATGATCAGCTTTTTTATGAAGTAATAAAAAAATTGTAGTCATCATGGGAAATATTAGTAGTTAGTTATTATACGAAAAAACACTGTTCTAAATGGCAGTGGCGTACAGGTATACCAAGTCAAAGTAATTAGGGTGGAAATTAAAAGGAATCACACGACATCTCGTTGGCGACATAAATCGCTGTTCGAATTTCCCGTGTCACCTAATGGCCGTTCCGAAGCGTAACTACCACTGATGTTCTATTATAGATATGCTACACACCCTGTCATAATGAACCAAATTATACAAGACAATATGTAAGGTCGCTAATTACCAAACTATTTTAACTTGAACTCCAGCCGTCACATAAATTGTGATGTTGAGATTGTATGATATTTACATAACAATCACACCAATACCCATTAGTTTTTAATATTTCATAGAATTGAATAGCTCTTGTAACTTTTAGACGCTATCCAGGAAAACCCCTAAATACAGTAAGTAGCTGAAATATTTATAATTTACTATAATAATAATATTGTCCCGATAGTCGTTTCGGCAAACGGTCTCATAGCGAAGAGCCTCGACCAATACCTCAAGAGACTCTCACTAGACGATTGGGTCAAGGGTCAGATACAAAAGGCAGTGGTACTTGACACAGCACGCATTGTCAGGAGATTCCTCAGTCAGCAGCCCTAACCACTGGCAGCTTGAGCCCTGCCCCGCTGCCGGCGGCACTCTAGGTTTAGGTTTTTTATAATATTTATATTTTAAAATGTATATTATAAATAAACTTAAGAAAGAAAATAAATATGTGAATAATAATAAATAAAAAATATATTTATTTTTATACAACTACTCGTTTTAAGACTACGTGTGAGCACAAAGATGTGCCATCGACAACAGCTTTGAGCATTTCGCATCACTTCGAGATCCAGCTCGAAGGATTGTTGTAAACGGCGTTTCAGGAGATAAGCGAAACATTACTGTAGTAGCTCACCCGTAGCACATCTACCGAATGATTATCATCATAGCTCAGGATACATACGTAATAAATAAAGGCTTCTAATTGGTTCTGTTTCGAGAAAGCCTACAATCCCACATACGTAACAAGGGACTGCAAATGGACAGTTTGAAATAAATTTGTATCTGCGTAATTGCAAAATTAAGGGCCTAAGCAACATTGTTTTACATGGCAAAGAAAATCCAGTATTCAATAGGTATTCAACTGATTCTTATGCCTATGCAACCACTTGCAGTAGGCCTTTCTATAATTTGTAGTTTCTTTCACAATCCTATATCTATTCAAGAATTCAGAGTATCTATCTAAAGAGTTCTTCAATAGAACTTGATTATAATTGTTATAATTTAGTCACTATAAATTAGAATTGCTTAATACAATATAAATATTTTAATTAGTTACTTGTTTTAGACAATACATTTAATTTGACCAGATATCCATCGTAGGCGCTTTGTCATCAGAGGAGCTAGGTCAAACAAATCACGTTTTGATTCCGTTGACTAGGCAATTAAGTTAAAAACTTAACTTACTTAAGATAATTACTTTTCATCACACTTGCTCGTAAAGTGGATCTTATTACATCGGTTTTAGGCTCAGAATCCAAGCTATTACACACCCGTGCTTTTTACTTTACATTACGGCACTAGTGATATAATAGGTATAACCCGTAAATATAAATAACCCGCATATAAAGTCAAGTTTGTACGTGACTGCAATTAGACGTATGTATACGAAGCACTCTTAATATAGCCGGGTAATACTTACAGTGTTTTTGTAATACCAACAAAGAGTTCTTATGCCGCTGAAGTAAATGTCAACCTGCGCGCGCATTTTCCGCAAATGTTTGTTAACGTTTTCGCTGTATGGTTGATTATTATCAAAAAAAGTTTGTTTTTTCCTCGCAAGTGTGATGAAAACAGTCGTGTGAAACTCTTGTGATATGTTAGTCATTACACTCTCGGCTTCCTTATCGCGCTCGCCTGCGGCTTGCGCGCATAATACCGCCTCAAGTGTAATGACCAACATAGCACACTTGTATCATAATGTACTATTACAGGTCCAAGGTACGATAGGCACATTTCATATTTGGTATCAACTTTTGTCTTCGTCCCTGAGAAAAAGGGTCTTGACAGACAGACTCACTGACAGATAGACGGACTACGAAGTGATCCTATAAGGGTTCTTTTTTCCCTTTTCAGGTACGAAACCCTAATAAGACTATAATATTCGAATAATTTCATCTACTAATCACCATCGTTCATACGTAGATTTTAAACACATGTACCTACACAGAAATGGAAAACCTTTTAACCCCTACAACATTGATCTAAAGTACAATAGTGCCTTCGATAGGGATCTATAACTATGGAACCCACCTCTGAAAGGTTTGACCAGTCTTTTGTCATGGAATTCCAATATCATACGAATGTATAGAATTTGAGTCTATAGAGGGAGGCCTATTCATGCTACGGTACACGCGAGTGCTGAAGTGCTACTGGACATTTTAGTTGTCATTATCATCATCATCAACCATTTTGCCACCCATTGCAGCGTAAAGAGGTTCTCTTCAGCGCGCTATATTTTAGAGTTCTGTGCTTATCTCGACACCAATTACTCATGTTTAACGTTTATCTTTACCTTTGAATAAAACATAGGCTACATTTCAATCCAAGAATCGCGGGTGAAATCGCGGACCGCAGCTAGCCAATGATAATACAAAAAGTTTTCATGTAAAATGTTGAAAGTAGATCATTCATTTTTACTATATAATATTATAAATGCGAAAGTTTGACGGTGTATGTTTGTTACGCCTTCACGCAGAAACGGCTAAACGGATTTGGATAAAAATCGGCATAGAGGTAGCTTATACCTTGGAACAAAATATAGGCAACTTTTGCCAGGAATCGCGGGTGAAACCACGGGGCGCAGCCTAGTCTTAAATAATTTTAAATCATATTTGCTTATTTTCAACCCCCAACGCAAACAGAGGGTGTAATTAGTTAACCGTTAGTTTATCTGCGTCCGTCGATGTCTGTCTACGGTAGCTTCCAAACATAATTATGAACTAATTTTTTTTTGTTGGTGAGTTGAATTTATATTGCTACAAAAAAAGGGAGTAGAGGGTTTAAAATATATTTTCATTGGATTAAGATAAGTAACACAACAGACGATAGGACGAATTTTTTACTGATTAAAAATAAAATCTACGTTAAGTCAGACTAAATTCATTGTACTAAAATTTGCTTCAAACTATTCAGCTGTTACGGAATTGAGTAAGCAACCATTCTAAAACATAGAACACACAAAATGCACAAAATAAAATTTATTATGTCAAGCTTGCTAGCTTGCAGCTATTGCTATAGCTAACACTTTTAACAGCGACGGTACATCTTACAAAAAATCTGACCCGTACCATTGTGAAGCCTTTGAAAAGATGATTTATTAATTTTGTCTCCATTGGAGGACTCCTTATTAATTGGAAAATTTTCCTCCATTTAATCAATGAAGCCGCAGAAGCTCCGTTAGAAAGCTGACTGCCATATAATTAACACTGGGGATGGAACGTTTGATGTCGAATTAGAATACGGGCTATTACGGTATTACATTTTTTGAGTAATTTACGAGAACAGCTTGAAAAGATTATATTCGGAACAACAGGTTAAGATGTTATTAGAATCGGCCAATACAAATTATTTACTATTATTTTTTTTACACTTATTAGGTATTTTTTCTACCTGGTGTTTACTTATGAGGTATTTTTTGACCAAAAACTGCACCCAGAACCACCAGAGCTCGACTAAAGCTTAAGCTAAACAATAAAAAAAGATATCGAATGGTCGTAGAATAGAAATAATGTTAAGAACGTGAACATAATATTTCTAAACAATAACACACTTTTAAAAAAATACAACCGACTTAAACTTCGAATGCCTGGATATCATCTTCATATTTTCTAGTAATTTTGACTTAAAAATCAAACTACAGAACCGATTTAAATAAAAATTATATGGAACCACCTCTGAAATATTATCTACCAAACAATAAAATAACATATTAATTAAAAACATATTATCCATATTTTTATTATATACATATTATTTACGTAACCGAACATAACTCTGTATATAACATTGCACTTGAGCCCCAAGATACAGGCCTCGAGCCTAGTTTGGGGCTCACCATTAATTATCTTGATAAAAAACTGTATTTTTAAGTCTGTACCTAATTTAAGCAAGTATGTACTCAATGTGGTTGGTAATAAAAACTATTTCAATTTTTTCCATTTTATAATTATTAAAATTAATTAACAATTTGGGGGAGTAATCATGTAATTACAAATATAAAACATGGATTCGAATTGAGAACCACCTTCTGAATTCTGTTGAAAAGACAAGCCGCTTCAAGCACAACTTTACGGCTTTTATCGTTACTCTTACGTTAACTACATGACAAACTTGATTTTCAATTTCTAGAACAAACCTTTAAAAACTCTATGATAGTAATCGCTCGTTAAAATATCCAAAGGTATTGATTTCTCGCCCCCTTCCTACAGCACCGTGAGGACACGCAGGGGTGCGTCTTCGACAGTCAATATACTCTTATAGGGTGAAATATTTTATTAGTTATGGATTAAACGGAACTGCCCAACGTTAGTTGGATTTTTAGGGTTCCGTACCCAAAGGGTGGACACCAGGGTGGCCAACTACGGTGCCATATGACATCTAAAAAAGTGCCAGATTTTGTGCTAGATGCTGCTTAATTCATTACTCAACATACTAAAATAGTCAACTTGCGCCGAATGTTCTAAGCTAGAAACATTTTGTCGAACAGGATAAACCTATGGCGACTAATTCTCTTTATTACCAAGACTTAATCATCCGTGAAGGCTGAGATGGACAAAGTCAGCAACTACCTTGGCTTGGTTCACGAGATAACCTTTATATATGGGATGTTGACTCGACGATTATTGTCCCGATAATCATCACGGTAAACGAACTCATAGCAAGGACTCACAACAAAGACCTTAAGAGGTTCTCGCTGGGCAGTAGGGTCAAGATTAAGATCCAAAAGGCAGTAATCCTTGACACGGCACGCGTTGTCCAGAGGTTCCTCACCCCGCAGCTCTGACCACCGGCAGCTTGGACTTGGAGCATGCTGCGCCGCCGGTGGCACGCTAGTTTTTTTTATATCATTTGTTTTGTATGTATTAAAAATTAAAAAATATATAAATAAGAAAAGAAATTATTACCAAGATAACAATAAAAAATATTTCACCCTTTAAAAAAGCGTAACTCACTTATGGCTATTCAATTTGACGGGATGCACCTATCTATGGATCAATTTTGCGCTCGGCTACGCACATTTGGTCCGCAGGGCGGTCTGCTCGTGCGTGAGACCACAGCATACGGATAACGATTCGGATTAATACGGTTCGGATGAATCTGGAGTATGTAGTCTTAGTATCTTAGATGCATCTAGAACCACCGGGGGACGGGCAGCAGCGTCCTCTCGGTTGACGGTGTTGAGCATTTTGCTATCCCCAAGCCGCCTGCCAAGCGTGGGGATTATGGCAACCCTCCATTAAAGAGGAGGCCTTCGTTCAGCAGTCTTTCAGCAGATGTCTTCTGGCTGATTATGTAAATCTTAATATCTAATTTAAATAATTAAAATAGCAATAAAAACGCTCTTGCCCGGCGTTATACTCCTATTCGCAGAAACGTGTATACTGTACTGTAAAGTGCAAAGAAAAGCGAAAGCCCTACTTCTTAGGTTAGAACGGCTGTCAAAACAATGTCCTAAAGCAATTGTATGGAAAGCCGCTGTCGCCAGTTTCACACTTATTTGTATACCCTACTACGAAAAAATGCCAATAATTGGTCGCGCATTTGAAGTAAAACGCTCGAAATGCCATTTTGCAACAGATTAAAATTTATCTAATTACGATGCAATATGGATTGGTTTCCTACGCGTCTATTTAAATTGTCTTTTTGAGTGTTCTCAGTTTAATAACATGTATATTTGTAGAATTGTCATCAAGCACATTTGCACTTAACGCTGGCTAGCGCGGCCCGTCACATTTCCGTTCTATTCACTTCTCTCTTCAGTGGCAAAGTGCCCAGCTATCCATATTTTTAAGGTATTTATGTTGCAGACTCGCCATATTGTAGTGTACAATTTTCCCAGTTTTTGCTGAGTGGCAGGGCCTCGTTGCAAATTTTTGCACTAGTGGGGTGGGGTGTGCAATTAAAATCGATTTCTGTAAGTTTTGTATGAAACCTACAACATTTAAAATGTGGTAGGTAATAATCATTTTGAGAAATCGCGGGCAGCCGGTGGATGTATATTATGGCAGTTTGTCGTACAGTGTGGTGGTCTAAGGGAGAGGCCTTCGTTCAGCTGTGGATGTCTGCGGGCTGATGATGATGATGATGAATCTTTAAGAATCAAGCTAGGGTACTTCAGGCAACTTTAGGGTAGGAGCAATTTTTTTTTGTCAGCAAGATAACTAATTTTATTACTACAATTAAATAAATATTTTTATCGAATGTCTGTCGTATAAAACCTGTTAAGCTTTATTAAATTAATTATTGTTCATAATTTCTTTATTAATAACTCGTTTATGTTGCACAACACAAAAAAGACGACACACGCAGTGGTGTTGTAAATTTTTGATAAAAACACGTGAAAAAAAACCTAAAACAAATTCGGTTTATCTATTTGAGAGGTAGGACGCCACAAATATTGGTCTTTACCTATGAAATTGCCGTTTTGTATGGAATAAGTGAAAGTACTTATTTGTGTAAACTTTTTTATTTCTGTTATTCAAAGTAATCACCCATACAATCGACGCATCTTTGCCAACGAATTGGCAGTTTATTGATGCCCTTCTTGTAAAAATTAGCTGGACGGGGGGAGGCAACAAACTCTTCAGAGGCATTTTGTACTGCCTCTCGGGAATTGAATTATTTACCCACTAAAAAGTTGTCTAAATTTTGGAAAAAGTAATATTCGGTAGGTGCAAGGTCTGGTGAGTATGGCGGATGAGGAAGAGCTTCCAACCCCAGCTCTTGCAGCTTGGAGACTGTCTGTAGCTGCAGCAGGCAGGTTTCGACGCGTATATACGTTGCGCTGGCGATCGTTAAGTTCGTGGGGCACCCATCTATCAAGTTTTTTTTCCTTGCCTATTTGACGCAAATGGATCAAAATTGTTTTGATGCTAACATCAAAAGCTGCTGCTAGCTCAGCTGTAGATTGAGTTTCGTCAGCTTCCACAATCGCCTTTAATTCATCATTGTTGACCAAAGTCTGCGGACGACCACTTCAGTAGTTCAGTTCACTTACTTCAAGTACTTCAGTTCACGAGAGCTTCATTTTTCAAGTCAAAATTTCCAGAACGGAACCGTGAAAACCAATAACGGGTTGTGCTTTCGTTTGTACAGTTCTCTCCGTAAACGTTTTTGATGTTACGTGCCGTTTATGTCGCGTTAGTGCCACGACGGAACTCATATTCCATAATTACACGAATTTTTAAAATATCCATTATGACGAAAAATTTTCAAATGTAATGAAAATACAACGCTAAAAAATAAACAAAAGACTGAGTTTGTAAAAAGAATGTCATGTTTTTAAGACAAAATTAATTTGATATCAGAATACAAAGCAATTACATTTTTTTTTTTATTTGAAATGACCAGTACTGAAGAACGGCAATTTCATAGGTAAAGACCTATTAGATAGACAAACGTTAAAATTAATAACACTCCTCTATTTTGCTTCAGGGGTTGAAAAATGCGGATGTTGAGAAAAAATATCAAGTCAAACCTATGTAGCACTCTTCCACTGCTTAAACAACAAATTAACTAACGATAAATAAATAAAATAAACGCAAATAAATAACAAGACTAAGCAACTTCTGTCACAAAACAAACATTCCCTTTGATCATCTATGCGAACCGGAAAGCGAAAAAAAAATACAAATAAACAAACTTCGTTAATTAGTGTTTATTTATCTAATTAGCGCAGCTTTCAAGGAATTGTTAAGCGAAAGGAATAACAATAATTATTTACATTAGCTAGTTTAACGTCCTTTTGGGAAATAATAAAGGCATTAGGAATATACGTTCCTCAGCTGTAGGGATGTCTCCCACATATTTGCACGTGTTCGTAGATATAGAACGTAAAGAAATAAAAGATTGTTTAATATCTTAAAATTTAGTAGAGATGATGAAAATATCGCGAAAAGTCGCGGGCAACCGGTGGATGTAAATGGCAGGTTGTCGTACAGTGTGGTGGTCTCAGGGGGAGGCCTTCGTTCAGCAGTGGACGTCTCCGGGCTGATGATGATGATGATGATGAAAAAATACAATAAAGTTTTTTTTATTCATTTCATTAAAGTATATCAATTATTGTAAAAAAATGTGCTACTTATCTGTCGAAATCTTCACATAATAAAATTCAGGCTCGAGTACAATGTACGAAGTCTCATTATTATTATGCTTTCCCAAGTAGCCCACTTTTAAAAAAAAAAAAAATCGGGGGACATTTATTACACAGCGCCTTCTAGCCCCATACTTAGCAAAGCTTGTATTATGGAAACCAAATAGCTGATAGAATACTTAGATTCAATATTTTTTTTCGTAAATATATACTTATAATACATACTACACCCAGACACAGAACAAACATCAATGTACGTCACAAACATTTAAATAAATATCCAGTTATGAAGCCCCAATGAAGTAACATAATAATTATATTATAAATTAACTAAATAAGTAAATACATCATCACTATCATTACTCATAATTTTTCTTCAACTGTTGCCTGCAAATCTCCGCTTGTCACCTACTAAAACCTAAAATATTTTTGTATTTTTTTTTCTAATAATGATATCATCGTTTTTTAATACTTTTCAGAACCATAAAGCCACATCTTACGTAAAATATATGATTTTCTACTTGTACAAATTACCCCAATTTACGGTCAAATACATTATTATTCTGCTCTCTTAGGAAACCTAGCCCGAAAATGATTGGAATCTGCCGACCTATTGTGATTTTTTTAGTACGTAATATTTCCTACTCATAAACTCGCTGCGACCATAGCTCTTTAAGCCAGTGTAGCTTATACTACAACCGGAGCTGTTTGCAATACGGTTTCATTTATATAGGAGGCCTACGGTAAAAATGAGTCTGCCATCCTCCCTTGTAACTCAATGGATAAAGAAAAAAAAACTGATTACCTATCAATGATTAGATACTCTACGTTTTCTATGATAAAAACTCTGCGATTTCAAAAAGCAGGAAATCGTTTATAGTTGCGGTAATTAATCATGCACAAACACTCAAACAAAACAGTATCATTAAAAGTTTGGAAGAATTAAAAAATACGCTTTTTAAGTCTATTATAACACAATCAAAATACTCTTTTCCATGAAATGGGACCCTACTGTCGAAGTTTCTCATTATTGAAATTACACATCACAAATGGCACCCTTCAATTACTACTCCCCTTTCTAAAACATCCGCCTGCAGTATTATACTTACTCAATACTCATACTAAACAAGTCGTCGTCGTCAGCCATAAGACGTCCACTGCTGGACGAAGGCCTCCCAATAGAGGGGTGTTGCCATAATCCCCACGCTCGGCAGGTGGCTTGGGGATCGCAGAATGCTCACCACCGCTAACCAAAAGGACGCTGCTGCCCGTCCTCCGGTGGGTCTGGTTGCAGTTTAAGGACATACCCAGGTCCAACTAAACAAGTGGTGGTTGATAAATGGTGTAAAAAATATATCATTTTTCATAGTGTTGCAAAATGTTGCTGAAAATAAAGTAGCAGCGATGTGGATGTACTATATGATACTAATAGGTATAACATCCTAATCTACTTGTATCTTATAAACAAACAAATGAACAAGACGGACGATGTGACGGCAAGGATAATGAAACCCTTATATCTGTTTGCTACATATTGATGATGATCAACCCACCTAACTCCGCTGCTGGGCTGCCAGTACCTTAAAATACTAAGTTATCCACACGTATCCACATATTACAAGTTCCCAATCACAAAGTTTCAAATAGTTTAAGATCGAAAGAATAATAACGATCGTTAAGCTATACTATCTGTATGCTTAAGTAGTAAATTTTCTCAACTCCTAGTTTCCCAAACGTGCACGACGAGATCAGCTAAACTGTCTTAATGACATTGAATGCAATCGTATCAGTTGATCTGACCGTCTGGATCCCTAACTATAAATGTACGGCATTCTAAGATCACTAATATTACTAGAAGAAAAAGGTTTGGTTAGACAACAACGTTTGGGCCACGTAAAAGTCTCAGCTCATTTCACGTGTCTCAGCAATGTTCATTTGTTTTTCTGCACCTTGATATAAATAAAGAGCTGGATCATCATTCATTTTCTTGAAGTGTCGATGGCAGCGGACCCTATATAACAGCTGGTGATAGAAGCAGTGGCGCTATCGGGGCTGTCGCCTTTTGAATCAAACTTTTATCCCAAAACCGTCAAAGCGGGAGCCATTTTTTATTATTATTCCTTTTACTGTAACTTACTCTGCGACGACTTTGTTTTATGACTTAATATTGTACTACAATAATCAACTAACACTTCAGCTAAGCGACCAGATGCTGATTGATAAAAATTGCGCACTCTGGCAAGAAATCATAATTATGGTCGTCGTCATTTGTTTACATTAGACTGTATTATATCAAACATCATATTTTATTATGAAAACTGACGTGGTTTTGACACATTTTTGTTTTATTTATACTGTTTTGTTGTCCTGCTTAGCACTGAGCAGGACTCAGGACGCAGCTGCATGCGCGTCGGGCTCTGTTTTCACTCTTTGTAAAAGGTCTCCGGATGTGATCGAAACTTTAGTCGGAGTATCCGATTTAATTAAACGTGAGTATTCCCGGATAAATAAAACAAAAATGAATCAAACATCATATTACTCATTGATACTGTTCTTATCTTTATTGCTAATTTTCTTACATGATGCAGGAAGGTCTAAAAAATAAACAAGGATCGAAACATTATGCGTTTCAAGTATCACTCCCAAGGCCACCTGCATCAGGGATTATAGTATTTATTTATTTAATTTGGCACAAAACAGAATATAATCAATACATTTCAAAGCAAAATGAGAATAGGTGCAGAGCTAGACCATATTCCTAAGCATGTGTACACAACACGATCAAGATAAAAGCAGCATGTAAACAATGGTTCATATTTAGTAATTAAAAACGTTGATAACTACAAAAATATCAGAGAAAGCTACACAAAGCTAAGAATAATTAAGTGTTGTAGTTTTCGTAGAATTGCCAATACATCATGTTTAAATTTAGGTAGCTTGAAGTCAAATACATTAATGCAATTGTGATGGTCCACTAAGATATCATTATAATGGCGACTTCCTGACCACAGGATTGTAGGGGAAAATATTGTTTGTATAAACGAGAAAATATTCAACTAAGGCTTGCGAGAATTATGCGTACTCTATAAAGATGAGATCTATGAAGAGGAAGAAGCAGGGACACTTAATCCAGGCATTATATTATGCCTAAAGAAATCACTTCGGTTACCTACAAGTTGTTATATTGGTCACTGAGTATATTATTACTATAATAAAATTTTCTTTTTGAAATTAAGTAAAGATAGCAAAGACATTATGAAATGTTTGCCGTCAGAAAATATAATTCAAACCACGCCACTTACACGATTTTTATCCCCTCGCCCGAAAAAACCCTTGAAAGTAAACACAATAACATGAAAACTGAAACTCACTGTTGGTATTGCATGGCCACCCTTCCCAACGTCAAAATGACGCCGTATGATTGATTACACGCCAGTTTTTGTCTCCCATCTTTATTTCATTGAAATTGATAGCTCTCGCTACTGGACCGAATGTACACAAATTAGTTACAGTAACTCTGGTTTATACAAAACAGAAAACAAGATGTTCTGCGAATAAGATATTGTGCAAGCGTGACATTATGCGAAATTTACTAATTAGTAATTAGTAGCTTAGTATTTAACTAATTCGTAAAACTTACGTCATCGAGCAATAAAATTATGACTTGAGTTTCGATATTAATTTCAGTATTGATGAAAGGTTATAACATAATTAAATATTATAAATAAAAAGTAATACCAGTAGGAAACTAAAAAAACTGCCATTGTACCAAAGACTACAAGATAAAACTACTTATAAACCAAAAATAATCAAGTAAATCAGAATTCAGTAATCATCTTGTGTAAAGCATTTTAAAACTGGCGATACTATGGTGTGTTAAACGAAACATTTGCAGAATTGTACTTTCGCAAAATCGCGTTGTTTTGTATGAAATTCAGCTACTGAGACTAATTATTACAGAAGCCAAACAGGCAGATTATGTTGGCGCTGAAAATTGAAGTGTTATTAATGGAAAGGTACTATATTTTATAGCTCGATTTATGAAGCGTTACTTTAGGAAGATTTGAAAATAATTGAGCCATTTTTAAACGTTTAAGTAATGACATTGCAAGTATAAATTGTATAATATATTTTGATCAAGAGTAAAGAGTTATTTTCAAAAACTGTTTTAAGCGTCTAACACAAATCTATCGTAAAAAAATAATTGAAATGTGTCACGTACGACGTATTATCTAAAAAGTTTAGTAAACATTAATTTAGCAAAATGTTTAGGAGAGTGCGTTTGTAAAATTATATTTCTGTAATTGTTTTTTCGCCGTGGCACTTTTGTGACAAGACGTAATTCTTTCTTGTACTCAGTAATGACACTCACCTATGTAACGAGACATGTAACAAATTTACAAAAACACGTGCTTTATATCTACGTCTAAACTATATTGCACAAACTTGTCTAGTATAACCACAGAAGAACGGTATTACCAGATCTGCGAAGTCACGCCTGCGGTTCGCGCAAATCACGACGAAGCCTTTGTACTTATCACCAGACAACTTCGCCTCAATACATACTTTGAATAATATAATAGGTTTAAAAAAAAACAACCGACTTCACCTTCGAATACCTGAATTACATTTTCATATTTTCCCGTAATTTTGATTTAAAACCAAACTAATGAACCGATTTCGATAAAATAATTTATATGGGAACACCTCTGAAGACAAACCAGATTGACCTACCAAACAAAAAAAGAATCATCAAAATCAGATCATACTTGGCGGAGTAATCGCGTAACAAACATACAAAAAATAAATTAAAAAACTTATAGTCGAATAGAAAACCTCCTTTTTTGAAGTCGGTTGAAAATGGTAACACCGTAAAAAATGGGATATACGGTTTTGTCATCAGAATTATAGGCGTGTACCAAAAAATATCAGATCCATCTGTCAACAGGCGGGAGGGCAATTTTAATTACTAAATTTGACCAAATAAACAACAACAAACAGGGTAAGCTAAATTAAACCGTTTAAAACACGCTTCCCGCTACTCGTTTTTACTGTAAATGCGACCTAACTATAGTTAGCTCCTCGAAGCCCTAGCAGGCTCGGTTGAAGCGAGAAACCCTAGCAATGCGCATTGCGAACCAGACTCACCTCTACCTATAATTATAATTGATAATGGGTTAATGTGACGATATCAGAGGCAGAGACTAACTTTTAAACTTCTTTTTTAATACTTTCAACTGACGAGACGAACAAGACGTTTGCCTGGTGGTAAGCGTCACGCCTGCCACTAACAGTATCAGTGCTAGAATTGTGAACTTGCGAACACAATCCTGCGCCGTACTGCACTGCACTCGTCCCTGAGATATTAGATGCTAAATCTCATCATACCCAGTAATTTCTCTGGTAACATTGCCTTTCAAACCGGAACACAGTAATGCTTGCACACTACTGCTTGGCGGTTGAATAACTGACAAAGGTGTGGTACTTCCCCAGTCGGACTCTGCAGTGGAGTCCTTACCACTACAAACCTTCACTTACTACATAAAAAGAAAACGTCTATGTCTATGTATGCCCGGTGACGTGGATTACTTCCTAGGCACGCGGGCTTCATCTTCGAATGCATGATCATTAATTCTCCCATCAGGTGACATTGTTGTCAAACGCATGCCTAAGTACTCTGTAGTAAAAGAAAGTCCCTAGGTCATCGAGCAAAACGGCCACTCACCAACGCACCACTTTATACTGACTAACTAAAATGTCATTGTTAACTCACCCTACGTAGATACCAGTGTAAATATTTAAACAAAGCTGTCCTTACAAGTATCTATAATTTACCTTAAACAATGGGTGGTAATTTTATTTTATACGGGAATACTTACGTTTAATTGAATCGGGAACTCCAACTATAGTTTCGATCACATCCGGAGACCTTTTTCAAAGAATGAAAACAGAGACCGACGCGCGTGTGGCCACGTCCTGCTTCGCGCACATAGCGCTTTCTAGCCGCACACTAAGCTAAGCGTGTACTATGGGAACCATTTAGCTGATAGATGTTATACTTATAATAGTTTTTACATAACAACTAATACTTTTTCGCTCGATGTGATGATAGCTGTTCCTTGGTAATAACAATACCACATTTAATAAGATAGGTGCTAGTCACAGAAAAGTAAAAGCCAGGTAGAACGGCTGTCAAAACAATGTTATAAGGCAATTTAATGGAAAACCAGTGTCGCCAGTTTCACACATAATTGTATAGAAATTACGACGAAACAAGATAATACGCTTTAAAAAAAACAACCGACTTCAACTTCGAATACCTGGATGACATCTTCATATTTTATAGTAATTTCGATTTAAAAACCAAACTACAGAACTGATTTCGATAATATGATTTATATGAGACCACCTCTGAAGTATTACCTATCAAACAAAAAAAAATTCATCAAAATTAGTTCATAATTGGCGGAGTAATCGCGTAACATACATAAAAAAAACATACAGTTGAATTGAGAACCTCCTTTTTTGAAGTCGGTTGAAAATGCCATTTCGCGCATTTGAAGTAAAACACTAGAAATGCAATTATGCAACATATCAAAATTGATCTAATGACGATACAATGTGGTTTGGTTTCTTACGCGTCCATTTAAATTGTCTGTATTCTCAGTTTAAAAACATGTATTTTGGTAGAATTGTGATTAAGCGCATTTACACATAATGCGGGCTAGCGCAGCCCGTCACATTTCCGTTCTATTCCCTTCTCTCTTCAATGGTGCTAGTAGGTTGGCTAGGGATGGATAAATAGGCTAGTACTTTCACTATCAAAGTACATTTTATGCAATTCTTTGAGACAAATATTATACCAAACAACATATCAAACCAGCTTAATTATTATCAATAAATTATATAAACTCGTATGTTTACATAAATTTAGATAGTTAAGTTATGGACCTGGGTATGTCCTTAAATTGCAACCAGACCCACCGGAGGACGGGCAGCAGCGTCCTCTTGGTTAACGGTGGTGACCATTCTACGATCCCCGAGCCGCCTGCTAAGCGTGGGGATTATGGCAACACCCCTCCATAAAGGGGGAGGCCTTCGTCCAGCAGTGGACGTTTTTATGGCTGACGACGAGATAGTTACGAGCGATGCTATACATTTTTATGTTTTTAGTTTTCTTTTGCGGCAGATACTGCAATAGAAAACTTGGAAATACGAAGAAAAACTTATGAAATTGTACAAAAGTTAAGCAATTCTAGCAAAACTTCTACAAAGACTTGTTTTATCAAAAATTCAATCATTTTAATGCTATGTTATTTACATACTCACTACGCATTTTATTTTTCGCTTGTCATATAGTTAGCTTCAAATCTGATAAGATTACAAAGTGATGACATAACCATTTTCCATTTTCAATCGACTTCAAAAAAGGAGGTTCTCAATTTAAATGTATGTTTTTTTTGTGTTTATGTTACGCGATTACTCCGCCAATTATGAATTGATTTTGATCTTGGAGGATCAATGGCTAGGTATATAATCAAAGATTTTGATGATTCTTCTTTTGCTTGGTAGGTGATATTTCAGAGGTAGTCCCATATAAATTTTATCGGAATCGGTTCTGTAGTTTGGTTTTTTAATCAAAATTACTGGAATAAATCAAAATAACTGGAAAATATGAAGATGTCATCCAGGTGTTCGAAATTGAAGTCAGTTTTTTTTAAAAGCTTATTATTACAACTGTTCAACACAAAAACTGTTCATTTTATCCAGTAAATATAGGCCAACTATGTATTAAAGGGCCATCCCACAAAAGGTTCGGTAGCTCTGATTTTTGTGTAGGTAAGTAGGTAGAGTAATGAAAAATCCAAGTTTTAATCCCTCCCCTCAACATGTTTTGCTCTAAATTGCACTGAAAAGTAGTTATAGGCAAAATACAGAAAAACAGTCCCAATTTTTGTTGGTTTTTCCAAAGTGTCGGAGGAAGCACAGGACGGGGAGTGAAGAAAAAATAGAATTTTCATTACTCTATCGAATTTATTTACCATATCAAAAAATCAGAACTACCGGACCTTTTGTAGGGTAAAACTTTATATTTACTGTACTAGTTTGTATATTTTATATTACCTTTTATGAAACGTAAGCGCTTAGAAAAATTTGATTAAACAGTCATGTAGAAGAGAAACTGGAATGGGACAGTTGTTAAACTGACAGGAATAATTTGCAGTCTTCCAATAGAAGTACAACACTTTTTAAGTTTCAATATTCTCGTGGCATTGATAGTTATAAGATACAAATGTAACGTGCAATCAGGCAAGAAACTTACTGTTACTTACACACTCGGTTGCATAGAAAAAACAACTCTTTGCCATTGGCAACAACAGTCGTGGACCGGTTTGCTAGACAATCCGTTGAAGATTGTCTGCTCATTAGAGACGCAGCATTCTATATTTACCTACATTAAGATTCAAAGTCACTGCAAATTGAAAGTTCAAAGAAGCCGTGGTTTCTTGCGACTCGTTCATTTTGCTCGCTCCCCCCGGGTTCGCTGCGCTCGCTCGCGCCATGTTTGATCGTTATTTACTTGGGAAAAGTAAATTACGTGCAAGCTGGCGATTGATTGTTGCACACGATCTCTAGGGAATGCGATTTCGAATTCTAGCTTCAAGTTTATTGCAAACTGGAAAAGATTAACTTGAAAGTAGATCTGATTGGACGATGGAAGGAATGTTGATATTTTCTTAGAAAAATAAAATGGGGTTTCCGACTTTATAATGAAAGGTTAAAAATGTAACGTTAATATTATGCTGAAAGCTATTTCCATAATGGCTCAAATTAACTTCCACGTTTACTTGAAATGGGATATTAAGCTTACGCGTGCTAGTCAAAAATTAATGCGTTTAGCCTACGCGCTGTAGTCAATAATGGATGCGTTTTAAGCGTTCTTTTCAAATATGAATGCGTTTAGCTTACGCGTAGTAGTCAAAAAGTTATGCGTTTTACGCGTTCTAGTAAAAAAATAATTTATTTAGCTTACGCGTTCTAGTAAAAAAATATTGCGTTTTTGTAATTGTTTTCGTATTATTTCATTGACATGGAATTATAATTGTTTGATTCAATCTTTATGATATTTCATCTCACAAAGCAATGCGTAACGTAACATGAATTATTCAGAAGTATACCTATAGGAAAAATTTATAAGTACCGAAAGTCTTAAGGATCGACAAGTTGACGGCTCGAACTCATCGGTGGGCGCGGCTAAAAAGCATGCTCTCTTCATCAAACAAACTGTGGGAAAGAGAGAAAGAAAGATAAATTAGCGCGCAAATTTTTTTTGTCGTCCTTTGGCTGCAGTAATGTGGTTGAATAAACTCTGAGTTAATTTATTCCAACTTAAGTTATTTGAAATGTTTATGGACCAAACTATGCCGCTTCATAAATTATTTTAGAGTTTTCGTATTCCTTATGTTATTTATTTACGTCCAATGTGGCGTTAAAATTGAGCTAAAATACAAGATGTTTCCTGGCTCATAACTTTTATGTTTATTAACTTTTTACTTTCGTAATAATTTACAATCCTAGATAATGAAGAGATTAATTGATATAATACTTATTCTTGGACCTACAAAATTACATAGTGGAGTAGTAATACTACCGCGTTTCTATGGAGATGTGACCAACTTGTCTACTCTTAAGAAAGCGAAGCGTAATCAATTAAAAGTAGCAAGCTCAATATAAAATTTGACTTCATTATCTACTAGATAAAAGGACTGATACAGCAAAATATATTACTAAGAAAAAATATCTTGAACGTGACGAAAAATTCTTCGCGTCGGCAGTTGTTTGTCTTTATTAAATACTTCATTATATTAAAATGTTTATGCATTGAATAAAAAAATTGCATCGTAACTTAGTAATGGCATCGTGTAAATAGTTTTTGCAAGATATCTTCACTGGGCAGAGCTGCTTCAGGCAGGCCACTGGCCCGCTCTATTTGGATACACTCCAAAAAAGTTTTCGAAAATCCAAAGTTACGTTCACATTTGCAGAGTTCGCAAGTAACCTAAGTGAAAAGTTAGACGCAAAATAACGCTAAGAAAAAAAGGCCAGAATGTTTTCGCATTTCGGCCGTGTTAAGAATATAAGAAGCTTAAAATAACGAAATCGGGACCTCACTTTTCGAATGTCGCGAATTTTCAAAGTCCGGGGCGAATAAACTTTTTTCATTCGTTGAGAGTCGAAGGGAAAACTTGGGAACACCAGTTTGATTTCAACCCGCACCAAGACTCACACTTATGCACAGGTGGTTCTTTTTCGCACAACTTTATGTAAAATAGTATTTGAGTTTAATATCGAGAGGGTATTATGTTTTAGAGATTACTTTCGAGAATTCTCCGAGTTCTAGCTTCGCCGGAGAGTTTTGTATTTTTTGTTGAAATAAATTTTAACTTTGCGCTACGTGCTGGTGCGATTAGATGCTTGGTTTTGCAGAGAATTTTTATAATAAAACATAATGAAGAATTTTATAGCTAAGTTATATTTAAATGTTGTGTAACGGGTATTTTGTTTTTACAACATAATTAACTCTAGACATAAACTAAGAAATAAACAACGCTTAGTGGTTTTATACGCCAACTAAAATAGGCTGAGTGGCTAGCCTTGTAGTGTCAGAGTTAATGTGTCGCCTGAAAGCCTCTGCCATGGTGTCTATTAAAACAAATAAAAAAACAAAACTATAATAAAAAATAATCTGAACTTACTTTGTAATATTTCAGCCGCTCCACGGTATATCAAAAATGTCAATGCCACTCCCGATCACCCATCCGAAGACTGATCGGATTGTCCGTTGCTTAAATATCGTCGATCTTTTAGAACAGCCTAGTCAAACTAAACCACGAGCACTACAGCCTTATTTATTCAGGACAAAAAGACTGGAACTTTGTTTTCTTATCCAAAGGCGTTCACGAAAACTTCGAATGAAACAGAGAAAATTTTACTTAACCTATCGTGCTGACCTTAACGGAAAATAATATTTTTCTTATTTTATCTTATCTACTCGGACGGATAATGTGAACTCTGCCTAACAAACTCACTCTCAGATAAGCACATCCCTACCCACCCACGAATATTTGGATAGGTCTCGTTTTCAGAGGATATGGAGAAAGTTTTGTCACTTCTTATAACCAAGAATACTTGGTGTATAATATTGTGATGTTGGTTCATCGGATTTCCTTTTATTTTGTACATACGTGTTCTGGATTTGTTGGTAAACTTTTGTACGAATGGGTAACAAGTTTTGGATAAGACTATTATGGCCATCACTATACTTTTAAAGAGAAAGATCTTTCTGCTCTTGGTAACACAAATACTACGTGTATCGGTAAGTTGATCATGTTGTAGTCATCGTTGTGAACAAGTTTTACTAAGACGCCAACCCTGAAATCGCTAACGAAAAAAAAACTGTTTCATACATTTTGTGGTGGGTGAATTAAATTATTTCTATGGAACAGCCGTTTTTATTAGAGATTTCAGGGTTGGCCCCGTACTTAACAAGTTGTACACACTGATTAATACAATGACCTTTCGGGTTAGTCATTCCGATACGTAACCTTGTATAGCCTATTTCACTAGAAATGATTATATTACGCTTTGTAACCGTTGTCAGCTAGATAGGCTCACCTGCTTATAAGGTGGTCGTGGTAAAAACACCAAGTCAGAAATGGGAACTAGCTCTCAAGTGCGGCTCCTGTGATAAACAGTGAGTGCTTGCGGTCGATTTTCAACTTGAAGGTAATTGCCATCGCTCTCCTCAACCATATTGGAGAGAAGAGGGCGGCCTGATAACCGCCGCCGTTGCAATAACAAGCTTTTTAGTGAGCATGAGTTACAGAAATAAGATAAAATAACACCTGCCTGGTTTAATGGTAGCAAGTCTGCTAATAAAGATCCAGAAGCCTTTGTTTCGGCCATGCAGTTACTCGCACGACGAGTTTGAATATTTATTCTGGCTCTGGGTATGTTTCATTAACAGTAAATCGTCTTTGTATCGTTTAAAACTTTGTAGAGCATTGACTTTTTTTTTAATTCAATTTTAGGTTACGTTTGTCTGCCAACTCGCCTGATGTGCAAAAATGCTGCCTACGATGGAACAAACTTGCCTAGCAGAAACCAATTTACTCACGACTTGAAGATACCCAGAATATATGAAAATGAAAAATATTTTATTTAATCCAAACATAGGAAAGAAACATAATAATCTTATCTTATCTTATTATAATGTATAGTCTAACGTTAAAGGACAACCATGTTTATCTTAAAATTATTTACTGTGATCTCCGAACTAGGCAAAGCCTGTATCTCGGAGATCTAGGACGATTGGACATGAAAAATTCAACCTCGGGTAACATTGCTATATCCCATAAAAAGTTTAATCACATTAAAATAACACTTAAATTATTTTATTACGCTATAATTTATTTTGTGACATCAGTAGGGTAATTTATGGATCAAATTAATTATCAGTCCTGGGGTGATGTCACAAAAATCGCTTCAACTCAGCATAGTGCTTACAACAGTGAAACATTTCTAACTAAAAACTACGCTATTTAAACGTTATTGACATTTATAAACTAAAAGGACTGGTATATATTGTTATTGTATTGTTATATATCTCATGTTACATCTCTAGTTCGCCCAATAAAAGTGGAATCAATTCGTTTCGTTCGAGTTTTTGGTGAACCATGAAACGATGTCGCTTTTTCGATCTTTTAGCCGTCCGATAGTATAATAAATATTTTTTAAATAGGTCACCTATAGATTAGTTTTTTTTTCAAAACACTGAATTAATTAAGATTAAATATAAATTTAGATACTTTTATTACTGGAAAAAAACCGGAAGAACTAAAAATTTCACAATCATCGATCATAAATCACTAGCAAATATCAAAACTTCCACGTCTCAACTACGAGTAGTTTCAACTTGTGTTAAGTTTTAAAATCTAAGTTTGCGGTACTCACTTAGGTGCTCCAGCTTGACGACTTTTTGAAGAACTGTAAAAAGAAACACATTTTTTAGTTTAATCAATTCATTGCTGGTTCAGTTCGGTCGAGAATTGGATTTACTGGATACGATTTGATATCATTTAATATTCAATCAAAAGGATCTATATTTACGTAAAATACTTGTATCGGGATGTTAATCTAGGAATAAAATGTGGCTAGCAAATGGATATTTTTTTTAAATTTTGAGGCACGTTTTTTTTTGCTTTATCACACAAATATTATAAATTCGAAAGTTTGTCAGTATGCAGGAGTGGTTGTATGTTTGTTACCTCTTTACGACAAAACGACTCAACGGAGTTGGTTGAAATTCGGAATAGAGGTAGCTTTTTTCAAAATAACATATTATTATGTGCTACTTTTTGACATCATCATCACCGTTTTTCATCTGTTCTGACGTACTTAAAGAAGACGAAATTTTCTTTTATTCAATAGGTATACTTAATACTAACGATTTAGGCTCACATTATACTAAAGATCCATACAGACAGATGTAAAGTAAACAAAGTTTAAGGCAAATCGACCGACCACGGTAAGTAATCCAATTCCAATGAATACTAAACCTATGCCAACTAGAGTCCGTCCACCGCAGGCGCATGAAACATAAGTGTCACCCGAATTTCGGCTACAACCGTCGACATTTCACGGTGACGTATCAGAATGAGCGGCGGTTTTAATTTAACGTCTGCAATTGTGCTCTAACGAGGGAGATGAACTGGAAATGCTGACACTAGCGCGGCAATCATTCAGTATAGGACGGTGAAATGCAGCGCCACCTGATAAGCGGAACGATTCAGACTCAGAGAGTTCCAATTCATATACTTAATATAAAAATTATTAATATGTGTTCATGGTAAGAGTTTAATAGATTAAAAGACGTAAAAGATGTGATGTTACGAGTTAAAGAGATTGATTTAGTTTTTTTTAAATCACGAAATACAAAAAAAAACAGCGTGATGATTAGTAGATAATTTTAATCACATAAACCTGATTGTAGCCAAATTTAATTATTTTTGTGAAAAAAAAGGTGGAGGCTACGTGCTACGAGGTTATGCTGGCCGTAGACGTGCTACGGTTGTAGTATGAGCTACATTGGCGTAAAGAGCTACGGACGTAGCAAATTTTATGAATAAGAAATATGACGTATTTAAAAAAACACAAATTTCAGTCTGATGTGCTTGACAGAACAAATAGTAGATTATGGACTAAGGGAATAAAGCAGTATCTACGTCGTGGGCAGCATAATTGAACCTTGAGCGTAACGAGGGTGTCTAGAGTTAACTCCCGAGCGTAGCGAGTTATATAGAGTCCTGAGTGAAACGAAGGGTTTACGCTGCCCAAGACGAAGACAGGCTTTATTCCAAATTAACATCTACTTTTCACACCTTCTGCGAGACAATAAAAAGCCAGGGCTCCATAAATTTAGATTCACTGACAATCACAGAACCAAACACCGTCTTTTGTTTCACATTCTTAGTAAACGCACCTTTTTTTTGAGTTCTGCTTCTGGTGACCAGCATAGAGTAAGTAAATACTACGTAACTGACCAGTTCGATTTTCGAACAAACCTCTTTACAATGCCATATGGGCATTTTTTATTTAGTGTTTTCCGCGAATTTGACGTTCCGAATTCAAATCACTTTATTCCTCATGGAGTTTCATACAACTTTACATCCCTTATGAGATAATGCTTTACTTTACGTTGAGGTTGCATGATAATATGTAATTGGACATTGTCGAGCAGGTGGTGTGAAAATAGTATTATATACTAGAAAGTTTAAAAACGCAGATTTTGTAAACAATATTAATACGGCAAACTCGCGCGCCCGATATACTTTGCTACTATGCAGCAAGTTAGGCGTTAAAGCATCATATTTACCTTAGGAGCAACCGAAGGCAAGATAAATTAACTGCTTATTCGGCTTTATTTCTATTGGCGGTTTAGTGTTACACTAATATTATCTGCTAGTTTTGAAACAATAGAAAATTATAGTAAAAATACGCTATATTCAAGCACTGTAGCCACACCGCAAAAGTAAAATGTGCGGCGGCAAGCGTATCAGCCAAAACCCAACTTTTCTCGTTAGC
This sequence comes from Erannis defoliaria, assembly GCA_905404285.2. Taxonomy (NCBI): domain Eukaryota; kingdom Metazoa; phylum Arthropoda; class Insecta; order Lepidoptera; family Geometridae; genus Erannis; species Erannis defoliaria. Next base: position 1,200,521 of record FR990073.1, on the reverse strand, counting down.
GCGGGTAAAACGCCTTAGTCTACGTTTTCATTCGTTATTTGATTTTCTGAGACCACCTGTCATCAGTTCTGTATCTTGGATATATAATGGCTCAAGTTTCGTATCAGAATACTGCTTGCACCAAAAAAATATAACTCTCATTCTTTATAAAAAAATATTTATGTAAGACGCAAAGTTACATTTTATTTACTTACTTGCAATACTAATAAACAAAAGGATCAAAATCAGCAAGTACCTTGACTTGGCTCACGAGATAACCGCCATGTGGGATGTTGACTCTGAGATCATTGTCCCGATAGTCGTTTCGGTAAACGGTCTTACAGCGAAGGGTCTCGACTAACATCTTAAGAGGCTCTCGCTAGACGGTCGGGTCAAGGATCAGATCCAAAAGGCAGTGGTCCTTGACGCGGCACGCATTATTAGGAAGTTCCCCCACTCTGCAGCCCTAACCACCGCCAGCTTAAGTCTTGCCCTGCTGCCGGCGGCACCATAGTTTTTGAGTTTTTACAATATTTGTATTTTTACACTTTAAATTTACTATTGTAAAAAACTTATACATTAAGATGAAACATAAATAGAAAAGAAAAATAAACCTGCGTGCATAAATATGTTTATTCTAGAATAAAAAAATAAAACAATTGATTTATACAATCACGGTAATTGTATAATCATTCACTTAAGAGGTAATTGGTTTTGTAAGCTACCTAGAACTAAATTTCGATTATAATGTTTTTACACCATTTATTCCTTCAGCCGTTTCTGTACGAAGGCCCCGCGACACAGGTTCCTCCCAGAGCAGGGTCTACGACATCCAGGAAACTTAAGCAGCTTAAACCCCATGTATAGGTAGGAAGATTTCCTAAATAAAATTAACTTACGTGTCTATGATAAATAAATTATTCGTATTTGTATCTTTCATTTTTTGTTAATCGGTTATGTTTTATAGATAACTTTTATGATTCAATGATCCATTGATGGTTTTACAGACAGAGGCGGACTGAGGGAGATCCTATATGGCCTAATTTTATAGCATTGAGATACAGAACCATAAAAACGATCAAATTTTCATTTCGTGGGATAAATATATGATTTCTTTACTTTATCATTCAAAGCTTTTCATTTATTATAAAACGAAAATGATATTACAATTTGATAATCTATCCTCTCCAAATGAGAGATACTAATAAAGGATCTTTTTCAAGTGGATGCTGTTGCGCCGAAGCAGTAAGCCGATTAAAATCCCCGATGAGACTTATAAGAGGGGATTCAGGGGAGAATATAATTGGTAACAGTCGTTGTCAGTCTTATGTGCGCTATATCTATGTAAGCGGAAGTGGTAAAGCTCATTGGAGTTCATGTACATATTGTTAAAATAGAGTTTCGGTGAAGGAAATTATCTAGAGGAAACCTGCATACTTCCAAAGAAGATATTGGCGTATGTAATTCACCAACCCGCAAATTGGACAGCGTGGTGTTTATGGCCCAATCGTCCTTCAAGGATAAGTCTGTAAAGATCTAAAATCGTGAAAAGATAAAGGACAGACAGAGAGAATGAGTAAATAATTGAACAGTAAGGAAGTAAAAATATGAAGAATGCTAGTTATAATTTCAACCCGTGTGTTTCCCACAGGTTCACATGAAACCGTTCCGGTCCCACTCTCCCATAAGTCCCATAAACCCGTATTTTATAACAATGCATAAATTCTAAAGACTTTACGTCTAACTTTAAAGCGCTTCCTTTGGTTCCTAATATGTATACCTAACGTAGTAATACGTCAGCATTGATATATTGAAATAGGAAGATATGCTAGAAACGTTTAACTGAACTAAATGTTACCTAGTTTCAACAATTGGTAGGTTATGTTCGCAGCAAGGATATTATATATAAGGAGGGAGATATGTCATATCGCGCCTTAAAATGGCCCCGTGAAGACGGCCCTAAGGACTGTCTCACCTATCTGCGCTCACTAAGCGAGACGCGCGCTATCCCTTTTGCTCTCATAAAAGTGCTATCTTCTTTCGCACTCCAGCGCAACTCGTATACATGACGGCGAGAGGGTTATATTGTTTTATTATGCGATGGCGCATCCTTCGTAATCTTTGGTTTGCAGCTTGCAATAAAGAACCCTATAATTACTAAATAGTGCACACTAAATCACACAAAAAGATATAATTACAAAATCACTAAAGACAAACCGATAACTACTATAAAAACACTCATTAAGTAATCTGAGTAGCCTTATTACTCAGCCACCAACACTAAGATATTTTCTGATAAACAATCAACCCATTTTATATTGGAATTACTTTCACAAAAAACTTTATACGCAATGGTCAAAATCGTCCAAATTGTAACACAACACTCAGATACAGACTTCCTAAACGTCAAAATAAAAACGATTTGCTCGGTCTAACTTATTTACCTATTAAGTATGTATTTACGAAAAAATATATATATAAGTATTCTATTAGCTATCTGGTTTCCATAATACTAGCTTTGCTTAGTATGGGGCTAGATGGCGCTGTGTGTAATTTATTTATTTATTACAATTGTAGTAAGCTCCTGTTGCAATCACAAGAATCAGAGAGCTGATAGAATACTTATATAATATAATTTCTTGGAATTACGTAATTAAGTAAGTAGGTACTTATAATACTTACAACACCCAGATACAGATCAAACATCTATGCACAAAACAAAAATGCCTGTCCTGGGCGGGAATCGAACCCACGCCCTACAGCTCTGAACGTCAAGTCAAGTTTATCGGTATGTGTGTGTGTGTGTGTGTGTGTGTGTGTGTATGTGTGTGTGTGTGTGTGTGTGCGTATGTTTGTTACCTCTTCATGGCTAAACGCCTGAATGGATTTTGTTGAAACTCGTAATGGAGACAGCTTAGTTCACGGAATACCATGCTATTTTATTTCATCATCAATCATCAATATGACCGTTTTTCATCATCACGTGGGTGAAACCGTGGGGAGCAGCTAGTTAATAATAATAAGTTTGTTAAACTTATTTTTAGTTATATAGCGTATCTTTTAAATTAATCAAAGCTCTATATAATATTTTAGGTGGAAAGTTCCAAACGAAACCAATATCCTTTGTGGTCTCGTAACTTTATGCGATTTACTGATTCAAGGTAGGAGTTTGTTAAATTTTGCGATCGTAAATGAGGCCATGGCGCAGCATTTTTTATGTCGTTGCCAAATTGCTTCTGAAGAGACATCAACTGAAGCCTTTTTAAAGGAAAGACGATAAATCAGCAGATCAATTTCTCTTTGTTCCGGTTTTTGCTAAAACTCCATAAAAAGCCTTCACAAGTGTTGAATAAGCACACATGCAATAAGTCTCAGTCATAAGCATCGTCGTCAGCCATAAAACGTCTACTGCTGGAAGAAGGCCGCCCCCGTTATAGAGGGGTGTTCCCTGTTGTGTTGGTGATAGGCATAGTTGTGTTCAAATCGTGAAAGCTCTGATTTGGTCACAGTGATCTAGGTTACAAAAACCCATATAGAAACTAGCTGAATCATATCAGTCATCTATACAATTCCTAACTAACCCAGACAATTCAATTAATATTGGTTACAAAGACAGCTGAATTTGGAACAGTGATATTTCATATCCAGGGCTGTCATAGGTTACTTTTTATGCCGGAAAAATTTACGAAACGAAAGATGTTGTAGAATATCGTGTGAAACCACGCCGCAATAGCAACAGCAATTGAAATTTATTACTTTCAGAAACTAACGTCCTCAAACATTATTTCCACATTGTTGTCCACAGCTTGCATTTGCTTTGTGGTGACTCCTCATCAAGGGACCTTGCTGGACCTTCGTCCAGCAGTGGACGTCTTCTAGCTGATGATGGACATTGAGCCTAATAATAAGGCTGAATGTTGAAGTTTAAACTCTATGCAGAGTAAGTATTAACATGTATATTGTAGTACATCCATTTTAACTGCAGTGACGAGGTTTTGATACAAAGAAACCATTTATTTTCTTACCTTTAAACACAAAAATTTGCTCTCGAAAAACTCGAACTCGAGGTCCGAACAGAGTCACGGTAAAACGGCAACGCAACGTAACCAGATGATTCGCGACACTAAAAATTTCGTACAAAAATCGAATAATAAAATCGAATCAAAAAGACTACATAAAATATATAAAAAAACACACAACACAAAAAGGAAACTAAAATTTCAGTCACATCGCTCGGCCATTTATTTGACTACTGAATGAAACATTTTTTTTCGCGTAAGTCATTGAGACATTGAGTGACAGAGTTGCCTTTTTATCAGCCAGTACAATTATTCAGCCTTATTATAGTGTAAAAAGCTTTTATTGTCTCCAAGAAAATGTTATTGGCATTAACAAATACAAAATTACAATACTTTGCCATGAATATAAGTCCATCATTAGCATTAAGATTTAAATTACTTTTGTAAAGTGTTTAAGGGCTGTTGATTTCGTTCAATAAATAAAATAAATGGAACAAGTAGGCGCCATATCCAATGAAAAGTTTCAGTTGCCTTAGGACCGTAATCTAAAATCCTACAATATCATAAATTACAAGTATGTATGTTTGGATATTTGTTACTCAATCACGCAAAAAAACGGCTTAACGGATTTAGATGAAATTTCATATAAATGAAGCTTTTGCTCGAATGGAGCTTTTTTGTGTGTTACCAGTGAACTGACATATGGAACTGAAACGTGGTCTTTAACTGCTGGCCTTTTGGAGAAACTTAGAGTCACGCGACGGGCAATAGAGAGAGCTATGCTCAGAGTTACTTTGCGCGATAGAATCCGGAACGAGGATATTCGCCAAAGAACCAAAGTCACCGACATAGCTCGCAACGTTTGCAAGTTGAAGTGGAAATGGGCAGGCCACATCGCTCGAAGAACTGACAACCGATGGGGAAGAAAGATTCTTGAGTGTCGACCGCGAACCGGAAGACGCAGCGTAGAAAGGCCTCCCACTAGGTGGACCGACGACATTGTAAAAGTCGCGGGCAACCGGTGGATGCAAATGGCAGGTTGTCGTACAGTGTGGCGGTCTAAGGAGGAGGCCTTCGTTCAGCAGTGGACGTCTCCGGGCTGATGATGATGAAGCTTTTGCCTTGGAATTACCTGGGTACATCTTAAAACTGCATCCAGAACTGGAGGAGGGGCAACAACATAATCTCTATCAACGGTGGTGAGCATTCAGTGATACCCAAACTACCTGCCAAGCGTGGGGATTATGGCAACCAACTATTAAGTTTCCCTAAATAGTTGGATGCCATAATCTCCACGCAAGCTCTCCGCCTCCGTCCAGCTGTGGAAATCTTCTGGCTGATGATGATGGATTGGAATTACACATAGGCTACTTTTTATCTCAAAAAGACACGAGTAAACCGAAGGGTACTGCTAGTAGAAGCATAAGTCAATGTCATTAAGGTAAAGAATAGTATTGTCAAAATTTCCATCCCAGTCTTCTTCTCTTGTAAAAATGCAAAAGCTCTCCGTAAAGTTTATAATCGTATTTAATCATAGCCGACTCACGTTTCGTCATCGTCCCATACCTGACCTGATTGCATAGCAAATTGTTCATGAATAAATAATATCGAAAGAGAACACTTAAGAAGACATGCCCCGTGAATAGGTGGGGACGTAGTGGCAGGTTTGATTACGAAAACGGAGCTAATGTTACAGAAAGCACTTATAAATGTGTAATTGTATGTATTATAAAAAAAACGCTGTTCTTTCAAACTTGTACAAAACGCCTGAAGAAAAAGAAATACACGGTGTTTTTTTTATATTTAAAAATGAAACTTGAATGGACACATTTAGTATTTTTATGTTTATATTTCTAAAGTAGCTTGAAGCTTGAGCTTCTTTTATGAAGCTTGAGTCGCTCAGCGGCTATGTCAGCTACATCGTGTACATTCAGTTGATAATATCACACAACAGTATAAATAGTGTTCGTGCCGCATCACTAAGCGGAGCGGACAAGACACTGTATCACTTAGAAAATTGAAGCCATATTGAATGAGCATAGCAGATCTTACCCTACACGTTCAGTTAAAACAGTGAAAAATACTGACATCTTAGAAGAACCGTACGCATGACAGCATCACGACATGCGGACTTGGCGCAAATAGCATTTATAAAAAAGATTATTAAATACTAGCTGCGCCCCGTCGTTTCACTCGTGATTCTTTGAATAAAAAGTAATCTATGTTTTAGTCCAAGGTATAAGACACTAAATCTCTTTAGCCGTTTCAGCGTGCAGAAGTAACAAATATACACTCTCACACACACAAACACTGACAAACTTTTGCATGAATATTATAATAATCAAAATAAATAACTTGACTAGTTCATAAATTATTTTTTTAAACGCTTAAGACCTAAACAGACTTAGTCAGGATATAACTGTAAGTCTTACTAGTCTACTAGTCTATTAGTACTAGTCTTAGTCTAAAAAGTAATCAAAAAAGGAGACAACATTTTCAAAAGCTGTCTAGTGTCCTTTCATCATCGAAATAGGTAATTGGAAAAAAATATTGTTTTGTATTTGTTTATTTTTGAATTTCTGCGTCAGCTATTAGCCTGCTATATACTAACGGAAGAATAGAATAGTTTTCCATTAGTAATTATAATATGTCGCCATCTCCTGAACTAACGTGCCTAGTAAAAGATTGATCGTGTTGTGCTAAACTGAATTCAAAGGATTTAGGTACAGAGCCTCTTTAAATATAAATCAGGGTGGAGTGTGTTAGTCTGTACGTCTTAATGAGAGGGCCAATTTAATATTTAACATGTCTATGAAAGCGTTTCAAGATTTCAATAAAATTTAAAGTGATGTTTATTTTGAGATGGCGACTTTAACGGCTCCGATATGGCATGTTTGCTTTTATATGTAAGAAGCCGAGAAGCAAAGATATGGTACTACTAAACAGCATAAAAGTATAGCATAATTTGCCTTTTTAATTGTCCACTGCTGGACTTAGGCCTAACCTCAAAGGGCGGATGGGCCATATTCGCCACCCTGGCTCAGTTGCGGGTTGGTGAATTCACCTAAGCCATTGAATTTCTTCTCCGGACTCTCCGTTTACCACGGCTTAATATTATTTACTACTAAATAGGTATTCAAAGAATTTTCCACATACGGAAAGTTATTTTAGAAGTATTTTGACACACTTCACACTTGTATTTTTTTTATAAATGGCTTCTGCTGTTGGCATCAGATGGCCTCTACAGCCTGCAGCGTCAGCGAACTTTAGGCAAGCGCAGATGGCGCTAGATCTAATCAAAATATTCTAGTTTTTATAGTTCAGGTGACAATTACTAAAATAGTTACCATCGAGCTGATCTGATGATGGAATCAGGAAGTGCAACGAATCTGTCCAATAAAAATCTGTTATTCAGGGAACAATCCATAGTAGAGTGGTGGTAGGTAGGTAATCGTCAATGGGAAAAGTCAATCTCACAAATTTGAATTCATTAATAATGTTCTGTTTTAAAGAGTCCCATAAGTTACTTTTCAACGGCTTCCAATGCATCGTAGCGTCCAAGCCGTGACATACTGCTAGTACGTACGAGTAGTTTGATCACATTTGTTTTTACGAGATGCTCCAGATAATACACTATGTGCAAAGCATGTTTAAAATATTTATTGTTGTATCTGTCTTTTTTTATTACGTCGAATACTTTCTTTTCTGTTTTCTTCCTTTACAAGCGATCAGCGCCAAATATTTTACTTGTCATTCGATCCACGGTAGTATCCAGTTGTAAATGCCACTCGAGACCACCCAGGCGGACCAAATCGCTGACCAGTTTGTCTTTTGATAACTCTGGTGTTTTTTTGGGAACACTTAGTCTATTTATGCCACGTTTAGTTCAATTACCTTTTCCCATTCAAATTTTTACCTATTTTACCTAACAGTCTCTATGTTGGCGCTAAACTTTGATGATAGAGTACAAAATGTATGTTTGAACGTTGAATTCTCATTTAACCAACGACTATTCATGACTGAATAACCGTGTACACTGGCATGGAAATAAATCACAATTATAGATAGATGGAAAACGTGCGTTACAGCCGCAACATAGAGGCTAATTAATATCGAAGCTCCAAATAGATTGGATGCAGGTCACTGCACTTTGCAGAATTTGTTTGTAGGGCGTACCTACAGCGCATGAATAGTTTATTTGTTTACAAACTTTCGCGTTCTGAAATCTGAAATTATTATCTTTGTCATTGGGTCATAATACGCGGTTCCAAGCCCTGGTGATACACATAAATAGTTAATCATATTGTATACTTATATATGTCTGTGTAACTGGGTATAATTATACAGTTATTATCACACTAATAAATAGAAATGCAAAAGTTTGACGGAATGTCTCTATATGTCTTGTCTTTGTCTGTATCCTTGTTACCTCTTCACGCTAAAGCTGCTGTACGGTTTTTATTTTATTATACTATCATTTGACGAGCCGAGCAAGACGTTCGCCTGGTGGTAAGCGTCACGTCTGCCACTAACAGTATCAGTACTAGAATTGTAATCTTGCGAACACAATCCTGCGCCGTACTGTACTGCGCTCGTCACCCTGAGATATTAGATGTGAAATCTCTTCTTAGCAAGTAATTTCTCTGGTAACATTGCCCTCCAAACCGGAACACTGTAATGCTTGCACACTACTGCTTGGCGGTTGAATAACTGGCAAAGGTGTGGTACCTCCCCAGGCGGACTCTGCAGTGTCCTACCACTACAAAATGAAATGACTGCAACTTTGGATAAAATTCGGAATGAAGATAGCTTATTTTCCGGAATAATATATTATATTCCGCAAACACCATTTTTTATCATCACGCGGGTGAAACCATGGGGCGCAGCTAGTTATGTATTACATCCTTTATATAATATTATTTATAGTCATAGTCACATTATCATATTTTGTGATATGTACGCAAACATCTGTATAAATTTAAGAAGTCAACAAAATGTATTAAATGTAATGTAAGTGACGATGTACGTAGGACAGCTGGCATTTATGGAGCAAAGATCGGGTTGATTGGCTTACTTTTGGAGAGGCGTACGTCCAGCAGTGGATTATAATAAGCCAGTAATGATAATGGACCTGAGTATGATTTAAAACTGCATCCAGAACCACCGGAGGACGGGCAGCAGCATCTTCTCGGTTAACGGTGAGCATTCTGCTATCCCCAAGCCGCCTGCTAAGCGTGGGGATTATGCCAACCCCTCCCTATTACGGGGGAGGCCTTCGTCCAACGGTGGACGTCTTCTGGCTGATGATGTATGTAATGTGATAATGAAGAAAAAAATACAAAAGAATAATAATCTAAACCCTAACTGATACAAAATACACAATAAGAGAGCTTGACGAACAAAATGAAACATTATGTATCTAAGATTAAAGTGTCTAAAGTATCTTAGCTACGGGCTAACCCCAAAACCAAGCAACGAGGCCATGTCCTGGACCTTGAGTTAGTTTTATTTTTATGACTTCATTTACAATATGCTCATCAATATAACTCGCTCGATACTGTGTGTGTGTTCCTGCCGTTTCCAAGTAACTGTCGACCTCATCAAGTATTGACCGTCTGCTATTGATTGACCACACGACGACGTTTCGATTGCTTTGTATGGTAATTGTGTCGTGTCTTTTATTTCTTTTTCTTTCGCAGTTTTGTTTGAAAGATATTTTCTTTTGGGTGTGACCGAACGAACCAAATATGTCACTTTGGTCATACATTAAGGGACAGAATGCTGCGCGCCGCTATCTCGTTCACACATTTCAAAAAGTTTAGAAATATAAAATCATATTATATGTAGTCGTCGTCGTCAGCCATAAAACGTCCACTGCTGGACGAAGGCCTCCCCCTTTATAGAGGGGTGTTGCCATAATCCCCACGCTTGGCAGGCGGCTTGGGGATCGCAGAATGGTCACCAGCGTTAACCAAGAGCACGCTGCTGCCCGTCCTCCGGTGGGTCTGGTTGCAGTTTAAGGACATACCCAGGTCCACATCCACATTACGTTACATTATATGTAGTAGGTGTTGAAAAATCACAGTCAGAGAAATTAATGAGAACTTTTCTACTCTATTCTTTCTTCTACTCTAGGATCCTTCGCTGCTCTCGGGGTGCAATTTAGTCCCACGAATTAAATTCCCATTGTTCCCATTTCACTTGTTGTAATATTTATAATCTACTATTTCATCTAAATAATATTTAGTACCTAAAACTGGCACACACACACTCATCAGCCAGAAAACGTCAACCGTTGGATGAAATGCCTTCTCCTTAATAGGGGGAGTTGCTATAATCCCCACGTTTGTCAGGCGGCTTGGGGATCGCAGAATGCTTACCACTGTTAATCGAGAGAACGAGCCCGTCCTCCGGTGGATGCAGTTTTAGGACATACCCAGGTCCAAAACTGGGTATGTCCTGGGTTGGTTCGGATTTTTTTTCTAAACTTTGTAATGTTATTCTCAGTAATTTCACCGACTGTAATTTTTCATAACTAGGTATATTCAGTGATTTTATACATTGAAAAATGTCGAATGCACAAGCGAGAAAGCGACGCGCAGCAATCTGAGCCTAACAAACGTCATTTACCGTATTTACCATTGCACAATATACAAATTAAATGATAATGTCAATAGACAGTATCATTTAACTTTGTGGCGTTTATAAGGTCGTGAAAAATGACAAAATATGCAAAGATACCCACGAAACGAACGAACAACGACGAAGTCACCGACACTTAGCTTAAGCTGAGCATATCTGTCGCAGAACCATAATGAACGCTAGGTTAACATGACATGTGATGGGAAAAGAAAGGGGGAAAAAAATAATACAGAAAGCCTAAGAATGGGCTGAGCGGCGTGTCTTGGGAGAGGCCTAGATATGTCCAGCAACGGACTATGATGATGATGATGATGATAAATTATTTTGATGATTGCCTTGGGTTTCGCAAATTTGCTAGTACATTTTTTGCGGATATATTTTGTGAGTGTACTTTTAGCTTTGCATGATCTAGTCGGTAAATGACATTAGTTATTTTATTAATATTTCGAAAATGAATTAAATAATTAATATTTAGCACAAACGACTTTTACGTGAATTTCTTTTTACAAACCCTAAGTTATTTTTAATGTCTTTGGTAACACGTTAACCATATTCTTGTCTGTACCTACCACGAGTACCTAATAAAAAATGCAATTGTAAAGGGTTAGAGTAGAGAGCTTTAAAATTCCGTGTAACTGCCGATGGAACAGGCCGGTGAATTATAGAAGCGCGTTGTTACTCCGGCTCACGTTAGAATACCTATTTATTTAACCTTTTTGACTAAGCGAATTTAATCTAACGCTTGAATTTTGGACACGTTCAAATTAGCCTTGCAATCCAGCGGGGCAGAGCGGCCAGAATTTTGGGCACGTTACTCCAAATTAAGGATCATTTAAACTATATCAATCTTAACATAACGTTATCTTACATTGATTATTTAATTTTATGTTATATTAAATAATTACAAAATTTATAGTAGAATAGGAATAGTACTAAAATCGAATGCTAAAACAATTACCGTAATTCTGAAAAAAAAAAATTTTGTTGTGGAATGAGTCCATTGCAGCGTTATCATAGACAATAATCACTTATTTTTAAGATAAAACGTAGTGTCTCATAATGTAACAAACGAATCTTTTTTGTTTATTTATCAAAATATCATTATCAGCTAGATGAAGTCCACTGCTGGACGAAGTCCTCTCCCGATTGCTATAATCCCCACGTTTGGCAGGCGGCTTGGGGATCGCAGAATCTCTCCACCATTAACCGAGAGGACGCTGCTGCCCGTCCTCCGGGGGTTCTGGGTGCAGTTAAGGGCATACCCAGGTCCCAGGTTAGACAGGATTACTCGCTTCGAGAGTATAGTTTCAATCACACCCGGTGATCTTTTTTAAGGAGTGAAAACAGTGCCCACCTCGCATGCGGCCGCGTCCTGTTTAGCAATCCGGGCCGCGCGCGCTCTGCGGGCGCAGGGGTGAGGCCGGGTAGTGTTGTGCTGTGCCGGCGCACCATGGAGCACTTCCTCACCGGAATCGTCCCGGAACCGCACTCCAATAGGTACATAGTACGAAACTTCTGGGTTTCCACATCGACGGTGCGTTGACGTGGGAGACGCACATAGACGAGCTTTGCGCGAAGCTGAGCCGCTCGTGTCGCGCTCCAGCGGCTTGCGAGCACCGCCACCCGCAGCGTGGTGCGCTCCTGCTACTTCGCGACCGTCCACAGTAACATCACGTACGAGTTGGAGCTGTGGGGCCGCGCTGCTGATCGAAACATTGCCTTTGTCATGCAGAAACCAGCCATACGTGCTATATGTGGGTTTCAGACCGACGTCTCATGCGTAGAGCTATTTAGGGAACTTCAGATACTACCCTTGCCGTGTGTGTTTATTTACCAGATAGCCCTATTTACCCACGTAAACCTAGAAACGTTCCAACCTACGTTGGAACACTACGGCGTTCACAGCACGTTAGATTTACGAAGCAATAAAAAGAAAGACCAACAGATCACCCCGTCGCACCGTCTCGTTAAGTCGGAGAGGTCAGTGTATATTTTGGGGCCCACGATCTACAACCGTATACCAGCTTCCATTCGGGATACTCCTTCCACCGGGTGCTTCAACACCAAGCTCAGAGCGTGGTTACAAGAGAATTTGTTTTATGACATTGAAGCTTATTTGAAATTAAGAGATTATTTACGTATTATTATAATTATTATTTCATTTTACTAGTGATTATTTTTTTGACACATATTTAATTAAATTTGACGTGTAACTTTGGTGTTATCAATAAACTATTTGTATTTGTCCCGTGTGGTGTCAGTATTCTCAAATCAAAACCCTGAAAACCACTACCACGTGTCAAGTCAGCTTTCATATCCAAATTCAGTTCAAGAAGCTTTTGAATGGCATAGTAACTCCAGTACTAGGAATGCACCTAAGCTTGTAATACAAACTTCCACTTTTAAGTAAGTTTGTATAAGCACATTACACATTAAGATACACACATTAACGCAATGAATTATGTGTGTGTGGGGCACTTCGACATTTAGTAATCTTCGATAGAAATATAATTAGACATGTAGTATGTACAAGGTTAACTCTATCGCAGATATCTAGGCAATCCATTCGGGTCAAGATTCGCGTAGTCTGATCTAATTTCCTCGTAACCTCATTAGTCTAAATTAACTGAGACAAATTTCTTCACTCGTGTGCACTATTTGTGATGTTCTAACAGGTAGGTACGTAGGTACACTTTTTAACAATCATTAGCATTTTAATATATTTTCTCATTTGTATTCTATCAGCTATCTGGTTTCCATAATACAAATTTTGCTTAGTTTAGGGCTAGATGGCGTTGTGTAAAAATGACTACACAAACATATTTCTTTTTCTTATATAGAAGAGACTATTAGGTACTGAAATTTTTCAAAGGTGTGTTTTCTAACGATCAATAAAAACATGATGTGTCTACAAAGTACGTATTTGATGAGGGTTTTTTAATTCAAGGCTGATAGGAAAACATCCATAGCACAGCGGTTTAAAGTATTATAAGCGCTTAGGCTGGAAGCAAACGAAAGTAATTTTCGAATTCGATTTTTTTACGTCGCTGAATTTTACGCTGCATTCGGTTTCATACAAAATCTCAATTTGTACACACACGACGATGCAAGACGCAATATAGTAACTTGTTGACTTGACTCGACAATTAAACTACGCCACGTAAAAATGCAACTAACAACCTCAACAGCCTCACTAGATCGTTGCATAAATTTAAATCCAACTGGTCGTCAATTATTTTTATTAATAATCAAGTTTCATTTTTTATTCATTCAAATTTTATTTAATAACGGTATCACATCCCTTCCGGCACATGTGACGCTCATGACAGCTTATAATCCAAGCATGAATGTATGAATAAATTAATGAATGAACATATTGTATCATTTGGCAGAGAGCCGATTAGCACAATTCATTCCACATGCGATATTTTATTATTTACGGAGGGATTTGGTGGTGAAATTTTCGTTTTGGTACGATCATTGACTAAAGCAGTTTAAATCTAGCATAATCACATAATTATGTTCTGTATACAAACTAATAATTATGGTTAGGTAGTGAGTTCTTCTGTCTCAAGTATTATATATAATCAAAAAAAGACCTCCAATATTTGTTTTCCTTTTTATCGTTATCGTTTTTATTAAACTATAGGCTTGTTTCGTGCTGCGATTTACTAAGTTGTGGTAAGTGTGCGTTTTTTCCTGTCTACTGCCATTTGTTAATTTTATTTTAAGCCGATCTCAATGTTGAATGTTTAATAGATGACACCAATCTGAAATGTTTACTATCGTTATCATTGCCGATAATGGCATAAAATCTCGCATAATTATGATTATAATTTTAAGCTACGAGATAAAGCAACAAGAAATAAAACATACGATCCATATAGCCAGAGACGCTCGCTCTAAAAAAGTAAGTAAAGTCTAAGTGGCCTGCCTTAGTATCAGTGTGTCACCCTGCAAAGACCACTGACATAGCTTAACGGTTGTTGATGTTATTAGGTCTAAAGATTCGTACAAAAACAAAGAAAATCCATGATTAACAAATTAATATACACAATGTTTTAATTTTATTTTACGTACTCATGAACTAGAGAACCTCTCAGCGTCAATAATTCAACACGAATTTTAGACCAGCTTTTTCATTTAATAGTTGACCCTTTGAACTTCGCACCACTTAACAAAAACCTAAACTGCCCCAAAATAGACGTGAACAAAACAAAAACATAAAATGTTAACATCGGTAGAGCCACTTTCGAGCTTTTGTAAAACTAAAACACGGCATTTGATTTTTATTGAACTATGTATGTAGACTATACGACCCAGTGAACTTCGTACCACCTAATATTTAAACTTGACCCACCCCACGAGGCAAACAAAACAAAAAAAAAAAACAGTTGAATTTTTGCGAGACTAACGCACGGCAATTGATTTTTATGAATAATTTATGTAGAAGGTTTACAAGACTTATTAAGATGAACAATTGTACAAAACCACAAATTCAAACTGTACAAGATTTTGTTTTTGACATTTTGTATTTCTGTATTTCCTGACAACAATACAATACAATACAACTTTATTGCACACCAGAAATATAGAACAACATTGTCTGATGTGATGAGCCTACACTGTTAGGCAGACAGACGCAATCACTTAACCCAAATTACAATTAAACTGGCGACATTCCCTGTTAATAAACGAAACAATTCTCGAATGCATCGAGTTACCCCGAAATTGTAGTAAGTATGTATTTTGGAAAGCATCCAAAACAATTAGTGCAGCTCCGTACCAGCGGCGTCGGAGAATTGAGAGAAATTCAGCAAATTCTGTTACCAGCCTAGCAACATTTTAACACTTGATTTAACAACTAATTAGGTTTTTGGCAGGACTGGGGAGATCAGTTTAGCTATACAAGGCCTAAATACGGGGTTAAAACTTGAACAACGTAGACCTGGATACCCCCGAAATTGTAAAAATATCAATTCTTCCGTTTAATGTCGATAGAGCCGAATATAATTTTTATTTTTTCTCTATATCACAGTTGCCACGTTAACGATAGTTACAGTTGATCAAAGTAATGAGTAAAATGACATCCTTTCGACTTAGTGCTACCGTTCAGCATAATCCGATAAACACTAACCGTCATACGCATAAAACACTTAACCCATTTTAAACCTATTTTAGTTTAAAACTGTTGTCTTCTGTTTTCAAACTCAATTCGTCATTCTAAAGAAATTGACAAAACACTTTTTAACTAAAATTGGTTTTAGTGTTTTATGCATAAGCTGGTAAGTATTGATTTAGTTGAACTTTATTTAAAACTATATTGTAAATTAGATAAGTTCAACACAACATAGCAATAAATGTAACACTACAATATCTTGTGGCTTGTATATATAAAAACAAAGCCAAAATGTTTGCCATTTATTAACTTAGGGTTGCATGTCCGTTAGGATAAATTACTGTTGTGTCTATAAAATAATTTTATATGCTACAGCTTTATGTACAGTTTTAAGTAATACACTTTATCTTATCTTATCTAACACCACAGTGACAAAAACACAGAGCAGTATCCCAAGATTATTTTGCTTCTGCTTGATCTCTGCTTAGTTTGGGGCCCACTGCCTCTGCGATATCACCACAGTATCGGCTAAATGTCTGTAACTATGAACTTACCTTAACTTTTACTGTACTTTCTAAATGTTCCAGAAATAAACATTATTATTATTAAAACATAACACGCATAAAAAAAAATACAATCGACTTCAACTTCGAATACCTGGATGACATCTGCATAGCTTTCTAGTAATTTTGATTTAAAAACCAAACTACTAAACCGATTTCGATAAAATGTATATGGGACCACCTCTGAAGTATTACCTACCAAAAAAAAAACCATCAAAATCAGTTCATAATTGGCGGAGTAAACGCGCATACATAAAAAAAATTACATCATACATTCTAATTGAGAACCTCCTTTTTTGAACTCGTTTGAAAATAAGTTTAAACAAACAGTGAATGATGTTATTTCTCAGTACGAAATTAGGTTAAGTATAGTCACAAGTTTTTTTACAATTCTGCAAACCTAAATATTAAACTTTCATGTTCCCCTCGCTTAAGTCAATAAAACTCCTTTCAAGACAGTAAAAAATCTGCCAGCACTCTACATAACTTCATATTTTATGTATCAGACGAATGCCTAGGATCGTACCCTAAGAATAATGTAAAAATTAAACAAATGTTACAATTATGCTAAACATAGTTGATATAAAAATACTTGTATAACTTCAGATTCTATTATGCGAATAGCATTTTTGTTCTAGATAGATAATGTCTGCTTACGGGCCTGAAATGGTATTTGTCTTTATTCTATAAATGCGATACTTTAGCAGTATTTTCCTTTATGCTTCAAGTTTAATATAGTCGATTTATTTTATTTAAAAATATTTATATATTATATATATACTATAGATAATAAATAAATAAATAAATAATAAATATCGGAGGACATTTTTTCACACAGCGCCATCTAGCCCCAAACTAAGCAAAGCTTGTAATATGGAAACTAGATAGCTGATAGAATACTTATATACTTTTTTTTTGTAAATACATACTACACCCAGACACAGAACAAATATTTATGTTCGTCACATAAATGTTGTCGTCTTGGTGGGGATCGAACCCACACCCTACAGCTCTGAAGGCAGTACATCCACTGTGACTGTTATACTGTGAGGAAAAATTTGGGTACCATGTATGTGTGACACGAAGCGATATACGAAAGTAATTGTGGTATAATGCTCGTTCGTACATATGCGATCAAACTCTTGACGGGTTAATATTAAAATGGCTAGATCGCAAAATGACTTCATCTCACTTAGGCCACATCTGAAGATGTCCAATTCGCAAAATGACCACATCGCTGCTAGTCAAAATCACAAAAAAGTACAAGTATCAAAAGTCTTAAGTCGTAAAATGACTGCATCGTAAAAAGTCTGGACAGTTACAAACATTAAATATTATTTAAATATCTTTTATTTATTGCATTGCGTGTATAATATTCTATAATTTTTTTGTGCCCTTCAACATATTTTTTACGTAAAAAAGCCTTGACATAGATAAAATATTATGCTAAGTTCTAAAAAAAAAAAAAAAAACTCGTCATAAAATTAAATTAAATTATCCTGATAAGAATTCTGATACTTGTACTTTTGTGATGTTGACTAGCAGCCATGTGGTCATTTTGCGAATTGAACATTTTGATATGTGGAATAGATGAGATTAAGTCAAATTGCAACTCGAATATTTTGAGATATGGCCTAAGTGAGATAAAGTAATTTTGCGATCTAGCCATTCTAATACTAACCCTCTTGACGTCACGTCTCTCGCCGCAGCAGTGGCAATATTTTTTGGTATGTTTTTTATTTTTTATTTTAACTTCCTGATTATTCACTTTTTTTTTGTATGATCAAACAAAAACAAGCAATAATAAATTAATTTCATTATCATCATCTGCCAGGAGACGTCCACTGCTAAACGAAAATTAATAAATTAAATTATTAATTATTTTAGACTGAGAGTATACCTTAACTTGAAGATTAAGAAAAACAGTGTAAAAACATAACCAAACAGTTCGGTAGGTATGCTGTTTGCATCTTAATAATAAATTTGTTAATTAAAGTTAATAATATCTTCTTCTTTTTTGAAGTCTGTTAAAAACTTGTTTAGATCAAAATGTTAATTTTTGCTGAACCTTTGTACTTAGTGCTATTCTCAGCAATTTCATCGGCTGCAATTTTTCATAATTATGTTCAGTGATTTTATATCTTCAAGAATGGTGAAATGAGCGCAAGAGATAGCGGCGCGTGGTGATCTTGGGCATAAGATTTCACATGAATTACCACGCGTTCTCGAAGATCGCAAACAACACTAAAACTCTGCACGCCGTTGGTGACAGACTATCTTCGTGCAACGATTCGTACGAGTGAGTTTCGCATTGCAAGACAGAAATAATTACATTTTCGAGGTCACGCCCACGTGTACGCATTTTATTTTCGCGTGTGTGCAGCGCGATCGAGTTATTGCTGCAATATATTTTGGTCGAAATCACTTTGTTTTCGAGATTCTCGCATTGTCTCTTTTGTTTGCCTGTACTTGATTTGAGGCGTGGCTCATGCAGTCGAGAAATATATGAGATTGCAACCGCAATATATTTTATCTTATTTTATTTCAGAGTCAGGTGGTAAGAGCCTGTATTTATGTCAGTGATGGATAGATTAGGTGGTGGATTAATGAACTGTAAATTCCAGAGTGACATTCTGTATAATTCTTTCGTTTGTTATAAACCTTTATTTTTATTTTAGATAGCATGTTTTGTAGAAGCTTTTAATTTGATGTCTATTCTTGAAGGAACTAGTTCGTAACAATATTTAAAACAAGTAATACACGCTTGCGATTGCCCTCTTTCTCACTTAAGGTTAAGCGAAGATGCCGTCTACGTTAATCCATTAAATTGCCAAAACTGGCTACGAAAATAATTATATTATTTAATTTTGATATTAAATCATCTTTTTTATAATATTGTACACATTTTTTTTATAATTTTGTACGTTTCCATTTAAATAAATAATTAATAAATGTAAATACTTCGTATCTTACATACTTACTTGATGTTTCTAAGTTATCCTGCCTATAAATTAAGTCCATCCTGGCAAAAACTCGGGCAATAGCTAGTAATTTCACATTATAACATCGCTTTATCACTCTGCTACGCTATAATTATTAATAGCCACGATCAAGGAATGAAGATAAGCGAGATAGGCACAGAAATGCGTTGACCTACTCGTATACGCCGGCCGGTGATAACCCACGGGTCAGCTGCTGCTTAAGGACCGGGCACGATGTCCTTTGATACAGTTTTATTTGATACTTGATGCAATATTGATACGAGAGGCTTGCCTAGCTCGCAATTTTACACATTTTTATCTGACTACACAAAAAGGACAACTGATACTATGACATCAAACCAGATATTGCGAAAAAATCATAAGCTGCTGTAATAATAACATTTTGTCGTGCTTAACCTTGTTTTTGCATGGGATAGTCGAAATATTTGCGTTTTCAGGGTTGGTGTGATAGTACTTACAAGTTGTAGTTAAAATAATGGGTTTGATGACCCTCTAAGTTATTGCTTATAAATTCATCATCATGCTGTATTTTTATCTATCTTCATTCGATATATCACTAAAATGCGTAGAGCTGAGAGCGTATAGAAGTAATAAATATACGTAGTACCTAAGTCCAATCTTATGACAGTACTTTCAAATATAAATAAACATGTACAGCTTTGACGACCTACTCTAAAATGCAACTGGTGCGTTTGGGCACCCAAACACAGGCTTTATTGTCTAGTTTGGGACCCGGAGCGAATCAATTTAACGATTTAACGCCTAACTTTGTTTAATTTTATATTTTTCGCCTCAATTTAAATGTATGTTTTATATTAGATTAATTTTTTAGGTTTAATTTGAGGCTTTGATGAGGCTTGTGTTTGAAATAAAATAAATAAAATATAGTATAATTAATTAATTATAAATTATATTAGTTTTTACTAGGTAGGGTTTATTTAGTTGTTAGTTAGTTATAATTTAATTTTAGTGTATAATTATATTTTATTTGCCAATAAACAAATAAAAATAAATAAATTACTTTAATCATGTACACTCAAACTTTCGCATTTATAATATTATAGTGTGATAAAAGATATATTTGACAACTATAGAGATTATCCATGATTAGTTAAAGTTATTATTAGTTACACTCATTAAAATCATCTGATCAAACAACAAACAACAAGAAACAAACACAACAACTAACAAACAACAAGAAACAAACACAACAACTAACAAACAACATAACATAAACAAACAACAAACTACAACCACACACAACAACCACTATAAACTACAACTATAAAACAGACAAACAAACTACTTATAATAAACATTTGTAAAATCACTAAAACTAGCCTTAGTCAAACACTGTTTTAAACTATCAGGGTTGTTTACTAAATATCCCATTAATAATAGTAGAACTAGCCTTAGTCACTTAAAAGAAAATAAATTGTATTCATTATTTTAGTTGATTTTGTAATATCATTGAGTAGGTGATAGTCAAAGGAGTTTGTTATAAGTAATATTATACTTTGCCCTCATTTTGGCTACTTTCAAGAAATTTATGAATATAAACTGTTCCACAAATATCATATGAAAGTGTCATAAAAAGTTCTAAGATTAAATGAAGTTTACGATGCTGTGCTCTAACGAAGGAACAATAAAGTAAGGTAGCGTTTTAATGTTGTAACTAACCTGCAAAAACATAAAAAAATAACTTTCAAACAAAAATACCTCTAAATAACAAGCGGGCCTGGCAGAGTCCTGCCCTATAAATAAAAAATAAAAAAAACCCGATTGCGGCGCCACCTATTGGGTCCAGTTGTGAAACAAAACCATCTAGGGTTCACATCGAAACAACAAAAAAAACATTCAGATCGGCCCAGACGCTCATAGAAAGTGTTCAGTGACACACGTACAAAAGGATTATAATAGTTAATAGCTGCGCCCCGCGTTCACACCCGCGTGATTGTGTAAAACGGTGACGATGACGATGATAAAAATACCCACCCACCCATCAGCGAGAAAACGTCCACTGCTGGACGAAGGCCTCCCCTTAGTAGGGAGCTGTTTCCATAATCCCCACGCTTGGCAGGCGGCTTGGGGATCGCATAATGTTCACCACCGTTAACGGAGAGGACGCTGTTGCCCATCCTCCGGTGTATCTAGTTGCAGTTTTAGGTCCAAATAGCCATATATAATAATAGAAAAAAATAGCATATTCCAGGAAATAAGCTGTTTCCATTCCGAGTTTCATCCAATGTTCAGCCGTTTTGGCGTGAAGAGGTAACGGACATACACACATTCACACACACCGACAAACTTTCGCATTTTGAATATTAGTTATTATTTAGTTTAGTGTGATATGAAGATACAATTATATTTTAAAAAATACTGAGAGAGGAGAATTTCTAATTCACCATTGAAATATTTGCATGACCGAAAATCAAACCAAGTACCTCAGGGCTCATAAAATATAAAAGCTGTAACTGAGCAATAGAGGTCGTCAAACATACAATCATAATTCGTTAATAACATAAACAAACGTTCCGCTCATTCGTTATTGTTAAAATATAAAAAAAAAACAATTAGTTTTTTGAGTTGGGTATCTTTCTTAGCTGCTATAAAATACTTACAATATACGATAGGAAATGAAGCCAGGTGTAAGCATACTACACAAAATAAAAAGGATTGTATCCAGACCAATGAAAGTCTGGAGACATCGAACATTTTTATATAAAACTTGATTCACTATGGCTGAAACTTGCCAAATTCTAAAGATGTCTTTTTCTTTTTCGATAATAATGTCTTTTATTATTGCGTCTTTCTTCAGCGTCCTTACATAAAGACGCATCGTTAGAATAGGCATGATGACTACAATTTTTTTATTACCTCATAAAAAAGCTGATCATCAATAGAGCTTATCAACGAAAACAAAATTTAAAATAATTCAAACATAAATAAGTTCTAAGTATTTTAATTTCAAGCTAGACAGAGAGCGCGCTATACTGAGCTATGACATCAAGCCTCAGGCGCGGCAAACAAATGCTATACTAACGCGTGCTTTGCGAGAAAGGGATAGAGCATCCCCTCTTTATCCCCACCTAAAACTTTAAACGCTCATATCTCAAAGATTTATCAGCCAATACAATTTATTTTTTCAGTATGTGTAATGTTTTTAGTTATATTCATCACTAAGCCTATTATTTGTCATAAATTAAATATTAGGCCATACGCCTATTTTTACATAATCCCGAGTGACACTAGCTATTATACATTTATGGCAGGGCATTAATGTTTTTTTTTAGTTCGTTGTCTTGGTAGCCCATTTTGTCTCTAAATAAAATGAATTTCATAAAATTGTTGCTACGGCGATTCCCACACTTCACAAGGAATACATTTAAATGTCTTTGTGTCAGTCAGTGTATGATCGTATGATGTCAGTTAGAACTTCACCTATTTTGCTCCCGTAGATGCAGATATTCAGAAAATCTTAATAAATCGGCTTCCGCGAAAGACATTTTATAGAAATTGCTACTCCTGCCTTTACACTCTATTGCATAGGGCGTTTATTTAGAAAGTTTAGTATAATGCAAATATATTTTATTGGGCCTCAGCCTTTATTAACTACAACAAGCTACAAATACTACTTAGCCTAAGTACTACACAAAAAAAAAACAAAAAGATTATATCCAGACCAATGAAAGTCTAGAGACAATCCAAATGCGCTGGCAGCGTACCCAGCATGCTGGCGGCAATTTATGCTAATAAATTGAATCTGGATAACTTATATCTTTCCAAAGTAATTGCGTACCCGTAGAACAATTCATTCCTGCCAACTTTAATCAATGTTTGCCATTATTACCTGAAAACCCTTAACGGCTGAACTTTAATCGTATTTCATTAGGTTTTGGCATCCCATTTGTATCATTGCCAAAAATGTTTTACGTACTGTTTTTATTTAATTTTATTAATATTTCCTGGGACCTGGGTATGTCCTTAAACTGCAACCAGACCCACCGGAAGACGGGCAGCTCTTGGTTAACGGTGGTGACTATTCTGCGATCCCCAAGCCGCCTGCCAAGCGTAGGGATTATAGCAACACCCCTCTATAAAGGGAGAGGCCTTCGTCCAGCAGTGGACGTTTTATGGCTGACGACGAATAATATTTCACCTGAGTCTTGAGTAAGGAATATAATAGTTTAATTAACCTTTTGAGTCCATTATGACTTATACTGGACAAGAGCTGGGCTAGCGGGCCTTTTTACGCCAGACACCTGTAGTTGGCAACAAAATTGGCCTATAATATAAAAACATAAAATTAAATGTAGTTATTGACATAAATGGTTAGGAAATCCTTTTTCATAGTTAGTTTTTGTTGCTTTGGCGTAAAGGGCACGGTATGCAATTAGGCCACGGTAGTGAAAAGGATTTATGTATCTGTATTTATTATAAAAAATCGCTGTGTATAACAGAACTCTAGAAATTAGCTCGCCGGAAATTTAATCCACACGCAAAAATGTGCCTTAATCACAAGATATTACGGAAGCCTTTCCACATAAGTCCCACCACCACAAATTACAGGTCGCGTTTGCTTTGGACCTAATAAAAAATTCGCATTGTTATTTAGTTGTCTCCATACTGGTTAGTTTTTTCTGTTTTTTTTTTATTGTGAATACTATAATAATAATAATAATAATAAATATCGCAGGACATTTAGGACATACTGTTAGGACATTTTGTAAGCTGTTAAGTAGAAATTACTTTCGCATTTGCAATTTAATTCAACACAAAATTATTTATAATTTATTATTATTTTAAGCCCCAGATCGCCACGAGCCGCTATCTCGTTCGCGCGTTTCACTATTTTTGAAGATATCAAATCACTGAATATGAAAAAAAAAAAATTTGTTGGAGAAATTGCTGAGAATAACATTAAAAAGGTTCAACAAAAAAAAATTTACCTTAACAAGTTTTGGTACCTAAAATGGGATTATAGCTGCTATGCCCAGTTTTATGAATGAAAACTTGCTTGGATCGTTTTTTTTATTTATTTCTAAATCCTTTGTAATTTTATTATCAGTAATTTTATTGACTGCGATATTACATAACCGTATTCAGTGAGTTTATGCATCCAAAAATGTTGATGATAGCGGCGCGCAGCATTCTGAGCTTTAAGTGAGAACTCTCTCTTATACATTTTACGAAGTGTATAATATAATCAATATAATTACGATCAATGAAGGACTGTTAAATACATACATAACTACAGATACACATGTAGCCTTATGACCTACTTAAAGTACCTACTAGTGGACTCGTAGTAGGGGTCTTTCCGGTAATCTATGAAACTTTATTATCAGTTACAGACAAAATAGCACTTGTTACATAGTTTTTAGGTGTACCTAGATCACAGTAATTAAGTAACGGACGAGCAGGTCTGTTTTGGGATGGGTGACCAGTCGCATTCACTACTAAGCTCTACCGTGGTTCCGAAAACTCGTCAAGCTATCGGTTCGGGTTACTCGTTGTCTAACAGCAACCGTTAGCCCCTTTTGATAGACAATCTGAGCGGCGTTAACTCTGACTCTAGGGCCGCTTAACCTATTTGACCTTACTTAGATAAAGAAGTTTTATCAATTATTAGACTCATATACTAGGAATGAATCAATGCATTTATTATAATTATATTGCTTATTATTGTGTATTTATCTATCATTAGTTATACTTCTATATTATACTAAGGAATCAATGTGTATTCCATTTTACTGGGGTAAGAAATATGTTTCTTATGATTTTTTGCTTTGAATACTTGCTTTGTTTTGTTTATAATATCAAACGTGCACGTGTAGATAATGCAATGGGTAGTAAATCTTGAAAATACTATATATTTAATATGTAAGTACTGTTTCAATGTAATTTAGTTTAAAAGTGAATTAATTCTTGGGTGAAACATAATCACTCTAGGATGTAAATTAATATTACGTCAAATGCCTTCAAACTTACTAATGATCTAGGAATAGAGGTCAATCGTTACAAAATATTTAAAGACCGCATTGAAGAAGCAAGCAGCCACTTTAGATCCATTACGACGTTACCAAAATACCAATTTAAGCAAATAAACAATAAAATTAACATAACGCACGATATTAAGTAACTTACTCACCCAATTGTTAAAGTTAGATAACAAAACACTGACCACTAACACTCACAAACCACAAATTGAATACACACACACAATTAAGTAGGTAAACGGAACTTTGCTAATCATCCGAATTGTTCGCAAACTTTCGCGTTTACCCCACTAGTTGCTCGGAGACCGACAGAGAGTCACGATTCGCGGGAAAAGCGGTACAAATACGAGAAAAACAATTTTATTTTTACTAAGTCCACGCGCACACACGCGCCCCTCTTTGCCGCAAGTAACTGACAACTGACTGACCGTTAGGTATATTTTCTTGTACACTTACGTATAAAATTTATTTTCATAGACAAGAAACGCATGAATGCACTCACACATCTGTAAAAGTGGAAATATGAAAGAGTGCGAAAGTCTCGATAGCTTTTTTAATCGAAGGCGATTCTATTTTTGATGTTTTGCCAATGACGCGGTCGCGCGCGCAAATTTGCGATCGGGATTGTAAAATAAAGTTGCACAGTAAGATAATTATATAAAGTTTCTCGCAAAAACACAAAGCAATTTTAGAACATTTCTATCATTTATAAAGATTTGCATTAAAATTAGTATATCTGTACCGTCAGAAAAATAATTTACAGCTTTTAACTATTAAATAATTCTGACAAAAGACACAATTTACACGTAATAAATAAGTGCGTATTTCACAATAAAAGCATTTGCTTATTTATGTGTACCTATTTACTACGTGTAGAATGATGCTAGATAGATATTGTACACGCATTATTCAACTCTTAGTTTGTTCCAGATTGTGTAAATATGTATGTTTAGGTATGTAATATCTTATGTAGTATAGTGTCTTATTTTTTTCCCTCTGCAGACTATAGGGCAACAAATATTGTTGTTTTCTGATTTCTCTATGAAACGTTCGAATCAATATTAACCAATAAGTATGAGGTACACCAGACTCTATTAAATACTCGTTTGGAATAATAAGCATTAATTTAATTTATTGAAATAAATATTATAATAATAATAATATAATATTGGGGGGGACATTTTTATTACACACAGCGCCATCTAGCCCCATACTAAGCAAAGCTTGTATTATGGAAACCAGATAGCTGATAGAATACTTATATACTTTTTTTTTCGTAAATACATACTTATAATACATACTACACCCAGACACAGAACAAACATCGATGTAATATTATCGATTCACATAGCGCCATTAAAAGTATTGCCATCGCCTTTTCACGTCACGTTTTCAATTTGAAATGAAATGACGCCTATTCATTTTTTAAAAAAGTAGTAGCTACCAAGAAAATGAGCATATCTAAAAAAAAATTAAGAAACCGTAATGATTAAGTAAAATATAGTTTTTAATAAAATAATATTTAGTAAATCGATAATCATACTTACAGCACAAAGCAACTTTGTTTTGCACCTTATCTTGTTTTATAATAATAAATACTTTATTATACAACAAGATAAGGTGTAAAACAAAGTTGCATTGTACTGTATGATTATCGATTTACTAAATATTATTTTATTAATAATTAAGACTTTAGATTATTATAAAACGCTTAACTACCTAATAAAACTCAATTTAGCATTTTAAGTTGTCTATTTTTAATAATAATAATATATTTTACGTGCCTGCGGAGCTAAAGTGGCTACTTTAGCTCTGCTACGCAAAGCGAAAGGAACCAACTCCTCCCCGCAGTGGCGTATAAAATCGTAACACACATATAATACAAATTAAAGAAATACGAGTGGAGATGCTTCTTTACTTGCTCCCGTGGTGTGTAATCTACTATACTTTAATTTGTTCTCTTTTCAGACTTTTATTACATTACAGTCGGGTTAGCATACCATAGTAATTTTAACTTAAGCAAAAGATTGACTTTGACGTGACAAAACTGCCACCTCACAGTTTGTTCCAACTTTTTTCCATTTTACCTCAGTACACCTCCAACCTATAGAGGTAAGGGACGGAAAGCAAATTACCACAATCGATATGAGTTAATAATTGATACAATACTGCCCACCTTGCGTTATAGACCGAACGTTATCGATTAGATAATGACATTTTATTCGGTTGCTCTACCATCATTAGTATTAATAGGCAGGATAATAAGTTTTGGATGACAGTCGATCGATTTGTAACGACAAGATGCTCGTGTGTCACTTAATACAGTGTTTTTTTGGATGGGTGATAACAGTAACCGTTACTGGCACTTGGCAGTATGTAAACTGAGCTCTACCGTGATTAGGGCGACGCAAACCGATACATTGCTAGTAGCTGTATATTTGTTCTAGATCTAGTTCATAAATATTAAGGACATGTTCACGTAACGTCATCACGGCAAATTACAAAGTACACCGACATTAAGGAGGAGTGTATGAAGGAAATAAAAAAGAAAGGAAAGGAAAAATAATATAACAACGTTAATAATAATATCTAGGATTGTTCGATTGGTTTTTTTAATGTAAATTCACTGATTTGTCGTCAAGGAATACCTCGTCAATTGTGGACCGATTTTCAAAGTAATTTTTTTGTTTGAAAGGGTATGTTCTCGAAGGGATCGAGGTGGTGAAAAAACAAGTTTTTTTTTCAAGTTTTGCGTAGGGTATAGTAATAAGTACAGGCAAAGATAATATTATAATCTATAATCTGCTAGAAGATCCCTAATATGTAGCTATTTGTCTCAGATTGTTTTTTAATATAATTATGTATACTTATTTGAATGTCTCTTTCTTTCATAGTTTTAACTGTAGGACTCTACTGCATAGTCCGCCTGGGGAAATACCACACCTTTGCCAGTTATTCAACTGCCAAGCAGTAGTGTGCAAGCATTACTGTGTTCCAGTTTGAAAGGCAATGTTACCAGAGAGATTACTGGGTATGAAGAGATTTAACATCTAATATCTCAGGGTGACGAGCGCGGTGCAGTGCGGCGCAGGATTGTGTTCGCAAGTTCACACTTCTGGCAAAATAAGTTTAAAACAATTTATTTAAAGTTACGCGTAATCTTCTAACAATCATAAATACGATCTCAAATACCTCCAGACAAGTTCTGCATTAAGTAATGTCTATACGGACGTCAACAAACTTTTTAAGGGATTGTCGTTATCGGCTAAAAATCTCCGCTTTATTCGATCTAAAGAGAAAAGTATTTTTTTTTATCTCGGGTTACATCCACTAAATCCACTCTTATTTCGCGTATTTCCAAGAAACAAAAAGTTTATTTCCCTCCATTCATACCGCAGTCCGTTCTCAATTCAAGTTAAAAGTCCAGTCACACACTGGAAACAAAGGGTTGCAATGCTAAGTGTGCCGATAAACGTTATAAATAGAACAGCAGTCTACAGGCTTCCAACAATGTGCAGGGACAATGCAAACCGAGCTGTTTAGAACAAGAGAAATAATGAGCCGATAGAACGTGGTAGATATGAGAAAGTTGGCAATAAAGAACAGTCTGAGAAACGGGCACAGATACATTATGGGAAAAAGATGAGAGTGTGAGAGTGAGTTTTTTTTAAATTACCTCGAAACGTCATATTATACTACGTGTAATTGCGCCCCGTGAAACTGGTAGTTTTGCGGCTTTTATAACCAACAACATCATCATCAGCCATAAGACGTCCACTGCTGGACGAAGGCCTCCCTTAAAAGGGAGGGGTTGCCGTAATCCCCACGCTTGGCAGGTGGCTTGAGGATCGCAGAATGCTCACCACCATAAACCGAGAGGACGCTGCTGCCCGTCCTCCAGTGGTTCTGGATGCAGTTTTAGGACATACCGTCCACCATACTATTACCATTTATAATCTATCTATAACTATAAAAGGCTTTGTCCTGACTGACTGACTGACTGACTGACTGACTGACATATAGACAACGTACAGCCCAAACCGCTAAACGTAGAGACTTGAAATTTGGAGGGTATGTTTTTGGAGAGGTGTAAACGCCCACTAAGAAAGGATTTTTCGAAAAATCAACCCCAAAGGGGGTTAAATAGGGTGTTAAAGTTTGTATGAAACTTTTTATTCTCTGGTTCGATTGATACAAAACTTGGTATACATATTCTACTATAAAAATAAGAAGATACGGGTGTCACAGTTTTTTCAAAATCAGGTCCCGTTAGTATAAAAAAAAACTAAGTTTTAGTGATAGTACGTTTGTTTCTCCTTAACTTTGTACTCGTAACGGCTGTACATATTAAAATGAAATTTGGTATAGGGATGGGGATAGATGTGGGGATGGGGGTGGGGGTGGGGGTGGCGATGATACTGGGAACGGAGACGGGACGGAGATAGGCATGTTAATATTAAGATTACAATTGGTATCGGGATGGGGATGGGGATGGGGTGGGGATGAGTGGGGATGGGAGGGGATTTGGTGGGGACAGGTGGGGATGGGATGTGGATGAGGCTGGGAACGGGGATGGGCGTGTCCATATTAAGATGAAAGTTGAAATCGGGATGGGGGTGGGGATGGGATGGGATGAGGATGAAATTCGGGATGGGGATGAGGGAGTGAACGGGGATGGGGACGGGGATGGGCGTGTTCATATTAAAATTACATTTGGTATCGGGATGGGGATGGGGAAGGGGGCGCTTATAGGGATCAGGCTGGGAATGGGGACGGGGATGGGCGTATTTATTGGTCGGCTGAACAGATGGAGCTGCATTTTTGGATAGGTAGTTATAGCATAAGGTTCGGAAACGGACATAGGCTATTTTTTTGTAGGTCCACGCAGACGACTGGTTGACGGACATAATTATTATAGATACTGTACAGCCTAAGCTGCTAAATTAATTTTTAATGTTAAATTAACTTACTTTTAAATGCCTAAACTAAATTTTGAGTGGTGTAAACTTACACTCAGCTCAAGCTGTGGTAGCTTCAGTGAGATCAAGCTCGACTCACATTCTTGGGGTCGCGGGTTCGAACCCGGGCGAGCCCGTTCCAATTAGTTCTTTGAAACTTACGCATGGATAATACCACTGGCTTTTCGGTGAAGGAAAACATCATGAGGAAACCTACATATTTCCGGAGAAGAAATACGATAGTGTATGTGAATCCGCCAACCTGCACTGGGCCAGCGTAGTGAATATAGCCCAATCAGGAGTGTTAAGGGCTGATGCAGAGAAACGCACACTCAGCAAGGATTTTGAAAAATTCGCAAGGGGTTCAATGTATCATTAAAATACCATTTTGCCGAAACCATTCATTTAAGGCTGTTAAGTTTTTGAACTTAAGAGATAAGATAAAATAAACATAAACATGTTTCAGAATTTTCAAACAATTTCAAAACTGGAAGGCCACGGGTCAGTTTTTCATTTGAAAAAAAATGTTATATTTATAGATTAGCTAATCGAGTGTTTATGCGTAAGATAAATGTTTTAAACACATGTACTTGATCCGGTGCACGCACCAAGCACAGCGCTTTCGAAACGTCCATCCCGCGTCGGCTCAGATACGTTATAACCCGAGTATAATGACGCGCTGTACCTCGAGCGCGCCCCACTCCAACCCACACCGAGTCTACCTAAGCGATCAGTGCAGCACTGTATTTTATCGAAGTTTCGTAATTCTTGCGATATTTTGGTGATTTCTTTGTTATCATACTTTTTCTGCTTAAGCTTATTTCATTTCATTTGTTATTTAGATTTCGTATAATTATCGTTATTTGTTCCTTTAATTGTTTAGATTGCTATTTAGTTTGTTATTCGTATTTTTTTTAAATTTTAGTTTACATTACCAGATGAGTTAGATAGAGTAGTGTTTTCCGTTGAGGAGCTGATAGATCAAATTTATCCAGACATAATGCATTTACAGAATAAGTCTACGGATTGGTTTTGTGAGCGAGCAATTTTAACTCCAAAAAATGACCAAGCGACTTACATAAATGACATGTTGCTGAAATCAATCGACGGGGAAGAAATGGTTTACGACTCTGTTGATACGGTATGCAATAATGATGATGCTGTAAACTATCCAGTTGAGTTTTTAAATTCATTAAGACCAGCGGGGCTACCATATCATAGGCTTATCCTGAAGAAAGGTACACCCGTCATGCTCCTTCGGAATTTAAGACCACCCAAATTGTGTAATGGAACCAGGTTACAAGTTGAAAATAAAAATGCTGCATCGTAATCTGTCTTGACTAATTAATTTGACTGGGTGTGCCCATGGCGAAACAGTGTTTGTGCCGCGTATTCCCATGATTCCCAGTGACTTACCTTATGACTTCAAAAGGCTTCAATTTCCCCTAAAAGTTTGTTTTGCCATGACCATCAATAAGGCTCAGGGTCAAACTTTAAAATACGCTGGTATTGATTTAAAGCAGGACTGTTTTTCGCATGGTCAGTTCTATGTGGCTTGCTCGCGAGTTAGCTCCCCTAAAAGCCTGGCTATTTTAGCACCTTCCAACAAAAAAGTCAAAAACGTTGTCTACAAAGAAATATTGTAATCTTTCGGGTCAAAGGCCCCGGCAACTATAGCGTCATTAGCAGACATTTTTAGGGTTCCGTAGTACTACGAGGAATTCTTATAAGTTTGTCATGTCCATCTGTCTGTCTGTTTAAAATTCAACAAGACGGCTTTGTTTTGAAGTAAGTATTGCAAACGCGACATGCCAAATTTCGTCATCCTCAAGCAAACTTAAAGACTTGCAAGCGGCTTGGAAAAAATGCAATAATATACGTATTTTAGTGATTCAATTGAGTTGGGCCCCGATTTAACCGAATTCCAGTATTCAATATTACTACGCGGGCAAAGCCGCGGGCAAAAGCTAGTAATATATACGGTCTTTGAGTGGCGACCACGAACCGGAAGACGTAACGTAGTAAGCTCCCACTAGGTGCGACATTGAAAGTCGCGGGCAACCGGTGGATGCAAATGGCTGCTTGTCGTACAGTGTGGCAGTCTAACGGGGAGGGCCTTCGTTCAGCATTGAACGTCTTTTGGCTGTTGATGATAATGCCCATGATAAAAATAAACCGATTGTGCCAAAGTGTGATGGAAAAACAAATACAACTAAAAAACTTTAATTTTCGTTTTTCATTTATAAAACTACTATAGTTGCCGCGTTACCAACTGGGTCGTGCGGCCATAAATCATTTCACTATGTCCATCTCGCTCGCACTTGTGGGCACGCTCGCACTATGTCTATCTCGCTCGCACTCGCACTATCCCTATTGACGTTTATGGCCGCACGACTCAGTTGGTAACGCGGTGACTATAGTAAGACCTTTTTGGTTTTTTTTTGTACTGCATCAGTGTAGGTATTTCTTGAAAATATGACGAGCTACATGGGACAGCTTACAAAAGTGTTGGTGAATTCACAAACCACATTTTTATTTCTCTGAACCTCTCTCATCGAGAACCCACTGCGTCTTTAGAACCTATACCTACATCAATTCAGAAGAACCAAGTCTACTCCTATCCAGGCTATTGACTTCAGGGCTTCCAAACATCCGATTTGCTTTAACATAGATTATAATAGACAGCATGCCGTTATTCGCACTAAAATTATACTAAATTATCCAAAAGTATAGAAAATTCAGAAACGTCCCGTTGACATTTTTGAACTGATCCTATATCAACAAACACAAAAAAAAACCTGCAAGCATGACTTGCTCATAAGAGCATTCTTAGATTTTATCAAATAAATAAAAATCAAACTAACCAATAAAATTAAGGGTCGTAAGGCCAACATTTTCATCATGGGCTAATCTTTCTGAACGTCACAATAGCGGTTCCGACAGGCGACGAGAGATAGATGCCCGTAATAAAGTGACCATGCATGGACACACATCTGGCCAGCTGCCAGATGGCTGCAGAATAAATTCGACGGAGTTATGTGCTGGAGATGGTAGGCGAAACATTTGAAGCTTCGGTCACTGGAGATAATCCGACGAGACAGGACTGATGAATTTATATTTAATACCAGATAATAAGTACATTATGATACAAGTGTGCCTTGTCACTCTATGCACTCGAGGCGGTATTACGATAAGGGATCCGTGAGTGTAATTACTAATAGCACACGCGTTCCATACGATAATTTACATCACACTTGCGAGGAAAACAAACTCTTTTTGATAATAATCGCGCAAGCGTAGCTTCTAACCTCCTTGAATCAACCACACAGCGAAAACGTCAACAAATATTTGCGGAAAATCGCGCTCAAACCAGTGATACGCGCGCTTGTGAAATTTTCTTATACTGCATAAAAAAAACTAAAAAAAAACTCTTTGTTGGTATTATAAAAAGTAGTACTACTACTAATGTTACCAATGTGTACTAATACTACATAATTATACAAGAATACACACGTACAATAGTTACTTAATTAAAAAATAAGTATGTATTTACGAAAAAAAATATGTATATAAGTATTCTATCAGTTATCTGGTTTCCATAATACAATCTTTGCTTAGTATGGGGCTAGATGGCGCTGTGTGTAATAAATGTCCGCCCAACATTTATTTATTTAAATAACTTAATTTACCATAGCTGGAACACTGAATTGGATTTACTACAGAATCTAAGCTAAATCCAGCCGCTGTCAGAGTTGATATCCCGCCCAATGATTTCCGACATGGATTGCTTATAGACCAATGCAAGTCCAGTTAAGACAATCCAAATGATCAAACCCTCTACCAGTTGGCAGCGCATTCAGTATTAATACAGAATATTGTTTGTTCTATTATAAAAATTAACAATACAGTTTGGTTGACATAAGAAAAGGTTCTTTACAAGTTTGTCACGAATGAGGATTTTGTAGTATGAGAATTTTTAATGGTTTTAAAATTAATTTGTTAATGAATGTTTGTACCAACCTTTGAAATATTACGTAATTGCATTCTTGTGTCCGACTCTTCTTTTCAAATTCATGTATGTGATAATAGCCCGTAACTCAGAGTCACGCAACGGGCAATGGAGAGAGCTATGCTCGGAGTTACTTTGCGCGATAGAATCCGGAACGAGGATATTCGCCAAAGAACCAAAGTAACCGACATAGCTCGCAAGGTTTGCAAGTTGAAGTGGCAATGGGCAGGCCACATCGCTCGAAGAACTGACAACCGATGGGGAAGAAACGTTCTTGAGTGGCGACCGCGAACTGGAAAGACGCAGCGTAGGAAGGCCTCCCACATTGGACCGACGACATTGTAAAAGTCGCGGGCAGCCGGTGGATGCAAATGGCAGGTTGTCGTACAGTGTGGCGGTCTAAGGGGGAGACCTTCGTTCAGCAGTGGACGTCTCCGGGCTGATGATGATGATATGTGTTAAAACCTATTTACGCAAGTTTTCTCTGTAACTTGTGGAAAAAGTGGGCATACCATTAGGCACTAACCATAAAAAACAAGGTAAATGCCAGTCTTTCTTACAATTTTTTTATACAATACTAGAGCCCACAATAAATAGAAGGTAAATAAGTAACTAACTTGCGTATTAGTAAATTAACCGTTTCTGGACATCCATAACATGGATATTTAGCATTGATTGTTTTCGTCATAATTCAAAAATAAACTTTCAGCTTTTTACAGAGACTTATTAAGGAAGCACCGAATGGTCGAATAACGATCGTCGAACGGGACGTCGATTAGAAAGCAACAACATCCTGTTGGCTTGGGTCCAACACTCTCCATGGATAAATACTCCAGTTAGTACAGGAACGAGTTTTTGCCAGAAAATTCTGTATTTTGCGATTCGATTGACAAGTTTTAGACGACAAGTTGTACTCGTTGTCTGGTCAACAATTATAAAATGAAAAAAACCTAGAATTGGCACTGGATTTCAAATCAAGGTGCTGAAAATATTCTTAGACGCTTGGTGACAAATTTACAACTTGATGTCGGAACGTGGTTAAGATAGTTTTCAACTTCTACACTCTAGTGGAATTTATTCTGACACCAACAATGTTCTATACCTACTTGAATATAAGTAGGTAATTTTGTCAAATACTCTATATCTTACATAAATAACTATGATCAATCATACTTACGATGTGTTGAGCATTAGAGAAAAAATATAGTAAGTTTCTATCTCTAGCAATGCAAGACAACTTACGAATAAATCCGTGAATGTGACCCCCTAACACGATCCCATGAACTGTGACATGGCACAATGAGTCAGTTGGATGCGAGCCAACTTCATAACATTTCACTAGTACACACATTGACTTAAATATTACTTCATAAGGACAGGACAAATGAAAAACCGATAACTAAGAAAAAACTATAAAAACCGATTTATAGCAACGATGTTATAAATATAGAGTTCCAAATATTCAAGCCCATCATCATCATCATCATCAGCCCGGAGACGTCCACTGCTGAACGAAGGCCTCCCCCTTAGACCGCCACACTGTACGACAACCTGCCATTTGCATCCACCGGTTGCCCGCGACTTTTACAATGTCGTTGGTCCACCTAGTGAGAGGCCTTCCTACGCTGCGTCTTCCGGTTCGCGGTCGCCACTCAAGAACCTTTCTTCCCCATCGGTTGTCAGTTCTTCGAGCGATGTGGCCTGCCCATTGCCACTTCAACTTGCAAACCTTGCGAGCTATGTCGGTAACTTTGGTTCTTTGGCGAATATCCTCGATCCGGATTCTATCGCGCAAAGTAACTCCGAGCATAGCTCTCTCCATTGCCCGATAATATTCAAGCCCGCTAAAAGAGTATTCGTCATTTTGATCAGACGGCTTCATTTGGGTAATTTTATTTATTTTATTTTACGGTAAATTTGGTACTTAATATTGTACATAATTTTGTATACAATTGCTTGCCTGCCAAAAAACGCACCGACTCATCATCATGGAAGTGGTCAATAGCGTGTACAAATATTTATATACCTCTTCAGTGTAAATTGTATCGCACACCAACTTTGTTCGTAATTAGCCATCGTCATCGGAAGTAGTTTTAACATTTTGACAGGTGACGCTGATTTTTCAAATAGATAATGCAACTGGGTTCCAGATGTTCGTGTGGCATATCTTTACTCTTAATATCTTTGAGTAGACACTTCTTTGTACACAGATTATGATCATGATCCTTGCTTGGAGGTTCAAGCTCTCAATGATCCTTAGCATTTAATGTGCGTTTACACTGAGTTAATGGAGCGGGTTTTTTGTATTTAATTACAATCTTTCCATTTAGATTTTGTAAAATAAAATATAATTTTAATTATTTTAGTGTCGTCTGCAAAAATAGTTTTGCATTTAGCACAATTTAGATCACTTTGACCAGAGACTGCTGAATTTTCATGCTTTGTTTTTGACAACATGCATTTTGTATTAGCATTACTTAATTAAATTTAGTGAATGCTTTGATAATAATGGATATTCATCATCATCAGCCGGGGACGTCCACTGCTGAACGAATGCCTCTCCCTTAGACCGCCATACTGCGGTCTAAGGGAGAGGCATTCGTTCAGCAGCGTCTTCCGGTACGTGATCGTCACTCATGAAGCTTTCTCCCCCATCGGTTATCAGTTCTTCGAGCGATTGATATTAATAATGGATATTATTTATATAATATTAGTAATTACAAATGCTGACCTGGCGCAGTATCTAGTACACAGTTCAAATGTTTTTATAAGCGGTTGCATCAGGCATTACTTTGTGAAAATAATTGTTTATTTAATCTTTGTCTTCTTTGCCCGTTCACTGGGTATAAGTTTAAGAAATTACCTATTTGAATCCAAAAGAAAATTATATGCATATTTTTGCTTGGCAAACAAATACTTGATTTTTTCCTATGCAATTATTAAAAATATAACTAAAAAAAAACCACAGCCATAAACTGAGTAAAATGGTATAATTACACAGTGAGCTGTAATGATCGTATTCACAAAAATAATTTTTACTCAATCGCTTTCAAACTAGGCAGAGCACGACGGAAAGTTTTTCTCATGTACAACATGTTCGATAATAATTAACAATAATAATAATTAACTTTTTTATGGAACAGCAGTTTTTGTTTCCACGGTTTCAGGGTTGGCTCCATAGTAAAAAAAGCTGCAGGCAAAAGCAGGGCTGTAGGAAAAGTTGTTCATAATGATAAGCACTTCAGTATTTTTAAACTTTTTTGTTACACGTTGTATAACTATTAATTTGTAAGGGCTGGGCCGTGGTAGCCTAATCGGGAGACCACTAGACTTGAAGTCGTGAGGTCGCGGGTTCAAATCTCGGGCTCGTGCCAATGAGCTCTTCGGAGATTATGTACCTATAATCATACCGCTGGGTTTACTTGGGGAAGGAAAACAATATGAGGATACCTGCATACGTCCGGAGAAGAAATTTAATGGCGATGTGAATCCACTAATTATGTTTTGTACCTACATATGCGTTTTATTAGATAAATATTTAATGATAATTATTGAATAGCTTGCACTCTGCTTATGTCTCGTAACAGCTTCACCCACGCTCTCCTTTCCTAACAGTCCTCAGAAAATTGCCGTAAATAATCTTCAAGTGGCAACTGGAACCGACGGAGCCGACGCCATTTTGCTCGGCTCTCAGTTGGAGAGGATAATCGCTCAGGCCCGGAATTGAATCCTACCGACTCAATGCTGGATGCTTCGGCTTGAGATATGGAGTACTTGTACATAATGCTGTCATTCAAAATATTGTTAAAAGACTGCGGGCTTGATTGCCTTGGAGACTTAAAACCCACCGAAGAATGGCAAAAATAAGTTTCTCTCCCTTCCCTTTTAGGATGCCGTCGTTGCGTGAATTAAACCTGTAAGTAAAATTTTGAGTTAAAAACAATAAAAATAGTTAAAACATGTACACATGTAACGGTAAATATGTTCAATTACATAAATAAAGATAAAAAAATAAGATTAAAAATTTATTATAAACACAGCAGCTAGATACATGCTCAATAGCAATATTAACCTTACGAAATATACAGAAATAGTAATGACATATAGAACTGAAACGTGGTTTGAAAATGCCGGCTTTATGTAAAAACACAGAGCCACACATAGATGATCTAGCTTTTTCTCTCTCTCTCTCATTTAATCAAAAGAGTCACACAACCAGTAATGGAGAGCTATGATTATAGTTTCTTTGGGCTATAAATCCGGAACAAGGTAAGTATACGCCAAAATAACCGACGTCATCGACATAGCTCTCAGGGTTTGCAAGGTTAAAATGGCAATGGGCAGGCCACATCCCTCGAACTGATAACCGATGGGCAAGAAAGATTCTTGAGTGGTGACCAGAGTGACCACGATCCGAAAAACGAAGCAAAAATAGGCTTCTACAATACTTGTGATAATCGCGGGCAACCGTGTGGTGGTTTTGTACTAGTAGGACTCTATGCAAATGGCAGTTGCCATACAATGACGGTATAAAAGGATGTTTGTCGAGATCTTTGTTCGGCAGTGGACGTCACTTTTGGATGGTCAAGGTAGTTTTCAAGAGATTTTTTTCCAGGCAGCAATTATTCTGCACCAAATCCAGCAAATTTCTAATCTAATCTAATAAAAACGTCCCTATCCCGAAACAATCCTCGGCGTATTTTCCGAGAACAAAGTCTGATTTACGTTTTCAAATTATCACAGAATATTGTCCAATATAAAACAAACAATATGTCTTCTCGGCAAACAGTTGGTAACTGAGGGCCCCGTTATGGTCCAAAAGCATAAATTCATTGTAACAGAGATCGCTTCCCTCCGTACGCCTTTCGAAAATGGTCCTTAACGTCCGCCAGGCTTTGGGTAAATAATGTTCTTTAAAATTTATCGCCATAATAAATGTTCGGTCCCCTTTTTCTATGAAAATAAGTTTAAATTTACAGAACATAGGTCAAGCTATGCCAATTTGAAATTTGTTGGGCTTATTACCATTATTGAGCGCTAACAGCAGTTGCTGCCCCCAAAAATAGCGAGTTGTAACTGAAAAAGAAAACATAGACGTAGACATAAACGTGGTTTGAAGTAGCGCAATCCTCATTCTTGAGGTTTTGAGTCGATTCCGGGGCCGCCTCAATGTGTTCTTCTGAATTTAAGTACGGATTATAATAATTAGACTATTGGCTTTTTCATTTTTGGCAGCAATACTTTATTAAACAAAAAAAAAGTGTGGAAAAATATCGTCATTTAACCTGATAGTCCTTCTGATACTGAGCCAAAAATAAGTACAAATTAACAATTACAAGACGGAAAAGTAAAAAAGAAATATTGTACGTGCCTGTGTGCCTAAAGTGGCTACTTAAGCCCTTTAGCGGCACGTAAAATCGTATACACACCACGCGAGCAATTAATGTATTCTTTTTGCCACAAACTGGCCGCAACATCTATCTGTTATAGTCCACTGCTGGACATATGCTCATCTCCCAAGGCACACCACTCAGCTCAATCTTCAGCTCCACTCCAACTGACCACTGCCAGCTGACTTACGTACTTCACTTCAACAGCCGGAAGAAGTCCACTACTGGACGATGGCCTCCCCTTTAACAGGGAGGGGTTGCCATAATCCCCACGCTTGGCAGGCGGCATGGGAATCACATAATGCTTACCACCATGCTGCGGCCCGTCCTCTGGCGGTTCTGGGTGCAGTTTTAGGACATACCCAAGTCCCGACTTCCGTCCTCCGCGTGTTCTACCTACGCTACGATTGCGCATTCGTGGTCTCCACTCTAGAACATGTCTATCACAACGGTTATCGGTTCTACGACAGATATGACCAGCCCACTGCCATTTTAGTCTACTAATATGCTGAGCTACGCCGGTAACTTTAGTTCGCTGGCGAAATATTCAGGTCCGGATACGATGCCTTAGTTGAACATTTACTTTACATAGCTCAATGCGCGACTCTGAAATTAATTATAATAATAATTGTATTGTGAGAATACTGCATGAGAAAATGTAATCGTACAATCACCCGCAAAAGGTTTGACGTTTGAGTAGTTAGTGAGATATGACTCTATTTTCCAAGAGTAGACCTATACAGCATGTGGGCTAATTACGCAGAAAAATATTACAGTGCCCTCCGCGTCCAATACAACAACGCGTTCAGGGCGGTGATGGGGCTGCCCCGGTACTGCAGCGCTTCGGGCATGTTCGCGGAAGCGCGAACCGATTGTTTTCACGCAACCATGCGCAAGCGGGCCGCATCCTTAGTGCGCAGAGTAAGGACCAGCTCCAACACCGTCTTGGCGATGATTGCCGCCAGACTAGACTGCTCTTTCATTCGGCATGGCTGCGACAGGCACTTACCGGCACCCATGCCGAAAAGAAGGAGTTAGAATTGACATTTGCATCTTTAATACTTATTTATACTTACTGACATAATTTGAATACCACTGACATTTTAATTATTATGTATTTTGTTGTTGACATATTTATTGTAACTGAAGTGACATTGCATTTAATTTTTGACTATCTTTTATTTTATTGATGTACCTACCTATTGAAATTATCTATTGTGCTGTATATGAGTCATGTTACTTGAAATAAATGAATTTTAATTTTAATTTTTATACTCAGTAATGGGTCTATATAACCTAATACATGGCTTCATTCCAGCTTCATCGCTTTCCACCTTTTCGGCTTACCTGGTGCGCAAAGTATATCAGTGTATAATTTCATAATGAAGCAACAGCCGATGGGCAGCGTCGAATAAAACAGATTGAAGCTTTTTGAAAACAATTAATTTAAGGTCTTATATAAAACACTGCTTAAGCTATCAAACGTCTTTTAACTTCTGCGCAATACAAAAATGAAGCGCGCAGTACTAACTAAAGCCACTTGACTTTGAGCGTTTTATGTAAGGCTAATTATTGGTAAAGTTTGATTTCGACTCGTTGTCGTCGTCGTCGTCAGCCATAAAACGTCCACTGCTGGACGAAGGCCTCCCCCTTAAAAGCGGGGTGTTGCCATAATCCCCACGCTTGGCAGGCGGCTTGGGGATCGTAACATGGTCACCACCGTTAACCAAGAGGACGCTGCTGCCCGTCCTCCGGTGGGTTTGGTTGCAGTTTAAGGACATACCCAGATCCAGATCGACTCGTTGGCATACGAGTTATTTTTAACACGATCCCCAAGCCGCCTGGCAAGCGTGGGGATATGGCAACCCCTCCTTATTAAGGAAGATGCCTTCGTCTAGCAGTGGACGACTTCTGGCTGATGATGATGATGACACACAAGGGCCATACAGGGTTACGCGTTACAGTATTACTACTCACATCTTTGTTAACAAATTTTATTACGTGGCCAACTTCTGAAAAAATCTGCAGTTCCATACAATTCCTCGAGAGTGAATGAAATTTTGGTATGGAACAGCTGTATTTTTCGCAAATAAAGAGTTGATCCTTTGTAGAAGCTATTCACAATGATGAGTACAATGACCTCGTTAGGCTTAGTAATATCTGCGTAACCCTCTATATGCACGACTTGAAAATTGTATAAACAGTTTTTTTTACCAAATAACACTTATAACATGACACTTTGCCTAAAGCTGTGTCTCTGGTTTGTTCTGACATCATGATAGAGCTCTGTTTGAAGATTTTATCACAGGAACGAGGACCCCCGGTCTGTTTATATTTTAGTGAGGTAAGTAAACGTCCTGAGCAAAAAGCTAAAATAATTGCAAGGTCCTTTTGAGTCGAAGCTTTAGAAAAAAAAACACTTTCACAAAGAGATTTCGATAGCCTTTACATTGAAAGAGAAAGCGCATATATTTTTATATTTTTTGCATTTACAAGCAGACCCTCGTATATACGCTATGTAGGCGTCCCTTGCTTCGCTGCATCCCTCACTATCAGCTTTGTAAATCGTTTTTCCAACCTCAATATCCTTGCTAAGACGCAATAAAGCAAGAATGTTCGGGATATAATCCCAAAAAAAAATTGTCGGGGCGATCTGGTTCACTAGAGGTTCAGTACAACTAACCATG
Source organism: Erannis defoliaria (assembly GCA_905404285.2). NCBI lineage: Eukaryota > Metazoa > Arthropoda > Insecta > Lepidoptera > Geometridae > Erannis > Erannis defoliaria. Next base: position 1,158,154 of record FR990073.1, on the reverse strand, counting down.
TATATAAAATAAAATTATAAAATTTAATTCGAAATCTGTACTTGTAATATTATTTTTTAAGTTTTTTTTACTAAGTATCGTCGTCAGCCATAAAACGTCCACTGCTGGACGAAGGCCTCTCCTTTATAGAGGAGTGTTGCCATAATCCCTACGCTTGGCAGGCGGCTTGGCTTACTAAGTATAATCACACTAAATTCCAATTATATTTATATATCGCATTTTATTTTCGTTTTTTTACTAGAATAAAAATGAAAACGCTCAATTATCAGAGGATCTTATTTAATCAACATATATTTCTATAAAACACCCGTGAAAAACAAAAAACTAGATACCTATTACATTATCAAAATATGTCTCCATTAGATTTAGTAATACCGATACGCGTAACCCATACTTATTGTTTTTTGAAGAAATACACTACCAAAAAACCGTAATAAATTATTGCAAGTAAATGTTGCTAAATCCATTTACCTGAGTTAATTGGAAGTAAACATTATCTTTCTTATCTTAACTAAGATAGAACTGACAGAGAGAAGTTGGAAGCTTTTGTAAGAGACGTGCACTCGTTATTTATTATTATGTTAACTGGACGCGGAACCCTAAAAACTGGTCAAAAATAAACTGAACAGGCTCACTCGGGCCGTATTATATCTGTCTAGATGGGCCCATCGACTCGCGAAGTCGGTCCTCTGCAAAATTTAATCCCAGGATAAAGAGCATAAAGAGTATCGCGCGAGTATTTTGGGCGAACAGTTGACACAGAATATTGTAGAGAGACAACTTCATTCGACAAAAACAACTAAATAGCCGCATCTAAAAAAACTATCCTAAACATAATATAGTAATACCAGCAGTGCTTCGCGGTTTCCCTCACGATACCTGGAATTAAAAAAAATACGTTAACTGGTATGTTATTTCAAGCTAGCTATTATTTATGTTAACTTATTGTTTATGTTGTTATATTATTGTTATTTTATGTTAGCTACTTCGTTAATTTTAAAAGAAAGTTCTAAATTTCGTCTAAATCCGTTCAGCCGATAAAGCGTGATTGAGTAACAAACAATCAAACATATAAAATTACTAGGAATTATGGACATTTTACCAGCACTATCTATGCCCAACCTTAACAAAGCTTGTACTATGTGTCAATGGAAACTAGATAAGTAATGAATAATTGTACACTTTTTGTTTGTAAATATATATACGATAAAACAATTTATTGTGATTTTTAAATACCCAGTTTCAGAACAAAAATTGACGAGTATATTCGTCACATAAACATTTTTCTCGGCTAGGTATCAACCTCGCTCTTGAAGCGGAGCAGTAAGCTCTCTCAGGGGCTAGTTGGTAGTAACCAACTATAATAAGGCATCAGGTTTTAAATATTTTAAAACAAGCTATTTATAAAAGTGCTTGAAACAAATAAAATCCATAAAAAGTATTCTTTAAATTTTGCCTGATACAATGTTAGCAACTATTCCGGCGTGAAGTACCATCACGCCTTCGAGAGGATAACCAGCTTTTTGGCAGCCAGTTGAACCTTGGACTCAATATTAAAACCTGAAAAACATAATTGTATATCTGATGTTTCCATAATCAGTCCTATAGAAGCATTCCGGGTATTACTAGCGCGGGTTATATTCCGTCGAGTGGTCACGTGGGGGATTACGAGTATAGCAAAATAAAAATCTCCCTCACAATTGCAAGTTTTATTCTTGAAGTTAATCTGCATATTTTTAGCTCGTCTGCAGAGTCCGCTGCTGTGTTCATGAATAGATGATAAAACAAGAGATGTTGAAATAGTAAATGCGGTGAGATAAAATAAAAACTTGTTTTGGAAACGTCGAAATGTTTTAGAGCAAAAGTCAAACAATTTGTTGAGTAAACAACGCAAAACAATCTTAGTGACTTTTTCTTCTACAACAACCGTCAAACCATTTCAGTGGCATTGTGGTGGCTCATTAACTCTGTCACTAGGGCTGGCCACTCAGCCTATACGAACTTACATACTTACTTAGTAACTTTTACGTGCCTGCGGGGCTAAAAGTGACTACTTCCTCCCCGCAACGGCATGTAAAATCGTATACACACCACGGGAGCAAATAAAGAAGTCTCAGATCTCATGTTTGTTACCCTCGGCTTCGCCTCGGAAGACAATAATATAGTCAAAAGTAATTCTTTACTTTTGCTCCCTAGGAGACTAATCTACTATTTGAATCAAACTTAACTTCTGTCTTCTTTGATGAACAAGAGCACCGTACTTACTGCCATTTATTCTGTGTCTAAACTCATCACATTTTCCAAACCACAATTTCACGATGTTTGCGCTTCCTTCAACTAATTATCGTTTTCGAAACTCATTATCCCCAAATGAAATCTGCTCAAAATATTTACATGTCAAAGATCAAACTTTTAATTATTCGCAGAAGGGCTAAAGAGAACTCTCCTGTCGATTAAATCGCGCTCAAAGTTTTGTTTGTTTATTAGAAATCTGACAAATATGCTGAAATCCAAAGACGAGTAAACCAAGGCAGATGAGGGAGAAACTTCAAAGTTATTTGGTGGTGGTTAAACAACGCTCAAAAGCTTCAATTTTAAGTTAGTGAAAAAGTGTACTTACGCAATAAGTTTTAAGGATCGTAAATATAGAAAATATATAGACCTAGCTGTACCTGCGCTTCGCTCGCGTAGACCAAATAGTTTTATGCGCATGACCTTATTTTACTTTAAATAACAAAGTAACATTTAAGAGGGTTTAAATTCGGCTGATCATTTTGTAACGATATCTTCGTGCATAATAACAATGTTGTATCTCGCACCATCTTACACTTGCGCCTCTCTAAACATAGATACTTTCATTATGAAGGAATGTAGTCTTATGTTGTATTTTCTAGATAATCAGTATTCTAGGTCGGGCAGATGGGATATTCGTGTTGGTTCCGTGGCGACAAATGGCCCGCGCACGCAATCAAGAGGTATCACGATTTGCAATTCATCAATGTGACCGCAGAGCCCAATAAGCCAAGTAGCCAATTCGGGACCGCTGAACTTCAAATCGTGAGGTCACGAGTTCAAAACCCGGGCCCGTACTAAATGATCTCTTTGGCGTTAATGATAATGTATATTGTGTGAACCCGCAACAGGACCTGCGTAGTGGCTTATTCGCCTTTCGAGTATAGACCTAGGTAAGTCCAGCAATGGACACCAAACCAATATAAGATTTTCTTTCCTCAAAAAAAAAACTACTTTTTCCAATTAAATATTAAACAGCAATTCGGAAAACTTTTGTGTATCTTGACTCTGCCTTCTTTGGGTCCTCATATTAACCGTGAGATTGCATCTAATTTGGTAATAACGGGCAACGACTTTTTGATTTTTTAGCCAGGCATTTATTTCACCACATCTTCTGCCTTGTGATTCAATAGGTAATACGATCATCATCATCATCATAGTCCGTAGACATCCACTGGTGAACGAAGATCTCCCCCTTAGACCGCCACTCTGTACGACAACCTGCCATTTGCATCCATCTTTTACCCGCGACTACCATCATCATCATCATCAGCCCGTAGACATCCACTGGTGAAGGAAGGCCTCCCCCTTAGACCGCCACTCTGTATTAAAACCTGCCATTTGCATCCATCGGTTGCCCGCGACTACCATCATCATCAGCAACCCGTAGACATCCACTGGTGAACGAAGGTCTCCCCCTTAGACCGCCACTCTGTACGACAACCTGCCATTTGCATCCATCTTTTGCCCGCGACTACCATCATCATCATCAGCAACAGCCCGTAGACATCCAATGGTGAACGAAGGCCTCCCCCTTAGACCGCCACTCTGTAGGACAACTTGCCATTTGCATCCACAGGTTGCCCGCGAATACCATCATCATCATCATCAGCCCGTAGACATCCACTGGTGAACGAAGGCCTCCCCCTAAGACCGCCACCCTGTACGACAACCTGCCATTTGCATCCACCGGTTGTCCACGACTTTTACAATGTCGTCGGTCCACCTAGGAGGAGGTCTACCTACTGTGTTCTGTGGAGTTAAGTAGCTAGTGACAACACAGAACGTTTTTAGAAAATCGCATGTCAATCCATTCATCTTCCTTACTCGCAAACTCTCAAGATAAATAATAACCAGTATATGCTGATCCTCTGACCTTAGGGGCTCGGTATGTTCGGGGGTTAAAGTTATAGTGGACTTCTATAATTTTTCATAAATTGCATCATAACTTCTATATTCCTGGGCCGATTTTGATAAAACATAGCCTATGTGAAGCGCCGGACTTCATAGATCATATTTCAAGAAACTGCATTCAAATTTGTGCCGTAGTTTCTGAGTTTATCCCGGACAGACAGACAGACAGACAGACAGACAAACATTTTAAAAACTGTATTTTTGGATTCTGTTGCTCTCATACACACCTAAAAAAATTGATTTTTGAGTATATCTTCAATGTACAGTAATCGCATCGTTACAGTTTTATTATATGTATAGATAGATTATAATACCATCACGCCGATGGATGCAAATGGCAGGCTGTCGTAAAGTGTGGCGGTCTAAGAGCCTTCGTTCAGCAGTGGACGTCTCCCGGCTAATGAAGATGATGATATGTATAATATGAATATAGTGTGTGAATGTAATTTTTTCTGTTGAATCACTTTTTTTTTCGTAAATTCAAGGTTGGCCCTGTACTAGAAGTTGTTCACAATGATAAGTACAACCTTTCGGATTAATAATACCGTTTCGCTAAACCTTATATAGGCAATAGATTGAATTACAATCGATGAAGAATGAGAAACTCTCTAATTATGCCTTCCTCGCTCGACTGTATTGACGTAAATACGAGTCGTCCATCTATCGCAAAGTAGAGCTTGTCAACTCAGTATTCGATTCAAGTCTTTGGAATGCAACTGTTGGACTGCAGAATAAGGAGCCATGTAGTAGTATTCTAGTTTTAAAAAGTAATTCTAAAAAATGATTAGTAAAACACTGTCAAGCTATCTATCATGGTTGAAAATTACATTTCTAAAATTCTTAACGATGTCTTTTTTTTTCTTTTTAACTTTATTAGTGTTCACAAGAAGTTTATTGTGTTTTATTTATACGGGTTATGTTTATTATATTTATACGGTTTTATTTATACGGGTATAAATAGTTTCGATCACAAGTGCTAAGCAGGACGCAGCTGCACGCGCGTCAGGCTCTGTTTTCACTCTTTGAAAAAGGTCACCGGATGTGATCGAAACTATAGTCGGAGTATCCGATTTAATTAAACTTGAGTATTCCCGTATAAATTAAACAAAATGTTTCATATCCACGTCAGTTTTCATAATAAAAGTTTATTGAGTTTAGTAATAAAAGTTACACACTCAGGTGTGGGTGTTACTCGATAGTTACGATCTGAGTGTCTTCAAATTGCGAGTGAATCAGTTTCTTATAGGCACATGAGCTCCATCATGGACTGTATCTTCGGCTAATATCAGGCGAAATAGAAGTCACAAGTTAGCCTTTATTAAAATAAAAATATATTATGCCCCTTATTATGTTTCGAGTATAAAATATTTCCTCAATCACCGTTAATTCCGTCCTAAGGCTTAGTAATTATATCCATCACATTAAGCAGCCTTATTAACCGGCAGGTGAAGGGGTGGTAACCACGAATTCCAATAATTTCCAGTCAGTGTTTGTTGGAAAGCTTGTTAAGAGGGGATAGGGTAAGGGGTGTAAATTTCACCTACTACCTGCTACGGTCGGGCTACGAAATGAGCTACGAACGGCTGTGGAATGATTAATAATTATAAAAAAACGTTAGGCCTTCGTATATATAGATTAGATAGAAACATTTAGGTGCTATGGATAAAATTATACCTACGCTTTTGAACGTTGATAAATATAGCCAAGTGCGAGTTGAACTCGTCCGGTTCTCGGTTTTGCACAACTACAATAATTATGATTTTGTGAACTTAATTTTTTTACTCATTTTGAAATGTTATTGCAAGCCTGAGCAGCATTTGATATTTTTTTAACAGTAGTCAAATTTTAGGCCACTTAATTAGGGGATGGAACTTGTCTAGTGTGTAAAAATAAAGAAAAAACGCGCACGTATTAAAAATCATACAACATAAAAATCGGGGTCATTTGTACGGACATGTTTCATTTTGAACCTGGTTGAGTCGTCATAAAACTGCAAATAAAATAAATCTATGATCACTGAATTTTTTCAGAGTATAATTTTTATTCGATTTTATTTCGACGAATTCAATGTGGAAAGCTAAAGAAAACCAATCCGCTCAGCGCTACTTTCATTGCCCTACAACCAAAAGCAGCATCTAATAAATTAGCCCGTACCATTGTGTGGGCTCACTTAGCGGCAGACTTATTTACCTGGCTATACAATACAAGCCTCGGCGTCAGTCCAAAATCCCAGATAGTAGAACACTTTGTCTGCAGATAGTTGGCTCGTTGGCACCGGTTGGAGACGTTTGTCTCCAAGACTCCGATGCTTCTGGTTCGGTGATTTATTTTACTGCAGTTGGGGGAAGTTTGGATCCGGATTGCGTTATGTGATATGCAACAATAATGTGGGAAACTACGGCGAGTCTTCTTGTCAGACATTCCGTATTCTCGGGATGAATGTCTTTAATCACTGTATTCTACTCGTCAGTACCTAGAGAGTTGAAATGTCATTACTCAGAATTAAAACGGTCCAGAAGTTAAGCCTCTTTCCTTCATTCCAAGCAGTGTTTTTTTCTTTATTGAACGTGGTTTGTTATAGAACATCCCTAAGTGCGACATAAAATTTACAACACATTAGCTCGAAAAATGCATTTACAAAGCCTGTATACGCCGTCGTTCGAGTTGAACATTACGCACCATACAACTAGGCGTGCATACAGAAATATAGCTAGGCGTGCGGTAAACCTATTTTTCATCACACTTGCTCGTAAAGTGGATCTTATTGCATCGGTTTTAGGCTCATAATCCAAGCTATTACACACGCGTGCTTTTTACTTTACATTACGGCACTTGTACTATACTAGGTATAACCCGGTAAAGTCAAGTTTGTACGTGACTGCAATTAGACGTATGTATACGAAGGACTCTTAATATAGCCGGGTAATACTACAGTTTTTTTGTAATACCAACAAAGAGTTCTTATGCCGCTGAAGTAAATGTCAACCTGCGCGCGCATTGCTGGTTTGGGCGCCATTTTCCGCAAATGTTTGTTGATGTTTTCGCTATGTGGTTGATTATTATCAAAAAAAAATTGTTTTTTCCTCGCAAGTGTGACGAAAACAGTCGTATGGAACTCTTGTGCTATTAGTCATTACGCTCTCGGCTTCCTTATCGCATAATACCGCCTCTAGTGTAATGACCAACATAGAACACTCGTATCATAATGTACTATTACCACACGCCTAGTTGTATAGCGACATGCGTCAAATTTACGGTATTTTATAAAATACATAAGAATTCCACTAAGGAGTTTCACATTACGAGAATAAAAAAGCTAAATGATCGAACCTCCTTCGAAGCGCTCTTGCTCAATACGTTTGTTTCACTTTAATACTAAAGAGAAAATGAAACGATAGGTATAGTTATAATTTCCACAACGCGCACGTGGCGCCATTTGCTATTTCGCGCCATTTTCATATTAGAAACATCAAAGAATTTTCTTCTTCTTTCCTCCTTATGGCGTTGCACTTTGTGCATTTTGCCAGTGTCAAGTATTCAGTTGCGACTTTCTGACTGATATTTATAAACAAAATAATAAAGTTTGATTAATTATTACTGTTTTCTCCTTGGAGGATCTAGCTCTCGGCTGGATATATAATCAAAGGTTTTCTCGCAAATGTGTTGCAAATTTTTTATTTATAGGCTAGTTTTTTGATCAGACAGTTTTTTTTGCTGTTCTTCCAAATTGTGATTGTTCCTTGGATGCTTGCAAAACATTCACCTATCAAAATATTCGCACAATTCACCCACAGATACCTACTACAACATTCGAAACATTTTAATGGGAAAACTATCTGCAGCTCAGCTCCATAAAGCTAAAACTTTCGCATGTTTTGTTCATACCCATATCCTTATTAAGGACCCTTCTGTGGGCTATTCCGAATCAATATTTGCAGGGGCTTCGAACTAGTTGTTTGGATTGTAATTATGGAGCTTCCTGCCCCCTGCAGAGTTACTGATGGAGTGTTAACAGATAAACCTTATTTATAAACTACGAATAGATGCTGCATGCTTTGTTTTTTCTACTCTATAGAACGCTTACAAAGCATGCCTTGATTTTATCTTTTCTATGGAATGTTTAGAAATAAAATGTGTAGGATGAACATCAATATCATCATCAGCCTGGACACACCCACTGCTAAACGAAGGCCTCTCTCTTAGACCGCCACACTGTACGACAACCTGCCATATGCATCCACCGGTTACCCGCGACTGTTACAATGTTGTCGGTCCACCTAGTGGGAGGCCTTCCTACGCTGCGTCTTCCGGATCGCGGTTGCCACTCAATCAGTTATCAGTAGAACTGATAATATTAAAAAAAGATGTATAGATTTATTATAATTATTATTTTTCGTTTTTACTGACTAGAATGAATGAATAAGTCGGTCAGAATAATGTAGGCAAAAGTTGCACGATTGAAATAAAAATATTTAGATTATTACCAGGTTAATAGAACTTGTTGAACCCATAAATGGTTTTATGGGTTTGCATGTAAGTGTATATCGTAACAATTATAAACGAAAAAACAAGTTAACGCCACACTGAATACAGGATATAATTTAAACTGTACTTATATCCTGTATTCAGTGTGGCGTTAAAACACACTCGTAGAACCTTCATTGCTTCCCACTCACATTCAAAACTTACATCTGTACTCGTAGGGGTAATTAAGCCAGTGTTGAGCCAGAGAGTTAATACGACGTTTCACACGTCGAGGAGTGTATTAAGAGACAAAAAGCCATCATGTGCACACGGGTTATCTGGCGCGAGCATTCGTGCAGCGCGCTTGTTCGCTCTGGTGAGCACCCTGGCTTAGAACGCTTACCGATGAGTGGGTAAGAAAGATAAATATACTTTGTCAATTTGAATAATCTGTTACAACAGATTAAAAAAATACATAAATAATAAATAAATATCGGAGGACATTTTTCACACAATGCCATCTAGCCCCAAACTAAGCAAAGCTTGTAATACGGAAACTAGATAGCTGATAGAATACTTATATACTTTTTTCTTTGTAAATACATACTTATAATACATACTACTCCGAGGGTTGTCTGAAAGAGATCGCTTTTAGCGATTAGACCACCTTTTGTGCCTATTTGTAGTGTATTATGTTTGTAATGTCCTTTCTATGGTGTCAATAAAGTGTTATTGTATTGTATTGTACACCCAGACGCAGAACAAACATTTATGTTCGTCACATAAATGTTTGCCCTGGGTGGGGATTGAATCCACGCCCTACAGCTCTGAAGGCAGACATGCTACCAACTGAGCTATAAGGCAGTCACACACAAAAAAACACATACATAATCACACTTTTGATAGTCAAGTGTATTTGGACATACACAATGTTAATTGTAATTTTGATATGGGTCCTGCTATAAATGAATTTTAATTTTAATTTATAGGATTTCTAGGGAGATCAAACCGTATCCACCACACTGGCCCAGTTGCGGGTTGGTGGATTTATACATAATTAAACCTATACCTATTTCTTCTTGACTGGATAATGGACATGGTTAGATTTTCGTACGATATTTTCGTGCACCAAAAATCCTGTGGTACTTATAAAAATTTGTACAAATAACTCGTGGGTCTGGATAACTCAGGATTGAAACTTACGATTCTGAGTTGAGTGACACGACGACACAAGACGACGGCTACAAAAATGTATCAAAGGCAAAACCGAAAATTATTGCTCCTTTTTCATCCGACTTCAATAAAGGATGTTTCTCAATTCGACTGTATGTTTTGATTGTTCAACAGAGTGACGAGACAAGCGAATATTTTTTGTGATAATAAGCATTAACTTCGTTTAAAATACAGTTTGGTTTAACAAAATATTTTGTGAACTTTTGGCGGTCGAAACCTTGCGCGCAACGCACTGTCCTCGTCACTAGGTTCATTGGAAACTTTGTCCTTAAATCCAAAATACAATAAAAGATATATAATTTTATATAAGCACACTGCTACTTGATAGTTGATATCTAGCCTAGTAAAAGATGTAGTATCTACTTTAACAAAAACTTTGACTTTAAATACACCTGAAAATAATAACATTTTACGAAAGCTGGCTGATAAGACCTACTTTCTGGACTTTACTATATAAACGAATATAAATAATTATTTATTATCAACCGACTTCAAAAAAGGTGGTTTTGAATTCGAATGTATGTTTTTTTTTGTTTGTATACGTGATTACTCTGCCAATAATGAATTTATTTTGTTGGTTCAGTAGTTTGGTTTTGAAATCAAAGTTACTGGAATATATCAAAATAACTCGAAAATATGAAAATGTCATGAAGGTAGTCGAAATTGAAGTCGGTTTTTAAAAAAATGAAGATATTATTTAGTTTCTTGTGGCAGGCGAACGAAAATACTAATAAGTTTTCATCCTCTTAGTTGAGTTAATTAATTACAATGTCATCATCAAATCAGGTCATTCGAATAATTAATTACTCTCCAATGTACATACAACGCACGTTTGTACACAGTATACATGGTAGTTCACATAGGTCATAGCAATTAGGCGATCTGGCCTCAACAATGCGGTAATGATAAGATGTACCCATGCCACAACATTATTTGCATGAGAAATATAATTATCATCATCATCATCATCAGCCCGGAGACATCTACTGCATAACAAAGCATTGTACATATTTTGTTTGGCCACCTAATCTAACTGTACGTAACTAGAGTATGGTGCAATTAGTATAGAAAAACAATTTTTACTGTAAGGGTTCCGTACTCAAAAGCTGTCATATGGACCCTGCTAAGCTATGGCGTTTGTTTTTCCGTCTATCTAATCTTTGATAAGCTGTATTTTTTACAGTATTTTTTTGGCGAATTGACTATAATCATTTATAATTAAAAATAAATAAATAATCTTACTCGTAGTATCAATATCAAAAAATTCCTAATGTCATAACAAAAATTACATTGGTATTTGTTTTTTAATTTGGAATAGGTTTGCGTTTGACCACATCCTCTCTGATATTAAGCAACGATGCGGTCTAGATTGAACATGCTAGCATGCTAGCATGTCACCTAGAAGGAATGTGCTCGCTCTGGATTTGATGGCACCCATATTGTACTTTTCTAGAAACACAAACTGCGGAAGAGAGTTCCAAATCCTCGCTGTGCGAATAAAAAATCAAGCTTATAAAAGAGAGTAGGTATACAAGATAAATTGAGTTGACATTGTATTATGCTACAGAAAACATTGATTTATAAATGCAAATGCAATGTTTATTTAATTATATGTTTTTTTTATTTCTTTTTTTTGTTTTTTTTTTTACTAATCAATAAATATAATAATCTATCAAAACTCTATCCAGTCTTTTATTAGGCAACATTGATCTTTCAGAATCACGTGGAAAGTGGACACTCTACCAAAGTTAATCTTTAACATTTCAAAAATCAACAGCTCTCAACAAACTAAACATCAAAGTCCAAACTTCAAAGTTTCGTTACACAATACAGAATCGATGGCCTTCAAAAGTCTCAACTCCATTATGGGGTTAATGCGAGTGGAAGAAATTTCTGTCCGTTTCCTGCCTCTATTTGATCGGGGTCGGCCGGCTATTAGGTTTCCGTTTAGAGGTTCCGGTCCGAATCATGTTGCGTCTTACTCTTTGGAGCTTGGATTTGATTTCATCTGAAACGTGACTCCTCAGCCTATATCCTTGACGAGTGGCTCAATGCTCAATGCAAAGTCAAACCATGGTGTGGATGTCGTTAAAAAATCCCCTCCGGCTTATAATGTACAACACGCAAAATGGTAACCACACGCAAAATGTAGAAACGCATAATGTACAAACCAGCTAGATGTCGTCGTCGTCAGCCATAAAACGTCCACTGCTGGACGAAGGCCTCTCCCTTTATAGAGGGGTGTTGCCATAATCCCCACACTTGGCAGGCAGCTTGGGGATCGCAGAATGGTTACCACCGTTAACCAAGAGGACGCTGCTGCCCGTCCTCCGGTGGGCCTGGTTGCAGTTTAAGGAGATACCCAGATCCCAGGTCAGCTAAATGTACATTATGGCAAATTCACAATGCGTACAATCTACATACAGTGGAAAAATCATCTCTACCATGTTTATAGTAGATTTGATTTTCTATCTCATTTATTGTGAGATCGCCTTTAGCAATAAGGCCCCAATAATTGTTTCACTAGTTCTAAGTTATTTTTCCGGTTTTGATCAGATGACTGTAATCAATTCTTTTGGTGTGTACAATACATGGAGGATCTAGCTCTCTCATATAATCAAAGTTACAATACAGAGTTTAACTATCAATCTATAAATATAGGCAAGATGCGGCTTCTACTTAATATAAGATTATATTCTTTTTAATAAACACTAATCACTTATTTATTTATTAAATTATTATTATTAATAATTATTAAACTTCTTTTTTTTTTTTTTTCAAATATATTTATACACTAAAATTAAATTATAACTAACTAACAACTAAACAAACCCTAACTAGTAAAAACAAACCATACATAATAAAAAATACAAAACTTAAAATTTAAACTAAAAGCCCCGTAGATGATGGAAAGTTGGCCAGAATGCTGGCGGCATTGCCACGTTGGACGGCAATGCAAAAAAAATAAAATTGCTAAATGCTTCAATTCTTTTTTTATTCTAGATTCTTATAAGAGAGTCTAGAACAAGCGCGGCAGAAGTGTGGTGGAATGATTTTGAACCTTAACTGGAAGGAGTTAACAATGGCTCGTCGACAGTAAGCCCGCGCTTTTAACTTTTAAAATGCATTGGACCTAAGCCAGTTTTAGTAAGTATTATGTCCGTCCTGTAATTATTGTCCAATCCTACTAGTTTTATTGGTAATCAATCAAATTATTCGTTAGCTGAGAAAATTTCCTCCATCAATCAATTGCATGACTGTCCCAAAAAAGGAGTTAATATTTTCAGGGTTTATGTGTGTGAGTTTCTTTATTCCAGCATAATAACTAGGTAAATTCCTGAACCAATTTGGATATTAGGAGTATCGCCCAAGTGACACTGGCTATAACTTCCTCCCTATTGAGAGGGAGGCTTTCGTCCAGCAGTGGACGTCTTCGGGCTGATGAGTGTGACACGGGCTATAACTTTTTTTGGCATGGCAGTCGTGTTTTAATATTTGTGAGTTATAATAATTTGAGCCGCATTAAGTATGTATTTAAGTATATATTATTATTAGTACCGTTGAATTTGTATACCATTAACATTTTTATTACACACACTGCCGGCGTTTTATACGGTTAATCTGCGTATTAAACGAATTAACAATAACAGATAAACAAATAGATAAAATAATTTAGCATTCGTCAAATAATTCATCAATACCTTAATAATATTGTACATACAACTGAAATATTTCGAATCAGGTAGCTAAACAAGTAGCTGGTTATAGAAAAATAAATAGTTGTAATATTTTTTTTATTTTGTCGTAGTCGTATCGGAGGTATTAAAAACAGGTCTATTAGCAGATTGAACGTGGGAAGTACATCAATCAATGCTCAGGGATGACCGCAGCCTGTGATTTATTGGAGGTTTCGAGTGCATTGTGATTTTTTTTCAACGCACTGGTACTCTATTGTGTGCGGTGAAAGATAGGAAATGGCTGGATATAGCAATGATCCTTGTACTTATGGCACGGGCATTGATCTTTTCGGTTTTTTTTCTGTTGACAAAAGGATTATCTAAGAGGGTAACAATAGATACTTTTTTGGCCTTTAATTCAATTATAAATCTGTTGGCAAAAAAACACGTGGCGTAGCTTGATTATAGGTGGTTCTAAACGTTCACTAGTGTACAAACGATCTGGTCAGTGTTTGAATGTGTGACCGTGAGTGGTATTTACATCTGAGCGATACCGTCGGATGGTCAATCCATGTCAGAGGCCTTCGGGTGGCACATTAGCTCTGACGCTAGTGGCTGGCCCCTTTCGAACTTGCTTACTTTTTTGTAGGTAACATTTTTTCTGCTTTTAAATAAGCTCTCTTCTTCAGTTGAAGTAAGTGCTGTTACGCTTTGATGGTGAATAAAGTCATGTGATATTTTTCGTCACTCAGATACCTACATAAAAAAAATACATTTACTTATATTAATTAATGTTTTCATAACTTAATCTGTATGTAGCACTCTCCTATCAATACAATGTAAGTACTGTTCAGCAAATTGCTCTTCAAGTCTGTTCACATTGTAAAACAGAATCAAAACCAACATTGTATCTATTCCTTTCTAGTAAGATTGACTTCCTAGACACAATATATCGCGAGCCAAGCCCATGAATTAATAAACTAAATCCCACCATAACCTCATCCTGGAGCTAATACCAAACACCGTGGGTAACGTTTAAGCCGCAGATAAACTGTTAATCAGTATACAACCTTGAAAAATCGCTACAATACAATACAAACACCACTTTATTCCACACCAGAAATGTATAACAACTTACAACTAATCAGAGTACATTATTCGGCAGTACAAGTGGCGGCCTTATCACCTTGAGCGATTTCTTCCAGGCAACCTTTACCACGCTAAACGATTTATTCCACTATGTTCAGCGGGATGCTTTCACCCAGGTGAACATAGTGGAAATTGTGAGTTCCTTATTTCACCTCGGAATCATTGCACCTAGGTAATATCACCTGGGTAATTTGTTTCGACATAATTGTTGTCATTTGTTCACCTTAGAATTAGAGCACTCAGGTTAAAACGGGCAACTTTTATTATTATTCTTGTGGACATCAAAACAAAAAAATACATGTTTAAAACTTACAAATCAAAGCCAACTTTGGAGCCCTATTCATTAGTTTTATTATAATTGTATATTTTTTTAATAGACTATTCTGATGGACGCCTTCTGACTTATGATGTGATCTTTGAATCACGGTTGAACTTTGTCAGATTGGGAAAGTACTAGAACCTTGTCAGTTGTACAACTATAAAGCAGTAGTGTACACTCTATCTGCTTTTAACATTCTAACTATTGATAGGAATAAGCATAGCTTGGAAGAGTGATTAAACCAAATATACATTCCGCAAAGAAGGAATGCTAATGATTATGTATATTATTATATATAGATATATTAGATATTAGTTTTAAGATGAAGCTTTATATTTGTAGGTTGTTGTGGGTGTAGTATGTATTATAAGTATGTATTTACGAAAAAAAATTGTATATAAGTATTCTATCAGCTATCAGGTTTCCATAATACAAGCTTTGCTTAGTATGGGGCTAGATGGCGCTGTGTGTAATAAATGTCCCCCCAATATTTATTTATTTTATTTATATAATGACGCGGTTTTTTTTCTTTAATCGGATTAAAAATCAGCATTTTTTTTATCTGTCCTTCAATTACTAAAGACAAAATTATATATTTGATCGCCTGTATCACCCTATCATAGCGATCTGAGTAAATATCGGACTGCCTTATAGCTCAGCTGGTAGCATGTCTGCCTTCAGAGCTGTAGGGCGTAGCGTAGGTTCGATCCCCACCCAGGGCAAACATTTATGTTATGAACATGGATGTTTGTTCTATGTCTGGGTGTAATAATGTGTTATGAGTACGTATTTACAAAAAAAAACAGTATAGTATAAATAAGTATTATATCAACTAGTCACCTGGTTTCCATAATTACAAGCGTTGCTTAGTTTGGGGCTAGATGGCGCTGTGTGAAAAATGTCCATCGATATTTATTTATTTAAAATTAACTAACATAAGCTGTACCTAATCAATTCTAAATAAAAAAGAAAAACCGTAGGAGATAAACGTTTTCTATAGTATTTCAAAGAAGACTTACTGCTTTTCACTGTATCCAACCTTAGAAACGCGGCAGAGTTAAGAACGCTCGCCGGGGCAATTTCGATTTGATTTATCATTGTTCTTCACCGATAAATCAGGCCACAATAGGGTTCCCGAGCTATACGGATACGGGAACTTCTATTAATTCTCCTTAGAACAATCCCGAAGTTTCTGCACAATGGGATTAGGACAATACGTCTCAGACGTGAGATGTTATCACGCGATAAGGATAGTGTACGGGAAATTGAATTAATTTGGATTTTGGATGCTAGGCGCGTTAATATCGACTGATAAACCTCCGATTGGGCTTGTTGACTGTGATACTGGTGTTAATCTTAACTAGTATTTCTAGTTGATGAATTACATTGAGATGTAATGCATTATGGGTATGTCTTACAACGGCTTCCAGACCCACTGGAGTACGGACAGCAGGCTCCTCTTAGTTAACGGTGGTGAGCGTTCTACGATTAGAGTGCAAGCTGGGGATTACAGCACCCCCTCTTCTGTCTCCTTGCTGATGGTGTTAAGATATTTTATATACTTTTAAATAATACATATAACAACATCAGCCCGAAGACGTCCACTGCTAAACAAAGGCCTGTACGATAACCTGCCATATGTAATGCATCCACGGTTGCCCACGACTTTCACAATATCGTCGGTTCATCTAGCGAGAGGCCTAACTACGCTGCTCTTGCCGGTTCGTGGTCTCCAATCAAGAACGTTTCTTCACCATATGTTGTCAGTATTTTGATGTGGTCTACCCATTGCCACTTTAACTTCCAGATAAAGCTGTAAGAGAGCAAAAAATATATCATCTTATGCAACAATATTGTTTATTTTATTGATTCAAGTGGTAAAATCTTAATAGGTAGTATAAATTGGATACTTACTATAAGAACTCATCATCATTAGCAGCGTATTCGGCACACTGGAGGACATAAACTTCCTACCACTAAATCGCCAATCTTTCCTCCTTCAATATATTTACTTAATAGGCAATTATTATTCAATAAACTTACAAAAAAAACTCTAATTACTGTCCATGCTCGAACTACCAAAAAACTTAGACGAACTTTCGTAGAAATCTTACCCTAAGGTACAAGCAGTTCCCAAGAAGCCTCATAAAATCTAACTTCTGGAAAATCTAATTATCATTAAACTCCTATCCAGACGCTCGCTTACAATATTTTATTTTTTCATAAAAAAGTAAATAAACTGTCGATAAAATCCGTCTCGGCAGCGCCATCTAAGCTCGGCCCCTTCAGCCACTTTGCCTTTCCGGTCACGTGCCATAGTTCTTTCTGAACGGAATTGGTTCCAATAATCTCGTAAACCAATTGAATTTAAACCTTTTCAGGTTGAAACACGCCACATTTTGGCACGGGTCTCGTTCCGCAGTGATTCTGACAGAAAATCAGAAAAACCTGGCATGTATATATGGAACGCTCCCGTCATGCTAGACGCTTCGTGGCTTTTACATCAATTTTCGTATTACCAATGGATTAAATCCAAGGGTCATCCCCCGAGAAACTTACCGATTGGATCGGAGCATCGCTTGTCGTGAATCAATGTTGTAAAATTTGTATTCAGGTAGCGATTCTCCTTTACTTTTTGGACAGAGCTCGATCGAATTTAAAGAAAAAAATGTTTGGCTTTGGCACCTCACATTTTTGACGATGCGCCTCACGTGGCCGTTCTGTTTTGGGGATTCTGCGGTTGTCTGCCGGGGATGTTTCGCTTGTTATTGGAACGTTACCGCAACACGTCGAATTTTAAATGCGTCAATAAGATTTAAGTACCTTTGAAAATGAGAAACAATTACGTATACTTATTGAAACTTAGATCGTTTGGGAGCTATTATAGATTTTTAGTTTAGTTTTTTATTTGACAGGTGACTTGATTGTGTTCTTAGCTACTACTCAAAAGAGTCGGGTTTAAAAAAAACCGTTTTTAAATTATATAATATTATACTATTGGTAAACTATTGGTATAAAAAAAAAAAATATATGCTCTTGTTATGCTCGTGGATAAACTAGCTCGTTTATTAAATCCCTACATGAATACGATGCCATTCGTTTGAAACTAGTTTGCTGGATGATTGGTCTTGGTGGTTGGTTGGTTTTACTTTAGTCAATTATTGTCATTGTATCTGAATTTGACACAAAAACGAATTGTAATTCCGCTCTAAATTTCAGAAAAAAAAACGTATAATGAAAGAGATAATTAGCTGTACAGATTTTGGTAGATTTCAAAATATCTACCTTAAGAATTGTGTTTTCACCTTATTGGGGGATAAGAGGAGTGGAGAATTAGAATCTAATGACCTTCAAGACTCAGGAGTAAAGCATATTTGCTTTATAATTCAAAGGCAGTGGTTGCGATATCTGACCGGGAACATGATTAAAAGATTGTAATTTATTACTTAATTTAATTACAAATATTACGCTCTAAGTGTTGGTGTTAGTATCTATAGAACAAAACTATGTAGGTTTTTCCATTGACCTTTATTAGGAATTCAACCTCAATGTTACAAATAAACAAGACCTTACTTTTAACTCATGCACAATAGTACATTTTATGTAATTTACCTTAATGTGTAACAAATTTTATTATTTCCTGACCTTGCCTTCTTGTGGTTAACCTATCATCATTTTCTCTACATTAAGCACAGCTGCCTCCGCCAAGTTATGCGAACCCAACAAGTATCTTATCATAATAACTGTTCCGTAAAAACATCAATATTATTCTTTACGTTTTTCGTCATTATTTGGTATAATAATTATTATATTTAGTTTAAAACAGTAAAATATTGTATTTAGGATAAGTATTGGTAAATAGTTTTTCCTATTCCTATGTAGACAAAGGAAATAAGTACCTACTCTAATTTATAAAAAAAAGTGTGAAATATTCTATTGTAAAGCCAGTGTTTAAAAAAGGAGATAAACTTAACGTAAATAATTACCGGCCTATTACATTAAAACCTATTTAAATAATATGTCAAAATTACTTCTACGCTTGTCAATCAAATAGCCCGCCCCTAACGGCACCTGGCGCAAAGGTGCCCATCACACTAGCCGCATTGCCACGCTGAATGGCTATAGCCAATCTTTGCACCAGGTATAAAAAAATACTTGTGATTGTATTTTTTTTTAATAACTATTCTTAAATCAAAATATTTTTATGACAACATCGAGGCTATTCCAGAACCTGCAATACTGTTTTGTCACGCTCATAAAATCTGTTTTAACACATTTGAATTAATAAAGAAGCTACGAGGACAGGAACAATATTTTATAGTTTTCATTTATCATTTATCCACCTGAAGTTAAGCAACGCTGCGATCTAGGCTGGAGCCAAGGAATGGAACAAGCTACCGGCTTCCCTGTTTGAATTTTGACTGCGTCCTTCATCTTCAACCTCATCTTTACTTACAAACAGGCTAGTTATCAACCGTATGCGGTACAAAAACCGTTTACATAGAAGGAACCTGCTTCATCATCATCATCATCATCAGCCTGGAGACATCCACTGCTGAACGAAGGCCTCCCCCTTAGACCGCCACACTGTACGACAACCTGCCATTTGCATCCACCGGTTGCCCGCAACTTTTACAATGTCGTTGGTCCACCTAGTGGGAGGCCTTCCTACGCTGCGTCTTCCGGTTCGCGGTCGCCACTCAAGAACCTTTCTTCCCCATCGGCTATCAGTTCTTCGAGCGATGTGGTCTGCCCATTGCCACTTCAACTTGCAAACCTTGCGAGCTATGTCGGTAACTTTGGTTCTTTGGCGAATATCCTCGTTCCGGATTCTATCGCGCAAAGTAACTCCGAGCATAGCTCTCTCCATTGCCCGTTGCGTGACTCTAAATTGCTCCAACAGGCCAGCAGTTGAAGACCTGCTTGCTCTAGATAGACGTCTATACTGTGATAAAAAAATAAATAAAAAAACCGGTGAAGAGAGCCCACATCCTCGTTGTGCTAGTAAGAAACTGTACTCTAGTGCAGAATTTCTAGTAAGCATTCGTGCTCTAGAATACGGGACATCTTTTTAAATAACCCAACATAATAATCATCAAGACATAGGCCTAAAATATATCCATCAAATATTTTAAAACTCGCAGGTGTGAGTTGTAAAACTTATTCTTGCATATCAGTGACCTCGTCACGGTTGTGATCACGGCCTGACCCCAACCCAATACAACGGCGGAAGTTTAGACGTATTTTGCTTCATCACTGGAATTTACTGCACATATTATTATATCCTAGGCTATAATATGGCCGTTTGGTAATTTCCTATGAATTACAAGTAACTAATACTTATCTATTGCTGTTAAATTATCTTTTATTATAGCTTTTCAACAAACTTCAAAAAAGGAGGTTCTTAATTCGAGTGTATGTATGCGGTTACTCCGTCAATTATGAATAGATTTTGATGATTATTTTTTTGTTTGGTAGGTGATACTTCAGAGGTGGTCCCATATAAATATTATTAAAATCGGTCCAGTAGTTTGCTGTTTAAATCATAATTTGTGGAATAAATCAAAATATCTGGAAAATATGAAGATGTTATCCAAGTAGTCGAAATTGAAGTCGGTTGTATTTTTTTTAAAGGCGTATTTTTGTCGAAAAGTACGCAACGCATTTTTTTTTTAATTTAATCTTCTTGTGTTTCTGTTATACATACATAAACGGTGGTGACTTCTTTTTATCAAAAGGATTGTTTGCTTTTTTGTTCCTCGATATAAAAAAAAGTTCCAAATCTCATTATTATCTTCACTCTCACATAATAATGCAAGCTAACTTATGGGTATATAATCTACCAGGTTTAGTTGATTTTTGTTTTAAACTATGAACTCATCAAATTACATATTTTTGTTCATAATTATACACAGTTTAACGCTTCTATTTATTATTACCGTTACGATAGAGCAAAGTCAAAAACAAAAAAAAACAAAAATATTGAGATGACAGTATTCTTCAATAGTAACTTGGGACGTTAATATAATTTTACATTATTTATTACTTTCTAGGAAATCGTCGTAAAAATGTACAATACTTGGTAATCAAATATTGGGTTTATTACCAAGTGGACTCAAGGGGCTGGACACACGTGTGTCCAGCTGGTAAAAACTCAAAATTGGTATCAGTTGTTATTTCGCCATCTAGACACACTAGAATTTTCATGCGTGTCCAGATAGTGAATAACATAGACCCGTTTATTCGGTATGCAAGATACATGCCATTTGTGGTAAGACGGACATCCGTTGCATTAGGGTCCCGTTGGACGTCTCTTATAAGTAAAACCCTTAAAAATCTATATTAAACAAAAAGAAGCCCAAGTAATTCCTCTATTTTGGACCAAATACTATCTGACATACTTCACCCACAAAAAGAATTATAATGTTTATTTTACAACATACCACAATAATAATTTACCAACAACCTGTAAACACGGTGTGTATCATGATAAATGTTGACACAGATGATTAAAGGCGACACTGAAACCTGTATTTTGTGATTCACGCCTCAAACAATCAACTGTTGGTTCAAGTTTTAGTTTGCACATTTGGCAATAGCTATGAATGTTTTTAAAACGCTATTAATTTATTCAAAGGTTTTACTAATCCCACTTGTAACTGTATGTACCTACTCCAAGTTTTGAGAACAACTGCAACGATCAAAGGCAGACGTGTCACCTTTTACCATAAGCAGAGAGTTTTGCTTGTCTATTATAAGTTCATAAACATCATCATCATCATCATTTCTTTGTTTTACTGTTGGACATCAATTCTACGATCTTCGGCTATCTGCTATCTTCCAATCACTAAAACGGCTAGTTTGTATAGTATTGCGTATATCGTCACTCCATTGAGGCGCAGGGCATCCTACACGTAGCCAACCCAAGTTGCACATAGCCATTAAAAAAACTCTACCAGCAAACTCTACCTAACTAAAATACAATATCAAGCTACTTTGCGTCCATTAGGCGGACAATAGCTGTTAAACCGCGACACAGTTTAACCGTGTTTAAACAGTGCTTAAACTGCAGTTTATGTCCTCCCTACATAATATGGTTAACGGCCCCGTATTTTATGATAATCTTTGAACAATGTTGACTGACACGGATTCTAGCGAGTCTGCTAATATTTTTCCTCGATTAAGGATAACCGGAGTGAAATATGATTGTTGAGCGGACACGGTTGTGGCTTTATGACTAGAATAATAAACTAGTAAGTCGAGTTTTATGTTTGTTTTGAGCTATCATCTTTCATGTATTTTAGGCTTTCCATTTTTACGAAAACGCAGTCTGCGATAGAAGCCTAGAATAAACCGCTTCACTACCGACTTAAAGATACCTAAATTACTTTACAGACATATTTTACCACCTTGTTAGCTCCATCACAGCACCTCACTCCATTCCATCCCATTTTAGATGTAATTTTTTTATTAGTATTTTTTTATTGTATTATAATTATGACTAATATATTTTGACATTATATATTATTATAATTTTTATTTAATTCATTTGATTTTTGTTTCTTTATCCATAATAAAAAAGAATATTCTTTTTAAAAACACAGTGTGGTCGATTTTGAAGGTTTTCGTTGACAGAACTATACTAACTAAAGTATTGCTGTCCTTAACTAACATGCCTAGTAAAAAAGTGACAGCAATATTTAAATTAGTTTAGATCTGTCAACTAAAGCCTTCAAAATTGATCACAGTGCCATCTATCTGTCATTTTTACGCCTAATCAGCACAACATGCTAGCTCTTTAAGACACTTTTATATCACATCTTCTGTGCACAACTTGTATTAAACCGACCACGTTGTGTGCAAATAAATAATCTTTATCTTTTTCCATTGCGAAGATGTTGAAGAAGATGTGGTAGTCCATTGGCAGTATACGTGCTTCGTAATCGTGAGGTCGTAGGTTCTACCCGGACCCGGGCTAGCGCGCTCCATCCTAGATCGCATTTTCGCTGAGACGATGGTTAAATGCGTACTTATTACTTTACTAAAACAATTAATTATCATGTTCACAATAATAGCGAAGACAAAGAATAGAGGTTTTAAAAAGTTGCGCAAACTGAGTTTCGACATAGACGTGCTATTTTATATTTATTCGTTACTCATAGCTAAATATAATGCGTCAAAATAAAAATACAACGAGCCAATTTAGGTATTTTACGTACAGTTTCAGTATATTCTTAGCAA
This sequence comes from Erannis defoliaria, assembly GCA_905404285.2. Taxonomy (NCBI): domain Eukaryota; kingdom Metazoa; phylum Arthropoda; class Insecta; order Lepidoptera; family Geometridae; genus Erannis; species Erannis defoliaria. The sequence continues at coordinate 1,134,865 of FR990073.1, read as the reverse complement.
TTACTTTCAAACATACTATATAAACTGACATGCTATTATGGTTTATCGTGAATATAAAATGCATTTTATCTTACGTAATTATAACGTGCCTCTATGTGCTAAACACTTACGCCGTTCAGTAGACCTTAACGCATTAAACTTTACCAGAGAAAACCCGATTAAGTGCTATTTCCTAGACTTGCAAATACTAGCCGGAAGAACAAGTAATCTTAAAACACAGCAATATTAAAATTACGTAGTTTTCTCTGGAGTTAGTGACACAACGTAGGAAAATCCACGTTGAAGAGTAACAAAGTACTACGCGCATATCCTGCCATGTGACAATGAACTTCTAACAGGTGAATGACGTTTTTAATTACAATTAATGTATAGATTAAGCTAGTCCCCATCATCATTTTCATTGGCCTATTTCCATCTACAAGGTGACAATTTATATAGGTAACAAAAACAAACAACAGCAATATCAAACAACAACAACAACAACTATTAATAAAATTAATTTATTATTAACTACATTTGGATTGTCTCTAGACTTTCATCGGTCTGGATACAATCCTTATGTTTTTTGTTGTGTAGTAGGCTAAGTAGTCTTTGTAGTTTGTTGTAATTAATAAAGGCTTATGCCTATTAAAAAAAAAAAAAAAATACTAAACATTATATAAAATATAATAATAATATTATAAATATGTTATTGTAAATTTTTTACATTTTTTTTTAGTTTAAAACTGTTTTGTATTATTATATAACGTGCAAATAGCATTTGCTTGTGACCAAATAAGCCTGTTCGGGAGATACCGATGCGGTCAAATATGTTTTGCAGTAACAAACTAACACTAAACTCATCCTAAAGTATCTGTACTCTGTTTTTACGACTGAATTTATCTGATTGGATTAGTTTGGTTTTTTTTTTCTTTTTTTTTTGCGATATTGCTGTTAAGAAATTCTACGTAATGGGAGAAAATACATAGGTAAATACTTTTTTCGGAATAATTATTTATATATTTTTTTATAAAACCTTTGCTGGAATGGAATCTAATTTAAAAAAAGCCTTTTTGAAAACATTCGTCTACCTTTTTGTTTTGTAAGGGCAGAGTGAAAGTAAATGTAACGAAGCCAGGTAGACTTTGATATACAGCACTAAACTGTACTGTGGTAGACAATCTAGGACGCAAATGTTTGTCGGTCTTTTTGATGCTTACTTCCCAATAATTATCCCGTTTCCTAGCCCTTAGTCTGTGCCCAGCCTTTAGTCAGTACCGAAGGCGTACCTAATTATGCTTCTCATCTTCATTGCTTCATAAAAATTACAAGATAGATAGTATTTTTAAACTAGAGTACGTAGGTAGGTACCTACTTTATTTTATAAATTTACGAGCTCCATCCTCAACTACACGTAATCATCATCATCAGCCCGGAGACGTCCACTGCTGAACGAAGGCCTCCCCCTTAGACCGCCACACTGTACGACAACCTGCCATTTGCATCCACCGGTTGCCCGCGACTTTTACAATGTCGTTGGTCCACCTAGTAGGAGACCGCGCCTACGCTGCGTCTTCCGGTTCTCGGTCGCCACTCAAGAACCTTTCTTCCCCATCGGTTGTCAGTTCTTCGAGCGATGTGGCCTGCCCATTGCCACTTCAACTTGCAAACCCTGCGAGCTATGTCGGTAACTTTGCTTCTTAGGCGAATATCCTCGTTCCGGATTCTATCGCGCAAAGTAACTCCGAGCATCTCTCCATTGCCTATTGCGTGACTCTAAGTTTCTCCAAAAGGCCAGCAGTTAAAGACCACGTTTCAGTTCCATATGTCATCATTGGCAACACACACTGGTCGTAGACCCTTGTCTTCAGACACTGCGGGATTTTGGACGAGAAGATATTACGCAATTTTCCGAACGCTGCCCATCTGAGTTGGATTCTTCGGGCGCCTTTACACGTAATCAATCCACCAAAAAAATTGCTGTTAAAATATACATCTTATTTCTACAAATCACGCACTGCGGAAACGCAGACGCAGTTTTAATTTCTAAACATGTGAGCGATACGAAGACCCTTCTATTGGCCACGGCGAGTGATGGCGATGGTCACTGACCATAGCCGTAGTAATTATTCCGTGTTTTTATTTTTACTTCGCTGACGTTAATTTCCATAACTGAGTAGTGCTGTACGCGCTCTACCGTGGCATGTTCTGGCGCATCTAGGGGTGGGCCCGTGTCGATGACTCGAGTTTTCGCTTAATCGATGTGGTGTAAGATATAAGTTTACTAAGCCCGGTAAAAGCGTAGCATTTATTTTAAGTCTATAAAAAGAAGAATTACTCGCAGTGTTGTCATTTAATTTAGGTACCGAAATACCAATAAAAATTGTTGATTTCAAATCTTATTGATACCCAAAAGTTATGAAAAATCTATGATTATGGATCATGTATGAAGAAACGTAAGACTACTGAGAAGTTACTGTTGACATTACTTTCTTAATACCTCACAGCTGGGCTCACTACTCCGAAGAGTGATTGGACCATGATTATTCTTCAACGGAAGATTAGCGCACGTTATAAGCGGACTAACTGAGAACTAGATGCATGAAATAAATTTAAACTATTTTAAGGCAAGGCAAAGTTTAACAGGCCATAAAATACTCAACAAAATAACTCATTACATCACGACGACCATTAAATATCGACAACAATTAAACTCACCACTGCCTCAACACTAGTGACGCACCTTCCTTGACAGTAATTCAGTGCTCCGTGATATGCGCTTGCGCGCGACCGTCTTTTTACGCGCCTTATTTTATAACTCGAAAAACGAACGTGATTATATGGCAGTGGTGACCCGACCGTGTGGTGATTTCCATTGTTTGAAGTATAGTTCTTGCAGAGGACGGACTTCACAAAATGGCTGGGTAATAAAAAAAAATACAACAACTAAAAAGAGGTTGTGTGCTTAGTTTTCTTGAACTTGATTATTGAAGAAACATTTTGTTATCTATGCTAATAGCTTCTAAACAGCAAATAAGAAAATTTCTGTCAATAAATCCTGAAATATTGTTTTTGTATTATTACTATAATGGCTTCGAACAAATTTGATATGTATGAAAACGTTACATAGGTGTAGTGATTTAAAGGCATTCAAGTCTTCGCTAATTTACCGGGCACGCATGACTTGATCTTGACCGTGACTAGCTTAGCTTGGCTTTAACTGTAACTTATTTACTCAATATTTTAATGGTTTTTTTTATTTATTTAACGCTGGCTAATGAACAATGTGCAAGGCCACAAACTTTAAAAAAATAAGAGTAGGTACCTAGAGGTACCAGGTTTCATTCTTACGTTAAATGGATTTTATACTGCGGAACGGTGTTCTTCTTTGGTTAACTTAGCGTTAAGTTATTTTGTCTGTTTCAAAATTAAAACTTCGTGCACAACGAATTAAGAAATTGTGAATGTATCTTCGTCACATCCAGGCAATGATGAGGATTATATTCAGACGATGAAAGTCTAGAGACGATCCAAATGCTCAAACCATAATAATCTTACTATCGGATATTTGTTTACTAAACTATTTCATCAACCGCCATTTTTTTTTTATATGTTACGCGTTTACTCCACCAATTATGAACTGATTTTGATGGTTATTTTATTGTTTGGTAGGTAATGCTTCAGAGGTAGTCCCGTATATTTTTTATCAAAATCGGTTCAGTAGTTTGGTTTTTAAATCAAATTTACTAGAAAATATGAAGTTGTCATCCAGGTATGCGAAGTTAAAGTCGGTTGTATATTTTTTTAATCGTATTTTTTCAGATAATATTTATCGGCTATAGATATCGTAATGCTAGAAGCATATTACTAATATAAAAATAGTGACATAAATAATAACGTACATAATTTGTATTCTAAAAAAATAAGTTAGAAGAAACCCGCCCGACCTTTACAGGCATACCATTTCTAGTTCAAGAGGAGAAAGCCCATTTTTTCCACGCTACATATTTTATTTTTCTAAAAATTATTTAGTTTTGCACAACTATAACAATGTTGTTATAAAAAAAGAAATCTTATCTGAAATAAATTGAATAAATATAATATAAAAGATCTGGACCTAGGTATGTCCATAAACTGCAACCAGACTCACCGGAGGACGGACAGCAGCGTCCTCTTGGTAACGGTGGTGAGCATTCTGCGATCCCCAAACCGCCTGCCAAGCGTGGGGATTATAGCAACACTCTATTAAGAGGGAGGCCTTCGTCCAGCAGTGGACATTTTATAGCTGACGATGACGAATATAAAATAATCTTTGAAGTGATGTTCGGTTATCGCAGTTACTTTTTGTGTTGTGAACTTTTATTCGTTATTCCATTTCTACTCGAAAATGTTAGTTAAGGATCGACAAGTTGACGGCTCGAACTCATCGGTGGGCGCGGCTAAAAAGCATGCTCTCTTCATCAAACAAACTGTGGGAAAGGGAGAAAGAAAGATAAATGAGCGCGCAAATATTTTTTTGTCGACCTTTGGCTACAGTAATGTGGTTGAATAAACTCTGAGTTAATTTATTCCAACTAAAGTTATTTGAAATGTTTATGGACTAAACTATGCCGCTTGATAAATTATTTTAGAGTTTTCTTATTCCTTATGTTATTTATTTACGTCCAATGTGGCGTTAAAATTGACCTAAAATACAAGATGTTTCCTGGCTCATAACTTTCATGTTTATTAACTTTTTACTTTCGTAATAATTTACAATCCTAGATAATGAAGAGATTAATCGATATAATACTTAGTCTTGAACCTACAAAATTACATAGTGGAGTAGTAATACTACCGCGTTTCTATGGAGAAGTGAGCAACTTGACTACTCTTAAAGATCGAAACTCACTTAGGTCATTGTGACGCGTATTCCGAAAAAATTTGCAAGTAACAAACATTATTTACCATAAGAAAATTTACATAATAACCGTAGCTTTCAATTACCATCGATAATGCATTAGAAAAACAAGCTAGATCACGTTTAAGCCTAACATTCAGTTAGTTGAAAGCAGAAATGCCGCTAAATGACACTTCATGTTCATTATTCTTCTGATAGGTACCTTTGTTTACTTGTTTGCGAGGCTTATGTTCTGAACAATCTACTCGTTTAAGAATATAAACGAGTGATGCCAAAAAAATTCAATTGCGCGCTAAAAAAAATACAGATCACGGTTACGTCATATAACTGGGTTTTGGGCATTTTTTTTTCTTTAGTAATTGGCATCGCACGTTTTACATTCTGCCAGTCACGTCAAGTTTATGAATTTGCAAGTTTTTATATTAAAATCAAGTCAAGTATGTCATGAAATCACAGTTAGTCATAGTCGAGTCCGAGTCACGCCCTAGTAAAGTTGTGGCGACTTTACTATGAGCTTCTACGATGTTTTGAAAACAACACAAAAAGACATGTTTCACCACATTATATCACTTGCCCACACTCGTGCATGTAATTCAACACTCAATGAATAAAACACCACCATTTTTAATTATTAATACGCGAAAAAACACAAGTTTAATAAAATAATAGAATGCAACGACATGATTTTTCCGTGTTCCCGCCAAAACTCCGTTTTGGGCATTAAAAATAATAGAATTAGTTTGAAGTTTTTAGACTATTCATTCGTATAAACCACATACATAATACTTGAAATTTTAACCGAATGGAAAATATTTAGTAGTACCTATATAGTTGATTACAGGGAAAAGAACTAGACTAACGCTCGTTTTTTTACTAACCAAAATCAATCTATAGTACATTATGATCTGGTATCAGTTCATTTGTAGAATTAGTAAAACGAAAGAAGAACAATATACTACAAATGAATTGGTCGATCTCTACTAAACTGTAACAAAATGAATACCTACTTACCACGGCGACCTTGTTGTGTTTACAGTGTGAATCGTAATTGTAGCGCTACAACCTTAACAGGTTGTCGTGATCTTTTCTCAGCTGTAGACGCAGAATAAACAATACTACAGTACTATTCACTGACCACGCTAAGCAGAGCCCTGACTGCCGCAGCAACTATAGTGAAAAACAAAACAAAAATATTGTATTTTAATAGTTGCTGAATATGACACCACAATGGTTACAAATCAATATCACGTTAAAAATACAGGCAATAGAGATAAAAATCGATTAGTTTTTTATTTATTTGCTATTGTTTTAATGTAATTGTGAGATGTCTTTGTAAAGTGGCTAGAATAACGACAGCGGCAATAATTGTGATTCTGCTCTGCGACCTTGGTAGTGAGTCTATTTGTCTATAACAAGTTGTGTTTTCCTGAAAACGTGTAAATTTTTGTGCTTGCTTGTTATGTTTTTTAATAATTTTGGACAGAAAATAACAATGTTATTGTGTTATGTAGTAGGTTAGTTCTATCTGAAAATGAGCTATAGTTATTATTCCGAAGTGCCTTACAGCCCTTGTATTTTCCGAGGTATTTAAACGATTTTACTCCTTACTCATGGTTTCGTTTTAAAATTGAATTTGTATTTACTCATATTTTTCAATAGTTGAGGTTTACTTAGACCGTCAAAGGTGTGGTGAACATGAGGCCTATAGCCAGCCGTTGGTGAAGACAGGCTGATTAGTTTGATAGGTAAATAGGTTTAAAGTAATAAGAGGAAAGACATTTTAATTTCCTCTCTATCTTCTTTCTTACATATTACTTGCTTGCTCGGTGCCCAATGATTGGGCCGACCATATGAAAATCGTCAATATTTTTTTAATAGAAATTTAATCATTCTTACAATTCGTTCCTTTCGACTTTAAATCCTTTTTAGCTTATTCTGACAATTATCTATTATCTATGTATACACGGAATTTACAAGTAATAATTCTTTTACCTTTGCTTGGCTCGGTCAATCACCTTCACAGACATTCGTTGCAGCTAATTAATGAATCATATTTTAAAAACTTACTCAATTTGAACATACTTATAAAATTCTTATCGTATTTTCACATTGACCTTATTTAGTCACATTTGCATAAACCTATTCCATAAAATATAATTTTATTTTTTATATGTACGTTAAATTTTATATTAGACATTGCATAAGTTTTAATCTGTACCATCATGGTATAAGTAATAAGTATACTTATAGGTAGGTACTTATATTTAGCTATTTGTATGCGTAGATTAGAAAAGATTGGCCGTTTAATTTTATGCAAATATTTTAAAGTTTTCGCAATACTAATTTAATCATTTTAATGAATTAGAGGGGAATAAACTCGTCCTAAATATGTAGCAAGTTCCCTTTATAGTAAACTCAAAGTACTTTGTACTTTGTTGTCTAGTTTATCGTAACTAGACAAAAACACTGTTCGTATTCGTAAAAACACTGTTTTAACTATCACGGTTGTTTAATATTCGAAGTTAAAGTTTATACAAAATAATAAGTCATGGAAGTCTATATGGAAAAAGACATGAGTCATATTATTGGGATTGTAGGTTCAATTCCGGGTCCGTACTAATTAATAGGGCCTCCAGAATTTAAGTAGCCATCATTGAGTTTTCCTTGAAGTAAAACTTCGTAAGGAAACAATTTTTTTTTAATTTATTTAAATTCGCCAATAGGAAAGCATGGTATATTATGGCCCAATCATCCTTCGATACTCGTAGATGTTATAGATAAATACAGAGAGTACACAGTAATTTATATAATTAGTTCAGCCTGTAGTGGCTATCTAAAAATATCGCGTAACATTTCTGATTGTAGTAACATTAAGTTAATTACTAAAATAATTACCTAATAATAACTGAACAGGCGTTACAAAACTTCAGCTACATTGATCATTACATCAACTACGTACAGTACTTTTGATTGATTTTTTAATAATCGTTACTTTGGAAGTTAATTATTATATACAAAAATACAAATAAGAAACGTAATAGCCTTAGATTTGGTGTAAAAACCTACTTGTTGCGTTCTTTTATTTGCTTTCTCACTGAGAGTCATTAGACTAAACATATTGATAAGGTTGTATTGGTAGTGCGGGGTGGAGTTATCGATAAAACTATAATGAAATCGCAAAAAAATAACCTGTTCCATACATTTTGCCCACGGTCGATGAACTTATTGTATGGAACCGTTTTTTTTCGCCATTTCAATGGGGCATAGTAAAAGTTGGTTGTTTTGATGTACAGAATATGCCCATATAAGGATGCTAACTGATAAGAACTAACCCTGTATTTATAAATACATCTGACACCTATATCCAAATCCAGCTGTATGTATACGTACATCTTATGACTTAAGATCAGTGTTCGCATCGCCAGATTTCTTCCAGATAGTGATGTTACACAGAGTTCTCGTGGGTGTTTGAACTTTAAACATAAAAGATAATACGGTTTCTTTACAACTAAACCGATTTTGTTAAGCTAGGTAAGTATATCAAAAAGTTTTTCATAGTTTTGTTTTTGATACTGTTTGTTTTCTTGATAAAAGTATTTCCTTTTTTATTTCGAGTCTTATCTTTTTTAAATCTTCTTCTAATAGTACGTATAGATGCTTTATGGACGCTGCGTAGGTCTATAATTTGTAACCAAAGCAATAGGGTAGATGACTGATGTTTATATCGTTGAAACCAATAGCTTTGATGGAAGAATTTAAGTAAATATAGTATGTTTATTGAAAAAATAATATAAATCAGTTAATAATGTTCTATTATATATGAGCGTTTGAAGTTTTTGATAGAGCCAACTCTGTCCCTTTCCCACAAAACAAAAGATGACGTCACGCCTTACTTGTCAGAATATAATTTATATGGCGTACAGAGAAGTGACGTCACGATTTGCTGTTTCGTCTCTCTGTCTAGCATGATATTAAAATGATTATAAGTTGCTTATTTTTGAACAGATTTTCATTTTCTTTTCATTAATCAGCTATATTTTTGGGCCACATTTTAATAGGACAATAAAAAAACCAGTCATCTAGTCTATTAGGAGCTCCAGGGTTTTAGTGCTAATATGATAAAATTGTGTCGATATACATCCAAAATAATTATGTAAGTATCTATAAACGTTAACTTGATAGTACCGACATAATAAACCTGAGACTATCGGTACATAGAACTGTTAGTTTTCACGATAAAAGTTTTTTTTGTCTGGCCAGTTCCTAAATTATAGAACAAATACATTACATCTAACCGCCTATAAACATGTTAACCTAAATCAAAAATCAGTATTAAAAAAAAGAAATACAAAATGTAGCATGAAGAGCGAAACTACAGACTGACAATATTCTACTGAAGTACTAATCAACGAGTCAAGATGTGATTAGAAATTAGAAGTGTCAAAGAAAACACGCAAACATATCGATTAACTTCTCGCATATTAAGTACACGCAATCGATTTGAAATGTGAGATGATCGCAGATCGATTGAAAATTTGCCAATCTAGTAGTACTTATTGCAAAAAAAACCGGTAGGTATTTATACTGCTATCTAAATAGGAAAACAGCTATTATGTCACTAGGCCACACAACACCAATTACCCCGTTGCAGTCAATTATACTAGACTGAAAATAATACAACATATAACTCTTATGACCTTGGCAATAAGGCGCAAATTTGAAGTGTCTGAGTTACATAAATGAGTATTTTTGTTAGGAAATGAACACTAGTGCATGTAGCGGTTGATAGTGAAATGACAGAAACACGCGATTCGAATATGTTCACATTGAGAAATGAATCTCTGAACTTTTATGCGATTTTATATCAAGCATTATAGTGCGGAAGATACATGCGGAAGTTTATTTTTGAGTTCCGTACCAAAAGAGTATTCAACAGTAGGTAATCTACATTATTAAAATCTGGTTCTTCCTCGTGGTCAAACTAGATACTTAGTCTATATAGTCTTAGTATATAGGAAAGTCTGCGTGTACGACTATTAAAGGGCTGTATTTTATGAATTGTAATAGATTTGAAATTTTCGCAGTACATGCATTACTATTAAAATTAACTTATCGAACGTGATTCAAATCCAGACTTTGTCGGTTCTGTTCTTATCACTAATCACAGTACCGAGCCAGTTATCACGTGTATGTAATAGAGGAGCATATACCTATTAGTGGAATAAGGAAATCTGTGGATGATAATGATGATGAGGAAGTTTCTTTGTCTCATGATTATTTTCATTCACATTATGATGTATATGTATGTATAGTCGATACACGATTTCAGAAGCTCAGTTTTTTATCGTTCGCATTAGCACTTGCCCAACATATCCTTTGAAATCAGTTTAATTTTTGTGCTTAAGCTAATGAGTATAATTCGTAAAAAGAGCCTTTGGACGTGATATAAGAGACCAGATCATGTCACGTTTTCGATGTTGGACGATAAGTACTTATCTCTTTTCAAACGACTTCAATAAAGGAGGTTTTCAATTCGTTTTTTTTTGTATGTATGTTGCGCGATTACTCTGCCAATTATGAATTGATTTTGTGGTTTTTTTTAATTTGGTATGCAGAGATGGTTCCATATCAATTTTATCGAAATCGGTAAGTAGTTTGGTTTTTAAATCAAAATTACTGTAATTCATAATTACGTAATTTTGTAAACATAGGTTGACCCTTGCCTTTACCTATTCGACTTGGAGTGCTTTATCAGTATCAACATGCCTTTTCAAGAAATGTTATCAAAACACGGCGTCGTATTTGTATTGTTTTCCAGACAATGAAGGATTCTATACTAGTGAGTGTTACCGCAGTCAAAACATTTTGCATTTACAATGACCTATTAGAGCAATATTACACTTTGATATGGCTTTGAGGAGCGTTGGTCATCCAGCTGCAGGATGGGCCGCTAAAATTGACAATTCTCGACAATCGAAGTTCGAACCGGGATTAAATTAGCTTAGGACAGATGTTGATGATGATGAAAATATATTTCGATATGTTGTGCACTTTGTGTTTAATTGGTATGTAAAGCCTTTTTAGAAAATGACAAAGAGTCAATTCGACTATTGACTATATCCATAGGGCCATAGTATTAGGTATATTATATATGTTTTGACTTAGCCTTTATTATCATTACAATATTAAATTTGATAAACGTATTTTTTCTTTAGGAAATGCACTCGTCCAAATAGAACTGAGTTATAGAAAGAAAAAAAACACAAATTAAAGACGGATTCAAAATTGCGATCTGTTCCCTTCTAATACCAAAAACGAATACCAGTGGTATTAGTTTATTATCGTAACGAGATAAAATTTCACGTTTCCTTTGAAGATTAATAAGTTCTTTTGTTTGATATAAATAAAGCCGCTTAATGCACTATAACAATTATTTTAAACTAAAATCAATTAGTAGGTTCCTAGTTACCTACAAGTTCTTACATGTTTTATTTTCCACAAACAAACTTTTTGAAATTTTAATAAAACGTCTCCGGTTCCACGTCTCTATAATTATGATGAGCTCTCGTAGCTCTTGACAAATAATTTCCTTCGCGAATTATCAACCTAGCTCTATTACAAGAACAGACCATCTATCACAACGACTGCTCGTTGTGCGCCAATAAAATTGGGGCTTAACTTAATGCAATACTTTTTGAGCTATAAGTCATTTCAAACCTTATGATATTATATCACAGTAACTTTTCATAAACATAATGTGTTTTTAAATTATTTATCAAAATCAATCTACAATAAATAATCAGTATCAATAATTTTCCGGTTAGTTACAAAACACAGTAAGTAGCTTTTCAGTTTTTCATAAAAGATAGGTACGTGTCTCGAAACCAACTGATTTGTTTATCTATAAGCAAGCTAAAGCTAACCAGTTTATTGGTTTAGCTTAGTATTCTATCTGTTACCTGGTTTCCAAGGTTTGGGCTAGATGGCGCTGTGTAAAATGTCCACACATTATTTATTTTTGTCTATTTATTTAAGCCTTGTAAGAAATACGATGTGATTTATTTAGTTTATTTTATTGCTTCCATCACTATTGAATGTCTCACTGGACTTTACTCAGAATGTTGCGTATTACCGCAATCGCTAATAGACAGCTATTTCGTACCATCACGAGAGCGTCTTGCTCATGATATCATTTACTTGTCAAGACACAAGAAAAAAGTTTGGAAGACAAAAACACTTCAATAACTACTACTTATATAAAATTATTAAACACAAAAATCGGTGTAAATAACCTTTGAAACACATCAAAGCTTTTTATAAACACCAGATGCCAGCAACCTGTTATTTACAGTTGTATAGACAAAAATGCGAATGAATATCTGTGTGAATTTTACTCGGATTCAATTCATTCCTAGAATATCATTGGGTTCGCGTGTTGGTATTTACACCTTATTAACCTTTGTCTCCTCACGCTAACAGACGTCAATTATCTTAACAATGCGAATGATACATGAAGTTATCAATGGTAAATGATTATTTAGTTACTTGTTTTAAATTCTTGTCGAGTTTTCTTTTACTCCTTACATAACTGCTTCAGTGAGGATAATATGTATAAAGGAGTTTTACAACCGAATTTAAAAAAGGAGGTTCTCAATTCGACTGTTTTTTTTAATGTTACTTGATTACTCCGCTAATTATGAACTGATTTTGATGATTCTATTTTGTTTGGTAGGTGATACTTCATGGTCCCATATAAATTTCATCGAAATCGGTTCAGTAGTCTGGTTTTTAAATCAAAATTACTAAAAAATATGAAGTTGAAGTCGGATGTTTTTTTGTAAGCGTATTATTATTAACATTTTTTTTGTTCAATCTTACATACATACCCTTCACTATTGTTGAACCTTTTTGTTACAATATATTGTATAGCTTTGACTGATTATTTTCAGTCACTGAAATCAATACGGGAGCACATCAAGACCCAGCTATGCACGTTCGCCCTGTCCCTGACCCTGTTCAGCTCGGTCCACCTCCCTCGCGAGGCGTTCAAGCATGGCGCCGTGCCGTACCTGGTGCTCTACTCCTTCTGGATGCTGGCCGTCGGTCTGCCGACCACGCTTCTGCAGCTGGCCATGGGGCAGCTAAGTCAGCAAGACCCGGTCGGGGTGTGGCGGGCAGTCCCTATAATGAGAGGTGAGGAGTTTGACCCTTGATTTTTATGGTTCGACATTGACCGTAATATCAGTCGCGATAAAAATATTCATTGCAGTCCGTACGTACTTAACTATTTAAATCCAGAGAAATTACTGGGTATGAAGAGATTTAATATCTAATATCTCAGGGTGACGAGCGCAGTGCAGTGCGGCGCAGGACTGTGTTCGGAAGTCCACAATTCTCACACTGCTACTCAAAAATGGTACTGCAGGCGTGACGCATACTACCAGGCGAACGTCTTGCTCGTCTCGTCACATGAACGTATTAAAAAAAAATTTATTCGTATGGAAATTTAATGCATTTGTACAGAAGAAATAATACTACCTTCTTAGAACATAGAATTAGGTGTTTTTAATTTTATTGATCTTTGCAAATAAAAGTTTGATATTTGTATACTTAACTAGAGGTCCCCCGCGACTTTGTCCGCGTACGGAAGAAATTCGGCTCGCTCCCAAAATTCACCACTTTAAACCATCCCGAGCAAAATTTTTTACCCCCCAACTAGCGACACAGTGGCTGCTTATCATCTAGCAAACTGGCCAAACAGTTTTATTTTTATTATAGCTTTAAGATGGCTTATGATTAATTTAAAAACAATTTTGTAAAAAAAGACAAAAATACTCTATCAAATTTAAAGCTAACTCTACAAAGCGCCGTTTGCCTCTAAATTAAAAACAACAACACGTCCCAACAAAATCAACAGGTTTGTTTTCGCAATAAGGACTAAATTGCAAAGACGCGAGGTGTATAACCAAAAGATTTCCAAATATCGCGTCAACATAGTAATCCGGCACTCCGGAGAGCATACAGACTTTAAGGTAAAGCATACAGGCTTATAGTAAATCTGCTCAGACTTCTCGCATCTTGTGTCAAGCCTGCTGTAGTATATTATATTTTGGAGATTTTTAACCGATTTCAAAAAAGGAGGTTCTCAATTCTACTGTATGTTTTTTTTTTTATGTTTCGATATAACTCCGCCAATTATGAACTGATTTTGATGTTTTTTTTTGTTTGGTGGTTAAAACTACAGAGGTGGTCCCATATAAATTTTATCGAAATTGGTTTAGTAGTTTGGTTTTTAAATCACTCCTTCTTGTACTTCCTCCACCATCTTGGAAAATCCAACAAAAATTGGCCCTTTTTTGTTATTTCGTTTAAAACATTTTTTCTATGCCAAACATGTTTGGGCAATTTTTTAGAATACAAATGAAATCTCGTAATATTTTTTCTACAATCACTAGAAACGCAATTACGTTACACCAAAGAACGCATAAACTCGCGTGCTTTGTAAAATTTGAATTAGATTGTCCAGTGAAGTGTGTAATGCAATGTTGTAGTAGGTACGTGGGTTAAAGGGTGGACCACGAATGTGTCAAATTGCCAACAGTCAATTTCATACTGACTTTATATAATCTTGAATGACCACTGACTCCGTCGCTTACAGAAACCGATCACAGAACTAGGTACCGGACCTTTTGTAGGGTAAAACTCTCTTTTCACCGTATCCTATATCACTGTATTTAGTTTACCATTCTTACATCATTCCGAGTGACACTGGCTATAATTTTTTAAAGTCGTGTTCTTTAATTTTTTTAATGTTATGTCTTTTATCAGTATAGCGGATCATTCGCACTAGTTCCATTGATTTCGTTTATTTGTTATATTGCATACCAACCTTTATTGAGTAGATTTTCTTTTTTCAGGTGTAGGCCACCTGAAACTGATGACGTCATACCTGTGTTGTGTGTACTACATGGTGTACGTATCCTTATCCACGGCCTACTTGATATGGATCGGGAAAGGCACCTTTCCGTTGAGGGATTGTACGAAGTTGCATATTACTCCAGTAAGTTCCTGCATTTTATAAAGAGATTGTTTCGAAACAAAGCATGTTAGGAAAATGCGTAAAATAATGTATCGTAATTTGAAATCCAAGTCATACAGAAAGCTATTTTAGCTCAGTAGAAGAACTTTCTAAAAATAAAGCTGAAACAGGCTGAACAGTTTTAAATCTTTGTTATATCGTTGCTCTGGTTTGAATAAGGGCAGTCGTTGAATTTCGAAATTGTTAAAATCATTCAAGACAAGTGCAAGATAAACTTAAAACATTCACTGGATCTATATATAATTAACATAAAACATAATTTATTGTAACATAATATTATCTATAATATTATTTTCTAATACCTACTTACGTTTTATTTATACAGATTAACATGATTTATTGTAACATAATATCTAGGTACATTATTTTCTAAACACTTATTATGTTTTATTTCAGCATGGTTATGAAAACAGAATGAATGCTACAGAATGTTTCAAGTGAGTGTAAAATTTGATAAAAATAAATTGGTAGCTGTATAGGCCTGTGAGTGGTGTAATTAAATAAACAAAAATGTCTTATTAAATTAAAAAATCAGCATAGGACCGCAATACCTAGAAAGATATAACTATCAAAAGCTACTTATCTACAGTTTTTCTTAAATTCTTACTCAATGCAACAAATCCAATAAAAAAATATTCTCAGGAATCTCAGGTGACATATTATTTGGTCAAATGGTTATAAATAAACATAAAAGTAATCTAATTGCTAAGAAAGAGTACGTATCAAATTAACGTTTAACTAAGTTCTAAGTATTTTAAATGTATAGATTTTGATACGTACCCTTAAAAAAACACCTCATATTGACTCGTAATCTAAAATCAAAAGGTGATTATTTTCCGTAAAAGCGTAGTCCGTAAAGTTTTCTGTTTTAGGGTTCCTTCGTCCTTAAAGATAAACATTTTCCATTTCAGCTCGACGTTCCTAGGCCCCTTCACGGAACACCCTCAGTATCTCGGCATAATGGCGATTCTCATATTCTCCTTATGGTTCTTCGTGCCCATTCTGTGAGTGTTATTTTACCTATTACTTTTTATCAGTGCTTGGGTGTTAGTAGTTTTCATCTGAGAATTTGCTATGAGATCTGCAAAAAAGAAAAGAAAAAAGATGATAGTTGGTATTAAAAAGTAAGTTTGTTTGGTTTGAGGCAGTTATCCGCAGGCCTGCCATACAGTCAGAGTTTCTATACTTAAGACAAAATGTTAAGTAAGTTACAAGTAAGTTTAAGTTCAAGTAATTTATTCGCTCGTAGTAGTACAGCACAAACTTAGCCTAATTGACATGCGGATTTACATCTTAGCTAAATTAAGGTTAATAATATAATATCGAAATAATAAAATAAGATGTCCTTACTCTTACCTAACTATAAAATACGCTTACCTATTTTATTTATTATATAACAGTATTTACATAGTTATAATATTTATTTTGTATTTATGTGAGACTAGAGCTCGCCCGCGACTTCGTCCGCGAACGGAAGAAATTCGACCCGCTCCTAAAATTCACCACTTTTTTAACCAACCCCAAGACACAAAACAAACATCTATGTTCGTCACATAAATGTTTGCCCTGGGTGGGGATCGAACCCACGCCCTACAGCTCTGAAGGCAGACATGCTGCCAACTGAGCTATAAGGCAATAACAGTTAACTGCTGCAGGCCTCTTAAAAGGAACGCCACTTATAACACCGGTCATCGGTCTTTCGCCTCCAGCCACTGCCCTTTTACGTATATCGTCACTCCATCGATGTCAGTCACCAGTTTAGAACAATTTGTAATGAGAGACAATTCAGGTTAATGTATGACAACTGAGTTAACGTTATCATAATTATTTAAAAACAGAACTCTTGTTAATTACATTATGAATAACTGTAACAAGGCTCGAAAGTTAATTTGAGTAAACAAACTTGAACTAACTAATAATGTATGTAATTAACCTCGTTTTGAAATACTTTGTTGTCTTGTAGTAATTAGGTATTACATCTATTAGCGTTAGAAATTGTTATAAGGTTTCCATTATAAAGGATATAGCCACGAGACCCTATTATTAAGTTAACGTTATCTGTCTGCTTGAATGTTTTTGTGTCCTATCTTTAATAAGCTTTATCAATTTATTTCTAAGAACTGACTTATTATCTTGCCTTTTCAGTTTGTATCGTCTACGCAAAACTTTGGTGGCATCGCTCAGCGTGTTGGCTCCAATCACCGTCGCTATCGCAGTGCTGCTGTCTACATTTCTGGGCGACAGCACCGTACTGGATGCGATGTTCGAATCGTGCGAGCAATGGACGCCGCTGTATCAGCCTTACATCTGGCACAGTTCACTGGTGCAGGCGCTGTTTTCCACGCAGATCGTTAGTGGTTACCTGACGAGTGCCGGAGGATCGGTTTATAGGCACTCTGACGTGAGATGGTGAGATATGATTATGATGCTGTATTAAAGTAAGTAAGTTCGTATAGGCTGAGTGGCAAGCCCTGTCAGAGTTTATGTGCCACCCGAAGGCCTCTGACATGGCTGACGGTTGTTGTTATATGCTGTATTAAAAAGATGCACGATGCAATATCTAGTCGACGCTTGTTTTAGTAGAACATTGGTTGGACAGCATTACATTTCTAATATATTTTATGGTTATCAAGAGTTACCAGGGGGGTGTCACTCCGCAGTTTAGGTATGTTCGACTGGCGCTCCGTCCGGGTGGACAATGCAAGGCAGAAGTCAGTCGCCGCCCGCACGTTAGCCTCGTCGCACGTAACTAAGCATACGTTATAGAAAGAGAGCGGTATATCTAGGTGAATATAGCGAGCGGTATCCAGCGCTGTGCGAGTTGAATTGCTACTTTATTGCCTAGTAGATAGAGTCCTTATTTATTTCAATTCCTTTACGGAGTTAACTTTCTGTACGTAGTACGATTATTTATTCTGTGGAGTTACTATCGAATGTCAGCAATAAGCACCAAGGGTCGAATCTGGGAGCTATTGGCTCGCAATACTACGACTTGTTATGCCGTCTGGCTAGGACATGCAGCTAGGCAGATGGCATAACACGATAAAACGGCCCATTGCGGCATTGAGATAAAGGAGTCTAGGCATGAGTGCTAATGCAAGGATACCCTGGATTTTGAACTACGCAGAACTTTGAAAAACAGTTCTACTATAGTTCTCAAAAATGCTTACCATCAGGTGAACGTCGAGCTTGCTTCGTCACTCCATTACATAAAAAAAAAACGCTGCGATGTTCTTGAACGCGAGCATCAAGTTCCTCTGACCATAAAACTAGATACTCGAGTTTTACTTGTTACCGTAAGAAATATTGGACCATTGCAGGGTATCAGCATCGATAATAATGACGAACATCTTCACGGGCTGGCTGTGGGTGCTGATGTGGGAAGCCATCGGCGGTGACGGCGCCAAGGACGGCAGCTTCGTCGCGATTCTAGTCTTGATATACCAGTCTTCCGTATCGGAGAGGCGGTCAAAGGAGTGGCCGCTGCTCTCGTTAGCTTTAGTTGTAATGTCTGGCATCATTAGTGTGGTAAGATATGGTTTTATTTTTGTTTGCTTCTATTATAGATTAATCATCAATATTCTCATCGTAATCAGCGTATATAGTCTTGCCTAAAAGATCTATCATTGACCCGTTTCCATCTACACGAGATCAAAGAGAGGCTTTCGTCTAGCAGCGGACGTCTTATGGCTGATGAAGAATAGTCACATTATTTAACCACTTTATAAAAACTCATCATAATTGCCAAAGCAAAAATAGTACCGACTACTACCGCTTTTTAAAACGATTTAAATGATAAAACTGCCAATGTTCTCCTTTCAGCTTGTCTTCTTATTCCCGGTGTATGACCGGCTGCACAGAGTGACCAGCGACCACTGGCGGCTGTTTGCGACAGCTTCCTCGGCCGTGGGCACCGTGCTCACCATAGCGGCCCTTTCGCGAGGACTGGAGGTGGTCACCATGCTTGACGAGCTGGTGGTGCCGGTGCTAGCGGTTTTCACTGCGGCCGCTGAGGTGGTCGGATTTGTCTTTATTTATAGTAAGTACATACAAGACCTGAACCTGGACCTGGGTATATCCTTAAACTGCAACCAGACCTAACGGAGGACGGGCAGCAGTGTCCTCTTGGTTAACGGTGGTGACCATTCTGTGATCCCAAGCTGCCTGCTAAGCGTGGGGATTTTGGCAACACCCCTCTATTAAAAGAGAGGCCTTCGTCCAGCAGTGGACGTTTTATGGCTGACGACGACATACAAGTAATGTAGTTAACTGAAGCAGCCTAAGTATATATTGTAGTCATCATCAGCCCGGAGACGCCCACTGCTGAACGAACACCTCCTCCTTAGATCGCCACACTGTATGACAACGTGCTATTTGCATCCACCAGTTGCCTGCAACTTTCACAATGTCGTCGGTCTTTTTTTTTTTTTTTTTTTTTTTTTTTTTTTTTTTTTTTTTTTTTTTATGAATGACTATGCTGTTGGCCTCAGATGGCCTCTACAGCGTCACCGGACTTTAGGCAAGCGCAAACGGCGCTCGGCCTAGGTTTAGGTTAAAGGCGACTAGCTCAAGGGCACCTCAGACGGTACGAACCTCGGCTTGGCCGTCGCCGGGAGTGGGGTCAGACTTGCCCTGGCACCCCAGAAGGGGTATGCCCTGGGGCCCTAGTAGATTGATCTGGTTGACTACTTGGAGAGAATCTAACAGATCTTCTGACAGATCTGGGGAGTCCTCGACCTCGCCGGCGAGGTCGGTGCGTGTTTGTGTGCCTTTGGTAACCGGCGCCTATACCAAAGACGGAATACTTCTTGTTGCTAGGAGTGGTCGGATCAGGCGAGCCCAGCGCCGCCGAGGTGATGACGGCTATGGGGTCGTCCGGGTCGCCCAAGACGTGTCTGGGGCGTCTACGGAAGGGGGATGGGTCTGTCGTATAGTTCGAGGCTTGGACTATGAGTGGATTGGGATGGTGGGGGGTCGCATCGAAATAGCGGCGCGAAGCGTACTTAATGTACTGACGGATGGAGGGGAGTTCGAGATCGCAGTGCAGGTCGGAGTTTCGCATGAACCAGCTAGCACCGACTGCTCTGCGGATGAATCTATTTTGTATGACTTGGAGTTTCTCTAGATCTATGCTGGAGGCATGAGCGAACGCCACGGAGGCGTACGTCATGACGGGGCGAATACAAGTTTTGTAAATTGTAACCTTATTTCTAAGGGACAATTTACTACGCTCGTTGAGAAGGGGAGTGAGCCGGCCTAAGAAGAAGGCTGCTCGGTTGCGAACTATCTGGATATGCTTAGAGAACGTGAGTCGACGATCAAGGGTCACACCGAGATACTTGGTCTCGGTAGCCCATGGGATGGGCTGGCCGTTGAGCGTGATATGCTTAGAAGGAGGTCTTTTGAACGGATGAAAGTACACGGCTGCACTTTTATCGGGGTTAACGGTGATAGCCCACTTCTTGAACCAGTCTCCGAGGAGATTGAGGGCTCGTTGAAGGTGGGCTAGCTGAATGACCTTGTTCCACCCTCTGGTGTAGAGGGCGGTGTCATCGGCAAAGAGAGCAAGCTCCACTTTGGGGGTGCGGGGGATGTCACAGGTGAAAAGCGAGAAGAGAATCGGGGCCACAGCGGAGCCCTGAGGGACTCCGGAGCCGATGTCGTGGGGGGAGGAGCGTTGTCCCTCGACGCGGTATCGAAAGCTTCGAGCCCTGAGAAAGTCTTGTATTATGAGTACAAGACGGTCTGGCAGCCCGAGCTGATACAGCTTGTATATCAGCCCGTTGTGCCAGACTTTATCGAAAGCTTTCGCGACGTCGAGGAACACCGCTACAGTCCCTTGGGGGAACGGCTTGTGGGTGTAACCATGGCCGGGTTTCTTGTTGAAACCTTCTAGGACGTACTCCGTGATGCGGTGTACTTGTTGGACGCAAGAGTGTCTGGCTCTAAAGCCGAACTGTTCATCAGGGAGGAGGTTGTTGTCTTTGACACAGGACCAGATGCGCTTCAGAAGGACGCGCTCGTAGACCTTGCCCAGGGTACTGAGGAGACTAATGGGACGGTAGCTAGAGGGCTCGGAAGCCTTCTTGCCGGGTTTGTGGATGCCGATGACGTCGGCGGATTTCCACGCGTCGGGGAAAATGCAATTGGCGATGGCCGCATTGAAGATGCTAACTAGAAGGTGAACTAGCGTAATGGAGAAGTGCTTGAGCACTTTGTTACTGATGCCGTCCGCACCTGGAGCTTTCCTGGTGTGGAGGCCTTTAATAATCGACTCAACCTCGGAAGCTGTGACAGGCTCGAGTTCATCAAAGGGGGGAAGTGAGGATCTGTATTCGACTTCACTGTTCACCTTATCGAGGTGAGCAGGGTCGACATGTTCTAAACTGGGGCTGCATTGCGTTTCGAGGCTGTCGGCCAGGCATTCGGCCTTTTCCTCGTCGTCAAACGCGGGGGGGAGGTCAGGTCGGGTGAGAGGGGGCATAGTCGTAACAGAGTCTGATTTCAGGGATCTAGTCAGCCGCCAGAATGCCAGGTGGGATGGCTCGATCCCCGAGAGTAGGTCATCCCACCGTTGATTACGGAGTTCACTCATGCGGTTTTTTACGGCACGTTCGTAATACCGCAGAGTGGCTCTGTTATCCTCGGTGCGAGCTCGATCGAATGCCCTAGTGGCAGCGTGTTTCGCTCTCAGTAGGTCCCTCGCGTCCTCAGGCAGGGCCCAGCGTTGGTCTCCCTCGGCTGGGACCTGCTTTGAGGCCTCACCAACGGTGGTGCGGAGGTGGCTAGTGAGAGCGTCAATGGAGGTAGAGATGTCGTCAGGGGTAACAATGTCGTCAGGGATTCTGTCCAAGTCAGGGGAACTACAAGCTTTCAGGGCATCGCCTAAGTGCTTCCAGTTGACCACGGTCTTAGTCAGAGGAGGTCTGTCAGTCGGATCGGGGCCTAAATGCATGAGGACGGGTCGGTGGTCAGAGTCGAGTTCGTGTAGTACTTCCAATGAGCGTAACTGGAGGGTCACGCCCTTTAGAAGCGCTAAGTCGAGTACGTCAGGTCTGTAGTTCAAGTTCAGGGGAAAGTGGGTCGGAGTACTGGGAGGAACTATGTCAAAGTTGAGGTCGTCAGAGAGGGAGTTCAGAAGGTTTCCCTTCGTATTGGTCGTGTTGCAGCCCCATAAAATGTGCTTGCTGTTGAAGTCGCCAGCCAGAATGACTGCGCTTCCGAGAGAGAGAAGAGCCTCAAGGTCACTCCTGAGGAGAGTCTTATTACCGGAGAGATAGCAGGATACTAGGGTAATGGGTTGATGACCGGTCATCGAAAGGCGGCAACAGGAAGCTTCCATTGCTGAGAGAGAAGGGGTGTCGATGGGAATGCAGTGAAGGGACCTTTTGTAATAGATGAGAGTACCGCCTTTTATGGTGGTAGTCCTATCATTACGAACGAGCGAGTAGTTTGCGATCCTGGGATCCCTCTTGCTAGGTTTTAGAAAGGTCTCGTTCACTAGCATAACATCGGCCTGGTGGGTTGAGAGGAAGTGCCGAATCAAGGGACGCTGGTCCCTTGATTCGGTGGTGATGCCGTTGGCATTAAACCATGCCAACGAAAGGGAGCGGGGTCTAACACGTTTGGGTGTACTATACATGTTGGTTCCTAAGGACGTTGGGGGCGAAGCGCTGTAGTGCACCGAAGAGCCTATAATGCTCATCGAGGATGTCGATGAGATTATGGTTCTCCCGGACCTTCTGGGCTACATGTCGAACCTCGTCGAGGTTAACCGACATCGCAATTTCAGCAAGGAGGAGCAGATCCGCTTTCGGGCTGGAGGAGCCAGGGGCGGATCGTTTGGGGGTGGAGGGCTTGGGCGGAAGGGCAGGGCGGGCCTGGGTCTTGGCATGAGCGGGAGATGGCGCAGGGGCGGGTGGGAGCGGTTGAGTCGCCTGAGGAGTGCTGGGCGGATTTGACCATGCATTAGTCAGTGGGACAGGGGCGTCAACGAATTTTGACACCTGGCGGGGTTGGGCAGGTTTTGGCTTAGGGCCAGCTGCTTTTGGGCGAGACGGTAAGGGTTTCTTGGCCTTAGGGGCCTTGGGACAGCCGCGATAATTCGCGGTATGGCCCTGAGTGCCACAGAGGACACAACTGGGGAGAGTAGGGTCATCCTTCTTACGAAGGCACTCCGCGGTGCTATGATCGCCCGCGCACTTCACGCACCTGAAGGGTGCGTAGCAGTAGCGGGCAGAGTGTCCGTATAGCTGGCAACGATGACACTGTCCTGGAATGGACTTTTTGTGAGGGACTTGGAAGTCGAGGCCGGAGAGATGGAGAATCGATTTGGTAGTCCAAATTTTCTTCCCTTCCTGGGTATTCGTAAGAGTGACCAGCACCATGTCATAGGGTTCTTTGGTCCTGCCGTTGTACATCCGGCTGACCGAAAGAACAGGGAGGTCTTGGGTGAGGAGGTCGTTATGGATTGCCAGGAAGGGAATCTCCTTGGGGATGCCCTTTACGACAACTCGGATGTCTTTCTCCTCATCGAGAGCGTATCTGTGAAAGTGAATATTCGCGTCGCGGAGGTAGGTAGTGGCTTTGCGGTAGTCGTCGGGGGAGGCTAGACGGACCATAATGCCGTCTTTGTTTGGTTTGGCGGAAAACTGGATCTGTAGATCCGAGAGGTTACGCGAGACGAGTTCCCATAGTTCCCGGTTGCGGACAACTATGGTACCGGTCTTAGGATGGGGAGCAGGGTCGACAATCGGAGCGTCCGATTCCGAACGGAGCGGAGAGTCCGATTGGGCGGAGTCGGAGGCAGGTTTAGTCCCTGAAGTGGGGCAAGGGGCCTTGGGGGGAGGAGGGAGGGAAGCAGTGGTAGCGGGACGCTTTTTACCCTTTTTGGAGGCGACGACTGTGAAGCCGTCGTCCTGGGTAGAAGTGTCCATTTCTGGAGAATCGGGGCTGTCCGAAATGGACGGACGGAGTGGACGGGGGGTAGGGGAGCACGAGCGGCGTCCGTGGCGGGAGCGACTTCGCGACCGGGATCGGCTCCTTGCTGGAGCGCGACCCCTGGGCCGAGAGTGGCTCCCGTCACGGGCGGAGGGTTTCGGAGGAGGTGGAGGCTTGGGAACTGAGGGGCCTGGCGCCGAAAAATTCGGCGTCAGTTTACAGGCAGAAGCTGCCTGCCCTCGTGGAGTCTTAGGACGGGCGAGAGACTTTTGCGCGTATGTCTGGGGAGCGCGAACGAATTCCTCCATTTCGGAGGGGTTGGCCTTCAGGTGGTCCAACAAAGTTTTCGCGACGAAGCTGATGGCTTCGTCGAGATCCTTTTGGGAGACCATCCTAAGGCGGGAGAGTTGCGGGGGTTGGGGGAGGAGGTCCCCAACAGGAGAAGAAAGTGTGTGATCCCTCTGCCGGGGGTAGACAGGGGGCTGCGTACCTAGTGTATTACCTAGAGGGTGTACCAGCTGCCAGTGTTATTTTATTGTGCAGCTGGTTGTGTGCCTGCGATATCTGGTGTCGACTAGGGGTGACCCCAAGGCCGGTGGTTCCAGACCCAGCCGGATTCTGTTGTTCCCCAGACGGGGGAAAAACAGGCGCTCCGGGGCAACGCCCGATCGGTTTCGTTGTCACCGTTAGAAGTGTCAGCCGATCGACCACCCACGTGGATTTTATGAAAACACTAAGAGTGGTTCGCTCTGAAAAGAGCGGTTTGGACGAAGGCAGCGGGCCCGGAAGCCCGGCTGCGAAGCGGTGAGAGCCCTGCACTCACAATCACACTCGACTCGTTAGAGTTTACGCTAATAAATTAACGCAAACACCACGTGGCCGAGGTAACGGGTGCTAGGACTCGAAGCTGCGCGGCGGCGGCTTCGGAGGCGGAGGCGTCCGAGCGGCGCGGTTGCGCCGAGCGGAGTGAGTCCGGCGGCGGGGCAGAGCCTCCGGCGGACAGGAGCGGACAGCGAGCAGCGAGTAGCGGGCGGAAACGTCCGTACAGCGCGGCGATGCGGAGCGAAGTGTGATCGTTGTGTCGTCGGTCTACCTAGTCGGAGGCCTACCTATGCTGCGTCTTCCGGTTCGTGGTCGCCACTCAAGAAGCTTTCTACCTAAGAGTAGGGCCTTCGCTTTTCTGTGTTCTTCCCCAACGGGTATTAGTAGTTCTTTGAGGCAATGTGGCCTGCCTATTACCACTTCAACTTGCAAGCCCTGAGAGTTATGTCGGTGACTTTGGTTCTTAGGTGAATATCCTCGTTCCGGATTTTATCGCGCAAATTAACTCCGAGCATAGCTCTCTCCATTGCCCGTTGTGTATTGTATTGTAGTGGTAGGACTCTATTATAGAGTCCACCTGGAGAAATTATTCAACCGGCAAATAATAGTGTGCAATCTTTACTGTGTTTCGGTTTCAAGGGCAATGTTATATTCCTGGGCATGAAGATATTTGATATCTAATTATATCGGGATGACGAGCGCAATGCAGTGGAGCGCAGGATTTGTTTGCAAGTTCTTGACTCTGGCTCTGCTACTGTTATGGACAGGCGTGAAGCTTATAGTATAGTGCTAAGAAGAACACATGGCGAAAATGCGGGGACGGCAGATAAAGTAGCATCTCCGGGTAAGCGCAGTCCCGGAAAACCAGTCCAAAGGTGTCGGGATAACATCCAGAATTTCTGTCAAAGCATGTGAACAAGATTGGTACTAAACAGAGAAGATTGGCGAAAGAAGAAAGAGACTAAGCCCTACAGTAGGCTGAATAAGCTGCCAATGATTATAATAAAATTAATCAACATAAAAACATAATAATTACTTGAGCAAAATGTTTGATGTTTTCTTTTAAATGTTGATATCTAACGAGACCCGATTAAAAAACGTTTTATGTCGGAATACCTAAGTAATGAAAAGGAGTGGGTGTAATGAAGGAGTTTGTGCAAACATCGATATATCGAATTCCAGGTTGGTGTTACTTAGCAGTTGACATCGAATTCCTCACGGGCGTGAAGCTGCCTTGCTTCTGGATCGGCACCTGGTGGACCACTCCTATTCTCCTGTTCGGAGTCACGGGCTGGTGGCTACGAGGGTTGCTGCAGTCGACCTGGAATCAGTCCGTCACGCTCTGGCCGTTGGTCGGAGTGTTTGCGGTCATACTGGTAGTCATGGTTGTCATAGCGGCCATCGCTGTAGCCAAAGAGGAACAATATAATTTGCTGTCGGTGAGTGTATTTTGCATTGATTTGTATGTTACAAAAGTCTTTTCACGAGTGAAGCGGTTCAATTTCGGCCAGCTTGTTTTTGTAGAAGACCGCAATAAGACGATGAAGGTCAAATTAGCATAGGCCTATTCTAACAACTTATTGAGAGTTCCTACGCCAGCATATTGATAAATATATTCGATTATATTTTATTATCATCGTTTTTCATCAACTAAAGTCGCGGTCAAGCACCAGTCATTCATAGTTCAATTTCAATTTTAATTCATTTTCAAGTTCAATTTTCATTTCTAATTTAATTTCAACTGTTTAAGTAATTTATTAATGTGACTGCTACTGCTATAAATATAATGATGAATATGAGTCTATTATACTTGATGAATAAATGATGATTATTATTATAGTGGATCAACCGTACAAATATACTAATTATTTTGTAACTAGTACATTTCGATTGCAAGAGAAAAAACTAAATAATCTAAATAGCTTGTTGGTATATTTAAAATGCTTTAACAACCAGAGAAATGAGTGAGAAATAAGTATGAAGAGATTTAACAGCGCAGTGCAGTGTGGCGCAGAATTGTGTTCTTAAGTTTACAATTCTAGCACTGCTACTGTTAGTGGCAGACGTGACGCTTACGAGGCGAACGTCTTGCTCGTCTCGTCAGATGAATGTTTAAAAAAGAAAAATATTTTTTTACAAAAATTATAATTATGACTAAACCCAATATTGTTGTTTCTAATATCTGTACTTAATAATCATATCATCTATGTTACAGAAAATGTCCTCAGCCTTCAGACCTTCTCGCCTATGGGGTCCCGAAGAACCTCTAGCCCGATATGTATGGATGTCACAACGCTATCACAACGAAGTACTGAGCACCGACAACGAAGGCACTCCCGAGCCAATCTACCCCACCATTCTGTACAACCCTGACAACGAGAAACGATACAATCACGAATGGACGACAACCAATGACGCTTACCAAACGAACTACCACGCTTACACCAAACAAGACTATTACCCACAAAAGACATACAAAGACTTAGGAGCTGTATTCACAACCCACACCATCCCTAGAGGTAAGACGAAAAAGGAAACAGAAGAGAAGTTCAGGTCACCAAACGTTTGCATTGCTAAAGGGAAATTAGGGGGGCCGTTGAACTGCAATTGCAACAGGCATTTTCAGTTAAATGTACCGACTTTAACAACAAATGAAACAACTACCAGTCTATAGAAAAATAGCCTTATCCCGTGGTTTTCCACGCATGGAAAAAATTACAGAGAAAGAAACTTAAATATGATGCACAGGAAAAGTGTAGCATTTATCCTCGAAAGTTGCAGTTAGACAACGCGGAAACTTTCGTGTAGCGTTCGCCGCGCGCCTGTCACGTGATCATCGCACAGTTAAATGATTCCGATGAATTTTAACGTTGTTGTCCAGGAAATAGGATTCACATTTATTATTATTATACATGACGGAACGGTGGCTTAAAGTCTATCGTGAGCGGGCGCGTGGCGACTTCGTTGGATCAGGACGAACAAATTCGTTTCTGATAGACACGCCTTCAGCAAACCCTGGTCATCACAAAAAATATTAGTCTTACCAGATGCTCTACTCAGTACACTACCCAAAAAAACTCTCAGTGCAGTTACAGGAAACTGTAGTTTTATTTGTGAAAGAATAACATCATTATTGTGTTTTTACCGACTGCATATTATATTATAGAGACATAAACAAACTTTACTTCCTTAAGTTAGTAGATTCCAAAGCATCGAACACAACCTAGTCGCATATAATGTAATTTTAGAAATGTTATTTATTTGATCAGCTGAGCAAATATGGACGACGGCATATGGGTCGACGGAATACAAATAGCGTAGCTCAGGGAACAGTTACTGTTTTTACGTATGAAAGCGGTTTATTTAATCCGCTTTTGTTGCATACTTTAATGTAAACTACTGACATGTTTTTGAATGCAGTGCATGTTTTGAAACGATACTTTTATTAAGAATTCATTTGAACCGATAATGCTATTGTTTGGTAACAGTCATTGACTTTTATTATAAAATAGCTTGGTATTGATATTGTGGCTGTATAATATAGTACTACGTCACAAGAATGTAATTTATTGCGATACTTATTAATGTATTATCTTAGTATTTCGAAAATAGGTTGGTCTATAAAATTCATTGCAACGAGCCAATAAGTATTCACAACTTTCTTGAAATAACAATTATTTATAAATCTAATCTTACAACCTCTATTTA
This sequence comes from Erannis defoliaria, assembly GCA_905404285.2. Classification (NCBI taxonomy): domain Eukaryota; kingdom Metazoa; phylum Arthropoda; class Insecta; order Lepidoptera; family Geometridae; genus Erannis; species Erannis defoliaria. The sequence goes on along the minus strand of FR990073.1, from coordinate 1,106,417 downwards.
TATTTTAGATTATAGTAGGTACCTACATATTTTGGTAGGTACATTATTTAACGGAAATCGGCTCAAATTTTGTGTCATAAGCTTTTCCGCTTATTACTAAGTTTATAATAAATTCCATACGTTTTATGACTTGTGCTTCATGTTTCCAAACAGCTAGAACGACTGGTATGGTGATCATTTTAAATAAACTTTCAGCTCAATTGGTTTATTCCAGAAACTAAATGACCGATGACCCCTTACGAACTATTCAAGATAACTGGACTTTGAAGAGACTAAGACAATTTTGGAAATGACTTTACAAGCACGACTTACAATCTTGGATGAAACTTATCGAAATCCCATCTGTCCAGTGCAGACTGACATCCAACTTCGACTCATGAATTTCTTGACAAAACGCTAGGTGAACAAAAAATATAAAATAATATCGCTCTTCTTCATAATCGTGGAGTGGCTTAGGAATAGTTATCCGTCGGTAGTCTTCAATAACCTAGTAAAAAATTTGAAAGCAATTAACTATTCCTGGACTAATCCATCCAGTTTATTATAAGATCCTATAAGCATAACTTTAAGTGATAACTTTATTCTTACGAAAAATTATAAGGACCCAGTTAACAGTTAAGAATCATCTATATTGTGTCTTGATAAAAGGTACAAAGCCCGAGTGAAATATACATTGAAATAATAAACAGCGTTTCATTGCAACTTCCTTCCAAAGTACGAGAGCAAACTGACATAAGAAAGTTTTGGGTCTAAAAAAATAGGAGTACGATAATCGTTCACACAGTGAGAAAGAGGGCCCGGACGGGAAAAAATGAGAAATGGTCGAAGTTTTTAACATAAATCACCGGAGCCTGAAAATTATTACTTGTGAGAACCTTCCTTCCTTCAGTTTCGCGAGCGAGGGTGCTTAGTTATTTTGGCATGTTGTATCCAATTTCTTTTAAAAAATTGCTTGGAGATTTTGTCGTACTTTAGAAGGCCATGTGGGCGTAATTTTGTATCGGAAATTTGCGCAGTGATAAAAATGAATAATATTATTTATAATCTTCTGTAATGAGTTTTATATTAACTATGGTCATATCTGTAATTAGTTTTCTAGACAAAACTAGGTTTTAGACTATAGCTAGTTATCTGAGCTTTAGAAGCGACTACACATTATGGATTTAACTTAAAAACGTGGTTTAATTTGACAAATGTGATCTCAATTAAGCGTGCAGTACTAACTAACGTCATTTATTTTTAAACGGCGTTTTTAAGTAAGGTTCTATGTTTTGAAATTTGTTTTAATATGATTGAATACGCATATTTAAATTATAATAATGTTTATTAGTGCAGTCTGTTATTTTAGTTCTATGAAAGGAGAAAATAATATTTTTGTAGTTTCTTATATTTTTGTTAATGATAATAATTATAGAGTTTTCTTGCAGAACGCTTTTTATGTACGCAAGCAAAGTTGCAGGCAGGGCGTGGCAGGCTATCGTACAGTGTGGTGGTCTAAGGCCTTTAGACCCCTTGGTTCAGCAGTGGACGTCTCCGGGCCGATGATGATGAAGCAAAACTCCACCAGTTATTACGTAGGTACCTACTCGTATGATAGCGAAGAGCTTTGGCCTTTATTGGAATTTTACATAATTGATTAGTTAGTTTTTTGACCTAATCTCAGAGGTCACCTGATATTAAGTATAGAGGCGTTACAATTTAGATTCTGCGAAGTTATGGAACCGCTGAATTTTTTTTTTTTTAATACTGTGAAGTTACGGGCGAGCAAGACGTTCACCTGGTGGTAAGCGTCGCGTCAGCCACTAACAGTAGCAGTGCTAGAATTGTGAACTTGCGAACACAATCCTGCGCCGCACCGCACTACGCTGAGTTAGATGTAAAATCTCTTCATACCCAGTAATTTCTCTGGTAACATTGCCCTTCAAAGCGGAACACAGTAATGCTTGCACACTACTGCTTTACGGTAGAATAACTGGCAAAGGTGTAGTTCTTCTTCAGGCGGACTCTGCAGTAGAGTCCTACCACTACAAAAACATTTCGCGAATAATTGGACATTCTGCTCCTAAACGATCAACTTTTGCAGATTGGTAATTTATTATTATTAGTTATTAACAGTATTACAACTAAATGATAATGGATAAGCACGAAACTAAAATATTAATACATTTATGAACGGTCAGAACATGGTTTTCTTCCAAGGTTATTTTCTAAACTCAAAAGAAGGTAAGAGCGCCTTAAATTTCTCGTCAACTTTTAATAAAGCCCGGATATTGCGGAGGTAAAATGTTGAACACCAATTAAGAGTGAATCCGGTATAAACTAGAGAAAACCGGAATAAACCGGAGTAGGCGACAGGTGGCGTCTTATTAAACCTCCAGACTGAGTACTAATTTACGTAACTATCAACCAGGACCGGGCCGACCCTGGGGGATCTGGCGAAAATGTTGGACGTAAAAACTTATATTTTGGATAGTAATTTTGGAACGGGAGTTTCGTGATAAAATTAAAATTGAAATGCTTAATGAAAAAACTGGCTTTAATTGTGCAGCACTTCGGTGTTTTTATATATTTTTAGGTTAAGAAGTAAAAGTACTTTTTTTTAAGATGTTGCTATAGTAAATACAGCATCACACTTTGCACTAGTATTTAAAATATTGGCAAAGGTTGTATACCTAATGCAATGTGAAAGTAGTTTTGTCTATCTGTTTGTTACTTTTTCAATACGTACAATACAATAACACTTTATTGACACCATAGAAAGCACATTGCAAACATAATACACTACAGATAGGCACAAAAGGCGGTCTTATCGCTAAAAGCGATCTCTTCCAGACAACCCTCGTATGAATAAGAAAAGTTAAAATGTGAAATAGGGACGGTGGAAGTGCAAAAAATAAATAAAATGGAAATGAATGAATACTTAATTTTTTTAAATAGCTCGATTAATAAATACACAACATACTAATAGTTTACATAAATAGATGTATAACAAGTTTATAAATATACATACATTAATACAGTGACAATGCGTAAATGAAAAACTTAGGGAGTCAGGGAGCAACTACAGTAAGTACTGAGGAACTACAATATTGGTGGTTGGTGGTGCATCCTGTACTATCTGCGTGATGAACACTCCCAACATTATTTATCACAAATAGGCTATACAGGGTGATCATTCATTTGCAATACTCAGGATATGATTGTACTCGCCATTATAAACAACTTGTACTCTGGGGTCATCTCTGAAATGGAACAGCATTTTTTTTCGCGGTTTCGGAGCTGGTCCCTTAGTAAAAGTTGTTTATCACGGTGAGTACACTGACATCCTAGAGTTTTGCAATGACTTTACCAGACACTCTGTATAATCTATGTAAATACCCCTTCGGAAAATGCGTGACGACTGAACAACTATGCGTAGCCCTATACAGTATACATAGATATACCTGTACGTACAAGGTTACGCGTATCGGTATTACTAAGCCGAAAGGAGGTAATTATATCCTTTATTGTGTACCTATAATAAAACAATAAAATTGATTTCATCATTATAACGTTTATTACATTTGGGTTAGGAGCAAAAATAATAAAATGAATATGTCTGGTAAAATATTTTCAGAATTCGAGGCAGTAACAAAGGAGGGAAAGTTGTATCAAATTAATAGCATCTAATAATGGACCTCTTATAAAACATGGGCAGCTAAGATGCTGCATGAGCTCTTACAAGTAATTGTATAGTAAAAAAATAACGATCAAAGTTTTTTTTTCCAGTCTTCTCTTTTATAAAGCTTATTAACTTTGCTGACGCAGTGAACAAAAATATTTTTTGGCTTTCGGTATTAGATATGATTTGATTTTTATATTTACTATCCTATCTTTTTAAAGCTTTTCTTCGTGTTCTAAGTGAGTCTTTAGGGTTTCATCTTACTAATCTATTTATTTATTTATTTAATAAACATACAAAACAGAATGCAATAATTTAAAGCTATCTCATAAGTAACAAAGTAGGTGTGAAGTTGGTTTGCACAACCAGCTCTTTTATTGGTATTTTAGACAATCAAAACATAAAATAACCTTATCCTACGTTTTCTAGACGTTTTTTTTTTATGGTGGACAGGCTGGGTATCGCACTACAACACAACAGAGTGCCTACAGATGGCAAACAAATTAAGCTAGCCTAGTGTGTCAAAATCACATCAGTTTTTATCGTACTACTTGAACTAAAATGGGAACTGGCAAAATTTATCTAAATTCTCAAGAATAATTTGTGTAAAAAAAATATCAAAGTTTTGGAGCTAATGTCAGTTTGAAGAATTGATGCGACATTTTAGTTCCCTCCTCCGTGCAATCAGATAGGTCAGGTCACATGGCAGGGACAAATGTGGCTGTAACTCACCGCGGGCTCGAGATTTCTTATACACTGGTTATTACGGAGGTGCCGGATAATGTTCCGGATATTTTCCTATGCTTTCGCCGTTTTTGTGAAAAGAGTACGTGATTTTGGAGAGTAGTTGCATTGTCAAAAAGTTTAGATAAAAACGGTTAGTGTTTACAGACAGTCAACATAACGTTTAGCAGGCCGTTCCCTGGCATTATACTAGCTTCCCGACATTATACTATACTTAGCAATTTTAATTCTATTCTATTAACTTACATTATTCATGATTTCTTGAAACTTGTTCAAGACAGAAATGAATGGTGTAAGATGTAGTCTCGAAGGCCAGCGCCAGGTTTCATTGTATTATATAACTAGCTGACCCGCCCCGGCTTCGCATAATACCTATTTAAAACCGACTTATAAAAAAGGAGGTTATCAATTCGTCACATATATATATGTAACCGCTATGTCCCTGAATTTAAAATTTGTAATATCTTCGAAAATATTCATTTAAATTACATGATATACATATTGATCTATATTAAATGAAAATTGTATTTAAGGTACTTAATTGGATAAAGATTAATGCTGTATGGCTTAAAATCGCTTCGTAAATAAGCCAAATTATTTCTCGGAAAAGGTAAAGGATAAAAAATGGTTATTGTGGGTTATCCCTAAGAGATAGATCTATACCATTGCGAACTATTTTGTAGACTAACCTCTAAAATGATCAGTGTTTCTCTACTATATTATACATGTAACGTATTATACATATAAACCTTTCTCTTGAATCACTCTATCTATTAAAAATAACCGGATCAAATGCATTTTGATGCGGTTTTTGCGTAGTTTAAATTAATTAATTCGTTATTTAATTCGTAGTTTTTATACATTCAACTACGCATTTGGCGTAGTTTTAAAGATCTAAGTATACTTATGGACAGACAGAGGGAAGCGACTTTGTTTTAAACAATGTAGTGATAATGATTCATTCATAATGGAAGCGAGCAGCAGTCTTCGGTTTCACTCGCTATTTTACAGATAAATTATGTTTTTTTTTCGTAGTTTTTCCTCTTGTTGTTTAAGTAGTCTAGCCTATAGTCAACTCAAAATCATGTGGATCCGTAGACGATGTGTGAAAGAATAACAAATAGTCCTGACAAACACTTTCATATTATCCTACTTCCTACTAATATTATAAATGCGAAAGTTTGTACCTCCGTAACTAGTAAGCCGATTTTAATGAAATTTTAATTTTTAAATTTTAATTTAATTTTAAATATTAAATTTAATTTTAAATTTTAAATTTAATTAATTTTTATAGCTTAGGTTTTAGAATAAGACATAGCGTAGCCTAATTTTCTAAAATAAACCCCTAAGGGGGTTAAACATGGTGGTAAAGTTTCTATGGAGTTTTTTATTCCTTGGTTTGATTCACACAAATCTCGGCACAAATAAACTTTAAAATAAATAATGAAACACTTATTTTTTATTTAGCAAAACTACCCCTACGGGAGGTGCAAGAGAGTTCTAAAGTTTGTAAGTTTTTTTTATTGTGGTTTGATTCACTCAATACTTGATATAAATAAACTTTAGAGTAAATAATAAAACACATTATTTTTATTTTTTCAAATCTACTTCTAGGGGAGGTGCAAGAGAGCTACGGACTAATATCGTATCTACCTATAATAAAGCCCACGCGGGTGAAGCCGCGGGCAATAGCTAGTTGTAAATAAGTATTTCCACATTAAGCGATACGGTCGCCTGATAGTAAGTGAAAGTGTAATCGAAGACGGGACGGGTTAATTCTGAACTATTACAAATGCAATGACGCATACCACTTACGCGCTTATGCGTGACTGAATAAGCCACCCATTTGCAACAAAATAGCAAATTATTGTATTAAGCAACAGTATTTAAGTATACAATTTTTTAGAGAGTAAAATTTGCCATATACCACACACATAAGCATAATATAACTTTGAGACATTTTCAGACTCTGAACTTCATAGAGTCATAGTCTTTACTATGGAATAGATGATGCATCTCAATATAAATCAGCCTTTATTACTCTCTTGTCTGAACACTAGATTATAAGCAAGTTTGTAACGAAAATCTGAGTAACTTTGTCCTCAGCATAATACAGTCATAAGCTGCTATGTCCTCAGTTGTAAACCTTAAAGTTCTACGATGGAGTTAGTAGAAGCACGCCCGCGAGAGTTGCGCTCCGGGCGTCTCGAAGAACTTTGTAGTGTCTTCAATAGAATGGATAATGTGTTTAAATACAGCCACTCTTACCTGAGATTAGTATTCAAGGCTACTATCGTTTTGGATGTGCCAGTCTAGATCTTTAGTTCAATAATTATGTATGACTGTAAGTTATAGTAGTCAAAACCCAATGATTACAAATGGCATCTTTGTTGCCCCTTTCTTGGCCAACAAGCAAACGTTAAAAGCCGTCACTCACAACAAAGATGCTATTTCACAATATTTAATATTTCATTTAAAAATATGAACTATTAAACTTCGTCATTTGTTTCTTGACGGCTTGAGTCGTCCACTGCTGGACGAAGGCCTCCCAGTAGAGGGGTGTTGCCATAATCGCCACGCTTGGCAGGCGGCTTGGGGATCGCAGAATTCTCACCACCGTTAACCAAGAGGACGCTGCTGCCCATCCTCCGGTGGGTCTGGTTGCAGTTTAAGGACATACCCAGGTCCACAGACGGCTTGAGTAGCGATATTGAAATGAGAAAGATCTAGATCCTCCAAGAAATATGTTCTAAGATAACATTGCATAGTATAGCATCTTCATCGTGTGTGACGGTTTTAAAATATTATATAAACTCTGACCAGGTAAAGAACATTATTATTATAATCATATTAAGGTGTTTTGACCCTCTAAACTTAGTCTAAGCTAAGATATGGATTTTGGAACTTTTACTCCTAATTCCTATCTTACTTCAAATAAATCTACACTTTGGAAAAAATCTCTTTGCTTAGCCAGCCTGCCAAGCCTATCTGTCATCTTCAAAGGAAAAATAGAAGTGAGCGAGCTAAAACACTTGCAAAAGTGTGGGGTCAGTAACAAATGTATAATATTAAAATCGAGAGAGTAAGTTATTACCTACAGTTGTACATAATAAATCTATTGTTAATACAAAAAAAAGTTAAATGATAAAAATTAACATGTTAGTTGACTTCTGGATGTCGAGCACAAGTTTTACCAACCAAATTGTTTCAATATTCGATTGCATTGACTTTTATCTGTGATTTGTATGAAATAAGAGCAGCGCCATCTATTATGAAACTACTGCGTTGCGTTTATAATTATCCATTCAGCATTCTGGACTCAGGTATCTCCAGACTTCTAGCATACGCCAGGGACAATAGGCTAGATGGCTGTTTTTGTATTATTGTCCTATTAAAATGTGGCCCTTAAATATAGCTGATTGATGAAAATAAAATGAAAATCTGATCAAAAATAAGCAACTTTTAGGCATTTTAATATCACCCTAGACAGAGAAGCGAAATAGCAAATCGTGACGTCACTTCTCTGTACGATATATAAATTCTATTCTGACAAGTAAGGCGTGACGTAATTTTTTGTTTTGTGGGAAAGGGTCAGAGTAGTGTCTAAAAAAAATTTTAAACTTTCATATATCAGAACATTAATAAATGTAAATGTAAATATTTACTTAAATTCTTCATCAAAGCTATTGGTTTCAACGATGTAAACATGAGTCATCTAGCCTATTGTTTTCCCCGGAAACGTGACAAAGCCAGAATATGCATAAATACATTATTTTTCTTTCTTATTTCTTTTCTTTCTTTCTTTACATGTCTGATGTTCGCGGGAATATAAAGTGGACATAATTTTAGAACGCCTCGCTTACTAAGAGAGCAGGGTTCACTCAGTTGGATTTGAGACATTCATTCCGATCTCCGGATGAACCTTAATATTAACAAAATCGCTAAACTTGCAAGCATCAAGCTTTCTCGAACTACAGAATATTTTAAGCGTGGATCTAATCAAAATTTCAAGCCAGGAATCAGCAGGCCCCGAGTGTGGGAGACGTCATGGTCGTTTCATCCGGGCATAGCGATGAATAATTCGCGCCAAATTCTACGGTGCGCTAGTTTATACAAATGGCGCTTCGCGTTGGTGAGTGTTAGTCATAAGTTAGAGGAAGAATTCTGTTCACATACCTACTGGGTACAACAACAGCTGAAAAAGTAGGCTAATAATATTATCATCATCGTCATCATCAGCCCGGAGACGTCCACTGCCTAACGAAGGCCCCCTTAGACCGCCTCACTGTACGACAACCTGCCATTTGCATCCACCTGTTGCCCGCGACTTTTACAATGTCGTCGGTCCACCTAGACTTGGCTTTCTTACGCTGCGCTGCGTCTTCCAGTTCGCGGCCACCACTCAAGAACCTTTCTTCCCGAGTTGTCAGTTCTACGAGCGATGTGGCCTGCCCATTGCCACTTTAAATTGCGAGCAAACCCTGCGAGCTATGTCGGTGACTTTGGTTCTTTGGCGAATATCCTCGTTCCGGATGTTATCGCGCAAAGTAACTCCAAGCATAGCCCTCTCCATTGCCCGTTGCGTGACTCTGAGTTTCTTAAAAAAGCCAGCAGTTAAAGACCACGTTACAGATCTAATGATGATGATGTACATTAAAGACTCAGATTAAGATTCTAAATCGATGACGGCACTGTGTCCATATCTATAGAATATCACGTGTCAAAGTCCTAGGTAACTCCTCAATAATAGCTCTACTGACCCGCTTTCATCCACTCTGTTGAACAGGTCGACAAAATTTACTGCGTTTAGGATTGTTGCTATTCATGTTGGGTTATTCTCGTGTAGTCGCCACGGTTCGTTTACTTTGCGTCTCCTCGGTACTTATATGGCTTAGTTTATGATTCCAGTATGATCACTAGGGACAATAATTATCAGCTTTTAATAAAAGCTTATTCATACACGACTTGGAAGGGATGATTTAGTCAGCTAACTACTTGAAAGTATTCTGAAATCATGCAAAAGGTACGAGAACATTAAGAAAAGAGATGAGAGAGAAAGCAAAGAAGAGATAGCAACAATAAAATAAAATTGTTTTTTCTGTGGGAAACCCTGCAATCGCGGAAAAGGCCAAAATGTGGCAAAAGTTGTTCACAGTAATGACCAAAAATGTTGCACAAAGTCATTTTTTCGGCTTAGTACTACTGTTCCACGTAACCCTGTATATCTTCACACCGCAACCCACACACACAGAAACGCACATCGAAATTACAAACAAACAACTAAACAAAACAATGTATGACAGTGTAAAGTCGGTTTTACAACTAAAGCAATTGCTTCCGGGAAGCCTTCCGCAGATTTTTTTTTCTTATTTTAAGGCTTTGTCATCATCATAGGCAGATTATATTGGCCTCCTTGTCCTTACACACCTGTTCCTACCTGTCAACTCGCTGAGTCCCGGTCAATCTTATCCACGTGTGACCCGCAATGGGTCTGATATCGTCGACCGAGAACCAGAGGCTTTGGTAATTACTTCCTATACTGTTATATCGTTGTTATAATACTATAAATTTACAAAACATAAATTGCAACTGTCAAATGCACTGCAGTTTTATTCCACACTAAAGTTAGCCGATACATTGCGCTCTGATGCGCGAAATATTTCTGTCCAAACTGTGATTTAGTTGGAGCTGTTTATCATAGGTAACTGTCGTACACAAGCCACTACTCGAAGTAGGCGGGGCTCTTCTGTATGTATTTATGGCTCGTGGTATTGTTTGAATTAGTTGGTATTTCACGGTACCTAGCCCATTGGAAGTAGATGTGCCTCGTAATTATAAGAAACTGTACTGCGCTCACCAACCTGAATATCTTCTTTCCCAACAGTTACCCTGGTAGCATTGTCGTTCAAACCGAAAAACATTAATTTTTGTACGCTATTGCTTAGTGGTTGAATTGGTTGGTTGGTGGTTGACCTGGCAAAGATGAGGTACTTTCCCAGGTGGACTCTCCAATAGAGTCCTACCATTGTAAGACTTACCTAATTTCCAGCTAATAAGTCCAAAAACTTAGCCTTCCCCTCACCAAGCCCAGCAATTAAATTCTAGACCAAATAAGCTGTGCTTTTTGCTCGTCCAAACCATTTACGGGTTATAAGGCATATCAATGCCATTTAGTTACAGAAAGGTGCTTATCCGCTTGCTTGTCTTGTACTCTTAATATTTTAGAAGCCTTGCATTGGCATTATAATGGCAGTAACTATGTCAGGGAGGTGTCACTCCGCAGTTTAGGTATGTTCGGCCGGCGCTCCGTCCGGATGGACGATGCAAGGCAGAAGTCAGTCGCCGCCCGCACGCTAGCCTTGTCGCACGTAACTAAGCATACGTGATAGAAAGAGAGCGGTATATCTAGGTGGGTGGACCTAGGTATGTCCTAAAACTGCACTCAGAACCACCGGAGGACGGGCAGCAGCGTCCTCTCGGTTAACGGTGGTAACCATTCTGCGATCCCCAAGCCGCTTGCCAAGCGTGGGGATTATGGCAATACCTCCCTTTAAGGGAGAGGCCTTCGTCCAGCAGTGGACGTCTTCCGGCTGTTGATGTTGATGTGATATCCAGGTGAATATAGCGAGCGGTATCCAGCGCTGTGCGAGTTGAATTGCTACTTTATTGCCTAGTAGATAGAGTCTTTATTGATTTCAATTCCTTTGCGGAGTTAACTTTCTGTACGTAGAACTATTATTTATTCTGTGACTATGTCGAGTAAATGAAAAATTTGATTCCAAAATGACGGAAAATATATTTTATATTCAATGCTCTAGTCTTCATAGAAGCGAACCTTTGATCTAATATAAATAAATTACTCGTAAGTCAGGCACTTAACGTATCTTTTCAGGCTAGACTTGAAAGCATAAGTCTCGTCTAATCCCTACATAGAGAAGTCCGATAATTAACGTTCTCAGACTTCCGTGCGGTGTTCAGTCTATGACAGCGACTACGTTCAATAGACCCTACAAAGTAAGTAGTCTGCAATATCGAAAAGCAATAAGTATGTATAATTTTAGTTTTATCAGCTATCAAATAGTTGAAAATACGATGAATGCAATCAGGCTTGTATGTAATTATTATTATTTTATAAAGCTAAATAAAAAAGTAGGTTTATAAATGTGTGTAATAAGTATCTATATTTAAGCTTAAAACACGAATGGCATTAATTTTTATCTCCAGACGGTCTCTTGGCGATGTTTTCCCTCACCAAAATGATGCATTAATGAAAGCAAAATAATTATAAAATCCGAAAGGCAACACACATTTAGTTCACAGATGCTATGTAAATCTGAACAAAAGCGTCTAATCACATCAATTTAATTTTAATAGATGATAAGCAGGCGTGGTGCTTACCACCAGGCGGACGTCTTGCTCGTCTCGACACACCATTGCATAAAAAAGTATTATCATTACAGATTTACGAAAACAACTACACACGTAGTAAAGTTCCTTCGAACTGATGTAAATGCTGAATAATAATAATTATTTACTATTACGCGTCTATTGAAATTATTCATGGTGGTTTTTTTTTCTGCGTGCTTCTTTTCCGCTCGTCCGCTTTAAAGGAAGGATTAATTAATACAGTCTGCTGAATGGATTTGCATTCTGTATCCTAATGGCTGCAGTCCAATTATAGAATGCGTATTTTATAATGATTGTGTTGATGTGTGATTAATGTCTGACTTTTTTTTTAATCAACGCTTTTCCGACACCGACTCCAAAAATACCTTATTATAAATTGGTAATAATATTTAAGTATCAATAATTTCGTCGATTGACCTTTAATGCTTTTTGCGTTGAAGTTATTAAAATAAAATATTATTTAATACTTTTTAGTTTAAATTTGTAGATGATATTATAGGTAGGTACTACTTATAGTCTAGAAGTCGGTTTTTGTTTTTGGTTCTAAAGAATAATTTATACTAGTAAGTACTGTTTTTAGCGTCTCCTTGCGATCGCATCGTTGATGTTGTTGTACAGAGTTAAGAGTATTGGTATAATAAACCGAAAGGAGGTAATTTTCAATAATCTGCTATTTGCTATGGCCATTCACCGTCTACAAATGTATGGAAAAGCTGGTTTTTTTTCGCGTATTTAGGTTTTTAGCTAATAGTAAAAGGCGTTTCTTTCACTTTACTAATACTTTATCTGCCGTAACCATTTCTATCCACGTGTTCCAATAGGTCACACCAAAACCAGTCACAGTGTGCTCGTTGGGATTTTCTTCCCAACGCTGCCCAATGCCATTTGGAAGCTTGATTACTGAATATAAAGTTTCCATCATATATCATATCTAATACTGTATTCATTGGTATTTAACTACAAGCAAGTTTATTACTAAGTCGTATCAAACATCTGAAATCTTCCAGCTCACTAATAAGGGGATAAGATTGAATGATAATCCGAAAATTGGCGCTAGTCCAGGCAATTTGTCAAGGAGTCAAATATCGCTTCTTCTTTATAAGTTGTAAAAGATATAGCTGTTTTCACATTCGAATCGTATAAACTGATATGCCTTCTCGTTTAATGCATATTTGTAGATGAGATCATATAATAAGTTTTTTTACGTAGTAACAACAGATATTTTATGAACTCGTAAATACATTTATACAGTAGGTTTTTTTTTGTCTTTTTAACTAAAATTAATAAGCTACGGTACATCTGCAGTTTTTCGGAATATATTTTTGCAAGATTTTTCAACACTGCGATATTTTTATATAAATCTATGTAATTTCTAGGGAAGCAAAAAAAATCTAACAAAATAAGATTTTCTTGAGAAGCGGATATCAGGAATTTGTACATCATATCCGGTGTACACCGGCGTCTTCCGGCAGAGCGGGCTTCAACATCCGCCAACGCAGAGTTTAAAGGTTACAAGTCATGTATTTATGGATGAAAGCCTTGAGGACATTAAAGACAAACTCATATAGCTTGTTACCATGATGACAAAACCTGAAATTCTTAGAGGAGTCAAAGCTAAGTGAGTGTGTGTGTTTGTGTGTATGTGAGTGAGGGCATTGTGTGCAGACTAGATGTACTCATGACTTGGCTCACTGGATTCGAAAAATAAAATATGTGAACCCTGTGTATCCTTGCGATACGGAGCCCATTCATCACCATCAGCCTATTTATTGTTTGATAGAATGCTGATTGTACCTTTTTCCTGAAGAATTTCATATTTCACGATCTAAGATTGCATGATCACAATCAGAGTATTCATGGGTGCTCAAAAAATTGGTGCTCAATCGGAAATACTCCTGATCTTTTGCTGTTCCTTCGGGCCTTCAGTTCATTATAGCCGCAATTGGTCTACAATGAGTGTACCTATACATTGTTTCTACTCTAGAACTCATAAACATAGGTAAGGTAATGACTACATAAAATACTCGCCCAAAACAAAATCAAGCATTTGAAAAAGTTCTCGAAACTTCAGCCCTTATGCAACATGTTTTTATGTATGTCGGCCCAAGTGTTCGCTTCCAAATACCAAAGTTTGCTAAGTAATAAGCACTCCGAGTTATAAAGTGCTTATGCTCGAGTTTATTTTATGAATTGACTGCCTTCTCGCATATTCAGACTTGGAGGCGCGGAATCGTCAAAGTTCCCGAACTTTTTTGAGAAAAAATCGGTCAAGAAATAAATGGAGTGAGTTAAGAGGAGTTTATGAGTTTTTGTTTTCGAGTTTTTAAGGAGACCTTTATGCGAAGTAATGTTCTATGTCACACAGAATATGTTTTATTTTATCAACACATTTATACTACAAAAAATACATACTGTACGAAGTTAAACGTCTTAGTTCAAGGTACACTTACGTACGTGACATACTCTTTACGTTATATATTTTAAACGCTTACGTTTTCCACTATTTATAGATTAACAATTTATTTATGTACTAATATGAAAATGTGTGTTAAAGTTTGTTGTCATATAAATCCGTAATGGTTGCTCAATATATTGATAAATTGTATTTTAGCGGTGTTTTTTTTTTCGATTCGTAACTGCACTGATTAATTGATTAACTTTTTATTTTTCACATTAAGAATTACACATAATGAATTAAATAAACATAACTAGTGGAACAAGTGGTGGCGTTATTGTTAAAAGCAATCTCTTCTAGGCAACGTTAGGACGGAGAGGACAAACAACTTATTTAAGATAATTTTAGCTTTATGTCATCCGTCTTCTTTACATAATTGTTAGGCTGCTACTACGTAACTCTAAAAGTAGTAGGTTAAATTACTAGGTAAAACTATCTTGCTTATCATGAGGATTGGCACAAATCGTGTTAACGTCACGGGATCAGTCCGATCCGGATTTCATTTAGATAATTGAATGAAGACTACTCTCACTGCGAAAAGGTTGGGCGAGAGGTGGGGCCACTAAACTAGCACTAAAATTCCATTACACGAAATAGTCAAACACACCCTACTTGCACGTTTATTAGTGTTCCATATCGGTAGGGTGTTACGCGGCCGAAGGGTTTCCATCGTTGTCATGGTAAAGTTCCGACTGAAAGCAGAGCACAAGTAGACCGGTTGATAAACCGGGAAAGGTCGCCTACTGTTCCTAGTTATTAACAAGAAGAATATAGGATGTTGTACCCGCGTCAAGTTTTAGAAATTGATTTTTGGCTGTTTATACTATCGTCAAAAAACCCTTATGTGTATCGACCCTAACGTTATTAAATTTTTACATGTTTACAAATTTTAATATTTGTATATTTTATATTATCTGTTTTGTGTCGAGTACCTGTTTGTGTGATGTGATATTAGTTTTGTGTATGTAATTAATCTTTAACTTGCCTTGTATGTGTATCTTGTGATTTTCGCGTGCGTGACGTCACCTGCCGGGCCCAACGGAAGACCAGCGCCGGTTGCTCGCAACCGGCATCTTGCTGAGTTGGGGCCGGTTTGTGGCAAAAGGTAAACATTTATTTATTTATGTTTTACTTTTCCGTGTTCTGTGTAACTGCTTTTTTGTTTATACTTTTGCCACGAATAAACTATTGTCTATTGTCTACATCAGGCAAGTTGGCTGTCAACCGTAGACCTTATCACCACCTAGTATAGGAAATACTTCGTCATCACTGCATTCACTTGCTCACTGACATCATCGCCCCCTTCAGATTTTACCTTACCATCAAACGTAGAGCTATTATCCTTTTGAATATTTCACATAAATTGAGAAATATTCTTGCTGCATTATGTTTTAATATCTTAATGCTAAGAATGTATTTTTGTAATTGCGGGTTTGGTAAATAAATATTATAATTATTAAATAAAAAAATAAGTCAGTCGAGGGTGATTTGGTAATTTTTCATGACAATCATCAGAAAAAGTTAAGCTGATTTCATCATCACGATGAGCCAGAAGACGTCCAAAGACTGGTGCATTGAAGGCTCTTAATAGAGAAGGCCGCATATACTTGTAACTTTTAAATCCCGATCAGACTTTCCATAAAGATTAGATTAAGAATTATATAGAATTATAGTTTTATGGCCCCAAACAAACAAACCCCGGCTATTGTTCGACCCGTTAACATTCAGGTGTGATTAATTCCGTGCGTTAGCCGGATCCGATCCGCGTGCGCAGTTAACTAGATAACCTGTTTTCCGCACTTTGTTTTACTGATAAAAGTTTACTGAAAAGATTTTGGGATAATTGAAGTTGTTAAGGGTGAAAATAGGTTGATAGAACCTGTGAAGCCTGTGAAAGAAAATGTAGAGTCAAGTTGCTCAAGGCGTTTTGAATATAAATTTACTCAATATAAATACATTTTGTATAAGTTAAAATTGCTTTTTAAATCATTTTTTAAACATGAATAAATAGTTTCATACTTCTTACAGAAGGCGTGGTTTAGGCTTGGATAAAGGTTTTGTATACAATAATATCGAAAACAATATTATGTTCTCGATGAATCTGGGGCCTTATTTTTAAATCATGCGCAAAGTAGCGCATGCGAAAGGAGCCGACTTTCAAACGATATTGAACCTTATTCAAGCAATCGTTCGAAACTCCTTTCGCATGCGCTACGCTTGCATACGATTCAAAAATGAGGCCCCTGAGATTCTCACTTGGCTTAGTCGAAAATCTATTTCAGAAATCGGTAGATTAGAACCTCATAGTTATTAAATCCATAGTAAAATCACCCTACTTATTTTTGCTGATAACATATCATATATATATACATAATATTATACGTACAATTACAATACAATTGAATGCTAAATTTTATTATAGACAACTGCAAAGTCCTATAATATTGATCAGTGGTGAATATAACACCCCTTCATCCACATTCGTAACTAAAAATGTATAACTAGCTACGAAAAAAGTCTGTACTTAGTTCCTTACCGCTATGGTAGCAAGTATATTTTTTTTTTGTATCTTTTTATTTTTATGGTCTCGTAGGTCTCATAGTATGTATCTTCTTTGATATCATAGGTTTATACTTAGATTAGATATAACCCTAGTTATCCTTCTTATAATGATCTAGGTATATAACTTACTTTTAATTTATTATATTACTACTTTTAATTTTTAAATGTTTCGGTGAATGGAAGAGCCTGGAGCTCACGACACAGGTCACCCTACTGTAGGATCCAGGGTACGCCGAATGTTATTAGTTTTTTTTTCTGTTGTGTTTTTTTGTTGTTTTCTTTCGGTATGTTTAAAAATGTAAATTTTATGAACAATAAACTATTACACTAAAAAAAATAAAGACATTTTCTTCGCTGTTTCATAGCCAGACAGCCCATATCAATACTCCCTTTGTTCTATTCCACAAACTTCACAACCCGAGGTAACTCTATCTTTCTACGTTATTCTGCCAGAGATCAAAATTAGGATTGAAAATTGAATGGATACGGATACCATTGTAAAATATCTACATCATAATAATTGGTAATATAATACAGCATGGATATCAATAATAATCATTTGCTTCAAGCATTGGGTTTTTAACGATTCGTATCCGAAGGGCCGGATACTGTTCAACCACAGAATAAATGTTCAACAGAGACGGGAACGAGTTGGATCGCACAAAAGATTTCGCACAGATCAGAAGAAAATAATTGATTAAACAAACTTACCTTTGCCTGTTATTCAACCGCCAAGCAGTAGTGTGCAAGCATTACTGTGTTTTGGTTTTAATGGCAATTTTACCAGAAAAATAGCTGGGCATGAAGACATCTAATAAAATATTATATCAGGGTAAAGAGCGAGTGCAGTGCGGCGCAGATTTTTTTTCGCAAGTTCGCAACTGGCACTGCTAAAGTTATTGGTAGATTATGGTGATGCTTACCACCAGGAAAACGTCTCGCTCGTCTCATCCCTCTGTAGCATTAAATAATAATCATCATACTATGAAACAATATAATTATTATTATATATAGGAAAGTGTGTCGATATGTTTGTGTGTTTGTTACCTCTTCACGCTAAAATGGCTAAACAGATTTGGATAAAACTTGAAATTGAGATAGCATATTTCCCGGAATAACGTAACTATAGGCTATTTTTTATCATCGATATTTTTTATGTGGTTTATTTTTGTGTTACGGAACTCTCGATATGGTAGTCTGACTAGGAAAGTTTTTATTAGATACAATTCTTTCTTATATTCTTTTATAGTAAGGTTACGAATATGAATCCAAACTATCAAATCCCGTTGAAACTATACAAAATAAAACAAACTACATCAGTTTTCATGATAGAAATCAAAGAACAAGAATAGTTTTATAAATATACAATAAATAGGCTCAGTGTTAGCGCTAAAAAGCTCCATTGCCACTATACTCTATTAAAATGTAGCTTGACCGATTTGGCATTTCACAGAATTTAACTTTGATAAATCGTCTGACAAATCACAGTTATTTGTAACACAAAGATCACTGGTTTTCTGCGCGTAAAACTACTATGAATTACAAGAGCTGTACGTGTAAAACAAAAAAACTGTATAAAAAATCGTAAAACTATATTTGAACTATAAAACGGAACTGCATTTAGCGTGGATTATCACAAAATAATAACATGACATCAAACATATATTTTCATTCTTACATCCTAAGGTTACGTCAAAATGAATAAAATTCTAGGGATGTGGTAATAGTACATTATGATACAAGTGTGCTATGTTGGTCATTACACTAGAGGCGGTATTATGCGCGCGAGCCGCAGGCGAGCGCGATAAGGAAGCCGAGAGCGTAATGACTAATAGCACAAGAGTTCCATACGACTGTTTTAATCACACTTGTGAGGAAAAAACAAACTTTTTTTGATAATAATCAACCACACAGCGAAAACGTCAACAAACATTTGCGAAAAATGACGCCCAAACCAGCAATGCGCGCGCAGGTTGACATTTACTACAGCGGCATAAGAACTCTTTGTTGGTATTACAAAAAAACTGTAAGAATTACCCGGCTATATTAACTTCGTATACATACGTCTAATTGCAGTCACATACAAACTTGACTTTACCGGGTTATACCTATTATAGCACAAGTGCCGTAATGTAAATTAAAAAGCACGCGTGCGTAATAGCTTGGATTATGAGCCTAAAACCGATGTAATAAGATCCACTTTACGACCAAGTGTGATGAAAACTTAATAAACATAAAATCTATCGTTTTATTTTGCAAATGCACTAATTCCGTACTATCTCAATTCTAAACAAGTTTTTTTTAATATGAGCATATACGGTCAATCGTGCGAACAGTCGCAGTATTACTACTGATAGAAACATAATTATAAGGATGGAAGGGTAGAAACGATTAATACTGGACATGCCATTACGTAACTTACAGGCCGAGCCAATTGCACAACACATTACGGTCGATTGTTCTTAACCGTTTATTCCAGATTTTGCGCTTAGCTCCGCATTGTACAACCGGGCCCTACCACTGAAATGCTTCAGAATAATAAAAATACAAATTGTAGATTAAATTTTTACCTACGGCAAACGTCATGCAGGTTTTGTAAATATGTTGTAAGTATAGAGCAAGATACAACTCAAAAACATTCATTATTGATCAATCACGGCTATAAAGATACGGGTTTGTTTTACCGTAAGTTTTTTTGGCGTCGACAGGGCTGGGACCGAACCATGATCGCTTATTGCGGGACCGAAGAGGCTCAGCCTGCCGACACTGCACGACGGCTAACCGTATTGCGGGGCGAATTGCGATAAAATTCACAGTCGCGCAGCGTCGGCTGCTGAGCCTATTCGGTCTCGCAATAAGCGGTTGACGGTACGGGCCCTGGACACCCAAGCGAGCGTCATTTTCTTAGTTGTAATACGCACTTTTTTATCGCATACTTGTTCGGTTTGTGTCGCACGATGTCGCAATATAAAGTGACGGTTCTACTTATGAATAACACACTGTCTCTTCGATCTTGATACAATTATTATTTGATAAGGTGGACAGATTCAGCATATCAGCATTACATAAAGGGTACATCCAAAAAACAAAGTCATAAAATATCCACGCAACTCGCAAATAAACCATCAGTGGACTACTAACAGCTGTTTATGCTATTTAAGTCTTAAACTATCATTATAAGTATGCGGAATCTTATTACTACAAAAGAGATTCAGTAGTAACCCTCAGTTCTAATTAACCAGCAGTCAATGGCAGCGCCTCCAGACGTAACCCGACCGGGTAACCGGCCCAATTACTCGCCAATTAATTTTGCAATAACAACCGGCCCTGTAACCGGGCGTCTTGTGTGCGAGTGTGCAACTACCCGTATGCAGAGCAGTAAATAGGCATTGTACTTGTGCACTAGACTAGAGAACTGTACTATAGAACGTTGAAAACCTGTGTAGTTGAAAGACTGTGGTATCTATACCTTAATTATTAAGGTAAAGAGTGTATTACCTCAATTACACATGACATTACATTATGACATGTGACATTTTATCAATTTTATTGTAATAGTCTTGGTTTTTTATTTTAATCAAAAACCATCTGTGAGAAGGTTTATTTCCCGCTATTAAAAAAAACTGTGCTCGTGACAACGTAGTCGTAGATAAATACATCATACCAGTAGTTTAGTTTCATGGGTACAATATTTAAAAAATAAAACTTGGTAATGTTCGATACCTTTAATATTCAAAAAGGAGATAATAAATAGTAGTTCGTTACTCTAAGATAAATAGGTAAGTCAAAGATAGGATCATCTGTAATGTTGCAATATGAATAATTTTGTCAGATAGGATGAATTTTGTTTATTTTCTTAAATTTGTGCAATTTAGAACTAGAAGAAGTCTGTAACTGAAGAAGTCTTAATCTTATCTTATTATGCTTGGCAACGTCGTGCATGAACCTCCTGCGGGGTGACAGACGTTGGCGGGGACGAGGTACTCTGGATGTTTGCGGGGGCGGGCTGTGTCGCAGGGAAGGGCAACTCGCGCACCGCGCGACAGAACCGGCAGTCGGCGCCGCGTTCTCGACGCGATTAGACGGGTCGTCGACTCCATATTCATATCTAAAGGATACACACGATATTTTCTATCTGAAAATCTCTCTAAAGATAAATAAGCTTCTTAACCAAACATTTCAATGAAGTGTTTGGAAACCTTCGGAAAAGTTTATTTGCTGTAAATTGATGAATTTCTCTGAATTAAAGTGACTACAACGACGGAAAAGATGAAACCAAGCAAGAATATGAACGTGACACTTCAAATGCGATGTTTTCTAAGCTTTATTTGATTAAAACTAGTAAATACCTTCTGTAAATATGCAATACACTGAAAACATTGCATGAAAAGAAATTGCATCATTGTTTGTCAATTTATATTACATGAATGGTCTGAAATAAAACTTATAGTTCTTGAAAACATTCGCCTAAATGTTGTATTACATACATTTGTTGTCGCCGTTATGATACGTCACTGACAGTCACGATTTATCTCGAGATTTATAACCTCAGTACTTTCTCCACGTGTGTAGCCGTGTGTTCGCATGACTCTGCATGACGTCACATTTACTGGTATCTATTATATGAAGACTTGCTACCTTGCTTCCCCCAACGTCTGTCGCCCCGCAGGTGGTTCACGCACGAAGTTGCCAAGCCAAACTTTGTTAATTCCGGCATTTAAATCCATCTTTGTAAATTTTTGTTCAGTGCATACCTGGTAGGAAAGAAAAGAAACGCCATTTTACAACTTTATCATTTCAGAATAAACAGTACCGTGCAGCTAATGCATTTATTGTGTTAATTTAGAACAGCTCATAAAGAATTCAAGGCAATTTACTTTGACATTACGCTAGATCTCGAAAGCTTACGAAGTGGGGGATGAGATTTTGATAAACATAGAATGAGTAACTGGTGTTTTAATCAAAACAAGGAGAAACAATTTGTACTTCAGTCAACTGAGAACTGATTTAAGAGCGTTGCTATGACAGCTTATCTTTTTGTTTATATAGCAATACTATAGTAATAATCTTCAAAATTGTTGTTTAATTTAATATATTTTTATAACTACGTTTAATTTGTTGAATCCTCTGAACATAATTTTACCTCTTTCAGTGATCTTTTAAAAAAATATTATGAAAACTAAACTGAAGAACACATTTTTAAATAAAACAAAATGTGTCAAATCCACGTCCGATCTGAATCACGTGTCGATTCCCAAACCACCTACCAAGCGTGGAGATCATGCTAAAAGATGAATTAACTATTCCAAAGCTAAACAAAGTGCCTCAAATCCATCCAACAATATTTAAAAGTGTTCGTCTATGTTAGTTAAGTTGCAAATCATATAGGTGAACGATAAAAATGAAACCATAACTTTTTTCCCAGAGAATAAAAAAAATACTTGTTATTTTATTTGACAAACTTTAGCGGTTAGTGACCGCGCTGTACCTTGTCGTACGCACACACGCGTGCAATGCCATTGACAGTCAAGCTCGTAGCTCGTCAGTACGTCAGATTAAACCCAATTTACATCATAGTTGGACTCGACGATCTTAGTGTAACATATAATATCGTTGGTTGGACTCGTAATAACTGGTGATCTAATTGATCTGGTCGATGTCTGCCTACAAACTGCTATGCAGTTTGGCAGAGCTATAAATTGACCTACGTAACAAACAAAAAAAATATGCAAAGGAGAAAGAGAACTTACGAGGCTTCCACATCAGTGGTTGGCATGGGCTGTTGAAATATTGTTGGGCCTAAAGCGAGCAGCCTGTATAACTCCGCTCAGTCAGTTACTTACAGCCATTCTATCATCTTCACATGTCCGTGAAAGCAGTAAGACATACGATACATATTATATTAGACTCTGCTATGCACTTAAGTCGGTTTATACTCCAGCATACACCTGCACTAGTGTCGAAAGCTTACCTCTGGAAGTTTTAAGTGTAGTGGGGATTCCACTGTCTTTGGTTGAGTTACTTGTGTTATAGACTTGTTTCTTTGCTTAGAATGCGAGAGACGTGGTTGGAGGAGCTAAGGAACTTAATAATAATTAAAATTTCAAACTGAGGTAAGTGGGACTAAGCCAAAATGAGGTCATTGTAGCCATCATCGTGAAGGTCCAACAAAATCGTGAAAAGTATTAAGACAATGAGTGCAACCAAATTGGTTTCTTTCGGGTGAACTGTAAGCCAAATTTATAAATCTTAGCACTTAAGTAAACGCGAATTGCTTTGCTTAAAATTTTCTTCAAAAATATTGAAAATTTCCGTCAGAAATTGCTCCGGTCTGGATCAGGGCTTTGGAATAAAACAATGATTTATATTTTCGGAAGGTAAATAAAAATCTAAGTATAATTTATTCCGAGCGCAGGTGTCTAGCTGTGAGACCCTCGTCACTGGTGATTACTTACCTGACCATTGCGCACTGGCTTGGACTTGGTCCGCTTTTGGGTTGTTTGGTTATTCCTACTTTTTGTTTCAGGTAAAATGCTGCGACATAATTAGACTACACTACCAGCTTACCCCCGCTAAGTTTTTAATAGAAATAGATTATGTTAAATGTATATTTTCAGGCGGAAAAAGAAGCAAGTCTTAGACTAAGATGGCTAGACCCGGAATCGTGAGTTATGGGCTCATATCCTGAACCCGCACAAACGAATTCTTTCGTGTAGGTATAATATACCTACTATAAAAATGTTGCATGATCTTATTCCCCCCAGCCCATTCTTCTATCGGACGGCCAGGACCTCGAAAAAGTGACACCGTTTTATAGTTGATGTACCAAAAACTTGTACGAAACGGTTTGATTCCACTTTATTTATTCGAACTGCTAAACAGTGGAATGCGCTGCTCGAGTGGGTGTTTCTGATAATTATAATCTGGGTGTCTTCAAGTCGCGAGTGAATCAATTTCTTTTAGGCAAGCGTGCTCCATCGTAGACCGCATCTTCGTTTATCATCAGACAAGATGGCAGTCAAACGCAAGCCTATAAAAAAAAATGTGTGCATATTATGTAACAAAGGACATGCTAATAAGTAAAATTTTAGGTGAAGGAAAACATCGTAGTATAGAAATCAATGCATGATGATACTTTCTGTCTACTACTGAACTTTCTAGTATTCGTCTGGATAACTACCACCCTCATATTGGAAAACAGCCGCCAAGCACCTAGAAACCTCACAAGTTCCCATTCCAAGCTAGATGCGTGTACCATTTTCTACCACACAATCATTTAAAATCATTATTTTACTTCATGTCGAAAACTCACGCATTCCATATAATAATATTTGCTATCTATTCTTCTATAATAAAGAGCTAATTATAGTCTCGCACATTGCAGCACTATTTTTCTCGGTATTTATTTTAAGCTTCCCTCGGATTTCATAGCAGCTCTCATTAGGACAAGGTCCTATCTCTCAGCGTCCCAGTAACTCTGTACCCCTGTACCGTAGCCTGTTGCTTTTGTTTTCATTTATCCAGTATAACCTAATAAAGAGGTCTCGTACTCCACAAAGAGTTTTGTCGTTACATTAAAAATCATATTTGTAGGAAGAGTGGTTTGCCCAGCTCTTCTTTAAAAGCCTATGGAATTTAATTTTTGTACATTATCAAAGCGCTTTTGAGAGATTATGTTATTTAGAGATTAATTTACTTCAATAATGTCAAAAGGCTTTTAAATATAAGCACATTTATCATAGTTGATAAAATTACTTATAACATGATAAAAGACAGGTCTTAATTTTTATTTTTTTATTACTCGAAAAAATACAAGTCCTAGCTTGAACTGTACCTATACAATTGAAGCCGGATCTTGAATGAATGTGAATGAAAGCCATCAAAAAACTTGGCTCTCAAGTGAAACTGGTGGGGCACGTCATTGGGTGCTTTGAGGTAGATTTTCCACGATAGATTAACCTTAATACTTGGGTACCTAGCTTAGTAGAAAGTACTCTACTATTATTTTTCACGACATTTTTCTTCGTCGTCGGGAGTTGAACTTACTCGTACTATTGAATATTTTATATGAAGTGTTTCCACACTTTGTGTATGTCTATGTTTTTAAAACTTAAACAGTGAGAACACTCTTCGTACTCGTACTAATCACTGAGATAACATTGCTACAATAAATTAGTAATAACAAGGATCTAAATCCTCCAAGATTAAGTAAGCACCTTCGAGTAAATGCTAGCTGATTGTCAAGACATTATTTGAACGTTTGTAGTGAATCTGATTTTAGGCACTCCTAGTTCTATAGACTACTTTGCTTCTAAGTTTTATTTGCCTAATATTCCTGTGTAGGTAACAAAGAATGCGCTTTAACGAGAGTTGTTTCAAACTCAAATTCCGCTATAAACTTTAGCTCACTTCAACTTTAGCTGAGCCAGCTATGATAAAAATTATGGATGAATTTCGGGGACAAAAAGCCACTTCTCCCATAAAAAATACGCACTTTAATCCTCTCCAGTCATTCGCGAACTTCTGAACTTTTTATCTGCCCCTAACGGCGCCAAACTATGCAATGGGGACGTCACTCTCTATGTATTTTGGCGCAAAACACAAACGGCGCAGTTTAATTTTTAAACACGGTGTTTGCATTAAAATTATTCATTCCAGAAGCGTTTGCACCAGGGACATTTTCGTTCATTTTAATTCTCTTTTTTAGGTTAAAAAGTGACTTATTGTTAGGCCTTAACGTTGTGCAATATTTTATTGTTTATGATAATGTATTTATTTGACTCGTCTTTTATGTTATAGTCTTTGACTAATATTATTTTTCAAGAACGGCAACTGCAACGTTCTTAAGCTATCGACTCAGTTGTTTAAATAAGAGAACGCAGTAAAATAAATAAAATAAATAAATAAATATTGGGGGTAATTTTACACACAGCGCCATCTAGCCCCATAATCCGAATCTACTGTTTTAGCCATGTCGAGCGCTTGCTATTTTGGATCATGGGATCGTTCTGTATTTTTCAAACATGTTTACTGTATTATGCAATTTTTATGATCTGTTGTAAGTGCCTAATAAATAAATAAATAATAAATACTAAGCAAAGCTTGTATTACGGAAACCAAATAGCTAATAGAATACTTATATACATATTTTTTTCGCAAATATATACTTATAATACATACTACACGCAGTGATGCGTAGTAAGTAGAAATAATAAAATGGTATCACTTTTTATTTTTTTATTTAACTGTTTTGTCATCATTACTAAAGGAGTGTACGAAATTTCAGATCGATCTGTCAACAGGAAGGAGGTAACATTGCAATGACTGAATATGACCCAAAAAAAAACAACAATAAACAGGGTAAGCTAAAAAAACGGTTAAAAAATGCGACGTATTTAGAGGAGATTTTCAAAGAAGTCGGACAGTAAACAACATACTTACACAAGAAAATATGTATAAAGGCCCAAAAAGATCATCGTTAATCTTAAGATCTTGGAATTCAGTTACAATATTATACCTATTAAGTTGTAATAGATCATGTTTATCCAGACACAACACACTATAGTACTACAATGCAGAGTCCACCTGTGGAAGTACCAAACCTTTGCCAGTCATTCAAGCGCCAAGCAATAGTGTGCAAGCATTACTGTGTTCCGGTTTGAAGGGCAATGTTACCAGAGACATTTCTGGGTATGAAGAGATCTACCGTCTTACCACAAAAGATTTAGCCAAGCCTTAGACACGTTTTGAATAAATGTTTAATAAAAATTCGTACCACAAATCCGCGCCTAACACTAGTTTTATGATAAACATGCTTTAGCCACACGTTTTAATTTAAACAGTGCCTAACCTTAGTTTAAGACGTGTCTAACTCAGTTTTGACATTTTACGTCAATCAGTTTTGCTTGTGACATTCATTTAACAACACATGCTAAACATGGTTTTCTGGTATGAGAAATAAAACATCTGTTTAAGCGATATCTAACTTTTAGACACTGTCTAGCTAAACGGATGTCTAAGCGTTGCTTTAAATTATTTTTTTGGTAAGACGGTTAACATTTAAATTCTCTGGGTGACGAGCGCAGTGCAGTGCAGCACAGGAATGTATTCGCAAGTTCACAATTCTGGCACTGCTACTGCACAGGCGTGACGCTTACCACCAGGCGAACGTCTTGCTCGTCTCGTCACAAGATTGTATAAAAAACGTTTGAAATATACAAATTATTTTGTACCTTACATAATGCGCCTCAACATTTAAAAGAATAAGTTGGCAAACACTAGATTTTTTTTATATATACTCTTTCAATGTAATAGCATCAATATAGTGTTTACCACCACATCCAAGTGGATTTTACTTTGCGTCAAACTATAAAAGTTTTATGGTGTGGAAGAAAGGGATTCGCCTATCAAGAATATACAGTCCAAGTTTCTGTACAGACTTTATTATTCCGTGTTTTGTTTTCGACCCTCTTCCGGCTTGAAGTCGGAAAAACAATCAAAAGTTTGGCGAAGAAGTAACTCGTTTCATGGTAATTTCACCCAGTTTCACGATTTAATTATTCATTTTAATAAATTCATGTCCGAGATTGAATGTATTATATAGACGTAGGCGTAGGAAGGGTAGAGTGTTCTTGAAAAATTTAGAAATATAAACAACAGCTATGATAACGAGGTAACAAAAATAAAATAAAAATCCCACCAGCAAATTGTAGCCTTAATCATGATCCAATAAAACAAGGTCTCCTACTCCTGGAGTGACATTTGCTTACGTCACTCCAGTTGCTACTTTATGGCAACAAATCTGTTAATAATTTATTAATTATAAAATACACAAATCATTTCAATTATCATTTCGTGTCCGCTCAAGCGAAATGATTCTAGTTAAACACGAATTAACATAGTTTCAACCAAAATCACATAGTTTTATGGGATTCCCACAGGTAATATACGGAGAACGGGGAGTTATGATTTCAATTGACCTTTGTCACTCGGGAGTGTCATACCTGGCGGAGTATATTATTATACCATGGTATTAATGAAATTAGTTTTAAATTATTTTATTGGCCTTTTAAATAAACCTATTTTGTTTTTTCCGTTCAAACAAAGAACAAAAAGACAAAAGACGGATTACCTATTCCGAGGCTACCCCACGTATACAAATAAGGCCCTATGGGCGCCAGCTGCTTCGATATCTTATATCTAGCAATCTAGTCTGCCTTTTGTTATGACATTACTTATCTTCTAAATTCACAATCACATCTTCTAGTATTATGTCTTCTGTATTTTCATCTTCTGCATTTTTCGTATGAACAATAAATGAATTCTTATAATAGGAGATTGGTTATATTGAAATAATAATGTTTCCCATCAATTTGAAACCATCATCATCATCCTCATCATCTTTTCAAAAATATATCCGAGCGCCTGGTCGACGCGACGCGTGATCAAAATGCTGGCGTTTATTTGGCCCAACGCATATGCATTGCCATCCAGCGTGGCAATGCCGCCAGCATGCTGGGTATGCTGCCGACTGGTAGTGGGTTTGAGCATTTGTATTGTCTCTAGACTTTCATTGGTCTGGATACAATCCTTTTGTTTTTTGTTGTGTAGTAGACTAAGTAGTCTTTGTAGTATAAAAATAAAATAAAAATTGAAACCTGCATAAGTCCCGATAATTTCTTATCGGAAATTATGCAGGTTTCAATTATTCGGAGGTATTCATCAATAGCATATAAATAATTTATGGTGACTCCACCAACCGTCACTGGGCTAATGTAATGGAATTATTGCCCAACCGTATTTTAACGGTAGGACTTTTCCCAGAAGTGGCATTATAAAGACTGATTTAGTGTATTCATTATAACAGATAACTATGCTAGTGCGAATGTACCAATGATATCATATGTTTCACTAGATCTGAAGTTTCCGCTTCAAGCAGGCCTCGCCTGAAATACGCTTGAGAACTAATTCGAGCTTTGACGTCTATCATTCTCTCACACACACACATCAGCCAGAAGACGCTGGACGCCACTGCTGGACGAAGGCGTCCCCCTCATATCATTCTCTATTGCCGATAAATTCGGTTCATATGATAACATAAAAATTATAAAAAATGAGTAAATGTGTCGTAAAAAGCTGTGACTTCTGCTCCGAACACACAAAAGATGCCATGGAATTTCTTTCCACATGTTAGTTTCAATTAATGTCCGTATTTTACTGCAACTTATTGCAAATTTTCGTAAAAATATTTTTGAAATTATGTGTCATATCATTTTGCTTTCGGTGCTGCCAGGAAATCCTTTTTTGGTTTTCCCCATATATGTGAGAGTTTTTATTTTTTATTTGCTTAAATTGCCTTCTTAATTGGTTAACCTCTTAAATCAAAGTGATGTATAATAAGCGGTGTAGCCTTTCTTTGCAAATATTTTAAAGACAAAACCTATTGAATTCGAGTTCTTTCCAGTAAAATCAATACATTTTCGCGCTTAAATTTCTGAAAAACCAGATGATTTCAATGATTTTTTGGATGATCAAATTCAGCTTAACTCTCCACTTATGTTATTATTTTTAATAATTGAAACACATGCATATTCCCTAATGAACAATAGAAAAGTCTCCGACTCTACTTGAACGATGAGGCATTTGTATTTATGCAAATTATGTTTGTTTGTATTAATTTGTTCGATGATAGCTTGCGAACCGTTGATATTCGACCTTATGATTTTTTTTGGCTTTTAATTTTGTTGAGGTAGTAAAATGGTGATCGGTCACAATACATACATACATTTTGACCTAGGTATGTCCTTAAACTGCAACCAGACCCACCGGAGGACGGGCAGCAGCGTCCTCTTGGATAAAGGTGGTGACCATTCCGATCAAAAAATCAAAAAAATCAAAATCAGTTTATTTGTTAGAATATTGTCTTAATTTTAGGTCTTAATTGTAATTATGTACCAAATATTCTACCTAAATTAGGTATACAAATATTTTAATGGCATTCTAATACTTGTCAAAATTTAAACAATTATTTTATCTGTTAAGAATTCGTTAATGTTATAGTAACATTTTTCCATTAAAAAATTTAACAGTTTGTATTTGAAGCTATTCATATTTAATTCTTTAAAAATATTAGGCAATTTGTTATAAATGCTGATGGCCATGCAGTATACATTTTTACTATAGACACATACTCTCTGTTCTGGAACAAGCAACTTATGTTTACGTCGTTTCTGTCTATCCCTTCCAGGTACGTCACTATTTAAAGGAAATAAAGAAAGGTGTTGTCGGACAAACATACACATCTCATAAATGTAGAGGGAAGGCAAGGGCAAAATGTTACATTTTTTGAATAAAGGTCTACATGGCGCAATGAAATGTGCACCACATAATGCTCTGATACATCTCTTCTGTACTTTAAAAGCTTTATCCCAATCGACTGAGTTACCCCATATAATCAAACCATAACGTAGCAAGGATGATACATAACCATGGTAGGCACTAAGAGCGGCTTGAGCTGTAGCGACACGGTGCATTTGGCTCAATACATATACGTAACGGTCCAATTTAGAGCACAGTTTCTTTATGTGGTCTTTCCAATTACAATGCTTATCTATAATCAGACCCAAGAATGTTGTTGATTCTACCTGTTCTAAAGCTTTACCCTCATGAAAAATATCTAATTGCAAAGGGATACTATTGTATGTTTGGAAATGTATGAGCTTAGTTTTATCAATATTGACACATAAGTTGTTATGTCTGAGCCAAGTAACAATGGCTTTCAGAGCATCATTTATGTCAGACTGTAATTTATTAATGTTATTTTTGCTACCTTCTATAAGAAGAGTGGTGTCATCTGCATATAAAACACACTTGTGTTTAGTTATGTCAGGAAGGTCATTAATGTAGCAAATAAAACCTAAAGGACCTACAATACTGCCCTGTGGAACACCTTGATTATTTGCTTGATACGGGGATCTACATATTATTTTATTTAGTCCTGAGATTGCGGGTATTTCAACACATTGCGTACGACCCGTTAGATAATTTTTTGTATCCCAAGCCGCCTGCCAAGCGTGGGGATTATGGCAACACCATTCTATTAAGGAGGCCTTCGTCCAGCATTGGACGTTTTATGGCTGACGACGAATACATTTTGACTTTATGGTATGTACTGAAAATATTTTGTAAACTGAAAATGTGTTGTTTTTAGTTAATTTTTTTAACATGGATGATCCAAAAAAATATTTGAATCTTGTTATTGTACTAAACTTCAAAATGTATTCGATATAATGTTATATCGTAGCAAAAGTTTTAGGGAAAATTTTCATCAGGTAGGCAACATCGATTTCGATATCGAATTTGCGCAAAAACTGCCCAACGACAAAAGAAAATAAAAACTTTTGAAAAAACGGCTCCATTTTTTTTAGCGTGATCATATGACGTTTATTGCATTTCTCTCAATGAAATGTACCATCAAAATATAAGACTTCGGATCGTATAACGTATGTCATAACTGTTTCTTCCAATACGTTTTTAATAAAAGCACGTACCACTCGTTGCCCGAAAGAGTTTTCCTTCAAACAAACGTGCTCCAAAGTTAGCGCGCGCCTTTAAATTTATTTCAGAACTCTGCATCGTGTTCGACAAAATACTATCCTCAGAAATTCAGTCACTCGGTACGTAAGTATAAGAGTCACTTGAGATACTTAACTAGACATTTATATGGATTAATTAATATTTTTCAATACCATTAAAATGAAAATAAAACGCTAAACTAAAAATGCGGCTCGAACCGAAGTAGAGACATTTATTATACTTATCAGTGGGTGCAAAACTTAGAATGATGACCGATTAATTTTACGTCTTTTTGTTAGTTAATAAATTTATCCATTATTTTGCGCATTAGTTAAACCATACATGTGTAGTAGCTTGTTTTGATTGTTTTTCCAACACGAAAAGTTTACTGAATAAGAATTTATATTAATTACAATTTGGTAAGAAGGTAACTTATATTATTCAAGAACAACACATTTATCTTTGTAAAATTTGTAATTCTATCTCCATCGAAAAGACATAAATTAATAGTTAATTATGTTGACGAGACGATAACACATAATCCAAATCGAAAGAAGTTCCACAACTTGTAGACCGAGTCATAAAACCTGAGAAGCACAATGTCTGAAATTTTTAAAGAAAAACTTCAATGAAAATCCTACAACATGGCGTACGTGGTTGTCAGATGAGAATGCGTCTTCTTAGAGGTTTTATTTGTTCTTATCTTCTTGTTTCGGAAATTGATTTATCTAAATATTTTTAACCAATGAGATTATGTAAAACAGGTAATTTATTTCATCATCATTATCATTGACAGCTTAAACATAAGCCTTCTCCTTCTCCGTAATTATTCCCTGTTTAGCGCCAGTCTTGTCCAGGTGTTTCCACTCAACATTCAAATACCATCCCGCAACCGTCGGATTGCTTACAGTTCCAGGGCTGCGCCCACACATGGCCACCAGTCTGTCAAATACTTACTTCATCTATAATCACTGCTTCTAGCCAAATTATATTAGGCATGTTTATTTGGGTGCAATAACAGTCAGGAGACGTTCACTGCTGGATGAAGGCCTCTCCGTAATAGGGGTTGCCATAATCCCCGCACGCTTGGCAGGTGGCTTGGAGATCGCAGAACGTTCACCACCGTTAACCGAGAGGACGCTGCTGCCCGTCCTCCGGTAGTACTGGATGCAGTTTTAGGGCAAATCCAGGTCCAATTTAGTTTATTTGGGTTATTTTATATAAATACAAATACAAATAATTTATTGATAACACCAAAGTTACACGTCAAATTTCATTAAGTAAGTCAAAAATAATAATTACTTAGGTAATAAAATGAAATAATAATTATAAAAATACGTCAATAATCTCTTATTTTAAAATAAGCTTCAATGTCATAAAACAAATTCTCTTGTAACCACGCTCTGAGCTTAGATTTGAAGCACCCGGTGGAAGGAGCATCCCGAATGGAAGCTGGTATACGGTTGTAGATCGCGGGCCCCAGAATATACACTGACCTCTCCGACTTGACGAGACGGTGCAACGGGGTGATCAGTTGGTCTTTCTTTTTATTACTTCGTAAATTTAAAGTGCTGTGAACGCCCCTACGTTGGAACGTTTCTAGGTTTACATCGGTGAATAGGGCTATCTGGTAAATAAACTCACACGGCAAGGGCAGGTATAATTTTTAGTATCATTTATTAATTACGAACAACAAATAATAGTGTAGAATTTAGTAATAAAATAGTATTAAATGATGATAGTTACGATTACTACGCTACTCACAGCATAGTCCGCTAAATACATACTTAACAGTAGACAAAACTGCAACCTTGATGTTCCAACTTTCTATATACGTGGCGGTGATATATTTCTGCCAATTGATTTTGTTCAGCTTTGAGTGGAGAGAGCTAGATCCTCCAAGTTTGCGTGTAAAGTGTAACAAACTTTTGGTCTTATGAATATGATGGTATGATAATAATAGAGTTATGAATATAAATTGTATTGTAATTATGACTGGGCTAAAATTCCTTTTGTATTCATCTGAATTTTCTTCCATTATCTACAAGTTCATACACTAACCTGTTCAATAAGAACCTCGACATCTCGCAACATTCCGTTCTCTCTCTAAAAAAACGGATTCACTCACAAATCCGCTTTGCAGACGAAGTTTCTATTCCATTATCCGGAGAGTAAAGTTCAATAGAACGAGGAAAAAAGTCGTCAACTCGGCGGAATTGTAAATAGAGATATGTCGGAGGTTGAGGCCTTGATTTGTCACAACTTATCTTCGGAAAGTGGGGTGGGCGAATTCAGGATTATACGTGGGTCATCATCATCATATAAGTTAAATATTAAAAATATATTTACTGCAATCATACGCATTAAGCGTGCAGTGAATTTAGTCGTACAATAATGATCAGTAGGTAAGTATATAAACAAAAGTTTGCATGGTGTATTGTAATGTTATTGTATGTGAAATTATAATATGTATGTAATTATAATGTTTTCATCACACTTGCTCGTAAAGTGGATCTTATTACATCGGTTTTAGGCTCAAACTCCAAGTTTTTACGCAGGCGTGCTTTTTACTTTACATTACGGCACTTGTGCTATAATAGGTATAACCCGGTAAAGTCAAGTTTGTACGTGACTGCAATTAGACGTATGTATACGAAGCATTTTTAATATAGCCGGGTAATACTTACAGTTTTTTTGTAATACTAACAAAGAGTTCTTATGCCGCTGAAGTAAATGTCAACCTGCGCGCGCATTGCTGGTTTGGGCGCCATTTTCCGCAAATGTTTGTTGACGTTTTCGCTGTGTGGTAGTTTATTATCAAAAAAAGTTTGTTTTTTCCTCGCAAGTGTGATGAAAACAGTCGTATGGAACTCTTGTGCTATGTTAGTCATTACGCTCTCGGCTTCCTTATCGTGCTCGCCTGCGGCTCGCGCGCATAATACCGCCTCTAGTGGAATGACCAACATAGCACACTTGTATCATAATGTACTATAGTGCAATTCTTCCTAATACATTGAATTTTACACGGCTGATGGATTTAAATAAATTTGTTTTTATCGGGAAAATTAGGCATCAAAACATAAAAATAAACGAATTAACCCAGTTTATTTCATAGGAAAAAATAAGCAGTATGTTGGTTATAACGCAGTAGACAACATTTTATAATCCACGGTGAACATTATTGACACTACGCTTGGCATTTAAAACACAAGTAAGTCAAAAGGCCAGACGATTACCAGTTACACGAACTTATGCTCCTCTGTAACCTATTTATATATATTTAAAACCGCGAGGCCCTGCTTGTCAATTATAATGTTAACTAGGTATATTGTTTTTTTTCTTTTTAGCTGAGCACTACGGACTCGGGTCCGCGCTTTTTATGAAAACTTGTTTTTGAGAAAAAAAAGCATACAAAAGGCTCTATCTTGGAATTCAGAAGACGATAACTGTTTCACTTATTTTGATTTTAGTGCCCAGCTAATAATACCCCTCTTTACAGTCCTTAATACACTTAAGCGTTTTCTCTCATTCCTGATAAATCATTCGTAGGATTCGTGAAGGAACCCGAATGTATCACGTCCTACTCCCTAACTTTAAGTGGGAATAAGGGGGGAGGATATACGTTACGTGTTACTGTAGATATTATTGAGTTGGGTTCTAGCTTTTCTAGTGCGAGATCTGAAGAACATACATATCGTCAGGCCTTGGAACCTGCAACGGTTTCGGCTTGGGTAAATATTTGTGTTACAAAAATTTACAGATGGCGCCACCAACGCTTTAGTTGGTAGCTTATAACAGGTTCGGAAGTTTGGCATCTAAGGCAGAGACTTCTGTAGCTTAATTGGCAAAGCAGTTGGGACGGAAACCCATAGCGACTGCTCGTATGCAGGTTCGAGTCCTGCCGGAGGTCATAATTTTTCTTCCTGTTTAAGCTTTTAAAAAAAACATACATATCAAGGTTTTATGTTTTTGTCAGATTGTCAAGAGTCAAGTTTTTTTGTCAAATTTAATTTGGTGTTTTTGAAATTTTTCTACAAACATTTATTTTATCGAGATAAATTAAAAAATAAAGTAGCCTGTGTATTCAAGTTTCTGTTCATTACATCAATTTAAAAAAACATTGACATCGAATCTGAATCTTTAACATTGTGTTAAAGTACAAAAGTTTGCAAACGTAGCTACGAATATGAAATAAATATCTTCTAGTACTAAATAATTTGAAAACTGAAATTTATACTTTTGAAGAAGATATTTTTTGCGATCCCAACTCCACAGGCCAGAATCGTTATTTCCGTCACTTTTAGTTCGGCACAATAGCTTTTCTCCCATTCTCCCCATTTTCCATCGTTACCCGATGACAAGTGGATTGATTCCCTGTAAGTATTGGAAGGGGACGTTTAGGGACAGCGGAAATAGGAACAAGAATTCAAAGAGCGATACTTAAGTTTCTATTATGTTTAAGAAGCTTAAAATTTTGTTAATTAGCTGGAACTCCTACTTTTATTTGTTTTTTTTTTTAGATATTTTATGGTTTTTCATACTAAGAGTTTTCTATGGCTTCCTAAGCATTAATAGGCTCCGAATATTGAGTACTGAAGCTGGGAATCCTCTTGATGGTGAGTAACATAAATTTTAAATGTAATAAATAAGCATAAGAATAACCTACCTTACCGCCTTATAGCTCAGTTGGTAGCATGTCTGCCTTCAGAGCAGTAGGGCGTGGGTTCGATCCCCACCCAGGGCAAACATTTATGTGACGAACATAGATGTTTGTTCTGTGTCTGGGTGTAGTAGGTATTATAAGTATGTATGTACAAAAAAAAAGCATATAAGTATTATATCAGCTATCTGGTTTTCATATTACTAGCTTTGCTTAGTATGGGGCTAGATGGCGCTGTATGAAACATGGCTACCGATATTTATTTAATTTATCAGCTTGTTAATTAGTCCACTGCTGGACTTGGAGCTACTCTCGAATGACGATTGGGCCACATCCCATATCCTTGGCCCAGTTGCGGGTTGGTGGATTTACATACGCCTTTGAATTTCTCCTCCGGAAGGATGCAGGTTTCCTCGCTGTTTTCCTTCGCCGAAATAAAAAAAAAAAAAAAATGGTTTTAAAATCCGATTTTAAGCTCCATACGAGTGTGCTCCATACGAGCACATTGGTATGAGTCTGGGTTCGAACTCGCGACCTCACGATTTCAAATCGAACGGTCACTCGATTAGGCTACCAATATATTATACCACCAGGCTTATGATAATAAGACATTTCTTTTTATTTATTTTTTTATTGGAAGTTCACAAACAGCTTTATGCACAAATAAAAATATAGTAAAAAAAGTTACACAAAAATCGATATAGGGTGCATAATTCCTAAATAGTGAACCTAACTTACAAACTTAAAAGTTTGTAATTTACAACATCTTAAAACGAACTGTACGAACCATATAACTATCCTTCAAATAAGTTCAATAATTTTCATTAGCTCTTATAGCAATAGGTATAGATTTAGACTGAAATGTCTGCCCTGTTAAGATATTAAATATTTTAAGATTAATCTATGCTTCCGGCATTTCAACCGACACTCAATATGCGACGACCCTTAACGGTTCTTATTGGTCACCACACTAGGGCACATAAATTGGTGACCACACTCGGAATATAAATAGCTTGATATATTGAGGTGTTACACATTTGTAAGGAAAAAGGACTGACCCTTGAGATCAATTTGGGGTTTCAACAATGGGGCGACGTAAAAAACTGTAGTCGTTGCTTGTGGCGAATGTAATGTGTAACGATTATACTTTATACTTCTCCTCTTTAGAGTATTTTATAGCCTGTACACTGTACACTACAGTATAATAAGTCTAATTTGTGTTAAAAGTATTTTTTTTCGAATATATTCCTTTACCTTGTATACGCCTTAGTGAGGCAAGGTCAAATACGAACCCATTCATAGTTAATAATAAAATAAACTAGCTACAAAAACTACATAGATCAAACAACTTAGCCTACTACACAAAACAAAAGGAAAAATTTACAAAAAATATAATGGTAGAGTATAATGGCGTTTTAGCGCTTATAATGGTAATGTTAATGTTTTTGTATAAGTAATTGTCTTTGCATGGTCATGTTAATTATTATTTTCGTTTTGATTCTATTATACAAAGTGTTACAAAAAAGTTCAACAATACGAAAGAGCATGTATGTACTTATCATTATAAACAACTTTTATTATGGGGCCAAACCTGCAATCGCGAGAATAAAATCAACTGTTTCATACAAAAAGTTACTTGACCTTGCACTTAATATATGGAACACCTGTTTTTTTCGCGTTTTCAAGGTTGGCTCCATTGTAAACATTGTTCATAACGACGAGTACATACATGCCCTTCGTATAGTTGAACATTTTTGTTACACATTGTATACGTAGTTTAAGCGAAATATTCATAAATACATTTTTTTTACTCCTTTTTGTAACGGCTGAACGTAAATATTAAGTACAAATTATTATTAAATGGAATTTGGATGGATTAACAGTATTGTTTTTTATTATACAAAAGTTTTACAATTTTTTCGGCACGTAACTAGTAGACTAGACAAGTCTTCGGTCAGCTGGACCTGCCCGCCACTGGACCTGCCCACCGCTGGACCCGCGAGTCCACTTGACTACATAATTTATTTCTGTATTTTTATTGGTTAACTAGACCTACATTCAAACTTTAAAAAGACATCTATTGTTTAAAGGTGCCAGTGAGCGCAAAATTGGTTAGTCAACATTTTTATAATAAGTAATTTACAGTAAATGTTATTACAAGTAAATAAAAGAATCAAAACAAGTACGGTCAATTGTAAAGAAAACAAAACCTCTTGTAAACAGAGTATCTTGTTCATGGGCTGTGAAAACAAAATGAAAGAGAGTTGGAAATATTTTGCTTTGTTCGCAGGTCTACTCCTGGTTAGAAGGGACAACTGGCTCTACAAAAACCCATATTCTGGCTTTATTTTGCGGTACTTTATACCATTTTTTGTGCATGTTAAATACATTTTATACGATTTTCGAGAAATATATTAAAAAGATTTTAAGTTATACAGATTCACCTTTTTTGACAGACTAACTGTTCAAAGTGAGTCAAACCAAGGTGACACGAAAGTATTAATAATATAAGTTTTTACTCTTAATTATGTCATAATTATGTTGGCCTAATCATAGTTATGGTTTACCATGCCTTGCTTACCTCATCTATAGAAGTCTCCCAGTCTCCTTGAAAAGCAAAAATTCAAAATAATATTACTAGATAATAATTCCTTCCAAAATAAGCCAACCGACCAAACTCCGAGTTTAAGCCAAAAATATCCAAGTTTCAAGAATAGCCCCGTGACGAAGGACGACTGCGGACAATCTTTATTGTTGTTTTGATTAAATTTCGACAGTGCGATGCAGATTGTTCTTTTCATGCAGCACTCACGTGGAATATAAACCCAGAGTCCTAGGTTGTGGGTTACTGTTAGCGATTCCTAGGGTTCCTGTACCCCAAGTGTGTCCAACGGGATTCTATATTAACACTTCGACGTACGTCTTTTGTTTATTTTTTCTGCCTGCATAAAAACTGATACCAATTTTGAGTTTCACCAGCTGGATACACGCGTGTCCAGCCCCTCTAGTCCTTGCGAATAACAATTTTTTTTCTGGATTGTATTCTTGGAGGATCTAGATCTCGTTAATCAAAGGTTGTATCTTTTGAACCTTTAAAAACTTGCTAAATTATGAGTTAGTATGGCCCAAGACTAAAAAATATAAACGCAAGCAGAAATGTATTCTTTAATTTAATTTTTTTACTTTATCGTACAGTAATACACAGAAACGTTGGTGCAAACTCTACAGCATAGCAAAAAAGTTGATAAAAAAATTGTATAGCCATGTTTGGAGGAGTCAGCTAATCAAGTCAATAAACAAATAGCCAGGGTGTACATAACATACTGAAACCGACAAAAATATATTGAAATTTGCCAAGCTCTATAAAGTTTAAATCAATAAACTTTTTAAGATCTTTTGGGTTAACAAGAAATTATAATTCGTGTTAATATTATATCGTATTATGCTGTGGTACGGAAACCTATTTTCGTGATTTTCGTATTTATAACTTTCCGTGTGATTTGTTGTACTGTTTTCTACGGCTATGTCTCGTCGTCCAACATTGGTCCGGACGCAAAAATATTTTTATGCCTGCCCCCGGAAGCCAGGCTCAATATGAATATGTATGGGCCCTGCGTTGGCTATAGATGTTAACTTTTGTCAGCATCTGGGATAGTGGAAATATTTTTGGAGCATTACGTTCTTGAACGAGCAATGTTGGCGAGAGGAAAATGTTATTGGAATGGATGATTTCGTGATATTTAGTAACTTAAGTTATGAAGATATCTTTTAGAAAAAATGATGTTTAGGGAAACTCTGTAGATAAATATAAAGACCGTAAGGCGATTTCGTTCCGACATGGGCAAGGCGAACTCTTTGATTAAAATAATAATGTTTCGCTCTCTGTTACTCTCGGTGATACACGGTAGCTGTGTCACACATTTGTTAACAGTAAATTAAGTAAATAATATTATTGCACTCAAAGATCTGTGACAATATATTGGTTTAAGAAAAAAACTAACCAGTTCTTAGAATATACGTATACGAACTAGTTACTAAAAAAGTGTGAAAAATGTCCACTGATATTTATTATTTTTATTTTATCGCGTGACATCGGGCTAATGGTACCACTATGATAAATGCCACTCGCGGTCACCTATCCAAAGAATTAACAGATTAAAATCAAATTAAATCAATTACAAATTACAATATCACTTGATTTTACTACAAGCCCAAAGCTTTTTTTTTATTACTAGCTTTGCTTAGTTTGGGGCTAGATGGCGCTGT
Source organism: Erannis defoliaria (assembly GCA_905404285.2). Lineage (NCBI taxonomy): Eukaryota > Metazoa > Arthropoda > Insecta > Lepidoptera > Geometridae > Erannis > Erannis defoliaria. Next base: position 1,066,088 of record FR990073.1, on the reverse strand, counting down.
GTGAAATTAATGTCCAACGATATTTATTTTATTTATTTTTTATTTTGTGAACCTGTAAAAAATGTACCTAGTCGAGCAACGCCTAATACTCCACATTTCTGAAGAAAAGTAGGTCGTCTAAGTAAAATGTTGATGATAAAGTACATAGTATGATAATAGTTGCATTAAAAGAATTCTCCAAATAAAATGTAATTTTAAACAAACCTACGCAATGTACACAATTAATATTCACACTGATTAAAGCAACAATAAAATCCAATATAAAATGTCTCGAACACCGTAACGGTCCACCGGTCACCGACCGACGCGCGAACTTAACCTTGCAGTGGTTTCCTAAACTATTTGGAAACCTTATCAGCTGTTCTGGGTATAAATATCGATAGCAACAAGTCAAATGTACAGAACTACCAGCCAGCAATATGAGGGCAGTGTTAGCTATCGGGTTGCTTTGCCTTGTGGCGGTCTACGCTCGGGAGTTGGGCGAAGATGACAAAGACTTGGTAGCTGCAGCTAGCGGCAAGGCCTCCAGCCATGAATCCGGTGGCGGCAAGGAACATCACGCCCATCACCACCACGAGCACGGAGAAAAAGGACACAAAGGACACAAGGGACACCATCATCATCATAAGGGCGAGCACGGTGACCACGGAAAACATCATCACGAAGGACATCACGAGGAGCATGGCGGTGGTCATAAGAAGCATTGGGATGCGGATGAGCATCATGGTCATCATCATGAGCATGGTCATCACCATAAGGGCGGCAAGCATGGTCATCACAAACATCACGACAAGGGAGAAGAAACCGAAGGCTTCCACAAGAAGTACCATAAGGATCACTTCCACAAGGACCATCACTTCTACGATGACCACCACAAGGAAGGCAAGCATCACAAGCACGGACACCATCATGGACATCATGAAGATAAGGGAGGTCATCACAAGAAGGGAGGTCATCACGAACACGGTCACCATGAGCATCACCATGGCAAGAAAGGACATCACGACAAGCATCATCACGATGAGCACCACAAAGGACACAAGGGTCATCATGGTCACGAGGAACACCATCATGATCATCATGATCATGGCAAGAAGGGAGGTCACAAGGACCACAAAGATTGGGGCTTCCACCATGGTAAGCACTGATGTGCCAAAGCTGAGCTGTGATATTTTTGTTTATTTTTGTTACGGGTTTTTGTTACTTTTTTATAAACTATTTCTTAAGCGCTGTTACAAAATGTTTTGAATAAATAAGTCATTTGTTATTTGATCAGTATTATTTACATTACCTTCAGCATACCATATAAGTCTACTCCTGGGTAGTTATAGCTCAATAGGTATAAATAACCCTGTACAGTAAAAAAAAACATATTTAAAGATAGACATTTTTGATAACACTAGTTTCTTCTCGCGGTTACGCCTGCTATTATACAGGAACCACCAACACAATTTTTAAAGAAAAGTTACCCAATAAGTTCGCCTAGGATATAAACTAGCCAAAGCCAGTCATTTGGTACAGTACGTCTACTTCGCAGGAAGATGTTTAGGCAGGTACCACAGTATCAGCTAATTATTAGTGTGTAAACATTTATATATTTCGCTTTACAGGGTGCTAATGAGACCCCATCGAATGGTGCAAAATATTTAATTGAGCGCTAATGCTGTAATACCCTAGGCTTTGCTTTGTTACTCAGTTCTGGGTACCGCTGAAATAGTCATGAGATAGATAGATCACATAACTCTTTATTTTTAGTACCAAAAATTGCATATACTAGAGTAGCTAATTTAAAAACTGTTACAACAACTGACAGCCTTATCGCTAAAAGCGACCTCTTTCAGGCAACCTAAGATAGAGAGGACAGAAATGATCTCTTATTATCATGAATCGTCTTTGATACACAATAATAGACAGAAGTGGACGAAGGCCTCTCCCTTAATAGGGAGGGGAGGCCGTAATCTCCACGCTTGGGAGGCGGCTTGGGGATCACAAAATGCTCACCACCGTCAACCGAGAGGACGCTGCGACGTCTATGACACTTGTTCCATTATTATTAAAAAAAAACGTAAAAAAAATGTTTAGACATAGATTAAAGTATTCGATCTTAGACAAAATCTTAATCAGGTAATTTTCTCTGAGCCACTGTATCCTCTGAGCCAGTATAAAAAGTGAGTCGCCAGCGCCATCTATCACTCTGGATTTGAAATTAGCCAGACGTGTCTGCGTAATCCGGTGCGACAGGTGACCCTCGTCTGACGAGACTGATTACGGTGCCAGGATGCGATAGAATAGAGCTATTTTAAATTTCATATGGCCATTTAATTACTTCGAAAATTACAAAAATATACTTACGAACCCCTGTTTTCCAAACCTGCACCAGGCCAGGTTGCTAGAAATTCGCCTAATCATCACCCTTTAAAATCCAGCGAGGCGCTAGTCCAGCAGTCATATGGACGTCGTGCGTGAGTGACGCTTTAAAAATAGGCCCTAAGTTTATCAGTAGTTTAAAAGGCGAAACATTATTATATAACAACTATAATGAAAAAGAAACCCCAAAATTCCGAAAACGTGAACAACGTGACATGGGGAAGTTGCGATGAAAAGTAAATTTAAAATCTTCTCTAGATTTCTAAAATATTATTTGGAGATAAATTAACTAATTGGTGGCCAATCAATAGTATTTGATGAGTTAGCAAGCATCAGTTGAACTTATACGTGTCTTATTTTATCACTGAACTGGACGAGCAAAGTAAAATCTCAGTGAATACTGGAAGAAGAAAAAGACATCTGGAAAATTTATAGAAAGATCGATTATTTTTGATCCGTTCGGTATGAAATGTTGAAGTCGAGTATTCCGGTATTACTCTCTCAAGTTTAATTATGGATGCTCGAACTATAGTTACATATTTCGATTCATATATTTTTTTCAATTGAATGGGAGCAAAATTAGAAGATATTTTTAGGATAAAGGATAGGATTTTTAGGATTTTTTTTAGGATATCGGGAATCGCTAGGTAAGGCTAGGTTTGCCGCAAATGGTTGCGGCAAACATCTAGCCAAATTTTATCAGGGGTATATCAGAGAAGTACAATCACTTACTTGGCAATTAATTTCCTTAGTTCCTTCCAAAGAGAAGGCGAGTCAAACCGCAATATATCATTAGTTTGCAAAGTGGATACGGCAAAGATCAAAGGCTCAGATAAACTACAGTAAACAAAGCCCATAGATAACATTGCAATACCTTTAAATACCTATTAGAATTGTTTAAAGCCCAGTCGATTTCAGGCGCAGTTGAGGTTAGAGCGATTTTATCATGACTCATACGAAATAGGTTATATTTATCGCTAAAATGTCAATACCTACTCCTACAAACTCGTAGTAAATAGTAATGGATATGAGAGTCGATGTCTGCCTACAAACTGCTATGCAGTTTGGCAGAGTTATAAATTGAGCTATGTAATTAATTCTCTAAGATAAAATGAACAAAAAAAATAAATCTAACCTAATTTTGCTTATCTTTTTTTATTCTTCATTATTTTGCATTTAGCCTCTTAGTATTGTAAGATTTTGAACAAAAGTGCAGTCTCTAGACTCTATACATAGTATACTATTTTGTTTGTTGACTGTTTGTATTTACATTACAAAATCCTCTTCTCTTTAGAAACCTTCATAGCCGAGAGAAGCAAAAGCCAGAGATTCTGCTGGAACAAATAGGTGTTGTATGATGTATTAATATTGTTTTAAACTGTCACGGTTGTTCATTACATTTATATTATTATTTAAGGAATATTTACCATTATTAAAATACGGGCTAGCAGCCCGTGAGCATGGTGCATGCAGCTGCACCGAAATATCGGGAACTCATTTCACAACATAATCATGGTAAATATCCCGTAAATAATAATAATATAAATTCTAATACAATATTTCAATTCGAATATGTACAAAATATAGGTAGTATCATAGAAAAAAAAAACTTAAATACTGTTATATTTATATGTGTTACTCTTTTAGAGTAGAGTACTTATCAAGATAACGGCATCTAAAACATTCATAAACACACTAACCATTCAATTAATAATCGTAGTGTATCCACAGAAAAGCTAATCCGTATTGTATGGTATCCGTTATATTTTTAAAAGCTGGATATATTACTATTGCCTAGCAACTCTACGCTTATACTAAAGGTAATTGCCATTGATCTGTATTTGTATATCTCGCCGCTCTATATCAGACTGTAACCTTAAAGCAATATTCCAAAGTTAGTTGGAACTTCGACCATTGGGTTCGTAACTGCTAATGTCTGACCGTTACCGTGGCTCACTGTAACTATATATGCGTGTAGAGTTAACTTTATGCTTATAGGGAATCGCAATTGGAGAAATTTATTAGTGTTTTATTGTACTGCTTGATGTGTCCTGTGCTCGATTAATCTGTCCTACCAGTTTACAATCTGAATGTATTTATACTTTGATTATATAAGAAAGCTAGTTCCTCTGAGTATTTATACGATGACAAATTGTGAAAATTGGTCGTTTTTGCCACGTTATAGTCAGTTAAAAACTTGTTAAGAACGAATTAGAAATAGTAAAGAGGTTTATATGCCCTGTTGTGGTCAAAATAATGTCAGTGATGATATTGACTTGTTATTTATTGAACTGCTTACGACATATTTTCTCTTGAATTGCTTCAATTGATTTATAGAGTTCCTAAAAGTAGGTCAATACAGTCTAATATTTAACGTAAGCACCAAATAATAAAAAATCTACTAAATAATACCGCTGACGACGGCCCACTGCTACTTATCATCATCGCCAGCCATAAGACGTCCACAGCTGGACGAAGACCTCTCCCTTAATAGGGATGGGCTGCCATAATCCCCACGCTTGGCAAGCGGCTTGGTGATCACAGAGTGTTACCACCGCTAACCAAACTACTTATACATTCTGGATTTTTCCCGTTACTCGTTCCTTGGTTGGTCGTAACCGACGTTTCTAATCCGTACGTCCAGAGAATGTAGCTAACTGCCTGCTTGCTTGTTTCCTGAGATATAGTTATTCTAGCTAGGTATTATCAAGTTCAGAGGGAATAGGTATCTTATGGGTCTGAGTGCTGCACCTTCAATTAAGTCGACGCTTACCAACTTCCAGGCAAGTTGTGGTTCATCCTAGAATATATTGATGAAAAAATTAACACAATTTTTGGTTCATACAATAATGATATTGCACCTAGTACACACGGGCCCGGTTTGCACTTAGCTAGTTTTTGGTTACGGACGGGGTTCTAGCATACATGCTGACACTGAAAATGAATATCTCAAATTCCAATGTCTGTCGCTCACGTTCAACTAGAAACGTCTGTTTCCGGCGGTACAAACTATAGACTGGAATGGTTAACTATTATACATTTTGAGTTGGTACTGTATTTTAAAAACGAATCATGGAACTGAATTGATAGCTATTAGTTAGATAGATATTGTGGTCAATTATGACGGTTTTAGTTGACAGTTCTAAACTAATTAAAATATTGCTGTCACTTTTTTACTAGGCGTGTTAGCTAAGGACAGCAATACTTTAGTTTTTTTAGTTCTGTCAACTTAAACCTTCAGAATTTACCACAGTCTTGATCGTTTAAATTCTTTATTAGATTATGAAACCTTGGTATGTCCTAAAACTGCATCCAGATCCACTGGAGGACGGCTAGCAGCCTTCTCTCGGTTAACGGTGGTGAGCATTCTGCAAAATTCTCCCTTAGCCGCCTGCCAAGCTGGGGATTATGGAAACCCCTCCATATTGAGAGGGAGGTCTACTTCCAGCAGTGGACGTCTTCTGGCTGATGATAATGATGAGATTATGAAATCAATCAGTAAAATCAAGGTAAAAATACTTTTGGTCTATGCAATGGAGTAACGCGACGAGCGAGACTTTCTCCTAGTGGTAAGCATCATGCCTGCTCATAACAGAAGCAGTATTAAAATTGTGATTTTGCGAACAAAGTCGTGCACTGCACTGCAACTTGATATAATATTGGAAGTCAAATCTCTTCATGCCCAGTAATTTCTCAGCAGTATTTCAGTAATACTTACTAAAACTTTTACTTATCTCCTACATAATGATGAGAATCTTCCGGAATTCTTTTTTTTATACAATCATGTGATGAGAGGAGCAAGACTTTCACCTGATGGTAAGCGTCACGCCTGCCACTAACAGTAACAGTGCCAGAATTGTGAACTTGCGAACACAATCCTGCGCCGCACTGCACTGCGCTCGTCACCCTGAGATATTAGATGTTAAATCTCTTCATACCCAGTAATTTCTCTAGTAACATTTCCCTTCAAACGGGAACACAGTAATGCTTGCACACTACTGCTTAGCGCTAGGCTGCCTAAACCTATCCACAAAATACAAATAAACTGGTTATGGGTATTGAAACTTATTGCCTTATTATAACATTTTTGTCGACTAGCTTAGTTCAGTTCCATAGTTTCGATACACAGAAACAAAGTTAACTAGGTCCAGTGTGTATATAATATAGGTTTTTAAGGCGGAAGATGCAATGCGGGTAGCATTTCTAAAACATAATGCTGTGTAATAATGGGTCCGATCTAAAATGCCTGTATTTTTTGAGCTATTAGGGTAGTCAGGTGCAAATTTCACAGTATATCATTTTGAATTGTTTAACAAGTACTTATCTCGTATTAGATATTTGAAATCGATTCTTTTAGATAGAACAATTTTAATTACGAATCAACTTTTATAGTTGTACCGAAAAAATCTCTCTTAAGTCTTTATCTTGCACCACCCAAGGTCTAATTCCACGTGAAATGGTCGCGTAGTGACGTCAAGTGATCATCCAACCGTATCCATTCGAGAATACTTACTTTGCACCATCCTATAGCCATCGCTACTTCAGATTCAATTTGTACCCTATTTCAAAGCTTTTTAGCACAAACGCTCTTTATGTTTTTTGAGCTTTATAAATTTATCTTGGTCTCATATAAATATAAAAAAAAATAGTTTTTTTTCATAAAAATACTTACGCTTAAATTGATTTGGGTACTCTTATACTGATCCGGATGTTGTATAAAATAAACGTTATTTTAATACTATAACAGGTAGCTCTCGTGGCGTAGCTTGTTTAAGTGATTCTAAACGATCACCGATGTTAAGCAACGGACGGCCCGGTCAGTCTTTGGATGGGTGACCGTGGGTGGCATTTATTTCTGAGCGCTACCGGGGGTCGGATGATACGTTAAATTGTTGGTCCCGGTTGTTTGTTCTAGTTTCTATAACAACAACCGTCAGCCATGTCAGAGGCCTTCGGGCGGCACATTAACTCTGACACTAGGGCTGGCCACACTCAGCCTATACGAACTTACTTACTTACTTTTACGTTATTTTCTAGTTTTTTTAAAGGATAATATATTCTCATCATTTAATTTTGCCCTATAACATCATCTTAGCTGTTTGTATCTTATCAATGTGGTATTGTGAAATTACGGGTTCAAAGCTTGGGCCCGTACCAATAACCTCTTTCGAGTTTATGTACAGATTTACATACCATTGGCTTTTCGGTGAAGGAAACCTGCGTACATCCGGTACAGAAATTCAATTGCGTAAGTCAATCCACCAACCTAAAATGTTATTAAAATAGATATTATTTTAGTGTGATTGTGTAGTAGTGATTGAACATAGTTATAATGGGACTGACATGCTAATGTTGGCCAAAGTCCCAATAAAATATAAATTAAAAACTAAAAAAATCGCAACTGGGCCAGCCGTGGTGGATATGGCCCAATCGCCTTTCGATGGTAGGTTTCCGTCCAGCAGGGGACTATTAAAAAAGCTGATTATGTAAAGAGGTGGCATCGTTATTTTCATGGCAGTGTCAACATCATGGGCCATCATCATCATCATCAGCCCGGAGACGTCCACTGCTGAACGTAGGCCTCCCCCTTAGACGGCCACACTGTACGACAACCTACCATTTGCATCCACCGGTTGCCCGCGACTTTTACAATGTCGTCGGTCCACCTAGTGGGAGGCCTTCCTACGCTGCGTCTTCTGGTTCGCGGTCGCCACTCAAGAACCTTTCTTCCCCATCGGTTGTCAGTCCTTCGAGCGATGTGGCCTGCCCATTGCCACTTCAACTTGCAAACCTCATGGGCCATATTTCTTAGTTATTATATAAGCGAGAATGAGAGTCTAGATTAGAATACCATTGGTCTAGAATGGGTCTAGGTGGTTTATTCCATTTGCTTCCATAGAAAAAAATGTGAGGTTCTTGTCTCTTAGACCTCCCAAAGACACAACACAATTTTTTATTAAGTTTTTCTTTTCCGTGTTCTGTGTAACTGTTTGTTTTGTTAAGGAATAAACTATTGTCTATTGTCTACAACATAATTTATTAAGAGAGCATACAAACAGGTCACCTTAGCTTGCAACACTGCTCTATAGTGTTAGTAGATTGCAACGCTCAAATATTCTTTGACAATAGACAATAGACAATACCAGGTGTTAGTTTGAACACGGTTATCCTTCTAGGATATCATTGTACTCATAATTATGAACAACTTTTACTATGGGGCCAACCCTGAAATTACGAAAAAAAACAGCTGTTCCAAACATTTTGTCCAAGATCGATGAACCTTTTTGATGGTATCCTAGAAGGATAACGGTATTCAAACTAACACCCTGTATTTTAATTGTAGAAAAAAAAATTGTACACAAGACAAGACAATAGAAAAGCATAACAAATTTAAACAGTACAAATTAGTTTTTCGCCACAAACCGGTCAACCGGTCTTTGGTACATATAGCCACATGCATTTCTAGAACTATTGAGCAATATGTATTCTATATGTGCCTCATGGGAACAGAAACAAAGCGTGAACAAACTGTAGCCAATACTAACAACTGCAATAGGAACAAATATCGCGAACTAGTTACAACAGCTAGCCGTAATGTTGTTCCGGACACTTAACTCTATTGGCTTTGTAAGTTACACCGTGTTCTTGTATGGAACTCTATCGGGACTGTGCGAGTGTACAACGTTCTATAGAGGAAGTTCTGTTGGTAACATACAGTTAACTATCTAACAGTAAATTAGATAGTTTATTACACAGAAAAGCCCTACTTCTTAGGTTAGAACGGCTGCCAAAACAATGTTGTAAAGCTGCAATAGGCTTGATGACTGGTTTTTTTTTGTTGTCCTATTAAAATGTGGCCCTTAATAAATGCTGATAAATGAAAATTTGATCAATAATAAGCAACTTATAGTATAATATCATGCTAGACAGAGAAGAGCTTATGACGTCTCTTCTCTGTACGCCATACAAATTCTATTCTGACAAGTATGGCGCACAGACGCGTGTCGTCATTTTATGTTTTGTGGAAAGGGATAGAGTTTCCTCTACAAAAAATTTAAAACGCTCTGTCACGCTTTTAAATGCGGAGACAAACAGAATTATATAGAATATATAAAATAAAACTAAATTAGCGAAATAAGAAAAACAACTTTAAAGGTTACTGAGATTTACTATAACATAAAAACACTATAATATAAAGTTTACTATAATATAAAATAAAGATGCAAGTAGTTCAAGCCGGGTCAAGGTAGTACTATACTGGGGTCTGGAAATACCCCACTCTCCTCGGTAACTCTTTGCCTCGCGATGTGCTCGTCGGTCGTCAATTCCAATCTCCGGAATTGCCTGGGTTGGTGTTTTCAGAGCACTACAGCATCCAGAACCAAGTTCCTGTAATTCGGCCAGTGTTAGTAAACAAGCGAATGAAAATACGCCGCCGAGGTATTCTGAGATGGAGTTTCAAGAATTACAAACTAGCTATTCCCAGGTAGAAGGAAATCAAGAATGGTGTATGGAATCTGAATTTATAATTTGCCAGTTTTGGCTAAGTATTTAGAGTACCTACCTATTTTAAACTAGAACACAATTTATTCACCTGAAAGATTAAGTAACACAAGTAAACCCTAAAAGAATATGAATATTTTAACCCTAAGCGGCTAGTTAGAAAACACTGTATTTTCTGAATTTGCTTACTAACTGTTTTAGTTTTAACCACGTAATAGACAATGTTTTCTAACAACCCACTTTATACAATTCACTAAAACAACAGATACTTTGCACAACTTACCCAGTTTGGGAACACTAAATGATGAATAAAACTATAATTAGTAGACAGAATGCCAGATTTTGGACGCGTGGACTTATTTTGGACTTAAAAAATCAATTAGACGCGCCAAATAAAGTGATACGTCCGGCTGATGACATACTCAGTCCGAACTGATTCGACGACAGACGGAATCGTGTGGCGCGGCGCTCGCGCAGTTTATGCGCATCGCATAGCGACTGACTCAGAACGATAACAAAAGAAATTACGGCGCGCTGACACAAGTAATACGACGATTTGTAACACGTAAGTTAGTAGGAAAATATGTAGTAGGGATATTGTTAATTATTACTTACGATAAAGGCTTAATAACTAAATCGGCTGTAAATTATAATTATAATTTAACCATATTTATTTTTTATTTAGAAATAATTTTAAGCGTTTTGAACGCTACGTGACAGCTCATAGTTATATCAGAACAGAACATTAATAGTAGTAGTAGTTTTTTTTGTAGTATGAATTTAAAATTTAATATGACTTGAAAAATTAGTCGAAATAAAAGGATTTGAATTTGAATTTGAATTTGAATAACCGATATAAATATATGTTTCACTAAACATATTATATTTACTTAAATACTTCATCAAAGCTATTGGTTTTAACCAGCGACAATGATAAAATGAATGGACGGGAAATAAGCGCACGGATTTTGAAGACAATATGTTGAGCGCCGGCTCTCTTCTCGCGTCAGTCATTTACTCTGTCTTTCCGACATGCGAGCCGTACGATAAGAAAATACAAACTTATAATACATGTACATGTGTTATCTTTTTGTCATGCAGTAATTAGATTGGCTATCTCTATTTTCTGGCAAATGTAATATGCATACTTTTAGCTAGGTTTGCTTGATTGTGTTGACTTGTTAATTTTGAACGATTTGCAGGCGCTAGGCCCGTCCATTCCATTATCACTGTCGCTGGTTTCAACGATATAAACATCAGTCATCTACCCTATTGTATAGAAAACCGCTGCGCCCCGTGGTTTCACCCACGTAATGAAGATGATGATAAAAAATTGCCTATGTATTCCCGGAAATAAACTATCTCCATGCCGAGTCATATCTGTACAGCCGTTTTGGCGTGAAGAGGTAACAAAATGTTTGTATATACACACACCATACTGACAATATATCGTTTTTTAATGTGAGTGTGATGTGATTGGCTTTTATCCGATGGCTTTGCCCGCGTATTCCACTAGAACTGTAGTAATTATGTTAATTCGGATGTTAAGCCAGGATAGAACGTAGCCTATGTTACTCTCCCTTAAAAATAGACAAACAAACCTACAAACAAGCTTTTGCGTTAAAAATATCGCAGTAAAAACACGCACATGAGTTGTAAACATTGGTAAGCATAAGGAATTATCAAGAATAATGTAAAATCTTTTTATGCTTCTATTTTTTTGGTTAAGTATCATTTCAGGTTTATTCCTAGTCTTTATTTCTAAGAATTAATTAAATAAATGAGAATATTATATTTTCATAAAAAAAAAGTTCAATAGTAATATAGATTAAAGTAATGAGAAAAAAATTACGACTGTCATCATTTTCCAAATCCCGCCCCTAGCAGCCCTAGCTCGCCTAGCACGCGAGCCATGGTAAACATCTATCCACTCTTTTTTCCCCGCGAAAACGAGACAGACGTTCCATATTCTAGCTTTATTACTTTCCCGCGTGGGGAAAGTCCAATTAGTCCTCGGCGCGTGCTAAGCAAGAAGTGTTCATTTAATTAGAAAAAAACAATTGTCGACTTTTTTTATTTATAATACCAAAATAGAATTCCACCAAAAACAGATAATATCTAATTAAATTATAATAATCTAACTTTAATAATTCTCGATCTCATTTAAATAGTAGTAGATTTTTGTTGCGCGCTTAAGTTCTGATGATAAGCATAATGAGATTAACTCTTTATTTTGATTACTCTTTTTATAATATATATTTTTTCTTTTTTTTTTAGTCCTTAATAGCCTAATAGAATTTTGTTTCTATACATTATTTAATGATGTACTTAGATGGTAGTCTTACTTCGTCCACCACGTTTCAAACGCAAACATTAGAGGGTGACAAAGACTTTCCTCCATTACTTATTTACTAATAAACCTCCACAAGGTTAGCGACAGTCTTAAATCCACGTAAACAGGGTTACAGTTTGTAAATTACGGTCGTGTTACATTAAATTATGCAGAGCGGCATGATTGCGGTAACTCTAGATAGCGATCGCAGTTGTAGATATACAGCGTCGGTTGGATTGAATTTAAATTAATTAAGTAATTAATCATTTATGTTTCATTACAAAAAATTATAATAACCATAAAGCATGCTTGCACGGATTATTTACAGACATTGTTCATGCAACGCATTAATTGATTCTGTAGTAGAATAATAAAGATAATTTGTATGCCCAATTGCCCATGTGATGTGCCTGTCTATCGCGGTATATTGTTTGACTTAACATTATCGTTCGATTTTTTCGAATAATTAAGTTTTAAGGGACTATATGATTTATACTGTACTTTAGATATTGGATGATAACCTAACACGGTAATAAATAAAAACGCAAGGGTTCAAGCAAAGATTAGAAGCCAAAGTTTGCAACTCATAACACAAAATTCAAACAGGTTCATGAATTCAATATTATAAAGTACATTTTTTTTTTGTGAAAAGATATGTTCTTAATGTATTATTATTTCAGTAAAACTCATTTTATCATTGGATTGTGTATCAAAATCGTGTTATTACGACTGCGATCAACTAGCAACCAGTTGCTATGCGTAATCAGCCTCCTGAGTAGTCCTAATAAATGTTTCAGGATGGCGGATAGGCACCGTGTGGAGACGAGCCTAATCAAATATTTTTATGATCGACGCCTTTTTACGAGCCGCCTGTTTGCTTAGAGGTAATTGGAGAGTGGTACAATGGTAGCTTATTTTACTTGAATAGTATCTTACTAACATTATATCAGGAGTATATTATTCTATAATTTACTACCTAATAATTTGACGAATAAAAATGAGGTTTAAAAGATCCTAAAAATTATTTTGATGGATAAGGATTATTATGCTATTAAATATATTATCAATGACAGACTTTCTCCGCAATCTGTGTTCAATATGTGAAAGCAATTAATGCTAATATTATTTTGCGTTATATATAATTATTATTGTTGTTATTTTGTTGAAATTTGTTTTTATCAATTTAATGTGAAATTTTATTGACTCAACTTGACGTTCATAAGTGATGATCACACTAATGTATATATTTGAAAACAAATGAATTGAATTGAATTTGTGTGTGTGTGTGTGTGTGTGTGTGTGTGTTTGTGTGTGTGTGTGTGTGTGTATGTGTGTGTGTGTGTTTGTTTGTTACTTCTTCACGCTGAAACGCTTGAAAGAATTTGGATGATATTCGGTATAGAAATGGCCAAGCCCGTAGCCAGGAATTCATTCCAATTAGGCTCGAGCTTTCGAACAACTTTAACACGACGACGATCTATACGTAAGTAGGTATGTATAAAACGGTGGGTTTGGCGAAGGCATTTTGGATTTTGGGGGGGTTTGGACCCCCCCTGCCTACGGCTTTGGAAATGGCTCATACCTTGGAATAAGATTACTTTTTATCAGGTGTCTTTTTTCATTTCATACTGATTTAATCGCTTGTAGCTTTTCACCGGTACCGAAGCGCTTTCCACTCCAATTGCTCATTTCGTACCCATTCCTCTGGAGAAGGAAATAAATGTAAATGATTTGGTGAAGTTACTCTTATTTTACAAGTTATCTAGATTAAATGGGGCTTTGACATCACCTGGCTCGATAATAAATATTGTAAAGCTGAGTTAATAAGGAGGTAGATCAATTAAACTGAAAATAATATAAAACAAGTTATTTACAGACGCTTTCTTGTCGCAAATTTTAGTCGAGTTGTTGTGACTATAAGTTAAACTGTTCTTTTCAAGAATACCTTCTCCTACAAACTGCCCTTCCTGCCCTTTGATAACTTTCGTTCTTACTTTCAACCGACTTTAAAAAAGAGGTTCTCAATTCGACTATGTTTTTTTTGTGTTTCTTTTTTTTTTGTATGTATGTTACGCGGTTACTCCGCCAATTATGAATTGATTATGATGATTCTTTTTTTGTTTGATAGGTAATACTTCAGAGGTGTTCCCATATACATTTTATGTAAATCGGTTCAGTATGTTGGTTTTTTAAATCAAAATTACTAGAAAATAAATATGAAGATGTCATCCTAGTATTCGAAGTTGAAGTCGGTTGTATTTTTTTTTAAAGCGTATTATTATCTGTCATCTTGATGTTAGCTGCTAGCCACAGCTGTACAGCTGTGGCTAGCTTGTTGTAGTTTTAAACGATCACCAATGTTAAGCAACGGACGATCCGGTCAGTCTTCGGCTGGGTGACCGTGAGTGGTATTTACATCTGCATCGCTCAGATGTAAATACCATTCACGATTGTGAGACGAATGAGATATTAAATTGTTGGTCCCGGTTGTTTTTTCTACATTCTTATAACAACAACCGTCAAGGCTACTACTACTACTACTAGCCTCTCTGACATTAATGCTGGCCACTCAGTCCGTACGAACTTACTTACTTTTTGTCTTGGCGTAATCTTTTACCATCGCGAGAGGATCTTGTATGAAACGACTGGTCTCGTTACTATAGTAAAAAAATATATCAATAACATCCGTGAGCACCTTAATAAAAAAATAGCAATTTACTTATTTGCAATGCAATTACCGTATAATGCATCCATTTCAAAGTAGTTTTTTTATTTTTATTTATACGGCAATACTTACGTTTAATTAAATCGGATACTCCGTCTATAGTTTTTTTTGCTGGCTTTTACCAAACAACGGTTGTTTAGAATGCATAACAACTAATTATATAATTTATATTTATGTGCTTGTATCAAAATCTATTATCTATATTATCTCTTCTACCAAAAGCAGTGATACCACAATACAGGCTAATCAGGATCATGCTTCGTTCAAAGTGACCATAAAATAAGATGTCACTCGGGACAGTGTAATACACACCTTGCTTAATTTATTTAACATCTAAGACAACGATCTTATATGTTACAACATATAAGATCGTTGATCTAAGAGATGTTTATTATTATGCTTATTTTTTCGATAGTCTTTAGTTTAAATTTACTATTAAATTTAATCGATGGTTAGTAGTAATATAAAATTACTGTTCCGTCTCATTTACATTATTAAAATGCCTTCGCAATTTCTACTAATTTGCTAAATAAAAAAACAATTAGTATTACATTTCAAAAGCACTTATTGAATTTTCGAATTAAAATTCAGTAAATCCATTAGAAATTCAGATCCATAAATCACTCATCATTATCAACACCCCCAGTTCATTCGGACCCGTAATCCGGACACATTCCAGCCAGACACCTAAATCATTGTCAGCCTAGTCCATTATCAAACGATGGGCAGGCAAAAATATATTCTTTTCGGCCTTTCACAGGACCTTCCGTCCATTCGATTTTCCAGTTTTAAACACCATTCTACTAAATATTGATTATATTTCATTATTTACGAGTATCTCAATGAATATTGGATGCATCATCATCATTATAGTCGAGTGCTGGACACAGGCTTCTTCTGAGGGACGCCACTGACCTTCGATTATTTACGTCGTCACTCCATCGAGTCTCGGGACGTCCTACGCCGAACGTGGCTTCACTCTAGAACCTGTATACTCCAACGATAATTGTTTTATTTTATGTTATTTTACGCAATGGGCGGTTTTCAGAAAGGCAATAAAAAAAACATAAAATCTGTTAGATGGCGTTGACGAGTCAACATTTTGAATGGTATCACTACCTAGTCTGTGGTTCTGAAGATTTTGAATGAATGAATGAATGTTCTGAAGATTTTGAATGAATGAAGCAATAAAAAAAGCTTAATTCAGCAGTGTTTGTCAAACAAACGGTTTTTCCTATGCTTTTGTTCTTCCTCAGCACAAAGTAAATGCGGATTAGGAATTATTTTTACTTAATTCTAATATTTTACCTTAACTGTATTATTCCATTCAAATCTTTATTATTGTATCCATTTGACCTACCTAATATGACGCAACATTGTTATAAGGTGAATAAATAATCTGAATCTGAATCTGAATCTGAGTGTGTTTGCTTTGCAACCGACTTCAAAAAAGGAGATTCAATCGTATGTATTACTTTCGTATTTTTTTTTTGTATGTGTGTTACGCGATTACTCCGCAAATTATGAACTGATTTGAATCAATTTGTTTGGTAGGTAATACTTCAGAGGTGGTCCCATATAATTTTGATCGAAATCGGTTTGTAGTAGTTTGGTTTTTAAAACAAAATTACTAGAAAATATGAAGATGTCATCCAGGTATTCGAAGTTGAAGTCGTTTTTTTTTAAAGCGTATTATTCATTAGACAAATGCGATAAAAAGAGAATCATGTCTCGTTAACGCCATCTATCTCTCGCTACGTTTGGCTACACCATCTATTTTTAGCTACGTTTAAAACTACGTTTCGACAGCTGTCAGAAAACCTCCCATTGTTTCTGCGACAGATACAGGCGGCTCCATCGCAGAATGTCCCTTTCTTAAAATGTCTACTGCACGCAAAATGTCCCTTTCGCAAAATGTCTAAAAGGCACTTTGTGTGAAAGGGACATTATGCAAAAGGGGCATTATGCGAAAGGGCCATTGTGCGAAAGGGATATTTTGAGACAGGAACATTGTGCGAAAGGAACGTTTTGCGTGCAGTAGATATTTTAGGAAAGGAACATTCTGCGACGGAGCCATACAGGCCTGCCCACTGCCACTTCAGCTTACGAATCTTCAGCTGTGACTTTGTTTCACTATGGTAAATTACTACTATCCGGCAGGATATGATGAAATAAACTCCGTTCATAAGACGGATTAGTATTAATGAAGTAATGAAAAAAATACTGACATAATATTCCTATCCACTATATCCCATTATTCACAAAGTTTTTAGCGATAGAAATGAGATTCTAGTTCCCCTGGTTTCGTTTCATTTTGTCCCGCTCCAATCATAACCACTCACCACGCCGGCTCTTTCAGGGTCTTCCTAGAGGTAGCACGTCTTACCATCCTAACACGTATTTTTTTATTCCATCAAATGACGGGACAAGCTATACGTTCGCCTGGTAGTAAGCATCACGGCTGCCCATACAGTACCTACTAAAGCCAGAATTGTGAGTTTGTGAACAAAACCCTGCATGCGTCAGGACCTTTGTATTAACATTGTATTCGTTTGTAAAAAGTGTAAACTATGTTCCGGCTTTATATATTGCAATTGCTTTACATTTGGCGTCTGTGGTTCATGCCTGATGCAGAACAATAGTAGATTACTCACCTAGGGTGCAAAAGTAAAGAATGTCTCAGATCACATGAGATCTGAGGCTTCTTTACCTGCTCCCGTGGTGTGTATACGAATTTCGTTGCGTTGCGGGGAGTAAGTGGTTCCTTTTCCTCCGCGTTGCGGGGTTAAAGTAGACACTTTAGCCCCGCAGGCACGAAAATTTATTAAGTGAGACCTTATTTAAGAAAGTAAATCTTTGTACTTTGGGTAATGAAAATAATAAGCCACAGAACCGCTGTATATTAACTTTTTAATAAATTAGTATACAATATACATACATACTCATACATGAATAATTACTATACTATACTAATGATTTCGTTAAATAATTGTGTCTTGAGCAAAGATGAGTTAATTATTAAGCTAGTTCATTAATTATTTCGTTATATTAGCCAATGAATGCTCCTATTTAAGTCCTATCGGAAACTTATGTAATAATCGTACAAAAAATGCTACTTGTACCAGAATAAGAACAGCTAAAATTATTCACGAACCATTCAAAACAAAAGTTGCAATCATAACTACATAAGTAGTACTTGTTTCATTTAATCAATCGTATACATCGCTATCCATTATTTGTACTTTTCTAAACACTAACCTACCTTCGTAATACCAAAATTGACAAAAATCTAAAAAAATTATTAAATAATAGTTAGACTCAATCTCCCACGAATTAGTTGAAATAGAGGACCAAACAAATCACGAAAACGTACATCAATAAAAAATGACACTTGAAATTTTAATATAATATCAAAGGCAGTTCGCACATACCGCGACATACCAACGCGTTCGGAACCTAATTTTTTAAAACCTAACAAGCAAGCCGGTTTTCTGATAGTAAAAAGACACCACAGTGTCAGAAAGTTCCTTCCTCAGTGGAGGTCACTGCTACCTATAAGTCCTGTGTCGGTCGGTCATTTTCGGAGATCTCGATCTTTCGTAACCGACGAGCCAAGTGACCGAGCAAAAAGATTCTATCAAAACGTCGTTCATCGGTTTCGAGAACCTAAGATAAAAATAAGGCTTAAGGCTATTAATATAGAGTTGAATTTTGCTAGGTATGCAATTTCACCGAGATTGATCGAAGAAAACCGAGACAAAACCGGTTGGTGTTGTATCAATCGCCGGTCATTCATTCGGTCTCGGTCTCTCGGTCGGTCGCAGATCGGAAGATCATTATGAATGGAAAGGCAAGTGCAGCGGATCTTGGGCCGCGCGTCGATCAATCACGACCCGGGTCTTGACGATTGACGACCGGGTCGGTCACGCAGAAAGGGCGATTCGATCGTTTTGATTCGTTCAATCACGATCGACACAGGACTACTACCTATGCAATTCTGCAACACCATGAAGCTTTTCTACTACTTCCTTAGGTTCTGTTTATTTTTTTCTGTAGCATTATAGCTTTGCAGGAGAGCCCCCGAAAGAGAGAAGAACATTATCGATATTACAGACGCGCTGAAGTATGAAACATAATATCAGCATTATTTGTACGTATCTAAAATATACGGATGACCCGATTCACGGTGATGAACAGTTCTGTAGAGAAACCGAGAGGGGAAAATAATTCGTTAAGCCGTCTGCAGATCGCCATGGTACAAAAGTTTCATGCTTTGTGACTTTCTAGTGATTCGTTGATCGTTGATAATGCTTTGTACCCAAGAAGGAACGGAGAAGGTGTATGCGTTTAGGGTGAGAGATTGTTTGAGTAGGCAAAAACTAATGTCTCTATTTTGTCTCCGAATCTGTTTGACCGTTTTTTTCTGTTAAAGTTGTGTGATTTATCAGTGATGGTTCTTATATAAGTGTGATTAAAATTTTAACATAGCACCTATTATTGCGTCGCGGGTTCTTGTATTTTTAATTTCACTTGTTGATAACTTTTATTTGGAACGTTTTTCCCATTCAAATCTCTTCGTGGGAGAATGGCCTCATCGTTTTAAATCTATACTCTTGGCTTGAATCTTAGCCAGACATCTTTGTCGATAATTCTGCCAAAGTTGTGGTCCGAAACACTGAGATGGGTCGGGGTCTTCGGGCAGGGTTCCACGTCATAACTCTTCAGAATGTCCTTGGCAATTGTTTTCACTATTTTTAGTGACAACTGCTCACCTGAAACGTAATAAAGAAAAAAAACTGTTAAACAAATAGTGTGTTTAATAATAATTATAGTGAGGTCTAAAGCCTCAATACAATGACTTTTGATAAATGAAAAATCGATAGAATGACAAGTTTATTGAAAACAGAACACATATACGTTTCAGAGAGTGTCACTAAGTGACGTCAGAACCTACAAGTTTATCTTATAAAGCACGTTACATAGATTGTATGTCCCTAATTTACTGTAATGTTCTAAAACTGCAGCCAGAACCACCGGATGCTGGGCAGCCCTCTTAGTTAACGGTGGTAAACATTCTGCTATCAGGAGATTATCCCCCCAATTAAGAGGGACGCCTTCGTTCTGTAGTGGACGTCTTCTGGTTCATGATGGTGTTGGTTGTGTTTGCGCTAGATTACATTACATTATCGGCCGGAAGACGCCTACTGTTGGACGAAGGCCTCCCCCTTAGAAAGGAGGGGTTGCCATAATCCCCACGCTTGGCAGGCGGCTGGGGATCGCAGATTGCTTACCACCGTTAACCGAGAGGACGCTGCTGCCCGTCCCCCGGTGGTTCTGTATGCAGTTTTAGGACATGCTCAGGTGCACTAGATACGCGGAGCTACTAGGATACTACTGATACTAGGTGCTAGATTGCATTATGCGAAATGTTCACTAATATTAATTTGGTATTATTTGTTTTTAAACTGATTTCAAAACAGGAGGAGGTCCTCAATTTGGTTGTATGTTTGTTACCTCAGAACTCCGTCGTTTATAAATCGATTACAAATTATATAAAAATATTTTCTTTCTTTACTTTCAGATCGGTTCTACAGACATTTCATCAAAATCGGTTAAGTAGTATTAGGTTTTAAAAATCAAAATAACTGGAGAAAAGATGCCATCCATGTAATAGAAGTCGGTTGATACAAAAAAAGTAGGTACATAATTATAGAGAAAACAACCATATACATCAATTGTTTAAGGTATTCCTGCTTGAAGTAAAGCCAAAGATATAGGTACCATTATCGAAACTTGTAAAGCATGTGATGAAACTTTTTTTCAACCATTCAACAAAGCATGTATTCATGAGTCATCATCAAAGCACTCTCCCACACTCATGTAAACCGTGTGACACTGTTTAAGTATTACTTACTCTCACATTTTTAAGTAATTAATTTAATTTTAAATTCTGATGTTGATTATTTCTTTTCATAAATTGCATTATTTGCATGTGAACGTGCAATTCAATGAAATTAACCAAGTATTTAAGTACTTATATAATTTTTTCAGAGGTTCAAGGTTAATTAAGCCTTCGCACTCATTTATGACGCATAGCTTGAGTAAAATGATTTTTGTAATGAAATATATTACATAGAGTATATCCCACTAGTCCCACCGTGTTGTCCCGTGATGGGACAACTGCCACTATTTTGACCCAGTAGTCCTATGGGACAAGTGAATAACGAAGTGGCTTCATTCACATCATCATCATCATCTGCAGCTGGAAGACGTCCACTGCTGGCGAAGGTCTCCCGCTTATTAGGGAGGGACATAATCTCCCCGCTTGGCAGGCGGCTCGAGGATCGCAGAATTCTCACCACCGCTAACTAAGAGAATGTTGCTGCCCATCGTCTGATAGTTCTGGATGCAGTTTTAGGACATACCCAGGTCCCAGGTCTCAGGCTTTATTGGTGACAGATAATTTAATTGTCACGTCCACGTTCTATTTTGCATAGTTTATCATCCGGACTTTAAAAAACAAATATTATAAGTAGCTGTTGGTTTTTGACTCAATTAAATAAATAGTGATTGGATTTTCAAACTTAAGGCCGGGTATTTCACGTTTCAAGCACATTTTTTAATGAGTTCAATAATTAGTCTAAAGCTGTATCAGTTAGGGTCACATTTAGCGGAGCAAAAATATGGCGGTTACGCAGATTCGTGCGTGTCAAACTTCGATTTTTGAAGATTTTCTCAGATTACTTGAAAAGTATAGAATTTAATAACTTTTGAATCTCAGCATGCTCTCCAAAATACTATTAACTTATAATACATATTTTTTTAATGTGTCTATGTGCTGTAATTAGGACATAAAACTGAAAATGGTTTAAAAATAGACACTGCTTCGGTATTTTTTTCTATCGAGCGAGTTGTTACCAATCATGTTTCTAAATTTACAATTGTCTAAATAATATGTTCATCTATGATATTACACTAACTCCGTATTTTTTTTCAAATTAGAAGTATGCGAACTTATGTATCAAAAGTTGCAAAAACCTAAATAAGCCCGTCTTAACAGGATTCTAACTGTAGCTAATAATTTGATTTCTAACAAAAAGGTATTTGAATCCAAATACCGATGAAAATCTTAAACCACCATTTCCATTGTGAGTTATATAGATTAATGTTTGCTACCTAAGTAATAAGCGAAGCTGTGGGCAAAAATCTATTTATTATTTTATACAATATTAAAATTAAAATGGTAGTGTTCAAGTGTGTCAACAAAACCAATATCGAATAACGCCGGGATACAAAAACTTTCGCAAGATATTTTATGTTTTGGGCGTGAAAGAGAAAGTGGTTGGCGTAAACTTTACAATTTACGAGGTATTTTGATCGATGCGTTCATTGATTGATTTTAATTATACAATGCATACGTTAAGATAAAAAACGGCCATGTGAGATTCGGATTCGCGTAATCTGGGTTCCGTACTATCAATGTGTTTGATGGAATATAAGGCTTGCCTTTGAGTGACATCTAGTGTGCTGTTAAGCGAATATGATTGTAGCCTACATCTCTACCACGGAGTACGCTCACTGTACCTTTAATCTGAGCCAAGAAACCTAGAGAAGATAGTAAACAATTTTATTTTTATTATATATTTTTTTATGGTAAGATAGGTAAAAGTAGCTCTTTTTAAGTTCCAGATGAAGACTCAGGAAAATAAAGCGTTCGACGCGACGTATAAGTTGTTGGCATAGAGAGTGAAATTAATGGTGCTGTGCCGTCTGTTGGATACCTCCTGGATACCTGTTGTTGTCTTTTGGGTACAGAACCCTAATATTACAATAATAACTATTTAGATTGAGAGTATAAATAGGTTAGAGAAAATTCAATGCAATCCCATCCTGCTTTTTTACAAATGAAGCCGTATGTAATTTAACAAAAAATATTAAATTATTTTCGTATGTAACACAATACTGTAATGCTGAGAAGGAATTTATTATTTTATTATATATTTTTAAGATAAGACCCTGACGCAACTAGCATTATTAACAGACTTTCTCCACTTGTGGGTCAATTAATAAACACGCAGTTACTTCAAACGGGACCGCGTACCCACTTCTAAGTGAAAATGTACATAATTGCGGTTTTATGAAGCAATGGTAATGATGTGTGGCTTAGAAGGCACTTCTTATACGACGCGTTTGCGTTGTGGTTAATCCGAGTTGTGAGGTCAAGTGATCTGGTTATTATTGTGAGTAGCTAAGTTAGTGGTCAAAAGCAAGTTTATTGTGTTTTTAAAATATTATTAACTAGATTGAAAGTTTGCATTGCTAAGAATGATACTTTGCCAAAGTTAGAGGTTTCTCAAGCCATCTAAGTTTAATCTGAAGTTGGGTATACCCAGTCAGCCTATAATATGTATTAACTGACTAATGCCATAACAATTCTTTCTCTCTGTGCGTTTTCCCGAACAAACATAACGCGACGTTTCTTAAAAAATATATATACTAAGTTTCCAACGCCTCTACCTGACCTCTACAATAGTGCCACAGCAGAAGCTAGACGGGCCATACTTAGAGGATTTAAATGTTCAACGTGCGTTCTTACTTTTTCTATTGGAAACGTGGGATGTAGTCGCGTTTACACTATTATAAGTACAACCAGGATATTGACGAGGATATTCACCAAAGAACCAAAGTTACTGACATAGCTCGCAAGGTTTGTAAGTTGAAGTGGCAATGGGCAGGCCACATCGCTCGAAGAACTGACAACCGATGGGGAAGAAAGGTTCTTGAGTGGCGACCGCGAACCGGAAGACGCAGCGTAGGCGCGGCCTCCCACTAGGTGGACCGACGACATTGTAAAAGTCGCGGGCAACCGGTGGATGCAAATGGCAGGTTGTCGTTCAGTGTGGCGGTCTAAGGGGGAGGCCTTCGTTCAGCAGTGGACGTCTCCGGGCTGATGATGATGATGAAGTACAACCAATAGTGTGAAGTGTAATTATTACTTATTCTTAAAAAACGCGAAAGTTTGTTAGTTTGTTCTTATGCCAAAAAGTATTAGCGAAGCTAATACGTAATTTTACGTAAGTATTTTTTTTTTGGTGCAGAAAAAGGAAAAATTTAATATTTTATTACATGTATGGGATTTTCAACGCGGGTATCCTCGTGGTATAAATCTAGTTAAATAATAATTGTACGTTATTATTATAAACATTTTATACTGTAAATTTTTGGTAATTGAGTCACAATACTTAATTATGCGTACTTCTACCTAATTACCAATTTTAATGGAAACCTTATTATAATAATTATTTTTATCATGAAACAAGGAAATTGCAGGTAAGTAAATAATTACTTTCTTAGGTCGGTAAGTTTTGACGCATAAATGAGCAGTTTATTAATTACGTGGGGGCCCCGGGGTTTTTCCTGCTCTCCTATTGGGATCGTATTTAATGCTTTATAGTTATGATCTGAATACTGTATAGTTAGCTTTCTCACTACATTTAGAATCACTAACTATAATTGATTAGAATAAATTAACAAAATATCGTCACTTGCACAAAAGGCGACTGTCTCGCTCGTCTTGTCACTGAATTCCATAAAAATAAATTAAATAAAACACAAACATTTACATTTAGTTTGAAAAGTGGGTGAATGTCTTTAGGTAAGTTGTATTAGTAAACATTTTAATAGAGTATCGCTGGGGAATTCGCTTTTTAGTTATTCAATCTCTTATTATGAGTGTGCAAACATTGTTATGTAGGCAAAGTACCAGTTGCTTACGTTATTTTTTTTTTAATTGTTTAGTGGTTTCTTTTATCGGGCGACTTACATCAGGCGAGTGAAGTTGTTCGCTCGTTACTCAAGTATCTAATAAATACTGCTCAAACCACTAACTTACCGATACATTTCCTCGGTCCAGCTCCAAACGGTAAATACGCATAGCAATGCTTGGTCGCTCCCTCGTCATCCCAGAATCTATCAGGGTTGAAGACATTGGCTTCCTTGTAGTGTTCTTCATCCCTATGTATAGCTTCTACAGGAATGTTTATAGTGATCTTTTTATCAAGAAGTAGGTTATCTTGGAACTGACATGTCTTCATACATTGCCGAGTTAGTACTGAGTATGGAGGATATAGCCTCAAAGTTTCTTTAATAGCTACGTCCAAATAGTCATCCCTGTTGTTCCTTGACACTGAATTTCTTGCTTTACCTTGCATTTGCGTGTTTCTAGCTAATTCGAACAGCAGTGCAGTCAGTACGTTTAAACAAGGAATATAACCTTCAGTGATGAAGAGCGCTAGAGTCGAAAATGCGAAATCAGTTTCATTGATTTGTATGTGCGTGTTCTTATCGTTTATACTTTTCTGAATTGCGTGTCCGTAGTTTTTAATCTTGTTCATTAATTTAGAAGAGATTATAGTCTCTTTAGTTTGTGTGGTAGGCTGTCCTGGTAAAGTCACTAGTCCGAATAAAATATACAAAGATGGGAAGATGTTTTTTAAGTAGCTTTTCAGTCTTTCGATCAAGGTACGCCGCTGCACTGTCGATCTCAGCTCTTTTATGAGCGAGCCATCAACTTTATTGCCTAGAAGCAAATCTTTGAAAACGTAGTCCAATACCTTAGACAATAACCGTTGTACGTTTGCATCTCCATTTGTTCCCGACAAACATTCTTGTAAACCATTCTCGAATTCGCAATCCAAGCTGTATAAAATCGACTCTAATCCCTCCCGCAACAAGGTCCGCTTTTCACCGTCAGTGTAAAACAAATTGTTTCGTAAACAAACATCCTGAGATTTGTCGAGACCGAGTCCTCTGCTATGGAAATTCGCGAAATCTGTAGACAGCATCCTCTTTATGACGTCTAGATCTCTAACAATGAGGTCTGGTATTCTGCTTTTGACGCGTCCCACGAATTTGTCCCTTGGGTACTTGGAATACAGTTTATTGACATCTTCGGTGTTTGATCTTAATGCTAGCACTCGGTGGTAGTCGCTCCCGAAGAAAGGGATGGACGTTTTGTACGGTATGTGGCGAACGTACCAGTAGCTGAAAAACTTTGTGACGTAGTCGAATATAAGCGCGACGATAAGCAAGAAAAGTATGGTCAAATTTATGAGAAAACTTTCGAAAAACATTTTTCTTGTCGACGTTCGCTCGCGGCGGTATTGTAGCGAGCACTGTGATACAAGTGCGTTGGGCTAAGATGTGGGTCGGAGTAACGGGCCTTTCTGTTCAGCACTTGGAACTAACTCTAGAGATGAGCCATTCATCATTGCCGCATGCAATTCAATGCTATATAATTTACGTGTAAGGGCTAAAATTGCGTGTGTCTTTAACCAAATACAGCCTCAGATTGGTAAATGATTGCTTAGCTGCGACTAGGTTATAGTGTTATTGAACTTGATATTGGTGTTTATTTTACTATTGACATACTTTCATTGGATCCGCGAAATACCGTATTTGATTGATGTGAAGCATTGTGCGTTTCGTTTTTGTTAGAGTGAAGAGAGCGAATCTTTATAGAACTGAGTATCTAAGAGATTTTTATTTAGGAACTATGTGTGGACGGCATTGATTGCAATAGCATCTTCGTTTGGATTTCGTTCTGGAAACCTGAATATGAAAAGCTTTAAATATCATTGGGTGAAAGAAGAACTTGAACAAGAGTTTATTTTTTACTAGAGGTCGCCCGTGACTTCGTCCGCGTACGGAAGTTGTTTTTTTAATATTATAGAGTGGCAAACAAGCATGCGGCTTGCCTGATGGTAAGCTCACCGCCGCCTATGGACACCTGCAACATTAGAAATGTTGTCGATGCGTTACCAACCTCGACCCACTCCCAAAATTCACCAGGTTTTAACCCCCCCCCCCCCCCTTGAATGAACTACCCAAATATCAATTACAAAGAACTTTCCATACAACATTCCATCCCCCTTTCCCTTCCTTAAATCTTCCGTCAACAAAATTATGAAAACTGCATTTTTAATTTTAAATGAACTATCCAAATCCAAATTTTCGTGACTTAAAGTACCAAAACAAAGGACTTTCATACAAACGTTTCCTCCCCTTTTCCCCCCCTTAGGGATTAAATCTTGAAAAATCCTTTCTTAGTACACCCCTACGCATCGAGACGAATACACCTTCCAAATTTCAATCTGTACGACAAGCGGTTTGGGCTGTGCGTTGTCTGTCAGTCAGTCAGTCAGTCAATCAGTCAGGTCAGAGCCTTTTATTTAAATAGATAGATTGAACTATAGAGGTATCCAATCCAATCCTTCTTTTATTTCTATTTACCGAGTTACATTAAAAATAAAAAGACGAAAACGGGATAATTATTCCGATAGTATTCCACGTTTAATAAATAAGAGGTTGAGTGCCGTATATGGAGTAGTTTCGGAATAGTTAATCCGTCTTATCTTTGTCCACAGAGATAGAAATTATTTAAAAGGAACGAAAAGACAGGAGTTGGGTTAACTATTCAATGGCTACTCCAATAATTATATCAATAAGACCCTACACGTAGTTCACCAGAGATTGTAAACGTCATGTTGGCGTTGATACAAGATTCATGTCTTAGAAATACTTAGAATGCATTTGTAGCAAAACGCAAATTTCAAAACATCTCAGCAATTTTTTATGAGTCATCTTAATTATAAAAGATTGTCAATTCATCGTTTTTAATAAATGGGTGACACAAATAGAATACTGATATATCAGCGATTAAAATGTGTGTAAGTAAGCATACAGCGTCATTTCCGGCTAGTCGGGAGCACGTACCGATAAGCTAAGGTTTGCATGCGGCACTATTATATTCTGTTTTTTTACTTCTTCTTCTTTTTCTTCTTTATGTTTGACATCGAACTTTGTGCATTCTGCCTGTGTTAAGTAAATACATTTTTCAAGTATTCAATAGGTAGCATTAGGTCATGTAAACCATAAAATCATTGTCTTTCATAAAAAATAACTTACAGTCAAGTCAAATTTGTGGCGACTTTACTAGAAGCTGTTAGATAGGTAGGTACGGAGTTTTCTAAACCACACGAAATACTTGTCCACATTCAAACCAAATGGGTAAAGCACTTGTATGGTATATTCATTTTAGCTCTGTGATGTTTCCTCTGCTAGTATAGTATATAATTATACATCTTAACTCTGTGGTATAGCATCGCATTTTATACACTAACCCGCAAAGAAAGTTTTAGAAAATAATACAATACAGCGACATGATTATTCCGCGTTCCCACCAAAGCTCTGTACGGTACGGCTGTACGGGTTAAGCGGCAAAGCTGCAGAAGTATTCATTGTACTCATCACTGTGAAAAACTTTTACTATGGGGCTGATCTTAAAATGTGCGAAAAACATTCAGAGGTATCATAAATTTTAATTACAAACGGCTGCAATGTTGTTACTAAATATACTACAGAATGTATTTTTATACAACGTTCACAGCTTTTTTGTTATAAGACAATACAAACATGTTTTCTGTAGACGTTACTCTTGAAAGAGCGAAATATAATTGGCAATGTGAAAAACACTCAACGCCCCAATTCTAGGCCTGCAGGCTTAGTTGTTGTACGTTGAAAGTTTGACCCTGCGATTTGGGCCGGCCGGTACCGCCGCAACCGCTATGTCCCTGCATTTTAAATCTGTAATATCTTCGAAAATATTAATTTAAATTACATGCTGTAAAGGGCCATATTGATCTATATTAAATGGACAATGTATTTAAGGTACTTTATTGGATAAGAATTAATGCTGTGTTGCTGAAAATTGCTTCGTAAATAAGCCTTGATTTCTCGTAAAAAGTAAAGGATAAAAAATGTTTTTTGTGGGTTATCCCTAAGAGATAGAGTTATACCAATATGGACTTTTTTGTAGACCTTTTTAAGTTGTACAATACTATAGTACATTATTTTGATCAATCTCGTAAAGTTCAGCCAGCGTTAGCAATTAAAGCGGAAAAAATGAGTTTATTTACGACATCACATTAGAAACCACTAAAATGATCAGGGTTACTCTATTATATTATACATATTCATACATATAAACCTTCCTCTTGAATCACTCTATCCATTAAAAAAAACGCATTCAAATCCGTTGCGTAGTTTTAAAGATCTAAGCATACATATGGACAGACAGACATCGGGAAGCGACTTTGTTTTATACTATGTAGTGATGATGACAAGACTAGGCATATTGCATTAGATCACAATCTCACGTCCTGGTGATGATGTGAATAAAGATGGAGCACGCTTGCCTATAGGAAGTACCTATTCACTTTTTTATTAAAAAACCCCCCAGGTTGTGTACGGGAAGACTGAGGTTCAAGTTAGTAAGGAGTTCGACATCGACTCCTCTGTCTGCTGTTCTTGCAGGGTGGTTTGAAAATGTTTAGTCCGTATAGAATAGAATATTTTTTATTGCCAAAACTGTGTACAAAAGATCTTATAAATTAAAATTAGT
Organism: Erannis defoliaria; assembly: GCA_905404285.2. Taxonomy (NCBI): domain Eukaryota; kingdom Metazoa; phylum Arthropoda; class Insecta; order Lepidoptera; family Geometridae; genus Erannis; species Erannis defoliaria. The sequence goes on along the minus strand of FR990073.1, from coordinate 1,036,700 downwards.
ACATTTTTTTTTTTTTTTAAATTCTCAGTTTCATTACAATGAAGGTTTCGGTAACTAGCACCTACTAAACCTCGTAGAGGTTTGTCTTAGGGCTAGGCCCTCTGCTAGTAAACAAAAAGCATATAATATAAGTAAACACAATAAAATTATAATAGGGTAGATGACTGATGTTTATATCGTTGAAACCAATAGCTTTGATGAAGAATTTAAGTAAATATAATATGTTTATTGAAAAAATAATTTAAATCGATTAATAATGTTCTGATATATGACCGTTTAAAGTTTTTGTTAGAGACAACTCTGTCCCTTTCCCACAAAACAAAAAATGACGTAACGTCTTACTTGTCAGAATAGAATTTATATGGCGTACTGAGAAGTGACGTCACGATTTGCTGTTTCTTCTCTCTGTCTAGCATGATATTAAAATGCTTATTAGTTGCTTATTTTTGATCAGATTTTCATTTTATTTTCATTAATCAGCTATATATATGGGCCACATTTTAATAGGCCAATAAAAAAAAACCAGTCATCTAGCCTATTATAAGCATGATTACAATGAATATGTTAATATGAACTGAGCGCGCGGCCGTCCACTGGCGCTCGCCTTGCTTATCGCATATACTTAACAACAGTTTACCCATTGCGGGCGTGCAATATTTTTAGTAGGTACATAGGTTTAATGTACCAGCTGCAAGTTTAGTGCATTTGTATCTTACAGATAAATACAATTTTTAAATCTACCTAGGAGCATAATTATTTTAAAACAAAGGCAAAAATTACTTTTTATCTAAATAACATAAAACTATTTTTTTATATTTACACCTAATATCACTAGTATAAACATTTAATAGAACAACAAAATATTTATTTAAAAGTATCATTAAAATATTCTTTTAATTTGTAAAACACTTCTGAAATTAACCAGCTCTTTAATTTAACTTTAAACTGTGATATGACATTTAATGACTTTAATGCAATAGGTAGATGATTATATATTTTAATGGCTGCATAAAATGAACTATTGTAGAACATGGCATTATTTACTTGTCGTATACTTATATTGTACTTGTGTTTAGGGCGTAAAATATTAGCACGACTTGACTCTACATCAAAGAAATAACTTTGGTTGTTTTTGACAAATAGGCACAGTTCTAATATGTATATTGCTAATATGTGTATTCCTGTTAGAGTGAGGAAATTATTTTCCTTGAAAGTATTTCGTAACGTATCTCTGCTTCCTAGGTTGAAAATTATACGAAGACACTTCTTCTGCAAGAGGAATGTCGATTCTACGTCTACTGAGTTTCCCCAGAATATTATCCCGTAGCTTAAATGAGGATAAACATTGCCATAATATGTATTTGTTGCAATTTTTTTGAGGTAGCACTTTCAATAACTGATAAAGCATAGCAGTATTGAGAAACTTTGGTGAAAGGAATTTCCATCGCGTCTGATTGTGTTTTTGAAGAACGGTGATGGCAGGATTAGGTCGAGTAGAACTGTGCACACTCACCATAGTATATTCTATTATACCGACAGGCTAGCCACTTAGCACCGATATGCCAGACTTTGAAGTCTTGACTTCATCATCATCAGCCCGGAGACGTCCACTGCTGAACGAAGGCCTCCCCCTTAGACCGCCACACTGTACGACAACCTGCCATTTGCATCCACCGGTTGCCCGCGACTTTTACAATGTCGTCGGTCCACCTAGTGGGAGGCCTTCCTACGCTGCGTCTTCCGGTTCGCGGTCACCACTCAAGAACCTTTCTTCCCCATCGGTTGTCAGTTCTTCGAGCGATGTGGCCTGCCCATTGCCACTTCAACTTGTAAACCTTGCGAGCTATGTCGGTAACTTTGGTTCTTTGGCGAATATCCTCGTTCCGGATTATCCTCCATGTTCCGGATTCTATCGCGCAAAGTAACTCCGAGCATAGCTCTCTCCATTGCCCGTTGCGTGACTCTGAATTTCTCCAAAAGGCCAGCAGTTAAACATCACGTTTCAGTTCCATATGTAATCACTGGCAACACACACTAGTCGTAGACCCTTGTCTTCAGACACTGAGGGATTTTGGACGAGAAGATATTACGCAATTTCCCGAACGCTGCCCATCCGAGTTGGATTCTTCGGGCGACCTCTTTGTCGAAGTTGGACCTACCTAACTGGTAAACATCCAGGTATTTGAAATTGAAGTAAGTAGTTTTTTTTAAAGCGTGTTATTAAGGGTTATAATTTTTTACAATTATTTGCTGAAAAAGGGAAATGACAGAGACATATTTGTCTATTACAGTATACCTAGATTTTATAAAAAAAAATGCTCTAGAGGCATTATCCAGGAAGAAAATAGGGGATGACATTGTATGGAGAATTGCTGACCAGGATCGGTGATTCCCTCTTATAACGTTGGCGCAAGTAGCCGAGTCGCCACTCGGCAGTTCTCCTAAAGCCGCGCTAGTATGCACACTTATATGTTCAGCTTAAAAAATGAGCCTGGTGCAATAGGCTCGTTACGCGTAGGTATAACTGATGGTCAAACAATAGGTACTAATTAAGTTTCATGGAATAATGATTTTATATCTTAAACTTTGTTTTTTAAAAGACTTACAGAGGCGTTTTGTTAGCCTGTAAAAGTCAATAGTTTGTTATTATTGTATGCAAATTTCTAGGCTGTGTCTAGTTTATAAGCAAGTTGTATTCATCATTGACTAGAGAAGATCTAAGAGAAGAAAGATCTTCGTAAAATCAAAAATCAAAGTATGCACACCTCTCCCTGACCATATAAAATTGTTTATTATGAAGTCTACCGGTGATCACCAGAAGACCACCCCGCCAGTCAGGTGAACACGCAGATATAATTTGGGGGTTGACTATCGACATAGTTGAAGATACATTTTGAAAATGGATGACGTCACCTCAAGTCGAACTCCACAACCAATATCAAAGATACATAAATAACTATATTATTAAATAAGTACTAATATTAAGTACTAAAATATTATGTAAAATAATCTGAAACCTAATAATACTACCTACCTACTTCACCTACTTTCATGGAAAGGCGTAAAGAAATGGTTCAGTTTTGGTCATTACTTTCCACAGAAAACTTTTATTATTATTAATCTAAGCAGTCTTAAAATAATGTTGTATAACGCCATCTATTATAACATTGCTGAACTTGTAAGCTAGCTTGTTTTGAATGAGTGTGGGACATTGACTGGAGGCGACAAACGCTCTTAAGGTACGATTACTATGTGCGTAAGTATTTCAAGCCTTACCGGATAGATGGCGCTGAAATTTAATATCGGTCAGAGAACATTTTCCTTGTAGGATTTTTTTTTACCAAAAAAGATTATTTACGTAAGCATTTGAATCTTTACCGGATAGATGGCGCTGAAATCTAAAATCAGTGAATTTTGACAAACTTTCAAAAAATAAAATAAGTAGATCTGACCACATAAAAATGTCTTGAAATAAGTATAATTTACGAGTTGTGTGCTTCTGAATGTGAAAACGTACTTAATAACAAAATTACGAATTTTGTTTTTAAATGATATTTACTTACATTAATTTGTAGTTCATGATTTTTGATGGAAAATCTCTAAGAGCTTTAAAATATTCATAATATACTTACCAGCTGTGCCCGCAGTTTCATCCGAGATGTAAAATTGAGAAAAATAAAATTTATTTTTTCATCATCATTTTGATGATGACGACAAACTGTAGCTTAATACCCTTCCACCTGAAAAATGCTCATTGTTTGTTATTAGTAGGTATTTGTGTTTTCTCGCGAATTAATTATCAAAAATTGAGATTTTATAATCATTGAGTGTTGAATTACATGCACGAGTGTGGGCAAGACTTGCCCACACTCGTGCATGTAATATTAGTGATAGTAACTTAGTGATATTATGTGGTAAAACGTAACTTATCTTGTTGTTTTTAAAACCCCATAAAAACCCCTAGTAAAGTCGCCAAACTTTACTAGGTGCATGACTTAGAATTTCGTTCTCCTAACTGTGATTTTATGACTTAGGTTCTTAGGTTAGGTTTGGTTTGATACTTTATACTTAAACTTGAAAATGAATAATACTTGACACTGGCAAAATGCACAAAATGCGATGCCAAAAACGAAGGAAAACTATTATTAATGACATTTGCTTCGACTTCTTTGTTTGTTAACTTAATCAACTTCTTCGCAGAAGCCATAAACCCAAGAAGTCAAGTCAAGTCAACTTCTTAAGACCCTTAATAGTATTTTTATTGTCATTTTATTTGTACTTACATCATAATAACTATACTACCTACTAATTGTCGGGTTGGGGTCTAACTTGTAGCGATCATAGCTTAATGGTTAGCGCCTACGATTCACACGCCGCTATAATGGATTCAAAACAATGGGCTTGAGCCGTCAGTGAAGGATAACATCGTGAACACCATCAAGTCGAAATTCTGTCGCCAAGTAGATACTTAAACTTTTAGAAAAATATCGTGAGGAAATCATAGTAATATCTTACCTAGTGATATTTATAGAATAAGTAATTCCTATTTACCACTCTCAAGTTGAAAACTTGACATCGCAACCACTTAGAGATAATTATTATGTTCGAGCAGCCTTACTTCAAAGGCAGTTTTTTACCATCTTCGACCGCCCCTTGGAGGATCTAGCTTGGCTGGGTATAATAATCAAAGGACCGCACTGTCACTTAATGTTGAGCTGTTGCAAGTTTTTTTTTCTTCGTTTTTGGCCTCGCACGTTGTGCATTCAGCCAGTGTCAAGTATTTTGCATTTTCAAGTTATATATAAGTGTCATCAAATCACAGTCAGTCACACAAAATTTGTCACAGTCTAAGTCATGCCCTAATAAAGTTGTGGCGACTTTACTATGGGCGTTTACAGAGTTTTGAAAACGAAAAGACATGTTTCACCACATTATACCACTAGCCCACACTCGTGCATGTAATTCAACACTCAATGAATAAAACAACACTATTTTTAAACATTAATTCGCGAAAAAACACAAGTTTAAGAAAATAAATGCGACATGATTTTTTCACGTTCCCGCCAAAAAACCCTGTTGCATATTGTGGCTAATACGAGGGCGGCACTGAAAATTTCGGGAATCAAGGAAGTGACACAACATTACTATTTAAAAATATATTTATTGCTTTTCGAAGTATTCTCCGCGACATTTGACACATTTTGCCATACGATGGACCCAATCATTGAAGCAACCATTCCATTCGGAAGTTGGGGTCTCCAAAATGGCCGTTTTGTAGGCGTCCACAGCTTCTTCAGGTGATGAAAATCTCTGTCCAAGCAATTTATTCTTTATTTTAGGGAAAGTATAGAAATCATTAGGGCTTAGGTCGGGGCTGTACGGCGGATGGTCTAATAATTCTATGTTTTCTTGCTCTAAAAACTCTTTTGTTCTGTGCGCGGTGTGAGAACTCGCATTATCGTGATGGAGGATGATGCGGCGGTTGCAGTTCTCTTTACGGAGTTCAGAAACGACCTGTGGCAAACAAATGCTAGCATACCATTCTGCATTAACCGTTCTTTGTCCCTCAAGAGGAATAGTCGTAACATGGCCGGTTTTGGAGACAAACGTGGCCACCATTTTTTTTGCAACACTCCGTGAACGAACAATTTTTGTTGGCTTTAACTAATTTTCGAACACCCAAACTCGTGACTGGTTTTTTGTTTCGGGTTCGTACGCGTATATCCAGGATTCGTCACCTGATACGATGTTGTATACAGCATTTGAAGATCCTGCGTGGAATCTTTCGAGAGTTCTGACGCACCAAGTAACGCGAGCCGCTCTTCACAGAGCGAATGCGGTATCCATCGGGAAAACAACTTTTTTACACCTAATTGTTCATGCAAGATTATTTGTATTTGACTCATGCCAATGTCTAAAGTTGCCTGAATTTCGCGGTATGTCACATGTCGATCTTCCTCAATCAGCTTACGCACAGCATCAACGTTTTCTTGGGTGACTGCAGTTTTTGGACGACCTTGACGGGGATCATCACTGAGCTTGACACGTCCACGTTGAAATTCAGCAAACCAGCGATAAATTGTGGTTTTGGATGGGGTTTCATCACCAAATGCAGAAATCATCCGGTCAACACACTGTTTTTGTGTTAAACCACTTCGAAAGTCATAATAAATCATCGCTCTTGAAATTTCTCGAGTCAATTCCATTTTCTCAACGACTAAACAAGTTTGACAAAACCTTGTGACAAGACCGAGAATCTTTTTTTATATAAATAAATGGTATTCGATTTTTAAAACCAAGGAGTTTTCAATTAAAAAGATTTTAATATAACAGAAACAGTGGAAATATTCCATTCCCGATACTTTTAGTGCAGCCCTCGTAAGTATATCCTGTCAATCATAAAAAAAACGACTTACAGAACAAGTAATAGTACACAGACATCGTAGCCAGTACAGTCATTTCATATCTCACTTCAATTGAAATTAAAAAAAAGGAAATAGGTTTCCATCAACACTATCGCTTCCAATCAAGACTACCAGTAGGCACCCATTTTGACCCCATCACAAACAAACCCATTTCGTTTATTCATTCGTCACTACCATTCGCATCGAAATCGATTCCACTCGACAAAGGATCGATGATCAATACACCACTGTGATCGAAGTCGATCTTTTTGTGTACATTATTGATTTTTAATCGACCGCGAAGGTTCGATCACAAAGAGTTGAATAGGCACGTGATAAAAAAAGTAACAGTAGGATTATTTTTGAGGTAGAAATTGAAGGTGTTTTTAGCGGTTGTAGATTGGTCGTGATCGTAGTACGATGGGTGTTCGAATTTCAATTTTTTAGGGTTCTGGTTACTGTATAGTGTTGAAAGGGAGCCTATTTAATATGTTTACGTCATGTCTTTGTCCGTCCGATTTTGAATGTGCCGTATTTTCAAACCGGAATAGGCGTAGGTTAAACTTTTCGCAAAATATGCGCTAGTTTGGCAAAATATAAGAGAGCAGGATAAAAGACATAAAACTTGTATTGAACAACGTTTTTTTGTGCCTTTGCTCTATCGTAGAGACGTATTACCGTCTAGAAGTGTCAAAGTTATTGTCATAATAATGTTACCTTCTTGAAAGAGTCAGCTGGCTGGGTATACTTACATAACTTTAATTATTAACAACAAATAATAAAGTGCGGCCTAAGCCGGGATGGCTGAATTAAGAATTTTGAACAGAACCAACATGGTACATGGTAGGTACATAGTTTTGTTATTTATTATTTCTATAAAGGTATTTTTTTTCTTCGTATAATCTTAACGCGATATTTGTGTTGGTGCGGAACCCCAAGTAGATAAGTCCAAATCGCACTGAGCTTGTATTTTAAATTCAATTTTATAAATCCATAAATAAGAAACACATCAAGCTTTATTGTTTCTTTCGTCGTTTCTAAGTAAGACTATCGTATATGTTCTCTATTGCAATTTGTAAAGGCTAGTTTCTTAAACTAAGATCTAAAGCAAAATAAGAAGAAAAAACTATGAACCAAATCCGTTACTTTATTAGATCTACTTCTATGCCATGAAGCAGGTGCACAAGTTTAGTAACGATATTGCAGCCAACCTGCCCCACCCACACAGCCATAGCTCTAGACCTACCAATTGGACATAGCAGTTTTTACGCTCCCAATTCGGCCAATAAAGTCTTGAAAAAACTCGTTAAGTTTATTATCCCTAATAAACGAGTGTATATGGTTGGGATATTAATGGCACAGATTAGAAAGACAGATAGACAATTTTACAAAGAAGAGAATGCAGTGTACATTGTAGTTTACATGACGCCCTGTTATGTACACACGCCGGAGTTAAATCTGAGATACTCCCGAAAGCTGCTGAGCCACAAACGTGTCAAACTCCAATGAATAGTTGGAGTGGTCACCGGACACTGCTCATTAAGCAAACACCTTTTTAATATTGTATATATAAGCGTTTAAAGTTTTTGTTAGAGACAACTCTGTACCTTTCCCACAAAACAAAAAATGACGTCACGCCTTACTTGTCAGAATAGAATTTATAAGGCGTATTGAAACGTTACGTCACGATTTGCTGTTTCGCCTCCATTTTAATATCATGCTAGACAGAGTGTCTAGCATGATATTAAAATGCTTATAAGCTTCTTATTTTTGATTAGATTTTCATATTTTTTTCATTAATCAGCTATATTATGGGCCACATTTTAAAAGGACAATAAAAAAAACGGTTATCTAGCCTATTATGAAATGATTTTGATGTTTTTTTTTCGTAGTTTATACTTCAGTGGTAGTCCCGAGTAAATTTTTTGAAATCGGTTCATTAGTTTGCTTATTAAATCAAAGTTACTAGAAAATATGAAAATGTCATCCAGGTATTCCAATTTGAAATCGATAGTTTTTTTTTAATGCTTAGTTTTATAATCAGTTGTCCATCTGCCCTTTCCTGATCGGTGATAATGATATGGTCATTAGACTAATGCTATCGCCTGAGGTACCGTCTCCGTGTCGCCAGGAAGATGACGAGATAAATGGATCGGGATATTAGTCCTCGGGGTAAAAAATAGTAAAGTGGTACTTCACAGGGTATATCACCGAGCCTTACCCTCCAATTCAGGTTAATCATTAGCCATTAGTCTCTCCTAAAATCAGTTTTTTGATAATGACGTCAACATTTTTGATAAAGGATTTGATAGAACAAGGCGGTCATCAAGTGGTATTATTAGAACTGACACCTATATGCACTTACCCTACCGATATCGGATTGTGTTGTTCCTTACGATCCTCAGTCAACTCATTCTTTTTTTTAAATTATCTAAACTCGTCCTAAATTATACGAAACAGTAATACTAAGCCGAATGGTGGTTCCATTATGAACGGCTTTAATTTTAGGACCAACCCTGAAATTGTAAAAAAACAAGCTGTTTCAATAATTTTCAATCAACGATGAATTAATAACTTCTTTGGAACATCGGATTTTAATCGCGATTTCAAGATCAGGCCTATTTTAAAAATTGGTCACAGTGATGGGTAAAATAAATCTTTTGATAACTATAAAAACAATCGTTGAAAAGTATGAACGAGTCCCGTTATTTATGTACCCCATCGTAACATACAGCCAATTTATAAGCCATACACGAAATAGCCTACCTATCAGTTTTTTATCCTCACCAGTAAAGTAACAAGTCAGTTCTTAGATTCAATTACGATACACACGTATAACAAGGCAGAGCAACGTCTACTGCAGAAGCTGTTTATTATAATAATAATTGTATCACGAACCATTAAATATCGTCTACAAACCAGAGGTAGCAATTTTGAGTGGAATTAGATGGAATTACTTGTAAGAACAGTTCAAGATTGGTGAGGAATTAAAGGTTTATTATGTGGTGCTCGTGGCGTAGCTTGTGATTCTAAACGATCACCGATGTTAAGCTACGGACGGTTTGGTCAGTCTTCGGATGGGTGACCTTGAGTGGCATTTATTTCTGAGCGCTACTGTGGGTTGGACGACACGTTAAATTGTTGGTCCCGGTTGTTTGTTCTAGTTTCTATAACAACAATCTTCAGCCATGTCAGAGGCCTTCGGGCGGCACATTAAGTCTGACACTAGGGTTGGCCACTCAGCCTATACGAACTTACTTTTATAGGAAAGCAGTGGCAATGTGAATAGTGTACTCTCTTACCTACATAACGTTTATCGAACTTGCGTTGAGGCTAGGCTAACCCTATTAGATAATTAGGTGATAAAAATGATCATTTTAATTTGTTACGTTTTCATTCCAATAAAAAATTGTCTGCCGTTGTTCTGGACTGTATCAACTATGACGCCTTATCGTTTTGAAGCGTAAAAGACATAATTATGGTGGTTTGCATTGTGCGTGAGTTTTCTAACAAAAGCTTTTTCACGTGACTTGTTTTAGCCTAGAAGAAACCGATTTGAAGGCACCCATATTGTTAGTATTAGTTAACACCCACTCGGGCATGCAACATACTCGTACAAGCATACTTGATGTCACATCAACAGCCGGAAGACGTCCACTGCTGGACGAGTGCCTCCCCCTAATAGGGAGGGGTATACTTGATGTATTCATACTTATTTGAAGCTAAATCTTATTTATCAAAAAAGCAATATTTTCGCTTTTTGTAGAGACCTCTGTGGCTTTGGAATTATTTCTATAGAGACTTAATACAGTCCACATTAATATTTTTATGAAATATTTGTAATACTCTAAAGTAAATCAAGTATCTGTAGTTATATTTCAGTTAGTATATTTTTATTGCTAAAGGTAAAAAAATAGGGGCCCACTGAAAACTAGAGATTTGCGTGATTTTATCCCGTTCTAAACAGAAAAACAAGAAAGAAACAGAAAGTAAGCGAACCCCAGACCATCGGGACGCAGTCCCACAATAAAGATTCCAAATTCTTTTGTAGAACGCCGCCGCACAGTAGCGGGTATTGAATACAATACAACACTTATTTATAGTCAAAACTGTCTTCGGCATATAGCGATCCGGCGCGGGAGACGCTGCAGCTAAGGAGACTGCACACCGAGTGATACTCAACATAGATTTTTAGATACATATTATAAAGATTATCAACTTCCTTATATCTCAGTTGGTAGCATGTCTGCCCTCAGAGCTGGAAAGCGTGGGTTCTATTCCCACCCAGGACAAACATTTATGTGACGAGTATTGATGTTTGTTTCGTGACTGGGTGTCGTATGTATTATAAGTTTGTATTTACGAAAAAATTGTATAGGTAACTAAGCAAAACTTGTAGTATGGATACCAGATAGCTGATAGAATACTTAAAGACATATTTTTTTTGCAAATTCATACTTATACCTAATATTATACTACACCCAGACACAGAACAAACATCTATGTTCGTCATAAAAATGTATGCCCTGGGTGGGGATCGAACCCACGCACTACAGCTCTGAAGGCAGACATGCTACAAACTGAGTATAGCTCAGTCAAATTGTTTGATGTTGTTTACCACTAAAGGTATGGTAGGTAGGTGACAGGCAAAGATGCTTAGTAGAGGAGTTGGACACACATACACAATACATATACAATGCCAAAAAGGAAATTAAAGTCACAGAATTGAAATTAAGATTACAGAATTGAATCACATTAATTTATAAATCCGTATAGCATAGTACATATTGTGAAGTATCAAAAATTATTCTATTTATGTTCCTAGCACACGGTCCTGTTAGTCATTACTTGGGTATGGATTTCCAATTAAATAAACTGACCTCTTCCACTCTCTAAACACTGACAAAAAACCTTTGCCCAATGAGAAGGGTCTCCTACAACCTTATATCACTCGGTCCCTTTGCGGTTTCAGATCAGAGAAATAGCTGCGCCCTCGGTTTTTGCAAAAAACATCCTCCTAACGGTTCTGCAGACCGCAAGGTCAGGGGGACTTAATGATTGTGTTATTGTCTTATTCTCTACTTCATTCTTACTTGTGGCTGTTTTTGTTTCGACTTTCTCTGACTCATTGTGATCGAGAGAAAGGGTTTGGTTTTGGAAGTAGGGTCGGTTTTAGGAAAAAGTTCGCACAACTTTGTCAATTGATTCAATAATAAAAAACGCCTATCATGGATTTAAAATTTTACGAGGTTTGTGATCCTAGTTAACTTGCGTGTTGGTACCCACATCACAGGGCGTGAAAACGAATCTTTGAATTGCCTGAAGAAAACACAGTATTATGACAACACAAATGATACAGGACTTTTTAATTCTTAATTGGCTCCGTTAAATCCGAAAACTGGTCTAGCATCATTATTTTAACCCAGTTATAGCCTAGACTACGATCATTATCTTAGGCCCTGTCATCTTAATAAAAATGGCCAAAAGTAATAAAAAATCATATGAGAATAAAATTGTATTGATTTTTCTGTTAAATTCGTAACTGTAAAAGCCGGATATTAAACGATAGTCAGCCTGACACATCCGTGATTACATACGGCAGCTATAATTTTTGCAACACGTCCTCCTATTATATTTTGCTCTACCTACTCTGTTCGTTCCTTTAATAAGTAATTATTTCCGATCGCAACAATAATTAAATAGCAGCACCAAAACAAAACATCAAAAAGTTAATAAAGACAGCTCATAACAGACACATAACTAGCTCCGATGAAATACACAATCAATCAATCCACCGTCGTTATAAAGTGGAGCATACTCCGTAAAATATTGTAACCACCTACGCTGGGCAAAGATTACCCTTAGGATACAGAGGGTACAAAAGTCACGTTGTAGCGTAAACGAATAAGTAGATGTGGTTTGCGCCAATCACAGCGAACTGCCTTGTGACAAACGTCATAGTAAGTGTGGAAATATAATTAGGATACCTTTTATTTTGCTCTTATTGGTCTGCCGGAATCTAGTCTAAGGGGTTATAATATTAATATAGATAATATGCCAAATTTTGCAAATATTTCTGTCAACCAAACAACCAAAATGCAAACATAATTGACACACAAACCGTACACGAGCTCATATGAAATAAACAAATCTAATATAATAAAAGGCTCTGTCCTGACTGACTGACTGACTGATAGACAACGCAAAGCCCAAACCGCTGGTCGTACAGACTTGGAATTTGGAGGGTGTATTCGTCTCGATGCGGAGGGGTGTACTAAGAAAGGATTTTTCGAAATTTGACTCCCAAGGGGGGGAAAAGGGGGGGGGGTTGTATGAAAGTTCTTTGTTTCTGGACTTTTAGTCACGAAAATTTGGATTTGGATAGTTCATTTAAAATAAAAAATACTGTTTTAAATATTTTTGACAGGGACGTTTTAAGGGGGGGGGGTGTAAAGGGGGGTGGAATGTTGTATGGAAAGTTCTTTGTTTTTGAAGTTATAGTGATGAAAATTGATATTTGGGTAGTTCATTCAAAGGGGGGAAGTTGGGGGGGGGGGGGGGGGGGGGGAGAGGGAGGGAGTCGGTAGAGTCGGTAGAGTTTGCTCGGAATGATTTAAAGTGGAGAATTTTGGTGGCGGTCCGAATTTCTCGAAGTCGCGGGGGACCTCTAGTATATAAACAAACAATAAAAAATATAAACAGTAAAATTCTTCACTTCACTTCAACAGCCGGAAGACGTCCACTGCTTTACGAAGGCCTCTCCCTTAATTGGGAGGGGTTGCCATAATCCCCACGATTGGCAGGCGGCTTGGGGATCGATCTTGTTAAAAGTAAAATAACTATACATAATACCAGTCAAAGTGTATGTGGTGAAATGCTCATAGTAATTTTTCGTAATAAAGTAAAAAAAAAAACTTTAAATATTTTGGTTCTCGTAAGCCGTATTTTTTTAAAAGTCTTAGTTTGTGTGTTCTTTTTCTTCACCTATCTGTTTTCAGTAAATTAAATTACGCTGTCTAGTACTGCTTATATCCTAGTCTCAAGCGGTTACTAGACATAGATTTCGCTTTTCGGGGGACAGTTTTAGTATAATATTGTATAATATTGGTAGGTGCTCATAGTGTTGGTAGTAATAGCTTCTTCAAATAAGTGCGACATCTATTCACTCGTCTACTCTTTATCTTGCAAGTAGTAATTACCTTTCTAGTTTGTAAGCCATAATAAAAATGGTGCCCAACAAAAACTCATCCGGTGGTTTAATAAATCCGTGGCGATTTAATGAAATCGATACTGATGTAACGAAGAAAATAGCCCAGTTCGGTCCTATTCGATTACTATAATCGAGGCAGTAATCGAATAGCACCGGCTACCGTGCGCGTAGCGCCGGTAAAGAATTGCTAGTCGCTGCTCACGGGTTCTCGAGTATTTTTATCTTATGCGTTACCATACTTTATCATTTTTAATATGCATCCTAAACACATTTGCTGAAAAACAACGTAAAAGAGACGGCTTAAAGAACAAACCGCCTTCTCATATTATTCCCTATAATTCCCTATATTACTACAATGACGACAATACATGGCCTTTACGTCTATACAGACGTTTTAAACAGTGATACTTTGTTTGGTGACTGAATGAACCAATCCGAGAGTGGCATGGTATTGCCCACACCGTGAGCCAGGAGTGTGTCGTGACAGATGAATTGGTGTCGTGCGATCAAAAACTAACGTTCGACAAACAAGATAAGGTTGTTTATAATTTATTTTGACGAGGAAAGCAAGATGAATTAATATGAATAAATTTTTATTCATTTGAATTTCAATTGTATATCTGCATCATTGATAGTGCAACTTAATGGTGCATATGGTACGACGGGGTTCCACATATGCGAACTTATTCCTGACTTCTACACACGCTGCTTGAAGTAACTAAACCATTTTACTCATTACGCCATTACCATTAAAATAAAAGGAACCGCTCATAAAATATAATTAAGTTCTCACATAACAAAGTTGCAAATCGAAGTAATGGACTAAGCAACTAAGTTGAACTTGGCTTTACGGTGCTGTTTCAAGATGCAAATTCACTATCGGGTTCTATTTTAACGGTCACTTAAGATTACAATAAGTTACGGTAGCCCATTTGAGAGTAGAGTGCTTTATGTTTGTGAAGGTGTGGGTCCGACTTCTGGCCCGTTCTTATGGATATTTCGGAATGAAAGTAAGTACGGAGTTTAAATAACATAGTAGGATTTTTGGTGCAAGAAAATTACAATTTGTACTGGACCTCCCCTCCGTGATGGAATAATGGTCTATTGGTACGTAGTACTATTAGTTATTTCTTCTGTTCTATTGGCCTATGCTACTAGTGGGATATTAAATACAGATGTAGTGTATCTAATGCTATACTCGGATTCTTAATTAAACGGACTAAACTGACATTTCGAGTGTTGCTACTTTTTGGCTAAATTTAAATAGTGCTTGGATAAAAATATTAAGTTTATGAACATATGTTAAGAAACTTAATCTTTTTATTAACTTTTGAAGATATGTTAACAAACTTATTAATTTCACACCAATGATCTACTTCGATATATTTATTTTAATATTTGTAGAAGGTGTAGTTCTTTACTTATGTACTATTTCAATCTTTCCAAGGTTATAATTCATCAAAATAATGTTACTTTCCCTGTAGCAATTTACAGAACAACTTTTAAACACAATATGTTTTTCCTTGTCTACCTGCACTTCCACTAACAGCACTTTAAATGTTTGCCGGCACTTAATAATTATTGAATAATTATTTTGAACGATATGAACTTAACAATATCCATCACTACGGTTTTTTAGCAGGCAGCATTATTTTGAAAAGTGACATTTCAATCTGTCAGTTTAGTCCGTTTGATTATGAATACGAGTCTATACTGAACAGACAGACACAACAGAACAGAAACAAACAGAACTGTACAGAATGGGCAAACGAACGCCTAAGAATAATACATTTTTATTGTACACCAATACAGAACAACTTACAACTAATCAGGGTACATTATTCGGCAGTACAAAGCAGCCTTATCAATACATTCATTCAACAATTAATATAATCAATCAACTCATACAATTAATTAGAAAAATGTATAGATGGTGTCTCAATTTTTATTTTATAATTATGAATGTTGTTGCTGTCTCGTTTTGTTACAATGAAATGAAACAAGACAGCGCCATAAATGTTGGCACGATCGGTACCCAACATTACAAGTTATTTCGCACAGTTCAAAATATTATGTAATATAATAAATAGGCAAATAGGAGATAAGTAACTAATAAAGAAAAGTAGAGCCTACGTACCTATTTACAAAATACACTTCGAACACATCACCC
The DNA here is from genome assembly GCA_905404285.2 of Erannis defoliaria. Taxonomy (NCBI): domain Eukaryota; kingdom Metazoa; phylum Arthropoda; class Insecta; order Lepidoptera; family Geometridae; genus Erannis; species Erannis defoliaria. The sequence goes on along the minus strand of FR990073.1, from coordinate 1,020,916 downwards.
TCATTTTATGTCGGTTGGATCAAAATTGTCTTAAGAGTGCGACTAATGCCAGAAAAATATCAGATTTCACCCGCGCGTCTTGCATTAGTTTAGAGTCTAAAATCGCATGATACAATTGATGATGATGATGGCTTTGATCAATTTAGGTAGGATTTTATTTAATTATTCAAAATGTAGGCAAGAAATAAAATAAATAAACGGCTATTGTGCTAAAACATTAGTTTGGCTATGTAATTCGTAAAAAATAATGTGATGCTGTCGCTGATAATTTAGAGCATTTGAATTAAAACAGTTTTTTTTGTTGATATTTTGTATTTTTATTTTTTAATAAACCAGATTATTTTACAAAATTCTATTCGATTTCTCGGCTGCTTTAGGTTTTTCCCCTACTTGTAGTATTTTTTTAATCTGAATATTTACGTTATTTATCATTAAACTATGTGTTTAAAACTACACCTTTTACTTACTTTTGGCATTAGTCGCCCCCTTAATTTGACATGCAAGCTCATATTAAGTTCAGCAATAGCGACGAGAAAGTTAAATGAAGGGCTGGAGAAAGTGTTTCGTTTCATCTTTGCTTTGATTATGTGCACTTAATTTAAAGAGCCAGTTACCGATAGCGGTATTATAATCACAAGATGTAATATTGTTACACCCAGTGAAGAAAACGCAATAAGAAGGAATTTATCTAAGCATTAGAACTGTCTCTTCTTCTTAGTCGGATAGTCTTGGCCACACTGATTGCGATAGCGCAAATAACTATTCATGTTATCGCAATTAATAATGTAGCTCAATAGTCTTGCAGATATCGAGGTTTGCGTGTAGTTTATTAGACCAAAGACAATATTTTTTTAATGAAAATTTTCTTTTTTTCTCAAATTGTTTAAAGGTAACAAGTACAGGCATGAACCTATAATATTATATCTTGAATTATCGTTCCTTACACGCGGTAACTACGCATTACCTTAGACTAAGGATGTGGCAGAAGAGACTCAGTGAGTTGCCTATAGTTGCCTATACGTCGATTGTACCACGAGCTTGGAGGATTTAACTTATATAATCGATGAACACGGTACAACTGATTGTACCGTTTTTACCAAACTATAAATTAATTGACAAATAATGAAAATATAAATTAAAATTATCATCGGACTGATCTGATATTAGACTGGGAAGAAGAAACTAGGGCTCTCTCTCTCTCACTTTGCGCCAGAGAAGTAAAAAGGACGCACTATCACTTTGATTGGCCTAAAAATACCTAAAAGTAATAAATACTAGCGCTGAAACTTGAGCTCATTAAGTTATCAAAAGCATTATTTATAATGTATGTTATTATGATAATAGGCTAGATGACTGGTTTTTTTAAATTGTCCTATTCAAATTTGGCCCATAAATATAGCTGATTAATGAAAAGAAAATTAAAATCTGATCAAAAATAAGCAACTTATAAGCATTTTAATATCATGCTAGACAGAGAGGCGAAACAGCAAATCGTGACGTCACTCGTCAGTACGCCATATAAATTCTATTCTGACAAGTAAGGCGTGACGTCATTTTTTGTTTTGTGGGAAAGGGACAGAGTTGTCTCTAACAAAAACTTTAAACGCTCATATATCAGAACATTATTAACCGATTTAAATAATGTGTTCAATTCCCATACTATATTTACTTAAATTCTTCATCAAAGCTATTGGTTTCAACGATTTAAACATCAGTCATCTAGCCTATTATAAAAGATTATCAAATATCAATCGATCATCGTTTTTTTATTGTTATCATCAATAGGCTCATCTAGACGTTTTCAAATCAGGAAAAACAGTAATTTTAGTTCTCATTCTTATCACACTCATGCAAGTTGTACCTAAAGTGGCGCTCTTTTGAAGGTTCTTTCGTAAAATAACAACAAGAAGCGTCTTTGAAAGTGGTCTACAGCACCTCTTTGAGTTGGCAAGACATCGGCAACACCACTAAAGCTGCAGATATTGTTAGATGGTACTTTCACCATCAGACATTTTTTTAATGCAATGGTGGACGAGACAAGCGAGACTTTGCGCCGCACTGCACTGCACTCGTCCGTCATCCTGAGATATTGGTGTCAAATACATTCAAGCCCAGTAACTCTCAGCTTGTTTGCCCGTTTACTAAATAATATAAAATGACAATTATTAATAAACAATAATAAATTATTAACGTCATAGTCTTTGGCTGAAGACCCAATCTGCCAGAGCACCAAAGATCAACCGATCTCTAGAAGCGATAGTCGATCAGCGATCACCGCTCGTCGCTAATAACCGCGCTCTGACGGGTTAAGAAGCCATTTCCTGCCCCACACTCTAATTTACAGATCACTTTAAAGTATGCCTTAATTCGGTACTGGCTTGATGGAATAGTTTTCTTTTGATGCATGTTGGTGTGATTAAAGTTTCTCGTTATGTATCTATATAAATCACAGCCACATAATAAAGCTAGGTTTATGTAAGATTCATAATAGTAGAGGAGCCCATGAGGGGATTTTGGGATTTACTAAAGCGCGGAAGATCAATATGAAGGAAGATCAGGTACCCGGTTGGTACTTAACCGGGAAACTACTTTGCAAAAAACAATTCAATTTAAATTAGAAACTTTACAAAAATGAACTTTACTTTGATGATATTTTTTAATTTAAGTTTGAAATGATCTGGTTTGCAAATGATCAATTGCCGAAAGCGTATGAAGATGTAGTCATAACAACTGATATTCTTGAGGATACTGGATACAACAATTTTTTCTTCGTATCATCTAAGCTTTGCAATCCAATAGGCATCTATAACGCTCGAGTAAATCCCCATTTAGCATCGTGGGCTACCTACTATAATGAATATTAGAGGTTGCCCGCGACTTTTTCCGCGTACGGAAGAAATTCGGCCCGCTCCCAAAATTCACCACTTTAACACCGACTCTACCGACTTCTCTGACTCTACCAACTAAGTAAGTCAGTCACTCAGGACAGAGCCTTGTATTATATTAGATAGAACATAGATGGATATTTTAAAAACGACAAACATATGTTTAGCAAAATTATTGTAGTGTCTTTAGATCGCACCTCTGCGCGATAACTCTCTCGCGATCGCGCTGATGCTAAACCATTATCAGAAATTCGTTGTTCTTTTATCCGTTGTATTTGTGGTGTGTGTATGAAGCATTGAAATATAATACTAACCTCAATAGTGTACATAAGGAATCTGTAGACTCTGAATCCGAAGGCAACACCGAATACAACCACCACCTGAAAGAGCTACCGGCATAGCGCTCCGCACATTTCTCTGGTATTCAAATGTTTTATAATTATGTTAGCTTTGTCCATATTTTGAGGGAATTTAGTTTCGTATATTTTAGATAATTTGCCCTCTTCTTTCAAATATGGCATTACTTTTGCTATTATGATGTTTTGCGAATATCATGTACGGCGGAGCGGACTATAGAAGTTTCCTTTAGTTAGTATCTTTAAGAGTAGTGGCACATTGATTCGGCACGGCACCCGACAAGCGCCGAACCGACCGACCACACTACGCACAATTAACTGGTGCAAGCGAGACGGGCGTCTCGAGACATTTCTTACGGTGTGCGGGACCTAGTACAAAATGTATGCACGGAGCGCGTTCGGGCGCGACCGTACGGTTCTTCTATTGGGTTTTTCTCGTCGTATGCGGCCGGTCTTAATAATCCTTTTGTAAAATCGTTTTTTTTTGTCGAGTTGAGTTTTTTTTTTTTCTAAAATCTTGAACCCGGTGTAAATGGTGCTCAGTAACAAATAAAATAATTAATAATACCTAGCTAATTATTGAAATTGATTGATTAATTAATAAAATAACTATATAGTGAGTTCTCTTGCTTCAGTAAACACAACCCAACATAAAAGCAGGTACCTATATTATAATTTTCTAGATTATGACCAAAAGATCCAGCAAATCCAGATTCTGTATACTAGTATCAATAATGGCTATATTTTGTTTTATTAGGTAAACGCCAATTATTAACCAACCTTTTCTAAACTTATCCTGTAGTATCCTGTGGTTTTAAAATTTTAATTATAAAATGATTTAAAGACAAAACAATCATGACGCATAAAAACAGCTTTTCTTAGTGACTTATTCAAACACCTCTAGATACAAAAAATAATTCGTCCGTAAATTAAAACTCGTGCGCCATTATAAAAAGCACAAATCATGGACATGTCGAATGAAATTAACAATATCATCCACCACATGAGTTGTGAGGTAATCAAGGGAGCTGCTTTTTGTGTCGATTCTTGGTGCAATCATAATGTACCTGTAGGGATACCAAACTGGTCAAACAATTTGGACAAACTGATTAATCACGAGCCCGTTGATATAAGACTGCAAAAAAAAGTTTGGAATCATTTATTTATTTAATCAATTGAAACGGCACAATTGCCTGTTAAATTAATCAATATTAACATAAAATTTACACAGAAGTCAATATTCATACCATATGTTCGTTCGTTTTATCATACGTTTGTGACTTCACTAACGTTTACGGTGGTTAGCATTCTGCGATCCCCAAGCCGCCTGCCCAGTGGGGGGATTCCTCCCTATTAAGGGAGAAGCCTTCGCCTTCGTTTTTACAATAATATAAAATCTTTGTTTTGTCTTGAAGATTAAGATCTGCAGGCCTAACATGCGCACCGCGAGAAAATTTTCTCGATTCTACAAAACAGGACAAGGCTACGAATCTGTATAAGTTTGTCTCGTTTTCGCACGACATAAAGACACGACAAAAGTTTCTCGCGGTGCGCATGTTAGCCCTGCAGGTCACTTCTCTATCTCTCATAAGTCTGTCTATTAGGATTATGTTATACTTATAGGACAAAAATGTTTGTGACGTACATCGATGTTTGTTCTGTGTCTGGGTGTAATATGTATTATAAGTATGTATTTACGAAAAAATATATATATAAGTATTCTATCAGCTATCTGGTTTCCATAATACAAGCTTTGCTTAGTATGGGGCTAGATGGCGCTGTGTGTAATAAATGTCCCCCCAATATTTATTTATTGGTAAGTTTTATACTAACGGAGTATAAAAGTCATTCACAGCTGATGACCAGCAGATACCTGCTGGTATTGATTGTATCCGCTCTTTATAGACCGAGCAAAGGTCTCCAAGTCTACTGGGAAGATAGATGTTTGTTTGTATATTTGTTCTACGATATCTTGCTTGAACGAACCGTTGATCAAATTTTCGTGAAATTTGGTAATCAAATAGTTCGTGCTGCTGACTCCTCCATGATTCGTGCACATACTTTTATTCAATTCGATTATGAGCCAAATTAGTCAAGGAGTTTGGAACATTATGGGGGCCGCGAGGTCCTTACTTTGCTACAACTACTACTACTAAGTAATACAGGAAAACAAACAAAAACTTATTGCTTTTTAACACGAGACTAAGGCTTGGTACAGAAATCCTCTTAGACAATCCCGTGCAAAGTGTTTTTTTTTACATCTAGTTAATCATTCGAAAAAACTAATTGAAATTACTACAGTTGCATATTATTAAGTTAAACTAGTAACTATGCAAAAGTATAGGTAATAAAAACAGTTTACTTCGAATATTTTTATAAATAATAGGTACACATACGCTGTAATTTTCTGAGAAAAAATTTATAGAACATATAAAAAATCTTTCAAATATCATTCCTTACGCCCTTACGTATAAATTTACTTAAACAGAATTCGAGAAATCGTAAACAATCTGCACAATCGGTCGCCATCTTCATGACGTCATAACTACCTCTATCCCCACTTCCGCGAATTACAACCGAATTCGTGTTCCGGAGACAAAAAAACACATCAATACCGGTTGTAAGTACATAAAAGAGATGGCTAAGAAAACCGTGAAGGAGACGACTTATTAAAAGTTTGCCTATAGACTAATAACCGAATACTTCGCTTCATAGAGTTATATTTAGAGTTCATAGTGTTCGGAGACCGGGCCCGTCGCGTGGTGACCGCAGCGGTAATGTCAGGAGCCGGTATGGCAGCGCTAATGGCGCGCCCCGGGCACGCTTCGTATCAGTAGCCGATCGCCTGATGCCTGCAGCCACCGGCATCCCATTATACGAGTATGCTTCATACTAGGATTTTTTATTGAGACTTTAATAACGTTGATAGCGGATGGAGTATTGGTTGCGCAAATATTTGTTACGTGGGGCTGCCAAGCTTTATACATTTTCTTCATAGCATAGAAGGGTAAACAGAGGTAGAGCCTTTTGATGGTAAGACGCCACTTATAGAAAACTGCAATACAAGAAGCATTCACATTCTACCTTTTAGCATTCCACGTCCGAGGTATGTAAAACGGATCCTACGCCTACCCAGGCCCCATCTGCTTGTCCTACATTTAATAGCCAGTATACTTTTAATCGAATTATAGATAGCCGAATGACTTGTTAAATAAAAGATGTATGATAAAAATACAAATTTCCATTGTTATGAGGAATATTATAACATGAAGTTTTTTAGTATTTTAATTAATTTTCCTATTATAATTTTGACCTGGGTATGTCCTAAATCTGCACCAAGAACCGCCGGAGGACGGGCAGCAGCGTCCTCTTAATTAACGGTGGTGAGAATTCAGCGATCCCCAAGCCGCCTGCCAAGCGTGGGGATTATGGCAACCCCTCCCTATTAAGGGGGAGGCCTTCGTCCAACAGTGGACGTCTTCCGGCTGTTGATGATGATGATGATGAATTATTTTAATCGTAAAAACGATAACACATAACGTGTCAAAATTAATGCAACTTATAATCATGTTAAAATAAAAGGTTTAAGAATTGCATTGAATAACTTCTTATGACGTCATTAATTAACGTCTCAAAGAAAACAAGAATGTTGACGATTAAGGCAATATCATAAAAATATTTCAGCTGCTGGTCAATATGACGTACATTGTATTTATTCAATACAGGATGACACAAAACCTGTCGTGTTTCCGCATTTTCGCTTGAGACGGACAACACCGTCATTAAATCAAAAATTCAAGTAAACCCGCCGGCGGAGTGTTTATGTCCGAAATATGACAGTCGATTTGAAGACGTCAATGTAAAAAACGCTATTACTCCGTACGGTGGACGGTAGCTCGCACTCGCCAGTGAAGGTTCGCTTGACTACTGAAATGTGGTACAGAGGACACGAAAAGTATTTAAGTATTTGGTAAGTACAATTTTTTATGGTCGACAGCCTAGGTGTTGATGGCACATGACCGTCAGGAGTGGCGCAGCAGGGAAGAAGGTTATGATCAAGATTGGACGCCAAAATCCCAGCAAGATTCCTTGTTCCCAGTGGACTACAATCCTACAAAATCAAGCTCAACATGTCACATCATCCGCGTCTAATAAAACACTTACCATCACCTGAGCCAGTGGACAAAAACATATACCAAATTACAATAAAAAAGAGTTGCTAAAGGGAAGTAAAACTCAGCTTTTATCATCATTTTTAGAAATTCATGCTCTTAGCATGGGTTGACCAGGCCTAAGCGCGCTGTGAAGTTCAAGTAAATGTTCATACCTACAACCTTGCACCCTGCTTACGCCTCTTACACACGACATGGAATATCGCCGGCTTACAGATCATATAGCCTGTTGATTCTGTTGATGTCTCGTGAACATAATTTCTCCTACAAAGTCTACTGAGATGTCAGCGGTTGCGATTGGCCAATCACTGGGATGACGCAATCTGAGATATGAAATACAATGAGATTTTGACGTACTTGTAGTGCCTAGCAGTGGTTTTCAAACAACTAATTTTCGTGTGAGAAGAAGTCGGATGATCAGCCAACAAGATTTATAGTCTTTGGCCGTGCTGCAGTAGGTATCATTTCTAGTATAGCAAATCCTAGGCGTGGGTATATTTAGTGGATATTTACGCATTTTCTATGGGAGTGACTCTTCTGTGGGCAGTTTTTTTTTAAAGTATTTTTTTTTCAAATAAAAAATTGATTTTGAAATTTTGAATTTTTTGAAAGCTATAATACAGCGTAAAGTTTTTATCAAAATAATTATTCTGTAAAACATCTCTCATTGGTTTAATACTGTTCAGGTTCACAATAGGTTTGTTCATCTTAGATGTTGTTCATTGGAGTGTACCGCATTGTACTGTGATTATATTGCCAGTTTTTATGCGCCAGCGACGCCAGACACGTGGAGCGATGAAATTATGGTAATCACAGCTGGTTCCAATGCAGAGCTCCGGTTTTTAGGGGTCCATTCAATGCGATACTGATACCTTACCAATGACTCAAGAAAATAATGTCGAACGTAGTAGAAAGAAACTATTCAAAATCAAGTTATTTATTGAGAAAAGGTACATCAATTTTATAACGGCACTACTCCCTAACAAACTAGGTGTAAAAACCCGTGTTTCGTAGTAAGTTTCTTCAATTTTTCTAGACAATAGGTTTATGTACCTACACAATGTATGTTTTAATAAATCTATATGAAAATATTAATATTAAAATGTTGAATAGGTGAAGTTAATTTTGTATCACAATAATAAATAGTCGTTTCAATACTACAATAAAACATTACACATTGGTTGATATGAATGTAAATTGTACATACAGTGTAGTACCCCAGGCGTGCCTGTTCTCCGCCAAAAGGAGGCCATTCGATCTGGCTCCTACTTTTCGAAGTGTAACCGTGCCAATAACCGACAATCTTGATCTTTTGGGCGTTTCTCTGACTCCAGCCCTCAACTTTGGCTCTTATATTGAGTCAAAGGCTCAACTGGCTGCCAAAAAGCTGGGTGTCCTCTCGAAGGTGCGTCGGTATTTCATGCCGGAACAGTTGCTTTCATTATACCAAGCACAAGTTCGGTCGTGCATGGAATATTGCTCGCACCGTTGGGATGTATCGGCTAAGTATCAACTTGAGACGTTGGAGTCAACCGAGAAACGTGCCAGAAGAATCATTGGCAACGATTGTCTAGTTTGGAACAAGTTACAAAGCCTTGATAATCGTCGAAAAGTAGCTAGCCTATCGGTATTTTATCGGATACATTTCGGAGAGTGTGCTTCGGATTTGCATGATTTTATTCCCCCCCGCCCATTCTTCTTTCGGACGGCCAGGACCTCGAAAAAGCGACACCGTTTTATGGTTGATATACCAAAAACTCGTCCGAAACGGTTTGATTCCACTTTCTTTATTCGAACTGCTAAACAGTGAGTAGCGCTGCCTGAGTGGGTGTTTCCAGATAATTATAAGCTGGGTGTCTTCAAGTCGCGAGTGAATCGGTTTCTTCTAGGCAAGCGTGTTCCATCGTAGACTGCATCTTCGTTTATCATCAGACGAGATGGCAGTCAACATACAACACACACAAACAAACAAACAAACAAACACAAACATATAACAAAAAAAAAGCAAAACAAAACAGCTTTACGAGTAAAAATTAATATGAATTATACTGTATTATATACGTTAACAATTTTTACACTGATCGTGATTCGCTATATCTACTTTTCTATGAAATGATCTGTTCAACGTATCACATCCAGAAGACGTCCACTGCTAGACAAATGGTTCCCCCTCAATAATAGGCCCCCCTATTATTGAGGGGGAGGGGGATAGTACCTGGTTTCTTGGGAGTGCCATTATTATACATATATTATTATACATTTATCATTAAACATGGTCTCTACTCTAGGACTCGTTTACCCTATAAATTTCTCCCAACTTGAAATACCTTTATTTCAATTTGTTTACTTCAGAAAACTACCGTGAAAATAATATTTATTATGCAGAACCACGTAACCTACAGATACTTTAAGTTACACTTCTTTGACTTTTTTATAATAATTGTCGTCTACATTCATCAGCATCTGGTCTATTCAGTTCTTACACATCACGCTACATTTCAGTTAATACTTGAGTAGCACGTACCAGTTTAGAATAAACCTGTGGTTTATGCCATGAGAGGAGCGAGGAGCGTGGTAAAGTTACCCTATGATATATAAAGTTATATTAGCTACAATCGCTATAATTTTGACTGCTAAAGTCATTAGTTGGTTGACCTGTCTTTTGTTATTATATGGGATTACTAACGTTTAATTAAGTCGGATTCTCCTACTTACCATACTTGTTGATAGAGGTGACCTGATTTCAAAACTAAAAGCTACATCTATACCCAAAATCTTGAAAGTACAACCACACCTGCCCTCTATTATACGCCCCTGTAAACATGTAGTTCCCAGTATCAGATAGATGAATAAACTCTTTACTGTACACACCAAAAGAATTACTGAGTACTTACCTACCGATTTTGAGTAAACCTTCTAGGTACCTACTTGAAAAAATGCGATAGGTATCTATGAAAATCTCCGCTAACTGTGCCGCGTCATTTATTGTTTCATAACTATATCTTCTGTATGCTTTCAAATATAAAGACCGTTCATCCGCAAAATCGGTGTGGATTTTCATATTTGACAATACGAGTACATACAGAGCGAGCCACCAGTTATTACAGGTAGCTGTTTTATATCCGCAATCAAAAACGCTGTTTCTCGTGTAATAAAACCGCACCACAGCCAAACTCTAGCCCAACCCAATCTCTCCACATCATATTACTCCTAATCACCAAAAAGAAATGGAATACCACCACATTTGTGTTAAATGGAAAAGAAAATCGTTCAGCACCGAAACAGTAATTATTTCGCGACACAAAGATGGGAAACGCTTTGTTTTGGTTTTATAATTGGTAGAGTCTTGGCGTTTTAGTTAATCGGACGTGCATGTGTCGGGTTACCGTTATTGTAGAATTAAAATGTGATTAGAATACTAGATAAACTGAATGTTGCATGTTTAGTAATGTTAGAGATCAATTTGGAGCAAACACTCACTTTGGAAAATTATGACTGCCGGTACCCAATTATGACAATGGCTAGAATCTACACCGATTTCAAAAAAACTGGTGCATATCTTAACATGTGCATGATACGCTTCAGTTAGAGTTCTGTAGCAATATTAAAAATATAATTAAATGGTCATCGTCATTACCATGGGGCGGGAATTTGTCTGCAAAATAGTTTATTAATATATTAGAAATAAAAATGTCTTCATAATAAATATAGAATTTTACAGCATTTTTTTTGTATTTGATTCTAGTAATGATTATATAATATTTTAAAAGTAATTTGAGTCTACATTCTAATATTTACCTAATATTGTATGGACTTATAAGCAAACGCTTGCTTTGTACTTGGTCTGTTATTTGCTGCTTTTTCCCTTACTAAAAGTATTTATTTAAAATTTGAAATATATTATAATAATATTTTTTTGGAAATACAACCTCTCATGCTGACTTAACTTTGACATATAAAAAAATATAATGAATTATTGTTTTATAACCTGATAAACATATTGCAAATTTTTGACAAATAAACTGGATAAAATAATATACACCTGTATTCGTATTTTACGATGTTTATATCTCTGAATGAAAAGAAATCTCTAGAATTGGCTGTAATTAAAACTAATTAAACAACTTAAATATTTACCATTACTGGATAAATCACTAACATCAAAAACGCGCTTTATCAGTCAAGTGTCTTAATAGAGTAGTAATTAAAAAAATCACGTTAAACACCATTAAAATAGAAAGCTTTTACATTTTATAGTTTGAGTCGCCGTAAGCTACTGTTCAACGTAATAGTATGGGAGGTAGTACTAATTTAAATAACTGTGATACGAATCCTCAAGCCCCAAAATCTTCATCCCCAATCCTCGATCCTCCAGCCGCCTGCCAAGCGGGGATCATGGCCGCTCCAAGCTTTAATGGGGGGGAGGAAGCCTTCGTCTAGCGGTGGACGTGATGATGATGATGATTGATAAGAATGTAGTTATTGCTGTTAATATGTTTTCATTGTAAAAAATATTTTCCTTAGAGAAACATTTATGGACAAACAATGGAGCTGTACAATATTAATTCTGGATCTAATCTAAATCCAGCTTGATATAGCTACTTATTTATACAATGTGTAACAAAAAGGATCAACAATGCTGAAGGGTATGTATGTACTCATCATTATGGACAACTTTTACTATCGGGTGAACCCTGAAATCGCGAAAATAAAATCAGCTGTTCCATATTTTTTTTCCAATGTCAATGAACTTTTTGTATGGAACACTTTATTTTAATTTCGCGATTTGAAGGTTGACCCCTTAGAAAAAATATTCATAATGATTAGTACATACTTGCCCTTCCGTATTGTTGAACATGATGTTTAATATAATATGGTGATAACAAGCGACATGTATTGTGTCTTTCGATGATTAAAGGGCGTTTCTTTCAGTAACTAAACTGGACAGTTGCTTCCGTCCAATGTCATTCCAATAATTAATATTTTATGATCAATTAGAGGCTGTTGTTTTGTGTCCGCTCGAGATTCCCATAAACAGAACGTATTCGTCAATTCGACTCACATTTGATTAGTTTTACTGCCTATTCATAAAGTTCGGGCCCCGAGATTAGAGTTTTTGCGAATAATTATAGCGATCTTATGACGTGGTTACCCCAAAATCTTGGAATTGTATTTTTTCAATCACACCAAAAACTTATTTGGTTCGGTTTATAATGTAGATTGATTTTTTCAACTTTTCATTTTGGCTCCACTTTTAAATTAAAATAAACTATTTCCCTGTACAAAAACCAAATGTGTGCAGTTCTAAAGTGTGATGAATCTAGAGTTGTATTTCTCAAATCTCCGTTAAAATCAATGAAAAGTAATTCTATGGTAAAAACAATTAATTTTTAAGCGCATTTTGTTAGATGTTTAGATACTCAAGGAAGATTGGTGCAAGTGAGGGGAGTTTTATGCCCCGCAGTGACCTGAACGAGCTAATAATGATGATGATACTGAAGGATACAAGTCGCGTTGTCGTTGTCAAGTTGTCAATTCACAAGACCAAACGCCAGAATCCTTTAAGCAGGGGATCCCAAAATTATTTGTATGACGCCCCCCTACTGCTTAAAATTAAAATGCCCATGCTTCCCTTTTGCCCAACAAGTATAGTTTATTTCACTTGAAACATTACAATGTTTATGTTAATCTATGTTGTCTGATTATTAAGCTTTAAATCAACACTGGGACAGCGGTGCACGGGCACCGCTGCACACCCACGCCTCGCACACCCCACCCCCGCGCCCCCCTTTACGTGTCTTCGCGACTCTGTAGTAGTAAAATGAATGTCATAGAGCGTGGCGAAAATTATTCTCCATTTTAGTGGCCCCATTGTGGCCGGGCTACGTTACAGGCAAGCCCCTGTATTTATTGAGCTAATTGGCTGTAAATCGAAGGTAGATTGTTTAGAATGGCCGCCAATGATTTCGTGTAGTTAACCCCATAAACCTCCCTTGTGTTTGTCGGTTAATAGCTCCGTGATAAGACATCTTTTATGACCTAATTGGGGAATCAAAGAGGTATCCATCTTAATCGGTATAATTTTAATGGCGATTAGGATTGGTTTACTTTGGTTAAGATAATCAATATAAGTAGAAATTCTATAAATATTTTCAACAATAAATTAGGCATGTGTTTGAGTAAAGATCTCATCACGGTAAGCGATGATTTAGTCGCAGATGTAGCACACGTCCCTAGGAAGTACCTTTTTACTTTTATTTTCGTTCCTCGCGTACCGTTGTACAAACGCAAGAAATTATTTCTACCGTAAGAGTATGTCGTTTCTAAAGCGTCTAGGAGAGTAGGCATACTATTAAATGGCAGGATCAGGGCGTGCAGTCCTTGAGTTAGTCATGGTAGAGTATTTAACCTATATTAAACATTAGCGGTTATCCACTTCACGCTGGTGTATTTAGTTTTAATTCTATTAAAAGAGTAAGTCAGTTCCAAGAGCATCTGGGCGAAAGCGTAGTAAGAGATGGCAGGATCTGGACGTGCAGTACTTGAGTTTTTGACAACACGGACCGCGGATTCTACCTATATTAAAAAATAGACCATAGACAATACTTTATTTACTGCTTAAGATGCTTTACCATCTTCTCTCTGACGTGAAGTGTAACATGCAAGAACAAGACAGAGAAGTTTAAGCAGTGACTAAGAGAATCGAGAATATTTTAGGTAACGCTGTAACTGTTTAACTCTACGTCTTCATCTGAGACTAGCAAGACGGATCATCATTATGTATGTCACAGTCATGGTTTATTGCTTTTTCCCGATTAGCGATAAACTATAATATTTCTTAGCGAATTTAAAAGTATAGCTTCGACTTGGAAATAAGCAAATTACCAAATGTTACTATAAATTTAATGTGTTTACACTTAACTACACGAAACTATAAGTTATTTTAGTCTCTGTTTTTCTTGGAAGCGTGAAATTTGTTTAAAGTTAACATTATGATTATCTAAAATACAGTTTATAAGTCTTCTGTACTCAGAACCCTCAGCATTGCATTATTACGTCATTACCATAATGCACCCGAGTTTGGTCAGTGGACTTTGTAAAATTCGCCAATTTGTATGCATGAGTTTGTCCGGTGTAAAATTTGAGTTTATCGTGGTTTTTGTATGCTTTTTAACAATATTGCACACTATAATATTGAAAATACATACATGTTGAATATTCAATATTATAGTGTGCAATATTGTTAAAAAGCATACAATCATTTGCAATCACCTGAATATGCTGTGGAAATAATAATTGGAAACCTGATCTGGGTTCGTTGATTCTGTCGAAAAAAGATTATCGCGAACATTAGACTTCGAGATAGAAATGTTGAAATTACTAAAATTACTTACTTGAGAATTTATTTAAGACTAGTGAAAAGAAGAACCTTACTTTATACAGGCTGTAGTGGTAGGACTCTACTGCAGAGTCCGCCTGGGGAAGTACCACACCTTTGCCAGTTATTCAACCGCCAAGCAGTAGTGTGCAAGCATTACTGCGTTCCGATTTGAAGGGCAATGTTACCAGAGAAATTACTGGGTATGAAGAGATTTAACATCTAATATCTCAGGGTGACGAACGCAGTGCAGTGCGGCGCAGGATTGTGTTCGCAAGTTCACAATTCTAGTACTGCTACTGTTAGTGGAAGGTGTGACGCTTACCTGATGGTAAGCGTGAAAGTTTTGCTCGTCTCGTCACTAGACTGTAAAAAAAAGCATAATTTGAGATTCAGATGAAGAGATAAAAATACCAGACGAAGAAAACAAGAATAAGATTGTATAAAGTTATAACTAAAACGAACTCCTACATTATTTGTTGCTCTATGTTAAAAAACAGAACAAAGTTTTTTTGCTTTTTGAAAATTCTAATTAAGAGATTTTATATAATTATTCTGTAATATGATAATGTGCGAGCGAGAGAACTGCAGACGTTAAGAGTCCCCCAAAAGAAGAAAGTGAGATTGAAATCGGTTAATAAAAGTACGATTCTTCGATCGTAGCTCGAACACTCAAAGAAGTAATTCGATCATTTTTCTGTATTTTTTATTTGGTCAGTAATATTTAAAACCATCATCCTTTAAGCTCTTGGTTATAAGTTGAAACTCGAAAGGCGACTGGGTTGGGTTGTGTTACTGCTCGATCTCTCGATCGACTCGGTGCGGATTGGCGAATGTATATTATGTGCCATTGTTAATTTTCTACGAACGAATTTCGGATTTCTTTACGATATTTTTATTCACGTAAAAGCCGTTAGATTAACACAATTTGAAATTGTGTTATTGTATAGTATAAATTTTTTGGTTTTAAAATAACAGTAAAACCCAATTCATTTTACTATTTCATGTTTTTTTACTTTCCCAATCTGTGAGTACAAAAGTATTTCTATTTGATTGTTCTTTACACATTCATTACTTGTACTAAACAATCTACCAAATAATACGTCATACACCAAAAAAGGCCTCATTACTAAAGCACCGACAGAAAAAAACGGCAACTCATAATGGCATGTTACAATTTAAGCATCCGCTGAGATTGCTAATCAGAAATAGATTCAATACTTTGATAGGTGACTAAACAAGTCTCAGTGTGAAAATATGTTTGTTTATATGCCTCATTTCAATCTTCAATTTGGTACCAATAGCATAATCGCCCTTTTTTTCAAATAGCCGACTGCTGGATAATCCTAGCACATTGGCCCAGTTTAGGGTGGATGGATATACAAACGCCATTGAATTTCTTCGCCGGACGTATGTAGGTTTCCTCACGTGCTGTTTTGGGAATAAGCTAGATGCTTATTTCATGAGCATTCAAAAAATTGGTGCTTAATTGGGAATACCGCACTATCTTCCTTCACTGAAAAGCTAGTGGCGTGAAAATCCATAAATAAACACCAAAGAGCTCAGTGCTAAGGTCCTGGGTTTTGAACCCGCGACGTCATGATTTTAAGTCGACCGGTATCTCTATTAGGCTACCACGGCACTACAAATTAAATAAACTTGGTACAAATAAAATACTTATTATTTATTATTATTATTATGAAAAACAAGAAAAAGTTGAGAGGATTGTATTGAAAAGAATAACGGCAATGACTTATAATTACTTTGTAGGGACAGTGAAGTGAAAATGGTATTAAATAAATAAATAAATATTGGGGGACATTTTACACACAGCGCCATCTAGCCCCGTACTAAGCAAAGCTTATATTATGGAAACCAGATAGCTGATAGAATACTTATATACATATTTTTTCGTAAATACATACTTATAATACCTACTACACCCAGACACAGAACAAACATCTATGTTCGTCACATAAATGTTTGCCCTGGGTGGGGATCGAACCCACGCCCTACAGCTCTGAAGGCAGACATGCTACTAACTGAGCTATAAGGCTGTCATTATATCATTCACGTGAACTCTCCGTCATGATCTAATGATCTGCTCCAACTTGGTCGTCTTGGCCAACTTGGGGCTTCAGAGAAATGGAATAGATGGATGCGAGTGAAGAATTCAACATAATTGTCTCTGACATAAAATCAAGTCGAAGACGAGAAGCTTTAGGAAATGGGACGCAAATATTGCATAATATGTATTAACTAATATATTTACAACATAAGGCGTAAAATTAGGAGTCAGCTTAGAATTCCAAAAGTTATAGTAGGTGAAACCACTAGGCGCAGATAGTCACGAAAAGATGTATCGATCGATACCATCTATTCAATATCGGAGTACGTTATCAAACCTTATATGAATGAGGAACGGGTTCTTGATTGGCAGGGACTGATTGAGGTGTAAAGAGGGCCAACTAGACAGACTGTTTACTGTGCTTCAAATATTACTGCTATCCGAACTTTATGTTTGTGCCTCTAAATAATAGTTTTATTTTTTGTAACATTTTTGTTGTGTGATGTTATTTTTAGATTTTATTGAAAAAGTAGGTATTATTTTAGCTGTAATGTTGTTTTTAAATGTGTATTTAAATATCTTGTTATTTAACTATAAAAATAATAGTAATGGTAATTTTTACCAAAACCTAAAAAAAGACCGGAAACCTTTAAATTGGTTGTATGAGTTTTTAGTCAATCAATATTTTGTGACAAAAACTAAAATATTACACATTGCTAAACTAAATAAAGCATGACTTGCACAGTAGAGAAAACAAAACAAACAAATACAAATAATAATCAAATCCAAAGTGTACACACCCTAATCCGTCACACTGTTCTTAGCGTCATTACTATCATTTTTTTT
Organism: Erannis defoliaria; assembly: GCA_905404285.2. NCBI lineage: Eukaryota > Metazoa > Arthropoda > Insecta > Lepidoptera > Geometridae > Erannis > Erannis defoliaria. The sequence continues at coordinate 1,003,211 of FR990073.1, read as the reverse complement.
TAATCCGGTTTTGTAATGAAAAAATAATAATATTCATAAGTTTGAATCGAACAGTAAAACATAAGATTATGAATAAAATATCATAATCCCATAATAACTTCCGGGTCTAACCCGTTGCCACCAGCTTGTACCAATAACGCACCTGGCTCCTCAACCCGTCCCTGTCCAGGATATTACTCGGCTGTAATTATTGGGAGGGATTCATTATGACGCTACGTGACAGCCACTGAGGTTCTCTTCACCATCATATGCAATTTGCTGGCCACATCAAATTATAAGCCAGCCAGTCTGTCGAACACCTTCCTTTAAATCCAATCAACCGAAATGTGTCGTTAAACTAACGTGGTAGAGTATAAAATGATGGTAGATTTATCTCCAGGGCAGTTATTAGTCTTCGATACGGCTTCTGTTGATTATGGAATGGAATGAAATGTTTGTTATTTTAACGATGGACAGGATTTGAGACGTGCTCATGTTGATAAAGGCTATTCTTATTCATATTGATTCACATGCTGGACATCAAATATCCCAGGTTGCCGAGCGCAGTGCAGCGCAGCGCAGGATTTTCTTTGCATGTTCACAATAGGCTAGATGACTGGTTTTTTTTATTGTCCTTTTAAAATATGGATCATACATATTGCTGATTAATGAAAAAAAATATGAAAATCTAATCAAAAATAAGCAAATTATACGTTTTTTAATATCATGCTAGACAGAGAAGCGAAACAGCAAATCGTGAAGGACAAGTAAGGCGTGACGTAATTTTTTTGTTTTGTGGGAAAGGGACAGAGTTGTCTCTAACAAAAACTTTAAACGCTTTTATATCAGAGTATTAATAACCGATTTAAATTACTTTTTCAATAAACATACAATATTTACTTAAATTCTTCATCAAAGCTATTGGTTTCAAGGATATAAACATCAGTCATCTACCCTATTCTCGCACTGCTAATGTTATGAGCAGGCGTGCTGCTTACCACCAGGCGAACGTCTCGCTCGTCTTGTTACTCTATTGCATAAAAAACACGTCCATGCGTTTGTTTTTATTCTTTTACGTTTGTTGTTATTTAGGCACATTACGATATTTCGTGTGGGCTTGTAGACGCTTGTGGGACCGCTAGTTCCCACTCCGACTCAGAGTGAGTAAAAACTGTCTATGTAGCGGCGGCGTCGGCGGCAGCAGCGACGGTGATAATGGAATGGACGGGCCCAGCGCTAGCTAGAAGTATGCATATTACATTTGCTGGGAAATAGACATAGCGAATCTAATTACTGCATGACAAAAAGAGAACACATGTACATGTATTAGAAGTTTGTATTGTCGTATCGTACGGCTCCCATGTCGCAAAAGCAGAGTATGACTGAAGCAAGTGGAGAGCCGACGCTCAACATATAGTTTTCAAAATCCGTGCGCTTATTTCCCGTCCATTCATCTTATCATTGTCGCTGGGCGGCAGTATCTTTCGATTATGCCCGGTCAAGATGTTCCTTCTAGTGTCAACATTATTATTACTATGACAGAAACTAAATTTGAAAAGCCATTTATTAATAACAGTATTCAGTTGTGTTATCAAACATAATTTAAAAGAATAGAGACACAAGCGCAGCTAAGCAACAATTATTTATTTATAAATGACGTCCAAAACTAGTAATAAAATTTGAAGGAAGCACCTAATAATAAACGAGACATTACTCGCCTCCGGGCAATATTGTTATTGCTCTGAGCAATCGGAAACTACCTTAATTTTGTTCAATGAATTTGAGAATGCAAATCAGAATGACGGTCACACGGTTTTGAACTTTAAATTTAGAGATGTAGATGGTATATTTGTGAAAAAATTTAAGTAACGCACAATATCCGGTCACTTAGTATGGCTAGAGGCAGCAATTTATTAAAACTCACGAAACAACGCTTTGATAGCTCGAATTAGGCAAAGGTCTACAAAAATTTCACCACAAAATAAAGACTTTATTTTTCCTATATTTATGACGTTGGTAAACCTTATAGGCAGAATAATCATTTAGAGTACTTATCAATGAAAACTAACTTTCTCATAGATAAATTGATCGACATTGGTCGATTCAATATAGTTTGTAATAATAAGTACTAATTTTATTACTCGACTGCCATAAAAAAGGAGTGTAATGTTTTTAGTGCTCTTATATTACGTTCTACCATAACTTCTAAATGCGGATTTAGATGTATGGGGCACCGTTAGAATCTTTACAATATCCCAATTGACACTGGATATAGTTTTTTAACCAAATAATTTTTGGCGGTGCTGTCGTGTTTTTTTTTAAATTGTGGCTTGTCGATATAATCAAATACTTTTGATAACATACAATTTTATAATTAATCTGGAAGCGTCAAACCCAACATGTTTATTACGTCATGTTTAAGAGGTTTGGTCGCAATTCTAATAAAAAAAACGTAATATAATAATTATATTATAAGATATTGAATTCTAGAACTTCTCTTTTCCGGTACTCCAGTCATAGATTTGACGCTAGCTGTATTAAAAAAGTGCTCGTAATTATCCTTAACTTTAGAGTTACTTATTTTATTTACAAATTGTTTTCCATTAAAAATATATCATATGTACGAAAAAATACATATTTTCCAGCAGTGATTTGCCAACTTCTTAGGTAGTTAAGCCAAACACTGCACCAAATTTTAATTTCATTTCCACAACAGCCATAAAAGTAATAGTCTAATAAATTGAAAAACACCAAACTTTTATGTAGAGATACCATCTGCATTGCATTCCTAAATAATTGTAACGTTCGCCGGCGCGTGCGCAACCGGCAATCGGCTTTCATCTACGCGTAATAACTATTCATTGTGAATAATAAAAAATTCGGTATCTCGGTCCGAATTGCCGGTTTACCGTAATAGCTAGGAGCTGATTTCGGTGACTATTTATTACCTTTTTTATGTAACTACTTGAACCAGATGGTGGTTTAAGATGGCGTTCTAAGGCAAAGTCTTGATTGGAAATCGCACGAACGAGCGATGCAATTTTTACACGTGAACTATGTTATTAAACATTTCCCAAACAGAATCGTGCTAATGTTAATTGTGTTGATGATATCCAATCAATGTTTGTATTGATAGGACTTTAATGTCAGTAGTGTATCTAGAATAGCACCATATCTCAATCAGCTATTGAACCAGCAACCAGTTGAGTGCAAACACTAGTTTTATGGGATTAAGGAATAAAGTTGTGTAGTAAAGTTACAAATCTTAAGAGATTTGTCATTTTTAATTTTTGGCGATGATTAAATTCTAAAATTTATTGCCGTACATGATATTCAATAGACTAAGTACAATATTTTAGGTAAACTCTCATCATTTGTAAATGTGAGAGTTTCCATCAAGAGAGTTAGTTACTCGTCTTGCATAAAAAACATTGCCTGATTACTAATTATTCGTATGCAAACGATATAGCAGCGTAAATGAATATAACTTTTAATCGCAAGTTCGTGCAAACAATTTTCAGTCAGAACTCACCCTTATTTAAAGCAATGGCACCAACACGCTGAGGTGATTGCACGCAAATCTACTAAAGACAAGCGGAAAGATATAAATAACGAATTAGGAGCACACAGTGACGACTCAACGAACAACTATAGAAATGATTCATAGAACCACATTAAGAACAGTAGTGGTAACCATTATGAGCCTTTGGTGGTGACTGAAGAAGTAGCCAAAAAATGATTGATGCCAATTTTTTGCCAACAGTTCCATTCAAAAGTGACAAATGTTAGTAATATAAAGGAGAATAGTAGAACATTCATTGACGAGCTCATTACAGAACTCATTCATATTGTCAGGAATGTATGCTTTAATTAGGATTTAAATTCTTCAAGTAGAACATTTGCGAAAGGAGTGGCTTGACTAATGGTTGCCGTATTCTAATATACGGATGAAAAGAAAATTATAGGGTTTAAATATTATGATCGTTTTAGAAGAACATTTTAATGGAATTAATGTGAATGGAATTTATTAGCAGCTTAGTTTGTGTCTACAAAAAAATCAAATCTTATACGAAATTTAAACTAAACAAAAAAGTACTACATTTCAACATCGGTGTATGATTAGGCACGTAAGCATTAAGTACTACTATAAATGTTGCTTGCGATCTAATAAACAAAACAATATCAAACCATTGAGAGAAAATTCAAGAATACTTTGAACAAGGTGTGTCTAGACATTTTGCGTTTTGTTTTTGCTATAATAGTCCACAGCAATCTTCGTAAATCTATAAGATGCGCCCGCGGTTTCACCCGCGTGATCATGAAAATGTGGTGGTGATAAAATGTAGCCTATAATATGATATTCCAGGAAATAAGCTATTTCCATTCCGAATTTCAAATCCGTTCTGCCATTTTGGCGTGAAGACGAAACAAACATACACACACATACCGACATACTTTCGCATTTTATAACATTAGTTAGAATGCTAAATAGACTCGACTGCTTGTTAGGCAAGACTGTTAGACCATACATTTACCACATACCAATTTAATAGTAAGTAGCAAAATGCGTTTGCATGTATTATTTAAACTACGGCATTATTGCAAGCAACAATTTGGCCCGCAGTACCGTTGTGGCTATAGATCAGCTCAGGTGTTGTCGGCCTGGGGGCTGCTGGTGTGGCTCAAGTTATGAGTGAAACTCAAAAACTACGAGTTCTAAAATATTCTTAAGACTCTCTTAAGATTCTCTTCTCTCTTCTTTTTCTTGGACAGCCTGATAGCTCAGTTGGTAGCATGTCTGCCTACTGAGCTGTAGGGCGTGGGTTCGATCCCCACCCAGGACAAAAATGTTTGTGATATACATCGATGTTTGTTCTGTGTCTGGGTGTAGTATGTATTATAAGTACGTATTTACAAAAAAAATATATATAAATAAGTATTCTATCAGCTATCTGGTTTCCATAATACAAACTTTGTTTAGTATGGGGCTAGATGGCGCTGTGTGTAATAAATGTCCCCCCAATATTTATTTATTTAAGTTAACTTTTTCCAGTCGTTATAATAATGTTCCAATTGAGTAAAAAACTCCCTTATTAATTTGAACTGTTAGTCTAAAAAAAAATATGATTTGTAATTACTTGAGAATATGACATTCAGATTAACAATCAAAACGTAAAAAATATTATTTTGTCTGTTTCCTTTATTTCATTAATTTCTTTAAAATGTTTTTTTTCTATTCCAACTTCTCTATAGATTTTAAAAAATTTGTTACTCAGTTTTGGTGAGCAAATAAAGACTGAAATGTGCTATATTAACGGCGCTTAACTCAATTTCATGGTAATTTAAAAAATATTTAACTATCTAGGTGTACGACCACAGCTCACAGCTCAGTGACAATGTGGTTAAAGATACTAAACATACTCACGTACAATCATGTTTAGGTGCTCTTGATGCAAATTATTTTTTATAGAATATTGTCCAATAAGAGTGGTAATTTATATTTTTTAATACAATTAAGTAGCGAGAAGTTCGCCTGGTGGTAATCATCACGCCTGTCCATAACAGTAGCAGTGCCAGAATTGTGAACCTGCGAACAAAATCCTGCGCCGCACTGCACTGCGCTCGTCACCTCTACTCTACTCTCTATAGTACTCTCTACTCTCTATACGCTTAAACCACTATTCCTTGACCAAATGGCAGGTGAGATCCAACAATATTGTGGCCACCACGCCCGTCCACATGGCGGAATAAATTTGATTCCGCTTGTAAAATATTGTTACTCGTGGTTTACGATACAACTACTGTCAACGGATTTGTTTCACAAGTATTTATATGGGGAGAATAATCAGCATAGGTTATTGAACGAATAGTCTATGTTTAAAACGTTATTTATGTGCCTACGGAGCTAAAGTGGCTACTTTAGCCCCGCCACGCGAGGCGAAAGGAACCACTTTCTTCCCGCAGTGGCACGTAAAATTGTATACACACTACGGGAGCAAGTAAAGAAGCCTCAGATCTTATGTTTGTCACCCTCGGCTTTGCCTCGGGAGACAATAATACAAATGAGATCTGAGACATTCTTTAATTTTACTCCCTAAGTGAGTAATATACTATTTAAAAAGTCGCGAGCAACCGGTGGGTGCAATCGGCTGGTTGTCTGTCAGCTGCGTTCAGCAGTGGACGTCTTCTGGCTGATGATGATGACGTTCTTTTTACCCAGAAAACACTATGGCAAGCCGTAGGAATAAACGTTGAAATAACCATAAGCAATAGATTTAAAATGTAACTGCATATAGAAACACTCCGGCAATTTTTGAAAAATAGCAACAGTGTTTTTAGATTAGACGATAACGAAGTTTCAATGTACATGGTATAAAATAAAAGTTGTTGGATTTAGAAAAAAAACTAGGTACAGTAGCCGCCAAGCCGCCAAACAAGTTGTCAAACTGTCGGCATTGAAGGGGTGAGCCTGCGCAGGTACGTCGTGTACACCACTGAAGAGAGAAGCGGTACGGCCTACGCTTTTTGTGGTGTACACTTCCGTGCAGTATATTTGGCAAGGTTAATGACAAGTCATTATTTTTTTATTTCTGCTCATCCCCACTTTTTGACAACTTGCGTGGCGATTACTGTACAAGTAGTTTTGCATTCAAATAATTTGAAAATCTGTTCCAAAAATCTACGGCGCGCTTCGGCAGTTTCAAATGAGATCCAAATGAAAGATTCATTCTAGGCTGATTATTATTATGGGCCCCATAGTCACAACATCAGGTAAGCGAAGGTTAAACACTTTGCTGTTCTAATGCATTATTTATAACTGTTGGGTATGATGCAGGTAACTAAGCTAATCCACCAAAAAATTCCAAAAAGTATATTTGTCATTATTACAAATTGGCTTTACAAGTTTAATTTACTTACAAGTTAATACTTTGAAAAATGCAGTATTGTATTCGCAAGTTTATGGACAGCTGTGATGAGCTAGATCCACCAAGGCGTGACGCTTAAAAAATAGATTAACGGATTCAGAAACAAAAAATCAGTTTATTAGGAAGATATCGGTCACCAATACAAAATAACCTACAAAACCTACAAAAGAAAGCCTCCTCATTATGTTATAAATAATGAATTCAAAAGAGAAGGCGCACTTAACAATACGAATAACTTGATTAATTGCACCGGTGTCTCATTTGGACGAGCTGGCGGTTGTTGTCTCAATCAATTTATAAATTGGGTGGGCTTTTTGTTTTGATACGGTATTTTATAAACTTGAGCTGGACTACATGGGATGCGGTATAGCAGGGAGCTGTGTATTTTTGCTGAGTCAATATAAGTGTGGAACTCAAACGCTTTGTAAGAACGTGGGTAACGCGAAAAATAGACCGTATCTGCAAACCATAACCTAACATCGTGTAACACTCCCATTTTTTCATCCATTTAGGATATTATGAATATCTCAAAGTACGATCTACTCGTACATTACAAAAAATAAACTTGTCTAAATTTCACATCTTTGGCTTCAGTAGTGTGCAAAGTTGTGCAGTATCGTTGACTTGCTACACTTTGAAATTTTTGCGTCACATAACACTTATTTATGTGAGGCGTCGGCATCGGTACTATTTGTCTTAAATTACGCCATGAGACCTATCCACGATTTGTATACTTAAACAAACTACTTAATTCAATTGATTAATCACTCACTCATCAGCCAGAAAACGTCCACTGCTAGACGAAGGCCTAGGCTTAGTAAGAAGGGATTGCCAGCGGTCCCTCATATGTGTAAGTAGTTAGGTACCTATTATAATTCCTAATTTTACTTTAATTTCTGTTTATTTTTTGAGTTAATTTTTAGTGTAATTTTCATTTTATTTTGTAACATTTTTTTGTATTTTATATGGATTTTAATATCCGAAATAAATGAATTATTACTATTATTATAATCCCCACGCTTGGCAGGCGGCTAGGGGATCGCGGAATGCTCACCACCATTAACTAAGCCCGCTAGCACAAAAGAACCGCTGCTGCCCGTCCTGCGGTGGTTCTGGTTGCAAGGTCAAATTATTAGAGAGTACTAGAGAGTAGAGTAGAGGCGACGAGCGCAGTGCAGTGCAGCGCAGGATTTTGTTCGCAGGTTCACAATTCTGGCACTGCTACTGTTATGGGGAGGCGTGATTCTTACCATGAGCGACTAGGCGAACGTCTCGCTACTTAATTGTATTAAAAAAATATAAATTACCACTCTTTTTGGACATTATTCTCCAATAATAAGCTTTTAAAAAAAAACAACCGACTTTAATTTCGAATACCTAGATGAAATATTCACATTTTCCTGATATTTTGATTTATTCGAGTAATTTTTATTTAGAAACCAAGCTAGGCATAGGTTTGGTTTCTAACCAAACTTGCGGCGCCTGTGCTGCGAGTCTGCGACACGGGACTTTTTTGTTCTAACCACTGAGGAGCCTTATTATATTATCAGTCTTGTGACATTTTATTATATTATCAGTCTTGTGACTATTTATTGTATTATCAGTCTTGTGACATTTTATTATAATATTATCAGTCTTGTGAAAATTTATTATATTATCAGTCTTGTGACATTTTATTATAATATTATCAGTCTTGTGAAAATTTATTATATTATCAGTCTTGTGACATTTTATTATAATATTATCAGTCTTGTGAAAATTTATTGTATTATCAGTCTTGTGACAATTTATTATATTTTCAGTCTTGTGACAATTTATTATATTATATTGTAGTCCAATATCATTATAGTACCTAGTGTGGCCATTTGGCCAGTCTTAACATCAGCTTTGAGCTTCAAAATAATTAAATACAAAAAAGTGTTTAGGTTAATATGATTCAGGGAATCTGATTGGAAAGGATTGAGATTACTTAATTAGTCAGCTATAATTTTAGTATTATAAAATCAGTTTTTTTCTTTAAAAAATAACTTAATTTCTTTAAAAATCTTTGAGAAGGCTGTCGTGATATTACCTGTTTAACAAAACTGTACCACAACTCCATCGCATGCCGATGCTCAGGCAGACTACTTGCTCAATTGCAGCGCTGTCACTTCACAGAATGTCTCTCATTAACTTTAACTATCCCGGCTTTAATTTACTCCACCTCAAAGTAAACTAATAAATCAATATCTGGTTCGATAACCAGAGCGTTTAGACGCCCGGTTCTAATCGCGTAGGCGACGGCACTTCAAATGCAATATAAGCTATATTGACAGTAAATCATATCCTGTTTAGGGTACTATTTTGAAAGAAATGTTTAAGTACCGTATTTTCATCACCGTCACACTTCGATCGTGAGGTCTTGGGTTCTATCGCATTTGCCAGTTTCAATAAGCTCATTAGAATTTGTGTACAGATTCTAGAAACTCGTGCCACTGGGTTTTGGGTGAAGAAAATACTTCCTGAGAAAACTGACTGGATAAATAAATAAATAAATATCGCAGGACATTTTTTTCACACAGCGCCATCTAGCCCCAAACTAAGCAAATCTTGTAATATGGAAACTAGATAGCTGATAGAATACTTATATACATTTTTTTTTTTTGTAAATACATACTTATAATACATACTACACCCAGACACAGAACAAACATTTATGTTCGTCACATAAATGTTTGCCCTTGGTGGGGATCGAACCCACGCCCTACAGCTCTGAAGGCAGACACGCTACCGCTGAGCTATATGGCAGTCGAAATGGATCTTACGTTGTTTAACATATATAAATATCGGTGGACATTTACCGCAGCGTATATGGCGCTGCGTGAAATGTCTGCGCCAAACTAAGCAAAGCTTGTACTCGTATTATACGGGATGTTAGTTTGAACACCGTTATCCTTCTAGGATATCATGGTATTCATCATTATGAACAACTTTTTACTAAGAGGCCAACCCTGAAATCACGAAAAAAAAGAAAGCTGTTCCATACAAATACGTTCATCGATCTTGGATAAAATGTATGGAAAAGCAGATTTTTTTTCGCGATTTCTAGGTTGGCCCCATAGTAAAAGTTGTTCATAATGATGAGTACAATAAAATCCTAGAAGGATAACGGTGTTCAAACTAACAGCCTGTATATACGTATAATGATATACTTTTTTTCTTGTAAATACATACTTTTAATACATACTACACCCAGCCATAGAACAAACATCTATGTTAGTCACATAAATGTTTGCCTGGGTAGTGATCGAACCCACGCCCTACAGCTCTGAAGGCAGACATGCTAGCAATACCAACTGAGCTATAAAACAGTCATAGTAAATGAGTCGGTAATCTTTCGTCAGAGGTTTTTCATATCAGAAATTAAAGAAAACCTTTCGGAGCTGGTGAACACTTACTTGACTTACTGTTTGTTTTTTCCGTATTGCGTTTCAGTAATTAAAGTTATTTTCATACGAAATCGATCACCAGTAATGCCGTAAGCTTGTCTAAAGGAATTTACGTAACGTCACATTTATATTAACACCCACTTTAAGACAACTTCTTATTGAGTTTTCTGTTTACAAACGTGCTGTTTAATTAATGATGATGATTTCTTTTATTATGATAATGAGATGATTTTACACAGACGGCACATTTTTGATATTTATTATGAAACAAATTTTAAATTTACTTACCTAGGTTACCTAGGTAAGTCAGTAATTTAAATTAAATTTTTTTTTTTTTTTTTTTTTAGGTTTTATTATGTACTAAATTAATTTAACTCTTTTTTTGTGGTTCTAATAATTTATTTCATACTATAATTATGTTTTTGTTGATAAAACTATCCTCTTGGAAATCTGAAAACCACTTCACACAGTTAATCGCAAGTTTTTTTCAAAAATAATGGGAGTGCATCATTTTCCCCTCCTAAATTCATCCCAAAGTTGCAATTTATTTATGCAAAGGTTAAACATAATTATTTACATTTTCACGCAAATTTTTGCAGATTACAATCATCAGATAAAATAATATGACGAATGTGATATATTTTCGGTGTCCTTCAGCAGTGTTAGATTAAGTATAATAATATATTATTATAATAACTATTCGACGGCAAAAAACCGTTTTATTATCATTGTAATTAAACCAAATAACTGCTACTGACAATTTGTAAATCTTATTTAATTAAAATTTACCAATAAATAACGCGAAGAAAATGGGCGAAAAGGTGTTATATAATTATTAATAAAATAATTACTGGCCGAATGCATCGTCCAGAAGGCGTGGTCTATTCACACGACTCGACGATTTACAGCAAAAAAGCAACCACTTTTAACTGCATTTCGATATTTTACCAACAACAGTATCGGTAGTTTTATTGTACATTGCTGCAAACCAAGAGAATAAAAATAAATCTTGTCAATATCACTATGATGATCAAAAAACCTAGCACTTAAATTATTGTGAGAAAACAGTTGCTAATGGCATTGGTAAATCTTTTTAACATTTATGACTTTATCGTAATGTAAGATTTGTGTGCTTCAATGTATTGTAAACAAAAGCTTTAGTTGTTATAATTGAGTTTGTGAGAGATGATAATGGTAGAGAGTATTGAATCGGTAGCAACTAAAATGAGATTTTGATTTCATTTTTTGCTAAGAAACAATTTCCTGTTGGGTCTGGTTATCATTGTTTGAATATTAAAAGATTTACCTAAATCTTACGTAATAATTGACTCGCATATTTTTTTTTAATCGTACTAATTTAGATTAGAAGGAATATCTTGTAACTCACTTATGCTTTAAATGATACTTAGTATTAAGTACACTCATAAGATTTTCTTTTTGCATAATTGTTTACCTTTGCTTGCATTCTAAGGCATGTCTCTTTTCAGCTTTTTGTTTTAAGCTACTGTTACCTGTCTTTCTTTGTATAATTAGTATTGTAGTCATAGTATTATCAATTCTTAGAACGTCATACGTCTACCCCAACATAAATATCAATTGATATAAAATTAAATTAACCTCAATAGAAACAACTTTCTTGGTGTATTAAAGTCCAACAATTCCATTGAATGCTAATGTACTTAATCGACAATGGTCTGGCTAATCTATCTTTAGTAACAAAAGGTCCTAATTGAAGTTCTGTCGCGGCACTACCGAAAGGGTTTCCGAAGCAAAAAACATCACAAAAGGTGTTAAAGTAAAATTATAGGATTGATTATGAATATGTATTATCGTTAACGCAGCATATGGGCGCCACATGCTTGATGGAGCATAAGGTGTATTGATACTACGTATTGGTTATTTTATTGATTTTATTCGTCGACTTGCTGTCGTGGTATTGTAATGCCACTATTTTGTTAAATTCTTCGTAGATCTTATAAGATTGTTTGCAGAAGCCGCTTGGAAAAGTACCGCTCTTTTTGCAGCTATGCAACTGGCAAACATTGCATGCGCGTCATTTGCTGACTACACTAATCTGACTTACGGAGTAGCCCAGTCAGGAATAGACGCGTTTCTTATTCGTGAAGTCGTGAGTTCGATCCCGGGTCGATATCAATGCGTTCTTCGGAATTCAATTGCAAATTTTAGAAATCATAGCACTGGCTTTATGACAAAGGAACTCATGGCGTGGAAACCTGCGTATAACTGTGACGTAAATATTGAACTACTTATAACAGTCCCAATAATGTTATACACATTGAGCATTGATACCCTCAGACATAACAAGATAAATCTCTTTATGCCCGATAACATATGGATATGGATGACATATGGAACTGAAACGTGGTCTTTAACTGCTGGCCTTTTGGAGAAACTTAGAGTCACGCAACCGGCGATGGAGAGAGCTATGCTCGGAGTTACTTTGCGCGATAGAATCCGGAACGAGGATATTCGCCAAAGATACCGACATAGCTCGCAAGGTTTGCAAGTTGATGTGGCAATGGGCAGGCCACATCGCTCGAAGAACCGACAACCGATGGGGAAGAAAGGTTCTTGAGTGGCTACCGAGAACCGGAAGACGCAGCGTAGGAAGGCCTTCCACTAGGTGGACCGACGACATTGTAAAAGTCGCGGGCAACCGGTGGATGCAAATGGCAGGTTGTCGTACAGTGTGGCAGTCTAAGGGGGAGGCCTTCGTTCAGCAGTGGACGTCTCCGGGCTGATGATGATGATGCCCGATAATTTCGTGTTTGCCGGTCCGATCCCATGCAGATATGCTATGATATGATAAAACCTTAGTCATTCACATTCATAATTCAAAATTATGTATTGTTTATGGTATTTAAAGTAAGGACATAGCAATGGAACCCAAACTTAGCTCAGCCGGTGTTTTGGGGTCATACATTACTAAATTACCAACTAGGGTTAGTGCGCGCGTTAACTAATATTTGTATACTATTTACTGCTTGGTTGTTGTTAAAACAGTCTTTACAAGATAAAATCAGCTAGGAGAATAAGACTTACCATCGAAGCGTAATTTGGTCATGTCCAACTCTCAGGTCCAGTACGTACATAAGATTTTTAGCATATCTACAATATATTGCTATCATGTCCTACTGACGGGTAAATGTCGTTCCGATTTCTTAAAAGTATTAAGATCCTCCGCGAGAATTGATCTGGTTTGAACAAGTCGAGGTTATCGCACTAGAGTTTCTTTAGCCTGCCTTGGCTATTTTATTCTTCTTCAGGCTCCCACTGAGTGCTTCTTTAGACACATCTAACCCATCTTTCAAAACGCATTCTGGCTACATACGTGCCTATACCTCACTAGTTTGGAAGCTTTGTTGCCAACATCAGCGATTCCAGTTAATGATTGCATCGTCAAGATATAGTCCTTTTAATTGGCATAGCATAGCATGAAGTACTGTAATGCATCAGCTTGATAGTCTAGTCCACTGCTGGACATAGGCCTATCCTTGAATTGCAATTGGGCAATATCCACCACGTTGGCCCAGCAAGAGGTACATTCACATACGCCATTAAATTTCTTCTACGCGCGTATAAAGGTTTCCTCAGGATGTTTTCCTTTACCGAAAAGCCAGTGGTATATAAACTCCAAAGAGAAACTTGATACGATCCTGAATTTGAATCCGCAACCTTACGTTTTCAGGTCGCGCGGTCTTCCGATTAGGCTACTATGGCTTAGTTTTGATTGGCATACTCCTCAAATGTCTTTGGCAGGTATCCTCACTTTCTGCATGTTCAGGTACGTCTGAGCACCAATTACGTACGGAATCCGTCCGTTTTTTGCCGCGGATGATTTACCGGGTCGTGCCGCACCCGGCCGCGTCGTCACGGTGTCGCGTGGTCAGATTCACCGCGGTCGAGCGCACCTTGCTGGCTTTTTACGCTTTTTATGGAAAATAGTAGAAGATGATCAAGGGTTCTGTACCTATTTGTAAATAGCTGATGAGAAACGATGATAATAATTATTAAAAGTAGCCTATTGTTCCGGGAAATATTCTATCTCCGGTCCGAGCTTCATCATAATAGGTTACGGTTTAAAAGCCGTTTTGGCGTGAAACACTCATACACGTACAAATTAATATATTAGTATGATTAGATTAAATTAAGCTGTTAATTAAATTAAATTACTTATAAAAGGTTGTCAGGTCTTTGAACACACCCTTCCTGATGTCAAGACCTCAATTTGATCTTGTCATATTTTCATTTAAACTTTATTAATTTCAATACTGTCCCGGATAAAAAAATACAAATAGGCAGAAAGAGTTATTTAAGTTCTTTCGCACTTATAATATTAGTGTCAATTTAAATAAGAAGGTAACAAAAAAACACGATTAAAATGTACCGATAATATAAAAGTCAATAGATCACAGTTCGGTTGCAATAACAATTTAAAAAAAACACAGTTCACGGATCTCTAAATAAAGATCACCCAATGGACGTGAATGACGGGAATGGAATCGGTGACGAACGGAAATTTTGTGGTCCTAGCACGAGCGACGACGGAAAAAATAGTAACGCTGCGTTTCAAATACCAAAGAGATCGTGATTTGGACTTAATTCGATTTTTGTGGCTTCTTACAAATGGAGGTAAGCCACAACACATAAGTATATTTGAGAAAATAAATTTAAAAAACATAATAATAACAAAAAACATAATAAAAAAATTAACCAATAATTAAAAAAACATGAGAAGACTGCCAAACGGTAAACTAGGTAAAAATAGTAGATTATGCACTAAGAGAATAAAGCAGTGTCTTACGTCGCGGGCGGCATATTGAACCCTGAGCGTAACGAGAGTGTCTAGAGTTATATACAGTCCAGAGTGAAGCGAGGGGTTCAAGCTGCCCAAGACGGAGACAGACTTTATTCCAGAGGAACATACTCTACTTTTCACACCTTCTGCGAGTCAATAAAAAAATACAGCTACATAAATTAAAATTCACTGACAATCACAGGAGCTAACACCGTCTTTTGTTTTACATTCTTTGTAAACGCACCTTTTTTTGAGTTCAGCTTATGGTGGCCAGTACCTCTTGACAATGTCATATGGGCATTTTTTTAGTTACAAGTTTTCCACGAGTTTCCACACGAATTTGACGATCCAAATTCAAATCAGTTTATTCCCTAGGGAGTGTCATACAAATTTATATCCTTTATGAGATAATGCTTTACTTTACGTTGAGGTTGCATGATATGTAATTGGACATTGTGAAGTGAAAAATGTATTTAACCGTTTACTAGACCAATAAACATCTAGCCATACTTGAGATATTATTTTGATTGTAAATTTTAATTTCTAGTAGCAGATGGCGAAGGTTTTAGGAAGAAATTGTATGATTATTGTTACATAATTTGTTGCAAGACGAAAAAAAACACAATATCGCAGAAATTAAATTTCTTTAAAATACTTATAGCTTTGTTGATGCAGTCACATCATAATGTCATCATCATCATTATCATCAGCCCACCTAAGTCCACTGGACATATGCCTTTCCAAATGCTCGCCACTCAGCCCCATCTTCTGCTTTTCGCTTTCAGTCGTGCCTACTGCTTGACGTATGTCGTCACTTATTATATTATATTTCGATTTTACGGTTGGGAAATTCACACTCACAGATACTCGATAGAGGAGATCGCAGAAGGCTCTTTATACGTCGCATAAAAATGTGCGAGCAATAACGGTACTCGCAACGAAGAGAATAATCAGATGATCAATTTTATGCGAGGCAGAGAGAGAGAAGTGATGAGTAGTTGTAGAGTCTTATAGAGGATTCGATTTGGTTTATATCCCGTCACTCTTATGTCTATTTAAATAAGAGTGTCAGGTGTCAAAAAAGTATTGTATCGTGCCCACATGTAGGACGAATTTGTTAGAGTTTGCCCCCACGTCACGTGCGTTAGCCTTGTTAAATTTAATCTCTAAGGATTTGGATATTTTTTCATGTACTCTGGCAGAATTCACAAAGACGGCTCACAAGCTTTGTGAATATTAACATAATTAAATTTGTATTACTTATAAGTTTTATAAAATTAAAGTTAGTTATCTGTGACAAAAGTATCGGATTGGTCCAGGACTGTAATGATACTATTTTTGCTGTTGTAATAAATGAATAAAAATAAATAAATAGATTTAAAAAAATAGTACAGGTAGGGGAAAACCCTATAGAATCCGAGTAACCGAATATAATATGGAAAATAATCTGATTTATTAAAAAAAAATTACAAATGACTAACAAAAAATAACTGTTTCAATTCAAATTCTCTAAATTATCAGAGACAACACCACATTATTTTTTACGAATTAAACAGCCAGACTATTTTTTTAGCAGAGTAACCGTATTTTTTTTATTTCATGTCTATACTTTGAATAATTAAATAAAATCGCGCCTAAATTGCTCAAAGCCATTATCATCATCAATTATATCATGCGATTTTTGACTCTAAACTAATGCAAGAC
Source organism: Erannis defoliaria (assembly GCA_905404285.2). Lineage (NCBI taxonomy): Eukaryota > Metazoa > Arthropoda > Insecta > Lepidoptera > Geometridae > Erannis > Erannis defoliaria. Next base: position 986,355 of record FR990073.1, on the reverse strand, counting down.
GCGCGAGTGAAATCTGATATTTTTCTGGAATTAGGAGCACTCTTAAACAAAGATACAACCTACTATGGAGCATACTTGCATAGAAGAAGCCGATCCACTCGCGACATGAAGACACCCAGATCTGTGGTTCTGGAATAGGCGCCGTTGAAAAAGTATAGATTATAACTACTTCCTTGAAAGCATGGCAAAGGAAACAAAGAGCCCTCTGTCCGTTGGTCGAACCGTTTTTTATTTCCGTTCGATAATTGCCGATACCCCGTATACCCGCATTTGACATAAAGCCATTGCTTTGTGAATAAGATTGTGATAACTTGGGTGATCAGAAAGGAATAGATTTTAGCTTCTTAACGTCATCATCAAATTGCCTATTCAGAATGTTAGATAAAAGAAATAAACAGCCAGTCCCAACTCATCAAGTCAAAACCTCGCGCGCACACCTCTTAAATCATCCAACAAGTAAAACATCACAATGTTTCTAACATTAACAACTGCTCCACATTCGTAGGAACAAAAAACTAGAGGCGTGCTGCTAAGTACGTAAAACAACAGCAGCCGTCGAATTTCCTTAAGACATTAATCACTTGAATATGTTCGGTAAGCTTTTGGGGTTGCCATGAGTTTTGATTTGGAGTAGATTTTCTTCTTTAATGACAAAAGTTCTATAATACGATAAAATACAAAAAAAACACTATATTGAGACCACAGAAATGATATTACAAATTAAAGTTCTAGTACACTTCGTGTAAGTAGAAAAGACGGTCTTATCGCTTGGACCTGGGTATGTCATAAAACTGCATCCAGAACCACCGGAGGACGGGCAGCAGCGTCCTCTTAGTTATCGGTGGTAATACTGCGATCCTCAAGCTGCCTGCCAACTGTGGGGATTACGGCAACCCCTCCCTATTAAGGGGGAGGCCTTCGTCCAGCAGTGGACGTCTTTTAGCTGACGAGTGAGTGAGTGAGTATCGCTAAAAGCGACATTTTCCAGACAACCCTCAGAAGAAGTGAAACAATTTTAAATTAAAGTAACTTTTGTTGTTGTTTCTATTCTAAAAACTCTACCCAACCGAGTTTGTATTAGTGTGCGTTCATAATTATATACATGAATTTGTATTATTTGTGAGAAAATGTATTTGAAAGTATTTCATGCGGGTTAACTTTGTCCCCAGCAGAAATTGGCAGAAAATGATGTGGACAGGTTAACGCCATTGGGTCTATATAATGGTATTTGCTAGAAGACGTTTGGTCATCATCTCACCTGGGGATAAACGACGGTGTGGCCGAGGATACAGCACTTCAATCTAGCTAGAAGAGACCTATTCACAGAAATAATTCTAGCCTTGAAGAGGTCCAGATTGTGTGGAATTTCGACTCTGTATTAAGCAAATAAAGTACAAATTAGATTGCACTGAATATGACATGATTGTAGCACTATAGAGTTTTCTATAGGAGTGAGTCTTTTGTAGGTAGTACTTATTATGTTTAATGTGGTGTGACATGTTGGGGATACATCAGATTGGAATCGAACTAGAAAGGTTATCCGAGTCCATGTGTCACATCCAGCATGGTCGCCCTATTCGCGTGCCGGCGCGGTCGCGCACTTTCTACTGCTAACGGTCGCTGGCGCGTGCGCAGAGCACCTGTCTCGCGACCCTGTGTGCACCTTATATAACTCTAAGCTTGCCACGACGAAAATATATGGAGGTTTTTAAAGACTAAATGACTGTATGCACGATATGCTTTATAATTATGTGATTGATTAAGGCGTTACTTTGCGAAAGTTAATTTTAACTCAAGTTACAATACACACGTCAGCCAGAGAAGACGTCCACTGCAGAATGAAGACCTCTCCTTAATAGGGGGTTACCATTATCCCAACGCTTGGCAGGCGGCTTGGGGATCTCAGAAACCTCACCACCGTTAACCGAGAGGGCGCTGCTGTGTTATTGCATTAATTTCATCAAATTCGACCAATTTAATCAATTATGAAGAGGTCACGTTGTTATTTTGGAATGTATAATATAAGTTAGGACAGAATCGAACCCCTCGCGTGCCCGTGGTCCCGTCCACCCACGTCACCGCTAACGGTCGCAACAGGTGAAGTGGCACCTGCGGCACAACGGCCGCTCCTTTGTTACATTACGATGTTAGATTACAGGCGCGGGGACTTTTTGTTAGCAGGAATGTATTAATGTGCACTATGTGCTGGATGAAGGGACGTTACACATATTTGGGATCATCATCAGCCCGGAGACATCTATACTATTGAACAAAGGCCTGTTTTAAAGGCCTTTTGTTTCTTTTCTTAATTATTGGCATCGCAACTTGTGCATTCTGCCAGTGTCAAGTATATTAATTTTTAAGTATATACCTAAAGTATCATCAAGTGAAAAATGTCATGAAATCATAGTTAGTCACACAAAGTTAGTCATAGTCGAGTCCAAGTCATGCCCTAGTAAAGTTGTGGCGTCTTTACTATGAGCTTTTACGGACTTTTGAAAACAAGACAAAAATACATGTTTCACCACATTATATCACTTGCCCACACTCGTGCATGTAATTAAACACTCAATGAATAAAACACCACCATTTTTAATCATTAATTCGCGAAAAAACACAACTTTAAAAAAAAATTGAATGCAACTACATGATTTTGTTACTTTGCGCGATAGAATCCGGAACGAGGATATTCGCCAAAGAACCTTAAGTTACCGACATAGCTCGCAAGGTTTGCAAGTTGAAGTGGCAATGGGCAGGCCACATCACTCGAAGAACTGACAACCGATGGGGAAGAAAGGTTCTTGAGTGGCGACCGCGAACCGGAAGACGCAGCGTAGGAAGGCCTCCCACTAGGTAGACCGACAACCTTGTAAATGTCGTGGGCAACTGGTGGATGCAAATGGCAGGTTGTCGTGCAGTGTGGCCGTCTAAGGGGGAGGCCTTCGTTCAGCAGTGGACGTCTCTGGGCTGATGATGATGATGATGACATGATTTTTTCGTGTTCCCGCCAAAACTCCTGGAAGATATTTGGGATGCATAGAAAGTTACAGGAGGGGTGGGGAGGGGAGGGGTTTTCCTGTATGATGATGATGATGATGCTATTCATGCTGATTTGCCGGTTACGGCGACCAATTATTGTTTCAAGTTACTGATACATCCTCACATGACTAATGTACTCAATTTTCCTGTATACAAACTCATTGGCTAGGCTCATAAGGCTAACTTCCCACGGCGATACACCGCACGTTTTTCAGTATTTGATTAATAATCTTAATATCTCTTATCTTAAATCTGATTAAATTTTTCTCTTAATCTTAAAGAGCGAGACGTTCGCACTAAGTATACATTCATTCTTGCAAAACTATGCGCTACTTCATATTAGTTACGTAGGAATACGTCAGAGTTTATTCGGTTTGGTTGAAACATCCGCAGTGAGTATCCTTTAGACGCATTTAGCGGTGTACGTTTTTTTGCAGTACAAGGGACGTGTGAACTGTTCTATGTACAATTTATGCGCGACTGCTTAATCGTTAAAATGTTTATATACTGCAAATAACGTGCAGTACAATGCCGTGTGAGCTTAGCCATACGTGGCAAGGTAAGTAAGTGGAAAAGAGTTTATTGTAATGATCATTAGGAAAATCTTTTACAATGGGACTTACCCAAAAACAGCTGTCATCAATTAGCTTGTAGTTTTTAATATGATTAGGTAAGTTTAGTTAAGAGTTTCGTATTATGTAAAATAATTAAATAATGTAACTTGAATCTTCTTATATTTTGAATATTTTTTTAAAGTGACCTTAGGTAATCATTTACATTTGGTTTATTTTAACCTGAAGATGATAAATAACTGACAAAGTTCTGGAACTTAAATAATGTATAGGAGAGGAATCTACAAAGCTAACAACACCTTTAAACGTAATTTCAAAGAAATAACAATAATACTAGAGCGCAAGTTTACTATCTTTTTCACTAACATTGCACTCCAAGTATTCAAAAGTTCAACCTTTGAAATACGTGCTTTATACCGAAAGGCAAAGGTTCAAATTTTGTTAGCAAGTAAGCTTATAGACTATTGGTATGAAATTGGATTTGCTATGACTTGTGGCACGCGCCTTCTAAAACCCAGTTTGTAGTTACAAATAGTGTAATAGGGACGCACCGCAGTGGGTGCGAGCTTTAACTATAGTTTCAGAATAATTAAACGTCAAACCTTACTATATTTTATAGATAATTATATAAATTATATTATCTTAATTAATCTGTCGGGGAATTTACAAAATTTTAATTTCACTAATTAATAACTATATAGGCAGTATTGTTTATTTAATACAATAATTTCTACTGCATCTTACATAAATTAGGTACCTACTGTATTTATACAGTAGAAGTAGTTTGTCTGTGTTATACAGTAGGTAATTTACTGTTTATTACTGAAGGAATTATTGTATTAAATAAACAATACTGCCTATATAATTATTAATTAAGGAAAGCAGCATTTTGTAAAACCCCCGACAGATTTTAATGAAACATAGCAAAATGAAAAACTACATCAGTATCGGTTCAGTCGTTAGCAAAGGTCACTCTCGATCAATCCCTCTTTATAAACAAAAAATAATGATCAATATCCGTTCAACGGCTTGGAAACTACAATACCACAGACTATCACAGTCCGACACACTACAGATATAAGATTAAGATAAGTATAACACTTATACGTCAATCTTATTACACCCCTGTTTTTAGTTGGCGGTTAAAAAAATCTTTTGTTAAAATGCAAAAACAAACTGAGACAGCCCTGCCGCATATCGTCCACAGACGTAGAGCTATTTCGAGCTATTGGCGGTCGAGAGGTGATAGCCAATCAGAACAGTTTTTGTACCAAGCAATAGATAAAATTACACTCAGTACTGTTTGTTTGTGGTCAGACGTTTGTTTCTCTCATTTATGTCTGAAATTGAAATGTATCACTCAATCATTAGAAAGTTTGTAAAGTATTATCATCATCAACAACCGGAAGACGTCCACTGCTGGACGAAGGCCTCCTCCTTAATAGGGAGGGGTTGCCATAATCCCCACGCTTGACAGGCGGCTTGGGGATCGCAGAATGCTCACCACCAAGAGGACGCTGCTGCCGGTCCTCCGGTTGGTCTGGTTGCAGTTTAAGAACATACCCAGGTCACATCAATACCATTCACAGCAGGTTTAACATTCGATATTGTGCTAAAAACTTCGTCATAAATTGTTACTTTCTCTTCCTGCATTTTGATTGTCTTTAGTTTTTTTTTAATATTCATCATTTTGAATAATATTTTTTCTATCTTGTAAATATTTTCGTACAAAATAAATAGTGTCATCATCATCATTATCATCAGCCAGAAGGCATCCACTGCAGTAAATCAATGGTGCGGTGGAGGTGTCCAGATGCCGGCTTAAAACATAGAAAAAGTAATAATAATAAAAAACTACAAAAAAGAAAACAAACGCAGGTTTGAACGGATCTGACGATGATAGAAACTATAGTGGTCACAGGTCCCATGCAAATGCTTACGCGCGATACCATAATAAGTAACACAATTAAGGTGCACCTACCGATCTCCCGGCCATCATAAACTCAGATTGCGAGCGGACCTCGAGTTATGCCTCCTTAACACGCCATCCTATAGTATTATGTCCGAACTATAAATTTTGCACTTCGCACCCAGGTACTGCTTTGTGCAAATCGAACATCGATGATTTATGAACAATTATCGATTAATTCAAGCAGCGATCGTAAGTTTAATCGAGATTATTAAACATCCGAACAAGTGAGAGAATCGACGGAACTAAATCATGAAGTAGTTACGTGTTATTAGCATTGCGGAGAGCATCACTACTGTTAGATAATATCTAGAGTACGCAAAATGTCATGGACTAGCTTCTTTGTTCGCATTTACTTATCAACTAAAATTACTCCTAGAGTATAAATAGCTCGATCATGGGCGCACCCCCACCCCCGCGCAAGACTAGTCTACTTTTGTAAATTTTTGGACCCTCGGACTTCCCCCTCACCCCATATGAAAGCTGTAGTTACACCCATGATCTCGATAAGGTGTTTGATGGAATTGATATTTGCGTCGGATGATAGGTATATCATGGTATCTTGAATTTAGTCAGACTGCATTTTTAGCTCAGTTGAGGGCATGGGTTCGACTCAGGAAAAACATTTATGTGACGAACATAGATGTCTGTCTGGGTGTTGTATGTATTATAAACATGTACTTATTTACAATAAATGTACACGTATAATTCTGTCAGCTCTCTGGTTCGCTCCCATAGAGTACAAGTTTAGGGCTAGATGGCGTTGTGTGAAATGTCCACCATTTTTTTAAATGTATAATTATTGATTTTCATCTCCTATTTTTTACCTTTAATAACTACAGGAAAGCCATAGTGATGCAGCTTATCTACTTGAGCAAACTTTTTGCCTACGCGCCTTTTTGGAAACGGCGGATGGGACAACATTTCTGTTTCTGCATCACGTCCTTACTCTATTATCATTTTTCTTTCTATTCGTTTTCGTATTTCAAACAAGAATAAACTAAACATAATTCATTAATTATATTAAGTAATATCCAGACTCGCATATACTTTCCTAGAGTCAATAACATTAATTTTAAATCTATATGTGACTTGGTAGTCTTATTAAGAATTCAATTTAGAAATGAAAAATAGTGAATCCAATAGTGGTATCCTATTACAGTAATGAAAATTTGTACTGGTGTAAACAATAACTATACAGGGTGAATGGTAACAAGTGGTGTCCGGTCTACAAGGGTGTTGTTCGGTAACGACAAGTGAGATAATCACCGAATAATGAATATGGAATTTCATATTTCAATACGGAAGTAAATTCTGTAATGTATGAAATTTATAAGTAACTGGTAATGAAGGTTTAAGAATTCATTGAGATTGTATCAAAATTTTCAATATTAGGCCTTCATGTTATGTGTAGTCTTGTTGCAAATGAACAAAAAAATTGATTGATTTATTAATGGCAATGTTTTACCCACGTTTGGTGATATTTTGTCCTATTAGTTGCTTATGTAGGTACTAGAAAAATATACCATTTCTAATTTACTAATAATAACCGGGTAAAAATTACAAAAAGTGTATATACCTATACACTTTTTATAATTTTATTTGGAGGTTTGCTAGGAAATCTTATTGCTTCTCTATTCTCATACTAATGCTCCTTGCATATCGGACTCTATTTCTGGAACACGCTGTATGTTTGTAAGTAGACATTATAGTAAGTAGAGAAAAAGACAAGTGAAAAATGTGAAATATATATTTTTTTTTAGTCGAGCTAAGTATTTACAACAGGAAAGACGGATACTGTATTCTTTTTATTGTCAAAAAAATGCTTAGTTCCAAAACGTTAAATTTTTTGAGAACCAACATGGTAGATACAGAAATATTTTTAATGAAATGTTTCTCATATTCTGCGGGTTTTTATTGCAAATTTACTTCTAATAAGTTATTTTGCATTATTTCCTGCGTCTATTGCATAGCAGTTGCTTTGTGCGCGATGTATTCTATTATAATAGATATGCGGCTTGCACCGCTCCACCTTGGTTCAATGACGACTGTGTCTCTATCACAATATTTTTATTTTATAGTATTATCCATAATTACGCCAGAAAACAATATGATTCAATTTAGAGAAAGCTTGAAAACTGTAAATGGATCGGCTTCCTACAAGCAACAAATAACAATTTCGTTTATCACCTGCCTTATATTTTACTTATGCGATGTTACTAATTCCGTTATTAAAATATTCAAGTCGGATTTTAAGAATTTATTTGATATCTATAAATATTTTACGTTAACTATGGGTACAAAGGCATATTTTGTACGCGTGATTATCGTCAAGTTTGAACTGATGTGGCGCTACGTTCGTACCTTGCGGAAGAACTTGGTCAAGCCAAACTACGATGACGAAGTTTCAAGTAATTGTAAAGTTACATTTAATGAAATTGAAGGGTTTGTGTTAAATTACAGAACATTGTTAATCTGTAAAAGATCAATTACACTAGCTGAAAAAGTAATGGTAATTAAAATTGATCTATTTATAACCATTTTAGTCTAGCTGCAGCCGGGGTTTTAATCATGTTAAAATCCATCATTTAGATTACAATTTTAGTATGCTAAATATTGTCTAGGTAAATTCTGCGGAGCCAATTATAATTAACAAAAGGGAAGGACCACTAACTTACTATCGCATTTATACTAATTAGTGCAAACTGAACGATTTTCAATAAAGTTTATCGCAAAGTTTAAAAAAAATAAGCCCAAGGAATACACAAGGCGAGACAACTAAAATTCCTGTCTGTCACGAAATATTGGACACTTTTTATTATTATTAAGGACTAAAAAGCGACGAGCTGCCCGAGTGGGTGTATCCCGATAATTATAACCTGGGTGTCTTCAAGTCGCGAGTGAATCGGTTTCTTCTAGGCAAGCATGCTCCATCGTAGGCTGCACCTCCGTTTATCATCAGACGAGATGGCAGTCAAACGGAAGCCTATTAATATAAATAAAAAAAGTTTAACGCAGCGGATGCTCTGAGTCTTAAGTCTATCGGAATTGGTGAAATTATCACCTTTACTATGATCATAATTTTGATAATTTTCCCGTGGTTTAAAAAAATGCTAGATTTATTACTTTTGACAGAGAGGTTACTTTGTTAAAATAGTTTGTAATTTTTGAGAAGTAGGTCATGCTTATTTTTTTAAAGTGTTCTATCTTGTCTGTTTCTAGATTCTTCTAAGCGTAGCGGTTACATCGTGCTCTTGTTTTTATTTCTGCTCTATCGTCATAAGAAGTGCATTATCCGTAAGTATTATTTTAAATTTAACCTAACAAATACCAACGGATTGACGGCCACGCAAATAATACAAAAAATACCTGCGATAAAAAGTTAAAAGTACCACATACTTTGATTAAAGACTATTCCAGAACTCGCAAAATTATTTCTATCACCGGTCACTTTCGTGAACGTTATATCGTTGACGTGAAAGCAACAAGGACCAATAACACAGACAGTAACCCGAGACTTTTTTAACTTGAACATTAACAAAAAACTCGGACTCCATAAAATATTCTGTGCCAGAACCCATATTAGATTTATTTTAACTAAAACCAGGCCTGGTCCACTGTGTACACTATACGAGGCTTATACGACCTTGCCTTCGAGTTTTGTATGGCCGTCCTGGATATTAGTATGATAGTGAAACTTCTGCATAAAGTACCTTCTATTGTTGTGGCTGAAATTTTGAATACGAGACCTTGTATATATAGAATAATCTAAAGCAAGCATTTATTTTATACATTTGAGTGACGAGTTGAGCAAGAGGTTCACCTGGACTTAAAAGTATCAGTGCATTTACAATTCGTATTCACTCAACAGCCAGAAGAGGTCCACTACTGGACGAAAGCCTCTCCCTTAACAGGGAGGGGTTGCCATAATCCCCACGCTTGGCAGGCGGCTTGGGGATCGCAGAGTGTTACCACCGATAACTATAAGAGGACGCTGCTGCCCATCCTGCGGTGGTTCTGGATGCAGTTTTAGGACATACCCATATAGCATTAGGTATACCCATATAGCATCGGTTATAGAGCATTATTAGTAGTTAAGAATTAGTTAAGTGATCACCTTTACATCATCAGGCAGAAGGGTGGGGGGGGGGGGGTGATTAATCTCGATTTGCTTGTTGCTTGTATGGATGCCAAAATGCTCACCACCATTAACCAAGTAGACGATTCTGCCCGTCCTCCGGTGGTTCTGCAGTTTTAGGATATACCCAGGTCCTACCTTCACCAGTTCACACCTCTCCACACAAATGAGTAACAATAAATATCGATTCAATGTTTCAGTTGACATGGTATTCCTTTTGGTCGGCTACATCTCGAGTAATGGCGTTTATAATCCCCGCTATATTTGGAGAACTAATCACGAGTGAAGTGGATTGTATCAAACTGGCTATAACTAAGCAGCTGTTATACTGTAAAGGTATGCCAAGTCTTTTGACTTATTTTTCACATATTTTTTTTCTTATTTCTTTTTTTTATACTAAACTTTTAGTCATAAAATTTACTCGGGATGATCTAAAGTGGTGAATATGGGGAGGAAAATAATTAGTATAATACGTTTTTTTTTAAATACACCCGACTTCAATTTTGACTACGTGGATGACATCTTCATATTTTCCAGTTATTTTGATTAATGCCAGTAATTTTGATTTATAAAACAAACTACTGAACCGATTTCTATAAAATGTATATGGGACCACCTCTTAAGTACCACCTACCAAACAAAAAAAATACAAAAACATACATACATGATTTGGATGACATCTTCATATTTTCTAGTTATTTTGATTTAAAACCAAACTAATGGACTGATTTCCATAAAATGTATATGGGACCACATCTGAAGTATTACCTACCAAACAAAAAAATAATCTTCAAATCAATTCATAATTGGCGGAGTAATCGCGTAACATCATCATCATCATCAGCCTGGAGACGTCCACTGCTGAACGAAGACCTCCCCCTTAGACCGCCACACTGTACGACAACCTGCCATTGGCATCCACCGGTTGCCCGCGGCGTTAAAAATGTCGTCGGTCCACCTAGTGGGAGGCCTTCCTACGCAGCATACATACAAAAAAATATACATACAGTCCAATTGATGACCTCTTTTTTTGAAGTCGGTTGAAAATTTGACATTGAAAATAGTTATCATTATTTTAAAATGAACTCGGAATTATTTTTTAGAACTGAGCTTACACAATAACCCTATGAAATCTTAGAGAGATGACTCCTCCAAAGAGTAATGGCATTTCCGGCGGAAGGCCGTCATGAATTTGTAGCCTTGCGACGCTAATATTACAGTCCATATTTGCATTATAATTGAAAAGCAAGGTGTTTGACCACAGCTTACCTGATCTTAGATGACAAGATGCACGTGCTCGTGCCTTTATTAACTACAACAAGGTACATAAATATTTAACTAGGTACACAAAAACAAAATGATTATTATTTGATTATTTTTATTATGTATTATTTATGTATCACAATTTTATTGTATTTTAACTTTTTTTTTTTAATTTGCAATATTAATTTATTATATTTTTTATATTACGTACGCCACTGACCAAATTGCATTTGCCTTCGTTAGTCCAGTCCATCCAAAGGTTGCCTGGAAGAAATCGCTTAAGGTGATAAGGCCGCCGTTGTACTACCAAATAATGTACCCTGATTAGTTGTAAGTTGTTCTATATTTCTGGTGTGCAATAAAGTTGTATTGTATTGTATGATTGTATCCAGACTTATGAAATTCTCAAGACAATAATTTAAATGTGAGTTAATCGATAAAGATCATATTTGGATGTGGTTGTTGGTTTTAATTTACATAAATATTGTTTCGTCTAATATTTCAGATCAGGAGCAACGCCTTCAAATACAAGCTATTTTGACGTATTTGGATAAAAATCCAATCAAATTGTCAGTCCTTCGACTTTTTAAAGTAGACGTATCGATGTTCTTACATCTTTTGACTCTTATAACTACATACTCTATTGTCATTATTCAATTTTCACATGTGTATGATTAATAAATGGAATTGAAACAAGTAACGCGTCAGTTTGAATTTTAAATGAATCTATTTGTAGGTAACTTACGATAAAAATAGTTGCAATGGCCTTACTTAAAACCGCCGCTTGAAGTTAAATGATTTTAGTTAGTCTAGTTATGTCTATTTCGTTGCAGTTTTTTACTCAAGGACTGTATTATTCATCATCCTTTTTCAGCAACTAATTGCTGAAGAAAATATAACCCACCAAAAATCGCAATGAAATTATTTAATCAGTTTCCCGCTAAAAAAAAAAGGAAATGACAGAGACATATCTAAAGTAGACCTAGATTTGAAAAAAATGGACAGTGGCATTATCCAGGAAGAAAATAGGGGAATACTTATTATGTAAAGAGAATCGCAGACCGAATTCCCTTAATAATCCCTTCAAAATCATCTGTAACTGACTCATTCGACTTGAAACGCTTCACAAACTTGATATATTATATTTAAATACTCGACACTGGCGACACTACAAATGCGTCGCCTTAAAAAAAAGAAATGTACTCGTCAAAGAAATTTATATTTCTCTGGTACTCGTATAAGTACAATTCATTATTTTGTGGTAATGTCAATGATAATAATTAAAGATTGGCATAGTTTTAATTACGGAATAACAAACGGTTTCTGTGGAATTGTTGCATCAGTTTCAACCGCGTAGGGCAGATAGTAAGAAATAAATTGAAAAGCGTCTTGTGGCGTATGATGCAAGAGCGCCATCTAGAGAAGGCTACCGAAAGATGGATCTAATGAAAAGCATTCTTGATAACTGTTTCATTGTAAGGATTTTCTAATCGGTTCTTATGGCATGACCGAACGTACGACCTATCAGCTTTTTTGCCGTTCGAAATGGGAGCAATATTCATCAGATAACACAACAAAAACCCGCTGACGGCACCTCTACAAAGGCGCCACCGCCTCTCGATTACGCTCTATGACAAAGCGTTTTGAAACTCCATATTGATCCAAACATCTTCTCTATTTTGTTTGGGCTTTATTAAGTTTTTTGTACGCACTGACTGTAACAGTAAGGAGTTTCTTTCATTGAGTGATTTCTTCACAGTAATAAAATTTGTTTTAACTATAAACCATAACCTCGTTGTTTTATAAGCTAGAACGATAATATTATACCGAGTGTCTGTAAAAAAATAAACTGTTTGGAAGCAATGATGCCTTAGATAGGAAATACACGTAATACATAATACTCGTAGTAAACAGATACACACGTTAAAATTATAACACCCATTATTAATTTTTAATTACACTTGCTCGTAAAGTGGATCTTATTGCATCGGTTTTAGGCTCATAATCCAAGCTATTACGCACGCGTGCTTTTACTTTACATTAAGGCACTTGTGCTATAATAGGTATAACCCGGTAAAGTCAAGTTTGTACGTGACTGCAATTAGACGTATATATACGAAGCACTCATAATATATCTGGGTAATACTTACAGTTTTTTTGTAATACCAACAAAGAGTTCTTATGCCGCTGAAGTAAATGTCAACCTGCGCGCGCATTGCTGGTTTGGGGGCCATTTTCCGCAAATGTTTGTTGACGTTTTCTCTGTTGATTATTATCAAAAAAAGTTTTTTTTTCCTAGCAAGTGTGATGAAAACAGTCGTATGAAACTGTTGTGCTATGTTTCAATACACTTTCGGCTTCCTTATCGCGCTCGCCTACGGCTCGCGTGCATAATATCGCCTCTAGTGTAATGACCAACATAGCACACTTGTATCATAATGTACTATTTGTTTATTGTAAAAAGAAGAGTAAGTATAATATTTTAATATTTAAGCATTAAAAAATAGCATAATATTTTTTATTATACAGAGGGCTGTAGAGTTTTGCCGGTATATTAAAAATAAAAGACTAATCAAAAGCCATCTTACCATCTGACTAAATTATGGGTATTTGCATGTTAAGGTTTTGGCCATTAGCGTTTTGATATTACGCGTAATAAAGATTTGGTAAATCGCGTATAATTGTACTTTACGTGTTTGGCATTACGCGTATGAGGCTCAATGCATATTATTGGCCTTATCCGTCGAACCCATTATGCGTTAGAAGTCAAAAGCCAAGACAAAAAAAACGTGATGTATTCACAAAAATGATGATGTACCAACAGTGTATAGAAATGTAGGACAACAAAATTTTGGTCAGTATCCTTACTGCTTTTATGTTTTGTTCAATCTTGATAGTCCATTGTAAACCACCACTTCATCTGATCTCGCTGTAGAAATACAATCAAATGATTTGGAGATCAAGGCTATATGGCAAATTGACTCAGATTAAGAATTCGATGACCAGCATAGATTTAAACTAGCAACACCATGCGAGTACCATGTACCAGTGCCAGAGACAAAGTACTAGACTGTATTTGACATTTCATTTTAAATTTTAACTTACTGTGATATTTACTTAAATTTAAATGATTTATATTCGTCGTCGTCAGCCATAAAACGTCCACTGCTGGACGAAGGCCTCCCCCTTTATAGAGGGGTGTTGCCATAATCCCCACGCTTGGCAGTCGGCTTGGGGATCGCAGAATGGTCACCACCGTTAACCAAGAGGACGATTTATATTATTTTTGTTTTTTTTTGTTTAGTAGGATAAGTAGTCTTTGTAGTTTGTTTTAGTTAATAAAGGCTTGTCAAACGCAAGCCTACAACAATAATAAAATAAAATAAAACACACCAGGCGCGGTTGCTGTATATTTCATAAGTATATTTCAGAAGCTGTTTACGCGTTTTCTATGGGAATGAGCCATCTGTTCATTGTACTGTTATTTTATCTACAATAGAGGTGGTTTTTTACTGAAAAGCTTAGAATTTGCGGACGAGACAGAGCTGTCAAGGAGACTCAAGCCCACAGGAAAGCGAAAACTCTACCTTCTACTACTTACATCTCTCTTCAGTGCGCAAGCCTTTACAAGGTAATCTACGAAATACAAGACAAGTACGATACTAACTCTAAACTCCTACACGAGTTTCTGCGGCCCTTAATGAAATAGGTAAGTGAGTCTACCGTCCATGCGTAGATACTATTATTACGTAGGCGTACCTCTTTACTTTAATTTCGGCTAATAGTTTCTTACAGATCAATTTACGTGATGGTGCACTGATATATAGATGGAGAGTTAATGGACAAAAAAATTACAACATCTTTTATAGAACTATGTAAATAATTATAATATAAATTATCTCAGTAGCAATAATAATATAATAATAATAATCAAGAAGTTTCAGGTGACTAAATTTTGTTGTAGCAATTGACTGTATGGGATAGAGAGCTAGATCCTCCAAGCTGTATGGTAATGAAAAAGTAACGACAGACAAAAAGTACCTTGGATGCCTATACAGGGCTACGTGCTTTAGTGTCACTATTTCGAAAGGAGGTCCTTCTGAACACGTTTTACTACGAGACCAACATTGATTTTTCTCGAAAAAAACACTTCTATAGATAACACGCTATTTAAAAAACAAATATCAACTTCTATATGGGACCACCTCTGAAGTATTACCTAACAAACAAAAAAATATCATCAAAATCAGTTCATAATTGCCGGAGTAATCGCGTAACAAACATACAAAAAGATACAGTCGAATTGAGAACCTCCTTTTTAGAAGTCGGTTGAAAAATGTAATCCGCCCTCGGCAAAATGAATGGAACATCTGAATTGTTGAATAATGACCTTCTTTCGGCTTACCATTACCTTTCCACGTGAACATGTATTTGAAGCTTTTCAGAGGCGCGTGAACTCATTGTCTATTCGATAGTGATTGAAATGTACATTGACTCCTTCACTAGACGCAAGCTATAATGATCTTACTAAAACATGGTTACCATTGGTGGTCCAAATTAGACCACCCATTGTCTTAAATTATAATTGTTAGTATAAAGATTTATAGTTTATCGGCCAGGAGATGTACCTTAATATACAAGCTATCACTCAACACATCAGTGAGTATTTTATTTTCACCAAAACAGCGTTATAAAGTTTTTATCAATACCTGTAATATAGAATTTACTATATCACATGTCACTCTCTCTCATGTAACGAATGCCTCTGTCACTTTAATTTTATTAGGTATTCAAAAAAGTACAAAACGTACTTTTTTTTGTAACTCAAATTTTTAGTTTAGATGAAATTCTACCATAGAACATTGACTTATGAATTGTAAAACAAGGACAGGCTCTCCAGCGTAATATCATATCAGTCACATCACATGCTGACTTCATTGAAATAAAGAATGTTGAATTTGAATTGAAGAGCGGTTGTCGTAAAAGACAGCGAAAGAACGTACGATCAAACCGTAGTTACGATTTTGACAGATATCATACATTTTTCTGGTGGTCGACATACTGGAATGTTTTTGAAAAACATATCCTCAAATCTAAGATAGGCCCTAGGCAAAATAAAACAGCTACCTAGGCGCACAAATTAAGTAGGTTTATATAGAAAACCAATCCAGAATAAGCTCGAATAAATTGTTAGAATTGGTTTTATCTCACCACGGGAGCATGTAGCGTCCCACAGGACACCTCATGCGCTACGGCAGCACAATTAAGACTTAATACCGACGAGAGGGCTTGTTTTATGCAAATCAGGCCAGCAGTTGCGTGTAGGACGCCTACGCGGAGCCATAGCCAGGGGCGAACCCAGGACCTGATTCTTCGTTTTGGAGTTGGAGTCACATTAAAGTAGTATAATTCAAATGTAAAGTACTGGTAGCGCTTCGTAGATACTCGCTATCATTCAAGACCACACCTTTGTCGATTATTCAGCCGCCAAGCAGTAGTGTGCAAGCATTACATTGTTTCCGTTTGAATGGCAATGTTACCAGAGAAATTACTGGACAATTCACAATTCTGGCACTGCTACTGTTCAGGCAGGCGTAATGCTTACACCAGTTGATCGTCGCGCTCCTCTCGTGCATAAAAAACTCTTTTTGGTTAATATAATTATTCAGTGTACAAAACAACTGCATCCAGAACTACAAGAAGATGGGCAGCAAAATGGCACGAGCGGTTAACGGTGGTGAGAATTCTGCGATCTCAAAGCCGCCTGTCAAGCATAGGTATTAGGCAGCCCCCTATTAAGGGGGGGGGGGGGTGTATTTTTTTTCGTCCTTCGTCTTTTGTCTGTTGTTCGTAGTTTTTCTTTTTGTTGTAGTTTTCAGGTAAAATAAATAATCTACCGACACAAACTCATTTTAGATATTAACTGAATGTATCCTGCTCAGATTACTGCAAAGAGAGGAATAGAGTAGTTTATTTTATTTTATATTAAGATACAGAATACATGATGAAATTAAATCAAAAATTAAAATTAAACTTTTCTCTGAATAATTATATCGATTCACAAATTAAGTATAGTAGAGTTCAGATTATGTTGGGAGCTCATCACAACATAATCACGGTAAATATCCTGTTAATAATAATAGAACTATAGTTGAGTTATTTCATTAATTTTTTTTAGAGCACGGCTCTTGTCGGTGGATTGACTTCCATCTTTCTCTATCTCCGGCCAGTAGAGTAAAGCTAATTATTCTTACACATCATATTTTAAGGGTTTAACCCCCAAATCACTCTACACCTGAATACGTCCACTCAATGCATTTGAGAAATATATTAAAGATATATTTAGTACTGAATTTGTATTGAAGCGTTACGCTTCAAGTACGTGATGAGATATTATGGGTTTGGATGATTATAAAGTATCCAAGTATTTGTTCGTATAGCTAAGTAATTTCACGCTGTATAAAAGCTAGGGTAGGTTTTTTATTGGTCGGAGCAAAGACCTGATGGGCAGGAGTTGGCAAATTCTGATTTTACAGAAGGTGTTCTTGATAACCAGACCCTGAGTACCTTTTAAAATTGCATCCAGAACTTCCGGAGCAAGGGTAGCAGCGTCCTCTTGGTTAACGGCGGTGATGTATTCTACGATCCTCATAAGCTACCTGCCAAGCGTGGGGATTATGGCAACCCGTCCCTATTAAGGTGGATGCCTTCGTCCAGCATCCAGCAGAGTCTTCTGGCTGATGTGTGTGTTTGTGCTCTCGATAAAAGAAAACATTGTGAGGAAACGTATTTTATTTTATGTCCGGGAAATATATTTAACGATACGGTGTATTTTGGCGCATTCACATACTTGCTGGAGAGAGCTATGCTCGGAGTTACTTTGCGCGATAAAATCCGGAACGAAGATATTCGCCAAAGAACCAAAGTCACCGACATAGCTCGCAGGGTTTGCAAGTTGAAGTGGCAATGGGCGGGCACATTGCTCGAAGAACTGACAACTGATGGGGAAGAAAGGTTCTTGAGTGGCGACCGCGAACCGGAAGACGCAGCGTAGGCGCGGCCTCCCACTAGGTGGACCGACGACATTGTAAAAGTTGCGGGCAACCGGTGGATGCAAATGGCAGGTTGTCGTACAGTGTGGCGGTCTAAGGGGGAGGCCTTCGTTCAGCAGTGGACGTCTCCGGGCTGATGATGACATACTTGCCGAGCCAACGTGGTAGAATATGATCCAATACCACTTCAAATCGATGGTAGGCCTATCTCTAGCAGTAGGATATTAAAGGTGGATACAGTAGCAGTAACATTAAAGTAGGTACTTACTGTTGTAGAAGCGTTTTTCGAACAGAAATGTGTACACTATACATTTCTAAAAAGATTTAATAAAACAAAGCAGGAATCCCTCATTCATGAAATTTATTCCAGTTATTATTTTAAACAGCTGCCCACAAATTGATTTTTCGTTGTTGTAATAATGATGCAGCTTTAAATATATACAATGTGTAACAAAAAAATTCAACAATACGAAAGGGTATGTATATATTCATCATTATGAACAACTTTTACTACGGGGCCAAATCTGAAATCGCGAAAAAAAAACCGATGTTCCATACATTTTACCCAAGATCAAGGAACGTTTTGTATGGAACAGCTGTTTTTTTACCTACCTTACCATTTACATACCTTTCAGTATTGTTGAACCTTTTTGTTACATGTTGTATATATATATATATAAAGCTGCTTTGGTATATATATATATATATATTTATAAATTCATTAATTTATTTAGGCAAATTACACCCGTACATTTACATTTAAAACATAAAATAAAAACACAATAAAATAAATTATGTGTTGTGTATTTTATGTGTTATTGTCTTTCACTAAATGGTCACGACCAATGGTTCCCATAGTTACGTTTAGTTGCCGACCAAGCTCAGCGGTAAAATATAAGGATAATAGTGATGAATGCTTTGCTTCGCTGATTTTACTATCCGGTCGTATATCACAAAATTTGTTGTGATGGTGGCAAACTTTGCTCACATAGAAAAACAAATTAGTTTTGGTTTTTTTTTTATTCAACTGACGAGACGAGCAAGACTTTCGCCTGGTGGTAAGCGTCACGCCTGCCACTAACAGTAGCAGTGCTAGAATTGTGAACTTGCGATCACAATCCCGCGCCGCACTGCACTGCGCTCGTCACCCTGAGATATTAGATGTCAAAACTCTTCATACCCAGTGTTATATCTCTGGTAACATTGCCTTTCAAACTGGAAATCAATTCAATTCATGATTTCAATGATTACACACTACTGCTTGGCGAGTGAATAACTGGCAAAGATGTGGTACTTCCCCAGGCGGACTCTGCAGTAGAGTCCTACCACTACAGAAACTATTAGGTACCTTTAATTTATTAAATTGCTGTATACTACATACATAGGTATTTAAACTTTTATGCTAATAGCAGAGCGTCAATGAATGGTAAATAAAAATCAGATTATGGTTAAAAACAAGACTGTTTATTTAAAGATTCGGTTACGTTTATCTAAAAGTATAAACAGTTAAATATAAATTATGGCTTATTCTAAAAAAATATACAAAAAATTTGGACGGGAACGCTAATCACAATATACCTACGTAATGTAGGCATATTTCAACCTTGATATGTACAATATACAGTCTAAATCTACATAGTTGTATGTAGTTCCATTTATGTGAATTACCTATAATTTTACCCCAACGTGCTATAAATAAGTCTATTTACAAATTATCTATACAAAATAGCTTCCCCACCATCGAAATTATTATTCCTCACCATTTATTATAATAAATCAATGGTATAACACTAAAAATATGTTTTCGTCCAGATTGGTATAACGTGCGAACAATGCACGCTAACCTTTTCTTGTTTATAGGCGTTTCATGCGCGCTTACCATTTCTTTGTATGATCATAATTATTTACAAGTTAAATACTTATTAATAAATAATAATTTAGTCAAGGATTTCCGAACTTCTAAATTTCTATCTGTCCCATAAGCACAAAATAAAATTCTAATAGTACTACGTACCATAATGTAAACTTCTTGAAGACGTATTTAGCGACAAATCAATCTTTTTTTTTTTGTAAAAATATGGGCTAGGTCATACTTTGTTCAGGGTTGTTGGGCGTATCACACCGCTTTATGTTTTTGTACCAAGTATTTTCAATTTATTGGGTCTTTTGGACCACGTTGTGAATTCAAGACAGTTTTATTGCCAAAATGTGGTGTAAATATCATAAAACAGCACAAGCATTTGATTACAGTTAAACACATTTAGTTAACATTATATTATACTAACCAATAGTAAAGTTTGAAAATAATAATGGCTTTTCTAAGGGCAGAATCTCACGTAAAAAGCCTACTGAAGAGATTTTAGTTAGAGATGTATTGTCATTATCTATATGTATTTTCTTGTTTGCATTTTGTGCAAAACTAATCAATATTTTCGTCTTATATTAAACTTAAAATAAATTAACACTTAAAACTAGCTTACGGGCTAATATCACACTTTTCTTTAACTTGTCTTATTATTTTCATTACACCAAAGTTTTTTTTTATTAATATTTTTTAAGTAGCTTCTCGCACGCCATTTCTCTGGTGTTTTGCTGTAACAAAAGAAATGAACAATTTGTTATTGTGGTACCCTAGTAAATAATAGTAGCTTAGTAAGTAATGGAAGCCTGTTCTATCTAGCCATCGGTTCCTAAAACACAGTTTTAACTAGTTTAGGCAATGATGTAAGTTTAGGTGCCTTTGGGTTCATAATTGTACTTGTATCACTGATCTGTGCATAATAAAACTTTTTGTATTCATCATCAGCGAAAGAGAAAACATCCACTGCTGGACGAATGGGGCTGCCATAACCCCCACGCTAGGCAGGCGGCTTGTGGTTTGGTTTGGTGGTTTTATTAGATCAGGGTAATTTACTAAGAAACACACTGGTGGCTTACACAGAACATTCAACAGTAGTACTATGCCATATCCACAGAATAGATAATAGTACTTTAGCCTAGTGATCGCTTAGAGCGAGTTTGTGTAAGACGTCCTAACTGGCAATATATATGACTGTCTACCCTATTAGGGTAGATGACTGATATTTATATCGTTGAAACCAATAGCTTTGATGAAGAATTTAAGCAAATATAATATGTTAATTGAAAAAATAATTTTAATCGGTTATTAATGTATAATGTATGTTTAATGTATTAATGTGGTTGTTGTATGTGTAATATATAAGCGTTGAAAGTTTTTGGTAAAGAAAACTCTGTCCTTTTCCTACAAAACAAAAAATTACGTCACGCCTCTGTGCGCCATATACTTGTCAGAATAGAATTTATATGGCGTACAGAGAAGTAACGTCATAATCTCTTCTCTGTCTAGAATGATAATAAAATGTTTATAAGTTGCTTATTTTTGATTCAGATTTTCATATTATTTTCATTAATCAGCCATATTTATGGGCCACATTTTAATAAGACAATAAAGAACCAGTCATCTTATTGGCGGCTAAAATAAAAATCATATTTTTTGCAACATCTTATGATCCATGATCAGTGAGAAGACGCCCACTGCTGGACGAAGCCATTTCATAGGGGGAAGTTGTGGCAGGCGGCTTGGAGATCGCAGAGTGGTCACATCTGTTAACCAAGAGGACGCTGCTGCCCGTCCCCCGGTGCTTCTGGGTTCATTTTAGGACATATCCAGCTCCAGGTTTATAAACCATTGCTTTAAAAATAAATCTTACCAGTATGCAAAAACAAGTGGTTCTTCAAGTTGGTGTGCTTGGAGAACCCTCTGGAGCAGATGTGGCATTTGTACGGCCAGGAGCCGCTGTGGACGTACATGTGGGACTTGAGGTCGCCGGGGGTCGGGAACGACTTGGAGCACAGGCTGCATTTGTGGGGCTTCTCCTGGGGAAGACAAAGAAATAATGTTCAAAAAGTAAGTTCGTATATAGGTGAACCCTAGTGTCAGAGTCAATGTGCCACGCAAAGGTCTCTGACATGACGGCTTAATCGTCATCTTTATCAGCCAAAAGAAGTATACTGCTAAACGTTGGCCCGTAATAGAGGCCGGTGTTGCCATAATCCCCACGCTTGGCAAGCGGCTTGGGGATTGCAGAACACTCACCGCCGTTAACCGACAGAACGCCGCTGCCCGTCTTCCGGTGGTTGCGGATGCAGTTTTAGGGCATACCAAAGTCCAGGTCCAGGTCAGACGGTTGTTGTTATAGAAATATGGAACAAACAGCCGAGGCCATCCGACCCACCGATCGCTCAGATGGCAATGCCACTCACGGTGACCCATTCGAAAACTGATTGGATCGTCCGTTGCATAACATCAGTGATCGTTTAGAACCCTAAACGTAGTCAAGCTATGCCATACACTGTGAATAATACTAAACTTGTCCGTCTTCTCTTGACATACCTGTCAACGTGCGTGTCCTATTTGCTTTCCAAAACATTAGTAACGTAACGTAACACAATAATATTATAATAAGGTTACTAATAACTGTAACTGTGTTATTTTTTTGTTTGTTCACTTCAAAAATATGTGAGTCTACCATTCCTCCGATTCATAAATACAGAACGTTATGATTTTTATCATTATTACTAGTCCGTGAAAATTTAAATATTCCTGTGATAAAGCTTTACGAGCACATTTTCGCGTACAACATTCCAGTTTATTCTATTAGAAATAACTAACTAAATAAGATTCTGCTACTGAATTGATCCGTTCTATCATTTTATTGCAGTCATTCCCCAGTTATTAAGGCTATGCTTTTATTATAAAAAGAAGTCTTATCTTTTGCTACCGGCTTGTTATATTTTATTGGAATGGACCATACGAAACATTATAACACTTTATCAGCTGTTAAAACTTTTTATAGATATCAAATCAAGTAGCGGCTCGTAAATTCCTACTCTATAAATCTAAATATCAACGGTATCATAAATTTTATAATTCCCTATTATTTCCTTTTTATATCACGTTTTATAATAATAGGTAGCTACAGGATAAAGAGTATAGGTATATAGATAGATATTATATAGGTAGGAGAGGGTAGGTAGACGGTGATAATGGAATGGATAGGCCCAGCGCTTGCAAATTGATTAAAATTAACAAGACAACACAATCAAGCATACCTAGCTAAAAGTATGCATATTACATTTGCCGGAAAACAGAGATAACGAATCTAATTACTGCATGACAAAAAGAGAACACATGTAGATGTATTAGAAGTTTGTATTGTCGTATCGTACGGCTCGCATGACGCAAAGGCAGAGTATGACTGAAGCGAGTGGAGAGCCGGCGCTCAATATAATAGTCTAAAAATCCGTGTGCTTATTTCCCGTCCATTCATCTTATCATTGTCGCTGGGTATTTTCATGTAAAAAATATCAGCTTCATTTTTAAAACTACTATTAACCCTCTTGTTAATAAAGTAGAGTACTTATAGCCTCAGAATTAATTATTAAATCTGTGTTTTGTCTTACTTTTTCTCAACAATCTATAATTTGATAGATAAAGACAAAATACGTCATGTTAACTTTTCCGATGCTCCAGGTTTTTATATAACTGCATAAACTTTATAATTTACCATTCGAAGTGTCTGTCTAAATGTATATCTATCTGTCTGTCTGCATGTCTCTGATTTATATGACATCGATAGTACATATACATTACATATACATATACATATACATTTGATGAATGTCAAGTGCATCATAATTATCTGATAATGAAATGGATAACTTGACACCGATACAAAAGAGATTATAGTTGTTATTCAGTTACATAGAAGTATAAAAAAAGCCTTATAAGAAACCAGTTACGTAGGAGGTTAAAAAAAACCTTTCAGGAAACCAGTTACGTAGGAGGTTAAAAAAATCCTTTCAGGAAACCAGTTTCCAAACTTCAGTTTCCTTAACGGCCGAAGGGAATTAAATAATTGACTGAAAGGCCTAAACTTTAGTTATATTTAGTTGTGTTTTATAGTACCAAGAAATAATTTTTATTTTATCTCATCTGTGAACAACTGGAGTAAGGCTGGGGCCAACCGAACGTAATTTTTTTGTGTTGTATTCGCGTTAAATGAGTCGCGTAAACAAAATAACTTATTTTGCGTTGCCGTGTGGCACAAGTTTTGTGTAAAATCGAATACAGCGTAATAACGCGACTGATAACTCAAAAAAATATTCTCGTATGTCCTCAGACTAAAAGTTACTATAAATTTCGGCTCAAATCTCAGGCCAGATATATAGTTTTAATGCTATATGTCTCACTGGATGGAACAAAAAATCTATCTCAAGAGACAATGCGGTACCTAATGACGACCACGTTTAATCAAAGCCGTGACACAGCATAAGTGGTGCAAATGACTTTGAAAATTAGCCAAGCCAGAATCATCGGTGAAGAGAAAAGAAAAGGCGTAAAATTGAGCAAAAACTTCGTGATCTTAGCAACGTAGAGAAGTTCTTCAAACTTATAGAATGAATTTTGGATCTACATTATCTGTGTCCTCTATATTCCGGATGTCATTGACAATGTGGATTTGAACGGAAACCTTTCGGATTGAGTAGTGAATACCCCTCCTGATATAAATCAGAAGGAGTATTCCTCTTCCTAAATAAGTTTATTTTAATTTTTTGACCTTTAGACCTTGATTCATTCATTCAAAATCTTCTGATACGATACGATACATTCAGAATCATGTCTCGTCAACGCCATCTAACGGATTTTTATGAACAATTTTTTTATTGGGGGTCAGAAAATCGCTCATTGCCAACGAAATATTTAGCTCAATCTTGTAATCATATAAAATACACTAATACTTGGAATGGAATCTCTTGACAACGTTAGCTTTGCGAATCCATGCCTTGAAGTAGCAACACCATGGCTGTTTTTTCTTCTATCGTCTCTTTAAACTTTCTGTCTACCTGATGCTGACAAGTCTTAGTACCGTGGTTGGACGTTACATCGTGCACCGTGAGGTTGCGGTATAACAATAAGATTCGAAAATTATGGGTAGCTTAATATTTTGGTCCATTAAGAGACGTCGTATTAGACATGGTTTTGGAACTATTACGCTCAGCTGCTGTAGGATTTATACAAATATTTTATTGTGGTCGCAAGTTAAACCATCAACGTTAACATTTTTAGGTTTCAAAATGAAACTTTTATAGATTCGACGTGTCTGTCTGTCGGTCTATCATTTCACATTCAAATGGTGTTTCTAATTTAAAAAGCTGGTTTATTATTAAGTACAACATTATTAACTAAGAAAGCTTAAAACCAGAAGTAGAATTAGTATCACACCTCGTTTAATCATAGGTTACTAAAATTAAAATTCATTAATGTGTCTTATCAGAAATCTCTTCGATATATCATTGCTCTACCGATTCTCTCGCGTGTCAGAGATAATTGCTTTTTAGTAATTTCCTGTAAACCGTCCCATTTGTGTGATTAAAAAAGTCTTAATCAAGCTTCTAGAAAGATCCTCCCATTCCATTAAAAGCATCCGCCTGTATCTGCCTTCAATTAAGAATAATTTTAACACCACCATTATTTAAATCTCAAGATTTTTTTTTAATTTTTCATAGATCAATAGTGTACCTACGGATTAAATTCAAATCGAGAATCGTCCAAAACTGAATACCTCTATTAATATAAATAAAGCAATAAACTTGCTTTAAATTGTAGAATATCCACAGCACACGTATCCAGATGGCTAGTTAAATAAATACTTATCGATGGTAATTTTTCACATAGCGCCATCTAGCCCCAAAATAAGCAAAGCTTGTTATATGGAAACCACATAGCTGTTACATAAGTTTTCTTGTTTTTTTATAAATACATACTTATTATTATATACTACAACCAGACAAAAACAAACATCTATGTTCGTCACATAGTTAGGCAAGTCGTATGTTAAAAATAGAGTCTTGTAATTCTCTAACCAAATTGTCTAAGTTGTCCGGCAATAAGTAGTAGTACCTATAAGTATTACTGTAATAACTAAAATAATTGGTTGTAATTGAATGTTGTAAGAATTTGAACAGGAATTAGCACTGTGAAATAAATAATTATATATTACGTGTGGACACGAATGTGTGGTAAGAATAAATACCCGAATAAGCTGTTGGTTACAATAGTTAGCAGTTGCAAGGTCAAATGCTCTGTGATACGCATTTATTAGAGCTGAGATTTGTCTGAAGTGATTCTGGTATCATTGAGCTTTCGATGGATCAGATATCCACTGGAACTTCGTAACGGCAAAGAGTAGACCCGGCAAAATTGGATTCTTTAATTTAGATGTCAATAGTAAGTACTCATAAATCTTGTATAGTATTATACATTTTTCATCACACTTGCTCGTAAAGTGGATCTTATTGCATCGGTTTTAGGCTCATAATCCAAGCTATTACACACGCGTGCTTTTTACTTTACATTACGGCACTTGTACTATAATAGGTATAACCCGGGAAAGTCAAGTATGTACGTGACTGCAATTAGACGTATGTATACGAAGGACTCTTAATATAGCCGGGTAATACTTACAGTTTTTTTGTAATACCAACAAAGAGTTCTTATGCCGCTGAAGTAAATGTCAACCTGCGCGCGCATTGCTGGTTTGGGCGCCATTTTCCGCAAATGTTTGTTGATGTTTTCGCTGTGTGTTTGATTATTATCAAAAAAAAATAGTTTTTTCCTCGCAAGTGTGACGAAAACAGTCGTATGGAACTCTTGTGCTATTAGTCATTACGCTCTCGGCTTACTTATCGCGCTCGCCTGCGGCTCGCGCGCATAATACCGCCTCTAGTGTAATGACCAACATAGCACACTCGTATCATAATGTACTATTAGCTGTGTTCTAAATGTAAACAGACTTACTAACACAGATTATAAAATTCTATACTACTAATACTAATTAAAAACTCGTTAGTATCATTTGAGTTTTTTTTATTTTGGTTGCATTTTAGTAGTCTTACATCCCATTGCTAGGCATATACCTACTTTCGATTAGGCGATACTGCACTAGGCTGCCTCGATGCGGGCTGGCGTATACACATTACACATAGGACATTGAGTTTCTTCTCCGAACATATCGAGGTTTTGTCACGATCTTTTCCAACACTAATGTTTGAATACTAACTATGTTTTTTAAGCCAGTGGTTTGGAATCAAATGCCAAAGATCTCATACAACCTGGCAATTCCAAAACGCTTCTTCCCCAAAACTATCACGACTATTGACATTTATAGTAACAATAATTATGTAGTACGGTGAGTATACAAAAAAAAACTTGATGCTATAGCAAATATCTTCATATCACTATCAAATGTTACTCAGAATAAATCAATAAATAAAGAGCCAGCAGCGCGAGTACCATTCTTGACGATCGTTTTATTTGACATTTAAATCGTTTATTTGACATTTAATTCGGTATATTCTCAAATTCGTCTAAGTAAATCTGCTATACCGACACGTCAAATTTAACGACACAGAACGGTACTTGCGCTGCGGATGTCTGTCAATTTCCTTTTGCTTTGGATAAATTACGGGAGCAAAACCAGGATTTCTAAGCACTATACCAATAATGAAGCATAAAATAAATATAAAACGACACTGGTAAGGGATCTTCGTACATATCACTTTTTTTCGAATGAAACCTGCGCGAAAATTTATTTGAACGATAAAAACATTGAATCCTAGGTGATTTTCCTACCTATTGATATTTCTAAACTAAGCTCTTTTCGATATTTAAAGCAGTTAAAAAATAACTAATAACTTTAAGAAAAGTGGAAGTACAAAATGAATAGGTTTGCGTTTGACCAATATCCTCCTTGAAAGTAAGTAACAGTGAGCTCTAGGAAGGAACACGCTTACCTAGAAAGATCCTGTATTATTTTGTCGATAGGATAATAATTACGATAAACTCTTGGTTTCATCTTCCTGATTAAATCATAAGCGTTAGATAAAACTTGTAGAGTTTCTAATTTGTTGTTCAATTTATGTTTTTTTCATTTTGCATAAGATGTTTTTTATGGAAAACTGCATCCAGAACCACCGGAGGACGTGCATCAGCGTCTTCTTGGTTAACGGTGGTAACACTCTGCGATCCTCAAGCCACCTGCTAAGCGTGTGGTTTATGGCAACCACTCCCTATTAAAGGGGAGGCCTTCGTCCAGAAGTGAACGCCTTATGGCTGTCAATGATGCATGATGTTTTTTATGTGGACTAATATATTGTTCTCCCATTATTAGTCGTTTTTTTTTTGTGTCTGCACAAAATTTTATATAATATAATAAATACATTTTTCCACGAGAACTCCTTCTCATTCATTCTCGTTCTTTGAAGCAGTCGACCCATCTCTTGCTTGTTACCCCAAAGCATACTAGCATCTTCTATGAGGATTCGTTTTCTGTGAAAGCCATTCGCTTATGGAATTCTCTTCCGGTCGTTGTCAGGCAATCGCAGTCACTGAATATTTTCAAACGTCATGTGAAGGAACACTATCTATCACAGTGTTAACTTGTACTCTTCTGGAAGAGATTGAAGTGAGCTTTAATTTGTTGCTCTTATTTTATAAATACGTTCGTTATTGAATCATTTGTCATGTGTGTTTGCAATAAATTTGTACTGTTATTATGTAAATTTTTCATGTATCTATTTGTATTGTGTATTATGTATTATTTATATATTATATAAGTAGAATATATGTATACATAATATATAATATATGTATGTATAAATATGTAGATAATATTTATATTTTAATAAGTTAAAAGTGTTTGTAGCATCTCCCGTCTATATTCATGTGTATATATTCTTCCTTATGGTTGCCTGGAAGAGATCGCTTTTAACGGCAAGGCCGCCAATAAAATTGTGGCGCTAGCTCTTAAAGTTTTTGTTTCTTTTTTTGTATTGTTGTTTTGGTGTGCACAATAAAGAGTTTCTATCTATCTATCTATAAAATGTTTCATTCAATTCGATTAGAAAAATCACCACCATTTTTATACCTTTTTCGCCATTTTGTTACCGTCCCATTATCGATCCGCGAACCACTCGATCACGTATCCCGTATCCACTGGGCCGTATCTCTCAGTGACGTATGGCCGCTCGATACACGCGTTATGTAAATCGAATGCAAATGTAATGCCTCAGTTAATTTAACTAAATAAATTTATGCAACCTCCGTGCGACCGTATCGGTATTGCTCGTTAACGTTTTATTATCAACAGTCAGGATGTGCGTGGGAGATGTCTATTGATAAATATTCCGTATTAGTTTTCGTATCAGTGCATGATTAACAGACTTTCGGCCGCTCGAAGAATCTTAAATTGTATTTTTTTTAACCGACTTCATAAAAGGAGGAGGTTCTATGTTCGACTGTGTATGTATGTTATTTTTATTTTTTTATTTATGTATGTTCACCGATTTGTTTATGTATGTTCATACTAGGTTCATTGTTCATTTTGGTGGTCCCATATCAATTATCGAAATCGGTTCGGTAGTTTGGTTTTAAATCAAAATTACTGGAATAATAACTGGAAAATATGAAGATGTCATCCAGCCCGCCTAGCACGCGAGCCGTGATAAACGTCTATCCACTCTTTTTTCCCACGAAAACGAGGCAGACGAATCCATATTCTAGCTTTATCACTTTCCTGCGCGGGGAAAGACCAATTAGTCTTCGGCGCGTGTCTGGGGGTCTGGTAGTCGAAACTTAAGTCGGTTGTATTTTTTTTTAAAGGTGTTATTATTATGTTAACTCCATTTATTAAGATGTTTCAATCAAGCTACGATAACGTTCAGAAATCAATAATTAAGATATTTTCATGAATATCATAATAATCCTTTACCATCCGAAAGCTGACGTGACGGAACTTTTGTTTTAGGATTATGGAATCACCATAATTACTCCCTACACTAGACATAAATTATATCGATACTATTATGATGGTGAAAAGCATTATTTTGATAGATGTTTGTATAGAATTAAACTATACTGAAGATTATAAAATTAATATACGTCATACAAATTCATTTTTCATTTCCGACAATGTACTTTGAATTTAAGCATTTAAACCAAGTTTCAATTCGTTTATCTTTTGATGAAATAATAAAAGTTACTAATGATCTATGATAATGATTTTCAAGTTAAATATAAGCATAAGCCAAGCAAAGGGCGCAAAATTTGGCCGTTTGAAAATGCTCAGTTTGATTTGTAATAAAATAGGTGCCTACAATATTTTTTTCTCACAGTGTCACAGGAGTCGACTTCAAGCCTGAAGCGAGATGATATGGATATGGTGAGGTGATATGGCCTATCACCCGCCAAGTCATAATAGTTTTCAGAAAAAAACTGGTTATGTATTTATTAAATTATATAGGTACGTCTAACAATGCATAAGCATTAAGCAACTGTTAATAATACATACAAAAGTTTCAAAATAATCATCCTTTCTCTGCTATTCCAAACCAAAAAACGTTCTGTATTTATAATAGATCAAAAAGAAATAATTATATAAATAGACTTGTTCTAATTAAGTAGTCCAATTATCTAGCCGATGCAGTTTCAAAGACAAGAAGCAATCGAATTGGAGCATTGAATTGGAGGCTGTATATCATCGGAATGAAGTATTACAATTATTAACGAATTGGAATTTTAATATACTTACAGTAATTAAGTGTAAGGTAAATTATTCGTAAAATTTTAATAACGACAATGAAAATAAAATAATATGCAATCACTTTTTTCCTTTGCAGTGTCTGTTTGGGGAAGTTTCTAACACATAGTTAAACTACCCAATTTTTAATTTTACTCGTACCACGAACGAGTATAATTTAAAATAATTCTTGAAAACTCTTGTAACAATCGGTATTTTAAACTCAAGTGTGAATAAGCCTTTCGAGATGGCAATTTCATTAAGTCACCAGTGGAATAATTTAATCAGTACGGTCAGTAAAACAACGATAAAGCATGATTGATTGTGGTTCTGACGGTACGATGCAATCAGTGGTACGGCAAGTCAACCAAGCGGCATATCTTTGGTTATTTTGATCTATGGAAAATGTTTACTCGGGTACTTTGTTTTAGTTTTTAAACGTTGAAACTAATCAACAAACATATTTCCAGGCGATATTAATAATTTGTTGCGTAAAGGTAATGGTGATTTAATATTTTTCCT
Organism: Erannis defoliaria; assembly: GCA_905404285.2. Lineage (NCBI taxonomy): Eukaryota > Metazoa > Arthropoda > Insecta > Lepidoptera > Geometridae > Erannis > Erannis defoliaria. Next base: position 955,141 of record FR990073.1, on the reverse strand, counting down.
AGATGTATTTTTTTCTAACTGAAAAAAATGCGTAGTTGTTAACAAACTAAATTTAAAATAGATACCAATTAATTAAAAGTATGACACCGATCGATTGGAAAAAGACGACAGACAAAGTCGTGGGAAGAAGATAAGGGCTCTGCACAAATTAAGAAATTTTAAACTGTGTGTTAAGGCATTAAAGTTGATTTTAAAAGAGTAAAGAAAAATACTTATAAATCAATTTGGGCGCACTTTGAGTGACATGTCCGAAAGGCCGGCTATACTTAATAACTTTTTTGTTGTCTTTCTTGTGAGTGGACGTGACTTATGTTATCTTGAAAGGAGTCGTGATATTTGTATTTTGTAATGATATAGTTTTTACAATTTACATAATTAATTCATGTTTATTTTTAGTTTTCAAACTTTAGCAACAAGAAGTTTGCTTAGTCATTATTAAGAATAATAATGAGCAAATCAATAAATTTTTAAGTAAAGACAATTTGTCAAAGGAGTAAATTAATATTACTGTCGTTCCTTTTAAATGTCAGCAGTAGGAGTGGTCGAGGTACCACTATAGAATATTAGCGGAAAATGGCGCCCAAACCAGCAATGCGCGCGCAGGTTGACAGTTACTTCAGCCGATTAAAAACTCTTTGTTGGTATTACATAACTACAAAATAAAAAATACAAAACTGTATTACCCGGCTATATTGAGAATACTTCGTATACACACATCTAATTGCAGTCACGTACAAACTTAACTTTACCGGGTTATACCTATTATAGTACAAGTTCTGTAATGTAAAGTAAAAAAAGAGCCTAAAACCGATGTATTAAGATCCACTTTACGAGCAAGTGTGATGAAAAGTAAATTAAAATCACTAATGGTTATTTTGCAATAACGTGATTACATAATGCAATAATGCAAGCGTACCGTGACAGAATCTCATAACAATACCCACTGTCATTAGAAGGAAGCTAAACAATCACCGTGTAATCGACACATCTATGTTTTTTATATCACAGTCATTAGGCACACAACTGAGGCGGAAAATGGTATTATCTGCACGCATTTCTTTATTCTGTGGTAAAAAATGTAGTGCGGCGTCGCACGTGGCGGGATGTGACATTGAAATGCTTAGAATTAGTTCGCACCGAATTGAGACCTCGCGACCCCCATCTTCCAAGCCCCTTGACCAATTTGGCTCATATTAGAATTTGATAATTGTACTTTTTTCTTTATTTATTGCATAAACTACATAATATCTATTTAAAGTACACGACGTGAGTTCGTTTTACTATTAAAAATATGGGTGATAATATACAATCATTTTACTGGTGTACGTTTGCCATTAAAATCAAAATCAAATCAATTAGTTTATTTACCAAATAGAGTAGTACATACCTATTTACTTAAATTAGGTATAGACTTTAAAAAAACTAACAGATACGACTTAAAAGGATTTGGATGAAATTTGGTATAGACGTAGCTTATACATTGGAATAAAACATAGGCTACTTTTTATCCCAAGAATCACGGGTAAAATCGCGGGGAGTAGCTAGTATTTTCAATAAATATGGCTCAAGCCTCATAAAATGACAACGTTTTATTAGGCCATCCACCTTTAGATTTCTAACACTACAGGCCCTTAAATATTACCCATACTTACACACAGAGGTCACAATGAAAGGTGTGGTTGTTTACGATTCTATAAGAAATGTATGGGATAGACTCGATTTATTATGGCTCAGCTTTCGTTTGCGGTCTCATTATGATTTGCTGTTCTATTGAAACAGATGTTTATTAATGTTTTGGTTTTTGCTATAAGCTAGTAGTTCTGCGAACAGTAGACTTCGCAAGCACACAGCGGGCATACAGGTTGTAAAACTTTTTTTTTTTGGCTTCGGCTGTTTCAATTGCCTTTTTTTTTAGCTGCGGCGGTTTCTAAGTTCTTGAATGTATTTTCACCCCAAATGTAAGGAAGTATGCTGTGGCTCCGTTTAACGGTCGGTCTTGTTCATTTTAAAAATTCTTGTTTAGGATTGAGTATCAAATGTTTTTGCTAAATATTATAAAAAATTGCCGGTAATTGCTGCAGCAAACTTTCCCTCTTTTTGGGGTAAATAGCCGTCCAATCAAAAATCGTCGATGATAAAAATCGATGAAATTTTAGAACCTGTTTACCAAGTTTCGCCTAGGTCAGTTGAAAATTACGACCTGTATGCCAGTGCTAAAACCCATACACACATACAACTGGACGGGTAAAAACGAATTTCGCCGGTTGTTGCAGAGACTACTCTCACTTGGGGATGATGATGATTGTCTTCGATGTCACTATACGTGAAAACCTATAACTAGCTTTCTGTGTTTAATTAGTCTATTTATAAGTTACCGTAGCTGTTGGTTTTCCAATAAATAAATAAATAAATAAGAAAAATGATTTTCTTTTCATTTATGGCCCAGAATAGGTACAAAAAGAGAGAGAGTTTCTATCTATCTATCTATCTAAAAAGAAGCTATCTGACAAGCACGCTTAAAATAAACAAGATCGCTGTGAAAATTCAGTCAGTTAAGTTGCTGCGAAAAACAGTACAAAACTTCTCGAGAAGATGACTAATAACTCAGATTTGAATTATGGTTCATATTATTTTATTTTGAATCAGATTTCATCCCACTTCAATACATACAAAGCATGGAGAGGAAAGTGCTTAATAGGAGATATCAACATGTTTATATACGTTTGTCTCCTATCAACCTAATAATTTATATCAACATAGAGACAAGTATATAAGTGTACGATACCCGACTACGACTTGCAAGGTATTGCGGCATAAAATTGTAGACGTGTGCTATAAACGTGTTGTTTCGTTCGAAAGTTGTTGCACTATCAATAAAGTTACTGATTGACTTCCTGTTGGGTTGAGAGTACACTTGATTTTGTCGTTTTAATTCGGAACCGTAATGATAAGCAGTTGACCACCTTAATGACTTACAAGTGCCAGCTCTTTTTTTAATTTGTATAGTAACTATCTTGATTTAAAATAACCTTTAAGTATAAAGGACATTTCAGGCAAGTTTTATTATTGACTGGGTATATAAGTGCTTGATTGATCATAGCTCACCTGATCCTAACGATTCGGTGTTCGAGCCGAAACACATGAATGCTTGCAACATTACTGCTTGGCGGTTGAATAACTGGCAAAGGTGTGGTACGTCTCCAGGCGGACTCTCTATTGGAGTCACACTACTACAAAAAAAAAAATAGTTGATAGTCGTGGAGTAAGGATTTATTCAGGGCGTGTATTTCAAGCTACAATCGGTTTCTTATTATAAATTAGCCATTTATTTACTTGTTCCAGCAGCTGAAATTAAAAACCAGTGCCTAATTTATCTGCGTCCACTTAATCCTCAAACTAAATTATAGCTAATGAATATCCTAGAGTCTACCTTCAAACGTTTACTATCTGAATTGCTTTACAAACCATAATTACATACCGTTTCCTATAAAAATACAAAAATCTAAATGTAGCACCAACAAGGTGTTTGGCATAAAAAAGCGGTAATTAAACAAAATCGCCGATGTAACCGATTTTAAGGCCTTGTAAAGGCAGGTGTGCACTGCACCGGTCTTCCGCTATAATGAGAAAGCAATAAGGCGATGCTGTCCGACGCATTGCGGTGCGACAGAATCTGAATATATTTTTTTTTTGTTTTATATCGTGATGATTTTACTAGACGGTTTTCTTGCTTTTTTTTAGGAATTAAAAGCATTTTTGTCCTAGAAGAATAGAAAGAAAATAAATATGTATAATTTATTTTGTAACATCAATAAGATAATAAAATAATAATAACTTTAGATCACTATCAAAGATCCTTGAATAATCTCCCAGAAATGGCCTCCACTAAGCATTTACCAGCAAGCACCTCTCTTCTGTTGAAGTTGTTGAATTATTTATTTAATGGACAAAACAAAACTCTCATATATCAGAATTATTTTTGTTCATTCTCTTTTGAATTTATGAAAATAATCTAAGGTGCGTTCAGGCCACATCATACAGTAGAATAACCGTCTCATCGGTCTACATTCAAATATTTTTGATATTGGTGCAAAGTTCGGACTTGCTGTCATAAAACGAAGCTTTTATAAACGTAGGTAAATATGCATTTAAACGGAAAGGTGTTATTATTATTGTTTGTGAGAAGAAAATTGAATATTATATCGAGCATCATTATACCTTTTGTGACGTCATGTTCTAGAGAAGCTAATCGCGCACTTATAAGAAAGTGGCAATTTATGAGAGTTATTATAAATTTCAAAAGTCGTGGTATGACATTTGTACTAGACGCGTCTTAGAATCACAAAGTCGTCATTTCGATCACGGGCCAATGAGTTCTTTAAAATGTTCATACGGTTTTTTAGTAAAGAAAAATGTCGCGTCGAAACCGGCATACTTTATTATTATCCGGAGAAGAAATTCAATGGCATATGTGATTCTGCCAACCCGCTGCTAACCTACTCTACCTAATCCTTCGAGGATAGCCTATGTCCAGCAGTGGGACGTTCAAGGCTGATGCAGTAGATGCATAATAGACGCATTGCTTTCAAAATATAGGTAAGATCTATACCATATGGTCTGCCACCATATGACCGGCCCGCTTGTCTCTTCAATTACAAAGAAAATTCAATCATACCAACGATCATAACACGTACCAATTTAGAACACACCTAGAATATCTTTATGTATATTTTATTTTATTTTTATTTTATTTAAACAACCAACAGCCTTCATACGGAGAAGGTAAAAACAGTATAATGAGTACATTTAGGCCAACAAAGGTTGTCACTGATTAATAGAAAGAGTGGAGCTAACATGCAACATGTAGACAAAAAAGAAAAAATAAGTACCTACTAAATGCAATTTAAGTGGCAAAATGTGAAGTAAAGAAAGTGTGAAGTGTGAACAGTGAAGAAATACACAAAAACCCAAAAGCACACAAATATCTAAAGTATATGTAACTATATAAAATTCATTTCCTAGTGCTTCCACTTGGTGACCAATAAGGGAAGGCTTACGATGTGTCAGTGCGCAGGACTACTGACGAACGCAAATCGGATTGTAGTCGGGCGCTACAGATCTTCCTCGCTCCTCGTTACTCAAATTGTGGAGTGTATGGCATACAACTAAAGCGTTTTAGATTTTTGGAAACTGCATGGGACACTAACTAAAATACTACTATACTAGGTATTACTATAATTTTTTCTGTTTTGTCAAAACAATAAAAATTGGGCTTTCGCTATTCCGTGAGAGCTTCAATCATCATCATCATCAGCCTGGAGACGTCCACTGCTGAACAAACGCCTCCCCTTTGCCGCCACACATTACGACAACCTGCCATTTGCATCCACCGGTTGCCCGTGACTTTTACAATGTCGTCGCTCCATCTAGTGGGAGGCCTTCCTACGCTGCGTCTACCGGTTCGCGGTCGCCACTCAAGAACCTTTCTTCCCCATCGGTTATCAGTTCTTCTAGCGATGTGGCCTGCCCATTGCTACTTCAAATTGCAAACCCTGCGAGCTATGTCGATGACTTTGGTTCTTTGGCGAATATTCTCGTTCCGGATTTTATCGCGCAAAGTAACTCCGAGCATAGCTCTCTCCATTGCCCGCTGCGTGACTCTGAATTTCGAAGACGTTTCAGTTCCTTATGGCAACAAAAATTAGTTAAAGACCCTTGCCTTAAGACACTGCGAGATTTTGGATGAGAAGATATTAGGTATACGCAATTTCCCGAACGCTGCCCATCCGTGTTGGATTCTTCGGGCGACCTCTTTATCCAAGGTAGCTGTTGTAGTGGTCAACAACTTCGAAAGTATCGTTCCCAACAACACCCGGTACGGGTACAACATGGACATTGGACATGATCTTTGTCTTGTTCATGTTCACTTTAAGACCCACCTGTTGGGAAACGTTACTGAGGTCTTTGAGCATAGTATTGTGGCCCCTCAGCAACTCTGCCATGATGACTACAATACAAAACATAAATCACCTTAAGTATATCTAATATAATCGCATTTTGCATGGAAATAATTATGTATCTACAATATTTTATAGGTATTTAAAAATATGAAAAGAGCTGATGCGTAAAAACGATTTAGAAATGTTTTCACTACCTAAGTACATTTTCTAATTCCTAGTAGGTCGGTTACTTTATGCTTGTTTTACCATTGACGATGAACTTTTCTCTTACAAATTTAATTCCTACCTGAACACCATCACTTACACCACACACTATCTGTTGTGTGGCCACCAATTGTACGGGCAGCACCAATGGGACAGACGCACAGACAAACAGATTGACAACAAACAAATAACGAAGCTCTAACGAGTGGAAAAGTGTCAGTGGACTGCGCTTGCGTCGCCAATTGCTGATTGTCAACCGCAAGTGGGAAAGTTACTTTTTCCTCTCACATGAGACAATGTGCTTTAATTGTATGCTTTGTTATGTAAGTAGAGAAAATGTGGGGAATGTTAGGGGCGCGAGAGTTAGCAATCATTAAAATATATTGACTACATACATATATTAAATATGTAAATTCTAGGAACTGGGTATGTCCTAAAACTGCATCCAGATTCACCGGAGGACGGGCAGCAGCGTCCTTTGCGTTAACGTTGGTGAGCATACTGCGATCCCCAAGCCGCCTGACAAGCGTGGGGATTATGGCAACCCCTCCCTATTAAGGGGGAGGCCTTCGTCCAGCAGCGGACGCCTTTAGGCTGACGAGAGATAATGTAAATCACGACTTGGGCATATAGATTCATAACTGGAGATAATTTGCGGAGCTACAAAAATAGTGCAAAAAAATTTTTACTGACTTGGAATCCTAGTAGCATAAATTGATTTTTATAATGACAACAAAAACAATGTAACCGAATCTTCTGCTAACTGCCTAAAAACTACTAAATCCACTACACAAAGTCAAAAAGATCGGTCTGGATACACCGATGAAAGAGTAAAGAAAATCCAATTTTCAAATCTGCAGAGTACTTACTCAGCTACTCGCAGCATTGCTACTTACAATGGCAATGCTTGTGCATTCGTTGGGTCAAATAAACACCAGCATTTTGATCATACTTCGTGTCGACCAGTTCACTCAGTGATGCTTTAGCATTAAAATTTGATACTTGCATTAATGTGTAATTTTTGCGTTAGTGTAATGCCAATTAGGGCAAAAAATAATATTCAGTGATAGGTCCCATACGTCACTACCGGCAAAAACAATAAAAAATCCCACACCACCGAATTAAATGGGGTTTAAAAGACAATGCAAAATAATCGTGAGAATTCTAGAATTAGTGTTTTGTCTAATATCCGTGATTAAATATTTTTAATGTTAAATGACTATCAGAAAATAAATTTATCGCTGACTCATATAGAAATAGAATAACTAAGGTTTTATATGTGATTGATTCAGGCGTTACTTTGCGGAAGTCCATTGTTACCAAACGGTTGACGTGTTGACTCCTCAAGCGCTTCCTGGGAAGCGCTTGAGGAGTCAACACGTCCTGAGGATGCCTCGTGCAGAGGTGAAACACGTGTCGACAACCGAGTACTTCTAAAGGATTAAGGGTGATATAATTATTTTTGTTTCATTACTTATTGATCATATTATTTTTGTATGTTAATAATTATTTTCAATTTACAGGTTGATCATCATTATTTTGTTTCAGGAAAATATTACATTGAAACAGCTTAAAATCATTATTTGTTTTCAGAATTTATTAATAAATTGCTTTCAGGTTTAATTGACATTTTGTTTCAGGTTTAATTAATTTTTTGTTTCAGGTTAGGTTCAATTTCAATTAAGGTTGATAGTTGTTGTAGGTTTTAGTGTGTCCCTTCATCCTATAAGTACTCGAAACGATATTACAGCGGAAAAACACTAGAAATTAAAACAAATTTTGGTAACTAAGGTTTTAATTGAACTATGACTAGTAGATGCAAATGGATCACTAGATTGGATTAGGAATACGAGACTAGTAGTGTAATAAGTATGTTAAAAATACTTAACACTACATTTAAACAATACAGTACCATTTTCTTTTTTATAATAAGTACGATTTAGTAAAATATTGGATATAATCTTTAAGTGACAAATCTTTGTTATATTTTATTATGAAAACAGTCGTGGTTAAATAAAACAAAATCTTTGTTACAAATACAATTTTATTATTATTTACTATAGTGTCTGATTAGGTACATACAATCTTGTTTGTATTTATTCAATGTGTGAAATAGCCAATCGTATAAATACATTTTCATTTTTTATTATATCTTAAATAACATCCTAGTCAAAAAATCCTCCGCGTCCTAGCTCTCTGGTCGAACGTGCCCATTATATTTGTGGCGTTGCGGCGCTGGATGGCGATGAAAATGAGTTATCATTATATTTTGAAACTGAATATATTATAACAAAAGAAAAGGAACTCTGAAATATGGTATCCTGAACAATCACCATCTTTAGCAATAAACGCTGATAGTTTCCTTTCTTGCATTCATCCTTCTATCCAGCAATGATTGATCTGCCATTCAAAGGATCTTTCATCTGTCACAGCGCTGAATTAAACCAGTACTGAACGTCTAGTTAAAATCGTGAATAATGTAGCGCTACAATGGCTCCATCGCACAATGGGCCAATATTCTCGTATAGTGTCTAAAATAGAAAAAAAATACGTTGTTACAGTAGTGTTTTCACATTTGAATAAAATTATAGTCAGTCAATTTTTAAAACACAAACATAAACATTTGGTTGGATTAAAAAAAAACATAGGCTTGCATTAGACCGCTATCTAGGCGATGTGATCTACGGTAGAACATGCATGGCTATCTTAAATTTAGGGTCTGGACTTATTCACTCTCTATAATAATGCATGTTTTTTTATGTAATCGTGAATATTGGAGACACAACATTTGTCTCACTTGATGATGATGATCATAATGACCTCGCTGCGTAGGTGTACTGATAAACAATTTTATGTATTAGAAAAACGTGGGCAAGTAACAGGCTACTTGAAGGTAAGTGATGACCGTCGTCTACAGTATCCGGAGCATTGTCAGCGCGCTGCTTAATTTTGATTCACTCTTCGCATAAGTGTAGACAGTAAAGAGATATTTCCTTCGTTTTGAGCAGCAAGGTGGTCATTATTATTTTACATATTTATTACAAACTCTAAACTGTAACGGTCCAGTTTATATTCATAGATGTAGGGCGATTGAAGATCTTGTTTATCTCAGAAAATTACTAAACTATTTAATTAAACAATAATAAATCATGTTTATGATTACATATGTTATCCTTAATAATCAAAGATTCAAACTCCATAGTAATAAGAGCACACGCACTTGCACTAGCGTCTGAAGTACTAGTAACAAATCTGTGACTTTATTTCTTTCTTGCAGATTTAGCAGAGTTTCAGGCACAGACTTGTGATTAAACAAGGTGTTTTATTATTGAAAAATTCTGGCGAAGATTACCACAAATTGAGTTTAACAATTTAAACAATATCCAGGTCAACGTAGACAAAGATAACACAATGAGCTAAAATCTTTCGAAAAGCATTGGGCCACCTAAGATCGATTGTTGATTGACTTTTTTGTTCTCACTAAGAATTATACATAAATAATTAAATACACATAATTAGTGAAACGAGTGGTCGCCTTATTGCTAAAAACAATCTCTTCTAGGCAAAGCCGAAGACCAGGCAATGTAGTAGAAGGAAAGAGAGATTTTTCACTAGCAGTTTCACATTTCAGGTACAAAATAAAGTTAAATTATGAATTATGTTATTGTCATAAAGTTTTCAGGCGTTCCTAACTATCTTATTAATAAACATGGAGAACCCATAGGTTTTATAAAATATCTAATTGTCTATACTTCCAATCCGTCTATCCACGTTGTTACAAACTTGAAAGGAAGGAAAAAGACAAAATACAAGGTGAAGAGGTTTAGGTTAGACTTTTAGTAATTTATGTTGTTATTGAGAGGGTCCGGTCATCTCATATAGCATAGGTTCACACACACCGTGCGAAGCCACGGTCTACTGCTTGTCTTCGGTAACGTCTTACGAACTCCGATACGGTTCCTTGAGCGTGGGAATTGACGAATTTGGTTAAACGATTCATTATGTGAGTTTGGATGGGTATTTAGAGGCGGGGCTTAAAGTATGGATACCTAGAAATTCATTTATGCTACATATAGCAAGCCTACGGGAAGTGTTAAGGCAGGTAAGATTTATTTAGATTCAAAATTTTCCTAGTATTTCTAAAATTTATAGTTATAACAAACAGTTCATAATTAAATCCGTAGTAAAGTTAGTTTATTGTATTTCATTGTTCGTTTAGTACACAGAACAAATTGAAAGTAACAGTATTCAATCTTTTGTCATTCAAAAGTTCACAAAATTTTAAAAGTCTAATTGTTTGATTGTTTTTGCTTTGTAATTTAAAATAAACCAGTTTGAAAGAAAACTAAAAATATAAACTAAAGGGTGGAAATGTATACAGGGATAATACATTCTGACCTCGATGTTTTTCAATGTTTTTAAAAACTCAAACAATGTTGATTGCTCTAGATAGATCCAATTGTTCCAAATAACCAAGTAATGGGTTAAATTGACACAATGATTCCTACCCGTCTATATACGTCACAGTGGTTGAGCACTGGGTGTTCCCACAGTGACCTGACCCGTAATTTATTGGCTCCTTTACCATACTGTAACTACCTGTGACGCACACAGGCGCAAACGCAGGTGCGCAAGACGCCAGGGCTGTCACAAGGGTCGATCCCCGGACCGAGTTTTTTTTGTATGTTACGTAATCGTTCTATAGTATTTATTTTAAGATTTTAATCATTTTGATGATTGTCATTTGTGGTTTTTTATCATTACGTTATTGTGGTCTATTAGGTTCTGTTTGCTGAGTAGGTGATTATAGTATCAGCTGTTTATGGATGTGTGTTTTTCTAAAACAATAAGATGATTGAGACACCCCTGTGACCACCACCGTGACCATTTGTGATTTTCTTAAGTCGTGGACACATGAGGTCATAGTTAAAGTAAAAAGCCTCAGGTGGGGCGTTATGGGAACTGAACACGGTAACATCACTGTAATGTGCACTAAGCTTTACCGAACCGTAATATAGCACTTGGAATGTATTATCATCACTTATGAGAGTAATTATGTTTTTTGAATGTATTCTTTGGCGTGATAAATCTGGAAAACTTCAGAACTTTTGTTTCTCATAGTTATGTTAAGTGAGTAGTCAACTACTTACGCATGCAATGGCAATGCAAATAAATTCTTAAATGAAATATTCAGTGTAATGATTTTTCTTTCGTACATAATGGGGCTGCTTGAAGCTTACCCGAATTCTTTGAGCTCTAGAATCTAGAACTTTAATTTTTAAACTAAAGTAAGTAAGTAAGTTCGTATAGGCTGAGTGGCCAGCCCTAGTGTCAGAGTTAATGTGCCGCCCGAAAGCCTCTGACATGGCTGACGGTTGTTGTTATATAAACTAGAACAAACAACCGGGACCAAAAATTTAACGTGTCATCCGATCCATGGTAGCGCTCAGAAATTAATGCCACTCACGGTCACCCATCCGAAGACTGACCGGACTGTCCGTTGCTTAACATCGGTGATCGTTTAGAATCACCTAGACAAGCTACGCCACGAGCGCTACAAAATAATACCTGTATTTAACTACTAATTATTGTAAAATATTATATTAAGAAAAGCACCAATATAAAAAGATAGAACATGTGCAAAAAAACTTAGGTGCAATAATTATAGGATTGTTTCAATTTCTCAGGTTTGTGGATATATGAAAATATTTATGGCACATTTTTTTATTATTCGGGCATATTCAAGTTTCATTATGATATTTGTCTTCAATAAATTTATGTCCGGTGCTATTATAATATCAAAAATTGTACATGATTTATTGAAAAACTGTGGTAGCCTAATATAACAGATTTGATAACACTGGCTTTTCGGTGAAGGGAAAGATTGTGACGAGGCCTGTGCTGCGCAGTGCTTACTTCAGGAGAAAAGATTAAGTGGCGTATAATATGAATCTACCAATCTGGGTCAGCGTAGTGGATATTGCCCGATCGCCCTTTGAGGGTGAACCTACGTCCAGCAGTGGATTATGAACGGACTGAGTATGATGTATAATTTTTCTAAAAATAAACCTTAGACCTTAGTCAGAATCAAACCTGACGAACGTATCTTTTTTGTTAGGCTACTTAACTCTACACAATACGGATTTATTTTAGAGCATAGTTATTACCGTATTGGAATATCACTGCTTGCTATAGTCACAGCGGTAAGTACTTATCACGGAACTGAGTTTTATATTGCATGCCAATACTCACTTACTGCATAAATCATTTTATAAAAAAACAATGAACCATCTTTATGGAGTTACAAAGAAAATATATTCACTATTTATATGTGACAATCGGTCAAGCGAGATTAACACAGTAAGCAAAGGGTTCAGTAGCTCATAAAAGTTTACGTTGTTACAATTTAATGTTGTTGTTTTTTTGCAATGATTTTTAGATTATATGATGAAATTGAGAATATAGAGAAGACTAAAAGTAAAGTAGACTTTAAGTAAATACTATCGAAAAATCTCAATTACTTGTCTTTTATTATAGTCAACATTTTTGATTTAAAAAAACATATTTTTTGAAGTTGATGTGGATTTGACACATTTTATTAAAATACATCTTAATAATTTAGCTTAATATTATACTTAGATGCTATATTGAAAATAATAATAATATTGTTGTTTGAACCTACTTTCGATGACAGTAAAAAAATTAAACGAAACAGCATTAATTTAAGAGCAAATTAAGAAATAACACAAGGCAATCCTCTTACATCCTGTAAACAACGGAACCCTAATTTAGGAAAAACTGTAATAAGTCTACCTATTGTTAGTAATATCAAGGATAACAAGTTTTTGCTTATCATTTTGCAAACTAATAATAATTATAGCGTGTAAGTTTCCGCAATTGTGTAAGCGTTTATACATCAGTGTTTTAATAATTATGTAAATATCCCTTATTTATAATTGCAATTTAATTAACTTTTATTGTTAATTGATGACCTAAAAATCTCATAAAGGCATATTCTCAATGTTTTAATACATAACTTTAGTTTCGTTACCAAAAACTATTTTGAAGTAGGTCTTTTGAAACAGGAATAAACGCAGAGGATCCGCCAAAACATAGGACCAAAACAGCTATAGCACCTACAAAATTTAAGACAAACATTTTTAGTTACTTTTCCTGAATGTATCGTCCGTTGCAAAGTCATAGACCATAAGCTGGTGAGTTGAATGAGGGGAAATTGCTCTACAAGAGGATGCCTATATAGTAATTTAAATGTCCCGATTTCTACCAATTCTACCAAGCAAAGCGATGATTTGAAATGTCCAAGGGTATAAATTACTGATTGTTTAACGTTAGCTTTTTCAGATTAGCAAGCAGTTGCGCAAATGTGATTTAAGCAATGTAACATGAATTAAATCAATCGAGGTTTTTCAAAATAAGCGTTGCGAGGGATTTTATCAGCTAATCTGTGGTAAATTTTAAAAGATTCTGTCTTCAGTATTTTATTTGGTAGAGCCACAGAAATGGCAGTTATACATGTGAGATATCCGTTAGGCCACTTATATTGTCATCATAATTTTTAACAAAGCATCATCATTACCAAATTACGTTTATTACCGTAATGAAATATTTTTTTCTCAATATTGTTTAGAGAAGAGAAAACATTTTGTATATCTATCTTAAAACATATACATATATGACAGTGAACTGATGCTAGATCACCAAAGTTCAGCAACGGATGAAACGGTCTATTTTCAGTAAAATACCCTACAATAAAAGAAAAAAATACCCTACAATAAAAGACACGCATAGCCATAACTTTAGCTTAAGAAATAAAGAAAAATTTGTGCTACCTAGGGTAAGATTATATAAAGTACAAAAGCAAGGAGTTTTTAATAAATTAATAATGTACAACAAGTTGCCAGTTGCATTAAGAAACTTACCTATTCTTGATTTCAAACGAAAAATTAAACCCTTCTTTATTCAAAATGCATTTTATAAGCTTAATGACTTATGAAAATTATCTTAAGCGAACATTCCTTTACATACTCTGACTGTGATAATGAATAATACTCTTTTTTTAAATTAACTATTGGACTGTTTAACATTTTATAATTTTAATGATATTTTAATTGACTTTTAAATTTTTACTTAATTTTAATATTTTACCTTAACTGTATTATTCCATTCAAATCTTTATTATTGTATCCATTTGACCTACCTAATATAACGCAACATTGTTATAAGGTGAATAAATAATCTGAATCTGAATCTGAAATCCAGCTACCAAGTTCCAGATGAAACTGTGATTGTTGGTCCCGGCTGTAGTTCTTAAAACAATAAAATTATTTATAAACCGTTTGGAGGCACATGAACTTGGACACACGTGATATTGAGGCTTGCCACACAGCCTATAAAAACTTTCTTCATCAGGTAACTGATAGATAAAGACATCTTCCAAACATTGCCACTCAGCCTCATTTTCAGCTTTTTGCTGTAAGTTAGCCATATACTACCAACCTCATCATCGCTACATATCAAGTCGTTACACGCATAACTTATACAGTGATACCTACTTCAAAAAAATATGCATACAAAGTAATATACATAAGCAACCTGGCTATCTTCTCACGAACACTACGGTCCAAGAAGCATGCCTTTTCCGCCCCAGTGCGCGCAAGCCACAGGTTACCCTATATAGATACCGCGTTACAAGATGATTAAAGCTACGTACGGCAGAAGTAAAAATTTGGTCTACAGACACGGGAACACGGTGGACCACTTCCTGACCAACAAGAGAGAAGTAAATGGAATTTATTTATAAGGACTTTTTATACAATGTGCTCAAAAATGGTCCACTCGTCGGTCAATAGACTTACCTATTCTGTTCAGTCAAAAACAATGTATCCAAAGTTTTAAGAAACTTGCGGATTGCGGGTGATGCATTATAGCGTTCTCATCGGGTTTTTTGAGTTGCGTATTATGCACGTTTATAACAATGCACGAATAAGAGCGTTTATAATTAGTTAAGCCCATCCGTTGTGTGGTGAATCTATGAAGGATAATCTATGACAATGTTTCATCCTCTACCTGTGTACGAACAGTACCACTAGGAGAGACAAAGAAAGACACATAATAATTATTATGATAAGTACATTATGTACGTTAATTACCAAGTTTATAGGTATCTTACCTTTATGTTTACTCATCAAAGTCGTATGCATCAAGCAACTAAAACTTTAATATGATGAATAAACAACAATGATGATGATATTGAAAATAATGTCGATTATGATATTGATGATTATATTGAAGATGATGACGATTATAGTAACGATGACGATATTGATGATAATAAAGATGACGGCAATGGCAATGGTGACGACGTTGATGATGTTGATGTTAGCATAAACGGCACTTATATATATGTGATTAGTTTGACGTACCTTTATGTGCGTCATCCGATGGTAGTAGAGGTTCGAGCTGGCTGTGAACCTTTTCCCGCAATGCTGGCACTGATGAGGCTTCTCCCCGGAGTGTATTCTTCTGTGGGTGTTCAAACTGCTGGAGGTGCTGAACCCTTTGTTGCAGACCATGCAAACGTGGGGTTTTTCGCCTACAATAAGAATAAAATGCTTAGTATAAAAAAATACGCGCAAGTGAAATTAGCCTACTTTGCCAAACACATGAGGACTTAATCATCATCTTTAATAGTTGTTGCACCGCCAAGCAGTAGTGTACAAACAATACTGTGTTCCGAATTAAAGAACATTGTTTCCAATAAAATTACAAAACAAGGAGGTTTATAAACACTTTATCTTAGTGTTGAACCGACCCTAGACATACCCGGGATGCGAGAGCGGCTAAATTAGCATCAAATATAACAGGCATTGCCTCCAGTGAGGCATTAAAGACCGTCAGAGGCCAACCGATTATTACAGTTATTTAGAACAATGTAGCCACTGCCACAGATTGCATTAGTATTTGGCAGGCTTAATGATCGACGGCATTGCTGGGTTCCGAACTGTTGAAGCTTAAAAGTTTTGGGTAGAACAAAATATTAAGTGCAAACGTGACATCAAATGCGTAAGGTAAGCGCCTTAATTGCTTCTTAAACTCGGTCGCATAAAACTTACCAGTGTGTGTCCGCATATGCCTTTTCAATAACGATGGTCGATCAAATGCCTTTCCACAAACTTCACAAGGAAGTAACGCTCTTTCTGATTTCGCTGGCCTTCTTTGTACTTTGGGTGTCATATCTAAGAGTTCGTTTGATGAACCGGCAGACGACAGTGATGTTAGGGACTCTCCTGATACTGACTTGTGCTCGTCTTCGTTTCCAGATGGCGGTGATATTGGTAAAAGAACTCGAGATAACAGTGATGTGGATAGGTCTAGTGGAGAATCTGGAAAGAAAAGGAAACTCAGTTAAACAGTCCCACATAAGCGACAGAAAGGGACAATTGACGCGACACGATATTATGATGCTTCGAAACAGAATTTCATTATGGTCTTCAACCAGATTAAACAGTTTTATGTTTTATGACCCATCTTAGACCACATAATTTAATTGCTTATGTGTTCAGATTACTTTATAGTTCAATGCAAATCTATTTCAGTTTTTTTATCATTGCTGTACTAAATAAATTACAAGTAAAATAAAAAAACCATATCTTAGTCTCTTAAAAATCTTGTTGATACTTTTTATGAACGATTATTATTAATTATTATATTAACTAATTTAAAAAAAGTTTTTATAATCTATTCTCATAACTGCCTACTTAGATCGTTTATAAGCAGTTATGTTTATACAACTTAATCAACATTAGTCCTAATAAATTTTCCCAACTCACAAATCTCTTCATTCAGCTTCCTCAACAGTCAAAACAGTGATTTATTACGCAAAACAACTCCAAAACAAGAATGCTATGAACCAAAGAAATTGAATATTTCCCATAATTTATATGAGAAACAAAATAACTTAGCTCCGAGCAAATTTCACGGTGATTAATAAGTCAAATTTTAATTTAGATCAAAGTTCTACGGAGTAGGTACCAATCAGGCAAAATTTTTTAATGAACCAATTTTATTGACAACCGTAAATTTTGCTATGGATGTTTTAAACGATTTATTTTTATAGCAGCCCATACCTATTAGATGTCTGAGCGCCGCACACTTAATTGGTGATCCCAATTTCTATCGCTATTGAAGTTCAAACTTCATTTTATTGTGAAGGTGTTTCTTATAATCAATTTTATCAGGTTCGCTATAAATCTTCTCGTTTTAATACGTCGCCAGATCTAGAATTTAATTAGTTGCGGCGTGTTTCTGTTCTAGATCAGTGGATAGTTATATTTTGTTATCCGTTCCAAGGATAGGTATATTTCAAGATTGCGGGATAGGGAATACTCGATATGGCGCGGCGGGTAGACAGATGCTGGGACGATGGTATCTTCGCTAGTCGACCGTCTACGTTTTATTCAAGACAGTCTATTAAATCATCTACTTATTTATACGATAAATTGCGGTATGCGACGTTTTTAAATGAATATTTAAATTGAAATCTGTGAATTGCGTGATATTTAGCCGGCAATGTGCGAGGAGTAGACGTTCGGCGTATTATCGATATGGAGTAGAACGGCTTGTAGCAAAGGAAGCCGCTTGCTTTATCAATTCGTATGTTACTGGGGCCGGTTAAGGCGTGTTATAATATTATTACGAATAAAATATTTATGAAAACTGCGAGTATATAACAAAAAAATTTTTTTTAAATGCAAATAAAATTATATCTATATTCAGTTACTCGTGTTACTATAGGAATTACTCTTTTTTATTGGAACTTACATGTCAGTGGCACTCATTATTCTTAAGTTTTTAAGACATTGATAAACGAGATGCAAAGTTTTTTTTTGTTTTTACTCAGTCTACTTTAAGTTTCATGTGCCTACTTTAGGCCCTAACTAAAGCCAATTGACGTTTTATGTGGGTAAAGCGGTACTTACTCATAAATTTAACATTTTGTTAAATTAAGAGGGTTTTGAGTGAGATCGTATTATAATCATCAGGCTTACGAGAAGAAAAGAAGAAAAAAAAAAAGAATTTAAAAAAAAAACACATCAGGACACACAACAGGAACAGGAATAAAAAAAATAACCAGGGTTTGTTCTAAAATTCCATCCAGAACCACTGGAGGAGGGGCAGCACTGTTAACCGAGAGGGCAGCGTCCTCTCGGTTAACAGTGGTGAGCATTCTGCGATTCCAAAGCCACCTACCAAGCGTGGGGTTTATGGTAACCCCTCCCTATTAAAAGGGGAGGCCTTCCTCCGACAGTCCGACGTCCGACGTCTTCTGGCTTATAATGACTATGTATGTATGACGCTATGTTTTTCGGATATATTAATAAGTGTACAGATTATTATTACTGGAATAAAAAGAGATGCTTAATATTTTAGCTTATGGCATAGTTGTTATCGATATAATTATGCCACAAGCTTGTAATAACTTACATTAGATAACTGACTCTATGTAAGTTGTTATGTGTGTCTTTTTCGGAACGATTTCTCCTCTACTTTTGTTGAATTTTAATTAAAACTCGTTACGTTTATCGAATAGACCGATAAAGTAAACTATTCATGAAAAATTGGATCGTTTACAGTGGAGATAAAATATAACGAAGTACTTGCCTATATTATATAGTAATAAATCAACATCGTTGCTTATCTAGAGTACATAAATAATTGTTTTTTTTTATCGTTGGTAGGTAACGTACTAAAAGTATTCTCCGCCTGAATTGCCATCTTCCCCAAGCGGCCTGCTAAGCGTGGAGATTATGGCAACCCCTCCCTATTAAACCCCTTTAATAGGGAGGGGTTGCCATAAGGGGGGGCCTTCGTCTAGCAGTGGACGTCTTGTAGCTGATGATTATTATCAATAATCATCTAATAATACTTACGCAATATGTTTTTATTTTATTATAATATTTTTTTCATGCTTTCTTCTGGCTAGTGTTTTCCCCTCACAGTCAATCAAATTCTGGTTTCGTTCTTAGCAATAAGTTTATCTCCCCCTCTGTCTTAAATTTTCTATCTTCACTAAGTAATCAGTCAGTCATAATTATCTTAGTGTGAGTAACTTTTAAAGTCCTAATATTATTTACGGGATATTTATTTAATATTTTTTTATATTTTTTTATTTTTTTTTAAGTTTAAACAGTGTTTTATCTTTCGAGAAGTAGATATATAATTATGCCTACCTATCTTTACTTTTATTTTAAAAGTAATTTAACCTACATAGTTACGAATACCTCTTCTTTCCAATAAGTAGGTATTGTCCTTTCTTTAACAAGTGTTGAAAAAGTGATAACATTCGTTAAACTGTTTCACCTTGCCCACCGCTTAAGATAAAAGAGCATTAAGACAATCGGACTACTGAACCGAAACGGTGCGTCGGTCGGCGGCTTTGATCTGCTGGGAGACACAGTGGCGCGGTAACAGTAGGGAGAGGATCCAGTTGAATTGTTTGTAAAAGTTTTTTTATTCGAAATTTTCTACCAGGCTCTGGCTATAATAATAATGTTTGGTAACAACGATATTTAAGACGTAGTACGCTTAGCTAAAACAAACTTTTTAATTCTGGATCTAGTAAATGTCTTAAGTGTCCTAATTTTCATTTCATTTCTTTTTTCATTTTGATGAACTAAAAACTCAATAAACACTTATAATACACAATCTTAAATGAATTCATAGAGTTCAAAAAAACTTAGTGCTGTATGTTTATGCTTACTCATATTATGAGTAATTAGTCCTGGCTATATTTTAAAGTCTTAGGGCTTGACAGTTGGCACCCTGTGTATACTGTGGCACACATCTCTCCACTCCCAACCGCGTAAGGTAATACCGAGATGTGAACTGTTTTGATATCAGTTATATTTCGTATTATGTCGGTAAGAGTGCAATTTAATGAAGGTGTGGATATTATAATTGAGTTCTGAGTGTGTTCGTTACTAATCAAATATTAAGTGCAGGTATAATTATCAATAAAAATGTATTTCAAATATTGTTGTCTAGCTAAGTTCTGAAGCTCACTAACAAAAACCAAATGCTTAAAAAAAAGTATTAGATTTTTATTTTAGTTAATAATTATAATAATTAGTGTGGACCCGTGTTGCACTTCGACTATTGTTGTTGTTTGGTTTTATCATAATTATAGCGTTCGCAGTAACCACAGTAAGTTTGATTTTTCGTAACAAAAAAAAAACAAATATCTGTAAAGTTCTATTATTATTTTCGGGATATTTATATATTATATATGATCGGTTCTTTATGATTTTTATTCAAAAAAAATTGATTCTTAATAAGTTCGAAAAAGGATAAATATAATTTGTTATGCAAGCCGATAAAACAGAAAAGAAAAGCTGAAATGAAAGTTTGAATAACGGCACTTCTACTCCTTATTCCACTCAGATGGGTGGAACAATAATCAACGTAGGTATTTTAATATTTAACTCTTAAAACGTCATGACCATTAAACTGGGTAATAGCTTAAGGCAAATAGCAGGCTATCTTAGCTAGGAGTATCTAGTTGAATAAGTAATCATCAAGTTAACGATAGGATGTGCTTTATTATAGGTCATGAGCGGCTCTAGCTACTGGTTTTCGCGAAAGGCATAAGCTCAATGTTGGATAGAACGAAGACAAGAAATTTAGTATGCTAGGATAAATTGGCGAACATTGCCTTGTTCGATCGATCTGGATATTGGATGACCTACCTAATCTACGAGTTAATAATACGCTTTAAAAAAAACCGACTTCAACTTCGAATACCTGGATGATATCTTCATGTTTTCTAGTCTAAAAACTACTAAAAAAAACATACATTTTTATACAGTTTAGGAAGCGTGCCATTCGACCGCGGCTTGCAAACTCTTGCAACGCTACCAGAGTTACAAATTATATTACTTACCAACGTCACTCTTTGTACTATAGTCACCGCGTTACCAACTGAGTCGTAGGGTCATAAACGTCAATAGGGATAGTGCGAGTGCGAGCGTGGCAACAAGTGCGAGCGAGATAGACATAGTGAAATGATTCATGGCTGCACGACTCAGTTGGTAACGCGGTGACTATAGCTTCCAATATGATAGCATTTTAGTTTTATTTTATTTCGTACGATATACTCGAAATAGACTAAAACCCTCGTGAGAACACTTCAAGATTAAGTATAAAATTTACGATGTCAGTAATAAATAGCAAAAGATGTACGAATTCTATCTGCCTAGACCAATTTCTCTGCTAATTACATTCAGCAGACTAATCTCTTTAGTGCTAAATGATTACTCAAATTTCTGTGAAGTTATATTTTTTTATTGTAATACTTATTACTACTAAAAGTGGTAATTTAGTTTGATATAGACTAGTTTTTATGATATTTTGGCCATTAATTTGCCGTATTTTAGAAAAAGTGATGAAAGCTGCTAATGGGATTTTAATTAAGCTTAACTTTCAACTAATAATCTAATAAAAAATATTGAATTCTCTTGTGAAGTAATTTGAAATAAAAATATTTTAACAGTTAATCATAAATAATATGACCAATAACATAACATACATTTGGTACACTAGTTTTTTGCAATTAATATTTTTTTCAGACGACAGAGATACCAATGAAATAAAATGTTTCTATACAAAGAACGCAGAAATCATTTATGTGTCTTGAGCGAATTGAGCGTATTCCCGTGTTGCCTACTGCTAAGCAAAGATGCGGTCTATGTCGCCAATAAATTTTAATCCATAACTTCAAACGATAGATAAAAGGAAGCGTACCTGTTTGTCGAGATGAAACCAATTTATCCACAAGTTTTAGCTTATTACTCTGTGATTTTCAACCGACTTCAAAAAAGGAGGTTCCCAATGCGCCTGTAGGTTTTTTTTGTAATGTTAGCGATTACTCCGCCAATTATGAACTGATTTTTGTTTGATAAGTAGTACTTCAGAAGTGGCCCCATATGAATTTTATCGAAATCGGTTCAGTAGTTGGTTTTTAAATCAAAATTACTAGAAAATATAAAGATGTCATCCAGGTATTCGAAATTGAAGTCGGTTGTATATATTTTTTAAAAGCGTATTATTAGTCACCCAGATTAAGACGAAGCACAAAACAACAAGCACTTCACAAAAAACTGTCAAATGCTTATAAGCGACATGTCCTTTGATTAAGTACCCAGCGAGCTAGATCCTCCAAGGACATATCACTTGCTAAACTAAAATTGAATAAATAATTATTTTTTGAATTGTTTATTTATCTTTTTGAATTGTTTTCTTAGTTTTACAGACTCCGGGGTCTTGCCTTCTACCTCTTATTTTTTATTGGCAATAAATACTAAAACATTGACCTGGGTATGTCCTTAAACTGCAACCAGACCCACCGGAGGACGGGCAGCAGCGTCCTCTTGGTTAACGGTGGTGACCATTCTGCGATCTCCAAGCCGCCTGCCAAGCGTGGGGATTATGGCAACACCCCTCTATAAAGGGGCCTTCGTACAGCAGTGGACGTTTTATGGCTGACGTCCACTAAAACATTTTGAGATGTCCTTACTATAAATGTATACAATACCTAGTTATTGTCTGTACCTTCTAATATCGAGTCCATGGTTTGTCTATAGAGATTATTTCTCATTCTTACGAAGAACATCTCCTCAGGTCTCTCTGGAAGGTAGTAAACCACGAGCTCGGAATGTACTGATATTGGTTTCACTGCTTCATATACTGGCTCGCCTTTTATTTTTGTACAAACGAGGTTTACCTGTAACAAGAAAATATTTTAATTATTTAGGTAAGACTCAGGACTTTCTCCATACACACGTGGTCTAATGGTGAATTTATTACTACTGTACGTCCTAAGTCAAAATAGACACCAGCTGCGCCACGGCTTTACCGCGTGATGATGATGATGTTGATAAAAAGTCGGCTATGATATTTTGTTTTGGGAAATAAACTATCTTTATTCCGAGTTTCATCCGAATCCGGTCAGCCGTTTTGACGTGAAGAGGTAACAAACATACATTATACACATATATACCGAAAAACGTTATTATAATATAAATACTAGCCCCCCCGCGGTTTCACTCGCGATTCTTGTGATAAAAATTAGTCTGTCTTTTTCCAAGGTTAGTACCTCTAAGTATACCAAATTTAATCCAAATCCGTTCAGACAGCTCAGCACGAAGGAGTAACAAACACACACACAAACACACATACACACACCGACAAACTTTCGCATTTATAATATGAGTACGATTATTAGTGTGATAAATAAGTGTGATGAGTGTAACATTTTTAAGATTGTTACATACTTAGATGTTTGCATTTGACCGCCTACTATGATTTGTTTACCATCAGGTAGATCATCTGCTTTTTGCCGCTTTATAAAAAACTTACTTGTGGTCCATAATTGTCCGATACGCGAAGAAATCGCACCCAGTTACAATGTCGCACTTGGATCCCTCCAGACGTGCACACTTCATCGTACAAGCCAAACCGGTGTCGGATCTGGGAACAAGTGAAACACTTCGCTTTTGAATATGTTAGAGGACCAATAAAGATATAGCTTTAATGCAAAGGTAACTGTGTGACATAAATATGCAAAGGTGACTGCAAACCTTTACTAGTTGGAGAATCAACCCAATAAAAAAAAATTGTGTATGTGAGAGAAAAACAGAGAGATGTGGAATTGGAATATAGAGTGACATTCATTGAATTCATTGCCAATATCTTAAGGGGTCATTAAACTCGCCACAGTGGACATGGACAACTAGTACTATAAAATCTTGACGACGCGAAAAAAATGGGCTGTCCCTTACAAAAAATGCATTAAACTACACACAAAAATCTATGGAGCAAAAGGAAAAGTTGTTCATTACGATGACCACCTATCATAATTATTGCTAATGATATTGCATACAATTTCACCCTGTATAGAACAAGTTTTACATAGTTGGTTGGTGAACATTTTATTCGAATATTAGGAATATCTATATTTTCTGTGGTCCGTGGTTTGATTTGGAGTCTTACATTGGTCTTGAATCTACGGATAGGTTAGGTTAGGTTAGGATGTAAAATATCTTCATAAAACTTGACGTACTCGGTCATTTTGGAGTGGTATACCACATCACATCAACAGCCGGAAAACGTCCACTGCTAGACGAAGGCCTCTCCCTTAAAGGGAGGTGTTGCCATAATCCCCACGCTTGGCAGGCGGCTTGGGGATCGCAGAATAGTTACCACCGTTACTGAGAGGACGCTGCTGGCCGTCCTCCGGTGGTTCTGGATGCAGTTTTAGGACATACCCAGGTCACTAGGACAGGAGTTGTGTATAATACGTATTTATTATTTCAGTAGTTTTTTTTTTTTTCTCAAATGTGAGATTTCCAGCATGCCAATATTTACAAAAATAATACTTATTATTATTATGTGTAATCCATAAAAAATTGGTGTCTAAACTATACATTTTATTCCAGTCCCAGCCAAGGAAAATTTGCAAATCAATAAAGTTTTTAAATTATTGCTCTGTAATCCCACTTAATGGTAATTATAATTAATTAAAACTTTCATCGTAAATTCATTTCACGTAATTAATGCAATGTTCTCGTTCCCTTATTGCGCCAATTATGCATCTCATTTGATATCATAAAACATGACTGTGGAAATTACCTGCGAAAATTATATGACTCTCCATTTCAATCCTATTCAACATAATGTATACACACACACACGCACCCTTAAACATGTATACTTACACATTTTATTTACTAGTACATATTCGATTAATGATTACATTGCACACTTCTTTTTCCCCATTGGAAGGATTATGGGATACTTAGTACATTGATCATGTCGATATTGTCAATTACCGGCGGGTCCCAATATTCAATCCTCGATCGGGAGATCGGATCAATCCAAGATGGAATGCGATCTCCCGCCTGAGACCTCTCTCATAGAATGTGCCAAAACCAAAACAAAGGTACCTACGGTTGGATATTGAAACACTTTTTGGTGCAATCGGATTCTTTATCGATCTGAAATCGATACAAATGGATTGAGATCGCTTATTGGGACTGGCCGTAAGGCGGATGGTCAAATCCTGGGTTTGCCAAGAGATGGCGCTAGAAACATTTTTATTGTAATAAAATAAATATAAGGGCAATTTACTATCACTTTACCGCTGTTTAATGATGATTAACGATCTACTTCTAATTGAATTGCAATCTACGTCCTAAAAACCATACATGATTTCGACGTTATCTTTTGCCAAATTTGGCCCATTGCCCTTAAGTCAAAGTCAATCTAAGTAAGATTGTAAGTCGCAGTCAAGACACGCCCCGGAATTTAAGTGTAATATAGTAACCACATTATCACAAACACGTTGGAATTGCATTTCTAATCGGATCTGTCATAGAATATGAAGTCGTTAATTAAAACAGATGCGGCGGTTGTAAAAAACAAGATGGATGGCCAATGATTGGAAAGTAATTAAAGACTCTAATTAATTGTTTAAATGGACGAAAGTGACCAAAAGTTTTAAAAAATAATCCATTTATAGGTTCATTTTCTACTTAAGTCTTAAGTTAGGAAAGCTTAAAGGCCGTCACAGACGACGAAGATGCTATAGTATTTCATGTTAAGATAAAATATCGCTCACCATACAATTATGAAATATATAATTATCTTCGTCACTTGTTTGTAATTTGTTTTGGATGGGTTTAAATTTTTCTGTGATTTTAAAACGTTTATAAAAATGACAGGTGGTTAGGGGAAGGCTGATGATGATGACGATAAATTTCAGCGTAAATAATTATTTGCCTAACTATTTTGCTATGGGTTTGTTGGTAAGCGCGGAACAGAAGAAGGTGTTCTGTGTTCATGCTCAGCATTCGTTATAATTAAAGGTACGTAATAATATTTTTACACGTAGTAAGAAATTTTGACACAGTAGGCAATCAACTACAAACACAGGGTCTAGTCCTAGTATTTCAGTAGTTAAACAGCATGTGGACATGGAAGAGCTTCTGTGTGCAATGACCCTTGCTAATCTTTGTCCAATCTTTCAACTTACCGCCAAGAACAGCATTTCACGTAATGATGCGAAAATTACCACAGGAGTGTCTTCTGAACGCAGCCGCAAGATTCAATCCTTAATACAATTTAGCGTGCAGGATACATTACTGCCTTATGGAAATATTCATTAAGCTAATGCTAATCTGAATTAAGTAAAAGTAGTTAATATGCACTTAGGCAGTATCTGCTGGGTCAAGTGCGGGTAACGATTTTATCTGAATATAGTTGAATTTTGTTCATATAAGTATTTTACTCCGGTGGCTTGGAATCGATACTTGGCATTAACTGGCGCAAAATAGAGATATAATGGCGCTTTTTAACTTTTTTTTTGTCACTGTGCCATTAGTAAGTATTTCTTCCTATACGGGTATATTTGACTGCCCTGTGGATGGTTGGTAGTACCCCTACTTTAGGAGCTGTAGGCCGTAGGTTCGATTACCATCCATCCCTATTTTATCGCACCGTGATACGGTTTGCGTTGGCGGATGTACCAAAAGAGAATGTTCTAGAGATGTGAACCATGTATGTGATAAACATACATCTTTAAGTTTGAGTATTTTGAAATGTATGTATTATAAATACTTATTATGTATTGTGTGTACAATCAAAAGTACATAAATTACTTTACTAAGGGTTTACTACCTACAAACTTTGTGTATTTTGGGGCTAGAACGCCATCTAGCCCCAAAATACACAAAAATTGTACATGTGAATGTAAAAGAATGTTTTTTTTTTGTAAAATCTGTTTGCTGTCCAATTACGCGAATTACAGAATAAACAAAAACAAGCACCAAATAAAGTAAATGAACACATAATTATCGACACGAACAAGATATCGAATAATCTAAATGATAAATATCACACAGAATCACGTTAAAAATGATTAGTCCAAACATTTATCGGCTTTTGGGAACCGTGACATAATATCTATGAATATTCAATAACGATGCGCCGCTAGAACATAATCTTCTACCACAAATAATTATGTTAAAAAGTTATAAAAATGTTAATTTATACTAATATTGTACTTTGGATCTTTTAATTGGTAATATATGGGATCGAATAAAACATAAACAGCTAACTAGCAGTATATCTATTCAAAATAGATTTGAAGAGATTTTGTAGAAAAGTATCTTATATTTTCCTGATGGTGATATATCAAATTTATTATCTTCGGTAAGTCTTTGGAACTTGGACATTCTCACGGTTGCGATTCCATATTATAAAAAAAAAAGGCAAAGTGCGAGTGACATTCAAGCACCTAGAGTTCCGTATCTTAACATTGATAATAATTTGTTGTTAATTAACTTAGATTATATTAGTAACAAGCCGAACTCTTCAAGTACTTTAAGGATTTCAAAATAATCACACTCTGCTTATCGTTTCTATGTGTTACCTTTTTTACAACAAAAAACTCGTTTCTTGTACTGCGATTATCCTTCATTTAATTAGAAAATCTGCCGTAAAAATTCATATCATTAACAAAAAACCAAAAATGTTTCAAAACCACGTCAGTTTTCATAATAAAATTTATTAATTTGTTATGCTATTTAAAAAAAACTAAAATATTTAAAAGATCAGATCGTTAAATGTGGAAGGTATAGATAGACAGACAACTGACAAATAACATAAGATACGGTCCCGCTGTTTGTCAATTTTTGGGCACGGAATCCTAAAGAAGTCGTAAATCTTAGTAACACACTGATTGCTTTCCTTATTAATACAAGCTCTTAATTATTTGAAACAGTCGAAATAAATAACGTTATAAAATAATCAATATGGTCCTAACCTGCAAAAATCTGAACGAAATTACTCACTGAATCTCAACCTGCCGGGACTGCCTTAGCAAGCAAAAATAAATCTTAAGTCAGTTTATAAGAGTTCACGTTTTGTGTTTGCCGTACTCAGATCTAATTTCTTTTTATTTTGGCGAATATAAATCAGTGGACCGTTATTCGGAAAGCTAAAAGACAGTCAGACTCTTTGTGACGTCAAGTTTTTGCTGCAGTAACGTATGTCTAACCTTTTGGAGTCTAAAATGTTTGCCAATTCAGTCTCCAAATAAAGACGGCTCCATAATATGCTGCAATTTTTTTTAAACATGCCAACACTGTTAAAATTCAAAATTTCCTTACAGACGTAAAGTAGTTTCAATGTCTGTTTAAGTCACGTATGCAAAAGATAAATCGAATAAAAATATAAACTATCAATTAATCGGATTAACGAAAGTAGATAGAAATCGAATGAAACATGTTTCTACCAACTCAATAACTAGCACGCGTAGTTAAATGCTTGTAAAATTCGATTACAACAATCAATTAATACCAATTATTCGATTGGGTGCTATTTCAATTTAATTAACAAAAAAATCAGTGAATTATGATTCTTACTGTTACCGTTGTAGGTTATAAATCTTAACATCGATTATAAATATCGATTTTGAACGTACGCTGCCCGTCATTTTTATTAGGGCACGTTAAAATTCCACGAGTACTCTCTCGGTATAACGAATATAGGATGCCGGTATTCGATTCGTATCGATTTTTAATCAATCTCCAAAATGGGCTCTATCAAACTTAATTGACGTCAATCGTGAGGTATCTTAAAAAGCTTTCTTCTTTCGAGCATCGGAAACAATTATTAATGTGTACTTAATGAAGGTATTAACAATTACGAGGTTTTTGAGCTACATTTTACGCGAGGCAACTGTATACAAATTGAAATTGAGTCGTCGGTGTTACATTGTGTTTGGATTGTGATGATCGTGTTTTTAGTTGGAGGTATTTTGATCAGGTAGTAACGTGTTGGTGCAGTTTAATATGGAAGAAAGTAAGGCTCTATAGGTTGAGAGGCAAACTGACTAGCCCTTATATCAGAGCAATTAATTTATTAATTGGCAATGCTACGGCAATCCCACAAAATTAACATACCAAAACAATGTTTTGTTATCTTCAGTAGGCTGCCAACAGGGTGATCCATTCGGTCCCGCCATTTTCAGCCTGGCCATTCATCCAATTATTCAACGTCTCCAATCCAAACTTAATGTTTGGTATTTGGATGACGGAACCTTAGGAGGTGATGTGAGCACTGTCCTAAATGATTTGCAAATTCTCATAGACGAATTTCGTCTTATTGGCTTAGAACTAAATTTTTCAAAATGCGAACTCAATGTTTGCGATTCATGTCCGAACAAAGATTTGGTTATTGCAAAATTTAATGATTTGGCTCCAAACATCAAATCTGTGGATAGATGTTCTCTTCGCCTACTGGGTTCACCGATTTTAGATGAGTCTTTTTCACCTTTCGTAGAAGAAAAAATTCAAAATTTTATGAGTGCCTCCAGGAGGTTACTCAATATTAACGCCCACATGGCGTTTACCATTATCAAATATTGTCTGTTTGTGCCAAAATTTATATACACTTTACGATGTAGTCCACTGTGGAAACACGGTGAGCTCCTTTCGAGCTTAGACAATGTCGTAAAGGAAACACTAATATCGGTTTTGAATGTTGACATGAATGACAGGACATGGTCACAAGCCTCACTACCAGTAAGGTTAGGAGGCTTAGGGATCCGCAAAATTTCAAGTGTAGCTCTACCAGCTTTCTTGTCCTCAGTTCATAGTACACATAAATTAATTGAAAAAATCCTTCTTCCCTCTTTAGGCCATTCTGGTGTAGTAGTAGCTCATTTGAATGAGGCCAAGAATGTTTGGAGGGAGGCTTGCCCAAATACTGATTTTCCGAGGACTTTGTCTTCGCAGAGACTATGGGATAGGCCGATCTGTGAACTAGCACGGAAATCTCTTCTAGATACGTGTACTAGCGTCGCAGATCGCGCTCGTATCCTTGCTGTCTCTGTATGGGAATCAGGTCTTTGGTTGCAGGCTATTCCCTCCTTTAACACTGGTAGCCTTTTGGACCCAACCGCATTTCGTCTAGCTGTCAGCTTGCGCTTGGGTGCAAGGTGCTGTGAGGCCCATCGCTGCCAGTGTGGTACTGCTGTCGATCAGCTCGGTCACCATGGTCTCTCTTGCTCAAGAAGCGCTGGTCGGATCGGCCGCCACGCTAGCCTGAATGATGTCATACGCCGGGCTTTATCCACCGCCAATGTTGCAGCTGTGCTCGAACCGAGCGGCCTTGCGCGTGACGATGGCAAAAGACCTGACGGTATGACACTTGTGCCTTGGAAGATGGGACGGCCCCTTGTATGGGACGCAACTTGTGTTGATACTTTGGCACCGTCACATCTTCCTGAGACACAGAGTAGGGCTGGTGCGGCGGCAAATTCGGCGGAGCGGCACAAGCGGCGCAAATATGCTAACCTCGGCAGAGGTTACATATTTGAGCCGTTTGGTGTTGAGACATTGGGTCCGTGGGGACCGGGAGCTCATCATCTTTTCAAAAACATATCCGAGCGCCTGGTCGACGCGACGCGTGATCAAAATGCTGGCGTTTATTTGGCTCAACGCATAAGCATTGCCATCCAGCGTGGCAATGCCGCCAGCATGCTGGGTACGCTGCCGACTGGTAGTGGGTTTGAACATTTGGATTGTCTCTAGACTTTCATCGGTCTGGATACAATCCTTTTGTTTTTTGTTGTGTAGTAGGCTAAGTAGTCATTGTAGTTTGTTGTAGTTTATTAGGAATAATAATACATACTTAGGTAGTTTGGTTTAGCACCAAATTTTCATATAACTTTGAAACGACTATGTTAACCTTCATTTGACTATGGCCGTAATAAAATGTACACTATAAATTAAAATACTACTTCTAGCGAATGTATATTTTATGCGACACCGTATTTTTTCTGTATACAATGAAAAAAGTCTTTCAAGCAAATAATCATTACAGTTACACAAAAATAAACCATATAAATTTATTTTTTGCGGGGCTATTTCAGATAGATTATTATAAATAAAGATAAAATATATCTATGTCCTATGTCTACATTTCATTATATGATAAATAATCTTTGAGATCTATCTCTCTCAAACAAATAAGAAAACAACATAAAAGAAAATGGAAAAACAAGTATTATATTTGCTCTAGAATTTATAGCCGCGTTGCATTGAGCTAATATTAAAAGAGCCACAATAGTGCAAAAAAATATATTCTAGCCAAAACTGACTGTGACTGACTGACTGTGAGCCCAAACGGCTTTTTGAACGACTTGAACTACGATAAGACACAAGAGCTCAAGCATACATTGAACACTATACAAGCGACATTCGAACAATTGTGAACTATATAATGCACGTATAGGTATGTACAACGGCACTCGGACGTTTTTTGACTGTTTTAACTTAGAGATTGTGACTCTTTAGATATTAGCTCAATGCCGCGTTGTCAAAAGATTGTTTTTTTGAAGCAGGAGCCATACTTTCCTCTGGGCCCATATGTCTAGTTATGAAACGGCACACTTCACAACATGAGCTATAAATAACAATATCATAATAACAGACATCACGTACAGACAGACAAACAGCTCCTTTATAGTGAATGCGGCACGAGATATCCCGGAGCAGTCACGATCTGACTCATTACGCTCTTACAGAGCTACCAACTTTATGATCTGTCGGTGAAACGGAAGAACTAAAATATTCAAAAGGCAGCTGTAAGGTTTGTTCAAAACTACGATGGTGGTGCCCTCACTCATCTGAGATAAGTTAGTAGGTTAGTTTAAGTTACTATACATGTGTTCTTTCGGCCTTTTTAATAGTTTCTTATACAAATACAAAGCAGTGTTTTGGAATTTCACGAGCCAATTTTCGAAGCTTTAGTTATCAGATTACGTATTAAAAACCCTATTTGTCTTTTTCATTGCAATGAGTTTATTAGAAAAAGACTGCAACGTGTCAATACTAGTCTTCAAAATCGGCTGTACTATGTGTTTTTTATACGTTACGTCGCGCCTGCCCATAACAGTAACAGTGCTAGAATTGTGAACTTGCGAATACAATCCTGCGCCGCATTGTGTACAGCGCTCGTCACCCTGAGATATTAGATGTTAAATCTCTTCGTACCCAGTAATTTCTATGGTAGCATTGCCCTTCAAACCGAAACACAGTAACGCTTGCACACTACTGCTTGGCGGTTGAATAACTGGCAAAAGTGTGGTACTTCTCCAAGCGTACTCTGTAGTAGAGTCCTACCACTACAAAACATGTATAAAATATGAAAGTAGCAGTTAAAGATTTTAATTCAACATTTACTTTTAAAAAAACATGAAAGAAAAAGATTTTAGGTCATAAGTTTACGCCAATACTTTACGTATATTAATGGCCCTGTAATGTAGATCTTAGAATTTATTCTGCGCACATGCGCACCCGACCAGCGAGATAAAATGTGACCCAATCACCTTTAAAGCCACTTATAGAGAGACCTTAAAAGAACACTTTCCTAACAGTGGGATGTTTTATAGGTTTTTGTATGCAGCTAGATATTATATAAAGGTATATACTGTGTAACTGCATTGACAAAATACTTTGTGAATGGAATGTAAGATAGTAAGTACGTTTCCTTGGCAAATAGGTATAAACACCTGCCTTTATAAAAGTACTATAATTTCTTTATTAATAATCACCGACGCATAAAAGCACGTATACACTGTATAAAAAGAAGATTGGTACAGAAGCGCTCACGAACGCGGCTCGAGGCGTCAAATCGCTTAACGTGCGCTCACGCTTGGAGTTAAGGAGCCTGCACGTTGGATGAGTTGAAAATAAATCATTTTTCTACTCAAGGGTAGTATCTAGTCAGCCATATACTAAAAATATCATCTTTCATCATTTTCTTTAGCCAACGCAACGATTCAAACAATTTTGAACGAAGCGACCACTATTAGCAACTAGGTATAGGTTTTTTCACCTGAGCTTAAAAGTACTTAATAATTTAACTGGGTAAAATATCTAATGTTGCTCTGTAATAAGGCTTAATAGTAGATTGTTACACAACGGTCTAAAATTACCCATTATATACGACGTAGTTTTACCCGTGCTTTAGCGAGGGAGTAAAAAAATTGAGTTATAATGGGTTTTTAGCGCCGTGTGTAACAATTGGAGCGCTACAATGACGGCTTTTTTGAGCAAGAGGAGAGAAAAGTGTATTTTATAATCTAAAACAGAGCCACAATTTCAGTTTTACGTACTTTTTAGCCCGTACTATGATTATTGATTCATTAAGTTGAAGTGGCAATGGGCAGGCCACATCGCTCGAAGAACTGACAACCGATGGGGAAGAAAGGTTCTTGAGTGGCGACCGGGAACCGGAAGACGCAGCGTAGGAAGGTCTCCCACTATATTTAAAGGTATATAGGTGGACCGACGACATTGTAAAAGTCGCAGGCAACCGGTGGATGCAAATGGCAGGTTGTCGTACAGTGTAGCGGTCTAAGGGGGAGGTCTTCGTTCAGCAGTGGACGTCTCCGGGTTGATGATGATAATGACTATGATTATTATCTATGAGATATTTTCCGTGATTATGTTAAGAGTAGAGGTCCTTACTCATAACCATGACTATTATGATAGTTTATAACAGATTTTTCTTAAGCATTCAGTTTTAGCGGCCCATCAACGCGGTCTTCAGAATTTAGGCTGTAGCAGTATAATACAATGTGCATGGTCCCTTACAGCGAATGTGAAATACTAGTGCTGTCAGATGCCAGTGTCAGCTCCTAGGATTCACTCAGCTGCGTTCATCTTGATAACGAGATTCATTCACGGGCTTACTTGTTTATCTACGAGAACTTATATTTCTAATCAATACATTCTTACTTTCTTGCCGGGCATGAGCTTTAACATAACTGAACTATACATTATAAGAATAAACATAGTAAGACGAAACAGGAAAAAAAAACAAAAGTAGATGGTATTTTTAGGTGTGAAGGAGGACGCGGGTCACGCGCGTCATGATCTGTTTTCACTCTTGTAAAAAGTCACCGGATGTAATCGAAACTATATAATAGCCCGAGAATCCAATATAATTAATTTACTTTATTTATTATTTGGAAAACAAACAGCTATTAAAAAAAATATATAGGACACAGAAAAGTATGAACATGTAAACGTATATTCCCGTTAAGTGAGTAAATAAAACAAAAATGTGGCAAAACCACGGCAGTTTTCATAATAAAGTTGGATATGGATCAAGGTTTAAGATACATGAATAAATTTATAGAGACCTGTGATCTGTGTATGTCCTAAAACTGCATCCAAAACCACCGGAAGATGGGCAGGAGTGACGGTGAACATTCTGCGATCCCAAGCCCACTGCCAAGCGTGGGGATTATGGCAACCCCCCAAAATTAAGGGGGTGCTCCAAATTACTAATGGAAAAGCCGTCGTCCAGCAGTGGACGTCTTCTGGCTGATGATGATAGATATAGATTAAAAAACTATTGTGAACATATAAGAAATTTCAAAAGAAACAGATATAAATAAAAAGCTAAAGAGGCTAGTGCGGTAATGCCAGAAGATCAATGAAAATAGGTTTTTACACAAACACAACCAATTATGCGAGATACAAAGAATTAATAAGTCTACGTTTGAAAACAGTATTTTGAAATTATCTGGGATTGGACAAATCTATTGTAAAATTTACTTTAGGTATATATAGACAGTATGGCTATAGTAGAGTCCTGCCTCATAAAATAAGACATAAAGGCCTCCCCTTTAGACCGCCACACTGTACGACAACCTGCCATTTGCATCCACCGGTTGCCCACGACTTTTACAATGTCGTCGGTCCACCTAGTGGGAGTCCTTACTACGCTGCGTCTTCCGGTTCGCGGTCGCCACTCAAGAACCTTTCTTCCCCATTGGTTGTCAGTTCTACGAGCGATGTGGCCTGCCCATTGCCACTTCAACTTGCAAACCTTGCGAGCTATGTCGGTAACTTTGGTTCTTTGGCGAATATCCTCGTTCCGGATTCTATCGCGCAAAGTAACTCCGAGCATAGCTCTCTCCATTGCCCGTTGCGTGACTCTAAGTTTCTCCAAAAAGCCAGCAGTTAAAGACCACGTTTCAGTTCCATATGTCATCACTGGCAACACACACTCTTATATGTTATGGTTGTATGGTGGTATTTCCTATAAGTCCTGCATTTACTGACCATGCCTTTTAGTAGAACAGTTTATTTGTAGCGAGAGTAGTAAATAAGAGAGAATACTATTAAACCCATTCCAATTTAAAACAAATAAAAAAATTAACTGTTTTAGGATTACTTAAAACGAATTTGTTATGGTTTTTGAGGTAACAAAAATGTACATTCTAACAAGTCTTTTAATTTAGCCTCAAGTTTCTTTCAAAATAATGGGTTGCGCACACGAGCGCACGGGTGCGCAATTTGGTGGCGCGCAAATAGGCGCACGCGGCGCTGCGGTCCGGTGCAATCAGGCCTTATGCTTGCTACTTCATAAGCTGGGGTTTCACTGAGCGAGCGAGCTATTGGAAACTTTGTTTACTGCTGACAGCGTAAGTAGAAATAGTTTCAAAGCTTTTAAAACTTTGGTTCTACTTACTTAGGGCCGGTTTTTTGATCCGTAGCCAACCGTTTAAGCCAACTAATAGTTAAAAACGGTAACAAATTATTAAAACCCCAATATTTCGGTTCTTTGATTCATAGTTAGCATGACCAGTGGTCAAAAATCTAACTAATGGTTAGCTAGTTAACTATAGTCAGTTTACAAATGGTTATGTCGATTTTGACTACGGATCAATAAACCGGCCCTTAGAAGTAAAAGAAGTATTTTTGATGTTCTTTTGTATATTTTTTTTGTTAAGTCAGCTTTGTGTTTAGGACAAAATAATCTTATGTTTTGACAAAAGGCATAGGACCCCGGAGCCCTTGGAGCTCAGCAAATAAATATTTGGATATTTCTGAAAAACACCGACACTGCCACATCCATCTCAAATGGAGTTAAAATAGGCGACGAAAGTAATTTCACATCTATTATTTTAGTAAAAACAAGCATAATATTATCATAAGCCTTTTCTGTTAGAAAACATTATTTTGTACTTTTTTAATATAATTATATTCGTATAATTTGTGACTGTATAATAGTCATAGGTAGGTACATTTATTATTTATGTTTAGTAAAAACTTTGGTATATTCGTTGTATAAAAACCAAAAGCTATCAATTTTAAAGGCACCTTAAAATAATAAATAGCTAAATTATTGAAATGCAAGCTTAGTTTTTTGTCACAAGAAAATTTCATTAAAACCCGTCCAAATCGGTCATTCATCGAACATTTTACACGCTCGCTATAACAACACCGCTCCTTAAGCCAGCACCACCGTGCACGCAACGTTGTGGTATGCGAGAGCCACACGCCTCGGGCCCGGACGTTCATTTTGGCTTCTGTTTAAAGAACAAAATCCCGAAATTAGTATTCTAAAGCCCTAATAGTGTCCCAGCTCAAGGCAATGCCTTCGGAATACTTGGACGTCAGTTGGCGTGTTGTTATTTGGAAAGAAAATAATGAGCCGTGTAACGAGAGCTTAATTTAAGGCTCACCAAACTGTTTTAAATTATTGTGGTGAAGTGAATTTTATGAATTGTATTGTCTAAGGTCGTTAAGGTTTTGTCGTGTTGTAAAAAGGTTCCGAAGCAAATTAATAGCTCGTAGAACAACGCACCAAAATGAAAATTATAATTTTGAAATAGACTAAAAAAAGTACGTTAGCTATTTTTCCGTATCTAGCCCACACAGATCGCCACACTGTACGATAACCGGCCATTTGAATCCACCGGTTGTCCACTTTCACAATGTCGACTAATACTAATATAGGTCACTTAATATTAACTTAACTCTTACTTTTCGTCACTTTTTATAACTTGTTAAGTTAAAGCGGCGTTTCAGGTAAGATTCAAAATATTCGAGCTGATTCCAGTGAACGGAATAATAAGCCCAAGTAGCAATAAAGCACGTGCGTACAGACAAGTGTTGCGAACGATTTGTGGAAATGGCACAAGATCGTGAAGGCCGCGGGTAGCTGTAATAACTCAGCATTACTGCAACTGGACACTGCGCGGCGATGAGGGACAAGTCACGAGCTATAGCGATTTGAAAAAATATAAAATTAAGTATTACATTTTTAATGTAATACTAATCCTGGACCTGGGTATGTCCTTAAACTGCAACCAGACCCACCGGAAGACGGGCAGCAGCGTCTTCTTGGTTAACGCTGGCGAGCATTCTGCGATCCCCAAGCCGCCTGCCAAGTGTGGGGATTATGGCAACACCCTTCTATTGGGAGGCCTTCGTCCAGCAGTGGACGTCTTATGGCTGACGACGATTACATTTTTAATAGCATATCTCACTATTATTATAAATGCGAAGGTTGTCGTTGGATGGAGCTTGGAGTGGAGAGATTATTTCAAGGAATAACATAGGCAATTTTGTATCATCATCATCACCATTTTTTATACAGACGCGGGTGAAAACACGAGGCGCATCTAGTAAATAAATAAAACAAAATATTGGTGTACACAGCGCCATCTAGCTTCAAAACCTTATAATATGGGATCCAGATAACTGATACTACTTAAATACTGTTTTTTTTGTGAATACAAGACACAAACATCTAACGCTCGTTATATACTTAATATAGATGTTTGTCCTGGGTGGAAATCGAACCCGTGATCGAATGTGAAGGCTGATATAATTACCAACTAGACTTTAAGACACTAAGACTACAAGACAGCCAGTAAGGCAAGCAGTCAGTATAGTAAAAATATTTTTTACTGGTTAAAAAAAGAGATGGGGAGGTTATATGTTCCACTATATGTTTATATTTTTTTAATGTATGTTCACCGATTTCTCACTCAATTAGGGACCGATATTGCAAATTATTTTTCGTTTGAAAGGGTATACTCTCGAAGTGGTCCCATATTCATTTGAAGTTTGAAGGTTTTTTTAAGTTACTTGTCTGATTATTGACAATTATGTATTAATACGTTCTTTAGAGCTTTATTTATCGCTCTCAACTTGGATAACTATGTGCAGGTGAGTCCGCAGGGCGCGAGTTTGAATGCTACGGTCGAGCAAATTACACGACATTTGGTTACATGACCCGATCGGACAATGATTGTGTACTATTTGACACGTCGTCTCGGACTTTCGACAGCTCAGAGCTACGATTGGTGTCTTTTTAGTAATAACTACTACTACTATTTGTGGAGACAGAAATATCGTAATGGTTGTCACACACGACGAAGATGCTATAAAATTTGATTTTAAGATAAAATATCGCTCGCCATACAATTTTAAATTAGATAAATTATCTTCGACATTTGTGCTATCAAAGAAATGTATGAGTAGTGTGATATTGAAATATGTTCTAAGATAACATTAAACATTATAGAATCTTCGTCGTGTGTGACCGCTTTAAAAGGACACTAACTTTACGATTTTGAAATAGCACCTCACTCCGTACTTCTGGCAAATGTCAAAATCAGTTGTTACATCAAAACTAGGTACTACCCCCGCGGTTTCACAAAGCGTGATGATGAAAAACGGTGATAATTTAAGAAGCCTATATAATATGTTATCTAATTAGCTATCTCCCTTCCGAGCTTCGTCTAAATCCGTTCAGCCGTTTTGACGTGAACAGTTAACAAAAACACACACAGCCTGACAAACTTTCGCATTTATAACAGGTAATTATAATGATAATTAGTGGAGTTGGTGTGATTTCTTTAGTACCTATACAGAAAATGTGATTTTAGCACTCTCATTGCACTAATTTTATCATGTTGCCACTGTGTTTTTTTAATGTACTATTATATTATTTGGTTACCCATATTTTCTTATCAAGAAGATTTTTAGCCTGCACTCCAGCTCATAAACACTAAAATAATTCATTATATTGCCCTCAGTTACTCCGTTTTACACTTTCATGGTTGGTCATAACAGTTCTATGTTGATATTTTTATGAAATGAGCTCCCTATAATATATATCGGCGCATTTAAATCCACAATTTTCACGGGCAAACTTTAATTCCACTACATAATCACGGTACATTTCCGGTAAATAATCATAGAATTCAATTACTCTCATCAAACACTACTTAGCAGCTTGGTCATTAAATAAAGCCGCGTTTACACGGTGTTTGCGTACAATACCGACCGTGACGAGTATTGCACAAGTCACGGTCCAATATGCCATGTGGGGTCTTAAAATTGTTACCATTTTAAAATGGACATTGGACAAGGCACTTTATCACACGATGTCGAACTCTACAAATCCATAAATGTTTGCGTATTTCAATATTATTTTATAGTAAACAGTAACAAAATCTTTCTGGCGTAGTACATATAAGTGTGTTTGAGAAAGTTACCCCACTAGGCTAAGTGCACACGCACCTAACAGGCACACTATCGTGCGTACATGCTAAGCCGAAAGGCCTACATTCAAGGCTTAGAATATTACCCACCCTAGTAATAAGCGTAGCTTTGGATTAATTAATCCGCCTTCCAAAACTAATTTAGGTTAATTAATTAGGTCTTTTTAAGTATTTAAAATTATATAAAATACTTTATCGTCATAATTTAATTGAAAATGTGTTTTTACGGTATTTGCGTGCCATACCGGCCGTGACGGTATCACACCTGTTTCGTCACGGTCTGTTACACCACGTGACAATATGGCACGTATACGTCACGGTCTGGTTTACCACGTGACAATATGGCACGTATACGTCACGGTCTGGTTTACCACGTGACAATATGGCACGTATACGTCACGGTCTGGTTTACCACGTGACAATATGGCACGTATACGTCACGGTCTGGTATGCCACGTGACGGTAACGCACCTGCTTAAACAAGGGTGGGTGGTGGACCGTGTCATTCACTCATTATGTGTTCACGCCCTATGATAGTGATACAATGTACCTGATTGTTTGTATTTTTTATTGAGTTCTTAACATCATTATTATATGTGATAAATAATTCAGATTTTAATCAGAATTTTATGCAGACTCGAAGACGATATAAGATGTTTACAGAGATTGTTCGCCATAGAGTAAAGGTGTGTCTGAAACTTAACAAAATAATGTTTTATATTAAAAATAGGAAATAACAACACTCTGTTTCGCCTTATAGGGTTTTCCCTATTTGATTTATATATTTATTATTATATTATATATATATTTGTTTTTGACATTTGACATCAAATTTTAATTCGATATTGTTTAATTTTAATATTACATATTGGTTATTATAATTGTTGTGCCTTCTTTAATCTATTTTTAATGCTATTTATAGTTCTAATAAGTAATTTGTAATTTGTTTAACAGTCTGATTTAATTAATGTAATTGGCGTTGCCGTGTTAGTTAAATTTAAATAAATAAACAAATTAAATGTGGCAATAAATAATAAGAAAGTATTAATAAAAAAATAAAATGGATATACTGCTAAACAGGGAAATGTGTTTCCCGAATGGGTCTAATCTGGGTGTGATTAAATCGTGAATAAATCGGGTTTTTTTAGCAAGTGCATCTATGCTATAAACAAAAAAAGTTATACAAACCCATTTGTATCATATCTTTTAATCAGAATCTTAGAAATGCTTGAAATAATCAAAATACTTCTTTGCTTCACTGGTGACGTTTGTCCTTTTGGCGGTAAAGACACCTAATAAAACGTCAAGTTAATCTTCCTCCAGTTCTTGTTAAACGTCCTTTACGCATTCAAACGAGGTTTGTTGCACCACCAATAACAATGTTTATTGCTGGCTTTACGGCATACAAGGCATGTTGAAACTGAAGATAATGCGTTAACATTACATTTTGGAAATAATAATAATATTTTTTTATATCACAAAGGCGTGGTTTGCAAGCGTATTATTATGAAAATTATTAAACAATTGATAAACTCCGTTATTTTAAAGAAAACTTTCAAAGTGTGAGGTCAGAAATGCGTAAAAGGGATTTGAAAAAAAACTATTTCGAAATCAGCATCGATTACTCAAAAAAATCTAAATTGATTTAAGATCCCCATGCGCTATTTACCTGTAGGTACACCTATGTTTTAAATGAGTATTAAAATAAATTACATTACACATTAAATTGCAAAGCTGCATTTTTAGATCTCAGATTGTAACTTGTGAACGTTGTTTACAATAATAATGTTCGAGGCAGTAATTCACGGTTACTTACGTCCAATACCGTCAATGAAGGGTTAATTTGTTTAAATGGTTTAAATACGTCACGGTCTGATAGACCACGTGCTTTACCGCATTAACACGTCACGGTTCAGTATACCACGTGTTTTAACTTGAGGGTGGTTCATAGACCGTGTATTTGTTACTTGATAAAATAAATCAAACAGTTCGTTGTTCTTTAAATTATTTATTTATTCAATTAATATTGTCGTTTTATTAAATAAACTTGATCATATGGTTTAAAAAAAACAACCGATTTCGAGTTCGAATACCTGGATGACACCTTCATATTTTCTAGTTATTTTGATTTAAAAACCAAACTACTGAATCGATTTCGATAAAATGTATATGGGACCACCTCTGAAGTATTACCTCCCAAACAAAAAAAGAATCATCAAAATCAGTTCATAATTGGCGGAGTAATCGCGTAATATACTTTTTTTTTATACATTCAAGTGATGATACGAACAAGACGTTCGACTGGTGGTAAGGGTCACGTTGCCACTAACAGTTGCAGTGCCAGAATTGTGAACTTGCGAACACAATCCTGCGCCGCACTGCACTGCGCTCGTCACCCTGAGATATTAGATGTTAAATCTCATCATATACCCAGTAATTTATCTGGTAACATTACCCTTCAAACCGGAACACAATAATGCTTGCACACTACAGCTTGGCGGTTGAATAACTGACAAAGGTGTGGTACTTCCCCAGTCGGACTCTGCAGTGGAGTCCTACCAACACAAAAAAAAACCAACAGTCGAATTGAGAACCTCCTTTTTTGAAGTCGGTTGAAAAGTTTTGTAATAGTTGGCTTATTTTACTGACTGTCGTCGCCTTGAGACTCGATGTAGTAACGATAGAAGAAAGACACCTGGCAAATAAGAAGGATTTACTTACATCAGTACAAGTCTGTTTCTGTACAAGCTTTGCTTAGTATGGGGCTAGATGGCGCTGAGTATAAAATGTCCCCTATTATTTATTATTATTATTATTATTGATTTTAGAAGAGATTTGACATCAAATACCTCAGGGTGACGAGCGTAGTGACGTGCGACGCAAGATTTGTTCGCAAGTTCACAATTTTAGCACTGCTAC
Source organism: Erannis defoliaria (assembly GCA_905404285.2). NCBI lineage: Eukaryota > Metazoa > Arthropoda > Insecta > Lepidoptera > Geometridae > Erannis > Erannis defoliaria. Next base: position 912,601 of record FR990073.1, on the reverse strand, counting down.
TGGGCAGCTATAGGAACGCGTGATGCTTACCACCAGGAAAATGTCTCCCTACACAAAAAAAACTGAATAAATAGCTCTTAGTGTTATAAATGGTAACACAATAAAATGTGTAACATTTTGGTGTAGCTACACAAAGCATTCTACAAAAAGCTCCGTGGAAACGACCAACAATCAAGCCGTCACAATTTTAATTAAGGGTTCCGCAGATTCTATCGCCTTTTTCACTTTTGGATTCCAAAGGGACGTAATAATTGCCCCAAATAACAGGGCTGCTGTCAATTTGGCCAGTGCGAATCGGTAGCGTTTTATGTAGATAGAGTGCCAAACATAGATGGTCGATATTAGTAGAAAAATGTTATTATATAACCACGCAAGCGTATTAATATTAAGGTTAGGTATACTACATTTTTATCATAACACCTGAAATCTAGAGCAACTCAAACATATATTTCTAACGCCCATGTAATGGAGCAACAGTAACTACAAACCATATTTTTCTTATTAATCGTTTTTTTTTTCAATTTCATTACTTTGTTTACTAACAATTTCGGTACTTTTATTAGAATACAATTTTTCAGTATAGAGGCATACTGCTCACGTTTGATTAAGTTGGATATTGCGACTATATAGTTCCGATCACATTCGGTGGCCTTAGACACGTATCTAACCCACTTCAATTTTCATAGCGACATAAAGTTAAAATACATTTTAGTTTAAGTCCTGCCAGAGCTCATAATTTTTCTTACTCTATGCATAAAAAAACATAAAAATGCATTTGACTTGATATTGAATATTAAATATGGTCGCACAAGATATAATTATTGTTTTATTAATTATGATCTTTGCAAATGTCTATAATTTGCAATTTTTATTGCATTATTTATCACAATTTATATTATATTATAAATGTGAAAGTTTGTCCGTGTGTGTACTGTGTATTACCCCTTCACGCTGAAACAACTGTACGAATTTGGATAATAGTGAATTTGGTAAAGAGGTCATATTAGTGAATAAAACCTCTTTACCACAGGCTACTTTTTATCTCAACAATCATGAGTGAAACCGCGGGGTGCAGCTAGTAATCAGATAAAAAAACACCTGAAAACTTCAAACATTTCGTATAATACCCCAAAGATCTTATAATCACTGTTACAAAAACAAAACACAAAAGTTACTAGAAGGAGCTTTAATCCCTTACTCAGGTTCCAGAACACCATAAGCTTTGTAATTATTTTTGTAATTGGTGGGCAGACCGGCTCCGGTAGCAGATATATCACGGGAGAAAATTACAAAATAACTATAAAAAGCCTCTATGCGTGGAGCAATCAGAGATAACGTTTTGTTTTTCTTGCGTGCGCTGTACCCTAATAAAATAACGATTTACTTTTGTATGTTTTAAATTCTGAAAAGAAAGCAAGTTTTTTTTTAATATGTATTTTTTTTAGGCTTGCGTTTGACTGCCATCTCTGATGATAAACGAAGATGCAGTCTACGATGGAGCACGCTTGCCTAGAAGAAACCGATTCACTCGCGATTGCCATTTTTCATTAAAAGTAATGCAAGTCTATTGCATCTGGGTTTTAATCTTTTTTTTTATACATTTTATTGTCCACATCATGTACATGGCTGTTTAAAGATACGTATAAAATATTTTCCGTCCTTAATATGCCTAAAACAATTTTTAGCGTTTTATGCTTAGGACGGTTAGACTGGGAGTTGTACCTACGAATACCATTCATTAAACTTCACTTAATGATTGAATTAAGAAGTGAGGCAGATAATTTTAATTCTTACAGATTATTTTAGTTTGGTGATAACAGAATTGACACCCATAATTACCATGATAATTATGGTGACTAACTAGCAAATGCACTATGCGTGATTTAAGTCATAATACTCACTAAAGAAAAGAAAACACGGTTTAACTTAAACATCATATTTTTATTTGATTATATTCCACGTTCCAAGTGCGTTCACTAAGTATGATATCAACACAAAATCAATACCATGCAAGTCAATAATCGTTAAAATTACAGCTTGCACCAGTGAATGCATGTGTCCATTTGAGATAAATTAATATAGCCCAATGGTCGGTATTATGCTGGCCGATGGTCGGTATTAGCATTCTTGATAGTACCGTTACCCGATACAGATTCTTTGTCGGTCTTGTTAATAAGCAAATCTGTGGAACTCGTCCGCACTCGCAAGACAAGTGTGTACTCGCGGTAGTGATGGGAAACGGTTAGTCTTGACTTTCCGCCTTTGTTTATTTTGTGTCTTGATTTTCATTTACTGTTCTTGATCACATTTTCAATAAAATCGATAAAGTGCGTGTGATACTCGCATACTGAGTTTTGAGTCGACTTTTATACTACCACACATAGTTTACCAACAAGTTGAAAAGTAAAAATAATGATAATTATGTTTCATTTCAATAGAAGACTTAATAAATAGAGAAAACATGGCTAAAACTATAAGCGCAAATCTGATCCGCAAACGGCAAATATTAACAGAATAATTACATTATAAGTATGTGCATTATACTTCAAAGTTTGATCTATTTTCACACTGAGTTTGACACTTGTATTTATTACCATGTTTGCGTTAGAGCAAAATATATTAATAATCATTACATAAATTATTTTTGTTTATTTATGTAAATATGGCTAGTGCCATCTAGCTTCAAATTAGTTTGGGGCGACGGCGGTTACATTAGACACTGTACTCTTACACTTACACTTTATTTTACATTGTCACTTAATATAAGGTAAGTTGTGTTGTGGTTGTATATTGTGTTGTAGATAAAGATAAAGATAAAAAATATAAAGATACGTTTATTTGTAGTACAGGTGAAGATCTTAAAACATAAGTAAAGAGTTGTTGTTGTTGTTGTAACGAGTGAGTTTGACGTTGGTTACAACCAACATTGTATATTCCATTATAAAAAGTATAAAATATAAAACAAGACCACAGCTGTTACACTTTCACTATCCCATCCCTAGCGTGATGTAGAGCAACTATCTGATTAGCATTCCTCCAATCCCGTTTAGAGTTGGCGTGATAAGCTGAATTATTTTTAATGCACTAATAATAATTTGTTGTCACATGCTATTTATTTACACCTAAATGATTTTGTAGTGTATAATTAATGCATGTGCATTTGAGCATTTCTTATTATTTCAGTGTATCTTAGAATTTTTGTAGATATTATTATTAAATTAATGTTGTATTTCGAAAGTATTTTTGCATCTACTTGGAAAAGCTGTCTTGCATTGTATTCATTTTTCAAGTTTCATATAAATATTATTGTTAACGTGATAGTACATTGCTTTTTGAAGTATTCTTAAAAATTATTATTAAAATTGTTATTATTAAAAAAATATATAAGTTTGATAGGCGATAAAGGCAAGTCAATGTTATAATTATATGCCGTGCTTTCGTGGTTTTTCTTTTCAATGTTTTTTTTTAAAATAATGATAATATTTATTTCAGACATTAAAAAGTCCATATCAATTAAATTATTATTTACATTAAATTAAATAATCAAATTAAAATTACACTATAACAAAGAAAGAAAATTACATTAAATTAAATATCAAAATCTACATTACAACATTTAAATTAAATTACAAGACTTGCACTTGATTGTAAAAATTAAAAATGACTTACTTATCTTAATCTATATTTTGGTTTGGATCCAGAATGCTCAATGTGCACTTTTGTCCAGTGTTGCATCATTGGGCAGTCCAGATCCATCCGCCAGGCGAACAACTGTAGGTAGCTGTTGGAAATCAAACATATTTTTTTTTTTACATAGTAGATTAGAATAAAATATAATAAGAGCTGAACATGAAAAAAGTATTTCTATCAACACTTCAAACATCATAAAATTCGATAAAGCACAAATGTGAGTTGTTGACAAAAATTTAATAAAAATAAACGAGGTGGCTAAGATGAAGCAATAAATAAAATGCTGCGGCTCCATTGGCCTCAGATGTAACAAATTAACAGACGATTCAGCTACCGATTCGGTGAAGAAATGCCATCGACGCGTTAATGGGATAAAACAAATGATAATGATAGTCGGAAGGTTCAACATTTGACCGCCGCCGCGCCACCGCCGTCTACTTACCTGGAACCAACGTGTTAAGAATAACATATTCAGTCCTTTTTAGTCTGAAAGCAGTCTTGAAAATATATCGCAAAAAATTACGAGCAAATTTAATTTAATTTTTATATATGCGGAACGGGGTCGTGGTCCAACTACTCTGCTCAACTAGTTGGACTACGGGCCTTCACTAGGGGCAGTGGTCCAACTATTTTTATAGTTGGACCACAGAACCATGTCAAAGTCCCGTAGTCCAATTATAGAAAAAAAATTGATGAGAAACCGCAACTACACCGTAGGTTAAAGGAGGTTTAAAATTAGAGATGCGCTGATTATTCGTTTTACCGAGTAACCGAGAACCGAGTATAAGTCGTTTTTTTTGTTAAACCGGGTAGGTACTCGGCCGAGTTATTCATGCCTAAAAAGTGGTTAGGCTAACATTTACGGAAGTATGTTTTTTTTAAATATTATTTAGGTGTACTTCTTATCGTTTATTGGTCATTTAAAATTCTAGAGACGGAGTTTTGGCGAGAACACGGAAAAATCATGTCGCTGAATTCTAAAGTTTTTAAATAGTATTAAAAAAAACCTTGATTACAGTATGATATAAAAGCTGTAAAACGTACATGCCTTTCCTTCTTCCAGTTTACTTTTATTTCTATATGTGTTGCTAACCAAAGGGACATATAACACATGCCTAACCACATAGTAACGGAAACATATGCCAATAAACCAGCAAAATAAAATTAAAATGCTCTAAGCACAGGAAACTAGATATATAGACCACTAATATTACCTCTAATTATTGCAAAACTTGAATATTTAACATATTGGGAACGTAAGCCGTGAGAAAGTATAAAAAGCACCTGGCTTAAAATATATCTGTTTTATTTACTAATCTGGTAATTATCGAACATTCTATGACTTTGTCGCTATGAATACTAAAATAATTCAATCACTTTTAAAGGCGTGTGGCGTAACTTGAAAAGATGGTTTGAAAAGTTTACCGATGTTAAGTAACGGACTATTCAGTCAGCCTACGGATGGGTGACCGTGAGTGGCGTTTACACATGAGTACTGCCGTCGATAGGATGATACGATACGATAAATTGTTGTTCCTAGTTTTTTTTCTACGTTTCTGTAACCACAACTAATAGTTATAAAAGAAGCGCTAAATTATGATCTTCATTAGAAACAGTGTTATGAAATGTACAGTTGTGATATACTTAATACAATGTAAAACAAAAACATGAACAATATATTTATGAAGTTTGGTTAACTATTCTCAAGTAATTATTATTAAAAACTTTTTTATGAAGACACAGTCCTGTAGCGGCTGTGGTTCCATTCGATCATTTGCATGCCCATAAGATTCGTATATAACGAATCGATCCTAATTTGACAAGTTTTTACGTCTGATATTTTATGGTCTAGCTTCCTTTAGTAATTAATGACTAAAGCATTTTTGTTTGGAGATATTAAAAGTTAGTGAGATAAGTGTATAATTGTATATGTGTGTAAAGATCGTAAATTATAGGAGAAAGTTTATAATTACAGAGTACATTATTATAAAAAATTGGGATCTAGATAAATAGCTACTTTCATTTGGAGTAGGTATACTAATTTGCACTCAAAACGTAAATTCACTCAACTTTTTTGTGTGTAATGTTATTTAAATAAATAGCACAGATATGAAGGTTGAACAATACCTTATACGTTTTATCTAAATTGCATCTATACCCGTAATGCACATAGAGGAAAAGATTCATAATAATTTGTACGTTCATCATCAGCCCGGAGACGTCCACTGCTGAAAGAAGGCCTCCCCCTTACGAAGGCCTCCCCCTTATGAAGGCCTCCCCCTTTGTTTTTGTATTTGTAATTTGTACGTATCTACTATGATTACTATATTAATAAAATTAAGTCGTCGTCGTCAGCCATAAGACGTCCACTGCTGGACAAAGGCCTCCCAATAGAGGGGTGTTGCCATAATCCCCACGCTTGGCAGGTGGCTTGGGGATCGCAGAATGTTCACCACCGTTAACCAAGAGGACGCTGCTACCCATCCTCCGGTGTGTCCGGTTGCAGTTTGAGGACATACCCAGGTCATTAATAAAATTAATATATATTAGTATAAAAGTATGTAAAATTACGATTTAAAACCAGTCTCAGTCATATTTAACGTTGATAATTTTAGTTATTCACTTATAAGGCTGCTGTCACACTAACGGTTTGCGAGCGTCTTCAAATCGGAGCGGGCACGCCGCGAATACGTGGCAGACACGCAACGAACACGTCGCGCATGGGCAACGAATACGTCGCGGTCGCGCAACGATCTCGCTGCGAACGGCATTTTGTACATTCTCGTACAGAACCCTTTCGTGCTTGAATGCTTTCGTTTTCTGCGTCTTCGAAGTAAAAAAGCCAACAGAAGTGTTTCCTCGTCGGAATCCATTCTGTTACTGATTGTATAATAAATATTGGCAGGGACTTTTATTACACACAGCGCCATCTAGCCCCATACTAAGCAAAGCTTGTATTATGGAAACCAGATAGCTGATAGAATACTTATATACATTTTTTTTTCGTAAATACATACTACACCCAGACACTGAACAAACATCGATGTACGTCACAAACATTTTTGTCTTGGGTGGGGATCGAACCCACGCCCTACAGCGCTGCAGGCAGACATGCTACCAACTGTATTGTAGTGAACTCGCCGCGAACAGGCGACGAAAACGTTGCGTAATCGCCACTTCTCCGCGACGTGTTCGCTGCGTGCCCGCTCCGTTTTGAAGACGCTCGCAAACTGCTAGTGTGATAAAGCCCTAAGAGTCTACCTTCGATTTAAGACAAATACTAAAATCCTCTTAAGACGCTTTTATTTTATTTTTAGTAAACTTAGTTCAGCAGTTCAACTCAAACTTATAACTAAAATATAACTTTAAAATATATAAAAAAGTCAGTTTACTAAAATTGAACATTTATATTCAAGGGTATAGGGAAAATGTAATCAAAGGTGTCACTGAAAAATGTGTTTTACGTCGCTTTCTAAGAGTGTTCAAAGTAAGAACATGCAAATGTCAAATAAAAACATGTTTGTTTATGATTTGTTAGAGCAGAATTTTATTAGAATTTTGATTTAGTTTTGTAGTTATATTTCTTTAATTATTTGTGGGATATTTACCGTAAATAATCATAGAAATCTAATGAAAACCCGTGACAGTTTTGTACTTATCGCGAAATGTGACAAAAACCTCAAAATTCAAAGACAAGCGCGAATTGGCGTAACCGAAAAATTTTTGCTTCGCTAAAATAGACGTAATCCTATCTTCTCCACTATAAGACCGATGGTCGACTACAGTAAAGTTAACGAACGTGTTTAAATCGTGAATTAACCTCGCTGTAAAGAAATCTGTTAAATATCTGGATAGGTATCTCTGTTTGCTTGTAGCCATTATGGAGAGTTCTGACCTTACCGCTGGTCCAGAACGTTCCAGAACCAGTTTCGACTTATTTGTAAGTTATGAATAACAATGCTGTTGTGATAGAGTGCCTTATTATAAGGCGATCTCGGTAACAGCGCGCTTCTAGTTTTATGCTCCTGTCTAATCTACTTAAGGATTATATCCCTGTCAGGAACTATGACTAGCGGTCATGTAGTTCAAGTTTCCTTACCATTATTTTACGAGTGAAAATTCAGGGTTGTCGCGATAAATGCGAATGTCAGTATGTTTGCGTATGTGTTTGGTACCTATTCACGCCAAAACGGCTGAACGGGTTTGGATGAAATTCGGAATGGAATTAGCTTATTTCCCTCAATGACACATAGGATAATTTTATCACCGTTTTTCATCATCACGCGGGTGAAACCGCGGGGTGCACCTAGCTGAATAATATATTGGAAGTCATAATAACATTGTAGAGTAGCCATTTCAGTAGCTGGTGCCTTTGGTATAGGTACACATCGCAGGCGTGTTAAGGGGGAATAGACTTCTCCATACAAACGTATTCCCCTATTTTCTTCCTGTATATTGCCTATAGAAGAATCAATTTTTTTTATAAAATCTATGTCTACTGTACACGTGTATCTGTCCTCCGCTTCCTTTTTTTTTAGAAACTAAATAAGCAAATATAGCCCTCCAAAAGTTACTATGAATATGAAGATATTTAAAGCGTTATATTTTTTCTTTGTTTCTAAAAAAAGAAATACTCAGAGAAACATCTACAGTAGACTTAGATTTTATAAAAAAAATTGATTACTGTAGAGGCATTAACTAGAACGAAAATAGGGGAATACGTTTCTACGGCGAAGCGCTCACCCTATTCCCCCTTAAAAATAGACTACACATAATTATAGTACTTAAAATGCCTTTTTAGCACAAAAATAAAAGTAAACAAAAAAAAAAAAAAAAAAAATTTGTTAGTTTATGCGTTAGTAACACATGTCAAATCTTCACATCAATTTAGACATAACAACAATTTTATTGGTAAATTATACAAAATAGCTTTATTTGTTGTTGACACCACACAGTGGCCGTTGCAGCTAATGTCATTTTCGATTCAATAACTTTACTTTTATCATCTTTTAAAATTCATTTATACACAGAAGTGAATTTAAATGGCTTCTTAACTGGGAGATAATTAATAAAACGCCGATAAAAGTCCACCGACTTACACAAATAGGGTGACAATGATTACATTTTTGTGTCAACATATTCTGAAAAAAGTTCGTGCTTAAACTAGTTTTGGCTACAAAAACTGTTGTTAGGTGAGTAAATATAGAATTCTTTTATATTTACGTACGTACATAAACAATAAATAAAAATGTGAACGACTTCTTGTCTTATTTGTTTCTCTTCTTTTCAACGTACGTAGAATCAAACTTTATTTCTTACTAGAGAACGCTCGTCCTCCGTCCGTGTACGAAAGACATTGATTAATTACAAATATAGAAGATTTTTTTTTATTGTGTTTGTTTCAAAAGTCAATCCAAATACCAAAAACAACACTTTAACTTCAATACAAAGAACATTCATGCCACAAAAATGATACAAAGAATTTAAAAATTATTAACGTACTGGACAAGCATTTTACTGACTAATGATCGACTTGAGAAAGAGGTACATCTTCCAAGGACTTGAAGTACATTCTTGACAAGCCGCCATGTTAGGGGCGAAATTGTCAAGTGATTTGACTGAAATCGACTATAAATCGACGCCATATTGGATTTATACTTTGACATTAATTTTCTTCAGATGAAGTCACATACTACGTATTGACAGAAGATCAAAGCTAATAAATAAAAAAATTAAAACATCATAAAATATTTTAAACAAGATTTTCGTTCAAAAACGTTTATTTATAGTCACCCTATTTTGGTCAGTATTCCGATAAGACACGTAAGACGAACATAAATTATGTTATCCGTCCATTTCCTTTGATGTGGCGACATCTGCGGCGATCTCCGATTTATGGGCGAGCTAATGAGACAGCCTGTTAATTTGGGCAAAATTAAACATTTGCTTTTAATTTATAGAAATATTTTGTCTAATTTAGTGCAATATTAGTGTTGAATAATTTGCCAGTTTTTGTATAATTTAGTGCATTATACTCTAAGGTTGATTCATATTGAGTTGATAGTGAGTGTCCATATATCAGGTTTTTATTGGAGTGCATATGAAAAGACTTCGTTACATAAACGAAAATATTAAACGCTTTTAGGCACGATGTGTTCAGGGTAAATTTTTGTGCGAAATATCCGCTATAAAAAGTCCACTACCGTACGAAGGCTTTCCCGTTTATTAACTTCCCTATTGGGAGGGGTTGCTATAATTCCCACGCTTAGCATGCCGCTTAGGGATCGGAGAATGATCACCACCTAAACCGAGAGGAAGTTGCTACCCATGCATTTGAATTCTAAGTGCCTGGTAGAAGCGACGCGTGAGCATTCTACCAAAGAGTACTCGTATTCGAGCGTTTATTTTATATGATATTATTATATTTATTTTATTATTAAGCTCTCGAATTTTCTTCAGTCTTACATATTCTGTTTATTGGCAATACCAGATTTGGTTTTGCACTATTGTTTTTTTTTCATGATAACACCAAACTTATACGTCAGATAATTTTCATTAAGTATGTCACAAAAAAGAAGGTACCTATAGTAATTTCAAGTTCTCGTATAACCACTACTTATTTCATGTAGTTATGGGTGTTATCATATATTTGCCAACAAACTGCAACAAATGTATTTGAATTTGGGTATGAAGTTAAATGAACCTGGGTATGTCCTTAAACTGTTAAACTGCAACCAGACCCACCGGAGGACGGGCAGCAGCGTCCTCTTGGTTAACGGTGGTGAGCATTCTGCGATCCCCAAGCCGCCTGCTGCGTGGGGATTATGGCAACACCCCTCTATTGGAAGGTCTTCGTCTAGCAGTGGACGTCTTATGTGTGATGACGACGACAAAGAAGTTAAATGCTTCAAGGACAAATAGTTAGATTTTCGTAACTTTTATTTTTCAAATTCAAATAGTTTTTTATTTTATTTTTGGAGACACGGATTATTAACAGAGCTTTAGTAACTTGTACCTGTATTTTTTTTTAATTAATTTAATAGCATGGGATATAAACTTGCTCTTGAACCTTATCCAGCCTGATGCTAAGTAACCTTCGAGCCAAAGTCCACCGCAGTTCTCTCGAATTTCACCGCAGAACTATACCAATGCTACTCGACACCTTGTGAGCTATTACGTCAGCTGACCGCAAGATTATACTGGCACGACTACTGGCAACACTGACGGCTGGTGTGGGCTGGTTTATGAAGCTTCTGTGCATCGGACAAGGAATGGATATTTGAATGTCTTGTTTTGTTTTGATTGGATTTTAGTATAATTGACCGGTTGTCGCTGCCTTTGAATTTATTGGGACATCTTTTTAATTGGAACGAGGGAAAGAGACAAGCATGACGATAGCTGCTGGTAGCAAGTGTAAAATTTTATGCATTATGTCAACTGATCTAGAGGGTTCAGTTGACGTAGGACACAGAAATGCATGCAATATATTTTTTAAACAAATTCGCACAAAAGTTTCTGAAGATAATGTAGAGTTTGCGATGTTTCTTTGGTGAGAACAACTAGTTTTACAATTTTTACTGAGATATGTCATTTAATGCAAGTAATGACCTTGCGATTCGAAAATGTTTGCCACACTTGAACTATTTTTGTTAATATTTGAAGTAAAAAATAAATTACTTACTAATACAATTTTACGACAAATTTGAGGCCAAAAAGATTAAATCTAATAAAAGTTTAACGCCATAGGTGTTTTCTATTACATTGGGTTCTTATAAAAGCGTGTTTAAAGAGTCCTCAAAGATCGAAAGGGTGACGATGATTACTTACTATCAGAGTACTAAAACTGGCTTTTTTATTTATCATAATATGCTTTAAATTATAAATTAGAAAAGTACTTAAAATTAAAACACAGTACTATTATTTATTCTGTGCTACCAGACAACCCATCCGCTTGCTAGCCACCTATGGTATAAAAATATAATAATCTTCTTAGGCTAACCTAATCAATCTGATTATACTTGTAAAGTAATTTACTAACGCAAACTTTCTCATATAGATCTCACAAATCCAATCATAAATCGTCCATTGACCTAATATAACAATATAACGCTTACCGCTCGCAATAAAGTAGCGGTTAAAAAGTAATAATTTTCAATCCCTAGTTCGTGACGCGTCCGGTAGTAAATACGGGGCCGGTAATCGAACCTGCACTTCTAACTACCAGTTAATGTAATTCATAAGACTCGGAGGCTTTTATTTATGCGCTGAATCGGAACAATAACTGTTATTAGCTTATTTGTAGATGAAGAATAGAAAAAAATACAATTTGTTAAGGTATTTTAATAGAACCTTTTAAATGGTACGTATATACAATGCAATTTATAAATATGCAATTTTGTTAAAAATTACAAACAAACAAACTACAAAATTAAAACTTATAGTACTAAAGTGAAAATCTAGACGAATAAATGCTTTTTTTTTGTTTACGACACAAATAATTATATTAGGTAATTGTGTTAAGTCTTCGTCACGTTATCGGAGCACAACTTGGACTTCACCGTGACTTGCTTCACTTGAATATAATTTGATAACAATTACCCCTAAAATACTCAATAATACAATTAAAATACAATAATTAAAACTAATAATGTCACTGGCAAATGTTCTAAGACGGATCTCTAAGGAGAAAAGAAGAAAAAATAGTTTTGATCACAACTTTCAATCAGTCATCTACACAGGTAACCGATCTATCGAAGTATTCACTCACCGGAAGTTCACTCAAGTACCGGATGCGACCACTGGCTACCATTACCGCATTCATAGACCATGGTCCATGGTATCCTCAGTTAAAGTCGCATTAAATAAGCACAATAATTTATTCACCATCTCGTTACCTTACGGTCGCACAGAATAGGTAAATCCAGATTGATAAATTTCAAAAACGATAAAACCTATTCGAATATTTTTCCTATTCCCAATGCAAGCATTGCTCATAGGGATAACGTAGGTTTTATTTTGCTAATAATACTATTTATATAGATTATTTAGTTTTCTAGTGAACTATTTTCGAAAAGCGTCTTGTCTTTCAAATTGCAATAACAAATGCGCGAAATTAGTACGATCATCAATCACACGATCTGCAATAAATTAACTTATATGAATGTACTTTGCTATGGTCTCCTACAGAGGTAATAAAGTAATAAATATAAGTAATCAAGTAAGCCTACGAGATAATATCGCCTGACAACTTTACTCTCTTGCTATGAAATGACATTATTTATTAACCTGATTTTCATCCAGAAATAAAATATTATACAAATAAATTAAAACAGAATCCTAATTATACGTATAAAAACGAAAAATGGGTCTGCGATAGGTAGCCTAACTATGTACAATGAAGGGGGCTGGAGTCCCAAAGTCGCATCGGAGCCACCAGCGCGTTACCAGAGCGGTGCAGGGCATCGCGCTATTACTCGTGACTAGGTACTCGTGAGCTTATAAAAAAGTAAGTAAGTTCGTATAGTCTGAGTGGCCAGCCCTAGTGTCAGAGTTAATGTGCCGCCCGGAGGCCTCTGACATGGCTGACGGTTATAGAAACTATTATAGAAATTAGAACAAACAACCGAGCTATATAGTACCTAGATAGATACAGATTTACAATGTCATAACAAACCGCAACATTTTCATTACTTATAGGCTCTGATCCGTAAGGTAGTTTTCACGGTATGTTAGATGGGTCTCTGTGCCTTTCATATTTTGCGATGGCCATCTTAGCGATTGAATCGGTTTGATTTTATGTTTTGTAGATTGAGTGATAAATTTTTTTTCGGTGGTAAGAAGCTTGATCTTGATTCATTTCCTTTATGCGACTATCAGCGGTTGATGGAAGCTGACTTTTATTTTATGTCTTTATTTATTTCAATCAACAATATTTTACCAATTTTTATGTTTGATAGCATCCAATTAGAAAGCTTTATTTAGATCATTTTGGTAAAAAAAAAGACTTATTTTAATTTAAGAATTAACATAAGTGAGTACGCCATGCTCAAATATATTTTATTAGTCCTAGATAAGCTCTATATTATAATGGCTGAAATATTTTATCGTGTATTTCTAAATATCAAATGGATACCACCCATAAGTTCTTAATTTTTAATCAGATTAGTTCTCACAACGTTATCTATTACTATGCCAAACAGAAAAACAGCCTTTAATTTAAGCATCAATTAAAAACATTTTTAATACGGACGCTAATTAATTTATCCGCCAATGTTATTTATGAAGCGAGAACTGTCGTCATGGGAGCGAAATGTGTTACTTATACGCACTAGGCTCATCTTACACGAAGCAACTTTGAAGTGACGGGACTGGAACTCAAAAGTGACTGAATTGCAGTTACTAACTCAAAGGTAGTGGAACTGTTGTTTCTAAATCAAAATAGGAGGAATGGGGTCAGTAACATATTTTATCATTAAAACATTTAAACACTAGTTTGATTTAGTAAAGCGGACTGTACATCCAGATTTTTGTTAAAATTATTCAATCAAAACTTGAAGAATATTTTATATTACAAGTCACATATAAAGAGTTTCTAAATGAGAGTGAAAACAAGAGAAAAGAGAAACAATGTCAATTGCACTGGAATTGTTATGTCTAATTTTTAAAAATATTATGCCTAAGAGTAACACCAAGTCACGAATAGTTAGTTAACTAAATAGTCAAGGCACTAATAGTTAGTTAACTAAATAGTTCCTGATTAGTAGCGCAGTGCATGGTCCACCATTAAAATGCATAAGATTTCCCCTTTTCACAACTCATTGATTATTTTTAAGTAAATACTTTTTTGAGTTTGGCCGTGTAAGATACGTCTTACGGTAAAAGCCAAGATATCTCACATTTATTTTGTCGGTTTAGGACCGCTTCCGACAGAATAGTGTTTTGGGAAAGGAAGTGCCTTTTTAAATTAGTCGGAAGGTCGGCTTGGAAACTAGTTTATTTAATCTTATTGGGAAAAAATAACTGGGGCATTGACCACAATATCTTATTAACTGATCCATTTGCCCTTTGTGGTGTAGATTTTATAGTATTAAGTAGGTATATTATTTTACGTATTACTCTGTGTGTGTTTATATGTGTCTTGTGTTATAGTTTTTGTTGTTTTATGCTTACATTACATTTTAAAATAAAACTTCTACCTTCAAATGACATTTTAATGTTTACCTATATATTTTAGCGGCTATATTGTATCATGCTTCTGTCTGTGTAGGTTAAAAAGTGAGCTTTAATGAAGGTTGCTGGATTCGTGAAACATAATTCTTCATCATCATCATCATCAACAGCCGGAAGACGTCCACTGCTGGACGAAGGCCTCTCCCTAATAGGGAGGGGTTGCCATAATCCCCACACTTGGCAGGCGGCTTGGGGATCGCAGTGTGTTACCACCGTAAACTAAGAGGACGCTGCTGCCCATAATTACATATAATTATAATTATAATATAAACATAATTCTTACTGTATTTTAAAAAAAAGTAGTGCTTCTATCCATTGCCAAGACTAGAATAAAATTACAAAGTGTTAAAGACCTTTAAATTAATACAAACAGTTCTCAGGCCAAGAAAGCGGACCCAAAATACCACATAAAAAACTACACAAGTTTGATTAATAAAGGTTTACACAAATCTGGGCCCGCTAGGTGGCTAATGCATTTGACCCCGCATCGCCCCGTGTTAGCGTCTGAACTATGCTCTTAATGCCCCGAACAAATCACCGGATTCCCATCACCCCATCATCCGGCAGTCACGACAAATCATATTAAAATCAACGGCTATAAAACGCGCATTTCTCTAACCATCACCGTCAAAGTTCACTGGCGTTGATCTAACACCATTACAGCTCGGCAATGGTTATTCTCCTAAACGTGTCAGTCGTTAAATTGATTGATATTTGGTTAGAAGCAGGTGATGAATCGAGGCCTGTCAAACATCAAACTTGCAATATAAACAGTTTCACAATTACTGAATTTGAATACATTTGCGTCAATTTTCTAAAGCTCAACCATAAATCTAATTATAGATGTGCATAGATTTTTTGATAGTGCTAATAAAATTAGGAAGCGTGAAAGATGCATTGGCTCGAATACATTGAGAGTTATTGATATGAATCTTGTTTCGGCAATTTGTTTCTCGAATAATTTGGGTAATGGTTATATCACGATTGGGTTTAGTTTTGAGGTGAGTATTTTTTCACTATCAACAAAATGGTTTCACATGATAAATGTAGATAAATGTAACAATTTATGAGCTGGGTTGCGCCAACCACGGCACAAGTGTCGCGTGATCATACAAAAAAGAAAGATATAACCAAAAATATAGAGATATTTTATGTTTTCCTTTAACATCCCCTGGAGATTCAGACACAAGTAAAAATTTGTAGTTTTATTTATCTTTGTAAAACATAATATTTTTAGTTAAGACACTGTTCAGTGAGACAGGCATTATAATTTGTAACAATAAACAAAACACTGCTAATGTTACTTCACTGTTAAGTCACTGCTACTTCCCAGGGCAATAAAAACCAAACTCTCACGAAAGAAAGTGAAATTGATCCCAACAAGTGCCCACCGCTCTCATAGACTACCGGCGTATAAAGATTACAACGGACGTCCTCTATTAGCAAGCGCATTAGCATGGGCGAAAATAATTAATTAATAAGTTGATACCATTGACATGTCGTCGTTTCCGGAATAATTCAGTTAGAATTGAGTGTTTCTCTATATTACATTGATTCTCGGATATAACTGCCTGCATCATCATATCTTTTTCAATTTTATTTAATTTCTTTTTGTAGCGTCTTCAAGACACATAATATTTTTATTGACCGAGTAAAATGAAGGACCCAATGCCTGCTGAAAAAAAATTTGCTTTCTTGTTTGTTATTACTTAAGAACTTTTTTTATTTTTTATTCTTTCAAGTGACGAGACGGGCATGAATTTCACCTGATGGTGTAATTCACGCCTGCCACTAACAGTAGCACTGCCAGAATTGTGAACTTGCGAACACAATCCTGCTCCGCACCACCATCAATTTGGTCGTAAATATTTTTAGCTGACATGAAAAAGTTGTATAAAGTCTTAAAGTTAATTTACTATCAAAATTGGTCAACATTGAATATACTAATAGGGATCGAGAGTAGTTCACTGATTAGGGCTAACAACTAGCTAAAGACATTACCGAAGCTTTGAAAGTAGCCCGAAGAATTAGCGAACTTAAAATGGTAATGAGTTAAATAGCTATACTCGTATCTAAAGAACCGTCAGTTACTAAGATAGGCGGGTTCTAAAGAAAGACCACGATCGGTAAATATAGAGTAAGGTGCTCAGCTGTTAGGTGGACGACCAGCCGAAGCCGGTTGTTGACAAGAAAAGATTGCATTGAAAGAACCACTTGACTGTAGCGTTATGAATAGGGATTATGTATGGAAAAGTTAGCTATCTGGGAATGGTTCAGCCGTGAAGAAACATTATCCTATGTTTTTTTCAAATGATATTGGTGACGCCTTGAAAATGTCACAAATGTCATTGACCTTACTCATGTTTCATGAAATTTCTTTAGTTTCTCTCGACTAACATTACTGGTGTATCGTGTATGACATTGACACCAGCTCATGTGTGGGAAAGCTTTGGGACGCTGACCGTGACGACTTTGGTTACTGTCTCCAGGATACCATGTCGCGATCAAACAGAGATCTTTAAACCAGGGATAAATGTTCTGTGAACGTTTGCATTACCTATATGATGTATACTTGGATAATTAGGGCCATTTTGTCGAAATTGATAACGTGTAAGACGGAAGCTTTGCTCTGCTCTGCTTTGCGTCACCTAGTGATGCAAATCGGAATCTTTACAATCTGAAAAGTTATTTTTTTATCCACACTATTTGAATCTTGTGTGGATTTTGTGTTTTTGGTCCGGCACGTTCTCTACTAACAATATACCATATCGGTCTCAAGTACGACGACTGGACACCAATGAAGTCGGCATGCGACTGCGTTCATGCTAGAGAGAAATGTATTGTGAGCACCACTGTGTAGGTAAATATATTCCAAGTCCATAAAAATGACGTAGAACATGTTTTTGTTCCTTTTATTAAAAAAAAAACTATAGAAACCAAAAACCGGACAGCTGAAATGGGACTGGGCAGGACACGTCTGTCGCATGCCGAGCGACCGCTGAGCAAAGGTCACCACAGATTGGGTTCCTAAATCCAAACGACCTCAGGGTCGACCCAGACGAAGGTGGCGTGACGTTTTAAACTCGCACGACAAGCACAGGGCCACCAAAGCCGAAGACCGAGCAGTCTGGAAGGAGGGAAGGGAGGCTTTTGCCCAGCAGTGGGACAATACAAGCTGAAAATAATAATAAATAATAATAGAAACCATATTCACAAGGTGTCCGGAAATATACAATCTATCGCATCGTTAGCGAAATTACTCGAAAGCCATAAAAAAGCGCGTTTTGAGAAGGTGCAAATTCGAAAAAGTCAAGTTTTCATCACAAAAAGATAACCCAGAAAAAAACTATCAATGGCCATATAAATTGACATGTGGTCTGCTAAAAAAGTTTTTACTAATGCGCGATAATAATCAAAATGTGAATGGCGTTTTTTGTTCAGCAAAAAAATATTGATGCACCAAATTTTTTGCTCCCTAATGCTTGATGCTTTGGAGTGTATAATGCCTATTGAATAGTATTTCGAAGCGATTTGTCGGTTAAATTATTGCTATTATATTATAAATACTACAATGTGTAATGGTGATTTACTTTACAATCATAATCAGCCTATCATAGTCCACTACTACATAGGTATCTCCCATAGCACGCCACTATTCTCGTCATGGTCTTTGGTTTTCCGCTTCCAACTACTGCCAGCAAGTATATCGTCACTCTTTCTAACCCCATGGCGTCCTAAGCTATATTTGCCGATTTGCGATCTCCACTCTTGAACATGTCTTTTCTAGCGGTAATCGGTTCTGTGACAGGTATTTAATTGTAAACCAATTAATAAACCACGTAAAAGGAACACAAATATAATAGAAATTATAAAGTTTGATTATTCGGTAGGTAGAGTAATTCTATTAAAGTGATAACACACTTGCCCAAGCCCCTATAAAATAAGCCCTTGTGTTATAATTTTTACATGCCTGCGGGACGAAAGTGGTTAATACTTTTTGCCCGCTACGGGGAGCGAAATTACCACTACCTCCCCGTACGTAAAATCGTATACACACTACGGGAGCAAGTAAAGAAATCGCACCTAGGTACATAGGATCTGAGACATTCTTTACTTTTGCTCGCTAGGTGTGTAATTATTGTGTATTTTTGTTGTATTGATTTGAATGTAGACTGTTCAAAAATAGTAATATCTATCTTATACAATAGGTACATAATAGTCATATTTGCTACACACAACATCACAACACACACACATGCGCCATCATCGCTTAAAGCAGCTCAGTGGTAGAGCAACGGGGTCGTTTATTTGGATCGTTTCATAGGTTCTTCACAGATTCAGATCCAATCGGTCAGTGAATGATCGAGAATACTTAGCCCCACTACATCAAACAGACAAATTTGAAAAAAAAATTTTTGCTTTTACAAACGTTATCTATCACTAAGAATTGTCAAAAGTTTCTTCCTTGAATAACAGTTCAGGATGAGAAGCATAAAGAGAGATAAATTGAGTTGTTTATAACACGCTTATTAAAAAAAAATACAACCGACTTCAACTTCGAATACCTGGATGACATCTTCATGTTTTCTAGTAATTTTGATTTAAAAACCAAACTACTGAACTTGTTTTGATAAAATAATTTTTTTATGATACCACCTCTGAAGTATTTATTGTCTATCAATCAAAAAAAATATCACCAAAATCAGTTCATAATTGGCGGAGTAATCGCGTAACAAAAATACAAAAAAGTAATAACAAAACAGTCGAATTGAGAACCCCCTTTCATGAAGTCGGTTGATAATATACTAAATAAAGAAGTATTACGTTGTCATTACTACTCGTAGCATTTTTCTTAAGCATACGAGTAAGTAGCATAATGTAGGTGTTATTAACTTTGACATTTCAAAAGGTTCTAGTATTCATTTCCATACTAGTTTTTCAAACTTGTATTTCATGTTTTGCGATAGGTAGACGTACAATATGCGTTTTTCTTATTCGTGCAAATGATAATTTAGAAAAAAACGGTAGCAAGGACTATGTATTCTATCGTTCTTGACGGTAGCATATCAATTTTAAGTAAAATGTTCATGTAAAAATCGACCTACAGATTTGATTCGTGGACCACGAACGCGAGAGAAAGATAAATTATATTACCCTCTTCTATTTTGATCTATTAGACTATTGTGGGTGTATTTG
Source organism: Erannis defoliaria (assembly GCA_905404285.2). NCBI lineage: Eukaryota > Metazoa > Arthropoda > Insecta > Lepidoptera > Geometridae > Erannis > Erannis defoliaria. Next base: position 892,486 of record FR990073.1, on the reverse strand, counting down.
AACGTTTGTTAATAATAAATAATAATACAATACGCCTATCACAATAATTAAAAAAAAAAACTACATTTGCTAAATGTATTCTACGGTACTCTATTTTTAATGTTATACACACATTACACTATTACTTAATGACCTATTATCAAAATGCACACTAAAGTTAGTAAGTTAGTAAAGGCTGAGTGGCCAGCCCTAGTGTCAGAGTAGTTTGCTGTCCGGAGGTCTCTGACATGGCCTGGTAGGTTTTGTATTAGAAATATAGAACAATCATCCGGGATCGACAACAATAAGTACTTAATATAAAAAACAAGAAACCAAGTGTAAAAAATAATAAGCACAAATGTACCTCTACCTACCTACCTACCTCTACCTGCGCATTTATTATGTAAGCAACTTTTTTTTTTTAAAGTTACTATATCGTAAAAAACACCAATTTAAATTATTAACAAAGACATGAATTTTAAGTGAAAATACATACAAATGGAATACGAACAATTTCCCACCATGTTCAAACTTTCAAAGTTAATAATTGTCCAGTAACCGCTTACATAGCATAGTTCCACAAGTCACAGTTTCAATGCTGTACCGAGCAAATTGGTTCGCAGCAAATAATTATATTTTATAGCCTTGCTTTGACCGATAACGCGTAGGACATAACTCTTACCACACTTCGTAAGGGCGAGATCTGTTACAGAAACTAACTTATTACACATCATTTCAATATTAATAAAACAAATACAGGCATACTTACAGTAGTGGATTGTATACAACTTCAGAATTCTAATCGTTCAAGACTAGGCAGTAATAATTCATTTAAACATAAATCAATACAAAAAAGTTGTTTTTTTTTCACAGACTAACTAACACCTATTGATAAACTGATTTCAACAAACAGCTATCGAAGTTTCCCTATGAATTCTCTATCATGTTGGCTTAAGAGTATTTCTCTGTCTCTTAAGTATGCGTTTCTTAACTATTGGTGTTTATTCAAGAAAAGTTAGGTACAACAACTTTATTTTGGCTCTAGCTAACAAACCAGATATAGACAAAATAATCATGTTTCGGTAGTTAGGTTCAAGTATTTACTCCGCAAATATAAAAGTTCCTTCCATTTTTCGATTAATATGTTGTAAACTTTTTATTATTTGCGGAGTCAAATCTGAGCAATTCACAGATGATTATTTGATGTTGATTAATTTGATAATGTTTTTTTAAATTTTTTTATTTAGCATGGCCAAAATTTTAGTCCTACGACAGGCGAATGATGAGTCTAATTACTTTACTGATGACTAAAACCATTTGAGAGACTAACATCGATAACCTCCCTTACTAAGAAATGGACTATTGATCACGCGTTCTAATAACCTAATAACTACACACATTCAGAAACCTAAAAGGAACCACCAAAGAAACAGTGAAGTACATTGGGAAAAAAAATAACGGAACCATTATCTTGTTTTGGGTACGAAGTCGAAGTTACAGAATTAGGTTAAATTAATTACATCCTTAACATTAACAACAGTAAGAACCAGTAATACCGAGCCATGTCTTTTTGTCTTGTTGATGAATAGTGACCGTGATTAGCAGCCGTCTTGGTCAGTAGTTGATGGTGATCGATAACAATATAACTGGGCTTCATATTTAGCTTGCCCACGCGGCTGTAGGATTATAGCCGAGTCCGTTACTAACTTTGTCATACAGTTTTAGGTTACACATCAATATTAGCTTCTAAGGAGCGTCAGTACTAGAAACTCGTTTTTGAAATATTATTCGCTATACGGTAATTCTTACATGCATTGACTTTGTATACTTAGTTATAGTGTATTATATTTTAGCTTTTTGACCGTCATGGAATATAACTGCATCACTATGCACTGTACGCCAAGGCACCAAAAAACTATATACCTATTAAATAATTAGTTTTATTATACGTATATTATAAAATAATTTTATTTTAATATACTTATTTTACTCATAAAACACTTGATATTAAAAATTAAATTAACAGTGATTTCAAAATCAGTTACAGCCAAATTTGTTGTCTAATAAACTCGTCGTTGTTGTTCAGGGCCCGCTAGCGTCTGTTAAGTCATTATATTTTGTATAATTAACATTATTTATTTATTGCGCATACGGTTAGGTTCTAAAGATGGTAATAAATAAATGGGTAATGTGCACCATATTTTGCCTTGCGGCATGCAAAAATAATATTGGGCAATACTAACTATGATACTAAACACAAAAAAAACAAAAAGCGTGCACTAATACACACGCAAAACAGTAATCACGTTAACATTTTCAATATTTTCATCGGACTTTTCCAACAATTAATTGTTGTTACAACAATGTGGTTCATATCATCATCATCATCATCATCATCATCATCGTCATCAGAACGAAGGCCTCCCTTAGACCGCCACACTGTACGACAACCTGCCATTGGCATCCACCGGTTGCCCCCGACTTTTACAATGTCGTCGGTCCACCTAGTGCGAGGCTTTCCTACGCTGCGTCTTCCGGCTCGCGATCGCCACTCAAGAACCTTTCTTCCCCGGTTGTCAGTTCTTCGTGCGATATGGCCTGCCCATGTGGTTAGCGCGTTCGATTTGCACGCTGCAGGTTCGGTTTTCCCAATCCCAAAAATGCAACTGAGTTGCTGGCGAAACAATAATTTGCAAAGAATTCAAGAAAAGTGTAGGGAAATTGTAGAAGATGGAACTCTATCGACAAGCATCAATGATTTGTTTAGACACCAATATCCTGGGCAAAGGGCGTTAACCATCTTAGATCATCTTTTGAATCAAGCTGTCACTTAATAAAGTGCGTTAAGGGCAAATACTTACTCTTTAACATAAATTGGCTCCGTCGCTAAGCGTCCCTTTCGCACAAAAATCCAGTCTTCAATGAAATGTGACAGTGTCTATGACCAAACTGGTCAATTTCCTTGTGTTCCCACGGACACTATCTTAATTTAGAGACATATCAACCATGTAGATTTTATTGATTAATTGACTTACATGTTCAATTCGCGGTTTCTTAAAAGCTTTAAAATATAACGGGGAATAATAACTTCTCAGGCGTTTCTTACTTACTAGTTTATATGGCCGTAATAAATGACTTTTTTTTATACAGATGTGATATTTTCTTTTTTGTTTATGATCTTTTTAATCTATTTCAATGCTACTGAATATCATAACAATTTTTGAATTGTGTATTACATTAGCAGACCAATAAAATACAAAAATATGCATTGACATGTCGAATCTTTTTACAAAACTGTTTTCTTAGTCTAGAGTTAAGTATGCGTGGTTTTCATATTTTGTGGTTCCGTAGCATAATAAGGAATGATTACTGAGTTGACCTAAGCCTAAGTGGCCCTGGGTATGTCCTAAAACTACATCCTGAACCTTTGGAAAACAGGCAGCAGCTTAGACAATTAAGACGTCCGCTCCTTTATACGAGTACCAGGTGGTTATCAGGTGAAATTGTGAGGCACTGCAAGTTTAAACAGCTGAAAAACATTATCTTGAAAAGCTTTACTCGTCCGCGAGTTTTGCTTGGCACCCCGCTAAAAATAAAACAAAAACATATTACGCACTTTTCTCAACACTTAGGTTCCACACATTTTAATTGTCCGTTCTTGTTTAACAATAGGTGATTATATTCTATTGTAGAAAGCAAGCGACGCCGCGGGCGTGCATTGTGCTTAACCGTTGATTAGCTAACCAAAGGTTATCGATGGCTCGGTGATCGAAATTTCAATTAAACAGTATTCGGCTAACAAGGGAACATCTGTTTTCAATTAATTATAGCATGAAAGAGATCTGATACGGCGTCAACCGTTAAGTTGCCTCAATATTTTGGGAGAGCGTACTATGCTTTTTAGGGTTCTTTGACTTAAGAGTGTCGCAAGTATTATATTTCCTATTTAAATAGCCGCTGTCTACTTCTACATTATTATATGCCCAATCTTTGATCTATACTTTATTATACTCGCGGAGAGAAATAAAAAAAGGATTCGCTAACATTAAAATGAATATCATGTGTTATTTTAATTGTGTTTTTTTATTTGTATATTTGCTCCACGGAGTGGAATGGTCCGTGCTTTTTATCAAATTTTTGAATAATAATAATATAATAGGTACTTAAAAAAACTGTTTTGTATATTTTAAAATGACGTATGGTTTTATTATTCTGTCTTTCCTCAAGTTTACCATTAAACATTTTCATAACAAGATTTTTTTTTTGTGGAACAACATGGCCTTACTTCTTACAAAGTCGTCAAGATACTTGTATGAATGTGAATTCAGCATGAAATTTGTGCGCAGGAAAAGGACGACCTTCCTTCAAGGAAGTTCGTCCATTTTCTGCGCAAAGTTTTTTTTTGTCTACGAGAAATAATAACATAGCTCAATTTACGAATTTTTGAACTGTTAATCAGTTCTTTCAGTTAAAAGTTAAAAGTTTAATTAATATGTAACTACCTTTACAAATCGTTAATTTTAAGACTGTCGAAAATATACATCTACGTGTATTTCGTTTTTATGATTACTCTAATTTGTAAACTTCTTCGTGTGATTTAAATATATGTCAACAAACTCTCACAATTAATTAGCAGCTTCAATTTCAAAGTCGATATTTAAGTTTAATTAATTGTGAGCTTTATTCGAATAAGAACGACAATTCTCACGCGTTGTGGTTTTCCTATTTATGTTTATAATGTGGATATAACCTCAATCCGTTTCCGATTCGAGATGTTAACAGTTTGGTATCAGAAAATCACGTGTTTTGTGATCCCTTAATACGTTATCGACGATCTTTTCCGTTTTAGTAATGAATGTTAATCTAATCAAGTTGTTCTAACAGTCAATTAACTTTGATAGGCTTTAAGCATTGAGGTAATATCTAAAGAGTTACAATCTCTAAGTGAAAACAATCAAAAAACGTCCGCGTGCCGTTGTACATACCTATACCAACGTGCATTATATAGTTCACAATTATTCGAATTTAGACGTTATGTTGATTGTACAGTGTTCAATTTATGCTTGAGCGCTTGTGTCTTATCGTAGTTCAAGTCGTTCAAAAAGTTGGCGCACTGCATAGCGTGCGCCGAGTATTGGCGCGGGCATTTTTTTGGACGTTTGTGACTCTATTGATATTAGCTCAATCCGTTATTGGCTTTAAGGTTTTATTTTGTTGTAGTAGATATCACAGAAGCTGGCTTTACATACATTGAAGTTATCGCAAAATCACATCATTCTAATAGTATGAAAGCAAAAGTTTGTCGGTATGTGTGCGTGTATGTGTGATTGTTATCTCTTTATGCCAAATTGGCTGAACGGATTTGGATGAAACTTGGCATAGAATATTTCCCGGAATAACATATTAAAGGGTACTTTTTATTGTAATCTTCGTCGCAGTTTTCATCATCACGTGGGCGAAACTGCGGAAAGCAGCCAGTAAAACGATACTTTACAGCTTCAATATTCTTTAGTGGTTATATATTAATAATAAGGTAGATATAATATACTGTATAATCGTCATGTTTTCATTTTTTATTTTCAATAATAAATTTATAAGGCTACTTTTCACGGCTTTAATAAGCCGAAAGGAAGCCATCGTAGATTCGTCGTGTTTTATATCATTGTGAATGTGAATAATGTTTACTCAGAAAAAAACACTAATATTGCAAAAAAAAATCTACTGCTCGATACATTTTGGCTTACCGTACCGTAACTCTGTATATTTGTTTTAGCTTACCTAATTATTCGTAACCAACATTAAACCACTTCTTCATGTATTTGATGAAGAGAGATATAACTATATTCTCCCTCCAGGGCCGATTTTATCTTTGCTACTATGCCGTGATTTATCTAAGCATGTATCGGTGTATTTAAGTTCGCGTGCTTTAAATATTGATGGCTCCACCATGAATAAAGCTGTCCTTATGAATACTAAGGAGCAGATACTTGCTCCGCTCCTGGCTTTTGCAGTAAAGTACTCATACACTGAGGATACAGTTTTTTTATTAGCTTGGGTTTCTTCCATGACAGCCTGATAGCTCAGTTGGTAGCATGTCTGCCTTCAGAGCTGTAGGGCGTGGGTTCGATCCCCACCCAGGACAAAATTGTTTGTGACGTACATCGATGGTTGTTCTGTGTCTGGGTGTAGTGTGTATTATAAGTATGAATTTACGAAAAAAAAAGTATATAAGTATTCTATCAGCTATCTGGTTTCCATAATACAAGCTTTGCTTAGTATGGGGCTAGATGGCCTGTGTGTAATAAATGTCCCCCCCAATATTATATTATTATTATTATTTCCAACTCGCCTGTCAAAAGACGACGCAATCTACGACGGAGCATGCTAAAAGAGACCGATTCATTTATAACTTGAAGGCACCCAGATAGTTGGTGTGCGATTGTACCTACTTGGAACATTTTTGTAAGTCACACTAATTATTATAGCAATAGTTAAGATAGCATAAATACTTAAGTAAGACAATTGATTGAAGTAGTAGTAAGTTTTTGCTTAAACCGAGTCTTAAATGTGTATCCCAAGTATTTATTTTTAAAACTTGTTTCAGTAACCATCACTGTCATTACCAGACTTTTTGTCTTTATTTTATAGTCATTTAGAGCGCATTTTTAAGAAGTGATTTATAGTGTTTCAGCAAGATCTTATCTAGGCTTAAAATCTTGTTAACTTTCATAAATATGACTTTATTACTGCGAATAATGACAGTTCGACATACTTTACGGCGAAAACTAAAGTCCACGAAAGAACATAACTGCTATGTTGTGGTATTGCGAATCAAAAAATAAAATTGAAAACAGCGACGCACATTACTGCGACCGTTTAAAGACTTAGTTTTTTTCTGCGGAAAACGACTAACTATTTGAGAAATTGTCTTAGATGTCAGTGCCTAACAGAGTACGTGTGTAGCATCAACTTAAGACTTTCATTTTATCAGCTTAAGATTATTCTGAAGGTTGTGTCATAAAACTGTGATGATGTGTTATAGTATTATGCTAACATTGACTTGTTTATGTTTGGTTGTTTATGGTGGAGAAATTATAATGTTAATGATTGGACAGGCAGTGGCGTTTATTTTGCAATCTGGTTGGTTAGTTATTCATGATGCTTCATGAATTTATGTGTAGAGATCACTAAAATCTTATCGAGTTTTAACCCAATACGAATAGAAAGAAAGCTCTGTTTGACGGTCCTGAACAACAAAATCAAAAATAACACTCATAGTATCACCGCGCTGTGCATCTGTAGTAGTATAACTTATAGTTTAGGGTCCAGGGTTCAAATTCTGAAATTGACTCAAATTGCTCAATCCAAGTTTTTTTTTTGGTTTGTAATACATGTCAAGACAATTTTTTTAACAGGAATACAGAAGTAGCATTTTTTTACTAAAAATTTGTATTTATTGGAAGCCTAATATTTTCAAAAGTTAGGTTTGTAGGTCTTTGGTTCCACGGAGCTGTAAAAAATAGAACCTCAATATTAACGCAATTGAACGAGCAAGACCTCTACACTCGCAATAACTTAAGGCTGAAGTAATTGTATAATGTGGTAAAGCAATTCAAATAATTGTCCAATAAAATTGTTTACTGGGAAAAATAAGAGTAAGTCCATTCATTACCAGTAAGCTAGTAATTCATAATGAACACTTCCTCGAAACAACAATGCCTCTCATAACTTCTTCAGCCAAGTTCAAGACAATGTAGGAAAATCTCGCATGACGCAATATCGGGTGAAACACCTAATTATCTCATAGCAATGAGTAAACTTTCGCTTTTGTGTTCTAACAATGAGTTGGAGACTTTAGTGTTCTTGCGACGTTTTGCTAAGGTTGGGGTCAATGGAATGGTTATGGTGATATGGATGGTGATTGATCGTTTTTCCGCGTCCAAGTCACAGAGACTTCTTTAATATTATACGAAAGATGTTTAATGGATCACTATCATCTACTACGAGTAAACCTACTCGGATGGTCCATCTGAGTAATATAAATAGGCTTACATTGTAATATTGAGTACTACTATGTGACAGTTCACATACTAATACTTGATAATCTAAAAACGATAAAAAAAGTTAAAAAAATATACGTTAAAAAAAAATATTATGATTATGCGCTGTCTAAAAATTACCACCCATTTTTATATATTTTGATATTTATATTCAATTGTAGAGGTACTCTACTGCAGAGTCCGTCTGGGGAAGTACCACACCTTTGCCAGTTATTCAATCGCCAAGCAGTTGTGTGCAAGCATTACTGTGTTTCGATTTCAATGTTACCAGAGAAATTACTGGGTATGAAGAGATTTAACATCTAATATCCCAGGGTGACGAGCGCAGTGCAGTCGCGCAGGATTGTAAGCGCAAGTTCACAATTCTGGCATAGCTACTGTTATGGGCAGTCACTTACCACCAGACGAACGTCTCACTAGTCTCATCACTCGCTCGCATTAAAAAAAATTTGAATACAAAAAAATTGAGTATTAATAAAGTGTGATACCCAATACAAGAAAGTTTTTTTTTCTGAGTAAGGTTGGTGCGGAACCTTCGATGTTTGTGTCCGACTCAAACTTAGCCGTTTTTCATTTAGGATGGCGCACCCAAATCTGTGTACAAATGGTGAATAAACTAATGAAGTATGAGTAGTTACTATTTAACTTTCTTTTTCTTTTGTTACTTAAAAAGTATAAACCCAGAAGTAGAAATCCGTGATAAATTATCACATTATTAATTTACACAGAAGCCAATGAGGTAGAGATCCGGATCAAACAGATACAACCAGAACATTACTTATTCTTTACAATATCATTTCTCCATGTTCTAGTTCAACTGGTCCTGTATTTAATTGCGCAGCAAAAACACGATATAAGTACAGCAAAATATTTATTTTTCCTAAATTTATTAGTAAAACAACCAAGGATACCATATTTTCTAACCAAATACCGTACACTGAGATATTGGTAGTTTGTGTAAAAAACCTGTTTTTTGGGTTAAAAATATCTTGTGGAAAAGACGACATCTGCACATAACTATTGCATCGGTTTCTAGAATATGTTATAAAATGTAATAGTTTTTATTAGTCTAACTTTTATCTACCTTCAAATAAACACTTCTTATGATATATAATCAAATAATGTAACTCTGATCAAAAAAATCTGTGGCAGATCTAGAACTATAACACAACAACAGCTTTGTTTATCCGCTCTATCCAATTCATCCTATCATCTGCACGATAGAAGTATTTGATTCGCATTCGTGAATTTTGATGTGCAATTCATTATTTCCGTTCACATTCCACTAGCAACAAACGTCTTAACAAAGCATCTAACAATATCGCCGCCCACTCACAAGAGCCCAATTTCTTTAATTTACAAGTTTTACGCTCCAATAATCGTCAAATAAAAGTTTTATAAATGGCGTCTGTCAAAACATATGAAACAATCGTAATTATACTTTTGTATTGAACAAAAGTAGTGACCATAATGAACTGGGAATGGCGCGTGCTTTAAGCCACAAAAAGCTACTATTTGTATGGTAAAAATTACAAGATGAAGCGATTCAATATAAATAAAACTAATATAATATTACGTCAAGTCATCAGCCATAAAACGTACACTGCTGGACGAAGGCCTCCCCCTTAAAAGAGGGGTGTTGCCATAATCCCCACGCTTGGCAGGCGGCTTGGGGATCGCAAAATGCTCACCACCGTTAACCAAAAGGACGCTGCTGCCCGTCCTCCGGTGAGTCTGGTTGCATTTTAAAGACATACCCAGGTCCACAATATAATATATAATAAAAATATTATAAGGAGGAAAGATTTGTATTTTTGTAACGAATAAACTCATAAATAAATAAAAAGTGTAAATAGAGTATATAAAAGTTACACCGATATGCTCCGAGTGTTGCTTGCCATTATAATAATTAAAAAAATCTTGTAATATTTGAACCCACTACCAATCCGTGTATATAAATGGAAATAGATTATACGAGTACAAACAATTGGTCGCTACAGTGCAGATTTTATTTCCATTATTAAAACATTCTATATTTGTCTTCTGACTGGGTATATATAATTGATTGTTGGTTTGTTTCTTGGAGGATTTGGCTGCTCTCTACACAATCACTGGTTCGTTTGAATAATTTCAAGAATCTGTATTTAATTTAATGTTAACAGTAAAGTTATACTCCTCAATATGGCTAAGTAAATGTTAGTATGAAATATTTATATTTGATTAAAAAGAATCTCATATAAAATGCAACGTATATTTCAAAAAACAAAATAAGAGTTTTGAACGACAAACCTATTTTGAATATTTTCATAATATTCTATCAACCTCTTGCATTTGTACCACAATTGTAAGTAGCGAGCTCAATGATCGCCTAACGAAGTTAAATTAATTACAAATACAATGAGTTAAATACATACAAATGGGCTAACACAATGATATAGGATTTGTAAAATGTAAGATAGTTCATACAATCATAATGTTTTGTAGTAAGGTGTGATTAAATTCAGTAGTGTTAACTTTCTAGTGAGTCAGACAGTGAAAGGGTTAAGACATCTCTTAAAGGTAGGTCTTAATATAGGTATTTTCTCTCCTGGTTTTGACTTGTATTTACTTTGTAAAAAATTACATATTTAATTAAAATAAATTAATAACTTTATTCGTAAAGTTAAATTGTCCTTATTGTAGGCTAATAAAAGCATTGCTCTATGCTGATAATTCTCGCAACATTTTGTATTTATTTGCTCGTTAATCAATATTATAATTTTTAGAAGAAAAACATTTGGTTTTATTCTTTTTAACATTGATACACTTTTTTCTACATTCCATTCCGTTAAATATAGTAAATAGCTGTAAATATAAGATTAAATAAAAAGAAGAATGTCTAATATAAAGAGATGCTCCTCGTACGTTTAACTTATTAACTTTTAATACAGGTACATGCATTTTGTAAAGCTTATTGAAATGTCACTTCTGTAATAGAACCTTCACAATAAATTATTATTTATGATGGTAGAGCACATATTGCACGTTGCACTGAAAGGAGTATTTTCTATAGGTCATCTATTTATAAACATTGCTGTAAAAATACTCCTTTAAGATTATTGGTAAGAGTCCTTTAGAAGTACCTAAGTTGTAGATGATCATCATCATCATCATCGTCCACAACTGGTGCTGGACGAAGGCCGAGCCTCTAATAAGGAGGGGTTAAGATAGTCCCCACGCTTGGCAGGCTGCTTGGGGGTCGCAGAATGCTCAACGCCGTTAAAAAATGTTGCTCGGGATGATTTAATGTGGTGAATTTCGGGAGCGGGCGACCTCTAGTTCATTATAAAATAATTATTGTGAACTATGAGGCCAACTCAGAAATAGCCAAAAAATGTATTTAACTATTGTCCTACTAACCCTGCGTATAAGTATTTTTTTATGCTATGAAGTGACGAGTAACATTTTCCTTCAAACACAGTAATTCTTGCACACTACTGCTTGGCTGTTGAATTACTGGCAAAGGTATGGTACTTCCCCTTGCGCGATAGAGTCTTACCACTTGTATACTACAAGTACCACTGAAAATAAGTTCATGTGATATAAAAGCTAGCTCATGACGTAACCCGTCAATCATACCAGCAGCTAGGTGGCGTCGGCGCACACGCAGCGCGTTTTTATACAATGCCGTACACCCGGCTGCGCTCGCGTCAAACCAGTCCGATTGCGGTGAAAGTGTATTTGTGCATATGATAACACCTGAGCTTCCATACTACTCATACTAGACTTTATAGTTACAGTAGCAGAAGTTGCATGAATTTTAACAGCGCTAGCCTATAACATCCCAATGATGGATATATAGACGCCGGCTCAGTAAGGGCTGGTGATACACATTCCGTTTTATTTATTTTTTCTACTTTTTTATTGATAAACAGATAAACATATTTATTAATAATTATTAAATTACAATTCAATATTAATAAAAGTCATTCCAATATTAATTAATTAGTAGTTCATAGTAATAAAAAAAACACAAATTTTTCTATGATAAAAATAAACAATTCATCAATAAATATTATATAAATAAGTACCTACAAACTTGATTTGCAAACTAGATGTTAAAGCACTAAAATACTAAAAGTAACTAATTACAAGAAAAGCACGATAGCTGAACACCCTTATAAGTAACTTCATATTTACATTTACCACTCGACATTAATATAATTTTATTATACAACTAATAATTTGTATATAAAAAATATATACAAATTAATTAAAGAAAACTTTTAATCATTTTCCTTAAAATGTTAATTTTCAAGCTGTGGTAGTATATTCCGGAGACCGCTCGATTTGTAATCGTGAGGTCGTGGGTTCAAACCCAGGATTGCACCAATGAGCTATTTAGAGTTTATGTACGGATTTCCATATTACTGGCTTTTCAGTGGAGGAAAATATCTTGAGAAAACCTGCTTAATTCCCGGAGAAGAAATTCAATCACTCATGTGAATCGTGAAATATTTTTTTCCCTAGATGACTGTTAATCGTTGTGTGCAATTTAAAATTGTAAACCAACAGAACTTTTGCTTTTCTAGTTTACCACTGAGTCGCAACCATGGTCTTCTGTCTGCGAAATTTAATTGTTGGTGGTGCCATCTTGTATTTTTTTTGCTATTCACATTCCAAATTGATATTTAACAATCTAATTACAAAAGTACAATAACGAAACTAAGACCCTGGGTATGTCCTAAAACTGCATCCGGAACCACCGGAGGACAAGCAGCAGCGTACTCTTGGCGAGTGTAGCGTCAGTGGTGACTCACCACGATGATGATGATGATTTTTTTACAACATATTCGTAGAGGACTCTTACTAGGTGAGCATTCTGCGACCCCCAAGCTGATTTATGGCAGGAATACCGTGATCAGCGGGTAAAATATTCATTTGTTTTTGCGAGGGAAACGGATTACGGTATCGGTGGGTAAAGCTCTCCGTGATCCGTGGCTAACTCAATCTGACCTAGTCTTCTTGTTGATTATTTCTGATGTGTTTACATTTCAATAAAACTACTACCAAATAATTGTGTGAAATTCAGTAACTGTCTAATATTACTCGATCAAATGTTTAAGTAAGTACTATCACTTCCGGTTTAGTATAAACGCCTCGGGTGATCTCTTTATATGTAATTAGTATTCCGGAAAAGAAAGAAGTACCCATTAAGGTTTGATCGAAACGGGTACGAAATTAAGTGAACCAGATTATATATAGAGATAGATAAACAAGTATAACATGTGTACGTCCGTTTGCCATTAATAGCAGTCCGGGGAAATATGATTGCACGCAGATTTGCTCGCTGCTCGAGAGAAGTGAAGATCAGTCTGTTCAAGGCGTACTGCCAGTCTTTTTACGCGAGCAGCCTATGGTTTAACCACACACGCGGCTGCCAGTGATCTACGCATCCAGTACAACGACATTTTCAGGGTACTGCTGCGGCTGCCTCGCTTCTGCAGCGCGTCTCTGATGTTTGCTGAAGCGCACACGGACGACTTTCATGCGATGATTCGCAAGAAAGTCGCGTCCCTGCGACAGCGTCTACGAGCCAGTCGCAATGGTATCCTGCAGATAATAGCAGCCCGATTTGACTGTCCCATTCAGAACAAGTGGATGGGTGTGCTTATGGGACAAAAGATATAATTTTTAATCATTTTTGTTTTAATATGTGTTACTATTTTTGTTTTGTCGTGTCGATTCAATGTTTAATTTCAATTCAATGTGTATTTTAATCTAATTTTAATTTTAATTTATAACGACATTCTTCAATTAATTATTTTTGTGCTATATGGATTTATGTAATCTGAAATAAATGATAGTTGATTTTATTTGATTAATATTATTTTTGTTAGTGATACTTTTTGCAATGTATTAGGATATTCAAAGTCTATGTTGCAACAGCTATCTGATTATTATTCATTCAATTTAGTTGCGATTGTTTGCATTTACGGAGCTACTCAAAATTATGTATGCAACTATATGTACACATGCGCTGATCTTAAAATGACTTTTAAATATAAAACACAGGCTATCAGATTGAATTATAATTAGGTGTTATTTAAAATTAAGCATTTGACAGCTGTCAAATAAGTTACACTTGAGTAAAGTTTAGCCCTAAGCATAGAATTCATGCCAGCGAAAAAAAAATATCTTAATCATAATACTAAGGGTAAAAAGAGCTTATACATAAAAACCGTTATATTATTTTCAAAAACTTTTTCAAAAATGTACTAACAAAGAATGAAATAAACTTAAAAATAGAATAATAAAAATAAATAATTGTATAGTTCTATAACTATTTACGGGATATTTACCGTGATTATGTTGTGAAATACACAATACTATACTTACAACATAATCACAGTAAATATCCCGTAGATAATAATAGAACTATTGTAAACAACCGCGATAGTTTAAAACATTATTTTAATAGCAAATTTTATTGTTGTTTAGAAAATAGAAACTCTAAGTGGGAAAAAGTTTGAAAATTTATTAATGATTCGCAAAATGTTCCCCTATTATAATAAGTCCCAAGTAAGTGTTCACCCAATATCACTCAGGCACGTAAAGCATAACCCCGTAAGTCGGAAAACGCAATTTTGTGGTCTGTGTTACGTTCCAGTTTTTGTATGATTGTATGTAAAAAGCATCATCTCGTTGGCGGGACGTGCGCCCGTATCTCTCTAACTGCAACGATATTGTGGTTTCCTATCGATTGAATATTACGGCCTATTGTTTGTATAAGAGTTTATATCAACAACAAAAAATACGTTTGGAGAGAATTGGCTCGGTTAGAATCATTTTTTGCGTCAAAATGTTTCAAATGTTTTCTTTTCAGCGTATAATAAATTTTCATAGTTGCTATAGTCAATGTTGTGCTCATAATTACTTCACCCCTGTGTTTGCAACTTTTGTGCCTTTTTAATGCTGCAACAGAACAAAGACTGATGTGATTTTAGTATAAATGTAGATTCAAATTCGGAATGTGTTTAAGGTTTAATTTCTATTCCGTATAAATAAACAGTTCCTTGATTGTCAACTTAAGTTAAACTGAAGGGTTAAGCTATTCTTACATAAACATAATGAAAATGTTCTATTTAGGAAGTCAATTTTTGCCTTGTTCGTGTAATAACTGATAATAAAATATTAATTATAATATTCTAATGTTATCAAATATATTCATATGAAACAACAAAATCAATAAGTAGGTATCCTCTTCAATAATTTCAATAACTATTAAAAAGTATGACGCAAATAAATAAAATAAATAATGAAATTCACTTTTCAAAGTCAAAAATAATAACTTTGAACAACAATAGCTTGATACGTACGCGATGAAAAAATATTTGACATTCAAAATTTAATAGATTTTAAGCTAAGATTAGAACAAAATAATGTAACCAAAATATCAAACGTACTAATGATATATCTACAAACATGTTATAAATGACGCAAGTAGTAGATAATTATTGCCATTTGATTATAATTGTTATCGTGAAAAAATAAATTCCCATATTTAATTCAGAATAATAACAAACTACTAGAATTAATGTAAAGTATAATAATAAGCTGAAATAATAAAGTTCATTACAATAATACCGTGACGAATTTTCTCAGTAAAACAATAGTTAGGTAGGAATAATATTAACATTTATAATTTTATGACACAGTAATTCTGATGATACTGGTACGAGCAAACTAAATAATCCTCTTAACTACCTAAAATAGTTATCCAGAGAATGGTGTTAATAATTTCAGCAATAAACTATAACATACTATTATAGTATTGCCAATAGCGTTATACGTTATTAGGCATACAAAATTTCAAAATAGATTCCAGCTACAACCTTTGAGAATCATTTAAAGTTACAATAACATTCAACTTTATTTAAATATCTCACTCATGATTTAAATTTAACGCGTAATTTATTTTACAGATTAAATAAATAAACTCGTAAAGTTGCAAATTGTTACTTAAGTAGGTACTACATAATATAATTAGGTACTCTGTTCATTTAAATAATTTTACTGCAAATTACATACCTACAGTACGTGATATAATTTTTATGTCGCACAAAGTAGTGTTTACTGAAAGCATGTAAAGTTTTTTCTCATAAATACCTATAAGAATTCAAAAAAATACTTGACATAAATACTTGATAACATTATTAAACCTATTTTTCGATATCGTTTAGATAAGAAACCTTATTTTACCATCTCAGGCTTGTTTAGACCAGTGTTTTTCAATCTGTGGATCGCGACCCCTAAGGGGGTTGCAAAGCCTTGATCGGGGGGTCGCGGGCAATAAGAAAAAGGCATCCAAAGCAAAGACGCGGGTAATCTTGACCAACTTACCTCGTACTTTCTTTCAAAACTCGCGGCTTCTTGCAAAGTTTAAGGTCCTAATAATGAATAAATGTATCAAAATATGTAAAATATTTAACGCATATAGTGTTCTAATTTAATTATTTCTTTGTACATTGTAAGGGGGTCGCCAGAATTTTTCAACCTGTAAAGGGGTCGCGAAAACAAAAAGACAGAAAAACACTGGTTTAGACTATGTACAAACTTATCTATGATATATATAAATATGCAGGTAACACATATGGCGAATTTATATTGTAAACATGCGATACGATAGTTAAAATTTTGTGACTACTTTTAAAACACAAAGTATGATTGATCCAAGTAAAAAAATATACGTAAATTATGTCTTCCCATAGCTGGAAATTACTAATAAATCCAATAAACGCTTACCTAATTTAAAATAATTCTTCTAACTTTTCCCCCACAATAAGAGTCAAAGAATGTCGACTAAAATAATGTTAATAGTTTAGTTTATTGAAGAAAAGATTTACATATAAACAAACCGCAGGTCAAAAAATATGTAGTAAATAAAAAGATAACTGAAATAATTATTAAAATACGATGACATCCAATCAAAAGACTTGCGCTTATTTATAAAAAGGGTATAATAATAATGAAATTGTTAGTAAGGAAAGCATTACTTATCAATATAGACTTACATCATGGTCCGCCACATAACTATAGACATGAAGTTTGTCAATTCTGATCGTGCCCTGGAACGGGTAAAGAGCTGTTCCTCTAGGAATCTCCACAGAAGACCAGACGCTCACTGACGCCTCTCGACCCCTCGCGCCACCAGGCCTCAAAGCCAAGCTCAATTCCTGAGGAATCAGTACTAGAGTCTCCATCTTCAACACATTCAAAAAATGTTACAGTCTCGGAGTCCTGGCCACTTTTTTCGAACCACTCACAGATGACTAATACCAAAATATCAAAGAACGTGACCGGTCTCGTTCATCACAGTTAATGAGGATAAATAAATTTGTAAAATAAAATCGGGACGTTATCGGAGCGATGTCGCCGAAGAATCGGCCGGTGATCGATCGACCGGCCCGTCAACTCTAATCACTTCTTTATCACCGAAGCTCGATTCGAGTTTCAGTATTTCACACGAGGGATGCGTGCGCGCTTCTATCTCGGCGAGTACTGAAGGAAGCGCTAACATTGACCTTACTGACGGCCGTGATCGCGTTTACAGTTCATTTTTTGTTCGATAAAAAGGAGAGGAGTAAAGCCCTACAATACTATCCTTCCCACCGTTCACTCGATTTCCAACCTTGTCTCTTGAACAGTAAGTAAGTCGTAGTGGAATCTTAAGTATTGTAAGGTGGTAGAGTAAGGTGCTCCCCTCCATAGGCGTCACCTGTTGAGCAGTGTGCCGCCCGTCTGCCGCACTGAGCGCTGGAAGCTCGCAGAGAACGCACCTGATGCGACCTGCGGCTTGCAACCTGTTTTCTTAATGCGTTTTTTATGCTGACGGTTTAGGGTGCCGACGAAATTGGCGCGTGGAATAGGGGCTTTGTTGCTTCGTCGGTATAATGAAGGCTGTATTGGTAGGAATTAGATGGACCGTTAACAAATGTTGGGGGAGTTTTTTAACGTTTTGAGAGTTCGTTACGTAACTGCCTTACACGTGTTGTTTATTTAAGAGTCCTTGGCGAAATTCAAGAGCATTAGTGTTATAATTTCCTCATATAAACATTATTATTTCAAAGATAATTATACTGGAATCAAAAACCTGACTCAATTCAATTACATTTTCTTGCCCTTTTTTTAACCGACGCAAGCCGTCTGTGATCTAATTAAAGATATATTTTTTTTCTTGCAAAATAGGTAAAAATAACAATAAAACTAAAATCAAAGCCTTATGATTTTTTTTTAACAAAAAATAAAAAAATGCACAGAGTAGTAGTTAAATAAAACAGACTACGCTTAGGTAAACAAAAGCTTTTTATTTTTAGAAGAGCTAGTAATTATGCTTTACCATTATTTCGTTTTACGTTCAAAAACATTCCTACTAGTATTAACCGCCATTTTAATTCCACAAATCCTAATTTGCATTTTTAATCCAAGGATATGTATTTACGTAACTTATCTGACTGTCTGCAACTGATACGATACTGTGCGAGTGAGAAGAGAACCTTAACATTGAACTCGCTTTTCTGTAGAAATATTAACTTTAAAGCCTTATTAATAAGAGTGGTATTAGATTGTATTATTAAGCCGTATGGTACATTAAAGTCGACGACCTGAGAGCACCTGCCACAACCGCAATCCAAGTTGTGCATTTGTTATGTTACTGGCTTTTAATAAATAAAAAAACGTGCTTGGCTTGATTAGAGGTTTTTTGGGGTGAAAATGATGGATGGGAGCGACAGAGTCATTCATGTGAGAAAATTTCGTAAGATTAGAATTTTTAAGGCAAATTCTTGCGGACAATTAAATAAACTTGGTTTACTTTATGGTTTACTTCAGGGAAAAACATTATGAATGAACAAAATATTGGCGCAATTCTTTAATTTAATATGGACGTACACACTAACCGGTTAAACTAACAAAATAATTCAGCGAAGGTCAGTATCTAGTTATTTAAGTAAAGCGTGTAGTCTTGAATATAATAATTGATAAAGTACTTGCCAAGATAGAGTTGCAAGTTCACGTAATTAGTTTTAATTATAGAATATTATAATATCTTTTATTTCAATAATTCTGACTTACAATTATTATTTTGTACCTACTAAATACGCTTTAAACAGGTAAACACACACGACACACATGAACCTAAGGCATTCGGAGTCGGTTGCTATTTATCTTTGGTCTAATATTTAATTTTGGTAGATAAAACCATGTTAACCTAGAAATAAGCAGTCTTAAGTGTTTATTAAAGTTTACTCATTTATTAAAATTCTATAACATTTTCTCTGTCTTTAAAACTCAATTGCGTTGATTTCAAACAAAACACATCAACGGGGTCGTTGCCAAGTTAGAATTGCATTGTAAGTTTTGATATTCTTAATTTAAGCATTTTATAGACAAGTTTTTTTCTTACTTAGATTGTATATAACTAGAAATCCTTAAATAGATTATGAAGTTATCAGGGAAAGGGATCTTGTTGTCAGTTTATTGTTGCATGAAATCATTAGATTTCATTAACCTGTAAAAACATGGAAAATAAGCCGACAACAAGGCTTCTTTTTTATCTGATGAAGTCGTCATTTTATTTGTATAGATATACAAATAAAATGTGAGTAGGTTTTAACCGCGTTCAGAAAAGGAGGTACCTACTCAATTCGACTGTTTTAATATATTTTTTGTATGTTTGTTTCGCGACTTCTCCGCCCATTATGAATTGATTTTGATGATTATTTTTATTGTTTGGTAGGTCGAACTTCAGAAGTGATCTTTCTATCGAAAGTGGTTCGGTAGGTTTTTTAAATCAAAAATGCTAGAATAAATGGCCTGGTACACCTATCGCTACCGGTAGGGATAGGTAGAAAAAAAAACCACTTAGTTCTATCGGTAGCGATAAGTGGAAAGCTTAGTCCACTTATCCCTACTAAATAAAAATAAATTAAATTAATAAACACCACCATTAGACCTTAGCCCAGCAGTGGGACACAACACAGCACAGGTTAAATAAAAACAATTATTTTTTTACACGTTTGCTAATCATACCTAGTTTTTACAACATTTGTTAAGAATAAATAAATTATACCTAATGCATGTGCCATAAAAAAACAAAAGAAAGTCGAAAAAGAGTCCATTAACGATTACAAGTCGAAAAAATAGGTTAACACGATTTACGAACGATATTTTAAACATTTTAGCACCTTATGTTGCTAGTTACAAAGTACAGTTTTTCCTCTGAAAAGGATAAACACAATTATGTCGAAACTAGCAGTGTTTAATTTTTTATACCCTCGAAAGCGATTCCGAAGAAGTTGTTTGTCATTGCGCAAAAAATTAACACAGCTATGTCGTTCTCCGGCTCTTCATCATCAGGCCTCCCCTTTAATAAGGAGGGGTTGCGATAATCTCCACGGTTGGCATGCTCACCAACATTACCGGAGGGGACGCTGCTGCCCGTCCTCAGATGGTTCTAGATGCTGTTTTAGGACATACCCGTCTGCATCAGGTCTGAAGCTCTTAACGCTCAATAAAACGCCATCTAAAATTAAATTACATTAATTATAATTGCACACTTAATTTTTGTATTGTGAAGAAGTTAAATGTCATTTTTGGTAACTTAAGTATCGTTTTTAAGTAAGGCCTATCAGTGATGTCTTTAAAACACGTCAACTCGTAGCTCGGTCACTGCGTGAATGAGGAACAAACCAATCAACACGTGCACAGTTAGTAGGTCTATAGTGATTAACCATTTTTTTTTAAACGAAAATGTTGATTATGTGAGTCGGTAGTGTGCGAGTCATTGTAATAAAAACCATTTTGTCATAAATTCATAATAATGCTATCTTTTACTATGCTCAACATGACTCGGTTGTGTGTTTTATGTCCGAAATTATTATAATTTAGCTAAACTACGTGTTCCCAAAAGATAAACAACGTTATGCAACGGATACCCCGGTTTTTTTTGAATGGGTGACCGTTAGTGGCGTTTACAACTGTCGCTAACGTGGGTGGGATGACACAATAAATTATCAGTTTCGCTTATTTGTCTTAAAAAAACAACCATCAAGCTAAACTCTGAAACTAGGGCTAGCCAGTCAGCCTTAGTGTGCCTTAGTGTCTTTTTATAACTAGCCGCGTCCCGCAGTTTCACCCGCGTGATGATAGATGTGATGATAAAAAGTAGCTTATAATACTATTACGGGAAATAAGCTATCTCCATTCCGAGTTTCATTCTAATCTGTCCAGCCGTTTCGATGTTAAGATGTAACAAAGCATAAGTACATAAACATATAGAAAAAACTTTCACGTTTATAATATTAGCGTATAAAATAAATTCCCAGAATAAGTTTCCCGAAAAGCATAACTTGGGTGTCTTCAAATTCAAAGTGAACAGGTTCCTTCAATAAGCGTGCTCCATCCTAGACCACATCGTTACTTAACATCAGGCAGGATGAGGTCAAACGCAAACCTAATACAAAAAAAAGTGTTCCAAAGCTAAACAGTAGGTGACTCTAACAACTGCATTATACTTAGTGCATTATTTTAATTTGAAAGAATAATGTGCCGAATTGCGAGTAGTGAAGAGATTGAATTGGTGGGGCGGGGCTGCAGGGCGTGGCCTCGAGCGGGCGGCGCCGTGCCTTACCGGACGCTATTGTCGGCCTATCCGTCCGTACTCCTTCCACGACACGGATTCAATTACTCTTTGTAATTTTACTTTAAAAAGAGCTTTTCAAAGGTTTTTAGGGTTCTCTACCCGATGATCCAATAATACTCAATTATTTCACTATTCTCTGTTTGTGTTGTTTATTAATATTGTTTTTAACAGTGTTTTGTGGCAAATTAAAGGTATTTTCTTATTCTTATATTTCTAGGAATAAACAATGACAAAGACTTATCACAATTAACATGTAAATAATAATAATAATTACTTACTACTTTCTGCATTACTCGTCATAATTCTCAAACCGTTTTTGCTTTCAACGAAAGCGTTAAAACATAGAAATAACCACAGTGTGGAAACACTTCACATAAAAATATTCAATTTAAAACAGTTTTAGAAATTCACTTTAGTATGAATTTTCACTTAATTTTTTAATATCAGTTAAAATATTTTTATCGAAACTTTAAATCTGCACGTAAATGTAGCCGAATATTATAAACTAACTTACTTTTCATCACACTTGCTCGTAAAGTGGATCTTATTGCATCGGTTTTAGGCTCATAATCCAAGCTATTACACACGCGTGCTTTTTACTTTACATTACGGCACTTGTACTATAATAGGTATAATCCGGTAAAGTCAAGTTTGTACGTGACTGCAATTAGACGTATGTATACGAAGGACTCTTAATATAGCCGGGTAATACTTACAGTTTTTTTGTAATACCAACAAAGAGTTCTTATGCCGCTGAATTAAATATCAACCTGCGCGCGCATTGCTGGTTTGGGCGCCATTTTCCGCAAATGTTTGTTGATGTTTTCGCTGTGTGGTTGATTATTATCAAAAAAATAATGTTTTTTCCTCGCAAGTGTGACGAAAACAGTCGTATGGAACACTTGTGCTATTAGTCATTACGCTCTCGGCTTCCTTATCGCGCTCGCCTGCGGCTCGCGCGCATAATACCGCCTCTAGTGTAATGACCAACATAGCACACTCGTATCATAATGTACTATACTGACAGACACTGACGTCGCTGTCGTCGTGAAACATTGTCCGTGTTTAAAAAATATTGTAATTAACTAGTTTGGGAAAAACTTATGATTGACGAGTGTTTTAATATATAAATAAACACAATAAAAGCAAGTGTATATCAAGAAACAACGATTTATCAACGGAGTTTAACCAAAATTAACAAAGATAAGTTACAATTTTCTACCTTCAAAAGGAATAATAACTATTTGAGATTTCAAACTCGGAAATAATTATCAGAATACCCTCCAATCTGATCCCGTTGTCAATATCAACTGACAGCTTTTGAATTAATTTTGACATTGACACTCTTATGACTGAACTGTCAAACTCAAATGACAGTTCTAACAATTTGATTTATTTTTTATTTATAAATTTTGATGGCCATGGATACTAGTCCTTCAGCCGAATGAGGAAACAATTTGATTTTTCTTGGATTGTTCCAACTAGTATTGCCATACAAATAAAATTGACCCAGAATACGGGTAATATAATTTTCGGCGAGTCTGAGCTTTGCAACTCGATGAATCAAGAATTTCTTTTAATTAATGCAAATGACAGTTGAATAAATTGAGTCTGACAAATAGAGTCAAATGAGTTTGTACCATTACACTTATCATACTACATACAAATAAATATATTACCATACAAATAAAACTTACCCATTACACGCCAAAAGCTTTAAAATTTATTGCGACTTGGTGAAACTATAAAACTACATTATGGTTAATACCCGAAACCAAACTGCATTAAAAGAAGCACAGGCTCAGATTCGTATGCTTACGGCCGAATTAGAAAAAGCACAAACATTAAATATAAAATTATTAAATGAACAAGAAGAGTGCGCGGAAGAGTATAAGCGTTTGCTTAGTAAGAATAAATATTTGAAATCAAGACTAGCGCTGCAGGAAAATGAATTAATTGATGTATCATCCGAAACTACGAAACTTAAAGAAATGACAGAACAAAATTTAAAAGACATAGGCGAATACGAAAATGTCTTGAAAATAATCCGTATGCATGAAACAAACGCAATTTTGTTTGAACAACTGCAAAAATCCATAGAAATAGAACACGAAGAAAAAATTGAGTCCTTAAACAAAGAAATTAAAAGACTCGAAGAACAGGTCATGTGTCTACAAGAAGAGATTATACAGCTAAAAAGCTCGCGGATAATCAGTAAGAAAATGGATAGCAGAATACAAACATACAGCACCAATATATCGCAACATAAAAAGAAAAATAATGAGATAGAACAGAATGGTAAATTAGATGGCAATAAAGTAGAAACCAAAGAAAAGACGACTGCAGTACAAAAACTTAGTTCAAATATACAAATAGAAAAAGAACCCAAAGAGAACGATACAAAAATAAATAAAGATATTACAGAAAAAAAACACACATTGGCGGATACAGCTCTTACCAAAAGAAATACGGACAGTTTTTTGGATACAGTGTTTAAAAGAGGAGAAGACAAAACATCTAGTGATAATAATAAAAACAAAAATAAAAACACGAAACAAATGCTCATCCTCTGTGATTCTTTTGGAAAATCATTAGCAGAATATGTTTTGGCGCACAACACTGATTATGACCATGTAATGTCAATTTGTAAGCCAGATGCTACTGTATTACAAGTTATTAAAGATGTAGAAATTATGGCTAAGAAAATGAATGAGGGTGATGAAATCGTCGTGATTGCCTCCAAACATCGTGATTTTAAAATACGGTGTATGGAAAATGTCGTAGAACTATGTAAGAATAGAAAACTTAAGCTTATTGTGACGACCCTGCCCTACAAATACACTAGTAATGTAGATAACCGACTAAATGTGATAAAATACAAAATTAATAGGCAACTATTCAGTATGGCAGTAAACTCCCCACAAATTTCAATAATTGACATAAATGATTTTAATAGTTCCTTCGTGACATACGAAAACCGGGTCACAAAGAAGTTTACCAAGTTCCTTGCCCAAAATGTAACGAAATATGCATCTGAATTTTTTAACACACAGTCAGGTAATTTAATCTATTTAACTGAAAACCAAGCAAATGCAACAATGAATGAACTAAATGATAATGTGTCTGCAAACACCAAGAATGTAAATTTTTTAGAGGAAACAACAATACAAGTCATAAATACATAAAATGTAAAGAACGTCTTGTTGTTATCCATCAAAATATGCAATGTATTCGTAATAAGATTGCGCGGCTAGAAGGACTTACTGTAACCTACAACCCAGACATATTAGTACTTTGTGAAACGTGGCTTAACTGCATTGATGTTAATAGTATCGTTATTCACGGTTATGCCCACGTAAATTATTTTGTTAGACAAAGACGAATCCATGGAGGTGTATCCATATTTATCAGAAATACATTGGTGGCGAAGCCATGTAAACAAATCGACGGCATATCTGTTGAATACCACTGCGAGCTTGCAGCCGTGGAAATAGATATTAGTAATAGATACAAACTGATAGTAATAGCTATGTATAGAACTGGCCTGGGTGATGAAAGGGTTTTTATTGAAACGATGGCCAAATTGTTTGAAGTGTTATCTGGCTTGTCTAGCAGAAAAGTGATTCTCGCTGGAGACTGGAATGTGGATTTTATGACTCTTTCGTCTAAAAAAACTGCACTAATAGATATTATGGATGCAAGTAATTTTCGAAATGCAGTAGACTTTTTCACTAGAGTACATAATGGCGCTAAATCATCGGTTGACTGTATTGTTACAAATATTGATGAAACAGAGATAAATGTGAAGTCTGTCGCTGCGGGTATTTCAGACCATTTTGCTCAAATGGCAATCATAGAAGTAAATAATAACTTAACCCCTAAATTTATTAATGTCGAAAAACGAATATTTAATGACCAAAAAGTGATTGATTTCTGTAATTCAATGCTCGCGTGTAACTGGGATAGTATTTTTGCATCATATAACAATAATACATTTGAAATTTTTATGAATAAATTTATATGGAACCTAGAAATTCACTTTCCGATTAAAACAACTAGAGTTAAAACACGAAGTTTGTGTCCATGGATTAGTGATGAAATAAAAAAATTACAACTAGAAATCCATAACCTGCATGAAATAAAAAACCAATACCCACAATTATCAGGGTCACTTATAGATAATAAAAAAATACATATACAGAAATACATACTAAACAATAAAAAAAAACATATTGAAGATAGATTACAAAATTCTAATAACGCAAAAAAAGAAGTATGGAATATTATAAAAGAAGAAACGAATAAAAACTATAAAGCATGGAATTGGAATCTAGCGTCCGAATTAAGTAATGAAGCCATATCAAAAGATAATATTGCGAATTATATAAACAATTATTATGTATCGGTAGGGAATGACCTTAGTACAAATAACCCCCCAGATACAGAAAAAGCTCTGCTTAGATTGAGTACAACGGTTGATAAGTGTCATGAATTCACATTCCAAACTATTACCCCACTTGAGTTAATGAAACTGGCCAAACTAAAAATAAAAAAATCTGATACAAAAGATTTCTATGATATATCAGGCATGTTTCTATATAAAACGTTAAACAGCCTTTGTGATCATGTTAGTTATCTCATAAATAATATTTTACAATCCCCCCACTATCCCCGAGCTTTAAAAAAGACTAGACTAACACCGTTGTACAAAGGCAAAGGCGAAACAACGTCAGTGAAGAACTATCGGCCTATTACAATCGTCCCCACAATTTCAAAACTAATCGAATCAATAATGTCAGGTAATATAATGAAGCATTGTAATAAACATAAATTAATCTCTGACTCACAGCATGCATATCGAGGTGGCCGATCAACTGTAACGGCAACACTTAGCTTCATTAATATAATTACAGACCGACTTGAAAATAAACAAAAAGTAGCCGGTATCTTTCTGGATCTTTCTAAAGCCTTTGATTCCGTGAATCATGAGCTATTAGTAAAAAAAACTGATGGTATACGGAATCACTGGCAACAACTCAGCTCTGGTCAAATCTTTTTTATCAGACAGAGAACAAACTGTAGAGGTTAAAATAGAGAATAAACGACATCGATCTGAACTCCAAAGTATTGGGATAGGCATACCGCAAGGCTCATCACTTGGTAATGTTCTATTTGTTCTATTTGTAAATGATGTGACTGAGCTAGATATAGAAGGAGAAATAATTCAGTACGCGGATGATACTACGATTATATTATCAGACGATTCTACAGAAAAGTTAAAAACAAAAATAAAAGATACCCTATTTAAACTGGACCAATGGTTCAGAGTAAATGGACTCCAGCTGAACACGGACAAAACTAATATCTTGTTTTTTAATGCTAAATCATCAGATGTAGATTGCACCCCCGTAGATGTAGGAGCTTCTATTTTATGTAGTACGAACCACGTGAAACTGTTAGGATTTGAGCTTGACTCGTCTTTGACGTGGAAGAGTCATATAGATGCCACATGTAAAAAAATGGCGAAAGGAATTTATGCTCTAAAACAAATGAAACAAATTACTACTCCCGACTGCCTCAAAGGAGTTTACTACTCATACATTCATTCGATTTTATCATATGGCATTATTATGTGGGGTTGCTCAACTGACTACGAAAGAATATTAAAAATGCAAAAGCAAGCAATTAGAGTTCTCGTAAGTGGAAAGTTCAGAGAATCGTGTCGTGAGCACTTTAAAGATCTGCAGATCCTTACATCTGTTGCAGTTTATATTTTTGAAGCCATAAAGTATGCTAGACAAAACATAACTATGTATAAACGACACGAGACTAACAGTATTAGAAACTGTAAAAGTAACCCAAGTTTAAAGCCAATTTATCGCAGACTGTGTTTATCTAAAAAAACCCCGATGGTAATGGGCCAAAAACTCTATAACAAACTTCCAGCGAGGATACAACTTATAGCTAATGACACAGCATTTAACAATAAAGTTAGGCTACTTTTACTGGACAAGACAATTTATAATATAAAAGAATATCTTGAAAATAAGTACACCTAATCACATAGGAGGTTCTATTACATACCTTTTATTTGATCTGATAATGATGCCCTTTTACAGCATAATAAGACCTATTAAATGTATCTAAGATAGTATACAATAATATTTGTACTAGTATGTAACATTGACGAAATATGGTATGATGAACAACTCTTAATACTTTAATTAGGACTATTGTGAATCTACCTATGAATAAACTATCTATCTATCTATCTATCTACTCGTACATACATTTAAAATGTATGTACCTAGGTAACCAGTCTGTCTACAATTCGTACTTATTAATCAGACTTATCTTCATATTCTACAAACAAAGTAAATTTATATCGAAGCAAAATAAAATTTCTTCTAAAACTATTAAAAAGTAAAAAATTTGATAAAAATATTTTAACTAATAGTAAGAAAGGAAGGACCCCTCTATAAAGGGGGAGACCTTCATCCAGCAGTGGACGTTTTGTGGCTGACGACGAAGAAAGGAAGTGAAAATTCTTACTGATGTGAATTTCAACAATTGTTTTTAATTAGTATTACTTCTTGTTCTACATTTATATGAAAAATGTACTTATACCCTAGTAAGTATCAGATAAGAATTTAGTTGTCTGAGTAACTAAATCGAAATAGTTTTTTTACTTAGTACCATAATTATTATTAAAGTTCTATCAAAATTAAATGAGTAAGCTTCATGCGAAGATTATTTTGCGTAGTACTAGGTACTATGTACGGAACATCGGTACGCAGATATGACTCACACTTGACCGTATTATCATCATTAAATCTTGCTCTACAAACATAAGCATAATAAGTTTTCAAAAGTCAACTGCTGGTGGAAGGTTGATTGAGCATATGCACCACGCGAGCCAAGTCGTGGATTGGTGATATCATATACGGACAAAATTAAATTAAATTAAACGGATTAAATTTCTTCTGTGGACGTATGCAGGTTTCTTTATAATGTTTAAAAACCAGTGGTATGAAAATCTGTACATAAACTCCAAAGAGCTCATCGGTATGGGCACCATAGTCCAAATCCTCACAATACTAAGTCTAGCGGACTTTCGCTAGGCAACAACAGCATCACAAACTAAACACCATTGAAAAATACCTCTCATCAACTTTATTATGAAACGTACCTACGTAAGTTTGGCTACCTTTTATTTCCATTTACAACACATTGCCGCATTGTTGTCACCAGCTTACTTGCATCCAGCCCAAATGGAGTTGAATAATTCAAGTTAAATACTTAATGTCGATAAAGCCGCACGGAGACGTGGCGGGAACGGATGAGGGGGCGATTACTGTCCGACGGGATCATCGGATTTGGTCCAAACAGGACGAAAGACCAGACATTTCCATAGGAAACGTCACGCTAAAAGTATAAATAAATAAATATTGGGCGGACATTTTACACACAGCGCCATCTAGCCCCATACTAAGCAAAGCTTGTATTATGGAAACCAGATAGCTGATGGAATACTTATATACATTTTAATTTCGTAAATACATACTTATGATACATACTACACCTAGACACAGAACAAACATCGATGTACGTCACAAACATTTTTATCCTGGGTGGGGTTCGAACCCACGCCCTGCAGCTCTGAAGGCAGACATGCTACCAACTGAGCTATCGGGCTGTCAAATGTGTATGTATGTGCTACATGGTAAAAGTACAATTACCTAGGCTAACTTGGTGGTTTTTTACAGTATCTAATATAGCACTAGCTACTAAGTCATGCAAGCCAAGGCCACGTCACTATGTCAGGAAAAAAATGGGATCTAAGAACCGTTAATGAGGCTTCCACAATTATTGTGAAAACTGCATGAATGGTAAAATGATGAGTGGTTTGCTTAAAATTGACCAAGAATGGATCATAATGTTCGCTGTTGTTTGTGTTTGAAATTTTATTTTTATTATTTTTTTTTCATCTTTTGCTTTAATGAGTATGTTATGTTCCTTCCTAAAACAAAATTAAGTATCCATCGTCTGAGTTCCATGCATAGAATATAGAAAAAAATATTAGGAAAGTGGAGGGTTTACCTAAAACTGGAAGGGGACGGAGAGCTTAATCCCCACGATTGATAGGCAGCGTGGATATATCACAGAATGCACACCACCATTAATTTTATTGAGAGGAGCTGCTGCCCGCCCTCCGGTGGTTCTGGATGCTAATATAGAACATACCCAGGACCATCATGTTTCTCTCATTAAACATAATATAAACCATTTTGCTATTGATACTGAACATAATATAGGCATTTTTTTTTCAATATGTCACTTCAATTCATTACCTCTAAATAATCTGTCTTACGTCGATTTAGAAACCTGCGAAGCGGCTGCTTATAGTTTGTAATCTTTTTTAAAAGCGTTCTAAGCCCGTTCTTGTATCTCAGAGTTTCAAAATCATATCACACCCATTTCAAGTCAAAGCCGACTTTGAACCCTTCTAATCTTTACCGAAAAGACAAGGCGACATGACTGTATCGTCTTTTAATTTTTATTTAAAACCCGTCAAAGATTTACGTATTAATTTTATGACAGATTCACTGAGCCACGACTTGTTAGACTGGGAGCTGATGTAGAAGGCATTTACTGACATAACATTTATAATCACTGACTATTGCAATGTTTTACAAAAATTAAAGCAAATCTTTAGTTGTTATTTTCCGTTGTTATTTTTCTAAATAAATTGAGCCTATATGACAAAAACAAGACAGGGAATGGAACATAATTATTACGCATGAAATAGAATACTCGTAGCGATTCTTATATAGAATGTTCAAAGTTTTAAAGAATTTTGAAACCAAACTTCTTTTTTCTTCTTAGCAACACTAAATTAAATGCGCAATTATAGAGGTTTATTCCACTATGTTCATCACATGGGTGAAATCCCCTAGGTGGTGTACAAAGTGGAAATTATGGTTTCCATATTTCATATCACCTAGGTGATTTTCTTCGACATAATTGGTGTCATTTA
This sequence comes from Erannis defoliaria, assembly GCA_905404285.2. NCBI lineage: Eukaryota > Metazoa > Arthropoda > Insecta > Lepidoptera > Geometridae > Erannis > Erannis defoliaria. The sequence continues at coordinate 861,729 of FR990073.1, read as the reverse complement.
GATTACTTTTAACCTCTATAATATATATTTTTTAACAGTTCCCGTAATGACGATGATAAAAATCCATGCTAACGTTCAACGTCAACGTTCACGTTCAAGTAATCAAATCAGATGTTACTTCTTCACCTACGTGGTTTACATTTGACATGATGTTCGTTAAGGTACAAGTAAATTGATTTTTGAACGTGATTCGTCGAGAAATCTAGTAAGGTAACATAATCCGGAGACGAATGATGATTTGAGATCGAAATTATTCACTCGCGTCTGTTTAACAGTTACGTGGTGTTTTGTGGTCTGTTCGAGTGTTCTGAATATTTAGAATGCAATCATAGATAATGCAAGACTATACTTACTATCTATCATAATCATTGAGCTAATATCTATAGAGTCACAAAAGCGCATGCTATGCAGTGCGCTGACTTTTTGGACGACTTGAACTACGATAAGACACAAGCGCTCAAGCATACATTGAACACTATATGTATAAGCGACATAACGTCAAAATTTGAACAACTGTGAACTATATAACGCACGTGTAGGTGAGCACAACGGCAATCGAACGTTTTTTGACTGTTTTCACTTAGAGATTGTGACTCTTTAGATATTAGCTCAATGATCATAATGCATCAATGTAGAAAGAGATATAAATTTAGTTTTTGTGTTAGTTGAGATAGCACATGTATCGCATTGCGTGATTCTGTCGCAGAACTGAACTTAAAATGTATAACTGGGGTAGACGTATTCTAAAGTGAAGACCATGAATTAATTAAAGTTGCGTTGGGCGCCTTGCGATTAGATGTAGTGATTATATACGTTGGATACTTTTCAGTGGTTGGAAGTGAAGATACGAATATTGGGCTGAGTGCCTTCACTGAATGCCTTGAGAAGTATATGTCCAGCAGTGGACTAAAAATACGATTCACGGGCGCGCCGTCGCGTTGTGTTGGCGGTTGAAACTATAGTGAAAGGTTTTAAGATGTCACAGTACGGCCCTGGCGGTGACTATATCGTCTTTGACCACACCGACACTTAAATCAGAGTGAGTCGTAATCAGAATCAAAACATTGATCAACAAAATACTGTACCTACAAACACAGGCACACTGGGTACTGTAGATTATTCATTACTGCAAGCTCATAAACAATAGCATAGCCACAGTTAAACACGAGTTACCGTAAACGAAACCTCACAAAAACCATAACGACCGCAGTGGGCAGGTCCCGACAATGACTGCTGATTTACCATTTAAATTCGTTCCTCGGGCAGTGTGCCACTCTAATTGTAGCCGACGGAAATTATAAATTCATTAAAGTGCTCCCGACTCCAAGCCAGCGGCTGTGGTTATATTTCAAGCTGCATCAAGGACTGAGAGTATAGTAAGGGTTTTTTTTAACGAACTGCTGGTAATTATTAGGCTGGATGATCAGAATTGTCTAAGATAATTTATCCGCAGGTAGCGAAGTCTAATGAAAGCTTTTCACCTTTTCACCTTTTCACAAGCTTAACTAGACTACTCTTGCGCAACTTAGTATTCAAGCACAGGGCGTTAATGTCATTTTTTTGCGTACATGACAAAAACAGCAAATGTCAACGTCGCGTCGGTGAACTGTGTAAGTCACATTGACAACAAACTTTTTGCTCTAAGACGATCTTACTGCGCTAAACTTAAAACTAAAATGTATTACCATTTATTAAAAGCAGTGTTATCGTGTCAGAGGATAAATAAATACAATAGTTTTATTAAAATACCCGAAAATGACCGGTGTGAATAAAATGTTTGATTTTTGTCAAATACAATCTACAATAATGTGTAATGTAATGTAAGTAATGTGTGTAATGTGTGTGTGTAATCAATGCTCTAAGAGTATTTGAGATGATACAAAATGTTTCTATACAGCTCTAAGGCTAAAAATCTCTAAAGTTCGATTCATATCAAACGGCTTGCATCGGAACGCATGCACATGTGCGTCAGCAGCCAACCGCATTCGCTTAAATTCGCTTGAACATGCGCTGAAATACGGGATCTTACACATGCATCTGCTGCCAGAATGCTTTTAAATTTTTGAGCGATTTATAATTTATAGAAATGAAATAGCACCGAATCTATTCAGTAATCCGGGCGCGCCGCTGCGGTAAGTGTTTGGACTCGATGGCAGCTGAACGTATTCTGACCGAACTGCGTTCCGCGTAATACATTCAGAGCTAACCAGATACCACAGAGTGCGCTGCTACCTGGTTACAGTACAAAACTTTAAACATGTATGGCATTGTAAAATGCACTCCGACGCACCCGTCTCGCACCGTTACGACTGAATCGTGCTTTATACGCATGCTCTAAGTTATGGCGGCGTAGGTGCTCAAATAAGTAAAAATGACTTTTGCAGCACGTAGGTGGTCCGGCGAATGAAACTGTAATATTAAACAATTTAAAGCGGTATATCTTTCTAATGTTACATTATTTGTTTAAAGCAGTTGGTAGCAAACTCGGGGGCCCGTTATTTTTGATAGATTATGGACAGTTTATTATTTTAAACAAAGAGTGGCTAACGAATTGGTTAATTAAGTTTGACTTTGCTTTCTTCCTAGTCTTTCTAAAAAGTCTTGTTTTAATACCATTAGCTTGGTGAGTTAATTTTCACACTATAAGATTACATGTCGTGATTGAATAATGTTTTTTTTTCTAGATTATCATCGCTCAATAGATTATCTCGCTATCATACACATCACACGCACACATCAACAGCCGGAAGACGTCCACTGCTGGACGAAGGCCTCTCCTTTAAAGGGGGGTTCTCGCTATCATTGCTCAATAATTTTGTCTAGTTGGTTGAATACATTAGCATATTGTATGTATTTTGTTATTGATAGTTAGACTCTCTCTCTAGATTTCTTGTACTTAGCTCAAACTAAGTAACTACCTACTAACTTGCAAAGCAGGTTTTTCGTGTTTTAATAGAGCATATATTAACACAAATAATTAGTTCAATTTATAGTAAGAAACCTTTAAAAAAGAGACCAGAAATAGAGGTGGAACTGACGAGTTTATTTGAAGAGTGACTCATATGAGTCACTTTTCAATTAGAAATGCTTCAGGTTAGAAAAAACAGCACAAAAACGACAAATCCCAACCGTTTAAACTAAAAACGGTATCCTTTGCGTGAGTACTAAAATATTCGGGAGCAATATCAAAAGTATCCCCTTAGGTTATGCCTACTGAATGGCAACCAGCTTTTACCAATGGAATGGACTCTGTGTGCTATGTTAACAGTATGGACAAAACATATTGGCATTGGTATTTATCTGTTAAATTATAAGAATGTTTATTATTAATAGATAATTATAAGGAGACATTATTTGCCCTCTTTCGCGGTTCATAAAGTTTTAAGAACGGGGTGTGGTGATATAATTGATATAATAATTATAAAGGCCAATTTTCTCCCAGTACCGCTCCAATCAAACTTCTTGACAAGACTGACGTTTTGCAATCGCGTTGCTCGCGCATGTCCGCGAATTTCTTTGTTCGCAGTTTTATTCTAACAACCTTTTCATTAACACAACCATTTTTTCCCAAATTGTTAATATGTAGTGTTGTATCTATAGCTACATATATAATATAAGAATGACAGGTGACAGTTCTGTCTCCTGCTCTGTGGTAGTGTGTGTCGTTGGCAAATAAACAACGTACAAAAAGTAATCCGTTGTAGTAATTATTTCCATTCAGGATATTAGGAAGCTACAACATGTAGGTATATTCGAATTGCATAAATCAGGGTGGTTTAAAAATATAGCTATTCGAATGACATTATTTCACGATATGCAACTAAGTTTGCTAATCAGATAAAAAAAAATTATACGTGTTATACATTCCACCAAACCAAACTTAGTTGCATAGCGTGAAATATGTACTGTTATACGAATGGCAGAATCATTGATAAAAACGCTACATAATGTGCTTTAATTAGCAAAGTTGGATTATATATTGGCTGTTTTATAAAGGCAATACTAGTGAGTTCCATAATTCAAACACTACAAATAAAAAAATATTATGCTCTATTATTTGAATTATATACTTAGAGCAATCATCGTTTTCCCTACTGTTATAATTTTAAAATCGTGTTCTAAAACGGGCAATCAGAATCGAAACGAAATGGGAATTTGATATGCAAAGTTAGGAACGTTTACTCGAATTAGCAGTTTGGAATTGATATCGGGAGCAGTCGGTGGCAATTTTGTAGGTATGTTTATTGATATTTTTATGGGTAGACGAGGATGGCTATTCGTTTTCTTTTTTATGAGGTTAGGAGGATGTAAACGAAGTTTCTTATAGTATTATCGAGATTACAAAATGCAGAAACTATTTCGTTGATTCTTACGTTTGGGTGTAAGAATAACAGCTGCTCTGTGGTAATGTACCTATATTTAAGTATTCGTCGTACTTAAACGACTACAATAAACAGTATAAAATAGTGTATCTTTCCGCAGAGTAACAATATGAAGCGTTCTAAAAAGAGCGCGTAAAAATATGCGACTAAGTACTTTGGAGTACCTACGTGTTTCACAAAATTATTCGTTGGATGATCCGACTATAGTTTTTATCACATTCGGTGTCCTTTTTCAAGGAGTGAAAACAAAGAGAAAAGCGCGTGTGCCTTTCCACGTCTGTTTTCATTATAATTACCGTTTGTCGATAATAACGTTAAGAAAATAGTGAACAGAGTAAAGCAACATGAACAGTAAAAAGACCAGTAGAGAACAACACTAAAGATGAATTGTTTTGTATTGTAATATATGGAACAGTCTGACGGACAATGTCCGAGTTCTCTATCAGAAGAAGTATAGACGGAAAACAGGTACAACTTGTTGTTACTAATTTTTATTGTTAGTGTTTGGTCTCAGTGCAAAAATGTGATTCTCAAATTTTAGGGGGCAGACGTATCGTAGTAGCGTACTTCTACCGAGATTTTTAGGACTGTCTAAACTGGCCAATCTGGAACTGATTCAATGAAAGACAACCACATACCACCTTACATTCGGGGTGCTCCTTCCATGCTTTAAAACCAAAGCTGAGAGCGTAGCTACAAGGTAACTTATTTTTAGGTGTCGAAGCTTATATTTAACAGACTTCAAAAAAGGAGGAGGACGGTATGTACTTAGATATGTTTTTTTTAAAGTTTTTTCACCGATTTGTCCGTCAATTGCGGACCGATTTTGAAAATACTGTTTTTATTTGAAAGGGTATACTCCCGAGGTGGTCCCATATTAATTTGAAGTTGGTTGAATTTGTTTGAAAAAGTTACTTGTAAAATAAGAGGTTATTGATATTTTTATAATAATTATACTTTAAAAAAACAAAAAAAAACAGGTACTTAATGTACTCGTAACTTATATTTTCTGACCTACTTATTGAATTTTGTCGTGTAACTTTGGTGTTATCAATTAATTATTGTATTTTAGGTAATTATCATTATCACGCTTACTAAAAGACCGATTGTGTCTAGTCAATCAAAACCTTAACTATCCCACGATCGGATCCAGCAAGGATACCTGGATACGCCATAAATCTAAATAATTGCCAATGAATAATTCCGGTAATTGGTCGGCAATACGATGTATTCATCAGACTGGATACGGCTCCTGTTACGTCGCTGGCGGATGAATGGGGTCGGTGAATAGGAATACAATACATCTAAGCATATAAGCTATAGTTTGTGGCAAAAGATCTCTCACTGTAGAGCTAACGATCCACGACACCTAAATATTACACTATAAGGATGATTGAGATGTCATCGATGTAGGATTTTTTAGCACGGGCCCACAGAATACAATTCTATCGTCCCTCAAACTCTATCTTTATAAGCATGTCTTCTAAATATAGCTGGTTTTATAGATACACTCTTTTATGAGACCAAAAAACTCCTTGGTGACTTGCATCTTTGCTAGGGTACTGAGGGTACTTGCCAGAATCTCTATCCTAATGCACAGACCGAAGTCGTACCTACACATTTTGCTAGCAATGCAAAATGCCTCCGCCGTATAGGTTACATTCTGGCATTGTCGGGAAATAGCACACTTTTTCCTGCAAGATGCTTATAAAGAGTTATGACTTAACTCTGCATCCTGCAACGAAAAAATTATGGAACACGCAAGGACAAGAAAAAAAAAAGAGCTAATATCCATACTCAGAGCAGAAATGTGAATATTAATTCCCTTTATTAATATGACCCTTGGAGGATCTAGCTCTCAATGTGTCCGACTGACAAATCAAACCAACGGGTTCTTGAGGCAAAAATGCATTATGCCTAGACTACACGGGCTTTGTACTTCTCATTATTACTAATCGGTTAATATTAATAATTAAACTTGTCGCTTAGTAAATAGGATTGGGTTCTATTCAGTTGCACTGTCACTTACAATACTGAGGACTAATTAGTACGTTTACACGAAAGGTATATAAGAACTAAGCACTAGTACGCTGAAAAGAGTGCATTTCCTCCAAAGCGGAGACAAACAAAACATAACAGAAGACGCACAAGAATCGACTAAACAGAAACATTGAATCGTATTCCTACTTATATGAGTGGTTGAATCGTGTAAGGCTCCTCTCCGCTCCGCTCGTCTCCACCTGATTGGAAATGCACCTTGGTCTTCAAATATAATTATACAAATTCCAACTTAATCTAATAAACAAGTAGCAGACTACTAAGTAATTATAACAACATTAGCATGGCTTCACCACGGAATATCTCACAAAAACTGGCGCCAAACAAAACCAATTTTCAAATAAAAAGCTAACTTGATCGGCATAGACTACCAATCGCGTTCAATTAAGCACAGGACCACCATAACTTGCAAATCGGTCCAGTAATTATCAGCAACATTACTCTCGAATATAATGTCTCATTGTTAATTGTTGGGCGGTGTAATCTCAGGCGGATCTCTTTGGACCTGTCCACGTTATCTCGACTACCGGAGAGTAAGGTAGTGCATTCACAGGATGAGTTACTGGTTCGAAAGTGAACTAGCGGGTGGGAAAATTGAAAAGAAGCGCGATTGTATTCATAGCTTTACTTTTTAGAATAACCGACTATAAGAATTCTGAGATAGCTATACAATAGGCTAATGGAAAGACTTATAGTTTTAGCGAAAAAATGTGTGGTATATTTACGTGCTTAAGTTTTTTTAATGATTTCGAAACGTCAATATTCGTTTCTGAGTTCAATAGCACGATTAAATGACAAGTATGGTTTCACTATCTCATAATCTCAATATAATGTGTGTTTTATTTAATTTGGTTTAATGATGCGTTCACACTGAACATTCAATTAAATTATTAGTTTGTTCACTACCTACCATGAACCCACTAACAATTTTAAAAACACAGTCATCTTGTTGTCTTTGAGAACGTTTTAATAAGGTATGGAATATAAATATATTCGTGATTGATTCAGGCATTACTTTGCGGAAGTCCATTGTTACCAAAATTTGTTTTAATTTCTAGTGTTTTTCCGCTGTAATATCGTTTCGAGTACTTATAGGATGAAGGGACACACTAAAATCTACTGTAACTATCAACTTTAATTAAAATTGAACCTAACCTAAAACAAAAAATTAATTAAACCTGAAACAAAATGTCAATTAAACCTGAAAGCAATTACAGCAATATTACAGCGGCAATTAACTAGACTAACACTAGAAATTAAAACAAATTTTGATTAATATATTCAATACAAAATAATAATAATAATAATTGATTGGGGTTCTATGCTGAACTATTATTATTTTTCACTTGTGATAAAATAATTATTAAGGTGACAACCTAACATAAAACCATTTTTTTAAACCTGCGACAAATGTTTTTTTTTTCAGTCTAGCGTCTGAAAAAAAAACCTGATTAAATTATAATTATTCGCCCTACGAACAATTTGAATTGCTTAGATTCAATTCTTACTGACTGTACACTGAGCTAAACCGAGTGTGTGCTACCTGATTAAGTGTTTACCAACAAACATTCGCAATCTGTGTATTTAAGTTGCGAGGGTATCAGTTTATTCTAGACTAGACAAACGTGCTCTATCGTCCATCTAAGCGGGCGAACAAACACAAGGTATATTAATTTAAAAATAACCTCTCGAGTACGTTCACCCCAAATAAATTAAGTACTCCTTTGAGTCGGTTAAAAACAATCGTTACCTTACTCTACTCGAACTTCGCCAATCGGTAATTAATTATTGAAAAACAATTTCCGACAGACTCGGCGATAAAAATGTTATCTTCATAAATCAGAATTATAGTTAGTAGTAATAATAATCAGAGAAATAGCGATTAGATTAACCAAATCACTGACTTCTTTTAGTTCATAATATTAAGCTATGACATATTTTCGCATTTATGTCAAATAAGTCGACAGTGAAAGTGTTCAAAATGGTGCCGCTAGTTTTTATGACTTTGATTTTGGGCACTAGTGCTTATTTAGATACGGTGATACCAGACTATAAGCTGAGTCTTAACCCAAACCTTTTTGAGGAAGTGTTAGATGAAGAGTTGTGTCATGAGCAAATGCAGTATTTGATCAACAATAACACCATTTTGCTGATGAGATGTAAGTAAAAATCACGTCAAAACCTTCAGGTAAAACCTTTTTTTGAGCTTGGAAGGCTAGGTGTTTGCCCAAATTCCACCTGACGTTAAGTGACGGGGGGTTGTAGATGATAAACATACATAACCTAGAATGTGGTTTTAACAAAGACTCCACATTTAAGAAAAATACCACCAAGAAAAAAAAACAAAGAGCAAACATTAATACTAATTATAATTATTAGGAACATATTTTAATTGTCAATATCTTACGTTTCTATTCACCTAATATTTTAATGTAACCATCATGTCAAGATAATATCACGTTTTCCTTCACTTTGATTTTCTTTTACTTTGCCATCTTCTTCTTTAAGTCCTTCGTCAAGGTCATTTAAAGATTTGAACCCGAGGTCTGCGTTAGGTGAACCGAATGCGCTAACCACACCTACCTCCATTAAACTCCCTTTTGGCTCTCGCTACAATAGTAATTATTTGAGCCATTCTCCTATTAAGTGACAGAGTGATTGTTTTCTTACAATCCATTTATTTATTTTTATCTAGTGACGGATTAAGATTGAATTCTAACAATGCAAAATACGTAATTATTAGATACCAAAACAGATTTAGATTTTGAAGCAATGATAGCTCAAACATTGAACTTGGAGACGTATTAGCCGAATTTGGAGACCACTCGACTTGAAATCGTCTTCGGGTTCATCACAGGCCCGTACCAATGAGCTGTTTATAGTTTATGTACGGAATTTCAAACCACTGGCTTTTTGGTGAAGGAAAACATAGTGAACCTGTTTATGTCCGGGGAAAAAATCAATGGTGTATGTTAATGCACCAACCCGCAACTGGGCCAGCGAGGTAGATATGGCTCAATCGCCTTGATTGTTATAGTTCAAAACAAACTTAATTAATTTCAATTGCATAATAACTGCACTCAATTGTTCCATCTAGCTACGTCGCATTAGGTTGCTTTTAAATACTTTATAACATAAAAATAATTTTAATTAATTTATGACAATATTTCAATACGGGGCTTTGTTTCAGAATGTTTTTTTTTTCTTTTTGGTTTTGTATTTATACTATTTATGTAGGTAAAAACTATAACAATTAGCTGGAAAATAATCTCTATTTCTGTGGTATTGAGCTATTGTAAAGTGATTCTGATGCTACAAATGTAGAGTTGTAATGGACTGGGTCTGAGACGACTTTCTAGATTACGTCCTGTTTATTATTATTAAGTTATATTTATACATATATTTAAGAATTTTGGATATATATATATACAAGAATTGCTCGTTTAAAAATATGAGATAAATAGCAAGAAAATATTGAAGTACTAAGAATGAAAATAATAATGTTAAACTCATACCTGGCCTGGCTGATTGATTGATTTGACACTGTCTTTTTAAGCGTTGACCAGTAATAATCCACAAATTGCTGATCTATTTTTAAATGTACTTTACACATTTGTCAGGCAGTTAAGTGTTTAAACGAACTATGCTACTTATCTTACAAGCTTTTTGCTCTAGAATTTGATATTTGTTTGCTGAACACCGTTTACTTTTCGTAGTTTTGGACGCCGGCATCAGAACACCACGTGGCCTTCTAGATGGCAATTTAGCTGACCTCGGCAACTACTATCAATGCCTGGGCATCAACCACGACGCGCCTTCAACGTCTTCAACCATCGAAGGCAAATACTGCACGATAAACCTCCCTCTCTCGCAAGACATCGAGCTGCCCAGTTTGCCAGAATGGCCTGAGTGGCCCGATTTGCCCTGGCCGGAGATACCCTGGCCCGAACTGAATTCTGATACGTCAAGGTTGACTGCAGACGTAAAAGAGAGATTAGCTCTGTATCAGAAAATTAGAAGAGGTACTCATATTGGTGGATCAATTGAAAGGTAACTTTTGTGTGTAATTATAAGCAAGTTGGAGTATTTTTCGTTTTGTTTTTTAAGATTGAACGCAAGCAGGAATACACCAACGAAACAATATAATGTTTGGTTTATCTTTTTACCTTATGATTGTGAAACTAACAAACTTATAATTTATTATCGTCTATGTTAGATGGATAGATATAAACTCCTTATTGTGCACACCAGGGATACAATTTGAAACAGAATCTTAGGAAATAGTTCCACAAGTGGCGGCCTTATCGCTCAAAAGCGATCTCTTCCAGGCATCCATGGCCATATGAGCTTTACAAGTATGTGATAAAATTATGCATGTACTTAAAATATGTTACCATCTACACAGCATAGGTACGTTTCAACTGAAAATAGATTCTTCTGAATTCAGAGGACTGGGTAGTTGACATCTTTATAAGTGCTTCACGCAGCGCGTGTCGAAGGATCAAACACAAACCTACAGGTATTGAAAAAGTAAAGCAATAGCTCCAATACCAGTAAAATTGGTATGTTTTTTTTTACCGCATCTTGTGTATTAATAATAGATATTTTAAATTGAGGGTGAGATTTGATTAACCGTTTAATCAGACCACCGTTCACAAAATCTCATCCGTCAAAGTTATATTGTTGTATAAGTGTTTAATTTTTTGATTAATAAAGCACTTCTACAACGAAAGCTTTTATTAGTTACAATATTACGTCTGTTTTCCCGGCCAAGCACAGCCTGGGGTCGTTTAAGAAAAACGTGAATAGGTATCTCCTAGGCAAGCGTGTTCCAGCGTCGATCACATCGTCACTTCCCATCATGTGAGATTGTGGTCAAACTCATGCCTAGAAAGATGTAAGAAAATATATATATATATATATATAATATCTAACTAATAAAACTACTTAATCTTAAGGATTATATCCCGACCGATGAAAGTCTAGAGGCAATCTAAATGCTCCTGCCCACTACCAGTGTCGTTTTTTAACATTTCAAATGTTGAAACTTATCTATATCTGTCTTTCTTCTAATCGAAAAATTTGGCAAGATTGTGCACTGTACATTTTGAATGTCGTAAAACTTGCCTGTAAATAAGAATACTCATAAATGTATAAACTAGTCTAGTAAAATAATATAAAATTTTCAGGGTTGCTTCTGACAGCGCACTCGGTGGCTTAACTCTGCAACTAGCAACATGCATACCCAAAACCTGCACCACACAGCAAGCCATAAGCGAACTGCTGTTCAACACGACAGAAGTTGGATTGCAGTACAGCGATCGGTACTGCCGCCTGCCTAATGATAAACAGTGGGTGGCCGCCGACTACGTCGCTATGTAAGTCATAATAAAACTTGGAAGCACACGAAGAATGATGAAAAAGCGAGGAGGCTCTATGCCCTGTAGTGTGCGTTATCAGCCTGTTAATAGTCCACTACACATAGACACACCCTTCCACACAGACATAGGCCTAACCTCGAAGAGCCATATCCTTTACTCTCGCCTAGTTCTAGGTCGATGAATTCACATACGCCATAAAAAAAAACTTGAGACTTATGCAAGTTTCCTAACGATGTATTCCTTCACCGAAAAGCCCGTGGTATAAAGCTCTGTCTATAAACTCCAAAGAGCTTATTGGTACGGGCCCGGGGTGTGAAACCATGATCTTACGATTCGGAGTCTAGAATAGAAAGACTAATTATTATAATTTTGAACGCGCATTCAATGAATATTGCCTTTTCTGAGTATTTTGTGACTGTTATCAGATGCGTCAGTAAGTTACTGAATTTGTTATGAGTCAGCGTTTTAGTAGCTTAAAAAAAACAACAAAAGAACAGACGGCCAGCATGATGGTCAGCGGTGACTGCCGCTTATTTATAACAGCCTTCTATACTATTGGCCTAATATTAACTATTGGTTAATACGTTTCCATTGTACCGTCATTGTTTAAAATATTGGAAATGTTTAAGTTGAAAACGCATGTCATAGAATTTGTAGAGATCTATTGATTTTCCTTACGAGTAAATGTGCTTATACAAATTTATCTACGATGAGACGAGAAGACAAGACAAAATGTCTATATCCACAGCACGCACATATTTCTACTATGTCTATCCACCTATGACTAAAAATACTTTAGCGACCATTTATTGGGTACTTTTAGTCTAAAGTAATTATAAATCAAAACTTTACTAAAATCGAAATGGATTGAGGATAAAATCCTCAATTGGAACTTGAAAGTAAGAATGATTTGCGTTATTATTCAAATTAAAAATTGCTTGTTTACCTGAAATTGATTTCATTGTAATCGTGTTCACTAATGTGATATGATATCACCGAGCACGTGCAAATATTATGGTCGTGACTCATAAATTACTATAGGTTCATCAAAAATATATAACAGTTACAACAACAACAAAAAAAAACAGATTTTTACCTACTTTATGTCTGAATATAAATTGGAGTATTTCATGATTTACGACTTTGTTTTTTCAGCGCCATATTTTCATTCCTTGGACTATTGCTTATCGCGAGCACGGGCTACGATGTCTATCAAACTGTGATACTCAGCAATGGTAAGATAAGCTTCCTATCTGATCACATATTGGACTGATTGGTGAAAGTTATGAAATTTTACAAATAATAATTAAATTATGCTTTAGCGTATAATCAAAATCAGGCAGCGGATAAACTTTCTGATAATAATACTATCTATATTAATGTCTTGTTTAGCGCTATAAGTTTTACTGTTATCTGAGAAGGATAGTATGCCTTGTACAAAATGACAAAACAAAGTAATTGCTTAATATTTTCTATGAATTGTTTCCACACTGGATTTTTCTGTGTTTTTTCTATTATGACGAGTAAGGCAGAGACTTCTGTAGCTTAATTGGTTAAGCAGTTGGGCCGGAAACCTAGAGATTGCTCGTATGCAGGTTCGAGTCTTGCCAGAGGTCATAATTTTTCTTACTGTTTAAGCTTTAAAAACATAAATTAATTGCTATCACATTAATGGAAACTTTTCCAGGATTATCTTTATTTCAATCTACAAACGTCTCGTCTCATTTTAATGAATTAGTATTTTGTACAAGAGAATAAAACTATTTAGTGAGTAAAATTTGTCAGTTTGATGATATAATGGAATTTGTAAATATCTATTGGCTATTATTAAGTGTGCCTATCCAACTTTGGTAATACACACTAAGTGGTGCTCTTGCGACTTAAAACTGTACTTAGTGATTATGTTAATATAGGATTGCTCTCAAATTCCAATATTTTTCATTTTTTTTGAGGATTATTCATCACGTAATAAGAAAGAATTTATACATATGTAATAATCGGTAATTTGTCTATGCTTTTATCTGGTACAGGAAACTCCAAATCGCTTTAGATTACCGTTTTTGAGTCTTGATAAACACGGATTTAGTAACAGAAAAAATAACAAAAATCCTTTAGATAACCAAATTCTTTGTTCGATATACCTACCCAATTTATAGCTTATCAAAGACGGTAGCATTACACTTGTCTAGTTTCGTAATAATGTGATAACATTTCAAGTTTGATTATTTTAAATTTAAAATAATTCACCAAACTCTTTCCTGATTACTGTTTGGTAAGTATATATAGTATATACTAAAAGCCACTCGAAAAGCACTGACATGGCTTGACAATCGTTGTTATAGAAATATATAACACTTGACCAACAGCGAAATGTTATCAAGCCCAAATCCTCTCTTGGAGTCCTCGTCTTGGATCAACAATCTAACGTGTCATTTGACCTACGCTAGTCATCTATCAGAACTACCTAGTCGAGCTACGCTACGAGCGCTACAAGTGCTTATAGTCAAATGTTATCATTGTGAAACTATGTCTCTCGCCTGACTTTGGGCATCACATTCTAATGTCAAGATATACACATATTATTATAAGAGACTTACAACCAGCGACGGTGATAATGGAATGGACGGGCCCAGCGCATGCAAATCGATCAAAATTAACAAGACAACACAATCAAGCATACCTACCTAAAAGTATGCATATCAAATTTGCCGGAAAATAGCGAATAACGAATCTAATTACTGCATGACAAAAAGAGAACACGTGTACATGTATTAGAAGTTTGTATTGTCGTATCGTACGGCTCGCATGTCGCAAAGGCAGAGTATCACTGAAGCTAGTAGAGAGCCGGCGCTCAACAAATAGTCTTCAAAATTCGTGCGCTTATTTCCCGTCCATTCATCTTATCATTGTGGCTGCTTGCAACAGTTGTTCGAGCAATTTCCTAACTTTATAAATACGTAAGTTCTGTGAATTTTTGAGACCAAGAAGTGTATCAACTTTCGCGTCAACAAAAAGCGTCCTTATTAATTACAAACTTACATTAATGTAATGCTAATGTGATTCCAGACCCTAAGCGAATAAATAAGATCTACCAATGTTTCTCCGTGTACACCAACACTCGACGCCTGGTGACATACACGCCTGTCCCCGGCGCTATAGAATGCCTCGACGGCGTGAGGTCCTTCGCCATGATGTGGGTCATCGTAGGGCACACGTACGTCAACCAGGTTTCTGACTTGTTGTCCAACCCGATGGATGTTCTTAACGTAAGTCTCTTAAATTTATTTATCTTAGAAAACTACACATATCTTAGACAACTACATAATACAATCTTAAATCGTTGTCTCATAATACGTGGAAACAAATATTATATCTGACCTTCGTAGTGGTCTTTTTTTGTTAATTTTTCTTTTTGTTTTTCCCTTTTTATTTTTGTAATTCAGATATTTATTTTCAATCGACTTCAAAAAGGAGGTTCTCAATTCGACTGTATGTTTTTTTTGTATATATGTTACGCGATTACTCCATTATGAACTGATATTGATGTTTTTTTTTTCTTTGGTAGGTAATACTTCAGATGTCGTCTTATATACATTTTGTCGAAATCAGTTCAGTAGTTTGGTTTTTAAATCAAAATGACTAGATTATATGAAGATGTCATCCAGGTAATCGAAGTTGAAAGTCGGGTGCATTTTTTTTAAAAGCGTATTTTTATGTAACAATAGGCTTTCTTTTGATCGCATTTAAGCTTCGTGCCTGAGGAGCTTCTTCAAAAAAAAGGTATGATAGATTTTTCTTAGATCATGCAGATCCAAAACACTGTTTAAAAACTAAAAATTGCCATTTATCCTTTAAATTCTCATTAGCACTCACTCTCGTCTCATCGTCTCGTCATTATTGCCACTCTCACGCCACTTCTTTATCTGTTTTAGTGGATTATGTCACCAGAAGCAGTTTGGATCACAATGGGTCCAATAACCGTGGACACATTCTTCATGCTGAGCGGCCTATTGCTCGTCTATACCTCCGCTGGTAAACTGACGAGATGTAAGTAAATAAAATAATAATACGCTTAAAAAAAAAACAACCGACTTCAACTTCGAATACCTGGATGACATCTTCATATTTTATAGTTATTTTGATTTAAAAACCAAACTACTGAACCGATTACGATAAAATTTAAATGGGTATTAAATGAACCACCTCTAAAGTATTACCTACCAAACAAAAAAAATAATTGGCGGAGTAATCGCGTAACATACGTACAACAAAAAAATATATATATTAAAAAAAACATTCAGTCGAATTGAGAACCTTCTTTTTGGAAGTCGGTTTATAAATAAATATCGGTGTTATATATTTTTTTTTTATAAATACTTAATTACCAGATTATTAAAGTTTCGAGTTCTGCCTTACATCTCGTATGGTATCTAAGCTTAATAAGCTTAGGTGAAAATGCCGCAAACCCTCTTTTAGCTCTGAGGAGCCACGATTCGAATATATCATTCTTTCAAAGAACGTTCATAGTTACCACTTTTTTACAAAGTTATCTGCTAAAAATATAAACAATATTTAACAATTATTTTCTACTACAAATTGGGCATATTGGCCACCATTTCACCTGATTAGAAACGATGCTATGATCGAAGATGAAACACACTTCTCTAGGAACTATCTGTTCATGTTTTTCTTGAACAGCCCGGACTGTACTTGAGCGGAAAGACTGACGCGAACAATTACATGTTAAAGTTCTATTATAAAAGCTATATTATTATTAACGGGATATTTACCGTGATTATGTTGTGACATGAGCTCCCGATATTTCGGCGCAGTTGCATGCACCATGTTCACGAGTAGACTGAAAAATGCGGGTGGTTGTCAAAAGAGTTCGAAAAAACATTAAGGGCATTCATAACGAACTACCCTCTTTCTTAGTCTTTTACTACGATTACTGGAACTCGAACTCGAACCCAAGTCTCGACAAAACACACTCACAATATCACTGCATATTTTGTTTTGAACACATTTAGGACGTGACTTAGTATTTTTAAGGCAACCTAACACTGGATTCCACGAACTGGAGAGTTGAAAGCCATCACCTTGATTAAAATTCCGGCATTTCGAGATCTCGATGGCTTCCTTCACTAGCCTAGGTATGTAGTGGCGCTCGGTGGATAGGATATTCGGGCTGTGAAGCTCAATCCAGTGGTTAGGGCCCGAGTCCAGCAGATGCTCCGCTATGGCAGATTTGTTTTTCTCGTTATTTTTCACTGCCTTTATATGTTCTTTTCCATATTAAAATTAAATTATTTGATGCTTTCTTCCAGCGAGACTAATGAAGAACCTTCACATGTTCTACCTGAATCGTCTGCTGCGAATGTTTCCCGTGCTAGCCGCCTACGTATTGATTCAGGCGTCGATCCTGAACCGTTTATTCGACGGACCAAACTGGACCATCATAGAGGTCCACACGGAGAGGTGTAGAATGTACTGGTGGTCCACTTTGCTTCATATACAGAATTGGGTGAACCCATCTACAATGGTAAGTACAAATGTTGAGAGAACTAGAAGAAATTAAGAATATATTATCCGTTCATTGTTCATTGTGTACCTACGCAACGAGGCACCATTTTTTTGATTCATACTGTCCAAGAATAGATCTCACTGTAGTCTTCCTTGTCTTACTAACAATCTAGACCTGATAATAAGTTCTGAATAGATATTTTCGTGAGTCATCCTCGGTCATACAGTCGTTTATGACTGCGCAAGTTAGTGGCTAAACATGGATCTGTTACCAAATAATTGAAGAGTCATTAAAATACTATTTCTGAATATTTTCACCACCTTCATGTCGCAAGTGAATCGGTTTCTTCTGGGCAAGCTCCATCGTAGACCGATTCGTCAAACGCAAATCCATCAACAATTTTTAAAAAGCCTGCCATTCTCAGGTTTCTACCATGTATTTATTTTTCAGTGCCTAGCCCACAGTTGGTACCTAGCTATAGACGTGCAGCTGTATATAATTTCGCCACTAGTCCTGTTTTGGGTGCTTGGGAACAAGAAACGCGTGGCTTGGATAGCTCTGGCAGCTGGACTCGTCCTGTCGCTGGTCGGAGCTTCTGTGTACAACTTTATCATGGAGTTCCAGGCTGGACCGGTCATACCTTCGTAAGCATTTTTATCAATAAACGCCAGTGGAATTGCTAGGAATTTGAATTCACAATTCTTCTTCAATGACTTATATTAATTGATAATTGAAATAAAAATAGTAAATGGTAGAAAATAATAGTGTCGCAGATTCTAGAATAGAGGGTACAATTATTATTGGCCATTTGTTTGCTTACTACTCATTTGCACTTTTACGCTCGCTACAATAAAACTTTAAATTAAATAAAAAAGTGTTCATAAGAAATCACGAGGAATTCAGTCACCCAGTCAAACAACAGTCAATGGAGAGAGCTACGATCGGAGTTACTTTGCGGAACGCGGACATTCGCCAGGGAACCAAAGTCACGACAAAGCTCTTAGGGTTTGCAAGTTGAAGTGGCAAATGGGCAGGCCACATCGCTCGAAGAACTGATAACCGTTGGGGAAGAAAGGTTCTTGAGTTGAGACTACGAACTGGAAGGCGCAGCGTAGGTAAGTTCCCAGTACGTGAACCGAAGTTGTGAAAGTCACGGGTAACGGGTGGATGCAAATGGCAGGTTGTCGTACAGTGTGGCGGTCTAGGCTTTTGTTTAGTAGTAGACGTTTGCGGGCTAATGAAGATGATGTTGGAGAAGACACGGACAACAAACAAAATATACCCAGTTACCATTTTGTTTCAGCCGAGACGCGGAAAGCCAAGATTTTTACATTACCAAATATTACGTGAACACGCTCACTCGCTCTTCTCCTTTCTTCATCGGCATGATCTACGGATACATCCTCCATTTGAACCGGCATGAGAGACTCCGAATGCCTGCGGTAAGATCCGGTGCCGTTCCCTCACGTTTTAGTAGGTAACCTCTGTTTCTTGATGACGGAGAATTCATTGAATAATGCTCGGCATTAGGACATAGGTATCCTCATCGTCCGTCATCCTCCTCGTATTTCGCTTCCACCAATGCAAGCAGTCGTAACGTATATCGTCACTCCTTCTATTCCAAGTAAATATTCGTGTTATTTAATATAAACTTATGTTTTTTAAAGTTTCAAAACAGTGTGAGTAGTACCTACCTTTATCTATGGTAGTACCTCAGGTAGTACATTATTAATTTTATGTCTTATTTCTGTCATATCGTCAAATTTATAGAATGCCTGTAGGTACAGGTACCTTTAGGTGTGTACTTCGCTAGAAAATCTAAATTGTAATATTCCAGATCCAGGCTGGGATTTTGTGGGCGTGTGCCGTAGTGCTCCTAGCAGCGATCACCTGGATCACGTATCCTATCATGCAGCTGGACTGGGACAACCAGACCGTGGACAACCTCATCAACAGCTACATGAGGCCGTGCTGGGCTTTGGCAGTCGGGTGGATTATTTTCGCATGCCATCATGGTTATGGAGGTAGGTACCTGACTACCTACGTAGGTAGATCTCTTGTTTTGTGGTAGATAGATACCTAAAGTGTATTTTTATAATTTAGAGAAAATTTTATCTACCTACTTTACTAAAAGTCCGACAACCCAACTTAAAATTAATAAAAAAAGTTCTTTGTCGTAGAAAACACGTATAAGTCGTAACGTACACGTATAGTAAGTAACTGTTGACTATATAGAATAAAATAATCTTTAGGTCAAAATATTTAAAAAAGCACATGAAGTCTAATTTCATGCCGGGATCATGTCAGTTTCTATGGGGTTTTGGAAAAAACACAAAAAGACACGTTCAATGGGCGACCATAGAGGTAGTTCCTACCTCTATGGTTGAGTCAATATAATTACACATTAAATTGATTACTAACATAAATGTCTACAAAATAACAACAATAATAACAATAAATAACACAAAATAACAATAATAGTATTAATCGTTTTCGTCCTATTGAACAGCGATTGCGGGGAGAGTCATTTTAATTTATAAAATCTTTAATAGAATAATAAACCCTACATCAAAGAGTTTTTTAGTATTTTTCTAAACAATAGTACCTATTATTTTTATTTGTCAAATTACGTTTAGGTCACCACTTTGTTATCATCTTACCTACACTCGTGAACGTAATCAATCATCCATAAAAAAGATAAGAATTATATTTGTCTTCTAAAAATGCTAATTTAATATAACAAAGATAAAATTTACTAATTACTATTGTTTTTTCTTTCACGTTGGCACCAAATAACATCGCATATTTGTTGTGGAAGAAATTATGAACAACGCCATCTATTTTGTAGATTACATACTACTAGCAGCATCATCATGCATGTAAGGGTTAAGACTGAACTGATGTGTTTTGTAATAGACGTCCGGCTAAGTCCGCCTACTTTGGAAATACTGTTTCCGTTTTAGTTACACTGGTGTGCACTAGATGGCAGTGAAATAAATTATTTTGTTTTCAGGGCCTATAAACTGGGTGTTATCTCTGCGTTGCTTCAAAGTACTGGGCCGCTTATCCTACGCGATGTACATCGTGCATTACCCTCTCATATTTATGGTCAATTCTTCTCGAATCTCACTTGGATACTTTTCTCCTACTGCTTCGGTAAGTTCGCAAAAAAGTTTCTCGCATTGTCAAACTAGCAGCTAGATTGAGAAAATAGTTGATGCCGATGCGCTATTTAATGCATTCATATCAGCTGACTAGGAGGTTATGACATTAATAACTAATTAGTAATATTACTATATTTTTTTTTTTTCCTAGTTGTTCAAGTTCTTAGCTGACTTCTCCCTCGCGACGATAGTGGCGTATCTCCTGACGTTGCTCGTCGATTCTCCGTGTTCTACGATTATTAAACATTTTATGGGAGGCGGTGAGTAACCTATCAAATATTCTACCTTCCTAAACAATATTCGAGGCCAGGTTAGTAGGTGATGCGACAAACGTTGGCAAATTTAGTATTTATTTAATTGAATGCAATTAAATAATTAATGCAATTATTTAATTGGTTGTTTGTTTTAGTTTCTATAACAACAACCGTCAGCCATGTCAGAGGCCTTCGGGCGGCACATTAACTCTGACACTAGGGCTGGCCACTCAGCCTATACGAACTTACTTTATTGAATGCAGACGTATGTATATCAAGCATTTGGCAAGAGCCTCTAGAGCTATAATTTTCTTTACAACCGACTTCAAAAAAAGAGGTTCTCAATTCGAAAGTATGTATGTTACACGATTACTCCGTCAATTATGAACTGATTTTGATGATTATTGTTTTTGTTTGGTAGGTAATAATAATTCAGAGGTGGTCCCATATATTTTTTATCGAAATCGGTTCAGTAGTTTGGTTACAAAAATACAAAATTACTTACTAGAAAATGTGATGATGTTATCCAGCAGGGCTAGGATGCGCACCGCGAGAAAAAATTGTCGTGTCTTTATGTTGTGAGAAAACGAGACAGACTTATACAGAGTCGTAGCCTTGTCCTGTTTTAAAGAATCGAGAAAACTATCTCGCGGTGCGCATCCTAGCCCTGCTGGTATTCGAAGTTGAAGTCGGTTGTATTTTTTTTTAAAGCGTGTTATTTATTAAGTCTAGGTCTGGTGTAAACAATGTCTCTGTCATTTCCTTTTTTGCAGCAACTAATTGCTATAAAATATATTTATCCCTCTAAATATTTATAGTAATCTTTGGAGGGTTTTATTTTCTTTAGCAATTAGCTGCTGAAAAAAAAGGAAATGACAGAGACATTTATTGTTTAAAGCAGACATACGCTTTATAAAATAATAATATTGCTCTTGAGGTAGTATCGAGGAAGAAAATAGGGGAATACGATTGTATGGAGAATCACTCACCGAAACCCACCTTCCAAAAATGGAGTATGTTTTAATTTTAAGTCTTTCGTATTACAGGACAGAGAAAGCCCCGGTCAGCGCCTGCTAAAGAAGTGACAGCCGACAGTGAACCGAACGGGCTCGACAACCGAGCATACATCAGCGACGAAACCAAAAACAGTAGCTTATAAGTAATGTATCTCATCAGGGATATGCTTAACGGTATTGCTAGGTCGAAAGGAGTTCATCGTAGGTTCTCATCACTATGAACAACCTTTACAACGAGCCAATCCACAATTCGCGAAAAATAAATGAACTGTTCCAAACATATCGTCGATAGTAAATTATACATTTCTAGGGAAGAGCAGTACATTAAACTAGTTTTTTTTAAAGTGAAATTTGTTCATATCGATGACTACAAATAAATGAACATTCGGCTTCTATTATAGATATGCATTATGCATAATTCATGGAATTTCAATTCAGAGAAGATTACATTGCAATCTATACAATCCCGAAGATTCCCCTCAAAACTCACCCAGTTAGAATAAAACAGGATGCAAAATAAACGGTTACTCTGCTAAAACATTAGTTTGGCTATTTATATTTAATTCGTAAAAAGTAATGTGGCGCTGTCGCTAATAATTCAGAGCAAATGCTAAAAAAAAAGTTTTTTTGTTAGGAATTTGTATTTTTTTTTTAAATAAACTCGATTATTTTACAAATTCTATTCGGTTACTCTGCTTCTATAGGTTTATTTCGCTACTGGTAGTATTTTTTTAATCAGAATATTAACGTTCTTAATCATTAAAATATATGTTTGAAAACTTACTTTTGGCATTTTTGGATTTTTATCGAATTTTACCGATTTAAATATCAAATTTTTCGATCGTTAAGAACGGTACTCACGCTGCTGGCCTTTTGTAGGTTCGTACGAGTATAAATATTTATTTGAGAGGGCTGAACCCTCTAGGGTCGGCTTATAAAAAAAAGGTGGTACGACGTTTTGGTCATCTACAGTTATGAATACATTTCAATGCAATAGATACATAATAAGCCTTTGGATTGTTACTAGATGTCCTAAACGAATGCAATTATTTTTGTATAAGTCTACAGGGTGATGTGTAACGGTATTACAAAGCTGACAGGAGGCCATGACACTCATCATGTGAACTATTATTATGGGGCCAACCCTGAAATCGCTGTTTATAAATCATCTACGGTATATTATATCACTTTTTGCGAAAGTGAATGTATTTTTTCTTTGGAATAGCAGCCTGTTTTTCGTGAATTCAGGGTTGGGCACATAGGAAGATTTTTTACAATTATGAGTAGGTACAACGAGTTCCTCTTGGCTTAATACTATCGTTCCGTGTTACCCCGTAAAAACAGGGTTATTGGTAACTTGCACATAACGTCTTACAGACGTCATTGGTACATCAACAGCCGCACTCAGAGACGTTTAAGGGATACTTAAACTATCACTAAGTAAAGATTTCTAAAAGTTGTCTCTCAGAGTCAGTTAATGATTCATTAGTGAGTTTAATCAACCCTTAACTTTAAGTAGCGCCCAGCCCTTACTTAACTATTTAAGGAAAGATTTGATGTTTACGATTGAGGTTATCTTTCTGTTTTCGTGGTGAATTTGTGTTGCATTGTTGTTGTTTTTTTAGAAAAATGTCTGATTTCGAAGAGTTTATTGAGTTTGTAAACTATGCAAGAAGGGACGTAGGACCGAGGCGGTATTTACGAGATTATACTGATCCCTTTATGTATAAAATATTCAGTCCAAGAATTTCATGCACGATATAGGTTTACACCTGAAACTGTAAAAAGTGTGATATTAATCAAATGATCAATTTGATTTTAATTTGATTAGATTTTTTATTTAACTATTTTTTGTTAAGACATATTTATCATAACATTTTTTTGCAGGCAATTTTTTTATGAAATTTCTTATTTTCCTGGAGTGATTGGTTGTATTAATTGTACCCACATCAAAATAAGAAGCTCTGGAGGAATAACTTCAGAAGTGTACAGGAATAGAAAAGGCTACTCCAGACTTGTTTGACATGACAATGACAATACACAATTTGGAGTTTTGGCGGTAACACGGAAAAATCATGTCGTTGCATTCTATTATTTTCTAAAACTTGTGTTTTTTCGCGAATTAATGATTAATAATGGTGGCGTTTTATTCATTGAGTGTTGAATTACATGCACGAGTGTGGGCAAGTGATATAATGTGGTGAAACATGTCTTTTCGTGTTGTTTTCAAAACTCCGTAGAAGCTCATAGTAAAGTCGCCACAACTTTACTAGGGCATGACTTGGACTCGACTACGACTGGTTTCGTGTGACTGACTGTGATTTAATGACATATTTGACTTGATTTTAATAAAAGAAACTTGAAAATTCATAAACTTGACACTGGCAGAATGCACAACGTGCGATGCCAATAACTAAGGAAAAAAAAAACATAATTTGACATCGGCTGAAAATAATGCCATAAAGAAAAATGTGGAATGATATATTTTATTTGTACTATTTTATTATATTTGTACGCAAAAAAGTCCTTTAACTTTGTCTTATAATCAAATCTGATAGTAAAAGAACTAGTTGTTACCTAATAGTGCATTGAATGAGGATTGTGATGTGTTTTATTGTATATGTGTACTAATTGAAATTTACATTTTGTAGTGCGGCAACACTAACGCTATATCAATATTCTATCGATAGAGTTATTCAGATGTTGCCTCGCCTTACGGATACTTAAATCTGTCATTAACTAATGAACACTTAAATTCTGTCTCTGGGATGAAACGATAATTAATACACTTAAGGTTACTTAGTTAAGTATAATTTAGGACTAATTTAAGGAACCTTTCTGAGTGCGGCTGCAAGACAAACAACTTTTTTCTTCGACTTTTGCTGATACAATGGGTTTATTTCCATACAAAAAAAAAAAACTACACGTCTAAATCATTTTAGCTCTACGAAAACTTTAAGTTGTCGCAGTTCAAGCACCGTACCGCACTGTAGCTACGTAGTACTATTATTTCTTCTGTGCTTTAGCACAGTAAACTTAATAGTATTACAACTATATTGCGTTAATAGATAACTTAATAGTAAAAAAAACAAAAATAATTATTTTCGTGAAATGTAATACGTTTTGGCAAAACTCGTAGAATAAAAGTTTGTCTTGATGTACTAAAGTCACCCATAAGAGCTTGTGCGAAAGCTACCAATATCTATATAGTGTATAGGTTGGGTAGATAAGGTACGTACCTACTTAGTTTGGTAATAATTTAATATGTATCTTGTTTTAAAAGTGTATGCACTTAATATTGCGTCATTTTTATGTAATGTATTTATATAAAACAAATTTTATTGATTGAGCTAAAATAAGACTTGTCTCTGTATTCCTTCCTACCTATATCTTTTCTTGTGGTAAAAAAGGTTATTACATATATTTTTTAATATTCATGTAACTGTCAAGGTCGTTTACATTGAATCCCTAAATGAAAACAAATTTGTTATGTGAATTATAAAACTATAATTATGAAATTCAGAAATTAAACAGATTGTAAAAAAATATCAATCTAAAACATGCTGATCCCATAGCTATGGGAAAAATTACAACACAATACAATACAATACCACTTTATTGACACCATAGAGAGGACATTACAAACATAATACACTACAGATAGGCACAAAAGATCCAAAGTTACCAACATAGCTCGCAAGGTTTGCAAGTTGAAGTGGCGCAGGGCAGGCCACATCGCTCAAAGAACTGACAATCGATGGGGAAGAAAGGTTCTTGAGTGGCGACCGCGAACCGGAAGACGCAGCGTAGGCGCGGCCTCCCACTAAGTGGACCGACGACATTGTAAAAGTCGCGGGCAACCGGTGGATGCAAATGAAAATGAAAAATATTTAATTAAATCCAAACATAGTAAAGAAACATAATTATGTTAGTATACTCTAACGTTAAAGGACAACCATGTTTATCTTAAAATTATTTACTGTGATCTCCGAACTAGGCAAAGCCTGTATCTCGGAGATCTGGGACGATTGTACATGAAAAATTCAACCTCGGGTAACATTGCTATATCCCATAAAAAGTTTTATCACATTAAAATAACACTTAAATTATTTTATTACGCTATAATTTATTTTGTGACATCAGTAGGGTAATTTATGGATCAAATTAATTAACAGTCCTGCGGGCCTAGACAAAGTAGTAGTAACATTCGATTAGCGATGACGCTAATAGAAAAGTCCCAAATGTAGGGTGATGTCACAAAAATCGCTTCAACTCAGCATAGTGCTTACAACAGTGAAAAATTTCTAACTAAAAACTACGCTATTTAAACGTTATTGACATTTATAAACTAGAAGGATTGGTATAAATTGATTGAAAAATAAAAAATAAAGAGTTGGAGAGTACATATAAAAAGTTATCCTCATGTGGAGAAAGTATTAATATATATTAATTTCAGATAAGTACCTACAATAAATCAATTTTAATGTTTTTTTATTTTTTATTTGTATAAGGCCTGATTTTATGAAATAATTTCTAATAAATTCTCAGTTTCCTCATAACTCATAGAACTAAGACTCTTAAAAAGTATTCTTTTGACATCATTCGTAGACTTTCTGCTTAGGCTGCAAAGTTTGTTAACAGCATTGTAAACATGAGCTCTAAGGAACACACCAAACCGGCTCGCGAAGGACGTATTTATACGAGGAAAGGGTAATGTTTTTGGCCTTCGCATTGCGAGGATATCATCAACATCATTGTCCTCCGTTGCCGCAATAGATTTGTGTACCGATAGAGTTTTTTTTTGTATGAATAACTGCCTGACATTTAACACTCCACTATCTTTATACACCCAAATGGTCGGATATCTTAGAGGCTTCCTCATTATCACTTTTAATACAGATCTTTGCGCTCTCTCGACTACTATAATAATGGTCTTAGCTGCGCTGCCCCAGCAGGAGTTGCAGTAAGTTAAAAGAGATTGGCACAAAGAGCAATATACGCATAGAAGAATATCAGAAGATGCAACATCACGCGGATGTTTCATTATACCAATCACCTTACGAACTCGTGCCGAGAGAGCAACAGCGTGGTTTTTTAAGGTTAAATTTTCATCAAGAAAGACCCCCAAATATTTAATGACATTGGATCTAGTCAGATACTCACAGCCACAAGGTGTATTAATACCATTTCCAGAACATGACGATTTATGAAGCCTAAGAGTAAATGCTGAGGGTGGGGCTGAGACCACCGTTATATGGAAACAAAGGAATACAGTTTTCTTAGCATTCAGCGTGAGTAAGTTTCTTTGTAACCAACTGTAAATTCTACTCATACCCCGCTCAGCAAACTCCAGAGCATTTATCCAGGATGACCCATGGAAGACAATAGCTGTGTCATCAGCGTAACATATAAACTCAGCATTTTTTATTGGCACGCTATGGATATCGTTTATATACAAATTGAAGAGCGTGGGCCCCAGAATGCTACCTTGAGGCACGCCAAAGTTAATAGATTGGGTGTTGCTGACGACAGTACCTATCCTCACACACTGTCTTCGTCCCCGTAGATAACTTGTGAACTAATCAGAGACGATTCCCCTGATGCCTAACAAATTTAGTTTCTCAAGTAGTATAGGAACGGAGACAGTGTCAAAGGCCCTCGCTAAATCGAGAAAAACAGCCACACACTTTTCTTTTTTGTCAAGCTTAGATGCTACTACAGACGTCAGTAACAACACAGCACCCTCAGTACTACGTCCTTTCCTAAAACCAAACTGCCTCGAAGAGCTTAGATTACGCGTTTCCAAGAAATCTGTAAGTCTTTTATTTACATTTTTGTCAATAATTTTAGAAAAAGAGCTCAAAAGAGAAATAGGCCTATAATTTTCAATATTATCTTGAAAATATATAATGCTATAATGCTGGGAATAGAATCACGATCAATCCTCGAGATCAATCTGGAACTGCCTATGATAATGGCATTAATGGCTTGAGTCTTCAAGGGATAAAAAAAAAAAAAATTGGGCGGACATTTATTACACACAGCGCCATCTAGCCCCATACTAAGCAAAGCTTGTATTATGGAAACCAGATAGCTGATAGAATACTTATATACAATTTTTTTTCGTTAATATATACTTATAATACATACTACACCCAGACACAGAACAAACATCGATGTACGTCACAAACATTTTTGTCCTGGGTGGGGATCGAACCCACGCCCTACAGCTCTGAAGGCAGACATGCTACCAACTGAGCTATCCAGGCTGTCAGGGATTGACTGTGAGTCCATAAGATCTACTCCAACTTCAATGTGGCGCAATTTTTCGTTGATAGACATTACAGCCTAGAGATCGTCAGCATACAGGTGGTAGGAAAAACTGATTTGAGATGAAATGAAGTTAATAAAAATAGCAAATAAGAGAGGAGATTGAATGCCACCCTGAGGAACACCGGAACATAATTTATTTCCCATGAAGCTGGCCCATTGGCATTCCCATGGCACAATCACGTAGTTTGATAATACCTTATCTTGTGCCAGGCAAACTATACATATAGCTGTACCAGAAAGAGTAGAAATTAAATTAAATGGACCTAAAAGTTTTCACTACAAAATATTATTCAGTGTTGCAAAGTTATACGTCATTTTGAAGACTTTGTATAGAAAGTAGCGCCCCCATTTTTTTCTACTCTTTCTGGTACAGCTATATGTATATGTACCTAACATGTATAGGTTCGTGTTTCAGAAAGGTGTCGCAACGAATTAATAAATTTGAGACTAAAAAAATTAATAGATAACTATTGGACTCCGAAAATCACAAACAAAACACAATAAGTAATGGGCAGTACAACGGCCAAGTGATTTCTACCAGATAACGTGAAAATTGCGTTGTCTTGCAAAATAGATCTCGTGATTGTTCGTTTCTATATAATTAAAAAATTCTGGAAACTAGCCAACATAGTTTAAATAAAGTATTTATATATTCATTTACTATTTATTATTATAATTTATAATGAGTATGATGAGTGCTACGCTATGACGTCATCGGTTACGTTACGGCGTCAGTGCTACGCCGTAGTCATCTCAGCGCTACGCAAGGGGAAGAAGCGGGGAAGGGCCTCGCTCCTAACCACGGAGGAAGAATCTGCTTTATGCTCCTTATTAAATCACCTTTAAAAACGTGACAGACACGGAACAATCACGTCACTGCATTTGATTATTTTCTTAAATTTGGGTCTTTCGCGAATTCATTATAAAAAAATGTGGTGTTTTATTTATTTAGTGTTGAATTATATGCGCGAGTGTGGGCAAGGGATTTATAATGTGTTTAAACGCATGTCTTTTCGTTTGGCTTTCAAAACTACGTAAAATTAAGCTTCTATTAAAGTCGCCACAACTTTACTAGAGTATGACTTGGACTTGACTGTGGCTAATTTTGGGTAAATAACTGTGATTTTATAACTAATATGACATAACCCTCCTGCCGCCCGGCGGGACTAAAAACGCACAATAAAAAAATATTGTGAAATTAATATTAGTAATTCGCAAAAATGATAAATAATAAATCTTATCAATTTATTTTATATCCGTAATTAATCATTAATTATGATAAATCGGACTTGGGCCTACCAAATGTAATGTGAATCATGGATTTTATATATTCTAAGTATGTTAAACTTTACCCGCTAGCGGGTAAAGCTCAACTCACACTAATTGTATCCTCTAAACAGATAATGACAACTCAGATAGAATAAATAAACCTGATAAGATTACCGTATCTATATTGATGAATCTGATGATAAGCTGTATTTAATGAATTACTCCAATGCTTCTGGTTCAGCATATGTTTGCTATCGGTTCAGATAGTGTGTGTAGCGATGTTACCACTACTATTATTTATTTTATTTTTGGGTGCAACCGCCAATCAGTTAGTGGTCCCAGACCATAAATTGACATTTGATCCCAATTTATTCGAGGAAGTGATAGATGAACAATCATGTCATGAACAAATGCAGTATTTGATTAGAAATAATACTTTTTTGCTGCTGAGATGTGAGTACTACCTATTTGATAAGAATTTTGAGCCATGACCATAATATCCGTAAATAACGGAATCTATCTAAGTGCTTATGATAGAGTTCAGTGTTCGTGTTACAAGCGAAGATTGCCCGCACACGACTGCCTCGCCAAAAACCGATATTAAAAAAAACAGTCACTCAGGATGATGTAAGAATTCCATTTTCTAATGAAACATCCAAATCTGTTTAGGCGTTTAGAAGTTATGGATCATCATCAGCCCGGAGACGTCCACTGCTGAACGAAGGCCTCCCCCTTAGACCGCCACGCTGTACGACAACCTGCCATTTGCATCCACCGATTGCCCGCGACCTTTACAATGTCGTCGGTCCACCTAGTGGGAGGCCTTCCTACGCTGCGTCTTCCGGTTCGCGGTCACCGCTCAAGAACCTTTCTTCCCCATCGGTTGTCAGTTCTTCGAGCGATGTGGCCTGCCCATTGCCACTTCAACTTGCAAACCTTGCGAGCTATGTCGGTAACTTTGGTTCTTTGGCGAACATCCTCGTTCCGGATTCTATCGCGCAAAGTTACTCCTTGCTCCTCCTCCTTAGAAGTTATAGATGATTATAGAAACTCACATACATACATAAATACATACATGTAAACATTACACTCCTTTTTTGGGCAGTCGTGTGATACATTTTGGTTCGAAGAAATGTGTAAAGGATGCTGCGGGGTATAAATTTTCAGAGCATTTTTTTTTTAAACAGGCACTATTTTTACCTCACTAAGACATATTAAATTGTCGTGCCCCTATAGGTACATCAAAGTAATTTAAAAAAATTGGTTCTAGTTTTAATACTAAGGGAGTGCAAATTGAGTTTTGTAGTGGTAGGACTCTTCTGCAGGGTCCGCCTGCGGAAGTACCACATCTTTGCCAGTTATTCAACCGCCAAGCCAACCAAATTATATGCAAGCATTACAGTGTTCCAGTTTGAATTGCAATCTTACCAGGGAAATTATTGGGTATGAAGGGATTTAATATAAGTTCACAGTTCTGGCACTGATACTGTTAGTAGCAGGCGTGACGCTTACCACCACGCGAACGTCTTGCTCGTCTTGCTCGTCTAGCTACTTGACTGTATAAAATAAACAACTACTAATTGAGTTTTCCACTATTTAATGCTTGTTTGCTTCCTAGCTAGTTACTAAAGTTTACTAAAAAACAACTACTAATTGAGTTTCCTACTATTTAATGCTTGTTTGCTTCCTAGCTAGTTTCCCACTATTTAATGCAATTTTTTTTGGAAGAATTTTTATGATCGTGGTTGAAGTCATAATCGATAATGAAAACTGTAGTTGGAAGCCCGTGAATTCACCATTTTTTGTTCTGCATTTTTGAATTCTACTTTATTTGTATTGGTAAGCGTCTGAAATCTGAAGCACTTTCATTCTACAGTTTTTGACGCCGGCATTCGCAGACCACGCGGCCTCCTCGAAGGTAACTTGGCTGACTATGGCAACTACCACCAATGCCTTGGTATCAACCACGAAGCTTCCACATCCTCCATCGTTGAAGGCAAATTTTGCAAGATCGATCTGCCAATTTTTCAATTAACAAACCTTACAAGTTTACCAGAGTGGCTTAAATTGGCCGATATGCCCTGGTCGGACCTTGGCCATATCTTTAATGATATTTCGTCGATGACCAAAGATGTGGAGCAGTATGAAAGAGCCAAAAGAAGTACCCGAGCTGTAAGAAGACGTGGATCAGTTGATAGGTAAAGGTTTAGAACATTTTCCATAGTCCATACGCTGATGGTCTACTGGTACAAATTTCTTATACCTACTTGAATGAACTAGGCCAATATGTCACATGTCTTTGTTTGTTTTAATGCAAATTCTCTATAAAAACATAGCAAACGGATAGGAAAGGCAACAAGACATTGTTTTTATAGCCAGTGTCACTCGGGATGATTTAAGGATGCTAACAATACCCCATGCATCCAAATCTGTTCAGGCATTTAAGAGTTACTAGCTACGATAAAACCGAGGGGGTTTCATCTGCGATTCCTAGAATATAAATATTTTTCAAGGTTTGAGCTACCTTTATACCGAATGTCATCTAAATCCGTTCAGCTGTTTCAGCGTGAAGAATCGACAAAGTTTTCGCATTTACGTATATTATTTAGTGTGACGGTGGAATAAAGAAACTCACATAGACATGAACCCTGAAAACATTACCCTCTTTTTTTTGGGCAGTCTTGTTATAAAGTAAGCATGCATCATTTACGATCACATCATCGCATCTCGAAGTCAAACGCGTTCAGTAGGTATACGTAGCAGAAAAGGAACAATCTTTAATGCTAGAGGCATTGAGCTAATATTTATAGAGTCACAATAGTGCAAAAAAATGTCCGAGCCAAAACTCGGCGCACGCTATGCAGTGCGCCGACTTTTTGACCACCTTGAACTACGATAAGACAAGCGCTCAAGCATACGTTGAACACTATACAAGCGACATAACGTCTAAATACGAACAATTGTGAACTATATAATGAACGTATAGGTATGTACAACGGCAGCCGGACATTTTTTGACTGTTTTCACTCAGAGATTGTGACTCTTTAGATATTAGCTCAATGGCTAGATAATTATTTTTCTAGAGTGTGAACTCAATTACACGTCGATTTTGTTGGTAAGCGGTCATCGTGATATTTGAGAACAATTAAATATAGCTTGGAAGAGTAAGCGTAAATACTCCATTTTATTAAAAGACATTGGCAAAGAATAATGCGATGTAGTTAGTAAAAATGTCGACAAACGCAACACCGCAAAGTTCTATATAACATTCTAAATAAAATATTACTACCTACTTAAAATAGTACTTACCGTACCGTTACGTAATACATACACCTAAAGGATTGTATTCACGAGTTCACAATTCAGCACTACTACTCTTAGTGGCAGGCGTGACGCTTACCACCAGGTGAAAGTCTTGCTCGTCTCGTCACTTAGCAAAAAAAAACTTATCAAAAACTTTATTGAATACTTTTCAGGGCATTACCCGAAGATGTTCTCACTATGACTGCTGTATCACTAGCAATGTGCATACCTAAGCCCTGTACTACACAACAAGCGTTTAGTGAGCTACATTCCGATCCGGCGTCGATTGGATTAACTTACTATGACAGCTACTGTCGCCTGCCTGATGACAAACAGTGGGTCGCCGGCGATTATGTTAGCATGTGAGTATAAGGTTAATCATTTTACAATGGTATTGAATAGAGTCCGGTCCGGTCCCAGGTAGGTATAACCACTAGAGTTGACGAGGAAGTGGTTATGAGGAAGAGGAAGTGGAAGAGGAAGTGTCAAGCACAAAGTTAGAGGATGCGGATGAGGATGAGGATTTTTTAAATATATTTTTTACGGAAGCGGTAACGATTGAGGAATTCCAAAAAATGCGGAACTTCCGCTTAATGAGGAAGCGGAAGCGGAATCCTCATCAACACTACTCCATACAAACGTATTCCCACTATTTTCATCCTGCCCGCCTAGCACGTGAGCCGTGATAAAACGGCTATCAACTCTTTTTTCCCCGCGAAAACGAGACAGACGTATCCATACATTTCGAACGAGAAATTCTTCTTGATCTAAGAGGAAGCGAAAGCGGATGAGGATTTTTTAAATATATTTTTTACGGAAGCGGTAACGATTGAGGAATTCCAAAAAATGCGGAACTTCCGCTTAATGAGGAAGCGGAAGCGGAATCCTCATCAACACTAAAACCACCTACTCGTAGGTGGTTATAGTGGAATAGACCGGTACGTACGGCTTGGTAAAGGCCGGATATATCATCTATATCTATCTTTTGTTTGTGACCTTAAATGATAACGTAAATTGAAAAAAAAGGAGGCGTTGTGAGATACTTGTAGCCTTTGCCAGTTATTCAACAGACAAGCAGTAGTGTGCAAGCAATGCTGTGTTCCGGTTTGAATGGCAATATTACTCCTTAGTTTCAACCCACACGTACCACAACCACAACATGTGGTCGGGCGCATATTTTGTATTGGAAATGAGTAGTAGAATTTACACGTACCACATTTTGTCGCCATCGACCGCGTGGTTGATACTAACCACATCGCAACCACAACGCAATCACCAGCTACACAGTGAAATAGCCGCCGGCCACATTGCAGATACAACGTTGCGTCGACGCAACGACAGTGCGCGCTCTACAAGAAAGCCAGAGTCGAACTGTGTCTGCACAACAAGCAACCACATCGCAACTGCTAGCGACAACGCAACCACAACGCAACCGCAAATAGCTGCAGCGACACTATTTACACGTAGCCACAGCGTCACCACATTTTGCCGCTGCGATGTGGTGTGGTTGTGGGACGTGTGGGTTGACCCTTAACGATACTCCGATTATAAAAACCACAAAAAATCACAACCGACCGACCGACCTTAAATAACATTGTGTCAAATCCACGTCAGTTTTCTTAAATAACGTTGTTTTTTTTTCAGTACAATATTTTCATTTCTGTTCTTACTAGTAATTGCAAGTACTGGCTACGACGTGTATCAGACTGTGATTCTCGGAAACGGTAAGATTTTGTAGTTTTATTTCATAATACCATTTTAAGCTCATTTTCGTAACAGAGGTAAGTGCGTACACTAAATACTTAGAATGAAGCCGATATCAATAATATACAGAACAAATGATCCAATATGACCTACTGAAGAGAAGGCTTTCGCTTTTCTATGAATATGCCTATCCACATATTTCGAGTACCTGCATGGTGGTACCTATTATGAACTAGGCACAAAAAAATCTCTTAACCGTCTAAACTATCTTCTACTTAGTAGGGACCCTAAGGTATAATTTCTTCTTTTCTACAGCCTGGAATTACAAGGTTCCTATAAAAAAATTATATTCGATTAGTTGTCGCAAGCGACTTCATCTGTGAACGGAAGAAATTCGGCCCGATCCCAAAATTCACCACTTTAAATCATCCCGAGCAATCCGCCAACCCCCAACTCCTCCAACTCTACCGACTACCAACTATCAAATTAACCATACCAACCCAAATATCAATTTTCATCACTATAAATTCTAAAACAAAGAACTTTTCATACAAGATTCCACCCCCTCTTTCCCCCCTGAAATACTTCATGTCAAAAAATATTGAAAACTGCATTTTTTATTTTAAATTAACTATCCAAATCCAAATTTTTGTGACTAAAAGTACAAAAACAAAGGACTTTCATACAAACGTTTCCCTCCCTTTTCCTCCCCTTAGGGGTCGAATTATGAAAAATATTTTCTTAGTAATCCCCTACGCATCGAGACGAATACATCCTCCAAATTTCAAGTCTGTACGACAAGCGGTTTGGGCTGTGCGTTGTCTGTCAGTCAGTCAGTCAGTCAGTCAGTCAATCAGTCAGCACATAGCTTTTTATATAAATAGATTCGATCGCAATAGACAACAATAAAATCTGTAATCATTTTCAACAAAATAACGGAACGGAATGTCAGTAAAATATTTACCTTCTGATTTCAGACCCAAAACACGTGAACAAGACTTTGCAGTCATTTTCCGTGGTCTACAATAGCCGGCAGCTTGTGACATACACACAAGTACCGGGCTCAATCGAATGCCTTGACGGAATGAGGGCTCTCTCCATGATGTGGATTCTCGTCGGTCATACGCACTTCAATATGGACTACATGTTTTCCAACATGTTGGATTATGGAGAGGTAAGTTTTGACACCACACTCTACGACAACCTGTCATTTGCTTCACCGGTTACCCGCGACTTTCACAATGTCTTCGGTACACCTAGTGGGAGGCCAATCTACGCTGCCGGTCTAAGGGGAGGCCTTCGTTCAGCGGTGGATGTCTCCGGGCTGGTGATGATAAAGTTTCTTATTTATTTAATTGGAACATAGTATTATTATGCCTCCCCAAACCACGTCGGCCAGCCAGATAATTGCATGTAGATGTGGATTGGTGTTTGGTTTTGGTATTATTTCTAATTTTTTTTCCTTTTTTCATCTACATCGTCAATAGCCGGAAGACGTCCACTGCTGGACGAAGGCTTCCCTTAAAGGGAGGTGTTGCCATAATCCCCACGCTTGGCAGGCGGCTTGGGCTGTCCTTTTTTACGATCTTGTTATTTCTTGCCAGTCATAAGGAGTTGTGTCTTGGATGTTTTCATGTGGGACATGTGTGTGTGCAAAAGCTATAAACCCTGTTGACTGATTGTCCGACTTCCCCTCATACGAAAATGAGTAGTTAAAACCACTGCTAGCCACTGCAACTACGTCAGAATTTCACTGAATTTCATAACTCAGATTGCGTCATCCCAGTGATTGGCCAATCACGAGCCTAGAACGTTATCTCGCCCCCTGCCCGCAACGGTGACTAGTGTTTGTAGGAGAAATTATGTTCACGAGCCATCAACAGGCTATGAGATCTGTGTGCGTGTGTGAGTATTTAACATTAACATTTTGTTGCCATTGTCACCTTTTACTATATAAATATTTTGACAAACGGGTTGCAATATAAATTACTTATACGTCCATTTGAATGCCCGTTGATGGAATAATTTGCCATAAAGTTGCCAGCATTGCACGCTGGATTTATTCATTCTTAGGCTTGTGATCAGAAGATACACTTAAGCTCGTTGGATTTATCTTCATGTCCATAAATACTTACATTTTGCAGTCAGAGTTTTGTTTTATTTAAGTTTTCCTAATTTTCAGTGGCTGACATCACCGCAAGCACTTTGGGTCACAATGTACTCTATAGCTGTAGATACGTTTTTTACGATGAGCGGATTATTAGTTGTTTATTCTACTGCTAGTAAACTAACAAGACGTAAGTATTGATTGAGAATGAGATGGTAAATACTTTTTTGCCAAGGAAACAATATTGTCATTGCCCATCATCATCATCAGCCCAAAGATGCCCACTGCTGAACGAAGGACTCCTCTTTAGACCGCCACACTGTACAACAACCTGGCATTTGCATACATCGGTTGCCCACAACTTTCACAATTTCTTCGGTCCACTTAGTGGGGGGCCTGCCTACGCTGTGTCTACCGGTACGTGGTCGCCACTCAACCACTTTTCTTCCCCATCGGTTATAAGATCTTCGAGCGATGTGGCCTGCTCATTGCCACTTCAACTTGCAAACCCTGAGAGCTATGTCGGTAACTTTGGTTCTCTGGCGAATATATTCGGTCTGGATTTTATTGCGCAAAGTAACTCCGACCATAGCTCTCTTCATTGCCCGTTGACACTGGCAACACATCAATTATGAAAATTGTAAACTTCACCAAGCGTATTTATATTATGTATACCAAAGGATCAAAATACATTGAATTTAATTGAACACACACTAGACTCTGGTCTTCAGGCCCTCGGGGATTTTGGACGAGAAGATATTACGGAATACCCCGTACGATGCCCATCCAAGTTAGATTCTTCAGGCGACTTCTTTGTCGAAGTTGGATTTGCCGAATTGAACAGTCTGTACAAGGTAGTTACAGTGTTTAACAACTTCAAGAGTATCGTTCCCAACGACCACCGGCACGGGTATCACATGGATAGTCTTTTCTATGTCAATTTTAAGACCCACCTATAGTTGGGATACATTATGAGGTCGCTGAACATTTTAGTGAGGTCCTCCAGCAACTCTGCTATGATGACTATATCATCGGGAAAGCAAAAGTGAGTAGTGTATTCGCTTTAAATATTGATTCCGAATACGTTCCAGTCCAAGAGCTTGTAAACGTCCTCCAATGCGTTCGTGAACAGTTTCGGAGAAATAAAAACTCCCTGTCTCACGCTTTACTGCAGGTTTGGTTTCATGCTCTTGTCCTGCAATCAGATTGACATGGTGGCGTTTCTATACAAATATTTCAACACTTCGATATACTTATTATTTTCGATACGAAATCGCTGAAGGGGCTGCTATAACGCCCAGCAGGGCTAGCATGCGCAGCGCGAGAAAATTTTCTCGATTCTTAAAAACAGGACAAGGCTACGAATCTGTATAAGTTTGTCTCGTTTTCGCATGACATAAAGACACGACAAAATTTTCTCGCGGTGCGCATGCTAGCCCTGCACGTCTCAATTGAGTGGATTATGTGCCTTTAACAATACAGTGATAGCTACCGGTTTTCACCTTGCCGATCACGGAGACATCATTGAATATTCGCTTCTTGGTCGTCATGATGAAGTCAATCTCATTTCAGGTTGAACCATTGGGGCTTATCCACGTTCACTTCCTGGAAGTTCGTTTCTCGAAGTAGGAGTTCATTATGAAGTCTTTCCTTCTCCATGAAGTTGACCAGCCACTGGCCCCTCTGCTTCCGCTGTCCATGCGACTTCGCCCTCAACTTATCGTCATTCCGTGAGCCCACCTTTGCGTTAAACTTCACATATGTCATCGTCCACTTTAATAATTTTTTTTCGTTGTATTGATTTTGAGTTATTAGTTTGTGTATGACTGACCGTGACTTTTGTCAAAAAATTTGTAGCTGTATAATTATGCTTATAATAGTCTATAATTTGTGAATTGAACATTAGGGTTAGGAACTGTTTAAAATTTTGCAGTTTGGAAAAGTTAGAGTTAAACGTAGTCACATTTGTAGGTACGCCTTTTTTCCCAGTTGCATAAACAATCTTTAACATGTATAATCTGCTTTTGTTTTTCAGTGGGCCTAATCAAAAGTCTCCACATGTTCTATCTCAACCGTCTACTAAGAATGTTTCCCATACTAGCCGCCACCGTTTTGCTCCAAGTGTCTATACTTAACCGCATATCTGACGGGCCGAATTGGACAGACATGGCGAGAAACACGGAGATGTGTAGAGTATATTGGTGGTCCGCTTTGTTGCATGTACAGAATTGGGTCAATCCATATGACATAGTAAGTTTTACAATATTGTTACTCATTGTTTTGTTACATACATACAACAACAACCTTTAACATCCCATATCTTGGCATAGGAGTGTTTGTGCTGTATACTGCCATACTGGCGTATATCTATACTCGGATTCTTAATTAAATGGACTAAAGTGACATTTCGAGTGATTCAACTTTTTGGAAAAATTGTAATAGTGCTGGGGTAAAAATATTAAGGTAATAACCTTAATATTTACATATGTTAAGAATCTTCATTTTTTATTAACTTATGAAATCAAGTTAACAAACTTAATAATTTCACACCAATGAACTACTTCGATATATTTATAGTAGTCTTTGTAAAAGGTGTAGTTCCTGACTTTTGTACGATTTCAATCTTTCCAAGGTTTTAAATCATAAAAATAATGTTATATTTCCGTGTAGCAATTTACAGAACAACTTTTTAACACAATATGTTTTCCCTTTTCTACCTGCACTTCCACTGGCAGCACTTTAAATGTTTAACGGGACTTAATTATTCAATAATTCTATTGAACGATATGAACTTAACAATATCCATCACTACGGTTTTTTAAAAGGCAGCATTATTTTGAAAAGTGACATTTCAATCAGTCAGTTTAGTCCGGTTGATTATGAATACGAGTAAAGGTTTTATTTTTGAGACAATATATATTCATGTTACGCAGTTTCCTCACGATATTTTAATTCACTGCAAAGCAAGGCACGATTTAAAATCAGGATGCGGAGGTCCAATGGCCAGGTCGTGGGATGTTATAAGCTGGTTCAGGGACACAACAGAATTTTTACAAGCTAATTATTAATTTCAGTGCCTAGACCATGCCTGGTATCTATCGGTTGATATGCAACTTCACATAATTTCACCATTAGTGCTATTCTGGTTGCTTGGCGATAGAAAACGCTCGGCTTGGATAGCGCTAGCCGCTGGACTGACTATGTCTCTGGTTGGAGCTTCCGTGTACAACTTTTAATGGATTTCCAATCTTCAGAGATGGCGCTTTCGTAAGTTCTTTCGATCTTTTTTCTAGCGAAATACTTTAAGGGGATTCCTCCTGTCTGCATTTTTTTCTAGCAACTTTTGTTAATGGGTATGTTTACCCATTAATATCAATATTACTATTGAAGATATAAAATCACTGATTTGGTATTTCTAAATTGTAGAAAACCATTTATTTATGTATTTATTTACTACTGAGATAAAAACAATAGAATCAATTACCTTTAACTCACACAATAATACAGAAAAAAGTTCATAAACAACAAAACATGGTGTATTTTGTTATCTATTTTATCATAAAAAAATCAGAAAATTGTATTTCTATGTTATTCGATTTTACGGAGGAAAATGGCAACAATCAATATTTTTCATATGTAACCCACTTCAAAATCAGTCTTTAAATCTGCATCATCTACTTAATTCCCTCCTGTCCATTCTACTATCACAGCTCAGTTCAGGAAAGCGACAATATCACGGTGTCACGCACGGTTGCGATTGCAAAAATCAGAATGAACGATTTGATTCCATTTTCATTACGTGAAGTGCAAAACTGTGGTTTGCTCACTTATACCCCACTCGGGTACACCGCATGTTTTCTATTAGATACAATTTGGGTGTTTGTAAATGCGAATGTAATTTATAGAAACATGTTAAATGTACGGAACATAACATCAGATGCAAGTTATTCTATTGATGGCTGAAACGCTATCTTAGAATGTAGTATCTAATATGTCCATTTTTTAATTGAACAGCTTGTATAATTTTATGTTTTTTTCTTTACGAGTGTGGTTTGATTTATTCAAAATTATTATCTTATAGCTCATATCCCACTAGGTGGAGTCAATACACTGTAAATCCCAAGTGGGACTGCAGTGCAGGGCTTATCGCCCCCACATCGAATAGGTTTTGACATGTAAATAATAATAACGCAATAAATGAATATAAGACCTGGGCATGTCGTTAAACTGCAATCCAGCACCACCGGAGGACGGGCAGCAGCGTCCTCTTAGTTAACAGTGGTAACTCTCTGCGATCCCCAAGCCGCCTGCCAAGCCTGTGTGCCTGTGTCTGTAAAGTCGCGGGCAACCGGTGGATGCAAATGGCAGGTTATCGTACAGTGTGGCGGTCTAAGGGGGAGGCCTTCGTTCAGCAGTGGACGTCTCCGGGCTGATGATGATGATGAAATGAATATGAATATGTGGAGTCTGCAGAGCATGTTTCCATTCTCCACACCAGTCTATCAATTAGAGTCTCTCCATTCACTACCCTCACACGCATAAATCATCTTTCACACAGTAAATCCACACGGACGTCGGAAAAACTAAATAGAATTGTGACACAAAAATAAGTTAAACGGTTTTGTCATCAGAACTCAAGGTGGGCACTAATTATCAGATCGATCTGTCAACAGGACTGGGGTCTTATTTCAATTACTAACATTTGAGCCAAAACACAACAACAAACAGGTTCAAACTCACTAATCAAACTTATTAAACCGTTTAATAAAAAATTAAGTGACTACGAATGGTTTTCAGTGAGAATCTGGGTGAATACTATACAAAATACTACATCAACACGCTCACTCGAGCGGCACCTTTCTTCATCGGCATGATCTACGGATACATCCTGCATTTGAACCGACGCGAGAGACTTCGAATGCCTGCGGTAAGTAAAATGCAATCTTTCTTGTACAAATTGGTTCGACTCTTCCAATTATCTAATCACTAAACGACTTAAGTGCTGCTACTGGCTATCTACCATTCGTCATTGCAGTCGTACGCCACATTTTCCGTTTCGTGATCTCAACTCTAGAATGCCTCTACATCTACCTCATTGTTTATCGGTTTTACCACAGATAAATAGATATCGTGTACGTTTCCGGGTCACATTTAAAATGATTGTTAATTTAATAAAATGTATTTTTTATGATTTGGCCTTTTCTAAAAATTCGGAGTCACAATGAGCAACGGAGAGAACTATGCTTGGAGTTTTTTTTGCGCGATAAAATCCGGAAGGAAGATATTCGCCTAAGAACCAAAGTCGCCAATATAGCGCGCAGGGCTACATCGCTCGAAGAACTAATTCAAATTCAAATTCTTTATTCACCAAGTTAAGTAACTTAACAGCTTATGCCAAAACGCCACTAACTAATAAAACATCTTATAATAATAAAATATAATAGGTACTATAGGTACCTATGTATAAAATATAAAATATGTACAATAAAATATACAAAAAGAAAAATCTTAAAAAAAATAGAAAATTACAAACAAAGATAAAATGTAGCAACAACGCCAACATTATAATTTTCAAAATGTTGCGTTTTCCTCGCTGTACTTCAAGGAACTCTTGATAAACACAGGCCATTTGTCGGCAAATATGTCGAGTTGTGGTTGTGAGGAGACAAGCGCATTGAGGGCCGCTGCGCTCGGCAGATGGGGGACTGTTCTCGCGCTACTGTGCGCGGTGGCACAGGGCAGAATAAAGGCACGCTACCGGTACGGAAACGAACTAGATGGTCGGGTACTGACAGGCGGCTTACCTCGGTCAGTAGTGTGGGGCAGTCCAGCACACCATGAAGGATTCTGTACATGGTCAGTAGTAGATCGTGCGTGCGACGTGTTTCCAGTGAATTAAAATCCGTAGCACCTAGTATGTATTTTGATGGATATAGAAAGGGGTAATATCCGTACAACTTTTTATACATAAACCGTAGGAATCTCCTTTGTACTTTTTCTAACATAAGAGAATACGTTTTTTCATGGGGGCTCCAAATGACCGAACTTGCTTCAATTTTTGATCTTATCAGCGCGGTGTATACAAGCTTAATGGCGGTGGGATTGGTAAAATCATGACAATTTCTTGTTACAAATCCTAATCGCTTGAAGCACTCTGCCGCTAGGGTTTGCATATGTTCATGAAAGTTAAGTTTTGGGTCAAATATTATGCCAAGGTCTTTTATGGAACGGGTTCTGTCTATTTCTTCATTATTAAGAGTGTATTGAAAGGTTGTGGGATGGCTGGATCGAGTGAAGCTCATGACATAGCATTTATTAATATTTAGAGGCAGTCTATTTTCACGGCTCCATTTGTACATTGCCGCTAGATCATTTTGCAGCGTATTGCAATCTTCTATTGATTTTATGTCTCGATATACCTTCAGATCATCAGCATACAGAAGACATCTGCTATTATCAAGACATTGTTCGAGGTCGTTAACCATACCTGTGAACATAAGAGGCCCGAGCGATGATCCCTGGCTTATACCAGATCCCGTCGAATAAGGTTCGGAGTCAAAGCAACCTAGGCGAACAAATTGCTTTCTATCTAAGCTATGGAAAGGGGGCAAAGATAGTCATATATATAGTTTTTTCAAGGCACTAAGAACAGATGTAAAACTAAGAATATCTGAGACTTACAAAAACTATACGATACAAATTCAGGAAGACCTCTCAAAAAATCCAGCAGGGTTCTGGAATATATTACAGACATGAAATCAAAAGGAGGTTTTCAACCAAATATTTCGAGTGGGGGCCAAAACCACAAGCGTTTGCAGAGTATTTTAATAGTGTATTTTCAGATAAAACACCGGCACTCGACCATACCCAAACTCACACAATTGGAAACAATCATATCATTAACATTTTTGAAATTAGTCCATATGATGTCGAGCATCACATAAATAAGTTACGCTCTAAAAGCTCGATTGGCCCTGACAATGTCCCTGCGTATATACTGAAAGCATTTAAAACTGAATTTTCAATTCCATTAGCTTATATCTTTAATTTGTCTCTCAATGCAGGCCGCTATCCCTCGGTATGGAAATCGTCAAGGGTTGTACCTATACCAAAAACAGGAGATAAAACAATAGTGCAAAATTACAGGCCAATAGCTATTTTATCAGCCATCGCTAAAGTTTTTGAAGGGATTTTGCATACAAAAATATATAGGCAATTGGAACCGTTCCTGTCAAATGCCCAGCATGCATTTAGGAGAGGCCGTTCGGTTAATACAAATTTACTTACTCTAGTCGAACATATATCGAAGAAACTAGATGAGGGCATCCAAGTTGATGTCATTTACCTAGACTTCAAAAAAGCGTTTGACCTAGTGGATAACGACG
This sequence comes from Erannis defoliaria, assembly GCA_905404285.2. Lineage (NCBI taxonomy): Eukaryota > Metazoa > Arthropoda > Insecta > Lepidoptera > Geometridae > Erannis > Erannis defoliaria. The sequence continues at coordinate 817,849 of FR990073.1, read as the reverse complement.
TTTTGCTTGACAAGCTTGAAGCTCTAGGGTTCGCGCCTAAACTCCGTAATTTCTTTGCTTTCCGTAATTTCTTTCCGTAATTTCTTGGCTCTCCGTAATTTCTTAGCTATTAACCGATGGGGAAGAAAGGTTCTGGAGTGGTGACCACGAACTGAAAGATGCGCAGTAGGTAGGCCTCCCACTAGGTTGACCGACGACATTGTGCAAGACTCGGGCTACTGGTGGATGCAAATAGCTGGTTGTTGTACAGTGTGGCGGTCCAAGGGTTTTTGTCCAGCATGTGGACGGCTTCTGGCTGATAATGATGAATATGATTATATATAGGTACTTCATTTTTTTTTCTTTTGTTACAGGTAGTAGTTGCAATTTTATGGGCGTGCGCCATTTGTATATTAGCCGGTGTTACTTATATAAACTACCCAATAATACAGATCGACTGGGACAACCAAGTTGTGGATAACCTAGTGAACAGCTACATGAGAGCGTTCTGGGCTCTGGCTGTCGGGTGGATCGCTTTAGCGTGCCATCATGGCTATGGAGGTATGGTTATCAAATTACATTAAGTATTTATTTATCTTAGCTATAGCATCACTCTTTAGGAAAACAGAACCATTGTATATTATTCGCATTAAAAAAAACGCCTCACTAAGATAAGGTTTTATTATACCAACCGAAGCGAATATTTAGGAAAATAATTTTTCACGGAGATTTACTGGGAGAGTTATACTCTATTAAATGTAGCTTGATCGATTTGGCAGCTCACGGAATTTCACGGCGTAACTTTATTATATCTGACAAATCACAGTTATTTGTAACACAAAGATCACTGGTTTTCTGCGCGTAAAACTACCATGAATTACAAGAGCTGTACGTGTAAATAGTAAAACTATATTTGAACTATAAAACGGAACTACATTTAGCGTGGATTATCACAAAACAATAACATGAGAGAGAGCGAGCCATAGAGTAAGTAAATACTACGTAATAGAGAGAGCTAGATTCTCCAAGATAACATGACATATGACATCAACCATATTTTTCCATTCTGACATCCTAAGGTTACGTCAAAATGAATGAAATTCTAGGGATGTGGTAAAATTAATAAACATAAAATCTATCTTATTAGGAAAACTACACACGGTTTTGACACATTTTGTTTTATTTGCTAGTGTGCAAAGCAGGACGCCGCTGCACGCGCGTCTGGCTCTGTTTTCACTGTTTGAAAAAGGTCACCGGATGTGATCTAAACTATAGTCGGAGTATCCGATTTAATTAAACGTGAGTATTCCCGTATAAATAAAACAAAATATAATCTATCGTTATATTTTGCAAATGCACAAAAACAGTGAATGCCATATTTAAAAAAACAGCGTTCCGTTGTGATGTTAGGTGTACGTACAGCTTGGCAAACAAATCTTGAAATGGAACTAGTATTTCTATATGTCAAAATACGTTAGAGGAAATTTAAGCCAAGCTGTATGATGTATGATTGTATTGTTTTTTGTTAAAACTCCCAAATATACGACATTTTTACAGGTAGTATACTATTTTCTTATTCCGCTATCTTGTTTGTTCGATTGATTAGATTTAGTACGAGTGCTCACGCCTTGCTACGTGTTTTTATTTCATAAAATATCTGTTATTAAGTAAAGTTATTTGTTGAGTTTTTGTTGATTTGTCGTTATTGTTATTGTTATATTGTTTTGTTGAAACAATGCCAAAAAGGGCAAAAAAGACGGTTTTGCCTAGGAATGCTAAAATAGTGAATTTGTGATTCGCTTGCGTGACTACTTTGAACGTGAGAATAGAAATGGTCAAAGTCAAAGTCAAAATCAAAATTATTTATTGCACATTATGCTGCTTATGGACCGCTAATGCCAGTGTCACAGGTATGTAACAGAGTTGCTGATGCTCTTGGTATTGGAAAATCTACTGTGACTCGAATTAGTAAAGAAAAGTTTGGAAACACATCAATGGAGAAAAATAAACTATATACCTATCAATATCAAATAAAAGGTATTGCCTTAATCCCCACGCTTGGCAATCGGCTTGGGGATCGCAGAATGCAGAATCACAACCGTTAACCGAGAGGACGTTGCTGCCCGTCTTCCGGTGGTTCTGGTTGCAGTATAAGGGCATAATCAACATAGAGGAATGCCTTGGACTCGACGGTGACTAATTTCGTGTGGCTAACTGTGCCAGAGACATATTATTTGATTTAGTACTCTAAAAACTTGAAAATCTTTAATATTATACTTGATACTGGTAGAATGCACAAAGTGCGATGCCGAAATGAATAAAAAAATGTTTGAACTACTTCATTTCGATCAAGCTACATTTAATTTATTTATTTATTACACACGCTTACCAAAAAATAAAAAACAGGTCTTAGATATTTCACTTATTACTAGCATGGTAATCTATAATTATACACTTACTAAAACGGGCAATTAGTCAACTTTGTGTAGCAGTCCTCACTAGGAACACCCGTGTCGAGGACTACTGCAGTCCGCTATCTCGCTCCACAGCCGAGCAAACACTTGCACCAAAAATAGACTATAGGCTAAGTCATTAAATAAACCAAAAATATATCCTGTCTGCAAATGTCTGTTTTAGACATTAAATAATAAGAAAATTAAAATTTGATTATGTGTACTCGCAGTACGACCTCTAGCGTACTTGTCCTGCAGCATTTAGAAAATACTTCGTACTTACCTACAGACAAAATGCTAGTTTTGCCATTTTGATTAAAGCGTTCACGTTTAGTTCACAATGCATCTGCTAGATGGCGCTAAAATTAAATTTTATTTCAGGCCCTGTAAACTGGTTGCTGTCTTTGCGATGCTTTAAAGTGCCAAGTAAACTATCCTACGCGATGTACATACTGCACTTTCCACTTATATTCCTGGTCGATTCTTCAGTTATCGCGACTAGACACTTCTCACCTACTGCTTTGGTTAGTTTATTTTAGTTAAACGAATTTCTATCTTTAGCGCTAGTGATGAAAGTAAGCTTTGAAGGAACTATAATACCATAATTGTTACGTTCAGCCGCTAACGTTGCGCAACTGAGAATATTTTTGCCCAGCAATATGGTTCGTGGTCGCGCAGCGTTGGCGGCTGAACCTAAAGTGAATGGTTTTATCATGTCACAGCTACAGTTTAAATTTGGTTGACATAGCTCGCAGGGTTTGCAAGTTGAAGTGGCAATGGGCAGGCCACATCGTTCGACGAACAGGTAACCAATGGGGAAGAAAGGTTCTTGAGACCGCGAACTGGAAGACGCAGCTTAGGAAGACCTCCCACTAGGTGGACCGACGACATTTTAAAAGTCACGGGCAACCGGTGGTTGCAAATGGCAGGTTGTTGTACAGTGTGGCGGTCTAAGGGGGAGGCCTTCGTTCAGCAGTGGACGTCTCCGGGTTAATGATGATTAAATTTGACATGGAAGTTTCGGTCTGCATACAGGTACCGTATTCGGTCGGGTGTATCATGCATTTGCCCCTACCAGCCTATCGAAACTATCAGCGCGAGCTCTTTAAAATAGAGCATAGCTTTAGTTGCGGGCAACGTCCGGTGGCGATGTACATTGTACAGGCAGTGTAAGGCCAACAGCAAAAGCAATTTAAAAAAGTTTCCGTGCCTAATTGTTGCCGCCCTGATCTCACCATGTGTTGTGCAGCTTCTATGTACAGTTTCCTTGAGGTGTCTCGGCGTTATTCGTATGTTTTATGGACCTCGCAGTTCAATTTTTATTACATGCGCACAATACGAGACCGCGGACTCGTATTCCTGTGGACAGCCCCGGCACAGAGGGTTGATGTAGTTTAAATTTTTTTATGCAAGACAATGATGGCGCCTATCATAATAACACGCTTTGTAATAAAATAAAAAGTTTAGAGCTTTTAACCTTGGAAGAGTTAGCTCCTATTTTAGTAAATCCATGCTTCACTCAGAACTTTCGATAAGTTCCGCTAGATGGCATTCTGGCAAACGGTATTCATGAAATGAAGAATGTCGAAGAGAAAAAAAAAAACAAATTAAGATGAAGATGATGAAGAGATCGCTTTTAGCGATAAGGCCGCCAATTGTGGCACTAGCTCATAAGGTGTATCTTTCTCTATTGTATTTTTTTGGTGTGCACAATAAAGAGTTTCTATCTATCTATCTAATGCAAAATTTAAAAAAATATATATATATATAAAAAAAAACTAAATTAAGCTTTTGAAAATATCTCGGAGGAAGGATTTCCTGGTCAATATATTCGTAGTATGTAAACTGCACACATGTGATTTCTATGAAAGTGATGTTATATTTTTTTTCAGCTATTCAAGTTTTTAGCAGACTTCGCGTTTGCAGCGATGGTGGCGTATCTTTTTACGCTACTGGTTGATTCTCCCTGCGCTAACCTCGTTAAGCGGTTTTTGAGTGGAGGTTTGTATACAAAATAGACTAGATGTTTGAACAGTCGGTAAATGTCCTTTTACGTCGGTTTCTTTAAAAAAAAAATATGGTAGCAAGCCAAGAGCCAAAGTCAAAGTCAAAGTCAAATCGTTTATTGCACATTATAGATTATGTAAAATTAATAATAATAACATAAACATAATGACCCAAATGAGGGTATGGCAATTAAGTGTGGAGCGGACCGATCTGTTTTCTGCTTGATTCATTTATAAAGAAGAGACAACAAGACAAGAGAAACATGAACAAGAGCCTCTCGTAATGGTAAGGGAAATGGCTTGCCAATTGTATTCAAAATATTGGGTAAGATAAAGACCAGTGCGTTACTGCTTTAGCGCCTAAGATGTTAATTTCAACTCAATGATTAGCTCTCTTTGTTTGGAGCTGAGACAAGGAATAGTATCTATAATACTTTCTTTAAGAATATGAGCCATTTGATGGTGTGTCGCCTTAGCCTTGTGAATGCAGACTCTGAATAGGCAGAGCACTGTCCATGTGGGGAGGCACGAGGTAAAACGTAAGCATACACAACAAAAATTTAGTTATTTTATCATTTACGGAATATTTACTGCGTTATAATCGAACTGTAGTGAACAACCGTGATAGTTTAAAACAATGTTTATAAAAATATTACCTATATATCTATATATATAAAAGGCTCTGTCCTGATTGACTGACTGACAGACAACGCACAGCCCAAACCGCTAGTCGTACAGACTTGAAATTTGGCGGGTGTATTCGTCTCGATGCGTAGGGGTGTACTAAGAAAGGATTTTTCGAAATTCGATCCCTAAGGGGAGACGTTTGTATGAAAGTTCTTTGTTTTTGTACTTTTAGTCACGAAAATTTGGATTTGGATAGTTCAATTACAATAAAAAAACTATTTAAAAAAAAATTACAGTTACGATTTAAGGGGGAAAGCGGGGTGGAATGTTGTATGGAAAGTTCTTTGTTTATGAAGTTATAATTATGAAAATTGATATTTGGGTAGTTATTTCAAAACGGGGAAAATTGGGGGGGAGTGGGGGGAGTTGGGAGAATTGGGGGGGGGGGGGCCAAAAAATTGCTCTGGATGATTTAAAGTGATGAATTTTGGGAGCGGGCCGAATTTCTTCCGTACGCGGACGAAATCGCGGGCGACCTCTAGTATTATCTAAAGTTTGGTCGACTATTAATAAAATGTCATGTGTTTGTGTACCTATTGCAGGTAAAGGAATCCCAAGAACAGAACAATCTCAACAGTTGAGAGAAGATAATAAACCAAAGGAATCTAACGTAAATCATAGAAATGAGCTGGAAATATCAACCAGATAAATATTATCGGCTGCAACGTATAGCTTTTCAGAGTATACATCAGCCATTAATATACCACCTGAGCATTCAAGCCCACTCTTGAAGAGTGAATAGGCTATATTCTTCCAAACGTGCTCTGTGGTCTTCGTAGAGAAATACAGTGTAAGGATACACATTAATTTTGAACATTACCAACTTTGAACAAGCATTATTGATGTTTGTTCAAAATTCTTAGACCTGGGTCTGTCCTAAAGCTGCGTCGAGAACAAAGAGAGAACGGGCAGCAGATTCATCTCGGTTAGCGGTGGTGAGCATTCTACGATCCCCAAGCCACCTGCCAAGCGTGGGGTTTGTGGACAAAATAAGGGGAAGCCTTCGTCTAGCAGTGAACGTCTTCTGGCTGATGATGATTATTGATGCGTTAATTATGTTCATTAATCTTATTACCTACCTTTGTTGATTAAAAAATAATAACTATGATAGACTTTTTTGTCGGATGTCTGTAATTCTTCAAGTAAAGTAATAATTGATGTGAAGGCTATTAAATCTATAATTAAAAAACTTATGTTTTGTTGAGGTATTATTTTATTCACCTATCATCCACCATTAAAAAAAATGCCTGGTGACATAAACACGGCAATACGGGTTATTCACCAACTCGACACGAGGGGCTGGGGGTCTAGACAAGAACCACTTTCTGTTAGCGTTAACGCCTGCGGAAAGAAAAATTGTATGAAAATGACATTAGCTTGAGAAAGGTCACGTGACTGCTAATGTCATTTTCATACAATTTTATCTTTCCGCAAGCGTTAACGCTAACAGAAAGTGGTTCTTGTCTAGACTGGACACGCGTGTGTCCAGACAGTCAATTCTCTAGGCTTTCATTGACAGGTGTAAACCTACCAAAACAAAGCTGTCTTTTTAATTTCCGTCTATTAGATAAGGGCTGCAATTTGTTAGTAAGCTTAGACCTGTCAACAAATTGGCTGTAATATTTTTACACAATTTATATTGTCATTAATTAATAAAAATAATCTTAAATGTAGCAAAAAATAACTTTAATCCTAAGACGCTCGTGGCGCTAACCATAGCCAAATAATTATATATATATATATATATAATGATTTATTACAACATATCATTTACATTATTAAACTCCTTATAAAATACTAGATATTTAAAATTAAATCTCAATGCGAAAACATTATTCGTCAAAAATTCCCCCCCGTAATGCACCCTGCCCAAACGTGCCCATTATAGCGGCGGCGTTACCGCGCTGGATGGACAGAGAAATCTGCTGCGTCAAAAACCACCCAGCGCGGGGGTCCCGGCCTTTCTCTCTCAGACGCTGCCCGATGTCCCCTATGAATTTCCTTGCATCGGCACACCACGGGCCCGCCGTTTCCACAGCAAAGGGGACAAAGTCGTAGGCCAGGGCCAAATCGGCATACTTACGACTCTTGCCCTTTGCGGCCAACTCTGCAGCGGAACCGGCACGTTGCTGGGATCCCCGGAGGTGGCAAGCAGCGAAAGTGCACACGCACGTGGCATCCCAAACAATGCACCGACCCCTCTGCCACGGGACCAAAGTAAGCCCGTCTGGACGCTTACCATCAGCCCGGGACAATCCCGGGGGTTCCAACACTGAAGGCACTTCAGCTGACACAAGAGCGCGCCTCAGGATCTCGTTCAAAGCATGGTATATATATATATATATATTAATTCAAAAGTTTAAAAAAATAAACGTTTTCAGTGTCAAACTATAAAGGATGATGTAAAACGATAATACAAATACCGAAAGGAACTCAATAAGAACTATTTTTAATAGAGAGCTGACAACATAAAAACATGTCATTCACATCTGGGTTTTTTTCAAGAACATTTCATTTCACAGGGTTGGCCCACAATGAAAGTGCAATTACCTACACTTGTTTACAATGATAAGTGCAATTCTTTCGTCATAATACTAGACCTTTCCGCATACCCCTATAAAGATCAACTTGCAACATTTTGAAATAGGTATATGCTATCCATACATATTTTTTCTGCGTCCCAGTATGCCTACTAACAAACAAGACGTAAAAAAATTATGTAAGTCAAGCAGAACCCGTCAACACAACTATACCAAGTTTCAGACTCAACTAAATAGTATGCATATTGGCTACAAATCAGTTTAGAGTTACAACCGTTTAATAAATCTTAATTTGCTAGATAATAATCTTAACTATCACAGATAAATAATACGATTCTAAACACTAAGTAGTTCACGTATTTTAAAACATTAAACGCCTACACTAACTCACGCAGTTGATCAAAGTTGGGGAAGGAGAATAGTGTAGGGAGGTTTTTTGACTCGTTTTGTGCAACCTCACATCACCTCGGGCGACTTCCGATCTTCCGATTATCTATCGGTTATTTCGGGGGAGTCAAATGATTTTGGGAGGCGTCTCGAAGTTGCACTAAGCGCCTAAAATACTATACTGCTCGACTATGTACTTCAAATGTAGTTTTATTACGTCACACGGTCGTCATACGGTTGGTCGAATCATTCTTCGTATCGTTGTCGTCCTAGATGACGATTTAATATATAGGCCAGTCATATAAGGAATTCATCTCGGAAAGTTAAGAAAAGAAGCCAAAAATTTGTATATAAGTACTTTTGTTTTGAAGTTTTGAAAGTTGGCTCATAAGTCTCATAGTACCTCGTGTCCGAAACTTGAGGATACTTGAGTTATTCGAGATCAAAGTTCGCGAAAACTGATATCTCGACTTCTACGCATAATATCATATTTGCATTTTCTTGAAACTTGTAGAACACAAAATTCTCTACAAATTTGGAGAACATTTTTTTTTATAGCGTTAATCTTTTTTAAGATGGAGCGTGAAGAATGCGGAGCGCTCAGCTATACATAGAATACTGCAATGGTTGTTATTTAATAATTTTATAATGTTTATTAATGTTTAAATTGTTATGGGGATTGACAGTTGCATTATGCTATGTATGGCTGAGCACTCCAAATTCTTCGCGCTCCATCTCAAAAACGATTGATCCTATAAAAAACATATGTTCACCAAATTTGTAGAGAATTGTGTGTTCTACAAGTTTCAAGAAAATGCAAATATGATATTATGCGTAGAAACCGAGATATCAGTTTTCGCAAACTTTGATCTCGAATAACTCAAGTTTCCTCAAGTTTCGGACACGAGGTACTATGAGACTTTTGAGTCTCACATTACATTAGACGCTCTTCGAGTAGCTATAATCACGATTCACTACATATTAGCTTTTAGTTGCGTAGGTAATTTATATCATTATATGGGATTGCAAAATGTCCTACGCTCTCACTAATTGAAAGATGAACTTGCTTTGCTTTTTTGTATCAGAGTTAAATATAATGAAAATTCAACTAAAACCACCACCAAAATCATTTATGCCTTAATAACTTACTAACATAGAGCATAAACTTACTCGAAAACTCCGCTGTTAACCTATATCTAAGTGCTAAATAGGCTATCGTCCTATACCCCGCAGTAAAAGCCAGCAAACCGACTATTTGAAGCGGGTAGCTATCGTAAGTCATACCCACGTCTCTGAGGAGTAGGTTGGGATCGGAGTAAAGACAGAAATCTTCAGGGCACTCCATTTGGGCCCGGTTTTTGTACAACGCGAGAGAGAAGCCGGTTAGGCCGAATCGTAAGTACGAGAGGGACATTAGAATCTTCATGATGCGTTCTATGTAGGGGCCGAATCCCATGCCGTAGCAGGACAGTACCATGAGTGGGGCGCACGTGGCGGGACCGATTATGGAACCGTTCTGAAAGGTAAATAAAATCATTATTTTAATTTTTTGTCTAAAATAAGTTTTAACTTTGAAACTACTCTTATGAAAATTTGCCAGTTAGAGTCAACACAGTAAAAAAATAATAAAAAAAACTGACTTTTTCACTTAATTAAATTGTTAACATTTTTTTATGATCTTTGACAACTTACGATTCCAAGTCAAGCGGTCTAAACTAGACTATCGAGGCTTTACCATCATCAGGCAAGCCGTCATAATAACGATAAAAACTCACCGTAACACTAAAAGCAGAGCCGACCGCCAATCCAAGGCCTTCTGAACACAGCGCCGTCAACAGCCCAGTCAACAGGAAGAGTAAAAATCTGTCCCATTCCAACAACTGGCCGGACATTAGGTACGTTATCGTGGTGAAGATCAAACCTAGTGCACCCTGGAAACAGAAAATAAATGAGCAACATGTAACAAAAAGGTCAGATGTTTCTGAAAGGTATGTAGTACTCATCAATATTTGAACAAATTTACTATAATCAACACAGAAATCGAGAAAAAGAAACAGCTGTTCTATAGACAAAAGTTCATTGTCTTTGGACAAACCGTATGGAACAGCAGATTTTTTTCTTGATTTGACGGCTGACCCCATCGTTAAAATTGTTCATTATGATGAGCACATACATACCCTTTAATATTAATTATCACATATTTTTGTTACACGTTGTCTAAGCCAAGTCAAGTCAGAGTCATTCAACGAGGATTCCGTACCAGGTTAAGATGAAACAGAGAACCAATTGGACGAAACAATGATATAGAAAACTAGCCTAGATAAAGTCCGGTGCTTCCTTGTAGTCAAACTATTTAGTCCAATTGGTTCTTGTTCATCGAGGGTTCCGTACAACGTCACAATAGCTAATAGAGATGCCCATTGCATTTTTTTTCTGCTAGGTGGCGCATTGTCGATGCGGCCATAGTTAACTGTCAATCTCATACATTTTCGTGTTTTTGTTTTGTTTTTGAAGAGAACGTTTTAAAGACTCGCGGTTTACCAGAGAGAATTTGCATATCTGGTTTGTACAGCAATCATTTGCCTTGCTAATAAAGCTCTTTTTAACATAAAAATGTAAACAACGAATTAAACTTACAAATCTATTTTCCGACCGTCAAAAGGCACAGTACCCAGTATTTTTCCTTGGACTAGATTAGCCACGAGATATTAGACAACGCCCTCATCAAGATCAGATAGCTAAGCAACGATTAACAAGAAAACTTGATTTTGCTACATGCGGACAGCCGCTGGAGCTATCTGGGAATAGTTTTTCCTGTGGAACCTCATGCTTTATTTGTGTAAGCGTAAAATAGTTCATACCAATGGTCGGTGGAATGTGAATGTGGATACACATTGTAACATTAGGAATTCCATTGCATTTGGTGCGGTTGTAGTGCTTAACATAGTAAGCATAGTTAGCCTATTTTTAAACTGGTCACTGCTGGCCCCTCGAAAGTAAGTAAGTATGTTCGTATAGGCTGAGAGTTAATGTGCCGCCCGAGGGCCTCTGACATGGCTGACGGTTGTTGTGACAGAAACTAGAACAAACAACTGGGACCTACAATTTAACGTGTCATCCGACCCACGGTAGCGCTCTGAAATAAATGCCACTCACGGTCACCCATCCGAAGACTGACCGGACCGTCCGTTGCTTAACATCGGTGATCGTTTAGAATCACCTAGACAAGCTACGCCACGAGCGAAAAGCGAAAGGGCCATATTCACCACGCTGGCCCAATTGAGGGTTGGTGATTTTACATACGCCATTGAGTTTTTTCTCCGGGCGTTTGCAGATTTCATCACGATGTTTTCCCTCACCGAAAAGCTAGTAGTGTGAGTACATACATAAACTCCAAAGAGCTCATTGGTACGGGCCTGGATTTGAGCCCGTGACCTCACGATTACAAGTCAAGCGGTCTCCCGATTAGGCTACCACGACTTCATTAGTCTACAACGGATTCAAATCAGTGCAAATTCCATAAAATAAAACCGAAGTTTTGTGAATTAAGCTCGCACTATAAATAGAAATCATAAACTCGTTTAAATTACTACATAATAATGTAGTTGAAGAAATTGGTGTCAAAGCATTGGTGTGAACACATTGTAAATAATTATTAGGACTGATGATAGCTTAAACCTTACAGCAATCTTGTTAGAGGCTCTAGTTAGTTCTGTTTCGTATGTTGAGCTATGTAGTCGCCTATAACTTAAGCTAGGCCTAGCGCCATTCGGCTAGCTTAAAGACGCTGTAGAAGCCGTCTGAAGCCAACATCATAAGTAATAAAAAAATAATAAAAACCTATCTTTCTTATGAAAACTGACGTGGTTTTGACACATTTTTGTTTTATTTATACGGGAATACTCACTAACTGTGTGCTAAGCAGGACGCAGCTGCACGCGCGTCGGGCTCTGTTTTCACTCTTTGAAAAAGTTCACCGGATGTGATCGAAACTATAGTCGGAGTATCCGATTGAATTAAACGTGAGTATTCCCGTATAAATAAAACAAAAACGTATCTTTAGTTATGAAACTCTAGTAAATGCAATTGTTAGGTTTATCTTACCATGATGGGTATCGATGAGAATGTTAATGCAGTGTAGTACGCTTTGAGACTGTACCATCGGTTGAAATACTCGCGACGTAACATCCGCACTTCAAGTGGAACTGGAAGTAACACACGTCATAAACATTATTTTCATGCTTATCAGGCTTGGAGAATGACCACGTTTTATGAGAGTATAGGTTTTTACGTTAATTTTGGCGAATAAAGTCAACAATGGTGTCGACCACCTTTTTGACAAGAACTGCGGAGGTGTGGAATTCCTTACCGGCGTCTGTCTTCCCGGCCAAGTACAACCTGGGGTCGTTTAAGAAAAACGTGAATAGGTATCTCCTAGGCAAACGTGTTCCAGCGTCGATCACATCGTCACTTCCCATCAGGTGAAATTGTGTTCAAACGCATGCCTAGTAAGTTGTAAAAAAAAAAGAAGATTCGGCGGCTCCAATTTCTCTAATTTTAATTTAGTCCTGTCAAACACCAGTTTGTTATTCAGGCATAAACACCTCTAACTAAAATTTCGAAAGATACAAAAAAACTTACTCAACTTAGCTAACAAGCACGTTAAAGTAGGTTTAGTATTGGAAGTTTTTGTAGTGGTAGGAACTCTACTGCAGAGTCCGCCTGGGGAATTACCACACCTTTGCCAGTTATTCAACCGCCAAACAGTAGTGTGCAAGCATTACTGAGTTCCGCTTTGAAGGGCAATGTTACCAGAGAAATTACTGGGTATGAAGAGATTTAACATCTAATATCTCAGGGTGATGAGCGCAGTGCAGTGCGGCGCAGGATTGTGTGCGCAAGTTCACAATTCTGCCACTGCTACTGTTAGAGGCAGGTGTGACGCTTACCACCAGGCGAACGCCATGCTCGTCTCGTCAAATGAATGTATAAAAAAAAATGGCATTTGGCAAACACATTTTAGAGAATTTATAATAATTATATTGAACATTTGTAATGTCAAATGTCAAAATAGACGGCACCTAAAACATGGCGAATATAATTTGAGTTCTAATAGAGCAGTTCTAAATTAAGACCAACGTAAATACCGAATAGCTTTTGAAACTATGGGTACTTTTAAAGTGAGCTAAAATAAGAGTTCTCTAAAATCACCGAATCAACACCAATATCAGATTCTTTGTATTTTTGGATTCTTTTATATAGGTATATTTTTTCTTTGTCTTTTGTTTTTCTCGTCTCTTGTGTCTCGCTCATGCATAAAAAAAGTAGTTTTTAATACTTACAGAGCAGTATGGGCACCATAACGTAAGTGTACATAAAGAAGACCAGGCAGCTGAGGCAGAACTTGAAGTTGACGACAGGCAGCGCGCCGTTGTTGCCGATCATGAAGAATATGCTTCCCAGCAGCACTGCCGATACCAAGTGGTGGGCGAGCTGGATCCATAGCGTCAACTGAAATTATGAAACAATAAATAGGAAATCAAAAGCAAACCTGGGGCCGTACCGTGAGCCGCTTATAGCGGGACCGAATAGGCTGAGCTGCCGACACAGCGCAACCGCGAACCTTATTGCGAGGCGATAAAATTCACAGTGGTGCAGCGTCGGCAGCTGAACTTATTCGGTCCTGCAATAGGCGTTCATGGTACGGCCCCTGGAAACACTATGCAACGGTAGAAGAAAAATTGTTCAAAATCGAATAATCGAATCGATCTTGCGCACTGAGGGATCTGTGCAATGCTCAGTAATTGGCCTACTAAGTACAAGTAAATAATAATGTAAGTTTATGTGAAACTACTACATTGATAGTATTTCTAAAACAGATCGACATAAATCTAAGTAAGTAAGTAAGTAGTTCGTATAGGCTTAGTGGCCAGCCCTAGTGTAAAGGTTAATATGCCACCTGAAGACCTCCTAAATGACCTCTTTTTTTCAACCAACTTCAAAAAAGGAGGTCCTCAATTCGACTGTATGGTATTTTTTGTATGTATGTATGTATGTTACGCGATTACTCCGCCAATTTTTTATTTTATTTTATTTAACTTAGGTACAACAATAATTAGCAAACCAAAATCTTATAAAACTTAAACATACTAATACAGAATACATTATAAATTTGCTAACCCAAACATTGTACACAGCATTACTAAAAAGAAAACTTTGACAATATATGATTTTGATGATTATTTTTTTATTTGTTAGGTAATACTTCAGGGGTGGTCCCATATAAACTATATCGAAATCGGTTCAGTAATTTGGATTTAAAATTAAAATGACTTACAAGAAAATATAAAGATGTCATCCAGGTATTCGAAATTGAAGTCGGTTGTATTTTTTTTTTAAATAAATAAATATCGCAGGACATTTTTTTTTTCACACAGCGCCATCTAGCCCCAAACTAAGCAAAGCTTGTAATATGGAAACTAGATAGCTGATAGAATACTTATATATTTTTTTTTTTTGTAAATACATACTTATAATACATACTACACCCAGACACAGAACAAACATTTATGTTCGTCACATAAATGTTTGGCCTTGGTGGGGATCGAACCCACGCCCTACAGCTCTGAAGGCAGACACGCTACCGCTGAGCTATATGGCAGTCAAAAAAAAAAAGTTTTAAAAAGCTTATAGATTATTTTATAAATCTAGTCTAGTTTCGTGTAGATCTCTTGCAATAAACAAATCGCACATCACACCGACAGCCAGAAGACGTCCACTGCTGGATGAAGTCCTCCCCCTTAATAGGAGGGGTTTGCATAAACCCCACGATTGGCAAGCGGCTTGGGAATCGGCCAAACTCGCCACCTTTAACCAAGAGGATGCTGCTGCCCGTCCTCCGGTGATTCTGGATCAGTTTTAAGACATACCCATCCAATAAACAAACAAGCTGAAGTTATTTTCAGGTGAGTTTTGACACAAAATGAATAATGTATAAAATATCTAAGTACCAATAAAATTCTATAACTTTGTAACGACTTATTAAGCAACCCACCGAATTTCTCCTATTCTGTACGAACATTCTGGCCGTCAGAATAAAGAATTGAGTCAGGAAAGTGGTCGGGAACTCCATTTTGGTTTGTTCTTTTGCGACATGCTCTACGAATATCCTCTGTATTGACTCGTCAGAATGAAGGACTGGTTTTCTGAAAATAAATAAGAATCCTTTAAGTATGACTATTCCTTTTTAAATATTTTTGTATGAAGTGTTTCCACACGTATGGTATTTCCATAGAGGTAGGAAAATATTCAATAAGTATAGCCAGTGCGACATCTCTCGTCAGACCTTGGAACCTGTAACGGTTGCGGCTTGGGTAAAAACTTGTGTTACAAAAATTTACAGATGGCGCCAATGCTTTAGTTGGTAGATTGAAACAGTTTGAGAAATTTGGCATCTAAGGCAGAGACTTCTGTAGCTTAATTGGCAAAGCAGCTGGGACGGAAACCTATAGAGACTGCTCGTATGCAGGTTCGAGTCCTGCCGGCGGTCATAATTTTTCTTCCTGTTTAAGCTTTAAAAACATAAGACTATTCCGTCCAGAAAATATTCTGCTTCTATAGGTATCTTCTATTTGAAATAATAGCGCAATTAACCAAAGTCTCCACTATGTTGGTCTCAACTGGTCATCAATGTAAATCTAAGTTCAATGTAAGTCTAATTTCAAATTGGAGAGAAATAATGTAGGTATACATTATTTTTCACACCACCTGCTCGACAATGTCCAATTACATATCATACAACCTGAACGTAAAGTAAAGCATTATCTCTTAAGGGATAGATAGGGAAAAGTTGTATGAAACTCCCTAAGGAATAAAGTGATTTGAATTTGGAACGTCAAATTCGTGTGGAAACTCGTGGCAAACTCTAATAAAACGTCCATATGGCATTGTAAAGAGGTTTATTCGAAAATCGAACTGGCCACCATAAGCAGAACTCAAAAAAAAGGTGCGTTTACAAAGCATGTGAAACAAAATACGGTGTTTGGTCCTGTGATAGTCAGTGAATTTTAATTAATTGATGGCTTTTTATTGTTTCGCAGATGGTGTGAAAAGTAGAGTATGGAATAAAGCCTGCCCTTGTCTTGGTCAGCTTGAACCCCTCGCTTCACTCAGATCTCTATATAACTCTAGACTCCCTCGTTACGCTCAGGGTTCAATATGCCGCCCGCGAATTAAGACACTGCTGTATTCCCTTAGTGCATAATCTAGGGCCAATTAAAAAAAGGACTAATTAGGGCAGGGCAAACTCGGGAGAATCTTTTGAAATTATTTTAGGTCTTGACTCACTAAGGTGCAATATTCCTCGCCAGAATTTTGTCACTTGCTGACTTCCCTATGGTAACCTGTTATCCTCGAGACCGACAAAACGTATAATATAAGTCTTGTCGGTCTCGAGGATAACAAATAAAAAATAATATAAATAATAATTATATTAGAGAAAAACGCGTAATTTTTTTGTAATGAACATAGACATTAATATTATAACGTGTAACAAAAAGGTGCGATAATACTAAAAGGTAACGTATGTACTCATCAATCATCGTATAGTTTTGGATATAAATCCTTTAGTATAAACACAAAATATTATAATACTACACCAGGTATAATATGACACAGGTACTAAACACCTACCGTCCCCCTCTAGCCGTCATCCGGTCTAGCTTCCTACAAAGCTTCCCGTTCTGGCAGAGTTCAGACAGCTGAGCTGCCACCTCCACGTCGCCGAGGAGAGTCTCCAGCACGAAGTCAGCAGGGTTGTGCGTCGTGGGGCAGATGTGGCCGGCTTCGGCCAGAAACGGGAC
Source organism: Erannis defoliaria (assembly GCA_905404285.2). NCBI lineage: Eukaryota > Metazoa > Arthropoda > Insecta > Lepidoptera > Geometridae > Erannis > Erannis defoliaria. Next base: position 800,936 of record FR990073.1, on the reverse strand, counting down.
CAGGAGGGGAGGAGCTCCCTGAAAAAAGCACAGTAGACTTTTAATTACCATCAGTTTTGGCATTGCACTGTGTGTGCTTTCTCCCAGTATTTAGTAGTGAGGAGTGAGGTTTCACCAACTTATATCATTTGCTCACACTCGTGCACGTTATTAGGAACTTATTTAATAAAACACCACGATTTTAAACACGCAAAAAACACAGGTTTTGGAAATTTTCGAGTTCAATGTAGCGACATGATTTTCCGCGCCCCTGCAAAATACTTTACACTGCTACTTTTTTCTACTTTTTACATTGTAGAAAAAAATAATACCCTGCAGTATACTCATACAACTTGATTAGGTACACATTGTGGTCGATTCTGGCGGTTTTAGTTGACAGTTCTAAACTAACTAAAGTATTGCTGTCCTTAGCTAACATGCCTAGTAAAAAAGTGACAGCAATACTTTAGTTAGTTTAGAACTGTCAACTAAAACCGCCAGAATCGACCTTACTTTATAAATAAAGAAGACGCCAAGCTCGCGAGTCGCGAGACTGACGTCTTATCGCGATATATATTTTGTATAATTATACGTAAACATAAGACTCTCGATAAGTTTTTTAAATCTTTTACATACCTATATTATATGTATAAGTATACACGTTGTTTTATCAATTTGAAGGCCCTAATAAGCCCCTAATAAGGCCCCCCTAAGGGGGTCATTAATACTTCAGCTAACATTCTGTTACGGATAGCTTCTGTTCATCATTACGAAGTATAATAATTACGAAGTAGAATAATTACAAAGTATTAATAACTTGAGTTTTGATATCCGATTTCTTTATTTTATTATAAAACCAAAGGCTCTAGATGGTATTTATAGTATATATTATACACTCTATGTAAATCTTCTTAAATGCGAAAGAACGTGTAGGTTTATATGAAGTTTAATAGTACATTATGATACGAGTGTGCTATGTTGGTCATTACAACTAGAGGCGGTATTATGCGCGCGAGCCGCAGGCGAGCGCGATAAGGAAGCCGAGAGCGTAATGACTAATAGCACAAGAGTTCCATACGACTGTTTTCGTCACACTTGCGAGGAAAAAACAATTTTTTTCTTGTGTGTTGTGTGCTTCGTATACATACGTCTAATTGCAGTCACGTACAAACTTGACTTTACCGAGTTATACCTATTATAGTACAAGTGCCGTAATGTAAAGTAAAAAGCACGCGTGTGTAATAGCTTGGATTATGAGCCTAAAACCGATGCAATAAGATCCACTTTACGAGCAAGTGTGATGAAAAGCTTATTAATGAACAAATTACAACACTACAATATAAATAATCCTACGAATCGAAATCTTTTTTCGGAAAATTTGTGGAGTCAGCACAAAAAAAACGAATTTTACTGATGGTATTTTTTTTTAATTTATTTAGTTTATTTTTTTATTTTTTTTTAGTTTAAAAGTCTACCTCGGTCACGCTTTAATAGTATCTAGATTGTATGTAATTATTAGCTGACCCGCCTCGGCTTCGCACGGGGTAAATACCCATTTTGAACCGACTTAAAAAAACGAGGTTATCAATTCGTCACATTATGTACCTATGAAATATTAGATGTGCCCGCAGTTCCACCCACGAAAGAAAAACGACGAATATGATAATAAAAAAATTGATTATATGTTATTCCGGGATATAAGCTATCTCCGTTCCGAGTTTCATTAAAATCCGTTCAGCCATTTTGGTACGAAGAGGTACACACACACCGATAAATTTTCGCATTTATAATATTACTATGATAGCCTGACCTTCAGATATCGTCACCCCATCGTGTCTCAGGGTGTCCTAAACTAAGCTTTCGCATTTATAATAAAATATCATAGTGTGGATATATCTTCAAATACCAATTTTCATAACTATACCTTAAATAACAAAGACCTTTCCGTATAAAGTTTCATCCCCCGTTTCTCGCCCTTAAATCATCCCTGTCAAAAAATATTAAAAATATCATATCTTATTTTGAACGTACTACCCAAATACCATTTTTATCACTTTATCGCTTTAACTTCAAAAACAAAGAACTTCCATAGAAAGTTTCATCCCCCATTTCACGCCCATAATTCAGCCCTGTCGCAAAATCCGTTCTTAGCTGACGTCTCCTACCTATAAACTACCTACCTGCCAAATTTCAGCTCCAGGGATCAATTAGCTTTCGAAATTTCGTGTTTAGTCAGTGAGTGAGTGATTGAGTGATTTTCGCTTTTATTTAAATAGAAGAACATTATTATCCATAGTCAAATCATTTAACATCATTGTTAACTTATCGAACTTGTGTTGAACCTCAACAGTTTCTCTCAGTAATATGCCGTACATTATAAAAGCAAAACTCTTCTGACAAAACAAACTATTTATATATTATATATTGCTCGACTCGAGCTTAGAAATACAAAGCGTTGAAGTTATTCCAGTAACTAGAAACACTATTCAATCGTATTGAAACAGTATGCGATCTCTGAACTGTTTATTATGTGATAATTTAAAGACTAGGTTTATTTTAGGAATTTGTGACCGGTATGTTTGCCACGGAACTAAAGCAAAGCCCATGTCATCTGTCTGTTTTTGTATTCACCCTTAGGACTGTATACGTACCTCAATTCATCATAATTTAATTCAAAAATCTATTAATCTATTCTATCTATTATCTATGGTAAGATATTGTGACATCCAAATCTAGCATGTGACAGAAAATAGCAAAAAAAACGGGACAACCTGAGACTTCTAGCTTTGCAATATGGGGTAAGCCTTTTCATAGTATGGGGGTGAGTAATGGTGGTTCCGTTAAAAAATTAGGTCAAAAAACTAGTAAGAACATGCATTGTAAAACGGGGCTGGCATAAACGAACAGCGACTAAAGGCCCAAAAAAAAACGGAATTAAAAAATATATGTATATACCTTGGAGTAAGATATAAAATGATAAAGTCATTAGTCATTATACTCGTATTCATTTCCCGGGGTTCCTAAGAATTGACATACTGATTTTTGTCCTATTGTCATTAGTCATAATACGTGCACATAATTTTTTACCGGCATAATTATTTTTTGTCCTTGTGTTTGTCGATCCTAATAGTAGTGTGACATAATCGTTATACATCCTAAGATTACTTGTCATAAATAGTAATGTTACTCATATCTTTGTTCATAGAGTTATTGTTCCTTATAATGTTAAATGATTAGTGCTATTAGCTTTTTGCTTTAGCTTTTTTTTTTATTAATTAGCTCAGTTACTGGTGTAATGGAAAATAGAACATACTGTATGTACTGTACCTACATTAAAGCCCGGTGACAGATCTGACTCGGATAGGGTAGGCTAAGTCGGGAGCGAAGCGAAGGTTTTTTTAATTTCAACCCAAAAATCCTCATTACTCGTGCAACACTGTATGTAGGCATATTAAATGTAAGCGTTATTAAACCTCCATGGTGCACATCAACTTGAATTGGTTAGGTTCGAAATGGGTGACAGATCCGACAGGTCCCTACCCCTAGAGTGTATAATAAAAGCAGGTCGCCCCTGAGTATCCCTTCGCCACACTCGGCTCACTCCCCTGAGGACCTCCCTTGAGCTTCTGGCTACGAGCCCAGCCGGAGTCGAATTTGAGTTGGTTAGGTTTGAAATTAGTGACAGACCCGACTCAGAGCATCTTGACTCGAGTTATACCAAAGTTACATCAAGAAATCAGTTGATAAAGTACATTCCTAAACATTTTTTCCATATTTAACCTCAAAATTCATTCTTATTGTTTTTTTAGAAAACTATAGGCTTCCGCACTCCCCTCTTTCTGGGAGAGGTTTCCGTCTCTCTCTCTCTCTCTCTCTTTCTCTCTGTGTTTAATTACACATACTGGAAAGCCCTTACCCCGCCTTAGCTTTTTTGTTATTTCAACCCAGAAATCCTCACTACTCATGGCTACACTATGTATATTAAAGCTCGCTGACAGATCCGACTCGGATAGGTTAGGCGAGGAGTAGAAATGATGCGACTTATATTTTGGGTGATTTTATATTAGGATGAGTAGCTGTTATGTTTATTTAATGTAGGATTAGATATTGTTAGGATTTAAAATTTTACGGCTTTTAAATATTATATCCAATGAATATTAGTAGCAGTGATGGTATGTGTAGTAATGTTATGTAGATTTACCAATTGGATGGCTGAGTATTAGGACTTAAAACGGTATAGAATACATAATTAGGATGAAAATTTGTATGGGAATTATTAGGGACCCCATTTTCCGGCTTGTTTGACATTACGTACTAACTGTGTAGTATACAAAACGTCACATTCAACCTGGCTGCCAGTGGAACTCTACCAGAGGGAAATCTACATCTTAGCACTAACAAATGAGTGAAAAGTTCTCGTCTCCGAAACTAGATTGTTACACTTTATTATTCAATAGTTTGAGTGAACTATTAATAGTTGAACTATTACGCAAAGACTTATCAGACCCCAAAACGAGGAGCAAGCTATAATGGTTTGTGTCTATAAAACTCTTAAGCAAATTTAAATGCATAGCAGACAATTAACAACCTTTTTCATAGGAACAGTAAGTTGATTGTTTTTCTCGATTGCAGGGCTGGTCCCAATCTAAAAGTTGTTCATAATGATGGGAAACAAACCCTTCAGTATTATCACACCTTGTTAAATTTTGGATTTATATAGTAAGAAATAACGCCTTCCCATGACTTCTGTAAAGATATACTTACAGAGCTTTTGATAAAATAATATAATCCTATCCTAAATCTCTGCATTGCGATTGTTACTTTATGACATTCAGTGATGAATCCCATTATTCCTGTAATTTAGAGCCTAAACCACACGCTGCTTAACAAAACTAATCATCATCATCATCATAAGCCCGAAGACGTCCACTGCTGAACGAGAGCCTCCCCTTAGACCGCTACCCTTTGCGACAACCTGCCATTTGCATCCACCGGTTGCCCGCGACTTTTACAACGTCGTCGGGTTTTACAAAACTAATAGACCCGTTGAAAACAAAATGCTAAACGGCCTCACCTACACACTCAGTTCTTAAACGATACGATATCACGTCATCGACGTCAACGTAGGTAGGCAAGCTCACCTTAACTACTAGAAGTTTAAACAGTTTAAAACTATCTTTACCAAAGTTACGACACAGCATTAACTACAGTGGAAACGACACACTATATACATACACAGTATAAATAAATATGGAAATTATTCTGTCTCTCTGTCTGTTACTTTTCAAGACTATAATAGAAAAACTGCAGAACCAACAATAATTTTGGAAGAAAATACTATGCATCAAGGAATAAGCAGAATACAGAGAGTGATTCGATACAACACCTCTGTCTCCGTCATCCTGAATATAGAAGACAGAGGTGGTGATAGAAGTTTTCGAATCGAAACCTTTTTTATTGGGTTCAGATTACGAAGGCTGATAGGATTCACGCATAAGGATCTTTTTTTTCCAATTTCTATTAAAACGTAAAGAACTCTAATATACCTTAGTTGTTACCATCTGTATGTCACGATATTATTTTTATTCTGATACTGTTTTTTGTTCGTAAAATAATCATAAATCTGCAGCTTCGAATTCTAATGGACCTCAGTAAGCTAATGTTTACTGGGGTCCAGTTAAAATTCCAAAATAAAAAAAAAAAAACAAATCCGCAGGGCATGGCTAGTATTTTTCATAATTTAGTGTGATGAGATTTAGCTGTGGAGACGCCATAAAGTTTACGGCACCGTTAACCCTTATGATAGGTCGATTTAATGCTTGATTGATAGAGGTTAAACTTCGCCTGTAAGGGTGTTTACATTTTAAAGGGCGATCAAAGTTTACTGGTTACTGTTATGTTTAGTTTCTTTTCATAAACCACACTAATATTATAAATGTGAAAGTTTGTCTGTTTGTACGTTTGTTACTCTTTCACGCTGAAATGGCTGAACAGATTTGGATGAAGTTCGGTAGGTATAGAGTACCTAGTGGTTCGGTAGTATTTTTTTTTTTATTTTTTTTTTGACTGAAATATTTTGTGTTATTTTTTTTTTCATGATTATCTTATTTTACGACCATAGTGCCATCTATCTGAAATTTTGTACGCCTAATCGGCACAACATAGCAGCTCTGTAAGACATTTTTATATTTGACATCTTTTGTGCACAAATTGTATAAAACCAACCATGTTGTACGCAAATAAATGAACTTTATCTTTATCTTTATCTGTAGCTTATACTTTGGAATAAAACATACGCTAATTTTATTCCAGGAGTCACTGGTGAAGCCGCGGGGCGCAGCTAATAGAAAGTAAATATATTTTTCTGGAACCAATAGGTCGGTACTTCGTAATCAATGTTGCTCATTATAGAAATCTGTGGTAGAATTAAGTTAAAAAAGTAGGGATGAGATACAGATTTGGATCATTTAATGATAATTTATTAACACTGATAATAATAATTAAGCTCGTCCGATGGTAAGAGTAGATTGTCCACAAAAACTCAATCTCTCCTAGAGTTTTGAACTTCAAAAGTTTAAAGATTTCGAAACAACTGTTAACAAGCATCTTTTATTTAAATTACGTGTAGACCACATTTTTAAATTCAAGCCAGTGGCGTTAATTGTTAATCCTGAAATAAACTATTGGAAAATCACTGGACAAGTGAAACTTTCTTCGCAACTATTTTCAGACAATAATGACTTTAAATAATTGTGAGAGAGACATAAAATAAGTTACAAATAACTTAGTTTATTGACAGAACATGAAAATTGCTAGTAAGTTAAAGTTTATTCATAACTAGGAATCTTCATAATATATATTCTGTGGAAGATAGTTGAAAATATGCAAGACTTGAGATCATTAAAATTAAGGTTCAGCTCAAGAATCAATCAAACTCAGAACTATAATGTTTTAACATAATAATAAAATTATAATGACATAGATCTAGTTCAAAAAGGGGTTTTTATAGGTTATTTTAGGTATAGGGCGTAATAAAACACGTAATTAAGGATTTAAATAAATAACGTTCAGTATATTATCCTTATTATTTTTATAATTGGAAGTGATGCGTCTAGTTCCTTTCACAGAGGCGAACAAAGTGTTGGAGCGAAAAAGTAAGATGGCGGTTGACAGTTGAAGTCGTTCAAAAACTTAGGATTTAATTTTGCATAATCAAACTAATAAATTCATCATTTTTAACTAGGTGTATAGACCAATAGCTCTATTGCCAGATACTTTTAGCGGGAACGCGAATACATAAGTCGCTGCATTACATACTACTATTTTTATCATTATTTTCAATAAACTAGTGTTTATTTTTGCGAATTAATGACAAAATTCCTGTTGTTTTATTAATTAAATGTCGCATAACAAATACACGAGCGTGGGCAAGTGATATTATGTGGTGAAACATGTCTTTGTCTTTTCGTGTTGTTTTCAAAACTCCGTAAAAGCTTATAGTACAATCAGCACAACTTTACTAGGGCATGACTTGAACTTGACTGTGACTAATTTTGTGTGACTACATCTGATTTTCTGACTTATGAGACCTGACACTAAAAATCTTATAAAAATGCATAATTATTATTAATACTTGACACTGGCAGAATGCACAATGTGCGATGCCAAAAATGAGCAAAAGAAGAGTTCGGTGTTGTAAATAATTGTTGAGAACGTAAGGCAAAGTAAGGAACTCGATACAAGAATGGCTTTAAATATTGAAGTAGAAGCATGAAGTAACTGCTAATGACAGGATCAAAGTCGTAATTTGCCTTTCTGTCACCAGCTGTACTCTATTCGCCTTACAAAGGTCTCTTCCGCTTCTCAAAGGGATCCGGCCTCAATAAATAGAATGACTTCTCTCACTGGGTCACTGTTACAGTGTGAGTGGTTGCAGTACTTAAACTCTTTACGTTGCGTACATCCTTTTACAAGATATAGCTACAACGACGTAACGTTTTCTATACAAAAAAACAATTGCAAAAGTCCTTAGAGTTTTTTGAATATTTTTGTATGAAGTGATTCTACATTTATGGTATTTCTATGTTTTTAAAGCTTAAACAGGAAGAAAAATTATGACCTCTGGCAGGACTCGAACCTGCATACGAGCAGTATCTAATACCAAATTTCCCAACCTGTTATAAGCTACCAACTAAAACGTTGGTGGCGCCATCTTTAAATTTTTGAAACACAATTTTTTTTTACTTAGAGTTTCTCTAAGATATCTAAAAATAAACATTAACAGTCTTACTTAAAAATCTTCTCAACCGTTAATCACTGCTTAAGATGCTCTGCCATCTTCTCTCTGACGTGAAGTGTAACATGCAAGAACAAGACAGAGAAGTTTAAGCAGTGACTAAGAGAATCGAAATTATTTTAGGTAAGGCTGTAAGTATTATGATTTTTATTTTAAATAAGTTGTGTGTACCTGATTGGATTTTCTCAATAATTTATTGGCTTGAAAGCTATGGTCGCGACTTTTTCCTTCAACGGCTGCTCAATTGGGTTGGGGAAAACCCACAGATAATAATTATTCTAGAATATTCGTTTCTGTAGTTTGAGCTTACACTTAGCAGCACAAAGTCCAAGCTAAAAACTACCTAAACGTCATGTTCGCTGCATTTTTTCAGTGTTTTGTTGTTGTAAAGTAGCTGATAACACAATGTCATCATGGGACATTTTCGCACAGAAGTTAATTAGTTTGTTCAAAAATATTAATTTGTTTCGGAGCCGAGGTCCCGAGGGATCGACATGGAGAGATAACGAGAGGCGAGATTAATGGGAATTTAGAAGTGTGGTTTTGAATGTTTACGAATTTTGTCCCAATTGGAAACAGGTGGGAAATGCTGAAGTACTTTAATCCACTTTGATGATTGCGAAGTTTAATTTGATGTTTCGAGATCTGCGAAGAATAAGTTTTGTTGTAGGTATAATTTTGTTGTGGGCTAAGTGAGTAATCGGGCATTGTACATAATGTCTAGATAGTTTAAAAAATACCACTGTGTGGGCAGTATAACAATAACTATATAAAAAAAAGGGACATTTACAGGACTCCCTGTTAAGGGGGAGGCCTTCTTCCAGCTTTCTAAATGACATGTAAGTATAGGCTTTTGGCATATAAGATTACAGTACCACGGCTGTCAGGAATCACTTTGTTCCCAAATCTGAATCAGTAGCATTGCGATTTTTCCATCAGTCCTGTCCTTACAAAGTATAAATACAAGTCAACGCAACTTGTGTAAATAAAACTAACTAAAACGTTAAATAGCCTTAAAATGGCTACTTCAGAGTATTCAAGTAAAATGTAGGTTATTTAAACAGTTAATTTTGAACGAACCATCGTGAATCCAATAAACTCTTTACTTAAATTGTTGATGCCTAGTTGTATATCCTTCAGATAACTTAACGTAACTGTTGGATAAATATTTAAATTTTATGATTTTAAAATAGGTACCAATTAAAACATTCGGCATAGTAGCACGTCACACGATTGGCGCGGAAAGACGCGACCTAGAGCAAAACAAGGCATATTACACTATTAATGCCTTGTTTTGACGGTGCCGTTTTCGAGCGGTGATCGGGGATCTACTCTATAATTCATCGCAGTTGAAAAATATTAAATTAAGTATCACAAAAAACAAACAGTACCGCCACTAGAGACACTAGAAAGATTTCTTAGTTGATTTTTATCAGGTAGTTGAACAACCCGCTGCAGTTATTTCAGTAGAATTTGTTTAAGTATCAGGTGTAAGAGGGCCATAAGTCAGACCCTGTTCTAACTTAAGTTATAATTACACTTAACTTTCTCGAGAACGCGTAAAAACATAAAATAAATCTTGACAAGAATTAGAGTACATTTCACGCCTGCGTTGCTTCGTTAGCTTGAATAATAGAGGCCGTAGTGTAGTTTTATGAAATTTATAACAATTTTATAGTTTCAAAAATATTATATGTAATATTTTTGTTTGCAAGAGGGCTTGCGATGCGTGATCAAAATGTTGGTGTATCGGAACAAAATGAAACATTGCCATACAACGTGGCAATCTACAGGGTTAGTTCTAATCAGTTAGCATCATTTTAAGGGCATATTCTGTACATCAAAACAAACAACTTTTACTATGGGGCCAACGTTGAAATTGGGAAAAAAATATCAGCTGTGCCATATATTTTGCCCAAGCTCGATGAACTTTTTGTATGGAACATAATTTTTACTTTTAATAACGCCATGGCATAAACTTTTTACCTTTATAGCTAATTTCTCTGGTAATTTTCGAAAAACGTCTTAATGTCATCACGTGGTTGCCAAGTGATAAACCCGAACTATAGAAGCCTCATGTAAAATTTCTAAAGGACACTGGGGCATGCCTTGGGCTTGACCGAGTGTCTTGCTTGACTTTGACTTTTTATATATATTTTAATGCCAACTTGATAATTTGATTCTGTCACGCCATCCTCTAACAATAAAAAAACCTCTAACAAAAATAAAAAAGCGCTACTTTATTCCATTCCAATTTAGTTATTAAAATAATGTATGCTGCCTAAATACATAAATCTTTTTAATAATGATTAGTTTAACAGATTTAAGCGCCGTGGTTGAAAACCTTTACCAAGACCGCAGAGTTGAAGATGTCGTCAGAACAAACAACTCGTGGCCCGAATTCATGGAAGCACTCTCGCAAACTCTCCCAGAACCAATTAATTCCTGACGTAATTTCAAATCGAGGCCATTTCTATGAATAAACCATTTGATTTGGGTTTAAAAAGTTTTGATCTGCGGCAATTCCTAATTAGTTGGCAGACAATCAAAGTTTGCTTCGGTACTGGACAAAGATTTCAGTAAAATCCTCGCATAAATTCAAGTGGTCTTTAAGACGATTTGTGATAGACTTTAAAGTAAACATATGCCGTTCAGAATTTTTGCACACCAATATTTATCTATAGCATCGGTCGTCCTATTCATTACCCAAATACCATAGACGACTGCCACTATTTTGGCGCGCATTTTGGCGCGCATTTTTGCCGAACAAATACATAATAGCATACAAGCAATATTTATAAAAGGCTCTGTCCTGACTAACTGACTGACTGACAGACAATGCACAGCCCAAACCGCTGGTCGTACAGACTTGAAATTTGGAGGGTGTATTCGTCTCGATGCGTAGGGATGTACTAAGAAAGAGTTTTTAGAAATTTTACCCCTAAGGGGGGAAAAGGCGGGAAACGTTTGTATGAAAGTCCCTTGTTTTTGTACTTTTAGTCACGAAAATTTGGATTTGGATAGTTCATTTAAAATAAAAAATGCAGTTTTTAATATTTTTTTGACAGGGATGATTTAAGGGGGGGTGGGGGGGAAAGTTGTATGGCAAGTTCTTTGTTTTGTTCTCCAGTCAAATATAATTAAATAGGCTGGTACCGGTTCTCATTACTGTTGTGCGGTGAAAACAATTAGAACGCATTCGACATCAATATTTTGCTTCTGATCCTGGATTCCTTCGATCTTTCATTCCTATAATTCTTTCTTTCGTGTTTCTTTCTCGCTGACTAGCGATGCTGTGATAGCAAATTTATTCTGACAATAATTGATAAAAAAGCTTTATATCACAATGTCCGGTACTAGTTTCGTATCGTGCTCCACTACCACTGTTGTTAGTAACCAACAACTACAAACGCCCATCGTTCTCCAGCAATGTCAGCATGCGATTGAGTTTACATTGGAGATAAATAATACACCCCAATTTATGAGTTGGTATCCAAGTGAAGCAAAGGTCTCTGAATCTATTGTGGCAGATCGGCTGTTGTATGGATGTTTGGGGTCCATATATCAACGCAGAAAAATAAATGTCATAATGACGATTAACATTACAACTTTACGCAGAAAAAATATTACGCATAAAAAGCAAGCCGCATAAATCCTTGCACATAAAGTTTATACGCATAGCAATTATCACCATAATCATCAAAAAGCATACAAATATATCGCCTAAATCAATCAGCATAACTACAAATATCCCTAATAATTAAAAACCTTAGATATCAAAAAACCATAAAACAAATTATTTCAAAAAATACCAACCTAACCCACACGTATGGCTCGCTCCTCGGAGGACCTCCTTTGAGCTTCTGGTTCCCGCTCTTTTTATATACACTGTAGGGGTAAAGCCTAGGTGGGTGCTCTGATTCGGAACTATCACTCATTTCAAACCTAACCAACTCAAATTTGACTCAGGGTGGGCTCCCGCCAGAAGCACTTGTGCTTTTTATATACACTCTAGGGGTAGGGACCACAAGACTAGGTGGAGTCGGGGTGCTCTGATTCGGATCTGTCACCCATTTCCAAACTAACCAACTCAAATCAAACTAATAACATGCTAAATAATTTAAGGCCAAACAATAAGTATACCTAAAAACATATACTGCAAAGAAACCTTTCCGCTAAGATACCATTATGCAAAAAAATGTATGCCGAACAATTTCCGCAAAACGATTTTAGGAATAAAAAGTTTCTGCATATCAAGGGGGGTATCAATTGTTTGTATGTATAATTATTTTTTCGACGATAACTTGCAAACCTTTGATCCGATTTTTATGAAATTTTGTAAGAAATGAGTTATTGCAAATACAATTATCAAGTTAGAGTATGAGAGCTTAATTGGTCAAGGGGTTTGGAAGCTGTGGGGAACGCGAGGTCTCAGTTCGCTGCGAATAACTAGTTATATAGTTTGCTCCGTTTTTAAGAAAATATATATAATATAAATATATATAATATAAATATATATAATATAAATATATATAATATGAATATATATAATATAACATAAGAGTCGGAAGAGCTTACACACTAAAGCTTGATGGTTATATAACTAGTAAAAACGCATATTTTTTTTTCATACGACATATAAAAACCCACTACTGCTTCAAAGCTCCATTATGTTACAATTTAACAGCAAATAAAACTGCGATATAATTGAAAAAGCCATCACACTCCATCGCGGGGTATCTAAATTCATCTCTTCGGCACGTATCGCAGTATCCGAGTTATTTCGAGATATTCGGCGATACGAATCGTTTGCGGTTCGTACAACCATGTTTCACATGTTTCTACGTGATCTCTAACTGCTGGCCTGTTGGAGAAACTTAGAGTCTGAGGTTGGAAACTGGTAGTCTCGGAGTTGGAAACTGTTGGAGTCACGCAACGGGCAATGGAGAGAGCTATGCTCGGAGTTACTTTGCGCGATAGAATCCGGAACGAGGATATTCGCCAAAGAACCAAAGTTACCGACATAGCTCGCAAGGTTTGCAAGTTGAAGTGGCAATGGGCAGGCCACATCGCTCGAAGAACTGACAACCGATGGGGAAGAAAGGTTCTTGAGTGCCGACCGCGAACCGGAAGACGCAGCGTAGGAAGGCCTCCCACTAGGTGGACCGACGACATTGTAAAAGTCGCGGGCAACCGGTGGATGCAAATGGCAGGTTGTCGTACAGTGTGGCGGTCTAAGGGGGAGGCCTTTGTTCAGCAGTGGACTTCTCCGGGCTGATGATGAGTACCATGTTATTTTTTCTAAAACGTAAGCATCTGAACCTTTGGAGAATAGTTTTCTCTCTCTCTCTCTCTCTGAACCCAATAAAATACAAACAGAAGTAGAGGCACAGAAAAATTAATAGTATCTACTATCGCATTTCGAGGGTAACACTTTCACCCTCGAAATGCGATTGGGACATCATCCATGCTGGCGCAGTTACTAGTTTGTGATTTCACATATGCCATTAAATTTCTTCTCCGAACATATTTAGGTGTACTCGCGGTGTTTTCTTTCACCAGAAAGCCGGTAAGTGTGAAAATCCGTTGACTCAAGAGGATGCAGCAGCGTCCTCTTGGTTAACGGTAGTGAGCATTCTGCGATCCCCAAGGCACCTAGCTAGGGGATTATGGCACCCCTACTAAGGCTATGTGTTTAACTGTGTGTGACCTGAGTATGTCTTTAAACTGCAACCAGACCCACCGGAGGACGGGCAGCAGCGTTATTTTTGGTTAACGGTGGTGAGCATTCTGCGATACCCAAGCCGCCTGCCAAGCGTGGGAATTATGGCAATAGAGGGGGTATTGGGAGGCCTTCGTTCAGCAGTGGACGTCTTATGGCTGACGACGACTAAGGCTATAAAGGGCTACGGCAATTAAGAGGGAAGCCTTCGTCCAGCAGTGGACGTCTTGTGGCTGATGATGAAGTAGTTAAATGCAAAATTATCCGTGTCCGGGGAAATACTTACAATAGGCAGCCCCTACCCGTGGAATGCCCTCAAATACTCGGTATTCAAAGTTATCGATTTCGTATAATATCCGCAATAAATCATTCATGTGATATTCACCCTTCGCTCTATAATAAATGCTAGAAACGGTCCGGAGCGTGTTGTGTTTCCAGTTATGAGAAGATACGTGGCGTGGATCGTCAAAATATCGGTTAAGCTTATGGTTTAGCATAGTTAATTAATAGTCCACTGCTGAACAAAGGCATGCCCTCAAAGGGCGATTGGGTCATATCCATCAGGCTCGCTGGCCCAGTTGCGGGTTGGTGGATTCACATACGCCACTGAATTTATTCTCTAAGCACTCGCGACATTAATTGTTTTTAATACAAAAGTTTTTACCCCCTTAGATGTTGAATTTTGAAAAACCCTTTGTTAATACACCCCCACGCATCAATGCAAATGCACCCTACAAATTTCAAGTTTCCACGAATAGAGGTAAAGGCTTTGCATTGTCTGTCAGTCAGTAAGTCAGAACTTTGATTCTTATAGCATTAGAATAAAGCTGCCAGTGCCACAGTGCTATATTACTGGCATATCACGGTTATGTAGGCTCTGTGCTGCGGCATGGTTTGCTTCTTTGGGGAAATTCTACTCATATAAAGAAAGCTTTTCTATCACAAAAAAATTTATTCGTGCTATGGTAGGTATTTGACCACATAAGTCTTGCAAACCATTTTTTTATAAATTAGGTATTTTAACGCTGACTTTTATGTACATTTTTGAAATATCTATGTTTGTTCGTAAACAATCTAACATTATTCAAAAAGCCAGTGACAAGTATCCAAGAGTTGCAAAATATGATAAAAGACTAGTTTTTGAACGGCCGCCAAGGTTGGCGCTATTTGATAACAACTGCTATGCTATGTGTATCACCGTATATAACAAATTACCAGTGTCATTAAAGGAACTTCCTTGTGGTCAGTTTCGCAAGAAATTGAAGATGTGGCTTTCAGAAAAATGTTTCTATTGCTTGGACGAGTTTCTAAACAAGCACAATGTAATGTATCTATGCTAATATTTAGATTTATCTGTGACATTTCCACATGCCAATGCTTGTAGTAGTCACAGAGATATCGTAATTTTTTTAAACACTTGCGAATTTTTCGCACGGCCCGCCATTTTGGTTCCGAGCCAAAGGTGGCAACTTTTGACAGATGACATCCGAGCCAAGGAGTTAACTCTATTTTTGGTGGAATAAATTCATTTCATTTCAGATGTCTATACGTTGTCTAGTGGGATGCGTACCTGATAGCAGCACATGCCTCGCGCCAGCACGTAGATCCTGTCGAACAGCGCGAACAGCGAGGCGGAGGGCTGGTGCACCGTGCACACGATGGTGCGCCCCTGCCGCGACAGCAGCCGCAGCAGCACCACCAGCTGCCGGATGGACACGATGTCCAGGCCTCTGGAACCACATAAAAGGTATAATAATTATACATTTAAAGTGGTCAGTATATGAATATGTATTTTAAAAAAACCGACTTCAAAGCACGAGCTATTTAAAAAATAATATACAACAAACTTCAAAGTAGAAAACATAATTTCGTTTTCTTGATGAAATTCTATGGGAGCAGAATAATTACTAAAGGTCAAAAAAATATTATTGATTTGAAAGTAAGTATCATTTCAAACAAAAAAATATATTTAAATCAGTTTCTGAGGTAATATACATAAAAAAGAATACCAAATTGAGTACCACCTCTTTTTTGTAATCGGTAAAAAATATCGAGGTATGTTGCCATTCAGTAGACAGACAGCTGCAGTCAATACGAAAAGGAAGTCATCTATCTTAGATGTATATTTTTACCAGTAGCCTAAACGCTTTTCTAAAAAATCACGTCCAACCCATAAACGGTGGTTTCACGAGTTTTCCGAAATCACGTCGTAGGTTTCCCACGCCCGCGGTACATACAGACATGATTCAGTTTATGAGTCCACATGCCAAAAGGATCACAGTAAATACAGCTACCTGACCTTTGTTGCAGATTAAGTAATAGTCACCAATGTGTAGGTATTATTTACACGGGTTCGTTGACTTAGCGGGAGGTCAACGTTTCCACACGTCGGAAAATGTCGAAGTTTGAATGTCGGTTTGTAAGCGGCGATGTCCACCTGTGTGACATGACAATGTATGACTGTGGATGTGTGAGACACCCGTGCGCTTGTATAAAATATCTGTTTAGATTGTATCTTCTTATCGGAAGAGTTTTTATTTAGTTTGTACCTAACTAGCTGCGCCCCGCGGTTGGTGATGATGATGATAAATAGTGTTTTTAAAGCTTAAACAGGAAGAAAAATTATGACCTCCGGCAGGACTCGAACCTGCATACGAGCAGTCGCTATGGGTTTCCGTCCCAACTGCTTTGCCAATTAAGCTACAGAAGTCTCTGCCTGAGACGCCAAATTTCCGAACCTGTTATAAGCTACCAACTAAGCGGAGGTCATAATTTTTCTGCCGGAGGTCATAATTTTTCTTCCTGTTTAAGCTTTAAAAACATAGAAATACCATAAGTGTGGAATCACTTCATACAAAAATATTCAAAATGATAAATAGTCACATAAAATAATAATAAATATAATTATATTATTTCCCGGAATATTGCTGGAAATAAGATACCCATTTTGTGTTTCATCCAAGTCCGTTTTAGAGTGAAAAAGTAACAAACATACACACGTACCGACAAACTTTCGCATATAAATATTAGCAAAGGTAATAATAGTACATTATGATACGAGTGAGCTATATTGGTCATTACATACTAGAGGCGGTATTATGCGCGCGAGCCGCAGGCGAGCGCGATAAGGAAGCCGAAAGCGTAATTACTAATAGCACAAGAGTTCCATACGACTGTTTTCATCACACTTGCGAGGAAAAAACAAACTTTTTTGATAATAATCAACCACACAGCAAAAACGTCAACAAACATTTGCGGAAAATGGCGCCCAAACCAGCAATGCGCGCGCAGGTTGACATTTACTTCAGCGGCATAAGAACTCTTTGTTGGTATTACAAAAAAAACTGTAAATGTTACCCGGCTATATTAAGAGTGCTTCGTAAACATACGTCTAATTGCAGTCACGTATAAACTTAACTTTACCGGGTTATACCTATTATAGCACAAGTGGCGTAATGTAAAGTAAAAAGCACGCGTACGTGGATTGGATTATGAGCCTAAAACTGATGTCATAAGATCCACTTTACGAGCAAGTGTGATGAAAAGGTAATATTAAAGCTATTAGTATGATTTGAATGACCGTCGTAAATATCGGCTAGCCAGTTCTTTTTCAATTAGTTTTTTGGTTAAGTTTTAGTTTGAGTCCAGAGTGTATAGTGTTTTTTCTTATTATTATTTAAAGTGTTTTTCCTTATCAAAGTTGCTTGGCGTCCTATTAGTTAAAAATTAATAAATAAAGTAGTACTTTCAATAAATATTTTTGGTAATATCTGAAAAGAAGACCGCTGCACGTCGTTGATATTTAAAATAAATAGGTACATATATTATATAGGCATAGGTTCTACTTAGAAGAAAGGTAATAATAATAATCTGTTTATTTTGAACAATAACATAAATATAGACTCACAACAATGAAGATTGATGACACCTGAAGTATAAAACTGTGTCGCAGATGTTATTATTTAAGTTATGATAAGTTATTGTTTTCTACTTACGAAAAAATTACATGTATGTTTTTACCATCTGTTTTTTTCATTATTGTGCAGATGAAACCGTGAACAAAAAGTAGTTACTTATGTTATATTTGCGTACACGATTGACTCGATAATTATTTAAGCAAATTTGCACCTAAAAATATTTGTTTAGTCACAAAATTCATGATTCATGAATACCTTCCTGAATCGAAAGAGGTTTACTTATTTTCAGCCATAAATTTGAGTGTTTATTTGCGAAAGTAAATTAATCATTTGTATCGTTACGTCATGACTGACTACTTTCTTACTATTTTTGGCGACTTTGGCCATGCCAAACTTCAGAATGCAGAATGTCCTACGCTACGAGTACGTTTGTCCAGGTCCAGAAGATTTCGTTGTGAATTAGAAAAAAATAGCACCTACAGCATGGTATTTGTCAACATTTGTTTTTTTAATAAGTACGATAACTCGAGGGCGTTGGGCGCGTTAGGACAGCACGCCATGCGGCGCGGGTTCAAATCCCAACAAAGGGCTTGAGGTGCCGGTAAAGGAAAATGCATCATGAGATGACCTAGAGGCACTTTTTAGCATATAGGTACTCAGTCGGTATCCATAACCTTACCGACTTGACTTTGTACTGTGATGTGGATTTATTCGCCTGTTCCATATTTAGTAATTTTACAATACTTGATACCTCGGAGGAAGGATTTCACTGGTAACATTCAACTCTTGGTAACATTTCACTGCTTGACACTGATAAATGTTAAAGACGTCAATATAATTGGTGTCGTAGAAATTTTAAGCTGTCTTGCTCAAGCATTTGAAAGTGTGCATTTCCAAAAAGTGTAAAATAGAAATCCCTAAATATAATCCTACTCTATCTGTTGTTAAAACAATACAAATATTTTAAAAATTAACTCCTTGTTGTGTGAGTTAATTTGCTTTAATTTTTTGTTATTTTTTTTTGGGAACAGGGTTCGCAAGGCCAAAGTTTAAGGCCCCGCAAAACCTGTCGAATTTTTCGGCACAATTTAAACATTTACTTAGAAATTTTACGCTCTGTTGACGAGCCTGAACAAATAAATTTGAGTTATAACCTCGTAAAGTTAAGCGCCGTTTTAAATTAATGTTTGGGGGTTAAAATTTAATGGTTCGCGGAGGGTTCTGTACAAGTTTTACAGTGGTTTGATTCGACGTGCACTTGCATTAATCCAGTCGATTGGGTGTGAAAGCGATGAGGTATCAGATAATAATGTTCAATGTAATGAGGATCAGATAGCGGTTTAATTTAACATGATTCATAAATTTAATAATGTTGATAATAAAATTAGACCCACGTACATTTTTAATCTGTAAATTTGGAAAAAAAAATACGGTGACGGGTTTTTATTGCTAATCAGATCCAACAGCTGGGCAAAGGTCACTTCCGTTTCTTTCTGCATATGTTTCCCTTGTTAGCAAGGACCAGTTACGAAAAAAATGCGTGTAGGTCGTCTACTGAAAGTGACGTAACTTGAAGACGACCACCTCGGTTAAAGGTTAATAATATACCGGGTTACAGGTTAAGTCGACCTAGATCCTTTAGGGGGTTATAGTATACATCATTACTGACGGGTAATAATACAAAAAAAAAAACATTAAAAATCAAAAAAAAAACATTTAAAATCCGTAGTAATTAATTAGTAGTAATGTATTCCTTGGTCTAGAATGCAAAATAAAACGACAAGGTTTGAATAGGGGGTCCCATAGTCAAATCAGTCAATAATGATGTATACTAAAACCCCCTAAAGGATCTAGGTCGACTTAACCTGTAACCCTGTATAATAGTGATGTAACGGAAAAAAAAACTTTATAGCAGCATAAACTCATAAAAATAACAACTACAACAATATTTGCTGTGTATAATTTCTAAATTATAGGTACAATATAGGTATAGGTAGGTGGGGGAGATTATGAGGATTATAGGTAGGTAGGTAGGTAGGTAGGTAGGTAGGTAGGTAGGTAGGTAGGTAGGTAGGTACGTAGGTAGGTAAGTAGGTAGGTAGGTAGATAGGTAGGTAGGTAGGTCGGTAGGTAGGTAAGTAGGTAGGTAGGTAGGTAGGTAGGTAGGTAGGTAGATAGGTAGCTAGGTAGGTAGGTAGGTAGGTAGGTAGGTAGGATGTAGATCATGTAAATATAGTGTATACTGTTTTATTATCAATATCACTTCCCATTAATGGTTTGACTACATTATCCTAATGCAGGTACTCATTAATACAATCGTTTCAGTGATCAAGTTCGATGCTCGAGCCAAATTGTAATTCGAGCTCTCATTGTGTTCGTGCAGGTTGAATGTTGAAGGTACACAAGCTGGCAATGTACGCCATTATAAACAGACAAACAATTTCACCGTGAGATCGCCTGGCATGTCAGACAAAATGTATTTCACGGCCGTCGTTGAAAAACTACAATAACAATAGATTTACCCTTTTAAAAATGTTGTTATTTTATTAATCACTGATTTAACGAAAGAGTAAAGGCCGTCACAGACGACGAAGATGCTATAATATTTCATGTAAAGATTAAATATCGCTCAAAAAAATTAGTTGTCTATGCCATATCCATGGCATAGACAACTAATTTTTTTGGGTTATTCACCAACTCGACGCGAGGGTCGGGGCATGTGTTTGTGTATGGGCCTTAATTAGCCATATTTTAACTGTCGGATTAAAAGTCTTATTGTTTTTCCTTGGCCCAAAATGTGGTGTGGTAAGTACAATCTTAGTAACGTATTAAAGACACAAAAGTTGTTTATGTTTTTCTAGTTAAGTTAAAAAGTAAAAAAAGTAATTTTAAAAGAGTAATTTTTTCGTTACACAATATTAAAACATAGAAATAAATTCATTGTACGGGCTTTTTTTTAATATTGGATTAGGACCAAAATCAAATGGAGTCGTTCTATTGTTATGGCCTATTCTTTTATTTTTATCGCCAATTATGGGATCCACATTATACAAAAACCGCACGAAAAATTAAGTGTGTTATAATACTCTATAAACTAAATCAAGCATAATAAGTTTGTATGGGCTGAGCAGGCAGTACTAATGTCAGAGATTCCGACGCTTCCTATTCTACATTAGGTATATAAATAACCGGGGTCGAAAAATTACAATTTATGTGTCATACCATGACTAATAAATCATCATCATCAGCCAGAAAAAAGCCACTGCTGGACGAAGGCCTCCACCTTAATATGGGGGCGTTGCCATAATCCCCACGCTTGCAGCTTGGCAGGCGGCTTGGGGATCGCAGACTGCTTACCACCGTTAATCGAGAAGACGCTGCGCCTTGCGGCGGTTTTGGATGCAGTTTTAGGACATGTCCAGGTACACGGTAACGCTCACTCGTAAAGACCGATAGTGACTGGTCACTTATCCGAGTTTTGACCGGATCAGCTCGGTTTGGTTAGATCGGTAACTTCAGTTCTGTAATCTACCAGAAAATTTTTGTCAAGCCACGCTCCGATTACTGCAATTTGTTTCTAGAATATAATTGAGTAATGAGCCTTTCGTTATAGTAATATCTTTCTCGAATAACCCGATAGATGGAGGGCACAGTAGCCAATCGAATTCTAATAGCCAGCGGGTAGAGCAACGCATGAAAACAGTTTATGTGTGCCGTAGGCGAGAACATAACCGATTCTTGCTGCCGTTTACCTTGGCCTCAGGCGCTGAATCGAGCAGAGACTTAGAATTATCATAGAAGAACTTCGTTAACATGCTAGCTGATAACAGTAATTCTCGGTTTTGGAATTGCAACATTTTTTTTTGCTGACACTCTATAAATTCTTCTTCAACCTCATGGGGGGGGATTCTCAGAATATGCTATTTTTAGGCTGTTCATGCATAAAAATGCTATAAAAACGTTATGTCGATCAATAGAATCCTACTTAATCAGAGGTCACGTAGTGGAACTGGTTTTAGCTCAATTTCGATGGGTACCGGGCTATACTTTCAAGTAACATTAGATGTTTGACTAATGGAAGATCTACCTTTACTCATTCTCCACCATCATGTAAGTCCGATTCCCCAAGCCCGATTCGGGTAAACTCCAATAAAACGTAACGGGCGGGTTTAGCGATTAAACCAATTACTGACCATTGTGCCAATTTTATTTACCTTATTTCTATTGGCTAACATAAAGGAGCATTGGAAACTGAATACGAGGTAGCTCACTTCGAAAGTGGAATAGGGTTTGGGAAATTAGAAGTTATCCTTAAAAAGTGAACTGCTCTGTACGTTGTAAATAGGTGCTACAGAACAAAACTGTGTTTTTTTTTTTTTTATAGCATTAGGTATAAAAAGAAAATATCTTTCACCGGGTCTCACGGCATTATAGTAACAATAATTTTACTAAACATTAGAGATGGATGGATTAAAAGCCTTGGTATCATGTTGGGAAAGATTAAAAGAGGAACGAAATAAACTTACAGCAAAATACTCCACTTGAAACTTCAATGGTATCAAATACATACCTTTTTTATTTATTTATTGATCCTGCGCTTGTCTTCCATGCGTTCTACAATGGAACACGCATGCTTAGAATAAATGGGATAATCCACTTGAGATATCCGCAAACCAAAGATTATTATCATTTGTCATAGCATACTTTTTATTTACATATGTACAAAACATAAAATAAATATTTAAACTAAATACTAAAAACTGTTTATTTACAATAAAATATATATATATAAATATATTTTTTTTAAAAACCCTAGAACCTATAAAAAAACGCCGTCTAGATCACCACCATGCGGTAGGGTTCCCAGGATGCTGGCTGCAAGATTATTATAATTATAATACTTGCAAACCTATATAGACAGAAAGGATGAGAAAGTTGTACATAGTACTTAAATGTTTACGTGAACGTATGACTGTACTTGACCCTTTCAATATTCATATTTTATAAACAAAACAAAAGTCCTTAAAAAAGTTCCATTCTAACAAATAACAATTAAATCTCCCACTAACAAACCAAAACACGATACAATTACACCGATAACTCATGTTAAATCCGGGGATTATTCTTTCGTTTAGATACAAAAAGGGATTATTTGTCCGTCCGTTGGTCGCTTAATTGGTTTTTTCGTCGGATCTCGAAATAATTTTACAAATATTGGATCTGGTACTTTATTTGTAATGGAATGTACTCGTAGTGAACTATATTGGCTTTATAAAACTCTGTAACTAACTAAAGGGAGTAGGTATGTACATAAATAGTTTTACGAATATCTCTAAAAATCAATTTTCTCACTTTAAGAATGTTTATAGTGATAAGGCTTTTCGATTATCCTTCGTTAACTAGATAATTACATTAAGACAAGATAGGTGGTCCCTGTTAAGGGGGAGGCCTTCATCATGCAGTGGATGTCTTCTGGCTGAGAGTGAGTATAATAAGATATTATTTTTAAAGAAGTTGCGCTAAGCCAGTTATTCAAGCGCCAAGCAGTAGTGTGCACTGTGCAAGCATTACGGTATTCCGGTTTGATGGGCAATGTTACCAGAGAAATTACTAGGTATGAAGAGATTTAACATCTAATATCTCAGGGTGACGAGCGCAGAGCAGTGCGGCGCAGGATTGTGTTCGCAAGTTCATAGTTCTGGCACTGCTACTGTTAGTGGCAGGCATGACACTTATTTTTATTGTTCTTTTACTAAATAGTCATCATCATCAGCCCAGAGACGTCCACTGCTGAACGAAGGCCTCCCCCTTAGACCGCCACACTGTACGACAACCTGCCATTTGCATCCACCGGTTGCCCGCGACTTTTACAATGTCGTCGGTCCACCATGTGGCGCAGGGCAGGCCACATCGCTCGAAGAACTGACAACCGATGGGGAAGAAAGGTTCTTGAGTGGCGACCGCGAACCGGAAGACGCAGCGTAGGAGCGGCCTCCCACTAGGTGGACCGACGACATTGTACTATATAGTAGTAACTAATAATTAATTTAAAATTTGAAAAGTAATATTTTTTTTTTATAAAACCTTAGTAGATCGACAAAAGCAAAGGTCTCGAAAATTAACGGAACACTTTGGTTTGGTTAGCATGACTGTGTGTTAGTTGGACGATAATTTAAGTGCCAAATTATAGTAGATCCAATCTTGACGTTGGAAGAGATAGGTAATGTAGGCATCTTTTTCAATAGTTACGTACCTAGTTCCATTCGAACAACTAGTACTTAATAACAAGCAAGAAAGGCGCTGTTGTCTTTGCCTTGCACAAATAAACCATAGCAATAGACACTGAACGACGACCAACATCTTGCAAAGAGAAGTGAGTAAGTAAAACTTACGTAGTAGGTTCGTCTAAGAATATAATAGGCGGGTTGTTGACCAGTTCCAAGGCCACAGAAAGACGCTTCGACTGCCCCCCGGAGAGACATTCGGACATGGTATTCCTGTGCTCCCACAGGCCTAGCGTCACGAGGATTTCTTCTACCTGTAGAGTAAAGCAAGAATAGGTACACAATTAAGATCTGGGTACTTATAGCAAAATATCATCTATAAGCTATCACGGTTGTTCATCAATTCTACGATTCATTGGGGCATATTTACCGTGAATATGTTGAAGTCGGTTGAAAAAGATGTGGTACGATTTTGTACGATTACCTCATGATCATCATCATCAGCCCGGAGACGTCCACTGCTGAACGGCTAAGGGGGAGGCTTAGACAAGCTGCCATTTGCATCTACCGGATGCCCGCGACATTTACAATGTCGTCGGTTTACGATTACCTACTTTGAAGAAATCGATCGCGACCGAGAACTTTTGACCGAATTCGATTTTAAATAAAATGGCACTCCCTTAGTTAAAATCGCATAACCATTCGATCACCGACACCAGGATGGTTTCACTCCTGACTTTTTTGTTAGGGTTGAACCCTAAAAACCTTCACAATGCGCGTAGGTACAAAGTCACGAGCAAGCGCTAGTAACAGTATCATAGGTATATTTTCTGCGAGTCATCAAGCTCGGAGTTCCCTTCCAACAGCTGAATGATGTCCCAATATAAAGTAAACGTGATCCAATCAGATTTAAAGGAACATCTTACCCTCGTATCGATCCACATAACTACCTCTCGATTCGATGCATAAATGATGAATGGAAGCCAATTAGACCGAAAGGCAGCGATAAAGGTATTTATTAACATAGTCAGGACAAGCGTTATTCTTCGTTGAATGAGTAATTTTATATTTATGTATACTTACCTACTTAATAAAGTTTTGTGGCTTTTTGTACGTTTGGCCAACTGGCCAAACAAAGTAACTACAAAGACCACTAACCAGTTGGCCAATATCCCCATACAATAATTTATATTTTCTTCGTCTTTTTTTTCTGTATGTCCCGGTAGAAAAATATTTTTTAATTCATTGGGATCAAAGATCGAAACTCATATCCAAAGAATGGACCCAGGATACTTCGTTCTCCGAAAAATGCAAAAGAGTCATGGAAAAATGCGCGTAAAACCACAAGATGAAAATCTTTGTATGAGTGATTTATATTATATGAATATTTATAAAAATTATGACTTCATAGTTAATGTAAGTATGCCGCTGCCATGCAATCTTGTTTATATAATCAAGGAAAATAATAGTGATACTATAATTATTTCCCTGTCATGAAAGTCTCGCTGCTTATATTAGCAGTTATTGAACCAATCTATTTGACAAATCAATTGAAATGAGTGTTAATCATTTTCAGTGTTGGTTAAAAGACTAGACAGTTTATAGGGTTCCTCACCCAACGGGCGTTCAAAGGAACTCTATTGGTAAGCTCACACCACTTGTCTAAACATTTGATGATTTTATCTATGGAACCGTAAAATAGCTACAGTTTGCGCAGTATATAAATAATAAAAAATACGCTGGCTAAATGCAAGTCGAGTTTGCAATAAAAATACCGAGCAGAATAACTTTTTTGTTTGAAGGAAAAAAATTACGTTTGACATTGCTGAACTATAGCCCTAATGACAGAGCTTATAGGTTGTTCCATGATCTCTTATATTTTTTGCCAGTTGTATGATTATTGATTAAATATACTACTACCTCTACACTGTATAAAGGCCGGTTCACACATATTAGTAAAGCCACAGTTCCGACACAGTACCGGCACAGTACCGAAACAGTGCGAAATAATCTTTCATACATTCTCTATGAATGCATACCCACTTGTCAGTGTCAGTGACGACACAGTGCTTTCAGTGTCAGTGGGGATGTGTCGGAACTGTGACTTCACTGATATTTATAAACCGGCCTTTAGACTTAGATTTTATTTCGAGATCCAGTGATAATCGTAGTAAAATACTAAGAAACAAGGTAGTTCGTTTTATATGTTCTTGATCTTTTCGAACTGTTTTGACAACCACACGCGTTCTTCGGTCAGTCCGTGAGCATGGTGTACGTACCTGTGCCAATATAATAATATCGTGAGCTCGATTCGCAACATAATCACTATCAATATCCCGAAAAAAAAAAAACTATTAATAATGAACAACTGTTATAGTTTAGAATCGTGTTTAATTTGTTTCTTACACCATTTAAATGTTCCGTGCTTATATTTTGTTGGTGTACGGAACTCATACGCGAATCCGTCTCGCATTTGGAACTCGTCATTTTCTGGAAATGTATCATTATGGGCAATGCTTACCCCCAGGCAAATCCATTGCATAAAAAAAGTATATAATATAGGTAGATGGGAATTCAGTAGCAATTTGGATTATACCAAAAATAATTTTATTTTAGCTTGTCATGTTACATTTATTTCTAAAACGAGAAACATGGCAGCTTGCCGGGATATCAAACAACGATTTTATTCCGAAATTTCTACTTTTTACTATGGCCATAAACGCGCGGTTTTATGCGTACAACAGATCAGTACTTATAGCAGCAGTAAGGTATGTTACAGAATTGATGACTCAATCATAATTTTTACCGACTACCAGGAACCTTGGATAGTTCTAAAAGTTCAGCTGATTCTGTAAACAAATTCACTAACTACTTGTAATAATATTATTATCTACTGTCCGGTAGAGTCTAAAACAAAGTCACTGGATACGCGGCATTTTGAATTTAAATATTACATCAATAATCCGTTTTTTTTTTCTTATTCTTGTTTTGCCGGCTAAAGAAAGTTATTGTTCCACAAACCTCTCATAGCGTGGTAGTTAGGGGCGTATCCGCGACTATAGACAATTCTCGATTGACATATTTTATTACGAGATCTCGTGTTTGTCGACCACCACTCACGATTTTTTTCTGATATTTGATTCTTTTGATTGTTTTCTCACTAGATAGGAGACAACCACAGAATACACTTTTCACAGCAATGGGTGATTTTGTGCAGGCAATAAAAAAAAATTTGCTCATTCTAGTTGGCTCTGAGTTTGCGCAGATCAGACGTGGCTGTCATTGTCAATTTTTTTATTTTATTTTATGTTTATGTATGTTTCATGTGTAATTATGTAGTTTACTACATAATTATAAAAAATATTATTAAGCTGTTTTTGACTCATACGTACATGTATTCTGCGCTATCTATCGAGTTGAGTTTTATTTTTTAAACGGTGTTTGGAAAATCGCGCATTCACACCATTGAATAGTCATCACGGTATTTTTTTGCTCTGTCTTTACATAGTAATGTATACCTACGTCGCTGGCTGACTGACACACTTGTTATCGTATATGTTGTCTAAGGGGCTAATTAAACATTTGTTTGGGATCCGTAAGAGTTCATACTGGCTCTTTAATTTCTAATCCAAATCCTTCGAGAACGTTTCCAAATATTGTGCAAGGACACCGAGGATGTAGACACGCTACGCATATTTGCGGATTTCCTATGGGAAATAAAATATAATGCCTCCACGTTCAGTGATGAGAGAGACTTTTATGTACCTACAAAGTCGAAGTTATTTCGCTTTCCTATAACAGCAGCTCTCTTGAAATGTTATGGATCAAAATCAGTGCTTGGAACGGTTACTGCTGATACGTTAGACGGCCATGTTTTATTCTTAGTAAAAACATATCATACATTTTGTGTGTTAAGGAAACATTAAAGCTCTACATTATCAATTTATAAACAAATCTACATTTAAATTAGCCTTGAAAAAACTACTGTTAAATAGCATATCTATGTAAATAACCTGTTTACCTATAAGTTATATATTGGATTATAAGTTTACTTATCTCTAAAATGTCAATACCTACTCCTACATACTCGTAGTAAATAGTAATGAATATGAGAGTCGATGTCTGCCTACAAACTGCTATGCAGTTTGGCAGAGTTATAAATTGAGCTATGTAATTAATTCTCTAAGACAAAATAAACAAAAAAAAAATATTAACGTTATTTTATTTACTTAGTTTCCACGTGATATTTCGCCATTTCTCCCTGCTATAACTCATTCGGGTACACTCATGCACGGGACCGCCTTCAGCAGACAAGGCGCTGATTATATCGTGGGGATCCCATAAGCCCCTGCCTCTACTACATGAAGACCACGACCGCTTTGCCAAGACCGCCGAGCGTAGCGACCAAGAAGGGCTGTGTATGTGTGTGGTGTTTGATTTAGTAAGTTTTTTTTGTAGGTTCTGACTACGCAATTTTGATGTAAGTACTATTTCTTGACAGATAAGATTCAATTAGATTCAGTCTTATGGTACGAATTTGGTTCCCGCAGACTGATTAGACTGCCGTCTGGCTAAGGATGTGTATACAAGTACTCTAAGCAAAGGTCGGAAAGCGGATCGGTAGCGGAGCGAAAGGAATTGTCAAAAATATATTTGGAAAATTGCGATTGGTCGATTTCGGCATATTAACTTCTTTCGGGTACGGTCGATTCGCCACCAGTGACAAAATGATCCTCACGAAGAAGAAAAAAATGTCTCTTCTATATAAAAATAATAATGATATTCTTTTGCATTTGTTGAGTTGATTCGCGCAGTAGTTGTATCTCACCATCATCAGCCAAAAAACGGCCAGTACTGAACGAAGATCTCCCTCTTAATAGGAAGGGGTTGCCATAATACCCACGCTCACATAATGCTCACCACCGTTAACTGAGAGACCGCTGCTGCCCGTCCTCCGGTGGTTCTGGATGCAGTAATTTTAGGACATACCCAGGTCCACATGTGTCATGGTATGGTGGGTGGTTTTATCTAATTTAATATTTTATTAGTAGTACGAAAAAAGAGTCATCACTTACAATAAGTTCCTTTTCAGCCTTCCCCAACTCTTTTCCCAGCTTGAGGTTCGCTGCTATCACCATGGACTCCTGCACAGTCAACCTCGGCTGTAGCAGGTCGTCCTGCATGATGTAGGTGCTGAGTTTCTTGAACACTTTCATATCTCTCGCGTGTCCATTGATCGTTATACGTCCGTGAACTCCGTTTGACCTAAAAATAGAAGGATTTTTTTTAAAAAGGTATTACAGGCCCCCTAGCACGCCTAGACTAAATAGTCTTACCCCGCGCGGGAAAGTGATAAAGCTAGAATATGGAAACGTCTGTCTCGTTTTCGCGAGGAAAAAAGTGTGGCTAGGCGTTTATCACGGCCCCCGTGCTAGGCGGGCTGGTAGTGCAGGGGAAATAACAGAAATATGAAAGAACCATGGCAGTTTCATGTAAGACTGCTAGACTCCGAATCGTGAGGTCGTGGGTACAAATCCTGGGCACGTAACAATTTTTTCTTTGGTGTTTACGTACTGACTTTCATTATACGTCCAGAGAAAAAAATATTCAATGGCGTATGTGAAACCACCAACCCGTGAATGGGTCAGCGTGAATATTGCCCAATCGCAATTCATAAAAAAAAAGAGAAAAAGAAGTTTATTTCGGACAAATTATCCATAAGTACAGTGTTAGTAATAGTGTTTTAAACCTATGATGTTATTTTAGTAGAAAGGCAAAAAAAAAAAGGCTAATTATCCATTACCCAGAGGGAAATAGCAAATTAGGTATGATTACATTTTTGTTTTATATATACGGGAATACTCTACGTTTAATTAAATCGGATACTCCGACTATAGGTCCTTTAAAAATTAACAAGGCATCGGTTTCTTCTGGATTCAGTTCTATCGTAGACCGCATTTATGGCGGACAAACGCATCATGATGCACTTAGTAGCAAACCATTTTACAATAGATTATACAGAAACATAACAACATTATTTACATTTTGGAAAAAAAAACTTACATAAACAAAAACATAATATTTCTTTGGGCAATGCGGCAAAAACAGGTCTATTTATGAAAGAGTATGTTTAGAGTGTAGTATATTTCGTTTTCATAAATAGGCCCCTGAAACGAGGTCAAATATCAAATTGATCTGATCACCAATTTCGGAGAGGCGTGAAATTCGGGGGCAAAAAGGAAACACGCCGGAGCAAATAGGAAATTGAAGATGTAGCCATCCCATGTCAAATCGTGTGTAACAAGTTTGGCAACTTTGATTTGAGACGTTACTATGTGGATATCTAAATTTATGCAGATTTCTATATAAATTAAACTCAAATTCAATAATAACGTCAAGTTTCTTATTCTAAAATATATTTCAATGTCATAAAACAAATTCTCTTGTTACCACGCTCTCTGGTTTAGTTGTGAAGCGCACAGTGTAAGATGCATCCCGAACGGAAGCTGGGAAGCGGTTATTTACTTATTTTAGGGCCACAATAATTATTTTACTGCTACGCAATAATATGAAAAAAAAGTTTCAAAAGAGATCCGGGTAAGAGAGAAAGCAACAAAAAGAAAGAAACGGCTGCGGTTTCCAACGGGACATATCATTGTTAAAAAGCTTTTGATGGACGAGTACAATGTAGTTGTGAGATACAAAAATATCTCGTTTGTCCATTATGTGAAAATTACAAAATGTTTCTTCTAACGACCGCTACTACAAGTAACATTTAGTGGTTCCATTGTGTCTTTTGTGCATAATATACTATAAAATATTTTTTGAGTCGTTAGCGTATTTTACATGTTTTTACTGTGTATAAACATTATTATGGCCTTAATCATCACCCATTGTATGCCACGGTCACCGGTCTTAGAGTTTTTGTTTTATTTATACGGAAATACTCACGTTTAATTAAATCGGATACTCGGACTATAGTTTCGATCACATCCGGTGACCTTTTTCAAAGAGTGAAAACAGAGCCCAACGCGCGTGCAGCTGCGTTCTGCTTAGCACACCTGTACCTGCACCTGTTCCTGCTTTTTGCTTTGCTTAGGTCTTAGAGTTACTGCACACCCATCATCAGTCAGAAGACGTCCACTGCTGAGCGAAGGCTTCAGCACCAAGGCAAGAAGGGCTCAGGCCTCCGGGAGTTGCCATAATTCACAGACTTGGCAAGCAACTTGGGGATCGCAGAATGATCACTACCGTTAGCGAAAGAAAAGCTACAAATACATGAAAATGAAAAATCTCACGTGTATCCAGCGAGGATGTTGAGCAGGGAGGACTTGCCCGCGCCGGAAGGTCCGAGGATGCAGGTCAGCTCGCCCGAACGGAACTCGCCCGACACGCTGTGCAGGATCTTACTCTCTCCTGAAAACCAAAACATAATTATAGTAAGTAAGTAAGTATAGTTATAGAACTCGTATTGCACGATAACAGGAGAAATATGAAAAGAAAACAGAAATGTGTGTAGAGCAATATTACCAGAAAAACTACTGGGTGTAAAGAGATTTAACATCTAATAACTCAAGGTGACAATCGCATTCCAGTGAGGCGCAGGCAAGTGGCAAGTTTACATTCTTCTCTTCTTGAAGGCAAGTTTGATTCTTCGTATTCTGGCACTGCTATTTTTAAGGACAGGCGTGATGCTTGTCACCAGACGAACTTCTAGCTCGTCGAATTACTCCATCGCAAACTTTATTGGCAAAACACAGAAGCTCGACATTTAAGTAATAACGTAATTATAATTGATATGTATAGTCGTATTTAATTTAACATCAATTAACAAGTTATAAATATAGAGCTACGGTAATATGGATTCCATAATATGAAACAGTAAAGCAAAAAAAAATACATTTTGGGAAAAGCAGCTTAATCAAGCTTTAGCTGAAAAAAATATCTATCAGCGAGCGCTGGTTTTGTTATTTCTTTTCTGCGCAGTCGGGTGAAAAGGAAACGTGTTTCCTATTTGTGCTCAGGTGTATAAAACACGTCAAATAAACACAATCAAGCATCTCTCCCGATACGCATTTTTCGCTTTTAGCTTTATCAATAAGACGCGTCACGTACACTCGATTATGAGTTCCGTGAGCGATTCAATTTGACGATCAGGTGTTGGATTTTATCTTCCTAATAAATTATTCCAATTTTACGATGATAAGTAAGGGTGGTGAAATGCTTACTTAGCTAATCAACAAAAAAGGAATGCATCACTTTATAAAACAACTACCTTAGAGGGCATATTTTTCGGAGAAAAAGAAAAAATATCGTTATGTTTTTTCGCAAAAAAAGTGGATATAAAAAGTATTAATATGAAAGCTAATAAAAAATACTTATTAGCCTAATTAAGCTAGATGAATATGATAGTTTATTTACAAATAAAATACAATTATACACTAAAATTAAATTATAACTAACTAACAACTAAATAAAACCTACCTAGTAAAAACATATATAAAAAATATATATTATATTTCTAATGTAACATGGTGTAGGTACTCTCACTTATCTCTCTCTATTAGAGAGAGATTACACCATTTATATTACACGCGTACTCCATCGTAGAGTAATTGTCAACCCATAACCCATTCACCCAGTTCTGTGGTCTAAAAAAAATAAAAAATTGAAAAATACTTGCAAGCGACTGACGTTATTTGTTTTAGGGCAACTGTCTATATATACTACTATAAAATATGAATAAAGACGTACACACTAACTACCTAATCTACTATATAAAAACAAGAAACAATCCCAATGCTCGTGGGTTTGGATTGTCCAGTTGGCAGCGTAGGCGGCATTGCCACGTTGAAGGGAAATGCTTATACGTTGGGCCAAATAAACGCCAGCATTTCGATCACGCGTCGCGTCGACCAGGTGCTACACTAACGTAACTACATCAGAATAATATCCTATACTTCCTAAACTGACACTTTGTAAGAGACATTCTGATCTTTGATCCATACCTCATTAAATACCAGCGTACAAGTTTAATATTACCCTTTCATTACTTTATTAACGACTTAAAGATGCGAAATTAAACTGGCCTTTAGATCAGAAAACTGTTTTTCTTGCAATTTAGTTTGACGTAACTACCCGAATGACGTGTGTTCTCGGCTTGATAGGCGGTTAGTACGTTAGGTGGTATTAGGTCGGTATCATCTAGTATTCACATTAAGTATGCAACAATCTGTGGTATTTTGCTTGTATTATCTTTTACCTTTCGTTTATTATCACGTGATGACAGGGTGGGCAATTTTTTTTTATGTCAACGTCGAGTATTTTTTATTTACACAGCCCGTTTAAAAATACAGTTTTTTGGTATAACATGGAAAGCTACAACGAAAACCTAATATTAGCTGCTTATATTAGACACAATATATAATTCATAAAATGTCCAGCTGACGCAAAAAGATAGTTCGCGGAATGTTCGATTCGTGAAACTTCAATGTTATTTAATTATCTAATTAGCAAAAAGTCTGACATTCATGATACGTAAAAAAATTATAAATTTGGGGTCTGAAAGCACAAAGAAATATACATAGTACATCATTATTTGAAAGTTGTAGTGGTAGGACTCTGTTGCAGAGTCCGCCTGGGGAAGTACCACACCATTGCCAATTATTCAACCGTCAAGTAGTAGTGTGCAAGCATTCCTGTGTTTCGGTTTGAAGGCCAATGTTACCAGAGATTACTGGGCATGACATTAGACATCTAATATCTCGCAGGGTGACGAGCGCGGTGCAGTGCGGGGCAGGGTTTCGTTCGCAAGTTACTGTTATTGGCAGGCGTGATGCTTACGACCAGGTGAAAGTCTCGACAGTCTCGTCATTTACTGCATTCAAAAAAGGTATGAAAAAGCGGTTGTACCTACCATTATTCAGTCACAAACACTCAGACAATGTAAGTTGGTGACTTCACAAACCCCAATGAAATACTCTTCTGTACATTATTGTGCTAATTTCCACACGATGTAGGTATTTGTTTTCCGAAAAGCCAGTGATTGGTGTGATCAGTTCTGCGATTAACCTCGTAAATGATGGTGACCACACTATTATTGTAGCAGTCAGGACACGCGACGTAACGGTACGGTGAACAGTAAGTACGCAGGGAGGCATTAAAGCAATTTGTGACCAAAGCCGTGTCACTGAAGGCGATCATTATGTTCAACCGCATCATTTGGCTATCAGCCGACCTAGACATATGCTACATAGTAGGTACAGACATCAACACAAGAGAAAAAAACGGCAGTAGCATGATTGGCCTTATAGTTGCTTGGGCTATATCCACCACGCTGGACGAGTTGCGGGTTGGTAGATTGACATACGTTATTAAATTTCCTCCTCGGTCTCATGCAGGCTTCCTCACGATGTTTTCATTTACCAAAAAGCCAATGGTAAGTATGAAAATTCGAACTTATACTCCGAAGAGTTTACTGGCATCAGCCCGGGATTTGAAAGATTCCGAGTCTAGCGGTCTCTCCATAAGGATTTTTGTCTATGTTACCCGACAAAGACAAAATCATGAATAGGGTATCGTAGGTAAACGTTATGTTTGTATTTTTAAGCGCCTTTACTTTAGCCCCGCTACGTGACGCGAAAGGAACCACTTTCTCCCCGCAGCCGCACGTAAAATCGTATACACAAGCAAGTAAAGAAGCGCTTCAAGGCTGATCGAGGCTTGACACTTTGATCTGAGGATATACATGAGATCTGGGATACTCTTTACTTTTGCTCCCTAGGTGAGTAATCTACGATTATTCAATACTAGATGACCTGGTGAACTTCGTACCACATAAATATGTTTTCTTATATATTTTTCCAAGAAAAAAAATTGGTTACGAGTAATTTTCGAAGTTTTGCAAACACTAAACGCGGAATTGATTTTAATTTATCTAGGTAGATAGACAAATGTGTGTGCCTGTCTGATGGTAAGCGACAATGCGATCTGATGGTATACTCTCATTTACAGACAAAAAACTTCAACTAATGTTGAAGACTGTGGACTTGTCCTAAGCCCATCGACTTACTAGGGAGGGACCAAGAACACTCCCTTTCTGGTGTGCCAGGGCAAGTCTGACCCCACTCCCAGCGACGGCCAAGTTGAGGTTTGCACCGTCTTAGGTGCCCTCGCGCTAGTCGCATTCTCAGCGTCATCTGCGCTTGCCAAACATCCGGTGAAGCTGTAGAGGCCGTCGGAGGCCAACAGCGAGAGCCATTCAAAATAAACAAACAAGCCTCAAGAAAGCAACGATCTACTGCAGAGAGGAGAATGGGAATTCCTCCCAACATTTCTCAGAGTCGTGCCTGTAACAATATCTCGAACTATCATCACGATAACACTTCATGTTGTGTCGTGCTAATGTTTTCCTTTTACATACTCATCAGGTGATAAAATCTGTAAGTGCCTAGTAAACCGGTAGCGTTTTAAGTATATAATTATTTTCTCTGCTATAAACAGTGATTAATGTTAACTTGTAAGGAAATTAAATAGAGATAAAGTGTTATTTACGATGGGCTGTTTTCATGGCACTTAATGCCACGTAATAATGTCAGCTCATAGATAGGAAAAACAAGTCGATGTTATGTAAACGTGAGACGTCATAAAACTTTATAATTTTTTGAGTAGTGTTAAACGAATACCTATATTTTTTAATTGTTTTTAATATTTCTAATAAATAAGACCAAATTCCGTGGTAGCTTAGAGAGTACATAACTAAGTGAAGGTAATGTTATACTCTAATCGCGGTAAATGACCGCTACCCTTGGAATCGTGTAGTTGCAGGTTCAAATCCCGAGTCCGTACTAATGAGCTCTCCAGAGTATTTATTTGTAGATATGAATAGTCTGATTTCTATCATGAAATTGCTACAAGAATAGAAATTTTTGAAAAAAAATATTCTCTTGAAATTTAACCATAAAAGTTTCGTTAGCTTTTGGGTAAATTATACAGGTAAGTAATTGAAAGAATGATAGCAAATTGAATTTATTACAGAAGTAAATTTAAATTACTAACCAAATAATTGGGCTAAATTTAAAACCTGATTCTTATTTAGACTAACTACTAACATAACCGTTTTGTCGACGATTGTCTCAGTAATTGATTCTAATGAAATTTCCACACAAATTGAGCTTGCTTAGAGCTAACATAATAAACTTTATCCAGAGCTAAATACCTAAATAGGTTTAGGCAATTTATCCTGTGAGAAACGCGAGGTAGGCGAGGTAAAGTAACAAATAATACTTTGCGAAGGTAATCCGAATGATCATAAAAATGTTTTTGTTATCATTTCTATTTCTGTGATGATTTTCTTTGACGGGGACAACAGGATGACGTGTACAAAATTAAAGGCTTTTTTTTATGTGGATCGAAACTATTAAGTCCGAAAGAACAATTGAAAAATGCCTTCTATCTTTAGTACAAAACAAAAAATGCTTTTAATTAAATCTCGAATAGGCTTTTTATTTTCTTTTGCTCTCTATTATAAGGATCTATATAGCTCTGTCGTTCTACTTAATCAAAAGCTCTCTATCAATTTGCTAGATTTTCACGACAGAGCGGCGGAATAAGGGCCTACGGGCCTAACTCGATTGCGATGGAAGTTTTTTTTTTTTGTCGTTTTCCGCCTAAGAGAATTGCTTCACTTTCGCACATCGTGCATTTGCCATAACCAAGCGTTTGCATCCTGGAAAATACCAGGCCAGAGGAACGAGCAAGTAAATTTATGCATCAGTTAGCACAAGAAGTTTATTTGAACTGAAGTACAAAGGCCTTCATGTGCCACATCCAAAATATCAACAATATATACGCTGCGGGTACCGCCATACGCTACAATAAGAATCGCAATAAAGTGAAGCTTCTAGTGAAGCCAGAGAAAGTCAAGCCTGAGTCTTGGCCCAGTAATGTAGAGGCTAATGGCTACTAGGCCAATCCCCAATAGGCCAATCAAACCCCACAGTATTATCCTTGATGTCAGAACCATAAAATTCTGAACCTTGCCTCACTGCTTGCACTCCTCTTCCGTATTATTTGCGCAGGAAAATGATGCCCGAAGCCGCAAGGGCCGCGTAGTATATGCACTCCGGTAATGCAAGTAACATTTTCACTTTCGGTTTGAGTGGTTTGCCCCATTTGCCGGAGCTAGCAGAAATATCTGTTTTGTAATGGTGAAATATCTCTCAGCTTATTTTTGCTTTAGGTTTTGATGTTATGAAATATGTCTCGAGTCCCTGTGATTACTGAAGAGAGATAGGAGTAGGGCCTTCGCTTTTCTGTGCCTGTAATACTGACTACAATGTTTATTCAAATATTTATTTCATAGATATTTCTGGTTCTTTTTGATATTTTTCCTACCAGAGTGTGTATTATAATAACGTTAATTTTATTAAATAATAAAAACGAAATTTCTGTTTTTTCATGCATCTGGTAGCTTAATAAATTACGCAGCTGATGGACTAGTCAAAATAACCGTATCTCCACTGGAACATTGAAATAAAACACTAAATAAATTGACGTATCTCAAGTTTCTACTGAATTTCTAACCGACTTGGCCGTTTATCGTAATAACTAAGCAATTTGACGGTATCTCTCTCGCCGTCGAAGATTCCGCTCTGACGCGTAGTAAAGTTACTCATTATTATTTTGCAAAATATTAGATACCGACGTGAAACCCTATGTGAACCTATGAAAATGAGCTGTGAGCCCTAACAAATAATGACTAAATTATAGTGCAGTAATTATAATGGCGCGTGTTTGACGCACGGAAAAATGTCAGCCAAAGAATATTACTTTTGATGAATTTTATGAATGATAAGATTACACGACATTATAAACTAACACGACACATCCATGCATTAGTGACATAACCATAGATTTATTATGTACGGTAGCACATAATTAAACCTATGGACATAACGCTTGTAGAAGTCTATACCGAGTTTTGATTTGACCTACAGAAATGGACTGTTATAACTGCAGCTAGTATTGTTGGGAACAACATTTTGAAAACCAGTATTGTACTTCCACCACTAAAGAAAAACACTTAACCTTTTTATTTACACTTTCCTTCCAAAGTTTACTCTACTTTTGACCAATTAAAAATAATAGAAACCAAGCAATTACATTAAAATGCTTGTAATTTCTTTTGGCAGGCGTGACGCTTACCACCAGGCAAACGTCTTGCTCGTCTCGTCACTTGAACGTATAAAAAGCTATAAAGATATAAAGCTATAAAGCTAAAATGGCATTAATTGGGTTTTTATTTATTTAGGTATTTAGACTTATTTTCAGTATAAACAATTGTGCATGTTTTTGTATGAAAATCTCAGTACAAAGG
The DNA here is from genome assembly GCA_905404285.2 of Erannis defoliaria. Classification (NCBI taxonomy): domain Eukaryota; kingdom Metazoa; phylum Arthropoda; class Insecta; order Lepidoptera; family Geometridae; genus Erannis; species Erannis defoliaria. The sequence continues at coordinate 762,421 of FR990073.1, read as the reverse complement.
AATGTTCGAAGAGCGGTAACTTAAGTTTTAAAACAATTTATTCGAAACGAAATGGCGGTATCTCTTATAAAACCACTATAAACATAATATTGGGTTTTTAACCCAACCTGTACCTGTATAAGTATGTTAGTCCTAAAATGGGTAAATAACTGACAACAATATGAAATATATGTCAATGGCAAAGAGAAATCAATTTTTACTAAGTCTCGATTTTCTCGAAACACATCTAAGCTTAGATACCGCACTTGGGCTTATGGGGGCAGTACAGTTTTCGTTTGCACAGAAAAATACATCATACAACATAATTTCGAAAATAAACACTTTTGTACTGTTAAGTTTTCGTGAGAATAATTTCACTTTTTTTTAAAAGTATATTGTGGAGGGAAAAAAAGTAAGAAAGTCAAATTAATTCGTTTATTGCTGATTAAAATGCAAATGTCTGCCTAACATAAAACCAAATAAATTGTTAAATACTTCATAATAATATTTTATTAGCATTTTATTAATCAACCTGTTAATGGTTGACTGCTGTGCACTGTGCATACTCCTACCCTCGAAGGCAATTGGGCCATATCCACCACGCTGTCGTGTAGGTAAATTCCCATCTAAGATTAACACACGCTATTCAATTTCTTCTCCGAACGTATGCATCCATGTTTTCCTTCACCCAAAAGCTTAATAATTAATTATTTCACTCTAACTCTAAGCCCACTAAACTAATCAATACAGGCCTAGTTTCACCGCACAATCACTCTCAGGCTTCTGGGTTCCTGCCAGGCTCATTCGATACATGGTAACATATGTCTGCCGACCCTCGTGACTCTCCTACGGCTTTTTACAAAACAAATCCGACCTAACATTGAACAAGTCGTTTAGTACCATTTTGTAACCACCACGTCCGGAGTCTGTAAGACAAGAGTGAATAGACATCTCACGGGCAAGCGTACTATAAATACGTAAGACCACATCGTCACTTACCATCAGGTGTGATCCAAGGCTAACCCATTTAACGATAAAAAATCGCTTACTCTGATCGATAAAAAGCTTCTATTCCTACCAGTCAGTTGAAATAGTCCAAGCCAAAAATAATAAAAACTATAAATTGGTATTATTCAAGCACAAACAAAAAAGTACACGTTGACAGCAATGAGTTTTCAATATATATTTTTTAACACATCTATTCAAAATGAGCTACTTTTTTCCTCGCAATCAGGGCAAAAAAGAGCTCTTTTTAGTGTAAAAAAAAAAAATACGCGCGAAATGCATTCTGCCTTCGTTCTTAATTGTTTGCTTAAATTCGGATTTTACTTATTATTATTTTAACTAAGTGTATATTCCACAATAAAAAGTGAGAAGTGAGTGTGAGTAGTAAGAATGAAATAAACGGAGGTACTATTCCTATTCATAAGTCGCACTTACTTATTTTCTCATAGAGGGCTATAAAGAGTGTCCACCTCGGGAGCAACACTATTTTATGCTCGAGTACTTTGAATCCGTGCTGCCGTCAGGATTCTAATTTAGAATCCTACACTACGCTCTGGATTCAAAGAAACACTCTCGCCTTAAAAATAGTTGTTTGCTCCCTTGGTAAACAATCAAAAAATATTATATTATAGATTTTTATAATATTTTTATTTCAATGCAGAAATGATTATTACTTTGCTAGCAGCGCCCCGCGGTAGGTATTATTCTACTTTGAGGCTATCACTACACCAAATCCATCAGTGACATCCATTTCCATATTTTTTTTACATTTATAATAATTAGGATCTTTACCTCACATTAGCTCGTTCTAATGAAAATGTAAATAAAAGATTCACGTCGCGCTTTTCTGTAAGAATCTAATAAAGGAAACAATGTAGGTATGTAGAGATCCAATAAAAGTCAACAGAAGGAGCGCGTGATTGATTCGGGTCGCGCGTTCCTACATGATATTGTTCTCTTGCTCGGTCGCGTCTTGATAATATCATTATTATATTTCTGAGATAAAAACCTCAGATCTTCTTATTGTACTGTGATTTAATGTTAAATCTATCTATCTAAATATATATAAAAAGCTCTGTCCTGACTGATTGACTGACTGGCTGACAGACAACGCACAGCCCAAACCGCTGGTCGTACAGACTTGAAATTTGGAGGGTGTTTGGGGGTGTTTGGTTTGGTCGAGGGGGGGAAAATGGGGTGAATTTTGGGAGCAGGCCGAATTTCTTCTGTACGCGGACGAAGTCGCGGGCAACCTCTAGTCATATTATATTCAACTAATATTATAAACGTGACAGTTTATATAAATAAAATATGTTTTGATGTATGCTACTCAATCAGGCAAAAACGTCTGAAAGGATTTAGATGAAGTAGCTTATAATTCGATATACTCACGTGATAGAAACTGTAGTCGCAGTAAGCGACCTAAATAAATGTGAGTATAATCCCATAAATACACTAAAATGTGTCCAAATTATTCCAGTCCTCATAATTATGCCTTTGGCATGCTTCTTGATAGCAATTCTTTTGTTACGTTACGCCAAATTGAATGGATATACGATGTCACAATAAATAATTATCTTAATTCCAGCATAGAATTCACTATCCGGCATTATTTAGAAAATAGCGTAAATAATGTGTGGTATTGTAATTGTAGACTATTGTTATGATATCTATACAAAAGGAGGAACTATTACTTTAATTCTGTGACATCACTGTAGGTATATCTGTCTAAAATACAATGGACCGGTGATTACAGCAGAATTCTGGTTTTACACAAGTTTTAAGGACAAAAAATATGGCTATTATGCGACTCAAACATAGTCCGAAGCCAAATAGGCGAAAATAATATAATTATGCTTTTCTACACAGTATGCCCACAACTACTTATGCAAAAGTATCATTATGCCAGATTCACTATGCCAAAGTAAAATAGGAAATTACTAAATTATGCGAAAGGAAGGGATACCGTTTTTTTCTGTGGCTGGGTATAGTATGCAATGAAAACGTATATAATAGGTCTTTACCTATGAAATTGCCGTTCTTCAGTACTGGTCATTTCAAATAGAAAAAATAATTGGAATGGCTTTGTATTCTGATATCAAATTAATTATGTCTTAAAAACATGAGTTTATTTTTACAAACTCAGTCTTTTGTTTATTGATTACCGTTGAATTTTCATTAGAATTGAAATTTTTTCGTCATAATGGATACTTTAAAAAATCGTGTTATTATGGAATATGAGTTCCGTCGTGGCACCAACGCGACACAAACGGCACGTAACATCAAAAACGTTTACGGAGAAAACTGTACAAACGAACGCACAACCCGTTATTGGTTTTCCCGGTTCCGTTCTAGAAAATTTGACTTCAAAAATGAAGCTCGTGGTCGTCCGGAGACTTTGGTCAACAATGATGAATTAAAGGCAATTGTGGAATCTGACGAAACTCAATCTACAGCTGAGCTAGCAGCAGCTTTTGATGTTAGCATCAAAACAATTTTGATCCATTTGCGACAAATAGGCAAGGTAAAAAAACTTGATAGATGGGTGCCCCACGAACTTAACGATCGCCAGCGTACGCGTCGAGACCTGCCTCGCGCTGCTGCTACAGACAGTCTCCAACCTGCAAGAGCTGGGGTTGGAAGCTCTCCCTCATCCGCCATACTCACCAGACCTTGCACCTACCGACTATTACTTTTTCCAAAATTTAGATAACTTTTTAGTGGGTAAGAAATTCAATTCCCGAGAGGCAGTACAAAATGCCTTTGAAGAGTTTGTTGCCTCCCGTCCAGCTGATTTTTACAAGAAGGGCATCAATAAACTGCTAATTCGTTGGCAAAGATGCGTCGATTGCATGGGTGATTACTTAAAATAACAGAAATAAAAAAGTTTTAAAAAATAAGTACTTTCACTTATTCCATACAAAACGACAATTTCATAGGTAAAGACCTAATATATATAAAAAAATGTATCAGTTATCTGGTTTCCATATTACTAGATTCGCTTAGTTTGGGGCTAGATGGCGCTGTATGAAATGTCCACCGATAAAAACTAATACCACTAGTATTCGTTTTATCTGGTATTAGAAGGGAATAGGTCGATATATACTTTATTATGTATTTATAAATTAAGTTACTTGCGGCAACACAGCTAGGCGGCAGGGTTATTCAAATTGTTGTTGATAATATTATGTTATCAAACAATAATATAAGTATTTTGTATTATAACATATCATTTACATTATTAAACTCCTTATAAAATACTAGATATTTAAAATTAAATCTCAATGCGAAAACATTATTCGTCGAAAATTCCCCCCCGTAATGCACCCTGCCCAAACGTGCCCATTATAGCGGCGGCGTTACCGCGCTGGATGGACAGAGAAATCTGCTGCGTCAAAAACCACCCAGCGCGGGGGTCCCGGCCTTTCTTTCTCAGACGCTGCCCGATGTCCCCTATGAATATATTGTATTTGTATCACGGTGCAAAATATATATAATCATAATAATAATTAACTGCCTTATAGCTCAGTAGGTAGCATATCTGCCTTCAGAGCTGTAGGGCGTGGGTTCGATGCCCACCCAGGGCAAGCATTTATGTGACGAACATAATAGTAGATTACTCACCTAGGGAGCAAAAGTAAAGAATGTCTCAGACCTCATGTACCTACTTAATAAGCTGAGGGTGAAAATAGTCCTAGTTCTCGTAATAGTTGGAGACTGTTTATGAACGGAACCACAATAAACGACTTATGGCAATGTATAAGACCGGTTTTACCGCTACAACTGACGAGTCAACGGAACATTTTTACTCAATAAACGTAAATTTATGGAGTTCCATGAATATCCAATATGATAAATAATTAATATCAATATTCACTTTTCAATTCGAATATTATGCAGAAAGGAGTGTTTTATTTGGTTAAATTTTAATTTACAACATCGATTAAGACATTGAAGAATGCTTGTAAAGTTGCAGACATTTTAAGAAAATTGAATATTTTTATACAATGAAGTGTTTCCACGCTTCGGTAATTTCAATGTATTAGAGCTAAGTAGTAAGAAAAACTATGACCTCTGTCATGACTTCAACCTGCATACGAGCAACCTCTGGGTTAGGATTTTAAGAAAATTATAATGTTTTTCGACTGCCTTATAGCTCAGTTAGTGGTATCTCTACCTTGAAAGCTTTAAAGCGTGGGGTCGATTCCCTCCCAGGACAGACATTTGTGTGACGCAAGTAAGTGTTTGTTCTGTGTCTGGGTATTGTATTTAAATGTATTTTAAGTATGTATTTACAAAAAAAAGTATATACGTATTTTATTAGCTATCTGGTTCCCATATAGTACAAGTTTTGCTTAGTTCGGGGCTAGATGGCCCTGTGTGAAAACAAATTTTCAATCAAGATTATTTATATTTTATTTTATATTTCATAAAAATGGGTGTTATGAATGAGTCAAAATCATCCGTGCAGAAGACGCAAGCCTTTTTACCGAAATAGTTATTATCGTCACTTCCCTGACACTATAATAACCAGAATAACATCTAACCAACACAATTCTGGCACTGCTACATAACAGTACTTGCGAATTTTATTATGAAAACTGACGTGGTTTTGACACATTTTTGTTTTAGTTATAGTTGGAGTATCCGATTTAATTAAACGTGAGTATTCCCGTATCGAACTTGCGATTAAAACCCTGCGTCGTACTGCAGCACTGCGTCCGTCACCTTTGGATGATTTCATGTCATATTTTTTCATTCCCAGTATATTATCTACATAGTTACATCGCCCTTCAAACCTAAGCACAGTAATACTTGTATAGCACTCTCTAGGCGGTTGAATAACTGGCAAAGGTCTGGTACTTCCCCAGGCGGTTCTATGATTATTATAGAGCTAATTGGGTAAATACGTAATCATAAAACTTACCGTATTTAAAGAGAAACCGATAGTTTAAAACAGTGTTCCTCAGGCAGATTCTGCGATAGAGTCCTACCAATACAAGATGGCCTTATTTGTTTTATGTCGACGAGATCCTTTCAATTACTCTGTGTGACAAATAAGTGTGATATTTAGTATTGTTAAATAATATAATTATTATTCCAATTAAAAGTTTAATGACCAGTCCCATGCTTTCTTTTTTGAAGCATTTTATAGTAATAAAGAAATTGACACTGTTCCGTGAAGGAAGCAAATTAAAGTAGGCATTGATCTTCTGACTACAATTACAACTCTTTGTCTTTTTATTTAAAGTTTTTCGTTTTTCCTTCCTCGATTGAGAAATTGCAGCCTTGGATGTTGTCGCAATTGGCTATACAAAAATAGCTATCTGAATACCACAGTAAAAAAATCTCGTTTTAATTTTTTTACGTATTTTCCCGAAGTTAAATGTCTTGTTCTCTTATATCCTTGTAAGGGTAGATGACTGATGTTTATATTGTTGAAACCAATAGCTTTGATGAAGAATTTAAGTAAATATAGTATGTTTATTGAAAAAATAATTTATTTCGTTTAATAATGTTCTGATATGTAAGCGTTTAAAGTTTTTGTTAGAGACAACTCTGTCCCTTTCCCACAAAACAAAAAATGACGTCACGCCTTACTTGTCAGAATAGAATTTATATGGCGTACAGAGAAGTGACGTCACGATTGCTGATTGAGGCTGTTTCGCCTTTCTGTCTGGCATGATATTAAAATGCTTATAAGTTGCTTATTTTTGATCAGATTTTATTTATAATATTATAATATTTTTTTCATAAATCAGCTATATTTATGGGCCACATTTTAATAGGAAAATAAAAAATACAGCTTTATAGCCTATTTTGCAAAATGTTATTAAAGAATGTTTAATGCTTGACAGACTACAGGAGCTTGACTTCAGCTTACCAGATGTTAAGAGACGGTGTGGTCGAAGGTGGAATGCAGACACTTTTTTTTAATATTCTTACTTCCTGGAGGCGGGATGGTTATGTGAGACTTTCCGTCTTAGTGACGGCCTACTCACTAAAACCCTAGAGTTTTCCACCTCAGCGCTTTGTGTCGAGGCTACGGACACGCACCCAACTCTTCCGCGGCCCTGAAGGATTTTAAACCCACCTAATTTAGAATAAGTAGGTACTGGCTAAATTGGTTTAACCATCTTATCTTTAAAGATTCCTTTTTTAATAGAACGGTACCCATAACTTAGAGAAACAATAAGTTCAGGGCTTCTCTCGTTATTATCATCATTAATATCAGGTCTAATTGCTGCTTTAACAAATCAGCTGTTCCATATAAATATTCTTCTACAAAATGTATGGAACAAAGTTATATTATTATTTACGGGATATTTACCGTGATCATGTTGTGAAATGAGCTCCATATATTTCGGCGCAGTTGCATGCGCCATGGTCACGGGCACAAAACAATACAAATACAAATAAATTATTGATAACACAACTTTGGTGTCACACGTCAAATTTCATTAAGTAAGTCAAAAATAATAATTACTTAGGTAATAAAATGAAATAATAATTATAAATATACGTCAATAATCTCTTATTTTAAAATAAGCTTCAATGTCATAAAACAAATTCTCTTGTAACCACGCTCTGAGCTTAGTTTTGAAGCACCCAGTGGAAGGAGCATCCCGAATGGAAGCTGGTATACGGTTGTAGATCGCGGGCCCCAGAATATACACTGACCTCTCTGACTTGACGAGACGGTGCGACGGGGTGATCAGTTGGTCTTTCTTTTTATTGCTTCGTAAATCTAAAGAATAACATAATAATAGAACTTTTTAGTAAACAACCGATAGTTTAAAAAAGTGATGTATACTGATATTTCTTCGCGATTTCAGTGTTAGTCCCATAGTTGTAATAGTACTATTATTTCTTCTGTGCCCATAATAAAAGTTGTTTATAACGATACGTATAATTACCTCTTAAAGTATTGCTCTAAATAATAATACGCTTAAAAAATATATACAACCGACTTCAACTTCGAATACCTGGATGATATCTTCATATTTTCTAGTAGTTTTGATTTAAAAACCAAACTACTAAACTGATATCGATACAATTTATATGGGACTACCTCTGAAGTATTACCTACCAGACAAAACAATCATCAAAATCTGTTCATAATTGGCGGAGTAATTGCATAGGATAAATACAAAAAAAGAAAAAAAACATACAGTTGAATTGAGAACCTCTTTTTTTGAAGTCGGTTGAAAATAATGATGTCAGGTATCTAATTTACAACAGGCTAAACTTGCCCTTTCTCTGAAGATCTCCACTATATAGATACAAGAAATGGGAACGATCGATCTCTGGAACTTCTGGGCGAAAAACTTGAAAAATTTAGCTTAATATCGGTGTTCATCTCTCTCCAGGGAGCTTTTGCGAGCGAAGTGAGAAACTGTGCAACTTCCAACTCATGCATTACTGATCATTATGAGCCTTAGGCCCAATGTGAAAAATTTTAGTACACTATTTTCAACCGACTTCAAAAAAGAAGATTTTCAATTCGACTGCATGTTTTTTTTATTTTTTATATTGTGTGTATGTTACGTGATTACTCCGCCAATTATGAATTGATTTTGATGATTATTTGATAGGTAATACTTTAGAGGTGGTCCAATATAAATTTTATCGATATCAGTTCAGTAGTTTTGTTTTTAAATCAAAATTACTAGAAAATATGAAAATGTCATCCAGGTATTCGAAGTTGAAGTCGGTTGTATTTTTTTTTAAGCCGTATTATATTATATTTCTTTAAATATGTTGTGTTCTTTTTGCATAATATAAGTTATGATAGAATATTGTTCAACATATTTGATTATCTACGTGCACGAATCCACAGATAAAGTAAATACTACGTATCACGAATCCAGCAGCGCGAGTACCGTTCTGTATGTCGCTAATTTGACGTGTCGGTATAGCTGATTCTTTTGAATAATATGAGAAAATACCGATTTTTATCAATTTTACCGATTTAAATGTCAAATTTATGGATCTTTAGGAACAGTAGGTACTCTGGCAAGTGAAATAAACAAATTATAAACAAGTAGAGGTCGCCCGTGACTGACTTCGTCCGTGTACGGAAGAAATTCGGCCCGCTCCCAAAATTCACCACTTTAAATCATCCTGAACTACCCAAATATCAATTTTCATCACTATTACTTCAAAAACAAAGAACTTTCCATACAACATTTCACCCCGCTTTCCCCCCTTAAGTAGTCCCTGTCAAAAAAGTTTTGAAAATAGCATTTTTTATTTTAGATGTACAATCCAAATCCAAATTTTCGTAAAAAAACAAAAACAAAGCACTCATACAAACGTTCCTCCCCTTTTCCCCCCTTAGGGGCCGAATTTCAAAAAAACCTTTCTTAGTACCTACGCATCCAGACGAATACACCCTCCAAATTTCAAGTCTGTACGACCAGCGGTTTGGGTTGTGCGTTGTCTGTCAGTCAGTCAGTCAATCAGTCAGGACAGAGCCTTTTATATATATAGATAGATATAATATAGATAAATAGATAGATAGATAGATAAAACGTGTCATTTTCTTTTCAAAAGCCCGCAATGCATGCAAAAACCATGTCAAGCAGGACTTTTTGTTGTTCAAATATAAAAACGTTAAATTTTGATTCTATTTTCTTCCATTTACTTGTCTAATTATATAATTGTTTTATGTATACAAAATCTTTTTACGATACAATAATACGGGAAATTAGCAATCACTTAAACTTTATTTTAAGCAGTTATCATAACATAATTATTTAAAATATGATTAATAAAACAACGTGCACACGGCGAGAGTAACCAGATGCAAGTGATTCTTGATTATGGTTCCTATATCTTTTTCCGGTTATCTTGTCGCACGCGCGCCCGCGCCTTAACGTGCGCAGGCTCTCTGCGCCGTACATAAGCTTCTATTGTGTTTCGTCACATATCGAATATCTGGAAACCCGGTGTGTCGGAGACCATCGGCGGCGCAAGCGCCTGCTCCGCGCCTGGGATGACAGAGAGCCCCCGCTGGCGCTGCTTGCGCCGCTCCGAATGCACGGAGCTCTGACCCTTGCCTGGCAGCACTTTGAATCGCCGCCCCACCGGCACCGTAGACATCCTCTTGAATAGCACCTGAGTCTCCACCTTCTGATCCGGAACCAATATCTTCACTATCTGCCTCTCGCGCTGGAGTATCGCCTTACGCTCGTCTGACGTCACCACCTCCGATGCCATAGCAGAGCACTTTTCGAGGAAAGCTTGGACTTGTTCAGGGTCCAACATTTTCTTCGACCACTGGTACGCTTCTTCGACTTGAATTCGAACCTCATTTACGTTTCCTTGTTGCATGTCACCGCTCATCAGAACAAAACACCCGTTGAGCCACCACGTTACATTGCCTAGTTCTTCGGCTTTTCTCTGACAGCGCTTTGCATAAAATTTCGCAAGAGCATAGTTCTTTTGCTGACAAAGTAGTCGCGCTAATTCATACATGAGCCAACATTTCATTGTAGCGTTTTCACACATATCTAGAGTGGCCGCTACCTTCGTTGTAGCTTCTTTGATATCGGCAACCTTGTATGGACTGTTGGCCATAACTGAGTCGAAAGACTGCGGGCGTCCCACAGGCAGGCCCATGAGGAAGGCGATACGACGCCTGTTTCCGCGCTCGCTGAGCTTGTAGGACAGCCGATGCTGCGACAAGTAGGCGTCTCCGATAGCTTTGTATAGCCTGTCTATAAATATTTCTTTGTCGGGTAAAGTACGGGGCGTTTTCTTATCCAGGAATACTTGCATCCGCTCGGCTTTTGCAATGACATCCATCAGTCGGTGTTCACGCACACTCTTGTCGATCTGTCGCAGCATACGCTCAGCTGTACGTGTACCGATGTCTCGTTCTCTTTCAAGTGTAGCCTCTTTGAATTTGTTCTGACGTTTAGAGTCAGCTTTTTCTGCTAATTTTATAGTGTAATATGGGCGTTGGGATCGCAACATATCTTGTCTTTCATATAGCGATGTCAGAGCATCTTTAACGATAGTTTTCAGCTCCGCACTACCAGCTGAGTTTGCCGATTTCAAACAAGGATTGTCCAACATTCCTTGAAGAAAAAACTTATCATAGGCCATCGGTCCCAAATATTTCATGGCCATCACTCTAGATAACATCAGGTCTTTGCGCGCTTCCATTTGGGTCATCTTACGTTTTTGTTCCTGCTTGGGAATACGAGAAATGTGAAAAGGCCTCTTCGGTTCGTCGTCATCGAGTCGCGCAGCTTCCATCTGTTTAATAAGGGGAAGGAAGTCCAGCATGACGTTGCCGGCGTTTTTTCCGATGCAGTCTTGAATCGTAGCGATGCCTTGATCGATGCCCTCTTGGAAGTAAGGGGGTTGCTTGCGCAATCTTACGCCGCGATGGTTCATGACCACGGAGCGCTCGAAGTCTGACATGGTGTACATGGCACGCGTCTGCATGTTGCGTGCTATCATGTTGAGGGGGTCCAGCTTCAACGCCAGCTCGGCGTCAGCGTACGCCTGCTTCGGCTGCACGGAGTCCGCGCATACCTGGCTGCGTCCCATCAGGAGCCGCACGTCATCCGGGGCGTTCCTGAACGCTTCATCGTACGTAGCTTTTGACTTCTCGAACTGTTCGAGCCGCCGGAGATACGCGCCGCGCTCTCGGTACACTGTTAGTGCACCGTAAAGCTGCTTCTCTTCCATATTCACTCGTTAACCTCCACGAACGACAAAAGACAACTAACTCAGTCTTTAGCTTTTACTTGGCTTTCCTTGTTTTAACACCAATGCAAGAATCACAGAGAATAAATGCCTAAGCACTACAAACAATCTCTGACTATAAACAAAGAAATATATTTCTCTGAATTTATACGATTGATTTCTGATTTTCAGCTGTGTCAGTTTCTTGTCACTAATATTATTTTATGACAATCAAAGTCAAGGAGGTTTGAAGATATGCATAATAGTAATAATACGCATATATAGTTTTCTGATTCAGAGATCAAAGTAACGAAACTTTTTAATCTTATTTTGTCAGTTCTATTTTTTTGAAATAGCCGTAGGCCACATCGCAGATACAACGTTGCGTCGACGCAACGACAGTGCGCGCTCTATGTAAACCAGAGTCGAACTGTGTCTGCACACGACGCAACAACATCGCAACTGCTAGCGACAACGCAACCACATCGACATTTTGTCGGTACCGCAACGCAACTGCAAATAGCTGCAATGACACTATTCACACGTACCTACAGCGTCACCACATTTTGCCGCTGCGATGTGGTGTGGTTGTGGTACGTGTGGGTTGACCCTTAGAATTTAGCTTTTTTTGCGTGTCATCTGCAGCTGCCCCCTAGCACGCGCTGCGGACTAACAGCCTGGCGAAAGTGCCATAGTGACATGAATGGACAAGCCATGTATGAAAAGAGCACTAGGAAAAATGGTGTCTTATAATTTGTTCTTGGCCATGGATACTAGGCCTTCAGCCGAATAAATATTCCTTCATCGATCCTCTTATTATTTTATTTTATTTCGACTAAATGAGTTTTAGCCTGGACTGAGTCACACACAGTAAGTCACGGTCAAGTCCAATCATGTCCTAATAATGTCTTGGCAAGTTTACTACAACCTTCTTCGGAGTTTTGGAAACAACACGAAAGACATATTACACCATATTATACCAATTGCCCATACTTATGCACGTCAATTGGCACTTAATTAATAAAACGCCACTAATTTTATGCAGTAACACCCGAAAAAACACAAGTTTTGGAAAATAATAGGTACAATGCGGTGACATAATTTTTTCGCGTTCCGGCCAAAAACTCCCGGTGCTTACTTTTTAGGTTAGTTATCTATTTACGCAGTCGCCAACCAAAGAGTTAGCACTACGTTTTACTGTCAATATTTAATTTGGTTGTCAACATTTTGTTGTTATTGTTAAGCATCATTTTCCTGTTTTAACCAAAATTCCTAAATTTATCACGTAAAAACATGGTATTATGTGAATGAGACAATGAGTGTAACCTAATAATAATAATAAATAATGAAAACGTGTCAAATATGTGGTATTAGATCCGGCCAGTCAAATGACCAAAACCGAATCTTCCTGGCAAAATTTCCTTTGGATGAAGATAGGTAAGCATCAAGAACTAATTTTGTAAGGCTGTTATAGAATAATAATTACTTTATTTACAGTTTTAGCTTAAAGAATAAGGAATATTAAGAAAATAAGCCATAAATAGTCTAACAATTGTGTTTGTCCCTTTTTTATCGACTGTCGATGTTTATTATTTACGTTAAAAAAATACAAAATAGCGCCGTTGCGCGCGTGGTATTTGCGCTCATAGCGCAATAATAATAAAAAAAAAAAAAAAAAAATATTCAAGCTAGGAAGCAAAAATCTAATTTAAGAGGGACTAGAGGAGACGGAAGCAGCCATATAAAATAATAATAAATTCACTTTCCAGATCATCCGGGGAGCCATGAAAAGACAATATTTATGGCAGCTTGCAGTGCAGAAAGTGGTATTGCAACTCTGCATGAGACGGAGATGGAGCGAACAGCAAGATTGAAACACATGATACCCTCGAATGACTCAATTTGAATCACCGCCAAGTGCGCCAAGATAATGCTTGACCACAAGACCCTTGCGATACAATGTCATCGAAGATGATGCCATCAGTGGATTCTTTTGGCAATTCGAAGACCATCAAAGAGTACAACTTGCATTAAGACCGGAAAGTGGCCACGATAGAGCCCCTGGGCCGGGAGTAAGTGACAAATATATAAGCAGAAGATGTAGAGATAGAGTCAAAGGAAAGCCACTGGGGAAACACACTATCTTATCTGGAACACTCAGTCTAAAATACGGAACTCTACACTACTGATTGCTTTCTATGGAAAAAAACGGCCATCTACACTACTAACTTACTAATATTATAAAGAGAGAAGAAAAAAGATTAGATTTTTTTGTAAGATAAGATTTATGTTTGTTTGTAATGGATAAACTCACTAAATAAAAATAAAACAAAATTGCCAAAATAACTATAATAACTAAATAACTAATATGCTAATAAAAAGAAAGTATTTTAAAACAAAAATACTTTCATATTTATTTATTTGCAACTGAGTGTACAGAGATCTTAAATTAATATACCCTACATTATCCCAATAACCCCCCCTACATTTATGTAGCAAATTTATCGATAAGAAAATATGTACATCCCTATTTGAGGTGATTATATTGTTAGGCTGACAATGTCAGCTCTGCCATTACGTCAAAAGTTATTTTTTTAATATTCTTTTATATTTTTTTCATACTTTTATTTGTTTTTTTATTGGTATTTAAAAAAAACATCTTGAGTGACTGTATTTTTCGTTTGTCTCTATGGAACACCTTATTACGTAGTATTTACTTACTCTATGCGGACTAATTTCTTTCCCCGCGTGGGAACGTGATAATGCTAGAATATGGATACGCCTTCTTGTTTTCCAGGAAAAAAAAGAGTGGATGATCGTTTATCACGGCTCGCATGCTAGGTGCGCTCATTCACTGGAGGGAAGGAAATACTACGAGAATACCGCCACTACCTAAATGCCACTAAGTAAAGTGACATCGGTTTAACAATTCAGCACAACCAAACAATCTATTACATCATCAAAATATAATAGTCTATCCAGTGAAAGTAATAAGTTTTTCATAAGTACCTTAATAAATAACATATTTTTTCACCTCTTTCTTTCGTACATTGTCCGATGATGCAAAACCAGTGAAATATTGAGTGTCAAAAAAACTTATAGCGCAAACAGTTTCCTGAAACAACCCTGGAATGGTATTTCACGGTGCGGCTTTGAAAAATCATCACGATTTACAACGCCTCGTAGAGCGTAATCAGTTACGAGGGGGGGGGGGGGGGGGGGGGTAATTGAGACGTTGAGATGCTGCCTACATTTCAAGTTTTTACGGTTAACGATAATTATACGATATCGTACAATTATCGTTAACAAAAAAGGTAAAGATATACGTTCAATAGTACAATTAGTGTAACCGTATTATTTTATTGTTACGAAATGTTAATAAAATAATTTTTACTTTTCAACAAATCAAATTTGAATTTTGTGTTTAGGTGTTATCTCTGGAACCTTAAAAGTTATGCATGTATCATTCTACCTGTCAGAACCTATCCCCAGCTATTTCTGAAGACACGATGCAATATTGAAATAATAGCATTATGTCGAAGTTTGCGAGAGTCGTGGTCGAACGAAACTTTGAAAGTTACGAATAAACTGTGACTGTGACTGTGCTGTGACTTAATGCTGATGTGATGAGCAAAGGTTCATTAATCCACTAGTAAAACGATAACTTAAAAACCTTTTACCTACTTTTTTTATCAAAGCATGTTGTAAGTACCTAGCGTATGCAAACAATAATTGTTGTTAAGATATAACTTTAGGTTTCGTATGTAACCCACGCTTGCCATCCTAATTTAGGCCCCTGTTTTTCAGTACTGAGTCACTCAATCTACAGTGATTTCCAATTTTGAAGGCTGTCAAATTTTGATAAACGTTGTTGTTCACATCAATGAACTTTGGGTCTTAGATTTTTTCAACCGACTTCAAAAAAGGAGGTTCTCAATTCGACTGAATTTTGTTTTTTTTTTGTTTTTGTATGTATGTTACGCGATTACTCCGCTAATTATGTTTATTTTTTTGTTTGGTAGGTAATATTTCAGACGTTATGGAAATCGGTTCAGTGGTTTGGTTTTTAAATCAAAATTACTAGAAAATATGAAGATGTCATCCAGGTATTCGAAGTTGAAGTCGCTTGCATTTTGTTTTTAAGAAGCGTATTATTTATGGTAAGAATTCGTTCACACACAAAACTGAAAATGACCACATGTTTAAGAACCATTTGCAACCCATACGCTATGAGCGATTTTCTAAACATGATTTAAAGAAAAGTAGTTGCCTTCAACTCGATAGATAGCGTAGGCTATAATTACGTGCCAGTCAAAACAGCATAATATTTTTGATATGCGGCACATGAAATAGAATTTAAAAAACTTGACAATGACAGCCACGTCTGTTTTGTGCAAAGTCAGAACCATCTACAATGAGCTTCTTTTTTTAATTGCCAGATAAAGAGATTGTCAGAAAATCCCCCATTTTATTCGAGTACAAAAAAGGGAGGTCTTTAGCTGTCTATGTACGTCATAAGTGTACAACAGTGATTGAGAGAGAGAGAGCTAAATCCTCCAAGGTGTACAAGACAAGAGTATCGTAAGCATAATATTCATGTGTTAACGAACAAAAAAGCTCACTGACAAAAAAATTACTATCCTATCTCCAATATTACTAATCGGACAAATAAGATGAGAATAATGGGTGATTTTCTGACAGCCAATTAAAAAAAACTATAGTAAAAATCTGTTAGATGGCGATGACATGGGTCTGAACGGGTTCACTACCTAATCTGTGGTTCTGAAGATTTGGAATGAATGAAGCAAAGTAAAAAGGTAAATATAATATTAATAATAAATAACCTTATTATTCATTTATATCAGATCTGTCATGCATTTTTTGTGGTTATTGTTTGTCTAACAAAGTATTTGCCCATAGTATTTCTTAAGCTTTCGTTATGCCACGCAAATTAGTAAGTCCACCTTGCAAATAAGTTAATTATATACCATGAAAAAATTACAATAAATATCAGCAAAAAATTATAAAAATAACGTAACGTAAAAATATCAATTTATTAGAAGAAAACTTGGAAAGGCACTTCCTCCTTTCACCAACGATCGCAAACCGTGAAGTGAAGCAATGAAGTGAGCCATATCTCGCCAGCGCCGTCTATCCTTTGGCTGTAGAACTACGTTCTGACGGCCGTCAGAAAACTTCCCTTGGCGCTGTGCTTGACATGAAGTACTTATAATTATGTTGACATAAGAGCACAATTTTGTTCTTTTGGCGGGAACACGGAAAAGTCATGAATGTCGCTGTATTGTAATATTTTCTTAAACTTGTGTTTTTAGGGTTCCGTACCTCAAAAGGAAAAAAGGAACCCTTATAGGATCACTCCGTTGTCCGTCTGTCTGTCTGTTTGTCAAGGCCCTTTTTCTCGGAAGCGTGTAGAGACATCAACTTGAAATTAATATCGAATGCGTAAGTCCACGGTCCCTTAGAACTGTAAAAAAAAATACAGTAATTTTTCTAGCGTTTTTAATGTTTTTTAGACTTGCAAGTAAATCTTAATTCATATGGTACTTCCCGTTGACGTAGAATCACGAAATTTGGCAAGAAACAAGGTCATATAACACTGGTAATGGTAAAATCTGAAAATAGATAATTTGTAGATATATCGCATTTCTCAAGCCAAAATTTGAATGACTATTCCGTTCGGTTGGCTTCCGTTCTTTAGTTCCCAAAAACTGAACTAGATGGCGCCACAGAGAAAATTAGCCCACGCCATTATTTTATCGCAACTGTTACGTTCGTCTTTGTGGTGGCACGTACTACGTACATAAAAATTGTACTCCATAAGTAAAACGTAGTGTTTAATTTCTCTAAGTTCCTAAGGCTGAAACCTGGTTTCTCTTATCTGAGACTGGCATCATCAATAAGTAACCCTAGCAGATTCATAAATGTAAAAAACTGGGACAGCTTATCGAACGTAAATTGAAACTCCTTTTTAGGATTCCTTACCCAACGGGAGTTCAACTGTATGACTAAGCAATCCGTCTGTTTGTCTTCAAATGTGTTAGTTCGTCTGTTTTTCACCTTTAACGACGCATATCTCGTAAATCGCAATAGGTAGACGGTTGGTTTTATAGAATATTCGTAAGATACTGTCGCGAATTTCCTTTGTACTTGTGGCGGTACTACTGGAAAAGACATGTTTCACCACATTATATCACTTGCCCACACTCGTGCATGTAATTCAACACTCAATGAATAAAACACCACCATTTTTAATCATTAATTCGCGAAAAAACACAAGTTTAAGAAAAAATAGAATGCAACGACATGATTTTTCCGTGTTGTTTTCAAAACTCCTATAAATGGATTAAACCGTTTAGAAGTAATTGTTCGTTGCAAAAATCACAGTAATTACGCGCCACGTGCGGGCGGCCACTGACCTCAACCCTGCCATTCGCCTACCCGATAGACGCGCCGGCCGAACACGTGTACCTAATAAACAAAAATAAAATAATAACAATAATAATAATAAATATATAAACTGCTTAGGGACACCCTGGTATAACCTAGATATCGACCTCGTAATAAGTATTACGAAACCTAGTATCGAGTTTCGTATCAAATGAGAGGGCTTAATCAGCAAATTCCTTAATAATTATTACGTACGGCTAAGGCTAAAGCGTAATTAAATTTTCCTACCTACATTATATTTTTGTAGGAACTTGAAGAGATAAAAAACAGATAAATATTAGGTGACTATTAATTAAACTTTGAGGATCTGGCTCTCTCTCTTATAAACAAGTTCAATGTGTACACAATTGTTTTTATTTCCATGCCTTTTATCTTATGAATGAAGTTAATATTAAAAGGTCAATATGTAGACAATTGTGTTTGTTTAGGTACATGTATTTTATCTTATGAATGAATTTCCTAAGTTATGGAAATGAGGCGCCAACGTGACTTTTCAATGCTTCCTCAAAATCATTTAGACTTACTAAAATGTTTTTAACGAGTGATTAATTGATCTGAACCATTAATATCTTTCATTAGTACATGGATCGCTAACTATTTTAGTTTATTTTAAGTTTTCCTTATTATTTACTTGTTATTTAATTAATTTTTTTTTTGTCTCGTCATTAACCATTTCATGCTCATCAGGTCATGTTTTATCATCATCAGCCCAGAGACTTCCACTGCTGAGCGAAGGCCTCCCTTAGACCGCCACACTGTACGACAACCTGCCATTTGGATCCACCGGTTGCCCGCGACTTTTACAATGTCGTCTGTCCACCTCGTGGGAGGCCTTCCTACGCTGCGTCAACCGGTTCGCGGTCGCCACTCAAGAACCTATTTTTCCCATTGGTTGTCAGTTCTTCGAGCGATGTGGCCTGCCCTGCG
This sequence comes from Erannis defoliaria, assembly GCA_905404285.2. NCBI lineage: Eukaryota > Metazoa > Arthropoda > Insecta > Lepidoptera > Geometridae > Erannis > Erannis defoliaria. The sequence goes on along the minus strand of FR990073.1, from coordinate 743,341 downwards.
CCACTTCAACTTGCAAACTCTGAGAGCTATGTCGTTGACTTTGGTTCTTTGGCGAATATCCTCGTTCCGGATTTTATCGCGCAAAGTAACACTGAGCATAGCTCTCTCCATTGCTCGTTGCGTGACTCTGAGTTTCTTTAATAGGCCAGCAGCTAAAGACCACATTTCAGTTTCGTATGTACTGGCAACACACACTGCTTAAACACCCTTATTGTGTTCAGACACTGCGGGATTTTGGATTTATTTATTTTTCTATAGCATAATAATAAATAGCTTCGTCGTCGTCAGCCATAAGGTGTCCACTGCTGGACCAAGGCCTCCCAATAAAGGGGTGTTGCCATAATCCCCACGCTTGGCAGGCGGCTTAGGGATCGCAGAATGCACCACCGTTAACCAAGAGGACGCTGCTGCCCGTCCTCCGGTGGGTCTGGTTGCAGTTTAAGGACATACCCAGGTCCCATAAATAGCATAGTATCAATTCAGCCTTTTTTAATTGTTCACTGCTGAACTTAGACCTACCCTCGAAAAGCGAATGACCATATTACAACTATTTTGTACCAATTGTTTAAATTTGTTATGCATGCCTATTGTCTTCTCAACAAAATTTGTTATTTTTTCGTGTATAAAATCATGTCTATTGTCTGTATTCACCGCGTTGTCCCAGTAGCGGGTTGGTGAATTCACATACGCCATTGAATTTCTTCTCCGAACTTATGCAGGCTTTTTTCCTTCACCGAAAAGTCAGTGGTATGAGTATCCGTACATAAACTCCAAAGAGCTCATTGGTTCGGGCCTGGGTTTGAACCCGCGACCTCACAAGTCAAGCGGTCTCCTGATTAGGCTCCTGGTAGCCCACGCTCACGGTTATTTTTATAATATATCTTTATCTGACACTAGGGCTGAGCTCAGCCTATACGAACTTACTTTTTAAAGTTATTTTTATATGATTGTCAGGCTAGGTGTTTGTACACAGGTCACTTGGTCCGTTTGAAAACATTAAGTATTACAGCAATCCTGGAATAGGAACAAGCTCTCATGTGAGATTGCCGAAACACACAGCCATGTGTTTGGTAACAGGCTGTTAACTTGGGAGTGGTAGCTAGCCAACCGATTACTAAAAGGGTCACTGTACTACTGGTAGTACTAGAGATACACAGTTCTATCATTTGTACTACCATTTGTACTATTATTAAGTAGTACCTACTACGGATCCAGAGCGGAAAATACGCCACGGTTTTTTCACAATGTCATCGCAACCTTATTGATGGAATTTGAAGCCCCGCCCTCCTTAAAGTCCGAACCAAACAATAGGCTAGATGACTGGTTTTTGTTTAATTGTCCTATTAAAATGTGGCCCATAAATATAGCTGATTAGAGAAAAGAAAATGAAATTCTGATCAAAAATAAGCAACTTATAAGCATTTTAATATCACGCTAGACAGAGAGGCGAAACAGCAAATCGTAACGTCACTTCTCTGTACGCCATATACATTCTATTCTTACAAGTAAGGCATGACGTATTATTTTGTTTTGTGGGAAAGGGACAGCGTCTCTAACAAAAATTTTACACGCTCATATATCAGAACATTATTAACCGATTTAAATTATTTTTTCAAGAAACATACTATATTTACTTAAATTCTTCATTAAAGCTATTGGTTTCAACGATATAAACATCAGTCATCTACCCTATCCCTAGGATCTAGCTCTCTCCGAACAATCTAACCACAAACGCTGACTTAAACTTACCAAAACTTAGAATATAAATTACAACTTAAATATAAATTAAACATTTATATAAAACAGAAATTCTGTTGTAAAAAGTAGTTTTTCATTATATCGACTATCGATAGACAGTGATATCGGCAAACAGTTCAATCGGCGAAGAGTGTTTCAGTTTATTATTTTCAAATAGAGCTCAGCCTATAATATTTATACTCAATAAACCATTATTAACGCCAAACCCGTAGTTGTAAACTGACTAGCGAGTTTTATTAACAAACCACGATACGACGCGACGTAACAGTAAAAACTGTGGAGTAGGTAAACTTGGAATTATATATTTTTTAAACTCCACTCGCACTCCAAAAATCTCGTACCTATCTATAAATTTATATATCGATGAATGATTACTTCTCGCTTTTACTTGTGATCTTGTGATAATCTTTCACGTAATCTTTAATAATTATATAGCTTATAAAAATTGGCCATGCAAGGTGGACTCGAACTCCGACCGATCCGACTGATCTTAGGGTTTACCGTAAAATTGCGATTTACATTTTGTTTTTTTTCGAAATCCGTAGTGTGTGCCCGACTTGTTTTTATTAGTTTTGTCATACTTTTATTTTTTAATTTGGTCTATATTCACACATACATCACACATGAAAAAGATACATAAATAATGGTTACAATTAATTTTATTACTATTTTTTATTTTCAAGTCACAGTAACGTATATTTTGTAAAAATGGCTAAATTAGGCTAGGCTATTAGCTAATCTAACGGCTACCTAATACGGTTTGGAACGTAGAGGTCATAATATGTCTATAGGACGGACGGACAGACAGAGGCGACGATGTTTTAGTAGTAGGGTCCCGTTTATGGTAAGTAACTCTAAAAAACCTTTCAGTGCGAACTGCGAATCCGGCGACTGATTTTCTCAAGAACTAAAAAGTGATCCCGTTAGAATTCGATATTAGGCATCAAATATATGTGAGTTTTTGCCTATAAACAGTCTCTGCTATCAACCTTACTAGTTTTTTGCTGTCTGGCATTTATAAATATATTTTTTGTCATGAAAATAAAGTCCGGATTAATTCACAAAGGTAGATATTAAACACAATTTAACTTTAATGGTAAAAACAATAACTTATAATGATTATCGCAGACGAATAAAAAAAATCTGTTAAGTTTTTTATTATAAAATTACTAAGGATTAGATATCTATAACATCGAACGAGTTCTATTTATATATTGAATGCCAATTTTTAAGTTAGCTTCTTTGTCTGTTTCATAATAATTATGGATTGGAATTCTGTTTATCAGTGATGTTATCCAAACAAAACTGTTGCTATTTTCACTCGGAAATCGTTGCTATTCTAGATAAGTTATTTATGTTTATTACATTTGACTGCACTGCAATGGTAACAGTCAAATGCCTACCTAGTTATACAAATACAAGTTATTAATTTTGACACACAAGTATTTCCACAAAAATATTATAATGTCCCATATTATAGGCTCCCGAACTCGTCAAGTAAAGTAGTTAAAATAATAAAATTCGTAATTTTTACCATAATTATTTTAATATAATATTTATGTAAGTATCATTTTTATTTCTATAACTAAATAGTAAAACCATAGATTAATATTTTACCATTTTATTTATTTGTACAAATCTTTTTAAAGTGTATTTTTATTATGATAATAATAAAATATTATGTATAAATTGCATGGACTTGGATAAGTTTATTTACAAATAAAATACAAATATACACTAAAATTACATTATAACTAACTAACAACTAAATAAAACCTACCTAGTAAAAACAAACCCTACATAATAAAAATACAAAACTTAAAATTTAAACTAAAAGCCCCGTAGATGATGGAAAGGTGGCCAGAATGCTGGCGGCATTGCCACGTTGGATGGCAATGCTAAGTTTTTGACAAAAATATACGCCAGCATTGACTTTATGTACTACTATGGGAAATAAACAGAAATTTCATGTTCTGTAGTTTATTACTCCTCTTTTCCATTCAATAATCTACTGAAACTGAAATAATATACTGCTGTTGTTTCACTGTGGCGCGGTACTAAAGTGGAAGTCAAACAATACGGCCAGGGGTGAAGACGCTAGGGTTCAATTGAGAAACTTAGTTCATTAGTTATATAACTCGAGTATGTACTGAAAGTCAAGAGTTTGCCTTCTGTTGTATCTATGTTGGAGATTACATGCTATTGTTTAGATTTAAAGGATTATAATTTAATATAGGGACCTGAGTATGCCTTAAACTGCAACCAGAACCACCGGAGGACGGGCAGCAGCGTCCTCTTGGTTAACGGTGGTGAGCATTCTGCGATCCCCAAGCCGCCTGCCAAGCGTGGGGATTATGGCTACACCACTCTATTAAGGAGGCCTTCGTCTAGCAGTGGACGTTTTTATGGCTGAAGACGAAACTAAAATAGCTAAACTAAATTAATTTTTGGTAAATTAAAGTACAAACAAACCACTAGACGCACTTTCATTCTTTTATATTTAAGTTGGTAGACTATCGCACATTTGAATGTGAACTCGGGATTGTACGCCTAGGAACAGAAGTGGCAAAATTAATTTTAAAACATTATCAGTTTATAATAATTACTTATAGTTAAATGTTTTTGTTATTTAATAACAAAATTATTTTAAAAAGAACTTATATTTTTTTATTATACTCTGACTTTGACTTTATATTGACAATTATAATGATCAAAATACGAGAATGCACTGGAACACATTACTTTATTACACTAATGAAATAACTTGAAAACACTTGTTAAACATGCTTGGGTTTTTTTTCTTTTAGGCTTGCGTTTGACTGCCATCTCGTCTGATGATAAACGAAGATGCAGTCTACGATGGAGCACGCTTGCCTAGAAGAAACCGATTCACTCGCGACTTGAAGACACCCAGATTATAATTATCGGGAAACACCCACTCGGGCAGCGCATTCCACTGTTTAGCAGTTCGATTAAAGAAACTGGAATTAAAACCGTTTCGTCGTGTGTTTGTAGTTGACCATGTTGCTAATTCGATTAATTTACGTAACGAATAATTATAATAATTTGTGATCACATGAAGAGCCATTTCGCAGTCATGGCCAAGGTTATAAGTCCATTCTAGTGACACTACGAACTTTCGCATTCGCTTCTAACTGGACATGAGAATCTGGACACACGCAAGTCCAGTTAATAGTAAAACTCAAAACATGATAGTGAATAATACGCTTAAAAAAAAAACTACTTTAATTTCCACTACCTGGATGCGGTCCCTGCCCGTGGTCCACCTACATTAGTTCACCTGGCTAAGTATACCAGGGGATTTTTTTCCCTCCTTGGTCCACCTTAAGAAAACTTCTTAGATATTCCAGTTATTTTGATTTATTCCAGTAATTTTGATTTAAACACCAAAGTACTAGACCGATTTCAATAAAATTTATATGGGACTACCTCCGACGTATCACCTACCAAATTAAAAAAAAACATCAAAATTAATTCATAATTGGAGGAGTAATCTCGTAACATACATACAAAAAAAGATACATTCGAATTGAGAACATCCTTTTTTGAAGTCGGTTGACAATAAATAATAACACGACAAAAAAAACGAACGAAAAAAAATATGCTCATTTGAATATGGCGCAATACACAAAGAATAACTACTGTTTTTTCGTTCTATAAATGTATATATAGCCACTGTCACTCGGCATGATCCCCAAATATCCAAATCTCAAATATTTAGGAGTTATGGTAGCTGTGGCCACGGTGGAATAAAGAAACTCAGGTGCATACACATGAACCCTGAAAATATTACACTCCTTTTTTAGAGTCGTGTAGAGAGTTGATCCTGGTACACTACAGTTCCGTCATTACACATGCTTCTAACTACCTATCAAAATGGAAGGACCTTCCATAAAATTGAAAAATTTTCAGTAGGATGAAATGACCAAAAAACAAATGGTATGAAAATCCGTACATAAAACTCAAATAGCTCATCGGTACGGGCCCGGGTTTTGAATCCACGACTTCACGTTTCTAAGTCGAGCTTTATCCCTCCAGGTTAGCACGGCTTGTTCAATCGCTTATTGAGTCATAACTATGGGTGTATAGACTCTACCTAATAGGTCTGAAATAACAAACGTTCTAAATCATACACAGTCAGGCTCTTTTAGGGCAAGAGTTGCAGACCGGTTTATTTTTATGTTATCTAGGTCATCGCTTAGAAATTCGTGTAGAGTTTGATATTATTTGCATTCCAAGATATTTTTATTAAACTAGGCGTCTTTGATTCATCCGCGTAATGATGAAAAACGATGATCATCACCGTTTTTAAATGATATAAAGATAAAAAGTAACCCATATGTTATTCCGAGTAATAAGCTACCTGTGTTCTGAGTTTTTTCCATTTCCGTTGAGCCTTTTGGCGTGAAGAGGTACTAATTCATACACACATACATACAGACATACTTTCACATTTATAATATTAGTGTGAAATGTAATTCTCTAAGCATTTAAGCCACTTATTAAATACTAACGACGGCTCTCGTAGGCTGGTGAAAGCCCATTCTATAACCTGTTGTCCTACGTTTATTTAAACGGGACCAAAAATAACCTTTATCTAGTAAAATTTACCCAATCCACTGGGTCCCAAAATACCGATATTTTAATAACCAAGCTCTGTCTATTTTATATCTAAACATAATTATCTCGTTTTTTTCTTCACAAATATCGGAGAGTCAGTTGCGACAAGCAATTGCTATATGTATCGCAAATATATAATTATTAAAACACAGTAATCATAGCACTATAAAAAAATATATTATTAAATAGACACAAAAGACATTTAGTATTTTAAATATAACTAAATTAGATTTATGTTCCTATGTCTTATTTTATAATAATGTTTGCTACGCTCGTGCCAAAAGCTTACTCGAGGAATTTTTAGTTTCCGCGTTAATGGCCGATTTTCCAAACATGATTTACAACAAAAAAGTTTCCTTCAACTCGATAGATAACGCAGACTATTAATAGGTGCCAGTCAAAAACAGCATAGCATTTTTGATACCTATGTGGCACATGAAATAAAATAAAAAACTCGACAATGACAATCTGGTCTGCGCAAAGTCAGAGCATGAGCTTCTTTTTTTTTATTGGCTGTTTGAAAATCACTCATTAAGATGCATCTCTCCATGCAGTAATTATAACAAAATAATTCACAATGTTTTTAACCGACTTCAAAAAAGGAAGTGGTACTCAATTCGTTAGTATGTTTTTTTCTTACTTCCAAACTCCGTGATTTATAAACCGATTTATGTTATAGTTATTAATATTTTATAGATAAATCCTCCCAGAGAATTTTATACTTTGAAAGTGGTCCAATAGAAATTTCATTAAAATCGCTTCAGTAGTTTGGACTTTAAATCGAAATAACTGGAAAAATATGTACATCCAAGAAATCGAAACTGAAGTTGTTTTTTTTAATGTGTTTGTTAAGCAGTACATACCTTTGTGTGAGCTGACGGTATAGTTGACATCTTCGAACAACAAATGTACTGGAGGACGCTTCGCCATCCTGTTCAAAGCTTTCAAGGTAGACCCCGCTCGTTCCAAGGCTGCTGGGGTCCAATGGCTCTCCTGACCCTCTACCACCAGAGGATTAGGTTGGGACGTATGCGCAAGCGCAGCGCCCGCAATGGCTCGTCTCACTAGCGGTAAATTTGCCATTTTGAGCACTCTATTTTCTAATTGTCACTTTACTTTTTTAAATTCTAAATTTAGTTTTGTTTGACTTGCCGTTCCAACTTTGAATTATGTAACTAAGTTCGTTGACATTAAAATAGTCGTTGAATTATTTATTTAGGTTTCTAGTTCAATTTTCAAACTGGGCTTATATAATGCTTCAAATTCAAGTTAATGCATAGTGTTAAATTATTTAACACATCTCGTTTTTTTCCAAAATAGTTTTTACTTTTTTAACAGCACATTCACTAACATGAAATAAAAAACAAATATTTATGATTTTGAATTTGGATCTGTCAGTAGCATCGCTGCGCTCCACCGCGTCACTCGATGCACGTCTACACTGAAACAGAGATGGCTTTGAACTAAACCTGTCGCAGCGGTGTTTTACCGAACATATTATATTACGTGTGCAAGAGTTTTTTCTATGACATTAATGTGCTTATCAATTACCGTTATTAGTATTGTGCTCGCTAGTAAGTTTATGTTGTAGCATGCTGAAGTACCTAACCAATTCATTCGCGATTTGAAGATAGTCGAATTGGAAAAGTGTTGATCGATAGTAAATATTATCGATATTATAGTCATAAGCATTGGTAATAAGATTGTTTATGGATGATATTACCCGTAAATATGGTGCTTGCTTCTTTACCAAAATATCGGCTGCTAAATATATAAACAGTGGAATGCGCTGCCTGAGTGGGTGTTTCCCGATAGATACAATCTTGGTGTCTTCAAGTCGCGAGTGAATCGGTTTCTTCTAGGCAAGCGTGCTCCATCGTAGACTGCATCTTCGTTTAACATCAGAAGTGATGGCAGTCAAATGCAACCATAATGAATTAAGTAATACAATAAAATAAAAAGTAATTCAGCTTGAACAAATGCGCATCTCAAAGTACGTTTGTATGTATAATTTATTCAGCAATGACTTATGCACAGTTTTTATGTCCTGACGACCAGCTACAATTATAAGATGAATGGACGGGAAATAAGCGCGCGGATTTTGAAGACTATATGTTGAGCGTCGGCTCTCCTCTCGCGTCAGTCATACTATGTCTTTGCGACATGCGAGCCGTACGATACGACAATACAAACTTCTAATACATGTACATGTGTTCTCTTTTTGTCATGGAATAATTAGATTCGCTATCTCTATTTTCCGGAAAATGTAATATGCATACTTTTAGCTAGGTATGCTTGATTGTGTTGTCTTGATAATTTTGATCGATTTGCAAGCGCTGGGCCCGTCCATTCCATTATCACCGTCGCTGCTTACGACATGTTTTAGCCAAATATATCGGCAAAAAATTCAAGTTCAAACAAGAGATAAATTGGTCAACAACTTTTGAAGATCGCGAGGTCACAGTTTAGGACAAATAACTAGTTCTTTTAAAATGTCATTCTCAAGTTTGAAATGGTCCTATGTTTAGATTAAAGTAATGTTGTCAAATCCGCCACAACAATAGCTTTTAATAAAGAAACGATCATCAGTAATTTCCACTGGAGTTTGGCTCGAAAGATCATGCCGTTAGCAACAGTTTTTATGTCATGACGCATAATTTTTTTGCTTAAAACCCATAGACTTAAACGAGAAATACAGACTACTAGTAGATTCAAATCTAGACATTTCACAAAAAATATACACCGAGTTTTTTATCGTGGAAATGTAAATTACATTTTTTAATCGTCAATTTGCTACGTCCTCGGTTTCAACCGCGGCAATAATAGCAAAAAATCATTAGTTTTTCCTGATAAAGTCCCTTAAGTTTATCTACAAGCCTTTATCTTTCTGCATGCCAAAAATAATATAGGCCAATTGTTCTGTAGAGTCACTGAAAGGACACAAAATGTTTGCTATTCAGTAATTAGTCTTCATCAGCAATGATGCGATCTAGGATGCAGCACTTAAGTACTTAATTTAGGAGTACATGCAAAATTGGTGTCGATGACAATGGACCTCAACTAATATGATAATGGAAACGGCAGAAAGGTAGATACTGTGACTTTTTAATAACTATTGTCATTAGTAAGTTAGTTAGTAAGACTGACCCGTCAAATTTGGACTGTTGTTTTTTGTTTTGTGTGAATCATAAAGCTATAAAAACTTTATAATGACATAATGTCTTGAAAAATTTTTTTTTCCGTCCTGGAAATACTGTACAATCATGAATTCAACCAATCGTCTTTTACAAACGTGTTATACGTTGAGTTGCTATTATTTAGAACAGTTTGCGAGAGTGGCGCCCCCTATCAAATTCTACTCTTCTTTTTTGCTAACAAAATCTATAATATTTATCTATAAATATTTTCTACCAGTAGACTCGACTGATTTGTAATTCCTGCGTTTTCTGTGTCTTTTATTCTGTGGTTTCTGTCCCTAAGTCACAGAATTGTAAAATCCCTTGACCACATTCATGATTCCTAGTCTGCTTACCACAGAGTAACACATCCTCACTGAACTCGGTTCGCGATTATGCTGTGGATTTCACAGTCCGCTGGTCGGTACGAAGCGCAAATTACGTTTGCCCTGTAAAACAGTTAATAAGATCCAGTCATCCTCGACCAGCGAAAAAACTAGGCGTAAGAAATCTTAGATTAAGTATCAGCCTTTGTATAATAGTCTACTGGAGGGCCTTATAGCTCAGTTGGTAGCATGTCTTCTTTCAGAGCTGTAGAGCGTGGGATCCCTATCCAGGGCAAACATTTATGTGACGAACACAGATGTTTGTTCTGTATTTGGGTGAAGCATGTATTGTGTAGTGTATTTACAAAAAAATAATATTATAAGTATTTTATCTGCTATCTGGTTTCTATTGTACAAGGTTTGCTTAGTTTGGGGCTAGATAGCGCTGTATGAAAAATGACCACCGATATTTATTTATTTACTGCTGGACTTAGGCCTACCCTCAAAGGGTGATTTGGCTATAACCATGCTGGCCCAGTTGCAGAAGGTTGGTGGATTCACACATCATTATCAGCCCGGAGACCTCCACTGCTGAACGAGGCCTCCCCCTTAGACCGCCACACTGTACGACAACCTGCCATTTGCATCCACCGGTTGCTGCGACTTTTACAATGTCGTCGGTCCACCTAGTGGGAGGCCTTCCTACGCTGCGTCTTCCGGTTCGCGGTCGCCACTCAAGAACCTTTCTTAGGCTGTCAGTTCTTCGAGCGATGTGGCCTGCCCATTGCCACTTCAACTTGCAAACCTTGCGAGCTATGTCGGTAACTTTGGTTCTTTGGCGAATATCCTCGTTCCGGATTCTATCGCGCAAAGTAACTCCGAGCATAGCTCTCTCCATAGCCCGTTGCGTGATTCTTGCGGGATTCACACACGTCATTGAATTTCTGCTCCGGGCAAACGCAAATCCTCACGATATTTTACTTCACCCAAAAGCTAGTAGTAAGAAAAAAAACCTGATTACTGAATTAAATATATTTATTCAACGTCTCGCTCGTCTCGGCGCTTCAAGGCGTTATTAAAATATATATGTTTTACATTCACTAAATACCACATCGAATGGCCACACTTAAACCGTTTATATTTAGAGTTTATGTACTGGAAAAACCTCGTAAATTTGCCGTAGTCATCCAAGCGATGGCCTAAGTGCACTTGCTTTCTAGTTGCCCAATGCCCGAGTAAAAATGCATTATTAAACAAGTTCCTAATTAGATAAATTACCCGAATAAATAGTACATACTAAGGTAAACTAAACAAGTACTCAAAAAAGAAACAACTGACTTCAATTTCGCTCATCTGGATGACATATATTTTCCACCTATTTAAAAAAAACAAACTACCTACAGAACTAATTTTGATGAAATTTATGTGGTGCCAAATCGGTTCATGACGGAGTTCTGAGCACAGAATAAATAATAGTACGAAGTATTCTGAGGCAGGAAACATTAAAATAAAAAATACAACCCGAATTGATAACCTCCTCTTTTTTATATATTTTTTTCCAAAAAATATTTTTAATAGACATACTTAATGAAATTTGACTTGTAACTTTGGTGTTATCAATAAACAATTGTATTGTATTTAAAATATCTCTTATATTATTATTTATTAATAAATATAATTATCATAACTTTCACAATTAACTAATCATTAATATCATACAAAAATAAACAACATCAAAAAAAAGCGAATCATAAATTCTTGTCAAATAGCTTTTTTATTAAATACGAAAGATTTTGTACTTTGCTCAATTTACTGCTAAAACGTTTATTATATTTGCGTTTCAAATGTAAATACTTTACAATCACTATGTCAATTTTGTATTTTCTTAAAACTTTCGTTATTGTCATTTCAGCCTGTAATCTCCCAATGCTGAGCATTCACCTCACCCCCCACGCTTTCTTGTAAGCCTTTCACCCCAGTTCTGAGCTAATCTTATTCAGGTTCGGCCCGCGATTCCCAACGAGCTGCATGGTGGATGACAAACGCATTTCAGATTTTAATCAGTCCATAGGCAATCCAATACAATTTTATTTTTTTTACCCTTTTTTTATATACATTCAAGTGACGAGACGAGCAAGACGTTCGCCTGGTGGTAAGCGCCACGCCTGCCACTAACAGTTGCAGTGCCAGAGTTGTGAACTTGCGAACACAATCCTGCGCCGCACTGCACTGCGTTCGTCACCCTGAGACATTGTATGTTAAATCTCTTCATACCCAGTAATTTCTCTGGTAACATTGCCCTTCAAACCGGAACATAGTAATGCTTGCACACTACTGCTTGGCGATTGAATAACTGGAAATGTGTGATACTTCCCCAGGCGGACTCTGCAATAGAGTCCTACCACTATTAATAAGTAAATGAAGTAGATTGGGTAGAAAGATAATTTAGGAAGTCAAATTTTTCTTGTCTTGTTTTAGTTAATAAAGGCACTTATACGTTGCACTTGAAATAAAATGCTGTTGTTTGATATACTTACCTAAACATACAGAAAAAGAAAAAACAAAATATTCTCAGTATAACTTAGTTACGTTTTCGATCTTACGATATTTACACTGCTACCTAATATTTGTTTATCAATATCCATTTTGCAACTGCAGCACACCTGCAGTTGCAAGGTGTACTTAATTTACTCATAAGTTGTCACACGTTATAATAATCCCATAAACTAAATTATTTACACAGCTTAGAACACGTGAGAGAAGGTCGCCTACTTTGATCGTTTTCTACATTACTATAAAGGTCATGGGTTTTCTTTGACATTGAATTGGTTAATTGACCTGGTTAAAAGTTAGTTTGGTCTAAACAGATATTTTACACACGTTTTTCCTTAACATAATTAGGTTGACGATAATCTGAAGCTGGCATTTCACTGTGGTATAATTATAATATTATATTGTAGCTCAATATATAAATTATTATCGCTCGCCATCCTTTTAAATGGCGTTGAGATATTACCTCTCTGAAGGCCAATCGCGGGATATAATAATAGGGTAGATGAATGATGTTTATATCGTTGAAACCAATAGCTTTGATGAAGAATTTAAGTAAATATAGTATGTTTCTTGAAAAAATTATTTAAATCGGTTAATAATGTTCTGATATATGAGCGTTTAAAGTTTTTGTTAGAGACAACTCTGTCCCTTTCCCACAAAACAAAAAATGACGTCACGCCTTACTTGTTAGAATAGAATTTATATGGCGTACAGAGAAGTGACGTCACGATTTGCTGTTTCGCCTCTCTGTCTAGCATGATATTAAAATGCTTATATAATTTGCTTATATTTGATCAGATTTTCATTTTGTTTTCATTAATCAGCTATATTTATGGGCCACATTTTAATAGGACAATAAAAAAAACAGTCATTTAGTCTATTATTATATATCCTTTAGTGAATAGCCTGCTTTATGATTAAAACTGTCAATATAATTATAATTATGTTTTTTTCACGTTTACACGATTTTGAACACAAAATAAAGCCTGGAACGAAAACTAGCTTTTGAGGCAGCTGGAACCGCAAAATCGTACTTCTAAGTTGATTAGAGAAATGAAGATTATGCCATATATATTCCCGACAATATCATCAAACTCCCAATATTTTAAAATGTTCGCAAGATTCTTTAGTCCTATTGCCCGAATTGATATTTATTTATTTAAGATACAAAAAAACAGATAACAAGCTATTTCTTACTAAATCTGAACTGGATTGAAACCCTAAGTATGGGTACATAGAAAAATAAAATAACAAGACGCACGCCATGTGAGTGGTCATCCGCAAAGCAATAAGTTTGTAGCTAGGCCCCCAAGACGGCACAATATTTCACTTAAAACTAAACTAAAATAAAAAACTATCGATGAAATCTAGCAATTAGTATCCTGTACATAAATAATAGGTAAAAACCTAACGCCTTATATCGGAACACGGACCTATAATGCTTTTTACCCTGTCCTATAAACATTATGGCGTAAGCCAAAAATTGCATTTAGGCGATCAAGGAAAAATATTTTTTTTTAAACGGAAGGAGTAATTACGCGTAATAAATTCATTCGGGACGACTCAAAAAACGGGATGAGACATTATGGGGCGAAAACAAAACATTCAATTACAACGATAACAAAAAATAAGTCATAATATTACCTATTAGTCGTACCTACTCTCGGAGGAACTAGCGCTCTTATATTTTGATTATATGATATTCTTTTTAATTTGACATGCAATTATTATTTTACATTTTTATTTTTTATTTTGACATTTAATTATTTGATTTATAATTGTTTTAATCATAAACTAAAAAAATCGACTATTGATTATTTATTGATTGACATTGACACCACCGAATTTTAAATGTAATCCAATTTGTATTTTTTTTTAATGTGTAATTTGTGTATATGGATGATTGGTCTGAAATAAACATGTATTATTATTATTATTATATAATCAAAGTACCTACTGCACCGATAGGAAGCCCAAACGCGCAATAAAAGTGGCATCGAAAATAACCTCCTTTACGTTATAGATTTTTCGTTTGCATGCGTATCGGACTAGCAAGCCAGTAGGTACATCATGATAATGAAAACGACTTATCTTTACCGCTAGAATGCGGTTATCTTCTGAAGTCCTAACACGGAATGAATTTAACTAAGTATAAGTAACTCAATTAAGCTTCTAGGAAACTTTGAGAGATTACACTTGAACCCGAAGACCCGAACTCCCAAATATATTGTGCCATTTACCTTTCTACAAGAATGTCACTGACAAAAGCAGAAACAATCACAATAATATTATAATAGGATAATAATAACGGTTTTTTTGTTGTTTGTGTAGTGTGTTGAACTTCAATGCAAAATGTTGGGACACAAAAACCATGAGAAGGTTCCGCCGATATTTCTCTAGTAAACGTTTTATACCGACATGGATATGTCCTGAATGTGCATCCAGAAGCACGTCTGCCAAGCGGGGGGGCTTACGGCAACCCTATTGGGGCTTTGTCCAGCAGTGGACGTCGTATAAATAAATACATAGAATTTAAAATACATAGCTCGGGGCCATGCTCGATGGCAATTAAAATATTTAACAAACTTCCTGTTCAGATTAAAGACATGGAAGATGGGGCTAAATTTGTAAAAGTGCTTAAAGAAATACTAGTCAAGAAATGTTACTATACATTAGACGAATTCTTTACAGATAAATGTATTAACAACAGAATAGAATGAGCCGCTCCGCACAATATTGCTATACCCCAATGGGGTCATTATGTCATAACGTCCATAAATTGTGCTAAATAAGATCTGCATGTATTATATAAGTTACATAATGTTTGCAATAAAATATTGAGTATTGAGTATTATTTATTTATTTATATAGAAACACCCATATTAAATAATTTCTATAGTAACATCTTCATGACTAAAAAGTTCTGATATGTATACCCTTAACAGGTGTTTACAGCATTCAGAACTCTCTGAATGCTGTAAACACCTGGCTGACGATGAAAAGTTTCGTTATTGATTAGTTTAGTTATCAAATCGAACTTGATCTTTAAATTGTAATAATATGCTATAAAATATATTTAATTTCGTGCGGAATTTAATCACCGACTTGACTCACTTCTGTTTTTATAAGGTATTTAATCCGGTTTATAGATCAGGAAAAATATGAATAACTTGATAAACAAAAATGTAAATCAGGTAAGTATAGCTATTATAACAGGCAAGTAAAAAAAAACACGATGCAACCAGTATAGTATGATAAATGTTTTGACATTGAGCATTATCAAATACTACCGGTGCCCCGCGGTTTTACCTGAAATTCCTGGCATAAATAGTAGCATATGTGTTATAAGCTTCCAAGGTATAAACTGGGGACATACCCAGGTATGTCGTAAAACTGCATCCAGAACCACCGGGGGCCGAGCAGCAGCGTCTTCTCGGTTAACGGTGGTGAGCATCCTGCGATCCCCAAGCTGCCTGCCAAGCATGGAGATTATGGCAACCCTTCTCTATTAAGGGAAGGCCTTCGTCCAGCAGTGGACGTTTTATGGCTGATGACGAAAGTATAAAATACCTCTCTATCAAATTTCTTCCGAATTCGTCCAGCCGTTTGCTGCCGTTATCTGCGTGATTTACAAGCATCCAGGGGCTTTATTTTAGAATCGTGCGCAAAGCTGCGCACGCGAAAGGAGCTTACTTTCAAACGATATTGAACCTTATTCCAAACAGTATCGTTCGAAGGTCAGCTCCTTTCGCATGGGCTACGCTTGCGTACGATTCAAAAATAAGGCCCCAGACATTACAGACGACATTTAAATACGAGTAATAGTTGAATTTTTATTTCCTTTGTCTTTGTGAATGTTAAAGTTAAAGTTGATTTCGTAGAGTTACTTGACCTTATAACTTACTGCATGAATCGTTGTCGTATGTTTTGCTGGTAAATCCGACACAAAGATTTTTCCACTTCATTGTTATTTTCACTCACTTTGCACCTCTGCCCTTTTGTTTATGGAGTTCCTTGTATCGTTTTTTTGTCATAAGCACTTTACACTTTCATGACACCTACTTGTTCTTAAGTACTGATAGGTATAATTGTTCTTACTCCTTACTTTCTCTCTGATGATTTGTATGTTTTTTTTACTGATACATGACTTATTCAAATTATTGCTATTTATAAAGTAATTTAAGTTTGTACTAGTCACAGTGTTTTTTGATAAGCTTAAAATATTCTTTAGCAATATTCGAAATTTCAATTAGAACTCTATAAAAAAATATGTTTATTTTTATTTTTTATACAATCAAGTGACGAGATGAGCAAGACATTCGCCTGGCGGTAAGCGCCACGCCTGCCACTAACAGTAGCAGTGCTAGAATTGTATACTTGCGAACACAATTCTGCGACGCACTGCATTGCGCTCGTCACCCTGAGATATTAGGTTTTAAATCTCTTCATACCCAGTAATTTCTCTGGTAACATTGCCCTTCAAACCGAAACACAGTAATGCTCGCACTCTACTGCTTGGTGCTTGGATAACTGGCAAAGGTGTGGTACTTCCCCAGGCGGACTCTGCAGTAGAGTCCTACCACTACAAAATCAGTGTCTGAAGACAAGGGTCTACGACCAGTGTGTGTTGCCAGTGATGACATATGGAACTGAAACGTGGTCTTTAACTGCTGGCCTTTTGGAGAAACTCAGAGTTACGCAACGGGCAATGGAGAGAGCTATGCTCGGAGTTATTTTGCGCGATAGAATCCGGAACGAGAATATTCGCCAAAGAACCAAAGTAACCGACATAGCTCGCAAGGTTTGCAAGTTGAAGTGGCAATGGGCAGGCCACATCGCTCGAAGAACTGACAACCGATGGGGAAGAAAGGTTCTTGAGTGGCGACCGCGAACCTGAAGACGCAGCGTAGGAAGGCCTCCCACTAGGTGGACCGACGACATTGTAAAGGTCGCGGGCAACCGGTGGATGCAAATGGCAGGTTGTCGTACAGTGTGGCGGTTAAGGGGGAGGCCTTCGTTCAGCAGTGGACGTCTCCGGGCTGATGATGATCACTACA
Organism: Erannis defoliaria; assembly: GCA_905404285.2. Classification (NCBI taxonomy): domain Eukaryota; kingdom Metazoa; phylum Arthropoda; class Insecta; order Lepidoptera; family Geometridae; genus Erannis; species Erannis defoliaria. The sequence continues at coordinate 725,830 of FR990073.1, read as the reverse complement.
AAATCATAAAAAAAAAGTTTCATTAAAGTTAAAAGTTTCTTGTTAAATTTACCAACCTACGTACAATTTTACCGATATAGTTAGATTGTACGCAGATTGGTTAAATTGAAAAGAAACTTACCTACCGAGCGATATTTGATTTTAAACTTAATAAAGTTCACTCAGATCGAGTTATGGCCCTTCAATTAACACATCGTTCCGAGGCCCTTTAAAGATTATCGCTGTCATAATACATTCTTTAACATTAACATGAAACGCCGCTGTTCGGTTTATTTATTTTATGGATTGTTGATAACTTCCTGCAAAGGTATATAATACAAGTTTAAAACAAAATAAATTTACCTCAATAATAATTGCGAATCTATTGTTGTTTTAATGTTTAGTATACTTACTAATTAGTACTACTATAATATAGTACTTAGATGTACTATTAGTACCACTGAAAAGAGAAGTAAATAGGGCTTTAACTTCTCTGTGATTAGTACGGTAGCCCTATAGGAAAACCGCTTTACTCGGAACTGTGGGGTTGTGGGCTCAAACTCCGGGCCCGTACGAATGTCAGTAGACATTTACATTAATGTTTTTTTTTTGAGTTTGTCTTTATATTGTAATTTATATATGTTTTAATTGTAACATGAATTTAAAATTTAATATGAAATGAAAGTTAGTCGAAATAAAAGGATTTGAATTTGAATTTGAATTTGAATGAGCTGTTTGGATTTTGTGTACTCATACCGTTGACTTTTCAGTTATATAATAGGTTTATAAAAAAAATACAATTGACTTCAACTTGATACCTGGATGGCATCTTCATATTTTCTAGTAATTTTAATTTAAAAACCAAACTACTGAACCCATTTTGATAAATTTATATGGGATCACCTGTAAAGTATTACCTACCAAATAAAAAAAAAACATGAAAATCAGTTTATAATTAGCGGTGTAATCGCGTAACATACAAACAAAAAAAAAACAGTCCAATTGGGAACCTCCTTTTTTGTAGTCGGTTGAAAAAGAAGGAAAAAACTTTGATTATATACGAGAGAGCTAGACCCTCCAAGGGAAAAAATCGCGTGGTAATCTGCATACGAAAGAAGAAACAACATTTATGTGATGTGTGTATGTTCAATAGATGTTTGTTCTGTGTGTGGGTGTAGTATGTATGATAAGTATGTACCTATTTACAAAAATAAATGCGTATAAGTACTCTATCGGCTATCTAATTTCCATAATACAAGCATTGCTTAGTTTGGGGCTAGATGACGCTGTCTGAAAAATGACCACCGATATTTATTTAACACTTATCGTAAAGCGAATCTTATTACATCTAATTTGGGCTGATAATCCAAGATAACTAAGAATAACTAACTTATCCAAGATAATATAACCACACACCTGTTTTATCTTTACATTACAGCACTAGTGCTACATTATGTATAACCCGGTTAAGTTAAGTTTGTACCTGACTGCAATTAAATTATAATGTATGTCTAAGAAGCATTCAAAAGGGAATCTGCAGAGCGATTCTACATAAAAACTTTTCCCCTATTTTAGTCCTGGATAATTCCTCTAGAGCAACCATTTTTCTTTATAAGTTCTAGGTCTACTGCCAGTAGACATGTTTCTGTCATTTTCTTTTTTTCAGCAAATAATTGGTAAAGAAAATATACCCTCCAAAGATTACTATGAAAATATTTTAGTATTATATTTATTATAGCAATTAGTTGCTGAAAATAAGGGTAATGACAGATACATGTCTACAGTAGACCTAAACTTTATAAAAAAAAAAATGTCTAGAGTCATTATCCAAGAAGAAAATAGGGGAATACATTTGTATGGCGAATCGCAGACCGGATTCACTCCAGTAGTAAGCATTCTGCGATCCCCAAGCCGCCTGCCAAGCATGGGGATTATGGTAACCCTCCGCCTTTGTCCAGTAGTGCATGTCTTCTGACTGGTGATGGAATGAATTGAGTATCACGTCACTTCACTAAGCCCGCATACAATGGTACATGGATTATAACTAAATCGCCATTCAAGGTAAAACGAACAAGTGGGATGGTTAAAACTACCGCATAATCTACACTCCAGAACCCATTTAAAATCAATTAGCATTTACAATTAACTAATATCAAAAAACAAAACACCAGTTATTCAACATGAGAGGCATTGAACATTCAACCACAATAAAATTGGACAGTGTTATAGCATATCAAGGTCAGCCCATGTCAGTGATATCACAGTTTATATAACACCTACTACTCCAATGTCCCAACCCACTCCACAGCAAACGCCATGGGCTACTGACCTTGACCGAAAGATAAGTTTATACTTATAAATTATGTGCATGATATTAGGAGCTTATAAAACAAACAAAAACAGTAAACACGTCGTATCCATTATTTATTAGTGCTTGGTACATTAATTATTATATCTGTTTATTAAATAGGCAAGACAATGTTAATTTGTTGTTGACATATCACGCTATAAATCACGTCTAAAAATCGTGTAATCTACCTAACAAGTTAAGTAAAACGAATATGTTCTAATAATAAGTACCAAACAATGTATTTTAAAGAGTTTATCAACAAATACTACTTTTCCTTCTTTTTATGTCACCTGTACTAACCGTAATCTTTTAAATGTTCATTTTTTTATTGAGTTATTATAACTGCTTATGTTTGATTGTGTAATTACAATACTACTTAATGTTTGATTGACTTATAGATGTAGGTACCTACTGCTTCTGTGTTGTTCATGTTGTGTACACATTTATTAAGGAATGCAATCTAGAACAAATTATTTGTAACCTATACAATGCATATGTAAAGACTGTCTTCTGTTTTGTGTATCAAATAAATAAATAAATAAGAGATAAGAAAGATAATATTAAATAAGAAATGTATAATTAGTGTTTTCATCACCATCATCAGCCCGGAGACGTCCGCTGCTGAACGAAGACCGCCACTCTGCGTGACAACCTGCCAAAATTCTAATTATTATCGTAATTTCGAGAGCCATAACTTACATTTTTGTATCGCATAATTATCATTTCTTTTTTGTCACTAGAGGGATCTCTCGACGTAGACCCAAGAAACTTTCATGGCCGTTGATAAAAGTTACGACAATTTTAATAATTATTAATACATAGCATATCATAATTTATGACAGATTGTCATCGGACCTATATTAATAACTGCCAAGTTATCAGTAACAATACAAACTATTCAAGAGTTCCCACGCTAATCGCTGTGGTTCCGTACAATATTCTGAACTAAATTATAGTTCGGTGTATACATTTAATAATCTCCGGTAATATTAATTTGGATCTGTTGGTAGCCGTTACCAGCCCGGGTACCCTGCGTGGGTGAATTGTGACTACTGAATGTGCCAAATAATTATGGGTCAATTTATGCTAAGGCCTTTGTCGCATCTAAAGTTATCATTGAGTATTTACTGAGTATGTATATCTAAAGACGAACTTTTGTTACAGTTAGATAAAGTAAAATTACAAATGTTTAGTAAAAAAATGTTTCGTTTACACTTATTTGACGGAAACTATACTTACGAAAGAACATTTATCACTTTAAAGAACATAGGTACGAAAAAATACATTTATTATTTTTGCGATCCTTATTTTTTTAATTATAATTATAAATTAAAATATATTTAATAAAAAATATGGAAAGCGATTATTATACGAAACGTTGTTCGTTCAAATGAATTATGTTAAAAATGGTTATATGAAACCAGGGAGACCCATGAAAATAAGTTATCTCCATTCCGAGTTTCCGTTTAGGTATTTTAGTGTGAAGAGGAAACAATACAAACGTATGATGTTTTTTCGCTTTTATAATACTAGTAATCATAGTGTGATTCCCAAAACTAACGCCACGAACCAAACAGACCAATTAGCATTCTTTCATATACGTACGATGTTAGTTTAAATAATTGACTATTCAATGAAACTTAACAAAATTAAATTATTGTTTTTGAGTAAGAAGTAGAGAGAGAATTCAATAGTAATATTTTACCTCATCACCAGTTTACCGAAATGTTATAATAACGTGGAATTTGTGGAGCGTGGCGTGTGACGAATGAAATAGTAATTAAGTTATAATTAACGCTGTGGTTACGAAAGTGTGTCACCGCATATTATGAATATTTTGGAATATTAATAGAATAACTTTGCGGCGCCTGAGACTTGGTGGAGCGATGTTATATTATAATGTGAGACATGGAGTGCTGGAAACGAAATGACGAAAATTGAGATGGTCGCTTTGGATTCTGGATAATCTGTCCATCAGAGCATAAACCAGAGAAATTACTGGGAATGAAGAGATTTAACATCTAATATCTCAGCGTGACAAGCGCAGTGCAGTGCGGCGCAGGTTTGTGTTCGAAAGTTCACAATTCTGGCCCTACTGTTAGTGGCAGGCGTAACGCTTACCACTATGCGAACGTCTTACTCGTCTCGTCACTTGGATGTATAAAAAAAAACCTAGGCCTAAACCTACCTAAGAAATGAGATGGTTGCTACTGGAATAGATAAGCGTTTTTATGACTTGTGTTTGCATGATGTATGGGTTGTGTATGAATCAGTATTTGTACCTGCAGACTATCAATCAAATCTTTATGAAATTTTGCAAGCGAACAGGTCGTAAAAATAAAAATGCACAAAAGTGACAAGCGCAGTGCAGTGCGACGCAGGTTCGTGTTCGAAAGTTCACAATTCTGGCACTGCAACTATCAGTGAGGAGTGACGCTTACCACTAGGTGAACGTCTTGCTCGTCTCGTCACACAAATGTATATAAAAAAACGATTAGTTATAGGAACTTTTAGACAAGTGGATAGATCTCTTTATTGTATGCATAATCTTCAGCTTTTTTAATATAGTCCACTGTTAAATTTAGGCCGACCCGTGTAAGGCGATTGGGCCATAATTATGTCTTGCTGGCCCAGTTACGAATTGGTAGATTCACATATGCCATCCATTTTGAAAAAATAAAGAAAATTTGCTCACAATGATGAACACAATGTCTTTCTTACGGCTTAGTAATGCTGAAACGCGTAATCTGTAAATACCCGATAGCTGACTTTCCCACGGTATGCTACCTACCTCATGCTACTTTCACAAAGTTTAGGTACCATACGTTATCGGCCGTGCACCAGAACTGTCCTATTTGGGAGTCCCTAAAAAGGGACTCGAGTACCCACTGAGATCCTAATACGATCGCTTGAACGTCCGTCTGTCACACACCGGACCGGCTCAATTTCATCCGGCCTCGTAAAAAATGTTTCTGAATTTTCGACAGCGCTTTGCATATGTTTTTTGTATGTGGAAGTTAGTGTGAGGTCCTTTGTGATCATCATGTTTTTTTTTGTCAAAAATCGATGTTACTTTTATTATGAAAACTGACGTGGCTTTGATACATTTTGTTTTGTTTATACGGGCATACAAACGTTTAACTAAATCGGATACTCTAACTATAGTTTCATTCACACCTGGTGACCTTTTAAACAACAGTAACAGTGCCCGACGAGCTTGCAGCTGCGTGAGTGCAAAAAAGGAAGTTTTTTTTTAGTTGGCTTGTTTTTGACTGCCTTCTTGCCTGATATTAATCGAAGATGCGGTCTACGACGGAACATGCTTGCCTAGATTATTTCAGACGCGACTTGATCATCAACCAGATCTTTTCACAGAATTAATGATACATTTAAAACCACAAAAAGGGTATAAACGACGATATAGTTTTTTAAATCATAAAATAAAAAAAACTTTAATGTACTTCGGTGTACCGTTCATATTTTTACGAAGGTGATGTCACACTCACTGTGTCTCTTACTTAGGTACTTACCGACCTAACTGACAATTAAAAAGGTGGATAATAATTATATTTATCTTGTAGTAAAAGTCATATCATTTTCAATAGAATAATCAATTAATCAATTAATAGATTTTGGTATATTTTTTAAATTAAGTGTTAGCATGAATTTTGTTTTTGATGAGTTAATCTTAACATTTGCAGATAAATAATATTGGTATAAGATGACTCAAATATCCAAGAGTAAATAGAGTTAAAAAAGGTCATTATTTTATTTAAAACCGCCACTCTGTACGACAACCTGCCATTTGCATCCACAGGTTGCCCGCAACTACCATTATCATCATCCTCATCAGCCCGTAGACATCCATTGGTGAACGAAGGCCTCCCCCTTAGACCGCCACTTTGTACGACAACCTGCCATTGTCATCCACAGGTTGCCCGCAACTACCACCATCATCATCCTCATCAGCCCGTAGACGTCCATTGGTGAACGAAGGCCTCCCCCTTAGACCGCCACTCTGTACGACAACCTGCCATTTGCATCCACAGGTTGCCCGCAACTACCATCATCATCATCCTCATCAGCCCGTAGACGTCTATTGGTGAACGAAGGCCTCCCCCTTAGACCGCCACTCCGTACGACAACCTGCCATTTGCATCCACTGGTTGCCCGCGACTACCATCATCTTCATCATCATAATCATCAGCACGTAGACTTCCACTAGTGAACGAAGGCCGCCCCCTTAGACCACCGCTCTGTACGACACCCTGCCATTTGCATCCACCGGTTGCCCGCGACTCTTACAATGTCGTCGGACCACCTAGGAGGAGGCCTACCTACTGTGCTGTGCGGTGTTAAGTAGCTTAGGACACCACAGACCATTTTTAGAAAATAGCATGTCAATCTTCCTTACTCCAAACTCTCAAGATAAACATGGTTCCAGTATAAGCTGATCCTCAGACCTTAAGAACTCGGTATGTTTGGGGGTTCAAGTTATAGTGGACTATATTTTTTTTCATAAATTGTGTCTTCTTCTATATTCCTGGGCCGATTTTGATAAAACATAGCCTATGTGAACCGCCGGACTTCATAGATCATATTTCAAGAAACTGCATTTAAATTCATGCCGTAATTTCTGAGTTTATCCTGGACAGACAGACAGACAGGCAAACAATTTAAAAACTGTATTTTTGGGTTCTATTACTCTCATACACTCGTAAAAAAATTGAAATAAATTTTTAATATATCTTAAATGTACAGTAATCGCCACGTTACAATTTTATTATATGTATATAGATGTGTAGCAGAGGGTTTATATAACTATTTTTCATGTAAGTACCTATTGTGATTTTATGATGTTGCGATAAATGTCTCAAAAATTATGAACAAGGAACTGATTATCACAAAATCTAATCAAAACTTCAATATAAACCTTAATTCTATATTATCCTGGCTTCAATAGACATAAAAAAAAACAGACAAAAATATTATATTCCCTTGCAAGTACATCAAGATGCAACCTATATCGCAAAAGAAACTCTGCCATCTCATTTTTAGACATTTTCAGCAATCTGCGGGTCGCTCGTAAAAAGCTGGGTTTATGACGTCATGGACATAACGACATTAGACATTTTATGTAAATAACCGGACTGTGCACGTCTCCAGGGAAATAAACGTGTGCTAGCTGCTGCGGGCGTCTAGTTGATTTATCCTGGCGACGCTAAACGACCTTGGGTTGGCTTTAAAATACAAAGAGGTAGCTTTTAATGATAGAGACATTCTCAAATTAGGTAGATCAACATTTTATTGTTGGTATCAAAAATTACTACATCATCATAATCAGCCTATTGACGTACACACTGGCCTTTGCCACGCAGGCACATTGGCCTCCCTCAAGCTTTCGTATACCTGCAAATATAGCTCAAATTAGCTTGCTCTGAATATTAAATAGCGTAGACGCGTATCTAGATACGCGTTATTTTTGTTTGTAGTACTATTACGTTTCCATAATCAGCCTATTGAGGTACACGCTGGCCTTGGCCACGCTGGTTTTTGCCACGCAGGCACATTGGCCTCCCTCAAGCTTTCGTATACCTACAAGTATAGCTCAAATTAGCTTGCTCTGAATATTAAATAGTGTAGACGCGTATCTAGATACGCGTTCTTTCTGTTTGTAGTACTATTACGTTTTGTGTGGTCTCAGGACTCAGGATGAGTTAGTCACACGCTGATTCTTGGTCTCTACTCTAGTAAAAAATACGTACGCAGTTGTAGGCGTTTATCCTACTCCTTTCTTTACTTTATACAATTTACACGTTTATAAATTATTTACACAATATATTTATTTACATGAATTACCTACATACATGAAATACCTAATATTTATATATAATAAAATAGCATAATAAGACACACCTACATTAATTTCATACATTATAATATTTATCTGCACTACAATATTTACACACAACATTCCACATACTGGAATCGCTAATCGCTCGCGCCTATGGCCTAACGCCTTGCACCGCGAAACCGGTTCGTAGCATCGCCTATAGCATGTCGGCCGCGCCGACCCGCGCGCGCTCCGCTGCGGTCTCCAGTCGCTTACCTACTATCGCTACGTAATTGTGTCGCTCCGCGCCGCCATCGTACGATCGCCTTTGTAGCTTGTTGTGTCATTTAACTATTGCACTTAGCAACCTACGCATGTTGCGATATATGTATGCTGACAAATTAAAACCAATCTCTCAACTATTGAAGTGTTTTACCTCATCCCACTGGACCTGGACTAGACTACCTTTACAGTTAATAAAACTATATTATCTGATCTTTAAAAAGCTATCATCATTTTAACATTATAATCTCTTTTAGGCGATTTAGAAAAAACGTATAAATAGCAGTAGGTTACAAAATATTATGTTACAAAATATTTATGTCTAGGTAGTTTTTTCTGGGACAACCATAAAGTTTTATTATGAAAACTGACGTGGTTTTGACACATTTTTGTTTTATTTACAAAAAAAGGTCACCGGATGTGATAGATACTATAGTCGTAGTATCCGATTTAATTAAACGTGAGTATTCCCGTATAAATAAAACAAAAATGAACCATAAAGTTAATTTGGAACCTAGAACTTTGATTATATAGAGAGAGCGAGCTAGTTCCTCCGAGACCTAGAAAAAGGAATAGTACAACACTACCTACGTAACTACTTACCTCCAGTTATGGCATCGGATTAATATTATTTTCTCTTTCACAATCACCTGTCTTGCTCTTGACCTTTTCTAAAAATGATTTGTTAAAACCTTTTACAACTGCATAAAAATTTGAATAATGATTTCCTTGCATCAGAATAACCTTTTAAACATACATATCTACGATTGAATAAAATCTTTATTAAATAGTTATAAGTAGGAAACTAGTTTTACGACCTAAACTGTAACCCTTTAACCGATTTGATTCAAATTTTAACTTAAAATTTTATTCTGTTCGCCTGCAAAATTTCATAAAGATTTGATTGATAGTCTGCAGGTTATAGTTGAACAAGACATACATAATGCAAACACAAGTCATAAAAACGCTTATCTATTCCAGTAGCAACCATCTCATTTCTTTGGGAGGCCTAAGTTTTTTTAATACATCCAAGTGACGAGACGAGTAAGATGTTCGCCTAGAGGTAAGCGTCACGCCTGCCACTAACAGTAGTGCAGAATAGTTAACTTGCGAACACAATCCTGCGCCGCTCTGCACTGCGCTTGTCGCCCTGAGATATTAGATGTTAAATCTCATCATACCCAGTAATTTCTTTGGTAACATTGCCCTTCAAACCGGAACACAGTAATTCTTGCACACTACTGCTTGGTGGTTGAATAACTGGCAAAGGTGTGGTACTTCCCCAGGCGGACTCTGCAGTAGAATTCTAATACTACAAAAATATCAAAGAAAAGAAATTAATATCAAAAGTGAAACCCATAACAACTAGCATCAGATATCGAAACAGATTCATTATTCATTGTATTTTATTGTTGAACTGGAAATCGAAATTGGAACTAATATCAGAAAAATGCGTGATTTAGCATTTACATTCCAAATTCTAATATAATATCAAAAAGGACAATCATTACTACTCATGCTTTTAAAATTTGAAAAAAGATCGTTTGCAAGAAAAATATCGGACCAAAAAAACTCGAAATAAAATGATGTACAAAGATATATTTTTTCTTTCAGTCAGCTATAAATTACTATTGTAGAGTAGAGCCCATTTTAGAAAATAGTACATTAGGTACTGATGGTAAAGGGTCAGTCCAGACTTTAAGGGTTTGATACGTATTGATCATAAAGTTTAGTGAAATGAAAGTAAATGTGAACTGGACTTGTAAATACAGCAATGTAGTTCAAAACTTATTTAAATCCTTTACCATAAACGCAGACGCTTATTATTTTGCAAGAAAATTCTAACACATTCGCTCTTATTTTTATATAAAATGAATAATTTTATTACATGCTTGATCTTTCTTTTTTTGTCATAAAAGATACATAAATTCATGGCAACCCACACTCCTCCCGGGGGAAATCTGCAAAAACTTCGAACTTCATTGATACGGGATCGTAGGTGAGATAAACCTGCCCAGTTCGAGGCCGTTTACTACTTTATAACTATAAGGGCAAATCAATGTTACTGCTTTTTGTTTCAGTAGTTAGCAATGTAAAATAACAATACCCCACTGGTATATTAATTATGGCTTTTTGGTAAAAGGAAATATCGTGAGGAAACCTATATAGTTTATGAAGAAGAAATTCAAATGCCTTTATGTCTACCTCAGCAGCTAAATATACCGCCAACCCACCAGCCCGCCTATCATTTTGGTGTGTACAATAAAGAGTTTATCTATCTAGCACGCCAGCCGTGATAAAAGTATTTCCCTTTTCCCCTCGAAAACGAGACAGACGTATCCATATTCTAACTTCACGTTCCCGCGCGGGGAACGACCAATTTAGTCTCCGGTGCTTGCTAGGGATTCTGGTTTTACTATTTATGGCCTAAACACTCTTCGAGAAAAATTTTGTATCCAGCTCAGTAGTGGGACTGAAAATATTCAAGAACTATAAAATAGGTTAGGTCCAGTCCTGGGTTTGTGGTATTGAGCAGTAAATAATAATTTTTTCGTATCCATATTCTAACTTCACGTTCCCGCGCGGGGAACGACCAATTTAGTCTCCGGTGCGTGCTAGGGATTCTGGTTTTACTATTTATGGCCTAAACACTCTTCGAGAAAAACTTTGTATCCAGCTCAGTAGTGGGACTGAAAATATTCAAGAACTATAAAATAGGTTAGGTCCAGTCCTGGGTTTGTGGTATTGAGCAGTAATAATAATTTTTCATATATGATTAGTTTCTAATTGATTAATTAATTCCATAACAATTACATGTTACAGCTGATCAAATTAAAATGCTTTCGAAGACATAAGCAAAATGATTCGGTTTAAATAAAAAATCTTCAAGATTATAAATAACGATTTATCATTTCATAGTAATGGTATGACACAATATAAATAGCGTGTCACCTTATGAAAGATAAAATGGATTCTATATCTTCCAAATTTTATTCACGTTATATGCAAAATTGACACAAGATTAAAAATTGAATCAACCCAAAAGTCAACCTCGACTCTTCTCAGAGGGTACCTTCAAAATAAGATGCGTCAGCAACTAGGCGCCGTTTCCACGCGCAACATTTTTAAAGGTCGACCACTAATGACGAACCACTGTTATCTGCCGTTGTTGTGGTCGAATCTCATTTTTAATGCTTAATACGGGTTGTTCCTCACTCGTCTTATGACGTCTCTACACCAAGGTTGTATCAACAAAACGTAATTTTTTCAGATTTTTTGTATAGCAAATGTTACTATGAGAAAACAAATTCCATGACAATGGCTATGGTGTGCTAGAATACCATGACTCTACTATGGTAGAATTTATTGTCAGTACTAAACTTGTACAAACAAAAAAAAACCCTCTTAATGATGTAATTCATGTTTAGTCTTCACATTTTGTAATAATTAAAGTTTGATCACAAAAAAGCTGTTCTAGTTCAGACAATGCTATTAACATTTAGAAAAACTATTGGATATCTTATTAGAACACATCGATATATTCGGTTTAAAAAATCAATACGAGTAGGTACATCAAGTGGAAATGTTTGTCAAAACATCAGTTCACGTCGACGTCCTATGTCGTAAACATCGAAGAGATTTGAATTGAGCATTTCTGACGAAAGTTCTACTCTGAAAGTTTTGTGATATTTTGGCCTAGTTCATACAAGGGGGTATGGGGAATTTGTACCAGTAGGCCACCAGCGTGTGGGAAAAAAATTACTAAGCCTTTACTCACATGCTATGTTTTAATATTCAAGACAATGTGGAAATTTACCCTAAGAATTTATTCAAATTGATGGTTAAAATTGTCTGGGGCAAGTTTCTAGGCGGTTTCCATTATTTTTTAATTTTAATTCCGTTTCTTGCCATGTCTGATTAAAATTAAATAATCAACGTTCCTTTGTCTTTCGAGAAGCTCTGCTATTCTTTAGAAAGGCTCACTCACGACTAGACGGTAATAATTTTAATGAGGCCCGATTTTATTCAGACTTTCTATAATTACTTACATCTTGAAAATGACTCTTGAAACAATAACCAAGGGTATTTTTTCAGGATTCTATATCCGGATCTGCTTGATAAGCCAGGTATCCATGGTAAACTTGGTTGTCCCTTGTTTCTTATAAAAACTTTTCTATAATATCACTTGATATAATTTCAGTTCATATAAAATTAGTTTGCATAATTATTCATGCAATCTAATATTGATTTAGTATAATATTATTTGGAATAAACATTTATTTTATTTTATTCATTTCAAATAACTGTACACTTTGAATAATATTGTTTAACCGAATATTTATTCCATAAAATTATGCATGACCTAATATTTACTTAAATGTATATCTGTTAAATCTAACGAATGGTATGTATTAACATATTTATAGGTTTACAAAAAACAGATGGGGAGGGGAAGTAGGTTTTAATTAAAAAAAACAAGCTAAACGTACTGCCGCATGTCGCCTGACTCGGTTCTGTCACTGGAAGAGACTCCAGAAGCTCTAGCGGTCGCCTCTGAGGGGCTTTCGTTAAGCTACGGAGGTCGCTGGCTAGCTTCGCTCGCCACCCCTTCTCTCCACTCGGCCTTTTATGGCTCGCTCCTCTCAGGACCTCCCTTAAATTTCTGGCTCCCGCGCTTTTTATATACACCCCTAGGGTAAGGAACACAAGTCTGGGTGGAGTTGGGGTACTCTAATTCAGATCTGTCACCCATTTCGAACCTAACCCACTCAAATCGGGTATATGAAATAAAATTAGATAAATCAAAAATCACATCAAAAACCACACCAAACATATACATTACTACAACAATAACATTATACTATTTGAATGAACATTAGCGCAACCATTGTTATATCAAACAAAAAATTACAGCTGCTAGTAATATTGTATCTGTCAAAGTCAACAGATGCTTGTCACTACAGAGCATGAATGGTTCACCACAGAGCATAAATAAGTAGATTTAAGTAAATTACATAGCGATAGTCTTACACATTTGAACATTACCGCTACCGATGTTATATCAAACAAATGTTATTTGAAACAATAATTATGTAAATTAAAAATATGCAAAGTGATTACTTTACGAAACGTTGTTCGTTCAAGGGAAATTATACCAAAATTATATTAAAAGTGGTCATGTGAAACGGTGGAGACCCGGTAAACTTTTGAGAGACTACGCATCACTTAGTCGTGAGTTCAATCCCGGGCTCGTACCAATTTTTTTTTAAATTTATGCACGGATCTTAAAATTGCTTTCTCTTCGTAGAAGGAAAACATTGTAAAAAAACATGTTTTTTTTATTGCGTTTGCCTGCCATCTCGTCTGATGATAAACGAAAAAGTAGTCTACTATGGAGCACGCTTATAAACATGAAACATGTAGAAACATGTTTATATGCGGAGAGAAGAAATTTAATGGCGTTTGTGCATCCGCCAATTCGCACCAGGGTAATCCCGGGCAGACAATTCGTGGTGCCTTATCACCCAAACGCCCTTCGAGTTTAGGTCCCGGCATTGCGATGACAAAAGGCTGATGTTAAAATGTTGTAAAATCTATTAGTCTAATTTAATTTGCAAAATTCAAGGCTTATCGCCTTTAAACTTTTTATGCTTAAAGCCCAAAATAATCAGCTGTCGTTATGTTATTTCCCCTCTAATGAGTTCCGTCCGCAAAAATAGAAATGATATTCTCGTCCTGGGAAATACTGCTACGTAAACATTTTCGCCCAGGGAAAAGTGTTCCTCTGTAATATAGCCTACAGTTTCTATTAGGGAAGTGGGCGGTAAGCGCGGCCTCACACGGACACACACAGAGTTTTTTTGCAGCGCAACCGCAGCGATTAGCCGCGATTTTTTTGAATAGTTGTGTAATACCAGCTGACCTGGCAAACTTCGCATCCCATTTCTTCGTAATTTTTCCGTTTATTTCATTGTTATTCTGCTATTCGTGGTGGAAACAAAACCAACAAATTGAAGATCATAAAAATCAGCCTAGAGCCGTTCTTGAGTAATTTATAAACGGTGTAAATAATCCGGTTTTTTTAAAACTATTTATAGGGTGGCGTTTGACAGCCATCTCGTCTGATGTTAAACAAAGATGCAGCCTACAAGCCACGCTTGCCTAGAAGAAACCGATTCACTCGCAACTTGAAGACACCCAGTTTATAATTATCGGGGAAAACCCACTCGCGCAGCGCATTCCACTTTATATTATTAAAGATGGCTATAATCTTATAATATTTGATGACGCATTTGGGTCCTAGTTGTTCTTGTTCTATTATAATGTAATAGAGGTCCCCCGCGACTTTATTCGCGTACGCAAGAAATACGGCCCGCTCCCAAAATTCACCACTTTAAATCATCCCGAGCAAATCTTCTATACATACATTATAATAAAACTGTAACGAAGCGATTACTGTACATTGAAGATATATTTACAAATCAATTTTTTAGGAGTGTATGAGAGCAACAGAACCCAAAAGTACAGTTTTTAAAATTTGTGTTTGTCTGTCTGTCTGTCTGTCTGTCCGGGATAAACACGGAAACTACGGCACGAATTTGAATGCAGTTTCTTGAAATATGATCTATGAAGTCTGGCGCTTCACACCTGCTATGTTTTATCAAAATCGGCCCAGGAATATAGAAGTTATGACGATATTTATGAAAAAATATACAAGTCCACTATAACTTGAACCCTCGAACATACCGAGCCGCTAAGGTCCGAGGATCAGCTTATACTGGTTCATGTTTATCTTGGGAGTTTGCGAGTAAGGAAGATGAATGGATAGACATGCGATTTTCTTAAAATGTTCTGTGTTGTCATAAGCTACTTAACACCTCACAGCACAGTAGGTAGGCCTCCTCCTAGGTGGACCGACGACATTGTAAAAGTCGTGGACAACCGGTGGATACAAATGGCAAGTTGTCGTACAGAGTGGCGGTCTAAGGGGGAGGCCTTCGTTCACCAGTGGACATCTACGAGCTGATGATGATGGTAGTTGCGGGCAACCGATGGATGCAAATGGCAGGTGTCGTACAGAGTGGCGGTCTAAAGGGGAGGCCTTCGTTCACCAGTGAATGTCTACGGGCTGATGATGATGATGATGGTAGTCGCAGGCAACCGATGGATGCAAATGGCAGGTTTTAATACAGAGTGGCGGTCTAAGGGGGAGGCCTTCGTTCACCAGTGGATGTCTACGGGCTGATGATGATGGTAGTCGCGGGCAACCGGTGGATGCAAATGGCAGATTGTCGTACAAAGTGGCGGTCTAAGGGGGAGGCCTTCGTTCATCAGTGGATGTATACGGGCTGATGATGATGATGATGGTAGTCGTGGGCAACCGATGGATGCAAATAGCAGGTTGTAATACAGTGTGGCGGTCTTAAGGGGGAGGCATTTGTGTTCACCAGTGGATGTCTACGGGCTATGATGATGATGATGATCGTATTACCTATTGCATCACAACGCAGAAGAAGTGATGAAATAAATGCTTGCCTATAAAGTCCATAAGCCGTTGCCCGTTATTACCAAATTAGATGCAATCTCACGGTTAATATGAGGACCCAAAGAAGGCAGAGTCAGGATGCACAAGAGTTTTCCGAATTGCTGTTAAATATTTAATTGGAGAAAGTAGTTTTTTTTTTGAGGAATGGAAATCTTATATTGGTTTGGTGTCCATTGCTGGACTTACCTAGGTCTATACTCGAAAGGCGAATAAGCCACTACGCAGGCCCAGTTGCGGGTTCACACAATATACATTAACATTAACGCCAAAGAGATTATTTAGTATGGGCCCGGGTTTTGAACTCGTGACCTCACGATTTGAAGTTCAGCGGTCCCGAATTGGCTACTTGGCTTATTAGGCTCTGCGGTCACATTGATGAATTGCAAATCGTGATACCTGTTGGTTGCGTGCGCGGGCCATTTATCGCCACGGAACCAACACGAATATCTCATCTACCAGACCTAGAATACTGATTATCTAGAAAATACAACATAAGACTGCATTCCTTCATAATGAAAGTATCTATCTTTAGCGAGGCGCAAGTGTAAGATGGTGATTGTATCTCAACATTGTTATTATGCACGAGGATATCGTTACAAAATGAACAGCCGAATTGAAACCCTCTTAAACGTTACTTTGTTATAAGTAAAATATGGTCATGCGCATAAAACTATTTGGTCCACGCGAGCGAAGCCGCAGGTACCGTTCGTTTCTGGCGCTCATTTCTTCCGCGCACTTGCAAAATGTGGAATGTCCTCCCCGCGAAGGTCTTTCCGAGAAATTACAATATGGAGCGTTTTAAAAAAGGCATCTGCTCATATCTCTCTGGGTTGGCAACGCATCGACAACATTTCTAATGTTGCAGGTGTCCATAGGCGGCGGTGAGCTTACCATCAGGCAAGCCGCATGCTTGTTTGCCTCTCTATTATATATATAAAAAAAAATGTACAGCTAGTTTTAAGTAAGTACGGCATTTGCAATATTTTTGACGAGGATGACTTAACCCCTTAAGTAAAAGGGCGGGTGAAGCATTGCATGAAAAGTTCTTTGTGTCAAAGATATAGTCATGGTATATGCATTTTTTTTTTAAAACAAAATCAATATTATTTTTGCTAGGGTTGGACCGAAGTGGTGAATATGGAGAGAGAAAAAAAATTAATTACAGATGGTATGGAAGATATTTGGAAACGGGACGAATTTCTTCCGTGCGCGGAAGGAATCGCGGGTGACCTCTAGTTTAAATATGTAACGTTCTGTGTGTAACATAGTTTTTTTCCGTTTAATACTGAATTCTAGTACTTCATGAAAATAAATAAAATAATAAACAACATTCCTGAGCTCGTTATAGGTATTTCGTGTACCGGAGTAGCGAAGCAGTCGCGCGTTTGTATCGCTGCGAAGGACCGTCGTGTGTGTCCGCCGCAAGTCTGCACGAGGAAATATGATGTACCTACAACATCATTAGTGAGGGGAAAAGGAGAGTGTTTATGTACATTGAAAATGAATTGCAACACGGAAAACGCCTTTAGTAGATTGTTAAATAAATTCCTCCCAACAATTATTAGATATATGGGTTTAAGTGAACAACTTAAATTATAGTTTCAGAGTTGCTCTCACTGCTCATTGTAAATTGTAAGTTGTAGAATTATATCTCATAGGCAAATTTTTAAATAATTAACATAGTCATATTTACAAAACACAAAAAATAAAAAGGATAAAAATATATATTGCCGGGAGCGCGAAATAAACCATGTCGCCGCATTGTATTATTTTCCAAAACTTGTGTTTTTTTAACGCCATAATTATGTCAAAGTTACATCTCCGTTCCGTCTTCCTCAAGATAGGATTCTCTGTGGTAGAGGATGTGAAACCAGGTCACGTGACGCGCATCATCATCATCAACAGCCCGAAGATCACTGCTAGACGAAGTCCCTTAATAGAGAGGGATTGCCATGATCTCCACGCTTAGCAGGCAGCTTGGGGATCGCGAGCACGTGCATGCGGTTTCTTTAAATTACAAATCATTATAGTGTTATTATTTGATCTAATTAATTGTACTACTTTGAGAGTTAGCGTTCTCGCTTTTAAGCATTACTTTCAAGCTTCTTTCAAGCCGACGAGCCGCAAGTTGCTGTAAGCAATTAGGAATTAGGCTTAAAAGTGCCAACCAATAAGCTGTCATTGACACAATATGAACTTCTTAACAACATACACTTAACTACAAAGGTAACCATAATAGAACGTTAACTCGTATACACCTTTGTGTTAACGTAAAAACAGGAAGTTAAATTTATCGGGCACTTTCTATTGGCATTCCAAATGAAAAGTAAATTTACGAACGGGTTACGTGAGGCTAAATTTTGACTAAGGGCGAATAAACAAGGCCTGCAGACTGTAAATATTTGAAACTCGGCCAAAAACGTGATTAGCTTGCGCGAGACTGAAGTGAATTTCCGCACTTGTAAAGAAAATTTTGTGAGATTAAATTTTACTTTAGTACCCCGAGAGTTTATAACTACGACGTCTTTCCAGTTTAAAGAAAATTATAGTCATCGTAGGAAGATTGTATCGAGCTCTAGTACGGTTGTCTGTTACTATGATAGACAAATCTTATTTTCATATAAGCTTCGAACGCATTGCTTATTCCATTTTTGCGAAATTTCATTTATTATCTAAAATATTCTCTAAACGTTAGATAATAAACCTAAAACGTTAGAAACCTAAATACACACCATACTAAAACAAAACTAGCATTTGTTAGGAGTAAGTAGCAGTGCATTGTTGCATTAAACTACTTATCATAAAATTAGAACTCTTCGTAGGACTAGGTTATTATATTATGGTCTAGTCTAATAAACGGCCAGCCTAGCCCTAGCCTAGCCCTAGCCTAGCCCTAGCCTAGCCCTAGCCTAGCCCTAGCCTAGCCCTAGCCTAGCCCTAGCCTAGCCCTAGCCTAGCCCTAGCCTAGCCCTAGCCTAGCCCTAGCCTAGCCCTAGCCTAGCCCTAGCCTAGCCCTAGCCTAGCCCTAGCCTAGCCCTAGCCTGGTCCTAGCCCGGCCCTTGCTGGGTCAGGATCACATGTTATCGTTTCCCATTACGAGACCATTTTATTCGTCGTATTACGAGACAAGGGAAGTCAAATAAAAACTGATCGAGTGTGGGTCTGACAAGTGCGCCGAATGTCCAGCACACAAAAATAAATAATAAAGAAATCTAATTCACTTCACTTATTAATAATAATGTACCTAAAATTAATAGCTTGTAAATAAGTTAAAATCACTTCCTTTTATAAAATGTCCCATAATTTTAACTTTGTTTTTAAGTATCACAATAATACAAAAAAAAGGTTGGGTGTGTGGTGGTATGTGTTTTCCTCCTAAAGGTAGCTTATATCTTGGAATAAAACATAAATTACTTTTTATCCCAAGAATAACGCATAATAAAATGTCAACCTGTTAGTTATTACGTTTCACACGTGGTAATTACACGACATAATAATGACAAGTACGGTAGGTAAGTTAGCAGGATTTCCCCCTCCCCCCCTTAAATCGTCCCTGTCAACGAGATATTGAAAACAGCATTTTTTATTTTAAATGAACTATCCAAATCTAAATTTTCGTGACTAAAATTAAAAAACAAAGGACTTTCATACTAACTTTGATCCCCTATTTTACCCCTTTAGGGGTGGAATTTTCAAAAAAAAGTACATTATCATTATAGCTTGAATGCTTATACTGTATGGGGACTTAGTAATTCCTTTATGTAATCTATGATTCTAAATTTTAGCTAACTACTTTACCAAAGTTAACATACAGATAAAGAGTTAAAAGGTTTGTTAAATAGGAAAACTATGTCATTGAATACTTTTTGAGAAAACTTTAAAAAGCAACGTCTTTTGAACTGCACACTTTCATCAAGTCCTTCAGGTCGAGAGTTTCAAGTAGCGCCTTAACGTCGTGAAATTAAAAGCAGAACCGACCACTTAAAAAGTTGCCTGACAATTCACCATAAATTATTTAAAGTACCGACTACATATTCTCACTTTTTCTTTAAAGCATTATACTGTACAAGATTAATGCCGGCGCTACAAGAACGCATTATTAAAGTCATATTTTAGAGCGTACTTAAGCCTACGCTTGAGTTTCCAACCATCTATTTTGTGCGGACTGATTTATTCTGAAAGATACTAAATTTTGGCCACGCCTAGCTATCAATTTAGTATGCTGGCTGTTTAGCTTTTTATATGGGCACTAAGCAATAATGTTTTGATATTTTACCGTTATCTCGGCTATACGTAGCATGATAGTATTCAACCGATTTCAAAAAAAGAGGTTCTCAATTTGACTACATAATGTTTTTTGTGTGTATGTTACGCGATTACTCCGCCAATTGTGAATAGATTTTGATGATTCTTTTTTTTTAGTAGGTGATACTTCAGAGAGGTGGTCTCATATACATTTTATCGAAATCGGTCCAGTAGTTAGTTTTTAAATCAAAATTACTGGAATAAAATAAAATATCTGGAAAATATGAAGATGTCATCCAAGTAGTCGAAATTGAAGTAGATTGTTTTTTTTTTAAAGCGTATTATTATCTTAGATATATGTTTTCTAACTAGATTGTTTAGTTCGGTTCGTGCAATATAAATTAACGACACGGTAGCAAATGTTATTTTGACTCTAACTACAGGTCTAAAAATTTAAGAAAATCCCTGTTTCTTTTAAAATTTTATATTTATTTACTATTTTGTTAGCATTTGGATTTAAAATTAAAAAAACCCGTCTTATATTGCTCTAACATTTCTGCTTCTTAACATTTCGTAGAAGGATTGAGCTGTTTAAATATAACCAATGAAATAGGTAATAGGCTAGGTAACCATTTTTGAATGACAGAGATAACTATTCAATTTACCAAAATTTGAAAGTACTTAAAACAACAACAATGCTACATTTATTTCGCCCAATAACACAATCCCTCCAGTTATTAACTCAATTGATTAAATTTTCGCCCCACGCACCCTTTTCCACTAGCGATAGTGTAAAAGCTTTCCAATTAATTCCGAAATCCCGGGACATACTAATAAAAGAAAACGCAATAGATTAGTCAGAACGAGGGTAACGTAACTGTCCCATTTTAGTGATCCCTCCACATAATATTATCAAAAGACGTGATTGTATAGAGCCCGCGCTAAATGGGACGGACTCGATGTCCCGAAATTGGGGCCTGTTTGGTTAATAAAGGGGCATCCGCCTCAACTTTACGAACGCTATTCGGGGCTTTAAAGTCATTTCATATTTCACCGCTGTGCGTAAACTGGAGTGTCTATAGAATCTTAATTAATTGTAAAAGGTTGGGCGGAGTTTATGAGAAGAATTTTATTTTCGTTTTCGCGAGTGACGATGACCATTATGCTTTTAGTCACGGAAATTAAGTAAATGATCATCTAGGGCCTTATTTTTTTACCGTGCGCAAAGTTGCGCATGCGGAAGGAGCCGACTTTCAAACGATATTGAACCTTATTCCAAACAGTATCGTTTCAAGATCAGCTCCTTTCGCATGCGCTACGCTTGCGTACGATTCAAAAATAAGGCCCCTGGTCTTTTTTGTTACGTGTTAATGCGAGTGGATGTTCTTTTTTTAACAGATCTGTTTAACACTCACACAAACAAACAAGTTTTCAAGTTTTCACTTCATACAAAAATATTCAAAAAGATCTGTTTAATTCATGAATCTAATGATGATCCATGGGATTATACGTAACTGTACTACTATGCTGAAAAAAGTTTATAGTTCTCATATCATGTTTTTAGTTCTTTACCTAGACAACTTTTACTATGAGATGATTACTGATGATTACTATGACTTTGAAATCACGAAAAAAAAAACAGCTGACCATACATTTTCTTAAGTAAAAGTGATTTTTGCTATAGAACAGCTGCTTTTATACGCGATAACACATAATTATAGTGGAAATTGTTCATAACAATGACCAAAATCATCTTCTATATCGGCTTAATAGAGTACCTTTCCGCATAACCCCATTAATATTCGGATTATTAATATTTCATACGCTTGTATTACTTTATTTCTTTGCATAATAAAGAGCTCAGCCTAAAATACATACTTTAATCTCCCAGCAAATATTTACTTGGATGCTTAATGGAGATCCTCACGGTTTTGAAAAAACAATCCATTTCGGCTCCTCGAATCTGAGATGCCGCATTTTAGAAAAATACTTTCTCCGGAAAGATTTTTTTCTCGTTCATTCCTTAATGTATTGTTATTTTTTGTCAATCTCCTTTATTACACATTCTCGACACTTATACATATAATGTAAGTGCCGTATAAAACACAGATTACAGAAAGCAAATTGCATTAAAAATGAGTAGCATTTTGAATTCCAATCAATTTTTTTTTGTTTCTACTTAATAGGTACCGAAATAGAGATAAAAAGGAATGCAACGAACCATTATATTATTTTTCATCACACTTGCTAGTAAAGTGGATCTTATAACATCGGTTTTAGGCTCATAATCCAAGCAATTACGCACGGGTGCTTTTTACTTTACATTACGGCACTAGTGCTATAATAGGTATAACCCAGTAAAGTCAAGTTTGTACGTGACTGCAATTAGACTTATGTATACGAAGCACTCTTAATATAGCCGAGTAATACTTACAATTTTTTTGTAATACCAACAAAGAGTTCTTATGCCGCTGAAGTAAAATTTCAACCTGCGCGCGCATTGCTGGTTTGGGCGCCAATTACCACAAATGTTTGTTGACGTTTTCGCTGTGTGGTTGATTATTATCAAAAAAAGTTTGTTTTTTCCTCGCAAGTGTGATGAAAACGGTCGTATGAAACTCTTGCGCTCTCGGCTTCCTTATCGCGCTCGCCTGCGGCTCGCGCGCTTAATACCGCCTCTAGTGTAATGACCAACATAGCACATTTGTATCATAATGTACTATTAACAAAACTTTTTCGATTTTTAGAGTATTCGTATGTAATAACAATTATAGAGTTTTTTATTTTATTATAGTATAACATAAGTAGAGGTTGCCTGCGACATTCCACAACATTCCACCCCCCTTTACCCCCCTTAAATCGATGTCAAAAAATATTGAAATCAGCATTTTTTATTTTCCCCGCCCCGTTAGGTGTAGAATTTCGAAAAATCCTTTCTTAGTACACCCCTACGCATCAAGACGAATATACCCTCCAAATTTCAAGTCTGTACGACCAGTGGTTTGGGCTGTGCGTTGTCTGTCAGTCAGTCAGTCAGTCAATCAGTCAGGACAGAGCCTTTTATATTGTACCATTTTATAGACAATAAAGCATTTTGTATTTGTATTCGTTTATAACAGCTAACCACGATAGGCTGATTTAGATGATAATTATAAAAAAATTGCTTATATTATTTTCTATGAAATACCGCAAGAGTTAGGTTTTAGTAAATTCGTGGATTAAGTGCACGAGTGCACCTTGTGCACCTTTTAATAGGCTAAAAAGAAAGAAGATAATAAAATGGTGTAAAAAAATCAAAGAACCGGCGTAGAGACATTTTACATTTTTGACGAAAATCGAACATCTTTTTTAACTCCTGGGTTTCTGCTAGTCCATAATCTGTGAGTAAAGTTGATGCGAGAATAAAAGCCCCGAAAGCTACTTTGGGGAAATGCTAAAGATATTCAAGGATTACTCGAACGTTATGTTTCTATGAAACTGTTGGGAAATCTTCACTTTTATCAACCGACTTCAAAAAAAGAAGGTTCTCAATTCGACTGTATGTTTTTTTTGTATGTATGTTACGCGATTACTCCGCCAATTATGGAGTGATTTTTATGATATATTTTTTTGTTGGGTAGGTAATATTTTAGAGGTGGTGCCATTTAAATTTTATTGAAATCGGTTCAGTAGTTTGGTTTTTAAATCTTTTTTTAAATCAAAATTACTAAAAAATATAAAGATGTCATCCAGGTATTCGAAGTTGAAGTCGGTTGTATATTTTTTTAAAGCGTACTATGGATATGCTTTTACGAAGTAAGACTAGGCAGTGCCCGGAAGCAGAATGTTGAAGATCAGCCGAGAGGCGTGTCTTGATAGAGGCCTTTCTATCAATAGAGAATTATGAAAACCTGATGATGACGATGATGAAAAATAACATTAGATCTAGAATCTGATCTAGTAACAAAAATGTTAATTTATCTATACAAAATACCACCGTCCTTGCATATCATCATCGGCCCGGAGACGTCCACTGCTGAATGAAGGCCTCCCCCTTAGACCGCCACGACAACCTGCCATTTGCATCCACCCGTTGCCCGCGACTTTTACAATGTCGTCGGTCCACCTAGAGGGAGGCCTTCCTACGCTGCGTCTTCAGGTTTGCGGTCGCCACTCAAGAACCTTTCTTCCCCATCGGTTATCAGTTCTTCGAGCGATGTGGCCTGCCCTGCGCCACTTCTTGCATATGTCACAAAGTAATTGATTAAGTTTCAACACACACCAAAGCCCAATTTTTTACCGATTTCATAAAAGAAGGAGGTTGTGGTATGTTCGTCTGTATGTTTTGTTTTTCAAGTATGTTCACCGATTTTTCCGTCAATTGTGGACCGATTTTTTTAAAAAGGTCTCCATTCCATAATGTCCCATAATTGTTTGAAGTCGAATTGTTTTTCAAACTTTGTTTATTTTAAACCATTAAAAGTTGCCCATAATACATTAATAGGAAGTGAGTAAGCAGTAGTTGGCAGGTGGCAGGACTCTATTCCAGAGTCCGCCTGGGGAAGTACTACACATTTGCCAGCTATTCAACCGCCAAGCAATAAAGAACAAGCATTAAAATGTTTCGGTTTGAAGGGCAATATTACCAGAGGAATTACTGAGCATGAAGAGATTTGATATCTAATATCTCAGGGTGACGAGCGCAGTGCAGTGAGGCGCAGGATTTTATTCGCAAGTTCACAATTCTGGCACTGCTTACTGTTATGGGCAGGCGTGAAGCTTGCTCGTATCGCCACTCCATTGCACGAAAAAAAAACAATAATTTGAAATGAAATATGATCAAAATACAAAGCCAAAATTACCCAATCATAATAAATAATCAATACGATTCTAGCTCCCAGTTTCACTTCAAATTTTTCCTGTAGTAGCACTTCAACCAGTACTGTAAATACTAGACTGCTGTGACAAGTACCTTGCCTCAAAGGAACAACATGGTGTGCAGTGTGCAGTGTGCATGTAGCTACGAGCGAGCGTTGCTTTAACTTGTGAAAAGGCGCTGCGAGTACGCTCAGCTATTTACTCAGCTTTGTAGTTGTGAAGAAGAGCGAAATGTAGAATGACATCGGACAGTTTCAGTTTATACCCCTGACGCAAGCATCGGGGGGTATTTAACGTGTGAAGGTGATTTATCTGCGACTTCGTTAGAGTTCCCCTCAGAAAATGATTTCTCTGGAGTTTCCAAACGGATGAAACAATTTGGATTTTTTATTTTTGTTTAAAATGTGACTTGATTTAAAGAGTTTAAGATCTGGCTTTTAATTTTCCAGGGGCCTTTAATATTTACACCACTGCCCAAAAAAAGAAGTGTAATGTTTTCAGGAGTCATCTAAGTATCCATTTATGTGTGTATGTGAGTTTCTATATTCCACCATAACTTCTGAATGTCAAAACAGATTTGGATGTGTGGGATATTGTTAGAATCCTTACATTATTCTTAGTGACACAGGCTATATGTTTATTTTTATCACATCTATTCAAAGAGCTAGTTTGTTCTTCGCAAACAGGGAACAAAATAGCTCTTTTTGCCCTAGGGACGAAAAGTCAATTAAATTTGGAATTTCCGCCACTGTGAATATAGGGTCCGAAAGGAAACACTTCATAATCGAGACTGATTGATTTATTGCAGTGATGGTGATCGTAAATTATAAGATTTATAATTACCCACATTATAAATACACTACAGTTTAATACTGTTAGTGAAAGTTCCAATCACCAAAGAGATCAACCACAAACATTGTATAAATAAGTAACAAGCTGTATGACATAAGAAGGCGCGAGAAAAAGAAAAAAAAATTGAATAATGAATAATATCCATAAATTAATTGGTACGTCTGTATTTATACATGTATATATATTATATTGGTATATATATGTTATGTATAGTAAGTATTATTTATGTAGGTATAACTATGTTATTGTAAGTATTTTAACTTATATGTCTGCAATATTAGTTTATTATGTTTTATATATTATGTACACCACCGACCAAATTGCATTTGCTTCCTTTAGTCCAGTCCATCCAAAGGTTGCCTGGAAGAAATCGCTTAAGGTGATAAGGCCGCCCCTTGTACTGCCAAATAATGTACCTACCCTGATTATTTGTAAGTTATTCTATATTTCTGGTGTGCAATAAAGATGTATTGTATTGTATTGTATTGAATAATTTAAAAAAGTGCGAAATGCATTCCGCCTTCATTCGTAATTGTTTACTCAAATTCGGATTTTACTTAGTTTTATTTTAACTGAGGTATATCATCCTCAAGTAGTGATAATGAAATAAACGTACCTAGGTAAGTAGTATTCTTATTCACAAGTTGCTCTTAGTTATTTTCTCATAGAGGGTGATAAAAAGTAGAGTGTCCTCTTCAGGATCAACACTATTTTAAGCTCGATTCTACTTTAGAATCCTTCGTTCCGCTCTGGATTAAAAGAAACAATCTCGCCTTAAAAATGATTGTTTGCTCTATGGAAAACAATCTACTTTTTTTATATGTTTTTATTTATTTATACTTGTTACTAAATTTGCTTTAAACAAAGTATTCCCCTACATTAACAAATAAAATCGTGAATAAAATTCACGATGTACAATTTTACTTTTATTACATTATCTGTACTTATAGTAAGATAGAACGAGTACATTAAGAACAATACAAAGATCTCAAAGGATATGTTCTTTCAAGTAGGTATGTGCGTCCCAGTGTGTATTAATAGATTTGTGACCCCTTACATGCATAATATTATATTATTATATATTATTAATTATATAATATAATTATTATCAATTATATACTATAATTATTATTAATTATATAATATAATTATTATCAATTTGTTACGCCCTGCTTTTTGAATATGCCGCGTTTTTCTACAACACCGGAGACACGGCCGATTCGGCCAAAAGCCGTGAGGGACCGGCCGACATATATTTTTTCAACCAACTTCACACTTACCGTCTGTCAGTGTCAGATTGACACCGACAGTCTGTCGGGTTGACACTTGACAGACCTAAGTGTTACAAGTGGGAACATTGAATGGGAGAAAATTAGTTTTTCCCAAAACAAAACCCACAGGAAAGATCACCGTCTAATTTTCTCGCTTCCCTCTCGTTGTCGGCGGTGATAGGGAGAATTTTTAGACCCACTCTCTTCCAAATCGGTCGCGCCGTGTGTCAATTCTACTGAACGCGGGTTACGTGAAACATTGGGAGTTTAAGTTGAGCGGAGCAGACAACCCTCGGATTGCAAGTCTATAAATAGCTCGCTGCAAGAATTTGTCGACCTATTTCTGCATTCCTGCGAGTCATCGCCTGCCGAATCAAGCCCCGAGGTCCGGAAAGTCCAGGTAACTAGGCCCTTCTATTTCATCGGTTGCGTGAAGTGCCATCTTTTCTATTCCTGGTCCGGGCTTGAGATTGTGATCATTTGTCCCCAGGTAGGCGATGCCTTGCTTGTGTCGCAATTCACGACCACAATGTACGGCTGTGGTCCCGGGCCTCCCTACAGTATTTTGGGGTTACCCCAGGTGAGGATCGCCGACTAACCGCGGTGCCACGTCGCCCCTCAAACGCCCTGCTAACTTCCCCAATTTATTTTACAGCCTTCCCGACGGCCTGAGCCGACCAAGCCGCGTCCTGACTTCGCTTCGCACGCGTGCCTTCCAACCCGTTTAAACGGTAAGTACCCACAGTTTATCCTTGATCAGTGCGGATGATCGCCTCCCCGTTTAAGTTCGGAAAGTTAGTGTATCCGTGAACGTAGCAATCCTGCCACGCGGCTAGGCCGGCGAGACCTCTTCCAGGCCTCGCTACCGCTATCGCGTACCTCCGCCGTGGATCTATTTTAACTAAATCTAACTGGAGCCCCCGTGCTTTCCAGGGTTTTTTATGATGGTCGGTACAAGCCGTGTACGGGCTTCGTCTCGGGGCTGCCGCGTCGCTTCGTGCCGCTTCGCGCCGCTTCGCGACTCGCGACCCGGCACTTCACCGGGCGCGTGCTCCGCGGCCGCAGCACGCCGGCTCCGAGCCCCCCGTACACCGCGTGCCGCCCGTGACCGCGTGTCGTCACGGCGACACCCCACTCCAGCTACGAGCGCCCGCTCCCGCGCGCTCGTGGATAACCCCAAGTAACTTCTCCTGTCTCTACGGATCGACAGGTGGCGCCCATTCTTTTCTTTTTTTAATTACGAACATTCGCGAAGGTTCGAGCACGTTAGGAGTTAGCCTACGCACCTCGACTTCCCGTCCGCTAGCCGGGTTAGTCTTTGTCCATCTCACCACGTTGGCATCAAGTAGGAATATTTTGTAACCTTAGTCTCTAAGAACCTAGGTTACCTTAACCTTATTTTTATCATAGACCTAAGAAAACTGTAAACGGCAACCGACTGTTACTGTAACTGTTAAACCTGAATTGTTCCTCTTCGTGTGTGTTAAAATGGATAATAAGAATCATTAAAAAGGCAATCGCTACTCAGACTCCTATTGACTTTTCTTTTTAAAGCTGCCCTGAGGTAGGAATCGTAGGGTCTCAAATTAGATTTGCAACAAATTATATAATATAATTATTATCAATTATATAATATAATTATTATCAATTATATACTATAATTATTATTAATTATATAATATAATTATTATCAATTATATAATATAATTATTATATTATATACAACATGTACCAAAACGTTACAACAATACTGAAGGCTCATCAGGCTTATGTGCTCATCATTATGAACAACTTTTACTATGGGGCTAACCCTGAAACCACGAATATAAAATCAGCTCTTCCATACACTTTGTCCAAGCTCAATGAGTTTTTTGTATGGAACAGCTGATATTTTTTACGCGAATTCTCTTTCAGTCCTATAGTAAAAGTTGTTCAAAATGATGAGTACATACCCTTCAGTATTGTTGAACCTTTTTGTTACACGTTGTATATTAGTGGTAGGACTCTATTGCAGAGTCCGCCTGGGGAAGTACCACACCTTTGCCAGTTATTCAACCGGCAAGCAGTAGTGTGCAAGCATTACTGTGTTTCGGTTTGAAGGGCAATGTTACCAGATAAATTACTGGGTAAGAAGAGATTTAACATCTAATATCTCAGGGTGACGAGCGCAGAGCAGTGTGGCGCAGGATTGTGTTCGCAAGTTCACAATTCTGGCACTGCTACTGTTAGTGGCAGGCGTGACGCTTACCACCAGGTGAACGTCTTGCTCGTCTCGTCACTTGATTGTATAAAAAATAAAATATAATATTATTATAATCTTCCACACAGTTTATCCCCTCCTTTTTTGCGGACGTGCTTTTAAGGTTTTACCGCTAAAAACCTTAAAGGCGCTTGTAAGTCATGTTGTATTGTTTTCTAGTTCTAATTTCAATATGGCAGAAACGTTTGTGCACTAAGTAGTTCCGATTCTTTAATATATTTTCATTATTATTCCATTTGTCCATTCCATACAAAGCAATATACAAGTCAATGACAAATACCTAACTATCTAGAACAAAACTAAGTGAACGGCAAAGTCGGAGTTCCGACCTCAAAGCGATGATCTCGCTATCCAATTTCTCCGTCTAATGGCGGGTCTTTATATCGCGGCGGCGGGTATTGCGATTGTCTCCCTATCACAGAAAAAGAACACAATAAACTGTTTATTGTTCATACCGGTAATTGCATATAAACTGTTAAACGACCGCCGCTCTTATTGCTAAAAGCGATCTCCGATAGGTCCGCCAGGAAACTGCAGATATAAACCTGTATATTTATCATCATGATCAGCTTATTCAATGTTTTCAGACTTCAAAAATTGTGAAATGCGCGACAATATAGCGGTGCGCAGCATTCTGGACCTTAGAACCTTGCCCAGAAAAGGAGATTTACATGCAATTCGAATCGCGCTACTGCACGCGAGTGCTCGCGTACATTTTAAACCAAAGACGCGGGAGAGCGGCGCGGCGCGGGATGGGACGAGTTTTTTTTTGTAATGTTAGAGTTTTTATCATCATCACATTACATCACACACAGAAGGGAGCGCGATCACTGCTTTCAGTGTGTCCCATCCCGTCCTGTGCCGCTTTCCCTCGTTTGTGTGGCTTAACTTTTATTTGATTTTGTCGTTAAATCCGACATCGTACTAATAATTAAACGAAAGGAAACAGAATATAATTTTGACGAAAAACATAGAATAATGAACTTGGTGTTCTGCGTTCTGTATCTCCACTGTGGCGAAATCGTCTTCTCGCCAGATGACGACAGGCGCGTAAACAAAACATTTTATTAGCTCCGAGGTTCAGCGGGGTGAAACTATCGCTTCTTCTCTGAACTGTTGCATTAACGGAGCCTTTTTATTTTGATAGCAAAATACTTTTAAAATATTACTTATTATAATGTTTCTATAATGATGTTGCCAATTTTTAGTAAAATGGAGTAAGAGTAAAATGTTTTTTGCTTCTTTGTGTTGTTTGAGAACAACCCGGCAGTGCCAGGTACTTTTGAAGTTCAATGTTGGAGGAATTCTTTAAATTATCAAAAAGTTCAATGTAGAAAAGTCCACAAATATTAGGTAATTATCTCTCGGACCTCTAAATAAAATTTGTTTGATTGTTACCAATAATAATCTATATTTTTGAAGGAACTAGTGGTAAATAAAGCTTCTTAATAGACAAGATGCGTATTAAAGCTAAATCATAAACAGCCGTTTTTGTATATTGGGTTATAACTATGATATTAAGCTTAGGTTAGTTCTAATCAGTTAGCATCCTTTTAAGGGCATATTCTGTACATCTAAACAAACAACTTTTACTCTGCAGCCAACACTGAAATCACGAAAAAAATATCAGCTGTTCCATACAAAAAGTTCATCGAACTTGGGCTAAATGTATGGAACAGCTGTAATCTTTTTTGCGATTTCAATGTTGGCCCCATAGTAAAAGTTGTTTGATTAGATGTACAGAATATGCCCTTAAAATGATGCTAACCTAACCCAACCTAACCCTGTATAATAAGCTTTGGACTATTGTGAACATCTTTTATCATGGGAACAATCGGGAAAATCAGCTGTTCCATACGTTTTGTCAAGAGGCAATTGTTTTTCTTTATTAAATAGCTGATTATCATTAAAAAAAGTCAAGTCAAGCTAATATCTGAAAGTTGTTCAGAATGGTGACCCTTTTTCGTCTTAGTGCCCCATAACCTATATAATATAAGCATTCGGGTAACTTGTATCAACGGAATAAAAATCAGCTTGAATATGACATCTCAAACGCGAATACAAGAGTATTTCGGTTTATTTCCATGCAAATATTTGAAACAATAAAACGTGGCGTTATGAAAACGTACTCTATGTCGGGATGTGATTTGTTTTATTTTCCTGCGACCCGCTTTGTTTTTATATTTATTTGTCATTGCTTGGAGCTCCCATGCGATGTTAAAATTCATAACATTGTATATTTCTATAATTTCATCAGTGTACTATAATTTGGCAACACCCCTCTGTAAAGGAGGCCTTCGTCCAGCAGCGGACGTTTTGTGGCTAACGAAGACTATAATTTTGTTCTACCCTTTTCCCAAAATATATCTGCCTGATTTTCAGAGATACAATTTTTTCGAGTTTAAGTTGGTATAATATTATAATATCTTTGATTGTTTCTATGCGGTTTTTAATAATAATTTCAATAGAAAAAAGGCGTATTCAGATACCTTTCAGTTTAAACGGAATGTCAGAGACTATATTTATTACATAGTTACTTACTCTATGACTATATTTTACAATTCATTGTTAAGATTTTATCAGAGAAATTTACTAGGATTTTATATATACAAGGGATCGCTTTTGTTGCTTGTTTTTAGTTATTCTTGGCCATGGATACTAGTCCATCGACCGAATACATATTATTCCTTCATCGATATTTATTTCTCCATGTTAAATGAATCGTAGTCACAGTCCAAGGCACACACAGTAAGTCACGGTCAAGTCCAATCATACCCTAGTAAAGTCGTGGCAACTTTACTACAAGCTTTTTCTCTTTTAGAAATAACACAAAAAGACATGTTGTTTCTTCATATTAAATCACTTAACTTCAGAAAAAATTATAAACCTAGTTTTAAGGTTTTTAAGATCCAAGGCTCAAACCACAACGGTATTAAGGTAAAGAAAGAGAATTCCTATCCTACACTCAAACTAGTATGAACGTTAGGAAGAAAATGTCCTAACCTTGATACTGTTTGTGTAGCAGTATGAAGGTTAGGACATTTTCTTCCTAACCGTCACATCAGTGGACGGCCACGAATTTGTCAAGTAGTAGATACAGAGTAGTTTAAATAGTTCCGAGGTACAGGAATGAGCAAAGTCTAAGGCATCACAACATTGCCACACATTATTTTGAGACATGGGAATGCTCATTATTATTTAATATTAATTGGTTTATAATTTCGCAAGCTACTGGAACACTTTGAACCGGAACACGGTTGTGTATATGCATAGAGTACATTATACATACGGGAATAGAGATGACAGCTAAATGCTTTGTAGTGCTGCACATATATGCACAGGAGCTCCGTGTTATCTACCGAGACCACAGAATAATAACTAGTAACAGAAGCTTTACTTCGCAATGGTTTTCAAATAAATATGACTCAATCTGATAAACAATATGATTTAATTTAGCTCGCGGTCCAGTCGAGCACGTGTTCATTTATATACCTACCAATTTCTTCAATTTGAAGGAATATGGGCCTTAATTCACTATACTACGGTTCATAATAAGTTATACATGGTTATACGTATTGAAAGAGCCGCCGAGCCGAGCCTACTAGATTGGCCCTTGCGCAATGGCCGCCGCCCGTAGGTATGTTTTTAATACCTACACGCGGAGTGACACAGGCCTGCCGAGACTACCTTCTGCAAAGCATTACGAGTACTAAATATATAAAACTAGCGACCCGCCTCGGCTACGCACAGGTTGCACTAATTAATTATTATCTATAGCCAGATGACTTGTGGTGGATAGATCGGTCATGTTCTTAAAATACAAAAATAAAACTATTAATTGATCGCTACCAAACTTCACAGAATCATCCGCTGGACTAAACACATCTATTTTTTTATTAATAGATCTGTAGATCTGGGTGGCCCCCGCCCCCCTAACTTTTACCTTTCTTACCTTACTTAGATGCATTTGTTAGGTTTATCTATACGATATAAAACATTGTCCACGTCATTATTCACATGGTTTGCAGCTTTTCAAGAAAATAATATGGAAACGAAATAATCCCATTTTGCAAACTATTTCTAGAGTTGAGATCTCATCATATTTCAACTCTAGTCACGTAATTCAGACTATTTGCACGCTTTCAAAGTAGACATAATTTTATGGCCGGTGCACACTCGGAACTTTAACTTCTGATTTTCAAGTAAAAGTTGCAATAGAACTGTAGAAGCTTTGGAAGAAAATTGTAGCAGGAAGTAGTTGTATTAAATCAGAGATACAAGAAGTTAATTTTGTGGTAACTTCTAGTTCAATTATTGCATTTAAAATTCATTACTAAAAATTACTCCCCGTATTATTTGATTATTAGCACTTTAGTGTTCTAATGCCTTTCAGCAGTTCAAATTAAAGCCTAACAAAATTATTATTTACTAGTTCCATGTTTTAGGTATGTCAGTACGTTAAACTTCATAAATAAATACAACTTAATATCTACATACGCCATGACAGCACAGTTGGTTGACTTGCCACTTGTGTACGAAGCCAGCTATCAAGCTCCTAATACTTTTTTATAATTGGGCTTAGTTATTGTAATAATTATGTATAGATTTCAAAACTACTCAAGTAAGAATTTGATGGTACATAGCGCCAGAGCCATATGAACCGTGACGTAGTCTATATAAGTACTGTTATAATCTAAGTTACACGTGCGCTTAAAACAAACTATACCTCAGTTTATTGAAATTATTCACATGTTTTGTAGCATGTCCATTCATTGGCTTACTTAAGTATAAATCGTGACTCTGTCCAACCATTAAAGTTTCGAGTGTGCGGGGCATATTATCTACATTGTCAGCATGTCAGCACTATATCATACAATGTGCGCCCTTTCTAGAGATTTTACTCAAAAATGTTCGTATTACACGTAAAACATGTGTGGTTAGAAATATGAGCGGCGCGTGACTAAAATGCTGCACTTGGGGGTTGATTAGCATTGCAATTCAATAAATTTGTTGTCTTTGACATCGTGTCGATTGTTTACAAACACAAAGCAGGGTTTCGTGGAACGGTAGTGGTAAGCTAAAAGAAGCTTATTTTACTCTTACTGTGCACAACTTTAACCTTGGGGCGATGCTTACTGCTTAGGTCACAAAAACAAAATCAGTTGTTTCAAACATTTCGTTCAATATGAATAATTATTTTCTCTCGGACAGCGCGTTACTTTCCGATTTCAGCAAGGAGGTTTGAAGATTATGGGATTTCAGGGTCGCTGTAAATTACCTAACTTTTTTTTTCATTGACTATAATTAACATGCTTACCTATTTACATAGGCGCCTTGGTATATTGATAATAATATAATGGAACTGCGGAAGGACGTTTCTTCTATAAAACAAATGAATTTGTATTTTCAATGCATAAAGATTTATTTAAAATGTTTAGTTTTTGACGAAGACAATAAAATGCTAGTTAATGATGTCAAATCATTATACACAATTTTAAACTTTGTGATTTTTGACATAACGTTGGTCTTTGAGCGCTTGCCTTTCTGGTTTTGGACATAGTGAAACAAAAACAGAAGTTAATAAAGCTGTTGAACTGTAACATTGTTAGACACTTTAACTTTTGAAGCTCATAAATATTAATAAAAAATGGCACTTTAAAAACTGGGTCTGACTTTAGTAATCTCTTTGGGCGACAACTCGTGAAGAACTGAAATAGGGGCCAGGTTCGTTAATTCTGCTTAACTTTCTTTTCGCAATGTAACCTTTATGAGAAACATTTACAATGGTCTACCTGGAGTCTGCCTGGTAAAAAAACCTTTTGTAGTTTTGGGCTAGTTATTATGCTACTGACTGCTAGTGATTATTTTTGTGTTATCAGATAATTATATCAGTAAGCCAAGCGATCAAATGTCTCCGAGCCTACTTAGTCAAGATGAATCAGAGTTTGTATGAGTATAATGACTGTGTGTATAAACGTTCAACATTAACTACTGATTTGAACTATTGCCTATTTGATTTGTATCGAATTTTATAGGCAAGTAATTAAAATACAATTTTGAAGCTTGAATAAAATATGAACCAATTCAGTCAAAGTGCTGTGAAGATATAAATATCGCAAAGTCGCAGTTTGGGTCAAGCTGCGAGTTAATTAATACATCATACTCATAGTCTCCAATAGAACTTCTTTGACCATAACACTGCCATTTTATTTAAATAAAGATACAAATCGAAATGGGTTTTTACTCATTTCATCATTAAGGTTTTTCTGTATAACATGGAATAATTCGTTAATCCGGCTTTGCTGAAAATTCGTTCATGATTGAATAAACAAACAAACATATTCTTAATTGTTTCAAACATTATCAAAAACACAGTATAAAGTTGGCAGTAAGTACTTTAGATCAGGTTGTATTGAAATAACCAAATTTTATTTATGAGACTTTTTTTTTTTGATTTCCAGTTTCGAGACGAGCGAGACGTTGAAATGAGATTTAAGTTAGTGAGTAAGTAAGTTCGTATATATGTTGGCTTGACAGTAGTTGTTATAGAAATTTAGATAAACCTACTGGGACCAACAACTGAACGTGTCATCCGATCCACGGAAGCGCTCAGAAACATACGCTACGGTCCCCAATCCGGTGACTGACCGGAACGTCCGTTATTTAACAAGGGATTTAGACAAGCTACATACGGGTTTGGGCTGTGATAAAATTTAAAGTAGATCGTCAATCGCAGTTCGAAAACGCCACCATCAAAACAAGGCATAAATAGCGTAATTTGCATTGTTTTGCTCGCGTGTGACGGTGCCAATCGCGTATCGTGCTACGATGCCGAATGTTTTACAACGCTATTACAGGATGTTAAGGTTCATTATTAAAATGAAACTATCCGCTTGTGGACAATATTTTTATTAGCTGGATAGGTTTAATATCTGATTAGGTAAGCATTGGCGCGGAGACACTGTTGTGGTTTGATTTTCGTAGAGACTGTGTACCTATAATATATTTGATTTAAGGGTTTGGGTCTACAATAGTAAAATAACTTGTAATCGTCTTTGTGAACGAATTATAAAAGTTATGCGAATGAAGGAATTGGCTCTACTATTTTCACCAATAAACAAACATAGGGAAGAATATGTATCTGAATTCATTTTGAAACCCTACTTCCACACACACAAGGAATGGAAATGTCAAGCTAAATTATTAATTGATAAATGCCCTCAGAAATTTTTGTCATCACTTGAACTATTATTGTTGAGGTGTAAACTGAGCCAGATTAGTCAAATTTCGGCTGCTCATTACGTTCACCACTGTTTTACACAGCACTGCGCTTAATCCCTCTTTGTTTTGTGGAAGCAGGATGCAGGATTAATTCGAGCACAATAGACTCGAGCGGGGATGCGGATAATTTGTAGCAATTAGTCTCAATGTGAGAAATAACCGAGATTGTATCAAGATAGAAACGGTTGTTACAAATGTTATTTTTCAATTGCTGGTATTGTGTCAACCGACTTCAAAAAAGGAGGTTCTCAATTCGACTGCTTTTCTTTTTTACTTTTTGTATGTATGTGAGCTAGGTGCTATTTTGGGAATATGCTACACCTAGGTGCTATTTTAGTAATATGCTACAGCTAGGTGCTATATTCATGGGTGCTAAAGAAATTGGTGCTCAAACGAGAATACCCCGTTTTATTGAATAATTCAGAATTTACTGTAATCCATCTTTTTTCACTTTCTCTCACCCAGTTAATAAATATTTCCTATATGGTTTTCTTAGTTTTTAAAATGGTACATCACTATGATTATTACAGATCTTATTACAATGAGAAGAGCCAAAAAACTACACACACACTTTACACACAGCTTTTTTTGTAGTAATCTACTTACCATGGCAAGCAGTCAGATCACCCCACTATACCCCAGGTAGTGTCAGCAAAATAGATCTAATAAATTCTACATTTATCTAATTCCATTATCCGCACCAACAGTACTACGTTCTCAAACAACTCTCCTTCCATCTAATTAATAAATGGATTTAATTAAGCTTTCGGTCATATTGAGGAATCTACAACAGTTACCTCATTTGGATACAGTTGGATAAATTCGAAAAAAATAACATTATATGTCTAGTACATTTTAGACAAAAAGAAAATATTCAAAAATAAAACAACACAAATAAAAATTATATTAATAGCGAATAGGTATAACAATATTATTAGTGAATTACTAATAGAATATAATTATTATATTATATTCTATTAGTGATAACCTTTATTGGCCTATATGTGCTCATTATAATGTTTTTTCTTTCCCCGTAAGAAGGCTGTTGGTTGTCCAAATAAAATAAAATAAAATAAAATA
Organism: Erannis defoliaria; assembly: GCA_905404285.2. Lineage (NCBI taxonomy): Eukaryota > Metazoa > Arthropoda > Insecta > Lepidoptera > Geometridae > Erannis > Erannis defoliaria. Next base: position 687,994 of record FR990073.1, on the reverse strand, counting down.
AAATAAAAATATTCTAAGTAAGTGTCACGTAACATAATTTTTATACAGGCTTCCTAAATGTATACAAATAATTACCTTTTATGACCACAGTCATGTATAAATAAATCTAGCCCATTTTAGGGATATTCTAGTATGTTTTATTTAGCACATTATTACACTTTTTAATATTCTTATACAACAAAACTTTAATGCAATTTCAAATCAGCGACGGGATATTGAAAATCGTGTTTCGTTATCGCTTTTGAGCCATTATTAAAAAACAAAATGTTTATTGTTTGATCGTGGATAAATGCTTAAAAAAACTAATTCAGTAGTAAAATAAGCCAAATAATCAAACATTTGTGTGAATGTTTGTGAATAATATAGTTGTAGAGTAGTAAGCGTCATTTTTGAAAATTATATCGAAGTCTTGAATGTCTTCATAGATTCTTAGAACAAGGTACAGTACCCAGTATTCTTCCTTGGTCTAGATTATCGACAATCATATCAACGAGTAACGTGTAACAAGAAAACTTAATTTTGCTACACCCGGACCGCCTCTGGCACCATTTGCGAAAAGCTTTGCCTTTGGAACCTCATTGGAAGACCACTAGACTTATAATCGCGAGGTTGCATATTCAAATCTCGAGCCTGCACTAATGTACTCTTAGGAGTTTATGTACGGATTTTCCACTAGCTTTTCGCTGAAGGGAAACATCCTGAGAAGAGAAGAAGAGAAACCTGCTTACATCCGGAGAAGAAACTCAATGGCCTATATGAATCCATCAAACCGCAATTGGGCCAGAGTGTTGGCTCTCGAGGGAAGCCTTTTGTCCAGCACTGTAATATTAACATGCCATTTATCTTATATTTACACGAATGCCCAAAGTAAGGAGAATTTGTATTTGAATAGTTCATTTAAAAGCTTGTATGATGTCATTAAATAATATTTATTGCTGTTTATGTCATTGGCGTATCCTCTGAATTTGTGATCAATATTGCCTTTTAAAATAACGGCCACAGTTTGTGTAAGTCGTCAGCTCACTTGCTGAGCCAGGGCCGGGTAATACGTGAGAATTTTGCATAATAGGATGCTCACATTATCTCACCCTTGCGACTTTGGTAGTTTTGGAATTCTGCCACATTTTAGTTGTAACGCCTTTTACAGTAACAACCTTTGTGATGATATTGTTGTGTTATATATATATATATAATAAGTTATCAGTATTTTTTATAGATTATTAATTCTTGTAAGTAAAAGTATCCTGGATCCTGTAGTGGACATGGGGTATGATCTAAAACTGCATCCAGAACCACCGGGGGACGGGCAGCAGCGTCCTCTCGGTTAACGGTGGTGAGCATTTTGCGATTCTGTAGCCGAGCCAAGCGTGGGGATTATAATCAACCCTTCCCTATTAAGGGCGAGGTTTTGGTCCAACAGTGGACGTCTTCTGGCTGATAATAACAAGACACAGAACTGAAACCTTCAGAATCACTATAATTACCCTACAGTACAATCGAAGCTAATTCTGCTAACCTGACCTCACATTAACTATGTCGAGCTATTATGCCATCTACTTTACTCGCTTGGCTAAACTGCCCTTTGAAGCGTATGGTTGTCTTCTAGTTTCTTCCATTCATCTCTTAGTTTGATTGTTCCTGGACCATGCATTTCCAGTAGGTATTGATTTTTATGTCATCCTTCCACCTTACATTTTGCCAACCAATTTACGGTTCCCGTTTCTAAGTCACTAATTTATAATTTAATCGAATTTAATTACTGAGGCTTCATCTGCAACATCACAACATAATAACTAAAGCAGTTTAATAAAATGAACTATCTAATTGCGTCAGTTTGTCGTCCCCTAATAATTACTCTGAAGGCTTATGAAATTCCTTGCTTAGTGCAGTGACATTTTGAACTTTATTACAACATGTTAAAGACTACAGCATCGAAGGCTGTTTGCCTTTTGTATTCCATTGTAAGTCAAGTTTAATGCTGTGGTAATATGCCAGTGACTGGCAAATCTTCGGTACAATATACCTAACCAGCTAGTTTCGCGGTTTTACTTGTAATTTCCAGTTTCCCCCGTTTTCTAAGAGGAATATACTTGCTAGGTACGATTATTTTAATATTTCAAAATAGTGTATACCAAAAATAAAAAAATGGCACCACGAACGGCAACGATTTGATTGGCATTTCAAAAGACAATTCAGATTTTACAGCAGGATCTCTATCAGATCAGTATCTCTATAATGGTTAGAGAAATGGGGACATTCATCAGGTTCGAATCCTGCCAACTGGTGTTTTTTTTAAATTGTGAAATTATTATATTACTAAGCTGAAAGGCGCTCATTGTGCTCACCATTGTGAATAACGGGCCACGGAGCCATTTTACTACGGGGCTAACAATAAATTTGCGAAAAAAAAACTGCTGTTTCATAAATGTTGTCTATCGTGAATAGTATGTATATTTAAGGATTAATATCTGTTTTTTCGCGAATTTCATTGCCCCATAGTTTTTTAATATTGTTAATTGCAAGACCTCCTTTTACCTTAATAATATTGTATTATAATAACGTACGTGGCGTACTGTGAGGAGAAGGCGCCCAAGGTGAAAGATGTGGAAGATGAGGAATCGGAAATTGACTTTTTGTATTAATACTACGTGTTACTGTGTTTTTTATTATTCTTTTTTTGTCATGGGTATTTTTATGACAATATTTTAAATTTTATTTGTTATAAATTTATATTATTTGTTATATAGTTTATAGTTTGTAAGTATATTATTTCTCCATTTTGACAGTTAATGACTACAAGATTATTTAAATTCATTTATTTATCTTGACGTAATTTGACATTGATGACATTATTCTCTTTACAAATGACATTATTCGATTCTTTAATATACATAATTTAATTAACTAATGTTATTGGCAATAGCCGTTTTAGTTGATAAACAAATAAATAACAATTTCAAGTATTTCTCCTTGCGGTGCACATTACCATCACTCCCAATTTCGTCGAACATACAGACAGCTAAATTCATGTGTTTCATATTGGTGTGATGTAATATGTTATTTTCTATTTTCGCCGTGACATAGTGTTTTTGTAAGCAATGCCAGTTTATTATGACTTGCTGGTTTCTAGTGGAGGTTATGTAAAACAGCCTTTGGGAACGTGAAAAATGGTTAGTGGGTTCAGTTGTATATTGTGGGAATCGATACTTTTGGTTCGGAATTCGTATCTCGATCCCTACATAAAAGCTTTGGCTTAGCTTCTCTCCATTGTGTGAGTTGTTAATAGTTCCTTCTTTTAACAAGCTATGACCTTTATTTTTTGGTCTAGCTGCGTTTTCGCATGTTTTATTATTATTTTTATTTTAAAAGATAATGACGGTTTTACCGATTTTAATTAAAAAGTGTTTTGTCAAATTTAATTCGTATTACGATTCTAGGTAGAAAAAAGAAGACAGTAAACACTTTTTAACAAAAATAGGTTTGAAATACTTTTTAGTGTTTTATGCATAAGGCTGAAATTGTTAGGGTCTAATAGTATTTCCAATTAACTCACGAAGTAATTCAAAATTAACAAATTCAGTGCTTCTTCGTTCAATTTCGTCAAAGAATCTAGCGAAAATGTCCTAATAGCTCGTATCATCGTTAATCATTATAATAGAGAAAACCAGTACAATGTGCTTTTAACTGTACACGAATATGCACGAATTTTACAAGCAAACGTGGTAAAAAATTAACCATCACTCTGAACATCCCGGCTACCTGTTATGTTAGAGGCTCCAGGCAACAATGGACGCTCATTTCAAAACCACTAAACATTTAGTACCTGTTCCCGAAATTTCCGGCATGCGATCACCGCGAGCTATCGGCGAATGGAAATGAGACCAAAATTTGTGGTGAGGCTCGTACGTTACGGCATTAGGATGCAACCTCTACTATGTAGTGACTGTGTAACGCGTGCAGGAACAAAAGGCTCTATTTAGAGGCTCTTGTTAGCCTTTGGCACAATGTTTATAAAGCCCACACCAAAATTGTTACAAATAAAATACGGTCATACTGTTCATGTTCATTATGTCTTTCTTATAGCTCATTTGGTAGCATGTCTGCCTTCAGAGCTGTGTGGCGTGGGTTCGATTAGTGCCTAATCGAGGGGAGTTATAAGCTTGATGTTTGTATCTATCTGTGTGTCTGTCTGTGGCATCGAGGATCCTCTACGATTTCCATTAGTAAATTTATTATCAAATGACATTTACATTACACTACTTATTTGGACCTGGGTATGTCCTTAAACTGCAACCAGCCCCACCGGAGGACGGGCAGCAGCGTCCTTTTGGTTAAGGGTGGTGAGCATTCTGCGATCCCCAAGCCGCCTGCCAAGCGTGGGTTTTTTTTTTTTTTTTTTTTTATGAATGACTATGCTGTTGGCCTCAGATGGCCTCTACAGCGTCACCGGACTTTACGCAAGCGCAAACGGCGCTCGGCCTAGGTTTAGGTTAAAGGCGACTAGCTCAAGGGCACCTCAGACGGTACGAACCTCGGCTTGGCCGTCGCCGGGAGTGGGGTCAGACTTGCCCTGGCACCCCAGAAGGGGTATGCCCTGGGGCCCTATTAGATTGATCTGGTTGACTACTTGGAGAGAATCTAACAGATCTTCTGACAGATCTGGGGAGTCCTCGACCTCGCCGGCGAGGTCGGTGCGTGTTTTGTTTGTGTGCCTTTGGTAACCGGCGCCTATACCAAAGACGGAATACTTCTTGTTGCTAGGAGTGGTCGGATCAGGCGAGCCCAGCGCCGCCGAGGTGATGACGGCTATGGGGTCGTCCGGGTCGCCCAAGACGTGTCTGGGGCGTCTACGGAAGGGGGATGGGTCTGTCGTATAGTTCGAGGCTTGGACTATGAGTGGATTGGGATGGTGGGGGGTCGCATCGAAATAGCGGCGCGAAGCGTACTTAATGTACTGACGGATGGAGGGGAGTTCGAGATCGCAGTGCAGGTCGGAGTTTCGCATGAACCAGCTAGCACCGACTGCTCTGCGGATGAATCTATTTTGTATGACTTGCGTGGGAATTATGGCAACACCCCTCTATTGGGAGCCCTTCGTCCAGCAGTGGACGTCTTATGGCTGACGACGACGACTTATTTTGTACTTCTGTTGCTAGCCTGGGCGTGAGTTCGATCCTCATCAGAGCAAACATTTATTTGGCGAACATAGATGTTTGTTCTGTGTCTGGGTGTAGTATGTAGTATACTATAAGTATGTATTTACAAAACAAAAAGTATTATAGGTATTTTATCAGCTATCTAGTGTCCATATTACAAGCTTTGCTTATTTCGGGGCTAGGTGGCGCTGTGTGAAATTAATGTCCACCGATATTTATTTATAGTGTATATGTCTGTTGATATTAAGCCACATTGTAATCGCCACATCCTACAATGCAAAATGATTTGGCTGTGACATTTATATTACATATACCTCTGAAAACATCTCATAAAGAATAATCGTAAGCGCATCTAATCTTTATTTCGAACCGAAATGACTCTAATTTCTATCCGTCCTCTGTGTACATTGCTAGCGTGTTCCGCCGCAGTATATTTCAGAAGATACAGGAGGTCCTTTCAGCGGTGCGTTAGAGATTACCATTCTGAATGAAATGTGTGACGTCGACTGTAGGGGAGCACGGGCACAGTCGTTATGTGAAGTGAAATAGGGAACGAGGTGGTTCTTGAACCGAGCCAGGGTCTCCGTGAAATGGGGAAGAGGGAAGTCTGTCCTTTTCGTTTAACTTGATGTTTCCATTTACTATGAGATAGTGATGCCCTCAAAACGAGGTTTTTGGATGGAGATATTGCCGTGGCAGATATTAAATTGATAAAATTAATTAATTCTGCGCCAAATCTCAGGTCATATTATTATATTACAAGTTTAAGTCAAATTGAGACGTGGTACTGAATGTTTTTTTTTTTAAATTAAAATTATTTAATTTTATTAAGTGATTATGTTTTGAGACATAACATTTGACGTGTTACTTCGGTGTTATCAATAAACTATTGTATTGTATTGTCAAACAATAAGTTATTTGAACGTCGAGTGTGATAACCACTTACTTATAACAAAACAAAAAAATAAAAAAAGTGTGAATAGAAATCATATACCATGCAGCCCAAGGTGGTAACTTGTAAATGTAACTCACGGTAACCTATCTAAAAACTAACCTGATTGTCCGGTTGCTTAGCTTAGATTTAGATTAGCTTTTGCTATTTTAGCTTATTATAGTCAAGGTAAGTCACGCACGAACGAACGAAAAGATCCCTCTGACAAGTATATCAAATTTCCAAAAGCAAAGTGTCCGTTCGCACCATAAACACATCAAGCCAAGGTGAGCCGCTTCCCAAAAGATTGGATAAACACGTCCTGATTGGGTTACTAATCCTCGCGTTGCATAATTAAATACCTTCTCCCGGTAAAGCTGCACCCTTGTTAGGTAAATTGTGAGCGATTAAGCTTAACACGGCTTAGTGAACAAACAAACATTATGGAATCATTCTGTTTAATGTTTTGACATTTTCATCTTTACTTAAAAACGCCGCTTAAAGTTAAACGACGTTAGTTAGTACTACGCGATTCATTATTGTGTTGCGCAGATGTTTAATGAAGTTTTAGAATTTAAGCAACGGTTAAGTAAGGTTTTAACGTTTTAACTGCACTTTTGCATTTATAATCATAATATTACTAGCAAGAAATTAAACCAAGATTACAAAATAATGTACATAGTGACTTCTACCACGCTGGGATCTCTTAATCGCCCGCCAGAGAGCCGAGTAACTTCCCAGTTGTGACTGTATCAGAGAAGCGGTTAATGAAGTTCCGTGCTAAATAGGATCCAGTTGGAGTTGTGTGTACTGGAGTCTCTTTGTGGGAGGTATATACTTAGTTGGACTGCGCTCTTTGTTATATTTTATTTGTCAGGCTAGTCACATGAACACCGTAACTGCAAAAAATGTGAATGTGTGTGTGAGTATGTTTGTTATTTCTTCAAGGTATCCCGGAAATTTATAGAAGTACTTAAGGATTTTCCAAACTTATACTACTCGTAACACCAGGGAGGGTGTTACGAGTAGAAAAACCTTTCATGTCTTAAATTATTAGATCTTGATGACCATTGAAGGGTATGTTGTTTAATGCCGCATGTGAGTTGGCAGGCGGTCGACATATTATGCCATTTAATTACACGGCGAGTGCATTTTGGTCGCGCGCCAAACATTGCTCTGGGCATGCTTGCTTATCCGTTACTTTAGGCCCGTACTAGGAAGTCACGTAGGCAAAGTCCTACTTTTTCGCCTGAGATGCTTTCATGGGCGTACCTATAGCTTTCACGTGGGAAGCGGGGGTACGAGGGTCCAATATGTACAAAGATAACACTAGTTTTTGTGCGGGGGAGGAGGAAATGGGGGTGTAAACAATGCAAGGTGGTACATGAAGATGATATATTATATACCACTCCCAAATACTCGTATCTTCTATACCGCTGGGTTAATTACTAATTATTTTCCTGCCCATATTTACCACTTTAAGTCACCCTGAGCAAATTTTTCAATTTTTAATTTTGGCATTTTATTCCCACCGGATGTCATAGTATGAAACCCATTTTTATTATTTTTTGGATGCCAAGGGGAGGTCCAGACCCCTTATATACGCCCATGGATGCAATACTTAGTGTAGTGGTTATAATATATTTTCAAATTTTAAGTGCCGAATCGTAGCGCTCCTAGCGAAGCTTGCCTTGGTGGTTCTGAAAGATCACCGATGAAGCAACGGACGATCCGGTCAGTCTTCGGATGGGTGACCGTGAGTATCATTTATATCTGAGCGATATCGTAGTTCAGATGAAACGTTAAATTGTTACTGAGATAACAACTGCCAATTCATCTCAGAGGCCTTCTCAGGTGGCACATTAACTCTGACATTACGGCTGGCCACTCAGCTTATACGAACTAATTTCCATACCTAATGCCGATTTTAAAAGCACTATAGAATCTGCATTGGTTATGGTATTCGAAAGGTGTCCAAAAGGATCATATCACTGACTGACGGACTTATCTGTTAGATCTATCAAACCTGTATATTTTGAACAGTACTAGGACGCTAGTAAAAGAAAACTTAGAAAATAAATATTAAATAAATATTATAGGTCATTTCACACAGATCCATCTAGCACCAAACTAAGAAAAAATCGTGCTATGGGAACGAGATTGTAATTCGAACCCAGAATAATTCCGTGCAGTCTTTGTACGAGCTTTACTGAAGCAGTACAAAAAATTAAAGTAGAAATTTCTGAACTCCAGTAATTTAAAGAGCGGGAGAAATATTACTAAAAGGAAAAGTCATCTAGATGGGCCATTGTGCGTGCACTCGCCCCTAGAGATGAAATGAGGTTAAAAATATATCGATAATTTTAAATTAAAAAAACCCAACGACGTGTATCAGTTATAAGTTTTACGCTGATTTTTTTAATCAAACATAACCAAAAAACGATCGAAATAAATCTTGATAAATACCATGCAAATAATAAATAGGTTGGAGAAGAATAGTAACAGGTATAAATATTATATATACATTTACAAGCATAGAAAACTTCTTACCACAAATGTGTTCGTAAATTAATATAGGTTTCTATATACGAACACATTCGTCAACACTACCTACTCTGGACAAACATTAAAATGTATGAATTAATATTGATTTATAGAAAGAATAACTAAGTTATTTTTATGAATATTTCCAGTCAAGTATTTTGTTTCTGATCGATCAAAGCGAGAGTCTCACTCCTCTGCTTTACAAAGTTTCACCCCAAAGGAAAAATGTTTGTCACAGAAACAAATCGAGCTTAGTGTGGAATAATATACTTGTAATACGTTGCTTTTAAGATTACGGATGATGATGTAGGCTTGGACAAAATGGCCCGCGTTAGAAGAAAAAACACAATAATATAATCAACAGTGGAGTAAGAACTGTAACTGATAATATGATGATGTGTGCGCTTCAGTATTATCAATTTAGTTTTATTGCTATCTTCCCGTTCTCTTATGTTTTTTTTGAATAGTACCATATAATAATAAATTCGGGCTAGTGTAATAATCATAACAAATGGATTTTAAAATATTTTACTTTGTTGACCGAAACGAGATGAAGGTTTCTGAATCTGTCGACGTTTATACGTAATCTACGTTTGTGTTACACTTGCGATCCTTTGATCCGATCTGATCTTTAAGCAAGTAGTTCATGCAAATATAATTATCAAGTTCGAATATAAGCCAAATCGGTCAAAGGCCTTGGAAATACGGGGTCGTGCTGTCTTAATTCGCTGCGAAATATTATGAACTATTAGTAGATAATTTATGAACTACTAGCACTACTACAATTATTAACATTAGCTTGTAAACATAATTTTTGATTTTAATGTTCCGAAAAACAACAAAATACTCTAAAATTCAATATCGACTTTTACGGAATCCATTTTGCTCATCTCTACGCTGAGAGCGTTTCTAAAACACTTTTATTACAACACGTACAAAACAATGTTTATTAGCTTTTTGCGCATTTTCCCGTTTTCTTGTCTTGCTTCCCTTATTAAGTTGCTCTTTCAGAGTTTACTTCAGTGAACGTATTTCGCTGAAAAATCTTATGAACAATATGAATCACTACCGATTGCCTTAAATAAATAAAAACCTGGTGTTTATTTGGCTCAATGCATTAGCATTATCATTCAACTTGTTTTGCGAGTATGCCGCTAGGACGCTGGGTACGCTGCCGAGTGGCAGTGAATTTAGATTGTCTCTAGACTTTCGTCGTTCATCGATACAATCCTTTTCTTTTCTGTATTAGATTAAGTAACGTAATGAGCGTGTTAATAGAATTTACTTTGTTTCTATTTCTGAACCGGTTGATTTGTATTGGTGTGAAAATATTAGCTATTTTTTGAAGGCACTGGTCAACTTGCGAATACTTACCCTGATTATAATTATCGCGAAAAACACACTAAAGACAGTTATAGACTTACACTCTAACACACACACAAATCACACTCCAGCTTACTCTTATGTTAATCAGTATCCGTATCCGTACATCTCATGTATTATAAAGCAGTTTTAGTGATTGATCTTAATCAATTCTGTACAAATTGTAATGAATTTTTAGCATCAAATAAGTTTTGTTATTATATGTTATGAAGAAATCATAATAAACTCACTTTATAAAGTATGTACCTATTTATAAACTAATTATAGTATTTTAGTATTCTATCAGCTATCTGATTCCCGTAGTATAAGCTTTGTTTAGTTTGGAGCTAGATGACGCTATGTAAAAAATGTCCAATGATATTTTTATATTTATCTTTGACCTATTTCTATACCAATACCACCAGGTGTGTTGGTAGTCAAAGCCACCAAATAATTCCATGGGTCCTTTAGTTAGCATACCCTTAAAGGATAACCCCGGATAAATAAATGATAACATCTCAACCACAGAAAAGCGAAAGCCCTACTTCTCAGGTAGAAAGGCTGTCAATACAATGTGGCAAAGCAATTGTATGGAAAACTGCTGTCGCCAGTTTCACACTTATTTGAATAGAAAATACGATGAAAAAAATTCCAATCATTGGTCGCGCATTTGAAGTAAAACGCTCGTAATGCCATTTTGCAACGGATTAAAATTGATCTTATTACGATGCAATGTGGTTTGGTTGCCGACGCGACTATTTAAATTGTCTTTTTGGGGATTCTCAGTTTAAAAACATGTATATTGATAGAATTGTCATTAAGCGCATTTGTACTTAACGCCGGCTAGCGCGGCCCGTCACATTTCCGTTCTATTCACTACTCTCTTCCGTGATCTCAACAGTGAATAACATAGCAGGAAAGTAATGAGCGCACGTCACGCCAGACAGCTGTCTTCACGATACTATTCTTCGCCGAAAGCGGAGCTAGACCTTAATTAACTTGTCCATGCTGACCTATATTATTTTTAAGTGGACCTGTTCTAGGTATTTTCCACTAACTGCTCTCAGATGGCGGCAAACGGCAACACTTGTAGACCACATACACACACATACTAACACATATTTACATACCTACATTCCCAGCCAAGCGCTTGAGGAGTCAACACGTCCTGAGGATGCCTCGTGCAGAGGTGAAACACGTGTCGACAACCGAGTACTTCTAAAGGATTGAGGGTGATATAATTATTTTTGTTTTATTACTTATTGATCATATTATTTTTGTATGTTAATAATTATTATTAATTTACAGGTTGGATTTGAAAATATTTCATTGAAACAGCTTAAAATCATTATTTGTTTTCAGAATTTATTAATAATTTGCTTTTAGGTTTCATTGACATTTTGTTTCAGGTTTAATTATTTTTTTGTTTCAGGTTAGGTTCAATTTCAATTAAGGTTGATAGTTACAGTAGATTTTAGTGTGTCCCTTCATCCTATAAGTACTCGAAACGATATTACAGCGGAAAAACACTAGAAATTAAAACAAATTTTGGTAACAATGGACTTCCGCAAAGTAACGCCTGAATCAATCACATACCTACATTTATATCTATTATAAGAATCAAAGTTCTGACTTACTGACTGACTCCCTCACTCACCCACTCACTGCTTACTGACAGACAACGCATCCTAAACCGCTGGTCATAAATACTCGTAAATTGAAGGGCGTTTATTTAGTCTTCATGCGTAGAGGTGTTAAATAGGAAAGGTATTTTTTTTATTCGACCCCTATATAATGGCTTGGAGGACTCAGGTGCTTGTCCCTTTTTGTCCCTTTGGGGTAAAAATGGGTGAAAACTTTTGTAAGAAAGTTCTTTGTTTTTGAAGTAGTTGTGAAAATTAGTATGTGGATAGTGCGTTTAAAAAAAATGTTACTTTTAATATTTTTTGACAGGGATGAAATGGGATGAAACTTTGTATGAAAATGTATTTGTATTTGTTTTTGTTAATAGTGATAAAACTTTTAAACTCAAACACAATAATATTGTTTGCTTTGTATTGCGTGTATACCCGGAGCACTCACGCTCACTAAAAAACTTCTTCTTGCGGCGGCGTCGTGTGTCGGGTCGCCGCCTCTTCCCTCCAATATGGTTGAGGAGACCGATGGCTGGCACATGCGTCAACTCGTGAACGGGTGCTGCTTGCGGGAGCTGGACTGCTCGGAGTATACACGAAGTTCTAGCAATAATTAGTAATACAAAGTTAGATTCTTTTGGTATATTCTTTTTGTAAAGCCTTCAGCTTTTAAGTTATTAAGTGTAAATTTAGTTAATAAAAAAAAAAATTGTTGACAAAAGGCACGGACCCGAAGTCCGTGGAGATAATAAATAATTATAATAGTTTTTTTGCTGGGGTTGATCTAAGAAAATAGGAACGAAAAATTTACTAGCCACAATTTTTTTATGTTAGGAATATGGAGCGTGGCTAATTTCTTCCGTAAGCTGACGTAGCCGGGAAATGACGAAAATGTTGTATGAAGTTGGCAATGCTAGGACAACAAACCTACTATACAAGCCGGCCTTGTCTTAAATTGAGTAGCACTAGTCTAGACAACTTAAGTCTCAAGGTTGTCTAACAATAACAGCAAGCAGCCAAGTGGTAGGATAGCACGTGGTCGCGAGCTTAGAAGGGTGTCAACTTCCTAACTGCTCCCTTTGAGATATCCTTCGCGTAATGAACAGACGCTATATCTTAATTAAGTCTCCCAGATTGGCCTTTATTTCGCTAATATTCTGCGTTAATACGCAGATTAGAGTATGACAGAGAACCAACTACAAAAACAACTACACAAAAAGTAATATACTCGTATACTACAACAATTAATAATGTTTTACATAATTAAAAAAATAAAAACAACAATAAAATAGCTCAAATGCATGTAAAATACAAAAAAAGGATCATATATTTCGTGTTTTATTGGCATATTTATACTTTGGAGGTCACAAAGAGCCAGAAAACTGAAAGATATTAGTACGTACTCTATGTTAAAATATTTATTTTATTAGGCAGGCGGGAAAATTGTCCCATATTTATTGCCCGACGACAATGTCTTAGGACTAACATAAACGGTATAAATCGAATGAACGAAAATAATTTTCATTTTCGCCAGATACCGCGGCGCTTTAACAGCTTATATACATTTATCTACCGATAATGAACAACACCATTATCTTAAATGTATTTCTTAGAAACAGCAAAGAGCTATAGCAGATATTTCGACAATGTTTCGCAGTGCGAAGCTGTGAAGCATCTGCCCTTTACTAGTCTGCGGTTGATAGCCGTGATTGGCTGTAAGTGTCAGGCTTTAATAAGCTTCGTAAATTGAGTGCCGATATTAAAATACTTTGGTGATTTTGTAAGCGAGGTCTACGCTGTCGCACTGCGGTGGAAAATGCGCTAAACAAATAAACTTAGTTCAAGTAGTACTTATTAATTTTATTCGATAATTAATTTGAAAGACCTTAATTATAATTGAGTGGGTCACAGACGTGGTAGCCTAATCGGGAGGCCGCTTGACTGAAAATCGTAAGGCACGGCTTCAAGCCCAAGCCGGACCAATGAGCTCTTTGGAGTTTATGTACCTATGGATTTTTATACCATCGGATTTTTGGTGAAGGAAACTATCCCAAGGAAACGTTCGAAAACGAAAATCTAATTCGTATGTGAATTCACCAACCAGTAACTGGGCCAGCGTGGTGGATATGGATGGCTCAACCGCCTGCCAAGGGTAGGCCTAGACCAGCAGGGAACTATAAAAAAGCTGATTGTGCTAATAATTAAATGATTGATGTAAAATTATTTTGTAAAGATATCAAACAGAATGAAGGAAGAGTGTACAATTGAAAGCGCAAAATAACTGTATCATTAACTGGTCATAGGGCGCCCAAGACATAGGTCTCACCTAGTTTGGGGCCCGCTGGATTACCCTTATTCTTTGTAATTGCATACTTAAGTTCATCTCACTGTAATTTTGTAATTGTGGTTTTGGTAAATAAATATTATTATTATAATTTTATTGAAAATTAATTTAAAAGCTTTAAATTTTTACTGAGCATGTCAACTGCCAACGCCTTGTAAATATAGTATTGTGTTTTGTTTTTTTTTTTTCTGGTAAAAGAAAAGTCATAATATCTTGGAGTGCTGACAAATGCTGTTAATCAACGAAGTAATTGCACGGGGTATCGAACAGTTCAAGTTTAGATTTAGTTGACCTAGGTATGTCCTAAAACTGCATCCAGAACCACCGGAAGACGGGCAGCAGCATCCTCTCGGTTAACACATTCTGCGATCCCGAAGCCGCCTGTCAAACGAGGGGATTTTAACAACCACTCCCTATTCTGCTTTCCCAATCCTGGACAGAAAGATCACTAACAATCTGTTGAAGTTGCAACGACAGGACCTTCGTCTTTTAGTAGGCCTTATAACCGGTCAATGCAACTTGAACAGCCACTTATACAAACTGGGAGCCACGGATAGTCCGTTATCCCGGGGCTGCATGCAGGACAATGAAACCGTAGAGCATGTGCTGTGGCAGTGCAAAGTCACAGAACCAACAAGAATTGCTACCGGATTGCATGAGGCAGCTTTATCTCTGCAACAGCTTGTATGCTTTTTTGTTTTATTTATACGGGAATACTCACGTTTAATTAAATCGGATACTCCGACTATAGCTTGCACGCTTCTCATTATCATCATCATTATCATGTACACTTCGATCTAACCCACTGGAGTTACTATGCCAGCGGCCCAGAGCCTCGCTCCGTTATTTCAAGGAGCTGGGTTGGCTCGGGTAGACGCTGGCGGGGGAAATGCACAATACACCCCTACCGGGACGTCAGTGCAGGACTTATCGCCCCCACGTTGAATAAGAATAAGAATAAGAACCACTCCCTATTAAGGAGAGGCTTTCGTCCAACAGTGGACGTCTTATGGCTGATGATGATGAAGTTTAGATTTCTAGATGCCACTGAAATGTTATAGACAATGTTGAGACTCACCATACCGGGAATAAAAAGATAAGTGTGATGTTTTCTTCTAAATATTTTAAGCCATGAATAGAAACATATTTTGCTTTAAACCGATGACCTAATTCATTTTATAAGTTTGACTAAACTTTGTAATCTAAACCCATTTCGAATACACCCAACCCAACAGATACAAACCGTCGATAAGCCTAAATAAATGGCTCTGTAATTGCGGACCCTAAAATGTTAGAGGAAATTAAAACATCTATAAACCTGAGAGAGATATATTTTTTTTACAAAACAATACTATAGTTTATTGATAACACCAAAGTTACACGTTAAAATTATTTATTTACTTCTATAGTAAATGAGTAGTATCGTTTCTATAAATTTGAATCATTAATGAATCACTCTTTATTGATAATTATTTAAACTAATAACAATTAAATATCGGTGTTTTTTAAGGCTAGGTGTTTGACTGCAGCTGACCTGATGTTAAGTGGTGGTGTGGTCGAAGATGGTAAATATACTAGCCTGGAATGAGTAACTGGCCCTCAAGTGATGCTACCGAAGCACACTGTTATTTGGTGCGCGGCAGAATTTCAACTTTCAAAAATCTAAGCAAAAACAGGTTAAACAGTCAAATGCATTTAAAATGTAGATCGACTTTTAAACATTGTACGTGGGTATTATTATGCTGCCAGTTAAAGAGTTAAACGCGACCAAAATGTAGGCACAGGGTAACAAAAAAGTATTTTCGCGTGACTCCAGATTTAATCAACATTTAATTTGTAGGTGGCTTCCATTTTAGGTGTTCCGCAGTTCCTTTTAATTTTACGCTTGATGAATTCTCCATTTTATGTAAATAAATTGCTTATTGAGCTATACCCGTGAGAAATTAAAAATAGATTGTTCTCTGAAATTGCGTTCAGATTTACGTAGTCTTGGCATCGCATTGCTTCAATGTAAATTTAGGTAGATCACCAAAGATCTTAAAAGATAACTGCTATCGGAACATTTGTGTCCGATACTGGACGACATTGTTATGGCTGCAGAAAAGCAGTGGACGAGACTGGCAAAGCACTGATAATGCACTGAAGAGAAACTAAAGTCGGAGTTTTGGCGGGAACACGGAAGGGTCATTTCGTTGCATTATTATTTTCTTAAACTTGTGTTTTATCGCGAATTAATGATTAAAAATAGTGGAGTTTTATTCATTGGGTGTTGAATTACATGCGCGAGTGTGGGCGGGTGATATAATGTGGTGAAACATGTCTTTTCGTGTTGTTTTCAAAACTCCATAAAAGCTCATAGTAAAGTCGCCACGACTTTGCTAGGGTATGACTTGGACTCGACTGTGACTAATTCCGTGTGACTTACTGTGATTTCATGACTTATTTGATTTAATGATAACAAATAAACGAGAAAGTTCATAAACTTGACACTGGTAGAGTGCACAGCGTGCGATGCCAATAACTAAGAAAAAAAAAAACTAAAGTCAGCAGTCAGCAGAAAATCGTTATGATAGATCAGAGAAATTTATAGTGATAGATGAATATGTTTACTATTTACTGGACATAAATTAGCGCCATCTGTCGAAATTCTTATTTACTTACTTTAAATATGCTATTGCTATTAATATGGGTGTACCTGGTGCAAAGGTTGTCCATTGCCATCCAGCGTGGTAATGCAGCCAGCATAATAGGCACAATTGCACCAGGTACAGTGAGGGGCGGGTTATTTTCTGACCGACTGATTGTTTTTTTTATTATATTTTTTTTGACTATGTTGTTATGTTAACTAATGATTTACACAAATCTTATAATATTAATTACTTTAAAATGTGCTAGGTTATTACTTTATTAAACCGGACTACCTATTCAAAATGGATTTTAAATATTATAAATGGGAATGCATATTAATATATGTTTGTTTCGCTTTCGGCAACAGAGCAACGGATCAACGTTATTTTTGACATCAGTAATATAGATTAAGGGTCGGTGGGCGACATGGACTTATATTTACCAACCGACTTCAAAAAAGGATGTTCTCATTTCGACTGTATGTTTTTTTTTTGGTATGTTACTCGATTACTCCGCCAATTATGAACTGATTTTGATGCTTCTTCTTTTGTTTGATAGGTAATACTTTAGAGGTGGTAGGTGGTCAATTTTATCGAAATCGGTTTAGTAGTAAAGTTTTTAAATAAAATTTTGTAGAAAATATGAAGATGTCATCCAGGTATTCGAAGTTGAAGACGGCTGTATTTTTTTAAAAGCGTATTATTATTCTGGAAATACGCTCGATTCCTAGTAGGAGTATTGCCACTAGTAAAACCGCGGGCACAACTATAAAATATTTATTAACAGCTACAAGCTATCTAGCAAAGTTCGTTGCCACGTCCTATCGCTCTCAAGTGCGATGATCGCTCACCAAAACACCAGCGCGCGAATGAGGTCGCAGGAAGAGGAATTGTGAACTCTACTGAGTTGCTAGCATAGAAAATGTTCCGTCTCCAACCTCTTAACCATTATTAAACGCCTCCACCACCAACTTCTTCTTCTTTTCCTTTCAGCGCGTCATTATTTCCGTTCCTGTAATATTAAGCCTACTTTCCTGCAAGTTTAACCCTGTTCTTAGAAATTGATATTTAGGTCAACTATACTGATCCGTAGTATAATGGTAGATCTCAAATAAAATCGGCCAAGAGCGAATTGAACTCGTGCACCAAGGATTCCGTACTACATTGATTTTATTGCATTTACCGTAAAATTTAGTCTTATTGAGTATTTATGAAACGCATTTTTAAAGGCCGAGGCTCTAAACATGCGTTTCTGGTATGGTGACCCTTTAAGAGTTATTTTATAATTTTGGCGAGACTAGCAGTCTCAAATAACATAATTATAAGAAATTAAAAAAAAACACTATAGACTATTTCAATATTTTTTGTCTCCAATGTCTTATAATATATAGTTTTGCTATGTAATAATGTATTTTCAATATTCCGTCATGGTAAGATCAAAACATGTAAGACGGACAGACATACAATCATATAGACGATTACTATCCTTTAGCTTACAAAAGCTAAAGGATAGTACAATCTTGGGGCGTTGTTTGTATAGATAAAATTATAATTGCTATAAATATATCAAAACTGCTATAAAATTATTGTACCTTTCCAAGCACACGCCAACCTTGGCTGTTGATAAATCTGCTTAGAAAACTTCCCCGTTTATTTTGCTAACAGTCTGCCAAGCGACGACGCGGACAAGTTGTGGGTTAATGCGCTCCCCCGGGGCACACGTCGCCAGTTCGTTTCTCCTCCCGGGCACACCCTACTCTCTCCAGTTTTTAGTTTGTTTTGCAGACAGACCAAAAAGTACTAATGTTTTTATCAATTTTTTTAATTCAAAGTTCACTCGCGCTCCGAATGAACGAAAAATGAAACTACTTAACTCAGAGAGACCGTTCAGTCGGATTCGCTCACTTTTTCTCGTGTCCTGTAGCGAACGGCCACCACCGCGGATGAAGGCTCATTTTACTATCATTCATTCGAGTGAGCATTCACCCGAGCGAACCGTCTGATACCAACTTTAGTCACACATTATACTAGGATATTTAAGAGAACGGTTTATATACGGTTGGTAAGCTAAGCGTTTTATTACAACCTTCTTGAGTAGTTCTGGTAAATAATTGCAAGCCCTTACAGCCTGGATGGAAGCTTTTTCTTTTACCCAGCCAGAACACACTGTCAAAACTTTTTTATTTTGGTGACATCAATTTAAATTTCAAGATATTCGTTTTATAAATTACTATATCCCGGCAGTCGTCCATCAGAAGATAAACCAGAGAGCCAAGTACGTTTTTGCAATCATTAAAATTATTATTTATTTATTTATTTATTTTATTATGTTTACATATTCGATCGAAAAGTATGGAAAAAAGAGTAGTGCTCTAATCTTGACTCTAGAAATGGCGCTGTTCTTATTTCATGCAAATGTAATTAACTTTAACACCATTAGAAAAACTTGTACTCGGCCGTCTGATTGCCTTCAGTGATCTTATGAACGCCTAATTGAATAAAGTATAATTAAGTATTACGTAATAATGTTTGCCTAGCAAAATTCACACCTAAAGAAGCTCCACACAACGTAACAGATGTTCGTAACATTTCACCTGAGACGTCGTTTGCTCAGGAACAGTACATAATTACAAGAACAACAAGAAACTTTAGCCGCGGCGAGAATTCTCGAGCTAAATACCGCCACTATATCATACTTGTAGCGTCTCATAGAGCGCTCTACTGTAGGATGTAGGCTCGCAGGATTCTATGTTCGTTACTTCGAGCATATCATGTTACTCGCTGATAATGTAGCTTTCTATAGGATAATGTTTTTATAAATCGCTTAAACATTTTTTGAGGTTATCCATTTGTAATAGATAAACATAAGAGGTATACACTCATGGCACATTTACTAGTGTTTCACACGATTAAAACATCATTTTTTCTGTCGCGTAAACGAACACTAAAACAATCTTACAACACTGCTACAAGCCTTGCCACCTCCAATGGCGTATACTCGAAGGTTTGTTATATTTGAGTGACACCTTGGTCTATCTAAAATGTAACTTACCTAAATACACCTAAGTATACCTGGACTCTGGAGCAGTGGATTGGGTATGTCCTAAAACTCCATTCAGAGCCACCAGAGGACGGGCAGCGGCGGTGGTGAGTATTTTGCGATACCCAAGCCGCCTGCCAAGCGTGGGGATTATAGCAATCCCCCTTATTAAGGAGTGGCCGTCGTCCAGCAAGGACGTCTACTGGGCTGATGATGAGGTAACAACGCATTTATGGTACATTTTCAAGTAAACTTTCACACGAGTAATAGAGTTTTTAAAATTAATTTATACAAAGGTACCTACTGTTTCACAAATATAAGTTTTTAATGTTATTTGGTGGTTAACGTATTTTATGAACGTAAAATCTCTCAGCGCCAGCTCCAGTCTCTAGTTTTATATAATAGCGTTGCAAAGCTTCAAAGCATAAAATTGTGACTGCTAACCGTTAACGCACAGAATGAAAAACCTAAGAAGTGAGAGAATAACCCAGGGTTACGAGTACGTAGACTGGATTTTATAAGATTTGACGACCACGTTTAAATCAGATTATGTCTTGTTGAAAATGGTATAGAAATCCAACAAATATATCGAATAGTGTTTTGTTTTATTTACGCGGAAACAGGATTTAACCATAGTTTGAATATTATATAATCCTTTCAGTGTACTCGAAAACTGAAATTCCCGTATCATCATCATCATCAGGCTGGAAACGTCCACTGCTGAACGAAGGCCTCCCCCTTAGACCGCCACACTAAACGTCAACCTGCCATTTGCATCCACCTGTTGCCCGCGACTTTCACAATGCCGTCGGTCCGCCTAATTACCATACACTTTAATATAAATATCAGTTTGGTACTTAGTTTTTATAACAAAATACTAAGTACCAGACTAAAAAACTAGTTTAAAAAAAAATATTAATGGAAAATCTCTAAGAATATTCGCAACATTTACAACAAAAAATATTTGTAAGCAAAAATCATATATTGCACCACTTTCAGACTTGTAGTCGCATTTAATAAGTTCTGCGTCATAGTCTTGGATTTGTAGCCACATTCCAGTGCTGTTACCAGTGAACTGGCAATAAGCCATGAAATTATACGAGTCGACTGGCCTGGTCACAACCCTTGCTTGCACTGCGAATAAGTTGCACTCTCTACGAGCGGTTACACTGTCGGTTCAAAATTACAAAACGATTTTCTGTACTTATAAAATATCCCTTATCCACGCGTTTGGTAGTCTATAAATACCTACATAATATATAATGAGATATACAAGGTATCAGTAAGCATCCTTTTAAGAGTATATTCTGTACATTAAAACAAACAACTTTTACTATGGGGCCAACATTGCTGTATAATAACAGTAGCCAATTTTTTAAAAACGTGAGTCGCGTTTTTTGTGACGCGCTTCGAACGATTTAGTCTTGTCAAAAAAAGCGTTGCGTAATTGACCGAAGCTAAGTGAAGGTTTCTAAATCTAAGAGGACAGGTGGCGTTTGTATGTATATTCGTTTGTATGTATTTTTTTTGTTCGACGATAACTTGCGCACTGTAAACTCGATTTTTATGAAATTTTGTAAGCTAGCAGTTCGTTCAAATATTCAAATAATGAGCCTTATTTGTCAAGAAGCTTGGAAGATACGGGAGTCGCGAGGTCTCAGTTTGCTGCGTACTACTAGTTATATAGACAAGGCAGCAGACAACTCATATTGCGTCGTCGTGTTTCACAAACCAGACTTTTTCGTATGAAACCAAATTTCGCGACTCTCTTATAAAAATAAAATTATGGTAGTACCTACAGTAGCTCCAGCATAACACGAACGGTATAACCACTTGCTGAGATAGCAACTAAAACCAATAGACTGTGTTTTTTAAATTTGAATGAAAACGCGATATTATGCGTACTTAGAACTCTTCATTGAGAAAAGAAGATATTTTGTTTAAAGAATATACGAGACAAGAAGTTCGTTTACCTGAACATAAGGTCTACTATGAGAAAAAGGATTTAGGTTATTTCAATTATAGAATATGTATTATTTTCTGAATGCATTTATTTGAGCGCGAATATTTCAAAAATATGACGAGATTAACATTAAATTTGCTTCACCACGAAACCGCGCTCGATGAGTGGTAATTTTTAATTTGCATCCTCGTTTTTTATCTAAAAGAACTACTTAAATAAATTTTAAAAAAAACGGGATGATTTAGAGTGGAATTATGGGAGCAGACCGAATTTCTACCGGACGCGGATGAAGTCGCGGCGGACCTCTAGTCCGATATAAATATATTGTATTTTGTCCTTCTATTTTTATTATAAGTGCTCTATTTTCCTCATACGAATCACCAGTAAAGAAATACCAATAATAGCAACAATCACAGTACATGCATTACGGCGATTACGTCCCCTTATTCTGCCAGTAACCGTTTACTCCGTACTACACCCGTAAACAGATGTAATGCTCTGAATTATTGAGTGGAGCTATTGCTCCGTTGTGGAGGTATCGGGGAATGATCGGGTGTTGTCTCGATTCTCGATCGCTTTATTCAGATTATTATGAACTTGCTTTTACCAGTAATTCTGCAAATTCATCTTCTATGTAATATGGTTTGATGGCATGGCTTTACGGACTTTATTGACAAATACAATACCTCAGAGTAGTTCATCTGTCTTTTGTTTTTTTTTATTCAAATTCGTCGAGTGGTGACAAAAGACAGATTGACTAGTCCAACGCTAGCACACGTCTATCAGTAATGCTAAGTCTATGATTATAGGCATTGTGACTGCCACAATGACTCTTTTTGATTAGAAAAAAAATCTTTCCGTTTGTCCCCTTAACGGGAAAGCGTCAATGAGAACAACGGGAATAGACCAATAATAATAAACAAGTTGGTGACATTGACGTTACTGATACGTTGATCAATGTATCACAGCAGAATCTCACTTTAACTTGACCAGAAACCTTACCAGCCATTTTATTACAGGAACTCATTCAAGCTTAAGATATTTTATTTGTATAGATGATAGGTTAGAGGGAACCAATAATCTGTACAATATCTCGAAAAAACTGAAGGTTTAGATCTTTCCCCATGTTTTGGCACTAGACCATTATGCGTAGTACTAGTGACGAAACTTACTCTTACGTTTTTTTTTATACGGTCAAGTGAAGAGACGAGCAAGACTTTCACCTGGTGCTAAGCATCACGCCTGCCACTAACAGTAGCAGTGCCAGAATTGTGAACTTGCAAACAATCCTGCGCCGCACTGCACTGCGCTCGTCAACCTGAGATATCAGATATTAAATCTCTACATACCCAGTAATTTCTCTGGTAACAATGCCCTTCAAGCCGGAATACAGTAATACTTGCACACTACAGCTTGGCGGTTGAATAATTGGCAAAGGTGTGGTACTTTTCAAGGCAGAGTCTGCAGTAGAGTCTTACCACTACCAAACTAATATGCACCCTTGGTTACAAATTAGGCGAAAATGTATTATGTCTATTATAAAAGGCGGTAGTAGTATTGTGAAGAGCCGCGCAGTTCTAGTGTGTTTCGAGTTTTTCACCTCAACGTGGTGCAAAGCGCCAGTTTTACCGTTTCGTCTCTCTCTCAGGGGCACTTGACACGGCCCTGCCTCGGGCCATTTACTGGAGTGTGCTTTAGAAACATAGCCGTTTTATGTCGAATCGGTTCCTACTCCACATTCAGCCGTTTGTGTTCGAGTTGAGCTCGTCAGCAGTTTCTGTTCATGCAAATACAGGGTTACGCAGAGTGATATAACTAAGTCGTAAGGGGCTCATCATTTTGAACCATTTTTACTATACGAAACCAATTCTGAAATTGCAAAGAAAATATGTGATTTATAAAAATAAAAATAAAGTTTTTTACTATAAAAGCTAACGTGGTTTTGACACATTTTTATTTATTTATGCGGGATTACTCATATTTCCATTGATTCAAATCCTCCAGCTGTACGGTAAAACACTATCTAACTCCGGTGACCTTTTTCAAGGAGTAAAAACAGAGCCTGGTGTGCGTGCGGACGCCTCCTGCTTCGTATGTGAGTAGTTCCGTATAACTAAATTAAAAAAAAAAAAAAAACTCAAAAAATTTAAGAAACATAATTTATTTTGTTCATTCAGCTATTTTCGGGGGGTAGCGTCCTGTGTTACCATGTATTTGGTCCTACTATCACATTTACAAAAATCTATTCGTGACGGCATAATTAATTTAGTACTTCTGTTGTAACTTCCATTAAAAATACTTGTGTATTAGTCCAGTATACGTTATGTATTATTACAATGTACTGATATCATACATTTTGCGCCATTTGTTAGCAACATTTGTTACGCTGTCAGTTTGACATCTACCGATTGTTATTTGGTGTCCGGGTATGATATGATTTAGGACGATGAAGTTACCAAATTAACTAACGAAGTATTTAGGAGGCTGTAAGTTGGTTTTTTGAATATTAACTGTGTATAATAAACCGGTTTGTTTATGCAACAGTCTTGGACGAAAAGCTCCTCTCTTGCATCAGTAGATTCAATTACAAAAAAAAACTTTATGGACAAATTCTTCTTCTTTTATCTTCTTAGATGCCTCTCCAACTAAACATAAAACAAAATAACCAAAATCCCAATGTTCCAATTAAAATAATTTGATTCCAGATGAATCAATTTACCAAACCGGAAGACGCAGCGTAAGTAGGCCTTCCACTAGATGAAAGACGTCATTGTCAATGTCGCGGGCAACAGCTGGATGCAAATGGCTGGTAGTAGTACAGTGTGGAGGTCCAAGGGGGAGGCCTTCGTTCAGCAGTGGACGTCGCTGGGCAGACGATGAATGAATTGATTCCATAATAAATAGCCGATAATCGCTAGATCAGGTGCGAGGTAGGTTTCGCGGAGAGAGTTGTGTAAAAAATATACCACACGATATAATTGTGTTGTATAAAGCATAAACATGGGCCTGGCAGATGTCGTCCTGCCCTGAGAATAAAAAAAATGTGGAGCCCGATTGCAACGTTACCTACCGGCTTCAAGTTTGTATCTAAACCAACCAACGAAACTCAAACCCACACAGAAAAAAACGGGTAAACGGGTAAAAAAGTGGGGAATTTTGGGAACGGGCCAAATTTCTTCCGTACGCGGACGAAGTCGCGGGTGACCTCTAATATATAATAATATGTAAGTATAAGAATATTTATGGTTCAGTTTGGGACCTATAATCTAAAAAGTCTGGTTAACAGATAATAGAGTAGGTACCTACATACCAGATAGTTTTATTTTAATTTTATTAAAAGACGATATTTAATATGAAAAAGTTTATACACTTTGTGATGTACCTTATTTTATCAGTGCCACTATAGAACCATGAATGAACACAAAAAGAAACATGTCATTTAAAGGCAGGGTAGGCAGACGGTATGCTCAGATAAAGGGTCCCATTAGACACCCTTCGTGTACGGAATCCTAAGAGAAATTACCAAACGGCCACGATAAGGGAATCATCGCGATAATAATTCCGTCCTTGGAATCGCGAACTGAGAAGGAAAACATGACGGTAAATGCGAGCGACATGGATTTAGACGGGTCGTCACAGCTCGTCAGCGACAGAAAAACGCAAAACGAATATTATTTCCACAGAGCTGAATATACATTTTATGAGGTAACCATTATGTTGCTTGTAAATATTTTCCTATTTTCTCGTAAAGTGATTTTTATGTGAGCTTACAAATTGCTAAAGGCACTCTTAGTCGTGCCTCGGCGCGGCACTCTTTTGGCACGTTTTCATGTATGAGTGTGAATTTCCAATAAGTATCTTTTGTGTCTGTCAGTTCCAACAACCAAATATGTTTCAAATAAATTTTAGGAAATGAGAGTTTATTTACCTTTGAATTTGTTTTTTGTCTTTTTGATTTGTCTGAATTTCTTTTGTTTTTGCGTGTGTTATGTTTTGTCACAAATAAAGTATTTTCTATTTCTATTTTCTATTTTCCTTCCACGTAGATCCACCGCCAGAATGCACCGGTGGAGCAAAACAAAAGTTTTTTCTCCTCTTTTTAAAACTTAAACAGTAAGAACTTCTGGCCGGACTCGAACCTGCATACGAGCAATCTCTGCTTTTTTCTTGCTGTTTAAGTTTTGAAAACATAGAAGATCCCAAAGTGTGGAAAGACTTCATATAAAATATTCTTTAAATTATATCTATACAAAATAAACCCTCAAATATAATATACTAGAGGTCGCCCGTGATTTCGTCCGCGTACGGGAGAAATTCGGTCCGCTCCCAAAATTTTCCACTTTTTTTAGCCCCCCAAAAACAAAGAACTTTCTTTACATCATTCCACCCAGCCCACCCCCATTCCCCCCTTAAATCGTCCCTGTCAAAAAAATATTGAAAACAGCATTTTTTATTATAAATTAACTAACCAAATCCAAATTTTCGTGACTAAAAGTACAAAAACAAAAGACTTTCATACAAACATCCCTCCCTTTTCTTCTCCTTGGGGGTTAAATTTCGAAAAATCTTTTCTTAGTACACCCCTCCGCATCGAGACGAATACACCCTCCAAATTCCAAGTCTGTACGACCAGCGGTTTGGGCTGTGCGTTGTCTGTCAGTCAGTCAGTCAGTCAGGACAGAGCCTTTTATTATATTAGATAGATAGATAGAAACAACCTGCCATTTGCATCCACCGGTTGCCCGCGACTTTTAAAATGTCGTCAGTCCACCTAGTGGGAGGCCTTCCTACGCTGCGGCTTCCGGTTCGCGGTCGCCACTCAAGAACCTTTCTTCCCCATCGGTTGTTAGTTCTTCGAGCGAAGTGGCCTGCCCATTGCCACTTAGGCTTGCAAACCCTGCGAGCTAAGTCGGTGACCTTGGTTCTTTGGCGAATATCTTCGTTCCGGATTTTATCGCGTGAAGTAACTCCGAGCATAACTCTCTCCATTGCTCGTTGCGTGACTCTGAGTTTGTCCAAAAGGCCAGCAGTTAAAGACCACGTTTCAGTTCATCACTGGCAACACACACTGGTAAAAAGGTGACGAGTGTGTTCCAAGGCAATTGGCATTCATTACAGAGAAAATCTTTTGGGAGCTCTGGAGTGGTGGAGCTACTTAATTCATATTTTAATTTTTCACAAATTTCTACTGAATACTAAATTTATTACTTTATAGTTCAAGGTCTGTCTCAAGCCTTATCAACGATGAATTGAATTGGCAATTTACGCTGATGAAGGTAAATTTATTATGATTATGAATTGACATTTTAGCTCAAAAACTCGGGGAACTTAGAATTTTCACTACTAAACATTTTTATGGTAAATTATTTTTTGCGAGCTTATAGACGGCGGCTTTCATGAAATCAAGACTTAATTAATGTACTTATTTTTTTTAGAATTATTGTCTTTCGATTACTCAAAAAAACTTCTAATAGGTACTTCAATTAGTTTTATAAATATACCTACTAACTATAATGTATAAATCACCTGGTATATTATACTAATATTGAAAAGTATTATCTGTTATTATGAAAGTATTTCTCAGATTAGTTTGAGTGAACTGGTTTCTTCAATGTAAAATAAGCTGTACAGAGATAGGTGGGTTAATGTATTTTTCATGTCGTTTAATTTTTAAAACAAATAGGTAGTCAATTATAGAAATATATTCACGAATTAAATTGCATAAAATAAAATTATCAAATTAAAGAGCTCACTCCTTCAAGTCATTCTAAGTTTGAGAATGAAATACGATAACCGTTAAAACACTGTAATTGCAGCCTATTTTAAACTGAAGAATTTCGGTCACTCCCAGTAAAAGGATTATCACTTTCAAAACACATTACTAGAAATTTCTTTATTTTAAGAATTAAACAATGTGAAAAACCAGTGAAAAAGTATTTACTTTAGTTCTGTATAAAAAGTTATCCCCTCCACAAAGTCCACCTATCTCCGCTTTACGCTAAGTGCTGAGATTTCCAAGATCGTTGGAAAGTCACCTAAAGTGAAAACAAATGCTCCGTCCCCTTCCTGCGAAACCAAGCAATTTATTCAAATAAACCAGAATAAGTACCCACTTTACGCTGACTGAGGAAACAAAAATCCTGTAGAATAAAATCAAACTTCTAATATTATAAATGGGAAACTATTTTTGCCTGTCCGTCTGTTGTCACGAGTTGACGGCTACATGGCTACATGGCTGAATCTACCGATACAACTAGCAATTAAAAGTGTCTCATGTAGCCAATAGCTTTGTAGATAATAGACAATAAACATAGCACACAAAAAACAGAAAAAAAAAAGATCAATATGTCGCAATGCAAACTCTAATAGCATCAACAAATGTGTAACATTTATAAAATAAAGCCGTCAAGGTACGCGTCATTTTGCGACTCGGACAACGAGGGTTCCTTTGCACAACATGTACTAGGTAATCCGCGATAGTAACGAATATGTTGTGAACATTTCAACCGGCTTGAAAAAATCTATTACGATTCACGAGATTATAGGTCAGTTAAGATCGGAAAGACCAGAACAGACAAACAGACACGGCAGGCGGCTTAATAATAGGGTACAGTTGGATTCTCTTTGGGTACGAAACCCTAAAATAATGGACATTATTCTATGGTTTCGTACCCATATTGAACGTGTCATATTGAACGAAAATGGACACTTCCACGTCACGAAAGTGGCGAAAATGGCCGTTATTTTTTATTGTGTTGACTCACAAGCTTGATTTTTTTACAGCTTCAAGGGACCGTGGACTTACGTATTCGATATTAATTTCAACTTGATATCTCCTCGCGTTCCAGAAAAAAGGGTCTTGACAGACAGACTGACAGACAGAAAGACAGACAGACAGAAAGACAGACGGACAACGGAGTGATCCTATTAGGGTTGCTTTTTTCCTTTTAAGGTACGGACCCTAAAACAGTGCTGTCTTTAATGGATTATGAGTAAAACAGAAAAAAAGTTGATTTACACTTAGAATATACTAGCGTGCTGATGAAAAACGGTGATGATGATGATAATGAGGATAAAAAGTAGCCGTTTTGCTATTCGGGGAAGTAAAAGCTTTCTACATTTCCCAGGATCCCTTTCGATAATAATAGATAATACTTTTTAAGGAACTAACTCTTCTTAACCCTTAAAAATTACCATGAGTATTTGTTTTCAATGCATGACATCGACCAAACCTCAACCATCAAAATCGTGCCCTAGTAATATCTCCGGTTCATCTCTTCCGTTTACCGTCCAAGTTCAAGTTACGAGGGAATAAAAGGGCATACTTGTCCCATCTCATTGGCTGACGTAACACTTAAAATAAAGCATTATTTTCATGTCAAAAGAAAAACGTGCAAGGCATAAAAGTTATCGCGAGAAGTAACGCACTTTATGACGAGTTTTCGTCACAAACTCTACGTGCTGTAGGGAAGGGAGGGTGAACACTCAAAGGATCGGTCTTGTTCTCGTAATGACTATAATAGTTCAAAGCTATATTTGTATAAAAGTTTGGTTGAAACATACTCGTTCTTCATTCTTTTTTGGTCGTTGAAACCATGAAATGCCATTAAAGCTTATTGGGAGAAGGCACTGAGATTTTAGTTTCGATCCTGTACCCGGCCCCAATGTATTCTTGAAATTTAAAATTTGTAAATCACATCACACATCCCCTCAAAAGCCGGAAGACGTCCACTGCTGGCCGAAGGCCTCTCCCTTAAAGGGAGGTGTTGCCATAATCCCCACGCTTGGCAGGCGGCTTGGGGATCGCAGAATAGTTACCACCGTTAACTGAGAGGACGCTGCTGCCCGTCCTCCGGTGGTTCTGGGTGCAGTTTAAGGATATACCCAGGTCCAAATTGGTTTGTTTTTTATTGGTTTGTTTGTTGTACCCAGGTCCAAATTTGTAAATAAAAGGGATTAAAAAAAAATCTTTTTGGTGAAAGAAAACATCGCGAGGTAACCTGCATATCCGAAGAAAAAATTCAATGGCGTTTGTGAACAATCGCCTTTCGAAGGTAGGCCTTTGCCCAGCGGTGGGATGTTAAAGGTTGGTGCACAAATCGAATAAGAAGAATAAAAATTATGACCATTCTATGCAGCATGCAGGATTCAACAAACACACTTTCTTATTTAAGTAAATAATAAGCTTTATAACAAAAATACAACCGACTTCAACTTCGAGTATCTGGATGACTTCAAAAAAAAACTTACAGTCGAATTGAGAACCTCCTTTTTTGAAGTCGGTTGAAAACGCCTCGTAACAATCCTACATTTTAGTAGTGAGAAAACGATTATAAATTGAAACAAGTCACGAAAACACTGTTTTAAACTATCACGAAATTTTTTTATGCCATTAATAATCCTTACAGTAGATCATAGCTATACTAAAAGTTAGAATCCGTCTCCGGTTTCACGTCTCAAAACTTGGTCAACTTTTAATCCTACCACGAGTTAACACTAAATAGAAATACTTTGGTCTCATCATTCCCAGCCCTCGACACTGTCGTCACTCTTTACGACATAACAGGCGATGTCGAAGCGCGTTATAAACACAAAGGCGTATGGCGGCTGTATATTACTCGCATAATGAACGAACCTAAGATATAAAACAAAAGCTTGGAGCTTCTGCGAGAGTCATGCCCTAATTATATGCGAAACATTGACTTATGTATCTTTTCCTAAGGATAGGACAATTGGAATGTTTAAACTCTTACCAACTGAGTGGTGTACACAATTATTTATCTTCCAGTGAGAACTCTGTCGTAAGCTGCCTTCATTGGTCGTAAGTGGTCAAATGTTGCGGCGTTCGGCGGTACTTGCAAAAGTTAGGACGTACGTTTATTAAGAAGGTGCGTTTTCGACGATGTGGAGACAAATGGAGAGAAAACATCAACTTTCAGATCTTTTTTTTTGTAATTGCCTGATTTTATTCTCTGGTTTTCTCCGCTCTGCCCTTCTCCTTTTCAGTGAAAACGCACCCTTGAAAACGATGCCCACAATTTTTCCAATCTGAACTGAGTCGCACACCAATTTTGCGAGCGTGTGGTAGCGGTATTAGATATTCGACAACACGCAGTAGTGAACGCTTCGGGTCGAGATGTGACGTAGCTATTGGGAATTTTGATAGATGGCACTAAATTTCTAAATATAGTAGACATGCTGGCTGCAAGTGTTCGTCTGCCATATCCTTACAGTGTGATCTTTGATACAAAATTACTTGTAATAACCGAGCTCCCGTTTTTGATACTCGGCCTTGCACGTTTTGACAGTCGGCGCGTTAGACGGAATGTGGTTCATGAAAAATATATTCGTAAGGCGTTTTACGAGTTAAAATGTACGTTTAACTGCCAGATGTAGAATTAGAGAAAAAACACTGCGAACGTGGCTGAGGTAAATTTTTAATGTAGGTATTAAATTTTTGCAGCTATGACCTATAAAACATGAGAATAAAAAAAAACTAAATGCAAGGTCTCAGTTTGCTGCGAACTACTCGTAAAATACTCATCTTCCAGCAGCCATCCGATCTCCATAATATAAGTAAGTGCCGAAGCAAACGATCCCGTGAACGGCCAGTTGAACATAATACTGACAAACAACTCGACCACAAAGCGCTCCGCAATCGATTTCACATTATCACCGTCTCGTAGATAGATGACGTCATATCAATTGCAATTTATACAAGATAAATAGCGGCCAGATATGGTAATGCGGCCATCAATCATTATTACACCTACACTCTACAGTAGAGCTGCTGGCACCTACCGTTGGCATAGAATACGAAATAATACAGCGCACAGAACCAAACGGCATTTGATGTTGCGTAAGTTAGGTATATACCTAGAGCCCCCCGCAGCTCCAGACTAGCATTCACCTGCGAGAATGAATAGGGTTGTCAAAGCGGTAAACAAGGCAATGAGTTTGTGAATTTCATCCTGGTTTTCCATTGGATGGGATGAAACGATTCAATAAATAGGTACGTAACCGAGATTGCAGTCACAGCTACATTTTACCAGGTAACTCTTAACGCAGGCATTACACTAGGTAAACTGTAGATCTTTTATATTAGAAAACTTGTGTATCCACACGTAGGTCATTCTAATATATATTTTTTATAGATAAGTAGATAAAGATCAGAACAGTTAATAATTATTATGGAATACACGTAATTATGATAACAATAATATATATATTATTTTTTATGTAATTTTATCTTTGCGTTATAAGAGTTTTGCATGTATACCCGGAGCACTCACGCTCACTAGAAAGCTTCTTCTTGCGGCGGCGTCGTGTGTCGGGTCGCCCTCTACCCTCCAATATGGTCGACGAGAGCGATGGCTGGCACATGCGTCAAGTTGTGAACGGGTGCTGCTTGCGGGAGCTGGACTGCTCAGGGTATATAAACAAAACTAGTACTTAATTCAAATTCAATATGTTATGAACCTGTTAGTTAACAAAAATTATAAAATTTGATAAAAGGCATGGACCCAGCAGTCTATGGAACAAAGATACAAAAATTTAAAATACAAAAGCAAAGTCAATGAATATATTTTTAAAACACGTATATAAATGCTATATGCAAAAAAACACCTGCTCATAAAAATACCTTTACTTTTATACCACGGATGAGTTTTGTTTGACCACGCCTGTTGGTTTAAGATGATGTAGTCGTACCCTTGATACTAAGGTCACTTGTAATTTCGCTACTACACAGTAATTATTCTTTATACTTATGGCAGAGCTCTCGGTATGATCAAACGATTGTAGATTCGACGATTTTTCTTTCAGCATGTAGAATTTGTACAGTTCGTCGTTCACAATTGACGCTCTCTTTTGAACTAGAACGGGATCTTTAGCGGAATAGTAGACAGGAGACAGGGTCGAACTTTATCGTCTGTCTCCCATTGAATATGGTAAAGACATATTTTTTAATTAGTTCAGTTTAATGTAATTTATTACTTACACACATTTTAAATTTGTTTTTACATTAATTATAAACTAACGTTATAGTAATTATGTTGATATCACACACACATCACCCAGAAGACGTCCACTGCTCGAAAAGGGCCTCCCCCTTAATAGAGAGGGGCTGCCATAATCCCCACGCTTGTCAGGCGACTTGGGGATCGCAGATTGCTCACCACCGTTAACCGAGAGTACGGTTCTGCGCTGGTAGTTCTGCATGCAGTTTTAGGACGTACCCAGGTCCACGATGAAATCAAATAGGGCTAAACGTGTGAAGTTTTCTGTGTCAGAAGCGCCATGATTCACTCCTGTGTGTGAATGTGTGTGTGTGTGTTAGTGTGTGTGTGTGTGAGAGAGAGAGAGGTTCTGGCTTTAATTATCAAACAACACAAATATCAGCGAAATAAAATAAGAGTTTAAGAGTCTCGCTTTTGTCGGCAGCTTGAGTTTAGCAGTTACTTAACTCATAAAGCGCCAAGTTATGTCCTGTTAACTTATCTCACTACTTCAGGCGGGGCAATTAACTTTTCACTAAGTAAAATTGCTTTCTTTTGCTGTAATAGAAGTTGCAACGTGAAAATTATGTAAAGCTTTAGTTTATAAATATTTTTTTAGGGTTAAGTACTAGAACCCCCCCGGGGGTACCCACCTTGTCGGGGCGGGGG
Source organism: Erannis defoliaria (assembly GCA_905404285.2). Lineage (NCBI taxonomy): Eukaryota > Metazoa > Arthropoda > Insecta > Lepidoptera > Geometridae > Erannis > Erannis defoliaria. The sequence continues at coordinate 654,727 of FR990073.1, read as the reverse complement.
GGCTTAGTAGCCGTGGGCAGTGTCCCCACAGTGAAGCTAAGAGGTACCCGAGATGGGGCCGCGGAAGCGGCCACAGTGGCGGCCACAGTGAATTGATGGAGACAGGCCAGGGGGCCAGAGCTCTCCATTCCCAAGGGCCACGGCAGGGGCTGGGCCCATGGGTCCGAACCTAGTCTGGACATGAGGGCTCTCCGCGTGTCCCTCTGAACAGCAGAGGGCACAGTGGAGAGCGTGGAGGGACGGCCGGGTGGTGGCCTCATCAAGGGCTTTCCTTGAGGGGGCACCCACCGGGTGTGTTGTGATGGGGCTGCGGGATAGGGACAGGCCAGAGGGGCCAGAGTTCCCCATTCCCAGCGGCCGAAGTGGCAGGCGGCGGGGCCACTCACCTGACCCGCCGCATGGAGGCCAGGGCATTGGACGTGGGGCCATCCGGCGGCCATATCGCTGGCATGACCTCCGAGGTGGATGCACGATGTGTCTGGGTGTTCCGACACATCGCCATCGGTGCGGGAGGAGCGCTAGCTCCCCGTGGTGGGCCCAAAAGGGCAGCGCCGTCGAGGTCGTGGATGAATGCGAGAGCGTACCCGTGACCTCGACAAAAGGCGCAGTGTGGGAACCGTTGGTTTTTTAGTCGGTAGGGGTGCCATCAAGTCTCACTCTGGCATCGAGTCCGACATACCCTCCTGCCAGGGTGCAGGAGGGTATGCGTAAGTGCATTTCCAAAGGTAAAAAAAAAGGTTAAGTACTAGAAGCGTGTCAATCGAGACTCAATTTAAGCTTGACTCATATGTTTGTTTTTTGTCTATAACTAAGTGTGACTTTTAATGATTAGTATCTATATCTATTGAACAGTAAAGAATTGGTTGAAATTTATATAAAATATTACTAATGTGTGGAAGTAAATAAAATCAAATAATCGACGATTTCCCTACAGGAACCATGATTGTCTAAATCTTTTGTATTTTGCTATTACTCTATCTTAATTATCTTCTATGTGGTGCTAGATCTTCAAAATTGGTGTATTGTACTGTAAGGTTTAAAGTGAAAATCGGTTGAGTGCAGGTCAGGGTCGTATTGAGGATTCCGAACTGAAACAATGAAAAAAAAAATGATTCGAATATCATATTGTGTGAAGATACGGAACCCTTGAGCCGTGAGTCCAACTTGCACTTATTTTGATCGTTACTGTATGATAAATTAATTATACAGTGATACAAAACCCACGGTGCATAATAAAATTCCGACTGGCACTTGAACAGTTTTCTTCCTCAGGTTTTAATTTATTTTGCGCTACTAGAAAATCCTCCCGCTCAAGACTCCGTGCAACCACACAGCAAGTTTTGTTAAACTCAAGCTTTTCAGTTACGACAAGAAAGGCCGTACAATTTACGCTGACCGTTCTAAATCGCTTGTTTTGTTCGCCGTAACAAACTGTTTCACAAAAAGGTGACGTTTTGCAGTAAACAAGTGAACACCTGCACAACGCGTACAGTGCCAGTTTTAACACGCAATAGCTTTGTACGAATACTATACAACGTACTGCAGTTTTGTTGTAGAATACACGTTTTTCTGGTTGGTATAAAATTCCGGTTCCTCCTCGTGGTTACTACCTAACTGGATAGTCTAACTGGTTTGTCCATCAGAAAAAAAATCTTTGTGGTCTAATTGTCTTTTTTGACACATGGTACAGTCATAAAAACAATAAAATTTAAAGTAGGTACATTGTGTAATATACAAAACTACAGAATCTGCTTAAGTACTTCGTAAAGGCAAATTCTATACGAAATTTGTTATCTACATAAAGACATTATCTACACCTACCTGAAATATACAAAAAAAATCTGCAATAATACTGTACCTCCATTACGAGTAATTAATTTTAAAACAAAATATTTACGTAAACGGGAATAGGTACCTACCCCTAAAGGAATAAAACAGGAAACTGTTACATAATAATTGATTCTTACCTAATGAATTAACTAATTTATTCAGAACTGTACTTAATGACACAAATGGTATTTAGAAAGGGTTATTAAAACGAGCAATTTGACCACAAAGTTTTTTTCCTGTTGGACAGATCCGTAAGAATTATCCAGTTTGACCACAAGGACGAACCCAAAAATGTTCACCTGAAATAACTGTGTGTAAAATGAACCTTCGTTATTATAGGATGTAGGTGTAGTTACGTAACCCTGCTACGAAATAATGCTACGAACAGTGTACGTAGCTTACTAATTTTTCGTAGCCATGTTGTAGCACGGACAATATGGCAATAAAAAATGCGGATAATATTGCAACATATTCAAAATAGTAGACTGTTTGCTAAGAGAGCAAACAACTATTTTAAAGGCGAAAAAGTTTTTTTGAATCCAGAGCGGACCGAAGTATTCTAAAGTAGATATTCAAAGTAAGCCACTCGAGCTTAAAATAGTGTTGGTCCCGAGGTGGGCACTACTATTTATCTTTTTGAGAAAATAAGTAACTGCAACTTATGAATAAGAATAATAGAGCAGGTAGGCAGGTACCTACTTTGTTTTATTCTCATTAGTTGAGGAAGATACATTTTTTTTAATACGAAACTTAGTAAAATCCGAATTTGAGTAAACAATTGCGTTCGAAGCAGAAACGCATTTTGCGCGTTATTTATTTTTCACAATATTTTTATTTGGCTCGCGCGCTTGGCTTTATCATACAGCCTGTTACTTGTTCATATAATGGTCGTTTTGATCTCTTTAGTAATTGGAATTTTTACTAACAATATCCACATTCCAAATTCAAATCGCTTTTACCCCTTACGGACTAAAGAGCTATTTTAGTCCCTATTCACGAAGAACAAACGGTCTTTTATTGAATAGATGTGATAAAAAAGCCATTTTGTTAGGAACAGAGCATAATTTTTGTATATTAACAAGAACTTCGATTATATTATAATTAAAAGGACGATAGTTATTAGATTTTTTTAAACGAATAACGATTGGCGTAGAGTTTCTGTGTTTTTTTTTAGCTTCGGTAAATATAATAATACTGTGTACCGCACTGTTATACATGATTAATTACATCAAAACTATCTAAAGCTTAGGATTGACGTAATGACCAATAGGCCTGGAAATGTAGGTAAGAATCCTGACATGTTAGTTCCCTGAAGACTAGACTTGACTAGTAAAGGAGTGTGAAAAAATTAAGTAATTGGGAAGACTTTTCCAAAATGTTGTAATTATAATAATTTCTTAACTTTCCTTCTCTATATTTTGAATATTGACGATTTATACGAAGAATGGAAACCTCAAAATTAAATTTATCCAACTAGTGTGCCACAACCTAAATTACTATCAAATGAGCTGTGGTTAATACCTATAATTATTCTTTCATAAAAAGAAATCGTACCTATTTCGTAAATATTAGTATTTGAGTTTTATTTTAACAGTTTTTATTACACTTCCGTTCATAGGTCGTGGTTGTCCACTACAGAATAGTTTGAATGTGTTCTAAATTGGATGCAGTCCGATTGCGCGCGGCTGTTTTTTTGCGAGGTCAACGAAATTGAACAAAACTATAGGCTACATATAACTCACAATTAAACTAGAGTGTGGTTTGAGGAGATTCAATATTTGAAAACTACTGTTTATACTGAGGACGGGCAGCAGCGTCCTGTGGACCTGGGTATGTCCTAAAACTGCATCTAAAACCACTGGAGGACGGGCAGCAGTGTCCTCTTGGTTAACGGTGGTAACGCTCTGCGATCCCCAAGACGCCTGCCAAGCGTGGGGATTATAGCAACCCCTCCCTATTATGGGGGAGGCCTTCGTCCAGTAGTAGACGTCTAATCATCGTTAACCATAAGCAAAAAAACAAGAAATAAATTTTTTTTTTTTTTTTATAATGCTGGCGATCACTTTTTATACTGGTCAGTCGTAGCTCAGATAGTAGGACACGATAGGCTGTGGGTTTTATCCCCGACCTGTTCACATGGGTAACATAAACAATGAATTTGCGAGAAAAGGGAGCAAAATCTTCGCTACAACTGGCAGAATTGTCCGGATTTATGGATGTTAGTACTCGCGTACAAGTCAAATGTTTAACTAATCTTGACGAAACTTGGTATATAGATTCGAAGATTGCATAGACTTTTTTGTCGTTGACAAGTTTGATGGGAGAGACATATTCTTCAAAAAGGGGAGAAGTTTTAATAAAGTTATGCAAAAATCATTTTGTTAGGTACTCAATTCTAAAAAAATTATTTTGGCTTTGAGCAAAATTGGTCAACAGATTGTTAGATATAAAGTCACGAGGTTTCAGTTCGTAAGGTCTACGATTCGTAAAACTATATGTCAATCCTGTCAATGTCAGTAAAATAAATTCATTTAGTGGATATGAATCTACCCAGGAATCTACCAATCTATATCCAGCGTGCAGGACGCCTCCTTATCTGTCACCATTCGAGGGTCGACCAATGCCCATTTATGAGACGTTAAGAACGTAATACAGTAAAATATTTAAGAAGATCTAGAATCTAGAATTCTGCATCATTATCATAGACGTTCGTGATTCTGATTGCGACCGTGTGCGAGCGAGAGGGCGCATAGCGCGAGTAAGTTGGTACGAGCGGGATGGCATGCTATCGCAATCAGAATCGCAAACGCTCATGATAAGGGTGATGGTCTTCATCAAAGTATATGCGCGGCAAAACACTGAGCTTATCAACCAAAGTCTGAGTAATATCAACAGTAGTTAAACACTTTGGCTATATGGATTACAGTAATGTTAGACGAATATTTTCACCTCACTAAAAATATTTTATGTTACAGAAAAACTAGTACACCGCAGGTGGGTCATTTCAGAAAACAATGTCTACCTAAATATTCATAAATCCAACAAACTACACTAGATCTAATATCAATCATATGAAATATGTCTTCTACTCTGTCGTACATTGTATCAATGTGTCTCAGGTGCGAACGGAATCAAAGAGATTTGGTACAAAATAAAAATGGCTGAGACAAAAGTCACTCTTGTGGGTAAGAAGTTTCATTGTTTATGATTATATCTAAGAGTGGAAATAAGAAAGACTTAACACATCGGTGTTTTTTTTCATGTAATAGAGTGACTGGACGAGCGAGACGTTCGAAGTTAACATCACGCTTGCTTTATAACAGTTAGCAGTGCCAGAGTTGTTAATATGCGACCAAAAAAGTCCTGTGCCGACCTATCGTAAATCTACTGACCTATCAGAGTTCAAACCGAGATGGCAGGAAAGACAAACAGACTGCATAGATTTGGCAAAAACTACATACTTTTAAGTCCTTTACTACAAAACGAATTATTGAAATACCGCATTAGATACCCAACTAAAGATATCTTACACCTAGTTGGTAGTTACCCATTAGTACTAGTGCTATGTTCTAAACTACACCTTGTCCCCATTTACTTAGAGCCTAGCCACCCAATTTATTTGTGGCTAGAGCCAGGTGCAACACACGTAGAGTTAATTGTGCCGCCGGATTAACTTCCATACGTCCTACCTACCCGGAGTGTAGATGTGGACTGATGGGCGTGCGCTAACGAAGCGCCCACCTCGCCGACACTCGAGGTCGGGTAGAGTAAGCGTTTGGAAATTGCAATTAGGGACAAAGTAACAAAAATATAGGTATTTGAATTTGAGCTCGTCAAAAGACTAGACTATTCGACAATAGTACGATAAACGTAATAGTATATTACAGTATTTTATTTGCTATAATGTGCCTTGTATCAATCATGTGCTACGGCGAGATCAAAAGCGTCTCTACCAAGGTTACCAAGTGACACCGTTTCATGGTTGATTTTCCATAAACTCAAACGAAACTGTTTATTTCCACTTTCGTTTCAAAATACGCTTCCCGATAGATACATTCTGGGTATCTTGAAGCAGGTGGTTTCTTTTAATTAAGTGTGTTCTACCATATAAAACATTTTTATTTATCTTTAGGTCCACTGACGGTAAAAATAAAAGTTTAACAAAAAAAATGTTTTTTACCCTGCGTTACGATTCTTACACTGCAGCTTTATCATATTTGCTAGCTTAATAACTGTTATGACATAACTTAATTAGTATAAACTCTAAGGGTTGTAATAATTAGTTATAAATTAATTTCGGTATGGATAAGTACTAGGGAAACCACAGTATATTACAAACTTTAGTAATATTATAGCATTAGCATAATCAGCCTTTTAATAGTTCACTGTTTTAAACTATCACGGTTGTTGACTAAAGTTTTATTATTTACATCAAAAGCTAAAAAAAAAAACAACAGAAAAAAAAAAGTGGAAGTTCTATTATTATTAAAGGGATATTCATAAACACGGTAAATATCCCGTTATTAATAATATAACTTTTAATAGTTCTTTGCTGGAAGAACACACCATCAGCCAGAAGATGACCATACTGCTGGACAAAGGCCTCCCGCATAGATGGCGGGAGTTGCCATAATCCTAACGCTTGGCAGGCGGCTCGGGAATCGTAGAATGCTCAGCACCTGAAAACGCTGCTGCCGTCCTCCCGTGGTTCTGGATGTAGTTTTAGGACGAATCTTGGAAGCCGATTGGGATATATTTTCTACGCTAACCCAGTTGCGGTGTGATGAGTTTACATAAACCATTGAATTGAAATTTCTTCTCCAGAGATAATTTTTTTGACAGCCTCATAGCTCAGTTGGTAGCATGTCCGCCTTCAGAGCTGTAGGGCGTGGGTTCGATCCCTACCCAGGGTAAAAACGTATGTGACGTACATCGATGTTTGTTCTGTGTCTGGGTGTAATATGTATTATAAGTATGTATTTACGAAATAATATATATATAAGTATTCTATTAGCTATCTGGTTTCCATAATACAAGCTTTGCTTAGTATGGGGCTAGATGGCGCTGTGTGTAATAAATGTTCCCCCCAATATTTATTTTTTATTATTTGTTTAATTTATGATGTTTTCCTTCAACAAAAGGCCAGTAGTATGAAAATGCGTACATGAGCTCTAAAAGCTCATTAATACCGTTCCCTAGATTTGAGCTTACGACCTCACTTCTGAGTCTAGTTCTCTTCTATTAGACGTAGACGACTTCATAATCCTCAAAACATTTAAACTGGTAAAATGAACGTAGCTACGTAATAAACCATTACCATTCACTGTGCAACCTAGAAGTTCGCTCGTAAAACGTCGGCACGTTTACAAAACTACCTCAAACATATCAAACGATTTATCGCTCGATAGATAATTCTCACGGCGGTACTAGAACAGAATAAAGGTCTGTCCTCACTAAGCAAAGGTCTGCGTTCTTACGCCACGCGTTGCGATGCGAAAAACGATTGAATGACTTAATGCAGAATAAATAAATATTTTGTAAAAGTTGTGCAGTAAGTCTAAAATTGACTGCCATTCTTTCTGTGATCGATATTGATAATTCCACAGTTATCCCTGAATATTTCGCACTTTCGCGTCAAAGGCTTTCCAATTTTAATTTAGTTTATTTGGTAATTGTCATAGTTCATAGTTCTTTATGTATAACAGAAGATGTTACATTTCAATAAAATAATATTTACATAAACTCATAGTAAAAAAATAAAAATACTGAGCATAATTTGATATGTAATGAAAATAATTTCATTACATCAAGTACTTCTTGATAAAGGTAAGTACTCATGTCAATAAATTAAATTAATCAAATTATAAATAAAATTGAACACAATATTTAAATTAATTTAAAATACCGAATAGATGTCATTAGTAAATTATATAATATAATTAATATTAGGTACTCAAGTCAACTTTATCTTAATCAAATCTTCAAATTTATAGAATGCCTGTTCGACGAGCCATTTCTTTAATATATGTTTATACGACCCACTAGAACATGAATCTCTAATGTTTAATGAATCTCTAATATTCACACGGGACAATTACATATTTGACGTTTTATAGGTCTCATAAGTAGCGATATTATCGCGCAAATGTTTTATATTTATCGACGTTAATAAACCTAGAATTACCAGACAATAAGCATAATTATTATTGGACCTGGGTATGTCCTAAAACTGCATCCAGAACCACCGGAGGACGGGCAGCAGCGTCCTCTTAGTTAACGGTGGTGAGCATTCAGCGATCCCCAAGCCGCCTGCAAAGCGTAGGGATTATGGCAACCCGTCCCTATTAAGGGAGAAGCTTTCGTCCAGCAGTGGACGAAGGTTTCCAGCTGTTGATGAAACATAATTATTAATAATTATACGAGATTTAAAAGTGCACCCTACTGTTAAAATACGCAATTTTCGAAATTTTTAAAACGGTCATCGTTAGTTTAATTTTTATAAAACGAGTCGCATTATCAGACTAATATTTGATGTCATAGTGACATCAATTATAATTGTACAAATAATTATTCTCTATAATATAGTACAAAAAACATATGACAATTACAATTGTCGCACAGTTTCTAGTGCGCTATTACCTTTACGAAGGAAGTGTCGTTGTCAACTTTATCGTTATTGAAAGCGTGTATTGCAATATGTTTTATGGCGTATTGTTGATAGAAACGTGGTTTATCTGCGGTGTTCCATGGGAACTAGCGAGTAGTGGACTTTTTTATATAATGGTTGGTTTTTTACTATGGATCTATGCAAACGTTTCTTGAGTTTATATCTAACTAGAGGTCGCCCGCGATTTCGTCCGCGTATAGAAGAAATTCGGCCCGCTCCCAAAATTTACCAATTTTTTACCCCCTATAGACACCCTCCAAATTTGAAGTCTGTACGACCAGTGGTTTGGGCTGTGCATTGTCCGTCAGTCAGTCAGTCAATCAGTCAAAACAGAGCCTTTTATATATATAGATTTGTGCTTTACAGATGATAGAAGTACAGTACCTACAACAACCAGTGGACTACCGGCAACACTAAGGACTTTTTGGGTACCGCACCCGAAAGACACAGGAGTTTTATTTTTCTCATTTGTTGCCGAGGGGAAAGACTTCTAAAGATGCACGACCGCGTTGGAACGCAGTCGGGTTATATAGGATTGTGCCCACTATAACATCCCCGGTGGTCTGCCTAGGATATACGGCTGCATTTGAACGCACTGGAGCCCTCAGTACTGCATTTCGCCTCCTCCAAGCTTACGTTATCTTACAGTCTGAACGTCTGATATGTATACAGGGTTAGTCCTGATTAGTTAGCATCCTTTTACGGGCATAATATTCTGCACATAACAACTTTTACTATCGGGCCAAAATCGAAATCGGAAAAACAGCTGTTCCATACATTTTGTCCAAGGTCGATGATATTTTTGTATGGAACAGCCGATATTTTTCGTCGCGATTCCTACCCTGTATAATTAATTATAATTGTATAATGACCTAAGTATATCAAACCGGTAACCTGTTGAATATGCGTTACTTTGGTGGATCACCAGAAAAACAAATACCCATTTACAATAAACGTGTTTTTAACATTTTCAAATTTTTGCTCTATCCAAAATGTGGTAATAATTATGTAGGAGCGTCAAACTTGGATTGTAGTACAAACTTACAGTACACCAACGAAAATAATAAAAACCTGCCAAAAGTGAGGTGATCTTGTACTAAGAATGGTGCAGTACGGAACCTCCGTGCGCGAGTGCTACTTGTACTTGACCGATATTATTATTGTTTATTTTTTTATTATTGCTATACGCTTACTTCACTACTTCTTTATTCATTTTACTATTTAAAAAAAAACTATTAATATAAATTCCAAGAAAAAATTGAGCAAACAAATTAGTGAAGACCAAAAAGTCTGTGCGATATTTTAGAAACAGGAATTCGGATTATTGCCCTGCCCGGAGCATTTACTATTATTTTGTTTCAAATTAAATAATAAGGCATTAGCGTTTACCTCAAGCACATCGAATAATAAACTAAGTGAAAAAGTGGATCGTATTAAAATCTCAGCGAAGTTTCTCGTTCTTTAAATTAGATCCTTATTGGAAAAGTCTGCTTTGTTTCCAAATTACACTTTCATGTTCGTTTTTCTTGGTAGCCTCTTACAGTTTGCTCTAAATGATTATCGTAATTGTCACTTTGTGGTTCGGATTACTTTAAAAAAAAAATTATGCGGTATTAGTTTTTTATTACGTTTATTATTTATGACCCCTATGGGTCTAAACAACGAATAGTTTTACATATTTTTCTTTATATTCCGTTAAAAAAAATATTAAAGAAAGTAAAAGACGAGAGACGGGTAAACTATTCAAAAGCCTATTTTCGTGTATTCATTAATAAGACCTTACAATAAAAAAATATTGTGAACTCAATGATCTAAATTATTCTAACTTATGAAAAAAACGTAGGTGGGATACGGAAGAAAACAATTTTCCGTACCTACTAATCAAGTTTTACCATTTAACGTGACTGTGGTGAAGAGTTATAATTTGGGTTTGTTTATGAGATTAAAATAGTTAACAAGTTAAATAGGAAAAGAGTGCTTTATAATGCGTTGGTAAAATTGAAACGTTAAATTCAAAAACTTTCTGGACATTCGAAAATGTAGAGTAAAATGTTTGCGGTTATCTCTAGAATACTTACAGCAGAGTCCTTTGCGAATACGAAAAAGCAAATGCATTCGCCGTCTCTACACTCTTCTCGTATTTACGTCTTCTTATCTTTTCATGCCTTAGATGTCATCTAAAGCTCTTGGAAATAGTCTTAGCAAGTATAATACATCTAGAAGACTATCAAGCTGGATTAGTGAGCAAGCTTTAGAGTTCTGTATTCAAAGAGTGGCCAATGGGATGCTGTGTAAGCTTTAAGCTCTTTATCTAATGCCGTCTGTTTGTTTATCGAACTATCTCTACAGAACCGGTAAAAAATTCGGTAGCCGACTCTTTTTTTTTTGTAGTATACGTGATAAAATAAAGCAATGTTTTATAGCAATATTGTGTGGTCTTTTTCGAACCGTTTTACGAGATTTCTGTCTTTAATTCGTACTGGGTCTGTTTAAGGAACCTTTAAATGATGAAACACAGCTTCAAAATAATCACGGCTGTTCATCGTAGTCTGTCCATGAACATGGTAAATACAACTGCGCTGTTAGATCGGTAGTTAGCTTCCCAGCATAAATCATATCCTTTAGTAATTGAATGTGGTGTTTGCATATTGCGAGTGAATAGGTTTCTTTTATGCAAGTGCGCTATATCAAAGACATTTTTTTTTAATGTAGCAGTGTTTTTTAATGGATTTAAGTGACGAGACGAGCGAGACGTTCGCCTGGTGATAAGCGTCACGTATGCGCATTACAGTAGCAGGGCCAGAATGGTATTCTTGCGAACAAAATCCTGAGCCGCACTGCACTGCGCTCAGCCTGAGATTTTAGATGTCAAATCTCTTCATGCCCAGTAATTTATCTGGTAACACTGCCCTTCAAACCGAAACACAGTAATGATTGCACACTACTGCTTGGCGATTTAATAACTGGCAAAGGTGTGGTACTTGTCTTTCTGCAATAGAGTCCTTCCACTACATTATCTATTTCCTTACTATCTCTTATCTTACCAATATTATAAAGGTAAATAATATGTTTTTTTTTTGTTAATGCTATTTTGTTTATGTTGGAATTTCACGGTCTATTATAAATTGAATTACTATGATTTATTGCGAAAGGCGGAACAAAGAGTTAATCTATATTTATAATTATTAATTTGATTTTCTTTATAATTTGATCATCAAACACCAGAACTAAATAACTCGCCCTCATTCTAGAAGCCATCGGTGTACAAATGTCAGTCCTTTGCGTATTTTTTTCCATGAACTAACGTTGATTTAAATTTTACGAAAGCAGGAGAAGTGGTAACTTCGTCGGAGGTCGGGATATGCAAGGAAGTTAACATTTATGAGCCAATGTATAAATTAGAAATGTTTCGAAAAAACTAACCGGATGACATCATAATTATAAAGATGACGTAAACTTTAGTTTGATAATAAACCAACCAACTATAAAGGCTTATGCCTAAAAAAAATACCAACTAGATAATTTTATTATATATTTTGGACCATTGACACTAATTAAAACTGGGTACCAGGGTCCATCATCCATCATCATCATCAGCTCGGAGACGTCCACTGCTGAACGAAGGCGTCCCCCTTAGACCGCCACACTGTACGACAACCCGATTTGCATCCACCGGTTGCCCGCGACTTTCACAATGTCGTCGGTCCACCTAGTAGGAGGCCTTCTTACGCCGCGTCTTCCGGTTCGCGGTCGCCACTCATAACCTTTCTTCCCCATCGGTTATCAGGGTTAGTTGGGCCAAATTATTTTTATTCTAGGTACATTAATTAAGTCTAACAAAAAAAATGTTCAAACAATAAAAATGAAGTATTTTGCGAAAATGTTTTGCTTCTTGATGTTTTAGACTTTCAAAATTTATTAACAGCAACTACATTCCTAAAAACACCCAAGAAGCAGCAACATCATCTCGCAACCTCACCTCACCCTTAAACAAACCTTTTACTTATATTATTGATCTCATAATATAAACGTTAAGAATGTTTGTACTTGTCTATTTTTGAGTATCTGATCCAGTGAATGTCACCGTCACCGTCAACAGCCGGAAGACGTCCACTGCTGGACGAAGGTCTCTCCCTTTATAAGGGGGGGTTTGCCATAATCCCCACGCTTGGCAGGCGGCTTGGGGATCGCAGAGCTCACCACCGTTAACTAAGAGGACGCTGCTGCCCGTCCTCCGGTCAGTGAATGTACCACAATAAAATTATAAATCGATATAAATGTTTTGTTGTGTTTTAAACTGTTTTAAACTTGCATGAGTCAGCTCTCTCTTTCGTTTTAAACCATCACTGCCACTACCTACACTCTATAGGCAGAGTCACGGTGGGTATATCGTCTATACCGTGAACAAGCAAGCAATTGCACCTAATTATCGACAGCTTAGTTCACAACATGATAATGGTAAACGTTCCGTTGAATTATTTAACTTTTTTTAAATCTCTAAATTCATATTCTGGACCTTAATTTAAAATACGGCTTATAGTCAAATGTCGTTACTACAGCGCGCTTAATTTTTTTGTTGCGCAGAATTTAAAAGACGTTTGTTAACTAAAGCAAGGATTTAAGCAACGGCTACTAGATTTTATCATTAATCGTTTTTATAATTTCAAAAGTAATTTACACATTATGTTTCTATATAATTATGTATGTATCTAAGTAAATCATAACATTAAATTAATTTCTTTTATGTTACAAATTAACTCGAGTAATAAAGTGATTAGTATAAACATAGATTTAAAGTGTATACAATTTCTTATCATATTTACCTATTATTATTACCTATTTTTTTTTTTTTTTAAATATTTATACATTTATACATGTATATTTTAATTGGCCTTTTTCTATTTACAATATTTAGAACTTCTTATCTTCATATAAGTGTCCACAAACAAATCAGCGTTTAATGATCTTCAATGTCCGTAGCACTACTGCTACTTTCATTATCAGATACAACGTCATTAAGAGTAGATATCCAAGGTTTAATGCGATCAGCTGCCCAAACATTACAATAGTTTTTCTGTGTTATTTTAGTACCCGGTATGCTTGATACTTCATATCGATCATTTTCTAGCACCCTAGTAACTCTGAAAGGACCAGTAAATTTAGGGAGCAATTTCTTACTCTTACCATCATTATTTGGGACGGGTTTCAAAATTTTTACCAAATCATCTAATTTGTAGATTTTTGCTTTAATTTTTGTCTTATCATACCTATCTTTTTGTCGTCGTTGATCTTTGTCTATGTGGTCTCTTATCTCTGCCCTTAAGTCTGTCAGTAATCCTGTTTGACGGGTTTCCGTTAAAATTGACCTAAAAATATTATCCCCTTTACTGACCATTTGTATACCAAAGAGTGCTTCGGATGGAGTTTTTCCTATGCCTTTATTCATTGTATTATTTAATCCCCATTGTAATTTTCCTAATTCCTGATCCCAATGTTTTTCACCTAACTTGTCAGTATATGCTGTTAGAGCATCTAATACTGTTCTGTTATATCTCTCCACCTGACCATTTGCCCGAGGGGATGCAACAGCATTGAGGACATGATTTATTTTAGAGTCTTGACAGAAATTTTTGAATTCGTTCGAAGTAAACGATGAGCCTTGATCGGATATTAATCTATCGGGGTAGCCAAATGTGTTAAATGTATTTTCCAAAGCATTAATGGTAGAAGTAGATTTCAAATTTCTTAGCGGTGTTAAAATGCAAAACTTGGTGAAGCCATCTACCAAGACAAGGAGGTAAGATTTGCCTTTAGTACTTTTGATAAAGGGTCCCAAGTGGTCAATGTGAATGGTGTCAAAGGGTTTATCAACTTTGTGTATTGGATGTAAAAGTCCTTCTTTCGGACCCGCTGGCTCTTTGCTGTATGCGCATTCTAAGCAAGAGCGTACATACTTTTTAATAAAACGTTTCATTTTTGGAAACCAAAAATCTTTGCTAATTTTCTCAAATGTTTTTTCAACGCTAAAATGACCTATATCGTCATGATTTAGTTTACACAGCTGAAAACGAGCTATTTTAGGTACCACCCACTTTAGTTCCTCTCCTATTTTTCGAAACAATTTATTATTTTTAATAGCATAATTTTTCTTAACCTCGGAATGTTCAGTATCTTCTAAAATTTTTCGGATTCGCTGCGATTCAGAATCTTTTAATTGTAAAGCAAGGAGCCAGTCTTCTTGAGTTATTCGTAGAATGGATGGTATAGTGTCCTGACCAATATCAGATTCATCAGGCAATGGATTTCTACTTAAAGCGTCTACGTGAGACATTGCATGACCTGGCTTGTACTGTATTTCAAAATCAAACTCTTGAATGGCTATCCACCAACGCGCGATGCGTGGTATTAAATCGCGTTTACTAAATGTGGATCTCAGAGCAGCACAGTCAGTCGTTAAGGTAAACATTACTCCTAATAGATAAACTCGAAATCGTTGTAGTGAAGCTACAACTGCTAACGTTTCTAGCTCACATGAGTGATAATTTTGTTCGTCTAAAGTAGTTTTTCGACTGAAATATGCTATGGGCTTTATCTCACCGGTTTTTCTTTTTTGTAACAATATACCAGCCAATCCGTGTTTACTAGCGTCTGTGTGTACGTAAGTCTCATTTTGGGGTTCATATATTCCTAACACAGGTCTTTGAATTAATGCTTCTTTCAGCTGTTGAAATGACTGCTCTTGGTCGGTACCCCAACACCACTCAATATCCTTTTTAGTCAAATCAGTAAGTGGCCTAGCCATTATAGCAAAATTCCTAATAAATTTTCTAAAATAGCTGGCCAACCCAATAAACTGTCTGACCTCGTGGACACTGCGTGGTGTCGGAAACTGCTCAACCGAAACTATTTTTGCTTTTCCGGGTCTAATTCCGTGCTCGCCTATTTCGTAACCTAAGTATTCGAGTTCTTCTTGAAAAAAAAATTGCATTTTTGTACATTTAAGGTTAATTTAGCATCACGCAATAGTTTAAATGTATTTTCTAATCTCTCAAACTCTTCGTCAAAATCTTTTCCGGGTATGAGCATGTCATCCATATAGGCGAGTGCGGAATTAAACCTAGAGTTACCTAGTACTTGATTGATGGTTCGTTGAAAAACAGCGGGAGAATTGACTAACCCAAAAGGCATTTTTTTAAACTGAAAAAGACCGTCTGGAGTAATGAAAGCCGTGAGGTGTTTACAGCTATCGCTAACAGGAATCTGATAATAGCCACTTGCGAGATCGAGACTTGTATAGTATTTATTTCCGTTCAGCATATCTAGTTGATCATCTATTCTCGGCATCGGGAAATGATCCTTTTTTGTTTTCCTATTTAGGGCCCTAAAATCGACACATAAACGATACCCTCCTGTCTTTTTCTTTACAAGTATTATAGGGCTTGCATAAAAAGAATTAGATTCTTCCGCAATATCATTATCAATGAGTTCCTTGACCATCTCTCTAACAATCCCTTTTTCTGAATGACTTAAACGGTATGGTCGATAAACCACAGGAGTAGTATCGTTCAGTTCGATATACATTTCGGTTTTATTAGTGCAACCTAGTTCAGATAAATTTTGTGCAAAGCAATCTCGGTATTGATTTATCAATTGAAGAACGGAATGTTGCTGTTTTTGTGTGAGGTTCGCGTTGATTTTTATTTCTTCCATAGCAATTGGTGTAAGAGGTTCACTCAAGACTTGTCCACAGTGCAGTTCAGAGTCTACGCTGGTAGTTTCTGATGGAACTATCTGTTTGCTACGTACTATCACAGAGTCGAATCTTTACTTAAAAAAATGGGGTCTTTCGAAAAATTGCAAACAGCAATCTGGCAATCACCTTTTTCTACATTATAAACACCTCCCATAACATAATAGTTAGCATTGTCCAACTTTCTGACACTATCTTCGATCAAAACATCGCAGGTAGATTTGTTTTCATCCACGCAATTAACATAGTCAAAATTCTTCACAACACTATCTACTTTTATTCTCAAGACCACTTTATCATAGTTATTGTCGTCTGTCTGTATGTTTGTTAAGTCATCTGTCAATTTTCTTTTTAATATGTCTAATTTGTCATAAGTCTTTACTACCAAAACATCTTCCCTTTCCGTAAAGTCTTGTCCTACCAGTAAAGGTTCCGAAAGCAAGGAGGTTTCAATAATATATGCGTCAATATCTGCAGTTACTTCACCTATGCACAAATTTAGCCTTGTCATACCCAATGGGACAGAGGAACCATTACCAAAACCACGTATATTAGGGATGTCATTATCTAATTTAGGGAGTGAATATTTATCTACAATATCCTGACGGATGAGTGTGCAATCGCTTCCAAAGTCAACATAGCTTTTCACATTAATTATGTTATTTATGACAGCATTTTTATAATATTTTGAGTCGGACCTTTTCTTTTGTGTTAACATTATCCTCTTTTCAGAGGGTCTGACATTATATTGATTATTATCTTTGGTTCTGAAACAATCACTCGTTTTATGTCCAAACCGTTGGCAATTATCACACTTGATTATAGGTTTTGGGCATTTATTAGACATGTGTCCTTTTTCTTTGCAATTAAAACAAGTATGCTCAGTAAGATTAGTCGAAGAGCGGCATACGGAACTTCGATGTCCACTTTTGTTACATTTATAACAAACTATGTTGTCATTGGAAACTTTTGCATTGACCGGTCGTTTCAGAAAGCGAGCGTTACTTTCATTACGCAAATCTTTTAAAAATTTGAGCAAATCTTCTGGGTCACGACACCTAGCAGAAGATGCACTTGCTCTTATCATCCTATCATCTATTCCGTGAACGAGACAGTCAACCGCCTTTTTTCCTACAATGTCGCACGCATTTAACAAAATCATTTTGTCATAGTAATACTCATCTATTGAATCTCCGAATTTCATACGTTTGTCTAACATCTCCGATAACAGTACCCCGTAATTACTTTCAGAAGGAAATGTCTTAATAAGTCGCGCCTGCCATTCGGTCCATGTAAGAAGTATAGTTTGAAGACCTTCATACCACTTCTTTGCATGTCCGGCTAGTTTTGGTAACGCATAGTGGGTAGTCTGTTCGTCAGTCCATTTGTAAATTTTCGCACATTCATTAACCTTGGCTACCCATCCCTCAATACGTTGATTTTTCTGTGCCGGGTCAAACGTTGGTACAATGTTTTTGTCATAAGGTATTTGAGGCCTTATTAAAGTTTGGATTAATTGCGTAATATCCTTAACATTAAGTAATAAATCTTTACTTGCATTTGGGTCCGAAGAAGTTGTTGAAGCGGACAGAGCCGGTATACGTGACTTGCCTCCACTCGAGGCGCCGACACTAGAGGCGCCGTCACCAGAGGCGCCGACACCAGAGGCGCCAACACTCGAACAGACGACTCGTGATGTAACTCTGCATTGGGTGTTGCACGTTCTTGTAGCGATGCTGCTGGTTCGCCCGCATTTAGTGACTCAGTAGTTCGTACAGCTCCCTGGAATGTTAACACCAATGTGCTAAATATACGCTCTTAAAAAAAATATAACTATAAGGCAAATCTAATTATTTTGACAGCAAGGTTGGAATATTTAAAATATTTTAAAACACTAACCGAAACAATAAGAATAGATGTAACTAGCCGATATTTTTTTTTTTTTTTTTTTACATGGAAAACTAACAGCTTCTTAAATAACAAAGTAGAATAATAATTAAATAATTTTAATTAAGTCTACATTATAGTAGACAAAGAAAACTTTATAATTCGACGTATTCTTCCTAACGTTTCACTCTTGACCAATAATCATGTTCTTGTTCATTGGACAACTTCACTATTTTGTATAGTAGAAAAGATAAAATGCAAAACGAAAGAAAAAAAAATGTAAATAGAAAAATAATCAGGTGCAAAAAGCCCTACTAGTAGATTCCGTTTTTGTCGTAAATAACAGTAAAAGCAAATGTAGGTCACGCATGTATACCTACCTACATTCTTCGTCGTGAATTTCTTCGGAAACTACCGTGCTGTTATAGCGTTTGGATTATTGTCATAAAAACAAAAGCGACAAAAGAAAAAAATAATTAAATAAACAGAATAATATAAAACCAAAGTCAACTTGCCTGTATTTGGTGTAAATGGTTCCCACGTTGACCAGAAATATTTCGGGTCTTTGAATATCGGTCACTTCTGTGGCGCCGTTTTTTAGTTTTCGGAGTTTTTGATGCGGGTCTCCGTACTGCGACGGAGGATTCCCCTTCAGAGCTGGTGCTGCAGCGACGATGACGATGGCGCTTACGTCGCTGCGGTCGCCTTGATCGGCTTCGCGAGCGACGTTTTTCTTGTTCACTGTCGTTGCTGCTCACCATTTTTGTTCTATTTATCCCACTTCTGATATAAGATAATCAGGGTAGTACAAAATAAAATAAAATGGAGTTCAGTACTGTTGTAGATTTATATTTCACAAAATAACTTATGGATGTTTTCAGCTTGCCAGTTCTAAACAGACTGCCCGTTTTTCATCGCATTTGCACCATCGTCTTAATTTTAGTACCAAACGAGTCGTTTAGTCACTCAAAAGTATACATTAATTTAGAAATCCTTAAACAAAATTATGAAAGCTTATTTAAAACGACTCTAAAAGATTTCTACCAATTTGAAGATATTCCATTTAAAAATATACCACGATTTATAAATAATGAGTACTTTGGCTATTTTCACAGGAACTAACATGATAGTCGGTCATGTTCGTGCCTGTTTAACAGATTTTTAAACTAGGCAGATATTATAAAGTCAGTTAAGAAACTTTTATACTGTTGCAAATCCCAATATAAGCGAATCAATTACCAAATACTCAATCTAATAATCAATCAACAAGATTTAAATACTTAAATAACAAAATTCTAACACATAGTTGATTGCTATCTTTCGCTACAATATTATACAAAACGCATAAAAAATAAACGAAAAGAAAGAAAGAAACGACATTGCAACAATAATGAAATGTACTGTGAGTAAAATGTTCCATATCATTATGTAGATAAATAACATAATTATATCAGAGAATCAAAGTACAATGATTATTGTCTACGGAAACAGTGCTATTACTTAAGTCGGAACAACATTCGGGTCCGGAAACTCCGCATCTCTAGAGACAAACATGAGCGCAGTCGGGCGGAACTTCGACCGCGAACTCGTGTGTAATTGAATGCAAGCGTTTGTTATAATTCAGGACTCTATTAAATTAGGAAACGTCATTTTATACAAAATAAGGAGCGCGACACTAATTGACGTCATTCAAATTTAAGCGGCGTTTTAAAGTAGGATTTTTTTTACGCACCATGCATCGGAACGTGCGGTAAAGCTGTTACCGCACGCTCAGTTGTATAGCGCCGTGCGTAAACATTACGGTATTTTTTTAATTTACATATAAATATATAAGAATTCCATTATGGAGTTTCACATTACGAGAATAAATAAGCTAAATTATCGAACCTCCTTGGAAGCGCTTTTGCTCAATACGTTTGTTTTACTTTAATATTAAAAACAGAAAATGTAACGAAATAAATTCTCACCACTACTTTATTACCTACTAAAGAGAAAATGAAGCGAAAGATGTAATTCTAATTTTTACCACGCGCACGTGGCGCCATTTGTTAATTCGCGCCATTTCATCTTTCCTCCTAGTAGGATTATGGCATCGCACTTTGTGCATTTGCCAGTGTCAAGTATTCAGTTGGGAGTTTCCGACCGATATTTATAAACAAAAAGAAAAAAGTTTGTTTCATTATCTGTTGTACTTCATTTTTCATCATTTTTCTTGCAAATGTGTTATAAAACGTTGTATGGCACTCGTGCGGCGTTAATTTTTACAAACTCGTGACTATGGTAACTTAAAGTAAAGTGGCTTTACATTCGTCTACTCGTTTGTAAAAACCAACTTACCGCATTAGTATCATAAATAACTATTTTATAGAAATAGAAAAATAAGGAAAAAATATGTAACTGGATAGATCTTTTTGATACCTTTTTGATTTTGTAAAACGCAAGATGTCGTGGTTCCGTAACATCGGGGAATGGCCGGGATTAAACATAGTGAAATAACTCTGTTCAGACTCATATATACTGGTCAAGGAAGCATTTAAAAATCTGACCGCCAACCTTCATTATTACAAAGGCGCTGATAGAAGAATATTTTAAAAACATAATCAGAATCACTCAATTCGGGTAATATTGGATAACTATTCATAAACGCAAGACACAAAACTGTCTTTTTGAATAGTCGTGTAAAAACACAATCTAAAGCAGCTTTTCATCTACAATTTTCACCTTAATTGCTGCTAAAGCGCTTACAGCCACAGAGTAGCTCCAAAATCAAATTACAAGCAGCAACACCGACGGCCACCAAACTCGCATCACTTATTCTGCACAATGCGCTCAAGCACTTTAAGCGGTTGTTATGTTAATACGGTGATTAAGCGAACAAAGGGGCATAGCGCAAAGTTTTTCATTAGGAAATAGCCTCCAGCCATCGGCTCAACAATGGCACACACTTTGTTGCCATCATTTATTTGCTATTTTCATTGTAATTAAGTTTCAATTTCAGGTTGAGCGCTGAGTTTAGGTAAGACTAATTTTAAATCGTTTACGTTATTATCATCGGCGATTATTTAGAAAAGTCTGAGGTTTTTTATATCTGGTATTCCGAGAGAATGGTAAAAAGTCGTTATAGCCAAATGGTAGAAGGTGCACCTCATATTTGTAGAGTTATGAGTTCAAACCAATAAGGAAAACTATTCCTTAACATTATATCATATTAGTTTTTTTTTTGTGAAGATAGTATTATAAGGAATTTTGATTATAAAATTATCCCAAAAAAAATTGTAGTAGTAGGACTCTATTGCAGGGTCCGCTTGGCGATGTACCAAATTGACTAACTTATAGCTCAGTTGGTAGCATGTCCGCCTTCAGAGCTGTAGGGCGTGGGTTCGATCCCCACCCAGGGCAAACATTTATGTTACGAACATAGATGTTTGTTCTGTGTCTGGGTGTAGTATGTATTACTGTATTTACAAAAAATATATATATAAGTATTCTATCAGCTATCTGGTTTCCATAATACAAGCTTTGCTTAGTATGGGGCTAGATGGTGCTGTGTGAAAAATGTCCACCGATATTTTATTTATTTATTTATAAATCTTTGTTAGGTATTTAAGCACCAAGCAGTAGTATGCAAGCATTACTGTGTTTCGAATAAAAGATAATATGAATTACTGGGCACAAAGAGATTTGAAATCCGATTTCTGAGAGCAGGATTTAGTTCGTGACCTCACAACTCTGGCATTACTACTGTTATGTTAGTGTTATGTTATGGTTATGTGTGTGAAGCGTATCAGGCAAACATATCGGTTACCTCTTCGCGTTATTGCATAAAAATATCCAGAGACGCACCGGGCAAGCGTGATGTGATATCGCCCAATTTCTCTTTGAGTGCAGGCCTGTAGCCAGCCGCTGAATATCAAAGTTGATGAAGCAAGCGACTGTATATGCTAAGTATCAAAAGCAAGCACAAAGGAAACATGGTTATATTCTTAAGAGAAAACCCACCAAAATTAAAGACCATTACATCAACCATGACATCAATATAACCATAACACACCGGAAGCCCTTGCCGCCCTCACCTTAATAAATGTCCGACCGAAATCCTTATAAGTCTTCAAGCAATAATAAACCGAACTTACATTACCCTAGAGCCCTTAATAAGGTCTTGAGCATAGACGATTATCTCTGTAGACGTCATAAACGTACTAAATAGGTGTTCTAGTGAAAATAATACTCATACTTAGTGTTTTGTTTTATACATTTGGGTGCATCTTAAGTGTATATCTCAGTTGTTTGGAAAAACCTAGGGGCTTGGTTATGGTACTTGTATTGCTATTAGATAGATAGATAGATAGAAACACTTTATTGTGCACACCAAAAATAACAATTACAATAAAAGAAAGAACCTTAAGAACTAGTGCCACAAGTGGCGGCCAGAGTGGCGGCTATTGTACTTATAATATTATTTTTCGGGAAGAGAAAGTAGCAAAACGTTATTATAGAAGCTACTTTTAAATCAATTCAAGTCCAAATGTTTTCAAGCGTTAGAGAACGACGTGCTATTAAATATACTAACAAGGAAACTTTTGCACTCATGCCATTACTGAGACAACTCCATAACGGGAGAGCTAATGGAACATGGTCAACAGTACTAACTCAGTGGTAAATACAAATATATTCCTCTCTCAGGCTACCAATGAGCTCTTTCGAGCTTATACGGGATTTGACAATAGACAATAGACAATCGTTTAATTGTGGCAAAAAATATCAACAAAAACAATTACACTAAACACAGTAAAGTAAAAAATAAATAAATAAATTGTTTTATTTTTTAGGAAGGCCTCCCACTAGGTGGACCGACGACATTGTAAAAGTCGCGGGCAACCGGTGGATGCAAATGGCAGGTTTTCGCACAGTGTGGCGGTAAGGGGGAGGCCTTCGTTCAGCAGTGGACGTCTCCGGGCTGATGATGATGATGATGATCTTTTGCCACAAACCGGCCCCAACTCAGCATGATGCTGGTTGTGAACCACCGGCGCTGGTCTTCCGTTGGGCCCGGCAGGTGACGTCACGCGCGCAAATATCGCATGATGCGCATAATAGGCACGATTATATATACAGCAATGGTAACATTCATTACATACACAAGACAAACAATTCTCATTCATTCAATTTTCATTCATACCACTGGGTTTTCAATTAAGAAAAAAATTCGTGAAACCTACATAAGCCTGGAGAAGCAAGCAAGAAGCTTATGTGAATCCAACAACGCGAAACTGGGCCAGAGTGGTAGATATGGCCCAATCGCCCTTCGAGGATAGGCCCCAGTCAACACTAGACTATTAAAAAGGCTGATTATGCTGAGTATTTAACGCAGACCCTCCGGTTCGGTAAATTGATTTTGAATGTAAAATAGTCTTAAGATGTCTCTAAATGACTTGGAAGTGCTAAACTTAATATTTCTCGTCTATTAAAAGTGGTCTCTGTACAATACTATACAAGTTGTCATTTGGGCGTGTCGTAAAATGAAGTGTTTCAAAAGCTTGAGAAGTTAACTCGTTTGCGGCGAACCGGTCACAAGAGGAGGTGCTTCGCCTAACTTGATGGCTGTTTGAAACCAAAGGTGTTTGAGACGGTAACTGCAGTTTCATTGGACCTCGATTACTGAATAGGATAATAGAAGCTAAAGTTGGAAACTCTAGTCTGAATCAAAGAATAGATTAAAAGCTCTGTAAGAATCTTATCGTGCTTACTTATTTCCATATATCGCACCCTTTTAATATTCCTCCCTTTAATATCTCATGAACTGTTACCAACTATATAATTATTCATTAAACGAATACAAGCTTCATACTAATCTCACTAGGATTTCTTGTGTCAGGATTATCAAAGAACAGAATTAAAGACCTGGACCATTAATATCCACAACCACGCCAGAATGTTCATGTTACTATGTGTGTCATTTTATTCAGTGTTTTTTTTTGTGACATACTTAATGAAATTTGACGTGTAACTTTGCTGTTATCAATAAACTATAAAGACTACTTAGCCTACTACACAATAAAAAACAAAAAGATTGTATCCAGACCGATGAAAGTCTAGAGACAGTTTGTTGTAGTTAGCCTAAAAAAAATGCGATTGTATTGTATTGTTAAAAATCTTCATTAAAATATCTACTACCAGGAATCTGTACTCAGGATTTATCTGGCATATAAAACTGAGTCATAGAGCCCAAGTAGGAGAAGAAAGTATTTATTGTGATTGATTATTTTATTATTAGCACTAGAAATTAGAAATACGAGAAATTGCTCAAGGATTAGTGTTGCAACTGGCGGGCTTATCGCTAAAATCTATTAGATCCTTCCTTACAAATCCTTAGTATAGGTAGATAAGATTTAAGGGTTCTATATTCCAAAGCTGTCCCTCAAAAAAAAAGAATGATTTAGTCAAATTGCTATAATTCATGCCAAAAAATATATATGTTTCAGACGAACATCCGTCTTAGTAATTTCTTTGGTTGAAAATACGATTAATTATACTTTTCTCGACATAAAAAAAACCGAAACAGTGCCTATTTTTATACTTTTTTCGGTCATATATCCTAATTACAGCACATAGACACATTTAAAAAACATATATTAAAAGATAATAGTATTTTGGAGAACTTTCTTTGTACTTTTTGAACTGAACTTTTCGAGTAATCTGAGAAAAACTTCAAAAGTCGAAGCTTGACACGCACGAATCTGCGTAACATCCATATTTTTGCTCCGCTAAATGTGACTCTACCTGATACAACTTTAGACTAATGATCGATCCCAATAAAAATGTACTTGAAACGTAGAATATCCTGGTCGTAAGACATCGGGATTCACGATAAGATTATTGTACTGCCCAGAAGGTTTCTGATATTATATTAAGGTTAACTAACTCAGAGTAAATAGCTGAGCATTATAGCAATGTGAAATGATTGAAAAAAATACAAATGCAATACCTTATATTACAAGCAAATATTGTGACATTCCATAATTATTTCTTTACTGCTTAAGTAGTTTCAACTATTTAAAAAAAAATTAGTCTTTTCATTTTGAAAATGATTTGATGCATTCTGTAGCCAACTCTTTCATTCCACTGCAGTCGCCATCTTCATTCCACTCGTTACAACTCTGTAAGTACAAAAAGGAAACATGTCAAGCATTGAGCTAATATCTATATCTATAGAGTCACAAACGTCCAAAAAAATGTTCGCGCCAAAACTTTTTTATTAGAATTTTTTAACGACTTGAACTACGATAAGACACAAGCGCCCAAGCATACATTAAACTATTGTGAACTATATAATGCACGTATAGGTAACGGCACTCGGACGTTTTTTTTCTGTTTTCACTTACAGATTATGTCTCTTTAGATATTAGCTCAATGCTGTCAAGCGTGAAAAGACGCGCTCATGGTAGGATTGCGTAACTTCTAGAAATAAACAATTATCATCATCAGTGGTAGACAACGTTTTTTTCTTGAATTTTTTTGGAATTTGTTTTACTATTCTTAAGGGCTAATTTAATCGGTAATTATTATAATCGAGTAAAATGTATAATTTTATTAATCATTATATTATTATTTTCAATCTATAATATATTATTTACTGATATTTTTTACTTTTTAAACTATAATATTTAATGAATTTTTTTTAAACTTTTCAAAATCAAAATGTATAATGTGTCATAATCACAGTAAATATCTCGTTAATAATAACAGAACTTAAGTAAACAACCGTGATAGTTTAAAACAGTGTTTCAAAATTGTTGTATGATTTGGATAAAACAGTAAAGTTTCAGAAATTTTAAAAATTTGTATTCCCCTTATTAACGATGACCCAATCGATGGACAAAAGATAATTAATTATCTTTTTATCTACAATTATAATTCTTCCATACTTGTGTTTGTGACTGAACTCCTCTTAAACGTCTGGACCGATTTTGATAATGAAATTTTTGAAGGCAGGAATATAATACAGTATGATAATTATGTATATATAGATTATATAGCTATTTTTGCTTTCATCATCAGCCCGGAGACGTCCACTGCTGAATAAAGGCCTCCCCCTTAGACCGCCACACTGAACGATAACCTGCCATTTGCATCCACCGGTTGCCTGCGACTTTTACAATGTCATCGGTCCACCTAGTGGGAGGCCGCGCCTACACTGCGTCTTCCGATTCGCGGTCACCACTCAAGAATCTTACTTCCCCATCGGTTATCAGTTCGACGAGCGATGTGGCCTGCTCATTGCCACTTCAACTTGCAAACCCTGCGAGCTATGTCGGTGACCTTGGTTCTTTGACGAATATCTTTGTTCCGGATTTTATCGCGCAAATTAACTCCGAGCATAGCTCTTTCCATTGCCCGTTGCGTGAATTTTTGCATTAGCAGCTCATAGCTATTTGTTAAGCATAACTATTTACTTACTTGTTATTAAATCTGATTATTACCTTGATAATTTGAACTTCAAAGCAAAGTTTTTGCTTCATCAGCTCACAGAAGTCCGACGGCCCATATTTAGACAAGTCTCCGTTGATGCAGTTTTCCTTCAAGCTGTCCACCAGTTCTGGATCATTCTCGAACTTCTTTTCTACATCTTCAGCCATCTTCTTCTTATCGAGTGTACCGTCATCTGATGCCAGGCCTTTCTTCTTTGCTATGCAAGTTTCTAAGTCGCACTGTAAACACGAGTTTTTTTACTGAAACATTGTCGATGGAATTTTCAGGCGACAATCTTACGGAGTAGGTGCCACGTTCTGTAAGTGTGGATAGATACGAGTGTGTCTAGTACATTTCTTTTCATTCAAAATTTAGCCCCAAGGTAGCGCAGTGATGCCCTGTGCCTAACAGGTGTAACTGTGCGTAACACAGTTTTGACTGGGCTCATGCCCATGACCATGATTGCAGCACAGGCATCGCGGAAGTAGTCCATGACTGCACCCTTCACCCTTCCCAACAGAGAAACCTTCTTGATCAGGTATTAAAATTGGAGGGGGCGTAACACCGCCACGTTTGATTTTAGGAGGGGGCCTGCCCCCCACTTCCGAGCCCACTGGCATAACATGTTCTTTTTTACCAATAAGAGAGTATCTTTGTCTTCCGCCTTTTTTTATGCAATGGAGTTACGAAATGAGTGAGACGTTTGCCTGGCAGTAAGCATCACGCCTGCCCATGACAGTAGCAGTGCTAGAATTGTGAATTTGCGAACAAAATCCTGCAACGCACTGCAGTGCGCTCGTCACCCTGTGATATTAGATTTCAAATTATTTAAGTAATTCTTCAGTTATTTATCTGGCAACATTGGCCTTCAAAACAAAACCCAGAGTTTTTGGCGGAAACGCGAGAAAATCATGTCGCTGCATTGTATTATTTTCTAAAACTTGTGTTTTTTCGAGTGTTAATGCATAAAAATGGTGGCGTTTTATTCATTAAGTGCTGATTTACGAGCAAGAGTGTGGGCAAGTGATATAATGTAGTGAAACGTGTCTTTTCGTGATGTTTCCAAAACTCCGAAGAAGCTTGTAGTAAAGTTGCCACGACTTTACTAGGGCATGATTGGACTTGACTGTGACTTACTGTGTGTGACTTGGACTGTGACTACGACTCATTTAACTGCAGAAAGAAGAATCGATGAAGAAATATGTATTCGGCTGAAGGACTAGTATCCATGGCCAGGAACTATTAAAAACAACAAAAACAAAACCCAATACCTAATGCTTGCACACCACTGCTTGGCTTTGAACAATTAGCAAGGGTGTGGTGCTTCCCTAGGTGGACTCTGCAATAGAGTCCTACCACTATACCGCCTCATTACTTGATACCATAAAAACGAACACTCTTTATTTACTGATATAATTATAAAGTTAGTTTGTCTAGAGTCGCGAGATTTTATGCTAAAAGAAAGAACCAGGGGCCTCATTTTTGAATCGTACGCAAGAGTAGCGTATGCGAAAGGAGCCGACCTTCGAACGATATTGTTTGGAATAAGGTTCAATATCGTTTAAAAGTCGGCTCCTTTCGCATGCGCTACTTTGCGTACGATTCAAAAATGAGGTCCCAGAACTAAGAATAAACCTTACGGATGGAGGTTTCTTCGCGAGCTGGAAACATTCTTTGATTTCTTCAGGCGGGGGCTGCATTGGTCGAAATTCTTTTTTGCAGCATCTAAGTCCACCCTTAAAAAATGGCACATTAAAAACTCAAGCTATTAGCAGGCATAGTAGTTCAGTATTTATCTTGCCAAACATCTGAGATGAAAAATAGTACTTGGAGGAGTTGTTTATGAACGAAGAAGTAAGTAGGTACTTCAATGGTCGATTGTTATCTAAGTACAAATAGCGTAGCGTAACCCCTTTTTTATTTACCGACTTCAAAAAAAGAGATTCTCAGTTCCACTGGATGTAATTTTTTTTTCTATGTTTGTTACGCGATTACTCCGTCAATTATGATCTGATTTTGATGACTCTTTTTTTTGTTTGGTAGTTAAAACTTCAGAGGTAGTCCCATATAAATTTTATCGAAATCGGTTTTGTAGTTCGATTTTTAAATCAAAATAACTGGAAAAAACTGTATTCCCTAGTTCCCTATATTTCAGAGACCAGAGGTATATAACTAGCTACATAAAAGCTATATAACATACAAAAAGTAGAAATGTTTTCTAAATATCGTTTAATGTTTACAAAAAAGTGGAAAATCTATAATGTAAAGCAATAATAATATTACTATCGAATTGCGAGAAAAAAATATATAAATACTTACATGACTTATGCGACCACAAGCTGGCATTTCTTCCAGGTTAGGATGTGCCTGTAATATTTACGTTATTATCACTGTATGTTTCCCAAATAAAACAAAATAAAATAAATAAATAAAATATTTAGGGTATATTATTTAATTAATTCAAACAACTAACAGCAACAGAATGGATGCAGTTTTAGGACCTGGGTATGTCCTAAAACTGCATCCAGAGTTTTAGGACCTGGGTATGTTCTAAAACTGCATCCAGAACCATCGGAGGACGGGCTCCTCTCTGTTAACGATGGTGAGCATTCTGCAATCCCCAAGCCACCTCCCAAGCGTGGGGATTATGGCAAGTCCTTCCTATTAAGGGGGAGGCCTTCGTCCAGCAGTGGACGTCTTCTGCCTGATGAGTAAACAACTAACAACCTGGACTCACTCAGCCTCCGTAGGGATGTGAGTTCTCCTAATCTCTCTGCGTCTTCTACTGTTTGGTTTTTGAGGAAATTCTCGGACGGGATTTGACCTTATGCATCGGAGTTCTACTACAACAAATTCCGCCATTGTCAAAAGGTCAACCCCACAATTTGCAAATCTAGATATCGTACATCGTTCGGTTCTGGCGCTCATTCCTTCCGCGCACTTGCAACTTGTGGATGTCCTTCTTGCGATGGCCTTTCGGCAGAGTTACGACAAGGAGCGTTTTAAAAGTGCGTCTACAAATATCCCTCAAGCTAACAAGGCATGGATAACATTATTAATATTGCAGGTATCAAATAACAAAATATATTTATTCAATGATTTTAAACAATAGTAAATACTATTATAAAACTGCAACAGCAAAATATTTTAGTACCAACAAGCGCGAAAAGAGTTTTCTTTTAAATATATAAATAAAATTCAACCTTAGCACGGACAATACACGAAAATAATAATAAATGGTGAGACAGCAAAATTTTCCACGAACGAGGTTTTCAAAGAATTTGAACATTTTTAATGTAAAAAAGTATACTTCTACTTACTCCCACAGCCACCACGGTACAAACGAGTATTACAAAGCGATACATGGTCCAGCTCCGACACGATGTTAGCCCCGACAATTGGACACCTTATTTTTATATGCGAAAATGACAATCGTTTTAATGACTCGCCTTGGTAAATGGACGTGAAAATTGTGGACATTATGTGTCATCAAGCATTTAGATTTTGATTTAAATGCGGGCTATGACATCACTATATAAAACGTATACAGCAGCATATTAAGTTCGCCGAAACTCAGGGTTTATAGCTATTTTCAACCGACTTCATCAAAGGAGGTTCTTTATTCGACTGTATTGTATGTTACGCGATTACTCCGCCAATTAAGAACTGATCAAAATCAGTTCTTAATTTGCGGAGTAATCGCGTTCATGATTATTTTTTTGTTTGGTAGGTACAACTTCAGAGGTGGCATATTTTTTTTTATCGAAATTGGTTTAGTAGTTTGGTTTTTATATCAAAATTTCTAGAAAATACGAAGATGTCATCCAGGAATTCGAAGTTGAAGTCGGTTGTATTTTTTTTTTAAAGCGTATCATTATTTTGTATAACGGGCTAGCCTGTGACCGCCATCCCGATACTAAGCAAAGATGCGTTCTGCGACTTGAATGGACTCAGATTGTCTCTATCGGAAAACACCCACTCGGGAAGCGCATTCCACTATTAAGCGGCTTGCACAGAGAAACTGGAATCAATCATCATTATAATCAGCCTATCATAGTCCACCGCTGGATGTAGATAGACTTCACCCAACATATGCCATGCAACCCGATCTTTAGCTATTCGCTATTATCATTATCGGCTACCTTACGTTTATCGTTAGTACATTGAGTCTCGTCTCCTACGCTGCCTTTTCCAATTGTGATTCCCACTCTGTAACACGTTACCCAAACAGTATATTGCATAATTATCTATGTATTTGAATGTATTTATTTAGTTCTATCTAATGACTGTGAAATTAGGTACGTAGCCAAAAATATAGATATATATTTTTGGTCGATTTCTTGATATTGCAAGAGGTAAAAAAAATACAAAAGTTAGGGTACTGTATGTTCAAATACTGTATCAGTACTCCACGCCATTTATTTAGGAAAATTGTGGTTGCATGGCGGTAAACATTTCAATTTTGTGAAGTTCATCACTAGTTTTGGATAAAATTATTGCGTAATGTGTCGCAATTTTCATTTCGAGAAGTAATGTAAGTAATATTAATAATATGTATTTTACTATGGGATCAACAAAGATATACTTAGCAAAAAAATAATTGCTGTTCTGTACAAAAAGTTCATAGCCTTCGATAAAATGTACGGAACCGCCGTTTTTTTATGCGATGTCAGTTTTGATGCCATAGTAAACGTTGTTCATAACGATGAACAACAAAACAACAGCATAAGCCCTTGCGAACAAAATCCTGCGCCGCCCTGCACTGTGCTTATTAGATGTCAAATCTCTTAATTCCTAGTAATTTTTCTGGTAACATGGTTTTTGAAACCGAAACACATTAATGCTTCCACACTACTGCTTGGCGCTTGAATACTTGGCAAAGGTGAAGTACTTCCCCCAAGCAGACTTCTGAATACACAGTCCTATCACTACATAAGTCTATGAGTTAATCAGTCTTAAAAATAACAGACGGATTAACTATTTAAAGCCTAAATCAATTTGATTAATAAGGGTTAATTGTAGGTTTGACTACCAGTGGGGTGGCGGAGGCTTAAGGGGCAAAATGCTGCGCGCCGCTATCTCGCTCGCGCATTACACCTTGTTTTTTGTTGATAATAAAAATAAATAAAAAACGGTGAATTTTTTTCGCACAGCGCCTGCTAATCCCAGACTAAGCAAAGTTTGTAATATGGAAATCAGATAACTGATAAAATCACTAAATATAAAAATTAAGCAATCGCAGTCGGTGATATTAATGAGAATAAGATTACAACGGTACAGAAAAAATATAAGCAAGCATGTTTTAATTGATGAAACTGGACAAACCTAACCTAAAATCATTTTTTTAGGTAAATACTCATTTAGATTGAAATGTTTTTTGCAGAATCTTTGTGATGTTATTGTCAGCTATTTCACCGACTTTTCATTTTCATATTCAGTGATTTTAATTCTTCAAAAATGGTGAAATGCGCGAGCGAGATAGAGGCGTGCAGCAATCCGTCCCTTAAATAAAAGGGTCCCATTAGATACCCTTCGTGTACGGAAACGCAAATTATTAGGCTTCCTAAAAAAAGATAGCTCAATTAATTCACTCCAAAAAATTACTAGAAATCTCTTAAAAACGTTTCAAGATGTGCCTACAAATGAGAAATTACGATAAGATTCTACAATCCTGCGGGCTATTCCAAAATCTGTGATACTATTTCTGTCACTGGTCACTCTCATTTATATTGCCATAAGGGCGACGGAGACGAAAACAATATCGCGTGCTCTAGAATACAGGCCCTGAGCCTGCCATGCCACGATAACGGGATGAAGTCATAAAATCCGTTTTCAGGAAACTGTGATGTGACGTCATATCAGAGATGACGTCATTAGACGGAATGATCGCGAGGTGAGCGTGCGTCGGTTATTGACAATTCTGTTTTATTCGTTTTGCGTTCATTCCTCCGGCTGATGATTCTCAATCCACTCCCGACCAAACCTTTGCTGAATATTTCATAGTACATTTAAAAAGCATGCATAAGTTTGCCCCAAATTGAGACCTCACGATGTACAGTTATAACAACATTTTATTTAACCATTCGTGGTTAATTTTATAATTATATGAATTTGCATGGACATCAACTATTTACTTACAAAATGTCATAAAGATCTGATCAACGGTTCAAAGATTACACTTAACACACAGAAAATCGAAAGCTCGTCTTCTTAGGTAGAACGGCTGTTACAACAATGTTGTACTTAAAGCAAATTGTATGAATAACCGCTGTCGCCAGTTTCACACTTATTTGTATAGAAACTACGACGAAAAAATGCCAATCATTGGTCGCGAATTTGAAGTAAAACGCTCGAAATGCCATTTTGCAACAGATTAAAATTTATCTAATTACGGTGCAATGTGGTTTCGTTTCGCGTCTATTTAAATTGTCTTTTTGAGGAGAATCCTCAGTTTAAAAACATGTATATTGGTAGAATTGTCATTAAGCGCATTGCACTTAATGCCGGCTAGCGCGGCCCGTCACATTTCCGTCCTATTCACTTCTCTCTTCAGTGCATACAAACGCCGATCTGCCCCAGTACACTTGGAGATCTTCGCTTCGCTCGGTCAATAAGCTATCATTATCATCATCATCAATCTACTTCGGTCCACTGCTGGACATAGACTTTTCATAATGCACGCCAATTAACTCATTCTTCATCTATTCGCTTTAATTCACTGCCTTACGTATATCGTCACTCGTGTCATCTTAAAGCGTCCTAAAACGTTTGTCTGTTCGGATTGTCTACTCTAGACTCACAACTCTCTCTCTACTCACGCTTACCCCAATTACGTTGCTAGTATATCAAGAGCGTTAGTTTTAGGATATAGTTGACAAATAGGAAATAGTTTTCGAAAACTTTTCGTGCTAAAATAAACTATAGACTTTAGTTATCATAATGTAACCTACCCAAGCACTTTCTGTGAGACTTTCTGCAATAATTACTTACTTCTTCAAAGAGGTTAGGTGAGCAACTAACCTCCCTAATTAGGCCATCCTCGCTTCCGTAGACTTTTGGGAATAACTAAAGAACCTCCCCTCGTATAATATTTAGCGCGAGCTATATCTGTAGGCACGAAATTAACACAAATTAGTTCCTTTGTTTTGCCCTAGCGAGTAATCGTAGACGTCTACTTCTACTAAAGCAACTGATAAGTTTATATTTTGTTAATGATACATTTTTTAATGATAAGTAAGTAAGTTCGTATAGGCTGAGTGGCCAGCCTTAGTGTCAGAGTTAATGTGCCGCCCGAAGGCCTCTGACATGGCTGACGGTTGTTGTTATAGAAACTAGAACAAACAACAGGGACCAACAATTTTACGTGTCATCCGATCCACGGTAGCGCTCAGAAATAAATGCCACTCACGATCACCCATCCGAAGACTGACCGGACCGGACCGTCCGTTGCTTAACATCGGTGATCGTTTAGAATCACCTAGACAAGCTACGCCACGAGCGCTGCATTACTACGTTACTTTACGCTACTTTTTAATAATAATTTGTTATTTTTTTTGGTTGATAATGTTAAGTTTACTTTTAATACTTGTATCCTACGTTCTTGGATAGTTTTATTTTTATTATTCATTGCTTTCAACTTTAATTAAGTATCTTATTAATAAACGTGGATTGGTCTCAAAATAGTTGATCCCTTAGTTAGAGTAATACATTATAGTGATCGTTTAATTCATAACTCCGTTCACTGGTGAACCCGAAAAACAATCAATGTGTGCGTGAGGATTAGGCTTTATGGTCAACTCAGCCAGCAGCACGTTTGGCCGGCGGGCTCAGTAGATCACTTTAAGTTTTTTTATTGGTTATCTCAGCCCACAATACCCGCGGGCGGGTTAGTATTAGAATGGCTAGATTGCAAAATGACTTCATCTCACTTAGGACAGATCTCTAAATATCCGAGTCGTAACTTGACTTAACTTCATCTATTCCACATTTCAAAATGTCAAATTCGCAAAATGACCACATCGCTGCTATTCAACATCACTAAAATTACGAGTATCATGGGGTCTAAAATGGCCGCATTAAGCAATTCCTCTAAAAGCAGTTCATCTGATGAATTCTTAGCAGAATGAATTGTAAAAAGTTGCTCTCGAGTAACTTCTAACGGATCTGCTAGTTGAATTTATACAATTTCTTCTTTCATCGACCATTATACATACGACTTGCTGTAGAAAACCGTCATACTAACGAATTCCGTAATAGAATCATTTGCAAAATCATAGTATGAATTGGCGCTTAAGTGACCGTTTTACGATTTGCGAAATGAATCATCATAGGATCATATGCAGAATTGCTAAACGCGACCATTTAGTTCCCCAGAACTGCTAAGTCGTAAAAAGTTGAGGACGGATCGGGTCCAATTGGTACTTGTACTTTATGTGATGTTTACTAGCACCGATGTGTTCATTTTGCGAATTGGACATTTTGAGACGTGGAATAGATGAGCTTACGACAAATTGCGACTCGGATATTTTGAGATATGGCCTAAGTGAAATGAAGTCATTTTGCGATCTAGCCTTTCTATTACTAACCCGTTTAGTCTATAAATTGAACCAAAGTGAGTAAATAAAGCGGGCAACCGGTGGATGCAAATGGCAGGTTGTCGTACAGTGTGGCGGTCTACGGGGCCTGCGGGAGGTCTGCGTTCAGCAGTGAGACGTCTCCGGGCTAATGATGATGATGATGATGAGTAAATAAAGTATTGTCATCGTGAGAAAAACTCGGCCTTTTAAGGCCTACTTGAAATTGCTTAAATTAGGTTGGGCCAACTCGGGATCTAAGCATATTATTTCTATGATTGATTTGCATTTGTCTTTATTCATTGAGCTTTATTTGAATCGAAAAGAAAATAAAAAAGACTGATACTCATTCATTAATGATTATTTTATTGATTACTGCAAAAAAAAAGTTCCAGAAACATTAAACAGTGTAAGTATCTTGAATGTGAAACTATCTTGTGCCATACACATGTTACTCTAATTGGCTGCGAGTTTTTTTTCTCTAGAATTGTTCGTTATCAAAAGGCGGGCGCTGACCGTAGCCTCAGGGGGCTAACAAGTCTGCAGCTTTAATATTATGATAAATTGGTACCACCGCACAGTTAGTAATCTACTTTGTCAGTGAAGCTTGTTTCCATGGTTCAACAGTTTACACATTTACAGATTTATAACTCGTGAGACGTCATCCTGCCTTAAAAATTAAATTAAATCCTGAACCCGATTGCAGCGCCACCTACTGTGTCCAGATGTGAACATTTATTTTTATTTACTTATCGTGTTTCATTTAATTTCATATTTTAACTTTTACTATAAGCTCAACCCTGAACTAGAAAAAGTAATCTACTGCTTCTTTTTTTTTTGATTTTTTGCGAATTCAGGGTTGGCTCCATAGGTTAAGTTGTTCAGTTGTTGTTGATCATTTATACTCATTGTAAATGATGAGTGCAATGATCTCCTTTCAGCTTAGTACTCTCTACAGAGTAGTATACGGAACGATAATTGTTAGTAATTCTTCAATTTTAACGCAAGACAACGGAAACAAGAGTTAACATACGATATTCTCCATTACTTTACTTACCTAATCATTTTTATTTAAACCAAATAACAGAGTGCTTGCTAGTTAAGATTAGAGGT
The DNA here is from genome assembly GCA_905404285.2 of Erannis defoliaria. Lineage (NCBI taxonomy): Eukaryota > Metazoa > Arthropoda > Insecta > Lepidoptera > Geometridae > Erannis > Erannis defoliaria. Next base: position 618,438 of record FR990073.1, on the reverse strand, counting down.
AAAACGGAATTGAATTTCTGCTACCGTCTACTACCCCTAACTTTCGAGGCATACGGTTGTATGCTTGAGTGGTAACAATATGCCAAACGAAACCTATTTGTAAGTACATTCTGTTTTTTCCAAAATGGTCAATTCATAATTACAAAAATCATCTTCATAATTTTTGTCCCCTAGATTTGGTCAGTAAAGTACGTAATTTTTCTTCTTTTTTACTTCATCAGCATTCACTCCCTTCATTATTCTAAGCCAAAAATTATGTATAAACCAAAACGAATCCACACTTTTTTACTACAGTTACGCGTATTATTTGATTCTGCCGAATTTATTTATTAAATATGCTGAGAATAGTTTTGAGAGACTTATTATGACAGTAAATTAAACAACCAACTAAGACCAGATTTTAAAATAATTAAGTATGTATAAAAGGATAAATAATACAATATCCTCTTAGGAAGATTATGGCATCGCACTTTGAGTATGGCAAATGCTGTCAAATAGTTGTGACTTTCCGTCCGATATAATAAAAACAAAATAATAAAGATTCCCGCATTCTCTGTTGTAAGTATTAGTCTTTACCTATGAAATTGCCGTTTTGTATGGAATAAGTGAAAGTACTTATTTTTTTAAACTTTTTTATTTCTGTTATTCAAAGTAATCACCCATGCAATCGACGCATCTTTGCCAACGAATTGGCAGTTTATTGATCCCCTTCTTGTAAAAATTAGCTGGACGGGGAGACAACAAACTCTTCAAAGGCATTTTGTACTGCATCTCGGGAATTGAATTTTTTACCCACTAAAAAGTTGTCTAAAGTTTGGAAAAAGTAATAGTCGGTAGATGCAAGGTCTGGTGAGTATGGCGGATGAGGGAGAGCTTCCAATCCCAGCTCTTGCAGCTTGGAGACTGTCTGTAGCTGCAGCGCGAGGCAGGTCTCGACGCGTACGTTGCGCTGGCGATCGTTAAGTTCGTGGGGCACCCATCTATCAAGTTTTTTTACCTTGCCTATTTGTCGCAAATGGATCAAAATTATTTTGATGCTAACATCAAAAGCTGCTGCTAGCTCAGCTGTAGATTGAGTTTCGTCAGCTTCCACTATCGCTTTTAATTCATCATTGTTGACCAAAGTCTCCGGACGACCACGAGCTTCATTTTTCAAGTCAATATTTCCAGAACGGAACCGGAAAAACCAATAACGGGTTGTGCTTTCGTTTGTACAGTTCTCTCCGTAAACGTTTTTGATGTTACGTGCCGTTTATGTCGCGCTGGTGCCACGACGGAACTCATATTCCATAATTACACGAATTTTTAAAGTATCCATTATGACGAAAAATGTTCAAATGTAATGAAAATACAACGCTAATCAATAAACAAAAGTTGTGAGTTTTGTAAAAAGAATGTCATGTTTTTAAGACAAAATTAATTTGATATCAGAATACAAAGCCATTCCAAACTTTTTTTCTATTTGAAATGACGAGTACTGAAGAACGGCAATTTCATAGGTAAATACCTATTATTTCCTGTTATTTGTTTTCTCGCAAATATGTTGTAAAACGTTTTATGGCACTCGTGCGGTATTGGTTTTTACAAACTCGTGACTATGGTAAGACGATGTCTACTCGTTTGTAAAAACTAACTTACCGCACTAGTATCATAAATAACTATTATTGATAACTCCGTAATCGCATATCCTTTTCTACATAATTACCTCGATTAACATAACACCTTTGTTTTTGTTCACCTTTTATCCGCCATCATGCTTTAGCAAAGACAATTAGTGACGTCCTACACGTGGAGAGTGATAGTGCGTGTCTACATAGCCTAACATTACAAACAATAATTTATTCTGTTTCAGGCGGCACCCGAGCAATCAGAAATTCTACAGAGTAATTGCTTTTATTATGGGCATTTTAGGTCTAAATACTCACTACTGGAGCTGGTACGTCGATCCTCCAAACAGGTGCTACGCCTTGCAGCGCAGGGTGGTTGTCGTCTTCGTTCCCGTCGCTATCGTCTCCATGGTGGCCTACCTGACCTTAAACTATAAGGAACACGAGTTTAGTGTATTAGCTTCAATATGTTCAATTATACCTTTTACGTTTAATCTCACGGTAAGTTGTATGAGCAGTTTCATAATTATTTATTAGCTATAATAGTGGTGAGTGAGCTTAATTAAATCTTATTCCAAAGGGAGTGGATTCAAATCCTAATAATGAGCTTGTGCTGCCGGAGAAAGAAAACCTTGCTAGGCAAGGTTTTCTCCATACCAAGGTGATTTGATACTTCCTTCTACGCCGGCTGGGTACCACCGTCACGTTAAAAATCGGCGCCAAGCAACCTAACGGTGTATTTCAGCCGCGCTTGTAAGCCAGTTTAAATTCCAGACCAGGTCATCTTTAATTATTTTTATTGTTGCAGTGTAAAGTATTGTCAGCCCAAACGACTAGTTATAAAACGGTGCATACAAATTTCATGGGGAAAATTCATCTACATAATTATTACATCCAAAATTTCCCCCCAGAAAAACATGAGTACATTAAAAATGTAAATATTTTTTCAATAATACCTACTAGTTTGTAATATTCTAGGGATAGGACATTTATTAACGACACTTTCATAAAAACTTGAATAGACATTGTTATATGAAAAAAAAATGAGGCCTAGTCAAAACCGAGGTGCATAATACGTAAGGCGTTCATTATAAAGTGAGAATGAGGTAGAAACTCTTTGGAACCGAAAAAAGTAAAAACTGGCTGGTAAAGCTGGAATATTGATAAGATAAAAAAAGGAAATAATAAGAATATCTTTTGTTTAAAAAAAATGGAAGTCTTTTGTTTGCAGTCTGTCGTAGCGTGTTGTCAAAAATGGAAAAAATGAATTGCGTGCAGTTATTAAGAATCTGTGCATGAAAAATTTCACTACGGAACGAACTAATCAAGACTTGCAAAATACTTTAGGAGCAAACGCACCACCTTATTCTACAGTTGCTCGTTGGTGTGCCAAATTTAAACGTGGACATCCACCAAAGATGACCCTCGCCCGGGCCGCCCCATAACGGACGGTAGTGACCGAAGAAATGGTAAAAAAAGTCGAGAACATTGTTTTAGCAAATCGTCGTGTCATGATACGTTTTTATAGCCGATGAAACAAAGATTTTGACTGGTAGTGTGCATAACATTTTACACGAACGCAAAGTATCCGCGCGCTGGGTCCCCACAATGCTTACCGATGCACAAAAACAAACCAGGCTGAACATTTCTCGAGCTTCATTGGAAACGTTACTATAAGATCCTGATCGTTTTTTGTCTCGATTCTTAACAATGAATGAAACATGGCTTCACCATTACGATCCTGAAACAAAATTACAGTTATGACTTGGAAAAGAATCATCTCCAACTCCTAAGAAATGTATGGCGAGTCGTTCCACCGGAAAGGTCATGGGCAATCTTTTCTGGGATAGTAAAGGGGTGGTCATGGAAGTATATCTCGACCATGGAGCTACTGTAACGGGCTCTTTGTATGCAGAACAAATAAAAAAATTGCGTAACGAAATACGCGAGAAACGGCGAAGCAAACTAGCAATAATTGTTTTGTTCCATCAAGATAATGCCCAGCTCACAAGTCCGCCGTTGCCATGGCTACAAATCGTGATGCTGGCTTTGAAATACTTGAGCATCCTCCATATTCACTCGACCTTGCCCCTAGTGACTTCTATCTATTTCCGAGGTTGAAGGAGTCTCTGAGAGAACAGAGGTTCGAAAATGATGAAGCAGTAGTCACTGCAGTACAGGAGTTTTTAGGTGCTCAGGATGAAGAGTTTTTAAAATAGGAATTTTAAGCTTAGAAAAAATTCCTAGTATATTACGCTAAAAGGCGACTATATCGAAAAATACAATAATATTTAATAAAATTTCCCATTCCCATTTTTTATTGAACACCCCTCGTACAATTTTGATGTAATTAGATGAATGATGGGTATAATTGTAATACATAATTATAATTACATACTGTCATTTGACAGTAATAAAATAATAATAGTAATATAATTACATACTGTCAAATGACAGTATGTAATTATATTACTAATTGGTTTTTTATTATTACTGAAAGTTCTGTACCTACCTCTAGAAGTAGGTACTGAATTTCCGTCGGGAGATATTTATGAATAAATAATTATCAAGATTATTCATAAAAATAACATGACGCCACAGTGTCGCGACGATGGATGTAAGCTAGCAACTGTTCTGTCCAAATTAATCAGAAATATGAGTACTAATAAAATATGAGGACCTGTGTATGTCCTAAAACTGCATCCAGAACCGCCGGAGGACGGGCAGCAGCGTCCTCTTAGTTAACGGTGGTAATACTCTGCGATCCCCAAGCCGCCTGCCAAGCGTGGGGATTATGGCAACCCCTCCCTATTAGGGGGAGGCCTTCGTCCAGCAGTGGACGTCTTCCGGCTGTTGATGATGAGTACTAAGCAGCATCTTTTACTCTGTGACTAACGCTGGTCGTGCTGACAAAATAATTTTTATTAATTTTTGAGATAAAAGTTAGCTAAAGTAAAAATGTTGTGCAGGGTATATGCATTATGCAAGGTCTAGCAACAGGTTATTTATAAGTTTTACATTTTAACCATTCAGTAGTTTTGCAAAAACAAGTAATGCAGTAAGTTATAATATTTTTTTGCAGCTTTTAATAGCTACAGAAAAAAATACGCGCTATGTGTTGTACTCAATGATGTCATGTGCTCTGATTTGTTGCACTTCCTGGGCGTTAGTTCCCGTGAAGCACAATATTCAGAACAACCACTCAGTTCACAACATCACTGCGCGACTTGAACTTGGCATTTATTTCTGGCAACCTTTCGATTTTGAGTACAACATCTACGGCTATTGCGTCTCTCAAATCATCGGGACTTACTGTGGCTTTATTGGTACTCTCACTTGGGTGCTGTTTGATACGACGAATTTGGCGTACATATTTCATATGACTGGTCATATTCAAATTATGAAGTACGATTTAAGAACGTGGCAGAATAAAAAGTTTAGCGACGAAGTATGGGAAATGAAACTCAAAGAAATCACTACCACTTATTCTTGTATCACCAAGTAAGTTATATTGGAAGAAGTATTGAGTAATTAAAATTGATCTAGATTTTGACTGATTTATAATAAACTGACCAAGTGCATGACAACCACCACCGGAAGGCCGGAAGGAAGGGTTCCGCACTAAAATAACAAAAATATTACTTTTTTTGGAACTACATCAACATCTGGCTGTTATAATTTTTTTTCGGTTATGTAATCGTTGTTTATTCAATAAAATCATCATAATAATGAAATCATTATCGTAATAATACCAGTTTGTATTATTACAAACTAAAAAAGGCAAGAAAAAACAAGTAAACAGAGCAATTTTGCTTTAGTATTGTCATGATTCTAAATGTTTAGTAATTATGTTATTTTGTCGCTGTTAGTTTCCCGAATAAAATCTACCTCAACTGTTATTTTAATTTTTAGTCAACAGCTTTATTTTTAGCTTTAAAATATTTTTTTTCTCATAAAAAGTAATTACTGTGTAAAACACAAAATAATACAAAATTTTATTATTTCTTTTAAAGCTCTAATTCAAGCCCTTTTGGTGCGGAATCCTGAAAATGACACACCCGTAATTAACGATATTTGTACTTCTGTTAAATTTCCACTTCTGTACTTCCACAGAACTTTAAAAGATGCTGAAGCTGCTTTCGGACTCAACGTGAGCAGTTTGTACGCGCAAAACTTGGTTCAGGGCGGACTACTACTGTACCAGTTCACCAGTTCTGGTGGTGTAAGTGTAGCTAGATGGTTTTCATTTCCTTCCATAGTAGCGCTTATTTTTAGTATAGTAGAGTTTCTGGAATAGCTCTACTAATAATAATATATGCTAATAGATGAAGGTAATAGTAGAGCTAGAGATGTTTCTGAAAGATCGCCAAAGTTAATGGGATCTCTAGGTATTAAAAAATCTTATTGTAATCGCTACCAAGCTTTTCAATCTGTGACCTATGTAGAGAGTTGCCGGTCATGAGTGTATTTTTGACAAAACTATCTTGTAGGATACTGAAACAAATTTAAAAAAAAACGACACAAATCTTTTGTTTTTGGTGTATATTGCTTTAAAATGTATTATTGTATAAAAACACATAATAAATGGCTTTAAATGAAAACCGAAACGTTTCAGATTTGTAAGATTGTACAAGTTCATACGCTTATTATATTATTTTTTATTTTACTTGATTTATAGTGTATATTGTAAATAGGTTAGTTTTAGTTTAGTTTTACCTAAATTTATTTTTGGGTAATTAAACTTACTATCTATATTTTCAGGATATGGGAGTAATGCTAACCTATGGTTTGATGATACCGCTTTTCATGGGAACTCTGCTGGTAATGTCATTAGGTTTGGAAAATATTCGGATACAGGTAACCATTTGGGAATAAGGTTTGATAATTAATTTAGTTTTACGTTCCACCTGGCTACCAATTGTATAAAACTCTCCTCCAAACCTGGACCTGCATTGAAATAGATGCCTTATGTCAATCTAATTTACGAGTCACTTTTCGAGTTTCAATCCTGATAACTCAGGATTCGAGTATTAAATTGCTCTTGTGACGTCATTGTAGGTAAGATATTGATACCTTTGATTTTCTTACAGTTTTAAATGGTTTTGTGATTACTCCAATACAGGCCGCCTATGCCATCAAACTATTATCTCTATCACACCTCTATCTATCTATCTCCATTTGTCACTATTGTCGGGTTTTAAAGGTTATTAACTATTGTTTAACATAGACACTTGTAATTATTTCCAGGCTGATGATGTGCCAAGTTTGCTATACGCATTACCGTGGGAATCTATGAACATTCATAATAAGAAATTGGTACAGAGTATTATTTTCCAAGTGCAACCCACGCTGGAGTACAAAGCCGCGTTCAATATCAAAACAGGAATAAAACCAGCATTAAGTGTAAGTGATGTGCACCGTTCATTTAATAATGTTGAATAAAGCGAAATTTATTTCACCCGACTTCAAAAAAGGAGGTTCTCTATTCGACTGTGTTTTTTTATTGTGTTTATCTATGTTACGCCGTTACTCCGCCAATTATGAACTGATTTTGATGATTCTTTTTTGATTGGTAGAAAATACTCCAGAGGCAGTCCCATATAAATTTTATCGATTTTGGTTATTAAATCAAAATGACTAGAAAATATGAAGATGTCATCCAGGTAATCAAAGTTGAAGTCGGTTGTTTTTTTTAAGAGTTTTCTATTTTATTTGGGCTACCAACAGCCTTTTTACGGGAAAAGAATAAACAGTATTATGAGTACATCTAGAATAATCTCTAAAGAGAGTCTCTATTAAACTATGTCAGTAGGCTGCCATTCGCAATCTCACGATTCTCTTTTCGCGCATGTTTTGACGCAATGGTTCGATGACACGATTAAATCATTCGTCTGAAGGCGGATAATAGTTCAATATTAAAACTTATAAAACCCCGGGAGGCGTCAACTCGAGAACGGGTGCTGCTTGCGGGAGCTGGATTGCTTAGAGTATACAAGCAATTCTAGCAATAATTAGTCATTATTTTGGTATATTCATTTTGTAAAGTCTTTAGTTTTTAAGTAATAACTTCTAAGTGTAAAATGTAGTTAGCGAAAATTGTAAAACTTAGCAAAAGACACGAGACCGTGGAGCAATGACACACATACAAAATAAAAGCGTGAGTGGCAAACACACTGCGTTCATGACCGTTCATCAGATAATTTCAACTTAAAACAAAGCATTTTACAAGCACATTTTACATTTATTTTATTTTTTATTTTATTTAGTTTCACCTCTTTCAGAGTCTGTAATCAAATCTTGCAAGATAAATGTAAATTAATCGTTAATCGAAAAGTGGACACTTTTTCCGGTTTTCGATTCAACAGAATTTTTTATTTATGTAAATCGGAATAAAATGCAATATTTTTATGACATGGAGCTGATCTGATGATGAATCCATGGATGGTGGCCATGGGAATTTTGTAATAATATAACATCGCTAGCCCATCGAGCTCAGTCTCGTTTGACTCGTCTCGACGAGATCCTAAAAATCTTTTTATTTTAGTTTAATGGTTTAATAAATAATTATGTAATAATGCTCATTTTGTTTACAGATCATAAAGACAACTTTTTCTTACTACGTCATGATCAAAGCAAGGAAGGAGATGTAAATCGCACAACTATTCAACCCACTTCTTACGATTCCTCATGACAGGATAATGGCATCGCACATTGTACATTCGCCATTTTTATAGTCATAAAAATGTTATCTATCGTAGAGCTCCTACTTGAGCACGTATACCCAGAAATTTTCCAATATTCACAAAGCGTCTGGGTGGAAATTTCAGCCAAGGCTGCTGAGGACAGGTTAATTGCAGTCTATAGCAAACACTGCCTGCGAATCACGTAACAAACTATATCTATGCTAATTCAAAGTAATGCTTGAAACATTCTAATTTCTCGGATGCCTCTCTAACTATCAAATTTACCTTATAATTAAGGTTATGTGTTTGATAAAAGATTAATATTATAGTGTTCTATTGTTTATGTTTAATTGCTACAAAATGAATAAAGTCCTTTAGTAATGGTTCAACGGTTTTTTATCGGATACATTTGGGAGCGAGTTCTTTGAATCTGCATCATCTCCATGATCTAATTTTCCCCTGCCTGATCTACTATGAGACTGCCAGGAGCTCGAAAAAATTACATCCAGGGCTGGAACTCCTAGAACCCGAACAAAATGGTTAATTTATAATTTCATTGTGCGAAAAACAGTGAAACACGTTTCTTGGTTGGATGTTTCCCGATTGATATAATATCTGTGTCTAAGTCACAGTTGAAACATGTTTCTTCCAGCCAAGCGTACTCCATCGTAGAGCGCATTGTCAGTAGAGTTAGCAGTTAAATACACGCAATCAAGTTATCATTATCCTACTTCCTACATCTACTAATATTTTATATGCGAAAGTTTGTCTGTTGAGTAAGTGTAAAAGTTTTGAGTGATGAAATGAACAACAGATGTGAGTGTGTGTATGTTTGTTACTCTTTCACGCTAAAACAGCTGAACAGATTTAGGTGAAATTTGATACAGGTAGAGGCTTTGACTATGCCTATGCCTATTATTAGCCTTGGAATAAAAAAATAACTACCTACTTTTTATCCCAAGAATCGTAAGTTAAATCGCAGGGCGCAGCTAGTAATCAAATAAAACAAGTACATGATACCGATTTCAATTTCGATTACCTTTTTGCAGCCACAAAAATATTTAATAAGCAGTATTTTTCGCGCTTAAAATAATTTCTCAAAAGATGCACAATTTGTTTAGGTTACGTAGTTAATGTTTGTAGGGGTTCGATTATGTATGACGTCACCCATTCAAGATTTATCGTCAACCCCAAGTTATCTCTGCGTGTTCTCCTGAATGTCGGGATAGAGGATGTAATAAAAGTCCAGACTTCTGTTGATAACTTTATAGATAAACAAATAAAAATAATTATTATGCTTCATATATGGTTGAGGGCGTGTGTGCGCTAGCGCGGCTACGGGGCAACTGACTATTGGTGACTCTGTTACTAAATTTGTCAGTGGACATAAATACCTCTGTCTCTACAGGTAATGTCATTGACAGGCTGGATGCTTGCCACAGATACCATGGTGCTATATGACGCTGTGGACGGAGATGATAAACGCACATTCTGGAATAGGTCCTGAAAGTGGTTCGAGCCCTCGCATTTTTTAACTAACCACGTGTCTGTTTAATTTTATATAATCTATTCTCGTCTTTTACCACAATCATATTAACATTAGAATTTAAATTAAAAGGACAATAAACCAATTCTAACCAAAATGAAACCAAATGTGAGGAATGTACACAAGCTATTCCATCCGAAGGCAACAATCCAGAATACATTACAAGCGCGCGTATCAAAGGGAAAAAATCCAATATCCCGAGTCGCGATGATAAATGAAACACATTAGCGACACAGCCCTGAATGATAACTCACTTTGTACGGGAGCCGGGCTAGGCTTCCGATTTAAGGCTTCCGATTTATTGCTTTACACGATGTTGTACGCTGTAATTAACATTTTTGGGTTTCCGAACCTATAAAGACCAAAGCTAATTTAATCTAATAAAATAATAAAAGTTATAATTTATTATAAGTAAGTAATACTGCACCCCGCGGTTTTACCTGCAAACATACATACACACATACCGATAAACTTTTGCATTTACATTACAATACAATTACAATTTCTTATAAAGCCTTAACAATGTTACACATGTCATGTACCTAACTACATGACATTGGTAATAATTTTAACTCGTTTATAATATTATAGTGTCATTATATCATGGGAGCCAAATAGGAGATTGGTAGACTCGGAATCGTGAGGTCGTAAGCTTCAAATCCCGGGACCATGCCAATGAGCTCTTTGGAGTTTATGTACGAATTTTCATACCACGAGCTTTTGGAGAAATAAAAGATCGTGTGTAAACCTGGTTAAGTTCGAAGAAAAAGTTAAATGGCGTATGTGAATTCGGCAATACCCAACTGGGCCAGCGTGGTGGGTATGTCCCAATTGCCCTGCGAGAGCAGGCCTTATGTGGTGAGTGACGAATTGGGCAAACATGAAGCAAACAGTCTTGAGACAGAGGATACCCTTTTCACTTTGAAATGATCTAGCAAAGGACTTAAGAGTGCACCTAATGCCAGAAAAATATCAGATTTCACCCGCACGTCTTGCGTTAGTTTAGAGTCGAAAATCGCATGATATAATTGATGAACCAAAGTGACAATTTAGGTGGGATTTTATTTAATTATTCAAAATATAGGAATGAAATAAAAAAAATAAACGGTTACTCTGCTAAAACATTCGTCTCGCTGTGTAATTTGTAAAAAATAATGTTGTGTTGTCGCTGATAATTTAGAGCATTTCAATTAAAACCGTTTTTTTGTTAGTAATTTGTAATTTTCTTTTAAATAATCCAGATTATTTTCCAACATTTTATTCGGTTACTCGGCATCTATAGGGGTTTCCTCTACCTGTAGTATTTTTTTAAATCTGAATATTTACTTTCTTATTCCTTAACCTTTTCTTACTTTTGGCATTGGTCGCCCCCTTAACGGATTAGTTTTTGGAATCCTCATTTTTATCCTTTAAGCAAGAAACTGAGATCACAATGAACAGGACTGTATCTTGTTACTGTTTACCTAATCAGAATACAGAAACAATAAAAGTGTATTTTGGTAATTATACAATACAACAAAAAAAAAAACCACGACTTCTAAAATTTGCGAAGTAATAAAGAACAGATGTTCCATACATTTTTTCGCGGCTATAATATTATTTGCGTTTTTTATGGAACAGCTGAATTTTCCTGTCGCAAGTTTTAAAAGTTATAGAATAAGGGTTGTTAATGCTGGGCTGTACACAAGCTGATCCAAAGAGGTAGTTGGCTAGTAAAATATTTAATTCTATATAAAGACAAAAGTCTCCTCAATGAGCTACAACGGAGAGTATTAAATTAAAGCATTTAACAAACATCTCTGTGCGTTGCAGTTAACACTTATTATCAGAACGTATGACAGTCTGTCGCTTTTTCTATCAACGTTTCTACACAGACCTAGTTGTCGGCACAAGCTAGTTCATAATTAAAAGTAAATAGGTACGTAATTTTACTAATGTATATAAATTCCCAGTTAAGTTCTGTGTACGCAAATTAAAGACCAAGCTACGTATGACTATTTGCGATAAAAGTTTTATACTGCGCAGCTACTGGTCAAATTGTTTACGAACTGAATTATTTTTAAGCTCTACAGAGTTTTAAACAATAAGCCACCATGGTTTGGTTTCAAAGTACCTAATATAATATTTGTATGCATTAATCAACAACTAACCTAAGGTGCTCTTGCAAGGACAATGTTAGGCATTGTTTTCCTGTTAGGCATTGTTGTGGTAGCTGTAATACAGGGTTACCTAGTACAGCTGCCAACGAAATTCCTAACATGTCTATGTAATTGTATTGTGTTTACTATATTATTTGAGATATATTGTGTTATGGAAAAAAAGTGTTAGTTAAGTTTTTTGATAATAAATATTTTTTTTTTTTTTTTTTTTAATTAAATTGTTTTCCTGTAAATTATAACAAAATACAAAATAATTTATTGGTCACAAAGAATAATAAGATTACAATCGAAACATTAAGCAATTTACTGCTATATCCATATAAATTATTGTTGCTAGGAGCCACTACACTATGGTGACCGAAAAGGAACCTAATATACAGAATACTAAGTACCTACGACATGGAACAACTTATGCAAAAACCTAACACCATTGAGGTAAACAGTTTTAGCAGCTTTGATTTAACACTCAAGAAAGTATAGTGCAATTAGAAATAATGTTGCGAAAAAAATAACAGATTGCTAACAATCTAAATACATATAGAAATCTCCTGTTATACTTGATTCCTTACAACAACAAAACATAAACAATAAAATCACAGAGCAAGTTAAAGTGAGATTTTTAATTATAAAAAAATAATTGGAACCTACTGATAAGTAATTTTATTGTTCAGGAGCTCAAAGACTACAAAGCGAAAACCTTAATTACAAAGCAGAACGTCAAAGCGTAAGTATTTTTATATTTACTTATGATTAGCGCATGATACCGTCATGCGAAAATAACACCTGAACTCCCAACGGAAAAATACCTTAAATATCACTGCGACGTGTCCTTTATCATAAAACTGTGACTGCTTAAATTTTTCCTATTTTCCGTTCTTAAAATTAATATAACTAATACAAAAATGTCAAATCTTAAACAAGACAACACTACTATACAAAAAAAAGATGAATACTATCTGTAAGTACTATATCGTTTTTATACCTACACAGCTACCTACTTACAGCTGCTAATGATTAATACTTGAATTAATCTAAAATACCTATAATGGATGGACCAAAAATTTAGCGACGCGGCGGCAGGATTCGAACCTTTAACAAGGATTATAGCATAATATAATACATTATAGTCACGTTATTTTTAGAATAATATGCAGTAAAGTGGTCTATTATTTTTTTACACTACAGTACTGTATCAGCCTGTAATATTCCTTTACTGGGCATAAGACTAACTTCGAAGACTGATTGGGCGATACCTTCCAGCAGCCATGAAGCAGATTGGTGTATTCACAGCCATGTTACAAAACTTCTTTTCCATTTCCGTTTGGGGCTAGATGGCGCTGTGTGAAAAATGTCTAGTGATATTTATTTATTTGTATACAGGCTGTTAGTTTGGACACCGTTATCCTTCTAGGATTTCATTGTACTTATCATTATGAACAACTTTTATTATAGGGCCAACTATGAAATCTCGAAAAAAAAACTGCTGGTCCATACATTTTGTCCAAGATTGATGAACCTTTTTGTATGGAACAGCTGTTTTTTTGGGATTTCAGGGTTGGCCCTATAGTAAAACTTGTTCATAATGATGAGTACAATGATATCCTAGAAGGATAACGGTGTTCAAACTAACACCCCGTATAATGCGGGCCACAGTTCCTCACGATGTTTTTCTTTACAATGCCAATGATTCGAGAAATTACTTACATAAATTCAGGGGAACTCATTGATGCCTACCCTGAATCTGATCCACATCCACGATCGTAAGACGTGAAACCACTACTAGCCTACCACGGATTAGGATGGAGGCAGTGATGGAACAAAATAAATTTTACTAAGATTTATTTGTTTATTAAATACCTACTTACTGGTTGTGCTTGTATTTACTTGATCAATAAACACAAGACATGGTTTAACAATTTGTTTTAAAGAAATCTATAATGAAGTACAGTGTGCTAAGTATTTTCATTAAACTGTTTGGCATTTCAGGCAATACCCAGCGAAGCAGACATTCTATAAAGTCATTGCTTTTATCATGGGGATATTTGGGTTGAACCCGGAGTACTGGGGCTGGTTCAAGCGCCCCCCCACTACATTCGCCTATTTTGCGTACGTGTTCCAGCGCTACGTTGTGATTATTTTCGTACCAATTACGTCGTTCTCTCAGACACTGTACTTGTGCCTTCATTACAAAGAGCACGAGTTCAGTGCACTCGCTGTCATGTTTTCTATAATGCCAGTAGCTTATGTTGTGGCGGTAAGTAAACGGTATCGCTGGTGGCCCGATAGTAGAACGAGCAGGGGACATTTGATCTTGCAAGTGTGAAGCACACTCTCTGAAATGCGTCCGAAAAAAATGCATTTATAGCTTTTCTTTTGAAGTTCTGCAAAGAACAGGTAGCGCCTGAATGGATTGATGAATTGAAAATCTATTTTTTTTAAGTTGTAATAATTCCTTATTTTTTTGTAAGCTCTTAAAATAATTATGATTCACTTCATAGTAAATCTGGTTACCTCAGTACCTAGTACAGTATTTAAAATAAATTAGTAACTAACCCAGCGAGAAATGGAAGATATTTGGGAGCGGGCGAATTTATTCCGAACGCGGACGGAGTCTAGGGCACCTCTAGTATTAATTCTTTTTTTATGCTTCCCACAATTTAGTTTACCTTACTACATAATGCTACTAGTATAATATTATCAGATATTCTGTGATATTACTGAATGTACTACCACATCCTAGATCAAATCTGCTGTGGCCCAGACGGCTAGCTACAAGGAAGCAAATATAGCGTTCATGAAGAGCATTCATTTGTACAACTATTTAACTGTAAAAGAATTTAGCGAACACAAACGCAATTTCATTGCTCAGGTATTTATGATACTTTGCTTTAATATTTTATATATTTCGTTTTATGCATAATCGTTGTGGCTTATTTAATATTATTCGATCACTAATATTACAATAAAGTTATTATCTGCGTAAAATTATGTTATTTATTTTATAATTTTTTTTTTTCTCTCTGATGAGCAAAGCGTGTTCTTCGTTTTTTTCCACCTGTTTCTATCCTGCGTTATCCCAAATAATTAATATATAGAGTCAATATACAAAAATGAATCAAAATATTTTCGTGTTGTTTTAGGAATTGATAAAAGTGGAGAAAAATACTAGACGAACATTTGTGTTCATGATGACGTTTGTCTTTATCTGTTTCTTTTCGTGGAACACAGTGCCCATCATCCATAACCTGCAAAATAACGACAACATTTTCAACATCACCAAGCGTTTGGAAGTTTGCGTACATTTCTGGATGCCCTTTGATTATGAATTCAATTTCTTTGGTTACCTCTTCATTCAATCTATCGGGTTCTACTGCGGAGGGGTCGCAGTTGTAGTCATGGTTTTATTTGATACGGTGAACTTTGTGTTCATATACCATTTGGTTGGACATATCGGAATAATCAAGTACGATTTGAGGCATGGCTTTTCAGAGGAGGCATTGAGTGAACAAGATTTGAGAGAAAAACTCATCAATGTTACTAAATACTACTGTTTTATTACGAGGTTAGTAAAGTTACTGCATAACTACTGCTGCTGTTGTTAGTTGTTAGCTGCTGCTGTTACTGTATGTGACTACCACTACTATTAAATTAATTATGTTTAAGAGTCTATGATACTTGATGAATAAATAATTATTATTATTACAACCAACGGCAACGGCAACGGGCAACCGGTGGATGCAAATGGCAGGTTGTCGTACAGTGTGGCGGTCTAAGGGGGAGGCCTTCGTTCAGCAGTGGACGTCTCTGGGCTGATGATGATGATTATTACAACTTAAAGTGCAGAAAAATAAAATATACTTACCAATTTGACGTCCATCAGCCAGTAGGAACTGCAATGTAAATCAAATTGTAATGTTTGCGGGTAAAACCTGAATAAGAATCGTACAGGACCGCGATGAGTGGCGTACAAGAAGAGAGGCGTATGCTCAGTAGTAGGTGATCATAGCCTGAAATGGCAGTTTGCCGTAGAGGTATCTCTTTATCTATTACTACCTTGGAATGCTGCAGTTGAATGTGTATACATTTTATCCTTATACATTTTATATACTTGGACTTTTTTAACAAATGCGTTGCAATAATATAACGTCGACGGCTTGTTAATTCGTGATTGAGAACAATCGCGTTATCGTTATTCGTAGTCTGTTTTTCGCAGTAACGAAATACACTCCACAAAACCCGCACCAAAATTACATGTAAATCAGACCACACTTCAAATAAAGGCCTATGCTCAGCTGTAAGATGTCAAACTCTGAATACAGTATTAGTTAATTATGAATTATTATAATACGTATTTATGTCTGTACGTTAGTACGTTCCGAATGGTGACAGCTGCTTTTGGATTGAACGTAGCTTCAATTTACGCTCAAAACTTGTTTCAAGGCGGACTGCTGCTCTACCAAATGATGACCGCAGGACGAGTAAGTTTAATACAATCGTTCATAGAACGGGGTATTGGTTCTTATTATTGTAATTAAAAATGTATCCTAAAGGTACCCAACGGGAACTTGTTCATCATTCTATAGGAATAGCTTTAAAACTGCAGCCTTTTGAACATTTCACAGAGTTAGTTTATGTAAGAGTGAAATAAATCAAAATAAATATAATTAAAAAACGAAGAGAAATATTGTATTTATTCGTATTTGATCTACGGTAAAAATCTCTATAGGCGAAAGTTTGTCGGTGTGTGTGTGTACTGTTTGTTATTCCTTCACGCTGAAACTGCTGAACGAATTTAGATTAATTTGGTATACAGATAGCTAATACTTACCTTGCAAAAAACATAGGCTACTTCTTATTCCAATAATTGTGGCACGTAGCTAATAATATATATAGTACAGTCAAACGGGATGTGAATGTAGTGATTACTTTAACGTCTCCTCTAAGGGCTCCCTTCCTATCATTTTGGTACAAATACTTAAAAAGGAAAAAGGTGAGATAACTGTATTTACTTTCATGATGATGTTTCTTGCACAAAAAAATATGTCGCAATCGAGTCGTACCCGGGATGCCAGCGCCACCCGGTGGCACTGGATGGAGTCGGTGACGTGCGCGCCGTCGATCGGTGACTTCACTTTCCCATTGGCGAGCGGCGCGTGCGGTGGACACTGAACCATCGCGCGTTCTGTGATACGTACTTACCTACAATTTATTTGTGCCTACCTGATTACTGTACTGTGCCTGTGAAGATTATAATTTGATTGATTGTATGAGCTTGTTTTCTTCATCCGACACTATCCACCGACGACGCCCAATGCTAAGAGGATCAAAGATGAGTGCTGATGATGATGGCGAAGAACCCTCCTCCATCAAATATATATTTTAGGTGTGGATCTTTTGTTTCAGAACATAGAGACTCTACTCACGTTCGGGCTGATGATACCTATATTTATGGGAATTTTGATGCTTGTGTCACTTATCCTTGAAAATGTGAGGATTCAGGCAAGTAACAAAATAACGAATGTGTGTGACTTGTATAATGTGATTGACTCAGGCGATACTTCGCGGAAGTTCATTTTAAAGACAGATACTAGAGATATATTATACAACCAGTTGGCCTGTGACTTGTAATCAAAATTAAGAAGACTTGAAAATAATAATTAACAATGAGATGGATTTTCGGTCTTGACAAATTTCATAAGTATATGACGCGATGCCCACATATCTGACATCATCATGGGATAAATCTCAATACAAACTTTGACTGCTTTTAAATTATGTAGATCAAAAAAAAAATCAAATCAAAATTATTTATTGGCTGTAAGCTTACATACAATTAAGAGTTAGCATAGGGCCCCAAACTCGGCACAGCCTGTATCTTGGGGTCCTAAAATGGAATTAAATACCTAGATTTATCGCGCGCACTTATAAACAAGCCTAATATAAACTAAAGTGAGATTACATTATATTATTAGGTACATTAAATTAATTGGGAAGTGAATTGAATTTTGTATGAGTAAATCAAAAGAAGCATTAATCAATAAATTAAATGAAAATAGGTAGCAGTAGCAAAATATAATACTAATAATATTATAATCTAAAAATAAATAAATAAAAGAAAAAGTTAATTTAAGGGTTCTGACACATGTGTATACGAATTATAGGAAAAAAGTGATTACTAGGACCAGTCTATCCCTCGAATCGGAAGGGAAAGTACACACATACTATACACCACTGCTATACACAAGGCCGAGAGCCTGGTATCGCAGAGGTGTCGGGTGGGTGACTGAATGTGCAAAGTGTGTGTATGTGAGTGAGTGAGAGTGTGTATATGGAGTGTATAAAGTGTATGATATATGTGGTGGGTATGTAGGAGTGTTGTAGATAGATCACGCATCAAGATTATAGACCTTCACCAGGGCCTCAGTCTCCTCGTATCTGAGATTGAGTAACCAAGTTTTCACCTTCGCCCTGGCTTTTCTGTGCGTTGCATCTCCAAGATCTACGTGCTTAAGCACCGAGTTGTAAGTGAATGCATGTATGAATGGAGGAAGGCGGCATGCAAACACAGTCCTCACTCTTGGGAGTGGGGCTGGCGGAGTGCGCGTGCTTCTCCTAGTATTTGTTGCAGTAGTTGTGTGTGATTTGGCGAATGCACGAGTAATAAAAAGCTGTCGGACAGTTAGAAGTTTTGCCTCCTGGTAAAGTTTTTCTGTTGAGTATAACCGAGGTTTCCCCAGCATGACTTTTAGGACCGCACGTTGAGCCCTCTCTATCGCAATCATGTAGGACTTGGCAGCTCCTCCCCACACACCAATGCAATATTGTATCAGGGATTGGCATAGTGAGGTGTACACTAGGTTTAACACTTCTACACTAGCAGCTGGTCTCAGTTTCTTCATTATGTGGATAATTTTTCTAACTCTTCTAGAGAGAAAGAAGATGTGTTGCTCGAAGCACAGCTTCTGATCAATTTGAATCCCTAGATATTTTGTACATGGTACTCTGTTTATGATACCACATAGGCATGGCTCACTGTTGATAGAGGGTGGAGTTGCAAGTGCGGAACAGGAGTCAGTGTGAATTTTTATGCATGTGACTTTGGGCTTAGTGGCTCGCGTGATGTGAAACCCTATGAAGTTGGTTTTAATGATATTAAGAGTAAGAAGATTTGAATCGAGCCACCTCGCTATCTTGGACATCCCAGCTTCAGCCGCCTTCACGGCATTATTCCAATTTTTCCCCTGGAAGATAGCCACCGTGTCGTCAGCGTAACAGATCAGGCTTGCATTTGGTATATTTAATTTCAGTAGATCATCCATATATATCGTGAACAGGGTTGGCGATAGTATCCCGCCTTGGGGGACACCGAAAGTGACACTAAGCTCTTCACTGAGATATTCTCCGATTTTCAACCGCTGTCGTCTGTTGGTCAGGTAGCTAGTAAACCAATCAAGAGCGTTGCCCCGGATTCCGAGGCACTCTAGTTTTCCAAGAAGAATAGGGATTGAGACTGTGTCAAACGCACGTGCCAGATCAAGGAAAACACCCAGGCTCTTGGATCCTTTGTCCATGTGGGATGACAAGGTCTCAGTCAGTAGTTGTACTGCGTCATCTGTGGATTTACCACGCCTAAAACCGAACTGCCGATCCGCTAATAATTGATACTTCTCGAGAAAATCCACTAGACGTTTGTTTACAATTTTTTCTAAAATTTTTGAGAGAATGCACAGCAAGGATATAGGGCGATAGTTTTCGATGTTCCCATTATCGCCACTCTTGTGTATGGGAGAAACAACTGCAGTTTTCCAGAACTCCGGAAATATACCTGTAGTAATACTCAAGTTACAAATGTGGACTAGTGGAACGAGTATTGAATTACTGATGCTTTTTAAAAGTACAGAGTTGAACGAGTCTATTCCTGGAGCACTTTCAGGTTTGAGTTGCTTTATGAGCCTGTCCACTTCGAAAAGATCGGTGGGAGCGAGAAAGAGAGAATTTGGGCATCGGTTTTCCTTGTTTAGGTTATGGCAGAGGATTTCCTCAGTTGTGTCCTTCCTTTTTAAAATTTCTGAGGCTAAGTTGGAGCCCTTGCTAACAAAGTGCCTGTTGTAGAAGTTAACAGACACTTCTGGGTTGTTGTGTTGCTGTAATAGTACTTGCGAATTGTTCTTAGGACCGGGAATATCACAAATATTCTTAATAGACTTCCAAAGTTTTTTGGGGTTTGTATGATTTTCGGACAATTGTGTATTGTCATAGTTTGTTTTGACTTTGCGTATAACGTCATTGCAAAAATTTTTGTATCGTAAGTATGTCAGTTTTAAGATCTCATTGTTAGGTTGTTCCTTTGTCTGCAAATGTAGCCTGTCGCGATGACGCATGCACCGTATAAGACCAGGAGTTACCCATGGCTTAAGTTGGATTTTTGATCGACTGGCAATGAATTCTTGTGTATGTTTTTGGGTTGAGTTGGTAATAGTTTGGTTTAGAACATTCAGTGCGCTATTGACGTCGTCGATTAGTACAAATTGTTCCCAATTAACCCCTTCAAGGTCCTTGGCAACTGCAGAAAAATCAGTTTTGGAACTTACCCTGGTCTTTTTATTTACTTTATTATTACTATTGGTGTTAATGCCTACCATAACCAAGTTGTGGTCCGTGAGAGGACATTGAGTTACCACACCGATAGCTCTGCGGTTTGATCTAACAAAGATATGGTCCAAGCATGTCTTGTCTCTCGTAGGCAGGGTAATTGCAGGTAGCAGACAGTGTTCTCCCATGAGATCTTTGTAGATAGAACAGGGACAATCCAGTGTCTCGTCGAGTAGATTTATGTTCATGTCCCCAGTAACGATAACTGTCTTAGTCTTTTTAAGAGATTCAAGAGATCTGTCGAGGGAGTCGAAAAATTTTGCCGACGCAGGAAGTGCTGGCGAGCGGTAAATGCCTATTAAGCTAGAGCAGTTATTAATTTTAACTATTAGGCAGTTGGCGTCGTCAAACAGCGGTTCCGTAGCACTTGCAGGCCAGCAATCTTTGATGTAGATTACTACCCCGCTGCACTTATTGAAAACTTTAGAAGTGTGGAAAGTGTTGTATCCTTGCAGTTGAGGTATGTGGGGGTCCTCCTGTAGCCAGCATTCTGTGAGAACTATCGCGTCGTATACTATGTCTAAGCGTTTTAATACCGTGATTAATTTTGTAAAATTTGCATTGATACTTCTTATGTTGCATGTTAAGCTCTTGAAATTAAATCCGCCCACCATCTCCCCACAACTTTCGGGCAAGTCCACTGATCGACACTCAATACTTAGAGTATTTTCTATGTCAACATATACGTCGGAATTATCCATAAATAATAAGAATATAAAAGAAAAAATATATGTTCAGTCTCAAGATATTTAGTGTCGAACAGTACACAGCCCGGGAGAGAGTAATGTGCGGATTCAGAGTAGGCATTGATGTGTGTGAGTAAGTGTGAGTGTGTGTTCGTGATGTTCGGTCGGTACGTGGAGATGTATTGATACGAGTGTCGATGGTTTTAATGTAATTAGAATAGCGATAAAATGGTCCCAGAAAGTTATACCGCAGATCATATTTGATAGGATAGGCCGGCTTACAGTAAGTTTTACTCTGGCAAGATAGAAAAAATCGATTAAGCGATTCATTTACAAATACTCTAATTACTAAGTCTCTAACATTGAAGGCCAGATAGCTATTTAAACACTGTATATTACATAGAAAAAATATGCATCGAAATATTGACAATAAATACATGATCAGTATTCTAGGGTCAGGCCATGTTGTTGTTGCCTGGAGTGGCGGCGGTAAGGTTATCCAGGTCTGCAGAATTGCGGATGGTGAGAGCCGGTCGCCCTTCCGCTCTTCTAACTTGCACTCTTCCGTTCCTAACCCAACAAAACCGGTAGCCAAGTTCAATCGCACGTTTCCTGGCTTCACGAAATAACAAGCGATTCACTTTAGTGAGGTGTTCGTTCACATAGATTTTCCTCTCGGGGCCCTGGATTTCGATATCTACAGAAGAAAGGTTGCGACGACTCTTGGCGCCTCTGAGGAATTCGTCTCTTTTTACTTTCCTAGCCAGTCTAGCGATAACTGGTCTAGAGAAACTAGTATCACTGCTTGGCCGCTGAGAGCTTGTGGCGGAGTTCAATCTGTGTTTTGGACCAGCTCGAGCCACCCAATCTACGTCAGATTCGGTAAGAGAAACACCGACTTTGGCAGCGGTAACCATGACGATGTGTAAAAGATTTTCATTGGCCTGTTCAGTTATCCCCATGATTTCGATCTCATTGTTCAAGGGGATTTGGGCTTGATGATCGAGCTGCTCTTGGAGTTCAGCAATTGTGATACGGAGCGTCGGTATGACCGCGGATTTGTCCTCTAGTGCCTTAATCCTGCCTTCAAAGCTATCTAGTTTTTCAAAACATTTCGACATATTATCTGTGAGAAACGATTTCATTTCAAGCATTTCTTGGCGTAACAGGCGCAGTTCGGTGACAATTGCAGAGTCCGTTGTGTTTACTTTATTTTGTGGGCTTTTGTCTGTTGCCGGGGAACCTACCGCAGGTCGTTTATGTGCACGGGGGGTAGTCGAAGTCGTAGCAGTTGCCGCAGAGATACCGGGTGAAGCGCACGCGCGTGTCATAGAATTATCTTTTCTTGGTTCCTTTGCACGACATGCTGGACATAACCAATCCGGCACGTCTTTCGGGTTCGTCGTTCCCATATTTACACATATCGGGTGGTAAACGTCTTTGCAATGTGAGCATTTCAATTGTCGCGATGTGGTGATTTCTTGTTTACATGCGGCGCAGTTCATATTTAGGAGGATTGCAAACTGATTTAAAATATATTAGAAGTCAAGTTAGTGCAACAATGTCTTATCGGCGGTCGTGATTACCGGGTGTGAAAGAGAACGGTGATGAAGTGATCCGAGGTGCGCCTGAGTGCGACTAGGACGGTGCTATTCGCTCCGATGACCGTTAACCGGAGTGAGTCACTATTTATAACAGCTGATTCTTCAGTTATTCATTGCCGTCTTATCTTCAAAACTTTATCTATCAGTAAAATTATAATGTCGTACCTGAAACTCCGTATTGCACTTGTTGTATCGTGATAATTTCCCAGGTGAAATGGGCACTATTTACTGAGAATTTGATTTTTGAAGATACGAGCGAGTAAAATGTGTAGTTCGAAGACGCGCGCGCGCGTAGATCGCGTAGATTGTCAGATTGTTGTATGATCACATACAAGACAAGAAATTAATGTGGCATGAAAAATCGACATTATAAGCTTTTACGGTCTACGATACGTCTACCTAAGTTTCTAAACTAGGGCAATAGTGTGAAATTATATTTACTTACATAATAAAATTTTCTAGGCAGAGGACATACCGGCGTTGGTATACGACTTGCCTTGGGAATCTATGAGCGTTTCCAATCAGAAGATGGTTTTGTTGATCCTTAACCAAGTACAACCGACGCTGGAGTTTGTTGCTGCATTCAATATCAAAACAGGAGTACAGCCGGCGATCAATGTAAGTACAGACTGTGATGTACGTTACGTTACAGCCTAGACATAGTAATTTATTTGTTTTTTCTTCAAAATTTGTAAATCGGGGTAAAATAAACAAAATTGTGGTCTGTTCCCACTAGTTGTAATGGTTGTTCCGTTGATAGAACTAGTTGGTTTTTTTTTCCTTTTTTATTGGCATCAAATGTTGTGCATTCTGCCAGTGTCAGGTTTATACATTTTCAAGTTTTAATAATATAATCAAGTCAAATATGTCATGAAATAACAGTTGGTCACACGAATTTAGTCATAGTCGAGTCCAAGTTATGCCCTAGTAAAGTTGTGGCGACTTTACTATGAGCTTCTACGGAGTTTTGAAAACAACACGAAAACACATGTTTGAGAAAAGTCGGTTGAAAAGCATATAATTATCCAAGGCTAATACACATGTTTAATAATGATACCCTATAATTTAAGCTTTGCAGACCAGAGTACCTATATTCAGACCACAGATTTAACTAGTAGGTACTTTAAAAATCTCTGTTCTAACTCAATGACTAACAGGCAACGCACAACCCAAACCGCTGGTTCCGCAGACTGAAATGTGGAGGGTGTATTTATCTTGATGCGTAAAGGAGTAATAAGAACGGTTTTTTTCAAAATTCGACCCTTAAAGGGATAAAAATGGGTAAAAACTTTTGTATGATACTCTTTTGTTTTTGAACTTTTAGTCTTGAAAATTTGTATTTGGATAGTTCATTTACAATAAAAAATGCTGTATAAATTGGTGGGTAGGTAGTTCATTTAAATTAAAATATGGTATTTTTTTGGTAGGGAAGATATCTAGGGGGTGAAATGGGGGATGATTTTGTATGGAAAGTTATATGTTTTTGAAGTTATAGCAATGAAAGTTTGTATTTGAATAGTTATGCTATAATATAGTTATGAATAAAAATGCTGTTTTCAATATTTTTTTGACAGGGATGAATTAAGAGGGTGAAATGGGGGATGAAATGTTGTATGGAAAGTTTTTTTTTTTAATGTATAGTAAGCTGGGGCAGCTGGGTCAGCATTAGGTTACCTCCACTGCTGCTCCAAAAAGTAAATGAGTGTTATTGGGGTGAGAGTTAAAAAGATGTGTTACAAGACCAGAAGCAATAAATAGACAATAGACAATAGTTTATTTGTGGCAAAAGTATAAACAAAAAAGTAGTAACACAGAACACGAAAAAGTAAAACATAAATAAAAAAATGTTTACCTTTTGCCACAAACCGGCCCCAACTCAGCAAGATGCCGGTTGCGAGCAACCGGCGCTGGTCTTCCGTTGGGCCCAGCAGGTGACGTCACGCACGCGAAAATCACAAGATACACATACAAGGCAAATGAAAGATTAATTACATACACAAAACAATAGTAACAATACTACTCAGACTCGTATTTCAAAATATAATTCAGAAGATGTACCAAGCAGTAAGCGACCGTAGCTCAGTGGCTAGCAATGGGAACGTTTTCTGGAACATTACGCAAGTTGAAGTCCATGAATTTTCGAATTACATTTATCAATAAATTTTAGGTGTAAAAATCCAAGTAAATGAAGACTATCTTTTAACAAATTTGTTTTGTTTCAGATTATCAAAACAACATTTTCTTACTACGTCATGATCAAATCAAATAAAGAGATGGAATGATGGAACGTACAAGAATCGTCATCATTTCAGCCTGTAGTCGACCACTGCCGAGCAAAAACTTTTTCCCGAACACTTAATAATAATTGCACAATGCACATGCTTATAACTAGATACGATAAAGTTTTTTTATCCTACCACAAAATATTAAAAAAAATCTTCATCATCAGCCAGAAGAGTGCCCAGACGTCCGCTGCTGAACGAAGGCCGCCCTTAGACCGCCACACTGCACCATAACCAGCCATTTGCAAACACCGGTTGCCCGGGACTTTCACAATGTCGTCGATCCACCCAGTTTAGGTCTACCTACGCCACTATAGATAAACTTCTTGGTTTCAATTAATATATTTTTTCTACTATACTTCTACACCTTACGTCTACCGCAACTCTTAGATTTTCGCTTTGCTCGATCAGTAAAAGTATAATGGCGATTTCTTTGTTATAAGCAAAGATCTCAAAAGCCAGATATTATTGTTGGAATACTTGCATAGTTTGTTACATGAAAAATTATATCCTTTCCCCATTCCATCTGTGAAAATCTATACTGCCTACATTATTAATAAGAATAAAACAACAACAATACTTTAAAATGTATTTTTATAATTAACAATTTTTCCAAGCAAAACGGTTCACCTACGTCTGGCTTAAGGCCAACGATCCATAGCTGTTATCAAAGGAATGAAACCAAAAAACCCGCTTTAGAGCCTATTTTATGATAATGCTATGCCAACAACTTTAATAGAATAAGATTACTTAACTACTTTATAGTCGCGAAATATTTCTGTTTTAGGTTGACAAAAATAAATTAAAAACGTGCTTTAATTTTTATATCAAAGCTCAAGAATTAAAAATATCGGAAGCAGAATGTTTAACTACGAAAGGTGTTTGACTACTTTCATCAGCTGTATGGAAAATTTCATTGAAACGGTTGATGGCTTAGTGGTTAATTTAAACGGATTCCGATCGGCTTCTCTGAGCATTGGCAAAGAGCAGTTTGAGCTCCAAGTGAAAAAAAAAGTGCAACATGCTTTGGAATCCGGCAGAACGTATTTGGATGGCATATCCTCCTTTTCTGAAGTCGATTGAAAAGTCGGCGTGCGATTGAGTTCACACTGGGGAGAAATTATACTAGTTTACACCACTGAGTTGGTACCATTGAGTAGGTCTCGTATGGTCTGTCCTAAGTATAAGTCTATGCTTATCTCTGCCGTTTCTACTCGTAGTAAAGAGATAATCATGTTTGTGAGTAAACCAGTTGTTTGTAATTGGGTGTCATGCGTCAGATAGGGTATGTCCTTTGCAATTAGAGAACGTGTCGTGTCAAGCTAATAGGCAGTATAAAGCTTAGCCAATGAGATGCGCTAGTTTTGAGCGTAGTTTATGCAAAACTATTATTATGAGTAATCTAGAAACCTTTCATATTATCTATATTTATGCAAAAGAGTGAAAGAATATCGTGTCTATGTTTTTTTATCATAGAAATCCTTTTTAATTGTTTGTTTTGAACGAGTAATACATAGATCAGTATACCGAAATAATTAAAGTTTCTAGTTTGAAGTTTTAAGCCGTGTCTTTGGTTGTTTATAGTGGGCCAATAAAAAGGAATGTTTGGTAGGGATATTCCTTTTTTAATCATACGGATCGGTGAATCGTATTTAGTCATTTTTGGCTCACATAACAGCCTGCACTGGGAGTAAAGTACTTTGTTGGATAGATCATAATGACGTGAACATAATGTTATTTACATAGTAAATAATAATATCATGTAAGTACCTACTAAGTAAAACATCATTCGAAGCTGGAGTGATGTGGCTTTGGTTACATTTGCATAATTTTAAAAGCTCTAAATTGAACTACGGTTTGCTTAATTTCCATTAATTAACGATGTAGTTGTGAGCATACTAATGTTATATTATCATGAATTCATTATTATTCAACATTCGCCGTCAATTATTGCTTTGTGGAATAATTTGTTAGTGTAAATAGTAATCGTAAGGTAAGACCAGGCTGGTCAATCCAAGCTGGCAGCGGATGGCATCCGAAGTACTATGGCAGCACCTGCACCAGCTTATTGGTGCTAAGCGTAGATTAGCGAAAGACCGTTGAGGCTTATGTCCTGCGGTGAATAAGTAATGATGATGAACTAGTAAAGATTATTGAATAGAATAGAATCATTTACTGACATATTCAGATGTATACTAAAACTATATACAGTCACTGCTTATAATGTAATCATTAGTATCGCTTAGAATATGTCTCGTCATTTCACAAAAAGTGTTTTGCTGTAAAGGAGCAATTATTGCATTGGGAAACGCTTTACAGTAAAGTTGGACATTACCCATGCACGCATAGCCAAGTGAAACAAATTTTGAAAGTCAGACATAGGTTACTTGTACCTATTAAGAGAGGATCTGCATGGACTGCGATTCTCCATATAAAACGTAATCCCATAGAATCACGGCGAAGATTTTTAAAGAATTATATTTTTTTACAATTTGTTGCTGAAAATAAAAAGAAAATGACAGAGACATGTTTACAGTAAACCTAGATAATATTAAAAAAAAATGCTCTAGAGGCATTATCCAGGAAGAAAACAAAGGAATACATTTGTATGAAGAGTCTTAAACCGTATTCCCTGTTACTTATGTCAAAATTTCGAATGCTCTTATTTAGATGTTTGTACGCTGATTCTGATTTATGTAACGTTTGGTGCAAACACTAAAATGTCGTGGAATAATTTGTTATGTGGACAAGTGTCTTTATTAACTACAACAAAATATATACTACTTAACTACATTAATTACTTAACCTAATAAACAAAAACAAAAGCTTTATATCTGACCGATAAGTCTAGAAACTCCACATGCCCAAGCTCAAGAGCTCATTAATTTGTTTAACAATTTTACTTTAAATGCATTTTCAGGAATGTTGTAATTATAAATAGGTTCGTATATGGCTAGCGCTTACAATAATAATAATCGAACAAATATTTAGAAGCTCCACACGCTCACCTGCCGTTTTTCCCAGGCTACGATTATTTGCGCCTTCGATATCACCTCTCCTTGAAGTAGAGTCAAATGGTCGTTGACCTGAGTGAGATATTTTGTCGATTGAGAGTTGTTCTAAAACCCTTTTCATCATAGTTATTTTCATAGTAAAAATTAATCCGAGCATGCGTGGTTGAAAGTAGTAAGACAAAAAACAAACACTCTTCCCTTTAAGGGTAGGTCTTACCCCACAAACACTTAAGTATTGATAACACCAAAGTTACACGTCAAATTACATTAAGTATGTCACATAAAATAATCACTTAGTCTTCTCACTAATCTTTTAGTAAGTTTGATGTCAACAATGTATATAAAAAAATAAAAATAAAGATTTAGTTAAGGTATAAGGAAAGCATGCTACACTGTGAGCGCATTTCTAATGATGCTCTGTTGCCAGCTTAATCATCCTTACAGCTTCAATAATTCCACAGCTACTGAATTAAATAAAACACATTCCATCCAGTTCCATTTACACGTGTACTCTTTAACATGCAAATGACAATTCAATACAAACAAAAGAATGCAAATAAAATTAAGACCCTTGAAAATGCTCATACGTTACGGCTCGTCCACACACACATTTTTGCATGCAAATTATCCGGCTGCGGTTGTTATAAACGTGAATCGAGCTTTATGTGCCCTCGTCACGTGTAGCCGGAATTATATCCTGCCAGAGCGATGTAGCTGCTTTGTAGGAAAATATTACAACATAGATCTGAACCTGTCAATGTGTTACAGCCAGTTTTAAAGGGTTTTGTTGATAGATCTAAACTTTAAAATGTTGCTGTCCATAACTATAGACTGCAACAAAAAGACAATTTCATTTTTTAAGTAAGTCTAGGCCTGTTAACTAAACCCTTGAGTATTGGCTGTAGTAAAAAAAAACTATTTGTTTTATTTTTTATTTGGTTCAACGTATAAGCCTCATCAGCCAGCTGAAATCCATTGCTGAACGACCTCTTCCTTTAGAGGTGGGGTTGCTATAATCCTCACGCTTGGCAGGCGGCTTGGAGATCGTAGAATGCTTCCCACCGTTAACCGCGAGGACGCTGCTGCCCGTCCTCCGGTGGTCTGGATAAAGTTTTAGGGCATACCCAGTTTACCTAGGTCCAAAGTATAAGCAATAGCAATCAACGTGGCAATGTCGCTAGCATGCTGGTGCGCATGAGCATTTGGATTGTGACTTTTATCGGTCTGGATACAATCCTTTTGTTTTTGTGTAATTAGATTAGGCAGTTAAATTGTGTGCGTTTTGTTTTTTACTAAAACGTTTCAGACATATTATACTTAGTTAATTTCTAACTAGTTATCCTCCACGGTTTCACAGTCATGCATGATGTTGATGGCAATAGGCATGATGACTACAATTTTTTTATTACCTCATAAAAAAGCTGATCATCAATTGAGCCTAACAAAGAAAACAACATTTAAAATAATTCAAGAATATAAAGTTCTAAGTATTTTAATTTTAAGCTAGACAGAGAGCGCGCTATACTGAGCTATGACGTCAAGCCTCAGGCGCGGCATACAAATGCTATACTAACACGTGCTTTGCGAGAAAAGGATAGAGCATCCCCTCTCTATCCCCACCTAAAACTTTAAACGCTCATATCTCAGAGATTTATCAGCCAATACAATTTATTTTTTCAGTATGTGTAATCTATTTATACTCATCACTAAGTCTGTTATTTGTCATAAATTAAACATTAGGCCACACGCCTATTCTATTACTTATTGTAGCCTGTACTGTACTAGTACTGCTTATTAATAGAAAAAGTCGCCCCTGTTCACCTAGGTGCAATAAGTCCAAGGTGAAATAAAGAGACTTTAATTTCCACTTTGTTCACCTGGATGAATTCACCCAGATGAACAAAGTGGAATAAACCATAAAGTTAGTCCTCTACCAGACTTCGAGCTATCTACAACAAATATCAAAAATCATAATATTGTGTAAAGTTAATAGACAGACAGTTATTTTTTCGTGTTTATAATATTATTTTCTTTACAACTTTTGCGTCTGAATAGCAACTAGCCTGTTCATAAGCGACGATGTCAAAGATAAAGCACACGCAAAACATAGCAGTTTATTATCAAGTTAGAAGTCAAAGTTAAACTTTAGGATCGATTAGGATTAATAATTCTACAAAACAATGAATGAATATCTGCAATATGAAAACCGTACGTGTGTGCCTGAAGTAAGTACGTGCCTATAGAACAGTATCGGTATTTTCTCAATCAAAGATATCTCTGGCTCTCAATCACAGTGCGGCGGCGGCTCAATGGGGCTATGACACACCACGTGCGTGATGGATGGAGATATCTGGACGTTGCGATTAGTCATGCTCCCGAGTTCGGCCCTGTGTAATTCATAGCAGTTCTGGAGGGAGGTATTCTGATGGTACATCGGGAATTTCAGGTGAAGTCAATGCATTAGACGTACTAGCTTTATCGCTAACGCGTCTACTCTATTATGTAGCGTGAATTTACAAAAATTACTTATACCTCCTATATCTTCCTACCTACCATAAATATAATAATTATATAAATATATATTTGTACGAGCGTTAGCTCTAAGTGGACCGACGACATTGTAAAAATCGCGGGCAACCGGTGGATGCAAATGGCAGGTTGTGTGTGTACAGTACAGTGTGGCGGTCTAAGGGGCCTCCCCCTTCGTTTAGCAGGGGACGTTTCCGGGTTGATGATGATATTTTTGTACCTTTCAATCGTGTATTTGCGCCCCCTGGTGTTCCAAAAACTCGTAGGTGAGTATGACTACTTACCACCAGACAACGCTATGCTTTTGTTTGCTATTGTTTTGTATTTGTGCGTTGCATTTGTATCTTTGTTAGTTGCGCGAAGATATTTATTTATAGTAAACTAGCTGCGCACCGCGGTTTCACATCCGAATCTTAGGATAAAAAGTAGCCTATGTTTAATTCAAATTTCATCTAAATCCGTTCAGCCGTTCCAGCGTGAAAGAGTAACAAAAATCGATACATACAAACTTTCGATTTAGTAAATTATGAATTGCGATAATATTCACACGAATATTGATCACGAATTCACTGCGAATGTATACAGATACCTTAATTTACTGCCTTTTTTTGGTTTGGCAATTTGTATCAGAATAAGGACGGATCGACGAAATGCGTTATGAATAATTCACAGCCGATGTTTGTAATTTATATTGTGGAAATGTTTCCTAGCGTTTCAACTGAATCAAAATACAATTATTGGCTGACGCGACTCTCTATCAGAGCCAGTTATCATTCAAATTCAGTTTTATTCATTTGCTTGCTGATTCTCTACATGAATTGCTAAACTTGCTAAAACTGGCAAAAATACTTCAAAAGCTATCTAATAAGAATTATGTTTGAACGCGAAAAAAACAAAAAAATATGACAAAATTTCATCAACAAACGCTTCATCATACTGTTTTTTTACGTTTCGCTGAGAACCGTTTTTTAAGAAAACGCCGTTCCTATTAATGAAACTTCAAATAGCACATTCTAATTGCGATACAATATAACTCAATTATTCAAAATAAACCTTGTAATACCAATATACCTTTCTACGCAAAATATTCTTGAATTTTTGCTCTAAGCCGTCAGTTTTGAGCAGAAACTTCGCACTGGAAATCAAATTTCCCTCAGTCTGAAACAATTCTCTTTCACTTTGAGAACAGAATCAGATTTTTGATTTGGAAATTGTATTAAGTTACGGATGGACGGACAGCCCGTATAAGCGAATATTGCAAACGGCTTTTACGACTGAAGGATAGAATACCTACGGCACAGAGTAGAAGACCTATATGCGTACCTACGTAGAGAATACCGGACTGACAAGTACTCTTAACAAAATTGTTCGAAAACATTCAGTAGCTAATGATTTTTAGCCAGTCTTTATATTTTATCGAAGTAAGCGTTTGGACACATATTACATCTAATTCTATAAGACTTTACCTATAAATATGATTGGTACTTCTTGGTACAGTTAGGTACTATGATTAAATTTATCAATCAATCAACAGCCAGAAAAGGTACACTTTTGAAATAAGAAGAAGAAATTAAGGGGGGTTTGCCACAATCCCCAGGCTTGGCAGGCGGCTTGGGGCACACAAGCAACACACACTAAACAAGAAGCACAAGCAAGCAACAACCTGCCTGCGTTGTTGCCTGTGACAAGCAAGTCACAGGCAATAGGTGGATGTAAATGGCAGGTTCTCGTTCAGTGTGGTAGTCCAAGGGCCTTTGTTCAGCATGAGGTCTTAGGGCTGATGATTCTATCTCAAAACACGAAAATTGCCGAAGCGCATAATTATATGTCGCAATCGAGTCGTATCCGGGACGCCAGCGCCACCTGGTGGCGACTCGATTGCGACATATAAATAATAACTGTAATCACATTTAAATGAAACATCGCACACTACAGGCGGGCTGCACCGCACTCTTTCCTTTAGCTACGCTGCGGTCCGCTACTGCCACTGTTTGTGTGCGCAAGGCCTAAAATTTATATGACAACATCGCAAGACAATATCGGTAAAGCTGTGAATGAAGTGTTATGAAGTACATTTTATAGATAACTCTGATAGTTATCTATAAAATGTACTTTATAACGATGACATCAAAAAAGACAATTTCAGCCAATCAAATTCATTCAATTCCGGGAGCACGCAGCACAGCGCTGAGCGTAGGTACCCCTAATGCCAAACAAAGAATATTGTGTTTTATTTTAGTGTTGTTCCTCGTTTTATTTGAAATAAATATATTCTTATTCATTCTTTCCATTCTAGACTCCTAAACTTACTTCAAGGATGAAGTAATATTTCTGGAGCGCACCGTGACTTCCCAGTTTTGAGCATATTCTTAAGTTATACATTATGTATCCTTGTATGACGAGGAGCGACGTCGTACCGCTGTACGTAACTTTGTGTGAGGTAGGCAAATGAATATTAATTCTATCTTGAAGTGGGACTTGAAGAGATTTCATCATGCTCGGAAAATATTATATTATGTTTGTGTGAAACGGGCAGGAGTTTTGGAAGCTTACGTTAAGCAGTACCTATGTGAGATTGTAAATAAATGATCTCATGAATCTTGAAATAAAGTTCGTGTTTTTATTTGCCGCTTCTCTACAAGTTGTGATATTTCTCTCTATAGCTGTATAAGTAAGAAAAATTAACATAAGTTGAGTAGCCATCTCTAATTGTCGGTATTAATATGCTGCCTAAAGACTTTGAGCATTATTTATCAGTTGTTGTAACTCGAACACAGTCACATAAAAATATTTTCACTAGGACAACATGCCTTCACTTTTTGAAGGCATGTTGTCCTAGTTCTTCTTGGAGGATCTAGGCTGGGTATATAATCAAAGTAGTTCATACAAAGAGGTATGGGAACTTTGTACCGCTAGGCCACACTCGCATAGGAAATGTAATAAGTTTTTATAGAACCCAAACTCGACGGATCTGCCATTTTCCGTTTGGTTATTTTAGTCTTCGGATAAGTGACCGTGAGTGGCATTTACAACTTAGCCGCTACCGTGGGAGGGATGACCGCAATCCTTAGCAGTAATTTGTTACGAGCTATCCTAAATAAGCGGCTGCTAATCATGGCGCTTACCACGTTCTTAATTACGTCGGCAAACAGCCCGAGGGCAGTCAATCTGGATGACCATAACATAACGCTTAATCAACGCGATTTGATCTGCGAGCGCCACAAAATGGCGCGACCTTTACAGGGTGTTTCAAGCGGTAAGAGCTGAGCAAGGTATTTATTTATTTATTTATTATCAAATGTTCTCTGTGCTTACAGCATACACCAAAGCGCACAGCGAGCCATAACAGTAATGCAAGTGACATACATACTACAATTTATACTTCATACAGTCAAACTTATAAAAGCGATCACCGAATCCACAAATAATTTAACTTTAACAGAAAATATGTCTAAATCTGGCTGATGAGCAAGCAGAGCGTTGAGCAAATAAATGGCCTGCGTCGTGGGAGCGCACCGGACCGCGCGGTGTCGGTGCGCACGAGCGGCGCGGTGTCGGTGCGCACGAGCGGCGCGTGGAACAGCTTTCGCACACTGCAAGCACGCGACTGCCGCACGCGGTCCGGCACGGATAGTGAGCAGCGAGCGAGCGCGCCCGGGTTGTCTATAAGACCGTTGACCAGCCGGTGGTAGTGTATCATTATCGCGCATTTCCTTCTAAGTTCCTAAGTATTTATACCAACCATACCGGTGACGAACAGAGACGGATACAAAAACGGATAATATCCATAGAGGAATACTCACGTTTAATTAAATCGGATACTCCGACTATAGTTTCGATCACATCCGGTGACCTTTTTCAAAGAGTGAAAACAGAGCCCGACGCGCGTGTAGCTGCGTCCTGCTTAGCACTGCGGGCCGCTGCGCGTCGCGCGCGCGATGACAGCGGTTGCTCTGCGGGTGAGGGGGTGGGGGCGGGTAGAGTGTAGTGCTGCGCCGGCGCTCTCTGGAGCTCTTCATCACTGGAATCTTCTCGTGCGGTGTCGGGAATATTCCAGCACGCGGAGCTCACCACGTCGCCTTCAGATACGCGTCCACCCTCGCGGGCCCCATGAAGACAGGGTCTCCAAGTCGGTGGCAGATTCCATCCCCCGTCTCTATTGAAGTTAGGGCGCTTGCTAATCTCTATGGCCTCCCTAACTTTACGAGGCACATAAAACTTTTCGCGTGCCAACACTTTTGCCTTTTTCACAAAAATGTGTCGAAACCACGTCAGTTTTCATAATAAAATATCCATAGAGCTTTTTGTACAGATACCTAGCAAATTTCCTCTGCACTCTTTCTATCATAAGTGTATTTTTTTTTCGTACGGATCCCATACTATCGAGTTGTACTCCAACTTGCTGCGTACCAAAGCATAATAGAGCAAAATTATTGCATGCCTATCCTGGAACCTACTCGTATAATTTATACATCGATCTTTGTAAAAATATTTACTGAGTTTTAAGATAACATCAAGAATAAAATTTGTGAGATTCCGGTTCTTGATCAAAATACTAGATTTTTGATCAAAACGGTTTTGATCGATTAGGGTTTTGACACAACCCTAATTTCATCTTCAACCTGAACATAATCGATTCCGTATAAATATGACTACACTATTCTTGTCTTGTTTCAGTTAAGGAACTTTTTAATCGATTGAAAATACACGTTAAGTTTAAAAGTTTAATTTTGATATCACTAAATTGTATAGTGATTGTTCGCAAGTTAGTATCATTTGAGCCAGCCAAGTGTCTGCGTTAACAAGCCGCCCGAATGACATGACTTGATGATTTGAATGTTTGACTTAGTAAATTACGTTTTCATCCTTAATTGAAGTTATCGCCTAAAATAACATAATAAGCTCCTCTGTTAACGCCACATTTTCATCCGAAACCTAATTTCGGGCCAACAACGATGGGATAATTACACCATTCCGCCATTACGCTTTAATGAAATAAAAAGAAGGCTAATGGACACTTGCCACTCGTTGTTTTGGCAACCACGTCCTGGCCTGGGAGTGTCGTTACACAAGGCTGGGAGAGATTCTAAGTCTATTTCCATTTTCTTGTAGTGGTAGGACTCTATTGCAGAGTTCGTCTAGGGAAGTACCACACTCTTGCCAGTTATTCAATCGCCAAGCAGTAGTGTCCAAGCATTAATGTGTTTCGGTTTGAAGGACAATGTTACCAGAGCAATTACTGGGTATGAAGAGATTTGACATCTAATATTTCAGGGTGACGAGCGCAGTGCAGTGCGGCGCCGGATTTTGTTCGCAAGGTCACAATTCTGGCACTCTGTTATGGGCGGGCGTGATGCTTACTACCAGGCGAACGTCTCACCAGCCTCTTCACACTATTTCATAAACATTAAAAAGTCGCAAGCTTTCTGTTTTTTTTACTAGGTAGGTTTTTGCATTATACCGCAATCACGCCTGAAATTAACGATGGAGCACTTTCACCAAAAGAAACCGATTCCCGCTTGAAATGAA
The DNA here is from genome assembly GCA_905404285.2 of Erannis defoliaria. Taxonomy (NCBI): domain Eukaryota; kingdom Metazoa; phylum Arthropoda; class Insecta; order Lepidoptera; family Geometridae; genus Erannis; species Erannis defoliaria. The sequence continues at coordinate 582,147 of FR990073.1, read as the reverse complement.
GGCACCCAATTTGAACCCATCGGGAAACACCCAATCGAAAGTGCATTCCACTGTTTAGCGGTTTGCACAATTATGTGGAATCTAACCGTTTCGTTCGATATCCCGTTCTTTTCTAAATTTTATCTATCTTGTCTTCGTGAAGGGACAGAAGTGGCGCAAGTCAACCGAAGAGCAAGTTACTACAGCAAACCACTCCTGAAGTTAATCATTAACTATTGTTCTCTTTTATGTCTAGCATTTGTATATATTTTTGGCAACAAAGTTATTTTTATCATAAATCTATTTTCATAACTATTTTACATACCCGAAGATTGTCCAGTTGGACTCTTTTAGACGGAGATACAGTAGGTTTATTTTTATTGGTAGGTATTTTATCTATCTGGCTGTTTTAGTCCTGTATATTTTTATAACTTTATTGACAGGTAGCCGATTGGTCTGTTCGTGTATGCGAATTTTTGGCTTATTATAATTATGTATAAAATTGCTCGAACTCTAGAGTCACATTAAGGTACATTTCATAAAAAAATATTTCTAAGCTCGAGCCGTGAAATGCCTCGTCAGCCGATCTAAGTGTCACTTGAAGAGTTTCATTAAACGCTGCCAATTATGCTCACTTAAGTGATCCTCGAAACACCTTGAGACTTGTTAAGTAAGCTACAGTAATGAATTGGTCTCGCAGAATGCTCTGTGTCTCGAAATTCAAGCATTTTGCGAAAATACGTATCAAACAAGAGAGACACGAAATCGATCATTTTGTTTACCTTCTCTTTAGCTGAATTGTTTTGCATAACCAAAATCATGAATTTTAACATTAAGGTCTTTATCAAACACGGAGTTAAAGAGCGATCACACTAATAGGTATTATAAATGCGAAAGTTTATCGGTTGGTATGTGTGAATGCGTGTGTATTATTACTTTCCATCCTAAGGTTGCCTGGAAGAGATCGCTGTTAGTGATAAGGCCGCAAGGCAATAGGCATGATGACAGTACTTAATAATCAAAGGAACAATGGTTTTAGAGAAAAATATATGATAAAAGGACACATAAAAATGACCCATTTTTATTAAAAACATTGAGATCGATAAGATTTTCAATAAAATAAAAGTACAAAATACTGCAATCGGCCATATTAACTCAAACGCCAATCAGAGCGAATGACGTCACACCATAGTAACCCTCACTGTGTTGTATGAACTTTTGGTTGTAATTACGCGTTTTGATTGATTTCTGTATCGTAAAATTACCTAATTGAGTTGTTGTTTATTCGTAGGCTTGTGGTAAAATCAGAAAATCCAAGAATCGCCGATGGAACAAGGTTTTATTAAGGCAAATACCTCTAATTTGCCCAGAATTGATTTGTTGATGTTGGGATAGTTTCTTGCACCCAATTAAGACTTTATCTCATCTGAATTTCGTAGTGTGAAAACTTCCTTGTAAGTACACTTTTATTCATATTTAGTGCATATAATTAAACTAACACAAGCTTTTTTAACACTGGATGTCGTAGGCTGATTTTGAGGTTAGCTAACTCACATCAACAAAAGGCTTCATGTTTCCTACTGTACTATTTTTATTGCTAAGTACCTACTAACCTCATCAAAAGCCAGAAGACGTCCACTGCTGGACGAAGGCATCCCTCTTAATAGCGATTAGTTGCCATAATCCCCACGCTTGGCAGGCGGCCTGGGGATCGTAGAATGCTCCTAACCTACTAACCTACATTTCAGAAAATATTACGTATAGTTCCAGAAACAGTAATGTGCACCCTCAAATTCAACATCTGTCAGTTGTTTATTTTATCAAATAAACACCACCTCACTTATCACTTTCTGTATTTGTACATATTAATATAATCAATCTTATTTCTTTCAGGTCCTCACGACCATCATATGGGGATGATACTATCAGTTATGTGCCACTTATTGGAAGGAAGGAAAAATTTGCACTGTGAAATGCAAAGTTTGCCCCGAACACAATGTCCATGCGAAGCTGTATGCGTCACATTAACAGTTGATGAAGACGCAGAAAAGGTAAAATCTGTCAATGCCGTGACTGTGTTGCTGCTCAAGGTGGCTGTAGGCATGCCATACGCCTTATGTGGGTCCATCGCAGGAGCGAAGAACCATCTTGTACTGAAATACCTACAATGTTACTGGCTGAAATCTATACTATCCAGAGTTGGCACTATCCTGAAATTTATAACAGCAAAAGACTTGTCCCACAGTACTGGGAAAAAAGCAGAAAGAGAAAAGTTAGTGACTGGGCTAGTGAAGTATCAACCAGGTTATATTTGTTATGACTTACTTAGTGCATCAATGCACCAACTTGTACTGAAGTATAAAGAAAAATGCTGAGACATATTTTTGGATAAAATAAATTTGACGGATGAAATTATAAATAAAATTGAAAATGGTACCCGATACCAGTACCAAAATAGCTTTTGGTAAAAGTTGAGATATGGCCGGATTACATATCTAGGGCTTATGAAGTCAGTCGGTGCCAGAAAGGTGACGGAACGCTGATATCGCTCATCATGGGAGGGAAAATCCCAGACACACTTGCCATGAAACATGGTAGAAGTTTAGAGAATGAAGTGCGGGAAACAGTAGCTATGAAACTGGGGAAGAAAACAAAGAGTTATGGACGAATAATATCCAAAAACTATCCAACGATAGCCGGTTCACCCGATGGCATGTGTCAAGATAATTAAATGCTCCATGAGCGATAAAATGTATCTCAATTATGTAAAAAATGGGAAACCCAAAATTAACAAATGCTACGCCCAGATGCAAATGTATATAAGTGGACTTAAAAAGTGGGTTTTTTTGAGTGGTGAACCCTAATTACTTTACAAATAAACATGTTGAAATTTTATGTGTAACATTCGATGAAGAATTTGTGAAAGATTTGTGATAAGAAGTGTTATTGCATTCTGGAAATCCTATGACTATCCATTTTGTTATATAAAAGTACAGAGTAATAAATTAAAATACAGATATTTCTTGTTTATATTTATTTAATAAGCGAATCTTGTAACTGTAGTAGCATTAAGATTTCGTACCGGGCACATTCCTTGCAATAAATTTTCATATTTAATGGGAAAAACAACTTCACCAATCTGTCCCATCTGTAACAAATTAGATGACATATACTACATTACGAGTATAATGGAGTGTGCTCGGAACGAATCCATTAGAAGTGTAGTTTAGAACCAACGGGCGACAGGTCAAAAAGTAGGCTACTGTAACAGTGTTTCAGATTCATCATTTTCATTCATTTCATCGAGCCTCTTTCAGATTCGGCCAGAATGCTTTACAGGCTAGCAAATAGAAATTAAGTTTAAATAACATAAATAAATAATGTTTTATTACCAGGGCGGCATGGCCGCATTAGCGACAAAGCCCTTTATTTGAGAAATTAAAAAATTTAAAAAAAATGAATCTTGTAAGTTAATTAAGTACCACACACTATTATTATTACATCATAAAGAACTTTGACCAAACTGACGTTAAGACAAGCTTGGGACAAGTTTGTGTTTTATCATATGAATCTCCCCAAGTGCAAATTCTCAAGATGGCTATTTGTTTAGTTTCCTTAGCTTCAGAAGACAGAATGCAGGTGCGGCTTCAACGGTGATGTTTTCTGATTTACCATTCCAACTAGGTAGGTACTGTTGGGTTAGCTTTGCTTCTGAATGTTGTATTATATGTACTTGAATTCATTTATCTATCAGTTTAGTTGTTACTTGTTGAGCTCCTTCAAGCTTTTGCTGAACTGAAAATAGAGATATAAATGCTTTACTATACACACCAGAAATAAAAAAATAAAATAGAAACATGAACCTTAGGGACTAGTGCCACAAATGGTGGCCTTATCGCTAACAGCGATCTCTCCCAGGCAACCATGGTATAAAAATAAATTACAACTAAAGACAGACGGGAGATGCTCAACACTTTATTAATAAATATAAATTAAATAAATAAATAATACTGCAAAACACTAGATACAATATAAAATGTCTTAATAATATTTCTTTAAATGGTGATGGAAAAGATAAAATCCACAATACATATAAAATACCTACCTATAACATTTAAAATGCAGCATTTTTTTACTTGTTGATTTACATTGACGGTATACCTACATGTGAGTACGGTCTGATGTTAGGTATATAGCTTTTGTTTATAGTAACTTATATCTGAAATGAATACCTACTTGTGTCATAATTGGACCTGGGTATGCCCTAAAACTGCATCCAGAACCACCGGTGGATGGGCAGCAGCGTCCTCTCAGTTAACGGTGGTAACCATTCTGCGATAGAGATTCCCAAGCCGCCTGCCAAGCGTGGGGATTATGGCAACACCTCCCTTTAAGGGAGAGGCCTTCGTCCAGCAGTGGACGTCTTCCGGCTGTTGATGTGTGTCATTATTTTGTTAATTATAAAATATATTTTTTTACTTCCTTGCTGCAATATGTTAAACCATTAAATTAGATACTATATTATCTTAAAAAAATATGTACCCACCTGAACTTCCAGGTGCAATTTCTCCAACAACAATGTTCTGTCACTATACTATTTTCTTCTAATTGCTTTTCACATACTACAAAAGCCATCATTATCTTTCGTTTCATAAGTTAGGTGAGGTCGTTCTATAGTGTCAGATGTTCTTGTTTTTCTGTCTGGTTGGCATGTATAAATACATCGTTTCATACGCACTTGTGATACCGACCACATCTGCATATCATTTGGCAGCTGAAATGAGAATAAGTACTCCATTGTAATTGATAACAATAATGCTAACTATAACCAAAACAAACATAACCTCAATAAATTGCAACAACAATCACATAAGCATTTCATATCAAACAAAGATTTTGTATTACACACCTTTTAATCTATACTGATATAGTAAATACATAATCAAAGTGGTCTTCACAAGAATAAATAGACGATTTCGTAGCTACATCTCCTGGGTCTCGCCGTGCGAGCTCTAGCCATTTATTTCTCACATTTTCTGGTTTGGAACGTACAAAAATAGTTTGTTGCAAGTTTCTATTGATGTGTTTTTGCACACACACCACTTGTAAACTTTGGAATTCACCTCCAACACACGAAATAAGTAATAGTTTATGACTTTCTTCGTTGAGCATATGCCGCAATGCGATGGTAACTAAGTCGTGACGTCACAAGCTGACGCCATGACACTTACGGTCGTTTTCGCGCGCATTTCAATTTAGATTAATTAAAATGCAATAATTTCCGTTAAAACGTAATATAATGCTGAAATATAGTTTTTTTCGGCAATACTAGACGTATATCTACATTATAGAAGGGTATTTCAAAATCTGTCATCATGCCTATTGATACAATAGTTGTAAGTTAATTATTCTGTTGTGGTTGTGTTGACTGTTATCATTTCTTTTGGTGTGTATTTTAAAGAGTTTATCTATCTATCTATGCATGATTGTTACCTCTTCACGCAAAAACGGCTTATCGGATTTGAATGAAACTTGGATCGGAAATAGCTTATTTCCCTTAATAACATTCAACTCAAACACACACTCAAAAATTCAAACACAATTTCCCATACCTAATATTGTATCATCATCATCATCACTGTTTTTTTATCAACGCACGGGGCGCAGATAGTATAAAATATATTGTACTTTATTTACTCTGTAGGTACTATGATTTATTCTGTGCATGTAGTAATTACATTATGACGAATATGCGTGTAACTACGTCTGCCCGAAAACTTGTGGAATCACAATACGTGTCACGCTATCCCATACTGCACTGGATAACGCACATCACACATCAACAGCCGCAAGACATCCACTGCTGGACGAAAGCCTCTCCTTTAAAGGGAGGTGTTGCCATAATCCCCACGCTTGGCAGGCGGCTTGGGAATCGCAGTATGGTTACCACCATTAACTAAGAGGACGCTGCTGCCCGTCCTCCGGTGGTTATGGATGTAGTTTTAGGACATACCCAGGTCCAGCACCTGGTGCAGATCCAGGTCCAGGTCCTGGATAACGCAGGTTATTATTAATTTTGAATAAATTACATTTTTGTTTTAAAAATAAATTATCTTAGAATTAGAAAGCCACTCGAGAGTTAAGAGAGACGTCGGCGTTGAATAAAAACACTACTCGCAAAGTTTGCAGACAAGTTTAAAGTCTCATAACTTCGGCATACAATATTTCCGCACCAACTTACAACCGTGAAGATTACGACACGATTTCAGTTCCAATATCATGTTAAATGAATTTAGATAAAACTCGGAATAGAGCTTATTTCCCGGAATAGCACATAGTTTCTATCATCATCATTATCGCCGTTATTCGTCGTCTTGCGGGTGAAACCGCGGGGCACAGCTAGTATTTCTATATTATGTAAGTTAATTAATCCAAGTATGCAAAGCTACCGTCTATCGCTTAGCTTCGGTAATCTTTACTCGTATAATATGGAACACTTTTTAAGCTACGCCATGAGCGCTACTACTTTGGATTATGTACCTTGCCTTTAAGCAAGTAGAAAATAATGCGAAACTAAATTATTCATATTTAATATATCATTAGCCGACTTTTTCAGACTAAAAATCGAGTTTTTTATCTGCGTGACAAAAAGTGTCCTTAGTCGACGTATCGTATCGCATGATGTAAATATACTCGCTGCGGTGGATATTCAGAAATGAGCAAGTTTTACAAGAGCAGTCTGCCGAAGCAATAAAGTTTTCGGCGAAATTTTCGTAGAATTAAATGCAAAATCTAATAGCGAGCGGAGAAATCGTGACCACCTGCAGACTTCAATCATAAAAACTTACTGCCAACTTCTATTTTCGTTGATTAAAAATAATTTAATCAGTTCCAACCCTTTGTTTAATTTTGGTCGGTTTGTTAATTTTACTCCGATTTCTTGAATGTGACCTTGGAAGTAATGCTGGAAGAAACGCACTGCGCCTTCATTCGACGACTGAACGAGGTAACGTAATTAAAGACAACACACAGACTTTATCCGTTGGTCTAGAATCTTACACTAGATGACGTAGACGAGCATTAGAAAGGTTTATAAACAAAATTCAATTTAATTTAATTATTTTGACTGTAATGTAGCATGTGAAATGCTATAATGCGTTGAAATGTCTTTTTTCTTGTTGTTCCTAATTAACTGCAGAAGTTTTGTGTAAAGTCACCACTATTTTCATATTAGATATAATATTATATTTATTATGTTACTTTATATAGTAGTTTATTATAAAATATTATGTATTAGTATTAGGTTGTAAGTATGTTTATGATTTGTAGGTTTTTTTTCTTTACAGCATACCCCGTCTTTTCGTGTTCATAATTTTTCTCCATCCTAAGGTTGCTTGGAATACATTTTAGCGATAAGGCCGCCATTCGTGCACTAGTATTTAATCTTTTGTATGTATGTTTCTTTGGTGTGAGCAATAAAAAATTAATCTATCTATCTATCTATTTTAATGAGACGTAAATAATATATTATAATATCTGCAACTTAATCAGGTAAGGAGCTTCGCTGGTGTGCTCGAGTATGGTTAATGTAGCCAATTTTGGCAGTAAATGTGCATGCATAGTGCACGCACGTAAGAGTATCATTTATTTAATTGTATGGAAGTATGGCAGGCGGTCTCCTCTTCAGTTCGTCTCATTTTGCGTCCAAATCGCGCCCTCGGTCATTTCAAAAATTGAGACTTACTTATTGAGTTCGGTGAAGGTAACATCGTGAGGAAACGTTCACAAGCCCAAAGAACAAATTCAATGGCGTGAATTTACCAGACCGAAATTGAACCAGACAGCGTGGTGTACATGACCCAATCCCCCTTTGCGGGTAGGCCTATGTCTAGCAATGGACTATGGCAGAGGTATTAATAGGGTGAATGTGCTAAAGCAACAATTAAAATAAATAATGCAAGCTTCATAAAAAAAGGCAATTATCTTTGTTCAAAACGAGCGATGCTTCAATTACAATTATTTATATCACAGACAGCTCATATAAATTTAAATTCATCAGAAATGAGAAGCCTTCATTTCAGCGGCGAGTGACAGAAGTGCAGTTATTATGGCGTTAAATATTCAGTGGACGATTTTCTGCTCCGCCTGGTGTGTTTTCAATTAAATTATTAATTTAGTCATTAAGGAATATAACCTATTCATGAAACTGGCTGTTACAGCTAGGGCTTCAAATAGTTTGTCAGGTTTAACACACACAGCACTTATTTATTGTCAGGTTGACCTCATTGTATGACATCACATCACCTTCTAGAAGACACAGCTAGACGAAAGCCTCCTCTTTAATGGACAGGGGGGGGGGGGGGGGCGACGCTGCTGGCTGCCCTTAGTTGGTTTTGGATGCAGTTGTAGGACATCGCATACTCATCCGTCCATCTGTATTCATCATCATCATCAGCCCGGAGACGTCCACTGCTGAACGAAGGCCTCCCCCTTTGACCGCCACACTGTACGACAACCTGCCATTTGCATCCACCGGTTGCCCGCGACTTTTACAATGTCGTCGGTCCACCTAGTGGGAGGTCGCGCCTACGCTGCGTCTTCCGGTTTGCGGTCGCCACTCAAGCACCTTTCTTCCCCATCGGTTGTCAGTTCTTCGAGCCATCTGTATTATCTATCTCTTATTATTTTATTTTTCTAAAACATTTTTTTTTACGTATACAGATATTATGCCTCGCAGAGGTTTGTCTTGGAGTAAGTAGCAGTTTTTCTGCTATTAGTTATAAAGAGTGATCTGTTAATATTTTAACAAATGCGTACCTTTTGTTTTTGTCATACTTATAAAGCGTGTTTTATCCAGAACGAGATTACCAAATGGAGTTGTGTGGAGACGAATAAGGACCTTCGCTAACGTATCACTCTCATCATTGTAAACTCATGTTTAAACTAGTCAGTGTTTTTCCACTGCAGCTGGAAACCGGTTTCCCCTTAATAATGCCGTATGGCATGATCTGCTTTACGCCTTCATTTGCTAGCAGCCTCTTTATGTCTCTCTTTATCTTGTTATGAACTACATTAAAACTTGAGGAATCATAAATTATTGTGAATTATCATGACTGAGTAAAAACGTTTCCATTTCATTTATTCTTACAGGCAAGTTAAGTATCAGAAAAAGAAGCAAACAGAAATTTTAATAAAAATTCTGTACGTAAATATTTTACCAAGATTCCGTGCTTTCTTTATGAAGCTTTTTTATAATAATATACGAACGTAATATACAAAAAATAAGATCCAGAGGAATAAATACAAAATCACACATAATTTTGTATAATGAGCACGATCTTTATTCTGTTTGATTTTGTGACGCTACTATACACGAAAATACACGCATAACACAAAACGATATATAACAAAAAACAAGAAACTTTTAGATACTAAGTTCGTTTAGTGTGATAATAATAATTATTATACGTAATAGTGTTTTCATCACACTTGCTCGTAAAGTGGATCTTATTGCATCGGTTTTAGTCTCAGAATCCACGCTATTACGCACTTGTGCTTTTTACTTTACATTACGGCGCTTGTGCTATAATAGGTATAACCCGGTAAAGTCAAGTTTGTACGTGACTGCAGACGCATGTATACGAAGCACTCTTAATATAGCCGGGTAATACTTACTGTTTTTTTGTAATACCAACAAAGAGTTCTTATGCCGCTGAAGTAAATATAACCTGCGCGCGCATTGCTGGTTTGGGCGCTTTTTGCCGCATGTTTGTTGACGTTTTCTCTGTGTGGTTGATTATTATCAAAAAAAGTTTGTTTTTTCCTCGCAAGTGTGATGAAAACAGTCGTGTGAAACTCTTGTGCTACGTTTCATTACACTAGAGGCGGTATTATGCGCGCGAGCCGCAGGCGAGCGCGATAAGGAAGCCGAGAGTGTATTACACACTTGTATCATAATATACTATTTCTTTATACTGTGCTTTCCCCTAAAACTACTAATATTTTAAATTTAAAAATAAAATCTACAATGTTATATCCATTAAACGGTTGACTTTAACATTACGTAAAATGAAAAGGTGGTTTTGACGATCTGGAAAACAAAAACAAAATTAGAATTAATTACGGAGTTAAAATAACTATTTATAAATACACGTATATCGTCCTCCTTGACGTGTCCGTCAATTAAGAACCTTGCTAGATCTTGTGGCGAGCACGCAGGTGACTGGCGAAACTAAATTTACTTATAAGGTCCTACTACTGCATGGCGCACAGTGCAGTTGACCGACGGCATTGTAGGTGTAAATGTAGGAAGCTTAGGACGGGTCTTAGTAATAAGACACGTCGCGTCGAGCTCTTGCAATAAAAAATAAAAACTGTCAAGTGTAAGTACTTGACACTCGGAAAACGAGGGTTCCGTACCACCACAAGTACAAAGGCAATCCACGTCAGTATCTAACAAATATTCTATGACAACTACCGGCTACCTATTACGATTTATGAGATATAATTACGTCGTTAAAGATCAAAAATAGACGAACTATCATTATAGACAAACAGAGACTGGTTGCTTAGTCATAGGGTACAGTTGAACATCCTTTGGGTAAGGAATAAGGTAAAATTTTGATTCAATTTACGTTCGACAATATGTTCCAGTTTTTTTATCGTTTACCAACTCCGTCTTTTTCTGTAGTTACTATGAATGTGCTAGGGTTACTTATTGATGCCAGTCTTCAGATAAGAGAAAACGCGTTTCAGCCCTAGGGATTACAATTTTTATGTACGCAGCACGTGCCATCACAAGGACGAATGAAAAAATTGCGATAAAAGAGTCACGTGGGCTAATTTTCTCTGTGGCGCCATCTATTTCAGTTTTTGGGAACTAAAGAACGGAAGCCAACCAAACGGAATAATCATTCAAGTTTTGGCTTGAGAAATGATGATATATCTACAAATTATCAATTTTCAGACTTTTCTCATGACCAGTGTTATGTGAGTTCCCAAATTTCGTGATTCTAGGTCAACGGGAAGTACCCTATGAATTTTGATTTACTTGCGAGTATAAAAAATACTAGAAAAATGGCTGTAATTTTTGATTGCGTTGACTTAGAAGCTTAATTTCTTTACAGCTCGAAGGGACCTTGGACATAACATTATACATACATTACACATTCGATATTAATTTCAACTTGATACCTCCACTCGTTTCATAGAAAAAGGGTCTTGAGACGACAGACAGACAGACGGACAACGGAATGATCCTATAAGGGTTCATTTTTTCCTTTTGAGGTACGGAACCCTAAAAAAACACCTGGCTGATTCTAAATCAATCCGATATTGTATCTATTTAATCATCAGCAGTTTCAATGCGCAATCGGTCGATATTTTCGTTATAAAACATTCAATTCTGATTTCCCAATAATATGTGCATCTTGTCTTGTGTTTTCAAGATCCGATAAGTCGAATCAGATAAATAGTTACTGGAATATGTTGCACTTACTTATTACAAACTTACGTTTACTGCCGGTTGCACTCCGGTCTTAATGTTGAAGGCAGCCTTGAACTCCAGGGTGGGCTGGACTTGTACCAACACCATCAGGACCAGCTTTTGATTGAACAGTGACATTCCTTGCCAGTTAATCCCATAAATTAAATCTGGGATATCCTCTGCCTGATGATTATATAAAAAAAACAATTACAAGCATGACATTTTATCGAATATTTAAATGTATGCAGTTAAAAATACAAGCAAATATAGACTTATTGACAGTTAATAATAGCGGTGCCAAACTATCGGTAGTGCCTCTATCGATAGCATACAAACTGTCGATAGTGATCAATAACAAAGAAACTGTCCATAATGCCAATTTTGGATAGCAAATAAATAAACTGTCGAAAGTGAGTAAGGATAAATAAATACAGAATACATTTTTGAAATAGGTACAATAGATGACTTGAAATAGTAATAGAAATTAACTTCAAAAGTCGCTACGCTGCGCTATTGATACAATCTATAATGTCGACGATATTTTAGTCTTCGGAAATTTACTATCGATATTATAGATGCTATTGTGCAATAAATTATTGATGATTTCTCGATAGTATCTATAACTTTTTTCTGTACCTAAATAAACCTAATAATTAATATAAGTAAAAAAACTATTATATGAGTTACAATATAATATAGTTACAATATAGTATTTGGCTGCGGCCACGAAGTTCGGAAAAAACAGAAAGAAATTAGATCATCACTATAATATTAATAACTACATACTCACTGTTACACGTATGTTTTCTAGTGCAAATGATATGATGACAAGAATTCCCAGGTATATGGGTATCAGTAGCCCGTAACTGATTAATGTTCCTGTATCCTGAACATAAAAAAGTATATGAAAAAACAACAACAGGTCTTATCTCAAGATGACAACGGAGCAAATTGTCATGCAAAGATTGTAAAAAGTTGAAGTAAAAATCTGTTTCAGTGCGTTGATTACCAGAAGGTGATATCTTAATGTTAGGAAAACAAGCAAATGTATAACATTTACAGTTTTCGTTCCCATTGCAGGATAGTCGTGTTTACCATCTTCGACAACACTCAACACTTCTTAATCACTTATTATGTGAACGGTAGTCGAACACTTAGCCTGTTACCTAACAGCCACAATAAACAAACTTACGCTTCCAGACGTCATGAGTAGATAAATGAATAATCCTCCACTGACTAGATTGTGCATGTAAATATTCGACACATTAAGCCCAAAGGCAGATTCTATTTTCTTCATGGACCTGGAAAATATATACAATGGAATTATAGCTCCGCTTTTTTCCTAATTTATCATGTCCGTCCTCATAATAAACACTACTACCGTGCTTAAATTCTTCAAAGTGAAAGGTAACGAACAGACAATCCAAGTTATTTCGGCATCTATGAAATCAGTAATGTGATAGCAGTATTCAACTTACTGGGTAATGAAAGTATAGTATCGACTTATTTCTATTAAACTATGTTCAGTTTCTTCTTGACTCATCATCACATTATTGTTAAACTTCATTTTGACACGTTCCTTGAAAATTTTAATATGTCCGGTAACATGGAAAATACAAACCATGTTCACAGCATCGAATAAAAATATGGCAGTAATCGCCAGAAATCCAACATATATCAGTATCGATTGTACTATAACCCAGTTGATAAAATTAAATTCATAATCGAAGGGCAGCCATATGTGGACCATTATTTCCAGACGGAAGGTGATGTTGTCGTATGATTCGATGGCTTGTAAGTTGCGAAAGATTGGAACTGTTTCGAAACTGCCGCAGCAAACGTAGAGAAAAGTCATGTAATAGAAGCAAGTCCACCGCGAAATTTGTTCAGCTTCTATCAATATCTGTAACATCAACATTAGTAAAGGAATTTAGCAAACTGAACAAGGACTTTATGCCACTCAGAAATAATTATCTAGCAAATAATCGAAAAACTTAAAATATTTGCGTCGCAGTGCACGTAATCTGACACAGCAAAATATCTACTAATAATATTATTTATAATTTAAAATAATTTCTAATATTTTTTGTCATAATATTATTGTTCATTTCTTCATAGCCGACTTAAAAAAAGGAGAAGGTTCACAATTCAGTTGTATGTTTGTTACCTCAGAACTCCATCATTTATAAGAAAAATACGTTATTGACGGATTTACTTTCAAATTAGTCCCACAGAAATTTCATCAAAATCGGTTCAGTAGTTTGGTTTAAATCAAAATAACTGGAACAAAGATGTCATCCAGGTAAGCGAAAATGAAGTCCTTTTATTTTTTTAAATAAAATGTACTTGTTACGAGTCGATGACCGTTCGGTCTCAGTTCGCGACTGAGAGAGTTCACAATGGAAGGGAATATACTTGTCTGAGGTGGCATTTAACATAATTACGTAACCGACAATATTTTTTACAACAATCAAAGATAGTCATGTAAAGGCTGAAGTTTGTATACTATACTTAAACTATTCAGAAACTCAAGAAAGTAATTTAGTAAAAACAGTACAACAAAAACAATAATAAATCAAAACACACGTGCAACTCGTACAATTTTAGAAAAGCTATTCGTTATTATTACTCAACATTATTTAAGTACGAGTAGTAGATAACTACTGTAATATTCATTCGTGGAAACTGGTTAATGATGATGATAATGGTATAGCCCTGTTTTCACAAGATCTCACCTTTTGCACAAAATCTTCTTTATCAGTTATGTACCAATTGTACAGATGTATTTTCGTCATGAAATCGTTCATTGCTGTTTTATAGCCTTTAGAATAAGCTAATACATATTTCAACTAGAACAGAACAATTTAAAGATTGTATAAAGTAATAGCTTTGATGAATCATATTTTTCAAACAGTGACCCTGACCTGGATGGACCTGGGTATCACAGGAGGATGGGCAGCAGCTTCGTCTCGGTTAACAGCGGTGAGCATTCTGCGATTCCCAAGCCGCCTGCCAAGCGTGGGGATTATGGCAATACCCCGATATTAAGGGTGAACTCTTCGTCCGCAGACCGGCAGATGATGATCTGTACTCGACCTTAACATTATTATAACAAAAAATTACGCCAAAATTATTATTCGAAAGTGTACAATTTTATAGTTTAAACGAACTTTGCATTGTCTATCTAATGCTTTATAGAAAAGTAAAATCAGTGACGTAAACAGAGTTATAATCGGTTATAAAAAACATTTCTTTCTTACTTACCGTCAGAATAAACGAAATAGGAAGGATTGTGTAGATCATGAACAGCGTTTCGTATTGAAGTTCCTTATAATGCACCGCTAGATACAGTAGTTGAAGGAACACTACGACAGGAATTAATATAAGCATCATTTTGCGGTGGTAATAATATAACTTGTGTTTCGGAAACTCAAACCACTGCCAGTACTGAGAGTTCAAAGCCATCACACCCATCATGTAGGCAATTACTTTGTAGAAGAGTTGCTCTTTTGGATGTTGTCTGAAAATAGAGATTCTTAATTTAAACACGTAGATAACAAAAGTTTTAATACGTTTTCCTATAAATAATTGCAGCTACTGTTATAAAAAAATGTGCTATTTATTACAATAACTACTATTTAAACCTTGCTCTACAACCCGACCCAACAAGCCTTGTACCTATAACGGCAGGTCACCAACGAAGTTGGCGTGCGACTGACATTCCATTGGAGAAAAATTCACGTGTGCACACTAAAAAGTACCTGATAATATCGTCAGCATTGTTATGGGTCCGTGTCAGTAACCAAGCGGTGTTCAATATCACAGTTAGCTGTCGCTACTATTAAGTCTTTATTGTCCATCTGAATTTTATTTCCTAAGCATTCATAATCGATAATAAAAGCTTTTAATAAGCTTTTAATATGGCAAATTAATTACCAAATAATAATCAAATACAAAATTAAAAATAATCAGCGTCAATAAATGCGTTTGAGGACCAAACATAAAACGGAGGTTTTTTGTTGTGTTACAAACGGATAAAAGCTTAAAACTTGGTGAAGTTATAAACCTAACGACATAAAATAAAACCTGGCCAAGTGCAAATTAGGCACTTCACTTCAATAGCCGGAAAACGTCCACTGCTAGACGAAGGCCTCCCTCTTAATAGGGAGCGGTTGACATAATCCCCACGCTTGGCAGGCGGCTTGCGGATCGCAGAATGATCACCACCGTTAACGAAGAGGACGCTGCTGTCCGTCCTCCGGTGGTTCTGGGTGCAGTTTTAGTAGGACATACCCAGGTCCCGGAATTAAGCACTTACTACGAGATAATTATATTATTCTCGTAGCATTCAATTGTCGGGTACGGCCTCGTGCCTTCGCCCCCGCTTCGAAGAGGATTATGACCTGAAGTAGGCTGAAAAAGCTTCTAATGAAGACGATGCATATTATTATGAAGACGATAACAAAAATGGTGAAGACGAAGAGAATGAAGACAAAGATAATGAATACAAAGATAATGAAGACGAAGAGTATGAAGACAAAGATAATGAATACAAAGATAATGAAGACGAAGAGAATGAAGACAAAGATAATGAATACAAAGATAATGAAGACGAAGAGTATGAAGACAAAGATAATGAATACAAAGGTAATGAAGACGAAGATAATGAAGAAAAAGATTATGATAAAGAGGTAATGACGAAGATGACGATAAAGATGATGAAAAGAATTAACTTTTGATAGGTTCTATAAAATATTGTCTTACATGAAATATTCATTATTTGTATTTTTTGCCATATCAATTTTTGTTTATATCGCCTTCCAACAGAAGGTAAATTTGTTTATAAATAACGAAGTTCTGCTAATTCTTTTATGTTCGTTTTCTTTACAATGAATTCTTTACACAGTCAAGCACGCTAGAAAATAATAATTGTTAAATATTAAAATTTCGTTTCGCTCATGATAACCAAATAAATGATTGAACTTTCTGGAGTTTTCGGATATAACAACAAAATAAGGAAACGTCACATTCACGTGTCTATTGAAATCGTTTATCATAAATCATAGTATACAAACAATTACACATGAAACTCACAATACAATGTAGAAACAGACAGTTTTTTTTTCTAAATTTAAAATCGAATGTAATTTTTTTAACACTCAAAGCAATTGGAAAATATCAGGAAAAATTTTAACGCACACTTTAAATTTTAACAAATGTTGATTAGAAATGGTTTTGCAACTTCTTAATCTTTTTAATCGTAATAGAATTATCTATTCTTATTCATACTAAAATTATGATTCACTACATTTTAATATTTTATTTAAATATTACGATAATTAGGATATTCCTGCGCTGCTTGCTGCTGGTAAATGTTAAATAAACAAATGATGGAATAATGACCAGATGGCAAAGAAATTGCTTTAATAACAAACTGATGAATAGTTAAACCAGCACTTACTGAATAATCAAAGCAATTTAGTTTTTTCCTTTGATTTTGAAATCAAAGCAAATCAGATACAGGTAGGTGAAAAAAGTGGAATAAACTGGTAATACGAGTACTAAGCTTGTTATGTCTTTCATTAGTCACACCTAATGAAAGACAATATAGACAATAATAATAATTTTTACCAGTGGTAGAAAACTATTGCAGAGTCCGCTCGGGATAGTGAAGTACCACCTTTGCATGTTATTCAATCGCCAAGCAGTAGTGTGCAAGCATTACTGTGTTTTGGTTTGAAAGGAAATGTTACTTGACAAATAACTGGGCATGAAGAGATTTGACATCTAATTATTATCTCAGGGCACTCACGCAGTGCAGTAAGGCGCAGGATTTTGTTTGCATGTACACGATTCTGGCACTGTTTCTGTTGGTAAGGCGTGATGCTTGCTATCGGGTGAACGTCTGGCTCGTCTCCTCTCTCAAATGTATAAAAAATATGTTTACTGACTGCAACGGGCCCTTGTGATATTGGGTCGTTTTGTTTTTACGACTTTCAAACCTTTGAAGTTATTTCAATGATTCAAATGATTTATTCACTGACAAGTAAATAACTTTCTTCTAGGCCAGCGTGTTCCATCGTAGACCTCGCTTTTAAATTATACGAGATGGTATTCAAACACAAGCATATAACAATAATTGTTTTATTGTTCCTCTATAACTTTGTCGTAAAAAGGTCACAAAAAGGACTAACAGTGAACAAACTATTAAACATCTCCATAATAATATAAATTCATTTGCATTTACTTCCATAATAATATGTTCGCTTTTGCCGTTATGAACACCAATATGGACCGGAACAACAACCCCCTTCGGTGTTAAATACACATAACGAAAACTCCTAAACAACTGATATTACAACGAATTACGATAACTGTGTAACGTAATGTTTGTAACGATAACAGGTATTCGTAGTGGTTATACCTAATACCTACAATACGTACATCGCCGAACAGCGGGCTGACAACTCAATGGAAAATAAAATATTATGATGCAGTATGTGGCTTAGTCGATAGCGCGTGTACCTACGTGTGCCCTTTGATCTAGAGGTATAGAGTTCTGACCTCGCTTATTAGTGTACATTTTTGAATAATGTATACAAAGTATTTGTCTAAAGTTGATTGAATTAAAAGGTTTCCTATTTACAATGAACTCAGAACAAAGACAATTTTTCTTTGCAACTTTCCAGATCGGAAAAATTGTTGATTAAATGCATAAATACAATTATGTTAACTAACTTTTTTTATCCGCCAACCAACCATACCAAACCAAAACTGGGCCATTGTGGTGCATATTGACAGCCTGATAGCTCAGTTGGTAGCACGTCTGCCTTTAGAGCTGTAGGGCGTGGGTTCGATCCCCACCCAGGACAAAAATATTTGTGACGTACATCTATGTTTGTTCTGTGTCTGGGTGTAGTTATGTATTATAAGTATGTGTTTACGAAAAAAAATTGTATACAGGGTTATAAGGAAAGGGTATGCTAAGCCGAAAACCCGTTAAAGTACTCATCATTCTGAACAACTTTTGTTCAGGCAGTTTTCCGGAAAACCTAATCGTTTTTGAGATACAGCCTTTCAAAGATCTCGTGAAAAAACTACGTGTTCAACCCTAGCATCAGCTGATCTAAAGGTCAATGGTCACGAAACTCCTCAAAATGTAGAAACAATGCAGTGCAGTAACCCAACTTTGCTGTCGGAGCAGAGTAGGTACATGTCGCCGCGCCGCGCCGCCGCTGTCTCAACGATGACTGTATTTATTTCGCACGAGTCACTTAAATACCCCAAGACCCCTTTGATTCCAGGACTCACATAAACTCAGACTAAAAAAAATCCAAGATAAGATCAGATATCAATCGATAAGATTGAACGAGAAAAAAAAAAAAAAAAAAGAGAAATAAAAAAAAGCAAAAGTAACAAGAGAACTCATGAACATTTTGAAGAAATGATAGCTCAGTTGGTTATGCGATCCACTTCCACTTGAGCTTTCGGTGAACGAAAACACCGTGAGGAAACCATAGCATCATGATAGGATACTTTCTACTACTGCTCGCCTGACTCAAGTTACTAATCTGTCACCAAGCACCTAACAGTGTTTGAGCAGCCTCACTTTAGAGCCAGTTCCCACTCCAGACTAGGCTTGCTACAAACTTCCGTTACTGTGTCGCTTACCTACTATCAGGCGATCCGATGTTCAAATGCCTAATCTGCCAGTCTGGCATAATAAAAAATAGTAATTAGTTTTTTTGTCGTAAGTTGGGCAACTGTTTCGCACTGTACTGGGACACTGAGATGAGCACACTTACATCTTTATTGTTATAAAACGCACACATATGGGCATACGCACGTGTGTGTAAAATCCCAATTAAAGAATAAAAGATGTACAGATAAGACAATGTTTGAGCTTTGCACGTTGGAGTGATGCCATGACTGCCATGATGTTGTGGGTGTTTCATTAATCTAGGATGTATGCATAGATGGAGGCCCTTAGGTGGCCTCATGACTTGCCCTGATGGCGGGGGATTAGAATACGGCATCGGTATCCCCTGCCTTTAGAAAGTGCTTACTAAAAGGGGACTTCTGGGTTCGGGGCTAGCTAGCGGTGAGGTTCTAACCACCTGCATAAACGTGCCTGGGAAGGACGACAACGTCGAATGGCTGACGTTGTGGCAGGCGGAAGCGTCTCAGGACAGCTTGTAGCTGTCCCGAGAGGATCTGAAGCGCGGTGCTGAGGGCTCCGGTGCGTTCCCTTGGAGATCCCGGAGCCCTCGGTCAAGCACCAAGGCAGGCCACCGGGGGGTGGGGGGCTTTAGTGGGTATAATCCCACATAACCCGGCTGCACCCCAAAGCAGTCTGGTATCTTATGAAGATTTCCCCCTCGTAAAAAAATTAAAATTGGCCTTATGACACTAGGGCCATCCACTCCACTCTCAGGGAAGGAACGTTAGGTAATTACGTGGTTTAATACTTTGTGATTAATTTGTCACTTCTGTAATGTTTTTGATCACTACTTGGCGGTGCGCGTAAACACTTGTTTTAAAAAAGCCGCAAAAGAAAGCCGGTCTTTGGCGGGCGGGCGGCATTTTTTGGAAAGAAAGAGAGAAACTACCGGGAAAATCTACTCACCTGCTCATCAATTTGTATTTTGTTTAATTAGATTATTTAGGAATGCAGTCTGTTGCTGGCTACCGATTCGTGCGTATATCGACAGCTTTTGTTAACGGTTTTTTTTTGCGATTACTTTTGTTATTTGTTAATTTCTTTTGTTACTTGTTAATTTATTTCGTTACTTGGTTTTGTTGTGTTTGTGATAGTTTTAGTTAAAAATGGTAGAATACTCCAACGCGGAGTATTACAATATGATGCTTTGCGTAGGAAAATGTGACGGTGTGCTGACAGCAGCACGGGTACTGTACGGAGAACGTTTTCCCAATCGTGCGTTACCCTCTTACCACTGCTTTCGTAATTTAACCCATCGGTTATTTAGTACGGGCTCTGTTCGAGCGCCGCATTCGGAAGGAAGACCTGTACCATCCAGTCAAACACGTACAGCACTGGAGGACTGTGTGCTCGAATACTTCCAGGAAGACCCAAGACGCAGCACTACCCGTGCCGGTCTTACCTTTGGCATTTCTCAGGAATTTTTGTGGAAGATAATCCGTGGCGATGGCCAGCACCCGTACCACGTACAGCCCACGCAGGAGCTTCTTCAGCGAGATTACGCCCCTCGGGAAGATTTTTGTCGTTGGTATCTGGAGCAGCTAAATGACGATGAACTCGGTTTCGAGAACAGAGTTTTGTGGACGGACGAGTCCACATTCACGAGAGGCGGGATAGCAAACATCCACAATGAACATTTCTGGGCTCATCACAATCCCCACGTGTCGAAAGAGAATAGTTTCCAGCAAAGGTGGACCATCAACGTATGGGCGGGGATAGTTGGCTCTCGCCTTATTGGTCCGGTATTTCTACCGAGTAGGCTTAGTGCCGAAAACTACATAAGATTTTTAAGGACGGAACTAGAAGATTCGCTGGAAGAGTTTCCTCTATCCGAGTATTACAGACTGATCTTCCAGCACGACGGCGCACCAGCTCATTATGCTCGCGACTGCAGGGCATATCTGGATGAAAGATTCTCCACCTGGATCGGCCGCGGAGGACCGGTTCCCTGGCCACCTCACTCTCCGGACCTCACTCCACTGGACTTTTTTTTATGGGTCACGTGAAGTGCATGGTGTATGCGGATGAATGCAGCAGCGAGGACGACATGCGTGCACGAATTGTGTCCGCCTTTGAGAGCATAAGGACTACTCCAGGGATGCTCTCAAAGGCAACAAAAGCAGTTCGTTGCCGCGCTGCCCTCTGCATCGAGATGCAAGGACGCCACTTCGAACCGTTCTTGTGAATGGACCAGGTAAGTAGTTTAGAGATTATTAAATCATTAAGCTTTAGGTACTTGTGGGTTTGGTTCCAAGTAGGCAATGGTGTGTGTTCAATTTTGTTTTCGGTCGCGGGACGCAGCGCGGGCGCTGGGGAGTTTCGGGGCGGGCGGGCGGCGCGGCGCCCATCGCCCGTCTTGGGGATGTGTGCGTGTCGAACCGCGCGTGCTAGTGTGCGTGTACTGATAGACCGCGTGCTAGGGTTGTGCAATTTTAGAACAGTTTTTTTTTTTTAGTTTTGTATGAAAATCAAAATATGCTCTTTTCCTTTTGAAACTTTCAGGATATAATGGTTACAATGTACACATTCAAGGGTTTTTGGCTTAGCATACCCTTTCCTTATAACCCTGTATAAGTATTCTATCAGCTATCTGGTTTCCATAATATAAGCTTTGTTTACTATGGGGCTAGATGGCGCTGAATGTCCCTCCAATATTACCTATTTTTTATATATATATAAAATATAGGTAATATTGGGGGGACATTTATGATGATGTATCACTGATATTTCACTGTTTGTGTATAATATTTGTAATCAAAATTATTATGGTGCCATCTCTTGGCAACTTTAGGCTGGCACTTAAGTGAACTTTCAACTACGGCCAAAAACACAAGGAAAAACAAAAAAACAACAATATAAAAAAGACCACCGGTTGTGACTGAAATATAGTCGGAGCATCCGATATATATATGTCGCAATCGAGTCGTATCCGGGACGCCAGCGCCACCTGGTGGCACTCGATGGAGTCGGTGACGTGCGCGCCGTCGATCGGTGACTTCACTTTCCCATTGGCGAGCGGCGCGTGCGGTGGACACTGAACCATCGCGCGTTCTGTGATACGTACCTACCTACAACTGATCTGTGCCTACCTGATTACTGTACTGTTAACTTCTGTGAAGATTATAATTTGATTGATTGTACGAGCTTGTTTTCTTCATCCGACACTACCCACCGACGACGCCCACTGCTAAGAGGATCAACGATGAGTGCTGATGATGATGGCGAAAGGAACCTCCTCCTCCGTCATATATATATTCTATGTATATGGTCCATTTGCTCTTCGAGGTTATGGCTATGTCCAACAGTACGCATTAACAGGATGATTATGCTAGCTACTTTTTTATACGAAATTACACTCACGTCGGATGCTCCGACTATATTCCAGTCACAACCGGTGACCTTTTTTATATTGTTGTTTCTTTTGTTTTTCCTGATGGTTTGGCCGTAGTTGAAATTCACTTAAGTGCCAGCCTAAAGTTGCCAATAATAATTTTGATTACAAATATTATACACAAACAGTGAAATATCACTGATACATCGTCAGAATCCGTGAACGCTTATAGGTTCTCTACAAGCATTACTCCCGCGATGGACAGCACGTTATCTCGGGCAGCTATAACCGTTAATGTTGTGTTATGGCGGCAGCCTTTCAGTGTCGGCCGTCTGTTATATCTGTTTTTATAACAGAAGGGTAGTATTATCGTAGATCTAGACTTCTCTTTGTCCTAATTCATTTATTTGGGAAGCACTTAGCTCAGTTTTCATGATAAAAAGCCCTTCATGTTAAAAAGGGTAAAAAGTAGGAAGGTCCGTGGTGAACCGCTAATGATAAAGAAGTGAAGTGCTACTTATCGTCATCATCATGACCAGCATCGACAGTCTAGTCTAGTTTAGAGGAAAAAAGTCTCCCCGAAGCGTAATATTCTGCTCGATCCTTAGAGTTATGTACTTTCCACTGCAAGAAGGAATATATCAGTTAGCCCAATCCTTGGTCAAGTGTTGCCATTTATATTCATGAAGACAAAGATCTCTCTTACATGTAATTTAACTTTCTACTAGACGTAGAACAGCTTGGCCTGTCGTTGTACTTATAAGGTCACATTATTTTAATATAAGTCAGTTTACTCCTCCAACGTTACAATAAATTTGCAATATCTGAATTTTCTTTTTAAAAGTTTTTTGGAGATTGTATAGACAGCGCCATTTAGCCCCAAACTAAGGAAAGCTTGTTATATGAGCGCTAAATAGCTGATAAAATACTAAATACAATTTTCTGTGTATTAAATAAATATAAACATTGGTGGACATTTCACACAGCGCCATCCAGCCCTTAATTAACCAAAGCTTGTACGTACTATGGAAACCAGATAACTGATACAATAATGCTATATACTATACTGTTTTATTTTCAACATTTAGACACGGAACAAACATTTATGTTCGTCTCATGTTTGTCCTGGGTGGGACTCGAACCCACGCCCTACAGTTCTCAAAGCAGACGTACTACCAACTGAAATGTAAGGCAATTAAACTATGCACATACATAGTTATAATTATTTGAAACACAACCCCACAAAAAAAACATATTTTTATATAAAAACAATTATATACGGTCAAGTGACGATAAGAGCAAGACGTGCGCCTGGTGGTAAGCGTCAAACCTGCCACTAACAGGAGCAGTGCTAGAATTGTGAACTTGCGAACACAATCCTGCGCCGCACTGCACTGCGCTCGTCACCCTGAGTTATTAGATGTTAAATCTCTTCATACCCAGTAATATCTCTGGTAAAATTGCCACTACTGCACAACTGGCACAGGTGTGGTACTTCCCAAGGCGGACTGCAGTAGAGTCCTACCACTACAGACAGTTCTATGTTAGCCACATTAAATGCTTGTCCTGAGATGGACCCGAACCCACAACCTACAGTTCACAAAGCCGAGCTATTAACTGAGCTATGAGGCTGTCATTTGTCTAGTTAAAGGAACTATTTGTTCATTATTGCGCGGCGATTTAACAGCTTTAATTCCTATAACGGTTCCATAACAAAACCATATTTTCTAGATCGTAAGCCAAAGTTTTAAGTAGACTGCGTCGTGGCTGCCCGTGTCGCCTCGTGTTCTTGGCAAGTGTTCTGGCGGAGCTTATGTCTTCTGACAC
The DNA here is from genome assembly GCA_905404285.2 of Erannis defoliaria. Lineage (NCBI taxonomy): Eukaryota > Metazoa > Arthropoda > Insecta > Lepidoptera > Geometridae > Erannis > Erannis defoliaria. Next base: position 557,805 of record FR990073.1, on the reverse strand, counting down.
GTGGAGGTTTTATATTTATAAATAGTCGACCAGGAGACTCAGTTTATATTTTTTGTTCTCAATGTACATAAGCATTTTTATATTATATATTTAGATTTTTATTTGTGAAAAATACAAACAAATTTTGTACATAACACACAGATTGTTTTGTACAAGACAATCAACTATGCTAATAATGCATTTTTTATGTGTTTAACACTTATTTAACCGTGCAAGCATTACAGTGTTTCGGTTTGAAGGGTAATGCTTTCAGAGAAATTACTGGACATGTAGAGAAATTTTGACATAATATAAATCTTAGGATGCCGAGCCCAGCGCAGTGCGGCGCAGGATTCTATTCGCATGTTCACAATTTTAGCACTGCTACTCTTATGGGCAGGCGTTACGTTTATCACCAGGCGAACGTAACGCAGATTTTGTCACTACATTAAAAAAATACTTAAAAAGCTTTAGTTTAGAAGGGTACTAGAGACCTGGCAGCTAGCGAAATTACATGTCTAATGAGACGTAGTCACCTTTAAGTGTATCAAAGTGATAATCATCATCATCATCCCGGAGTCCACTGCTGAGCGAAGGACCGCCTTGGACCTCTTCCTCTCCTTTGGGATGCCACACTGTACGACAACCAGCCATTTGCATCCACCGGTTGCCCACAACTTTCCCAATGTCGTCGATCCACCTTATGGAGGCCTATGCTACCTACGCTGCGACGTCCAGTTAGTGGTCGCCGCTCCAGAACCTTCTTTTCCCATCGGTTATCAGTTCTTCGAGCGATGTGTTGCAAAGTAATAAGCACCAAAGCAGCAATGGCCTGGATTTTTGTTTGTACCTGAAAGTTATGATTACGGGGTCTGACCATTGTCATGTACAGGCGCTGTATATTGGAGTGCGTCTTGTTCATCTTGATGACTAACTCATTGCCATAATAATTTATAATACGCTTTAAAAAAAAATACAACCGACTTAAACTTCGAATAGCTGGATGACATCTTCATATTTTCTAGTAATTTTGATATAAAAACTAAACTACTGAATCGATTTTGATAAAAGTTTAATGGGACTATCTCTGAAGTATTACCTACCAAACAAAAAAAGATTCATTAAAATCAGTTCATAAGTGGCGGTGTAATCGCGTAAATTACATTAAAAAAATACAGTCGAATTGAGAACCTCCTTTTTTGAAGTCGGTTGAAAATAATGAAATTTGTGGTTATTGTTATCACTAAATTGATTCATTTTACAAGTAATGACACGACCAAGACGCTTTTGTGATGGTAAGAGCCATGACTATTGCAGCTGTAGCTAGACTTTTGGGTAGTAAATATGGCGCTTCCATGGCAATTTTGACCCTACTAAAAACTTTACAAACCTATAAAAAATAAATACCATTTCTATAACGGGTAACACTTTCAATGCGTAGCATCTAGTCTGGCCAAGAAATCGATCACACCGTCGCGGCGCTACAGCACGCCAGAGCAAATACGAGATGTTTGCTGACATCCTCGACAAATAGGATTATTGTGGAGCCCCCGATTTCGCGAGTTCATGTCCCTCATACGATATCTCCTTAGGGAATGCAGGCCCGTGTACCGCCACAAATATATGCACTCAGCGTAAGTGGAACACCTAATTATTTTGTCTACAACATCATTATAAAAATAATAATGTATTTATTTAGATTATTTAATAATCTTCTTAAAATCACGTGCTACATTTTTATTGGTTTTTAGTCGTTAAACGAGACGATACCGATTTACTGGATAGTAGGGTAAACCGTTAAAGTCTCTTCTTTATAGGCCACCTAGAATTAAATTATAGGTTTAATTACATTATTCCTTTATGCAGGTGGCCCAGTGGTACAATTTCCTATACTTCCTTGTATGAACTAGGCCAAACTTCATACACCTTTTTAAAACAATTCTTTATGTCACAAAAATTCAAACACGGTTAAAATTAGAATAAAGTAATAATAACAAAAACAATCAAACAATTCCAACAGCTCAATAACGGCTCAATCAAACTAAAAAAATCACAGTAACAGAGTAACACAATAATAATTACGTGTTTTTTGGCGGGAACGCGAAAATATCATGTCGCTTGTATTGTATTATTTTCTAAAACTTGTTTTTTTTCGAGTGTTAATGCGAAAAATGGTGGCATTTTATTCACTAAATGCTGATTTACGCGCACGAGTGTGGGCAAGTGATATAATGAAGTGAAACGTATCTTTTCGTGTTGTTTTCAAGACTCCGAGAAGTTTGTAGTAGTTACATTTATTTATTTATTAATAAAACAACAAAAACACAGCCACAACTTTACTAGGGCATGATTTGGACTCGACTATGACTAATTTCGTGTGACTAACTGTGTTTTAATGACATATTTGACTTGATGATTACTATAAAAACTTGAAAATTCATAAACTTGACACTGGCAGAATGCACAAAGTAGGATGCCAATAACAAAGAAAAAAAAACATTATCATTATTCCTTTTTTTTTGTTGTTTTCTACTAATCTGATATGTTAGCTGTCTATTGAATAAAAATAAACATAATGGAAGCCTTTTATTTTCATCCCAAAACACAATCATTTAACTATCTAGCCATATAATAGCTCAGTTGGTAGCATGTCTACCTTCAGAGCTGTAGGGCGTGGGTTCGATCCCCACCCAGGACAAAAATTTATGTGACGAACATACATGCTTGTTCTGTGTCTGGGTGTAGTATGTATTATAAGTATGTATTTACAAAAAAAATGTAGTATAAGTATTCTATCAGCTATCTGGTTTCCATAATACAAGCTTTGCTTAGTATGGTGCTAGATGGCGCTGTGTGTAGAATGTCCCCCAATTAATATTTTTTTCCTATACATTCAGCTATCATTTAACTATCCTGCTACAATGTAAGTATTATAGGCCTCGTCTCATTCACGTTATCCAATCCGGAGTTGAGCAATCCTCATTCACTGCTCTCTGATATCTCGTAATTAAAATGAATTTTAATGAATAGTACCCAGAACACCAGTGCCGAACTTAGGCAGTAGCACCATCTGCACTATTGGCATTTGCCGAACCAATATCACTAATGAAATGAGTTCGGAGTAAACGCAGCGAGGAGCGGGAGAACGTGGAAAGGCTTCGTAAGTTTTAAGTTAAGTAATGTGTTTACAAATGATACTTGCAGTAGAGCTTTACGTTTCTGAAAGTTTGTCACCAACTTAATTTACAATTTGGATTCGTTTTCCTTATACTTCAAATTAAATTATATACCAGAAGCTCATCATCTTTTCAAAAACATTTCCGGGCGCCTGGTCGACGCAACACGTGATCAAAATGCTGGCGTTTATTTGGCCCAACGCATAAGCATTGCCATTCAGTGTGGCAATGCCGCCAGCGTGCTGGGTACGCTGCCGACTGATAGTGGGTTTGAGCATTTGGATTGTCTCTAGACTTTCATCGGTCTGGATACAATCCTTTTGTATTTTTTCTGTGTAGTAGGCTAAGTAGTATTTGTAGTTTGGTGTAGTTAATAAAGACCTTATGCAAATGGGTGCAAATGGCAGGTTGTCGTACAGTGTGGCGGTCTAATGGGGAGGCCTTCGTTCAGCAGTGGACGTCTCCGGGCTGATTATGATGATGAAAAAAGGCCTATGCCTAAAAAAAAGGATATGATTAATTAGAATATCAACGACCAGAAGACGGCCATTGCTGGACGAAGGCCTCCCCTTTGTAACCCTCCATTTAATACTTTACAATTTTTCACATTAGACAAATACAATGCACTTGTTAAGCCATTATTCTGGCAAAACACTATTAGCCTAACCAATAAAGGAAAATTAAGTTGACAGGGTCACATCTGACAGATCTGATTCTATATTCTCTTTGATGACGGCCACGTCCTCTCTCTTGACTTTCACCAGTTTACTTACTCTATGACTTTCACTTTTTGACCTTGGTCTGATTGCTTGTTCAATATTTGAATAATTACATGAAATGGAATTCTAGTCGAAATTGGATCTCCAGCTAAAGAAATACGACGTTAGACCTCTAAATCGAAGTTGCAGCGAGTTTCCTGAAAAAAAAGGGAAGTGCGTAAATTGCGACCTGAACGAGCATGCGAGATTTGAGGTTGTGATCTTCCAAATTCACAAATATAGGTTCTTTGTTTTAGTAACTGCGGCCTCATCGTAGTGACGTCGCTACAAGACTTTTTCCCGGCGTCGCTATACAAAACTTCGGTACACCTGGTGCTGACGCCACGCGAACATCCTCAAATAAGAACCCCAAATTGGGTATGTATCATAACGCTTAGCTATTATCTAAAACAATGATGTTAGGAGTCTAATTCGTTCCTGTGCTTCTCCCAGGGTTCTTCTTGTTCTTCTACTGAAATTCTACACTACGGTACAGCGGTCCATGCAATCTGTCTGCCGCCACAGACTGCCACACCGCCTCTGCGTGTTGCAGTCTCCGGACCTGTGCCGCCACGGGTTGCCCGTCTGTTCACCACGGGTCTACCCCTTCACCACTCCATACCTACACCGATCCGGTACTCTGCGGGTGACTGGCAGTCGCCCGCAGCTTTCAAATACTATTGTGCAGTCCTGAAAAGCTAACCCTTAAATTTATCTCTGGTTGCAAAGCAGGTAATAGGTTTCAAGTAGGCAACGAACTTCCACCCTAGCCGGTGCATAGCTACATCTACGCTAAGAGTAAACTAAGGCGCCCAAATAATATTGTATTAGCGTAAGAGATAGCGTCCTATGTGAACGTTAGACGAAGAGAAAGGAAGATTATCATACAGAAATAAACAGACTTGTGCGACCACTATCCGCTGTATTTATTTTATTTCTCCGGCCATTACCTAGTAAACTTATAACGTTACACCTTAAAGGGAGGGGTTGCCATAATCTCCACGCTTGGCAGGCGGCTAGGGGATCGCAGAATGCTCACCATCGTTAACCGAGAGAATGCTTCTGGCCGTCCTCCGGTGGTTCTGGATGCGGTTTTAGGACATTCCCAGGATCTAGGATTAATTAGAATATACCTAATTATTATTATTATTAATTATTATTTAGCAGGTCCAGGAATAATTAGAATGTACCTGATTATTATAACAAAAATAAAATAAAAAATAGGCACTGGTTCTGTTTTTTGCATCAAGGAAAATAATAAAATAAAAATAATGTATCGAATTTTCAACTGCGGAAGTTAAATGGACATTCGTTTGAAACCTTTTTCTTTGTTTTAAATTTACCTAAAATATTGATAATTGCGAGAAAACTCGTTAATAATCCTGGCTTTAATCAAGTATTTATTTGTCGTTTGTCGTTTTGTGTCCTATGACGTCTGTACGTGGCGTTAGTGAGTAATAAAAATGTAGATTTCCTTCACATTCAAGGGTTATTTCCACAGTTAGCAAACTACCTACCTTCAGGCTAGGCCTTCCTACGCTGCGCCTTCCACATATTAATATTAAGCACGATATAAGTTTACAAGAAAGGTATTAGTACTAAGCATTCGTGTGACGCATTAGCTACGACGTCCTGTCATTAGACCTGAGGCTTGATAGAGTACCTATTACTACTAGAACGGTATACCAAACTCTCAGTCGAACAGATATGTGAAATATCCGCTGTTGAGGTATTGGATAGGAAAATTACTGTTATATGTATTTATCGTTCGAATTTGACAAGTACATCGCTGTTCTTTCCTGTACTAGAATGCCTGTTCGATATGCTTATGCTAGATAATAAGGAGTTTGTAGTCTTCGGTGATATAAATATTGACACCATTGACCCTATTAAATCTGACATTCAAAAATTAAATGACCTGTTGTCTTCACATGACCTTCATAACATAGTAGATTTTCCCACTAGAATAGAAGGCTCGTCAAGCACTAGTCTTGACCACGTATACGTGGGGCGCGGGTCGGCGGGTGCTGCGCACGCGCGTCCTCTCACCACCTTGCTCTCGGACCATTTGGCGGTCCGCGCCGTGATACCTTGCGATCCGGGGCCGGGCCACGCGCCCCCTCGCTTCGCCAGGTCATACAGTGGGGCTAACAAGTGTTGCTTTGTTTCAGCTTTGGCTAGCATAGACTGGGAAAGTATAGAAAATAAATATTTGGCATCGCCCGATGGTTTGGCTCAGGCGATAATTAACATATTACAGTACAATAATGAGACTTGTTTTTCGATTACACGGAGGACTGGAAAGGGCAAGAAAACTGTCTGGGCTACGGAGGAGATAATCAACTTAAATGAGTTACTTATTGACATGAACCATTTACAAGCTAAATTTCCTGATAATAATGATCTAGTATTAAAAGTATGTGATTTTCAATCAAAATTTGACAACTTATTGCTAAACGAGCGAAGCTATTATTACAATAATATAATTAAAAAATCTGACAACATTATTAAGTCAATGTGGGACGTGGTTAATACTGAAACTGGTAGGACGAGAATTAATAGTGAATACACTGAACTACTGACACGGCCCGACGGGTCTAAATTTCCATCGAAAGTAGATGCCGTGAATGCTGTAAACGAGCACTTTGTGAGTGCAGCGGCGGCGTGCGGCGCACCTGCAGCCAACGTCACCGCCGCGATGCGCGCGCTGAGCGCGGCACGCCCGCTCGCCGACCGCTCACTAAGAATAAGGCCATTCACAGCTGTCGAAGTGTTCAAAATAATATCTTTCGGTGTCGCACGGAAAAAGTCCAAAGATATGTATGATATCTCGATCTCACTGCTTCATACTGCAGCAGAACCATTATCGCCTATTTTATCTAGCCTATTTAACAAATGCTGTTCGCAAGGAACATACCCCTCTGTATTAAAACGCGTCAAAGTTTCTCCTTTGTACAAGGGTAAAGGAAAGCAGGAGGAAATAAACAGCTACAGGCCTGTGTCGATTATTCCTGGAATAGCCAAAATATTTGAACATGGTTTGAGTACGCGGCTGATGGAGTACCTGGTTCAATGTCAGTCGTTAAGCGACAGACAATACGCGTACCGAAGCGGAAGATCTACGACCTCTCTCGCTAGAGAAGTGGTCCGCAGAGTAACCCAGGCTCGCGAAGATCTCAACCAGGTCGCTGTGATTTTCTGCGACCTGTCTAAGGCCTTCGACGTCGCCGATCACAGCGTCCTGGCCAGGAAGATGTCACATTATGGAATTGAGAGTGCTGCGCTAAAATTATTAACGGACTTTATGACAGGCCGATATCAGGTCGTAGTAGGGGATGCAGGTAATGTCAAATCACAACCGCTAGGAACGGTTATTGGAGTTGCGCAAGGTTCCTCGCTCTCTAATATCATGTTCTCCCTCCTCCTCAACGACTTGCCGGAGAACATTCAGGATGGACATGTCCTTATGTATGCGGATGATGTCGCAGTGATTGTTACTGCACCAACTATAAACCAGCTTGAACAGAAACTGAACAAAGTAGCCAGCGACCTTGATACTTGGTTCGGCGCGAACGGCTTAATGTTGAACACTAGCAAAACCCAGTTTGTCCATTTCAACTTAGCCGGTCGCTCCTACAGACCACTTGAAGTGAAAATAGGTAGTGTTGAAATGGAACAAGTACAATCGACCACTTTTCTCGGTTTTCAACTTGACAGTGCTCTTACCTGGGAAGAACACATAGGCAAGCTATGCGGTAGAATAGGTGGCGCCTGTTTCGCTCTGTGGCGCGTGTCTGCCATCTTGCCGTATCCCATGGTCCGGCAATGCTACTTCGCATCTGTGCACTCGCTATTGCAATATGGCGTCGAGCTTTGGGGACGCGCTGCTGATTGGGAGCGCGTCTTCAGAATGCAGAAAAGAGCCATACGTGCTATTGTACGAGTGACACAGGAGACTTCCGCTTTGCCGTATTTCCGGTCCATGGGGATACTTACTGTCCCAAGTCTCGTATGTCTCCAGGCGGCGCTATACGCCAGGGACCACCACGAGGAGTACTCGAACCTCGGAGACACACGCACGGGCTCCGCGACGCGCCATTCGCACCGCATGCGTGCCGTACCTCACCGACTCACCAAGACAAGTAAATTAGTGCATGTGACCGCAACGGAGGTATTTAACAGACTTCCGCAAAACATTAGAGATTCACGTTCTAGAGGGTCGTATAAACATAAATTAAAGAAATGGCTCGTCGAACAGGCATTCTATAAATTTGAAAATTTGTTTAATATTAAGTTGACTTGAGTAACTACCTAATAATAATTAGGTATATTGTATAATTTACTAATGACATTTATTCGGTATCTTAAATTAATTTAATTATTGTGTTCAATTTTATTTATAATTTGATTAATTTAATTTATTGACATAGCTAATTATACTCAGTATATATATATTTTTTACTATGAGTTTATGTAAACATATTTTATTGACATGTAACATCTTCTGTTATAAATAAAGAACTATGAACTATGAACTATTACAATATCATAATTTCTTTTCAACGTAGCGAAAAGCAATCGGCGCAAAGGTGTGCCTTAGAAAGGGGCCATGATTGCCTATGGACTTTGATAAGATGATTATGATGATGACGATGATAAGGTTGAATTAAACCTTATTTCCAAAATATTTACTGCTCGTACCATCTTATTAAGGAACGCGGATTAGCCTTAGACTAGATTATTTACTTTACCTTTGACTCCGTGGATATAAACAATACTATTCTAAAGCTACTACACGTGTAAGGTCCGTTAAATATAACGGGTCAAACCGTGGGGTGCAACTAGTGAATATTATATTAAAAAAATATGTATTAGATGCATATTTTTGGCAAGTATAACAATTATTAATATTGTATCAGATTTATATGTCTGTTAATTAATTAAAAATCTACCGCTTATTGACACAAAATTTCTCAGAGACCTCTTTACTAGTTCCTTTACGAAACTTCACCACAAGCTCTGCAATATTAAAAGATTGTTATCGTTTTGCTTGTATAGGGTTTCTGGCTTGGGTGAAATAAATTTTGTTACATGGCGAGCTCTCCCTCGAGATCTTCTCCTGGCTGGCCTGGAAGAAGACAATGAGGAGGGTGAAGGCGGCTCAGAGGGCAGAGGCCTCCCAAGAAGTTCACATCAGAACGACCATTTCTGAGGGTGCTCGAGATACCGCCCGGATATCACCGGGTCTCGACCTCGCACCCGCCACACACCCCTGGGGGCAGTGACCCCCAGCGCCCAGCTTCGGTAAGGAGGTTTACCCTCGGGACCGATACCCTACCAAGGGGTGTCAGTCCGCAGTTTAGGTATGTTCGGCCGGCGCTCCATCCGGGTGGACAATGCAAGGCAGAAATCAGTCGCCGCCCGCACGCTAGCCTCGTCCCACGTAACTAAGCATACGTGATAGAAAGAGAGCGGTATATCTAGGTGAATATAGCGAGCGGTATCCAGCGCTGTGCGAGTTGAATTGCTACTTTATTGCCTAGTCGATAGAGTCCTTATTTATTTCAATTCCTTTGCGGAGTTAACTTTCTGTACGTATTACTATTAGTTATTAAGACCCTACACTTCGCTTGATGGCGAGGAAGAAGAAGAAGCAATACATTTTTACAGGTTTCTAACTTCAAACTTTACATTATTGTAATAAGAAGAAAGTAATTTTAGCTATTTTTTTTAATGCTTTCAATGTGAAGATTTGTAAGTCTATTTGACAGAAATAAATTATTTATCATCCTGGCTAGACCTAGACAAATTTTTACCTTTAGTCAAGGTCACTGGCTGGTGGGGCGAGTAATAAGTATAAGGGGTCATTGTAAACTTGTCCCAAAGTAAGTAAGAGTAATAAAAAAAAAATGTTTACAAAAAACACGTTTGTGCAACAGGGCAGGAAATCAAGTTAAACTGGTGCAGGCTAATTTTCTTCGTTTTAAAAGCAAAGTGGCGTACAATGGATCCGAAGAGACGATAATAGTCAAGTCACACAGGTCGTGGTCGAGCGACGCGACTCGGCGTGGGACGGGACGGTCACATACAAAAAGCTGCGGTTGCGCCAGCTTTGCGTGTGTCATGTTGCATTATAAACTCTCACATTACAAAACATCCATCTCGTCCCGCGCCGCTTTCCCGTAGCTGTGCGACATGACCATTAAACCAGCGGGCAGATTGACGACGATCTAATGACACGCCAAGATGTAGATAATATTGTACTCAGCACTGCGTGGTTAGTAGACCGGTGACCACGGCCCAGCCGCACACGAGACACGATGCGCAGCCAAAAAACTCTGTTAATATTTTACGTAAAAAATAATTTTAAACAACGCAAAATATAAATATCTGAAATGAATAATAGCCCTAAATATTTAACTATTTAGTATTTTTTTTACAATAATTATGTAAATAATAATAAAAAATAATATATGTCAATTTGGCAAATTTATTCCTTGCATGACGCTTTTACTTGTTAACAAAAAATTCTAAAAATAAAGTAAAACAGTATGCATGATATAAAGTTTTTCTTTTGCTTACATTTTTGGCATGAAACAAAGCAAGTTTGCCGCTAAGTACTTTTTTTAATTTTGCTTTCCTTTGATAACAGTTTAGGTTTGTTGGCTTACTGCCAGTTAGCTGTGGAAAAGTTAATTGTTTTAGTAACTTTCTTGTAAAAATAAGCGCTAAAAATACAAACTCTTTATTGGGAGTTCCTGGAAAAGAACTTGAGAGGAAGCCAATGGCAGAGCAAGATCTTTGATTAAGGACAAAGAGGTGACTCCTCCAAGATCAAAATGGAATAAGATTGTAAGAAGATCAAAACCTTACAAAAGATTGTAGCGCCACAGGAACTAAGTGACAGGGAGGAAGTTACAATTTGTTGACCACCCGGGACTTATTTCTAGAATAAAAAACAAAAAGCTTAATTAGCTCGCCTTATTTAAAAAAGCTGAATCCCATGTTTATCGCCACTGTAGATATACTATGTACTGCAGGATATTATAATATAATACGCTTATAAAAAAAAATACAACCGACTTCAATTTAGGGGGGGGGGGAAGAGGGGGTGGAATGTTGTATGGAAAGTTCTATGTTTTTGAAGTTATAGTGGTGAAAATTGATATATGGGTAGTTCATTCAAAGGGGGAAAGTTGGGGGTGGGGGGAGTTGGTAGATTTGGTAGATTTGGTAGAGTTGGTAGAGTCGGTAGAGTCGGTGGAGTCGGTGTTAAAGTGGTGAATTTTGGGAGCGGGCCGAATTTCTTCCGTACGCGGACGAAGTCGCGGGTGACCTCTAGTTATTTATAAGAGTTCGACAAATATTGGAAGTCATTATTTATAACCGATCAAGCTGAACTCCGCAGAGTTCATTGGCAATCATTATCAAATATTATACACATCCTTAAATAGAATAAGTATGATACCTATATTATACAAACCCTGGAAGGGAAAATCGGCTAAAATGCTGGCGGCACTGCCACGTTGGATGGCTAAAATACACGCTAGCATTCCGGTCGTTTTTAAGTACCTTTATACTTTTTAGTCTAATAAATAATTTCAATAAAACTCCACAAATGTAGGTCACGTGTCAAAGCGTCGCAATTATAAACATTATTTCTTAAATTATCTACCTATTAATCATGCCACGATTTATTAAAATTCGCAGAAATAATGCATCTCGGTATTAATATCAAACTAAAATAGGTAATGTACTTATAGCTAATATAATAACGAATTTTCAAATGTTGAATTTGTGCAAGCATGATATCAGTGAAGCCAGAGATTTGATTAGCATAAGGTCGGTAAATCCTGCGGCGGCGGCGCGGACTGCGTCGCCTACTGCTTGCATGACGAGTGCCAGAGCTGCAGCGAAATTATTATAATGAAACGTTTCCAAATCCGGTCTGCCCGAACGTTTGCATTCAATTGTCGTGAATTTTATTCAACTGCTTACAAGCTTTTGTTTTAATTTGTATAATAGCTGATTCTTTGTTTTATAACTAAAGGATAGGGTCTAAGGGGGAGCTTTTGGGGGGGGGGGGGGGGCTTTGTTCAGCAGTGGACGTCTCCGGGCTGATGATGATAACATATTGGTGAAATTCCTAATTATTGAATTTTAATTCATCATTAATAGAAAGGGGAAAATAGCATCACATCGCCGCGGAAAACAGTTAATTAACTGTAATAAATCAATTATGTTGATGCTACATAATTAACGCGTCGCGTCGTTCCTCGTACGGTGATAATGTATACAGCTCCACGCTGTGGATTTTGGTACAAGTCAAAAAATTTGGGGTTTCCTGCTACAATCTTCTCCTACGCTCTTTAGGTATAAACTGTCAAGTGTAAATAACTACATGTAAGGCATTTATAATCTATACTAAGCTAAAATAAAGAAGTGTTTTCTTCGTATTTGCACCACCCATTCTACTATCGGACGGCCAAGAGTTCGAAAAAGCGATACTTTCAAGTCAAGGTCAAAGTTCAAATGTCGATATTTCAAAAAAATAAGGAATCGGATTGATTCCACTTTTATTGTGCGAACCGCTAAACAGTGACTGCTCGTATGACTTTTTCCCGATAAGTAGTTACAATCTGGGTGTCTTCAAGTCGCGAGTGAATCGGTTTCTTCTAGGCAAGCGTATCTCCATCTCCAGCTCCATCGTAGACCGCATCTTCGTTTTACAACATGCGAGATAGCGGACAAACGCAAGCCTATTATACCCTAAAAAGCTTTAGTACTTAATTTAATGTAAAAAAAAACAATAAAAGTATATTAATATATTCATGAAGTTTAATCGAAAACAATTCAACGAAGGCAATCCAACCAAAAAACGTGGACGCATGTAAGAATTCTGTATTATCTCATCGCGAAGTCAATTTAACAGTAATATATTGAGTCTCACACGACAGAAATAGTCTATATATTATTCCAACTGTGATTTAACACAAGGAAAGAAATGATAAAAACATAAGGGACCAATGGCGGACAGACCCGACCTTTAGTTCATGTCCGATAAATTATCCAAGTGTCACATTTATAGATAGAAGGTGGAAATAAGGAATTTTGCAACAAAGAGTGTATTGCCTATACAAGCATCTTTCTTATTTTTGATGCCTCTGGAGCCGTTTCCTTGGAGGATCTAGCTCTCTGTTTCAATTGACTGACAAACAAAGCCAGCATAATAATAAAGATCGTAATTAGACCGCAAGATCCCTAAGAAACATAATTATTTATTATTGCGCGTTCTGTTAATAATAACTTTACTAAGCCCACATGTGAAAATAACGTCATCTGTTTGAATCTGAACTAGTTCGCATCGTTCACAACATAGATAATTATTGTACTTATTTAAAGTTCTCAACTACAAAATCTGCTTGCCGGTAGTAAGTAATGGAGTTCACATTGGAGAGAAATAACCACATTTTATGCACACCAACCAAGTCGGCATTATTGTGCTATTGTTATCATTAAAGTCTGAATAATGTTCCATTTTTACTAACTCGAACAGAAAACAAAACGATGGTATATAAGAGAAATAAAATAGTAACACTTTAAGTAACTTAAACGGTTTTGTCACCAGAACTATGTGTACCAAATATTAGATCTCTGTTAAATTATAAGAAAAGGGTAAAATTTTAATTACTAAATTTGACCCATAAAAAACAACAAACGGTAAGCTAAATAAAACCATTTAAATCTCTTAAAAAGCCATAGGAGAATAATAAAAAAAGAAATAACGCCAGTCTAAGTTGTTTGATAGATGACATGCTTATTTCAATTTTCTTCGCGAGACTAAAAGTATCCCGAAATAAGCCTAACCTAATAAGATAGGCGAGATAATCTACTAACTTTTCTCTTGAAAAGAATAGTTCGTTGCTGTACAAGTGTAGGTATTCTAATTCAGTATTATTTTACAAAGTATTTTATTTAAAATGGCTATGTTGTACGTCTCCTACAAAGATTCGACAGTTTGCATACAGAATAAGCTGCCTTTAAGAAAGCCGTAACTGGCGGGTCAACCGCTGATAAAGCTCGGGTCTGAGAGATAATGCAAGATCCAATTACTGAAGACTTTACATATAATAAGTATATTAATGGTTAATAATTCTAATAATAATAACTGTAATAGGAATATAATACAATATAATACGAATATGTGTTTTTAAGTTGGTATAGCATATTCTAAAATTCAAAAGTATCACTCAAAATAATAATTAAGATGGCGAAACGAAGATAAACAATACATTTTTTATTGATACTTCAAAACGCAAATCAAAATACTAAAACTACAAAAAATTGTAGCGTAACTTTGGAAAGTAAACTCTATTCTCTGGTTGTTATTGTCTCTGTCTTCCACGGGATTAAAAGTCCAAGATCATTAATTATTATTAAAACTAATAAAGCTGTCTGTGTTATAAAAGTTATTTTTATTTTATCTCAGTAATTGTTAATAAATTATCTTAATCCTGCTAATATAAACAGTGACTTCTAGTCTAAGCCTTCGCAAGAGTGTCGTAAGGCAAACTCTAGCGTTTATCTACTCAAATCGTTGACAATGTTCCAACTCGTTCCGGGGCTGAACAATGCGATTTTGAGGGTAGTTGTACAACTGTCTTGTTTATTGTGTTCATTGTTGAACTTGACTGATCCACTTTAGAAGGGTTCAGATTGTTCTTTGAACAGGATAACGTTTGAATGGCCGCCATTTTATTTAGTTTGCTGTCAAGTTTGTTACATGGACATAAACTGACAGACAATGCGCTGTCTAAGCCGGTGGATCTGTAGCAACATGACATTTTGAACTGAAGTGTCTACAGAGCTAATAAACTCGGGATGTACCTACTTAAAAGAAAGAGGGTTGTTGTAGTCATCGTTGTGATTAACATTTACTGTTTATTATCAACCCTTTTTTTATTATGAAAACTGACGCGGTTTAGACACATTTTTGTTTTATTTATACGGGAATACTCACGTTTCATTAAATCGGATACTCCGACTATAGTTTCGATCACATCCGGTGACCTTTTTCAAAGAGTGAAAACAGAGCCCGACGCGCGTGCAGCTGCGTCCTGCTTAGCACTGCGGGCCGCTGCGCGTCGGACGCGCGATGACAGCGATTGCTCTGCGGGCGCGGGGTGGGGGCGGGTAGAGTGTCGTGCTGCGCCGGCGCTCTCTGGAGCTCTTCATCACTGGAATCGTCTCGTGCGGTGTCGGGAATATTCCAGCACGCGGAGCTCACCACGTCGCCTTCAGATACGCGTCTACTCTCTCTATTATCAACCCCAAAAAAAAAAGTTGTTGCATTGAAAATACGCAATTTAAGTCCCAATGCCAAGTTACAATTCACTCCTTTTGATTTAGTAGTATATACAGTTCTACATCTTTCTTTCTAAGACGTAAGTGAAATATTAGAAGACTAAGTTTAAAAACAAACTAATACAATTTACTAGTTCGAATATAAGATATATCAGTCAAAGTGTGTGTAGATAAAGAAGAGTGTAGAGAGTGTAACTAGTACTACTACTACTATCTTTGGTAAAAGCAGGAAAACTGAATAATTTATCATTGACACATATGGTTCTAATCAAGGCAGTGATTCAATAACTTAGATATAAGAAACAGTGCTATAGCAGTAAAAATCCTTACAATGTCTTAAAACTGTAGGTATATAAGTACTAATAAATTAACACTTTATTTACTATTAACGGTCTTGTTTTTCAGAAATATATCTGAACTTGCCTTACGCAGAAAAGTTCTTCACAAATATTCCTCTTTGATCGTGGAACTTGGGAGTGATTCGAAACGCTTCAAAAGTTTACCGAACAACTCTTTACTATTAAAATGTTACTGAGAACCCGCGTCAAGAACTCTTCGATTGAGACTGTGTATCTCAATGTGAAGCCAAGGGTAAAATCCACCAGAGTGACGTTTTCAAAAGATGCTAAAAAAATATTGAGTCCAATTATAAGGCCAAAGCGTTCTCAAGACATGGCGCTAGAAACATTTTATTTTTCATAAATTGAATTTTAAAAAATCATTAAAAAATATTCTTGCGCTCTATTGACAAGTGGGTATTACGCCAAAGAAAAGTAGTGCACAACTGTACATGGCAAATTTGAAAACATGACTGTAAAAATTATTCTAGAGCAACACGATGCAGATGAGGCCGCAAACAATGAGCATTATATAAAATTTTAGCATTTCAACTATTAAATTTTACTTAATGTTAAAAGAAAATTTAAAAAAAAGCAGACACATTAATAATAATCATTAACTATCCTCTCTTGTGGATAAGTAGGCCAAGATCCATTTCGGGTTACTACATCAACAGAATAACTAAGTAAATAAAAGTGTAGTAAGGATAACACTTTTTAACTCAGTTTGCAGAGATCAGAATTATACAATAAGAATCGAATCAAATAATTATTGTAATTACAAATATTAATCAATTTTTATTTTATTATTATTATCCACTCAATTTGTATCTCAGGGCAGAGTAGAAGAAAATGTACCATAATTCCATAAAAAAAAGAAAAATAAGCGAGGGATAACAAGCCTGTTTCTAAGAATACCCGATCCAGTCCCAGCGAGGTTAGACCTTTATGCCGACGTCTGAAGATAAGTCGAGTTAGCATATGTGGCAAAGGAAAGTTTCAAACTACTTTTGAATATTGCCATCTTACGTCTTTGATTCTCATTCGATTTTGCGTTTAGCAGTTCTTCAGTCGAAACTTCAAACTTACTATCTTTTATCTCGACAACCTGCCATCATTATTTACTTACATAGACATAATACTTACATAAATAAATATTAAGGTTTACAATATTGTGAAAAGCTCATGAAGCTTAAAAATATTCTTAATTAATTTTATAGAGAGCGTTCTAGAGTTTCGGTTACTAGCTCAAATCATTTAAATAAATGAATTAGGTACTTATAGTGTATTAGCAGGTCATTTAAATTATATGAAATAGTACAATATTTATGTAGTGGTAGGACTCTACTCAACTGCAGAGTCCGCCTGGGGAAGTACCATACTTTTGCCAGTTATTCAGTCGCCAAGCAGTAGTGTGCAAGCATTACTGTGTTCCGGTTTGAAGGGCAATGTTACTGGGTATGAAGAGATTTAACATCTAATATCTCAGGGTGACGAGCGCAGTGCCGGGCGGCGCAGGATTGTGTTCGCAAGTTCACAATTCTAGCACTGCTACTGTTAGTGGCAGGTGTGACGCTTACCACCAGGCAAACGTCTTGCTAGTTTCGTCACTTGAAAGTATTTTTTTATTATTAAAGTGTAATATTAAAACGATGTAAACAATGTTTTTAAAGCTTAAACAGGAAGAAAAATTATGACCTCCGGCAGAACCAGCTCCACCACCGCCACCTCACTTCATACAAATATATTCAAAAAAGATGTAAAATTTTTTTGCTAATATTAAGGGTGACACGCGCCGTTATCTTAACATTCTAGAATATAATTATTTATAATGTTCTTTCTAAAAATCGCAATTGGTAAAATTGTTAATCACAACATTAAGATAAAAAAAAATTTGGTGCTTGGAGGGAAGTAGCTTCCAAGAAATTTTACGTTAATTAAAACGAAATTAATGAATATAAAACGAACGTCGACAGATTGAAACTGTAACACTGGTTATGAAACTCTACATTTTCCCACAGTACAAGCATCACATCGCATCGTAACAAGCTATTGACCCATTTCCAGTAGACTCACGCACCAATGCTCAAATCAGCATATAAATCTGAAACAACACAGATTTGATATCACGTCTGTCTAGTTCCAAACGAAACTTATTTATCAAATGCGCTATTCCGTTTAACATATTCATGGTGATAATTAAAAGGGCTGCCCCGCACTTGCGACATTTCTCCCTGGTTTTTGATTTTATTTTGGCTCCAATTATACATATTCTACTATATCTTTAACTAGCATATAAATCGTGCACCTGAAACCATAGGTTCCAGTTAAACATAAAATGCACTTAAACGAATTACTAATAATATTTATATTTTCAAGGAAGGTTGGTCGTCCAGCTGCAAGATGGGCCGACGATGTCGTCGCCGTCACGGGTCGAATCTCGACCAGAATAGGGTAGATGACTGATGTTTATATCGTTGGAACCAATAGCTTTGATGAAGAATTTAAGTAAATACAGTATGTTTATTGAAAAAATAATTTAAATCGGTTAATAATGTTCTGATATACGAGCGTTTAAAGTTTTTGTTGAAGACAACTCTGTCCCTTTCCCACAAAACAAAAAATGACGTCACGCCTTACTTGTCAGAATAGAATTTATATGGCGCACGGAGAAGTGACGTCACGATTTGTTGTTTCGCCTCTCTGTCTAGCATGATATTAAATGCTTATAAGTTGCTTATTTTTGATCAGACTTTAATATTTTTTTCATTAATCAGCTATATTTATGGGCCACATTTTAATAGGACAATAAAAAAAAACAGTCTTCTAGCCTATTTCACGGAACTGAGCTAAAGTTGCTGTATATCCAATTTTTTTATTGGTGGTTCTAGCGATGTTTTCTATTCATACGCCTATAATGGCACATTCTAGCAGTAAGAGCTCAACTTGTACCAACCTTGTAAACCTAGGTCTTTTGAATTAAATAAAGCAAGAGACTCATACCTAGTGAGATAAGGAAGGCGGTAGATGATGATGACGAATTCATTTTCATTAGACACCGGCTTAGTTTTTAATATTTAATATTCACAGCCTTTTGTTTTGCAATAGGACTAGGGCAAATGTCAATAAATTACCTACATACTAACATAACATTTATACGCCTTAGGAGGCGCATCAACACAAAATGTATCTTGGCCTCTGACAACAGAAGAAACCTTAAAGCCTTACACTGCCTCTTTCCAGACGGCTTGGAGATGACGCAGGTCTAGTTGTGCGTTGTCATTGCAACGTTATCTGGATCAATTGCAAATTCAATATGACACCTTCGCAAGTAATCCTCACGCCATCGTACCTATTATAATTTGACTACATCTAGATGCTGACAAAACTTCATTTAATTTACCACAGGCTAGCACCCACATAGCGCTATAAAAAAGACGTATAACACTAGGCTCTTCCACACAACTTAGCTCGTAAAACGCCGGCCAATAAGAACCCGCCGCCACGCACGACGCTTCCTCGCGTGACTCACGGAATAATCAAATCTGTTATTATTACTGTAATTTTACTTGCAAATCACTCCTAAGTTGTTTAACTTGTATCTCATAAACATCAAGTTTAATTTCCACTAACTTTGATGAAAACATTGAACTCCAGCGTTCGATTAGTTGATATTACGCGTAATATGAAGAGCATTGAATCCACTTATGAAATTATTTGTTACTAGCTGCTGTCTACGGTCACACGTTACTGTGGCCTATAAAATACCTAGCTGTACTCCGCGGTTTCACTCGCGTGTTGATGAAAAACGGTGATGATGATAAAAAGTTAAATGTTATTTCGGGAACTAAGCTATGTCGATTCAGAATTTCATCCAAATCCGTTCAGATGTTTTGACGTGAAGAGGTAACAAACAAACATTACACACACGCACACACACTCACACACACACATAAACACACATTATATTAAAATAAAACTATAACACTCGAGGAAAGTGTAGCTTACTATTACCGATCCGACCATTCCTAGAAACAGGAAGTATTCCGTTTTTGGTATAGGCGCCGGTTACCAGAGGCACACAAACACGCACCGACCTCGCCGGCGAGGTCGAGGACTCCCCAGATCTGTCAGAAGATCGGTTAGATTCTCTCCAAATAGTCAACCAGATCAACCTACTAGGGCCCCAGGGCATACCCCTTCTGGGGTGCCAGGGCAAGTCTGGCCCCCACTCCCGGCGACGGCCAAGCCGAGGTTCGTACCGTCTGAGGTGCCCTTGAGCTAGTCGCCTTTAACCTAAACCTAGGCCGAGCGCCGTTTGCGCTTGCCTAAAGTCCGGTGACGCTGTAGAGGTTATCTGAGGCCAACAGTATCAGTCATTCATAAAAAAAAAAAAAAAAATATGCTTACTATTAGTGCAAGGCCGACATTGATCGAAACAGATGACGCGAGTGTATGAATGTGTATAACCTAGTTGGCGTGCCTAGGGAGTACAATGCACTATTTAATTAAGATCATAATTATTAGTATGGAAGTAGATAATTTGTTTTATTCTTTTTATCGACTATAAAGAATGAAACAATCGACTATCGACTAATAAAAATTGGTCGCATATAGATTAAAATTGCGACTTTTAATGTTGCTTTAAGTCGCAATTCTAGCGTCGCCTTTAATATTGCATGAGACTCAGAGCCGCAGGGTTCGCTGGATCTTCATTTGTTTGCGATGATTATACCCATTCTTTGTTTGTGGACTTCCATTGTTTTACAATTTTATGTTATTTTTTTTAAACCTAACTAGGACATGAATAATAGTACATTATGATACAAGTGTGCTATGTTGGTCATTACACTAGAGGCGGTATTATGCGCGCGAGCCACAGGTAAGTGCGATAAGGAAGCCGAGAGCGCAAGAGTTTCATACGACCGTTTTCATCACACTAGCGAGGAAAAAACAAACTTTTTTTGATAATAATCAACCACACAGCGAAAACGTCAACAAACATTTGTGGTAATTGGCGCCCAAACCAGCAATGCGCGCGCAGGTTGACATTTTACTTCAGCGGCATAAAAACTCTTTGTTGGTATTACAAAAAAATTGTAAGTATTATTCGGCTATATTAAGAGTGCTTCGTATACGTGCGTCTAATTGCAGCCACGTACAAACTTGACTTTACCGGGTTATACCTATTATAGCACCATGTGCTGTAATGTAAATAAAAAAGCACGGGTGCGTAATAGCTTGGATTATGAGCCTAAAACCGATGTAATAAGATCCATTTTACGAGCCAGTGTGATGAAAAAGAAATTGAATTGGCTATTAATAAATTAGGTTCAGAGTAATTCTAATCCGCCTTTTCTCTTTTCATTTCTTTCCAATATGTAAATTCATGTCACGTTAAGATAAAAGGCTATTACCGAAGCTACACTCTATGTTATTAAAGCCCAATTAGTTAATTAACTAAACAGTAATATAAAATAAGATGTATGTTGAAAAATTATATGAACTTACTGCAGTGGGATAGACTGCAAAAACCAATAGAGATTGTTTTCTGCGTGGTAGAGCAAAACGCAATATTATTATCTAGGTAACAAAAAAATATTATCGACTAATTATAAATACTGGTTGAAGCTAGATTATGTCGAAAAACTGCGTCCAGAACCACTGGCGCAAGTAGCAGCGTTCTCTCGGTTGATAGTGGTGAGCATTCTGCGATACCCAAGCCAACTACTAAGCGCGGGGATTACCCCAGCAGTGGACGTCTTTAGGCTGTTAATATTATAAATCCCAGTAAAAAGTGTAGTTTTAAGAGTGTAATTTATTGCTATTTGCAACTAGCAAATAGCAATAAAGGAATTTCTTGGCAGACATTTTTCCAACATTTTCAATTTATGTCTAGGTCTGACATTTAGAACCTAATTCATCCATCATACTCTCTCCGCCACCGAGATGCAAGGAGACGTCAGAGATTTGTTGAAATATAATTGTTATGATATTTTTACGCTGTAAACTCGAATAAAATGCTATAATATTAAACATACAATAATGTCACATACACATACATTACACACAACACACACATACATTTAGCTGATATTATGTTTGCCAACTTGCAACTTTATTGACCAAAACCAAGAAACATTTTAAGTTTTTTCAGATTCATTTTAATAAAAGCAAACTTTACGCAAAAATCACTATGAAGGTTTTTGAAGTGTTACATTTTCTTTAGGAATTAGTACCTGAACATGACAGAAATATGTCTTCAGTAGACATAGATTTTATTTAAAAAAAAACATGAAGCATTATCCAGGAAGAAAATAGGGGATTACTTTTGTATGGAGAATCGCAGACCGTGTTCCCTCTAATCCTGTAATGGAGGAACTGGCCCTCAAGTGCAGCTTGCCAACGAAGTCGGTGTGCGAGTTTATACTGGAGAGGAATTTGCTTGTACACCACTTACTCAGCGACATTAAGCTAAGCCTTTCGAGTAATAATTCAAAAATCCTCATGCTGTTTTAGCAATTAATTTCTTCTGAAATTGCAACTGACACAGCTTCGCAAGCTTCAGTTGCACAAAAATTCGTATTATTTCGTCAAAATGATACCATAGAGCGATTTAGAAATTTCATTTCCCGAGTTTTCTCTCCGCCATTTTGGCGTCATGTGCATTTCACTGCGTTCCATTCCTCTTTTTGTGCGACGAAAGGATTTCGCTTGCATTCTTTATTTAGCATACGGACGGTTTTGTTGCTATAATAAATTAAAGACCGAAAAATGTAATGTTTCCTTTTTGCTTATTTTAATTTAATTTAAGTTGTTATTTAGAAAGCACAGCGTCGACTGTATGAAACTGACAATAGTGTTGATGAAATATAATAGAGAACACATAAATATTATTTGTGTTGGATTAAAGAGACATATTTCCAGTAAGTATTATTTAGCTCGTTTAGGCTTGAGGACAATTGCACTATAAGCGCGTGACAGCTTCTTATGCTATAGAATACACAGAATATAATTATGATAGTGTTTTATGAAAGAGACGTTGTTAGTGTTTGAAAAATAGCTGAATGTACTGTATTGAAGTATTTCATCAATATAAGTTGATATAAGTTGACTATTTTAAAGGTATGCAAACTGCAGTCCGGATTTTCAAACTACCTGCTTTTCAGTAAAGAAAATTATCGTGAGGAAACCTGCTTTTGTCGAGAAGAAATTGAAAGGCGTATAAGGTAGCCCACCAAACCCACAACTGGGCCAGCACGGCGGATATGACCTTTTGAGGGAAGGATTATCAACAGGCTAATAATACCATACTATATTTTTTTTTACTATAGTATTTTTGTTGTGGCGGTCTAAGGGGAAGCCTTCCTTCAGCGGTGGATGTCTCAGGGCTGATGATGATTGTATTTTTGAAATATATTGAACGCGCACGGCACGTGTGTGCGTGGCACGCACACGCGTTCCAGCAGCGCCTATAAAGGAGGGCGCGCAGCCGGCACTCGCCACTACTATTAATTCACTACTCCGACCGTCCTTTAACTAAGTGTTTTTCATACATTTGTGTACCACTGTAAATTCGTTGAAAAGTATACGTGTTTCCTGCTCTTTTACGCATTTCATTCTCCACACACCTGCGACCTTCATATAGGCTAGGTAGATTTCTCCATATATTTATAAGAACAGGTAAAAGTGTTAAACATCTAAACACCCAAGCATACTCTACAAAAGAGTGAATATGCCATAGTGTTGTTATCCTAGGTGAACTTTTACGATTGGTACATTTACAAACGCTGTAATAATGTCTGTCTTTACTTAATATTCAAACCAGAGGTCGGTATTTGCGAGCTAATTCCTAAATCGCATGACAAAGGGTGAATCGTGATGTTATCTGCATGTCAGGCGGCAGTAGTCTCACAGAGCCTTATATAATAATCTATAGTAGAGTAGCATTGTCGCATGATGTACAAGTTTTAACAGTAGTCTTATTAGAATAATTTAGATTATTGGTAGATTGTATGTTGAACATAAAATTGATGTTTTTACGTTTTCAGCTTACTAAGAAGTTAAGAGTGCGACTAATGCCAGAAAATTAACAGATTTCACCCGCGCGTCTTGCATTAGCTTAGAGTCGAATAATGTGGTGCTGTCGCTGATAATTTAGAGCATTTGAATTAAAACAGTTTTTTGTTGGTAATTTGTATTTTTTTTAAATAAACCTTTTATTTTATTATTTTTAAATTATGTTACAAAATTATATTCGGTTACTCGGCTTCTTTAGGTTTTTCCCCTACCTGTAGTATTTTTTTAATCTGAATCTGAACGATCTTTATCATTAAACTATGTGTTTAAAAATACACCTTTTACTTACTTTTGGCATTAGTCGCCCCCTTACGCGCCACGCAACACAAAACAGATGAATTTCAGTCTATGTTAATCACAATAGTTATTTTAAGTCTTATTCACCGTGGCCCAATAGATTCACTGAATTACGAGTATGTACACTTAGGCACCCCAGGACCCAATTTTCGGAGGTGTAACACACTAGGCTTCAAATCAGTGTACTTTTGGTTGAGTTTTTGAGTATTTCAAGATTACAGCAAACATTCTGATTGGTGCCAATAAAGAAAAATTTGTTTGCAAAAAGTCAATTTAGAATTCGCCGACGGTGATAAAACAACCATAGCCCACGCAATTTTTTATCGTATTATGGGAAGATGTAGTATTCTGTCTTAGACTATATTACACGCTACCCTAAAATAATCTGATATACTCGCTACTTAAGGACACCCAAATTGTATCTATTAGGAAACATCAAGTCAGGCAGAACAATAATATATCACTGTCTAATGGAGATATCAAAGAGCTTCTTTCGGGTTTTAGGCACATTAACCAAGAAACTACTTCGCTTTTTCAAGTGTGGCGGGGCAACTACGTCACACTTAAAAAAAATAAAGAGTTATAAATGTGAGCCGTATGATAATAAAGCTCATATTTCTATAAATGCAGAATGACTAATGGGTTTGGTTCCACAGTAAATTTACATGTCAATAGTTATCGCCAAAATTAAAGTAGGAATAAACGTAAGTTGAGCTACTGCATTTAAAATGTACGTTCACTTTCAGCTACTCTGAGACCCACAGTAATTTACTGCGTTCCTCAGGCTAAATATTAGTTATAAAACTTACAGAAGACTTGTTTTCTGTTTTATTTCATCCAGGCGCTTAGCTAAGCTCGTTTATTGCTTGTAACTTGAGCACTAACTTGAACGAAACGGATGTAAACGCTTACAAAGTTATATTTTGACTTGAGTATTTAAAAACTGGGTTATCTTGCTAATTTATTGCATTGGCACTAATAACTACTTACAATAATATTTGACTAGGTAGCTAGATAGTGTAGCATTAGTAGCACTTGGAATTTTCTGTGGTGTTTATATTAAATGTTTACACATTAAACCTACTTACCATTTTTTTTAAGAAATGCTATACTTTATTTTGATTACCACAGAAAGTATCTGGGAATCACGTTATGCCACAAAATAAAAAGTAGTTCTTAACTTTTTTTTTTATAATATTACGTTGATGACGTAATTACATTACGTTGATGATGATTGTTATCATATTATGATATAAGTATACGTTTATTATGATAATATTCATCAACCTATCATAGTCCAAAGTCACTGCTATGAAGGGGTCTCTGTCAAGCCACGACATGCCGAAGATAGGACTGAATCTTCGACTATCTGATACCAAACACAGCCACGCAGCCACGCACGCTGCCAACGTAGCGTAGAACGCCCTGAGACTAAATAGAGGGACTATATTCGTAGTAATGCTGGCAATGGTTACCAACCATTCATTAAATTTAGCAAGTTTGAAATAGGTAATACAATACAACCGGCGGGCAACCGGTGGATGCAAATGGCAGGTTGTAGTACAGTGTGGCGGTCTAAGGGGGAGGCCTGCGTTCAGCAGTGGGCGTCTCTGGGCTGATGATGAATACAATATAATAAAATAACACTTTATTGACACCATAGAAAAGACATTACAAACATACACTATACCTATAGGTACAAAAGGCGTCCTTATCGCTAAAAGCGATCTCTTCCAACCAACCCTCCATAATAAGTAAAACTGGTCCCCTGACTGATTCAAAATATTTTTCTTAAAATGTGCACACTCAGTGCTATAGTTGCAATTATTATTGCACATTGCCAAACTATTATATATTATAGTCGGTATCCTGTAAAAAAAAACGAAACATTATTTTTGACCAATTATAAAATAATAATGATTAATAAGCTAATTATCAATTATTTTCTACTAGACAAATAGCTGTCATAATTATAGAATACCTGAATATTATAAAAAAATAACTTGTTATTATTTTATTCTATGGCAGACGCCAGGAAGCTAATTCACTATTAGCATCGTTTAGCAGTTCCGGGCCATTCAAGTATTACAGGCACGTCAGCTATTCAAGTCCTGATAAAGGTCGGCCAGTAAAATATAAAAGAGTTCTCGTATTTCACACGCAAAGAGAATATTTGTCGAAATTTGTATTTTCTCAACCAAATACGCCCGCGTGCTCAGATTTCAAACTAAAGTGGCCGCAAAGATATAACTTTAGTTTTATTTCTTCTAAATTTAAACATTTATCATGCTATTCGCATCACTTTATGTGTTACGGTTAGTTAAGTTAAAGCATTTCTGTTAAAGGCAAAGCGCTTTTTGCAAAACTGCAAATGCAAAAGTTTATGCTTTTTACTTTTTTGAGTTATGGCTTTAAAGAGAGTTTTACTGTTATTTTTGTATAAGTTTGTACTGAAACTGCTTGCGGGATGAGAGTAATTTTGTAATAAAAGATACAACAACCACAACAACTAAAAGGCAACGTTAACATTGGCTACGAAAATTAGACACAAACGTGATTTAACTATGAATTTACAAAGGAATTTACGTTTGTTTTTTCTCGAATTACATAAAATAATTGTATGTTCTGTAAGAATGAAAAAGTAGGTACTCAAGATTGGAATTCAAATATATACAATACAAACATACAATTCAAGAAAATTAGAATATACCTAATAAAAAAAGGGTTTTTATTGGTCAAGAAAACTTAATAATAAGCTAAGGAATGCTATTCTATGCGCTCCTTGTTTTAGGGAAAAAAGAACTCAATAGTCGCCTCATGGTTAAGCCAACTCCACACTGTCAAGTTGACATGTCATCATCTCTAACCTTCAGCTGAGTCGTGAACAAAAATGCTAACCCATTTTATCACAAAGACAAATGCTGTAAGACTAATTAAGATTTATATTTAAAATATAAATTGTTTATAACGATGTATACCTAGTGACGGCAGCGATGTCTTGAGCTTTGTTTTGTTACTCGTTCTAGAATGATAGTCTTGCGAGCGTGTATTTATTATCTCATTAGTTACCACAAAAAAAATTACAAAAATATTGATATGACGTGTCTTTATTAGCTTAATCATTCCATTAGCTCGGTTAATGGGGTTTAAACATTCTTTCACGAAGCGGACCATGGAAACTCATACAGTTCCGAGAAGGCGGGCACTTTTCGTCACGCTATACATTTTAAAGAAAATCAAATTAATTGTATGTGTTGCAGAACAGTGAGTAATACATTTAGTATGCTTAGGTCTGGGTGTATTGTGAAACTTTATTACAGTGTATAAAATGAGGAATGTTGAAATGAAACATATTAAACTCTTTAATTCGATGAAAATCAATTAAGGTATTCGTTTCTAAGTTTATGACTCACGAAAACATAATATATTGATATAAAATATTCAATGGAATTTAAGTTAGTGCCAGTCATGTTTTTGTTTACTGCTTACAAATCTGAAAACAATTATTAAAGATTTTTAAGTATAGAAGATTATAATGTATCTGGCTACTGAGAGAGAAGAGCATAATCTTCCAAGGGCTACTAGCATTTCGAAAGCTAATCAAACTGTCGATAAAAAAAGATTGCGGTTTCATCCTAATTATTTTATTTAAGTGTTTATTGATATCAGACGATTTTACCATATTACCTGATAATTACCATGATGGTATTAGTGTGTTCACATATTGACACACTGGCCTACACACATACTCGTACACCCCGTACAAAACCGAGAGACTCGACAAACTTTTGACCTCTCAAGTGAGACTATATAGCCGTCATGTGGACCGGGGTTCTTAATAGCTGACCTTCTCGAAGATTGAGTGACCGCCACTTGACCCTTGTACTCGCTTGCTCAGATAAATGTCACCTTTTCAAATCATGCTCAATTTCGTCAACTCGGCAATTTCAAACTCTCATCTAAATTAGAATTCGCTCTGTGATATATTTGACAATTCATTAAATTAAACGCTTGAGTTCGATCTCTTTTGCTTTGTAATATTTTTACTACACTACTGGGACAAATGATCCGAGAAAGTATTTTTGCATAAAACAAGTATAATATGGAGTAGAAAATTGAGCAATGTCATCGATTACTCCCTAGGTATAGCATTACGTGATCTTGATCCGATCCAAAGTCAGAAGACATAAGAATCGCGCAGCTTGCGGAGACTTCTGATACAAAGTTTTTTTTTTATACTATCTTGTGACGAGGCGAGCAAGACGTTCACCTGGTGGTAAGCGTCACACCTGCCACTAACAGAAGCAGTGCCAGAATTGTGAACTTGCGAACACAATCCTGCGCCGCACTGCACTGCGCTCATCACCCAGATATATTAGATGTTAAATCTCTTCATACCCGGTAATTTCTCTGGTAACATTGCCCTTCAAACCGGAACACAGTAATGCTTGCACACTACTGCTTGGCGTTTGAATAACTGGCAAAGGTGTGGTACTTCCCCAGGCGGAGTCTTCAGTAGAGTTCTACTACTACAAAAACCGCCTGTTCCGCCTATTATTATGGGCAAATAATCAATTGGATAAATGAGAAAAGGTGTTTGAATTATTTATTTTGACTTGTGAACTGTTTTACGGTTTTTGTAAATATAGGAAGTTCGAAAGCATTTAACTCTTATATTTTAGATTTTTGTCACAAACAAATTTACTAAGGTAGTGAACCTTAGTCAATTTGTTGCTTGCGACGATATCATTATATTATTTTGCTAATTGTTAACATTTGCACAAAGTTTACACCCCTCTATTAAGAGAGGCTTTTGTCCAGCAGAGGACGTTTTATGGCTGACGACGGACGACACAAAGTCTAATGTTCCCAGTTTCAAGTTCTCAAAGTAAAAAAAAATATGACTTTGCCAAATCTCCTTTAAATTACTTTTATTGTATAGCTATAGTTGTAGCCACTATTAGACTGGCGTAATAAAGTTTGTTCCATTGGTTTTTGTTTCACAAAAATGAAAACAACAAAAATACTAGGTACTGAAAAATTATCGATGGTCGAAGCTCGCGCTAAGTGGCAGATAATAATAGGTTCGTAAGGATACACCGCTGATAGTCACCTGTTACAGCATAATCACTGCAGAAGCCTGACACATTTAGGCCATAGCATTGCATCGCGGGTCGATCTGCGGTCAGGCAATGGGACAAACGTCCGAGACCTTTCCTTACACACCTAACCCTCCACCCAATCGACAAGCTCTCACGTCTAGTTTAGTGACCGCCTCTCTGAAATAGGGATCAAATGCACGCTCTATTATTTCAAATTATATGATCCAATAATCCAAAATCAACGTATCCCAACACACGCCGGCAATCGAGCCGCATGCATATTTAAGCGCGTCGGCCCACCGCTGGGACCGTATTTGGAATAGATTAGATTCAAAACAAGAATATCGTATCTGTCGTAACAATCGTCAGGTTGTTAGCGGATCGGCGAGGCCTCGGGGGATCACTGCATTGCATACGTAATAAGGGTAGAGGGTTACTTGAATTTGTAATACAAACAATAGCAGATCTTCTGGGTAATATCATTTGTAAGGGCTTTGAAGTTCAGCCGTCAATGGCACCTATCGATGTATCGGAGCGATGAGCGTGATACGGTTATGTATTATCAATGGAATTGATACCCCTCTATCGGCCTATTTACTTATCTTCATTGATTTGATGGAATCACTACTTATAATGTAAGATAAGGTAAGGTTGGCAGTGGTTGGAAACTAAGAAGCCAAAAATGGGACGAAGTAGGTATTGTACGGGAGAAACCTTTTACGCTATGGTCGGTTTCGACGACCCTACCTCATTGAGCACCAAGTAGGTAATAAAAAATGCACCCAATAGCGGCATTTGTATCCAGCAGTGGATAACGGTAGAGGGATTATGATATATGTATAATCACATAGATTTCGGGATGTTCGAATCGAAAGTAAATCGTAGTACTTAATTATGAGCGGAGTCGCTAAAATGAGTCGAAATATTTTATTTTATTTTATTGTAGCCAGGTTTTTTTGACTTTCTCTTCCCGTAAGTTGATTCAATTAGGTAAGTAGGTAATTAATGTGAATTTGGTATTAGACTGGATATTCCGCTGGTGTTGGTAGATCAACAGATTAAAATCATACTCTTTCTTTTTGGTTAAAAGGAAAACATAACAAAACAAAACTTATGCTCGAAAATCAAATGGAAAATAGTAAATTTTAATAGGTAACTATGGTTAGCTTCAACATAACACCAAACATAACTAAGATCTTTAAAAATTCATCAAATACTCGTCGCTAAAAACCTTTTTCATTTTTTAAACAATATCTTAATCTTGACACGGTAATAACTCAGCATAATTTGCTCGGCGACCCAACTTTCCAGTCTGGCGGAGTTAGTAGCAAGTTGCTGAACTACCTAACACAATAGCGTAGCACTTAATGCGTCCGCTAGAATTAATCTATATAAAAAAGAAGCTCTTTGCACAGAATACTTAACTATAAAATATTTGAAGATACGATTATTATTTTTAAAGGGGCCCGACATAAAAAAAAATTAAGAAATACATTAGGTTGTTGACTATTAATATCATGTTTACATCACTGAATACGCTGTCGACGTACAAACCTTGATCTGACATATTACACGAACACAATAAAACAAAAACAGTTTAATTGGTCGATTTTTATGTCATTTTTATTTACGTACAATACATGATTTAAGATTGACATGATTCATGGTCTATAATTAGCACATCATACTAACTAATAATAAACAATGTAAAATCAATCCATCGGTCTCATTTTAACTGAATGGTCTTGCGAACTGGCTCTTGGATAAATTTAGCAAGCTGGTAGTAGTGGATATTATGATAAGATAATTAATGCACTCCGGACAAATGAAAGAAAACTAGAAATTTTCTGATACATCGCAACAAGCAGGTACAGTTGTAACCAATAAAACGCAATATGTGATTGAATCAGGCGTTAATTTGCGGAAGTTGATCCTAATCCAACTGTTGAATACTGTATGTTACTGTATCTGTGTACTACAGCGGAAATACACTAGAGATACAACTGTACCTGCTTGTTGCGATGTATCAGAAAATTTCTAGTTTTCTTTCATTTGTCCGGAGTGCAATGCTGTAGTACAGCGTAAATACACTAGAGATAAAGTATTCAACAGTTGGAATAAAACGCAAGTCAAAGCCATTATTACTAAATATACCATAATAAGTCAAATTGCTCAAGCTCTCGCTTCCTTGGTGTCTAAGCCTAATTAATTAGCATTGCGTCATATAAGCCTCCACACAACAATAGATGTGCTCTTATCCCTAATAATTGCGACATAATTGCTTAATAACACCCTGAAATCTATGGCATTGTGTTATGAATGGGTTCTCATTAAATTGTGTTAGATAACTATGAATTTCATGAGTTATGAGCCTTTGATTCCTTTGACTACAATCTAGAGTAAACTACTCCAGTTCTATTTCGTGATCTATTAAAAGCATATTAGATTGAGTTTTCCAATTATTCCAATAACTGTTCAAATATATTTCTTTGAGATGATACATCCGCATGGCATGACCAGCGCAGTGCAGTGCGGAGCAGGAATTTGTTCGCAAGTTCACAAGGTCACAATTCTCGCACTGCTACTCTTATGAGCAGGCGTGATATTTACCAGGTGAATCTCTCGTCTCCTTACTCTATTGCTTAGATAAGACGTATATATTAAATTAACTTCTTAGAGATAATATTTTAGAGAGTTATTTAAAGTTAAATTTATCTACTTTGGTTAAAATCCATTGACTGTAAAGATTTTTTCGATAGAGGCTTAAAACACAAATACCTATAATAGTTAATAACTAACATGTGTATAAAGAGAGCTATAGTTGTACCAGAAAGAGTAGAAAATAAATGGGGGCGGTACTTTCTATGCAAACTCTTCAAAATGTATAACTTGGCAACATTTAATAATATTTTATACTGAAAAATTTTAGTTCCATTTTATTTAATTTCTACCATTTCTGGTACAGCTATATGTCACTGTACATCTCCGTCCGTATTGCTACCACAAAACTGCCAACTCAAACTAAAGATCCTATACATCTATGTATAAGTGTGTATAGTATAGTCGCAAACTATCCACAGCGGCAGAGATGAAGCGAGGGGTCTCGGCTAAATTAGCGGTATTTAGTTTTAAGCCAGGATAATCTACGAACAAACGCTCAGCGGCGAGGTTTAGAATATAGATTAAATTTAATGACCAATTTCAGCTTCTGCCTGCTACCTATTCAGCCAGACCGCGTGTGTTGCTATACTTACATGTTTGTTATGGCGTATATTTTTTTGCTTAAATATTAATGTAGACAAACTTTTATATTTGCTGGTTAGAACTTTCTTAAAAGAAAGTACTATGAAGTTATATAGTACTATATTGACTTATTTTTATTTTATACGTTCAAGTAACGAGACGAGCAAGACGTTCGCCTGGTGGTAAGCGTCACGCCTGCCACTAACAGTAGTAGCAGTGGCAGAATTGTGAACTTGCGAACACAATCCTGCGCCGCACTGCACTGCGCTCGTCACCCTGAGATATTAGATGTTAAATCTCTTAATCACATACACAGTAATTTCTCTGGTAACATTGCCCTTCAAAATGGAACACAGTAATGCTTGCACACTACTGCTTAGTGGTTGAATAACTGGCAAAGGTGTGGTACTTCCCCAGACGGACTCTGCAGTAGAGTCCTACTACTACAAAAGATTAAGATTAAAAATTGATTCCTTGTTTTTTATTGTACTTAACTTGATATATATTAAATCAGAAGTAGTTAAAAATTAACTTTGAGTAATATCAATTCAAAAGCTTAAGTACTCCTTGCTAACAAAAAAAGTTTGACTCTTAATATTAAAATAAAACAACAAAATAAAAATATTTAATTATAATAAAACAAGACATTATATTGTACATATATAACATATTTTTATTGAACGTATCGTTCTATCTAATCTAATCACCGTTGTCTATCAGACTTTTAAAAGCACTGATAACCGTACAAAATAAAAATAAAGTCATCTAGAGATATAACCAAAATGTGTAAAGTGACGGGCAATATTTGAATGCATAAAGCTGCTGACTATAATTATCTAACAGTAGCTTCTATAATATCAGATAACTTCAGAGCCGTAAACAGTGGAATGCGCTTCCCGAGAGAAATACTCTGGCTGCATTCAAGTTGCGAGTGCATCAGTTTGTTTTGGGTAAGCTTGCTTCAACTTAGACCGCATTTTTGATTAACATCATACGTGTTGACATGCAAGGCCATTAATAAGAAAAAAGGCTAATGATGATGATTTAGAAAAATAAATACACATCATAAGTTATTATTTTCTGCAACTCTTTTAACAACTTTTCATAATCATAACAACTTAGATCAGTGAAGTATCTTATTGAAGAGAACCGTTTAAATCAGATTGAAGCAGATCAAATATCATTTCGTATGCAGATTACTCAGTAAGTTAAGATCGATCCACTTCGCGCCCCATTTTTTGGCAGACGAGTCTCACATACCCAATACCTTTACATTTCAGCGCGTCTTATCTTTATACACTTCCAAAGGCTCACATAACCTACTTCTTAAGTTTTTTGGTGATGTTACTTTGAAAGACTGAAAATCGGTTCAAGAAATACTTACTGACCAGTTAGTTACTAGAACTAGAAAACTATTGAAAACAATTTGCTAATTTAAAGTGCTTAAAAATATTAGAACACTGATAAAACTTTTAAACATTCGGACATTTATTACACACAGCGCCATCTAGCCCCATACTAAGCAAAGCTTGTATTATGGAAACCAGATAGCTGATAGAATACTTATATACATTTTTATTTCGTAAATACATACTTATGATACATACTACACCCAGATACAGAACAAACATCGATGTACGTCACAAACATTTTTGTCCTGGGTGGGGATCGAACCCACGCCCTGCAGCTCTGAAGGCAGACATGCTACCAACTGAGCTATCAGGCTGTTCAAATTGTTTGTATTTTCTAGTTAAAATCGCAATGGTAAACCTAAATAGTCCGGCAAGTGGACCTGGGTATGTCCTAAAACTGCATACAGAACCACCGGAGGACGGGCAGCAGCGTTCTCTCCGTTAATCGTGGTGAGCATTCTGCGATCCCCAAGCCGCCTGCCAAGCGTGAGGATTATGGCAACTCCACCCTCTCGGGGAGGCCTTCGTTCACCAGTGGACGTTTTATGGCTGATGACGGTGTGTGGTCAAACGCAAAAGTAAACTTACAGTTCTATGATTGTTTTCGGATATTTACCGTGATTATATTTAGAAACAAGCTCCCGATATTTCGGTGCAGTTGCTTCCACCGTGTTTAAGTGTCGTGCTAAGTAATGTTGCTCGTTCACAACACAATGACGATAAATATCCCGGAAATTTATAAGAGATAGAACTGTTTATGTTCAATAAGTTGAAGCAATGAAAAATATAAGTAAATGTGCTTGTTATTAGTTATTCTTAAGAAAAAAAAGTATTTATTAAGCATTGATATAGAATACATTTAACAAACTTATGCATTAACATATAATATAATAAAATTCGTGTTTCTTGATATAAATCACCAACAATTTTATATGAAAATAATGAACGTACGGAACCGACTGTTTTAAAAACAGTAAATGCATGTGCTGTACATTATTAAAAAATCTTTCGCCATCAATTCAGCTGACCAACGTTTTCCTCTACCATCATTTACTTTCAAAAATTCATAACTGCGCTTCGTCATTAAAATTAAAAATGTCACTTATCCAGCCATTCCTGTCCATTCCGGAATTCAGAGCGTCACAGTGGCGTTGATATTCGAACCAGCTGAGAGCATCAAATGAAGTGATAGCGAATTTTCGTGAAAAGGAAAGGGTGCGGATAGGGCGTTAAACGCCGTTTCCGACTCATAAATCTTCGATTAAAGCCTGCCCCGTAATTGAGATAAGAATTTATAATACGCATAAAGAGGCGAGATGTTATGAGCGTCTTAGGAATATTTCTGGGTGTTATGCGGAATGGGCAAGGGTACGATGAGTAATTTTAAAGTGTGAAATCAAGGTTTGTTATGATTTTATTAGGTTTTAATGTGGCTTTGTATTAAAAGTCTGGAAGAATCTTTAAAATACCTTTAGTTGTAAAACAACAATCTAATTACACGACTGCCCAAAACAAGGAGTGTTATGTTTTTCAGGGTTCATCATCTATGGGATAAAGACATGCCAACGTAAAAATCTATCGTGTAAGTGTAGCGTTAATGCATGGAAGGAATTTGTGTTAGAGTTAAACATAAAGAGTACTGACTAGGTACGGTTTAGTTTTGCGTCACTGTGTTACAAGTTGAAATTTGTTTACATGTTCCTTGTCACTTCCCTAGGCACAGAATCTGTCGAATTCTTGGTTGGCGACAATCTGCTCGAACCAACTTGGCACTTAACTCTCCAACGCAAAGATTGTGTCGCACTTACAATGAATTTAACGTCTCCTTGAATGATCTCGATGTATTTAACGATTCTTTATTGGTTTTTAAAACCAAATTAGTAAAGTCTCTAACCAGAGACGAATAATGGTTGTATTGTAATTCTACAGTTACGTATTAAGTACCTACATATTGTTTTAAATTGTCTGTTCTGCTAAAATTATAGTTTTCATAGTTTTTCATAGTTTTTATAGTTTTACATTAATTCTCTGTATAAACACTGTTTATGGCGAATGTTGTATACGCCTGTAAAAGGTGATCGTATCAGATCCTTGTGTTATGTACCTACTTTAAGAATGTGTAATATGTTCACTGTTGGCGTATCTCAATAAATAAATAAATAAACTTATTTCGTGAAAAGTATAGATCAAGATAATAGTCATGTTGATTTTGAACTTGAAGTGATAATTAACTTTACATAATGCGAAGCTATTTGTGAAAGCTAGTAGGTATAGAGCTCAAATCAAATCTTATAAAACTCATTAACCGGAAGCTAAAGTTCTTTCGATATTCTACATAATTTCACTCCGCAAAATCCTTCACTTCTCCGATAGAAGAGCAATAAATCGTAGATTAAGTTTACATTCAAAAAGAGATTTTAATAAAACGTTTAATGACGAGGAGACTTCTGGAAGGAGGAAGAAAAACAAGTTCTGCTTAATGGAAACCGTTCAGTCGTTATACTTTTTATATCTTTGAAATGGTGCTTTTTGTGGTACTTCATTAATTTCTATTCTGTGATGGAGTGGAGCTAGCTTTGTTTGATTGCATTGCGAATAAATTAAGATTACAGTTTGTCGTATAACAATTACTTCTTGTTTATACTCTCGCTATTTCACACCTATTAAGATGGTTTAAAAATAAGCGTTTACCTAATTAGTATTATTTAGTTCACCAAGAGATACCCATTTTTCTGCATAAAATTTACATCTTGTTACGCTGTCTTACAGTAAAATTGATAATCATGCAAGTGGCTTTTAGGTGAAGCAAAAAATCGCGAGGAAACATGCATAAGTCCGGAGAAATTCTATGGCGTATGTACATCCACCAACCCGCAACTGAGCCAGCGTGTTAACTTGGCCCACTCGCCTTTCCAGGTTCAGCCTATGTCCAGCACTGCAGATGACTATTAACTGGCTGATTATTATATATGCTATAATAGATAAGCTGCTAAATCCTCCAAGTAGCTAAGCCTTGCCTATTTTGTAGTTGTAGGACTCTACTGCAGAGTCCGTCTGGGGAAGTACCACACCTTTGCCAGTTATTCAACCGCTAAGCAGTAGTGTGCAAGCAATACTGTGTTCCGGTTTGAAGGGCAATGTTACCAGAGAAATTACTGGGTATGAAGAGATTTAACATCTAATATCTCAGGGTGACGAGCGCAGTACAGTGCGGCGCAGGATTGTATTCGCAGGTTCACAATTCTGGCACTGCTACTGTTAGTGGCAGGCGTGACGCTTACCACCAGATGAGTCTTGCTTGTCTCGTCACTTGAACGAATAAAAAAAGGCCATTCACTTCGATTATGATTTAAATAATAATTTGTTTTTCTGCTACCCATCAAAGTTTTATTTTATACTTAATTTATAATTATAATTCTATACTTAGGTACGTCAACGGTATTTAACTTTGAGTCAACACGATAATGCTTTTTTTTCTAATGAAGTGGTAAAAATGATAGACACGAAGTACCTACCATATACCTACATTATACACGTTACATTTTCCCAATGGAAACCCCTAACTGTACAAGTTCCAATGTAACGTATTATTACGTGCCCTTTCGATTACTCTATCAAGCCTAACATAGCTCAAAAGGTCCCCAACTATATAAACATACTTATCATTACAAAAGGCAATGAAGCAACAGAAATCGGCGCTATTTTTCCATCAGACTTGGTCTTGATTAGTTCCATTGGAGCGTAGCTAGCCGCGGGCGAGTCGAGTGGTTAGAAAAAAGTAAAAACTAAATGTGAAAGGATTTTCTCAACCTGAAGTTCTAGTCAGAGTTTTGCAATAAAACTAAAAAATAATAATGCTGAAATGGAATTTTTCAATCTATCATGTGATGCAAACCATAGGTGAAGGAGTATAAACCAATGAAGACAACATGGTTGTAAATAGATGAATGATAAATAGTAGTTTAGTTAGCTAGTTTATATTTCTTGTATATAATTCTCTTTGTATTTATGTAAATAAAAATAGTTTTATTATTATTAACGGGATATTTACCATGATTATGTTGCAAAATGAGTTCCCGATATTTCGGCGAAATTGCAAATTGAATAAAGGCGGTTATGGTTATCAAAAAGGTTAAAATATAAAGGGCATTCATAACGAACTAGCGTCCAAATAACTAACAGGATATTTTAATAAGTTGTGTTGCTACGTAACCTCCCTAAATCTCCTTTGCCCTCCATGTCTCAAGTACGAAACGAAAGGGTTTAAATAAAACCACCGAAAAGGGGACGAGTGAAAAGACATCTTGACGTGAGTTACCAACGTGCCTGAAGCACTGCGTACGTGAATAAGGTATATTTACGTTTTTCTGATTTATTTAGCCAACCTCCATCATTCACGCTTAGAGCTACTACGTAATTTTATCCAAGTCTGAGAGGTTGTATACTGATGTCTTATAAATCTTCTTTATTAATTCAACAATCTAAAATACTTGTCAAATAATGTTTCTTTTAGTTAACCCGTTAACGCCCTCTTTTCAAAATCATAAAAAAAATAGGTAAGCGGTTGTACTCCTGATTTTAAAGTTTTCTGCATTTTCATAGAGAAAATATTAGGTCAATGTGCCAAATTGGTATTGAGAAAAGGTAACAACACATAGACAGGAATGATTGGACAATATAATTAGCAAGTTAATTTTATTAGCATCATACCTGAAACGGGTGCAGTCTAAGTGCAAAATACTATATTTATTAATTAATAATAAACATAATTATTAGTGTCTGTTCAAAAGGAGAGTGGGCGTGGCCAAAAACTAACAGATGAACTAACATTATAATTAGTTATTTATAATATAATTGAAGGTGTATTTATTTGTAATCTAGTAATTAATTTGACTTGTATATTTGTAATTTGTATAGTACGAAGAAAAAAAAAGGTAATTTGTAACTGCAGTGCCCTCTCTAACGCCCACTCTCTATTTGAACAGACTCTAATTTGTGTATTGCAAAACACTGGTTGAATAAAACTAAAACAAACTTTACAAAACCTCTTTTATTAAACCAACTTCAAACTTTAAAAACAATATAATTATTATTATTTCAGATTTTTAGTCTAAACATTACATGCTACGTTTGACAATTATTTATTACAAATTTAAATAAATTATTATTAGTTCGATCAAATTATTATTTTATAGTTATTACTCTCTTTTACCCTGGCTATATGAATAATAGTTTTGTGCTATAATACTGGGGCCTCATACGTCACTTTATATATATTTTTTTAACTATGTGAGTGTTACTGGTAGGAGCCGCATAATATCGCGTTAATCTATATTTCCCCTCCCCCCAATTCGGGGGAGGCCTTCTTCCAGCAGTGGCCGTTTTATGGCTGACGACGACGTACTTTGCGATGCTATTTATTTACCGACGTTGACTCTAGCGGCTACAAGTCACCGATGTTGCAACTTGGTTAATAGTGGGGCCACGGTTTAGGTGAAGTACCTATCGTTACCTTTTACTTCTTTGTTCTACTCAGTATGATGGTCAGTGCTTGCTCCACGACAGTTTTTCCCCGTTTTGACTGATCGGAGTTTTTTCGCGATACAAATTGTGATAACATGAATATGAATGTAAACGCTTTGTGTGGAGCCCCAGCATAAACACGGTAAATGAAAAATATGTAGCTAAGGCTCTTAAATTTGTAAACATACATAAAGCAATTATTATTGGAGTATTATAGAACAGGTAAGTACCATCAGCATTAGGAGTTTGTGTATTTTAATGACCAATCAAAACGAAGGTCTCAGGATAAACTGGACAAATCAGCATGGATATGTTAGTTTATTGGACCTTATTATCCGCTATTTGTAAAAAAAATACTATAAATAATTTATATCAACACAAATTTAAGCTTAAAAATTACAAACAAATACGGATAGAATATAAGTTCGAACAATACGTTTCCATTATTGTTTTATAGATGGCACCATCAATACTCAGGTTGGTGTGATAAGATACAAATCTAAATTTATTTCGAATTTGATTCAAACAATTTTAATTTTATGTTTTAATTTCAACCATTTTAGAAAGTTACAGTAATATTAAATAGAGCTATCATAATCAACCAGAAGACGTCCACTTCTAGACGAAGGCCTCCCCCATAACATTTTTCCTTAATCCCCACGCTTGTCAGGCGGCTTGAAGATCGCAAAATGCTCACCACCGTTAACCGAGAGGACGCAGGACGCTGCTGCCCGTCCTCCGGTGGCTCTGGATGCAGTTTTAGGACATACCCAGGTCCAATAGAGCCAGAATTGTAAGTTTATTTACTCACATTTTGTTACAGTTTACTGGACAGAAAAATATTTGATGCGCATCAAATGAACCAAATAAAACGCTACAAATAAATTCACTGGGAATCGAGCCATTTATTAAAATTAGTTTTTATTATTTAGAGATGTAGACAAATCGTTGATTCACTTCATTTACGATCACAAAACTTCTTTTAAGAAGTCATAACGTATTCACAATCACTTTTAAATTTAATTTACACTATTTATTTACAACATTGTTTATTTTTAGGTACGACACTTTTTCTGGTAGAGTGTTTTACCTGTACGTAGTTAGTGATGGTTTTAATGGTCTCTATGCAATGCTTAGAGGAAGTTTGGTTTTTATGATCTGAAAATCATCTCATCTGTATCTGTTTCAAATATCATATTTGATAACATAATCATCAACAAAATAATTGTACTCTTTTGTAAACCATAAAAGTCAAATTTGCTGATCGATAAAATCACCGCCTTAGTGCATTTTCTATCAGACGAAGACTGAACCTTCCACGCTAGTTTTGACATAATTCCACCGTCCATTTAACTTTGTACATTACAAGTTGAGCCATAACAGCGCACTGGTGAAGTACAATAACGCGGGTAGTCCAAAACTGGCCGCCCACTGCGCGCTGCCTTGCATCGCGGCTGGCGTCTCACCTGGGGACAAACAAACATAAAAGACTGGAGTTTATCAAACAAGTGCATTAGCAGCGACAATGATCAGATGAAAATTTATCATTGTCGCTGTGCATTAGCAGACATTGACACGGGTAGATTGAAAATTAAAAAGAGTGTTAAACAATATTTGCACCAAAGCACATTTAACAAATATTTATTTATTTAATATAGCACGTAACAATGTTTAGAGGTGGTCGGTGCAAACCGTAAACAGTTTCAATACCCAGTTATCAATGCAATACCCAATACCGGGTACTCGGAGTTTCGATAACTGGGTATTGTGAGAAACTAGGTATTGGCGAAAACGCGAACCGTCTCAACGTCATCGTAACGAGCGGGATCCAATACCTGCGCGTGCCGAGTACCGACGGGTGACGGACAATACCGATCGTCGCTTCGCAGCCGACGTGATGCGCCCGAGTTTATCCGGAATATTCCGAACATAATCGTACTCTCCAAGGCCGAGAGGCGACTAGAGCGCCAAAATTAAAACTAAATATGACAATTATTATAACAGTTATTACTGAAACAATAATGCGTTTTTTTGAAAAAAGTCAAGGGTTTGAATTTGAATATCATTCAAAAGTACAAGATTATATCACACTTTATTCACTGAATCAGTGCACTTTCCAACAAATTTAATCAGTAATCTTTTTAATATTAGATACTTAAATACTTTATATACTTTAAAAAAAGGCGACTCTAACCACTAACTATTAGGTAGTAAGCAAAGATTATTTAGAGCATATAAATTATTATTAGAAAAAGTTTAAACGGAATTATCAAAAAGACATCAACAAAAAATTTACCAAAACCAATCGGTATTTGTACCTTCTTGTGCAACACAGTTATTTTTGTAAAGCGTTTTGTTTAATAACGATTGAAACCAAATACCTCTGCAGAAACTCAAAAACTACGTTATTAAAGAAACGGCCAATACCTAGTTATTAAAATAAACAGTTTCAGAACACGGTATTGCCATTCAACCAATACCCGTTTCGGTACTGCAATATACCATACCGACCCACCGCTAATTGTTAACTATGTCTAATCAGTTAAATCATGAGTCCATAATAAGATTCACATTATAAAAATACATCACTAAACTCAAGTTTTTTTTTAACAGTACTAATCATATAAAATAATAGTAATATCGGTACAAAAGTCAGAGAGTCACAAATAATAATAATAATCAGCAGAGCATGTCCGGAATAAATTAAGTCAAATAATACTTATCTCTAAATCAAAATAGTTTAAAAATATGGAGTCAGACCTTATCGTCAAAATTTGATAATTTGTGAGTTTATCCGTTAAAATATATGTTTTGTGATTAAAATATTATAATAAGTACTACACAATCAGGTATGGTATTTTTTTATTGTTTGTAGATAATGTTTTTTTTAGTAAATTGATTTTCTCATTTTAGTTGATAATATAGAAGCGGAGACAAAAAACTTATTTGAATTCAAGTACTACCTTGTGCACTCTTGGCTTTAGTACTTTCGAGAAGAAAAAACTTGCATTGGCAGCGGAAATTGCTCTATCAGGAAACTGTTAACTTCTAGACTGTTAGACTCTACTGGCAGCTACCAAAGTTGAAAAATAAAATAGTATTGTATTTAGCCTGTTGTATCCCACTACTGGGCAAAGTGCTCTTTCCAACTTTGCCGGCATAAAGTATTAATCTATAGTACATTATGATACAAGTGTGCTATGTTGGTCATGACACTAGAGGCGGTATTATGCGCGCGAGCCGTAGGCGAGCGCGATAAGGAAGCCGAGAGTGTATTGAAACATAGCACAAGAGTTTCATACGACTGTTTTCGTCACACTTGCGAGGAAAAAACATTTTTTTTTGATAATTATTAACCACACAGCGAAAACGTCAACAAACATTTGCGGAAAATGGCGCCCAAATCAGTAATGCGCGCGCAGGTTGACATTTACTTCAGCGGCATAAGAACTCTTTGTTGGTATTACAAAAAACGACGAAAATTACGAGTGCTTCGTATACGTACGTCTAATTGCAGTCACGTACAAACTTGACTTTACCGGGTTATACCTATTATAGCACCATGTGCCGTAATGTAAAGTAAAAAGCACGCGTGAGTAATAGCTTGGATTATGAGCCTAAAACCGATGCAATAAGATCCACTTTACGAGGAAGTGTGATAAAAATATTGTGTAATGTTAGCAGTATTTTAGTAATATCTAGGTATATAGTAGGTACTGTATCATCTGAGGCTATATACCTCTATAACGAAACTTCCAATATAAACAAATCGTACCAATCATTTTGCAAAATTCGTTTTGTAATAAATGAACCGTTACAACACTGCTAAAATATTCAAGATATTTTACGAACCTAACGCAAAAAAATATTCAACTTTCCAGCTAAAATAAATTAGGTGAAAACCATAACGTCCAAAAAGGCTGTTTGTGCTAATAGCAACACCAAAAAGAATAATTACGGGCATAAACACAATTATCGCGCAAAATGGCCGTTAAAATTTATTTATTTTATGATTTGTAGTCACGGAAAGCCCCAAATTATTGCTAAGGACTCGTCTGTAAAATTATTTTCTATATTTAGAAGGGGTCATTAGAGGAAAGGTTTATAAACTCGTAATTATTATGCGTCTGTTGACGACATAAACTGTCAATGAAAGTAACCGTTTAACTGTTCAAAAACTTAACATAGACCACAGACATAGACTATCATCCCCGCCACACTGTTTTATTAACGGATGTGGTAAACGACTATGAGACAACGAGAAATATGTCTCTTGCATGGTCCCACTAATGGAACAAAATCCTGGGACCACCAAAAAAACACCCAACTTTGAGAATCACAATTACATTTCGAATAAAAAAAGTAAGTAAGTTCGTATAGGCTGAGTGGCCAGCCCTAGTGTCAGAGTTAATGTGCCGCTCGAAGGCCTCTGACATGGCCGACGGTTGTTGTCATTGTTGACATTTTGAATAATAAACAAATATGAATACTTTTATTTAGGTTATAACACTGCTGCAAAATAAAATTTTACGTTTACTGTAGAGTACTTTTGGTCTAAAAATAGTGAAGTATCAATTTTCACTACTTACTAGTAATTATTACTTTCTATTGAAACAATTACGTCGTTCACATTGACGATATAGCCCCAAGGAATAGACACAATATTATCATCATTCACAGCCTTCCTTATTCCACTGCTGGGTACAGGCATCTCTTATAATGCCAAAAATAAAATAAAGTCCCTAGAAAAAGAGGCAGATGGATATTTGGAGAGACAGACGGGCACGATAAAGTAACAGGTAATCGTTCTATTTATCCCTAAAGCCATTTGTATTTGACTGCCTGTTGTATTCATTGGACATATCAGTATTTTTGGTAGATATACGTACCTATAATTTAATTCAAAATTTTGTATTATTGTTTTAAAATAAGATT
The DNA here is from genome assembly GCA_905404285.2 of Erannis defoliaria. Lineage (NCBI taxonomy): Eukaryota > Metazoa > Arthropoda > Insecta > Lepidoptera > Geometridae > Erannis > Erannis defoliaria. The sequence goes on along the minus strand of FR990073.1, from coordinate 513,599 downwards.
GTGAAGGACAAAAAAGTACGATTCGGAGCCAGAGCAGATTCAGAGCAGGGTTCCGCATCGTCATTCGATTAATTCTGTTTATGCATTTCAATAAATTTTAGGTATTCGAATACTATTTAATTTATGTAAGCAAACTCTTTGATCCCCAAGCCACCTGCCAAGCGTGGGGATTATGGCAACCCCTCCCTATTAAGGGGGAGAACTTCGTCCAACAGTGTACGTTTTCTGGCTGAGACGAAGGAAACTCTTTGTGTATCATATAACTCAACCAAAATCCCAAAATATAAGTATGTAGTATTCATTCAATGCCCATAGTAACGCCAATTTGATTAAGAACCTGAAGCAAGTGTAGTCTCAGTCTTGGCAAGCTTAATCCAAGTTAACTTGGAAACTGCAACAAGGCACTCGTATGCTCATAGAGTTCCGCAAACTTTCCCGCCATACAAGCACTTTCATCTTGGAATCAAGACATATTCAGCACCGCTCCACGTGTCTTGTTTTCTGAGCAATGCAATTACCATAAAGGTAGCCTTGTTTCTCCAGATTTAGAATCAAGGCGCCGAGATTTCTCTATTCATTCTCTAATAACATTCGCGCCGTTGACCTAGCCTACATAACATTGCATATTTGTAGGTTCCCTTTTGTGGAAACATTTTTGTTTGTGGAAAGGTGGGTAAATGAATATAGTTTATAGTGTAATGGCACGCGAAAGTTTTCTGAATAATCGTGTAGATTTTGGAACTGATTCTTTTCTTTTCATTCAACTGATTACATTGTTACCTTGATTAATAAAACTAGTATGCAATTACTTTAAAAAGTTTTTACATTACACATTTTTGTTTTATTTATACGGGATTTCAAACGTTTAATTGGTCGGATGCTCCAACAATAATTTCTATCACATTGTGAGTAATCCTGTTTAAATTTACATAACCTGATAAACTATACGTCACAGTCAACATACCGCTCTAATGTCTCTGTTTTCATCTTTGCTGAAAACAAACGATCAGGAGACAACCGAAGAGAGAACTGAATAGAAAGGAAATGTGACGTGTCGCGCTAGCCGGCATTAAGTGCAAATGCGCTTGATGACAATTAGCTACCAATTTACATGTTTTTAAACTGAGAATACTCAAAAATACAATTGAAATAGACGCGTAGGAAACCAAACCATATTGCATCGTAATTAGATCAATTTTAATCTGTTGCAAAATGGCATTTCGCTCGTTTTGTTTCAAATGTGCGACAAATGATTGGCATTTTTTCGTCGAAGTTTCTATACAAATATGTGTAAAACTGGCGACAGCGGTTTTCCATACAATTGCTTTATATTGTTTTGACAGCCGTTCTACCTAAGAAGTAGGGCTTTCGCTTATCTGTGATCAGGACCGACAATACGACCAGGACCGAAAACTACTCATCCTACTCTAGGTATTGCTCAGTATTAGGCTGCCACGTGCGAGTTAAAATTACTATTCAAATACTGACTGGTTCCTCAGTTTCTAGAGCCACGCCACGAGCGATGCGTCTCTTTTAGTTTAAAGAGAAAAACGGACTACGCTTCAACCAGATAACAAATAGAATGATATAAAAATGAATTGCACTCTCACGAAAATCCTTCCGTATCTCTTACCATTTACCTTTATCTGTTTCCATTTGGCTCATCGTAAAAAGCTCAGTGACTCTGTCACGCAACAGAGAGACATAAACTAGTGTCGGAATCACGCCACTGTGCTGACGTGACGAGATATGTCGCACTCGACGCTAGAAATGCTTCTGTTAGTGTTCGAATTATTCGATTGTCAGAAGTTGAAATTCAATTCGATATTGGTTTATTATTATGAAAGCACTAATAAAATAATAAAAAACTACACTTTAACTTACTTAATTTCTAGTATGGAGTAACTTCAAGCATAAGAATTAAAAAACATAGAAGTCAGAAAGTTTCGAATACAGATTATTGGAGATAGATTTTATTGGAAAGTGAACCCAACTTGAACATTTTAAAAAACAATGTTAGCGTGCTGAGCTGGCTCCAAGACGGTTCAATCCCAATAAAGAGCTGGAGCTGCTCCTGCAGTAAAATATGCGCAAAGACGCTACACTATAGATGCAGAGAACTTTGTAATAATTTAGTTATTGCTGCTAGACCTTTACGAGACTTTTAACACACTCACGCACGCACACACACACACATCCACACACACAATCGATTCAAATCGATGGTTTTGCTTATTTATTGATTCGATAATAAGACATTTACTTTGCAGCATACCTACAACACTATTCCTCGTTCCACATTCGGCGACATTGAGCTAATGTATTCATTACTGCTGATTTGGAGCACGTACATCACAGCGCAGGCTGTACACTCTGTAGAGAGAACACGGAATAGGCTCTATTTGGCTCGTGAACTAATCGGGAACATCTACGCGAATTTGTCCCATTACGATTTATAAGGGAGATTTGTTAGGCGCGGCCTTTTAGCATTCAGCTAGCTGGGTTTTAGGTTGTGTTAACAATAAATTCTAAAATAACTTCAATCTGTTTTCTCGTTCTGGTAACATAATTATAACTTGGATAAGTATCGTCATCAGCCATAAAACGTACACAACTGGCCGAAAGCCTCCCCTGAATAGAGGCGTGTTGCTTTAATCCCCACGCTTGGCAGGCGGCTTGGGGATCGCAGAATGCTCACCACCGTTAACCGAGAGGAAGCTGCTGCCCATCTTCCGGTGGTTCTGGTTGCAGTTTAAAGACATACCTACCAAGGTCCACTTGGATAAGTATAAAACACTATAAATAAACGAATATGTATTTTTTGGGGCCTTTATTAACTACAAAGACTATTTAAATTATACTACTAAGCCTACTACACAAAAAAAATAAACGATTTTATCCAGACCGATGAAAGTGTAGAGACAATTTAAATGCTCAAACCCACTACCAGTCGGAAGCGTATATAGCCAGCATGCTAGCGGCATTAATACGTTAAATGGCAATGCTTATGCGTTGGGAAAAATAAACGCCAGCATTCGCAGACACGTCGCGTCGACCAGGCGCTCGGATAAGTTTTTGAAAAGAAGATGAGCTACCGGTCCCCACGGACCCAATGTCTCAACACCAAACAGCTCAAATAATATGTAACCATTGCCAATAATAATAATGTAATAATTTCTTTAACAATTATGTGGCAAGTTACTGAGCAAGTTGTAAATTATGATGTGGAGAATATGCTGTGCTATGCTAGTCCACCGCTGGACTCAGGCCCACCCTAGAAGCCGATTGGGCCACATTCACCACGCTGGCCGAGCTGCGGGTTGGTGGCTACAAGCGTCATTGAATTTCTTCTACAGAAGTATGCATCCTCATGGTTTCCTTCACCGAGAAGCTAGTGGTACGAAAATCAGTACATAAACTTTCAATGCTCAACGCTCATTGGTAGAAGCTCAGAATTTGAATCCACGACCTCCTCGATTATGATTCACAGTATAGCGGTCTTCCCATTAGGCTAGAACTACTTTTTCAGCAGATTGAATGATTATGAATGTATCATAATCATTATTGAAAATACCATAGTAACACGTCATAAGTAAAATAATCTTTTTCTACTACATACAGTTTCAATAAAAATATTTATGTAAATATTTAATAATGAATCAACTCCAAAATGAGTCTTTGTATTTTTATATTTTTCATATCTATCATGATACATTTAATTTGTTTAATTAAGATGGTTGTAGATGCGTGTATCCTATGTGGTAGAGCCTTTACGTAACGTTGTAATTGCCATCTCTTGAACAAAACAATACTACAAATTGTTCCACCTACTTGCAAACCATTATAGCTCCTGCAATCACAGTATAATGGCTACAATCGCATGCAGGATCTATGTTACGGCTGAGGCGCTGAAACCAGAACTGGCTAGCTCTGAATTCAGATTTCAATTACGTCGAACAAATTACAAACACTGGTTGAATATTTATGTAATCGGTGTTGTTGTTCTCTGCTATTGGGTGAATAGATAGCGACGATGAATGATATGGTTGTTACTATTGTACACGCTTACAGAAATACTGACTGCATTAAGTGACTCGCAAAAGTTAGGTTGTAAAACGCACGTGGACGGCGTTTTTTTTTTGTTAATCCTTATAATTATAGAGTTACGCTTGACTGTATTAGCAATCTAAAAAGAGGAAAATAGAAATAAAGAAATAGAAAACGACGACTGTTTCAATAAACAAATAAAAAATATGTTAGAAGCGAAATGCTATTACACCCTTGACGAGTTTTTCAACGACAAAATTCTAATACCAACTAGTAAAATACAGCGTTCTGCACCAAATGTTGCCATACCCTGACAAGGGTCATATGTATTACTGTAATATACACATGTTACTTAAGACCTGCATGTAGCCACATATGTTTCAATAAATGATTGAGTATTGAGTATTGAGTATTGGGTCGTAGTACTCATCTTTGTAGCATGAGGAATTATAGCAAAGATTATATGCTATAATTCCTCATGCTGGCAGGCGACTTGGGGATCGCAAAATACTCACCCCACTTTTAACTGAGAGGACGCTGCTGCTCGTCCTACGGTGGTTCTGGATGCAGTTTTAGGACATTTCTAGGTTCAAAGCAACTTTAGCGTATAATATAACTTAACTACAAGACACAATGTAGGCAGTTTGACAAACGTAAAGCACTTAGTAAAAGCGGCAAAATATTTCGCCTGTTTTCCAGATCTGCATGGCTAACATTTAATGACGCAGAAGGTTGTAGATGGTAGGAATGTGCATCAGGGCATGCATGACGTATGCATTCCACTATGCGACATATTTGCATCGGCATCTATTCCTGGAATCCAATAGCTCGCGCGTTACGACACCAAGACGTCATATTTTATTTACATTTTAATGCTTGTATTTTGTTTGATAGTAAACGACTAAGCGGGTTTCAATGGAACCTTTCAGCGGAACCTTGAAAACAACAAAGTATGTGAAAAAGTATTGGCTTGCACGTAGAAACAAAAAATAATGACGAAAGTTTGTAGACATAATATGGCGAAAGAGGAACCGATAAAGATAAAAGATAAAGATCATTTATTTGCATACAACATGGTTGGTTTGTACATATACAATTTGTGCACAAAAGATGTCAAATATAAAAGTGTCTTACAGAGCTAGCATGTTGTGCCGATTAGGCGTACAAATGTCAAATAGATGGCACTATGCTCGTCAAAAATAAGAATAATTATGAAAAAAAATTATTAAATTATAATAATAAGTATAAAATGAACTGAAAATTAACAAAAACAAATTATAATGTCAAAATATATCAGTCAAAATAAAAATAAAATACCAATGTCTTAATAGTGAAATACCAAATGTCAAAAAAAATCCATACTTATTAAAATTTGTCATTTAAAAAGTCATTAATTGTATAATAGCATTTTTCCAATAATAATATCTTCAATTTATTCCTGAATAGGTTGGTATTATGTTCCCTTATAGATTTTGGTATCTTATTGTAGATTAGAGGTCCCATGCACACTATGTTGTTTTGCATCAGGGCTGTCTTTCCTTTATGGACGCGCCGTTTGTCTTGGTCGCGTCGATGCCTAGTTACAGTGTCAGACAGCGTAGGGAATCGCTCTCGGTTTGTTTTTACAAACAAAGCTGTCTCCAGGATGTATAGGCACGAAAGCGTAAGAATTTTGTGTTTTTTAAAATATGGTTTACAGCTATCTCTTTTTTTGAGCTTAAACATAGCACGAATACAGCGTTTCTGTCTTCTAAATATAATAGTTTTATTTGTTGAGTTCCCCCAAAAAATAATACCATACCTCAAAATGGATTCGACTAGGCCATAGTAGGCTGTAAGTAAAGAACCTGTATTTATAGTATGAGCTAGCTGGCTTAAGGCATATGCTTGACTGCTTATTCTCTTCGAAAGATTCTCTACTTGCGGCTTCCAATTTAATTTATTGTCAATAGTAAGACCGAGAAATTTTGCACTTACTACTTCTTTTATTGATATATTATCATATGCTAAGGTAATATTAAATTTGCTAGGCCCTCTTTGTCTAAAGTGCATGATATTTGTTTTACTTAAGTTTATTTTTAAATTATTATTGTCTAGCCATGATACAACTGATGTCAAGGAATCATTAATGTCATTTTTATATACGTCAAATGCCTTACATGCTATTGTGATAGTGCTATCATCTGCAAATAATGTCATGGGTTGCGAGGTGGCGTTGGGCAAATCATTGATATATGCTATGAATGAAGGTGGGCCCAGGACACTGCCTTGTGGAACTCCATACGTCACTTTACGTTTACTAGATCTAGCTACCTCTTCAGTCTTAGTTTCAAGATTCACTCGACTGACTTCAGTGATTTGTGTTCTATCACTCAGGTATGATTTTATTAGATCTAAAACATTACCCCGTATGCCATAAACTTCCAGTTTACTCGTTAATATCCCGTGATCTACATAATCGAACGCCTGGGTCATATCACAGAATATTGAACACACTGGAGAGCTTTTATCAATACACAACAGGACTGGTTTGATAAAATCATAAATGGCCATATTAATATTTTTACCTTTCCGAAAGCCTTTTTGCTCCTTGCATAATATTTTATTTTTCTCTAGGTAATTATTCAACTCATTATAAATATATTTTTCAATAATTTTTGAAAATATTGGAATGAGTGCAATTGGTCTGTAGCACTCCATTTTCTCTTTATTATCTTTTTTAAATATAGGTTTTATAATAGTAGTTTTTAATGATTTAGGAAACGTGCCTGTTGAGATACACAGGTTAATAATAAAGCTGAGTGGTGCACATATACAGTCACTTACAGATTTTATTATTTTTGTTGAGATTTCGTCATCACCGACACTATTGGTGTTATTAAGGTTTCTGACTATTTTCTCGATGTCTTGTGGCATACTTGGAGCCATGAACATAGAGTTTTTGCTACTACTTATATTTGAAGTGACATTGCTTCCTGAATTGGCAATGGGTTTTATTTTATCTACAAAAAAGTTATTAAAAGCATCAGCTATCTCTTTTGGGCCAGTTATAACTTTATAATCATGTTTGATTTTTGTTATGGATTCTTTAGGCAAATTCAATCTAGTCTTGTTTATGATTTGCCACGCAGTTTTTGATTTGTTGCAAGATGATTCTATTTTGTAATTGTTTTGTGCGTATTTAGTCAGTCGTACAATCTTCCTAAGACGCTTGGAGTAGTTAAGAAAATTCATTTTATTAGTACTATTCGGGTTGATTCTAAATTTCCAAAGAAGTTTTCTTTTATTTTTGCTGCATATCCTTATGCCACGTGATAACCATTTTATCTGCTTATTAACTCTAATAATTATTATTTTATACGGGAAGCAGAGATCATAATACAATTTGAAGTTGGATATAAAATAGTCATACGCAAGATTTGCGTCAGTAAAACTGTACAATTCCTTAAATGAAATATTTTTCACACACATTTTAAATTTATCAATATTCTCCAGAGAATAATCACGCTGCTTTTTCCGCCAGAATTTCAATAATGAATTTCTGTGAACTGGGAACTTCATTATCAAAGCACCGTGATCAGACAGGACTAATTCGTGCACTTCCGTTTTACATGCCTTGTTATTGTTATATGCCATATTATCTATACATGTTTGGCTAGAAAAACGTGTTGATTGTTTAACTGCCAGTTTAAAATTATAACTTCGTAAGCAAGATTCAAAATCAGACGTTACTTTAGAGTCTTTTAATACATTTATATTAAAGTCGCCTGCTATAACGACTTGTTCGTATTTTTTGTTATTGGTCATGCTTAAGATCTTATTTAGTTTACATAAAAATGTTTGTAAATTATTTGATTTTGGTACTCTGTATATACATATTATCAGTAGTTTATGTCTAACTAGTTCAATTGCACAACATTCAAATGCACTTGTTAGAGATTTTTGTTTGAATTCCGGAACGTCTCTCCACTCATGTCCATTCTTCACCAAAATACACGCTCCGCCTTTCTTTATATTATGTCTACAGAAAGATGCGGCAAGTGTATAGTTAGGTACATTTACATATTGCTCGTAGCCGACCATAACATTATGCTCTGTTATGCACATTACATCCGGGATTATATTTTTTACAGCTAGTTGATCCAAAGCTGTCACTAGCCTGTCAGTCTTGTTGACAAGTCCAGCAATGTTTTGGTGGAGAATATGGAGATATTCATTCACGAAAAAACATTGATTTATTCGTGTTATTTTTAGTATTTGCTGGATTATTCGTTTCTATATTTTTCTGGCTATTTAATATACCGCCAATATAGTTTTTAAGTGTTTTAAAGTTTACACTCAGACCATTGTTGTTGATGGTGCCAGAATTACTATGGAACATAGTATAATCATATTTCAGTTTTCGATTCGAGTCAAATATGTATGCATATTGATGTGTCAATGTGTCCATATATAAAAGGTTGTTGAAATTCTCTACTCGTCGATTATATAACAGACTTTCTGTTATTTGTCCACACTTATATGTAGGAAGACAAATCACTATGTTCGTATTTTGTACTGTACGCAACGTCTCTCGAATGTTCACTACCAAGTCAAAATAATTATTCGTGGTTATAAAATCTTGTTCTCCTATTAATATAATGCACACATCACTCATCGTAAATTCCAGCAATTTTGCATCTAATCCTTTGATGAGTGAGTATATATTTCCATTTGGCTGGAGATGGTGGCAAAAACCTGTGACATCATCCCATGTGTCTTCCGCAATCGTGAGTAATTTGTTTTGCTTGTTGCTGCTGAGAATGGCAATTTTTGTGGGTACGGCTCGCCTTTGTGAAGTAGTAGTTATTACAGGTTGTAGTCCCAAAGATTTTAATTTTTGTACTGTAGCCGCTTTCGGTGTTGAGTTTTTATTGACTTGAACTGTATGTGGTTTTTCTGTCATTACATTACATTCTGGGGTTACATTCTTAGCTGTTTTTGGATCATCTTCAACCCGTATTTCTACTTGTTCCTGTCGTATGATAGATTTTTTCTTAGGTGTCTTTATTTTGGCTGGGCTGATAGTAATTTTTCTAAGTAATTCATTTTTCTTAAGTAAATCTTCATTAATACGTCTAAGGTTTAGATTTTCTGAGGACAATGCTTCTATCTCCTCGTGAGCACTCTTTAGCTGTATTTCTAGAGCCTCAAATTCTTCCTTCAGATTTTTTTCTTCCAAGCTTTCGTCTGATATATCAGGAAGACTATTGGTAGACCTATCTAGCGTTTGTGATAATAGCTCGCTATCGGTCTGATTCATCGAGTCGGACTGGGTACGTTTACGTCGAAATGTTATATTCTCTAGGAAATTCATTCTTCACCCACTATACAAATGAAAACACCGCAAAAAGAGTTTTCTCGTTTCGCGGTTCTCGAACCCAGGACAGTGGATCGCAATCCGTGCTATTCCCGATTAGGCCACGATCACTCTTACGATGTGTGCCGTAAAACGTATATAGCCCTTGACGTACATTAAATTAAATGATATCGCCGTTAGTAAAGCGGGTCGGCTATTGGTTCACAGCATGTCCACAGTTGACAAGTGACTCACAATGCTTGAAGTTTAATTTTTTCTCACTCACAAATGTAGGTAAACATATTATGATAAAAGTTTTGTTGTTTTATTCTGCTTTGTAGTGTGTTTTATAGTCTATTATGTACTATGTGTGATTATGACATTCCTTATTGTGGTATGTTTTAGCACTTTATTATAAAACGAACGTTCACTTGTTTGCAAAAATGTAGTTTATTTACGTTACACTGGTTTTTCAGTTTTTTACCGAATTACCGAATAAATATTGTCACAAACACTGTCACCCAAGAATCAGGCTTCGCACTTTCGAATACAACCAAAATTAATGCAGGAATTGCACTTAAAATATTTTTCATAAATAAAATCGTACTGAGCTGATGTTTACATGACGGCAGCGCCATCTCTCCACCGAGGTGAATATTATGGAAGAAATCTACAAACTCCGATGGGGAGTGCTTGCTCGAGACCACAGCTCATCGACATATCATGTCTGATACGCTGAGATAAATAACGAGTTGTTTTATGGGCAACATAATTAAAGGTGTACAACATCTTCGAGTTCCCAACGGCCACTGACCTGTCTGGTCTCATCATCCATCACAGGAGATGATTTATGTAGCGTTCAAAGTACATCTGTGCTCATGGCTAAAATAAGGCTGTTCGGGAGACGGGCGCGATTTTTTATTATTTTAAAGTATCACTGAAAATATGACTTAGAGTTGGCGCTCTGTGAGCTCCAAGACTAGCGCCAACTGGCGAGAGACAGTACAAGATCGAGGCTCTGGGGCACTTCTGTCGGATGTCGAAACTAACTTTCGCCGCGCTGCGCTACGTTAAAAGTAAGTAAAAGAATGAAAATGCAACAACACAAATATAAGCATTACGTTATATTGATACAACCAAAGATTACGAAAGATTCGCCATCGCGTAATAAATCAACGTTTGAAAATGACTCCCGTGCCGTCATGTTTACGAGTTGCGCCGAAGTGCGAAAGAAAATAGCACTTTTATGAGAGCAATAGGGGTAACGCGCGTCTCGCTTAGTGAGCGCACACAGGTGAGACAGTTCCTGGGGCCGTTTTCACGGGGCCATTATTTTGAGGGCGCGGTATGACATATCTCCCTATATTTTATATATTTATAGATATAAGATCTATAAATATAATAAAAGCGAAAATCACTCACTCACTGACTAAACACGAAATCTCGAAAACTACTTGATCTCTGGTAGGTGGTGGGAGGTAGTTTATAGGTAGGAAACGTCAGCTAAGGACGGATTTTGCGTTAGGACTGAATTAAGAGGATAAAATGGGAGATGAAAGTTTCTATGGAATTTCTATGTTTTTGAAATTATATTGATAAAAGTTGGTGTTTGGGTAATTCAAAATAAAATTTGATGATATTAATATTTTTTGATAGGAATGATTTAAGGGCGAGAAACGGGGGATTAAGCTTGACAAGGCTGAGCACGAAATCTTGATACCTAACTACTTGATCTCTGAAGCTGAAATTTGGCAGGTAGGTAGTTTATAGGTAGAAAACGTCAGTTAATATGACGGATTTTGCGACAGGGCTGAATTAAGGGGGTGGAACGGGAGATATAACTTTACATGGAGAGTTCGTTGTTTTTGAAGTTATTATAGTGATGAAAATTGGTACCTATTTGGGTAGTTCATACGAAATAAAATATGGCATTTTTTATATTTTTTGACTAGGATGATTTAAGGGGGTGATTTTAAAGCGGATGATTAAACTTTATAAAGCAAAATCATTATTTTTGAAGTTATAATGATGAACACTGATAGTTAGATAGTTCATTCAAAATAAAAAAAGTAAAGTAAGGTTAGTGAAACGCGGGATGAAACTTTGTGTGAAAACTTACTTGGTTTTTAAAGATATAGTGATGACAACATTATAGGCATTTTTTTATTATCATCTTCGCCGTTTTTCTTCACCACGCGGGTGCAACCGCGGGTCACAGCTAATATTACATAAGTACGTGTCGATAACTTCCTTTTTTTAAGCCGGTTTAAAATGGGTATTTTACCCCCGTGCGAATCCGGGGCGGGTCAGCTAGTATTATATAACATAATTGAATACAATCGACATCGTCTGTTGACGCCCGTTCTTGTACACAACTAACACAGAGAGAATGCGTACCGATCTATCATGAGTCGACCGTCGACGTCTTAACATATTTGAGCCGACGAGGGATGTATAAGCTTGCTAGCGTGAGTTACCAGTGAGCACGTGCACTCGCGCGCTGGCCGCGTGCGCGTTGTCGGGTGCGCACTGGTAGGCGCCCGCGTCGGAGGTGCGCGCCGCCTGCACCAGGAGCCGGCTGCTGCTGTGCGTGCCCTTCTCCGTCACCAGCGAGATGCCGCCACGGCTTGAGTCGAAGTTTATCGTCTGGGGAGGGAAAACATCAGTAAATACCATAAACAGTATGTTGGTAATAAAATACATCTTATAATCCAGCCCGAAAGTAAGTTCCTTTATTCACAAAAACACATGAAAATTCGTCTTATAATTCAGTCAAACTGTAATTTCCTTTATTGACTAAAATAAAGAAATATAATTATACCATCTGATTAAGTACTATACAAGTACTTAGATGTTATCAAGAAAAACAACGAGTTTTAGGTAAATGCAATCTGATGATACTATCTGCAACAGTTGAATTATCTATAGAGACCTAAAAATTCAAAAAAAATTAACAGCATGTCGATAAGATTACAAATAATATTACTTAGTTAGCTATTTCCTCGTACAACTCGAAAAATAAACAAGCGATCTGTGACATGAGAGCATCGCGCCGCGCCGACAGTACTCCGCCGGCACCACAAAGTGTTTGCAGGAGGATACCACCCTCTACCTCTAGCCTGGGACTAATATTAGCGACTGAAACTGGCTTCAGACAACTAAACTTTGTCTTCAATATTGAGAAAGAGATGTGAGATTTTACTAATAGTGAAATTTGTTATAGCGTACATTCTATTGCATTTCAGATCAATTGTTTTTTGTTGTGCTGAACGTGGACGACCGTGGTAATACTAAACCCTTTAGTTAAATTCTAGGAATCATTTATAGACCTAAACAAAACATTTTGAATTGTATGAAAAGCAAGCGTGTGAGTTTTTCCGTACTAACTTTTACATCTACTACAACAGGGAAGGGATGACCTTTGCCCTGCAGTGGGACGATCATGACGGTTTTTTTTTAAATTATTTATAGGCTTGCGTTTGACTGCCATGTAATGAAATGACTACAACATCATGAGAACTTTAGATCTGTACTCGTGACAAAATATCAGATTTGAGACAAGTAAGATGGCTTCTACTTCAATATCAGGTATAATGCTAGGAATCACATACAGAAGGACACTAGCTGCGCCCCCACGGCTTCACCCGCATGATTATTTAGGTAAAACGGTGATGATCGTGATGATACGTGACTTAGAGACCCTGTCTTGGGGCCCGCGAGAGCGGACGCGTATCTGAAGGCGACGTGGTGAGCTCCGCGTGCTGGAATATTCCCGACACCGCACGAGACGATTCCAGTGATGAAGAGCTCCAGAGAGCGCCGGCGCAGCACTACACTCTACCCGCCCCCACCCCCGCGCCCGCAGAGCAATCGCTATCATCGCGCGCGCGACGCGCAGCGGCCCGCAGTGCTAAGCAGGACGCAGCTGAACGCGCGTCGGGCTCTGTTTTCGCTCTTTAAAAAAGGTCACCGGATGTGATCGAAACTATAGTCGGAGTATCCGATTTAATTAAACTTGAGTATTCCCGGATTAAAAAAAAAAAAAAACTAAAAAAAACGTGATGATAAGTAGCCTAATATGTTATCCCGGGAAATAGGCTATCTTCATGTCGAGTCTTATTAAAATCCATTCAGTCGTGAAGAGGTAACAAACATTCGCATTTATAATCTTAGTGTGATTATTTTATTTTGGTAGAGACACTTTGTTTCAGAAGTCACATAATGAACGCCTTTCCTAATAGCCGGGACCCTGCAACACGCGAGCCCGGCGCCGCAGGCCGCGTAACCAGCCGCCCGACGTAGGTGGCGCTAGTCAGCCCGTCGCACCTTTGTTACTCTTCTATTTTACAACCTGTCGCGGGCTATTAAAATATTTATAATCGTTTACGTCTTTACGCTGTTACGTGACATGATTTATTTATGTTACAAGTGATGTGAGCGAAGGAAGATGGTGTTGATGAAATGTATAATAAATATATATTTTTAAATGAATATAACAACGGTTCTTACTCAAGCGCAAAATATATATTAGAATTGATGATAATCATATTTTATTAGGATATTGACGGTAAAAAAAATTGAGTTTATTTTGTGGTTTTGTTTTTTATGGTAGTAACTACGAAGAGGTAAAATAACTGGTGGTGCGAGGAAACGTGCCCATACTACGTAACCCATTCTTTTATAATATTTTACGTGACGACAAGTGTAAAAACTATTATCAAGAAAAAACACTTATTAAAAACATTATAACAGGAACATTTTTATTTTTGACTTTTTTGTATTTGTATCTGACAGGGGTGCAAAATAGCTAGATCTAGCCATAAAATAGCTAACTTGACACCAGTGGCTGACATCCTGGCATAATTATGTGCGTCAGTGCCACCTGTGACTTAAAAAAGCGCTAAACTCTGCGCGCTATATTAGAAAATATCTGGATAAAGCAGGTAATTTTTTCTAGAAGATATTGATTCCGTGACTAAAACTTAACCTAAGCTCCCGCCCTTATGACCAAGCGTAGTATTTAAAAGGACCCCCTCCCCCCAACGGGTCAATAGTATGGGTACGTTCACTAATATCAACTAGATGTTATCAAAAGACGATCCGAGTTAATCAATGGACAATACAATCAGTCTGGAGTAGCACGTAGTAGTTGCCTTTTCTCGTGAAAAAATATATATGTGACGGACGGAGGAGGAGGGTCCTTTCGCCATCATCATCATCAGCACTCATCGTTGATCCTCTTAGCAGTGGGCGTCGTCGGTGGGTAGTGTCGGATGAGAATAAAACAAGCTCGTACAATCAATCTTCAAATTATAATCTTCACAGGCACAGTACAGTAATCAGGTAGGCACACAAGTTGTAAGTAGGTACGTATCACAGAACGCGCGATGGTTCAGTGTCCACCGCACGCGCCGCTCGCCAATGGGAAAGTGAAGTCACCGATCGACGGCGCGCACGTCACCGACTCCATCGAGTGCCACCAGGTGGCGCTGGCGTCCCGGATACGACTCGATTGCGACACGGTCATCCTGCTTGCACACGTCCTCGTGTGATGGTTAACCTGCGAACAAATAGTCTACGACAGAAATTTGTTCCACTCGGTCACTCCTGACCAAACTCTACATTCTAGGATCAAACTACAAAGAGATCGATACTCCTTAAACTGTGCTTTTAATTTAAATCAAACTTTACATTACTCACAAAACTTATAGGGGGATACAAAATTCACTATACTAACACACGTACACAGACAGAGCCACGCATCACAGTCGTTCGAACCAAATTGCTCAGTACAACTGTACACAGTTTTCACAAAACTTAAACTCTATAAACTCTCGCATAAACTCTACAAACTCTCTAAACTCCCGAGTAAGACATCTAGAGCCCCGGCTATCCAGCCGACTAGCAATCGCATTGCTCTCACACATCCAGCGAATGGATCAGATCCCTTAAAGATCTCCCGTGTGTCCCCTGGTGACCACACGTAATGGTCTTTACAGACCCCGACCTCGACCAGAGCCAAACGCACACCGCGCTCCCACGGACTACTTGAGTTGCCTCAAGAGATACCGATTTCTACCGGGTTACGACTACGAATTAGCTACTGGCACGGTCGAACACAACTCACTATAGCACCTAGAGTCCCCTTACTCAAGTTTCAATCAGAAATCAAATTTGAAATTCATCGTTAACATCATCTACATCGATTTCGACTGATACGTGACCTGCTGGCATTTTCTGAAGTCAAGACTCGAACCCAAAAATCTCTCATGGCAGTCTACCTTCACTACCGTTCGTCTATCAACGCTACGTTTGATCCGCATCATCTTTAGCTCGTCGTAGGTAAACCGTTAATAAAAAAAACAAAGCCTAGACATATCATTGCCTGTTACCTACTGCAGTCACGATACGAGTAGCAGTTAAATCTGATTGAAGCGTGGTATCACTATTATGACTCATCGAATGTACACAAAGAACTTTAGTTATCGAAAGCTCCGTTGCCCTCATGTTTACAGAAAAACCCCGGTTTAAAATCTCGCGACCTCGTCACTTTGCAAATAGTTGTCGAGCAAAACATGCAACAAAATTTCGAGAGAGTGATCGTTAATCACTACACAATAAAATCTGTTCTGTACTGAACACTCGTGTTTGACCAATTACCAGTCATAGCAACAACATTACTAGCACGTTTACCACTAAATTTCGAAGCGAAACTTTCTTTTACCAACGAGCATTCAGCGCCAGAATCATAAGCAAAGCATATCAGTTCACCTTTGTGATGTAACACGCCCGATGGTGGTTGTACGACGCAGACATCAACGCGCCGCTCGCTGCGCGTGCCGCCGACGTCAGCCGCCCGCTGCTGCCGCCGCCACCGCCGCCGCTTCCGCCGCTGCCGCCTCGGCCGCCGCCGCTGCTGCCTCTGCCGCCGCCGCTTCTGCCGCCGCCGCCGCTGTCGCTTCTGCCTCTGCCGCCGCCGCCGCTGTCACTTCTGCCTCTGCCGCCACCGCCGTCGCTCGTGCACCGGATGGCTATGTGACCCGGCCTGCCACATTTAAAGCACGCCAAGGGCTTCGCTATCGGCTGCTGCGCTGCTTGACTTGATAATGTAGGTGGTGCAGGTCTGCCACTCGAGTCTATGGGATTGCTTCTGCACTCAATTCGCTTTGTCCGATGGTGATCTAGCGCTTCAAGTGTGAAAATCCGTTCAGTTTGTCCCTCGATATAACGTTTGTAGTGAACGCCATTCTTTGAAGTCACGGGTCAAACTGTGAAATGTGTGCGAGTACTGTTGCTACGGCAATTTCCTCCTTGTTCACGTCTTTCCAATGATTAGTCAGCGAACTAATCAAACGACTCGCGAACGCGGGTAGTGTTTCGTTTTCACTCGGTTTTTCGCTGTTCATTTTAATGAGGGTACCCGCCAATGTCTCCTTCGAAATAAACCGTGTCGTGAAAATTATCTTAGACTCCTTCAGGTTTTTCCTTCGTATGCGATTTGTGATAGCCACGTCGATGCTTTACCTTTTAGCGCCTTGCTGACCGCCAGAACAAGACGACTGCCGCTTGATGAAACACAAATCTGCCGTCATGCATCTTGCGTCGGTATCTTTTTTTCAGGATAGCGTGTAGGTAGTTCTTCACGGTAGGCTGGTTTTGCTGATTGTAGCGCCTCAATCAATGCTCGCGTCTTCTTATCTTGTTTGTTCAAACATTGCTCGCCAGATGTCTGTCTCCTTGTTCCGATCCAACACTGATCCCGCTTCTGATGACGGACGGAGGAGGAGGGTCCTTTCGCCATCATCATCATCAGCACTCATCGTTGATCCTCTTAGCAGTGGGCGTCGTCGGTGGGTAGTGTCGGATGAGAATAAAACAAGCTCGTACAATCAATCTTCAAATTATAATCTTCACAGGCACAGTACAGTAATCAGGTAGGCACACAAGTTGTAAGTAGGTACGTATCACAGAACGCGCGATGGTTCAGTGTCCACCGCACGCGCCGCTCGCCAATGGGAAAGTGAAGTCACCGATCGACGGCGCGCACGTCACCGACTCCATCGAGTGCCACCAGGTGGCGCTGGCGTCCCGGATACGACTCGATTGCGACATATGTATGACGGACGGAGGAAGAGGAGGGTCCTTTCGCCATCATCATCAGCACTCATCGTTGATCCTCTTAACAGTGGGCGTCGTCGGTGGGTAGTGTCGGATGAAGAAAACAAGCTCGTACAATCAATCAAATTATAATCTTCACAGGTACAGTACAGTAATCAGGTAGGCACACAAGTTGTAGGTAGGTACGTATCACAGAACGCGCGATGGTTCAGTGTCCACCGCACGCGCCGCTCGCCAATGGGAAAGTGAAGTCACCGATCGACGGCGCGCACGTCACCGACTCCATCGAGTGCCACCAGGTGGCGCTGGCGTCCCGGATACGACTCGATTGCGACACGGCCATCCTGCTTGCACACGTCCTCGTGTGAAGGTTACCCTGCGAACAAATAGTCTACGACAGAAATTTGTTCCACTCGGTCACTCCTGACCAAACTCTAGATTCATTTACCCGATGAATAACGAACGAAGAGACGAACGAAAACGAGCTCTACATTTTTATTTCTTAATCAATAATGTGACATTAGAATAACCGAAAATACAAACATCAGGCCGTGTATCACAGTCGTTCGAATCAACTTTTCAGACTCTACAAACTCTCTAAACTCTCGAGTAAGACATCTAGAGCCCCGGCTATCCAGCCGACTAGCAATCGCATTGCTCTCACACATCCAGCGAATGGATCAGATCCCTCAAAGATCTCCCGTGTGTCACCCCCTCGTGACCACACGTATTGGTCTTTACAGACCCCGACCTCGACCAGAGCCAAACGCACACCGCGCTCCCACGGACTACTTGAGTTGCCTCAAGAGATACCGATTTCTACCGGGTTACGACTACGAATTAGCTACTGGCACGGTCGAACACAACTCACTATAGCACCTAGAGTCCCCTTACTCAAGTTTCAATCAGAAATCAAATTTGAACTTCATCGTTAACATCATCTACATCGATTTCGACTGATACGTGACCTGCTGGCATTTTCTGAAGTCAAGACTCGAACTCAAAAATCTCTCATGGCAGTCTACCTTCACTACCGTTCGTCTATCAACGCTACGTTCATCCGCATCATCTTTAGCTCGTCGTAGGTAAACCGTTAATTAAAAAATCAAAGCCTAGACTTATCATTGCCTGTTACCTACTGCGATACGAGTAGCAGTTAAATCTGATTGAAGCGTGGTATCATTATTATTACTCATCGAATTTACACAATGAACTTTAGTTATCGAAAGCTCCGTTGCCCTCATGTTGTCAGAAAAACCCCAGTTTAAAATCTCGCGACCTCGTCACTTAGCAAATAGTTGTCGAGCAAAACATGCAACACAATTTCGAGAGAGTGATCGTTAATCACTACACAATAAAATCTGCTCTGTACTGAACACTCGTGTTTGACCAATTACCAGTCATAGCAACAACATTACTAGCACGTTTACCACTAAATTTCAAAGCGAAACTTTCTTTTACCAACGAGCATTCAGTGCCAGAATCATAAGCAAAGCATATCAGTTCACCTTTGTGATATAACACGCCCGATGGTGGTTGTACGACGCCGACATCAACGCGCCACTCGCTGCGCGTACCGCCAACGTCAGCCGCCCGCTGCTGCCGCCGCCACTGCCGCCGCCACCGCCACCGCTTCCGCCGCTGCCGCCTCTGCCGCCGCCGCTTCTACCACTGCCGCCGCCGCCGTCGCTCGTGCACTGGATGGCTATGTGACCCGGCTTGCCACATTTAAAGCACGCCAAGGGCTTCGCTGTCAGCTGCTGCGCTGCTAGACTTGTTGATGTAGGTGGTGCAGGTCTGCCACTCGAGTCTATGGGATTGCTTCTGCACTCAATTCGCAATGTCCGATGGTGATCTAGCGCTTCAAGTGTGAAAATGCGTTCAGTTACTGCTGCAATTTGTCTCCCTCGATGTAACGTTTGTAGTGAACGCCTTTCTTTGAAGTCACGGGTCAAACTGTGAAATGTGTGCGAGTACTGTTGCTACGGCAATTTCCTCCTTGTTCACATCTTTCCAATGCTTAGTCAGTGAACTAATCAAACGACTCGCGAACGCGGGTAGTGTTTCGTTTTCACTCGGTTTTTCGCTGTTCATTTTAATGAGGGTACCCGCCAATGTCTCCGTCGAAATAAACCGTGGCATGAAAATTATCATGACTCGTACCATGTCATTCCTTCGTAGGCGATTTGTGATAGCCACGTCGATGCTTTACCTTTTAGCGCCTTGCTGACCGCCAGAACAAGATGACCGCCGCTTGGAGGATTTTTGGCGAAACACAAATCTGCCGTCGCGCACCATGATCTTGCCTCGGTATCTCTTTTTCAGGATCGAATGTAGGTACTTCTTCACGGTAGGCTGGTTTCGGTGATTGCAGCGCCTCCATCAATGCTCACGTGTTCTTATCTTGTTGTTCAAACATGGCTCGCCACATGTCCGTCTTCTTGGTTCTGATCCAACACTGATCCCACTTCTGATGACGGAGGACGTGGAGGAGGGTCCTTTCGCCATCATCATCAGCACTCATCGTTGATCCTCTTAACAGTGGGCGTCGTCGGTGGGTAGTGTCGGATGAAGAAAACAAGCTCGTACAATCAATCAAATTATAATCTTCACAGGTACAGTACAGTAATCAGGTAGGCACACAAGTTGTAGGTAGGTACGTATCACAGAACGCGCGATGGTTCAGTGTCCACCGCACGCGCCGCTCGCCAATGGGAAAGTGAAGTCACCGATCGACGGCGCGCACGTCACCGACTCCATCGAGTGCCACCAGGTGGCGCTGGCGTCCCGGATACGACTCGATTGCGACATGTATGTATTTGAAGTCATTTAACGCAGACGCCATTTGTTCATTTAGCAACACAAACACATAGATGGATGCCTAAATAAATGTATTGTAAATGTTAGAAATGTAGAAATATGGCAAGAAAGTTCCACATCCCGTTCTTCGAGTTAACTTATAACGCACAATAGGTGGTGAAACACCCAGAGCTACGGCGGTAGCGTTATATTTCTACAGCGAACAGTGTAATTAATCTTGTTTGGAAGTACCTCAGCCGAGATAAGTGCTGTTTACTTTATAACTATTTGTTTATGTTTTATGAAGTAACCTGTCGTTATATTTTTAAAACTCAAACAGAACTAAGTCCTTCCATTATAATATCTTTACACAAACAAGATTTTAGGATTGTTTACTACAAAGACTGTCTAACAGGACCCTATTTACCTATGCTATTAAACATAGTCTTTTTGTCCTATACTTAATGACCCGTATTTTTTTAACGCAGAGAATTGTCTTTTACTTAACAACGCTATGGGTAATAAGGTTAAAATATAAAAGCGTCCCTTCGGCCGCGTACGAAACCAGAAGCTCGTAACCAGTTACGGCAGAAGAAAAATTCTTCGTGATACGAAATTGGTTATTAGGAAATAATTTTTTTTCTTTACTCGATACACTGGTTTCCACAAAGAAAACTTATACTGAATTACGAGATGGTACTTTCTATTCTTCATACGTAACCTGATGTCAAATGCTCTAAAGAGATTTTCTGACAGCCAATTTAAAAAAAAGTTTAATAAAATCCTACATTATGGATCTGAATAGTTTATCTAGTCAGTGGTTCTCAAGATTTTGAACAAATTAATCAAGGTCAAAAGGTCAATTTTCAACCGACTTCATAAAAGGAGGTTCTCAATTCGATTGTATCTTTTTTTTTGTATGTATGTTACGCGATTACTCCGCCAATTATGAACAGATTTTGATGATTAATATATTTTTTTGTAGAAAATACTTCAGAGGTAGTCCCGTATAAAATTTATCGAAATCGGTTCAGTAGTTCGGGTTTTAAATCAAAATTACTAGAAAGTATGAAAATGTCATCCAGGTAAGTTGAAGTTGAAGTCGGTTGTTTTTTTAAGCGTATACGCTTATTTAAAAAAAAAACTTATGTCGTTTACATCAGGAGGGCTCTGTCATTCGGAATGTACGATATGATTTTAGTGTAAGTTAAAATATATATCAAAAATAATAAAAAACCGACCCGGAACCTACTAGTCAAAACAATTTTAAAGATTGAACGAAACTGATCTTTTTTCATTTTTGTCTATAGGAATTTACTCCGAAACCTCCTCGGAGGAACTAGCTCTCTCTCTCTAAACCTCGCACCAGGCGATTTGGCAAAAAATTTGGAAGTACCATAAAAATATTAAAGAAACACTTGCTTGACGAAACCCTGTTCCGTTTCTCTGTTTAAAAGTTTTTAAAGCTCATGTTTGCTTCTCATTCATAACCTTAATGCAGTTCCAGTGACCCGTAAACACGTTTATGAGATAGGTAAGCTTGAATAACTATCTAGATTTCAAGGGAGATTTCTGAATATTTACTGAGAGAAAACTGCAAGCCAAGAAAATTGAATAAGTACTTAGCTGCACTTTTATCGTTCGCTAGCTTACTGTACCTGTACCAACTGATTTTGTGGGTGTATAATGTAAATTCATTTATTACGTTTAGTCTAAGCAAACCCAGCCTATTTAATAGTCCACAGACTTAGGCCTATCCTCGAAGGGCGACTGGGTCGTATTTACCACGCTGACGTTGCGGGTTGATGGATTTACATACCGTTGAATACCGTCATCACGTTATAGGTGCTCACACCTATAACGTGTGAGTGAACGTGGGTGTGAGCACCTATAACGTGATGACAGTATTCAACATTTCAGACATTTCATGGGTGCTCAAGAAATTGGTGCTCAATCGGGAATACCCCGTTTAACTGACCAATAAAGATTTACACTGATTTTGTTAATAAGGCACGGTTTTCATTCGGTTCAAGTATACTCACCGATAGATACTTAAAAGGCACTCTTCAAAAACTCAAATTTCTGCGTGTGAAATATTCTAGCAGGTATTTCACAAACGTGTAACGAGCCGGCCCCGCCCCCACAGGAGACGAGGCGATAGATAAGCTGTGACATGCGAACCCCTTATTTTGTTTCATGATGCCTGCGACAGGTCTGGTGATTACGTAACTTGTCATATACACATAGATTAGATAACCGACGATGTGAGATGACACAGACAAGGAAATGAAGGGGTAATTTGCGTCCGGTATGTTTTAATCTCCAGAATATGTTATCCGTAAAATAGGCATATTTTTATCGCACCTATTGGGCGACGAGACGAACTAGACCTTCGCCTGGTTGTAAGCGTCAGGCTTGCCCATGAACTTGCGAAATGCGCGCGAGAATCTTGCACCGCACTGCACTGTCCTCGTCACCCTGAGATATTAGATGCGGTTGTAGGTAGTTGCAAATAATATATTTAATTGTAGTATGTGGGAATGTAACAAATCAGTAATAGCTACGACACTTGTTTCATTAAACTTGCTCGCAATTATAAATAGTTTTACAGCGGCGCTAACTGCTTGTACCAAAATTTTGAAACTTCAGGAATGGGCACACACACATCACACACATCTTGGTATTTAGGTAATATATTATCAACAACCAACATAATATTATAATATTAATACACTATCTATGCCCCACCATTTCACCCGCCATTATGGTATATATAAATACTTTAGCTATAACCTAAGAAAATGTGATCCTATCTATCTAATTTTAAATAACTATTTTATAACTAATATACAATTATACAATAATCTACTAGCGAATAACACAATTAATCAACTACTACTGAAATTTGAATTGTTTACATAACACATATTTAAATACTTTTCCTATAACCTATGAAATGTGATCCTATCTAATAAATTTTTAAATAACAATTTTATAACTAATATACAATTATACATATAATCTACTAGAGAATAACATAATTTACCAAATACTACTGAAATTTGAATTATTTACATAACACTAATTAATTTTAGTCATAAATTTAATAAATTATCTTTGTCCCTTGAAGAGCACTAGTCATCGCAACACAGGGTATCCTACAGCGATGACTAGGGTCTGAAAACTGTAATGCGAAACGTAAACAAACATAATTCTCTTGCACGTCTATTGTCTAAAATATAAAGTTTATTTTCTATAATTTTTTGCAAGATTTGTACTTTAGAGGCAATTATTTTAGGCGTTCTTTTATATCACAGATTAATGAAAATATTTGTAAGTATGCATGTTACTAACAAAAATGTATTTAATTTAATAACTGTAATGTCACTAAACGCATGTCTCCAATCATGTTTTCATGAAATAAATATATTATTATTATTATTGGATTTAAAAGTAGCCTATGTCTTATCCAAGGTTATAAGTTACCTCCGTATCAAATTTCATCAAAATCCATTCAGCCATTTCAGCATGAAGGAGTAACAAACACACACACCGCCAAACTTTCGCATTCATTATATTAGTAGGACACCTCGTCCTACTGAACTGAACGACTGAATGTCTAAAAATACAATGTACAAATGTACACGCGAGATTTTGGTAAAAAAAATATATCTACGCCATCGAATGTGAAATCACAAACTTGCTAACATTTCCTTACATAACAAGCTAATGAAAAAAAAAACCGTCAAGGTACGAGTCTTCTTACGACTCGGACAGCCAGGGTTCCGTACCACTACAAGTACTAGATAATCCGCGATAGTTAAGTGTATACCGAATATTCTGTGAATATTTCAACCGGCTATCTATTACGATTCACGAGATTATAGGTCAGTAAAATCGGAAAGACAGATGGACACAGACAAACAGACACGGTAGGCGGCTTAATAATGGCATACAGTTGGATTCAACTTGGGTACGAAACCCTAAAAAAAACACTTTCGTTCAATATGCCAAATGCAAAATTTAAAAAAAGATGGGTGATATCTCAGACATATCTTTTCTTGTTGTTTTCAAAACTCCGTAAAAGCTCTTAACAAAGCCGCCACAACTTTACTAAGGCATGACTTGACTTGACCGTGACTGTTTTTGTTGTGAATGGCGTTGATTTTTGGACTTATCTTGGTTACTGATACTATCAAAAACTTTTAAAATGCCAATGGCAGAATGTACAAAGTGTGATGCCAGTGAAAACTCATTTCTCCATATTAAAGAGTATAAATTGAGTTGAACGCAGAAGAAGCCACCGAATTGGCCTGAAAAAGGGTATAATTAAGTTAAGTATCGTATGAAATCCTTTCTTTTTATGAGTTTTTGAATTGTATAGCCCTACAAATTTGCATTATTGGTCAAAATGTTGGACCTAAAAAAACTCACAGGACCTATCAAAACTACGTAAACGCTCACCACAAACGAACACTAGGGGTTGTGACTATGCAGTGGGGCATGACTTGTACTTTACCGTGACTGTTTTTAATTATTTATTGTTGATATGCTATCAAGAATTTGAAAAGTTATAATGCTTGTTAGACTCGCAGAATGCACAAAGTGCGATGCCAAAAATGAAGAAAGAAAAAGAAGGACACTGATACCTACTTGGGAAAAGGTTTATACAAGGTGAAACTCTTTTCTCTATAAGTATAAGAGTGACATTGACATTGGGGTAAGAAAAGGTTAAAAACTAAAGTGAAACTCCTTTCTTCTAAAGAGTTAATTTTGAATTGTACTATTGGTAAATTGGAAGAACTAAAAGAATTCAACAGGACCTGTTAGTTTTGTTCAAAAATTACGAATACGATTGTGGCTCGCTCGCTCGTCTGTAAAGGTAAGTTATTCAGACTATATGCAGGAGCCGGATGCTATAGATCGACGGAAACGAAACGCTTGCAAGTTTTAACACCTAGTCAGTAGTTTTAACGCCATCTAGTATTTTTTGGGAACTAAAGAAACAAACAAAATAACCATTTATTAGTTGGCTTGAGAAATGACGATATATCCACAAATTATCGATTTTCAGATTTTTTCATAACTACTGTTATGAGACCTTGCTTATTGCCAAATTTCAAGAATCTAGGTCAACGGGAAGTACCCTATGAATTTTGATTTAGTTTGCTCTAAAAAACTCGCAAAAATGGCCGTAATTTTTTATTGTGTTGACTTACAAGCTTGATTTTTTTTACAGCTACAAGGGACCGTGAACTTACGTATTTGATTTTAATTTCAACTTGATATCTCCATGCGTTCCAGAGAAAAAGGGTCTTGACAGACAGACAGACAGACGGACAATGTAGTGATCCTATAAGGGTTCCTTTTTTTCTTTTAAGGTACGGAACCCTAAAAACGACTTTAAACAAAATTATTATGGAACCACCTCCGTAAGCACCACTACAAAGTCACAGGATAGCAAAATACTCAATTTAATTTACTTGGACGAGTTTTTTTTCGCTTAAAAAGCAAACTACTGGGCCGAGTTTGATGACATTTCTATGGAACCCATCTGAAAGAATTTAATAGCCCCATAAACATGGATTATCGACTCGACAAAGAAGAAGAAGAAATTCTGAAGTCGGTTAAAAATACAATATTCACGTAAAACGCATCTTGGTCTCGAGTAAATAATTTTTAAGTCTCAGCGACAAATCCTCAAAGTTGTTCAAAGCATCCGGCCCCCATGGCCCAAGTATCAAGTATGATATTTGATATACATTATTTTCGAAGCAAGTCTTCCCTTCGCGAAACTTTTTGCAAACCATGAAAAAATTAAAAAATTAGGTCACGTAAACAAGAAACATAAAATAACGATAGCCGATTTTTAAGCTTTTAAATTATAAAATAGTCAAAAATAATGACCAAACGGTGTCACTGCACCGCATCGTGTGAATGAATTGTTTACCTCTTATATGCAATTTTATTAAAAATAATAAACATTATATATATCATTTTGTTTCTGTTTTGGTTGTTATTTATAAAATAAACATTAGCGTCAGTATCAATATTATTTATTTACCCATTAACGCCATCATTTCCGACACAGATACCTTAATGGCGTAATTCTTGCTAACGATCCCGGCGCTGATTCTTTGTGTGACTGAGTCAGCTAATGTTGAATTCGTTTTTGATGTAAATTTAAGCCGATTTTGGAATATCACGAGCATTATGAACCTTTAAATAGTCCACAGATGCCCGCCCTCGAAGAGCGATTGGACCGTATCCACCACGCTGACCCGTTGCGGGTTGGTGGATTCACATTCTCATAGTCCACACATGAGCAGTGGCCTAACTTCGAGTATAACCATAAAAATATAAAGTAGGTACAAATACAATCCACTCATCAATATGCAATGATTTGCCAGATCATTTTGAGAAACAATTTATAAACAAATCTACATTTAAATTAGCTTTGAAAAAACTACTGTTAAATTGAATATTTAAGTAAATAACATGTGTACCTATAAGTTATCATATATAGAGTTATAAGCTTACTTATATCGCTAAAATGTCAATACCTACTCCTACATACTCGTAGTAAATAGTAATGAATATGAGTCGATGCCTGCAGTTTGGCAGAGTTGTAAATTGAGCTATGTAATTATTTCTACATGACAAAATAAATTTAAAAAAAACAGTAGACGTCCACTACTGGACGGGGATAATAGGGAGGGGTTGCCATAATCCCCACGCTTGGCAGGCGGCTTGGGGATCACAGAGTGTTATACCACCGTTAAAGGAGGACTCTGCTACCCGTCCTCCAACGGTGCTGGATGCAGTTTTAGGACATACCCAGGTCCAAATACAATGATTATTAGTAAATTCAATAAATGACATGCACTAAAACGAGCGGACAGCCTTTTATTAAAAAAAAATAACTTTTCTTAGTGCCACTTCCTAGTAGGTTTTTTTAATTAAAATTGTGGAGGCGTTAAAAAAACCTTCAATAAAAGAACCAAGAAGTTGTATAAGCCGCCCCACTCCAGTCGCAGTGGTATTTTGTAAAAATATTGGAATAAAACGTCGCCCCGTAATTGTTTCTATGAGCTCTGCTCTCCGAGATAACAAAACGGTTGACTCTGCAGAACTTGGAGTAGCTTGACCTAATGTAGATTTAGTTGCACGAGCTTGCGTAGCAATCGTTTAGAATGAAATAAATGTCTAAGGTGGTTTGCACAATCATATTTTCTGAATGTTTCTGGGATATTATTACACTTGGAATACCAATCCTATCACTAAATAAATGCTAAATTTGCTAGGCTTTCTTTGGAACGAATTATTTTTTTATAATTTATATTTTGATAATATTAATATATATCTACGTTTAATACTTATGTTACATTTTTAACTGTTGCTGTGCTAAGTAAATATATTTTTATTGGCTGTTTTACACGAATATTTCGATTTTTCATTGTGTAGAGTCGAATCATGGAGAGAATCTATTACTCTGTGAGTCGAATCCTTCGAATCAGAGAGAGTACGGTGGATTTTGATACACATTTTTTTGTGAATTAAAAAAAACAGTGTGTATTTAAAACTAAATCTACAAAGCTTTCAAACGATCCAATCAAGCATAACCAGTCTGGCGACACATTGCCCGTCCCAGTACATTTCTACCTCGGAAGCCTTCGCAACGCTAGGAATCAATTCGTACCTATTTTCACGGCTTCTCGCCGACAATTAAGCATCCTGAATCAGCCCCCGAATATCTAAGCGGGCTGAGTGCTTGGAGCCGTTCACACGTGAGTGCATCGGTCTTATTGCGCGGCTTATTGCGGGTGGCGGGCTTATTGTATACGGTTTCGATTTCTATCTCTAAATAATATTTAAGGCTGATTTCCCTTGAGCGCCGCTTGCTTAAATTAGAACCTATTCATTGAAATTTAATTCTAAAAGACATTACAAGGTGAATTTTAAAATTACGAGCAAGTAGGTGTACATTTTTATTATCGTCCCAAAGTTATTTTAAATTAGAAAGTGACTTTCTTTTCAAATGTACGTAGGTACGTTTTATTCACACGTAGGTACTTCATCTTAATAATGATTCTGCGTTGTTTTACATACATTTTACATAGAAGCGCAAAATAAATGCTGCCATATATTTATCAGTGTTGCCAGTGTGCCATAAAATATCCACCGCGACCTCCTAAACTTCCAGGTAGGTAAGTTAATCCTGAAATAATGTATGAGCGTGAACAAAGCCGGGTTCGCCATCGATCTATTTAAAATATTAACGTCTTAAGTCTTTGGGTCTGTTCTATTGTTGATAGAGCTTCAGTCTGAGGAACCCTTGCAAATTGTTCGGTATTAGTTTTTTTTTAAATTACATTGAATAGAAATGTTCAGTTTGTTACCAATGTCAAATAAACGATTGCTTCTAAACTTAACTTCAAAAGAATTTATGATAATAATTTCACAATAAATTCTATGTTCGTTGTAGTTGTTTTATTGCGCATTCTTATAGAATTTTATTTTAAAGTGTTCTATTACATTTATTATTTATCTCTCAACTAGAGCAGATTTTCTTTATAAATTTGATTTTTACGGAGAGAGCTCTAGTTTCAGGGAGATTTAACGAAACTCTATGGTGCAAAGACAAGCGCATATTTTAAACATCTGATAGTCCTGTGGTCCTCGCGTGTGTTTCCCAGGTTTATTTCTGATATGCTGAAGTATTTCATGACCGTCATTGCACTGCACACGTTACACTGTGCACACACCATCCTCCAAATTTCATCAAGGTCAGTTTAGCTACTTAGTCTTAGTAATTAGTCACGGTAGTTTTGTATGGTAACAGATAATGGAACAAACAAGACCCTTTCATGATGATAAGATATACTTGTAACGCCTACTTGTGACCGTTGTAGCGCTACTAAGAAAAGTAATGCAACGCGGATAACTTTGAAACATTTGACTGTGAGTTTTATTAGCTCGGTATTGTAACCAAGTGCAAAATTGTAAAAAGCCGAACACAGTCCAATGTATGTGATAATGACCAAAAAAACTTGCGAAGTGAAGTTTTAACCATATGCCGTGGACGAGACTGGCACATGAGTGGAAAAGATGGCGCGTTGAAGCGGAGACTTATTGTATACGCAGCAGTGTGTAACGGCACGTAGGTGACGCAAGCTATTAATGCAGCATACACTATCTCCCTTCACGCCCTGCAAGCCGCTTGCCAGCCGCGACTTTCGAGGGGGGAGTGTATATAAGCCAGCCAGTCAGCTCTTATTCCGATCCGACTATTCCTACCAACAGAAAGTATTTCGTTTTTGGTATAGGCGCCGGTTACCAGAGACACACAAACACACACCGTCCTCGCCGGCGAGGTCGAGGATTCCTCAGATCTGTTTGTTGTCTGTCAGTTCTGTACTCAACAACAGAAGTCATTAAAAAAAACAGCTCTTATTCTGTTGTTGTCTTGTTCTTGACGTCCGGAAACGCTGAAGAGGCCAACAGCAGCAGTAATTCATAATAAATATATAAAAAAAACCTTGCTCAGTTTTTTCCGAATAACCGAATTACCTAGTCAATTAGAGTGTTTTCGTAACAAGTGGGTGGAAAATGGTCGATGGAGATGATGATTAGCAGACCCACCTTCCCCCTATGCGTCCAGTTTATGGCGGTGGGCGGCTCCGGCGTGTGGCGCACGATGCACGTCAGGTTGATGGTGGAGCCCGCGTATATGAACAAGTCGGGGCCGCCCAGGATCTCGGTCTCGGGTTCTGTTGACAATGCAATACGCTCAGTACACGCATCAACAGCATCAGCCAGAAGATGTCCACTGCTGTACGAAGACCTCCACCTTCATAGGGAGGGGCTGCCATAATCCCCACGCTTGGCAGGCGGCTTGGCGATCGCCGAATGTTCACCACCGTCAACCGAGGACGCTGCTGCCCGTCCTCCGGTGGTTCTGGGTGCAGTTTTAAAGCATACCTACTCATGTCCGGCCGATTATGCACTATAAGCATAAACAGCTCGAAACGTGAGGCCGCAGGCTCAAGCCCAGGCTTGTGTTAAGGAGCTTATGTGCGGGGTTTTCATATTCTCTTCACTGTCTTTTCGGTGAAGGAAAAGTCATGAGGAAAACTGTTTACTCTGAAGTCCTGTATTCAGGAGAAGAAATTTAATAGCGTATTAGGATTAGATCCGAGGACATGCCCAGAGCAGATATTCAAACTCTTAGTATACAATTCATTTTGTATTTCAGTGTTTTGTGTTTAATTGTTTTGAGATTCCTGTGTTATGCTCGGATACAGACAGACACATCGCTGCACGTATAGTAAAATTCCACAAGTATTTTCCGCTTGAAGTTGTTTATCAGTAATTGTAATCGGTAGTGGAACACCTTTCTTTCAAACCTTCTGCAAACTGAGTTTCGTGTACAGACGTAATGAACCGAGCGTTTTCGGCGGGTATTGATACTTACGTAACTTAATAATGGAGGGATGAGGTACATGGCTGATTGGCTTGCCGCCAAATACGGAGCGGTGCCATAACTTCCGGGAGTCGTGGTGCTCATTTGTTTGAAGGCTCCAGATTTTTGATTAGATGTTAGCGCGGTTATGTCAATTCTTCTCTCTTTAAAACCTAGTTATTATAAGACGTGATTCATTTATCTTTTTGACACCTATTTCTTATATCTTTTAGCATTATATTCATGGTTTTTCATAGAGGTTGCTAGTATACCTATCTTGGACCTAGATGTAGAAGGACTTTTTTAACTTTTAAACCAAGACTTTCGAGCAATTTTTTTGTCATCAAATATAATAGGGTACGTACTAAACAACTAAGCGTGTATGTCTATAATACTATCTGTCTACAGGTTTGTTTTGCCTATTTTGATTGACATTTGTGTTGATCTCTGGGTGATTTTATCAAATGCAATTTAGTGTTTAGTGCTCATTTATAAACTGTAGATGGATAATAATTGTCAAAATAGCAAAATAGCACTTTTTTTACACGAAATTGGTCGATTTGATATATT
This sequence comes from Erannis defoliaria, assembly GCA_905404285.2. Lineage (NCBI taxonomy): Eukaryota > Metazoa > Arthropoda > Insecta > Lepidoptera > Geometridae > Erannis > Erannis defoliaria. The sequence goes on along the minus strand of FR990073.1, from coordinate 482,265 downwards.
TTGTTCCAAATCCAGTAAAAATTGCTCTCATATCTATTTTATGAATAGAGAAACAACTGACCTAAAAGTCTGAAAAAGGATAGGGTTTGAAGGTTGTGATCCTTTTTGTACTCATATCGCGGACACTTGCGAAGGACGCGACTCCTTGCATTGAATAGGAGGCGCTATTGTATTGTATAATCTGATCGCATACAAATGTAGAATTGTCGCGATAAGAATTCTGAATTTTACAGAATTTGTCCCTGATGAGAATGGAAAAATGACATTTGATTAAAAGGTATAAAGATTTTTTATCACATCTATTCAAAAATACCTTATTTGTTCCTCGCAAACAGGGCAGAAATGAGCTATTTTCCGCGCAGAGGGCGGGAATGTTCTTCCCAACGGGTGGGACTTAAAATGAACATGAACAAGACAAAGATCATGTCCTATGTCCATGTTGTACCTGTACCGGTTGTCTTTGGGAACGATACTCTCGAAGTTTTTGACCACTACAACTAACTTGGACAGATTGTTCAGTTAGGTCCAACTTCGACAAAGAGGTCGCCTGAAGAATCCAATCGGATAGGCAGCGTTCGGGAAATTGCGTAATATCTTCTAGTCCAAAATCCCGCATTGTCTGAAGACAAGGGTCTTCAATCAGTGTGGATTGCCAGTGATGACATATGGAACTGAAACGTGGTCTTTAACTGCTGGCCTTTTAGAGAAATTCAGATTCACACAACGGGCAATGAAGAGATCTATGCTCGGAGTTACTTTGCGCGACAAAATACGGAACGTGGATATTCGGCAAACAACCAAAGTCACCGATATGGCTCGCAAGTTTTGCAAGTTGAAGTGGCAATGAGCAGGCCACATCGCTCGACAAACTGATAACCGATGGGGAAGAAAGGTTCTTGAGTGGCGACCGCGAACCGGCAGACGCAGCGTAGGGAGGCCTTCGTTCAGCAGTGGACGTCTCCGGACTGATGATGATGATGACTTATTTTCTCATAGAGTATGATAAAAAGCAGAGTGTCCACCTCGGGATCAACCCTATTTTTAAGCTCGAGTACTTTGAATCCCTCGCTCAGGATTCTTCTTTTATAATCCCTCGCTATGCTTGGAAAACTCTACAATCTTTTGCTACGCTCTGGATTCAAAGAAACACTCACGCCTTAAAAATTGTTGTTTCCTCCTTTGGTAAACAATCTACTATTAAATCCTTGCGAACAGATAGGTACATTGATACAATGTATTTGGAAACTCTGTTTAATAATATATTATAGTATTCTATTATCTTTGGTTTAATATAATTTAAAACTGTTGATGTTGTTTGGAATTTTGTTTACTTTAACTACAAGTTGTTCAAATAACGTACAATAGTGTGCTAATTAAGTAGCATAATATAATCAGCCTTTTTAATAGTATTATTTTATATTTAAAATATATCGATGAAAGTTGGTTAATCTCTAAAATTCTAACGGTACAAAAATGATAGTTATTTTTCAAATTTAGATCAACAATAGACACACTTCTGACATGGCTCTGTACTTTACCAGCGCAAGGCTTACAGAAGCATGGCTCGTTATATTCCTGTCGAAAATCCCGGACGTCACTGTAGCTACGGCGTAGGTATAATCGTAGTGCGTGCGACGATGTCTTGGCGTAGAGAATTATCCTCGTAGACTGATCGTAGCAAATCTCTAAATCGCGGAAACTATACGAAAACAATTAATCTAACTTTACCCAATGATATCCGAACTTACTTGATTAACTGAGACATCAAAGACCTTTGTGGTTTCTGCTAAATCCATATAAAATAGAACAAAGACTTAAAACACAAAATTTGAATAGGGATTCGAGTAGCATACCTCAATGTTACAGAATATCAAAGCGCTTGTGAAGTCGAAATAACCACTGACTTTGCAGCTAGAGTTAAATAGGACACTTAAACTGTGTCATGACTATTGTTTGGGTGCTTAGACTCGGAATATACTGCGCGCTGAAGCTACGTGGATGCGGGTGCAATTTACTTTATGACGGAAAGTGTTTCGGAAGTTTATACTTTGTAGCAGGTAGCTTTGGAATAATAATATTCAAAGACCAACAAAAAGGTTTAATAACGCTGCTCCGACGTGTACTTACCGACGATGTTGAGTTGGACAGGGTGTCCTATAGGCGGCGTGGTGGAGATCTGGCACTCGTACTGTCCGGAGTCGCGGCGCTGCGGGCTGCGGATGCGCAGCGCCCACTCCTCCGAGCGCGGCTTGTGCTGCGCCTCGAAGCTTTGCTCCGACGTGTACTTACCGACGATGTTGAGTTGGACAGGGTGTCCTATAGGCGGCGTGGTGGAGATCTGGCACTCGTACTGTCCGGAGTCGCGGCGCTGCGGGCTGCGGATGCGCAGCGCCCACTCCTCCGAGCGCGGCTTGTGCTGCGCCTCGAAGGGTTGCTCCGACGTGTACTTACCGACGATGTTGAGTTGGACAGGGTGTCCTATAGGCGGCGTGGTGGAGATCTGGCACTCGTACTGTCCGGAGTCGCGGCGCTGCGGGCTGCGGATGCGCAGCGCCCACTCCTCCGAGCGCGGCTTGTGCTGCGCCTCGAAGCGCTGGTCGGACGTGTACGTGTAGCGCCCCACCGTCAGCAGGTGGATGTCGCGGTGACGCACCCATGATACCTAATAGACAGAAATGCCTAAATCAATTGCCATTTCATTTAAAAAAATAATATTTTGTCATAATCGCCTGCAATCAATGAGTTTGTAGTGGTTTTCCTCTACTTCCGAACGTTTATTCTGCAACTTTCTTGCTTTATTCTGCTACGTCTTACAGTTAATATTAAACTAACGGACGAGACCGTTCCTTTAAATAACATAAAAACAGTATCTACCAGTAACTATATCAAAATAGAATTCACTAGAGATGCTAACTTGAAGTCAGTATAGATAGAGGAAAAGTCCTACAATCTGAGCGTCGATTATTTCTGTAGGCGTTTCATGATGAATGCGAGAGAGCTCTCAGAGAGGATTCCAGATAAGCCCAACATAATACATACACTCGTCTCAATTTCCGATGAAATGAGTATTCCTACAGAGACTGTAAGACTCTATTTATTTTTCTACTGATTTATAGACCTACAATACTTTAAAACTGAATAAACTATTCAAAAGTTCTTGGTACTAAACTGTTATATTTATCTTAGCTTATAAAACGAGAGTTAAAAAAAAGCTGTTCTTAATTTTTTTATTATAAACTTTGTTTAAAATTGTCATTAGTTAACACAAGTAGTCATTAGTTAGTAATAATAGTATAGTATTATAATTATAATTTATAGTAGAAGAGAGTTTAAGTATCTAGCCCAAAACAAATTAAAAGCCTACTTCCTAGCTCTTTAGTAATTTAACCATTATTATAATTATGATCTAACGGGGCAGAACTAAAGTCACGTTTCTCCACTGGAGAGACGTTTTAACTGTTTTGAGAACAACGAAACTTATAATTACTTTCTATTGGTATTTTTTTTCCTCTTTAACCGTAAAAATGCATATAAATGATTTTACGGGTATGAAACATTAATAGATACATAATTATAACTAGATTAATACATTCAGTAAGTAATAATTAGTTCAGTTAAATTACTTGCCGCTATGGTATAAGATATAAACGTAATAAAAGCAATGTTTTTATTTGTTGCTTGGAACAAGTTTTAATTACTACGAGGTAATACAAGCTTAAGTGCAGCAAAGTTGAGCAAGAAAGCTTGGATAAATTAAGTCTTCACTTTGTGATAATGCCATTCTTTGATTAGTTTTGTAAAGAAATATGTATGACGTTACATTGCAGAGATAATTACTGCTTAAGACAACGAGCACTTAACTTAATGACTTCACAGTGAGCTGCTGTTGGTTTTATGTGGTAGTTAAACTTGTTTGCGACACATTAAACAATCTTATTTTTTGTGAAGTGTTATTTTCAGAGCTTCAATATCTAAGATATTTCCCAGAATATTCCCAAAGGCTAAACTCAAATTCCCTCTTCAAATATCACATTACTGAGGTAAATAAGATCCGATATTGAAGCTTTTTATCGTATATATTGTCACAGAAATATGTAATTTAAACAATCATTAATAGATAGATACCATCATAATTACTATCATGCTATTTTTACTTTTAGGGGACATTTCAAAAACGTAATGTAACAGATAGCATGCGTCAAATTTATGAAACCGAATACTTGCGGCACTTTTGATAAAAATATTGATTCGTTGACAATCCATGCTCATGATCATATATCTATCATAGATATTTCATGTCGGTAGCGTACAATACCCAGCATGCTGGCAGCGTTGCCACGTTGAATGGCAATGATTATATGTTGGACCAAATAAACGCCAGAATTTTGATCACGAGTCGCGTCGAACAGGGGCTCGGTATTTTTTTTTAATAAAAAATGAGCTGCCGGTCCCCACGTACTCAATGTCTCAACAACAAACAGCTCAAATATGTAACCTCTGCCGAAGTTAGCATATTTGCGCTGCTTGTGCTGCTCCGCGCAATTTGCCGCCGCACCAGCCCTACTCTCTTTTTATCTCTATCGTATATTTAGTTAGAAGTTTTTAAATAAATCATCCAAAATTTGCAACATAATATTTTCCAAAAAACTTCTTAAGAAAAAACCATTCCGTACAAACTCATATTCATTCGCCACGTCGCCTACAAATATTTAACACGTACGAGTAGCTTCGCAAGAAAGTACTAAAATAATAGCGTCATAAAATTACAACTCACAGTTCTGTTCTGTAAGTTCTTGACTTTGCAGAGCAGTGTGACCGGGTGTCCGACTAGGCCGGTCACGTTGTCGGGCGTACCGGGGTCGAAGTAAGGCGCGCCGGGGGTGTGCGGCCAGTCTTCCAAGAACTCTGCGCGGAACCTCTTGGAAGACTCCGAGACGGACTGGTCCCGCGGGCGGCCGCTGCCGCTGTCTTGTCTGCAAACTAGAGGAACGTGTCTTGTTACTTTATTGGCTTGATTTTATTTCTGGTTTAGGTATGGTTGCTGCCATTTTTTGTAAAGGGAGTTAGTTTTGAGAATTTCACACACTCTGTTGAGAATTGTATTACTTTATTGTTGTAAGCAGTCATTGTTTTTAAAATATAGTTATGTCTTTTGAAAGCTTAACAAAACGCAAAGACAAGTGTGAAAATAATTGATGCGAATTAACTATATAAAAATAGAAGACTGTGACGAGCTTAGACTTTGTGGCGAGTTGACAATAACTCTCCCAAAGGTTATAATTATACGATTAGCCGCTCCTAAAAATCATGGCTAAACATTCTAAGCTAAAAATGCACCAATGAGGACGAATTTATAAATGTTTTCATCCATGCATGGCTTGGAGTACTGCCATGACTGAAATTAATTAATACATTATTATGGCAGAGCCAAGATTTTACTGAACTTAATGTTTTTATGAAATGTTTTTGTCAGAGGAAGACATGTTAGGATAATGATAATGACAAACAGGTTTTATGCTCAGTAAAAAATATATTTCTAAAAGTTATAATATTGCATTCGTAAACAACTAACCCAAAATTATATTTACCTTAAAAGTTATCAAATTCGCAAATAATGTAGCTTTCGTTTTGGTCGTCAAGTAATAATAAAACTCAAAACACACAACCAACATTTTGGTCACAAGCACTCCGAAACTAATCTTGGTCAACATGATTTACAGCGGAACTTTAAACTTCCATTCCAGCGGAAAGTTTCCAATTTTTTGAATTCGTACGACCGAAACAAAACACGTACAATCAGGGAAGTACCGTAAAATTAACTTTGGTAAATTCCGGCTGTTTGGCGAGAATTATCGTAAATCACGAGCAACTGTGAATATCCGAGAGTAAACAGACGATAGCTCCATTAATAACGCGACGCTTCGAGAAAGGGGCCCACAACCCGCATAACGATTAATGTTCTAAACTGATCAGATTAAAAATTAATCGTGTTATCCTAAAGAAAGAAATGGGCTGGAAAATGAAACGTCCTCCGAGGAGACGTAAATCTTGATTGTCAGCCGAAGCTTGATTGAGTGTTACATTTTAAATTATGATCCTGCTTTGGTCGTGAAATTTGGAGAGAGTTTGTTACTGTAAAACGTTTGAGGGTTACGTGATGAGGATACAGGTTTGTCGTCAGATGGGATCTTGGATATAAACTAACTAGATAAGGCGCGAAAATAAAAATACCAAGAAAGAACCAACAAAAAAATTTACCTGCGACGTTTGTTCTATGTAATAATTAAAGGTTTAATTTCCAGTATGAACCAGAATTAGTATTAAAAATTTCTATTAAATAGACTCGATACTGTGTTGCAGTGATTATACAGTTATCGTTTGTAAGTATTTAAGGTTCATAGCAGAATGTTGGTACCTAGAGTTTTTGTTATATACACATAAATATTTGACTGTGTCTTTATACTGTTTTTAGGTATATTTTTTCTATAGCAATCATATCTATGACCATGTTTTATATGTGTACTGGTTGCAAGAGCGAAATTGAACGTAAATTACACGTCGTTGATTTCATAAACAATAATTGTAGAAGTAATTATTTTTACGTACAAATGTATGTACACCTTTTTCAAATGTACTGTGGCAATTTTTTTTTTATATATATTTTTTACATTTATAAATGTGCGTTTGACCACCAACTCGCCTGTTAGTAAGCGACGATGTGGTCGAGGAAAATGATGGCTGTAATAGCGTACTATACGAGCTCGTCTCATAAGATGCCAGAGGATTGTACGATGTGTACGTATACCATGCAGCTCTCAAACAAAAGACCCCCAACTGTTTTTTTTACGGTCATGTGCCGAGACGAGCATGACTTTCACCTGGTGGTAAACGGCACGCCTGTCACTAACAGCAGCCGTACCAGAATTGTTAACTTAAGTATAATATTATATAAATACTCCTGCTTATATCAGTGTCATTGTACTAGAACCCTGAATAAGGGCTTCAGATGATGTTTCATGACGCCGTGGCTTGATAGTAAAACCCCCCACATATCGATAAAGCATAACATGCGATGCCTAAATGTTATAACACTATTCCCGGAACCGTTTCGAACAAATAAGTGCATTTTTATTAGCCAATACCTCGGAAACGAAAACTGTTACAGGGTTAAGTACTGCTAGAACATTTAGGCACCGCATAGTTATTTTCTATTGAAATGTACAGGTTTCATCTCGCCGCGATTAAAAATATAAACATACAAAAAAAACGTAGCTACTTACCCAATTAAAATATTTTAAAAAAAAAATGAAATCGCCGAGCTATGGCTATAGTTGTTCTGTAAGACCTATGCAAATGCCTACTCCATATTATACTATCCAAGGTCCGGCACGACCTTCAAGCTGCCCCCATTTTATGACGGACGTGAAATTTTTATGCAAGTGCCGTCGCTACACCTGGAGGTTACGAGTCTACGATGATGTCCGCATTGCGTGAACATCGCATTTTGTTTAGTTTCAATTTAAACGTACCCCTCTCTGTTTTTTCTTTCCTCCTGAGAAGAATATGGCGTCGCACATTATGCGTTTGCCAGGGTTACATTTTTAAATTTGTCATGTTGTAATTAATCTGTATCACAATAGACATCAAGCGAAGCGAGTCACGGTCAAGATCAAGTTTTGTTCCACTAGATCTAGTATCAGTGAAAATTACTAAGGCTTACTTGTTCACGTTTTCAGTGTGTTTATAAAATGATCGTTAAAGCTGTTTGTGTTCCAAATAATAATACAAAAATTGCGGAATCACTTAGAAAACAACTCATGCATGTAAGATTCTGTAATAGTGAGATTAACAAATCATAATATTTCTCCAAAGTTAGAAACGAATCTCCAGAAATAAAGGTTTAATTATTAACAAAATCATAACGCCAGTATTTATTCACGTTGACGTATTTGATGTAGATTGATTCTAATTTTAAACAAGCTGTTTTGCAACTTTGTGAAGTTTAGTACTTGAATACTGAAAATTGTTGTTCCAGTCGAATAAGCGACGAAAGTTTCGATTCGAGTAACGACCTTAAATTCTAAGTAAAACAAACTGCCAAAATGGTCGAGATTTCAACAATCTGATTTTCAGTTCGTTGTTAACTTAACTATGAAATAAAATCCAATGACTGAATTAGACTTCTAGACTAGGCTTTCGAGACAAAGGAAACGTAGCGTCGCACGCTCGATCAACATTCAATATCCGGTATCGTAAGCTGTAACTTCGCAATATCTCATAATTATTATTCACGAAAATATGTTGTGTGATGTTGCAATAACCGACATGAACTACTTGCTTCGAAAAAAATACGAAGATAGAGTGGACCATTGCGAGTTATCGTTGAATAAACAGGAAACATACTTAGCGCATTTTTTCCCTAAGCTCTGAGACTATGTTTCGCTTGGTCAGTAGATTAATACTTCCACCGGTACTCCGATTTTACTACACGTGTAGCCATACACGGCGTAGTAAAATGCGTGCAAGTTTAAATGGTTTTCTCACATTCTGGTAGCCTCACTTATGAACCAGTAACGTTAACAAGCTATGTGTGCTTAACATTTTCGACCAGTCTGTCACATAATATCATTATAAGTATTGTGGTTAGTTAAAATTATCTTTTCAACCATAAGAAAGAAGAATAAAGCATAATATATCTATGAAAATGCAACGCGAAAGTAATTACTTCATCTACAAGTACCTGTATGTTTATAAACTTGTCACGATCGGTCGGTTCGGTCAATCTTGATGAAAGTTGTTATAAAGCTGAAACTCTGGAAGGTGTATCTATTCTATCTATGTACTTAACGACTGACAGACAACGCACACGCACAGCCTAAACCGCTGTTGTACAGGCTTAAAATTTGGAGGGTGTATTTATCTTGATACGGGTACTGAGAAAGGATTTTTTGAAAATAAAACCCCTAAGGGGGTAAAAATGGGTAAAGACAAAGGTTTTATGAAACTCCTTTGTTTTTGAACTTTTGGTCGTGTAAATTTGTATTTGGCTAGTTATTGAAAACTATTTTTTTTTGTCAGGTTTGATTTAAGGGGGTGAAAGGGGTGAAACTTTGCATTGAAAGTTCTTTGTATTGAAGTTATATAATGTTATTGGTATTAGGAGCGAAATTTTAAAACAAAAAGAATAATATTTTTGGCTAGGGTTGATCCAAAGTGGTGAATATGGGGAGAAAAAATGTGTGATTAACCCAGCGGTATGAAAGATATTTGGGAGCGGATTTAGTACTTTAAAAGCTAATTTAGTTGTCATCATCATTATCATAATTTTTCATTAAAACGCAGATGAATCTGCGAACACAGCTTGTTTGTAATACAAGTTATGTAATAAAACCAACTAACAAGTAATGATACCAAGTACCGAGTAACTAAGATAAATTATAAGCTACTTATCCTGAATAGTCTGAAGGTAAATAGTAAAGATAAAGTATAAGTAGCGGGCGACTCACCGATAATGCACGAAAGGAAATGAACCGTGAAGAGGCAGACAGCGGCGTTTCGCGCCATCGCTCACCTCAGGCCCTCGGAGGGGTCATCGCTCCTGGAACAAAGAGTGGACTAATCACCCACAACCCTTGCCAACCTTTAGGGCAGCCCTTGGCAAAAAGTCGCTCGCAAATTGCAGATCGATCGCCCCAAGGTACGATTCAATTTGTTTTTGACGTATTAGGTTAGGGGGATGAACGATTTAGTGTGCCTGATAAGTAGTTCTACATAGCATATGTGTAGGTATGGATAGTTGTATTCATGGTTTTATTCCAAAAGTGTTTTCTACATTTTCTAAGGAAAAAGTGTTTATAATGTCTGTCGTGATTTATGCAGTGCCACCTTGCCAATCCTGTATTGCTAATATAATAAAAGGCTCTGTCCTGACTGACTGACTAACAGACAACGCCGCCAACAACAGCCGAAACCGCTGGTCGTACAGACTTGAAATTTGGAGGGTGTATTCGTCTCGATGCGGAGGGGTGTACTAAGAAAGGATTTTTCGAAATTCGATCCCCAAGAGGGGGGGAAGGGGGGGGGGAAGTTTGTATGAAAGTCCTTTGTTTTTGTACTTTTAGTCACGAACATTTGGATTTGGATAGGTCATTTAAAATAAAAATACGGTTTTCAATTATTTTTTGACAGGGACGGTTTAAATTTTAATGTAAAGGGGGGTTGAATGTTGTATGGAAAGTTCTTTGTTTTTGAAGTTATAGTGATGGAAAATGATATTTAGGTAGTTCATTCAGAGGAGGAAGTTGGGGGGGGGGGGAAGTTGGTAGAGGTCGGTAGAGTCGGTTGAGTCGGTAGAGTCGGTCGTGTCGGTAGAGTTTGCTCGGAATGATTTAAAGTGGAGAATTTTGGGAGCGGTCCGTATTTCTTCCGCACGCGGACCGAAGTCGCGGGGGACCTCTAGTTTATACATAAAATAATGACTACAAAGAAATCGAAATCGAAAAAGCCACCCAAAAAAGTTATAACTTTTTATGTCGCTCATCAGAAAATCGTAGAGAAAATTGTAAAAAAAGAAACTCATAAACTACGTCAAATCGTAGAACATACGTGGGGTATTTTCTTGAAGCCCTTAGTAAGAGGAATACAACATTTTAGGGTTGACGTCACCGTTTGGACCACCGCGTATATTCAGGCTTAATCAAAGATTCTTATGTGAAAATTAAGTAATTTAAAAAAAAAACACCTAAGGCGTTTTTTTGTTCTTATAAACTAAAATTAAATTATACCTAACTAACAACTAAACAAACCCTAACTAGTAAAAACAAACTCTACATAATAAAAAACACAAATTAAAAAATTCAAAGCTAATCTTTGTTCCCAAAAAATAAAATCGAATTCAGTAATAAATCCTATTGTAACGTGCTAGAAACCACAAACAAGCTTCAAGAGATACTTGGTTAACAGCTTAGCTAAAATCATTTTGCTAAACTGCACAATTCTCGTTTCTTGCGTCTGTAGAAGCTGGAACGTGGACAAATTCAAGATAAGATTTCGTTTAAATGTTCTATGAAAATTGCAACAGAATTTAATTTTAGACTGTAAGTAACTTGGAAATGGTCTGAATGGGCTAGCCGCTAGGCGAATTCATTCAACATAGTGTTTTATAAAAATAAAACTTGACTGCAAATACTAAAGTGTAGTCATAGATATTTTTAATGTCATGGTGACCTAGTGGGAACAAGTAGCGCCCTACAATCTTGTGGTTACAGGTTTGATCCCAATAGGATAATTGATAATTATTTTGTACAGATATAAAAAATCATAAGTTCCACAGTCTTCACTGAAACATTGTAGAGGAAAGTTGCAATTATGTACTTAGACGAAACTTGATAGCGTATGTAAATCCGTTAACCCGCACTGGACCTGAATCCTCATCTAGGCTAGCAAATGCAGTGCAGATAAATTGTGCTATATTTGTATGTATATTTAACTGATGACGTAAAACGTCTACTACCTTAAACTAGCAATCATTTTATTTAAAGCTTCAATAACGCAAGTATAGACACGATAAATGCACACGTGAAACATAAACTTCGTTCCGGGCTGACGAGCTAAAATGTATCACAACACAACATAGATTATTACAATAAATTCTTTTGTCATGAATGAATATCAAGTAAACTCGCTTTTATTAAGCTGTTCTTCGTTTTTCTTGGGGTATAAAATTCAAATCTTCAAAAGAAAAGCAAAAAAAAAGAAAAAAAATTACAGTCGCGATATAAGCAAATAAAACCTCGTACGATTGGCTGTAATGAGCTTAGGTATTCCGGCCCGGCGCCTTTACACGGTGAGCCTGTAAGTGGAGGCTTGAAAAGAATAGCTTTGAAGGCTTTATTGTCGCTAGGACTCCTTTAATTTCTTACTAGATTCTCTTTGTGCGGTTCAGTCGTTCGTACGATCAGACCTTTTGTTGGATCGATTTGGATGCTTAAAGAAATATAACCAAAACCAATCGTAAGATAACAGAGTTAATTCTTTGTAATTAAACAATTTAGATGCCACCAAGATTAAAATGTTGTAAGTTATACGAGTAAGTTAAAATAGCTGCTTTTTATTTTGTCACAAATTTTAGGGGTTTTCTCTGCGATGAAATAAATAAATATCGGTAGAAATTTCACACAGCGCCATCTAGCCCCAAAATACGCAAAGATTGTACTATGGAAACCAGATAGCTGATAGAATACTTAACCTATAAGTACCTACTTACTATTTATATAGGGTAGATCCCCGACCGCCGCAAGAAAACGTCATCGTCAAAACAAGGCATAAATAGCGCTATATGCCTTGATTTGCTCTCAGGAGCGTTTGCCCGCGCCAATGTAATAGGTAACCGCTAAAATAATTTGATTATTATTAGTATCCAAAAATTATTAAATTCGATAGATTTTAGATGCTAAATGTTAGGTGGCTGTATGCAAAATTCTTTTCCATTATATTTTTTTCAATGTTTTACTTCGTTATGTATTTTATATTTTGTTAAGTAGTGTTATTTTGTTTTGTGATTATGTCATAATGACGTTCAAAAATCGGCTTTTGCTTTTCTATCATGTGTAAATATTTCATTTGCACAAATACAGTTATCGAATTCATTCACTGTTCTTGGATTGTCATGTATTTGTTTAAATTAAAGTATTGATAAAAGTTTAATTTTCGTGGGTCTCACATTTTACACTTGTATTTTTTTCTTCTACTTATATAAAGCTCACAAACCTAAAAGTTTTGTGAAATACATTTCTGCTCGAGGAATGCTAACGAAATAACCAATTTAACGCTGCAACGTCACGTTGCTTATTACGAGCAGAAAATATTGCTGCTTTGTTATAATTCTTGCGGTCGCTTTGTATTTCCCCGAGAGAATTGAGCTTTCGATTTTTTACTTACTTATTGTTGACGTTTTAGCTAACATTGTATGTTTACAGAAATTTTAACATAATAATAATAATTTGACGTTATCAATAAATTCAGTGGGTATTTAGACAGCAGATTATTGAAGTACTAGCAAATGAAAGGAAATTACACGCAGCATAGATGTGAATGCTAAGATGCACGTGTGCAAGAATGGACAAGAATTAAAATGAGTATATTAGGGGAAGCGTGAAATTAGCGCCAGTGACTAAAAATTAATAAGTTAGCTAGCTAGAAGGCTAGAAGGCGTGGTTTTGACTTCTCATGAGAAGAGAATAGGGTCATGTAAATAAAAGAGCCTTAGAAATAATGGTTAGCCGTAAACCAGAAGGAGGCGTCCTAAATATGAGTGTATGAACTGTGTTAAAGATTATGGGGAGAGAATGCAGAGAAGACGAATGAAAGAGTGAAGTAGAGAAAGGAAACACGATGCTGACACCGCCTAGTGGGACAAGGACAGGGAGATAATGATGATTCAAGTAATATTTATACAGGTACCAAGATGGTTAGACCCCACCAATCATCAATATAGTATAACAATAACTTGACAATATAATGATTTTATTTTCAATACCTTTTTCAATGATAAATAATACAAAATTTTACTATCAAATTATTTGTAACAAATCATACAGTACTTACATAAACTATGAAATCGATATAATATTAGGACTGCTACAAATAGTCCTTTATATTGACGTGTAAATTGAAGGAATGTTCAGGCAAATGGTACTCATTTAGTGAAGTTAGTAATGAATGTGTTTTGTGAGTGTATGGTCCAAGCTGACGCCACAAGTTAGGGCACGTGACGAGGTCGGCCATTGTTCCGAGGGTCTCTCTCCGGATTACTCTGTTAATAGCAAGCCCCATTTATCACTGAACCATTAATATTTATGTGTTGGCTGCGAAAATTAGTTGGAAATAGTTTTTGGGTGACGAGGGGTTAGGCTTTTAGCCGTTATTAATTATGGATATTTGAAAAACTGTGTAAACGTGAAGTAGCTTGCATGTAGTTTGGATAAATTAAACAATAAGTTAAAATTAATGTTTTTGATTCAAGCATTTATTTTTTATTTTTGTAAGTTCTGCTACCATATTTTTAACTTTATCGGAAAGGATTCACTCGGAAACTAAACAACATATCTGTCTCTGTCATACTTAATGAAGAAGAATGTAGCGCTCGTGGCGTAGCTTGTCTCGGTGATTCTAAACGATGACCGATGTTAAGCAACGGACGGTCCGGTCTGTCTTCGGATGGGTGACCGTGAGTGGCATTTATTTTTGAGTGCTACCGTGGGTCGGATGACACGTTAAATTGTTGGTCCGGGTTGTTTGTTCTAGTTTCTATAACAACAACCGTCAGCCATGTCAGAGGCCTTCGAGCGGCACATTAACTCTGACTCTAGGGCTGGCCACTCAGCCTATACGAACTTACTTAATGAAGAAGATGAAGATGGTGAGAGGATTAATTAGAATCCGATTAGGTTTAGTTTAAAATTCGGAGGACGAATACTCCTGAAAATTATAAAAACTAGCTTTTATCATAAACCATAGAGTTTTCTATCACGAGAATGGTATTCAACTCATTTCGTTGACCTGCTGATATTTTAGAAAAATTTACATCCTTGATTACGACGCCCTCCGAGTTTCCTGCATAAAAATAAACAAAAAATCTTTTATCCCGCAAAAAGCCAAGAAACCTCAGTATAATTTACACAGAGTTATCACTAATTAGAAAGCTCTCTGACTTGTCTTAAGAAAATTCTTCAAAGAAAAAGGAAAACTCGGTTCACCTTTAAGAATAATTTTCACAGGTAGATGCTTAGTATCCACAAAAGACCGTTTCCTGGAAATCACGATTAGACAGATTGGTGGTTTCAGTATTACTGACTTACGGGTGTTTTACAACCTTATAGCTCAGTTGGTAGCATGCCTGCCTTCAGAGCTGTAGGTCGTGGGTTCGATCCCCACCAAGGGCAAACATTTATGTGACGATCATAGATGTTTGTTCTGTGTCTGGATGTAGTATGTATTATAAGTATGTATTTACAAAACAAAAAGTATATAAGTATTATATCAGCTATCTAGTTTCCATATTACAAGCTTTGCTTAGTTTGGGGCTAGATGGCGCTGTGTGAAATTAATGTCCACCGATATTTTATATGACAACATATTTTTCAGGTAGTATTCCCCTCTTAAAAGAAAACGACCTCGTTCTACCTTGTTGTAAAAAGCTACCCGCCTAACCGTTTACCTTACCTGATTAGCAGGTAAGATCATTATTTTCAGGCGTATGTCTTTAAACATGTTTATTTTTATAAAACCTCTGATGGCTCTGACTGGTTTTTCAAATGTGTGGATTCCAATGCAAAGACTACCTTATTATTACTTCGTATATATAAAGACACACACAATACCAGTGAAACAGACCGAGTGAAACCGACATAGGTTTTACCATTAGGAAATGGTAAAACCTGAACCTGGGTGTGTCCTAAAACTACATCCAGATCCACCAGAGGACGGGAGCAGCGTCCTCTTGGTTAACGGTGGTAACACTCTGCGATCCCAAGCCGCCTGCCAAGCGTGGGGATTATGGCAACCCCTCCCTATTAACGGGGAGGCCTTCGTCCAGCAGTGGACGTCTTATGGCTGAGTAAGTGAAATGGCGCTAATTTCTATGGTAAAATATACGCAAATTTTTGTAGACGCGTGACCTTACTTCAAGGAGTCGCTAGGTATATTTGTTTTAATAACTACATAATATTATTGCAGTAGGGCTGTTTGTTTTACTTTTAATATTTTGATTTATTAACAGAAAATTACTAAATGTTTGGTGAAGTTAGAAAGATCGTAGATATTTATGACACAATTACATATATTTTAATACATTTACAACACTATTATCAACTTATATAATTGACTGCTTTTACCACATTTACATGCGTTCAAATTTACCACAATTTACTTGTAAATTTAAAATACTTTCGAATAAATGCTTTTGTTATAACACTTTGTGAGCTTAATAGCTGCTATTTATTTCTATCAACAGAATTTATTTGTCTCCAAAGCAACAGTATCTTCGGTTTGAGCACGCAAATTTTAATCATAATAAAATAAATGTGTCCTACGGACAATAAAACTAAAATACTATCTCCCTTGGGACAGCTCCCACAAATTTATAGAATGCCCAGTTTGTACAATTGGTGAGTACGCTTTATACATTTTTATTACTGACTTAGGAAATATTACAGGCAGGTCTAATCTTTATGTTTCTGTGCTCTGTACGTGAACGTTTTTAATATTTCTGTTTGTTACAGACCAGTGAACTAACTCGGAACTGTCTACGAAACAAAGATAAAATTCTATCTACATTGGCGGTCATATTACGTCGAATGTATTCTCTGCTTATCTCATGCAGGAATACTCGATAAGGACATCCTGCAAATAAATTGTAATCTTATCGCTAAAAATTGTGTCATGAATAATTGATATAATGAACAATAAATAGAGTTGTTTGTTTAATTATTTATTTAAATATAGGCTTCCGTTTTACTGCTAACTCGCCTGATGTAAAACGAATATGCAGTCTTCGATGGAGCACGCTTGCTGAGAAGAAACCGATTCACTCGCGACTTGAAGCCACCCAGATTGTACATCTATCGTACCTATTTGTGTCGTAATAATTCCAGTTCCACCATTTTACTGGGACATGACTTGTACTTAGACTGTTGACTGACTATTGTAAAGGTTTGTCATTGCTTATGACTTTTTTACTAATATTTAAACGATCATCTGGTAGTACCTAAATACTTTGCACTGGCTAATGTCTAACCTGTGGCATCCATTGATCTGTATTCCTTGATCGACATTGAGGGTTATTCACCAAGTGAACTCGAGGGGCTGGACACGCGTGTGTACAGTTGGTGAAACTCAAAATTGGTATCAATTGTTATTTCGCCGTCTGGACACGCTGACACCATAATTATCAAATTATCAGAAACAAAAACAAAAATTAACAAAAAAATATATGCTTTTTTTGCATTTTTTTTGTTGTTTGCTTTTTTTCAAAGTCGCGAGCAACCGGTGGATGTAAATTGCAGGTTGTCGCACAGTGTGGTGATCTAAGGGGGAGGCCTTCGTTCAGCAGTGGACGGCTTCGGGCTGATAATGATGAATGCTTTTTTGCCAATCGTCTGTAAAATAGGCCAAACTGATGTAATCTTTAAACTGGTCAATCCATATTAAGTAGTTATGGAACAACAGAGAACGGCGGCTTTTGAGTGAGATGCCAAGATGAAACAAAGCATCTGCTATGTATTTAGGGCAGAAATAAAAGCTTTATTACAATCTGACGGAGAGATGTGGAATCAGTGGGAATATGATATTATAGTTTGTGAGTCATATCAGGGTCAACAAAAATGCAATACTATAAAAAAAATGTTTCTTTTTGGGTTTGGTACTCAAATGCTCTAGTACCGTGGTGTTGTTAAATTGTGTTGTTATTCGTCGTGTATTAATATTATTAATATCAACATATTAATGAAATATAGAATTTATCCCAACGAATGAATGTTGAAAATTTTAACATATTTTTCTAAGGTATAAAGGAAGAAAATATTTTGTTAATTATTTATGTAAGAAAACCCACGAGTCGAGTAATCTTATTTATTCCAGCTGTCGACTGTAAACGTGAAAAAATCAAGAAATATAAGAACATGCTGAATACGAAAGAAATATAAATAATGCAGAAGTGACTGCGAATTCCTCTGCTCTTTACTGCTTTAATAAAAACAGAGCTAGTAAAATTAAGCGCAAATATCTAAACGTTAACAGCCTATCAAGTTATTTACGAGTTCTATTTCACAGCTCCCATAAAACGAAACTACTTAATTGAATTTTAAAATTTACATCATCTTAGGTGCAGGCTACACATAAATTGCCTTGGTCGCGGACATGACATGGATTGCCATTCCATTTAAATCTCATACTAAATTCATTGAAATAAGGCACAAACCGCATGACACTGATCTAGCGCGTCCGCTCCCGTGCTCGCCCGATCAACGTCGTTCGGTGTATCCTAAATTGTGCCTTATATAGCATTGCATTGTACTTAGTATGAAATTTGAATGAAACCCATGTACGCGCCAACGCCATTTCTGCGACTTATGAACTATATATTTCTCAGACATTGCTGTTGAGGTATTTCTGTCAAAACCTAGTTGGCTTTGTAGTTTTAAAATTATACTTGCACCAATTTTATGCGCGAGCGAACTTTTTACATAGTCAAGGCTAAACATAAACTTGTAGTTAAACTTGTTTCAATTCAAGTCAAAATTAATTAAAATACCTACAATACAATTCAATACTTCTGTCGGTAAGAAAAGAAAGTACCGTGAAGTATCGTAACGAGCTGGGGAAGGGACGTTATTTTGATCACGTGACTATTTTCGGGCGTCTGCTTGAACTCAAACTACTGCTGTAGTTATTTATAATCCAGTTTATTCTGGTTTTTTTTTATTGAATTAACGAAGTTTTTAGAGTGCAAGGGGACAAGTTAGCGTTAATGTTTTCGACGACAATTTGCGAATTGTGGATCCGATATTCATGAAATTTTGTTAGCAAGTAGTTCAAGCAAATAAAATTATCAAGTTTGAATATGAGTTAATTTGGTCAAGGGGCTTGGAAGATATAGGAGACGCGAGGTCTTAGTTCGCTTCTAACTATTTGTAAAAGATATATATTTGGATGGCGCTCAAGGCATGCGCCCTACCTGGGCCGCCGAGAGACGCCGCTGCAATAGATTTAATAGCTAGTTTATCTGATAAATTCGGAGCTCGCCACGTATCTTCCAACTTCGATTGAGGTGTCACGAGTTTGAGAGATAAACCTCTTAATTACTGACGAGAACAACCTGGATGACACTAATTAAACCAAATAACATGCTTTCGACCAAATTATTTACATTATTAGATAGTTTTAATGATACAGTACTTACATGTATACAATTTTATGAGTTCTGCTAATCATTTTTCTAACAAAAATGCGTCTTTCGAAGCGTCTGAGTGGCTTGCGTGCTCATTTTAATTTAGTTGCGTGTTTATTTCAATTTAATTTATTTACATGACGTCAAGTAATTCTATGAAAATTTGAACTTGGATGTAGGAAGCGGTCAAATCCTGAAAAAAAAAACTTAGAGATATCTAAATATAAGAACCTATATGCAACAAAATCATGCAGTGGCCTAAAAAGATATTTTCTTGGGATAAAATATGGATAAAATGTATGAACATGTACTTATCTTATTTTAGAAAAATAAACATTATTATTATGGTAGTAAGGTAGTTAAATTTTATTATGAAAACTGACGTGGTTTTGACACATTTTTGTTTTATTTATACGGGAATACTCACGTTTAATTAAATCGGATACTCCCACTATAGTTCCGATCACATCCGGTGACCTTTTAAGTTAGTTTTTTTAAGTAGTAAAATGTAGATAAATCTAAAATAACCAAAAATAGACTTACAAATATTTGAACACATCATAGATAAAGCTATAGGAGGCTAAAAGCTCTTATTATAATAAAGACACGCAATAATTTATTCACGTAGTTTATTCCGTACAAACAAGATATTTCTTTAAACATCAAAGCACAGGCGTCTTATTGCTATCAGAGTTTATTTACCTACCTCTATGTACGTGCACCCATCATATCCAAGTAAACATAATAAAGTACTTCCTTGGTCATACAGTAAGACAAATTGGCTTGCGACGCCGATATAGTAGTTTTTTACGCACGTCCAGGGAGTTTATAAGAAAGCCTTGTGTTCAACAACACGTTAGTGAGGAATAACATAAGGCTGTATATACACGTTTCGTTTAAAAATATAACATTGAGTGCTTATACAAGCTATGTTTACGCGCGTAAATTGTTTTGTACGGTAAATCATTTTAGGTACAGTTAGCTTTATTTATTTTAATAAACGCAATGGTTAGATGAAGGGAAGTGTAATAATTAGAGAGGTTTCTACAATGAAAACTGCAGTAGAATTTCAGTAGTTTGAGTACAAACAACCTAGGAGGAGTGAGTTGTGCATGTTCAAATAATACGGACATGAAATAAATGTAAAAAATATGTCCATATATGTGTACATGTGTGTGTTTATTTAATTACGAACATTGTTGTCCTTTGAAAATTAATGTGAGGAACATAGATTTTTGTGACGAACATAGGTTTGTTCTGTGTCTGGGTATTGTATGGATTGACAAAAAAGTATAGGTATTATAATTCGGCCAGTTTTCTGGTTCCCTTAATAAAATTTCATTTTTTTTCTCAGATTTTGTAGAAAAAGTAAAAAGAAAAAAAATTGAATTACTGGTCATAAGCATAAAGACACTATCATCCTCTAGAGAAAAAAAAAGAGAAAAGACTGAGCGTTACACCACCTTAGATTGGTCTCTAACAATAGCTAAGTTAACGTTACAAATCGCTGGCGGAGTTATGATAATAATCACTCAATCCAGCGGACCGATTACCGGGCATAGCAGCCAGCACTAATCCCGCCTGAGCATGATTGGTTTGATTCGGTATCATGGCGAATTAGGCGGCTCACCGCCGTCTATCGCGTTATATCAGCCATTAAGTGGAACCCGCTTGAAAATCTAATTGATTTCCCGCCACTATATATGACGTCGTATCTCTATTAACGCGCTAAGTCATACAAAATTATGAAACCGTGTGCTGCAGTTTCATCCACGATTCCTGGTATATGAAGTAGCCTTCGTGTTATTACAAGGCATCTAAACCTACCTCTACACCAAATAGCATCCATTTTTGCGCGATCGAGTGACAAACATCCAAACATCCTAGCATCCAAACATTACAAACTTTAATAGGAAGTATAGGATTTATTATATTAATAAGGACACGGCAAATAATAGAACTTTCTATTTATACTGACTCATGGATGTGAGAGAGTATATTCTTCTCTTTGGAGAACTCATTTGCAAGCGGAGTTTGTTTGTGAGAGTTTTGGGGTAGATGGCGCAGGTTTTATAAGTACGTAGAAGACACACTGGCTCGTCAACGTATGGTATAATATGTAATGGTTCCTATCATGAGTTTTGAACCGGGAGGACGGGTAGGCACCGTCCTCCCGGTTAACGGTGCTGACCATTAAGCGATCCCCAAGCCGCCTGCCAAGCATGGGGATTATGGCAACCCCTCCTTGTTAAGGGAGAGGGTTCGTCCAGCAGTGGACATCTTCTGGCTGATGAATATGATAAAATCTGAATCTTGAATTTTAATAGATATTTTTGTAAGTACAAAAATTGTATAGCCCTTTTAGGTTTTACTCGTCTAATTAATAATAAATCTTTTTTTTTTTATTGACACACAAAAATGGCATACAATATTTAACACAGTGCATACATGTTATATTGCCTAATTAAAAGTAGATACTTATTGAGATACTTAATAAACACGTATATATTAAAATTAGAAGGTAACGCCGAAATGATTATGAAGGTAGTGTTAGCACCCGAACAAGAAAATTCTGTATCTCAGGTGCTAACTTCTTCCTGCGGGTGGGTTATGTAACCTATAAGCACAAAAACTGGCGCTATAGGTGAGGAGTGAGGTAGGTGTAGGTAAAGGATATATTTTAAACTACTTACTAACTATAGAACTTATATCTAAATTAAACAATCAAAGGTAGGTACTTGTGACGGAGAAGATCAATACCCAATGAATGGAGACATTTTTTTTTTTTTTGCAACCTAAACTGATTACTTCTACAATATTATACGGAATACTAAATATTTAAAAATGCTAATTATTTGTGATAGTAGCTACACAATATATAGGATATAAAGAATAAAAAGAATGAATAAATAAATAATGAATGAATAAAAAGACTAGGTCTTAACCCAATCACTGCCATGCAAACAATTTAAAATTATAGCTTTGGTATTAAAAGATTATAATTATTTATCATCGCTGTTTTGATATTGTGTGACTATAATATTTTTCCAAAGTATTTATAAGAAATATATAATAGTGCTACATTTGTTTATCTAGATATATATTTATATAAATATATATATATATATATATATATAATTTAAATATAATATTGCTAATAATTCCTTGATTTTAACTTATTGAAATGTTGTGGGGTTGTTATCGCTAAGATGTGTAGATGTTAGGTTAAGTTACTAGAAAGTAACTAATTGCAACGACAATACACCCAATACATCCGCTGAGACTTTAACGATAGGGTAAGAAGAGAGTGGAAGGGAGCGACCGTAGTTATAGTTAGCTAAGGATCTTTAGCAACGGGGGAGTTGAAAATTTTGACGTTGACAGGTGATTAATTTTAATGACGACAGCGATGGAGTTACAATATACCTACGTAACGTAGTGACTGTAGCGAAAATACTTATACTAATATCCGGGTCGAGTGATGTGGTTAAGGAAATTCTTGCAATAGATTAGAGTGGCATCATTACATTTCCTGTTTACATAATATTTATATAAATTCAATTATTAATTTCTTCAAATAATGTCTTAATGTTAAATAAAATCTGGCGTTTTCAGCTCAGTGTCTATAGAGTCAATTTGGACATTTGTGTTTAAAACATTTTGGGCTTTTGTGTACAAAACTGATAATTATTTTTATATAGCAAGCAATAACATTTTGTGTACATGAATTCTATTTTATTCTTTGCAACAACTAAATAACGAATGGTCGTGATATTGTTTTGTGCAAACAAGTGATTAGTGCCGAAGGAGTTCATTTATTAAAGAACTGTAAACACACGAGTCTAGTGTTTACGTATTTGACTGTTTCATGGAAATGCTGGGACATGATACCGGCACGTCTTTGTATTCGCAGAGTTATTGCGTCTGCAGTAAGCTCTACATGATGTAGGTATAATTTGTAGCATCCGCCGTTTAACTTTCTTCTATTATGTGCAAGCCGTTTGTATGGCGCTTGGGTAATATTCAATCACGCCGTCTTGGTGCCGGTTGGCCCACGTCAAAGTCATTGAACATCTAATCCGGTATAATAATTACGCAGGTCACATCTACACGCTTTCTTTTGATCTAAAAGTCGATGTATGCACCTAAACTATAATTGTATCTGAACATATATTAGGAACAAATGTGTGCACACTATTTCTTGGAGGATGGTCATTAGAATTGGGCCAAGTGTACCCACTATAACATGAGGCTTATGAAATAGTTTTACGAGTAAGTATTAATCGAATAGGAATATCTCCCGCCGCTGGCTCATTAATACGAATCATTATAATGGCTCAATGGCTCATTATAACGAAAAAAAACTGGAGTCGAAATCGAAACACTACGAGAAATTTTATTTGTATACTTTAACCAGTATTCAAACGTCTATACCTGAATAATCATCATAAATATTAAATCTTTAGCTGAGACCTAAATATAATCCACTTTAATCTATTATTCAATCTAAATTCAAGACTGAGTGAACATCGTCGTAGAATATGAGCCCATCCGACCTAATACTTAATTTTATAAGGCCTTGTCAAAACTTATAGCCATATCGGTAATGAAAATCTAGTCGAAATATTCCCCTAAATTGATTTGGGTCCCTGCCCGCCTCCGCGGTCAATACTTCACGCCGTACGCTGCGGTGACTCGGCTATACGTCAAATCAAGCAAATTACGTTTATTCTGAAAATATCTGGATTATCTAAATCTATGTAAGCTTGAAAATCGGTTGTTTTGAAGCCTCGCACATCATTACAATCCACATACCTAGAAATGATAAAACAATTTCTTAGTGATTATTTTACATTTCCAGTATTGAACACTGAAACTGTAACTTGATCATCATTAATAATAGGTATTTACCTATGAAATTGCCGTTCTTCAGTACTGGTCATTTCAAATAGAAAAAAAGTTTGGAATGGCTTTGTATTCTGAATTCAAATTAATTTTGCCTTAAAAACATGACATTCTTTTTACAAACTCAGTCTTTTGTTTATTGATTAGCGTTGTATTTTCATTCCATTTGAACAATGCCCTAAACCAAAAATGACTCCTAAAAAGGTGATGGTCACTGTTTGGTGGTCTAGTGCGGGTGTGATTCACCACAGCTTTTTACAAAACGGCATGAGCATTACTGCAGATGTGTACTGTGAAGAACTGGAGACAATGATGGAGAAGCTTGCACATCGGCAACCAGCTTTGGTCAATCGGTCGTCCCCACTGCTCCTTCACGACAACGCGCGACCCCATACTGCACAACAGACTGTCTCCAAGCTGCAAGAGCTGGGGTTGGAAGCTCTCCCTCATCCGCCATACTCACCAGACCTTACACCTATCGACTATTACTTTTTCCAAAATTTAGACAACTTTTTAGTGGGTAAAAAATTCAATTCCCGAAAGGCAGTACAAAATGCCTTTGAAGAGTTTGTTGCCTCCCGTCCAGCTGATTTTTACAAGAAAGGCATCAATAAACTGCCAATTCGTTGGCAAAGATGCGTCGATTGCATGGGTGATTAATTTTAACAACAGAAATAAAAAAGTTTAAAAAATAAGTACTTTCACTTATTCCATACAAAACGGCAATTTCATAGGTAAAAACCTAATATAATTTTAATAACTTATTCGTCATAACCGGTGGATGCAAATGGCAGGTTGTCGTACAGTGTGGCGGCCTAAGGGGGAGGCCTTCGTTCAGCAGTGGACGTCTCCGGGCTGATGATGATGATGATGATTCGTCATAAATAATGTTTTTTTATAATTAGGTGGGACAAATAATAATGGTAGTCCAATGACAATGGACTACCTTGGACAAATTACTTAATCGGACGTTACTTTACGGAAATGTATCCTCATATCTGATACTAAGAGAGAAAATTATTTGACGCTACTTACATCTTCATCATTTCATCATTATTATAAGTCTTTCAAATTGGGCATGTAGGTATTATTACACTATTTAGTAAAACTTGTATCCAAAGTTGGACCTGGGTATGTCCTAAAACTGCATCCAGAACCGCCGGAGGATGGGCAGCGTCCTCTTAGTTAACGGTGGTGAGCATTCTGCGATCCCCAAGCCGCCTGCCAAGCGTGGGGATTATGGCAACCCCTCCCTATTAAGGGGGAGGCCTTCGTCCAGCAGTGGACTTCGTCCGGCTGTTGAATTAAGAAGTATCCAAAGTTGACACCATAACCGTCAGCATGCTGGCTAAGCTACTGCTCGGTCATGTCATCTCTACCCTTTCATTGGTCTATAGTAATAATATAAATTGTTGCTATGGACTATTTTCCTTCTTTTGTAATATGAACTAGTCATCTACTATATTTAAGCTATAGGACTTCACTGTTTGTCTGAGTTCTTTTACTTTTTTGAATACGAGTAATATGAAAAATACGATGTTTATTAATTATTGGGATGTAACTTAATTATGCCAAATGTAATACAACCAAAATTGTATTATTTGTCGCTGATTTACTAACGTATCTTCAAAGCCATGAACAAAGTAACTTTTGATAAACTAGGTTAATGTTAATAAAGCAAACGAAAAGTTTTTGGGATCAAAATCAAACTTACTTGCAAAGTCGAATTCAGTTTACGAATTTTAGGGATGTCCCTCGAAATTAAATCAACGTGTTCTGGCGTTTAGCGCCGACGCACGCGGGTTTCTGCGAGTTGGTATTCATTCCATGGCGGTCATTTTAAAAATGTTTTCCGAGAAAAAAGATTTGTCGGCTGTCACGTCTCTATAGTTCGTTAGCAGTGGATGCAGTGGGTTGTATAGCTGAATGGGTTGAATTGCTTCGTTTCACTTGGAGCGGAGAATTCGATGCGAATAATCCGAGAAAACCTGGTTTTAAAAACGAATATTGTTCCTTTGATCAAATAACTATGGTAAACACAATTCATTGCTTTGATAGCATAGAATACGAACGGGTATCTATGTTATTAATGAGTGAATTGTATTTACTGTTTCATTTGGTTTTTTTTTTATTTAGGTACATACTATCAATTCAAGGCAGAACAAAAATATTTCTGAACAAGAAAAACCGTTCTAGTGGTGTTGGGGGGCTAAATTTCAAAATCGCGAACGAAAATATCAGTAGGTTACTAAGTTTTTTCTCCTAGTTGAAATTAATGTATGGAGCATACATTTTTTCCGCAATTTCATGGTAAACCGTACAGTAAAAGTTATTTACGACAATGAGATCAATGACCTAATACTTACGGTTTAATACAACCGTTCCGCGATACCCTGTATGTATGAAAAGAAAACATGTGTGTGTAGCTATCCCGTAGAGTATATAAACTTTATATATAAAGCCATAATCCGATCCGATTTCCCGGTTCTGTTTCTTGGCGAGCCGCTGAGGCCACTTGGGTTTTTTGAGGCTTCCCATCGCCCATTCGTATGTCTTTGATTAGTTTAAGAACTTTGGCCGCCGGATCAGAGGATCATTGTCTTTTTACATCGGCTTATACCCATTTCACTCAATTGTTTGTTTTTGTATAACAAGGAAAAATGGTATGGTTAACGAACCATATCGCTTTTGTGGAAGTCAGTATATTAGATTATATTTAAGAAAAACCATGGATATTATTCTTAAAATACCAAGTGGCGCAAGATTGACTATATTGAAAAATCTATTAATATAAGAAAATCATTTGTAAATATATTATTTAATAATAATAACGGCGTATTTGTTTTATAGGTACTAGGGTTTTTATTTTTTTTATTTTTTATTTTATTTATATATAGTTTTTATTGTAAATAAGTAGTTTTTAGTAGATAGTTTAAATATTTATTTTAAGTTGCGTACATATGTAAATATTATTAATTAATTACTTTATTATTGTAATTAATATCTATTCCCAACGAATACCACTAATAAATAAATTTTAATATGAGGCTTCTATGAGATATGATAAAGAAAATAATGCTATTCTTCATTCTTCTGTTAGTTTTTATTAGTAAAGTGCTTCCAAGTATTTAGAAAACGAAGCTTGTATTATTTTCAATGGGGTGCGTTTTGGTAACATAATTATTTTATGATATACCTATATTTCTTTTCATGAAGCAAAGCAAGTATTTATATATATTATAATATAAAAATAAAATAAATATTGGTGGACATTTTACACACAGCGCCATCTAGCCCCATACTAAGCAAAGCTTGTATTAATGGAAACCAGATAGCTGATAGAATACTTATATACATTTTTATCGTAAATACATGCTGAATAAAATAAAATATTGTTGTTTGTTTGTGTGTATACCTAAATGTTTGGATTGATAATTTTGTTTGACTTAAATTTATGAGCTGAGGATATAATTATCGATGACATTTAGTAGGGACGTAGTTAAACACAATCTACAAGTTCAAATAATATAAGCAAAAATCTGTTAAAAAGTTTCGCTAGTTTAAAGTCTAGTTACAAGCTAGTCCGGGGCAAACTAATATTAAACAAGTTGAAATATTTTAACGCCTGTGTCAGAAGGGTTCTAACTTCTGCTGATGGAATAAGCCATACTTGAGCTAGTTTAACCATATCACCAATCAACTTGATGCTCTTGTTCCACTTTACTCGAACCTGTGGGAACACTTAGGGTTTTCGTGGTTCCCGGAAATTTCGCGAATTTCTCTCTGAGTCCCTGATTAGTTTAAGAACTTTGACCGAGGGATCAGAGGAGATCAGTCTGTTATACTTTGTCCAATTTGTTTGTTTGATATATTCTGACTTTTGTTTGCGGTATTGTGAAGATTGAGTTGTTTAGGATTGGTTTTCGTTTTGTAGTTTTGGTCAAGTTAATTGAGTCGAAAATACTACATAACATGATTACAGTTCTGTCCATTTCAGTCTGACAGTAATTAATAATTGGTCGTGCTAAAACCTACAAAAAATCATTTTGAAATACCTATCCAGTAGAATAATAGAAAATAAGTTTACCTAAAGCTGGTGACGACGTGCGCCTTAAACTATAAACAGAAGGTAAACCAGTCTGATTTTATGAAAATTCCTATCGTGTCATAAAACCGGGGCTGCTACATTGGCATGCATAGAAAATATTGTCATATCTCATATGTCATATATTAAAGAGATAGGGATTGGAAACGATACAGTTACTAGCAGCTTTTTTTATCTCATGTACTACAAAACCTAATCGAAGTAAGGATTAGTCTATCGTACATTTTTTTAAATACTAGAACTTAAAAAAAAAACAACCGACTTCAATGAATTGTGGGACTACCTGGAGAGTAGGTATACGGTTTCAAACAAAGAAATTTTTTATTGAGTATCGACGGATAAGTTGGTGATACTTACATAAAAATACACATCATCAGCCAGCAGACGTTCACTGCTGGACAAAGGCCTCCACTTAATAGGGAGGGGCTGCCATAATCCCCACGCTTGACGGGTGGGGGACCGCAGAATGCTCACCACCGTTAAACAAGAGGACGGTGCTGGTCATCTTCTGGCGGTTTTGGATGCAGTCTTAAGACATATCCAGGTCCTTACAAAAAAACGTACATTCGAAAATAAAACCTCATCCTTTTTTAAGATGGTTAAAAATTAAAATACTTTTCAAATTAAACAAGAAGTGAATTTAAGAAAATCACGCTAATAGATAGTATGGTTCTTCAAATTCCGAGTAAGTATAGCTTGCAAATTAATAAAACAAAGGCAAACATTGTCTCAAAATTGAATACAAAATAAGCTTTCGTATATCACATTTATTTCATAATGTAGGTATGTATACGCGCCCATTCAATATTAATAGGAAACCGAAAACAGTGAAATCTATTATTGTATAGTTCACGTAATTCGAGTCTAAAATATGAAGGCATACTTGGGAACTATGAAATGAAAATTAATAATAAATCTTATAGATTAGATGAATTACGCATTCTATTCAAAAATTATACAGTCTTCAAAAACTAAAACGATAAATTATATCTCTCGTCGTCGTCAGCCATAAAACGTCCACTGCTGGACGAAGGCCTCCCCCTTAATAGAGGGGTGTTGCCATAATCCTCACGCTTGGCAGGCGGCTTAGGGATCGCAGAATGCTCACCACCGCTAACCAAGAGAACGCTGCTGCCCGTGCTCCGGTGGGTCTGGATTCTATCTCTCATTACCTTTTAATATAACCACAAGGTAACAAACATGTTAAGATACTGCATCTTTAAATTATTAAGGTCGTGATCAGACATCATCCGCACAGTTCAATAAAACGTTCTTACCCGTGGTCCACCTACCTGGTTCACCTAGATGTTCCACGGATACCTTTTTGTACCCGTGGTCCACCAGATGTACTTTTTTATTTTATTTTATACATTCAATTGACGAGACGAACTAGACGTTCGCGTGGTGGTAAGCGTCACGCCTGCCACTAACAGTAGCAGTGCCAGAACTATGAACATGCGAACACAATCCTGCGCCGCACTGCACTGCGCTCGTCACCCTGAGATATTAGATGTTAAATCTCATCATACCCAGTAATTTCCCTGCTAACATTGCCCTTCAAACCGGAACACAGTAATGCTTGCACGCTACTGCTTGGCGGTTGAATAACTGACAAAGGTGTGGTACTTCCCCAGTCGGACTCTGCAGTGGAGTCCTACCACTACTAAAACTAAATTACTATGGGTAATTCAATGTATTCATGGAATACCCAGTTGTACTACAGGTAATTCAATGTACCCTTGGATCACCCAGGTATACTATGCATAATTCAATATTCCCGTATTTATAACACCTATAGATTGTTCATAAAATTTATTACCAAATATTATTCAATCTAAGTAACTGAAACTTAACGGAAACGAAATTTCAATAACCTTAGGGATACAATTTTATAGCTTCCCTTCCCATAAACTAAAAGGAAACCATTTTATGGACCTCTAGAAACAAACTGAATAAAAACCCTTTCGTCACAAAACTAGAAATTAAATATCTACTGAAGCCGTAAAAACTACGCATCAGAGAATCATGGCTGCCATTTATTGCCTACTCCTAGATGCTCGTAATTGAAACGATACTTTTATGTTCTTATATTATTTCATAATCAACGTTTTGGAACCTGGAGGAAAAAATACGGAGTTAAAAGGTACCTATACTTTAAAAATGATGCTGCAGTATCATCATCATCAGCCCGGAGACGTACACTGCTCAACGAAAGCCTCCCCCCTAGACCGCCATACTGTACGAAAACCTGCCATTTGCATCCACTGGTTGCCCGCGACTTTTTTAAATGTCGTCGGTCCACCTAGTGGGAGGCCTTCCTACGCTGCGTCTTCCGGTTCGCGGTCGCTACTCAAGAACCTTTCTTCCCCATCGGTTATCAGCTCTTTGAGCGATGTGGCCGCGGCTAGCAGTATATTGTTAAGCAGACAATAATACCATATGCAATATTCAATAAAATTCTATAATCCAGTACAGTAAGATTGAACTTTAACCTTTACTTTACGATTAAACGTCATTATCGGAGAAACGATAAAACTTGTAATCGTACTATTTCGGATAAACTCGACAAAACGGTACGTTCCGATTGACAATTCAATCACGATTACGACTGTCTCGGATAAGATTAACTTCTTCCCGAGATTCAGCTTCTCGATCTTCCGCGGATCGAGGATTGATTCCAATGTTTTTCTTTTATTTAATACTGGTAAGTGCCTACTATTAAATATACCGAATAAAATATTCCTAATCTGTTCACTGTGAATAGCTTTTGAGTTGTTTGATGTACAGTTAAATAAACATAATACATATCTATTGGCACTCCTTTTATTAGGAATGCCATGAAACACACACACAAAGACTCTATTCAAATTACTATCATCATCATCACTATTCACAGCTATCCTCATACCACTGCTGTGTATATTCACAAGTATAGACAATAACTTCTTAGTAACAAAACTGCGCGTAACCTTGTGCACACAAGTTTTTTCTATACTAAACTTATGGTACTTATATACCTCTCCATTATAAAGGCTTAGGACATATCCCACATGCATAATGACCTGGCGGTAACAAATTCCACCTACTCCTTTGTACTAACTAGGCCAAAGCAATGTCTTTAAAAAAATATTTAGAATAGAGATTCGCGTTCTTATTCAATAAGGTTTTATAAGCAAATAATGATGATCTTTAAAAAAATATAAGTACTCTAAATTCATTAACACGCATAAAATTCAGAAAATATTCGAGTGTTTTTGTCATTTTTGTTGATAAGCCAAGAGCTAACATTATTAAGATATTACTCTAATATCTTGACTTATTAATTTTTCTTTAGATACTTAGCAATAAACCATTATACATGTATTTTATAGCTTCTAGTACCTACCTATGTATTGTGTGTACTGTGTACCTACATCAAACTAATTAATAATTAATCGCGAATCAAAATAATTACACAAGGTACTGTTTGTACTAACGTGAGCTCACCTGATTCAGGTATTTTCACTGCTGATAACTCAACATTTTTCTAAATATTTATTTCATTATTCACTCCAAACATTAGGTATTTTTCCGGTTAGTCAAACACAAGCACCTCGAAACAAAACTTAATCAAGTTCGGTTCGGATAATTCACTTCAAAACTGCTTAATTGATCTAATCAACACTCGCTCAAGTTTAAACACAATTAATAAATCTAAAACAAAAACGCCGGGAAGCACGCCGTCTTTTGTTTCACTTTTTGAAAACAAGTTTTTTTTACAACCGGCCTGTGCGTGAGCTGACATACGAGGTTGTTAAAGATTCAAACGAGGGACGTTAGGAACGCGATAGTTTTCTCTTGTTTTCGGGAGCCGGCAAGAGATTAGAGCCAGTACGGGCGGTCGGTGCGTCAGTAGCTCTGCCACTGCGATAGTAGCACGCATCGCGCCTGCGTACACTTACGGAGTTTCTGCACTCCTGGATACATTTCTGCTTCAATTAATCCTAGCTCCGTACTCAATTACACCTACGAGTGCTGCCCGCCTGGTGAGCTTAGACTGTTCACCGGGAACATTGAATCGAACTTGTTAAGTTGTGAAGTAGGCGCCTAAAGAGCACTCATTGTTTTACTAGCGCGGTGGGGTAAAAACTTTTCTGTGAAAGTTGAAACGGTAATTAGAAAAGGTGTGAAGTTGGGGGTCGAAGTTTGTGTGATACTGTTTATTGAAATATAGTTTTATAATTGTCTGGTTTGTTTTTTTTCATAATAGTCAATATCGTATCCACACTTTTGGATTTTTCTATATTTTTAAAGCTAAACAGTAAGAAAATATATCAAAGATTGCCTGAGATTGCTTGTATGCAGGTTCGAATCCTGCCAGAGGTCGTAATTTTTCTTACTGTTTAAGCTTTAAAAACATAATAGTCAATGTTAATAATTTGGAGATTTATACAAAAGCTATATTATTATTAACGGGATATTTACCGTGAGTATGGGTAAACAACCGTGATATATATGTTATAGTTTAAAACAGTGAAATTTATACATTCCGTGCAAGTCTCGATTTATGTAAATATAGATTTTTCTGTCATAAAATGGTTGAACGCGTAATTCACTAAAATCTCGGATCTATTACGATCGCTAAAAAATTATATTTTATATCAAATCAGTGTTCTACATTAGAATGAGATATTAAGACCAAAATATCTAAGATTACCTACAAACTCAGCAAGTACCTTGACTTGGCGTTCGAGATAACGGTCTGTGGGATGTTGACTCGACGATCATTGTCCCGATAGTCGTTTCGGCAAACGGTCTTATAGCGAAGAGCCTCGACCAATACCTCAAGAGGCTAGACTCTCTCTCGCTAGACGGTTGGGTCAGGGTCAGATACAAAAGGAGTGGTTCTTGACACGGCCACGCATTGTCAGGAGGTTCCTCACTGTGCAGCCCTAACCACCGGCAGGTTGAGTCTTGCCCCGCTGCCGGCAGCACCCTAGTTTTTAAGTTTTTATATTTCTGTATTGATTGTAAAAAAAAAACAATAAATTGATTCGAAATTTCTGGTAAAAAATAATGTTGAAATCTAATCCGGCAAAAGACCTCACAATGAAGTGTTGAATATAATATTAATTATATTCTGAATCCATCATCAGTAGCATCATTTACCGCGCTAATATAATTATGTATTTCTACATTTACTTTGAACCAATGCTTAAAAGCCAAAGTACCTACCATGATACCACTCTCCGACGCGAGGCAGTAATCAACAGAACATTCAAATCACACTTTATCGCCGAGCAATACAATAAACAGCATCTGGTCGTCTGCTCCTAATCTGAACTACAGAAATTAGGCTAACAACTGTCTGACAGACGAATTAACTTAATCAAGTTAGCGAACCCCACTGATTAACGACGAGGCTTTACTGAAACATCTATTAGGACTAGTTTCAGCAGACACTGGTGACTTTAAACGCCATTACAAAATGGCTTCAGAGAAGTTTTTGATTTAAATTTAGTACATTTGTAGTTCACATACTAACTAGGTTTAATGATTAATAATAGAGAAAAAAAATAGGAACTATTTATTATGTGCACCATAAATTTAATAAAAAAAGGTTACAAGTAACTTAAAAGAAAGTCAACGGACTCGACACGATTGTGCCAACACTTCGAGAACATACAAAAAAATAATTTACAATATCGGTCGGGATAATGGCAACCCCCCCATTAAGGGAGGCCTTCGTCTAGCAGTGGATGGCTTCTGGGTGATGATGATTAACGCGCTCGTAGCGTAGCTTGTCTAGGTGATTCCAAACGATCACCGATGTTAAGCAATGGAAGTGCAAGTGGTAAGCAACGGACGGTCTGGTCAGTCTTCGGATGGGTGACCGTGAGTGGCATTTATTTCTGAGCGCTACCGTGGGTCGGATGACACGTTAAATTGTTGGTCCCGGTTGTTTGTTCTAGTTTCTTTAACAACAACCGTCAGCCATGTCAGAGGCCTTCGGGCGGCACATGAACTCTGACATTAGGGCTGGCCACTCAGCCTATACGAACTTACTTTTTTTATGATTAAAGTGTGATTATTTTTTGGTTATTCTATGACGAATCAAAAGATACTGACATTATATTAACTAGGACAGACAAGTAGCATAGACTTAAATTAATGAGTTCCGTTTGAGACCGTTAGATAATAAAAGATACCTTGATGGATCACGTCCCCAAGTATTGGCAAAGCGATGCAATAAGGAAAAGGAAACTTCGCCATAAATTGACAAATCACATAATTACTGAACTCTATCATCGTTCCCGTAACTGCTCCTAAACAGATTATCTGCTCCATGGGTCGTTTCACATAAAAAGTTTAACAACTCCATATAGCCTTGTTAAGGAACTGACTGAGTTAATGACCCCTTAACGTTAACTTTCCGAATCCTTTCGATGTCAGCCCATAAAAACAGCCCTAAAAGCTTTAGCAGTTTAGCACCTACTTAATTACCTTCACAATGGGTTCTAATAAGGGACCTACTTGACTTTACCTTAAACAATAGAGGTAGCCTAGGATAAGTTTTCTACAAAGAAACCTTCGGTCAAAGCTTCTGCTAGACGGAGAGTTGACCAACATCATTAGTTAGCTTTGGGGGTTTTGTGCAATATTTGAAGGCTTGACACAGTCTACACGGTCAGAAATTGCCTAAATTGCCTCGGTGAAGACGTTAGAAATCCGGTCAGTCTTCGGATAGGTGACCTTGAGTGCCGTTTATATCTGAGCGAAACCGTGGATCAGATGACACTAATTTGTTAATCTGTTGGTCCCGAGGATCGAACACGACAACCCAGAAAATATCTTCTGTTGACCCGAGCCTTGAAGAGGCCCAGAGTTTAATTCTCAGTAAACAAGGAAAACGGCAGTGAGGTCCAAAAAACGAAAGCTTCCAATTTTTTTGGTAAATAGCCTTCTTCTTATGAATTGCAACCAATTACATAAGTAATATCCAATTACTTAAACTACTAAACCTACGACACAAAAACGACCCAGACCGATGGTAATGTGCTGAGGCAAATAAACGCCAGCATATTGATCACGCGTTGCGCCGACCACACAAGCAAATATATTTTAGAAAAAAGATAAGCTCCCAGCCCCCTGGGCCCCAATTTCATCACCAAACGGCTCAAATAAATAACCTCTGCCAAAATGAGCTTATAATTGTGTGCTGCTTGTGCTGTTCCGCGAAATTTGTTGCCGCACCAGTCCTATTCTGTGACTCAGGAAGATGTAATGGTGCCAAAGTATTAAAATAAGTTGCATCCCAATCAAATTTGTATTTGATAGTTACTTATACAATTTTTCTTGCTGTAACATTTGCTTCCGCTCTGTAATAATTTCGCAATGCACGATTAGCAACATCTACATTCTATTCTATTGATATATGCGTTCAGTGATAATCTACATGTACTTATAATATTATGAGAGTTGCTCCTCATAAAATATTTTCTTTTACCTGTAAAAGGGTATTCTAATCTTGAGATAAAATAAATGCGAATAGAGCCTTCTTCGTAAGATCTCCAGACTTATCCAAAAGTTAAACCTGACGTATAAAAAAGGTTGGTTTTATAAATTATTATTTAAGATAGATAGGTTATTCTAGGTCAGTTCTAGATCTATTATTACTAGGTTTAATAACAACTACGTAATAGGTACTCATCGGGGTTAACAAATTGATTTATGAATACAATAAGAGGCTAACTGTACCCCATGATTTCACTTACAAAGAAAGTTTCCGAAACAGATTATTTTTCTTATTTTATTACAACGCTTCTAATTTATTATCACAGACTCTGAATAAATATCTAAAACAGATAAGACAGTTTTTCGAGAATCATTTTCTTAGAAATTCCTAAACCAAACATTTTTTCATTAGGCGCCCATCCCTTTGAAAACACCCGTAGCATCCTCAAAGTTAACAAGAAGGCCTTAACAATGAAAGGGATGGCAATATCGGTTACAAAAAGGATCACGGCAATCTCAGAGACAAACCTTCGAGACGATAAAGTCGGTCCAAGTCCTGCTTTTATATTTAGAAGGCAAAAATATTCTGATATAACGGGAGGTTCAATCGAGCGTAACCGTGGGCAGGGACGATTTTTCTTATAAAATATTTGTTGAACATCTGACTGTATGATAATGATAATATTAAGTTATCTGAGTAAGACCAGTAAACACAGCTAGAATTTAGCAATAAAATAATGCAATAAATTTGTTTTATCTTCTTAACCAATTAACGCGTTAAATACAGAATACAATAAAATTTGTCACGAATCGTAAAGGTAGACCTACATCTTTGGAGGAGTCAGCTCTTTACCCCTGAATCAGAAATCAAATTTTTGATATGCAGTTATTTACATTTTTGGTAGACAGTTAATAAAAGTAAACTTATCTGCAAGCAAATGGCATCTTTAAAATAGATCAATGAATTTCACATGAATTCAAATAATATCGTAACAGAGTTCAAATATGAACGATCAAAGAATGAAGATCAAGATGCTTTTGAAATTAATTTCATCAGATCGAGATATCGATATTTATTACAAATTCACACGTTTTGATTAATGGAACGAATAAATTCGAGGAAACGATAATCATCATCATCATTATCAGCATCTGTCAGAAGACGTGCACTGCTGGATGAAGGCCTAGCCTTAATTTAAAGGAGGATTGCTATCATCCCTATGCTTGGCAGGCGACTTATAAACATTTCAGAAGGCAACCATAGAAACAAATACTTAGTAGGCTATGTTCACATCAGTTTATATGGTAAAATAAAATGTCTTAATCACCCTTTAAGAGAATCCCTACACAACTGTGGGGTTAAAACCTGATGGAAGAAACGTTATGCATCATAGAATAGTCGCACTGAAGAAAAAAAGAAATGAAATTCTTAGCAAAACTGTTTTATTTATTCCCGATACGACCTCAATCGTTCAAAAGTTATCGTGCTATCCATAACTTCATCTTTTTCTTGTCAGGCGGTTGATGATGACGTAATAGATCACTACTCAATACTACATGAAGGAGTTTCAAACTAAATGAACGATCACACTGCAAATAATCCGTATAGATTAAACTGAATATAAACTGTGAGTAAAATTTGCCAGTGGGTTGGAATCTTGCATTGCGGGTCCCGTACAATTAAACACAATCCCTAAAATTATTCTGATCAAGATACGCTCTTGACTGTGAAAGCGGAGCCATTCAGCGGAGTTTCCGGCTTTGGTCTCTCCCACAAAGTTAGCCTCGGTGATCAGTTTCTTGGATCTCTATGTTTTTCTTCATTCTCTAACTCCCATCTTTCCTTTGGACATCACGAAGAAACCCAGATATCGCTGTAAAAACACCGCTGAGTTGGACCTGGGCCTTATTTTTGAATAAGCCGGAGTTGACTTCCGAACGATATTGAACCTTATTTCAAACAATATCGTTCGAAGGTCGGCTCCACTCGCAAGCGCTACTCTTGCGTATGATTCAAAAATAAGGCCTCTGCGTAAACTCCAGGCCGCCGCGCCACGGGACCGGAACTGATGGTGTTTTTTTGTTTCGAAAGCCAATATCCACTTTGGGTTGCTGCGCCAGTAAGTAAGTAATAAAATAAACCATTTTAATCTTCAATGTAAGCTCGTGTCTAGACTAACTGGAGTTTATGAGTAAAGTCATGCGGTGCAGTTAATACAAACATAAAAATCATGATTCGAAGTTTACATCTTCCAGTATTTTATTAACTTTTTCATTTCTGTGTTGTCCGAAAAAGTGTGAATAGCAACAATACATCTCATAAGCAGAAGTTCAAATACCGTTTTATTTCACGCGTGGGTCTGTCCTTTGTCGAAACTTTTATTGACTTTATCTTCTTTTAGGATGTTTAGGGATGCTACCTTCGGTGTGACACTGTTTGTAAAGGTTAACGGAATAATTTTAGATGACTTGACTTGTGTATCTGAGATTTTATATAATTTGAGTTATTTCTACAACTAAGAGCTTATCAGATTTGTTTGGATTTGTTCTAAACCAGAACATACCAGACTGAGTTTACTTCATCAAAAGAACGCGGCATGATACTGCAAGAAGTTTTATTAACATAATAAAACGATTTTCAAATCTATGCTTATAAAAGGCTCTGTCTTGACTGATTGGTGACCGACCGACCGACCGACCGACCGACCGACCGACCGACCGACCGACCGACCGACCGACCGACCGACCGACCGACCGACCGACCGACCGACCGACCGACCGACCGACCGACCGACCGACCGACCGACCGACTGACTGACAACGCACAGCCCAAACCGCTGGTCGTACAGACTTGAAATTTGGAGGGTGTATTCGTCTCGATGTGGAGGGGTGTACTAAGAAAAGATTTTTCGAAATTCGACCCCTAAGGGGGGGAAAAGGGAGGGGGTTTGTATGAAAGTCTTTTGTTTTGTACTTTTAGTCACGAAAATTTGGATTTTAAAATAAAAAAATCTATTTACAAAAAAAATTACATAGACGATTTGAGCGGGGGGAAAAGGGGGTGGAATGTTGTATGGAAAGTTCTTTGTTTTTGAATTTATAGTGATGATAATTCATATTTGGGTAGTTCATTCAAAGGGGGGGAGTTGGTAGAGTCGGTAGAGTCGGTCGAATCGGTCGAATCGGTCGTGTCGGTGGTGTCGGTGGTGTCGGTCGTGTCGGTAGTGTTGGTAGTGTCGGTAGTGTCAGTAGTGTCGGTAGAGTCGGTAGAGTCGGTAGAGTTTATTAGAATGATTTAAAGTGGAGAATTTTGGGAGCGGTCCTTATTTCTTCCGCACGCGGACGAAGTCGCGGGGGACCTCTAATATTTATAATATACATGTCACTTGGCAGCC
The DNA here is from genome assembly GCA_905404285.2 of Erannis defoliaria. Lineage (NCBI taxonomy): Eukaryota > Metazoa > Arthropoda > Insecta > Lepidoptera > Geometridae > Erannis > Erannis defoliaria. The sequence continues at coordinate 443,420 of FR990073.1, read as the reverse complement.
GGCTTGCGGCTGTTGTTGCTCTTGTTGATAGCCAACAACATCAGCAACACGCCACGCTTTTTTTTTACTATTTATTTGCGTTTGACTGCCATCTCGTCTGATGTTAGACGAAGATGCAGCTTACGATGGATCGCGCTTGCCGCCAAGCGTGGGGATTATAGCAACACTTCCCTATTAAGGGGGAGGCCTTCTCTGGTTGAATCCTCTGGCTGGTCTGGCTTCTGATGAAATAATATTATTATGCCACTTGTTGATGATACATAATATGCGGACACTGTTCGTATCAAACATAAATAAATACCCAAATTACTAGCAGCGTTTATGTAAATAAGTGAGCTGATAAAGGGGTAGTTTCATTGAAATCCTCTAATCAGGTGCTAATTGCGTGCCGTAGCTGTGGTCTCATGAAGCTGGTTTTGTCTGCATTTTACTGGAAACACAAATGTCGTGTATGTGGTTTAGTTGTCCGGAACGAGAAACGGTGTTTTCAATAATGTAACTGAAAATCATAGTTAAAAATGTGAGTAAATGCAAACAAGTTTGTCGGATGTCGAACGACCACTGACCGAGACCACAGGTCGGGTCCTTAAATCTAAGCAACCATCGAGTCGACCAGACGTAAGGATCGTGGTGAGCTAATCTCTCTTTGCAAAGTGCTGCCGACCGAGCTCAGTAGCGTACATTAGGAGTGGCCTAGTGTGGCTCATCATCATCATCAGCCTTTCACTTGTCCGCTGCTGGACAAGTGAAAGGCTGATGATGATGATGAGCTAATCTCTCATAACAACACTGGGCTATCATAGCTAAAGGCTAGGCAGTTTGACAGAATGCAGTGAAAGCTTTTGCCCAGAAGGAGATCTTCAGGCTAAAATTATATAGTAATGAATAACTGAAAATTTAAAGACGTGGCGTGAAAATGAGACATTTCAAAAATATATTATTCACTAAATTGTTGGCGACAGTTTTGTGTTACATGAGTTTTTCTCGTCTCTAGTGCGGAGCTATTCTCAAAGGGATCGACTCGGCGAGCAAACATCGAATTCCTTCGGACACAAGGGGCCCCGAGTTCCTTTACTCTACCAATGGACGAACACACCAATGCATTTACTTACCTATAGTGTGAGTTTACTTACCTTTTTGCTACATAGGTACCTAACTATACTTAGACTTTTTCAACTTGTTTTGTTTGTAGTTCAAACACTAGTGGGTTATCTGGTTTAAAAATTAATGTTTCCTATTATTGTTCACCATAGATCGTGGACTAATCACATTAGTTACAAAAAATACAACTATGTCGTAATCCAGTTAAAATAAAACATGGACCCCAGCGTCAACGGAATGTAGTTATCGTAGTAGTCAAATAGTATTTATTTATTAATTAATTTATTGAGTCGTCAGTTAAAAATAAATTGCCACTATTACAAGAGTAATTTTGGGATCGTCATCAAAATCGCCAAACAGCCGTAAAATTGGCTAATAATAATTTTATTATTATTAGGAGACAAACCCATAAAAATGGTTTGTAAAAAGGTAAAATAAAATAAGTAATAAATAAGTTTGTAATAGGTGCGCTCTCTCGCAAGAGACAGAGATGGTTGCTATAACTGCGTGATCCCCAAAAAGTACATTATTGTTCAACAATATTAATTGCATAATAATACTCAAGTGAGGCCTTAATTATGGTTTGGGGATTATGGCAACCCCTTCCTATTAAGAGGAAGGCCTTCGTCCAGCAGTGGACGTCTTTTGGCTGATGATTGAGGTCGTAATAAAAAAAGGTAGTAACAAGAGTTTACATTCTAAAACCAGCTTCGAGGATCTAGCTCTCTCTACCCATCAAAGAAAACCAGCGAAAAGAATACGAACATCGACCATTTCAGTGTCGTCCAACGGAAAGTTTACAAAAATAAGTGGAACTGTGGACCGAGTGGTCCTGCAGTTCCTTTAGTTCGCCGGACAAAGTGCTCGCAGCATTCTGTCCACGTATTTGTAGTTTGCGCCCTCAACACTGCGGCGGCGGACGTCTTTTTGCTTTGAAAGTTCCAGCGCGCTGCTTTGTAAACGAAAATTCGTTGCAAGTTGCTAGAATGAAAACGTTGCAAGTTGGTTTGGACATTTTTCTGTTTAGAAAATCTGTAAATCGTACGCCAAATATAAAAAAGATATAATTCTGTACCTTGTGTACACTTTGCAACTCTTGAATTGACGCCCTGTTGTAGAAGGTAAATATAATTACCATGGCTAACGGTAGTCTTACAAACTTTACTACTTCCAATTTACTGGCGCAGCGACCCAAACTGTGTCTTGGCTTCCGATATTAAACGGCTCCATCTTTCTCTGTCTTGTGCCAGTTCATGCCAAGTCTATTGATTCCAAGCTCTTGGAGGTCATTTCCCACCACGAAGCAAGCATGAAGATAAAAGAAAGAAAAAAAAAAACATCAGATACTATCTTAAATTGAGATAATAATTTTAGTACTTTATGAAATCAACACGAAAGCGAGAGTAATCCTACTTATATTATAAATGCGACAGTTTGTCGGTTTGTGTGTGTGTGTTTGTTACTCCTTCACGCTGAAATGACTGAACGGATTTGGATGAAATTGGTATAGATGTAGCCTGTTTTATTCCAAGGTATTATTATCCCAACAATCGCGGGTAAAACCGCGGGACGCAGCTAGTACTTACATAAAACGGTATCTTATTATTCATTCATTTATTCTTCGCCAGCCATAAGACGTCCACTACTGGACGAAGGCCTCCCCTTAATAGGGAGGGGTTATTATGAGAAGTATTTTTAACTTAACCTAAGAGTAACAGGCACGTGCGTTATTTCAAACGACGTGGACGTGGAGATTATGGCAGCCCCTCCCAATTAAGGGAGAGGTCTTCGTCCAGCAGTGGAATTGCTCTGGCTGATGATAATTACTTTATTTCATGAAACTAAAACTAAATAAATTTCAAAGAATATTCTCATTTAAAAAGCAATCTATCTCTCGTTTATTAATTTTCTGATTTTAAAATCTACTCGATTAAAATTTATAATCCACACTTCAAACTTAAATCTAAAGTTTGAAAGCACTTCGACGGTAAAACATTATCTTTGAAAATTAAACTGTACTCTCGACTAACAAAATAAATGTAGTTATCAACTTAAATAAAGGTCCAAACTATCACTAAATCTAGCCCAAAGCAGTTGGTGGAGAACCTTGAAACATTTTAGTAATTTCTCAACGTCAATGTACTAAAATACTTACGTTGCTGAGGTTTATGCGGCTACCAAGTGTAAAACTTTGAGAAAGCATGTTGATTTAGGGAGATCCATCTTTAGGTATAAGATAACTCTTTATTGTCAAACTCAAAAGTAGGTACAAGATTTACCAACATCACCAACACCAACACCACAGGTACCAACATTTCTACACCTTACGTTGTAATTGTCTCTCTCAAAGCTTATTTCCCGTGTACACTGTGCGTGTGCAGGTTTGAATATTTTCGCTTAGTAAGTTTGAGACCTGGTATGGACCTGGGTATGTCCTTAAACTGCATCCAGACCCACTGGAGGACGGGCAGCAGCGTCCTCTTGGTTAACGGTAGCATTCTGCGATCCCCAAGTCGCCTGTCAAGCGTGGGGATTATGGCAACACCCCTCTATTGGGAGGCCTTCGCCCAGAAATAGACGACTGATGACGACGAAGTTAGAAACACTATATCATCATGCCTATCATGCCTATATTAGCTTGACGGTGGTTTTAAGTTTTTTAATAAGCTCGTCTAAGCCAAATTGTTATTTTAATTCAAAAATGTAATTTATATTTTTTTATAAATAACATTTTTGAATTAAATTCTAGAGTTAAAGAAATATAACTATTGTAACCAATTTTACGAAATCTATTTTGCATTCTAAACACGATTAAACCATTAATTTCCAAAACACAAAGTACCCGTCATAAAATTATAAGGAACGCACGCAAATAGCTTTGGCTCAAGACAGGAAGTTTTATTCCCCCTATCTAATTGAAAGTTTTTCTAACGTATAAAACAAAGAGGGCATTTCACGCTTCGTCTGCCCTCACATTTTCACATCGTTAAACCCAAAACATTTTACTTAATTTGGACATAGCGTTCTCCCCGGTAATAATTCACTGCAGGAAAGAGATAGAATACAAGCTATTAAATAAAATATAGTGAGCTTTATGAACTGTTACTGCAGCTATTTAAGGTTGGCCAATTTTAAACCGACTTCATAAAAGGAGGTTCTCTATATGTTTTTTTTTTGTATGTATGTTACGCGTTTACTCAGCCAATTATGAACTGATTAAGATGTTTTTTTTTTGGTTGGTAGGTTCAGAGGTGATTCCATATAAATTTTATCGAAATCAATTCAGTAGTTTGGTTTTTAAATCAATATTACTAGAAAATATGAAGATGTCATCCAGATATTCGAAGTTGAAATCGATTGTATTTTTTTTTATAGCGTATTATGTTACACATAATGAGATGTGTGAAAAATTACAGAAACACAAACATTGTTAATTGATCTAGAATCAACATACAGATAATCAAACTGGAGGCTTAGATAAAACGCTTTTAATAATGAAAAACCTTTATTTGCATTCTTTAATGTTTTTTTTATTCTTCTTTGTTTTTGACATTGCACTCTTTGCATTTAGCCAGTTTTAATGAAATTGAATTTACTTTGATGAAAGAAACAGTCGAACTGAATTTAAATTTCTTCGTTATTGTCATAATCAATCAGTCTATCATAGTCCAATGCCGGAGATTGGCCTCTCCCGAGGCACGCCATTCAGCTTCTTCATCATCAGCCGAAGACGTCCATTGCTGGACGAACGCCTCTCCCTGAATAAGTATTCAGCCTAATCAATGCTAATATTAAGTATATCGTCATTTCTAACCAATGTCAGCTATCTTACGTGTGTAGTCATTTCATCTAATGTTCACCGTCCGTCGTCCCTTCTGTGCTGTAGTCATCTTAGTTTTAATTGTAGTTGGTTAGTCGTATATTTGTTAGTAGTTTTCATCTGTCCAACGCTACGTTTGCTAATTCGTGGTCTCCACTCTCCATATAGCACGTTGAGTAACTTAGAATTTTGAACCGATCCAATCGTGAGTATCCACGTTTCGGCACCTTCATTTGGATTTGTCTCTGTCGACATCGGCACGGTTGACACTTCATAATTTCCACGTAAAATTATCTTCCTGAACGCCGGCAAATTATACCGAGGGTCAAATTATTTAAGTAGCTCATTATGTCAAACATTGAGCACGCAAACGCTCGATCCATAAAACTGAGTGACTGTCTGAGCGTTCAGACACGGACTATGGAAGCAAAGATACACGAACTTAACCTATATTATAATGAAATATACCATTATGTGATCTCAAGTTTTTACTGAGTAGCTAATTAATCAGTAATTTCCCATTTATTAAAAAAATAGTTTTTTCTGTTTATAGGGCGTTTAGATTACGTTGTAATTTTTTGCTCTACATACCTCTATTATACCGTACTTGTATAATAGAGATCAGTGTATACATATTAATAATTATACGAATTGATTGATTGACATTCAACCTTCAAACTGAGATGACACGGTGGCGCCACTCAAATTGCTCTCAAAATGAAAAGATTGTTGTGGATGGCGTTTAAGAGTTGTTGGGTACGGAGCATGCGAAAATATATAAATATAGAACACATACTACGAGAGCAACACTAGTAATTTATTTAACACTCGGAAATTTTATAAAACTAACGTACTAACAATTATTAAGTCTACGGCGACTAAACATACGATTACTGTTATGAATAATTATTAAATACCGACAGACTACCTACAAACTTTAACTGTTACATCATTAAGTTTAAGCTTCGACTTCTGAATGTTTCTAATCTGTGACCGAAGCAGTTACTCAGCTTACTTGAGATATGAAGATGAATTCCATTTGGAAGCATTGAGTAGTGCCTTCTTCCGACCCTCGAGCTCACGTTTAGGCCATGAAATGGGTTTTACGAGGTAGCGAATTTTAAGCAGATATAATAATTTAGAAATGTAAGTTTTATTGGCTTTAATTTCATCGTTTCTTTTGGAGATATTTAAGTGCCTAGAAAAATAGTTCTACTTAAATAATAATCTAATAACTTACTACTTAGGTACTTACTCACTTTACTGGCGCAGCGATCCAAAGTGTATCTTGGCCTCCGTTATTGAGGCTTCTCTATCTTGCGCCAATTTGTGCCAAAAAAAACCGCACATAGATATATTGAACATATTTTGAATTGCGATCCAGGTCATGTCTCTTTATGTTGTTATCATATTTATTCATATTTTTTACTGTGTGCTTATTAAAATATAATAAATTACCCAACACTAATGGAAACAACAACTCTGTGAAACCTGGATTCTAACACAAAAGGAGGGAAAAAAATTGTTGATAACAGAACGCAAGGTAACTTTCTGGGGCCCACTATGCGGGACGACGTCAGCTGGAGGATCCGTAAAAACAGAGAGACAGAGGAGCTGCTGGCGGAGCCCAGTATCATGATCACGATAACCGATCATGGGGGAGACTAACTCAAACAGAACAGTGAGTTTTAATGTAAAACTATAACTTTATTTCAATATTTAAAAAAATTCATTTGTTAATGAGAAGGGTATTTCAACCAGTATTTTTTGTGTCCTTTATTTGTGGCATATTTTCACTGAAAATATTCATATAAATAATATTTACTTGTACTTAAGTTAAATGTAATTCCTCGCTGCAAAAAAACACTGAAGTTTTAATTCTCGTTCCAAAATGTTGATTACTTCATTTTCTAACCAAACCTTACTGTTAGCTTTCAATTCATAACAATCCCGTAGAAGGTTGAATAATAACTGTAAAATTTCATCTTTTTTGTTCTAGAGCCCTAGCACAGTGTGTTTATTTTCAATTCGCTGACAGAAAGCCGAGAGGCCGAGCTAAGCCGAGGCCACACGGCTCCCGTCGAGTGAGATTAGACCGGCCGGGTGCTGCGTGTGACGTGCAAACAGTGTCTGCTCTGCTATCAGCTGACCGCGGACACGGCGCTGGCCTTTAACAGACTACTGTGAACTTAGGATACGAAAATTTGCGTCCAAGTGTGTCAAGGTACTGATAAAAAACCGACCTAAATCGGTTTTTTCATCATTATCAATAGTCAGAAAACGTCCACTGTTGGACGAAGAACAAATAGGGAGAGGTTGCCATAATCCCCACGCTTGGCAGACGGCTCGGGTATCGCACGCTCACCACCGTTAACCGAGAGGACGCTGCTGCCCGTCCTCTAGTGGTTTTGGATGCAGTTTTAGGACATACCCTACCCAGATCCCTGGCTCATCTGTAAACATATTTTATTAGTCGGATTTGTTACTAGATCAATATTATTTATAAAACATAAATAGTTACATAATTATTAGAGCTGATAAAAAATACTGAACTAAAACGTAATAAAATTTAAAAAAAAAACATCTCATGAGCATCATTAAAAACAAAAACATAATTCAAAACCCACTTGGGTATACGTCTTATAATGAACCATGAAAACAACATTGATTTTTACTGCGCTACGAAAGGCACTTCTCCTGACAGCTCCTAAACTACAATGTAGAACAAACTGGTCACGTTATACCAAGCAGTTGAATCTTGCACTGAACCAAGTTCAGTCGGTAGGTATATTTTTGAAAGTTGACAAAATGTGTCGTAACTTTGTTACTATTGATATGATGAGTAGGTATACCTAGTTATAATTTACTGCTAACAATGACATAGTCTTGTAATCTTAGAATGATAGGCAGAAAATTTGAATATTGCACCTAGTTTTTTTCCGCATCAAGCTGTAAATATAATATCAGGTTAGAGGTATTAAATTATTTACTCTTTGGTTTTACGCAAACATTCTAGGTAATGCTTTAGTTAAACCATTTAAAGTTTTAAACGAATAAGTTTATTCCATGTTTAAATACATAGTTAGATATCACTAAGCAATTGAAATACATACAAAATTATTTCTTTGAATGTGTTTGTTGATACTGCTATTTTCTAAAACATTTGCTACTATTTTGTTCCCTTTCTTCGTTACTTACGCTCTTGAAAACCACTCACTTGACTGTAGCTTTAATTACAGAGAGCATTTCACCAGCTGCTCTACGAAACTAGAAATTAATTAAGAAATCATAGAATAACATTACAGCAAATAATTATTAGAACTTAACACAAAGTGAAACACAAAATGAATTCCTAAAAGCAATAACAGAATGCGACGAAAATATCTAAACGGTATAATATGTATAATTTGACTGTTTCAATAATATTAAACTTTGAACCCATTTTCCATTTTTACTTAGGTACTTGATTAAACCCTACCGCAAAATTGTTTATTTAACTGCCGCAATATTATATTATCGATGATTTACATCGACTTCAGTGTTTAGCTCTGCTGCTTCAGGATCTCTAAAATTATTTAGTCATATCATTATTTGAAGTAAAAACACTAAGTGTCACACTACTGAACCCTTTATTCTTTATTTATATTGCGTTATGTACAATAAACAAATTTCCATGATTTATAAATCCATTACAGGTATACCCTGTAAGAACAAGTGTAAGTATTAAATCTAGTGAGTTTACTTACTTACTCTAGTATAGCGTTAAACCATAGCGATAATTACCTTAGAAGATACCTGTTAATGCTCAGTAGCAGAGTGGGATGTAAAATGCTGTTGCAATATTTTGTATAAGGTAATGAATATGAAATTATTTTAAAAAAACACTGAAGCCTAACCTGAGTTATATTTTGATGTAATGCACAAAACCTGCATATAATTTATCTATTTCAAGCATTGAGATAATCACAATCTCTGAGTGAAAACAGTCCAAAAACGTCCGAGTGCCGTTATACATACTCATGCGTGCATTTAGTTCACAATTATTTGAATTTAGACGTTATGTCGATTGTATAGCTGAACGCTATGTAGGCTTCAGCGCTCGTTCAAAAAGTTTTGACGCTGACATTTTTTTTGCACGATTGTGACTATAGATGCTCAATAATTTCAAGGCGTAAAAACGGTAAAAATATTGGAATCCCGGAACAATAATGTAAAGATCCGGCTTGCGTCCAGGATCATGCACACGCCGACGGAAATTGCTTTTAACAACTTTAATTGGACTCTCACAAGAAAAAAGTTTTCCAATCTGCCTTTGTAAGTGGCGAAGCTTTTAAAACCCAGATTAGAGGTGTTATTAAGCAACCTGTTTATGGATACATCGTTTATTCATAACGAGCCACCTTTTTGGCTTAGCTTAGTGTATTTTTAGAAGTTTGCTTAAGTTTGTTGAGTGGTTTTCTTGCTTTTTTTGTAAAATAGATTGGAAAACAGTTTCGAAGGTGATATCTTAATTTATAACTATATTTTCATAAGTTTTAACTCTTAGGTACTTATTTAGAGTATTCCAATTCAATAGGATTCAAATATTCCTGATACAATGTTCTTAAGAACACTTAATCTGCGCTCCAGCACACAGGTTACAGATGTCTCAAAGCTGCTAAGCTGACATGGGACTGGGCTCACATGGTTGGTGAGCCGCATGACGGAAGAGCTCTGGGCTAAAATAATAGCCAATTAGTGGAGTCCCAGCGCGGCGCGGTCACCTGGTAGACCCCGTGAGAGAGGGTGCGATGAATTGGACACCTTCGACGAAAACTGGGATTCTACGGCACAAAATCGCCACAACTGAAAAAAACGGGAGAGGTCATCGGTCATCGGCCAACAGCGGGATCCAACAGACTAAAAATACGATACAATACAATATTTAAAAGTGATAAACGAAAATACACTTGTAAATAACCGTTATTTTTCAAAGTTAAATATAATACATAAACTAGAATTTTGTAGAGGTAGAGATTTAGGTAGAGGTAGAAGACTTTCTCATCCTTACAGATTAAATAAGAACTTAGAATAGAAAAGCTTTGTATTACTGTGGGAATACGAATAGTGTTTTAGTCGCTTTTGTATAAAAACTAAGCCATTAAGTAAATAAGAACGTTCGTATAGGCTGAGTGGCCAGCCCAGAGTTAATGTGCCGTTAATTTAATTAAGCCATTGAATATAATAAAGAAACAGGTACCTTTAATCAAAGGTAATCTCGTATGTGCGTTCAGATAGAATAATTAAAGTTGTAATAATCCCAAAACAGGTCTAAATATAATAAGCTCTTAAATTATACTTCGTTTGCCAATATTTGTCCTATATTCCATAAAGTAAATCAGAGCACCCGTATTCTATCCATCAACAAACATCAAACGGGAACACGTACAGGCATTACTGTATTTACATAGTTATGGCGTGCTGCCAATATAACATACACGTACTTACTTACATACTTAATGACAACGATTAATACATAGATACAAGTAGCTATAGTATACCTACTACCAACTTCCTAATATCGCTGGTGGCGTAGCTTGACTAGGAACACATATTAAAGATCATTTGAGTTCAGCATAGACGATCAGATGATCAAAGGTGAGGTTAACTGTGGTCAATTACCTAGTCAGTCTACCATAAAAAAATATTTTGCTAGATGTGTAAATGCAAAACCATCACAATATTGTATACTGAGTTAAAGTTGTAAATTGCAATAAGTGTAGAATTACAAAATCAGAGTTTGTTGCAAATTGGCTTCTACCCAGTCAGTGCACATAACATACGAGGGCTACACTAAAAGTATCGGGAATGGAATATTTCCACTGTTTCTGTCATATTAAAATCTTTTTAATTGAAAACTCCTTGGTTTTAACAATCGAATATCATTTATTTATTAAAAAAAATATTCTCGGTCTTGTCACAAGGTTTTGTCAAACTTGTTTAGTCGTTGAGAAAATGGAATTGACTCGAGAAAATTCAAGAGCGATGATTTATTATGACTTTCGAAGTGGTTTAACACAAAAACAGTGTGTTGACCGGATGATTTCTGCATTTGGTGATAAAGCCCCATCCAAAACCACAATTTATCGCTGGTTTGCTGAATTTCAACGTGGACGTGTCAAGCTCAGTGATGATCCCCGTCAAGGTCGTCCAAAAACTGCAGTCACCCAAGAAAACGTTGATGCTGTGCGTAAGCTGATTGAGGAAGATCGACATGTGACATACCGCGAAATTCAGGCAACTTTAGACATTGGCATGAGTCAAATACAAATAATCTTGCATGAAAAATTAGGTGTAAAAAAGTTGTTTTCCCGATGGATACCGCATTCGCTCTGTGAAGAACAAAAAGCGGCTCGCGTTACTTGGTGCGTCAGAACTCTCGAAAGATTCCACGCAGGATCCTCAAATGCTGTATACAACATCGTATCAGGTGACGAATCCTGGATATACGCGTACGAACCCGAAACAAAAAACCAGTCACGAGTTTGGGTGTTCGAAAATGAGTTAAAGCCAACAAAAATTGTTCGTTCACGGAGTGTTGCAAAAAAAATGGTGGCCACGTTTATCTCCAAAACCGGCCATGTTACGACTATTCCTCTTGAGGGACAAAGAACGGTTAATGCAGAATGGTATGCTAGCATTTGTTTGCCACAGGTCGTTTCTGAACTCCGTAAAGAGAACTGCAACCGCCGCATCATCCTCCATCACGACAATGCGAGTTCTCACACCGCGCACAGAACAAAAGAGTTTTTAGAGCAAGAAAACATAGAATTATTGGACCATCCGCCGTACAGCCCCGACCTAAGCCCTAATGATTTCTATACTTTCCCTAAAATAAAGAATAAATTGCGTGGACAGAGATTTTCATCACCTGAAGAAGCTGTGGACGCCTACAAAACGGCCATTTTGGAGACCCCAACTTCCGAATGGAATGGTTGCTTCAATGATTGGTTCCATCGTATGGAAAAATGTGACAAATTTCGCGGAGAATACTTCGAAAAGCAATAAATATATTTTTAAATAGTAATGTTGTGTCACTTCCTTGATTCCCGAAATTTTCAGTGCCGCCCTCGTAGAAGCTACATCAAGAACAACTTGGCTTATATCCAGTCAGTGCACATAACATAGAAGCTACATCAAGAACAACTTGGCTTATATCCTGTCATTCCACATAACATAGAAGCTACATCAAGAACAACTTGGCTTATATCCATTCAGTGCACATAACATAGAAGCTACATCAGGAACAACTGGGCTTATATCCTGTCATTCCACATAACAAAGAAACTACATCAAGAACAACTTGGCTTATATCCAGTCAGTGCACATAACATAGAAGCTACATCAAGATCAACTTGGCTTATATCCTGTCATTCCACATAACATAGAAGCTACATCAAGAACAACTTGGCTTATATCCATTCAGTGCACATAACATAGAAGCTACATCAGGAACAACTTGGCTTATATCCTGTCATTCCACATAACAAAGAAACTACATCAAGAACAACTTGGCTTATATCCAGTCAGTGCACATAACATAGAAGCTACATCAAGATCAACTTGGCTTATATCCTGTCAATCCACATAACATAGAATATAAGCCAAGTATACATAGTATACCAGCTTCCATTCGGGATGCTCCTTCCACCGGGTGCTTCAAAACTAAGCTCAGAACGTGGTTACAAGATAATTTGTTTTATGACATTGAAGCTTATTTTAAAATAAGAGATTATTGACGTATTTTTATAATTATTATTTCATTTTATTACCTAACTAATTATTATTTTTGACTTAATTAATGAAATTTGACGTGTAACTTTAGTGTTATTAATAAACTATTTGTATTTGTATTTGAATCTACATTAAGAACAACTTGGTTTATATCCTGTCAGCCCACACAACATAGAAGCTACATCAAGAACAACTTGGCTTATATCCTGTCAGTCCACATAACAAAGAAGCTACATCAAGAACAACTTGGCTTATGTCCAGTCAGTCTACATAACATAGAAGCTACATCAAGAACGACTACATTCTATGCTTGCCAAACGTTTGATAGCCTTGGCAGTGTACACTCAATGCTTTGCCTCTTACATAATAACGCTGTTTAATTTAACAAACATTATTTATCTTCTGCGCAATACAAAAGTGCACAGTATTATTTAACGCCTTTCAAGGTTAAACGGTGTTTTTTAAATAATCCTCAGTGATTATGTTTCTGGAAACATATTGGAATTACTGAGAGCTGATTAACTTAAAACATGATAGAAAAATAATTGTGATGTTATTAAGGATAAATACAATCAATGATATTTTATTTTTATCTTTAGCCTGGCTAAAAGATCTCCAAAGTTAGGTAGCATCAGGCGCTACAATCAACACGACGAAGTACGATCCGGTCTTTCCTCGGATGGGTCACCGTGAGTGGCATTTATAGCTGAGCTTTATTTATTTTCAACCGACTTCCAAAAAGAGGTTCTCAATTCGACGGTATGTTTTTTTTTGTATGTATGTTACGCGCTTACTCCGCCAATTATAAACTGATTTTGATGTTTTTTTTTTGTTTCGTAGGTAATACTTCAGAGGTGGTCCCATATGCATTTAATCGAAATCGGTTCAGTAGTTTGGTTTTTAAATCAAAATTACTAGAAAATATGAAGATATCATCCAGGTATTCGAAGTTAAAGGTAGTCGGTTGTTATTTTATTTTTTAAAGCGTATTTTAAAGAATTGTTCTTGCATAAGCCAAGATTTTAGTTTATTTGTTACCTTTTCATAACTATAACAACAATATACATTCCCGGAGACGAAGTTCTCAAAAAATGCGCGAATCAGAAAAATTGCCGTTACTAGTCTAGGCATTAGCAACGTTTCAACAAAATAAATGTCTGCTGAAAGTTTGACGATTTTGATATCGCAGACATCGACTTTATCCAGTAGGTATTTACATTTAAGTTTGCCTCCACGTCGCTCGTTTTGCTAGGAATCGATTTGCACAGGTTTTCTTACTAGTTGGCTTTAAGCCAAATGCATTCCGTTCTTGTTCACCCCGGCCCGGCTCGGCGATATATCTGAACGTTAAACAGCTAACGGTTAACTAATTATTATTTTACAAGGAATAAACGCTACAACTTAGTGTTTGTACCAATGCAGTAGTTTACGACTGAAAAGCGCAAAAGCTGAATGGCACAAGTTCTTTTTTGAAATAGTGGTTTTGGAAGGTTTTGATTTGACTTGATTTTTTGAAGGGTAGGTGAAAAAAATATTTCTGTTTTCTGTATTAGATATTATATTATATATTCGAATCGATCGGAATGCACGGGAGTCGACCTCGCCCGTTTAAAAGCGGCGACAACGCCGGAGTCCGGCGCTTGGCTTCATGCTCTTCATTCCCCGCACATGGGCACGCTTTTGGATGATGACTCATTGAGAGTGGCTGCCGTTCTTCGGCTCGGTTGTTCCGTGTGCGAACCTCACACCTGCATCTGCGGGGCGAGGGTTGAGGCAGACGGGCTCCACGGCCTAAGCTGCACTAGGTGCGCAGGCAGAAGACCGCGGCACCACGCCATAAATTACATCCTTAAGCGTGCCTTTGTGTCGGCCGAGGTTCCTTGTGTCTTAGAGCCCCCGGGTCTATCGCGTTCCGACGGCAAGCGGCCGGATGGTCTAACACTGGTTCCGCGGCAGAAGGGGCGCTGTCTTGTGTGGGACGCAACATGCGTCAGTACGTTTGCGTCCTGCCACCTCCCCGCTACTCAATAGTCCGCTGGTGCGGGTGTAGAGGCAGCCGCCCGAGGCAAACGCTACTAATATGCCAGTTTGGAACCAGTGTACGACTTTGTCCCGTTGGCCGTGGAGACGTCGGGCCCGTGGGGCTCTGACGCAAAGTAACTAGTTCGCGACCTTGGCCACCGTTTAAGGGAGAGAGGGCAGGACCCCCGTTCTGGCTGGTTCTTGGCTCAGCGGGTCTCCATCGCTATACAGCGCGGTAACGCGGCTAGTTCGTTGGGTACGTTTGGGCCGGGTGCTACGCGCGGGAGTTAATATTCGACATTGATTTAAGGATCTGTTTTAATTTAATTTAAATTATTAATTTTGTGTTAATTTTGACAATTGTTTTTATTTGTACTAATATAATAATAAATAAAATACAAAAATAGAGTCCGTCAACTGCTCACTGCGCATCGCATGCTACACCCACGCTCATCTGTTATGAGACTGTACATTCCACGGAAGTGGGGGGGTCGTGGCTTTTTAAACGCCAAGAACCTCCACAATCGTGAAGTGTGCAGTCTTAGGGATTATTTCCTTAACAATGAGTGTGGGATGCATCGCGATGTAGTGACGGTTGATAAGGGGCTCACGCCGCTCTCCTTGGCAAACGAGAACTGGCGCAGACCATCGGTGCTAAGCACTGACGACCGCAAGGAAGTATGGAAGAGCAAGGAGCTGCACGGGCGGTTCTATCGGGCCTTAACGGGCTCCGATGTGGACTTGCTCGCGTCGGTGAACTGGTTGCGCTTCGGGGACCTCTTTGGGGAAACCGAGGGGTTTGCCTGTGCAATTGCGGACGAAGTTATCAAGACGAACAACTATCGGAAATATATCATGAAGGACGGTACGGTCGACATCTGTTGGGCATGCCACCGTCCCGGGGAATCTCTCCGACATATTATTTCCGGTTGTTCGCATCTTGCTAACGGCGAGTATTTGCACAGGCATAACCAAGTGGCCAGGATTCCATCAGCAACTTGCTCTTCAATACGGCCTTGTCGAGTCGGAGGTGCCGTACTATAAGTACGCACCAGCTCCAGTTCTCGAGAATGGTCGTGTTTTGCTCTACTGGGACCGCTCCATCATCACGGACAGGACTATTGTCGCCAATAAGCCTGATATCGTGATGGTGGATCGGTCCCAGCGCCAGGCAGTGCTCGTCGACGTCACCATCCCACATGACGAGAATCTCGTGAAGGCCGAGAAGGACAAGCTTAGCAAGTACCTTGACTTGGCCTTCGAGATAACCGCCATGTGGGATGTTGACTCGACGATCATTGTCCCGATAGTCGTTTCGGCAAACGGTCTTATAGCGAAGAGCCTCGACCAATACCTCAAGAGGCTCTCGCTGGGCGGTTGGGTCAAGGGTCAGATACAAAAGGCAGTGGTCCTTGACACGGCACGTATTGTCAGGAGGTTCCTCACTCTGCAGCCCTAACCACCGGCAGCTTGAGCCCTGCCCCGCTGCTGGCGGCACCCTAGTTTTTAAGTTTTTTATAATATTTATAATTTTTGTATTTATATTGTAAAAAACTAAGAATATAAATAAATACGTGAATAAAATACAAACAAGGGGATATATATGTATATATTTATAAATTATATAAAATACTCGTCAGTTTTCACAACAAAAATACCTACTTCTAGGTGCTGAAAGAAAGTAGTATAGTGTTACTTTTTAACTATTTTTGTATGTGCCAGTTGGGATAATGTGGCGTGTCGTGCTGTTTCGTGTTTCGTCCAAAACTCCATTTTGTTTTCAGTAAAACCTCCACCACTTTATCGAGGCATGGAGGCAACATGGAGGCATGACTGGACTGTAACTTTTTTTATTGACGTTGTCTTCGGCGGGACGACAGGGCTTGAGAGCTAGATCTTCCAAGCGACGACGGGGACTTGTTTGATAAATCAAATTGTCATATTAAGTTATTGTAATTTGACACAGGTGAAAATCTCAAAGAAAGATGCCATTGAAAGATGTTTTGTTTAAAAAAAAAAAAAAAAAAATTTTTAACTACGAAATGATTTATTGAATCGATGTTTTCTATAAAGTTTCACTGTTGTAATCTCTCATCACGAAATTATCTTAAATGCAAATCCTATAATAACTCAACCGCGTTGTGGGTAGACGTAGATTATTCAGGAATGTATTTGCATGACGTCATCAAGGCTGTCAATGCGTGTCTTGCCCCGCCCTGTTTCTGTGTGGTCGTCCAAACTATGCTCATCCCTTGGTGGCTACTGCAGACTACAGTGTCTCCCAGACATTCTACAAAACACGAGATTTAGTCATCTTCGTAATTAACAATTTTTTATTCATTGTTAGATTAGCTTCTCATCGATAAAGCACACTATTTAGGAGAAGCCTTCATCCAGCAGTGGATGTCTTTTCGCTGATGTTGATTTAGGCCAAAACATTACGGAAAGTTTCGACTTTGGTTTCAGGTTACTGACATGTAATTCTGAGAACAATATAATAGGACTAGAGCTCGCACGCTTCGTCCGCGTACAGAAGGATTTCGCCCGCTCCCAAATATTATCTTCTATATCGATGGGTTTAATTACTTACTCCTTTCCCCCATATTCACCATGACGCTAGATCAACCCTAGCATAAAAAAGTTTTTGATTTAAAAAGTCAATCTAAATACCAATAATCATCAATATAACTTCAGTACAAAGAATTTTCCATTTTTTCACCCCCATAAGTCAATCCCTGCGATAAAATATAGAAAATACCATTACCAAATACCATTATTTTATTTAAAGTTACCCAAATACAAGTTTTCACGACTTATAAGTTCAAAAGCAAAGCTTTCATACAAAAATGTTTAGCCATTTTAACCCCCTTAGGGGTTGAATTTCGAAAGATCATTTCTTATTACAACACCTCTATGCATAAAGACAAATAAACCCTCCAAATTTCAAATTTCAGGCCTGTACTACCAGCGGTTAGGCTGTGCGTTGTTTGTAAGTCAGTCGTTAGGTCAGGACAGTGATTCATAAAGTATTAGTTTGAAAATGTACCTACTGAGAAAAAAACTGTAGGTTTGAAAATATTTTGAGCCAATCAACAATAGGTATATATTTTACTGCAAACATTTTTATAATTCATTATTCAATAATGGAATCATTATTTTTTATGTCAAGCTTACTACTTCTATTGAGTCTTCAGACCTGAACTGTGTGAAACCTTGTAATGATATCTTTAAGATAATGTATATAATTTCTGAGTATGAACATTGTGGTGTATAACTGAGTACTGCGGCTGACGCATGCCAATTATTCAGTGTCGCATTTGCATGACGTCATTAAGGCTGCCGGCCGATTCGAATAGTTTCCATTCACTAGGAGATGCGAGACTATGTATCCCTCTGAGATGCGATGCAATATAATGAAACCAGCCAGGCTTTGTTCAAATACTAACATCAATAACAGTTTTGACGTAAATATAGTACTTGGACGACATAACGTAGGTAAGCCACAGAAGATTCAAGCAGAATAGCAGTGTGAATTCGATTTTCAACCAATAGGTATGTCGGAACGTGAGGATCGATACGCATTATATGGCAATTTGGCGTGAGTTTGCAGGTGAGGAGAGTAACACACAATATCTTGACTATATCTTTGACGCAAACTATAACTTTTAAGTTGGGAACAAGACGTTCAGCGTTGTAACGAATGCTACGACTGCCTAACAATAATCCAAATAATATGAGAGGCTGAAAAAAATTTAAAAAAAAGAGCCGCTGGCTGAGCTGGAGAAATGTTCTTGAGTGGTGACCACGAATCGGAAGACGCAGCTTAGAACGGCCTCCCACTAGGTGGACCGACGACATTGTAAAATTTTAGGGTAACCGGTGGATGCAAATGGCAGGTTGTCGTACAGTGTGGTGGTCTAAAGGGGAGGCCTTCGTTCAGCAGTGGACGTCTCCGGGCTGATGATGATGAGGTCCGGCTGAGCTCTTTTAAACCTGTGAGCGCCCACACATCGGCCTCCTAACCCACTTCTCCAGAAACTTTACCTAACGCTGATAAGTCGCCACCATTACTTATCGGCCGGCCATGAAGCAGGCACCAATAGCGTGGGTACGCTACTGGTGTCACATCAGAAATGGCGCCACTACCATCAGTTCCATCACTTGTCCACCAAAATTAAACTAAGCAGCGCTACTATAGAAAGTACGTAGTAGAGCTACACTAAATAATGATTTAGTGTAGCGCTACTACCGGACTTTTTAAAGATGTGTATCTTTAAAAAGTCCGGTAGTTGTAGTGCGTAAAACCTCTCTTTATGAATAGAATTTATTCACCGTACTATGCCTTTTGATAGAAAACAAATGGCATTGGCATAAAGCCAGCGTGGAAGGAACTCGTATTGATTCTGTTTGCTGTCCGATCGGAGTGCACCTTCAATGGCATGTGATTGGATCGGTCGCCACGGACCGAGCGGACCGACATTATGGAAATATGAGCGTTCGGGTGTTCAAGTGTCTTCCACATTGTTTTCTTGCTGGTTTCGTGACTATTGCTGAAGAAATAAGAAGATTGAGAGAATGGCGAAAACACTGTCAGAGTATAATGGTCTAGCGAGCAAGCCCCAGGCCAGTCCAACTTTACGCCCAACCAATGAGGTGGAGACTCCGGAGAGTGTAGCGGTTCAAATTTTGCAAATGGTTAATAATACACCTGATCAACGAGTGCTGTATCAAACCTCGCTAGCGACGAGTAACGAGTGACGAGTAACGATATTACTAAGCCGAGAAGTGATCATTGTACTCATTATTGTGACCAACTTTTACTACGGGTCCAACATAATTCGCGAAAGAAAATGTACTGTCCCATCGAAAAACGACACTAATTCACCCTGTTGGAAAAAAATGTGAACAAAGTCTTTGGAACAGCTGTGTTTATTTTTTCATGAATGTAGAGTCCATCCTATATTAAAAGTTGTTCTGAATAATGTGTTCAACGACCCCGTTTCGGCTTAGTAAATAACCCTTTATAAACGTCCTTTACCCTTGACCTCAACTCTAAAACCTAGTTTATCAAAAACTTGGTTTTTAACGTATTGTATCCGCTTAACAAAGTAAGTTTAAATCTTTCGAACCCTCCACACAGTTTCTCTAAAAGGAACAAAGTCGAATGAGAATAGTTTAGAAAGAAGTCGGGACATTACTCCAGGTATTACAGGCTTAAGAACTTGTTAGAACAAAAACTCGTCCTTCCTCTCGACTCGGGTGGCTAGTAATTGAACCCGTTAAGTGCTTTTTTAATTAAACAATAGTTTAGCACTCAAGCTCTGGAGTGAGACATGTTCAAGTTACGCTTAATGTTTGGCACTTAAAAGGTTTATGTTTACCGAGCGTTCAGTTTTTGATACAATTTTAAAACAGCATAATATAACAATTATATTATTATTTTAGTTATTAATTTATAATATTAAACAAGCGAGTGCGTGATAGAATCCGGAACGAGGATATTCGCCAAAGAACCAAAGTTACCGACATAGCTCGCAAGGTTTGCAAGTTGAAGTGGCGCAGGGCAGGCCACATCGCTCGAAGAACTGACAATCGATGGGGAAGAAAGGTTCTTGAGTGGCGACCGCAAACTAGAAGACGCAGCGTAGGCGCGGCCTCCCACTAGGTGGACCGACGACATTGTAAAAGTCACGGGCAACCGGTGGTTGCAAATGGCAGGTTGTCGTACAGTGTGGCGGTCTAAGGGGGAGGCCTTCGTTCAGCAGTGGACGTCTCCGGGCTGATGATGATGATGAAACAAGCGAGTTGGATTTGCACTGGGGATTTTGCACAGAACATAATAATTATGAAAATTAGGCGTGGCATAAAATACTCGTAGTAGTGGCGTATAAAGTCATGGTGTAAACATTTTTTTCATATTTTTTTCCGTATCTGTGTACTTAGGTACTTATAAAATAGGTACATGACCTCGGGACATAAGTCGGTCAGTTGCAAAACCGGTTTCCCTTCTGGGAAGATGCATACACTCTGGTCAGCATTTTGATTAAACATCCGTCAAAAATAAAATAAATAAATAAAATAAAAATATTAGGGGGACATTTATTACACACAGCGCCATCTAGCCCCATACTAAGCATAGCTTGTATTATGGAAACCAGATAGCTGATAGAATACTTATTTTTTTTTTTTTGTAAATACATACTTATAATACATACCTACTACACCCTATAATAGCACTATTTACTCAAAATATACTCAAACTCTCAATAAATTACAATTTTTTTTGGTCAATTTGAAACGTCCATCATGCTGTGCTGTGGAAATCAATAATATTATCTGTGGAAATGATACAAAATTAAGTCCTCCATAAATGGTACTTTTTATTAGTGGTCCTAAACTGCCGAAACGACTCCAGATACCTTCAGCCCAACGTCAATAGGTATACAATAAAGTCCTCCACTTCACGGCTAGTTCCCGCCAGTTAGAAGAATTATTTATTCATGGCGAGCTCTGAGCAGTTTCAGTTAATCCGAACACACTTTGCTCGAGACTGCTCAGCATAAAGCGGGCAAACTTACTCTTATGAAGGTAAGTTATGTGACGTTTCCTCCTCTTTCCCTCTACACGCTTCTAGACGCGACTTGAGATTTATTCATATTACTATCTCTGTAAGATAGTATCCGGTTGCTACATCTCAGAACAAATTAATTTAGGTCAATAGGGCCAAAGCCAAGGGCCAAAGCCAAGGGCTTTAAAAAGTGATCATCGACTGTGTCGATGGATAATGAAAAATAATTATCCATCGACACAGGTTCGAGACGATGGCTAGAGATGGCGCCAAAATCTTTGTCATTAAAAAACCTATTTTTGTCGTCGTAAATAGCGTAGTTAACAATTTAATTTGAAGTAGATGAGTAAATATAAGTCATATTAATTGCATTTACCTACTTCACCACTGTCTATTATTTTTAATTGCATTTACCTACTTCATCACTGTCTATTAGTGATAACCTTTATTGGCCTATATGTACTCTTTATAATGTTTATTCTTTCCCCGTAAGAAGACTGTTGGTTGTCCAAATAAAATAAAATAAACTAAAAATAAATCCATATCTTTAAACAAATATTTTAGAAATTAATATTTAAAATTTAATAATATTTTAGAACTTTTAGCATTATGTTTTTTGTCATAAATATTTAGTTCTAGACAACTTAAAGTCATTTATTTATTTAAAAGCACATGTACAAAGCATTAGAATCTACATAATGTAAAAACAAAAGTAGGACTATACTAAGTACATACCCTGTAAGGGCGTCGCATTAATATTACACATTTTTATAATGTACTTATAATATACAACATTTATATTAGTGTCTTAATTACACATGGTTTAGCACAGGACGAAGATTAGTGTTGTGAGTTTGAAACATATTTGTTATCATCTAGAAATTCGTTAATGTAGCATAAGTAAATAAGTATTGCCTACTGCTTTCAAGGATAAAACATTTTAGTATCAGAATAAAATAACGTAAAGAAGAAATCATTATTTATATCCTAGAAGAAATGGAATAAACTATGAAACTATACATACATATAATGTTCTAAGAATTCAGAAATTGATATTTATCAAGTAACTGTAAATTAATCCTTTGATGTCGGCCTCATCCATCAACTTACTAGGAAAGGTAGTAATCTCAAGATCAAGGGAATCGAAAGATCGCTGTACAATATTATAAGTACAATGTTTTGATCCTAACGTATGGATATGGAATTTAAGAAGTAAATCTTTATACTGTAAGCCAAGGCTTCTCACTTGTACCTTTTCTTACATTTACACAAAGTTAAAAAAAACATCAAATATTCAATTGCTTATTTAGGTAATAAGTATTCGCGGGACCGAGGCTTAAATAAAAATAAAAAAATAAAATAAATATCGCAGGACATTTTTTTACACAGCGCCATCTAGCCCCAAACTAAGCAAAGCTTGTAATATGGTAACTAGATAGCTGTTAGAATACTTATATACTTTTTTTTTTGTAAATACATACTTATAATACATACTACACCCAGACACAGAAAAAACATTTATGTTCGTCACATAAATGTTTGCCCTGGGTGGGGATCGAACCCACGCCCTACAGCTCTGAAGGCAGACACGCTACCGCTGAGCTATAACATCATTAAAAGCAGAAGAAAAATAATTAGACATGCAACAGAATCGACACCATTGTTGTCGATTCTGTTGCACCGCTCACTAAACTGAACTTAATTTGACAGGACGAAACCTGTTGACATCCTTTTCTAACATATTGAAATGAAATGAGACGCGTATAATTTTAGTCCTGTCGGATTAGTTTAGTTTAGTGAGCGGTGCAACAGAAGCGACCAGTGTGTAACTTAAAATGTATAAAAGTGTAACCACTGAAGATTTCATAGTCAACGGCCTGGCCATCTTTTGCAAGCATCTTTTGAATATGGTGAATACTCCTAACATAAAATTTGAACTGGCTCTAAATATTAAAATAAATTTTGTTATTAAAACTGACGTGGTTTTGACACATTTTTGTTTTATTAAAACATTAAAATAAATATTGGGGGGACGTTTATTACACACAGCACCATCTAGCCCCATACTAAGCAAAGCTTGTATTATGGAAACCAGATAGCTGATAGAATACTTATATACATTTTTTTTTTCGTAAATACATACTTATAATACATACTACACCCAGACACAGAACAAACATCGATGTACGTCACAAACATTTTTGTCCTGGGTGGGGATCGAACCCACGCCCTACAGCTCTGAAGGCAGACGTATATACTACCAACTGAGCTATCAGGCTGTCCAAAAAACACTGCAACAAGCTGCTGAAACACACTTATGCACATTCTTTGAATATATTTTATAATTTTTGTTATATATATGGTCTTAAAACAGGTATAGTAATACTTAAGGGTATGTATGTACCCATCATTATGAATAACTTTTGATATGAGGCTTTTGACCTGAAATCGCGAAAAAAAACCAGCTGTTCCATACAAAAAGTTAATAGCGCTTGCATAAAATGTCCATACATTTTATGCAAGCACAGTTATGTTTTTTCGTGATTGCATGGTTGGCCCGATAATAATAGTTGTTCATAATGTTGAGTACATACATAGTTTCAGTATTCATTACTACACCTTTTTGTAACACGTGGTATTGCAGGTAGGCTAATAACTCGTTTTGTCGATATAGAAGCGGAACAAGCTACACGCAACATTTTTATAGCTTCATACTAAAATTACAGATAGATTGTGTTACGCTAGATTAGCGCTACTAATTGTTATTTGTAGAACGACGCATAAAATTTTGGTTAATAATACAAGTAATAACGAAATACAAATAAAGTAAGTAATTAGGTTAGAAGTCAATGAAGCATTATTGTGCTTAAAAAAATGTAGATAACCTTTAAGCTTACCCTGACAGAATGTTTGACGCTTATGGCGCTCTTTTGTTTTAGAATGTTGTAGATAGGAGATTATAAAGGCTTTATTATGAAATTTCCTGTTAAATTAGCCTTGCAAAGCGTCGTAACGAGGCCACTTTAGGCGTGATTTCATTAAAATGTAAAAGACGGGTAGTGTAATTTCCTTATCTATTGTAGAAGAGGTAATGTTCACCGGCAGCTTTAACCGATTACTATTTAGGTACGTTTCGATATCGACAAGTGAAAACGCTGGTTTCAAATGTAATGAACACTACTAAGGCTTACTACTCACTGGGCTTACGCCGTCCATACGTTTTAAGGGCTGTATACATTTTACATTACACAATTATCTTGCCTCATGATAGGCAAATTATTTACTAGATGCTATCTTACTGCTTCGAGGTAAAAATCAGGATGTTAAAGTGGTGGAAATGATAATTACGACGAATTATTTTTATATAACGCCAGGGATTAATCATAATAATAATATGCTATTATTTTATTTCAACGTCATAATATTAGGAGAGATGTTGATCATAAGATGTTCTGAAATTCACAAAATTAAATAAACAGTACATTTTTACAAAACATTGGTTGATTTATTACCACTTATTACATATTCACGTCTTGACATTAAATCTCTTCATCAAACTCCACTAAGCTATCATTCGCTAGGAACTTAGTGAATTCTCTGTTGAAATAGTCTGATATCATGTTCCATACATTGATCGAGTACCATTGTATTACCCCGAGAACAAATACTATTCTCGCTGCTACACCGAACATTGTTTTAAAATACTCTCTAATTTGAAGGGTATAACAATTATCTTCACCGACACAGCATTTTTTTTAACTTTAATCAAAATACTATCCACATTCAACAACTTAGGTAACTCTTGTAACAAATTGATCATTAATTGTTTTTGACAATAGACAATAGACCGCGCGCGACGCGCAGCGGCCCGCAGTGCTAAGCAGGACGCAGCTGCACGCGCGTCGGGCTCTGTTTTCACTCTTTGAAAAAGGTCACCGGATGTGATCGAAACTATAGTCGGAGTATCCGATTTAATTAAACGTGAGTATTCCCGTATGAATAAAACAAAAATGTGTCAAAACCACGTCAGTTTTCATAATAAAATAGACAATAGTTTTTTTTTTTTTTTGGTTACGCTACTAACTGCTATAGGGTTAGAACATTCGAATAGTCCTTAAAGTTTCAAAGAATCTACATCTATAACTGATAATCCAATTATTTTTGTATGGTATACTAGGGGATTATGGAATTCGTTTTTTTATTTTTTATTAGTTAGCTAGTTTATTATTATAAATTATCTTTGGTAAAAGCAAAAACCGTCTACTTTGACTATGACAAATGTCGTCTACAAACAGTACTCTTGATATCAATAAAAGGCGTCTTCACCATAAACCATGTCGTATACGATTCCGAAGACCATTTGTAGATGAGGGTACACGAGTGTCGTCAACACCACTATACTGTTTGCTATCACAAACAGTTTCATAGTCTCGAGGCCATCCGGAGATCTGAAACGGAAAAAAGCTGACTTATTTGCGACAACTTTGTCAGTACGTAGCCACTAATTAATGTGCGACGCCATGAGATGCGATAGTCTCAATAAAATGAAAAGGAAGCATACATCAGCCATCAGCCATCAGGCATCAGCTTTGAAGCTGATTAGCCCAAATTCCACCGCACAAGCTTGTTGCAAGGTGTTGGATTACCTATACGCTATTGAATTCCTTCCCCGGTCACAATGTATGTTATTCCACGATGTTTTCCTTCCTAGGAATGCATATGGTGTTAATTTGGAAATTTGTATGTAAATTCCGATAAGCGTATTTACAACAGTAAACTACAATATTATGAATGTCAGGTGCGTCTTCTTTGTAACTGAGCTATCAGTGTTGAGCTACAACACAACGAAACAGCGTTTTTTGGCATCGGCCTGGATGCGTCATCATCAACCTGTATCGACCCAATGCTGTGTAAATCCCTTCTCTCCTTAGTACATTAATTCTCTGCCTTGAGCCAATTCTGTTCTGGAACACAGCCTACTTACTTCAGCCAGCCACCGAAGCCCCGATCCTCATCGTCCAAGGAATCAACTTTGACTGTAGGTTTCTCGCCTCCACCTTGTGCATGTGCAGTGTCTGCTTCAGTTTTCACAGTTCGCTTTTTTGACAGTCCATGGCTTTGTCTTTTCTTCATAATATCTGCCAAAATTAGAATAAGTATACAAACGACATAAATTATTATTAGTCACTGTTTTGTACCCTAAATCAACAACTAAAAACATTGTTTCTGCAGGAATGCGGGTGAATCTGCGGAACACTACCTAACACAAAGTAGTGTTTCCGCTTAGCAAAAGATATTATAAATATAGTTATGCTTAGTACTCCATGTACATTATTGTACATACATCATGTTGGAAGAATCAATACATAGCTCTAAATAACTCTGTTTATATCAAGTTTGTATCATATATTTGAAATTAATAAATAATTTGTGAATTAATTCATATTTAAATGTCGACTAATAAAGTTGACGCATAATTTCACACCTCTCTATGCAACTTGAATGGCATTTCATGACATGGCTAAATATTCAATGCAATAAAAATGGCCACCAAAAAAGTATCGTTAAAAACGATTCAAAACGTTTATTCGAGCAAAAGTTTTGAATGGTTGCACCACTCGCTGCACGCACCGATTTTCAAGTTTTTTTTATTTATTCGCTTGTGGAGTACGCCAGTTGTACTCGTAGTTTGATTAAAATTCATTTATAACTGTTGCGAAAGCGGTTTAACTTTTGTTATGCAAAACGGAATCATTTCCGATTTCGGAATTACGGATGCAGAATTATATTTGTAGTGTTTAAACTATCTCTTTAAACTTCAAACTCTATAAACTAATAGTTCAACACGCTTTCTATCTTTTGTCTATATTTAGTTGTTTCTAATTTATTTATTTATTTAACAAACTCATCTCTAATTAAATAAACCACGTAAATAAAACTAAACTAATATTTTAAAAAAAACGATATAAGAGACCGTTTAAAGTATCTATAGGTAGCAAACCTATAGATAGTTTAAACGGTCGGGTAATGTGCCCAAAATGTTGGCCACGTTGCCCCGCTGGATTGCGAGGCTAATTTTCTGACCCAAATAAAGGCCAGCATTTTGGTCACGTGTGGATTCTTTGAGTCTCCCCGACAAATCCTTAAAGATACGCAAAGCACCTGGCCCCCACGGCCCAAGTGTCTCTACCCCAAACGGCACAAACATGTAACCTCTATATCGAGGCTAGAATATTTGCGCCGTTTGAGGCATTCCGCCGCATTTCCGTCGTTTCTAATCAAATAATTTATTAAGTGGAAACAGATGTAGTATAATATTGATCATTTTAATGTACATTTTTTTTATTTTATAGGCTTGTGTTTGACTGCCACCTCGTCTGATTTTAATTAAACGAAGATGCAGTCTACGATGGAGCACGCTTGCCTAGAAGAAACCGATTCACTCGCGACTTAAAGACACCCAGATTATAATTATTGGGAAACACCCACTCGGGCAGCGCACTCCACTGTCTAGCGGTTGGAATAAAGAAAATGGAACCAACCCGTTTCGTGCGAGTTCTTTATATCACCCGTGAAACGGTGTCGCTTTTTCGAGGTCCTGGCCGTCCGATAGAAGAATGAGCAGGGGGGAAAAGTTCATGCAAATATGCAACGTAAAGGTCATAATATGAAATAAATAGACAATGACGCCATCCTCGACCGTACCATTGCTTTCCATCAGACATGGAGTGGTCAATCCTAAGCAAAATTAAAAAAAAACCGCCCTATTGTACCGCGTAAATACTTGCTAGCGTAAGAATCTAATACTACGTTGAATTAATTTTTAATATGGATCTATGTGTCTGAAAATACATTTATTTTGTTTTTGTAAGACCGCCATCTTTATTGCTTAGTGAAAGAATGCACTGAGGACACAGTGCATCTAATAATTATGTACCTAATTATTTACCAAGTAAAAGATTGATTTGTAAATTTATGTATTTAATAATAAAATGATCTGAATGTAGTAACACTCACAGAAAGATTGCTCTGTGAAGCGCTCTCATTACTTACTCTACCACCTATTATGTATGTGTAATAACCATCTTCAAAATACATAGAACAATATCAACGAAGACGGATGTTGAATCACCACCACATCAGTCAACATTACGACGTAGGAAACACGACATTGTATTTACATTCAAAACACGAGACTGCGTCGTGAAACTGAACACTCGCTCCCGAAAATTACCTCGGGCCCAATCAAAAACAAAGTAAGCCGAAACACTCGTCTCCCGTCTGACAAAACACTAAGTAGCGCCGACACCTGCCGCCCTGATCAAATATTATCTGTGCCAATATTACAGCTGCTTCAGAATAGGGATGTGGGTTACTCAAATAAACTTATCGATTAGTTGCTTTCGATGATTCACGTGAGAGTTGCCGGAAGAAAGTTTTCATTACAATGGTACATTTTAACAGATTATGTAATCATGACGCAACGATACGTGTGTCCACCCCATATATTATGTGTGTGTTTAATATATCGTAATGGTGTTATAATCAGCAATTATCTTGTAGTACTAATCAAATTGAGCTATACTGCATTATCTAAACTAAAGATGAACTTTCTCTTGACATGTAATTATAATAATTATTATTATAGAAGCATAGCACATACAGAGATTATAATGTCATTGTAATTGATACAATACTGTACAATACCAATTTATCGATTTGTTTTATATTTACATCACATCAACAGCCGGAAGAACTGCTCCACAGCTGGACGAAGGCATTTCCCTTACAGGGAGGTGTTGCCATAATCCCCACGCTTGGCAGGCGGCTTGGGGATCGCAGAATAGTTACCACCGTTAACTGAGAGGACGCTACTGCCTGTCCTCCGGTGGTTCTGGATGCAGTTTTAGGATATACCCAGGTCCACCAGGTCCAGGTTATATTTACATATTACTTACTTATTTGACCTGTCAACACTATCTGTAGCATTATAGCTGTATTTCATTTTATTACATGTTATAAGGGTAAGACGTCGTACTAGTTTATGTGGAGCTTTCCTCTCCAACTGCACTGACTTAGCACTTAGCACTCATTAAGTGCTAAATACGAAATCACCTTGAAAAGCAGCTCCACATGTAGTTCGCGAAATAACAACTCAATGACTATGTATAGTAGTAATTAATTGATAGGGTATTGTCGTGAAATATTGCATAAGTGATTAGTTTTTTTTTTCCTTCTCAATTGGTACCAAAGTCTCGTGACGATACGTACGTGACGTTTTACATACCAGGCAACAATTTCTTAGTTTTCAACCGTTTCGAGTAGATTTAACGTAGTTAATTTGGTTACATCAGATTAACAAAATAAACGTAACAGATATTATACGAAAAACACTTATATTTGCGTAAAAACTTGTAACTATTCTGGAAAAATATTTCTAACAACACCAATTGCAAAGCTAGTCGTCACAGGTTTTGGCATTATAATGACAGCGTGGCAGCAAGTTGGAAGATTATATATAGACGATTAATGTTGAATGGATAAAAATATGTACCAATATTTTAAGCAGCAGATTTAATATTATAAATTAAATAGAGAATATAATTGTCGTGACTATGTAGGATTTTCACCAAGCGCCTAAACATGGGGCAGGCTTTTGTGATTAATCTATATATTTCCAAGAATACCAATTATAATTTTAAGAAAATAGGCTGAAAATGATTATGATGAAACTGTTAAAATGATTTGACAAACGAAGCGTTCCTCACTCATCAGCCAGTAGACGTCCACTGCTTGACAAAGGCCCTTAATACTCGTAGGGAAGGGTTGCCAATAATCCCCACGCATGGCATGCGTCTTGGGTATCGCAGAATTCTCAGCATCGTTAACCGAGAGGACGCTGCTGCCCGTCATCCAGTGGTTCTGCGTGCAGTTTAAGGACATACCCACGCCCAGGTCCACCACCAGTTCCTTACCAGGAATGAAGCGTTCTTGGCGAAACTTATTATACGCTTTAGCAAAACATTACTTATAAGACACAAAAAAAATTTGGAAATATTTTCTACTTAGAAATTTAGTTATAATAGCCAAGAACCAATTAAACAATGTAAAAAAGAGACACGAATAACATATCTAACCAGTGATCACCTACCAAAACT
Source organism: Erannis defoliaria (assembly GCA_905404285.2). Taxonomy (NCBI): domain Eukaryota; kingdom Metazoa; phylum Arthropoda; class Insecta; order Lepidoptera; family Geometridae; genus Erannis; species Erannis defoliaria. Next base: position 412,978 of record FR990073.1, on the reverse strand, counting down.
GCAACTCGAGTCGATTTGTGCGAGCTTTGTGATGTGCGGTGTGATTTGTGCTATATATTCTACAACATACTAAAAGATTTAATTTTCTTTCCTACAACAACCACAGTTCTGTAATCCTCTTAGGACTCGCATATTTTGCACATTTATGGCTTCGCACAATGTGTATTCAGTAGAGTAGTCTATTTTAAAGGTGTTAAATATTCATATTAATGTAATGAAACAAGTAAAAAATTTAAAAACACAAGCTTTGGCAAAATATAAACACACAGCAGCGACAGATTGTTGTTAGCTCAAAAGAAAAGCCACTTGTGACCGGATTGAAGAGGAGGATGTGGATTCCGTCAGAATTTTTGAAGCATTTCTACGGTGCGAATAGTTTTTTTAGGTGATCAGTGCAGGGCTAACAAGCGACAGTATACCTGGCGGCGGGCGGCGGGCGCGGCGGTGCTGGCGGCGCGCTCGACTCGCCGCGACTAACGAACCGCACACAACGGGAAGCCTCTCAAGCGCTGCTCAATACTCGCCTCCGAGCTGTATACCTATAGCTGTCACGATGTCTAAAGCGAGGTAAGCAACATAATAATTATAATCTAATTTGAAGTGCCTAATACATACATGATCCATGATCTGATGCTTACTTGCAGTTTTAGGTGTAGTGATAGGACTCTATTGCAGAGTCAGTCTGGGAAAGTTACACACCATTGGCAGTTATTCAACCGTCAAGCAGTAGTGTGCAAGGCCTACCGTGTTTCGTATTGAAGAGCAATGTTACCAGAAAAATTACCGGGCATGAAGAGATTTGTCATCTATTATAATCTCAGGGCGACGAGCGCAGTGCAGTGCGGCGCAGGATATTGTACGCAAGTTTACAAGCTGGCACTGCTACTGTAAGTTATGAGCACCACCAGACGAACGTCTCGCTTGTCTTGTCACTCCAATTGCATAATCATAAAAAATCATACATGTTTTTCAGGACTGGCAAAAAAGGTGATTGTTCTCCTAATAGTAAGTACAACGCTACTTATACACATTTTGCATAGTTGCAGTAAACTTGCATTATGACTGCAAAAATAAATTTACTGACGCCCTTGAAGAGCGCTTGAACACTTTGTGATACATGACGTAATAGCCGAAGTTTACCGAAAAATGGCTCTGCGAAAACTTATCTGTGACAAAGTTATATTGACATAGTATTGTTATAAGACACAGTAATAATGTTCGCAAAGCTACAAAACTATTTGTGAAATCAGTGCATCAAAATATTGCCTGTGTCAGTGATTAATGTCTCTTTGTTTGGAATTACGAACGCGCGCTAAAACTGTTTTACAATTTCGTATATTGGTATTTTATGCAGATTGATGTCATGACAGTCTAGACCAAATTGGTCATAAATATGTTTCAAAAATTCATATTTATTGGGATTAGGTATCATAATAATTTTTGTTACTATTTTGATTTAAATAGGATCATGAATTTAAAGGTTATGAAAATTTTGCAATTTTTATAGTCTATAATGAACGATGCTTATAATATTAGCGAGTAATTAATTACTTTGTAAGCACAAAACAAAAAGAACATTCTTAATCACCGAATCAATAGTATTTGAAGGTAAATTCCTCTCCAGTGTGACCCCAGCCGCTTGCGGCCTTCATTGGTGAGGGGTCGCGGACGTCGTCATTCTGAGAGCGTAGGACCACAGAAAAGCGAAAGCTCTACTTCTTAGGTAATGGGACGTAGTTAATGGAAAACGATGCTACATAGTAGTTAGTGAAGATTTTGTTAGATGGCGCTAATTCTGCCAATAATACGAATACTAGGCCTAGTGCACATTTCTGATGGACGACCACAGGTTATCTTCTCGGTGGTGATCTTTGGTTGAATTTTATAAATTAACGTTGAAATCCTAGGTAGGCTTAAAACATGGGCTTAAGTAATCCCTTTAGTAATTCACTGTACAAGTTGAAATTATTCCATTAAGAAACCCGCGAAAAACGTTCTCCTTACTTCTCGACCGCAATTTAAATCCAACTTAAGAGATCAGATGACGTCATCCCAAATGGACTGAAAACAAGTTTCTTAAAGAAAAGTACTTAATTCAGTGTCTAAACGGTTTCGGGGTCTTGGTCCAAATGTATTGTCCAGCAGCTCCTGTTCCTCTAGTAGAGGCTTCCTAGTTGAACAATCAGCTTGTTTAAACATATAGAGAAATAATAATCTTATAAACATTATTCAAGGTCCGAGTGAATTAAGCGTCTCTTTAGGAAGTTATAAAATTATATTTTTGAAGCTTCCATTATATGATAGTAATATCAAGTCGAATTCAATGAAGTCACGATTTATCTTTTTACTGTATCCTAAGGCCTACACCACACCTACAGGAATCATCAGCGTCAACTTCAAGGGTATTTTTAACAACAGCCTTCTGAGTGTACTTCAACGCCAGCCACGCGGAGCGTCTATAAGTATTTCAATGAAGTTTTCATTGATCTTTCTCAGAAAGTTTGCACATTTTATCAAACGTATGTTTCTGGTTTTGTTACTATCCATAAGTTTAGCTACCCACCTCTAAAGTACACCATCGTCAGGATGTTGTAAAATAAATATTCAATGATTTCTGCGCGACTAATAGATTTTCATTTACTTAACTGCTTTGTGTATATCTGTCCATATGTATGGGTAAATTAATTTAAATTTTTGGATTGACTTGATTGAACATAATTCTCGACATTCCATTAGAGGCAGATTATTTTATTTTATTTTATTTTGCAATATTTAGAAAACTAACAGCTATAATTAATAAAATATAGTAAGAGGATTATAGGCAATAGCCATAAAGAGTTTTCACTTATAGAAACTAACTAAATGTTTACATTCAATATTCGATAACTTATAAAACAGAGATTTATAATGATATATTATATATATATATTATTAGCCGTATCAGCCCCGTGAGTATATTACAAGACAGGAAGCAGGTAAAGTAATGATAGGTATAACCTACTTCACAGTTTTAAGAAACATAGTGCATGCATACTGTTTGAAGAAATTCCTTTTCGCAGTAAACAAGTCTACAAATTCAGAATAGAAATTCAATATCAACCAATATTGTTTAATCTGTTAAATTCTAGTGTATTTCCGCTATCATATCGTTTCGAATACTCATAGGATGAAACGAAAGATAGGATATTACAGCGGGAATACACTAGAAATTAACAGATTAAACAATATTGGTTACAATGGACTTCCGCAAAGTAACGCCTGAATCAATCACGTAGAGGCAGATTAAATTTACATGCCATACTGTTCTGTTTGTCTAAAGCCAATTATAGCTTGAAATCCCTCAGTCTCAAGACACAGACAAAGGCCGATTGTTTGCATCAGGAGCTACAACGCCATATCAAGCCACGTCACGCCATACCACGCCATACCACGCCACGCCACGCGAGTGATTGGCACAACGCCGACGGAGCCTATTACCGCGCGCGGCGGACCGGCTGACACCTGGTAATTGTAATCTGCTGGGCAACGATCAAATGGAGTAATTGGGTGGAACAGCTCCTACCACCTGCATAACAAGAGGTAAGCTGCAAAATGCAGCTCGATTTTTTAGGGAAATGATGGCGTACGTGATAATGTGACATATTTGGTTTTACGCGGCTGCCGATATAATAAGTACTCCTTTGGAAATTATATTGTATTTTATTTTTCTGTTATCACACCTGGCGTACAAAAACTTTACAAAACGGCCAGATTGCGTCTGACTAAATAGCTACCTCAGTCTATTATAACAGTATGTCATCACGTTACCTCCTTATTTTAAGTATATACTAGACTAGAGGTCCCCCGCGACTTCGTCCGCGTGCGGAAGAAATACGGACCGTTCCCAAAATTCTCCACTTAAAATCATTCCGAGCAAACTCTACCAACTCTACCAACTCTACCGACTCTATCATCTCTACCGACTCTACCGACTCTACCAACTCCCTCCCTCCGGAAACGTTCCTTAGTCACTTAGTCATAGTAACAGCGCCTCATACCGGAAACGTCCTTAGTTCTTCCGTAGCTTAGTTCTTACCTAGACCCGATCACAGTTACAGCCGCAACACAATACATTAGACACCTAATTTACTACAATGACGACGGCTCGTATTATTGGAATGTAATTAGTGCTTAACATAAACCATGTTAACGTTATAATACCACTAATTAATTTGATCTACTCCACTAATTGACCTTTGTTTTGAATGAGCACTAAATTTCCTTGGCTGATTGCTTTCAAAGATATACCTAACTGTCTATCACATCTATTCAAAAAGAGGAAAGGAGGGAAGAAATATATAGTAACTAGCATTGCCCCGCGGTTTCACTCCCTATCTTTTTCTTCTATATATATAAAAGGCTCTGTCCTGACTGATTGACTGACTGACTAACAGACAACGCACAGCCCAAACTGCTGGTCGTACAGACTTGAAATTTGGAGGGTGTATTTGTCTCGATGCGGAAGGGTGTACTAAGAAAAGATTTTAGAGTTGGTAGAGTTTGCTCGAAATGATTTAAAGTGGAGAATTTTGGGAGTGGGCCGAATTTTTTCCGTACGCGGACGAAGTCGCGGGTGACCTCTAGTTCTACAGAAGTTTTAAAACTTTGAAAACGTAATCAAAAAGCGCTTGTTTTGAATCAAAGTAAAAACGAATTCTACGCCAGCCCTCAAAGCAATTGATTTAGTTGTAATGGTGTTAAATAACAGTACCCCCTGCATGTTTATAGACGTTTCCGAATTTAAAACATTAATGAAAGATAAATAAATACATTGTGTGATTGAGTAGGTATATCCAGCTGATATTCTCGGCGATACTCGGTATTGTGTATAAAAATATTCCTCTCCAGTTTTAATCCAGTTCCGTGGCGACCGTCGTAACAAAGAGCAATGTAAAGTAGTTAGCTAGCAGATAATGATGGTGTGTAGTTTTATGAAATTTTGATAGATGCTTTAGCATTTGAGCATTTGTAACTGTGTTTATGGCTGCACGGTTGTTAAAATCATCACAATAGTGACGACTTAATAAAAATTTACACAAATGTTATCATAAATCACATGTCAGAAATGTCGTTTCTTTGGAGCCCTGATTTTCGATGTCCGGGGGCTTATTTTATAAAACTATTAAGTAAAGATACCTCGCAATATTTTTTACAGCATCTTAGCTTTATGTCTAACTGTAACATTTGCATTTTTTTATATAATTGCACTCTAGATATATAAAACAAATATTTGAAGTCCATTATTCTTATTCCTAATGCGTGTCCGTTCTCTGTTTTCTTGAAGAAGTCTATCAATATTGTATAATAGAACTACTCAATCAATGTTTTTAGTGGTCATACCAAGAGAATGATAGTTGATACTTCTGATCTGTTCTTAAAATATAGCGTGTGAATTTTAACTTATTTTTTTATATTTTTTAACTTAACTTTTATTTTTGTTCTGTGTCTGGGTGTAGTATGTATTATAAGTATGTATTTACGAAAAAAATAAATGTATATAAGTATTATATCATCTATCTGGTTCCCATAATACAAGCTTTGCTTAGTATGGGGCTAGATGGCTCTGTGTGTCAAATGTCCCCCGATATTTATTATTTATTTATTTAACTGTTTTAGTTTTTTTTAACTGAGAAAACAAGAGTTGTCCGCCACAAGCCCTTTATTTTTCTGTGGCAGAACCATATAGCTCGTAAATAACCAACCTGAAGCCGTTTCCCATGTGTGGGCGGTAGTCAGTCATGCTCCAAACGTGTTAGATGCTAAACTTATCGGCTGGTCTGAATGAATCCAGAGCTACAAAGGCAAACGTCTTATTCCTCTGACCTTGGTTCATGTAGGTTTCTTATTAGTACGAGTATGCTTACTTTTTTGATGTTATTATACCGTTTAAAAAATTTAAGCTAAGCTTGCTAGAACCTTTAAGGTGTCAGTGATAAGAACGATAGCCCTGAGGTATTTTTGTATGACGTAAGGTTAACACGTTTCCAAAAATTTCTTATTCCTCTGGTTAAAAGCCCATTGGATTTATAAATCGACCTATTTCCTAAGATTTACTTGCTACCTTACGTTAATTTTCATTGTAAAAATACTATATTGTTAAATCTGTTTTAATACACATAACCATTTTCTGAAATAGTGTCTCTGAACCAGTTATTGACTTTTATTGCATAACAGGAATCTTAATGGCTTGATTAACTCATGAATTTAATGATAATTAACGACAGTATTTAAATACTGCATCAAAAAGTCTTTTTTTTTGCATATCCCGAGTAGAAATTGTTTTTTTCTCGAAAAGTCTACTGGGTTTTGTTTTCTGCAAAACGTAATTAAAACACCTTTGTTTCAGTGGCTTTTAAGTGTGATGTTATATTATTTATATTAGAAAAAAAATAAGAATTGTAAAGATAAGGTCAATCAAAGTGGTCCACCTCCCATCAAATCATTAAATGGTCCACATACACAGTATACGTAACAAATCTGTTTCAAGTTCCAAAACAGGAGTCAGGGAGATGAAAAACGCAATGAAAACCGTATCTTTAATTGAAAGGTAGTTCCAAGTAAACTATAGCTCCAACCTAGATCGCATTACTGCTTAAAATTTTAGGCACTGGTATTTAGATAGCTCATTTAAAATAAAATATGTTATTTTCAATATTTTTGACAGTGATGACCTTATTCTGAAAGGGCGGAAAAAGTTACCATGGATTTTTTCCGCTCAAATCTACCCTGAAACAATTCAATCAACATGATATTTACGTGCAACGTTCATTCTGATTGATGTTGTATGGAAAATGTTCATCTTGTAGCATACAAGTTGAAAGGTCTTTAAAATACACTGATCTCAGTTAGGTAAATTTGATAATGGTTGTTATAGTGCTAATTTTGATATTTTATTTACCATATTTACTTTCAGTTTTTTTGGATTTATGTACCTAATTATTATTCCTCTGTTAGTTATTTCTTATTCCTCTGGATACTAAAATTCAAATGCAAATAAATTTTGAACGGGTTTTCAAAAAAAAAGTGCCTATATCATATATAGGTTTCTTAATACACGTACTTTCATGAAAGTACGCACTTGTTAGTGTGTGTGTTGTGTGTGTGTGTGTTACAAAAAACTCAAACAATACTCAAGAGGAATAAGACGGATATTGCGATCTCGAAGAAACACCCAAATAGTAGATTGTTTGCCAAGGGAGCAAACAAATACATTTAAAGTCGAGTAAGTGTCTTTAAATGCCGAGCGAGCGATATATTATAAAGTAGAATCCTGAGCACAGCGAGTCAAAGTACGTGACTCGAGCTAACAATAGTGTTTCTTCAGTGCAACTTATGGATAAGAATAGAACGTTTATTTCATTCTCACTACTTGAGGCAGCCACACAGTTTTTTTTATAAAACTAACTAAAATCCGAATTTAAGTAAACAATTACGAACGAAGGCAGAATGTATTTCGCACTTTACAAACTTATTTACTATTATTTTTTGCTCGAGCGCGCTTTACATTGTATCATACAACCTGTTACTTGTCATATGTTACATGTTCATGTTCTTCCATAATAGCTTTTTAATCCTAAGGGATTAAAGAGCTATTATGATCCTTGTTTACGAAGAATAAAATAGCTCTTTTTAAATAGATGTTATAAAATACACACGTACTTTGATGGAAAAATGTGGAAAAATCTTGTGAACCACAACACTATTTCAAGATAGCTATTTTTGAATTCGAGCTGCAGTTCTCACATCCCAATCGACGTTATTTGCTTTACGTGCGCCAAATACCCGGATACGTTCTGGATATACAATACAAGTCGTTCCGGCGAGTCTTTTGTCCTGCCTCGAAAAAGACGCAACGCGACGTTTACTATTAGAAAAAATGCTCATAGCAATTAAAAAGAAAGAACGATTCAATTAAACAATTTGATAATTTTGAGCTAATCGTAGGCTTAATTATGTAACCGTTATATTAAGTAGTTTCGAAAATAAAATACTAAGTAAGAAAAATATATTAACCAACGTTAATCAACGGTTATTTTTTTGTTTTTAGTATAAGTATTCATTCAGATGCTCATAATATCATGTCGTTGCTTTAGGTAGTTTTAATAATGTATGGTAGTATTTAATACAAAATTACTGTTTTAACGTCTTGTAAAATTTTATAAAAATCAACAACATTGGAAACTACGGTAAGTATTTCGTACCTGCAGCGCGAGTACCGTTCTATGTCGCTAAATTTGACGTGTCGGTATAGCAGATTTCTATAGACGATTTTGAGAATTTATCGAGTTTTATCGAATTTTACCGCTTTAAATGTCAAATATACGATTTCGATGTCAAATTGACGATCGTTAAAGAACGGTACTCGCGCTGCAGTTTCGGCTCATTCGTTTAATTAATGTAATATTTTTTTTCACGCAAATAACAAATAGTTTTAATTTTCATCATCAGCTAGAAGACGTACAGAAGGACGAAGGCTGAAGATTGGGGTTATCATAATCCCCATGCTCGGCAGGCGGCTTGGGGATCGCAGAATGATCACCACCGTTAATCGAGAGGACACTGCTCGGTGGTTCTGGAATCAGTTTTAGGATATTTTTATATTACAATATACCTACAAATATATTTTTTCATCTTTTCTATATAATTAAACCAGTAATAGCTTTAAGTGTGCAGCAAACATAAGTTATCAAGATACCAACAATAATAATATTGTTTGTATTTAATTAAAAAAAGTACCAGTTTCTCTACAAGTATGGCAGCCTCTCCTTTGTATCGAAAGTGGAATCTCTCACCCACAACTCCCAACGCCTTTGAGTCCTTCAGGTGCCCCATTTTCAATCGTCTTAAAAGAGAAACGACTATCTTTACACTCGTAAATGTTTAGAGATCCTAGTTATCTTCTGTTTGGTTGGCATTTTTATGGCATTAAATATGAAAACCTTTAGGTCGGTGAATCTTTTATAGTGGACTCATTGATAAGGAGATTTCATTTCTTATATTTGGGGGAAAACGAGTACCGCCTGAAATTCACTATAGGTACCGCAACGCAAGGCAAAGCTTGTTTATTTATTTTTGGCTAAAATAGAATAAGTGAGTGACCATTTTTTTTCCGGATGGCCAGGACCACGACTAAGACCTAACCGTAATCTTTTAATGTTAATTTAATTATTATTTTTTGAGAGTTAACTGCTTATGATTAATTGTTAATAACAGTGTGATTGACTTATAGATGTAGGTACCTACTGCTTCTATGTTGTTCATGTTGTGTACACATTTATTAAGGAATGCAATCTAGAACAAATTATTTGTAACCTATACAATGCAAATGTAAATACTTTATTCTGACTTGTGTATCAAATAAATAAATAAAGAGACACCGTTTCATGGTTGATATACCAAAAACTCGTACGACCGTTTCGTTCAAGTTTTTGGTATGATTCCACTTTATTTATTCGAACTGCTGAACAGTGGAGTGCGCTGCCCGAGTGGGTGTTTCCCGATAATTGTAATTTGGGTGTCTTCAAGTCGCAAGTGAATCGGTTTCTTCTAGGCAAGCGTGCTGCATCTTCGTTTAACATCAGACAAGATGGCGGTCAAACGCAATATACCAATAAATAATTTAAAAAAAAAGAAGTAATCTCGGATTCTTCAGAGCAGGAATGAATCGTTTCATTAAAGCAATTCCTGTTACAATAAACGGTATGTCATGTCAGAAGCTTTCGGGCGGCACACTATCTCTGACACTAGGGCTGGCCACTCAGCCTATACGAACTTACTAACTTAATGTAAGGCAAGTGTTCTAAATTGAAAATTTCAGCCACTGATAGACCACAGCCACTGGATAACTGTTTTACAAATTGTCAAGATCTCTGTACCAAAACTGCTGATATTATCACTCGAGACTGAAGCCTGTTATTTTTCCTGAAATTCATAAGTCGCTTCATGAACTTCGGATCCCCGCTAGATCCACCGCATCTCGAATGTGTAATATTTCACCAGATTCAGGAACATCAATGCCTTTCAAATTCCAATTTCAATAATCTCGGGCATTTTTTCTCCGTTTGGATGGTTTTCATTACGCAACGGTATGATTCCGCTGAGCTTTCCATGTGACTGGTGCCGGAGAATGTCTAAGTGAGTTTGGCAACGTACGGGAGCTAATTGCTTGCGTGCCGGACCAGATTTCAAAGTATTAGAATAATTATGTTTGAAAAGGTATTTCTAAGTTAAAGAATACTGATTTTTGAAAACGTATTTTAAAGCATTAGGTTTTTAATTTATTTATTTATGAAAGAAATCATTTATAGACCTGGGAGAGTAAAGAGGGCGTGCGAGAAAGATAAATAATAATGAGTAATTTTTCAACCTACTTCTTTTTTTTTAAATTATATTTCGCGATTACTCCGCCAATTATGAACTGATTTTGATGATTCTTTTTTTTTAGTAGATAATACATACTTCAGAGGTTCCATATAAATTTATTCGAAATCGGTTCAGTAGTTTGGTTTTAAATCATGATTACTAGAAAAGCTGAAGATGTCATCCAGGTATTCGAAGTTGACGTCGGTTGTACTTCTTTTTTTAAAAGCGTATTATTTTATTATATGTAATAATTTTTATAGTTAAAGGACAAGAAAAAGCTTTATGCTCGTTTAAGCAACGTGGTAAGTATAGTACTGTTATCATAGACCTTATTTTAACTTGGTTGTTTTACATCTCAAAAAGCAAAGAGGCTTTGCAAACAAAAATCATTGTATCGGGACAAGGTAAGAAATCATGTCATCAGGCTGTGTTTTTCAAAACTTTTCAGTATGTCTTTTAAGGTGGAATATTGCTTATTCATTATTTAACACGAGAGTAGGCTAGTGATAGATATGCTGCTGTGGTGAAACATGTATTATGATTATGTTTTTAAAACTCCAAAGAAACCTCACATCTTATATAATATTATAATAATAATATAAGCCTCACGTAAATTATTGACCAGTTTACTGGCGCAGGACTTGAATTGTTTGATTTTAACAGTGGCGTGTTCCACACGCTTCAACGCTACATATAGTTCTAGTCACCACTGCGGTGATGATGGGCAGACATTTCTCCTTACAGGAGAGAGCTTCCTTCTCACTCACTGAGTATGTCATTGTAACAATAAAAAATCTTGTTAATTTCAAATATACTGTGCCAAACCAAAAATGTATAGGTATGTCGCGATCGAGTCGTATCCGGGACGCCAGCGCCACCTGGTGGCACTCGATGGAGTCAGTGACGTGCGCGCCGTCGATCGGTGACTTCACTTTCCCGTTGGCGAGCGGCGCGTGCGGTGGACTGAACCATCGCGCGTTCTGTGATACGTACCTACCTACAACTTGTGTGTCTACCTGATTACTGTACTGTGCCTGTGAAGATTATAATTTGATTGATTGTACGAGCTTGTTTTCTTCATCCGACACTACCCACCGACGACGCCCACTGCTAAGAGGATCAACGATGAGTGCTGATGATGATGGTGGCGAAAGGACCCCCCTCCTCCCTCCGTCATATATATATATTTTTTAATTATCAGATTTTTGAGTACAATAAAGGTTTCGGTAACTAGCACCTACTAAGCCTCGCTGAGGTTTGTCTTAGGGCTAGACCCTCTGCTGGTAAACAAAAAAGAATATAATTTGTAATGCAAATGTATACAGAGCTTTAAGAATACGTCTGAAATAAAAAAAGACACAATCAGCTGATAAACGTAAATATTTACAATAAAATAAACAAAATCCACAAGACTTCTTTTATTTATTTATTATACATAAAACAGATAAAAATCGATTTCTTGCTAAATAAATAATTATATTTTTCATTTAATTTAGTTTATTAATTTTTAATTTCATAATTATATTTTTTGTTTTAATATTATGGCAACTTTTATTTGATGTTCTATTATTAAGGATAATCTATTAGACATTATCTTCTGTAGCCGGCAGCCAAAATGTATTTATAACAAGACTTTACCTTCACCTCCTACAAAGAACAGAAGCGGATACAGAAAGGGTCCCTTTCTGTACCCTGATAGGGACTCATATCGCCGACACCTAGACTTCTCTCCGAGATTACTATTATCCAGAGCGAGGGTACAAATGTGTCATAACTTAATAATTCAAACGCTACTCTGGTTATTAAGCGGCAGGCTTGTATTACTAAGAACTTACGTGGGGTAGGATTATTCGCCTTTACGTTTTACCAAAGGATTTGTAGGGTCACATGTACGTCGGTAAACTAGATACGTTACGTAGGCGTTGATTACGTGGCTCTGATAGTACTGACTACTTTGGGATGGTAGTTAATATCATGCGTGGGTTTAATTTTATTTTAGCACGTGATTGGACAGTTTGATAGTTGAGTAAATGTCTAAAGAGATATAACTAGGCTCTTTTGAATATTTGCAACCAGTATGCTTATAATCAGAACCAGACCTTTGGGAATGGTCTCTCTGCTTTATGTATTCATATTATGTATATGTATCGATCACTGTCCTGACTGACTGACTGACTTAATGACTGACTGACAGACAACGCACAGCCTAAACTGCTGGCCGTACAGACTTCAGATTTTGAGGGTGTATTTGTCGTGGTACTTAGAGGTGTACTAAGACAGATTTATTTGAAATTCGATCCCTAAGGGGGTACAAATGGGTAAAAACTTTTGTATGAATTTCCTTTGTTTTTGAACTTGAAGATATTGTATTTGAATAGTTCATTTGAAATAAAATATTATGTTTTCAATATTTTTTGACAGGGATGACTTAAGAATGTGAAATGAGGGAAGTTGTATGGAAAGTTTTTGTTTTTGAAGTTACAGTGATGAAAATTTGTAATTATTTGGATAAAGTTTTAAAAAAAACATTAATAATATTTTTTGCTAAGGTTGATCTAAAGTGGTGCGTATGGGGAGGGAAAATAAGAGGGTGAATTTATTCCGTAAGCGGACGAAGTCGCGAGCGACCTCTAGTATTAAGATAAAGTTTATGTGCGCCGGGAAGAAAAGCTAATTATTAACTATGAAGCATATTATTTTGGTACTTATTTTATGCTATAGTTTTTTTTTCAGGACACCTAAGTAGGTTTACCTAGTATTTTGAGCTGAAGCTCTACTAATCGCTATAACTCGTTTTTTTATTATTAATGCAATGTATTATAATTATGTTATCGACTGATTGCTATTTTTTTATAGCGTACTTATATTGGGCTTTAAAAACATTACTAATGGTTATAGTTTTCAAACAACTTACTTATTTTATTAGGCTTTACAATATAATGTACTTACGCTACTTTTAGCACATAATTATGACTTCCAAGCATAAGAATAGCTTAGTATTATTATTATTTTCATCATCAAAAGAAAGCTTGATTCTCAAATTGTACATAAAACGTGTTTCTCGCTGCTTTTCCGGGTTCCTCGGACCGAAGAACTGACGCGCCTCAAAAAACAAAGCAATAATCACATTTGTTCTCAGCACGATACGTGACTGTTATCGCACGTATCATACACTGAACATGCTCCTCCCGACGGAAACACACATTAGCTCAGGCTGCATTTACACAGCACGACGTTCTCCCGACGTCCGTCCGATTCTAGTAACTAGCTGCTAGAGGTAATTGATTGGTGGGGATAGTATTACAAAATACAACGACTCTCACAGCTAACTGTCATATTTCAAATACGGACCCAGATTAAGTGATGAATTTTTGCAACCATCTATTACCCTAATAATATAATGTTATTATTTAAAGTACCGGTTATAGTAAGTATTAAGTATTCACAATATAGGTATCATCACACTAGTATTATAAACGTGAATGTTTGTCGGTAGGTATGAGTGTGTGTGTGTGTGTTAACTTTTCACGCCAAATCGGCCGAACGAATTTGTATGTAAATCATAATAAAGATATCTTATTTCCTGGAATGGATATAAGCACTTTTTAACATCAACATTGCCGTTTTTTATCATCACGCTGGTGAAACCGCGGGGCGCAGCTAGTATCATACATATATCATAATGAAATAATGTAAATTATCTGTTGACTTTTCCAAATCTAATACTACAAGAATCACTGTTCTGACTTAACGAACCACTGACTGACTGATTGACTGACAACGTACAGCCTAAACGGCTGGTCGTACAGACTTGAAATTTGGAGAGTGTGTTTGTTTTGATGCGTACTAAAAAGTTTTTTTTTAATTCAACCCCCAAAAATGGGTAAAAACTTTTGTATGACACTCCTATACATTTTTTTTGTTGTGAAATTTTGTATTTTGATAAATTATTTGAAAAAAAAAATGTTTTTTCAATAAATTTTTTAAAGAGATGACTTCTTATGGGGGAGAAATAGGGGATGAAACTTTTAATATGGAAAGTTTGAATGAAGAAATTGTTTTTTTTTTAAATATTTTTTGCCTTTTGTCAACTTTAAACTAGATTTTACACTTAACAACTTAAAATTTGGTATTTGGATAGACTTTTTAAATCAAAACCATAAAATAATTGCCCAAGACGATCTAAAGGGGTGAAAATGGGGAGGGAAAAATAAATTAATAACCCAGTAGTATGGAAGATATTTGGGAGCGGGGAGAATTTCTTCCGTACGCGGGCGACCTCTAGTTTTATCAATAAGAACTATAAAACAGCAGTGGACGTCTTCTGGCTGCTGTGTGTCAGGAGTCAGGCACGACATGAAGTCCATAATCTTATATTACAAGAATACATACCTACCTATTGGTTCTATTTATATCTAATGTAAAAAATACCGTTTACCTTTTCTTAAGAAACAGGTTTGTATTTTCTCTGAAAATTGCGAAAAACTACTAATTAACCAACACAGTCATAATTCAGAGGGAACTTGGTACGATCCGAGGAAAATACGACTCCACTACGACGCAGTTCCTATTCCAAAGGAGTTTTCCTGAGAGTGCTTGTACCTTATAATATGCAACTTTCGTGAGAAATCTGTTCATTTACTCCTTTTTAGAGTAACGTGTTATTATCTAAACACTTATCTTTCATCTCATAAGCTAAGAAAATTTATAAAATACAGTATTTGCTAATTTTATCACAGCGTCGAAAACGAAATACAAGATACAAACATTCTCGTGTCTTGTGATATAAGAGCTCTTCGAAAACAAACTCAGTATTGACGTCACGTCCATAACAAGATTAAAGGGCCACAGTTTCAATAAAAACATAACGAGGACACAGTGTGTAAAATGAAAGATTTATCTCCTCAGCCGAGCGAAGGGTCGACACATAAATACATTCATACACTCCATTGAAAGTCGAGCAGTCCCGAAACCGCTTTGAGTGTTTTTAAAAGAAACCTCTCAGATATTCGGAGTAAAAGCCTATTCAGGGCCGCGGCGCCGGCTACTTACCTCTGCTACTCCACTCTGCCGCCGGAGAAACTTTCCACGACTGTAGGGAATGTGGACGTCTTTTGTCATTTATTTGTAAGGTTAGGCAAATAAAAATCATTCAGAAATGTTTGGACATATTTTAGGGTTAAGCTATTGAGTTATGTATTTACTTCGTTAGAAAAGGGCAACGGAACCTTTTCAGTGGTACCACCCCGGTATAGACTAAAATACAGGCAGTGAATGTGAACGACTATTTGCACGAAAAGCGGTCTTATTGCTAAAAGTAATTTCTGCCTGTTAATCTAAGATGAACACGGGTAAGTAGATATTAATGGAAAGTAATTGAGCAGCGGCCGCGGAAGTGGGGGGCAGAGGGGGCCAAATGCCCCCCCCAAAATAAATCGGGGGGGGCCGCGCCCCCCCCGATTTTACTACCAGGTAAAAAGGTTTCTCTGTGCTATCCTTCACAGAGCATTGTTTTTTCTTAAATGAAAAAGCGCTTGTACGTAAGAAAATTGTCGGAGAGAGCAGAGCATAATACCTAATATGTTTTATAAGGCATAGGAGCTGAGGCAATCAAGACAGTGGCGGCGCCAATAACTTATATTATACTACGTACCAGGAAAGTTGTCTCGACGTTTAATGTAAAAAGGATTTTGAACCTTATCCAAACAAAGTAACTTTCTTTTTTAATTCAATTTAGGTTTATGGTGAAACGGTCGCGAGTGACTGTCTTTTCAGCCGCCTTGTCCCTTTCACACAGTTACTAACATATAATTAAAGTTAGAAACAAAATGATAATTGCGAATTACGTAATTTTACTAAAAAGCCACTAGGATCGTTTATCTAAACCAACTAAATGAATTAGCTTTAATTTCTCACTAAATTACTAATCATTGCTAAATTATACAAAAATGTGTCTCCTACATTCTGATAAAAAAAATTGAAAGATCATGGCACATCATGGCAATTTATACTGGTAACTCATTTCATCCAAATGAAATGAAAAAAAATTAGTTCCTTGGCCGGCGCGCATAATGGAGAGAGGAGAGTGAGATATAACATAACCGTGTGCGGCGGCGGCGGCGCGGTGGTGGCGCCGGGCAACAGGTGAATGCAAATGGCAGGTTGTCGTACAGTGTGGCTGTCTAAGGGGGAGGCCTTCATTCAGCAGTGGAAGTCTCCGGGCTGATAATGTGGATAGGATATGGATAAAATATAGGAAATGGTATATTCTTTTATTTTACCACATGATTGATATGGTAGTTATCAAACTCCTGGTAAAAAAACAAATATCCAATGAGGGAACAACAAAGTCCTCACTTCGGATGACTATAGGTCAGAGCTGATAGAGGTGCTAAATCCTCCAAGGAGCTGGCTGAAACATTATGTGATTATAAAAAAACTACAGAAAACAAAAGAGGTTGACCCTCCAACAATAACATCGATAAAGCACAAGCAAAAAAAAGTCGCGGTCCGATGAAGGCTGTTCTGCCTACAAATGTTAGACGAGATGGAGTGGATCACCACGTAATAACGTGTGTGGCGAAAACAGGTGTAAGATGCCAGGCTGCAAGTCTACTCACGTATGGAATGTTCAAAATGCAATGTAGCCCTAGGCCATACAGACCTACAACAGAAACTGCTTTGTAGATTTTCACAATATTTTTAGAACATTTACTGCATATTGTTGCCAAATGGCAACATACTATTTTTTTTAAATAAATGTACCAAAAACCATGATTACGTTTTTTTAAATTATTTTTCCCATTTTCCTTACGAAATAATACAACTAATAGCATTTTTTCAAAAAATATATGATAAATCATGCATGTAAGGGTTAGAGTACTGCTAGACGATGACAAGTCTTCTAATATTACTGATGAACGCAGAGCAACACTTCGCGGTTATCACGGAAAAATGGGCGAATTTTCCACCCTGCTTGCACTAAATATTTCCCTTGCCATTCTAGATAAGGCCCTGCAGAATGTTGATTATACTGCTACTGGGGCGCAACAATCGGCGCGGTCATTTTGGAGTGTGTACAACTCGATGGGTGAACAAGATTTCGATCGTATATGGGCAGCTACGGAAAAGACAAATACCGATCAGAATATGAAACTCACTATGCCTACTATGCCCCGTGCCCGAGCCCCTCGAAAACGCCTCAGTGGCAGAGCTCCAGTAGTGCAGTTGTCGCCTAGGGACAGTCTTCGGCAGAAATATGTTTCAGTTTTAGATTGGTGCAAAAACGACTTAGGAAGGAGGTTTGAGCAGCCTGGGATGATTCGCCTCGCCCAGCTCGAATCTCTTCTCCTCAACAGTTCATAAGAATTATTAGCAGGCGATATCCAGGCCGAATTAGGGGTTCATGTAACCGATTTTGATATTGATTAAACTGCAGTAAATTGAGCGGAGGAAGCCGGAACCAGTGAAAGGAAGGGGGTGAACGAAGAAGTTTGCCCCCCCCGTCGTGGAGTACTTCCGCGGTTCCTGTAATTGAGTGACCAACGATGGAGGAAGTCGATAAAAAAGGAATGTGATGTGCAATGTGGGGAGGCCTTTATCTAGCAGTGATCTAACGTAGGTTGATGATGATGATAATCGTTGCATCAAAACATTTAACTATGACTAAAGGTATTAACCTGGACCTGGACCTGGGTATGTTCTAAAACTGCATCCAGAACCATCGGAGGACGGGCAGCAGCGTCCTCTCAGTTAACGGTGGTAACCATTCTGCGATCCCCAAGCCGCCTGCCAAGCGTGGGAATTATGGCAACACCACCCTTTCAGGGAGAGGCCTTCGTCCAGCAGTGGACGTCTTCCGGCTGTTGATGATGATGATGATGATAGGTATTAAAATTATTACACTACACAGATTCAAGAATCACTGGTTTTTCATAATTGATATGTCTATTATTTTTGGTAGATTTATGTTACAGTAACTACGTATGAAATCACAGTAAAGCCACCGGTCAGACAGGTCGGCGGTGAGCGGCTGGGTGACAAATGAGGCCGCAGCACGGGACTATTTCATTCCGTGTTACTTATTACCCTGCTGGAGGAACAGTACATCAACTTCGCAAACTGGCTGCCGACAAAAAATACTTTTCAAATAGACCACTTAAAAATAACCGGTATCTAAAATAAACAGCTTTAAGAAGTCCTCTAAAGATGTTAACTTTGCTTATTTGACGTGTTTTATGTAAATTAACTCTAGACACAATTTTGATTGGTTTAGTTGAGAGTTCTAAAGTTAGAATTTTGCAATCCATTTCTAATAGACTGCAATGAAAATAGAACTATGTTTTTAGTAAGGTTAGTTCTCTTAACTAAAGCCACGAGAATTGGCTGTAGACGTCCTATTTTATTTTAGTGTGTGAATAGTACTGAATCTGGTACAGTTTGCCGACAGATAAAAGAAAATAAAAATATTTTATTAAGTCCAAACATTGGAAAGAAACATAATTATCTTATCTTATTATAATTTATTATCTAACGTTAAAGGACAACCATGTATATCTTAAAATTATATACTAGATAACTTGGTGCAAAGTTATCTTTGCTCATACAAGGTTTATAAATAAGTAGGTACGTAAAATACGCACACCGACGTATGTTCATCTAGGTAGCACATTTTTTTATAATATTACATAGGCTGCTTAACAAGCCTAAAAAACCTGGAACCAAAAAGACAGCGGGTTAAGCTAAGTGCTGCGTCTGGTAATAATTGTTAATTATCAAAGAATTTAATTTCGTGTCGATGAGAGGTTAGCGTGATGCGATTGCACGTCTAAGGACGTGGATTCAAATCCCGATAGCGAGCTTGATTTGCGAAGGAAAAAATCGAGAAGAAATCATTGTTTGGAAGTAGAGTCCTTTCTTTTAGTCAGCTATCTCAAGTTAAAAATCTGCGGCAAAGTACTTAACGGTGTGCTAGGACAGCTTCACTGAAGAGCCAGTTCCTTTTCTAAGCGAAGTGTGTACTTAACATCTTCGACCGCACCGTCACTTAACATCAGGTGAGTAGTAGCCAAACACCTAGCTTATTAAACATAAAAAAGTATGTGTGAATAAAAGTGTGGCCCTACTCGCTGTTCTCTCGACTGACATGGCTTTTTGTTTCGTCACACGTGCGGCAATATTAAAAATACTTTACAACAGCAATCGATACGTCACCCGGACCCACGTCGCACGCGGGGATTGATCCATGTTACACTCATGTGTTTTCATATCGGCTACTAAAATTTCTGCTATTTTACATACTGTACAGAAAACCGATTTTGACGAAGAAGCAAGCATTGTGACTTTATTATAGTTGACGGCTAAGCGTTTGACCACAGTGCTGACTTCATGTTAAATGACGGTGCAGGCGCAGTTGGTGAACACACCTAATTCGAAAGGAATCCGACCCAGTAGACCAATCATCATCATAATCATTTATTTAAAAGCACCGGCTCGCTGGGAGCTCGGCTCTTGTCTGTGGAGTAACTTCCATCTTTCTCTATCTTCTGCCAGTGCCTTGATCCCCTTTACTTAATCCATAAAACTTCTCCTCGGTCTTCCGGGTCATCGCTTTGTTTCTATCTTCCATCTATGATTAGTAGACCAATATTATAGATATAAGACAAAATAATTATCTATACTGATCAAATTGTTCATTCAGCAACAATTTAGAGCAGAAAGTTAGAGTCACTAGGTCATTCTGTGGAGGCTTCATTGGAGACCAGTTGCCATGAAATATTGTTTACATGTTTGAATTTTATCGGCGATACACATTTTCACTTTTTCGTGCAAACGACAACTGCCGTCGCTTCTAACTAGCTGTTTTAACTATGATTATTAAGTAATTTTCGTTACTAACGCGCATACATTTAAATCGTGTGTAAGTAATTAAAAAGCGGACGTGTGTGCGCATAATGACGAGCCTGTCCTAGAATTTATAATTATTATCTTTTATAAACCGGATTCAAATAAGTAAGAGCTACAATAAGTACATTATGCATCGAGGGGATAACTCCTGGCATCATCTTGGGATATAATGCCTTGCTTTTCTTCGAGATTACGTAGTATGTAATTGGACCTTGTCTAGCAGGTGTTTTTTTTATTAATAGAGTTGGTTAATAACTAAAACTAAAGAACAAAATGCACGCCAATAATCTAAAAATATAAATAAACATTATCCGAATAGTACAATCTATACATAACCAGTATTTATATAGATAATAGTTATGACTTTTGCTTATTTTGGGGCTACATGGCGCTGTGTGAAACGACAAACAATTCCTTTTTTGTTTTGGTAATTTATACGCAAAAAAAAGCTTTCCCTATAGAAAGTATTTAGATTTTTAAGAAAAATTTTGCCCTAAAGGAACCTTATTATTATTTAATACTTACAATATACTTTAAGGCCGGGCGCATACAACGAGAAAAACCGTCCGGTTTCGCCCTAAGGCGTTCCGTGCATACATTTTGTACTAGCACACGGTAAGAAATTTCTTACGGCGCCCGTCCGGTGCCGATGCGCGCCGGATCGCACCTCAACCGAACGCGAGACGTTTTTCTCGAGAGGCCCGTCTGCAGTACATTTTGTACTAGACTCCGCACACGCGCCGTAAGGTGCACCACGCGTTCCTCGATGCAAAATGCCCGATATTTATATTCTATTTATTTATCCAAATTATAACTATTATTACAGGCATTCCCTAATTAAATAGAAGGCAACTGCATTATAACAACATTTTTTTTATTGATGTTTCACTTTTCCGTGTTCTGTGTAACTGCTTTTTTGTTTATACTTTTGCCACGAATAAACTATTGTCTATTGTCTATTATTTTAAAGAGAATAGATAATAATTAGACCCTGATAATAAGTCTTTACCTACATAATTATAATAATAATCATTTACCTACCTACGTAAAAGTTAAAGCACATAATAATTTAAGTATTAAGTTCCATTGTAACTTATTATTTACTTTCTTACGTATTTGAAGTCAATGCGAATAATAATAATGCAAGATTTGATAGCTGAGGTGGAAAAATGTCTTTGTATATGAAATTTAGAAAGCGAAAAGTAAAAGTATTAAAATAAATTACAGCTGGTTATATGCAAGCCAAGCTTATTTTTTATTACACTAAACAATAGTGCCACTAGTAATAGCGTGTATCCACAATACGCTGTGCGCGCATAGAACGGTGGAGAGGTGTGTCCCGGCGGAGCGGTCAGACGCGACTGGCCGCGCCGGATAGGTGTGCGTGGTGGATAACGAACGGTACGGCGCCGGACCGGTGCCTGTCGGGTGCCGTGCCGAATCGATGTGCGGTAACCCTAATACACTGTAGTAGGTATTATAATATTTTCTCGGAATAGGAAATGTAAAATATTTATATTTTGAGAAACTTTAATCTAAGTTTAATTATAAAATATAAAATCTTGAAAAAAACAACCGACTTCAGTTTCTATTACCTGAATTAATTTATTATTCTTTATTCCAGCAAATTTGATTTAAAAACGAAACTACTAAGCCGATTTCGATAAAAGTCTAATTAAATAATTATGGGACCACCTCTGAAATATCAGCTACCAACCAAAAAAAAACATCAAAATCAATTCATAATAATTAGCGGAGTATTCGCATAACATACAATATCAAAAAAAAAACAAACAGTCGAATTTGCGAACCTCATTTTTTGAAGTCGGTTGAAAATAAATTGCTACACTACCCGCTACGAGCGTAGTATTCTGTGTAGACGTAGTGTAGCTCCGTAGCACCATTGTAGCGTCGCGTCGTCGTCGTCGCGCTCGTCCTGTCTCTTTTGTTGCAACTTATTTTCTAGGACAGGTTTTTCTGTAAGTTTTCGACCAACGAGCATTCTGGATACATCGTGGAATGTTCGAGACGTTGCTTGTCAGCATCTTGTCTGCACTTTACTTGCATTGTAAGCAGCTATTGTCTGACAGAATGTGGAATAAATAGTTATACGCGTTTTTTTTAATTTTGATTTTTATTTATTAAATTAGTTGTATTTCGAATATTTGTTTGTAAAATAAAATACTGAGAAGAAATAAGTAGCTTTTATTTCTTTACTCGTTCTAATAAAAACCCAAAAGGTAACGTCGACGCAAGAAAGCTGGCTCCTAATTTGTTCTAATTGTAAATTTATGAAAAGTTAATTATCCGAAGCGGTATTTAGACCCGGGCCTCTGGTAAATTAAAATCCCGGAAAACGTGTAATTTTACTCTTTTAGGCTTAATAGTAACTTATGGTCGCGGAAAATAAATAGGGCGAATTCATTTGCATAATTTTTTATCGTCAAACCCTAAATATATATAAGGAAATGGGCTCGTTTTATTTTAGGACCCCGATCTTTGCTACCGTTAGACCTCTACCCCTGTCGTTTTTAGCATTTAAAAAAAAAATGTAGTCGGTTTATGTGCATGCAGTATTAAGAAAGGCAGGTACTGCAAATATATCGTGGTGGGTTCGATCCCCACCCAGGGCAAACATTTATGTGCCGAACATAGATGTTTGTTCTGTGTCTGGGTGTAGTATGTATTATACGTATGTATTTACGAAAAAAATATGTATATAAGTATTCTATCGGGTATCTGGTTTCCATAATACAAGCTTTGCTTAGTATGGGGCTAGATAGCGCTGTGTGTAAAATGTCCCCCAATATTTATTAATTTATTTATTTTATATACAAATATTTTTATTGTTGTGACAATGTACAGGTAAAAGGTATTGTAGTGGTAGGACTCTACTGCAGAGTCCGCCTTTGTCAGTTATTCAATCGCCAAACAGTAGTGTGCAAGCATTACTATGTTCTGGTTTGAAGGGCAATGTTACCAGAGAAATTACTGGGTATGAAGAGATTTAACATCTAATATCTCAGGGTGACGAGCACAGTGCAGTGCAGGGCAGGATTGTGTTCGTAAGTTCACAATTCTGACACTGCTACTGTTAGTGGCAGGTGTGACGCTAACCGCCAGGCGAACGCCTTGCACGTCTCGACAATTCACGCATGAAAAAAAAGTTTTTTTTCGTAATTTTGGATTATTATTCTTATTTATTTACTTACATTAGTTACATAAACTAATAAATCCTTGGAAATGATGGTAAGCGGTAAAACCAGAAGGGGGCGCCGTAAATAGGAATAGATGAGCTGTGTTAAAGATGATATGCGTGTAAAGGGAGTGAATGCAGAGATGACAAATGATAGAGTGAAGTGGAGAAAGCCACCTACTGGCATAAGGGTAGGAAGATGATGACTTGATGATACACGGTTGGCTTTCAACTTTAAATAGTAAGTAAATTAGTTATTCCTGTTATAAATAATTTATTTTATGTTAGTTGTCAATAAAACAATTACTGTGTTGATAGTGTATTTAATTTGGGCTCTATATCCATATTTTTAAGAAATAAAAATGTTGCATTGTTATTATTTTATACTCGTAAAGTACCTCATGTCGTTCAACACTATTTTTCAGAGCCAACCATGTATTTTAAGTACTTTTAATTAATACTTTGAACTTTCTCATAAACTTTACAAAGTAAAACATGTGCGATGGAATGACGTCAAACATGCAATTTCATTTAGTACGAGAGAACTGTCTTGATTTTTACACTTCGAATCCGTTTTTTAATTTGTATGACCTATTTTCTCCCTGTCTAATCAACAGGTTATTAAAGTGTCAACTCAAGATGTCTTTCCCTTATAATGAGAATGTAGAGGTTATATCCAGTTTTACCTTATCTTTCCATCATCGCTGCACTTTTTTTTCAAATTTTATAACACGCAAATCAATCCTTAAATTACTAGACATATGCAGCTACAAAACTTGCTTATTAGACAATAGACATTCGTTTAATTGTGGCAAAAATATATAAACAAAAAACAATTACCTACATTGTCAGTAAAGTAAAAAATAAATAAATTGTTCTATCTTTTGCCACAAACCGGTCCCAACTCAGCGTGATGCCGGTTGTGAATAACCGGCGCTGGTCTTCCGTTGGGCCCGGCAGGTGACGTCACGCACGCAAATATCGCACGATTAGCTTAATAGGCACGATTATAAAATTATACAGCAATGGTAACATTCATTACATACACAAGACAAACATTATTATTGCGTTTATCGTCTTTTCATAAAACTCATAATTTACATTCAAAAGCATTAAGATTATTGTGATGGATACAATAATCTCTTTGGCTATCACTATGACTAGTAATATGACAATACCACAGCTCTTCGACTTCTAATTTAAAATAGAAAATCAGTATTATTTTAATAAAATTACAGTGCATTAATATAAGGGTTAGTTGAGCGTTGAGTAACATGTTTATGATAGCGTGCTGAGCTGGTTTAATGTATATAATAATAATAACCTTTCTGCAGCCATTCCATGTAACGCGCTTCGAACAGCTCATTACTTTACTTAAATATTCAGAAGCTTTTAAAAGCTGTGAGTTATTTGTACCGCTGCACACTAAATGATAGCTTATTTCGTTGTTAGCATGTTGCCGATGGAGAAGAAATGTTCTTGAGTGACCGCGAACCGGAAGGCGCAGCGTAGGCGCGGCCTCCCACTAGGTGGACCGACGACATTGTAAAAGTCGCGGGCAACCGATGGATGCAAATGGCAAGTTGTCGTACAGTGTGGCGGTCTAAGGGGGAGGCCTTTGTTTAGTAGCGGACATCTCCGGGCTGATGATGAGATGTTGATGATCTCTCTAATCTCTTATTTACGATAAATGACACGTAAAAATATCAAAAAAAAGTAAAAGTAAACCTGATATTTTTTTTAGAAATTTGGCGGTGTCTCTGTGTGTGTATGTGTTTGTTACACCTTCACGCGGAAACGGCTGAACGGTATAGATTCAATAGATTCGGAATAGAGTAATACATCTAGGAATAAATAAAAAATAAAAAAACACGCTATTTTTTATTCCATGAATCGCGGATGTAACAGTGGGGCGCAGCTAGTTACTCATAAAATCTTTTATAGTTTAATTTGTCTTTGCTTACTAACCTAAAACAGAATTCTCGAGACTTAAAATGAGAGATTTAAAAACATAGCTCTATCTTTTTCATTGCAGTATGTTATGGGGACTGCATATTTAGTAAGTATTTTTTTTAATACAATCAAGTGACTAGACGTGCAAGATGTTCACCTGGTGGTAAGCGTTACGCCTACCACTAACAGTAGCAGTGCCTGAATACACACACTACACTACATACACACTACTGCTAAGTTTAGATAAATCAATAAAAGCCTTGAAAATAGGCAGTGTTTATACATTTATACCTACCACGAATAATCGCAAGTAAGTAGAGTTTGTGTACTAGGACTTTAATCTAGTTGTACTCGTGTATCACTCATTTATGACCATGATAATCGTACTTTACTAGAAACATATTTCTAGAAAATTCCCCGCTTCCAATAATTTGATTCCGTTCAAAGAACTGAAACAAAGCAAGAACGTCAGTACGTGTGCACTTTCCCGGCGGCTGCCGACGCACGCGAGCGCACAGAGATGGCACCACGCGAGATTCAGCAACACACACGACGTGACTCGCATATCCTCCGCCCACTGCACCGTCACCAGGACATGCTGCAAATTACAATGCTTTACTTTAATAACACTTTTGTATTGTTCAAGAAAGCTTACCTTTCATTTTGATGATTAGAGGACGGTGTGGATTCGGTGATTTTAAAGAACTTTTATTTAACTCACTTGAAAATTTTAGTTTAGTCGCAAGGCGTCACAAAAGCTATTCGGTATTTACGTTGAACTTAATTTAGAACTGCTCTTCATCATCATCATCAGCCCGGAGACGTCCACTGCTGAACGAAGGCCTCCCCCTTAAGGGGGGGTTGCCAATAATCCCCACGCTTGGCAGGCGGCTTGGGGATCGCAGAGAGTTACCACCGTTGACTAAGAGAACGCTGCTGCCCGTCCTCCGGTGGTGCTGGATTGTAGAACTACTCTAATAGAACTATAATTTTATTCGCCATGTTCTAGGTGCCGTCTATTTTGATATTTGACGTTTTAAATTTTAGACACAAGGTTCTCTAAAATGTGTCGGCTCAATGGCTTTAATGTGCTTGTAAGCTAATTTGAGTAATTTAGACGTACCTACCTATCGTCTCAAAATTTTAGTTAGAGGTGTCATGTTTGAATTGCAAAGTGGCGTTTGACAGGTCTAAATTTAAATTAGAGAAATGACTGGTAACACGGTGTGCCGCAGAATCGACACCATTCTTAGTTTTATATGAAGTTGGAGGATCTAGCTCGTATATAATCAAAGTATATGAAGTGTTACAACTGTGGACAGTTATCAGACGTCTTAATTGTTCATACTGTCTATGCACTAATAATATTTGATAGTTTCCTTATTAGCGTCTCGTCCCAAACCTGAATTCCCATTCAGATTCAGTATCACGTCTTGTCAACTTGGAGGATCTAGCTTTCTGTCTCTCTCTACTTAATCAAAGCTTGTCAACGCCAACTAACGAATTTTTAAAAACATTTTTTTTTTATTGTGAATTCCGCCTATTTTCAGGACAAGATTTGTATGAAAGAAAATTAGTCAAACTCATTACTGAATTAGGCCCGTAAGGGGCAGGTCACTAGTAAATAATAGATCGAAATAATGTTACACGTAATATGGTCAACATAATTATAATTATAAATTTAGGATTCCAACACGTTTCACGTCAATGTGATGTCCTAAATATCAACTCCGAATTACGGTTTCGTAGTCCTAAATCAACTCCGAATTTCGTTGTCCATTTTTTGAATTTGCAAAGCTAGCTAAACATAACTCCTCTGGTAACTTCACTCTTTCGTCTCGTCTTGTGCTCATCAAAACATTTTTAGTCACCTAAAAAAGTTCAGTCGACGCATCGACCTATCTCCAAATATACGCCGACCTAATTTTGAATGTAGAAATCCTGACGAGGCAGACATCGTGCCTTGTACAATTTGCAGATAATACTTTTGTACATAAAATGCGTTGAAACGTTTTCCTGTTTGATTACGTTTGCTATCACGAGGTTCCAAGCTTGTGGAAGTACGCGTGTTCTCGCCTTCTTTGATACTGTATCAAAGGTATCGAGCCAGTATTTGGATTGGATACATGAAAGCGTTTCCCGATCAGAGATAAAAATGCTTATTAGATTTTGTCGGCGTTTCTTTGACAGTTTTATTAAAAGATTTAATTTTAATTTTTACTTTGTTATGACAGCGGATTTCTATGTTTCAATACTGTATGAAAAAGCCGTCACAGACGACGAAATTGCTACGAGTATAATATTGCTAAGTTTTAATATCGCTTGCCATACAATTTTGAAATATTTTAATTATCTTAGTCACTTGTTAATCATTTGTTTTGTATGAGGAGCGATATTGAAATATGTTCTAAGATTTCATCGTGTGTGACGGCTTTTTGGCGAGGTGTTTCAGCTTAGCTGTTCAGGATGACATCAGCTCATCATCATCAGCCCGGAAACGTCCACTGCTGAACGAAGGCCTCCCCCTTAGACCGCCTCACTGTACAACAAACTGCCATTTGCATCCACCGGTTGCCCGCAACTTTTACAATGTCGTCGGTCCACCTAGTTGGAGGCCTTCCTACTCTGCGTCTTCCGGTTCGCGGTCGCCACTCAAGAACCTTTCTTCCCCATCGGTTGTCAGTTCTTCGAGCGATGTGGCCTGCCCTGCGCCACTTCAACTTGCAAACCTTGCGAGCTATGTCGGTAACTTTGGTTCTTTGAACTTCAGCTCGCCTAACGTTAATGATCATCACCAACCGGAAGACGTCCACTGCTGGACGGAGGCCTCCCCCATAATAGGGAGGGAGGGGGGTGGTTACCATAATCCCCACGCTTGGCAGGCGGCTTGGGGATCGCAGAATGATCACCACCGTTAACTACGAGAATAGGACGCTGCTGGCTGTTATCCAGCGGTTCTGGATGAAGTTTTAGGACGTACCCGGGTCCATATAACGTTAATGATAGTGCAGTTATAATCTTTCGTGGTCAAACGCGGACTTATTTGCTATAAAAATAGTAATGACGCTTTGCCTGGGCCGTATTACCAACCGCTCGAAAGATTACTTCACAAGCTCGCCAGTCTAACCGGAAGTCTGTTTTTAAATATAAAGTAGTCTAACTTAAGCCTTAAACATAAAAGCCCGTGCATGAACGCTAAGCTTGCTTCGATTATCCTCGACCATAAGGTCGTTGAATAATGCAGGTGACCTGCAGCGGTTCTGAAATACTTCACAAAATATTCGCTCAGCTAGTTATCCATGCAATACTCGTTGTTCCACCCAAGTGTAACTTTTCATGTTTCATATTTATTTATTTGCAACTAAGTGTACGGAGGTCTTAAATTAAATATATTATGCACTTTGGGACTTAGTTGCGCTTGTCAGGCATTGCAAAACATAGATGCGAGAGCGGTTAATATAACAAATAATTATACTACTTTACTGAAAGATAAAATGAGCGATAATCTAAAAAGAGCAGATCGTCCTATTTTTATTTTATAATAGCTTTAAAATATTAATCTAGTGAGTAGAAACAATTCTTCATTAGAAATTGTTTTAATTTTGAGGTAAAGATTTGGGTAGATTTTGTTTCATTTCTTAAGCTTATTGGTTTATTAGATAATTTAATTGTCATGTAGTGAGGGCTTGTATTTAGCATTTTAATTCTTGAATAGGGTAGGCTTAGGTTATTTTTATGGCGTATATTTAAGTTGTGCGTATCTTTTGTTTTGGCAAAGCTGTTCTTATTTTTATATACAAATGTACACAATTCTTGTATGTAAATAGAAGGTAAAGGTAGTATTCCATATTTTTTGAAGAATGGTCTGCAGCTGATGGTATTGTCTATTTGAGCTAATATTCTTATACACTTTTTTGCATTATAAATACTTTTTCCACATTAACGCTATTACCCCATAGTATCACCTCATATTTGAGCCATGAATGAGCGTATCCATAATGGGCGGTTATTGCTGTTTTGGTGTCTGTGCTTGCTTTAATTTCAAAGAGTGCGTATGTGAACCTGGACCGTTTAGCTTTAATATGTTCTATGTGAGTTTTCCAATTTATATGTGTGTCTATATTTATTCCTAACAGGCTAAACGTATCTACTTTTTCTAATGGTGTGTTTTGGTAGCATAGGTTTAAGTTTATTGGTGGGCTATTGTAGGTTCTGAATTGCATTATTTTAGTTTTGTTGTAATTTATTTCTAGATTATGTTGATGTTGCCAATTTGATACATTTTCCAGGGTTTCTTGTAACAAAGTAAGGTTTTGATCTTTTTCGCCTTTCACCAGTATGGAAACATCATCAGCAAACAGTATAGGTACCTCTAAATTTTTATTTAGGATTTCTTGGCGAAACGATGTACATGCTAATCTGGGTAAGGTATTCATACGTCGATTACATCTGATAAACATAATGGACTTTTACTAATAGTGTAAGGATTTTAAGTCTAGAGTTCAAGAAAACAAATGAAACCCCTTCAGGTAGCTTAGAACTTCTTGTATACCTACCCAAACCTTATGAATTAATGTATACCTATAATTATAAATTCTGACGTCAGGGCTAACAACCCAACTGAATAATAAATAGTTATTTCAACACTATACTTAGCATAACAAAAAAATTTAATATCGGATGAACTTATTTAATACTCCGGGAGAAAACGTAGTAATAAAATTAATATTTTATGTGAACGTGTCTAAAAACCACATTACGGCGTATAACGTGATACAGGGTCACGCGAAATGATAGCACTAATCTGAAAGGAGTTATTGTACTTATCGTTGTGAAATACCTAATCTATGGAACCAATCTCGAGATCGTGGATATTCACAGCAGATTTGTTATTCTGCTGTGAATATTTTCTCGATACTAAATTATTTTTTTCTATGGAAGCTGTCGTTCCTTATTTTTTCGATTTCAAGGTTGGTCCCGCAGTAAAATTCGTACTTAATGATGAGCACCATTAAAGGTCCATTGTACGGAACGGAGTACTTTTGGCTTAGTAATCCTGTTCGGCGTAACCCCTTTTAAATAAACTATCAAGGCAACCAGGTCAAACTATATTTCAGCTATCATAAGCATGTGTTTACAACAACTTTGTCAGTAAAGTATGTTGCGGGTATCCTGTCGCAGGCTTCAGGGAATAACAAGCGAAGGATATCAAGGAAATCGTAACATTGGAGCTAAAAATGAATTTCGTGTACACTGCTCAAGATATCCTCGATCCATCAGCCGAGAACACAAGCGATCAAAATTATAATAATCGCTGTGCTAATAAGTGATAATAAGCGGTTTTTACAGAACCATCTTCTTGTAAACTTCTAAAAAGGCTGTGGTCAGAAACACCTCGTTAAGAGGGGTTTCAATAATCCCCACGCTTAACTGTAAACTACCGTTAACTGAGAGGACGCTGCTGCCCATCCTCTTCCTCTCCTCGTGGTTCTGGATGCAGTTTTAGACATACCCAATTAGTCCCAGTCCAGAATCACTTACCCTTATCTGATGATAAATAAAATAATGATTTTAGTGATAGCTAAGTGTCAGATTTTTGTTTCAATGTCTCTTGAATACAAAGAACGCAAATCTGCTGGTGCTTGCATAATCTAGTGATCTCGAGTGGGGCCGCTCTACACACGCGAGCATACAAAGGTACTCGTAACTGATGATTGGTACGTGATCCGCCTCGCAACACGGCGCCGGGGACGCGCGCCGCTAGCGTGCGCTGGGGACCCACACTAATGACTTGCAGAAGGATAACTTCGAACAATTTTACGTTTAAAAACAGATAAGAATTAAGATAATTAAGATACTCATGATGATTAGTGAGTTTTGAAGAGACTGCTGACTATTAGGCAAGAGAGACCGATTAAGAAAGATAAATAGAAATAATTATAAAAATTAAAATTGTATAGTGGAAATTTAAAAACTAAACTTAACCTATTTTTGATGAAAAAGACTATTCCTACTCCCACTATTTACTGTAGTAGAAAATTGATTAATTTTCAACCGACTTCAAATAAGGAGGTTCTCAATTCGCTGTAGGTATGTTTTTTTGTTTGTTTGTATGTTGCGTGATTACTCCGCCAATCATAAACTTAATTTGATTATTCTTTTTTGATTGGTAGGTACTTTTTGACTGATATTTCAGAGATGGTCCCATATAAATTTTATCGAAATCGGTTCAGTATTTTGGTTTTTAAATCAAAACTACTGAAATAAATCAAAACAACTGGAAAATATGAACATGTCATCCAAGTCGTCGAATTTGAGGTCGCTTTTTTAAAAAAGCTTTATGTACTTCATTTTTCATCTTATAAATAATTATTATAGTAAAACGAAAGGCATGCACTGTTTCCTTCGAAATATAGAAATTAAGGTGGTTGCATAACACGCTTAAAAGTGTTTAATATTCATTTATTTAGGCTGTTCGTTTCCCTAAAAACGTAAAATAAATATATAAAAGCGCGGCTTTTAATTGCGCTGATGATATGTGTGAAACTGTACAACGCATTGAGTATTGCGTGGTTTACAGTGCGTTCGAGTAAACCCGGAAAACCGGGCGCGTTTTACCATTAAAACAAACATATATTACATATCCGTGATTAGCTCACTTCCCACTACAAAGGAAAGGCCCTGAAGGAGTCCTGTTGAACCTTTCAGTACGAAACCGTATTGTATTATATGAAATAATTTTAATGAAATTTGATGTGTAACTTTGGTGTTATCAATAAACTATTGTTTTGTAATAATAAGGTGTTTTTTTATATTTACAACTGAAATAATTGTGTACGTTAACTACCTACTGGTAAATTAGGTTTCATTGATACTTAGGCGCCACAAGAGTCATTCCAGAGAGGTGTCTATCTGTAGTATTCTATAGTCTGTGCCTACGATTTGTGAGCGGGACTGAGTTTATTGGGGTTAGTCTAGAGTGTGTGCGTTTAGCCGTAGTATTTGAAAAACATTTACAGATATTAATGTAAAGAGGAGTAAAAATAACGGTAAAATAATTTTATCATTCGTAATGTTGAATGTCACTACGAGCTTTAAGTAGATAAATTAGCCTAATACGACAAAAAAATACTTCTTTGAATACTGCACGACCCACATAATGCCCGTTATAGATTCCGCATTACGACATCACGAGAGATCTTTGTTTCGACCCAAAGCCAGAATTTAATAGGAAAATATAAATGTCGTGGTCTAGACATACAAAGAGGTTGACCAAGGATCAGTAAGGAACAACCCGTCTTTTTAGCTATCTCAAGTTTACCCCTAGCTGCCTGTAACATAGCACTAAAGAAGTAATTTTAGTTAATTTAGCACTGTTTTTTAGCTGTGTAAATTGATCTGCCTGCCGAGATAGTTTTTTATTTTATGTAAATGCGTTTGCGTTTTACCTTGCCCCACCGAGGCGTAGACAAGGCTTTAATCACACGTTTTGTGCGCAAATTCTATGATAGACTAATTCTGTGTCCAAACCGAACCTGTAATCCAATCCGCAAATGTACGTGTAATTATGACTTTAATTGTTAATGATGAAATACTTATAAAACTGTAATCTGAACAAAGTAAAATATTATTTCCCCCTCGTAGCCAATACTTCATGCTTATTCGCAAACTTTCGTATTTACTAGAGTATCGTTTACCAAACAAAATGTTTCTCTATAAACCTCTCAGCCACTTACAAACTCACACCTACTATTACAAAAGCTTAAGATAACTTTGAGAATACCTCAGGGCGGAAGATTCTCGCAAAATACAGGAAAGTATGGCTTCTTAGAATACTTTAAGCGTTCTCGGGCTTGTAAACAAAAACTTGAGGGAGTTCTTTACACTTGGTTTATAGATCGTGAGCGCATTCTAACAAAAGATTCGTCGACGCGGAACAAAACTGCCGCCCAAGTCGGTAGGTAGGTAAGTTTTTAGTAAGTAGATTGATTTATTTTTGCAACCATGTTGTTGTTAATATTTGTGTTTAGGAATCTAAGCTAAGGTAAAAGAATAAAATACCTAGTCAAGTATTTTCGGTTTTGTTTTCTTGTAGATTCGTATGATCTATGGTGAATTTGAATATTTTCCCGAAGTCTGGGTATTAGTTGTAATACTATTACAGTTAGATGCTATACCTAAGTAATCTGTGGTTATAAGTACTTGTATTTTTTTGTTGTATTTCACAGCCTCTCCTATACAGGGAATCCTATGGGAGCTTATAAGTGAATTCATTATTTTTGTCTAAATGACTCATCTATTACTTTAAGAATCTTTGTCTGACTGATTTAATGACTGACAACACTTGAACACTACAGACTTGAAATTTGGAGACTGTATTTGTCTTGATGCGTAGGGGTGTACTACGAAAGGGTTA
This sequence comes from Erannis defoliaria, assembly GCA_905404285.2. Taxonomy (NCBI): domain Eukaryota; kingdom Metazoa; phylum Arthropoda; class Insecta; order Lepidoptera; family Geometridae; genus Erannis; species Erannis defoliaria. Next base: position 379,106 of record FR990073.1, on the reverse strand, counting down.
AAGATTTTTAGGAGGTAAAACAAATTGTTCAGTTTGATTGAATTTTGGGAGCGGGCCGAATTTCTTCCGTACGCGGACGAAATCGCGGGGGACCTCTAGTCACCAATATTTCCTAGCAATTACGTTTATTTAGTTTTTAAATGAATGTTTCTTTTTCTAAATAGTGTTGTTATGTGCTGAAACTAAAGAGTCCTAGATCTAATTGTTTCTTTTTACGAAAAATGATACATTTGCTCAACACGATGAGTGTTTCTTTTAAACGTGAGATAAAAGATTTTGAAACATTATAATAATAATACAGAACTGAGTAAATAAAACAGTGTTTATATAAAGAATGTAGTCACTAAGCAACATTATAACAACCAAATAAAAGGAAACAGCATTTCCTCACACCGGAAGGGAGAATGAAAGAATGGTCGCTGCGCGGTGAGTAGTTTGATGACGTGTATCGTTCGGAGGAAGACGATCGTTACTCATCCACAGTTCGTACACATGGGCAAACAAATGAAGTTATATCAAATACCAATTACGATATCACTAAATACAATCTACGTTCAGCAGATTTACTTGCAATTTACCAGTTTTCCCGCATTTCTCAGGAGAAAAATATTCTGTGCCCGTTTCCACGATGTACAGATTCTGATGGCAAATTTTTACGTAACCGTTTCAGCTGTTTAGTCGTGAAAATAAGTGGTACAGAGTATCTTCCGAATGTATAATAGGTACAATCATCATTATCAGCACAATTGATGTCCACAGCTGGGCGTAGAGAACGCCACATGGCACGATCTTCTGCTTCGCGCATCCACTTGCGTTCAGCCGCCTCCCGCAGGACAATTAGTGTAATTATATTTTTTATTATAGTTACTGGCCATAGTTATAAATTAGAACAAAAATCTTACAGTTTGGATATGCCTCGATAATTTATATTCTTCGCATTGACTAGAACTAAGGCTCGTTTACTACTTAAAACATTAGCGCCATCTGACAAAATCTTCTCTTACTACGTAATAGGTCCATTTGCGCCCAAGTACGATGATCTCACCAGCGAGTGCGACTGAGGTGGAGCTAGAGACAAATAGAGTTATGCGCAGCACTGAGTCAAGTACCATCGATAACTTTAGGTATATTTGCCCTGTAATATAAGTCAATAATCGGAATATATAAAAATATTGATACCAGAGCGTGGCGCGCGCTGAACAAACGAAGAAAAACGTTAATTTGTCATCCGCAGGAGGTGGAGAGTGGAGATGGTGCAAAAACGGAATAGTGGGGCGTCATTAATCACGGCATATGGCGGACCTTGGGGTGTTTGCACAGATTATTAATTAGGAGGGTTCTGTGGAATATCACGACTTTCTTTGCATACGAACACGCTGCGCCTTACAGTTCCATTCACAAACCAACGCGGTCACGATAAAAAAAACCGGCCTCATATAATAAAATATCAGCAAAATATCATCATCGTCGGCCAAAGATCGTCCAAAACTAGACGAAGGCTTTGCCCATAGCACGGAGTAGAGTAAATATTTATATTCTTATGGTTTGGACGGTAGTTTAACGATAAAGTTATATTCGGTATTAGTTTTTTTTTTCTGATGTGAATGCTTGAGAATCATTCATAAATCGTATAATTATTTAATTACTATATATTTTTAAGCAAAAGCGTAGTAGAATAAATATGCATTTGTGGAATCTTTCCTGATGATCTAAGCGGTTCATTTGTTTAGGCATTTCATAAAGCTCAATAAGTGAAAACGAAAAACTAAGCACGCAAGCTAAGTACATTATATCATGCGAGTTGGTGGTTAAAGGAAAACTTATAATAATAAGCATTAAAAAAAACGCCGTTTCAATGTTTTCAATTTTCAAAACCTAATAAAAAAAAAGTTTTCTAGAACTGGTTATTGATAACTTATTTATCACTGAACTACAAATCAGTATACTTACCACAGATACTTAACGTACTGCTCGGTATTATATTTATCTAAAGCGAGATTAAAATAATAATATTATATACATAAACAAGTATTATTTGTATTTTCCACCTTCATAAAAGTCACTGTGTTCCATCCTCTTACTTCGACGTACATTTCTTACAAACGTTAACATAACGATGTTCTCGGACTATCCTCGTGAAAGGTCATAATATATCTGCCTTCACTTAAGGCCACATAATTGAATTCTTCTTGTTTTACGTAAGCTATCTTTATTTCCTCCTGTAGCAGGAATATTTCGCTATTTTCCTTTAACAACGATAGCACCGTGTAAAGCAGTTACCGAACTACACGCGTCCGCGGACATCGCTTATTTTTTATACAAACTAATAAGTAGTATTTTGTAAACAAATTACATCTCAATGCGGAAAGCTTTTTTTTTTGTTTGTTTCAAGTGATGTGATGAATGAAAGTTGGTAAGTCGATAGTCTTCTTAAAACAAAAACAATAATGTTTTTTGCCAGGCCATTAATCCAAAAGCGTGAAAATGAGGAGGAATAAATAAGTGAGGTAGAAGTAAAAACAGCGACACGGAAGATGTTTGGACGCGGGTCAATATCAATGACCCGCGATCTTGATGTCAATCAAGTGCAAGTCTTGTAATTTAATTTAAATGTTGTAAAGTAATTTTTTTTTTTTTTTGTTTATTTTGTCTTAGAGAATTAATTACATAGCTCAATTTATAACTCTGCCAAACTACATAGCAGTTTGTAGGCAGACATCGACTCTCATATTCATTAAATAATTACTTAAATGAATTTAATTTAATTTAATGTAAATAATAATTTTATTGATATGGACTTTTTAATGTCTGAAATAATTATTATTATATTATATTATTATTAATATCTTCCTAACGTGGACGAAGTCATAAGGCGACCACAAGTTTTCTATATCAACGACATTTTAAAGTGCTTATTGTGTGGTGTCCTGGTTTTAGTTGCGTTTAGCTGCCATCTATAGATTTAGACGGAATTATTTCCTTTCCTTAACTTGTCACTCTTAAGAACTTCATTGGCAATGATATTTACTTCCCTGGACTAGAAATAGAGTACCAAGTACCTATAAAACTGACATGTAACAGTTATACTAATACTGTAAACACGATTATATGTTCGCTGTATTATCGTATTGAGTACAAATAGGAAAAAGTACAACTAAAAACTGAAAATGAACTGACATTAAACTTCCACAAAGTAACGCCTGAATCTAAAGCTAATCTTAAGGTTCTGATAATAAACCATAATGTATGGTTACGTAACAGGATCTTTATAAAACTGACAGGCGTTACAGTTACAGCTAATCTTCATAATTAAATATATTTAAGTAACTGACGCGTATTCCAGGATGTTTATTTAGTAGAGCGGTATCCCCCGGCTCCGGTCGTTTATCAGAACCGCCGCGGCTATAAATAAAAACCTAATTTCGTTTAGTCACAAAGGCTTCATTATTGTACTTAGGGAATTTTCGGACCTTGTGTTAAGGAAAACGGCTCCCTATCTTTGGGGTACTGACACTATACATCGCTATAACTTTTGGTACTTAAGTATTGCACAAAGAAAACCTTTCCTGACCAATAAAAGTGAAATAACATTTCAATTATTGAGTAAGCAATCCATTCCTTTCTTTTGACAAAATTAAATGGCACATTTAGTTAATAGATCGACCAACATTGTTTGGCTCTAATGATGCTAACTAAACAAAAATGGCAAGAGCTTAGGACATTGCGCATACGCATGTAACCTGAGTGGTGACACTTTCACAAACATACTTAAAATGTCGTAAGTATGTTATTCAGTTACCTCGAATTCCACGACACAGTTCCCTTTCTGCACAAACTTTATCAAGTTTTTAGTTTAGGTTTGAAGTTTTTTTTTTTCTAAAATACCAGCTACATAAAAGTATCAGTACGCCAAAGAAGTTTTGCAATATTATGTTTTATATGTTTGGTTTTTTTATGGTTAACAAGCTAAGTATTATACACCTCACCTGTTGTAAGCGACGCGTCGGTGCGTTCAAAGTAGGTCCTACACTGAGTCTGGAATGGGTCTCCTATTAGACTCCTCTCCTATTAATGGGTCTCCTATCACCGTCGCGACGGTGCGTTCAAAGTAGGTCCTACACTAAGCCTGGAATGGGTCTCCTATTAGACTCCTCTCCTATTAATGGGTCTCCTATCACCGTCGCGACGGTGCGTTCAAAGTAGGTCCTACACTAAGTCTGGAATAGGTCTCCTATCACCGTCGCGACGGTGCGTTCAAAGTAGGTCCTACACTAAGTCTGGAATGGGTCTCCTATTACCGTCGTGATGGTGCGTTCAAAGTAGGTCCTACACTAAGTCTAGAATGGGTCTCCTATTACCGTCGTGATGGTGCGTTCAAAGTAGGTCCTACACTAAGTCTGGAATGGGTCTCCTATTAGACTCCTCTCCTATTAATGGGTCTCCTATCACCGTCGCGACGGTGCGTTCAAAGTAGGTCCTACACTAAGCCTGGAATGGGTCTCCTATTAGACTCCTCTCCTATTAATGGGTCTCCTATCACCGTCGCGACGGTGCGTTCAAAGTAGGTCCTACACTAAGTCTGGAATGGGTCTCCTATTACCGTCGTGATGGTGCGTTCAAAGTAGGTCCTACACTAAGTCTAGAATGGGTCTCCTATTACCGTCGTGATGGTGCGTTCAAAGTAGGTCCTACACTAAGTCTGGAATAGGTCTCCTATCACCGTCGCGACGGTGCGTTCAAAGTAGGTCCTACACTAAGTCTGGAATGGGTCTCCTATTACCGTCGTGATGGTGCGTTCAAAGTAGGTCCTACACTAAGTCTAGAATGGGTCTCCTATTACCGTCGTGATGGTGCGTTCAAAGTAGGTCCTACACTAAGTCTGGAATGGGTCTCCTATTACCGTCGAGATGGTGCGTTCAAAGTAGGTCCTACACTAAGTCTAGAATGGGTCTCCTATTACCGTCGTGATGGTGCGTTCAAAGTAGGTCCTACACTAAGTCTGGAATGGGTCTCCTATTACCGTCGTGATGGTGCGTTCAAAGTAGGTCCTACACTAAGTCTGGAATGCGTCTCCTATTACCGTCGTGATGGTGCGTTCAAAGTAGGTCCTACACTAAGTCTGGAATGGATCTCCTATTAGACTGCCGAAACGCATCCTTAGGTGCTTAGCTAGGCTTATGTTCGCAAAAGTATTAAAATAATGTGTCTGGGTCCTCTGTAAGTGATTACAATGTTGGATACCCCGCATCCCGAAATATTTCTTGAGATAACTGTAATGTTCTGAGCCGACGGTAGCTAATTATTTTGATGTAACATAGAAATGGATTGGTTGCACAGCTATTGTGAACGAATCCGACAGTGATGGGGAAAATATAGATAACTACCTTAATATAAGCTGAAAGGTGCAATTTGATATCGAGTATCTTTGGTTATAATAATGATGTAACCTACTTTTCTATTTTTGATATATTTATTTGATCTCAGAGAAATAATTGTATTATTGGCAAGATAATGTAACTAATGATGTTTTAGAATGTAATATTGATAATATTTATTTATTATCGTCGACGCTATGTAATGAGCCCCTAAAATTATAAGATTTAACTCTAGCGAGAATAGGAAATATGCATATGTATTTTTTTATTTGACCTACAAAAAAGCAGACTGACAACAAAACAAATCATCGTAAAATTTTAATATGTGCACAAATAACGAAGTTATGTACATTTTAGTTTCATGTTAGACAGGGAGGCCACTATACTAGGTTTATGACGTCAAAGTTCACGATTCCAAAGAAATTCTATACTATGCACGTGTTTTGCTAGAAAGGGACAGATGACTCCGTCCAAAATACTTTGAACGCTTATATTTCAGAACTTTACCAGTCGATTCCGATTAGATTTTCTACGTGAGTAAGCATCAGATTAAGTTAAACTCTTCATTTATCCTATTACTTTTAATGATTGAAACACGTGCATATTCCCTATTTGGGGTTACTCACGTTTAATTATGTCGAAGCAGGACGTGGCTGGACGCGCGTCGGGCTCTGTTTCACTCCTTGAAAAAGATCACCAGCTGAGATCGAAAGTATAGTCGAGTATCCGATTTAATTAAACTTTAGTAATCCCAAAGTTCTATTATTATTAACGGGAAATTTACCGTGATTATGTTGTATGTTGTGTTTTGTCGAGACTTGGGTTCGAGTTCGAGTTCCAGTAATCGTAGTAAAAGACTTAGAAAGAGGGTAGTTCGTTATGAATGCCCTTAATGTTTTTCGAACTCTTTTGACAACCACCCGCATTCTTCAGTCTACTCGTGAACATGGTGCATGCGACTGCGCCGAAATATCGGGAGCTCATTTCACAACATAATCACGGTAAATATCCCGTTAATAATAATAGAACTTTAGTAAACAACCGTGATAGTTTAAAACAGTGTTTTAGTAATCCCGTATAAATTTAAAAAAAAAGAACACACCTAGTCATAGCAAAATCTTCGCGACTCGATATATAATTATTTTTAGAACTTGCCAATTACAAAAACCAGAGCAAGAGTTACTATGTAGTATTCGAATAAATATACAATCTCTGTTTTTTCAGCAAACACATAAACTAAGCTTTGCTTAGTCTTAATCTTTTAAATAACCTGATTGTGAATCTCGGATGATTGATTTGTTTGTGAATGTGCACTATTTTCTATTGTTTTCAAAAATGCTTGATATTCTTTTGTTTGCAAGTTTGCGCTAGAAGCTAGAATAGCTCGAGACGCTATAATTCCCGCTCATTCCGTACATTGAAATGCAAAGTGCACCGTGTTCACACATGTCCCGGGCGAGCTAATGCGCCAAATAAATTTATGCGAGACATGCGACGGGCGCAGGTGGCGCCACCTCCAGACATTATGGAGATGGACGGGGTTTATGAAAGGTTTTTGTTTGACCGTCGAGTTTTTTGCCAGCTTGAAGTTGAAAGGGGATTTTGAGTGGGGAACGTTTTAATTTTTTTTGGGAGGATGTCGACGGTTTGAAATTAGAAGAAATTTCCTTCTTTTTTTTGCATTGGAAGTAATTTTATAGTAGGAAAAAAACCGGCGACGCTATGTGTTAAGTAGGTATTTACATGTTTTGTATTCGTTAGATTTGCATAATATAATTGCTACTGGTATGTTTAAAAGAGCCCGTCTCAACAACACACAATTTGTGTCATTAAGTAACAATGGTACAAGTAAATAAATTTAAGATCGATTTAAAAATGTATAATAATGTATAATGTATTTAAAAATGTCTCAAAAACCTACCAAACAAGCGTTTATTTTCTAGTGAATACTACGTTTAGTGAGAATTCGCGCTTTCGCTTTTCTCGTGATGTTGTTGTGACCGGCGCGGCGTTTAGATCTGTTGACTTGTTTCACAACACTGTTGTACAGCAGCGGGAGGTGAGATGTGACGCTAGGAGTTTATGCTCTGGTTTACACACTTTATTACCGTTGCTTTGTGTCATAAAAGTTTTGGGTATGCCTTATTTTTTCATAGCAAAAGATGTATTTTTTTTGGCGAAGTTTTTTTTTTTATGTGTGACTAAAATATTTTATGATATTTTATGACGCATAAATATTTTTTCATCTTAGCCCTTAAACTACATAATTTTTATATAATCAGTGTATAATGTTGTCGTCAGCCATAAGGCGTCCACTGCTGGACGAAGGCCTCCCAATAGAGGGGTGTTGCCATAATCCCCACGCTTGGCAGGCGGCTTGGGGATCGCAGAATGGTCACCACCGATAACCAAGAGGACGCTGCTGCCCATCCTCGGGTGGGTCTGGTTGCAGTTTAAGGACATACCCAGGTCCCAGGTCCCAGGTCCCAAAGGTGTATAATGTATCTTAGATTAATTCCTTAGTCTATGCTATGTACCACTATACCTCCTATCCTTTAGTGTGTGCGGTGTGCGCTGTGCTATGTGTGTATGTATACCGGGTGTAATGGAACCGCTCCCGGAAACGAAATCAGGTAATAATAGTACTATATTAATATGATACAATTGAAGAAAAGGAAAAAAGTATTTCAAATATTTTATAGGAAATGTTATTTTTATCTCACACTCCAGAAATACCAGCTTTGTGGACAATACATACAATCGTTATTGGGTTTTTTTTTTAAGTTCGCAGGTATTTAATATCATCATCAGCCAGAAGGACGACCCTAAGTAAGGACCCTTCCTTACTTAGGGTCTTACCTACCATAATCTCCATGCTTAACTTTCTGCTATAATACACAAAAAATCATTAACTCTGTTTTTTTGTATTTTACCGTATTATAGTCATCACAGTACTAATTGTCTTCATTTTCGGTAGCGATACCTGGTATTAAAATAATTTTCACACCACCTGCTTGTAGTGGCAAGTGACCCTGCCTCAGGTACCTATGTTTTTTTTTTTTGGGTTCTGCGAACGCAAACACTCAAAGCGTCGCTATGAAGTCTCTTCGTCGTCGTTCTCTCACACGTGTTATCTCAATGGAAAGTTTAGAAATCACAAACTTTGAATAGATAAGCAAAACTGACCGCATTCTTATATCCATAAAGCTCAAAGTTGACAGAGCTCTGGCACATATAATATATGTCGTTTTAAAGCAGGATTTCTACCAATATTTAGAACAAAGAGCGTTTATGGTCCGAAGGACTTTAGTTTTGTGCACTTTCCTTGGAATAGTTAAAATGCTTCCAGATGTCTAATCCGGGCTGTGGGAATGGAATGTAGCTGTCCAATAGATATGAAATAATATTTATGAAGCGTGCATCTGATAGAGTTATCAGATGATTGCACTGACTGTGATTATTTAAGTCATGTAATTAATCACGGTTAGTAATAATTCATGATTAGACATGATGAGACATGGTTACTGTCACGTTTGTACCTTGACAACGGAAGTTAAGGGAAGGCTGAATACTCAGACTACTTAACAACAGTACATTTATTACAGGAGGCTTAGTCACAAATTGTTCTAGGAGATAACTGTATATTTCTCATGTTCCATGGTAACGCATCGGAGGTGCCATCGTCCATCTCGCTCTGGCTGTCGGCTGAGACCTATTGCCGTTTCACTAGACCAACGCGGGGGTGGCTTTGCGCAAGCGACGCCGTTTTTCCAGCCAATCAGGAGCTTCGACGAGCTTCCCTTAACCAAAGGAAAAGGCGTGGTTTCATCATCAAGAAAGAGGGGCTCGTTTAGCATTTTAGCGTCCCTAAGCTTCACTCAAGTTTTGAGGATTATAAAGGATGGTCGTGGACCACTTTGGTGGCTAAAAAGTCTGTACTCAGACTATTCATTGTGATTGTGTCATGAAGTCACTCAGATCAAAATGTTAAATCAATTGTGCAAAACAGTTTAAAATCATGGAAGTGCACACTGAGGGTTCCAGGTCACTGTATAAACAGCTAAGTACACTGTATCGTTCAAAACGATTGATCCAATTGCAACTGTGAATAATCATAACTTTGATCATTATAAAGAGTATCTCATCACTGATTATAAATCATGTTAATATCAATTAACACTTTGCTATCCTGACCTGTAAGGTCTGGATCTTATCAACAAATGTGGATAAAGTATTATCAGTGTGATTTTTGGATCAATCGAAGGAATTTTATTTTCTATAAATGTACCTATCCATCTATGCAAAAGTTATTGTCTATTTAAGTCAATCTGCCAAAACTACTGTATCTCCTGAGCGCGAATACATAAGTATATTGTGTATGCATAGATAGTACTGTCACGGTTATCCGTGCCGTTCAATTCACTCGCAACTGAACTAGTATCATTTATTATTCCCTTAACAAGGAATTAATGTGTATAAAATGACATAAATGATTATCATTGATAATAAAAGTAATTGAATAAATGCCGATCAAACTTCTCAGGATACAGTGACAAATATAATTAATCTTGTGATTAAATAATGAATAAAATTTATAAGGGCAATCACGAGTAATGTAAGCTTCTACGTTTACTACTTTATCTAGGCGCCTTCTCAGTTTTCGCTTTGTACTTTTCGCTTTCTGAGAAGCACGTGCGCTAGTAGACGAAAGGTACTTACTTACTTAATTACTGTATTTTCACGTTTCACATCTGAAGCGAAATACATAAACTTATACCTACTGATTTAGATCTGATCAAGTGCGTCCAAGCACACTTATGTAATTACTCGTTGATTATTGATCTTTGGGAAATATAATTTATTTTCTTGCCCTAAAACCTATTGTTTGATTTTATCTTCTGTTATCTATAAGCCTCGATCCCAGATAGGTAGGCTATGTACTAGGGATGTGATTATATTACTCATTCCACCTACTGACAGAACTATTTCTGATAATTCAATTCATTCGAATTTGAGCTATATATTTACATAGTAAATATGTATACACATATGTACAAACATGAATGTGTACATATATATATGTAAATATGTATTGTCAATTAGACAGGTTAACGAAGACGTAGCTTCGATGCTGTGTAAGGCTATTATTTGTTGAAGTAGTGTATTGACGTGGATTCGATTGTGGTGATCAACTGGAATATACACTATATTCCAAGAACACATCAAGTTATTTTATGTCTCTAGTTAGTACACCTTTAGGTTGGGAATACCGACTCGCCAGTATAAATCACCCGAGCCTGACACTCCGCTGTGGCTCTGGTTGCATACACATGCCCTCCCCTTTGGTGTAATGCACAGCAATACATCGCGGACTGTCACTGCCACTGTCAGCGGCCGCTGACCTCTGTTAAATCCATGGTTCGTATTCATACGAAAAGCCCGCACCCTAAGGTGCGCTGCTGGTTTAATGCGTTCTCACGCAGGCCTGCTGTCCGCCAAAGCAGTACTAGGTACTCTCCTTTTTAAAGGATCTTAGGTCTCGCAACAGAGTGAGTCAAGTGAATGTCAGTTGCCGATTGTGTAAGTTACCACAAATCAGTCACTTGTACCAAACCTTAAAATCTCCTCATTGCTCATCTCAACGAGCTCCCTGCTCTGACCATTACTCTATTCTTTAATATTGTTCTATGGTCTACAAGCCTGAATGTATAACTTCACAATTGAGCATAAGCCGCGGTGTTCTATCACTATAGGTGTACTATTAATTACCAATGTCAGTAGACATGCAGATCCTTACGAAGGAACCACCATCTTAACCGCATCCGTGTCAATACAATACAATAAGCCTACTCTGAGAGCAGACGATCACTTTAAATGAATTTACTAGACCATACTTTCACATATAAACTAGACGATCACTTTATAAGAAATAGATTCTGGCTAAGATTTGCTAACTCCCCGTAACTCGGTGGAAATTGGAAAATCACTAGAATCGGTATAGACGAATAACGTTTACCACTACATGCTTGACAATGTCCGTTTAGATATCATGCAACCTCAACGTAAAGTAAAGCATTATCTCTTAAGGGATATAAAGTTGTATGAAACTCCATAAGGAATAAAGCGATTTCAATTTGAAATTTCAAATTAGTGTGGAAACTTGTGGAATACTCTAAGTAAAAAAACGTCCATATGGCATTGTAAAGAGGTTTGTTCGAAAATCGAACTGGCCGCTATAAGCAGAACTCAAAAAAAAAGGTGCGTTTACAAAGAATGTGAAACAAAAGACGGTGTTTGCTCCTGTGGTTGTCAGTGAATATCAATTTATGGAGCCCGGGCTTTTTATTGTCTCGCAGAAGGTGTGAAAAGTAGAGTATGCTCCTCTGGAATAAAGCCTGTCTTCGTCTTGGGCAGCTTGAACCCCTCGCTTCACTCAGGACTCTATATAACTCTAGACTCGTTACGCTCAGGGTTCAATATGTCGCCCGCGACGTAGGATTGTTTTATTACCTTTGTGCATAACCTACTATTATTACGTCCTTCTTATCCCACTCTTGGATGTGAAATATAAGAATATTTAAGACGAATTGAGTTTAGTTCGTGCAGAAACTGATTATAATATTTTATTTCAATATTAAGTGAATATTGTATTCCTGGCTACTTACCTGTTTCATAAAACTGTTTTTCGTGACCTGAGGAGGGCAGCAACATCCTCGGTTATCGGTGGTGAGCATTCTACGATACCCATGCCGTTTGCCAAGCGTGGGAATTATGGCAACCCCTCCCTATTAAAGGGCTCCCGGTCTTCGTCCAGCAGTGAACATCTTCTAGCTGATGATGATGAAGTGAATATCGAGCTAAATAATAATTCAAAGTAAAATATTTTTGTATCGCCAACGAAGGCTAATCAAAAATTAATTAGTGTAATTCTAACTGTAATTTACGAATTAATAAAAAGAGATTACGTACATTTGAGAATTTCTTACACGAACGCACAGACAGAATCCGGAATTAATCTTGGAACGTTTGCTGTCGGCAGCGAGACGCCTCTGCTTGCTTATTCAAATCTTGAGACAATTCCAGTGGAGCGAGCGAAAAGGGTTCAAGGATAAAACTTGTAACAATCTTTAATTAAAAGTTAGGAAGTGTTTTTTCTCGATTTTAGACTCGTAGACTCGAAAATTTTGCGGAAACTTTGGCTGGCTTAAAGTATCTGCGCTCGAGCGAGCATTTAAGCCTATACTCGAAGTAATTTGCCCAACAATGCTCAAGGGAGTCGGAATTTTATCATATTTTGTAGGTAGAGTTCTTGAATAGGACGGGGTTCCTAAATAGGAACCCCTCTCCCGATCGTTAGTTCACTTCCGAGTGGCGCGGCGACCCCGACCGACAACACAATCTTTCTACACAATCACTTAGAGGAGATGCAGGTAATGAGGATCACTTAAGCGAGAATTGAAATAAAACCAAATCTATAAATTAGCTATTTATTGCTTTGCTCTTATAATCAACTTTACTTGGGAATATGCATGTATTTTTTTATTAACTCACAAAAAAGCTGACTGGCAATAAATCAAATCATCGAAAATAAAAAAAATTATATGTGCACAAATAACGAAGTTTTAACATTTTAGTTTCATGTTAGACAAGGAGAGCAATATACTAGATTTATGACGTCACAGTTCACGATTCCAAACAAATTCTATACTATGCACGTGTTTTGCTAGAAAGGGACAGATGACTTCATCCCAAACACTTTGAACGCTTATATTTCAGAACTTTACCATTTCAATTACCTATATTACGTCGTAAGCATCAGGTTGAGTTAAACTCTCCATATTTTATTCTATTATTTTTAATAATTGAAACACATGCATAATTGCACATTCCCTATTGAGATCAACTTTAATCACTTTTACTTATTTGTTTAGGAACTGTAAAGGTTTGCCTACATCTCCCCTACCAGTCAAAAATAAAAATAACATTATGGATTATGAATTTTCTAAACGTGGATATAATTATATTTATAGTACGAAAGACAATCATTTAGAAGTAGTACTTAACACATCGGAGTGTTTTTATGGTCAACTGGGTAGCAAGGGGCAAGGATAATGGCTCAAGATCCCGGTTCACGTGATGTTGAATGCAAACACTTTGCTTGGTAAACACTGACTATGGAATAATAAACTGGCTGCTTAGTTTAGCTCCTTAAATATGACAAGTCATCAAAATGTTTTTATATTCGTAATAGGCTTGGGTTTGACGACATCCAACCCGATATTAAGCAACGATACGGTCTAGGATGGAGCACACTTACCTAGAAGGAACCTGTTTCCTCTGGATTTAATATTGTACTTTAGGGAAAACACAGACCATGGCAGAGAGCTCCACGACCTCGCTGTGAGAATAGAAAATGTGAAATCGAAGCGCTTATATAGTGCGTACGTAGGGAATAACCACCATGTAGTGGTGGCGCTAAGGTCGCGTTTGTCTAGGCCAACCGGTTATAAAAAGGGGAAGGTGGAATCAGGATAAGCAACTCCTGGGCACACTCTCAGAAATTTACCCGATAGAAACTAACAAGCAACCTTATGTCGATGTTCTAGGTTTTGTAGTCGAGACTTGACCAAAGTGTCGTTTGCATATCACAGCCTCTTGGCTCGCCTCCGAATTGATTCCAATCCTTCAAGTTAGTACTTGGCATAACCATCCCATAGGTGAGAACAGTAATTCACACATGACCTGATTTGCACTTTATACAAGCAGAGCAGCTGTTCAGGTGTGAAGTACCGTCTCACCTTAGAGATAATGCCAAGCTTTTTAGCGGTTAATTGCTTTTGAAAGCTTAAAAGCTTTTGACTCGATGTATGTTCCAAAATTTAGAGTCGTCGATAGAGTAACTCTAAGAAGATCGAGGCCGTCTGTTATCGGGAGCGGGATGGACACATCTCGGAAAGAGGGAGACAGCAAAACTGGTCTCTTTATGGCGGAGAAATAACGCGTCTGGGTCTTGGTAGCGTTGAACTTGATCAGGTTGGCGTTACCCCAATTAGAGAATTTGTTACCGTATAAGCGGTGGAATGATGATGAATGAATGATGGTGAATGATGATGGTGATGATGATGAAGCGGTAGAAGCATAGTAGGAGAACGATAGTAGGAGAACGGAGTGTTGGAGATTGTGAGGTCGTAGGTTCAAATCCTAGACAGATGAGTTACTTGGAGTTTATGTACAGATTTTCATACCCCTGGGTTATGTATGTTGTTACTTACATATTAGTTTTTTTTTGTTATTAGATTGTCATAGCGTGGTGGATCCGCGGGAAAAAAAACTTCGTAGAACCACCAGTGGATCCTAGCAGTGGGTCTACGGGGAAAGACCCACAACTTGCATACGTCCGGAGAAGAAATTCAATTGCCTAAGTGAGTTTACCAACACGACAGTATGCCAGGTTGGTGAATATAACCCAATCACCGTTCGAGGTTAGATCTATGTCCAGTATTGTCCAGTGGAGTGAACTAGCTATGGGTAACTCAATAGATATTCGTGAGCTGCGGTTCAGATCACGGTTCATTCAAATGAGCTGAATTCTTGAACCGACTCACAGATCAGCTCATTCCGCTCTAAATACTTCGTTATGCCTCAGAAGATTCATTCAATCTGTGGCGAACCGACTCATTGGCGCGGGCGGTGCATACTCGGCATCGCGTCGCGCTCACTTCGTCGCTCGGCTAAAATCGGTTCAACCGCTCTTCTGTTGCTGCGTTCCGTAATGCGCTAAAAGTGATAATATCGTGAATCCGACCAGCTGAGCCGCGAGCTGCGTGTGAACCGCGCTTTGGATTGAGCTGTGACTCGGCGAGTCAAACTTCTCTAGTGATCTGTATATTTGAACCGGTTCAGAGCTGAGTTACACACGTCTAGAGTGAACTATTAAAAGATAATACGATTTATGTATTGCATTATATATTTTATTGTAACCTTGTCTATTCTTAACGTTAATATAATTCAGCGTTTTCAATGGTTTATTAACGTATTCAAATATACCTGTTGCCCGAATTCACCGCACCGTGTGCTGTTATTGTTTCGCTTACCTTTGTTAAGCGAGCGCTGTGTACTTACCTGTAATGGAACAGAGCTTTGGAGAGTGTAGGTACCTGCCTGTGTACTCGACGTAGACTGGAATGAAACTAATAAGGCGTGGTCAGGGTACTAAATGCAAAACTAATGAAGTCTTTTTGAAGGTAGGAAGTAAGGTAGGAAGGAAGGGAAGTATGCTGCATCGTAATAAAATAATCAATATCAGAAAAAGCTTTGAATAGAAAAACACCAATTAAAAAGATACATCCAAAATAGAATAGATAGAATTTTTAGTGGAATTTAGAAAACTGTATTGGTGTAATTATGTAGAAAAACTAAAATTATCTAAAATGAAACATAAATTTTGGTCTTTTTTTATTCGGTTAAGTGACGAGACGAGCAAGACTTTCACCCAGTGGCAAGCGTAACGCCTGCCATTAACATGAAATTTTATAACACTCTCCAAAACATTATAAAATTTTACGAACACAGCACGGTAATTAAGATTTTTAAACATTGAAGGTGTACAAGGGTCGCTTTTAACACGACAAGTGGCGCAACACTCGTCATTAAGCGAGTCCTCCTTTAGAAAGATCGAGCTCGGTGACACTCGGAGGCAATGAGGCGCTGATACCCTCTTCAAGCGCGAGGTAAGCTTGACAAACGACATCTGAGGACCGACACGTGACGATAGCCCGTTTTAACGCCCGCACACATTTCTTTTCTATATTTCTTTAAGGAAAACTGAAGAGATAAGAACTGGCTGAGTGAAGTCTTGTGAGCCGGCACTGCTTGCGCCGCCGAGTTTGGATCGAACATTGAATCTAATAATTATGTAAAAGGTAAAAGATTTAAGACATGGGCGCATATTATAAGGGGAGGGGGATGCAATTATTTTTTTAATAAGTCGATGTTGATCAACCTACTCCAACAAATCGATCTGCTTGATTACTCGATATGTAATTGATAGATGATCGATCGAGGAAAGATCGATGGTTGATCGACGACAGAATGGCTCTCGCGTGGCGATTCCTACTGCCACTGGCGCCTCGCGAATATACTTAGGGTTTACTTAATATCAGCTTAGATGCTAGTATTGAGTACATTATTAGCATAACTACGAATAACAACGTATAAAATATCCTATACCTGAGATCTGAGAGATTGTTTAAAATACATAATGCACGGAATGGTTTCAAACAAACTGATTGAATAACATTATCATAAAACCAGTATTTTGTAAACAATCTTTTTGTTCTGATTACAACAAATAAGTCTCAGTCTCAGATCTCAGTTTACTTTCTGCTACGTCCTAGAGATGTCTTAATAGAGATTCTTCTTTGCAATCATTTTGTGAAATTTTATGTTATTATAGTTACTTAATCAGTTTCTGTGTTTTTAAAATGGCGGCAGGATTGTAAGTGTAATTTATTTAAAAACTACACAAATGTGTTAAATTATTGTGCAAGTTTTATAAACAGAGTTAAAATTTATACGTTCGTTTAAATGTATCCGTGTGTAATGCGGATAGTCTAGAAAAAAAGTTACTATTAAATGCCATCGGAACATTTTCTTTCCATTGTAGGTATTTACTACATATTAGAAAGATTAGCGCCGCTATAAACATTTCCAGTAACTCAAAAAAAAACATTATATAACTTTACATTCCTCTAAGTCTCATTGAATAAATTTGATTTCATTTTTGCTTTTTGATAATATTTTATAAATCAATGGCAAACGCAGTGGGTTATTTAAGATATTATTATTAGATAGGGACACTGACAGCTGAAATAACTTATGGATGAACTATTATCTTGCGAAACACAATATTACGCATATTATACACTCTGCATAACATACAGGCTAAAAATATCAACAAACAGTATTATATAACTCAGAATGCTGCGTGAAACCGCAAGGCACTTAACACCAAACACACTTAATTGCCATACCCTCATTTGGGTCATTATGTTTATGTTATTATGTTATTAATATTAGTTTTACATAATCCATAATGTGCAATAAACAATTTGACTTTGACTTTGGCGTCATTATTTCTTACATTTTATTGTAAACGTTCTATCACTAAACCTATAAGTTGTAACATAAGCTCTCTACCTTTTTGCAGAGCCGTAGTAATCGGCGCACTCGCGACGGTGGCTGTGTTCCTCTGGATCGAAAGTTTGATTCAAGCGTAGAAGACAGAGAAACCTCGTGATATGGCCCAGGAGCTAAGGAGTAGCTTCTTAACTATTAAATTGAATTTGACCGTAAAGTTACAAATTTCGATCCTCATTTCCCATTCACCGTGGGACTGTGAATACTGCATACTTAATGAACATCACCCGGCATCGAAATTATATTATTGTAGGTATTACCATTGAATTGTATTCAGTGTCGTCCCATCCCGCATACAGTGGAAGAAGTTAACCATTCCAGTTCGGTCGGTCCAGTAAGTCAGAGAGTTCGGTCCCATACAATACCTTTTATTTTTATTTTTAACCATTTGATCATTGGCGCCTATTTAAAAAAACGGTACGGCTACGACGTTAAATGGTAGATCCAGTTAGAACAAAATGAAAAACGTTCCATACGAAAAAAAACTTAATTAAAAGAAAATTTCATTTACAACACATTGCTCGAAAAATGCATTTACGAAGCCTGTCTACATTGTTCGAAAGTTGAACATTACGCTCCGTACAACGGAGCGTGCTGTAAAATAGGTACTCTTAGCTAGGCGTGCGGTAAACCTATTTTACCGCACGCCTGGTTGTATAGCGCTGTGCGTATCATTTACGGTATTTTTTTTATTTCTATAAAAATATATAAGAATTCCACCAAGGAGTTTTACATTACGAGAATAAATAAGCCGAATGATCGAACCTCCTTCGAAGCGCTTTTGCTCAATACGTTTGTCTCACTTTAATACTTAACAGAAGTAACTTAAGAGACTTAAGACTTCGTCTTGTGCTTACATTCGCCTACTCGTTTGTAAAAAACTATTTACCGCACTAATATCTTATATAACTACTATATTTAAATATTTATAATATATATTTACATAAATTTATAGAGATTTTGAGAGTGCGGTGCTATATTTATATTTGTTGTGCAAGTAACGCCATAGAGAAATTGAAGATTTTTAAAAATGGTGTGCAACTTGAGGGGCTATGCAATGGGGTGATGAGACGAGCGGACGTTCGCCTGGTGGTAAGCGCCACGCCTACCCATAACAGTAGCAGCGCCAGAATTGTGAACTTGCGAACAAAATCGTGCGCCGCGCTGCACTTCGCTTACCTATATTGTTAGTGTAATATCTATGGTTTCGTTCGTAATTGTTAGTGCGAGTCCAGCTCGCATTTGACAGGATATTATGTGTTGTTGTTGAAACTCTAAGTTGAAAATGGGCTTACTCGGAATAGATAAAGATTGTGCCTCAAGAGCGCTGCATCCTCACCTATATATACAACAGTAAAACTATTAGAGATAGGGAAGACATTTTGGGTCATTGCGCTAGTAATTATGGTTAGTTAGTTTAAGTTGTACAATAAATTAATAAATTAATTTTAAATAGAAACTACATAAAATATTTTTGTTTTTTTTCATTAATTTACATATTATCATAAAATTATTACCAAAGTGTAATTGTTACACTAAAGTACCTAAATAAGTGTTCCTTTTTTTTCTATGTCTTAACCGCATTTTTTTATGAATTTAAAATAGTATAATTATTAATTATGTGAAACTAGCTGCACCCCGCGGTATTACCCTCGTGATGATGAAAAATGGTGATGATGATGTTATAAAAAGTAGCCCATGTTTTCTCCGGAAAATAATCTATCTCGATTCCAAGTTTCATCCAAATCCGTTCAGCCGTTTTGACGTGAAGAGGTAACAAACAAACACACAGACAAATGCAAATGTATACATGTACCTAAGATTTTAAAAATAACATTAGCATATCAGCTACTGACCCAGAAACGTGACGAATAAAAAGGAAAAGAAAAAAAATGGTACAAATTAAACAACTGAATCATCTTGCGTTAAAACACTCGGAGGAACTAGCTCTCTCTCTCTATAATCAAAGTTAAAACAGGACGGTTGAACTTGCTCAGAACATTGGCACGTTCTTATATTATTACCCCGTAGATCCCCGGAGACGCTATTTTTAATTTTGAAGGTTATTTTTTAGAGGTCCCTCATAAACGCCTTAATAAAACGTCCCTTTAGTGATTTATTGTTCGTTAAATGACTTATTATGGTAATGTTCGAGCGATGAAAGAATGTCGCTTTATGAAAAATGCTTTTATTAAAAGTATTTACAAATAGCTGTGTCATCAGATTATTCTTTACGTCGGCTTTTCTTTTCAACTGACTATAGCTTCCGCCCACGGTTTTACCTAGAATTTTACAGTTTAATCTAAAATGAAGATTTGTTATTAAATTTGATACCTATTCATTACCGCCGTTTTCTTCGTCACACGTCGAACACGTCGCCGTTTTCACTTTTCATTTGAATCGTAGAAGTTTGAGTTTGAGTTAGTACCTTCGAAGTCGCAAGGTCTTACAGTTTTTTGTTATTATTTTGAGTTATTTTTGGACATGTTCGGGTTTGAGCACATCCTGCACTCCATACTCCACATTTGAGTGCTGGTCCATTTTTGCTCTATCGTACATACATAATACACATTTGTTTTTTAACATGCTAGCTAAAACATGTGCTAACTCTAAAAACTTAAAAGTCAAATGAAATATAAATAAGAATATTCTAAAAATAAGCCAAAGTCACTCATAATGGTTCCAAAAAAAACAAAATTATTATTTTGGTAAACACCAGAGTAATTTGTGTTGGTGTTAGGAAGCCTTCGGAAGACAAATAACACTTAATCGGTCCTTGTTCATGATGTAACATGGGATCCGTAATTATAAAAGTCGTTTAATATGAAGCTGTTAATTAAAACGACATTTCTACAATAAGGCTACGTTTTTCCAATGAAATACGCAAAGAATGCGCTGTTGTACATCTATCTGCTTTGTAAGGAAACTATTATTGAATGAAGTCTAAATCAATTACAGCAAGATAGTCGAGTAATTTACACAATCCAAGAATCTCGAGTTTTGTAATTAAATTGTTCTGCCTACAAAATTAACTACGTTTTTATAAGATTCTTATTTTTTTGTACTTATTATATATAAGACAAAAAGCTTATTAGCTTATTATTTTTACCCCCGCGTTGCTTTAAAGATCATTCGAAGTTACTCTGATAAAGAAATCAGTAAACCCAAAATTATTGTTTCAATCGTCGTGCGGTTTTGTTTGAACCATAGAAATTGTTCTGGAATAAGACCAGAGAAGGTAATATTAATGAACTTTATTATTGAAACTGACGTAGTTTTGACACATTTTTGTTTTATTAATATTTAAGAGCCCCAAGCGCGTGCGGCCGCGGCGAAAAACAGTGCAGTTTTCACTCATTGAAAAAGGTCACCGGATGTGATCGAAACGAATAGTAAGAGTATTCGATTAAATTAATCGTGAATATTCCCGGATAAATAAAACAAAAAAAGGGTATAACTTACTTTTTTGATTTCTTAGTACGTACACTCCTAATGTATTTTAATGAAGTTAAAAAGTTAAGTTTCAAAGTACGCACTAAACAGTTTTTTTATAATTTAGAATTTAGCAAAAGCTGTCAGTTGTTTAATACCCTATACAGCTTAGATCTACGAAACTTGAAGTTAGGAAGGTCTTTAGTCTCATTTGCAAATTGATGCTATCTACTTTTAGTGGCGCGTTACTCATTCCTTTTCAGATCACGGATTGTCTTAAGTATTTATTGGGGACTTCATTTAGGGGTCTTAACCAATGATGACACTAGACAAAATTGTTAACACAGTTTAAGAATCACAGAATCCAAACATTACAAAATTCTGCTATTTTATTGTAAGGACGTTTATATTTATAGCTGTATTGTAAAAAATTGTTACAATAAGACTTGTGCAATGTGCAAAATCTGCAAGAAATTGAGGGTTCTGAAGTTCTGAGATGACCCTTTTTCTTCAGCCTACGCCATCTACATGTCTGTCTTCCCTTTAACTTCGTGTCTTACAAATGTAATTGAAAGAAATCGGGGTGAAATTTTGACTATAAAATAACAACTTTGCTTTCAACGATTTTTGTTATTTCTTTTTTATAAACGGGAAAACCTATAAAAGAAGCGTGGATTTTATTGATATTACAATTATTATTAATTTATTTATTATTTATTATTATTTTACAAGATAATAATAAAACGATAAAATAATTAAAACCAAACAACTGTGACACTAAGCACTCCACATCAAATCAAAGTACCTGTCGTCATATTTTGTGGCAATGTGTTATGGAACTCTTGGTTCGCGTGTTCAACTCACACTTCACTGGTTTGAAAAAAGGCTTTACATTAAAGTTTGGCTGTTGTAAACTTCAAGCACTGACTAGAGTTCCATAGCGCGGTGTAGAAGTAGGAAGAATAGTTAATTCCGAGCCTTAATGGTGCGGTCAGAGCGGGCAGCCCGCCAGCGCACTCGGGGACTATGGAGATAGGTACTCGGCTAGGGCGGCGGAGGTGTTACTCGAGTGCTGACTACTTATTTTATGTGTTAGTTATCTGGGAAATAGCTCTGAGCTTATAAACTAATCATAAATTATAGAATTGGTTTTGTAAAAAATATGTAGCCATCCGAATTTACAAACTTTATAGTCACCCTACCTAAAGGCCTTAATAATTATAGTTTTTTTTTGTTTACATAAATAAAAAATGCAACATTTATTAAACATGCATTTATTTATGCTGAGTACGCTTTCGACCTCATAATTAACACAATCCATTTATCACAACAACATAAGAATTATACTTAAGCGGTATCATCAACCAAACTGCATTATTGGACACATAACACAAATTATAGTAAAACAAATGCATTAATATTTTATGTTAATTTATAGTGTAACAACAGCTTTCGACTATTGACATTGGGATAACTACCGGCCATAATTTGTATTGGCACGGTTCCCGCCCATATTACTACTTCATGTTGTGACGAATGGACGCACGGAGCGACATCTCGAGCTCTGTGATGTCTGCGATGTACACACAGACAAGGAATACTATTCACAGTAGCTACATCGGGCTAGAAGACACCGCAAACTAAGAAGACGTCCCTTTTAAATGCATCTACATTATCGCAGAACTTTATGCAATGATTGTATTAACAGTCATATTGAAAAATAAACATAAAAGTACGCAATAAAAAAATTATTTAGTACTTAAATTTATTTAAATTTTAAACATGGCCGCTCTTTGTGCTCTCTTCGTGATTTTGATCGCGGAATATCATAGTATTTCCGGTGCGACATCTGTTCCAATTCAGTGCAAAATTATTAATTTCCAATCTGATAATTAATAGTCGAGACATGTACTTTAACTGTCTTGTTGATACTTACATAGGTAATTTAAAGGCCGAATTGTGACATAGTTCACGTAATTTTTCATCGCTATTTGAGAGATTATAGCAAGGGATATATATATACACTAGGTACTTATAATGATAATGATATTTTATTTCTCAAAAATACAGTAAAGCGATCATGGTGACACGCTATATTTGCTTGAAGTTAGAGGTCTTATTAAACTCGTAGATTGAAAAATGACAAACCGTCTTTTACCATCGTCCAATAAGATAGGTACTCCACGTTTATTAATGTCACTTTTCAAGAACACCGCTAGCCCAAAAACACGTTACAGATCCGTATGTATCACAGAATACGTAAATAGTGGAGGGCCGCAGTATAGGGGCTGACAAATGACGTCGGAGTATGAGGCCGGTGCCGGACAATGATAATGTCGTCAGTAACAAATGGCGGCCGCTGCAGCGGACGGCGCGCCGCCGAGATTCTTGGATCACTATATATTATAGTCCAGCACTATCGCGGCGGACGACAGCCGATGACGGGATTCGGCACAGGTACCTATGCTGCTTGCATATATCACATCTAAAGTCGGGTATACCTACTTATTAGCGAGCTATTACTGACCATTCTCCGTTACTTATTACATTATACCCAATGAGGTTCCAGAGCAATTGATCTATAGACATCAAATGTATTGTACTTATTCCCAATGAAAGGTTTTCATAGGGTCAATTGTCAGTAGCCTCCAATAGAAAGCAATCTGGCGCCTAAAACTATAAGTACCTACGTAAAATAGAGCATTCATGACTTTATTATTTTATGTCACAAAAACAAACGACAACGTTCATCGTGACCTTCGCGACAGCGTTGGAGTTAGTTGGTGACGCCCTATTTTTATTTCAGACCACGTCATGAAAGCTACATGGTTGTAGTTTTGCCTCAACCTGGTTTTGTTATAAGTTATTATACTAAACCTTTAAAGCGATATTATATAAAAAAAAGTTGTTGTAAGAAACCAAGGACAACCTTAAAATGACCCTTTCTATCTTATATTGGTCACTGATTGATCTCTGTCTCAATGATAGATTTTATGTATATCTCAGTTATTTTGTGTCTCGTAGAAACGGAGCATAAAATAAACGGCTGACAACAACGTTTTTATCAAATCTATTCAAAAAGAGCTAGTTTGTTCTTCGCATACATAGGGAACAAAGTAGCTCTTTTTTGCCCGTGGGGCGAAAAGTCATTTAAATTTGTAATGTGGATAATTATTGTTAGTTAAAGTTCCAATAAACTAAAAGATCAATCACGAACATTGTATTAACAAGTAACAGGCTGTACTTATGAAAAAGGAAGACGCGCGATAAATTTTTTTTGTTAAAATCTGAAACGCGAGTAATGCATTCCGCCTTCGTTCGTAATTGATTATTCAAATTCGGACTATTAATATTTTGTTTTAACTGAGTGTACGAGTATCTTCTTTAAATAGTAAGAATGAAATAAACGTAGGTACTATTCTTATTCATAAGTTGCACTTACATATTTTCTTAAAGAAGATGATAAAAAGTAGAGTGTCCACCTCGGGAGCAACACTATTTTAAGCTCGAGTGGCGCGGTACTTTGAATCCCTCGCTGCGCTCAAGATTCTACTTTAGAATTTTTAGTCTAGAATCCTTCGCTCCGCTCTGGATTTAAAGAAACAATCTCGTTTTAAAAAATAGTTGTTTGGTCCCTTGGTAAATAATCTACTATTAAGCACGGTATTTTTATTGTTTAAGTTCGTTCCATTTTTTGTACAGAACTGTAACAACAATGTGAACCGATAAAATATGTTCCCAGAGCTGTTTTGGTTCGATTACTGAACAAAAAACAATACAGACGCGTTATTTGCTATCAAAACACAGAAAAAATATGAGGTTGAGCAGTATTTGCATGCTAGTGCACTGCCGGCAGTAAGTGGTCGTTGTCGCACTGTTTGTCTACAGTCGGTAGCCAGAGCACATTCGGGGGTTGCCCGCTGCTCACAAAACGTGTCCTCTTTAAAGACTGCGTTGGAGTTTAGTTCCAATCAGACGTGATTTTGTTTAAGTGTTGTAATTTGCTTCGTTTGATTCATATTTTCAAGCAATTGTTTGAGCTTTTGGAGTTCTTGGCCGATTTATTTTTGTCGTATTGCAAACGCGTATGCTTCACGGTTATGTAAGTAGGTATTGATTTGTATAGCATGGTACGAGTTGCCAACTTATTTATGGGGATAGCGGCTTTTGGTACACCGCTAATATAACGCTATAATATACAGTGTCCATTTTTACGCAAGTTTGCCTACTGAAAGCAATAATTTGAGTATTTTTTTTTGCATCCTTGTTTCCTCGCAGTGATTATTTAGTTTAAGACTACTTGCTTCACTTTACTTGCTTAAACTAATAGGCGAGCTGGTGCTCAAACTTGGACTTATACGTTTAAAAAACAACAAAAACACGACATTTATTAAAAATACGACGGATGATGTAAAGATTCTAACGTTACCCCATACATCCAAATCTGTTCAGGCATTTAGAAGTTATGGTGGATTGAATAAACTCGCATACATACATAAACCCTGAAAACATTAAACTTAAACTTCTTTTTTGCAGTCGAGTTGCAGGCTTGCTTGTCTGTGCAGGATAATTGTACAGCATTTAATTCGTCTAACGAGCTTATCATTAAATAAAGGGATTTACCAAACCGCCACACACGCACCGAGCGAACTACTCTCCGGACGACATTATCCCACAGAGCCGGGCCGGGGACCGGCGCCGGGGCCGGAGTGGGACCGGCCGGGGCCGGGGCGGGGCCGGGGCGGGACCGGGCCGGCCGCGGCGCGATCCATCTTAATATTTGGACACAAGCCGCGCACTTGACATGTGTACCTGCTCCATCAGTCACGGCGGACAGCTCGGTTCATTAGTGCAGGATTAATAGCACTAATGTTACCGCCGCGCAGAATACTATATGTGCAGATAGACAACTCGAGGAGTCACTAGCGGCGGGCCCCAGTATTCAATCCTCGATCGGGAGATCGGATCAATCCAAGATACAATGCGATCTCCCGATCAACGTAGTCAGGGATTTGTTAAATTCAAAACATCAAAATTTTGATTTTTGAAATTCGTTTTTTTCTAACTGCTAGACTAGAACTGCTACGGTTTAGATACTGAAACACGTTTTGAAATCCGATTGAAATGTCGATCTGAGATCGGTAAAAATGGAATAAGTTCGCCTATTGGGACCGGCCGTAAGACTACACATAAACAACCCAATAATAATATTGTTATTTTTGTGCTCAAGTGTATCCCCCTCATCTGATCTAATAAGACGTGTGATCAAAGATAATTAGGCCTAGACTGAAATAAGACATACGAGCAGCACACGAGCATACAAATCACACGTGCAGCTGAAATAATAGCGCTACGTGCTACGCGATAGGGATCTACTAGGGACTCTAGTGCAGCTAGCCGACCTACTCGACCGTAGGTACTCTACCTACACATTACGGTTTTCTGACGCACAAATAGTGTTCATTTGGGCTGATTTAAAAGCCTAGGTAGCACAGTTTGTTTTTTTTTGTAATAATTTTAGTTTTGGTTTAGTTCACCGCGAGCTGGTATCTCGCTCGCGCATTTCACAATTTTTTAAGATAATTGTAAAATCTCTCAATACTGTTATGAAAAATCGCAGCCGGTGAAATTGCTGTGAATAACGTTACAAAGGTCAGCAAAAATAATATTATGATCAAAGCAAGTTTTAGTAGGTAGCTAAAAATGGGATTTTATGTTTTGCCCACTTAAAAATTAAAAAAAAAAATTGCTTGAAACAAAAAAAAACTAAGCCTTCGCAATGTTATTGTCAGTAATTTCACTGATTGCCATTTTTAATACACATCGAGTATCATCATCATCATCATCAGCCCGGAGACGTCCACTGCTGAACGAAGGCCTCCCCCTTAGACCGCCACACTGTACGACAACCTGCCATTTGCATCCACGGGCTACCCGCGACTTTTACAATGAGGTCGTCGGTCCACCTAGTGGGATGCCTTCCTACGCTGCGTCTTCCGGTTCGCGGTCGCCGCTCAAGAAACTTTCTTCCACCACATCGAGTATATTCAGTGATTTTGTATTATTCAAAAATATTGTAATGCTTGAGCGAGATAACAACGCGCAGTATTCTCTTGTCGTCGGTGTCCATTAGTGTGCATTAGTATGTGTCCGGGTGACGTTCATTCATCACGGATAGGTAATCCGCCGGCCAATAATATAATATAAATAATAAAGAATGAGCCAACTTCAAACGAAGCGGTCGAGCGACGCTTATGTATATCTAAGTATCTTTCAACCGAGACCACAAATACACCGTCATGTTGTGCCTGCTCTTTAATTATGAGAGAATACCTCAAAATACCTATGATTCTACGTTACAGATTAACAGATGGTATCTCGGACAGAATAATTTTTAAACCGTCTTAATTATTCTTTAGCTTATTTACATTGAATTATTATTTTATTCTACATTGCTAGATATTGACTTGATAAAGTTCTATTATTATTAACGGGATATTTACCGTGACTATGTTGTGAAATGAGCTCCCGATATTTTGGCGCAGTTGCATGCACCATGTTCACGAGTAGACTCTCTCTTTAGTAAACAACCGGTATATTTTAAAACAGTGTTTTATTGACTTGATAGTTTTAATTGACGATGCTTTTGCTGATCTAAATTAGGCCATATTGTTATTTTTATTTGGTATCTAATCAATTGAACGAACTGTGTAATTCAATCAATTGTGTAATTGAAGTTTTTAGTGAAAGCATGTAACAATAACATTTACAGAATATAATACGCTTTTTAAAAAAAAACAACCGACTTTAACTTCGAATACCTGGATGACATCTACATATTTTCCAGTAATTTTGATTTAAAATCAAACTGCTGAACCGAATTCGATAAAATGTATATGGGACCACCTCTAAAGTATTACCTACCAAACAAAAAAATAATCAAAATCAGTTCATAATTGGCGGAGTAATCGCGTAAATTAAATACCAAAAAAAACATAGTCTAATTGAGAACCCCCTTTTATGAAGTCGGTTGAAAATGAATTGAATTTTATGTAACAAAATGTGTTACTGGCGCCAGCAGTTCTTATTGATAACGTATTTGTAACAGTATAAATGTATGCTTCTTCTGTATACTCAGTAAAAAATATATTATAATTATTTTATTTAATGAAAAAAAAAACCTACTGTCAAGTGACGAGAAGGGCAAGGCGTTCGCCTGGTGGTACGCATCACGCCTGCGACTAACAGTAGCAGTGCCAGAATAGTGAACTTGCGAACGCAATCCTGCGCCGCACTGCACTGCGCTCGTCACCCTGAGATATTAGATGATAGATCTCTCCATACCCAGTAAGTTTGTCGGGTAACAACCTTCAAACCGGAACACAGTAATGCTGGCACACAACTGCTTGGCGGTTGAGTAACTGGCAAAGGTGTGGTACTTCCCCAGGCGGACTCTGCTGTAGATTCGAGTCCTCCCACTACAACTATCCCTTTAGTTACTATGCACTTACATGGGAACAACACTCTCAGACTAAATTAGTACATTATGATGCCTCTAGTGTGATTGGTCATTACACTAGAGACGGTATTATGCGCGCGAGCCGCAGGCGGCCGCGATTACAAAGCCGAGAGTGTAATGACTAACATAGCATAAGAGTTTCATACGACTGTTTTCATCACACTTGCGAGGTATATTAATAATAATTAACCACACATCGAAAACGTCATCAAACATTTGCGGAAAATGGCGCCCAAACCAGCAATGCGCGCGCAGGTTGACATTTACTTCAGCGGCATAATAACTCTTTCTTGGTATTGCAAAAAAACTGTAAGTATTACCCGGCTATATTAAGAGTGCTTCGTATACATACGTCTAATTGCAGTCATAATAACACAAACAAACATAATACAAACTAGACTTTACTGGGTTATACCTATTATAGCACTAGTACCGTAATGTAAAATAAAAAGCACGCGTTCGTAATAGCTTGGATTATGAGCCTAAAAGCGATGTAATACGATACACTTTACGAGCAGGTGTGATGAAAATAATATTATAACATCAGTTTGAAGTGTGCTAACTGTAGTTAGTTATAGTTGTACCGTATGCACAGCGTGCGCTTGTGATTTGTGCGTTCTCTGGCGCAGAGGTCGAGCGGCGCGTGATGTAGGGCGCTCGGTAGCCGCCGCGGGACCGCTGGCTGCTTCTCATTACGCGCAGGGCGCCAGTGAGCGGTGCGCCTCCACGGACGTGCACTGGCGACGCGGCACCTCATAGCGTAGGAGGACTCTTGTGATGATGTACTTCTTTTAGTAGAAACAGATAATTACAGAAGTACTTTTTTTCGATGTCTACGAGTGAAAAATAAACGCTTTAAGATCTTGGGACTGAAAGTTTTTATTCTTTATCCATTATTACACTAATAGATTCATAGGATAGCACAGCAGGATGTAAAATTTCTACTGCTTTAAGTCTATAGATAGATTATATTTACGTTATGTCTATGCAAGTTTGTAGATGAACAACGAGGTCAACTGATAATTATATGAGTGACAATTTCTTTTGATAAAAACAAAAATGTTCAAAGTGCAAATGTTTATCTTCAAAAATATAAGTGTAACGTTACATTCTTTAATTATATTTACCTAGCCTGTTTACCATACAAATTTAGCGATTGCTTTAACGGAAATTAAAAACCTTGGTTATTAAAATAAAACCGTTTAAACAACCACCAGCAAAAACGAAACAGATACTCAAGATTCCCTCGAAACACAAAAGATTTTTCTAAACAAGTTTTTGGAAAACACAAAAGTATCATTCTCTACAAAAACACAGAGTGACCTACAAAGTTTAAAAACTGAAAACATTTCCAGCAACCAAGTAATAATGGTTAAGTATCGCCAAACTCCAAATAATTTCCATGAAAAATATAATTTCATAAAATGTCTGCCCGAGGGGAAGAAAATCTTGTAAACACCTTTTAATATTTTTATTAAACAAATGAAATATTATTATTGGATTCTATATCATTTCTGTTCTCTGAGAAATGTTTATTTGCATTTTGTAGCGGTGACATGACCGGGTAATGAAACCATACCCATAGCGGGTAATGAAAAAAATAAATAATTCAAGATGATCTTGCTGGAAAATAATTTTAAGTGTGTTTTCGTCAACTTCGTTTTAGACGAACCTTTTCAACTGGGAATATTTCAACCGACACTGAGGGAGTCAAAGGTAAGATAGATAAGAGGAGGTTAATTAAAATTTTATTTTCCTACACAGCCATACTATATGCCTATGACCATTCTAAGTGAACCTAACTCAAGCTCTGTGACATAAATATTATATTGTGCTGAACTTAAGAGTTAAACTCTCACGCAACGTCCAAGAATATCTATTAACCTCCGAAAAATGCGAAAATTTCATTTCATACCTACCTGCCCCTATACCCGTATCAGTAAACGAACGTGTCCAATCTGGTTGATTTACAGAACCAATAATCTTCTTCGTCACGCGACACCCATCAGGTGTCGCGCGGGAGCACGCTGCTCTATTGTCACGTAGGGACAATGGAAACATACGGCGAGAACTTCGTCACGGTCGGGATACGTCAGTTTGAAATACAATAAAACGCTCAAGATATATTAGGCCGCAGCATTAGTCTACGACGTAGCATCTGCTACGACACAGCTTTCATCCGATGTATTTTTTATTTGTTCAAATATTTATTTTAATTTTTTGGTAGAGTTTAAAAAATCATTCCATTGTCTCTGAAAGATGATACTCGTATATTTGAATTCGGTCAGCAAAGTTGTTGCTGTCGCGTGCGTGTTTCCACGCCGTATTGTTTCGGCGAGTGCTGCAAGCGAGCAGCAAAAAAACGTCGGATTAAGGTCAGAGACACAATGAGGCGCGCTGCGTCCCCGACGCCTGTTTTCCTTGGCCTCGAGTCAAATGTTGCATTTGGAAAATGAAATGTATTCTCGGAAAATTTTGAGAAGAATGCCATTGTGCTTCGATTTAAAAGGAAAGCTGTTAACGTTCGCCATTATGCGATAATTTGACTAGATCGACGTACAATGCGGTATTATACGGCGACATTGTACATCGAATGCGAAGTCTGCGTCGCTCACAATACTTCTATGATAATCCTTACCAATACTAGCTGTCCTTTTGCATTCCCGCCAAACTTAGAGGTAGATAAATCTCAATTACTCATCGTTATGAAAAACTTTCACTATGGGGCCAAGAAAGAAATTGCAAAAAAATCAGCTGGTCTATACAAAAAGCTCTTGGACAAAATGTTTTAAACAGCTGATTTGT
Organism: Erannis defoliaria; assembly: GCA_905404285.2. Classification (NCBI taxonomy): domain Eukaryota; kingdom Metazoa; phylum Arthropoda; class Insecta; order Lepidoptera; family Geometridae; genus Erannis; species Erannis defoliaria. The sequence goes on along the minus strand of FR990073.1, from coordinate 347,777 downwards.
TTTCCCGATTTCAGGGTATGTTTCATAGTGCCAGTTGTTCATAACGATAAGTATTATCTAACTCTGTAAATTTGGCGGAAATGCAAAACAACAGCTTGTATTATGAATTTGAATGTTTGTCTGTTGGGTTGTTGTTATTCATGCCCGAAATACCATTTCGGGCATTGATGTAATTTTTTATTTTTGTTAACAAGGGGTTGATGTGATTTTTGGCTTAGTGACAAAGGCAACTTTTTGAATAGAAAAACAAATAGCTCCTATGGAAATTGCGGATGAAACCGCGGCTCGCAACTAGTTCTAATTATTTTGTTACCCAAAATATTGTATAACGAAAAAAACATAAGCAAACCATGGCAAGTACGTATTTAATCTTTTTGTCATCTTTTTAATTTGTGTCAGTCAAACTTTGCTCATTAAATGTATAATCTATCTAAGATCTAGGTACTAGACGTGATGAGGTGTATCTAATTTTGAATATTATGTATTTTTTCAAACATCAAGTTCAAGAAGTGTGGTAATGCTCCAGATATTAGGGTAATAGATGGTGTCTAAAGACATTGGTTACCACTTACCATCAGGTGGCCTGCAGCTTGTTCGCCGTTAGTTTATATTATACCAACGTTTATATTTTATTCTATCTTATATTCGTCTGCCCAAAGAACTTCTTAGGCATCGCAATAAATCCCGTAGAACGACATCTCTATCGCCCGTAGCCTCGTAGCCCTCGGCTACGAACTACCGTAGCACAGTTATATCACACTCGGTAGCAGTTTCCCGTTAAATTGCTCCTTACGCACCGACTCAAGTGTTATTCTGGAAGTTACTGCTTTAATTATGTACAGAGAAAAAGTTCCCGCTATGGGTAACTTCGGAATGAAACTTCTCCATTACGTATTTCATTTTCTCGGCTGGCATTATAAGTGAAACATGTTTAATATTCAGCGCGGAGCTTCTTCCTCGTTATTTCAACGGTTACTTACCTAATTTGACAATGGAAGGCGTTGCTTTTCCTGCGAGACACTTTTGTCAGCGAGACGTTGTGATATTGCTGTAGTGTCTGCTACATTTTATACAGAAATTGTTTACATTTTAGAACCGTTTTTGATATGATTCTATTTGTAATGAGAAAATTTAAGGTTCTCCACAGTCAAGTGAGAGAAACAAACTAAAAAAAACTCACATCAGTTTAGCCTGAGCGCATGAATACACAATATTTTCAATGCCGCGATTGTTATACGAATATATGCAATTAGAAGTTGACAGCTGCTGACTTGAACACGCTCAATATTTCTGAGGAGTATTAAAACCCAAAAACCCTAAACTAACCCTAATATGCTAGATAGTAAAATTGGTTTAAAAATTACTCAAATGTTGTTCAAAACATATTACACATGTTTAGTAAGTAATAAACAGTATTTATTTGTATGCCTGTAGCTGACTGGAGGTTTTCAAAAGTATTTTTATAGCACCGTTTGTACCAAGAAAACACATTTCATGAATATCGAGAATTGTCCTCTATAGACATTATAATATATACCCTTGTTTCATACGGTATTCCTTTATTTCGCATAATTTAGTAACTCCTATTTTACTTTGGCATAATGATTAAATGTCATAATAATACTTTTGCATAAGTAGTTGTTGTTGGCAAGTCGGCATACTGTGTAGAAAGGCATAATTATATTTTCTCCTATTTTGCTTTGGACTCTGTTTGAGTTGCATAATAGCCATTAGTCATATTATTTTGTTGTTATATTATTTCGTAATCCTATTATTTTGTAGTCGTGTTATTAGTATGTAGTAGTCATATTATTTCATGTTCATGTTTTTCTAATAGGATTTTGACTTTAGTTAGGTGAAAATAAACACAGGTAGTTGATTGTAATGTAAGATAGGAGTAATTTAAATAAGCAGAAGTAAGGGATCCATCATCATCATCTTAAAATTTATTGATGGCATATTGTATCTTAAAAATGAAAAAGTAAGTGTTTTGTTTATTCTATTTAAAAAAATATTTGATATGCTGTGACAGTAGGTTCGGTTAGGATTATTTTGTATCTGAAAAATTTAAAAGTAGCTGTTTTATTTATTCTATACAATTGAATATTAGTAAACTGTGAGTGGGTTGGGTGAGGTTTATTTTGTATCTGAAAAATGAATAAGTATGTGTTTTGTTTATTCTATACAAATATGTTTATTCTATATTTAAAAAAAAATAGATACATGGTCACCTCTATGCCGCGAACATGTTTATTTTGCACTTGAAAATGTTTTGACCCAACGTTTTCTGATGTTAATATTTGGATGCCGATGAGCATTATGATTTTTTGTCATTATGCGTTTATTATTTTATGCTATAGTCTAAAATGCCTAGTTATTGTTATGGTCACTGTAATGATGCGGAAAATATTTATGCGTATCCATATATGCTGAATTATTATTATGCTTGTGGTTATTATGCGAAATGAAATTATGCTTAACCAAAATATGATATTGAATTTTAGGCGGAACAATAGGGAAGCATTTCATACACTCCGTATGTGCATATACTTTGCAGCTACTACATCCACACGGTATCCGTCAATATCAGATCGGATGTCGCTGAAGGTAAACCTGCTCAACTATGTAGGCCCAGAAATTACAATTTGGGATCATTCTGCCTCGATGCCTAGGAATTTCTTTGACAAAAGATAAAAACGTTTCTCCAGGCTGAAAGTTCGATACCCCGAGGAATCCCTGTCCCGATCCTACAGCCTGGATTCATGTCTATAAAAGTAAAATAAAACGTTAGAGGAAACTAATTCGACACAAAACAGCTCTGCTGAATAGAACGTCCAATGAAATACGACTAATGAAACTAGAGAGATACGATTGCGGGACTGGAAGGTCTTGTTGTATTAGCTGTTTTTAAGCACATTATTGTTCTAAACATGTTTAAAATATACTGAAACAAAAACTACTATTTTTAGTCTAATATTTTATAGTAAGTAAGTAAATACGACGAAGTGATGGCAAAAATTAATATATATTATTAAAAAATATATATAATTCTAGTCACCTTTGCTAATATTTACTTTATCTCCATGTTCAACTCACAACAAACCCAAGGCAGGAAGACCACGTAGAAACCACCATTGAAACCATATTCATATTATACTTTACTAGAAGATGCTACATTCTCGATCGCACTAGTTCCGTCTCCAGGATGTACCCGCAATAATAACGCTCAGTCAGCTCCGTCACGAAACTATGCATACCAAACAAGATTAATTTTACGCTACCAAACACCGATCAGTGCCGCGGCTTGAGATGTCTACCTGGGACCGACTTCATAAATAATTCACACACTACCGAATTCGTGTAGATAGTATCTAAAGTACCTAAGTATGTCTGGATTAGGACAATTGGGATTTGAGAAAGTATTCTGCGTACAGTTTTAGTATTTATTGTTTTGTTCTCGACATGTTTATTGTAATTAGTATCTTAGTAATTTGTTTTTTATAAATGTATACGAAATTATTCGTAAGTTCCTTTATTTTAAATCGCTACGCAGACTTAAGCCAAATGCACATTTCATGGCGTCGAAAAAATATAAGTTATTGTTAAATATAAGTTTTGATCATATTTCAAATGATTTTAACCATAGTACAATTTTTTTTTCAATAAATTTCCTCTACCATAAAAACTATTTAAACTTATCTTTAAAAATCAGAACACTTAGAGAACTACAGATGCTTGCGTTCTAGTTATCTGGTTACCACGCTATCAACGCGGAAGGAACAAAAAACAATTTTTTAACACGATTGTCACGTCGTAACTCGTTGAAAACATTTTTCACCTGAAGGGGATTATATTTCAACATTTATACTAAAAAAAAAAAAAAACTGGTATGAATTGATTGTAGTACGTAACTTCATGGGCACGAGCTGCCAAAATTAAGATCCTAAAATAGACAAAGCTAGTACTAGTTCGCCCCGAACGATTTTTTTGCGTTTGTAGTACAATAGTATTTGCACCAAACACACAAAAATGTACTGTAAGTACATACATTTACCGAGTAAATGTGATATTCATTACATTCCAAGTCAAAAAAATGGTGAATCTATATAAATATCTTATAAAATTGCGCTCATAATTTCGTAGATTCACGCGACGCGCCGCGCCAAAGACTTGGTGTGGTATATGCTCGTGTACTTATATAAATATATATACTACAAGCAACCGTGCGCGACGTCGCCTGCCGCTCCCAGCGGAAGTCCAGCGTCGGTTGACTACAGCCGGCATCATGCTGGGCTGGGGCCGATTTGTGGCAAAAAACTAGTGCTATTTGTGTATTTGTGTATATGTTAATGTTTATTTTTCATTTTATTTTTATGTAGACAATAGACAATAGTTTAATGTTTTTGTGTTTAGTGTTTAGTTTAGTGTGTTTAATTGTCTGAATTTATTATTGTTTTTGCGTATGTTATGTTTTTGTCACAAATACAGTATTTTCTATTGTACGCTATTCTATAAAAAAAAAACAATTCAATCCATTGTTTTTAAAATCTTAAAATTCTTTACAAATCTTTAAAAGAAGTTTTAACAATTAGCTAACCAAATAACATTTATGAGAAAAAAAAAGAAAGCCGCGATCTGGTAGCTCCAACTTTTCGACGAACAAAAATTCTTTATAATTTTTTATTTTCTCGTAATTGGGTCGCGAAACTTTCGAATTTACGGTCGGCACACCTTAACTTAGGGATTGCATTAATTAGAGAACATGAGCTCGTTAAAATTTGTAATAAGCCAAAGTTATAGGAAGTTTTGAATATTGTAGTGAGTTTTCTGTACGGAACCCCATAGCCACCCGTGGGAACGACTTAAAAAAATACAGTGGCCAGCCATTTTATCCATAACGCGTACTTTTTCCGTGTTTATCCGAAATTTTGTGAGCAAACTTGATTTTCATTTTACATTTCGTTCCTCGTTCATAAAATAAAAATGTAACAGATTTATTGAATAGTGGTTCCTCAATTATTTTTATGAAGTAATTCATAAGCAGATCGAAACTTTTCACAGAGCAGTTTTTCAACCAACCTTCACTAGATGGTGTTTTCTAGGTCCAACCTGATCATAATGCCCCTCACTTCGCGACATTGAACTTCTGCACAATACAAAAATTAGCTAACGCCTAATACGCATAATCAAGGCCCCTGTTAATATACACAGTAATATGTATAATATAACTTAACTTATAATATAACTTGACCATATGTTTTATGTTAGTTGTATGTGCATAATATAACAGTTGCTGTTGAGCCGCCATCTTTCGAATATTTTATTTTATTTTATTTTATTTTATTTGTCAAACAAAATCCACACACAAAATATGCTGAAACTATATTCTAATAGGAAGTGAATGTTTTGATATACGAGTGAATGAATCGGCCCAGCTTACTTATAGTACGACGATACCATCGCACCTTCTAAACTTTGATAATTATGAAAAATATAAGATAAAATGTACACTTTAATATAGATGTTAATAGGCTAGATGACTGATGTTTAAATTGTTGAAACCAATAGCTTTGATGAAGAATTTAAGTGAATATAGTATGGTAATTGAACACTTTATTTAAATCGGTTAATAATGTTCTGATATATGAGCGTTTAAAGTTTTTGTCAGAGACAACTCTGTCCCTTTCCCACAAAACAAAAAATGACATCACGCCTTACTTGTCAGAATATAATTTATATGGCGTCCTGAGAAGTGACGTCACGATTTGCTGTTTCGCCTCTCTGTCTAGCATGATATTAAAATGCTTATAAGTTGCTTATTTTTGATCAGATTTTAATTTTCTTTTCATTAATCAGCTATATTTATGGGCCCACATTTGAATAGGACAATAAAAAAAAACAGTCATCTAGCCTATTGTGCTATAAATGATTTGCTCGGAAAACACGTACATTGACCTTATGTCGCAGATTTGGAGTTTAGTTTCTTGTTCAGCCACATAACCTCAATGTATTATTTAAGTTTGGCACGAAAAGCCGCAATAATATACTATCAACACAACTACCTAAAAAGTTTCGGCAAATAGCCCCAAAACTAGCTCAAGATATAAACACCAAAGGCGATATTCATAAAGAAGAAACACCGATCTCCTAAGATAAACTTGTTAAAATTTAGTATGACAATGTTCTTACAGATTTGGGTACTTTATTGGATCCGGACCTTCATAAATAAGACCCTCGTTTGTCCTATCCATCCTCCGATATAATCATCATCTAGGCAAATACTTTGGAGTTTTGCAGCAGTTTGTTCCTCACCTCACGAGCCTTAACGTAGTTAAGCCTATGATACATTATCAGGGAAAAAAAGTTGTTCAACTGTTCATTTAATTTGCTCTGGTGTACTCGACTTACAAAAAAAATAAGCCGAAATTAAATTGTTAAAATTATAGCAAATAGCGTGAGTAAAATAATGTTTAGTCTAACAATGTATCCGACTCGTGTCGGAGGGAGTTTAGACCACTGAAGAGAGAAGTGTAGGGCCTTCGCTTTTCTGTGGTATAGACGGACCCAAAAATTATAATTATAGATAATCATGAGAGATTACATTGCCCGTAACACGTGGTCCTACTAGAACTACGCGGTAGGACCACGGGCATCAAACGGGAGATAATGACTTACAGTGTCCTGGCGACCATGTGTCAGATAACAGAAGCTGTGTTGGATAGACTTAGACAAGTTTCAATGATGATTTGATGCTTTTGCTGATTAATTTATAATAACGTAAAAAATACAATTGAAAAACATAAGTAAAACAACAACAAAAATAACTAAAAACTATTATTTACATATTATTTTAAATGTAAGTAGTGTTTTCACACTTTGCTCGTACTATGTTTTACAGCATAAACAGTAAGAAAAATTATGAACTCATTATCCCTCATTACTTTTTTTTTTTTACCTTATTATTATTTATCTGTACGTGCCCGAACAAAAGTACTTTTTGAACGTAATAAAAACTAATTATTGCGTACTTATACCAGAAAAAAAGGGTTGGATTAAAATCTATTAAAGACACAAATTTTTTGAGAAGATCACTAAAATTCGAGAGCTAATTCCTCTTATTTAAAATAACAGGAAATATGCAATTAATGAGTGTATGTCGGAGTAGGTGACGCAAAAAAACGGATCGGATTGAGAACCTTCCTCATATTTGACGTCAATTTGATCTCCCAAGCTATCCATTTAGTCGACCTATGTTTACATTAGTTCCAAAATTGTGTAACAAAATCACAGTCAATGTCTAAAAATAGAAGAGTTAATAAAGTGGGTGTAGGTAGGTACTCCGATATGCGCATTACAAACCAACTTAGGCTATAAATAACCAATTCCCAACCTGCCGCCTCCTCTACAAAGATATCTCGGGCCGTAAAAAAATAAAGTGTGATAAAAAGGAGGTCGCATAGCTAGCATTTTAATACTCTCTGACGATGAATAGTACAAATATGAAAGCTAAGATTCTAAAGTCAGTTTGTTTGTGACTCGGTAACACTAACATTACACTACATGTACACACTGGCACAGAATAAATAATAGTACAACGTACAAAAGTTAACTCCGCAAAGGAATTGAAATAAATAAGGACTCTATCTACTAGTCAATAAAGTAGCAATTCAACTCGCACAGCACTGGATACCGCTCGCTATATTCACCTAGATATACCGCTCCCTTTCTATCACGTATGCTTAGTTACGTGCGACGAGGCTAGCGTGCGGGCGGCCACTGACTTCTGCTTTGCATTGTCCACCCAGACGGAGCGCCGGCCGAACATGCCTAAACTGCGGAGTGACACCCCACTGACACTGGATAGTATACTACATATACTACTACTTTATAAACATATTTTTTAGTTTCAAAATAAAAAACGGCTTCGTCGCATAATGTCCCAGTCGTATAATGCTAATTTATAAGTTGTCCCAGTCTGCAAAACGTCCATTCTCAAAATGTCCAAAGAACTCGTGTAATTTTTAAGAATATCCTTAGCTTTTGAAAATTACGGTAGCATCTTTGGGAGACTATGCATTACAGGTTCATGAGGGCTTCGGTTTAACCCTTGACTTTTACTTGCACGACATGTAAGACTCAGCACACCTGAGTATTTTCGGAGGAATACTAAACGGCAAATATGAATTCATCCATCCGCACCTGGCCTTCGTAATAGAATATATCCCAATCACGCTTTGGTAGTAAGCCTGGATCCAGGAGTCAAATGTTGCAGCATACCTGTCCCGGTAGAGCCCGGTAGATATAAAACAAGTGCAACTAAAACCGCGGGACACGAGTATTAGCGCGACGTTTAAGAGAGAAAGCTCCTCACGTAGGCGCGGGGAGGTCCCGGGAATGCCGACGCGTGCGAAGCTACGATATGAAATGCTTTTGTCGAACTATCGATAAATTGAACTGATGGCATAGATCTTACAACTAAAGACACGTCTTAGTCTCATCACTTTTTTTTAAATACTTTATAGTGACGAGACGAGCAAGATGTATGCCTGCCACTGTAGCAGTGCTAGAATTGTGAATTTGCGCACACAATCCTGCGCCACACTGCACTGCGCTCGTCACCCTGAGATATTAGATGTTAAATCTCTTCCCCAGTAATTTCTCTGGTAACATTGCCCTTCAAACAGGAACACAGTAATGCTTGCACACTACTGCTTGGCGGTTGAATAACTGGCACAGGTGTTGTACTTCCCCAGGCGGACTCTGCGGTAGAGTCTACCACTACAAAAACTAAAGAGATAGTAAGTCTCAATAAGAAAAGAATGTCTGGCTGTTCTGACTGTCAAAATTCTCATTACCTACGCGTCGCAAGTCGCAGTATTCTCCATGGCCACGTGAAGAATGGTCGTGTATGATGACAAACAAAGTTGGCGTTACTTCTCACTGGACAGGAATAAGTAAGGTAGGAGTAGTAAGGTAGTAAGTAAGTAAGGAATAATTATATTTTGTGTACACCGGAATAAAAAAATGTTGATTATAGTCACTAGTTAGTCTTCAAGAATGAGATTAATGAAGCAACTGGCAAGAAACTCTGCAGAAGCATTCGCTGCTGAATAAAAACAGTCATAAATTAACTTAAACTTTGAATGTCACTTGCACCTTTCGAAAATTATTAATACTCGCTTATGCAGTGGAAACTAATGCGAGTGTATCCACTAGATTGGTTTAATTAATAATTCAACTTAGTTAAGTTTATAGTTTCTTGAAGCTTTAATGGAATAAACTTATGAATAGTTACTATCAATTATTGATGTTCATTGAAAATTGTAGAGCATCGCATTTAATTATTTTCTGAGAGTAGATATAAATTTAAAAATCTATATGAATGTTTTTTGGGTTTTTTTGGTTCTGTACCCGAAATGTGTTATTTACTTATTTAGTTTATTGGTACACAAAACAGAATACAGTCAGTAATTTAGGAAATTTACACAATATACAATTTCGAGTCAAACTATATTCCTCAAAATGTATATACACAGCTTATTTCTTGACAACATGCAGTAGATAATATATTATCTGCTGCATATATGTGGTGTTAAACGGTTCATTATAAAATGTACGTTCTAATATTTTTTTAATGTAATTGTGTGACGAGACTCGCCTGGTGGTAAGCATCACGCCTACCCATAAACAGTAGCAGTGCATGAATTGTTGACTTGCGAACAAAAGCCTGCGCCGCACTGCACTGCGCTCGTCACGCTGAGGTATAATTAGATGTCAAATCTCTTCATGCCTAGTAATTTATTTGGTAAAATTGCCCTTCAAACCAAAACACAGTAATACTTTCACTCTACTGCTTGGCGGTTGAATAACTGGTTAAGGCGGGTACTTCCCCAGGCGGACTCTGCAATAGAGTCCTACCACAATTTTTTTATGGGATATTTAATTCTTAAACATGGTACGAAGTCCTGCCAGCTTGTACCACAAGTTGCCTTTTGCATCCACTTGTTGCCCGTGACACATACTTAGAACTTATCCGGCTGAAATTTGAACATAATAAATGCTATTTCCTAAAAAATAAATACCAAATCATTATTAAACTAAGTACTACTAAAACTATAAGAAAAAAATTAAAGGATTAATTAAGCAAGTTCTCGATATATATATATATTTTGATGTTTCTCTTCTGTGCCACAGATCTGGTAAACTGCACCAGAACCAGAGCCACACACACCAAAAATGTGAATCCATAGTTGAACCGCGGAGTTAGAACTACAGCATTTGTAAGCAAACGTACATTCAAATGAAAGCTTGTGAGTTGTAACCTAAATCCTGAAACGACGTTCGCCTGCGACGGTTAGATAAACGCTATTCAAATGATGTTCACACTAGATACGTTACGTCTTCCGTTTGTTGCCCGTGGTACAACCAGCAGTACCAAAGTGACACTTGTCACTTTGACTTTTGCTATTTAGTAAATTCCATACCTTACATTTCCCTTAATGAACTCCAAAGACGTAAATTTATTATTATACATTATATCAAAAACATACAATAGTACTACTTTCTCTGCTGGCGCAGCGACCCAAAGTGGGTCTTGGCCTCCGTCATAAGAGAACGCCACCGGTTCCGATACCTGGAGCTCGCGCAGATCTGGCTCGTTTTTTAGGAACTCTCAAGATACGCCAAATCATATTATAATGACAAATTCTTATAAATGTTAGTCAAAATATTGTGTACTGTACACTGTACAGTTGTAATAACTTATGTGTAAACATTAACTCGTTTTATAATTTATTAGCGCAGGCTAACGTATCTCCCTTTCGTCGGAAACATCATTGAGGCAACCTTAATAAAAAGCTGGGCCCATCGGCAGGCCCACATGTGTTGTAGAATTTTTAATCTGGATAAAAGGGGCTGCGGGTTCTAAATACCAAGGCAACCGATACAAGTTGCGCTAAAAGGAAATTAATTGAAAACGTGGTTGTTTGTGTGTTTCACTTTTTATTCTGCGGCGCATAAACCCGAGGCTTCAGTACAATAAAACGGCTAGAGTAATTGCACGACCCTAGTTTTAGGCTTAACACTTACCTGAGAGTGTAAAGTAGATACATAATAAACTTACTCCTGATATCAATTCGATTTTCCTTATTTATTTTATTGCTTGAAATAATAAATATTTTTGAGATGTTACGTGATAATTATATTTTTTGGCTGCTATGTTTTTTTTCTATAGGTACAAAATAATATTGAGTCTAATTCTACGAATTGAACTATTTACTTTGGGCATAATCAGGCAAGAAGTTGGTCAAACATAGGTCTATTGATAAGTTAAATATTAGCGAATACCTGATAAAAAGTAAGTATGTTTGTATTGGCTTAGTGGTGAGCCCTAGGGTCAGAGTTAATGTAATGCCTCTGAAATGTCTTGAAATATAGAACAAAAACCAACTTTACTCGGATGTTGATGACTCGTCACGTTATTAGCGCTACAATACCTGATTATTGTGTACCACAATATTTCTAGTGGTCTCTGTTGTAATAGTACCTCTAAGAACCAGATATAGTTAATCCCTAGCCGACGACGTTATCAAAGGCCCTCCAAGAATCCAAGATAAAGGCAATCAAACATGTAGCTGTATTATTCCTCCGCTACAAAGTTAGGAATACCACGTCTTATCTATTACAGAAGTTACTGCCTCAATTGTTACGAGTACAGACTTAATACGAGTGTTTTACCAGCTTTGCTATAGATAAAAGTTAAATTGAATATAATATTTTCAAGTTAGGTATTTTTTTACAGTGAGTTTACAATTGATGGTAGTCAATAACTCCACAAGTTAAATTAATTCTGATTTGTTTTATATGGGTGGGCGAGAGTTTGGAAGACGGCTTATGGAATTGTCAGAATTATTCGTCTCAAATATTGGCTTGTTGCTTCCAAACACCATAGTCTTAAGTATTTGTCACTTCACTAATTCTCAGGCGTCCTAATAATATACGTTAGCCCATTTGTATTATTTGCTTTAGAAGACGTCTACTCTTAGGAATTGATTCAAATTATGAAACAGATAACTTGCCATAGAGACAAAACGTTACAGTGAAATGATAATTGCAATGCCCTCTTTTAAGACACCCCACGTTAAAATTAAACTCCACCAAACATAATGCTAATCCCCGAGTCGATTATTAGATCAAGTTGAGTGTGAATTACTGGCGCTGGTTATAAGAAAAAGGTTGGCTCGTTATCCCGCCTTGTTGTTCTAAGGTGATTACTCCGCGGCGGATCCCCTCGGCGCGCTTCCCGGCCTCCGCCGGCGGTCGGCGGTTTACCAATTTACTCGGAACGGCCGATGAGAAAAATTTGCTGTGATGGGTGAGCGGTTACAGCAGAGCGTACTTGCAGGAGCTGAGCAGGACGCAGGCGCGGGGCGCGCGCGGGCCGCGGGCCGCAGTCCGCGCCGCGCCGCTCGCCAGCCATCTCGCGCTGCTCGCTCGCCCGCTCGCTTCGCTCCGACCACGAGCCCGCCCCCTCCCCCTCACTCCCATAACAACAACTAAATTGATTTACATAACCAAACTTTTTGGTGACTTTTGTCGACACTTGTGATGTCCTTCTGAGGTGAAGCTTATCGGAGCTAAACTTGCGTCGGAGATATGCCGCAGTAAACTGACATTGGATGAATAATGGTAAATATTTTAGCGGATTAGTTTTTTAAGCAGACATTATGTGGTGATGAGCATTGGCTTGGCTGGAAGGGTCCTCCTCGGAGACCCTGTGCAAATAAAATGTTGATGAATAACAAGTCCGCGGTTTGTTGACTCGGGCCTTCCTCGGTCGCGGTGTAAACAGTGATCTTCACATGCGTGCTCCTCACCAAACACGAAGAGTTTCATAACCATATCTGTTCATAACTGCTATATAAATCATACTTTTATGATTTTATTATATTCTCATAGATATACCTACTCAATGTAACTTTAAGATGATCAAGTCTCGTTTAATTATACCTGGACGTACAAGGTATAATTAACATTATGCTAATTTAGTATTCAAGTTAATAAAATAATAACGGCATGATGGTGTGCTCCCGCCTTATTTGAGAGCTAGTTTTTATTCCTATCTAGGTATTTTACCATCACTTGAGCTGTGGCCAGACTTAAGAATTATTGCTTTCGTTTTTCTGCTGGTGGCCAGATACCCCTCTTGTCAATCATTAGTAAAACCATTGTAAGTTGCCGACTATAAATCACTATTGCTGTTTCCTTTATTTACACGCGCGTATATATTTTATTCAAATACCTTGAATATTAGATATAAATATAAATTGGCCTCGATACCAATGCTCAGAGCACACTCATGTATATAATTATAAGCTACAAATAGGGTTCTGTCAAAAATATGAGCACAGTCACTAGCCAGCGCTCTCAAGACACCTGCCGTCCTGTCGTAGAGACCACAGAAGAGAGAAGTAAATAGGGCGTTCGCTTTTCTGTGGTAGAGACCCAGAAAAGGGTTTCTACCAGAAAAACAGTAAAACCTCCGGCCCGGACACTCGGTAACAAAACCTTTCATGATTTTTACTCTGGTATCGTAATTACACAGATTCGGACGGAGCTGTCGTTCCTTCCATTAACTAATGAAATTACACTTGCTAAGCGTCGGGCGCGACTTTGATTTAATTACACGATAATTAATATTGTGTTGTGTTACACGCTTCAACTAATTAATTAAATACTTGTACAATTAAATAATAGGTACTCACATACCTACTCGTACCTACTTGAATACATTATATTTATGATGTTCATAATTATTATAACAGGTAGGCAAACACAATGGTTTCACAAGTAGCCGCACTTGTTAAGGATTTCTGAATTTTCCATTTAATTTCACATTGTTAGGTAGTAGGTGACCAGCCAGAACTGACAACCGATGGGGAAGAAAGGTTCTTGAGTGACGACCGTGAACCGGAAGACGCAGCGTAGGCGCGGCCTCCCACTAGGTGGACCGACGACATTGTAAAAGTTGCGGGCAGCCGGTGGATGCAAATGGCAGGTTGTCGTACAGTGTGGCGGTCTAAGGGGGAGGCAGTGGACGTCTTCGGGCTGATGATGATGATAATGAGGTGGCCATCATAGCATCATTATAATAGTAGTAACACAAACTTCTACATTTGTACTTTATGGTAAATTCGAAATATGGTATAGGTATAAAGCTTTTACCTGAGAAACAATTTGGCTCGCTAAAATACTACATAAGTATATACTTAGGACGGAAAACCAGAAAGAAAAACACCAGTTCTTATTTGTACAGTACAGTATCTACACACTATAATATAGTGCGTATACTAGAGGTTGCCCCGCGACTCCATCCGCGTACGAAAACATTTCATCCTGCTCCCAAATATCTTCTATACGCTGGGTTAATCGTTTTTTTAAATCGTTAATTATTTTTCCTCCCTATTTTCACCTCTTCAGATCAACCCTGGCAAAAATATGAGTGTCTTTGTTTTAAATACATACTTCTGCATACTTCCGCTACCTTGTATGTACATTAAAAACGTTTGTATTTTCACTAAAGAACATCCAGATTATTTTATGAATCGTAGAGAAGTTTTTACACGCCAAAAAAGAATCAAGTTCACTAATTTGCTCTATCAACCTCCAGCCCGTAAAGATTTGTACAAGAGAAATGCTTATAATATGTGTATATCAATTTATAATAAAATACCCACTGATATGAAATTGTTAAACGGCAACAAATTTAAAAAAACGTTAACTGATTGGCTTCTGAAGAATTGTTTCTATAGTGTAAAGGAGTTCATGGATTTTTCAAATAGGTAACAATAAAGATTACATTAAGTCAATTTAACCTATACATTAAATTATAATTTTAACATTTGCACGTCTGCTTGCAGACTGAATACTGTGTTCCGGCAAATATTTAATTAAGATCTCTATTGTACCGTATTCTTGCAAATAAATGATTTGATTTGATTTGTTTTAAAAAGTCTATCCAAATAAATACTATTTTTTAACAAACACTATAACTTCAAAAAAAAACTTTTCATGCAAAGTTTCATCTCCATTTCACCGCCCTGTCAATTTTTTTTTATTAGTTGATAACTAATTAGTTGATAAACTAAACACCAAGTTTCAACACTTGAAATTTTAAAACAAAGAACATTCCATCAAGGTTTCATCCCCCATTTCACCCCTGTCAAAAAATATTGGGTACACCATGAGTATTTAATTTTAAATGAACTATCCAAACACTAATATCCACAACTAAAAATACAAAACCAAAGGATTTTCATCATAATAACTCCCAATGATCACCATTTTTTACCCTGAGGTGGTAAAATGTGTGGGTTTAAGGTGGGTTTAAGTTTCCAAAAATCTATTCTTAGTTAGTACACCTCTACGCATGAACACAAATACACTCTCCAAATTTTAGTTTAGGCTGTGCGGTGTGTGTGTATGCGTGTGTGTCTGTCACTCAGTCAGGTCTTTAATTCTTATAGTATTAGTTTAGTTAGATAGATAGAACTAGAACGCGTGCAAAGATTTCCCCTCGAGCCGTCCGAATGATGAATACATCTACCTATTTGCAAATCGGCTCCTGCACGCGGAAACCCATAAATCTGAGTTTGGTATCGACTGCCGACACAACTACGAGCATACTCGAATATCAATGTGATAGTTTGCCGCTCTACTTGTATCCATATACATGCCTAGAAATGGACGGATTTAGGTTACATTTGGTGTGAGGACTAAGCTATAAGTTTACACTAATAAATAATTAATTACTACGTAAGTTTTGAAAGGTTTTTTTAGCCAGCAGGCTTGGGTACATTCCAAGGCTAGGTATAGACATACGTATAGGTATCTAAGTATAACCAATAACTAGGAAGTACCGCGTGACCTTAAGACAAATCAGTTGCCCTTACGCGAAATAAAAAATAGGGAATTTGACGCGTCCGCTGCCCAGCTAGGGGGCTACCATCCACCGTAGCTGTCCTTACTTTGCCAGGGCGTAAAGGCGAGTTATTTGTGCACAAATTTATCCACAGTTTCAGTACTGCCTAGTTATATGCTTATGACAGAAATTTGAATTATAGAATATCTGTTTTGGTTGTGTGTGATTTCGTTCCTGTTTTCGAGAGCGCTTCATGACATTGTTGGCACAACATTTGTATATATAATAACGTACTTATACAATAAGTAGTTTATTAAACAAATCATATCATATTCGACTGTCTTCGTAAAGTTCGGTTCCTACCGCTGGCATATTCCAATTGTAAGTATAGGATTGTTATAGAGTACTCTCACCCACATGTCTTTTTTCATCATCATCATCAGTCTATCATAATACACTGCTGGACAGAGGCCTTACTTCATAAAAATGAGTACTTACGCTGTATTTGAATTAACAAACAAAAATGTTACGAGATAAGCTAAGAAGTAGTCGTAATACTCGAGCTATAATATATGTTAGGTGCAAGTACTTAAATGTTACGAAAAGGCTTTCTCAGAAGCGACGCTTTACCAAAACTTTATTCAGTGTAAAAACGGAGTTAATGGGTTTTGGCTGCTTTAACGTAAGATGTCTGGAGTACTCTTCAATCATGTCAATACGTCTGGGAGCTGAGAAGTCTTACAGAATAATGGCTCATAAACACTCAGACGTGGTAGCATTTTAATTTACAAACTTATTAGAGAACTGTATTTTAACTAAGCTTTTCTGCTTTTCACATAAAGGTGGTTTTACACGGCAAACACAAGCCGTTGAGAGCTCTGCGAAAGTTAACACAAGTGAAATCTAAGCACGACACATAAAATTGGGTAAAACATAAAATCCCTTTATGATCAGACTGCCTACAACGCAAAATGCCTATAAAGCAAAATGCCTACAAATGATGTTTGAATGAATGATTTTAGGTGCGAAAACTGATTTGGATTTAAATTATATTTCTGCAAAATTAATTATTAAGATTTCTTCAGCAACATCATTGATTGTGATTGTTCTAGCTGCATGTAGACTACCGGAGTCAAGTATTCAGTGATTTTATATTTTCACTACGTGCAAGTGGCGTTAGATTCAAATAATAAATAAAACAACATTTTTTAAACCCCCGACTCTTTAACTAAGTACTCTCGACCATGTCACTCTTCAAACAAATACTAAATAGTTTCATCCGTTTGGGAAAAATAACAATACAACGGACAGATACACGAATACACTTTTACAGTATAATTATGTAGAATACACTTTTTGTAGTGGCAGGACTCTACTGCAGAGTCCACCTGGGGATCTTCTAACGTATGCCATTCACATCTGGAGTGAGGCTGTCGAGAAGCCCGGGAAAGCGCTTGCCGTTTCCCTTGATGTGTCGAAGGCCTTCGACATGGTTCGGCATGACGGCTTAATCAGTAAGCTTTCTTCCTACGGCTTGTCCACCGGCTTCATTGCTTGCATTTCGAGTGGTCGTTTATGGCTGCTCGTCCGATGAAAAGGCTATCAATGCTGGTGTTCCTCAGGGGTCGGTGCTCTCTGCGACGCTGTTCCAGCTGCACATTAACGATCTGCTTAAGCCCGGTACCTTTGGGTATGAAGACGACAGCACTGTTGTAGAGAGCTACATATCCAATGCTCGAGCCAGTAGACCTGACATCCAGTCTCTAAGAGAGGCCATGGTCGAGCGCTTGAACTTGTCCCTTAAGGCAGTCTTGGACTGGGGCGATGCCAACCTGGTCAAGTTCAATGCAGCTAAGATCTAGGCGTGCCTGTTCGCCGCAAAAAGGAGGCCATTCGATCTGGCTCCTACTTTTCGAGGTGTAACCGTGCCAATAACCGACCATCTTGATCTCTCGGGCGTTTCTCTGACTCTAACCCTCAACTTTGGCTCTTATATTGAGGCTCAACTGGCTGCCAAAAAGCTGGGTGTCCTCTCGAAGTTGCGTCGGTATTTCACGCCGGAACAGTTGCTTTCATTATACCAAGCACAAGTTCGGTCGTGCATGGAATATTGCTCGCTCATTTGGGATGGATTTGCTAAGTACTAGCTTGAGACGTTGGAGTCAATCGAGAAACGTCCCAGGAGAATCATTGGCAACGACTGTCTAGTTAGGACCAAGCTACAAAACCTTGATCATCGTAGAAAAGTAGCTAGCCTATCGGTATTTTATCGGATACATTTCGGAGAGTGTGCTTCGGATTTGCAAGATCTTATTCCCCCTGCCCATACTGCCACCTATCCGACGGCCAGGACCTCGAAAAAGCGACACTGTTTTATGGTTTATATACTAAAAACTCGTCCGAAACGGTTTGATTCCACTTTTTTTATTCGAACTGCTTAACAGTGGAATGCGCTGCCCGAGTGGGTGTTTCCCGATAATTATAATCTGGGTATCTTCAAGTCGCGAGTGAATCGGTTTCTTCTAGGTAAGCGTGCTCCATCGTAAACTGCATCTTCGTTTATCATCAGAAGAGAAGGCAGTCAAACGCAAGCTTTAAAATAAAAAAATATTAAAAAGCCGGGTAATTACCACACTTTTGCCAGTTATTCAACCGCCAACTAGTAGTGTGCAAGCATTACTGTGATTCGGTTTCAAGGGCAATGTTACCAGAGAAATTACTGGGTATGAAGTGATTTAACATCTAATATCTCAGGGTGACGAGCTTAGTGCAGTGCGGCGCAGGATTGTGTTCGCAATTTCACAATTCTAGCACTGCTACTGTTAGTGGCAGGCGTAGCGCTTACCACCAGGCAAACGTCTTGCTCGTCTCGTCACATGATTGTGTAAAAAAAAGCACTCATTGAACTTATAGCACCCTTATGTTTTATCGGGGGTTAAAAAACAAATATCACATACTTACAGTACATAACAAATTATAATGCTAACCTAAACTGATGGAAGCCGACGGAATCAAAGCGGTGAAATGGGACATTGTGTTTTCTTGAACAAATTCTTAACCAGCATTACATGTTACATAAATATAACCAATAACTACATCTCTCTTTGAGTCGAGCTCACAAATATAAATGTATAAGGAGTTGGGAAACGATTACTGTTTCCGCATGTTTAATGTAGGGGGAGCTCCGAACTGAGACATCAATCAAGCAAATATTTCACGCGGCAGACAAAGTAGGTTGAGGTTCTGCTACTCCGTCGAGAGGATTGGACTTTTTCAACACGCCTCTATTAGCTTCACTTATAATTTACTAACAAACTGCGCAATACAAACTTGAAAGCCGGTTTTAACCTATTTCTAAATTGTCCAATCACTATTTTAAAAAAAATACACCATAGCCTTGCCAAAAAATACGAAAAAACAGCGCAATATTCATTATTTCGCAAAAAATCGTCGCGAAACTAACTAATAGCTTGTTTTATTGAGATGATGTAAGGATTCTAAGGGTACCCCATATAACTAAATCTGTTAAGGCATTTAGAAGTTTTGGTGGAATAAAGAAACTCACATAACATACATTCATACATGAACCCTGAATACATTACACATTTTTGGGCAGTCGTGTAATAATAATAAATCGGTCGAGCTGATCTGATAATGGACCCAGGGGGTGGACGGTGGACGGTGGACGCTACAGCTGCTAGTAAGCCCTTCAACTTTGGTCTCATTTGATTTATTTCTACGAGAACGTGTATTAATATTTTGTGACAATTATGAATTAAGCGTTTTTTTACGAACTAAATACCCGTAAATACCCGAAAATAAATACCCACTAAATCTACTCTATACAAAAATGAAATAGGCGTGAATAGACCGATATAAAAAAAAAAAAAAAAAATTGGGCGGACATTTATCACACACAGCGCCATCTAGCCCCATACTAAGCAAAGCTTGTATTATGGAAACCAGATAGGAAAAACAAAAAAAAAAAAAAAAAAAATTAAACAAAAAAATATGTTTTTGTTGTAAAATATGTTTTTGTTAAGTATAGAAAAAAACAATGGCGTATGTGAATCTACAATTGGTGTACCGCAGCGTATATACTCTAAAGGTACATATATGGTTCAATTGCCCTTGGAGGCAGGCTAAGTCCGGTATTGCATTATCAAAAAGACTAAAGGTACTGCTAAGCTAGTCCGGTAGAACTCTAGAAAGGTCTGAATTTCACTATAAAGTATTTTAAATCTCTGATAGTTAAGTTTTCACAGTATTTCAGAAGAATTTTAGTGCGGATCTGTAAGAGTGAGTTAAGGGCCTCAGGTTTCGGTTTTCCTGTAAGCGTCTACAATTTCGGTACGTTTATGTTGGTGTCACCCGTAGCCAAACTTGTCGAACAGTCAGTTTCAGTTGTTACCGCATGTCTGTTGTCCAGGAACATTGTTCCCGCTATTACTCCGAGTTCCGTGTGACACAACACATTCCCATTGATCCGAGAAAGTGGCGTCGGGAGGAAACTGGTGTCTCGACGATCGGAACATCGAGCACGACGACGTGACAGTTGACATTTGCGTGCGACATGTTTCCTACTACTGAGTCTTAATATTAGTCTTGATTATAATCAAGAACAAGTACCTAATAAAAAAAAAACCGACATCAATTTTGATTACCTGGGTGACACCTTTCTTTCAATTATTTTGATTTAAAAACGAAACTGCTAAACCGATTTCGATACTAATACATCGCGTAACTAACATACAAAAAAAAGCAGTCGAATTGAGAACCTCCTTTTTAGGAGTTGGTTGAAAATATGTAGATCCATGTATCTTCATGGTACTGGTTGGCCACCTAGGTACTTACAAAGTGTTAGTTTTTTTATGAATGCATACATTCGATGAAAGGCACCCAGTGCCTATAAAATATTCTATCACCATTGTCTACTCATCGGACGAGTTACAAGTGTCAAGTCATGTCAGCGCATAACTACCCTGCTCCCCCCGGAGCTGGTGGTATCCATTAAGGATTTTCCCTGGGCGAAAAAAGGTACTGTCGTTATAACGAGTACAAGTACATAATATTGTAATAAGAAATACAACACAAACAAACTCTGGTATGATAATACTAATTATCAAATATATAAACTACAACTTTATCACGATAGATACGTTAAAGATAAATAATAAATTATGTACATAATAATAAAACTCATGCATGAATAGGTGTAAATTTTCCATTAAACTTTTCAAAACTCCACACGACTTTTACTCCAGAAAATATTTAATTACTCAGAATATTCAACCTTAGAAATAGTCACTTATCTGCAAAAACCCCTTTTGATTTCACCAGAAAGATTCTTAAAAATATCTCGAACTAAGTTTTAGGATTGCTTTCCCATAACCTATTGACGTATTGACCTATTACGTATTACTCTGTAAGGAAGGCCAATGAAATATTCTCAATAGTGCTGGCTCACTGGTGTGTGCTATACAAATGTATAGTGTTAAGTGTGAACTTAGTCGCACGCCAACTTTGCACTTTATTGCGATAGGACATACGTCATAGATATTTAAATAAATAAGTGACGCAGTTAGTGGAAATTACTAATTGTTCAAGTTGATTTCACTATACACAAATACACAAAATAACACAAATGTCTGTAAAGGCATATCCTTACCTACTTATAAAATCCTTGTGAGACCAACATATGTGTCCTTTTTTCGAACACCTACATAGTCAGAACGTCAGACAGTGCTCACGGGAAATTCGACAGGAATACAATAAGCTCGGCGGGATAAGGGAGCAATCAACATTCAACACGCCGCCGCCGCCGCCCGCAGCGCGGCGCGACCTCTGGCGGCGCGCACACCGCAACCACTGTCTTGCGGGTTGACGGATCTACTATTTACATCTACAACTATTTGTCATTATCTACTATTGGTATTTATATAGGTACTTGGAAGAGTCCGCTCTCTACTCAGCTATCTTTATTGGTATGCGTTTTGTAAGTTGAGGGTATCGAGAATGGACGGAACGTGATCGGATCGTGTGAACTTATCAGAGAGTCAAAATGTTTGGTGCCAGAAACTACCTATAATGAAGTATATTGATTAAACTTGTTTCTTTGTAAGGTAACATATTACAATAATTATGGTGAATTATTCAATTACGTGCACAAAGTGTGGGAAAGTGTTAAAATGTGGTGAAACGTGTAGTTTCTAAGCCTCAACAGACGAATCCTGTGACCTCTACCATTTAACTCGGCATGACTTGCGCTCGGCCGTGAACTTACTTCGTACCACTTGGAATAATAATATGACTTTTGAATTAAGTTGAAATCAAAACGATCGGTAGACTTAAAACACTGTATACTAAGATAATTGTGTAGATATTATAATTATACGTTTTGATTTTAAGGTTTACGAAATAAGCATTGTAGGGATAGAGCAAACACACCATTATCTTTAGTGGAACCCTAGGATTCTATATTCGGACATAAAATGACAGTAAAACAAACTGCACAGTCTGAATACAAACACAGTACTGAATACAAACACAGTAGATACTTACTGAATACAATGAATAAAACACTGGATATTTAAACTTTCAATAAAACCTACGAGATGGATAGTGAAATAATACATTGTGGATTCCAACGTTTCGTGAAGTATTTTCTTAGCGTTATTTGCTTAGTCGCTTTATGCGAAATACAAGATTTAAATAAGTATATTTTATTGTTGGAAGCTATATTTCATTGAATGTGGAAAGGTTCAGTGATCTCGTTCTATCGACCCTTGTCGTGTAGGTGGAGGATAATGTTGCCCAGATCCGAATTAGAATTAATTTTCTTGTTTATTTATACGGGATTACTTACGTTTAATTAAGTCGGATGCTCCGACTGTAGTTTCAATTATCACGTCCGGTGAAGTTTTTCAAGGAGTGACAATAGAGCTCGAAGCGCGCGTGGACTGCTTTGCACAAAACCACATAAAATGCCACAAAAAAAGGTTTGTGTCAAAACCACGTAATGTCTATATAGTAGAAAAAAAAACATTACCAGAAAGTCCGGAATTGTTGATAAATGATAAGTAATAATTTGGAAAAATTTCGTAGTATTTACAAAAAAATGGACTCATCCATACAATTACGTGGTTGGTCGCATACTTTCCGCATTATACAGATTGTTTCATACAATTACGTGGTTGGTCGCATACTTTCCGCATTATACAGATTGTTTCATACAATTACGTGGTTGGTCGCATACTTTCCGCATTATACAGATTGTTTCATACAATAATGTGGTTGGTCGCATACTTTCCGCATTATACAGATTGTTTCATACAATTACGTGGTTGGTCGCATACTTTCCGCATTATACAGATTGTTTCATACAATAATGTGGTAGAAGATAAGCCTTTATTAACTACAACAAACTACAATGACTACTTAGCCTACTACACAACAAAAAACAAAAGGATTGTATCCAGACCGATGAAAGTCTAGAGACAATCCAAATGCTCAAACCCACTACCAGTCGGCAGCGTACCCAGCATGCTGGCGGCATTGCCACGCTGGATGGCAATGCTTATGCGTTGAGCCAAATAAACGCCAGCATTTTGATCACGCGTCGAGTCGACCAGGCGCTCGGATATGTTTTTGAAAAGATGATGAGCTCCCGGTCCCCACGGACCCAATGTCTCAACACCAAACGGCTCAAATATGTAACCTCTGCCGAGGTTAGCATATTTGCGCCGCTTGTGCCGCTCCGCCGAATTTGCCGCCGCACCAGCCCTACTCTGTGTCTCAGGAAGATGTGACGGTGCCAAAGTATCAACGCAAGTTGCGTCCCATACAAGGGGCCGTCCCATCTTCCAAGGCACAAGTGTCATACCGTCAGGTCTTTTGCCATCGTCACGCGCAAGGCCGCTCGGTTCGAGCACAGCTGCAACATTGGCGGTGGATAAAGCCCGGCGTATGACATCATTCAGGCTAGCGTGGCGGCCGATCCGACCAGCGCTTCTTGAGCAAGAGAGACCATGGTGACCGAGCTGATCGACAACAGTACCACACTGGCAGCGATGGGCCTCACAGCACCTTGCACCCAAGCGCAAGCTGACAGCTAGACGAAATGCAGTTGGGTCCAAAAGGCTACCAGTGTTAAAGGAGGGAATAGCCTGCAACCAAAGACCTGATTCCCATACAGAGACAGCAAGGATACGAGCGCGATCTGCGACGCTAGTACACGTATCTAGAAGAGATTTCCGTGCTAGTTCACAGATCGGCCCATCCCATAGTCTCTGCGAAGACAAAGTCCTCGGAAAATCAGTATTTGGGCAAGCCTCCCTCCAAACATTCTTGGCCTCATTCAAATGAGCTACTACTACACCGGAATGGCCTAAAGAGGGAAGAAGGATTTTTTCAATTAATTTATGTGTACTATGAACTGAGGACAAGAAAGCTGGTAGAGCTACACTTGAAATTTTGCGGATCCCTAAGCCTCCTAACCTTACTGGTAGTGAGGCTTGTGACCATGTCCTGTCATTCATGTCAACATTCAAAACCGATATTAGTGTTTCCTTTACGACATTGTCTAAGCTCGAAAGGAGCTCACCGTGTTTCCACAGTGGACTACATCGTAAAGTGTATATAAATTTTGGCACAAACAGACAATATTTGATAATGGTAAACGCCATGTGGGCGTTAATATTGAGTAACCTCCTGGAGGCACTCATAAAATTTTGAATTTTTTCTTCTACGAAAGGTGAAAAAGACTCATCTAAAATCGGTGAACCCAGTAGGCGAAGAGAACATCTGTCCACAGATTTGATGTTTGGAGCCAAATCATTAAATTTTGCAATAACCAAATCTTTGTTCGGACATGAATCGCAAACATAGAGTTCGCATTTTGAAAAATTTAGTTCTAAGCCAATAAGACGAAATTCGTCTATGAGAATTTGCAAATCATTTAGGACAGTGCTCACATCACCTCCTAAGGTTCCGTCATCCAAATACCAAACATTAAGTTTGGATTGGAGACGTTGAATAATTGGATGAATGGCCAGGCTGAAAATGGCGGGACCGAATGGATCACCCTGTTGGCAGCCTACTGAAGATAACAAAACATTATTTTGGTATGTTAATTTTGTGGGATTGCCGTAGCATTGCCAAAGAAAGTTGAAAACGTCTGGAATTTTGTCTTTGATTTGTGTCAACAGGGCACCTCTATCGACCGAATTAAAAGCATTTTTGACATCCACCTTTAGTAGCACCTCTCCACAATTTTGATCCAAAAAAGTCCGGAGAGAATGAACAGCAGCCTCACACCCACCTCGCGAACCAAAACCAAGCTGTATTGGTTGGAAAAGGCTACTCAAAAGAGCAACCTTTTGCCTACAGCCTGCCTTGGCCGCGAGGCGACGGTATGTGGTGCCGACCGCAATAGGCCTGATACCACCATCTTTTTTGATAAGTGCGCATAAATTTGCGCCGTACAAAATTTCGATAACGTCACTATTGACTCGTCCCGACAACATAAGACTTACCAAAGCTGTAAGGTCCTTTAAGAGGGTCTCGCCCACCTCACCAGAGCTAAAAGATAGAAGATCTTTTAGATGTTGAGGTGTTAGGCCATCAAGGCCGCCAGCTGAGCCACTCTGAAAAGACGCCACAGCCGTTGCAATCTCCTGAGTCTGGACATCAATGGCAACGTCATCAGGTTGTGGTGGCTCAGGGAGGTGGAGGTTTGCCGCCGCAGGTGGATGTTTGTCACGAAGTGACTGAATCGTTTCTAATGTGTGGGGGGCAATGGTGTCGCTCGAGAACAAGACACGTGCGGCGCCTTTGATATCACCATCACTCATTTTGTTCTCTACTAATTTAAAAGTAACCGAATCGTCAGATTTTTTTGAATTTTGATTATTACGCCTTTTAGGCGGAATAATATTAGCAAGACCTAAAAGGTTCTCTTCCGATACTTTGTACTTTACACAGTTTTCCTTTACTCTAGTGGTAAGGGATTTTTTGTTAGACGGGTCCGAATGAACGTAAAGCACATTGTATGGAAAAGAGAGGAGATGTTCCCAGGCCTGCTTTGAATTTTGGGTAACGGCATTCCGAATAGCAAAAGATAAAATTTGGGCAACCGAAATTCGAGCACCACGCGGGATACGTTTTAAAATCGGAATAGAATTTTTTAATGAGCTTAAAACCTCCCAAAATGGTTTGGCAGGAGTAGCAGCGCTCATTGAACTGCTACTGGCTACGTTTGAGCCTGAAATTGGAGCCGAAAGTGGAATTTCATGAATTTTGTGACATCTGGTCTTGTGAATTTTGAGGCCTTTTTGGCCTTTAAAAAACTTGGCCTGGGGGCACTCTGTACACTGTATCATGTCCTGTTGCGACACCACGTTGATTTTTGATACTGCATTTCGCCCAGAAGGGGTCGAAGATGCCATGTTACAATAAAAATCTTATCTCATAAAACTTAGATTCCCTAGTGACGCGACGGACGGTGACGTCTGCCAGACGTCAGGCGGTGACACGGCTTGAACTGCGCCGACTCGCCAGACGGCGCGCCGTTGACATGGAAACAGAAAACAAGAGTGTTTTAGAAAATATGAAATAAAGTAACTTAGGGGCTGTCCCCAGCCCTACAAACAATACCTCGGCGGAGTCAGAGGTAGAGCAGGCGGCTGGTGAGCAGAAACAGCCTGAAAACTTGCGAAATGCTGAAAAAGAAACCGGAGAAAAAATTTGTCAACCGAAGTTGACAAGAACTTTTTTTTTTTTTTTTTTTTTTTTTTTGTGGTTGGTCGCATACTTTCCGCATTATACAGATTGTTTCATACAATTACGTGGTTGGTCGCATACTTTCCGCATTATACAGTTTGTTTCATACAATCATGTGGTTGGTCGCATACTCTCCGCATTATATACAGTTTGTTTCGGTTACTCAGTGGCTAAGTAATAACATGTTTGCTTACATTGACTAGGGCCCTGGTTCCATTCCCGGCCAGGCGTGTGTTTGTTCAGCGCTGGGTGTTATAAGTTGTGTGTGTTCCATGCCATGGTTCCATGGCAGCCCCGGTTCAGGTAATCCCAGAGGAAGATGAGTGTTTGAGTGAATAATAAAACACCAAAAAGTGCAAAAAACTATCGATAAGTGTTTGTTTTTTATTTTATTTTTTTATTTGTGTGTTTTTTACGCAATGGTAAGACGAGATGTGCGAGACGATCGTCTGGTGGTAAGCGTTAAGCCTGCCCATAACAGTATAGCAGTGCCAGCATAACAAAATCGTGCGCCGAACTGCACTGCGCTCGTCACTCTGAGATATTAGAAGTCAAATCTCTTCAAGGCCAGTATTATCCAAAAGTAATATCCGCCAATATGTGCAACATGTCTACCAATTTCTCTGGTAACATTGCTCTGCCAACCAAAACACAGTACCTAATGCTTACATACTGCTGCTACTACAGCTTGTGTTATTATCGTAACTAAAGTAATGTCTAAAGCATTTCCTTTAAACTATGCTTCAAACTACAACATACTCATGAGGCGGTCAAATAAAAACAAAAACTGTTTTGTGGTAAACTAACTGTTCAAATTACGTGTTTGTTTTTAAAACTTGTTTGTGCTGCATATTTTTACCGTTTAAACTATTTACCAGCGTAAATTATTTCATTTGCTTATACTTATTCAGAAAGTAATCAATACTGTCAAAAGCTCGTGTCTTTTACCTACTACCATACAATAAGAATCCTAAGTCTCTTAAACTTATGGCTTTCTTTAAACGCGAACTTTCTATACTAAATATCCCAATGCATTGAATAAGACGATACGTTCCATCCGGTATGCTAATACCGCTGCCCCCCACATTCCATTGAAGCCAACGTTTTCTTTACGATGTTTATTTAGGATGCTTGTAAGTTTCTTTTTAGGTATTAAAGAAGGCTTTCACGGTCATAGACAAACGAAGTTAACGGTGAAAGTTCCAGGTGGACGGACGGGGGCAAACATAATCTCTTTAGTCCCCAATTTATAAATCAAACAGAAACTGGGAGTAAACAGTTCGCGGAAGGTCGGCCGTTTCACTTTATTGTTATTTTGGTTATTGTTTAATTTGATCGCCTCAATCTTGACGCAATTAGATTGTATTGGCTGAGATAATGTTGGGCTCTTCGTTTATTGGATACAATAAAGTTAGTCGATACACTTGGGATACTGATATTGTGAATCTCACATACTTAGAATTAGTATAGACAATAAAAGCCATTCACAACACGAATAATTATTATATTCTCTGAGATTTTAAAAAAGCTCCAGCTAAATCGGCAGATAGACCTTAAGTTTGTTAGGCTGGTACATAGTTCAATAGTAATATATTTTTTGAGAAATATACACGATTAAGTGATGGTAGTTTTTTTACCCGTCTGATATTATTTACTAAAGCTTTGATTTATTGAGATAAACAATTGGATGACAAGCCATTAGCTCAAGTATGAAGGAGATAGCATCGTACTAATGCACCGCGCACAGCTGACGGCGCGCGGCGCCCATTCTATCATTACAGCGGTAGAGCCACCAAATTGAATAAAAGGTTCGCCTGGCGGACGTTTGTTGTTAACCCGAGCTGGCTGCGCAAATGACTGACAATAGACTCGTTTGCGGTGAAACGATGTGATTTGTGACTGAGGCCTGCTTTGCGGAACAAGGTGCAGAAACACAACTCCAAACACAAGTAAACATGTTAATTATACACTCGCTAAGTAAGTAAGTAACTTACTTACTTAATTTTATACACTCGCTTATAAGTAGCAAAAATGCAGCTTATCATAAGATTATGCTCCTTCAAATATTGAGTCGCATGAGTATGTAGGTATATACTACTTGAAAAATTTACGCCATGTGTTATAAATTTCAACTATAACAAAGTACGACGTACGACGATATACTAACGACGGCTACACACGGGATCGGAGTAACTTACACACATTATCTTGCATACGGACTATACTGGGTTAGTTCTAATCAGTTAGAACCCTTATATGGGAATATTCTGTACATCAAAACAAAGAACTTTTACTATGGAACTTTTATTATATATTTATTTCTGGGTGTAGTATGTATCATAAGTATGTATTTACGAAAAAAAAATGTATATTAGTATTCTATCAGCTATCTGGTTTCAATAATACAAGCTTTGCTTAGTATGGGGCTAGATGGCGCTGTGTGTAATAAATGTCCGCCCAATATATATATATTAAGCATTTTTTACAATATTAAAATTACGTTCATACGTAATAATATTTTCTTCGGTTTCCGTTTCATTCAATTCAATTCAATATCAGTTGTCAGATGATGATTTATCAAAACAATTTTCTCACGTATTTTGGGTGTCTGCATGTCTATATTCTAGTCTGAAACAGTGTTTTTTCTGAAAGTCAGTACTTACGGTATATTTTTGTGAGTGGTGATTATTTATTGTTCTGTTTGTAAGATTAGTTATGGTGGAATAGTCTGCAAGTATCGTTTTAGGGGTTACACATTTATTTGTACTGTCATAAAACAATGCTTTTGATTTATCTTATAGTTACTTATCATATCACGTACCTACTTATAATGTTCAAGTTTTGAAATATAACGAGTTCGGAGTCCAGCCCATTTTATATACCTTATATTTAAACCGTAATACAATGTTGAAGCTTCCTTTCTGCTGTGGATTAATCAAAGTAATGTGTTGCATGATATTTTTATGTCTTTCAAATTGCTCTAGCAGATGTCTGTGCCAACTCTATCGGTTATCGAAAGACAAACTAAATCTGACGTTAGGGCTTGTAAATCAGCTTTTTAGTACCTTTATTAACTATTTTTTAAAAAACATAGATAATCTTCCTTCTACGAATTAAGCCGAGAATCTAATATCAAAATTTACATGCTAAAGGTGTCAAAGAAGACAATATGTACATTTAAAAGAACCAAAGTAAAAAGTTGTGTTGAAATCATTAAAATTAGAAAAAATTAAAATTTCAGAGATAATTATTGTATTTCCATTATCATCCCACCATAACATATTTTATAACACACCATTTGTTTGCTATTCATTGAGTATGCTATCCCTGGATCGTACATGTTGCAGGGTTGGGACACAAATCTAGAACACAGGCGGCGCGACCGAATCCGTAAAGTATCTCCGAGAGCCGTCGTAGATTGATTTGTTTTCCAATCTCGCTTCTAGGTCACATCGGTTAGGATGTCAAATGTGAGCTTTATTCACCCTTCTCATCCAGAAAAACTGTGGAATGAATCTTGTAGCTTATGGAGGCAACATGAGGAATTTAAACGAACAGTCTCAATAATAGTAGATCACCTAGGGAGCAAAAGTAAAGAAAGTCTCAGATCTCATGTATATTGGCTCCCGAGACGAAACCTGTAGTGAAGTGCAGTTTTAAAATAAAAGAAAGTATAGGTTATAAGAATTTTAATCTCTCTCTTGTTGTAAAATAGATGTCCTACCTAGTGTTTTAAAGAATTTGCCTATACTGATAACTTCCTATATGGAAGTGGTAACCTTACGGATCCCTAATATTGAAAGTCAAATGAAGAATATTTTATTAGAGAAATCTAGCCACCATGAAGACTTCCGCAGTAGAGATTGCTTGAAGCTTCCAAGCCGACACGTTCACTGGAGAGCTTCTGTACCAGATGCAGACACAACCATGGGACACCAGATTTGCTTGTAATTCTCGCAACCAGAAGTAGGCACGACATAGGACACCAGGGTTGCTCGGAATTTCAGCTCCCCGAAGCAGGAATACGGGTCTTAGGGCAGAGTCACGACAAAGGACACCAGGGTTGCTCGGAGTTTCAGCTCCCCGAAGCAGGAATACAGGGCTTGGGGCAGAGTCACGACAAAGGACACCAGGGTTGCTCAGAGTTTCAGCTCCCCGAAGCAGGAATACGGGTCTTGGGGCAGAGTTCCCCAAAAACTGGACCTGGCAACCGTCTAGGGAATCTGAAATAATTTGTGGTCAGAAAAGGAAAGGAACAATGAAGGGCCTAAGGTTTGCCTAGTAAGAGATCAAATCGGACCAACTCGTCCAAAATTAAGACTGGGTTAAATTTAATCACGATAACCCCTAGGGCATAAGTATCATTGATCTCAGTAGTAGTTGTAGAATCAGAATCCAAAAACAGAATCCCGCACCAGGGATGGAAGTCTCCCTTATATACGGATTTTGAAAGTATTCTAGAGCCATTTCTAAAATTCTCTGCAGCCTGAAATTTTGTTCACAGAGCGGAGAGGTCCTATTAATAATATAAAAGACCTTACCCAAAAATACTCCATGTAGTCGAGATTTCCAGGCAAACCTCTACTCACGAAACTACATGGAGACTACAGACGGTCAAATTTGACAACTGTCAAGATTGACAGCGCTTTGTTTACCTAATTTTAAACCAATATTCAAGCAAAACCAATAAGTTATTTCACAATCTAACTACACCAGAAGAATCACAAAAATTCGCTCTCCGATCGATGTAAGTTTCATGCAGACGAAGAGGTACCAGGAAAATTTATTATTTCCAAAATTAATCCGAAAGCGTCGATCCCGGCACTAGAAGAGCATGAAAGATTCAGCATACGGACCCAAAGAACGCCCGTATGCCGACAAACCAGGAAAACATTGGTTCCTAGCAGGAAAAATCGTGTGAACACGAAAGAAGGAAAATTATAACAACTTGCCCTAAACATACAAGGTAAAAGAAGGCACCTAACTTTCTACAAGGGCTTAATCTAAGACGAACATCATGCCTCAAAAACGAGATGTGAGAAACATTATCCAAATAAAGAAAAGTAATACATAAAAGTGTGTTATTCAAGCATGTTCAGCTATTAGGAAGCTAAACACAGGAATTACCTATAAAATAGTAAGTCAATAGGTACCCGTAAGGAAGCATATCCTTACAAACCGATGTGACAAACATGAGATCTGAGGCTTCTTCACTTGCTCCCGTGAGGTTAAAGTAGCCATTTTAGCCCCGCAGGCACGTAAATACTATTTTATTACCATCCAAAATTATAAATCGTGCGGTGAAACAGATAGGCGGTAAATCTCATTTGCAGCTGGTGGACGCGACGTCTAAAGTTACGAATTACCTCCGCTGTATCAGATATTTTCCCACCACGCAGTAGTCTATAATAATTATTCCTGTGTATTAATTTTAAAACAAACTGTAGCTAAAGAAATATCGGGACAAATAAGACTCACCATCGCATGTGTCGATGTAATGAGCGCCAAGGCAGTGACGACATGGATTTCATTTTCAACTGACTTTAAAAGAGGTTCTTAATTCGACTGTGTGTGGTTCTTTTTGTATCTATGTTACGCGATTACTCCGCCAATTATGATTCTGACTGATTTTGATGTTTCTTTTTTTGTTTGGTAGGTGATCAGAATCAGAATCAGAATCAGAAATAATTTATTGTATAACTGTGTACATTTGTTATGATATGTTATGATATGGTAAGATATGATATGATACTTCAGAGGTGGTCCTATTATCGGTTTAGTAGTTTGATTTTTAAATCTAAATTACCGGAATAAATCAAAATTACTGGAACTATTAAAATGTCACCCATTTAGTCGAATTTGAAGTCAGTTGTTTTTTTTTAAATGTTTTATGTTCTTTACAGTTCTGGGTGCTGCTATGATCATGCGCAGGCATTATTTATCTAACTTGTAGGAAATCGTCTCGCTAATCTTATCACTTAAAGTCATATAAACATCAGTGACGCACTAATAAACGTACCTACTAAGAAATTTCATACTAAATTAAATTAAATTAAATAATCATTTATTTCAAGTATCATAGACTCATATTATAAATCATCAATTTAGCAGTCACATTAATAAGTACCATACACACAATTGAAAATGAAATTAAATTTGCAATTAATTTTGAAATTGAATTTAAATTTGAAATAAAAAATTGAATTTGGAATTAAAATTGAGTTTGAAATGAAAATAACTACTAAACTAACTTTTAAACATTAAATTTTAAAATATACCGCTGTAGATTCACGTAGCTTGTCGTGTTGATTGATTGATTGATTGATTAACTCTTTATTGTTCACACCAAGAATTACACAGAAATAATTTAATAAACTTAAATACTGGAACAAGTGGCGGCTTTAAAAAAGCCTTGGCCTTATTGCTAAAAGCAATCTCTTCCAGGCAACCTTTCGTGTTCCGTGTTTGTTGAGACACCGCTGTTTTTATCTTCAGCTGATAAATCTTACTTCAGGTAATTTTAATTATAAATGTAAATAATCTTCAACATTCTAATAATCGTCTTAAATTTCCCAAATTAGATTTGGATTCAGGTATAAATGCTCTAATTATTAAATTCCCGGTTTCTTAGTTAATCGTTATTTACGAGTATTTGTCTGGTTATACAATGCTACTTGGGCGAAAATTAATTATAAAACTGGATTTGGTTTCAGCACTATTATTTATTCTGTGGTTTTAGACGCTTTTTGTTTCAATTTAAAACTAACAGCTGCTCGCTACTACATCACTGTGTTGTTTTTTTTGCATCTGGCAGGTATATAGGTACTGCAGACTACTTGCACTTAGAACTCCCTACTTGTGAGAACACTGTCAATGACCAAATGAATGTAATGAAGTCTTCTCTTCACTTCTCATGCAAACAAAAAACTATCAACCAGAATCTGTTCGTTTGTCACCTCAATATTGTGTTTTAAGGTAACATACGTTTTTTGTAGTATACTTATAGTATAAATATTTGTACGTAACATAAGAGTAATTAAGGTTCCACATAAATTATATTAATTATTATTAAATATAAATTGTATTCCTAACCGCCCCACTGCCAAAGCTAGTGGAGACGTTGAGAAGTAAGTATATGCCAAGAATAGAACTCGCTACCGTATTACTTGTTGCCCGACGACTACAACCTAGCCATTCTAAATCGACTTGGTGTAAGTTTGACGCTTACCATCACTGATATTTGCCAGACGTACTCACTATTTTTTTTACTGAATACTCAATAATATAAATGTATGTACTTTATCTGTAAGAAGGCTGTGGTTTGTCCAAATAATAACAAATACGTGTATATACAATTCTAAATACAATTGGAAGTGCATGTTAATAATATCTCAGTCACAAATCAATAAATTAAAATAAACTACAGATTATAAAACCATGTGAAATTAGCCCCTGAGGGTCCTGCGTGCAGCACCCGGCCCAAAATTACTCAACACACTTGCCGCAATACCGCGCTGTACATCGATAGAGATCTGCTGAGACAAGTTCCAGCCCTGACGGAGGTCCCGCCTTCTCTCCTTCAAACGGCGTCCAAGGAATTATTTGCTACTGAAAGTGCTCTAGATAACTAAATTACAAGTACAAACTCGACTCAACCATTTGCCATTCGACAGTAATCTTCCCAGTCCAATTTAATAGACCAGAATATTGGTATTTTCAGTGCTAATCTCCCCAGTCCGTTATCAAATCTGCTCAACACTATAGTCTTCGACTGTTGCATTCACAGAAAAGCGAAGGCCCTACTCTTAGGTTGCATTAAATAGGTGAACTTATATCCCTCTTAACGTATAATCGTGAACTTACATCTTTCTCTCTCTTAAACGCCGGCCAAGGGCGCGAACTAATTGTTTGGCGTTAGAACCCAACAGACCCGACGTCTCCACGGCAAAAGAGAAAAAGTCATACACTGGTTCCAGACTGGCGTTTGCCTCGGGCGGCTGCCTCTGCCCCGCACCAGCGGACCTCTGAGTAGCGCGGAGGTGGCAGGACGCTAACATGCTGACGCACGCTGCAATAGTTGCATCCCACTCGATTGGCGCCCGTTGTGCTACGGAATCAGTGTTAGACCATCAGGCCGCTTGCCATCGGAAATTAACAGGCCCTGGAGCTCCAAGACGCAAGGAACCTCAGCCAATATTTCTTAAAAATATTTGAAATCTATTGAATTACTTCGATTTCGCATGGAATATTTACGTGACGAGTATTTACGTAGCATTATTACTGCAGAAATTGGACAAACAATAATATAACGGTGCAAAGTGACTCCTGTCACTTGTCCCACTCGGTTACCACATTTTGTATACATACTCGTCTAAAATAAATACATAGGTACTAATTACTACTTAGGTTTAGGTCGAAGTATAAAACTTTATAGGTAAGATATGTTTTACTACCACTTGTGTAAGCTGTAGATCAATATTAAAATATGATAACAAATACTAAAATAAACCACCTGTCCTAAGCAGCGTTGATTACCTACACACTAACATCTCTCAGTATAGTATAGCGGGGTGGTACAGGGTTAGATGGGACGTTAACATATCTCGGATCACCTCACTCCCTCCTAACGCAATTCAAAGGAGAAACATAATCATAACCATAACGTAAATCTAATCTTATTATCATTCATGTATTATTATGACGACGTATTTTATTATTATTACAAACGTATTTTATTACGAGTAGGCCTTTTAAGTAAACTCTTATTTGTGTTTTGCCTTTATGACTGAGCAATGATATTTTATTTTCATCAAAATCTCGTTGCGTGTCATATTTTGGTCCCGCTAAGGTATGATTTGTTTTATTTGCTTTTGCATCAACATCGTGTCAGCCTTTCGAAGAGCACGTGTTTTTTTTATCCTGCTTCTCGAGCTTTTTACCTTACACTAATGCTTAAACCAAGCCTTATTATCAAGACTTCAACACCACACAAACCAAGTAGCCTACTTCAGGTAGACATTCAAGTCATTTTATAGTATATTCTAAAGTATTTTAACCGTCTCTTTTATTATGGTATAACTAGAGGTCCCCCGCCGACTTCTTCCGCGTACGAAAGAAATTCAGCCGGCTCCCAAATAGGTACTCGTATCTTCCATACCGCTGGGCTAATTACTAATTATTTTCCTCTCCATATACACCACTTTAAATCATCCCCAAGTCACGGGTTGAGTGAGTCGTTGAGTCAGGGCAGAGATTCTTATAGTAATGGATTAGCATAATAACATTACAAATTTAACGGTGAATATGGATTTTAGTTTAGCTTCACGTGAAGCAACAGCTTTAGAATCAAGAAAAGATATAAGAAGTTTAGCATAATGGAACGAATTTTGCCATTAAAAAGCGATAAATTACAAATATTAACTACTACCACTTCAGAAAAGTTAAAATTAAAATCGTTAATTACGTCTACCATACTTTGGACATAAAAAACTTCTCCAGGTAATTATCCCCAACACGCTGCACTCGCCGGCAAAGTTTCACCGTAAACGCGCCATGTGAACGGTTTTGAATAAAAATAAGTACGAGGAAGCTTCTACTCGTTTTATCCCTTTCACTAGAGAAATAACTTTGTTCAATAAACGGGGTAAACGGTCGCAGAATGCCCGGAATGTGCGCGATGTGGAGTGTTTCAGTTCGTAGGTGGGTTTCTACATGAATCGGATGGTTGTCTTATTGTGTTGTACCAATTTGCGTTACTCAATTGTTTAAGAAACTGAGCTCAAGTGAAATTTAAAACAGGAAAGAAAAAGTTTATTTAGTAGGTATGTAGAGAACATACTCATAACCTGACTTAACGACTGACTGACAGACAACGCACAGCCTAAACCGCTGGTCATACCAAAATAATTGGAGAAAATTTGCTACATTCAATTATTTTTTTGTCTGTGATGTCTTAAGGGGGTGAAATGGGGGATGATGATTCATATATAAATTATTTATTTTTGAATTTATAGTGATGAAAATTGGCATTTGGATAGACTTTTTAAAATAAAAACAATAATCCATGTTTTTAAAGTATAAACAGGAAGAAAAAGAAAACCCATAGTGTGCAAACAGTTCATCTATATATATAAAAGGCTCTGTCCTGACTGATTGACTAACTGACTGATTGACTGACTAAAAAAACGTGGTGAATTTTGGGAGCGGGCCGAATTTGTTGCGTACGCGGACGAAATCGCGGGCGAGCTTTAGTATAAAATGTTCAAAAACAATAATATTTTTTGCTAGGGTTGATCTAAAGTGGTGCTTATGGGGAGGGAAAAGATGAGTAACTAACCCAGCGGGATGGAAAATAGGTACGAGTATTTGGGAGCGCGGCGAATTTCTTACGTACGCGGATGAAGTCGCGGGCGACCTCTAGTAAGCTAAATTATAGTCACGGTTTAATTTCTATTTATGTTACAGTATAATTATGGCCAAAGGGCCACCCATGATGAATGACTGTACTCTGCTATACAGGCTCCAACGAGACCTAGTGTGGAAGACAGCGTTTCTAAAGGTACCAAACCAATTAAGATAAGAAAAAATCTATGTTGTTTTCTTTGTACCAACCTACTTTGTAATTTGTAATAAAAAAAATATATATAAATTATTATAAATTTAGTTTGGTTGACTAGCCAAAATTATTTCTTTCCTAAATCGTAACTTCATAAGCTCTCTGTATGTAGGTATACAAAAACTATACGGTTGAGGATACTCCATTAT
Organism: Erannis defoliaria; assembly: GCA_905404285.2. Taxonomy (NCBI): domain Eukaryota; kingdom Metazoa; phylum Arthropoda; class Insecta; order Lepidoptera; family Geometridae; genus Erannis; species Erannis defoliaria. The sequence continues at coordinate 310,315 of FR990073.1, read as the reverse complement.
TACAAAATGAGGTCGCACCCTTAACAGTAGGTACGTATTATTGACACTACTTCAGAGAGTTCACCGTTTTCTATTTCCAGCAATAAAAAGATCAAATGTAGGCCTCGCAGATGATATTTCATTTGGAACAAACACTGAACAATGGAAGACACGCCATAAATCATGGGGGTTTATCTCGATGCCTAGGAACGCGCTATTTTTCTCTAATACCAACATTGAAAGCGAAACTTTTTATATGGTCTATTGATTACCTTACATTACTCGGAATCGACATTTATATGCTTGTATTTTAATTTTGTATCAATTTATTTTACTACAAATTCTTTGAAGAAGTTGACAAGATAGAAAAACAAAATGTATTAGGTTAGGTTAGGTTTGAAGATTTTCGTTATCAACAAAGACGAATTGTCACTTATGTGATAACATTGTTACACAACAAAATTTTGAGGCGTTCGTCGCCGCATATTACACAAAATTATTATTTTATATTTTTACACAGCTTCACCCTGAAAATTTACTATTAATGGAAATCTATTTTTATACTTACTCATTGGTATCTCAAAGTTTAAAGATATTCATAGAAGCAATTACTACTTGTCATAGTTCAAATATTTTTATAAGCAATCTTTTACTAAGCGCATTTGAATGTGTCATTTGCCACAAACATTTGACATTGGTGACAATTATACAATACATTCAGTGTTAATATCTTCCTGGTCCATGATTGTATCAGGTTAATGGTACTGTGGTTGTCTATTGTTATCTAAACCACAGACATCTTTTAGGTTTCAGCTCAGTAGGCGTCTGAATATTGATGTTGTCCTACAATCGTATTTATAACGCGTATATACCCGATAAATATCAGTGAAGTACGATCAAAGCTAATGATAAAAATAAAAAGCTTGAGAAGCAACGGGGATCGATTTGTGTGCCATACCACAGTGTTTTCCTTTATGACAAGGAAAAGCTTATGGCTTTCATCTCTTTCTGTTTTTGTTTTTGTTTTTTATAATATTTCTTCGCTGAGTTATGTCTAAGGATGGTTTCGGCTTTGATCGGCGATATGTTCGTATCAGACTCGAGGCAGTGTTGAGGCAATACAAGCGAAAACAACAGTTGCTACTTTGAAATACTGACTTTGTAAAATAAATGAACAAACGGTTACAATAGGCTAGATGACTGATGTTTATATAGTTGAAACCAATAGCTTTGATGAAGAATTTAAGTAAATATAGTATGTTTATTGAAAAAATAATTTAAATCGGTTAATGATGTTCTGATATATGAGCGTTTAAAGTTTTTGTTAGAGACAACTCTGTCCCTTTCCCACAAAACAAAAAATGACGTCACGCCTTACTTGTCAGAATATAATTTATATGGCGTACTGAGAAGTGACGTCACGATTTGCTGTTTCGCCTCTCTGTCTAGCAAGATATTAAAATGCTTATAAGTTGCTTATTTTTGATCGGATTTTCGTTTTCTTTTCATTTATCAGCTATATTTATGGGCCACATTTTAATAAGATAATTAAAAAAAACCAGTCATCTAGCCTATTGTGTGAATGCTAATATTAATTACGATATTCACGGATAATACGGAAAACAAAAAAAACACAGATTCCTTTGCAACCAGCTTTTTATATAGAGTCAATCTCAAGTATGACGCTGTTTGCTGTTCTCGGACTTCTATCGCTCTAAAGAAAGCAAACATAACAAAACATTTTTATTCGTTGAGAAAGCGAGCAAAAGGTTATTAGAAAACTGAGATAATAATGTAGCAAATATTTTACGAAAATCTTGAATGATCTTACAAAAAAGAACAGGCATCCCAGCTAATCCAACGACCAAGTTTTAATAAAACAGTTTGGGAAGCTTTACGTGTCATTTTAACTTCCTCAATAACCTTACCCTGGTCATTACATGGCAATTTTGTTTACAGCCACCGTAAAAACATGAGTTTTTATCACGCACACATACATATGTATTACGAACGTACATGTTAGTATTTACGAGGATATGTACCACCGCCGTCGTAAACCTGAGTACAATGTGTGGCCAAGACTTTAATGACTTTAGTGAAGATACTGGCTGGAACAGAATTCGTTTAAAAAGGGATAACTGGCAACCTTTCTCGCTTGTACGTCAATGTTTCTAGGGAAATCCTTCCTCCGAGGGATATAAGTTCACCTGTTTAATGCAACCTAAGAGTAGGGCCTTCGCTTTTCTGTGAATGCAACAGTCGAAGACTATATAGTGTTGAGCAGATTTGATAACGGACTGGGGAGATTAGCACTGTAACTACCAATGTTCTGGTATATTAAATTGGACTGGGAAGATTACTGTCGAATGGCAAATGGTTAAACCGTCGAGTTTGTACTTGTTAATTTAGTTATCTAGAGCACTTTCAGTAGCAAATAATTCCTTGGCCGCCGTTTGAAGAAGAGAAGGCGGGACCCCCTCAGGGCTGGTTCTTGGCTCAGCAGGTCCCCGTCGTTATACAGCGTGGAAACGTGGCAAGTGTGTTGGGTACGTTTGGGCCGGGTGCTGCGCGCGGGACCATAAGAGGCTAATTTGACATGGATTTATGATCTAATTTAATTTAATTTTTACTTTTATTAACTCCTGTTGTAGTTTTTAAATGAATTTCACTGATGATATCAAAGAAAAACTTTTTTATGCTTGACAGGGTAGTCATTTGATCACGGCTCATCTACGCTCATCTATATAAGTGACGGTATTTTAGTGTCTGGCTGGGAAACTGGCTCTCAAGTAAAGCTACAGGTAAAAATCGTTAAGGGCTTGGCGACCGATTTATAACTTAAGAGCTATAGCCAACCGAGCAGAAATATTTACCCTGTATACCATGATAATATGGTTTTCTTACGATGTTTGCCTTCCCCGGCGACTTAAGCTCATCTTAGGAATCAGAACCTATGCCTTTCATGCGATCCAACACTGAGCTTTGGCTGTGATCACTTTTAAGTGATCTACCGCGGGCTGACCGGGGTGTGGGCTAAGTTGCTCGTTGAACCCTATCACCGCTACCAAGTTTTCCACTACTTTGGTACTTATTCACAGTAAATGGTAACATTTCTATGAAATCCTAACTAATAATACTTCCAGTAGGTACAGCAAGCAGGACGCAAGCGAGCAGAGTTATTACCTAGGCTCGGCAGGCGCGGCCGCCGAGATGGCTCTTAATCACAACTTCTGACATTAAAATGTTCCCGAAATACTTTAAACGTCTATTAAGAATCGGCTTTATTGACGCGTTACCTCCATTTTTGGGATCACCATCGAGACGTGAAGTTACTTAATGTCCTGATAGTCCAGCTTTTATGTGTCACATCTGAATAATGCTTCACGTAGCGGCTCTAGATTTCTTCTATTGGATGCCATGTTTCGGTTTGAAAGGCAATGTTACCAGAAGAAATTGTAGCCAAAAAGGTGACGAGCGCGGTGTAGTGTGGCGCAGGATTTTGATTGCATGTTCACAATTCTGGCACTGCTACTGCTATGGGCAGGCGTGATATTTACAACCAGGCGAACTTCTCGCTCGCTTCGTCACTCCACAGCTTAAAAAAACTCAAATAAGCACTTGATAAACTATCGTGTGCACTTAGAACAGTAGGTCTCTAACACAAAATTTGTTAAATTATCGCAGTCTCAGTTTATAAAAATATTCTATCATTTACGTACAGATTTACTACCTACGCCGTAAAAAAATAAGTTTTTGTGCTAGGGTGTGTAACTGCTTTAGGCGTTTATCAATCACGCGTCTGCCTGAATCTAAATCTGAATCCAATCCGGAACCTCGCGAAACGACTGAACCACGGAGATTGTAGATATGAATGTACTTACTTATGAGTTTAAACTAGGCAGTTTCATTGGCCCTTTCTAAAAATAAACACATACTTAGGTACTTTTGTATTTGGATACGTGTAATTACGAACATAATTATAGTTTCGGAGAACTTGTATCGATGGATAGGTAGCGCAGCCCACGCCCAAACAGTTCGAGTGTATCCGAGAATCCAAATACGACAAGCTTCAGGATTTGATGGAGTATGCTATCTCTACTGAATGGTCCCGTCCGTTCCAGTGAGGCGCGCGTCTGCGAGGAGGTCGCGATGGGCGCGCACTCCGCGCTGTGGCTCGCTCTGCTGCATGCGTTCCTGTTCGTAGTCGGTGAGTTCTATCACATTTCCTTATAACATTATTTATCACCTAGTAATAGCGTTATGGAATCTGTGATTCTTATTTGTCAGTTCAGGCTCAATTCATTGACAAATATTTATAAAATTAGCCTAGATAAAATTGCTTATTGATGTTCTCACGTTGTTTAGCTCTTTGCATTATCTCGCTTGTTTTTACTTACCTATTTTGTTTCAAAGACACTACGTAAATTATACACAAATATACAGGTATTTTTAAACTTCTTTCAGGTTTGTTTTAAAGGAAAACTGCTAGTCAAAAACTCAATCAATGTTAAATAATTATATTCGTTTTTAGATGCCAAAGCAATAAATTGACATAGGTCCCTACTCTAGAGCAATGATGTCTCTGTGAAAAGCTCTAATTTCCTTATGCAATGTCTCACCAATTTGAACTACAGAAAATATTAGATAAAACAATATCAAATGCGTTTCACGTCAACAGTGCCATTCTGATACTTAGCAAAACCAACTAAACTCCCGAACATTTCCTCCCTATTGCAATTTTTATCTGTTACAAGGTACATGCCTATACATAGTAAGACACGATAGCCCTCAAAGATTAACTGGAGTCCGCTAACTGAACATCGAGTGTACTTACAAGAACTCCAAATCTCCTCATTGGCATAAAATGGTGGACACTCGAGCGAGTACCCTCGCCTCCGGAGGCTCGTCTCCCGCCGGCCGCGGCTCGCGCGCCTGTACCGACCTACTTGTCTGCTGACCCATACGCACAAAAAAATCAATGCAACCTTTGTTCCATTGGAGTGTGAAGATTAGCGCTATAGACGCATGTTGTTTTCCCTTCTATGTTTAGATTCTTAATTAAGTTTAGATTTTATATTATTAGATATCTGTATTTCCTCTTCCTTTCTCTCTTCTTTTCTCATACCGTATAAATAATAATTTGCACTGTAGCAGCGTATTGATTCGCATAGCTATTTGTAGACGATTGTCAATTCTATCTGTTTACGCATGTGAGCACTCGTAGGGAATAAAAGTAGTGAAGCCAACGCGCAGGACGTGTCGACTGTCGACTCCAGGGAATAGTTTGAACTCTTTACCTCTAAAAGGTTTCTCTATATTACCGTGGAAAGACATAAAAATGTGTTGCTCGAGTTTATTTATGATTCATAAAATAAATCTAGTTAATCAAAAACTTTAAATACAATTGGTAAAAATACATTTATTTTGTGAGATACGCCAACAGTGAAAATATTACACATTCTTAATTACTCTACATACTACGATAGCTAGCAGTTTAAATGGACCATAGTATTACAAATATTTATCCAACGTACCACAAGCTTCAATTGACATTCTAAGTATGTATTATAGCAGCTGATCGTAAGAACCTATCCTGATGATTTATTACAAGCCACAAGCAGCCTTGCATAATATAACTTTAGGTTTAAAATACATTATGTAGCTACATTCATCCTGCATTATCTGTACATTTGCCCCAAACTTTTAGGACAAACGTCCTATAAAAAGATAATCAAGTCTCCCCCAGTTAGAGAATACGATAAAATAGATGGGAAACTCTTATTTTACGAAATCTATGTTTGATATTATAAAACTATCTGTACGAAAACGTGAAGTAATGTCGAATGGAAGTTAATTTTGAATACTTCGATATTGGTATATTTCTAAGATAATTTGAATTAGTTCGATTTTGCTAATTTAGCACGTTCGTTTATGTCGATATGAAAATAGCCCTTGTATTTTGACTGGAAACATTAAATACAGTAAAGCTTTGATAATACCAGGTGACTGTAAACGCTTACCTACGTTTGTCCGTGAAAGCTAAACGTGGTTCTAAAAAAAAGTTAAATTATTACGATGTTGGTATTCTTTCCCTGTTTATTCTGTGGTATAGTCCCCTAAAGTCCCGGCAGTAAATTGGCTGGTGACCTTGCAGCAGCGGCGGAAGTCGGGAGCGATGTTTGCTCGTTAATCATAATACGACACTATAAACTGGTAACTTGCGTAATACTAGCTGTGATATAACAGTAAGGATGTAGAGGCGGACGACGGCTAGAATTTTTTTTAAATGGTTTTCGATATCCGAAGGGTGTCATACTGAACTTTGAAGTGTACGTCAGCTGTCTGTTCTATATTTATTGAACCGTATAAATATCAACCGTAAACATAGTACCTATAGCTAAATAATTTTTCACAAATATGACTATTATTATAATTTATATTAAATAAAACAAAATAAGAAGAATCTTCATCCAAGATTTTTTTCGCGTTATTGAACCTGTAATAAGTGTTAAGATAATGATGCAAACTGAAATAATATGAGAATAGAGTTTTTTATTAAAATCTAGACAAGGTCAAATCGGTCTCACACGTATAATATAAGAATTCTACAAGAGTAACTAGTTGTTTATTAACTAACTCCTCATAATTAAGTTCAACATGGTAACTCGACGTACTCCCGGCGCGGCGGGACCAGATAGGCTAGCATGCATCAAATTTAAGGCCCCCAAATGTACGGCCAAAAGTTAATAGTTTTCAAGATATTTTAAATATTTTTTTCTGCACGAATGTCACGGCTTTATTACTACTTACCTATTACCGTATTTATTTATTTATACATGAAATATATACTAGAACAATTATTAAAAGGAGTCCTTTTAGGCAAGGTTCCGAAGATACTGGCAGCGTTCCCCTTTGAAAAGCTAGACTAATTTTTTGTCCGAGGTCAGCTCTTCGGTCTCCTGTGATGTCGACTAACCTTTTTGCTATTTACTTAAAAAGCCTTAAAGCGCTAGGAATCCACGGACCAAGGGTAGTTTACCACATATTTATTTTAAAATAAACTTAAATTTTTGATTTAGTGTGTTTACAGTAATAAACAGTTTGTGGCACTAATCGAAAAATTTACAAAAATATAAAGTCAAAGTCAAAGTCAAAGTCAAATCGTAAAAGCATTAGTAGCTATCACATTCTATGTATTTTTGAATATTTTATTATAATACCCATTTTTTTTGTTAGCCCCCCCTATGTGATCCCGCTGGGAATGCCTACATCGAGTGACCATACTACGAGTTACATGCTAGAAAGTAAGTTTTACAATCCACAGTTTACAAACTCGACATTCGAGGATAAATAACACTATTCATCGCACGATATAGAATCGCGGAGTATTACGTCGACACGACACGGCTCGCCGGCTCCCTACACTAAGTACACTGGGAGTCGGGAGTTCTAGCACGAAAGAAATGTGCCTGCATGACTCGCTCGCGCTCCGAGCGGAGGACTTTAACGGGAAGGGGCTTAGGAGAACGAACAATTTTATTGTTCGCTCCCAAGATTGCTTCACGATCTCATGACTTCTAAAATACTTGCTACCCTACCGGGTTGTTATTGTACAAATTGTTTTCTTTTTATTACAAACATTTGAAATAAGAACGTAAGCTTGCAATAGTTTACTGAAGCCAAAAATAATTTTACGGAATTACATTGCATATTTATTAAAATTAAATGATTTTCCACTTTAACCTGTATTTGCGTTATTTCGCCAAAACAATCAAATTGAATAAATCGAATGATGCCGAAAAAGCATATTGATGATAGTAGCTCGTACACCATATTCACGTAAATCGCATATACCGGCGGAAATTAATTTAAAGGTATAAAGTTATTTAGGACAAAAAACTATAGATACCTATTTAATACAAAACCAGAATACTAAGCTCATTAATGACTCTACCTATTATACTAATCCATAAAATACCACATCAAGTTATGTTATATGTTATACACTTAAACCAGTAGGTGGTTATAACGAATGATTTGTCTGAGCGTAAGATAAAAGGCAGGACCGTTCCATCACAATCCAGCCATCGATCAATGCAGGATCAGAAGTCGTCCTAAATGTTCAGTTCAATAGCGTCATAACATAATGAACCAAATTGAATAGAGAGTGGATCCTGGTTCAGTAACTGGCACAAAGCCGCGCTTGTAACACCTCCCAGAATCATTACCCCGCATGTTTATGTGAAGGGAATTGAATAACGTCGCCGGGCGGAACAGATTCCCTAACGTCCCCAAACTATGTTATAAATAGGTTGTCGTTAATGAGGGAACCGAAAGTTGCTATTTTGTGACTACGCAAAACTCATTTAAAGTTCCTAACCGCTACCCATTTATAAATATGTCGGCGGTGTCGGTCCGAATGACTTTCTGTTTCGGAATGCAATCTAAAGTTCAAGTACGAGCAGCGCGCCGACGTTTGTCCCCCTGTCCCTACTGCTTATCTCAAGAGGTCATTCATGCACTTGGGCAGTTCAAGATTATTTACACTGAGAGCGCTAAGCAGGCGTGATGTAGCGTGGAACATTCTCAATGAGAGGTTTGCACAAGTATATGTCACTCCAGTGTGAACTTATACTTCACGACGACTTCTACGGTCGGCGACATTGTACTCGTAAGTAGAGATTTTAACATAGGAGGCACTACTTTTGAATATTTTTAGACAAACTTAAACGTAGTACACATCGAAAGCATAAATTCTTACATTTACGTTATTTTATGCGCTTGGATAGTTTGTACAGTTTCTAACTGTATCGTTGTCTTTATCTGCTATTCTTCGCCGATTGAGCAAAATGGAACGTACATTTCGTATCTAAATCGACTGAGTTCGTAAAACTACGTTACACATTTTGTGCTAAATATTTAACACACGGAAATTCACAACAAGTATTTAAGGAAACGAAACGTTTTCACTCACGTCACTCGGATAAAAAACCGAAAGGGCGGAACAGAACATAAGTAATTTATGAGACAGAGCAAACCCAACTCCTCGCCTCTCCGGGAGCACTGAGCTTGCGACAGCTGTGGAAACAATCTGCTGGAGGATGTGTTTTTCATGTCGTTTATTCAAAGCTTGAGCCGCGGATCTGCCTGAACAAGTATGAATTAGGTAGCACTGTTTACTGAAACTCGCGACATCTGGGAGATTAGGTACTGTTGTGATTCTGGTAGTGTGGTATAAATACATCACTTTCAAACCATCAAATGTAGAAGCAGAAAATTTAGTGTCACTTGTTTTGTAAAATCTTACGACGTTGCATAATAAGGCCTGTGACGAAGTAAATTTATTTCTAACGTAGCTACGGTATACAATAGACGTCCCTTCGAAAGAACATCTGATGGCCGGCTTCACATTCTGCGTGTGGACATAGGATTCTCGCAAGGCATCGTCCAACTCGTCTTCGGCTTTATACTTCCAGCTACTGCCTATTTTACGTATATTGCAACTACATTGAGAGCATTCTATACGCAAAGTTTGCTAACTGGTGATCAATGCAGTCATGCTCAAGATCACTACCCAGTATCGGGCCCTTGACCCCGCCGCCTAGCGAGAGCCCTTTTCTGATCAAGGCTATAAGACCGTTTACTGTGACGACAATGTTTGTCATTTCGACGTCATGGTGGTTACATCGTGAGCGAAACCTCTTCACTAGCTAAGTTTGTATGTCATGAGTCGTGACCTACACAATATTCTCATCATGAGGGATGGGGGGTTGATGTGGTGGAATAAGCATTGCCCGGTACTAGTAGATCAATCACAACTCCTTTATTATTGGCTTATTGGCGACACTAGTCCTAGTCTGGCCCAATTGTAGTTTTAATTCATTTATTTATCACAACATCAAATCAGGCAATAAAGTGGAAATTAATGTAATGCCTGATTTCCTGCCGCCTTAACAAAATCACCCGAGCAGTGAACTGGTGGCCTGCCTGGTACTGATGATTGTGTTGTTGTCGCAGGTGACTCGAGTGGCAAGGAGGGCACGGACGGCACAGAAGGCACGGAGGCGGCCGGCGGCGGCGGCGGCGAGGCCAGCACGGCGGACGGGTCGTCGCGGCGGTTCCGCGCCGAGTTCCTGCAGGAATGGCACAGCGCGCCAGACGCGCCCTACTTCGACCCCTCCACGCCGCGCGACGTCACCGGCCTCGTCGGGCACCCCGTGCGACTGCTCTGCCGGGTCAAGAACCTGCAGAACAGGACGGTGAGCCACACTACTTCTCAATTACAGGGCCAATACGTTCACCATCGAATCACATCACACATCATCAGCCCGGAGACGTCCACTGCTGAACGAAGGCCTCCCCCTTAGACCGCCACACTGTAGGATAACATGCCATTTACATCCACCGGTTACCCGCGACTTTTACAATGTCGTCGGTCCACCTAGTGGGATGGAGGCCGCGCCTACGCTGTGTCTTCCGGTTTGCGGTCGCCACTCAAGAACCTTTCTTCCCCATCGGTTGTCAGTTCTTCGAGCGATGTCACCATCGAATGTCTCAAAGAAATTATTTTCTTTTATTACTCAATATTCTGGGTACCGTTTCTATGGCTGGCCAAGCTTTTTTTTTATCATAACGTCTTATATAAAATAAATCAGCAGTGCAGACAATACTCAATACTCAATGGTTTATTGCAAACATTATGTAACTTATATAATACATGCAGATCTTATTTAGCACATTTTATGGTCGACATAATGAACGACATAATGAATTGGGACTTGCAACACTGGAATCTTAGAGCTTATTTTTATGGAGAAGCAGGGCGTTGTGCCTGGTGGGCTATCGGACGGCCAGGACCTCGAAAAAGCGACACCATTTCATGGTTAATGTATACCAAGAACTCGTACGAAATAATTTCATTCCACTTTCTTAGTCGAAAAACCAGAGTGGGTGGGTGAGTGGGTTTTTCCCGATAATTATAATCTGGGTGTCTTCAAATCGCGAGTGAATTGCTTTCTTCTAGACAAGCGTGCTCCATCGTAGGCTGCATCTTTGTTTAACATCAGACGAGATGGCAGTCGAACGCAAGCTTATAAATAATAATTTTAAAAAACATTTGCCCTTAGTCGATATTTTCATTTTTGAGTACACATAAAATTGTATATACTTTACCGACTTGCGTTTCCGAATAGATCGACAACACTGGCATCGATTTATTGTGTTGGCGAGATACGATCGATAATCATGAAGATTTATTATAATAATAATAATAAGTCATTTATTTCAGATAATTAGAATCCATAGTGAGAAATAGGTACACTTTTTCAAAATTATTATTATCATCACTCTCTCTCTACCTTCGTTCACTACTGAGCATAGGCCTTTCTTTTTATTATGTACGCCACTCATTGCCACTCATAATAATTAAGAGGCAATGAGTGGTATAGTAATATTGGATAATTATTATAATGATTTGCGCTACATTTTGATACGTGTGATTTTGTGTCATTTTCAAGTGATGCTACCTTACGGTTAATATAAGCTAAGCTCTAGATATTCTCTACAGGCGCAGAAATCGTTTTGCGTTCACGTTATTATGCAAACAGCAAATATCCAAACTTTCTGCTTCTTTTTCAGAAGAGCTCCATTAGGTATACTTTGGAAGTTTATACCTGCTGAAACGAGAGGGAATTCATAATGTTATTATGTTAGTTCGCCTTCATCAGCAGCGCTGATAACGTTGTTTATAACTATTTTGGTTTTGCTTATTTATGTTTATCATTATCATCATCATCAGCTCGGAGACGTCCACTGCTTAACGAAGGCCTCTCCCTTAGACCGCCACACTGTACGACAACCTGCCATTTGCATCCACCGGTTGCCCGCGACTTTCACAATGTCGTCGGTCCGCCTAGTGTTACCTAGCCATTGTTTATCGGTTATCATAGGTTATCATTGGCATTCATCGGTTGGTCATCGGTTATTTATGTTATTTACTTTTTAAAGATATGAGCACAGTGCATCGCAAACATTACATTCATGAAGTTTGATTGCAATTTGAGTCTCTATCAAAATTAAGCGATGAAAATAAAAACTCGATTGTTATTTTGAATTCGCACCAATATTGTTCGAGCTAAAATTGATCAGACTTTTACTTTGACAATATATAGACAATCGTTTAACTGTGTGTAAAAACAATTACATTGAACACAGTAAAGTAAAAAATAAATAAATAAATTGTTTTATCTTTTGCCACAAACTGGCCCCAACTCAGCATGATGCTGGTTGTGAACAACTGGCGCTGGTCTTCCGTTGGGCCCGGCGGGTGACGTCACGCGCGCAAATATCGCATGATGCGCATAATAGGCACGATTACATATAGGTATAACAAACATTCATTACATACAGAAGACAAACAAGACAAACATCACCTCACACAAACACACGATACAAAGAGAAGAGACCCATAAAGAAGATTAATATACTACTTAATTGTGTGGTTTTATACGGCCAAAAGTAAAAATGAGAAATTCAAGGCACTGAAAGTTTTAACAGGGGTTATGGAAGTAACAAAAGTAAGGACAACATTTTCGTAACGTATTAAATAGCACTGGTGTCATTTTTCATAAGTTCTTTGCCCTTCTGATGAACATACATGATTTTTTTCATTTACTTTGCGCAAATTGCTTTGCGTCGAGATTCTCAAGGCCAAGAAACATTAGTCGGTAACTTTTACATATTTTGTTGTATGATCGAATAGCCATGGTTTGCTGAGCAGTCCACCCGCCATTATCAGTGATCCTTGGCCGTTCTCTAACATTTTGACGCCATTCCACATTCCGTTCAGACGCTGAAATCTTCCAATGCCAAAACTAAAACGATAATGTGTTACGAACAAACCATAAAACTGGCATGCTGCTTCGAAATTGCCCCATTTATCTCACTAGTCGCCTTACGTTATAAACCCTGTTAGAATGAACATTGCATCCTCAGGTCAGAAACGACTCTATCGATATTTTAAAAGGTTTTTACTTTACTGGGCCAATGTCTATATGTGAAGAGTAGTCATTGATTCTGATTCGCTTTCGGAAAATTAGCATGAAAATAGTACAATAGAATTTTATGCCAAACTGACTGTTTATGAAACACAACGTGTCCTATAAAGCTTGTGAAGTGTCCTAAAAATGTAAAAAGTATTTTAGTCATATTGGCATTAAAATTGTTTCTAAAAGTATTAATCCAGAACAATTAATGGATGTATGTGATCATGGGGCAGAATTTATATTTTTATTTAATTTGTGTCCCTATTTTTGTTTTGTAATGTTGTGTGTGTTTGTTTAATAGTTGAATTCAATTCAATGTGTATTCTAATCTCATTTTAATTTATTATGACTTTCTTCATTAATTATTTTGCGTTATATGGATTTATGAGATCTGAAATAAATGATATTTTTATTTGATTTGATTTTGATTAATATCGATACTTGGTTCCCCCATCCCTAGCTGTCCTAAACGATAGATTTGCAGTGAAATATGTGTCGTTGAACTCAGAGTAACGTATTGGAATACTGTTTTCTAGATCTGACTGGAATTTGAATAGAAATAGAGCATTAGCAATGATTTAAAGACTCTATAAGCTAGATGTATTATGAGATTTGCGTTCTCACGACTTAAGATTTCTCTATCTTTTTAGAAATGTTTCACTTAAATAAATGTGGTTGCAAGTCACTCTTTACGGTTCTTACTTATTATATTAGACTGCGCTCCTAACAAAAATAATAAAAAATGATTCCAAAACAGCCGAAATCACATCGCAATCATTTTATTAAAGTTCTTCTGTTAATACTTGATAGCGAAATCTCTTTGAACTAAATATCTATTGCCTATCTAGGTCCTAATGAGACATAGTTATCCTTGTTATGTCGTCGTTAGTTATGCGCATGTACTCGTAGTGCCCTCGTGCCTTTGTCCCTCGAGGAGGCGTGCCTGCGCCAGAGTACCACCGTCACGCGCAGATCGCTGGTTTCATCACAGTACGCAACATATCAGCGGAACAAGTCAAGCGTAAAGACGTCATTCCAGCTACCTTGACGACCATTTTGACAAATGCTTCCTAGACTAAGTAACCTGTAGTGCTATTTATTCAACACATTGCTCATGGATAAACTAACATGAAATCGTGCAATATTTTTGACATAAAAATATATTTCATTTAATTTCATTTGTTGTTTTGGCTTTTTACAAATTAAAAACCACAAATTCAGTAATAAATTACTAAACAATGAATGAATGTAACTCAGCCCCTAGCTCGACCAACTTCCAGCATTTTAGATTAACAACTTTGGTCAATAAATTCTCGACGATCTGAAAACAGCGGAATACATTATTTACAACGTAAAGAATCTGCGGTCTCTTGTGAAATATTTATTTTTTATCTCTAGCAATCGACTCAAGTTTTGCGAACAAACCTTTCCTCTTTTATAAAAAAAACTTTACTTTTATATTGTTACGCCATAAATCGTCCATGTTTTAAGGTGAAGGTAAAAAATGTTAAGCATTATGGATACTAAACATTTTATGATTAGGTACCTGTGTCGAGAGATCGGTTTACCCCAAAGTGCCCACTTTATCTTTCTATTGATGACGCCTTGTATAGAATTACTCAGATCCATTACTGGGCATCTTTTGTAAGCTGAGTTTTGAGAATTTTTCCACGATGTTCTCGAACAAAATATACAAAAAATGTTTTTATAGTTGACAGCCTAAATATTTAACCACAACTTGTATTTGAGCATGTAAAAAAGAAACAGCCAAGTGCATGTCGAGCATTCATTAAAGAAGCCGCACAAAAATAAAGATAAACGGTGATTAAACGAACTTGTCTGATGCAAAGATTCCACAATTTCACTGAAGCATAGCTTGTTTTGTTTGACTTTAACTGAGACTCATTTATATACTCTGAGACTTAATACTTACATGACTATATGGAAATATTAGCTTAAGTAAAAACATTAAGTAGTGACTGCACATTTTTTTTTAATAAAAATAGTTAATTGTAATAATAATAGATGAGATGCTAAAACAGAAAATACTCAGGAGGAGAGAAAATTACAAAAAAAAACACAGTAACCTTAACCTTATTCTGAAAGCGTTCGATATTATCGTCCGATACTTCACGGCGATAACGTTAACATTTTCTAGACCGGCAGTTAGCCTAACGTCTCCAAACTGCTGTTGGTAAACAACACTAAATATTTTCCAAGAAACAATGCAGTAATAAAAGCTTCTAGTGCCACTTGGAACTTCGCTACAGATAAAACAGTTTTAGAACGAAACATTCGAAAGTTAACATTGTTTTTGATGGGTTTTATGTACTCTACAATAAAAAATTGCTTATCAGCTTAATCCAAATCAAAATCAAAATCTATTTATTGCAGTTTGTTGGTAAAACTAGATGTGAAATACAGAGTATAATCTGTTTTTAAAGAGCTCCGAAAACAAACTTGTCTCTAAATAGACATGCAATATTAGCCCTGGCATATTCATTACTTGCTAATAGGCGTGTGGCCTAATGTTTAATTTATGACAAATAACAGGCTTAGTGATTAATATAACTAAATACAATACACATACTGAAAAAATAAATTGTATTGGCTGATAAATCTCTGAGATATGAGCGTTTAAAGTTTTAGGTGGGGATAGAGAAGGGATGCTCTATCCCTGTCTCGCAACGCACGTGTTAGTGTAGCATTTGTATGCCGCGCCTGAGGCTTGACGTCATAGCTCAGTATAGCGCGCTCTCTGTCTAGCTTGAAATTAAAATACTTAGAACTTATTTATTTTTGAATTATTTCAAATTTTGTTTCCGTTGATAGGCTCTATTGATGATCAGCTTTTTTATGAGGTAATAAAAAAATTGTAGTCATCATGCCTATTATAAGTTATTAGTATTGTTAGTGTACAAAGAAAATGTCATAATATAGTAGTTATGTCAAGTTAAATACAATGTCCACAATGTCATTATTAGTTAGTCAATGTTAGTATTCCAATTAAATCCCTTATCATTAATAAATTATTTTACGGTGTAATAGCACTTAGTCAGTAGTATTTTTTTTAATTTCAATTTGAACAGATTAGTATTTAGATCTTTAAGGTTTTTTGGCAACTTATTATAGATAGGCCGGTAGGTCCCATACAAAAAATGCTATCATCTAATAATTTCTTATTGCGGTTTACTATGAGAAGCTTGTGTTTGTCACGTCTATTACGTTTAGATTTATCATTTGTAAGAGGAAAATAGTTCGGGTTAGTTTTAACAAATCGTGCTACTTCCGAGATGTAAAGTGATGGAAGTGATAGAATTTTATATTCAATACATTTTGGTCTACAGCTATCAGTGCTGTTAAGTGCAAACATTACTCTAATGCGTCGTTTCTTACCACCTATGACCTGATATTTTACCACATTATGATAAATCGAGTTACAATTTTATTAAAGCATTACCTTGTTCAAAATATTATACTATTTTTTCAGTCACACACATAAAAACTACCATGAACATGGGTATGTCCTTAAACTGCAACCAGACCCACCGGAGGACGGGCAGCAGCGTCCTCTTGGTTAACGGTGGTGAGCATTCTGCGATCCTCAAGTCGCCTGCCAAGCGTGGAGATTATGGCAGCACCCCTCTATTGGGAGGCCTTCGTTCAGCAGTGGACGTTTTATGGCTGACGACGACATACAACAGTAATGATAATGTACATTGATTAAGTTTTCTCTTAATTTACAAAAGAAAAATTATCAGCAACAGATACAAAGCCCAATGAAATGAAAATGGCAAAGTTGAACAAAAATCAGCTCAGCCCGCAATGAGCGCATTATTTCATCTCATTAATTCGCTGGAGCGCCGGAGCCGCGCCATTCTGGGTGTCATATCTGCCGCACTAATATCGGCATTTAAAACTACATTATCGCAAACTATCCCATAACAACAGAGCGTTTCCTCGTAAGCACCGCACGCTCTGCCATTATTTTGCACTTTCCGAACAGCCGTCAAACTAATTTCTCAGCAGAATGCGAGAGCGGAGTTGACATTACTTACTAGTGGCCAAGACGTTGTGTTTGCGTAGTTACTGAGAAAACTTTATAACAAAAAAACCCGGACCAGAATGCACCGCACTCTTGTTTTTAAGGTTTTCCTTCTTTGTTGTAAGAGGCGTTGTGTATTGCAGACCGTTTTATATCTAGAGCGCGATCATTCTTGAGTCTTGCTCTTGTTGCATTACTAGCTCCAACGATTTCCTTCTGCATAATGTCTCTTGATCCACATAGCTTTTCTTCTATCTTCCTCTCTTTGATGTTTTCCATAGATGCGTCATGTTGCAGCTGGCCTGGGTGGCCTAACATTTTTCCTCTTCTGATTTCTGTTCTTTTTATGATCCTTCTTTTATCTCTCACGATGTCTAACACCTCCTGGTTTGTTTGCTTTCCTATTCAGCTTATGTTTCCAGCCTCTCTCGGTCTCTTTTGGTGATCGTCCATGTCATGCAAGGAGTTCAAGGCACTAGCAGAAGATAGAGAAAGGTGAAAGTTACTCCACCGACAAGAGCTGAGCTTTTAAATAAATGATGATGATAAATGTGACTTAGTTGTATGACATGAGGCTTGCGTTTAATATAAAGTTATGGTTTACCTTGTCTGCCTTATCCTCAAAATTTTTCGTCTTCTATTCTCCTGAGATGACTTGAAAGAAATAATTAGATCTTGTACTTCGTTTTATAAGTACTTCGTTTTTCTTGTTCTTGGTCTAATACTTCACTATCTCTTTGTCTCGGTGCGTCAGAACCTTACATAAATAAGAAGTAGGAGTTGTAAGAATGCAAATGCTAGACGGAGATGCTAATGAGCTTAGGGAAGCGGGGATTGGAATGTTAAACTCAGCGCGGATTGAGAGATTCAATTCGGTTTTATGAATAAAGTGGAGCATTGAAAGCAGAGCACAGGTTCTCGCCGGGATTGTTTCTTTTACTACAGTCATAGTAAGAAACTGAGGGAATGCTTTTAACGACTACAGACTTTTAACTTTATTAGCAGCTGAATTAAATCTCAATTTTAACATAATTTGCTGCTTCACAGCAAACGGAGCGTTTGCTTGTTGTTCGCTATTCATGAAAAATCTTATCAAGTTTCTCTCTACTAATAATAGTTTCTAGTGCCATTTTAAGTATTCCAGTGCTCGTTGAGAACGTGAGACATCGCTGTGATCTAAACAACAAGCGATCTTTATAAAAAGCTTAATCGGTTGCATCTGAGAGTGCATTATAGGTACTCGAGTTTTGCAGAAAATATCTAACGTGTTCTCGTCGCTTTAGCAGAATAGTAGCAAATTTAATTCGATCTCTCAGTTTTTATCTTGTTTTTTGATATAATAATAATTATATCTTCGTAGTTCTAATGACTCTCAAAAAAGTTTTAAATATTTTTTTATAGTGTTTCGTTACCATTTAATATAATAATCTTATAGTATTATTATGAAATCTCCAAACCGCAGAAGTGTGTTTTTTTCTTCGGAACCATTGAGCTAATATATCACTTACTCACAATCTCTAAGTGAAAACTGTCAAAAAACGTCCGAGTGCCTTTGAACATACCTATACGTGCATTATATAGTTCACAGTTATTCGAATTTAGAAGTTATGTTGCTTAATTGTAGTGTTCAATGTATGCTTGAGCGCTTGTGTCTCATCGTAGTTCAAGTCGTTCAAAAAGTCGGCGCACTGCATATTGTGCGCCGAGTTTTGGCACGGACAATTTTTTTGCACGTTTGTGGCTCTATAGATATTAGCTCAATGGTAGGAACGGATAAAATACCTTTACCATAGAGATATCGTTGATCAACCAATCTCGGTCAGTACTGCACGATCTCGGTCAATCTCGCACCCATGCACACATGTACTTCATTTACACAGATACTGTTGCACAGGTTTCATGGGTGCGTCACCGCGACATCCACCTGCTGACGGTGGGGCGCTACACGTACACGTCCGACCAGCGCTTCGAGGCGCAGCACAAGCCGCGCTCGGAGGAGTGGGCGCTGCGCATCCGCAGCCCGCAGCGCCGCGACTCCGGACAGTACGAGTGCCAGATCTCCACCACGCCGCCTATAGGACACCCTGTCCAACTCAACATCGTCGGTAAGTACACGTCGGAGCAACGCTTCGAGGCGCAGCACAAGCCGCGCTCGGAGGAGTGGGCGCTGCGCATCCGCAGCCCGCAGCGCCGCGACTCCGGACAGTACGAGTGCCAGATCTCCACCACGCCACCTATAGGACACCCTGTCCAACTCAACATCGTCGGTAAGTACACGTCGGAGCAACGCTTCGAGGCGCAGCACAAGCCGCGCTCGGAGGAGTGGGCGCTGCGCATCCGCAGCCCGCAGCGCCGCGACTCCGGACAGTACGAGTGCCAGATCTCCACCACGCCGCCTATAGGACACCCTGTCCAACTCAACATCGTCGGTAAGTACACGTCGGAGCAACGCTTCGAGGCGCAGCACAAGCCGCGCTCGGAGGAGTGGGCGCTGCGCATCCGCAGCCCGCAGCGCCGCGACTCCGGACAGTACGAGTGCCAGATCTCCACCACGCCACCTATAGGACACCCTGTCCAACTCAACATCGTCGGTAAGTACACGTCGGAGCAACGCTTCGAGGCGCAGCACAAGCCGCGCTCGGAGGAGTGGGCGCTGCGCATCCGCAGCCCGCAGCGCCGCGACTCCGGACAGTACGAGTGCCAGATCTCCACCACGCCACCTATAGGACACCCTGTCCAACTCAACATCGTCGGTAAGTACACGTCCGACCATGTTGTCCAATAGATTAATTATTATAATTATTGTAAAGTTATTTTGTTAAAACTCACCGTAAGTGTTTAACCGCCATAAAAAACTTAATAGTTGCTGTGAACAATTGACTTATTTTCATTTTATTCATTCGAGTTGAATAAAAATTAAACCAATTCGATAACCGTGCGTTTAAAATTGCTAAAATGTTTTCCGCAATATGACGCAATACCCATTTATCCGGGAAGCGTCCCGACCGCTAGGTTTTCGCCCAGTTTAAATATTTTTTGCCAATGACACAAATATCAGAAGGATAGCTATTTCTTCGTCTGAACACAGACACCATACGTCCTCGCCAACTAGGAACTCCCAGCGTACGCCAACCAATTTGCCGAAGCCACAAAAAACGTTTCAGGCTTTCATGTCAAGAACATAAAACTAACCTATTTCGTTCGCATGTAGTTTAGGTACCTGTCGATTTAGTTCCGATTCAATTTTGGTTCCAAGAAAACCTTGACACGATTTCCACTCCCGTGGGAGACTTACCTGTCATCCTTCGTTTTGGTCAACTTGCGGCGATAAATCTTTGGTATTAAATACGTGGCGCTTTCCCGTACCCTGCGAAACTGGTATTGAGTCCGATATTTATTCAATGAGAGATCTTGATAAGGCGTGACCTAGTTTTCAATGGGATAATCATCCCCTCATACTTAGTTTTAATTCACTAAATCTAATAGAACTTAAAAAATCTCAACTTTTTTTTATACGAATAAAACCACAATAGGGTAGATGACTGATGTTTATATGTTAAATGAAAAAAAAATTAATTGATTATAAAAGTTTTCTGATATATGTATATAAGCGATTAAAGTTTTTGGTAGAGAAAACTCTACCAAATTATGATGACCTATAATAAAAAATGACGTCTCGCCTCTGTGCTTAGATCATACTTGTCAGAATAGAATTTATATGGCGTACAGAGAAATGACGTAACATAATCTCATCTCTGTATAGCTGATATTAAAATGCTTATAAGCTTATTGCTTATTTTTGATCAGATTTTCATTTTATTTTCATTAATCAGCTATATTTATGGGCCACATTTTAATAGGACAATAAAAAAAACAGTCATCTAGCCTATTTTACTATTTCCTATTAGTCTGTACCGTTCCACTTCGGAGCAAAACCAAAAGTCTGCCTTCCTTCCTTCCACTACTCTCTTTGCTTTTCCACCTCTACCTGTACTTTATTTCATACTGTAATTGGGGCACACAATCATGCCCTGCCTGGACGTGATTGCACTGAGACAGGCCGCCTGCCCGCAGAGCCCGAGACCGTGATATCGAGCGGGCCCGAGCTGTTCATCCAGGCGGGCTCCACCATCAACCTGACGTGCACGGTGCGCCACACGCCGGAGCCGCCCACCGCCATCACCTGGACTCATGGGGAACAGGTAGCTAGCCAACACCTCGTACAATTAACTACCATAGTATAATATTATAACTAGAGGATGAGATGCTCTATTTTGGTTGGATTCCTGACATTTCAACGTGTCCTGCACATCGCTAGAGTTTTTAGGCCAAACTTTAGGACACCGACACTATTAGTGGTTACCGATAGCGGACAAGCCGCCTGCCAAGCGTGGAGATTATGGCAACCCCTCCCTATTAAAGGGGAGGCCTCCAGCAGTGGACGTCTTCTGGCTGAAGAGTGAGTGGGTGGGATAGCGGACAAGCATCCATCGGCAGACCACAAGCCCGGTGGGTCGACGACAACAGATTCATCACGTGGATGCAAATAACCCGAGACATGGAACAAGGGCACACAATAAACGAAGGCTATACTGCCCTATATCGACCTACTGCTGCTGATGGTGATTAGGGCACTGCTATACTTATTATGGTTGGATAATATTTATGATGTGCATTTCGAAAATATTTGAGTGTCAGCTCTGAGTATTTTTTTATTATTAAGCAGATTATGAAGAAAGTACAATGTTCAGCATCTTGGCACATCCAATCGATCAGTCAGCAAGAGAACATTGCATTTCTTTTTTATTGTTTCTCAAGAAAATCATCAAAGAATCTTCACCGTCCCGCGAAGTTTACCTACTTTTCAATTTATTGGATTCGGATTAGATATTTGAGGTATTTTAGAAATCAATAAGGCTAAAGGAATTTTTCGGCTTTATAATTCAAACAATTCTTCATCTCCATTCGAAAGGGTCGCGGTCATGACCTGGACCAAAGTCACGTGAAATATACGCAAACAAAATGGAATAACATAATTTTCTTAAAATACCTCCAATTCAGGGATGCCAGACGAAGCCACGCTTTAAACTTTAAACTTTCTAGGATAACTTTAGCAGATGAAGGTTCTGTGTTTTCATCTCCCTAATATTCCAACAGCACCTAAAGATTTTCCCTTGTTTATTTTACAGTCCGAGTGAGAATTTAATTTAGAAAGTTCCCAACTTTCCGTGGAATTTTTCATAAAGAAAAATCGTCACACCAAAGTAGCGACAGTTCCGCGTAATCACGGAATTTGGTGACTAATCCTCGGGTGGCAGTATTAAGGGGATTAAACTCGGGGGGAATGGGATTGAGGACTCAATTGCGAGTCAATCGATTTTACGGTTCAACCTGATTACGTAACAAGCAGGCCGTTAAACAATTCCGTTTTAATTGTGTCAATAGGGAAGTTTCATTTGCTCGCTGATGGCGCGTGTTCTACGCTGTTGGGTCTGTCCCGACATCTGTCGGTAACCACGAATCGACGCTTTCCATTTTGGGAACCGATTGGATTTAATTTCCGTAACTAACATGGTTACACGGTTAAATGGCGGGGGTGATTGTGAACATTAAAATTCGTTATCATGAAAACAAGATCGGGTGAGTTAATACGGGAACCATTATCTTGAAGGTTTTGTTTATCGAGCAAAAAGCCATAGTAGCCATCGGAGAAGATACGTCTCGTAATCGTAGGTTCGATCCCAGGCCCAGGAGTTCTTTGATACTCTCTTTTCCGTACGAATTTCAAAACTGACACTACCACCACTGACCGATAATGACGCTGACTTTTCAGTGTAGGAAAACATCGTCAGGAGAAAAAATGGCGTATGAGAATGTATTAACACGCTTACACGTGGTATTACTGGTAGTAAGACTGGTAGTACCACGGGCAATAAACAGCAAAAGCCATGCGTATTGCAATTGGGCGATACTGCACTATCACCCAATCGCCCTTCGAGTATAGGAATGTGTCCAGGAGTGAGATGCTTAAGGTGATCTGGGTGTATTATGAAAACTGACGTGGTTTTGACACATTTTTGTTTTATTTATACGGAAATCATCATCATCATCATCATCAGCCCGGAGACGTCCACTGCTGAACGAAGGCCTCCCCCTTAGACCGCCAGACTGTACGACAACCTGCCACTTGCATCCACCGGTTGCCCGCGACCTTTACAATGTCGTCGGTCCACCTAGTGGGAGGCAGTGATCTTTTCCTTTTCTTTAATTTTTTTTTCATTTCTTTTTTTTCTGTGTCAGAGTATCCGTTTTATTCCCGTATAATGATAATAATAATCATTTACATTCATCAAGTGTCATAGACTCACATACAAAAATATTTTTATAGCAGCCACATTAATAAATTACATAAACACCAAAATGATATTAAAATAATTAAAATTATAAAAATGACAATTCAATTAAATGATGTCAAAGCAATCGAGACATTAACAAACATAAAATGAAAATTACCGAATTCGAGTACATCTGAGCTGCTGAGTGAATACCTACTGTGTGCTGTGTGCGTGTATAAATAAAAGAAAATGTGTTCTGGTTGCTTCAACTTTTGTGTTGTCTCAGGTGATAAACTTCGACTCTGCCCGCGGCGGGATATCACTGGTGACGGAGAAGGGCCTGAAGAGCACCAGCCGGCTGCTGGTGCAGCGCGCCCGGGGAGCGGACGCGGGGGTGTACTCCTGCGGACCGAACAACGCGCCCGCGGCCACCACCAGGGTCCACGTGTTATCGGGTAACGACTCCTTATCAAATGTATCGATGGAAACGGTTTTAAAAGTAAAGGTTGTTTATAGTAGAGTATTCTGCGTATAATCTTGCCAGATCTGGCCACCCTACCGGAATCAGCCGTATTCCAACTTTCAGGCGGTCTTAAAGCCGATAGTAATACAACGTGTAAATGTAGTTCTTTGTCTGAAATATTGGTGCAATTCAATGTATTGTACTATCACGCACAAGTCTCGCTGTTCATAATTCACTACTAAAGTAACATCAAGCACTTTCAATATTTTTTTTACATAAGAATATCCTTACTTAGTAACTTACTATTTCAAATCATCATCATCAGCCCGGAGTCATCGGACGGGAGTAAATAATAATGGTTTAAACTCAACAATTATCACAGACATCAAGTCTTGCAAAGCATTTATTTATTATTTTATTATTGATTGCGATGCAGCAACACCGATCTTACTGAATATTGCATGATTTGATCCGTGTATTTCGGAATTTCATTTTGATCGTAAAATTGAAATTCATTCAGATGGCGGTCAGAATTGTTTGATCTTTCATACTCATTCCATTTTATTGGCTACTTTATGAGTTTATTATTATTTATTGGAATAAATAATATTTTTGCTTCCTCTTATTTTATTGTTTCTCATTATTTCGGTTTAGGTTAGTTCAGTTCGTAACGGAAAGCGAAAAACTAAGGGTCTGGCTGAGTAGTGCGTCTTGAAGCACACCTACGCCCAGCCGTGGGCCTGGGCAGCGGGTATCATATAAACTCTCTATCGACACACCTATTAAGAAGCAGTTTATTTGTTGTGCCCGCGCGGATGTTACAAATGTAGGCGACTAGTAGGATGTTAGGCGACGGTCATTTATTTATTATCTCGTAAACCATTTACTTCTTTGCCAGTTGCCACATGTAACAAAGACACATTCGTGTACTTATATTGAAGATTATAATTAGATCCCGGAGGCTCAAATCTACAAGCGAGCGGAACGAGCTGCCCTTGACGATGACGTAATTACATTTTGCTTGCAGGTGAACACCCCGCCGCAATGCAGCAAGGCTGCGCTAAATCTACGCTGGACAAGACAGCCTCCATCCTGAGCTGTCTCGTCTTCATTCTAGTTGTACAGAACCCTTCTTTCAACCTTCAATTCGGTACTTGAACTCTATTAAATAAAATTATTATTATAAAAACGGGGTCAATATTATTATGGTTATAATAAGTTTGGTTTATTTTTCCATCTTATTAAAATGTAAGCTGTCTCTGTTGCGATTACGTTTTTAATATCAGCAGGATAAATAATAATTATTAATCTCATTCATTCGTCAGTCTAAACAAATCGCAAAATAACAATAATGAATCCATTAGGACTGAACCATTGCGGATATTAAAATTTAAAATAAAATACCTATTTACTTTTGTAAATATGATTATACTAACAACGATTTTCACGCTAGGAAAACGATTAAGGTGAAAAAATGAGAAATGTTTAAAGAAATTGTATTATACGTTTTGTAGTATAAAGTTAGTAATATTTGCTGGCAAATAGGTAAGTATAATTTGACTTTAACTAGCTATCGATTCAAAATTATTTTGTAATAATTACCTCTGAATCAGGCAACTATACCCATAATTACAGTTTCTGCCAAAACAAGTTGAGCTGTCCATGTCATGGTTGTACAAACTACTATAAAGATTTAAAACATTATTGGTGGTCAGGAATAGAGTTAATCATTTCATCGTTCTCTGGCAATGAATCTGCCACACGATAATAATACGATACGATTAAACGACACGAAAATTCAATCAGAGAAGCGTTGCATGAACTTTGTTAAATAACTGCCAAATAATTGAGTATTGTATCGCGGGAGTGTACATAAATATTGTCGTCAACGAAATACATTTTGTAATAAAAGGTTTGGTTTGTTTTATTTATATAATCCTGTTCTACTGTACTTAACACAAATTTATCGACCTAGGTACTTTTAAAATAATCCATAAGTACTTGTTATGTTTTACTTGTAACATAAAATGTTTAAGTAACATTGGATCGGGTCGCATACAATATGAATTCTAGCCCTGTGTACGTATCACCAGGGGGGTGTCACTCCGCAGTTTAGGTATGTTCGGCCGGCGCTCCGTCCGGGTGGACAATGCAAGGCAGAAGTTAGTGGCCGCCCGCACGCTAGCCTCGTCGCACGTAACTAAGCATACGTAATAGAAAGAGAGCGGTATATCTAGGTGAATATAGCGCTAGGTATCCAGCGCTGTGCGAGTTGAATTGCTACTTTATTGCCTAGTAGATAGAGTCCTTATTTATTTCTATTCCTTTGCGGAGTGAACTTTCTGTACGTTCATTCTGTGGTATCACTAAGGATTTGATTTTTCGTTTTATGTCAATGCTTTGAATATATAGAGAGATCTAGATCTTCCAAGATGTAGGTACAGACAGAAGTATGGCCGCGTACCCGTAAATTAATCATTGGGATATTGTAAAAATCGCGGGTCAAAATCGATCGAATACAGATTGGTACTGGATCGGTTGACTGGCGTACAAAAAGAGATGTCTATGCTCAACAGTGGACAATTACAGGTTGAAATGACGATGACTGAAATATAGCAAGCTACCCGTGAAAGCTTATTCAGATCACTACCTGCCTATAACATTTTACCAGTTATTTAACCATCAAGCAGTAATGTGCAAACATAATGGTGTTCAGGACCGGAGGAAAAACTTTTCTGAAGGCAAACGATTATATAATTTGTCGCTGATTTTCAGAAAGTAAGATACCACGCCCACGTCCAATCTTATTCGCTTAGATGGCTGCCGTGGCTTGGGCTGAGTAGTGTGTCAAACCTACCAATAGCTGCCTTACATATCTGCATTCAAGTACTTATAGTATAAACCACAAAACGAAGAACTTGATTGCATAATTACCTTACGCTTAAACCAAGATTAACTATACCGAACGGTAAATAAAGCAAGCAATGCATTTAAAAAAACCAAGAATTCAAAAATATCTGTGCTGTTTGGTTGCATCTCTCTTTGAATTTATATAACGAGCACCCAATTATCCGCAGAAAGGTTTCTTTGAAGGGAGCTCAGAGCTCATGTAAATGAATACTGCACGTGATATGAATATCCAAGTTACTCGCTGACATAATGCAAGCATGCAAGTATTATCATTATCCTTGTTGCGATGATTCTGAAAGTTTCTGATATAAGGTAACGTTATTAGCATTTAAGGACTTTTTCTTGCTAGTAACTATTTGTAGGTATTCTAGGTACAAATTTATAATAGATATTATATAAGCTTACATATTGTGCTTAGTTGTATTTATCGGTTCAAGTTTCGGATCGAGGTACAACTTTTCAGGTACCTATGTATGGTTTCGATAACTTTTTTTATTTTTTATTAAGAAACTATTTAACTGATCTGACCAAAGACCCAATACTAATGGCGACTCTCTACAAGTCCGCCTCATCGTTCTCAAGCATGATGTCTGCCCACCAGCGACGTCAGCGTGCGACTGGACTGAGTTTACTGGAGAGGAAAGTACTCGTGCATACTACCACAGATTATACAGGTCATTTAATTCATGAGCAATATCTTATTCTCTGATCTGATTTCAACTTCGAATACCTGGATGACATCTTCATATTTTCAAGTTAGATTGATTTAAAAACCAAACTACTGAACCGATTTTGATAAAATGTATATGGGTCCACCTCTGAAGTATAAACCTACCAAACAAAATAAAAACATGAAAATCAGCTCATAATTGGCGGAGAAATAGCGTAACATACAAACAAAAAAAAACATACTGTTGAATTGAGAACCTCCTTTTTTGAAGTCGGTTGAAAAGGCATGTAATGTATCTTCTATTCACCTTCCCGCCTCGCGCACACGAGCGCAGCACGTGCTCCGCAGGCGAGCGACTCGGCGCGAGCATCGTGAACACATTCGGAGTCATTGCGGAGTTTATCCCGGGCTGTTATTTCGATACGAAACCTGCAGAATTGTGAAAATGTTTCAACAAACTAAATCGCATACAGAAGTCGTTATAGCTCTCTGTTTGTGTTTATAGAACACTTTCAGAGTTTTCTCTTGAAAATTGTCTTTTGAAATCGTCTTTTTCTCTTGAAAATCTATACACTTTGAATGTAGGTATCTACAAGCATGAAATATATTTATAGCTTGCGACAGTTAAATCTTAGCAGTTACTGACGTGTAGTAAGTCAGTAATAGAATTTAAAAACGTACGTAACAACGTGAAACTCTTACGTTAGTTATTTATTTCGTACTTAGAAAACCTGCTTAGTTTTTGGAGAAACCAAAATATTAATTTAAAATGGGTAAATGGGAACCCTCCCACAGGTTATTCGGCTCTAAAAATAGGCCCATTCGTCTAAAGTGAAACTGCCTGAATATATCATACTAAGTAAGTCAGTAGTGAAACTTAACATCTTAATCAACATCAGCTGCCGACTGGTTGTGGCAAAAGGTAAACAATTTTTATTTATGTTTTACTTTTCCATGTTCTGTGTAACTGTTGTTTTGTTTATACTTTTGCCACGATAAACTATTGTCTATTGTCTATTATTGGTAGAGTTTGTGTTTGAGCATTTGGACTGTCTCTATACTTTCATCGATCTGTTTAAATAATCCTTTCGTTATTGTGTAGTAGAGTTAGATATTTAGTCTGTTGTCTTATTTAGTTGCAGTTAATAAAAGGCCTTGTAGGATTGTTTGCCACTTTGTCGCGCGCTACAAATCGTGAGAGTCACGTAATTTGTTGAGATATTTAAAAAAAATATAGGAATGATCAATTTGACATTCAGAAGAATTTCATTCACTGCTGTATATGACCAAACTTGTGCCATTAACTCTGGCTTCAAAAGAAAAATAGAATTACGCTTTGAAAGCTGCTGGACCAGGGAAATGTATATCATGTTGAACTCATTACATATTCATTAAAGTTGTTTTATGGAGGTTAATACGGACCGAAAATTCATTACGAGTGGAGGAACATTTAAAGAGTTAGGTAAACTGTGTAATTTTAATGATTTTAACGTTTATACTTGTACTTTTTGTAAACCACGAGAGTCAATACTCGAAAAAAAATTCACTAGGTTAGTGTCCGAGAGATATATCTACAAACTGTGTGAGTAACCTAGGTATACACTAGTATTATAACCCTTAGGATATATCCTACTAATGCCTACTAATATATTATTATAAATGCGAATGTGTGTGTGTTTGTGTGTAGGTATGTTTGTAACTTCTTCATGCTGAAACGGTTATACTGATTGGGATACAATTTGGTAAAGAGATAGCTTATACCTTGGAATAAAACATAGGCTACTTTTTATCCCAATAATCGCGGGCAAAACCGCGGAGCGCAGCTAGTATGATTAAAAATACGAAAGTTTGTCGTGTGTCGTATGTTTGTTACTTATTCACGCCAAGACGGCTGAACGGATTTGGATGAAACTTGGAATGGAGATAGCTTATTTCCTGGAATAACACATCAGCTACTTTTAATTATCATCATCATCACTTCTTTCATAATCGTGCGAGTGAAACCTCGGGGTGCAGCAACTATCATAATTATACAACTACATACCCGGTGCAAAAAGAAAAAACTGGTAGACAAGTTAATTATGTCCATTAGAAGCCTAGTGTGGCGCGAACGGTCTAGAATGATAGAATCTAAAACCAAACCCTTCCTGATGACGCGATGCCGGTATCCATTTTGTTGCACAGTTTTCAAACTAAGCACGATCACTCTCGATCCACCTGAAACTTTGAAAATAAGACGAAAATGTAGTATTATTTTCCTGCAGTGAAACAAAAGATACACTTCAACTAGTACTTTGTCACAGCAAACCAGTTCTATCTCTGGCGTGAAGAAGCTGCGTAGTGCCGTTAAATTTACAGCGACAGGGCTGTGAGTTGTGTTCCTGTTGTAAACTGGGCTTCATTTACATTTCAAATGTATTAAAAACGAAGTGTCCCGCTCCAATGAGTTTCGTTGTGGAATTTAAAAGCTTTATCTATGTAAATATTCCTGGACTTGGTGGCACGTACAGATTTGTACCTGTTTTATTTGGCAAGGGCACATTCGTAATGTAAATAATGTGTAGGTACTTACCAAGGTTTTTATCAGTGACTAGCATTACTTTTAACAGATGATACATAATTTTATTAGTTATGCAATGTTTCCCAAAGTGACGATAAAATGAATAGGGTAATATTATAAGATTATTTCTACAGTTTTTGAGGAACGGACTTTATTTAAGAAATCATGTTGTGTATGTAAAAAACTCGACAGGCACGTTAGATAGTCTCTGTTTTGTAGATTTATTATTTTTTAGGCTTAAGCCTTTATTAACTGCAACAAACTACAAAGACTACTTAGCCTACTAAACAAAAATACCAAAGTATTGTATCCAGACCAATGAAATTCTAGAGACAATTCAAATGCTCAAAACCACTACCAGTCGGCAGCGTACCCAGCATGCTGGCGGCATCGCCACGCTTAATGGCAATGCCTATGCGTTGGGCCAAATAAACGCGTTGCTGAGTTGTGTCGACCAGGCGCTCGGATATATTTTTGAAATGATGATGAGCTCCCGATCTCCATGGACTCAATGTCTCAACACCAAACGGCTCAAATATGTAACCTCTGACGAGGTTAGCATATTTGCGCCGCTTGTGTTGCACCGCCGAATTTGCCGCCGCACCAGCCCTACTCTGTGTCTCAGGAAGATGAGACGGTGCCAAAATATCGACGCAAGTTGCGTCCCATACAAGAGGTCCCTACTTCCAAGGCACAAGTGTCATACCGTCAGGTTTCTTATACTATCGTTACGCGCATAGAGTAAGTAAATACTACGTAATAGTTACGCGCAAGACCGGTCGGTTCGAGCACAGCTGCAACATTGGCGGTGGAAAAATGATATCTGATATCATTTGATATGGAAATATGATATCATTCAGGCTATTCAATTCAATTCTTCATTTTATCTTTTGACATCATCACAATGCTCTTAGATACGTCAATTTGTGTACACCTTAGCCTTTGCCTTTGCTTTTTGCTTTTGCCTTTTTTGTGTTTTTTTATATAATAAAAACAGACAGGTTTTTTACCAAAATAATCTTAAGCTATAAATAATAACGGGTGCATTGCTGCTGTATAGAGGCTTTGTCAGAATAGATTGTGAAATGGTATTATGCTAGATAAAAACATAAACAGAATGCGCAGAGCCAGATTATACCCAAGCCTGTTTATCATTAATATAGTGATCGTACTCGTAATAAGCTTTTTGTGTCAGTCTCTTCATGTGTTTTAAATTGATGCTCGCCTAGATCTAACACATCTTTTGGGATTTTGTTTTAGACCTTACAGAGTTACCAAGGAATGTTTTTGTAGTAGTTTGTGTAGTGAGGCTTGTGATCACGTCTTGTCATTCATGTCAACATTCAAAACTCATATTAGAGTTTCCTTTACGACATTGTCTAAGCTCGAAAGGAGCTCACCGTGTTTCCACAGTGGACTACATCGTAAGATGTAGTTAGTCTTAGTGTGTAACCTTTGTGCTGTTGTTATAGTTACCTACTGTTACGTAGCCATTCTTCTATTCTGAGCATTCTAAGAGTGTCCCATTCTTCCTTCGACATCACGTCGGCACAGCTAGCCACTCCTCGCGTTCAACTAAAGCTCTCTGCACAAAATGTTAATGATAAAAAACTAACCCAGAACCCCGTTTTTGAAGTAAACGATGAAATTCAATCCGTATCCCGAAGCTAGTAAAAGCGCTCAGCAAATCTTGTTTAATTTTTATTTAAAACTCGTGAACAATTTATCTTTCTTTTTCATTTCCTTTATTTAGCGCTCAGCCGGCGGCGTTGTGTTGTGGATCGAACGATCCGCTGAGTAGCGCCCGATCGACGGAGCACGCCCGCGCCGGACAAAATAACAAACAACAATTCGTTTCGTTATTATTACAATTTTAATTTCATGAAAATGTTTTCTCGTTCGATTAAGACATGCTTTGGACCAGTAATGTACTAACTTATCTTTTTAGGCAGAATCGAAATTTAGATGGTTTTTATTTATATTAGGTTTTTTTGTTGGTTTTATTATTTCAGACACGTGTAACATTATAAAGATCAAAGCCGTAAGACATACCTAAGTTCCGGTGTCCATCTAAGCAATGTAAGTCAGGTTTTGCAACGCTATGCCACGACGTGACCTATTGAATATAATTGCTATCACAAATTTACTCAATCAATATTGAAACGAAAGCAGAGAAAGAAAATTTGAGTAGGTATTAACTTTTTTGTGCTGTTAGCTATTTTATTGAATATATTACTATTCACTCTCTACTTCTACATCAGGAAAAGTCTTGGAGGATTTAGCTCTCTCTCTCTCGGAGGAGCTGTTGTTGAGCAGCATACAACACAAGTTTATAATTATTATGACATGCGTTTAGCACCTGAGAAATGTTTCCTTCATCATTCCCACGTCTGACGCATCCATTTGAGCCAAACTGCACTTAAACTTGTTTCACGAACTGTAAATCTATTAAGGGCGGACTAATTAAAACAAATCGTCCGTAATCAGGGCTCGGTGAATTAATCAAAAGTAAGTGCGTTTCTAATAGGCAATTTATCGAAACCGTCCAATAAAACCGCTCCAAGAGCACCCAACCTCACATTAATTCCGTTGAAAACCTTGACGAAATTAATACTTTCAGCAATGGGTACTGAATGCTGCAATTTGTCCAGGAACCTTTACAATTTAATTATACCTTAGAATATTTGAATTTGTGAGTTCTACGGTAACTTCGGAACTTCCTGCCATTTTCTTCGTTCGAAAGAGCAATATCATAGAACGGCACCGGTTAATTGGTTCGACTTAATTGAATTCGGCACCAATTGGAACCTAGAGCCCCATAACGGTACAGCTATTGCACGATTTGGGAATACTTATATGCGGGGAGACTCGCCGTATACTGATATCTCTGAATTGAACAAATAAGATGACAACTTCGACCCAACTCGATTCTCGAGGCTGTTTTAGTGCACACTTTTAAAAATGCTTCGATAATTCCAAGATCTCTTTTTATGTTTCTAATAAAATGAAGACAAAGCGTAGTTCAAACAAAATTACTGATAATAAGCTACTCAATTATATTCTACGAAATGTTAGTGTTGGGGCCTACTTCGGCCGTATTCACGTCGTTTTCTTGTATTTTCGGTTTGCTTCTTGTTATTAAGTAAATTCTCGGTGGTGTCGCGCGACCGGTACCGGTAATGGCGGCGTGCAGAATGTATGACGTATTGACAGTTGAATTGTTACGTGTTGCACGCGCGATGACCTATTTCGAACTGGCGGTGGCGGCGCTTGCGTCGCCTCGCCTCGCATGTAGCTTCGTATAGCTTGTCTATAGCTATAACTAGGTATGCATAGCAGTGGCGTGCACAGTTAGTCTTTTCGAAGTCAAAAATATTTATAAAAAAAGAATAATTATTGTATCAAATTGTAATTCTTGTACGAGGTCAAATCGAAATGAAAAGACAATAAAACTAAGTTAAAATATTCATATTTCTACCCAAGACATCGTCCCTCGAGTAACTTGTTGGCTTCAAGAAGATTAGCCTGGACAGGACGGAGGCAGGACGAAAGTTTGTCTGACTCAATTTCAAGCTGTCGTCATAATTTAGCGAAATAAATGTACGTTGACATTTTTACACTTCTAATAATGATATAAAAAAATATTATGGCTTTAATAAGTGTTTATACAATATTTGACCTGGGTATGTCCTAAAACTGCATCCAGAACCACCGGAGGACGGGCAGCAGCGTCCTCTCAGTTAACGGTGGTAACCATTCTGCGATCCCCAAGCCGCCTGCCAAGCGTGGGGATTATGGCAACACCTCCCTTTAAGGGAGAGGCCTTCGTCCAGCAGTGGACGTCTTCCGGGTGTTGATGTGATACAATATTTGTTTAGTCCAAGCTGTTACTTGTAGATACACAGCCGTTGATTTGTTATAATTAATCTTAAAGGCAGAGGAGATGGCAAATGTCTATGGTAACGACGTATTGTACAGGTACACAAGTAACTATACCTACATTCTCTTTCTACCCTCTTGGGGAGTATTATAGTGACTCATCGTGCTTGAGGAGAACGATTGGACTTAATGGAGAAAGTGGCTATTTTGACAGACACTGATGGCGCAATTTTCTTCAAATAGTAACGGGATGCAAATTCTTGTTTCATGAATACAAGCACGCCGCGCCGTTTCGAGCCTTACACCACCGCGCCGGCGTCCGAACGGACTCCATAGTACCTACAACTGCCGTAAATACTGACACAGCTTGAGATAATTCCCAGTATCTAATACAACGGCAAATTAACGCTCGAAATCTACAATATTATGTACATTGTACGGCTACATCGCCGCAAACATCATAATTGTTTCTTTAAATCAAAATACCCAGTACGCGCAGAAAAATATCATTATGATAGTAACTTGCAGGGGTCTTCAAAAGTTCATAACTCACACAGAGCTTACGACTGATTTAGATAAAGGAGATAGGAGCTAATAAGTTTAAGGTGAAAATAACTAAAAAGTTGTAAGCAACTAAACGCCTTTTCCCTAAGAACAGCCCGACAGGTAACCCTGCCGAGCTGCGTGTCGAGAGCTCTGGGAACGTGGAATAATTCTCGTTAAACTCACCGGAGCCGGAAGAGCGAACTGATCCGTCACTTGTTCCCGAACGTCGTGCCGCTGACGGCTGCCGGCTGTTTTGAAAAACAACTCAATTTGTTGGCCAAGGGAACTTGTTGAGAACTTTGTACGAGAAAAATATTTATAATGGAGGTCATTGAGAGCCGTGGGTTACGGATTTCGAAAAGAGTTATTTCATGTTAAAAAAGTATCTTATTTATTCTATGTAGTTATTGTAGTGTTTAATCTCATAAAAATCTTTTATTATTTCCCAAACCGTACAAGGAAGATTCTGACTATGTTGATGCAAAATATCATCAAATTTTTATACTCAGTGGAATAACGTGTCGCCAAGAATTTCAAACTTCAAATTCAGTAAAAGAGCAGTCACATACAGTCCACCACGATTCAATCTATTCCCTTCTAAAACCAGTGGTATTAGTTTATTATCGTTTTTTAATTTCTATTCCGAACGAATACCAAAACAAGTTAAATATGGTATGAGGTACCTCTGCATTGTGTCTGTACGCAGTCATGAGCAGACTTCGTTGGTGAGCGGTCGTCGTACCTCTTGTGAACGCTGGGACACATAATTTATAGTAGAGTAAAAAATTTGTGCTGGAACGTAGCTTAGTAGAAAGTAATATGACGTAGTGAGTAAATATCACGACACGGCCAAATTTTTAAGTAGTCAACATAGTAGGACGCATACGTTTGGTGGGACATATTAATATGTTTTAGAGATTAAAAAAATATTTTTTTTTTACTTACACTGAACTATAAAGCCTTTATTAACTACAACAAACTACAAATAATACTTATACTACTTAGCCTACTACACTTAAAACAAAAGGATTGTATCCAGACCAATGAAAGTCTAGAGACAATCGATATGGTCAAACCCACTACCAGTTGGCAGCGTACCCAGCATGCTGGTGGCATTGCCACGCTGGATGGCAATGCTTATGCGTTGAGCCAAAAAAACGCCAGCATTTTGATCACGCGTCGCGTCGACCAGGCGCTCGGATAGATAATATTAGCTCGCTCTTATTTTATTAGACACATTAATAATTATAAATGTGTAAGTTTGTCGGTATGTGTATCTGTGTATATAAAATACGTAAAACGACTGAACAGATTTGGATGAAACTTGGAATAGATATAGCTTATTTCCCGGAATAACATATAGACAACTTTTTATGGTCTTCATCATCACGGGTGATATCGCGGGGCACAGCTAGTACGTAAATTAACATATAACTGTAGGTTGCGTTTCTAAAGGAAACATTAGCGCACTGCAGTAACAGACCGCTGAATGGTCTACCTACTCTATATAGAAGAGGCCCCACTCGTAAATCCTAAGCTTCAATATTTCTTCATTTAATTAAAGCGTTATCAACGTCCGCAGCGTCGTCATAATAAAACAAAAAGCTGAAACTAAGCACGGAATAAAAACTGAAGATACACAACTCACCGAACTGAAGATAGACAATATTTAGAATAAAATAGAAATATTTGCAATCTTGCTATAGTTGAGTCTCTGTACTTTTCTTGTCTTGTACATAAATGCTGAAGATGTTATAACGATTGTATATTTCTTGGATTAGATTAATTAAATTCGTTTTCAAGTTGTTTGATTATATAAAGAGAGAGCTAGCTCCTCCAAGTTTCAAGTTAATCTGATAATAAAAAGAAAGTCAACTTTTTAGTTCCATTGTTTTTTTTATGTCACAACAACGAAGGAAGTATTTCACTGTGAAATAGCAAATGTCTCACTTCATAAAATGCTTTGTCAACTTCTCGCTAACGAGAAGTGTCACGCGCTGAAATGAGACAAGGCACATCACGTTTCTGAATAAGACCGTAAATCGTTTAGGAGTTTTCTTGACAAGTATACAATTTCATTTCAACCGACTTTCTCTCATACAATACATCGAAGAAGAAAAATCTTTAGCACTTGAAAATAGTATTTTTAGAGCTTAGTATTCAGTCGAGTGGATCTAACGAAAGCAACTTCTTCGGCTTACTTGCGATACATAAATCACTTAAAACACTTTTCGGCCACAAAAAATGTTTTAGTGTTAA
Organism: Erannis defoliaria; assembly: GCA_905404285.2. NCBI lineage: Eukaryota > Metazoa > Arthropoda > Insecta > Lepidoptera > Geometridae > Erannis > Erannis defoliaria. The sequence continues at coordinate 273,626 of FR990073.1, read as the reverse complement.
ACTTTGAGAAGAAAATTATGTTCATGATGTACTTAGATGACTTTTATTATAAAGTGTTATCGAGAATGTAAGATGGCGGTGTTCGCATCTTTTTTTAAAGTTTGTTTTAGAATTCAGTTCGATGCTTTCAGTATTTGACGTTTTTCTAAACTTTTAGTGGCAAACTTTAGCGCAAGTATTTGTGCGCTTACAAAGTTGTTTTTGCGTAAAATTTTCGCATGAAAACATTTCAATACTAAAAGTAGAGCCTTGTTGATTTTTACTGGCGGGCGGCATGATACAGAAATTTCTTTATCCACTACCTAAATACAATACATTGATGTGTTACAAATGAATGAAATTATATTCGAATAAAACGATAAACTAATTTTATCTAAACAAAATTTGGCTGTTAGGCTGCATGTCACCAATGTTAAAAATGCGACTATGTGGAATCCCACACCACACTCACAAATTATTTTGCTTTTACTCAACTATTTAACAAATGGGGATGAACCTGTACTGCACTAAACAAAATATGATATAAGAGCTTTGTATCCCGCGCTATTATTTCTCGCGCATTAATATCGTAAACTTTGTAATATTAGCGTAATTGTCATGATTTCTTGTCGGATCGAATCCATTAAAGTGTGGTAATTAACTCTCTCGTAAATACTCACACACTTTAATAACCCCCGTGGCCTAGTTACAGGGCCTGTCGGGACATCTGCCGCCGAGCCGCGCGCTTCCGATACCGATAGAGTCATTGCAAACGGGAAATGCCATCGAGAATCTTTGGATACCCGACGGGTATTTTAGATCGTGTCGTATGGGTGCTCCAGATACCCGGCGCTATTTGTCGGGATATCTCGCGCGAGGATATCCGCCGGCTCTCGCCGACTAGCGCCTGCTTACTGTGTGTACCTACTCACTTTGCCGATAAAAACGGCAGCTCTAGAATATAAGGCGGTCGTTTCCGGAGCCTTGTGTTCGGATACTGATTGAAATGTCACGAGTTGTTCAGGTAGGGAAGTGAGCCAGGAAAACTGGAATGGAGTCTTAGTTTCAAGATAGAATCTTCGGATCAACCAACGATTATGTTGACTGACTAATGAGAATAAAAAACTCGTATTGCAAACAACTGGACAAGAACTGCTACACAACAGATATTATATTTCCATTTCCATATTTGTAAAACTGCAAGTTTAAAAGAAGCATAGGGATTTTCCTTTTCCTTGACTACTTTCACTTTTTGCATTTGTGAATAATAAAAGATTTTTTCTTTTAATTAGACAATTACTTATTTACGTAGGTACCTATTAGTTTTTATCAATGTCACGTGGCGTAACATGAGAAACAATGCTCACTGCGACGAGAAAAAGCTGTGAATGATGACAATGATGAATGATTTGATTGAAAATACAGCTATGCATGGTAGGTATGTTGCACCCACATGCTAATCGTGATTAATGAAACTTTTTCATTTAAATATTTAAAAAACACAGTCTTACGTTTTGAAATTACATTTGAACGATCCTGGTTAATGTTGGCCTAGGTCGTGAACTACAACGACCCGTCCAACGTCACTGTTTCGACGATAAGTCGTATTTGCGACGCCAGCGCGCGCTCGTCTCTCGACGGGAGCAGAATAACAATCTGTCAACAGGTGACGCCTGAATTGATGGAGATGTTTTCACTAAATTGATGGAAATTCGTGTCCAATACGTAGAGTGTCGGTTCAGTCGATGGAACTAGCCTGGTCTAATGACTGCTAATGTTTGTGAACTGCAAGGTTTTAATATAGCTATTATACTGGCATGTCAATTTCCCATGCTGAAGAAAGCTCAACTATCATTGAAAAGGATAGTTGGTGGTAACTAATGATTGGAGGCACCTAAATAATACCTAACTTATCGTATCTAGTTAGAGGTACAAGATTATCTAGAAATGTTTATTCATCCTACTTCAAACGCTTACGCTAACGCCTTAAATAAATCTTCTATTCGCTCGCATTTCATGCAGGTTTCGGCTCAAAATGTAATTTTTTATAATCTATCCCGACTCATTTATTTTTATAATACTTTATGAACAAGAATACTATCTAAAGTAAAATTGAAAATACATAATTTCGTTATCATAATATTTATACACCAGATAACAAAGTTTTCCCATCTATAAAGTTAAGTCGCGAAATATCTACAGCCCTACACACGCACTCGCTACCGATACGGAACTTCAAAGTTATTCCGAGGGTTCTTAATAAAACCAGCTTCAGGGCTAAGTTTAATCTGTTTTGTGGTTTGAATAAATGAATATTAACTCCGTATTGTGTATGATTGTCTATTAGTGAGCTCAGGCCTTTATTTACCCTTTCTTTGAAATGAAAATTTCGACTAACTTACAACTTCCCCATGCAAATCATTTGGTGTGAGTCGCTTCATAGTCATATTTTGTTTAAGTCGGAGTCTCTGATACAGTGAATTTTATAAAGCAGCGGTTGAAAGATAAAGATTGAAAGCTAATTATCGTACAAATGCTCTGAATATGTATCTATCAGTCAAGTTAAAGACGCCATGAAAATATGATGTACCTATGTTTGTTACGCTTTTCTCATCCGCTTACCGTCACTCATCTTTCGCTATAGTTTATTTCTACTCGGCTGCATTCGCACTTCACCACAACTCGTTCATCCAAAACGGTAGTCCATTATTGTACAAACAATGTCCCTACTCTCTATTTGCTGCTTGCCACGTTCTACCGCGCAAGATGCCAACCACTTCCATCCACTCCGTCCGTCGTAGGAACTGAAATGTACGCGCGCTCAATCTCTTGCACTTCATTTGTGAACGCTCTCGCGCTTTAAGATACAAATTGTCAAACAGACTGCGAGCTCTCTAGAACCAATAAGTGTTCCTACTTTGTTAGAAATGCAAACATATGACTCGATGCAGTCGCGAGCGGTTCTATCTCAGACATACAACGAATACCTACGGACGGATTTAATACGCCCACGAGATGTTTTTGTGTGTTTGATATAAGTGTAAATACTGGAATAAATCGAAATTTCAACCAACGCATTATAACTTTGTTTATTTCTACAAATATACAAACTGGCGAAAACTTATCTTTTGTAGCTATAGCATATTGTATTTATAGGTGCGTGGTACAAACGTTTGAGACCCCGAAGAGGCGCGTGGCAGTAGTCGCGGATGTAGGTCAGATAGATAATCTTGCAGCATTTTGGGGCAACCCGTGTCTTATAAATCAGTATAGGTTAAGCAACAACTTAATAAGGAAACCTGGGATGAGGCCACTTGATAAATGACGAAGCAATTTATTAGAGGAGACTGTTAGCCTGCTCAGGATATCTCGATGTAGCAGTAAAGAGTAATAAAATGAAACAATTATAATTGTGAAAAGTTGAGAACAAATAGCAGCGCAGTGCAGTGTACAGGAATATAATATAGCTGAGATACACTGTATATTTATCCCACTAGATAGCGCATTATCGCTGGTTTTGTTTTGCTGTCAAACTACATAATAATATTTTGTAAATAATTAATAAATCGTCTCTGTAATAAATTATAATATTATTTTAAAGTTATGACTGTTCTAATATTTGTAGGTTCTGTCGGTAGACGAAGTTAAGCTAAGATACAATAAACAAAAGATTCATTGGAACCTCATGAACTCTGTGCCTACCTATATTCAAGCAAATAAAATATTTGAATTCGAACAAGGTCATCCAATAATCATGATATAACTTTTTTTATTCTAATCATAATATCGATAATTTAATAATACTAAAATAAATATAAGAAACAAATTCGAAAACAAACTATTCAAAGAGTCGCCCAAAAGTAACATAACGATCGTCGACCCACAATCGAGTGAATAAATATAATAAATATAATTCTCTCTTAAATATAAGTCGAGTGCCAAGACCGCTTTCCCAATCCTGGACAGGAAGATCACTAACAATCTATTGAAGTTGCAACGACAGGACCTTCGTCTTTTAGTAGGCCTTATAACCGGTCATTACAACTTGAACAGCCACTTATACAAACTGGGAACCACGGGCAGTCCGTTATGCCGGGGCTGCATGTAGGACAATGAAACCGTAGGGCATGTGCTGTGGCAGTGCAAAATCACAGAACCAACAAGAATTGCTACCGGATTGCATGAGGCAGCTTTATCTCCGTAACGACTTGTACGCTTCTCATTACCATCATTATCATTTACACTTTCATCTAACCCACTGGAGCTACTATGCTAGCGGCCCAGAGCCTCACTCCAATACTTCAAAGAGCTGGGTTAGCTTGGGTAGATGCTTGGGTAGACGGGGAAATGCACAATATATCCCAAGCGGAACGTCAGTGCAGGGCTTATCGCCTCCACATTGAATAAGAATAAGAATAACTCGAGCGCCTACCGCGCGCTCACAGTTCAGATATGAGCGGGACCATAATGTTTGGTTAACCTCGACAGTACGTAAGTTCTACGAGGGCAGGCAAGAGTGCTACGAGCTACGAGTTTTTATGCTACGAGCGCTACGACCAGTTGAACTACCTACTTTCGCGTTGGGTATTCTTTGAAACGTGCCTCCTGAACGTTTGCTCCGATATTTTATTTCCAAAGCAAACAGACCACGCTGTAGCGAGGACTCGATTTCCGCATCGAAACAGTATTTCATACATTTGCATGTTATTTGTTTGGATACAGAGGAGTCTCTCATAACGATATACCAGTCATTCTATTTGAACCTTTTTGCTTCTCTGTGTCAATACCAGGGACACCTAGTTTGCGTTGAGTGTCTCGACTTGGATTTTCCTCGGAGCGATTTCGTTCTTGGCCTTTTTTAAATTGAAGTAAGAAATAGTTTTGCCGACTTTCTGCTGTATTTGGTACGTAGTTTCAAGTATACGAAAATTTGTAAATATATGTAAGTATGTAGGTATAAGATGACGTAGAAGTGGAAGAATGAGGTAGAAGTTGTCAGCTGCAGTTATATATGGAGTTGGGAGTCAGAACCACAATTTGCGGGTCTCGCCTTCGCGTCCAGTTAAAGCCAACAATCCTCAATAGGCAACGAGCTTTCGAAGCATGTATCTCTATTTACTAGCACATCATTTTCTCTCTGTCTCTCTCTCTCTATAATCAGCGCTGCTGATAATAACTAAACCAAGGCGACCTGACAGCTACTTAATATACAACTCAGACAATAATTTATTATCTACTTAATAATTATATAGTATTTCAACTGATTCTATTCGCCATAGTTATTGTTTTCCATGATCTTTAAAATGATAATAATTGTGTAGATTTTATTTTATTATTTATTTTATTTTATTTTATTTGGACAACCAACAGCCTTCTTACGGGGAAAGAAAAAACATTATAATGAGCACATATAGGCCAATAAAGGTTATCACTAATAGACAGTGATGCTTACGCTAACATGCGACACACACACACAAAAGGAAAATAAAGTAGGTAAATGTAGTAGAAGTAAATGCAATTAATATGCTAAGAAGAAACACAAAAGCACAAACACATATAAACTAAATAATACATACATCAATATTTATTTATGTATATGTATTATATATATATATTATAATATTTAGTATATTATATATATATATATATATACATATGATGATAATTTATATTATTATTTTAATTTACTCTCACTGTCAAATGGCTTACATCTGATTAAACATCGCAAATGAATTCCCGATGAACCGCGCAATCGTCCCGTGTAGCAATAGTTATTCCGCTGCGACCCACTTCCCGCCCGGAATGCAGAATCTATTGAAAATTAAAATACCTACTTTGAATGTCCTTTCATAAATAAAGTCCCATTTCCATACAGCGAGCCTTCGAGTGTGAAAGGAGCCGAGAGCGCGGAGCGGGGACGTAATCTCTTGAGCTCCGTTTATTTATTTCAAGTTTCGCTTTGGCGAACATATCGCGTTTCCACTCGCGGCTCCGTGCCGGAGCTATTGTACGGGCGACGTCACGCTCACGCAGTTACAAGAAAACAGTGACAAAAAATAATACATCGTGAAGTGTACGCTGAACAATGAACACTATAAAGAGTATTTGCCAGAGAAGCCTAATCGGGTTATGGTAGCCTAATCGGACCGTAGTAGCCTAATCGGGTTATGGTAGCCTAATCGGACCGTAGAATCCTAATCGGGTTATGGTAGCCTAATCGGGTTATGGTAGCCTAATCGGACCGTAGTAGCCTAATCGATAGACCACTCGACTAGAAATCGTGAGGTCAGTGAGTTTGCCAATATTTCCCGTACCAATGAGCTCTTTGGCATTTATGTACGGATTTTGGTACCACGGGCTGGTCGATGAAGTAAAACATAGTGAGGAAACCTGCATGCGTCCTGAAAATAAATTCTCTGCTGTATGTGAATCCACCAACCTGCAACTGGGTCAACGTAGTGGATACGGCCAAACCGCCCTTCGAGGGTAGGGCTAAGTCCAGCGGTGAACTATTAAAGAGGCTGAGGTCTACCTAACTGCAGGCGCTCTGCATCAGAACCTGCTCCACCACTCAGGCTCGAGCAAACGCGGCTCCTGACAGGAAGACAGCCTTGGGCAAATTCTAAGGAATTCTCGAACTACACAATAGAGTTCAAACTATAAAAGACTTAGAAGAGATTCTAGAGTACCTACACAAAAAGTAATTTAGTAAATAGTCAGTAAGTTTTCGATATTTTTGCGACGGATTTGGAAACTTTTCGTCAGATTGTAATGAATAAATTTATTTTCATAACTTTAAGTAATATGTTATTATATATTTTAATAATAAATTGAAAAGATTATAAATTTTATTAGTATTCATATTTTCGCAATTTACTGCAGTTATCCGAGATCGTCCGATAATACGTCCTGCTAACAGCTCGTCAACAGATAGCACAGATAGTAACAGCGCCAGCGCACCGCAACACAGTGCGACACATTCATGTTTTAACTCATAGATTTCACAGAGGATATAATTGAATCGTTAGACCATAGCCTTTATTTATGTACGCAACGCTTTTAATATAATACTGTCATTAAAATGAATCCTGAAAATATGCCAATTCTAATATTATTGAGGCAAGAGTAACTTGCTATCTGTGTGTCTGTCCGTCTGTTACAATACCTTTACACGCCTGAACAGCGTCAAATTCCGTCAGACCGATACGACCGGACCAATCCTGAGAAAATTTGGTGCGGCTGTAGTATCACGATGAAGAACATAAGATCCTGTCCCCCCGGAAAAATACGCAATATTATTAACGTATATATTTATGTTTTTAAAGCTTAAACAGGAAGAAAAATTATGACCTCCGGCACACGAGAAGTATCTATGGGTTTCCGTATCAACTGCTTTACAAAAAAAAACCAAAAAAAACCACTTCATACAAAAATATTCAAAAAGTCTTGGAGGATCTAGCTCTCTCTCTCATAATCAAAGAAAAAAGTATATATTTATAGTTATTTCATTTTATTAAATGATTATGTTTTGTGACATCTTAATGAAATTTGTCGTGTAACTGTGGTGTTATTGATAAACTATTGTATTGTATTGTACGGAAAAGGGAAAAATGTCGGTGAAACGGCTGAAAGTTTCTAGTGAATAATTAGCAACAGCAACAAAAAAATCCTCAAGCAACAGTAAGACACATTTACTAGCTTTTAGTACTCCCTAGAATCAGTACTTGAAGGAACGGAGTTAATTGTCCGTGAAGGGAAAAAACAATTTAATAGGGATTCCGCTCGTTTCCCAGTGCGTCCGACGCGACGCTTTGAAGTATTTACGACTATCGCAATAATCTTCGCTCCAAGCCTACAACACGATGTTTATACATTCTTACACACGGGCACTTCCCTACTGTAGGAGTGGTGCTTATACTGTAGGATAATGCCAATTGACGAAAAAAAAATAACAGTTCTAGTTTAGACGTGTTCTAGAGTAAATATGGTCCACGTCCACGCCCTGATGCCATCGTGCCAGCCGGATATAGGTACCATCTAAGGATGGCTGGGCCATATAATCCACCACGTTGGCCCCGTGCGGCTGGCGGTTTTCATACGTCGGTTAATTGACTTCAGAAAACTTGGCAGCATATCAAGATGACGCAATTACAGAATTGAGCTACCACGAAGCTACGAAACTTCTGGATTTTCAAAACTTTTATTTTTTATGGAATCCTGCTAGAGCGCGAGATATCATTTATGGAACATCCTTCTATACCTACGTCGTCGTCGTGTCGTGTAATGTTTTGTTTCTCTCTTCTGTGGTTGGCTCGTTATTATCTGCTCGTCTTGTATCAGTAACGTATACCATACGTTGTGCTGCTTGTTGGCTCATTAACCAGAACAAACTTGACTTCTTACTGTGCGTCTAGTTTTACGAATGAAGAAGTCAAACGTTGCGTTGCCTTGAATTAATTTTAATTGAAGACTTTACTATAATGTATGCGCAATGGCTTATGCTTAGCTTCGTGAGGACAGGGCTAAGATAACGGGACACTGGTGTGCTCGTCGACTTTATTGATAAGCGGTCATCGCAGTTTCAAGTTCATGATAAGATGTAGTTAAGAGATAACATTTAGATTTTAGATTTAGATTTTTATAGATTGCGACATACTTGGGCGCAATGATGTTCGATCACTAAATCTTTACGTTTTTGTGTTGAATAAAACATTCGTTCACGATACAAGTTATCACAAAAGAGGCTTACATTATATCCGACATTCTGAACCTGTTAAGATGATTTCCGATCTGACCCCATATACCCTTATCGTCAACGAGATCCCGGAGCCATCATGGGCCCGTTTTATGGGAGCAATTTTCATCAACACGTAGCCCCGTCAATGGTATCCGGAATCGTCATCGATAAGACGAAACGTAATCGATGTGCTATCACTGAAATGCTTTGACGTAAAACAAATAAAAGGAAAGAAATGAATGAACGTATTTTTCTGAAACACTACAGAGAAGTTGTATCTGACAGTAATACCTACAGTAAAATGCTTCTTGCTCTCTCTCCAAATAGCTCAGAGTACAAAATGTGTGATCTTGTGCTATTTTTGTTTTATCACACATTCATTTCATGTTATTTCATTTGATCATACACAATAAGGAAATGCGGTTATTCTCAAAACATTATGGCATGACGCACGACGGGTAACGAGAGCTAAATCCTCCAAGCGGGGTAAGCAAGATTTACTTAAAACCCATGTTAACAGCTTTTATTTTTTTAATTCCTACCGTCAACTATTTTTCATGCCAAATTTGTTGCTTTACTTACTCTGTAAAGACGAACCTCAAAATCTATGAGATGAACATACAAATACACTCCCATTCATCATAATAATATAGGAGAGAGGCGTATTTCTTCCTCCCGGTAGTGTTTGTGCGGCGCCGAGCGCTCCACTCGCGGCCTGCGACCCGAGTTTGTTGCAAATTACATAATTTATCATGTCGACTCGGTTTATGCTCCTTGAATAACGGTTTTCCTCTAGCGCTCACAAAAAATGAGAGGTTCGATACAGTATACTAGTGGGACCAGTAAGGACTATTCAATGTTTTGGCGCCAACGTGAAAAAACTGGGTATTACACAAACAAATAAGGACTGCCCAAAAACAGGAGTGATGTCAGGGTTCATAAATGTATATAATGTATATGAGTTTCTTTATTCACCATACATTCTAAAAGTCTGAACAGATTTGAATATAATTATAGGGTATCATTAGAGTCCTTATAATCATCGCAAGTGACTGTCTATATATTATTTTTTTGGGCGGTTTTTTATTTATTTAATTAGATGTCTTGTAATATGCGTGTGAAAACGCAATAGTTGCTTGAAACTTTGTGTCAGTCAGGAACAGAGTGCCTTTTTGTAAACATTTTTAACGTACTAGAATCAGGTGTCTCCGAGATTACCTCTTATAACCGCAATAACTAAGTTTTACATCTTTATAATATTTGTATTTTATTGACCGCTGTAGACGGGTGTATTTAAAGAACTAAAGGGCTTATGGCCCTAAATTGATGGTTATAATACGTGTAGGTAGTAATACGTAAGTACCTAGTGTAGGCTTTCAGAGTTGGCAACAGAACAACAGTGACAAGTAGAATTTTTAGCCTTTTCTTGTAGTTATGTAATTTGAGATTGATATACGATACTTTATTCGTATTTTTTTTTATTTATAAATTGTTGAGATCCGGTTTCATATTTCTTGTAGATGTGATGCTGATTTTATAGAGTATTCGCGGTCAAAACTGCTCCCGGGGGTGAAAGTGGCTCTCCAATGCGATTTGACGGCTGGAAAGCTACTAAGTCATGTTGGAAGCTTTCTATTTTAGGGTACTGTAGTCAAACTACGAACCTTCGTTAGTTCCATGAAGATAGCGAACATGACTGTAGAAGATCGTAGATCTGCCGTAATGTGAAGTTACATCTGTACAAGATTACCTGGGTGAAGGGACTATGTTAATGTTGTAGTGGCAAAATAAATAAGCATAGTGTTCCACCACCACCTGTGAACATTTGCAACTTCAGAAGAGTTTCCATCGCGATACCCATTTTTTTTTTATACGTTGAAGTGACGAGACGAGCAAGACGTTCGCCTGGTGGTAAGCGTCACGCCTGCCACTAACATAGTAGCAATGCCAGAATTGAGAACTTGCGAACACAATCCTGCGCCGCCCTGCACTGCGCTCATCACCCTGAGATATTACATGTTAAATCTCTTCATACCCAGTAATTTATCTGGTAACATTGCCCTTCAAAACGGATAACAGTACTGCTTGCACACTACTGCTTGGCGATTGAATAACTGGCAAAAGTGTGGTACTTCCCCAGGCGGACTCTGTAGTTGAGTAGAGTCCTACCACTACATAAATAATATAATATAATTCTATAATAGGGTAAGGTTTTTGCTCACATTTGATTTGGTTCGCTCCAGGTAAGCTCTTCGGCCTCCAATGATACTTATATTAAAATCACATAAAACCCCTAATAAACCATATTTACAACATTTTTGTCAATAGTAGTGTTAACTCGCCTTTCCTAATAAATAAATAAAACACCTAAACAAACTCCGCCGACGTCCCACAACTCTTCGTTTCCACGGCAACCATTTGCAAATGAGTCGCGAGCGTGCTCTCCCGCGGTGTGCAGCCGCTTCACCCCCTGCGGCCGCTACATTATGGTACCTACGTTTTATTTATTTATTCCACACTCAGCAAATATATCAAGCATCGCGAACTAAAATATAGAGGAGAATATATAAGTATTTATTAGCAACTAACATAGCTAGGTTTGCTCAAAGATCTTAAATATGAGGATATGCCCGTTCCATTTTGTATATGCATCTCATTATATCAAATACTTGAAAATTCAACGTCATTTGTCAATATCTATAAACTCTAAGTAGCATCTTCCTCTACTAACGTCGTGCTGTCAAGTGCGACTGCCTTATATTAATAATATAAAAAATAATAAATACAGTTGGACTTTTCACACAGCGCCATCTAGCCCCAAACTAAGCAAAAATTAATAATAAATATAATATTTTAGTGCACCTTACATGCCACCGGGAATATCTCACTCATCATAATATCCTCACAGAGTAATAATAATATTTGTATAAGGCAATAGGTCTGCTCCAACTTTCGCAGTTTATCAAACTTCGCGGAAAGAATGGTTCCTGGCTCGAGAAATGTTGGTAGAGCGACGACGTCACGTGATAAATTGCAAAATAATTTTACTATCCTCGCAAACATTGAGAAATTCGTCAACACTGCTGCGATACCTTGTTAACTATTGCCGTAGACGTTGTGTGGTATAGGCTCGTGCATAGTATACATGCGTGCGCGACGTCACCTGCCCATCCCAGCGGTAGACCAGCGCCGGTTAACTACAACAGCCGGCATCATTCTGAGGCCCCCGAGGAGGCAAGTGACGTCGCCTTTTCGCTAGTTTTGTTCTCAGTTTTCCCATTTTTGATTGACAACGCCGACGATAGCGTTGTTTTTTGTGACACGGTAATAAATCGCAATTTATGTAAATAGGTACTTTGTTTTAGCGCGGGAATGCTACGTGTCTATGAAAAGATCTACTTACTTATACAATACTGATTTCCATAGTCTTCAACCACAAGTATAATTTATTACCTATTTATCATCTCGAAAACGACACATTCGAATAAAGACGTAACAAGAACCTTCGGATTGCATTGGGGCAGTGTACAGATGGATAGACGAGTATTACCGTATTACCGTTCCTTACCTTAGATATATGTTCCAAGAACTACTACATTACGTTCTTAGAGCACGCCATAATCATTTCCTAGAATTGTTTCCTTTTCCATTTCTGCGTGAGAGAGGAATCCTGCAAGGTTGTTACCGGGGCCTAGAGAGCCATCATCATCAGTCACGGCGCGCGGTAATTACTAGGCTCCGCCGCCGAGCCGCCCCGCCCCGGGCACCTGTACCCTGGGATACTGACTCTCGGGGCCATCCGCACCTCCACACAACGGCAACACAACTTAGAATACGGCGGTGGCAGTGAAGTCAGTAATTCGTATAAGCGCAATTAAATATAATAGATTGGTACTTAGTGCTTTTTTCAACAGATAGGTGGACTGATTAGATGCTTGACCATAGCTCAACTGATATTAACGATGTAATATTTAATTATTCAATTAGCTTGAAGGTTGTTATTAGCCAGTCCATTATTAGTATCCTCAACATACCATGTGGCCTTTATGTTTTCGGCTGTTTGCTCATAGACACAATTTTAACTCACACTGGTGCTGAAGTAACTTATAATAATTGAAGTTGACTTAAGAAGAAAGTGTGGATCTAGGTACTCACCGAACAAGACCGACTGCCCGGCCGATGCAGGCAGTATACGTGACGTGATGTCCGCGTGGTGCGGCGCTTGCGCAGCATGGCGGCGCGGCTCCGCTTATTTGCCAAGTTCCGCGACATTTTTCAATGCCGGAGATAACGGATGGAGCAATTTGGGTCGCTGCGCTGCGCCACGGTCAACAACTGTTACTGCTTGGAGGGTTGAAGGTGCTCCATTCATAGTTTATTGCGTTTGCACGGACTGCCTACAAATAAATAAAAACCGGTCAGCTGCAAATCCATCTCGTACGCCGAGGTTTCCGTACCACCATATTTTAGATATCTTAGTGTTATATAAGAGTTTGCGCACCAGAGATCCCGTCCCGCCAATAAAGTATACATTGTTAGTGCGAACCTGCCTCGTTCTTTGTTGGTATTATTGTATATCTGTTGTTGTAGGTAGGTAAGTATACATTATATAGAGTTTGTATTTTACGCCATATAATACAATGTTCTGTGAAGATTTTTTCGCTCGTTTATTACGAGTCAAAACAATTTAATTATCAGGATAGCCGGCGGCATAGGCTCAAAAATAAGGTTCCGTTTATGGTTCCGTTTTTCCGTTGGGCCTATGATTACGGAACCTTAAAAATATGTCACACTTACCTACGTCTCTCCTATATAATTCCCCATATCGGGGAAGTAGGATGTGTGTTCTACAACTCTATGGACAACTAGCTCGCGCACACGGAGTAGACGTTTAAAGACCGGGCCGATATTCAAACACCTGCTAGGTCGAGAATCAAACCCACGACAATATGCTCAAAGCAGGCACGCGTACTACTATTAAACGACAAGAGTCATCGTAATAAAATAGTGCTGTAACAGTTTACTTAAAGTATAATGATATTATATTATAATATGCTGGTCTAGTAGTTTGATAGAGCGTATATAGTGTTGGTTGTGTTGGAGTAATCTCAAACTTTTAAATCTTATTTCATTAGATTGCAAAGAGAGCGCGAAGTCTATCAAAAAGTTAAATGAGTCAACTTCTTGTTGTCATTACAGAGTTACGTTTATGGTTCATTTGAAATAAATTAGCCGCTCGTAAGTTACGTTGTTCCAAGAGATAACTCACACGGAACGTTAGCGACACTCAAGCTATTCAATTATGGTAATGAACATAATTAATGCTACAAATCGCTACAACTTGCATATTAAAAGCAAGCAGTATTTGTATACTTACTAGTAGAAACGAGATTATAATACAAGCACACTTACAGCGGGAAAACATTGACTCGTCCCAAAAGTAACTGGTTTTAATCTGATACTCTAGTTTGTGTCGTGGCATACCAGTTCTGTCGTATAATTATGATAAAACATTATCTACTAGAATATTTATGAAGATTTATATGCAGGCAAGCAAGCTGGATAAAACCAGCTGAATCGGTAGTAAGTAATAATAGATATAAATATCAAACACTCAATTTAATTCATTTCAACGATAAATCCAATATCACAAGCAATATTTCAAATATATAAAAAGGGCGACAAAACTTTGAGGTAAATATCTACATATTTTATAAGTATAGTAAAAACATATATGTAAGCTTACTATCAAATAAACAAATGAAATCGTATTCACCGCAACATCAGTAATGTGGACCAGCTCAGAAGACAAGCGAATGGTCCGGCAAAAGGTTATTTTTTTACCAGCAGGAGGATCGACCGTGGTTCGGTCATTTGCTTAAAGTTTCTATAAACTCTCGACAGAAACGAAAACAACCCGAACCGAGCGAACAAAAACATAAGAGTAACTCGACCATTCGCTGATTGGTGGAAACTTTACCGGACAGGGAGCTAACTACCCTGTTCCCAGTGACGTAGCGCGTGCAGTGCAGGCACACGCGGCAGAGCGATCTCCCTAACGAATACCACAACCTAAATCGCATGCTACCAGGCTAATAATAATCCATTAAATTCCTACAAATAACTGCAGGCCTAGTACTAGTGATCTTAGATCATATCTCTTGCAGGTATATTTTAGTAAATCAGTGCGACATTGAGGTACGTACCTACATATAGGACGAACTTGCTGAAGTTTGCCCCCATGTCTCGCGATATTACGTTACTGAACAAGCTTGCTGAATCTCACGATAAGTATTTTTCTCTGTGGGCTGAAAGAATTCACGGAAGCGGCTCACAGTGTTAGTGAACATTTTAATATTCTATAATTAAGTATATATTATGTACTTAATAATTAATAATAATATATCATTAGTGTAGCATCGCTTTGGGTGAACTGTTAAGGTGTTACAACTGTTTTAGTAAATAAATAAATAAATATAGGTACTCTAATACGAGCATTATGTAGGTATTTAGATAAAATTCTATATTAAGTACTATTGTTGTGAAAGGATTTGTTATCTTAAATAATTGAATATAATTATGATGACAAAATATTAGTAGATATTACATACAAACGCCCGGACTCAGAACAAATATCTGTGTTCATCACGTACATGTTTTGTCCTGGGTGGGAATCGAACCCGCGCCCTACAGCTCACAATGTAGAGGTAGGCACTGCCAACTGAGCTGTAAGGCAGACAAAATTCATAATTTCTGTCAATCACACACTACTACAGTATACTAGTATTATATTATCTTTGCTACTACTTACTTAGAACCTTAGTGCCGCCTATTTCCTCGATCATTCAGCTGTACGCGCCGAAGACGATGGCCGTTAATTAACGTTTAAATTGGCAAACATGTTTGCGTTTCTATAACTAAACGGCTGCTATTTACAGCTACCCAAGTAGCAAAATGATGACTATGACGGATATATGACGTCTTTTTAAGGTCATTTTAAGGTCGGTACGATTTTCGTCGTTACGTACGTCATTATGACGTCATAATTAAATCATTTTTAGGACGTCTAAAACTCGTCGTATAATGTACGTCATTATGACGTCATAATTAAGTCATTTTTACGACGTCCTTACTCGTCGTATGAAGTACGTTATTATGACGTCATATTTAGTCATTTTTAGGACGTCTAAAACTCTTCATATAATGTACGTCACTATGACGTCATAATTAAATCATTTTTAGGACGTCTTAAACTCGTCGTATAATGTACGTCATTATGTCGTCATAAATAAGTCATTTTTAAGACGTCCTTACTCGTCGTATGGTGTACGTCATTATGACGTCATATTTAGTCATTTTTAGGACGTCTAAATCTCGTCATATAATGTACGACATTATGACGTCATAATTAATTCATTTTTAGGACGTCTTAAACTCGTCGTATAATGTACGTAAATATGACGTCATAATTAGGTCATTTTTACGACGTCCATACTCGTCGTATGATGTACGTTATCATGACGTCATATTTAGTCATTTTTAGGACGTCTAAAACTCGTTGTATGGTGTACGTCATTATGACTTCATATTTAGTCATTTTTAGGACGTCTAAAACTCGTCGTATGGTGTACGTCATTATGACGTCATAATTAAATCATTAAAAATTATGTTCTTTACTCGTTGTGTGATCTACGTTATTGTGACGTCATATTTAGTAATTTTTAGTACGTCTTAGACTCGTCATACAATGTACGTTATTATGACGTCATAATTAATTCATTTTTACGACGTCTTATACTCGTCCTAGGACGTACGTCATTATGACGTCATAATTAAATAATTTTTAAGACGTCCTAAACTCGTCGTGTGATCTACGTTATTATGACGTCATATTTAGTAATTTTTAGGACGTATTACACTCGTCATACGATGTACTTTATTATGACGTCATTATAAATTCATTTTTATGACGTCTTATACTCGTCCTAAGATGTACGTTCTAATGACATCATATCATAGTCTTACATTCGTCGTGTTATGTAGGTACTTTAGGTACGACTTACCACCAATGGATTCTGGGGGGTGGGAGGCAGTATGGGGAGGGGTAGACATAGAAGGGGAACTTGCGGAATCCCCCCCTCTCCGGGATATGTAACCTAACTTTCCCAGAAGCTTAAATTTGATCGTCAAATAAATTGGAGGGGGGAAGGGTGGAAACTTAACACTATATTTGATTTAACTCAAGTCAGGATGCTCTGAGTCGGATCTGTCTGATCATTTTGAATCTAACCAACTCAAATTTGACTACGGGTGGGCTCCCGCCAGAAGCTCTTGCGGTCGCCCCTGAGCTTCTGGCTCCCAGCACTTTTTATATACGCTCTAAGAGGGAAGGGACCACAAGCCTAGGTGGATTCGGGGTGCTCTAATTCGGATCTGTCACTCATTTCGAACCTAACCAACTGAAGTTGGGGTGCTCTGATTTGGATCTGTCACCCATTTCGACCCTAACCAACTCATGTCGGGGCGCTCTGATTCAGATTTGTCACCCATTTCTACAAATCAAACAAAAAACAAACGATTTAAAAAAAGTAATCAATAATAGTTTCACAAAACTTGAGAATTTATTGCAGAAAGCTGCAGTGGCAGAAGGGTATGTTTTGTGCCCTAGAACAAAAAAGAGTTTTGGCGGGAACACGGAAAAATCATGTCGTTGCATTCTATTATTTTCTTAAACTTGTGTTTTTTCGCGAATTAATGATTTAGAATGGTGGTGTTTTATTCATTGAGTGTAGAATTACATGCACGAGTGTGGGCAAGTGATATAATGTGGTGAAACATGTCTTTTCGTGTTGTTTTCAAAACTCCGTAGAAGCTCATAGTAAAGTCGCCACAACTTTACTAGCACATTACTTGGACTCGACTATGACTGATTTCGTGTGTCTGACTGTGATTTAATGACATATTTGACTTGATTATAATAAAAGAAACTTGCAAATTCATAAACATGACACTGGCAGAATGCACAACGTGCGATGCCAATAAATAAGGGGGAAAAAAAAGAACAAAAAAAAAGACGACAGCTGACGTTATCCCAAAATGGCGTCAAGTTTCATTTCACAAGTTTACACATATCAGAAATACTTCGTCCGCTTAAGATTGTAAATTGTGTCTGTATAAATAAAATAAACTTAAAGAAAACCTTTTTTTATGTAAATAATGGAGTTTTAGTGTATAAACAACAAACATTTACCAAAACAGTAGCTTATTTTAACTTTTTACGATTTACGACATTTGCTCGGTTTGGTAGAGAGTAAAACGAAACGTTATAGTGGTACAAAACTGTCAAAACCTATGGTGATTTTCCCAATTTTCAAATTCAAATAATTATTTTACAATAAGTATTTGTTTGCGCAACTTGAAACTTTGCAAAAGGCATTCATATAATAAGACTATTCTGTAAAAAAATATGATCCTCCAACTCGATTGGCGGTGAATCGAAGTTGATCGATGTGAAGTGAACAGACAAGGAAGCGTCACCTGACGACAAATGGAAAGCAAAGAGATGTTAAAATGATGGAAACATAATGGGATCGAAATAATTTTGTGTGAAACTGGTTAGTATTTCTTTCATTTTTGTTTATGAGCCCAATACGATTGGGCTTGCAATTTTGACACCCACTGTATCGAGACTGCTAAGAACCGATAAGTAACTTTGTCCCACTAGGATTTTTCCTGCATTGGGCATGCTGTGGAACAATCACAACACAGCGACAAACTTCACGATTGCCTAGTTAATTATACGAACCGTAGTGTAAACAGAGGCAGTAACTACTTGGCCAAGACATCAAATTATTAATCTGCAGTGCTAGCTTCCATATTAAAATTTCTATCTTATCATAGGTGCATGTTTAACATTGCGTTGCTGGTCCAATATTTCACTTCAATTGCATTAGGTATTATAGACTGTTGAATGAACTTATGCTTTAACTGTGAAGGAAACCATTGTAAAGGAAATGTGGATGTTGGAGTCCTTCAAAGACATTTAAAGTCCCTGACTATGCCAGCTTGGAGGATTGTGGCCTAAGCCTGAGGCTCCATACCAATGCCCAGCAATGGGATATGCAAGTGTGGTTGAAGCGAATGGAGTTATGTATTGTGTTTACATTTTTGATACCTATGTAATAAGGGTCTTACAATTTGAACTATGCTATGCCAACAATGTGCAGTAGAACACAAGTACAAATTCTATTTGGATATAAAGACTTAACGTTTTTTTACTGCTTTTAGCAATCACGATGTAGACTCTTGTTTGGTTTCATAGTGAGTTTACTAGGGAAGCATATCTGTTTAGTACGACTCCAATTTGAGCGACCAACTGCTTATAGTGACCTATTTTTGATAATTTGTCCGGTTAGAACAACATGCAGTGTTTTGTTAACAAAACCTACGCTCCGCTACGTCGCCGCTCCGCAAACCGGCTTCTACCCTCATGCTTATACCTAACCTTTTAAAAAATATTTTGTCTAATTTTAGAGTCTGTGAAGAGCTCAGGCGTTGGAGCAACCGACAAGGAAACTGAAGACAGCATAAAAAATTGGTTTAAACATGCATCAGAAATACTTAATAAGTAAGCTTAGATAAGTACATCATTTTTCTTTTGAGTTTTTCGGCACGATTCACTATGTCAAAAAAATTCAATACATATGTAAAGTATTCATCTGGTTCGTGCCTATGATTGTTATTAAATCCAAAAAAGGCCCAAATCGTACCCAGGGTCTGGCACAAAAGATTTTAATGCAGGTTGTAGTTTAGTTTAGTACGGTCGTACTTTTGCTGTGCTTTGTTGTATGTGTGTTTAATGTGATTTTGTGGTTTTTGTTATGCGTGCTATAGAACATAGAGGTATACTTGATCTACTTATTTAATTTTTTTATAAGCTTGACCGCCTTCATCTGTATGACATTTTGCGCCGTTCCTGGGTTTTTTTCTACGGGATTTGGGTCATGTCCTTTGTATGTTAAAATCGTGATAAAGTGGCAAATAACTAAACATATTTTTTTTGAGGTTGTAAAACATAAAATCGTACAAATGTTTGTATAGACTGATATAGGTAAGATAAAAATTTACTGAATAGTTTTATATAGTTACAACGATCTTTGTGTAGTTACCGGCTTATGAATAACCCAAATTGACTAAGTAGATAAAAATACTATCGCATTGACACGTTAACCTGAAACGTCATTCAAAAACATTTAAAACAAACGGTTTCCTGCCTTTTGACCACAACTTGTATGAGGATAAGCAATGATGCAGCCTAAAATAAAAGCATGTTTGTCTATTGTATGTATAAATGATATTTTACTATAACTGAACTATGTATTATGTGATCATTTTGCAATGTTATTTTTATCGGCTGATTTAGTCTGCAGTAAAAAAAGGTATAATGATATATTATAAAACTTAAAACAACACATTTTTTTTAAATACATTTTTAAGTATTGGTATCTAACAAATTTTGTAAATGATAATTGAAATTTATTGCAACTTGATTAAGTACTCTAAAATAAATGGACATTATCTAATTGTATATAAAATTTTTTATTCCATAATAGCAAGCCTACCTTTACAGAGTGTTCGGATAAGCGACGGACCTCTTTAGAGGGTCATTGTACTCATCATTATGAATAACTTTTATTATGGACCAACTATGAATTTACGAAAAAAACCGCTGTTTACATTGTACATTCATAATGATGAGTAGACTATGACCTCTCAAAGTAAGTATGTCCATCCGAATACCCTGTATTGTTAGATCTCAAGACGACTACGTCTATGGAACCACTTTTAGGAACGTCATAGAGACGACATACAACGACGTCCTATTGACGATTAGGGATGACGTATATAAAACGTCTTAAAGGCGATGAAAGCAGACGTCATCAATCCGTCTTCTAGAGACGTCGTCAACACGTCATGTAAAGACGTCCTGTTGACGATCAGGGATGACGTATATAGAACGTATTTTGGAAACGTCTTAAAGACTATGCAGGCTGACGTCGTCAGTCCGTCTTCTAAAGACGTCCTTAAGACGATCAGGTATGACGTACATAGAACGTATTTTAGAAACGTCTTAAAGACTAAGCAAAGAGACGTCGTCAGTCCGTCTTCTAAAGACGTTGTCAGTCAGTCATCTGAAGACGTCCTGTTGACGATCAGAGATGACGTCTTGAGGCTGTGACAAATGTACGTCATTTTCCGGTATTAAAAGACGTCGTAATATGACGTCAACACGTCGCGAAATGACTAAATTTAGACGTCATTGTGACGTCGATTTGCTACCTGGGTAACGGTCGATTACATTCAGATGCAGTTATATTGGCTATTTCAATGACTGTTACGATGTTTTCGGAGTTCGGAGTTCATCGATATACTAGCGTCGTCAATAAAGTATTTTACGGCGCACTGGTTTTAATACTTAACAGTTTTAAAGTTGTCCAACATTGGAACATAGCCATAGTCTCAACTGACTACCGAAAAGATATAATAATCTTTAGCATTATCACAGAATAAATATTATCAAATACCAAATAACGGTTAGAAATTCTCTCGGCTATATAAGAATTAAAAAGCCGCTAACCAAAATGACTCTGGGAATATTTTAACCTTAAGAATTGCAAACACATAACGTGACCAAAGTGTCGGTCTTGATCAAATTTTTTTGTTTTGACAGCCTGATAGCTCAGTTGGTAGCATGTCTGCCTTCAGAGCTGTAGGGCGTGGGTTCGATCCCCACCCAGGACAAAAATGTTTGTGACGTACATCGATGTTTGTTCTGTGTCTGGGTGTAGTATGTAATATAAGTATGTATTTACGAAAAAAATAATTGTATATAAGTATTCTATCAGCTATCTGGTTTCCATAATACAAGCTTTGCTTAGTATGGGGCTAGATGGCGCTGTGTGTAATTAATGTCCCCACAATATTTATTTATTTATTTGTTATGTAAGTAGGTAGGTACCTATAATAATATACAATGACAACTTATTTTGGTCACCGAAATCAACAGTCTCCGTTCATGGTTACTGTCACAGATCATATAGCCTGTTGGCTCGTGAACATGATTTCTCCTACAGACACGACTCACCGTTGCGGGCAGGGGGCGAGGTAACGTTCTATTCTTGCGATTGGCCAATCACTGGGATGAAGCAATATGAGTTATAAAATATGAGATGCGATGAGATTCTGACGTACTCGCAGTTGCTAGCAGTGGTTTTTAAACTACTAATTTTCGTGAAAGTCGGACGATCAGTCAACAGGATTTATAGTGTACGGTTACTGCCTATGATCGTAGTACTATTATTTATCTGTGGTATAAGTACGTTCTTAGAAAACCAATAATTACTTCTGATCTTAGACTGCTTCATCTTTGCGCTCGCAACGGTAGGTCGCCATCGTTATATAGGATATCATCATCATAAAACAATATAGGCGTCTCATAAACAACGTGGCTTCACACACGTCTTGCAAGTTTTCGTATTCAACTTGCAGAACAAGAGAAGCCAACAGACATTACGCGAGATTGAAGATCGGACCATTCGTCAGACCGCGGAGAGAGCTCTCCAACTTCGACAACATTTCGACGAGGATGTGAAGCAAGATCTGCACGATTCTAATTATATAGAATAACGAGAAAACTTTTCAAAATAGCAGAACAAGTGGCGTGGTTTAACTAATTCAATCGAAATTCGTTCGCTGGTTTTATTTCGTAGTTTTAAAGCGTACCTACATAATTGTGTTTTTTTTTTTTGTAAATAAATATTATAACATCAATATTACCGCGTCTCGTGATGTCACCAGTGGCGTGGAAGATCTCCTTATTCCTAATTCGAAATAAATAGCCAAATGTGAAATGTGAATCGGACTTATGCACTGAAGGTTCTTGCAATGCGACCACACATATTATTATATATTTGTGTTGTGTAGCTATTTACACTTTTTTCATTAACCTAGTTCAATATTCATAAATGAACTTAAATTAAAGTTGGTATTTTTTATCTTTGGAGTCAGTGTTTCTTATTATAGTTTTTACGATAGAAAAAAAAACTGTTCAATACCCGTTTCCTTTAATGTTCGTTAAGGTTTATTTATAAATTGTACTAAGGTTCAAAAGAAAATCAGAACATCCCCTCCTACTAGACACGCTTTAGATTTATTAAAGATACGGAATCCTCACATCCGCCGACCACAATGACCCCCCAACCTGATTGTTACCCCGTTACATTAAATAAGGTTGCCCCGATTTGGTATATAACAATATTATGCTTTCTCCTGCTGCCGGAATAATTCCAAGTTATTAAACCGGAAAATTAGGAGAACAAGAAAACTCTGCCGTGAAACATGGCGGCGCTTCTCTAAAACGTTGTTTGTGGAAAGTTCAGGTGTGTTTGTATTTTTATAACCCTTCTCACTAAACCGTTAAAAAGCCGTTTCCATATAATATTAGCTATCCAATAAGCTAAAATGTATATTTTTTTTGTTTATTTGACACTGATGCCTATGCTTACTTCCAGAAAGTAAAATTGTATCATATGCCAAAAAACTGAACATAATTATCTATAGACATGAAGCAAGTTGCACTTTTGCACTTGACGCAATTCGTTTCTTCCCCGTGGTTCACCTAGGTGTTCCACGGGTACCTTTTTGTACCCGTCTACGGGTACTACACCAGGTGTACTATGGGTCATTAAATATCCCCATGGAACATCCTGGTGTACTATAGGTATTTCTATGTACCCTTGGATCACCCAGGTGTACTATGCATAATTCAATGTACCCGTATAATACCCATTGTTCACCCCAAGCCCCAAGAACTTCCTTTTTAACTGAGTTCAAAAAAGGAGAAGATTTTCAATTGGGTTGATTTAATTTAGCTTGTTACTCAGCATATGTTTATTAAATATATTACATATACATTTTTTTTAATACCTTATTTGAAGCGTTTCTTTCCGTGGTTCACCTTTTGGGTAGACTATGGGCACAAAAAGGTATCTGTGGAACACCTAGGTGAACCACGGGTAAGAAACGCTTCAGACAAGGTGTTAAAAAAATCTGTCGATTTATAAAATATGACAGAGTGCTGGGGTAACAAGCGTAAATTAAATCAAGCGAACTGAAAACCTCCTCCTTTTTTGAACTCGGTTAAAATTGGGACTTGGGGTACACAATGGGTGTTATACGGGTACATTGAATTATGCATAGTGTACCTGGGTGATCCCAGGGTACATTGAATTACCTATAGTACACCTAGGTGTTCCATGGGTATATTTAATTACCCGTAGTACACCTGGTATTCTACGGGTACAAAAAGGTACCCGCGGAACACCCTGGTGAATCACGAAGGTGGACCACGGGGAAGAAACGACGCAGTTCCGGGGCTTGAATTGAAGTTCCAGGTTTGCGCGTTTCCAGGGCGATTAAGCTGGATATCGCACACAATACTCGTTCATTTCGGTATAATGGAACTGAAACGGTTCCAATTATGTCGATATTATAATAAATAGTCATTAGTACGATAATGAGTTTCTCGATTTCGTATTCCGATGGAGCTTTTAATTGTTTTTATGAGGACATTGCGAGGGACACGATCACATTAACATTTGATGTTTACGCTCGCATCGCGCCGTGACGAGCGCCGTGTCGTCGGTCTATTACTCTCATTGCTTTTTATACACGTGACCGGTGCAATAAACACACATTTACCAGATTTCAAACCAGAGAACTGTGTCAAAATTAAATTCGAACTCTGTTACGTAAAACCTGTAAGCTACCGTTGATTGTATTACCGTAGTTGGAGTTGCACTAATAGGTTCCGAACGAGCATCACTTAGACTGACCTTTTCACCTGAAAACTAGACCACTTCATAATAAACTCTACATGTACTGACATTAGGTTCGAAATTACAAGATGACTGCTTTGGCGTCGACCTACGACATGAAAGTCCTAAAATCAGATTGAACCTTATTTCCAAATGCAAAAGGTGTAAGAATAAAAGTGTTGTGCGAATCGGCACGCGAGGTACGACATAGACGAATGTACGCGCGACCGGAACCCAAAGCGAGACGGTTACTTTACCAAATGAGAGCATTTTAAATGAAGATTAATTGTTCCGGGGGATGGTGAGGGAGGGGGTGCGGTGTGCGGGGGGGCTACTCGTATTGTTGCAGGTGCTGTGGGTTGTCAACAACTTATTTGTTCTTCATTGCAGACTAATTAGTAACAATTATCTTTGAGAGGCAGGTATGTAGTGACAAACGAGATGCTGTTACAGAGCTTTTTGTCATTTCCATGTTGAAAGAGATTTAATTTTGATTGCTCTGTGCACAGTTAAAATGCTTGAGAAGTTTAAACCTCGAATTTTCTACTAGTTTTGTTCGAAGTGCCAAGCGCTCAATATTAATAGTTAGTTTACCGCGAACTGTGACGTCGCGATCTAATGATTACATACGTTAGACCACTAACTGGCTCATAAAATATTATTCGAGCTTAAAGATCAACAGTGCAAACCGTTATTATTATCATACAAGCACAATTTTTTTGATTCAGCAGACTGTGTGTCCTTCGCTTCGCTCGGTTAGGCGAAATACATCTGGTATTTAAAGTAAAGTCAGCCTTTTCAACCGACTTCAAAAAAAGAAGGTTCTCAATTCGACTGTATGTTTTTTTAATTTTATTGTTCGTATGTTATGCGCCAAACCGGTTGTCGTTGGCAACGATACTCTCGAAGTTGTTGACCACTACAACTACCTTGGACAGATTGTTCAGTTAGGTAGGTCCAACTTCGACAAAGAGGTCGCCCGAACAATCCAACTCGGATAGGCAGCTTTCGGGAAATTGCGTAATATCTTCTCGTCCAAAATCCCTCAGTGTCTGAAGACAAGGGTATACGACCAGTGTGTGTTGCCAGTGATGACATATGGAACTGAAACGTGGTCTTTAACTGCTGGCCTGTTGGAGAAACTTAGAGTCACGCAACGGGCAATGGAGAGAGCTATGCTCGGAGTTACTTTGCGCGATAGAATCCGGAACGAGGATATTCGCCAAAGAACCAAAGTTACCGACATAGCTCGCAAGGTTTGCAAGTTGAAGTGGCAATGGGCAGGCCACATCGCTCGAAGAACTGACAGCCTAAGAAAGGTTCTTGAGTGGCGACCGCGAACCGGAAGACGCAGCGTAGGCGTGGCCTCCCACTAGGTGGACCGACGACATTGTAAAAGTCGCGGGCAACCGGTGGATGCAAATGGCAGGTTGTCGTACAGTGTGGCGGTCTAAGGGGGAGGCCTTCGTTCAGCAGTGGACGTCTCCGGGCTGATGATGATGATGATGATGAGGTAATACTTTATAGGTAGTTCCATTCAAATTTTATGGTAATCGGTTCAGTAGTTTGGTTTTTAAATCATAATTACTAGAAAATATGAAGATGTCATCCAAGTATTCGAAGTTGAAGTCGGTTGTTTTTTTTTAAAGCGTATTTATTAATTATTGTCCACTGCTGGACTTAGGCCTACCCTTGAAGAGCGAATGGGCCATATTCACCACGCTGGTCCAGTTGCAGGTTGGTGATTTTACTATTTTTTTATACTTTAAAGTAATTTCTGCTCCGGACGTTTGCAGGTTTCCTCACAATATTTTATTTTTCACCGAAAAACCAGTAGTTTATGAGTATCCGTACATAAACTCCAAAGAGCTCATTGATACGGGCTTGGGTTTGAACCCGCGACCTCACGATTACAAGTCAAGCGGTCTCCCGATTAGGCTACCATGGCTTATACCATGGCATCTGGTATTTGTTCCTGTTATGAAGTAGTAAGCTCATTAGGTATGGTTGTGAGCGTTAGTCGCAAAGAACGGCAAACGTGCCGCTCCTGTTAATTAAATCTAAGTTTTAATTAAACTTACGCCGTTACTCTCGCAGCTTAATATTGAGGCCCTGCTGCTGCGCGGGCTCGGCTGGACCTGCTCAGATACGCTACTTCAGAATGGTTAAACTAAGAGATGAATGAGACTGAACAAACAATATTTCTAGAGGTTGGCTACCTAATGTAGTATTATTTTATAAAATAATACTACACTAGGCCATTAATTATTATAGGGATGATTAGCTGTCAAATATCATGTCACTGGAATCTGCGTACGTCCGGAGAAACAAATAATTAAATCCATCAACACGCAACTCGAGGGTAATTCTTTGAAACTGATATGCAAAAAGGCTTTTTTGTTATGTCCTTATTGTTATTCTTTGGAGTCCCGCAGCTGAACAATGACATCCTGTCCATAGAAAGTCCCATCTCGTAATGCAGTGTAAGTGTCCTTTGTGGAAACCAGTGTTTCGTGTATAGAAAAATAACATTAAAAAAACTGGGCGCAACAATTAGATTTTGTAATAATTATTATTGTTAATGCATCAGCAGCAAAGTCGAGATAAATGGTTTGTAATTATTATTTACTATAATAGTTATTTTATAATAATAGCGTTGTGGAGTTCTTAGGAGCTTTGATGCCTTAATTTCATTAAATAAAAAATACATGTAATATACATGAGTACATTCGGGCTTGTTTATCGCCCATTACGTAGAACTGAGAGCGTAAACTCTTCGAAGGTGTTACGGCCATCACTTGTAATGTTGTTTGCGTTTGGTTTGCTAAAAGTAATTAAACCTGCCTTCGACTTACATCCACGGCGGTGTTTCTAAAGTAGCATCTTCTGTGGATATACCTTTAAATCCAAATTGATTTTTGAAGAGGATATTATTGGAATTTAGGAATTTAACTAGTCGTTTATTTACTCATTATTTTAAATTTTTTGACAAAGCTGAGAGTACCGAAATGGACCTGTAATTCGTGACATTGCAGATCTGTATCACATCCCAAAACTATGTATGTCTAGGTGCATTAAAATAGCGGAATTATATAGTCACTAGAAGAAATTACAGTTTATGATTAAAATAATAAATTAAGTAGGTACATAGTCAAATTGAGAATTGTAATTGGATTGAAAAATTGAAACGGTGAATTATAAACTTAGTTCTAATTAATGCTTCTATAAAGTTTTAGAAACCACACAAAAAGACTCGTTTTGACTAAGTACTAGAAGAAGACATTGTGATTAATCAAAAATAAAACAGGTTTTGTAAGATAAATACAGTGTAACTTTATGTTTTTTTACCATTGGTGCCAAAACGCCGGCTGCGGCATCGCCAGCCATAAGACGTCCACTTTTGGACAAAGGCCTCCTCCTTAATGGGAAGGGGTTGCCATAATCCTCACGCTTGGCAGGCGGCTTGGGGATCGCAGAGTGTTACCACCGTTAACCAAGAGGACGCTGCTGCCCGTCGTCCGGTGGTTGTGGATGCAGTCTTAGGACATACCCAGGTCCAGGTTGCCGGTTGTGTGCTTCAGAATAAACGTCAATCCAATTTGACTAAACTTTAATAACGTTCGACACACGTTCATTGTACATGTACAGTGTACAGGCCGAGTAGTTCAGTACCAGGATACCGCAGGTAACAACGAACCCTCAACAAATTACACCACCCTACCTATCGACGGCTTGCAGCTCTATCTTCACTGACGTTTACTATGTCGCTTTGGTGGTGAAGAGAATCAAATTGCTCTATATCTCGAAACTTGTAATGTGTGGGGAATTAGAAGTTTCGAGATATAGAGCAATTAAGTAAATCAGTTATACAAAAAAATATAATTTGTCAATAACTTCCAAACCGTAACTTACATTTACATAAAATTGGTGTCGCATTATCAAAATATGAAACTTGTTTATTAGTTAAAATAAAAAAGAATGTAATTTAACTGGTGTTAGTGTTAATCATTTTTTTGCACTTAGCTCTCTTCACCACCAAAGCGACGACTAGTCCATGCCTAGTGAGTCAATCTATTCTGAGCTGGTTAGAACGGAGATGTTTTAGTCATAGCTGGGTAGAGCGGAGAAGATGTTTTAGTCATAGCTGGGTAGAGCGGAGAAGATGTTTTATTCAGAGCTGAGTAGAACGGAGAAGATGTTTTATTCAGAGCTGGGTAGAGCGGAGAAGATGTTTTATTCACAGCTGGGTAGAGCGGAGAAGATATTTTATTCACAGCTGAGTAGAGCGGAAAAGATGTTTTATTCAGAGCTGAGTAGAGTGGAGAAGATGTTTTATTCAGAGCTGGGTAGAGCGGAGAAGATATTTTATTCAGAGCTGAGTAGAGCGGAGAAGATGTTTTATTCAGAGCTGGGTAGAGCGGAGAAGATGTTTTATTCAGAGCTGAGTAGAGCGGAGAAGATGTTTTATTTTAATTACTCCCTTCACATTAATATTACGCCCAAATACGATAGTTTCTGAGTGGGTATGAGAATTTTTGTTACTTTTCCACGAAGCAATAACTGAAATAATTTAAGTAAACTTTGAAATATAGGTAGTCTAAAATCTGGGTTTTAATACATAATTACGAAAATGAAAATGAAAAAAAAAATACATTAGAATACACATTTATTTAGCAACGATTTTTTTAGGTAAATGCTACTGTTGCTCTTTATCATGATAGGCCTATTATTAACTTCACAGAGACACTCCACCGAACACTTAATGCACCAGTGCGATGCAATCAGATTCATTTCATGTTTGCTTACGAAGTATTCTTTGATTCTTAAATTTCAAGTAAAGTAATAGGCTGGTACTGGTTGGTTAGTCACCGCATCCTGTGTTTAGTGTTACATTCTCTTTGCCAGTGCTTACTCTATAGCGCTCGAGATTATGTCAGAGTGGATCAAATGTCACTGTCAGACACCTGTTTTCCGTCAGTCTTTTGCCACGGTATATAAAATAAAATCGCCGTCGTTTATTTGTTTATATATTATTACCTTGTATTGTTTTTGTTTGTTTCTGGTTATATTTGTTTGTTTAAGCGTACCCTGCCGTGTGGTATGCGTGGGGGACGTCACCAACGGTTCCAACGGAAGACCAGCGCTGGCTGTTCGCAGCCAGCATTATGCTGAGTTGGAACCGGTTTGTGGCGAAAAACTATTTTGTACTGTTTTAAATTTGTTATGAGTTTCTATTGTCTTGTCTTGTGTACAAAATGTGTTTTTTTCTACAAATAAAATATTGTCTATTGTCTATTGATATCGAGTGAAACCATGCGGCGCTGCAGTGATTGTGATAAATAAATTAAAATAAAAGGTATTTAATGATTATAAGAATGCATTTGATACATTATGTCATGACACAAAACTCTCTTAAAAAAATTAAGTAAGCAACACATACCTGCATATTTTATTATTTGTGTTATACTGTAAATAAAATTGAAGGAAGCATATACAGGCAGAATAAAACTAAAATCTAGTACCATCGAAGCAGTGTTCATTCCACCTCGCTGGGAGCAGGTCGTTCATCTGCCGCTCTTCTATTCTCCTCTCAGCTCGGACCCGCTCTGTATCTCTGTATAATACCGTACCGGTGAATACCGAGCTTTAATCTGTTACAGATAACCAGGGCTTAGTGACGTGACTCTTGCCGCGAGTGTCGGTCATTTATGTCGCTCCTCGTAGCGCAACCCTCTCAGGATTCGCTGGAACCGACCCTTTATCGCCGCACATTTTCAATGGATGACTTATTGAGGTCTTTTACTTTTGACTCCTGACATTATACTAGCGGGGTCAAGATAAATTGAGAAAGAAAATTATTACGTTTCTCATCATAGTTAAGTGAAAATACTTATATACCGCGAAGGTATTGCGATACCAAAAAAAATAATTAAATACACTCAGATGTAAAGTTAAAACCGTCTATAAATCACATCACACAAACATGTTATTATAATAACTTGAGAAAGTTTGTGATTGTGTTATTATGAGTGTGGTAAGGTCCACACACCTTCACTATAGCGTGTCACCTGATTAACTCATTATGCCACATTCCGACAAAAAATAAGCGTAATCGCGAGGCCATGCTAGTACAGAAATAATTAATTATAGGAGCGCTACAGAATCGCGATTGCTCCCGAATGTATACCAATGTTCCTGCCTCTTCCTCCAGAGGTCGCCCGCTTATCTCCGACGTCTCGGTTAGACAAACAGTCTCTATGATTAAGGAACTAAATACCAAAGGTAGCATTATTTGTTTCGGTACCCGTCTGTCGTAGATACAGAACACAGAAGCGAATTCGTTGTTTCTACAAACCACATGTATAGAACAGTGTTGATATTCAATTGTAGTGTTGAGTCTCACGCACAGCCGGCGGGAGCCGCGAGACGTCAACGATGAAAGCACTACGAACAAGAAAATCGACACTATCGTATATAAAGTACAAATTAGCTTTCACTGCATTAGTTATAAGTTATAACGCTTAGATACTTTTTCTATGGGAGTGAGTCTGCTCTGGTTAAACGTGAAGATATATAATATATATATATAACTCTCATCACGTTGCTTCCAATTTGCAAATAAAATAAAGGTCAACGTCTACTTGCCTTATTGACACGGATCCCACGCAAAATTCATTTATATTTTTCCTCCGCATGCCAACGTAGGATCCACACAGGTACATCCATAAATCCACATCCACACATCTGTAGAATGTAAGTGCAGCTACCTTGGGCTAAATGTACTAAAACAAATTGCGGGCAATGATCTGTTGCCGACAAAGAAACAGAAAGTATCTTCTGCAAAATCAGTAGACTGTAGAGTATCGTCAGCAGGCCTGCCAGCTCCAATATAAATAAACTAACAACCTAATCCACTAAATGAACCTCGAATCATTTATAATAATTATAGTTACTCTAAGTATTTTTATTATTCACGATTATTTTGATTTGCGTTCTAGAGAAGCAATAAAGAGCTTTTGTTTTAATGCGTGGAATAAGCATAATTTAGAATGTTGACGGTCGTATTAGAATGGTTACGAATAATTTATCGAATTTGTATAAAATCCCCGAACAAATACATAACATTCTG
The DNA here is from genome assembly GCA_905404285.2 of Erannis defoliaria. Lineage (NCBI taxonomy): Eukaryota > Metazoa > Arthropoda > Insecta > Lepidoptera > Geometridae > Erannis > Erannis defoliaria. Next base: position 241,906 of record FR990073.1, on the reverse strand, counting down.
ACGGCTTGCAAACTGGTTCAGGAAGATAATTATATCCTATGAGTTTTAGGAAAGTATTTCAAATTAAATCAAATCATTCCTTTGTTTTGAAACCTTCGGGATACTTATCCGAGAGTTACGAGTGAAATCATATTGAAGGTTTCGATACTTTTCTTCAAATACTTTTTACATCAGATTCGTACGTTTAATTAATTACAATCTGCGAAGCTTTTATAGAGTAATTTCTGGTAAAACGTTGCATAAAATGTAATTGCTCCATTTGGCTCTTTCATTACAGCCGTATCGGTTGTCACAACAGGCGCGTTGCTCAGCCGCGTGACCGTCAGGACGCTGTCGGCGGGACGTTAGGCCTATCCGACCCCAAATGGAGTCATAATGGGCAGATTACACGCCCAACACGCTCGCACGGACATACGTTACGATTTAAAAAGCTCTGGCCCTCACTAAAGAAGCGCTTAGGGGTGAAAGGGTTTCTAAATAACCCCACCTATGTTAATAACGCAGCCGGTTCTCATTAGACCCCACATATTTTATTTTGATCTGGTGAAGGCTCACAAATTGCTTGCACAAGACCTTACGGCAGCCATGGTCAACCTTCGGACTATATTAATAATAAAATATGTACCTAATCATTGGGTTTCAAAGTAAATTGTAGATTGTTAGGCGACGACTAAAACTTATATCTTTGCCTGCGGCAGTAGTGTACTTTAAATAATTTATTGAGAGTTTTCTCGCAGTACTTATTTATTTATTCATTTCTTTGGTAAACATACAAAACAGAATGCAATACTATAGACTTAAATTCTATTATACATATTGCAGATCTATATCACATTCCAAAACTATGTATGTCTAGGTGCATTAAAATATTAGTACTTACTGAAACGATAGTAAAAAATCGATGTATTGGTCACACAAAAAGTTTATTACTTGAGCAATAACAAGTTAACGCTAATGCAACAACTGTAGGTATTTGTGATATCCCTCGTTTTTTTTCTATTCTATTTGTGAAGAAGATGAATTATTAAATTTAATTTGGTCATTTTATATTTAATTGTGTTAATGATTTCAAGTTGCTTCTTATCATTATTGGTAGTAAACGTACAATTTGTCTTTCTTCCGTTCATAAACATCAATAGAAAAACTTAAAAGACCAAAAAAGTAAGGCCGGCCTACTGCGGCCCACAAAACGCCCGGACCATTTGAGCGCGGCCCGCGATTCCAAGCCAGTTGAGCGCAGCTGGGCCACAACCCGTTTGTCTTACGAGATAATTTAAAGGAGAATAATTTGGCAAGACGGCCTAATTAAACCTGAATTAATTAACTAGGAAAACATAAACAAGTGTCGGAGTTTAATGAACATTCCATAGCTGTCTGTACGCAAGTGTGCGTCGGGGGCTGCCTTTACTGAGTTGATAGGATTTTACACTGCTCTCACAAAGTGTCCTATGTATTTATCATGCGTTCAATGGGAAATTGTTATTTATATGATACTATGACAGTAATATATAATTTTAACTATAATAGCTTGTTATTAATACACGAATCTAATTTATCAAAGAAAAAAGATAATTATCATAGGAGTTTCAACAATATGGTTTCTAAATACATGCTATTACATTTATTAAATAATTTTCATTGATGAACACTGGCCTGGAGGCATCCATCTGTATGTACTTGTAATATGATGTTGATGATCCTTACTTCGAATCAGCTTGTAATTAAATGCCCTCATTTCCTCCTTATATAGGTATATGATATCATTGCCTGAGTTTTATATTAGTCCCGAGTTCATTATCTATATACAAAGGGTGTTAAAGCTCGTCGGCCATTTCATTAAAGGAAGGTATCGATAAGGATCTAGCGAGCACTTAATTGCGTGATAACGGTAACGATACTTTGCTAATGAAATGTCCACTTTACGTGAAACTCGAGCATTTGCATACAAAGTCGCACCAACGACACCCGCGCCGCCGCCGCCACCTCAACTATCTAGAATACTTACCTACTTACTGTAGACGGATAAGAGCAAAGCTTTCCTAAGAACTAGGAAATTGTTATGATTCGCTTTTGGGATTATTTGATACGTCGTAAAAGGACATTTTACGAATATTATTATACATAAATACTTAATTAAATTTTATTTAAGTAAACAATAAATGGGGAAGAAAGGTTCTTGAGAGGCGGCCACGAACCGGAAGACGCAGCGTAGGTCCCACTAGGTGGGCCGACGACATTGTAAAAGAAACTCCGAATCACACAACGGGCAATGGAGAGAGCTATGGTCGGAGTTACTTTGCGCGATAAAATCCGGAACGAGGATATTCGCCAAAGAACCGAAGTCACCGACATAGCTCGCAGGGCTTGCAAGTTGAAGTGGTAATGGGAAGGCCACGTCGCTCGAAGAACTGATAACCGAATAGGAAAGAAAGGTTCTTGAGTGGCGACCGCGCAGCGTAGGAAGGCCTCCCTCTAGGTGGACCGACAACATTTTAAAAGTCACGGGCAACCGGTGGATGCAAATGGCAGGTTGTCGTACATTGTGGCGGTCTAAGGGAGAGGCCTTGGTTCAGCAGTGAACGTCTCCGGGCTGATGCTGATGATGATGAGGTACTAAAATATGAATTGAGTCGATAATTTAAAATTATAATAAAATGATCGGCCAAACTCACGTATAAATAGAGTATTGTAATGTTGCAGCTAACAAATTGTTTCAGTTTACATTTGGATTCTCGGCTAAAAAGAGAGCTAAAAGAGGAAAACCAAGGCTCTAACTAACGAGCCCCTATTACTCACTTTAACAAAACGGAGAGAAACCAGACCGCCTTATCTGTGAACAACATTAACCGGAGGACAGGAAACAACGTGATGGGAGCTTTTAATGATCAAGTTTCTGTAATGCTTGCACCGCGCTGCCCTTCAAGTTTTTTTATTTTCAATTAATCCACATAATTACCTGTTTACTAATTCTGGATTTAAATTACCGCTTCTCTTTACATGGGCCTACCCTCGAAATGCGATCGAGCCGTAACAGCCTACCAGACTGGCCCAGTTGCGGGGTATTGTGTGCGGGGAATGTATTTTTCGGACGCATGCAGATTTCCTAGCGATGTTTTCCTTCACCGCAAAGCTAGAGGTATGAAAATACCACTTTACTAAATTTCATCCAAACCCGTGCAGCTATTACGAGATTGAATGTACACAAACATACTACACATAAACTTCAGCAATTATAACATTAGTGTGATGCAATGCAATATGATATTACCAAAGACTATAAACTCTGGCTATATGATCTGTGGATAATACTTTTTTTTTATTAACTACAACAAACTACAAAGACTACTTAGCCTACTACACAACAAAAAACAAAAGGATTGTATCCAGACCGATGAGTCTAGAGACAATGCAAATGCTCAAACCCACTACCAGTCGGCAGCGTACCCAGCATGCTGGCGGCATTGCCACGCTGGATGGCAATGCTTATGCGTTGAGCCAAATAAACGCCAGCATTTTGATCACGCGTCGCGTCGACCAGGCGCTCGGATATGTTTTTGAAAAGATAATGAGCTCCCGGTCCCCACGGACCCAATGTCTCAACACCAAACGGCTCAAATATGTAACCTCTGCCGAGGTTAGCATATTTGCGCCGCTTGTGCTGCTCCGCCGAATTTGCCGCCGCACCAGCCCTACTCTGTGTCTCAGGAAGATGTGACGGTGCCAAAGTATCAACGCAAGTTGCGTCCCATACAAGGGGCCGTCCCATCTTCCAAGGCACAAGTGTCATACCGTAAGGTCTTTTGCCATCGTCACGCGCAAGGCCGCTCGGTTCGAGCACAGCTGCAACATTGGCGGTGGATAAAGCCCGGCGTATGATATCATTCAGGCTAGCGTGGCGGCCGATCCGACCAGCGCTTCTTGAGCAAGAAAGACCATGGTGACCGAGCTGATCGACAGCAGTACCACACTGGCAGCGATGGGCCTCACAGCACCTTGCACCCAAGCGCAAGCTGACAGCTAGACGAAATGCGGTTGGGTCTAAAAGGCTACCAGTGTTAAAGGAGGGAATAGGCTTTTTTTCGCCCACCGTCCCTCGGACTGACTGGACGTGTTTCTTAGTTTCTTGGTCAAAATATTTAACTTTTGACTTTATTTAATATTTGTTTGATTTTTTGTGTTGCTGGAATGGATCTGTATCGTTTTTGAAATATCGGCCTCTCTCGTTTCTTCTTTGGTGCTTCGCCGTCGGACCCCGCGGCCATTGTGGATTGTGTCGGACTTCTCGTTCTTGCCTGGCTGACTTGCGCCCTGGATCGTGGTGTGCGTGAGTCCTCTGATTGCTATAAATCGTACATTTGAGGGGTGGTCGCTGATGCAGTGCAAAATTTGCTACACCTGTTGAGGTTCGAACCCGGTCACTTGAGTGTATGTGACGCGCCGCTTAAGCAACTGAGCTACGGTGCCGTGAGCTGCACGCGCGAAATTAGCCTGCGCTTGGGGATAGAAACTGCGCTAAGTTGCAAAGAAACAGTCTTTATTATATTTTTTAAATTATTACAGTAAATAATTTAAACTAATATGCACTGTCACGGCTGCAACTCTGTCCTGACAGTAAACAGCTTTTTAAAATGCAATAACTGCTCATCGGAATACTGTTTCGAATGCTTAAATTTAACAAAGAAGACATCCAAGGAGCTTACTAGAGAACAAATAAAATCATTTATCTGTCCTAGTTGTCAGAACGTGACCCGACGCAAAAATAATGATGACACTCCCTGCGGCTCTCGCCGCAAGGCGCAGTCTTGGAATGAGTCTAGTGTGAACGTATCCATCGATGAATCGACCCGCGATACTAGCACGTGCGCTGCTATAAACATTTCTGCAGGCTCCACCTTAACGAGTGAACCAATCTCTTTAGAAAGTATTAGCAACTTGTTTGATCGGAAGTTGGCGCCTGATTCTACATTTACGGCAAATTTAAGGTCAGCACTTAATAAAGATATTGAAAAAATGGTAGCCGTTCATGTGAATCGTGCTATTGAGAATTTAAAAGGCGATTTTACTGCTACGACCGATTTCATAGCTGCGGAGCAAAAGGATTTGAAGTTGGAGATCAGAGAAAAGGACTCAGAAATCAATAAATTAAGATTCGACCTTTCCAAATCAGAAACTTCGCTTGCTAAGTTGCAGTCTCGAGTATCAACTGTTGAGAAAATTTCTCGAGATTTAAATCTCGAGATTCATGAATTGCCAGAAAATAAGAATGAAAACTTGATGGTGATTTTCAAGAAGCTTTGCGACTGTCTACAAATCATAATACCTGAGAGTGATGTGAAAGCTTGCCGCCGAGTTGCCAAGATGGATGCGTCGTCGAAGAGGCCACGAAATATACTAGTCACTTTGTCATCGCAGCGCCTCCGCGATCTACTCCTGTCTTCGGTAACGCGTTTTAATAAGGCCCACTCTAAAGATAAGCTTGCCTCTACCCATATTGGTTTTGTGGGTGAGACCCGTAGGTTATATGTTGCCGAGCATTTATCTCCTGAATCAAAGGAGCTGCATAGTGCAGCTAGGAAATTTTGTAAGGTCAATGATTTTAAGTTTGTATGGGTGCGTTTTGGTCAAATATATATCCGCAAAAACGAACAAAGCCCTGCCATACACATTAAAAGTACCGATTGTTTTAGTAAGCTTCTGTAAACTTGTTATGTGTATATTTTTTCTCTTATTAATAATAACAATTTTTGTGTTTGATCTCTAGTAATATTGTTTAATGATTAATGTGTATTACCAAAATGTGAATAGAATACGTACAAAATTAGCAGAATTCTACTTAAACTTATTAAATGCTGATTATGATGTTGTATGCCTGACGGAAACAAACTTGAATAAAGGCGTATTCGATGGTGAAATAGCAGATGCTCGCTATAATATTTTTAGACGCGATCGTGTAGATACAAACTCTATGAAAAATGAAGGCGGCGGTGTCCTTATTGCAATTAAAAAGTCATTTCAAGTTATCCGCCAGGCATCCTGGGACAGCGGTATGGAGGATATTTGGGTTACAATTATACCAGAAAATTTTAATACTCCCAATCTTAACATTTGTCTCTGCTATCTTCCTCCGGATTTAAACCATAGAATATTAGATCAGTTTTATTCAAATTGCCAGAAAAACTTACTAGATAACAGTAAAGATGACAATTGTCTGATTGTCGGGGATTTTAACACCCCTGAACTTTCTTCCTTTTCTTTTAACACTGATGAGCAATCACAACCCTCAAATAACAAAAAAGTTTTGCTTTTGACTGAACTAATGTCTCTCTGTGATTTATATCAACACAACAACGTTACTAACGAAAATGAGCGCACACTTGATTTAGTACTGTCGTCGGTCAAATCCCTTACAGTTACCGAGGCCGTGCCATTGAGCTTGTTAGACAGGCATCATCCCGCTATTCAGTTTGATTTCCCTTTGAAAATAGATACCTTAAAGTGTTTAAAAAAAGTTAGTAAGAAACGGCTCGACTATTCAAGGAGCAGCTATCAAGATATTCAATACGAATTAAGTACAATTGACTGGCATGACATCTTATCGTCTCCTGATGTTGACACGTGCACCGAATTTTTTTATGAAAATCTATTTAATATTATTAATAAATATACACCTTTTAAGACCTCTAAACACCAAAATTATCCAATTTGGTTTAGCAAACCCTTAATAAATTACAACGAAGAAAAGATTAAATATCATAAGCTTTACAAAAAATTCAAAAACCCTAGAGATTATGACACCTTTTCTCTATTAAGAGATAGATTTAAGAAAATGGCTAACCAATGTTACAAAAATTATATTGTCTCTACAGAGGATTCCATGGTTAGTAATATAAAGCTGTTTTGGAGATATGTAAACAATAGAAAGGGTCATGTATCAATGCCACATGTCATGAACTATGGCAACTCTTCGTCATCTAGTGGGCAGGGTATATGTGAACTGTTTTCAGAATACTTCGGATCTGTTTTCCACAAAGATGACACACTTAGAAACACAACCTCTTCTTTCCAGCATCCTGAAAATAGCGCCACACAGACACTTTCACATATAAAATTAACTGAACAAGACATAATGATTAAAATTAAACAACTACATAAAAACAAAGGTGCTGGACCTGACCAACTGCCTCCTTCGTTTATAAATTTGTGTAGTAAACAACTGTGTGTACCATTAAGTATCATATTTAATAAATCACTCGCCAACGGCATTTTTCCCAAGCGATGGAAAGTGGCTCATATAATCCCAATTTATAAAAATGGAGATAAATCCCACTGCGAAAATTATAGACCAATCAGTATCTTATCTTGTTTTGCAAAAGTGTTTGAGTCCTTGGTTTATGGTCATCTTTTTAATCATTTTAAGCCATTTCTCTCTATTAAACAACATGGCTTTGTCAAGGGCAGGTCAACAGTCACCAACCTTCTAGAGTACAAGAACTATCTTTGTAAGAGCTTCGCAGTTGGTGGCCAAGTGGATTCTATTTACACAGATTTCTCAAAAGCCTTCGACAAAGTAAATCATAGATTACTTTGCACTAAGCTTGCATACTACGGAATTCATGGTAGCTTGCTTCGATGGTTGTCTTCTTACCTCTGTAACAGGAGTCAACTGGTTGCTTTGAAAGGGTTTCTTTCTTCTCCAAATCAAGTGACCTCTGGAGTCCCACAAGGATCCCATTTGGGTCCTCTCCTATTTATTGTCTTCATCAACGATCTCATTGAGCAGTTGGCTTGTGAATGCTTACTATACGCTGATGACTTAAAAATATTTAAGACTATTTCCTCCTCTCTTGATTGCAGTCATTTGCAAAGGGATTTGAATACTGTTTCTGATTGGTGTGAATCAAATCACATGCTGCTCAATACCAGCAAATGCTTTGTTATTACGTTTTCTAACAAGCATCATAAAATTATGCATAATTACTCAGTTGATGGCCGTGTGCTTACAAGATCCCTAATTGCTAAGGATTTGGGCATCCTATTTGACGACAAACTGTCATTTCGAGCACACATGCTTCACATCACAACAAAAGCCAATCAGCTCCTTGGGTTCATTTTTAGATCCACAAAAGATTTTAAAAATCCTCGGTCTCTCCTTTACTTGTTTTTTACTCTGGTCAGAAGCATCTTAGAGTACGCTAGCCCTGTTTGGTCTCCGCACTATAAAGTGCATGTTCATGAAATAGAAAGGGTCCAAAAAAAGTGTTTAAGAATGATATGCTACCGTCAGCAGATAGGACGTTCTAAAATGAATTATGAGATGAGACTATCTAGATTCAATGTACAAAAATTGGAAATACGTAGAAAGTTTTTTGATCACATTTATCTTTATAAAATAGTTCACTCCATAGTAGACACTCCGGAGTTGCTGTCTCAAATGAATTTTAATATTAAATATAGCGCACGGAGGTCTAACCAAATTAATGTGTTTGCTCTTCAAATATATAAAAATAATATTTCCTTTTTCAACCCACAAGTAAGAATGGCCCGTCAGTATAATGACTGTATTAACAACAAATTTCAAATTGACATTTTTAGCCCTAAATTATCATTTTATATAAAATCATTGAAAGATATCCTCTTTACCAAACCCGTCAAATCAGATGCATGCGTGTAGTGTGATCATGCGGAGTGCGCCGCCTCCCGCATGGCTGCTCGTGGTTATGCGAGCTCTGCAGGTTCACGTTGCCATTTGATTAACTGCTGTCTTATATATATCTTATATATATATTATATATTTATAATTATTAATATCCTATGTAATTTAAGTTAGTTACTGTTTACTTTAACTTAGTTTAAAGCTTTTTAATTTCGCTAACCTTAAACTTAAGAAGCTAAATACGGTTTTTGTTGTGTACACATATTTTGAATTGCGATCCAGGTCATAACTCTTAATGCTGTTATCATATTTATTAATGATTGAAATTTGTATTGTGTGCTTATAAAATAAAATAAAATAAAATAAATAAAATAAAAATACCCTGCAACCAAAGACCTGATTCCCATACAGAGACAGCAAGAATACGAGCGCGATCTGCGACGCTAGTACACGTATCTAGAAGAGATTTCCGTGCTAGTTCACAGATCGGCCTATCCCATAGTCTCTGCGAAGACAAAGTCCTCGGAAAATCAGTATTTGGGCAAGCCTCCCTCCAAACATTCTTGGCCTCATTCAAATGAGCTACTACTACACCGGAATGGCCTAAAGAGGGAAGAAGGATTTTTTCAATTAATTTATGTGTACTATAAACTGAGGACAAGAAAGCTGGTAGAGCTACACTTGAAATTTTGCGGATCCCTAAGCATCCTAACCTTACTGGTAGTGAGGCTTGTGACCATGTCCTGTCATTTATGTCAACATTCAAAACCGATATTAGTGTTTCCTTTACGACATTGTCTAAGCTCGAAAGGAGCTCACCGTGCTTCCACAGTGGACTACATCGTAAAGTGTATATAAATTTTGGCACAAACAGACAATATTTGATAATGGTAAACGCCATGTGGGCGTTAATATTGAGTAACCTCCTGGAGGCACTCATAAAATTTTGAATTTTTTCTTCTACGAAGGGTGAAAAAGACTCATCTAAAATCGGTGAACCCAGTAAGCGAAGAGAACATCTATCCACAGATTTGATGTTTGGAGCCAAATCATTAAATTTTGCAATAACCAAATCTTTGTTCGGACATGAATCGCAAACATAGAGTTCGCATTTTGGAAAATTTAGTTTTAAGCCAATAAGACGAAATTCGTCTATGAGAATTCGCAAATCATTTAGGACAGTGCTCACATCACCTCCTAAGGTTCCGTCATCCAAACATTAAGTTTGGATTGGAGACGTTGAATAATTGGATGAATGGCCAGGCTGAAAATGGCGGGACCGAATGGATCACCCTGTTGGCAGCCTACCGAAGATAACAAAACATTGTTTTGGTATGTTAATTTTGTGGGATTGCCGTAGCATTGCCAAAGAAAGTTGAAAACGTCTGGAATTTTGTCTTTGATTTGTCTCAACAGGGCGCCTCTATCGACCGAATTAAAAGCATTTTTGACGTCCACCTTTAGTAGCACCTCTCCACAGTTTTGATCCAAAAAAGTCCGGATAAAATGAACAGCAGCCTCACACCCACCTCGCGAACCAAAACCAAGCTGTATTGGTTGGAAAAGGCTACTCAAAAGAGCAACCTTTTTCCTACAACCTGCCTTGGCCGCGAGGCGACGGTATGTGGTGCCGACCGCAATAGGCCTGATGCCACCATCTTTTTTGATAAGTGCGCATAAATTTGCGCCGTACAAAATTTCGATAACGTCACTATTGACTCGTCCCGACAACATAAGACTTACCAAAGCTGTAAGGTCTTTTAAGAGGGTCTCGCCCACCTCACCAGAGCTAAAAGACAGAAGATCTTTTAGATGTTGAGGTGTTAGGCCATCAAGGCCGCCAGCTGAGCCACTCTGAAAAGACGCCACAGCCGTTGCAATCTCCTGAGCCTGGACTTCAATGGCAACGTCATCAGGTTGTGGTGGCTCAGGGAGGTGGAGGTTTGCCGCCGCAGGTGGATGTTTGTCACGAAGTGACTGAATCGTTTCTAATGTGTGGGGGGCAATGGTGTCGCTCGAGAACAAGACACGTGCGGCGCCTTTGATATCACCATCACTCATTTTGTTCTCTACTAATTTAAAAGTAACCGAATCGTCAGATTTTTTTGAATTTTTATTATTACTCCTTTTAGGCGGAATAATATTATCAAGACCTAAAAGGTCCTCTTCCGATACTTTGTACTTTACACAGTTTTCCTTTACTCTAGTAGTAAGGGATTTTTTGTTTGACGGGTCCGAATGAACGTAAAGCACATTGTATGGATGTTCCCAGGCCTGCTTTGAATTTTGGGTAACGGCATTCCGAATAGCAAAAGATAAACTTTGGCCAACCGAAATTCGAGCACCACGCGGGATGCGTTTTAAAATCGGAATAGAATTTTTTTATGAGTTTAAACCTCCCAAAGTGGTTTGGCAGGAGTAGCAGCGCTCATTGAACTGCTACTGGCTACATTTGAGACTGAAATTGGAGCCGAAATAATACTGATAATAATAATAATTGGATAATACTGATTCTGTCTGGCAAAAAATATTATTATATTTATACTAGTTATACAAGTTTGTGGCTTTGTTTGTTTGCTCGAGGTGGTAAACTTCGGAACTACCAACCTGGTTTACATACCTAAACCTTGCACCAATAGAAAGCTACACTATCCTTATCTAAGTGCTATTGGTTGTATATTTTTATTGTCAAACCAATTATAATAACATTATATGAGCCACAGCAGCGCGCGGCCGACTTCAGCCAGTAAATATAATTAGTCCCGCGTACACATACAAACAAGCCACGCTCGTTCAAATTTTGAAATAAGCGATCGAAACCCCCTGATTGGCGAGCATTCATAAAAGCTCAGTCAAAAGAATAAAGCGCTGCTTAAAATGCGCGCTCTGGTTAAAATTAGCAAGCGTCGGTTAAAAAAATTAAGCCCCCTATTTGGGTCCCCATGCAATTATGGCCGACGATAAGATTAAGCCCGTTTTGGACGTCTGTAAGGCTAATTTGCATGAATTAATTTCAGTGTACATAACGGGAGAGTAGGTAAGGCTTTCGCAGACGTGACGCGGAAACAAATCGGGACTCCTGGACTCCCGGGGTTTGGGAGTCCCGGGGCAGCCCGCACCCGCTCCTACTTGCGAATAAGTTTATTAGTTAAATGAAGCTCTAGGATATTTTATTGCAAACCTTCGCTTAGTGAAAGTTACTTTATCTATTAGGAGTTTTCAAGGCTACTAAGTTCTATTCTCTTTAATGTAGATAATTTATTAAACGTTATGTTTAAAAATTCTCTATTATAATACTTCTTTGAATACATTTTACATTTTTTTATGTTTATAAATTGTATCATCTGAAGAAGAACTGATAACCGATGTGGAAGAAAGGTTCTTGAGTGGCGACCGCGAACCGGAAGACGCAGCGTAAGAAGGCCTCCCACTACGTGGACCAACGACATTGTAAAAGTCGTGGACAACCGGTGGATGCAAATGGCAGGTTGTCGTACAGTGTGGCGGTCTAAGGGGGAGGCCTTCGTTCATCAGTGGACGTCTCCGGGCTGATGATGATGATGATAACCTTCGCGTCGTGATTGAGTCGGTGTGGGTTCTCATCACGTACTCGTACTCGTGTGCCACCGAGTCTCGGACACGCGCGTGTTCTTGTACTCCTGGACTGAATATTTGCGGTGTTGTAAAACGAGTACGTATTTTACAACGAGTTGATGGATACTGGTCTGCCATCAATACAATCCTACAATGCACGTGTACCATACATGTACAGTTTCTCCTAAAGAATTGTCCGTTGCTACCAGCACTCACTCATAATAACGGCTTAAATTAAATCTATCTTATCAACGAATAATATTATAATTACAACGATGAAAAAAAAACTTAAAACATTTCAGTTTATATACCGGTTTAAGTACCGGCTTGCTCGAATATTTCCAACACTAAAACCTTCCTCGGCACAGGACGTGTCGCTGCAGCTCCGGGCAAGTTGCTCTCCGACCAATTCCACGAACGCCGATCTGAATCGGAATCTTACTTCGTGGGGTGGATATCGCCACTTATTCGACAAATTGTGGGATCAGACCGGCAAAAAAAAACAAAAAAAAGGGATTCCATGTGGTACCTACCTCTTCATGGGATCGGACTAGCGTACGGCATACGAATTGAAACCTTAATAAGTCCCCGTCGTGGTTAAATCTACGATAAAAAATTAGAGCTAAAAATAAGCGCAGATGAGTTTTTTTTTGCGTTTCAACTTGTACCTAACTAAATTTAGAATGAGTATAATGAAATATAATTTGGTCAGTTTTTTTGATTTGAGTAAAGCTAAGAAAAGGAAACAGTACCTATAGTGAAAATAAAAAAAACAAGCTAAGTAAATATTGATTATAATTTTCTTGAAACACACTGACCCTGTTTAAAATACTTCATTATTTCAGTTTTTTTTTTAAACACGTTACGTTAATTCTATCATTTTTATAATTATTATATTACGTGTAGTGTAACAACTAACAATGCTACACTTTTGCATTTTACGGCGACACCGCAACATTAACAACGCTTAGTGAATACGGTGGCGAAACTAAGTTAGGTTGAACTGGGAACGCAATGAAGCGCCTTACGAAAGCACTTATGACCATAAGGCGAATGTCTCAAAAGATCTTAGTATCGCTACAATACATTAACACAGTACGCACAATAAGACAAAGGCACAATAGTCTACGGCGGCGCAATAAACGTAAAGCATTTTGGTAAGATAACAGAATGAATGTAATTACCGACAATGATGGCGCCGCTGTTCTAAATTAGCCTTTATTTCACGAGAAACAAGGACCAGCCGATTATTCACAAGTCGCTCTCAACTAGAGACGCGACCAGCCGGCGCGCCGATTATTAGTAACGTAGTGTTCGGAATATTTCTTATTTAAGCGACTTAATAATTCGCTTCTACATATTTCAATGTTTCAAAGTAAACAGCTATTTATAGTTTTGCTTCACAAAAGTCACCGGATGTGATCGAAACTATAGTCGGAGTATCCAATTTATTAAACGTGATTATTCTTGTAAACCTATATATAAAACACAAAATTGATTCACAAACGTCGGCGTTTGAAATTCGTAGCAGTATATTAACATAAAATATTATATTTTATTGGTGTTTACGATAACAGTTTACTGTCGGCCGCGCGAATTTACTTTGAAAATTATTTTAGAAAAACTTTGAAAAGTTTTTTTTTTATCCCAGTATAAATGCAATAAGGTGTTAGATTTTTTTTTTGGTTCCTCGCGTGATTTTCATATAGGAAAGTCAGGTACATATTAATTATAGATGGTTGGAAGATAAAATATGTAATATTTTTATAAACGAAAGTTGAGGGTTTCTGAAGGATGTTTCATGCGAGTGAAACCGCGAGCACACAGCAGCTAATGCTATGTATTCTTTAGTATAATTACCTATATTTTTTCAGGATTTGATGTGAACCAAATTCTTAAGCGTTACTTACCGGAAACATCGGCCAAAACAGAACGAGTCAACTCTTAACATCATAACTGTACCTATATCAGATGCGCCGTATGGTATTCAATTAGCAGAAGCAGTTTATGTGTTTTATTGTACTATTAAGAGTTAATTAGGAACAAAAGACGCCCTGGAACGTGATCTCTTGGCCGGGAGGGGGCGGCTCCTGTTACATACTCTACAATCTACATTATAACTCGTGCTCGTGCTGAGGCGGCTCCTGTTACAGTCTCTACATTATAGTTCGTGTTCGTGCCCGGGCGCGGCGGCTCCTGTTACAGGCTCTACATTATAACTCGTGCTCGTGCTGAGGCGGCTCCTGTTATAGTATCTACATTATAACTCGTGCTCGTGCTGAGACGGCTCCTGTTACAGTCTCTACATTATAGCTCGTGTTCGTGCCCGGGCGGGTGAGGCTCCTGTTACAGGCGCTCTACATTATAACTCGTGTTCGTGCCTGGGCGGGGCGGGGGCGGCTCCTGTTACAGGCGCTCTACATTATAACTCGTGTTCGTGCCTGGGCCGGGCGGGGGCGGCTCCTGTTACAGGCTCTACATTATAACTCGTGCTCGTGCTGAGGCGGCTCCTGTTATAGTCTCTACATTATAACTCGTGCTCGTGCTGAGACGGCTCCTGTTACAGTCTCTACATTATAGCTTGTGCTCGTGCCTGGGCGAGGATGGCTCCTGTTACAGGCGCTCTACATTATAACTCGTGTTCGTGCCTGGGCCGGGCGGGGGCGGCTCCTGTTACAGGCTCTACATTATAACTCGTGCTCGTGCTGAGACGGCTCCTGTTACAGTCTCTACATTATAGTTTGTGTTCGTGGCCGGGCGGGGGCGGCTCCTGTTACAGGCGCTCTACATTATAACTCGTGTTCGTGCCTGGGCGGGGCGGGAGCGGCTCCTGTTACAGGCGCTCTACATTATAACTCGTGCTCGTGCCCAAGCGAGGGCGGCTCCTATTACAGGCGCTCTACATTATAACTCGTGCTCGTGCCCATGCGAGGGCGGCTCCTGTTACAATGTCTACATTATAAATTGCTAGAAATTACCGATTCACGAACTGTGCCGTACGAAACTGTAATTAAACTGAAATTAATTGTTCAAAGGCTTGAATAATACCTAGTCTCAACTTTATACTCACAGGTACCTAATTCATAATTATGTCATTGAACCATCATCCAATATTCCTGTGAAGGAGTCGAACGTTTCGTGACACAAGCAAAAGGCCTCGCCAATAATTGATTCTTGTGAAGTACAAGTACTAAGAATTATTAAATGTTGGCGACTCAACTCACAAAATAAGGGAATACTGTTGACAGTTTACCGTTACCTTCCGTGCGTGAAGAAGGATTACCTTACCTATGTGTACTTTATTTTGTTCGCTTTGGCCGTGTCTCGTGTCGGTGCCGCACGTGGCCTACCAAACAGAGAAATATCTATACTATAGACTATTTAAATTATATTATATTTTAATTATCATAAATCATAAAGTTATGTATAAATTTAGATTGATATGCTCTATCTTTAATTATTTTTTGCCCGTTTAACTAAACGGGACCTAAAAAAGACGTCTAGAACTGATTGGAGCGCTTTAATTGTGTAAAACGCCAGACACGCTGCCGGAGTGAATATTCCCTGATAAATACAATCTGAGTAACTTAGGAAGTAAGTGAATCGATTTTAGCTTCATTATCGTCCACCAGCGAATTGTTGAACAAAATTATCAGTAAACGCCCTCACGGCTCCAGAGAGCCGAGGGTTGAGCTAATCTCACGTAGTATAGTAACCGGAACTGCATCTGGTTGTGACAACAGTGTGAGCGCGCTGCATGTCCCGACCGATCGTTAGTGACGATGCGCATTTCCTTCGTGTCTCCAGAGTCCAGACACACTCGTGCATCCGTCCTCACAGAGCGGAGGCGCGCCGCGCGTGCCCGGCCTCCGGACGGAAACAATCTGCTCCGTCCACCGGGCGCTCCGGGCCCGGCGCGGCGGCGGCGGGGTCCGCCCACTGCCCGCCCGATACTCTAACGACCGCTTTCTACAGATTTGTTTGTACTACCTTGTCATACTTCTGACGGCTTTATAATAATAATAGTACACCTGACCTATTACTACACGAAACACATTACTTGCTCTTATTTTTATTTAGATTTATATTCACAGGTTTTTAAGTTTATTGAGGTAGGTAAAATAAATAACTATATATATAACATATTTGTCAATATTTGGACCAGGGTGGGATTTTTATTTATTTTGTTTTATCAACTTCGTTGAATCGTTCAAAGTTTTCGAAACAAATAGAATTCCAGAAATTACTCGTAATTCCTTACCAGATTAGAATTTCTCTGCCTAAGTAAGTACGGCTTTAAGAAGAAAATAACAATTATTGTAATATTTGTCAAATATCCAAATGTTACTACAATTATCACATGTGCAGTGATTTCATCGGCAGCTCATTTATTACTCCACCCGTAATGTTACTATGATAGTGAGACATTCAGGAGTGCTCCAATAACACGCCAAATGAATAAATAACGCCATATTTGAATATTTCCTGGAGATCACGTACACAATTTAAATTCTCTCTCTGAATAGAGCAGCGGAGGCTCGAGTCCACGTCCGCGCAACTGCTGAGACAAACGATCACATAACGAACAGCTAAATAACGTTCAAAACAACAGTCTCACTTCAATAAACCACATGCTTCGTTGTGGATATATCTGTAAGTATCTATTGACTGTGTTTCAAGCTATATTTTACAAGTTATAATAACCATGTACCTACACGACGCGACGCTTAAAGACGTTAGTACTTCGCGCTTATTTTTTGTATAACGCAGAAGTTAAATGTTTACACATTTTTGTTTTATTTATACGGGAATACTCACATTTAATTAAATCGGATACTCCGACTATAGTTTCGATCACATCCGGTGACCTGTTTCAAAGAGTAAAAACAGAGCCCGACGCGCGTGCAGCTGCGTCCTGCTTAGCACCCAAGATTGGGTCACCAGATGTGATCGTAACTATAGTCGGAGTATCCGATTTAATTAAACGTGAGTATTCCCGTATAAATAAAACAAAAATTTGCCAAAACCACGTCAGATTTCATAATTAAATGTTGACGTTTGTCCCGTGATTTGGGGGTTGCCAATAACCCCCACGCTTGGCAGGCGGCTTGGGGATCGCAGAGAGTTACCACCGTTAACTAAGAGGACGCTGCTGCCCGTCCTCCGGTGGTGCTGGATGTAGTTTAACGACATGCCCAGGTCATAATCATAATATTAGTCAGCACAAGTAATTATTTCGGAATATTTAAATTAAATTCACGAAACGAGCTAGCTTTAAACAGTAATCTCGTTTCATAGTGTAGCGTGGCATCGGGTCTAGTGAACCAAAGGACGGGGCTAAGGCCTGAAATAATTTTCAATGCATTCAGCAAATTTATGTATGCGGTGCTATAAAACAAGTTTACTGCACGTGCGTGTGCATGTATGGGAGAGTAGCGCTCGCGGTGCGGGCGGCGAGACTCGGCACACTACTACTAGCAAATATAAGATAAACAAGATAAGTTTGGATAAACATACAAGGCGTTCTGCGGAGACAAACAGAATTAAGTATATAGAATATATAAAATAAAACTAAATTAGCGAAACAAGAAAAACAACTTTAAAGGTTACTGCGATTTACTATAACATAAAACACTATAATATAAAGTTTACTATAATATAATATAAAACAAAGATGCAAGTAGTTCAAGCCGGGTCAAGGTAGTTATATACTGTGGTCTGGAAATACCCCACTCTCCTCGGTGATTCTTTGCCTCGCGATGTGCTCGTCGGTCGTGAAGTCCGATCTCCGGAATTGCCTGGGTTGGTGTTCTCAGAGCACTACAGCTTCCAGAATCAAGTTCCTGTAATTTGGCCAGTGTTAGTAAACAAGCGAATGAAAATACGCCGCCGAGGTATTCTGAGATGGAGTTTCAAGAATAGCTATATATAAACTAGCTATGCCCAGGTAGAAGGAAATCAAGAATGGTGTATGGAATCTGAATTTATAATTTGCCAGTTTTGGCTAAGTATTTAGAGTAACTTACTAACTAAGTACTTATTTTAAACTAGAACACAATTTATTCACCTGAAAGATAGTTCGTTCTTACGTTCACACATTCTATTTTACAGATTTGCTTGTTAACGATAATTTTTAAAATTGTTTTATTCTGGTGTACATTGAGAAAAAAAACCTTGTCTTGAAAAGTAAAGTAGTAGTAAGCTACTTAAGTTTCTTCTATAGCTTTACAGAAAGTTTACAACGATTTTCCCGGAAATGTCGTGCGGTTCCGCTAAACAGTAAAGTATTGAAGCCGCTATTAGCTCGCAGGAAGCTGAACATTAAACTATTGAAGTCTCTGATTGATTGATTGATTGATGACAGCCACGCTTCCACTAATAGAAGACAGTTAGCACGAGAGAGTGCCGTCGCGGTCGCGCGCAGGCTACATATTGCGCGACTCACGTTGCGCGCAAATGACGTTAACCTAGAAACAAAATGACATGACACAAACTCTAAAAAACTAAGTAAGTGGTATCCTGTATGCCAGGGTTCATGTGATTTCACTGATAATAAGTAAAATATATCCTATGATGAATTTTCTTTCTACATAGCTTAACCCTCCACCAAGAACGGGTGTGCTTATACAAAGCACACATAATTATTTTGTTTTGTGTTCGTAATTAGTTCCATCCAACTATGAACATAACATTTTTACATGATCACATAACCCATTGCTAATCTGTACAATTATTGTTATAACCTTCATCTTACTGCGATCCAAACATCATAAAACTGGAATCATGTAAGCGTAGACCTCATTCGTTTATATTAGGCGTAGATAACTGGACCAGACTTCATGACTCGCACCAATAAAAACAAGGAATTAGGTCGGAGAGTGTTATCTGAACTAATTCCTGAGTGCTAATAAATGGGTCTAGCTCGCATAGTTCAACACTGTTGGACTAACTAATATACGACATTATTGTTTTTCTCGAATGTACGGTTCGCTAAACTAAACGCAAAGACTATAAACCCTGTGATCTGTGCCTAAACGAATAATTAAGTTTTTTTTTTTGTCTTTTTTGTAATCAAATTCGTTTTCCAAAGCTGTTTTGCATTTGACCACAGGAATAGTAGGTATTTAATATTTTTTTTTTTTTTTTTTTTTTTTTAATTTAATATTTTGCAATTGCTTATTCATAATACCACAGATTATCTAACAAAAAAACAAATGCCGTGCGTATAGTCTTGCAAAAACTTGAAAATGACTCGTATGATTTTTTTGGTTTGTTCGCCGCAAACCGTGGGGGGTCCACGGGGAAAACTCCCCGTAGTCCCCACCAGTCGATCATAGCAGTGGGTTCACAGGGAAAGACCCTTCAATACTGGTTTGATGTAGGGAAAGATTAAAGTAAGTAGTACAAAATTCACCGGGCGTCTAGTATGTAATGAATACTTAGCACAGCCTATAAAATGATTATAAAATAAAAGATATACCCATGCACTACTAATGTACCGGCGGCTTGAGGTACCGGAAATAATTATTATAGCTATATATTTAAATAATACCGCACTTAAACATATTAAGGGCAAACAGTTCACGCCTCCGCCCCAGGGTGAAGGACGTTACGAGACGAGTGAGAGCTGATCGTCCTGTAACCAGGGCTCCGCAGGCTGCTTGCATGCACGCTTTGTTGTAAAGAAATTACTTTTACGTACCTGCGGGGCTAAAGTGGTTACTTTAGCCCCGCTACGCGGAGCGAAAGGAACCACTTCCTCCACGCAGTGGTACGTAAAATTGTATGCACACCACGGGAGCAAGTAACGAAGCTTCAGATCTCATGTTTGTCACCCTCTGCTTTGCCTCGAGAGACAATATACTTACATAAGATCTGATGCTTTTTTATTTTTGCTCCCTAGGTGAGTAACTAGCGAGGCGAGTCTACTATTTCACCCCTGTTGCTAAAAAAGTCCGTCATTATACGGCGCACCAGAGCGGGGCTAAAATTGCATATTATGATTTAGAGGCAAAAGTTTTTTTTCTGTTACTCCAACGAGCCTATAAAAATAAAAAAGTCTTTCATAAGTAATAATAATAAATAAAGGAAATAAAGACTATACTCCAATCATTTTAGTAAAAAAAGTTAATTGAAAATGGAACTAAGAGCGGCGATCGCTTTGGTAGAATGCGAACATTGCGCTGCGGCTACAGAAGAAATTAAAAAAGAAGGCATTGGCGCGAGATCTTTAGAATTATTCTCTAGTTAAAAATGTAATTGAGTGACCGTAATTTACGTAATTTATTATACAATAGTGAAAATGTCATTGTCTAGTGAGAATGGAGACCCTAATTTGCAGATGGTAGAGAAAGAAAAGGAAATAATTTTCAATCTGTTGCTGTCAAAGTCACAAAGCTTTTATTTTGGTATTTTGATTATTTAATTTTCTCGCAATCGTAGTGAAAAGTAGAGTCAGTAGAGTGTAACACACGGCGTTAAAAACCTATTATAACTCGGTTTCTTTTAGTAAAACTACCTCGTATATAATGTGTAATTTTAGCCCCCTGTGAACATATAATATCATTGCCCCTGTGTAACAATCTACAAGAAAACAAGAATGATGCTTGCAAGTACTGATTATGCAATTAATAGGCATGCGGTAGGTTCATTAAGGCGCTTTTTTGGAACACGACATTTAAAAATAATAATTGAATGTTGAGACAATTTTCCTGTAGAAGTAATACAGAAAATGTATAGTATCGAAATTAAGCCATTGCAACAACAGCCAGAAGACGTCCACTGCTGGACGAAGGCCTCTCCTTTAACAGGGAGAGGTTGTCATATCCCCACGCTTGGCAAGAAGCGGCTTGGGGATCGCAAAATGCTCACCACTGTTAACCTAGAGGACGCTGCTGTCCGTCATAGCAAGCCCAGCAAACTATATAGCAACCCTTAAATTATTCAAATTTGTAATAGTTTTTAAAGTTTAATCAAATATTGAATAAATTTTGTAATAGTGGTGATCTGTTTTGTGCTACGTCAGACGGCTGCCCAGGGTGGCCCGGCGCGGGTCCGCGCTTGAATCACTACTCGCAGCGCGGGTGTTGTCCCCGGCCAGCACCCGCCGCCGGCGCATCGAGTCTGATACATACCTCTCTCTGAATAAGTAACTTGGCTTGTAAATACGTGTGAACCTCGGGGCGCCGAAAATGATGTCCTTTTGTTTTTTTTTATGTTTATTTATTTTACAAAGTCATAAGCTCAAAGCATAACTAACAAAAAAACAAAAATAAATATACTAAGCATTTTCGAGTATGTATCTTTTTGTCCTTTATTTTATGTAAGTACTAAACAAACAACTATTTTATTTGCAATTTTTATGTTTGACTGCACCGCAATAATAAGACACCGGTATAAAATGATGTATACTGTTTTGTATATCAAATAAATAAATAAATACCATCGCCCGTGACGCGGGAGGTTTATATTTAAAAGTAATATTCTCCGCCGTACTCTCCCCGGAGCACACTCTCCAGAGATAGGAGAAGTCGCAGAGTAATGGAACGGAACGAGGAAATGATGCGGACACGATTCCGCCGCGAATCATGTCGACACAAACCTCTCGCGGGCACAACACGCTAATCATATCAAACAGTGCGACGTTTAAAATCAAGGGATTTAACGAACGAGTGGAAATAAATATGCAACATGAATGACGGGTTTTTTTCCGGGTCCAGGCGAATTCTGCCAACCTACTTTATTCTGTAGCCGCAACGCATAATGCACGCAATCTACCAAAGAAATCGCAGCTCTCAGTAAAATTTACAAAAATATTTTTTTTATTTTTATTAGCAGTTATTATTATTCTACTTATGAATAAAAACATTTTCGTCATTGACGGCTCGTTGGTGTAACGTGGTTGGTGGACTTTTTGAGCAAGAGGCGTGAAAAACAATTAACAAGACTTTTTAGCTCAAGTTAAAACACTTCAAAATGCGTCCCTCCGCAAACGTAGCCTCCACAGGCCACATGCTGTACATGCCACAGGACACATTCACACTGATAATATTCTTATTTTTATGTCGTGGTATAAGTACCTTGCCTCGCATCCACGTCAGCTCAGAGCCAGCGCCAGCTTAACTATACTTTATGCTTTCTAAACTATTTTTCTCCATCCATATATTTTAGATCAACATATTTTTGGTAGTTTCCGTCAGTATTGCAATTTTCCGAGCAATATTGCAGGCGTTGAATACACGGAGACGCGACGGTCACCGCCTTCCAAGCGCCTAGCTCCCGCGCGGCGTGGCGGCGGCAGTGGCGGAAATATTGGGAGAAAAGGAATGTTTAAACGGTTTCACTATCATCATTCATTATTATATTTGCAGCGTGTGTATCTTGATATGTACTGCGATGAATGGATATTAGGTTCTCTACTCAGTGGTGCCACTGTACGTCCTTAGTTTGAAGGATTTGTGTGTAAGTAGGTTTGGAGTAAAAATTCAATTATTTTTGGTATTATAATTATGTATGCATTTATCCATTGTTCCTTTTTTAGTGAGAATGTCGTGGAAAATGAAGACACTGCCTTCATGCTGACCGACATGTCAAATAGAGTTCGAGCCGCTGCCGTGTGTTGGGGAAATTAGTTTCTTGTTTGTGGCGCTCACCTCGCGCAGATAAACCGTCACACTTCAAGACGTCACCCTTCAACATAATTATTATTTTATTTATTTTTATTTTTATTACTGTGTTCTGTCTATTAATCTTCTAGCTAACTTTAATAATTGGCAACCTTTTTAATTATATTTTTTATTGTCTATATGCATATTTGATATGGTATATTTTGTGTATACATGTATACGAAAGATACCATACTTATAGTATCTTTCGTTATTGTTTCAATGTCTTTTGTTTTTAATTTAACTTCTGTGTTTTACATTATATTATTCTTCTAGCAAACTAAAATTGATTTGATTACCTATATACTTGATTCGTTGTAAATTATATTTTATATACCTACTTAATAATTACTATTCAACTGGATTATATCAAATTTTGCTATTAGTGAAAACTTTTTTGGCTTATTTGTTTATATTATTCTGTGTCCTAGCAAATTCATTTGTGATAGATGTTTGTTTTCCAATAAATAAATAAATTATTTATAGGAAACAAATATAAATAGCACAAAGTATGAAATAATTAAAGGTAGAATGAGATTTTCATCATCATCATCATCATTGGCGGCTTATTCAACCTACTGCATATTTTGTAAGCCTTCTCCCTCTTTCGCCATTTTCGCAATTCGATTTTAGTAAATAAAATACAGTTTGAGTAATGAGAATCTCCGGCAACTCTCGGATCTCGCGAGTCGCGTCCCGCTCGCCCGAGCCGGGGAGATAACTTGCATACATCCTCCCACGATGGGAGATTATTATAATTACTGGGTTCCGTACGCGCGAACAAAACGTGCGGATAGATGGAGGCTCCCGCTGATCGCTCGCCGAGAGAGCCGAGAGAGCCGCGGCACCTAACGACGCAGATAACAAACGAACCAAATTCAACAAGATCTCATTGTAAGCGCGGCGAGTACTTTACTGCGAGGCCGGAAGTCAGTACACTCGGCCGAGGGCGCCACCACCGCTCTTTTCCACCAAACTTGTATGGATAACGTTAGTACTCTCGTTTGACCAATTTTACAAATTGGTCGGTAGGAATGTAGCTATATTTATTTAAAAGCGGAGATTTAAACAATACGGCCCTGGTATTGTTTGGATCTGCATACATTATGGGTCGAATTGGATTAACAAACTCGATTCGGTTAGCAAACTGTCCAATTATAATAATAATAGTTTATTGGGGGGGGGTTCTCATGTTGTTGAGGTCACTTTTCTGCAACCGACGGGTGTCCAACTGAGATCTGAGTCATGAAGGACTTCGTATCTTGCTTCATTGGTCCTAAAACATTTCGTGGGTCATGGCACTGCAAGAGGCAAAAACCTTTTGCCGTTTATGAGTTAAAACAGTTCATATTTTGACCATAATTTTGACCATGTGACCACAAAACGATACAAACAAAAGCAGACAATGCGCTGTAAATAGTGTGTCTTGGATCATTTCGCGAAAAGTTTTGACCTAAATATCTTTTTTTCAAGTATCTTGTCGTAAATTTTTCATCTCGCTAGTCTTATTTTTTCCAAAGGTTAAAGTTTACGTTAGATTTTCAAAGAACCAAGAAGAAGGAAGAACCTGTTTCTTTGGGATTTGAAGACATGTTACTACGGTGTACCTGATCTTTTCTTATCATGTAAGTACTTATTTTTACTAGTCTTATCATTGTCATCAACCATATTCTAACCACTACATATAAAAAAAAGTTACACTGTAGAGATTCCTTACTATACGTGAATAGATTCTTTTCCCATTGCTGTGTCAATTTTCCCACGTTTTTTTTTTGTACATTCTTATGTAAGACCACACTTCGGCAATAACCATTTATAGCAAGAAAAACGTAGGGAATCGTGTAAATGGTCGCTACATCATGCCGGTCCGAAACTCGGGTGCGTCTCCGGGGAGCGCCTTATCAAAAACTCCGCGCGACGCGCACGACGCGCGCCGCCGCGCCTCGCCGCGCCGGCTTACTTCGTGTCGTTGTTTTAATCTTTCGCTGGACCTCCTCTCAGTTGTCACGAGCGACCATAGCCTATAAGTACATAATATTATGAATCTATCAAGTCATTGTTTAGTTTTAAAAGTTTTAGTGAATCGGACATTAGGATTACAGAATTATACTATAATCCGCATGTATAAATGCTGAAAACTAAAATAAAACTTATTTACTAAATCTTCTAATATAATAAAAGGCTCGGTCCTGACTGACTGACTGACTGACGGACTGACTGACTGGTAGACAACGCACAGCCCAAACCGCTGGTCGTACAGACTTGAAATTTGGAGGGTGTATTCGTCTCGATGCGTAGGGGTGTACTAAGAACTGATATTTGGGTAGTTCATTCAAAGGGGGGAAGTTAGGGGGAGGGGGGAGTTGGTAGAGTCGGTCGAGTCAGTCGAGTCGGTCGAGTCGATAGAGTCGATAGAGTCGGTAGAGTCGGTAGAGTTGGGGGGGCTAAAAAAATTGCTCGGGATGATTTAAAGTGGTGAATTTTGGGAGCGGGCCGAATTTCTTCCGTACGTGGACGAAGTCGCGGGCGGCCTCTAGTCTAATATAATAAAAGGCTCTGTCCTGACTGAGTAACTGACTGACTGACAGACAACGCACAGCCCAAACCGCTGGTCGTACAGACTTGAAATTTGGAGGGTGTATTCGTCTCGTACTAAGAAAGGATTTTTCAATATTCAACCCCCAAGGGGGGGGGAGAAGTTTGTATGAAAGTCCTTTGTTTTAGGACTTTTAGGCACGAACATTTGGATTTGGATAGTTCATTTAAAATAAAAAATACTGTTATCAATTTATTTTTTGTCAGGGACGATTTAAGTGGGGGGGTAGAGTAGGGTAGAGTTGGTAGAGTCGGTAGAGTCGATAGAGTCGGTAGAGACGGTAGAGTATCGGAATGATTTAAAGTGGAGAATTTTGGGGGACGAAGTCGCGGGGGAGCTTTAGTTACCTATAAATGCGAAAGTTCGTCGGTGTGCTTGTTTATAATGTTTCGCGCCACAGCGGCTGAACTGATCATCGTAATGAAAATAGGTTATTTCATACTTAAATATACCTAGGCTACTTTTTATCATCATCATCGTCACCATTTTTCATTATCACGCGGCTGAAACCACGAGGCGTAGCTAGTAAACAATATTTACAAATAATTAAGCTAGTATTAGCATTATAATATCTATTTAGATCCAGTTCATTTCTATTTTCTACTGCTACTTGGAAACTACCGCCACGACAATTCTAAATCGCTTCAATTCTACTAATAAATAAAACTAAAGGATAACTTCAAGATTACTTTGTCATGAAGAGATTCCATTTGTTTGTAGCGTCACAACACAACACAACGCACCGCAGCTGCGCACGTCGACGTGTCGTCTCACGCCCTCGCACCAGGAGCACCAGCTGCTATCCTACACCAACAACTGCACGAAATACTGTTCGGTTAAAGAGCAGCCAACGGAGACACTTTCACTGGAGAGCTTCAAGCAAGTTACAAGTGTCGCGGAAAACGGGAGCGCTCTTACTTGAGATTGTTTAATTTGTTCGGTGTGCGCTGTGCGGGTCGGCTGCGGACTCGCAACAAGCCGCGACGCGCGACCCGACCCGCTCTAACGACGTGGTAGGGACCTGCCGCGTGACACAAAGGAAACACGACGGTAACATGCTAATGCTAGGATACGTCATACCTACCTGCTTGGGTTGATGAGTTTCAAATCTCATTCACAAGTCATGCTTAAGATAAGTTTGCTGAGGAAAAATGCCGCCAAAGTACAATAACAACTTACAGAGAAATTGTTTCAAGGCGGAGCACGACGTTAATTTGTCGATCGAACACGGAAACAATCCGTTCTGTGGAAAGTATGCGACGCGACGACGGACGACGTCGGCCCGGGCGCAGCCGTCGCAAGCGCAACAAAGAACCCGCGCGAAATTTGTTACAGCCGGCTACAATGCGACACGTCTTACACGGAAACTATTAAAATACAGTTTGAAACAATTCACGGTTGCCATAGAGGTAGGAACTAACCTCTATGGCGGTTGCTATATATCCCGTGATTAATCTTGGAACTGAAATCTCTACAAAAATGAACCTGGTACCGTAACGTGTAGGTAGGTATACCTACCTCTAGCTGTCCCGTTCTTCTATAGTTTATCTCCAAAGTCTACAAACAGTTCCGCAATCAAAATAATCACCGAGCTAATTTATCTACGGTTTAACAAAATCAGTCGACGCAAGAAATCCTCGACGGAAAATAAAATGGCCTCGCTTATCCGCGCTATTCAGTTCCGCGACAGACTTGGTACATCTCGAGTTAAAAAGCTAAAATAATAAAGCTATTTCTAGCACTGGCAGCGCAAAATGAGAGTCTTGCGAAAACAATGCGGCTCCGCGTCTTTCAAACGCTCCCTTTGAATGTTAGCTTCAAAGCCTGCGCTCGGCCGCGGCGCTCGGGCTTCAGTATTGTTCGCGGGTACTAATGGAACATGAATTTTTAACCCACTTCGATGGGAGCGGCTCCGCGACCCGCCAGGTGTAGTGTAGGGGCAGCTCGGGGCGCGCCGCCTCCACGGCCGGTCTCTCCCTACCGCTAATATTACAGAAAGTGCCTTTTGCACACTAATATGTAAAGGAAATATGCGACCATGTAATAATTTTCTCGGAAAAGTTCCAGTTTCGTATTATATGGGAATTTTCCGTCCGCCTTGTTGGTTTTTTCTCGTATCTGTGTGAGTTCTGTTGAGAGTTCTACTTTCAGTACAGATGTTTTGCGGCGAGATCGGTTCCGGCGGCGGCCGAGGGACCGGCGCGATCCTTCAACTAGATGTAGCCCTCACATTTTTAATATAGAAACCAATGTACATTGGTTTCTATATTTACACAAAAACTAGGAATAGAGTTTTCTAGTACCTAATATATTAGAAATTTTAGAAAATACCCCATACATACGAGTGAGTACCTACCTACCTAGTTTCGTGCTAGCTTTATTTAATTTTGAAAATGGATTAATCGAGCAATTACTTTTCACATATAAGCTGGTACTATTAATTATAAAGTTTGGCTAATTAACCCGGGAACAAAGACATCTCATTGTCGGAATCTGAGGAAGTTGAGGTGTGGGGCGCCTCGCTCGCGCCGGGAACGAGGAGGCGCCTGCACTGCGCCCGCTGCCTCGCGGGCGCCTGTAGCGGGAGCGGACCCTCCACTCGAGTCGCCATCGCCAGACGAATCTACACTCCGATATTATTGTAGGTGCTCGATGCTCTCTACATCTTAGCCTCTACGGTTTAGTGCCTTAGACTCTTAGATAGGTATAAGTTTTTTGGGTAAGTACCTATAATTAAAATAACTATATGTTTTTAATTAACTTTATTTTCTTTTCGTGTTAGACTTATCGTTTTTTTCCGAACGGCTACTCTATACAGGGTTAGTTCTAATCAGTTAGCATCCTTTTAAGGGTATATACTGTATAACAAAACAAACAAGTTTTACTATGGGGCCAACATTGAAATCGCGATAACATTATTAGTTGTTCCATACATTTTGCCCAAGGTCGATGAACTTTTGGAAGGAACAACTGATATTTTTTGGCTCCATAGTAAAAGTTGTTTGTTTTGTTGTACAGAGTATGCCCTTAAAAGGATGCTAGCTGATTAGAACTAACCCTGTATATTGTTGCCGCTTATCACAAAATAAATAAAATACTTACAACAAGTTTTTTTTTAAAGAAACAACCTACTTCAATTTCAAATAAATATGACATCTATTTTTTCCAGTTATTTTGATTTAAAAACCAAACTACTGAACCGATTTCGATAAAATGTATGTGGTACCACGTAAGAAGTATGACCTATCAAACAAAAAATATTATCAAAATCAAATCATAACGTGGATTTACTTTTAATAATTATGCTTAGGTACTGTAATTAGTCATATTTGTTGCCCAGTTTTAAATAAAATAAGCTGTTCTAGCTACTTTGTCTTTTCAAAAAATGTTTGAATAATACAACAAAAAGATATGTCAGAAGTGGGATTCGAACCCACGCCCTCAGAGAGGACCAGAATCGCTCGCACTCACGTTCAGTGAGCAAGCTTACCTTGAGTCTGGCGCCTTAGACCGCTCGGCCATCCTGACGTCTGACGCGAGTGCTAAAATTTTACAGAACTTGCCTATAACTTTTATATACTCTATTCTGGTTATTTACGTAATAATATTATAAATAAAACGAGTACAGAATGTGGGACAGAGTTAAATGTAAATAATATATTATAGCGTTCTCAGGGAAATGGGACCGACAGGAATGTTTAAAAGATAAATTAACTATTTATAAGATAAACGTTTTTTAGTTAAAACGGCCTCATGTTTCTGAGTCACGTGGAATGGAAGTATTAGGGAATCATTATGGTTAGCGCACGCGCCGCTGGACACTGCTACCCTGCCACATCCGTATAATTATTAGCTTCTCCAGTACAAATTAGATATCATAAAGAACCTATCTTTATGTATGGTAGGTGCGAGTACAACAGGAGCTAATTCCGTGTCCTTCCGGTGGAACAGCGCTCTTGTGTCGAACTGGCGCAGGCGCACAGCGTAGGTAAGATAAACAAGTCGCGCTTATCTCGGCCGGCCCCTTTCCTTGTAGAATTCGAATCGGGAATTGACTGCGAAACCGTTATAGTTTAAACAGTAAGGCGAAACTAATTCCAGAAGTAGAGAGTAACTCGGAATAGTTTCCCGCGGTCCAACGCACGAGCGACAGCTGACGGACGCTTCAGTAATGCTGATCGCACTTCGTTGTGCTAGTATTACACAAAACGTTTGAAGAAAGAGTTTATATTAAACTATTTATTATAAACTAATGACTCGCCCCAGTAGTAGGTAGGTAGGTAAAGGTACTGAGGCGAACAAAACAAAAAAACACAAATCGATCGAGCCATTTTCGAGTTTTTATGAGACTAGCGCACGGCAATTAATTTTTATGCGGAAAAAGTACCCCTAGTTTGTTACTTACTCACAAAAATAATACTCCATACAGATTATCTGTCAGTACCTCCAGTACAAAATGTAATAATGTCCTGTGTGGCCAGCAGGGCTTAGAGGAACAACGTGTTAGAACGTCCGGCTCCTGGGATTGTCAGCCAGGCAGGTGAGGCCTGTGATGCCCTGTCCACTCGATCGGCCCTCGATGAGTTTGCTTCCTAATTTTATTAAGGAGTTATTCAATAATGAATGTGTCCGTCGCCGCGTGCAGGCGGGGCGGGGTCATGGAGGATAAGGAGTTGTGATGAGCGACTTGCAGCCGCAGATCCTATTTTGCGGACGGAGTGTGACGGACGTCCGCCACGCGTAACGGTCATTCAAACTTACATACTTATTAGACATAGGATTTTTAATGTTTTTACCCAGTAACAGTAAAAATTAAATAAGCTGCTCTGTTTCTTTATGTAAAAATCACCAAGGGAAAATTCAGATGACATCATCTAATTTCATTTGTAAGTAATTTTATTTCTATATTTAGTGATCCGTTCTATAAAATTTAAAAACGCGACATCTAGCGTGATATTAAGGAATTAAATGTTAATTCAGCTAAGTGTTAGTTAACTAGTTCGATTTTCAAAAATTCTTATTCTACTACTCTGTGGGCGGGGTCCACGTAATACGTTTTTGTTGCTGGAGTATCGCGACTGGGAAAAAGGTCATAACTCTCATGCCGTGACTGGCACAGGAGTGCTCTGCGGCTCGACGCACGAGATCCTTTAATAACTGTTATTTCTTTCGGCATCAAAAGTAAACTACATGTTAATCCAGGATATTATAATAAAATTATTTCTTAGCAACACACGCATACAATATCCGCAACTATCTTGGTGAACAGGAGGCCGATACGATCATCTGGCATATTGCGAGCTCTAGTGGCAAGTCAGTAGAAGCTAAGGTACAAATATACAGGTAACTAAGTAGTGTTTCTCTAAACAGACTTTTGGGATAAAATTACATATTAGCGATCGATTTCTATGATTACTTATACCACACGAACAGACAACGAGTCCGCAGTGACTGACTCTTAGGAAACAAAGTTAGGAATCAGTTTACAGTAAAATAGTTTGACTACGAGGATGCCCCGTATTTTATTCCTTTTTTTCAATGACTGATGCTGTTTGCCTGAGATGGCCTCTACAGCGTCACCGGACTTTAGGCAAGCGCAAATGGCGCTAGACCTAGTTTAGGTTAAAGGCGACTAGCTCAAGGGCACCGCAGACGGTACGAACCTCGGCTTGGCCGTCGCCGGGAGTGGGGTCAGACTTGCCCTGGCCCTGTGGCCTGTGCCCTGTGCCCTGAGGTCCTAGTAGGTTGATCTGGTTGATATTTAGAGATAATCTAGCCGATTTATTATTTATTTATCAACACTAGCGCCCGGGGCCGCCCGCGCCGGTCGAGCCGACCGACAGACAGGCAGTATAACATGATAAATAAAAAATATATGAATAAAGCAACTCACATACGAACAATACATATATACCTACTTACATGAACTCTGAAAACATTACATTCCTTTTTTGGGCAGTCGTAATAAGTAGTCAATTCACCTAGCCTGGAATTGGAACTGGCTCTCAAGATATGCTGCCGGATCATTCTGATAGGTGATTGACAGCAGTTTTTAAATTGAGGGTGGTAGCCGATTACTTACTCTAAAGTAAACGCCGACCTTAACATTTATTTCCTAACGATGATTTCTTCACACGCAGCGCAAGCTCATTGGCAGGATTTGAGCCCGCGCCGTACAGCGTGTGATCCGAACTCGCT
The DNA here is from genome assembly GCA_905404285.2 of Erannis defoliaria. Classification (NCBI taxonomy): domain Eukaryota; kingdom Metazoa; phylum Arthropoda; class Insecta; order Lepidoptera; family Geometridae; genus Erannis; species Erannis defoliaria. The sequence continues at coordinate 210,201 of FR990073.1, read as the reverse complement.
AACCACTAAGCATCACTACGCACTCATTACTCTATCTTGGAGAGTACTATTGGTGACTTATAGCTACTAATAAAATTGTGCACGCGGGTGAAACCGCGGGGGTTTACTAGTAATATTTATAAAATAAACCGTCTCTGTAATAATAATTAGGAGCTGGGTATGTCCTGGACCTGGGTATGTCCTAAAACTGCATCCAGAACCACCGGAGGACGGGCAGCAGCATCCTCTTAGTTAACGGTGGTAACACTCTGCGATCCCCAAGTCGCCTGCCAAGCGTGGGGATTATGGCAACCCCTCCCTATTAAAGGGGAGGCCTTCGTCCAGCAGTGGACGTCTTCTGACTGATAAGTGAGTAATAAATTATACTATTTTTTCAAAATTATGAATGTTCAAATATTTGTAGGCTTAGTTAACTTTTTCATGCATTAATATAATTGTACTTAGGTAAATAATGTTTCATTTAAAACTCGATCTGAATATCAGAACAACAGGAAAGTCCTGGAAAATGAGTTGATCACCTGTGTGTTTCAGCGCTGTGTTTCAGCGCTGTGTTTCAATCACGGTCAAAGTTTACCTATAAACTCAAAATAAACATCAATGACAAACACCAGCGATGGTGGCGCCATCTGCGATTAGCTTTGCCTGTGCCGCCCCCTTGGCGCAACAAAGACTTAACGTTCTGGTAAATCGTCGTTCGGTATTCCGCGGACCTGGGATCGACGTGCTAATCGCTTCTCGGCCCAATTAATGTTCCAACTTAGTTAACTTCATTAAGTGAATTCGGAATTTTCCAGCTCCTAAATACATGGACGTTCCACTCGAGAAACTAACTGCTGCGTCTGCAGATACGAAGCTCTCAGTTTCCAAGTTTTCCTTTCAACACGGAAAAACTAAAGGTTAGACCGAGGTTAGGTAGCCATACCTATACAACTACACTAATCTGCTCAATTTTTCTTAGGCAAAACACAAACTTATTCTTATTAATAGGTGAGGACTTATTTATACAGAGTTAGTTCTAATCAGTTAGCATACTTATAAGGGCATATTCTGTACATCAAAACAAACAACTTTTACTATGGGCCAACATTGAAATTGCTTAAAAAACCGCTGTTCCATACATTTTGCCCAAGGTCGATGAACTTTTTGTATGGAACAGCTGATATTTTTTTCGCGATTTCTATGCTGGCCCCATAGTAAAAGATGTTTTGATGTACAGAATTTGCCCTTAAAAGGATGCTAACTGATTAGAACTAACCCTGTATAATTAATAGTACGTAGCTACCGACGTCTACTTTTATTGGGATAGCTAATAACTATAAGTATTTTCACTTGAAGGTCACAAGGTGTAGAGTGTATTCATGTTGTGTACAACCGGAGAAGTAAGAGCAGACGTTGTTTTTATAAATATATATAATTGTAATATGTCATCATGGTTTTTTTTATAATCTTAATTCTTTAACGAGGTTAACAAGCAAACATTACACGCTCCCTATAACGCAAATACTTAGATTCAAAATACCAACCACCAACCCTGCAGTCGGTTTGAGGAAGTTGATTGGATGAAACTCTCCCACACAAAATTCTTATTTCAGAACTAGCTATGTACCTGCAACTTCGTTTGTGTGAAGCGTTAGTTAGAATCTCCAGACCAAATTACCGGAGCTATTGCAATATTTATCACAGTGCTTCTCTATTAACAATATTGTTGATAACATGTCCTGGAGCGTAAACAAATAAATGTGTGGCATCGCTCATATAAAGCTGGCCGTGACGGAAGCAGCTGGTGGAATAAAAGTTCAAGCCCGTGAACAGCAGCTGCTCTCCCCGTGCCTCATGGCAGCGCACTTCAAAATTCAACCAGGTCAAGATGAGGTGGCCTCATCTCATCTCATAAGTATTTGGAAATGCAAAAAGTTTCTGTCCCGAATTTAATTTGTTTATTTTTGGGGAAAAAAGTAAAATAAAGTAGGCATTATGCTTGGACTTGGGCAACGTTTGTTTATGGAAAAAAATAAGATGAATGTATTTGCTATCAGCGACGGTGATAATTGATATAACATTATGTGTAAGCGTCCAATATTTTTTTTTACTAAAAACTACAAAACCGATAACGCTGAAACTACAAAACCGATTACGTTACATTATAAAAATAGAACGATTGAAATCGGATGACGCGTTATCGAATAATCGCTAAATACATATTTTAACTTTTGTCCCCTCTTCAACGGGAACCGTCCCGAGTTTTGAAATAAAAAGTATTTAAAATATTACAAATACAAATAGTTTATTGATAACACCAAAGTTACACGTCAAATTTCATTAAGTATGTCACAATAAATAATCACTTAATAAAAAGAAATAATAATTATAAAAAAATACGTTAATAATCTCTTATTTTAAAATAAGCTTCAATGTTATAAAACAAATTATCTTGCAGCCACGCTCTGAGCTTGGTTATGAAGCACCCAGTAGAAGGAGCATCCCGAATATACAAATATATATGAATATAGTACAATCCAAAATATAAACTGACCTCTCCGACTTGACGAGACGGTGCGTCGGGGTTATCAGTTGGTCTTTCTTTTTATTGCTTCGTAAAGCTAACGTGCTGTGAACGCCCCTACGTTGGAACGTTTCTTACACAATAGTATCACCAATAAAATTATTCCATGTTTAATTTGAATCTAATTAGTAGTTTCGGCGCGATGCTAAGTCCAGATACAGACAGACAGACAGACTCAGACAGACAGACAGAAAAAAGAAAAAACTACTGATTTGGTTTTTGTATATTTTTGTATGAAGTGTTTCCACACTTATGGTATTTCTATGTTTTTAAAGCTTATACAAAAAGAAAAATTATGACCCCTGGCAGGACTCGAGCCTGCATACGAGCAGTCTCTATGGGTTTTCGTCCCAACTGCTTTGCCAATTAAGCTACAGAATTGTTAGATTAGGTTTTTATATCTATAATTATTTTCTCCATTATAATTTTCAGAATATATCTAATGTACAGAATTGGACCTCATCATCAGCCCGGAGACGTCCACTGCTGTACGAAGGCCTCCCCCTTAGACTTAGACCGCCACACTATACGACAACCTGCCATTTGCATCCACCGGTTGCCCGCGACTTTTACAATGTCGTCGGTCCAGGTTTTTTTTTAATTTATTCATTTAATGAATGTTAAAATCTATCGAACAATATTTTTCCTAGTGGGAGGCCTTCCTACGCTGCGTCTTCCGGTTCATGGACCCGGAATTGGACCTGCTAATGTTTTATTATAAGTATAGATATAGATAGATTCAAGTTCTCGTAAGGGTGTCTAATAGATTTCAGTTTTCCCTACACAAGGAAGGACAGGCTGATCACGTGAGCACGTGAGCACGTCGCGTCGGTCTTCGTCTGAATCCATTCAAGCGTCAGAGTTCTGACGGCTACGTAACTAGGTATAGTAGGTACATTACGTAGCTACGGCTAATTGAATCAACCGTTTCAGATATTAATAGGCAATACTTGTTAAACAATTTCAAATTGATGGCGGCGGGGGTCTATGTGGCTCTCGGAGGACATACTTCGTAATATTGATCATACAGGAGACGATTTGATTGTGGCTTGTGTAAGTGTTAAGGCGTGCTTGTAGGTGAGAAAAGGATTCACTTATTACCCCTATACAAGGTTTATTACTGCTCTACGTAATAATGTCTGATGATAAAAGACAATTGAACGCTACATCCCTGGCATTGTTAACAAACCAGATAAATTACTGGGCATTAAGAGTTAAAGATATTCCACATGTAATATCTCAGGGTGTCGAGACGAGCGCAGTGCATAAGTGCAATGCGGCGCAAGATTTTGTTCGTTTGTTCACAATTCTGGCACTGCTAGTTGCGGGCAGGCGTGAAGCCTCCCACCAGGCGAACGTGTAGCCGAGTAGTAGTGGCGTTCCAACTACAGTATCGATTATCAAGCAGTACATAATGAACTCGCAGACAGCCGCCCCGGGCACGGCTCTAAGAGCGCGTACTGGTTTGACGAGGGTGAGTACCGCGGACCTCTATTAATCGACACTCTGCTAAAAATAGCTCAGCACTGCTGACAAGCAACCCGGCACTGCGGCGGAGAAATCCTGTACCTTGCCGGACCTTAAAATGTAATAGCTATATCTAGCCTTGCATTTACCTACGCACAGTACCTACTCATACCAGCGGGAATAACTGTAACCTGTAACATATTATTCTTCTCCCTCACCTTTTTAACAGAAACACTAGAGTAGTTTACATACAATGTAAGTTAATTAGGTATGTCCGGCTAACTGATACTGACGGACGAGTCCCCTAAGAATGGAACTCACAGAGGTGAGCGCCGTGCAGGAGATTGGATGTTTGATGGCTCGTTTAATAAGTGCCTATCGTTTAACCTGGCTGGTGAATTTTGGTAATAACTAGTTCTGTGGGTAAAGCAGCAATCTGCTCGTGTTTCATATCGAGGAAACCCGACGCAGTCGAAGTGTTACCGCGGCATTCTGCCGGGAGTTACTGGGGAGCCATCATTCTATTGGAGTAACATTTTGATGCGTTTTTTGAGTCTCACTAATAGGTAGGTACATTTAATAATCTCTTATTTAGTTCTATAATTACAAAAAGCAATCAGGTCAATCGGACGTTGCTCGTTCGTTTTGTACTATGTTTGTTTGTCATCCTTCGTCGTTGGTAATTGTTGCGCGCGATTTGAAGCTGATTTGTTTTCTCCACCTGCGAAAAGGTAGAGTCTTTATAGTATTGAATGCCGTGTGGCCCGAGCCGCGGCGGCTCATCGCTCGGACTCAGGACAGATATTCTGTGCAGTAGGTACGTACCTTTCCCCAGTAGGAGCTTGAATATCGAGGAGAACGGCGCGTCTATGGTCACCGTCAGCAGGAAAGATACCGCGAATGAGAGACTATAATGGGCGAGCGCCTTGAACGTCTGGAACATACGTCAAATCTATGAAAACATTACCTACTAGCTTGTGCGGAGCGACCAGAGAACTTTGGGAGCGACACGCGTCCGGGGAGCAAGGTAACTCGTCGTCATAGAATAGATAATAATACTGTGATTGTGACGTCATGGTAAGGCTCTAGGAAGCGAATACTCTTAGCTTCGAAAGTGTCACAGAAACGCAAGTGTCAACCGGCAGTAGCCTATAGAGGCTGTTATGAAATGGACGACCTTTCCAGAATTGTCTATCATATTCTGTTCGTGTCTAATCTTAGGTGATGACTCTGCTGTAGGTACGCATAACCTCCTCTGAATGTAAGGCAGTATCACACTTGTGCGAGGGCCGTGCTGCACTCACCACGAGGCCGGGGGAGAAGTAGAGCGGCGCCACGGCCGTGGAGTTGAGTGTCGTCATGAGCGCCCAGTGCACCAGGTACATGCCGTACGACAGCCGCGCCGGCAGCCGCCACACGCGCCGCGACAGGAACCACTGCACCGGCCCTGCCGTGCCACAGACCTCGCTTTATGTGCAGCTCTACTGAACGCTGTGCGTGGATGTACTTTTTATAATGAAAACTGACGTGGTATTGACATATTATTGCATCATTTTTGTTTAACTATAGTCGGAGTATCCGATTTAATTAAACGTGAGTATTCCCGTATAAATAAAACAAAAAGTAGATGTACTTGTTCACATTTTTCAACATACTCCGAGTACTCTTCGACTCACATTATACGAAGAAACATTCTGGCTTGGCTGCAACTATCGCAACTGGCGCGGACTCGAACTCGTATCTCGAGTGTAGAGGCACACTTACCTCCGTACCCCTGCACGCACAAGAATATCATGGTTCCGATGGCGAGGGCCCACGTGGGCCGGATGAAGGAGTTGTAAAGGCTGTCCAGGGTCTGATTATCCCAGTCGGGCTGCAGGATGGGGTACGAGCTGTACATCACGAAGGTGGACAGCACAAGCACGCCCACCCACAGGCACGCGCTCTGCACCTGCCCACAGACATAAAACAATTCATCCCAAAGAAAAAACTTTAATACCTATTGAAATTTACCTACAATCACAAGTCATATTCAGTGCAAGCCAATCGCACGGCGATATCCACTGAGCCGCTCAATTCGATGCCGTCGTCGTCAGACGATGCTGCCTTGTCCGAGGTCCGCAATCAGGGCGCGAGGTTGTATTCAGTACTATTATTTCTGCTGTGGTTTTATGTACGAGCACAGATAACATTATGCCGCATTATGGTATCGCGTACGTGGTACGAACTCGTACGCGCACAGTGCGCAGCCGGGTGCAAGTCACGGTGTGTATTCCGTGGTGTCCACACTTACCTACCTTCGTAATGTTTATTTTCTGGTCACGCCAGAGATGCAGCAGGTAGCCGAAGATCATGCCCACGAAGAAAGGCGACGCTCTGGTCAGCGTGTTCACGTAATACTTCTGAAGGTAGTACATGAACTCGTGCCCGCGGCTGGGGATGCAAGGTCACATGTAAGAGGGTGCGGCGAGTCACCTCTGCCGAACTCGCAGTTTTTTATACGTAATTAATAAATAGGTTATCGCGAGGTCCACTGACTTGGGGTTCATCATGGAGGACGGGAACCGCATGTGGAAGTTGTAGAGAGTGGCGGCGAGTAGCGCGGCGAGCAGCACAGCGGGCAGGCCCAGCGCGCGCCGCCGCCCGCCCAGCGCCAGCGCCAGCGCCGGTGGGCTCGCCACGTGCAGCTGCGTGTCGATCGCCAGGTACCACGACTGCCCGATGCACTGCACACACAGGCTACAGAACTACGCTACTACGCTACTTTGGCGAGATGCAACTACGGAAATACTCTCATTTGTTATCGAATCGCTAAGCTATTTGTCATTTGTTTCTATCAGAGCCGAGCACACGCAGCCTCTCGAGCAGCACAACCCGTGATGACGCCGCTGCTGCGGGAGTGGCCGGTGGAGTTGTCCGATGTACGAATCAGTTTACAAAACAGACTCACTTTTTGTCACACTATTTTTGATATTTCGACGGCGCCGTCGGCTTAACCTAATGAAATAAATCTGTCAAAGGGGTGCGTCGTTCATTTTAGCTTCATTCTCACACAATTTTTCGGTTACAAATATAATAAACGAAGTTGTCACTTGAGATTGGTCCTTTGTAGAACTGATCCCGAGTCTGGGCCAGCTCGAGCCAATTTCGTCGGTTACTAATAATGGATATTAGACGTGAGGTCAGAGGAGATTAATGGGGGCCGACTATTGCCCCTGCCACCTATCTGTCTCCGGTACAACTGGTGCCACCTGGGGGACACCAGCTTAATCGAGTACCAAGATTGTCTAGGAACATTTCTCAAATACCACGGGACAACTATTCACTAATACGATGCGACCACGCGGAAACGAGAAACTACACTGTAATTATTACTGGGAAATGTTTTTACGAAATACACATAGACAACGTCGATAATTTTTGTTATTTTAGAATTATGAAATCTTCCGCTCGAGTGGTTCGAAAACACAGAAGCGAGCTCTATAAAAAGACTAAAAGAGAAAGATAAAGAAAGGTGTTGTGGTGTACGTGTGTGCAGCTCCGTACGCACCGTGGCGCCGGGGTTGATGTAGTTCTGCAGGTGCAGCAGCGTGGACCACTAGAAGGCCCGGCAGCGGTCCGCCTGCGCGGCGGGCGTGCGCCAGTCCGGCCCGTCGGCCGCGCGGTGCAGGTAGGACGCCTCGAGCAGCACCGCGCCCGCCAGCAGCGGGAACATGCGCAGCAGCCGGCCCGCCCAGAACACGTGCAGCTTCCGGAACAGCTGCGCTGAGAAGTACACAGCGCACTTCTCACACTCTGTCGCTACATTCCAGCTAGCGCAGTGCACTGCGGCGCACGATTTTGTTCGTATATTCACAATTCTGGCACTGCTACTGGTTTGGACAGGCGTGATGCTTACCACCGGGCGAACGTCTCGCTCGTCTCATCACTCCGTTGCATTTCAAAATCCTTCCTACAAACTTGTACAAATAGACTGAAACGTAATATAAAAAAATATGGGGCAGACGAAATTTTGCGGTAGGTATTAGCTTTCAGATCTATATTTTTATTTTTTGTTAGTCATAAAACCAGAGCAATGATTATGAACCCAACGTGTTCTTACTTGCGGTGAGCTTCCCGGCGGCGGTGTAGACGAGCAGCAAGCCGCTCAGCGTGAAGAAGGTGTCCACCGTTACATGCGCCCCCGTGATCCAGAGCGCGCCCGGGGACGACGTCCACTGCGAACACGTTATCATGTGGACATCCTCGGTTGAACACATGTTGCCGGACAACAATGCAAGTACTCCACTGGAACTATTTGTTGCTCACCATCAAATGTCTCAAAACATAATAATTATTATTTTAGATGCATAATAATAAAACTGTAACGACGCGATTACTGTACATTGAAGATATATTTTTAAAAAAAAATTTTAGGAGTCTATGCGAACAACAGAAGGCAAAAATACAGTTTTTGAAATTTGACTTTCTGTCTGTCTGTCCGGGATAAACTCAGAAACTACGGCACGAATTTCTTGAAATATGATCTATGAAGTCCGGCGCTTCTCATTAGTACACTATGATACAAGTGTGCTATGTTGGTCATTACACTAGAGGCGGTATTATGCGCGCGAACCGCAGGCGAGCGCGATAAGGAAGCCGAGAGTGTATTGAAACATAGCACAAGAGTTTCATACGACTGTTTTCTTCACACTTGCGAGGAAAAAAAAATGATTTTGATAATAATCAACCACATAGCGAAAACGTCAACAAACATTTGCGGTAAATGGCGCCCAAATCAGTAAGGCGTGCGCAGGTTGGCATTTACTTAAGCGGTATAAAAACTCTTTGTTGGTATTACAAAAAAACTGTAAGTATTACCGGCTATATTAAGAGTGCTTCGTATACGTACGTCTAATTGCAGTCACGTACAAACTTGACTTTACCGGGTTATACCTATTATAGCACCATGTGCCGTAATGTAAAGTAAAAAGCATGGGTGCGTAATAGCTTGGATTATGAGCCTAAAACCGATGCAAGATCTACTTTACGAGCAAGTGTGATGAAAATTATGTTTTATCAAAATCGGCCCAGGAATATAGAAGTTATGACGCAATTTATGAAAAAATAAAGAGGTCCACTATAACTTGAACCCCCAAACATACCGAACCCTAAGGTCTGAGGAACAGCTTATACTAGTTTTTTTTAAATGTTTATCTTGAGAGTTTGCGAGTAAGGAAGATGAATGGATTGACATGCGATATTCTAAAAATGTTCTGTGGTGTCCTAAGCTACTTAACACCGCACAGCACAGTAGGTAGGCCTCCTCCTAAGTAAACCGACGACAAAGTAAAATTGTGGACAACCGGTGGATGCAAATGGCAGGTTGTCGTACAGAGCGGCGGTCTAAGGGGGAGACCTTCGTTCACCAGTGGATGTCTACGGGCTATGATGAGGATGTTCGTATTACCTATTGCATCACATGGCAGAAGAAGTGATGAAATAAATGCCTAAAAAGTCAAACACAATGTGGTCGATTCTGACGGTTTTAGTTGACAGTTCTAAACTAATTAAAATATTGCTGTCACTGCTTTACTAGGCATGTTAGCTAAGGACAACAATACTTTAGTTAGTTTAGTTCTGTCAACTAAAACCGTCAGAATCGACACAATTGTCAGTTATTAATTACCAAGTTAGATGCAATCTCACGGTCATATTAACCGTGAGACCCAAAGAAGGCAGAGTCCGGATGCGCAAGAGTTTTCCGAATTGCTGTTAAATATTGAATTGGAGAAAGTAGTTTTTTTTTTACGGATAGAAAATCTTATAGTGGTTTGGTGTCCATTGCTAGACTTAGGTATATACTCGAAAGGCGAATAGGCCACAACGCTGGCCCAGTTGCGGGTTAGTGGATTCACACAATATACATTAACATTAACGCCAAAGAGATAATTTATTACTGGCCCGGGTTTTGAACTCGCGACCTCACGATTTGAAGTTCAGCGGTCCCGAATTAGGCTACTTGGCTTATTAGGCTCTGCAGTCACCATGATGAATCGCAAATTGTGATACCTCTTGGTTGCGTGCGCGGGCCATTTGTCGCGCGGAACCAACACGAATATCCTATCTACCGGACCTAGAATACTGATCATCTAGAAAATACAACATAAGACTGCATTTCCCTCTTAATGAAAGTATCTATCTTTAGAGAGGCGCAAGTGTAAGATGGTGCGCGATACAACATATTATTATTATGCATGAAGATATCGTTACATATGATCAGCCAAATTTAAACCCTCTTAAACTTTACTTTGTTATTTTAAGTAAAATAAGGTCATGCGCATAAAACTATTTGGCCAACGCGAGCAAAGCCGCAGGTACAGTTAGTGTATTATAAAACTTATTTGCTTATTAGCCATACATGTTTATACAAAATATATGATTATAAAATTTTATTCTGTGTACAAAAAGGTGGCCATGAACCAAAAGGCGCAGCGTAGGTAGACCTCCCACTATATGTAGACCTCCCACTAGGTGGACCGACGACATTGTGAAAGTCGCGGGCAACCGGTGGATGCTAATGGCAGATTGTCGTACAGTGCAGCGGTCTATGGGGTAGGCCTTTGTTCAGCGGTGGACGTCTCTTGGCTGATGATGATGAAGATGACAAAACGAAGCAGCCCGCGCCGCCGTCACACCAGAGAGCCAGTTCTGATGCAGCTAACTATTGTTACCCGAGCCATAGCTCGGATAATTAATGTATTAATTTTTATTACTACACGTAATAACGTGTAGTAGGTATACGTATTCTGTTTGATGCCTCCCAGGTATTAATGTAAGCAGGGGAAAGGTTAGTTTGAAATTCTAAGGTTTATTTATTATGTGCTCTACATAATTACCTTAGTAAGACATCGATTGCGTTTTTTTTAAATCCGGTCGACAATTATATCTGCTGATTAGTATTAGTAGGTATCCACTTCATGATAATGTTTTATCATGGTGCAGTACTTGATTAGATCGCATTATTTGTGCAATCGTTCATCAGAGCTGTCACTATAGAATGTTCCGCTAATTATAAACACATTCATATCTGTAAGCCGTGAGCTTAGGTAGCTGATCTGATTATTCGTTGGATGTGAATATTACACATTAAAAAAACCGGACTTTAATTTCGACTACCTGGATGATATCTTCATATTTTCCCGTTATTATGATTTATTCCAGTAATTTTGATTTTAAAACCAAACTACTGAACTGATTCCGATAAAATGTATTTAAGAGACCACCTCTGAAGTATCACCTACCAACAAAATCATCAAAATCAAGAGTAATCGCAAAAATACAAACAAAAAAAAGTCTACGTTATTTTTGTAGTGTTGAGAACCAATTCGTTAAAAAAAAATGCAATAAGCCTGCATGGGTATGTCCTAAAACTGCACCCGGAACGACCGCTGGACGGGCAGGAGAGTCTTTTCGACACTAACGTTGGTGGGCGATCCCCGAGTCGCCTGCCAAGCGTGGGAGTTATGCGGGAGGCCTTCGTCCAGCAGTGGACGCCTTCTGGCTGAAGTGCTATTATGATTATAACCAGCTGACCTGGAAAGTGTCGAGCGGGTTGAGCCAGTGCGGCTCGGAGGTGAAGGCGTGCCCGAGCACCACCCACGCCATGGCCAACGCGCGCACGCCGTCCACGCAGGGCAGCGCGCCCGCCGCCGCGCGTTGCGGTGCGCGGAGAACAACCGCGCCACCCCGCGCCACCCGGCGTGCGCGTGCGCACCCGCCTCCTCCGCACGCTCGCCATCGCTAGCTGCTTTAACAGGAAGGCTATCTCGCAGTGACCAGACTGGCCGGGCCCACAACAAGGTATCAGACGCGATTCTAAGTAAGATTGGGCAATACTAAGAGGTTTTAGGTACGGTAATGAAATTATAGCACGAAATTCTCACGTACAGGTGAACATCGCGCACTTCTCGGCACTTCATTGCATAAAAAAGGTAATCTCGAGGCACATTGTTTCATAGCAATGACATAAATGAACAGGGTCTTCTTCAGGGTCAATCTTCTTACCTCTTTTTAGTTTAGATGTGTGAAGCAGATCGTAGCACGTGCTGAGTGCCGTCACTATTCCGAGAACTGAGAATACAACCCTGAAACAGAACAATCCTTAATTATTATACCTTCCTTCATTTCCGTATCTCCGAGCATTCTGCCGGCTGGTTCCAGTTTTTTATTTTATTTTATTTTTATTTTACATTTTTAGGAAAACTAACAGCCTAAATAAATGAATGTTAACACTTGGTTCTATGACTGGGCTAATTATAAGTTTCCGCCAATAGAAACGTCGAACGTTTCTGTGAACGTTAGAACGTTTCTCAACACGGATTCGTCTATTCTATGCATTCGCACCGAAATGTGTGGAAATAATGCTCATTGACCAACGCTAAGTATTAATTTGAATTTGAACCGCGGTTGAACTGCTATGTATATAATAAAATTAAAATATTTCATGAAGGGGAGAGGACATCTCAAATTGGAATCATTTCTTATGACTGTATACCGAGCAGAAGCATGATCGTGCTTAAAATAGCGCTCGCAACTTTGTGGTCGTTCAGTCGACCCACAACCCGACAATCTGGGTGTCCTGGAGTCGCGGAGTCTTGGAGTTCTCTACGCGAGTGTAAAACGCAACAGAGGCAGGCGGAGGCGGCGCTCTAACGCAAGTCGCGTAATGTATGCGTAGGTTCTCCCTTGTTTCTTATAAAAACTTTTCCTATAATATCACTTTTTACAATTTCAGTTCGTATAAACTTAGTTCGCATAATTATTCATGCAACCTAATATTTATTTACTATAATATTAGTTGAAATAAACATTAATTTTATATAATATCATTTTGCATTATTTTTCACTTTGAATAATATTGTTTGAATGACCGAATATTCATTTCAAAAAAAATTTTTAGTTCAAATATTTATTCAAATTTATATCTGTTAAAAATCTAACTAATCAGTAGGTACGTATCAATATATTTATAAGTTTACAAAATGCAGATGGGGATGGGAGTGGCTTTTAATTTTAAAAAAAACAAGCTAGACGTTCTGATGCATGTCGCCTGTCTCGGTTCTGTCACTGGAAGAGACTCTGGGTGGGCTCCCGCCTGAAGCTCTAGCGCTTTTTATTTACACAGATTTAGGGCAGAGGCCTAGGTGGAGTCGGGGTGCTCCGATTCTGATCTGTCACCCATTTCGAACCTTACCAACTCAAGTCGGGAATATGAAATAGGATTAGTTATAGCAAAAATCACACCAAACGAATATCAAAGGAATGATAACATTATACCATTTGAACATTAACGCAACCGTTGTTATATTATGCAAAGTTTTTATTATACGAAACGTTGTTTGTTGTAGTGAAATTATATGAAACGTACTTAGTTATATGAAACGGCGGGGACCCGTATGCGTAGTCCAATATTTACTACTTAGTACAAACTCTCATTGAGCATCAATGGTAAAATCAGGTGGTTCTTTACGAAATGTCCCCTTCCAAATTGTTCGAAAATTTAAGACAGCAATTATGCACATAAGCCTATTATGTGCATATTATTGACGAATTCGTGATGTTCGTGGTTCGGCCTGAATACCTCACTACGCTGACGTCGGTCGCGCCTGCGAAGGTAGGTTCACTACACTACACACGCGCGCCGGTTGGCCGCCGATGGTACCGCGACCGACGTCAGCGTAAGAAGAATGGTCGCTTATGCGTGCAGACTGACAGCGCGGCGGTGTCGGCGGGCGCCCAGGGCTTGTCTCCCGGCAGCCGGCAGAACTCCTCCTCGGCGCGCAGTCCGAGCGCGGACAGCGCGCGCTGCGCGGAGCACGGCCGCGGCACGCACGTCGCCAGCCGGAACGTCACTGACGTGAGCGGGCTGCCCGCCGATCTGCACAACCACATTGTATTCCAAAATTGATTTTATTTTTATTTATTTTATTTTAAAATGAAATTTCCCTTTTTAGGGTTCCGTGCCTCAAAAGAAAAATAGGAAGGAAAAGGAGGAAAAAACCCTATCTAAGATCACTCCGTTGTCCGTCTGTCTGTTTGTCTGTCTGTCTGTCTGTCTGTCTGTGGAGAACCTTTTGAATTGACCTCTGGAGTGCGTGGAGGTTTAATATATCAAGTTGAAATTAATATCAAATACTAACGTCAGTCCACGGTCCCATGGAGCTGTACAAAAATCAAGTAGAAGCTTGATTTTTTCGAAAAATCTACAAAATCAAAAAATATATCTACATAGATGTCGTTATGAACTCCATAAGCTCGCCCCCATCCGTAGGCGCTTCAGGAACAATTTCAGTAATGTCGATAACATTCTCAAAATGGGGTCTTATAATCATTTCTATTTTTATTTTATTGAATAAGATACAGTTACAGACTAAAGGCTATCTTATATTAAGAAAATAATATAGCACTGTGAACCTAAAGTCCAATTAAAACCGTACACAACTTATACATTAAAAAAAAATTGATTTTGACTATAACTAAGAGTACAGGTAGATTTTTATATAACTAACTTGCTGATATTAAGTTTAATTGTAATGTGATTAAGCCGCCTACCATGTCTGCCTGTCTGTCCATTATGTCTTTCCGATCTTTACTGACAAAGCTCGTGAATTTTGTAGTGGTAGGACTCTACTGCAGAGTCCGCCTGGGGCCTAGGGCGCGTCACAGTACTTTGCTTATTTAAGGTAGAGCATTGCCCCTCAATTCCCCCCCCCCCCACCCCCCCAGGCTACGGCCCTGACCACACCTTTGTCAATTATTCAACCGCTAAGCAGTAGTGTGCAAGCATTACTGTGTTCCGGTTTGAAGGGCAATGTTACCAGATAAATTACTGGGTATGAAGAGATTTAACATCTAATATCTCAGGATGACGAGCGCAGTACAGTGCGGCGCAGGTATGTGTTCCAAGCTCACAATTCTGACAATGCTGCTGTTAGTTGCAGGTGTGATGCTTTCCACCAGGCGAACGTCCTGCTCGTCTCGTCCCTTGAATGCATTAAAAAAAAAACGTAATTGACCGGTTGGAATGTTCACAGAATATTCGTTACATAAATAGCGCGGATTACCTAGTACTTGTGGTGCGGAACCCTCAGTGTCAGAGTCGCAAGGCTCGTACTGGATGGCTGAATTATACTTCTATTAAGTACATAATAATTATTTATGTTATAAAGCGAAATTAAATATAAGTATTTATTTATGGTTTTATAAGTTTACAAAGATCTCAGATACTGTTAAATCTGTGTGGATAGATACGATACGATAGATGAAAGTAGTGAGCGTCTCCGTACCTCTGGTCGCGTAGCCTGGTGGCCCCCAGTGCGGGCGCCAAGCCGTCCCAGCGCCTGAGTCGGCGCAGGGTCTCATTCCCCATGAGCAGCGAGCGCGGGTGGAACGGCATCCAGTCCGGCAGTGCAGCCGCATCCGGGAACTCAGAGCTCTGCGTCGGCGTCACTCGGACCAGGCAGTACTTCCCCTGGAGTACAGAGTCTTCCAGGTCTTCCCGTATATCAAGGCACTGGTGGTAGTTCCCGAGGTCCAACATGTTTCCTCCCAGGATTCCCCTGGGGGTTCTTAAACCCGCGTCCACAACTGAAAAGTCAAAATAAAATAAATGCACATCGTTTCTGTATAAGTATTTAAGGTGAGCACTGGGTAGGTAGGAAGTCTCCGATCCGACCACTCCTAGCAACAGGAAGTATTCCGATTTTGGTATAGGCGCCGGTTACCAGAGGCACACAAACACACACCGACCTCGCAGGCGAGGTTGAGGACTCCCCAGATCTTTCAGAAGATCGGTTACATTATCTCCAAAGAGTCAACCAGATCAACCTATTAGGGCCCCAGGGCACACCCCTTCTGGGGTGTCAGGGCAAGTCTGACCCCACTTTCGGCGACGGCCAAGCCGAGGTTCGTACCGTCTGAGGTGGCCTTGAGCTTGTCGCCTCTAACTTAAACTAGGCCTAGCGCCGTTTGCGCTTGCCTAAAGTCCGGTAAGTAGAGGCAATCTGAGGCCAACAGCAAAAGACGATCAACCAAAAAAAAAAAAATGTATAAGGTAGGAAATCAGTACTCACAGGGCAGCCAGAGCGCGGGGTCCCTTGCGAGGCGGGCGAGCTGCCGGTCGCAGAGCTCGGGGTCCAGCGCCTGCTCGATGAGGGTGCTGTCCAAGGCGTGGGTGGGCGGGTCCCACGCCAGGTTGGCGGCCGCCGCGCCCGCCGCCGCCAAGCACGCCGCCACGCACAGCCAAACGCGCGCCATGCCCCCCCCCCCCCCCCCTCGTGGTGGAAACACCTTCCTCGTTAGCCCTTTACTAGTGCAACTAGTCTAGTCCCTATATACACTAGCTCACTGCGAGGGACCACCCTAATGAATTATTGTTCCAATAAATTAATATTATGTCAGTAACTAGGTTTAGTAACTAAGTAAAAGATCAATTTTGATTTCTTCGCTGTTTTATTTACTTTTTTTAAATTAGATATTATTATCTCCCTGTTCGCGTGGAACTATAATTCCAGTGTAAGTATTAAGTATACTTTAATCTTTAAATATTTTAATTACTGATTTTTCGAGTGATCGCTTATCTAATCAAATCGGACGATGCGGGCGACATGAACAGAACGTCCTGATTTGATCGCTTCTTGTTTTGTAGTTTGTATGGGATACTAGCTGCGCCCCGCGGTTCACCCGCGTTGATGAACAATAGTGTTAGATAGAGATGTTGGTGAAACGTAGCCTATAATGCTAATCCGGGTTAATGTATTTTTTCCCAAATATCATCCAAATCCGTTCAGCCGATTCAACGTGAAGGATTACATAACACACACAAAGAAATACCGTCAATCTTTCGCATATATAATACCTATTGTAATACAAGCTTGGCTAGATGGCCCTGTGTGTAATAAATGTCCCCCCAATATTTATTTATTTTATTAGTTTTATATGACCAACAACACACCCAGTAACTTTTGCTCATGGCACAGCCGATCGCAGAAAGAAAAAGAAATAGCAAGTGTATTCACGTAGGTAATAGATTATTTGATTTAAAACATCTGTGCCCGGGAACCTAGTGCCAAAGACTTGCAGTATTAGGGTCAACCCACACGTACCACAACGAAACCACTTCGCAACGACAAAATGTGGTGACGCCGTGGCTACGTGTGAATTGTGTCGCTGCAGCTTTTTGCAGTTGCGTTGTGGTACCGACAAAATGTCGATGTGGTTGCGTTGTCGTTAGCAGTTGCGATGTGGTTGCGTCGTGTGCAGACACAGTTCGACTCCGGCTTTCATAGAGCGCACTGTCGTTGCGTCGACGCAACGTTGTATCTGCGATGTGGCCGGCGGCTATTTCACTGTGTAGCTGGTGATTGCGTGTGGTTGCAATGTGGTTGCGTTTGGTTGCGATGTGGTTTCGTTGTGGTTGCGATGTGGTCGGTATCAACCACGCGGTCGATATAGACAGCAAAATGTGGTACGTGTAAATTCTACTATTCATTTTCAATACAAAATATGCGCCCGACTACGTGTTATGGTTGTGGTGTGGTTGTGGTACGTGATGGGTTGACCCCTAGCAATAAAAATGAAACCGTCAAGTACCTACGAGTCTTGCGACCCGGACAACAAGGGTTCCGTACCACCACATAAGTACTAGGTAAATATTATGTGAACATTCCAACCGCTATATATATATTACGTTTCACGAGATAATAAGTCAGTACTTAAAGATCGGAAAGACAGATTTACAAATAGATAGACATGGTAGGCGGCTTCCAAGGCGATCCCCAAGCCGCCTGCCAAGCGTAGGGATTATGGCAACACCTCCCTTTAGGGAGAGGCCTTCGTCCAGCAGTGGCCGTCTTCCGGCTGTTGATGTGATGTGATGGTAGGCGGCTGAAAACCAGTATCGTTGGATTATTTTTGGGTAGGGAACCCTAAAACAAGCCAAATCGGAAATTAAAAAAAAATGTGTGGTGAAAATTCAGATAAGTTTATGTATTTTCTTGTTGTTTCCAAAACTCCGTAAAAGCTCCTAACACCACAACAACTTTACTAAGGCATGACTTGGACTTGACCGTGACTGTTACTGTTGTTATGATTTTTGAACATATTTGACCTGATACTATAAAAACCTGAAAAATGCATAGGTAGTACCTTTGGGTAGTACCAGAGAAATTTACTAGGGTAGTACCTATTCTTGACACTGGCAGAATGCACAAATTGTGATGCCAGTGGAAACTCATTTCTCCATAGTATAAAGAGTAAAAATGTAGATGTTCCCTACTCACTACTCAGAACTCAGTGGAAGGATTTCCCTCAGACTCATTTTGGTATTTTGGCTTGAGATGGTGGCAATTTTGCCTTAAACAGTAAAAGAGTGGGTATGATATGAAAACCGAATGGAGAGCAAGATTATGAGATTGGCTATGAAGGAAAAGATGATAACGGTAATTATACGAAGAGACGAATTTTACTTGAAGCATATTAGTGTACAAACTATTGTTTTATTTTTATAAAAGTAAATAAAGTTAGATTTTTCCCAGTTTCTTTTTCCTTAATAAATACATGTGCCATTTTGGACCAGTTCCTACAAGGAAGTATGAGAAGTTTGCAAAGAAATTTATTCTCTGGAAGTTTGTAATTTTGTATCACACTAGGCCAGCTGCCTATGGGAAATGTCCTAAGCCTTAGTATTTTTGAATACAGGCAACAGGTACATTGTCATTTTAAAAAACGGTCACACTGCAGACTGTGAGTTTTGGCGGGATTCGCGAGAAAATCATGTCGCAGCATTGTATTATTTTCCAAAACTTGTGTTTTTTCGAGTTTTAATGCATAAAAATGGTGGCGTTTTATTCATTAAGTGCTGATTTACGAGCAAGAGTAATGATTTGACATGTAATGATTTGGACCTGTCTGTAAATTACGTGTTTAAATTAAATAAATAATTGAATTGAAGAGTGTGGGCAAGTGATATAATGTAGTGAAACGTGTCTTTTCGTGTTGTTTCCAAAACTCCAAAGAAGCTTTTAGTAAAGTTGCCACTACTTTACTAGGGCATGATTGGACTTGACTGTTACTTTTACTTAATGTGTGTGACTTGGACTGTGACTACGACTCATTAACTGGAGAAAGAAGGATCGATGAAGAAAAATGTATTCGGCTGAAAGACTAGTATCCATGGCCAGGAACTATTAAAAACAACAAACTCGGGATCGCGATTCGGATCGCGATTTATCATAATTGTCATTTGTCACTGTCACAGCTTCACGGTATCACGGAGGGATTTCTCTCGTTATCGTTAACGAACGAATGCATTGATTTTCTAATTATGTTAAGCAAATCCGTTGGTCTTTTGGCGTTTCGTCCTGCCCTGCAGGGTCAAATGCAAGTTAAATGAGTTTTGGCGGGACAGTGACAACTGACATTTATGACAAATCGCGATCCGAATCACGATCCCGAACAGTTACATGTTTTTTTCTCTTAGTTATTGGCATCGTACGTTGTGCATTCCGCCAGTGTCAAGTTTATGAATTTTCATGTTTTTTTGATTAAAATCAAATCAAATATGTCATGAAATCAATTAGTAACACGAAATGAGTCATAGTCGAGTCCAAGTCATGCCCTAGTAAATTTGTGGCGACTTTACTATGAGCTTCTACGGAGTTTTGAAAACAAGACGAAAAGACATGTTTTACCACATTATATCACTTGCCTACACTCGTGCATGTAATTCAACACTCAATGAATAAAACACCACTATTTTCAATCATATATTCGCGATAAAACACAAGTTTAAGAAAATAATAGAATGCAACGACATGATTTTTACGTGTTCCTGCCAAACTTAGTTACATGATTAATCTGCTGGATCCCCAATCCTCAGGGTTGGTAGATTTCGCAATTGTATTAGTAGTAGTTTTGTATTGTATTGTAGTAGATTTCGCAGGGGTATTTTTCGCAATTGTGTGGAAACATTTATTCTATGGGGAAATGAAATCCTTGGGGTAATGTTTGGGGAAAGAAAAATTATTAAGAGGAATTTTGAAGTTATTTTTCTCTCGTCAAAGAATGCTGATTTAGGTTGTGCTCCGTTTGCTAATTTATTATACCATAAGAGTATTAATCTTCTGATGTCGCGCGTAAACGAAGATACAGATAAAACAGTAATATTGACCTAGTATTTATAGTACGCCACCGCCAATGCCATCTAGGCATTAATTGAGTAATTATTTAATTAATCTATTTTACCATGGGTAAAGAACCTAGACGAAAACATTCTTTAACCTTTAGAATAAAGTCTAGAATAATATATAGAATTCACCACTACACGGGAAACTTGACGTAACCGTTCGCTGCGCCGCCCAGCCAGCAGCCGTCGTCAGCGATGCAGACAGACGCTTACGAATGCCACTTAAACAGTGCGCACAAGTTTTTCCTGTGACAAACCTTTTATGCTTACCTACTGTAGAAAATAAATAAATAGGTACCTACACAAAGCTTTTTACTATACATAAATATTATGTATGTGTAAGTGTATCTGTATATACAACATGTAACAAAAAGGTTCAACTAAACTGAAGGGTATGTATGTACTCATCATTAAGTAAAACTTTTAACAAGAGCCCACATTGAAATCCCGAATAAAACAGCTATTCCATACAAAAAGTTCAGACCTTGAACAGAATGTATAGAACAAAAAAAAGTTGTTCCTAATGATGAGTACATCATATACAAACATAATAGGGACGGGTTCGACGGCATTTTTAAATGTCGCCCATTCATCGGTGTCAAATAAACGCATTGACACCGAAGCCGGCACAGTCTGCGACGCGCGTCCGACGTGATTACTTAAGTGCAACATGCCAAACTGTGTGGTGAAGGGTTGTACGAATTACATTTTCAACATGCAGTAAAAAAAGTGTCGTTTCTAATGACCCGTAAGTCAACATTTAAAGTTAATACTAAACTTGCTTTTACACAAAAGCTTTTATTTTTAGGTAATAGATAGGTCTCGTTTCTAGTTTCGTACAGTTTGCGCTTCTTTTACCACGCCTTACTGGCGCTCATAGAGTAAAGTAATACATCGGGAACTGGCGCTGCACGTAGTGACCGCGAAATCCAAAAGATGGGGTTGTCGTCGTCGTATTATTTTCCCAAAATTTGTGTTTTTTCGAGTGTTAATGCATAAACATGGTGGCGTTTTATTCATTAAGTGCTGATTTACGAGCAAGAGTGTGGGCAAGTGATATAATGTAGTGAAACGTGTCTTTTCGTGTTGTTTCCGAAACTCCGAAGAAGCTTGTATTAAAGTTGCCACGACTTTACTAGGGCATGATTAGACTTGACTATAACTTACTGTGTGTGACTTGGACTGTGACTACGACTAATTTAACTGGAGAAAGAAGGATCGATGAAGAAAAATGTATTCGGCTGAAGGACTAGTATCCATGGCCAGGAACTATTAAAAACAACAATTCCCAATCCCAAACATTTTTTTTTAAATGAAAGCTGAAAGTTTACTTTTGCAAGTTCGTATTTTGTTTGATAAATATTTACTGTTGATCTGTTGATGTCTGTAATTCAGTGAACTGTAATTATACATAATTGTGTCCTACGTTCTTACGGCGGTGTGACAGTAAGTTTGATCAAATACCTAAATTACATTTTACCGGTAAAACTGCAATAGCTTATTTATTTCGAGTTTCAACGAAACTATTTTGTAATTCTGTCAGGTCCTATATTGTATTGTTATTTGATAGAGCCCTCTTTATTTCTAAATGCAGTGGTAACTATAACTACGTTCTATTTATATCAATGAATTATTTACTACCAAAATCTCTATCATGGATTCTGGGGCCTTATTTTTGAATCGTACGCAAGCGTAGCGCATGCGAAAGGAGCTGACCTTGAAACATACTGTTTGGAATAAGGTTCAATATCGTTTGAAAGTCGGCTCCTTTCGCATGCGCAACTTTGTGCATGATTCAAAAATAAGGCCCCGTTACACCTGCTCAAAAAACTTATTGAACTTTGGTTTCACTCATAGAAATAGATAGAGTTATAAAATTATATAGCTACTTCACCTTTCGGTTAAGTAAAGTATCCCACCTGTCCATCCTCATCGTGCATAATATGGACTAGTTCTGTATCTGAGTTTATAAGGCGAGAGCCTATGAGTTAGACACATTGTCTGTTTGATCTGCATCAGGTGTGCGGCGACCTCAGGCGTGGAGATGGAGGAGTGGGAGCAGGCACTACAGGAGTGGAAGGGAGACGATGACATTGGCTCCTTCAGCCACCTCACACGGGCTGCGGAAGCCATGCTCAAGGAAGAATTAGCTGACTTCGAAATAGGTATATGCTCTGGATATTACTTAGCTTATTGCACAAAGCAATTTTACACATTTGTAAGTAAAAG
This sequence comes from Erannis defoliaria, assembly GCA_905404285.2. Lineage (NCBI taxonomy): Eukaryota > Metazoa > Arthropoda > Insecta > Lepidoptera > Geometridae > Erannis > Erannis defoliaria. The sequence continues at coordinate 187,717 of FR990073.1, read as the reverse complement.
CCATGTTTCTGTGTCATGTTTTGAATTAGTGATGTAATAGTCTGTAGGCAAATGTTGAAAAAGTCGTCTTCTTCTCAGCTTTCGTAGCCATGTCTCTTCTATATACTTACAACTGATATGGATGTGTTGCTTGTTGTCTCCACAACAAGAAATGGTTGGTTGTAATTAGGGGAAGTGGGGCTAGTGGTAGTTATGATGTCACAAAGATAGTGACAAAATATGCAGTTTTTTTTACGATTTATCGAGTTCTATTTCACCAAATGGGGCATGTAGGGTGTCATTTGAAAAGTTAAAAGTTTAAAAATTAAAAGGTTCTGTCCTGACTGACTGACAGACAACGCACAGCCCTAACTGCTGGTCGTACAGACTTGAAATTTGAAGGGTGTATTCGTCTCGATGCGGAGGGGTGTACTAAGAAAGGATTTTTCGAAATTCGACTCCCAAGGGTGACCCCCCTTTTTGTTTTGTATGAAAGTCCTTTGTTTTTGGACTTTTATTCACGAAAATTAGGATTTGGATAGTTCATTTAAAATAAAAAATGCAGTTATCAAAATTTTGTTGACAGGGATGATTTAAGGGGGGGCAAGGTGGGGGTGGAATGTTGTATGGGAAGTTCTTTGTTTTTTATTTTATTTTATTTTCTTAGGAAAATTTACAGCTAGGTACATAATTAGTGAAGGATAAATAAGAATAGAAGGCCAGTTAAAACATTTCACAGATAACAGGAAGAATAGCTAAGTAACATTGTAAAAAGACGGACTTGCACATAAATAAACAGTCTAAACAATAAATATACAACAGACAAAAAATAAACAATAATAAGAAGTTTGCTAAGTTAAAAATCTTAAGTTTGCTAAAGAAAAAAATTATAAAAAGAGAGTAAATTGGAACATACTTACGTAAAATATTTTTTGTTTATGAGCTGCATCAACATATATGCAGAAGTATTAAATAAGTCGACATCAATTTCATTGGCAAGAACATTGTAACACCTGCATGCTCTTATAATGAAGCTGTTTTGCCTGTAATTACACCACACGGATGGGATGTAGAGAAGATTCGGCCTTCTAAGCGAGGCGGTGTGTACAAGTCCCAGTTGCCCGAGCAACTCCGGGCAATCAATCGTACCATTAGCTATGTTTAGAAGGTAAGCTAAATCTGCTACTCACCTTCTATCATAAAGTGGTAGAATTTGGAATTTCTTGCAACGAGCGGGGTAATTCGGAAAAAATATTTTAGCTCGATATTGTAGGTAACGTAGAAAACGTTTTTGAATTTTTTGAATACGTGTTATATAAACGCCATAGTTCGGGTTCCACACATGAGAGGCGTATTCGAGGTGATAATGGCTTTTCTATAGTCAGTATAAATAACATCTACTTGGGATGGTTCAGACATGTGTTTTGAAAGATATTCACTACATAACTTTAACATAACTACATACTTTTTGAAGTAATAGTGATGAAAATTGATATTTGGGTAGTTCATTCAAAGGGGGAAATTTGGGGGGAGCGGGGGGAGTTGCTAGATTTGGTAGAGTAGGTAGATTCGGTGTTAAAGCGATGAATTTTGGGAGCGGGCCGAATTTCTTCCGTACGCGGACGAAGTCGCGGGCGATTTCTAGTGTCCTATAATTGTTTCTCAAAAAGCTATAGCGTAAATATAGTAGTCGAAATATACGAAGAAAACTGTTTTTCTGACTCTATATTTTTACATACTATATACCAGTTTAACTCAATAATGCAGTCGAGCGTAGTTCTCGCATTATAGAATCGGTCATAGCTTCTTTGATTATTATTTTATGGCAATTCGGATTACAGTTTTAAAAAGCTAATGAAATGTGCTATCATTCATAGTGTAAAATTTATATTGCTACAGTTGCACATTATTGAGTTAAACTGGTAAATATGTAAAAGTATAGGGTCAGAAGAAAAACAGTTTTCTACGAATATCTAATACTATAAGAATCTCTGTCCTGACATAATGACTGACAGGCGATGCACAGCCCAAACCGCTGGTCGTACAGACTTGAAATTTGGAGGGTGTATTCGTCTCGATGCGGAGGGGTGTACTAAGAAAGGAGATTTCGAAATTCGACCCCTAAAACGGGGGGGAAACGTTTGTATGAAAGTCCTTTGTTTTTGGACTTTTAGTCACGAACATTTGTATTTGTATAGTTTGGAAATTGGAAAATTGGAAAAAATGCTGTTTTCGTTTATTTTTTGACAGGGACGATTTAAGGGGAAGAAAGGGGGGTGGAATGTTGTATGGAAAGTTCTTTGTTTTTGAAGTTTGTCATATAATCTTTAAATTATATTATTACTTTATTTTATTAGCTCCCATTTTGCAAATTGGCGCACAGGATGGCTTGTGCTTTGCTCCATAAAATATATCAGGAACCAACATAAAATGTTGGTGTGAAATTAATTATCAAAATTGTATTTAAATAACAAATTAGGATTTTTTAAGCATTTATTTTGGAATTGTAAACTAGTAATACAATTAGTTTCAAATTTAGAATCTATCGGATAGCTTTATACAAAATATTTGGTTATCTGTTGGAAGCCGTATTACGACATGACGTCATATACGCTGACTCGCTCGCACTCGAAGAATTCTTCCATAAGCGAGAAAGAGAAGCTAGATCGAGGAGACCATTTTGAAAAAGAGACATTCACGTCGGAGCCGCCGTTGCGCGTGTTACGGGGTGAATCACCTTTTGGATTTTTTTACATCTTTTTGAGAAGAGAATGACCTGAGGGAGCCAACGCCGATCCCGCAGGGGACACCAGGTCCATATTTCCGTCTGAGATGACGTAAAACTCCAACTTTCAAGAATTATTTTGTGACGCGCCATGCGGTCACCAAACTAAGGAACTCGAGCGAAATTCTCATTTGAAGCTTTGAAGACAAGGCAATGTCATTTCACTGGAGGAGCTCCATGAAGCGTTCGAGAATCGGATGATCCTGCAGAAGACACCATCAGCAAAGGATCCATCAGATAACCTCCTTTCATTTATTTTATTTTCCCAATTTTTCTCGTTGCCGTCATCCATTGGACTATCGCCATCAGCGTTTTAATATTAATATTGTATTAGGACTTATCAAAATAGTAAACGCATTGTAACCTCAAATAATCTTTTGTTCTTTTTTCTCCCATATATCTTTAGCACAAGATAGATAGGTAAATTATAAATCATCAATTTCATTTTCAACAAGAGGCCCCCTGTACTCCAGAGGTCTGATGTTTCGTGACTGATACGTATCCAGGAACCCTAACTTTTTGTTTTATTTTTTTTGTTATTTGTTTTGTCTTTCTTTGTCAAATCACAATTTTCTTATGACAAATGGCGCCCGAACAATTATTTACTTAGAATTTAACTTAAAAACAAACCAATTTTATCTTGTGCAAAGGTGTATGTTGGAATTTATAAACAAAAGATTACAATTTAATCTACTGTAGAAGTAGGTATTTTCACAATTGTGTTATTGAATTTGTGTAACAATTTTTCTTGTAAAGATGTATAGTACACCGTCTGTTGACCGTAAGTTAACAGCGGAGCAAACGTCAGATTCACCTCAACCAGAACTCCAAAATTCACAGAGCTTAATAGATATACCTGTTTCAGATTCAGAAGAAATGAATTATGTCAATACCGATGTGAGGATGGCTCAAGGAACAATCCAGTCGCCATTATGCAAAAATATCCACACAAATCCTAGCACTAGTGTTATAGATCCAGCCACAGACGGTGACAAGTATATTCCATTTATGAAACAAAGGCACTCGACACAAAACAGTCATGTACCAGTCACCCAGGTAACATATGCAATTAATAACAGTTACAACTCCAATTTGAAGTCCTGGGGACTGAAGTATAGTGGTGATACGTGTGTTGTTGAATTTTTGAATCGAGTGAACGAAATTAAGTTAGCAAGAGATGTGTGTGAAAGTGTACTGTTGAGAGGTTTTTCAGAGTTGTTAGAAGGCACTGCTCTGAAATTTTACAGATCAGTTCGCCATTCGTTACCCACTCTCTTCTCAAACTTTTTAATAAAATATTTTGTTTACTACCCATAGTAGACGCTAACAGAAGTCAATGTATACTTTTATTGCAAAATTCAGATCAATAGTTTTTGAAATATAAACAAAAACAATATTTATTTATTCAAAGCAATGCAGTATGTAAACACACATATGGCGGCGCTTATAACTTTTTCAAAATTGTAGTTACAGACAATTATTTTTGATTTATCGTACCTACGCATATCTAGCTACCTATAGATACACAATTTTGGCTATCGGTTCAGTATTATTCAAATTAAAATGAAAACCGTATGTTCACAACCAAAATTCACAAAAGTAAAAAAGAAACACATAAGTTTTAAGTTTGCGTTTTTACCCACATTATTATTTCTACGGATACTTTAGGATACTGTAAATCCATAACAAATACTGATAAAATCATAAAATCAATAATTATTTCTTTACAAACAAGTTTAGAATTTAAACATTGCAATTTTCCTTGTAAACCAACAAGTTCATGTAGGTAAAATGACATACTATATGGTCTATACTCAGACTAAGTATGACTTCTATTCAGACATTGAACTACTTAAGCGTTATTTATACAAGAATTTACTTATTTTGATTTCCAATTTGTATAGAAAAGACGATTCTTTTTCTGTCTCAAAGACAAGTTTCAAGTATTAACAAAGTGTTGACCTACATTCAGGGAAAGACTTAAATACTTACTTTGAATTAACTTAATAACAGTATTCAAAGCTATTGTTTTGTTTTGGACAAGTATCCATTGCTATATAAAGCAAAAGCAGTATATTTAATACCATTTTTTTTGTGTTTTGAGACTTGGTAATTTTTGTTAAAACCAAGTCTGTGAAGCAATTTTTTAAGGTTAATACCATTTTTTTGTGTTTTGAGACTTGGTAATTTTTGTTAAAACCAAGTCTGTGATGCAATAATTTTAAGGTTAAGTATGAGTAATTATTTTTACATTACCAACTATAAACCAAACGTTCAATAATGCATATTTTCGTGTGCTTATTAGTTCTTAGCCTACATATTGGGCAATTTTCTGGAGGATCCTATTTAAAGGCAACCTACCATTAACTATAGCTTATTAGCTAATTATTTGGGAACGATTTAGTTCTAGTCTTTTTGTTACATGCTAACATACATACCGGATTTGACTAACGACAAGTTTATACCTAGTATGACTTAAAATGTTTTCTTATGGCTGAGTTAAAACACTCGGACATGCTAGCAATATTTAGTAGATCTACATACATACATACATACCAAACTTACCTTTTTGTCTTGTAGATACCAAAGGTTGTCTGTGAACCTTCTAAGATTAACAATTAGTCTTTAATTATAGTTAGCAGCATCTAGTGCACGGATTCACTGCGTAGATTTAATTTAGGTTTAAATAATTAAGATTTACATGTACTTAATTAAAGCTTATACTTAGTTTATCTAATGTTTACAACGATAGATATTTACTTTAAACATTAGAAGTTTTCACTTCATACTATTAGACAATAGTGAGACTTTATTCTCATAGAATTAGGTCATTACTAGAAAACCCAAACTGTAGGGTATAGATTATTATAAGAATTACAAACATACTAACACATATTTACTTACCGTTTAAAACCATTTAGATATCATTGTTTTTCAGATAAGTTTTGTCCGCACCTACATAAGAGTGAATGGATATTTATATTAACAGTTACCTTTTAAGCTACTTGCTATATACTACTTTTGTTTTATTACACAATGTGTTATTTCTATAGGTATATCCTATACCATCATGTTATGTATGGAGTCATGAGGATTATGAAAAGTGAAGCAAGTATGTCAGAATAGCTCAATTTAACTATGAGATGCAAGGAGATTTATGAAGTTCGATGTAAGTTTAAAGGTGTGAGTGGTGATTTTGTAAGAACTAGGCAGTGTGAATATTATTTGAATTCCTTATAGGTACCTATGTATGAAAGAATGTGAGTGATTTATTTTATGAAAGTGGAATAACAGTTTATTTTGCTAGATGGAATGTAAGAAGCTTGCTGAAGTATCAACCTCACTATATTTCAGGATTCCAACCTATAACAAAAAGTTTCTTTTCATGCCTACCCCGTCTGTTCAGACAGTAAACTGTCTTTTGTTTCAAAAGGGGGATATTGTCATATAATCTTTAAATTATATTATTACTTTATTTTATTAGCTCCCATTTTGCAAATTGGCGCACAGGATGGCTTGTGCTTTGCTCCATAAAATATATCAGGAACCAACATAAAATGTTGGTGTGAAATTAATTATCAAAATTGTATTTAAATAACAAATTAGGATTTTTTAAGCATTTATTTTGGAATTGTAAACTAGTAATACAATTAGTTTCAAATTTAGAATCTATCGGATAGCTTTATACAAAATATTTGGTTATCTGTTGGAAGCCGTATTACGACATGACGTCATATACGCTGACTCGCTCGCACTCGAAGAATTCTTCCATAAGCGAGAAAGAGAAGCTAGATCGAGGAGACCATTTTGAAAAAGAGACATTCACGTCGGAGCCGCCGTTGCGCGTGTTACGGGGTGAATCACCTTTTGGATTTTTTTACATCTTTTTGAGAAGAGAATGACCTGAGGGAGCCAACGCCGATCCCGCAGGGGACACCAGGTCCATATTTCCGTCTGAGATGACGTAAAACTCCAACTTTCAAGAATTATTTTGTGACGCGCCATGCGGTCACCAAACTAAGGAACTCGAGCGAAATTCTCATTTGAAGCTTTGAAGACAAGGCAATGTCATTTCACTGGAGGAGCTCCATGAAGCGTTCGAGAATCGGATGATCCTGCAGAAGACACCATCAGCAAAGGATCCATCAGATAACCTCCTTTCATTTATTTTATTTTCCCAATTTTTCTCGTTGCCGTCATCCATTGGACTATCGCCATCAGCGTTTTAATATTAATATTGTATTAGGACTTATCAAAATAGTAAACGCATTGTAACCTCAAATAATCTTTTGTTCTTTTTTCTCCCATATATCTTTAGCACAAGATAGATAGGTAAATTATAAATCATCAATTTCATTTTCAACAAGAGGCCCCCTGTACTCCAGAGGTCTGATGTTTCGTGACTGATACGTATCCAGGAACCCTAACTTTTTGTTTTATTTTTTTTGTTATTTGTTTTGTCTTTCTTTGTCAAATCACAAATTTTCTTATGACAAGTTATAGTGATGAAAATTGATATTTGGGTGGTTTATTCAAGAAAGTTGTTGCTAAAAAAATTGCTAGGTATGATTTAAAATGGTGAATTTTGAAGCGGGCCGAATTTTTTCCGCACGCGGACGAAGTCGCGGGGGACCCCACTTCCGCGAATTACAACCGACCATTTCGTGTTGTGGAGACAACAAGGAACACATCCATACCAGTTGTAAGTATATAGAAGAGAGATGGCTACGAGATTTCTCCAAATGGGCCGATTTCCGCCTGACTATAAATGTAACTAATCATAATGTTTATCACCGGGACTTAATCCATTTTTCTTTTTAAGCACCTGGAATGCCTTGATGCTAAATATAACAAGTTAAGCGCGTCACTGGTGGTACGTAAGAGAGTGTAATTAAAGCATCATATGTGTTGTCTCCAGAGTGGGTCGCCTCGTCTCTGCTGCACGAGCCAGTCCACTTGCTGGAGATCATATCGTCCCATACCGGGGACTCGGGCTGGACCAAGCCTCTCACAGACTCCTTCAAACTGATCACCACCCTCGTGGAGCGGTACCCGGACTGTTCAGATCGGTACCATGAGGATATTGTCAAGGTGAATGGTCTATGTGGGCTGAGAATGGGGCTGGCCTGTCGAAGAGGCCTGCCCTGTTGTCAACTTCATGTAAAAAACCATTTAGTTTCTTATGAAGCTATGTAGCTGCTTTGGACTTGATTTGATTTATGTTTGATTTTCCATTTAGATATAATAATTATGTGAACAGATGTTTCATGAGGCACATCAGCATGATGCTGCTCGCCTATCATTAAACAAGTTTTCTCTGGACAGTTTGCCGAGCGCGACACATGCCAGCGCTCCCTACACTCTACACTGTGTTACATAACTTATTGCAGTTCATTTCTTGTAACTGAATATACAATAGACAATCATTTATTTGTGGCAAAAAGTAATATATAAATAAATAGCTGATAATTTAAGCTGCTTTTCTCAAAGCTGGCGATAATGCCCCTTTGTGGGCGCTGGATGCCTGGAGGGGGGCGGTAAGGGGCCCAGAAAAATATACTATCATAATATTATTAAAAAAAAAAAAAAAAAAAAACAATTATACAGTTGCGTTTTAATTGCTCTCACTGATAAAAAAAGTCTCGTTTAGAATGTAACTCCAGACCAGACTAATACAGCACACTATAATTATATTTTATTATGAAAACTGACGTGGTTTTGACACATTTCTGTTTTATTCATACGGGAATACTCACGTTTAATTAAATCGGATAGTCGGTCTATAGTCGGACTATCCGATTTAATTAAACGTGGGTATTCCCGTATGAATAAAACAGAAATGTATAATTATATTGACTAAAGTAATTAATGTCATGTGGTTTATAACATGTGGAAAAGTAAAAACATATTGGGGGCGCTGAAAATAATTGATTTTCAAAATGGGCGGTAGACGAAATAAGTTTGAGAAACTGATTTAAAGTTAAATCATAAAAAAAATACTTTGAACATTATTTTATGTCAAAAACCGACCCCAACTCAGCAGTGTGTCGTTTGTACACGACCCCAACTCAGCACTGTCAGGGGTCTGTCACTACGCAGTTTAGGTATGTTGGGCCGGCGCTCCGCTCCGAGGGGACAATGCAAGGCTGAAGTCAGTGGCCGCTCGCACGTTACGAACCATACGTGATAGAAAGAGAGCGGTATTTCTAGGTGAATATAGCGAGCGGTATCCAGTGCTGTGCGAGTTGAATTACTACAGTAGATAGAGTCCTTATTTATTTCAATTTCTTAGCGGAGTGAACTTTCTGTACTTAGTACTATTATTCTGTGCCACACTGTGCTGGTTATTCACGACCGGCGCTGGTGTTCCGTCGCTTGTTAGTTGTCGTAGGTAGGACCCTCGCCCGGGGTGGGGCACACGTACAGTAGAGTCGGTGTCCGCAGGCGTGCCAGGCGCGGCTGGAGGCGCGCGTGCGCGGGCCCGCGCTGCAGTGCCTGGCGGCGCGCGCGGCGCGCAGCGTGCGCCACGTGCGCGTGGCGGCCTACGTCGCCGAGCTGGAGGCGCCGCCCGCCTGCAAGGCGCCGCTCGCCGCTCTGCTCGGTAAGTGCCAGGCGCGGCTGGAGGCGCTGCAGTGCCTGCTACAACAACGACACTGTGTATGACGAGAGTTGCAGCGCGTGCTGTGTTGTCGCAGGCGTGGTGTGCGAGTTCCACCCGGCGGCCGTGGCGGAGGAGGCGTTGCGCGTGTGGCGCGCCTTCCTGAACCTGCTCGACGACACCAGGAACTCGGTGAGTCGCTCATTGCTCTTTATTTACAACACTAGTTTATTCTTGAAAACTAGTCAGAAATGGGCGTTCTTATAATTATTTCGAGCATACTATAGACTATCCCGAATATGAATTTGACTCGTTTAATTCATCCGCGAACTCGATAAAACTCAATATTACCAAAAACTGGTTTGGTGTCTCCTTGACTTATACTTAGTATACCTACATATGAATTATTTAATTGCATTTAAGTAATTGCAGACAAGTGTCTAATTAGTCTCAATATGCGGGAACTCTTAAATGGCGCATAGTTTCAAAATGTTTAGTAATTATGTTTTTTTTTGGCGCTGTTAGTTTCCCGAATGAAATAAAATAAAATAAATAAAATACTCCTGTAAGTCGTAACGTTTGACCGCGCGCTGAGCTCGACCCGAACTCGGCATTCGGAGTAGACCGACTAGCTCTGAGAGTAAACATGCGAGGTCAGAGATGATCGGTCTACGGAAATAGCCCAATGTGCGGTTCAGGCGATCCTTCCTGCCTTACGCTTGCCACCTGTGACCGTGCGTGCGGCGCGCAGGACGGCGTGCGCGAGGCGGCGCTGCGCGGCGCGGGCCGGCTGCTGGCCAGCTTCGGGGGCGACCTGCCGCTCGCCGAGCTGGCGCTGCTCTACCCCGCGCTCACCACGCACGTCGGCGCCGGTCAGTATACCTCATGCGTCCCGCGACACACTGCCGGTACTCCTAGCGATCTCACACGTCATAACTTCAAAAATAAGTATCGCCGCAGAGGTGGCGGCGCGTCGAATCTTATGGCGACGAAAGTCCTATCGCCTAAAAAGAAACGAGGACGTGTCAGTCTCGTCGGCGTGGCCTAAGCTAGAGCAAATACGTAAGGACGTAAGAAAACTGAAGAATAGTCACTTATTGTCGTTATGAAATAAGCACCACCGCTTCGGAGGTCGCGGCGCCCGCGGCCTCCTGCTCCCGGGCACGGGATGCTGACCGCGTCTGTTGCAGTGTCGCTGGAGCTGCTGGAGCGGCACGCGGGCCTGTTCCGCGAGCGGCTGGCGACGGACGCGGCGCTGCGGGCCCGGCTGTGGGCGGCCGCGGCCGGCGCCGGCCCGCTGGCGGCGCCGGCCGCGCGGGCCGCGCGTGCGGTCACCGTGGCGGCGCTGCACGCCTCCGACGCGCCGCACGCGCAGGTACCGCGCCGGGCACGCCCTTCCTTTCCTGATACTTTCTGTTTCGATCACGTTCGACTTGATTATGATTGCATCTAATTATAACTCTTTATTTTTTTATTATTATTATTATTATTGCATCTAATACTCTCTTCGAACAGTCGCCTACTTGTCGCAGACACTTTTGGCCACTCTTATCTCTTTTCGTATCCTTAATTCAAATTATTTTGGCCCGATAAATTACATAAAAAATAAATAAATAGTGGGTGGACGTATTTATTTAGCGCCATCTAGCCCCAAACTAAGCAAAGCTAGTACTATGGGAATAGCTGATAGAATACTTATATACTTTTAGCGATAGCTGATAACAAGGTATATCGTCCGTATTAAATAATAAATAAATAAATTATCGTATCTAGCCGACTACACATCGGAGAATAACGCTCAGGGGTCACCGAAATTGTTCCGTCTATATCGGCACGGCACCCGACAGGCGCCGGACCGACCGAAACACACTGCACAGAATTAACTGGTGCGAACGAGACGGGCGTCTCGAGAAATTTCTTACGGTGTGCCCTAGGGGGGCACCCGCTAGGGGGACCTAGTACAAAATGTGTGCACGGGAGCGCCTTCGGGCGAAACAGGACGGTTTTTCTTACGGTTTTTCTCGTCCTATGCGCCCGGCCTTAATCGTATTCTATGTCGCAAACAGAATACATGCGCTCATTATATTCAATGTGCGCGAACAAGTGTTGTGTAGTAGTGGGTGCGGGGGTGTTCCAGCGCATCGTAGAGAGCGAGGTGATGCCGCTGGCGCGGCACGCGGCGTGGCGCGTGCGGTTCGAGGCGCTACGCGCGGCCGACGCGGCGCGCGCGCGTTTCGGCGCGGCCGTGTGCCCCGACCTCGCGCACTCGGTGGACGTGCACGCGCTCGAGTTCCAGCTCCGGGAGGACATCGACGACGTGCCGGAACACGTCGCCGAAGCGGTCAGTGTCGCACCCCGCACCCCCGGCACCCCCGGCGTGCGCGGGCGCGACGTGTGACGTGTGCGCGCGGCGGTTGCAGGTGGCGTGGTGCGTGGAGGCGCGCGTGCCGCACGCGGGCGTGCTGCTGCAGACGGCGGTGCTGCACCACGCGCGCCTGCCGCCCGCGCGCCGGCCGCGCGCGCTGCTCGCCGGCCTGCGGGCCGAGGCGCGCCGCTCCACGCTGCACCCCGGCGACGTGAGTACTCGCCGCGCGCCGGCCGCTGCGTACCGCGCGACCGGCGATGAGATAACCTGTGTGTCTCCAGTCCGCGGTGGAGTTCCTGATCGCGGAGAGCGGCCGCGGGCCGGAGCGCTACCTGCCGCTGTGGCGCGCCGCGTGCGCCACGGCCGAGGGCGCGCCCCTCGCCGCGCTGCTGGCGCGCCGCGCCGCCGCCGAGCTGCGCGCGCACGCCGCCGCCGGCGCGGACGAGGTGAGTGCGCCGCCTGCGGGCCGCGGTGCGGCGCGGCCGCGGTACTGACGCGGGGTCGTGTGTGTGCCGCAGCTGGCGGCGCCGCTGGACGCGCTGCTGCGCGTGTGTGCGCACGCGCTGGCCGGGGAGCACGCGGACGCGGCGCGCGCGCTGGCCGCGCCGCTGTGCGCCGCGCTGCGGCCCGCACGCGCGCTGTCCGCCGCCGCGCTGCTGCTGCTGCCGCTGCTGCCTCCCACCGACGACGTCATCGAACTCTACCAGGTCTACATACAGTACATATTCATATTCATTTATTGCATAACTGTGATAATATACCTGTCAAATTAAAGTATGTACTTATCTATAATAATTATATTATCGGCGTATTATATCCAGTAGGTGGCCGAGTATGCTATATAGGTATGCTATGCTAATAATGTCACAGTCAAATATATAATAAATTAATTAAAATTATCATATTAAATACAAGTACCAAAAAGAATGTCAATGTACAATAATTGTACGAATACATTCCCCTTTACAGTCCAGGAATTCCTTAAAACTAACACACGAGACAGACTAGACAGTACAGAGGTGAGACGAGGCGGCGCCGTGCGAGGTAACTGACGAGTGTCGTGTCGCAGCGGGTGGAGGTGTCGCTGGCGCCGGACGAGGAGTGCGCGTGCGCAGGCGCGCTGGCCGCGCTGCAGGCGCCGCCCGCCGCGCTGCGCGCGCGCCTGCTGCTCGACGCGGTGCAGGTACCGGCTCCCGGCCCGATGCTCCTCTAAAAAAAACCCTTAATAATTTCTGTGAGAGCAATTCATTTCACAAATTAGCCGAATTATGTCAATGAAGCTCTCGGAATCCTCATTTTTGCATACCTAAAGAACAAACGGAGTTATCACAATTACCTGTATACATTTCTTCGTACTAGAAAGAAAGAAAGAAAAGAAAGAAAAATAATTTATTTTGTAACATCATTAACGTAGGTACTAATATAACTAAGTAAAGTTAATTACAAATAAAATAAAATCAAAAGTGATGTCACAAATATGGCTTCAACTCAGCGTAATGCTGTTTATCAAACAGCGCTGATCTTCCGTTCAGGCCGATTGAAATGATCTATTCATTTATCTAATCTTCGCTTCATTATCAGAGCTCTAATCTTATGTTTTTTTTATATAACTCTCCAGTAACATTCGAAGTTATGTTTGGCCAACAGATATTTCTGATTTCTGAATAAGTTCGAGGTTTCCCAAGTTTGGAGAAGCTCGCCTCGCGGCGGCGCGGCTCCAGGGCGGCGCGCGCGCCGCTGGACGCGCGACTGTTGATGTCGACCGACATCGAGCGAGGCGGATCGCCATTTGTATATGTATCTATATTTGTTCGGCGATAGCTTGCAAACCGCCGATCGGATCTTCGTAAAGCTTTAATAAATAATCGAGGCCTATTCAATTTTTAAGTTTGAATATGAGATTATATTAGTAATAATCATTTATCTCAGGCAACAGGAGGATTACTTATTTGACTGCCATATAGCTCAGTTGGTAGTGTGTCTGCCTTCAGAGCTGTAGGGCGTGAGTTCGATCCCCACCAAGGGCAAACATTTATGTGACGAACATATGTGTTTGTTCTGTGTCTGGGTGTAGTATGTATTATAAGTATGTATTTACAAAAAATATATATGTAAGTATTCTATCAGCTATCTAGTTTCCATATTACAAGCTTTGCTTAGTTTGGGGCTAGATGGCGCTGTGTGAAAAAATGTCCTCCGATATTTATTATTATAGGGCGAGTAAACTTACGAGTAATTTAACCACCGATGGTCCAACAAAATATTGTAAAACCTAAACATCACGAGGTCTGAATTCGGGGCGAACTACTAGTATAGAAGGTACGTGTCGCAGGCGGTGCTGTCCCGGCGCGACGCGGAGCCGGGCACGCAGAGCCGCGCGCTGCACGCGCTGGCGCGCTGGCTGCGCACGCGCCGGCTGCACGCGCCCGACGCCGCGCGGGTCGCACACGTCAGTACACCCGCACTTAATATCGCACATATTTATTTAACGAAAAGTACAATATGGTTATAAATATGTAGTTTTTTATGCCTACCATATTAACGATATTGACATTTATGTCGAATTACCTTTTGTAAATCGACAAAAATATTAACATATTAATAAACTAGCCGATCCCCGCGGTTTCACCCGCGTGCACAATTTTATTGGTAGCAATAAGTCACCAATAGTACTCAACAAGATAGTGTATATAATATAATATAGTGTATGGAACTGAAACGTGGTCTTTACCTGCTGGCCTTTTGGAGAAACTTAGAGTCACGCAACGGGCAATGGAGAGAGCTATGCTCGGAGTTACTTTGCGCGATAGAATCCGGAACGAGGATATTCGCCAAAGAACCAAAGTTACCGACATAGCTCGCAAGGTTTGCAAGTTGAAGTGGCGCAGGGCAGGCCACATCGCTCGAAGAACTGACAACCGATGGGAAGAAAGGTTCGTGAGTGGCGACCGCGAACCGGAAGACGCAGCGTAGGCGCGGCCTCCCACTAGGTGGACCGACGACATTGTAAAAGTCGCGGGCAGCCGGTGGATGCAAATGGCAGGTTGTCGTACAGTGTGGCGGTCTAAGGGGGAAGCCTTCGTTCAGCAGTGGACGTCTCCGGGCTGATGATGATGATTTATTTTCTGATATGTAAGCGTTTAAATTTTTGGTAGAGCCAACTCTGTCCCTTTCCCACAAAACAAAAAATTACGTCACGCCTTACTTGTCACAATAGAATTTATATAGCGTACTGACAAGTGACGTCACGATTTTGTTTCACCTCTCTGTCTAGCATGATATTAAAATGCTTATACGTTGCTTATTTTTAATCAGATTTTCATTTTCTTTTCTTTAATCAGCTATATTTATGGGCTTTATTTTAATAGGACAATTAAAAAAAAACCAGTCATCTAGCCTATTCCTAACGACGACAGGAAGGGTGGATGTGGTTGAACGCAAACCCATTTTACCGATGACATTACCTCTGTCGTCGATCTCTCGAGTTTGGGGCATCGTTTCAAGAGATTAAACCCGTGGTGTCAGTGTACGGTACGGGTCCAGCAATGCTCGTGTGCGCAGGTGGTGCGTCTGGCGGAGCGCGAGCGCGCGCGGCTCGCCCGGGAGCCTGCGCACGCGCCGGACGCGCGCGTGCTGCGCCGCGACCTCGACCTCTTCCTAGGTGACGACCTCTCACTGCCACACCACACCACACCACACCACACCACACCACACCGAGCCGCACGTTACCGTGACGGGGTCCGTCGTGCCCACAGAGTGGGAGGAAAGGAGACGAGATCGAATACATTTTATATTAAAGGATGCGTGATCTTGCGGGAGGTGCATGACATGACGGAGGAGTGTTAAATTCCGCTCATGATGCCGTCATCTAACGGTATACAGAAACAGTTTTTAAGAAGTGCTATAATCACACGATTAAAAACACCTTTTATAGAACTGAACCAGTTTCGCACTTGCGTGTTTCTTTCGCAAGGTGCGTTTTTGAGCCACGTTTAACATAAAACACATACTATAGCATATAATAGTTGATAATTCATTACTTTATTGGCCTACATGTGCTCATTTAATGTTTATTCTTTCCCCGTAAGAAGGCTCTTGGTTGTCCAAATAAAATAAAATAATGTAAAAAATGTAATGGTAGGTACACTTCGTTCTTGTTGTAATGTCTTTTCTTTCTTATATCAGATTAGTCATGCGTTTTTTGTGATTATTGTTTGTATAACAAAGTACTTGCCCATAGTATTTCTTATTCCATTTTCTTTTCGTTATACCACGCAAATGAGTAAGTGCGCTTTGCCAATTGATTAATAACTATCAATAAAAATAACAATTACTATCAACAAAAAATAATAACAATAACCTAACGTAACAATAATAATTTATCAGAATTTCAACAAACTGTTACAAGAAAGCTTGGAAAAGCATTTCACGAACGAACGCGAACTGTGAGTAGAAGTGAAGCAGTGACGGTGAGTGAACTGCTTTATCAATAGTAAAATGCGAAAATAATGTGGGCCATATCTCGCCAGCGTGGGATATCATTTGGTTGTAGACCTACGTTGTGACAGCTGTCAGAAAACTTGCCATTACATAAGAAGATATTATTATAACATAATACATAATACAGTATACACCACTACTTTATTTAAGTTAGCTTAATTTTAACACGCGATTTATACCTATACATACATCGTAAATACGCTGTCAGTACACCTCTATATGCCATAGAGCTTCAGTTATAACAAGTTTATAATTACAAATATCCTGCCACAAATTATGAACACCGTATTATGATAGTACAATCAAAATACTACGTCACCTTATCAATGAACGCGCTCATTCCATTTCACTCGCACCGCACTGGTTCGCACTGATTGATGTGTCAAATCATAATGGGTAGCGTGGGTGGTAGCTTTGTAGGCATTTTATTACAAATGCCGCGAAATCACTATCACCGACCTTATTGTGTTCTAGAAACAATACCTACCTACTACTGTAGCTTAGGCTAAGGTAGTTTGTCTCTGAAACGATTTTATATAGGTACATTTCGATTCTAACTTTCACTTCATACTGTTACGGGCTTAGGACCGGCAAAATTACTTTAATTATGTGACTGATTAAGTATTTTTTTTATTAAACACTTTGAAATGTAAGTTAAATGTCGCAAGAAAAATTTGGTAATTTTGGCGTATTTTAAAAAGGTGGAATCAACTTTACAGTGATTGGTAATTAAAAAGATATTTACACTTACATTACAGGTATTTTAATAATTGTTGGAAATGTCCTCCTCCACTGTCAATGCACACTCTAGCACGGTTCACTAAATTGCTCTTTAGAGAGTTCAAAACGTTAACTTCACATCTCACTTCATCAAAAGCGTCTATGATGCGCTGTTTTAATAATTCGACGTCTCCGGTTCACCAAAATACACTCGGCGTTTAATTTCACTCCACAGATAAAAATCCATCGTTATTCGGGTCGGCTGACGAGAGTCCGGGTACAGCTCACGATACATTTGCACGGCTGCAGTGGCATTTTCGTTACACATAAAATATGCACGTAACATTAAAGTGTATTCACGAGCACTGTATTGATACGCCATTATCAAAATAGCGCATCGACGACGCGGCGCGAAAGGTCGCTGCAACCGGTGTTACCTTGACCGCAATTAGCACGCGACTGACGACAGTACGTTGGTGTCGCGGCGGCTACCTTTGAATCGCTCGCTCGCTTGCGGCGCGGCGCCTTTGATTACAGCCGCCCGCTGCCTTTGATTACAGCCGCGCGAAGAGAGGGACGCACTGCTTATGAATGACTTCATAAGCAGTGCGTTCATAATCAGCTGACGCACATAGTAATAGAGTAAATTGCGTAAATGGTTGTGTTGCATATTTAGTGTCCAATAATTACCAAATTTTCGAGACATTTGTTTTACCTCATATTTTCAGTTTTTTTCTTCAGGAATGTGTTTTATGTGTTCAGTATCGGAAATAGATAACGCTGTTAAAATTAAGCTAACTTAAAAAAAGTAGTGGTGTATATGACTAATATTATTATTAATGTGACGCAGGCAAATACGGGCACCTGGGCGCCGATGACGACGGATCGCGGGCGCTGGACGAGGCGGTGGCGGCGCTGGACGAGGCGCCGGCGCTGCCGCTGCCCGCGCTGCACCACCAGGTCAGCCATCACTAGTTAGTGACGCCGAGGCGCCGCTGCCCGCGCTGCACCACCAGGTCAGCCATCACTAGTTAGTGACGCCGAGGCGCCGCTGCCCGCGCTGCACCACCAGGTCAGCCATCACTAGTTAGTGACGCCGAGGCGCCGCTGCCCGCGCTGCACCACCAGGTCAGCCATCACTAGTTAGTGACGCCGAGGCGCCGCTGCCCGCGCTGCACCACCAGGTCAGCCATCACTAGTTAGTGACGCCGAGGCGCCGCTGCCCGCGCTGCACCACCAGGTCAGCCATCACTAGTTAGTGACGCCGAGGCGCCGCTGCCCGCGCTGCACCACCAGGTCAGCCATCACTAGTTAGTGACGCCGAGGCGCCGCTGCCCGCGCTGCACCACCAGGTCAGCCATCACTAGTTAGTGACGCCGAGGCGCCGCTGCCCGCGCTGCACCACCAGGTCAGCCATCACTAGTTAGTGACGCCGAGGCGCCGCTGCCCGCGCTGCACCACCAGGTCAGCCATCACTAGTTAGTGACGCCGAGGCGCCGCTGCCCGCGCTGCACCACCAGGTCAGCCATCACTAGTTAGTGACGCCGAGGCGCCGCTGCCCGCGCTGCACCACCAGGTCAGCCATCACTAGTTAGTGACGCCGAGGCGCCGCTGCCCGCGCTGCACCACCAGGTCAGCCATCACTAGTTAGTGACGACGAGGCGCCGCTGCCCGCGCTGCACCACCAGGTCAGCCATCACTAGTTAGTGACGACGAGGCGCCGCTGCCCGCGCTGCACCACCAGGTCAGCCATCACTAGTTAGTGACGCCGAGGCGCCGCTGCCCGCGCTGCACCACCAGGTCAGCCATCACTAGTTAGTGACGCCGAGGCGCCGCTGCCCGCGCTGCACCACCAGGTCAGCCATCACTAGTTAGTGACGCCGAGGCGCCGCTGCCCGCGCTGCACCACCAGGTCAGCCATCACTAGTTAGTGACGCCGAGGCGCCGCTGCCCGCGCTGCACCACCAGGTCTGCCATCACTAGTTAGTGACGACGAGGCGCCGCTGCCCGCGCTGCACCACCAGGTCTGCCATCACTAGTTAGTGACGACGAGGCGCCGCTGCCCGCGCTGCACCACGAGGTCGCACGCTAGCTGCACTTTTTCTACGAACCTTTGTTGGCCCAGATGTACTCATTATACTGTTAATACTTTCTCCGTAAGAATGCTGTCGGTTGTTGCAATACTGGTCGCCGCGAGACACGCGGGCGGAGCCGCGCGGGGCCGGCCGCGGGCGCGTTCCTCGCCGGTGGGCTCGAAGCTTTATTCTCAAACAGAAGTGGAGTGTAGTATGTTCATGTTGCAGCTGAGCCTGAAGCGGATAGTGAAGCTGGCGGTGGAGCACGAGGACCACGAGACGTTGGTCGTGCTGACCGCGCTCATCTGCGACCACCGTGAGTACTGCGCGGGGAGATACGGCACCGACCGCTCGCTCGTTCGGTTCACCCTCGGGCCGCGCTACTCGCCGAGGTCGCCGCCGCTCCGGCCGTGGACGTCGTTTCGATCGAGGCACTCGCATTCCTTCAACGACACGAACTTATCCATGCGTCTCCCGCGAGACGTCGCGGTCTACTCGTATCGAAATGAAGGAATGTCACTCGTCGAAATAAGATTGAAAAAATCGTTCGCGAATCGGGGCCGGGGCCGGGGCCGGGGCGCGGGTCGCCGCCCTCGGGCGCCGGCGCTAAAGGCGACGCGTGTGGTTGCAGCTCACGTGGCGCGAGGGGAGCCGCCGGCCGCGCTGCTGGCGGTGCTGGCGCGCGTGCTGGCCGCGCGCGCCGCCCTGGCCGCGCGCGGCGCCGCGCCGGCCCCGCGCGCGCCCGCGCTGCCCGCGCTCGTGCCGCACCTGCTGCGGGTGAGTACCCGCCGCCCGCCGCCCGCCGCCCGCCCCGCCCCGTCTCCCGGCTCGCCTGCAGCGGTCGCTCGTGTTGCAGTGTATATGCGCCAGCGACAGCGCGGGCGCGCGGAGCGTGCTGTGCGGCACGCTGCGGCCGCTGCTGCGCGGCGGCGCGCTGCGGCTGGCGGTGGAGCACGTGGCGGACACGCTCGCGGGGGACGCGCGCGCGGCGTCGGTGGCGACGTGCGGCGCGTGCGCGGCGGCGCTGGGCGCGCTGTCGGCGCTGAGCGCGGAGCCGGAGGCGGCGCGCGCGCTGCTGCCGCCGCTGCTGGCCGCGCTGGCGGGCGCCGCCGCGCGCCTGGCCGCCGCCGCCGAGCCCTTCGAGCGCGCCGCCGCGCTCTGCCTGCGCCTGCGACCCGTGTTCAGGTGACGCTCCCCTCCACAGTGTCCGCCTGCTCCCCCGGAGCCGGAGGCGGCGCGCGCGCTGCTGCAGTGGACGTCTCCGGGCTGATGATGATGATGAAGATTATAAAAAACAGAGTTCCCAGTAGCGATCCTTGTGGGACCCCAGAAGGGATGCTCATAGGTGAGGACGAGTATCCACTCAGTACGACTGTCTGGCAACGGTTACGGACCACAGAGTAATAGAAGCATTCTATTCTATAATGTCGCTTTCGTAAATTCTAAAGACAAAGGTTTTAATTAGAACCACTAGTTTAAAAGCCGGAATAAACCAAAAACACATTATATAAAAATAATAAATTTAAGCAAGAATAGTTCATGTAATTTAAAAAGTGCTCTGAAACGTATTTTTTTATGGTTAACGTTAAATAAAGTGGCGTTGAACGCGGCGGTGGTCCTTGAAGCCCAAAAAGATCCCCGGGGAAATAAAAGCCGATATTTCGAAACCTTGTAATGGTTTATTCACCTTACCGTAAAACTCAAATAAACCGACCCACACCGTTCAAGCCCCTTAGTCAGCCGGAGAATGTTGTCACCGCGAGTTAAGGAATCGCTCTCGTTTACTAACGCCATCTAGTTTTAATCGACTGAACTATTGGACTTGATCGATGGGTTCAAGTTTTGAAATGGTGCGTGAAGCGCGTCGAACATTCCACCCATCAAGGATAATTATTGCAAATAATGTCCTTCACAAATATTTTTGTCTTGAATCGAAATTGTATACAAAGGAAATTGTAAGTTTTGTAAATAGTTCACCACCCATCATGAAGACATTGAGACATGCATGCAAAAGGAAAATGAATTTAACCACCCATCGTGAAAAAGTAAGTTTAAAAACATGCAAGAAAAACTAATTGCCATGCATCATTATGGCAAGATGGGAGCTAAAAGAATACAAAGCAAGTTATATATCTACTGGCAGAAGGCAAATTTTTGTAATTGGGCGTTTGACGACGGCGTTTTTACATTTAAGTGAAACGACTCTAATAAGCCCGTCGTCGCCCGGATGTAAATCTATGATTCTGGCTAAAGGCCATTTGCCAGGAGGCAAATTGTCATCTTTGACCAGGACTAGAGTTCCTATTTTAATGTCATTGTCCATTTGTTTCACCCACTTAGGTCTTTGTTGAAGTCTGCTTAAATATTCAGTCAACCATCTGTTCCAAAAACTTTGAAACAATCTCTGAGTAAGCTGCCATCGATCCAATCTATTAACATTAGTCTCTAAATGCGATGGTTCTGGTACTACTATCGGTGGCTCACCGATCAAGAAGTGACCGGGAGTCAAAGGCGTCAAATCGGTAATATCATCGCTGATTGGTGAAATTGGTCTTGAATTTAAGCAGGCTTCAATCTGACTAGTCACTGTCGACATTTCCTCATAAGTAAGTGTGGAATTCCCGAGTATCCTTCTCAGGTGATGTTTGATGGAGCGAACACCAGCTTCCCAAAGTCCTCCAAAGTGAGGTGCACTAGCCGGAATATGATGCCAGGTCGTTCCATCTCTCGCTAATTGGTCATAAATCTGGTTCTTCACCGAATCTAGGTGGTTCTTGTATAAATCTAGCAGTTGTTTATTGCCAGCAGTGAAGTTTGTGGCATTGTCGCTCCAGACGTTGCTACAGTGCCCACGTCTAGCAGTGAATCTCTTAAAAGCGGCCACGAAACTCTCACTGTCCAATCCGCTGACAATCTCTATATGAATGGCCTTTGTCGCCATGCAAATAAAAATACAAATGTATCCTTTGTAAGTTTTGCATCCTCGACCTTTTGACATCCTGAGGTCTATAGGACCTGCGAAATCTACACCCGAATTTAGAAAGGGTCTACTCGGAGTAACTCTTTGTTGTGGGAGATCTGCCATTAATTGAGTTCGAGTTGCAGCCTTGTAACGAACACAAACAACGCATTTGTGCACCTCATGGTTGATCATATTCTTACAACCCAGAATCCAATATGTCTGTCGAATGTAATTTAGCATAAGGGTTGGTCCCCCGTGTAGAGTCTTCATGTGTGCTTGGGCAATAATCAATTTTGAAAGGGTGTGATTGTGAGGTAAAATTATCTGGTGTTTGGCATCTTCGGGTATATTAGCATGACGTAACCGGCCTCCGACTCTTAGGACATCCATTTCATCCAAAAATGGGTTAAGCAATCGAAGTTTACTCCTTTTGGTAAGGGGTTTATTCGCCCTTAAGTAGTGTACGTCGTCTGCGAATTCTTCCTTTTGGCAAAGAAGAATGCAAACCGTCAGTGAACGTGATAATTCAATGGCTGTAAGGTAAGTAGGGTACTTTTCTTTCTTTCCGAATCTCTTGCACCATGCTATGACTCTAAGTAGTTTGTCCAGTGTAGAAAATTTTCCAAATAGGTCTTGTGTAAAATCTCTTTCGTTGTTTGTATTTGAAGTATCTATAAAGTGTACTACCCTTTCTTCCAGTTTTAAGTCTTCATTTAAGTCCGTGGGAACTTTATGTTGTCTCTTCCCTTCTAGCAACCACTTCGGACCCTTCCACCAAAGTCTTTCATTTTTCAGCATTGAAGCCGACACGCCTCTCGAAGCCAGATCACTGGGATTCTCCTTCGAGGCTACGTGACTCCAGTGATGAGCAGGTAAGGTAGTTAGGATTTCCGAGGTACGATTCGCGATAAAAGTCTTCCACCTGCTTGGGTGACTCTGTAACCACGCCAAGACAACTTGCGAATCAGTGTAAGCATATAAGTCTTCTCTAGGAACTTTCAGGTATTCAGCGACTTCATTTAGCAGTTTGGCGAGCAGCGCAGCACCACACAACTCCAAACGAGGTATAGAAATTGTTTTTACAGGAGCTACTTTCGTTTTTGCTGAGATTAGCTGTACGTGGACGTCTCCGCTAGGCCCAATCACACGTGAGTACACAACAGCCGCGTAGGCCATGATACTAGCATCAGAAAAGCCGTGAAGTTCAAGATTAGTGTTATTTGTAGTCGTATGTAACCACCTTTTAATTCTGATTTCAGATAGACAAGGCAGCTCTGAGCGGTACTGCAGCCAGTCTTCTTTCAACGCTTGAGGTATTTCCTGATCCCAAGTTACACCTGAAAGCCAAAGTTTCTGCAAGAAAACCTTTCCGATTATGATAGTAGGAGCAAGCCATGACATAGGATCGAAGAGTTTGGCTACGTCGCTCGCTATAGTTCGCTTCGTCACAACGGTTTGTACAGGTAAGTTTATAGAATATTGAAATTCATCTCTCATATTGTTCCAGGCTATTCCCAAAGTCTTCACTGTCGTATCAAGATTCAGCTCTTTGTCGTGGTCGTCTATCCCGTGCATAAGTCTCAGAAGGTTTGTGTTGTTGGTGTTCCACTTTTGCATTTCAAACCCTCCCGATTTTAGTAGCTCTGTCATATCATTGTAAATTAGAAGTCCTTCTTCGTAACTGTTGGCCCCTGTTAACAAATCATCCATGTAGAAGTCTGTTAGAGCAATGGTTGCTGCTACTGGATGCTGCTTCGTCTCATCTAAGGCCAACTGTTGCAGAACCTTGGTCGCCAGGTAGGGTGCACTGGCTGTGCCGAAGGTCACTCTATTCATTTGAAAATCTTTGATTTCGTCTTTTGTATCTTCGCGCCACAATACGCGTTGAAAGTTAGGTTGTGTAACGACGACTTGCCGATACATTTTTACTATATCGGCTACTAAACCCACTTTATGTTGTCGCCATCGCATGATTATGTGTCTCAAGTCTTGCTGCAAACGTGGCCCGACCAATAGGTCGTCATTTAACGAAACTTGGTTTTTGTATTTACAGCTAGCGTCGAATACCACTCGAACCTTTGTAGTACTTTTATCAGCTCTTATAACTGCGTGATGAGGTAAGTACACGGCATTTGGTTTGTATCTGTCTTCTTCCTCTTTAATTTCTTGCATGTGTTCTAAAGTAAGGTATTCTTTCATGACTTCACTGTACTCTTTTTTCAGCCACTGATCTTTCTCCAACCTTCTCTCCATTTGCAACCATCTAGCTTTGGCAACTTCTCTTGAATCGCCATATTGGCATTGTGGGTCTTCATCTTTGAATGGCAAAGACACTGTATATCTTCCGTCTTCTTGTCTGTGATGTGTCTCTTTGAAATGTTGTTCACAACGTTCTTCTTCGTCCGATAAATGTGTCTTGCATGCACCCTCTTCTATCTCCCAGAACCTTTGAAGCATTTTATCTTCAATGCATAAGTGCATGCTAAGTGTAGTTGTGTAGCCATGTAGAGCCTCAGTACTTGGAATCTGGCCTGTCAATATCCACCCGAGGTGAGTATTCTGCGCTATTGGTGATCCTCGGGGGCCTTTCTTAAGTCCAGTAGTGATTATATCACCGTAGACATCTGCGCCTAACAATAGATCCACTTTGCCAGGTTTTGCGTAATTCGGATCTGCTAGTTCAAGTTGGCGCAGGTGTGACCAGTCGTTGTTGTGTACTTCTGTGGTAGGTAACATTCGAGTGAGTGATTTGAGCACGCATGCTTTCACTGGTGTAGCAAAGTTTTTATTCACAGTCGAATGTGCTTTAAATGAAACCATGTGTTTGGAGTGGAGGCTTCTCCCGTTCTCTCCCAGTCCATTAATTTGGCAATTGATTGGTATTTTCTTTAACCCAAGGAACTGTGTTGCGGATTCTGTAATAAATGAACATTGGGACCCGTGATCTATCAATGCCCTAAAGTGGTGTGTAGCCCCATTTTGATTAATAACTTTCACCATGGCTGTGGCCAGCAGCACGTTAGTTGGAAGTTCCTTGTCCGCATAATGGGAAGCTACGTTGTTGACTGGTGTAAAGGCTACGTTTGAATCGTTTCGAAATTGTACAGTTCCAGCTCGCTCTGGAACTTGATCTGTGGCTTTATTTTCGGGGTGAATTAAGGAATGATGTCTTTTACCGCATCTGCGGCACGATGTTTTGTGTTTACAATTAAAGACTGTGTGATTAGGAATCAAGCAATTGTAGCATAAGCCATTCTTCTCTACAAACTTCTTCTTTTCGTCGCAGCTAAGCGTAGTGAAGTCTTTGCAATGGTAGATTAAATGATTCCCTTTGCAGAAGTTGCAGTTGGTATTACTTGAGGCAGTGTGATATGACGATTGCCTAGTGTTGGAACGGGGTCTGGATTGTGGCTTAGATGTTTCTAGTACTTCAAGAGTTCTGAAGCGTGACTCCAAAAAGACGCACAAGATTTTGTACGTAGGTAGTTCGTCACCGCTGTCTTCATTTGTACCAATATGTTGTTCCCAAAGCCGAACAGATTCTGTATCCAGTTTGTTCACAGTGATATACACTAATATGGGATCCCAGTCGGAAGATGCTACGTCTAGATTCTTTAAAGCATTCAAACATTCATTAGTTGTATCAAGAAGTGACTTGACTGCCTGAGAAGACTCGTTACTAATGGATTTTTGCGTCATCATTCTTTTCAGCAACGCGTTTATAACGAAGCGCTTGTTGCTGAATCGTTTTTTAAGAGTTGCCCATGCTTCGTCGTAGCTAGCCTCTGTTATAGGTATATGCCGCAGCAATGCCTCTGCCTCTCCACTCAGACTTGATTTTAAATAATGCAACTTTTGTACATTTGATAGTGATTTATTATTATGGATTAGTGATGTGAAGAGATCGTGGAACGATGTCCATTCTGCATAATTTCCAGAGAAAGAAGGAATATTTATTCTGGGTAATTTAATTTCAGCACGTGTTTGTGGCACCTGACTTGAGGGTGCTGGCTGTGACACTGTTGTCGTGGGTACAAATTTTTCCAAACAGTCCAGCATCTCACACTTGCCCAATGTATAAGCATCTTCACCCTGTGTATAAATATCCTTTGAAATGTAATCTGCTGACTTGATCAGCTTCATATGATTTTTCATAAAAGTTTCCCATAATCCTTCTAATAAATTCAGTCTGACTTGTATGTAAGTTTTATTTAATTTCACTTTAGCAGTTTTCTTAAAATTTGTCAAAGCCGCTTTTAACTGTCTAAAAACTTCCTCTTGTTGACCAATTAACTCCTCCATTACGTCGTATTTTTACAAGTAGAAAATAGTTTGAAATTCTCTAAGTTGAAAAGATTCGTAAAAATATTCTAAGTCTTTTTGCACAGGTTCGTAAAAATATTCTAAGTCTTTTTACACAGAAATTTTTCTAAGTCCGGAAAATATTCTTAAAATGTTACAAGTCTTTTTGCACAGAAATTTTCAAAGTTAAATTCACTATGTCCACAAAGTTCGAAAATAATTTAGTAGTATTTTTTTTTACACAATTTGTTCAAAGTCACTTTTAATTATATTTATTACTCACGGTTACAAAGTCCTTATGTCACTTTAATCCAATTGTTCAATCACTATCACTGTCCCGTATCACTATTCCGTAACACTCACTATCACTGTCACGTGACTTCGAGAACGCACACGCACACACTAACGAACGGATCCGTATACTCGCGGTCGCGACACTTAGGATCCGGCTACGAAGGACCAATGAACGCGGCGGTGGTCCTTGAAGCCCAAAAAGATCCCCGGGGAAATAAAAGCCGATATTTCGAAACCTTGTAATGGTTTATTCACCTTACCGTAAAACTCAAATAAACCGACCCACACCGTTCAAGCCCCTTAGTCAGCCGGAGAATGTTGTCACCGCGAGTTAAGGAATCGCTCTCGTTTACTAACGCCATCTAGTTTTAATCGACTGAACTATTGGACTTGATCGATGGGTTCAAGTTTTGAAATGGTGCGTGAAGCGCGTCGAACAGGCGCCATCTCTAGAACTAGTTAAAAACACCAAGAAACATTACATATTTTCTAAAACGAACCTTAGAAAATACAAATAAAATTACTTACGAATGAAATGAGACGCCATTCATGTCATCAGAATGTTTGCCGCGATAGTTTTTACATGAAGAAACACAACAACTCATTTTATATTCACTTTTACTAAGTAAAAACACTAAAAGTCGTACGTGTGTTTTGTAAGCCCGAATGACTGTTACGCGAGGCGAACGCTAGCAGACTGACCAAATAAGTGTGACGTCACACAATCCGTCTACAAAATCCACAGGTACGGCCGCAAGTTCCTCATCACAACTCCCTATCCTTCATGTTACGGACATACGATGAAAACCATCTAAACAGATTGCCTCTAATACCAACGCGTTGCAATTTATCCAGTAGAATTAAATGGTCTATACAATCAAAACATTTGAATTTTAGCTGGACATTCTTGTCTATCAGATTTTGAGTCATCTGATTTACTGCCCGCACTGTCAGAGTTCCGAGACTTGGTTGACACTGATTTCGAATTACCGTCATTATAAGTTTTGTCATGAGAATTTTTAATATTCTCTTCAGGCTTCCGCGAAGGCCTAGACTGAAGGAAATTGGCAACAATAACATCTCTGACTACAACAAATTTTTCGCAATCAGGGTTCCAAACTTTATAACCGTTCGGTTCATAACCCAACAAAATGCCTTTCCATGATTTATCGTCAAACTTAGCTTTAGTAGTTTTGTTATGTACGTAAACCGTTGAACCGAAAACCTTTAAGTATTTTATTTGAGGTTTTCTACCGTGCCACGTCTCGTATGGTGTTTGTGAAAGTTTTAGGGCCTTAGTTGGTGTCAAATTTATCAAATAAACAGCAGTTAAAACTGCCTGACCCCAGAAAACCTTTTCTAACTGAGCACCGTTTATTATAGAACGCGCTTTTTCTGTAACAGTTCTTACCATACGTTCAGAAACACCATTCTGTTGTGGGGTTCTCGGAACTGTCAAATGATAAGTGATTCCTTTTTCGGTACAGTAGCTTTTCATTTCAGTGGATAAGTACTCTCCACCGTTATTTATTTATTTCTTGGAAAACAAACAGCTATCACAAACTCATTTGCTAGGACACAGAATAATATAAACAAACAAGTTAAAAAAGTTTTCACTAATAGCAACATTGGATACAATCCAGTTGAATAGTATATTAAGTATTAGGTATATAAAATATAATTTACAATGAATCAAGTATATAGGTAATCAATTTTAGTTTGCTAGAAGAATAATATAATGTAAAACACAGAAGTTAAATTAAAAACAAAAGACATTGCGACACTAACCAAAGATGATACCATATAACACACAATACCATACCAATATATAGATAATAAAAATACATTTAAAAGTAAGAGACATGATAGAATATATAACTGGAACTATTCGTCAATGAAAAAAGTTGAAGCTACATAATTTTTGAAGAAGTATTGTCTCGTAATAAATAAGTCCGTGTACTTAGAAAATTTTAAATTAAAGTTGTTACATACTCGTAAAAAAAACACAATCACAATATAAATTAACTACCTTCAAATTAAATTTTGTTTCACTTTTTGCAACAAAATCTTTGAACGCAGCGAATACGTCCGATTTGTACGTCAATAGATATGTAACACAATAGTGAGTGTACTGATCAATAAAAATCACGAAATAATTTTTATTGTCGGTAGTTGTTGGAGTGATAGGACCACAAACATCCGAATGCACGACATGTAATGGTCTGTTAATATGACTTTTGTCTTTGACCTGGCAAAACGGCAGTCGACTCTGTTTCCCATTAATGCAAGCTTCACACAACTCATCATCCGGCACTACAGAATCAATTTGATTCATATCTTCAAATAATTTATTTTGTTTTATTTCTAAAAATTCATTTTTGCTCATGTGCCCTAAGCGTTGATGCCACAATTTGTAACTTTTCTTGTCATTTACACATGCTTGGGAAACAGGGTGAGTCACGTTTACAGACGCCACAAAATCAATAGCAATTAAATTGTTAGTCGACCTACCTCGCATGACGGCTTTACCATTTTGACATATTTGGGCACCGTCCTGGTCGAAAATAATCGTATACCCAGCTCGCTGCATCTTTGAGACCGAAAGGAGGTTGTAGGGGACTTCGCGGCAGAACAGCACACCTTCCAGAGAAAAAAGTAAGATGGCGGTTGACATTTGAAGTCGTTCAAAAACTTAGGATTTAATTTTGCATAATCAAACTACAACTACAATTCAACAAATGGTTTTGTTGCATATTTAGTGTCCAATGACCAAATTTTCGAGACATTTTTTGACCTCATATTTTCAGTTTTTTTCTTCAGGAATGTGTTCAGTATCGGAAATAGATAACGCTGTTAAAATTAAGCTAACTTAAATAAATTAGTGGTGTATAACGTCTACATGAGAAGGATTAAAAAAAAAATAAAAAAAAAAATTGCGATATAGGAAATCACTATACAATAAGAGATTAGAAGTAGTTGGACGGTGGTGGACGGTCTGTAAACGTACGTGTGAATAGTCTTGTCGGTATTGCAGCGCGCGCGCCCTGGAGAGCGTGGCGGACGAGCTGCTGCGCGCGCTGCTGGAGGCGCAGGCGCACCCCGCGCTGCTCCGGCGCGCCGCGCGCACGGCGGCGGCCTTCCTGGCCGCGCTGCACGACGCGCCCGGGGCCGGCGGCGCCGGGGCCCGAGCCGACGTCCTGCTCGAGGTGAGTATTGCAGCGCGGCGGAGGAGCTGCTGCGCGCGCTGCTGGAGGCGCAGGCGCACCCCGCGCTGCTCCGGCGCGCCGCGCGCACGGCGGCGGCCTTCCTGGCCGCGCTGCACGACGCGCCCGGGGGCGGCGGCGCCGGGGCCCGAGCCGACGTCCTGCTCGAGGTGAGTATTGCAGCGCGGCGGAGGAGCTGCTGCGCGCGCTGCTGGAGGCGCAGGCGCACCCCGCGCTGCTCGGGCGCGCCGCGTGCACGGTGGCTGCCTTCCTGGCCAGAGGGTGATTAAATGTATAATCTTCACATCGGGAGCAACACTATTTTAAGCTCGAGTAGCTTACGAACTTTGAATCCCTCGCTACGCTCGGGATCCATGGGTATTCTAGAATCCAAAGAAACACTCTCGCCTTTAAAATAGTCGTTTGCTCCCTTTGCAAACAATCTGCTATTATAATTATTTCCGCTGTAGTGATCCCTACTCGATGGCCACGAGAGACGTTGTACCGCAAACACGGCGGTGCAGAGCGTGAGTACTCCTCGCGAGAAAAGGTCGGAGACGTACATGTATCCCACTTACGTCACCAAAGTTAACTCGCGAGAGCCCGCTACTACGTGTGCGTGTCGGCCTGCAGGCGTGCGCGCGCGGCTGCGGGCGCGGCGCGCGCGCAGCGCTCGTGGCGGCGGCGCTGCGGCGGCCGGGCGTGCTGGCGGAGGCGCTGGCGGCGCGCGGCCCGGCGCTGGCGCGCGCGCTGCGAGCCGCCGACGCGCGCTGCGAGCTCGCCGCGGAGGGCGTGCTGCTGCTCGTCGCCGAGTTCGCGGACCCCCTGCTCCACGCGCACCGCCAGGTACCCCCGCGCCCGCGCCGGCCGCGCCCCGCGCGCGCCGCCCGCGCCCGCTGACCCCCCGCGTGCCCCCAGGACTCGCTGCGCGTGCTGTGCGCCGTGGTGCGCGCGCTGCCCCCGCGCGCCGTGCCCGCTCTGCGGCCCGCGCTGGAGGCGTGCGCGCGGGCGGTGGGCGCGCCGCCCCCGCGCCCGCTGGCGCTCGCGCTGGAGGCCTGGGCGGACACGCTGCCCCTGCACCACATCGCAGGTGCCCCGCTTGCTATAACTAATTAAATAGAATGTGGATTGTAGGCAATAGCCATAAAAAGTTTGCAATAGGTAATAGTAAATGTGTATGTGTTAACTTGCAAAACTGAAATTTAAATTGAGTAATAAAATCCGAACAGAGAACTATAAGATAATTAACACCCCATTTCATCCAGTTAGAGATAGTAAGTATGTTTTATAGCTTTCTTATGCCAATACTTCAGAATAATACTCCATTACGCCTCCCTAAAAATGAAACAATATCCATTATGGTTCTCTTTTCCCTTAATAAAGTTTCTTAAAGAAAAAGCAAACAATCACAAGAAATCTAAAATGTACAAGAATTTACAAGATAAACTAACTTTTTAAATTAACTTTTCAAGCAAGAAGAGGAAGAAGATTTTTTTAGGAAGAGGTGTGACATACTGCTAGTAGAGTGTTTTGGATAATTTAAAAAAAAATCTTCTATCACCCTTAAGAAAAATCCAAAGCACATATGGCGCTATGTAAATAGTTTAAAAGCCAATAATAGTGCTCTTCCAGACCAGATGATGTTAGGTACAAAGAAGGCGGTGGGTGGTCAAGAAATATGGAATCTTTTTTAGAGCAGTTTAATTCTGTTTACAAAACACTCAAATCGTTGTTGAGAGAAATACTGTTCCCAGTTGTAGTGATCATTCTAGTATGGGGGGACCATTAACGCATATCGACGTCATCGAAAGTGAAGTAGTGCTTGCAATGAGATCGCTGAAAATCAAGGGACCTGGTCCTGATTCGCTCCCGTCAATTATTTTGCGCAATTGTGCAAACAAGTTAGCTTTGCCTCTTACGAAAATATTTCAGAAGTCTCTTGCAACTGGTTTTTTCCGGCAAAGTGGAAAGTAGCGTATATTGTGCCAATTCACAAGAGCGGCGATTTGAACAATGTTGAGAACTATAGACCCGTCTCGATACTGTCAGGCTTTGGTAAGTTGTTCGAGTCTGGTCTGTGAATGTACGTCGGGCTCGGTCTCCCGGCCGGGGCCGGTGCAACAGTTGTGTTCAGAATGTGAACGTCCCAAGTCGTCGCCGTGGCACAAACTATTGTGCGATCGGCGCACTTCCCGGGACGCGCGCTTATCGTCATTTCCAATAGCGGGTTAGTATTAAATTAAAGGCAAAATTAGTAAAATATGTGAGTGTGGTCGCATGTCTGTGTTGCAGAGCACCTGGGCGAGGGCAGGGTGGAGCGCGACGAGGCGGCGGCCGCGGCGGCGCTGCGGGCCGCGCTGCAGGCGCTGCGGCCGCCGCACGCCGCGCTGCTGCTGCCGCGCGCGGCCGCCGCCGCCGCCGCCTGGCCGCGCCGCGCGCTGGCGCTCTGGCAGCAGCAGCGCCCGCACGCCGCGCTGCAGGTGCGCTCATCTCCGTGTGTCGACTGTGTAGGGTGCGCACCCCGCACTCTCGAACTGAAGTAGAAACGAGCACACGGAACGTATAGTCTTGCAAACCGTTGCCCCGCGGAACCGCGTACTTTCAAACGAACCTCAAAAAGAGTCCTTAAGGTTTGGGTTTAGTTGAACAGCGAGTCGGTGTGTGTGTGCAGGAGCACACGAGCTACCTGCTGGACGCGGTGTGGGTGGGCGTGCGGCTGGGCCGCGCGGGCGCGCTGGCGCGGCTGCTGCTGGAGGACCGCGCGCTCGCAGGCGGCGCCTTCGCGCGGGACTGCATGCCGGCGCTGCACACGTGAGTGGGCGCGCCGCAGGTGTGGCCGCGTGCCGCGTGCTGTACGCGGTACATTGTAAATGAGCGTGTCGCGTGTTGCAGGTTCTTGTTGCGCAAGCCGTTCTTGCTGTGCTCCCCGGAACTAGCGCCATGCTGCTCGCTGCTGCGCGATGTCGCCGCCTGCTGTGACGCAGACTCCGCGCCCGCATTGCTCGAGCTGGCCGACCAGGTAACGGTGACCGACTCTGGTAACAAATAAATAGAACTATCTATTGATAGCCTGATAGCTCAGTTGGTAGCATGTCTGCCTTCAGAGCTGTAGGGCGTGGGTTCGATCCCCACCCAGGACAAAAATGTTTGTGACGTACATCAATGTTTGTTCTGTGTCTGGGTTTATGTATTATAAGTATGTATTTACGGAAAAAAATGTATATAAGTATTCTGTGGGTCGGATGACACGTTAAATTGTTGGTCCCGGTTGTTTGTTCTAGTTTCTATAACAACAACCGTCAGCCATGTCAGAGGCCTTCGGGCGGCACATTAACTCTGACAATAGGGCTGGCCACTCAGCCTATACGAACTTACTTACTAATCAGATATCTGGTTTCCATAATTTAATTTTATTTTATTTTATTTGGACAACCAACAGCCTTCTTACGGGGAAAGAAAAAACATTATAATGAGCACATATAGGCCAATAAAGGTTATCACTAATAGACAGTGATGCTTACGCTAACATGCGACACACACACACAAAAGGAAAATAAAGTAGGTAAATGTAGTAGAAATAAATGCAATTAATATGCTAAGAAGAAACACAAAAGCACAATCACATATAAACTAAATAATACATACATCAATATTTATTTATGTATATGTATATATATATATATATATATTATAATATTTAGTATATTATATATATATGTATATACATATATATGATGATAATTTATTCTTAGAATTGACAACTTGGTTAAAGAACCGGTTGATAACTGACTAATTTCATAAATATATTAAGCCTCGTTGTACATTTTAGAGGATTTAGCTCAAGTTGTAAATAAATAAATCATCATGAACATAGAAATTTTAAGAGTTTACATGGTACGGTACAACAACAATGTAACACAACATATATATTGCACATATACACACACACACACACACACGCACACAAACACACACACACACACACACACACACACAAACATACATGTATATATATACATTTTAATCATTCATTATATTTCTTACAATATAACTATAGCAGCCATACATAACAACTATCAATAAATTAATGTATTTAGATAAAACCTCACAATTCTCAACGCCTCTTATTTTTACGCTTGTTAATTATCATATTTTTTGTATTAGTTTTAACTTTAGTATGGTCAAAAAATTTTATTGAAATTATATTTTTAAAAGTATTATGCCTCATCACAAATAAGTCAACATTCTTTGTATAGTTTTGATTAAAATTGTTAATAGTGCGAATAAAGAAAGAGTTTTTACGATAATTTGTTTCATAACGTGGCGTATACAGCTGGAGGTAGTGCCTACGCGGGGCCGAGCTTAGTGGAGTTACGAGACCTACCTGAGACAAGAGTGCAGGACAATCAATCCTATTTGATAGGATGTTGTATATAAACGTAAGATCAGCTGCCTCCCTTCTGATTTGAACAGGCAAAATGTGATGATGGAAGCAAACCTCATCGTACTCATAGTCGGAGCTCAGAGTTTTGGCTTTGAAATTTATGAACCGTAGGAACTTTTTTTGTGGCCTTTCAAGGATGGCGACATATTTATCGTAGCAGGGGCTCCATACTTGAGAGGCATATTCCAGTTGACTACGTACTAAAGAACAATAGAGAATCTTCAAAGTCTTGATCATTTTGAAGTCTCTCGTGATTCGGAGAATAAAACCCAGGGTTTTCGTAGCTTTGTTAGAGATGTTTACGATATGTTTGTCGAAGAGCAGCTTAGAGTCGAGAGTCACTCCTAGATCGACGACTGAATCCGTTCTGGTCAGAGACTGATCATTGATTCTGTAATTATAAATGGTGGTCCGAGCAGATCTCGTAAAAGTAATGCAGCAGCACTTAGATATATTTAAGTCAAGTTTGTTTATCACGCAATAGTACTGAAGATTATTTAGATCTGCCTGCAGTAGTTCGGAATCATGGTAATTAGTAATGACTTTGTATATTTTCATGTCATCTGCAAAAAGCAGAAAATTGGAGTACTTGAAACATCGATATATATCATTTACAAAGATAATAAACAGGAGAGGCCCAAGAACGGATCCTTGGGGAACACCAGATGGAATGAATGAAGGATCCGACATGAACCCATTTAATGCCACAGTTTGGGTGCGACCGTTGACATAAGAGGTGAACCACCTGAGCAGATCGCCTCTAATCCCAGCGGCATACAGCTTTGCGAGAAGGATAGAGTGATCCAAGCGATCGAAGGCCTTGCGATAATCGGTGTAGACTGCGTCAACTTGCCCCCCACCGTCCATGCCAGTAGTGACCGCATCAACAAACAAAACCAGATTAGTAACGGTAGACCTTCCTTTG
This sequence comes from Erannis defoliaria, assembly GCA_905404285.2. Classification (NCBI taxonomy): domain Eukaryota; kingdom Metazoa; phylum Arthropoda; class Insecta; order Lepidoptera; family Geometridae; genus Erannis; species Erannis defoliaria. The sequence continues at coordinate 152,565 of FR990073.1, read as the reverse complement.
AGAAAGCCATGTTGCTGTGGTAGGAAAGTGTGTTTGAGAGCGCAGTATAATTGGTCATGAACTATTCTCTCAAACACCTTAGCCAATACACAAAGTTTAGAAATCGGTCTGTAGTTTGACACATCACGCTTGGCCCCTTTTTTATGGATAGGTGTAATTGTAGCAGATTTCCAAGCACTGGGCATAACACCCTCATCAATAGATCTTTTAAATAAGAGGGAAACGGGATGGGTCAGACTTTCTGCGCAATTCGCTAGTAGATGGGGATGAAGGCCATCCGGTCCAGCTGACTTGTTACGGTCCAAGTTTTTTAACAATTTTAATATTTCTGGTTTAGATACTTCAATAGTGCAAATGTCAGCTGCAGAGCTCGACGTGTCTGTATTGTTTAACAGAGAAACTGGAGTTGCTTGCTGGGAGTTTGCCAGATAATTAGAATTAAAAAAGTCAGCAAAAGCATTGCAAATGTCAACACCGGATTCAACTGCTTGTTCACCATAGGTCATGGATGACGGATATGAGTTATGCTGTTTGTTAGTTTTAATATACGACCAGAACGCTTTAGGGTTATCACGGATCGAGCTTTCTACCCTCGCTATATAATTAAGATAACAGTCACGCTCAACTTTCTTGACTCGCTCGCGTAAAATCCCAAAAGAATTCCTGTCAGATAAATTATTATACAATTTAAATTTTCTATGATGTTTATGCTTTTCTTTTAGAATCTTGAGAAGAGCTGGTGAGTACCAAACCGGATATTTACCTGACCTCACCCATTTGCAGGGAATATGTTTATCTCTGAGCTCGGCTAACAACTTATTGAACAATTCGACCGCATCATCCATATTACCACATAATAGAAGCGAGTGCCAGTCCTGCGAATCCAGCTCACTACATATTGCTAAGTAGTCACCTTTCTCATAGAGAAATTTAGGTCTAGCAGTAGGGATTAGAGAAGATGTGCATATAAATTGCGGTCTACAAATGAGCGCCGGATGAAATTTGTCCTCTTTTAGCAGCGGATCCAAAGCACGGACCACAGAAACTACATCATTAGATAAAACTAAGTCGAGGATACTACCGTCATACATGTTAGGAACGTGGTTAAACTGGTCTAGATTATTTAAGTTCATAAGATCTAATACTTCACAATGGTCGCAGTCCCCTCCATTAATTATGGGTACCAGATGAGTGTGATCGGGTGAAACCGTCCACTGTATACTACTCTGGTTAAAGTCGCCTAAAATTAAAAATTTGTCATTAATACATTCGGCCGAAATAGATAAAACTTTGTCAGAGAAATTCTCGAGTTGCGCCGTGAGCGATAGACCTAAATTTTGTGAAATGAGGTAAAGGCAGCAAAGGTGTAGTTCGGTAGGCGGGCAACTATTAGCCGATCTAAACTTAATCGTAACCCATAAGTCCTCAGCTGTAGAATGCCACTCCGGGCGCGCGACAGCAACCAGTTCCCGCCGCACTGCGATAAGGACGCCTCCCCCTCGCTTCTGCCCGAGCAGGCCGTAGTCTCGATCGCGCCGCAGCACTGTGAACGCGTCGCTGAATAGCTCCTCGGTTCTGATACCATCCCATAACCATGTTTCCGTTAGTACAATTATATCGTAATTGCAAAGTTGAATATTACGTTTAAAATCAAGTGTTTTAGTGCGCAGACCCCTAACGTTCTGATAGTAAATTTCAATTACCATGGTCGCATGCCGGCCGGCGTAAAACACGGCCGGACAGCGCATAGGTAAATGATAAATATATAATTAAAATGAAGTTAACGTTAGTTGTCTGCAAACAAAACACTGAGTAACATTGATATGACAAGTAACTTTGCGGGTTACGGGTATAACATAACATGATTAGTGTATCTTTTGTACGGAAACAAGGCTTTATACTTAAGAAAATTGCGATAGAATCATAGAAACATGTTGTAAGGTACATTAAATAATTTTTCGTATTACGTGTTCGACGGGATCCGAGGAAACATTCGACTTGACGCTCGGTACAATGCGGCGGTACTCTAAATGCAATTAATATAATATGACAGGATACTTGGCGTGACGGCATGACACATTTACAACGAATCAAATAATCGCAAAACTTAAGGCATATATGGCATGTATTTTCGAGTTTATGAGGAGGCAAATACGTATAAGTAGGCATGAACGATGTAGATATATAATGATACACAAGTAGAGGCTGAATAATAATAATAATAGATGTATATGGTTGTAGTACATGTAAAAAGGCATTATAGACAATTAAGATGTTATCTGGTAAAATAGCATTAAGATAAATATTCAATATACGCATAATCAGTCACTTCAGTTTTTTGAGATCGTCTTCTTGCTGAATATAAATAATAGGGGCCGTTTCTCGTTTACGAACCAAAATCTTGCAGTTTTGTACCCACGTAAATTTATAATTTTTTTCGAGCGCCTGTTTCTTGGTCTTTGTGAGTAGTTGTTTATTTTCGCGGGTGAGATGATCATTTACGAAGATTTTTGAGGTATCACCTGTGAAACCTAAATCCGTTGCAGTCAGATTCTTGTGCGACCTAGCCGCGGCGACCAGATTTTCTTTAGTATACCTGCCTAGGAAACCGATAATGATCGGCTTGCTTTCAGTAGAGGAACGAGCTCGAGTAACAAAGTTGATGTCGGAAGGAGCTAAAGACTGACCGACCAGCTCGGCGAGTTTGCAGACGAGTGCTAGAAGGTTCTCGTTCTTCTTCATAGGTACGCCTTTGATTTCGACATTATTGAATCGTTCCCTTTGCTCTTTAAACGCGAGATCCGCGGTGAGCTGCAGTAGTTTATTTTGCAGTAGAGGGTAGTCATCACCATCGCCGCTCTTGGCTTCCAGCGCCGTGACTCGCGACTCCAAGGCCGCTATTTTGGTCATCATACTATCCTCGAGATGCTGGAATCTAGCTTTCATGTCCTTCACTTCCTCCACTAGGGCCGGCAATTGCTCGAGACGTACGTTAAGTCCCGCAATTCCGTTGCGAAGTTCCTGCAGAACTTGGTCCAGAGTGGCAGCGGATGAACAAGTAGCCGGCACAGGAGCCAATACAGGAGGCGGCAAGTCACCCTGGCCCTTACAGGCCGGGCAATGCAGAGCGGCTTGTCTCTCAGGACCTAGTTTTTTGTAGTTCCTTTCCGTTATGTTTGCGCAACGGAAGCAATAAGATGAGGCACAATTACAACAAATAACACCTTCTAGGTGTTGGGTGTTGCAAGAGGGACACTTCAACATCGTGATAAATTTCGGTTTAACTCGCGAGCGCACTTAACAAAGTAGTATTCGTGACGAACGACCTTCGCTGTCGAGCGCCGTGAGTGACTGTGATAATACAAGCTTTGCTTAGTATGGGGCTAGATGGCGCGTAATAAATGTCCCCCCCAAAATATTTATATTTAATTTATTGATTTATATTGGAAAACCAACGGCTATAGTAACTTATGGATGGAGTAATTGAATTTGAAAGCCTAGGTTTTAAAGTTTTTTTTTTTATTTCTTGTAAAACGCTATCACAAACTCATTTGCTAGGACACAGAATAACTTTTTTGGTTAGCCAAAAAAGTTTTCACTAATAGCAACATTGGATACAATCCAGTTAAATAGGAATCAAGTATATAAGTAATCAATTTTAGCTTGCTAGAAGAATAATATAATGTAAAACACAGAAGTTAAATTAAAAGCAAAAGACATTGAAATAATAACGAAAGATGCCATAAAACACAAAATATACCATATCAAATATGCATATAGACAATTTAAATATAAATTAAAAAGGTAGCCAATTTTTTAAGTTAGCTAGAAGAGTAATAGACAGAACACAGAAATTAAAATAAAAAGAAAAGACATTGCGACACTAACCAAAGATGATACCATATAACACACAATACCATATCAATATATAGATAATAAAAATACATTTAAAAGTAAGAGACATGATAGAACATTTTAAGTGATTTAACCGTTTTGAAATCTTTTGTCATTCGAAAGATGAACCCTAAAGTCTTTAAAGCTTTACAAGTTATGCTCTCAACATGCTTATCTAATAATATAATAATTTTTTTTTTTTTTTTTTTTTTTTTATTGGAAGTTCACAAACAGCTTTATGCACAAACTATAGCTAAAAAAAGTACACAAAAATCGATATAGGGTGCATAATTCCTAAATAGTGAACCTAACTTACAAACATAATTTTTTTTTTTTGTTCTACCGTAATTATCTGTTATTATCTTACAAAAACAAAAAACTTGTATTTCTTATTGTAGTGGGCTACTTCAACAGATTCTTTATCCCAATTTTAAGAGAGGAAAGCGGACCAAGTTTGAAAATATCTATATTTTTCCGTATCGCTTCCTTATCGTAGCTAGCACACATACGGACCAATGGAGAATGTAGTAACATATTAGTGCGACATCTGGGCAACTTGAATGACTCCTTCCATACCAATCTACTACATGGTAAGGGGACTCTAATTTTGATTTTTTCAAGGATATCAGGACAGTCTACCAACCCGTTAAATAATTTATAAAGCATTACTATGTCCGCCATCACGCGACGTTTCTGCAGAGGCATAACATTGTAATGCTTAAGTCTCGACTCGTAAGATCTTAGTACTTTGCATTTGTTTTGCATGAAAGCCAGATGGTACATAAAGCGCTTTTGCACCCGCTCTAATCTGTCCGCGTGCACCTGATACCCAGGGTTCCACACAACCGAGCAGTATTCAAGAACACTTCTGACAATACTATTATAAAGGAGCAAAGAAAGCTGCTTATTCTTAAATGACTTAGCTTGTCTAGACACAAATCCGCACATATTACTTGCTTTTCTAGTGATTAAGTCTATATGCTCATGAAAATTTAGTTGAGTATCAACAACAACTCCAAGATCCCTCATTGATGTCACCTGCTTTAGAATTGCATTATTTATGGCATAATTCGCTGGATTAGGATTATGCTTACGCGAAAATTTGATCAAAAAACATTTTGAAGCATTTAGTCGCATGTTGTTCATAACACACCAACGGCTAACGCTATTAATATCAGCCTGGAGTTCATCAACGTCTTTCTGGTTCCTTATCTGTCTGTAAAGCTTTAGATCATCTGCAAAGAGTTTTACTTTTGAATTTACTGCAGAAGGCAAGTCGTTAATGAAACCCAGAAAGAGAATAGGACCCACATGTGATCCCTGTGGAACTCCAGACGGTACCGGCATCTTACTGGATTTGAAACCTTTAGCTACAACCAATTGGGATCTATTACGCAGGTAAGATTCGAACCATCTTAGAAGTGTACCGTGAATACCCAACCCCTGAAGTTTCGCTAGGAGCAAGTCGTGGCTGACTAGATCAAACGCTTTACTAAAATCTGTATAAATTGCATGAACTTCTCCGCCTTTATCTAATACTTCTAGAATATCATTAACGTAGCCAATGAGATTAGTAGTTGTTGATTTTCGGGGCCTAAATCCGTATTGATTAGTGTTCAGGTACGGCGATAAATGCCAGTACATTTTTTTAACCACGAACGACTCTAATAATTTGCCAATACCGGAAAGAATTGAGACAGGTCTATAATTATCAACACGCGACAGATCTCCTTTTTTGTGTATCGGAGTGATGTAAGCCACTTTCCATTTAGATGGGAAAACCCCCAAACTCAAAGACTTGTTGAATATCACAGACAGTGGCCAAGCTAGCTGCTGAGCACATTGTTTCAACACTATGGATGGCAGTGAATCAGGACCAGCTCCTTTATTTCCGTCGAGCTTTAGCAGTGCTTCCAAAACTTCATGCTCTTCGACATGTATCATACACAACGTTGAAGTGGTATCATTATCATTAGCATCATTTTTCAAAGCATCTCGATTTATACCCGTATCATCTGATGCTGTGTCTTGGTAAATTGAATTAAAATGCTCTGAGAACAAATTACAGATTGCTTGACCACCAACAGCAGTAGTATTCTCCAAAATCATTTGGTTAGGTAACGAAGCGTTATTACCTTTTAAGTTTTTAACATAACGCCATATATGTTTAGGATTCTTTTTCAGAAATAATGAAGTGTTATTCTTAAAAGTAGCGAAACATTCTTTTAATAAAGTATTGCATCTCTTACGGGCATCTACAAAGGCAAGCTTATCCTGAAGGTTACTATATTTTTTATATTTAGAGTGATATTTAGCTTTTTCTTTCATACATTTAATAAGCGGAAGTGAAAACCAGATTGGATAGCGTTCGTTTTTTGAAAATTGTAATGGGGTGCAATCTTGAACAATGGGTAAAAAAATATTATAAAATGCAGTCACCATAGCATCAATATTATCATGGATCTCAAGTACCTTGCCCCAATCAACACATGAAAGACGCTCATTTATTGTATTATAATCAGATTTATAGTACTTATACTCCCTTGAATGTTTTCTTTTGAGAAATTTTAACAGACCTACATTAAGTGTAATATGCAACGCTGGGTGGTGAGGTAGATCGAGTTTAGTTAAATGAATGTTATTCTTAGTTACTATAATCTTATTATCACCCTCAGTGCTTAACACTAAATCGAGAATACGACTGTTGTCATTTAAAACCCCATTAAATTGATGGAGACCATTGAACTCCATAGTGTCAAGAAACAAGGCATCTTGAGCACTTGGTCCCGGTTGAGGTGTAAAATGAGGAAGATTTGTATCACTTTGCCATTTAAAATAGGGCAAATTAAAATCACCCAACACCAATGACTGAGATCCAGAAGCCACCTCACTACTAATTATCTTCGATATATTATCCAGAAACACTTCAAAGCAGTTTACCTTTATGTTTGGGGGAATATAAGCCGCACAAATGTTAATAATTTTTAGGGATGATCCTTTTTTTAATTTAAGAGTTAGCCACACATCTTCACAAATAGAATGAGATTCCCAATCGCGTCTGCAAGATACTTCGTAATCCTTTAATACAGCTATCAGAACGCCACCCCCACTCTCTTTAATAGATGCAGAATGCTGTCGGTCGCGTCTGAAAGTATTATAACGAGCGTCAAAAAGCTCATTATCGTAGATGGAGTCATTCAAGTTGGTTTCTGTTAAAACAATGATGTCATAATCGTACATTAGTGTATTTTGATATAAATTAGGAATTTTGGTACGTAATCCTCTTACATTTTGGTAATATATTTTAAACGTGCCTTATGCGACTACTGATTATTTTATAAAGATTTCACAAAATCTATATCCTTAACTAAGATCGGCTTAGACCTAATGTCCTTCCTAACAAAAATGCGTCCATTGCGAATCCAAACAAACTGGTATTTTTTCTCGGTAGCGGCAGATCTCGCTGCAGCATGTAACTGCTTGTTCGCTAGGGAGAGGTGCTCGGATAGAAAAACGGGCCGCCTTTCTCCTGAAATACCGAGGTGTACGGTATTAAGCTTGTCCTGGTCGTGAGCCCGATTGTACATACGAACAGTGCCCAGAAAATTATCTCTGACGAGGGAGGATGCCAGTTTCACAATAATGGCACGGGGGCGCGGGGAATCGTTATTGATTTTAGCAACTCGATGAGCAGTCAGAACATCTCCGTCTGTTAAGGAGTAACCTACAGCTTGGCCGATCTTTTTAAAGATATCTAGCACGTTCTCGGTTTTATCTTCAGGAACGCACTGAATCTCCAGGTTATTGTCGCGGGACTGCTGCTCGATCATTGCCAGACGCGAGTTAATTTCCTTGACTTGGTTAGTAAGAACACAATTCTCCTTCTTGAGCTCAGTATTGTCTTCCTTGAGCACCGAAATTTCTTTCGACTGGGTCTCATAGAGCTTCCTGAGCTCCTCGAGCTGATTCGTCATAAACTTTACTCCCTCAGATAGGCTTTGGATATTCAAGTTCGTCTCCTTACTCACAGTCGCAATTTTTATCTCAATATCATTAGTTATCTTTGTAGAAACTTCCTGAAATTTAGAATCAAAATATGCCTTTAGGTCGCTCAGGCTTTGCAAGTCACGGTCGTCCCTAGTCGGAGATCCTGGTTGCTGGGCCCGGACTGGGGTATTCGAGTTGTCGCCCCTCTTATCCAAGGCCTTACAACTTGGACACCTCCAATTACTTTTGTATTGCTTGGATTCCTTCATAAATGTATCGGGCGCAATCCCAAGACATTGGTAGTGGTAATTACCACGACATGTCTTGCAAGCCTTTAGTTCTGATACAGTAATATTACGATCACAGGCTGCGCATTTATTCATTTTGCCTCTTCGATGAATAGCGATCGAAACAAAAGTAACCGTAACCGGCTTCGAAAACGAACCACTTAGTGCGACGCCAAGTACACTTCAGACGACAAAAAACAAAAAAAAATAATTGTTTTTTTTTCTCTTTTATAAATGTCAGTGTCACGATCAAGTTCACGCTTGATTATACTTGACAGCTTGCACACAATCAAACGAAACTTTTATTCACTGGGAGGTATGTCAAGATATTTTAGGGAACAAGTGTCAACATGAAACTTCAGCTGAAGATAGCACTGAAATACGTGGGTTACGAGCACTGAAGAATAACGCCTTATGCTTCACGGTGTTTGCTCAATGATTCCACTAACTTTCTGTAATGCACTACTTGGTTTTAAAGCAAAAACTCAGTGTTGAAGTGAACGACAAGAAACACACGTCTAGTTGCTACAACAGGTAGATACAGACCCCCTATAATAATAATATATACAGAGATATCGTAAAAAATAAAGTAAGGATGAACACGATGAGCACTCGCCCGACACGATATTAATCGACAACAAAATACACGAGGACATTCCTCGCCTTGTTCTCGCGCTGTTTCAATACGCGGAGAGTATTTCGGAATCGAATGAAAGCCGGAATATTTATCCCCAGAGTGAGTGATGTCCTTTCTGTCGCAGCTGTGGGACGGGTACGTGGCGAGCTCGGACGCGGCCGCGAGCTGCGCGCTGCTGGAGGCGCTCGTGCGGCGCGGCGCGGGCGCGGCGGCGCGCTGCGTGCGCTGGGCGGCCGGCGCCGCGGCGGACCCGGCGCGCGCGCCCGCCCTCCGCGCCGCGCTGCTGGCCGCGCTGCCGCCGGGGGACCACGCCGCGTACGTCGCTCCACCGCTCGCTCCAGGAGACGAGTTCGGCGTCCGTGCCCGCAGTCAGTATACGTGCGTCTGTGTGACAGGGAGGCGCACGCGAGCGTGGCGCGCGCGCTGCCGGCGCGGCTGTCGGAGTGCACGCACGGGCACGCGGCGCTGCTGCGCGGCGTGCTGGACGCGGCCGGCGCCGCCCCCGCGCCCGCGCTGCTGGACCTGCTGGCGCGCCTCGCCGCCGGTCGGTCCCACTTCCGATATATACAGATAGATATCGTATATCCGTCCACGGACACGTTGTAGAGCGAGTGCGCGCGCAGGTGACGAGGCGCCGGGCTGGTGGGACGCGGCCATGGAGGCGTGCATGGCGTCGCTGGCGGCGCGCGCCGGCTGCGACACGCTGCAAGACGTGCACGCGCGCGCCACACACAACCCGCTCTCCGTCGCGCCCGTGGACCGGCTGCTGGCGCCGCTGCTCAGGTACGCCGCGAGCGCGCGCCCCCGGCGCACGCGCACGCGGCCCGCGTGTGCTCACACGTCCCTCGTGTTGCAGCTACTCCCCGGCGAGCGTGTGCGAGCAGTACTTCTCGGCGGCGCTGCCGGGCGTGCTGCGCTCGCTGCGCACCGCGCGCGCGCTGCCCGACCTGCGCGCGCTCACGGCGCTCACGGTCCACGTCACGCTGCTCAAACTTATGGTCGAAAAGGTTCCTGCGCTTCCATCGTTATATCTTCCTCCTTCCTCGCGGAATATTGCACTAATTCACTCCTAAAATAATATTAGTCTCCTTGGGAATATCTCCAATGAAGTATCCCCGTATGCTCAAGTTTTTTTCTTTTCTTTTTTTTTAAAAATTAGAATACACGTTTTCAACAAAAATAAAATATAGTAAGTATGAAACTATGAAATTAGATTGTAATAAGCAGTTTTCTCTGGTGTATGTGTGTAATAAACTTTAAAACTAACTTTAACTTTATAACTTTTTTGGCTTATTTGTTTATATTATTCTGTGTCCTAGCAAATGAGTTTGTGATAGCTGTTTGTTTTCCAAGAAATAAATAAATAAATAAATAAATAACAATAATAAGTCGGCGGTGGGCGGCGTGTCGTGCAGGTGCCGCGCGCGGCGCTGGAGTCGCCGGCGTCGGAGCTGCACCGCGCGCTGGCGGCGGAGGCGGGCGGCGCGCTGCGGCCCTGGCACGCCGTGCGCGAGGCGTGCCGGCTGGTGGCCTCGCTGCGCGCGCGCCTCGCCCCGCCCCCCGCGCGCCTGGCGCCGCCCCTCGCCCGGGCCCTCAGGTGACCGCATGTCCTGTCTAGCGGCGGAGGCGGGCGGCGCGCTGCGGCCCTGGCACGCCGTGCGCGAGGCGTGCCGGCTGGTGGCCTCGCTGCGCGCGCGCCTCGCCCCGCCCCCCGCGCGCCTGGCGCCGCCCCTCGCCCGGGCCCTCAGGTGACCGCATGTCCTGTCTAGCGGCGGAGGCGGGCGGCGCGCTGCGGCCCTGGCACGCCGTGCGCGAGGCGTGCCGGCTGGTGGCCTCGCTGCGCGCGCGCCTCGCCCCGCCCCCCGCGCGCCTGGCGCCGCCCCTCGCCCGGGCCCTCAGGTGAGGCGGGCGGTGCGCTGCGTGCCTGAATATGAAATAAGCGAAAACCGTTTTAGCTACTGAGTTTCTGTTTATGTCGTGTCCGTCTCGATTGCAAGCGGCTGTTCGTTTCCCATGAAGGTACAATAACACATACTGGGTGTACCCCGGGTATGCAGACACAGAGCCGCGCCAGAGAGCTACCCCACCACGCGGGCTCGGTGGGTCCGCAAACACCACTGGATTTCTGTTTCCACACTATGTTTCCCTTCACCGAAAAACGAGGGGCTCGAAGTGTTTTTTTAATTACGTCGTATCGTTGTGTAAACGACTGCTACTTGCGCTAGAACAGGGAGATTTTAAAATGAGAGTTGTCGTTCACCGAGAACCCGGCAGAGCCGTTGAGATAACGCGGCTGCGGGTGCCGATGCCGAGCTCTCGCCGTAAGGCCGCCCTCTCCCGCAGCGTGTTCCAGCAGCGTGCGTACGCGGCGCTGTGCGCGCTGGTGTGCGTGTGGCGGGCGGACGCGCGCCTGTACGCGTGCGTGGCGGGCGCGCGCGCCGCCTGGCCGCTGCTGGTGGACGCGGCGCCCTGCGCGCTGCCGCTGCGGCCCGCGCCGGTACGTGCCGCGACCGCCGCCACCGGTACCGTCTGGAGGAATACGGACAAACAGCTTATAGTTACGGCGTCACTTGCAGGCGCGGCGCCGGCTGGTGGCGGCCGGGGGCGGGGGCGGGGGCGGGGCCGGGGGCGCGGGCACGTGCCGCCCCCCGCCCGTGTTCCTGCGCACGCTCTCCGAGTGCCCCTACAGCTTCGACCTGTTCGAGGAGCAGGAGGAGCCGGTGAGTCGTCGCAGGCTACAGTAGTCCTTAAGGCCGTCACGGACGACGAAGATGCTATAATTATAAAATATCGTTCGCCATACGAGTTTGAAATAAATATTATCTTCGTCACTTGTACGTCGTTCGTTTTGTACGAGTAGCGATATTGAAATATGTTCTACGATAACATGATAACATGAAATATTATAGCATCTTCGTCGTGTGTGACGGATTTTAATGGACTGTTTGATGTCCTGTCTGAATAGATGTCAAGTTTCCTACTTTTTTATATATTTATTAGAAAACCAACAGCAATTAACAGTACTTATAAATAGACTTAATTAAAAACAGAAAGCTAATTATAGGTTTTCACTTATGATGACATCGAAGACAATATATTAAACATGAACATAAAGACTTGCACGACTAACACAGTATTGAAAAGAAAAAATATATATGTTTATACATAAATATCAGTGGCGAAGCGTAACAACAAGCCGATTCCCATCGGCTTACCTTGACGAAATCGCAAAATGACAAATAAAATAGAATACGCCAACTATTTTTGCGATAGCAAAGCAAGTTCACGTTAGAGAATAAAGATATAACTAGCTATAGCCGATTTAATGTCGCTAATGACCGGCTTGTTCCAAGCCACAGCTGAGCAATAGTCACTATAGCATTTTTATGCCGGCTATGTCACGACCAATAGCAAATAATTTCTTGTCTCTTTCACTTCTATAGAGAAATGTCGCGCGTTCTCGCTTTAAAAGCCGGTGCCGAGCGGCTTTTTACCGTCATAAATAAAAGGTCACAAGAATCTGATCAGTGAGTTTCAATGTAAAAAGCACCTTAAGAACACGTATTTAAAGTACATTTTCACCCTAAGAAATGACTATTTAATAATGCTAAATTCAAAATACCTTGAAGCATGCAGTTCGTATCAAAAATGTAACGCATACCGTTTGGCGGGTAAACTTTTCATTATGGCCGATCTCATGTCGTGTTTGTTTTGTTTGTGTTTTTAGATTTTCTAATCTACGTTAAATATTGTTATTAATTTCGAAATTTGAGTGCCGAAGTGTTCGTTTTCAGTTTGGTGAATTAGAATGGCTTTGTTACATAATTATAGATTGCGGCTTAACAGATTATTTACTCAGACGAAAATAAAATTTCCAAAAATTTGTTTTGGAAATAAAAAGCGTGTAATTCAGTTAGGACGTGCTCTGTTAGACATGACTATCGAATTCAAAAGACAAGACGGGTTTTTTATACATTTTGTCACCGATCTGAACCGATTATGAGCAGTGTTATACCCACAGAATACATATCAGCAATCGCACAGAATAACTATGACTTACTACGCGTGCAAGCCGATCCGCGCCGGGTTACGCCACGGAATAAATATTAGTTACTCCTTGAACGCGCCGATTTTTACGCGCTATGGTGCTATAGGTATGGTGAAGGCGGTACAGGTTGTTTCTACTGCTTTCGGCATGATCCATGGTACCTAAGTTTTTTTTGCTCCGGCTTTCCTTTACTGAATTTTCACCCTTCGCCACTGATAAATATATATATGTATATCGGAGCGTGCTTTAAATACCTCCTTCACACTATTAGTATCACGCCACCTAGTTTAGTTTTGGTGGACTAGAGATGGAAGTGGCGCCATCTCTGCTGTAACGCTAGTAACGTGCGACGCTGATTGGTCGTTGGCCGGTTGATGGCAACCAATCGGAATTTAGTGGGTTTCGCATATCGTCCGACAGAGGCGCTGGTGGGGAGCGCGCGGACACCATAGAGCAGAGTAGTATACTGGGAATAGAGGGCCCTCTCATCAGTTTTTAATGCCACCCAAAATCTAAACGTAGTACTATTATTTATTCTGTGATATCTGGCGATCCTAGCGCCATCTTTTAGAAGTTCACCAACATCTGCTATTGCTATACCTACCTATACTAAGCTTATATAGATATAGGCCCTACAGGTAGATACATATTAGATGGGCAAACTAAAACCACATAATTACACCTTTGGTCACTTCAATATATTTTATTTAGCTCGAAAATTACAACACTACTGATAACATTAAAATATAATTATTAGTTCATGAGCACATAATATACACACTGCACTAAAGTCAAAGTTCAACTCGACGAAACTGTAGACGAATAACTGTTCATTTCACGGGGAGGCGAACAAGCAATTACTAATGAAAAAATAATTATTATTACTGTACTCGACGTAATTGTAAAGAATTATTAGAATTTAGACTGGAAAATAAACCCAACCTAAAAATTTTGTAATTTAATTTTGACTTTGACGGCTGTTCAAATGTGCCTTTTTTTTCTCTTGGAGGTTTATGGCTTCGCACTTTGTGCATTTGCCAGTGTCAATCAGGTATTTATAATTATTAAGTACATTTTTTTTTTGATGAATTTCAAGTCGAATGAGTCTTAGATATAGTCAAGGTCACACATAGTAAGTCACAGTCAAGTCCATTCATGCCCTAGTTCAGTGGCAACTTGAATGTAGGATTCTTCGGAGTTTTCTGGGGAAATTCAACAGAGGTGCAACGCGTATTGTAAAACGTCCTAGCCTTCAAAGCCTTCAAAACTATGTTGGGTTGTAGATAATGAAACAACATTTGCAGTGGTACAAGATCTCAATATTCAAAACCAAACGACCTTATACAAAATTGTGATGCTAACGCTTGCGCGTTTTAAGGCTGTACAACGCCATCTAGGAAATTTGGTTAGAACTAAACACAAACTAGTTTACATTAAACATACCGCCCACCAAGAACGTCGCTGAACGTTCTTTATTCTTGCACCGCCTACCGTGAGGTCATGGGGGTGTACTTAACATGTCTAAAAGATTGGTTAAACCTTTGCTTATAATTTAAAAACACTAACCAGACTAAGTAAACAATAATTTTCTTATCAAAACTTGCTTTATAATGACAACAATCCAATAAAATGTTTTACTACATAACTTACATCATTGACAAATAATCAATCTGTAACAGGCAAAATACAGAGTTTAGATGTTGGTTAAGGCACAAAAACGATGCATTAGAGTAATGTTTGGACTTAACAGCACTGATAGCTGTAGACCAAAATTTATTGAATATAAAATTCTATCACTTCCGTCACTTTACATCTTTGAAGTAGCATGCTTTGTTAAAACTAACCCGAACTATTTTCCTCTTACAAATGATAAATCTAAACGTAATAGACGTGACAAACACAAGCTTCTCATAGTAAACCGCAATAAGAAATTATTAAATGATAGCATTTTTTGTATGGGACCGGTAATCTATAATAAGATGCCAAGAAACCTTAAAGATCTAAATACTAATCTGTTCAAATTAAAATTAAAAAAAATACTACTGACTAAGTGCTATTACACCGTAAAAGAATTTATTAATGATAAGGGATTTAATTGGAATACTAATAATGACATTATAACATTGTGGACATTGTATTTAACTTGACATAACTACTATATTATGATATTTTCTTTGTACACTAACAATACTAATAACTTATAATTAGCAAGTAATGAATATGCCAGGGCTAATATTGCATGTCTATTTAGAGACAAGTTTGTTTTCGGAGCTCTTTAAAAACAGATTATACTCTGTATTTCACATCTAGTTTTACCAACAAACTGCAATAAATATATTTTGATTTTGATTTTTTGAAACAACACAAAAAAACATGTTTCACTTCAATAAATCACTTGTCGATTATTCCAGGAAAATCTGTTACTTTTCAGGGGTAAAAATGTAACCTACTTATTTTATTTGTTCATTCATGGCCTAAGTAACCTAAGTAATCATCTCCATTCCATATTTCATCAAAGCATGTCTATCCATTTCAGCGTGAAAAGGGAACAAATAGGTAAACGCACACATACAAACTTTAACTTTTACGGCCTTACTTAAAAACGCCGCTCAAAACTTACTCACTGCTTAAACTTCTCTGTCTTGTTCTTGCATGTTACACTTCACGTCAGAGAGAAGATGGCAGAGCATCTTAAGCAGTGATTAACGGATGAGAAGTTTTTTTAAGTAAGACTGTAATTTTTGTTTTATTTATACGGGAATACTCACGTTTAATTAAATCGGATACTCCGACTATAGTTTCGATCACATCCGGTGACCTTCCCGGTGAAACCACGTCAGTTTTCATAATAAAATAAGACTGTAATTCATACTAATTATTTATTAGACTGGTGAGATTAGCAGTGTGAAATACCTATCTATCTTAGAACTATTCTGGCTGATTTTTGGGCTGTGCAGAAAATATGGGGATGATCTAAATTATTACTTGGTTGCTCTTCATCACTTTCTTGATATTCAACGATTTCTGAAAATTTTCGCATATTATTATGTTCTTCTGTAAAATGTTTGCTAAAAGAAGATCTGCATTAAAAAATACCAACATTAAGAAAATTCTGATATACTGTGCAATAATTAGCAAAATAGTTATTTTAATAGAAGTATAACAGCTAAAAGTGTAAGATGGATGAAGATCTTATACCGATGTAAATGTGTTTAAGGTGTCACATACAGTTTTAAGTAATAAAACATTTCCAACGTACAAACATGTAAGTGCCTAGATACACAAATTATTGATTAATGAAATCCCGACGTATAAATATACATCTGCATAGTTACTTACTTTTTTACGCTGGTACCTCAAAAACTACAATCACATAGGACAACAGTTAATAAAGAAAGCTATTTACCTTTTCTTTGGTCTTGGTATTAATTTGTACATGGCACCTTTTTTTTTTACTCCGAAATTGCTTGCTTGATATTTTTGACGAAAATAATGACCGTGCGCGGTCCGCAACTTTAGCGCGCGAACCGCTCAACGTCCGCCGAATAAATGCGTATCGCAATTACTCCGGCCCGCGCCGCAAAATATCCCGCAAAATTGTAGGTAAGTGGCAGATTCATAATTATTCAGCGGGGAATGATACAGAAAAAAATAGTTACTCACTTATACATCTAGCGCTCGTACAGAACAACTCCAAGTCAGTGTGCCTGCACAGTTTATTGAAATTGTCGCTACCTCGCCATAAATATTAATTTTGCCTACGAATTCAAATACAAATAGTTTATTGATAACACCAAAGTTACACGTCAAATTTCATTAAGTATGTCACAAAAAATAAAATGAAACAATAGTTATAAAAATACGTTAATAATCTCTTATTTTAAAATAAGCTTCAATGTTGTAAAACAAATTATCTTGTAACCACGCTCTGAGCTTGGTTTTGAAGCACCCGGTGGAAGGAGCATCCCGAATGGAAGCTGGTATACGGTTGTAGATCGCGGGCCCCAGAATATACACTGACCTCTCCGACGAGACTGTGCGTCGGGGTTATCAGTTGGTCTTTCTTTTTATTGCTTCGTAAAGCTAATGTGCTGTGAACGCCCCTACGTTGGAACGTTTCTAGGTTTACATGGGTGAATAGGGCTATCTGGTAAATAATGAACGATGAATGTTAGGACTACATCTAGAAGGGTGAATGTGCTCGTTAGTTTTTTTTTTTCTAAATTTGTGGCCATGTCAAAATGTTCACCCAGTTTACAGGTCTAATAAAAAAAATAAAAAAAACTCACACGGCAAGGGCAGTATCGGAAGTTCTCTAAATAGCTCTACGCATGAGACGTCGTTCTGAACCCCGCATATAGCACGTATGGCTCGTTTCTGCATGACATAGACTCGGTTCCGATCCTTATAGAGGATCGGTTGGAAATGTGACCTAATAAAGTGGGAGAGGTAAGAAGGAAGTAATGTGGCTGTGCAGGCGGAGCGCGTGGAGCTGGTGGTGGCGGACAGCGCGCTTAACCGGCACCCGTGCGCCGGCGCACTGTCCGCGCTGCTGCGCCACCTGGCGGGAACCGACGCGCCGCCCGCGTCCGTGGGGCCCGCCGCGCCTCCCGCGCCCGAGGGGCCCGCGCCGCCCGCGCCCGAGGGACCCGCGGGGCCCGCCGCGCCGCCCGCGCCCGCGGAGCCCGAGTGGCGCGCCGAGCTGTGCCGCGCGCTGCGCGACTCGCACCAGAACGTGCGCTGGCTGCTCGCGCAGGTGCGCCTCTTACTGTTACCACATTATCTGCAGTTCCGGGGAAGGAACGACGTCATCGTGAAGAAATCCGTATATGTCCGGAAAATTAAGTCCTAGGGTATGCCTGCGCTCGACGGCTGAATGTAACAGAATTGTCCCTTAATTCTGGAGAAATAGGTGTTTGCCGTTTGCTTTCGATGGTTTCCTCCTCGTTCATGCATTGGTGGTGTGACTGTGTACGTTGCAGTGCGTGGTGAACGTGCGTGCGGAGCTGCGCGCGCACGCGGCCACGCTGGCGCCCGCGCTACTGGCGGCCCTGCGCGATACGTGCGCACGCGACGGCCCGCTCAACTCGCTGCACCTGAACATCGTGAGTACCTACGCGCGTGCTCCATCCTGCGCTGCATCGTCGCTTCACGGGGGCAGGGTGAGATAGGAATCCGATTTCCGTTGCAGGTGGAGTGCGTGGCCGACTGGTACGGAGCGGAGGCGGCGGCGTGCGAGCCGCCGGACGCGGCGCTGCTGGCGGAGTGCGCGGCGCTGCTGGCGCGCGCGTGCGTGGGCGCAGCGCCGCGGCGCGCGGAGCACTACGCGCTGCTCGGCGCGCTGGACGCGTTCCTGCGCGCCTTCCCCGACACTGCGCTGCACTGGGAGGAGCTGCGCCCGCACCTCGACGGTACGCCCCGCGCCCCGCGCCCCGCGCGTCGTGCCGGCCCCCGCGCGCCTGCTGATGTGTCCGCGTGTCCGCAGGTGGCGAGCGCGGCGGCGCGTGCGTGCGCGTGCTGGCGCGGGCGGCGCGCGCCGGCGTGCGCCTGCCCGCGCTGTTGCCCGAACTGCTGGAGCGCCTCGCGCGCGCCCCCTCCCCCCAGGTACCGCACCCCGCACCCCCGCACCGACGCGGCTCCCCTCTCCACTGCGCTCTGCGTTTACCGAGTGTGTGCGTGGTCCCGTGTCGCAGGCGGCGGAGCTGTGCAAGCTGTTCGGCGAGTGCGCGCGCGCCGAGCGCGAGCACGAGGCGCGCGAGCGCGCGTGGCAGCAGTTCGACACGCTGGCGGTGCGCGTGCGGCGGGATGAACCCGCGCGCTACGTGGCCATGCTGCACAACGCGCGCTGCACGCGCCACCGGCACTTCAGGTGAGCGGTACTCGAGCGTGTGGATGTGCCCAGTGTGGAGCGGATGTAGAACGCGTATTGTGCGCGCAGGGACGTGGCGGACATCGGCGTGAAGGTGCGCAGCGAGCGCGCGCGCTGCGTGCGCGTGCTGGGCGCCAGCCTGGCGGCGGCGGGCGCCGAGCGCGCGCGCCTGCAGGCGCTGCTGCCCGGCGAGCTGCGCGCCGACGTGGCGCGCGCCTGCCCCGCGCTCGCGCTCGACGGTACGCACCGCGCGCAGCCAGTCTCGCGTGACGCTCCAGGGCCGCGGGTGACGGTGTTGTCGTTGCAGATTGTTTCCCCGCGGCGCCGCGGGCGCCTGCGTCCCCGCCCGCGAAGCGCGCGCGTGCGCCGCGCCCGACGGCGGAGTCGCGCGTGCTCGCGACGCGCGCCGACGAGCGCCAGTTCGCGCTCGCGCTCGCGGCGCTGCCCGAGCGCGAGCGCTGGGACAGACTCGAGGAGCACCTCGCCGAAGACGACCTCTCGCTCAGGTGACGCCTCGTTTCCTTGCCTGTCCTATTCTCGAACAAACAAATCCATCAACATCGCTTTGAATGGCGTTTGATGTGGTTGATCATATATTTACGCGGGAATCTGTGGTTCCCTATCGACATGCGAATCCTACCTTCTACCTCTGTAACAGATCTCAGCTCGTTAAGGTTTAAATCCGCGACGTGTCCGCGATCCGTGTCAGGAGTCCCACAGAGCTCACACCTGGGTCCTTTCTTTGTCCTTAATTTTCAACCGGCTTCTAAAAAGGAGGTTCTCAATTCGACTGTGTTTTTTTTTGTATGTATGATACGCGATTACTCCGCTAATTATGAAGTGATTTTGATGATGCTTTTTTTGTTTTTGTTTGGTGGGTAATACTTCAGAGGTGGTTCCATATAAATGTTATCACCATTAACATTCCAGATCAAATTCCTCCATTATTTATTACAAAATGTACAGATGTGTTAACAAAACCTCTTACTATCCTATTTAAACGCTCCTTAACGGAAGGTGTCGTCCCGAAAATTCGGTAATCTGCTTTTATCACCCCTATACACAAAAGTGGTCCGAGAAACAACATCAAAAATTATAGACCGATTTCTAAATTATGCATATTTGCCCAATTTCTTGAAACAAACAAAACTCTTTCTTTCTACGAGCATCTAACTATGTAAATAAACTGGAAGAATTGACTTATTCAATTCATCCGCGAACTGCTTTGGTGTGTCTCCTTGACTTATACTTGGTATACCTACATATTAAGTAATTGCAGACAAGTGTCAAATTAGTCTCAATATGCGGAAACTCTTAAATTGCGCATAGTTTCTAGTGTTTAGTAATTATTTTATTTTGTCGCTGTTAGCTTCCCGAATAAAATAAAATAGTTTCTGGGCAGGAAACATTCCGATTGGCTATAATACGCTTTTAAAAAAATACAACCGACTTCAACTTCGAATACCTAGATGACATCTTCATATTTTCTAGTAATTTTGATTTAAAAAAACAAACTACTGAACCGATTTCGATAAAATGTATATGGGACAACCTCTAAAGTATTACCTACCAAACAAAAAAAGAATCATCAAAATCAGTTCATAATTGGAGGAGTAATCGCGTAACATACGGCGCGTGCGCAGGTTCGTGGAGTGCTTCTACGCGTGCGTGTACCTACCGGGCCGGCACGGCGCGGGCGCGGCCGTGGGTGGGGGGGGCGCGGCGCTGGCGGCGCTGCTGGCGCTGCTGCTGCGGCGCGCGCGAGCGGACCCGGCGCACGCGCGCGCTGCCATACCCGCGCCGTGAGTACACTACACTCCCCACGTCTACACTACACTCTCTGGTCTGCTGCTGCGGCGCGCGCGAGCGGACCCGGCGCACGCGCACGCTGCCATACCCGCGCCGTGAGTACACTACACTCCCCACGTCTACACTACACTCTCTGGTCTGCTGCTGCGGCGCGCGACCCCCATATATTTATTCATTCTTTCATTCACTTTTTAATTCCCATGGTGCAGAACTAATATGCTGAAACATTCTGCGATCTACCGCATGTGCTCCTTGTATGAAGAGATAAGATGACATACACATATTTATGAACAGTTCGTTGTCTTGTTTAAATTTAGTCTATTTAATACATTGATTTAAAGGAGATGTGTTTTTTTGTAAGGAGTTTTGGCTGGGAGTCCTACACCACACCATAAAATAGTGGAATTATATCTTATTTTGAAGCAGTAGAGCTTTTTGCATTAAATTGCTGAATAAAAAGCAAAACATTATTTAACTTTGAATAATATTGCAATACTGCTTCGCTGTTGTCGTACGTATTACTTACTCTATGGCTGTTGTGCGTGACAGCACACACAAGAGAGTATGTAACATAAGATGCACGCACGCCATATTAGACACCGAGACGCGAGCGCCGGCTTTGGTTTTTAGTTATTCCTGGCCATGGATGCAAGTCCTTCAGCCGCGTACATATTTCTTCATCGATCTTTCTTTCTCCAGTCAAATGAGTTCTAGTCACAGAAAAAGTCACACACAGTAAGTAACGGTCAAGTCCAATCATGCCCTAGTAAAGTCGAAAGTAAATTATAATATGCGATGTGTCAATATTTTACATATTAAGGGAAAACCTGTTTTAGTTAAATTGTTCCTGAGGCATTAAAAAGCATAGCATTAAAAAATTTAAAGGATGCCACTATTGCAAATATAATATGTAGTTTAATGTTTGAGGAAGGCGTGACCGGCTGAAGGACTTGTATCCCAGGCCATGAATAAATATATTAAAAAAAGAATAGCCATTAGATAAATTCATCCAATGCCATTTAGCCACATTATTTTCAAGAGCCGAGAACAAAAAATGGCAACCTGTTGGGGTTGGCAACGTGTTTATCCAAGTATTTAATTTTAATTAAGTTTATATAGTTGTCTAGGAATAGTATAATATTGTACCTGATAAGGGACCTGGGTATGTCCTAAAACTGCATCCAGAACCACCGGAGGACGGGCAGCAGCGTCCTCTTAGTTAACGGTGGTAACACTCTGCGATCCCCAAGCCGCCTGCCAAGCGTGGGGATTATGTCAACCCCTCCCTATTAAGGGGGAGGCCTTCGTCCAGCAGTGGACGTCTTCTGGCTGATCAGTGAGTATAATATTGTATGTTGTTAGATGAATGTTAGGACTACATCTAGAAGGGTGAATGTGCTCGTTAGATTTTTTTCTTTCTAAATTAGTGGCCATTTCAAAATGTTCACCAGTTTTGTGGTCTAATAAAAATAAATAAAAAAATATCCGATTGACGGTCCGCA
Source organism: Erannis defoliaria (assembly GCA_905404285.2). Taxonomy (NCBI): domain Eukaryota; kingdom Metazoa; phylum Arthropoda; class Insecta; order Lepidoptera; family Geometridae; genus Erannis; species Erannis defoliaria. Next base: position 130,532 of record FR990073.1, on the reverse strand, counting down.
ACTTTCGTCGAACAAATATACTTACAAACGCCGACTTGTCCCCTTGGACTCGGAGATCTTCGCTTCGGTGATTTGAAGTACTTGGTCGGCTCGCCGCCACCTACATAGGGGGGTATTGCAAATTGCAGCGTGCTGGCACACGGCGCGGAGGACGCGGCGGGCACGCTGCGGACACGCGTGGGCACGCTGCGGACACGCGTGGGCACGCTGCGGACACGCGTGGGCACGCCGGGCACACGTGCGGGCTCGGTGCGCCCCCGCACGGGCACGTTGCGCACACGCAGTACACAACAGACAGGTTTGAGCGCATTTTAGACCCCAAAGATTGGTCAGAATGGTTCCCGCAAACCGCAAATCATTCCACGATCGACGCGGGCGTTCAGATTCAGATATTTATTGCTTCCATTGTGTACACACACAGGTATTGTCACAAAGTAGTTTAATAATTATATGGACCCCGCCGGGCGCAGACGTTTGCTGTTCTGACCAACTCTCACTCGCGCGTTACATTCCTAGGTCGGTGATTCCTGGCGTTAGTGGCGACCCTATTCATTTCTACTCTTTTTTGCCAAGCTGTTTGTACTGGCTATTAGCATAAACGTTTACGATGAAATTAAAAGCTTGTGCTTCTTTTTACCACTAGGCGGAGTCAATTTGAGCTCTCGAAATCTGTCGATGTGGTCCGAATCTTCCTTAATGTAGCGCAAGGCTTAGGATTTAAAACACCTACCTAGATAATGATCATGTTGTGCGATGTGTGTTGCGTCCCCGCAGGAGCCGCGAGGGCGGGGGCGGGGGCGGAGGCGGCGGGGCCGGGGGCGGAGGCAGCGGGGCCGGGGGCGGGGGCGGAGCCAGCGGGGCCGGGGGCGCCGCTGCCCGTGGACGCCGCGCTCGAGACGCTGCTGCACTTCTCCGAGGTGACGTCACGCCACGCACCGCTCCGTGTTGTGCTGATATATCCAATAGGCTAGATGACTGGTTTTTTATAATTGTCCTATTAAAATGTGGCCCATAAATATAGCTGATTAATGAAAAGAAAATGAAAATCTGATCAAAAATAAGCAACTGATAAGCATTTTAATATCATGCTAGACAGAGAGACGAAACAGCAAATCGTGACGTCACTTCTCTGTACGCCATATAAATTATATTCTGACAAGTAAGGCGTGACGTCATTTTTTGTTTTGTGGGAAAGGGACAGAGTTGTCTCTAACAAAAACTTTAAACGCTCATATATCAGAACACTAGCTGGTGCCCGCGGCTTCGCCCGCGTGGGTTGAGTATTTTGCAGAAATTCGGTCTATGATCACACCGTGGCTTAAAGCTTGTTATAGGCTACCGCCTAAGCCGTGGTAGCCTAATTAGGAGACCGCTTGAAATCGAGAAGTCAATCGCGGGTACAAATGGAAAATGGGAAACATCATGAGGTCTGACGTCCGGAGAAGAAATTCAATCGCGGATAGTTATAGATATATAGATAGAAGTTTGGATACAAAAGATGTGTACCTATTAACAATAAACTTAAAATGATTTATTGATCCAATCAGAGATTATACTGCGGCCCCGCACTAGGCTCAAGGCCCGTATTGTGGGAACCTTTATGGCGACCTTACAGATAATAAAATAGCCAGACAGAGGTATCCTTCTAGAGGTATCTTTGCAAAAATAACTTTAAATTACAGAAATCAAAAATATATAGAAAAATCCGTTTTCAGACTCACAGCTATAGAAAAATATATTACAGAGTACTTACGAGAAGCAAACCTAGGGAAACGTGCAGAGACCATTTCAAGAATCTGTCGATAATGACAGCAGTTTCAGTTTATATTTGTGAAGTACTGAAATATGTCCGGTTAATACTGCATGAGTATGAAAAGCAGCTAAAACCAAAAACTAGAAGCTGTAAAAATAATAATAACTTCCTGTTACCAATACAGCATAGACTTAATATGGTCGGAAAATTGCCAAAACAGATGGGACAGAAGCTGTATAATAAACTCCCTGAATGCATCCAGCTAATGGAGACTGAAGGAAAGTTCCAAGCTAATGTCAACAAATTACTACTGTCCAAATCCATTTACAAGATATCCGAATTTTTAAACAATGACTACAGAAACTATCAACTAATAGAGACTGATCTGTGAGACTGACAAACATTAAACATGTAATTTATTATAATACGATTTTTTAGATTTTTTTTTTATACTTTAGGACAATTTTGCATAATTTTTGAAATAATTTTATAGCTATTGCTTTTTTAGACGAAGCCCTGTTACAGCTGACTTACTATGTACAAGATCTTATTTGTAATTATTAACTACCCAAATACTTCCTCTACTAGAATTTTATTGTGTTGTATTCTCGAGGACAATTATATTTTGTAATATACCTATATATATATATACTATTTTAATAGGCTGGAGGATTTAAGTGAGAACGGAAATCTGTGGGTACCGTATACGTATGTTGTGAGTCCGCTCGTGTCGCAGTCGTGCTGGGAGGCGGGCGCGTGGCTGGCGGCGCAGGCGTGGCGCGCGTGCGGCGGGCACGCCGCGCCCGAGCACGCGCGCGCGCTCGCCGGCATGCTGGCGGACACGCTGCACGCCGCGCCCTGCGTGCTGCGCCTCGCCGTCGACCTGGCGCCGCACCTGCCGGACCTCGCCGGGTATGCCGCCCCCGCTCCGCGCCGCCTGCGTGCCGGTGCACGTACTGAGCGGCCTCGTGTCCCGCAGGTTCGAGGACGGCGTGGAGCGGCTGCGGCGGCCGTGGGCCGGCTCGGAGGCGGCGTGCGAGCTGCGCCTGCTGCGCGACGAGCTGCGCCTGCGCGCGCCGCCGCACCCCGCGCTGCGCACGCTCGGGTAGGTGCCGCCCCCCGCACCCCGCGGCCCGCGCCCCGCGCCCCCGCAGCCGCTCACGTGTTCGTTGTGTGATGCAGGGCGCCGGAGCCGGAGCCGGAGCCGGACTCGGACTGCGACGACGCCGACGCCGAGTTCTCCATCGAAGGTACGCGTCGCTGCGCCCTGCGCGGCCTTCCCTTACTCCGGACCGCGGACGAGATCGACTAACGAAGTTGTATCTTGTGCGACACGACCGGAACTCGTGTAGACGCCTCACTTATGTAATGAGTGCAGAGGTGTTACACTAATTGCTTTGTAATATGTCGTTAGAAATCTTGTCTCAATCGTAACTAGTAGTTCGCAGCGAACCTAGACCATATTTTCCCAACGCCTTGATCGATTTGGTAATTTGAGTGCTGGTGCATTCCAGCGAAGATGACACCACAAGTATAGAAAACAAATTAAATATTTTAGATTTGAATATGTAACTAGAATACAGACAATATACCAATTCATCGGAAAACAACAGATTTTTTTTTAATAAATAAAATTTTCGCCTTTTTTACTATTTCTAACGCAGCTGTAGTGCGTTTGCCTATGTGGTGTAATATTTTGTCTTCAAGTTGGCAACACTTTTCACTCAACACTTTTCCGGGCCTTTTATGTGCGATTGTTAAAAACTAACTAATCCAGAAAAAATACTTTTTGAAGAGTTTAAAACAGTGGTAAGTGATTTCCAAGAATTATTTATTATGAGAAGTTGTAAACATTTAAAGAAACGCTTATTTCAGTTCCCACCCGTCACTGCAAACAGATATTTTTCTATCCTGACCTAAAAATACGTAACCTATTGGTTTAAAGCCTTGTAAAAGTAACAATTATGTTACGGGCAATTGTTTAGGCTTGGTGGGATATTGATCAAGTGAATAAGCATGGAAATATTTGTGGCTGAAGGTGTGTCCCACCCGTCACAGGGGAAGGTGGGAAAAATTTAAGCTTTGATGAATTCTAGTTTTAACAGAGTTATACTTGCTTTTTCTGCTTATTTGGCTAATTATGCTGTTTATTACTTTCAGAGATACGAATACAGCAGTAGAAAATAAGAATCAACAGAGAAATAAAAGAAAAGAAAAAAATGGAAAATGTGAGGAAAAGAGAGATTAAGAGATGCCAAAAGAGGGAAAACCAAATAATATACAAGTAAAAGTGAAGAAACGAAAGAGATTTTAAGAGAAAAGGAACAAGTACTAAGGCTAAAGAAAAAAAACTGAGGCGCAGTTTTTAGATTTTTTGCTACGTTGTTTAACAGATTATATTAATTCCTATGTATTTTAGTAATCTTCTTAAGTTATAAGTTCAGTAAATTCACATGTGAAATAAATAAAATGCATTTTATTCACAACTATGACTCCACAGTAGTGACTCGTCCCACACGTCACAAAATGATGTCCCACCCGTCACAAGCAAAGAGGCGTATTTTCTTAAAAATTTGCTCAGTTAATAATTTTATTTAAATATATTATGGTACTTTGTCGTTCCTGTAGTAACATATGAAAACTGCTGAACAAAATATTTATACTTTGTCTTGATTTAGGAACCAAAGCCATCAACTCAGATAGGCGGGTGTCAAGAGTGTCCCACCCGTCACACTTACAAAAACGACAACTATCAAGTGTGAAATGCTATTAAGTTTTTTTAAATTTATTACTTTCACTTAAGACGAAAGACGAAAGCTTTCGAAAGATCGACAAAGCACGCTTATACCGGTCGATCGGTGTAGTACCGGACACTGTGCTTGAGACAAAGTATTGCTGTTTCCGTAGATAGCCCGGCCCGAAAATTGAACCGGGCATCATTCAGCTTAAAGCAATATGCGTTATGCAGACTGTCCAGTACCTTCGCTACTGTCGTAGCTAACGAGAAGGGCCTATAGTTGCTCCAGTCGGATGGGTCACCAGTCTGTGTGGGCTATGACGTCGCCGTTCCCGGTCAGCGGACAGTCTCTTAAAGGGGCTCGAAGAAGGGACTGTTTTGTTGGTGTGGTGTACTGTAACGTGTGTGTGTGCGCCCGCAGCGCTGGTGCGCGCGAGCGGGGCGCTGCGCGAGTGGGGAGCGCGGCCGGAGCGCGCGCGGCGCCGCGTGCTGGCGCGCCTGCCGCCGCTGTGGGCCGCGCCGGGGCCGGAGCCCCGGCACTTCGCCCAGCTGCTGCGCGCCTACCGCCCCGGTGAGCCGAGCACGTACCGCTGTACATGCAGGGTCCCTTGTAACGTAGGCTACACGTTAATAGTACAGAATAAGTTAGTAAAAAAAAGTGCTAAACAGTGGTTCTAAACGGATCCTCTTCACACTCGCCAATGGCGAGTCTACTATTCCTTCCGGTGTCCCGCAAGGGTCTATTTTAGGACCCCTTCTATTTTGTTTATCTACACCAATATAATAAAGAGGATAGATTTGTATTTTTGTACACCAATATAATAAAGAGGAAAGATTTGTATTTTTGTATGTTTGTAACAAATAACGAATAATAAATCTTATAAAAAGTCATTCATATCAGTATAAAATAAAAACAAAAATTAAATTAAAAGACCAGCCAAACGGTAATTAACGGCGATATCAGGCACTTTCATAATCTACGGAGTTAATGTACCTTTTTCTGCCATTATTTTCTCCGGACAGTCATCAGAGCCCGTATATTATGGTTACTCGGCTTTTTAAAGTGCAAGCAAGTAGCGCATACTGGATCATCGAGCTTCTTTGTGCATTCCTTGATAGAGTGTCCATGTTCAGCACAGTGGCCACATGTCAAGGATGTTTCCCGACACGACTCAGTGGCGTGACCATACTGCTGGCACTTGTAACACCGCGTCACCAGAGAAAAGTCACGTACAGGGCGAAACAACAGTGACTAAGGTTTGAGCGGCGTTTTATAGTAAGGCCGCAAAAGTATTGCTTTGAATCTAAAGAAATCTGTCTGATTGCTAAGAGGAAAACTACCTCCGCACCGACAGTCGTGTCAGAGCGCGGGGTGGTGTGTTGAGGTGCGTGTGCGCTTGTGCGTTGCAGAGGGCGAGGATTGGTTCGCGCGGTGCGTGCGTGCGCAGCGGGGCGGACGTGACGTCACGCGGCTGCTGCGCCAGGCCGGCGAGTGGCCCCGCAACCGGTTCCACGTCGCCGCCGTACGTACCGAGCTTCCGACGCGCGTCGTGTGGACGTGCTCCCGCTCACTCGACCCGTGCCGGCAGGTGCTGGAGGCGGCGGAGGGGGCGGAGGGGGGCGGGGGCGAGCTGCCCGCGCTCGAGGACGACTCGTGCCTGGCGGAGTGGGCGGCGCGGCTGCAGCTGCGCGCGAGCGGGCCGCGGGGCGCCGCGCACGAGTCGCGCGCGGCCGCGCTGGCCTGGACGCGCGCCGCGCTCGCGCGCCGCCTGCCCGCGCTGGCGCTGCAGGCCGTGCGCGCGCACACCGCGTGCTGCAGCGCGGGCGGGCTGCCGGCGCGCGAGCTGCCGGCCTGGGCGGCGGTGCGCGCGCGCGCGCTGCGGGACCTCGCCGAGCCGCGGGACGCGCTGCGAGTGGCAGGTCCTACACCGTCGAGCAGCTCCGCACGCGGTCGTGTGCGGGTGCAATACTCTCAGATTTAAATTCCTCGTTCCAGAGTTGTCCGAGAAGTACGCGCCGGCGTCCGGCGTCCGCGACGTGCTCGAGCTGTCCGCGCTCACGCTGCAGCTGCATGCAGATCTCGGCTGTGAGTCCACGAGCTGACGGTCCTATATCTATTTATTTATTTATTTCTTGGAAAACAAACAGCTATCACGAACTCATTTGCTAGGACACAGAATAATATAAACAAATAAGCCAAAAAAGTTTTCACTAATAGCAACATTGGATACAATCCAGTTCAATAGTAATTAAGTATTAGGTATACAAAATATAATTTACAATGAATCAAGTATAGGTAATCAATTTTAGTTTGCTAGAAGAATAATATAATGTAAAACACAGAAGTTAAATTAAAAACAAAAGACATTGAAACAATAACGAAAGATGCCATAAAACACAAAAATATACCATATCAAATATGCATATAGACAATTAAAATTAAAACATAAATTTAAAATATAAATTAAAAAGGTAGCCAATTATTAAAGTTAGCTAGAAGAGTAATAGACAGAACACAGAAATTAAAATAAAAAGAAAAGACATTGCAACACTAACCAAAGATGATACCATATAACACACAATACCATATCAATATATAAATAATAAAAATACATTTAAAAATAAGAGACATGATAGAACATATAACTGGAACTATTCGTCAATGAAAAAAGTTGAAGCTACATAATTTTAGAAGAAGTATTGTCTCGTAATAAATAAGTCCGTGTACTTAGAAAATTTTAAATTAAAGTTGTTACATACTCGTAAAAAGAAGGAATTCTGCCTGTAGTTGGTCACACATGAATCCGCACGGAGAAATATATAAAATAATATAGAAATATATAATATGGAGAATATCGTTCGCATTCGAGCTTATGCCTCTCCGCGTGACTCCCCGCGTGACCGTCTCGTCCAGTCGGCGGTGCACAACTCGACCCGTGGGTCGAGTCGTTACTGGTCTCGCCCGGTGACGTGACGCATCCAGTCGGCGGTGCACAACTCGACCCGTGGGTCGAGTCGTTACTGGTCTCGCCCGGTGACGTGACGCGTCCAATCGGCGGCCTACTACTGGTCTCGCCCAGTGACGTGACGCATCCAGTCGGCGGTGCACAACTCGACCCGTGGGTCGAGTCGTTACTGGTCTCGCCCGGTGACGTGACGCGTCCAGTCGGCGGCGCACTGCTGGTCTCGCCCAGTGACGTGACGCGTCCAGTCGGCGGCGCACTGCTAGTCTCGCCCAGTGACGTGACGCGTCCAGTCGGCGGCGCACTGCTAGTCTCGCCCAGTGACGTGACGCGTCCAGTCGGCGGCGCACTGCTGGTCTCGCCCAGTGACGTGACGCGTCCAGTCGGCGGCGCACTGCTAGTCTCGCCCAGTGACGTGACGCGTCCAGTCGGCGGCGCACTGCTAGTCTCGCCCAGTGACGTGACGCGTCCAGTCGGCGGCGCACTGCTGGTCTCGCCCAGTGACGTGACGCGTCCAGTCGGCGGCGCACTGCTAGTCTCGCCCAGTGACGTGACGCGTCCAGTCGGCGGCGCACTGCTAGTCTCGCCCAGTGACGTGACGCGTCCAGTCGGCGGCGCACTGCTAGTCTCGCCCAGTGACGTGACGCGTCCTGCCGGCAGCGCTGACGGACGACATCGTGGAGGCGGCCCTGCGCGCGGCCGGCGCGGCGTGCGAGCGGGACGCTGCCAGCGCGGCGGGCGCGGCGTGCGAGCGGGACGCTGCCAGCGCGGCGTGCGAGCGGGACGCTGCCAGCGCGGCGTGCGAGCGGGACGCTGCCAGCGCGGCGTGCGAGCAGGACGCCGGCGATGCGAGCGTGGCGGCCGCCATGCGGGAGGTGTGCGAGCTGGCGATGCTGCACTACGACGACACCTGGGACGCGACAGGTGCGTGACGCGGCACGCACATCTCGTTCCCTCGGCCCGTTTTTCTATCGGTCGACCGGGTCCTCGAAAAAGCGACACCGTTTCATGGTTTATTTTGCCAAAAACCCGTAGGAAGCGGTCTGATACCACCTCTTCGTGCAGGATGCGCTGCTCGAGCAGTCTCCCGATAGTTATAATTTGTTCAAGCCGCGAGTGAATCGGTTTCTTCTAGGTCTTTATTCTTCTGCTTAACATTAGGCGAGATGGCGGTCAAACGCATCCCATAAAAAAACAAACGGTCTCCGGGAAATGCGATGAAGAGGGACAGACAATCGGTTTCTTCTAGGCAAGCGTGCTCCATCGTAGACTGCATTCTTGCAGCTTTGCTTCTTCTCTGCATGCTTCGTTTATCATCAGACGAGATGGCAGTCAAACGCAAGCCAATAAAAAAAAATTCAATAAAAAGAGAGAGATTGACAAGCGTGCGGCGTCGTGTTGCAGATCCGGACAGCGGCGTGCGGCGCATGTGCGGCGTGCTTGCGCAGGCGCAAGCGAGCGAGCCCGCCGCCGCCGTGCTGCTCGCGCGGCTGGGTGCGCTCGCGCAGGCGGGCCGCGCGCTCCGGGAGGGGACGGTGCGCCGCTTGCAGGAGACGGTAATCGTTCGCACGTTCAGGCGCAGGCGCAGGCGAGCGAGCCCACCGCCGCCGTGCGGTGCACAATGAACTGCCTCTTGCTTTGATCGTTCGAGTATCGGAATAGGTCGGATGCTACGGAACGTCATGGTAGAAAACCGTTTTCACACGATAATATAATGAATTATATAATTATAGTGTCATGAAGAGCGCGGAGCGGGCGTGTGACGTGTGCGCGTGTCCGCAGGTGGCGCCCGCGCTGGCGCGCCTGCCGGCCCACTTCGCGGCGCGGCTGGCGCGGTGCCTGCCGCCGCGCGCCCCCGCCCCCGCCCCCGCCCCGCGCGACCTCCACCTCGACCAGGTGCCTACTACTGTTGCATAAATCGTATTAATTGTACCGTCAAATCTGGAAAAGTAGTCCATCGTGAAAAATATTTTTTCGACTAATAACTATCAACTATCAACATCAAATTGTGTCGCGCAGTGGCGGGGCTGCCTGCGGCTGCTGTGCGGCGCCGAGCAGACGCTGCTGGCGCACTGTGACGCGCTCGACCGCGCGCTGCTCGCCCGAGGTACGTACCGGGCGCCGGCCCCGCGCGCGCGCTCGGCGCCTGACGTGTGTCCGTGTGCAGACGTCGGGCGCCGGCCCCGTGCGCGCGCGCTCGGCGCCTGACGTGTGTCCGTGTGCAGACGTCGTGCGCCAGCCCCGCGCGCGCGCGCTCGGCGCCTGACGTGTGTCCGTGTGCAGACGTCGGGCGCCGGCCCCGCGCGCGCGCTCGGCGCCTGACGTGTGTCCGTGTGCAGACGTCGGGCGCCGGCCCCGCGCGCGCGCTCGGCGCCTGACGTGTGTCCGTGTGCAGACGTCGGGCGCCGGCCCCGCGCGCGCGCTCGGCGCCTGACGTGTGTCCGTGTGCAGACGTCGGGCGCCGGCCCCGCGCGCGCGCTCGGCGCCTGACGTGTGTCCGTGTGCAGACGTCGTGCGCCAGCCCCGCGCGCGCGCGCTCGGCGCCTGACGTGTGTCCGTGTGCAGACGTCGGGCGCCGGCCCCGCGCGCGCGCTCGGCGCCTGACGTGTGTCCGTGTGCAGACGTCGGGCGCCGGCCCCGCGCGCGCGCTCGGCGCCTGACGTGTGTCCGTGTGCAGACGTCGGGCGCCGGCCCCGCGCGCGCGCTCGGCGCCTGACGTGTGTCCGTGTGCAGACGTCGTGCGCCAGCCCCGCGCGCGCGCGCTCGGCGCCTGACGTGTGTCCGTGTGCAGACGTCGGGCGCCGGCCACGCGCGCGCGCTCGGCGCCTGACGTGTGTCCGTGTGCAGACGTCGGGCGCCGGCCCCGTGCGCGCGCGCTCGGCGCCTGACGTGTGTCCGTGTGCAGACGTCGGGCGCCGGCCCCGTGCGCGCGCGCTCGGCGCCTGACGTGTGTCCGTGTGCAGACGACGGGCGCCGGCCCCGCGCGCGCGCGCTCGGCGCCTGACGTGTGTCCGTGTGCAGACATCGGGCGCCGGCCTCGCGCGCGCGCGCTCGGCGCCTGACATGTGTCCGTGTGCAGACGGCGCCGCCTGGCAGAGCGCCTCCTCGCGGCTGCGCGCCGAGCTGTGGGAGGACGAGCGCGCCGGCGCCGACTACCGCGCGCTGCACCACCACCGCCGCGCGCTCGACGACGTGGAGCTGGCAGGTGAGCGCCGCGCCCGCGCACCTCGCGCCCGCCCGCGCCGCCCACTGACACTCGCCCCCTGTGCAGGCCGCTCGCCCACCGAGGCGCACGTGGCCGCGTGCCGCGCGGCGCTGCGGAGCGTGGCGGACGCGCTGCGGGCCGCGCCGCCGCGCGCTCTCCGCAGCGTGGGCGCGCTGTGCCCGGCGCTGGCCGCGCCCGCGCCCGGCGCCGCGGCCGCGCTCGCCGCCATCCTGCGCCTGCCGGAGGAGGACGTGCTCGGCCTCGAGGACGAGGTACGTACCGCCGCGCGCTCTCCGCAGCGTGGGCGCGCTGTGCCCCGCGCTGGCCGCGCCCGCGCCCGGCGCCGCGGCCGCGCTCGCCGCCATCCTGCGCCTGCCGGAGGAGGACGTGCTCGGCCTCGAGGACGAGGTACGTACGACGCGCCGCCGCTCGAGCGGTTGTAGCGTTACGCCTGTATAAACGACCTAAACAGGCGTCCCGCGACAAATTCTAGGAATTTGAGAAATTAAGCCAGCCTATCATTTCCTAATGGTTAAGAAGAAAACAACGAAAGTATCGGATAGTAATATTTAATGGACCGGGATATAAAAACAGATTGTACAGTTACAAAAAAAGAAAGGAAACCTATCGTTCTAAGGGCCTAGACGCTCCGCAAGTCTTCGTACGCCGTAAGCATCAGGTATCCGGTGAGGTAGTCAGAATCAGAATCAGAAATAATTTATTGTATAACTGTGTACATAAAAGATGGTAAGGTATACAATGGTGTCAACAGCCCACAACAGTCAACAGCAGGTGGTGTATCTGCCCTTTGCGAGCGTACAATAATATATTATGTTAACAAACTAGAATAGGTAATCCAGGTATCATCTAGATGTTATAAATATTATCAATCTAATCTTATAAACTAGTCATCAAAAAATTATTTTGTATTATAAAATGCTTTGGAAATAAGCCATATTTTCAGTTTGCTTTTAAATTTGTTAATATCAAGCTGTTTCATCTCTGTAGGTAACTTATTATAGATTTTGAGTGCCATTACAAACGGACTTTTATGGAACATTATTGTTAATTTGTGGCATACAAATGTTGTACTTATATTTTGGACGTAAAATATTACTACGACTCGATTTGATATCAAAGAAGTACCTTTCATTGGACTTAATAAATGTACAGATTTCATAAATATAAATACAAGACAGCGTGACAATATTATGGTCTTTAAATATATCGCGGAGACTAAACATATTTTCTAGTTTGAATATAATTCGTAGGCTTCTTTTTTGTAAAATAAAAGTTGATTCTATTTCCACAGAATCCCCCCAAAAAATCACCCCATAACTTAACTGAGGGTAAACATATCCGTAATATGCGTGCAGCGCATTTTTTTTTTGATGTTATATTACTGAGTACAGACAAAGCGTAACAATATTGAGTTAATCTATTATTTATTTTACTTATATGAGATTTCCAGTTTAGGTGTGTGTCAATACAAACACCTAGAAAGTTAGTTTCTTCTACGGTCTTTATTTTACTGCTTCTATAAGAGATATCAAGTTGTAATGGTTGTTGTTTATAATTTCTAAATTGTAATAGTTTTGTTTTATCTACGTTTAGTTTCAGATTTTTATTATCTAACCAAGTACCTACTCTATTGAGTGTATTGTTTATTTCTATTTCGTGTTCATGATTGTTATTATTATGTTTAGGTATATAGATGGTTGCATCATCTGCGAACATTATACATAGATGTTCTGCTATTTCAGGTAACCTATTAACATAAGGTAGAAATAATATTGGTCCGACGATGCTTCCTTGAGGTATACCTATTGACATGACTTCTGATTTTGAAACTACTTGTTCAATAGTTTTGGTTGATTTGTTGTAAACGTTCAATATTACGTACTGAGTTCTATTTTTTAGATAAGATTCTAAGTTTTAAAGCATTACCTCTAATACCAAGATTTTCTAGCGTCTCTAATAATATTCTATGTACTAGGCAATCAAAGGCTTTAGACAAATCTAAAAACACAGCTGTACCTGGTTTCTCTAGATTAATATCTTCGCTTAATTGTCTTAGCATTTTGAAGACTGCTGAAGTAGTATTCTTTCCCTTTTGAAAACCATATTGGTTGTCATTTATTACTTTATGTAGGTCAAAGAACGAATAAAATCTATCAAAAATAACTTTCTCAAATATTTTGGAGAAACAAGGAAGAAGCGCTATTGGCCTGTAGTTGTTTACATCGTGTTTGGGGCCTTTCTTATGAATGGGTTTAATTTGAGCTACTTTTAGGTAGTCTGGAAAGATACCCGTTTCTAGGGATAAGTTAATGGTGTGTATAAGAGGTTCTAAGATAATATGTATACTTTGTTTTATTAGTTGCATAGATATTTTATCATATCCAGTTGTCTTTTTGTTTTTTAAATTGCGTACAATTTTTAGAATTTCTGAATGATTTACTGGCGCAAGGAAGATGGATTTGCCGTTATGTTGATTGTTTGACGGTTCTGTGTTGATTGTGATCACGTTTTTATTTACATTTGTGAAATGTTTGACAAATATATCTAATTATATAAAAATCTATTATCTATTATATAAAAATATATAATATCCAGCTGTACACGCCACGTTATGAAACAAATTATCGTAAAAACTCTTTCTTTATTCGCACTATTAACAATTTCAATCAAAACTATACAAAGAATGTTGACTTATTTGTGATGAGGCATAATACTTTTAAAAATATAATTTCAAAAAAATTTTTTGACCATACTAAAGTTAAAACGAATACAAAAAATATGATAATTAACAAGCGTAAAAATAAGAGGCGTTGAGAATTGTGAGGTTTTATCTAAATACATTAATTTATTTATTGATAGTTATGTATGGCTGCTATAGTTATATTGTAAGAAATATAATGAATGATTAAAATGTATATATATATGTATGTTTGTGTGTGTGTGTGTGTGTGTGTTTGTGTGCGTGTGTGTGTATATGTGCAATATATATGTTGTGTTACATTGTTGTTGTACCGTACCATGTAAACTCTTAAAATTTCTATGTTCATGATGATTTATTTACAACTTGAGCTAAATCCTCTAAAATGTACAACGAGGCTTAATATATTTATGAAATTAGTCAGTTATCAACCGGTTCTTTAACCAAGTTGTCAATTCTAAGAATAAATTATCATCATATATATATATATATAATATACTAAATATTATAATATATATATATATATATATATATATATATATATATATATATATATATATATACATATACATAAATAAATATTGATGTATGTATTATTTAGTTTATATGTGATTGCGCTTTTGTGTTTCTTCTTAGCATATTAATTGCATTTATTTCTACTTCATTTACCTACTTTATTTTCCTTTTGTGTGTGTGTGTCGCATGTTAGCGTAAGCATCACTGTCTATTAGTGATAACCTTTATTGGCCTATATGTGCTCATTATAATGTTTTTTTCTTTCCCCGTAAGAAGGCTGTTGGTTGTCCAAATAAAATAAAATAAAATAAAAAAATAAAATAAAATATATTTGATATTCGAGTAGGATCGTTAATTTGTTCATTGTTTATCTTTAGTAAATCAACTGTTGTTCGTATAATATTCGTCGAACTCGTGTGTTGCTTTATTAGCCCCCAAGTTGCTTTAGTTTTATTTGTGCTTCTATTTATATACCTTGCGTTTGCTAACTTTTTTGAATGTTTTATTATTCTCTTAAGCGTATTTGAATATGATTTGTAAGTGTTTATATATTTGTGATCATTAGTTAGGATAGTTTTTAAATACATATCTCTCTTTTTTTTGTGGCTAATATAATACCTTTGGTTTTCCAGTTGGGTTTCTTTCTATGAGAAATTTTATTTTTTTCTACAGGGATACACAAGTCAAATACTAAATTGAAAATCTCCATAAACTTATCAAAAGCGGCATTTGGGTCATTATGTTCATATACTTCCGAAAAAATTATTTGCGATAGATATTTTAGAAATATATCGATATATTTATCAACGTTCCTTCGTTCTAGGTACCAATATTTTTCATTGAAGCTTAAACTTGTTTTAATTTCTAATTTTAGAGCAGTATGATCTGAAATTCCTACGTTTAAAATTTCGATTTTCTGATTCGTCAATATATTGTCCAGACATGTTTGACTATGTGATGTATACCTAGTGGGATCGGTAAACGTTGGATGCATTCTAAATGATTTTATGGTTGTTAAAAAATGTTCCGATCTTCTGTTTTTTTCTAAATATTTATGTTAAAGTCTCCAAGAATAAAAACTTTTTTTGCTACGTTTCTATTTCTCATCAATTTAATAAGCAACGTTTCAAGTGTTTGTATGAAAAGATTAAAATTGCCTTTAGGTGCTCGATATAAACAAATTATTATAAAGTTTAATTCAGTTATAACAATACCGCAGCTTTCGAAATGAGTTTCAATACTCATGTCTGACACCCAATCTAATTTAGAATATTTTATATTGGGATTGATATATATGCTAACTCCACCTTGTTTTTTATATTTTCGCGAATAGTGGGCAGCTTTTTGGTAATTGTCCAGCTGAAGTACATCTGCTTGTTCGTCTTTGAGGTGTGTTTCAGAAAAGCAACAAATGTCGAATTTATGATCGAGATTTAGAATTTCTAACTTGTCTATTTTTGATTTAAGGCTTCGTACGTTAAGATGCATAATGGTGAAGGAATTTTTACAAGTTTTTGTGTTTTGGGAGACTTTTGGTTGCGTTAGTCTCGAAAAAGCTGGTTGCAATTTGTATTTTTTGCATATGATTTTTTAAAATAAAAAGGTATCGTACCTCGCCTTGGAATGGTATCATTCATAAGTCGGTCGTTTGTTACAGTTCCGGATATTGCCATCATTTCGTTCATATGTTTGAAGTAATATGGTATTGTGCCGCGTTTATCAGTAGTATTGGCTGTGGTCTTGTGTATGTTTGTAGGCTCCACGGTTGTTTTTACTTGCCTTTTAATTGTTTTTGCTACGTTTTTGCCTAGAAAGTTTGCTTTGTAATCGTAAGTGCAGATCTCATCGTTAATTATTTTGCATAAAACTTTGCAGTCATCAATTGGTTTTCTGTTTCGTGTTGGAAATATATCTAGATAGTGGCAGTTTTCAAAGTTATTAGAAATGGTTTTAAAATTCAGATCTAGCTTACCCTCGTTTAAGTGTGGATTTCGTAATACGTTTGTTAAAATCACATTCGGCTTATTACATCTTTTTAACATAACGGACATTTCTATCAATAGTTTCGTTGGGTTGACGTCATTTGACCCCAGTGACAAGACTAACCAATCTTCTTCGCAAAGGTCTTGATCATCCAACTTAACATTTTTGAAAATGATTTCTGAAGGTGTGTCCGGGTAGCTGTAAGTGACGATTTCGTAATCTTTAGTATTTAAGTGTTTATTTCGCAGTCTAATGAGGACGGAAGATACGTTTTTGCAGCTTTGGTCTCCAACAACAATTATTTTTGGTTTTCTTAATTTTATATTTTCTGGTTTTGTTAATTGCTCTATTTTGCTCTGCTTTGTTTCACTCTGTTTGATATGAATGTTCTTCGTATTTTCGTTATCGCTATTTTCTTTTTTAGTCACACCTGCTTTATTATTTTGATTGTTTTGATGTACATGCTCCGTGGTGACACGCTTTTTTTCGTCAGTTTTTTTGAAGTTCGTTTCATTGTTAACATTTTCAGTTAATGTTGTCGCTGATGCAGATGTCTTGCTCTCTTTTGTTTTCTTTTTTTTCAATATTTTAGCATAACTTTCTTCAAACTCTGTTGGTATGGGAGTAGATGTTTCTCTGAGTTCGTAAAAACTATTGTTGCGTAGGTGTGAGTCGTTAATGTTATTATGTTGCTTTTCTTTCAGTGTGTCGATTTCTATCAGCAAAATATTTATTTGTTCCTTGGCTTTTGCGAGTTGTTCAGTCATTTCTTTGAGTTCACGCTGTAGTTCAAGGTTTATTTCATTTGTGTTTTGTGTTTTTTCGGATAATGTAGTATCTGCACGACGTAGAGTTTGGTTAAATAGGTTGCTGCTATCGTCCGTTGAATCGTCAGATATTGTGATATCTTCTATTTCTATTGTTTTCCCTCGGGGTTTCCTTACAGTTATATTATTTTGCTCGCTCTGATAATGTATACCTACAGGAGTATCGCTGTTGTCTTTTTTTGGTTTTTTTGTTAGGCAAGGTACACATTCCCATGCAAGTTTATGCTCAGGTGTCATTCTTAAGAACCGTGCATCCGAAACATTGGCGCAAATTAAATCGTAAATAACTCCACATCGAGCACATTTCATGTACTCTCGATTTGTTATTTTATTCGGACAGCCTTCGCAGTTCAAGATTGGGTTTGGTGGTCTTTCCATTATGCGTTAAGACAATCTTTCGAAAATGCTTTAAAATATTGTCCTAAATACTAGCATCCTTTACAATCAATGTACTGACTCCTTAGTTTATGAAGACCACGCAACTGTTAATGCTTCCGTGTACTGTACCAATATACTGTTTTCCTTGTTTTGTCTATGGTTTAAGCCCTCTGTCGGTGAGTAGCGCTACTATAAGCTTACGCAGTTAATAAAATAAGAAGATGTCACTAGTAGTCATTCACGAAAGATTAATGCAGTACATACGTAATTTTTTTCAACAGTATTTGAAATTCGAATATTGTATAAAACTTCACTTTGTCTCCAGTTTTCTAATAAAATACTTGAGACACAAACGCTTATGATAATCATGCACTTACCAAATTTGGCACGAATTTTAAATACAAAAGTTTGCGTTTGGTACGAAATTCAAAACATTTTACCGGTCACTTTGAAAAAACACGATTATTTTCACCTTTTACCGCGTACATTGCTTTAATAACACTCACAGTGATTTATCGACAGTTTTGCTTTATTACTATGAACATTAAGACTCAATTATAGTCATAAAACTATTATTTATCGATTTTACCAATTCTAAGAATCAGAAATACTTGTTTACGTGGCAGCGCCCTCTGCCGAATGTGAATGTGAAGTGCTAGGAAGATGTGAAGTCTCCGAAGAGGGGTATGGAGATCGTAGGATCGTATGCGTCTGGTATCCGGAAGTCGACGAGTGAAGGATTAAGTGTGAGGACGGCAGCGGAGCAGATTTCAGGTCGCCGGCCGCCTTTGATGAGATTAGTAAAATATTGACCAGGGGATCGCGGACTCACGGTTTCGGCCGCTCCACGGCTTTATAGGGTCGTAATTCCTTCCGCTTTTGGCATGTCTCTCCTCCTTTCCTCGTAGCTCAGTCCATCTTCAGTTTCTTTCACTTATCCATTTATTTATTTCATTACTATTTTGATGTTCCTTCTTCCCAGACTTTTTCCAGAATGACGACTTTGTTTGCCGTCACGGCTTTCTCTGTTCATTTTTCAAATTTTAGAATTTCGACTTGCGCATATGCCCAAAAAGTTTTAACTAACCGATAAAAAAGCTTACAAATTTTATATAAAAATGGATATGAATGAGGATGAATATGAAAGAATGCTACACGGTACCCAGTGACGTGGTGTGCCCAGATCCCGGTGTTCACGGACTCGGTGTGCGCGCCGGGCGTGGTGTGCGTGCGGCTGCGGCGCGGGCGCCGGCGCCGGTACCTGCTGAAGCGCGAGCGGCTGGCGCTGGACGCCGCCGCCGCGCACGCGCAGCGCGCGCTCGCCGCGGGCCACGAGCCGCCGCAGGTGAGAAAGGACGCTTTCAATTCAAAAGCAAAAAATAAATGGCCGCTGCATTACCAAACTCGCCATTACTGTCGATAGCGGACCGTACCTCACCCGAAATATGTATTTGCAAAAAGCATGGCGCCATCTTGTAGCGGCTGTGCATTCGACTCGCCCAATCGAATACCAGTGACGAACAAACTCACGACGTCGCCAAAAGTTCAGTTTGGAGGCGAACAAAGTCATAATAGTCCCGTTAGCAGACAGTATGTTGCGTGTCACCCCGTGCGCGGGCGGCGCGTGCGCAGGCGCGTGGCCCTCACTGCGTGTGTGCGCAGGTGTTCCTGCTGAGCGCGGAGTGCGGCCTGGTGGAGTTCCTGGAGGGGTTCGAGCGCCTCGGAGACCTCGTGCGCGGGGAGTGCGACCTCTCACGTATGTCACTTTACATTCATATTTCAACCAACGTAGTTTTTTTTTTATTCGTTCAAGTGACGAGTGATTTTGGCAAGGCGTTTGATCTTGTCGACCACGACTTGCTTCTAACGGAACTGCAGGGGCTGGGTAACCGCGGAATGCGAAACTTTATTTATTTTTTCACAATACCTTGTTTGAACACCGTTATCCCTCCAGGACATCACTGCACCCACCGTTATGAACCAGGGTATACCTTTTAAGGTGGTTTGAATCTTACCTACGTAATAGCACAGAATACATAATAGTACTACGTACAGAAAGTTAACTCCGCAAAGGAATTGAAATAAATAAGGACTCTATCTACTAGGCAATAAAGTAGCAATTCAACTCGCACAGCGCTGGATGCCGCTCGCTATATTCACCTAGATATACCGCTCTCTGTCTATCACGTATGCTTAGTTACGTCATAGATTAAGTATATGTTAATATACTTAATCTATGGTTACGTGCGGTTCCAGTTAGGTGAGTAACTCCAGAGTTCCGCAGGGATCACACGTGGGTCCTAACCTTTATGCACATTTCGTAAATGAGTCTCCTACTGCAGTGAAGTCGAAGGCTTGATCTGTTTGTATATTATTATGATCTCTTGTATCACAATGTAGTACAGTTTAGCCTATGTGCGCGGCAGGAGTCCCGGCGGAGCGCGCGGCGCGGCGCGCGGACGAGCTGGTGCTGGCGCCGCGCGCCGCCGCGCTGCGCGCCTACAGCGCCGCCGCGCACAGCGTGCCGCCCGACGCACTGCGGTACGTACCCTCGCCGGTCCACACCACACCACACCACACGAAATATACTGCTTCATGTTGTTTTTTTTCTTTCAAACCGAATTTGATTCCGTTTCGCTCGGTTTGTTAATATCTGTTTTTGAGGTGACGTAACAGCAGATGATTTTAATATTTAAAAAAAAAACTCATTACAAGATTTTATGTTTATTTTATTTATACGGGTTTATTTAAGTTTATACTGGTACTAGCTGTTGCACGCGGCTTTGCCCGCGTGGGCTGTATATTTTGCAGGAATTCGGTCACGGTGTGATCATATACCGAATTCGGCTTGAAATCGTGATTTCATCGCGAGTTCAAATTCTGGGCTCAACCAATGAACGTATCGATGAGTTTATGTACGAATTTTCTTACCACTTACTTTTTGACGAAGGGAAATTTCGTGAGGTCCTGCATACGTCCGGAGAAGAAATTCAATCGCGTATCGCCCAATCACCCTGGAAGGGTGTAGTGTGAAGTATCTTCGAGGGTATACCTAATTCCAACAGTGGACTATTAAAAAGGCTGATTAGCCTTATGGTATGCCATAATACCACACCAAGTTTAATCGTTCAATGTACCTATTATCGTTTTTTACGATATGAGAAAAACAAAAAAAACCTTGAAAAAGTGCCTTTCATGTATGGGGACTCGTTTAAATTTAGATCGTTATCATCATCAACCATGTTCTACCTACTGCTGAGTAAGTATAGGTTTCCTCTTCAGTGCGCTATCTTTTCCGCTCCAGTGCCAGTCTCACCCGTTGCTTTCCTGTTGTTTTAAAATTATGTCGTCCGACCAGCCGGCTTGTGGACTACACGGTAATCGCTTTCTGTCCGCGGTCATCATTCTGTAAATACTCCAAAGAACCAGTCCACCATCCATCTTCTTTTCTTATGAAGTGACACACACACACACAGTCTCGTTGTCTGTTTAACCACGTCTTCGACCTTCGTTCGCCGTCGCAAGCTAAAGTTTGGTATACGGTCTAGGAGATTGATGGCTAACATGGCCCGCGCTATTGCACTTTAGGCTACTTAGGTCTTTTGCGTGGTCTCTTTATTGAGGGTTCATTTATCAGCACCGTATGTGATGATAGATAAAAGTCATTCGTTTCAGGCACCTTGGTCCTCGGACATTGTGGGATCTTGCACATAGAGATCGATTTTCCAAACGCGGAAGTTGAGACTTGTCATGGTCTTAGTCTTGGTCTTATTGAGAATCACCATAAAACCTATTTTTAAGACTTCTGGAGTTCTTTGAGCATACTCTAGAGGTCAGCAAAGTTCTCAGCTAAGTTGGTCTTCTTCGAAACGGAGATGCGTTTTGTGTGTGCTATTGATATTAGAACCTACGTCTTCACTAAGTCATCTAGTACGTTCGTGAAGATCTCGGACCTTAAAGACCACGGATTTCATTGCCAATATAATTTTTACTTTCATCCTTTTCTTTCATAGGACCATTGTAAGAAATCTCTAGAAAAATGAGAGAAAAGAGAAAAACTAAACCTCTACATCTATTCTATAACCTAACCGAGATAATAGTGAAAGTTATGTAATGCAATTTTTTCAACAGGCGTTCAACTTTATGTATTTAAAAATGTTAATAATAATACGTATTTAACAAAAAATACAACCGACTTCAACTTCGAATACCTGGATGACATCTTCATATTTCCTAGTAATTGTGATTTAAGGTGAAAGGTAAGGCAAAATGAAATTGCGCATTTGGCAGCCGGCACGCCATCTATCCAGTAATGAGTGCATTAGTTTGATTCCATAAGCCATCACCCGCGCGCCATCTAGCCGCAAAGCAGTTTAACAGTTCGATAGTGCACACAGCACTGCTGTGTGTGTGTGTGCTACGTTTGATTTCACAATGCCACAAACGATACCGTCAGTGTACGATAGGGATGACCGATATGAATATCGATGGTCACACCTCCGGTTATCCTCGCACCCCAGTCGAACTGTCTCGGTGAAGTAGTACCTATATTACTGCCTGCCTTGCTTAACTAAATCTCATCGTTATTTGTAGAGGTTTGTATGAGATCTTAGTAGTAGCAAATTGATGTTTTTTTTAAGAGTTCATATAAATAAACACCATGAGTAATGGTCCTCTTTGTTTTTTTTTCATTCTTTTTCAACTAATTTATCAGTAGCCAGAAACCATACAATGTAGAGAATTGTATAATGAACAACTTTAGTCCCCATGATCTTTCTCGAAAAGCTATAGTTATATGTTCGGTAAAGGTGGCCTGTGGCTCACAAATTTGTTTCAAACTCCGCTCTATCTTGGGTCACCGGTGGCTTTTGCGACACATAACTTATAACTCGGGAAAAATAAACCGTACGAAAAAAAAAACAAAAGATAAAATGTAGAGAATTTTATAATGAACAACTTTAGTCCGATGATCTTTCTCGAAAAGTTGAAGATGGTCGAGATATTGCAGATCCCACATAAAATAAAGATGGCGGCTAATGCAGTGCTCGAGTTTGGTCGTGATTTTGAATTTACTTTTTTCTCGAATAGCACACGGCCGTTGGTTTTAACGTGAAAGTATCAGTGAGTCGCAAGACTTACCTCAAGGTCATAACAGCGAGCTGATTATCTGATAATCGGAATAAGGTTCAATATCGTAATTCAGTAATATAGGTACTAGTTCACTACTAATGACCATCGTCGTGTGGTGTGGTGTTGGTACGTGTGGGTTGACTAACTGGTGACGTGATACATTTTATGAAAGCTTATTATAATGTAGGTACTACGATTGTTTCTATGACACTTATTATCTAACATAGTAGTTTTGAAACTTTCTCCTAAATCAAAATGGTTTTTTTTACCTAATAACATTGAATGACAAGGTTTGTAAGATAAAAAAATGCACCCGCGCGATGCCGGGACGGGCCACTAGTTAATAATGAAGCTAGCTACCGATTCCCGATTCCGTAATTAATATAACGCATCGCTGAACGCAAAAGCTGACAACGTCCCGGAGAGAAAGGGCGAGGTATCGGTATCCTTGTCACGGGGCGTTGCCAGACCGCTTGCAAAAGTTGCCAATGGTAGGGCCTGTTCTTATTTTACGAGCAAAACACGTTCGTGAAATGTTACGTTTTAGTAGGCGCAAATCGGTTTTACGTTCACAATCCTTTTTTTAAATTACTGATCGAAACAAGTGATCCTTATTATGAAAAGTACAAACTATGAGAATAACTGTGCTGAGTTTGGTACTAAACCGATTTGGCAAATCGAAAATACCAGCATCTAAAATATTGGTACTTCGAAGTAATTCCGAGTGCTTAGAGTGCTAACTATAATTAATTTTAAACATTTGGATCTCGTAGTCAGAGTCTACATAAAACTTCATGATATGTGTTACTCTATATATTAATTTCAAAGCTTCACATGTTCTATTTTTGCCATAAAACGTTCCCAAAAACACCTTGTTTATGCGTTTTCTCCTTCCCATACACCTTAAAAACCAAACTACTAAACCGATTTAGATAAAATTTCTAAGGGCCACCTATGAAGTATTACCAAAAAAAAACTTTAAAATCAGTTCATAATCGCGTAATATACATTTAAAAAAACATACAGTCGAATTAAGAAGTTCCTTTTTTGAAGTCGGTTCAAAATACAATACTTTTTTAAATATAAAAATATTACAATATTTTGTTATTTTTTGGTTTTTTTTTTCAACCGACTTTAAAAAGAAGGTTCTCATTTCGACTGTATGTTTTCTGGTATAAACTTTGTTAATTAGATTGCTATTGTTGTTTTTCAGGCGCCATAATATTCAGATCGATATTATGCTACTAAAAATAATATTAGTAAACTACATTTTTGTTTTATTTATACGGGAATACTCAGACTATAGTTTCGATCACATCCGGTGACCTTTTTCAAAGAGTGAAAACAGAGCCCGACGCGCGTGCAGTTGCGTCTTGCTTAGCACTGCGGGCCGCAGACTACTACCACTACTAGTAGACTACTCACCTTGGGAGCAATAATAAAGAATGTCTTCATGAATGTCGTCAGCAATGAAGGCTTCTTTACTTGCTGTCATGGCATGTAAACGATTTTACGTGCCGCTGCGGGGAGTAAGTGGTTCTTTTCGCTCCGCGTAGCGGGGCTAAAGTAGCCACTCTAGCTCCGCAGGCACGTAAAAATAATTATGCTTAGTGCATTTACCGAGTGTCATTACTCTAGCTCTGATAATTACGTAATATCAACACTAACTCTTAGGAAAATCTTAAGCTTTAACAATCCCCCCTTCAGCCTGCTAGGGCATGAATTTGAAAAAACGGTGATAATAAGTTTCTTGTTTTTGAATTTTTAGTACATATGCCGAGTTTCAGTATTGTAGCTTTAATAATTACCATGTTATTTATTTATTTCTTGGAAAACAAACAGCTATCACAAACTCATTTGCTAGGACACAGAATAATATAAACAAATAAGCCAAAAAATAAAAACCATAATAATAATATAATACATCGCCTTAGCTTTTAGGAAATATTAAATTTAACGCCTATTTTCACCCTGTTAGGGGATTCATTTCGAAAAACGATGAAAGTAGTTTCTTAATGGTACTGCTTAACAAATATGCAAAGTTACATCGCTCTCTCTTTAAGAAAAAAATATTTACTTCATACAAACTTTAACGGACCATTTCACCTCTTCAAAGGTAGAATTTAGAAAAATAATAATTACTTGTTAGTTTTTAAATGTTTCGTGTATACAGGCTGTGGCGTAAAGAGTGGATATACCTTTACCTACTGGTGGGGGACACTAACTGTTCATGAAATAAAAAAATAGCCCCAGTAAAAGTGTCACGGTTTTCGAGTTATGGAACATTTAAATATTTTTTTTTACCTTCGACCATTCTTTTCGGTGCCAAGGTCGCAAATGAAGGTCTTTTCTCGATCTTTTTTTTTGTTACATTCGTTAATAACTGTTCTATCAAATATTAACTGCTGTTTTTGTGTCACAGCTACAGTTTTTTTATTAGAAAAATATTTAGCTAAAAAAATGTGTTTTGCTATTTTTTCCCAAAAGTTTGACCTCTTGTAGTGTAAAAAAAATGTAGAGCCACCTAGGTGGCCTAACTAATTAAAAACTTGCCTACTTCATTGGAATTCCGAAATAGTATACCACTCGGTATTTATAGCTTTCAATTCAAAGAATATTCCTGTTAGGATTAACCAAGGCCTGTTTTTCTTAGAATGCTTTTCACATTTCTTTTTTTTTTAATGATGGTTCGTTCATTGTGTGTAAGCTCAAAGCTGGCTTCTAAGAAATTGTATAAAAATTCTTGGAATCGACAAATACCGCCTACCTGCGCTAGCAGTGGTGGCCGGACGTAAATCTCCTGTCCTTTTCTTTTAGGGAACGTGTAAAAAAGATAGCTAATGACTCTATTGTGTGGATCGAGGGCTCGCTCGCGCCTGTGTGCTATCATACTACTTCCGTGCTACAACGTTTTTACTTTGCTTTGGATTGGATTTAAATAACGATTTTGCTGTGACCCCGGACTTGATTTCGCCTTGTGACTTGGATTTGATTTTGTGCTGTGACCCCGCACTTGATTTCGCCTTGTGACTTGGATTTGATTTGGTGCTGTGACCCCGGACTTGATTTTGCTTGGTGATTTGGACTTTTTATCGAGTGCAATGCCGCGACACACAATACACTCCGAGAGAGTATGCTGAAATGCACTTAATTTACGGCGAGTGTGGTGGAAATTCCGTACAAGCAGCAGCACTGTATCGGGAAAGGTTCCCCAATGCACGCCATCCCGATTACCGTGTTTTTATCAGAGTACATAATACATACGCGGATGGTCGAATTCCTGGAGCTGGCGTCGGCGGTACTAGCTCGGGGAGACCATAACAGATAGACCATGCAGCTGTTCTCCATGAGATCGAAGCCGATCCAACAACGTCGGTGCGAGTAATTGCAAGAAACACTGGCATATCGACAAGGACTGTGCACAGAATTTTGAAGAGAGAACAGCTCCATCCTTATCATTATCAGCGTGTCCAAAGTTTATTACCACGAGATTATTCCCAGAGAAAGGCTTTTTGTCAAATAATGTTAAGAAAAATGAGAGAAGACCCTGAATTTTTTTACAGGATTCCGTGGAGCGGCGAATCGACCTGTAAAAAAGATGGGTATTTTAATATGCACAACTTACACAGCTGGCAACTCACTAACCCGAGACTAAAGAGAGAAGATAGGTTTTTTTTACACTAAAAGAGGTCAAACTTTTGGGGAAAAATGGCAAAACACATTTTTTTTGTTAAATATTTTTCTAATAAAAAAACTGTAAGTGTGACACAGAAGCGGCAGTTAATATTTGATGATAACAGTTATCTAAGAATGCTACAAAAAAAACAGATCTATAAAAGACCTTCATTTCTCTAGCTACCATCGTTGCGAAAGTACTTGACCGTTTACTGGATAGCCAGCTTGACAAGCATGTAAAGCTACACGACGGACAGTTTGGATTCAGGGCCGGCCTGTCTACGGAGAGTGCAATACTGAGCCTAAAGCACACTGTAAGGTACTATGTCAAAAGAAACACACCTGTTTATGCTTGTTTTCTCGATTTATCGAAAGCTTTTGACACGGTGTCTTACGGTGTGCTTTGGTCAAAGTTGCGGAGCACCAGTTTGCCTGAGGAAACGTGTTCTGTTTTTGAGTATTGGTACAACAATCAGATAAATTGTGTAAAGTGGGCAGGAGAGTTTTCTGACGCATACAGGTTGGAGTGCGGTGTGAGGCAAGGGGGGGTGAGCTCTCCGAGGCTCTTCAACCTGTATGTGAACGAGCTGATAGAGGGCCTCAGCAGCATGGAAACAGGCTGTTCGATTGACGGTATCTATGTCAATAATCTTAGCTATGCGGATGACATGGTGCTGTTGGCGCCCTCTGTCAGCTCTCTCAGAAGACTCTTGAAATTTTGTGAAACGTACGCCATAAGTCATGACCTACGTTATAATGTTAAAAAAAAGTGAGTATATGGTATTCTCGAGGAACGGTAAACGACCTGGCTATGTACCTCCTTTATTGCTTAATGGCTTTCCTCTCAGCAGAGTTACACAGTTTAGGTATTTGGGTCATATTGTCTGCGAGGATCTCTGTGATGAGGCAGACATGGACAGGGAGCGCAGAGCGTTGACGGTGAGAGCTAATATGCTGTCCAGAAGATTCTCTTCTTGCTCAAATGAGGCCAAGATTACACTTTTTAAAGCTTATTGCCAATCCTTCTACGGCGGCAGCTTGTGGACAGCATATACTAGAAAATCCTTCGACGCTCTGCGTGTTCAGTATAACAACGCTTTCAGAGTGCTGATGCGGCTTCCGCGGTTTTGCAGCGCGTCTTCCATGTTTGCGGAAGCGCGCACTGATGGCTTCGCTGCTATCATGCGCAAGAAAGTTGCCTCCCTACTATGCAGAACGCGTGCGAGCGGCAACACTATTCTGAGAGCTATAACGGATAAGTTTGACTGCCCCATTCTGCTCCATCACATTAGGGTCTTAATAAAATAAAGCAGATATTTGAAATTATAATTAGATCACAAAATATAATAATTGAATCGAATAATGATAATAATTTAATTTAATTTTAAGAATATAATTAATTAATATCTAATATAATAATAATTTGTACTAATATGGATCTCTGTGTCTAAAAATAAACGTGTTTTGATTTTGATTTTGATTTGATTTGTGACCTTGGCACCGAAAAGAAAGATCGAAGGTAAAAAAAAAAAAAAAACTAATATGTTCCATAACTCGAGAACCGTGACACTTTTACTGGGGCTATTTTCTTTT
The DNA here is from genome assembly GCA_905404285.2 of Erannis defoliaria. Lineage (NCBI taxonomy): Eukaryota > Metazoa > Arthropoda > Insecta > Lepidoptera > Geometridae > Erannis > Erannis defoliaria. The sequence goes on along the minus strand of FR990073.1, from coordinate 103,053 downwards.
TCCATGAACAGTTATGATGTCCCCACCAGTAGGTAAAGGTATATCCACTCTTTAAGACACAACCTGTATACTGATTTTTATTATTCTAGCTTTAAGACTTGCGAAGTCACTTTAGCTAATGCTAATGCTAACATGCGACACACACACACACAATACAATATAAAGTAAAACACGAGCACGTGTCGTGCGCCGCGTCCGCAGGCGCGCGTTCCGGCGGCGCTGCGCCGACCCCGCGCACCTGGACCGCGCCACGCGGGAGTACGCGCGCTCGCTGGCGGCGGTCGCGCTCGGCGGCTGGCTGCTGGGGCTCGGCGACCGGCACGCGCACAACGTGCTGCTGGCGCCCTCCGCCGGCGCCGCGCGCGCCTGCGACGCGGGCGCCGGCGCGCTCTTCCAGCGCGGCGTGCGCGAGCTGCCGCCCGCGCGCCTCACCGCGCAGCTGCGCGCGCCCGCCGGCCACGGTACCTACCTAGCTAACTGTACTGGCTGCTGGGGCTCGGCGACCGGCACGCGCACAACGTGCTGCTGGCGCCCTCCGCCGGCGCCGCGCGCGCCTGCGACGCGGGCGCCGGCGCGCTCTTCCAGCGCGGCGTGCGCGAGCTGCCGCCCGCGCGCCTCACCGCGCAGCTGCGCGCGCCCGCCGGCCACGGTACCTACCTAGCTAACTGTACTGGCTGCTGGGGCTCGGCGACCGGCACGCGCACAACGTGCTGCTGGCGCCCTCCGCCGGCGCCGCGCGCGCCTGCGACGCGGGCGCCGGCGCGCTCTTCCAGCGCGGCGTGCGCGAGCTGCCGCCCGCGCGCCTCACCGCGCAGCTGCGCGCGCCCGCCGGCCACGGTACCGACCTAGCTAACTGTACTGGCTGCTGGGGCTCGGCGACCGGCACGCGCACAACGTGCTGCTGGCGCCCTCCGCCGGCGCCGCGCGCGCCTGCGACGCGGGCGCCGGCGCGCTCTTCCAGCGCGGCGTGCGCGAGCTGCCGCCCGCGCGCCTCACCGCGCAGCTGCGCGCGCCCGCCGGCCACGGTACCTACCTAGCTAACTGTACTGGCTGCTGGGGCTCGGCGACCGGCACGCGCACAACGTGTACCGATCGCTGCGATGCGCATGCACACACCCATGTATACCTCCTCGCGATACGAACTGAATGTCCGTCCTCCGTTCGTCCCGTAGCGGGTGACGTTATCTTCGTTTTCCTATTGCCTAACCTAAAATTAGCCTTGTGTAGTCAGTTTATGAAGCGAAGTGTCCGTGGTCGGTGTGCGCAGGCGCGCTGGAGGCGGCGCTGCAGCGCGCGCTGGAGGAGCTGCGCACGCGCCGGCGCCGCGTGCTGCCGCTCGTGCGGCTCGCCTTCGCGGACGTCGGCCCCGAGGACTACGCGCACGAGGTACCCGCGCCCACTACTACCGGACCCTGTGGTTCCTCGGGTACCAGTCCTACTGATACGAGCTCCCGTCGCGGCGCGTTGCAGATGTCGATCATCGAAGATCTGCTGGAGGGGCGCGCGCTGGCGAGCGAGGTGACGGCGAGCGCGCTGCGCCGCAGCGACGTGGCGCACGCGCACCGGTACATCGACCTCATCGACGACCTGTTCGCGCACGTGCGCGTCAAGCACACGTACACCGTCGAGGAACAGGTACACACACGCACGGACACGAACACCCTCCCCGGCCGGAACGGTCGGCTTTACGTTTCACGAGTTAGGAAAGTTCTGGAAAACACTGCGGGGGTCAGTGCGAGTTTGTAGTTATTCAAATGAAACCTTGTAGCTGAAGACGTAAAGATATAATTGGAGCTGCATAACGTAGTGTCGAAAGTTGCGAGTGGTGTGTGCCGGCAGGTGGCGAGCCTGCTGCTGCTGAGCACAGCGCCCGCCGTGCTGGCCGTCACGCGGCCCGAGTGGGAGCCCTGGCTGTAGGCGGCCGACACGTGGCCCGAGTGGGAGCCCTGGCTGTAGGCGGCCGACACGCGGCCCGAGTGGGAGCCCTGGCTGTAGGCGCCCGACACGCGGCCCGAGTGGGAGCCCTGGCTGTAGGCGGCCGATACGTGGCCCGAGTGGGAGCCCTGGCTGTAGGCGCCCGACACGTGGCCCGAGTGGGAGCCCTGGCTGTAGGCGCCCGACACGTGGCCCGAGTGGGAGCCCTGGCTGTAGGCGGCCGACACGCGGCCCGAGTGGGAGCCCTGGCTGTAGGCGCCCGACACGTGGCCCGAGTGGGAGCCCTGGCTGTAGGCGCCCGACACGTGGCCCGAGTGGGAGCCCTGGCTGTAGGCGCCCGACACGTGGCCCGAGTGGGAGCCCTGGCTGTAGGCGCCCGACACGTGGCCCGAGTGGGAGCCCTGGCTGTAGGCGGCCGACACGCGGCCCGAGTGGGAGCCCTGGCTGTAGGCGCCCGACACGTGGCCCGAGTGGGAGCCCTGGCTGTAGGTGCCCGACACGTGGCCCGAGTGGGAGCCCTGGCTGTAGGCGCCCGACACGTGGCCCGAGTGGGAGCCCTGGCTGTAGGCGCCCGACACGTGGCCCGAGTGGGAGCCCTGGCTGTAGGCGGCCGACACGCGGCCCGAGTGGGAGCCCTGACTGTAGGCGCCCGACACGTGGCCCGAGTGGGAGCCCTGGCTGTAGGCGGCCGACACGCGGCCCGAGTGGGAGCCCTGGCTGTAGGCGCCCGACACGCGGCCCGAGTGGGAGCCCTGGCTGTAGGCGGCCGACACGTGGCCCGAGTGGGAGCCCTGGCTGTAGGCGGCCGACACGTGGCCCGAGTGGGAGCCCTGACTGTAGGCGGCCGACACACGGGGACACGACCGGACGACCACGTGCCGAACTTTTTACTAATATTTAATTATGTCTCGGTTGTACTAACATAGTAATAGGTAAAAATATTCTAATGCTAAGTAATAATTAACAGACTCGCAGGTATAGTATTATATTATCTTTGCTCGCAGGAAATCAAACCGTTCCACCCATCGTTTGAAATGTTTGTTACTTTTTGATATGACAAATAAATGTTTTACAATTAACACAAATTGAGTTTTTTTCGTCCTATTATCACGTGAAACGGCAAGTAGCAAGAAAACACTCAGATTGACTAGTAGGTACTTGTTTATTCGGATTTCGAATATGAACTAAAAACTAGGGAGCTGGCTGGCTGGCTGGCTGGCCGGCTGGCTGGCTGGCTGGCTGGCTGGCTGGCTGGCTGGCTGGCTGGCTCTTATACACTTCCGCCTCCAAAGGCTGGCTGGCAGGGCATATGGCGTGAGGGGGAGCCAGTGTATGCTTGGCTGGCTGGCATTGGTGTATTGAGAGCTTCTTCGCTGGCATAGGTAGATTGACTGCTTGCGTCACGCTCCGTTCCGTTACACTCGGCCATCCTGCAACAATTAATAATATAGTTCTTTATTTCCAAACTAGCTTTAGCCCGCGGCTTTGCCCGCGTAGTAATGTTGAATACTTGAATTCGGTTAAATCGGGGCCCAACTCAATTGAATCACTAAAATACGTATATTATTGCATTTTTTCCAAGCCGCTTGCAAGTCTTTAAGTTTGCTTGAGGATGACCAAATTTGGCATGTCGCGTTTGCAATACTTACTTCAAAACAAAGCCGTCTTGTTGAATTTTAAACAGATATACAGATGGACATGACAGAATAGATGGATGGATGGACATGGAACTTCTGAAGATTGTGAGGCTTCTTTAAAAATATATGTGGGAGATATATCACTGCAGGTCGGTAAATTAGAATGTGATGAACTGGGAATAGTTGGGATGGTAAATGTAGGTGAAATTAATTTGTCATTTGTTAACTGAGTAGGCTGTACCGTAAATGTAGGTGAAATTAATCTATCAGACTGAGCCGTAAATGTTGGTGAATTCAGTTCAGAAAAATATCGGGCTGCAGAAGTTTGGACGGTATGAGTTGAAGACGTTTTGTAATTATTTTTGGGCATCTCTACAGCTAAAGAATCAAAGTACAAAGGCAAAGTAGAAGTTGCGTCAGAACTTATATCTTCTGTTTGAATGCAACTTGGAGATGTAGGAACCTCAACACGTCGCTTAGTTATTTTTTTCACTACTACTGGAACACGTGGAGTGCCGTTAGAAATTATATCTATGTCTTCTTGCAGATACGCATCAATCAATGATGATTTCCCGTAAATCGTAGCCGCTTTATAGGTCTTCCTGCTGTACCAAACTTTGCATACAATTTGCCATTTTCATAAACTTCAAACTCAAACTCATAAATTTGTCCTGCAGCGGCTAGTTCACACGCAGTGCCCCAACTCGACTCGACATGTCATCAAAGTATGCAGTCGCAGTGGTGTAGTTGTCGCCGTTTGAATCATGAGACATGATTTCAAACTCCTCCCAATTAGCTACTACATGAGTAACGATGTTTTTTCGCACCTCAATTGCCTTTTCTTGGGTACCGTGCATTAAAAAAGAAAGCGCACGAAAAAGACACGCTCCATCACCAACGATGGGAACAACATAGTGTTTTACCTTCGCTCCATAAATGAAGAGAAGTTCACTAAGCATTTTAAATAACAAACTGAATAACAATATCAACAGTAACAATATAAAAAAATCTAATAACAAACAATGTAAACTAAAATTAAAAAAAAAACGAATAACAAACTAAATAGCAATCTAAATAATTAAAGGAACAAATAACGATAATTATACGAAATCTAAATAACAAATGAAATAAGCTTAAGCAGAAAAAGTATGATAACAAAGAACGCAAAAAGATCACCAAAATATCGCAAGAATTACGAAACTTCGATAAAATACAGTGCTGCACTGATCGCTTAGGTAGGCTCGGTGTGGGTTGGAGTGGGGCGCGCTCGACGTACAGCGCGTCATTATACTCGGGTTTTAACGTATCTGAGACGACGCGGGATGGACGTTTCGAAAGCTCTGTGCTTGGTGCGTGCACCGGATCAAGTACATGTGTTTAAAACATTTATCTTCTTACGCATAAACACTCGATTAGCTATTATTATTATTAGCTAATCTATAAATATAACATTTTTTTCAAATGAAAAACTGACCCGTGGCCTTCCAGTTTTGAAATTGTTTGAAAATTCTAAAACATGTTTATGTTTATTTTATTTTATCTCTTAAGTCAAAAAACTTAACAGCCTTAAATGAATGGTTTCGGCAAAATGGTATTTTAATGATACAATGAACTCCTTGCGAATTTTTCAAAATCCTTGCTGGGTGTGCGTTTCTCTGCATCAGCCCTTAACACTAATGGTATATCGGCCTACCCTGATTGGGCCATATTCACTACGCTGGCCCAGTGCAGATTGGCGGATTCACATACACTATCGTATTTCTTCTCCGGAAATATGTAGGTTTCCTCATGATGTTTTCCTTCACCGAAAAGCCAGTGGTATTATCCATGCGTAAGTTTCAAAGAACTAATTGGAACGGGCTCGCCCGGGTTCGAACCCGCGACCCCAAGAATGTGAGTCGAGCTTGATCTCACTGAAGCTACCACAGCTTGAGCTGAGTGTAAGTTTACACCACTCAAAATTTAGTTTAGGCATTTAAAAGTAAGTTAATTTAATATTAAAAATTAATTTAGCAGCTTAGGCTGTACAGTATCTATAATAATTATGTCCGTCAAACAGTCGTCTGCGTGGACCTACAAAAAATAGCCTATGTCCGTTTCCGAACCTTATACTATAACTACCTATCCAAAAATGCAGCTCCATCTGTTCAGCCGACCGACCAATAAATACGCCCATCCCCGTCCCCATTCCCAGCCTCATCCCTATAAGCGCCCCCTTCCCCATCCCCATCCCGATACCAAATGTCATTTAAATATGAACACGTCCATCCCCGTCCCCATCCCCGTTCCCTCCCTCATCCCCATCCCGAACCCCATCCTCACCCCATCCCATCCCCACCCCCATCCCGATTTCAACTTTCATCTTAATATGGACACGCCCATCCCCGTTCCCAGCCTCGTCCACATCCCATCCCCACCGGTCCCCACCAAATCCCCACCCCATCCCCATCCCCATCCCGATACCAATTGTAATCTTAATATTAACATGCCTATCTCCGTCCCGTCTCCGTTCCCAGTATCATCGCCACCCCCACCCCCACCCCCATCCCCACATCTATCCCCATCCCTATACCAAATTTCATTTTAATATGTACAGCCGTTACAAAGTTAAGGAGAAACAAACGTACTATCACTAAAACTTAGTTTTTTTTTTAATACTAACGGGAGCTGATTTTGAAAAAACTGTGACACCCGTATTTTCTTATTTTTATAGTAGAATATGTATACCAAGTTTTGTATCAATCGAACCAGAGAATAAAAAGTTTCATACAAACTTTAACACCCCATTTAACCCCCTTCGGGGTTGATTTTCGAAAAATCCTTTCTTAGTGGGCGTTTACACCTCTCCAAAAACATACCCTCCAAATTTCAAGTCTCTACGTTTAGCGGTTTGGGCTGTACGTTGTCTATATGTCAGTCAGTCAGTCAGTCAGGACAAAGCCTTTTATAGTTATAGATGAAGAAACTACAGCTAATATTACATTAACATAAACCAAAAACCTTAGGATATTACAATTTTGGTAGGTAGGTAATTTATAGATTACATTATTATATAGGTATTTATATGTTTTAACATTTTTTTAACAGTTTTAATTGCTCCCGCAATGGGAACAAATTACAAGGCTTTGCATCAAATAAATCAACAAGTAATCAACTAATGTAAATCTATATATATAATAAAACTGTAACGAGGCGATTACTGTAGGTACTTTGAATATATTTAAAAACAATTTTTTTAGGAGTGTATGAGAGCAACAGAACCCAAAAATACAGTTTTTATAATTTTTGTCTGGGTTATAAGGAAAGGGTATAAGGGTATGCTAAGCCAAAAACCCGTGAATGTATACATTGTAACCATTATATCCTGAAAGTTTCAAAAGGAAAAGAGCATATTTTGATTTTCATACAAAACTAAAAAAAAAAAACTGTTCTAAAATTGCACAACCCTAGCACGCGGTCTATCAGTACACGCACACTAGCACGCGCGGTTCGACACGCACACATCCCCAAGACGGGCGATGGGCGCCGCCCGCCCGCCCCGAAACTCCCCAGCGCCCGCGCTGCGTCCCGCGACCGAAAACAAAATTGAACACACACCATTGCCTACTTGGAACCAAACCCACAAGTACCTAAAGCTTAATGATTTAATAATCTCTAAACTACTTACCTGGTCCATTCACAAGAACGGTTCGAAGATGCGTCCTTGCATCTCGATGCAGAGGGCAGCGCGGCGACGAACTGCTTTTGTTGCCTTTGAGAGCATCCCTGGAGTAGTCCGTATGCTCTCAAAGGCGGACACAATTCGTGCACGCATGTCGTCCTCGCTGCTGCATTCATCCGCATACACCATGCACTTCACGTGGCCCCATAAAAAAAAGTCCAGTGGAGTGAGGTCCGGAGAGCGAGGTGGCCAGGGAACCGGTCCTCCGCGGCCGATCCAGGTGGAGAATCTTTCATCCAGATATGCCCTGCAGTCGCGAGCATAATGAGCTGGTGCGCCGTCGTGCTGGAAGATCAGTCTGTAATACTCGGATAGAGGAAACTCTTCCAGCGAATCTTCTAGTTCCGTCCTTAAAAATCTTATGTAGTTTTCGGCACTAAGCCTACTCGGTAGAAATACCGGACCAATAAGGCGAGAGCCTACTATCCCCGCCCATACGTTGATGGCCCACCTTTGCTGGAAACTATTCTCTTTCGACACGTGGGGATTGTGATGAGCCCAGAAATGTTCATTGTGGATGTTTGCTATCCCGCCTCTCGTGAATGTGGACTCGTCCGTCCGTGGATGGATGGATGGATGGATGGATGGATGGATGGATGGATGGATGGATGGATGGATGGATGGATGGATGGATGGATGGATGGATGGATGGTTTTTTTTTTTTTTTTTTGTCCGGGCGCTTTTCGGCCCGGCCCGCGAAACTACAGACACGAAGTCCGTACAATTTTTATTTTCAACATGCAAGTAAATGAAACAAGTACCCTCTCCAGCATCTTTTTGGTGAACTGTTTGTTCACCTGTTATTTGGGTATAGCCCTTTTTATTATTCAAAACTTAAAAACTAGTACAATTTATTTTACAGTTATCCAGATTACGTGTATGCCGCGAGCAGTCCAGCTTCCGCAAGCAGCACCCGTTCACGAGTATGACGCATGTGCCAGCCATCGCTCTCCTCGCCATTTTTTAGGGAGGAGGGCAACCCGCCACACGACGCCGCCGCAAGAAAAAGCCTTTAGGCGAGCATGAGTGCTCCGGGCATACACGCATTATTTTACAATAAAAACGAAAACAATATATGAACATAAAACATTAAATACATTAAATACATACATCAAAAACACTCTACACAACATCCTTACATTTTTCCGCCAGCACTGTCGTCAGAGGTAGTCCCCTTTTTCGCAGCGTTGAGCATAACCTCAATGGCGCGTGCATCACGATTACGCATCGCCATTTTAAGGTTATGGTCAACAACTCTATCTGTCGACAAAGACTCTGCGCGCCTCACAAAACGTTCCACCCCGTCCTCAGCGCCGTCGGTATAGTAGACACAGCTGGTTGTGTGTCGTGACACTGCCACTACCGCGTGTGGGACACTGTCATGGAGCCTCTGTCTCTCTTTCTTCAAACGGACGATTTTTACCGACGCGTATGTCAACCCCTGGGCTTCGTGGATGGTCAGGGTACGCGATCCAACACCAGTCCCGTATCCCAGATTTATTAGGGACTCCTTTTCCTCTTGGGTGTAAACAAGGAAAAGGGTATTCGGGAGGGTGTTGGGAATTTGCGCACCTGTCCATCTTTTCAGCTCCATGGAATGTACCACTGATCTTTTTGAGTACATTCCAGGGTAGACCTCGCTAAGCACGTACGCCACATCCATCGGGCATCGGTACGAATAAGACAATTCCTGGCTGATGGTCGCTACCAGGCCGGGGCTGCTGTACCTTAGCTCGAAGAGGTTCTCTCTATCGATGTAAGGCAGCTGATTGATATCTCCAACGAGAACAATTTCACTAGCACCTGACAGCCGAGTTGCCATTACTATGGCCCCAAAATGGTTCATGAGAGCCTCGTCTATAATTAGACGAGTGCAGCCGCCCCGCTCTCCGAAACCATTTACTAAGATTGAGGCCATAGTGCGCACCTTGGTGAATTTTATACGGTGCGCTAGCTTAACTCTTAGTTCCTTGGCCGTCTCGATGGTAGTAGTAACTATAATGTCTTTGTTCTCGTTGAAGTTATCAATAACCCACGTTGTCTTGCCGCTTCCGGGAACCCCGTTGACCCAGGTGATGCTCGGTACCGCCCAGCTAATGTCTTGACCACAGGGTCCCGAGATGGACTCGGCCATCCTCAGGATACTGTCGTCCAGCATTATCTTCGTGCACCGGGCGGTGACTACCATGCGGTCGTTTGATGTGGTAACGTACTTTGGCAGGCCCGTTCGCTGCGTCTCACCCTCATCCAAGGCCACGAACCCACTCGACATATTATATGCCGCCATATAATGACCCGTCATTTTCCCCCTGATGACTAGGGAAGCGTCATTGTCATATATAGCAGCATCCGCCTCCTCGAGTCTCACCTTCAGGAATCCCTCATTTCCTATCCTGAAGGCTTGCATGATTTTCTTGCAGACGGTCAAATTGACTTCTCTGGTCGCTTTTGTGACCGCCTGAAACTCGAGGAATGCATTTAATATGTGGTCCGATGACCCCTCCACTGGCTTTAGACTAGGCGAACTGACCTGCCCCATGTCGGCTCTCGTCCGGTTTACAAATTCTTTGGGCTCGTTCTTCCTCGGTGCTTGTCTCACGAAATCCTCAACAGAAGCAGCCTGTCTTTCTTCCGTTTTGGATTTCATGGTTCTGGTGAGTGCACCAAGGACTTCCATAAAACCTCTTTTTCTGGCAACAAGCTCCGCTCTCTCCTTCGGACTACCACGTTTTCTCTCTTTAGCCTCGGCCCTTTCAGCAACTACCTTCAGCTGAAGACGCTCTGATCCATTCTGAGTGATTGGGTTCGGTACGGGGTGCCCCCAGCTGTCAGTGGGGCTGGTCGCCGTTGCCGCATCGTATCTGGGGACTTTGAGGTAACTTAAGTTTTCCCCTCTGTCCTCATACACGATGACCTCATGATGTTTCGAGGCTATTAAGCAACCGTTGCGATCTGCGACTTCCCCCTTTTCGAACCCAAGGATCATTGCGTCCACGCTTATTTTGCGGGGTACGACCCTCTCTCCCTCCCCGGCCTCCCCCACCATGGTAAGCACTAATGCGGCGTGCACGGCACTAACTAAGCGTGGATGCGGGTGGTCGTAAGTCACTGCTAGACCACGCGTACACAAACATGAATGCGAAACGCGTGACTGCCATCGTTGGCGTCGACACGCACCCGCTCAGTGACCATGGCGCCCAGCGCCTCACTCTCGCAAGAAGCGTTACTTCTGCACCTGCGCCCGCGCACTATCTAGGCCGCACCTTCTCTGCGGCCAACGAGTATAACTTTATTGTTGCCCTGGATTCAATTGACTGGGACAATATCTTATTATGAAAACTGACGTGGTTTTGACACATTTTTGTTTTATTCATACGGGAATACTCACGTTTAATTAAATCGGATACTCCGACTATAGTTTGTCCGACTTGTGCTAAGCAGGACGCAGCTGCACGCGCGTCGGGCTCTGTTTTCACTCTTTGAAAAAGGTCACCGGATGTGATCGAAACTATAGTCGGAGTATCCGATTTAATTAAACGTGAGTATTCCCGTATGAATAAAACAAAAATGGGACAATATCATTGAAAAATCGGAAAATTGTTGTCACGCGTTGGCCGAGAGTATAGTCAATATTTTATCAAATAAATTAAAAAACTGTTTTCCGCAAAAAAAAAAGGTTACTCATAATAAACACTGGGTTGACGCGGAAATTCACAATTTTAAGCACTTACTGCATGAGACTATACAATTAAAGAAATCATTTCCCACCAATGATTTACTCCGTATTAAGTGCGATGAACTCACAATGAAATATCACGCCTTATTGAAAGAAAAACGAGTCAGTCATTACTCTAGTATAGTCAGGGATAATCCACGACGCATGTGGAGTGTAATAAATTCAGAGTTGGGTCGTGGCACTCGCGAGAGAGCCGATTTCACTGACCTGGTGCGGGATGCGGACGGTCAAGCGTTTGGCACGAAGAAGGATCTGGTGGACGCGCTTAACTCGGGGTTCGTGACGGCGGCGAGTAGGTGTGGAGCACCCGCAGCTAACAGCGCAAGCGCCTTAGCTGCACTTGGGGACGAGGCATCCGTGAGCGACGTGTCTCTAAGGCTAGAACCGTTCTCCCCAGTTGAAGTGGTTACTATAACGACAAAACGTATCGCTCCTAAAAAGAGTACCGATCTCTATGGTCTGTCCGCGAGCATATTAAGAACCGGTATAGAACCAGTAGCGCCCGTTCTTAGTCACTTGTTTAACTCATGCCTGCGGGAAGGAATATACCCTACAGCACTCAAGAAAGTTAAAATATGCCCCTTGTACAAAGGGAAGGGTAAAAAATCAGAGATGAAGTCCTATCGGCCCATATCCCTCGTCCCTGCCGTCAGTAAAGTGTTTGAGGTCGGACTCAACAGGAGACTTCTTAATTTTATCGTGGATCGTGGCGTTTTGTCGGAACGCCAATACGCGTATCGGGCCGGCCGCGGGACCACAGACTTGGTGCGTGAGGTGGTGTGGCGAGTGTTGAGCGCGTGCGAGGCGGGATTGCAGGTTGCCGTTCTTTGTTGCGACCTATCCAGCGCGTTCGATACTGCCGACCACGATCTCGTTGCAAATAAGCTACGGTTTTACGGGATCCGCGGTCCGGCTCTGTCCGTGATGTCGTCCTTCATGTCTAAGCGAACGCAGGTCGTGGTGGGTGACAGAGGCCACGTAGTATCGTCTGAGATGGAGAACGGGATGGGCGTCCCACAGGGCTCCTGCTTATCTAACACCTCGTTCAGTCTCCTCCTCAACGACCTACCAGGTGCCATCAATGGCGCCGAGATTTACATGTACGCCGATGACGTCGCTGCGGTGATCACCGCGCCGACGCACAGTCAGCTGGAGTCGAAACTGAACACGGTAGCAAACGAGCTCGAAAGCTGGTTCCGTTCTAACGGATTAGCTCTTAATAAGGACAAGACCTGCTTCCTTGCATTCAACCTCAATGGCCACTCGACAAAGACTTATTCGGTAGCAGTCGGCAATACCGCGCTCCAACAAGTACATAGTACGAAACTTCTGGGTTTCCACATCGACGGTGCGTTGACGTGGGAGACGCACATAGACGAGCTTTGCGGGAAACTGAGCCGCTCGTGTTTCGCGCTCCGGCGGCTTGCGAGCACCGCCACCCGCAGCGTGGTGCGCTCCTGCTACTTCGCGACCGTCCACAGTAACATCACGTACGGGTTGGAGCTGTGGGGCCGCGCTGCCGATCGGAATAGAGTCTTTGTCATGCAGAAACGAGCCATACGTGCTATATGTGGTGTCCAGAACGATGTCTCATGCGTAGAGCTATTTAGGGAACTTCAGATACTGCCCTTGCCATGTGAGTTTATTTACCAGATAGCCCTATTCACCCATGTTAACCTAGAAACGTTCCAACGTAGGGGCGTTCACAGCACGTTAGCTTTACGAAGCAATAAAAAGAAAGACCAACTGATAACCCCGACGCACCGTCTCGTCAAGTCGGAGAGGTCAGTGTATATTTTGGGGCCCGCGATCTACAACCGTATACCAGCTTCCATTCGGGATGCTCCTTCCACCGGGTGCTTCAAAACTAAGCTCAGAGCGTGGTTGCAAGAGAATTTGTTTTATGACATTGAAGCTTATTTTAAAATAAGAGATTATTAACATATTTTTTAAAATTATTATTTCATTTTATTGTGACATACTTAATGAAATTTGACGTGTAACTTTGGTGTTATCAATAAACGATTTGTATTTGTATTTGCACCGAGCATGCCTGAGCGAAAGGAGTCTCTGCACCCCACTCGAATAGCGCGATCGTCTTACTTTGCGATCGCACCATTCGACAGGGGTAGCCAGACAACCTTGACACAGGTAACGCGTCATATGTACAACGCTTCATACTCGTTTTATGAGTGCTTCCATTAAGAAGAGAGGCCAGGCCGGGTGAAATCGTACATTTCCTCCTCATTCCCGCTTGGCAGAAGCTGATACCGAGAGTCTCGCAAACGTCGTCCATGAAGAGAGCAACACCTCGAATCCTGATTCCCGGGTTTCCACTTTCTCCACACGCCAATAGCTGCTTAATGGCGGTGTCAGCTGGATACGTTACCGTTGCGGGATCATCAGAACACGAGGCGCACGGAGCAAACTGAGGCTCTTCGGGAATCGGCGATGGTCGTGATGTTGATGTTGATGTTGATGCTGATGTTGATGCATGTAATCTTGGGGGGAGTGCCGGAAGGGAAGTTGCTCCGTTTTTCCTGGCCGTGATTATAACAACCCTGCTCGCAAATGCCAAGAAAGGTGTTTTCTTGGCCCGGTCCTCCAAGATCGAAGGGAGAGTGGACTGATCGAGCTTTGTCTGGATTTCGATCTCTAGGTCCATTCTTTCCAGGCCAAACCTTGGACATTCCAGGAGCACGTGCCAGATGGTTTCGTCACAAACCGGGTCGCAGATACAGGAGGGACTGTCCTTGAGATGGAAGCGGTGCAGATAGGCGGCGAATCCACCATGACCGGTTAGAATCTGGGCATGAATAGGTGTTATTTTCATGTCCTTAAGTACGCGTCTAGCGAAAGTGACCGTAGGTAAGAAAACCTTGGTCACTGAGCCCGTACTTGAGGATTCGTACCGCAACTGCCACTTCATAACAGTATCCTCCCGTATCCGTTTCCTGACGAAAGACACCGGCACTTTGCTATAATCCGGAGCCGTTTTCTTAAACAACGCAGCCTTCTTCGCCAACTCGTCCGCTCTTTCGTTCCCTGGGGTACCTGGGGCTCTCAGCCAAAAGAGTCTCACGACCCTGCCCTCCTCCCGGATATCACGTATGCAACTCTTGATGCTCTGGGCTAGAGGGTGAGTCACAGAAGGGCACCGCAGCAGATCAAGCGAAGATCTAGAATCGCTCAAAATGCTAACCGATGCCCTCCCCGACTCACTCGCCATCTTAACAGCCCTATAGAGTGCGTACAATTCCGATTGGAAGACAGTATTGTGAGGCTCCAGGCGAAAGGTGGAATACCTGGACCGGTCCTGGACCTGGACCGGGCTCCAGGAGAAGGTAGGGACCTTCTTCCCACCAAGTGAGGGCAGCTCCGACTTTCCCCTCAATCTTGCTGCCGTCGGTGAAAATCTGGGGGCCGACAACTTGATGGTTTTCCAGGGTTTCGGGGTCCAGGTCTTCCAAGCGCTCATACTCGGTTGTTGTGAGTAATGATGGATGTGGGAACCGTTTGTATTCCACATTGCGCTCTAGCTCTCTCCCAGGTGGCATGTGGTCCTCAGAGTACCCCTTTTTGATGGTGAATAGGGATGCAGCCTCAAGAACCCGAAGGTCCAGGGGTAAATGGCCCGAGAGGATTAGTGCCGATGTCAGAGAGACCGTGCGGTACGCCTTGCAGATCTTCTGCAGGAAGCCTCTTTGCAGTGAGTCTAACTGATTTCGTACCATCAGTTTCTCAGCTGCTGGAGACCATGCACTCGCTGCATACAACACGATCGGCTCTATCACCGACACGTAAATGGTTCTAACAATTTCTCCATTCAGACCCCACGTCACCTTTGCGGCACACGCAAGCTGCTTATAGATGTCCGCAACCTTGGTGCAAGTAGCAGACACGTGTGCGTTAAAGGTGAGTTTGCAGTCGATGACGAGACCTAACAACTTTAACTCGTTAACGAGTTTAAGCCGAGTGCCGGACATATGGATCACCGGGGAGTCATACTTAAGCTTCTTCGTGATAACCATCGCATTTGTTTTATGCGCGGCGAAGTTAAGTTTATTATGGACTCCCCATTCCTGTACGACCTCCAGGATGTTGTCACCTTTTTGTTGCAAGGTATTGACCGCTGAATCGGAGAAAACAAGAACCACATCATCTGCGAAGGCCTGACAATATACCCCTAAACTAGCCATTTTGTGTAGGAGCGAATCGAGGATAAGGTTCCAAAAAGTTGGTCCACCAATGGATCCCTGGACACAACCTTTCGTAGTACCCTTCTCACTCGACGCTCTGGCATAGTTGACCCTGATCTTACGGTCTTCTAGGTATGAGGCTGCAAGAGCAAAGATGTTTCTTGGACATTTCTTGGCGATCATCTGCTTCTTTAGGGCCGGCCACCACGCGTTATCAAAGGCCCCCTCTATATCAAGCGATACCAGAAGGACAAGTTTTTTGGACTTGACCTCTGTCCGTATATGCTTGATGAGATCGTAGAGGGCGTCTTCGGTTCCACGCTGCGGCATGAATCCATACTGGCTTGGATGCAAAGTTGGGTTCAAATGCCACTGGAGTCTGCCAACAAAGAGTTTCTCAACGATCTTTCCAAGAACCGATAAGAGGCCTATCGGTCTGTAGGACTTAGGATGGGTGTAGTCTTCCTTACCCGGTTTGCGGATAATGCACACGTGAGCAATCTTCCAATGCTTAGGAAAGTGTGGCAGCGATAGGCACTTATTTGCCAGCGCCAAGAACACTTCCCTATCACATTGGATGACTGCTGTGCAAATATCGGCCGTCAATCCATCAGGCCCAGGAGCTTTTTTCGGATTTAAGTCCCTAAGAACCTTATCCAGCTCCGTGCCTGTAAATGGTGGATCGTCGTCCGACAGCTGATGTATATCCGCAGGGGTTTTCCCATCCGTGAGCCCTCTGACCAGCTTGTGGTGTTCACCTTCCGTATCTACAGAATCATCAGGATAAAACGTTTGCGCAAGGAGATCCGCTGACTGTTCAGGGCTCAGTGTTTCCCCTGCGGTGTTTCTCAGGAGCAAGTCGTCCTGTCTCCTTGCAGTTTTCCTAATGACTCTGTAGATTCCGTCCCACATACTCTCTCGGTCCTGTGTTGAGCAAAACTCCTTCCAACTCTCCGTGGCAGCCTCAGCAGCACTCTGCTGATATGCAACCTTTGCCAGCAAGTATTCATCGATAACGGCCCTTCTGCGATGGGGAGCAGCGTTTCTAATCCTTCTCTTCATCCTCAGAACTTTTTTCTTTAGTTGGTCCAGAGAGGGAGACCACCACGGGGGTCTCGGGTCTCCCTTCCGTAATCCCAACTTCGGGATCGTTTGGTCGCATGATCCACAGATGGTTTCTGAGTATGACGTAATTAGATCTTCAAACTCGCCCGGGTCTAATACCTCCGTTATTCTTTGGGGTGTGATGTTTTTAGCTACCAGGCTGGACTTGAAGTGTGCACGGAAATCGGACCAATTTGCCTTCTTGGTGTTATAAATGCGAGTTGAAGTTGACCTCAGAGGCTCCAAGGGCTTCTCCAACTGCAGCGAGAAGGTAATCGCGTTATGGTCCGATGTTGTTACATTCCTATCCACACTCCAATCCTCGATCTTGCCTAGTAGTGACAGGCTGCAAGCGGTAACGTCTACCCTGCTCGTACACAACCTGTCCCCCCTGTGAACCTCGAAGGTTGGAACCTGACCCGTATTAAGAATTTGAAGATCCAACTCGTTTAAGAAGGAATTGTACGCCGCCCCCCGATGGTCCTCGGAAACACTTCCCCACCACTGACTCCAGGCGTTTACGTCTCCCCCCACTATGATGTTTACTGACTCGAATTTTCCACACACATCCCTAAGCCGCAACAGGTACGGGTCTAGGTCCTGGTCACCCTCGAAATAGACGGAAACGACTCCGATCCTAAACTTGCCAGATCTTATCAGCACTGCCGCAACATTTTCGGTCACCAACTGTGGATCATGAATAACCTCCAGTTGGTCACCGAAAACAACGACTGCAGCTTTCACCTGCTTTTGGCGATTCAGGGAGCACTGAACAATTCTAGTGCCTGGGTACTGTTTCATTACCCCTGTTCTACCAACATATGGCTCCTGAACAAGGGCAATGGAAACTCCCTTCGCCTGTGCCGCCTGAGCAAGCTCTGCCGTAGCAACCCTAGAACGTTGCAGGTTTGCTTGTACAAAGCGCAACCCGCAACTCGACCCGTCCATATTTCGAGGATGAACCCCGACCACCCCGCTTTCCCCCAGTGTGCCCTTAACAAATGTAAGAAACGCGCGACCTAGCTATGCTGTCCCATTTGTGCCTTTCTTGGCACACATCGCTGAAGGCGTTGTGCGCCAGATCTTCCGATGTTCTTCCGGCTTTTAAACAATTGGAACATCTTGGAGGTTTTTCCGAAGCCCTCGCAGGACAGTCTCTCCCCATGTGCTCCCCGCTGCAGTAACTGCAAACGTTTTTCCGCATGTCCCTGCATACGGCCTTCGTGTGGCCGTACCCAAGGCACTTCGTGCACTGCACAAGGGGAGACTGGTCCTCCACATGGCTCCTTCCAACCCCCAGATGTATTTGTTTCGCCTGCGTGAAGCGCTTCCAGATTTCCGGAGAGAGCTCCACAACAGGGTGGCACTGTAGCTGGTTCCTCGCACGTTTCCTAAATCTGACTCTGACGGTCTCCTTTGCCACATCAACGTCTTTCAGAAGGTGTTTATTCTGAGACAGGAGACAGTCTTCCATCTCCTTGTTGGTGTAGCACGAGAGAACGCCCCTTATGCACACTAGCGGGTTCTGCTGTCGCGGCTCCGTCACCGTAAGGTCCGTTTTATTTTGGACCCTGCCCTTAACAATCTTCAAGTCCTCAGTGCTCGCGCAGCTGAGGACAACTTTTTGATTTCGGGCTTTCCTGACTCTATCCACCCTAGCCCCTGTGTTTTTCAGATCCAGGGCCAACCTTATCCTCTCCGCAACGTTATCGCCCGTATGGAGCGGATTCGTCGAGGAGACGATAAGGGTGTGGTTTGGGAGTCTGGGAGGCTGCGGTCTTGCTGCAATTTGAGCATAAGTCACCGGTGGCTTTTCCACCGTGCCGTGACCGAGGTCTGTCACTCCCTTGCTGATGGTCGCAAGGGAACGTTTCACCTCCGCCAACTCGAGTTCCGCTCCCAGGCTCGGCCCCGTAGGCAGGGTCGGCTGAGGTTTGGCATCTCTAAGTTGGCGGACATCAGACGACATCTCTTTTATGCTCTCCGAGAGTGGTTTTAGCTGTAGGGTCAGGTCCAGCGGTGATTGTGGTGTTACAGATGGTGGTGGTGTGGAAAACTCTTTCAGCTTTTGTTTTATTTCTCCTAGTGTGTCCTTTATATCCTGAAGGAGCTCTTCTCCGGCTACGTCCTGAGTTCGAGATGGTGGTGTAAGAGGTGGGGTCGTCATCGTCACCGGAGTTTCGGAGGTTATTTGAGGTTTTTCCCCAACCAGCCTCCGCAACTCGTCCAGCTGGTTGGAGAAATGGGCTAGCCGGGGTGAATGGTAGGAACCTATTATACTGGACTATACTAACTATGCCCCAATATTGGGTTTAGCCAGGATAGCCAGGAAAAATAAAATAAAATAAATTTATGATTTGAGGGGAAAGGGGGAGGGTAAGAGAAAGGTCTGAAGGGCCTGTTTGGAAAAAGTCCAAACTCGGCTATTTTAGGACAAGGGACTAAGGAGTTCTCTCGAGGTTACCTGATGGGCAGTGGAGGTGTCCCCAGCGCTGGTCTGCTGAACGATGACGGAGTCTTGGGCCGGCTTCGAAGTCTCAGCTAAAGGCTGCCTCGTGCCGACACACAGGAGGTCAACGACGTCTCGTACAAAGTTCACCGGATCTAGGGCAACTCGTGGACCGCGTGGCTTCGAGGTTATTTCTGCCTCAACTTGATACCTTGTAACTTCGGAGGGCGCAGTCGGATTCCAATGGTGTTGGTGGTAATCGACGGGTCTCGTTGGCACCTCTGCGGAGATATGTAGGTAGTTCCACTTTGACTAACCTCCGCAATGTTACAAGGTTTTCCGGTGTTGAAGACCAGCAGCTCTGGATCCTGACGAGTTGGAAGGTTGCCCACACGTAACCGGCTAAGGAGTAAGCTTCTTCGGAGCACTGCAAACTTTGAAGCGCGTTGTGTGTGAATTACTAATTTTTAGCAATTTTTTGCGCGGAGCAAGATGTTCTGCGTGTCGCGGTTGCAAGTGTACTGGTTAGGTTAGGTTAGGTTTTTTTTTTTTTTTTTTTTTTTTTTTTTTTGCCGTCCTCCTCCACCTATGTACCTCTGACATTATCAGAGACCTTGTTTAGGTTTTTTCATTTCTGTACAAAGTTATTTAATTTGTGCTACAAGTGTAGCTTTATGTCCATGTGTATTATTATTACAAGTATATTTTATATTTTAAATTTATCATACTGTACAGTATGTTTAGTCATTATTTATTGATTTATATAATATTTTTTTTATTAATTTTTATTATAATTGGTTAAAAATTTAAAAACAATATTAAAATGTAAATAATTTAAAATTATGATTTAATGCAAAATACTATTATTATTAATTCTATAAAATAATGTTAAAATTGCAATTAAAATTCAAATAACTATTTAATGTCTTAGGTGATAATTAGACCCTCAATAATAATAAATTTTATGTAATACTGCATTAAGGTCAATACGTTTTACAGTTTTTACCCACTTTCCCACGTGCGTGCATAACTTTTAATTCTAAGAATTAGAGGTTGCACGCACCTTACCATCTGTTTATACCAGAATAACGCTTAATGACTCTCAGAGTCGTTAAGCCTTATTTCTTACTATCAAACTTTGACTACCGAAGAGTCGACTACGAGCAGGTACGTCCTGGACTCTGTTACGTGCTTCATCGCGCAAGATAGGAGCTCGATCCGCTTTATGCTTATTGTAGATTCCAGGGCGGACCTGATCGCATTGTGTTTAGGGCTCTCCGGTAGCATGTTCGTAAAAGTATTCACCCTTTTACAGATGCATGTTGGGGTTTCCCTGCGCTTGAGTCTATTCGAGGGCAGGGATACTCCAGCACATTCGGCCTTCACCCTCGTCATTAGTGAAACCTGCACGAACCCACAAGCGTGTGCAGGTGTCGCCCTCTTGTCAGCGTTTCTTGAAGTGCCCGGTACCTTAGCAGTACGCCACGCTAGATCTAGCTATGGCGTCCCATCGCTTACGTACCGGGCACTCTCCGTCGAAGGCATTGTGGCCGACATCGGGGTACTTCGCTATCCTGCAGTTGCGGCAGGTTGCAGTTCCACCCGCTATGTGCACTGGACAATCTGCCCGGAGATGTGGGCCAGCGCAGTGGCTGCACAGGTCCGCTGACTCTGTGCACAGCCTGCGCCCGTGCCCATATCCCAGGCATCGTGTGCACTGCACGAGCGGAGATTGGTCCTGCACCGCCGCATACTGCAGGTCGACGTGTACCCTTCCAGCTTCCGTCAGCTTTAGCCACAGTTTAGGCGACACCTGCAACACGACGTGGTTTTCGTGTGGGTTCCTCGCTCTCCGTCGATACTTGACGGTGGCCCTGAACTCGTCATCTCTCAGATCCCCCAGGAGGTTCTTATTTTGGGACCTAAGAGAGGACACAATCTCAGCGTCCTTGTTAAAGGTGAGGAGGTTTTTGATGATGACCAAGGGATCCTTATTCTTCGCCTCCTTTACGTTAAGGCCCTTGGTCGTCTTTGAGATTCTCTCCGTCACCTTTAACAATTCAGCCTTGCTTGCGCAGCTCAGGACCACCTTTTGGTTCCTGACCTTTTGGACCCTAGTGACTTGGAGCCCGGTGGTCTTGGCTTCTAAAGCTTCACGGACCTTACCGAGCACCTCGTCACTAGTGTCCATCTCATTGTGGGAGGAAACGATAATGGAGTGATTAGGGCGAGACTTTGTCGGTGAGACTGTGCGCTTGGGTAAGGCCAGAACCTCCGCATACGAGGGGAGAGTTTCCTGGAAAGAGGAAACCCTTTTTCCTGTCTCCTCGGTGGTCTGGCGTAGTTCCCGCACCTCACCTAAAAGCCTGCCTATGTTATCGGCCTGCACATCATCGAGTCCTCCCGTAACCGTCCTTTGGTCAAGCGCCTCAGTGAGGGTTGTCACTTTTGCGGTGTTGACCGCAATGAGTTCCATGTGCTTCTTCATCATTCCCTCCAAGCCTAATCCTGGAGAAGATGATGAAGAAGCACCCTCTCCCATTCTCACCACGTCCTTCCCCTTTCCCTCTTTTACGGTTCTGTCAACAGGACTAGGGTTCTTTTGGCCTTTTGCTGCATCTGCCTCTTTCACCAGTCGGAACAGACAATCAATTGCCTGGGTGACCGCTACTTTGATATCTGTTCTGAGGTTTTTCGAAATAGACAGATGCAGCTTGGCTGTACGAACACAGGCTCTGGCCTCCGCCACCCTGTCAGAAGATTTGGAGCCCTGGGTTTTCGTTGGTGGGTTCTCCGCTGACTCCACCGACAGCCTACGAACGACTGCCAGCTTTGTCTTTGGAGAAGCCACCATTGGACTTCTCGGGGGTGTCAGCCTATTAAAGGCTCCCTGACTACCGGATTCAACATCCCCCACACTTCTTCTGACATTTGGGCGAGGCCCCGCCTGCTTCGTTACCGTTGCGGTACCAGCCGCTATGTCATTAAAATTGTCTTCAGCCCTATTCCCTTCTTCAGCTGGTGTCCTGAACATCTCGGAAGAGATCTTGTCCTGTCAAAAAGCGCTTTTTGGAATGAAGAACTGTCCAGCAGTATGCGCCTAAAATGTCAAATTTGGTCTATTTCCACCCCTACCCTATGGAAAATTTCAAATTCTAACTGTAA
Source organism: Erannis defoliaria (assembly GCA_905404285.2). Classification (NCBI taxonomy): domain Eukaryota; kingdom Metazoa; phylum Arthropoda; class Insecta; order Lepidoptera; family Geometridae; genus Erannis; species Erannis defoliaria. The sequence goes on along the minus strand of FR990073.1, from coordinate 81,107 downwards.
CAACACCGGGAGTGTGGGCGGGGAAAAATTTCGCTGTTCTGAAGGTGGGACGCGGTGCGGGCACACCCCCAGATAGCAGTAATAATAAAATGAAAATTCCAATATGAACGTCGACGAAGATATTAATTATTTAGTGAAATTTTGTATGTTTTTGTAAGTTTTCCAAATATTTTTATTAATGTGTGCTTTTATGTTGCAGATGGCGGATGGCAGACAACGGGACACGCTCGATGAGGTATCGCACGTCACAATCGGGCAAAGCTGACACAACTAAATTGAATTTTTGAAAGTTTGCAAATATTCGGTTAGGTTAGGTTAGGTTAGGTTAGGTTCCCCCCCGTGGGTACCCGCCTTGTCGGGGCGGGGGGGCTTAGTAGCCGTGGGAAGTGTCCCCACGGTGAAGCTAAGAGGTACCCGAGGTGGGGCCGCGAAAGCGGCCACCGTGGTGGGGGCTAGGCCACTGCACGAGCCTGAGGGATGGAGACAGGCCAGAGGGGCCAGAGCTCTCCATTCCCAAGGGCCACGGTGGTGGCTGGGCCCTTACTGAGGGTCCGGACTTGGTCCGGACATGAGGGCTCTCCACGTGTCCCTCTGATTAGCAGAGGGCACAGTGGAGAGTGAGGAGGGACAACCGGGTGGTGGCCTCATCAAGGGCTTTCCTTGAGGGGGCACCCACCGGGTGTGTTGTGGTGGGGCTGCGGGATGGGGACAGGCCAGAGGGGCCAGAGCGCCCCATCCCCAACGGCCGAAGTGGCAGGCGGCGGGGCCACTCACCTGACCCGCCGCATGGAGGCCAGGGCGTTCGGACGTAGGGCCGTCCGGCGCCCATCTCGCTGGCATGGCCTCCGAGGTGGATGCACGATGTGTCTGGGTGTTCGGACACATCGTCATCGGTGCGGGAGGAGCTTCGGCTCCCCGTGGTGGGCCCGAAAGGGCGGCGCCGTCGAGGTCGCGGATGAATGCGAGAGCGTACCCGTGACCTCGACAATAGGCGCAGTGTGGGAACACCGTTGGGTTTTTAGTCGGTAGGGGTGCCATCGAGTCTCACTCTGGCATCGAGTCCGACATAACCCTGGCAGGAGGGTATGCGTAAGTGCATTTCCCAACGTAAAAAAAAAAAAAAAAAAAAAAAAAAAAAAAAGGTTAGGTTAGGTTAGGTTAGGTTTTTTTTTTTTTTTTTTTTTTTTTTACTTGGATTTGTGCTGTAGGGAGTCAGTGCTTACGGTATACTCTTTCTCCCTACCACACATAGGATTGGGGTTAGGATTGAGTGGGAATGGGTGAGGAGAATTTTAATTGGGATAAGTGGGATGGGAGCGTGAAGGGGTTGGGTTTTGGGATTGAGTGGGAATGGGTGAGGAGAATTTTATTGACTAAAAATAGAAACTATATACAATTTTACATTACATTCATTCTTAAATTCTAATCGCCACCTGCCAGTCTCGCCAGGCTCTCCTCCATGCAGAGAGTTGCAACTTTCGGCAATCTTGGCAATCTTGGCCAGCCTGGCAAGCCTCGCATGGTTAGCTTGCCGGATGTGGATGCGGAGAGAGTTCCATGTGGCTGGACGTTGAAGTTCTGGCGGGTGGCATAAGGTACATCTGCTAGTTGTAGTTGATATGGGTCTTGATCCATTTCCGTCTTGCTGTGTTTTGTTGCTGGATTTGCTAAATCTGCACAGCCCGCACAGTTCTGGCCAATTTGGTGAGATAGTTGTTCCGAGTCCCTTGCTTTTAATTTGTTTGGTTGGTTTGCTGAGTTTGCCATACTTGTGCTGCTCTGCTGGTTGTAGTTGATATGGGTCTTGATCCATACATCTGCCCCAATGCAGAGAGTTGCAACTTTCGGCAATCTTGGCAAGCCTGGCCAACCTGGGCAAGCCCGGTGGGCCCGGCAAGTTAGCTTGCCGGATGTAGATGCGGAGAGAGTTCCTAGTGGCTGGACATTGATGTTCTGGTGGGTGGCATCGGGTACTTCTGCTGGTTGTAGTTGATATGGGTCTTGATCCATTTCCATCTTGCTGTGTTTTCTGTTGCTGGATTTGCCATACCTGCACAGCTTGCGTAGTTCTGGCCAATTTAGTATGATAGTTGTTTGAGTAATTGGCCTTTTATTTAATTTACTTGCTGAGAATGCTATATTTGCACTGCCAGCATAAGTCTTGGGATTCCGTTGAGTCTGCATATTTCCCGCAGGTTCAGCATGGTTAGTGAGGTTCCATGGTTAAGGTAGTTATATTGATGCGGTAGTTGCTGCGAGTTACTTGTACTTTATTTTTGTTTGTTCAGCGGTTGTCTTTCAATATCTGTCAATAACCTTTGGATCATATGGTAGTTCCCGTAGTTTGTCTTGTTCATTGTTTCTTTTATTTTTCTTCGTTTGATGGGGCACGAGTCGGATGTTGGGCTATGAGAGATTGGTATGAGTGAGTTGTAGTTGTGGTTGGTTCCATTTCCTGCCTTTAGGCAGTGAAAGCATTTGTGTTTGCTGAAATCGTTCCTGTTTGGGCAGTTAGCAAAGAGATGATTTTGTGAGGCGCAGAATGAGCAGGCAATGGATTCATTGTTGCATACCTTTTTAGTATGTCCGAATTTCAAGCACTTGAAGCATTGAAGCAGGGGTACGAAGACGTCAGTATGTATTTCTTGTTTGTTTACATAAATTCTTCTTTCCTTAATCATAGCTCTGCACATTTCAGGAGAGGTGATGAAGACGGCATTGTATAGATGTGGGTTTTTGTTATTGCGGATGAATTTGAGTTGTATTGCTTCCTTGTTATTCGCGTACAGGCTGCGTATAATTAAGTATTCTTCTAAGATGATATTGATGAGATCGTCCGGTTTAGTAAGCTTGTTAATACCTTTCATGATTACCATGGGTTTTAGTGAAGTGCATGGTTTAACGATGATTTCGCCATCTGCACTCTTTGCCATTTCCACGGCGAGATCTATTTGTTCCGGGTCTTCAAATGTGATTTTTAATGAATTATTACTAAGTAGTTTTCTTTCTTCTGGGGCGAAGGTATCTTCGGAAAAGTGAACGTGTTTTTCCCATAACTCGAGTGTGTCGGAAGCGTTTTGGACGTTTTTATTAGTTGTCACAATTACGGGATATTCCGGAAACTCTGGAAGAACCTCTTTGTAGTTTATGGGTGGGTTTAGCTCTTCTTTTTTGGCGAGTTTGTTATTGAGGAATCCAATTTGATTTTGCAGTTTGGCAACTTCTGAGGCAATGGCATTTACTGTTTGTTGAGTTGTTCGTGTCTCGCTGGTAATAACATTTTTGACAATCTCGGCTATGTTGTTGTTAAAAGTAGGCTGTGCTATCTGTTCTGGTCTTATGGTGGTAGTGTCAAAGAAATCTTGAACGGTGTGGTGTATCTTGTCTGCGATTTGAGCGATGAGTTTTTTGTTGATGCTGGAGGTATTTTTCCCTTCTTTGATCTTGTCCTTTATTTCGTTAGTGAGTTGATGGATGGTTGATTTAAGTTCATCTATTTCAGGGTTGAGTGTATCAGTGGATGCGGAGAGAGCTCCAAGCTGTTGGGCATTGATGGAGTGGCGGGAAAAAACAGGTAGACTTTCTGGTTGTAGTTGTGGTGGATCTTGTTCCAGTTCGGTTTTGCTGTTTGCCGTTTTGTTCCTAGTTGGTTTCTTTTTATTAACTGGGGTGTGCTGCATGGTGATCGCGACTAGAGTGGCGGTTGTGAGTTTTGCTGAGCTTGCCTAACTTGCGTAGGCAGTATGCTTTTAATGAGTTTGGTAATATGGTTGGTCTGAGTAGCTTGCCCTTTATTCCAATCACTTCCTGCTGGACTTGCCGAGCCCGCACAACTTGTACAATCCGCACCGGTCCAGCAAGACCGGCAAGGTTGGTGATCTTGTAAGTCCGAGTCACTTGCACTTTATTCCGTTTGCTTGCCTAATTTGCCGCAGTTGAACCACTTTTTGCCGACTTTACGCAATTTGCTTAATTTGGCAAGTTTGTTGAGGATAAATAAATAGATGATAATTCGATACGGAGCGCGTGAATTTGTGGCCGCTCTCGACGGCGGCTGAGTTGCGACTGGGTTAGGTTAGGTTAGGTTAGGTTAGGTTGGAGTGGAGGCCCCCCCGTGGGTACCCGCCTTGTCGGGGCGGGGGGGCTTAGTAGCCGTGGGCGGGGGACCACGGTGAAGCGAAGAGGTACCCGAGGTGGGGCCGCGAAAGCGGCCACAGTGGTGGGGGCTAGGCCACTGCACGAGCCTGAGGGATGGAGACAGGCCAGAGGGGCCAGAGCTCTCCATTCCCAAGGGCCACGGTGGTGGCTGGGCCCTTACTGAGGGTCCGGACTTGGTCCGGACATGAGGGCTCTCCGCGTGTCCCTCTGATCAGCAGAGGGCACAGTGGAGAGCGAGGAGGGACGGCCAGGTGGTGGCCTCATCAAGGGCTTTCCTTGAGGGGGCACCCACCGGGTGTGTCGTGGTGGGGCTGCGGGATGGGGACAGGCCAGAGGGGCTAGAGCTCCCAATCCCCAACGGCCGAAGTGGTAGGCGGCGGGGCCACTCATCTGACCCGCCGCATGGAGGCCAGGGCGTTCAGACGTAGGGCCGTCCGGCGCCCATCTCGCTGGCATGGCCTCCGAGGTGGATGCACGATGTGTCTGGGTGTTCGGACACATCGTCATCGGTGCGGGAGGAGCTTCGGCTCCCCGTGGTGGGCCCGAAAGGGCGGCGCCGTCGAGGTCGCGGATGAATGCGAGAGCGTACCCGTGACCTCGACAATAGGCGCAGTGTGGGAACACCGTTGGGTTTTTAGTCGGTAGGGGTGCCATCGAGTCTCACTCTGGCATCGAGTCCGACATAACCCTCCTGCGCCCTGGCAGGAGGGTATGCGTAAGTGCATTTCCCAACGTAAAAAAAAAAAAAAAAAAAAAAAAAAAAAAAAAAGGTTGGAGTGGAGTGCGGTGCCGAACTACCTCCTCGAAGCTCAGCCAGTATTATCCTTCGCGAATTCGTAATCCGGGGGGATGGTACTGGTTGGGCGGGTGCACTCTGGGCACGGTCAACAACTTCTCCTTACCGGGGATCTTGTTGGCCGTGGCTAAAGTTCGGACTGGGGTGCCTCTCCACTAGTTCTATGACTAGCATAGGACAGTGGACGAGGCAAGCGGGCTCATCTATGAGCTCCGCGGGGGATGGGTCCTGGAGAGACCAGGCGGACCTTCGGGTCGTGGGATGGCAGGCCTACAAGGCTCGCGGCGCGGCAGGGGTTGTCAACTCGGCTCCCCTGTCGGGCAAAACTGACGGCAGCTTCGGCTGCAGTGGACCCTTAGGGGTCGTGGGATGGCGGGCCTACAAGGCTCGTGGCGCGGCAGGGGTTGTCAACTCGGCTCCCCTGTCGGGCAAACATGATGGCAGCTCTGGCTGCAGTGGGCCCTTAGTGGTCGGAGGATGGCGGACCTGCAAGGCCGCGGGTGAGCAGAAGCTCACCAAAGGAAGGAGTCCCGAAAGGGACTCAGGAGTCGAGGCTTGCCTTAATCGGCCGGCCGTAGTGGAGACAACCACGAAATAAAAAATCCTCAAAGTCCCAGGTGTAGACCTATCCACCTGTGGGCGCCCAAAGGGGTGGCTGATGGAGCACATCAGCCGCTAGAGGTTAACCCACGGATACCGCCCGACCTCCGTGGTGTAATAGGGTTATCTAGGTACAGGGGGCACTGCCTAGACGGACCATTTATTTCCGCCATACTCGTGGGAACAAAAATGCAGGTTTCTTTTTTAAAAAATAAAAATAATAAATTTGACAAGACGAGGGGCGCACTTTGCGCAGATGAGGAGGTGTCCGACGACGCTCTTTCGGGGGCGGTCTGTAAGGACTTGTCAGAGTCGTCCGACTCTGACGTAAGCTTTCTGTCGGTGAGGTCTCGGGAGAGTGAGACGTCACCACCCGCTCTTCAGCGGAAACGCAGAAAGAGCATGGAGGAAGCCGCCTCGGAAGAAGAACCATCGACTTCCAAGGCGGTGACCCGGCGTGGGCGTGGCAGACCGCCCACAACGGGAGAGTACGTCGGCCTGGCGAAAGCCAAGGCCGAACTCAACAAGGCGAAACAGGAGGAGCTGCGTCTCGAGGCTGAACGGCAGATGGCCGAAGACCAGCGGATCAGGAGGGAGAAGGCGAAAGCCTTCTTCATGAAGGGTCCGCAGGCAAAGGGCAGTGACGCAGCTCAAATTGAGAGTTTGGTCTCCGGCTCGGTAGCTACCATACTACAGGTGGCTGCGAGTTCGAAGAACCTAAAGGGCACCTACGTGGCGGCACTGAAGGAGGCCGCACGCATTGTGAAGGACTCTTTTCAGGAGCTGCGGGAACGTACGGTGCCCGAAGAGGTGACTCTACTTGTGGAGGCCAACAAGAAACTCACGGCGGAGCTGCAGGAGATGCGCCGTGAGATTGGAGAGATGCGGGCTGCGCGAGCAAGGCAGCCACCGGCCCCAGCCGCGGCTCCGGCTGCGACCCCGGACCTCGAGGCCGTACTGCGTGTGGTCATGGAGCAAGTGGGCACCATGATCAACGCCCGCTTCGAAGGTCTCGAGGAGCGGTTGCTACCGGAGAAGCGCCTGAGGCCGCCTCTGGCTGCCGACAGGCGACGAGAGGAGGCCGCAATGGCGGTTGCCAGCACAGCGGGGGCGGTGGCTCTCCCCGCCCCTTCTCTTCCCCGCGCACCAGAGCCCATACCGGGCGCTGGGCAGAAGGGAAAGGGGAAGGGGAAAGGGAAGAGCACACCTGCAGTGGCCCGATCTGCTGTCCCGGAGCCTACGCCTGCGACTCGGCCAGCAGCTCTCACGGAGCAATGGTCCGAAGTTGTGAGGCGGGGGTCCGGCAAGGGTAGCAGAGCAGCGGAGCCCATTAGGACGAGGTCGGCAGCTCCTCAACGGAGACAGGCCACGACGCGGGCGCTGCCGGCTAAGGGGTCGCAGACACCGAAGTCGGCGGCGCAATCCGCAAAGGCGAGGGCGGCCAGGCTTCGCCCCCCCCGCACTGCAGCCGTGGTAATCACGCTGCAGCCGGGGGCGGCGGAGAGGGGCATAACTTACGCCAAAGTGTTGGCGGAGGCCAAGAGCCGCGTGGATCTGGCGGCTCTGGGAGTGCCACCCTTGAGGATGAGGGCCGCGGCTACCGGGGCTCGCATCCTTGAGATACCTGGAGAAGGCAAGGAGGGGAAGGCGGACTCTCTGGCTGAAAAGCTGAGGGAGGTTTTCCGTGGCTCGTCGGACATACAGGTGTCAAGACCGACCGCTACCGCAGACTTGCGTGTGAGTGGGTTGGATGACTCTGTGAGCTCCGACGAGCTGACGGAGGCCCTCGCCAAAGCCGGAGGGTGTCCTGCGACCGCCGTAAAAACTGGCGAAATACGAAAGGGCCCGGCGGGCATGGGCACCACCTTTGTAAGGTGCCCCGTGACGGCCGCCAAAAAGATAGTGGCGAGCGGTAGTCGCGTCATGGTAGGGTGGGTGGCTGCACAAGTCCAGCTGCTGGAAGCCAGACCACGACGCTGCTTCAGGTGCCTTGCACAGGGCCATGTCAGAGCCCAGTGCAAGTCGGAGATTGACCGCAGCGAGGAGTGTTACCGCTGCGGTCAAAAGGGCCATAAGTCCAGCGAGTGCTCAGCCGTGCCGCACTGCACTCTGTGTGCAGCTGCAGGAAAGCCGGCCGACCACCCCTCCGGGGGCAAGGCATGTGCCAAGCCCCCGTCCACAACAAGGGGAAAAAAGAAGCCCGCTGTGACTGAGGCCAAGGCCAAGCCGCAGCCGACTCGCCTCGTACTGGAGCAGACGGAAGTAATGGAGGAAAGTTAGTATGGCCCTAACTTTCCTCCAAGCAAACATCAACCACTCCGCCCGCGCCCAGGACCTTCTCCTGCAGTGCATGGCGGAGCGGTCGATCCAGGTGGCTGCGGTTGCCGAACCGTACGTGGTCCCTTCCAGGTCAGACTGGGCTGGGGACCTAGACGGACTGGTGGCAGTCACCACGCAATCGCCGGTGCACTCCCCCACCCTTGAAGATGTGGTCAGGGGCAGGGGATTCGTGGCGGTCAGGGTCGGCGAAGTGGTTGTTGTGGGGGTGTACTTCTCTCCCAACAGGGCCCTCGCTGAGTTCGAGGTTTTTCTCGAAGAGGTGGAGACCTTGGTGGGACGAAGTCGCCCCCGCCCTGTCGTCGTCCTCGGAGACCTCAACGCCAAGTCTACGGCGTGGGGGTCCCCGAGGACCGATGTACGGGGAAGGGCGGTGGATGAGTGGCTGGCGGAGGCTGGTCTGTGCGTCCTCAACGAGGGGACACAGAACACGTGCGTGCGCCGAAGGGGTGGTTCGATTGTCGATGTGACGTTCGCCACTCCGGAGCTTGCGCGCCGTGTTCGTGACTGGGGGGTGCTTGTGGACGAGGAGACGCTGTCGGATCATCTCTATATCCGCTTCAGTGTCTCCTCGTCTTCAACAGAGGACGGCAGACAGCCGCCCGCGACTGGCCCGCGGTGGGTCCTGAAACGCCTGGACCTAGAGTTGCTACAGGAGGCAGCCATTGTCCAGGCGTGGAACGCCCCGCCCTCGGAGCCCTTCGATCTGGATGGGGAGGCGGATGGGCTATGTGAGGCCATGACGCACGTGTGCGATGCCTCCATGCCCCGTGCCAGGGCCATGCCCTCCAAGCGCCAGGTATACTGGTGGTCGGAGGAAATCGCCGAACTCCGTCGCAGCTGTGTAGCGAGGCGCCGCCGCTACCAGCGCTACCGGAGGCGGAGGCGCCAGGACACAGGCGAGTTGGACGCTCTCTATGCCGCCTATAGAGAGGCGTCTAAAGCTCTCCGTGTTGCCATCACTGAGGCTAAGGCGGGTGCGTGGAGGCAGCTGCTGGAGACACTGGAGCGGGATCCGTGGGGGCGCCCGTACCTGATAGCGAGGCGAAAGCTTCGCCCATGGGCGCCTCCCGTCACCAGCACACTGCAGCCACAGATACTTCGGCGGGTGGTTGAGGGACTGTTTCCTGGGAGACCAGGAACCGAATTTGTCCCTCCCACGGTGGTGGCATCACGGAGACGAGACACTGGACGAGGAGACGAGGAGGAGCAGCCCCCCGATGTCTCGGAGGGAGAATTGGCGGCGGCTGTCTTGAGAATGAGGGCCAAAAACACGGCTCCGGGGCCAGATGGCATACCCGGCCGTGCGTGGGCCCTCGCTCAGGACGCTCTGGGGCCCCGCCTGGGGGATCTCCTCAGCCGCTGCATGCGGGAGGGGAGGTTTCCTAGACGGTGGAAAGCGGGGAGACTCGTCCTCCTCCGCAAGGAGGGACGACCGGTGGACGAGCCGTCGGGATACCGACCGATCGTGCTGCTTGACGAGGCGGGCAAGCTGCTGGAGCGAATCATCGCTCAGCGCCTTGTCAAGCACCTGGAGAGTGTCGGACCTGATCTGGCCGACACTCAGTTCGGGTTCCGAAGAGGTCGCTCGACGCTGGACGCGATTGCGCGCGTCCGCGATCTCTCCGAGGAGGCATGCTCCAGTGGGGGAGTCCTGTTGGCGATATCCTTGGACATCGCCAACGCATTCAACTCCCTACCATGGAGCACAATCTTGGGGGCATTGGGATACCACCGCGTGCCGGAATACCTCCAAAGACTCGTTGGAGACTATTTCTCCGAAAGGGAAATAGTCTTCCCAACGAAGGAGGGGGAGGGGCGGTATCCCATGTCGTGCGGGGTTCCGCAGGGGTCGGCTTTAGGGCCACCCTTGTGGAACTTCGGGTATGATTGGGTCCTCCGGGGCGCTAACCTTCGTGGCGTCAGTGTCACTTGCTACGCTGACGACACGTTGGTTACCGCCCGTGGAGAGACGTATAGGGAGGCGGCGATGCTGGCCACGGCCGGTGTTGCGGCGGTGGTGGCCAGGATCCGGCTGCTGGGCCTGGAGGTGGCGCTCCACAAATCTGAGGCCATCTGCTTCCATGGTCCTCGGAGGGCGCCGCCTGCAGGATCCAGCATTGTGGTGGGAGGGATTTCCATCGCTGTCGGGTCAACGCTGAAGTATCTCGGCGTTGTTCTTGACAGCAGATGGAAGTTCGAGGCGCACCTGCAGCGGTTGACGCCCAAGGTGACGGGAACCGCTGCAGCGCTGAGTCGCCTGCTCCCCAACCTAGGAGGGGGAGACGGGAGTTGCCGCCGCCTGTATATGGCGGTCGTGCGATCGATGGCCCTATATGGTGCTCCCATATGGGCCGGCTCGCTTGGCCGCCGGGAGACGGCACTCCTCCGCCGAGCCCAGCGCACGCTGGCCATAAGAGTGTGCAGGGGCTACCGCACACTCTCGTTCGAGGTGGCCAGCGCCCTTGCTGGCTCGCTGCCGTGGGACTTAGAGGCTGGGGTCCTGTCCTCGGTCTACTGGCACAGAGTGCGGGCCAGAGAGCAGGACCTGCGTCTCACGGCAATGGAGGAGAGGGTGTGGCACAGAAATGTGCGGAACACAGCCCTGTTGGAGTGGAGGGAGGGTCTCCTATCGGAGCCCAGAGAGAGGGGGGCCGGAGCCCAACGACTCCTTGAGGCTATCCGGCCCGTACTCGTTGAATGGGCGCAGCGCAGCCACGGGACTCTAACCTTCCGGTTGACGCAGGTCCTCACGGGACATGGTTGTTTCGGGAGGTACCTGTGTCGTGTGGCCGGAAGGGAGGAGACGCCGGAATGTCACCAGTGCGGGTCTGCAGAGGATACTTCCCTGCATGCACTGGAGACATGTCCGGCGGCGGCGGGACCGCGACAAGCCCTAGTCGCGGTCGTGGGGGCGGACCTCTCCTTGTCAACAATCTTGGCAAAGATTGTTGACGACGAGAGGTCATGGGAGGCGATGGTTTCCTTCTGCGAGACGGTGGTGTCGCAGAGGGAAGCCGAGGAGCGGGTGAGGGAGAGTGATCCTCTCGCTCACCCGCTCCGGAGAGCGCGGAGACGGAGGCGAGCTGGTCGTGCCCGCACTCCGTCACCGCTCCGAGGGTCTGGGGTGTCGGATGCGGGGGCGTCCGACTCCCCCAACTAGGGAGAGATCCTCCAGAGATGGTGATGCACCATGGTGTTCCAGGTGCATCGCTTGAGCCGAACGTGGGGGAGTATCTCCTCCCGAGGCGGGTCCACCTCACGGCGGACGTTGGCGATGGCAAGGCTGCGGAGAATGCGAGAGCGGTCCCGCGGCCTTGCACCTGTGCCATCGCAGGAGGAACACCGTGGGGTTTTAGTCGGTAGTGGCGCCACTCTGGCGCTGAGCCCGACATCACCCATCTGCCCCCCCGGCGGATTGGTATGCGTAAATGCATTTCCCCACGTAAAAAAAAAAAAAAAAAAAAAAAAAGGTTAGGTTGGAGTGGAGTGCGGTGCCGAACTACCTCCTCGAAGCTCAGCCAGTATTATCCTTCGCGAATTCGTAATCCGGGGGGATGGTACTGGTTGGGCGGGTGCACTCTGGGTACGGTCAACAACTTCTCCTTACGGGGGATCTTGTTGGCCGTGGCTAAAGTTCGGACTGGGGTGGGGAACTTCTGCGTGCGCCCCCAAGCTTTTATTGGGAGCGAGCGCAGAAGATGGGGTTGGGCTCGGCAGGAGGCTGGGCGGTCCGGTGGCAAGTTTGCCCGGACAGGGGGGCCCTCGCGTGGTCTTCTCTTCGGAGACGACTCGGCTGATGGGCCGGGGTCCGTTTTCGGACGTTGAAGTGGGAGTTGCCCGGTAGGTGGCAAGAGATCTCTTCCCGTCGCGACTGCACGTGGACGTCCTTTTGATGTGTGCGGGTAGTCGCGACGGGAAGACACCAAATCTCAAGGTTTGTGGGTCGCTGAGGGGAGTGTCCGGAGCGGGAGTTCGGAGCCGTGGCTTGTTTATAAGCCGCGACTCCGAGCTCGCGAACCGGGCATGGTCGGCGGGAAGCCGGCCGCTAGGCCCACCCATAGGGGGGAACAGGGGTAAAACAAACATGAAAGCAGATGAAAAGAAAAAACCTACCCAGGAGGGTCCGGTTCGCCGGGAATCCCTTCGTGTCGCAGAGGCGGCACGCGGCCCCCAATCGTATTCTGGGGGGGGCCCTTTGCATCTGAGTTCGAGAGAGGGGAGTGTGAGAGAGGCGAAGGAGAGGGAGGGTCCCGGTCCCGCGGACTTCGACTCTGACGATGACTCGTCAGCAAGTCTCATGTCCGTGGGATCGCGATCCTCTGAGAGGAAGCGCGGTGGGCGCTCGGAGGAGGGCGACAGCGGCGATGACGGGAGCTCCAGCGACAGAGGGTCGGATGGTGCTCCCGTGCCGAAGGTCGCTGTTAAAGGAGAGAAGCGGGGCAGAGGTCGGCCGCCCACTACTGGGCAGTACGTTGGCCTTGCTCGCGCTAAGGAACAGCTGGTGGCCGCGCGGAGAGCCGAGATGGAGCTTCGGGCTGAGCAAGAGCTCGCCGAAGAGATCCGATCTCGGCGCTCCCCTCGGGTGACGGTGACCCGGCTCTCCGAGTCGTCGGTGGAGGAGTGCGACGGAGCCCTCGCCACCGACTTGGGCAAGCGGGTGCTGGAGTCCGTGTCCACCATTGAATTGGTGGCCACTAAATCCGGCAACCTTAAGGGCACGTTTGTTCGTGCCCTTAAGGACGCAGCCGCCTCCATTAGGGAGGCAGTGGAGGCCCTCCAAGGTCGTTCCTCTTCGGAGGAAACGAGGAGGTTAAACGCCGCGAATGCGCGCCTGCGGGATGAGGTCCGAGAGCTCCGACAAGAGATCGTTGAGCTCCGGCGAGACATGCTGCAGGCGCGCGCTGCCATCCCTGCGGCCCCACCCCCCGAGCGATCTTCGCAAGGCAGGGCTGGGACGCCGGGACTTGCGGTCGACCGCGGGAAGCCCAGGGCGCCGGTGGCTTCCGTTGCAGTCAATATGACTCCGGAGCCACAACCCGGCCCGTCGGGCATGCCTGCGGTCTTGGACAAGACCAAGTCCCTTCCCTCTGCTACCCTCCAGGGTAAAAAGAGGGCAAGGGGCTCCACCGGACGAGAAGGAGCGGCCAAAGGCAAGAAGCCTGCGGCTGCAAAACCTGGAGGAGACAGGCCCCAATTGGCCAAAGTCCAACCCGGCGTGAGCTGGGTGGAGGTGGCCAAAAGGGGCAAGAAGGGCAGGCCCGCTGCGACACCGGCTCCTTCGCAAGGGACTCAGTCCCAGGCGGGGGCCGCACGGCAGCGAAAGCCTGCCAAAGATGGACTCGAAAAGGTGGGGCAACCTAGACTCCGCGCCCCGAAATCGTCGGCAATCGTTCTGACGATTCAGCCGAAGGGTGCGGAGGAGGGCCTCACCTACGTGAAAGCCCTGACTGTGGCTCGACAGAGGGTCGACCTTGCCTCGCTGGGCATCACGACGGCGCTCGGGTTCCGACAGGCGGTGACGGGAGCCCGAATGCTGGAGGTGTCTGGCGAGGACAACGGTCAGAAGGCGGACGCCCTGGCGGGAAAGCTGAGAGAGCTTTTCGCCGAGGACGTGCTGCGGGTCACCAGGCCGGTGAAATGCGCGGAGCTGCGTGTAGCCGGCTTGGACGACTCAGTCACGGAGAGAGAGGTGGCGGAGGCGATAGCACGAGTCGGGGCATGTCGCCCGGACGAAGTGAATGTCGCGCAGATCCGCCGCAACGCCGTGGGCCTGGGCGCAGCCTTTGTGCGCTGCCCGGTGTCCGCGGCAAAAAAGGTGACGAGTAGCCCTCGGCTACTAATTGGATGGGTGTCGGCCCAAGTGAGGGCGCAAACACCGAGGCCTTTGCGCTGTTTCCGGTGCCTCGAGGTGGGGCACGTCCGGGAACAGTGCAAAGGGGATGTGGACCGAAGCAGACTCTGCTTCCGGTGTGGCCAACCTGGCCATAAGGCGGGCGAGTGCTCGGCTGGGCCGCACTGCGTAGTTTGCGCAGCAGCGGGCAAACCGGCCGGGCACCGTATTGGTGGCGGCAGCTGCGCCCCTCCTTCCAAGCGGAAGGCCAGGGCCGCATCGCGGTCCACAGCGACTCCACCCGTGCGCGCTGGTGTGGCGCAGGCGCGGATGGAGTCGTAGGTGTTAGTGTCGGCTGGGAACCGGCGACGGCCACTCGTGGTCCTCTCCAGTCCCCAGCGGGCGGGAACTCTGGGCGCCGGGTTCGGGGGGACCCGACGCCCAGCTTAGAAGTTCCGTGGATGGGTGATGTGTCAGGTGTTCCGACACATCGCCATCGAGAGGGGAGCGTAGGCTCCATGAGAGGGGGTCCGCCCGGACCATCGCTGCCGGGGCCGCGGTTGAATGCTAGCGCGATCCCGTAGCCCCGGCGCAAGGCGACCCGAGGAACACCGCAGGTTTTTAGTGGGTAGGCCGCCCTTCTGGCGGAGAGTCCCACATAACCACTTGCCCCCCCCGGGGTCGTGGTATGCATCAAGCATTTTCCTGCGACAAAAAAAAAAAAAAAAAAAAAAAGGTTAGGTTGGAGTGGAGTGCGGTGCCGAACTACCTCCTCGAAGCTCAGCCAGTACTATCCTTCGCGAATTCGTAATCCGGGGGATGGTACTGGTTGGGCGGGTGCACTCTGGGCACGGTCAACAACTTCTCCTTACCGGGGATCTTTTTGGCCGTGGCTAAAGTTCGGACTGGGGGGGGAACTTCTGCGTGCGCCCCCAAGGTTTTATTGGGAGCGACCGCAGAAGAGGGGGATGGGCTCGGCAGGAGGCTGGGCGGTCCGGTGGCAAGTTTGCCCGGACAGGGGGGCCCTCGCGTGGTCTTCTCTTCGGAGAGGACTCGGCTGATGGGCCGGGGTCCGTTTTCGGACGTTGAGGCGGGAGTTGCCCGGTAGGTGGCAAGAGATCTCTTCCCGTCGCGACTGCACGTGGACGTCCTTTTGATGTGTGCGGGTAGTCGCGACGGGAAGACACCAAATCTCAAGGTTTGTGGGTCGCTGAGGGGAGTGTCCGGAGCGGGAGTTCGGAGCCGTGGCTTGTTTATAAGTCACGACTCCGAGCTCGCGAACCGGGCATGGTCGGCGGGAAGCCGGCCGCTAGGCCCACCCATGGGGGGGAACAGGGGTAAAACAAACATGATGGCAGAAAATAATAAAAAACCTACCCAGGAGGGTCCGGTTCGCCGGGAATCCCTCCGTGTCGCAGAGGCGGCGCGCGGCCCCCATTCGTATTCTGGGGGGGGCCATTATGTTCTGCGGAGTGAAGAGAAGAAGGAGAAGGAGAGGGAGGATCCCGATCTCTCGGACGTCGACTCTGACGATGACTCGTCAGCAAGTCTGATGTCCGTGGGATCGCGATCCTCAGAGCGGAAGCGCGGCGGGCGCGTGATGGAGGGCGACAGCGGCGACGACGGGAGTTCCGACAGAGGGTCGGATGGTGCTCCCGTGCCGAAAGTCGCAGCTCAGGGAGAGAAGCGGGGCAGAGGTCGGCCGCCCACCACTGGGCAGTATGTCGGCCTCGCCCGTGCTAAGGCGGAACTGGTGGCCGCAAGGAGGGCCGAGATGGAACTCCGGGCTGAGCAAGAGCTCGCCGAGGAGATCCGGTCTCGGCGCTCCCCTCAGGTGCTGGTGACCCGACTCTCCGAGTCGTCGGTGGAGGAGTGCGACGGAGCCCTCGCCACCGACTTGGGCAAGCGGGTGCTGGAGTCCGTGTCCACCATTGAATTGGTGGCCACAAAATCCGGCAACCTTAAGGGCACGTTTGTTCGTGCCCTTAAAGATGCAGCCGCCTCCATTAGGGAGGCAGTGGGGGCTCTCCAGAGTCGTTCCTCTACGGAGGAGACAAGGAGGCTGCACGCTGCAAATGCGCGCCTGCGGGATGAGGTACGTGAGCTCCGACAAGAGATCGTCGAGCTCCGCCGAGACATGCTGCAGGCACGCGCTGCCATCCCCGCGTCCCGGCCCTCCGAGCGATCTTCGCTCGATGGGAGTGGGATGCCGGGACCTGCTGCCGACCGCAGGAAGCCCACGGCGCCGAAGGCTTCCGTCGTAGTCAGTATGACTCCGGAGCCGCAACCCGGCCCGTCGGGCATGCCTGCGGTCTTAGACAAGACCAAGTCCCTTCCCCCTGTTACCCTCCAGGGTAAAAAGAGGGCAAGGGACACAATCGGACGAGACAGAGTGGCCCCAGGCAAGAAGCCTGCGGTCGCTAAAACAGGAGGCAACCGGCCCCAATTGGCCAAGGTCCAACCCGGCGTGAGCTGGGTGGAGGTGGCCAAGAGGGGCAAGAAGGGCAGGCCCGCTGCGACACCGGCACCTTCGCAAGGGACTCAGTCCCAAGCGGGGGCCGCACGGCAGCGCGAGCCTGCCGAAGCTGGACCAAAAAAGGTGGGGCAACCTAGACTCCGCGCCCCGAAGTCGGCAGCGATCGTCTTGACGATCCAGCCGAAGGGTGCGGAGGAGGGCCTCACCTACGTAAAGGCCCTGACTGTGGCTAGACAGAGGGTCGACCTTGCCTCGCTGGGCATCACGACGGCGCTCGGGTTCCGACAGGCGGTGACGGGAGCCCGAATGCTGGAGGTGTCTGGCGAGGACAACGGTCAGAAGGCGGACGCCCTGGCAGAGAAGCTCAGAGAGCTTTTCGCCGAGGACGTGCTGCGGGTCACCAGGCCGGTGAAATGCGCGGAGCTGCGTGTAGCCGGCCTGGACGACTCAGTCACGGAGAGAGAGGTGGCGGAGGCGATAGCACGAGTCGGGGCATGTCGCCCCGACGAAGTGAATGTCGCGCAGATCCGCCGCAACGCCGTGGGCCTGGGCGCAGCCTTTGTGCGCTGCCCGGTGTCCGCGGCAAAAAAGGTGACGAGTAGCCCTCGGCTACTAATTGGATGGGTGTCGGCCCAAGTGAGGGCGCTAACACCGAGGCCTTTGCGCTGTTTCCGGTGCCTCGAGGTGGGGCACGTCCGGGAACAGTGCAAAGGGGTTGTGGACCGAAGCAGTCTCTGCTTCAGGTGTGGCCAACCTGGTCACAAGGCGGGCGAGTGCTCGGCTGGGCCGCACTGCGCTATTTGCGCAGCAGCGGGCAAACCGGCTGGGCACCGTATTGGTGGCAGCAGCTGCGCCCCGCCTTCCAAGAGGAAGGCCAGGGCCGCACCGCGGTCCACAGCGACTCCACCTGCGCGCGCTAGTGTGGCGCAAGCGCGGATGGAGTCGTAGGTGTTGGTGTCGGCTGGGCACCGGCGACGACCACTCGTGGTCCTCTCCCAGTCCCCAGCGGGCAGGAACTCTGGGCGCCGGGTTCGGGGGGACCCGACGCCCAGCTTAGAAGTTCCGTGGATGGGTGATGTGTCAGGTGTTCCGACACATCGCCATCGAGAGGGGAGCGTAGGCTCCATGAGAGGGGGTCCGCCCGGACCATCGCTGTCGGGGCCGCGGTTGAATGCTAGCGCGACCCCGTAGCCCCGGCGCAAGGCGACCCGAGGAACACCGCAGGTTTTTAGTGGGTAGGCCGCCCTTCTGGCGGAGAGTCCCACATAACCACTTGCCCCCCCCAGGGCCGTGGTATGCATCAAGCATTTTCCTGCGACAAAAAAAAAAAAAAAAAAAAAAGGTTAGGTTAGGTTAGGTTAGGTTGGAGTGCGGTGCCGAACTACCTCCTCGAAGCTCAGCCAGTATTATCCTTCGCGAATTCGTAATCCGGGGGGATGGTACTGGTTGGGCGGGTGCACTCTGGGCACGGTCAACAACTTCTCCTTACCGGGGATCTTGTTGGCCGTGGCTAAAGTTCGGACTGGGGTGGGGAACTTCTGCGTGCGCCCCCAAGCTTTTATTGGGAGCGAGCGCAGAAGATGGGGTTGGGCTCGGCAGGAGGCTGGGCGGTCCGGTGGCAAGTTTGCCCGGACAGGGGGGCCCTCGCGTGGTCTTCTCTTCGGAGACGACTCGGCTGATGGGCCGGGGTCCGTTTTCGGACGTTGAAGTGGGAGTTGCCCGGTAGGTGGCAAGAGATCTCTTCCCGTCGCGACTGCACGTGGACGTCCTTTTGATGTGTGCGGGTAGTCGCGACGGGAAGATACCAAGTCTCAAGGTCTGTGGGTCGCTGAGGGGAGTGTCCGGAGCGGGAGTTCGGAGCCGTGGCTTGTTTATAAGTCACGACTCCGAGCTCGCGAATCGGGCATGGTCGGCGGGAAGCCGGCCGCTAGGCCCACCCAATGGGGGGGAAACGGGGAACTAAATATGGAAGCGGACAATAATAAATTACCTACCCAGGAGGGTCCGGTTCGCCGGGAATCCCTCCGTGTCGCAGAGGCGGCACGCGGCCCCCATTCGTATTCTGGGGGGGGCCATTATGGTCTGCGAAGTGGAGAAAAGGAGAAGGAGAGGGAGGATCCCGATCTCTCGGACGTCGACTCTGACGATGACTCGTCAGCAAGTCTGATGTCCGTGGGATCGCGATCCTCAGAGCGGAAGCGCGGCGGGCGCGTGATGGAGGGCGACAGCGGCGACGACGGGAGCTCCGACAGAGGGTCGGATGGTGCTCCCGTGCCGAAAGTCGCGGTTGTTGGAGAAAAGCGGGGCCGAGGTCGGCCGCCCACCACTGGGCAGTACGTTGGCCTCGCCCGCGCGAAGGCAGAACTGGTGGCTGCGAGGAGGGCCGAGATGGAGCTCCAGGCTGAGCAAGAGCTCGCCGAGGAGATCCGGTCTCGGCGCTCCCCTCGGGTGACGGTGACCCGACTCTCCGAGTCGTCGGTGGAGGAGTGTGATGGGGCACTCGCCACCGACCTGGGTAGGAGGGTGCTCGACTCCGTGGCAACCATCGAGTTGGTGGCCACGAAGTCGGGCAACCTTAAGGGCACGTTTGTTCGTGCCCTTAAGGACGCAGCCGCCTCCATTAGGGAGGCAGTGGAGGCCCTCCAGGGTCGTTCCTCTTCGGAGGAAACGAGGAGGTTGAACGCCGCGAATGCGCGCCTGCGGGATGAGGTCCGAGAGCTCCGACAGGAGATCGTTGAGCTCCGGCGAGACATGCTGCAGGCGCGCGCTGCCGTCCTTGCGGCCCCGCCCTCCGAGCGATCCTCGCAAGGCAGGGCTGGGACGCCGGGACCTGCGGTTGACGCGGCGACCAGAAAGAGGATGCAGGAAATCGGGGGATTGTCGGGTGAGCTGGTCGGGGCAACGGAGAAGTCTCTCCCGCCCCATCCAGGTGCCCGTCCCCCGACTACTGCCGACCGCAGGAAGCCCACGGCGCCAAAGGCTTCCGTCGCAGTCTATAAGACTCCGGAGCCGCAGCCCGGCCCGTCGGGCATACCTGCGGTCTTGGACAAGACTAAGTCCCTTCCCTCTGTTACCCTCCAGGGTAAAAAGAGGGCAAGGGACTCAACCGGACGGGACACTGCGGCCCCAGGCAAGAAGTCTGTGGCCGCCAAAACTGGAGGAGGCAAGCCCCAATCGGCCAAGGTCCAACCCGGCGTGAGCTGGGTGGAGGTGGCCAAAAGGGGCAAGAACGGCAGGCCCGCTGCGACACCGGCTCCTTCGCAAGGGACTCAGTCTCAGGCGGGGGCCGCACGGCAGCACAAGCCTGCCAAAGATGGACGCGAAAAGGTGGGGCAACCTAGACTCCGCGCCCCGAAATCGGCAGCGATCGTCCTGACGATCCAGCCGAAGGGTGCGGAGGAGGGCCTCACCTACGTGAAGGCACTAACAGTGGCAAAGCTGAGGATCAACCTGGCCTCGCTGGGGATCACGACGGCGCTCGGGTTCCGACAGGCGGTGACGGGGGCCCGAATGCTCGAGGTCTCTGGCGAGGACAGTGGTCGGAAGGCGGACGCCTTGGCGGATAAGCTCCGGGAGCTTTTCGCTGAAGACGTTCTGCGGGTCACCAGGCCGGCGAAATGCGCAGAGCTGCGCGTAGCCGGCCTGGACGACTCGGTCACGGAGTCGGAAGTGGCGGAGGCGATAGCCCGAGTCGGGGCATGCCGCCCCGATGAGGTGAAGGTCGCCTCAATCCGCCGCAACGCTGTGGGCCTGGGCGCAGCCTTTGTGCGCTGTCCGGTGCCCGCAGCCAAGAAGGTGACGGCGAGCACACGGCTCATCATTGGATGGGTGTCGGCCCAAGTGAGGGCACTAGCACCGAGGCCTTTGCGTTGTTTCCGGTGCCTGGAGGTCGGGCACGTCCGGGAACAATGCAAGGCTGATGTGGACCGAAGCAGTCTCTGCTTCAGGTGTGGCCAACCTGGTCACAAGGCGGGCGAGTGCTCGGCTGGGCCGCACTGCGTAGTTTGCGCAGCAGCGGGCAAACCGGCTGGGCACCGCATTGGTGGCAGCAGCTGCGCCCCGCCTTCCAAGAGGAAGGCCAGGGCCGCACCGCGGTCCGCAGCGACTCCACCTGCGCGCGCTAGTGTGGCGCAGGCGCGGATGGAGTCGTAGGTGTTGGTGTCGGCTGGGCACCGGCGACGACCACTCGTGGTCCTCTCCAGTCCCCAGCGGGCGGGAACTCTGGGCGCCGGGTTCGGGGGGACCCGACGCCCAGCTTAGAAGTTCCGTGGATGGGTGATGTGTCAGGTGTTCCGACACATCGCCATCGAGAGGGGAGCGTAGGCTCCATGAGAGGGGGTCCGCCCGGACCATCGCTGCCGGGGCCGCGGTTGAATGCTAGCGCGACCCCGTAGCCCCGGCGCAAGGCGACCCGAGGAACACCGCAGGTTTTTAGTGGGTAGGCCGCCCTTCTGGCGGAGAGTCCCACATAACCACTTGCCCCCCCCGGGGCTGTGGTATGCATCAAGCATTTTCCTGCGACAAAAAAAAAAAAAAAAAAAGGTTAGGTTAGGTTAGGTTAGGTTAGGTTAGGTTAGGTTTTTTTTTTTTTTTTTTTTTTTTTTTTTTTTTTTTTTTTTCGGCTCTGTCCCCCGAATATTTGTTCAGGATTGAACTTCAAAGGGTATACTTTAGTTACCTAATACATTTCATCTTAGCCTATGTAAGGCCTTATACCTATTCTTTATTGTTTTCAG
The DNA here is from genome assembly GCA_905404285.2 of Erannis defoliaria. NCBI lineage: Eukaryota > Metazoa > Arthropoda > Insecta > Lepidoptera > Geometridae > Erannis > Erannis defoliaria. The sequence continues at coordinate 60,171 of FR990073.1, read as the reverse complement.
TTATTCTTTACATAAATTTTATTGTTTAACGTAATATCTATTTATGTTATAATACGTACAAATCTTATATCTAACATACGTAGAAGGAAAGGATATACATTTTTAACACTAGTGGTTAAAGAACTTATGGCCTATACATGTTTTATATACATTATTAATGATCACGCTATACTTAACTATACATTTCTTATGCTGCAACAGTTATTATACTTCAAAATTAATCACTGGTCTTGTGTCTTACTTTTGCTATTGATTATACATATATCAATATGTATAACCTAACAAATGCTTATATAACTATTTATTCCTATTATTTACTATTTCACAAACTTGAGTACAGTAGTTCAAGAAATCTACAGTGGTTTCTTTACTCACTAATATCTCGTGTAAATTGGTCTTACTAATCCGAAACCCCAGTTTCTGTTCCACATCAAACCTCAGCGCAGCGTGAACAGGGCAATCCACTAGAACGTGTGGCACATCCTCTATAACGTCAGGTTCACACACGCATGATGGATTCTCCTTGCACTTGAACCGGTTCAAGTACTGGGAGAATCCACCATGCCCGGTCAGTATTTGGGTTATTTTGCCTGCGGGTCTAACCTTTTGTACGAAGCGATACGCGGTTCTCGCGTCAGGGAGGAACAGTTTCGTGACGGACGCGGTGTCCCCGGCTGAATACCTACCATTCCATACCATCAAAGATGACTGTCGTATTAGCCACTTCGCGTGCGATATGGGACATCGGTCGTAGTCTGGCTTCCTCTTTGACGCGAGGGCCGCCTCCTTTGCTAAATCGTCAGCGCGTTCATTGCCCGGGAGTCCTGCATGCGCCTTCACCCAGTACAAAGATACATCTTTGCCCTGGGTCAAGGCTCTCCGCAGATTGTCCCGGGCCTCCACGGCCAGAGGGTGAAGGGAACCATGGTTAGCAACCGTCTCCAGAGCGGCTCTCGAGTCGCTGTACAGACCATAGCTCACCTCTCTTCCCTTGAGGACTTCGCCCGTGGCTCTGCATATGGCCAGGAGTTCCGCCTGGTAGACTGTGCAGTACGCGGACAGACTGAGCTTGAGGTTCCGGAACTCGGCCTCGCTGTTCCAAAAGGAAAGCGCGGCTCCGACCTTCCCCTCAATCTTGCTGCCGTCGGTGAAGATTCGCACCTCCTGCACGTTGTACCTGTCCACAAGGCTTTGGTCTACCAGACGGACGAATTCCAGGTCCATATGCTCGGCTGGATGGGGAGTTTCTGCAAACCTTACCAGACGTTCGGTCTCTCTGTCTCCTAGGTCCGGCAGGGGCGACCCTCTCTTTGCCTCGTACAGAGCGGCTGCTTCCTGTATCCTGAGGTCGAGAGGCAGTATCCCCGCCAGCACCAGCGCCGAGTGTAGAGAGACTGTTCGATAAGATTTGCAGAGCTTCTGTGCGAAACCTCTTTGTACCGTGTCAAGCATCTTTCGCACTCCGATCTTATACGCAGCAGGCGCCCACGCAGCTGACGCATACATGATAATGGGTTCTATCGTGGCTATATAAATAGAGCGAATAACCTCAACGTGAAGACCCCAGTCGACTTTAGCAGCCTTGGAAAGCTGTTTATATATGTCGAGTGCTTTCTTACACTGTAGTGAGACGTGCGTGTTGAATGTCAGTTTGTCGTCAATTGTCAGTCCTAGGATCTTGACCTCCCGTGACGTACCAACGCTCACTCCTCCCATGGTCAGCAGTGGGGTGTCGTACTTGAGCTTCTTGGTTAAAACCATTGCGCAAGTTTTGTGCGGCGCAAACTTCAGCTTGTTCCGTACTCCCCACTGCTGCACATAGGCGAGCGCCGCGTTGGCCTGCCTCGAGACGTCAAGCCCAGTGTCCCCGTCAAAAGTCAACACCACGTCGTCGGCGAAGGCTTGCACGTACACGCCACTTTCCTCCAGTTCACGCAGCAGAGGGTCCAAGAGAAGGTTCCATAGGATGGGACCACCTATTGACCCCTGCACACAACCTTTGTTGGTGCTCCTAGTGCATTCTTCCCCGGCGAATCTTACACTGACTTTCCTGCAGTCAAGATAGCTATCTAGTAGCCTCCTGATATTGACCGGACACTTTTCCTCAGCCAGACGTGTTCTAATGGCAGGCCACCATGCGCTATCGAAGGCCCCCTCTATATCCAATGACACTAGGGTTACCAGCTTCTTCAGCTCAATCTTACCCTTGATACGACGTATTAAAGTATAGAGGGCGTCTTCGGTGCTTTTTTGGGGCATGAATCCGAACTGGCGAGTACTTATCTTCGGTACTAGGTGCCACTTAATCCTTGCTACTATCATCTTCTCCAGAACCTTCCCCAAGACTGGCAAAAGGCCAATTGGCCTGTATGCTTTAGGGTTCGTGTAGTCATCCTTGCCCGGTTTTCTCAGGACCACCACGGTAGCCTGCTTCCAGATGTCCGGGAAGTGCCCAATCTGTAGGCACTTGTTAAAGAGGGCAAGGGATGCGTCCAGGTCCTGGTAGATAGCTCTGCTGCAGATGTCTGCTGTGAAGCCATCCGCACCTGGGGCCTTCTTCGGGTTGAATGCTCCCACCGCGGTCTTTAGCTCCAGCAATGTAAACGGTGGGTCATGACTCTCATCATGCTTCCACTCGTTTACCCGCTCTGCCGCTTCTCTGGCGCGGCGGTGCTCGTCGTTGTCAGTTTCCTCCAGGTCTTGTGGGTAGAATGTCTCCGCTAGTAAGTTCGCCGACTCCATTGGGTTTAGATGCACACCTTCTTTGGTTAGGGTCAAGTCTTCTTGTCTCCTGGTGGTCCTTCTTATGATCCGGTAGATACCGTCCCATACTCCTTCCCTGTCCTGTCTTCTACAGAAGTCCTTCCAGCTGTCGATCTGGGCTTTCTTGGCTTGGCACTCATATTCTTCTTTCTTTTGCAGGTACTCAGCTACCACTATTTCTCTGCGGTACGGTGCCGCGTTCCTGATTTTACGCCTGAAGGTAGTGGTAACTTTCTTCAGCCTTGCGAGCTCGTCATTCCACCATGGGACCTTGAGTACCTCAGTACTCTTTTTTAAAGGCATGCTGTCTCTGCACGCGTTCGTTATGGCATCTGTAAATTTTGTAATAAATTCTTCGAGTTCAATTTTGGAATTAGTACTATTAATTGTCTCTACGTTTAAGTCCTGTTCAAATTTTTGTTCCGACAATTTGTTGTTGAATTGGTCCCAGTTTGCCTTTTTAGTGTTGTAGAGCCTAGTTGTCCTCTGTACTTTGAGGCCTCTACTTTTGCGGAGACTTATGTCAAACACTATGGCGTTGTGGTCGGAGCTCGTCATCTCCTGGTCTACCCTCCAGTTGTCTACTACCTCGAGTAGATCCTCCGTGCAGGCTGTAATGTCAACAAAGCTGGTGTACGCCTTGTTACCTCTCACGGTGTCAAAAGTGGGCGTATCACCTCGGTTGAGTACCTGTAATTCAGACTCTTCCAGGGTCCCGGACATCTCAACTCCCCTGTGGTCTTCAGTAGTGCCGCCCCACCAGGTGCTCTTGGCGTTGCAATCGCCTCCTATAAGCAGTCCTCTGGGCCCAAGCTCCTCTCTGATCTTCCTCAACTGTTCCAGGTATGGCCCTATGGGCTGGTCCGGCTCGAAGTAGAAGGACACCGCCGCGATTTCCCAGGCGCTTGTTCGGATCCTCAGTACAACAATGTTGTTGGTCGTGAGTTTCGGGCACTGGATGACGTCTAGTTCGTCGTCAAAGACGACGATAGCCGCCTTCACAGTCCCACTTCCTATTGCTGCGCACTGGAAGACTCTCGCCCCACGGTAGTCCTTCATCCTTCTCACTCCGCCCACATACGGCTCCTGGATCAGCGCAAATGCGAGTTTTCGCTTGCTGGCCTCTATCATGAGTTCCGTGGTCGCCAGCTCTTTCCTCTGGAGGTTTGCTTGGGCTACTGCATACCTTTTGGTGGAGTCGCCTGCCCCGGAACGGCCCGGAACCACTTTAGCAATACGCTACTTTAGCTCTCGCCAGTGCCTCCCATCTCCTACGCACCGGGCACTCGGAGCTAAATGCGTTATGCTCTACATTGTCCATCTTGGCGGCCACGCAGTTGCAGCAAGTCGGTGCTGCTGCAGCCAGGAATTCCGCGCATTGTCCACGCATATGCGGGCCGCCACAATGACTGCATTTAGGTATAGTATCCTTGCAGAAACGCCGCCCATGGCCGTAGGCCAGGCACATAGAGCACTGCACCAACGGAGATTGGTCAGCTACTCTAACTCTCTGCATGTCTATGTGCACTGCCTCTTTCGCCATCATGCGGTTGTATATTTGCGGAGATACCTTCAGTGCTATGTGGTTCGTGAGCGGGTTTCTGGCACGTCTCTTGAATTTCACTTCTACCCGATCGTCCTTCTTATCGAGACCATGAAACACCTCTCCATTCTGGTTTCTCAGTGCAGCCAGTATGTCTTCGTCGCTATTGTGTGACAGTACGTCCTTGAGAACCAGCATAGGATCATGGTTTCTCATCACCTCGACAGTAAGGCGATCATCCGCGCTCTTGAGTCGTTCCGAGATCTTTTTCCTTTCCTCTTCCGTTTTACATCCTATGATGACTTTCTTGTCTTTTACCTTCCGGACCCTCTCAACAGTCACCCATCCGTCTTTAGCGTTCACCACCTTCCTGATTTCCTTCATGACATCGTCACTGTTCTGCGTGTCGTCTTTCGACGATATGACGATTGAGTGTAGCGTGTTCTGTTCGGGCGTGTGCCGCTTAGGCTGCGCTGCTGCTACACTTGCGTATGAAGCTTGGTGTTGTATGGTGGTGTGGTGCAACGCGATAGACTCCTTCAAATTCTCCATTTCTCTTTGTGTCTTGTCCAACTTATCACCTTGCTCCTTCATCATTCTTATCAGTTCCTTTCCTTCGTTTCCTATCAACGTCTGTCCAACTATTTCATCCCCTTTTATGTTCCCTTTATCCTGACTAATATTCTGTTTTTTGTTTACAGATGCAGCTGTTGCCGTCTCTTCCCTCATCAGCCTATACATATTGTCCACCGCCAGCAGGATGCCCGTCTTGAGATCCGTCTTCAGATTGCGAGACTCGTGTAAACAAGCTTTCGCCTTCTGAAGCCAGATCCGGCTTTCGTGCAGCCTGCTGGTCGGTTTGGCAGTATCCGTCGCCGGCTTGGGCGATCTACTTGCAGTTTCTAGGGAGGGTCTCCGTACCTCCGGGATCTCCAGGGGCGGGGGCACCACGAGCGCAGAGCGCGCGGGGGCAGCAAGCGCAGGTGCCACCAAGGTTGTGGGGCGCGTGGGGGCTGCCGGCGCAGGTGTCGACCTCCCCGAGTGCGGGTGCACCGTGGAGACGCATGGCTTGGGGTCGGTACTGCTCTCCCACTCCCCGATGCTGCGGCGCACGCTGGGTACGCTGAAAGTTGTGTTTGAAGAAGATCCTGCCTTCTTCATGTCGTGCGGGGAGGCGGGGGGGCTCATGCTGGTCTTGTCCTTGTTCGACTTCACGGGTGTGTGTGCAAGCGGCATGTCGGGGGGAGCCTCGTCACTCAGTCAGTAAAATATAAAAGTCAGTTAGTCTAGTCTAGGTGTACTGTCAAAAGACGTAGTAACACGCACGGTCTGTTAATTATCAACGCTAAATAAGTATGGTTAGGTTAGGTTAGGTTAGGTTAGGTTAGGTTAGGTTAGGTTAGGTTAGGTTAGGTTGGGTTGGGTTAGGTTAGGTTAGGTTAGGTTAGGTTAGGTTAGGTTAGGTTAGGTTAGGTTAGGTTAGGTTTTTTTTTTTTTTTTTTTTTTTTTTTTTTTTTTTGTCCGGGCGCTTTTCGGCCCGGCCCGCGAAACTACAGACACGAAGTCCGTACAATTTTTTATTTTCAACATGCAAGTAAATGAAACAAGTACCCTCTCCAGCATCTTTTTGGTGAACTGTTTGTTCACCTGTTATTTGGGTATAGCCCTTTTTATTATTCAAAACTTAGAAACTAGTACAATATCCAGATTTCGTGTATGCCGCGAGCAGTCCAGCTTCCGCAAGCAGCACCCGTTCACGAGTATGACGCATGTGCCAGCCATCGCTCTCCTCGCCATTTTTTAGGGAGGAGGGCAACCCGCCACACGACGCCGCCGCAAGAAAAAGCCTTTAGGCGAGCATGAGTGCTCCGGGCATACACGCATTATTTTACAATAAACAATATATGAACATAAAACATTAAAACATTAAATACATTAAAACATTAATTACACACATACTACATCCTTACATTTTTTCCGTCAGCACTGTCGGCAGAGGTAGTCCCCTTTTTAGCAGCGTTGAGCATAACCTCAATGGCGCGTGCATCACGATTACGCATCGCCATTTTAAGGTTATGGTCAACAACTCTATCTGTCGACAAAGACTCTGCGCGCCTCACAAAACGTTCCACCCCGTCCTCAGCGCCGTCGGTATAGTAGACACAGCTGGTTGTGTGTCGTGACACTGCCACTACCGCGTGTGGGACACTGTCATGGAGCCTCTGTCTCTCTTTCTTTAAACGGACGATTTTTACCGACGCGTATGTCAACCCCTGGGCTTCGTGGATGGTCAGGGTACGCGATCCAACACCAGTCCCGTATCCCAGATTTATTAGGGACTCCTTTTCCTCTTGGGTGTAAACAAGGAAAAGGGTATTCGGGAGGGTGTTGGGAATTTGCGCACCTGTCCATCTTTTCAGCTCCATGGAATGTACCACTGTTCTTTTTGAGTACATTCCAGGGTAGACCTCGCTAAGCACGTACGCCACATCCATCGGGCATCGGTACGAATAAGACAATTCCTGGCTGATGGTCGCTACCAGGCCGGGGCTGCTGTACCTTAGCTCGAAGAGGTTCTCTCTATCGATGTAAGGCAGCTGATTGATATCTCCAACGAGAACAATTTCACTAGCACCTGACAGCCGAGTTGCCATTACTATGGCCCCAAAATGGTTCATGAGAGCCTCGTCTATAATTAGACGAGTGCAGCCGCCCCGCTCTCCGAAACCATTTACCATTGAGGCCATAGTGCGCACCTTGGTGAATCTTATACGGTGCGCTAGCTTAACTCTTAGTTCCTTGGCCGTCTCGATGGTAGTAGTAACTATAATGTCCTTGTTCTCGTTGAAGTTATCAATAACCCACGTTGTCTTGCCGCTTCCGGGAACCCCGTTGACCCAGGTGATGCTCGGTACCGCCCAGCTAATGTCTTGACCACAGGGTCCCGAGATGGACTCGGCCATCCTCAGGATCCTGTCGTCCAGCATTATCTTCGTGCACCGGGCGGTGACTACCATGCGGTCGTTTGATGTGGTAACGTACTTTGGCAGGCCCGTTCGCTGCGTCTCACCCTCATCCAAGGCCACGAACCCACTCGACATATTATATGCCGCCATATAATGACCCGTCATTTTCCCCCTGATGACTAGGGAAGCGTCATTGTCATATATAGCAGCATCCGCCTCCTCGAGTCTCACCTTCAGGAGTCCCTCATTTCCTATCCTGAAGGCTTGCATGATTTTCTTGCAGACGGTCAAATTGACTTCTCTGGTCGCTTTTGTGACCGCCTGAAACTCGAGGAATGCATTTAATATGTGGTCCGATGGCCCCTCCACTGGCTTTAGACTAGGCGAACTGACCTGCCCCATGTCGGCTCTCGTCCGGTTTACAAATTCCTTGGGCTCGTTCTTCCTCGGTGCTTGTCTCACGAAATCCTCAACAGAAGCAGCCTGTCTTTCTTCCGTTTTGGATTTCATGGTTCTGGTGAGTGCACCAAGAACTTCCATAAAGCCTCTTTTCCTGGCAACAAGCTCCGCTCTCTCCTTCGGACTACCACGTTTTCTCTCTTTAGCCTCGGCCCTTTCAGCAACTACCTTCAGCTGAAGACGCTCTGATCCATTCTGAGTGATTGGGTTCGGTACGGGGTGCCCCCAGCTGTCAGTGGGGCTGGTCGCCGTTGCCGCATCGTGTCTGGGGACTTTGAGGTAACTTAAGTTTTCCCCTCTGTCCTCATACACGATGACCTCATGATGTTTCGAGGCTATTAAGCAACCGTTGCGATCTGCGACTTCCCCCTTTTCGAACCCAAGGATCATTGCGTCCACGCTTATTTTGCGGGGTACGACCCTCTCTCCCTCCCCGGCCTCCCCCACCATGGTGAGCACCGAGCATGCCTGAGCGAAAGGAGTCTCTGCACCCCAATCGAATAGCGCGATCGTCTTACTTTGCGATCGCACCATTCGACAGGGGTAGCCAGACAGCCTCGACACAGGTAACGCGTCATATGTACAACGCTTCATACTCGTTTTATGAGTGCTTCCATTAAGAAGAGAGGCCAGGCCGGGAGAAATCGTACATTTCCTCCTCGTTCCCGCTTGGCAGAAGCTGATACCGAGAGTCTCGCAAACGTCGTCCATGAAGAGAGCTACACCTCGAATCCTGATTCCCGGGTTTCCACTTTCTCCACCCGCCAATAGCTGCTTAATGGCGGTGTCAGCTGGATACGTTACCGTTGCGGGATCATCAGAACACGAGGCGCACTGAGCAAACTGAGGCTCTTCGGGAATCGGCGATGGTCGTGATGTTGATGTTGGTGTTGATGTTGATGCTGATGTTGATGCATGTAATCTTGGGGGGAGTGCCGGAAGGGAAGTTGCTCCGTTTTTCCTGGCCGTGATTATAACAACCCTGCTCGCAAATGCCAAGAAAGGTGTTTTCTTGGCCCGGTCCTCCAAGATCGAAGGGAGAGTGGACTGATCGAGCTTTGTCTGGATTTCGATCTCTAGGTCCATTCTTTCCAGGCCAAACCTTGGACATTCCAGGAGCACGTGCCAGATGGTTTCGTCACAAACCGGGTCGCAGATACAGGATGGACTGTCCTTGAGATGGAAGCGGTGCAGATAGGCGGCGAATCCACCATGACCGGTTAGAATCTGGGCATGAATAGGTGTTATTTTCATGTCCTTAAGTACGCGTCTAGCGAAAGTGACCGTAGGTAAGAAAACCTTGGTCACTGAGCCCGTACTTGAGGATTCGTACCGCAACTGCCACTTCATAACAGTATCCTCCCGTATCCGTTTCCTGACGAAAGACACCGGCACTTTGCTATAATCCGGAGCCGTTTTCTTAAACAACGCAGCCTTCTTCGCCAACTCGTCCGCTCTTTCGTTCCCTGGGGTACCTACATGGGCTCTCAGCCAGAAGAGTCTCACGACCCTGCCCTCCTCCCGGATATCACGTATGCAACTCTTGATGCTCTGGGCTAGAGGGTGAGTCACAGAAGGGCACCGCAGCAGATCAAGCGAAGATCTAGAATCGCTCAAAATGCTAACCGATGCCCTCCCCGACTCACTCGCCATCTTAACGGCCCTATAGAGTGCGTACAATTCCGATTGGAAGACAGTATTGTGAGGCTCCAGGCGAAAGGTGGAATACCTGGACTCCCTACCTTCTTCCCACCAAGTGAGGGCAGCTCCGACTTTCCCCTCAATCTTGCTGCCGTCGGTGAAAATCTGGGGGCCGACAACTTGATGGTTTTCCAGGGTTTCGGGGTCCAGGTCTTCCAAGCGCTCATACTCGGTTGTTGTGAGTAATGATGGATGTGGGAACCGTTTGTATTCCACATTGCGCTCTAGCTCTCTCCCAGGTGGCATGTGGTCCTCAGAGTACCCCTTTTTGATGGTGAATAGGGATGCAGCCTCAAGAACCCGAAGGTCCAGGGGTAATTGGCCCGAGAGGATTAGTGCCGATGTCAGAGAGACCGTGCGGTACGCCTTGCAGATCTTTTGCAGGAAGCCTCTTTGCAGTGAGTCTAACTGATTTCGTACCATCAGTTTCTCAGCTGCTGGAGACCATGCACTCGCTGCATACAACACGATCGGCTCTATCACCGACACGTAAATGGTTCTAACAATTTCTCCATTCAGACCCCACGTCACCTTTGCGGCACACGCAAGCTGCTTATAGATGTCCGCAACCTTGGTGCAAGTAGCAGACACGTGTGCGTTAAAGGTGAGTTTGCAGTCGATGACGAGACCTAACAACTTTAACTCGTTAACGAGTTTAAGCCGAGTGCCGGACATATGGATCACCGGGGAGTCATACTTAAGCTTCTTCGTGATAACCATCGCATTTGTTTTATGCGCGGCGAAGTTAAGTTTATTATGGACTCCCCATTCCTGTACGACCTCCAGGATGTTGTCAGCTTTTTGTTGCAAGGTATTGACCGCTGAATCGGAGAAAACAAGAACCACATCATCTGCGAAGGCCTGACAATATACCCCTAAACTAGCCATTTTGTGTAGGAGCGAATCGAGGATAAGGTTCCAAAAAGTTGGTCCACCAATGGATCCCTGGACACAACCTTTCGTAGTACCCTTCTCACTCGACGCTCTGGCATAGTTGACCCTGATCTTACGGTCTTCTAGGTATGAGGCTGCAAGAGCAAAGATGTTTCTTGGACATTTCTTGGCGATCATCTGCTTCTTTAGGGCCGGCCACCACGCGTTATCAAAGGCCCCCTCTATATCAAGCGATACCAGAAGGACAAGTTTTTTGGACTTGACCTCTGTCCGTATATGCTTGATGAGATCGTAGAGGGCGTCTTCGGTTCCACGCTGCGGCATGAATCCATACTGGCTAGGATGCAAGGTTGGGTTGAAATGCCACTGGAGTCTGCCAACAAAGAGTTTCTCAACTATCTTTCCAAGAACCGATAAGAGGCCTATCGGTCTGTAGGACTTAGGATGGGTGTAGTCTTCCTTACCCGGTTTGCGGATAATGCACACGTGAGCAATCTTCCAATGCTTAGGAAAGTGTGGCAGCGATAGGCACTTATTTGCCAGCGCCAAGAACACTTCCCTATCACATTGGATGACTGCTGTGCAAATATCGGCCGTCAATCCATCAGGCCCAGGAGCTTTTTTCGGATTTAAGTCCCTAAGAACCTTATCCAGCTCCGTGCCTGTAAATGGTGGATCGTCGTCCGACAGCTGATGTATATCCGCAGGGGTTTTCCCATCCGTGAGCCCTCTGACCAGCTTGTGGTGTTCACCTTCCGTAACTACAGAATCATCAGGATAAAACGTTTGCGCAAGGAGATCCGCTGACTGTTCAGGGCTCAGTGTTTCCCCTGCGGTGTTTCTCAGGAGCAAGTCGTCCTGTCTCCTTGCAGTTTTCCTTATGACTCTGTAGATTCCGTCCCACATACTCTCTCGGTCCTGTGTTGAGCAAAACTCCTTCCAACTCTCCGTGGCAGCCTCAGCAGCACTCTGCTGATATGCAACCTTTGCCAGCAAGTATTCATCGATAACGGCCCTTCTGCGATGGGGAGCAGCGTTTCTAATCCTTCTCTTCATCCTCAGAACTTTTTTCTTTAGTTGGTCCAGAGAGGGAGACCACCACGGGGGTCTCGGGTCTCCCTTCCGTAATCCCAACTTCGGGATCGTTTGGTCGCATGATCCACAGATGGTTTCTGAGTATGACGTAATTAGATCTTCAAACTCGCCCGGGTCTAATACCTCCGTTATTCTTTGGGGTGTGATGTTTTTAGCTACCAGGCTGGACTTGAAGTGTGCACGGAAATCGGACCAATTTGCCTTCTTGGTGTTATAAATGCGAGTTGAAGTTGACCTCAGAGGCTCCAAGGGCTTCTCCAACTGCAACGAGAAGGTAATCGCGTTATGGTCCGATGTTGTTACATTCCTATCCACACTCCAATCCTCGATCTTGCCTAGTAGTGACAGGCTGCAAGCGGTAACGTCTACCCTGCTCGTACACAACCTGTCCCCCCTGTGAACCTCGAAGGTTGGAACCTGACCCGTATTAAGAATTTGAAGATCCAACTCGTTTAAGAAGGAATTGTACGCCGCCCCCCGATGGTCCTCGGAAACACTTCCCCACCACTGACTCCAGGCGTTTACGTCTCCCCCCACTATGATGTTTACTGACTCGAATTTTCCACACACATCCCTAAGCCGCAACAGGTACGGGTCTAGGTCCTGGTCACCCTCGAAATAGACGGAAACGACTCCGATCCTAAACTTGCCAGATCTTATCAGCACTGCCGCAACATTTTCGGTCACCAACTGTGGATCATGAATAACCTCCAGTTGGTCACCGAAAACAACGACTGCAGCTTTCACCTGCTTTTGGCGATTCAGGGAGCACTGAACAATTCTAGTGCCTGGGTACTGTTTCATTATCCCTGTTCTACCAACATATGGCTCCTGAACAAGGGCAATGGAAACTCCCTTCGCCTGTGCCGCCTGAGCAAGCTCTGCCGTAGCAAGCCTAGAACGTTGCAGGTTTGCTTGTACAAAGCGCAACCCGCAACTCGACCCGTCCATATTTCGAGGGTGAACCCCGACCACCCCGCTTTCCCCCAGTGTGCCCTTAACAAATGTAAGAAACGCGCGACCTAGCTATGCTGTCCCATTTGTGCCTTTCTTGGCACACATCGCTGAAGGCGTTGTGCGCCAGATCTTCCGATGTTCTTCCGGCTTTTAAACAATTGGAACATCTTGGAGGTTTTTCCGAAGCCCTCGCAGGACAGTCTCTCCCCATGTGCTCCCCGCTGCAGTAACTGCAGACGTTCTTCCGCACGTCCCTGCATACGGCCTTCGTGTGGCCGTACCCAAGGCACTTCGTGCACTGCACAAGGGGAGACTGGTCCTCCACATGGCTCCTTCCAACCCCCAGATGTATTTGTTTCGCCTGCGTGAAGCGCTTCCAGATTTCCGGAGAGACCTCCACAACAGGGTGGCACTGTAGCTGGTTCCTCGCACGTTTCCTAAATCTGACTCTGACGGTCTCCTTTGCCACATCAACGTCTTTCAGAAGGTGTTTATTCTGAGACAGGAGACAGTCTTCCATCTCCTTGTTGGTGTAGCACGAGAGAACGCCCCTTATGCACACTAGCGGGTTCTGCTGTCGCGGCTCCGTCACCGTAAGGTCCGTTTTATTTTGGACCCTGCCCTTAACAATCTTCAAGTCCTCAGTGCTCGCGCAGCTGAGGACAACTTTTTGATTTCGGGCTTTCCTGACTCTATCCACCCTAGCCCCTGTGTTTTTCAGATCCAGGGCCAACCTTATCCTCTCCGCAACGTTATCGCCCGTATGGAGCGGATTCGTCGAGGAGACGATAAGGGTGTGGTTTGGGAGTCTGGGAGGCTGCGGTCTTGCTGCAATTTGAGCATAAGTCACCGGTGGCTTTTCCACCGTGCCGTGACCGAGGTCTGTCACTCCCTTGCTGATGGTCGCAAGGGAACGTTTCACCTCCGCCAACTCGAGTTCCGCTCCCAGGCTCGGCCCCGTAGGCAGGGTCGGCTGAGGTTTGGCATCTCTAAGTTGGCGGACATCAGACGACATCTCTTTTATGCTCTCCGAGAGTGGTTTCAGTTGTAGGGTCAGGTCCAACGGTGATTGTGGTGTTACAGATGGTGGTGGTGTGGAAAACTCTTTCAGTGTTTGTTTTATTTCTCCTAGCGTGTCCTTTATATCCTGAAGGAGCTCTTCTCCGGCTACGTCCTGGGTTCGAGATGGTGGTGTAAGAGGTGGGGTCGTCATCGTCACCGGAGTTTCGGAGGTTAATTGAGGTTTTTCCCCAACCAGCCTCCGCAACTCGTCCAGCTGGTTGGAGAATTGGGCTAGCCGGACCTCGACGCCAACGAGGCTTTCGTTTATGGAGCTCAATTTCGGCTCCATAACTAGACTTCCAGCTTTCCCCCTCTCCTGTTGTACTTTAACCTCCAGGGACTTGACGAGTAGCCCCAACTCCCTGACTCCTTCGAATGGTTCCACCATCTCGTGGGCGAGCCACGAGCGAACGTTCTTGACCTCCTTCAGGGTCTCCCTGATGTCCTCGCGCGATCCCGACATTTCCGCGATGAGACTCTGCCTCATCGCCAGCAACTCCCTAGAGTGAGCCCTCTCAACACGCACAAGCTCATGGGCGTGTCGGGAGCGCTCCCTCTCGAGGTTGTATTTATGTCGAGATCGCGAGTCCGACAGGGAGAGTACGGTCTCATAAAGGGACTGCAGACTGTCGTGGACGACCACCTTGCACTCCCGCTTCATATTTCCTGCAGCCTCCAGTGCGCCTTTTCCCTTCTGCAGCTCCTCGTTTGCGACAATGGTAGCCTGGTCCATTTCCACTCCCATGCCCCTCCGCGGGGTAGTGAACAGCATGCTCACCCGCTTTTGTACGGATCGACCTGAACCAACCGATGACTCATCAAAGTCATCTTCGGTCTCGGCCGACTCGCTAACGGGACGAGCGGGGGCGCCCGCCTCTTCCAGGATCTGATCCACCTCTGCCATGAAGTTTGTCTCACTGGCAGCCTTCGGATCCCTCTGTGAAGTGGTGGGCGCCCCTGGGTGCAGGACTGCACCAGCTGCGTCACTTTTTGACGCAGGGGAAGGGGATGTGGATGAGCGCGCAGACTTCGCGATTTGGGCTCCGGATGCGATGTATGCTTTTGCAATCGCCTTTTCTCGGAGCGTCTGCGTTCTGGTCGTTGTGTACGTTGGGACTACCCTTGCCGACCTGCGCGATGATGCAGATGAATTCTCGCTTAGGAGGCTCTTTTGGCTTGACATTCCGGTATTTTGTATTTTCACTGTTTTACTTCTTGTTCCCTTCCGATTATTAGTATTTCTTATTTTAGTTTTCCTTACACTAGTATTAGTTTATTCTACACCTAATCCAAATCTAAATAAAGCTAATAACACACTTAATTCTAACTTAAATTAGGTATAAACTAGACAAAATTTCTAAAAATCTACACTAAATTATGGGCTATAATAAGAACTTGCCGATGGTCTGCAAGTATGACGCTGGAGTGAGTAACTTGGGACTAAAGATATTATTATAGTCTCTACTGAAAGCACTTCAAGTCTGCGCACACGAAGAAGGAAGCCGCTGAAGATTGTTGACAGGTTCAAGAGAAAACCTCGAGAGGGGATGGAGTTCTGGTTTGACCCAAGACAACTCCGTCACGGATGGTGCTATGACGTTTCTGCCAGGGCCAAGAGTTAGGAAACTTCTTCACGATTTCAGGGACACCAAACACGGCGGTGTAGCCCTTTCCGTTCAGAAGTTAGGATGAGGGGGGGTGAGGAAAAATTTTTGCGGGGGTGAGAGGGGAAAAAATGAAGCCCGCGAAAAATTATTAGGGGGGGTTGGGTGATAAAGGTAAAAGGAAAGGGGGGAAGGGTTGTGACCCAAGGCAACTCCGTCAAGGATGGTATTACGACGTTTCTGCCGGGGCCAAACGATAGGAAACTTCCTCACGGTTACAGGGACCCCAAACTCGGGGGGTCTAACCCTTTCCGTTAGAAGTTAGGGTGAGGGGGGGTGAGGAAAAATTTTTGCGGGGGTGGGGGGGGGGAAAAATGACGCCCACGAAACCTTGGTAGGGGGGTGTTGGGGGGGGGGCGGGGGGGGGGGGGGGTTGTGAGTCCAAAAATTATGTGATGGGTAGGATAGCTATGCTGGCTATGATAGCCAAGCAAGCCAGGATAGGTAGTATGGGAAGGATGGCTGAACTACCTATACTGATCGTAAGACCAGTACAACCAGGATAGCCAGGAAAAGTCAAAAGTTATAATTTGAAGTTTCTGCCGGGGCCAAAGGGAAGCTAACCTCCAAACGGTTTCGGGAACCCCAAACTCGGGGGGTCTATCTCTTTCCGTTCAGAAGTTATGGCCCGGGGGGGTGAGGAAAATTTTGCGGGGGTGGGGGGGGGAAAAATGACGCCCATGAAACCTTGGTAGGGGGGGTCGGGGGGGGGGGGGGGGGGTCGGGGGGGGGGGGGTCGGGGGGGGTCGGGGGGGTAAGTTAGGGTGAACGGTAGGAACCTATTATACTGGACTATACTAACTATGCCCCAATATTGGGTTTAGCCAGGATAGCCAGGAAAATAAAATAAAATAAATTTATGATTTGAGGGGAAAGGGGGAGGGTAAGAGAAAGGTCTGAAGGACCTGTTTGGAAAAAGTCCAAACTCGGCTATTTTAGGACAAGGGACTAAGGAGTTCTCTCGAGGTTACCTGATGGGCAGTGAAGGTGTCCCCAGCGCTGGTCTGCTGAACGATGACGGAGTCTTGGGGCCGGCTTCGAAGTCTCAGCTAAAGGCTGCCTCGTGCCGACACACAGGAGGTCAACGACGTCTCGTACAGAGTTCACCGGATCTAGGGCAACTCGTGGACCGCGTGGCTTCGAGGTTATTTCTGCCTCAAACTTGGTACCTTGTAACTTCGGAGGGCGCTGTCGGATTCCAATGGTGTTGATGGTAATCGACGGGTCTCGTTGGCACCTCTGCGGAGATATGTAGGTAGTCCCACTTTGACTAACCTCCGCAATGTTACAAGGTTTTCCGGTGTTGAAGACCAGCAGCTCTGGATCCTGACGAGTTGGAAGGTTGCCCACACGTAACCGGCTAAGGAGTAAGCTTCTTCGGAGCCCTGCAAACTTTGATGCGCGTTGTGTGTGAATTACTAATTTTTAGCAATTTTTTGCGCGGAGCAAGATGGTCTGCGTGTCGCGGTTGCAAGTGTACTGGTTAGGTTAGGTTAGGTTAGGTTAGGTTAGGTTAGGTTAGGTTAGGTTAGGTTAGGTTAGGTTTTTTTTTTTTTTTTTTTTTTTTTTTTTTCCTGTCCGGGCGCTTTTCGGCCCGGCCCGCGAGCTATCCCTAACATGATCAGGGGTTTACATGCTAATTATTTTTTTTTTATTCTTTTTTCTTTATACATTTTTTCTTAATCTTAGTATTTTAATATATCTTAATCTAGTTTATAACAAATTTAATATCTAATTACACATTTTATTAAGGGTGATATGCATATGTATCAACATATACATTCACACTTGTTGTGATGTATCTTATTTATTCTTATTTACTACTTTTACACAAATTTTTATTCCGTATTCTATAAACTTATCTCTAATATCCTTGTCTCCTATAATTTTACAAACGTTTTCCCTATTCAACGCTACACCCATGTCCTGTTCCACTTCGAACCGTTCTTTGCCGAATATGGGGCACTCTAACAATATGTGCAAGGGGGTTTCTTCTTTTCCTGGTTCACAACTACATGATGGGCTCTCCCCAATCTTGAATCTATGCAAGTATTGGGAGAACCCACCATGTCCTGTCATCATCTGCGTTAAAATGCCTTTAGGCTTGAGGGTCCTGATGACCTTGTATGCTTTGATTGCGTCCGGAAAGTATATTTTTGTGGTTGAAGCAGTTTCGCCGTCTCGATAGCGTTGGTTCCATTCGCCAAGCGACTCCATACGGATCTGTCTCTTGGCGAATGAAACCGGGCAGCAGTCGTAGTGTGGCTTAACTTTGAGATGCAACGCTGCGCTCTTTGCCAACTCGTCCGCTCTTTCATTTCCCTCCAACCCCGCGTGTGCTTTCACCCAGAATAAGTTGGTGGTTTTACCTTGGGTTTTCAGGTTTTCTAACCCTTCCCTTATTTTAACTGCAAGGGGGTGGAGGGAAAAGGTGCTAGCCACTGTTTCCAGAGCGGACCTAGAGGTTAGGTTAGGTTAGGTTAGGTTAGGTTAGGTTAGGTTAGGTTAGGTTAGGTTAGGTTAGGTTAGGTTAGGTTAGGTTAGGTTAGGTTAGGTTAGGTTAGGTTAGGTTAGGTTAGGTTAGGTTAGGTTAGGTTAGGTTAGGTTAGGTTAGGTTAGGTTAGGTTTTTTTTTTTTTTTTTTTTTTTTTTTTTTGTCCGGGCGCTTTTCGGCCCGGCCCGCGAAACTACAGACACGAAGTCCGTACAATTTTTTATTTTCAACATGCAAGTAAATGAAACAAGTACCCTCTCCAGCATCTTTTTGGTGAACTGTTTGTTCACCTGTTATTTGGGTATAGCCCTTTTTATTATTCAAAACTTAGAAACTAGTACAATATCCAGATTTCGTGTATGCCGCGAGCAGTCCAGCTTCCGCAAGCAGCACCCGTTCACGAGTATGACGCATGTGCCAGCCATCGCTCTCCTCGCCATTTTTTAGGGAGGAGGGCAACCCGCCACACGACGCCGCCGCAAGAAAAAGCCTTTAGGCGAGCATGAGTGCTCCGGGCATACACGCATTATTTTACAATAAACAATATATGAACATAAAACATTAAAACATTAAATACATTAAAACATTAATTACACACATACTACATCCTTACATTTTTTCCGTCAGCACTGTCGGCAGAGGTAGTCCCCTTTTTAGCAGCGTTGAGCATAACCTCAATGGCGCGTGCATCACGATTACGCATCGCCATTTTAAGGTTATGGTCAACAACTCTATCTGTCGACAAAGACTCTGCGCGCCTCACAAAACGTTCCACCCCGTCCTCAGCGCCGTCGGTATAGTAGACACAGCTGGTTGTGTGTCGTGACACTGCCACTACCGCGTGTGGGACACTGTCATGGAGCCTCTGTCTCTCTTTCTTTAAACGGACGATTTTTACCGACGCGTATGTCAACCCCTGGGCTTCGTGGATGGTCAGGGTACGCGATCCAACACCAGTCCCGTATCCCAGATTTATTAGGGACTCCTTTTCCTCTTGGGTGTAAACAAGGAAAAGGGTATTCGGGAGGGTGTTGGGAATTTGCGCACCTGTCCATCTTTTCAGCTCCATGGAATGTACCACTGTTCTTTTTGAGTACATTCCAGGGTAGACCTCGCTAAGCACGTACGCCACATCCATCGGGCATCGGTACGAATAAGACAATTCCTGGCTGATGGTCGCTACCAGGCCGGGGCTGCTGTACCTTAGCTCGAAGAGGTTCTCTCTATCGATGTAAGGCAGCTGATTGATATCTCCAACGAGAACAATTTCACTAGCACCTGACAGCCGAGTTGCCATTACTATGGCCCCAAAATGGTTCATGAGAGCCTCGTCTATAATTAGACGAGTGCAGCCGCCCCGCTCTCCGAAACCATTTACTAAGATTGAGGCCATAGTGCGCACCTTGGTGAATCTTATACGGTGCGCTAGCTTAACTCTTAGTTCCTTGGCCGTCTCGATGGTAGTAGTAACTATAATGTCCTTGTTCTCGTTGAAGTTATCAATAACCCACGTTGTCTTGCCGCTTCCGGGAACCCCGTTGACCCAGGTGATGCTCGGTACCGCCCAGCTAATGTCTTGACCACAGGGTCCCGAGATGGACTCGGCCATCCTCAGGATCCTGTCGTCCAGCATTATCTTCGTGCACCGGGCGGTGACTACCATGCGGTCGTTTGATGTGGTAACGTACTTTGGCAGGCCCGTTCGCTGCGTCTCACCCTCATCCAAGGCCACGAACCCACTCGACATATTATATGCCGCCATATAATGACCCGTCATTTTCCCCCTGATGACTAGGGAAGCGTCATTGTCATATATAGCAGCATCCGCCTCCTCGAGTCTCACCTTCAGGAGTCCCTCATTTCCTATCCTGAAGGCTTGCATGATTTTCTTGCAGACGGTCAAATTGACTTCTCTGGTCGCTTTTGTGACCGCCTGAAACTCGAGGAATGCATTTAATATGTGGTCCGATGGCCCCTCCACTGGCTTTAGACTAGGCGAACTGACCTGCCCCATGTCGGCTCTCGTCCGGTTTACAAATTCCTTGGGCTCGTTCTTCCTCGGTGCTTGTCTCACGAAATCCTCAACAGAAGCAGCCTGTCTTTCTTCCGTTTTGGATTTCATGGTTCTGGTGAGTGCACCAAGAACTTCCATAAAGCCTCTTTTCCTGGCAACAAGCTCCGCTCTCTCCTTCGGACTACCACGTTTTCTCTCTTTAGCCTCGGCCCTTTCAGCAACTACCTTCAGCTGAAGACGCTCTGATCCATTCTGAGTGATTGGGTTCGGTACGGGGTGCCCCCAGCTGTCAGTGGGGCTGGTCGCCGTTGCCGCATCGTGTCTGGGGACTTTGAGGTAACTTAAGTTTTCCCCTCTGTCCTCATACACGATGACCTCATGATGTTTCGAGGCTATTAAGCAACCGTTGCGATCTGCGACTTCCCCCTTTTCGAACCCAAGGATCATTGCGTCCACGCTTATTTTGCGGGGTACGACCCTCTCTCCCTCCCCGGCCTCCCCCACCATGGTGAGCACCGAGCATGCCTGAGCGAAAGGAGTCTCTGCACCCCACTCGAATAGCGCGATCGTCTTACTTTGCGATCGCACCATTCGACAGGGGTAGCCAGACAGCCTCGACACAGGTAACGCGTCATATGTACAACGCTTCATACTCGTTTTATGAGTGCTTCCATTAAGAAGAGAGGCCAGGCCGGGAGAAATCGTACATTTCCTCCTCGTTCCCGCTTGGCAGAAGCTGATACCGAGAGTCTCGCAAACGTCGTCCATGAAGAGAGCTACACCTCGAATCCTGATTCCCGGGTTTCCACTTTCTCCACCCGCCAATAGCTGCTTAATGGCGGTGTCAGCTGGATACGTTACCGTTGCGGGATCATCAGAACACGAGGCGCACTGAGCAAACTGAGGCTCTTCGGGAATCGGCGATGGTCGTGATGTTGATGTTGGTGTTGATGTTGATGCTGATGTTGATGCATGTAATCTTGGGGGGAGTGCCGGAAGGGAAGTTGCTCCGTTTTTCCTGGCCGTGATTATAACAACCCTGCTCGCAAATGCCAAGAAAGGTGTTTTCTTGGCCCGGTCCTCCAAGATCGAAGGGAGAGTGGACTGATCGAGCTTTGTCTGGATTTCGATCTCTAGGTCCATTCTTTCCAGGCCAAACCTTGGACATTCCAGGAGCACGTGCCAGATGGTTTCGTCACAAACCGGGTCGCAGATACAGGATGGACTGTCCTTGAGATGGAAGCGGTGCAGATAGGCGGCGAATCCACCATGACCGGTTAGAATCTGGGCATGAATAGGTGTTATTTTCATGTCCTTAAGTACGCGTCTAGCGAAAGTGACCGTAGGTAAGAAAACCTTGGTCACTGAGCCCGTACTTGAGGATTCGTACCGCAACTGCCACTTCATAACAGTATCCTCCCGTATCCGTTTCCTGACGAAAGACACCGGCACTTTGCTATAATCCGGAGCCGTTTTCTTAAACAACGCAGCCTTCTTCGCCAACTCGTCCGCTCTTTCGTTCCCTGGGGTACCTACATGGGCTCTCAGCCAGAAGAGTCTCACGACCCTGCCCTCCTCCCGGATATCACGTATGCAACTCTTGATGCTCTGGGCTAGAGGGTGAGTCACAGAAGGGCACCGCAGCAGATCAAGCGAAGATCTAGAATCGCTCAAAATGCTAACCGATGCCCTCCCCGACTCACTCGCCATCTTAACGGCCCTATAGAGTGCGTACAATTCCGATTGGAAGACAGTATTGTGAGGCTCCAGGCGAAAGGTGGAATACCTGGACTCCCTACCTTCTTCCCACCAAGTGAGGGCAGCTCCGACTTTCCCCTCAATCTTGCTGCCGTCGGTGAAAATCTGGGGGCCGACAACTTGATGGTTTTCCAGGGTTTCGGGGTCCAGGTCTTCCAAGCGCTCATACTCGGTTGTTGTGAGTAATGATGGATGTGGGAACCGTTTGTATTCCACATTGCGCTCTAGCTCTCTCCCAGGTGGCATGTGGTCCTCAGAGTACCCCTTTTTGATGGTGAATAGGGATGCAGCCTCAAGAACCCGAAGGTCCAGGGGTAATTGGCCCGAGAGGATTAGTGCCGATGTCAGAGAGACCGTGCGGTACGCCTTGCAGATCTTTTGCAGGAAGCCTCTTTGCAGTGAGTCTAACTGATTTCGTACCATCAGTTTCTCAGCTGCTGGAGACCATGCACTCGCTGCATACAACACGATCGGCTCTATCACCGACACGTAAATGGTTCTAACAATTTCTCCATTCAGACCCCACGTCACCTTTGCGGCACACGCAAGCTGCTTATATATGTCCGCAACCTTGGTGCAAGTAGCAGACACGTGTGCGTTAAAGGTGAGTTTGCAGTCGATGACGAGACCTAACAACTTTAACTCGTTAACGAGTTTAAGCCGAGTGCCGGACATATGGATCACCGGGGAGTCATACTTAAGCTTCTTCGTGATAACCATCGCATTTGTTTTATGCGCGGCGAAGTTAAGTTTATTATGGACTCCCCATTCCTGTACGACCTCCAGGATGTTGTCAGCTTTTTGTTGCAAGGTATTGACCGCTGAATCGGAGAAAACAAGAACCACATCATCTGCGAAGGCCTGACAATATACCCCTAAACTAGCCATTTTGTGTAGGAGCGAATCGAGGATAAGGTTCCAAAAAGTTGGTCCACCAATGGATCCCTGGACACAACCTTTCGTAGTACCCTTCTCACTCGACGCTCTGGCATAGTTGACCCTGATCTTACGGTCTTCTAGGTATGAGGCTGCAAGAGCAAAGATGTTTCTTGGACATTTCTTGGCGATCATCTGCTTCTTTAGGGCCGGCCACCACGCGTTATCAAAGGCCCCCTCTATATCAAGCGATACCAGAAGGACAAGTTTTTTGGACTTGACCTCTGTCCGTATATGCTTGATGAGATCGTAGAGGGCGTCTTCGGTTCCACGCTGCGGCATGAATCCATACTGGCTAGGATGCAAGGTTGGGTTGAAATGCCACTGGAGTCTGCCAACAAAGAGTTTCTCAACTATCTTTCCAAGAACCGATAAGAGGCCTATCGGTCTGTAGGACTTAGGATGGGTGTAGTCTTCCTTACCCGGTTTGCGGATAATGCACACGTGAGCAATCTTCCAATGCTTAGGAAAGTGTGGCAGCGATAGGCACTTATTTGCCAGCGCCAAGAACACTTCCCTATCACATTGGATGACTGCTGTGCAAATATCGGCCGTCAATCCATCAGGCCCAGGAGCTTTTTTCGGATTTAAGTCCCTAAGAACCTTATCCAGTTCCGTGCCTGTAAATGGTGGATCGTCGTCCGACAGCTGATGTATATCCGCAGGGGTTTTCCCATCCGTGAGCCCTCTGACCAGCTTGTGGTGTTCACCTTCCGTAACTACAGAATCATCAGGATAAAACGTTTGCGCAAGGAGATCCGCTGACTGTTCAGGGCTCAGTGTTTCCCCTGCGGTGTTTCTCAGGAGCAAGTCGTCCTGTCTCCTTGCAGTTTTCCTTATGACTCTGTAGATTCCGTCCCACATACTCTCTCGGTCCTGTGTTGAGCAAAACTCCTTCCAACTCTCCGTGGCAGCCTCAGCAGCACTCTGCTGATATGCAACCTTTGCCAGCAAGTATTCATCGATAACGGCCCTTCTGCGATGGGGAGCAGCGTTTCTAATCCTTCTCTTCATCCTCAGAACTTTTTTCTTTAGTTGGTCCAGAGAGGGAGACCACCACGGGGGTCTCGGGTCTCCCTTCCGTAATCCCAACTTCGGGATCGTTTGGTCGCATGATCCACAGATGGTTTCTGAGTATGACGTAATTAGATCTTCAAACTCGCCCGGGTCTAATACCTCCGTTATTCTTTGGGGTGTGATGTTTTTAGCTACCAGGCTGGACTTGAAGTGTGCACGGAAATCGGACCAATTTGCCTTCTTGGTGTTATAAATGCGAGTTGAAGTTGACCTCAGAGGCTCCAAGGGCTTCTCCAACTGCAACGAGAAGGTAATCGCGTTATGGTCCGATGTTGTTACATTCCTATCCACACTCCAATCCTCGATCTTGCCTAGTAGTGACAGGCTGCAAGCGGTAACGTCTACCCTGCTCGTACACAACCTGTCCCCCCTGTGAACCTCGAAGGTTGGAACCTGACCCGTATTAAGAATTTGAAGATCCAACTCGTTTAAGAAGGAATTGTACGCCGCCCCCCGATGGTCCTCGGAAACACTTCCCCACCACTGACTCCAGGCGTTTACGTCTCCCCCCACTATGATGTTTACTGACTCGAATTTTCCACACACATCCCTAAGCCGCAACAGGTACGGGTCTAGGTCCTGGTCACCCTCGAAATAGACGGAAACGACTCCGATCCTAAACTTGCCAGATCTTATCAGCACTGCCGCAACATTTTCGGTCACCAACTGTGGATCATGAATAACCTCCAGTTGGTCACCGAAAACAACGACTGCAGCTTTCACCTGCTTTTGGCGATTCAGGGAGCACTGAACAATTCTAGTGCCTGGGTACTGTTTCATTACCCCTGTTCTACCAACATATGGCTCCTGAACAAGGGCAATGGAAACTCCCTTCGCCTGTGCCGCCTGAGCAAGCTCTGCCGTAGCAAGCCTAGAACGTTGCAGGTTTGCTTGTACAAAGCGCAACCCGCAACTCGACCCGTCCATATTTCGAGGGTGAACCCCGACCACCCCGCTTTCCCCCAGTGTGCCCTTAACAAATGTAAGAAACGCGCGACCTAGCTATGCTGTCCCATTTGTGCCTTTCTTGGCACACATCGCTGAAGGCGTTGTGCGCCAGATCTTCCGATGTTCTTCCGGCTTTTAAACAATTGGAACATCTTGGAGGTTTTTCCGAAGCCCTCGCAGGACAGTCTCTCCCCATGTGCTCCCCGCTGCAGTAACTGCAGACGTTCTTCCGCACGTCCCTGCATACGGCCTTCGTGTGGCCGTACCCAAGGCACTTCGTGCACTGCACAAGGGGAGACTGGTCCTCCACATGGCTCCTTCCAACCCCCAGATGTATTTGTTTCGCCTGCGTGAAGCGCTTCCAGATTTCCGGAGAGACCTCCACAACAGGGTGGCACTGTAGCTGGTTCCTCGCACGTTTCCTAAATCTGACTCTGACGGTCTCCTTTGCCACATCAACGTCTTTCAGAAGGTGTTTATTCTGAGACAGGAGACAGTCTTCCATCTCCTTGTTGGTGTAGCACGAGAGAACGCCCCTTATGCACACTAGCGGGTTCTGCTGTCGCGGCTCCGTCACCGTAAGGTCCGTTTTATTTTGGACCCTGCCCTTAACAATCTTCAAGTCCTCAGTGCTCGCGCAGCTGAGGACAACTTTTTGATTTCGGGCTTTCCTGACTCTATCCACCCTAGCCCCTGTGTTTTTCAGATCCAGGGCCAACCTTATCCTCTCCGCAACGTTATCGCCCGTATGGAGCGGATTCGTCGAGGAGACGATAAGGGTGTGGTTTGGGAGTCTGGGAGGCTGCGGTCTTGCTGCAATTTGAGCATAAGTCACCGGTGGCTTTTCCACCGTGCCGTGACCGAGGTCTGTCACTCCCTTGCTGATGGTCGCAAGGGAACGTTTCACCTCCGCCAACTCGAGTTCCGCTCCCAGGCTCGGCCCCGTAGGCAGGGTCGGCTGAGGTTTGGCATCTCTAAGTTGGCGGACATCAGACGACATCTCTTTTATGCTCTCCGAGAGTGGTTTCAGTTGTAGGGTCAGGTCCAACGGTGATTGTGGTGTTACAGATGGTGGTGGTGTGGAAAACTCTTTCAGTGTTTGTTTTATTTCTCCTAGCGTGTCCTTTATATCCTGAAGGAGCTCTTCTCCGGCTACGTCCTGGGTTCGAGATGGTGGTGTAAGAGGTGGGGTCGTCACCGTCACCGGAGTTTCGGAGGTTAATTGAGGTTTTTTCCCCAACCAGCCTCCGCAACTCGTCCAGCTGGTTGGAGAATTGGGCTAGCCGGACCTCGACGCCAACGAGGCTTTCGTTTATGGAGCTCAATTTCGGCTCCATAACTAGACTTCCAGCTTTCCCCCTCTCCTGTTGTACTTTAACCTCCAGGGACTTGACGAGTAGCCCCAACTCCCTGACTCCTTCGAATGGTTCCACCATCTCGTGGGCGAGCCACGAGCGAACGTTCTTGACCTCCTTCAGGGTCTCCTTGATGTCCTCGCGCGATCCCGACATTTCCGCGATGAGACTCTGCCTCATCGCCAGCAACTCCCTAGAGTGAGCCCTCTCAACACGCACAAGCTCATGGGCGTGTCGGGAGCGCTCCCTCTCGAGGTTGTATTTATGTCGAGATCGCGAGTCCGACAGGGAGAGTACGGTCTCATAAAGGGGACTGCAGACTGTCGTGGACGACCACCTTGCACTCCCGCTTCATATTTCCTGCAGCCTCCAGTGCGCCTTTTCCCTTCTGCAGCTCCTCGTTTGCGACAATGGTAGCCTGGTCCATTTCCACTCCCATGCCCCCTCCGCGGGGTAGTGAACAGCATGCTCACCCGCTTTTGTACGGATCGACCTGAACCAACCGATGACTCATCAAAGTCATCTTCGGTCTCGGCCGACTCGCTAACGGGACGAGCGGGGGCGCCCGCCTCTTCCAGGATCTGATCCACCTCTGCCATGAAGTTTGTCTCACTGGCAGCCTTCGGATCGCTCTGTGAAGTGGTGGGCGCCCCTGGGTGCAGGACTGCACCAGCTGCGTCACTTTTTGACGCAGGGGAAGGGATGTGGATGAGCGCGCAGACTTCGCGATTTGGGCTCCGGATGCGATGTATGCTTTTGCAATCGCCCTTTTCTCGGAGCGTCTGCGTTCTGGTCGTTGTGTACGTTGGGACTACCCTTGCCGACCTGCGCGATGATGCAGATGAATTCTCGCTTAGGAGGCTCTTTTGGCTTGACATTCCGGTATTTTGTATTTTCACTGTTTTACTTCTTGTTCCCTTCCGATTATTAGTATTTCTTATTTTAGTTTTCCTTACACTAGTATTAGTTTATTCTACACCTAATCCAAATCTAAATAAAGCTAATAACACACTTAATTCTAACTTAAATTAGGTATAAAACTAGACAAAATTTCTAAAAATCTACACTAAATTATGGGCTATAATAAAAACTTGCCGATGGTCTGCAAGTATGACGCTGGAGTGAGTAACTTGGGACTAAAGATATTATTATAGTCTCTACTGAAAGCACTTCAAGTTCTGCGCACACGAAGAAGGAAGCCGCTGAAGATTGTTGACAGGTTCAAGAGAAAACCTCGAGAGGGGATGGAGTTCTAGTTTGACCCAAGACAACTCCGTCACGGATGGTGCTATGACGTTTCTGCCAGGGCCAAGAGTTAGGAAACTTCTTCACGATTTCAGGGACACCAAACACGGCGGTGTAGCCCTTTCCGTTCAGAAGTTAGGATGAGGGGGGGTGAGGAAAAATTTTTGCGGGGGTGAGAGGGGAAAAAATGAAGCCCGCGAAAAAATTATTAGGGGGGGTTGGGTGATAAAGGTAAAAGGAAAGGGGGGAAGGGTTGTGACCCAAGGCAACTCCGTCAAGGATGGTATTACGACGTTTCTGCCGGGGCCAAACGATAGGAAACTTCCTCACGGTTACAGGGACCCCAAACTCGGGGGGTCTAACCCTTTCCGTTAGAAGTTAGGGTGAGGGGGGGTGAGGAAAAATTTTTGCGGGGGTGGGGGGGGGGGGAAAAATGACGCCCACGAAACCTTGGTAGGGGGGTGTTTGGGGGGGGGGGGGGGGGTGGTTGTGAGTCCAAAAATTATGCGATGGGTAGGATAGCTATGCTGGCTATGATAGCCAAGCAAGCCAGGATAGGTAGTATGGGAAGGATGGCTGAACTACCTATACTGATCAGAAGACCAGTACAACCAGGATAGCCAGGAAAAGTCAAAAGTTATAATTTGAAGTTTCTGCCGGGGCCAAAGGGAAGCTAACCTCCAAACGGTTTCGGGAACCCCAAACTCGGGGGGGTCTATCTCTTTCCGTTCAGAAGTTATGGCCCGGGGGGGTGAGGAAAATTTTGCGGGGGTGGGGGGGGGGAAAAATGACGCCCACGAAACCTTGGTAGGGGGGGGTCGGGGGGGGGGGGGGGGGTCGGGGGGGGGGGGGGTCGGGGGGTCGGGGGTCGGGGGGGGTAAGTTAGGGTGAACGGTAGGAACCTATTATACTGGACTATACTAACTATGTTTTTTTTTAAAGCTTAAACAGGAAGAAAAATTATGACCTCCGGCAGGACTCGAACCTGCATACGAGCAGTCGCTATGGGTTTCCGTCCCAACTGCTTTGCCAATTAAGCTACAGAAGTCTCTGCCTGAGAAGCCAAATTTCCGAACCTGTTATAAGCTACCAACTAAGCGTTGGTGGCGCCATCTGTAAATTTTTGTAACACAAATATTTACCCAAGCCGAAACCGTTGCAGGTTCCAAGGCCTGACGAGAGAAGTCGCACTGGCTATACTATTTTGAATATTTTTGTATGAAGTGATTCCACACTTATGGTATTTCTATGTTTTTTTTTAAAGCTTAAACAGGAAGAAAAATTATGACCTCCGGCAGGACTCGAACCTGCATACGAGCAGTCGCTATGGGTTTCCGTCCCAACTGCTTTGCCAATTAAGCTACAGAAGTCTCTGCCTGAGAAGCCAAATTTCCGAACCTGTTATAAGCTACCAACTAAGCGTTGGTGGCGCCATCTGTAAATTTTTGTAACACAAATATTTACCCAAGCCGAAACCGTTGCAGGTTCCAAGGCCTGACGAGAGAAGTCGCACTGGCTATACTATTTTGAATATTTTTGTATGAAGTGATTCCACACTTATGGTATTTCTATGTTTTTTTTTAAAGCTTAAACAGGAATTGGATTGGATTGGATTGGATTGGAGGATTTGGCTTCTCAGGCAGAGACTTCTGTAGCTTAATTGGCAAAGCAGTTGGGACGGAAACCCATAGCGACTGCTCGTATGCAGGTTCGAGTCCTGCCGGAGGTCATAATTTTTCTTCCTGTTTAAGCTTTAAAAAAAAAACATAGAAATACCATAAGTGTGGAATCACTTCATACAAAAATATTCAAAATAGTATAGCCAGTGCGACTTCTCTCGTCAGGCCTTGGAACCTGCAACGGTTTCGGCTTGGGTAAATATATGTGTTACAAAAATTTACAGATGGCGCCACCAACGCTTAGTTGGTAGCTTATAACAGGTTCGGAAATTTGGCTTCTCAGGCAGAGACTTCTGTAGCTTAATTGGCAAAGCAGTTGGGACGGAAACCCATAGCGACTGCTCGTATGCAGGTTCGAGTCCTGCCGGAGGTCATAATTTTTCTTCCTGTTTAAGCTTTAAAAAAAAAACATAGAAATACCATAAGTGTGGAATCACTTCATACAAAAATATTCAAAATATACTAACTATGCCCCAATATTGGGTTTAGCCAGGATAGCCAGGAAAATAAAATAAAATAAATTTATGATTTGAGGGGAAAGGGGGAGGGTAAGAGAAAGGTCTGAAGGACCTGTTTGGAAAAAGTCCAAACTCGGCTATTTTAGGACAAGGGACTAAGGAGTTCTCTCGAGGTTACCTGATGGGCAGTGAAGGTGTCCCCAGCGCTGGTCTGCTGAACGATGACGGAGTCTTGGGGCCGGCTTCGAAGTCTCAGCTAAAGGCTGCCTCGTGCCGACACACAGGAGGTCAACGACGTCTCGTACAGAGTTCACCGGATCTAGGGCAACTCGTGGACCGCGTGGCTTCGAGGTTATTTCTGCCTCAAACTTGGTACCTTGTAACTTCGGAGGGCGCTGTCGGATTCCAATGGTGTTGATGGTAATCGACGGGTCTCGTTGGCACCTCTGCGGAGATATGTAGGTAGTCCCACTTTGACTAACCTCCGCAATGTTACAAGGTTTTCCGGTGTTGAAGACCAGCAGCTCTGGATCCTGACGAGTTGGAAGGTTGCCCACACGTAACCGGCTAAGGAGTAAGCTTCTTCGGAGCCCTGCAAACTTTGATGCGCGTTGTGTGTGAATTACTAATTTTTAGCAATTTTTTGCGCGGAGCAAGATGGTCTGCGTGTCGCGGTTGCAAGTGTACTGGTTAGGTTAGGTTTTTTTTTTTTTTTTTTTTTTTTTTTTTTTTGTCCGGGCGCTTTTCGGCCCGGCCCGCGAAACTACAGACACGAAGTCCGTACAATTTTTTATTTTCAACATGCAAGTAAATAAAACAAGTACCCTCTCCAGCATCTTTTTGGTGAACTGATTGTCCACCTGTTTTTTGGGTATAGCCCTTTTTATTATTCAAAACTTAGAAACTAGTACAATTTATTTTACAGTTATCCAGATTACGTGTATGCCGCGAGCAGTCCAGCTTCCGCAAGCAGCACCCGTTCACGAGTATGACGCATGTGCCAGCCATCGCTCTCCTCGCCATATTTTAGGGAGGAGGGCAACCCGCCACACGACGCCACCGCAAGAAAAAGCCTTTAGGTGAGCATGAGTGCTCCGGGCATACACGCATTATTTTACAATTTAAACGAAAAACATTACAACATTAATTACACACATACTACATCGTTACATTTTTCCGCCAGCACTGTCGGCAGAGGTAGTCCCCTTTTTCGCAGCGTTGAGCATAACCTCAATGACGCGTGCATCACGATTACGCATCGCCATTTTAAGGTTATGGTCAACAACTCTATCTGTCGACAAAGACTCTGCGCGCCTCACAAAACGTTCCACCCCGTCCTCAGCGCCGTCGGTATAGTAGACACAGCTGGTTGTGTGTCGTGACACTGCCACTACCGCGTGTGGGACACTGTCATGGAGCCTCTGTCTCTCTTTCTTCAAACGGACGATTTTTACCGACGCGTATGTCAACCCCTGGGCTTCGTGGATGGTCAGGGTGCGCGATCCAACACCAGTCCCGTATCCCAGATTTATTAGGGACTCCTTTTCCTCTTGGGTGTAAACAAGGAAAAGGGTATTCGGGAGGGTGTTGGGAATTTGCGCACCTGTCCATCTTTTCAGCTCCATGGAATGTACCACTGATCTTTTTGAGTACATTCCAGGGTAGACCTCGCTAAGCACGTACGCCACATCCATCGGGCATCGGTACGAATAAGACAATTCCTGGCTGATGGTCGCTACCAGGCCGGGGCTGCTGTACCTTAACTCGAAGAGGTTCTCTCTATCGATGTAAGGCAGCTGATTGATATCTCCAACGAGAACAATTTCACTAGCACCTGACAGCCGAGTTGCCATTACTATGGCCCCAAAATGGTTCATGAGAGCCTCGTCTATAATTAGACGAGTGCAGCCGCCCCGCTCTCCGAAACCATTTACTAAGATTGAGGCCATAGTGCGCACCTTGGTGAATCTTATACGGTGCGCTAGCTTAACTCTTAGTTCCTTGGCCGTCTCGATGGTAGTAGTAACTATAATGTCCTTGTTCTCGTTGAAGTTATCAATAACCCACGTTGTCTTGCCGCTTCCGGGAACCCCGTTGACCCAGGTGATGCTCGGTACCGCCCAGCTAATGTCTTGACCACAGGGTCCCGAGATGGACTCGGCCATCCTCAGGATCCCGTCGTCCAGCATTATCTTTGTGCACCGGGCGGTGACTACCATGCGGTCGTTTGATGTGGTAACGTACTTTGGCAGGCCCGTTCGCTGCGTCTCACCCTCATCCAAGGCCACGAACCCACTCGACATATTATATGCCGCCATATAATGACCCGTCATTTTCCCCCTGATGACTAGGGAAGCGTCATTGTCATATATAGCAGCATCCGCCTCCTCGAGTCTCACCTTCAGGAGTCCCTCATTTCCTATCCTGAAGGCTTGCATGATTTTCTTGCAGACGGTCAAATTGACTTCTCTGGTCGCTTTTGTGACCGCCTGAAACTCGAGGAATGCATTTAATATGTGGTCCGATGGCCCCTCCACTGGCTTTAGACTAGGCGAACTGACCTGCCCCATGTCGGCTCTCGTCCGATTTACAAATTCCTTGGGCTCGTTTTTCCTCGGTGCTTGTCTCACGAAATCCTCAACAGAAGCAGCCTGTCTTTCTTCCGTTTTGGATTTCATGGTTCTGGTGAGTGCACCAAGGACTTCCATAAAGCCTCTTTTCCTGGCAACAAGCTCCGCTCTCTCCTTCGGACTACCACGTTTCCTCTCTTTAGCCTCGGCCCTTTCAGCAACTACCTTCAGCTGAAGACGCTCTGATCCATTCTGAGTGATTGGGTTCGGTACGGGGTGCCCCCAGCTGTCAGTGGGGCTGGTCGCCGTTGCCGCATCGTGTCTGGGGACTTTGAGGTAACTTAAGTTTTCCCCTCTGTCCTCATACACGATGACCTCATGATGTTTCGAGGCTATTAAGCAACCGTTGCGATCTGCGACTTCCCCCTTTTCGAACCCAAGGATCATTGCGTCCACGCTTATTTTGCGGGGTACGACCCTCTCTCCCTCCCCGGCCTCCCCCACCATGGTAAGCACCGAGCATGCCTGAGCGAAAGGAGTCTCTGCACCCCACTCGAATAGCGCGATCGTCTTACTTTGCGATCGCACCATTCGACAGGGGTAGCCAGACAGCCTTGACACAGGTAACGCGTCATATGTACAACGCTTCATACTCGTTTTATGAGTGCTTCCATTAAGAAGAGAGGCCAGGCCGGGAGAAATCGTACATTTCCTCCTCGTTCCCGCTTGGCAGAAGCTGATACCGAGAGTCTCGCAAACGTCGTCCATGAAGAGAGCTACACCTCGAATCCTGATTCCCGGGTTTCCACTTTCTCCACCCGCCAATAGCTGCTTAATGGCGGTGTCAGCTGGATACGTTACCGTTGCGGGATCATCAGAACACGAGGCGCACTGAGCAAACTGAGGCTCTTCGGGAATCGGCGATGGTCGTGATGTTGATGTTGGTGTTGATGTTGATGCTGATGTTGATGCATGTAATCTTGGGGGGAGTGCCGGAAGGGAAGTTGCTCCGTTTTTCCTGGCCGTGATTATAACAACCCTGCTCGCAAATGCCAAGAAAGGTGTTTTCTTGGCCCGGTCCTCCAAGATCGAAGGGAGAGTGGACTGATCGAGCTTTGTCTGGATTTCGATCTCTAGGTCCATTCTTTCCAGGCCAAACCTTGGACATTCCAGGAGCACGTGCCAGATGGTTTCGTCACAAACCGGGTCGCAGATACAGGATGGACTGTCCTTGAGATGGAAGCGGTGCAGATAGGCGGCGAATCCACCATGACCGGTTAGAATCTGGGCATGAATAGGTGTTATTTTCATGTCCTTAAGTACGCGTCTAGCGAAAGTGACCGTAGGTAAGAAAACCTTGGTCACTGAGCCCGTACTTGAGGATTCGTACCGCAACTGCCACTTCATAACAGTATCCTCCCGTATCCGTTTCCTGACGAAAGACACCGGCACTTTGCTATAATCCGGAGCCGTTTTCTTAAACAACGCAGCCTTCTTCGCCAACTCGTCCGCTCTTTCGTTCCCTGGGGTACCTACATGGGCTCTCAGCCAGAAGAGTCTCACGACCCTGCCCTCCTCCCGGATATCACGTATGCAACTCTTGATGCTCTGGGCTAGAGGGTGAGTCACAGAAGGGCACCGCAGCAGATCAAGCGAAGATCTAGAATCGCTCAAAATGCTAACCGATGCCCTCCCCGACTCACTCGCCATCTTAACGGCCCTATAGAGTGCGTACAATTCCGATTGGAAGACAGTATTGTGAGGCTCCAGGCGAAAGGTGGAATACCTGGACTCCCTACCTTCTTCCCACCAAGTGAGGGCAGCTCCGACTTTCCCCTCAATCTTGCTGCCGTCGGTGAAAATCTGGGGGCCGACAACTTGATGGTTTTCCAGGGTTTCGGGGTCCAGGTCTTCCAAGCGCTCATACTCGGTTGTTGTGAGTAATGATGGATGTGGGAACCGTTTGTATTCCACATTGCGCTCTAGCTCTCTCCCAGGTGGCATGTGGTCCTCAGAGTACCCCTTTTTGATGGTGAATAGGGATGCAGCCTCAAGAACCCGAAGGTCCAGGGGTAATTGGCCCGAGAGGATTAGTGCCGATGTCAGAGAGACCGTGCGGTACGCCTTGCAGATCTTTTGCAGGAAGCCTCTTTGCAGTGAGTCTAACTGATTTCGTACCATCAGTTTCTCAGCTGCTGGAGACCATGCACTCGCTGCATACAACACGATCGGCTCTATCACCGACACGTAAATGGTTCTAACAATTTCTCCATTCAGACCCCACGTCACCTTTGCGGCACACGCAAGCTGCTTATAGATGTCCGCAACCTTGGTGCAAGTAGCAGACACGTGTGCGTTAAAGGTGAGTTTGCAGTCGATGACGAGACCTAACAACTTTAACTCGTTAACGAGTTTAAGCCGAGTGCCGGACATATGGATCACCGGGGAGTCATACTTAAGCTTCTTCGTGATAACCATCGCATTTGTTTTATGCGCGGCGAAGTTAAGTTTATTATGGACTCCCCATTCCTGTACGACCTCCAGGATGTTGTCAGCTTTTTGTTGCAAGGTATTGACCGCTGAATCGGAGAAAACAAGAACCACATCATCTGCGAAGGCCTGACAATATACCCCTAAACTAGCCATTTTGTGTAGGAGCGAATCGAGGATAAGGTTCCAAAAAGTTGGTCCACCAATGGATCCCTGGACACAACCTTTCGTAGTACCCTTCTCACTCGACGCTCTGGCATAGTTGACCCTGATCTTACGGTCTTCTAGGTATGAGGCTGCAAGAGCAAAGATGTTTCTTGGACATTTCTTGGCGATCATCTGCTTCTTTAGGGCCGGCCACCACGCGTTATCAAAGGCCCCCTCTATATCAAGCGATACCAGAAGGACAAGTTTTTTGGACTTGACCTCTGTCCGTATATGCTTGATGAGATCGTAGAGGGCGTCTTCGGTTCCACGCTGCGGCATGAATCCATACTGGCTAGGATGCAAGGTTGGGTTGAAATGCCACTGGAGTCTGCCAACAAAGAGTTTCTCAACTATCTTTCCAAGAACCGATAAGAGGCCTATCGGTCTGTAGGACTTAGGATGGGTGTAGTCTTCCTTACCCGGTTTGCGGATAATGCACACGTGAGCAATCTTCCAATGCTTAGGAAAGTGTGGCAGCGATAGGCACTTATTTGCCAGCGCCAAGAACACTTCCCTATCACATTGGATGACTGCTGTGCAAATATCGGCCGTCAATCCATCAGGCCCAGGAGCTTTTTTCGGATTTAAGTCCCTAAGAACCTTATCCAGCTCCGTGCCTGTAAATGGTGGATCGTCGTCCGACAGCTGATGTATATCCGCAGGGGTTTTCCCATCCGTGAGCCCTCTGACCAGCTTGTGGTGTTCACCTTCCGTAACTACAGAATCATCAGGATAAAACGTTTGCGCAAGGAGATCCGCTGACTGTTCAGGGCTCAGTGTTTCCCCTGCGGTGTTTCTCAGGAGCAAGTCGTCCTGTCTCCTTGCAGTTTTCCTTATGACTCTGTAGATTCCGTCCCACATACTCTCTCGATCCTGTGTTGAGCAAAACTCCTTCCAACTCTCCGTGGCAGCCTCAGCAGCACTCTGCTGATATGCAACCTTTGCCAGCAAGTATTCATCGATAACGGCCCTTCTGCGATGGGGAGCAGCGTTTCTAATCCTTCTCTTCATCCTCAGAACTTTTTTCTTTAGTTGGTCCAGAGAGGGAGACCACCACGGGGGTCTCGGGTCTCCCTTCCGTAATCCCAACTTCGGGATCGTTTGGTCGCATGATCCACAGATGGTTTCTGAGTATGACGTAATTAGATCTTCAAACTCGCCCGGGTCTAATACCTCCGTTATTCTTTGGGGTGTGATGTTTTTAGCTACCAGGCTGGACTTGAAGTGTGCACGGAAATCGGACCAATTTGCCTTCTTGGTGTTATAAATGCGAGTTGAAGTTGACCTCAGAGGCTCCAAGGGCTTCTCCAACTGCAACGAGAAGGTAATCGCGTTATGGTCCGATGTTGTTACATTCCTATCCACACTCCAATCCTCGATCTTGCCTAGTAGTGACAGGCTGCAAGCGGTAACGTCTACCCTGCTCGTACACAACCTGTCCCCCCTGTGAACCTCGAAGGTTGGAACCTGACCCGTATTAAGAATTTGAAGATCCAACTCGTTTAAGAAGGAATTGTACGCCGCCCCCCGATGGTCCTCGGAAACACTTCCCCACCACTGACTCCAGGCGTTTACGTCTCCCCCCACTATGATGTTTACTGACTCGAATTTTCCACACACATCCCTAAGCCGCAACAGGTACGGGTCTAGGTCCTGGTCACCCTCGAAATAGACGGAAACGACTCCGATCCTAAACTTGCCAGATCTTATCAGCACTGCCGCAACATTTTCGGTCACCAACTGTGGATCATGAATAACCTCCAGTTGGTCACCGAAAACAACGACTGCAGCTTTCACCTGCTTTTGGCGATTCAGGGAGCACTGAACAATTCTAGTGCCTGGGTACTGTTTCATTATCCCTGTTCTACCAACATATGGCTCCTGAACAAGGGCAATGGAAACTCCCTTCGCCTGTGCCGCCTGAGCAAGCTCTGCCGTAGCAAGCCTAGAACGTTGCAGGTTTGCTTGTACAAAGCGCAACCCGCAACTCGACCCGTCCATATTTCGAGGGTGAACCCCGACCACCCCGCTTTCCCCCAGTGTGCCCTTAACAAATGTAAGAAACGCGCGACCTAGCTATGCTGTCCCATTTGTGCCTTTCTTGGCACACATCGCTGAAGGCGTTGTGCGCCAGATCTTCCGATGTTCTTCCGGCTTTTAAACAATTGGAACATCTTGGAGGTTTTTCCGAAGCCCTCGCAGGACAGTCTCTCCCCATGTGCTCCCCGCTGCAGTAACTGCAGACGTTCTTCCGCACGTCCCTGCATACGGCCTTCGTGTGGCCGTACCCAAGGCACTTCGTGCACTGCACAAGGGGAGACTGGTCCTCCACATGGCTCCTTCCAACCCCCAGATGTATTTGTTTCGCCTGCGTGAAGCGCTTCCAGATTTCCGGAGAGACCTCCACAACAGGGTGGCACTGTAGCTGGTTCCTCGCACGTTTCCTAAATCTGACTCTGACGGTCTCCTTTGCCACATCAACGTCTTTCAGAAGGTGTTTATTCTGAGACAGGAGACAGTCTTCCATCTCCTTGTTGGTGTAGCACGAGAGAACGCCCCTTATGCACACTAGCGGGTTCTGCTGTCGCGGCTCCGTCACCGTAAGGTCCGTTTTATTTTGGACCCTGCCCTTAACAATCTTCAAGTCCTCAGTGCTCGCGCAGCTGAGGACAACTTTTTGATTTCGGGCTTTCCTGACTCTATCCACCCTAGCCCCTGTGTTTTTCAGATCCAGGGCCAACCTTATCCTCTCCGCAACGTTATCGCCCGTATGGAGCGGATTCGTCGAGGAGACGATAAGGGTGTGGTTTGGGAGTCTGGGAGGCTGCGGTCTTGCTGCAATTTGAGCATAAGTCACCGGTGGCTTTTCCACCGTGCCGTGACCGAGGTCTGTCACTCCCTTGCTGATGGTCGCAAGGGAACGTTTCACCTCCGCCAACTCGAGTTCCGCTCCCAGGCTCGGCCCCGTAGGCAGGGTCGGCTGAGGTTTGGCATCTCTAAGTTGGCGGACATCAGACGACATCTCTTTTATGCTCTCCGAGAGTGGTTTCAGTTGTAGGGTCAGGTCCAACGGTGATTGTGGTGTTACAGATGGTGGTGGTGTGGAAAACTCTTTCAGTGTTTGTTTTATTTCTCCTAGCGTGTCCTTTATATCCTGAAGGAGCTCTTCTCCGGCTACGTCCTGGGTTCGAGATGGTGGTGTAAGAGGTGGGGTCGTCATCGTCACCGGAGTTTCGGAGGTTAATTGAGGTTTTTCCCCAACCAGCCTCCGCAACTCGTCCAGCTGGTTGGAGAATTGGGCTAGCCGGACCTCGACGCCAACGAGGCTTTCGTTTATGGAGCTCAATTTCGGCTCCATAACTAGACTTCCAGCTTTCCCCCTCTCCTGTTGTACTTTAACCTCCAGGGACTTGACGAGTAGCCCCAACTCCCTGACTCCTTCGAATGGTTCCACCATCTCGTGGGCGAGCCACGAGCGAACGTTCTTGACCTCCTTCAGGGTCTCCTTGATGTCCTCGCGCGATCCCGACATTTCCGCGATGAGACTCTGCCTCATCGCCAGCAACTCCCTAGAGTGAGCCCTCTCAACACGCACAAGCTCATGGGCGTGTCGGGAGCGCTCCCTCTCGAGGTTGTATTTATGTCGAGATCGCGAGTCCGACAGGGAGAGTACGGTCTCATAAAGGGACTGCAGACTGTCGTGGACGACCACCTTGCACTCCCGCTTCATATTTCCTGCAGCCTCCAGTGCGCCTTTTCCCTTCTGCAGCTCCTCGTTTGCGACAATGGTAGCCTGGTCCATTTCCACTCCCATGCCCCTCCGCGGGGTAGTGAACAGCATGCTCACCCGCTTTTGTACGGATCGACCTGAACCAACCGATGACTCATCAAAGTCATCTTCGGTCTCGGCCGACTCGCTAACGGGACGAGCGGGGGCGCCCGCCTCTTCCAGGATCTGATCCACCTCTGCCATGAAGTTTGTCTCACTGGCAGCCTTCGGATCCCTCTGTGAAGTGGTGGGCGCCCCTGGGTGCAGGACTGCACCAGCTGCGTCACTTTTTGACGCAGGGGAAGGGGATGTGGATGAGCGCGCAGACTTCGCGATTTGGGCTCCGGATGCGATGTATGCTTTTGCAATCGCCTTTTCTCGGAGCGTCTGCGTTCTGGTCGTTGTGTACGTTGGGACTACCCTTGCCGACCTGCGCGATGATGCAGATGAATTCTCGCTTAGGAGGCTCTTTTGGCTTGACATTCCGGTATTTTGTATTTTCACTGTTTTACTTCTTGTTCCCTTCCGATTATTAGTATTTCTTATTTTAGTTTTCCTTACACTAGTATTAGTTTATTCTACACCTAATCCAAATCTAAATAAAGCTAATAACACACTTAATTCTAACTTAAATTAGGTATAAACTAGACAAAATTTCTAAAAATCTACACTAAATTATGGGCTATAATAAAAACTTGCCGATGGTCTGCAAGTATGACGCTGGAGTGAGTAACTTGGGACTAAAGATATTATTATAGTCTCTACTGAAAGCACTTCAAGTCTGCGCACACGAAGAAGGAAGCCGCTGAAGATTGTTGACAGGTTCAAGAGAAAACCTCGAGAGGGGATGGAGTTCTAGTTTGACCCAAGACAACTCCGTCACGGATGGTGCTATGACGTTTCTGCCAGGGCCAAGAGTTAGGAAACTTCTTCACGATTTCAGGGACACCAAACACGGCGGTGTAGCCCTTTCCGTTCAGAAGTTAGGATGAGGGGGGGTGAGGAAAAATTTTTGCGGGGGTGAGAGGGGAAAAAATGAAGCCCGCGAAAAATTATTAGGGGGGGTTGGGTGATAAAGGTAAAAGGAAAGGGGGGAAGGGTTGTGACCCAAGGCAACTCCGTCAAGGATGGTATTACGACGTTTCTGCCGGGGCCAAACGATAGGAAACTTCCTCACGGTTACAGGGACCCCAAACTCGGGGGGTCTAACCCTTTCCGTTAGAAGTTAGGGTGAGGGGGGGTGAGGAAAAATTTTTGCGGGGGTGGGGGGGGGAAAAATGACGCCCACGAAACCTTGGTAGGGGGGTGTTGGGGGGGGGGGGGGGGGGGGGTTGTGAGTCCAAAAATTATGTGATGGGTAGGATAGCTATGCTGGCTATGATAGCCAAGCAAGCCAGGATAGGTAGTATGGGAAGGATGGCTGAACTACCTATACTGATCGTAAGACCAGTACAACCAGGATAGCCAGGAAAAGTCAAAAGTTATAATTTGAAGTTTCTGCCGGGGCCAAAGGGAAGCTAACCTCCAAACGGTTTCGGGAACCCCAAACTCGGGGGGTCTATCTCTTTCCGTTCAGAAGTTATGGCCCGGGGGGGTGAGGAAAATTTTGCGGGGGGGGGGGGGGGGAAAAATGACGCCCACGAAACCTTGGTAGGGGGGGGGGGGGGGGGGGGGGGGGGGGGGGGGGTAAGTTAGGGTGAACGGTAGGAACCTATTATACTGGACTATACTAACTATGCCCCAATATTGGGTTTAGCCAGGATAGCCAGGAAAATAAAATAAAATAAATTTATGATTTGAGGGGTAAGGGGGAGGGTAAGAGAAAGGTCTGAAGGACCTGTTTGGAAAAAGTCCAAACTCGGCTATTTTAGGACAAGGGACTAAGGAGTTCTCTCGAGGTTACCTGATGGGCAGTGAAGGTGTCCCCAGCGCTGGTCTGCTGAACGATGACGGAGTCTTGGGGCCGGCTTCGAAGTCTCAGCTAAAGGCTGCCTCGTGCCGACACACAGGAGGTCAACGACGTCTCGTACAGAGTTCACCGGATCTAGGGCAACTCGTGGACCGCGTGGCTTCGAGGTTATTTCTGCCTCAAACTTGGTACCTTGTAACTTCGGAGGGCGCTGTCGGATTCCAATGGTGTTGATGGTAATCGACGGGTCTCGTTGGCACCTCTGCGGAGATATGTAGGTAGTCCCACTTTGACTAACCTCCGCAATGTTACAAGGTTTTCCGGTGTTGAAGACCAGCAGCTCTGGATCCTGACGAGTTGGAAGGTTGCCCACACGTAACCGGCTAAGGAGTAAGCTTCTTCGGAGCCCTGCAAACTTTGATGCGCGTTGTGTGTGAATTACTAATTTTTAGCAATTTTTTGCGCGGAGCAAGATGGTCTGCGTGTCGCGGTTGCAAGTGTACTGGTTAGGTTAGGTTAGGTTAGGTTAGGTTAGGTTAGGTTAGGTTAGGTTAGGTTAGGTTAGGTTAGGTTAGGTTAGGTTAGGTTAGGTTAGGTTAGGTTAGGTTAGGTTAGGTTAGGTTAGGTTTTTTTTTTTTTTTTTTTTTTTTTTTTTTTTTTTTTTTTTTTTTTTTTCGGCTCTGTCCCCCGAATATTCGTTCAGGATTTGAACTTCAAAGGCCTTTTTTGTCTCTTTTAATTATTATAATACCTTTATTTAAGGCCTAATTTACCATCTTAGTAAATGTATCTTTTGCAATACATCTCTATTTCTTAATTAAATATACTATATTTTGGAATCTTTTTCTTATATCTATATCTTTTACAAAGCACAACCTTGAAATTATTAAAAACTGGAGTAATCTGTTGGTTTACATTTCTCAATTCTACACAACTTATTTAATAATAACATAATACATTCTAGGAACTACTACATAGGTACTTATTTTGCATAATACTTAATCATTATCTAGCTTTATTTATTTATTGCTTTTGTTGATATATATCAATATATAACATAGCAATGATTATATAACTACTTATTTCTCTTATTTACTAGGCCGCATACTTGAGTACAGTAGTATATGAACGGTTCGGCGCTTTCTTTGCCAGTTAATAATTCATGTAGGTTGTTTCTGCTAATTCGAATACCCAGTTTTTGTTCCACGTCAAATCTGTACGCTGCATGAACCGGGCAATCCACAAGGATGTGTGGCACATCCTCCACGATATCAGGCTCACAGATACATGATGGACTCTCCTTGCACTTGAAGCGGTTCAAGTACTGAGAGAATCCACCATGCCCTGTGAGTATCTGTGTGAGCCTACCTGCAGGTTTTATCCTGCGTACAAAGTGGTGTGCAGTTTTCGCGTCAGGGAGGAACAGTTTGGTGACGGACGCGGTGTCCCCGGCTGTATACCTACAGTTCCATTCTATCAAGGATGATTGTCGTATCCGCCGCTTGACATACGAAATGGGACACCGGTCGTAGTCTGGCTTCCTCTTTGACGCGAGAGCCGCCTCCTTGGCCAGATCGTCGGCTCGCTCATTGCCCGGGAGCCCTGCATGCGCCTTAACCCAGTACAAAGAGACATCTTTGCCCTGGGCCAAGGCTGACCGCAGATTGTCCCGAGCTTCCACGGCCAGAGGGTGAAGGGAGCTATGGTTAGCGACCGTCTCCAGAGCGGCTCTCGAATCGCTGTATAGACCGTAGCTCGCCTCTCTTCCCCTGAGGACTTCGCCCGTGGCTCTGCATATGGCTAAGAGTTCCGCCTGGTAGACAGTGCAGTACGCGGACAGACTGAGCTTGAGGTTCCGGAACTCGGCCTCGCTGTTCCAAAAGGAAAGCGCGGCTCCGACCTTCCCCTCAATCTTGCTGCCGTCGGTGAAAATTCGCACCTCCTGCACATTGTACCTGTCCACAAGGCTTTGGTCTACCAGTCGGGTAAATTCTAGGTCCATATGCTCGGCTGGATGAGGAGCTTCTGCAAACCTTACCGGACACTCGGTCTCTCTGTCTCCTAGGTCCGGCGGGGGTGACCCTCTTTTTGCCTCATACAGAGCGGCTGCTTCCTGTATCCTGAGGTCGAGAGGCAGTATCCCCGCCAGCACCAGCGCCGAGTGTAAGGAGACTGTTCGATAAGATTTGCAGAGCTTCTGTGCGAAACCTCTCTGTACCATGTTGAGCGTCTTACGTACCCCGATCTTTTTTGCTGCAGGCGCCCATGCCGCTGCCGCATACATGACTATAGGCTCTATCGTGGCAGTGTATATGGAGCGGATTACCTCCGTGTGGAGCCCCCAATCTACCTTGGCAGCTTTGGAGAGCTGCTTGTAGATATCGAGCGCTTTCCGACACTGTAGTGCGACGTGCGTATTAAAAGTCAGTTTGTCGTCAATAGTCAGTCCAAGGATCTTGACCTCCCGTGACATTCCAACGCTCACTCCTCCCATGGTCAGCTGTGGGGTGTCGTACTTAAGCTTCCTGGTGATAACCATTGCGCAAGTTTTGTGCGGCGCAAACTTCAGCTTATTCCGTACTCCCCACTGCTGGACATAGGCGAGCGCTGCGTTGGCCTGCCTCGAGACGTCAAGGCCAGTGTCACCGTCAAACGTCATCACTACGTCGTCGGCGAAGGCTTGCACACACACGTCTTGTTGTTCCAGTTCCCGCAGCAGAGGGTCCAATAGAAGATTCCATAGGATGGGACCACCGATTGACCCCTGCACGCAACCCATGTTGGTGCTCCTGGTGCATTCTTCCCCGGCAAATCTTACACTGACTTTCCTGCAGTCGAGATAGCTATCCAGTAGCCTCCTGATATTGACCGGACACTTTTCCTCAGCCAGACGTGTTCTAATGGCAGGCCACCATGCGCTATCGAAGGCTCCCTCTATATCTAATGACACTAGGGTTACCAGCTTCTTCAGCTCAATCTTACCCTTGATACGGTGTATCAGAGTATAGAGGGCGTCCTCGGTGCTTTTCTGGGGCATGAATCCGAACTGGCGAGTACTTATCCTCGGTACTAGGTGCCACTTAATCCTTGCTACTATCATCTTCTCCAGGACCTTCCCCAAGACCGGCAAAAGGCCGATTGGCCTGTATGCTTTGGGGTTCAAGTAGTCATCCTTGCCCGGTTTTCTCAGGACCACCACGGTAGCCTGCTTCCAGATGTCCGGGAAGTGTCCTATCTGTAGGCACTTGTTGAAGAGGGCAAGAGATGCGTCCAGGTCCTGGTAGATAGCTCTGCTGCAGATGTCTGCTGTGAAGCCATCCGCACCTGGGGCCTTCTTCGGGTTAAAAGCTCCCACCGCGGTCTTTAGCTCCAGCAATGTAAACGGTGGGTCATGAGTCTCATCATGCTTCCACTCGTTTACCCGCTCTGCCGCTTCTCTGGCGCGGCGGTGCTCTTCGTTGTCAGTTTCCTCCAGGTCTTGTGGGTAGAATGTCTCCGCTAGTAAGTTCGCCGACTCTTTTGGGTTTAGATGCACACCTTCTCTGGTTAGGGTCAAGTCTTCTTGTCTCCTGGTGGTCCTTCTTATAATCCGGTAAATCCCGTCCCATACTCCTTCCCTGTCCTGTCTTCTACAGAACTCCTTCCAGCTGTCGATCTGGGCTTTCTTGGCTTGGCACTCATATTCTTCTTTCTTTTGCAGGTACTCAGCTACCACTATTTCTCTGCGGTACGGAGCCGCGTTCCTGATCTTTCGCCTGAAGGTAGTGGTAGCTTTTTTCAGCCTTGCGAGCTCATCATTCCACCATGGGACCTTGAGTACCTCGGTACTCTTTTTGATAGGCATGCTATCCTTGCAAGCACTTGTTATTATATTGGTCCAGTTAATAGTCAGATCTTCAATTTCTAATTTAGATTTTATGTTTGCAATTGATTTTAAATTTATGTTGTTATCTAATTTTAATTCTGTGAGTTTACTGTTAAATTGGTCCCAGTTCGCTTTTTTTGTATTGTAGAGCCTCGTTGTCCTCTGTACTTTGAGGCCTCTACTTTTTCGGAGACTTATGTCGAATACTATGGCGTTGTGGTCAGAGCTCGTCATCTCC
The DNA here is from genome assembly GCA_905404285.2 of Erannis defoliaria. Taxonomy (NCBI): domain Eukaryota; kingdom Metazoa; phylum Arthropoda; class Insecta; order Lepidoptera; family Geometridae; genus Erannis; species Erannis defoliaria. The sequence continues at coordinate 16,056 of FR990073.1, read as the reverse complement.
TGGTCTACCCTCCAGTTGTCTACTATCTCGAGTAGATTCTCCGTGCAGGCTGTGATGTCGACAAAGCTAGTGTACGCCTTGTTACCTCTCACGGTGTCGAATGTGGGCGTATCACCAATGTTGAGTACCTGCAATCCAGACTCTTCCAGGGTCCCGGACATCTCAACTCCCCTGTGGTCTTCTGTAGTGCCACCCCACCAGGTACTCTTGGCATTGCAATCGCCTCCTATTAGCAGTTTTGTTGAGCCAAGCTCCTCTCTGATCTTCCTTAGCTGTTCCAGGTATGGCCCTATGGGTTGGTCCGGCTCGAAGTAGAAGGACACCGCCGCGATTTCCCAGGCGCTGGTTCGGATCCTCAGTACAACAATATTGTTGGTTGTGAGTTTCGGGCATTGGATGACGTCTAGCTCGTCGTCAAAGACGACGATAGCCGCCTTCACAGTCCCACTTCCTACATCTGCGCACTGGAAGACTTTCGCCCCACGGTAGTCCTTCATCCTTCTTATACCGCCCACGTATGGCTCCTGGATTAGCGCGAATGCGAGTTTACGCTTGCTGGCCTCTATCATGAGTTCCGTGGTCGCCAGTTCTTTCCTCTGGAGGTTAGCTTGGGCTACTGCGTACCTTCTGGTGGAGACCCCTGCCCCGGAACGACTTGGAACCACCTTAGCAATACGCTACTTTAGCTCGCGCCAGTGCCTCCCATCTCCTACGCACCTGGCACTCAGAGCTAAAGGCGTTATGCTCGGCATTCTCCACCTTGGCGGCCACGCAGTTGCAGCAAGTTGGCGCTGCTGCTGCCAGGTAATCCGCGCACTGTCCGCGCATATGCGGACCGCCGCAGTGGCTGCATTTGGGAATGGTGTCCCTACAGAATCGTCGCCCGTGGCCATAGGCCAGGCACATCGAGCATTGCACCAATGGAGATTGGTCAGCCACTTTGATCTTTTGCATTTCAATGTGCACTGCCTCTTTAGCCATCATGCGTTTATAGATCTGCGGGGACACCTTCAATGCGATGTGGTTCATGAGCGGGTTTCTGGCACGTCTCTTGAATTTGACTTCCACCCGATCGTCCTTCTTATCGAGGCCGTGAAATACCTCTCTATTCTGGTTTCTCAAAGCCGACAGGACGTCTACGTCGCTGTTAAACGGCAGGACATCCTTGAGAACCAGCATAGGATCGTGGTTTTTCATCGCCTCGACAGTAAGGCGATCGTCAGCGCTCTTAAGTCGTTCCGTGATCTTATTCCTTTCCTCTTCTGTTTTACATCCTATGATGACCTTCTTGTCTTTAACCTTCCGGACCCTCTCGACTGTTATCCATCCGTCTTTTGCGTTAACCACCTTTCTTATCTCTTTCATTACGTCGTCACTTGTCTGCGTGTCGTCTTTCGACGTTATGACGACGGAGTGGAGCGTGCTTCGCTCGGGCGTGTGCAGTCTAGACTGCGCTGCTGCCGCACTCGCGTAGGACGCATGCTCTTGTGAAGTGGTGTGGTGTAACGCGATGGACTCTTTTAGCTTTTCCATTTCCATCTGTGTCCTGTCTATTTTTTCACCTTGCTCCTTCATCATTCTAATTATTTCCTTTCCTTCAATCCCTACAGAACTCTGTACTATGGTTATTTCCCCCTCAATATTCCCTTTTCCTTCTTTATGAATATTCTGCTTTTTATTTCCAGATGCAGCCGCTGTCGCCTCGTCCCTCATCAGTCGGTACATGTTATCGACCGCCAGCAGGATGCCCGTCTTGAGGTCTGTCTTCAGATTGCGAGACTCGTTTATACAAGCTTTCGCTTTCTGAAGCCAGACCCGACATTCGCACAGCCTGCTGTTCGGCTTGGCGGTTTCCATCGCAGCCTTGGGGGATGAGCGTGTAGTCCCCATGGAGGGCTTCTGCACCTCTGCGGTCTTTAAGGGGGGTACTACATCGAGCGCGGGGCGCACGGAGGCCGTCAGCGCAGGCGCCGCCAAGAGCGCGGGGCGTGTAGGAGCCGCCGGCGCAGGCGGTGTCTTTGTCGAGTGCGGAAGCACTGAGGAGGCGCATAGCGTGGGGTCGATGAGGCCACCCTCCCACTCCCCGATACTACGGCGCACGCTGGGCACGCAGAAAGTAATGTTTTGAGAAGGTCCTGCCTTCTTTTTGTCCAGCGGGGAGGTGGGGGGACTCATGCTGGCCTTGTCCTTGTTCTGCTTCACGGGCGTGTGTGCGAGCGGCATGTTCGGGGGAGCCTCGTCACTCGTCAGTCGAGTCAAGTCAACTGTCAAGTCAGTAAGTCTAAGTGTAGTGTCAATAGACGAAGTACACGCACGGTCAGATAAGCGTCGATATTACGCAATTTAGTTTAATATCCGTCTAATTTATACTAATAGCTAAGGGTGCTGGTCAAACAAACCGAAGCACACAACAATAAAACACCGTAAAACAGCACACAGCTTATAGAATACAATTAAGATAGACACAACATGTCACAATTGAATATTTGTTTAATAAACAAAGTCAAATAAATGTAATAAAATAAGAAATACCACGATAGAGACGGTATGCGTCAGCACCTCGGGCAGCTGCTATGTTGTGCGTCAATATTCTATTTATATTATGTATGTACTAATAATGTCCTTTTATGTTTCAGGTTGGCGGCTCCTGTCAGCGAGTCAGCGTGTATGCTGAAGCTCCCACACCGGGAGGACTACGTTCCCGGATACAGGTAAGTACAAACAAAAAGAAACCTTTTGATAGAGTCGACTCTACCAAAATAAATCCTTGGCTCTATCCAATAGCTCAACTTACGTTAATACACACGATTTGAGCAAATTTAGTGTAAGAAAGAATTTTTGACTCTACTTTGTTTACTCTATGTAGAGTCGCCGCTTCCAGTACAATATAATAATTAGTAGTAATCGATTTACACAAATCGAGTCGAGCAGTTTACAGAGAGAAACTTAAATAACAAAAATATAAAAATATTTTAGCTCTACCTAGTTCCACTGCTCTACCCAAGAAGAGGCAAGCTAGCAGTATTACCAACTGTTTTCAAAATTAAGCTACGAGTTCCCGTTCGGGAGATATCAAACTTTATATATATGTTTAGTATATAGTAGGGGTGGGGGGGGTGTGTCCGTGGGAGGGGTAGGGGTTGCTGATGGCAGGGAGAAACGCTCTGGTGCACTTTTCTGCAATTTTCAAAATTTTCGGGGGGGAGGGGGGGGGGTTAGTGAGGGGGGGGGGTCCTGGCCAGGAACCCAGGTCTGGTGGCAGAATTTGTCTCCGACGCTCCGTTTCCGAGTTATAGGCGATCAAATTCTTAGACTTTGGAAATTTTGAAAATATAGGGAGGGGGGGGGATGGTTTTTGGAAAAAGGATATATTAGTAGCCGGGTCAAACTTGTAAATTGGATGTAAATCCAATTTACAAATTTTTCTCAAAAATGGCCTCAGACGCACCGTTCACGAGATATGAGCAATGGTTTGTGGCGTGATGGCGAGCGCAGTGTTAATTGGGCTATTTCTCGGGAACGGGGCAACGGATTTGTGATTAAAAGGTATGGGGTTGTGAGTGAGGGCCTAGGGAAGCTAGTAAGTATGTGTGTGGGTCTGTATGTATGTCTGTTTGTATGTAATTACGATATTTTAATTGTAGGGAAGTGCGGGGAGAGGGGTGGATTCTAAAAAGTTGCAGAGATATATGGGACCTACAGTAAGGTATACTCGTAATTCGGGTGTGCTACAACCCTCCGTTGGGGAGATATAGAAAAGAAACCTCCTCTTTATCTGAGACGGTTTGTCGGGTAGGGGCGGAGCCGTGGCCGCGTAGGCGGAGCCTATATGTAGGTCAAGGTCAACCGCCGGGCGGGCGGGCGGATGGCACGCGAGCTGGTCAGGGCGGGCGCCAGGCGCCAGCGGCGGTGCGGGGTGCGGGGGGCGGGGGGGGCGCGCAGTGGTGCTAAGGATAGGGGTGCGGGGTGTGGGGGGGGGATGTATGTATACTGTACTAGGGTGATGGACGGGGGTGGGGGGGGGGGATACAAGCTAAATTTTCGGAGATGGTAAGCGCAGCGTCCAACAAGTCACCCAATTTATTTGCGGTTTGTCAGAAAACCACGGTAATCGCGAACTGCTCTCAGGACAGTTCCTTGAGAGACGCGTGGGATCTGCTGCCACTCCTGGATGGATGACTAATTGGACCACCCAGTACAGGTAGTTCCAGATTTTTCGAGACAACAGGGACTCTTCAGGACGTATTTAAATTTGGGGGGTCGCGTATTCCCAACCGCAAAATGCTGGTTTACGAGTTCCTGATGCTCCAAAAAATCCGAGACTTTGGCACAATGTGCTACACGCTTATGTTATTACACCAAAAAATATAAAATAGATAAGGGTTGATCGTATCAGCCCCTATGAGGAAAGAGCTGGCAAAATATGAGGGTCAGCCTGAAAAAGTGTTTCCTCCAAAACGACAAAAGCCAAAAATCCAGAAACTAAACAAAAATGATTCTACTGAAATGAGCTACTATATAATGATGTTACTTTAAAGGGTTTCGATATAAAATTTTGAAGATAATTAATTATGAATTTGTACACGAGAGTTTACCAGCTACCTTTTTTAACTTTGTAAAACCGTTTACGTAATTTGATTCCGAAAATGACCCCTTCAGAAAACCAACTTAGGAGCGATTTTTTGGTGTCGATCGATTCGTCTGCCACAAAAAATAGTTTCTGCAGCAACAGAATCGTATTTCCACCCTTCGCTCCCAAGTTAGAAACCCCGAAAGACCAACCCCTAAATAAAATTTAGAAATCTGTTGAGGTATCTTCGGAATCGAATAACTCCTCGGTTAATCAAGCTAAAAATATGAACTAAACGTATTTAGGTTCCCTGTATATCCAGCCTCTTTCCCCAATTATACAGTTTTCTTAAAAGTCGGGGGGGCCACCCGAAAATCGACTTTAGTAAAAGTCTACGTTCAACACTAAGTCTTAATCTAAAAATGTAAATTTATTTCTATCTCCTAAGGCAATCGTTTTAAAAATCTACAAAAATGCAAATAGATTCAATATATGATACTATATACTGTAAAAAATTTTGGAGGTGATAGGGGGTTATTTGGGGTTACCACTGAACCACCGAATCTTTTCAAAAATCTTTACAGTTAAACTACGCTATGGAAATTTCCCAAAATTTGCAATTATGTTGAGCTTAATATTCTAAATCGATATAAATTTTAAAAAGTATATGTAATAGATTTGCCTTAAAAGATATGAATTTTTGAAAAAGCACAAAAACTTTGAATGTCTGTACCTTCCGAACCGCTAGCCCGATCTTCAAAATTCTTATGCAGTTTTCCTGGCTTCGGCGTCCCTGAAGCAGTCCAGTTGTCAGATTTGGCCAGGCAGCCCTGGATCAGTGACCTCGTGGCCACGCGGTTTGTATTTTTCTGGCTGTAGTTCCGCCAATAGAGGCGGTAAAAATCCGGACGAGGTGTCAGAAGCTGGGGCTCACAAAGGCCCAACTTCTGAGAGTGGAAAAACCGTATGTCGTAGAGCTTAATCAAGCAGCGTTTGCACTTTAACTTTTGAAAACCTGCACTTTTTCACTTTTTCCGGTATATATCTTCGGAAAGACCACCAATTGAAAAAGCACTTTCACAGGCTTGTGCGCGTCACTTTTCCGCAAATTTTGATATATCGCACGCTGTTTTACGATCACTTTTTACCACTCTTATTGATTTTAAATAATTTTAAGAAATTCTTAAAAAGTTAAGAATTTCGATGCCATATCGAGAGTGAGGGTCCTTGCGGAAGAGGCCGTATCCAGAGGAGAGGTTGTCTTGGCAGTATCACTTGATATTGCCAATGCCTTCAATACCCTCCCCTGGGACTGCATAAAGGAGGCATTACGGTACCACGGAGTACCCCCCTACCTATGCCGGATCCTCGAGGACTACTTCTCGGATAGGTACATTACCTTTCCGACGAGGGAGGAATGGGGCTGGTGGGAGATGTCGTGCGGTGTTCCGCAGGGGTCGGTAGTGGGACCTGTCCTGTGGAACATTGGCTACAACTGGGTGCTCCGAGTTAGCAACTTGCGGGGCATCGACGTGGTGTGCTACGCCGATGATACGCTGGTGCTGGCTCGTGGTCGAACCTACAGGGAGGCAGCCATACTAGCCACTGCAGGGACTGCTCAGGTAGTGAGTCGTATTCGGCGTCTGGGGCTCAAGGTGGCCCTGAACAAGTCCGAGGCACTGTGTTTTCATGGTCCTCGGAACGCACCACCTGCTGGAGCTGAGCTGATTGTTAGTGGTGTTCCAATCGGAGTCGGGTCGACGATGAAATATCTTGGACTCGTCCTCGACAGCCGATGGAATTTCCAGGAGCACTTCAAGCAACTAGTTCCGAGGCTCACCAGAGCGGCGTCCGCGCTGGGAAGCTTACTTCCGAATGTCGGAGGGCCAAATGTCTCCTGTCGCCGCCTCTACACAGGAGTCGTGCGGTCGATGGCGCTCTACGGAGCTCCAATCTGGGCGGATGCCCTGAATGCTCATAACGTGAAGCTTCTGCGAAGACCGCAGCGGTTTATGGCACTCAGGGTTGTACGAGCATATCGCACGGTCTCGTGTGAAGCGGCGTGCGTGCTGGCTGGTACTACACCATGGGACCTGGACGCAGCGATGCTGGCCAATTTCTATCATCGACTGTCGGATGCACGATCCAGAGGTGGCTTCCCTCCCTCTGCGGTGATTAGACGTTGGCGAAGGCTGGGCCAGCAAACGGTTAGTGAAAAGTGGCGGCGGAGGCTAGACGAGCCGAGCGCTGGCCACCGTACAGTGGAAGCAATCCGACCCATCCTGAATGAATGGGTCGAAAGGAAGCACGGGGTTCTCTCCTTTAAGCTCGTACAAATCCTAACAGGTCATGGCTGTTTTGGCGAATACCTGTACAGGGTAGCAGGGAGAGAGCCTACACCAGTTTGCCACCAGTGTGGCCACACTGTAGACACGGCTCAACACACGCTTGAGTCCTGTCCGGAGTGGGACAGCCAACGCTCCCGGCTTGTCGCAGAAGTGGGAACCAATCTCTCGCTGGCAGCTATTGCTTCAGCAATGACTGACCGCGAGTCGGCTTGGGATGTTGTGCGTGACTTCTGCGAGGAAGTCATGGATAAAAAGGAGAAAGCAGAGCGCATGAGGGAAGACGACGTGTCAAGTCAACCCATGCGAAAAAGAAGAACTGGTCGCAGGCGACTGGCGCACGAACGCCGGCTGCCTCCGTAGAAGGGAACTCTGGGTGACGGGTTCGGGGGAACCCGTCATCCGACGGAGGAGTTCCCGAGGATGAACGATGTGTCCTGTGTTCCGACACATCGTCATCATGCCGGGTGGAGCAGAAGCTCCCCGAGAGGGGGTCCGATTAGCAGGACCAGCGCCGTCGGGGCCGCGGATGAATGCGGAAGCGTGCCCGTAGCCCCGACGATAGGCGCAGAGATGGAACACCCCAGGGTTTTTAGTGGGTAGGCCGTCACTAGGACGGAGATTCCCACATAACCACCCTGCCTCCCCCGGGGCCGGTGGTATCCATTAAGGATTTTCCCTGGGTAAAAAAAAAAAAAAAAAAAAAAAAAAAAGGTTAGGTTAGGTTAGGTTAGGTTCCCCCCCGTGGCACTCGCCACCGACTTAGGAAAGAGGGTCCTCGAATGCGTGGCCACCATAGAGTATGTGGCCACAAAATCGGGTAACCTTAAGGGCACGTTCGTTCGTGTCCTTAAGGAATCGGCTGCCTCCATCAAGGAGGCTGTACAGGCTCTCCAAAGTCGTTCCTCTACGGAGGAGACAAGGAGGCTGCAGGCCGCCAACGCGCGCCTGCAAGAGGAGGTCCGTGAGCTCCGACAGGACATCGTTGAGCTCCGGAGAGAAATGCTGCAGGCGCGTGCTGCCATCCCTGCGGCCCGGCCCCCCGAGCGATCTTCGCAAGGCGGGGCTGGGACGCCGGGACTGGCGGCTGACGCGGCGGCCAAAGAAAGGATGCAGCAAATCGGAAGGTTGTCGGGTGAGCCGGTTGGGGCCATGGAGATGCCTCTCCCGCCCCAGCCGCGCACCCGCCCCCCGACTGCTGCTGACCGCGGGAAGCCCACGGCGCCGAAGGCTTCCGTTGTAGTCAACTTGACTCCGGAGCCGCAACCCGGCCCGTCGGGCATGCCTGCGGTCTTGGATATGACCCAGTCCCTTCCCTCCATTACCCTCGGGGGTAGAAAGAGGGCAAGGGACACTACCGGACGGGACATGGTGGCCCAAGGCAGGAGGCCTACGGCTGCCAAATCAGGAGGAAACAGGCCCCAAACGGCCAAGGTCCAACCCGGCGTGAGCTGGGTGGAGGTGGCCAAGCGGGGCAGGAAGGGCAGGCCCGCTGCGACACCGGCTCCTTCGCAAGGGACCCAGTCCCGGGCGGGAACCGCACGGCAGCGCAAGCCTGCCGAAGTCGGACGCGAAAAGGTGGGGCTACCTAGACTCCGCGCCCCAAAGTCGGCAGCGATCGTCTTGACGATCCAGCCGAAGGGTGCGGAGGAGGGCCTCACCTACGTGAAAGCCCTGACCGTGGCTAAACAGAGGGTTGACCTGGCCTCGCTGGGCATCACGTCGGCGCTCGGGTTCCGGAAGGCGGTGACGGGAGCCCGAATGCTCGAGGTGTCCGGCGAGGACAATAGTCAGAAGGCGGACGCCTTGGCGGATAAGCTCCGGGAGCTATTCGCTGAGGACCTGCTGCGGGTCACCAGGCCGGTGAAATGCGCAGAGTTGCGCGTAGCCGGCCTGGACGACTCGGTCACGCAGTTGGAAGTGGCGGAGGCGATAGCCCGAGTCGGGGTATGCCGCCCCGATGAGGTGCAGGTCGCGGAGATCCACCGCAATGCTGTGGGCCTGGGCGCAGCCTTTGTGCGCTGCCCAGTGTCTGCAGCTAAGAAAGTAACGGCGAGCACACGGCTTAAAATTGGATGGGTGTTGGCCCAAGTAAGGGCACTAACACCGAGGCCTTTGCGCTGTTTCCGGTGCCTCGAGGTGGGGCACGTCCGGGAACAGTGCAAAGGGGATGTGAACCGAAGCAGACTATGCTTCCGGTGTGGCCAACCTGGCCATAAGGCGGGCGAGTGCTCGGCTGGGCCGCACTGCGTAGTTTGCGCAGCAGCGGGCAAACCGGCCGGGCACCGCATTGGTGGCGGCAGCTGCGCCCCTCCTTCCAAACGGAAGGCCAGGGCCGCACCGCGGTCCACAGCGACTCCAACCGCGCGCGCTGGTGTGGCGCAGGCGCGGATGGAGTCGTAGGTGTTAGTGTCGGCTGGGCACCGGCGACGGTCACTCGTGGCCCTTTCCGGTCCCCAGCGGGCGGGAACTTTGGGCGCCGGGTTCGGGGGGACCCGACGCCCAGCTTAGAAGTTCCGTGGATGGGTGATGTGTCAGGTGTTCCGACACATCGCCATCGAGAGGGGAGCGCAGGCTCCATGTGAGGGGGTCCGCCCGGACCATCGCTGCCGGGGCCGCGGTTGAATGCTAGCGCGATCCCGTAGCCCCGGCGCAAGGCGACCCGAGGAACACCGCAGGTTTTTAGTGGGTAGGCCGCCCTTCTGGCGGAGAGTCCCACATAACCACTTGCCCCCCCCCGGGGCTGTGGTATGCATTAAGCATTTTCCTGCGACAAAAAAAAAAAAAAAAAAAAAAAGGTTCCCCCCCGTGGAGTGCGGTGCCGAACTACCTCCTCGAAGCTCAGCCAGTATTATCCTTCGCGAATTCGTAATCCGGGGGGATGGTACTGGTTGGGCGGGTGCACTCTGGGCACGGTCAACAACTTCTCCTTACCGGGGATCTTGTTGGCCGTGGCTAAAGTTCGGACTGGGGTGCCTCTCCACTAGTTCTATGACTAGCATAGGACAGTGGACGAGGCAAGCGGGCTCATCTATGAGCTCCGCGGGGGATGGGTCCTGGAGAGACCAGGCGGACCTTCGGGTCGTGGGATGGCAGGCCTACAAGGCTCGCGGCGCGGCAGGGGTTGTCAACTCGGCTCCCCTGTCGGGCAAAACTGACGGCAGCTTCGGCTGCAGTGGACCCTTAGGGGTCGTGGGATGGCGGGCCTACAAGGCTCGTGGCGCGGCAGGGGTTGTCAACTCGGCTCCCCTGTCGGGCAAACATGATGGCAGCTCTGGCTGCAGTGGGCCCTTAGTGGTCGGAGGATGGCGGACCTGCAAGGCCGCGGGTGAGCAGAAGCTCACCAAAGGAAGGAGTCCCGAAAGGGACTCAGGAGTCGAGGCTTGCCTTAATCGGCCGGCCGTAGTGGAGACAACCACGAAATAAAAAATCCTCAAAGTCCCAGGTGTAGACCTATCCACCTGTGGGCGCCCAAAGGGGTGGCTGATGGAGCACATCAGCCGCTAGAGGTTAACCCACGGATACCGCCCGACCTCCGTGGTGTAATAGGGTTATCTAGGTACAGGGGGCACTGCCTAGACGGACCATTTATTTCCGCCATACTCGTGGGAACAAAAATGCAGGTTTCTTTTTTAAAAAATAAAAATAATAAATTTGACAAGACGAGGGGCGCACTTTGCGCAGATGAGGAGGTGTCCGACGACGCTCTTTCGGGGGCGGTCTGTAAGGACTTGTCAGAGTCGTCCGACTCTGACGTAAGCTTTCTGTCGGTGAGGTCTCGGGAGAGTGAGACGTCACCACCCGCTCTTCAGCGGAAACGCAGAAAGAGCATGGAGGAAGCCGCCTCGGAAGAAGAACCATCGACTTCCAAGGCGGTGACCCGGCGTGGGCGTGGCAGACCGCCCACAACGGGAGAGTACGTCGGCCTGGCGAAAGCCAAGGCCGAACTCAACAAGGCGAAACAGGAGGAGCTGCGTCTCGAGGCTGAACGGCAGATGGCCGAAGACCAGCGGATCAGGAGGGAGAAGGCGAAAGCCTTCTTCATGAAGGGTCCGCAGGCAAAGGGCAGTGACGCAGCTCAAATTGAGAGTTTGGTCTCCGGCTCGGTAGCTACCATACTACAGGTGGCTGCGAGTTCGAAGAACCTAAAGGGCACCTACGTGGCGGCACTGAAGGAGGCCGCACGCATTGTGAAGGACTCTTTTCAGGAGCTGCGGGAACGTACGGTGCCCGAAGAGGTGACTCTACTTGTGGAGGCCAACAAGAAACTCACGGCGGAGCTGCAGGAGATGCGCCGTGAGATTGGAGAGATGCGGGCTGCGCGAGCAAGGCAGCCACCGGCCCCAGCCGCGGCTCCGGCTGCGACCCCGGACCTCGAGGCCGTACTGCGTGTGGTCATGGAGCAAGTGGGCACCATGATCAACGCCCGCTTCGAAGGTCTCGAGGAGCGGTTGCTACCGGAGAAGCGCCTGAGGCCGCCTCTGGCTGCCGACAGGCGACGAGAGGAGGCCGCAATGGCGGTTGCCAGCACAGCGGGGGCGGTGGCTCTCCCCGCCCCTTCTCTTCCCCGCGCACCAGAGCCCATACCGGGCGCTGGGCAGAAGGGAAAGGGGAAGGGGAAAGGGAAGAGCACACCTGCAGTGGCCCGATCTGCTGTCCCGGAGCCTACGCCTGCGACTCGGCCAGCAGCTCTCACGGAGCAATGGTCCGAAGTTGTGAGGCGGGGGTCCGGCAAGGGTAGCAGAGCAGCGGAGCCCATTAGGACGAGGTCGGCAGCTCCTCAACGGAGACAGGCCACGACGCGGGCGCTGCCGGCTAAGGGGTCGCAGACACCGAAGTCGGCGGCGCAATCCGCAAAGGCGAGGGCGGCCAGGCTTCGCCCCCCCCGCACTGCAGCCGTGGTAATCACGCTGCAGCCGGGGGCGGCGGAGAGGGGCATAACTTACGCCAAAGTGTTGGCGGAGGCCAAGAGCCGCGTGGATCTGGCGGCTCTGGGAGTGCCACCCTTGAGGATGAGGGCCGCGGCTACCGGGGCTCGCATCCTTGAGATACCTGGAGAAGGCAAGGAGGGGAAGGCGGACTCTCTGGCTGAAAAGCTGAGGGAGGTTTTCCGTGGCTCGTCGGACATACAGGTGTCAAGACCGACCGCTACCGCAGACTTGCGTGTGAGTGGGTTGGATGACTCTGTGAGCTCCGACGAGCTGACGGAGGCCCTCGCCAAAGCCGGAGGGTGTCCTGCGACCGCCGTAAAAACTGGCGAAATACGAAAGGGCCCGGCGGGCATGGGCACCACCTTTGTAAGGTGCCCCGTGACGGCCGCCAAAAAGATAGTGGCGAGCGGTAGTCGCGTCATGGTAGGGTGGGTGGCTGCACAAGTCCAGCTGCTGGAAGCCAGACCACGACGCTGCTTCAGGTGCCTTGCACAGGGCCATGTCAGAGCCCAGTGCAAGTCGGAGATTGACCGCAGCGAGGAGTGTTACCGCTGCGGTCAAAAGGGCCATAAGTCCAGCGAGTGCTCAGCCGTGCCGCACTGCACTCTGTGTGCAGCTGCAGGAAAGCCGGCCGACCACCCCTCCGGGGGCAAGGCATGTGCCAAGCCCCCGTCCACAACAAGGGGAAAAAAGAAGCCCGCTGTGACTGAGGCCAAGGCCAAGCCGCAGCCGACTCGCCTCGTACTGGAGCAGACGGAAGTAATGGAGGAAAGTTAGTATGGCCCTAACTTTCCTCCAAGCAAACATCAACCACTCCGCCCGCGCCCAGGACCTTCTCCTGCAGTGCATGGCGGAGCGGTCGATCCAGGTGGCTGCGGTTGCCGAACCGTACGTGGTCCCTTCCAGGTCAGACTGGGCTGGGGACCTAGACGGACTGGTGGCAGTCACCACGCAATCGCCGGTGCACTCCCCCACCCTTGAAGATGTGGTCAGGGGCAGGGGATTCGTGGCGGTCAGGGTCGGCGAAGTGGTTGTTGTGGGGGTGTACTTCTCTCCCAACAGGGCCCTCGCTGAGTTCGAGGTTTTTCTCGAAGAGGTGGAGACCTTGGTGGGACGAAGTCGCCCCCGCCCTGTCGTCGTCCTCGGAGACCTCAACGCCAAGTCTACGGCGTGGGGGTCCCCGAGGACCGATGTACGGGGAAGGGCGGTGGATGAGTGGCTGGCGGAGGCTGGTCTGTGCGTCCTCAACGAGGGGACACAGAACACGTGCGTGCGCCGAAGGGGTGGTTCGATTGTCGATGTGACGTTCGCCACTCCGGAGCTTGCGCGCCGTGTTCGTGACTGGGGGGTGCTTGTGGACGAGGAGACGCTGTCGGATCATCTCTATATCCGCTTCAGTGTCTCCTCGTCTTCAACAGAGGACGGCAGACAGCCGCCCGCGACTGGCCCGCGGTGGGTCCTGAAACGCCTGGACCTAGAGTTGCTACAGGAGGCAGCCATTGTCCAGGCGTGGAACGCCCCGCCCTCGGAGCCCTTCGATCTGGATGGGGAGGCGGATGGGCTATGTGAGGCCATGACGCACGTGTGCGATGCCTCCATGCCCCGTGCCAGGGCCATGCCCTCCAAGCGCCAGGTATACTGGTGGTCGGAGGAAATCGCCGAACTCCGTCGCAGCTGTGTAGCGAGGCGCCGCCGCTACCAGCGCTACCGGAGGCGGAGGCGCCAGGACACAGGCGAGTTGGACGCTCTCTATGCCGCCTATAGAGAGGCGTCTAAAGCTCTCCGTGTTGCCATCACTGAGGCTAAGGCGGGTGCGTGGAGGCAGCTGCTGGAGACACTGGAGCGGGATCCGTGGGGGCGCCCGTACCTGATAGCGAGGCGAAAGCTTCGCCCATGGGCGCCTCCCGTCACCAGCACACTGCAGCCACAGATACTTCGGCGGGTGGTTGAGGGACTGTTTCCTGGGAGACCAGGAACCGAATTTGTCCCTCCCACGGTGGTGGCATCACGGAGACGAGACACTGGACGAGGAGACGAGGAGGAGCAGCCCCCCGATGTCTCGGAGGGAGAATTGGCGGCGGCTGTCTTGAGAATGAGGGCCAAAAACACGGCTCCGGGGCCAGATGGCATACCCGGCCGTGCGTGGGCCCTCGCTCAGGACGCTCTGGGGCCCCGCCTGGGGGATCTCCTCAGCCGCTGCATGCGGGAGGGGAGGTTTCCTAGACGGTGGAAAGCGGGGAGACTCGTCCTCCTCCGCAAGGAGGGACGACCGGTGGACGAGCCGTCGGGATACCGACCGATCGTGCTGCTTGACGAGGCGGGCAAGCTGCTGGAGCGAATCATCGCTCAGCGCCTTGTCAAGCACCTGGAGAGTGTCGGACCTGATCTGGCCGACACTCAGTTCGGGTTCCGAAGAGGTCGCTCGACGCTGGACGCGATTGCGCGCGTCCGCGATCTCTCCGAGGAGGCATGCTCCAGTGGGGGAGTCCTGTTGGCGATATCCTTGGACATCGCCAACGCATTCAACTCCCTACCATGGAGCACAATCTTGGGGGCATTGGGATACCACCGCGTGCCGGAATACCTCCAAAGACTCGTTGGAGACTATTTCTCCGAAAGGGAAATAGTCTTCCCAACGAAGGAGGGGGAGGGGCGGTATCCCATGTCGTGCGGGGTTCCGCAGGGGTCGGCTTTAGGGCCACCCTTGTGGAACTTCGGGTATGATTGGGTCCTCCGGGGCGCTAACCTTCGTGGCGTCAGTGTCACTTGCTACGCTGACGACACGTTGGTTACCGCCCGTGGAGAGACGTATAGGGAGGCGGCGATGCTGGCCACGGCCGGTGTTGCGGCGGTGGTGGCCAGGATCCGGCTGCTGGGCCTGGAGGTGGCGCTCCACAAATCTGAGGCCATCTGCTTCCATGGTCCTCGGAGGGCGCCGCCTGCAGGATCCAGCATTGTGGTGGGAGGGATTTCCATCGCTGTCGGGTCAACGCTGAAGTATCTCGGCGTTGTTCTTGACAGCAGATGGAAGTTCGAGGCGCACCTGCAGCGGTTGACGCCCAAGGTGACGGGAACCGCTGCAGCGCTGAGTCGCCTGCTCCCCAACCTAGGAGGGGGAGACGGGAGTTGCCGCCGCCTGTATATGGCGGTCGTGCGATCGATGGCCCTATATGGTGCTCCCATATGGGCCGGCTCGCTTGGCCGCCGGGAGACGGCACTCCTCCGCCGAGCCCAGCGCACGCTGGCCATAAGAGTGTGCAGGGGCTACCGCACACTCTCGTTCGAGGTGGCCAGCGCCCTTGCTGGCTCGCTGCCGTGGGACTTAGAGGCTGGGGTCCTGTCCTCGGTCTACTGGCACAGAGTGCGGGCCAGAGAGCAGGACCTGCGTCTCACGGCAATGGAGGAGAGGGTGTGGCACAGAAATGTGCGGAACACAGCCCTGTTGGAGTGGAGGGAGGGTCTCCTATCGGAGCCCAGAGAGAGGGGGGCCGGAGCCCAACGACTCCTTGAGGCTATCCGGCCCGTACTCGTTGAATGGGCGCAGCGCAGCCACGGGACTCTAACCTTCCGGTTGACGCAGGTCCTCACGGGACATGGTTGTTTCGGGAGGTACCTGTGTCGTGTGGCCGGAAGGGAGGAGACGCCGGAATGTCACCAGTGCGGGTCTGCAGAGGATACTTCCCTGCATGCACTGGAGACATGTCCGGCGGCGGCGGGACCGCGACAAGCCCTAGTCGCGGTCGTGGGGGCGGACCTCTCCTTGTCAACAATCTTGGCAAAGATTGTTGACGACGAGAGGTCATGGGAGGCGATGGTTTCCTTCTGCGAGACGGTGGTGTCGCAGAGGGAAGCCGAGGAGCGGGTGAGGGAGAGTGATCCTCTCGCTCACCCGCTCCGGAGAGCGCGGAGACGGAGGCGAGCTGGTCGTGCCCGCACTCCGTCACCGCTCCGAGGGTCTGGGGTGTCGGATGCGGGGGCGTCCGACTCCCCCAACTAGGGAGAGATCCTCCAGAGATGGTGATGCACCATGGTGTTCCAGGTGCATCGCTTGAGCCGAACGTGGGGGAGTATCTCCTCCCGAGGCGGGTCCACCTCACGGCGGACGTTGGCGATGGCAAGGCTGCGGAGAATGCGAGAGCGGTCCCGCGGCCTTGCACCTGTGCCATCGCAGGAGGAACACCGTGGGGTTTTAGTCGGTAGTGGCGCCACT